>OY720384.1:10007500-20007500 GCA_963082945.1 Cerastis leucographa
CACATACACACCCGTCAAAATTATAACACTCCTCCCACCCATCCACTTTCGAACCTCACCACAGACAGCTTGACTTTACCCATTTAAATCCAAACCTTACTAATAGCTTCTTAAAACCACCCATCCATTTTTCAACCTTGTCAACAACTGCTTAACCCCACCCATCCCAAAGCTCTTACCCAACATAATTTCTAAATCACATTCTAATAATAAAAGTATGAAACTTGTACTTAATTTTATTTCTGTTCGAAAAAGTATCAACTCTTTACAATCACGATAGACGACGACGACGGACTCACACGCATGCACACTACAATCTTTTCTATTACTTTTATCGTATTTATTTTTTGCAAGAGAGCGATACGTCCGTCCTTCCGCGAGCGCTTCTGAGCGCGGAATGATGAACCGCGAGTGCAAAATGTATGAAGAAATCGACAAGTGTTTTTATTTTAGCTAATAATTGAAAAATATATTGATTTTGATACAAAAAAAATAGCTACACGTATAAAGGACTATATAAACCGCAATTAATTATAATTTTGAAGATAAAATCACCTGTATTTTTACCTAAAATGGTACCTGTTCGGACCCTACTTTTTTGAATTTCTGCGATTATTGTGATGGGAAAAACGTATTTGTCAGAAAATTTTGTATAACGTCATACAATTTTTTTGATTCCAATCTGGAGATGAATATATTATCTATAAATTAAGACCATGATATCTTTACATTTTTTATTGCATGTACATTAAAATGGTACCTGAAAAGCACTGTTATTTGCAGAAAAATGTAAAAGCGTCCTTAAAGCTGATAAAATCCATACTTCAAAAAACATCGAAATAAGTACCTGTTTAAAAATATTTGTTAGTATACTCTCCATTCAATGAAGGTTAATTTTGAGTTGCTTGCAAAACGTAAACAGAAATTCATTGTTCAGAAATAAATATCTTAAACCAGAAAATAAAGGATATATTCTCGCCCTCGTTTCTTTTTGCAAATCGTCGACTCAGCGGTCCCATAAGTTTACTCGTGGCCTTTTTAGTATGGAAAGCTATACCACGCACATAACCTCGAATATTGATTACGTGACCCTTGTTGCTTTGAATAAGGAGTATGCAAAAAACATTTCCAAGGACGGATCACATGACATTCGAGCATGTCAAACGTGACCAAATGGTTCCATTTTTAAACTATTTGTACCTACTTATAAACCATTTATTATTTTGTGAAGGGATCACGCAGCCTAATAGTTTTGGCGTAATTTAACAGAAACGATGATATGAATTAACTCTTTTTTAAGATAATATGAGTTAAATATTTAGGGTAGATATTAAGGTAAACAAGATCGAGATTCCTTAATACCAAGCTAATATTCTGAGCAAAATCCCAATCAATCTCAGAATTCTTGAAAAGGATTTATTTTTGTACAGTCACGAACACTAATATGTATAAATTCGTATGTAGCCACCTTATAAATGAATGATCTTCTCCTACTCTACTGGCTAATTTTATGTTCGTACGACACAGTTTTTCGAAAATCATGCAATTATGAAATAGGTCTTATCACAAAGTTGCAATCGTTGTCCCACGAGAAAATCACTTTTGTATTTTACTGTTACCAATGATCGCGACTGTACTCTCTCCGTCATGTACAAAACTCCATAATTGGCATAATAAGTTTCTGAATCCACTAATGTCTTACTCACGCGTTCCAGTAATTTATCCCAAAAATTACAGAAGAAAGTTATCGCTGGATAACTTTGAAAACTTCCCGAATGTACCGGATAATGAACTAGATAAAGAAAATTGTGTATTGTCCAGGTAGGTACACACACACACACACACAGGTTATACAAAGTTGAGATTTCATAAGTGACTTAAAATAGGTATTACCTATAGCTAGTTTACATTGATAGTGTTTGTTGTCAGTGAACCCGAAATTAGACAGTTAATCTGTATCTTGGGCCCAAAATACACGGTGTAAATCACCTCATCACGAAGCCGTCAACCAAGCATTCTGTACATGAAACTAAGTAACTTTACGCAAAAAATATTGCTGGGAAACGACTTTTTTTTGGGGGGTGTAAAATCATGTTTTGTGGTAGAACTCAATGTAATGCACTCAAAACATTGTGCTGATGGACGGATTGAATAGTACGGGGGTCGTGGAGTTGTTTATAGTAAAAATCTTACATTCAAAACTTGTATTTAAAAAAATACTTGTGAAAAAGTTGGAACTTTGACCCCTAATATCTCCGTAACTAGAAGGTTCCCAGGTATGGTGTAGAACAAAAAAATGATCGCAATGACAGGGAGAACCAGTGCCTTTCGGCTTCGTTAAGAGGTGTTTTACACCCTTTATATGACATCATAATTACTTGCGTAGAATAGAGGATAGAGAGGAGATCAGTACAGAGAGGAGACGGATGGGATACTTCATACCAGAGGGCTACATTGTTTCCGACAGCGAAATAACTGAAAGTTCAGCTCCTCAAAGAGAGTACAAAGAGACTGGGTAGCGAAAATTCTATTTATCGTCAAGTAAGCTCTAAGTTCACTCGAATTCCGACATCGTCTGAATTTCCTGGTGATCTCACCAGATAATTAGGAAAGTTTCACAAAAATCTAAGAAATATAGGTTTCGTAGAATGTTGGTGAAACATCTTTGTAATTTGGTAAATATACATGGACTATTGGTCACGGATGATTAACATCATTAAAAAAACTAAAGTTCAGTTGGGATGTATGTAAGGAAGGACGATAACAAGTTTGTTAGATTCCACGAGGAATAATAATAAGATTTTTGAGAATATCTTTCCCGCCCGATCGCTTTAATCCAGTCAAACAAGCTGTTACGCGCTGAGACGACGTCGATGTGACAATATAGACGGGATAAAGTAACATTTTAACATAGAATCCATAATAAATCTGACTAATAGGACGAATCGTAAAATTTACGTTTTACATTGTCACAGTAGCAGAGTGTCGCAGATAGATTGAATTTTATGATATAACACTTGCGGAGGTTTATTACAGAAGAGTTTTAAGGAGAGACAAACAAATGAACAAAACATTTATTACTGTTTGCGATAAATTTATATTCTGTTCAGTCATTGAATCTGTCTAAAAGCAAAACATTGATAAAAGAAAGTTTTTGATTTAATACCTTTTTATTTTTGGTTTTGGTTTTCAAATTTTAGGTTGGGAAATCATCAAATGAGGGGTCATTTGCTGCTCTGGGCGGAGCGGAAGGGAATGTCAGACTTGTACTGACTAAAACCCATCCATGTTCCTTGTAGGCCCTTTGTGTTCCAGGGCCACGGTATCTCTGTAGACCAGGGTACACTACATAAATACGAAAAACTTTATTCCGATAGTCACAAGTTCGAATTTCAAATAGCCGATAGTCATAATTCCGAATGGCTCAAAATTCCTAATATAACAACTCCGACTTATCATTACTCCTATTTTTATAATTCCTAAGTTTCAATATTCCTTACGTTTATAATTAATATTCTCAAAATACCGAGTTTTAATAGATCGAATAACAAAAAGTCCGACTTAATGATAATTCGAAACAACAAAAATACGAATTCCGATTATTAAAATACCGATTAATACAAATCCGAAATTAAAACGCCTTGTTCTCTTTTAAAGTATGATTGTTTAGTTTCGAATAAAAATATTTTGTTTCCCTGGTCACAATTCTAACCTAACCTAACCGAAGTGATTCATCAATAATACAGGGGATTTGCAGCATGCAAGCAAGCATGCAGCCTGCAAGCAAGCATGCAACATGTAAGCAGGCATGCAAAATGCAAGTAGGCATGCAACATGCAAGCAGGCATGCAACATGCCAGCAGGCATGCAACATGCAAGCAAGCATGCAAGCAGGCAAGCAGCAAGCAAGCAGGCATGCAACATGCAGCAAGCATTATTTCTGTCACGGTTCCGGCGCTGCGGGGTTTGGGCGGCCCCACGCGAGCTTATCGTCGCAGATGGCTGTAACGCTCACCACCGCAGCTTCGGCTTGCTGGCCGGCGGAGCCGGCCAGGCTCAGCCGCGGCGGCGGGCCTTCAAACCACCTGCTCCTCAGCTCGCGGGCCGCTCCACCCCTCCGCGCCTACGCGGGCTTAAATTACACTCTAGGGGTAGGGCAGACAAGACTGCGTGAAGTCGGTTTTGCAGCGATTCGTTTCTGTCAGTAAATTTTGTAGCACAACATGTTGACTTTTAGTTTATTCGAAGTATTGAAAATCGGAATGTCGTTTTTCGGACCGAGAATCCTTCGAGCATTTGATTCTTCGAACGTATAAAAATCGGAAAACTAACAAATCGCATTTACGACTTTCGGTAAAATAAATTTCGTGATTTTTATTAATAGACACTAGCTTCTGCCCGCGGCTTCGCCCGCGTGGAGTTCGGCAATTGCCCACGTATGCTTTAACCCCCCAAAATAATGTCGAAAATAGTCATTTAAATGTTACAAATAATAGTTGTTGCCCGCGGCTTCGCAGTTCTCACTTAAATCAATGCCAGACATAGCCTAGGGGAGGATATTCAGACAATGCGAATGCGTATTTTAAATTTTATTATTTGCACTTAGAAAATGAGGTCATCATTTTCGTTATCGGCGACCCTGAAGTCCACAAAAACAATACCCGTGAAAGAAAAACCGACAGTTTTCCTCGGCGTCAATTTCAGCGACCCCGAAAACAACGAAAACGACACCAATGAACGAAAAACAGGAAATTTTCCTCGGCGCCATCTCGGATTTTCATTTTCATTGCCAGCGACCCGCTAAAACCACGAAAACGACACCCATGAAGCCATTGAGTCGCGCAAGTGTCCAGTCGCGTGAGTGTCTTTCGCGCAAGTATCCATGCGCAATATATTTTCGTCCCGCAAGTGTCCTTCGCACAAATGACCCAGATTCCCTAGAAGTGTGAACTTATATGAAGTTTTTTTAGCGTATTTGTCCATACAAAAGTGCTAACACTAAAAAACCATAATAAAAAAATTGCCACCCCTGTTATCGTCTGAGGGGTGGATTTTCCAAAAACATTGATGCGTGTTTATCAATTCCATCGAGAAACACAAATAGTAAATTTCAATCTGTGCAGACTATATTTGTTTTAATAATGTTTCAACCCCTTTTCTCCCTTTTGGGGTCGAATTTCCAAAAATGGCCAAATACGTGTTCATTTATTTTTGCTCAGAAAATACTAACAATTATGTACACAGTGTAAAACTAGGTTAAACGAGGGACATGTCACGTAGGCCCGAAAGTTTCCGTCCACACTTTAGATTAATCAGAGATACAAAAATATCGTGTCACTAAATGATTGTAGTTTTGTCTATTAACCCACTGTAAAATAGTAATAATTTTGTTCAAAATAGTCTCCCTTTATTTCAATCTATTTATTGTTGCAGCGGGAAAGTTTTGGAACTTACCATGTACTTTAAGGGTGCTTTAATTTTCATGAGTACAATACTCATGAAAATTATCGTTTTTACTACGAGACCAACAATGAAAAAAACAGATCTCTCGTACATTAGCTTTAGAGTAGCTGATATTTTTGTTATCGTATATCTATTCGTTACTCTTATGTAACCAAAGTTACGGTTACACAATGGTTACGAAATACGTATAATATTGAGTAACTTGACTTAGTAAAGCTTGTAAGTTATCCTTGTTTATACTTGGCCCTGGTCGGCTTTGCTGACATCGACTTATGAACTAAGTATTCCTCTTAAATAATATAATAATTAAAACAACGGCATGCTAACTTCATCGCGTAAGTAATATTTGTCGAGGCAATTATAGTAATTATTGTGCACACTAGTTTCTGCCCGCGGCTTCGCCCGCGTGGAGTTCGGCAATTGCCCACGTATGCGTTGACCCCCCAAAATAATGTCGAAAATAGTCATTTAAATGTTAGGATGTTCAGACAATGCGTATTTTAAATTTTATTATTTGCACTTAGAAAATGAGGTCATCATTTTCGTTATCGGCGACCCTGAAGTCCACAAAAACGACACCCGTGAAAGAAAAACCGAAAGTTTTCCTCGGTGTCAATTTAATATATTTTCGTCCCGCAAGTGTCCTGCGCACAAATGACCCAGATTCCCTAGAAGTGTGTACTTATATGAAGTTTTTTTAGCGTATTTGTCCATACAAAAGTGCTAACACTACAAAACAAAAATAAAAAAAATTGCCACCCCTGTTATCGTCTGAGGGGTGGATTTTCCAAAAACATTGATACGTGTTTATCAATTCCATCGAGATACACAAATAGTAAATTTCAAGCTGTGCAGACCATATTTGTTTTACTAATGTTTCAACCCGTTTTCTCCCTTTTGGGGTAGAATTTCCAAAAACGGCCAAATTCATGTTCATTTATTTTTGCTCAGAAACTTTAATATTTAATGTCATTCTTCTTACTTCAAAAATGACGGATTCCGCATAAAAACTTTGAACCCCCATCTCACCCTGTAAGGGGGCGAATTTCTCGAAAACGCTAAAATATGTATTTATTTATTTCTAACCAGAAGCTTGTATATGAAATTTCAGCCTTCTAACTTTAAAAATGACGATTTTCCATACGAACTTTCATCCCCTATTTAGGTCCTTTAGGGGTTGAATTTCGAAAAATCCTTCCTTAATCCTTGTCTACATTATAAAGGGAACCTCTGTGCAAAATTTCAGCTTTCTAGGTTCAAAGGTTTGGGCTGGGCGTTGATGAGTCAGTCAATCAGTCAGTCAGGACTTCTCTTTTTATTTATTTATAAAATATATAGATATATATAATAATAATAAATAGATAGATAATAAGTAGAAGTCCAGCGCAACTTCGTTTGCGTCACATTTTCCCCGTTTTCGCAACGTTTTTCATTGTTACTCCGCTCCTATTGGTCGTAGCGTGAAGATATATATATAAATGGGCTATCTAACACTGAAAGAATTTTTCAAATCGGATCAGTAGTTCCTGAGATTAGCGCGTTCAAGCAAACAAACAAACAAACAAACTCTTCAGCTTTATAATAATATATATATATATTATAATAATAATAATAATGTCGACACGGCGCGTCGTCATAAGACAGACGCACGGTGAGCTAGCCGATTACTCACCGTCCACAGGCCCGCGCCTACGGTGCCCGATGCCCGGGGCGTCTCCCGCGGCGGCTGGGACGTGAGGCTCTCTCCCTCACACGTTCCGCCACCTCCTTCGCCAGCATGACTGCTTCGCAGAAGTAGGCGACGGCTTCCCATTCCCTCTCGCTCTGGAACATGGATTGAAGCAGGGCCAGACGCGAGAGGTCAGGTGGAAGTTGAGGTCCAACCACTCCTCAAAGACCCCTCTTTAGCGCGCGAGAATAGCCTCCGAATCCCATGGTGGCAATCGGCCAAGAGGCTCACCGCCTCGTCAGAGATCGTGCGGTACCCCAGGTTGATTTAATACCTTATTAAAAAACAAAAAAATGTCAGTATAAATTGCTAAAATACTAATTTACTAAAATAATAATTGGCGATGAAAGATAACCTATAATAAACAATGCAAGATCATTTTTTTTTTTCTCATATTTTTGATAAACAAAGACCAAGTACCAAACTTAATAAAACTAGACAATTTTAGTTTTCGGTAAGAAAAATAAATTGTAAAAAAACCAGTCTGTGCGTGTAGGCTTCAAAGTGTCTTTGACTTTTTCTTTGTTTGTGCTCTTTCGGTTCTACTTTGATCCCATCAACGGAACAAAAACTCAAACAAAAAAGAAAATGGCAGCTTTTTGCGGAAGACATTTAATAGAAATTGAGTGGTCCTTTGTTTAACTTTTTGATGTGAGATTTCATGGGATGTAAAGGATTTAATGACCTATTTATTACAAATATTAGTAAATATTTTCCTGTATTTATTTCTATACAAATTTGATACATTTTTAAATATTCCTTATGAGAAAACATTAAAAGTATAAAAAATCGTAGCCCATATTTATTCCATTCTTATACAATTTCAAGATACATTAATTACCAATTCATAATCTACCATCGAAACATCGAACTTTTGACGATGTGAACTTGTCTAGGCTAAATCAAATAGGCATTTACCTTACGTAATATCAATAATCGTAAATTGAAGAGTGTATAAAACCTTTAAAGTCCACTTATTTACAGCAGAAACTATTAATAATAAATCAATCTACTTATAATAAGCCTCTTACGACCGTTTTTCCTTAAATTAAATTCCTTTTACTTATTGGATAGACGGGACACCCACTTATAATAATATTACGATACATGTACTTACTATACAACTAGGGACTGTACATAAAAAAAAAACTTGCGTTAAAAATTGTAACGGAAAAGGCGACAAGATATTGAAAAACCATTCAATTTTTACGGGAATTTGAAATGAAAATTACCAATCTGTTTAAGAAAATAACTCGATATAAATAAGTGAGCAAACCATAAACAAATTGGTTAAACTTTATAGGCTTTCAAAAGTTGTGTTATTTGTTCAACTTTCTGAATGTCAAGTTTCCCCTTTTATTATTAAAATTGAACGAACCACATTTTTCAGTTTTGTTCCCAGAAAGTGAAACCCTATCGTAAAAGGCGTAGACCGGACGATCAACTTTACGCCTCTAACATAAACCACGTATTATACGACCTTTAACGACTTCCCACTGCGCATAAAACAATAAACACGTTTTTATGTGATTTCAGGAATTCAGGAGGAAGTGTTTACGTAATACGGACACGACCAAGTACGTGGGACCCACATGTGCTACATGATATGATTAGTTTATGATTTCCTGGTACTCAAGTGGCTGTTTTGGTAATTTTTTTCAAGTTTCCAGAAATAACTGCCAAGTTTTTGTTGGTTTAGTGTGTATGAAATACAGATAAGTAGGTATATGTAAATAAATACATATAGATAGATATATGGAAATAGAGGTACTATAGTTGTAGTAGGTATTCTTGATCAAAGACATTTCTCACAATTAGGAATCGAGCATAATCGCTTCGACCATAAATTATGCGGAATATTGGTTCGGATGCAATCAATAAAACGTTTGGTCCTAATTGAAATTCGTGAACCAAGTTAAACATTTTTGACTAGCTGTAGTAGGTATACTGTATACGTTTTATTGATGCGAGATTTTACGGACAACCAATAGTTTAAATATTTTTTACGTTTTGTGTATGTACCTGGCACATCGTGGCAAGGAACTCGAGGTTAAATAATAACAGCCACACTGTCGATTTACAAGGTTACCAAGGTCAGTCTGTGGAGGGGTCCATACTTTGCGCGACCCGCGAATTTAACCCAGGACCTCATGCTCAGCGACCACTTCACCCCCGATGATGCTATCACCCTCCTCCAGGAAAGTAGCAAAGAGACTAGTACACTTAAAAAGTTCAGACGCAAACCGCCGTCTTTCCAATCTCGCCGTCGAGGTCCGTCGAGGTCCGCCGGTCCTTGCCGGCCCGAGCTTCGCTCGAGCCAGCCCGCGATGCTGTGCCAGTAGATTTAAATCAGCCCCTACATAATAATATCATTCAGATCCAGCCTGTCCCCATGCAGTCCTCCCCCAGCGACGCCCTAAGCCGAGGCTTGTACCCCACAGGGGGTGCCCTTATCGTGTAGTTGCTTAGTTTGTAAGTTCTTATGCTCTGGCTGGAGGCCTTACTCTTAAGGCACCCACTAGATAGTCACTTAGCGTAGAAAATAAATTTTATTGAAAAGGAACCCTGTATATTTCTATACCTACTTGTAGTTTACAGAAAATAGCAGGATAATGGACAGATAATGATGGAGGCCATTGGCAGTTGCTGATAATTATATCTTTATCAAAGACTAGCTGTCCAGCGCAACTTCGTCTGCGTCACATTTTCCCCATTTTTGCGACATTTTTCAGTGCTGCTCTGCTCCTATTGAACGTAGCGTGATGATATATAGCCTATAGCCTTCCTCGATAAATGGGCTATCTAACACTGTAAGATTTTTAAATCGGATCAGTAGTTCCTGAGATTAGCGCGTTCAAGCAAACAAACAAACTCTTAAGCTTTATAATATTAGTAAGTATATATATAATGTGATCAGCGCTCTTGCGTGTACAAAACACTTGTTGAAATGACTAGCTGACGCACTTTAGGTAGGTTCTCATTACAGCAATATGCTTACAAGTCTTATGTTCCTGGATAATAGCCACTAATGTAAAGGATATAAGGGACACCGAGTCACAAATGCTTACTGTTTATGGCAACACAAAATAAATAAGTTTTTTAGTCTGTAAGAAACCATAACGTTAGGCGTCTAGTTTGTCTATGTTTTAAGGCTTAACGTCGGCCATCAAGCTGTCATTATATCTGTACAATTTAGTGAGCATTAAAAGTGTTATGTCCAACAATAGTCGTTTCAATTGGAATCAAACCTACAGAAAAATACAGTCCACACGATTACAAGAAGGTAACATTGGTCCATACGATCCGTCAACGATTTGCGGCGAGAATACTTCTCACTAAGTGTGGTACAGCGAAGACACGCGGCGCCACAGAAGGTGGCCAAGGCGGAGCATACGGATTTTCGGCATATACTTGCGTTAACATCAAGTATCGATTGCTGCGAGAAGAATATTAAGATCCGTGCTTCAAAAATCCAACATACATATTTCGTGAAGAAATTCCAACATTACGAGGGAAAAAAGCAAGCGGCCATTTTCTGCGAGTGCGAGAAGGATAGCAAGATCAAGATTCCGTTCGAGTGAGAGTGAAAGAGAGCACTCACGCTTCATTACCACCGGCGACGATTCGACGACGTGACTCCATCATTTTGAATTGGCGCGCGGAAAATTCGACCAATTGCAGCGCAGCGAGCAACGGTCAACGAGGCGTCGGTCCACTCTCATTGGTGCGAAAGTGCGGTTAGGTTGGTACAACTGGAGAACGGCGGGCAGCGACGAGGCAACGCGTGCGTTTCCTTCCTTCAATCCTTCCTCCTAGCGGCCATATTATATACGTGACACGCGTGCGCGTGCTAAGCTAGGCGGCGTCCGAGTTGAAATTCTAATATTTTTGCTACCTGCTGTTTAATTTACAAGTGTGAAAATAGTTTAATTTAGCCTAATAAGATGGATGATGTGTTAAAGAAGTTGCGAGTGAGCAGGGGATACTCGAAAGGTACAATCACTAGACTATATTCCTTTGTAGCAGAGTCAAACGATTTAATTGTAAGCTCAGTTGATGCGCTGATAATTAAGAGGGATAGATTATTAGCTGTTTTTAAAGACTACGAAGATTATAATAAAGATATCTTAGCATTAGATTCGTCAGACAATGAAAATGTTGAGGACATGGAAAGCAAGTATTTCCACTGTCTGACTCTTTTAAATGAAAACATAAAATCAAAAGGTACAAACAAGGAAGGGAAAACCTCGGAGTCAGGTAACAGTGTCGTTTCGAGAACTAGGTTACCACATATCAATATTTCAAATTTTACTGGTAAATATTCCGAGTATGTAAACTTTATAGAGATATTTAAATCTGTAATACACAGCGACCAATCCTTAGACAACGTCCAAAAACTTTATTACCTGCGATCATTCCTCCAAGGCCCACCTTATGAATTAATTAGTAATCTTCCTCTTGTCAGTGAAAGTTATGACAATGCATTGGAATTGTTAGACAAGCGATTTTATAATAAATATAAGATTATAAATGAGCATGTAAACACTCTATTAGACTTGAACAAGTTTGATAAGTTCCCTAGTGCTAATGAGATTAGGAATTTTGTTTCGGTAGTGAGGCAGACGCTAAGCGCTCTGCGCAACCTGAAAGCAGAAGTGGACAGCTGGGACCCTATTCTACTGGGCATCATGGTGCGTAAGCTGGACCTCTACAGCTCCCGCTCCTATCAGCTGGAGCGTGATCCAGAGCATGACCCTACGGTTGAGGATTTTTTGTCATATTTGGAGAGGCGTGCTCTCGCTCTAGAGAACACAGATATCCGGGCTGGAGCAGCAGAAGGCGGAAAGCGGCAGGGTGCAACCATGCAGCCAGCCAAGAATAAGGTAGCGCTAGCAGCAACAGCCAAGACAGCAATGGAGTGCATCTACTGTAAGTGTTCAGATCATAAATTATACTCATGTCCCAAATTTAAATTGCAGTCTAGTAAAGAGAGAGTCTCGTTTGCAAAAACAAAAAGCTTGTGCAACATATGTTTAAATTCACACCCTGGTAAATGTAAATACCACTTTAGGTGTGGGCAGTGCAAGAAAACTCATCACACACTGCTGCATCTCGATGAAGAGGGCGGTCCAGGCCCAGTGGTCCTCTTATCTGGAGATCCTGCTAATAATATTTTACTTCCTACAGCACGGGTAAAGGTGTTTGCAAAAGATGGACGAGAAGTGCATATCAAGTGCATACTGGACACAGGTTCTCAGGTATCTCTGATCACTACAAAGGCAGTGAAGGTCTTAGGATATACTCCTAAGCGAAATGATATTAACCTCATTGGGGTGACAGAGAGCCAGAACAAAGTCAGCTATTGTATTCCATTAAAAGTAAATTCTTTGACATCCCAATTTAACACTCTAGTCAACTGTCATGTAGTGGATAAAATCACTTGTAACTTACCTCAATCACCAGTCAGCCTAGAAGGCATACAAATCCCTGCTGGTGTCACGTTGGCAGATACAACTTTTAACCAACCTTCGGAAATAAATATGCTAATAGGTGCTGACATCTTTTGCCAGATCCTCCTGCCGCTTGAGGAGCCACAGCGCTTACATGCATGCAGTGACCTAGGCGACCAGCAACAATCTTCATATCCAGGCATCATAAACACGAAGTTTGGCCATGTCATTGCCGGGGCAATGGCATCTAGCATCATAAAGAATCAGGTTGTATCTCTAATTTGTACTAAGTGTGAAACAGATATAAGTGACAGTGTCAGGAAGCTTTGGGAGGTGGAGAGCGTTCCGGAGTTACTAGTAGAAAGGGATTCAGAGCAAAGGTTAGCTGAAAATATCTTTACAAAATCAGTAAAACTTGAAAATAAAAAATTCACTGTTGACTTACCTTTGAAGCTAGAAACCTGCAAAATAAATGAGACTTTAGGGAACTCTTTTGACCTAGCCTTGCACAGGTTTCTCAGTCTGGAAAAAAGACTGCGAAGCAACATTAACTTACTCACTGATTATCAAAAGTTCATAGATGAGTACATAGAGCTCGGTCATGGGCACTTTGTTGATATTAGCTCTTACAATTTCTATGAAGATCCTATCTATTTTATGCCACATCATGCAGTTATAAACGAGCAAAGCAAAAGCACTCGTACTAGAGTTGTGTATGATGCTTCCATGAAAACTGGTAAAAAGATCTCGTTGAATGATATTTTATTAAATGGGCCTACAGTACAGAAAGAATTGTTTGATATTGTTTTGTTATTTCGATTCGGAGAATTCACTTTGAGTTCAGATATTAAGAAAATGTTTCGCAATATATTGGTTAACCCGGAACACACTTCACTCCAGAACATTCTGTGGCGTGACGACCCTAGTCAGGCTATAAAATGTATGCGTCTTGACACCGTCACTTATGGGGTGAAGTCTTCAAGCTATTTAGCAACGCGCTGTTTACTTGAGCTTGCGCAAAGGCATGAGCACGAGCTACCGCTAGCATCATTTATAATAAGAAATTGTATGTATGTTGATGATGTGATTTATTCATGTTCTGATCTGCACGAATTGCTTGAAGCTAAACGGCAGTTTTGTGAACTGTTAAGTTATGGGAGCTTTAGTTTGCATAAATGGGCTTCTAACACACATTCTGTTCTCTCTGACATTCCAGAGGTTGAGCAACAATTTAGCGAGCTTGACCTTCAAAAGGGCAACTATAAAATGAAAGCTTTGGGGCTTACACTTGACATGCAAAAGGATTGTTTTAAAATAGACAGCCCAGAACCATTTGATGAAAATATCATGACAAAAAGGGGAGTTCTTAGCTATATAGCAAAGTTCTATGATCCCATGGGTTTTGCTAGTCCGATTGTAATTAAGGCCAAAAGTATTATGCAAAAAATATGGTCACATAATATTGGATGGGATGAACATATACCTAATGAGCTAGTTGACGAGTGGCTTCAATTTGCTAGAAGCTTAGCTGCCATGCATCCTATCAATTTAGTCCGGCACATCCCAACCATCAGCGCAGCAGCAGTCCAGCTGATTGGGTTCGCGGATGCCTCCAGCACGACGGGCTACGGGTGCTGCATCTACCTACGCGTGGTCGACAAAACAGGTAAGGCTGAATTATCCTTACTCTGTTCGAAGTCGCGAGTAAACCCACGTGCGAACTCATTAACGATACCCAGGCTGGAGCTTAATGCTACATTGCTTCTTTCCATTTTAATAGAGCGAGTTTATGAAACCTTACATAAAAGCATTCAAATTGATGATGTGTACCTATTCACCGACTCCAAAATAACTCTGGCTTGGATTCAAACTGGGATCACTAGATTACAAGCTTACGTAGCGAACAGAGTGGCGGTAATTCAGCAAAAAACCGATAGGTGGCGCTGGCTGTATGTACCTTCCGCAGAGAACCCTGCTGATTTGATTAGTAGAGGCATCAGCCCTCAGGAGCTTCCGACCTGCGCCCTCTGGTGGAAGGGACCGAAGTTTCTGCAATCGAGGTACGAATTTGATACTAAAAAATTAGTTTTACTTGAAAATTTACCTGAAATGAAGGCGAAGTCTCCGTCCACTCCTCCGGCTAAGGTTGTCTTGACAGCAGGTATACAGTATAATATATTTCAAATAATAAATAAATATTCAGACATAGGAAAGATGGTGAGGGTAATTGCATATGTGCAAAGATTTTGTCGAAACTTAAAAGAGAATGCAAAGCTTCAGGGCACTCTCAGTTCTAATGAGTTGCAGCATGCGCTGCATTCAATAATTAAGCATGAGCAATCAATATATTATTGTGAAGAGAAAGACTCGATGCGAAAAGGTAACTCCGTACGAGGGCCACTGCAAAATCTACATCCATTTATTGATGCAGATGGTCTGATAAGGGTAGGGGGACGATTAGATAATTCGGATATTCCCATTGCACAAAAACATCCTATCATACTACCTCGAAAATCGCGAGTAACTGAACTTATTATACAGAGTGAACATGTTAGGTTATTACATGCTGGACCTAAGTCACTCCTAGCTAACCTAAATCAAAAATACTGGCTAATTAATGGCATGCGACAAGTCAAAAAAGTGACTCATAAATGCTTGGTGTGTTTCAGGCTTAAGGCTGGTGCAGCAAAGCAGTTAATGGGATCCTTGCCTCAACACCGCGTGACATCATGTAGACCGTTTCAAAAGGTGGGCATGGACTTCGCTGGGCCAATCCAAGTCAAGAATTCGCGTGTAAGAAAAGCTATAGTCAGTAAAGGTTACGTATGCATATATGTATGTTTTGTCACGAAGGCAATTCACTTAGAGTTGACTTCAGATTTGTCAACTGATGCATTCCTAGCGTCTTTCAAAAGGTTCATCAGTAGGCGTGGCTTGCCCAGCGACGTATTTTGCGATAACGGTGGTTGTTTTCGTGGGGCAAGGAACCAACTAGCTGAGCTGTACAGGCTTAATAGTTCTGCTGATCACCAGACGCTTGTGCAAGCTTATGCCGCGAAAGAAGGCATCAAGTTTCATTTCACGCCTAGTTATGCTCCGGTATTCGCAGGGCTTGCAGAAGCGGCCGTGAAAAGTATGAAGTACCATTTGAAAAGAATTGTATTAGATGCTGCATTAACTTATGAGCAGTTACACACTGTTTTATGTCAGATAGAGGCCGTGCTTAATTCGCGCCCAATTTTACCTCTCTCTGAAGATGTCAATGATTACTGTTACCTGACTCCAGGCCACTTCCTTATAGGTACAGCCCTAACTATGTACCCCGAAGTAGATATTTCTGAAACCAGAGCAAATAGACTGGGGTGCTGGCAACAATGTATACAATTACAGCAAAGATTTTGGAAGGCTTGGTATAAATATTATTTAAATACTTTACAGAATAGAAATAAATGGTGTCAATCCATGCCTAATGTAACTGTAGGGGCGCTAGTGCTTATGAGAGAATCCAATGCTCCGCCGTTGACATGGCCCTTGGCACGTGTAGTAAATGTATTTCCTGGAAATGACGGCAAGGTTCGAGCCTTGCAGGTAAAAACAGCTAATGGTAAATTATATACTAGGTCATTACAAAGCATAAGTGTATTACCTATTGAAAAGTAATTTTATAAAATAAGGTGTCTTTATTTTAATTTCGGATATATACCTAGATGTGTGTTCTATTTTTATATACAGTTATAAAAACTAGTTACTCAGTCAACAAAATATAAAATACGTACCTGTTATTATAGTGTAAATATAATAGGTATTGTGTTAATAAATGCATAATATTGCATACCTGCCTATATTTATGGTAGATAATAAATAATAAAATAAGTTATTATAAGTTACATAATATTAAGACTTTCAATTACATGTAAACTTATGCCTAATTAGTTTCTATCTAAGCACATAAGCTTACCTTATATACCTTTGCTTATGAGTTATGTCTAAATGAACCGGAAAGATAATTTTGTATTTCGTGCATTTAAACTTAGAATAGAATAATATCCTTGTGTCTTTCTATTATAAACTGGGTGTGTTTGTTAGCTATATCGTCGTTAAGATTTATGTTTTATTGAACAGTTAGCTGCATTTAGATACTGCTGCAAGTAAAAGTAAGGGGTTGTTGCTGTTTGTTTGCCTGGGGTGGCAGTATGTTTATGGCAACACAAAATAAATAAGTTTTTTAGTCTGTAAGAAACCATAACGTTAGGCGTCTAGTTTGTCTATGTTTTAAGGCTTAACGTCGGCCATCAAGCTGTCATTATATCTGTACAATTTAGTGAGCATTAAAAGTGTTATGTCCAACAATAGTCGTTTCAATTGGAATCAAACCTACAGAAAAATACAGTCCACACGATTACAAGAAGGTAACACTTACCACGTATTCAGTACATCATTGAACTGAACAACACTAAACCCTCCACTTAGATTCTTTTTTACCGAGTAAGTATTTTACTACAACCCCCACTTAGATTATTTTTTACCGAGTAAGTATTTTACTTTTGTAGAAAACAGCAGATTAAAAAAAAAAATTATGTAATAAATTTATGTCGGCGTTCGGAATGATGATCTAAATACGTGGTAAGCGTTTGTGCATCGGTGTCGCTGTCCACCTCCTAGAGGCTATTCAACATGTAACAGAAAGGATGTAGTCATCTTTAAGGGTGTGTTACAGTTATGCATTTTATATATGTAAGTATGACACCATGGTTCCCGTTTCTTTTACTTTAAACTAAAGAATTACCGAGAAAGGCCATTACTTGTTAATTTTTTTTTTGCTTTAAATTTTTGTGGTTGGATACCACCACTAAACTTCTTTACTTCAACTCGATGAGAGAGCCGACTGTAATGATCATCCTTTCTGTTTCGCGCTGTATATTCAAACAGCAGTGAACTTGAATCTCTATCTTCTTTTTCATCAGCTCTTTTACCAGAGTGGATTGTCTAAATTGGACAAAGAATACGTTTCTATCGCCAAAACCAACAAATCTACCGAGTTTGCAATCATTTCAATAAACGAAGTCAGGCCCTGGATGAAATAAAAAAAAAACAGGCGTGAAAATATTAAAAAGTTTGATAATATTACGCCACATGTTCCATTATTACAGCAAAGTTTAATTTGATCCGGATTCGCGGTTTTTAAGGGAAACCTTTTCAACAAACTTTACTAAAGCTTTTTATGATTTGTTCCAGTTTTAAAACACATTACAGAGAGTATGCGTAGGCGACCGTTTTAATGGAAGTACAGTATCATCAATTCATAATGTTTCATAATTTTGACCGAAAATAAACTATTTATGCAACTCATCTAGACATTTTAGTTTTACTCATTTGGAATGAAATAGAATAGATATTTCTAATGACAGTCTGAAAAGTGAAATTATTTTAAGTAGTAGACAGTTGGTTTATTTCTTTCTGGCGAGATTCATGGTCAGGAGTCGAAATTATCGATATAGCTAAAACCTAATTATGTACCACGTAGGCAAGAATAACAGACACATTTTTTTGTGAGTTTATACTAACAATAGTCACGCAATGTTTTTGTAAATTTCTTTTTTTTTAATATTATTATCAAGCATCGAATTAGAAGCACATATTATTATTTTGATGAGAAAAAGGTAAAATGAAAATGTTATTTGTTGTTTTCTTTACTTTAATCGTTCTCGATAAGATAAATAATAAAACGCTTACAATATTTGTCTTCCAAATATCTCTCGTTTCTCGGTGATGAAAATTGTCACGCGGCAAAGTTTTATTGGTTTTTTTTTCTATCAGGAATTTCTCAGTAGCAGCCACGTAGTCTGGATTTATGCCCAGTTGATGGCAATAGGCTAGCCCCCTATTACATGGGATTTAAATATAACTGGCAAAATGTGGGTGTACTTGTTAGGTAAACTTCTGCCTGACCCTTCGGGGGTTACAGGCGTGATGTTAATTTGAAATTGAGTTTTATCGATTTTGTTGGATACTTTTTGTTCCATAAGTTGGACGGTTCAGATAATAGTCCAGTCGGGGTAGTTTGCGTCAAATCCGATAGTTCTGATTTTTTGCAGACTTGTTTATGATGTTGCCCAATGAATAATCCAAGTTTGTCACCTCGAGCACCGAACGAAACTTTGTCTAAAATCGAAAAAAACACGTTTTTAAAAAAGACTAAATTTTCTACAAGATGAGACGAGAATTGTCTCTATGAACCCTAAAGTTTTCCAGATGCAGCCTTTCAAAGTTTATCATTTATGAACTACGCAATTTTTTTCGATATTCTTTTTCCTATATAACCATATGATATCTGAAGAGAGCAGTATAATTTCGTCAAGTAGCGAATGAATATTGTCTAGGTTAACAAGATTAATTGCAGTCAAACCCTGATTGGATGGCACTTTATCGAAATTTGACAAAGTTGCGTTTGGCGCTTGAGGTTACATACTTGGATTATTCATTGGGCCTACATCATAAACAAGTCTGCAAAAAATCAGAACTACCGGATTTAACGCAAGCTCTGTTGTATAAAGTTACTGGACTACAAAGGTTTCTAGAAAACGGAGCTGCGGTTGGAAATTAGTGTCACTACTTAAGTTGTTTACTTTGCTAGTGAAAAAGTTTGTCGTTTAAAATAAACTTGAAAGTTTTGAAATGTAATTGAATTAAAGTTTCCATTAAAAATACTTTCAACTGAAAAGGTGATGCAGATTTTTTAAATTACTGATGTTAATGGAAGAATAATAAAAAAGGAACAAATTGAGTTTGCTTCACTCTTTTAAAAAAATAACAGTGGCGTAGCTCAGGCAGGTACGCCACTTTTTTTTTACGGCTACAATTTTACATTGCCTCATGGCTATTTATTTGTGACGGCAATTTACTTTCGAGCACCCCGCTTAATACAATTTACTTCAAAAACCTCATAATTTGTACATTATATTTATTTACTCAGTAATTTATAAAGTTACAATTTTTTAGGCACGAAAGTAAGGTAAGTTAATATAATTCACCCATTTCACTATGAGAAATAAGTGGGAAATGAACGAAATCTTAGTGGTACAATCCTTATACAGGTTGTAACGAAAAGGGTATACACATACTTAAGGTTGTGCTACAGACTGAACATGTTTCTCTATCGGTCAAACATCGTTTAACATTTCTGGCTCCTGAAATACAGGTACTCTAACCTAGCTCTTGAGCCAGGGTCTCAAAAAACTGTAACCTGTTTTTATGGCAATGAAGAAATTTATTTATATTATTTATATCGTAATAGCGAAAAATTATCTGCTGCCTCATACAAAATTTAAATACCTATTCGACCCAAATGTATGAGGCAGCTGTTTTTTTTTTCGCTATTACGATGTTTGTGCGATGGAGAAACATGTTCAGTTTGATGGTCTGTTGCACATCCTTAAGTATGTATATACCCTTTCTGTTACACCCTGTATATCTTCTTCTTTTGTTCCGCCAAGAAAACAATTAAAATCACAAACAAAAGAGAAAAACTTATTCATCTAACGGTCGGACATTCTTTTTAACAAAGGAACGTTATTTCACAAAGACTAGAGATCTTAAATAGATACATAAATATATTAAGTAGCTAATTAGTTTCTCTAATAAGATACTATGGTATCTATAGTCAAGTTAAAGTACTCGTAATTACTTGACTTTAAGGAATTATTAATAATTAATTAAATAATTCCTTAATAATTATTCATAATTGCGTTAATGCAACAATTTTTAAGCAATAGACAAGAATTTGAACGAAGTAAGAAACGTCAAAGCAAAGCAAAAAGCAAAGCTAAGAATTCTAACTTTTGACAGTTCTAACTTCAAGAAATTGGTAAACTACAGGATGAAAACGTATCTTAAGTTATTACTTTAACTCAAGTGATAAACTTTAACTTGTTTATAGATTCTTTCAGAATAATGTGTCACAATTTATGCGTTCCGTAAACCGATTACGGCAGTCACACCTGACTGAAATGGTAGTAATACCTACGTTTAAGAGATTTATATAAAAGGCCTTATGGCTTGTACCTAGCTCACACATGTTACGTAAATCTTCTTAAATGGTTTCTGTCCTTTAGGTGTTAGCGGGTATTTGATCTCGGGTTATGCCAAAAAGGAAAAACAAGGCCTATATTGCACCTTTAACAAGCTTCGGCAAGAAAAAAAAACACTATGAATTGGTATACTAATATGACCAAATATGACCCTGCAAATGATTAATAAAGGCAATTTATTATTATAATACTGACTAAAATAGGTACTTTTCATAATCAATCAAAAATCATGTTTCTACAATAATTCACGCCACTTGCTAACCCGATGGCCAATCATTTAAAACACCAGGCCAGGTCAGTAGGGGGTCCGAGGGGGGGCGATGCCTGCCAGGGCTGCGGGTCTGTTCGAAAGAGATACCGCGGCCCTGGAACACAAAGGGCGAAGAAGGAACATGGGTGGGTTTTAGTCAGTACAAGTCTGACACTCCCTCCCGCTCCGCCCAGAGCGGGAGAAGTCATATGATGATTTCCCATCCGGAAAAAAAAAAAAAAAGGCCTATATTGCACCTTTAACAAGCTTCGGCAAGAAAAAAAAACACTATGAATTGGTATACTAATATGACCAAATATGACCCTGCAAATGATTAATAAAGGCAATTTAATATTATGCTAGCGATGATATAGATAGCTTTGCTATACAAATTCGAGTTACGGAAGCAGGTTTTAAATCGGCATTAATTTTCGATTTCGAATTCCCCTAATATCCAATGCTTCAGGGCGAAAATCAATCAACCCGGAAAATAATTTGCGAGTAAGATTAAAAAGTTGAGAGACTCCTCTTTAATTCAAAGTGATACCTGTATTCTAAGTCGTTTCTTCAAAAGTTCTTCGATTCGACAGCTTGACAAATTTTCTTTAAAATCGAGTCAATAAAGAATGAAGACGATCGTTAAAACTTTATTCTCAAGAACAGTTCCGATTATGATCACAATTTTGTGATGCTTTTGTTGTTTTAATGTAGTTAAACCATGAACATTTAAAATTATGTTTTAATTTTAAATGTTCATGGTTTAACTACATTCAGACGTGATTTTGAAAATACTACTAAAACAAATGAGTATTCTTGTTAAGAAAAATCTTTGTTGAGTAAAATGATAATGTTTTTCCTTCAACAAACCAGTGGCTTGCCTTGCTAAAAGCTGTCACACAAAGAACCTATTGTAAAGCCTACGACCACACAGCCGAGCGATGAGTTTACAGAATTTTAAAGACGAGCCCTGACTTCAGTTTGATACCCTTTGTAATTAGTTTTATCTTGCGGCTCATTTCAGCGGAGTCAGGAAGGCTTTTAACATGGCCTACCTATTTTAACTTAGCAATTAGTTACGAGTTGTTCTTATAAAGGTACCTATAGCAGAGAGGACAATGAGACTTTCCTATGTACCTAAGTTTTGTTTTGTTAGTTAACTTACTCTAGTACATACCTTTGCTCTTTTTAAGGGCTGAAAACATACCATAATAGTGTATACAATAAATAATTGGAAAGGCTTTGTCTAAATAATGTAGTGTTCAATAAATTACGTGTTGGTAAAAATCTTAGTTACACCGACGACATGGTTCTGCTCAGCCCATGCACTGTTACGGCCATGCAAAAGCTGATTAGGATATGTGAGGTTTATTATGCGAATAAGCACGGCTTTAAGTATAATGTTAAAAAAGAGTCAAACGATGTGTTTTCGATACGACAACAGTGCACTGCATGTACCTTACATGTTTCTTTGTAACGCTAAACTCAAATCAGTTAAATGTTTCACTTATTTGGGCCACATTTTGACCGAGAAACTTGAAGATGATGATGACTTCAAAAGACACAGACGTTTCCTCACAGCTAAAATTAGGTAATATGCTGGCAAAACGATTTACGAAATGCTCTGACCAGTTGAAAATGACCCTGTTTAACACATACTGCTGGAACCTATACACATGTGCCTGCCCTATGGTACAAGTACACGCAGCGTGCTTACAACACGCTGCCAGTTCAATATAACAACGCATTCAGATGCATACTGAGGCTGCCATGGCGGTGCAGTGGCGTGCATGTTTGCCGAGAACAGGGTACATGACTTTTACGCAGTCATGAAAAACGCACAGGCCGCCTCTATGAGCCGAATACATCAGTCTGACGATTAAATATTGAAGGCCATATACGAGGTAAACTACTTCTTCGTATATGGCAATTAATATTACAGCTATAATATCCTAATGTATCTGATTATGTAATTCTGAATGTAATTGTAATAACAATCGTAATGTATGTAATAATGTGATTTGCAATGTAGTATTTTTATTTTATTTAATCAAATTCTTATTTCCTGTAATAATAATTGTTGTACTTGTGCCTGAAATAAATAATATTCTATGCTATAAACGGAAATATTCACTGCCGAGGTGTTTTTTTCTTTTGAAAGTATGCAGTAGATTTAATTTAAAATGTAGGTTGGAACGAATGCAACTGTGAACGTCCGTATCTAGATATGTGGTCCTTGTACTGAATACAAAGCACTTTATGTAAGTAGGAATGCTATGCAAGTTTTTTTTAAAAGCTTTGTCACCTTCCCACTTTGTTTAAACTGTTGGAAGAACTCACATACACTAGAAAATCGTACTTAACTATCAAGTACAAGATATCAAGTCATCATTCTAGTCAATGCATTGTCATCGTCAAGCACGTTGACGGGGACTTTCACAACTCCATGCATTTTTCATCATAATTGTTGGTTCATTACTGAAATCAATAAAATCTATCGCAAGCATGCAGCAAAAAAACACGTGCTTACTTGCTTTATTTGCTATTCTCTGTAATATAATAAATTGCATTTCAGTAAGTTACATGTTGGTAATTAAATAAAGTACATATTATTACATACGTAAAAGGAGCTCGTGGCTAAACAAAAACAGCCGCACGGGTCGATCTTTAAGGTTTGCTGAGGAGGATGGCTGATCATAATGCCGAGTTTCCTCCGTGCCTCGGAAAGCACGTTAAGCCGTTGGTCCCGGCTGTCATTTGTAGATCTTTGACAGTCGTTACGAGTTGTCAGAAACCAAAAGTCTGACATCTATTCTTACCAAGGGGTATCGTGTTACCCAGTTACTGGGTTGTGGAGGTCAGATAGGCAGTCGCTTCATGTAAAATACTGGTACTCAGCTGCATCCGGTTAGACTGGAAGCCGACCCCAAGATAGTTTGGGAACAAGGCTAGGCAGATGATGATTATTAAATACGTAATTGTAAATTCTGAGTGTATTTTGAAATGAATAAACAAGGGGTTTAAGCCGGTAATGGTTACTGTACATAGGTAGGTTAGGAATGTTTTAACAAGGTACTTATCATGGAAAACGTAAAGGGTTTACTATTTGTAATTTTTTTTTACGACTTTCTGCTGAACCACTTATTTACAGAGATTAGTATAACGGTATAAATCACCGGAGAAAAATCTTGAAGGGTCCAAGTCGATGGTTCTGCCATTGACTTGGACCCTTTAAAATCACTAACAAACAAGCTAGACATTTTAAAATCACTCTAATCTTAAGATATTGAATAACTTCTGTAATTTTTTTGCAAAGATTCATTGAACATAAAAGTACAAAACCATTCATATTTAAACATTTGCTTAGAGAACAACGAAAAGTTAATTCTACAGACGTTGACATCCTGATTCCTGAAACTCAAAGAAATGTTCTTGTTAGGAAATTTGATTCTGAAGATGTCAGTGAACACACCTAATTTACAATTTAAATTCACCGTGTTTCTGATTGTCGAGTCAGAAGAAAATTCTTCGTATAACTTTGTAAATATTTGTTGAACGGCAATATTCGATTACAATACTTTTCGTAAGTAGGGCAAAGAAGTTAGGGGAATTCAAGTCAAATACGATGGTTGCAAGAATTGAGTTTTAAAGTTCGGTTTAGAGCGTGATCGTCTCTGTCAACTGTAGTTGTGTGTGTGTGTGTGTTCTATGCCAAAGTAACGCCTGGGGAACTGATTGCTTTCAGTAAGTACTCCAGGTGTGTATTTATTTAAACTAATTTTCAGAAGGTAAGCTCTTAGGTAATGTCAGTACTGTCAGTACCTAAGTGCTTACTTGCAATACTTGCTATATTTGTTTTCACACTAAATGCACTCTAATTAAGTTCATGATATTCTTTAAGTACCTACCTGAAATTAACCACTGTATAATCCTTAGAGGATACTAAACGCTTCCACCGCATTGTAAACCCTCGGGCATTAAAATAAAAAGCTAAGTAGCACCGATTTTAACAGAGGTTATTTGATAAAAACATTATTTTTTCAAATCATACTTTACAAAAAATAATCTATCTTTACGCTTGTGTTCTCCATAAAGGTAAGTAATAAGAGGTTTAAATAGATACACCGACATTTCGTCAGTCTTCATGTCTGTCCTGCGTAATAGGAATCGATCCCATTTCCATTTACGGAGCTCTAATCTTGGCGTCGTCCTTTATTTTCACCACATACATTTTTTGATTGCAAAGAGATGCAAAATTGTACAGAGGTGAATGGTGCGGGTGATATGATGAAGGCGCACAATATATTTTATGATTTTTCTCTCAGATTTTAATATATTCAAAGCTAAGCATAAAGCGACGTATGTATGCAAACGTGGGCGTGTGAACGCGCCACAGATTTATATTGGACACGTTCACATAATTTCATTTGTGTGTTTTTCATAAATGAGTTATGATATCCTGGTTCACCCACATACCCTTCTAATATTGTAATTATGACTTTGGCAAATAGCGTTAGACAATTACCACGTCCGCGTTAACTTATTAATGAATCCTGATGAATTTTCCCGGATGATTGTTATTCAATTAGCAGATATTTCGACATATTTCGATATTTTGACATTATATTTTCTGAAGCTACTGCAGGTGCATATAAATCAAATTATAAATAAGAATTTATTGCATGTGTATAACAGTTTGGTGGAGTAACAATAAACTAGCATTATTGATAATAAAAGTGCGTGAGTTACAGCACTAAATCTAGTCTTCTGGATTTAGGTATAAACATTGAAAATGAATAATAGTTCGCGTGAATCCCTCACACATTAAGGCCGACCACGAAAATATGTGTGGAGTGAGGTGTGCATATGATAAAACCTGCATTTTGGCTGAATGAACGAGCCTTTGCTTTATTCTAGCTTTCGCTGGTGAAAAACGTTGTTATTGAGTTTATTGTATAGATAGGTAGTAGTAGGGTACACCGTTTGTATTGTAACTAACTTACTATCAATCTCTTTCTAGTTTTACTCTTTTGTTAAGTCCTGTCATTTTAATATTTTTCGTAAACTATTAAAGTTTTTAAATTAACTGTAAAATTCTTTGGTTTTATCAAATAAGTATAATCAATTCACCATTCTCTTCCCTGGCCTCATCTCAATTTCTTTCAGGTCAGCGCAGCATGATTTCTTTTTCGATACTATAAGTAATAGAGAATATTACTTGTCATCTCATCAGATAACTAAAATTAATAAAATCAAATAAATAGAGGTAGCTTAATTGACCTTGACTTATTTTACAGTTAATTAAAAAACTTTAAAAGAACTGGGTGCAGCTACGCCCGTTTCTTCGTTGAAACAAAACTTTGCCGATTGCAGACTGTACCTATAATAATATCTACTTCGGCACGTGCAAGGCTAAATCTTGTTTACGTTAGGATGATGGATTCAAATTGCTGTCTGAGTTCTTCTAGACTTTATAAACCACTTTATAACCAGCATTTTCTGCTGCTTTTCATTACTTGCAAGGACTTATAAGGATCATTCCAATTGGGTGTAGATAATAATAATATATTTCCTCTTCTTTTTTTCATATTTGTTATATTTATTTTTGTTTTCGTCTTTGTGCAATTTTTTTAATTTTTTTTTTATTTAATTTGGCTTAAAAACCAATAGCCGTAGTAGCATCATGCTGCTGTGACGGACCAAGTGACCAACTTAGTTTTATGTTTGTATTAGTTAAATTAAACTAAATTGGTCTAACTACTGGTTACTATTCGTTTTTTTTTTTTTTCAATTTTGTTTTATTGTTTCGGCCTTTGCGAGTCTAATCATTACTGTTTCTTTCTTGCTTTTCCTAACTGCCACAGACAAATTACGGATCTTCTACAGACAATCTGTCCGCACTGGTTTAACTGAACCTTTATTCCACTTACGTGTAAAGTAAGAAAAGCTGTCAACTCTTTGTTTAATAAATGTAAGTAAAAGTTCTAGCTAAGTCGTAAATCACGCTAGTAGATGAAATTGCGTGTGAAGATAAGCTTACAAAAGATTACAGACTCCAAGCTTCGCTTCACTCAGCACATTAAATTACTTTTGGTTTACTAAACATTAAATTAATTAAAAGAACCTTAATCCTGTTGGAGCTTCGATGAGCTTAGCGTGCTAAATACTTACTGTTCAGATCTGCATAAGTCCGCGCAGCCGGACGGCAAAATCAAATATTTATTGATCTATGTTCGAAAAAAATCCGCTTATTGTAATTCGAATTGTGCCGCGATGGTAACTATGCCAAGTGGAGTAAAAAAACCTGAGCAAGGAAAGCATTTGATATACGAAAAAGGTCAACTACAAAAGCCCTTTGTGTAAATACAATTAAAATAATGAACACCAAAACCTTACAGCAAATACAAACGTGACATTTTATTCTCACCCTTCATAGGTTAATAGGCTGTAAGGGTTTCATGAACGTTGCTTGTATGGGCAGTTTTGTTACGAGTACGATTTTATTTATTAGATATTTTATTCAGGTACAAGGTCCTGTGGTTTAACAAAATTAATTGGTAGTAAAGCTTGGCTTAAACTTGGGTCTGCATCGTCCTATAATTCTAAGTCCTTTTAATTTAAATAAACTAGACAGAAGGCCTAGCTTGGCTGTCTTTTTTGTAATAAAACCTTCATCTGCTAAACTAATATTAAGAGTTGACCTATACGAAATAAAAACTACAATATAGCCTTGAGCAATAAATGAAATAAGTACACGATGTCAGAAACAGATGTGGGTGTAAAAACTCACACGTGGTACGTTAGGACGTAAAAATAATAAACAAAAATGTGCCAATTAATATTTCGTCGAATTCGACACTCCAGCTTTCATTACTTAGCTGTCAGGATGGATCACACACATGACCACACCGTGTAATGGGGATGTTCCATCACACCACACTGAATAACGGAACAGCAGCTACCTATATAATTATGTATACTATTAAAATGTATGTAGGTATATGTTTAATGTAGGTATAAAACTTGCATAGACATTCCAATCCCTAAGGGTGTGAAGATACTGAATTTTGTGTGCAAAGTAATCTTTCTCATGAATTCTGAGATGTGACGAAAAACTAAAATGAAATGAAAAGACCCACTTGGTTGAACCACCCTTGAAAAGAGTGATCAGTACAATTTTTACATGAAGTAAAGTCCTTCTTCCTGTTCTGTCTTACCTGTAGTACCTTAACAAAAAGTCTAGACTCCCTTTCTGGTATGTAGCTTTCACACTCAGTTTGAGTTCTCAGGTCCTTATTATTTACTTACCTACAGCTAGACATGCACACTAGGGTGTGTACCTACCTGACGGGAGTACCTGCGCAGGTACACCTGTCCGGTAAGCTTGAGCTGCGTGGAGGACACACACGCTCAGGTCCTTATTATTTACTTACCTGATGCTAGCCATGTACACTAGGGTGTACGTGTCCAGGTATACCTGTCGGGTAAGAATTGTAGAGCCGAAAGACTACCGCAACTATCTACGAATGGATGAAAACACTCAAACTGTTATCGCTTAATTCAAAAGCAGGATACAGAAATGAGTGAAGCTCCTCATGAAAGACGAACAGTGATGTTAAATACCTTACAACAGGGAGAACATTAGGAAGCCCGTCACCCCGGACGCGATACAAGTCTACGGTGCGATATACGTCAGGCATTTTCACCTCTTAAGGTTTTACTAGTCGCGGGTTCGAACTCACTGGTGGCCGTGGCCGAAAAGCACGTTGTCTCACTTGGCATCGTGCCCGACAGAGATAGTGTATATCAGTGATGAGCAGTTAGACGCTAGTCTTCACGCACAATTAGTTCGTACGCACACACATAGAGTTCCGAAACGTAAGGCGCGCGTAAAAAAATACGAAAAGGCTTTTGGAAGATAGTGTTTTATGAAAAAACCACTGCGTGTATCAATTAGAAATAAAATGTATTGAATTCTTTGATAATTGTGCTGTGTCGGTACCGACTTTGTTTTGGAAATTTGACACTTCTTTTATTACTAATTTACGACCAAAGTTGCGTTAAAATTTGCAATAAAAACGAATCTTTGATAGCTCGTAACTTTTTAATGGCTTTTTATTTTCCTATTCTGTTTCCGTACAGACAAAAAAATTAATAATGAGACAATACCATATCATGTTTTACTTTGGTTGTGCAGTGTCAAATAGTTGAGTAAAACCCCCCTGAAGTTTCTATGGATAAAATGTCGAAAAGTGTCACCTTAATATAAAAATGTTTCTTAAGTTAGTAAAATCTGACTACTAAAATCTGACTGCCTCGTTGGTTTAGCTAATGGTCGCAGGCGCAACAGCTGAACATGAGGTCCTGGGTTCGATTCCCGAATCGGGCAAAGAGGTATTGGGTCTTTCCATCAGGAATTTCTCAGAAGGTGCCACGGAGTCTAGATTTGTGCCCGGTTGATGCAGCAATGGGCTCGCCCCCTATTACATGGGAAATAACATAAGCATAACTTGCGAACTTGTTATTAGGTACACCTCTGCCAAACTCTTAGGGGATAACAGGCGTGATATTATGTTATGTAAAATAGTTGTTTATCAGTTTTTTTATGAACAAAAAAATGCTGAGCACCTTTACTTCATATAGTTACATTAGTAGAAAGATAGTAGCTCTTTTATTTTTATCGTACTCAGCCCTGTACAAATCTATAAATTCTTCCATTACTGGGTTCCGATTACTAGAAGGCATATTATACAATTATGGACCGCTGCCGGCACGTGCTTCTCCTCGCGCAATCATCTAACAACTGACGCCTGCACAGGCGACCGCGACTTACGCTTAGGTTTGCATGCACAGGTAAACAGAACAGGTATACCCGTGGGCAAAAGTATCAAAATTCATATAGCTTCACGTTACCTGTACAGGTGAGGAAACCTGCACAGTTTTGCACGCTCCGGTTTACCTGTAGAGTTTACCTGCGCAGGTAAACCTGTCAGGTGCACCCTAGCCTGTATAGCTAGTTCATACGTTACCCTATTTTAGCACTGACTTTTCACGTCTTCACTTATTTTTGCTTTATTCAACATGTTACAATACACGTGGATCGAACATGGTAGTGATTTCTCTGAAATGTCTAAATCAACGTTGAAGGAAAAATAAAAATAGAAAGACAGAAAGAAGTTTATATATTTTCCACTACGGTACATTTTTAAAAGAATGTTTTGCAAAGTTTATAAAAGAAATAGAAGGACACAAAATGTAGTATCCGCTTTGGCAACATTGGGCACATTTCGCTAATCACCGCCACGTTTTATCACCCGACATCGTCAGCCAGGAAGGGAAGCATGATATTTTTCGACTCAAATTACCTACTCTGGCATTTTCCGATTGAATAAATTACGGAGATATATTGAGTTGAAATGGCGCATGACGTCACATGTAGGTAAGTTTTATACCTACTTGTGACGTAGTAAGCCCCCACTCTCCAACTGAGTTTTAACTAAGTAATTTTTTGATATTTTGATAAAACAAAAAATACGACGTGTCTAATATTTTTGTATTACCTGTCTGACGGACAAAATAGAATGTCGTTTTCTTTACCCAGTCCGATCCCCTATTGTCAAATTGTAATCTGTGAAATAATGTTGTTGACCTATCTACATTTTTTTTTAAAGAATTCAGTCACACATGTTTGAGTGACAGAAACGTCGCGTCGCGCATCGCTCTAAAAATCAGTATATAAAACTATCACGTTCGTTAATCGTGTCCAACTAATCTAAATCTACGGTACGTATGGTAACGAAAATGTATTATTGCGAAACGGAAACAATAATTCAGACAAAATTGTGAATCTTGAAAGTTATTGTGAACGACAGCTACGTCTGAAAACAAAAGAAAATCTTATCATAGAAAATTACCTTAATAATGCAATTTTATGATAATATTATGCTACTACGCAATACGAAATAAAAAAAATAGTGCGTGGAGTCCCTCCGCGCGGAAGAAGTGAAACTTCGTAATACTGCACGCATGCGTTCGAGTGCCACGCATTCACTCTCGTTATTTTTATTGAGCTTTTAAATAATATATTATTGTTGTACACTTTTTATTACATAAGTTTATCGAGGTTATTCTACTCATGGAAATTGAGCGAAGGCTGGTCACACCGAAGAGTCGAATGCATGACTGTTTTCATGCCATCTTGCGTACCTATACAGTATGTTAGTTTAAACGAGGGACATATTCAAACCCATAATAGTACATGCTAACATGATACTAATAAAAATATAAACAAAAAAAAAAACACTGATAAATAGCAGACAGAACCATACCAAAATTTTCGCAAATGTCACGCAACGTGTATACACCCTTGCGCTAGCGACTTAATACTATCGCAGAACATGTGAACGGGTCAATGACTCTTAGGTATAATCCATTTTCCCTTCATACTTTAAACTTACCTGGCTTAGGACAATCCAAAATATCTAGGCACTAAACAAAACATTAAAAATTCTTCTATATACGTTATAGGTTTTTTACATATTTGGGAAGAAAATCGAATACTGAATACCCTCCCTCAATATGTCCCTCGTTTAACCTAACATACTGTATAGTAGAACTACGTAGTCACAAATCTTGTAATAGCGCCATCTTTTAGTGGGTAATAGAAAATATTCCCCCTCCATGAAAACGTTAAATTTGTTGGAAGTCGCATAAGAAGTTTCACTTCAATAAGTTATAATAATATCTAATGGGTACACGAGACTACGTTATTATTAAAATTCCTAACATAAAAACAAAATAATTTTAGACGAGGAAAAATATTATAGGTTGTCATTTGTTGACAGGACAATTTCGTTTGTTTATTAGTTTATGCTCTATTCTCTGTTAAAGCCTCAGCGATTACAGCGAATATGATCTCCAGTAGATTCAATCGGTGTACAGCTCAAGTCAAAGTTCCATTTGTTTGAGCCTACTGTACTTCGCTGTACACCTGCAATCTCTGGAGTAACTATACGCAAAGATCGTTGTAATACAATAAGGCGTTCATGGCGAGGTTACGGCTGCCAAAGGCATGCAGTGCATCAGGAATGTGTGCGGATGCGCAGATGGACGGCTTCCATGACATCTTACGCAAGCGGTGCGCCGCGCCGCCGCTTTGCACTGTAAAGTCCGCGCCAGCGCTAAACAGTATTCTAGCTATGTTTACTGACAGTCGGTAAAATCAGTATTGGAGCAACCTACCTTTAAGCTTAAATACTAACGTAGATAAGTATATTCTGTATATTCAAATATTCTAATAATTAAACTTGAATAATCATGAATATGAATGTACCTATGTGGATCTTGTAATATCTGAAATAAATGAATATATTTATTACTAGCTGCTACCATACCCTACCCTACTCTACCTACCATACCCTACCCTACCTACCTACCTACCCTACCCTACCCTACCTACCTACCTACCCTACCCTACCCTACCCTACCTACCTACCCTACCCAACCCAACCCTACCCTACCTACCCTACCCTACCCTACCCTACCCTACCTACCCTACCCTACCCTACCCTACCTACCTACCTACCTACCCTACCTGCCTACCTACCCTACCTTTCTCACCTTTTAAACCTTCCCTGGACTTACACAAATAATTCAAGACTAAAATCAGCCAAATCGGTTTAGCATTTCTCGAGTTTTAGCGAGACTAACGAACAGCAATTGATTTTTATTTATTTATTATTAAGTTTCTAAAAATAACATTTAATTCTACATCATTGGCTGTCTCAAATAACGTAATGAAGGTTTTCTGTATTAAAGAAGTTCCTATCTTACACCCGTTATCTGCTTCTGATAGGAAATAGTTTTAGTTTATTGTAGGGTCGCCGTTATCCAAATCGATAAGGAAAACTAAAGCAAAAAAATTCGATGCTTGTACTTTTTTTGCTGTGGTGCTTGTTTGGAAGTTTTTTTTTTTTTAGGAATCGGATATGACTTTCTTTGGTAAAGTTGTTCAATATAACGGGTACGCTGAGCGGGTCAGCGTAGGAAAAGGCCAGCCTTTTCCTACCTATGACGGACGGACGGAAGGGATGGCTTTCAGCCTAACTGGATCCAGCTGAATACCAGTATTTTACATGGAGCGACTGACTCGACCTCTGAAACCCAGTTCGTACTAGATAATACAACACCCCTTGGTAATACTGGTCCACAGACTTTTGGGTCTCTGGCCACGGACTTCATGTAACGACTGTAAAGGTCTATAAGTTACAGCTGGGACCAACGAGGAAACTCGGTATGTACCTAAGGGTGGTAATGGTATGTCATTGGTCAGCCCTCCACTGACAAACCTAGGCCAGCGCGGCTTAACTTAAAGGTTGATCCGAGCGACTGTTATTATTTACCCACGAGCTCCTCTGAACCCTCTTGAAGGATACAATAACTAAATCGCCACCCTGCATATCTTACACTCAATCTCCGGAACGAAAATCAACGACGTATCATATGAAGTTAAGTTAAGGTAAACGCATATCAAGTTATCTTTATAATATAATAATTCGGTCATCAATCACGACAGTTGACGCGTTCCTGACAATTTGTTTAAGCATGTTACTGAGTATAAGTAATATGAGTAGCTTTGGGCGAACTTGAATGATAATCTTACTATCTTACGTATATCGTACTTATTTTAGTTTGTTTATAGGGGTTAATCTCCGGAACTCCTGATCCGATTCGAAAAATTCACTAATTGGGACTTGTGAGGATTGGATAGATTAACTTGTGGGATTGGTGAGGGTTGACAGTCGGAATAAGTTGCAATGACGGTTCCGCACGTGTACTGAAAATCTATTTTCGTACCACTTGCTCAAAAAAATGAAGTTCTAAAAAGCGAACATAACAATAGTGATTTTTAATCTGTTAAAAACAGGGAAAGAAAATTGTACTGAATTTCATTCATCCTCTAGGGGGAGAAATGATTTAAATTTGGAATACTTACCGAAATTTATACTGAACTACATCTGTGTTTACACCGTTGAGTTTGTATACAGTATGTTAGGATAAACGAGAGACATATTGAGGGAGGGTATTCAATATTCGATTCTCGTCCCAAATATGTAAAAAACCTATAACGTATACAAGGTGTTGTTTTGCAACCTCGTCAAATTTCAGAGGGTGGTCACGAAAGACATAAATAATCAATTAAAATTACGGTACCTAGTTAATTATTAATAAACGCTGATTTTTTTGGTTGTTTAAGTTTGTTAGTATTTCAGAATAACCCCCTTTTTTTTAACGTGGACCCCCTTAACGTGGTTTAGGTACTAAGAAATTATGAAATAAATGTTTGAGATTGTGTGTATGTGTGTAAGCGAGGTTATAAGGCAAGAACCAGACGGGTGGCATTTAAAACACGGGTCGTTCTCACTTACCGATTTCCGTAAAAAAGAAAAATAAGAAAAATTACCTACCCATTTTATTATTGATTCGGGACGAGAATCACTAGCATAGTTACCTCCTTGAATTTGACGAGGATGCAAAACAACACCTTGTATAGATGAATTTTTAATGTTTTGTTTAGTGCCTAGATATTTTGGACTGTCCTAAGCCAGGTAAGTTTAAAGTATGAAGGGAAAATGGATTATACCTAAGAGTCATTGACCCGCTCACATGTTCGGCGATAGTATTAAGTCGCTAGCGCAAGGGTGTATACACGTTGCGTGACATTTGCGAAAATTTTGGTATGGTTCTGTCTGTTATTTATCAGTGTTTTTTTTTTGTTTATATTTTTATTAGAATCATGTTAGCATGTACTATTATGGGTTTAAATATGTCCCTCGTTTAAACTAACATACTGTATAAAGCATTATACATCTTTTTGAAAAAGGAATACGCATTTATTATGCAGTTAAGATCATTAACCACTATGCCCGACAAGATTTTGACACATGACACATCAGCTGATTCGGCGGGGTGATTCGAATTGTCATGAAATTCAAGAAATTTTCATCAACTTTCAGGATTCAATTTTACTGTGAAAAATATGTCATGGGATCTGTTTCATACGATAAATTTGATTTTAATATCTCCAATATCGTGTTGAAGTCGCTAAAACGGAGTCAGTCTATTGCAAAATATGTGTAAAATACATATTACTACACCCTTACAAAAAGTAGGTACCTTAGATGCGCTGGAAATAATGTACATAGGCAAGCTTCTCGTATGCTTAAAGAATTCGAAAACGCAAAATAAAAACAGTAACATTCTATCTCCGTTCTTCTTTTTGCCATTATTCATACACAATTTCAAATAAAAACACAATCAAAGTCTTGACAAATATTACTAAAAACTATGTTGTTACATAACACTTCTTAGTGCTGACCGAAAACCCGGGTTTCATAATTACGATAATAATAAGTTGCATTCAGCCTAATCGATAATCGTAATAAAATCGATTTTGGAAAAAAGAGTTGAGACTGAATAAAAACTCATTGGTATAATTTCAAATAATTATTTAATGACGAAATAGGTCATAAAATACTATCTTTTTTAACAATTTCATTAAGTAATTATTAGATCGAAAGCATCTTATAATTAATTAATGAACGTTGACTTCAAGAGAAGGAGATTTATTACTAATGAGAACCCAAAAAAAACCAAGTCGACCTTTTGATGATTTTCTTTCTTCGAGAAACTTATAGGAGAAACTTTCCGTTGAACTAGCTGCGTAAAATATAACAAGAAATGAAGTCTCAAAGTTCATGCAAATAAGAAAAACAGAAAATGGAATGATTTTCAAATTTCAGCACAGACTTAGCCTAAATTCGCGCCAATTCTTTTCTTTTTCAAAATTTAAATTAAGAATGCGCTCGCAATTCTCATAATTTAAAATAAGTATTTTAATTTTATTAGATAACTTATTAAGAATTTTGCTGTGTAATGTCTGATGTTTGGAAGAATGACCAGGAATCTTGGAAGGAATAGTAAATAATTGTTTTGATCCACCAAAGATAAATTATATTTCTTCTTCCAAGATTTTGTATCGTATGGTTGGGTTATTGTTATGTTACAGGTAGTCAGTGGCCCGAAAGTATGACAGTCAGTCTTACCAAGGGGTATCTTGCTACCCGATACTAATTGGTTTGAGGAGGTCAGATAGGCAGTCGCAGGTCGCTCCATTTAAAATACGGGTATGCAGCTGGATCCAGGTAGACTGGAAGCCGACCTCAACAAAGTTGGGAAGACGGTAGGCAGAGAGATGATGATGATGGTTGACAATCGGCAATTCATAAGCCATTTCAAGGAAGATTAGTTTATTCTTTCAAAACGGTTCACTGAACAGTCTAAAAAGGTTTTTTTTTTTATATCTGCCAATTTCAGGTTATCCATCATAGGCCGTGAGCAGTCACTTGAGTGAAGCCATGCACAGCAATGGATATGAACCAGAACCATCAGGACATGAGTCTTACTCGTATATTTTGGAGAGTTGTGTTTAACCATATAGTTCGGTACGGGCCCCCGAAGGGGCTCGACGCTCATACCTCCGCTGGCTTGGTATCGGCCCCGAAAGGGGCTAGCAATTAAGTCAATCGTCGTCCTCATTATTTATGTAAATATTTAATATTCTGATTATCAAATACTACGAGTGTGCGTTAATTAAGGGAGTTGGATAAAAATCTCATATATCAACGCCATTAAAACTTCTGTATTTAGCGCGCAAGTTTCTTAATTTGCCCTTATAAAATGCAAGTGCATAAATACGGTCATCGCCATTTTGGCGGCAGTGCCGGTCGAGGCTAAAAATCATGAAAATTGTGGTTTTCGAACATTCTATCTCCACTACATGGACAATAATGATCTCGTCATTTAATTATGGTGAGAATTCATCCATAGTTCAATTTAAATAAGCAGTGGTAATGATGAATTTTGATATCTAAAGCCGAAGTTTCGCGCCAATCGTGCGTGTTTACATTTTTATATTTCACATATAACACAAACACGTGTATAGATTCGATAACAATTATGACAAATATCATTCCAAATATTATAAACCACATGAAAATGCCCAGATCTTAGCGTTATTTACTAAAACAGGACCAATAACACGTAATATTCATTACCACCACTCAATTTGAATTTGAAATAGACGACCATTTGTTTTTTTTTAAATTATTGTGATGTGTGAAAGCGATTATTCCAATCGATTATTTTTTTATAAACAACGATTTACTCGAGTAATTAAATTAAGGAATTTAATAAATTTATGGATGAAAATTAAAGTTAATTTATTTTGAGCGTAAATACAATAAATATTTATTATAATATTTTTTTTAAGCTTTATAATGGTAATCTTAATTGTTTTTCGTACATTCTGACCCAACAATAAACAGCACAAACTAATATTATGACTAAATTCGCGCCGATTTTTTTTCCATTTCAAAATTTAAATTAGGAATTCGTTCTCTGTTCCAATTTATTTTTTAGGTATTTAAATTTACTATTTATATGTTATTATTTCTATTTTTCTTATAGATAATTTATTGTGAATTTTGTTTTGAACTATCCGAAGGTTGGTATTATGCCGAGGATCTCGGTAGGCATAGTAAAAAAGAATTATGTAGTTTGATTATTGGTTAGGAGGTTGGGTTGCTTAATGGGTATTTACTCTTTTATCAGCCTGCTCTGTCCCACTGCTGGTTAAAAGCGCCCATGTCTTTCCAATTTTGTTTATCTTTTGCGTTCTCCGACCAATAATTTTAATCGATACTATTTTTTTGATACCTACTTAGATAAGCTTGGGTATAACAATCCCAAAAACTAAAAATACAATTTTAAACACAACTCTACAAAATATACGAGTAAGACTCATGTCCTGATGGTTCTGGTTCATATCACGGATGTTCACGGCCTATGATGGATAACCTGAAATTGGCAGATATAAAAAAAAAACCTTTTTAGACTGTACAGCGACCCGCTTTGAAAGAATAAACTAATCTTCCTTGAATCGGCTTATGCATTGCTGATTGTCAACCATCATCATCATCTGTCCGTCTAGCGTCTTCCCAACTTTGTTGGGGTCGGCTTCTAGTCTACCCGGATGCAGCTCCATATCTACTTTAAATAGAGCGACCTGCTACTGCCTATCTGACCTCCTCAAACCAGTTAATATCGGGTAGCACGATACCCTTTGGTAAGTCCCGCGCGCGTATTGCCAAACTGTATACTGACCCAGACTGGGGTTGCTCTGAGTTTGATCGCAGTTTGCCTTTTTAGTTGAAGAGCAAACTGTATATCTATTCAAAGAGTGTCTGAATCAATATACATTTTGCTTTAAAATACTAGAGCAAAATACATACGAGTCCAGACGGCGAATTTACAAAGGCTATTTGAGTGACCAGCCAGACTCTAATAGATGAGCTTTTGTTTATGCATATTATTCGCCAAAACCTAATCTATCTCAGTAAAAAAATTTACTCAAATGGACTAGCTTTTTGCCTGGATATTTTCAAAGAAAGTGCACGGACAAAAGGGATGATGACTGGGTAAAGAAAACGAAATCCTATTTTGTCCGTCAATCAGGTAATACAAAAAATATTAGATACGTATTTTTTGTTTTATCAAGTTAACAAAAAAATACTTAGTTAAAACGCATTAAAGTTGGAGAGTGGGGGGCTCACTACGTCACAACTAGGTATAAAATGTACTGAGCCGTGACGTCATGCGCCATTTCAAGTCAAAATATCTCCGTAATTTTACGATTACGCGAAAAAAAAAAACGTGTCAAATACTTTTTAATAATCTAACCGATAGACAAATAAAAAAAAAATGAGTCACCATCCCTATTATACACATCCAGGAGAATTTGGATGCAAGAGCGAGCGAAGCGAGCTCTGGACTTGGGGCACCCCAACTCGGTCAGGTTAGGTTCGAAGGGGATGGCGGGGTCTAGCGAGCGAGCGGAGCGAGCGAACTAAGACCCCGACTTCCCCTTTGTGTTAGGTTACTGTAAACCCTGCAGAAAGAAACAGGATCCCCGCGTAGCGCGGCTACGTCGACTATGCTTTATAAGCGAATATAAAATGTTTTAAGGTGTCACAGTTTGCTTTACATATGCATACATTATCAGATTGCTCTGAGCTCGTATGTACTTTGCTCCAATTTGTTGCGAGCAAAATGCATACCTTCTCAGATTGTTCTGAGCTCGTATGCACTTTGCGCCAATTTATTTGTGATTTTAATAAGCACGATGTAGTTCAGTACAGACTACGGGTGTCTGGGTCAGTATACAGTTTGGCAATACGCGTCCCGCGCAACTTCGTCTGAGTCACATTTTCCCCGTTTTCTCCTATTGGTCGTAGCGTGCTGATAATTCCTACTATACCCCTTTGGCCTTTATTACTTATAATACCTCCAAGAATATGTGTAAAAAGTTTCATGATGATCGGTTGAGTAGTTTTCGCGTGAAAGCGTAACAAACAAACTTACTTTCGCATTTATAATATTAGCTAAGATTCCTTCCAAGATCCTGGTAATTCTTTAATTAACCAAACATCAGATATTACACAATCAAATTCTCAATAATTATGTAGTAAAATTAATACTTATTTAATTATGAGAATGGCGAGCGCATTCTTAATTTAAATTTTGAAATAGAAAATAATCGGCGCGAATTAAGCCTAAGGTGCTGTCTGTGCTTAAATTTGAAAATCATTTTCATGGTTTTTTCTTTGCTTGAACTTTGAGACTTAATTTCTTGTTATAATTCACGCTGCTAGTTCAACGGAAAGTTTCTCTTATCTTTAAGTTTCTCAAAGAAAGAAAATCATCAAAATGTTGATTTGGTTTTTTTTTTGTGTTTACAGACTTCTGTCGTTCTTTTTAGTAATAAATCTCCTTCTCTTGAAGTCAACTTTCATTAATGAATTATAAGATGCTTTCGATCTAATAATTACCTAATGAAATTGTAAAAAAAGATAGTATTTTATGACCTATTTCTACATTAAATAATTATTTGAAATTATACCAATGAGTTTTTATTCAGTCTCAACTCTTTTTTCGAAACTCGATTTTATTACGATTATCGATTAGGCTGAATGCAACTTATTAATCGTAATTATGAAACCCGGGTTTTCGGTCAGCACTAAGAAGCGTTATGTAACAACATAGTTTTTAGTAATATTTGTCAATACTTAGATTGTGTTTTTATTTGAAATTGTGTATGAATAATGGCAAATATAAGAACGGAGATAGAATGTTACTGTTTTTATTTTGCCTTTTCGAATTCTTTTAGCATATGAGAAGCTTGCCTATGTACATTATTTCCAGCGCATCTAAGGTACCTACTTTTTGGAAGGGTGTAGTAATATGTATTTTACACATATTTCGCAATAGACTGACTCAGTTTTAGCGACTTCAACACAATATTGGAGATATTAACATCAAATTTATCGTATGAAACAGATCCCATGACATATTTTTCACAGTAAAATTGAATCCTGAAAATTGATGAAAATTTCGTGAATTTCATGACAATTCGAATCACCCCGCCGAATCAGCTGATGTGTCATGTGTCAAAATCTTGTCGGGCATAGTGGTTAAATATGTATTTTTAAAGTTTTTGGAGTTGTTTACCCAAGCTTATCTAAGTAGGTATCAAAAAATACTATCCCACCAAAAACATTCTGTAAAAAACTAGCCAAGTCTCGATGGAGCTGCTTGTTTATCTCTAAAAAGTAATGAAATCTAGACAAAGTCGTGCCAAGCCTAAGGTTCCTTACTGCGATTTCTTTATTATTATAGTTAATGTTGTGTGACTTGGCCGTTCTTGGCCGTAGGGTTCTTCATCAGATACTTCAGACCTTCGATTTTTGACATCAAATGGAGCGGCTCACCAAGTGGAATATTTTTTGTAAAGGCGGAATAAATGATTTTGAATTTGGTATGTCGATCTCTAATAGTTTGGTTGGGCTCTTGTGTTTTCTAATCAGGGTCACCAGGTACTCCAGATCTTCGATTATCCTAGTTTTTATAGTTTTCCCTTTATGTGGCCATTAAACCCTAACTCTGTACCAAAATTCTGCTCTCTGAGTTTATGGGAAGTACTAGTTCTATTTTGATGATCATGAATGAGTGAGTGAGTGAATGAGTGAGTGTCATAAATGCGAAACTTTGTTTTCGCTTAACTTCGGAACTAAATGACCTACAGACTTGAAATTTTGGATTTTAAGTATGTGATTATAGCTTACTGGAAGACGAAAATTTCTACGTTCTGGTTTTATCCAGAGGTTCTCAAATAGGGGCCTGAAAATGCGTCGAAATGGTTCCAGTAAAGGATGGTACGGCAGTGTTTGCTTCGCGCTTGACTTGGCAGGGGCACTGCCGTGCCCCCCGATCGATTGAAAGTATTGGTTGGGGAACGCAAACGATAAACAAATTTGGAAAGACATGGGCGTGCCTTTAACCAGCAGTGGGACAGACCAGGCTGATAAAAAAGTAAATACCCATTAACCAACCCAACCTCCTAACCATCATCATTTGCCTAGCCTTTTCCCAAACTATCTTGGGGTCGGCTTCCAGTCTAACCGGATGCAGTCAGTATTTTACATGAAGCGACTGCCTATCTGACCTCCACAACCCAGTAACTGGGTAATACGATACCCCTTGGTAAGAATGGATGTCAGACTTTTTGGCTTCTGACTACTCGTAACGACTGTCAAAGATGTACAAATGACAGCCGGGACCAACGGCTTAAAGTGCTTTCCGAGGCACGGAGAAAACTCGGTATGTAAATATGGTCACCCATCCACGGAACAACCTCGGCAAGAACGGCTTACCTTAAAGATCGACCCGGTTGGCTGTTATTATTTAGCCACGAACCCAACCTCCTAACCATAAATAAATATAACCACACCTCCTAACCAATAATCAAACTACATAATTCTTTTTTACTGTGCCTACCGAGATCCTCGACATTCTACCGACCTTGGGATAGTTCAAAACTAAATTCACAATAAATTGTTTTTGTAATAGTTAATTTAAACACCTACAATATAAATTGGAACAGAGACCGAATTCCTAATTTAAATTTTAAAATGGAAAAAAAAATCGGCGCGAATTTAGTCATAATATCAGTCTGTGCTGTTTATTGTTGGGTCGGAATGTACGAAAATCAATTAAGATTACCATTATGAGAGCTTAAAAAAATATTATAATAAATATTTATTGTATTTTACGCTTAACATAAATTTATTTTAATTTTCATCAATCGATTTCTTAAATTCCTTAATTTAATTACTCGAGTTAATCGTTGTTTTCAAAAAAATAATCGATTGGAATAATCGCTTTCACACATCACAATAATTAAAAAAAAAAACAAATGGTCGTCTATTTCAAATACAAATTAAGTGGTGGTAATGAATATTACGTGTTATTGGTCCTGTTTTAGTAAATAACGCTAAGATCTGGGCATTTTCATGTGGTTTATAATATTTGGGATGATATTTGTCATAATTGTTATCGGATCTATACGCGTGTGTGCGTTATATGTGAAATATAAAAATGTAAACAGGCACGATTAGCGCGAAACTTCGACTTTAGATATCAAAATTCATCACTACCACTGCTTATTTAAATTGAACTATGGATGAATTCGCCACATAATTAAATGACGAGATGATTATCGTCTATATAGTGGAGCTCGAATGTTCGAAAACCACAATTTTTATGATTTTTAGCCTCGAACGGCACTGCCGTCAAAATGGCGATGACCGTATTTATGCACTTGAATTTTATAAGGGTAAATTAAGAAACTTGCGCGCTAAATACAAAAGTTTTAATGGCGTTGATATATGAGATTTTTATCCAACCCTCTTAATTAACGCACACTCATAGTATTTGATAATCAGAATATTAAATATTGACATAAATAATTAGGACGACGAATGACTTAATTGCTAGCCCCTTTCGGGGCCGATACCAATCCAGCGGAGGTATGAGTGTCGAGCCCCTTCGGGGGCCCGTACCGAACTATATGGTTAAATAAAAATTACGAAAACCGACGAGGTCGTATGAGCTTGATTTATTTTTGCTTTTCCGACAAACTCATCAACAATAAATGTACCAAACAAAAATGTAACTCTCTCTATCAATTATTAGACCAATGTTTCGAATGTTAACTTTTACTTGTCATTATTTTTAATAAATGAGGAGCTCGTGGCTAAATAATAACAGCCGCCCGGGACGATCTTTAAGGTTAAGCCGTGCTTGCTGAGGTTGGTCCGTGGATGGGTGATCATAATTACATACCGAGTTTCTTCCGTGCCTCGGAAAGCACGTTAAGCCGTTGGTCCCGGCTGTCATTTGTAGATCTTTGACAGTCGTTACGAGTAGTCAGAAGCCAAAAAGTCTGACATCCAGTCTTACCAAGGGGTATCGTATTACCCAGTTACTGGGTTGTGGAGGTCAGATAGGCAGTCGCTTCATGTAAAATACTGGTACTCAGCTGCATCCGGTTAGACTGGAAGCCGACCCCAAGATAGTTTGGGAAAAGGCTAGGCAGACGATGATGATTTTTAATAAATGCTTATCTCATATTATTATTGTGTTAATTTTTTCGCAAATGGTACGGAAAGTAGAGTATTTTCCTCGGTGATAAAGCTGTCTTAGTCTTGGGTGAACTTAAATCCCTCGCTACACTCAGGACTCGTCTTAAATCCCTCGCTTCGCTCGTGATTTAAGTTTTTAACACCCTCGCTTCGCTCGTGATTTAAGTTTTTAACACCCTCGCTACGCTCGGGAGTAAACCTCGTGTCCTTCGTTACGCTCGCGATTTAAATCGTCACCCGCGACAGAATACACTGCTTTATCCCCTTGGTTAATAATCTACTATTTAAATACAGTTGCGAAAAAATGAAGCAATTTAATAAAATAATAAAAACACAATAAACTCAACTAACTAATCATTTATTTCTTATAAAAGTTGTAAGTCACATATCTATTGAAATTGGTACAGTTTTTTATACTAACCGGGGAAGTTTTAGATTGCATATTTATACTGTTTGAGACAAACTATTATTAAATTCGAATGATTGTTTATACGTGTATTTGTCAAAGGTACAATGGCGTTTGCTAGTTGATGGAATTGGATCTCATCAATTATCATTATCAACGAAGGTAGATGGACGAACGTTCTCTTCAGTATTGTCATGTTAAGGAGACGGACTGGACTTTATATTAATGGATTGTGTGTTTTTTTTCCCAGTTTCTAGTTTGTTGTTTAATGAATTAGCAATATAGCCTTCTGCAAGTTTGTCTGACTTCCAACCTCCTAGTCGCTTTAAGGACGTCAAATTGGCTTCTGAATCTGCCAATAATGTAGCAGAGGTCCTCCTGAAGCTGTGCCCAGTATAATACTCGCTATTTCTAGAAACGAAGCTATTTAAATATTAACCAAATTAGCTGGTTAAATATTAACCAAATTTTAAATAATATAGTGACTGTATTTTGCGATTTCGTAAACTGAATACTAAAGTAAAAAAAATATAAGTATTTATTAATAAATTACCTTTGTGGCTAAATAACGATCATCGGGAGCTTCGTTTAAAAACCTTTCCACTTCATTTGATGTTAATATTTTCGACTTTTTAGTTGTAAAACCGTCTGATTGTCGTTTTAAGAAAGCATTGAGTTTTGGGTATTCACTTATATCCACGTTGTTCCTTATTTTCAGCATACTTTTTATAATCGAAAACCTCGACCATAACGTAGAAGGTTTTAATTTAGCTGAGAGTTTCTGAAAAACCATTTGCTTTTCTCTTCTCTCCACGCAATAAATTCGTCGTATGTCGTAGATATGTAGCGACGTTTTGACTTTTCCGGTAAAATGTTCTCCGAAGCATTTTGTGCAATTATACTGAGTTCCGGTGGTGTTAATTCTAATAAAATATCGACGAAATTACTCATTTTGTGCAACGAACAACTAAACTCGCAAAGAACATTTTTGGAAAATGGCGCCAACCGTAAAAGAATATAAGCAGAGATTTTTTTTTGTTTTCTTCACCCATTCTGGGTAGGCAAAGGGAACTATGCCCATACAGCCAAGTGTTCAGTAGATTTTTTTTATTGATATGAAATGAAAATAAAATTTGATGAGATGAAATGAAACCTAACCTAACCCATTTAATCAAATCATTAAATCTGATATTGAAACAAATTAGTAGCTTCTTTTTAGAAATATTTGCATGAATCATAAAAACTTCTAGGTATGATTTTTTTTTTTAGTAAAAACTTCGTGGTTGGTTTTTTCTTAGTAATAGACATTATTTTGACAGTTGGGAAAGAGAACGCACGAGTTCGGAAAAGGTAAAGAAAAAGCTTGAGTATGTAATAGCCCACATCCCGAACGCTATACGTCCCTGCAATACGCCACTTTTTAAGCAACTGTATTAAAAAATAATTGTTATCAGAATTTATTACGTAGATAATGAAGTACTCGAACGATTACGTTAAAAGAGCTGAAAGTTTCCTTTAGCTATTAAAATAATAACCCAGAAAATTGTTTCTAGGTACTTCAATATTGAAAGTAAGTAGCTACACGAGCGTTATCACGGCGGCTTTTAATTTTTAACAAGAAAAGGTTTTTGGTAGGACTTAGGTCCCGTTTTCGTGTGGCTATCCAACAGATTGACGGGCTTTTTAGGTTAGTTGGTGCGATAAATCACTAAAAGAATAAGTTCGATACAAGATAATTGCGTTAAACAATAAAAGTCATTGTAATATAACAATAATTAATTGTCTTAGGGGAAAAACTGACTCTGTTCAGAGCTTATTGCCAGTAGTTTTACTGGTGCAAAACAGGCTGTATTCTCATACAACAGAAACTTACTTGTGCTTCCTCAAGCACGAGTAAGTTTATGCTCGTACCTAACTCATCATGCGCAAAGCGATGTGCATCTATGCTGCGGAGATTCTGGGACAGCCCTAACAATATTACGATTATTATTGCCCTTAGCTCCCTACGTCAGCGTAGGGAGCTAAGAACGCTAACAACTTTGGTTTTTTTTTTTGTTTCTCCCACTACCCCTAGTTACCTCGCTCCCCACTTTCAATACATTTGTGCCAACCATAATAGGAGTCTGCGCTCTTCGCATAACCGTGTTCTGAAATATCCCTCTCACCGCACTATTTAACTTCATTCACCGATCACTTCGAGATTCCTCAGGAAATCAGGATGGCTACGAATCGCCTATCTTTTAAAATTAAAGTTCGCGAGTATATTCGGAAAAAACTAGCAGTATCATCACAACGTTAATATTTTCCTTAAAGTTTGTCCTTATAAATTAGTATTATATTTGTATATTTTGATATATATTTAAAGTATTTTGATATATTTTCATAGTATTTTATGTATCCTTTGTAGTTTGTTTTAGTATTCATTGAATTATATTTTATAGATATACACCTACCACTGTTTGTCTCTGCATCACCCAAAGGTACTATGTGCTTGATGTGCTAAATCATCATCATCTGCCTGCCTACATTGTTCCCACTGCTGGGACACAGGCCTTCTCTCTATGAGAGGGAGTGGGCTGTAATCCACCACGCGAGCCCAGTGCGGGTTGGTAGATGTCACATGTCTTTGAATTTTTAGTTCTAGGACATGCCGCTTTCCTCACGATGTTTTCCTTCACCATTTTTGGCAGCGGTGATGAAATAAATTACACAAAGTAATGCGCCTGCTTGGGTTCGAACCCACGGCTTACTGCTCGTAAGTCGGGGCTGCCACCACTGGGCCACCGCTGCTCTCTTGCTCGCTGTGCTAAATAAATAAATAATATTCTAGCTACACTGGCGGACAATATTGATGGGCCATTTATCTGGCACTAGGCGGATAAACACGTGGGCGCAGACGGCCATGTCGCCATTTAATTGTTTTGTTTATTTATTGTAATTTTGTTATTTACTAACAATAGGTTAACCCTATACTAACACTTTAAGTATGGTCAGAATAAAAAAAATAGTGCGTGGAGTCCCTCCACGCGGAAGAAGTGAAACTTCGTAATACTACACGCATGCGTTCGAGTGCCACGCATTCACTCTCGCTCTGTCTCTTTCTATTCCTCTTCCCCAGGAGCGTTGAACGTTTAACGCAACAGTGCTTTCATACCCCCTCCATGGTAGCGTTAAACGTTTAACGCAACCTTGTTGGAAGTCGCATAAGAAGTTTCACTTTAACAAAATGAAACCCTTTAAACCAAACTAATCCCTTTTGTTACGTGAGCGTTTTATCAAAAGAGGTTTGTCGACCTGGCCAGGACTCCACCAGAGTGGAGACGAGCGGAGCAGATAGGAGACGTGCAGACCAATCCCATTGGTTGAAATCGACATATTGTCTCTCCGCTCTACTGTAATTATGCGAATCTAGCTCCGGTTTGGTGGAGTCCGAGCCTTAATAAGAAACATTAAGAACACAACATGAAACTTTTAAACAAAGATGGCAACTGCAATAGTTTAAAGTTGAAACGTTATAGTCAACATCAGGGGGGTTAATATGACGTCTTAAAGCAGTATTGTTTTACTTTTATTCCAGTGTGGGAAAGAGACGGAGCTATACAGGATGTCTACCGACATCTCTTTCGCACACTGGAAAAGGAGTAAAACAATAATGTTTTAAGACGTCATCGTAGGCCATCAGATCCGTTTAAGTTGTCCTATTAATAAGTTGTGCAGTCTGAGATTACTTTACATGCGCGAATGTCTTTTGAGCTAAATAAAAGTTAACTATGTATTGTACGGAAATAAACTATCAAACGTTTGTGATGTTGTGAAAGATACAAGACACATGTATATTTTCGAGTATAAACGAGTATTATAGAGTATTTAAAAGAATTATTGAAAAGCTTGTCTTAAGCAGGTACACAATACACATTTTGTTTATTTCATTTAAAACAGAAAATGTTTTTTTGTTTCAGTTTGTATTGAGCCCCTGTAGGCATCTTCCCAAGTGGTAACACAAAGTAAACTATAGTACATTGTTACCCTAGGGGTGAAAGTAACTTATTTAGTCCCGAGACGGGGTTTGGTGCCCGAACGAAGTGAGGGCGCCAATAGTTCGAGGGACTAAATAAGTCTTTAGCCCGAGGTAAACACTGTGCTTTTCATTACGAATAGCCCAAGGAAAGTAAAAATAAAAACTTGAATTAGCTAAAGAAAAAATGAGTAAAACCGTTTGCCGCGTTCCCGCCTGTTTTTTTTTTTCTGTGGCCAGCCAGCTATTTAGCCTTTATTATACATTTTCATCATTGAAAAAATGGTAAATATTTTGCCCAAATCAATGTTGTTTAAAAAAAAACTGTTGAAACTAAATTATAATAAAGTGTTTTAAAAATATATATCCTTTAATCAATACTTAACTTAAGTTATTTCAATTTTACATCGTGGCTGCATAGAAAGTTGGAACATGGTTCAATATAGTAATGAAATAGTTATTTATCCAACAAGTGAGGAAAGTTCTTTTTTCTTCTGTGTGGGTAGACACAGGGTTAGCAATCAATTTTGGTTACTCCAAGTTTAAATTAATTTTAATGTATTTTAAATTGAATTTTTAATGTTTTAATTATATAATATTGTTTTTAACCACCCAACTATCACTATCTACTATTTACAAGTCTCTGTAATATCTCATTCTCTCTATCTACTTACTTTTCTACAATCCTATCACTATGGAAACTAAAATGGCAACAAGTTTGGAAGATCTGGAGCAGCTTTTCAACTCACGAATGGCTCAGTATGAAGACAAGCTTAGAACTGCATCGTCAGGATCTGAGCCAGCACCTGATATCACAGCACTTTCACGTGAGTTTGCTGAATTTAAAACTTTTATATGGCAGGCACTTTCTAAATTTAAATCACAAATAGAGATGCTTTCTCTGGGATATGACAGACACGAAACCATGATGAGAAGAAAAGTTTTATTATTCCATGGGGTTGCTGAGCTACCAAATGAAAAGTTGCATGATGTGGTTCACAAAGTGTTAACCGACCAAATGTGTTTGTCCGAGGTCAATAAGGAAAACATTCATGTTTGCCACCGATTGGGATCTTCACAAGGCAAAGCCAGACCTATCCTGGTGAGACTTTACACCACTGAACACCGTCACTTGATCTGGGAGAACAAAAAGTCACTGAAAGGTACTGGCATAACTATCTCTGAATTCTTAACCCACACAAGACACTGCACTTTCATGGATGCTCGCAAGCATTTTGGGATGCCGAACTGCTGGTCAGTGGAGGGCAGGATAGTGATCGTCACGTCGGATGGTAAGCGTCACAAGATTGAAACTCCGGGTGAACTTCGAGCACTGGTTTCACGATTCCCCAAGGCTTCAGGTGACTCTGGTGATGCTGCGCTGTCAAAGGTTCATACTTCTCCTATGAGTGCGAGCCCCACCGAAGCTACCACTACACCTTCAAGAGGTCAAAGAAAGGCGCGCCGTCGAAACTAATGTTAGTGCTATTGCAATGTTTGTTTACCATGTTACTTTGTAAACTAGCCGCATTGTACGTTTACTTTTCATATGTTCTGTACTTTAACTGTCGCCGGTACTTTCAACATTTTGTGTTCTTCGTTTCACCTTCACAGTAATTTTTGAGTGGCATTATTTTTTATTACAATAAATCTTTTCGTCGGTATGTTTACAAAACTTCTATTGTGAAGTGTCACTTTTCTGATTGTCACTGTCATTATGACATTTTTAACTTGAAGTTTAGTGTTCCTTTTCGTTTCGTTATGTCTATTCGTGTGCATTGCGGTTATTCGTTTTACGCGAGTGTTTTGTTATTTTAGTCCTCAAAATATTGTTACTTTTTTTTTTATCGTGTTTTTTGGTTGCAACTGATTTGTAAAATTTCTTCCAAGAATCAAATGAGTTAGGGTGGTTGTATTTGAAAACAATCAGTCGTAAATTTAATTGTAGTTAGTTAATTTTGTAGTTTCTATATTTTTGTATTTATTTATTAATATTAATATTTGTATTTATCTATGAATATTCCAGCTGACTTAAATGACAGTTTTTTCTCTTGTTCTTCTTCGACTTGTAGCTTCGTTAGTGCGGACAGTGAGCCTCCGTTTCATACTTTGCATGACAATATTTCCTCTCTTTTTTCTAACTATCCTAACAATCTGCATATAGCCCATATTAATGCCCAGAGTGTTCCTGGTCACTATTCCGATCTTCTGGCATCCTTTAGCAGTGTTCATCTTGATGCACTTCTAATATCTGAGACCTTTCTTAAACCGTCTCTCCTTTCCACGTACTACACACTTCCTGGTTTTGTTCTTGTCAGAAATGACAGGACCGGTAAGGGTGGTGGTGGTGTCGCCATTTACATACGCGACGATATTCCGCACAAAATTGTTAGTATGTCTCCATCTCAGTATTCTGGGTCGGCTGAATCATTGTTTCTGGAGATCACCTTAAATCATACCAATGTATTGCTTGCTGTGTTTTATTCTCCTAACCTCCACGTTAACTATTTTGACTCTTTAGAATCCTCGCTAAATAATCTTTGCCCATCATACGAGCATGTCATTTTAATGGGTGATTTTAACACATGTTTAATTAAAAATGATTCGCGTTCACATAAACTCCGTTCGGTTTTATCCTCTTTTAACCTTGAAATACTACCTCTTGCTGCGACCCATAACTCCCCAAATTGTACGCCTTCTCTTCTTGACCTAATGATCGTATCTTCACCTCGCAATGTTGCTGAGTTTGGGCAACTCGCAGCGTCATTTTCGTATCATGATCTCATTTACCTCTCTTATCGTATCCGACCTCCGAAACGTAAGCCTCGTTTCTGTTTTCTACGTAGTTTTAATGGCATGGACCTGGATGCTTTGAAACGCGATGCTGGTGATATCGATTGGACTCATGTTATCGATAGCGACAGTATCGATGAAAAGGTAAACTGCTTCAATGCCATTACGTTAGGTCTTTATGATACGCATGCCCCTCGTAGGCGTATTAAAATTAAACATAATCCAGCTCCGTGGATGACTACTGAAATAAAAAATGCCATAGCTCGTAAGGATAAGGCGAAAAGTAGATATAGGCGAAGACCCACAGAACTCAATCTCACTCTCTTTAAAGCTCTGCGTAACCGCTGCAATCGTCTGTGTCGAGATGCCAAGAGACGCTATTTCCACGAATCTCTCGTTGATCGTAACTCCTCTGATATCTGGAGATTTTTAAAGTCTGTCGGTATTGGCAAATCTCCCACGAATACCTGTAAAGATGTCGACTTGTGTGCTCTTAACAAGCACTTTTCTACTCCACCTGTTTCTCTGGTCCCTAGCGTTAAAGCTTCAACTTTGTCTGAGCTCTCTAGCTTGCCGTTACCTCATTGTACACCTTTTAAATTCAGTCCTGTCTCTGAAGACGTAGTCAAAAAGTCCCTTCTCTCTATTTCCTCTTCTGCTTCGGGTCATGACAATTTGTGTTCGAGAATGATAATACCTATTATTTCAGAACTGCTCCCCATCCTTACTCATATTGTTAATTTTTCTTTATTCTCTGGTAAATTTCCGTCAGCCTGGAAACAGGCTCACATAATTCCACTTCCTAAAGTTAGCAAACCTTCTTCCTTATCTGACTTTAGACCCATTTCCATTCTTCCTTTCCTTTCCAAAGTTCTCGAACATATTGTTCATGGCCAAATTTCCAGATATCTATCATCTAATACCCTTATTTCCCCTTTCCAATCTGGCTTCCGTACTGGCCACAGTACTGTCACTGCACTCCTGAAGGTTACTGACGATATCCGCTGGGCTATGGACAATAAATCTCTGACTGTTTTAGTTTTACTTGATTTCAGTTGCGCGTTCAACTCAGTGGATTTCGACATTCTTCTTGGGATCCTTCAATCTTTTAATTTCTCTGCCTCAGCATTATCCTGGTTTGACTCGTACCTTCGGGGACGCTCTCAGTGTGTCCGCCAAGAAGAGATCTACTCTGATTGGTGTGATCTAACTGCTGGTGTTCCTCAGGGTGGCGTTCTCTCTCCTCTTCTTTTCTCTATCTTCATTAATACTGTTACCAAAGTTATTATTTCCAGCTTCCACCTCTACGCAGACGATTTGCAGCTGTATCGACACTTCTTGCTGGCTGATGCTGAATCAGCAATTAATGCCATGAATCATGACCTGGATCGCATCGATCAATGGGCGAAGTCGTATGGCTTACTGATTAACCCTACTAAGTCACAGGCCTTGATCATAGGCAGCAGATACTATCGCGCTGCACTTGACATTTCATCTTTGACTCCACTAACTCTAGGTGGCTCGACCATTGCCTATGCTGAAACAGCAAAGGATCTTGGTGTCTTAATTGACAGCAATCTTTCTTGGCGGGCTCAAGTAAATGAGGTTAGTCGTAAGGTGCACTTTTCTTTCCACTCGCTAAAATCTTTACAGAGCTTTCTGCCGTTTAAAACCAAAATTTACTTGGCTCAAACCCTGATTCAGCCGATCATTGATTACGCTGATGCCTGCTATTTGGATGCCACTGAGGAGCTGTTGAATAAGCTTGAGCGCTTGCAAAATCTTTGTATTCGTTTTGTGTTTGGTCTTAGGAAATATGACCATGTTTCTCACTTACGCAAGGATCTCAAGTGGCTCCCTATCCGTCTTCGCAGGAACACTCGGATATTATGTCTCCTATACAATATTCTTTATAATCCTGCATATCCCAGCTACCTACGCGACCGTTTTTCTTTTACCCGTCCTCTTGATGCTCTGTGTAGATCCCACCTCAGGCATCATCTTAACTTTCCATCTCATAAAACTGAATTCTATTCCTACTCCTTCTCCGTTCATGCAGTACGTCTATGGAACTCACTTCCGCCTAACATTCGAGAATCTAAAACTTTATTTCTCTTCAAAAAGCAAGTCAAAGAACATTACCTTTCCTCTATACTGTAATATTCTGATATATATTATAGGTATAATATGGTTATTATAGGTTTTTACGTCTACTTTTAATTTTTATATGTGTATTTATTTGTATGTATGTTTATTTTATATAGGTTTTAAGTTTGTTTTAAGCTCTAATTTAATTTTATCCTGTTCTATCTTTTCTACACACTGTGTCTACATTTCTTATCCAACTTTCCTCTCGCAGGTCTGCTGGAAGAAATTTCTTTTGAAATAAGCAGTACCTTTGTGCTCTTGTATCTTAATGTATTGTCCTGTTAAGTGTTATGTGTGTACATAAATAAATAAATAAATAAATAAAGTTCGTTTTTCCTATGAGTTTTGATTTTGAGTCTTGAGTAACGAAGGATTGAAAAATAGAATCACGAGCGCAGCGAGTGATTATAAATTTCAATCCTGAGTAAGCGAAAGACTCAACAAAACGAATAGCAAATGAACTTGCTCACATGTTGCATACAAAACTTTTCACCACTCCCAGCAAGAAAGTATTCAGTCATCATAGGTAAATAAATTAAATAGTCACAAAGCAAATCAAAATAATTATTTTTTCGAATTTTTGCTTCTAATGTCCTTCTTTCACAGGCTTCTTTCTTTGAGTGCGTTCAAAAATTATAATCCTAAATTTCAATATTTTATCAAACTTTTTTAATGTTTCTGAACTTATACACTTACAATAATTTGATAAATTTTATAAAAAACATTAATCTTAACTTATAAATATTTCTATTCTAAGCATAAAATTATTTATTTTTGAAAATATCTTTAAAACTTAACATAAAAAAATCAAGCAAAGTTAATTTCTGAACGGGATCATTACTTTCCTCACTGTTCAAACAGTGAGGAAAAACCAATTTTCCTCACTGTTTTCGTAGAGGAAAGACACTTCTTTCGTGCGGGAGTGGTGAAAAATACTTTTCATTACTCATACTCTGAAAGTAGATCTGAAGTTGCCTGAAGAGCGGGTTGAAAGTAATACTTTTCAGCCCTAAGGAGAATCGCTTTCAACTGACAGATGTCAAATTATTAAAAAAAAACTATGCAGCCACGAAGTAAAATTGAAATAACTTAAGTTAAGTATCGATTAAAGGATATATATTTTTAAAACACTTTATTATAATTTAGTTTCAACAGTTTTTTTTTAAACAACATTGATTTGGGCAAAATATTTACCATTTTTTCAATGATGAAAATGAATAATAAAGGCTAAATAGCTGGCTGGCCACAGAAAAAAAAAAAACAGGCGTGAACGCGGCAAACGGTTTTACTCATTTTTTGTTTAGCTAATTCAAGTTTTTATTTTTACTTTCCTTGGGCTATTCGTAATGAAAAGCACAGTGTTTACCTCGGGTTAACGACTTATTTAGTCCCTCGAACTATTGGCGCCCTCACTTCGTTCGGGCACCAAACCCCGTCTCGGGACTAAATAAGTTACTTTCACCCCTAGGGTAACAATGTACTATTCCTAGCCAGGAATCGGGCCCGTTGATTTTGAAAAAATCAACCTGTATTACTACACCATTCGATAGTGCCACTGCTTAGGATCAAACTCGGGGAAGTAATGATATACGGCAAACGATAGCAGAGAGTTAATTTTTGATAAAATTATGTACGAACAGTAAGCAGTAATCAACGAACAATACAACTTTGACATCAGATATTTAAGCTCCGATATATTTTTCGACTAAATTCTTTTACGAGTCATTTTTATTATATACTCGTATTCCAATATAACAACAATTATCTTTGTGGTCACTGTGAAAAAAAAACATGCCACTGGTTCATACAAAGATACCCAAAACCCTTTAGGTGAAGATCTGATACTGATCTTTGCAGGTATACAATGGACCTCTTTAAGACGGCAAATCTATCGTGATTGCTGCAGTCGCTTGGATGATAAGTATGATGACGCATAATATTACGCCTGAATGCTCTGAGGCGATACGCAGATGTGTACAGTACACTCACATTTCGATAGTTAGCTATAAGCCTATTACCATGACATGTATTATTAACAACCTAAAATAAATGCATAGCAAGTATTTGCATAGGATATTACAACAATGACGGAAAAATAAAAAATAAACTTCCAGTTATTTTTTTGTATTCTTGTAGGTTTAATTTTTTGAGCAAAAAAGTTTTCTCATTGGAAAAGGAATTCTGTGGACTCATAAGGAGCAAAATGGGTAAACGTAGGCAACATACATTCACCAAAATTCAGACATACCAAATATTTTGGTAACAGTTAAATTGAACCAACTGGAATACTTAATTTCATCTCTTAACGTTTCATTGAATATAAAAGAAAAGCTTTCGGTTGTGTCGCGCATTGTTTGCTCCAGTATTGTTATTTATTTTCTCAAACGCATTGTTTTCAAGACAATAGAACTGAAGTACCGAAGCACGTTTTCACTCACAAAATCCCAGGTTCAACTACAAAGTGAACCGTACACTCTGATACGATTATTTAATTAATTCATATTTCGCGCATCAAAAAACTTATTTCGATGTGCTTCTGTTGGATTCTCAATGCTGAGCATTGCAATGCTGAGCAATAATAATAGAGTTGTAAATCCTGTGCGCAATAAAAGTAACCCGTACTAACGAAGGGTACTTTTCAGCTCTCTATACTTAGTTATAGTGCTCATAAGTAATTTTTGTTTATGTCAATGGCTTCAAACTATATCACGGATATCCGATCAAATAAAATAACAAGTCTAAGCCGATCCAACCAAGATTGAATTTGCGACAATATTGCTTTGATTACATTTTGATCCCAGATAAGTTCCAACTATAGCAGAAATAATTCGATTTCTTCAGTTCAGTTTGGTTTCTTTTTTAAACCGAAGTTGAAAACTAATTAACACTTCACTCGGGGATTATACACATTTATATAGTATTTTTAACCAACTTCTAAAAAAGGAAGGTTCTCAAATCGGATGTTTGTATTTGTTCATGCATTACTCCGTCGCTTACCAACCGATTTGGAAAATTCTTTTTTTGTTGGAAAGGGTATACTTCCCAAATGATCCCATAGTCACCAAGTCGGGATCTGATGATGGAATCTTGGCGAAATCAAGGTAACTCTTCAAATTGTATAGGAAACCGTACAGCGATTTTGGTATTTTCTACAACAAGTGAAGCATTTGCGTTCAATAAGAACCATGCTACCATCAGATCTGATGATGAATCCAAGAGACAGGCTTCTGAACTCCATAACAAGGCAATGTATCTTAGCTGTGTTTGGGCTTGTTGGAATTGTAACGGTATGCACTTTCCAGGTGTACCACTAATAAGTGAAGAAAAAAAATTGTTTTTCTTTCCTTTTTTAACCGACTTCTATAAGGAGGAGGTTATCAATTCGATTAGTATTTTTTTTTATGTATGTAAACCGATTACGCTGAGATTTATGATCCGATTTGCGTGATTCTTCTTTAGTTTGATGCGTAATAGTTGCCATTTGGTCCCATAAAAATTTAATATACAGGGTGTTTGGTGCATCGTTTGCCAAATCGAATAGGCCGAAAGGAGAGGTCATTTGCTATCTCTTCACGCCCTTTAACTCATTCCTTGCCACACCGGTTTTTTTATAACAAGTTTTTAATTTAAATTTAGAAAAATTCCAAAATTCAACATTTTAGGTCAAATAAAAAAGTAAAAAAATATTTTAACTAAAAATTTCGATTTAATTTTGATGTGTACTGTTGTATGATTCTATCAAATTCAAAATTACTTGCTAGGAACAATTACTTTCATTTTTAATAGCTCAAATTCTTAAAAAGTTAGTACCCTGTTTAAGAAAGAGATAGATAACTACGCACTAGTGAAATGACAGTATCTGTCTACTTACTTGAGGCATGTTATTTATGCTAAAACTACTGTTCTTACTGCAATGTCGAATATCAGCCTAGTGTCTCGAGTACACATTTAGTTAAAAATGAAAAGGTATTAAACGTTTTTTTTGGGCATATTGCATACCGTTGGAAAGCGGATAGACTAGAGAACTTTTTAAAGATATTCGAAGTCGCTTTTAGTTTTATAGCCATTTAAAGTTGAGTTTTAAGATAATTTTTCTTTTACAAAAAAAAATCCAGCTATTAAACAAGAAAGTAATTTGTTACTAGCAAGTAATTTTGAATTTGATAGAATTATACAACAGTGCACATCAAAATTAAATTGAAATTATAAGTATAAACATTTATTTTTATTTTTTATTTGACCTAAAATGCTGAATTGTGGAATATTTCAAGATTAAAATTAAAAAATTGTTAAAAAAAACCGGTGTGGCAAGGAATGAGTTATAGGGCGTGAAGAGATAGCAAATGACCTCTCCTTTCGGCCTATTCGATTTGGCAAACGATGCACCAAACATCCTGTAGTTTGGCCATGTAGTTTTAATTTTATTAGCATTTTTTTAATATGTAAATTTTTCACGTATGTACACCTATTTCTCAGTGATTACTGGACCGATTTAGATGACTTTTCATTCATTTGATAGAAAAAGCTTGCCCGGTGGACCCATATGAATTTTATTATCTTTGCTTAGGTACTTTTTTAAACATCCTCTTTACTATGGATTTTGTCCTTTGTCGTATGTATGGACGATGGGCTGGTGTTTAGTTACAATGTAAAAATTATACTTGACTAGGATTAAAGTTAGATACCACAACTGAAAAGGTTAAAATAAAAACTTTTTTTACAAAAAAAGAAGTCGGTTATTTTTTTGATTGAGGTTACTTCAACACGTTGACCTCTAGTACAATAATACGTCACAAACTCGCAACTCGTTAGTTTTATTTTTAGTAAGTGAAGGTACCTACTGTTCGAAAAAAAACTCCGCTATTTAATTGATAATAGATATTTTCACTATATTAGAATTATCATGGCTGCTCTGTACACTTAGCTTGATGAAGAGGAATTGAGTAGTCCTTTGGAAATACAATGATCCTGCACGACGGGAACCAAATGGCTTAATGTCCAAGAGCCTCGACCATCCCCTGAGGAGCCTCTCGTTAGGCTAGTTCGTATTATTTAGAGGTTTCTCTGTACCCGAGCCCGATAATGGAGGGATTCTTGTTTTTATAACTCATCATCAGCCTATAATGTTCCCACTTCTGGGACACAAGCCTCCTCTCGATGAGAGGTAGTGGGCTGTAATCCTCCACGCGGGCCCAGTGCAGGTTGGTAGATGTCACATGTAAGACGATGTCACATGTAAGAAGTAATGGAAGATGCTTTAGCAAAACTCGCAACAGGTAAAAAATCTCTGGTTATCTGTGGTGACTTTAATATTAATATTTTAGACAAAAATTCTAATACTAGTAGATTATTACACCTTTTTAAATCATTTAATTTGTTAAACGTGTTTTCGGAACCAACCCGAATTACTACAAATACTGCTACATGTATTGATAATGTTTTTTGTTGTTGCGACTACTTAGATAAATCAATTGTAAATTACCTCCCTTCTGATCACAGTGGGCAAACCGTTGTTTTCGAGTCATACACACCATTACAAAAAATCCAGATAAACTCTAGACAAATAACGCCCAGCAATTTGAATAAATTTAATAATAACTTAATTAGTAATTTAGGCATTCCGGGCCACATAATTGAAAATGCAAATAAATTTTATGAGGAATTCTTTTCGGTAGTTCACGTAGAGTTCAATAATACATTAAAAATGAAAACAAAATCTATTTACCCTAAGTTTATGTTCAGTGACTGGGCCACTAAGGGTATTAGGATAAGTAGGGAGCGATTGTTTGAGTTGTACGGCCTTAAGCCTTACATCAACTCGGAAACTTTTAATAAATATGTTGCAACCTATTCTAAAATCTTTAAAAACACTTGCAAAGTAGCCAAAGCCTTATTCATTAGCAACAAGATTAAGTCCGCCGATAACAAAATAAAGACGGTTTGGAAAATTATCAACAATGAAACTAATAGAAATAAAAAATGTAATAATGATATCAGACTAGAGACTTCACGTGGTCTTCTAAGCTCTAAAAACAAAGTAGCTCAAGAATTTGTAGATTTCTTTACCAATATCCCACTTAAAACTACCGAAACCTTAAATTCCTCACCCTTGCTATAAATTGATTTATTAAAAGCGAACGTTTCAGTCTGTCCGGTTGAGTTTCAATTTAAGCATATAAACCCCATAGCAATCATTAAAGCTTTTAAGGAAATCAAAATCAAATTAACAGAAGATCTATGGGGATTGTCTATTAAAGTGTGTCAAGCTATTATTGACACTATATCACCGTACTTGGCTTTAATTTTTAATTTTTGTGTGGACCAAGGAGTCTTCCCAGACCTTATGAAATACAGCAAGGTAATACCACTTTTCAAATCTGGGGACAGTAAAGATACGAATAATTATAGACCCGTATCCGTGCTGCCGGTTTTCAGCAAGGTCTTTGAAAAGGTAATGCTTAATCAAATGCTCACCCACTTCAACACCAACAAAATCTTACACGAGAAACAGTATGGTTTCACCAAGGGACGTTGTACAACTGACGCCGGTGTCACTTTATTAAAACACATATATACTGCGTGGGAAGAGGCACAAGATGCCATAGGAATCTTCTGTGACCTCTCGAAGGCATTTGATTGTGTAAATCACCAAACCTTGCTCTTGAAACTTGAGCATTACGGCTTAGGTAAACTTGCGCTCAGTTTAGTAAAATCGTATTTGAATGATAGACAGCAGCAAGTACAGGTAAACGGTGTAAATTCAATGGCTTTGAAAGTAAAAATGGGTGTACCACAAGGTTCGATATTGGGTCCTTTCCTCTTTTTAGTATATATTAATGACCTTCCCCATTTATTGTTTGCGGACGATACTTCGTTAATATTTAAGATAAACAGACGTGCCACAAACCTTGACGATGTAAGTAACGCTCTAATGCAGGTCCATAAATGGTTTACCGCAAATAATTTAGTATTAAATGGGAAAAAAACTAAGTGCATAAGATTTTCTCTACCAAATGTCAAAAGTAGTGACTGTGACATAGTATTGAATCAAGAGAAACTTGAATTTGTCGATGAAACTGTTTTCTTAGGGATCACGCTCGACTCAAGGCTACAATGGGGTCCTCATTTAACATCTCTTGCAGGACGGCTGAGTTCAGCAGCATATGCTGTCAGAAAAATCCGTCAATTTACTGATGTAGATACCGCGAGGATAGTGTATTTTAGTTATTTTCATAGTATTATGTCATATGGTATTTTACTATGGGGACGGGCTGCAGACATCGAGTCTATATTTATTCTGCAGAAAAGAGCTATCAGAGCCATATATAATCTACGTAGGCGCGATTCTCTAAGAGAACTGTTCAAGGAAATTAACATCATGACGGTACCTTGTCAATACATCTATGAAAACATCATGTACGTTAGAAAAAATCTGCATTTATTTAGTAAAAGAGGTGACCGGCACCACTATAATACTAGAAACAGAGACCAACTAGTTCAGCCAGGTTTCAGGTTAGCTAAAGTAGACTCATCTTTCATGGGGTACTGTTTAAAATGTTATAATAAAATACCTCCCCACATTCTACAACTGAATGAAACGAAATTTAAATCTTGCATAAAACGCACACTATGTAGGCAAGCATATTATAAGTTGGGGGATTATATTGATGATAAAAATGCTTGGCTCAATGCTGGTCCTGCTCCACAACCATAGCGGCAATCGGAATCATCAGAATTAGAAAGTGAAGTTATTGTGAAAGCTGCAGAAGATTGTAAAAATATATTCGCATTGTATAGATTCAATCTCTTAGTATTATATAATTGCATAGCACATGTGTGAGTACCATGTACTGTAAAGCCACCATTTAATGAGTACCTACATCTTTCATTGACGCGAAATTACCCTGGTGGTTGAGTGAATGTCATGCTCACTTAAATGTCACGCTGATGGTGGCGGGTGTGTCGGGTCGTTTAGTTCCCTTCAAAATGGTTGAGTTGAATGATGGCTGATACATGCGTCATGTTCGTGAACGGGCGTTGTCAGTTGTGACTGGTCATCTCTTAGCTGCCACGGTTTATTTTAATTACTTTATTTTTTAATTACTGATTTAATCTTTTACTCTGGACGCTTTTAACTTGCCTGTATTTCTACATTGTTCTCACATATTTGTAATTCTTAACATGAATGATGTAACCAAGATTTTGTAACATATTTTGATTTAAAAGAGTGTCCATGGAGTTTCTTGCCCGTTCTTCTCCATAGAGATCTACGCTACGGAATGGGCAACTACAGTACTTTCACAAGTTATTATGCCTTGTGACTGGGACTGTAGCTTCGCGTTTTATTTTATTTTTTGACTTTCAAAAGTGCCTCTAATGGTCTAATTGAAATAAATGCTTTGACTTTGACTTTTTGACTTTGATGTCTTCGATTTTTTTGTTCTAGGACATAACGGTTTACTCACGATGTTTTCCTTCACCGTTTTTAAGGGTAGCGGTGATGAAATAAATTACACATAGTAATGCGCCTGCCTGGGTTCGAACCCACGTCTTACTTACTGCTCGTAAGTTGGGGCTGCCACCAATGCGCCACCGCTGCTCTCTTTTTTATAACTAATTCAAATGTCCATGTTTGTCTACTTATGAAATAAAGACTATAATAATAATCATATCTATTCCCGGTTCTTCTCGCTGTAGCAACAGTTGAAAATTATGGTTGGCAAAATGGAACCCAATGTATGAAGCTTAAAATAGTTACAAAATGGCACTATTTTGCACTTGTTTTGCACAGCTTTTGTTTAGTTGTCCATATGAGAAAGTTACCACACGGGATGTAACTGCTTGGAGTCTGGACCCTGTTCCCGATACCGATGCGCTACTATCTTTTACATTTTAAGAGTTTTTTTTAACTTCAAGGTGGCTGATCAGGTTTCGAAATTTTCTCTTATATTTAAGACGCTGAGATTGTTTTCAAGGTTTTCATGGGGGTACTCCCTTTCTTCTCCTAAAATTGTTTGTCCGAAAATCATTATCCATAACACGTTTGCTATAAACATCAATAACCATAATGTTCAAAATCCCGAAATTTTGTTTAACATAATTATCTTTAGTTCTAAAAGTATTCTGTCATAATATCGAGTACTATAATTATTGAATCTCCTAATTTTACAAGACCTAAAGTCATATGTCCTAAGTATTGTGTTAAATAATGTGTATTATTCCGAATGTTCATTTATAATAATTTTTTTAGTCCTCAAACATATGCTAATAAAAAAAATTGGTTTTAGTGACAGTAACGAATCGCTGTAAATCCGACTCCACGCAGTCTTGTCTGCCCTACCCCTAGACTGTAATTTAAAATCGCGTAGGCGCGGAGGGGCGAGGCGGCCCGCGAGTTGAGGAGCAGGTGGTTGTAACACTCGCCGCCGCGGCTGAGGCTGGCCGGCTGAGCCGAACAGCAAGCCGAAGCTGCGGTGGTGAGCGTTAAACCCATCTGCGACGATAAACTCGCGAGGGACCGCCGGAGCGCCGCAGCGCCGGAGCCGTGACAGAAACCATGCCTGCTGCATGCTGCATGATTGCTTGCATGCTACATGCTGCGTGCTTGCTTGCATGCTGCATGCTGCGTGCCTGCTTGCATGCTGCATGCTTGCTTGCATGCTGCATGCTTGCTTGCATGCTGCATGCTTGCTTGCATGCTGCATGCTGCATGCTTGCTTGCATGCTGCATGCTTGCTTGCATGCTGCATACTTGCTTGCATGCTGCATGCTTGCTTGCATGCTGCATGCTTGCTTGCATGCTGCATGCTTGCTTGCATGCTGCATGCTTGCTTGCTTTACAAAAACCACATGTTCACAATCAACTGCTTTATTGAGTACAATGTATAGTATATTTATTTATGTATAATAAAAAAAATAAAAAAAATTGTTCTAAGAATATTATTATTTTAAATTAAACATTATGTAATTTGAATTTAGGACTTATAACTTTTATAGAAAACATTTTTATGTCTTTTGTATATTATTGATTGTTATACTTATGACAAACGGATTTAGGACATATTATATAATATTTAGGGATTTCAATTTTATGGCATGTGATATTATGTGATGTTAAGTTCGGGTGAATTATCATTCGGACAAATGATGATTAGGACAAAAAAAGTTATGGCACTTTAAATTATTGATAAAAAAGTTAGGTGACACAATAGAGAACCTTTCATGGGTCTTGATGACTGTCACAGCAATGGCTTCACATCTAGTGATCATTTCGAAGAACCGCCGTTTTTCCAGCTGACAGTCATGCGAGGCAACCCCGAAGCACTCGTAGACTTCACTCCTTTTCCCAGAGTAACCGGCTTTACATCTATAAAATATTATTGTTATTTATTGTGCCACACGTATAAGGGACTTCAAACACTTTTCTGTGGAACAGCCATTGTTATAGATATATAATTTAAAAGATTGTACCTACCTGTATTGAGGTTTGTTGATGGACATTGGTTTAGAAATATAGGAACATTGCATCTGTCACCCTCATAATAGCTAGTGCATTGACAGACTGGCTCACTGTCCTCATCCAGGGAACAGATGCCTTTGTTCAAGCAATGCCCTTCGCATGTGTGCACTTCGCATTTTGCCCCGGAGTAACTAGCTTTACACCTGAAATAATACTTCCTGATACATTACTGTGTTGCTTCTGCGTAGGTGACAAAATAATAAAACACGACGATTATAATCATACCACAAAAATATAGCAAAGTATACATCATCATGTTTTTGTAGTTGTCCTTATACAAATTTTTCCTTCCTCTTTTATTTATAAATCGTGACTGAAGTGATTTATAAATATGTATTGTTATATATGTATACTAGGATGAATAATTCCTATATTTTACCTGCATTTCGGTTGACCCTCAGTATTGACTTCACAATCTCCTTGTTTACAATAGTTTTTACAGACGGATATTTCACATCTCTTACCGCTGTAACCCGGGTTACATTTACAACGAGATTCTCCATTAGATTTGGTACCGTGCACACACACCAGGTTTAAATCTGTAGAAACCTTGATGGAGTCCCTCTCGGTCGTCGTTGAGTAATTTTGTAGAACAGTGTTCAGTGATTTGCAATTCGGAGCTCCCTGAGCTTTTTCTTCAATTTCATAGTTGATGGCTATACCATGAAAACCAAATTTAAAGATTTTTTTATCAATTTTATTTTTTTTAGGTTTCGCAATAGTGTCGCGCGGTGGATTACTTGGTAATTGCCAGTAGAACTTTGACATTTTGTTCCCCCAGTAGACAAAATCTTTTGATACGGTTAATTGATCTGGTACAGATAAATTGTCCGTATCTTTACTATATAATGTTTTCATATTCTTTCCATTCAACTCTGCACTTAAAATTGAAAATTTATATTTCGTTAATACTTCGTTCATTTCTTTTTCAATCCAGTACATTTTCTTTGTCTCAGAGTCAATGACCAACGCCTCTCTGGCCATTTTACTGCTGTACAATATAACTTCTCTCTCGGTACCGTTAAATCGAACCCTCTCTATTATGTTAGTATCAGTCATCGTGGTCCAGTAAATATACCTGTAATTAGCAAAAAGTTCAGAGTAAGTGAGATGCTCACACCATCGCTCGTCACTTCGCACTACACACAGCACCATATCTGTTTATCTATTTTTTTGTATACTTCATGTTATTTCTACACATAAACAAGGTGTTGTTTTGCATCCTCGTCAAATTTCAGGAGGTGGTCACTAATCAATTAAAATTACGGTACCTAGTTAATTATTAATAAACGCTGATTTTTTTAGTTGTTTAAGTTTGTCAATATTTCAGAAAAATCCCCGATTTAGGGAATAAGAAATTATCGAATAAACGTTTGAGATTGTTTGTATGTGTGTAAGCGTAAGGTTATAGGGCAAGAAACAGACGGGCCGCGTTTAAAACACGGGTGGTTCACACTTACCGATTTCCGCAAATAAGAAAATAAATAATTACCTACCCTTTTATTATTGATTCGGGACGAGAATCATTAGCATAGTTACCTCCTTGAATTTGACTAGGATGCAAAACAACAACTTGTATTTTAGTCTCGTTTACCGCAACGTTAAAGAAAAACTAAAATTGCAAAGCGGTGATTATGCCTATAACGCCAGTTTTATAGAGAAAACTTCAACACCTTGGACAATATTTTACCATTGATGACCAAACAAAATAATATTTCAATTCTTATTTAATTTAGAGTTAAGATTAAGATTATTTAATTTAGAGTGGGTTAAGATTCAGATGTCTTCTGTGATACAGAAATGATAAAAGATTTTCATACAGTAAGTAAATGGTCATGGTCAAAATGGGCATAAGTTCAAAAGAACAGAAATATATCTACCGGATCCAATTTTACTCAGTGTGACTGACAGGCACCAACCAGCACGCGTAGCCTTACCACTGTAGAAACGAGTTTTGTACATACATGTGATACATGCGTCATGTTCGTGAACGGGCGCTGTCAGTTGTGACTGGTCATCTCTTAGCTGCCACGGTTTATTTTAATTACTTTATTTTTAATTACTGATTTAATCTTTTACTCTGGACGCTCTTAACTTGCCCGTATTTCTACATTGTTCTCACATATTTGTAATTCTTAACATGAATGATGTAACCAAGATTTTGTAACATATTTTGATTTAAAAGAGTGTCCATGGAGTTTCTTGCCCGTTCTTCTCCATAGAGATCTACGCTACGGAATGGGCAACTACAGTACTTTCATAAGTTATTATGCCTTGTGACTGGGACTGTAGCTTCGCGTTTTATTTTGTTTTTTTTGACTTTCAAAAGTGCCTGTAATGGTCTAATTGAAATAAATGCTTTGACTTGACTTGACTTGACTTGACTTGTACACGGAAGAATCAACACAATGACAGATAAACAATGGCAATGTGTAAGTTCATCGTTTCTTCCGTCGGCATATCCCGTTTCTACGTCGTTCATGATACGCGTGCAGATGCTGCGCTAGAAAAAACACAAGGCATCATCATCTGGCAGACGTGTGCCAGTCACACTGAGGAAGATTGGACCCAGGACATCTTTCATCGCTTACGAATATGCGATTGTGAGTGTATCGCTTCACTCGCCGCTTGAACCGACGAATACGGCTTGCCCATACTCAGATAATCTGCTTCAGGAAGTCTATACAGACTCTGCGACGCGGGCTAAATAATCCCGAGAATGCCCGCCTCACAAAAAGCATCACTCTAGGGCAATTATTGCCCCTCCTGAAGCAGATGAACTCGCTGATAAGTGCTCTACCACTCGCCGATGAGTGCAGAATTGAGCGGTGTACTCTGCACTGCCAAGCATGAACGGATAATTTTGTTACAAACTAGGTTTATTATAGGTCAAGTCTTTGGCAAAATACGGACAAAGGCATATATTAAGTGGCTCTATTTCTGTTCTCCGTCAATTTAGGTATTTGTTGTCAAACACTGAACTACTATGTAGTTGTCTAGTAGGCGCTAGTCATACTATTTGGCATGTAATATTTCAATTCTGTTTGTCATATGCCCAAAGTTCCTACTAATAACAATAATAAATATGAATAAGCACGTTGGGCCTTATCAGATTACCAGCACTGTGACTTTTTTACAAAAGTTACAGCACCATGCTGAGATAGGGACCTTTTGGCCTCGTACAAGACAGAGAAAAAAAATGCTTAAAAGTAACAAAAAAAAAACAAATATCTATAAAAGACTTAAAAATGAAAATAAAAATAATAAAAAGGCATATTAAACTGAATGAATTTTGTTTTTTTTGTTAATTTTAATCTTTTTTTTTCTCTTTTTTGTGCGAGAATAATAAATACATTTTGCTTTAAATAATAGTAAGTGAATGAACGTGAAGTGACGTACCCTCCACAGATGCTAACGACGACAATATCACGGGGCTCTGAGTCATCCTTTTTCAAATTAATCACAACATTTTCGTCAATTATATTTCCAGGTTTTATGTGAAACGAGTATATAATTTTATTACTTAACCCAAAAATTAATCCCGTTGCAGGGTCGTAGGCGACAGTAGTCATCTCTCGTTTTTTATCTTTCTTAATTAAAGTTTGTGTTTTCCAGGTTGACATGTCAACACTTAATACAGAGTTGGTCAAACTTGTTTTATCGAAAATCAGCACTCGCTTGTGAACTGGGTCGTAAGATAACGTCTCGACTATAATATTATTCGATAGGTCCACTGAGTGCGTTTGTTTTCCGTTATTATAAAATTGCAGTATGCTGTTGTTACCCACGACGATTTCTGAAAAATAAGAGTGACACTTTATTAAGCTATAATAAATTTTAACCTTACCTAGGCATTCCCCGTCCCCGTTAAATATAATTTCATTAATCAGCATTCTTCTGGCCTAATCCTTAAATACGCTTGTGAGTGGGTACTATATTACTTGCATTCCCGACAGCCTGCTTTGAATGCTCCTTATAGGGTGTGTAGCTCCTCTCCATACTACTACACCATCAAACATGTTCTTAAAGGGTGATGTGGTCCACGTGATAATAATCGGTCATTACACGGAGGTCAATACAGTAACAGTTAGCCCAGACAGCCGGTAGGTAGGTACGGTACCCAAACAATACACGACTTGTGAACTCACCCCAGGAGAACGAATGCGCCAACCCTACGTAAACCGCTAACAATGAAAACACACTGCTTCTGTACATTTTATACTTCAGATAACGTTATTTCAACAGAGCTAGATAATGCGTCCACGCCTGGTGGCCGCTTGTAGGGTATAAAAATCAAAGCGCTGGTTATCCTCAAATATAAAATTATAAATAGGCATTTGGAACATTGGTAATAATAGACATACAATACGTGGCGAATCAGGAAAATCCACTTATTCCACCAGCGATAACGATGATCAGTCTGTAAAGTTTTATGGGACTGATATAAGATACCTGAATAGGAGGAACGCTTCGAAAGCGACTGCCATACTAGGCCTTCATAGTATATATGGTTGAGGCAGGGTTTGCCATTGGTTTGCCAAAGTTAACAGAAATTTCTCAATAGCAGCTTGGTGTCCTGATTTCTGTTAGATTAATGTTGAAATGCGCGCCCTCTTTTACATAGGATTCAAATATAACTGATAAAAGCTAAAGTTTGGGGATGTTTAATGCGCTGCTGTGCTGTATGCTGATCATCACGATGCTGCAATATGTAAGCCAGTTGTATTGTTTGCGTTTGCTCCTGCCATCGTATTTACTCACTGAGAATACATATATCTTGACACTGAAGTTGAATAAAACTGTAGAAACATGCAAGAAATTTTTATTTTATTTTCTATGTTTGGAGTATTTTCTAAAGTTCAGTTTTTGAAGTATTTTCATGAGCTGCGGATTCATATTTTTTGGACATTTTTGTCGCTGCTTGTACATTTGTACATTATGGTTTGTTTTTCCTTTGATACGTATCGCACTTCGGGAACATATTTTATTTATAATTTAATTGTGTAAATATTTAAAGTATTTACTTACAATCGAATGCAAATACTTTCTTTATTTTGAAAATCTTATGGGTATTTTTACATTAAAATGCCTACGTATCTTCTCCTTTCAAATATGTTAATGTTTATAAGGCATTTTAATTGTTTAATTTACTTTACATAGTGTAAAGGACAGCCCTCCGCGAACTGACAGGGTACATACAGCTCTTTATTTTGAATCATCTTGTTTTCACTTACTATTCTTTTATTTCAATATAAAATTACATTATCTGTACGCAGTACTTCATTTTTACAAACAAAGAAGTTTATTAGAAACAAAATGTCACTACTTAGCCTTAAGGGTCAGCTCACACCGAGACGCGACGCGACGAGCGATTCAAAATATAACTTTATTTTGTACACGAAAAGATACACATGCCGCGAGGCGTAGCCGAGGCAGTTGTCATGCGCTTGCAAATGGTAGACTGCGGGAGGACGCAGGGCGGGGCGGGAGCACGTGGCGAATGTAGACACGTTCCGTTGCACCACGTGGGGCGTTTCGCTGCGCAGCGAGGCGTCGTGTTGCCTACGATTTTAAGATGCGCCTCGCGACGTTGTGATGCGTTTAGCGGCGGCGCGCGGCGCAGTACGAAATCACTGGCCTCTTCAAGTATCGTCGTGTCACGTCTCGGTGTGAGCTGACCCTAACATGCCTGGGATCAGGTGCTAAGCCATTTACATAAATACATTTGTTTACCCAATTTGTTTACTTATACCAAAGAAATCTGTCTCAAGATCTCTTTGACAAATATTGATTTTTGAGGACATATTACTGAATGTAAATTTTCTTTAAAAGCATAATAATATACGCCATGCGTGTAGGGACGACCTTTTCTCACAGAAGGCTTGAATGGAATGCCTACATCATGTTTTTTAAAAGCGCAATTCTGATTTATAAAGCGGTTGGCTTCAGAATATTTTAAACATATTATTCATTTTTATTCTCATGCAAAACAATTTATCCTTGTTTTTAATTTTTTTACTTGAATCATAGCGTACATATCAGTATACGTACAACGTACAAACAACCATTGAAATTAACAGTGATACAGAATTATACAGTAGCGTTCAAGAAATATTTGTAGTTCCACATAATGTGTGTATTCATTTGACCATATTTTTGTAAGCACAATAAGTAAGACCAGCAGGTGGAGATTTGTCTATTTTCAGTTTCAAAGGAAAACCCTTTTTATAACTGTGTTTGCCACTCAAAGGGTACTTTCGGTTTAAGTTAATATCTCTAAGCATTTTTAGATTCGAAAAGTGTTCACTTATAGTCTCTACAACTTTCTACCCTTGTTAAATAAATGTATCTTCATGCATAAGTTCAGAACAGCTACAGTTATAAACAACGTTCTTGTTCATTAGTTAGTACGCAAGTCAATTTTCTTAGTATTTAAAAAAAGACACGATTCAAACAAATCTGTATGACCTCTCTCTGTTCTCGGCAAGTTTTATGACTAAAATTATATTATCGAACTTTAGTTTTCACTGTATGGAAAAAATAATGACGGGGACTGGTAGAATAATAATCAGCCTTTAATGTTCCCATTATTGGAACACAGGCCTCCACTCTGTAAGAAGGAGTGGGGTATAATCCACCACGCGGGCCCATTGCTGGTTGGTAGATGTCACAAGTTTTCGAATTGTTGGTCTAGGCCATGCTGGATTCCTCACGATGTTTTTCTTCACCACAGTAATGCGCCAGCCTGGTTTAGAACCCACGACTTACTGCTCGTAAGTCGGGGACATTAGCACTGGACCACCACTGCACCTGCCGTAATATATTGTAAGCGTTTATTTTCGATATTTGTATCTGAATTCATACACATTCACATTTTATGGGTTTCCCAATTTTTGCTGATCTCTGATCAGTAAATCGGCTGTCAAACCTCATAGGCCATTGTGATTGGTTGTCCAAATTAACAAAGGCCAAACAAATCACTTGTCATGAGAGTTTATTGGATTCCATGTCATTAAATAAGCTCTTAAAACACCTGGTTTATGGTTTGGACAAATAAATACTGCGCAAAAAGGTTAGTTAAGGCTGTTCGGTTTCATCTTAAGAGGGTACTCTAGTCGGTAATTAAAAGTATTTGATTTGAAAAAACTATTGCCGTCGCGCTGCGCCCGAGCCAGCCCCCGTAAAGTGCGAAAGGGACAACTGCAGCTCAGGCTGATTTTACCGACAAAAATCTTGACCAAAGACGTTTTGTATTCCGCTGTATTCTTCTTCAAAACTAAACTGATCTAAATAATTCTTACATCAAAATTTAGAGAAAAGGTATATCTATGCTTCTATTATTTTCTTTTTTGTTCAAAACTTATCTTATTTTGTCTGATAGTCATCTGAACATGGCGGTTAAAACGGGCTTTTTTTCGGGTTTTTGTTTGATGGTCATAATTCTTTTTGTGATTACGTTTAAAAACAAAAGGAAATGATAGGGGCATGTAAAAATAAGAACTAGATTTTTTGGAAAAAAAAACATTGCTCTAGACGCATCATCCACGAAGAAAACAGCGGAATACGTTTGTATGGAGAAATACTGGGTATGGGTATGGGTATGGTGGGTATGGGTTTGTAAATACTGACTAGAGTCCCCTCTTAACTTTGTTAAACATTTATCTTCCTTTATGTATGACGGCTCGTTCGACTTCTGCGCTATGGGTCGCGCGCTTAATTATATATAAAAAAGAAACAAATATTAGGCTGGCATACTAAATATTCATTCCGAGTTTGTTTGCACTCACGATATTGAGAAATTGATCTGGGTGGTGATAGCCCACACGGGTATAGTCTTTGACAGACACAAAGAAGCTGGAAGGAATGAAATCTCCAAACATTATGAACAAAAAATAATTTTGCAACTTTGTTTTCTGCGGTGTGATTTCAAATAAGTTTTATGTCCAAAATCCAAGCCTGAGACGAAACTTGAGATTACTCACCTAACTCACTTTATTCTTCATCGTTTAGATTAGACAACACCGGCATAAAAACTTTTCGTCGCTGTCTTTTGTATGAACAAGCATTCATACTAAAGTGTACGTTCATAATGAATTGAACAACAGTTTTGTTTTTTAAACCGACAAACCTTTTCTATAATGACGAGTATAAGTAGTTAAGGTTTCACGGTAGCCTTGTACAATTAATTGATTCACATCACATATTACTATGATGTTACTTACATTTCCTGTTTCCACTTAAAAGCTTTAACTAAGAGCTACATGCGCTGACAGATACCTACAACATGCTCCCAACTAGTACTTACCTGTTATTACAGAAATAGCTTCTTAAGTACGTTCGTAAGCCCTTGAAACCTGACAAAGTTAGTTACTATATATGATTTTTTATATGTTGATGCTATTTTCAGCTAAAACTTGAAGATAATAGTGACGGACCAAAAATTATGGATTTTTAAATTCAATAACTTAGTGCTGTCGAGTGGAGCATGTTTACCAGCAAGAGAGTAAACTGCATTAGGGGCACGAAATTCTTTACGTTGTGAATAGATTGCAAGTTTCTTCGAGGAAATTGGAAATTCAAGGAGTATTAAATTGCTCTTTCGAAAAACAGTTACGTGATATAATAATAAAGAGAAAAAAAAGTGAGCCAAGTCAGAGGCCCATGTACTCCAACTCAGGTACTAAGTACGTAACCACATGATAAAGAAGAAGAAGTGAGTAAAAGTCTCAGCATTTGTACAACTAAATAGTAGATTGTATCTTAAGGGAGCAAAATAATATTTTTATAACACATTTTTTAAATCTTAGCAAAGAGTTTTTATGTCAGAACACAACATTTTATGAATAAAATTAACTTGGGAGATAAAATATAATAAATAAACATTTAATTCTTTAATTTAATCAATTTCGACCATAAATTATAACCATTTATCTGTAACAAAACACAAAAATATTAATTTACTTTAATAGTAAATACTGACTGTTTTTGTGCCTTTGCCTTAAAAAAAAGCGCTGACGCGCGTGCATAGCTAATTTCATAATTTGTGAACAAGAAAAAAATATTCCGCGCGCTTTTTCTTTTCGCTGTATTCTTTTATTTGAAAATGTCGTCCTAGTTTTATTTATTTCCTCGCAAATATGTTATAAAACGTCGTATGACATACGTGCGCTTTGATAATTAAAGCCTCTTCTTTTTTGTAGCCCTCGCCTACGGCTCGGGCTAGCAATATCGCCTCAGCTGTAATTTTCAACTTACCGCACTTATATCATAATGTAATATTTCGGCGAGGGCGCTTTTTTGAATCCAGAGCGGAGTGAGGGATTCTTTAGTAGAATCCTGAATGTAGCGAGGGATTCAAAGTTCGTCGCCCGAGCCAAAAATATATTTTGCGCCCGAGTGATACACTCTGCTTTTTATCACCCACTATGAGAAAACAGGCGCCTCATATTCTATTATAATATTATTATTTAATAAAACATAGAGTAACAACTAAATTGAAATTAAATAGTATCTAAAAATAAACCAACAAAAACTTATATTAACATTTGAGACATTTTCGCAATTATGTCAATTTATTGTTATTCAGCTGGCGGCGCGACTATGGGCCGTCGTACCAGCCAGTCTTTACTCAAACAATATCTGCGTTCGATTTCTTTGGCGCTGAACACTAAGATGTTCCTTTGAAATAAAGAGGAATAAAAACTCACTACTGCCCGCTAAAAGTTTCTTATAGAAAACACTGCCTTTGGGTGCACTTAAAGGCGAACCAAGTCGTCCTTTTCGAATAGGTGGGATGAAAAAGATATGCACAATAGCATTCCCAAGGAGGGTTCACGTCAGGCTGGCGGCTGGTTATAAAATTTTTGCAAGGCAGTAAAAGTCTCATGCATTTGAATTAATGACACTGGTTTTTTTTACCAACAATCCACCTTCGTAATAAATTCGGCGTTGGAAGATGCCCCACTCAAGGCTTTCTCAGAAAAGGATCAAAATTAATATTCAAATGACAAAAAAATTTAGCACGTTTAAATTTGGTTACTGTTAGTGCGTGACTGAGCCGACAAGAAACTTTCATTAGTTACGCACTAACGAACAAAAGATAATTTAGAAAATTGATGAATTATTCATCCATTATTTTTGTGCCTCAACCTGTACCTAAATACTGACAAAGCAAAGATGCGCATGCGAACGAACCTCGGAATCAGGAATCTATACTAATATTATAAAGACGTTAGATTTGTTTGTAATTTTGTATACAGGGTTATTTGTAAAACACTGACAACCTCTCAGGACTATGTTACTAACATCATAATCAAAAACTTTTGATCTATGATTAAAAAAAAAAAATGATTATTTTTGTTCTAAAGATTTTCATTAAAAAAAAAATGTACGCTCTAAATGTTACAAAGTCTATGCGAAGCAAAAGAAAGCGATAGTACAATAGCGAGGAGAGCATAGCACATAACATTTAGAGCGTTCAATTAAAATATTTATATTTTCGAATTTTTAAAAGTCATAGAACAAAAGTTGTTGATTATGATGTTAACGTTTTTCAAATAACCTTGTATAGGAAGTAATCTTCGGAACTTCTAATCTGATTCCAAAAATTCTTGCACTAACGGGAATCTACACAATCCTCGAGTATCATACGCAACATGTTAAAGTTCCCGTAGGTTCATTTCCATATGTAACTGGAGAGAAGCCACGAGCAAAAGCTAGTCTCAGATAAAATGAAATTCTTTCCTAGCAGTTGTCGAAATAATATAAATATATAATAAGCCAAAACATAAATTCGGAAGCATAGATATTTTAAGACAATAGGCAAACATTCGTACCGTTCATCACTCTATAGTCACTCGCTTCACTACCCAGCAGTAGCCTACTTAGAACAGAAATATTTCTTTCCGAGGAATTCCCGCAGGATTGCGAAAAAACGAATGAAGTAGGCTTCCGAATTCGAGAAACGACTTGTAATGTATTTTGGACGTCGGTAAACTAGCCTGGATTTGGGTACTACGCCTACAAGGGATTTGTTAAAGCGTATTTGTCCTTACATACTGATGCGATAAAAGGATTGCTTAAGAAGGAAGCGCTAGGGTAACCCGCGATAGTCAAATTTTCTTATGTTTTTTTGCATTTTGCATCATCTAAGTTTATTTAATCCCGTTGAAGGAGGTTTTCATGAAATTGTAATGAATGGATTATATGAACTCTATGGGGTTGTATCGATTACTATTTTTAATTAACGTAATTCTTTAAATATTACGTATTACGATCGCGAATCATATTTTGTTGAACATACAGTCTGACACTGGCCTGCAAATTCCAAAAAAAACGTAAGAAAATTTGAATTTTTCGGGCTTCCGTGGTGCTTCCACCTTAAGCTTACTCCTACGCTGTTCTTTTTGGATTAACTTCGCAGCAGTATTTCCTAGATAGTTGGAATTTCTTCAATATTCTTCGAGCTTCATTTTCGCGCCACTGCTGTACCTAAATACTAGCTTTCAGGAATTGCAGTGGTTGAACAGGGTTACCTATGTTTCATTGAATAGAAATTGACAAAATATCACATCCAAAACAATTTTCCGCATAATTTCGTTTGCCAAATTATTACTTAGCAAAAAATCTCTTCACAAATTATTGTAATGCAAACCTAATGTTTGGCAAGTGAAGTTTAAACAATAACTTGTTTACCAACTAGTACTTTTACCAATTTTTATGTAGTCAAATATTTCAGTTGCAATAACACATTTTACGTAAAATAAAATAATGCAAATATTTAGTATAATCAATTTTAAATTAACCATTTCTATTCAGTCAATTACTTAGTTGATGACAAAAAATTTGCATCTATATGTCAGTTGCACAGAATATACAAATTAAATTACAATGTGTACTGTTAAGTGGGTAGATGGTAAATCATAAATGTCGCTCAATGTGGGTTAGTCATGCAAAACACTATCACTGTGTTTTCCATATTTCTTTCCATATGATCTAGTCGTTTCTGACGGAGGTCATAGTTCTAACCTAACTTAAGCTTTTTTCTTTTAATAATTTTAACCCCGTCTAGGTAAGTAGTTCGGTTTTCGATAGCATGCAAAAAATAATCTCTTTTTCCATTTCCATTTTCTGGTCGTTTCTGGCACTCGCTCGGCTCGTGCGGCAGTGGTGACACCGGGCGTCCGGCTCCCTGTAACCTAACCTAACCTAAGTTTTTTTTAAATAAATTCTATAAATAACATCAACCTAGTGTGAAATAAAAGGGTAGTTCAGTATATATTAAAAGCATTTTATATATTTTTTTACTTGCAATGTATGTATGTATGTTTGTTACGGTGGATTCTTGGAAGCTAAATTAGAACCACTTTCCGATGTCCGATTGAGCTGAAATTTTGCACACACCTTTGGTTCTGGTGACAATACATTTTTATGACAGACATAACTTAATCCCGCAGCCAGGATCGTCTCGTCACGAGAGAGCTCCTCAACGTTTAATAGCACAGACACGAAAATTTGCGTACGAGTTCATATTTGATGGATAATCACGATTTGTATCATAAAATTATCCTGCAGCCAGGATCGTCTTCTGACGAGGGAACTCCTCAACGGTCAATAGCACAGACACGAAAATTTGTATGCACGTTCATATTTGATGGATAAACATGAATTCTATCATGATCTCATCCTGCGGCCAGGATCGTTCTCTCACGAGGGAATTCCTCAACGGTTAATAGCACAGACACGAAAATTTGTATGCACTTTCATATTTGATAGATGAACCTGAATTCTATCATGATCTCTTTTTTTTGTTTTATTTATTACAAAAATTCATAGAATTACAATAACTACTTTCAAATGACGTAATAACTTTTGACAATATTTATCAACATCAACATAAATTTATACAACTAAATTAACATATTATGAGGCATAAAAGATAACATAGAACGTGTATCTGAGCACATGTGTGCAAACGTGCTTACACTAGTAACCATAAAATTGACTTGTTTCAGTCAAATTCAATCTTATTTTTGTCTTTATATTTTTTGTTATAGCAAATCATTAGACATAACGTTTGTTGTCTAAAGATTGTTTGCTGTAATAAATCATTTGAATAAAGACTAAACTAAATGCCATAATGACATTATCTTTGGTAATATTCTGCCAAGTAAAAATTTGACCAAATGAAAAAGTGCGTAATGAAATCATTGCAAATATTGCATTGGTATAAAAAAAGGTTGCTAAGATTTGTTTGGGTAGTGAAATTTTGTCAAAAGGCAAAAAAGGCAGGCTCCCGGTTGAACATTGTATATCACACCAAAATGTTGCGTCAAGATTGAATGCTTTAAAAACAAACTACGATCTTGTGTGAATTGCGCGTTTAAATACGGGTTGAATTCAATTTGCCCAATTTAGAACGGATGACCTGTGGTATCTATGTATAATATACAAAAAAAGGTAGTAGGTAAGTAGTGGGTAGGTAGTGGGTAGGTAGTGGGTAGGTAGTGGGTAGGTAGTGGGTAGGTAGTGGGTAGGTAGTGGGTAGGTAGTGGGTAGGTAGTGGGTAGGTAGTGGGTAGGTAGTGGGTAGGTAGTGGGTAGGTAGTGGGTAGGTAGTGGGTAGGTAGTGGGTAGGTAGTGGGTAGGTAGTGAGTAGGTAGTGGGTAGGTAGTGGGTAGGTAGTGGGTAGGTAGTGGGTAGGTAGTGGGTAGGTAGTGGGTAGGTAGTGGGTAGGTAGTGGGTAGGTAGTGGGTAGGTAGTGGGTAGGTAGTGGGTAGGTAGTGGGTAGGTAGTGGGTAGGTAGTGGGTAGGTAGTGGGTAGGTAGTGGGTAGGTAGTGGGTAGGTAGTGGGTAGGTAGTGGGTAGGTAGTGGGTAGGTAGTGGGTAGGTAGTGGGTAGGTAGTGGGTAGGTAGTGGGTAGGTAGTGGGTAGGTAGTGGGTAGGTAGTGGGTAGGTAGTGGGTAGGTAGTGGGTAGGTAGTGGGTAGGTAGTGGGTAGGTAGTGGGTAGGTAGTGGGTAGGTAGTGGGTAGGTAGTGGGTAGGTAGTGGGTAGGTAGTGGGTAGGTAGTGGGTAGGTAGTGGGTAGGTAGTGGGTAGGTAGTGGGTAGGTAGTGGGTAGGTAGTGGGTAGGTAGTGGGTAGGTAGTGGGTAGGTAGTGGGTAGGTAGTGGGTAGGTAGTGGGTAGGTAGTGGGTAGGTAGTGGGTAGGTAGTGGGTAGGTAGTGGGTAGGTAGTGGGTAGGTAGTGGGTAGGTAGTGGGTAGGTAGTGGGTAGGTAGTGGGTAGGTAGTGGGTAGGTAGTGGGTAGGTAGTGGGTAGGTAGTGGGTAGGTAGTGGGTAGGTAGTGGGTAGGTAGTGGTTTAGGTTTTATAGGTTTTATTTTGCTTCAACCCGTCCGCGTCACCAGTGAGCCGAGTGGGATAAATTCAGCTTTAATGAAATATGGATAAATAATTAAAAAGACACCTAGGTACACAGAGGATTAAAATGGATTTCTTTGACAACACATTTTTGCTTTCACGTTTAGTTTTTAATAAAATAATATCGTTGAAAAATAATAAATCCGACGCAGAAAAGCTTAATGGAACATTTATGTGGGTACGTTTCACAAATTGGTAAAAAAAGCACTAACGCTTTAGTTGGAAACTAATGTCAGAACATACCGTTAATTATGTTGTAGAAAAGTGAAATTAAATCTCAAAATAGTGTATTTATGCTTCGTGAATGCTCGGTTTCTTCTACTCACATAATTTTATACAAAAATAAGGAAAGTACAAAACTATCCCCCACTTCTCATCTATGTCTCATTTGCTAATGAATGTTTTACTACCCGAAGTTCCATGTTTGTCATATACCGATCTGGTACGTTTCCGGCCTCTCCGCAGCAAAAGTCACCGGAGCAAGCTAAGTACGGCTCGGAACGGTACAGAAATTGTCTGTGCATGATAATGATAATGGATATGGACCACTTAGAGCTGCCCTCTTCAGCCGTTAGACTGCTAATGGATTGTAGTTAATTTCAAACCATTGTTTGTTTTTTGTTTCCATTTTTGATTCGGCTTTCTTGGCGAGTGGATTAATGATCGCGTTACGATTTTTTTTTATGCTAACTTTTTTTTTTTTGCTACTCTTTTGTTTTTCGTGATTTATTTTTAACGGTGAAATGCTTAAATAGGATTTTTAATAGGTACTTTTATCAACGTTATTTTTATAAGGAAGATAAATCATGACATTGAGGTTACAAATATTTTTTTTCTTTCTCGTATTTTTTTTTTTGGTCCAAAAATGCATAGTTTCGGAGATATCATCAATCATAATTTACTTAGGTCAAAAATTGTCACCAGTATGACGAATCTTTACTTTTGCGATGTTGCAAAACTTCGCACTAGTGTAGTAAAATAGTAATAGTTTCATTGACAAATACGAGTAATTATTTTTATTCAAACCAATAATTCATATTTAAAGCTAAAAAAATGCCAAAAAAAATTAAAAAAAAGTATGATTGAAACATAATTCATATTTTCCAGTTGATTCTTTGATATGGTCTCAATCATATCCTAGAGTTATGGGATACTAGCTGTCCAGCGCAACTTCGTCTGCGTCAAATTTTGCCCGTTTTCGCAACATTTTTCATTGCTGCTCCACTCCTATTGGTCGTAGCGTGATGATATATAGCCTATATCCTTCCCCAGGTTAAAATCTATCTTAATGCCAAATTTAATTATGATCCGATCAGTCGTTTAGTCGTGAAAAGGTAACAAACAAACAGAGTGACATTCGCATTTATTATATTAGTATGGATGGATAGTATGGATAAAAAAAAACAAGTTGTATAAAGTCACCATTTGTCTAACCTTTTCCCTATGTTGGGGTTGGCTTTCCGTCTAACCAATAGCAGCTGAATACCAGTATTTTATTTAAAGCTACTGCCTATCTAACCTCCACAACAATAAAATATAATTTAAATCAATTAATTAATACGATACCCTTTGGTAAGACAGTCTTGTCAGATTTTCGGGCTTCTTACTACGTTTAGCGACTGTCAAAGAACTACAAATGTCGGCTGGGACCAACGACTCAACGTACTTTCCGCACGAAACTCGGTACGTAATAGATGGTCACCCATCCACAGAACGACCTTGGAAAGTGCTGCTTCACCTTGAAGTTTAGCCTGTGCGGCTGTTGTTATTTTGCCAGAAGGTCCTCCTTACTTATTCATTATATAAGTAAGAAAGTAAATTACATAAATTGTCTGTTTCTAGAGCACTAATAATACCCACTCGATATTGAGACTTCATGTAGAGAGTTTCACACGAGTCATGTTACCAGTCGATGCCGTATAAGTCACTACTGTTAATACTACACGATTATACTAACAAATACAACGATTCGCTCCTCAAAGGATATCGTACCAATATCCTTTGAGGAGGATAGATTAAATTATATCTGATCTATGTATATTCAGTGGAAAGTTCGATTTCCTTCAGCCGGTAGTTACATACTCGTATACTAAATATTCAGGGTGAATAAAACACTTAACTATTAATAAATTATTACATAAATCTGAAAATAAGATAAAATAAAAATTACGTTAAAACTGTCATGAAAAATAAGCACAATCTGTTTAATAATGTAACAAGAATAACAAATATAACCTGTGAAAAAAGAGCAAAGTGTGATATTCGACCAACTAGAAGGGAGGATCTTCCAACCGGCCAGGCATGCGATATTGCCTGGCGTAGCATAAGCGTTTTTTTAACATCAGTCGATCACAGAAAAAAGGGCAAAAAACATTGTTCGGTTAACGATTTTAATCAATCGCATCCTATGTTTCTCAGATCTAGTTGAAATATAGCTCCAACACATGAGCAAATGCATGCAAAACCCAACGCATTGTTTGCTACGCCGTAGCTCGTAGCTGGCGAACACATGTAATCATGATTGCTTCGGTTACGACGTAGCAATATATTGCAATTCCGCGAGAAATTTACACTACGAAACGCGTTTCGCGAAACTTCAGCTTTGGTATTGTGTAAACTTGATACCCACAAAATCTTATATGACCTAGTTTGTGGGTAAAGCATTATTGTTGGTGCTGGCAACAGTCTGAACAGCGTCTTGAGTACCTATGTAACAACTTGTTTATAACAAGCAGATGCAGCTATCTCTAATGTCATTCGATATTACTTTAATAAGACACCCTGCGCTAACAAAGTTGGCACCGTCGCAAAAACCTGTCTAATATGTACGTTTTATTATTTAATCAATATTACTGCATTAAATTATGTAATATCGCTCTATGCTGCACTAGAATATTGGCTAATACTGGTATTCTTAGTCATAAACTGAACTTAAGTCGGACTAACTACGCCTACACTCCACCCTGTTTGTTTATAAATTGATATATAAACGCCTACTTTCATCTATCAAATATTAAAATATTATATTTTAATAATATATATATATACATATTATTGAAAGTATTAATTTTATTAATCTTTATTTAACATTGATTAAAGTGACATATAACATTTTTACCATTGATTGAAGCAGAATGTAACTATGGTTTTGACAAAGATAGATGGTGTGAGGAGGTACCTTATTCGAAGTTCCGCCAATTATGATTGAGGATTTCCCATCAGTAAAAAAAGTGTTGTTATAATAACACTGGTTAAGACGTTGTTACAGTTTTACATTTCCTAATGGTTTTTCGCCTAAAACTAAATACTATTCGTTCATACATTCATAACGTCACGCCTGTAATCACCCACGGTTTGCCAGTTTTGTTTTAGTCCCATTTAATAAGGAGCGAGCCTATTCCCATCAACGGGACACAAATCCAAACTCCGTGGCTGCTACTGAGAAATTCGTGATGAACAAATCTCATAACACTTTAACCGACCCGGGAATAGAAGCCAGGACCTCATGCTCGCAGTCGCACTTGCGTCCACTCGACAAGGTAGTTACTAAATATCCAATATAACTATATTATTATTACTATAATAATTGTGACTGTTGAAGTCCCAAACATACAGCAATTTGGAGCGTTTGTGACACGTGTTTAATATGTCTATTATAATAATAGGTTTACGCACCGTATCCGATAAACGTTGGCAACGTGATTGTCTGAACTCACGCTTTGTAATCACGGCGAACAATCAAGCTATACAAAACCAGTTTATGCGGATCTCTAATTATACGGTAATTCTGTGCAAAGCGAGGCCATGACGTTATACTGGAATTAATAGCTTGATGTGTCGCGCTATGTACCGTGCCTCGAGGTAGTGAGGTACTGCGGTACTTTAGCTAAATTAATTAACGGCTCTTCAAAACCGTTTGAAGTCATTAACCATTAAAGTAATTTCCCGTGCACACATTACAAGTATTGGTATATTATATGGTAATTGCGTTAGTGAAAAATTTAATGACTAGAAATTACATTACGGAAAAATTAAATATTAATGATTACATGGACTATTAATGGAGATCACCTTAGCCTCCACACATTTTTGGGCTAATTTCGAAAGTAAAAAATAAACTTATTATTTGAATAGAGCATTACATAATAAACATTTTTAATTATTACACCTTAGTCGTAAGTCAATTCACCGAGAAGTTTTTCAACCACAAATTATCTGAGATTACCCAGATATTGCTAATTTATTTTGCCGGCCAGTTAAAATCAACGCTATTATTAAGTAGAGCTTATGGATAAAGACATTTTATACGAAGCTACCCAAGTTTTAAGCAAATAACAATGACTACGTTTAAAAATAATAACTTTCATATGTTTTTTTAAGGAATATTTATAAATGTACGAACTTTTTATAGATTAAAATAAAGGAAGTAATAATTACAATAATATTGTGGATTCAAACAGAACTAGACGCCCTGGATAGGAAAGTCCGTACATTGTTGACGTTGACGGCATACCGAATCCATCACCCACGTTGTTCGGTTATGAGACTAACCAGTGTATATACCGCGGAGTTGTGGAGGTCCAAGCTTTTTAAACGCTTAGACTCTCCACAATTGCAAGATATGCAGACTCAGGGAACATTTCCCGAGAGAGAAGCCGACGTGGGGATGCATCTAGATGTGGTCGCACTGGACAAGGGCCTCACCCCGCTCTCCTTGGCTAAAGAGAACTGGCGCAAACCTGCAGTGCTTGACACTAATGACCGCAGGGAAGTATGGCAGGGTAAGGAATTTCACGGACGCATCTTCCGGGCCCTAATGGAAAGATTGACTGTTTACCGAGTGTTAATTTGATACATTAGGGAATAATTATGCTAATACGTTCCTTACAACCTCACTATTATCATTCTCCTTTCACTTTGGTCTAAATTTGGCTAGATTTGTAGCTTGGACCCTGTTCCCGATACCGGTGGGCTAATATTTTTATATTTTTAAATGTGTTTTTTTAATACTTACGATTTTGTAAAAATATTTAAAAATGTAATTATATGTAAGAAAATAAACAAAGTTTTCTTCACAATATTATTAAAGTACTTCACTATAAGTACTGTTTGACTGAAAGCTATTTCTGTAATAGCCTTCTAACTTTATGAACTAGTGAGAGATTTCTTTTATTAGTATTTAATTCAGTTCTAAGTTAGCAGCTGCAATAATGGCACCCTCCTGCCATTAACTTCATAGACGAAGAAAATGACCTTTAGCTTCAACAACTGTAGATCCTACGTTCAGAAAACATCTATATATATAAAAGAAAGTCGTGTTAGTTACTTCACTTATAACTCTAGAACGGCTGAACCGATTTAGCTGAAAATTGGCAGGGAGGTAGTTTAGAGCCAGGAGAAGGACATAGGATACGGTAGGGTAGGTAGGTAGGTAGGTAGGTGAGTAGGGTAGGGTAGGTAGGGTAGGGTAGGTAGGGTAGGTAGGGTAGGTAGGGTAGGTAGGGTAGGTAGGGTAGGTAGGGTAGGTAGGGTAGGTAGGGTAGGTAGGGTAGGTAGGGTAGGTAGGGTAGGTAGGTAGGGTAGGTAGGGTAGGTAGGTAGGGTAGGTAGGGTAGGTAGGGTAGGTAGGGTAGGTAGGGTAGGTAGGGTAGGTAGGGTAGGTAGGGTAGGTAGGGTAGGTAGGGTAGGTAGGGTAGGTAGGGTAGGTAGGGTAGGTAGGGTAGGTAGGTAGGGTAGGTAGGGTAGGTAGGTAGGGTAGGTAGGGTAGGTAGGGTAGGTAGGGTAGGGTAGGTAGGGTAGGTAGGGTAGGTAGGGTAGGTAGGGTAGGTAGGGTAGGTAGGGTAGGTAGGGTAGGTAGGGTAGGTAGGGTAGGTAGGGTAGGTAGGGTAGGTAGGGTAGGTAGGGTAGGTAGGGTAGGTAGGGTAGGTAGGGTAGGTAGGGTAGGTAGGGTAGGTAGGGTAGGTAGGGTAGGTAGGGTAGGTAGGGTAGGTAGGGTAGGTAGGGTAGGTAGGGTAGGTAGGGTAGGTAGGGTAGGTAGGGTAGGTAGGGTAGGTAGGGTAGGTAGGGTAGGTAGGGTAGGTAGGGTAGGTAGGGTAGGTAGGGTAGGTAGGGTAGGTAGGGTAGGTAGGGTAGGTAGGGTAGGTAGGGTAGGTAGGGTAGGTAGGGTAGGTAGGGTAGGTAGGGTAGGTAGGGTAGGTAGGGTAGGTAGGGTAGGTAGGGTAGGTAGGGTAGGTAGGGTAGGTAGGGTAGGTAGGGTAGGTAGGGTAGGTAGGGTAGGTAGGGTAGGTAGGGTAGGTAGGGTAGGTAGGGTAGGGTAGGTAGGTAGGGTAGGTAGGGTGGGTAGGTAGGGTAGGGTAGGTAGGTAGGGTAGGTAGGTAGGTAGGGTAGGTAGGTAGGTAGGGTAGGTAGGGTAGGGTAGGTAGGTAGGTAGGGTAGGGTTGGTAGGTAGGTAGGGTTGGTAGGTAGGGTAGGGTAGGTAGGTAGAATAGGATCGGTAGGTAGGAAAAAGTGCATTGCAACGCATGCCGGGTACAGCTAGTTTATAATAGGGATGATGACTGGGTAAAGAAAACGAAATTCTATTTTGTCCGTCAATCAGGTAATACAAAAAAATTGGATACGTATTTTTTGTTTTATCAAGATAACAAAAAAATGCTTAGTTAAAACGCATTAAAGTTGGAGAGTGGGGGCTAACTACGTCAGAACTAGGTATAAAAGGTACTAAGCCGTGACGTCATGCGCCATTTCAACTCAAAATATCTCCGTAATTTTACGATTACGTGAAAAAAGAAAAAATACGTGTCAAATACTTTTTAATAATCTACCCGATGGACAAATAAAAAAAAGAAGAGTCACCATCCCTATTGTAACTAAGGATATAACATAATTATACCTGCATAAAATGCTCTTCCTGATCAATTTCGGTCATGCCAATCTAAGCGGAGCATCAACGAAGGAAATATTTTTCCCGGCACGAACTAAATTGAAGCGAGATCAGGCACCACTTGCACAACCTCAAACATTTTAAAGTAGGTAACTACCTAATAGTTACAACTGAATTTGCAACTGCAGAAGCTCGTTCAGATAAGAAACGAACATTGATCCTCGAGCTTGTTCTCTCGAAATTGAAAATGGCCAAAATCTGGAGCGAATTTCCCGATTCACCCAATACGGGAAATTCATATCGTGTCACGTCGCGGTATAATGGCCGCAATGTTTAATGGCAGGTAGTTAGGAAAACGAATGCGAATTGAACGGTTACACAGATATTAATCACTGAAAACTCAAAACCAATTTTGAACTTTGACTGTCCAAACTATAAAACTGTAGTTCTGTCCAGCGGAAATTGGTGTGGCATATAAGGTATATGCTGCTTTTTCGATGTTAGGTGTACTTTACCATAGGTTTTCAAAGGTTATGTTGGGCTGGCTATACAGCTGTGTGTGCAACGGTAAACAGGTCATTTCATAGAAATCAACTGAAGGCAAACAAGATGCAAACAATGCACAAGGTTTTATTTTATCATTTATTTAAGAATTGATCATCCTTGCGCCATCTCATCTTCCCAGTACGGTGGGCTTTGCTGGGGTGGCTGTTGCAGTTGCTGAAAATCTTAAACGGCGGAAATACGTGTACAAAAACTTAATTGGTAGTTAAGCGTTTGAGCCGTTTGAGGTTGAAACACGATGTATTTTGTTAAGAAATAAATGACTGGCCATGTGGTTCAAGTGCTTACCTAGTATTTTGGGATATCGCCAAGCAGTTGGTCGAATCTTCACCAAAGGGTTGGCCTTTTTTTGGCTAAAGAATCAGTATTTCCATCCTACGTGGCAATGTTGCCAGCCTTCTAGGCACCGTTCCTGTTGACAGCGATGTGTACAAATTTTTTGACGCCCTGTAAAACTTTTCCAATTTTGATACATGTACATATTTTATTTTTTTAAACCGTTATTTTTCAATTTTGATGTACAATAAAGTATATACTCTTCTATATATTTGTAGTTTGTAAATAATGTACATACTTATAATTAATCAAGTTGTAACTTTAAATGCGTTTTCGAAACTGTAAAAGGTCAAAAATCTCTCTTTAGTAAATCGTAGAGTGAGTAGACATACTATTTGATGTAGTGAAAAAAAATACTTTTTGAAATTATACTAGCATCTAAAGTCCTGCAATAAGCTTATTTAACTAAAAGCAGCACTAGATAATATTTATGTAGTCGAAACAGAAACATAAATAACGAAAACTGAAATGTGAAGTCGAAACTATTATGTATACTTATTCTCTTAATCTTATCCGTGCTTAACTGAAATATAATGTATTTTAGTCACGAAAACATTTGGTTAAGCTTGAAGAAATCTACCTTATCTGACAAGAATATGTACTATTAGAGACCTTTACTTTTGTGGTCATTTAGGATTTAACTCTGGCACGTTGTAAAGAAAACCGGCCAAGTGCGAGTTGGACTCGCGCACGAAGGGTTCCGTACCATTATTTATAAAAACCATCATATATGATCTGTAAATGAGACTCGAATTCTTAGTACAACTGACATTTAGCGACATTTCTATGGAGTTCGAAATTTTCGAGTCAAATACAATTGGTGGACTATTACTCGTAAACTTGTAGAGGCCATTTAAGTGTGATAGTTTTCCTTTAAAATTCGTTATATTATATAGGTACTACTGCCGTGACATTTGAATTTCTAACTACAACCGTTTAGTTGGTAGAGGGGGTGGGGGACACTTGACTCTAACGAAAATTGGTACTTTAAAATTTTGGTTTATTTAATCAAAAAATGATATTTCCAAACCCCTAATATTACAAAAGACCTATTCAACGATACCCCACACTATGGGAAGGACGAAAAAAAAATATCATCCCCACTTTACATGTAGGGGAGGTACCCTAAATAATTGTTTTTTTCAAAATTTTATTTTACCACTTTTCCGGCGTTATTAACGTGTATAATCATGATAAATTACAACTTTCTATTACCAACAGTTTTTGAGCTAAACCGCGGACAGACGGACATACCGAAACTATAAGGGTTCCTGGTTGACTACGGAACCCTAAAAAAGGAAATAAACAATAAGGTTCAAATTAGAATAAGAAAAAAAGGGACAATTTAGGCGTATTTTCTTAACAATAATATTATTTGGATTAGTCGTATTAACGCCTTTATTTATTACTAGCTGTCCCGCGCAACTTCGTTTGCGTCGCATTTTCCCTGTTTTCGCAACATTTTTCATTGCTGCTCCGCTCGTTTTGGTCGTAGTGTAATGATATATACCCTATAGCCTTTCTTGATAAATGGCTATCTAACACTGAAAGAATTCATCAAATCGGATTAGTAGTTCCTGAGATTAGCGCGTTCAAGCAAACAAACTCTTCAGCTTTGTAATCTTTCTTATATAGGGTGTTTGGTGCATCGTTTGCCAAATTGAAATGGTCGACCCCTAAACACTTCTCATGTCCTGTGGATTTTTTTATCGACTTTTTATTGTTTGATTAAAAAAATACCCAAATTTTGTATTAAATACAAAAAAAAATAAAAACTACAACATATAAATGATCCCCGCAGTACCTACAGCACCAGTATGATAAATTGAAGTACCTAACTCATAAAATAATATAGAAATACACGATCAAGATTATTGCTTGAGATTTTTACTGGAAGTATACTGTTGTCCAACCCGCATCCTTATTATGTACATAAGAGTTTATTTATTCATGAGAGCGTAATTGGGTTGTGGAAGAACAATCCGCAGGATGCTGTTTGCATGTCAATAAATTTCTGAGAAGTGTTTGCATTTCGTTAACGTTATTGTTATACGTGCCAGTTATAGTAGAATTCAAAGATATTATAATTTTGATTATGAACATTTGTTGTGAAGTTTATTTATTTGTTACAACAGTTAAAAACCACTGTTAAAAGAGTAGGAGAGGCGCTATCTACCAGTCTACCTTAGGGTTATGCGGAGAAAAAACATAGTAGGTCGCTATTTATGAATCAGCTCATAATTCTACCGGAAAACTGCAAAATGCCTTCCTATTATTAAACAAGTGTTAAAAGTTGAATTAAAATAACCGAGCCATTATTTTGAAAAAAGAATCCGAGGAAATCTTTGCAAATTGGTTTCTGTACACTGTTTAGGTATAACGTTCCTATTACCGGGATTCAGGAATCCCATCTGTCAGAGGGAAATGATAATTGATGCAGGACCGAGATTGATGAGGAGTCGGTTAATGTCAACTGCTAAATATGTACTCCGTTCCGAGTGACTCAGAGTAAACATTGCCAAAATCCTCTCGCTTGGCAACCGGTTTGGTATTTGCAGAGCTGCATTTGCCAACTTCACGCAGAGCAGTTCCATTGTGTTGTCGTGTTGTTTGGCCCACTGCTAATCTCAAATAATACCCGCGTTTATACTTTGATAAGCATAATTCATGCACACAAATCTTATTATTTAATTAGTACTAATGATGAGTAAATGAGTATTGCATTTGTACATAAATTATGTAAATATGCAAAAATTATAACATTAAATAAATTGGCTATGCAAATGGTCATGAAGCCTGTAATAGTAGTACAGTATTGGTAAAAGTCCTTGAAATACTAATCACATTTGTCGCCCAATTTCTGATTCAATTTAATCAGATTTACCGCAGCTTTTTTCCCTAAGTCCCTTTTCGGCCGTAGTTTTCACTAAGGCCGAAAAGCAAATAAAGCATCGAATTAAGGGGAAGTAATATCGGTTGATAAAAGCCAGAACGACACATGGGAAATGCCGCGTAAAAGCAGCATATCCAGATTAGTCTTTGTAATTGACTGATAAAGGAATTTCGCTGGAAATTGTTCGAAATGTTATTGCAAAACAATGCGCACTAGCTATGACGGGAGATAAAGTTGAATGTCACTTTCGAACCGACCCACCACTAGCAAATTTTAGTTAGAAACTTATCCATTGAAACCTAGTGCAGTTGGAAACATGGTTGTTTGGAATGTTACCAGCAAAATCCTGTTTTCAGATAAACTAGTATTGTGGTTTGATATTCGTTTATGAACCTAATTTTTACTTTCGACACCTTCGACTGATGCTAGAGGAATTGAAAGTTGAAAATACGGACGTTTAATAAAGTGTTGTTGGCAAAAAAATATAATGACGCTACTGAAACTATTTTAAGGTGGTTTTAAGGTGCTCTTGGCTCTTTAGTCAACCCGTACAGGCGGGACCAGTCAAATAGTTATAAATTAAAATAACCCAGCATAGCTACTAGGCTAGCATAGGTTTAAGGTAGTATGTATATTAAGAGTTTTGGGTAGGTACTTAAGTAGAACTAAAACGAAATCATAAGAGGTTTTGTTCTGAGAACTCGTCTGATTATGTCGATTTAGTTCTCCTTACCTTCGCGCCTCTTCAATTAAGGTATCGTTAATTTTTAATCTGACTGTGCTAACAGCTTCTTACTGGTGTCCGAGTCGTCAGTGAAAAAAATACCATAACGGACACTTTGTCCGAGTTTTTAGTGTCCGAGTAATCATGGCCAACACGACAAAAGAGCGCAGTGACGATGCGGTTAACTACAATTTTTCCAAACTTCTTTGAGTGCTTTAAGCAGAAGCGGGTCCATTTTTGCTGAAGTTCCGCGCTCCGTCCCCATCAATTACAAGAATGATTTATTGTGTTCATGTGTTTTTTGTTTCTACTTGGCAAACTATGTTGGCAGATTTCCTAGTAGTAAGTGATTACAGTCCAACACTAAAACCATCACCGTTGCGTCACCAGCCCAGAGTCACAACTGGAATGTTTCATGTGCCTGTACATACTCGTAATAGGGGTGAAGACTGGGTAAAGAAAACGAAATTGTATTTTGTCCGTCAGACGGGTAGGTAATACAAAAATATTAGACACGTATTTTTTGTTTTATCAAAATATCAAAAAAATACTTAGTTAAAACTCATTAAAGTTGGAGAGTGGGGGAGTTACTATGTCACAAGTAGGTATAAAAATTACCTACACGTGACGTCATGCGCTATTTCAACCGTATATACCTATCTCCGTAATTTTATGACCATGGAGGTATTAACAATATTCTTTTTTTTTATGATTTAATTACAAAATGTATAGTTTTCAGATTTTTCACTGAACTTGTAGTTTAAGACGATATTACTTGCCAAATGTCATAGTTCTAATTCAACGGGAAGTACCCTATACATTTTGATTCCTTTGAGTGTCGAAATATACGTTTTTTGTGGCATAAACGTTCGTACCTTTTCTTTACGTATTCTTAGAAGTATGATTTTTCACAGCTTGAAGGGACTGTAGATTTACATATATGGTTTTAATTTCAATACCTTCTTCGATACCTTCACGCGTTCCCGAGATAAAGGGTCTTCTCTTGACAGATAGGCATGCGGAAAGATGGACGATAAAGTGATCCTATATGGGTTCCGTTTTTTCCTTTTGAGGTACGGAACTCTAAAAATAACTGCAATGACGGAGAGGCATGCGTCTTTCGGCTTCGTTTAGGGTCTATTTTCACCCTTTATTTACTACGTACTTCCCTCGATGGGAAAGAGTCCTACTACTATCGAGTTAAACTTCATGTTACATGAGTTCCTCTCTCCAACTTCCCTTATTTGCTGAGCTCTACGGGGTCCATATGATCTTATATAAGTTTACTACCTAAGAATAACATGTGGAATGCAATAAAATTATTGAGTATTGAAGATGTTCAGTGTATCAAGCTCATTCGTACGATTCTCCGCGCCAACGATTTGTTTGAGTCCCACAGCAAAGTTGAATCGCTGCGATTTTAGCCTCTTGGGTGTCTGACCGGACCTGTATTCGACTGTTCCCTCTGCATTATGAATTATTGTATTACCGTAGTAACCGTAGCCAAATATTTACTGCAGTAAATAACGTATGATGTTATACTCAGAATATTAAGTTCGTACCTATGAATGTATGTGCGGGGAAGAAGATTCATTAGTTATGCTTTGCTAGCACTAAGCTAATTTACAGACTATAAATATCTAGCTTACTCGTGTTATGTAATTTACCTATACGTACAGCTAAGTATTATACAATAAGATGATAAAGATAAACGACGAAAGAAAGAAAGAAAAACAATTTGTACTTTTTTAATGGAAGTTTAAATACGTGTAGGTATATTTTGGGATGATTTTATATACAAACTGCCTCGACCACCTCGTTGGTTTTGTAGTCACAAACGCAACTGTTGAGCAAGAGGTCTTGAGTTGGATTCCCAGGGCGCGCAAAGCTTTATTGATGTTTTCCACCAGGAATATCTCAATAGCAGTCACGGAGTCTTGATTCGTGCCCAGTCGATGGCAAAAGGCTCGCCCTCTACTACATGGGATTAAAAACATAAATGGCAACATGTGGGTGTATAGACAGGCTCATTAAGTAGCTACCCCCCTGGCGTACTCGGCGAGACTGTAGAGGGGTTAGCACATACTAACGCTGTCTGTACTATTAGGTGCACCTCTGCCTTACCTTTCGGGGATTAGAGGCTTGATGTTATGTTATGTATGTGTATCCCAATGCTGGGAAAAAGGCGTCCATTCACTCTTTCTATTTCTCTCAGCTGCCTGCTACTGCAGTCCATGTCGCCAACTTCGTTAAGGCTTTCTAAGACGTCGCGTCGGGCTCATCTTGGGCAACCATTCTGATGTTATTTTGCCCAGCGATTGTCTAAAGTTCGACATACATGGCAGTAACACGTAAACGTGCAATAAGTTGCTCGAATCTACATTGTGTAACTTCGCGCGATTTATTATTCGATATGACATCTATCATATTGGTTCAAATCCTTGCAGCAAGCCCAATTGAGTGAAATATTAAAACTAAGATAATATTATGAGCGAACCGAATATTTTTAATACTAAAATTAATCGAATTTACGCTACACTAGCTGTCCCGCTCAACTTCGTCTGCGTCACATTTTCTTCGTTTTTGCAACATTTTTCATTGCTACTCCGCTCCTTTTGTTCGTAGCGTAGGCTATCTAACACTGAAAGATTTTTTTTAAATCGGATCATTTTGTTCCTGAGATTAGCGCGTTCAAGAAAACAAACAAACAAACTCTTCAGCTTTATTATTAGTATTAGATTTACTAACACGTTTACTGTCCATTCTATCTTTATTATTCGCCTAAAGTTTATATTTATCGCCGTTTCAGAACATTTTAATCCATCATTCCGAAGCACTAAGCAACCTGCAATGCTTGAACAACTTAAATGGCTAATTGCTCTAATTTTCTAGACGCTCTCGGCAAACTCTCACATTAATTATTACATTCTCTCTGCTAAAGTAACTGAAAGTCAAGTTAATAATCTCCTCTTTTAAAAAAAACAAAGCGTGTTTTGAGCGTCCGTTTATTGAAGTAAAAGGAAAGTTATTATTATATTTTATAAAAATCTGATAAAATAACAAGGTTTTGCAGGTGTGCAAACACAACAAAGTAGAGCATGTTGTTATTATCGCATAAAACCAGACTTTTTGCAAAGGTGCATTTGCTGCCTACAGTATTCATTGCGCGTAAATATTTAAGCGTAAAAATTGAAAATTGCCTTGATAACAGCCACGGTGACTGATAAAAATTTATCAACTTAAAAGCTCACATACCGTAACTTCGGTGAGCAAAATATGTACGAGTACTACCCGCTAGCTATTCCGGCTTTCGTAGCATATTCGTAGTTAGTAGGTGCTACGAGTGCCGATTGCGTGCTACGCCGCTACGTAATTTATTTGACACAATCGCTGCTGTCTACTTGTCATTACCGTGTGAAACATAAAACTGTTTTAATAATTACATTTTTTCATTATTTATTTTGATAAATAAATACGAAGCTCTCATTTTTCTCGTCTCTCGTTTTCAGGGTTTTTAATTTATACTTTTACTTATAACTAACAATAATATATTGCAGTTATATTATTTCTGTTTAAATACCCAAACCCAAAAATCTGACAATACCTTACAATATGACAATGCCTTCACGGTGTTGTTGGGGCTTCAATGTAGACAACATTTCAGAAAAAGAAGTCCATATCCGGAATTACTCAAACTATTCATCGCAGTAAGCTGCAATATTAGGCATCGGAAAAAACAAAAAAAGCCCATTTCCCATTACAAAATAAAAGGTATATTATTACATACAATATATCTCTAGAAAGACTACCAAGAAGTCAAGTCTAGCCTGGTTTAATCTTATACAATATGCAAAATAACTCAGTCACTGTGTAAGCCTATTTAAATCGCTGAGTCTTGCGATTACACTGGTGTCCCGCGGCAGCAGATGTCACATGTTCAAAAATAATTACATACTCTTTGCATATTGATTTCGCTTGTTTCGTCGAGGACTAGTTAAAAAGTCGAACTTACCGTCTATCGCTTTTTCAACAAGGTTGAACGGAAGTATTTTTGAAAAAAGTGATACAACTGCATAGGAGGAATAGGATACTATTGCTCCGGTCGTCTTCGCTTTGGAGGTGTCCGGGCCTAAATCTCAACACCGTCTCTAACTAATAGTCATGTCATGTCATGTAGGTATGGGACCTAGTAGCGAGATTATAATTATAAAGCTTGGTCTCTAAGTTCCAATTCTGTGGTCATTCTAAAAACGTATGTTTTTTGTAAATAATGCCAAACTGCGGTGTTTTAATAATGACGTATACCAAAACCGAGTTTACAGGTTCTCAAATTTACACAAATGGACATTTTCATGGAAACTCCAATCTTAATATTTATTCGCTGACTCTTTAAACAACCGAATTTAATTAAAGATAAAATATGCAAAAGGTGCGGTCACTGGCTACTTTCCTTTATTACATAACTATTTGTTTAAACCAGACCAATAACTCATTCGATATTTTATTTGCACAATGAATTTTATTTTTGTTTTATGTATGCCATCTTACTTTTTATTTTTTAAATTTATTTAAGAGGTGCGATTTTGAACTTATAACAGGTTTCTGTTTTTAAAATAGCATGTCACACCTGATTCCGAATATAGACCGATGAGCATGGAGGCTTTGAACTTAATATTCTGTTTGCATGCTAATACCATTCACTCGTAATAGAGAATTAGCGACCCATGAGGATTAGCGTTCCATTCATAGCTGGCATGCTATATCAACACAGATACATAATTTCATTCATAAATGACACATAATTATACAGCGGAGGGTTGCGGGTGAGATTAAAACAGTAACATAATAATATTTTCACGTGAGACTTTGGCTGGACAAGTTACAATATAAAAACACTAGCTTCTGCCCGCGGCTTCACCCGCGTGGAGTTCGAGTAAGAAGCCAGAGAATTCATTCTGGTTAGAAAAAACTATGTTACGGGTTTTTTTTAGATTGTTAATGACCTATATGAGTTGAACCAGAATTTATTTTATACATGTCTTCCGAGGTATTATGCCTTAGCTCAAATGCCCCGGTCATCCATCCACGCCTTTCGATATAGTTAATGGTAAAAATACTAAGATTAAACAAAACTTTTTATCTCCCGGAAAACTATATTAATAATGAATTATCGTAGCACCTCTTTGTAAATGATGTTTGCGGTGTTTCCTTTTGGGGCTAAAATTGCTAAGTTACTTGCAGAGATCGCTCCGGAGAATGAAATTTTTACTGAAAATGTGATAAACAGTTCTCACAAAATCAATGCCAGCCATAGCCTAGGGGAGGATATTTCATTCTTTACACCTAGAAAATGAGGTCAAAATGACAATGCAATATGTCACCGAAGAAAATGTTCTTTTGTTATCAGCGACCCGGAAAACCACGAAAGGATACCCATGAAGAAAAAACAGAAAATTTTCCTCGGCGCCATCCTAAATTTTCATTGTGACCCCATTTTCATGCCAGCGACCCGGAAAACCACGAAAACGACACCCATGGAGGAAAAACAGAAAAAAAATCCTGTTCCTCAAAAATCCATTCGTGCAAAAAAGTTACCGCACGTGTCCATCGCGCAAACGTCTTTCGCGCAAAAGTCCCAGATACTCTAGAAGGGTGTAATTTCCGAAAAATGTTGAAATAGGTGTTTATCAATTCAATCAAGAAACACAAATAGTAAATTTCAAGCCGATCAGACCATTTTTGTCATTGTACTAATGTTTCTATCCCTCGTCTCCCATTTGGGGCTGAATTTCAAAAAATGATAAAATATGTATTCATTTATTTTTGCTCAGAAACTCCAATATCATTCTTCTTAGGTACTTCAAAAAGGACTGATTCCGCATATAAACTTTCAACCCCAATATTATCCTCTTAGGGGGTTCTCAAAAATGCTAAAACACATATTTATTTAATTCTAACCAGAAGCTTGTATATAAAAAATCATACATCTAACTTTAAAAATAACCGATTTCCATACAGTCGTTTATCCTTTTTTTTTACCCCTTTAGGGCCATTCCTAAAGGGGATTTTGAACCTTTTTTTAAGTGACTCTTCACAAAGAACACTCCCTCCAAATTTCAGGTCTCTAGGACCAGCGGTTTAGGTTGTGCGTTGATATCTCAGTCAGTCAGGACTTATTTTATATATATAGATGTCACCATTCGCAACTCTACCAAATGAATGTTGAAATGTAAGCCGTGAGTTTTGTTAAAAGTTAGAAAATGTTCAGGATTTTTACACTGGGTTCCACTACGGAAAATGGAATGTTTGAGTGAAAAAAAAGTAATGTCTCTTTAATTTGTAGTTGTATCTTTTCACGTCAAGCCTCAATTGGAAAGAGCTAAAAGGGAGGATTTACCCAATCCACACTGTGTTCTACCTATATGGGTTCGGGTTGGGTCCTTTCCGTTGAAGTACACACGTCTTACCTTTAGTAGCGCTAAACGCTAAGTAGTCCTCATAGGCTAAGTGTTACTCTAATAAAAAATAAATATGTGCACTTAAGAGCTTCACTACTTACATATTGCCTTTTAAATTTTAATAATATTCGAGTACATTCGTTGTCTATCCCAGCAGACACTGTAGGTTTTCTTCTAAGAACTCTGCCATTCGTATAGTAGGCAGTAAGCACCCTTGTAACTACTTACAAAAGTACTAAGCGATGCTCCTAAGCTTATGATTATTTCCCGATACGAACCAGATTCGAGATTGAGCAAATAAGAGGAAGTTTGAAAGTGGCGCTTGTTACAGAAAAGATGAAAGGGAGTCGACTATCTTGGTACTGACATGTGATGAGAAGGGATGGAAAACATGTGACTAAGAGAGTGATGAATATAAATGTGGAGGGATGGAGCGAGAGAGGAAGACCAAAGAAAATATGGATGGTTTGTGTGAAAAATAACATGAAGGAAAAAGGATTAAGTGATAGCATGACAAATGACAGACGTGAATGGAGAAAAAAGACTTGTTGCACCGATCCCAAATAAAGTGGGACAAGGGCTGGAAGATGATGTTAATGAGGAGCCAGATTCACCGACTAAGGCTCGCTCTCATCAGCCCCGATGACACCAATACCCTCCTCCAGGAGAGCAGTAGGGCCACAAGTACAGTTAGTAAGTACAAATTAATCGTCGTTATTCCGTCCTCGCCGTCGAGGCCCTTCGCGACGTCCATGCCTGCCCCTTGCTCGAGCCAGCCCGCGCCGCTGAGCCTGTCACTTTTAATTATTGGTCCCTTAATAATAATCATGATCCAAACCAGTCGGCGTCTTGCTGCCGACCTCCAGCGACGCCCTGGACCGGGGCTCATGCTCCACCTACGCATGGGGGTAATTTTTAAGTTTTTTGCCGTGACTAGAGGGATTACATTCAAATCACTTTCAGGATGGCAATGGCAGCCTTAAGGGATTGTCTCGTAGGTCGACCTGGCACGGATGTGGGTATGGTCGATGGATTTCCCCACTGCAGGACAATAGCCTACTTCCCCTTCCTCTGTCTAGGCGTATTTACTACTAGTTTTCATCGAAAGAGTCGATTCATTCCCGTACTTTAATTTGTGTAGGTGAGTACGACCACAGTATGTGGGTGATCACTGTTTATTTTGAACTAATAACCCAGTGGAGCAATACGCTTCCAACGTTAAATATTTACTCTTTGGTGTAGTATCGGATGGAATGTTCGATGTAGTTTTATCCAATAAAGCACGATTAAGCCTGGGGCTCCTACACGAGCTTGATATTTTAATGAAAATGTTCTAGATATCAATTCAAAATTCTGATAGCTTTGTACTGATTACTTGATAGATAACAACTTTATTTATAATTACTTAACTCAGATAAACGAAACAACCGTTCCCGTCACTTTAATGGGTTTGTTTGTTCAAAACCTTTTAATTATGTTTTTGATTTGAGCTCATATTATTTCTTCTCTATCTCTATTTACACAACTATTTTATGTTTAGATAGATTAAAAATAAACACAACAACCTCTGACGTCATCGTATACTATTTCGAATCGTGTGATTACCCTCTCTCTGAAGGAAAAAAATAATTACATATTAATCATAGACCTGAAAATGATACATATTCACCGAATAATGGCTACAAATAATTTGTATTCATGAAAATACCCAGCATATATATAAAATTTATATCATTAATTCATCATTCGCGTACCAACACCTTCGTGAGATTTAATCTGTTCTTTGAAATTGGGTCGCTGACAAATACCAGAAGGCCAATTAATTAAACCGTTATAATTCAAGTCGGAATATCTCCACAATCCACGTCAAAAACTTGTGAAAAATGAAGGTAACGATTGAAACTGAGATTAGACTGCCATCTTTCTTAAAAGTACGGGAAAAGTCACAGTCGGAACCAAATAAAGCCATGAACTATGCATTAACATAATAACTAAACTGTCATTCGAATTGTTAAAACAATTACCTGGAGCGGAAAACGGAAACTGTGATCAAAGTGAGTGATTGAATCACTCGATGGCTCTCAGGCATTCTATTTGTGAACGGCACACAACAGAGCAGTGGACAGTGGGTACGCTCCTTTGTCTTGAACTAAAGCACCTCGTAAATAACTGCACATACCTACTAATGGATTAGTTTTCCTTGCACACGTTTTCCCACTAACAAACAATCAGTGCCTATTGAAAAGTTACTCAACGGTAAAACGAGTGTTACTCTAACACGTTACAACAAAGTAAACATGCAGAGAAATCCTGAATCCATACTAATATTATAAATGCGAATGTCACTCTGTTTGTTTGTTTGTTTGTTACCTTTTCACGACACGACGGCTGATCGGATGTTAATGAAATTTGGCAAGAAGATAGATTTTAACCTGGGGAAAGACATAGGCTATATATAATCACGCTAAAACCAATAGGAGCGGAGCAGCAATGAAAAATGTTTCGAAAATGGGGAAAATGTGGCGCAGACGAAGTTGCGCGGGACAGCTAGTAATATTATAAATGCGAAAGTAAGTTTGTTTGTTACCTTTTCACGACTAAACGGCTGAGCGGATCTTGATGAAATTTGGTAAGAAGATAGATTTCAACCTGAGGAAGGACATAGGCTATATATCATCACGCCATGACCAATAGGATCGGAGCAGCAATGAAAAATGTTGCGAAAACGGGGAAAATGTGACAGACGAAGTTGCGCGGGACAGCTAGTTAGAGGAAAAAGTTATTACCTTCTCACGCGAACTTTCCATTAGCTCATGTCATTGCTCACGATAATAGTTCAATGACGAAACGTTTACCTACGTTTAAGCATTTTGGTGTATTAATTGGACGAAGGCTAAACTAAATTTCATTTAAACTGTGATTAATTTGTGATTTTAGACGTGAGTGATACATTTTACATTATTCAGGTCATATTGTATACTGGATTCGCAGAATTAAACTATTTGATAATAGGTATTTGATTACTGTTCGATATTATCGGAGTAATTTGTGAATACTTAATTAACTAAGTCGTAATTTACTGTTGATTCGCAGATATTTCAGGTGATTAATGAGTGTGTATATGTATATTATTATGTAAATAGTACACCACAAACTACCTGCTGTATGGTTTCTCCCTCTTCCTGTAATCCATCCAAAAGTTGTCTTGAAAAGATTGCTTTTAGCAATTAGACCGCCTATTGTATCACCCGATGAAAAAGTGTTTACTTAATACAGAATTTTCTATCTATCTATCCATCTATAAAGGGTGTAAAACACCTCTTAACGAAGCCGAAGGGCACTGGTTCTCCCTGTCATTGCGATCATTTTTTTGTTCTACACTATACCTGGGAACCTTCTAGTTACGAAGATATTAGGGGTCAAAGTACCAACTTTTTGACAAGTATTTTCTTAAATACAAGTTTTTAATGTAAGATTTTTACTTTAAACACCTCCAAGACCCCCGTACTATTCAATCCGACCATCAGCACAATGTTTTCAGTGCGTTACATTGAGTTCTACCACAAAACTTGATTTTACAACCCCCAAAAATAAGTCGTTTCCCAGCAATAATTTTCGCGTAAAGTTACTTAGTTTCATGTACAGAATGCTTGGTTGACGGCTTCGTGATGAGGTGATTTACACCGTGTATGATTCCCAAAATACTGTGGAAAAGATTTTTTTATTTTAGATTTATTTTGCAAACTCACTTTTTGCATCGTGATTGGCTGGAGCCTGTAGATAGGTTTGTAACGGGGATTGTGCGACGAGTGGTTATCCAGCGATAGTCAGTGATTGATCGATGCGCCACGAACTTCCACACTTTTAGTTTTAACGAAATAACGCGATATTTTGTAGCCCCACGTATATTTTACTCGATCCGTTAAATGCCCCGTCCATGCTCTTTTTTTCTCTACGAAACTTGATTAGTTCAGGATAATAAAACAACCGTTTTCAAATTAATAGAAATTAGTCGATTTAATATGACAGTAATGGTGCAACAATGAACACGTAGGTATTACCTATACCTTATTTATAACTTTGGTACATGCTTTGGTGACTAAGCTGTTAGGTACATTAGACTAAAATGTTCGATAAGAGCAGATCAGCATACATACATCAAAAATAAAATCTTAGATCATAACATTAGTTATAAAAATGCAATTTGACAATTATATAAATTCGTTACAATATTCATAAACAACACAATTTGTTTTCTAGAGAAACTTGATATAAATGCAAAAGTTCACAAAACTAGTAAAGTATTTACATTTTTATTAAAAATTATGAATAATCATTGGACCCTAAGTAAAACTACATTAATCCATGCTAAGATCGTAATCATTAACAAAATTACGTTGTAAATATATTTACACTTTTAAATGTAACAATTTGAAGTAGTTTTTGCGTCACGGCTCATTAGACGCAAAAACTAAAACACAAATTCATTGATTAAAGTACAAAGTTACATTACCTTATTTACTAGCTTCGGCTTAAAATATTTACATATCTAGTAACGTGTGACTACTGCTTAAGATTGTAATAAACACAACTCACTATTCGCTACTTATGTCTAGGTCCTAAGCTGTCGAAGTTATAGAGAGCGATGGTTCCTGCAACAAGAAATAAACATAATTATTAGTTACTGGGATACCAATAGACAAAAATAAACGAAACATGAAGTTTTATGAAAACATAACCAAAAAAAATACGAGTAAGTACATCATGAATATCCACAACACAATTAACTAACAGCTTTTATTACAATCAGTAGTTATTTTCAGGACAGAAACACGTTTCAACACGAGTTACCTACGAGCATGTACGAAACTGTAGCTACTGAAATACACGAATCGAAAATAGCACAGTTTCGGTTGTTTTAACCTGAGATAGCCACCCGCGAATATAAATTCCTTTATCTCTGGATTCCATTGAAAACTTTAACAATAATAAATAACCTATTTTTTTTGTATTTTAAGTGTTTGCTTAAAGGCCGAAACACACTTACGTGTCGTGGCGTGTCGTGACGCGCCAGAAGCATTCGGTTTCATACATCGTTGCGACACGAAACGCCATGCTAATATGTCCCTAACCATAAATGTATGAAACCGATTTGCTTCTGGCGCGACACGACACGCCACGACACGTAAGTATGTTTCCGTCTTAATTCATTTTAAGCACGTCATTCACAGTTTTGCTGTTCCAACTTTTACCTATCATTGCTTGGTTTATTAGTCTATGGAAATACATGGTAGGCATAGACCTTATATTTATCATTCATTCATACCGTCAAATTACATATTCACTCAGACATAGCCATGAGACTTTACATCACTATTAACTACAGTAAAATATCTCCTATGTAAAGGTAATAAAGCTACATGCATACGTGGTTACCGCTTTAGTGTCGGTGTTACTTCCACCTTTTAAATATGTATGTATATATTTACCAGATTTTGAACTCAATAAGGTGCACATTCCCCTAACCCTGCAACACTCGGAACAGAAAAAGTTTTAATAATACCTATTCGTTTCCTAGTTCTGAAATTGGGTCTTCAAAGGCTTAGGACGACATGCTACTACAGCCTCCAGGCACATATTATCGTCTTTTGAAACATATTTGCCATTTTGTACGACAACTAACTTTAGTTTTAGAGAATGTTTCTGACTTTGAATGCGAAAGATGAGTTAGAACTACTTAAGACACTACTTCGGGATGAAAGAAAACTGGAAACTAAAATGATGTTTATTTTTGCAAAATAGGTTTTTACAAACACTTTTACACATCGTCTTTTCTTAAAAACTAGATTAGGCCAGTGTTTCGTACCTGACTACTTTGAGAAGAAACTGCCGAATTAAACTCAGAGGTTCTTGTCTCTTTTAATTAAAGTCTAGACACTGTTCAAGTCATAATTATGAGGACCGTGCAGATTAGCATCTGAGATGGTCCTTTGAAGAAATAACCACAGATTTGAGAGCACCTGTCCAGTCAGTGCAAGCATTTGTCAGTGATCGTATAGCTCGACTCATAAACCATGGAGCTCAACGACATGACACGACGAACAATACCAAAGAAAGGACATTTGGATAGGCCGCATAAAGTACTCAAACTGCCAGACAAATTAACTAAACTAAATCAAAATAGTGAAAAAATAATACGACCCAAATAGTCCTCATATTTACAGTAATAAATTAAAATAATAATAATACAACTCTTGAAAAGGTAAATAATGTCAACTAATTCTAAAAAAATGTGAAAAAGTGAAATACAATGTTGTAGGTTTAGATAGTTCCGAAAACTTCGATAGGAACAATATCATTTTCTTAATTAAGGCAACTCTATGTTTTTACATTGTAATAGTGACCTTCGTTCGCGTGAAATTATTATAAAAAAATACTTCTTGAATCGGATTTTGTTACCAATTTCAAGGGTTTTAATTTTTTTGAACGCAGTCATAACGCTTTTTCTAAAATAAAAGGGGATTAAATATAATGAGCACCAAAAAATACTTTGAGATCCTAAGCTACGTTACCCAAAAAAAAAAATACTAAACACCAAATAAATTGTATTCAAAGACCAAATATAGTAAATGATCACCAAATATAGTAAATGATCACCAAATTTTGTGGCAAGAAGAACTTAGGAAGCAAGTGCGAGCAAAGCGAGCTCGGGATATTGGGCACCCCGACTCGGACAGGTTAGGTTCGAAGGGGATGGCGGGGTCTAGTGAGCGAGCGGAACGAGCGAACTAAGACCCCGACATCCCCTTCGTGTTAGGTTACTTTAAACCCTGCAGAGAGAAATAGGAGCCCCGCGTAGCGGGGCTCCGTCGACTACGCCTTAGTTCGGAGCTGTGATTTTCAGGTTTTTAATTCTGGTGATCATTTACTATTTCTGGTGATTATTTACTATTTTAGGCAGTATAAAAATGTTTTTTAAGGTTATATTTACTTTATCTGGTGTTATGTACCTCATTACATCAATATGCTAGTAAAAGTCCCGCAAAATCGGTGCAGCCATTGCGGAAAGATATATAGAACAAAGAGACAGACAGACAGACAAACAATGATTTGTTATAATACCTACTTACTCACGTACATATACTTTCATATGCATTTAGTAAAAAGGTGTTATTTTGAAATTACAAGCAGACACTTCAATTTTTTTTTTCTATAGATTGAGAACTAACCAAGGCAAATGAAGGATGCATGCATCCTGTCAAAAAATCATTATCTTCCCGTCATTACGATCGTTTTTTTTACTGGACAAATACGAATTTCTTCTTTCTTCTTACAAGTTAAATACGTCACATAGCCCTTGTAATATTTAATGCATTTATTCAGCTAAATGTTTTGAGTGCGTCAACATTGAGCGTTACCAAAAACCATGAGTTTCTTATAAAAAATATGTCAGTTCCCAGCAAAGGTTTTAGCGCAGTGATATTTAATTCGATGTACAGAATGCTTGGTTGACGGGTCAGGGTCAGGGTTACTCCCTGTATATAAAAATGAATAGTCATAGATACTCCTCAATCTTCTTATAGAAGATAATCAGTAACCCTTAATATCAAAACACCATCCGTCTTTGTCACCAAAATATATTTTACGTGGAGATATAAATAAAGCAAAATTTTCATCTTAACACTTCGTTGATCGAGTGGATTCTGTGGCTACTGATCCACTAAATCATTGCCTTGTCGTTGTAAACGAGGTTCTAATTTAAAAAGCTGACTAATTAGGACCAGATCGTTTGTTTCTTAGCACCTAAGGACCATTAAGAACGAGTAAAATTATTTAAGATAGTGTTAAATGCTTTTGCTACGCAGTTTATTGATACTTTGTTTAATTATATTGGGTTTCATTAAAACCACTTTGAGATATAGGTCTATTGTATCATACTAAAACGGTATTTTACATCACAGTTGTTTTTTTGTAACCAATTGTTTCAAGATTGTCAAGATTTGAACTAGTATTATACATATATTATATTTTCAAACCGCGAATCGTGTTCCAGCAACCTGATACAAAGTTTGGGTTAGCACCAGTTTTTCATATTTACACAAGCTTTTACAGTGTTGTGAAATTAATAGCCTTGGACTTTGCTTAGGAACTTTAGTATTTACGATGTAAACTAATGCACGAACGATATGTCAGGTAGAGGTAGGAAATACAATTAATGTCGTAAATCCATGTCCTTGGTGACTAATAATCAACACATAACGCGTTTACCTACTATATACTTATCTACTCGTATATGCTAATAGCAATGAAATGATTCCCCTCGGAGCCAGTTACTAGACATTCTCGCAAAATAATTTAAATTAAGAGAAGTATGGCAAAGTACCGCGGGACAGTAAAATCTATAAACAAAACTCAATTGTTTTTTTTTTTTTTTAAAGAACTCACTGAGTTGTATTTGTGCCATTTTTTTTGTGGCCATTTTAGTAAGTAGTTTAGTAGTAGTAGTAGTTTCGTAAAATACAACACAATTACGTGGTTATACGTGAAATACAATTTGGGTTGATCGACATCCTGTACTGTAGTCACCGAAACGTCAGACAAAGGTGTAGGTACCTAATCGTGAACCCACATTTTGCCAGTTATTTTTAACTCCCATGTAATAGGGGGCGAGCCTATTGCTTTCAACCAGCCAGGCACTAATCCAGAATCCGTGGCTGCTTCTGGTTAATTTCTAATGTTAAAACCCAAAAACACTTTGCTCAACTTGGGTATCGAACCCATGACCTCATAATCAGCAGTCGCGCTTGCGACCATTCTACCAACGACGCAGTCACACATAGGCTTAGAGTCAGCTCACACAGAGACGCGACGCGACGCTGCGCGCACTTGTGAGAATTCCAACGAAATGTGTATCTTTTCATGTAGAAAATAAAGTTATATTTTGAGTCGCTCTTTAAAGGTGTGCGCGCAGCGTCGCGTCGCGTCGCGTCTCTGTCTAAGCTGACCCTTACATCACTGTCTTATATTTTCAATAACCTTAACCAACAAAAACAAAAACGTTATATTTTAAGTTCACCTTAAACATCAAAATATAAATTGTTTTGTGTGCGAAATATTTATAGTGCGTATATCCACCTAATTAGCTAACATTTGGAGTTTAAAAGTGCGTTATTTTAGGATGCCTAACAAAATACATAACTTTCTATTTCGTAAACATAGCATCCTGTTATTCAGCTTTCGAGCGAGGAACGTTATTTTTGAACAAATTCAAACAATGCATATACCTTTTTAAATTTTTTTACTTCTGCTTTTCAAATTTTGCTTGTGTTTTATATTTTTGTTTATTTTGGTCATGTACTTACCTATTTTTGTTAACACTTTTATCACCTACCTATACTTTTGTCGTACGTGAAATACGTGCTTAGACGTGAAATTGCGAACACCGGATACGACGGATACGGGACAGATAGTCTCAGCCGCAGCCAAGGCCCTAGATTGTTCTTGAGAAATAATGTTAGGCGCACCTCACTTGTTAGGACCTAGCGCAATGGGGTAGGTATATACCTAGAGCTGATGGTACGTACAGCGACCAATCAAGCTATAGAAAACCAGTTTAAGCGGAACTGTCATTGTACGGGAAATCTATACAAAGCGAGGCCATTTTATACAGGAAATGCATAGCCGTGTGTACCACCAAGGTCTGCTTTGTAGCTTTAAGAAGTGATCTTCTTGCACTGAAGATCTCTGAGAATTATAAGTGAAGGAATGTTATGAATAAATAATTTACGATTATCTAACTAGAAAAGACTCTTAAGTTTAATATCTTCTGAAAACTTTTAAAAGCATGTATTACCTAGGATTCATTCTTACATCAAGTCCAAAGAAAGTTCTGAAATTAAATAATTGAAGATTGCACATTACACGATCAATAAACATAACCAATGTAGACATAGGTTCATAAGAATCAGAACTCCAATTTAATATTGTCATTCAGTCCAATTTGTGGTAACCCATACCATAGAGTAATTTGGGTAGGTACATATTCGGTACCTACCTACCAAAGTATCGCTAAAAAGTGGACAAGCTACAGAACCTTCACGATTTTACGAACAGACTCCATGGAGTTCAAGTAAGAACATTAGATTAGTCCTTATTTTATTAGGCGCCACAGACATTGGGGTCCGTTGTATAAATTGTCGCGAAGCACTTAGGACCACAACCATGAAATATTTTCATTTTTACTCTCATTTTGGTCCATAAAGTTATCATTTTGAAGAGTGCTTTTACACCCGCACTAATGAAACTCTTCCATTCCACGTTTCACGTAATACGGAAGCACGATGGAAATCTAATAGCTATACATACGTTGCGAATGTGATCTTTACTTCTATACAAATATTATAAAGAGGTAAAATTTCTTCGTAAGTTTGTATGTCGGGAGTAATCTCCGGAACTAATGATCCAATTGTACAAAATGTTTAACTTGTAGAAAGCTACATTATTCCTGAGTGCATAAATTACATTGATATCATGTATATTAGCCGAGATATTACAATTTTTGTCTTGCCAGGCGGAAAGAAATACCTTTTAAAACAGAGCTATAGCGCTGTCTATTCTTCAGTTGTTTGAAGTTTCAGTCATTACGGATGATGAGAACGGCTAACGGCTACGAGATTGGAACAAAAATGTAGACTACCAAGAGTTTTTAAAATAAATTAATTCTGATTAAGATTGAAAATTGCTCGAGCCATGTAAAGTTATTATGCTTTGTGACTGAGTCCGTAGCTTCGCGTTTTTTGCCTTTCAAAAGTGCCTGTAATGGTCTAATTGAAATAAATGCTCTGATTTTGAGTTTGAAAGCCGGGGCGAGCAGCTATCAATCGTTAAAACATAAATATGTAGATACAGTAAGGTCTTGCTAAGCGCTCTTTTTAAAGAATTAAAAGTGACAAACTTTGAAGCGTACAAACTTAGTCTATTTTAAACACTAATGATAACATATTGCACCCGTGCCAAGCCGGGACGGGTTTAATATGTATAGGCGCTTACCCGCCTCATCGGAATCAATGATATGTGGTACCAGATTTAATTAGATTAAGAAAACAGACGTCGGCGATCCGTCAAAGCCTTATTACGCACCACCTTCCTTGACAACCTCAAATTTCAATATGGCTACCCGCAACGACTTAACGTTCCACCAGAGAGAATTGTAGACCACTTCTCTCTCGTCTATGGTCACAGTTTAGTTTGAAATGTGAATCATATGAAGCCTTTTTGCAAAGGCGCCGTCATATAAATGTAAAATGCACGTAACATTACATGACATCACATTTGTAATCCCCGAAGGGTTAGCCAGAGGTGTAAATTTGTGTGGTAATAAAAATAACATAGTTTGTCAGTTTCACAACTCTTAGCTAAGGGCAGAAAGGAGGAGACTTCTTAAAAAGAAATAGAGATTAAATTAGTTTTCCTTTTTGTATCGCTATTTTAAAGTATACTGATCAATAACTTACTCGGTCAAGTACAAGCCTCGCAACAAAAATTGTAGGAATGCGATTAGCAAGTCATTAACCAAGCCCCGCCGACCCACATTCCTTTCAGATATTCTTTTAGTTGTTTATATCGAGAAACTTGCGTTTAATGGAATGTATTTCTTGATTCCGATAGGTACTTAATATTTCCCCTTAAATCAACTGGCTTAGAATTTTACAGATATAAATAACGACACCACGCGACGATCAAGACATTTCCAGCAGTCAGTCTCACGTTTTGAAAGCTCCATTTCAATGCCGAAATAGTTGTTAAATGACATTCAGCCATGTGACTTTGATAACCGCCTGACTTTAGTCTTTACCCCAAAACTATTTTGATCCGTCCAAAATTAGGTGAACGTGAATGAAAGTCTCAAAAACTATTCCGACCTGACCAGAATTAGGGAAATTTGAATAAATATCTAAAAAACTATACAATAATGACTGGTGTCTGATTGAAAGTTTCGAGAGCCATTAGTAATCTGTAACAAATTATTCGAAATTACGCTCGTACTCATAAATTGGAGTTATTTCAAATAATAACTCTGCGTTTAGTACTTGACATTAGACTGATATAGTCACTGCGTACTACGTATGTACAAATCAATTTTCGCTAACGAATTCTGTATTCTCATTGAACATGATGAGCTATTCTTGGTAACCAAGTAATTGCTACCTAATAACTTTGTATATTAGTTTTTGAAAAGCTAGGTAATTACTCACAAATAATAAAACTTATTTTTAGTTTACCAATTGAATTCGAATTGAATGGGTTACCCCATTAAATTCGAAACATTTCTTCGATAAACCTTAGCAATAGTTAGTTTATAGTGTTTATCTTTGAAAGTTATAGCAAGGGCGAGTAGGAAATAAATGACGATCGTGATAGTGGGCAAAGGGTTCACATCCGAGTACTTAATAAGATTCCCCTTCACCAAGCCGAATAACCCGCAGCGTCTGCGAAATATTTCACGGAATTTTCCTAGTAAGTATCTATTTGAACGGAATTATCGGTAAAGCTCCAAGTCTATGGCTCTCAAGAGTTTGTAAGTCGAAATGTGAAACTATTGTCTCGAAAAGCATTGCTTCATATCTATACTGAAGTTTCATTGTGTATTCGTTGTTTTGTTGTACTGTAACACATATCTACTATGACTTGTTGAAAAGGTCATTAGAATTCCGAACAAAAGCAATAAGTGAATAACCATTAGCATAAACTTATTACCATAAACCATTTAGTGGAAACTAGATACAATCGTCTTGCGACAGACTAAAGTTAAAGCTATTAAACTTTTAACCAGATCGGTCAAATGAGACGATAAACCATTCTATAATGTTAGGGCAAATTGGTCTACTTGGAACTGGCAAAATAGTCCAGAGAACCTTAAACTATAACTTATATTAAAAATGACTTATCGCATGTTGCACTTTTTTTTAATATGCAGGTACTCGTAGATAGAATAAAAACTGTGTGACACAACGTACAGGCCCATCAACCTATTAATTATGTATACGCTGAGTTCATTAAAAACTAAGGCTGTGACCTCATTAGACAGACAGTCATTGACTGACTATCCGCTGGCTAACTCTGAGCGGCGAATCGATCATAAACTCAATTAAGGGTGAGCAGCGAAACGTAGGATTACTGCGAAGCGCTGGCGAACAAAGTATGCAAACTCACTCTTGCTATCGCCGGCGGCGGGGCGTAGAGAGCGTACTTGACAAGCACGGCTTAACCATAAAGATCGACCCGTGCGGCTGTTAATATTTAGCCACAAGCTCCTCCTCACTATCACAATGTACACACGAACAATAAAATGCAGTGAAACCTGGTTAACTGGCATGTCAAGGGACCTAGAATTTTATATATGATAAAGAGGCTTTTCATTTACCCAGTTTCCCAAATAGGCATGTTAACATGACAGTTGCCTTATTTATAGAGGGACCATGGGTGGAAATGATTATAAAAAGAACTGCATATTTTATGTTACACAAACTTTGAAACCTGATAAATTGTCTCACTTGACGTATCAAGTGAGACAATTTATCAGTTTTAACCCGTAGGTTATTGAGCTACGAAGTCTCAATTATAGAGGTATGAACACCTAAAAAATCTATGATATCTAATTTCAGTTAACAAACAAGGTTTGAAAATTCCCAGTTACAGGGGTATTTTAATGCAAAAGAGTCGAGACCTCATTGTGATTATAAATAACAGAGGTTTCTCACATACGCATTGCTGTATACAGGGTGTAACGGAAAGGGTATATACATCCTTAAGGGTGTGCTACAGACCATCAAACTGAACAGGTTTCTCATCATAATTTTTTTTTTGCAGCAAAAAAAAATTCTGATGCCCCATAGAAAATTGCAATACCTATTCGACCCAAATGTATAGGCAGCTGATATTTTTTTTGCAGCAAAAAATTTTTTATGATGAGAAACATGTTCAGTTTGATGGTCTGTAGCACACCCTTAAGGATGTATAATTATACCCTTTCCGTTACACCCTGTATAGGGAGGCGAACTGAAAGCAAAACATAAGCCGTTCACTATTCGCTAATGAGGACAACCTTATAGGTAATCCAACGTTATTATTTGTACATACATAATTAGGATACAAAGCACTAGCATAATAATTATTATGAATGTTATGCGTTAAATATGGATTATCGGTGGATTACCGGTGGGATTAATTAACGTCTAGAATCACACGTACTAATACAAGCACACGATATGCAACCCATGATTTAAATAAGTTTGAAGTCTATTTCGGCAATCCAAGTAGAGCTATGCCTCGATGACATGTTAAATTTATTTTTGCAACGGCATTCGATTTCACAGAGCGAAGTAGACTGAATATTTTTATATTCAAAAATGCTTTGTCAGTGACGCTGATATACCTAACTACTTCAAGTTAATAAAAAAAACAAGTTTTACCTATGTCAGATATTTGTGAATACCGAACTACGTCAAAGCTTTTTTAATAACAGAATGTGGCCCAAATTGTATTATATTTTATTTTAAAACATGGCGTTAAAGTTGTTATTGATTTGGAAGCTCGATTTGAATTTTGTAACAATTAAGGCCCCGAAAATTCACTAAAATTTAATAGGCTTAGCCCTTAGCCCTTGACCTATTTAAGTGTGCCCAAGCTAATAAGGCTTCCACGCGGGGACAGGTTTCATTGAAACAAATTGCTTTGAACAAGATTGGTATATCATGTTGATGGTTAAACCAATAAATAACTTGGTAACTTGTGCTCGTACTTACAAAATAGATTATATCCAGACCTAGTGCATCGATTTAAGGCCGTGATAATCCGAGCGCCGTAGGCATTCATCGCTTACCCCAGCCCCCGCAAGGTGAGGCGACACGAAACAAATCACGATATGCGAGTTCAGGGCCAGAATAACCCCAATTGTGAAAGTTGAATGGCTCTGGTTTTTCATATTACTGCAACACTCAGTTTGTGATTAATATATAGCAAAGTTGAGGACTATTTCTAAGTGTCATCGGTTTTGAAACACGGTTTCATAAAAAAATCTCATTAGAAAAATACCTCAAAGTTACCTCTAAAATAAATTATAAATGGATAATATTCAATCAAAAACTTAAAATTAGGTCATGAAATTCGTAGTTTGCTACGATGACGACACGCTGGTGCTGGCACAGGGGAGGTCGCACGAGGCGGCGGCCGAATTAATGACACGCGGGGTTGCGATAGTCGTGGAGAGAATCCGGCAGCTGGGTCTCGAGGTGGCATTGCACAAGTCCGAGGCCATGTGCTTTCATGGGCCTCGGAATGCGCCACCGTCGGGATCCATACTGACGGTAGGAGGGGTTCCCATCGGCGTCGAGTCGACGCTAAAGTACCTAGGGCTTGTCCTCGACAGCCGATGGAACTTCGTTGAGCACTTCCGACGTTTGGCCCCAAAACTGGAACGGGCAGGAGCTGCATTCAAGCGGCTCTTGCCCAACCTGGGGGGTCCAAACGCCTCCTGCCGGAGGCTCTATGCGGGGGTCGTGCGGTCCATGGCCCTTTATGGGGCCCCGGTGTGGGCGCGTTCTTTGAGGCGGCGAGCCGCCCATTACCTGAACGCGCCCCAGAAGGTGGTAGACGTAAGGCTGATCCGGGGGTACCGCACGATCTCCGGCGAGGCAGCGAGCCTCTTGGCCGGATTGCCGCCATGGGATCTGGAGGCGATGGTCCTCGCGCGCCTGCATGAATGGCGCGCGGAGGCACTACGCCGGGGGGAAACTCTGCTGCCGCGGCAAATTGTCGCTCAGCGGACAGACCTCCGGCACGATCTCATGGCGACATGGAGACAGTGACTATCGCAACCACGTGCAGGGCACGCCACAATAGTGGCGATAAGTCCCCTCTTTGAGGAGTGGCTAGAGAGGCGGCACGGTGCCCTCACCTTCCGCCTGACGCAGGTCCTCACCGGACACGGTTGTTTCGGGAGGTTCCTGCACCGAATCGGGCGGGAGGAAACGCCCGGGTGTTACCATTGCGAGGATCGGCCGGAGGACACGGTGGAGCACACCGCGGAGCTCTGCCCCGCTTGGGCTGAGCACCGCCGTGTCCTCGTAACGGCGATTGCGACCTCTCGCGTCCGGCGCTGGTTCAATCCATGGTCCGGAGCGAGAGGGAATGGGAAGCCGTCGCCTTCTTCTGCGAAGCAGTCATGCTAGCGAAGGAGGTGGCGGAACGTGACAGGGAGAGAACCTCACGTCCCAGCCGCCGCGGGAGACGCCCCGGGCGTCGGGGGACAACCAGTGGCCCCCGGCCACCGTAGGCGCGAGCCTGTGGACGGTGAGTAATGGGCTAGGTCACCGTTCGTCCGTCTCATGACGACAGGCCGTGTCAAGGAGATGTCAGCAAACCGGAAGGGGTCCGAAAGGGCCGATGCCTGCCAGGGCTGCGGGTTGTTCGAAAGAGATACCGCGGCCCTGGAACACAAAGGGTTAAGAAGGAACATGGGTGGGTTTTAGTCAGTCAAGTCTGACACTCGGAGAAGTCATTTGATGATTTCCCATCCGCAAAAAAAAAAAAAGGTCATGAAACTTTGCAGGATAGTCGATCTATGTCTAAGCAGGAGCCATATTATTTTTTTTTTTTAAACACATTGTTTTATTTGTAAAAACCTTTCCTCTGAAACTTCAACTTCTAACCACCGCTCGGAACGCCCTGCCCCCCGGCCCCCGCCAGGATGCACAACTTACTTGTCACTCTTGACAGTGCGACTTCGGCCTTCAGAGGGGGGGGGGGAGTTGTATTTCTTTGTTTTCGCGCAGAAGACCCGATTGACAACATTTTATGTTCAAACAATCTTTAATTCATGTTGCATGAAATTTAGATTAAAGAATAAAGCACCCGTATTTTTATTTTCTCCAAATGATATAGTTTTCCTTGAAAAAAAAAACATATTTCAACATGGTTCAACATCGAAATCTTATGTCAATGTCAAATATTTTAAAAGGTTAACTACCTATTATCGAGAGAGATATATAGAATAAATTAATTAAGTACTTTATTTGTGCAAGATTTCGAGAATTTAATTACTGATCTACTACGCATGAAACACGTATTGAATTAGGCTGGCATCCATACAAACAAGTGTTGTATGAGGGAAAATCTTTAAAAGCGTCCCGTTTACGAAAATGCTATCAAAGTTCTGCTGATGGCGAAGATTGTAACTTCGATGGCTTATATCTCGAAGGATACCGAAGCCGAAAACTGTAGCAATAAATACCTACGTGCATCAAACGACGTTTTTCAATATACTAAAGAAATAAATTAATAGAAAGAAAAGTATTTTTGACTTTAAAATATTTAATTATTAGAGCAATACCGAATTATGCTATTAAGCTGCAATTAAGAGAATGATACCTACACAACAGATTCCGTTGGCATTTTCACGGTTTGTGAAATGTTAATGTTAATAATAATTTAATTGATTTACTGTTTTGTGTGTTAGTAAATGTTGGAGATTATGGCATATTGGAGGTGGAAGGGTGTTCTATTTGCTCTTCAGTAGTTATAGGAGGCGTCAAAACGTTATTGGCATGTGAAGTAGAAGGGTGCGGTTCAAGGCAAAACTTCTAAGTGGCTGGCTCCAAATTTATTGCTTGTCTTGGCACTAATGTTTGTCACGTTGTGTATAGAGTCTTCGAGATAAGATTCTGCAACTGTGTTAGACCACCATCCGCCATGACGCTTTAAAGTCAATAATAGTTCGGCTCCAACATCAGCCAGCAATTAAACTGAAATTCTTCTAATACTATGTCCGGTGTAAGAATCAGCATCATTGCGATTTAATTTTATGCCTTTGGCATAGCACCGTTTACCTTAATTTGCTTTACCTTCGCAGGTTAAAGAAGAAGCAAAGCTGGAAATCAGCCTATTAAAATGAAACAAAAAAACATATTTTTTTAAATTTAGAACACATGTTTACGTTCATTTGTTAAAAAGCAAAAAAAATATTAATAATAATGTTTATTTATGATACTCTATCTATAATTCAAATATTCAACAAATATTTAAGTGTATTGAAAAAATTGCATTGTGTTTATTCGTTTTAATACTTGTCATCCTTCCATCAATAGTGTGCTTCACCCTTACAGAATCGTTCCGACTGTGCACGAGGGATGCGCAAAATATGTAGCTATATTTATAAAGACATTATTTAATTTTTCACAATCAATATTGTGCTCAGCCGGTAACCGAAAAGAGGGGAATGGCGCGAAAAAATTGGCACACGTCCGACCTCCAACGCGTTCCGCTCAGGACGAAAAGCAGAAACGACTTGGTTTTGGAATTAGTGGTATTGGTATTTTTATACTTCACATTATGGTAGCCGTTTTGACGACCTTTATTGTGGTATAAATTTTATTGTTCAAAGCCTAATAATGCAACTCAGATGAAATGAAAATCAGTCAGAATTTAGACTTGTCTTTGCGATTTAATTGGATGCAGTAAAGTGCAAGTAATCGTGTATCGGACGGCCGAAATATGTGGAGTGAAGTGTTAAATATGTAATGTGTTTTTGCAGAATTTCAATCCATGCTTCTAATCTACGAATAAATCACAAAAATAAACGACTGGTAAACCGAGCGTGTCACAAGGGACTTGTGTAAGGCATCGAGAAACAGTAAATATTACGTACTTACCCCAAGTGAAGTCGATCGTGGAATTACTATCATACCGCTTTCTCGAAATTCTCCCCTCGGATAATCTCTACGTCACTCAAATAGCTTTTTGATTCAAAGAGGTTTTTGACAACATCTGCTCTTTAAGTGACTTTGCGAGTTGAAATAAGGGAATCAAATCTCTGTACGACTTCGTTTCATGCATTTTTAACAGCTTTCTAATCAAATAGAAAGTAATCTTGGATTCCAAAAGGTACCTTAACCTTAGTAGGTATTGCTTGCTTCTAATTGAAGTTTTGCTTCAAAACTTTTAAACGGCGGTTAATAAATTATGCTGAATGGCAAAAGTCTGTCAAACTTATGATGTTTTAATGCCTAGACTAAAAACGGGCTACCAAATAACACTGAACGTGAACATCCCGCCAAAAGGAAGCAGAGAAAATCAATCGTTAGTCAGAACAGATTGATCATCAGACAGCAGTTGGGTTAAAATACGATACCCTTAAAGACCCGTATGATTGACACTTCATAACAGTTCAGTAATGGAGCCACAGCTAAAGAACAGATGGTGATTGAAACATAACCATAACATGCAACTGCGTCACTCAAACATGCTGTATAAGCAAATCTTTGGCTTGTTGTGTTTGCCAAACACACGTGTGAGACCAGACGTTAATACCATCGGTCCATATTTAACGCATAAACATCAATTATGCTAGTGCTTTGCAGTCCTAACCATGTATACATATGTTGGATTAATTAACTATTAATCAACTCTTCTTAGAACATAATGCATAGTTAAGTACGCTCCTACGCAGTGTTATATTTTTCAGTGTAAAAGAATAATAAAATTGGCATAATCCAATTTCGAGAGTGACAACTGTCCTTTTTGCAGACAAAAGCTTATAAAGCAAGATACAGACTGGAATAGTGAAAAACAATGTTTTCTATTGAATTTAAAGATATTCCTTTCTTAGAACCACTTAGTAAAATATTGTTACTTGAAATAAAAAACGGCTAAAATGCCGTCAACTTTTTGTAAATAGTATGTATGTCATTAAAACTATTTTTGTAAACCACGCTAAACTTTACAGAAATATCTATACCGACGAAATTCTTGGTGCTTTGTAATCCGTACGTTGCTACCGATATATCAAGCTAGTTGGCTCTTGAAGTTTGCAATTTTCCAGCTCTTAGCTGTAATACTTTATGACATAAACACAAACGTAGCGATATCAAACGCTTTTATGCACATAATATGTATTTAAAATCCTGAATATTATTGCACGAAATGCTCGATAAAATATCGTACTTTTTTCTAAACAGGGTAAACACATCTACGCACAAACGTTTCATGTACTCTGCATAATTCTGAAGTCTGAACATATAATTTTTTTATCGGTCATTAAAAAAGTCTGCTATTCTCTTCAAAAATGCCACATCTACACGGACAAAATGTATGTAAAAGTTCGGATTGATCTACTGAATACGTGGTCATCGTTTGTGCACCAATGTCCCTTCCACTCTGTATATTTGTGTCACCCCAGTTAATGCAGAGGTAGTAAATCTTAGCTATAAAAACTGCTTTAGTAAGAGAGCGGAATTACAATACTCAACATAAAATCTGCAAACACACTGAGTTAAAAGGATATTCATGATATACTCAGCATAAAACTAAGCTGAGCTGGAAGGACAAAAAGTTTTGACACTAGATAGGTACCTACTTTAGAAAATACTGAATAACGTTTTTGTTTCTCACCTGTATCGTTATTTATATAATACTCTCTTCTACCACCCTGATGAGGGCGGGAATTTGGCGCTATAGCGGCCCGGTGACCTGGGAACAAATTATCATTCAATTAACACACACGTCTATTACTGGTAATTGTGACGGCACAACATAATCTCCAGATGGATATTACAACTAATCATAATTCCACCATATTTAGAACATTATGGCTTACTAGCTTCTGCCCACGGCTTCGCCCCCTTTTTATCGGTAATTGTCCCGCGGGATCACACTACCGGGATAAAAAGTATCCTTTTGCTATTCCAGACTATTATCTATCCCTGTGCCAAATTTCATACAGATCCATTCAGTAGTTTTTACGTGAAAGAGTAACAAACATCCATCCATCCATCCATACTTACAAACTTTCGCGTTTATAATATTAGTAGGATATCTGGGAGATCCATCTTTGTTTGCAGTCCTCCCCCAGCGACGCCCTAAGCCGAGGTTCGTACCCCACAGGGGGTGCCCTTAGCGTGCAGTCGCTTAGTTTGTAAGTTTTTATGCCCTGGCTGGAGGCCTTACTCTTAAGGCACCCACAGAATAGTCCGGTTAAGCAGTTGACAACCTCATAGGTTGAACTGCGAGATGCCATTAATAAAAAAATAAAAAAATACAACTTTGTTCTACATAGTGTGAATTGAAGGGAAATTGGAGGAGTTCTCAATAAATATTCATGGAGAAAGTGATTTAATAACATTTGACAAAAGACCCAAAGTTTACAGTAGTCTAAAATTTACCAAATTGTCTCATTGTGTATCTGTGGAGAACGTGGTTGATTTCACATTTGTATTATTTCTGTATCCTATCTTTTTGTAATTCTTAATGTGTAATTGTTTGTTTTCCCCAATAAATAAAATAAAAGTTAAAATCTTTTCGCTAGATCAGTCGGTCCATGTGAAATTCTGTTATTCGACAACATTCAAATACCTAAAAGTAACGTGATGATTATATGAAGAAGCTTCTAATATAAAATGTGATAAAACAAGTCTAAAAGTGAAACTGAAAGTGCTATCACTTTCAGTTTCACTATATCACGAGATATAAAATTTAATCATATCCGTTCTTAATCACTTATTTTGCTAAAGCGTAGCTAGCGACACATATGAGCAATCAAAACATGCTCAGCTTAAAACAAATGAAGATATTAAAGGATTATCGTCGCTTTATAAAAGTATCGTATCTGCAACAGGACGGAAGGCCACCGATTGACGTCATCTAAGTTTTATTCGCAACAGTTTTCAATTTTTAAACGAGTTGATTAATGGAGGAATTTATACATTCGACGATATTGAATTTTTCGTGTGCCTATGTGTTTAAGTAGGAGTATCAGCGAATCCTCAGAGATTACATGGCTGTTTACGTAAAGTGATTCCTTTTTTAAATTTGATAAAAGAAACCCGTGTGGTGCTCCCTTAAAATTGTACCAACTTTGCTTGAGTGGTTTTCGAGTTATATTCAGTGTTAGGATTTTAGTCCATTGCGTCCACGTTAATAATGTATATCTTCAAATAATAAGTAGAAGTTTTTTTTTGCAAAAAATCTGCAGTTCCAGGTAATTTAGCCTAAGTGTATTTATTTACGATTGTAACAGGTGGTAGAATCATTTTGTTCGCTCATAAAAGCTTCGGCAATCCCAAAAGGTTTTATTTTTCTGTGTTTATGATTGTAACAGATACTTTATTGACCCTATAAAATATTTGTTTTATTATCTCATTTGCACGACTTTCCTTTTTGACACCTTTTCAGTATGTAGTTATAAATATTTGTAGTTACTTTAGGTCATTGACATTGAGTAGGTACTTATCAAAATGTTTTACAAAAGCTTTTCATTTTCGGTCTGTTAACAAATTAAAGACTTTGATCGTAATATATTGTCTGGACAGAATTTAGGATAAGTTATGATGTTCATTCTGGCCTTTAAAGAGAACATTATTTCTGCTATCTTGATTGCACTTTTGATAGGAAGAACTTCTGCGAACTATGATTCAAAATTCAAGATTTCAGTCGTAAAATTGCGCTTCAAAGAAAATAATGTGGCATGTTGAGTGACCAACATTATTTGAACTTTAATATCTTTCGTTGTGTTAAAAATAAAATATAAAAGTATATAAATGTAAATCTGAAAATAAGCTAGTTATACGATAAATTTTGTACTTAGCATAAATTTTCGAAGAACAATATATAATGTTCGTAAATATATAAGGTACATGTGTGTACTACAGCGATTAAACGAAACAAAATTAGTAACTACATCTGAAACTGGACACAAGATACTTACGAACAGATAGTTTTTCCGATTAGAGCCGCTAAAGTTGGAAAGATAAAGATCTCACAACTTTAGGGTCTTGATTCCGGAAACCGGGTTTAAGTTTGGTTCGATTAAAAGATAATTATGTACGTACTAACACAACATATGCAATATAGCATTGTAGAAAGCATGGCGTATGTAACAATTGTCATGTATTGTGAGATAAAACCAAAGATTTAAATCATTAGATTCACATTACCACATAATAATAACGTGTTTTTGTTTCGGTGATTAAAAGTTCAAGATTTCAATGATTAAAAGCTACTTTTTATTATAAAAGTTACTTTATTTTGTTTTTTTTTTTTTTTTGTGTTTAGAATAATAAAGGCTCGGATAAAAATGTAGGAGAGTTACAGTTAAATATTAACAATAGTTTTTGGATCATGTATTGTCTTGCTCTCCCATACAAAAAATCGTATCTATCATTCCATGCAGGATCTGTGAGCTCAATCTTCTGACTGTAAGCATTTCTTAGCGCGACATAAACGAACAATTTAAATCTTAGAATAAAACGACAAATACCATGACTCATGTCTAGTCCTTACAGCGAGCACGACAGTTTTACTCACAAACATGAAACACTGATAACAAACTAGGGGTCCTAACATTGTGATACCTGCGTGGTCGGTTCTAACTTATTGGCTAGTTTGGCGGGCTCCTCTGCCGCGGACAGCATGCGGCGCGCCAGGCGTGCGAACGTGCAGCGGAACTGCCGGCTCATGCTGCAGTACAGCACGAAGTTTACCGATGACGTGAACAGAGCTAGTACGTCCATTAGGTCACCTGGGAAACAAATGTTACTGTTAATAAAATATATGCGACAAATACAAAAAGAATATCAGCGCCATCTATGCAATAAGATTAGAACCAAGAAATGATGCATCGCGCAAATCGCGCTAAATTCGCGCGTGATAAGGTTATATACTATATACGGACAACAACTGTACGGCAGAAGTACACCATATCCATCTGGTCGGAGGTACATCCTTTTACAACCGAGGGTGAGGCACTTCTATTGTTATTGCCAACACGAAATAATATAATACCATATTATTGAGTTAAGTGGTACAAAACTCGATCCTATTTTAAAAAATCGTAGGAATACTTGCCGCCTGGGAGAATGCGAGTATACTGAATGAACTGAACTGAACATATTGGCAAGATACCTACCGATGAAAACTGAAAACTTTTGGAACATTAATAGGGTCCGTTTTCTTTTAAAAATTGACAATAGCATCGATAAAAACAAGATAGGATTCGTTATACGTATACTGAACCCCTCTGGGCATACACTCGGTGGGTAAGTAACGTAACAAGAAAAACAAGATAAGACAGATTATATTCCGTAACCATAGGGACTGAGAAGACAACAAAAGATTAAAGATTGTAATACCGAGTTTAAGACAACTTAGGTAAGATGAGAAAAGCACACTTTCCTCCTGTTTTTTCGGAGCCAAACGCAAAACAAAACACATTTTTTTAACATTAGAGAAAACGAAATAGTTTAATTTTAGGTTTACGTAAATAAACTACAGGTTTAAAATCTAGGTACAATATTGAAAACTTTGAGAGGACAAAAATGCTTCTCTTCATATTTTCTTCATTTCTCGGTTGGCAATAAACAATTTCAGGCCAACTTAAAAAAAAAAGTAAAATGAGCATAAGGACCGAGATTTAACGCAACTTTTTCATTTAAAAAGGAATACTAGAAATTACTTGGGTCCACCTGGGAGACTTGAAAACTAACTTGAATTTCTGTTATTTTGAATTGGAATACCGTTTTTCGAAGTAAAGGGTTTCCAGTTGTTATTCTGGATAGATTTCTTGGCATTTATTTACATTCCCAGCAGACTGAAACACACAACTTTGACAGATTACAACTCAGTACGTACCAGGTGTGTTTGGGCTGGCAACACCTTTGAATTATAGTATCACAGGTGACGATAGGTCGTAACAAAGTACCTTATATGAAAATATATGTATTTTTTACAAAAGAATCTGTTTTCTTGTTTTTCTTGTAAAAAATAAACTTATTTGTTCGGTTGATTGGATGGTCTGGCTCACTGGGCTCGATTTCCAGGTCGGAAAACGGGTCGAGGTTTCCAGCAGGCCAAGGTTTGTGAATGTGTTTATGTATCTTATGGATGTCATTGGAAAGATTGTCGTAAGACTGAAATGATTGCATCACTGAAATGGGAGAAACAGTAGGTGGTAACCCTCTTCAAAGGCTTACAAAGACTGTGTTTTGAAAAAAAGTTTAGAAAACACGGTCGATTCTTTCTTTATTAATATAAATAATAATAAGTTTTGAGTATTAAAGTGGATGGGTATGAGAGTAGAGGAAGACCAAAGAAACGAGGGATGGACTGTGTGAACGATGATATGGCAAGAAAGGATACCTCCTTTCTCATGAGTTGACAAGTAATAGATTCTAGAAGTATGGAAGAAGAAAACATGCTGTGTGTACAATAAATTGGGATAAGGAAAAGAGAATGATGGTGAAGAATAATAATTACATGATTTGATTCTCGATGGTGAGATTAAAAAAGTATTGTCCCGATGGTCAGTTACTAATTTGGGTCACGTAGATTACTGCCAACGGATACGGTAGCAACTGGATGGAAGTGATCGTGTAGGTTGGATTAAGGCCCTTCGCTTACAGTCATTGTGTTTTATTTCACTAACAACAACTTTCCGCGGAAATGACACTGAGTTTATTTCCATCGCAATCACACAAAAGCCTGCTGAAGCTTATGTTGTTCGTAATTAACTTGGAAGACTCCTAATTGACCCAGTTTCGAGACATTTCCTTTTCAAGAACGAAAATGTCAATAACTACATTATAAATACAAAATTTAATAATACGCGTTGGCGGTGCCAAACAAACTTTATAGGCACCAACAACATTTCGGGATATTATTAATAATCCACATTTTTAAAATCAGCCTCATATTTTGTTATTAATTTTCACACTGACATTACTTTTATTAATGATTTACGGGTATTCTATCTATTTTCAGACCGTGAAAGTCAACGTACTTTAATTTTCTGCTATTTAATCCATTTATAGGCTGAACACGTAAATAATTGTTTGGATGTTATTTTCGTATGCTGTCTGAACACTCGTATTAATTAATAATATCTTGTAAGTAGCAGCATGGGACAGATATAACGTTGCAAAGAGTCTTACATAGAAAGATACAATTTCAGAGAGGAACGTGGCTTGAATAACATATCTGCAAACAAAACACGATCTATTTGCCTAGTATCTTCTACTTACCTACGTATATAAAAGTTACGTGTGTTGTGAGCGGCCAACACTCTACTCTACGAGATATCCTTACACGTACAATGTTCTGTATCCTCTCGATTTATGTAATACCTACTGTTTTCTAAGATCCGATAAGGAAAAAGTTATTTCACTACATGTTCAGATAATAACATTTTCGAATATACAGGAAATTATCATACACCAACGTTTTCCTTCAACATTTTTCTACGAAATACGAAAACCCTCCTACATTTTTCTAGTTTTCTTTTTCATGCATCTGCATAAATTCTGATAAAGTTTGAATAAAAGTGTAAGCTACGTCTTTAAAACGGATATTTAAATATTTCATAATCCGCTTATTTATTGAATGTGTATTTAATCTCCTTACAACGGTGTAAGGAGATTAAATACAGTAAAGAGCTTGGGAGTGTTAGTTCCCTTTTTACTCTCCGATCTGAATGTTTTTCATATTTCAAACTCCGTGTATTTTGGCTAAGGTTTAACAAAAGTTCACAGTAGGTATATCACAAAATATTTCATAATCACTTAAAACTTTTTCAAACAAAACTGAAAAATTATCTGCATTATAACGACTCCTCATAAGGCGGTCCATGAGTTGATAGACTACGTAGTTACAGACATGGATAGTTGGGATAAGGTTGTGGCCATATTTCTAGATCTTGCCAAGGCTTTCGACATGATTTCTGTCCCAATTACCCAGAGAGTTAAGATAGATGAATTTATCAGTGAGGAACAAACAATTAACTACGGCACGCTTCAAGGTAGTGTCCTCGGACCTTCATTATTCCTCATCTATATCAACGATTTAGGTATGCTCACGATTCTCAATGGCATAATCATTAGCAATGCTGATGACAAGTAAGGGAATGTTTCATCGGTAAGTTGCAAGTGCTTTCCGATGCCGTGAGTTCTACAGCTCTCTTAAAATGGAGGAGAGAGTAATTGAGTTTTCTGTGGTTTAAGTTTTAAGAAGATTTACTTACCTAAAGGTATGAGATTTAAGTTGGATTTGGAACGCACGGTTCAGCACGTCAGCTCAGTCGAAAATACAACACACTCTCAACGTCCTCTACGACATTTCATGACAAAAAGTATTGTGTAGTCCCATAATTAAATCAACTCAATCTGTTGTACCAAATTATGATAAACTGGACAGACGCCAACACCCGTCCCTTAACTTATTGCATAATTGTATAAATTAATATAATATTCGAAAGCTTTTGCATAATTATCTAGGAAACACTTAACGGAGACTATGTTTGTAGAGAAGTCAAGACGATAGGGAATTTTAAACTAGCTTTAGTTACGCTTACAAGTACGTCATATAGTGCATAATATATTCATTCCACCTATGACTATGGAGGTAATATTATAATGTATTATCAATCATATTCTATTAGAGAGAAAAGACATGCTCTCAAAGGATTTTTTTAGTTTGTTTTTAAAAGCAGACGTATTTACTGATGTTCCATTACCTACAGGTATATAAATATTCACAAGTGAATAGAGAGGAGGATCGTTTTAAATCTCTCTAGAGATTAGCCGGATAACTGTTTTTTTTTTTTTTTTAATTGAGTAGTCAAATCAAAGATAGCTGTTTCGGACAAACTCTCCTAAAATTGTAAAATAACTAAAGAATATATTTACTTCCCCTAATATTTTTACTAGGGATCTACAGACAGGAAAACAAAAAACCAGAAAAAATATTAGTACTTGATAAAAAAATATACATTTTATAGGCTCTTTATTTTATTTGGGGTTGGAAACATAAACAAGTTGATTTATGTACAGTCGTAACTGTCGAACCAAACTATGAACAAAAGCCTACATAGACAACAACGATTTAATGAGTCTTTAATTTGATGAACTTGAATACTTTTTTTTTACAGATAATTTGACCTCTGACAAATAATTTGACTCTGCCAAACCAAACTACAACCAATCTACAAATACTGTAGAATTGTGGTTAATTAGGAATTGCTTACATGTATTATATCCATCATTTTATACTATCGACAAACACTTAGTGCTCATTTACGCAGACGGGGAGCGACGCGCCGTGCGTCGGGCGATGCAGCCCGCTTTAAATTCAAACATATGGCGATGTATGAGAGGCACGTTTGCTTGAGATGTAGGCGTCCGACGCAGCGTTATGTCACACGGACAAATATAAGCATACGGCAGTGCCCGGGTTCGATTCCCACACGGAACAAATTTACATCGTCGTTTTATCAATAAATAATCATTTTGTTTTTATTTTAAATTTTTTAGTGTTTTTTTCATAATTTTGTAAATTTTTATTTGTTACTTACGATTACCTGTCTTTTGAATGGTTCAAAAACTAAAAACAATATATGTATATTATTTAGTAATGATTTGAAAACGATAATGTTTTAAAATAAAACAATATACCTACTTACAAAACGTAACATTACAGCATAAAAAAGAACATTCTTACTGACTTTAACTTTATCCTGCAATTTCTGCTTCGCCGTCCGGTCGCAGTACCACCAGGCTAAGTAGCCTGGTGGTACTGCTTATTGCGAGTAAGTACTCCACTGGTACTCAGTCTAAAATAGATGTTCTATCCTAATGCATGATGTGACAGTTGTCAAACACTTTAAGAATATGTTCCCATGTCGGCCACAAGATCCGCTGCAGGCGTTCGCCGCGTCTCCGTAAACGGTAAATACGCACGACGCGCCACGCGACTCGCCGCGCACCGCGCCACTCGACGCGTGGCGCGTCGAGCGGCGCGTTCTGCGTAAACGAGCACTTAGCATAATTATCTATTATATTATTATTAGTCGGTGGTATTTTAAGGTAGGGTATTGCTCTACTAGAAGAATGAACACTGATGTGGCAAGTGTTGCAAAGGTAGAGGTAAAATAACTAGGAGAGCTCAATTCTTGAACCTATATATGTGTTTCAACTTCGAAGAATGAAAAAAAAGTATCAAAACCAGCCATTCATGAAGTTTAGCCAGTTCCGGTCAAGCAGCAAAACAATACAGAGCACTTTTTGCGTATGTCTTTACAAATCATAGCATAGGAACTTACGTAACGCTGAAACAAAGAAAATATCTGACAACGAGCTAAAATCTATTTTATTTATCTTTTATTATCACAAGCTAGGCACGAACCTGTACGTTTTCATGATGAATAACAAAACAGGGATCTTTTTGTAATTATATCAATGTTTTGCCTAGCGTTAGAACATAGATAGGTTTTGTGATTTCAAGCAATATTAAGTTATGAAAACATAACCGTTCAAAGCTGGCTCGTTTCTAAAATATAAAATGAGTGTTACCACCTAAACTCATTTGATATTTTAGAAATACATAAAAAAATCCACATTATTCATCATTAAGGAAATTAATTGCTAAACAAATTGACACCAGAAGTTGTCAATTTGCCACAGAACATTTATCAGTCTGTTCGGAAAAAAAAAACAATTATAAATACTGATCCAATTCGGGAAATCTATACAAGGTGTTGTTTTGCATCCTCGTCAAATTCAAGGAGGTAACTATGCTACTGATTCAAGTTCACTACTGATTCATTTTATTATTGATTCGTCCCGAATCAATAATAAAATGGGTTGTTTTTTTTTTTCTTGTTTACGGAAATCGGTAAGTGTGAACCACCCGTGTTTTAAACGCTGCCCGTATGGTTCTCACCCTATAACCTCGCTTACACACATACAAACAATCTCAAACTTTTATTCGATAATTTCTTATTCCATAAACCATGTATAACCCCCTTGGTTATTCTGAAATATTGACAAACTTAAACAACCAAAAAAATCAGCGTTTATTAATAAATAACAAGGTACCGTAATTTTAATTGATTATTTATGTCTTTGGTGACCACCTCCTGAAATTTGACGAGAATGCAAAACAACACCTTGTATAGGATCTATATTTGAATCTGTTTCTAGATAAAGCCTACCAATAACCAATCCAAAAATTGTCTTTGCAATCTTTAATCTTCGACAGGACGGGTCGGAGATTTAAGATAGAGAAAATGTCAGTTTGTGGGCCTAAACCCTGTCTGTTCACTTGGACGTATCGACATTAGGGTGGCCAATTTGAGTTAAACCACCCGGATAGAAGATCGATCTAACAATAAGCCGGAAATGGTCGTGATCCTAATTCGATAAAGAACCATAATAGTATTAATTTCAGATGTCAGTCAAGTAAGCATAACCAGATTAAAATAGCACAGGCCTACTCCCTGTAAGACTGGGTTATTTGTACTTCACACATACATTGGATATCTCATGTATTCGATGTTATTGTTTCAGGAAAAACTTCACGTATGGACATTTCTGAGAGCAGTGGTGATTAAATAAATACGCAAAGTAAATCATTCCAGGTTCGAACCAACGATCGATACAGTCAGGTCGTAAGTCAGGGCCATTACCACACAAGCCAACAATGCTACCCAGAAAACGTATCCTTTAATTTAAAAGCAACTCTCATACAATACACACTCACCGAACATGCTGTAACAGCTCTTGAAGAAGTCGGGCGCCAGCGCACTGGCGAGCCCCAGCAGCCCCTGAGGCACCTCCGTGGATAGGAACAGGCCGAGCACGGCCAGCAGCATGCGCGTCGTGCGGTCCGTGCGACTGGACCGACGCGCGCATGCCTCCTCCGTTGCCAGGCACTGCTTTTCTGGCTGGAAAATTTACTGAAGTTAGTATTCTAATAGGTACTTGCGCTGTCACTTATGGGACCTTTTCCGTAATTTTAAATTTTTGTGAATTGATATATTTATACATGACATAACATCACGCCTGTAATCCCCGAACAGCTAGGCAGAGGTTTTTACTATACAAGGTGTTGTTTTGCATCCTCGTCAAATTCAAGGAGATAACTATGCTAATAATTCTCGTCCCGAATCAATAATAAAATGGGTAGGTAATTTTATCAATCTGTATATTAACAATCTCAAACGTTTATTCGATAATTTCTTATTACCTAAACCACTATATGGAGGTTATTCTGAAATACTGATAAACTTAAACAACTAAAAAAATCAGCGTTTATTAATATTTAACTAGGTAAAGTAATTTTGATTGATTATTAATGTCTTTTGAGACATACTCCTGAATTTTGACGAGTAATAGTACACCCACATTTTGCGAGTTATGTTTTAAGTCCCGTGTAATAGAGATCAACTAAAACACTATTCACTATTGCACTATTCTATTTGTTGTTTTTAAATAATGTACATACATATTGGTGAATATTAATTTAAAAAATAAGAATGCAAGTTTCGGACTATTGTCAAGTACCTAACTCATTGTGTTGCGAGGCTCCCTTGACGCTCGTTTTCAGGAGGGTGCTGTTTGTGAACATTTGTGAAAGGTATTAAAACGGTAAAAAGAAGACGCTGGCGTTAGTACTAATTTTTAGACCAGGGATTGACATATTCTTGCACAGCTATATTAGTGAACCTTATCTTTTAAGACTAATTCCTAACAATTGTTTTGAATCTTACATTTCCATCTGCATTGAAAAAGACAAAAGTTTCTACAGAGGAATAAAACTCATTATAAAGATTGCAAAAAGTAATCAGTTTGGACAAGAAGCAAAAGTTGTATAACGGCTCAGACAGACAGAACAGCCGTTGCCTCTTATTATTTGATAAAAATAACTTTTTGCTCTGATCTCACTATGCTCTACGCTTTTCATTATAACGAAGCCTAAAACTAACACTTGCATTTTATATTGAGTCGTAGTTAAATATAATAAGACCACCTTGATTTTACTAACAAAAGCAATTACGTAAGAGTATTGTTCTTCTCAAATTGAAAAGCCAAACAGAAACTTAAGCGTTAGAAAGTTTTGTAAAGATCGCCTCAGTGGGTACTTAAGTGAAGATGAAAATTAGATGCCCTCGACCCCTTTGCTTGAATCAATGGTTGATTGCGTCGATCGCTATTGTTCAACAAGCAATTTTCTGAAGTGATAGCACACGTAACGGTCCGACCATTGTAGTCGGGAGCAGTGAGGAATCAAGCTCAAAGTGCGAAAATGTACCACACGGTACCCACATACGTTTTTCCGTAGCTGTCGTAGATTGTCTGAGTTTGAGAAAATGAAGATTTTTACAGTGTTCATTGTTTTGGACTTAAAGCATTAACAAACATGAGCATTGTACATGGAAGCTAATCAAATCATTGTTCTGGTATGTACAATAAACTGTAGGTACACTTAATTATTCTTACAGCACGCCCAAAGGTACAACGATATTGTATGATTATGAAATGCCCGGAAGGCTGCAAATAAATCACATATTAATTTATTCCTATTACACAACTAATATTAAAGCAATGTTATTTCAATAAATCCCGATCTACCGATGAAAATTTAAACAGCTCTGATGGTGAATATTCTGTTTAACTATTCTGTTGATAGACCTCTCCAATGTAATCGAGACAAATTATTCTCTATCGGCTTCGCATATCAATATTTAAAATAGTACTTAGTTAAGAAGTTATATTTAGTTTTTGTCCCTTGGAAGAGTGGAGCATGTTCCGCTTCAAGATGATTAGAAACATGCGGCTATCCCACTAATGAGAATCGGGTAGCTTGAACCGGAAATATGGCACGGCATTAGGCCGGAAAGTTAGTGGGATTAAAGGTCGTCCGACCACCGCACGGAAACCGTCGAGTTAGAATGGACGTTGTCTGTGTAATGTTCCGTTTAATCGTGCAGCGGTATATAGCTACGTATACTTCGAAAACCGCCGGCAGCGTTGATTGATTGGTTGAAATACGTATAATTTCTGCTAAATTAGGTCTTCACGCTATTAGCGAAATCATTTGTTAATCCATTAATTGGACTTATGAATCATGAAATATTTCTACCCAATTAAGGATTTGAACAGAGAAAGATTTCTGAGAATAAAGTTTATTACGATCCTTAAGTGATCAGCAGGGTTTGGAACAGGTAGAGTATAATATTTCCCTAAAGTTTCAGGAAAGAAGTAACATAGAGTTGATAATACCTCGTCTAAAATACCGAAATCATAAATCCATTCCGAACTCTGGTGATCAGGCATGCACAATATGCAACAATAGGTGCTTGCACATTAATTACGATCCTTTTGTTTGCCAGCATCGCTAGTTATACGCTTATATCTTATTATGAGCTTATCATGATCAAATTCATGAACAATAGAGGACAAAACTAGCAGCTGTGTTCTTTCAAGCATTTTTGAAAATTATTTATTTCGCAATAAAACTGGTTTTGCAGACGCGTAGCACCTATCTACAGCGCGTAGGCGGAGTGTGAACTCTTATGAACTTTTCAAAGGTAGCTTGGGATTAGCGTGTATACCGACCGTTTGCCAAGTGTAGACAACACGGCACACAACCTCCTCACAAATGCAAGGAGTTGGTTTCAAAAAGTTTTTGCGTTCAAACGGGTGTCAACCCACACTGCAAAGTTATGTGACGTAGTTAGCCTCGTAAACACCGTTTATGTTAAGCTGAGCACTATAAAGTATACTCCTTCTTCTTTTAGCTTTTAATAGGATAATAAACGTTACTTTTGCACCCTGAATGCTTTATTAACGCGGAACCGCTGTCTCTGAGATAACAATGTTATTACGCTAATTACGTCTTGTCATCCCTAGAACTAATTAAGGTACACGTGTTAGGGGATCACACGAAAATTATGATGTGTGATTTTTTTGTATCTATTAAATACAATGATCACTTTTACATCTATGTATATGTATATTGTAAAAGAAGGTGTACTTAGATACCAAAATTAACGCCTATGTAAAGAAAAAAAAATCATTTGAACTTGCAAACCGAGCCTGAAAGGTTTCTTCTCTAAAAGTTTCATGGATTTAAAAGGGGTCATTGTATTAATCCTACTAATATTATAAATGCGAAAGTTTGTGAGGATGGATGGATGGATGGATGTTTGTTACTCTTTCACGTAAAAACTACTGAATGGATTTGGATGAATTTGGCACACGGGTAGTTTATAGCCTGGATTTACACATAGGATACTTTTTATCCCGATAGTATGTTATTTGTTGTTTAATTAACGAACTCCACGCGGGCGACGCGACGCCGCGGGCATAAGCTAGTAGATACTAAAAGTCGGTTTGTCGGACACACCGAAACGCTTATTACATTACATACTTTACTTTCATAAATACCCATAAAGATAAAAGTGCCTATTAATGAAGATAATAAGGTATGGGATATAATATGAAGGATTCGAAGTAAAAGGCCAAGACTAAATAATTAAATCTAGCAGTCGGTAATGGGTAATAAATTTCAGATAAAAAGAAAATTAGGGTTTTTTTTAAACCTGATATTTTAGATACAATTAATAAAACTCGCCGCCCTGAATCACGAAACCTCTCTCTGCAAAACATAATATTGTCTAATAAAACGTACATACATTTAAATCAACTTACAAACAGTCAGATTGTACTCGAACAAAGTAATTTATTCATTCACTCGTAGATCTCTCTCAATGAAGCGTCAATGAACTCTTTTTATATTCCAACTCAAATAAATTGGTTCCGTCTATTAAAAAATCTGAGATCTGTACATTGACCTACCATCTTCTTTTGAATACGACCAGACATTGATTTATTGAATTAATCTTTTGATACGTGTATGCAGATTCTTTATTAAAGATGTTCAAACAAAACTATCATTAAAGATCTATTTATTAATAAATTCTGCTTTTCTGAACAACAAGCATGTTAATTTTAATTAAATAATAAGGCAATCCGTTTAAAACGTATTTTGACCAGTTAACAGGTCTTATATCGTTAAGGGATACCCATTTCAAAGTTGAGGCTAACTATTAACTAATATTATATTCTGGCAAGCGTTTTGCTAACTTACATCCCTAATTGTTTACCTATTAGTCGTACATAAGGATAGATACATATTCTAAGGATAACTATTTACTTTTTGAGAATAAGAGAAAACTCAGTTTCATAAAACCACACAGAGTGCCTTAGTAGGTACTTGTTCGGGAAAAAGTTTATAAGAGTCCTGGCCAGCTCAGTATTTTTTTTCCCGTAGAAAACCAAAAAAAATAACCCAAGGAATGTATACAAACTTAAGTTTAAATACAGTAGTACCTAAGATTATCTTTATCATCTAATGCTTCTCTTAACCCAAAATAATGGGGACCTAATAACAATTTTAACCCTTTTAGCTACTTTATTACAATTATTCGTTTCAATAATAGCACATATTTACGCTATTAAATAGCATTTACATTTTAGGGTTCACGTTTAGGACCCTTTTACCCATCAACAGTTAGGTTCAGTGGACAAAGGGTTACATAATTACAATCAATTTGATTTCATGTCATTTTCTATTGACACTGCGGAGGAAAGGGACCCGTTTTGTTCCTTTATTAATAGGTTGATTTAATTTGGGGCTCGGATAATTAGTAGGCAGCTTGACTGGCGAGTTTCAGATATTATTTCTGCGTAACGTTGGAAAGGAGAGCAATCGAATAACGCAATAATATGTGATACGATTCACACAACACCTGTGTCAATAAGATTAATCCCAAAACAATGATTCATTTCTTAAGTCAACCTGGTAATTTAAAAGCTTTGAAGGAAATCTAATTAAGTAGATGTTTTGAATCAAGAACAATGAAGTTAATGAGATATTACTCCTGTGCCTTTTTATTAAAATACACAGTATTTACGTTAAATTACTTTATATATTTGACAAGAGACTTTCAGTTGTTATTTTCTACATAAAATGATCACTTATTTGCTCTTCGGATAACCTCTGAAGTGCCCCCAAGAGGTTGGCAGTCGACCGTATAACACTTCGTGTCCCCAAAACGAGTCTCTGAGCAAAAATAAAAGTAAAGCAGCGGCATCAAGTATCCCCGCTAATTATTGTGGAGAACTTCTCAAGAGTTTTTTATTCTCACTTGACTTAATAATTATCCGCCTGGATATTGTGTTTTCGAATTCATCAGAATCCAACTCTAAAATATTGTAGCTGCTCTTCTTCGACACGTTCCCGCATGTTAATTACAATTGCAGAACGTTAAATGTTATTGCAGATGGTTTATAAATACACACATTATGCAACCACAACAATTACTATAGCTGTAGTGGTTGATACAATAGTGCCTATTACCAGTTCACTTTCATATGTTGAATAGCTAAGCTTGTTTGTTTTGAAAACATTGTTTTGTTACGACGTTTACATAGCACTAACAGAAGCCGTACATTTCCAATATATTCTCATTCAACTTACCTCATTTGGGCCGCTTGTTGAACGCTTTAGAAGTTTCTGCCTCTTTCGCTCTGTCGTTGTTAACTTTGATATTAAACAAGTACTTAATATCGATAGCGCTATACTCGGCACGAGTTTTAATATTACACTATAAATCCACATTATTGCTGTAACTAATTGTACGTTTCTTGACATTTCTAAAACATAAACGGTCCGATTGTCCGGCAGGGAGAGATCTTCTGCGAATTCTGAATTGTTTTGAGCTGTCACTTCACTGGGCACTATATTCATCGCGAAATAAATCGGAAGACACAAGAAAGGGCATATCACATATGCGCTTACGATAGCGAGAGTTGTGTTTTTCTTATTACACCAGGTGCTATTCCGCTGGGGAAACGCGATCGCTACGTATCTCCACACAGCCAAAGTCACCGCCAGCCAAATGGAAATGGTGTGAAACGTTTGACTGAATATTGAATGGAAGTAAACAAAAACCGCCCAAGCGTAAGTGTTCTTGTTAACTTGAGGTCCTATTTTGATGTTCATGTGTAGCGCATAGGGAATGTATTCCAACATGACAAGCAGGTCTGCGACGGCGAGGCCGGTGAGGATGGAGTTGGTGGAGCTGGTCATCTCGCGGCGGCTCAGTACCGCGATGTTGATGGAGTTGGTGGCCGAGCCGACGATGCAGATCACCAGCGCGATGTAGCCGTGCAGGCGGCTGTACGCCTTGTTGAAGTTGGTGGCGCCAGGCACGCAGTACGCGTCCGTCGCGTTCGACATGCTCGCGGTGCGCTCGCGGCCCGCACCGGCTGGTCATCGGCACTGCAGGGACAGGGAGCCTCGCCGTGAACTACTCTAACTACCTCGTTACCGACTTCGTCGTCATAACCTGGAACAAATGACGGCAACTTTAACAAAGGTGACAAAATAATGGATCGGACGTTTGTTGTGTAACAAAAATTAACAAGATTGATTTCGCGTTACGTTTAGAAGTCGTCAGAAGTCACATGTATTCCAACGAGTTGTATTAGAAAACAATTTTCGTGGAGTTGGTATGTAAACAGTGTACAATAGCGTCAAGGCCAGGGGCCGGCGACCGAATATATTGTTCATGTGTAATGTTACTTTTCCTTCACCTATCATGTGCGTCACAAGTGTAGGTAGGTAGGTATATTCTAACGCGAATTGTAATAAAACTGTTTACGGGACCGCTGTAAATCACGGCGTCAACACCAAGCAACTAAAACTGCTGCACTCATTATTGTAAAATGTACTGTACCTACTGTAGAGTTCGCAAGTACCTACCCTAAAAGTTTTATGGTGCCCAGTATGTACCAAAACGGACAGTAAAATGGAATATAGAGAATTATTGGTGCATTTATTTCAGTTCAGTATTTTAACCTTTTATTCGCGCACAATTCACAGTAAGTACCTAACGTACCCGATGTTGGAGTCAATTTAAATTTATTGACACAGGAAACAGCGAAACGGTACAGTTAATGTGTTGATATTGTTAAATATTAACCAGCCAACAACATTAAACACAAGTATCCATTTAAAATGTACATAGATCTAGTTAGTGAAATCCACACTTCATTTAATCAAATCGATGTGGCCATTATAGCGGATCAGATAGGTACTTATGTACTTACAATATTCCCAGAATCTGTTGTTCCCGCCAATCCCTTTACCTTAGTTGGTTAATAATGGCTTACGTCCCAAGTTATACCCATAAGGGGTCCTGAGAGGTATTGTAATACATTTGAATGTGATTTACATAATTTTCGGCCGGGTACCGAAGAAACTCGAATACATATCTGGCGATGAAGCCATTATGGAACAATGGACGCTTATTAATATGTTTTTTGTTTCGGTTCGCTTCAAGATTTGTGCAACTATTTGTAAATGTGACTATAACAAGTATTCATAAATGTATAAGCCACTCCTAACGCAATCGATGTGGTGGATTACTGGTAGATAAAAAAAGTGAATTATCTTCAAGACAAAAGTCTATAATATTGTGGGTAGCAAAATGCTAATTCCAACATCAAACATCTGGTAAATAAAGCATGTAAAAATGTTGAGAGTTAGCAAACTTCCTAAACTAAACCGAAAAGAATTCAACGCGTTCCTGTTTATTATTAGAGGAGAGGATAAAAGCTTGTATTATTTAATAATGTACCCCCACTCCCAAAGCATTTTACAAATCTGCAACATCGTTCTGCAGATTTACAATAGGAACAATCTCAGTCGTACAACTAAAATGCACTTTAAACATTCGCGTTTAAAGGTCGTGAGTAAAATTTATGCGGGGATCTCAGGCGCGCATAAAATCCTTTAAGAATACCTATAAAGTCTCATATTACTATGCAACGTGAAATGTTCGCTTGCAGGTACAGTTAAGTCTCGTACAGTGACATATTATGAAGCCCCGGGTGACACATTAAAGATCCCACTTTAGTTCTACTGAACGGGAGGAGTAAAGAGGGTACGTTGTTTTACTCATGCAGAGCGTTTATCTTTCATGTAAGAGAGTATACTTAAGTACGTAATTTTCGTGTAGGTATTCTTTGGTAAAAGATTTGTTTCAGGAATAAAATTACACAGGTTAAGTATACTGAATTGTTTTATGATCTTTTAAATTACGGCGTTTTATTTCAAGGATAAATTCAAATTCTAAGAAATAAAGAGCTATAGCTAAATAATCTTAGATACATTTTCAGGATCGTTTTTTTAAGGCTCCGAATATTTTTAATGAGGAACGTTTTTGTAACCTTCCGAAACGTTTTTACAGCATTAAGGTATGTTTAATGAGGTACAAAAACTTTACCTCCAAACTAAATAAAAAGATATATCTAGTTTCACGTCCTAAATTTTAACAACCTGAGGTAACTTTCAAACGGAATTACTTTTACAGGTCTATGGAAACAATAAAATTGAGATATTACTATTTTTAAACGACCATAAAAGCACTTCATTAATAAAGGCACTATCTCTTTAGTGATTTGAAGTGTAATAACGTCTCTTTGTCAGTAAATACAGACTACTTAGTATTAATTAAATACTGCCAAATTAATCTCTATATTGTGTGAAAATGAATTTCATATCGTTTTGCTGTATATTTAAGTGTAATAAAGCTACGGATAAGTTGTACTAGGATTTTTTCAAATAGTCTGATAAATCTGATCTCTAGGCACCTAGGATCTGGGGACTTAGACTTGCGACAATCCCTGTCAATGAGGTTCTTACTTCTATGAAGGCTTTCAAGAGGAAGGACATACGCGTTTCCGTAGGAGGCGTATACCTAGAACCATTTTTTTACTCTTCCATGGTCATTATCGCTGATCAAAATGTCACAATGTCTACGCTCGCCCAATTGTTTCAGCCATATAATAACCTTGACAACATATTTGCGAAATATTATCAACCAATAAGATGTGGAAACGGGTTTATTAGATGAGCGTAATCAGTATTTTCTTACGGCCGACTAATAAATTGTGTCTTTATTATTGGTATACCTGAGTCTCCTGTCTTAGGCTATAATGTTATATTACTTATCAAGGCTATCAAATAATGTTATAAAGGGCACATTATCTTGAACATATTTAAATAAAATAATAATGATACCTACCTATTTATTCTAATTTGGAAAAGAGCTTCCAAGAGCAAACGATATTTAATAGCCCACAAACATTGCTAATATTTGAACAACACAAAAGACGCAGGCTTATTTTCATAAGGTACTAAAATTATTATCGACTGTCCTGCGAAAAAAAAAGCTCTTTTAATTAACAACATTCTTTCAACGGAAAAGCAAGTAACTGAGCCTCTAATATTACGAAATTCATCTCTGTTCACTGTCAGGAACTGTCGGGAAGGTTGGACAATGGTAGAAAACAACAGACAATAGGAAACAATGCTTTGGGGCTTGTCTCAGAAACCAAGAAGAAACAAAGAAACAATTCTATTTGCAGGGATAATTGACACCACAGCTCTTTTATAGAATTTGTAATCAACTAGTTTATGAACTTCACTCACTTACTTAAAATCTATCTACAATATTGCTATATTAATCCACGCTTGAGTATAATTTAAGTACGAAATAAATAACTAATTAACAGAGGGAAGGTTTTACATAAATTAAAATAGACCTGAATGTATCCGCCATCAGTATGTCATTTGGGAGAAAGGGACAATAAACAGAAAACACTTAGTCACAAAATAATTGGAGCAAGTCTTTAAAAGCTTTTTCATTTTAACTAGAATCGGAATGATTGCAATCAATCTTATTCATCTTTGATAGCAGTAAAGTAAATCAAATAAGATTTTCCATTAAGTAGGTATGTCGACTATATAAACATCTAGTAATAATAGATAGACCATCTAAAAATCTATGAATCAAAACAGTCCACTCCAAAGACATTCAAACAACTAGTGTTTCTCCGCCTACCATTTTTCATACGGAATGTAAAAAGACTTGAAGATCACTGTGTTTGCACAAATCTGTCAGTCAGTCATCGCGAAACACTTTCATAAAAACTATTTATTCACTATTTTGAGCAGTTTACAAATTTGTGGTATGAGTAACTTTTGAAAAACGGGCGCGCGAACATTACTGTGTTCATAATTTCAGTATTTGAGAACGGTCTGCGGTCGAAATCACCAACAGTTGGTTTCAACATGAATTATTTAACCTTTTTTATACAAATGGAACTGTTTTCGGTGTTTTCGTTTGTGTAATAATATTTTACTGGCTATTGTTTTTAATAAATTACAATCCTAGAAGAAATACACAACCAAAATTTAAACACAAACTTTATTCTGTTACGTGCCAACACGAGCTAAAACCAAGCTTTTTACTGAAAAAACAATCAGTAAATAAATTATTATCGAATGTGTGCTCACACGCTCTTGTGCAGACACTTGATGATTTAATTATTTTACCTCGAGTTTAATACATTAACGTCTACGTCTTCTGTATGACTAGTATGTTTTCTTTGTTTGACTCAGATTTACGACGACTATTGTCTTATTTTCTCATCGCGATGATCTAACAAGGCATTGAAGAAAGTATTATGAATTACGATCCAATTAACAAATTGATCCAATTACGAACAAAACTTGTTAAAAGAAACTGAGGAAAATAAACTTGATCGAAAATATAAATACCATACGGTATTATACATTTTTTTTTGTGTATTTGCCTAAATAGCAATTCGTTTCCGATTTATGGAAAAAAAAAATCATTTCATTACGTAATGAACCGTGTAAGAGATTGTGACAAAATGCAGAGGAAGAGAAAATCAAGTGGATCGATCTCCCACCAAAATGTCGTTGAGATAGATTGGTTTGAAAGATCTTCCAGATGAATACGTCTATTCAGGCATTCTTTAACTTTCCGGATATCACTTATCCAATTTTTTTAGACCCTACTCATTTCTTATTACGAAGACCCTTGTAATAAAGATTTGGGTCAAGTTCAATGCTCATTCCATTCTTGTCATTATTTCGTAAATAATTCCGAAACAATCGAATGGTGCCTATTGGTACCTATATTCATACACTACTTTTGTAAAAAATAACGTTTAACGTAAATACCACAACCGCAAATAAGGTAAATTGTAGTTGGCTTCCAGACCAATCGGATGCAGCAGAATACCAGTATTTTACATGGAGCCATTGCCTATCTGACCTCCACAACCCAGTTAGTACTGGGTAAAACGATAACCCTTGGTAAGACTGTCAGACACTGACTACCAGTAACGACTGTCAAAGATCTACAAATGACAGCCGGGACCAACGGCTTAGCGTGCTTTCTGAGGCACAGAGGAAACTCGGTATGTAATTGGTGGTCCATCGGAAGACCAACCTAGGCAAGCGCGGCTTAATCGGACGATTGATCCGAGCGCCAAGCGCAATGATTTAAAAATATAAAAAAAAGTGAACGTAGTTGTCAATAAACGCCGCGTTTCCTCCTTCTTTCGTCGTAGGCAATAACTTCTCCGGTACTGGTGTAATTGTCGATCCTCGAAACAGTTTAACACTAAGGTCTAACAACAAATAGGCAACTCGATCCGGTCTACTAAGTTTAATCAACAGTATCGATTTAAAACCGGTTAGACTATCTACATAAAATTGTTCTAGAATCGACGGCAGCTGAAAGGTGTTCCCGCATTATAAAGATAGGTAAAACTTCGCCGTGTAAGCACAAGTTGCGGAATTTTACAGCGGTGAACCATGCTAATGTGGCGCAGACTCTTTGCGACCGACGGTCTTTATACGAGAAAATTTACATATTACGGTAGAGCACCTTCCTAATGTACAACTGCATAATACATGGGTGGCTGCACGTGTTTTCTGAAAAGTACAGGTACAAACGAATCTCTCCCGCTATGCCAATTTCCCTTTACGTCGACTCGTGATTTTTTATGATGCATTGCATTGTATGGTTTGTTTTGTTTCACCTCGGCGTGGCAGTCAAGAATACAGTCACATTAAAAATGAAATATGGCTGTGCTTTTATTGAATAAAGTAATTTCGAATTAGATTTTTTCTAAAATAGAAGTAGCCTACGTTACTCCTTATTACATCAGCTATCTGCCAGTGAGAGTCCCGTCAAAGTCAGTCCTGCCGTCCCAGAGATTAGCCGGAACACACAAACAGACAGACAAAAATTATATACAATTTTATTTTGGTATATGAACCGTAATTACTATTATATCCATGTAGGAAAAAGCAGTTGTTTTAATATTAGACAGACACTTCAATTTTATTTATTTGTACGTACGTATAGATAGTTATTGTTTAAAAATAATGTCTTTAGTAGAGAGAAACTTGAAACTCTACATTTTAGTTTTATACGGATTGTTCATTTTAAAAGTCAAATATAGAGTTTCAAGCCGCTATATTATTAATTATTTGTTTTGCGCACATCAAATGGTATTTCAATAATTAGTTTAACCTATATTTCAATATATAGCAGACAACCTTGAATACAAGCACTGTACCAAAAAGGCGATTTTAGTCAATAATTTGGAGAAAAGCCTAGTTGTGTCTCTGTTACAATAATAAATTTATGATTTGTGTAACACAAATATGATTTTATTTGTAACTAAAAGAGTTTTACTTTTTGTTTTAGGTGTAATCGACCAACCTCGAGGTCAAGCGTAAACTTTTTAAAACAGATGTTATTTATTTAGTGAATCGCCGTACCGGGAAATCGACATAGCGGGAGTAATTCGGAACGACAGTTGGAACAATCTTTCCATCTAATAAAAACTTTGCACTTATCTCTCTCGAATGCTCTTAATTGAGAGAACTGCAATTTACTTAAAACCCGCAAAGTCAACTTTAATTTCCAAGATCGCGATTCTCAACCTAATTTTCAGTCCAAGTGCTCTCAGCATTTCGACTGTAGTTGACCAAGCTACGGACAAACTGCAAATGAACTTCTACTTGCAAATGACAAGCGTTGTTACCAAAGAACAATTTGCACTAGTGTCTAGTATAAACTATAAATCATCCATGGTTGAGCACAGCTCGTGCTCTGTTTGTTATTCAAGCCATTAGCTTCAATAAGTGTCACTTACAGAACAAATAGACGGTGATAGCTATTAATTTATCGACATTTTGTGACATTCGACGCCATTTTTTTAGCCAAATGGGAGGAGCCTCATTTGGGAGATAGTAGGATAAGTGGGTTTTATTAAAAAAAGATAACTTGAAGTACCTGCTATTGAGCAACGCAATCCTTTTGTAAGTTCCATGATTAAATAATTTAAAAATAATGGTACTCCATTATCAGATTTCCTTTGTAAAACATTCGATATTGGTCGTTAGTTTTTTAATAAAAATTCGCAGTGTGATATTAATTGTGGAACATTTTATCGGCGACCCCGACGGCTTGATAAAGGTTTTCGTATTACAAACTCCCAATACGGGCGCTAAGCCCCGAATACTTGGCCTCGGCTCAAAATTACGGTCAATTTGCTCCCTGAAACAGCGGGATCAGGCTATCAATTTTCCATGCACGATTTAGATTATATAGATTGGAGTGTTATGGAAGGGGGAGTCCAGAGGGTTTCCAGCAAGCATATTCATATTATAAAACATAAGTGGTGCGTAGCGTATAACTATAAAAGTTTGAGAATGGAGCCATTTGGGCAGGAGCTCATTTTCAGTTTACAAAAAGTCCCAAAATCTAACTACGGGCACTTCAACCACGTTGATTTTCGGCAAAACTATTGTGGCCTTTCAGTCCATCAGATTTTGTGTAAAAAAAAAAGAATATTCTGCATTAATAAAGTTAAAGGAATTAAAACAGCTGTTCCTTATATTTTAAACGTGTAGGTATTGCACTTTTGTAGGAAACAGCAGAATTTATTTTAAAATTACCGATGATAAATTTCTATGTGAGGGGGTCGTAGTTAGCGTTTTTGGTGTCCCATACACCCCGTATATATTTTTAGGATGAATTCATAAATTGAGAAAGTCATGTTTAAAGGACATTGACAGGGTCCGGACCAAATGCTGCACAGGAGTGGATGAGGCTCCAATGGTATATAAAAAAAAATATATTTTAATATTGGCCCCTGCAAAACCAAATAAAAACAAGTGGTTGTTAATAATTGGTACGGGTACAGGTGGACTCTATTTACACTGACTTCCGTAAAGCTTTTGACAAGGTCGATCATAATTTACTTTTAGGCAAAATAGCGTTTAATGGCATTCGTGGGGATTTGTTCCGTTGGTTTACTTCCTATGTTACAAATAGAAAAGCAAAAAGTGGTAGTTAATGGTTTCCAATCTAAATCCATAACTGTTTCATCGGGGGTGCCTCAAGGCTCGATACTGGGCCCTTCGTTATTTATTATATTTGTCAATGATATTGACATGTGCTTCCTTAACTCCAAATTCTTACTATACGCAGATGACCTTAAAGTCTATAGACCCATCAAAACTATTCTTGACTGTCAACTGCTTCAACAAGACCTCAATCGTCTTACAGATTATTGCGCTAAAAATAAACTCAAACTCAGTATTTCTAAATGCTGTTGTATTAGCTTCACTAAAAATAAAAATGTATTTAAATACCCCTATGCAATAAACAGCGAAACTCTTGCAAGAGAGAGTTTGATTCGCGACCTGGGAATATTACTTGACGATAAACTGCACTTAGACGCACATGTTAATAAAATTGTAAATAATGCTTATCGTATGTATGGCTTTGTGATGAGATCAGCCAGAGAATTTAAGCACCCTAGTACATATTTATATCTTTATCGATCACTAGTTAGGTCTCAATTAGAATATGCAGTTCCTGTGTGGAACTCCTACTACAATAAATATATTGAGAGTATAGAAAGCATACAACGTAAGTTTCTGAAGTCTATGTATTATCGCTGCTTAAAAAGTTATTATCTCTCTTATAGTGAGTTACTTAAAAAATATAATCTGCTTTCTTTGAGTTCAAGGCGTACGTTTCTTGAAACAACATTTTTGTATGACTTATGCAACAACTCGTATGATTGTTTAGACATTTGCAACAAGTTGTGTTATATAGTTCCCAGAACATGCCAGGGACGCGAGCTACGCGCACGATCTGTATTCGCCACTACTTCCTGTCGCACAAATGCTTGCGTGCACCTCTTCGTCGCCTTACGAGCAATTTTAATAAGAATTTCTGCAGTTTGGATCTGTTTGCTTTGCCGCATGGAAAGTTTAGACTCATGTTACTTAACATTTTGAAAAATTAATTAATGTGATACTAATGTTTCACTTATTAACTACATTACTTACTTATATTATATTCCTCTTTTTTATTGTTTAAAGCGTTATACGTTAGTCTAAAATTTACCAAATTGTCTCATTGTATATCTGTGGAGAACGTGGTTGATTTCACATTTGTATTATTCCTGTATCCTATATTTTTTTAATTCTTAATGTGTAATTGTTAGTTTTCCTCAATAAATAAAATAAAAAAATAATTATTTTTCATAAAATTATGTTTATGACATGTTTTTCTCTCCGAAATATACTAATCCACAACAGGCTTGGTTCAACTTCCATACTTAGATTGGCAATGTTCAGTTACCTACGTGCACACATATCTTTCATAAGGAGCTTTCTCAAACCTCTATAAATAATAATAATAATATAATATCAATGCAAACATTGTTATTCGGAGATACCAATATATTAAGCGATATAGCACAAATCTTCAAATAATATTCCGACATAGATAACATAAATTGCAATGTTACCACATATTCCACTGCAAACTCAATAAGGAGCATACTGTTGAGAATTAATTTGTAGAGATCAAACAAGAGAAACACCGCATCTCATAGAGGTATGTAATAGATAATTATTATATATATGTAACAGATAATTATGTTTTTGTATGAAAGTACACGTAATAGGTATACTACAGAGATACAAAAGAGAATGAGTATTAAAAAACTTGGTTTCTTTGTGAAAGTGTTTTGTTATCATAAGTATAATCACGTGTTTAAGTATCGGTCACTAATTACCAGTCACCCTATATATTCTGGACAAACTTATTATAATTTCATCATTAAGAACATAAATGTTGCAGTGTATTCTGCAAAATCACGTTATATAATATTCAATTTATTTTATTGTAGAGGTAGACAATATCAACCGAGTATAAACCGGTTGTATTGTTACTGTTACCACATTATTTATAATAATAGCCCGATACAAGCGATATGTTTTAAATACTCATTGTGGTGATGATGAAAATATAGGTAGTTTTCACATTGTGTAACAGTTTCCAAACAGAACATCAGTGAAAAACACATTTAAACCATCTTTCGCCATCTTGTTTGTCAATACTTAAATTTTTGAAAACGTTTTCTCAATAGTTCAGCAACTGCGTCCTTGTCATGCCAAGCGAAATATCCTTGTAATTACTAGGATTGCATAATGTTAAATCTCTTTGTTATAACCGCTTTCTTTACCAACTAACTCAAAAAACGAAACTCGTCGACTTTATAATATTCCTTCCACAAGTTTTAACAAAATGTTTGAAATAGAATCCCTTGTTAAGGCGAAATCTCGCTTTAGAAAAATGTGGAATACGCTAGACGGTAAGGTATGACGGGATAAAAGGTACCACGGACGTGGAAGCAAAAGCACTGTTGTTTACCCGAACAATCCCCTCGTTAGCCTCGAGAGACACGATCTATCTTAAACACTCTTAGCCTGAACAACAAGTTTATGCCTAAACGCATTTTCCTGGAACAAACATAGGCACAAAGGTAGAAAATCTTTTAAACATTGATGATATTTACATGTGTTTTTCTGCATTTCAATCGCTATAACCTTTTGTCTTGTTTTGTTTGCACTTTCGTGCGTCATTTGTTATCAATATTTATAATCCCGATGTTTGTGGTATGGCTTGAAAGTCAGTTTTTCCAAGGTTTTATGTCATCATCTGCCATTATGATTGATTGATGATGTATCAGTATTTTACATGAAGCGAGCCTATCTGACCTTCACAACCCAGTAACTGGGTAATACGAAACCCCTTGGTAAGACTGGATGTCAGACTTGGCTTCTGATTACTTGTAAAGACTGTCAAAGATCTACAAATGACAGCCGGGACCAACGGGAGGAAACTCGGTATGTAATTATGCTCACCCATCCACGGACCGACCTCGGCAAACACGGCTTAACCTTGAAGAACGACCCGTGCTGCTGTTATTATTTAGCCACGAGCTCCTCTATTTCTATGTTTTATGTATGTGTGTTTAATGCTCCTCATTTCTCCTTGATGTATTTTATCGCGGCCTTGGAGGATAAAAAGCAGTTCAAAATACTTGTCTATAGAGATCAACGTAGATCATAAATCTGAATGCTATTTTATCGTTAGCAACGAGTTATGATTTGTTCTGAGCCTCTGCAGATTTTCTTTTCTAACAATAACTGCCGTGGAATGTAGCTTTTGGAACATTAGGTAACTATTCTCGACTCGAAAATATAGTGATGGTTCTACAGAACAGTAGTAGGTACAGTGTACCTATGCTTCTGCTGTTTTGTTGCTAAAAATGTATTATTATGCCCCTACTATTAAATAAACTTTTTAGTTTTAATTTACCTACACATAAACAAATAAGTTGGTTACTTACCGACATAGTTTAACAATGCAAAAATGAGTTTCATTGTTTTTTTTTAATTTGTTTTGGAAAATAAATAATTTAAACTAAGCCACTTTAATGATTACCAAATTACACATCTTGGTATTAACAGAGTTGAATAAATATAACATAATTTTCATTTCATTTCATTTCATTTTTTTTAGTTTAATCAGTTTTTATATACCCTCGATTGCTATCAACGCCACCGCATGAGAGTCGAGCTGCTGATATAAACCCTTTTTTCTCTGAAACATTAATATAATACTTCAAGTATTGGAAAAGATGAGCCTCGAAATTATTTGAGACATTATCGAAGTCTCAAGTCGAATATCGCTTTAGTATTTTTTCTTCGAAAGTTACTTTATCGTGGTATCCTTGGTTTGGTAAGACTTCCTCTCAAAGTTTCGGCCGAGATGGTCGGATTTTGACATCCGATTTTTCTCGACCCTATTATTGTAATATTCATTTGACCTTCCTTCGTGCTACAGACCTTTAGTGAGTTTCTATGGCATCGTGTTAATGTTTTGTTAAAGTCCCTGAGGCTATTAATTAAATAAATGTTCTTAATTATTATTTTAGCTACATTGTTGAATTTAAGCGGAAACTACGGAACCCCGACTCAAAGTTTTCTTAAGTATGGCCTGTACAATATTTGTTCTGGTCCTATATCCAATCAAGTACCCACTTAATGTTACCAACATAACACTTTGAGGATATTTGCTTTGTAAAGTTAATCAATTGTGAGCCGTACCTAAACTGTTACTATGTAGTTTGTGTGATGGTCTCGTACATGGACCCACGCGAATAGTCTACAACTGTAACTTTTTACCACTTTTCTCTTAAGTATTTTCTAGAGACTAGCCAGTCACCAAAAACAAGGAGTGTCTAGCCAGCGTACATCACATGCCTCGAGGAGTTTCAGTGGCTTGCAAGTGTTTCGTATGAAAAGAATCTCGTAAAAAAACTTGAGAGGTGTCAAGGGACACCCGGATGGAACGAAGTTCCTTTCACGTACATAATATCAATATATTTTAGATTTAAGTTAGTGTGCGAAAAATAAAATATTTAATTTAAGGAAGATTAATCCTTAATTCGAAGCAATACGTCTTACTTAACTGCACAACCGAATTTGTACTTTGTAGTTCGGTCACTCAAAATAATAATCATATCTATCCTTACTCACATACACACCCCAATTGTACGTAATTTAAGGAATATTCAACTTTATTTTAAAGAAATAAAGCTTACAATAGCTTACTATAGCAAAAAGGGTCGTGACAACTTTTCGTAAGAATTTTTTCCGTCTAGCCCCCTTTCACAACGCGCGATAAGGAACTTCATTGAAATTAATGGCTTGACTAGACCGTTCCTTATTTTTTACCTAACACAATATTGTCCTATTTAACTGTTACTGGTAGAGAACGCTTTGAAGTATTAGCTCAACCTTTACCTATATATGTTATGTATTATGTTTATATGATTAAATAGTCTGTATAAAAATATATAAATTGCTTAAATATTGACGAATTAGTTCTTCTAAACTAGTCATTAGATTTCGATGAGGTTTTCATCATAAATTAAAGAATTATTGTGGAAAGTTTAAGTTAGTGAAATATGCAGATTAAACTTAAATAAAATAAAGAAATGTCGAGTAATTTTTATGTCGTAAAATCCATGGGTAGCAGGTCAACACTTCACATTAGTTTATATGACGTGTTGACCTGCTCCGCACGGTTATTTCATTTATGTTTAATCTGCTTATTTTAGTAACGTAAACCTTACAAATTAATTATTTTTCCTTGTTCAGTCAAGTTAAGTACATAAATACTTAAACAAGCTCTGAAAAGAGTCAGAATGAGAAGTTAATGGAAGGTAAAGATCTGTGTTCCCGACGTTAAGTGTCACTAAGCTTAACTTTTCTCCTAGCTCGTAACTTTTACGTAGGTACTAGGTAAGGAAACTGGCTAGGCACCTACTTACTGACTTATATCGAATATTAAATATTTTCTGTACTTATCTGTATCTATTTACACATCTATACAAATAAATCAAATTTAAGTGTTTGTTTGTAATTTCAAAATAACAGTTGTTTACTGAGTGCATCATTCAATCTCCGAAACGGCTAATAGTTGAATACGAAGATCACGGGTAACAGCTAGTAATCAATAAAAATATTTTTATTTCACATAGGCCTACATGCTTACGAAACGTCGAAAAAAGGTGCACGGTTCGGGTTGGTCGTTTTTTATGGAGAAGAACCGGCAAGAAACTCAATGGTTACTGTTTTAAAATCATTTGGTTTTATAATATTTCTATGTTACAGCGTTAGTACTTAAGTATGGGAGGACATCGGAGGTCCGACAATAAGTCGTTGCTTACTACAAAACTTAGAACAAGATAAAAAGTTACCAAGGATCTAGGAATCTACATATAAGGCTTACAATGTCCACACACTCACAAACAACTCTCAAACCATTTTAATATTAATGTTAACTTTTTTAGGATTAGGCCTAATCCTAAAGGCATTACAGCAGGCACTACGCCGGGGGAAACTCCGTTGCCGCGCCGCGGCAAATTGTCGCTCAGCGGACAGACCTCCGGCGCGATCTCATGGCGGCATGGAGACAGCGACTATCGCAACGAGCGGGAGAAGTCATTTGATGATTTCCCATCCGTAAAAAAAAAAAAAAAATTCCAAACCATTTTAATATTAATGTTAACTTTTTTAGGATTAGGTAAACCGCTGCCTAATCCTAAAGGCATTACAGGTCTGATGTTGTGTTTATATTTTCGTAGACACAATGAATGAAAATATAACTTAAATAGGAATTCTTCTTCTTAGCGTGTCGCAAACTAAATTGTGTCGGCCCAGAACTGAGCCACGAGTTTCGTACCCTCTGTAGCGTACACTGTAATGAACAAACAGCAGGACACGATATTAAGTGTCCCATATAATAGGAATTATGACTAGGATTTAGGTAGGTAGCATTTTTTTATAAATAAATTAATACTGTTCCGATAGGTACACGATAGTGAAATTCATTATCGTTTACCGGAACGGCAAATGTGAAACAAAATAACACTTAATAAGTAGGTATCGTGATTAGCGATATTACATTATTAAAAAAAAACATGTACCCTGGTTTTCTACCTACTATACCTAAATAAAAATATAGTACATTCCTTGAGCAATAATTAGATTAAGGAACAGAGAGAAAGAGGTGAGGAAAATTCCTTGTAACAACATTAAGCAAGCCGACACCTTGGATGTTTAATTTGATCAGTAGGGTCGCGACGCCTTGCAGAATCATTCAGGTTCGATGAACGATCACGTGGACAGTGTGTTGTGATATGACACGAAAGGATTTGACGCTGACCTATAATTGCTTATCATATATATTGAGTTGGTATATCTAACTTTGTGGTTCTGGATTTGACATAGATTGAATGAGACAGAAATGAGGAATGCCATAAATACACGTGTATTTTCACATCCAAGCATCGACTTTTTTGCTAGATCATTTGCGGAACTCATGTCGTAAATTGTGTTCACAGTGTAAACGACACGTGAACGAAGCGTATAATAGTATAGGACGACCTCCTAAGGAAATCTATGATGGGGACTGAATAAAAATACCCTATGTGCTGTATCCGATAAATGCTAATTTTAATGCTAAAGGAAGATATTGATATTAAAACAAAGTTTTATTGCAGTTCTTCCTTAGCTACAATACCGATTACCTACATGAGTGGTGACACATTTCATTTATATACAGGGTGTAAATCACCTCATCACGAAGCCGTCAACCAAGCATTCTGTACATGAAACTAAGTAACTTTACGCAAAAATTATTGCTGGGAAACGACTTTTTTTTGGGGGGTGTAAAATCATGTTTTGTGGTAGAACTCAATGTAACGCATTCAAAACATTATGCTGATGGACGGATTGAATAGTACGGGGGTCGTGGAGGTGTTTAAAGTAAAAATCTTACATTAAAAACACGTATTTGAAAAAATACTTGTCAAAAAGTTGGAACTTTGACCCCTAATATCTCCTTAACTAGAAGGTTCCCAGGTATGGTGTAGAACAAAAAAATGATCGCAATGACAGGGAGAACCAGTGCCTTTCGGCTTCGTTAAGAGGTGTTTTACACCCTTTATGTAGCTATATTAAAAAAAAACTATTTGCCACCATGTAACAGATTTTTCTGTAATGTTCGAGATTATCAGGACTTATAAAATTAAGTGTTTTTTTTTGCTTTGCGTATTTTTATTGTATTCATTAGTATATTGCACCCGTGCGAAGCCTGGGCGGGTTGCTAGCGTATATTCCCAGTCACCCCCGCGGGGATTGCCACCGGAGGCAAATGGGAATAAAAATTCCCAGTCGCCACCGGCGGTAACAGGGAAGTCACTTCAGTTTCGCTGTACATTGCTTTCTCCATCGTAAAGAATAAAAGGATGAGGTAACTTATCCTAAACCTGCATGATTTAAGCCAACACTAATTCAAATACGACTTATTTTGCTTTTGAAACACAAAGCAACAAGTATCATAAATAAAATTACGCCATACATGCTAAATTACACTATGTCGTTTTCTTAAAGTTCTTTTTTATTTGACCCCAAGTAGCTTTGTTACTTGAGAGGGTGAATATCCATTGTTTTTCTTATCGCTGAACCCATTTTTATGTAACATCATGCATGCTGATTTAGACTTTATGTCGTTTCCATTACAGTCCCTATTGTTTTTTTTTATCTCGGTAAAGTATTTCAAGGACAAAAGGATAACTGGGACAGAATACTACATAATATGAGTAACGTAACTAAATAAAAGTCTTAATATATCTGTGATTTAACGTTGTTGTATTACAATATTTTTAATTAGTTTTCTTATAAAATTATTCTAAACACACGAGTCTGATTATCTGTGATATAAAATACCAGTTGAAATGTACTTTTAACAAATTTATTCATATCGAAATCAAAATAAAAAAATATTTCAATTCCATTGTCTTTTTTTAGAGATTAGAGGCAGGTTCAGGATAGGTTACCTCATCGTTTTATTCTCTACGATGGAGAAAGCAATGTACAGCGAAACTGAAGTGGGGGCAATGACTTCCCAGTTACCGCCGGTGGCGACTGGGAATTTTTATTCCCATTTGCCTCCGGTGGCAATCCCCGCGCGGGTGACTGGGAATATACGGTTGCTAGTAAATAATAGATACGTATGTCTGACGCAAACTGAATACCTTATGTTTTCTGTAACATAGCTATAATTAGAAAAAGGCTTTAATCTTGAGCGATTATGCCAGTACCACAGGATGTATACGAAGAAAGAAAGCGGAGATTTAATATAGGTATATTATGTTATTTATACGAAATCACGTTCCTGCCTTACCTTTCATTACGCGTGGAAAAATCAGAGGTCTTTCCGCAGACGAAAACAAACAACGACGTCTGTTTTATATTACATGCTATTCATAGATAAAACATGTACCTATGTTATACATGCACCCAATTTCGCCCCAAGCTGGTTCGCGAAATGTTCTATAGAAAAACTCGGGACAGCTTGCGTTGAAAACAAAACCGGGATTGTAGAGTGAATGTTGAGGATGAGATTGGATACAAAACTGTGGTAAAATTTAATGTGCAGTCAAAAAAAACATGTGATCCATTTCAAAGAAGTACATTGTTTTTTAAACTCGGGTTTTCCGGGTATCACATATTTAATTATGTGAATGATTCCGAAGTTGAGTTCATAAATAAGTTCACCTTTCATTGTTATTCATTTCAATTTACATACTGCAGACTCATTTCAAAAATTCTCCTTAAATATCTAAATATAATATATATCATAGTACCTACATGACATTGCCATTATACTCGTGGCCATTACCGAGAAATTCTTTCTAATGTTGAGTCAGCTAAAATGAAGCACTGTCTGTTAACAACGTTAATGTAAAAGACAGAATGTATAAATCTTTACATTTTCGTTTATAAAAAATGTGAGTTTGCAAAGATTACTGCTAACATCTGTGATATACAAACTCAACAGTTTGCAATCTCGTCAAGTTCATGGAGGTAACTGTGCTAATGATTTTCGACCCGAATCAATAATAAAATGGCTAGGTAATTATTATTTTGTTTCTTATTTACGGAAATCGGTAACTGTGAACCACCCGTGTCTTAAAGGCAGCCCGTCGGGTTCTCGCCCTATAACCGCACTTTCACAGATGTTACAAACAATCTCAAACGTTTATTTGATAATTCCTTATTGCTTATACCACGTTAAGGGGTTATACTGATATACTGACAAACGTAAACACCCAAAAAATCAGCGTCTATTGATAATTAACTGGGAACCGCAATTTAAATTGATTATTTTTGTATTTTGTGACAACCTCCACAATTTTGACGAGGATGCAAAATAAAACCTTGTATGTAATTACTGAGACCTTTATTTAAACGTAGAAACTAGAAAGCAATAAAGATTTTTTTTATTTATAAACATACATTATAGTAGTTCTAAATATTTTTGAGCCATTAGGAGTTGAAAGAGAACGAATTTGGTTCAGCTGTTTTAAAATAAGAATGATATATTTCTTATTGTGCTAATAGGGCAATAAATAAAACGCATTAGCACAAAATAACCCACACAATATACTATCGAAGGCTAGTTCAAAATGGCGGTCATCTGAGACAAGAAGAATGCGGAAGCAATATAAGGCAAATTAAGTAAGTTTCAAGTTCTTATATTTGAAATATTTCCTAGATAATTATTATTGTGACATAATAACTACGTTAATCAAGTTTAGAAAAACAAACAACATATTTTAATTAACACGTTTCCTTGATGTGACGAGAAGTAAATTGAAAAGTATGTCACCGTTCGCGATCGCTTATCTCTCAACAGTTAAAATAAAACACTCCTAGATAAACAATGCCAATGCAAATATATCATCGTTTTCTTCGATTTATCGTTAAAAAAGAAAGCGAAGAAATATCAGCCTGTTTGGTAGCTCAAAATTAGTAGTACTTAACTAAGCTCAACCATGTAACTGTCCCACAACATGGCAAAGACGTATTTTAAAACAAAAAAGGAATGAGATAAATCATCACTTTTGTTTAGTTATGTATGTGTAGGTATGAATGTGGATAGGTTAAGAGTAGAGAAAGACCATGATGAATTTAGTAGGTACCTAATCAGGTTGCTTGCTTAGTGTTTAGATGATTTATGGACATCAGAAGCCGAGGTTTCCTTACGCTAACCACTGTTTTAAGCAATTGCTTGGATAAAATTGCAACATCGGACAGACCACATCTCCAAGAACCGAATTCGGGCAATAGCTCGTGGACATGACGACAGAGCAATTACACAAATTAATATGGTTACCAGGAACTCATGTGAACATCTCTCACTAATTAAAAGTCAAACAACCACGAGACCTAAATTAAACAGGCGATTAACAGCATAAATTAGTTCGACAGACTTCGGGAACATCGACAGCACGTAGCACTGTATTAACCGACCAAGGATCCAATTAACTAATATAACGTATTTAAGGAAAATATCAAATTCATCCAATCATTCAATGACAAATAGCTTACAGTCTTCATCTCCTAAAGAATTTTAAAAGGGGAGAGTTTGTATCGAAGAGCGTCGTTTTTTGGATAAGAAATTCCGTCGTGTACACGGCTTATATTATAATAAATGTTAAGCCAACATTGATAACCCTTTACTATTTTTTCCAATAGCTATTGTCAAAATTCGACGGTATATGATTTCCCAATGGTGTTGTAAAACTGCCTGATGATATTTATTTTTATTATATAAGGTAGTATTTACCAGGAATCTCAGTCTAGTAATAACTTGTAGTACTTGATAAAAATAAATGATAAGATAACGTTAATTATATACAAGCACAACAAATGATGATTTTGGTAAAGGTGTGCCATAGTTTCCGGAATATTCTAGGACCGTATCATTTGTAATTTTTTTGAGTAATTGCCATCGCACCTTTGTATGGGACAAACACATAATGCTATCAACGGTAAAAGCTTGTAGGTATGGCTCTAAGGCTACGCTCTAATTCGTACTTCATCTGATTAAAAAGCATTTTGATTGTAACTGAAAAGTTCAGTCATCGCATCATTGTCAGTCGTACTTTTACTGACCATAAAAGTTAATTGTATTATATTTTTAAGACCAAAAAATAAATTATGCAGTGTGCACTGAATGCCATTTTGATCAAATCTTCCCGAAGAAATACAAGAAAATATAAAGTTCGTTTTTGCGCCAAATGTAACGCACACAACTGGATCAAACATCTAAAATGTTATTTATTGTTAACAATAAATTATTGTTACTGCAAACATAAAACAAAATTACTATTTAAATAGCATTAAAGATACGTCAATGTACCTAACCAACACCAGATCGTTTCAGAATGTAGGTGTAAATAAATGCGATACCCATTGCATGATATATTTCACGATGCCTGTCGTCATTGGCAGTTCTTACCAAATCTAATCTAATATCTGATCCGTAGATATTGTACCGTATAAAATATACCTACCTCTTTTCACCGAATAAGAGAAAAAACTGGGAAAGTCTACGTGATCTTTTTTACGTTAGATAGACTCGGGATCCGTTGAAAATAAGTCTTCATTAAAGCTACGAATTGGTGTTGTATTATTATATTTATGTGAAACTTATTATTATATTGTTCACCTGCCATGTATTTTTTAATTTTCATTCATTGTTAACCAACTAATGTATTAACTTCCCAAACGATCAATTACTTAAGTTGTTTTTATCAGTGATCGTAATTGTTTCTAAACACGCGTTGAAAAACGAAACTTAGTTAACAAATGGAGGCACTTTTACCTGTTGTTTATATCATTAGTATGGATACATAATACTCGTTAATTGGGCAATTAACGGCTATAGTAATTACAAGGCTATAATAGTAGAGTACCCACTCCACAATAATTGTATAAATTATGACATATATCCATCACAAAGTTCCGAGAAACTAAATTATGTAATTTATTGCTATAAAAGTAAACAATTTTATTAGTCTTAATAACGAGTTTTGTATGAACGTTTAATATATCAATTATCACATAATCATTTACTTGCAAGAATAATCACCGAAGAATTCCAAACAAACAATCTTAACCAAAAAAATTACAGCAAATTTACTTGAGATTCAACAAGTTGTTTATAATAAATCTGTTAAAGTATTCGACTTACCGAGTGTTGTACTCGATAATACACGATTTCATGGTTGTTGGTTCATTCACAAATATTAGGCGCGCGTTACAGGAGCGTCTGAGAGCGCGTCGCGTCGGAAAATGTGGAAACACTGAAGTGGCTTCGCGGTGCGTGTGGCGGCGGCGGGCACTAGAGTCGCACTGCTGGGCGCCCACTGCCTGACCAGCCGCGACAATCAGCCCAGTAAACAATGTCCTTTATCGCTCATCTCAACTATTACATGGACACTATCACACAACTATTGTCTCAGCAACATATTTTCAACTGAACATATTCACACGTATTATTAACCTACGCCGTCACCGCCACACGTAAACATTTTTTTGTTAAATCAGGATGCAGTTTATATACTAATTATTTATCCACATAATTAATACATAGGTATACACGATTTTTGCGATAAGAGGCACTTATCGTAAAAAGTTAGATTGACATGACATGTGTCCGTAAAAACCAGTTACTACGACGAACGTAATAAGTGGCCTTGTACATAATAAACAGAATACTAACCATTCAAAACGATTGTATTGAATCTGGGTAATGAAATGCGTGAGAATGTAGCTAATGTTAGAAATTAAAATGAGAATAAGTAGGTAAAATAATACTATGTGTAACTCCTCCGTCAACGACGTATTTTTGCTACTTTGCCAACTTAAAAAAAGTTACAGAACTTTGTCTTACAACTACGAATTCAGTTCAAAATGTCTACTATGTACTTAGGTACCTAGGTACTCTTTCATTTGATTTAGTACGAGTACACCGAACAAACTTTTTGCATTAAGCCTTAACCAAATTGTGGATGTTTTATTACCTGCGGGAAATGTTCAGCGACAACTGCCACGAAAATATGACTTTATTTATAAAAGTTTGATTCACACGTATAATATCTACAGAGACGATTTTTTCGATTTTTTAAATAAACATGTAGAATAAAACAAAGAAAAAATGAATGTATACACATATTAACCGTCGAAAGGAACACAAATATGTGCCTAACTAAGCGAGTGTTTACAAAGATAAACTGTGCAAAAATGCGTATCTCATCCAACAAAAGGAAGATTAAACTAGAACATGCAAATATTTCCCCTAGAGTAACAAGAAATACCATAAAGTTATTTCAATTAACTTTACATTACGCTTATGGCGGATGACCTGGTTTCTTTGTCCAGTAACGCCTCATTACCCTTATATTGTAGGCAACGCAGATTCTTTCTTAAACTAGGTAGTACTGTATCCGAAAACTCAAATTCTGATGAAGATTTTGTTTGTATTTTAGTTTTGAAATAATACTAAAATATACACAAGTATCTAAAAGAAAAAAGAAACACAGGGCGTCAAAAAATTCGTCGACATCGCTGGTAATAGGAAACGTCCCCAGAAGGTTGGCAGCATCGCCACGCTGGATGGCAAATGATTCTTTGGCTAAAAAAAAAGGCCAGCCCTCTGGTTACGTGAAGAGTCGATCAACCGCTTGGCGAAATCCCGAAATACTACAAAATAATGATGACTAACAATTTCATGTAACTACGGGCTGTCAAAGTGACAGATAATGTCGAAGTAACTGTCACTTTAGCCTTCAGTTTCGTTTTGGTTCCATTCAATTTCTAGTGTTAGGAACATCGAGCGAGCCTGACGGAAGAAAAGCTTCTTAGAATTAAGACACTGCTTAGCGTTAAGACAGGATGTACATGCTTCTATACGGCCACTTCAACTCTGGGATAGGAAATCTACGCTTCGATAACTATTCGCGATGACAGCGGCAGTTCCACTAATTAACGATGGAATTAGTAATCTGCCATTATGTAATAAGAATATGATGTAAGTTTTTAAACTAACATGGTCACTTCACTATTATTAACTCTGAAAACGATATTTACCATGTTTACTATTAACGCTGAAATATCAGGAACTCAACACATATAATGATAAATATCCCACTTTCAGTGTTAATGATAAGAATAAGATGGTTGTGTATCTACTCTAGCCAGATTTTACGTAAAAAGTAATCATAATTGCGTCTTACACCCACTACGGAGGCAAAATATAGTAGCCCACGATTTCCGTTCATAATTTTGATTAGTTTCTCGGTAATAAGCTCGACCCAATTAGCAAGTACATATTCAAGCCTCCAGCAAAGACTGTTACAAGGAAAAAAACCATGAAATAAAAATCTCTTTTGCCCTATTCAGACATTGAAGGCACGCCTTCAATACGGAAGCCTGCAAGTTCTGCTACTACACCGATAAGGAACTAATATTCAAAAGAGTAAATAATTATTTTGTAGACATAAATGTACATTCAATCAAAAAAGTATCGGGGATTTGTAATTTGTTTATGGTTCCAAATTAAATTTTTGTTTTTTTTTTATTACGTTGCCACAACTGTTTTCAATTTTGGCGCGGAGTTTGAGTTGCATCTGTTATTTAAATTAAATACAGTGCTGTTTTTATTTAGATCGTATCTAGTGTGTATAGCGAATTTCAAAATAGACAAAAACATCGAACAAAGAGTTGCATCACCAATGGAATTTCGTGTTCGGAATCGCTGAAAATGTTACAGAAGGCTTACAGTGAATCGACTTTATCAAAAACACGTGCTTATAGTGTATACAAAGCGTTCAAAAGCGCTCGAGATGTGATGGAAGATTTGCCTCGCTCTGCACGCGTAGCATGACCGCCGTAGAAACGAGAACATTGTCATTGTCTATCTGTCATTATGTCGATTCTTCCATAGACAAAACTCTTTTTTACTGACAGTGGTCATGCTACGCGTGCAGGTAGGCCATCAACGTCTTCAACTGAAGTTAACATCACAAAAGTGAAGAAAATAGTGACTGAAAATTCTCATTCAATAATTAACATTTTGTGTATTATTTGATCGTTTTCCGATACTTTTTTGACAGAGTAGTATACCGACTCCAAACTTTTAATGAAAGTGCCCAATTTCTCTTGACACATTACTATTGTGCTACTTTCAAAGACAAATGTTACATTTTGTACATGGAAACGTTGTTCGCTATTTTTTCGAGGGTCAAGTTACACTGGTTATGCAACACGATAGTCGTGTCTGTTAAATTACATCACTAACTCAACATATGCGTTAGCCCACGCAACACCGCGAGCTGGGACAAAACATCGTAATTATACTCCTAAAAATAATGTCTACAAGAAATTGTCTTCTATTTCGTGCCAAGACACTAATAATGTTTGGTTACGCTATTTTTTCATTTATGAATTAGTGTAAAGCGGTATTATAGAGTTTAATCTGCCAAATTTTAATTTTTCATGGTTTAAAAATATTAATATATCGTTTTTTCTTCATAATTTCACAACAACACAGATAGACCGCCAAAAATGTATAACAAACGGTTTTCATTGTTTGAGTTCCCTTTGTTGCGTCCAATCTTCGCGCATCAACCAATTGTTTAAGCGCAAGTGACATTAGCTGACAGACTTTGGGAAAATGCCCAAAAAATAAAAATGAAGAAAAAACAACAAAAAAATCATCGAAGCGCCACGAGAGAGTGACAATGTATAGATTTCATCTTCATTTCGGGTAAGAAATTAATGTAAATGAAAACAAAAATACAAATGGTTACGCATATATAAAACGTGTCTTACGATAAATTCCTACAGGAACGTGCTGGGAAAAAGAGTTTTCCTTTTTAGGATTACACCTTTCTTCGAAAATTTTCTTGTTGATGTTTTAAACAGAGCTATTTTCGTAAGAAAAATTAAATTCAAAGAAAGATTTAACTCTCGAAAAAATAAAACAATCCGTTGTCTTCATCGTTAGTGCTGAATTTACACAGCGTCGTAGGTACCCAAATTATCCGAAAACTGGCTGATTTGTGTCCTAACACATAATATTTATCTTTCTATCTATATATATATCACACAAAAAAATGTGAAAGAAACATTCATTAACAAATTTTAGACCAATAAAACCATGAAAAAATATATCCTGCACAGGTAGGTAGGTAGGTAGAAAAAAGTGCATTGCAACGCATACAGCTAGTTTACAGATAATTACGGAAATTTTGGTACCTACTTGATGTAAAAAAGATAATGTACGGAGAAATACTAATATCATAATATTTTTGGTATTTCTGTCATTATCTGTTTTGGTTGGTTGGGCAATGGCAAGTAATATTGACTTAGTAATATAGCTTGCACTAAATCACTTTTTTTGCGCCATCAGATTAAAATATTGGACAAAAACACAGGGATCATGCGATTCATGCATAAAACTGCGATCTAAAAGTCCATTGAACAGTAAGCTTTATGGGTTCATATTAAAACTTTGGTTTTGATAACGGTAGTTTATCATGCTTTCATAAATCGACCAAAGTATAATAACTTATAATAATAGCATACTATTTAAATCTAAACGGGTTTAGTATAACATAAACACAGGTTTTACATTTTATGATGACCCTTTAAAACAAAAACAGCGAAAACCTTTAGCGAATAAATCAATAAACGCGTTTGTTATTTTTAGGGTTCCGTACCCAAAGTGTCAAATGGGACCCTATTACTGAGACTCCGCTGTCCGTCCGTCCGTCCGTCTGTCACCAGGCTGTATATCTCATGAACCGTGATAGTTAGCCAGTTGAAATTTCTCCACATTATGTATTTCTGTTGCCGCTATAACAACTAATACTAAAAAATTGGTTGCCTGTAAAGTCGGTATACGGGCGAAAGTTTTACGTGACAACGACTTTGAGTGGTAAAATAATTTTAATGTGAATATTCATTCGTATAGTAGGAAGAAGGATGAAATAATAGTAACAATTTAAAACATTTATTTGCGCGTGCCTTTCACTTTTTATGTCTGTCTCTCTCGCTCTTAGGCGGGCTAACCATGCCCGAGTGGAAGGGACGCGTGCCTCTCACTCGCTCTCATTGTGAGCGCATAACGTGAGCGGAGCGTAACGCAGTTTCTTGAAGTGTCACCCGGCAAACCAATTTATAAGACGTTGTCACGTCAAAACAGAATAAAATAAATATTTAAGTCAGGCTCCCATACTGGCCGGTATTTATTATCAATCCTAATCCCAACTGGCATTTAAGTGTTGCTCAATGACGTTAATAGGCTAGTAACGTCATATTTCCATAAATATTTCGTGTGGTAGCTAAACAGCCTTGATGTTTAAGACAATCAACTACCGGCTCAACGGTTTCCGAGATAATCCAGATAATAATTCACTCGGACAAAGATCGCGGTATATAAATAACAGACTCTCATGGCAGCTGAAAATGTTGTGGAAGTTTTATCGCAGAAAGAAAACATGCACAGACATTGAGATAGCCTGCTGTTTGTCTTTTATATTGGATTTTGTTGTAGAGTTATTTCATTTCTAAATTACATTTGCAGAAACTATAATAATTGGATTAGGCGTAGACGATTATAGTTTAACTTGCAATTGCTTTCTTTTCTGTTTCGTGTGGTAAGGGCCTAATCTGGTGTCAGAGTTTCTATGCCACCCATGGGCCATCTGGCTTGGCTTTACATGCCGTCGAGGCATATCCATCTCATATATACCGAAGCAAGTGATAAATATACAATACGCATATGAATCCGAAAAATCAGAGGTGCGTTCTTTGGTTAGAGCTATGGTTTGGCAGTTCGAAGGTCACACCATTAGGCTATTCTGCTGCAAAAAAAATGCGGTGCTGTTCCTTGAACGATGGGACTATGATATTACGTACCCTCAGTCTGATGGATAATGATAATATAGTGATAATGCCAAACTCGTAGCAAAGCTCTATTACGGACTGCTAAACGTACAACATAGTAATGTTTACGGCTGTGTATTACATTTTGTTTTACAAAGCCTCTTCCGCTTTATAACAGTTATAAAAAAAAAAATACAGACCACGAATCTCATTTAAAAAATTTCAGAATGTTGTAAAAACAGTTATAAAAAAAAATAACACAGACCACGAATCTCATTTAAACATTTTCAGAATGATTATTAAAACAGGGCCCTAAACATGTTTATATTGTTAATTCTACATGCCCCTGCTACAAGCTACTAGCTACGTGCTACGCAGCTACGACGGCTAAATTTCATTCACCCCACTCGCCTGCAATATTCCTGCAATATTACGGTTATAATAATTGCGATTTAATACAGTGTATTGTGGTTTGTTTTATATAACTTCATAAAACAAACCACAACACACTTAATTTGGGACATAGGGTGTATGGGTAGAACCTAGCTAATGACCTCCCAAATCCCTGTAAACATTGTATCGGTTCATGCGCCAAACACTCTGTATAGGGTATATGAAGAGCTACGTAAAACCAATAGATATCTAAACTACACATTATAGACCATCGCAATGTCATGATTACCTACTCTGATTTTATCATTTGCCTAAAGGAAACATAATATTATTATGTGCCATTTGGGACTTATACTCGTAGCAGCGAAAAGTTAAAGAACCAAACTATACATGTCATAATCTTCCTATATCAAACATGTTATATCATTACCTAGCTATCATAATAACAGTAATGTAATCAACCATATTAATCTAACTAAAAGGGTGGCGTGGAACCACAATAAACAAGCCCCAGGAATAACTTATTTTTTAATTAAGTTAAAAAGAAATTGATTAAACCTGAGAGCAGTTATTTGAACATTACAAGCGAATAAAAATAAATCGAAGTTTAATATTTTGTAGGCGCGGACCAAAATTCATACCGAAGCAGATAAATACTAACATCTTAACTAATAACTAAAATCTTAACTTACTCCTGTACCTATAAAACTACAGCAAATATTCTACCTATGTATCGTCTTTTTTTTTAAAGTCATTTGGGTTAAATAAAAAAAGAGGCCTAAAAGGGGTGGATATAGAGATAAAAAAAAAATTGCTCTAGTTTTATAGGTATTCCAGGGAACACGTTTGTGTGGGAGAAGCGCCGCTAGCCTTTCCTCTTCTTTTTTTAAAAAAACGTTCTTCTTCTTCTTCTTTATGGGTTTTTGGTTTCCGCACTTAGTCCCTTAAGTGGACCATTGTGCGTGAGCCATAGTGGCCGTTACTCCAACCAGCCCACCTCCCTCCAGAAGCAGATTAAACTTCCCGGTCTACTCAGGGCATCCGCAAGGGATCTTGGTGTTCCCAGGGTCGCCTCGCGAATCTTGGTGACACCGGTGCACTCAAGCAGCACGTGCGTCACCGTTTCCTCCGCATCCATGCATGCCCTGCACAGGGGAGTGTCAGTGATTCCTAGAGTGTAGAAGTGTTTATTCAGTGAACAGTGTCCAGTGATGGTCCCCGCCACCAGACGCAGGCTATCCCTGTCCAGACGCAGAAGGCGCCTCGTCAGCTTTCCGTCAAGGGACGGCATAGCTTCCTTGGACTGCCTACACCCTGGTGTCGAGGTCCACCATTTTTCCGCTTGTGTTCGAGTGTTATCCTTTAACCAGTTATTTAGCTGCTTGAAAGGAATGGGAACAATGGGTTCGGGTCCGTAGGGTTTAGTGCTGGATCCTCTTCTGGCAAGTTCATCCGTCGCATCGTTCCCCAGGGATACACTGTGTCCTCTGATCCATTGTAGTGTTACCGTGTTGTGGTTTAGTACCGTGATTCGTTTTAAGGCATTATGGCATTCTAGTATTAGTTTTGACGTGATCTGATTACTGTTTAGGGATTGGAGAACTGAGGCACTGTCAGAAAGTATTCGAATATTGGTATACGTAACCTCTCTGGCCTCTATAGCGTGTGCCGCTTGGATAATACCTACACACTCAGCTTGGTAAACCGAGTTGAGCATTCCAAGTGGTTTGGATATTTTTATATTTAGGACGTCGGAGAACACCCCGACACCTGTCCCATCATCGGTTTTTGATCCATCAGTGTAGATTCTTAGCTCGTTTGTACCTGAGTAGTCACACGACTCCTCTGTGAGTACGATGTTGTAATGTTTTTGGAAGCAGTGGGACTTCAGGGTTCTATCGATGGGTGATGCCATCATAGGCTGTTCTTTAATGGCATCTACTCTGATGCGTGTGTGTTTGATTCTGGAGTCATTGCTTAAGGTGCCGGATGCTTCGAGTCTGAAAGTCGCTTTGGCCGCCTCCTCTCTTACGATGAGGTGTAGAGGTGGTAGCCCCAGCATCACCTGTAAGGCAGCAGTGGGAGAAGTTCTCATACTACCGGTGATTGCTACGCAGGCAAATCTTTGTGTTTTCTCGAGATCCTTTTGTGCCGTACTAAGATTGGTCCTGGGCCACCAAACTATAGAGCCGTATGTAATGATTGGTCGGATAACTGTGGTGTATAGCCAGTAGGTGGTTTTGGGGCTTATGCCCCAATTTCTCCCGAGTAGTTTTTTGCATTGCCACAAGGCTATACTGGCTTTTGTGGTGATGTAATCAGTGTGCTTCGCCCAGTTCAGCTGTTTGTCCAAAAAGATACCCAGGTATTTGGTTTCAGTTGACAGGCTTAGTGTGGTCCCAAAGAAGCTTGGTAACTGTAAAGTTGGCAGCTTCCTTTTCTTTGTGAAGAGGACGAGTTCGGTGTTGGTAGGGTTCACTGCTAATTTATGTTCTTTGCACCAGTCTCCTACTATCCTCAAGGCTTGGCGCATAAGGTTGCATAGTGTGTTTTCGTGTGTTCCATTTATTATTATGGTCAAATCGTCAGCGTAGCCCACCGTGTAGTAGCCTCTGCTATTGAGACGCTTGATGAGGCTGTCTACTACAAGGTTCCACAGTAGCGGTGAAAGGACACCACCTTGGGGCAGCCCTTCGCTACCATGGCTCTAGTTGTGTCGTTTACCGTAACTTGTACGGCCCTTAGTCGGAGCATGTTTGTGATCCATCCCCGCAGGGTCGAGTCCACAACGTGTTCCTCGAGGGCTGCGCTGATACTATGGAAGATGGTTTTGTCAAAAGCGCCTTCTATATCAATGAAGACAGCTAGTGAAGAGCATTTGTAGTCCACTGCACATTCGATCTTGGAGATCACACTATGCAGTGCGGATTCTGTTGATTTTCCTGTAGAATACGCGTGTTGTTGTTTGTGAAGTGGCCGCTCCCGAAGAGGTCCGTCCCGAATATGCCGATCACAGAGTCTCTCGAGAGTTTTCAGTAGGCAGGATGTCAGGCTTATTGGTCTGTACGCCTTGGGTTGTGTGTAGTCGGGTTTGCCTGGTTTGGGGATGAAAATGACTTTCACCTCCCGCCATGTCAGTGGTATGTATTTCTGTGCTATGCAGGCTTGGAAGATGACAGTCAACCATGGCATTAGGACGTTTACTCCCCATTGTAGCAGGGCTGGGAAGATTTCATCTAAGCCTGCGGATTTGTATGGTTTGAAAGTCTTTATTGCCCATTTTATTTTCTCTGTAGTCACTATGGTGTGGGCTCTGGCCCAGTTTTGGTCATTTGGTATGTGCCTTGGTTCACTCGCCCAGGTTTTGTCTTCAGAGAGATTGCAGTCTAGGAAGTGGGTCTCCAGAAGGACTTTGCTAGTTTCGTGGTCCGACTTGGTGTAGGTGTTGTCTGAGGTTTTCAGCGAGCCGAGGGTGCGGTCCTGATCAGTAGATAGGATCTTCCTTACACGCGCGGCTTCGCTGTTTGATTCAATTTCTTCACAGAATTTCCGCCAGGCTGCCCTACTGGCATTCCTGACTTGTTTCTTGAAGGTGTATTGTGTTTTCTTATATGAGTCCCATATCTTCTGGTAGTCTGGAGTTTTTAGCTCTGTTGAATTGCTTGCGCATGGTTTGCCTGAGCTTACTAAGTTCCGCATTCCACCAGGAGTTAACCTTGTTCTTGGTGTTTGGATCTCTTAGCTTGCAGCAGGCGTGGTAGGCTTCGATTATCGATTCTGATAGTTTTGTTATGGTGTATTCTAGTTGTTTGGGGTCCATCAGGATTTGTGGCGTTTGGTGCTGTGCTAGTAGGGAGGCCAGCAGCCGTTTGTAGCCTGGTACGTTGGTACGGCGTGGGTTACGCTTGGGCCCGGGTCTATCTATATTGGCTACTAGTGAGAAACGAATCCTTCTATGATCAGAGCAGGAAGGCTCGTTGGATACGTGCCAGTTAGTGATAAGTTTTGTCGCGTTATCCGACGCCAGCGTTAGGTCAATAATCGTTTGTCCACGAGATGTGACCCAAGTGGGTTCCGAGCCGCGGTTTGCGATGTTAAGGTTAGTGGAAAACAAATATGTGCATAGTACCTCACCTCTAGTGTTGGCTTTGTTGCAACCCCAAAGTGGGTGGTGGGCGTTCGAGTCCGTGCATATGACCAGATCCAGGTTGGCTTCTTCGCAGTACCTTACCAGATCGGTCATCTCTTTCGGTGGGCAGTCAGCATCTTCGCCTGGCATGTATATTGAGGCTAGGACGATATCGGGTGCGTCGCCGTCGGTTTTGAGCCTGACGGCTGTTTGGTCTCTGGAACATAATTGCGTGAGTGTGGTGGTAGGTATATCTTTGGGTATATAGGCGCAGGTTCATGGTTTGTTTGTGCCTTGAGTGTCGAGGATCAGCTTACCTCCAATGTTACCGAGGCCGCATATTCTGTTATTGCGGATCCACGGCTCTTGTGTGAGTGCGATAGTTCGGGGTTCCATCTCCAGTGCCCTGCGTAGGCAGGCGGTAGCCGTCTGGCTGTGCTGGAGGTTGGTCTGGATGATGTTTAGGGGTCGGGATGTGGGGGGTAGTGGGGTGGAGTTAGGAGGAGACGGATGCATCGGATAACTCTCACCCGTCCGTCAGTCCGTGCCCGTCCTCGCTCAGTGCTGGTGACGACGAGAGCAGCTGCTCCGTCCATTTTGACGGTGAGGTTGGCATGCACACATCGTCGGCGTCAGCCATCGCCGTGTTGGCCATTTCCTCCTCTAGCTGAGTCATTGTCACGTCAAGTGCTGTCGGTGCCGGTTTTGTCGGTTCAGTGACCGTCGGGGTGTCGGAGGGATGGGTGTTGGGGAAAAAGCGCACGTATATCGACCCAAGTAGGTACGACACCCGCCGCTCCCTCCCCAAGACCTTTTCGACTTCTTCCGGTGGGATTCCCAGGGTCAAATAAGTCCCGTGGTTTTCGCCACCGACCGATGTCGCCCTGTACAAGGACCACCTACCGACGGTGTACCAGGGATTCTGGCGGGTCAGTATAGTCTGCAGCCGCGCTATGTCCCCATTATACCTGGGTACAAAGAGCGCTGCTCGGATCCGGGTCAGTACGTCAGACTGTTTCATAACAGTCATTGTCGCGTCTGTGTTCGGCAGTCTTAGTTTGGGCACGTTCTGGGTCAGCCAAATCAGGGCATTATCGTCCTCACACCACACGTGTACCGTGCCATCTGCTACCCTGGGGTACCCACGGAAGGATGGGATGATGGTTTGGGAGGGGTCGGCACACGTGTCAATGATGAGGCCCTCTAAGCTGAGCTTGATATGCTCCGCCTCGTCAGTCGTCATGTCTCTGGATGGAGGCGAGAGGCAGATCGCTACGGCAAGTCTCGCAGGGATATCCCGTGTGGCTCGCGCGTAGGTTCTCTGCTCCCCTTGAGCAGTCTGGGTTCTAACGCGCTTGGTGTCCCCCTGGAGCATACTCGGCGAAGCCGTGTCGTCCGGTCGGTCCCTCTTTGCCGCTGCCCGGCCACTTGGACCAGGCTGTGGTTCTGTGGGGCCTGGCGAACTGTTATGTGCCAAGGTCACCCCGCGCGAGGACCCAACCCGCTTGCCTCGTTTTTGTCTCGTGCGTGGTCTGTCTTGGGTCACCCCGTCGGTGCGGTTCCGGTCGTTTCCTCCGGATGGTCCTGGTGCGGGCAGTGACTTCTCGCGCTGGGTTTCCCCTTCGCGTACTGTTCCCTGCCCGCCCGTTTCCGCGTCCGGCTGCTCTTCGCGCTGGGTTACCCCTTCGCGTGTTTGTAGCTGGTCGCGTACTCCCTTACAACTAACCGTTAGCGCTTCGCGCTGGCTATTGCCTTCGCGGGTTCTGCGCAGACGGTTGTTGAGTTCTCTTTCTCTGTTCCGGATCTTTCCGCGCTTGGTTTTCAGCGTACGTACTTCGTCCACAGAGATGAAACCAGAACCACCAGATTCCGCTTCCTTTCCCGCCTCGAGAGAGCCTATGTCTCTCAACCTTACCTCGATCTTCTCGCGCTAGAGTGCCAGCGCGCGGAGTTCGCTGTTAAGGCTGGAGATTCTGGCCTTGTTAGTGTCGTTGTCAGGGTTGTTCGTCACACTGTTCCTTACGATGCTCTGTTGCCAGGCACTTGTGGAAGGTGTAGCATTTGTCAGGGTTATTGACGCAGGAGTCGCAGTCGTTTTAGTGTCAATCGGCGCAGAAGTCGCTGCCGTTTTAGTGTCTGTGGGCGCGTGATCCGCAGCCGGTGTTGTTGGCGCTAAGGCCGGCCGCAGAAGGCGCGGCACTATTTGGCAGATTGGTGCCCCCCCCCAGATTACGGTGGGAGCAAACCGACGAATCGGTGTGGGATTCCCCGGCATCGCCGGGACCCACCTGGGGAATATTATTATTTTCACTTCAGTAGCTCAAACATGTAGGTTTTGCTGCCTGAAATCAGTGAGCAAAATGCGATTTTGCTCACTGAGTGAGACAAAGTAACTTTTTAATTATTTTTGTCAGAAAGCCCCGAATATCTTATTCAGCCTTGGGTTAATAATACAATTCGAAACATTCACACTCTATCTCTTTCCCGCCCATTAGAAAGAGAGGGACAAAGACCAGCCCTTTCGAAGTTCCGTTTTTGAACTCGAACACGTTCGGAATTTCGTACTAACTAAAGAGATTTTGCAAAAATATCTTTTAATGTAATTTATTGAATTTTTAACTTATTATTGTATTTAAAGAAAAATAAGTATTTACTGCAAACAAAACTGATATTTAACCTGTAAATATTTATTTCTAGTTTCAATAATGTTACGTAATATATTTTGAATAATAAAATATCATGGGTGGGTCGATCTCCAGAGGCATTTTTTTTCGTGTCGGGCTGGATAAACCCATTTTAAAATCGTAAAACGTTTTAAAAATATTTTTTTTATAGACAGTTCGGTGTCTAATCTACGTGATACAAGGCTAATATTATGAATAAGTTTATTATAAATATTAAAAAAAAAATCTTAAACCCTAAAATCCTGATCGCTCTGGGTTGACCCAACTCCCGATTGAATGAAAAAAATATTCTTTAACTTTTTAATGAGAAGTATCATACCAAACCACTTATTTAAATGACATAACAAATAGTTATTCTTCATAGTAATAAAATATTTTTAGTTATATTAACAATACTTTTACCACAATTTTAATTTAAATTCGTGACCGGACATTTTATCTCATCGCTCTGCGCTGAGGTAAAACATCGCGCTCATCCCCAGTTACGCGACATAGACACTCTATTCCCCTCCTGCGTTGCAACGCCAGAAGTGGTCTAACCGCCGAAGAGCTGATCTATGTGCCATGTTCCCGCGTTCCAAAATTACGACGGTAAGTTTATGATTGCTCTGGATTTGGTTCTCGAATTTTATGATTGCTATGGCACGTTATTTAAATTCAATAGTAACCTTGTGACTGTCTTTGTTATGTGAATTAAATGATCGTTATGATGTTTTTTATGAGAAGTAATCACAACTTTCTATTGCTTTTTAATTCGGCAATATTTATGATTTTGTGACTTTTTCTGATCGCTATGGCTCTGATTGCTCTGTCCAAAAAGACCAGAGCGATGATATTTTGCATTAATTATGCGTAATAAATCTATCTTAAGTATTAGTTCCGGACTGTATATATAAAAACAATGAACTATGCATATAACCTTTAATTTATAATCTTTTCTGGGTTTCTTCGGGTAACCTAAACCCAAAACCCCTTTTTCTCTAAAATTTAATGGCAACTATTATTGCAGATTGAAACATGTCACGGGCATCAAGGAAGGCAAGTCGGCCTTCGCTGATTAAGCGTTCCAAAAATGCACTCAGGAGAAGCAAATTCAGCTCCCACAAATACCAAATAATCAATCATTACATGACTCGGACCTGCCGGACAGTTTTTGGAATGAAGTCCCTATATGAAAATTTAATTACTCCCAGTATTTCCGAGGTAGTTTTATCTTCCTTGCAAAAAGAAGATTTACCCGACTCCGACTCCGAAGACTATTCCATTTTCTGAGCTTCCAATAAACTTTATTTTCTTAATTTTTTGATCAACTAAGCCTTATAGAAATTGTATTTTTTATACTTTTTATGAAAATTTGTTATCATAATAATTAAAAACAATATTTTAATTTGATCTAATTATCTGAATTGCATTTACTTTGTGTTGTTCTTTTTAATTCTTTACTTTCTACTAAAGATATAGTTAAGGAAAATTTGATTATTACAAATCTCTTAATAATCATGAAAATACTGTTATTTTAGTCATGATTCCGAGTCCTAATATAAGCATTACGATACGTTTATAAATTGTTTATTTCTAAGAATTTTATCATGTTCTTTATAAATGACAAACGTTTATAAAGAACATGATAAAATTCTTTAATTACTTTAAAAAAAAATGAGTCTAAGTCATTTTATAAATGTAAAAGACTGTTTTTAATAGTTGATTTCAAAAGGTTTTTAATTTTGTCTCTTTTGTCTTTAATTAAGTCCAAAGAAATGAAGCTATGCCAAAAGTTGATTTTACAATAATGTTAATTTGTTATTTTAGCGATTATTTTATATAAAAGATTCCGTATTTTTAATATGTTTGACTGATAATATAGAAGTTTTTCTAAAATAATAAATTTTTCTTACATATAATCTTGTTACACTTAGTAGGTACACTGAATATGACTGAAACGGCTAAATAAATAATATTTTATATTTTTTTTGTTTCACTGATTTTACCATTTATGATCGCTCTGGCACCAATTATGATTGCTCTGGTCGTGAAATTTTTTGAACTTAAATATTTCCATAACTGTTTGTGTAAATTGAAGGCCAATAGTAAACATATACCATTTGAATATCATTATTTTTAATGAGATAGATAATTACCATTAAATATCAATATCTGAAAAGCACCAGAGCGATCACACGAATACGCCCGTTTTGGAGATTGATCCGGGTGCTATTTCCGAACACGCCTTAATTTAAATAAAAGATCGGGGGAAAAAATCGTGGCTGGCGTAAAGAGTTGAATAAGTTAAAAATCGTAAAATATGAGTGAAACTAGCGACGAGAACAGTATTGTAACACCGGAAGAGTTAAAACAACAAGACAGTTATTAATGCAGAATTAAGTTTCCTACCTGAGAAGTCTCGCAAGAAATATCTGAAAGCATACCATGTCTTCAACGACATTTACAAAGGGCGCAAGCAGTTTTTCGGAGATGGTGTTGCTATCTTATTTTTTAGATTTATCACAGACGAGGTCTTCATCTATAATGTTAATTATTTTGATTCACAATAAATAGTTATTTCAATCAATTCCTGTTTATTATTTTATCTCGTAAAGTGTTCTCGCTGCTGAAGTGAAAAGTTATGTGTGTTACACGAGAGCAAAGTTTTTTTGCATCTCGTGTCTTTGAATCCCTCGCCACGCTCAGGATTCAAAATCAGCACTCGCATCAAAAAACGACTTTGCTCTCTTGTTGCACAAATAACTATTTCACTCTGCATTATTGTTTTGGGGTAAAAAAACGTTGCCCCACACTAGGATTTCTCCTGTATCGTGGGTGCGTGTACAAACATTTAAACTCACATACACAAACAGCCAGACCCGGAACAACTATCTGTACGCGATACAAATATTTGTTCCGTGCGGGGATCGAACCCGCGACACGCAGCGCAGCAGTCGATCGCTCAGCCACTGCGCCAACCGTGTCGTCAATAAATCTTGTTTAATAATAATCTATTAAATTAAAGAATATGGCTTATTAGGTGTTATAAAGCTGAAGAGTTTGTTTGCTTGGTAGAACGCGCTAATCTCAGGAACTACTAATTCAAATTGAAAAATTCGTTTAGTGTTGGATAGTTCATTTATCGAGGAAGGCTATAGGCTATATAAAATCACGCTATTACCAAAAGGAGCGCAGCATAAATGAAAAATGATGCAAAACAGGGGAAATTGTGACGCAGACGAAGTTACGCGGGTCAGCTACTTAAAGAATATAAAGACGCTTTAACTGTGAGTCTGCCTCTATAGCCAATCTCTTTAAAAATCACTTTGCAATGAAGTCCCCTCTAGGGTCAACTAGAGAGTCATTGTCAACGGTAAGGGAGCCAACTGCTGGATCGGCGCTGCTAAGGGTATCGGCTAAAGAAATAGCTGCAGTATTGAAAGACATGAAGCGCGGTAAATCACCTGGGCACGATTCTCTCAGCATAGAGCATCTGCAAAATGCAGGTGTTCACATGCCTAGAGTACTGGCTATGTTTTTCAACTTCTGCTTCTCGCATACATATCTGCCTGTAGATCTAATGAGAACCTTAGTTGTGCCGATTATAAAAAATCGAACGGGGGACGCGTCCGACATAAACAACTATAGGCCCATATCGTTGGCTACAATCATTGCCAAGGTTCTGGACACTGTGCTTGACAAGCAGTTAAATAAACATCTGTCGCTTCACGATGCCCAATTTGGCTTCAGAGCGGGTCATTCGACAGAGCACGCTGTGCTTTGTCTCAAGCACACTGTCAGATACTACACGGACAGGAAAACCCCCGTGTACGCGTGTTTTCTTGATCTTTCGAAGGCCTTCGATCTGGTGTCCTATGGTGTTTTGTGGCAGAAACTGTATGAGGATACAACGCTTCCCAGTGAGATGATTGAGTTGTTGAGGTATTGGTACGGCCATCAGACAAATATGGTGAAATGGGCAGGTTCGCTATCCGATCCGTACGGGCTGGAGTGTGGAGTCAGACAGGGGGGTCGGACCTCACCGAAACTCTTCTGTTTGTACGTGGATCGGCTGATTCGTGAGCTCAGCGGTACGATGGTAGGCTGTTCCATTGACGGAACACTTGTCAATAACATCAGTTACGCCGATGACATGGTGCTGCTGGCCCCATCGATCAGCGCCCTCAGAAAGCTCATGTCTGTGTGTGAGCGATATGCGGAGGCCCATGGTCTCAGATATAATTCGAAAAAGAGCGAGTGTCTGTTGTTCAAGGCAGGCACTAAGGACTATCGCGAAGTGCCGCCTGTCACACTCGGTGGGACGGAGTTGCAATGGGTCAAATCGTTTAAATATCTGGGACACTGGGTCACTGCAACACAGACCGACAATCTTGACATGGAGAGGGAGCGGAGGGCGCTGTCAGTCAGGAGCAATATGTTGATCCGTAGGTTTGCAAAGTGTTCGAGGGGTGTAAAAATTACGTTGTTTAGGGCATACTGCCAATCTTTTTACACCAGCAATCTATGGGTCGATTACACGCAAAAGGCTTACAGCGCCTTACGCGTCCAGTATAATAACGCATACAGGGCGTTGTTGGGGTTGCCACGACACTGTAGCGCATCAGGGATGTTCGCAGAGGCACGTATAGACGATTTTTTCGCAATCATGCGAAAGCGTGTCGCCCACTTGATGCGGGGGGTGCGGGGCAGCGCCAACAGCCTCTTGGTCACTGTGGCTGATAGGGCGGAAGGTCTAATACTCAGGCACTGGACCACAACACAAGTATTACCATCAACCCGTGCCTTGAAATAATGTTTATTTTAGTAAGAACTTATTTTATTATTAATGATGTTGACAGGATTGATGGTGATTTTGACATTATTGTTTTTATGATTTTGACATTTTTACTTTTAATTATTTTGACATTGTTAATAAGTATTACCAGAAATTTCATTCAATTTATAATTATCTACTAACTCTAGTACTTAAGTGTGTATGTATTACTAACAAATTGGATTGTATGATCTGTTAATAAATGATTATTATTATTATTAACTAAAGTCTAAGAAAACTGCCTGCGGTATTTACAGAAATAAAAAAAAAACTAGTAAGACAAAACATCCATACCTCCGACTCACATAGATACATAAGATAAACTTGATATTATTATGTAAACACTACAAAAGGAGCGTCGACCGAGTAAGCGATGGTGGAGATTGATCTCCTCTGACCGATAGTAAATATAATTTTATCTTTCTTTAACCCGCATGTGAACTATAATATAATTTAAGATCTTTTAAAAGACATGTGATATGCAGTAAAGAATTGAATTGAGATAAATGTTATTTATAATGTAAGAGAATACAACTTGGAGAACCCTCTGTGTGTCAGTACCAATAATGAGAATTATATCGCGTTTTGCAACAAAATCAGCTTTTTGTTATGCATGAGGTCTTGGGTTCAATTCCAAGGTCGGGCAAAGTGTTATTGGATTTGTGCCCGGCAATAAGCATAAGCTAAACAAAATTGGTGAAATATGGGGGTTCTATAAGGTAGGTACACTTCTGCTTAACCTTTTTCGGCATAGAGGCGTGATGTTATGTTACTTATTTGATGACGTCATTATTATTCAGAGTGCGTGTTTAGATGTTAAATGTGTTATAAATGGGATGTTCATAGCTCAAGTGAAACATAATACAATAGACAAACAGAAGCATCAAATATTATTTAAAGCATTATAAACATTTTATGTGAGCTAAAGCAAACATTTTTGATGTGATGACTTGTTTTCGTGAAAGTCGTTTGAGTTACAAGTAACAAACAATTCAGAGCAGAGTGCATTGCCACTAATGTTTGGTATCAAACAGCTGCTTGCCAATAGCTACTAATGCAAGTGATTCACCCTATCATGACGTTAACGTCAAGAAAGGCCATTCATTCCTCAAGAACAATTCAATAATTTTAGTCAATATTTACATTGAACAGAACTGTTATAAATAGTAAGTGATTTATATAGACGGGCAGGTCTTAAATACCGTATGTCTTTCATTTTTCCCTTTCAATGCTCTTTAGAAAACCAAAAATTAATCATAATCTTTGTAAAAGAAACACAAAATATCTTTGCGTCTTCAAAATATTCTTGGGTACTTTTCCACGATGATATCAACACAAAACGCGTTCTTAGTAAATCCAAGTTATCAGCTCCGATGTTTGGAAAATTTCTAAGTCACATACCTAATATCTTCCAGAATTCGCTCTGTCGATCTCTGTGCCTGAGAAACTAGCACCTGACACGATTATTCCGACAAGATAGGCGAAAAATAAAAATGTTAGGTACATAAATCTACGCATATCAGCATTTTTTTTTCTAAGAAAAATATATATGACACATCTGTGGGTCCTGTTATGTGGATACGTGTATACAATAGCAGCTTAAGATTGCTCTATCTAATTGTTAACGAGATAAATACAGAGCAAATCTTAAAACCTAGAAAGTGGGAACACCACTATGGGACAGCCCTGTCTTTCACAGGGAAAAGGAAATTAAAAGTAGAAAATTGAAGTAGTTAAAAAAAACTGGAACACTGGACTCGTCTGACCTAGCGATTGAACAACAACAGTGCTCTCTAGCAAAATAAATCTAGGGATCAATTTAAATTCCGATCCATCAATTCTTTGAAGAATGATAGTTTGTGTACAGAAGCAAAAGAGCTAAATAAAATACTACGTGAATCACTCATCACGGTACATTTTTGAAATCCGAATTTATTATAGGATATTTTATTAAAAGTGGTATCCATGTGGTAACAAATCTTCAATGCTGTATATTTCGTACAACATAAATATACAAATAATCTTGATGATTAAAATAAAAGTGTTAAGAATAAATCATATAATAAAAAAAAACTACAAGACAGAAAAATCTAGAACTATTGGATAAATCTTGAAAGATTGATATCCTAATGTGCAATGTTTCTGACTGGAATATCGTTAGAGAGAGAAAAAAATTGGTAGGATTTGGTATATGTTACCTTTTTGATCGTTTTATCCCCGTTTTGTTCAGTTTGCAAATCCTTTATTTTGTATTCGAAAAAGTAGAAAGCCATAGATAAAGTCCGAAAGTACGTTTATGTGTGTGGTAATATACCTTGTAGCCAGCAATACGCGGAATACAAAATATTACACGGAATTTCACAGCACAGCAGGTTCCTAATTATGTAAGCATTGCAGTTGATCTCTATCAGACCAACCCGTAGACAAATTACGACACACTGATGGCGTAGACCCACATAATGTTAATTAGTTCAGTAGTTACTGCTAATTCAATGACAACAAACGCTTGAAAACGGTGAGTGTACGGCCCATTGGTAGGGGAAATCTGTTGAATAATGTCATTAGTGTACGTTGACATGCATCCAAGTTAAGACACTGTCCCACCGCCGATGAGGAAGCAACTGGCTATCGATTATTTCCACACTCAAGAAACGTGTGTTTATGTAAGTGGCAGGCAAACTACTGTAGCATAAACAAATTGTTACATACCTATCATTACGCCTGTAATCCCAGAAGTACACCCACATTTCGTCAGTTATGGTTAAGGCCCATGTGATAGAGGGAGAGCCTATTGCCGGCAACCGGGAACAAATACAAACGTCGTGGCTGCTACTAAGAAATTCCTAATGGAAAAACCCAATATCACTGTGCCCGAAAGCAGCGGTGTCCCAGTGGTGGCAGCCCCGACTTACGAGCAGTAAGCCGTGGGTTCGAACCCAGGCAGGAACATTACTTTGTGTAATTTATTTCATCACCGCTGCCCTCAAAAACAGTGAAGGAAAACATCGTGAGAAAACCGGCATGTCCTAGAACTAAAATTCGAAGAAATGTGACATCTACCAACTCGCACTGGGCCCGCGTGGTGGATTACAGCCCACTCCCTCTCATAGAGAGGAGGTCTGCGTCCCAGCAGTGGGAAGATTATAGGATGATGATGATGATGACTGTGCCCGACCTTGGAATCGAACCCAAGACCTCATGCTCAGCAGCCGCGCTTGCGACCACCTACACTATCGAGGCAGTCAGAAACGTTGTTAGTCACTGACTATTCACACTGATGGCGAGAACTTTATCAAACAAACTACTCATAATTAGTTTCTACTCCGATAGCGACGGGACAGGTTCTCTAGATGCCCTAGTTACGAGGGCATAGTAAATCACCCAATACGGCCTGTATTGGGTGATGTACTATGCCTATGTGCTGTGGTTGGTGATGCTTATTCTGGCCAGTACTTTGCAGCTTGCAATAGTTGTATGAGATTGGCAGTTATGTTCGGCATGAACCACTTTTAATATCACTTGTTATAATTGTAATCATTAAAGCCAGTCAGCCAACGTACAGACTAACCGACCGGAACTAACAGACCCAGTGCGCCGGACGTACGACGTTCCAAGTTTATTCAAACGGTCTGATGCGAAATGAAATAAGTTCCTGCCACTTAAAACTTGTGATCTGAAAAAGTACTAAAACGGTGAACTACTTTCTGAATATTTCTGTTTTATTTTATATCTTTTTACACAGCCCGATCGACGTGCTATAAGAAATCGTGTACATTCCAATACACCATTTTCCTGAAGGTCTGGAGACATGTTTGACAGCAAAATAACCAAGTTTCAATATAGTGTGAATGTAAGAGTGACTATTGTATCGCTGGAACATTCAGTTGGCAGTTATTAGGGAGTGTGAAACGACATGGACATTTTATTGTATTGTGTGTCGAGCCACGCCGTCGCCGACGCAAACATGCGTATTCAGAATATCACGCCTCCGGATCTTGACCTGGCCACAACCCTTATATTATGTAAAGTCGTGGATTTTCTAAAGAGAACATGTCATTTGCCGATTTTTCATCATTATTTTGGGCCATGAACTGAATATAATCTAACAGTCAGCATAAGAATATGTTTAAACCAGAAGGCCTAATCGGCTGTGTCAAACAGTTCAAATGAAAAGGCAAAAATAACAATAAATCACACTATTTCATAATATTAGGTAATAAACAAAAGTTAAGACTAATATTAAAACCTGAAAATTTAACGATAAATCATTTAGCGTCGACAGATCGAAAATTTATTGGACTAGTGAATATCGTGAAGAAAATTTCTTCCATGTATCGTATATAACATAAAGTATCTATTAAAATAAATAGCTGCGATATTGCTCAATTTCTATATAAGATTGGTATAGAAAAAGGTTTATTTTAACCTCGTTTTATCGCAATTTATTGGATTGTAGCTATAGGTAGAATTTCACGCTGTGATTGGATTTGCGTGGGTGAGCTTGGAGTCACAGGCTTCGCACGAGGGCAGCAAAAGGTATGAGATCATTAAAAGTATTGCCCTGAATAACTTCGCCCTTATCAGAGGCGCCCGCCGGCGTTATCAAGTGTTTGACAATGGTAAAGTAGGTATTATTTAGATCTGATTTAATTATGCCACTTTATTGTACCGCCGTAAATTATGACTTTCTGTGTGGTCCCTAATTTAGATTACAATAGTAATGGCTAAGTAGAGTACAGTGTTAGATGCTATCGCTTCCATGGACATTTCAAATTATTAGTTGCGAAAAGAAAATATTAATATATTACAGAAGAAACTCTCTTTAAAGCCGTCACTCAAATAGAACAGGTTCTTGTAAATGAATTTCTTTTGTAACACTTTATCAGCCGGTCTGTATTTACACGTCATTCAAAGTTTAATTTCAAAATCTTAAAACGCAAATAGGTACCCAGTCTTTTATAATTAATTTATAAAATGATGATGATGATGATATTTTGTTTTACAAAATAATTATTGTAAGAAAGATTCTAAATTTAATTCTCACAAATAAATACCTTAGTATATTTTGTTCCCGAAAAATCATTAAACAGGTCGTTTGTTTTCATTTTTTTTTTCTCTAATAGAAGAGCTACTACTTTTTTTAATCTAAACACTTTTAATCGGTAGACTTAGTTTAGTCTACAGTACGACGTCGAGTAAATAATCCACTTTCGTTTAGTCTGTTGCCAAAACTAGAACATTGCTCATTTTGTTAAGCAGAATCAGGTGGAAATAAAATTGTATACCCACTTCCACGTACCTACCTATTCTTTGTAAATTGGAGACAATTTGCATTTTATGGTTGCAGTGAAATGCGAGCGTGTTTTGGAATTGTGCCCAAACCCGAAAATAAATTGCTTCATTTTTGCAAGTGAACAATTTGGTACTCATGAAAAATTGCATTTAAAATCATTGCCTTTTATATTTTTAAACTTTATTACAGAATTTACATTAAGCTTTTTTGGCTTGGTTTTTTTATGATAAGTATGTAATAATTATTCTGTTACATTGATTATAGTTGTTAAATTATATTAATAGTCATTTTATTGTATTACACAAGCTTCGTCATTCAAAGCATGAGTTATATAAACAGACGAAAACATTAGCATAAAGCTCGTAATTCATCGTAATTCTACTGCCTTTATTCCAAGTTATTTGAGGCTGGCACAATCGTAATTATATTATGCAAATAAACTATTCAAGATAAGTTTTGTGGAACTTTTTTATGTAAGCTGTATTCTTAAATACCTTTCCAACTGGTATTGGAAACAGGGTCCAACCTGCAGTGGTCTGCGCTTTCTGAATCAAGAACTTGATCAAACCGCCAAACGAGAGCCTTTTTAGGAGTTGGTCGAGATTTTTGACGGACATTACGGGCTGTTTTAGGAAATGGCATAATGAACGCTGATTCAACTTCAGCAGAAATGTTGAAAGCTTTGTGACCCAAGTCAAGATACTCGATTTCCTTATCTTTCTCGGCTACCTCAAAGTTATCGACGTGCTGGACTATTTTACCTACAATCACTGAGCGGCAATCAATTGATCATTATGTTTAGCTACAAAAGGTATCATTGAATTGAGTCCCACCGTCCTAAGATCGGGAGATAAACGATACCCGCATCAAAGCGACTTGCATAGTCAAAACGCACCTTTATCGAGTGACAGGCGACAACACAACATGATATAATGTTTACTGCTTCCGTGCTATTGTTGCGATTGCTTTATCCAACTGCAGTTTCACTACTTTATGGCATAACAAAAGTCAATAGGTAGGAGCAACTTTGACATCGTTATACAAACAGATTTACTGCCGATCTTTTATAGAATAACAACAGCAATTCACAAACAATGGTATTGTGTCGATGACAGAGATATGAAATAAAAGACCTACCGTATATTGATGCATTCATCAATATACGGTCACACATACACTCACACATATTTTATTGAAAAAACAATTCGTGATGTCTGTTAAGGCTTTTATGGAAATGAACCATTCAATGTAGTACATGCCAGATTAAAATCATTATCGTGTAATCCTTCGAATCCAAACAACTTTATTGTAATCTAGAAAACAAAAATACAACATTTCCAATATTAATTTACGTTTTCGAACGCACATGAATAATTATAGCAACGTATTAGGGGACTTATTGGGTTAGTTTACTGTCGTGCAACAGTGAGACGTGGAACGGGGCTCTTCCGAGAATTGAAACAATTGACTCCCACGTACTGTGGTACTAAGAGATATGCACTTCTGTATCAGACGCATACACCAGAACATTGCAATGCTGTTTGGCGTAATACAACTATTCCTGTATGATCCTAGTAGTTACCACGTATGCCAAAAACAACACATTTGCCTTCATATAATTACTATACAGATAGCATTAACAAGACATTCAGTCAAAGTTATTTAAATATAGTTAAGCCATTCACATTGTTAATTCGAACACGCCAACTCTAGTATTGTTAGTGATAATACGAACCGTGTAATAGCGGCCCAGTTAAGGGCCCCCTATATTTGCTGTCCTATTTCTGTGATACCTTGTCCTGTCTCGCCCGTATCCATACAAATAGATCGATAAAATATTGGTCAAGTGCGCGTTCAAGCCCACCAGATAAAGGCCATGAAATTTTATTCGTGTAGTTGATTTTTATTAAGGCATCCGTTGACGATACTTGGTTGTATTATACTCTTTGGAACGAGGTACTTTAGATTTATTAAATCCGTATGAGATTTGTAATAAATGACTGCCGTTAATGGATTTTCAGATACAAACATCTTCTATACATCTATACAAATAAATAAAATTGAAGTGTCTGTTTTTAATTTTAAAATAACCGCTTTTTACTACACGCATTTGAATGTATATACGGTACATATAGCAAAATATGTTTTTCTTTCCCATTTTTGTCTGTCTGTCTGTTTGTTCCGGCTAATCTCTTATATGTTAACATATACATACATGGACTGCCTCGTTGATCTAGTGGTCGCAATCGCGACTGCTAAGCATGCGATCCTGCCCCCCTAGCATGACCGTTCTATCTCTATTCTACCAAGAAACGACAAGAAATCTTTTCTATACAACTTGACATTTCTTCTGCCCGAGCATGGCGCGCCCCGTCGACTCGCGTTTCTACGAAGACAAAGACAGAAATTCTTTCCATGGCAACGGGGACGTACCACGTGATGTTTATATTCCCTGAATATTATTACGTTTAGTTAACAAAAAAAAGTTGCCAATTGCACGAGTTTTTCATTTTTCGTGGGTGGGATGGTGTTGCTGCATATCCTGGAGCCAGGCCTGGATCTTTTTCGCGAAATTAAACCTAAATATTTTACATAACATTTCAACCTTTTGAACGTAACTCAACGCAACCACGAAACGTATTTCTCGTATTTAGTTTTTAATAAGACTAGTTTGGCATTTGTCAGAAGTAATGTTTCTACCCCCAAATGTCAAAAGAAGAGAAAATATGGTCGTCATGCTCGACGTTGTAGACTTGTACATTCTACTACATTCTTATATCGCCATGCTTAGGACGATAGAAATATCTGTCAAATTGTCGACTCTTCCGTAGACATAGCCCGTTTCTATGGCGGTCATGCTAGGCCGGCTGGGTTCGATTCACGGGTCGGGCTAATTATTATTGGGTTTTTCAATCAGGAATTTCTCGATAGCAGCCACCGGTTGATGGCAATAAGTTCGCCCCCTATTACGTGGGATTTAAGCATAACTGGGTACATATGGGTATACTATTCTATAAGATACGCCTCTGCCTAACTCTTAGGGGATTACAGGCGTGATGTAATCCCCTAAGAGTTAGAACATAAGACATACAAAGAACATAAACATATGTTATACCTATACAAGGTGTTGTTTTGCAACCTCATCAAATTTCAGGGGGTTGTCATGAAAGACATAAATAATCAATTAAAATTACGGTACTTAGTTAATTATTAATAAATGCCGATTTTTTTTTGGTTGTTTAAGTTTGTCAGTATTTCAGAATAACCCCCTTAACGTGGTTTAGAGACTAAGAAATTATGGAATAAACGTTTGAGATTGTTTGTATGTGTGTAAGCGAGGTTATAAGGCAAGAACCAGACGGGCCGCGTTTAAAACACCACCCGTGTTTTAAACGCGGCCCGTCTGGTTCCCACTTACCGATTTCGGTAAAAGATAAAAAAAATAAAAATTACCTACCCGTTTTATTATTGATTCGGGACGAGAATCATTAGCATAGTTACCTCCTTGAATTTGACGAGGATGCAAAGCAACACCTTGTATACATATCCATAAAGTGACTGATGACGGTTTACTTAGACTCACCACCTGTCTTTCTCCTCTCACAACAGAACTCAATCTTACTCTTTATATTTTACTTAAATCCTTAAAACCACCATTTGTAAGATTATTAGAAAAGGTCGTGTACTCCACCGATCCATCTTGACCAAGTACAACGAACATTCATCGACGCGTCAACAACTTTTTGTTACAGCCCTTTCACGTCGATATTGTGGTGAAAAAATGTTTTTCACTTCATCAATCAATTACTACTCGAAGCCGCTTTTTGTGCTCAATGTAACAGCCCTAAATAAAAATAATTTTAGGTTTTAAAGGTATATCCATCAGGCTACAGAATTCTTACCTTAAATGGAGAGACTAAGCAGAATTTGAATCTGCATTAGTTTGGCAAGCTGAATAGTTTACTTGTATGTAACGATATACGGCGCTATTGCCAATCATATTTTTTTTTGTTAATAAAGCTTTCCCTCACACTAGGAATTTCTCCTGTATCGTGGGTGCGTTTACAAACATTTAAACTCACATACACAAACAGCCAGACCTGGAACAACTACCTGTAGGTCATACAAATAATTGTTGCGTGCGGGGATCGAACCCGCGACACGCAGCGCTCAGCCACTGCGCTAACCGTGTCGTCAAACATGACATAACTTCACTCCTGTAAGGGTTAAGCTGAGGTCAGGGTACCTAATAGTAGAATAGTACCATGCACAATTCGCATGTCTTCTTCTTCTATATATATAAAAATCAATGCCACCTTTCGTTGTAATTTTACGAGTATAACTCAAGAGCAGCTGAAGGTTTAGGGTAGGGTAGGGTAGGATAGAGTAGGGTAGGTAGGGTAGGGTATGGTAGGGTAGGGTAGGATAGAGTAGGGTAGGTAGGGTAGCGTATGGTAGGGTAGGGTAGGATAGAGTAGGGTAGGTAGGGTAGGGTAGGTAAGGTAGGTAGGGTATGTAGGGTAGGGTACGTAGGTAGGAAGGTAGGTAGGTAGGTAGGGGAGGTAGGTAGGGTAGGGAAGGGTATGGTAGGTAGGTAGATAGGGTAGGTAAGTAGAGTAGGGTAGGGTATGGTAGGTAGGTAGACAGGGTAGGTAAAAAGTGCATTGCAACGCATGCGGGGACAGCTAGTTAGGTATAATTTCCAATGAGGAAAAACCCAATCATCCTTAGTCCGACCAAAAATCCGAACCCAGTACCTCATCCTCAGGAGCCGCGCTTGTTACCACTAGACCAAGAATCACGACATGTGCATGAATTGACCATGATTAGTGCCTTTTAAGTTTCGGATTTCTTCCGATTTCTTTTCGTCTTTAGATACCTCATGCCTTTTATGTCACAGACAGCTTCATACTGTTAAAGTTAATGAACTCTAGACATTTTTTTAGTGTGTAATCGAAAATACTAAAACGATTTAATTAAATAACATAAATAATGTCTGGAAACAAGTTTAATTAATGAAAGCAGCGAACGCTATTAAGTGTTATTTCACAAAGTCTTATGGTTTATGGTCTATGGGAAGACAGATAATTAATTTAAAGTTTAGCTTAGTCGTCTCATTAAGAGGGGACTCTAGTGGGCCTTTCTCCATACAAACGTATTCCGCAGTTTTCTTCGTGGATAATGCGTCTAGACTCTAGAGCAATGATTTTCCAAAAAATCTAGGTCTTATGAATACATGCCCCTTTTTTTTTGCGGATTGGAATTCATCTAATGACTTCTCCCGCTCTGGGCGGAGCGGGAGGGAGTGTCAGAGTTGACTGACTAAAACCCACCCATGTTCCTTCTTAGCCCTTTGTGTTCCAGGCCCACGGTATCTCTTTCGAACAACCCGCAGCCCTGGCAGGGATCGGCCCTTTCGGACCCCTTCCGGATTGCTGACATCTCCTTGAGGCGCGTGTGGAACACGTACGCGCCGTCGACACGGCCTGTCGTCAATTAATACATGCCCCTATCTTTCCTTTTTTTCAAAACATAATCACTAGAAGAATTATGGCAATCCAAAAACCCCAAAAAAAAACCATTTTACCGCCATGTTCAGACGACTATTAGACAAATTAGATAAGTTTTTAACAAAAAAGAAAATAATAGAAGCATAGATATACTTTTCTTCCAAATTTTGATATAAAAATTATTTAGATCAGTTTAGTTTTGAAGAAGATAACAGCGGAATCCAAAACGTCTTTTGGTCAAGATTTTTGTAGGTAAAATTAACCTGAGCTGCAGTTGTCCCTTTCGCTCTTTACGGGGGCTTGGTCGGGCGCAGCGCGACGGCAATAGTTTCTTCAAATACCTATTCTTTAAATTCCTCGAGGCTAGAGTCCCCTCTTAAGAAACTAAGTATTACAGCAAATTGATTACTTCGTTAATGGCATATTCAGTTTAATAGGATTTAAAAAGCTATTTAAAAAGCTATTTCTTAAACTAAGCCTGTAACGAAGAAACGATGACGACTTGAAACGAATTGTAATAACTTTGGCTTTGGTTTTATTTACCTGTTATTTTTTTTAAGCTTTGCCTCATTCTAGGTATTTCTCCTGTAAGCCTATGTGTTGTGTGTATTTCTGTGTACATGTAATGTACACAGAAATATGAACTGCGAATTTAATTTTAAAAACGTGCTAGGTATTCTTTTTGGGTTCAGAAAAAAAACAAAACTATCCGCTCTTTCTCTGTGGGAACTACTGGGAACATAGTTCAAACGAAACACACAAACCAAACAAAGCACCGTAGACCCGTAGTAGGTATACTTATTTGTAGCTCGTGGGTGAGCCTACAGAAATAGCTTTTTATGCGACTGAAAAAGCGAAAGGTTACCTACATTATTTTACATTTTCCTTTGATCTTCACGTACTAACAGCATATCATGACTAATTAAATTGTAAGACATATATTACGCTTTCATGATTTCAGAACTTTGTAAAGAGACCTTTGGGTTTGTATAAACGTTTTTAACGGAGATATATCAGGGGCATAGTTTAGCTAGGTTAAGAGAAAATTGAATATTTATTCAAGGGATTTTTCCTTGAAAAAATATTCGTTTTGCAAGATATCGTCAAATAATAATTTATCTATCGAAGCATTTAGGAGCCCTGACTTTGTTAGTAATAGTGTCCTTTACTATGGATTCACGAAGACCTAAAGTATATTTGTTTCGCTAATGGACAGCCTCCATCTTAAATGTCGGAGCTATAATTAACGTTGACTTAAGTACAAAGGTGAACCTGATTGGAGACAATTAATAGTAACTATCTAATAACTACGTAAATACATCTATTATACTAACTAGGTTTTGCTTTGTCAATAGTAAGGACCTAATTAGGGCAATAGGTGCACACGGCGACACCTCCAGCAATGTCGATACGACAGTTCCCAATGATTAATTACTCCGGTCGCTTAAACCCCATCACAGGATTATGAGTAGTCCTATCTGCAATTTAAACTCAGATTAAAACCGGGCCGGGTTCAAATTAGGGGGGACCCATAAAAACTACGCATATTTTATGGACGGGCGATGGGAATGGTTGACGTTAAATTGTTATTGAGATTTTCCATCAGTAATTTGCCAGTATCAACCCGGAACTACTTTGACGACACGGTTGGAGCTGTTGTTGAGCGATCGACTGCTGCGCTGCTTGTCGCGGGTTCGATCCCCGCACGGAACAAATATTTGTATAGCCTACTGATAGTTGTTCCGGGTCTGGCTATATTTGTATATATGACTTTAAATGTTTGTAAACGCACCCACAATACAGGAGAAATTACTAATGTGAGCAACGTTTTTAAAAAAAAGAACACACTATTAGGTATATAGGACTTGAACATAACTGGCAAATGTGGGTATACTATTTTATGCACCGCTGCCGGGGACAACAGGTGTGACGTTCTGTATGTAGTTGTGGTAACTTAGACTTGGTGTGGAATACACCATACATAAAAATCATTATAGCGAACTCCAATTTTAATCATACAAGATACTAAACTTGTCTCATAGATAATGAAAAAAAACAACCAAACATTGTGCCGGAAACAACATAAAACAGTATGATAATAAAAGTTTTATTATTATGACGGCCATAACCAACATAACAGCCGGAAGGTGTTAATAACCTACCATCATAATATACCCAATAATTATTTATCAAAGCAAAACTAAACATGGCTACTACTGGTGAAAACCAGTTAATGTAAGCAAATTATTTCTTATCAACTCAGAGATAAGTGGGTAATGATAATATTATTATCCGTAGCAGCCATAGCACCTCGACGATTATAATTTTTGACAGGAACTGTCACACGTGTATGAGTGACACACACCACGCTCCACAAAACTGAACTTTGTCTCAATGTTGGATACAGTCGGGTATGTCGGCATCATCATCATCATCAGCCTATAACGTTCCCACTACTGGGACACAGGCCTCCTCTCTATGAGAGGGAGTGGGCTGTAAACCACCACGGGGGCCCAGTGCGGGTTGGTCCCAGTGCGGGTTGGTGCTCGGGTCATACTTATGTTTTTAAGTAAATTATTTATTTCAAAAAATGCCTTCATACAACAATATCTATTTGATTATGAATGTAAAAGGCTTATTACAAGGTCAACATAATTTATGTTTAAGTAAGAACTTTTTTACTAAAACCAAATGATGGAAAAGAAAACAGAATTAAAATTTACTAGCTTTTGCCCACGGCTTACCTCGCGTAAATTTAGAATTTGACAATAATCGTCTCGGACACGGTGAAGGAAAACATCGTAAGGAAACCGGCATGTCCTAGAACTAAAAAATCGAAGACATGTGACATCTACCAACCCGCAATGGGCCCGCGTGGTGGATAACAGCCCACTCTCTCTCTCGCTCTCGTCTCGGACACGTGGCGCTATCTATTATCGTTATTGTTGTTTTCCTCGGCAACGGAACTTTTTTCGGGACGAAAGATACCCTTTGTCCGTTTCTGGGGGCCTACTCTCTAAGCACGAAATCCGTAGTTTCGAACGAAGTTACGGTCGTTTCCTACTCCTTATTACTTACGGACATAAGCTTCGTTAGGGGCCCGAACTAAAAATTAATGACAATACGATTGCACAGTTTTCCTTACTCCAGATGTGTTTTCAAAACTCATCAGTCTGAAAATATTTTGGAGTAGGGTTTATTTCGAAGTATAAAGTTAGTTACGGACGGACCCGTACTTTCGTTGACGGACTTAGAGAGTAGACCCCCTGTACGCCTGACACGTTTATGCAAAATTTCAGGATGATAGGTTCAGTGGTTTAGACGTGAAGAGGTAACAAACAAACTTATTTTCGCATTTATAATATTAGTTAGGATTAGGATGTAAAGAATTAAATAAACTAAAAAGCTTGTAACTGTGATCCGGTGAGTTATGTAGTAAGTGTAGGGTATGTTTGTCTGGGTGTGTAGTCAGATAGATTTTGATTGGGTGGTTAGATTTTGATTTATTCATTATCAATGTCAAGTACCCAGCAGAAGATCCGCCGTGATAGTGTATAAGTTCTAAAGAGGAACAGTTTGTATATTAGTAAGTTTGCATGTCCCCTACATGCAAACTACATGTAATCTTCGGAACTACTGATGAACCACTGCCAAAAATACTATTAATCATAATTAATAAATTATTATTCAAAATATCAGAGAAGCTAAGCGCAAAAGCTGCTGTACCTACCATAAATCTTGCAAACAAACAGTGAGAATGACAGACTAATGTGTAAACAGTGAGAAGCCACTCAGACTATCGATTAAACTGTTACGATATGCTAATGGTGGAACTGTCATTAGCACGGAGCTGGAGATAAGTTGTGACCATCGAGTACCATTGAGTGCTACAAGCAGACACTACACTAGGAACACTTTGTAAACATAGTACTTGTTTAGGTTACGACCGGGAGTCATTAAAAAGTTCGTATGTACCACTAGGTAATAACTAACATAGTTTACATAACTTAATATGAAGCAGTTTTGGCCTGTCAGATAAGTTACGATTAATTTATTCGATAGCTGAATTGAAAACTGTATATCCGGACACATTTGTACTTTCAAGGGAGGAATGGGGGCCGCTAGGAAATCCTCTTTGTTACAGAAAATTCATAATTTAAAGTATAGAGGCTCAGACAACGTTCTTGTCAGCCTAAACAGAACTCTTTAACTTCTGAACAGTCTCAACAAATCATTCACAATTTATTCATCACTCAGAATAGTGCAATTAACAAATCTATTATTTCTCCTGAAACCTTTGAATGAATTTGTTATTTGAACCAAATGGTGTTGTTCCCACAGAATCTCCCTTCACTGTTGTTTCAAACGAACCTCGTTGGCTGAACTCCTCCCTTAGCCCGTTGACGGCGCTGTCAATCGATCTTTCAAACAACTCTAGCGATTAATCATGTTTATTCGTACAGAAACGAATATGTTTGTGTTGTTTTTTTTTTGTTAGCGTTCCTGGGCAAAGGCCTCCCGCATCTTCGCCTCGAAAAAAATAAATATTTACCAACCAAAAACTTTCAAAACCTTGTACAACAAAGGCTGTATCTTGTATTTTGTTTGAAACTTTACTTTTAAGTGAAAACAGTTCAGCTTGTTGTTCATAGTCAGACACGGACTTTACCCCGGCAGGTGTGTAAGACGGGATAAGTACCTATTAAAACACTGTATAATTAACCTTTTTTATGTCGTACTAAGTACGTGTCGGTAGTTTTTATGTGTAACCCAAGTCCGCATATTGATTCAACACAAAAAAAAAACAAAAACACATAATATTTCATCTACATTAAAATAATGTTTAATCTACATTAAAAAAAAACATACTAGACACGATAACACCAGCAAAATTCGAATAAAAGAAATCACGTCTCGAAACATTACGAGCAGCGGACATATTAATACATTTTCCTATTGTGTAATTGAGATAACATGGTTATTAGCAAAGCCCGGCGTTATTTGATAAATGAGAGTAGGTACTTAGAGTACATACAATGGCCGCCGGCATGTGGGAGGCCTGTTCCTGATAATAATCATCATTCTCTTGCCCTTATCCAAATTTATTTGGGGTCGGTGCAGCATGTCTTCTTCTTCCATACTTCTCTATTGCTTGTCATGTCATGAGACACCTCCTTTCTTGCCATATCATTCTTCACACAGTCCATCCATCGTTTCTTTTGTCTTCCTCTACTCAACTCAATAACCATTGAAACGATAGCTTTTGTCAAAAAGTTTGATTTTACGAGTATTATTAAATGTGTGTTGTGTTAGTTCTTGGACAGAAAGCTCTCATTGCTGCAATATACCGAAAATAATTGAATGATTAAAAAAAGTAAAATTGTGACATCAAAAAATTGCGTTACTTCTTTTCCTTTATCTGGCAGTCCTCTCTCAAGTTGCCCACACTGCCCTGTCTTCCTCCCTTCGCATCCAGTCTGTTCCTGTCGCCTTTTTATTGCATAGCTACGCGGTAGTGAAAAGATTTCCCCGCCAGAAAAGTTAATAGGTTAGGGCTAAGCGCTAAAACTGCGCCTGACGTCCTCAAGTGTCGTTAGTCACAAAGACCCTCTTCATCTAAAATGAAATCTTTACGGGTTAAACGCGGAGATGTTATGTTACCAAACAGGGATTACATAGAAACTTAGGCCGTATCCTAGGCATCTATAGGTACTTTCCACGCTTTCATGATAAGAAACTATAAAAGTTTCTGAGTTTAAAGCCATTACGGACCACAGAGAGGATTTAAAATTCGGTACAGACCGCATTGCCTTCGAGCATCATTTCATCCTAATCCTGCTTTCGTGCTGTGTGTTGTGTCCATATCCGATCAAAAATGGTTATGATCCTTGAGTTGCACTCCGATGATTTCGGTGGGTTATCCGACTTTCCATAACTTCAACTTACCTTTTATTTATTCTATTTTCACATTCAGGCTTTTTCCACGTTTTGTTTTTCTATTTACATTCTTTTCTTTTAATGTAGCTCTAATATGGCCCACCCATTTTATAAATCCATTAAAAAGTTTCTAAAAACCATTGAAAAATAATGTTGTAACGTGGTACTTTAGGTAGCTTCTACCATAGTGTCCTTTTTATAGAACAACATAATTATTTTGAGTTAACGGACTTTTGTATAATGTAAGTACCTACTGCTGACTTAGATTTCATAATAAGTCAACAAGAGTCGCCTTGCTTCTTTTTCATATTCAGGAGCTATAAAGGTGTGAAAGTCCTTTTATTTAACACTAATGGTCCCGGGGTATTAAAGGCCTAGGTTCCTCTATTTATGAAACTTTACAGACGCCATATTCTGTTGGAACAATGAAGATATTTATGTCTTTGTTTACATTTGAATATAACTGGAAATGTATACAGTGTGTGTCTAAGGCTTGAAAATGACATTAGTTTTAGGGTATTTGCGTACTTAATCGGAGAGAAATTGTACCCAAAATACGAGTAACAAACACGGGAATCTAGTAAACACAAGCCAAAATATTTAACCGCGGTTTTATATAAAAGAACGCGAATATATCCAACACTAGATATACCCCACGACCTTCGGCTGCATAAAATAATTATAAAAATATTATATTTTTTGCACGGATCTCTAATCTATTTTCTAAAATAAAGGAAGCCTAAATTGCTCCTTATAAGATCGGCTATCCGCTAGAGACTAACCTTCAGAATCGGTTCAGTCGTTTCGGAGATTGGCTGGAACAAACAGACAAGCAGACCGACAGACAATCAAACAAAAATGTAAGTACCGTACCGTATACTTTCATAAGCATTCAGTAAAATGCTGTTATTTTGACATTACAAACAGACAATTCAGTTTAATTTATTTGTAGAGAAAATAATATGCAGACTTTTATTTCTTTTTATCAGGATACCACGTTTCCGTGGTGCAAGTAGTTTACACGCGAATAAAACGTCACGCCTGCACAACACAATTCAAAGTCACGTATAACCAGAACCTTGCTGTAAATTATGGTTTCCATTCCGCAAGCTTGCGTGCAAGCTACTTACTTGCATAATAGAAAGACTAGCGAGTAAACCAGCGAAATATTTTAAGAGTGATTGTTGGCACTATAAACTTGAACTACGAAAAGCGACCTTAATGCTACTTAATAAAGGCACCGTCAAAGTCTAACTGACTAACCATATGGATGTGCCGTTCCAACTACACAGTCCACATTTTAAATATTTAGCTTGTGTTCCTCACTAAACTTTTAAAAAGCTTTTTTATTGTGTACAAGTCACTAGTGACGGAACATTTAGCTTTATTAAAAGCGCTATGAAAGGCTTTTATAATTCACTCATTCATTCTAGGCACTTGGCTGGGAATATAAAATCGGGCCAGTTTTACATCAATGTTTAGTCTGTATTCTTCTCTGTACTCTTTCTATACCATCAAAATCTGACTAGTTTAACTATTTTAGGATAGATACGATTATTTTGGGGAAAGATGCACTGAGCAACCAGAGCTCAGTTGCCGTTTTGCCAATAAACCGATCATCAGAACTGTACTTATCAAAATTTCATAATTTCTAGTTACAGAAAAACACTACTTGTAGACAAGCAATTGAAGATTTTTTTAGAAAGAGATTAACTGAGCAGTATCCGCATGTCCTGGCCTGTTTTCGATTTTTCACCATGACCAACAATAAGTGGTGCCTACCAATATATCAGCACTTTTCTGCAGCCCAATTTTACATCAGTGGACTTTACGAGCCGCATAGTATAATTTCCTATTATAAGTTCTTGCTAAGTTCTTCGTTGGAGACCTACCAACGATTTCTAATTTGTCGAAGCCACTTTCCATTCGTTAAGAATTAATTCGCGCAGCTATTTCTTTTATTTCCGACACTATTAGAGACTGAAAAAAAAAAGCCAATCCCTAAGCTGCAGAGCTGGAAGTGTTCCAGAAAAAGACTTTGTTCTGAAGCGGTTTACGGTTTACTTATGTTTTTTTTTCTGGTAATTTCTACAGGTTTTTTTGCGTAGGTATTATTCAGAGTAAATTATTCAGAGCAGAATAATCGACTGTTTTAAGGCTGAAGTCAAATAATCTGCTAGTACTGTAAGGTTCCGGTTAATTTTAATAGTAATTTAATATAATTATTGGTTTGAATATTAAAATAACGTACAGAAAAATAGTAACGGTTAAAAGTTTAAAGAGACCGTCGCAAATTTACTATACTGACAACATTTTTGTTATAAAAAGGCACAACGCTCGGTGGAAGGGGTCATTCTCAGTTTACTCGTCGTAGAGGAAGGAAGTGTAGTAAAGTGTGCTAGGCAGTGTTGAGAAGTGAATAAAGTGGTGAAAGAGTGCTTGCCGCAGTTTTATTGTGTGTTAACCTTATATCTCAGAAGTGGGATTCTCACGTTCAACATGGACGATAAAGAAAAGCGAAGGTTGCGAACCCCGCAACAAAGTCGCAGCCGTTCCCGATCGCCAATCATACATCCAATGCGACCACGTCGCAGCAAGCAGCTGCAGCAGGTTGGTGGCGAGGATCGTGGTGATAGCGAGCGGTGCGTCGACGGCGAGCAACCCAGGCATCGCGTCAACAGTGAACAGCGCGGGCACCTCAACAACAGTGAGCAGCGCGGGCACCGCGACAACAATGAGCACCACGGGCGCCGCGTCAACAGTGAGCAGCGCGGGCATCGCGTCAACAGCGGCCAGCGCAAGCATCGCGTGAACAGTGAGCGGCGTGGGCATCGCCTCAACAGTGGGCAGCGCGATCATCACGTCAACAGCGAGCAAGGCAGACATCCTGCACAACCAGAACGTCGTGATGTCAGCGAGCATCGAGGTCATCACGACGACTACGAGACACGTGAGCGTCGCTACGAGAGCCGCGGATCAAGACGTCTAGAAAATCATCGGAATCGCGATGTCCGTCCTGGGCATCGCTCCAGGTCATGTAGCCCTTTGTTTACTTCTAAAGATGTAGCTAAAATTATAAAGTCTCTTAAGTCTAGTTCCACGCTCCAAACGTCTGAACCGAGTGCACATACCAACAAACTTGATAACAAAAATATTTTACCAGAATTTGATCCATCTCTAAGAAACCAACGAATGGATATTTGGCTTCGTAAAATCAATGAATGTGCCTCAGTATACGGTTGGGACGAGCGAACAACTATACACTTTTCTATGCAAAAACTACAAGGACTGGCTAAAGTTTGGTATCAAAGTTTAAATACAATTCTTTATACATGGGAAGAGTGGCAGGGAAAGCTTTTGAGGGCATTTCCTTGTGAGCAAAATTATGGCCAGTCCTTGGAGGACATGTTGAGACGTAAGAGCAAGTATAATGAGCCAATTGAAAATTACTTCTACGAAAAACTCTCCCTTATTAATCAATGTGACATTGTGGGGAAACGAGCTGTCGATTGCGTTATCCATGGTCTCAGTGACAAAACTGTTAAATCTGGCGCGTTGGCTTTGCAATGTTCTGAGCCCGATCAACTATTACAATTTCTACTAAGCAATAAAGAATTTTCACAGCCCTTATCTCTTAAAAATAAACACGAGAGTTCCAATAGTATTGAACAAAATAAGACAGGTACTAGACAAACTATTCAGAACACTGGGTTTTATTGCTACAATTGCAAGGAAAAGGGGCATTCCTATATTAAGTGTCCAAAACCTTTGTTAAAATGTGACCATTGTCACAAGATAGGACATAAAGTTGAGATTTGTAGATCGAAAGTGGAAAGTCAGCCAACTAGAACTAATACCATACCTAAAACAATGTGTATACTGTCTAACTCTGACCCAAATGAAAAATATGTTAAGGAAGTAATAATAAACGGGGTACCTTTGGAGGGGTATATCGACTTTGGGAGTGAAGTCACTTTAATTAAACAATCCAGTGCCAAGAAATTAGGGGTTCCATATGACGAAGTACCTACTACTATGAAAGGTTTCGGCAATGGCCTGGTGCAATCGTTAGGTTCAGCTAAATTATACTTATCAATCGATGGGGTTTCAGCGACAGTTCTTTGCAAAGTAGTCGATGATTATTTGCTTGATAGGCCGGTTCTAATTGGTCAGACGTTTTCGGAACAACCACACGTCATAGTGTATAAGGATGCATCCAAATTACATTTCCTTGATGTAGGTGCCGAGGTCCCTTCCAATTGTTTTGACGATCATGGGGCTCGGTTAATAAAAGTAAAAATAGTAGGGCATAGTAAAATTCATGGCACTGCCAGCGTAAAAGCAGCAACAGAATCTGTATTTAGTGGCAATATTTTATTACATACAAAAATTATAGGAAAGCCAAACGACCAGTTTGTTGTACTTGGTGGTATTTATAAAGTCTTAAAAGGTATTTTTAATGTTACTATAACCCCATGCTCAATCCCGTGTTTTCTTCAAGAAAATTATATCTTCTCGCGTGCTGAGAAAATAGACGTTGTACAAAGATTGATTAATGCATCAGCAGAACTAGTCAACATTCAAGAATGTAACAATTCCGATCAAATAAATAATCTAATAAAAATCGGGGATTTGGTACCTGACCAAGATAGAACAAGGCTCATAGAACTACTTAAACGTTATCAGAATTGCTTTGCGTTCGATTTACTGGAGTTAGGTTGTACTGATGTAACACAGATGAGCATTGAGTTGTCAAACGACCGACCTGTAGTATATCGTCCTTATAGGCTCTCGCACCATGAGCGTGAGAAGGTTCGCACCATGGTGGATGACATGTTAAAAGCGGGAATCATTAGAGAATCCATATCTAGCTACGCGAGTCCCATCATCCTAGTTCGTAAAAAGGATGGCAAAATACGTATGTGTATTGACTACAGGATGCTAAACGCTAATACAGTAAAGGAGAGGTATCCAATGCCAGTAATTGATGACGAAGTGTGTCGACTATCAGGGCAGGCATGGTTCATCACCTTAGACTTAATGTCAGGGTACTATCAGGTGCCCATCCAAGAACAACATAAGCATTTGACCGCGTTCGTCACCCCAGACGGACAGTACGAATTCAACCGTATGCCGTTTGGGCTGGCGAACGCTCCTGCAGTGTTCCAACGGATGATGAACCGTGTTTTAGGATCTGCTCACTTTGATAAAGCTACCGTTTATATAGATGACGTGCTAGTCTACGGCAAAGACATAGACGAGGCCCTAACGAAGCTTGAAGACGTTCTGCAGTTACTCGAACAAGCCAAATTAAAATTAAACCTCTCAAAATGTAGTTTCTTGCAAAACAAAATTGATTATTTAGGATATGAAATTAGCTCATCAGGAATAAGGCCTGGTGAAGCTAAAATACGATCCGTGTTAGATTTTCCGCGACCCGTAAATGTTCATACAGTTCGACAGTTTTTAGGGCTCGTAAGCTATTTTCGTAAATTTATACAAAATTTTGCCGACCTGGCCTCTCCACTGACAAAACTTTTGAAAAAGGATACGAAATGGGTATGGGAAGATGCACAAGAACAAGCCTTCCAAGTTCTTAAGTCGCGATTGATAACTAGACCAATACTCACGATATATAACCACATGGCAGAAACTGAGCTCCACGCCGATGCCAGCAGGCTCGGTGTTGGTGGAATATTACTGCAGCGTCCACTTGGTAGTGCTGAACCTTTCCGACCTGTAGCGTACTATAGTCGTCAGACGAGTCCAGAGGAAAAAAACTTTCATTCCTACGAACTCGAGACATTAGCCGTAGTCAGTGCTCTAAAAAAGTTTAGGGTATTTTTGCTAGGTAGGGAATTTAAGATTGTCACTGACTGCGGCGCTTTACGTTATACTTTTCAAAAGCGAGACCTTATACCCCGAATAGCTCGATGGTGGCTCACTCTGCAAGATTTTGACTGTACTGTTGAATACAGGGCAGGCACAAAAATGGCTCACGCAGATGCTCTTTCGAGAAACCCGGTAGTTGACACAGAAATGACAGATCTAGAACAACACTCCATTTTGTCGATCAGTGATGAAGACTGGCTTCTTACTCTTCAGCTAGGTGATACAGAACTAGAAAGAATTCGTAACATAGTTAATAGTAACGTAGACTCAAAAGGCCTTGAATATATTAGGGAGAATTACTTGATAAAAGAAAACAAATTGTTTAAATATCTTGACGGGGATAAAAACAAAATTAGGTGGGTGGTTCCTAAGGGCGCGAGGTGGCAGATATGTAAAATGAACCATGATAACATTGGTCACGTGGGTATTGAAAAAACATTAGAACGTATAAAAAAGTACTATTGGTTCTCTAAAATGTCGCGTTATGTAAAAAAATATGTCAATTCTTGTATTGACTGTAATTATGCAAAAAAGACTACTACTCGCGAAGGATTGTTGCACCCTATCGCAAAAGCAGCCACATCTTTTCACACGTTGCATATCGACCACCTTGGGCCTTTTGTGAAGTCCAATAAAGGTTACACTCATATTCTTGTGGCTGTGGATTCGTTCACGAAGTATGTGTTTATTAAACCTGTCCGAAATACCAACGCTCAGAATGTTATAAAAGTTCTTGATGAAATCTTTGACACATTTAGGAGCCCTGACAGGCTTGTAAGTGATCGAGGAAGTTGTTTCACATCTCATGCATTCAAAAAGTTTTGCTTAAGTAGAGGTATAAAGCACATATTAAACTCTGTTGCCAGTCCCAGGTCCAATGGGCAAGTAGAGCGATATAATCAAACCATCCTCGATTCGTTAACCGCGCTGAACCTTAGAGACAACGAAAGGAATTGGGATAACAAATTAGGACAAATCCAATGGGGCCTAAATAATACATTGCAGAAGACAATTGGTAGAACTCCTGCCGAGGTGATGTTTGGCACTGCAATGAATAGTGAGAGTAGCCCAGTCCTAAATGAAATAACAGAGCTAACACGTGAGACTTGTGATCTCCCTACGTTGCGAAAAGAAGTAAAGACTCGTATCGACAAAGAACAACATAAGCAAAAACAACAGTATAATAAGGGTCGAAAACCAGCTCACTTGTATACTCTTGGGGACTTGGTCAAGATTACAAAAACGGCATTTCAAAATGATGGTAAAAGCGCTAAGCTTTTGCCAGTATATGAAGGTCCATTTAAAGTTATTAAAATACTAGGGAACGATCGTTATAAAGTAGCACCCGTACCTGGTTTTGACGGTATGAAAAACAAAAGAAAAACCACAGTAGCGTCCGATAGAATGCGACCATGGATCCATATAACTTCCCTGGAGTTAGAGAGTGATGAGACAGAAATGATGGATGATAGTAGTTGTGATGAATTGATTTAGTTGATATACCTATTGAAATACTTTAGTTTTATCGATTCTGTTATTTAAATTAAAGTTAATTGATTCAAGTGCATTACCTTGTTCCAGGTCAAGCACGAGACCTCGAAAGCGGGTTCGTGGCTTGGCTGTACCTAACATGTCGTCGGATCAAAGAATGGCCAGACACACGACTTCGTAAGCGAGTTAGTTATTTGTTTTGGTACTGATGCCATGGTTTCTATACATGAGAGAGACGAGAGTGAGTCACGAGACCTCATAAGTTAGTGGGTTAGTGACTGGTCTGGTACTTATGACACGGTTTTTGTAGATGAGAGAATGACGAGAGTGAGTCACGAGACCTCAGCTAGTGGGTTAGTGACTGGTCTGCTACTGATGTCATGCTTTCTATAGATGAGAGACGAGAGTCGGTCACGAGACCTCATGAGTGGGTTCGTGACTGGTCTCTACTTAATGCGATAACGAGATGTTGTCGTGTGTTAAGAGGAAAATGGGCGCAAGATTTCATAATGTTGATACTTGGCCTGGTATTTTAATTTGTAATTGATAATTAAATTTTACGTATGTTATGAATTACAATGGAGATTATTGCAGTCCAGATTGCTTGCACCTAAAATAACATTGTTTGTTATCGTTATTCAAGTATTTGAATATACATACAATTTACTCATCCGAAAAATATTCATGAATAGTTCTTTTAGAATCACTGTTTACAACATCTAACTAATTAATAGTTTATGATTTATGATTCATCCCTGAAGTATTTTGTTTATTAAATTATAAGTATTTTAAGGTATCATGTAATTAGTATTGGATCACGTAATGTTCGCGAAAAAAAAGAGCCCGCCGAGATTTTCTTGCTTGTTCTTTTACTCGTGATGGGTCGCCTGCAGGGTTCGAACAAGTGTAAACTTAGTTGTAAGATAGAGATAAATAGTTGTGATCCTTGATGTATCGCTATTCATGATGACTCTTCCTACCGAGTGTAAGGTGTAAGGTTTTACAACAGAGACGTGTATGGGGACATACACGTTATCAGGATGGTCGAGTGTAAGGTTCCGGTTAATTTTAATAGTAATTTTATAATTATTGGTTTGAATATTAAAATAACGTACAGAAAAATAGTAACGGTTAAAAGTTTAAAGAGACCGTCGCAAATTTACTATACTGACAACATTTTTGTTATAAAAAGGCACAACGCTCGGTGGAAGGGGTCATTAAGCCACCCGCGCTCAGCCCGATCACTATGTACGGTAAGCCTATCCCTTGGGAGAAGCAAGCCAAGTACTTAGGAGTCATACTTGACAACCACTTGTCTTTCGCGGCGCACATCAAAGCAGCTCGCGACCGAGCTGCGTTTGCTATGGGTAGGCTTCATTTCATGATTTCGGCAAAAAGCAAGTTGTCACTCAAGTGCAAGTTGCGCCTTTATACCGCGGTGATCCGTCCCATTATGACGTACGCTTGCGTCGTGTACGCTCACACCAAGCCTAAGTACATCCATAGGATGCAAGTTTTACAGAACCGGTTCTTACGTAGAGTCACGGGAGCCCCTTTTTATGTCCGTAATGACCGTCTACACGTAGACCTTAGAATGCCCACCGTCCTTCAGTTTATGAAACGTCTTTCGAAGCGTTTCTTCGATAACGCCATTAAACACCGTAATCCCCTGATCGCAGCGGCCGCCCGTTACGAACCCTCGCGCATTAGTACAGTACGCCGTCCTAGGCATACCCTTGTCACTCCAGATGATGCTATCACCCTCCTCCAGGAGAGTAGCAAAGAGACTAGCACTCTTAAAAAGTTCCGACTCAAACCGCCGTCTTTCCGACCTCGCCGTCGAGGTCCGTCGCGACGTCCCGGTCCATGCCCTCCCCGACCCTCGCTCGAGCCAGCCCGCGATGCTGTGCCAGTAGTTTTAAATCAGCCCCTAAATAATGATACCATTCAGATCCAGCCTGTCCCCATGCAGTCTTCCCCCAGCGACGCCCTAAGCCGAGGTTCGTACCCCACAGGGGGTGCCCTTAGCGTGCAGTCGCTTAGTTTGTAAGTTTTTATGCCCTGGCTGGAGGCCTTACTCTAAAGGCACCCACAGGATAGTCCGGTTAAGCAGACGACAACCTCAAAGGTTGAACTGCGAGATGCCATTCAAAAAAAAAAAAAAAAAAAGTGGAAGGGGTCATTCTCAGTTTACTCGTCGTAGAGGAAGGAAGTGTAGTAAAGTGTGCTAGGCAGTGTTGAGAAGTGAATAAAGTGGTGAAAGAGTGCTTGCCGCAGTTTTATTGTGTGTTAACCTTATAGTACATAACCCTACGGCGCATAAGGTAGCAGATAATATGGTTGCATCATCATCATCAAGTTGTTTTTTTTTACGAAAAACATACGAACAGGTTATCATGGGCTGAATATTCAAAGTGAAATGCGAGGGTTACCGTGTGAGGCGTAAAATATTAGTAAGGTTTGCTTTGTTACGAATGAAGTAGGTACTACTAAAGATTCATATTTTCTAATTAGCCGTAAATGTCTCACTGCTGGGCTAAGGCTGGCCACATTTCCTTTTCAGGTACTCTTTTTTGCGCCACACCTCTTCGAACCAGGCTTTGTGAAGTGCGACTCATTCGAAGACTCATTAATATTGTCGATTAGTTTCTAGTTCTTTAGTTCCCAAACCGCTAGTCGAAACACAGTGCGACACTGAGTACATATTAATACACTGAGTACATATTTCGGTGCAGTCGCGCTGTCAGATAATACACGTCATATATACGTATTATGTTCAGTGACATAGGTCGCATCATTCAGCCGCATAATGTTCATACACACCTAATCAGGATATTCTCACTCCCTGTAAGCTTGTCATAAATAAACAAACGTGACAAGATATTTATGTCGTGAAATGTCTTCACCCTTTATCGAAACTCATTAGCTAAGTAAAACTAAATACAGTTTAACTAGTAAGTACCTACTTAAGATAGTCTGAGTCAGTATGAAAATTTATGAACCCTAAAAAGTTTTAACCGAATAAAAAAAAGTAAAGTATGTCGTGATAGGTAGGTAAGCCTTATTTGTATGACGATGAAAGTGATGAACAAGTCTTAAAAACTTTTAACGACAGTTAAATTATTACCGATAACTTTTTAAACGAGATCTAATTGAATAAAAACGAGAGAAATTAAATGCAGCCATCCAATAAAAACTCCAAATTAGTTTTAATTAGTTGTTAATTTAGATTAGTTTTCTTAGTTTATTTTCAGAATATTTTAATCTTTTGTTTACAAAGTTACATCAGGTATCTGCTTATTGGCAAAAAAGTTTTATTTAGAATATCCTTTGAAAATGAATATCTTTTTAATCGCAGTAAAAAATGGCAGTCTTCAAAGTGCTAGATACGATCTGACGAATCTGCTCAAGATACAATTTTAAGTAGAGACTCTACCTTTTTGACACGAAAAGCTCTTGAATTTTGCCTGCGAAATATAAAATGAAGTTTATCTACTAAATAAAATCACTGACAGTCTAAACGGTTCGGTCGTATTTAACAAAGGTTGCCAACTAGGAAGGATTTTTGAAAATTCCTTCACTTACTTCTAAAAGAAGAATGGGGCCAAAAGTGTGTTCGGAAGTTGGTTATCTTTGCCGATGGTAAATCCATTCCCATCGAGCGCACGGCTTTTTTAAATAAAATAAATTTGTACACAATACTAGTTTATTTAAAAATCGTTAGTAATTCAATACTATTAATATTTAAACAATAACTACTATAAATGGGTTATCGACCACAGTACCTCCAGGCATGGCGTATCCTCATTTAGGTTACTACTCTGCAATAAAAGTGATCACTTTAAAGTAGGTTAGTCACTAGTGTTGTGGTCTTTTGCCTTCCTCAAGAGGAACTCCATGATTAACTTGTCAAAAAGCCCCCCTTACCACATCAGTGAATGATGAATGAGCAGTCGATCATATCCAGATACCGTAATCTATTGGCAACTAACGTTGAAGTAGGGAAGTGATCCTTTCCGTAGTGGCTACCCCACGTCATGTCAGTAACAGCTGACGTAAGTGACACTTCTGCCCCCGTATTCACAAACGCTCGGATTCGATTTCGATTCGGAAAGTCTTTTGTCTATCTCGCTCGCTTTCGTAATGCCAAAACAAGATAGACACAGATTTATCGAATCGGAATCGAATCCGAGCGTTTGTGAATAGGGGGCCTGAACGATTGTTAGTAACCAATGTAAATATTCACGTGTAAGATTCCCTCGCGAATAAACGAAGTTACAGGAAAAATGCCATATTCATAATACCTTAGGTAGGTATTTATGTTCACGCAAAACAACAACGTAGGTATCATAATTATTATGAGGCTTTACTGACGAAAGCTGCGAAGTTTTATTTTATTCTTTGTAACAAAGAAAAGCTTTTTCCTTGTTCGTAAAAATTTTAGAGACGCATCTCATCAGAACATTTCCTCAAAATATAACATACAGAGTGCCTGACGTGTTTCGCTTTGGTTATCAAAGTTTAATCAGTCATAGTTCGACCCCTAATAAAATAATTTGCGCCGAATTGATCCCAGTAATTGGTTAGCCGGACCTTTTTCCATGAGGATTCGATAAATCATGCCCCGACTGGAAACCGCAAGTTCTCGGAAGACGTCGAAAGCAATTTTCCTTCTATTAATTTTGTTTATGAGGTATAGGACAAAGTCATATTGATTACGAGAATTAGGTACCTAATAGTATCATAAAAGCTCTAATTTAAAAAAAAATACAATTTTTCTACATACTGTGTCTATTTAACATTTTATATCAAACTCATGTCGCAGGTCTGCTGGAAGAAATCTCTTATAAAATAAGCAGTACCTTTGTGCCCTTCTATCTGTTCTCTCTCCCTGGTAAATGTTTTGCGTGAACATAAATACTAACCACTGCCTGCGGATTGTTATGTAACAACTTGTTACAGACATGAACGACATGCAAACAACAACGCAGTAATTAACTAATTACTCGAGCAAGTACGATAATATAAAATTACCACTTTATTAAGCAGTCACGAAGCTCACATCCACTTTTCTGGAAACAATTTAATTTAAAATTGCTATAATTAAGTAATTTGTTTTGGTTTAAATTAAGAGACTATGTTATGAGTGTAAGTAAACCTCTTCTTTCTAAACATGATCCTTTATGTTCCAAATAAACTGGGCTTAACTCAACTCCGACGACATCGCAAAGACTATGCGACATCATACACCGGCGGCACAATTAGCTTATTTTTCAATTGTAAGCAACATACATTCACATCTTTAAACAATTTCGTTGAAATCCTCAACTGTTCTGCGCGATCAAACCAAACTTCTTACTGAGCAGAAAGTCGCCTTCTTTTGTAGAAACAATAAGATTTAAGAGGGTTAAAATTGTTATTATTACTACAACAGAGGGTCGATTTTCGAGTAACAATCATTAAAGAGTAAGTAAGCTTAGCAATTGACAAATAATTAAGACATCAATCACACCCACCGCGCTTACTTTCTAATACCGTGGATAACGTGACGATTACCAAAGTGACAGATAATTGCTTCGTGATTAACGATTACAAAACCAAACTAAAAACTCGAGGCAAAGATCACAGGACAAATTACTGTCTTAAGTGTGTCATTAGATTTTTTGTTGCAATCCATCTTGCTGATGTCATCTCCAAAGACCGCATCGAAGGCTTAACTGGTTTAAATCACATATCAAAGACAATGGTAAAAAAGACAACTAGGTAGCTAGAATCAAAAATAAAACTGTCCTGTTCTGTTAAATTGTCCTAAAAATAGAAGCTTAGCAAGGCGCTCGTGAACTCTTTAGCACAATACCCGACAAAAACTGTGTAATTATGTAAACAAGAACAAAAATGTTTGCGTCAATGTACCAGAATCATTTGTTTCCGGTAAAGGCATTTAAATACTTGTGTATCCGGCGGGAAAGTCGTTTTACCCCGAGAGCCCAAGCCCCGGCTATTTCCTTTGGAATTTCAAAGTACCAACAGTTTTCAATCCGCTTAACTGAGCTTAAAAGTATTCCGCTTTACCATTTACTCAGTACGTCATTGATAGTGACATTCGTTGATGATTAATTGTGGCACTTGGAGGTACTCGGAGAACTATTTCACTATTTTTAGAGCTGTAATGCATTTAGTAAGCTCATTTGACCGATATTTAAGAGGTACAACACCGATATCCTTAATTAGAAAGTTAGGCATAACAGTTATTAGTATTTATTGACAGTCAAATAGTAGGCATTGATTGAAGAAATTGAAGACTCTGCTCTCATTTGACCTGACACCGTTCATAGGCGGAAATTTTCAATCAACCTAAAGTTTTCTAGGAAACGATGTCTATTTTGGTAAACTTCGCCAACAACAAGGGTAATACGAACTTACGTAAGGAAATTCTCAGTATCGCTTTAGACATTGGAATTTACTTTAGTAAATGGTATGATATAGAACCGCGTCTTAGCTCATGTACTACAAATGCAAGCTGTGGGTTTATTCGAGCACATCTCTGCCTCACACAACCACAGAAGTACCTGTGGATATTTGACTCAATAGAATGGTATGATAATTCCTTGTATACGTTAAGGAAGGGTTAGGCAGAGGTGTACATAATAGTACACCCAGTTTTCGCCAGTTATGTTTTAAAGTCCTATGAAATACGGGGCGAGCCTATTGCTATCAACCGAGCACAAACCCCGTTAAATAGAAAAACCCCAATATCACTTTGCCCGGCCTGGGATTCGAACACATGACCTCATGCTCATCAGTCACGGTTGTGAGCACTAGACCAACGAGACAGACCCTGTACCCGTAGAAAGAAAGTATGTTACTTTACTTCCTGTATCGCAGAAGTCACGGGCATAAACGAGTGCACATAAAGAGGAACTGAATACATGATAACTGTTTTACCGATAAAGTTTTTACGAGTTACATCAGAGTTTTACAGCATCACCTAGTAAAATGATGCATCATAACTGGAATGAAAATAACAGCAGTGGTGTCCGTTTTATTATGTCTGTGCTGCAAACAAACAGAAATATGAGTCATATATTCACAAAATGTTTGTTAGTTGCAAAGCTTGTTCTGATGACAAATAGTAGCACTTAGAGGTGCAAACACAACGTATTTGTTTTACGCCTTGTTAATTTATTCATAGGCATAAAAACTTCGGAACAAAAATAGAGAATCTTGTTACGTCAGCTTTTTATAAACATGCATTATTATGAGCTAGGTATTGTTACATACTAATGATGACCCTATTATTTACTCCTACACAACTTTCACATAAAAACCTCAAGGGGGGATCTTCAAGGTTAAGCCGCGCTTCAAGTTCGATCCGTGGATGGGTGACCATTCAGTTCATACCGAGTTTCCTCCGTGCCTCGGAAGCACGTTAAACCAATGGTACCGGCTATCATTCGTAGATATTGACCCGTGTGGCCCGAAAGTCAGACAACCAGTCTTACCAAGGGGTACCGTACCCTAATATAAACTGGTTTGTGGAGGTCAGATAGGGAGTCACTCAACGTAAAATACTGGTTTTCAGCTCCATCCGGTAAGACTGTAAGCCGACCCTTATAAAGTTGGGAAAGGGCTGGGCAGATGCGATAAGTTTCTAATTTTGACTTCGTCGAGACACAAGACACGTTTGTTTTTGCAAGTAAACTAAAAACTAAATTTTTCATTAATTCCTAACAAGGTATCTTCTGCTCAATGAATTAGTAATAACACCATCTACATATTTACTTCAGTAAATAACGTATGATCTGAGATTCAGAATTATGTCCGTACCTATGTAACTCACGAAGGTTCATATTGCTTAGACAGGTATTAGTTATGCTTTGCTTTGCTAGCACTAAGTTAATTTTGCAGACTATAAGTACTCAGCTTACTCGTGTTATGAAGCTTACCTTTAGTTTACGGCTAAGTATTATAGAATAAGGTGAAATATTAATAAGCAATGAGAATAATAAATAAATGATAAGGACGTTATGTATCTTAAATAATAATTCAGGCTTTGCGTAGAGGAGAATTTAATTATCTTTGTAATGAAAAGATTTACCTACCAATAAATACCGTTTTCTAAGAAGAAGTAAAAATACATTTCCTGGAATTCTTGGTTTTATTTGTCGGATGAGACAAAAACAACGTAATGTTTTATCATTATTATTTTGTGAAAGCCTAATGTGCCAAAAACGCAAGCAACAGCTAAACGCTAATAACACATATGTATGTAAATTCAGTTGTAGGTACAGTCAGCGTCACTATGTCCTAACCCCTCAAGTTTTAAAATGTTACACTGCTACAACATTGAATTCGTTTCGAATAATCTAAAGAATAGTATCAAAAAGAACTCAATGTATCCACCCGGGATCGAACAATCGCTTCACCGAATTGCGTCTTACTAATACAGCGGTTTAACAGATTAGCCAGCGAGCCCTTCATTAACGCAATGAAATTGGTAACTAGTATCATCCGAGTCACTTTATCTTTAGGTCTCTGTCTAATCGATAGACGTAAAAATTTAAGGGTATCCATTAATTTAACTTACTTACGTTTTCTTTGTAAAGTTAATACTTTACCCTCGAGTTATAACGTTAGCTTAGTCAATCTAAAATATTTATAGCGCTTCTCCTATTTTATGGTTTGCGTGATAGCATGTCACTTGGTTAGGGACCCGTTTGTGTCAGGTAAAATATGAATATTATGATAACTGTAAATTATCAAAACTAATTGTAAAACATAATATAAATCTTTGTAGTAAAATAAGATCAAAGTTTGTGTTAAATAATAGCAATAACAAACATTTTTATTTATTTATATTATTTAATACATTATTAAAGTATTAAAAGTGAAACTTTTATTAAATCATCTCAAACTTTTTCGTCTGTGTGTTGCATGTCGCGTGACGATCGGTCGCTCCGCGTTTTATACGGTCTATACCCTTAATCATTAAGGGCAGAACTAAAATTTTTTGGAATGATATTCGATTAAGGCTTAATGGAATATCATTCCAAAAATTTTTAGTTAAATGTCTAATGTTAGAAAAAAAGTTTCACTTTTACCGTGGTTTCATAAAACCACACAAACCTTTTTTTTTATTTTTCGTAAATATATTACAAAAAAAAAACTTACTCTTAAATTAAAAATTATAATTCATAACAAAAAGCGAATGTCACACCTTGGATTTGATCCTGCAGCCTCATGCACGTCAAGCGGTCTTGAAACCTCCGGACTTAATTAATGTTGTGTAAATGTTAACCGTATTATTGCTAGTCGTTATACCCAATAATAGAAGTATTAACGTTTTATTGAAAACATCATTATTAAAAACAGAGTTTCAAAGAAAAATACGGGTTACCTATGTTTCACCGAAAAGAAATTGACAAATTATCACTTCACAAACAATTTTCCGCATAATTTCATTTGCCAAATTATTACTTAGCAAAAAGCTCTTCACAAATAATTGTAACGCAAACCTAATGTTTGGCAAGTGAACGTTTAAACAATAACTTGTTTACCAACTAGAACTTTTACCAATTTTTATGTATTCAAATATTTCAGTTGGAATAACACATTTTAGGCAAAATAAAATAAGGCAAATATTTAGTATCGTCAGTTTTCAATTTACCATTTGTAATCAGTCAATTGCTTAGTTAATGACAAAAAAATGCAAATATATGTCAGTTGCACAGAATATATGTCGGCGTGAGTAAATTATTACGACTTAAAACGAAACGGAACGCTCTGTGACATCATCGCACCACTCAGTGAATCAGGCGAGTTGTGGAAGGGGTCGGCCTTTATAATACGGAGCGCCGAGCGATGCGGGGCATTCCAATTCTAGCGAGCGACCCGTCCACAACTCTAATTGTGACACGGTTCACGCCTGAATCATATTATCATCAGTTTAAATTTAATTATTGTTTTAATTCATTATTTTGTTATCATTTTTAAATTCGTATTAAAATGTTTTGATTTAATATTGATTTTCTTTAAAAATAATGGCAAATGACCATTCTCAACACGACATGGTCACCGATAATCCAGTCCGGCCATACTCGCGCCGAAATCAGAAGCGGGATCTACCGGGACATATCTTCGGTCCCATCCACCCTCAATGATGGAGAAACGGATGGCTCTAGCACAAAACAGATGCTGGCCACGGGTGATAAATAAGACTGTAGCTCCGACGCGAAGACCAAGATTACGTGACATCTATATAGCATCCTACAATCCAGATGGTGATGTCCCAATTCGAGACTGGTGCGAGCAAGTCGATCGAGCCAAAGCACACCGGGAGTTGGCTGACCACGAAGTTTGCATTAAGATAGCGAGTCTATTGCAAGGACGAGCCAAGACTATTGGTGATGCGTGGCTTGTAAAATCACCTGTCTGGAGGGAGATGCGAGAAGCATTGATACAAACGTTCGAACCTGAAGCACGTTACTCCACTGATGTCCTTAAGGTGAGCAACTTCTAATTTGATGTCTAATCTAGCAGAATCGATAACCGAAGGTGGCATAGCTGAAAACGAGTGATAAGCGGCAATAAAGATACTAACGCTGTGGAAGCCATTGCATTGTATTGTATAGCAAGCTGGTTTCCGCAACTCCACGTCTAAAGCGCGTATTTTGCGTACGGGTGGGAACTTTATTCGATCCACCCTAGTTCCCCGAGGGTTACTGAAGTACTTTGCCCTCTAAATTGCAACCTCTAGGCAGTGTAGAAGCACGTGGGCTGCTGTCTCGTTTTTCTCCATGCAGGCTCTGCACAGTGGGCTATCTGTGACTCCTAGGACAAGGAGGTGTTTATTAAAGGAGCTGTGCCCAGTAATGGCGGCTGTGACTGTGCGGAGCTGTAGCTTTGTCAGCCGGAGAGCTCGTTTGGTAAAGCGGCCGTCTATAGTAGGAAGTGCTTCCTTGGCCTGCCTACACTCACCGTGGTGTTGCCACAGTTTGTGGTGTTGTTCATTGGTGCATTTCCTTACCAGAGTTCGTAGATACCCGAAGGACAGTGGCAGGAGTCTGGACCCACTGCTGCCATGCCCGAACCCGTTCTGGCGAGTTCGTCCGCTGCATCGTTGCCCCGGGAATCGCTGTGACCTTTAATCCATTGTATGGCTATGTTGTTGTGATTACCGACCTGGTTTAGGCGCTGGTGACACTCTTATATTAACCCGGAGTCGATCGTGTGGTTGTCTAGTGCTAACAGTTCAGCCCTGCTGTCTAAAAGTATGCGAATAGTAGTCCTCAACCTTTTTTTTGCTAGGATGGCTGATGCGGCTAGGGAAATACCCGTGCATTCTGCCTGAAATACCGTGTTATGGACCCACAGTGTTACGGCTATATGTATTTTGAGATCCGCAGCTCAGCTGGATTTAACCCCTCACAGCGGTGGTCCTCATGGAGCTGGATCTTGTACTTTTGTCGAATATAAATTGTTTGGGTAAATCATAAATGATGATTATTTTGCAATAGGTTTTTACAAACACTTTTACACGTCATTTTTTTTTTAACTATTTGGGGCCGGTGTTTTGTACCTGACTACTCTGAGAAGAAACAGCCGAAACAAACTCAGAGGTTCTCTGTTAACTTGCTACTCTTTTAAAGTCCAGACATTCCTCAATTTACATGAGGACTATGCAGATTAGTATCTGAAATGGTCTTTTGAAGAAAGAACCACACAGATTTGAGTGGACCTATCCAGTCAGTGCAAGCATTTGTCAGTTATCGTGTAGCTCGACTCTGGTACTAGATCGTTTATGGCTCTCACCAGGGGGAACTCGTTGTAGAAGAGTTGAAAGTGTTCTGAGGCGTGCGGCCGCCATTGTTGCTTCTTGTTGTATGAACAGATAGAGCGGCGGAAGCTCCAACATGGCTTCAAGAGCAGCTGTCTGAGTGGTCCTCATGCAGCCTATAATTGCCATGCAGGCAAGCCTCTGCATGCGTTGAAGTTTGTACGATGCTGAGACGAGTGTGATGCGTGGCCACCAGACCACTGCCCCGTACGAGATCATGGGACGGATCAACACACAGTATAGACAAAGTATCATTTTGGGGGATAGGCCCCACTTCTTACCTATCATCCTCCTGTACTGCCAGAGGGTGATGCATGCCCTGTTAATTTTGTTGTGTAAGTGACTGCTCCAGTTTTACTTACTGTTTAGGATGACTCCCAAGTGTTTGACTACAGTAGCTGACTGAAGTTCTGTATTGAATAATTTAGGTAGGCGATAAGGCCCTAAAGTTCGTTTATGGGTAAACATGACTAATTCAGTTTTAGTGGGATTGACTGAAAGGTCGTATTCCCTGCACCATCCACAATGCGTAGCGCCTGTTGAAGCCGTTATTGGCTGCATGGATAATGAGTATCTTTGCTCAAAATTGCTGTCCAGTAAGTGCACAACTGTCCCCGAATTAATTTCTGTTGCAGCCACAATCAGGCCACAAGAACCACGCCAAGGCAAACCGCCTGCCAAACGGCCCAGGCTTAGGAACGATCAAGAAGAACCGATAGTATGCTTCAAGTGTGGCAAGACAGTTCAAGCAAATTGCAACAAAGCAAATGGCAAACTGAACGACCCAAAGCCATTACTGAGCGAAAACACCAGAGAGGAGTCTGGGATTCGAACGGAACGCCCAAAACTCAAATGGAATTATTGCAACAAAACTGGACACATTGAAGAGAAATGTTTTAGGAAGATGACAAACGAAGCTGAAAAAGTCAATGTAGCACTGGAACATGATGAAATACTTACCCATTGGATAAAGAATGTTTTCGCTGTCATTACGTTTCACATTGTCGATGATCAAGAAACACCATATGATCTATTGATATGAACTGAAATCATAAAAGGCACTGGCTTGAATATTCTGGTTACTTAACAAAATGCTTAAGTAGTAAGAAGCTCGCCTTCAACGGTTCAAGCTACTGAGGACGCTTTCAGCAATTTGGATACCGATTTCACTAATGAAGAGGAAAACAAACTACTATTACCTATATAACACTATTCAGAGGAAGACCAAACTAAGTGGCACATGACCAGCTACGGTTAGCACCGAAACTTGGAGAATGCATCGACCAGGGTACCGTGTCGGCGAAAGATTAGTCTATAACATTGGAAGGTGAACTCAAGTTAAGTTACATTTACACTATTTGCATTTTGTACCCGTGTTCTGTAATGACTGTTCTGTATTTAAGTTTGTTGAGGACATGGGCCTCCAAACATTTTATTTGATATGGTTTGTTGAGGACAGGGGCCTCCAAACCATGAGACTGATATAATTTGTTGAGGGCAGAGGCCTCCAAATTTTTGATGCCGTTATTAAGAGTTCGTTGAGGACGGAGGGCCTCCTTGCTCTTAGTAATGTGTTTGAGTTGTAGCCATTTCATATTATTATTGAGATTTCGTTGAGGCCGGAGGCCTCCTTTCTCTTGATAATATGTTTGGTTGATGTTAATAACACCAGTTTGTTGAGGACAGGGGCCTCCAAACTGAGACTGATAAAATTTGTTGAGGGCAGGTGCCTCCGAATTTTTGATGCTGTTATTAAGAGTTCGTTGAGGACGGAGGGCCTCCTTGCTCTTAGTAATGTGTTTGAGTTGTAGCCATTTCATGTTATTATTGAGATTTCGTTGAGGCCGGAGGCCTCCTTTCTCTTAATAATATGTTTGGTTGATGTTAATAACACCAGTTTGTTGAGGACAGGGGCCTCCAAACTGAGACTGATAAAATTTGTTGAGGGCAGGTGCCTCCGAATTTTTGATGCTGTTATTGAGAGTTCGTTGAGGACGGAGGGCCTCCTTGCTCTTAATAATGTGTTTGAGCTATGGCCATTTCATGTTATTATTGAGATTTCGTTGAGGCCGGAGGCCTCCTTTCTCTTAATAATATGTTTGGTTGATGTTAATAACACCAGTTTGTTGAGGACAGGGGCCTCCAAACTGAGACTGATAAAATTTGTTGAGGACAGGGGCCTCCGAATTTTTGATGCTGTTATTAAGAGTTCGTTGAGGACGGAGGGCCTCCTTGCTCTTAGTAATGTGTTTGAGTTGTGGCCATTTCATGTTATTATTGAGATTTCGTTGAGGCCGGAGGCCTCCTTTCTCTTAATAATATGTTTGGTTGATGTTAATAACACCAGTTTGTTGAGGACAGGGGCCTCCAAACTGAGACTGATAAAATTTGTTGAGGACAGGGGCCTCCGAATTTTTGACGCTGTTATTAAGAGTTCGTTGAGGACAGGGGCCTCCTTGCTCTTAGTAATGTGTTTGAGTTGTAACCATTTCATGTTATTATTGAGATTTTGTTGAGGCCAGGGGCCTCCTTTCTCTTGATAATATGTTTGGTTGTAGGCAAAGATGACCCGTTCATTGTGATAGTTGTGTGATTTTTTGATACTGTGATATCTTTTCTCTTATTGCAGAGTTATGAGGTCAGTGACGACCTTTTAGCAGAATGGCCGTGTCGGCGTGAGCAAATTATTACGACTTAAAACGAAACGGAACGCTCTGTGACATCATCGCACCACTCAGTGAATCAGGCGAGTTGTGGAAGGGGTCGGCCTTTATAATACGGAGCGCCGAGCGATGCGGGGCATTCCAATTCTAGCGAGCGACCCGTCCACAACTCTAATTGTGACACGGTTCACGCCTGAATCATATTATCATCAGTTTAAATTTAATTATTGTTTTAATTCATTATTTTGTTATCATTTTTAAATTCGTATTAAAATGTTTTGATTTAATATTGATTTTCTTTAAAAATAATGGCAAATGACCATTCTCAACACGACATGGTCACCGATAATCCAGTCCGGCCATAGTCGCGCCGAAATATACAAATTGAATTACAATGTGTACTGTTAAGTGGGTAGATGGTAAATCATAAAATGTCGCTCAATGTGGGTTAGTAATAAAAATAAAAGCACTATGACTGGGTTTTCCATATTATATATTTTCTTTCTATATAATCTAATAATTTCTAGCACTCGCCGGCCGCTGCCGCGGCACCGCTCGCTACGCTCGCTCGGCTCACAGGTCTCTAAGTCTCTAGGTCACAGTTCTAACCTAACCTAACCATTTTTCTTTTAATAATTAACCCCGTCTAACTAGTTCGGTTCTCGATAGCCTGCAAAAAAGAAACACTTTTTTACATATTTTTCTAGTCGTTTCTGGCACTCGCTCGGCTCGTTAGGCAGTGGTGACACCGGGCGTGCGGCTCCCTGTAACCTAACCTAACTTTTTTTTTATAAGTTCCATAAATAACCTGATAACCTAGTAACCATAAATTTGACTTGTTTAAGACAAATTCAAGCTTATTTTTGCCTTTATATTTTTTGTCATAGCAAATCATTTGACCTAACGCTTATTGTCTAAAGATTATTTGCTGTAATAAATCATTTGATTAAAGACTAAATGCCATAATGACATTATGTTTGGTAATATTCTGCCAAGTAAAAATTTGACCAAATGAAAAAGTGCGTACTAAAATCATTCCAAATATTGCATTGGTATAAAAAAAAGGTTGCTAAACATTTGTTTGGGTAGTGAAATTTTATCAAAATCTTTTCGGCAAAACGACAGGCTCCCGAAAAATACATACTTAAACTTATTTATTCACTAAAACAATAAATTCATTATAATAAAATATTTTTGCAAAATACAAAAACCAACTAGGCCCGACACGGATTTGAACGCACATATCTTTTAGGGGGTAAGAACTTCATGAAGCTGTGTGTACATAATCAGTAAAATATACTGACTGGAGGATAATAATGTTTTTAGAAAAATCGTTCTATGGCTTTGACTTGAAGGAGACCTATGAACGGTTAAAGGTGACATTTTTATATTTAAGTTGTCTTTTTCAGATATTTTTTACAACTAGCAAAAATTTCGAGGTCGAGACATCTGGTTTCTTTGAGAAATAATAGTCTGCAACTCGCTTTAGACTGTTTTTGTGAAATAAAACTCTATTCATAAATCTTATCCAATGTTTGACTTTTCTGAACTTTACTTTTTTGAGATTTGAGTATAAAAAAATATATTATTCTAACAAAAGTGAACGCCAATTTATCTTTTCTGTTCAGTTAACTTACTATATAACCTCCGACTGCACAGTTAAATAGTAATAGCTAAGTAGGCACGTATAAAATAATGTAAAGAAACTTTTTTTTGTTTAAAAGTTTCATGACACCGCAGGTAATTCGAAACTTACTTTTAATTAAACCAATAACACTACTACTTTACTGATACTGTTAACCTGCGCCATCCCAAAGCAAAGGCAAAGCCTCTCCCCATGTCTTCGAATAGTCTCGATCCAGGGCCAATGTGGACCACTGGTCGCTGGCCTTGTCTAACTCGTCCCACCATCTTTTACGAGGTCTACCGCGACGCCTTCTGGCTGTGTTAGAGCTCCAGAAAGTGGTTATTTTGGCCCACAGATCATTGGGTATGCGGCAGACGTGGCCAGTCCAGTCCCACTTCAGCTAAGCGGCTTTTTGAGCAACATCAGTAATTTGTGTTTTGGAGCGCAGTGTGGTATTGCGTACACGGTCTGTTAGTTTGACGCCTGGAATGCTGCGCTCCATGGCGCGTTGGCAGACCTTGAGGCTAGACTTTTGAATATTTGTCAAAGACCAAGTCTAGGGATCCATAGGTCAAAATGGGAAGAATGCATATGTCCATGATTTTGCACTTTAGCGACAAAGGAAGGTTTCTCTTTATAAGCTCTTTCATGGACCAGTAGCTCTTCCAGGCATTTTCGGTTCGTCTTGTGACTCCCTTGTCTTGTCTGGACTGGAAAGAGACTAACTGGCCCAAGTAGATGTATTCATGGACATATTCCAATTCTTCACCATTCACTCTAATCCTATGGTTAGTGATGTTTGACTTGATGAGTTTGGTCTTCGACATGTTCATCGCCAGTCCAACCTCAAAGCTAGCATTACTGAGTTGGTTTAACATAAGCTCTAGTTCTTCCGCCGTAGAAGAGAATACGACAATGTCGTCAGCAAAACGAAGGTTGGTTAACCGCGCCTCACCGATTTCAATATCGCTTCCTTCCCAACTAGCCGTTAGCTTTTTGAACAACTTCTTCAAGGGTGCTATTAAAAAGCTTTGGTGAAAGCGGGTCTCCTTGCTTTACGCCTTTTTTAATGAAAAATGATGGTCCGGCTGTTTATAACCTAATCGAAGCAGTGCTGTTCAGATACACGTTACGGAGTAAACTGATGTAGGTGGGATCAACTTCTTGGTTATTGAGAGCGTCAAATATAGCATCGTGTGTCAAACTATCGAAGGTTTTCGAGTAGTCGATGAAGGCAAGATATATGGGAATATTGAACTTTTGATATTTTTCTATTATTTGATTAATTGCGTGCAGATGGGCAGTAGTGGAGAGGTCAGATCGAAAACCAGCTTGTTGAGGACGATGGTGTTTTTCCAACTGAGGTGAGATACGGTAGTGAATTACTTTAATGAAGGCCCTGTAAAGATGGGATACAAGACTGATAGGTCGATAGTTGTTGAGGTCCGACTTATCTCCCTTTTTATGCAGCATACTTTAATGTTAATATATGTTTACTTTTAATAAATGGTAAAGTTTCTTAACAATATGTAATATTGGCACAGACAGACAACTTCTAAATTGTTCAGGCTTTGGAGAACAACAAATTACTTCATGAAGATTGCGTTTATGAAAACGTACCGATAAACCATTTACTTATAATTGAATACTTAACTGAATGAAATCATAGAACAAAGTCTAGGTCTGCTTATGAAACCACAAAGTACAAAGAGCGGACTAGATTGCTAACGACTTATTAATACCTAATTAAAGGTTATTCTTAGAGCTTATTCGGAACAACAAGATAATAACGGCCTCTGAAAACACGATCATTTTACTTTCTGTCTCTTTTAGGAATTATGTCTAACAAATGTCTATTTCAATATTCTATCAATACATAATTATTATGTCAATAAAATGAAATAAGCTAAATCAGGGTAATCAAACATAAGGTTTAATTACGTTTCAAGTACCTACCTGCTTGAATTGTTTGATTACGTTTCAATTATTATTTGAGACATTGAGAATATACAACAATAAGTAAAAGGCACAAACATAATTAATAAGGGGAGAAACATAATTAATTTTATTGTACACCAAAATTGTAACAAAGGTTCTAAGTGTGCAATTTTGCTAATTCTTTGAGTACAATCGCGGTCTTATCGCTGTTGGCGATATCTATGAAACAATAGCTAGTTTCAGGTACAGAACTATGAACAGAATTGATTATCTAATGACACTACAGGAATATCTACGCACCTCCTTGTGCTCTGACCCTACATTAAGGATAACTATAATGTTCGCAAAAGGAATTTTGGCAATAGAGCCGATAACGGTGATGACGTGTCACTCTCCAACCTATACTTTTCTTTCGTTATTTTCAGAATGCCTCAAAATCAAAACAAGAATAAGTTTGTTTCATAAAAATATGTTGCAATGGAAGAGTGTATACTTTTACCAATATCAATAATTAATTATTATCAGTACTATATTCTCTCGAACAAAAATAGACTGTACATGAGTGCTCAAAAATTAATTTCTTTTGTTATCATGCAAAGCAGAGTGATTTGCAACCCTAAGCAGCATTATGTGATAGTAAAACATACTAAAGTATATTCAGCATTTATTTTGTTCACGAACAGTAATTCTTTCATGGTTACTCACTTTCTAAGTTCCCTAAGCTTTGAATAGAATAGCAAAATAAACAAAGCATTTAATTAATACAATAACAAGAAGAAGCCATAACAAAAACTTAAATTAGAAATGTATTATCAATGCGAAAGCGATTAAATAATCTTTGTATGAAAAGAAATATAATTATTATTATAATAATATAAATCTGTTCAAATATCTTTTTATATTGACATGACTCAAAAATGAAGAGGATTTAAAAAATATTCTTCTAGTATATAGACTCTCCATTCTTTCCCCGAACCGCCGATCCTAGTTTAATTCTTGAAATAGGTTGATTCACAATCAGAAGGCTCGGAAATATTACTGCCTGCCGATTTTTTCTTATGGAAATGTAACAAACTTACGAACAGTTTGTTTTTCATTGAATTGTGGTGTCCCTACAATTCTAGGTATATTGGCATACCCACCTATTCCATCTATGTAGTTTAAATGTCGTGCTTTCAGAATTTATGCGTGAGTATCAAGATACTCGAAATCTTGTTAAAAATATAGAATTTTAAATATATTTTAATCAATCATCTTGTCGCACTTAATGACATGTAAATTCAACGGTATATCAATCACTGTAAAAGCTATTACGATGATACTTTAAAAACTCGTTGCAGGTTTTAATCGTAAAATCCATAAATAATTAATCTTTAACACATTTAAAGAGTTTTGTCAGTGTTCTTTTTCAATGTTACTTGATTACTTTTTTATTCAGCAATACATTCATTTTGATGTTTTAAAAAAGCTAACCCGCTTTAATTGATGTTAAACTTTTAAATTTTATTATGAATAAAAAATTTAATTGTTAATTTTATTATTATTTTTATACTCGTAGTGTAACAAATACATTTATAATTTATTTTCATACGTAAATAATGTTTAAACGCATATCAACGTTTGACACGTATTGATAAATTTCCCAATAAATGTACAAAAAACGTTTCTGTAAACCATGACGAACCAATTTACAAACCCATAAAAAATTAGAAACGACGCAATAATCTCATAAATTACTCGTTTTTTAATGAAATGGTATTAACCCATTCATCACTTTTTTCCAATTACATAAAGGGGTTGGGTGTTGCCATTACGGGTTATTGAAACGTCCCCTGGCATAAATAAAAGGAGGTAGGTACTATTACTACACAAGGCTAGCGGTTAAAAGGGAAATACGAGTCATGCTTGCTGCTTGCAAGCTAATAAATGTTAACGGGCCGTAAAATAACGGTAAATTAACAAAATTGCGACAACATCGTGTGGAACAGATAAGCGTGTTGTTAACACGTGTTACATGGTCACTTTATAAAGAAAACATGAAATAAAAGCACTTTCCTAAGTCAAATGTTTACAATACACGATTTCTATGAAGAGGCTCATTGTATTTATAATGGCATTCGCACTGCGAATCGCTACGTGCTACGATTCTAGCGTAGCCGTTTGGCATTTGCTACGCGCTACGAACCGACCCTTATGTAGAAAGAAGCTTTTTTTTCTTTTTTTTAAAAACGTTGCCCCACACTAGGAATTTCTCCTGTATCGTGGGTGCGTTTACAAACATTTAAACTCACATACACAAACAGCCAGACCCGGAACAACTATCTGTAGGCCATACAAATATTTGTTCCGTGCGGGGATCGAACCCGCGACACGCAGCGCAGCAGTCGATCGCTCAACCACTGCGCCAACCGTGCCGTCAAAGCTCCTTGTCCTCTACATTCATTCTTGTGTTTTCTCATGCCTCGTTTAGCAATCCATTGATACACAAACCTTCTTAAACGAAGTACGCAGTATTTTTATAGAGTCTACTAGAGCGCAACGGCGCGACGTGATGGAAAGGGCAGCAGTTTCTATAATTTATTCCATTAATGGCTGCTTTGCGTAACTCAGTGTTATATTGCCCAAAAGTAATTAACTTCACCGTTATTAATCTTCACAGTTTGTTGAGAATGCGTCACTTCAACTTTCTATCTGACTCGACCAACTTTCCGGAGATAATTTACACTGGACAATAACATTTATGCGTGTTTTCTATACAATTACCGCGCTCGGTACAAGGACAGTTCGGTTCACTTTGCCAGAATAATTTAATATATTATTTATTATATAATATTTAATATAATAATATTCTCTTACAAAGTTACCTAGTTACCTAGGACCCGCCCTTGCTGCGCTTCGCCTTATCGCCTTGACATACTATCAAGATTTGTATGCAGGATACGTAATTTATGTTATTTAAATAATAATACGAGAGCGTTGCGGTTTAAGAGAAGATGTAGTGACAAAAAATGAAAAGAGTATTCTTAGATGGATTGGTCATGTGGAGAGGATGAGTGAAGGGCGACTAACAAAAGGCTGATGTGAGTGCAAACGCCAGAAGGCCTAGATGTTCATTCACTGACCTTATTGGTGAGGTTCTTCAGAATGTTTAGGTGCATAGTACTCACATCCAGCGTGAGTGTATAACCAGATTTATGAACGTGGACGTGGCAAAAGGAGTACCTATACTAGGTGTTGTTTTGCATCCTCGTCAAATTTCAGGAGGTAGTCACAAAAGGCATACATAATCAATTAAAATACCTATTAAAATACCAGTACCTAGTTAATTATTAATAATCGCAGAATTTTTTTGGTTGTTTACGTTTGTCAATATATCAGAATAACCCCCTTAACGTGGTTTAGGGAATAAGAAATTACCAATTAAACGTTTGAGATTGTTTGTATGTGTGTAAGCGGGTACTCCCTTTTTCTCCTAAAATTGTTTGTCCGAAAATCATTATCCATAACACGTTTGCTATAAACTTCAGTAAACATAATGTTCAAAATACCGAAATTTTGTTTAACATAATTATCTTTAGTTCTAAAAGTATTCTGTCATAATATCGAGTACTATAATGATTTAATCTCCTAATTTTACATGACCTAAAGTCACATGTCCTAAGTATTGTGTTAAATAATGTGTATTATTCCGAAAGAGAGCAGCGGTGGCCCAGTGGTGGCAGCCCAGACTTACGAGCAGTAAGCCGTGGGTTCGAACCCAGGCAGGCGCATTACTTTGTGAAATTTATTTCATCAACGCTGCTCTCAAAAATGGTGAAGGAAAACATGGTGAGGAAACCGGCATGTCCTAGAACTAAAAATTCGAAGACATGTGACATCTCTCGACTGGGCCCGCGTGGTCGATTATAGCCCATTCCCTCTCATAGAGAGGAGGCCTGTGTCCCAGCAGTGGGAACATTATAGGCCGATGATGATGATGATGATTCCGAAAGTTCATTTATAATATTTTTTTTAGTCCTGAAACTTTTGTTAAAAATTAGGTTTTAGTGACAGAAACGAATTGCTGTAAATCCGACTCCACGCAGTCTTGTCTGCTCTACCCCTAGAGTGTAATTTAAAATCGCGTTGGCGCGGAGGGGCTAGGCTGCCCGCGAGTTGAGGAGCAGGTGGATGTAACACTCGCCGCCGCGGCTGAGGCTGGCCGGCTTAAGCCGGCCAGCAAGCCGAATCTGCGGTGGTGAGCGTTAAACCTATCTGTGACGATAAACTCGCGTGGGACCGCCGGAGCCCCGCAGCGCCGGAGTTGTGACAGAAACCATGCCTGCTGCATGCTGCATGTCTGCTTGCATGCTGCATGCTTGCTTGCATACAAAAACCACATGATCACAATCAACTGCTTTATTGAGTACATGTAAAATATATTCATTTATGTAAATTAAAAATTTTATATTAAATTTGTTCTACTTTACGTTTTTATGTCATTTGTATATTATTGATTGTAATATTTATGACAAACGGATTTAGGACACATTATATTTAGGGATTTCAATTATAAGTGATATTATCTGATTTAAAGTTCGGGTAAATTATCATTCGGATAAATGATGATTAGAACAAAAAAAGTTATGGCACTTTAAATTATGGATAAAAAAGTTAGGTGACACAATAGAGAACCGTGTAAGCAAGTATATAGGGTAAGAACCAGACGGGCCGCGTTTATAACACGGGTGGTACAAACTTACCAATACCGTAAATAAGAAAAAAAAAAAAGCTACCTACCCTTTTTATTATTGATTCGGGACGAGAATCATTAGCGTAGTTACCTCCTTGAATTTGACGAGGATGCAAAACAACATATAGCATCGGAGCGTTCTGTGGTTACTACCTACCTCCAAGGGAAAAATGCATGAGTTTATGTATGTATATAAATAACAATAGGTAACTGCTTTTCGCAACAACTTCAAACTTTTGTGAGGTAGTTAAGAAAAAACGCGGTCACGCAGAAAAACACGAAAGCGATTTAAATTAGTAATGTGTATAGATAAACCCACTTACAAATAATTATTTCCACAACTGTAAGAGGGCATTTGGACAAGCACTTTGCCAGCAATTGTGGCGTTGCAAATGTGTTCCTCGATAAAAGTGTTCTGCCTCGTTCTATTTTATGCAAATACTTATCATAAAAGACTCCACATAAGAAAAGACATTCGCGGCATTCATTTCCGTCTCCGGAACATCAGAAAATAGTAAGTAGATATTTGTTTGTGCAGGATATGGTTTACAGTATTTTATATCTGCAAATAAAATCGGGTATGTTCAGCAGCAGTGGATTCTAAAAATGTTTCTATCGCTAAATTCATGCTGGTTTCACTAATACTAAGTGATTCCTAAATAAATGTCCAAATCATTAGTGCACTATTGGATTTTTAATGCACTCTTAGGTGACTTAACAGTAGCCTTCAGCGCGTCGAAGAAATGTACTCTATTACACTCGTTTATAATGTATCTTTAAACGAGGAGCTCGTTTCTAAATAATAACAGCTAAGCTAATAACGCTCGGATCAATCTCCAGGTTTAAACCACGCTTACCTGAGTTGGTCTGTGAATGGGTGACCACCTATTTGTTTCTTCTCCCTGTAAAATACTGATATTCAGCTACGCTAGGCAGGTGATGAATAGTGTGGCTTTATACCAGTGTTTGTTTTTTATTTTAAATCGGATAACTAGTTTCGGAGATTACCGCATACATCAAAACTTACGAACTTTACACAATGTCTTTATACAAGGTGGTGTTTTGCATCCTCGTCCAAATTCAAGAGGATGTCACAAAAGACATAAATAATCAATTAAAATTACGGTACCTAGTTAATTATTATAAAATGCTGCTTTTTTGTTGTTGACGACCCGTCTGATGCTCGCCTTATTACCACGCTTACACACAAACAAAAAATCTCAAACGTTTATTCGATAATTTCTAATTCCCTAAACCACGTTAAGGGGGTTATTCTGAAATACTGACAAATTTAAACAACAAAAAAAGCAGTGTTTTTTTATTAATTAACTAGGTATCGTAATTTATATTGATTATTTATGTCTTTTGTGACAACATCCTGAATTTTGACGAGGATGCAAAACAACACCTTGTATATAGATGCATGTTTTTCATCTAACATTGTTTCTAATAAATTTTTCGTGTGGAAAACATCAAAGCATTTTTAGTTCATCAGTGGCTCCGCCATCTTGCCATCGCTCAAACGTGGCATGTTTCACCAAGCAGACATGTGAGCGACGGCGATCCGACATTTCACATTCCTGACGCCTCTTCTTGATATTCTGAGGACGGGCCGTGAAATAGGAACTGATAATTATTTTAGAAGTCTGAATAGCTAGACATGCGAGAGAGAGGTTATTGGATGATATCATTATTTCATGTGCTCTACGGTGTAAGTTGGATAAGTCTTGTGTCCTTTTATTGAAGCAATTTTATGTTTTCTTAATTAGATTATACTTATACGTATATTCAAAGCGACGAAATGTGGGTAGTTAGATTATAGGTTCATTAAAAGAATTCACGAGTGCGGTGTTACCAACACGAGATTTTTTAAGATATTCTTTAGGTTTATTCTTCAGTGTTTTCATTTCTTAGTTTCGTTAGAATTTCCCAGAAAATTAATAATGGTTTGTTATTACACAGTCAGCACACATTACTCCTTTTTAAGTAGAAATATCATGAAAGTGCGTGTGAACTGTGTGAGTATAAGAACAGCTTGATGAGTTATATGAGCCCATAGCTTCTGCCCGCGTCTTCGCCCGCGTGGAGTTCGGCAATTACCCACGTGTGCGTTACCCCCGCAAAATAATGTCGAAAATAGTCACTTAATTGTTATAGATAATAGTTGTTGACTATTATCTATAAAAGTATAAAACGGCTTTTATTTTAATTTAGATTGTTAGAGACCTAAATGGGTTGAACCAGAATCTATTTATTACATGTCTTCCGAGCTAAGGTGCCGTAGCTCAATAGCCTCGGTCGTCCATCCACGTAGTTAATGGTATAAATGAGCTAGCTTATTTTTTTTTTATTCAAGCATACTCAGATTAAACAAAACTGTTTAACTCCCGAAAACTATATTAATGATAAATTTTCCTAGCACCTCTTTGTAAATGACGTTTGCGGTGTTTCCTTTTGGGGCTAAAATTACTAAGTTGCTCGCAGAGCTCATTCCGGAGCATGCAACATAAAACTGCCGAAGATAATTCTCATTTTGTTATCTACGACCCGGAAAACCACGAAAACGACATCCATGAAGAAAAACTGAAAATTTACCTCGACGCCATCCTGGATTTTCATTCTGACCTCATTTTCATTGCCAGCGACCCGGAAAACCACGAAAACGACACCCATGAAGGACTAACAGAAAATTATCCTCGGCGCCATCTTGGATTTTCATTTTGACCTCAATTTGATTGCCAGCGACCCGGAAAACCACGAAAACGACACCCATGAAGCAAGAACACCAAATTTTTCTCGATGCCTGTTTGGATTTTCATTTTGACCCCATTTCCATTGCCAGCTATCCGGAAATCCACGAATACGACACCCATGAAGGAAAAACCGGAAACTTTCCTCGCCACCATCTTCGATTTTAATTTTGACCTTATTTTTGTTATCAGCAACCCCGAAATCCATGAAAACGACACACCTATAAAGGTAAAACCGAAAGATTTCCTCGGTGCCATCTTGGCTTTTCATTTTGACCTTATTTAGTTATCAGCGACTAAACAGCGTTAGTAAATTTCAAGCTGATCAGACCATTTTTGTTATTATACTAAGACTTCCATCCCTTTTCCCTCGTTTGGGGTTGAATTTCATCCGCATAGCTGATGTTGATTATGCTAACCCCACCAACACTGCATCCGACACGCATGCTGCTGAGTCCCGCTATGAGGTCACCTACTCGTTTTACAGAACTGAAATTCAAAGCAATCTTTTCCAGACAAATTTTTGTGTAAATTCCTCTGAAAAGTAATAGCAATACCAACTAAATTGTTTTCTTTAAGTGTTTCTACATAATACGATACTGGAAATAACATACCTACTTTTTTCGAAAGAGCGCATATATTATATAACATTGTTGCACATAACTGTTTCTTTTCTTGATCAACCGTTGCGCAGTGATCTACAAAACTTAGTACAAGTATAGTTGTAGGTCTAAAAGCGTTTAGACCTACAACTATACTTGTACTAAACAAGTATAGTTGTAGGTCTAAATATATGTAATATATTGTATGTAACAATATATTACATATATTTGTAAGGAGCGCCTTACAAATATATGTAATATTTGTAAAGAGTGCACTGCGTGGATGAGAACGTGGTGATTAAATTACATAACGAGTACGTACATATCTACGAATGGTTGGCCGCTCTCGGGGAAGTATAAACAAAACGAAAAACAGACCACGTTTTCACAAATAGGAAGTACAATATACTGGTGAGAACTTCACTAGTTATAAACTGTTAAATATTTGCTCTAGAACACAAACAACCGTTTGTTTGACTGGTATTATTAAAAGCTGAAGTATTTTTATAAGCCAGCTAAGAAGACATTAATAAATATTGAAAAAGTTATAAACTACTGCTTTTGAAATCAACCTCGTAAAACGTTACATTCAAAATCGTTTTAAAGTTTTACGAGGGATCACAAAATTGTGGAATCGCATAGATAATGTTTGTTTTTGATCAGTTGCGGAAATGGTATCTGATAAACTTGAATTGAATAATAAAATAAAAGTATTTTATTATTCAATTCAAGTTTGGAATTATGCGTAGAGTTCACAAAAACACACTTCGGTATAAAGAGAAGAACGCAAAAGTTGCAGGAATATTATCAAAGGTTTCCTTTAGCCAATTTTTCACGGTGTAAGCAAAGTTTGGATTAAAAACACTGAAAAAGTTCGAAGTCGAAATGTGAGACTTTTCTTTTCATATTAGTTTTGGAAGTACGTACAGAAAAAAGAACGAAATAAAAGTATACTAATTACTTGTTGTCTATACCTAACATGGAAAGTCTCTTTTGATTTCTTGGGATTAGCGACTGTGTGATGGTAAAATGTCCGTGCTGTTTATAGCTCAACAAAGTAATCAAATAGAAAAAGGAAGCTTGTATGTAAAAGCTATCTATACAATAAAATATAACTGTTTGTCTCCAGTTCAATTCCAGTGGAAACAACAGTGTATTGTTCACCAAGATTGTATTGTTAAAGATGATTGATTTCCACGTGTAGTTTGTTGAATGGCAAAACAGTTCAGTTAGAGTACACACAGGGATTTTTATACGGGATTTAATTTCTATTTCCATTGTTACTTGATCACTGTATCTACCTACATTAACCATTATTATTTTTAAGTAGAAGAGGGCTTTAAGGAGAACATCGTAAGCATTATTACTGATTTGTCACTAATTTCAAGAATAAGTAGCTCGATAACCACTCAACGTATGAAAATCCAGTATAAGCGGATCTCCCATTGCACCGGAAATCTATAGAAAACAAGGCCATGTTGTACTGTAAATGCTGTCTGTGCTGTGACGCTGTGTTAACCAAACTAAAAATCATGTTTTCATAGCCTTTTCACGAACACCTGCATGTTTTAGCAGCCCCTGTAAGTTTAAAAACATTTTAATAGGCACTAGTAACAAACATTTTGACCTTTAGAATTGAACACAGGATTGAATAATAACTCTAGACATTATCGTACACAAAACCAACTGAATCTTCCCATGATTAAAATAGGCTTTTAATTTTTCAGGTTGCTTAAAGACCTGAAGGCAAGATAAGGTAGATTCCTGCAAAGTTTTCCGAGACCTGAAATGCCAACAATTCTCCAAAACAGTCCGTTTTATTCCGTCAATCTTTTCTGGCTCGTTTCATTTGCATGTGCCAGCATCACAGCATGCATTTTTCAACAGTGACATGAATAACCGAGGAGCATTTCTGTGCAAAGCTTTTTTATTTAGCTAAAAAAGTCATTTAAAGTTACATAATATTCTAATACAGCCTGTATAGAAGTAGTAACTACAAATAAAAACTGAATAAACAATAGATACCTAATGCAAATGTAAACGCTAAACAAGACAGTCTCATCGCTTAGAAAAAAAAATCTTGTTGCATTTATGAATTAAATCATAGGTGTAAGTTTAAGTTTTTGCTAACTACAGAGAATTAATTATGTAACCTCAGCCTCTAGGCATATTTCATAAAATACAAAACAATTATCACGTTAAATTGAAAATTTGAACTAAAATATAAAATGTTTATTCTATTTCAAAGGTTGTACTCATCTTGTAAAAAGAGAAAAAGGTTTTTTTCGCGCAAAAAGAAAAGGCAATCCGTTTTATGAAATTGAAATGAGGAACGTCGGAGTGATTCGTGGAGGACCGTCCGGGGGCGGAATAGTGCACAGACCAACGATTAAAATGTCTCTTAAGCTCCTTTTCGTTTATTTTTATTCAAAGGAGACTGGAATGCTTCTTGTTAATAGAAATTTTATGAAAACAAGGCTTTTATAAATAGTTAACAATTTTCTGACAGAATAAGTACCTATCTCGGTAGATAGGTACTTATTTTGTCAGGAAAATTGTTTCAACTTAAACATTACAGCGCGAGCGGGAACAACTAAATAGTTCTGAGAAATAAGTAGGTAGTATTGTTAGGTTTGTACACGACAGTAAACTCAAAGCTTTATCTATTAAGCACATTTTCATCGTTGAACTACCTAGGCACCTTTAAAGTTTGTCAAAGAAGCAGTTTGGCACGCTACGGAAGACTTTAAGGTATAGTTTTCAATCCAGAAAAATTAAAAGTTTACAAGAGAACGAAGCTGCAAGAAGCGCCTAGGGAATGCAGAACCGGTTCTGTTTTAAAGAACCGGGATTCCCAGTACTTTCGATACTTTCGGTACTTTAAGTAAGCCTTTATAGGATAGTAGAGTTAAAAGTGTTAAAACGGAGAAAGTAAGAGAAAGTCGAAATTATAAGAAAAAAAAAAAAAAACAACAGTACCGTTTTATTTCTTGTTTTATCTGTATACACTATAATACAATCGTAAAAATCCAAATCGATGTTTCTCGGCCCAAGTAGCAAAAGGTTCTTTCACCAAGGCTTTTTATCACCAAACAGTGAAATAGTAGGCCTATAATAGTAACCACTGCGACTGCTTGTACTATAAAGGTTTTTAACAGAGTGTTTTGTTTCTATAAGATTAAAGAGCATTTAAGTTCTATAATTTAGTTCTTAGAACGTTTATAGGATCATACAAAAGAATATTTAAAGTGTGGCACTGTAATAGATATGAAAAGAGTGACTAGGGTACTACTTAGTACTATAGCCGACCTTATTGACACTTTTGTGTATCTATTTTGCTCTAATAATGCGTCAAAATATCTTTTACAGAACTAGTATTGTAGCAGTATCGAAAACACTATAACATAATCAATCTGCACTATGAAAGTACCTTGCACAACCGTTAAGTAACTTTTTAGCTTCTTAAAAGCTCCCTCGACATCGCAATGGGGCTAGTTCTGAAAAAGTCATGAAAACTCATCTATAGTACTAAATAGTACCATAGCGACTCCTGGCGCAGTTGCTAAATAACTAAAATTCTAAATAGCCCTCTAGGTGAGTTTTTGTTACTGTTACCAGACTAAAGTGTTTTCGGTGAAAATATGGCTGCCATTTTCTGCTACTGATATCACATAAGCAGCACGGCTGGAGCCAATGTGTATTATTGCAGCCATTATCGAGACAAATACTTATTTTATTTATTTAAATTTAAATAAAATTCGAAAATTTGAAATCAGCATACTGATTCTACCGCAAGCGCAAGTTATGGCACAGTAACGGTCCTTGAATGTTTTGTAGTATGTCATTATTTTACAGAATTTGATCCTTAGCAGCGACACTATCGAATGTTGTAATAATACAGGGTGTTTTTTTTTTTCAAAATTAACGGCTTCGGTTCCTGGATAGAAAAATTGATTTTTCAAAAACCAATGATGCAGTTTTAGTTTTTATCAAAATCGGGCTCGTTACTCCTTCGAGTGTTTTTCGCTATTCCTCATAGTTTCGGATTTGGCCTTCCATCCACTTGAAAAGTTCACCCTGTATATTTCGGCTCCAATGCATTTTGGAAATAATTGTTCATAGAAGAAAATGAATGTCTTATTGTGTTCTTACTAATGAAATATTTTTCATTAGTGGCCGCAGACTTAAAAAAGGGTGCGCCAAAGTTCACCTAATTTTTCAAATCCGATAATTGGAAATCCGAAAATGTTCTTCCTAACATTTTTCATCCTAACAATCGCAATTCCTAACTACTCTGTCTCTAATGTTCTAATTCCGAAGCATTGAACTCCATAATGTCAGTAGCAATAATCATCTATTATACTTTTATTTGTTTTCCTATATTTTCTCAACATAACCATCTTTTACACTATAATTCAAAGTCATATCTTTTTTGTTTAGATTTATTTTTTATTAATTAAAGCGTCTTCTTTAATTTTATTTAAAGCGGTGTTTACCCGCAAAGATATCCATAGGTTAGGTTAGGTTAGAACTGTGACCGTGCTACCTCGAAATTGGTCGCGAAATTTACCTAAGTATTTTTTCATGGTGGGGTCACTATAAATATCATCTTCTACTCACATAAATATTATTTATTACACTTGGTAAATGTTTCTTTCTGAGTATGAGTGAAAATATTATAGTAATTATGTTTAGGGATAATAGCGTTATGATAAAAAACAGTAGGAGCTGAAATATATTTACAATAATGATATTATTAATTACAATTTTCGGAAACATGAGTGTTATGAACATCGCCGGTAGCACTACAAATAGTATGAATGAAAACTTTAGGATGAAAAATTTTAGGAAGAGTGATCATTCGGATTACAAATCATTAGGAAGAACAATTTCGGGTAAAGAACTTTAGGTGAGCCAATATGGACCCCTTAAAAAATCATGCCACTTTTACCCAAACCCCTTTGTGACATAACCGTCGCAACATTTCAACTATTGAGCTGATTTATCACCGTAAGAGCCTTTATGTAATGATTATAGAATAAATCAGTTATAAAACTAGGGCCATTTTGGGGTTTTGTAAACGATTACAACACCATTATACTAATCATGAACACTATTTATCACGTCCTAAAACGTTCTCAGGACTTATTGTACCATATTTTGTTACTTGGGGGAACATCGATTTGGATTTTTTTTATTTTATTTTTTAATATATTTTAATTCATTCAATAGATTTTGTTCAAATATTCCTTAAAGTCGTCGAGTCAACTTTATTTCTTTCACGCATCTTTTCGTTGATTATAATGATACGGTTCATTATTATGTACTAGAGCAGTCTTGCTTGTGTCTTTTTTTCAAAACACTATCCACCAAAACCTCACTAGCACAATATCCCGAAGAGTCGACCATAATCTAACAGTGTTGCCCTCCTTACCTGCGAAGACTTCCCCTTTAACACCTTGGCATATTTGAATTATTTGAGATGAGGTTAAAGCTGTTCTACTTGCCTATTAACCGGCTTTAAAAAAAGGAGGTTATCAATGCGACACTCATATTTATGCTTATTTCCAGGAACTAACATACAATGATGTAATATAAAAATCTTTTTGGAATACAATGGAAATTCATGATCACTAGTTTTCCTAAACCTTCGCCTAATCAAGCCTTCGGGACCCGGTGGGTGGGGGAACACCATGGGACACCTCACAGGCCAAGGTCGAAATTGTGAAAGTAAAGTGTCAGTCATCCGTGATTCTCCTAAGGTCACTGACCTTGATCTCATGGTCATTGACCTTAACCGCAGGGTGATTGATCTGGAGGTCAAGGCCAAGATCCGCTATTGTCAGGAGCAGTCAAAAGTCAATATTCTTGGGTAGTGACCTTGGAAGTCCAGGTAGAGTGACCTTGGAGGTCATGGTCAAGTGACCTTGGGAGAGTCTGGAATTCCAGTGCCCTGACACTATCTACCCCTTGACTTTGACTGCTCGTTTCTGTTTCGTTTTTACAAGCTTCTTAATTTGCTTATATCTCGCCAACGGTGTGTCCTATCGCAAAAATATTTAAAAATTTGCCTTCCTTAATAATAACCCCCTACCTCGTAATTCTCAAAGAAATTTTATGTAAAATTTTAAATTCTTGTTATTTTTTTTAACTAATTCCATTTGAAAAATTCGGGCAATAATAATAAGACGTAGTCGACGACTCCTACTTCTGGGTAGGTTGGGATTAAATAGAATTGCGAAAAAAAAATGTTTTGCCAACACATTTCTGTCTTTTTCCCTCAATGCTCCGTTACGTACACTCCAAACAACTTTTGGGGTCGACGATAACGAAAATGAAAATTCCCTTCAAAATGGTTGAGTTGAATGATGGCTGATACATGCGTCATGTTCGTGAACGGGCGCTGTCAGTTGTGACTGGTCATCTCTTAGCTGCCACGATTTATTTTAACTACTTTATTTTTTAATTACTTATTTAATCTTTTACTCTGGACGCTCTTAACTTGGCCGTATTTCTACATTGTTCTCATATATTTGTAATTCTTATCATGAATGATGTAACCAAGATTTTGTAACATATTTTGATATAAAAGAGTGTACATGGAGTTTGTTGCCCATTCTTCTCTATAGAGATCTACGCTGCGGAACGGGCAACTACAGTACTTTCACAAGTTATTATGCCTTGTTACTGGGACTGTAGCTTCGCGTTTTCTTTTGACTTTCAAAAGTGCCTGTGTAATGGTCTAATTGAATGAAATGCTCTGAGTTTGAGTTTAACCAATATTATGTTGCACTAAAAATAATTGTAATTCATTTATAACTTTAGTCAAAAAAAACCTTGTAAATCTACACAAATATTTCGACGGGCTGTCAAATTTACTAGACTGGGCCCTTAACGGGGCATTGTGAATGAGCCCGCCACTCCTTGTTCATTACAGAATTTACATCTCCCACGTAGTCATGTTTCAGTTACGATACAAGTAGCGACATCTACTTTTCTGAAACAAAAACAGAAAGTTGAATATCACGCCATCTATTGCTTATGTAGTGAACTATAATAATGGCTCAGAAACCAAATTCGCATTTGAAGTGTTAATTTACTACGAAATGGCACCACTAGTATCACAAATAAAACTTCTTAGATCGCTGAAAATACACACTTTCTAGAAGACGAAACGTATAGGGAGAAAAAATTATAAGACCTGAATAACAAAATATCATTGAGATCGAAAATAGGAATAGTACCAACATTTTGATACAAGTGGGGAGACTTTGTTATTGCAGCCGAGAAGGCATTATGCGCCTCTTTGCTGAAATTAGAGAAAAACACCGCTGACTATAGGAATGGAACCAATTTGAACTTAGTTTTAAATAGTTTTTCTACTGACCAGTAGAAATAAATGAACAAAATCACGAGTGATTGCATGTTAGATCTAATAGTAGTGCGATGAGAGCCAGTTTTCGAGGATGTGTATTGAAAAGATATTTTATTGCCGTCGTGACAAGACTTTTGAAATAGGAACCATAAATACTTAACTCATCTTTTTATAGTGTTCGCCCGTAAAAACTCTTTTGTTTTTTATGACTGGTTGCCACAATTTTTTTCTAGTTTTTTGTGAAGATCAGGACAGTACGTAGCCTGCGTATGACGCAGGCTACGTACTGTCTGGGTATATGTACCCAGTAGGTCTTTAGTTCTTTGTCATCCAACTAAGTGCTTGTACGCACGACGACCAATTCAGCTTTACAAAACCGGTATATGCGGATCTCTTGCGGGAAACCCAGACAAAGAGAGAACACGTTATATTCGACATGTATAACTTGATGTGATGTCGTGTCGTGTATCTACAAGAACATCCTACATGCAAGCGACATTCTTAGGTAATAACATCACTGTAGCATAGACTAAAGGACTTTATAGGTATTTTTTGTTATGTTTATTATATACTAGCTGTCCAGCGCAACTTCGTCTGCGTCACATATGGGAGTTTTCGCAACATTTTTCATTGCTGATCCGCTCCTTTTGGTTGTAGCGTGATAATATATAGGCCTTATAGCCTTCCTCGATAAATGGGCTATCTAACACTGAGAGATATTTTCAAATCGGATCAGTAGTTCCTGAGATTAGCGCGTTCAAGGAAAAAAATAAACAAACAAACTCTTCAGCTTTATAATATTAGTATAGATGATATAAAAATGTTTATTCATCAACATGCTAGCTATTTACTCCAATATCGCCAAACGCACAAAATAATATTAATTATATTCGCGCTCATATTTCCCGACGGGGTGAGGCATCACTACTATGTATTTATATTACTGCCAATAAAAATATCTGCTATGTCGCCATTATTGGATGGATATGATATCATCATTATTAATGAGACTTCACACGTTAAATTAAATAGCGAAGGTAGGTAAGTGCCTACAGGTATAGTCGGTGAACAGTCACGGTCCAGCACCAATAATTATGTACACGTTACAACTTTAAAAACTAATTTTCTCCTACGCTCTTCTACATACGTAAGGAGTAAAGTGATTTTAATTTTATTTCGTTACGAGTTAATTTGGAACTCACAATGTGAAAAAATAATAATTCACTGCTAAAATCATAAGCCTCCCTTTTGGCTTTGCCGCAGTCAGGTAAATATATATTACCTCAACGTTGAAATCTACATAGTTACATTTTAGTAGAATTTTGCTAAGTGTATGCTCTTGACTGTACCCAGATAAGTGTCCACCTAACTAAGTTAACTGGTATGAGGGTTGGATACCTTTCTCCGTCCACCATCCGAACAAAATCTATTGTTCAGACGGCAGCAGGGCAAGCTACCCGAAACTGTAAAATTTTCCCAATCAACCTTGAACCGTATTCTTTAGATACAAGGTTGAAAATCTATTAATGACATTTGACAGATAGTTGTAGCTTGATGTGCTGGCGTCTGCACATATGTGTGAGATGTTTACTCACCGGTCATTGTACTCAGTTGTTACTGGCGAAACCTGAAAACCTTCTCGTTAGGCTGGCTTAAGAGTCTCATACTGACATTCTTTTGGACCTTGTATTGTTAGGAGTTTCCTCTTTCTGGGACTCTGCCCCCGATGGCAGAGATTTTTTCGTTCTGATTTAAATAATTAAGTACATAAAAAAAGCAATTGCAAATGCTCCAAATTGTTTTAATAATAAGGCACACAGCCCATAATTTTCAGACGAACTACTGCAGGCTATTCCAATTCATGATCATCTTGCCTTAGTAAACTTATTAGTTCCATGCATCTTGCTAACTTGGGCTGCTGTCAACCATATTTTAAAACATAGATCAGTGTTACCAGCTCACTTTTTGTCATCAAACTAGTCCCAGTCATCCGTAGGGAGTGAAGAAAAAGTTTCCCAGTTAGGTTAGTTCACACGACAAATGTTTATTTTACTACACTTTTAATGGTAACATCGCGTGAACATTGCCGTTATAAGTATTCCAACAACTACATCGAAATGATCGTTTGATTTAATTATTGCATTTTGTGAAATACGAAAAGTTTTTAATCTGTATGGTTATCAAACCTAGCAGTAGAAAATTATTCGAGTATTTCGTGTGATCGCTGGGAGGAATGACGGTAATCTGTGACGGTTTTTAGGGTTCTGTAGCCGAACGGCAAAAAACGGAACCCTTATAGATTCGTCATGTCTGACTGTCTGTCTGTCGTGTCTGTCCGTCCGTATGTCACAGCCACTTTATTCTGAAACTATAAGAACTATACCGTTGAAACTTGGTAAGTAGATGTATTCTGTGAACCGCATTAAGATTTTTACACAAAAACAGAAAAAAAAACAATAAATTTTGGGGGTTCCCCATACTTAGAACGGAAACTCAATTTTTTTTTTACCAAACTCTTACTTGTGGGGTATCTATGGATAGGTCTTCAAAAATGATATTGAGGTTTCTAATATCTTTTTTTTTTCTAAAGTGAATAGTTTGCGCAAGAGACACTTCCAAAGTGGTAAAATGTGTCCCCCCCCCCTCTAATTTCTAAAGTAAGAGGATGAAAATTCTGAAAATATTTAGGATTATAAAACGTAAAAAAACTTTCAACGAAAATTAGTTTGAATAAGATATGATGTTTAGTTTTTGAGATATAGGACATTTTCATTAAACTGCAGCAGTAACTTTGTTTTTTTATTAACATACTATAATTTACTTAATGGCCAAAAGCCTCCTTTAAATAAAATGTATATTTGTACGCCAAATGGTAAAGCATGGAGAAACTATATGTATAACTGTAACATCCTGCACACTGTTGTAACCTATGTATACAAATAAAGACTATTGATTGATTGATTGAATATGTAAACAAATTTACTTTTGCTGTTACATATAAAAATAATTTAATAATATTAAAAATATTCTTATTTTATCTTTTGGTGGTACGGAACCCTGTGTGCGTGTGAGTGCGACAGGCACTTGGCCGGTTTTTTTTTTTTAAATTTGTTAATTTACAAGACCTAGCCTATTTTAAAAGGTCAGAACTGCGCCATTTAGCTTTCCATTCGGTAGGTTCCTACGCAGCATTAGTGAATGCGTCAGGTTTTTAAATTGACTTTTAGTTCAAGCAAAATAATTATTATTCATTGATTCGGTTTATATGCCTGCATATTTGTTATTCTTTATAGAATAACCAATCAATACACTTTTAGGTAGAAATAATATAGTAATGCCATTTATCATACATAACAAAAAAAAAATCTCTTATGGTGTTTTTGTTATTATTTTTACTAAAAATGGCCAGCCATGGTGCATTTAGCACTGAATTTAAAAGAAGGTTCTTATTAAAGGTTGGATACCGTGTTTACCTACTCAGATTTTTGCTATGATGGTTATTAGGTTCGTTCGAAATACTTAAATGTACATACGTACTTATACTATAAAGTATATTATAGACAAAGAATATTTAAAATACCTAAGCCCTGAAACAAATAACATATTTTGGATAAAATGAAGACTTATTAAAATACCCCCTACGTTTAAGAGCGCCTTACGACATTTCATACATACTTTCAAGTCGTTATTTTCCGAAATGACTGAACTGATTTTGATGAAACTTCGTACACATAAGCAGGATACACAGATCTAAAAAGTTACTAAAAAATATTTTCGAAAAATAGTGTTATAGTTAAATTAGGCCAAATTTAAATTTTCTATAGAAACAGAAAATTCCAATTATCTCTTGTTTTAAAACACATTTTGAAAATATTTTTTAGTAACTTTTTAGACCTATGTATCCTGCTTATGCGTATAAAGTTTCATTTAAATCGGTTCAGTCATTTCGGAAAAAAACTACTTGAAAGTTTGTATGAAAAGCGGTAAGGAATAAACGCTCTTAATGTCCTACAAGTATGTGGTAAGTTCACGTAGTAGGTACTGGGTAATATACCTAAGGAAGGCGAATGATATACCGTCGTCGTGGGGTGCCATCTAAGTAACGTTTGAATATCATGTCAACCTATCAGGAAAATGACAACAGGGGGCTTTGTTTGCTTTGGCCCATTATGAGTGTATTGTTACTTTCACTTGGACACATTATAGAAAAGGTTTTGATTTTGAACGGTCATCTTATCCTTTCACCATTATTATCATAAGTCCATGATAGGTACTATGAACTATGGCAGTTTCAGCTTCTCTTGTATCAACGAAATCATTTTTCGCAAGAATAGCTTAGGAACTACACTTTAAGTCCAGGTAAAAAAAGTCAGCATCTCAGCGATAGCTACTTGTGTTTCATTATTTAATTCTGACTCGTTGGTTAGGTACCTCCTCATCACTCAATATTAAACGACATACTCTCCTTATTGATCATTATACCCCTGTGTAGAATTAATAAATATCGCCTCTGCCGGACTGAACCAGGGACAAAAAAGAATCCGATCTTCAAAAAAATAACTTTTTCTTTGATACTAAATTTATAATTAATATTGTAACAAAAAGGTTGCATCTATTAGAAAAAAAACTAAGTACCTACAGGCACATTTTCTCATAAAAAAAAATGGAAACCATTTATCATGCTGAAAAAGAAATGCTTAAAAAGAAAACTCTAATGGTATTTCTTGATTGTTTTAACTGCAGGTGGCCAGTAGCGACTGTATTATTTTAAAAGGAGGTTCATATGTTTTTAAAGTTTGTAGCTTTTTCAGTTCGTCGCAAAAATAGACCACTACTTTAGCAAAGATAAAAATATTAGCCCAAATAATAATGTAAGTACATAGTATCTTTTGTGAGAAATTATATTTGTGAGTCAATTTTAAAAAGAAAGAAGAAACATTAATTTACAATAGACATGATGCTTATCAGTAAGAAAGCACAAAAATATTAATAAGCGGCAAAATATACGTCAAATCAACTCACGAAACAAATAAAACACGGAAATAACTAATTAAAATACGGGTTCGTACTTAAGATGAATACTATATGAATTTTCATTACAATAGGGGATAATCCTATTTTTTTTTCTTTGTCCGTCGGGTAGTTTATTGAAAAGTATGGGACACGTATTTTTTCTTTTTTCACGTGGTCATAAAATTACGGAGATATATTGAGTTGAAATGGCGCATGACGTCACATGTAGGTAAGTTTTATACCCACTTGTGACGTAGTAAGCCCCCACTCTCCAACTTCAATTAGTTCTAACTAAGTAATTTTTTGATATTTTGATAAAACAAAAAATACTACGTGTCTAATATTTTTGTATTACCTGTCTGACGGACAAAATAGAATGTCGTTTTCTTTACCCAGTCCGATCCCCTATTCCTAGGCATAACATGACTGTCGAAATTAAAAATATAAACTGCAGGTGTTTTATAAAGCAGTGAGCTTGTGTCAGTACTAAAATACCCCCTACGGATAATAACCGTCGGAGGGCTACAGGAGTATTTCAAATCACATTTTATGTTGCGCAAATGAAAATTATAATTATGGCTGTCGTACGTAACTTTTTTATCTCTGAATTTCCAGATTATTACACACAGGGGTGGAAAGGGACTTGGCAAAAGGAATACTGACGCATGCTCATTACAATAGGTACATCAACAAAACCAACCCATGATGTTAACTGGTAACCTGACAAAAGGATATTTTATTTTACCAATCATGGCATACGTAATAGGTACTTTATCCGAGTCAAACGAAAAATCGATCAAACATTATATCAGTTAGGTACATGCATAAATTATTATGATTGTGGTTATCTAGATAGGTACAAAAAAAGGGACATACGTATAACTGTCGCCGTCAAATTATACAAAATGAGGCTATGATTTGTGTACTTATTAGATATTCAATAGATACACCGCAGGCTTCAGGGTAGGGTTGGAAGGACTTAGAACGCGATTTAACATGTCAGCAGTACCCCCGTCAAATCAATCTTTAATACATTCCTTGATGACGACACGATTACCAACTAAGCTCTGCTGAAAATTACGCATAAAATCATTGTAAATTCCAATTAAGGACTAACACTCTATGCAAATGTCGTACCTACGTCTAACAAAACGACGGAATAGACATAAAAAACAGAAATCCAGCAAATGGAACTGCGAAGAACATGACAATCTTACAAGAATTCTCGCTTACGGTACATTGGTACTAACATTTAGTTGTACCTATAACTACGAGAATGCTAGACGCTTAATCTCATTTTAGGTACAACTTTATTGTACGACTGTATAGGCCTTGGAGATAACATCGACCCCTGTAGAAATAAGAAAGGGTATTTTTGTCAAGCCCCTTTGTGCTCACAATCGCAAGTCTCCTGAGCCCTTGACTACACTGCATATCGTGATGTTGTAGGTGCTTTCATTTAATTTCCTGGCCTCGAAAACCCCGACCTAAAGTTTTTTTTTTCTCTTTGTCTGGTTTCCAGAATGTAAAGGTTCATTAATATGAATTGGCGGTTGTATTACTGTAATGACGACACGTCCATACGTCAATGCGTCTACTCCATTAGAGATTCAATTGGCGCTTTTAATTTCCTCTTTGAACAAATACGTCGCGAAAGCTTACATTATTGTGATAAAGGTATATATTCACGGTTGATTTTACCGAGTGCTTTGCTGAAATCAACTCTAACATATAGGCATAGTTATATGAATCAAATTAACTTAACTTCTACAGCGAGTGTATACCGGCTTATTAATAAGTCATTATACGAACAAAGTTAGTTTGCAACAGTTCTGCGAAGATGGCGTGACAAGATTGTCCTGACAGTCTCCCAACTTGTCAGACTATTGCTACTTACTAATTGGGAGATTAATTAGGTTATTCTTCGGAAATTGTTCATTTAGTGTTCGATAAAATGAATATAAGTAGAAACGTTTTTTCGTAAGTAATAGAATGGCAAACAGGACAACGCCCAACTGATTGAAATTGGTTCCGACGCCTACAGACACCTATAATACTAATGGGAAGTGTTGATGCGTCGATAAAGTTTCAATTAATAAACCAAGCAAGTACTTGTTAGTACTTACCTAGTCCTACACAATATGTCGTACTACTTACCCGTTTAAAACACGAACTTTGATAAAATTCTTCCCTTAGTTGTTTTCGTAGCAAAAATTTCGATGCATTTTTATTTAGCCAGGTTAACATTAACAGTAGAAAATATTGCTCCAGATTCACTGTAAATAGAGCATCTATTTTTCTAGTTACACTAAAGTTACCAACTTAGAATACCAAACTCCGCTTTTACCTTAAAAACATTTTGCCGTGTGACCTTTTTAGCGAAATTAAACGTACTTATTATTGATTAAAATAAAATAGCCAAATATTTCGTTCAGGAATGTTCCCTCTCATATAATCGATTGCTAATTTATTACCCTTCTGATCAATTGAAGTACCGCTTGAGAAATTAATTTGGCACAACAAACAAAAGACGGTGAGGACACAAAAATGTAATTTAACATCGATGTCCTTAATTAATGACCCAATCATGTAACGGGCACGAGACAAATGTAATAACGTAATTCGCAACAAACTCGGCGTATATTCGGAACAAGAGCGTTCAGCAACAGATTATAAATAAGGGAATGTTTTTACACAAATTAATAACGCCCTATCTTTCCCATGGGGAATGCAAAACAGAACACCTATGGCTTTCTTTTTTTCACGGTTACCACAAGTACCTATTTTATTTTGCAAATCTAAGTTTTATTCCTGGCCCAGAATAGTACTCAGAGTCTCAGAGGTTATGTAAACAGTTTCTTTAGAAGGATGTTCATGGAATTTACATAAGACTTTCATTCGTCACTTGTTATGCCAAGCCTCCACTCGAAAAGGACATTGACATGATACACGGTCGCCTGCCGCATGCCTACTATTAAACTGTAAAAAAAAAGCTTTTTTTCCGGATGAAATGTGTGTTTGGACTCAGCGTTACGTCTGTGTCCTAATTCTAGCGGGTGTCATTTATATCAGAACCACAAAAAGGACCAATTACTTCCATTTTTAACCCCCGACCAAAAAAGAGGGGTGTTATAAGTTTGACGTGTGTATCTGTGTGTCTGTCTGTGGTATCGTAGCTTCTAAACGGATAAACCGATTTTGATGAAATTGGTTTCGTTTGAAAGGTGTTTTAATCGAGAGTGTTCTTAGCTATGTTTCAATAAAATCTGATCAGCCGTTTGAAGGCCATCACCTCTTTTATAGTTGAAGGGAAATTAACAATTTCCACAGGTCTGATCAATTCGAAATCTTGTCACTTGTCACCATGGGCATTGCCAGGGGGGGTGGGTTGTAACCCGCCCCCCGTCCCCCCAGAAAGTATTTTTTTTAATTTTTTGCTGTTTTCGTTAATTGGCGAGATGACACGCAACACCGAGAAAAGTGGAAGCAATGAGGGGGGCCTATGCCCAGTATTGGGACAGTCAAGGCTAAGATAAAACAATATAAGTTTAAAAAGCATGAAATAAAAATTAAATTAAAAATTTAAAAGCCCCCGACACAAAAAACCTCTAAAAAAACAAAAAAATAAAATAATCCAAGCGTCTTGGCGTCGGGGGACCGCTAAGTAGACCGCTTAGTACAAGCACATAACAAAGCGGACCCCCGACGCTGGATTATTTTATTTTTTTGTTTTTTTACAGGATTTTTGTGTCGGGGGTTTTTTAAATTTTTAATTTTATGTATATCGATCTATATGATATTTGTGAAAATTATGAGAACTTAAATATTCGTATTACGAGTGGTATTTTGTTTTGGAACCATAAAACTCTCATGAACAGCGTCTTTTTATTTCACCTGAGTTTCAGAAACAAGAAGTTTTGCACTTACTATAAAATAACAAATTGCCTTTATCTAAATTAGATATTTTTATTTAAATTCTAAAACTCCTAAAAACCCAGCTGTTGTTTCAAAGCTTCGGTTTCACTTTGGAGGGGTCGAGTTTATAGATAAATCAGTTTAATAGAAATTGTCTTGATTTATAAGCTGGTGTAAGGGCTATGACGGATCGTGACTATACATCATGGGTACGGTGGCCGCGATTATTTCTATTTGTGCTCGCCTTAGGAACAGCGATCGATAAAACGTGATTCAATTGTATTACAAAATCGAACGGTGTAAAACCTTTTAAGTTATTACCGACATAATAAAGAGGGGCCGGAGGGACGAAAGTTGAATAAAGTTGTTGTGTTAATGATTTATGGACGAATTTTCAAAGATTCAGGTCATTTGAAATTAAGCGTGAAAAGTAAATCTATTGCCTGTTGTTAGAGTTCTGTTGCCAAATGCAAAAAAATGGAACAACAATGGAACAACCTTACAAATTCTTGCTGTCCGTCTGTCTACCCGTCTGTATGTCACAGCCATTTCACTCCGAGACGGTTGGCACCACACAGTTGAAATTCGGACAACAGGTGTCTTCTATGAACTGCTAGACAAAAGTGATGAAAAATGACGATTAAAAAAAATAGGGGCGGCCCTCCATGTATGTCAGTAAGAGTAAAAAAAAGCGATACATAGTTTTTATATGACTTAAGAGCTGTATACAGACAACCCCCTGTCTCCACAGCTCTTAAAGAAAAATAAAGAGGTTTTTCTTTAATTCAATGGTTGACGAAATATTCGCTAATAATGCCGTAAAAATTGTGCGAGGGGGGCACAATTTTTACTGCATGTGGAGACAGTGGGGTGTCTGTATTGTTTGTAAAGTAAGAGAAGGAAATTTCTTTCGTTTCGACTCGCACTTGACCGGTTTTTTTTAAATAAAATGTCTGCCTTCCTAACACGGTAGCTGTTAAATGCTTTCCATTAAGTTCGTGTTTTCCTTTGTTTTCTATTAAGAATTTTCATTTTACGAAGGTGTAATACAGCAAGTCATGCCCTAATTGTATCGGTGCGTTGTTCGGGACCTATTGTTTTCAATATCCGATCACTTATCCATCGAAAGTGGGACATAAAACACAATCCAGTACTTTGCAAAAAGTGTCGGAGAGTGTTTTAATAATTCATGTCACACGTACTGCGTAAGTTTTTGTAATGACACCTATAAATAATATCGTGTTTTAATATAAGAGTATATGTCACAGATTTATTTTATCAACATACAACAGTATAATTTCAGTACCTACTAACGATTAAAGAAATAAAATGTGTGACACATTCTTGCGTTTTAAGATTCCTAAGCTCCTGAAGTCAATAAAACCAAATTGGCAACTCGTAACACTGTTGCGTATACTTTTCGTTGAAAACGTTCCCTTTAGCAATAAAAACATCAAAATAAGACTTCGACATAAGACAGACTATATATTAAACATAGTATACAGTGTCAAAAGACCAGTCTTTTAAAAATATCCAACCTAATCTGCCGATAAGTTAAGAAGAAAAAAGTCGCAACGTAAGCGAGCTTTTTATGTTTACAGAAAAGCCGAATCAATTACAACGACGTTCCTCGAGGATGGCTATCTCTGTAGCATAAGCAGCATGTAAAACTAGATTGATTTATAGCGATACAACAAAAACTATCTCACAATAAATCAACCCTAACTTTTACAAGTACCAATTCTGTTCCGAAAGCGACAAGTCATCGCGCGCGCCTCATATTGGAGCCCAGACTCGCTCATAAAATGTACCCCTATAATATAGGTTTAGATGGCATAAGATGTATCTTGGGCATTTATTCCCTGTCCGGAACCGGCCACACAAACTACGGTAGTCGTATAGTAACATTAACAGACACCATACAACTATGTACCTATATGTTATCCTCACTAATGCTCCCTGAAAATGGCCTCTGATTAGGTTTACCTCTCAAAATAAATGTGTGGTTACTGCTCCAACACTCGGAATGAAAGGTTGGTAAACTAATTTATACAGTAAAATTTAATCAACCGGCAAAACCAAAATGCCACGCGTGACTTCAGAAAGAGTTTCCACCATTTATATTAAACCTTTAGGCAAGGATGATGAAGCGTGTTTCGCATATTTAGTATTTTGGGTGAAATGAAAAATACCTAAGTAGATAATTTTTTTCATGTTTTTGTTTTTTTTTTGTTGTTGATGGATGGAACACAAGTGAGTAAAAGAGTGATGAATATAAATGTGTGTGTGTGTGAGAGGCAGAGGAAGACCAAATAAAAGATGGATGGATTGTGTGAAAGATGATATGAAGGAAAAAGGAGTAAATGATAGCATGACGAATGACAGAGTAAGTAGAATGGAGGAAAGAGACGTCTTGCGCTGATCCCAAATAAAATGAGACAAGGGCAGGAAGATGATGATGCCATTGTAGCTAGTTACCAGAAAGTAGTGTTTTAGAACCTGTGTTTGAGAAAAATAAAAAATAAAACATACACGTAAATAATAGGTAATATCAGCCAATTAGTGTCCCATTGCAGGGGGGTGAAGACCTCTTCGTAAGTAAAGCAAACCCGAGCATTAATGTAACTAACTCTAGCTCAAGATGGACTGTTGATTTCTGACTTTGGTATGTTAATCATCAGTCCAGGTTTCCCCACGATGGATCTAAATACGGAAAGTTTAATTAGTGAGATGAAAAGACATGACTGTGAAATATGATATTATTAATAGAAAAGAATTTGACGAATTCAAATTTAGTTTATGTTATTTCATCGTTTTTAATTGCACACTGTAATAGTTAGTTATTACAGTGTGCAATTAAAAACGATGAAAATAAAACTTAATTTAATAAGAAATTAAACTTACATAAAAATAAAACATTCAGATTCATGGTTTTATTTTAAACACTGGCATACAATACATTAAGGCGATTATTATACTACCACGCATCACGCTGCATATTGCGTGTCAACGCACTGAATGAACGCGCGTGGATGCATTTTCTGTGCTGGTCTGCGCGTATTTTCTATACAAATGGAGATACTTACAAGCAACGTTAAAACACACTTTCACGCGCTACGCTGTGTGGTTGCGTGGCAGTGTGTTAATCGCCTGACATAAGTAAGTTTATATCTGCGGAAAGGTAACATTTAATCTCAGCATTAAGTAGGTCCAGTGTTGTCAACGTCTGCTACACAAAAAGTTAATCTGGAAACCCTTAATAACTCTTCTAACCTTTTATAATGGACCAGATTTCGGAGGGTTTGATCAACTGGAAAAGGGACTACACTTTATAAATATGTAGAACTTATTACGACGTTTAAAGTCTGTCGTATCTTTTATTGAATGTTAACTTGTTAGAGCGTTTACGCTTTACGACATTTCATACAAACTTTGAAGTCCTTATTTTCCGAAATGACTGAACCGATTTTAATGAAACTTCATACGCATAAGCAGGATACATAGATCTAAAAAGCTACTACTAAACGTTTTCGAAAAATAGTGTTACAGCTAAATTAGACCAATTATAAATTAACTAGATTTATTATTATACACGGTGTAAAACACCTCATCACGAAGCCGTCAACCAAGCATTCTGTACATGAAACTTAGTAACTTTACGCAAAAAATATTGCTGGGAAACGACTTTTTTTTTGGGGGGTGTAAAATCATGTTTTGTGGTAGAACTCAATGTAACGCACTCAAAACATTGTGCTGATGGACGGATTGAATAGTACGGGGGTCGTGGAGGTGTTTAAAGTAAAAATCTTAAATTAAAAACTTGTATTTAAAAAAATACTTGTCAAAAAGTTGGAACTTTGACCCCTAATATCTCTGTAACTAGAAGCTTCCCAGGTATATATGATAGCAATGGCAGGGAGAACCAGTGCCTTTCGGCTTCGTTAAGAGGTGTTTTACACCCTGTATGAGATATTTCCATTGTTTTTTTTAAAGACATTTCGCAAATATTTTTTAGTAACTTTTTAGACCGGTTTATGCTTATGTGTATTAAATTTCATTCAAATCAGTTCAGCCTCTCCGGAAAATAAGGACTTGTAAGTTTGTACGAAAAGTCGTAAGGTATAAACGCTCTTAAACAGATTCAGGTCAAATAAAAACATTTAATAAAGTTGAGCTAGTAACTACGAGCAATAACGACAAGCGAATGGAATCGTTTATAGCAAGATTTCTTTCAATCTATTTTGTTTCTTCGTACCTACATATAAGATACGTCACCCAAAAAGAAGCAAGTAATAGCTCCCAAGATGGTATACCTATAGAAGATAGGTGCTAGATTTCTTTAATCCTCGCCGGTTCATAACTTTATTAAAATTATTTTTATATGATAAAAACCAACGTACATTTTTCTTTATTAAAGCCATGTCTGGATCGTATTAGATTATATCTACTTATCTTTCTAAGTAGGTATACTTTCAATTATTTTATCTGACTTCAGAGCTACCTTTTGTAAAAAAAGAGCCAGTTTTCGTTTACTCGGCAAAAAGTAAAATAACTTTTCATTTTCACAATAGGACACGTTCGGACGATCAATGACATGTACTGGTAACTCAAAAAACGCTAACTCTGACAATCCCAAAAAGGATAACTTCCTGCATATATTTTGTTATGCTTAACGTGCTACATGTTTTATTTTGTATCGAAACGGATTTGTGACATACGTAGAGGCATGATTATGTGTCCTGTCACAGTTTGTGGCTTTAAAAAGCTTATTTTCCAATAAATTCGATACTGCTCTGAGTCATGTTCATCCAATATCAAATTCCTCTGAGGGCCCACAGCTCCGGCCCTTCTCAAAAAATCCTTTCAATAGTCAATTAACATTCTAAAAGATAATTAACATTACAAGACGAGGAAAATTATCAACAATTTTCTTTAAAAAATATAAAAACGATAAGTACCTAGTTAGAAGTATGTATTAGCTGAGTAATTTTGTCCCAATACAGACATGTTACATTGAATAAGGAATATACAAGGTGTTGTTTTGCATCCTCGTCAAAATCAGGTGGTTGTCACATCATCATCTGCCTAGCCTTTTCCCAAACTAACTTGGGGTCGGCTTCCAGTCTAACCGAATGCAACTGAGTAGGTACCAGTATTTTACATGCAGCGACTGCCTATCTGACGTCCACAACCCAGTAACTGGGTAATACGATACCCCTTGGTAAGACTGGATGTCAGACTTTTGGCTTCTGACTACTCATAATGACTAATCATACTACTCATTGATTATTTATGTCACAAAAGACGTAAATAATCAATGAAAATTACGATACCTAGTTAATTATAAATAAACACAGATTATTGGTGGTTTAGGGAATAAGAAATTATTGAATAAAAGTTTGAGATTGTTTGTATATAGGGAAGCGCGGTTATAGGGCGAGAATCAGACGGGCCGCGTTTAAAACACGGGTGGTACACACTTATCGATTTCCGTAAATAAGAAAAAAAAAATGACCTACCCATTTTATTATTGATTCGGCACGAGACTCATTAGCATAGTTACCTCCTTGAATTTGACGAGGATGCAAAACAACACCTTGTATTTCTTCGAATATACCTATGACAATAAGGGAGAACTTGTGAGCACCATCAATTAAGCCTCAACTTAAGTACGTAGGAAAATTATTATTAAGTTAGTACGGTAATAAGCAGCTATTAATAAGTTGGCATTAAGTTTATTGAAGCAACGGAACGCCTACGTTCATTATCTATTCATATCCGCTTATAGGTAGCTATGTGGGTTACCCTGACATCCAACTTAGTCAATCAATCAATCAATCAATCAATCAGTTTATTTGTGAAACATAGGTGTTTACATAGGTGTTTACATAAATAGGGGTGCGCTATGTTTTGTCATAATTAAGACATACAAATTTATAAGTGACCCAGTAGGTGTCATTACATTATGTCATTAAATAAAGAAACATCAAATACAATAAAATTAATAAATAGTCATAGTACTTCTTATCGAAAGGAAATAATGCATTATTTTAATAATTGGTCGTTCAGAAATTCATCTACATCATAATAACATTTGTCAATTAATAATTTGATAAGAGCTTTTTTAAACTTATTTAATGTCATGTTTTTTATTTCATCATCATCATCATTTATTTAGTAGTAAATAAAAACAGTATTTTAATTATTTGCTTTCTTTATTTTCAGCAGAATCTACGTATCTGCTAAAACTAAACAATAAAAGTTGTACCTACTTATAGAATAAATAAATATCTAAGTCGTATCATATTTCTTCATTTTATTTTGAAAGAAAGAAGTCAAGATCAAGTTGCTATTTGTCGCTTTTAACTATGAAGCCTTTCATCTAATTTGTAAAGATACTTATCAGTTAATTAACTACTTCTAAAATTCAACGCGAGTTGTTACATCAACAAAGCAAATTATTAACTTTGGTATCAAATTAAGGCATGGCTTATCGTCTTGAAATTATGTTTGTTTAATCTAAGTAAATAGTCTTAGATTAGATAAACTTACCCTGATACACTTGGGACAAAAAGCACAATTATAAATTGCGATACTCGGTGAGTGAGTGTAATTTTAACTTTTGAAACCTTTACCCGAATAAGCCTATTTAACTTATTATACCTTTTTTTTTTTTTTTTTTTTTTTCCGGATGGGAAATCATCAAATGACTTCTCCCGCTCTGGGCGGAGCGGGAGGGAGTGTCAGACTTGTACTGACTAAAACCCACCCATGTTCCTTCTTCGCCCTTTGTGTTCCAGTGCCGCGGTATCTCTTTCGAACAACCCGCAGCCCTGGCAGGCATCGGCCCTTTCGGACCCCTTCTGGTTTGCTGACATCTCCTTGAGGCGCGCGTGGAACACGTACGCGCCGTCGACACGGCCTGTCGTCATGAGACGGACGGACGGTGAGCTAGCCCATTACTCACCGTCCACAGGCTCGCGCCTACGGTGGCCGGGGGCCACTGGTTGCCCCCCGACGCCCGGGGCGTCTCCCGCGGCGGCTGGGACGTGAGGTTCTCTCCCTCTCACGTTCCGCCACCTCCTTCGCTAGCATAACTGCTTCGCAGAAGGAGGCGACGGCATCCCATTCCCTCTCGCTCCGGACCATGGATTGAACCAGGGCCGGACGCGAGAGGTCGCCGCCGCCAATCGCCGCTACGAGGACACGGCGGTGCTCAGCCCAAGCGGGGCAGAGCTCCACGGTGTGCTCCACCGTGTCCTCCGGCCGATCCTCGCAATGGTAACACCCGGGCGTTTCCTCCCGCCCGATTCGGTGCAGGAACCTCCCGAAACAACCGTGTCCGGTGAGGACCTGCGTCAGGCGGAAGGTGAGGGCGCCGTGCCGCCTCTCTAGCCACTCCTCAAAGAGGGGACTTATCGCCACTATTGTGGCGTGCCCTGCACGTGGTTGCGACAGTCGCTGTCTCCATGTCGCCATGAGATCACGCCGGAGGTCTGTCCGCTGAGCGACAATTTGCCGCGGCAGCGGAGTTTCCCCCCGACGTAGTGCCTCCGCGCGCCATTCGTGCAGGCGCGCGAGGACTATCGCCTCCAGATCCCATGGCGGTAATCCGGCCAAGAGGCTCGCCGCCTCGCCGGAGATCGTACGGTACCCCCGGATCAGCCTTACGGCTACCACCCTCTGGCTATTATACCTTCCGTTGTGAAAATTAAATAGTCACCCTTAAACTAATAAAATATTATTGAATGTTTGATGTGGTTATGTTTCGGTTGATTAACAACGATAATTATTTTAAGCAGAGAAGCACTTAAAATAATTATTGTTATTAAATATAATCCTATAATTAAGGATTATATTTATTTCTACATTGTTTTCTTGCCCTATTAATGTAGTTCCCCAAATGGGTGCCTATTTGAAGTTCTGCGTACGCACAATGGGCATGATATAACAAACATACATCTGGGTACAGCATAGATGTTATTAAATATACATAACTCAACAATACGCAAATAAACAGCAATTTTTTTATTCGCTTTCAGCTTAACAGCAAATACCAAAATTGTTCAGTGGGCGGAAAACTGGAAATTCTAACCGCAATCCAATGTGACAAGCAAAAATAACGCTTCGATGCGATGGCATGGCCGCATGGCTGACAACTGATTACTTACCACAACACAGTTTTAAGTGAACGAAGTAGGTATAACCGTGGTCACCTTGTTTAGTTACGTTTTCGTCCACACCTATGCCACACCCTACTAGAATGTAACCTCATTGACAAAGTGACGCAATTAAGAAAACAAATACCAGGCTTTGTGGAAAAAACTGTTCATGATAAACTGCTTATCGTTGTACCATCTCTGGCGCCTGAGCCCGTGACAAGTGAGAGGGATTCCCCAGTTTTATCAAACCTGACTGCTGGATTTATAGCCCCAAATATTGTCTGCACATAAGGCCTGTACATATGTGTCGCCAGCTTGCGTGAAGTGTCAACAATACAAATGATGCAAATATGATATTTTCGGGTGTCGGTACGTATTTTATCCAAATCGTTATCTTCTTTCCACCAATGGAAAACTCGCCAAGATTTACAAGGTCTAAAAGGACCCTTCACGACGCCGTCAGCCAAGCATTGTGGACATCAAATTAAGTTACTCTACGCAAAAATTATTCCTGGGAAAAGACTTTTATTTTTGGGATAAAAAATCACGCTTTAAGAACTGTAGGACATAATGTAACGCACTCAAAACATTGTGCCGAATGAATTGAATATGAATAGTACGAGGGAACGAGGCAAGGAGGTAGGTATATAAAGTAAAGTTAAAGTTATAACATTAAAAACATTTGTTTAAATAACTTCGTGAAAAAGTTGAAACTTTAACACCCAATATCTCCGTAATTAGAAGGTTCCCTGATATGTTCCAGAACAAAAAACATATTTCAATGACGCGATGACGTAGAGGACAAAGGCTTTGCGGCTTCGTTAAAGCTATTTTACACCCATTAGTTAGGTATAGGTATTCTTATCATAATTCATGTTGTTGATGAAATATATTATATTTCAATATTTCTGACCTTTAACAATACGGTGTAACATTTCGGAAGCTCCACGATAAGTTATAATTACAGAATCCTGAAATAAACTCATTGGTTCAGAGTTCAGATTACTTCATTTTCCTCAACAAAATGTAGAAATTATTATCAGATCCTGATGTCGTACCTTCGGAAATAGCTGTCGACCCCGCTATAATTGAGGAAAGCAAAGCGGGAAAAAAAAATATCGAAGATAAATCTTTCTTTTCTATTCTTTTTCTACACACATCCGGTATCCTGTCAAAGTATTCTTGACTTGATGTTTTTATCGAGGGGAGTGATTTACTACTTAACAACTCTATTAGCAACACCCACATCACACGGAGTAAATTATATCACTTTATTATTAAAATAACAGAGCAAGGTAATTTTAGCTTACATAACCCTGTATGTAAGCTAAAATTACGGATAGAACCTGGCTAATGCCCTCCCAAATACGGAAAAATTGTGTCGGTACATGCGCCCAACATCCTGTATATTCGAATATTGGTACTCTATCTAACCATAACTAAGTAGCTCCGTAGCGCAACTGATGAAAGTGAAGTCTGGGGTTGGACTCCCGGGTCGGGCAAAAAGTTTTGTTGGATTTTTGCTTTAGACATTTCTCAGTAGCAGCCCGGAGTTTAGAAGTTGGCGGTATGATACCCCCGTGCCTCGAAAAGCACGCTAAGCCGTTGGTCCTGCGCCTGATCTCTTTGTCTTTTTGTTCTTGTGTCTCTGTGTCAGATTGCCGCCCCATCGGACTATGCGAGTAAAGGAACAGACAGTGCACCTGTGCCTACGCCGCACACACTTGTACACCATAATATCACCCACGCTGATGGCTAATGTCCGCTAAGGTTGGCCGCCGCGCCGTGACCGATAACGTTCAAGAGGACTCTTGCTAGAACTTCGGTGGCTGATCTTCAGTGGTGAATTGAATTTCACATCAACATGGAAAAAGTAACCTACATGGATTTCGGTTAATACTTACATGGTAAATCGCTAGCCACTACAATATAAAAATAAGCAAAGCTGGTAGTCTAAAATATACCGTATTTTCTTTCTCTAATTGACGTAATATAATATTTACCATATACTAGGCCGTATCCTGATAAATGATTCAGGTAAGTACATAGGTAAACAACCTCATGCTCAAATCTGAGCAATAATTTAATCGGAATTACGGCGGTTTACATCTAAATTGGTGCAAATAAATATCCATTTTACATGTAAACTGGATTTCTATGTTAATGTGAAAAATGTGATTAATCAAACGGAACCATTTACAGGACAGTAATTTGGTAGCTTTTCCAAGTAAGGGGCCGGCTCAGACTGAAGTAACGAATCAACTTGAAAACGACCGCAAATCAATTTTTCGTCTTTTAGCCAAAGTAATAGGTATCAGTGAGCAAGGAACGATCAATATGAGCCGTGTAAGAGCCTTTTTTCAGCACTAGGATTAAATACGGTCGCAAGTACTTTTTCTTAGTTGTATACACCTATACCAACCCGCACTGGGCCCGCGTGGTGGATTACAGCCCACTCCTTCTCATAGAGGGGAGGCCTGTGTCCCAGCAGTGGGAACATTGTAGGCATCAGCCTATAGTTATAGCAGGCAATAGTTGCATAATCATCATCATCATCAGATGATTATGCAACTATTGCTGTATTAATCTAACTGGCGATATAAATAATGGCGTTCATTAATTGCCTTGTTAAATTAATATTTCTCTTCGAATAGATATGTAAGCTACATAGCCGTGTTCTCGTTGCGTTGAGGTAGAGTTTTTTAACACCCTTTAACAGTTTATTGTTATTTAGATAGTTAGTTCCAAAAATTTTACTTTAATTATATTATAAATATTGCAAAATGTTATTTATCACCTGCATCGCTAGGTAAAACAATCCTATTTATTGCTAAAAAGTAAAAAAAAAAGCTTATGAGATTTACAGTAATAGCAAAATTCTAAGGATCTAAATTGGGGCAGCTGTGTCCATTCGTAATTACATTTAAACAATCAAGTTAGAAAGGTGCATGCTCCAACGAGGTTCAATACTATAAAAATGTATATTGAAATTCCGAATCGACTCTGGCAGGTTGTTAAATGGTGTCTTCGCACTTGAATCACTCTCTCTGTCTCTGTTAACCTTATTACCTTCCAATTTGCAGGCAGCATTTCCACCTCTAGGAAGCAGTACTGTATCAAAAGCGACTTTCTAGAAAATTCTGCAATTTAAAACAAGCGTAAATGTTAAAAAAAGGCATTTACGCGCCGGCAATTTAAAACCCGGCCCTTCGTAAAACAAAATCTAACGACAAGCTTTGACGCCGTTTGCGAAGGCCACCTGAATCTGATATACAAAATGATGCCTATTAAATGTAACAACTTTTATTTTCGAAATAGCCTTTCCGTGTAACTTTAGTTTGTTGTGATGTTGATGGATTATTCCGGTCTCGATTGTTAGAATATTATCTGGTGAGTACGTAATGTAACCACATTGTAGTAACCTAGGTATGATATTAAGCTTGCTTGCGTCCAATTACGAGAACACTACGGAGTGATTGACAAGCTAGTTAGTGTTTAGTAGCTGGCTGGCCCTCGCTGTGTATGGCAATCTGGGTGAAGTAGGTTATAGGTACACAATCTTATCGATAAAACCGCTCACAGTCAGTGTCATCTCTGCACGATCCTACGGTAGTTACATTTACGTTCGAGTTACTATAAACTAGTTGTTTGTTCTTTATGTATGCAATAAAAGAATAATAGGAAAACTGTTATATTTTTACGAGACTCTCATTTTGCAAGCAACTCGTACAGGCATACTAAAAATAAATGTCAAGGTTTTAGGATTCCACAAAAACTGATATAATAAAAAAGAACCACATCGTCCATTGGAGTGTTTAAAAAATTCTCTGTTGATACAAATATTTTTTATGCAAAACAGTGGTCGCTCCCTCCCACCCAGTGCCACTTGAAATTAACCAAATGCGAAAATAAAGCATTTTCATGACGGTAATGGAAAAATATACGCAATTTCTTTTCAGGACAGAATCATTAAAAGAAGGAATGCTGTTGATGTTATGAGATAAGTACAGATCTAGATACTTGCTAGTCTTTAGTGTATAATAGGGGATAATCCTATTTTTTTTTCTTTGTCCGTCGGGTAGTTTATTGAAAAGTATTGGACACGTATTTTTTCTTTTTTCACGTGGTCATAAAATTACGGAGATATATTGAGTTGAAATGGCGCATGACGTCACATGTAGGTAAGTTTTATACCCACTTGTGACGTAGTAAGCCCCCACTCTCCAACTTCAATGAGTTCTAACTAAGTAATTTTTTGATATTTTGATAAAACAAAAAATACGTGTCTAATATTTTTGTATTACCTGTCTGACGGACAAAATAGAATGTCGTTTTCTTAACCCAGTCCGATCCCCTATTGCAATATAAAAGGCATGTAAGTTGTTATTTCTTTGTATGGCTTCGGCGACTATACTAATGGTGTTGGAGCACTTCCAAAGGAATGAAAACCGTCAACAATCCAGTGAAATAATTATACCATAACTACACCTCCTAATTGGCAATAACATTACAACTAATTAAGGTCATTCACAACTTTATCGTTCTTTCACTGTCAATATGCATTAGGTACATCATGTCTGTCTGCTACCTTACTACGTATTTCTAAAAAGAATGTGAACTTCTCGTGAGTCAAAAATAGAAAGATTTTTCTACGCAAAATAACTTAATTTAATCAAGTTACAAATTAATTTCTTTTGAACAACTTTATTTAGCTTAATTCGAACTTAGTCCTATAATTAAACGTAGTTACACAAGACCACGGCCGTAGCAAGGGGGGGGGGGGGGGCATTGTGGGGCAATGTCCTACCTTGAAATTACAATGCCCTACCTTAAAAATTCCAAAAACTAAGATAAACTTGAGGTAAAACAATTGGATTTAGGGATATTCCCCGAACCATAGTTTGAAATACGGGCAATAAGTCTATAATTGAAGTAATACAATTTCTAATTCTCAACGAATTAGCTTTGCGTGGAAATTATATTTTGGAAGAAGAAAAAGAACAAGGATTATTTTGGAATTTTTTTAATACAAATTTGAACGGTTACTCATACTCATATACCACAAAACGCAACATATCGTTCACCTGAAAATCAAAATCAAATAATTCAAGCAATGGTTCAAGCAGTACGAAGTTCCATTGTCAAAGATATTAATGAATCTGACGTAAAATGGATTACTCTAATGGAATATAGAACGAGAGATAAAAATAATGAGTCGTTGCTGATAGTTAAGACTACTGAAAACCTTGAAGCAGCCACTTTAACGGAATTAACGTTAAATACCCTTACGGAAAATAACATTGACCCTTCTGTATGCTTAGCCAATGCTTTGATGGCGCAAGTGTAATGAGTGGGAGAGAGAAAGTTTCAGGAGTTGCGACTAGAATAGAAAATAAATTGGGCCTAAAAATCCTTATGTCCACTGCTATAACCGTCGCTCGCACTTACTATCTCAGAAATGAATTTCATTCGTTTATTTTTTGAACAATGCATCATGGTACATGAATTCTTTTATCATGGCAAAATAGCTGCCTTATATGGTGGAAAAAGGATTGGCAAGACTACATGGAGTCGGTTTGGCAGCGATTCGTTTCTGTCACTAAATTTTGTAACACATATTGACTTTTAAAGACAATATTTTAATTTAACGTACATAATTTCGTTGAAATAAAATACTATGGAAACACACATCGAAAAAACAATACCTATTCTTTAAAAATAATCTACTGTTTGATAAGTTTGTTAAATAAAAAAATGTGACTATAAAAATCATTGAATTCTGTTTCTGTAAAATATTTTTCATTCAAGAAAATAGGAGTTGAAACAAAAATATTCGCAATAAAAATACAAGGACCAAATATAATGTGAATCTTTTCAACAATTAATTATTACCTCACTCTCACTCAGACGTGGATCTCTAAATCCGAATCTGGAAGATTAACCATCTTTTTCGCTTGTTCTTCATCATTGAGGATTTGAGATTGAGGAGTTCTTAGATCCATGCTCATGTTCTGTCACAGAAATTATTTGTCTACGAATAAGAGCCCGTGCTTCAGAGCAGATCAATTATGTTTTTTTTTACTTCCGCCCTACCTGTAACCAATGCTGCCCTTCCTCAAATTTGACTCTAGCTACAGCCCTGCACAAGACTCACTCAATCTATTACGAATAGGTTGGTTGGTACTTGTAATTGGAGTTTTTACTTGAATTTTACTTAACTATAGAGGCGTTTCAAAAGAAGTAGTTGTGAGAAAATATTTCTTTTCTGGTAGAAGAATTCACAGTCAATTAGTTTCAACAGATACTTACATGCTTATTGCATGCAGTATACTATTGTTTACGTTAAGACATCTCACATTTGTTTAAAATAATCATAATCAGGCTAGTGATTTTTGAGACCAATCCTGGATTGGACTTGTCTGCTGGTGAATGGAAGACGATAATGTTAAAATATTTGTGGTTCCGTTGTTTTTTCATATCACATTGGAGAGCCAAAACAAAACAGTCTAATTTATATAGTATTAATATTAAAGTAACATCTACGCTCACCCACCTGTAACCTCGTTTCAATTATGTCGTGGAAAGCACATAATCGTTTTTCGCTAGAAATAGATTTTTAATATACTTTATATTACTGTAAATAATTAAAAAGACATGGCTCATGGGAAACCCCATTCACTAAAAGCTTCTTGTAGGTAATAAATACCTGTTTAATTTCCCCCCAGTGGCTTTTACTCGATTGCGTTTGAAAAGCTGGCGATTGAAGAGTACCGTTAATAACTAAGTACTCGTCGTTTTATTAATAGTCGTATTTTAAAATGTAGCTTTTACTATTGATATTCCAAAACGAGGTTAATTAGAAACTGTCTTTGTTGAAAGGTTGATTGTCTTAGATGTAATACTCCTTAAGACGTACCTAAAATCCGTTTTTTTTATTGGTAATAAATCCAACTTTTGTAAATTACAATACTAAAATATTAACAAAAAAATATTCAATGTTAAAATGCACGTGTTACTAGTAACACTTGCGTTTTATTCTTAACGTAGGTAATAACCTTTTTTAATAAGGAATAAATGGCCAAGACTTTTTTACAGCAACATAAACAACAGACAAAAATACAAATACGACGTTTAACTCCCATTTCATGTCCACATGCCACATGTTGCCACCCTCATCGATAAATGTCAACACAACGCTCTTTAACGATGGAAAAATATACAAAGACTCTATCGCAGTGAAGCTTGCCATTGATAGTAGTTGACGTATTCATTATCACATTATTATCGTTACGTAGGTAGTTTGTGAGATATTGCATTTGTTTTCACGTCTTTACTTCCCGAAGCAGGAGAGACGTATTAATCATATCATATAATTTATGTAATTCGAGATCCAAGACTCATTATAGTGTTCGTAAACAACAACTTAAGGGCCCAATAAGGGCTACGAAAGAACATATATGAATAGGCTTTAGTCTGTACAAGTCTGACACTCCCTTTTGCTCCGACCAGAGCTCCGAGGGGGTCATTTGATGATTTCAAAAAAGAAAAAAAAAAAAGAAAAAAGGGCTCTGTCTCGGGAAATGATAGGCTGTTGAAGTATTCGCGCCGGTTTACTATGAATTTTTGACTAAGTTATAATTTAATTGCAGTTATTTTTCGTGCAAAATAATATTGGTTATATGCTTAATAACAACGAATTACCTAGCCTTTAAATTTCCTTACTTTGTCTGCTCGTTTTCCAGTTTAACCGGATGCGGTTACTATATAAACTGAAAAGAGCACGATTTGAAAAATTGTTTCCACTGGAACATTTACATAAGCATTTTTAAAAGAAAATCAATTTAAATTACATTGCAAGCGGGTGTTGATATAGAAGCGTAGATAAACATGAAGAGTTCTTTTTGCGCAGCTCTTAATTAAATGTAGGATTTTAATTATCGGCTTTTCTGTGCCAACACGTGGTTCTGCGCTATTTCACTGTGCACTTACAGCCAAACCGAGTTGAAGACTACGTGGATATTAAATTAAAGTATCTATATTTTCATAACTTACATATAATTCCAAACATTTTTGATGGATATAGTAACACTGGGCTGGGCTGGGAGGGCTGGTTCAAGGAGGCACCGGACAAGAGCTCATGGAGGATCTGGGGGAAGCCTTTGGCCAGCAGTGGAACAGCACAAGCTAAAATAAAAAAGGTTTGACTTGTAGTAGGTAGATACTGGCCAGTTCACAAAAACAAACATAAAAACTGTCGTTGGATAATTCTTTAGCTTTCACACGATTTCACAAATCTAATCTATAGTTACATCCTACACATCACTGCACAACGTCTGCAAAATAATCGTGTTCAAATATTTGATCTCAAAACAATCTTCAAATCCCTTTTACGAACTTTAGTTTCAAATTTTCCTAATATAACAAGCCTAATATGACGAGACATTAAACAGAACAAGAAAAATACACAATAACTTATCGAGTCAAATGAACTTCGCAGGGACTATTCCATTTTCATTTGATTGAAACTTCCGGGAATATGAATGACTTAAGGTGGAAGCGACAACGTAGCCCGCGAAATTCATATTTTCTTACTTTTTTTTGCAATTAGCCGGTCAGAGACAGTTTTTATGTTGAATAAAATATAAAACGCGGCCGTAACTAATTTGGCTTTACGGAGTTATAATCATTTAAGTCACCAATACCCCCTTTAAGTTCATTTAACCCCATAAAATGACTTTTACATGAAATATATATACATATACATAAATAGTCATTCATTGGGATTAAATGAACTTAAAGGGGTTGTATTGATGATTTTAATGATTATAATTATGTTAATACGTATGTACGTTTTAAGGCCGCGTATCATATTTTATTCAACATAAAACCTGAAACTGACCGGAAAATTGCAAAGGACGTAAGAAAATTTGCGGGCAATGAAGTCGCTTCCACCTTAAGGCTGGGTACACAACCCAATGGCCCCAATGTAAACGAACACAAGGCTCCAATTTTTCCGATTGTAAATCAATTGTTCAATTTACCGAACACGAATATAACAAAGACTTAAAGAACATTAAGGATCTTCAGTCTCTCTAATTGTTCCGGCAGGACCTTTTTCTAAACAGCTTTGTGTAATACTGTTTTGCCCTTTTCTATTTCCATTTTCATGTTGTAATGAAATCAGGGTTTTCCATCAAGTGTTAAAAAATAAAGATACGGAGAAAATTACCAGATTTTATATATTCTAAGGATGTAAATTTTGATTAACATCTTTATATATCATTTCATATTAACCTATGCTCACTCGTACATATTTACACAGCTTTCCTGGGAATGCAATTATTCGGAATCACCTCAAATTGCAAAAAAACTGTCAGAACCGTAGGTAATATGCGATGGACCAATTCGATTGTTTCACAATCACTCTGTTGCTTATGAAGGCACGTACGGAATGCATCTGTCGTCGATTCGATTACATTGTATTGTTGCTCCAATCACGAGGGATACCGCATGCCCCTGCCATCGAATTTGTAACAAGCATGTTTTATTTTTAATCGAGTTGAACGTAAATCACATACATGAGACCACAACAGACCGTAAAATTATTATGATGATACGTATATCAGCTACGGTCAACAATCTGAAACCGTTATTTAATTAACAAAATGTTACTTGCCAATCAACTAATTGAAACAAACGAATGTTAATTTCAATCAATTAAATCACATGACTGCATACTTTACCTTTGGATACTAACTTTAAACGAAGTAACACCACAAAACATTAGCATTTTATAGAACCGCAACCGAACTTTGCGTTAAGTAGGTGGATTGATCGGGTCGAAGCCTTCTGCGACTCTTACAATATTGAAAACGTTATCTATCAAACCTTTGTGAAATGTCAAACAGCCGAATAAACCCGTTTTTCGTACCTCTAGGTCGGACCACAGTTGATAAAGAATTCGGGGGAGCACCAACAACATTTTAAAGATGATGGTGGACAAGCCTTATTGCCCGTTCTTGGGGCACTGGACCCGTATGCACAGCTGGAGGTCTGGTGCAGCTGGAAGCTTAGTTATAGGTTTCGGTTTTTAAATTAGTTTAATTTTGATTTGATTTATTTTAATTTTGTTTAATTTAATTCATTTTAACTTAATTCATTTTAATTTAATTCATTTTAATTTAATTCTATTAGTTTTGTTTTATTGAAATTACACGAAGTCTGAAAATTTTTACTTTTATTTCAGTCTTTGTAGGAAGGACCGAAATAATAATACAGTTTTAAGTCAAGGTCGTTGGTTTCATTGTGGAAAGTGATTTATATTATTCATCATTACTTTTTAACTGACTTTAAAAAGGGAAAACTCATTTCTTTTTCAGACCTAGCCGCGAGGGTACACTACATAAATACGAAAAACTTTATTCCGATAGTCACAAGTTCGAATTTCAAAATGCTAATATAACAACTGCGACTTATCATTACCCCTATTTTTACAATTCCTAAAATTCAATATTCCTTACGTTTATAATTAAAGCAGGCAAGCAGCAAGCAAGCAGGCATGCAACTTGCAGCAAGCATTATTTCTGTCACGGCTTCGGCGCTGCGGAGTTTGGGCGGCCCCACGCGAGCGGGCCGCTCCACCCCTCCGCGCCTACGCGGGCTTAAATTACACTCTAGGGGTAGGGCAGTCAAGACTGCGTGAAGTCGGTTTTGCAGCGATTCGTTTCTGACACTAAATTTTGTAGCACAACATATTGACTTTTAGTTTAATCGAAGTATTGAAAATCGAAATGACGTTTTTCGGACCGAGAATCTTTCGAGCATTTGATTCTTCGAACGTATGAAAATCGGAAAACTAACAAATCGCATTTACGACTTTCGGTAAAATAAATTTCGTGGTTTTTAATAATAGACATTATAATTCTTAGGTATTATGATATTCGGACTTTTGGCACTCGGATTATTGAAATTCGGAATAAAATATTTCGGAGTATATGGGTGTTCCCTATGCCGCGAACTTTAGCTGAAGCGATCGCAAAAGTAAAAAACCGGCCAAGTGCGAGTTTTGACTCGCGCACGAAGGGTTCCGTACCAATATTTATAAAAACCGCCATACTGATCTGCAAATGAGACTCGTTTTTAGTACAACTGACGCTTAGCGCCATCTATCGACATTTCTATGGAGTTGTTCGAAATTTTCGAGTCAAATACAATTGGTCGACTATTACTCGTAAACTTGTAAAGCCCACTTAAGTGTGATAGTTTTCCTTTAAACTTCGTTATATATGGGTACTATTGCCGTGTCATTTGAATTTCTAACTACAACCGTTTATTTGGTAGGGGGGGTCAGGTGTCCACCTGACTCTAACGAAAATTGGTACTTTAAAGCTTGATAAGTCACGAACGGTTTACTAAATCAAAAAACGGTCTTTCCAAACCCCTAATATTTTTAAAAGACCTATACGATATCACACACTATGGGTAGGACGAAAAAAAAATTATCATCCCTACTTTACAGGTAGGGGAGGTACTTGTTTTTTTTTCAAAATTTTATTTTACCACTTTTTCGGGGTCATTAACGTGTATACTCATGCCAAATTACAACTTTCTAGTACCAACAGTTTTTGAGCTAAACCGCGGACAGACAGACGGACATACCAAAACTATAAGGGTTCCTTGTTGACTACGGAACCCTAAAAATGGAGAACTTACGCACTACCGTGCAGAGCAAGAGTATAAAATTAAATAATATATACTTAAAGAAAGTTTATTTTATTTTGCAAAAAGCACTGAATAAAAGTTATAAAAATAACTTTCTAAAATAATAAATAACTTTCTTTCTTTAAAAATCTGTGTTTTTGTCGTCAAGTACCTACCCACAGTTTCTGCTCATCTTGATTGACCGTTAAAGTTCATAAAAACATTAATCCGTGCTAGAAGCAAACATGTTTATTTCATGTATTACTCTTTGGTATTTAGTATATTCACTTTTTTTTTTTTTTAAATTTTTCGAATAGGTTAAGGTAATAAACTAGGTGAAATGTTGAGAGCCACAATCTCTTCTTAGGGTAATTCTGAAATACAAAACTATAAGAAATTATATTAGGGATACTATTGATAGTACTCATGATATTTTGTGTAAGGGGTATACGATTGAAAAAGAAATGTAAACCTTCGGTCAAAGTGCTATAAAATGAAATTATGAATAATTTCGGAATAAACCCCAAGATATCTAGTTCGTAATTTACCGTGAACCAAAAAAATATAACTCGATAATTAAAAATACTCTATTTAGTAAATCCAACAACATACACTGTGTAAATCACCTCATCACGAAGCCGTCAACCAAGCATTCTGTACATGAAACTAAGTAACTTTACGCAAAAATTATTGCTGGGAAACGACTTTTTTTTGGGGGGTGTAAAATCATGTTTTCTGGTAGAACTCAATGTAACGTACTCAAAACATAGTGTTGATGGACGGATTGAATAGTACGGGGGTCGTGGAGGAGTTTAAAGTAAAAATCTTACATTAAAAACTTGTATTTAAAAATATACTTGTCAAAAAGTTGGAACTTTGACCCCTAATATCTCCGTAACTAGAAGGTTCCCAGGTATGGTGTAGAACAAAAAAAAATGATCGCAATGACAGGGAGAACCAATGCCTTTCGGCTTCGTTGAGAGGTGTTTTACACCCTTTATATAGGAATCTAATATATCGATAGGTTAAACCTTATCATTAAGTCAAAGTCAAAGCATTTATTTCAATTAGACCATTACAGGCACTTTTGAAAGTCAAAAAAAAAAAACGCGTAGCTACAGTCCCAGTCACAAGGCATAATAACTTATGAAAGTACTGTAGTTGCCCATTCCGTAGCGTAGATCTCTATGGAGAAGAATGGGCAAGAACCTCCATGGACACTCTTTTAAATCAAAATGTTACAAAATCTTGGTTACATCATTCATGTTAAGAATTATAAATATGTGAGAACAATGTAGAAATACGGGCAAGTTAAGTTAAGTTAACAGCAGTCGCATACTATTGGCTGTAAACATGAAACTACTATAGCTAACTAACCGAAAATTAGACCTCTATTCATCTCGTAAAAATTCCCGTCGGAATTACCCCAGAACACTGTATATCAGCTTTAAAATGGTGTACAAGTGAGAGTTACCAATAAAATAGTGTCGAAATCGCGAATTTCGATTTCTTTTTACGGTTGTCGAAGTTTTCAACGGATACATGAATCACGCCAGTTGCTAATGTATAAACATGAACCAACTATATCATGCCTACACGTTTTATTGATATATGTGGAATCTATAAATAAGTAAATATGACTTTGAATTAATCGGCACCTACTTGTGAGTTTCAGCTGAAAATACGACCTATGTGAACGTTTTTAAAAAGATGGCAAGAAGATAACTCTTTCCTTATTTACAGGTTTTCAAAATAGCTAGAGAATTATTGCACTTACCTAAAACAAATCTGCCAGCATTATTTACACTAACAGTAATTAATTCCTACAGTGTGGGTGAAGTAAGTCCGCGTCAGAATGCATATGTTTTTCAATCCCGCGAAGCAGCGTATTATTTACTCTTTCATGTAAATTCCTAAATAAAATTCAACGTTGGTCGTGTACAAAAACCATACGGTGTTTTTGTTGCGCCGTGACGGATATTACCTACAGTGCGAGCAGGGAGCAGTCGAAACGTCCAATCATACATCGAGGCAGCATGCCGACTGGGATTAGTACAGCAGCGACCTTCAAACGGAAACAGTAATAGTGGGCTTTGCTTACGGACCAACGAAACAAAAAGAGTTATTTATTCTCAGTAAAGACCGGCTTAATAGTCGAAAATCTCAGTGTTAGAGATTTATTCAGTACAGAAAGCTCGGAATTAGACGGGATAAAGCGAGCCAAAAAAAGATTTTGGAACTTCTCAGCAAAAAGATTTTGTTTCGTAAATCTCACTCATAGACACAATGCTGTTGGGAGTATATTTTTAAGAAAGTTATATTACAGTTGAAAGAATGTCTCCGTAGGGTTTAATGCAATAGCTTTACTCACAAATTGTTATTTCAGAACTGAAAGAAAACAAATAGTACTTAGTACATATTTTGGATTTCTTCTGCAAAAACCGATTTGAACACCCGATTATCGTAGCAATGGTCGGCAATTTCCAATTTTTTCTAATATATTATGGATTTAATAATCAGAATTTCTGAAAACTCATAATTTTTTATACATTCCTAATTTTGGGACTTTGGGAATCCATCCATAAATTAATATTAAATACACTTTTTACAAACAAATATGTAGCGGCAGTATTCATCATAATATTGTTGATATGTTAAAACGAGATTAATGTAGGATTAAAAGATTTTGTTCGCTGGTCCACATTTTACGTGTGGGGATTAACGTCAGACATTTAAAAAAAAAAGATCTTTATTGTGTGGGGTTCTATATGATGTACGAATAGACAATTTTACTGTTAGTATCTCATTCAATAAAAAAACAATTGCAGCTTGCATCATTAATGAGAAAGGTACAACCGATTTTTTTTTTATTGGTTTTGTCCATGTCATCCCCTTCCCACCTCATTCCCTTCGCGAAACAAATGACATCTGTTTTAAAAAAGTTTACGCTTGGCCGGTCGAGTTGAAATGCTTTTAGTAACTAATAGCCAATCATATACCTATATTTTACGCACACATGACTTGTAAAACTCCACTAATTCTAGAGCCGGAGGATGCGGAGAAACCCAATTTGCTTAAGATGATTCTAACTAAAAAAGAGAACTGACAATTGGCGATGTATGTGTGTACCAAGAATGAATATTTTTAAGAGCTTTATTATTTACGGAGGTATGGGAAACTATTGCGAAATAAGGGTACGTGATTTAGTGACACATTTTTTTTTCTGAGACGGCGCCTCTTGTCTCCAGGGTTGCGATGCGCTGAAAGGGATGCAGCTGAGTACCAGTATTTTACACGAAGCGACTGCTGTATTTATGATACGTACTGCCATCTGAACTCCACAGTCCAGTAACTGTGGAGGATGTCAGACTTTTGGCTTCTGACTACTCGTAACGACTGTCAAAGATCTACAAATGACAGCCGGGACCAACAGCTTAACGTGATTTACGAGGTACGGAGGAAACTCGGTATGTAATTATGGTCACCCTACACGGACCAACCCCGGCAAGCACGGCTTACCGTTAAAGATCGACCCGTGCGGCTGTTATTATTTAGCCACGAGCTCCCCTACACAGTGTATAATGTTCCGAAATAAATTAGTTATGACATAGGACTGAATTGTAATGTTGGCTGCTGGTTCTTCGTCTCCGATTAACGGCACCAGTCTCTTGATACCTCTGTGTATCCTTGATAAAGCGTGAATTAATTAAAAATAGTATACTATTATTAGTTTAACCTATATTTCAATCATGTAGGAGACCACATTGAATGTATGGAAGCCTAGTACCAAAAACTGAATTTAATCAATCATTTGGACAAAAGCTTTGTAGGGGATGAGATGGGACTAAACCACTTTATTAGCCTGTACTGTCCCACGGCTGGGCAAAGGCCTCCTCAAATACCTCCCACGAGCTCTTTTCCCGTCAACCGATTTGGCAGACTTTTTTGTTGTGTTCGTAATTGTAAGTCCAAGGTTTGTATGAATGTTTTTTTTTTTTTTCAGAAAAGTCACAGGAAAAGTAGTAGTAGAAAACTTTACTTGGATGTTTTTTTTTTTTGTATAAAACGCAATTCAGTTTTGTTTATCAGTAAAAAGCAACCGGGGAGGAGGAGCTACAATAAAAGAAATCATTATTACCCACCAAAAGTTTTCGTTATAAACCTACTATGAGGATGATATGTCGTAACTGGGTTTATTTTCTTATTTTCCACCTGTAAAAAAAGATTTTCTTCTGATGGAAAACATTTCAAGATACATTCGTAGGTAGGAAAACGTACAAAAAATTAATACAATATATTATTAAATTTTGTCGAAATTTTTCTATAACATATCGTTATGTTGTAGAAAAGGTTTCGACAAAATTGTTTGTTTCGTATCTGCTTAATATTTTAATGTCCAAGTTACCAAAAATATTCATTAGTAAAAGGCTACCTAAAACACATGTTATTATTTAAAAATGTTATCACTTTTGTGTGAAATAAAAATTTTCAGTGACCAGAAAAGCACGCTATATGCGCGTTTCAAAGATGGGAGCTACCTATCTGATTCGAAACGAGCGTGCGTGCGCCACATTCCAATTTTCTGGTTTCACATCCGTACCAGAATTTTACATTTTTCTCACGGTGGTAAACACCCCCAATATCGGTTCAATCAGAATGAGGTCGCCAAATCTACATTTTAAATATTAAAATGTAGACTTAACTAAATTTTACTCGAGATATACAAGGTGTTGTTTTGCATCCTCGTCAAATCTTAGGAGGTGGTCACAAAAGACATAAATAATCAATTAAAATTACGGTATCTAGTTAATTATTAATAAACGATGATTTTTTTGGTTGTTTAAGTTTGTCAATATTTCAGAATAAACCCCTTAACGTGGTTTAGGGAATAAGAAATTATCAATTAAACGTTTCAGATTGTTTGTATCTATTTAAGCGAGGTTATAGAGCAAGAAGCAGACGGGCCGCGTTGAAAACACGGGTGGTTCACACTTACCGATTTCCGTAAACAAGAAAAAAAAATACCTACCCATTATACCTCCTTGAATTTGACGAGGATGCAAAACAACACCTTGTATAGGAAGTCCCACGGCTAAGTTGCACGGAAGAAAAGAACTTTAAATATTGTAGATAGGAAGTTTTTCTGAAAGAAGACTTCATTTTCATTTTAAAAATTATTTAAATTGCGTTAAAATATTTTTAATCAATCTTCTGCCTGAACCGGAAATCAATCCCGCCAAATGTGGAAAAAAACACATGTATTTTATAGTAACTGTCGAGAGCATTAAGCAAGATTCTTTCTTTCTTTATTATTCGATTTACTTACATTTGAGATAATAATAATAATAATTTTAGCTGGCAACTCTGTGTGCGTCAACACGTCAAATCATTCTTATTCTTTTTTGATTATAAAATATTTATTTTAATATACAAATTGTAAACCAACAGTGATTATATTGGATAGAAAACTTTTAAACCTCAAAATATTTGAAAAGAACTCAAAGAAACTACAATTTATAAGCCAAAAACAAGATCGCGAGCAAGATCGAGATATGACGTCTGTCAAAATTCTAACGGCGAAAACAAAAAGGAAAAATTCATTTTGTGAAAATGGCATGATTAGATGATGATAACCAGAGCTGCATCACAACGCGCACGCCTTCCACCCCCGGACTTGTCGCTGAGCTCCGCCTCGCCGCCGTCGGACCCCGGATCACCTGAGTCTCCGGCAGTGGCAGTAGCGTCGAGTTCCAGCGACGAATATTTCTCCCCGCCGACGTCGCCAACACCTGTACGTCGGCCGGGGTGAGGCCGGCCACCGTTAAGCTTCGGACCTAGGGGCCAACTGGCCCCGAGCCGGGTCCCCGCTGCCGGTGGTTGTGTGCAGCGCATGAGATGGACTCAGTCTATAAACGAGAACGTCATGCGCGCATATTACGGGTCTACAGAGGGGGGAACTAACCTCACTGCGTACCGTGTTAGGATGCTGTCTCTTTTTCAGGTTCTTGAACCAACCGTCAACGTCTCGGCCCAACGACTGTCGGATCAGGTGCGGGTCATCCAACGCAATCACATGTTGGACGACGCTGCGCTTGATAGGCTGCGCTCAGAGGTACCGAGCAACCACATCGACTTGACTCCGGTGCAAACCGCGGTGCAAGCGTCAACTATTGACGCAATACCACCGCGGTCTAATCTTGCTGCTGTAGATGAGGGTGATAGGGTTGCCACGGTAAGTAGCCAGTGCAACGAACGTTTGAGGAGCGCTCTGGAAGATGCGCTTCACGAGTATCGATCCACTCCTACCCAACTTAGGCCCCGTTTACCACGGCTTCCCATGCATAAGAAAAATAGGGCGTTGGTGTGTACCTTGGACTCGCAACTCAAGAATATTTTTGAGAGTAGCGAGGACCTCGTTGATACGCACTCGATACTGTATTGTGGGGCTGTAGCGGCCTGTCGTTTAGCTAACGTCAAATTCCCAAATTATGACGTAGCTACTCGACCAAAACCAGCCGTACCAGCTTGGCAACGCAGGATCGAGTGCCGTATCGACGGGACCAGGGTGCTCATCGGCAAACTATACTGCTTCAGGGAGGGCAACACACGACCACGTGTGATGCGCTTTGTGAGGCGGGCATTCTCGGGGACTGGAATCAGTCCTCAAGAATACATGTCCCGTGTCACAGAGCGCATCGACTTCCTGAAGCAGAAAGTTTATGCATGGGCGAACCGTATTCGGCGGTATAAGCGTAGGGTTGATAGGTACTCGCAGAATCGCATGTTCCGGAGCGATGAGAGGTGGGTATACAGAGCTTGGGAGCGACCCGAACAAAATGTGACAGACGTATGCCGTCCAGATGATGCCGCCACTAGTTCATTCTGGCGCAACATCTGGTCGGTGCCCGTCTGTCATACTGAAGCTGACTGGATGCGAGATGTCGAGCGAGTGTGTGAATCTATACCAGAAATGGATAAAATTATAATAACGCCATTAGATGTTGCCAGAGCAGTTCGTCCGTTACCGAACTGGAAATCTCCGGGACCGGACGGACTGCACAATTTCTGGGTCAAATGGCTAAGTAGTTCACACACTTGCCTGGCATGTCAATTCCAGTCATGCTTAGAGTCTGGGTCGCTACCAGAGTTTCTTACAACGGGTGTTACCCACCTGCTCCATAAGTCAGGTAGTCCTACGGAACCCAAGAATTATAGACCGATCACGTGTTTGTCGACGGTCTATAAACTTCTTACATCCATTTTGAGAGAGAAAATTAACAAACACATTGATAATAATTCTATTATGTCGGCCTCTCAGAATGGATGTAGGAACGGGTCCCGTGGTACTAAGGAGCTACTCCTCATCGACATGGCCATCAGCCAACAGGTTCGTCGATCCCGCAAGGATCTGTCGACATGTTGGATAGATTACAAGAAGGCCTACGACTCTGTGCCACATACATGGCTCATGAGGGTGCTGGAGTTGTACAAGATTGATGCAACTCTACGCGCCTTTCTTGAGTCGTGTATGGGGCAATGGAGGACAGTGCTTCGATATCCAGGATGTCGACAGATCCAGGGGAACGATGAGCCTGTGTGGATTAAACGGGGAATATTTCAGGGCGACAGTCTGAGTCCACTTTGGTTCTGTCTGGCCCTGAATCCTCTAAGCACATTGCTGGAGGATTCAGGCTTAGGCTACCGGTTGAGGAGAGGTGGTCAGGTCATATCTCACCTTCTTTACATGGATGATCTGAAACTCTTTGCTCCTAACAAATTACAACTGATGAAGCTACTGAAAGTAACTGAAACTTTTAGTAGCGCCATCAGGATGGAATTTGGTGTGGACAAATGTGCAGTCATGTATGTAAAGCGAGGAGAGATTATGGAATCCGAGGGAATCCAACAGTCGGATTCCATACACCTCAGATCTCTCTCCTTATCCGAAAATTATAAGTATTTGGGTATGTCGGAAGCGTTAGGCATTAACATGGCTGACATGAAGCAGTCGTTGAGGGAGCGCTTCTTCGGTCGCCTGAAGAAGGTATTAAAGAGCCTTCTTTCAGGCGGAAACAAGGTGCACGCCTTCAACGGTTGGGTCATGCCGGTTATAATGTACTCTTTCGGCATACTCAAATGGACTCAGACCGAACTGGACGCCCTAGATAGGAGAGTCCGTACATTGCTGACTGCAAACCGGATGCATCACCCACGATCATCGGTGATGAGACTGTACATCCCGCGGAAGTGCGGGGGTCGAGGCTTTTTAAATGCGAAGACCCTCCACAACCGCGAGGTGTGCAGCCTCAGAGAATATTTTTTGAAAGCCGAGGTGGGTATGCACCGAGATGTGGTCGCAGTGGACAAGGTACTCACCCCGCTGTCCATGGCTAAAGAGAACTGGCGCAAACCTGTTGTACTTAGTACCGATGACCGCAAGGAAGTATGGCAAGGCAAGGTGCTTCACGGTCGCTTCTACCAGGCTCTTCATGGGCCCGATGTAGATTTTCTAGCGTCCGTGTCCTGGCTACGATTCAGCGACCTCTTTGGGGAAACTGAAGGTTTTGTCTGTGCAATTATGGACGAAGTTATGCTAACGAACAACTACCGGAAACATATTATGAAGGACGGGACGGTGGACGTGTGTCGGGCATGCCACTGTCCGGGTGAGTCTATCAGACATATTATTTCTGGTTGTTCTCGTCTGGCTAACGGCGAGTACTTGCACAGGCACAACCAAGTAGCCAGGATTATTCACCAGCAACTTGCCTTGAAATATAAACTTGTGGAATCTGAGGTACCGTACTACAAGTATGTGCCCGACCCAGTTCTCGAGAAAGGCCATGTCACGCTGTACTGGGATCAGTCTATCATTACTGACAGGACTATTGTTGCCAATAAGCCTGACATAGTGGTGGTAGACCGATCAGCGCGCCGCGCAATGATAGTCGATGTTACCATCCCGCATGACGAAAACCTCGTGAAAGCTGAGAAAGAGAAACAAATAAAATATCTTGACTTGGCTCACGAGGTTGTCGATATGTGGAATGTGGACTCGGCTATCATTGTGCCGATTGTCGTAACGGCCAATGGCCTTATGGCCAAGAGCCTCGACGAACATCTGTCGAAGCTCTCACTTGGCGGTTGGATCAAGAGTCAGATTCAGAAGGCAGTACTCCTCGATACGGCCCGCATTGTGAGGAGGTTCCTGTCTCTGCAGCCCTAACCACCGGTAGCTTGGACCCTGCTCTCGTTACCGGCGGAAACCTGTTTTTTATATTTTTAAATGTTTTTTGTTATTTTTTTTTTGTAAGAAATATGTAAAAATATAAGAAACAAGAGTATAAATGAATAAAGGACATAATAATAAAATTTTATTTTCTCGTCACAAATATTACAGAGGACAGGAATTATTTAATCTAAGACACAAATAGCCTGTGACTTGTCGAACTGCAAAGATCTCTTAGGTTTCCTAAGAAACTAATTAGTACCAAGATCAAAGTTATCTATCGGTATAGACTAAATCTGTATTTTATTGAATACAGGGTCTTCCACCCTGTATTCAATAAAATATTATTATTCATACATTTTGACCGTGTATTGCAAACACTGTCAAAGTGATGTACTGAATACGTGGTACTTAACCGTTTTTGCGTCGGTGTCCCTGTATAGGTCTGAACTTTCGTCACCTTATTGCTCTATGAACCAAAGTAGTTTTTTAATGAAAAACATTAATATACCTATACTTTTTTTTCAGTAGGTTAATTTACAAACTTTCTTCTTATTCATTATTTTCTTATACTAAATATTTACATAAACTTATTTATATGGATTTCTGTTGTCCGAAATAAATTAATTTAAAAACAACAGGACGCTTATACGTTATTAATTCATTAAATCCAGATCCAGACCAGATAATCCATACAATATATTATAAATTAAATCAAAATCAATTTATGCAAAAATATAATGACACAAATTTTAATTAAATCAAATGCCATATGTACGAGTATTTAAAATAAAATACTATAAACAACCTTAAATAAATATATATCCTACATTTACAAAAAAGGATTAAATTAGACTAAACGTACCTACATACATAGGTATTTCTTTCCTTTTTTTTTTTTTTTTTTTGAACTTTTTGCCACACTATGAATTTCTTCTGAATCGTGGATGCGTTTACAAACATTTAAACTCACATGCACAAACAGCCAAACCCGGAACAAAAATCTGTAGGCCATACAAATAGTTGATCCGTGCGGGGATCGGGCCCGCGACACGCAGCGCAGCATTCGATCGCTCAACAACCATGCCGTCAACCGTGTATAATCAAATACAACAAAATTGAAATTGTTTTAGTAAGTAGTCGACTCATATAATATGTTAGTGCGCGCCTAACACAATGCATTTGCTTTGGATAGGCCTATCCGCGTGAGATACGATCATCCACAGAATACCTTGAACACATTTATAAACAGAAAGACCCGGTGGCCTACCATGACATCTTAAAACATGATTGTTTCACTCCTTTTCCAGTGTGGGAAAGAGATGGCGCTAGACATCCTGTATCGCTCCGTTTCTTTCCCACACTAGAATAAGAGCAAACCACTTTTACCGTAGGCCGTACAATTATTTGTAATTTTTTTATCATAATGTAAGTACTACAGAACTAATACTTACCCAGAAGTTAAGAAAGGAACCTGCGTTCGATATAATCCACCCTACCTACGTGTTGTAATCAAATTGCAAATTAAAATCGTACGATGTCGTACGAACTATTTGGAACACACCGAATCGAAATCTTTGCTACAAGTTGTGTCGTGAACTCGGGAGGTAATTGGCAATATCGAATGGAATGGGAAGTAGTGTATAAGATCTAATCTAAAAGTTAAGAACACCGGTATAATAAGGTTAACAAAAAAAGATTTTCTGATACGATCCAAATTCCGTGCGCTACGGTACTCGATCGATGAAATTCCACTTATAGACTACGGTGGTGTTTATTACAGTTCAGGAAAATGCGATATTTTGTGTTCATTGTGTGCATGTTTACACTTTTCTGGAAAAATAGACCGAACTCAATTCAGACGAACCTCACAAGTCTAATTGGAATACGTAGGATATTACACACGTATCTTATGATTCCTTCCACTGTAGTAAAATTTTACGAGCAGTAAAAGTCAAATAGAAAGTAACGTAGGTACAGCTCAGTCGTAATTTATTAACTTCGTGTCTGACACAGGACAATAAAATGGTACACATGTTGGCTGCCAGAGAAGTGCGCCCTAGGGCACCGACAAAGGGCCGACGCAAAATGGAATACGACCCAAATCACACGCTTTATAAATACCGAACTAAATGTCGATATATTTTCTGGTCTTGTCTGGATTTTGAGGCAAAAGTTAGATTCAAAGAAATGTTTTTACCTGACGATTTTATTATAAACATCCTTTAACAGAAATAAATAAGAGAACTCTTTTCCAATAATTCTTCTGTTAAATGAAATATTAGTAAGATAGGATGGTAACTACCATCATCGTTGGTTTTCTATTTATAGATTAAAGAAAAAATTCGCTCCTTTCAATATTTCTCAATGAAATAAATTCATCCTGGAAATCTCTAGGCGCGGTTTATACGGACGTCCCAGGGCCCTTTAATCTTCGATTCAAAATAATTCTTTCACATTCACTGAAACGCATGAAAAGTAAAATGTATCCGAATATATTTTACTTTTCAAAACTAGAATGAAATGTATAGGTAATCTAATATTCCCTAGTACTGTAACTATAGATAAGATATAATTGGAAATCGTTAATTGTGAACTCATGTCGAACGCATTAGCAAGGTACACAGTAACAGGGTTGATATCAGTGTAAAGTGTAAAGTAATATCTCAAGTTGGATTAAGAGCCTCCCCACGTAAACTCGAAGCTGTATTAATATGACCATTATCACAGTCGAAATCCGTTCTGGTATGAATTTTGAAGGCTTTTACATATACGGGAATTATTCCCAACTCTGTAGGTATCTCATGTGGCTTTGCTAGTTTCACGATTTTCGGTTTTTGTGAACATTCCAATCACACAGTAGAATCGATAGCGTTCCGAATGCACTCGCTCGTGGGAACAAAGCTTAACGACGTGACACCGAGCTCAAGATTGTGCATGAGTAATGATAGATTAGTCTGCCACCGACTGTCTATCTAGACTACGTTTCAGTTATCAGGAAATGAATATCTCAATAAATAAGAAAAGCTTTCTAATCACTCTTTTCTTGATACTTCTTTCCTCGATGTCTAAAAATAAAGCATTTTCATAAATCTCAACAGACAACATTTTTTTTAAGGATTATTATAAGGATAGTGTCAGTTGCACTACGAGATTGTAGCCCCTAGTGATGATTAACTCGGAAACAAAACTATCAATATAAAGGTAAAAGGTTTCTTAAAAATTACTCTTTACTGCCTGTGCTATTGTGCTCCTGCAAACAATGTCAACTTAAGCAATTAGTCAGAAACTAACTGTGAACGTAAGTTGATCCGAAATTGTTTACATCCAAACTTTTGGCATCACATGGCCTCGCTCGGAACGCTCTCACAATCAATATTTAGTTTTCTAACCTCAATTAGTTTGGTAATGAGTAACGCTTTGTTTTCCACCTTTTACACCATTCTTCCAAAATTGCTCAATTTCATTTTATACAATATACGCTTCTGTGAATCTGCTTTGATAAAAGGTTCAGTGCAAATTGGTAAGCCATTTGCTCAATCGAATGTGTTTACAAAGAACACATAGGACGCATCAATCGCGTTGTAGAATACACGTCTGATGTTCTTTATTATGAAGCTTACTAGGTACTATCCTAATGCAAAAGTTGGGATGGATGCATGTTTGTTACTCAATAACGGCAGAACGGATCTGGATGAAATTTGGCACAGAGATTGATTATAGTCTGGTCAGTCAGAAAGTCCGTACCCCGTAGGCAATACCCGGACTTCACACGGGCGGAGCCGCGGCTATAAGCTATCCTGTTTTTGTGTTTAGTGCACGATTTTGAGTTACATATTTTCGAAGGATTTTCTTCATTGTAAGCAACAATCACGTAAGTAAATTCTCATGCATCTGTAGCGACCACAAAAAAGCAACATACTACAAAAAAGTCTACAGCGCCATCTATGATACGACGGAGGAACTAACATCAATTTCCTACAAGTCACAAGCAAAATTTACATCGACTTCAGTATATATACAGAAACCCGATAACAACTATCGGGCAGTTGCCCGCCAGACATAACACCTGTCTGGCCGGAGGATCCTCCCTTTTCTAAGGAGTATCGAGGAACTTTACACCCTGTTCCTTATACCCCTAAACTGGTGACCCCGAAATGGACGTCAGCGCAGCCTTCGAGCAACGTGACGTCATCAACATCAGCATCACTTCCTCCAGCTTTCGAGCAGCGAGTCTCACAGCCAGCCAGCTTCAACTGGGTATTCCTGACCACCAGCATGCAGCGGAAGCGCATTCCTGGCCAGCACCCTCAGCCTCTCATCAAGCGACCATGGCACAGCATACTGCACTTTCGGCCGGTCGAGAGCTTCTACCTCCCGGTCGACACCTCTCTAGCTGTCTGCCACATCGCGGCGCTGTACCACGTCCGACACACCGGAGCAAACGCAGCGCCGGCCCCGACTCACTGGGGTTCGCATCACCACCGCAGACTGTTCCGACTCACCGCGAACAATGCGGCAACGAGCTTTCAACTGGCACGGCTAAATACTAAAAAGAGTAGACTCATTCAACTATCGACCTCCGGTCTCCGGGGGGGAGTGATGTAGCGACCACAAAAAAGCAACATACTACAAAAAAGTCTACAGCGCCATCTATGATACGACGGAGGAACTAACATCAATTTCCTACAAGTCACAAGCAAAATTCACATCGACTTCAGTATATATACAGAAACCCGATAACAACTATCGGGCAGTTGCCCGCCAGACATAACACCTGTCTGGCCGGAGGATCCTCCCTTTTCTAAGGAGTATCGAGGAACTTTACACCCTGTTCCTCATACCCCCTAAACATCTTGTATGCCAAAGTAAGACCAGTTTATAGAGGAACATGGATGGGTTTTAGTCAGTACAAGTCTGACACTCCCTCCCGCTCCGCCCAGAGCGAGAGAAGTCATTTGATAATTTTCAATCCGTAAAAAAAAAAAGACCAGTTTATAGCCGGATGAGACTTCAATGCGAAGCATAGCTATTGCGGCTCAATATTGACCCTTCCCAGGGGACGGGAGCTACTCAAAACAGTCGAAAAACTAAAAATGGAAATTATATCAACAGGTGAGCCCACATATTGGCCTTAGTAAAAATAAATTACCTGTCCTAATAGACTTCTGTGAAAGAAAGCAATTGCTACAAGTACACACAATACAAAAAAAAAAAGAAAAACAAATGTAAAAATAAAAACTTAAAACTAAACAAGAAATACTGTGTGACTCACGTGCTGTCAAAGGTGTCTCGAAAGATTAGTTTCATTGCCAGAGCCGCTATGAGCTACCTTCCGATCATTCACCTGTCTTAGTCTCATTATTTAGTCGTTTCAAAGAAACTACAGAAACCTGCGTCCTTCACACCAAAAACACAGATGGGGAACTCTTTAGATCAATTTTCAATCATGCTCTGATGCCTACAGTCAGTTTAAAATTAGAAGATGATATAGTAGCAGCAGTAGAATACTTCGATACTTCAGTTCAAACTGCTGCCTGGCAATCTACTCCTATCAACAATTCTAAGAATAACAAAAAATCTATTTCCTATACTACACTGGATAAAATATCTGAAAAAAGAAGACTAAGAAAACAATGGCACCAATTTAGATGCCCTAACGATAAAAGTAAATAAAACCACGCCGTTAGGAAACTCACAAAGCTTTTGGACAAGGACAGAAATAATAGTATCCAGGCATCCCTGAGCATTAATTAGAATTACCGACCCATTTCGCACCTTAGCCACGTATATAAGCTGTTTTCAAGAGTCGTCACAAATCGTCTAGCGCGAAGACTCGACGATTTTCAGCAATCGGAGCAGGCCGGGTTTCGAGGAGGATTGAGCACCATAGACCACATTCACACAATGCGGCAGATTATACAGAAGTCCGAAGAGTATAATCGGCCTCTGTGTCTTGCATTTGTGGACTATGAGAAGGCTTTTGACTCTATCGAGACTTGGTCAGTTCTGGAGTCTCTGCAGCGATGCCAAGTAGACTGGCGATATATCCAAGTGCTGAGAAGTCTGTACGAAAACGCCACAATGACCGTCCAAACTCAGAACCAGCTAACAGGGACTATCCCATTGCGTCGGGGAGTGAGGCAAGGGGACGTAATCTCCCCGAAATTGTTCGCCAACGCACTGGAGGATGTGTTTAAGACGCTGAACTGGGAAGGACGTGGCATTAACATCAACGGCGAGTACATCTCACACTTGAGATTTGCAGATGACATCGTCATACTGGCTGAATCGCTGCACGACTTGCAGCAGATGCTGGATGGCCTAGTTGATTCTTCACTACGCATTGGGCTCAGGGTGAACTTGGACAAAACGCAGGTTATGTTCAACGAACACGTCACCCCAGGACCTATTGTTGTCAATGGCGCTCCTCTCAAGGTTGTTCAAGAATATGTTTACCTCGGGCAAACTCTGCAGTTTGGTAAGAACAACTTTGAGAGAGAGGCTAACAGAAGAATTCAGCTGGGCTGGGCAGCGTTTGGGAAGCTTCGTCGGGTCTTCTCGTCGCGTATTCCACAGAGCCTAAAGACTAAGGTCTTCAATCAGTGCGTCCTGCCAGTAATGACTTACGGGGCCGAAACGTGGACACTCACGGTACGGTTGGTCCATAAACTCAAGGTCACTCAGCGAGCTATGGAGCGGGCTATGCTTGGAGTCTCTTTGAGGGATCGCATCCGGAACGAGGTGATCCGACAGAGAACCAGAGTAGTCGACATAGCCCACAGAATAAGTAAGCTGAAGTGGCAATGGGCCGGCCATATTAGCCGTAGAACCGATGACCGTTGGGGTCGACGTGTTCTTGAGTGGAGACCGCGAATCGGCAAGCGTAAGGTGGGACGCCCTCAGGCTCGGTGGAGCGATGATCTTCGCAGGGTAGCTGGTAGCAACTGGATGAGAGTTGCCGAGAATCGGGTTAAGTGGCGAGCGATTGAAGAGGCCTATGTCCAGCAGTGGACTGCGGTAGGTTGATGATGATGATGATGATCCCTGAGCAACCTTGATGCTACTGCTGCTACCGACTACTCACTGTGGAAAGCTACCAAAGAACTAAAGCGGCCTGGAATTGTGTCTCCCCCAATTCGGCGAACCAACGGAACGGAAGCTGGGCTCGAAATGAAGAACAAAAATGCACATTTGCGGAACACTTAAAAACGCATTCCAGCCGCACTCCTACGAAGGGCCCTCTGAGCACAAAGAAGACGTCCAGCGAGAAGTTCCGCTGGATTGTGATTCATTCACTTGCCCTATCGCAATGTTCACGAAAAAGTTACTAAAAAACATTTCCGAAATGTTAAAAAAAAACCGGTGATTTCTGTTTCTATAGATAGTTTACAATCGGTCTAATTTAGCTGTAACACTAAAAATGTTTTCAGTAACTTTTTAGACCTATGTATCCTGTTTAAATTCGTATGAAGTTTCATTGAAATCGGTTCTGTCACTTCGTAAAATAAGGACTTGAAAATATGAAATGTCGTAAGGTGTAAACGCTCTTAAAGCTTATTGACTTATTCAAGACAGAAACCTATATTCGAGCAGAATCAGCACGGCAGTAGGATTGCAGCGCGAACTCGAATAGTGTACAATTTATTCTAGCTCGAACATTTGTAAGCAACAGTCGCCGACCGTTTTGAAGCTGCACGTAGCAAATTAAAGAGTAATTTGGAAACGAATACTAAAAATTTCAGAAAGCAATGTATTGGAAATTAGATTTGAAGTGACCTTCTACATCTTAACACTACTCAGATTTAAATTGAGATTTGAGTGTGTCAACAACTTCCTTTTTAAAGGCTGTGCAAAGAAATTTATAGTCGAAAATAATAAAATATTCCGTCATCGTTGCGATATCTAAAGGTGTTAGAAAAGTCAGCGAACCTTTCAGAGAGCCCAAATTTTACGAGCTCTCGAGATATCCAACCTTTCTAAAGATTATGTTACATCGCTTCATCACGATACCTGTAAATATGGCGAGGGAGTTTCTACCTGCTTATCCTGCTACCGACAACAAATAAAAATAAGTAAGTAAATATACAATTTGCTGAGAGGAAGCACAACACTGAAAGAAGTGCGAGGAATGGGGGAGGCCTTGCCAACTATTGGGACAGTGAAGGCTAACAAAAAAAAGTAGGTATACATTAATATTGCATAGTCCTGACGACACTTTTTGCCAGCGACTCTCCCATGGCACAATTTTTCAGGCAACTTTGTCAGTTTGTCACTTTCTATACAAGTGGTATATATAAGCTGCATAAGGGGATTAGAAATATATATTGCAAAACGGCTTTTTTGAATTCTCATATCCATACGGTACCCGTATGACAGTCATTTCTAAAACTCGATGTGGATTTTTGCGCCCCGTTATGATGTCCTTGCTCACTCCCTTAAATAAATATTTTATTTCTTAAAAGGTTTCACTGGAAATGTCCGATTCAGATTATACTTTTTAATTTTTATCACAAAAACGTTTCACGCCAATTGAGTTCCATAAGTAAGCCTGTGTCAGAAACAGAGTATGCGGTTGGCCCTTACATCAGGATCCTTAATAATTAAACATTCTACTTACAAACAGATTTTTTCATTTTGTTTAATATTTATTTTTTTAAGTACATTTATGTTTCCGAAAGCAAAGGATATGGAGGCAGAAGTGGCCCAGTGGTGGCAGCCCCGACTTACGAGCGGTAAACCTTCGGTTCGAAACCCAGGCAGGCGCATTACTTTGTGTAATTTATTTCATTACCGCTGCTCTAAAAAACGGTGAAGGAAAACATCGTGAGGAAACCGGCATGTTCTAGAACTAAACATTCGAAACATGTAACATCTCCCAAACCGCACTGGGCCCGCGTGGTGGATTACATCCCACTCCCTCTCATAGAGAGGAGGCCTGTGTCCCAGCAGTGGGAACACTAAAGACTGATGATGATGATGATGAAGCAAAGGATTATGTTCCGATACAACGTCTAAGTCGTACAATGATATTATTAGTCGTTTTTATAATAATTTTCCATAAATAATTAAAATTATAAAAAAATACATCGTTTTTTTATCAAATACGGAATTCCCAATTTATTCGGAACTAAGAAGGTTATGAGAGTCTACTAATGGCCAAATTTTTTATTAATTCATTACTTTCGCGTTAAGGAATTTTTGATGTTGATGAAGTTACTAAAAATAGCAAAGTATTGGTTTTACCAGAGGTAATCAATTTAGGTCATCAGAAGTAGTTACTGTTCTTCAAAATCTCAATAAAAGTCTATTCTACCATAGTTGTCTTTATGGCAATATGTACCGATGATGACAATAATACCCATATTTATAAATGCCAATATCAGATGTATTAAAAAGACAGATTTGGGATATATTAAAATTAAAATAAAACTGAGTTTTGGGTTTTGACAATTTATGGACCTGACACTGACAACTGAAACTGTAGAGTCTAAAAAAGTGGCCACCAGTTTGAGTGGTAATAAAGAACAGATGACAATCAAGCAAAAACATCAATCAAAAGATCCAGACGCAAAGAAATGTTTGTTCTCTTCCACTCGACAGCGCCAATCTTCCATTTTTTTTTTTTTTTTTGTTCATGTCCATCACAAAATCAAAAGTTGATGTGATTTTTTCATTGGCAGGTGGATACTACGGAAATCAGATCTTTAGTTAAACAAACCAAGGGTTTTTTGGTACGTACGATTAACTTACAATATCTAAGGTAGGTACTGTATACATACATAATAATAATATGGCCTTATTCCACAAGTGAAAAAATAGTGGTAAAGTTGCAAACACAAAGAGGTAGCTAACATTTAAAAAAGTTTCATACTTTTTAAAATGCTAGCTACCTCTTTATCAGTAAATACTAAACCGCATGAATGGCAACTATCATTTTCATATTTTCATAGATAAAGTTTAGTGCTCCTTAGATCGTAGATTCATACTCCCCATCCAATAATCATCTGAAGTTTTTACCCTGACTGTAAAATCTTCCCGTGTCGAAATCATTTACGTATCTGGTATTTTCTTGTGCACAAAAAGGATCATTGAGATTATGTGACATACTTTTAGAAATACAAATGTGTCGTAACTCGTAGCCAGTGATGTTACTCATAAAAAGTAGGTAATAACAACCCAGAAAGAGAAGGAAATGTGCGTTACTCGATAAACAGATTCAGTGAAGCCAGTCACTTGTACCTACAAATATACCTAATAGATTACGATTTTTGGAATTTTGTTCGGAGATTCCAGCTACATATTTACATGATAACATGCCAGAGAAAGAAATAAACAAAAATGAAATGTCTTGCAAAGCCGAAATTTCTGACACAAAGCGCCTGAAAGAAATCCTCCTAGTTTATAAGAATTGATGCAGTGAAGTGTATGGAACGGAAAGAGACAAATACGACACCTGATTCCCAAAAAAATTCAATATTTTGTATCGGAAATATGTATTATTTGGAGAATCGCTCGTTCACAGACAACTGGATACCCCTTTTGCCATTCAAATCCGAAATTCTTCGACTTTAGAACAATATCCGGCGTCACATTTGTGTACAACAAAGCGGAGGATTTCCAATAGAAAGAAACCTTTACAATCTGGCAACCTTGATTTACTTAAATGTTTATTATAAACTCAAACTTAAAGCATTTATTTCAATAAGACCATTACAGGCACTTTTGAAAGTCAAAAAACAAAAAAAAGTACGCGAAGCTACAGTCCCAGTCACAAGGCATGATAACTTGTGAAAGTACCTACTGTAGTTGCCCATTCCAATGCGTAGATCTCTTTGGAGAAGAATGGGCAAGAAACTCCATGGACACTCTTTTAAATCAAAATATGTTATCAAACCTTGGTTACATCATTTATGTTAAGAATTACAAAATATGTGAGAACGATGTAGAAAATTAGAAATACGGGCAAGTTAAGAGCGTCCAGAGTAAAAGATTAAATCAGTAATTCAAAAATAAAGTAATTAAAATAAACCGTGGCAGCTAAGAGTTGACCAGTCACAACTGACAGCGCCCGTTCACGAACATGACGCATGTATCAGCGTTCATTCAACTCAACTATTTTGAAGGGAACTAAATGACCCGACACACCCGCCATCATCAGCGTGACATTTAAGTGAGCATTCACTCAACCACCAGGGTAATTTCGCGTCAATGAAAGATGTAGGTACTCATTAAATGTTGGCTTTACAGTACCTAGTACTCACACATGTGCTATGCAATTATATAATACTAAGAGATTGAATTTATACAATGCAAATATATTTTTACAATCTTCTACAGCTTTGACAATAACTTCACTTGGTAATTTCAGATGATTCAGATTGCCCCTATGGTTGTGGAGCAGGACCAGCATTGAGCCAAGCATTTTTGTCATAAATGTAATCCCCCAACTTATAATATGCTTGCCTACATAGTGTGCGTTTTATGCAAGATTTAAATTTCGTGTCATTCATAATCCATTAAATTACAATTTGTTGTTTTACTCAGGTTATCTGTTCCACGACTTTTAGGAAATGATGGTCCTGATCATAAGTGCAAAGTCAATCTTTATTCATACACCATACTGCAAAGTCTGTATTCCCTGAAATAAACAAACTTACCTATTACCGGGCACACTTCCGCACAATCTCCTGACTGTTCTGCTTACAATATCTTGAACTTACTTTACTTTCCTCCAATTGACTCAAATACGTTTATAAAGGAAATACATAACTAAGGAAAACCTTTTAAAAAATATACCTTTATACATGTCTTTAGTAGCTGGCTATGAAGTAATAAATTGAGTATTCCAAATCAGTGGACTGCAATAATTCCAATATTTTCCTTACCACTTGGATAAATCAGTAGGTAAGTTAGGATACGTATGGTTTTTAGACGCTGCTGCTTTTCTTCAATGTTAAGGTCTAAGATTAATTTACATCTGTTCAATTAGGTTTTCATGTATAAAGTTTTTTTTTTCTCACACATTCTTCTTCAACTTTTGGCCATCGAATGCTGAGTCTAGGTCTCTTCCAAATCTCTCTACTTTTGGCACAATGATCGCACAACCTCGCGAGCCAAGTCAAGATTTTATATTTGCTAATCTTTCTCGGCGCCGGCGGCGTACCGGTGCAGTAAGTTTGACGTACAGAATGCTTGTTTGGCGGCTTCGTGATGTGTCCATTTACAACAACAACAACATACATTTATTTTACACCTTCCTTTTGTTTCCAACTTGTATACGTAACGACAGAGTGATAGTGCGAAAAAACAAAAAAATGGTTTGGGACAAATAATGAATCAGCATGGAAAATTATCTGATATATTTTTGATAATTATCATGATAACTGTCAAAGAAAATAGTTATCTTGATAATTTCGAAGCCTCATAAAACCTTTAATGTAAGACCTATTCAGGTACAGTCATCTATGGTAACCTGACATCTGTCAAATAATTATGAATGTTTTTTTATGGTAAAACAATTATTAGCCGCATGTCTCATCTTCTTTGGAATTTAGGTAATCTAGTCAATGATCCTTCAACAGCTATATTTCATGAACTACGGCTACGAATATCAAGCAGACCTCATGACATTGAAGAAGCCACGACGGCCCGGAGAACATCAACGAGACGACATGATATTGAAGTACCCGCAACGGCCCGGAAAACATCAGCTGGCGTTGAAGTCAAACCTATCCAGCTAGCTGATGCTGCTTGCTCGACTAGTGTACAAAGTAACAGCTCTTTCCTGTTGAGGAAAGGCAAGCGACCTGAGAGTCAATCGATATCTGTTCAAGCTGGGAGAGGTACAGATAGATCTCGCCAAGTAGGAGTCCAGTTTCGAGGCTCTGTTGCACACGGCCAAGAAAATAAGTCTACGAGTATCGAGCCAACACCTTGTTTAGATCGCAGCACTGATGCCCCATTAAACGACACCAAAGAGGCTCAAACTAAACCACACAAATTAAAAATTTGCAAACAACATCGCGATATAGTTCTTGCTCTCCGTGAGTTGCCACTTGAGGCGAATGAAACCGAGAAATCAAACGGCAAACTTGCTCAGTTAAAATCTGCAATCAATAAGTTTTTAAACGCTTTAAAAATTGAAAAAATACAAACTGTACCAGGTTGTCAGGCAACGGACGAAAAAATCATAAAATTATATAGATGTGCCAGTTTAGATATGAACGTCAAGCAGGAGGCGAGGCGGCTAACAAAATGTAAAACACGAAAACCTGTCAAGTTAAGGCGTTGAAAACTGTGTGACCCTAAAATAAAGTGTCATGACATTAATTATGTTCAGAAACAAGAATAACACGGGACGTAATTGAATTTCCTCATGTCGCGTGACAATTACCGCAACCCCGCAAAAGTAAACACGTTTTGTGAGAAAGATACAAGCCATCGTTCATTATGAATATGATCCAGTTATTGCTAATGTCAGTTACTGCCTGGTTCATTTAATAAAGTTATAAACTCCAGATTTAACGTCATCATTTCTTAGAAACACATTCGAGCCTAGAAACCACCAAAATGTGAGTCCCTATACTCAGCTTGTCGTGATTGGATTTGATGTTCTATAATATTATTAGTAATATTATAATACCTACTTTTAAAATAAATTATTGTTTTTGGGAATCACGTTTTAGGAGTCTCTTGAGAACCAACAGAATTTCAGTCGCTTGTGCTGGCACAGAAACCCTCCACATCATTTATTTACGTTGTCTTAAAAAATCCATTATGAAGTAATGGAAGGCAAAGGCTTCATTTGTAATTGATCCTTTCTTCTTCACTTTAATTTCTCAGTAAGTTTAAATAAAGCTACGTTTTCTGAAACTCTACATTCCGAGAGAAATAATTAATTTAATAAAATGTTTCTGTTTCACTTCATTGAAAACATTGAAATTATTTAAATTTAGATTATTGTTTAATGAGTTATTTATAAACTGCTTGGAGAATCCTCACTAAAATGTTAGGTTTTGATTTGCTAAATCTATGTACCTATTTGGAATTGAATTGAATTATAAAAGCTGATTTGAAACATCAACAAATTCCAACTATAAAGTATGTTAATTACTCGCGCGTTGACCGAAATACTAAATTGAACACAGAATCATTTATCACGGAATTTAACTTCTCGCTGTAGTAACGCGGGCGTTTTAATTCTATGACTATTGAAAGGCACAATGCTGAAGTGCTAACCTCAACAATGGCGTTGATTTATCGCAGATGGTTTCATAAAAACATGTTATTTTGAAATGATTCACACAAGCGCCCCAGTGCCTTTCGACCTCTGAGCCTTTGGACAGCTATAAATGACCGGCGCCTGAAACACCCTCCCCTCTCCCTACGTTACTCAAGTCCCAGTTAAATTAATATTCCTCTTCATTTCACCCTTAAAAAGTTCTTCGGAGTTTGAAGATGGCTGTTGCTATTGTTTGTTTATTTAGATTTAAGTCGTCAAAATTAAATTGATTCATTAGAAAGTGTCAGTACGTGATGTGGGTCTCGATTCGTGAATACTAGTAGTCCATGTAGAATATTGTAGATGCGGCCAACACTAGGTACATACTACACTAGTACACTATAACAAAGCTTAATCTATAGAAAGGAGGCAGAAGCGGTAAACCGCTTTAAATGTACCGATCTACTAAATAATACATAAGTTGACCTGAGTGAACTTGGAAGTTGGTCGTTCATCTTAATTTCCTTCTTGCCTTATCTCCCCCGAACAGTAGTCAATATTTGATTCACCACTCGGAACTACGGGAAATCGTAGGTGTAAGTATAGTTACAATGAATTGATAAGATGGCATTGCTGAACACAGATAGAACTCTGATTTTTGCTCAGGTACCTATATACACGGTGTAAATCACCTTATCACGAAGCCGTCAACCAATCATTCTGTACATGAAACTAAGTAACTTTACGCAAAAATTATTGCTGGGAAACGACTTTTTTTTGGGGGGTTTAAAATCATGTTTTGTGGTAGAACTCAATGTAACGCACTAAAAACATTGTGCTCATGGACGGATTGAATAGTACGGGAGTCGCTGAGGTGTTTAAAGTAAAAATCTTACGTTAAAAACTTGTATTTAAAAAAATACTTGTCAAAAAGTTGGAACTTTGACCCCTAATATCTCCGTAACTAGAAGGTTCCCAGGTATGGTGTAGAACAAAAAAATGATCGCAATGACAGGGAGAACCAGTGCCTTTCGGCTTCGTTAAGAGGTGTTTTACACCCTTTATTTTGCATACACTTCGATGGCTACTCTGAAATGATTTTATTGTCATTGGCAGTACCCGTACCTATATCATGGCTGGACATGAGAATACAGCCGACCGAGCATCCATATCGATAAGTACCTAATATCGATAAATCTGATCGCATGCTCTATGGCCTTGGAATCATTTCAATATGGCAACCATCTGTCACGTAGATTGGTAGAGCCTCGTCAATCAGCGGCCAGTTCCACCATGTGCGATTAAGGTTCACGATTCGTTTGCATGTTGTAACTCGATACGCAACAATAATAAAATTATGAAAATAATCATAATCCTTCAGTCTTTAATCCCATAATCCTTTAATAGGGGTCAACCCAGGATTACAGTAGGATTAGCTTTCAAGTTAATTATGAAATCAAGATACACGCACTTAAAATTATTTTTAACCCAATATGCTCCACTTGGTTAATTTCGTCGAAAAGAATTTGACCGTGTTTAAATGGATTTATCCCTAATTCAACTAATAGGGTTGAAAGTTGTGGCTGATAGATGGTATTTATAATCAAGTTGATAAACTTCTGAAAGGGATCAGGAAGTCGGTTAAACTCATTATCTGTCGCCGAAATAGTAGCATAAGTACATAAGTTAGTAAGTAGAGGTACATAGTTAGCGTATTTATACGGAAGTATAACTTGCTTATGTAATTAATTTCGGGAGTGAACAGAATAGTTTTTACCAGTACTGGCATTTAAGTATTTTTGGTCTAGGTTTCCATGAAACTTGCAGAATTTACGGAATGTTAAAAACGACCAAGTAAAACAGTTTATGAAATTTTAATGACATCAAATTTTATTTATAAGATATTTGAGGGTAAGGGTACTGGGAAACTTCATGTAGTGATTACTTTCGTGCTTAATAACAAACATCTGTTGTAATTCCGATTTATTTTTCTATAACTCTCTCAGGGATACAAAAGAATGAAGTTAGGAAGAAATCTAAATGACAATCATAAAGTTTTACGACATAACAATCACTGGGGTATTGATTCTCACAGATCAACAGGATAACGAACCTGCTATTGGTACTTGACTACCAAGTTATAGCTATAGGTACCTTTACGGGTATGGGTTCACATTGTAGGTTTTCTTATATGCTCTCTTCGGTATGAATGAACTTTCATGCTCTTGAAACCTTTCAGCAATTTTTATTAATTTTTTTAAACTTTACCCCACTTTTGCAATTTTTCCTGTATCGTGGTGCGTTTACAAACATTTAAACTCACATTCACAAACAGCCAGACCCGGAACAAGTTCTGTAGGCCATACAAATATTTGTTCTGTGCGGGGATCGAACCCGCGATACGCAGCGCAGCAGTCGATCGCTCAACCACGGCACCAACCGTGCCGTCAAAATTGGTGATGAGTGCATTCCTTTGCTGAGAAAATGGCGCTTTTACTCATATTTAGTACACTGTTCCACCCCTATGAGGTGGAGTAATCCGTTATCGTCCACCAAACCGGGTTGGTGGTTGTCAAATGTCTTCGATTTTTTGTTCCGGAACACATCGGTTTCCTCAATATTTTTCCTTAAATGTTTTAAGAGTTTTAAAATGCATTATACAAAGTGCCTTTATGCCTATTACTACTACATGTAAGTCGTAGTCATAACCAGTGGGCCATCCACTTGTCTATGAAACTAATTGGTAGTTTCAAATGAAAAAAAACTACCTCATAGTACTACGTTTCCTTACACTTGCTACATGAGACAGTAGCTTCACATCACAGTGCTGAATATTATGTACATAAATGTATTATCAGACAAGAATCTTCGGGATTGAATGACGGGTAACCTATAATTTTCACAAATGCCTCAAAGCATTCGACACTTCAGACGGATAACTTTAACGATTCAATGAACGTATGCTCGAAGCTATTGAATATTAAGTTTACCACGAGACACAAGATACCACGTCGCACTGCGTGTCTGCGCCTAAGTCTATTTTCTGTTACCAGATATCGTCACTTGTATTATTTTAGCAGCCATATCATACCTAATCCTATAAGCGCTCACGTACACGTGAGTATGTAGGTTCGTCAAAACATCAAGAAAAGTCGACACCGTACATGCTGCTGATGCTACACATCAAAGGCCTGGGAAGACTCTGCCTGCCCTTTTTGATTTTCCGCGTTTAAAAAGTATGTACCATATCATATCCCTATATTTATGAACAGAACATCTCCATAAATAAAATATAACTAATTAGTATGTATAGGGAAATCCAATAAACCTATTTTCCATCATTCGATCCTATTAAGTTTGCGGATTTCTATCCGCAAACTTAATAGGATCGAATGATCCATCGTAAAAGAAATGTATTCCTCTTCACAATGACGGACTTGACCCTTATTCAAAAGCTGCTTAAGAGTTAACTCACACCGAGACGCGAGGCGACGCGACGCTGCGCGCACACTTTAAAAGCACTTTACAGCGCGATTCAAAATATAACTTTATTTTCTACACGAAAAGATACACATTTCGTTGTGAGAATTCAGAATACGTTGCGCAACGTATTCTGAATTCTCAAGGTGCGCGCAGCGTCGCGTCTCGGTGTGAGCTGACCCTAAGGTGTAAGTGACAAGGTAGCCCGCGATATTCAAATTGTCTTACGTTTTTTGCAATTTGCCGGTCACTGTCAGTTTTTATTTTTAATAAAAGCTGATACGCGGCCAGGCGCGGTACTAGATATTAACGTTTATGAACAAATTAACATTTATTTGAGTTTCAATTCTTAATATTAGGCTGTCCTTCTGTACTAAATCAAAAACGATTTTCATAATATAGTCCATGAGTTGAGGACTAAAATTCATACCTTTTAAATAGCTGATAAAACAAGGATATTTTCCTAGTAATTTTTACATCAGACATAGTATTATTTCTAGTAATAAACAACATTTTTTGAGAAGTATTGCAAAATTTACTACAAATTAATGTTTGATTCGTGATCTTTGCCAAACTTGTAGGCATTTTAGAACTTTGAATTATTAACAAAGGTCTGCTACTTCATCAACTATGATAATAGTTTAAATTTTAGTATAGTTGCGCCGTAATTCATTTTTAAATTGACTTCAAATTATTTAATCTGGGATTTATCATACAACAACTAAAAATTGAATTAACTCAAAAACTACTGAATTTCGGTAGAACATTTGGTGGCTTAATTTGTTGCTTTTTAACCACTTCTATGGCGTCGTGCAAGGAATACGTTGAGCCAATAACCCTCCTCAGACTCGGTGGAGCGATGATCTTTGCAAGGCGGCTGGCAAGAGCTGGATGAGAGTGGCCGAGGATTGTGCTCAGTGGCGTGTCACGGGAGAGGCCTATGTCCAGCAGTGGACGAATACAGGCTGATGATGATGATGATGATGATGAATAACCCTCCCAACTAGCAAAAAAATCATATAATGAAAATTATAGGACTGCCAAGACTAATAAAACTCTTATACTAGCACTCGTAAAGACTTCAATTCTTATAATAGCATTCCACAAGCTGTGATTTTCTCAAGATCAATTGTTCTTTTATCAAAGGATTATAGTATACTACCGGATTAAGTTATAAACCTTGTAATACTCAAGATCTCTTGATCTTATAGCTAAGGTACAGTGCACTAAAAGATTAAGTTATTAGACAGTTTTAGGATATAAGTGCAATACCAAGACTAATAGTCTTTATAAATTTTCTGCTCCTGTACTAGCATTGAGTGAGAGTATAAGATTTAATGAAATACTTAGGGGAGACCTTAATAAGATTGTAATAATATAGTCTTGATCAGAATTATTATAAAAGTAAAAGCACTAAATTATAGCGCTATGAGAGCAATAAGCTTAAAAACTAGCTAACCAAGCATATTATTAGTATAAAGTTATCATGTTTAGTGGTATTATAGTGTAGCTTTGTAGTCGATTTTCTAAAAACCGACTAAAACGCACATCACTAGTTTCGAGTGACATCCCTAAATCTTCCAAATACGAACACGTCATTGCTTAGTGGAAGCGTCTGTGTGGGACTATATAAACCCACGCAGGTCATTCCGCGGCCTCTTTCTCAACTTCAACCCAGGAGGCTTCTAAATACTAAACCCCGAGATAAACGGGTAAGTGCTCAGTGTGATTATATTTCTTATTTGTTTCCTTTTACTATGTATTTCTGCCGGCGCAGTCTGGCAGCCTTTATAACTTCTCGGCAGCCTAGCTATGACTGTCGAAAAAGGCTATGTACTTCAATTGGCCCTTGCCACATCACTTGCCACCTTGCACCTCATTGTGAATGCGCCCACATGCTTCGCTATCATGCATCATGCTTGCCTTGCCACGCATCGCCTAGCTGCTTGCTTAAATCGCCTGGCTACGCGGCGAGAAACCTTCGAAATGCCTAGGGGCCATGTGCGCGCATAACCTCTTATTGTAAGCCGCCACGATTGGTGAGTCTTCCTCCATCCACCTTGCTTTGGGCTTACGGCTGGGAGACGCACGCATCGACGGAGGCTTGCTGTGTTCTGGCACAACGCTTACGGACCGCCACGCGCTGATTCCAGGGTTCCAGTCTAGGGCTGCGCTTCCAGTCTTGGGCTACGCTTCCAGTATAGGGCTACACTTCCTGTCGACCGCTGTCAGGCGTCACCGCTGCCTCCGCACCTACCGCTGGAGAGACGCTTGACACGCGCACTATCCACGCGGCCGCTACCGCCGCCTGTGCCCTACATCCACGTGCCGACCGCTGTCAGGCGTCACCGCTGCCTCCGCACCTACCGCTGGAGAGACGCTTGACACGCGCACTATCCACGCGGCCGCTACCACCGCCTGAGCCCTACATCCACGTGGTACGTGGGTGCCGAGACCCCACGCTGCCACGTGTCGAGGCAACTAGCCTCTGCTGACCCAGTGCCAAGCTGAAGGCACTGCCTGCCTACCTGCCGGCGAACGCGACTGAAGCGCGGTCGCTTTCTTCTCTGCGTAGTGCTGCCCACGCACTGGTGACCTCTGGGGTCGCCTCTCCGCTCCTTACTCCTTACCGTTACCTGCCCTGCGACCTTACGGCCACGTGCTGCGGCGTAGCCTAAGCCCAGAGCAGTTACTTTCCTATCTACCAAGTGACCAGTGCAAAGTACTTTAGAGACCTTAAGAACTCATACCCCGATCTATCTGTGTCTCGTGTCTTCACTAACTATTATACGTGTAAAGTGACCTTTGGTTTCATTCCTAACCTACCACGAAACCTACTTGCCACAATAGTCCAAGGCCTCTTCATGTGTTTTAATAGACGTGAATCATTTTTGCTTAAAAAACAGTCGACATTAAGAAATACAACCATCTTGAAAATATATCACCTAAAAAAAATTCAATGTTGGTAAGCAGTGTTTTAAATAATGATTCAATAAGGAACCCTATTTTGTATTAAGATGGAGGCGAATAGTACTTATTAATATTAAAATAACCGCTATTATGCTTATAATAGTCTTCTAGCGTATGCCGTTCACATATGGAGTGAGGCCATCGAGAGGCACGGGGAAGCGATTGCCGTCTTCCTCGACATCTCGAAGGCTTTTGATAGGGTCTGGCATGAAAGCCTTATCGGTAAGCTTCTTTCATTCGGTCTGCCCGGTGGTCTGTGTGATTGGATTGCAGACTTCCTGAGAGATCGGTCCATTCGAGTGGTTATCGATGGCTGCTCGTCGGACCAACTGCATATTAATGCTGGGGTCCCTCAGGGGTCCGTACTCTCAGCAACATTATTCTTGCTGCACATTGACGATCTGCTAAGACCCGGCACCTTTGGGTATGCAGACGACAGCATTGTTGCTGAGAGATACTTGTCTAACGCACGGGCTACCGGGCCTCAGATCCGGTCTCTCCGTGAGGCTATGGTGGAGCGTTTGAACCTGTCCTTGCAAGCAGTCTCCGAATGGGGCGATGCCAATCTGGTCAGGTTTAATGCTACCAAAATCCAGGCGTGTCTTTTTTTCCACAAAAATGAGCCAATTTCACCCTGCTCCAACTTTCCGAGATGTCACCGTGCCAATAGCAGACCATCTTGAGCTTCTTGGCATAACTTTAACATCAACCCTCAATTTTGGCTCATATATTGAGGCAAAGGCACAGCTGGCTGCCAAAAAGTTGGGGGTCCTTGCAAAGGTGAGAAGGTACTTCACGCCAGAACAGCTGCTCAGCTTGTATCAAGCGCAAGTTCGTTCATGCATGGAGTACTGTTCTCATCTCTGGGACGGATCTGCCAAATACCAGCTTGATGCACTTGAGTCGGTTAAAAAAGCGGGCCAAGAGGCTCATTGGCAATGAGGCACTGGTCAAATCTAAGCTCCAAAGCCTTATACATCGTCGCCGAGTTGCCAGCCTATCGGTTTTTTACCGGTTACATTTCGGGGAGTGTGCGATGGAATTGCATGACCTAATTCCAGCTAGCCCGTTTCATCATCGGACTACCAGACGTACGGGGATGCGCCATCGGTACATGGTGGACATCCCACCTATACGCACTAAGCGCTTTGGGAATACTTTTATTAGTGTGGAATTCCCTGCCGGAGTCTGTGTTTCCCTATAGCTACAATCTGGGGGTCTTCAAGTCAAGAGTGAATAGGTTTCTTCTAGGCAAGCGTGCTTCACCGTCGACCACATCATCGCTTACCATCAGGTGAGATAGTGGTCAAAATGTACTGAGCCGTGACGTCATGCGCCCTTTCAACTCAAAATATCTCCGTAATTATACGATTACGTGAAAAAAGAAAAATACATGTCAAATACTTTTTAATAATCTACCCGATAGACAAATAAAAAAAAATGAGTCACCATCACTATTTGGTAGCCGTCTGTTGTGCAGTGTGTGGTCTTGCGTTGTCCTGAAGCAGCAGTGGCCTAGAGCAATTGACCAGCCTCGGCTGTTTAGCAGCTAGCTTTTCCATCATGGTTTGCAGTTGCTGACAATAGACATCCACCGTTATCGTCTGGCCAGATTTAAGAAAGCTGTAGTGAACTACACAGGCACTAGTCCACCAAACGCTCACAAGTAATTTTTTTTGAGTCAATTTTCGCTTCGTGCAGGATTTGGCTGGTTCGTCAGGGTTCAGCCATTGCGATGAGCGTTTCCGATTATTGTACAGGATCTACTTTTCATTACAGGTAATGATTCGATTTAAAATCCCTTCATTATTGTGCCGGTTGAGAAATGTAACGCAGCAGTCGACGCGCGTTTGTCGGTTTGCTGCACTCAATTCATGAGGTACCCACCTTTTAAGCTTTTTCACCTTCCCAATTTGCTTCAAGTGGATTAAAACAGTTTCATCACTAACACCGCAGCCTGCAGCTAACTCGGACGTGGTTTGCGATGGATCCGCTTCCACAATAGCCTTCAATTCTTCATTATCAACTTTGGCCGTACACGGGGCTTGTTCTGCAGGTTGAAATTTCCAGCAAAAAAAACGTTGGAACCAAAAACGCACTGTTTTCTTTTGCGACACCGTCGCCATACACATAATTAATCCTTCGAGCCGTTTCTGCAGCACTGGTACCTCGATGGAACTTGTACTCGTAAATAACGCGATGCTTCAAGTTTTCCATTTTGTAAACTGACTGGCGCAAAGAAAAAACCAAAACAGGAAAAAACAAATTAATTACGGTTTTCCAAACACAAAAGCATGACTAAATAGCTGTATAAATTTAAAACTGGAATTCCAAACCAAAGAGGAGATATTTGAGTCCAGTACGACAAAACGCCAATTTCCTAGGTAGGTAGGTAGGACCTAAATACCTAACACTTACGATAAATGAATAGTATAGTATTGAATCCTGTACCTTATGTTTTTAATTTCAATGATCACTCACGGAACAAACACTAAACAAAATACATACAACAAGTATTGGAAAATACACTTATAACCAACAACGAAGTACTTTACTAGCACATTATAATCAAGATTTGTTTGGTTAGGATCTTGTATCAGCCGCTTATAAAAGTTATCATACTTATAAAAGTTGGGTGTCTATCATTGTAGGACTCATTATACTTCTCTAATGCTACTACAAGTACATCATAGGAGTTAATAGCATTGTGTAAGTTGATTATACGATTGTTATAAAAATAAAATGCTCTCTATAAGTATGCCCAAATCCAGGGTTGTGGCAAGCTATAAGTATTTTATAAGCGTTAAAAAATTGTCGTGTAGATAAGCACATATTTTGCTAGTTGGGCTGTATGTTTGGTTCTTTGTGGTGCTGGGACCAAAAGCGAGTTTCAATTTTTGATGATTCTTACTTATATCGATTTATCTTAAACTTTAGGTGTCCAGACGCTGTACCAGAACTTATTAGGCTGAATGGGCTCCTTTTAAACAGAGTGTCTAAGTTCAGGTACCTTGGACATTTCATCACTGACGACCTTAAGGATGATATAGACATTGAGAGGGAGCGTAGGGCACTGGCGGTCAGAGGTAACATGTTGGTCCGTAGATTTGCTCGGTGCTCTGATCTAGTCAAAAATACTCTTTTTAAGGCCTACTGTCAGAGTTTTTACACGGGCAATCTATGGGTCAACTACACTAAGAGATCGCTGGATGTCCTGCGCGTTCAATATAATAATACTTTCAGGATGTTGTTGCGACTGCCCCGTTTCTGTAGTGCCTCGGAAATGTTTGCCGTGGCCCTCACAGATGGCTTTCAAGCCATAATACGAAAAAAAACGGCTTCGCTGCTATGCAGAGTGCGGAGTAGTCGCAACTATATCCTGAGAGCTGTGGCGGAGAGCTATACTCCAGATATCAGGTGTTTTGTGCGGAGGGTGATAAGGTAGGAACTATATTTTCCTGCCTTGTCATCCTTTCACAAAGATTTTATTTTTATTTTTATATCACTTTTACTAACACTAGAATATAAGCAGTTTGTATTACTAACAAAATATGGAGCCTCGTTGTCCGAAATAAATAAATTTTAATTTAATTTAAACTATAAAAACCTCTCTGAAAAGCAAACAACAAGCGCATTTGCAAGCAGGCGGGACCCTTTCCATATTTAAATAATTTTATATTGCAATGGGTCCCACCATTTTTTTACTACCAAAGGCGCTTGTTTTTTTTTCTAATTTTTTTTGTTACTACTGAAGAAACGCTTCGTGTAAAAAAAATTGTCTCCTCGCGCCAGCCAGTGCGGGATAAATTCGATACAAAAAAAGCTTACGTAACTTAATTATTAGTTTTTAGAACTTATGATTTCTTGTTTAAATAAAATTACTATTTCTTGCGAAACTCTCGCTGCTGTTATAATATTTCATGATACTAAGTAGCTCGAAAGAAAAAGAAACGAGAGTTGGAAGCATAACAACACAAATCAACTACCGTCTGGTAAGTGACACTTTTTTCCTTCTTCGCATGTTCCATGGTATCGGTAGTTATTCAAATATCATACGAAACGTATGCCTGATCTAACTTTGATAGGAACCCGATAATAATTTATTGAGTGTGCTCAATCCACTGAACGTAATATGTCTGCAACATGTCTGCACACTACATTCAATGCGACTTACAATAGCTCTGTAAGTCGCAGTCGCATTGAATGTACGAAAACTTCTCAAACACAGAACAATGTTCTATTTTAAGATGGTATTTCATAACACTTTGTCCGTTATAAATCAGAGTTTTACCAGTTCAATGTGACCTGTTATGAAATGGACGTTATGAATGGATAATTATTCAATACAAACCGTCTCATCTTTTTGTTTGTAAGGTCTAATGAAAACTGCCATGTTGTCATGTATGTTTGTTAGTTTACAGTTTCGTTTAAATGCAGTAGGGACAGTCATACTAAACATGCCCTTAATGTAGCTACTCACGTATAGGTAAGCCCACTGCTTATACAAAGTGTTGTTTTGCAACCTCCTTAAATTCGAGGAGGTAACTATGCTAATGATTCTCGACCCAAATCAATAATAAAATGGGTAGGTTTTTTTAATATTAAATCGATATGTATGAACCACCCGTGTTTTAAACGCGGCTCGTCTGATCCTCGTCCTATAACCGCGCTTTTACACATACAAACAATCTCAAACGTTTATTCGATAATTTCTTATTCCCTAAACCATGTTAAGGGGGTTACTCTGATATACTGCAAACTTAAAAAACCAAAAAATCTGCGTTTATTAATAATCAACTAGTTACCGTGTTTTAAATTGATTATTTATGTCTTTTGTTCTTTTGACATCCTTCTGAATTTTGACGAGGATGCAAAAGAACATCTTGTATAGCTCGCAATTATCTTGATTTTATTATTTAAAAATTGTCTGGACATTGTGTTCCTAGAAATATTTAAATTAAGTGTCAGAAAAACAAAAAAAAGAGCAATCTGCGTTATCTTAACAGATAAAAAGATAATACAAAATGAAAAAGCAGTAAAGCTACGTATTTAGCTACAAAGTGATTAAACTCTTTCTATCTAAACACCGTACAAACTGTGATACGGATCATAAATCCTGTGGATAGTCAAATGATGTGACGTCATAATAATAATTTACTGTCGTCGACAAACGGTGGCTGACAAAAGCGGACGTGACTCGACTGAAAGACTTCACGAAGGCTCCCGATTTGATTAGCTGACTTTTAATACTTTGCATCCCTTACAAGTCACCAGTCCTTGAAACGGGAAACCTTTTAAAAACACACGCCCTTCCAAAAAGAAACCTTTGAATTGTGAAGGATTTGAATGATTGAAAAAATATGATCCTTGACATCAATCCTCTCCGTTGAGGCACATCGGTAAATTTCCTGGCATTTTTGCGTGATAAAAACTTCCCTTTGGCGAGCAAGTAGTGGACTGAAAACATTTTTTCTGTGTGGAAAACATCAATGAGAGCTCTTCTGGTTTACTCATCTTGACTCTATTTAAAAAATGTCTATTACTTGCAGTAGATACTGAAACGCATTGCTATAGTTCAAACACTAGCTTTCAAACCGGCTTAGAGCGATGAACAATCCATTTCGTACATCATTCACCATTCATCCATTCGGAGCGTCAATAAATTAGTTCCACGAAATAAACCAAGCGTCAGGCAGCCATTATTTCGTAGTAAAGGACAATATTGAACATAATCAACGAATCATTTTGTTTTTAAACTTTGATGACATATCGTTTGACGAAGTCGAAAATTAATGTTGTGTGCAAAGCAATGAAGCAAGAATAATAGCTTCTCATTAAAAATCTAATCTCGCTTGACACCCTTTGCAAATTCCCTTTGTTCCAAAATATCAACGCAAAATTCATGTACATTTTCTATGAAATTTATAGTAGGTAGTGTCACCATCACCATCTGTTTTGTAAAGTGTTGGCTTTTCTTGATACCAAAACAAAGACGTTACCTTCAGGGTCAAACTGTCAATGATTTAATAAGCCTCTCCCTAAAATGATGCAGACAATACATCATGATTATGTCAGGTTTATATGGACAGCAAAATTTGGCAAACAGAGATCTTACTGAGAATGCATGGAAACATATTGCCTGAAGAATTAAACTCCATAAATCTGTGGATGGAAATGGAATATAAGCAAATACCTGACTTAGTAGAAAAGTCTTCCTAAAAAGTCTTCCTAAAAAAATATTATATGTATACGCGTCGAATTGTGAAACTCCACTTTGTTTTTCGTTCGTCAGTTATAAATGCTAATGTAAGTTATATCGTGTCCTGCGTGTCCTGCTGTTTGTTCATTACAGGAACTGATGGACGCTGCAGAGAGCGCCAAACTAGTGGCTCAGTTCTGGGCCGATACAATTTAGATTGCCATCGACACGCTAAGAAGAAGAAGAATGCACTGAAATGAAATACAACAAAACAAAAGCTATGACGCGGGTGAAGAAGAATACGGTAGCTTTCAGCTGAGTCCGCCCCCTCCGGCTTAAAATACATGTAGGTAGTCCTACAAAATGGATGCTGGTATGGTAACTAAGCCTAGGATAATGCTGAAGGTGGTTGGGGATAGATTAATGATATAAAGATAAAATATTATACTTATATTAGCCAGCCCACGATCAGGTATGGGATCACGAAATAGGGCTGATGTACAAAATGTCAGTAATCACAATCACATTAGTGTAAGCTGGTCTTGGCACCATGCCCGTATTACGCTCCTATCTATCTATCCAGCATGTTCCTAATCTTATCACCTCATTATTGTGACATTCACAGCTCGTACATTACCATTATATTCCATTTCTATGTTCCATTATGAATAAGTCGTCGTTCACATTATTTTAAGAATTTTATATCAATGATTGAGGTAAATACCGATATAGAACGACTTCATACTTACGTGATGATTACCACTTAATATTATTTTGGAGGAATTGGTAGGTTATTTACTAAAAATACTCTCACGTACGGGTTCTAAATGTATTCGCATTATTATAACACCTCTTTAGATTCAGATTACCCATCACAATATTATTGAATATAATATAAATATTAATCGAATATCTGAAGCCCGTCGTAAAAATATGATGACGCGTGTAAAAGCGCAATATTATGGCGATGATATTGTTGAGTGTCGGAAAGGGGTCTTTATGACCAAAAACCTCATATAAATCTGCTATTAATCTAATGAAAATAGCTCTATATAATCCCAAGTCGGGTGCTATTTTTGATTTTTCGTTAGAGTGCCGAATTGTTTGGATCAACTTGGAGATATTCCGTTTCTACATATTCATTACTGTGATAAAATCTACATCAAACAACCATTACACGATTATGCGCACCCGTTGACGTTTGATCGTCGTTCATAATGGTTGGCTGCTCGACTGTGTGACCAAAAAGCAGACTCCGTCTATACAAAACTTATCTTTATGGAAAACATATTTTGTCTATTTTCTTTGACTACCATAACTTCACTATTACCATATTATGTCGAACTCCTCCACCTCTTGTATCTCAATTCCTTTAACCATCATCATATGGTTCTGTTTGAGACATTCACAAAAAACTATGTTCCACGAAGTGACGTCATTACACAGCACAAATCTCCAAGTATGTTGATTGCATAATCTCGTAGCACAATTAAGCCACCATGTAATTTCAAAACGATGCCTTAATTGAAACTCTGAACTAATGTTTATCTTTCACGATCGCTTTCACTCCGAATGTGCTGAAAGGGAACATTTGAAGTGCCGTCTAAACAATAATAGGTACTTACTTATATATACTTTGAGTTTATCACAACATTTTCTAGTAAATAAGAATTACGATGTAAGTACCAACTACTGTGAAAATAGAATTCGTGTACGTCGTACGTACCTACCCACGTACCGAACAATACTGTCAGTTTTTTTTTAATTACGTAAAATTCATTGCGAGAGCGTTATTTTGCACAATAAAATTCCACCATAACTTTCTTAAGAAAACCGTAAAAATTTCGTTTAAAAGTAGGTAATTTAAATTTAAGTAGGGCGAGTCCTTGGTCGTCTGATGATAACGTAATAATAATAATTTATCACCTTCAAAAGAAAAGTCTTGGCTAAGCTGTGAGCTTCGATGCTGACTGCATTGAGATAATAATTTAACGTCACATTTTTCTCAGTAAATACATTTTACGCTGAACAGCTGTGGCGTGAAATGTCTGAAATGAGCACAAAGCTCCCTCGTGCTCGTATATAATTTGATGTCTTATTGCACCCTAAATCCTATAATCGAGTCAATCCTGCCGGGATTCCATTACGATCTGTAATAACGAGAGTTTACTTCTTCATCGCCGTTACCAAAGGTCAAGGCTCCGATGAAGTGCAGGAAAACATTCAAAATATACAAACTGTAGCATTTTTGTGAGTAAAGTTGTTGTGGCAGTTCTAACGTAATTTCCGTATAATACAGTCCGTTTAATCATAAACCAAGACACTTTTGCTTTAGTTTTCGAGCTCTCGGGAGAAGAGGCTCATCAATTCTGAAAATGAAACATTTACTCGTCCAAAAAGTTGAATTTATGAAGGTCGCATCCGATTCACAGAGGAATATGTAGACTGAGCCTCTTGCATACAGTGAGACATATTATGTTATGTTTATTATGATTTGAAAATACAGAAATGCTCCAAGAATGATTTCGTTACTCATATAGCAAAAGGTAATATTACATCTATGATGTCTCCTACCATTGGACCCTTAAATTAAACTTGTATCATCACTATTATGAAACTTGGCAGATTTATTGGCACCTCGTCCTAGAGATAGCAATAAGTGGTGGTCTTAAGGGGGCACTGACCGGACTCTCAGCCTCGTGTAATTAGGGACCAGTGTTAATGACATATGGCTAGCCAAAACTTTGAGCATTACTCTACATAATGTTCAGGGACTGTCGTAAATACCTACACAAGCACCTTCTGGTAGTACCTATCACCCAATCAAATTCCATTCCATTCGTCTACAAGTTTCAAAACGTTTAGACCCTCTTCTGTGCAACCTAGACGCCCTTGAAGCTCCTATACCTACTTACTTATTGATTACTTAACCATTCATACTAAACATACGAGTCTTATAATGTGTTTAAATATAAGTTTTCTATGTAAACATTTAAAACAAGTTTGAGAATCAGGAGGAACTTGAAGGTCTTTAGCTAAAGTTTTCCAAAAGGAACAAAAATAAAAGAGGCCGATATTTTCCTTCTTAATTGCCTAACTTAAGGAAAATGGGCCGAAACAGCCTAAATTAGAAATAGTTTATAGCAGTTGCGCAGCTTTATTAATTAAATACTGCGTGTGTAGAAGGTTCACTTATTTAGATAAAATAATAACCTAAATAGGCATCAGGTGGTTAAAGACAAGTCTTTACCTACAATACAGAAAAGATTAAAAGGTAATGATTATTTTTCGTTGACATTGACAAATAACATCGCACAACAAAACAGTCGATCACATTGTATTCCCGCGGGAACCTTATTTTCCCCAAACACTGAGAACAGTCCGCGGTTTATCTATTAATCAAAATCAACTCGGTATCGAATGAGCAAGTATTAAAAACATGGAATGTTTCTAGAATTACTTAACAGTATTAAAAGTTTTAATTTAATTACGCTAATGACTTACAACTTAGCTTTCACTCTGAACAATTTAATATTTATGTTGTTCGTTGTTTAGTAACAACAATCAACATTTTACATAATAATGATGTTGGGAACATGTTGAGCTGGCGACACAATAATAGGTGGCTCGGTGTTTATCTAAAATAACCTGAGCATAACTAAAGTGGCTATTCACTCAAGCTTCGCCTTCATGAGAAGGAGAACCCATCTATTGTTTTCTTAAGCAAATGAGAGCCTTTTAGCGAGCCTGGTATATGGTTACTACGTCATCAAAACTGTAACAAAATAATGAAATTGCTCAACTCCCACTCTTGGTGACAATTTAAACGAAACGAGCCTATAAAGTCAACCTCTAAAGTGAAAATATTATATTTATTACGTTCTTCAAATTATGACTACGAATTGTTTTGGTCGTGAGATAAAACATTGGAGATTAAAAAAAAATGCTCTCTGATGATATAAGATTTGAAAAGGTTTCTCGTAGGTAACCTTCATTTCTCATGAAGATTATGACAGAAAGGAGTTATCTTGCCCTTTGAATAAAGATGTAAGCTTCAATTTGATCTGACATGATAGAGTGATAGAGATCATTTTTGATGTAAGGCACCCATTTATATTTTTAACTAAAAAAACTCTGATTGCAATGCAGACTAAACCTAGTAGATTTTCGTCTAAAATATAAAAGGTTTCATAATAAATGTCTGTCTGTAACAGGATTAAATGCGAAATGGCACGCGGAAGACATGCGACTTGTAGAAGATCGTTGAGGATAATTTCCGGATTAATTTGCACCCAGTTTAATCTCGGTGGCTGCGGAAAAGAAAAAACCAATTGCAAGGAATTGTGTCGTACCTCGTACGACAGGCGCTATTGTATTTGAAGCAGTAAGTTCGTAAGTACCCAACATTTTTCCAATACTTTACAATTAACAGAAAAAGACGAGATTTTTTTAATGAAGTAAATAAATACTTTTCTTAATCTAGTTAATCTGGGCATGAAAACATGGGAATGTGAGTTAAATCGTAGGACATCAACTAAGTGTTAATCTGAATTTTTTGTAGAGGTAAGGTATGTACCTAAACCACAGGTTGTATCGGCATCACGGTCGATATCCAATCATTACGACGCGAATCATGAATCCATGCATACGTAATGTCCCACTTCAGTACAAACCTGTATTTTAACATCATACTTACCCCAAATCCATTGAATATTTGGCGAACACCAGCACTCAGCAAGTCAGCATACATTCAGCGTAATTGATGCTTAAAAGAAACGTTTTCACTTCAGTCGTACCGCCCACAGATCTGATTCCGTACCCGAGTTTATCGCAAGTCGTTATATACATAAACATCATCGAATGAGAGCTGAACTCATCGCACGTAATTTAAAGAAGTTTCTGATTCTTTTTTTTTCCCGTTCCGAAATAGTCTCGATTTATGTGGCACTCATGATCACATTACCTGCCTCGACGAAGTAATGAAGGTCGCTTAGTATTTGGAACAATTGTGTGAACTTTATTTTCTCTCTCAATATGTAACAGCTGATGTTCACTTCAAGATTTCAGGGAATTTTCCGAACATCATTTTCATAAGTGCTACACTCTGACGCGAAATGTTAATAAGATAACAAAGTTATTGAAACAGATGTTTTTGTTAGCATTACAATCACTACTTTTATTATTGTATGTAGATTCATGGGGTATTGGAGCAAAGGAGTCGTTGTGTGGAAATAGAGAGTTTGTAAAAGTGTGGGACAATAGGATCGACGGGCTGAAGAGCTGACTTTGGCCTTGTATCTCTCCTTATAGAAATGTTCGGTCCAGAATTGAAATATCATCGACTGCATTGTTTTATATAAAATATACTTACTCCCAACTCCTTGAGAGAAGTCCAACTACCGCCAATGATAGGTTCCTATTTTTGAACTGTAGAACTATACAAGAAGATTGAAGAGAGACGAGAAGACAACAGAAATGTGGTAGCCGGTAACTAAGCATTCTGTTCATCACACTAAGTAAACAAGTAACCCTACACAAAAAATATTGCTGGGAAAAGACTTTTTTTTGGGGTAAAAAATTACGTTTTATGGTAAAACTCAATGGAACGTACTCAAAACATTATGCTGATGGAGGCAATATCTAGTAAACAGGTCATGAAGGCATTTAAAGTAAAGTTTTAACCTTAAAAACTAGTCTTTATAAAAAATCTTGTGAAATAGTTGGAACTTTGACCTCCAATATCTCCGTAACTAGGCAGTTCAAAGGTATGGTCCAGAACAAAAAAAAAATCGCAATGACGGGGAGAACAATTGCCCTCTAGCTTCGTTAAGAGTTGATTTACACCCTTTATGTATAGATATTTTCGTATATTCATAAATAAATACGTCGCATTTGAAATGTTTATGTAATTGCCTGCGTTTCCTAAATGGTCTTGTTTCCCGACATCTTAACTGGATGATTTATAAGCGGCAAAACGGATCCTCAGACGCTTTTCTCAAACTTCAAACCATGTAAATGTTTCAGCTTCTAAAGATTTAAATTCTGTATTTAATTAAGCCGAAGCGAATAAATATTTAATGAGGTTCTGTGAAAACGTGTCACACGCGGCGCACCTACGTGATTAAGACTAAAATTTCTGTTAGCAGATGAATGAATAACTAATTAAATACGAAGGTACTTTAATACACTAATATCAAGAGCTATATTTTGAGAATAGGATTTTTATTTATAGGTCGTCTCTGACAAAATCCAAAGTGTAAAATTATTTTCAATCAATTATTATTTTTGCAATTTTACTCAGACACTCACTGCATAACGTGGATCAAATGTTTCAATTTAAAAATACACACAGATTTGTAAACCGCGTAAAAAACAACATATGAAACTATGCGAGGCCAGCAGATAGAAAAGATGATTATGATATATCACTGTTTTCTGAAACGCGAAATATGTGCTGAAGCCCCCGAGAACCGAACAAAGTCACGATTTTTGCAATTCCGACCTTAACTCTCAAAACCCATGGTTCGAAATAAGATAACTGTTTTATGCAATCGCTTTTTATGAAACGAGAGTCAGTATATTCTTCACGTTTTCTGAGTAAATAATCATAGTAAGATGGTAACTGACGTATCCTGTATTTTGTTATTAACAAAATAATAAATAACTGTCTATTCTAGTGTGGTGTATGCAAGACAAGGCGAATTTTAAAAAATATGTATCATCTTTATTTACAACATCACTTATATTAGGATTTTTTTAACAGTTACATACAGTACAGATTTCACAGTAATTTACATAATATTGGTACCTGGCCACTACAATACATTACTACATAATAGACGATTTTCCTAGATAAACATCGCAGAAAATGGCGTCGCGAGACCCTCTACATTCGTTTCGGTCCTTAGGTACTTTGTACAACTACTTACATGATTGAACTCCCGAAGGGCTATCAAACGATTCAATAATAGAATCAAAAAGAAGGATTCGAACTTTTTAAAATGGTTTACTTACATGATTCAAGGAATTTTCTATTTGTTTGAATTCTCTATGTACATAGGTATATCGCAAATTATTATTTTAGACGATCCTTTGTAATTACAAAAATATACTTAAGAACCTAGGGATTTTTATTTTGTGATACACATTACAGATAATTCAAATATGTGCTTATACATAATTAATTTGCACAAATTAATACAGACACAAAATCATATATCTATGATGAAATTGTTTACAGAAAATAATAAGTTAGCAGTTTAAGTATATTAATTTAAAATTTAAATCAGCTGTTTCGTCCAATCTTCAAAAAAAACGAAACAAGTGAATTTGTAACTCGCAAGAGTGTTTTGGAACTTTAAACATTATGTTATCTTAGGAAACGCCAAACATATAAACAAATCCTAATACATGGATACGATCTGAAATCGCAGTCTCCTAGATACAATATGTTCATTAACTTAACGTCATTAAGTTTAATCTTAATACAAATGAAGCTGTTGTCAAAATGTTTGAAAGCAAACACTTTTAGTCAAAGTAACTTGAAGTAACTTTAAATGATATCGTTATTTTACTAACAGCCGTGAGTCCGTGACATCTTGCGTCTGGCAAATCCAATGCCTCTTCGATCTAAAGCCGTAAAATTTGTTTAAACTTTGTATTTCATTATAATCGTCACAGAGTATTTTTGTGTTCATAAGCTTTTTCTAAAATGTTTTGTTAAACAAATCTTGAAAGAAGTTTGTATAAGCGAACAAGGACCGAATAACAAACAAAATAAGTATTATATAATGGGAAAGTTGGGCACATTCCAAACTTTGATGGATTTTGTTTTTATGTAGCAACCAAAATGTATATGTTTGGTGTATCAGCTAAAGATAATATCTGAAAAATTTCACGCCTCAATTCATAATGTTTATGACATGAATATTGACAAGTTAAGAAATCCAATTTTCTAAAAGTAATCTTCTTACTTTCTCCATCGCGACAGATACACAAAAAGCATTGATTTTGTATTACAGATTCTCAATTTTCCAGCGTACGATTATGTGTGCGATATTATGGAATATGTTACGACATTAAATGCGGTTCGCAAACTGTCGCAATTCGGGATGGATGCCCTCGGGGAGCAACGTTAAAACTTATCGACGCTCACATGAATTGGTTTGAGTCGTTCTCACATTTACAGAAGGTTTACACACATAGGTACCCGAATTATACAAAGCCCTATAAAACAACAGATACTTCTTCTTCTTCTTTTTATAAAAAGTTGTCCCCCCACACTAGGAATTTCTCCTATATCGTGGGTGCGTTTACAAACATTTAAACTCACATACACTAACAGCCGCACCCGGAACAACTATCTGTAGGCCATAAAATATTAGATCCGTGCGAGGATCGAAACCGTGACACGCAGCGCAGCAGTCGATCGCTCAACCACTGCGCCAACCGTGCCGACAACTTAGATAATAAAAAAACGGTGACAAATAAAAACGTCATTACTAGCTAAGTATCTATTACAATTTACAAGTTGTGGTAGAAAAAACTTACACACATATATTTCTACTTTCTAATATATTTCACTAATACGTCTCTTTCACATACAAAAAGTATACATAACTCTTTTGATTATGAATTGACTACGTGAGAACAATGCACTTACATATTAGGTATTAGAATATGATTGCATCAAATATAATCTACGCGTGAACATACTTACATAGATTTAATGAGACTGATGGACCTAAAATAATGATCGATAGTTTGATGATAAATACTCAATCTTGTAGAGATACGAAGATTTCGTATATATTGACAATTGAAACCTATTCATCACAATCATCTAGTTCGTTCGAAGACCCAGACTACCTTAGATAGGTCTGTATCTATCTTTGAAGAATTAGATAATGGAAAATCGAAAGCAAGTACGAGTGGGTGTGTACATTTTATATATTACTCCTATTAAATAATATAACAATCAGATTCTTATTTTTTTCACATGAAAGTAAATAAACATGTTAGATGCTTGCATTTTATCGCAGAACAAAATTATAAGTGTGAAAGTTGAGCGATGGAAGCCTCTGAAGTTGAAACTAAAATTAATGAAACTTCAGACGAGTTCGAAACACTACTGTTTTATCGTTAGTTTGATCCACCTTTAGTTCATGTAGTAACTTCTTATGAATATTAATTAAGAAACTTTCTTTCGTCAACAAGTTATCACTAGGAACGCGGACGCAAATATACGATAGGTACGAGTAAATACTGAATCTTAGAATAGAATTGAGTGTAATTTTCTCAAACTCAAACATTTAGCCAGATAAATAAGTGTTGCTTCAAGATACTATTACATAAGGAACTACACGACAAACACTGTACGTGTAACAACTTCCTCAATAAAAGTGTTACCAATGTAGGTCATATCAAACAGGATTTTTTGTAGTCAATTGGGTCAACCCTACAGATCGCACTCGATTAGATCCCTTCGAACAATGTATCGGTGAAGGTACCTTTTTGGGGTCTTCGAGTGAACTCAAACAGTAAGCCGAACCCTTATTAATTCATTCTGGAATCCTACCAAGAGAACGAAGGTCGCATATACACCCCCACGGCTGTTTACAATGAAAAGCCCGTCTTTGAAAAAGTTGTAATACGTAGCTTAGTTCTAATAGTAGGCTTAAACTCACATCACAAAGGATACGGCCATTATTATTGTTTTAGAAATAAATGTTTTGACAAAGTTTCCGGGTATTCGTATGTACATGAATTTCGCGAACGTTAATAATTCAAAGGCACGCGCACGGTCGCACAGATACGTTTACGACGAGTATGAGCATTGCTCAAGTCTGTGGGAAACAATATCATTCGTAGAAATGAGTGTTCACATTGTTCCGCTGCTGTTCCCGACGCTACGTGCTTAACTAAATATTTTCACGTAATTCGAAACAAAAGAACGCTATATTTTCTAACTTTGGATTCGAAGGCAAAAAATACATTGACATACTTAATTATTTAACTTATGTCATGCAAAAGTTTGAGACGAAATTGTATAATGGTCATAACATAATAACATGACGCCTATAATTCCTGAAGGGTTAAGCAGAGGTGTACTTAGTAGTGTACACCCACATTTCGCCAGTTATGTTTTCCCGGGCAGAGTCCAATCCAGAAATCCAGAGTATTCTGTCTTTTAATTGTTATAAGAGAACTTCTTAGAAAAATATTAATTAATTGCGTAATTGGACTCTATTTCATTATAGACACCGAGGTACAGGAGACGTGACCAAAAAACATGGAAGGAATAATCCGTAAAAAATTACGTTTACTATAGGGCCTATATAGGTACCTACCTAAGTAATTTAGCTATCTTCGTTTAGAATTTTATTTATGATTAATTTAGAATTAACTAGCTGCTGACCGCGACTTGGAAATTTTGATGGGTTTTAGGGGTATGAAAAATGGATGTTGGCCGATTCTCAGACCTACCCATATCGGGTAGGTCTGAGAACCGATTTGTATGAAATTTTGTGTGCATATCGCACACAAAATTTCATACAAATCGGTTCAGCCGTTTCGGAGGAGTTTGGTAACAAACACCGCGACACGAGAATTTTATATATTATATTTGCAAGAGTATCGAATTAAAAAAAAAAAATACAATAAAGCTACCTTCGAATGTATTTTAACCAAAATACCAACATAAAATATTTTTAAAAAAATCAAACATTTACAAAATGTAGGTAGTTTACTTTTTATAAACCCCATTGAAATTGACAGCAATAAACGCTTGAAACTATCATGGCGTCTTCAATAGCGACACGCATGGCAAATTAAGCGCCATGCGTAAAAATAAACACCACACAATCGTCTGTATGACATATTTACAACTTTAATTGCTATTTGCGAAATCCTGATTCCATTGCGTTTAATTTATTTTTAGCAATTTCTTATGAGTTATCTCATAAGAAATTGCTAAAAAATAATTAAACAGTCTTGTATGCAAATGTCAACAACTATGACAATGGCGTCCGGGTTACCAACTCCCAAAAATATTTACCACTTAAGTAAAAGGACCCCTAAAACCGTCACAGTAATTTCGATATACCCTAAAAAATAAATACACTTTATGTTTTGTAACATTCTTCATATGTAAATAATTTAATATTTGAATTTAAAATGCACTAAATAAATCCCAACTCACTTTTTTATCACCCAAGGTTGGGTGGAAAACTACTAAGTTGGGAATATTGAATGGCGTGACGTAATGCTTTCTGCCATGGCGTGACGTAATGCTTTCTGACTGGTGTTCACAGTCACGTGACTGAATGACTGATTTGGCCGAATTTATTTCTGAAAATATTATTAATCAAGTTTTTATAATAACTTATGTAGTAGACACAAGCCTATTTTTCAGCTAACAATAATCCAAATTAAATATTAGTTCTCGTTGCGACATGACCTACTCGAATTTTACTTCAATTGGCTCTAATTTCTGTTTCAATCAGCTTTTTACAACTAAAACCAGATACAATAGATCCTCCAAATTGACAGCAAACTCACTCTAGTTTCCACTCGTACCTAATAGAAAAAGTAAAAGCTCATCCGTTCTAGTTAGTCTAATAATCCAGCTCGTGTTCTATGCAACTAAGTACCAACTAGATTCTGGTTGTACAACCATTTTAGTTTAGAAATATATATAATATATGCTAAAGAAGTACCGAAATAAATATTAAGTAGGTAAACATAAGAGTACAGTGAAATCGAAGGAATCATAAAGATGAAAATATATTTGTACTTTCACAGCTTTTCTACTTTCTTGTACAATATTAAGCTAGTTGAAAAAGTACTTACGTGTAAAGGTTTCCCTCACACTGTTAAAGGTAAGAAACTTTTCCAACGTAGGTGCAACTAATTTAATTACTTTCCAATTTGCAGCGTCTTGCTATTTGAACAAAGTTTCCAATTTGCAATGAACGCGTGTTACTAGTGGACTTGTGTGTGCAACGACACGATACAGGCAAAACATAATTAAGTACCTTACGCATACAAAATCTACACAATATAATATGCACAAATAAAAAACAACAAACATAACTATTGATACTTATTTTTGCTTTCCAAAATGACTAGTGAGTCGCAAGTAACTTCCTTATTCATATAAGCATCCTATACCTACCTGAAATGATTAAATCTATTGCCCTCTCAGGACACGATTGACACGTAGTAGGTATAATTATAAGGGTCATAATAATGTAATTATATTTTAATAAAACTGGGTAAGACTACCCTTACATAGTTATATTATGTTTCAGTTTCAACAAGGGTTTCCTATCCCATGTATAGGCGTGAAGACCTAGACACAAAATCCCTGATAGCTGTTAAATTACACTTATATCTATGTGTGTGTAATACCTACATGAACTCTCTAACTTCGTTGTTTCTGAGAGCCACTCAACTTTTGTTTAACTTTGAATTCCATTCACTAACAGCAAATGTGTTTGCGGTCAGATTTCACTTAGTTAGACCCACATTAGACCAAACAAGAATAGAACAATAAAAACGGTCTGGATACTTTCAAACAAGGTTACAACAAAAACATTCGATGTGAAAACCAACCTTTAAAATTTTAAAACGCCCAACATGACGACACCATGTGTGCGTGTTGAAGCTGAAACATACTACATTTTCACAATGATACCTATAACAAACTTTTTTAACGTTGTACTTACATAATATACCTAACTGTACAACAATGCTTATAAATAAGTACATAATCATAAATACTAAACGATTTGGTTCGTAGCTTTAATACCTAGTCACTAATTACTAAAACATGTCGAACAGTAAGCACCGCTTTAACTTTTACTTACAAAATTAAAAAAGTTATTTTCATTGTAATAGAGAAAATTCGCCTCCACACTTTAGCAAACAAACTTATTCATTGTGCCTTTTAATCGATCAGACAATTCACTGACTCGTAGGTCGTAGTTGAAAGTTTGAGTGATCGTAGGTGTTGAATAAAGGTACCTTATGAACGATTCATAGGTGCGCGACCGATGTTGTCGCGGAGCGGAACTGCTACGCTTTGCCAGCAGGCACCGGATCGCCCTGCGTGCCCAGGGACAGCACCTTCCGCGCCAGCCGCGTGAACGTGCTGCGAAACTGCCGGCTCATGCTGCAGTACAGCACGAAGTTCACCGCAGACCCCACCAGTGCCATCAAGTCCATCACCTCGCCTGCGCCAATGGAAAACTAAATCAGTACTGAACTTTTCAATTAGTTTCATAGAAACTGACTGTGTATTTGCACAGTTTTACACAGTCAACCACAGAGATAAGTAAGTAGATAATAAACAAACAGAGATAAACCAAGAATTGTAAGGAATTGTGTGCTAACTGCTGATTAAAGTTTCTTAAAGCCAAGACACACTTAATGAAAAGATTTTTTAGCACGGTACGGCCTAGAGCATGCTAGCTGAAGACTGACTGATTTCCGATAAATTCAATATAAGTTTCACGGTAGATACTTGAAACTATTATTTCATGAGACAATTGGCCACAAAAGGGTCGGCGGTCGCTCTTGATATATCTGGGTAATAGCAATTTATCAAACCAATACTATCGACATTATATTGACACGCCCTAACTATCCGGTACAGCTCCAGGGTTTGGAAACGGAGATTAAATCAAACACTTATTTCCTTTAGTTCAGTTGGAAACAGGTAAAGTAAAATGTCACTGTATAATAAAATTCAAAGGTGAGTGAACGATTTATGGAACCTGAAGTCACTTTTATTCAATTTCACTTTCCTTAAGTATACCTACCCATCACAGATTTCAATTTATCAATGAGACTACTTCAAGTTTTTACACGGAACATGTCATGAATAATACTTAGGTATATTAGGAGCTAAAATAATCTGGTGGAAAAATTTTGCTGTTTTTAGTTAGAATATTTACTAAGTTTTGTTCTACGACTTTCTGATTCTTGGTGTTTACTTTACCTTATTTAAATCTACTGATTAGATAACTTTAAGACAAAGTTCAACACTCCTGCAAAACAGGTTACCATCAGTAAACTTAAGAGTACTAATAACTATGTACCTTATTTCAAGTTTACATAATGTATAGGAACTTAATACAATTATAACGTTTCTTATCTTAAGTGAAATATTTGACTTACTGGCTTAAAACTTTTGCTTGTTCAATATACAGGATGTAACGGAAAGGGTATATACATATTTAAGGGTGTGCTAAGACCATCAAACTGAACATGTTTCTCATTTTAAAACATGTTTTTCAGCGAAAAAAATATCTGCTGCCCTATACAAAATTGTAATACCTATTCGACCCAAATGTATATAGCAGCTGTTTTTTTTTTTCGATATTACGATTTTTGTCCGATGGAGAAACATGTTAAGTTTGATCGTCTGTAGCACACTCTTGAGTATGTATATACCCTTTCCGTCACACCCTGTATAAGCAGTTATTTTGCTGAATAAATTGTGGAATAAGGCCTCTCATGGTAAGGCTTGCCACGCCGCGTGTCAGGTGTCAATCATCTTGATATACCCACTTAATTAAAGCTTTGCGCGAATGTATGCTCAAGCCCACGTAACACAATATATGCATCTACATACACTTACACACACACCTACTTACACCTTATCCATCTATGCTACTGCCGCTTAATTTCATAAGCAAATCAATCTAAATCTTAATATAATTTGGATCACCCTTCGCTTGCCAAACTGCTTGCGCTGCATCATGTAAATTGATTAATTTTAGTTATGTGTGGATTATGGATATGTAATAAAATGTGATTTTCTTTTACCATGAGACGAGCAAGTCGCTAGGGACGATCACTTAATTTGATAAATTATCGGGACATCACACGTATTTGCCTTTGACAAGTCGCTTCAAAAACTGGTTACATAGGTTATACTTAATAGCCATTTCATTAGTTGAATTATCCGTGATCATGGCGTTTGCAACAGCGCCGAAATATCAGGAACTCAAAACAAATAATAAACATAATAAATATCCCGTTACAAGTGTTCTTGGTAGTCGTTGAATAAAGTCAGACTAGCAGTACAGTGTTACTTCATCCAATTCTATTAAAGTTCGTTTAAGTGACATCATTACTAAGTAATTGACTCGCAAAATATTACACGATATGAAACAAGATGACACATTTATAAAGTAGGTACCTAGAGTAAACTAACTATTTATATTACCTCCCAGGTCAGCTGCGTGGCGCAATGTAAGGGAATGCCTCACTGAAGGTATAGCTACTTTTATTGGCTTGTTCGATTCGCTACGAAGGAATTGCTGTTCCAGATTGATTTCGTGAATCAATCTGCGTTTCCAAGTCGACAATACTATAGAAAAAATAGACCAAGTAAGTAATGGTTTCTGTAACAATAGCTCGTGGTTAACTAATAACCGCCGCTTGGATCAATCTTTAGGTTGTTAAGCCGTGTTTGCCTAGGTTGGTCTGTGGATGGGTGACCACACATTACATACAGAGTTTCCTCCGTGCCTCGGAAAGCGCGTTAAGTTGTTGGTACCGGCTGTCATTTGTAGATCTTTGACAGTTGTTACAGGTAGTCAGTGGCCCTAAAGTCTGACAAGTGACAACTAGTCTTACCAAAGGGTATCGTATTATCCAGTAAGAGCTGGGTTGTGGAGGTCATATAGGCAGTCGCTCCATGTAAAATACTGGCTTTCATCATTTCAGCATTCAGCTGCATTCGGTTTGACTGGAAGCCGACCCCGATATAGTTGTGAAAAGGCTAGGCAGATAGCTAGGTGATGATGATAGGTTTCCGTAGTAATCGCAGACAAAATAACCTGTCTAATCAGAACTTGGGCATATAAGCTCATTAAATTAAATTTTAATTAAATACGCGACTGATTTTCTATCTTCATCATTTTGCAATCACCTCCCAACATAGGCATAAGAGTAAGTGAACTTGTGCTTCACTTAGCAAGGCTAAGCTTATATAAATTAGGTATAGGTAGTAGGCACTCTGATAAAACCAATTTATAATCACATAAAGTAACGTCAAAGCGTAGTTAGTAACAAGCCTATATCGTGGTTCAGATCGTGAGTCACGCAAGCTGCGTATTATTTTATTTTTAAAGCTGCCAATCCCAGAGATTGCATCAGACTGTGCCACGTCGTTATTAAACAAACGTCTATTACTGCTGTATCACAGCCTGACATGACTTCTAAGCATCTGTACGTCTACCATGAGTTTTAACAATCTATACTCGCTAGCGTCTGTAGTTAAAAAAATGTATGAAAACTTTTACAGCGCCCCTAGCGGATAGTAGGGTACTAAAATGCGCAGTATGAGTCACTATAGTTATCTATCCTACGTCACCGTGTAGTAAACTATACTACAGCGACTGCAAGTTTGGGCTTCATTTGCTTAGAATTTGGTAGTAAGCACTAACACAGCTCATGGAACCATTGAAAAAGCTAACTATAGTATTTGCGTATTGACGGAACTATTTCAGTTACGTCAAGCGATCTAACTATGACAACTCATGGTAGACGTACTGAATAACAGACATGTAGACTAGACTAAGCCAAACTACATTCTTAACAATTAGGTCCGAGTTCGTCGGTTCTCGTGGTAACTGAATTGCGTAAATTCTTAGGACTCTACCGTCAGCAAGGCCACTTAGCTCTTAATGTACTACCCACTTTATACTAGGGTAGGACACATAATATTAAGCTTAGAACCCAACGTCAAATTACATTTTCATGTAATTACCCAGCCTCTAATTAGGATGCCAATCATTCGTCTCACTTAATAGGTATAATTAAGGTTCTATAATTAAGATATCTACGATACGGATCATGTGCACCCTGATTATCGTGCTCTGAACCAAATCACACAAATGTTAATACATGTAGATAATTGATATGACCCACTCACCAGTCACCGAAAACGCGGGCAAATATTGGCGATGCGAAATAATCGGTCATGCATGACAGGATTGACAGATCTACAGGACGTAGAAGGCTTTCAATTTGAATAAAAGGACATATTACAGTAAATAATTGAATGATATTACCTAGATATGTTGTGGGCCTTAAAACTAAAAAAAAACATTACTTTGGCTGCTTCTAAACACTTTTACGTACATAGCCCAAAAAATACTGGAAGTTATTATCGAAATGTATGTATTGCCACCACAGCAAAGATACGGGTTTAAAAAAAAATTGCACTGCACTCAAAGATGCTACTCTCAGAGTGGGCGTCATAAGATAGAGACATCGAAAGAGTGCAGCTAAGAGCGCATACATCTTTTAGAATTGGAATATATGCAAAAACAACAAAGTTATATTAAATAAATTAGAAAACCTAACATTACACAGTATTAAAGTAGGTAGCCAACAAATAGGTGACGAAAGCCTCTAGTGAGTTAAACACTGCCTTGTAACTACTTAATTAATTATGTAGAAGAATCACAGCATTAACACCACTTTAATTCATTAAAGGTACACTTAATTAATTGGCCTAAACATCATGTTTAAGGTAATTTATTTTGGCTCTACCAAATTACGTTACTGTTAAAATATTTTCGCAAAAGAAATACAGTCTGAAGTAGGAAAAAAACCAGACAAGTGCGAGTCGGACTCGCACAGCGAGGGATTCCGTACAAAGTTGCTGGTACTTTAAATATGGACTATATTTTTTTTTATGATTTAGACTTGAGAGTTTACTCAGTACCTCCACACGTTCCCAAGATAAAGGGGACAGACAGACGGACAACAAAGCGATCCTAAAAGGGTCCCGTTTTTTCTTTATGAGGTACGAAACCCTAATAAGTCAGTTTAAAATAGGTAGCCACCGGTAGCATTTTATTCTTAAGTTAGTTTGTCTGCATTCATTAATTAACCATGCCATATATAGCTTAAATGAATAAGCAGCCATCTGTAGCTTTTATAAAGAGACTAAATAAATAAATGATTGACTTTAAGCGCTAATTAACACAAATCATATAAATACACCGCACTGCCGTCACTGTTTTATTGTAAATTAAGTAATTACTCGAATCAACGATTCTACAAAGCCAAAATGAGACTGTTTACTTATCGGATGAAAACGATTAATATCCATATATTCAGAACGGTTTATCTACAGTACCCACAGGATATTGTATAAATATTAGATAACCCTTAAACAGCTGATAAGGTAAATAACCGCTTAAATACACTAGTTATCGTTTAGTAGTTAATCGAAATACGGGAATTGTTTGTTTAGTTATTATTTAGTTAATAGTGCTGCAAAATCACTAAATCATTGCATAAGGGGACAGCTAATCCATGAACTTAATTAATGCTGCTAACGATGTACGCAACCGCGTCAATTGAATAGTTCCCATGAATTTAATAACACGCAAAATTGCATTTAAACTAACACGTGACTATTTCGTGTATTTAGCATACGTATATAATTCTCACCTAGTATGGAAATACAGTGTAACTCGTATTACTCACTTACCTGATCCACAAAATAAGCACTAGCTCCGTTTAGTTCTAATTCGTTTTAACGCATCAAGAGTTCCGTCAATTTCATTAGGATCTTGAAGTTATAGTGGACTTTAGCTATACTAATCTTAACAGCATCAGACCGGTACTGCTTGTTTTACCGTAGGCTAATCAGCTGCTTAATAGTAAGAACGCCGGTCGAACATTAGAAAAAAATCTTGTTTACTATATTTTTAGGCCTTAACACATTATGTTATCCTGATATTTCGTGCGTTATTTATTTTCGATATTTTCTACTTGTGTCCTTCATTTAATATATTTTTTCAATATTTCTAAATATAAAGTAATTGGTCATACTTCTGCAGCTTTTCCTTCTATTTCTAAAATTATTTTGGTTTGGCTCAGATCTATAGTTTATTACATATGTACTTATAGTTTATTTTAGACGAATATTGCAAGTTTGAGTTCCGTGAAGAGAAATGTTGAATAGACAGAGATAGTCAAAACCCCTTTTGAGGCTAGCTAAATTTTTATTGCATAATTTACTAGTTGTTTGTATAATAAACAAACAAACAATGCAATGTGAATAGTTCGCAAATGTATGATTTCTCACCGCTCTGCTGCCCGATTTAGCATCCCAGAAGCGCCATGCTTCATTAACAGTTTGATAAGTTTAAATATTGTGCAGCCCACCAACAACAACATAAAAATAACTCCTAAATATTCCTTTTGGTTATAAATATTATAATCATAATCATATCATAATCATAAATCATAAATCTTTATTTTATCTCCACATCAAAACTTTAAGGTGCTGGTTCACATTTGTACATCTTATATAGAGAAAGGTGTCTGTGATAGGAAGATCCTGAGGTACAGATCACCTCTCGGGCTTATAATTAAACATTTTAATGTTTGCAAAAATAGAAGTAAAGATAAAAAAGAAGAAAATAGTAAAATTAAAATTTTAAACAAAAGTAAATCAAAATAAAATTGACATAAAACATAAAATTACTGAACATACTAAATGAACAAACAAGAAAAGTTTAAATAATGGACCTTTGAATCATAAATTATTTTAGTCCAAGCTTAATCTTTTCCTTGTGAAACTTTTATATATATTCCATTTGTAAATACAGCTTTTAACGTGAAGATTTCCGAATAAATGCTACCGTCTTCTGCCACATTAAGGTGGTTCCGCTGACGATCCCGCCGCCGTTTTTTCAATAGATGGCGTTGTAGTCGCATTTGGGAAATATCAAAGATATTTGGTCTCGCAAATATCTTTGATGGACAATATTCTATTTGCGTAAACTAGCCTTTTGTCTTGATTTTTCCACATATACAGTTTACTTGTTAACTCTTCTCAAACGGAGATTTTCAAGATTCCCCCAAGTCGTCTCCACTTCATATATGTACACACCATGCACACACACACATGCACACGTAAACGGTTACTTTCTGAACCGCTAGATGGCGTTCTCATCAAAAACGTTTAATTAGGAAAGATGCAGATAGCTTAGATTATCATTATTTTATGACTAAAATGTTTAAAAAAAAAATACGAGATGGGCCACTGCAACGTTTTTATTTTAGTTATTTTTTTTTTACAATAACTACCCATCAATAGTACCTAACATGAAACGGAACGTCGCTTGTCGCGATTTACATATTTAAATGTCAGTGACATAAACATTCAAGTGCGAAAATCTATTCTGTTCTGAACAGTTCTTTCTACAAGGGAATCTTATGTTCTGGTTCTGGAATCTTAAATTAGTTGTGATAAATGTGTTGTGTAAGTGTCATCATCGTCATCATCAGCAGCCTACCGCAGTCCACTGCTGGACATAGGCCTCTTCAATCGCTCGCCACTTAACCCGATTCTCGGCAACTCTCATCCAGTTGCTACCAGCTACCCTGCAAAGATCGTCGCTCCACCGAGCCTGAGGGCGTCCCATCTTACGCTTGTCGATTCGCGGTCTCCACTCAACAACACGTCTACCCCAACGGTCATCGGTTCTACGGCTAATATGGCCGGTCCATTGCCACTTCAGATCACCTCGTTCCGGATGTGATCCTTCAAAGAGACTCCTTATGTTGTGTTTTACACAATTTGTTTGGTTATGTTGTGTTTTACTCTAATTATATAATTAACTATTGTAAGTCATGCTTTTTATTCAAGTAGTATTAGTATTCATTTACCCAAAGTAAAGAGCCTGTCAGGGTTCGAACATACAACCTACAATTCATAAGTCAAGGCCATTTCTACTAAGAGGATATCACTGCCCACCTTTCAACTACATAATACAATAAATTGTTTATAAAAAAACAATCTAAGTCAAGTCATATAGGCACTTATAAGGCAAAAAAATACAATTGATACAAACTCAACGCATTTATTTAAATACCATTTACAGGCAGTTTTGAATCAAAATCAAAATATTTTTATTTCACATAGGCCTACAAGGGCACTTGTAAAACGTCAACAAGAAAGGTGCACGGTTCGTGTTGGTCGTTTCCTATGGAAAAGAACCGGCAAGAAACTCCAAGGTTACTCTTTTAAAATCATTTGGTTTTACAATATTTTTTTGGTACAGCGTTAATACGTAAGTATGGGAGGATATCGTAGGCCCGACAATAAGTTCTTGCTTACTACAAAACATAGACCAAGATAAAAAGTTACCAAGGATCTAGGAATCTATAAAGCCCACAATATCAATGTCCACACATTTCAAGGTGTTTCAAAGTGTCAAGGACTCAGGTCTCTAGTTGCACGTTCCAAAAGGGAGGTAGATCTCTATGGACAAGAACGTGCAAGAAACTCCATGGATACTCTTTTTGCAAAAACTATTTGCAAAAAAATTAAAACTGACTTCAAAAAACAAAAAAGTGAAAAATAACTTTAGCTTCAGAAGTTGGTTACTTGTTTGTTTGATTCAGTTTTTTTGCCACCAACTTCTGAAGCTAAAGTTATATTACACTTTTTTGAAGTTGTTTTGTTCTTTGAAAAAAGTTTTTTATTTATCCATTTAGTTGTATTATCCTATTAAAATTTTTGCTATGAATGTAAATACAATACATGTATTGTTACATTATCATGGTAATATGCTTATCACCAATCAAATGGAAACTAACATACTATGTATAACTAACTGTCGAAATCTGGTTTTACTGTACACATCTGCATACCAAAATGAAAAATCAAAATGTAATAATATGATGAAAATCAATTTATAGAATACTAGCTGTCCCGCGCAACTTCGTCTGCGTCACATTTTCCCCGTTTTTGCAACAGTTTTCATTGCTGCTCCGCTCCTATTGGTCGTAGCGTATTGATATATAGCCTATGTCCTTCCCCAGGTTGAAATCTATCTTCTTGCCAAATTTCATTAAGATCCCATGAGCCGTTTAGTCGTGAAAAGGTAACAAACAAACAAACAAACAAACATACAAACAAACAGAGTGACATTCGCATTTATAATATTAGTATGGATTACATTTTGGCCCCAAGAGCATACAATACACGACTTCCTAAAGAAGGAGGTTATCCATTCGACTGTGTTTTTTTTTTATCTTTGGAGATATCCAAATAAATCTGTTGTGACAACATCATAACGTTACAGCGGGATGTAACGTTATGATGTTGTCACAACAGATTTGCTGTCTATTATTGAAGAGTTCTATTGGATATCTCCAAAGATAAAAAAAACACAGTCGAATGGATAACCTCCTTCTTTAGGAAGTCGGTTAAAAATATACTAAATAGCCACATGGTGCTTATTTACAATGAAATTAATTACTGAATGAAATTAGTATACAAAAAAAAACTTTCCAATTGATAACCTCTTTCTTTTAGAAGTTGGTTAAAAATAGGTAAAAGGAATAAAAAATGAAGCATTGACAGATAAATAGGTATAGATATATAAATATGTATAAATAGATAATAGCGCGGGTAGGTGTAAAAAAAAGAACGTATCTCCAATATTGATTTGATATTTTAATTAGAAATACTCAGTTTATTTACTTATTCTTTATAAAATATCAGTGTATAACTTCTGCATAGTGAGTACTCACGTTTGCAGCACACACATGTGACTAAAGCTATAACTTTCCACCACCTGCCAGCACATCACTTCACTTTCACTGTTTTTTTCACTGTGACCGGTCACAAGGACACCATGTCACAGCTTGATGAGATTGCATTGGTACAGAAAAGCCTTGAGGATAGATTTGTCCAGAAGATGAGCGAACTGGAGGCACAAATTCAGTGCGCAGGACCAGCCAAAGATAATGTGGCGAGGGTAGCTGAGGAGTTTCGGACCTTCAGGGAGCTAATCTTTAGCACTTTAGCATGCTAAGTCTGCTTAGGAGACAGATCAGCGAGTGTGCCAGACAGGTCGACCAATTGGAGACCTGGCATCGTCGGAAGGCACTGATCTTTCAGGGCATAGCAAAGGTTGAAGGAGAGGTCAGTAGCACAGTGATCCTGGATCTAATTAACAAGAAGCTGGGCCTTTAATCAGTAACCACATCCTCCATAAAGGTCTGCCAGGTGACAGACTAGGTGCAGCCAAGAAGCATCACCACAGTCCTATTTATTTATTTATTTTAATATGTTACACTGGAACGCCACACTTAGCAATTACACCAATGAAGCACAATAATAACTAAACATATTATAGCTGTTGATCTTCCATCATCATTCAAAAGGCCGCGGGCCGGCAGCGGCAGCTCCAGCATATGGTGGATCACGCTCGCTCACGCAGCGATTTTAGTAAGATTCTTCAACTATGACGACAGGACAGGAAGTAAACATAAAATCTCATCGTTTGAAGAATTGAGTCCGTTGCTGCTGAAGTACCTATCCCAAAGTGCAAACTTCTGGAGATAGCCTGAAAAACAAGTAAAAATAATCGTTAATTTTTGGTAACAAAACTCTTAAATATTATCTTACAAAATTCACGCATTAGATACCTACGTTGCGTAGGATTTACTTACCTTTTAATATGCTATCTTTTGCTGTTTGGTAATGATAACCTTTGATTAGTTTTGGCTCGTAATCATTGTTTTGCTTGACTTTGTTTTTTTTTTATCTTTCTTCCTCACACGACCATGAGATGGATTGTTACATGTCTTGCGTACATTCGTACAATAGTTTACCCTCAACAAGGATGTTTTTGTCATTATTTTTCTTTTTTGAAAACATATTGCTAATGCCATTATGACATGACTGTCTTTGACATTGACATCGGGTTTTCAAGGATCGGATACGCTCACGACGTAGACAGAGATACGGCTCACGATAATTTTATGTTTGTTGAGGGCGTAAGGTGCGTTCCGAATGCCACAATTTTATTTTTCTGTACTTTTGTATTTATTTTGGGTTTGTTTTTTTTTTCTATTTCATTGTAACTTATTTTCATTCCTTGGTTGGTTCACTGTGTTTTAAAATGATGATGTTAGCTGGCGGGTGGTGCAGATATGCAACCGTCGTACTTGTTTAGCATGTAGTTTATTTTTTATTTTTTTATAGTTATTTTAATTTTACAACTATATTTTTTTTTAAATATTTTATTCGTATTTATGACCACTATTTTCGATAATGAATCGTTTTTCTCAGCTAACAAATCTACTACCACTCTTGAAGATAGTTTTTGTTCCATTACAGACACCCTTGGTGATACTTTACGTCAAAACTTTAACCATAGTCTTGACCGACTGTTTAATGTTTGTCACATCAATGCCCAGAGCATTCCCAGCCACTACAATGAGCTTTACGATACTTTTACGAACAATAACGTCCATACCGTCCTCATTTCAGAGACCTGGCTATAACCTGAGCTTGCGTCTACCACTTACTTTCTACCAGGATTCGTTCTCCTACGGAATGATCGAATCGGTAAGAGAGGGGGTGGTGTTGCAATTTACCTTCATGCCGATTTTTCTTTTAAAATTATTGCTACTTCTTCCTCTACTACTAATTTGGCTGAATTTCTTTTTTTAGAAGTTTGTGTTATAGGAGCTAAAACTGTTCTTGGAGTTGTGTATTGTCCCCCGTCCCTTGATTACTTCATCAAATTAGAATCGGTCCTAGAATCATTAGGTTCGGAGTATGCACATCACAGCGTCATGGGGGATTTCAACACCAATCTCCTTGCCCACAACTCCCTCGATCCTGTAAACTCCTACATCTGGTCGAGTCAGTTAGTCTGCATGTCTTGCCTCTCCAACCAACGCATCATAACACTGTCGGGGATGATACTTGGCTCGACTTGATTCTCGCATCTAATCCTTCCCTAGTCGCCTCACATGGTCAACAGGACGCTCCTGGCTTTTCCCATAACAACCTTATTTTCCTGTCTTATGTCCTTAAACCTCCTAAACCCAAACCTACCTTCCAGTACAGGCGTGCCTTTGCGCGGATGAATGCAGAAAAACTCATCGAGCATGCTTCCAATATTGACTGGACGCCCCTGGAGGAAGCCACATCAGTCGATGATAAAGTGAATACTTTTAATGCGGTTGTAGTCAAGTTGTATGACACCCACGCTCCTGTCAGGAAAGTCAAGTTGAAGCGCTCACCTGCCCCATGGATGAACAATGGAGTTCTAATGGCAATGCGACGAAGGGATCGCGCGTTCACGCCCCTTTTCAAAACTGCTCGCAATCGTTGTAATCAGATGGTACGCAACGCTAAACGCAGCCACATTTTTGATAATATCACTTCTGCTTCTCCTGCTGATATTTGGAAATTCCTTGGAATTCTAGGTATCGGCAGAGCGCGGCATTCAGACCTTCCTAAGGCATTTGGTTTGAACGATCTAAATCGCCATTTCTCCACTGTCCCTACTCTTGATAGTCTAACCAAATGTCAAACCATTGACTATCTTGCTGGTCTGACGCGACCCAATATTTCTCCCTTTGTCTTCACCCCAGTCGATCCCGGAGAGATCAAGAAGATAATCCTGTCCATTAAGTCCAAAGCCGTGGGCTATGATAACATCAGTCGTCACATGATTGTGAAAGATCTTGATCAGCTCCTTCCTGCAATCTCCCATATCGTTACCTTCTCCCTTTACTCCGGTGTTTTCCCTTCTCTATGGCGGAAAGCCCATGTTCGGCCACTCCCTAAAATCCCTAACCCTACTCTTCTCAGCCATTTTCGACCAATTTCCATCCTTCCCTTTTTATCTAAAGTACTCGAGGCCTGTGTTCACAAGCAATTTTCCCACTTCATCTACCACAACTCCCTTATCAGTCCATTGCAATCCGGGTTCAGGCCCGGCCATAGTACCGTATCAGCCCTCCTTAAAGTGACTGACGATATAAGGCGGGGAATGCAAGACACTAAAGTTTCGGTTTTGGTCTTAATTGATTTTTCCAATGCTTTCAATACCGTCAGTCACGAAGTCCTTTTATCCATCCTCTCCTATCTGATGGTCTCTCCGGAGGTATTGGAATGGTTTTCTTCCTATCTTCGGGGGCGCCAGCAATCAGTTCTTGCTGGTGACTCTAGCTCCAGCTGGTGTGATCTTGATGCTGGCGTCCCTTAAGGCGGTATTTTATTCTCTATTTTTATAGATCTCATAACTACCGAGCTTCAGTGTGTGTATCATCTTTACGCTTTCGACTTACAGCTTTACTGTCAGGCTAGTGTTGACAGCTTGTCCAGTGCGATCGAGGAGCTAAACCGGGATTTACGTTTTGTCAAAAACTGGTCTGATCGTTTCGGGGTGGCGGTTAACCCAACCAAGTGCCAGGCTATTATTATAGGGAGTCCCCATAGCCTGAGAAGGCTGAATGGCTTAACGGTGCCACCGGTTACCTTTGACGGCACGGTTATTCCGTTTAGCTCTGACGTCAAAGATCTGGGTTTGCATGTTGACACTTGCCTTGACTGGCGTAAGCAGGTCGCGATTGTGAGCAAGAAAGTCACCGGAACATTGCGGTCGCTCTATCGGCTAAAAAATATTCTCCCATCACACCTATAGGTAATGCTTGTACAGTCCCTAATCTTCCCCATAATTGACTATGGTGATGTGTGCTACCGACTTCTTAATAACTGCATTCGATTCGTATTTAATCTTCGTAAGTATGATCACGTCTCCGCACATCGGTCACTTTTAAAATGGTTGCCCATCCGACAACGCAGAGCGTTGAGAGCTTTGACTACCCTATTTTCTCTTCGAAATAAGCCTACTTCTCCTTCTTATGTGACTACTTATTTTCAATATTTATGCTCTGCGCACAGTAAGAATCTTCGTTCCTCCAATAATCGTCTTCTACGTTGTCCTTCTCACCGCTCTCTTTTCTCAAGTCGTCTTTCTTTGTCCAGGCTGTCTTCCTTTGGAATGCGCTCCCTCTGAACATCAGGTTGGCCAACAGTCGGTTCACATTTAAAGTTAAAGCTCGCGAACACTTACTTAAGAAGCTGGCAGATTCATCTCTTAATTAAATTGTTGTTAGTTTGTCTCTCTCTTTACTTATTGTACATATATATGTATGTATTTATGTATGTATCGTTATATTTTATTTGTAAATGTTCTCTTACCATTTGTTATGCTGCACCTACTATGTTTTCTCTCTGCATCACCCTAAGGTAGACTGGTAAAAAATGCCTAAGGCATTAAGTCCGCCTTTGTACAGTGTTTTTATACTTGTGCATAAAGTTTTAATAAATAATAAATAAATAAATAAATTATGTGATAGATATTTACAAACTGATTCAAGATCAAAGAACAAAATCGGTTGGAGTGTGGGCGCTATGGCGCGAGGACTTATAAAAAAAATGCATTTTTTTTTGGTTTTTCGTACACCATCTCATAGTTTTCTACTACAGCAACAGTTTCTTTCCAGAAAAGATTTTCATCTGAGGTACCATTTTGGAAATATAGAGCGTTTTGTAAAAACAAGAAAAAAATTAAAAAACTCCTAACTCGGAAACGGTGCGTCGGAGGGCCATGCCTCTCTGAACCTAAATAGTTTCTATGGACAAGGGTATTACCTTTGTCCATAGAAACTGGGTTCTGCAAGAAAAACGGACGAAATCTGTTAGTTTTTTTTTTTACGAAAATTTGTGTCTTTGCCCCTAACGATACTCAAGCTGAAAGATCGACCGACACAGAATATTTTTTTCAATTTTTTTCTTTTTTCTCAATATTTCTCGGATTTTTTTACACCATCTCATAGTTTTCTACTAGAGCAACAGTTTCTTTCCAGAAAATATTTTCTTTTGAGCTACCATTTTGGAAATGTAGATAGTTTTATAAAAATTAAATAAAATTCGGAGGCCCATAATTCGGAAACGGTGCCTCTTGGGTCCATACTTCGCAGAACCTAAATGGTTTTTATGGCCAAGGTTAACCCGAAACTGCCATTTTTTTTCAAATTTCCTATTTTTTTTTTTGGAAAATGCACTAAGTCCCAAAAAATTTTTTTGCCGAAAATTTTATTTTTTTGTTTTCTTTGCTGCGCATAGTGCCCCTAAGCGTATACTTATATATACTAAGCGTATACTATACGTTCAACTCCTAAAAATCCGCCCCTTAGACGACCCACTGACCAACAAATCACCAAGATTTCAAAGATAAACTTCCACTAGCTTGAAAGCTTTTTAGTTCTAATCTTCACTTTATACACAAAGCCTTGGAACACTAAGGGTCAGCTCACACCGAGACGCGACACTGCGCGCACATTTTAAAAAGCGATTCAAAATTTAACTTTATTTTCTACACGAAAGGATACACATTTCTTTACAGGCGTCACGTGGCGCAGCGCTGCGTGGCGCAACGTTTTCTCACAATGAAATGTGTATCTTCTCTTTATAAGTGTGCGCGCAGCGTCGCGTCTCGGTGTGTACTGAGTCAGAACACCTACACCTACCTGTTAGGGTCAGTACTACTGACATAGGTTTTAAGAGATTGTGCCAAAATCTACAATTCTTTCAGAAATCCCTAAATTTACTACCTACCTACTACTTACCTACTACCTACCTACTACCCACCTACTACCTACCTACTACCTACCTACTACCTACCTAAGAGAACCTTCTCCTGTCAGTAACATACAAAACAAAAAAACAATTATCGAAATCTATCCAGCCGTTCACGCGTGATGCCGTGACCAAGGGAAATAGGGATTCATTTTTAGATATATATATATATAGACTAGCTGTCCCGCGTAACTTCATCTGCGTCACATGTTCCCCGTTTTCGCAACATTTTTCATTACTGCTCCGCTCCGATTGATCGTAGCGTGATGATATATAGCATACGTCCTTCCCCAGGTTGAAATCTATCTTCTTGCCAGATTTCAATAGGATCAGATTAGCCGTTTAATCGTGAAAAAGTAACAAACAGACATACAAACAAACAGAGTGACTTTCGCATTTATAATATTAGTATGGATATATAGATCGACTAGCTGCCCCGGCATGCGTTGCAATGCACTTTTTACCTACCCTATCTACCTACCCACCATACCCTACCCTACCCTACCTACCATACCCTACTACCCTACCTACCTACCTACCCTACCTACCCTACGCTACCTACCTACCTACCTACCCTATCTTTCCTTTTAAACCTTCCCTGGACTACGACAAACATTTTAAAACCAAATTCAGCTAAATCGGCCCAGCCGTTCTCGAGTTTTAGCGAGACTAACGAACAGCAATTGATTTTTATTTATATAGATAGATAGATAGAACTACGGCGTTTCAACGTGACCTTGACCGCGTCGTGTATGTTTTATTAGGTAGTACCTACATTCATGAATGTAAATAGTGTGATGAATGAATGTAATCCTACTAATATTATAAATGCGAAAGTTTGTGAGGATGGATGGATGTCTGTTACTCTTTCACGCAAAAACTACTGAATGGATTTGGATGAAATTTGGCACACGGGTAGTTTGTAACCTGGATTAACACATAGGATACTATTTATCCCGATAATATGTTCCCGTGGGACAATTATCGAAATCCACGCGGGCGACGCCGCGGGCATAAGCTAGTGTTATAAAATGTAAGTACATTATTAGTTTATTACATATACCACGAAAAGTGCACGTACAAAATTAAAGTTTAGTAAGATAAGCTTTGTGCTGCAGGCTGTGGCTTCATAACGAATTATGTCTGAATACCTACTTGTTAATAACTAATAAGTTTTACCTATCACACAGTAAAATTAGAACCAACTCCGAATTACACATTTCATCCCTAATAGGTACTTTCAAACTTTGGTTTGAACATCATGACATAATTTAAGAATGTTTAACTTCATTCTTAAAAAATGATAAATCTAATTCACCCAAACAAAAACGTCGCAGCCAGTACCTACCTACCTACTTGTTTGACGAATGAAATGTGAAATATTCGCGAGTCCACGCACTTATTACTGGCACCAACTTACAATGACAACGCCACGCCATCTAGTATCAACAGATAATTATTTCGAGTTTTGTTATGCAAGGGGCTCGATTGTTCTTTAGAAGTTCTTTAGATATCCGGTAGATGGTGTGACTCCAAGCACGCACACTAGCAAAGATTTTTCGTTTTTTTTTCGGCCCTGGAAATCCTATAAACCTTGTTATTTCTTTATGTTTGAAGGGTTTTGCGACAACACTAATTCGTAATAACATCATATTGTTTCATTACTTCTACAAAAAGCATATAAGTATCGAGATTTTGAAGAAACAAAAATGTATGGGAAAGTGCGATTAAACTTCCACCTTAACGTGAATTATATAGCTATTAGCCGACCATCATTGTCAAGCCGAGTTCCCGGCTTAAACTTAGGTATACAATTTTTAAACGATTTTAATTAAAATATGTCAGCTGCTAAACCGGAGAAACTTTTTATCGCGACTAAACCGCTAATCAATTTTACTGACAGGAGCTTTATGAAACTTATTTTTCTAGAAAGTTTCTAGCCACAACTGGATGGAGATTTAAAATGTTTTATTCAAAACTAGCTGTCAACCGCGACCTTCGCCCTCGTGAAATTATTAAAAGAAATACCTATTACTTCCCTATTTAAATCGGATTTTGTTAACAATTTCAAGGGTTTTAATTTTGGCACGAACCCTCATCCTTGTTTTAAAATAAAAGTAGCCGTTAAGTTAACCGTAGCCGTACCTTGACCTTTTCGTTATAACATCAGCTATCTACCAGTAAAAGTACCATCAAAATGGGTCAAGCCGTTTTGGAGATAAGCCGGAACAGACAGACAGACGGACACACACAAAAAAATATATTAATAAAATGTTTTTTTAAAGTACCGCATATACTTTCATATGCATTCGGTAAAAAGCTGTTACTTCAATTTTATTATTTGTGGGCCAACAATATAACGTAGGTACTCGCTTGTGGTACTTTTAGTTGCCTACTCAGTCAGTTAGCGACAGTCAACTGCAGTCCAGTGGTAGTAACAATTTGATATTACCAGTGATTTAATGTTGCAGCAGTCCCACAGTCCCGATTTTGGGTCTATACCCATTATTTTCCCTATAGGTACCAGAAAGTGACAACCAACTATACCAGTTATATTTATGTAAAGCAGCATAACTATAATTTCAAAAAAAAATATTTTGCCGCATTCACTCACTTTCATATGCTAAAACCTGTTATTTTGAAATTACAAACAGACACTTCCATTTTATTTACGTGTATAGAGAATTAATGTATCTACATATTTAGATAGATACAAGGTGTAAATCACCTCATCACGAAGCCGTCAACCAAGCATTCTGTACATGAAACTAAGTAACTTTACGCAAAAATTATTGCTGGGAAACGACTTTTATTTGGGGGCTGTAAAATCATGTTTTGTGGTAGAACTCAATGTAACGCACTCAAAACATTGTGCTAATGGACGGATTGAACAGTACGGGGGTCGTGGAGGTGTTTAAAGTAAAAATCTTACATTAAAACTTCGTATTTAAAAAAATACTTGTCAAAAAGTTGGAACTTTGACCCCTAATATCTCCGTAACTAGAAGGTTCCCAGGTATGGTGTAGAACAAAAAAATGATCGCAATGACAGGGAGAACCAGTGCCTTTCGGCTTCGTTAAGAGGTGTTTTATACCCTTTATATAACATTAGCCCGCTAAAATAATAAAGAATCAAGTTACATCCATCATTTTGAAAGAACTAAACGTGTACCAAAATAGATTCCCATCTAGGATAAAGAAAGGAAACGAATGAAAGAGTATTGTATCGTGGAATTAATTACGGTAGCGTGAGCGTGACCCAAACAACGATTCCGTTTACACGGACTGACAGTAACGTTTAGCTATATTTGCCCCCTAAGGGCGCGTGTAAACGACCCTAATTTTGCCGAAGCCAAATCGTGATAGTCTCATTTCGAATACTAAAAACGACTAAGGAAATGGCTACACTTACCGGGCAAAATAAAATAAAACTACATACAGGACTATTTCTCTACGACCCAAAACAGCAGATACTCTTAAAAAAAGGTATAGGAAAATCCTCTCGTCCCCATTGTTTTTATATTCCAATTTGTGTTAATAATATAAAGTATAAGGGTGGTCTGCTCTTGCCAAAAGTGCCCATAAAATAAGAGCAAGAGATTAGAGGACCATCCAACCTTACTCTGCTAAGTTTATCTGTTAATAATGTAAGGGACGACTCTCGACAGCCACATCTGGCCAGATTAGACTACCCTTATGTGGCTACTTATTAAGTTATTAACGACCCTGATTTGTATTTTCGTGTCATGAAATCTGGAAATATTTTCAAGAGTATAAAAATCCAAGTAAACTTTTGTTTCGATATTTATACTAGCTGTTGTTTTACATCGTCGTCAATTCAAGTAGGTAACTATGCTAATGATTCTCGTCCGGAATAAAAAATAAAATGGGTAGGCCATTTTTATATTTTTTCTTATTGACGGATATCGGTAAGTGTGAACCACCCGTGTTTAAACGTGGGCCGTCGGATTCTCGCCGTATAACCGCGCTTCCACACATACAAACAATCCAAACGCTTATTCCAAATATTCTTATTCCCTAAACCACGTTACAGGAGTTATTCTGAAATACTGACACACATAAAAAAAACTAGGCTCCGTAATAATTGATTTTTATGTCTTTTGTGTCAACCTCCTGAATTTTGTCGAGGATGCAAAAAAACACCTTGTATATCGAAACAAAACTTGTTTTTTTTTTGGATTTCCATTAACTCTTCTCTTAGAAATTTTAAGACATAGACTGATTCAATTATTAAGCTTATGTTATAGAAGGCAAGACTGCTTGTGACACGTATGTCGTATAATGATATTCACACACACAACACGGCTGTAGGCTCTGTGCCATCAGTTCATCAATTATACCGCGCTCGGCGCTCTCCGATACACGGAGCGATCTTGATGTATAAACAGCTTTACCATTCAGCACTTTGACACCTCGTAGATCGATGGATCTGGGCCATAGCAATTAAGCTACGATCGACTAGAAATTACGAAGAAACACTTACCAAAGGCATAGTAACAGATTTGAAAGAGATGCGGAGCTATAGCAGTAAGCAGACCGAAGAGAGCTTGGGGCAGTTCCGTCGCCAGGAAGAGGCCCAGCAGTGCGACCAGCATGCGAGTGGTGCGGTCGGTGCGGCCGCCGCCGCCGCCTCGCTTCGCTCCGTCCTCGTTCAACCGTGCTTTCTCACCCTGCACAAATTAACGTGGTGGTTCTGAGAACTACTCTTTGACACTTTTTTCAAAGAATATACTTAATGCGTTTTCGACCAGTTTTCTGTTGTTCATCACATCTGTCTAAAAACATCGAGGGTACATAACAAAGAAAAATAAGTAATATTTTCTTTTCATAGTTCTCTTGTACGTACATCGTTATTACAAGCCTTTTGTTTCTATTCAAAGACATGAAAGCTTAGATCCTTTGAGAAGCCAATTAAGTAAAGATACATCTTACTTAACTTAAACAAGATTTAACAAGTATAGAACTTGTGAACTAGGTTCTTCACGTATGCAAAATACTGTACATGCAGAGCTTTGTTGGGTATAAAAGAATTTCTGAGTCCCCTCTGCAAAATGCACGGAGTAGTCTCTATATTTGCATGTTAAATGTAGACACTAGTTGTAACGTGACGTTGAACAACCGCGGGTGTTCAAATTAGAAACTCAATGGAACTGAATTCGAACGCTAAATAAAAACATAAAACTAGTCGTACCTCGTTAGTACTGATTGCAGATTTTTTCAATAATTTCTGTCTTCTCCGATCACTCGACTTCATTTTAAGTATTAGTAGCACACTCAATATCGATAGCACTACACAAGGTATGAGTTTAATAAATACACTGTAAATCCAGAAGATAGCTGTTAGCAGCTCGTTGTTATCGGTCATCACTATGGCGTAATCTCGTTCTGTGCTCACTGTGGCGTTTCCTATTATATCCGTATCATTCAATGTGGCATTTCCATTTTTATTTGTTGAAGAAATTTCTTGAATTTTCATAGCAAAATAAATAGGAAGACACAGTATTGGACATACGGCATATGCCACTCCTATAGCAATATTAGTGTTCTTCTTGTTACACAACGTCCTGTTTTTTTGAGGAAACTTTATTGCTATGAACCTCCAAACGGCAAGCGTGATCGTCAACCAAATAGATATCGTATGAAAGGTTTGACTGAAAATGGAGTGAAAATAGACGTAAACAGCCCACGCATACGAATTCCGATTAAGTTCTGCGCATATGTCTGTATAAATATGTAACGCCAGGGGAATGTAGTCGATCATGACGAGCAAGTCGGCTACTGCGAGCCCGGTGAGGATCGAGTTGGTCGACGAGATCATCTCCTTGCGACTGAGTACGGCGATGTTGACGGAATTGGCAGCACAACCCAGCAGGCAGATGAGCAATGCGATGTAGCCGTGGATCCGGACATAGGCTCTCTGGAAATCCTTCCCCCCAGGCACACAGTACGCCACGTCGTCGCCTTCCATACTCGACAGCTTTACTTTTCTACTACAGGATGTCAGCCACAGATTCTTGGAAAACTATCTGTGTACGGCGGCTGCGTGCATTGTCTGCAAAGAAAAGAAAGGTTTGTTATTTATACGCTTATTTCGGGGTAAAACATGTAACGCGGCACATATCCAGAGAATCTAATAGAAAAGCTTGGGAAACTGGACCGCTGTCACTCAAAATAAAAATATCAACGCCAGTGATAAAGAAATAAAAATATCTAGGCACAAGATTTTCCGGTTGGTTGTGTGTTACCCGCATGTTGTCGGATATTTATGCCCGTACCTGCAGAGGCGGGTAATGGAATAAACATAAATAAAGGAGAGCGCCCTTCTCCGGGTGGCGCCACTTTCTCCGATTGTCCGCGGCGTCTGAAGGAGCTCGTATTTTCTTCCCTATCGGATAAGTGCCTTAGTCTCAGACAGACTTTGAAAAGCACTATTAACTGCAAACTTGGTTTGCAAGCTGCTTGTTCAAAGTTTAGAGTGGTTGAATTATGCTGTCTCAATCTCAATAAATAGGAAACTTAATAGTGGTATTTCTAGGATTGAAGCAAGATAAGTGGATTCTATAAAACAATTTACTTGTTATGTGTGTATATGCAAAACGTTTGGACCAAATTTAAAATATAACATTAAAGCATTTGGTACGTAACAACAAAAAAGAATTTATCGCTTTTTCGTTCGAAGAATTGCCTTTATTAGATATTATAGGCCTAAATTTTATTTAATACTGGAATGATACCTTATTATTTAAAATATTTAATATTTTATGATCAAATAGAATGTAGTATTGGACGAAACATAATATTTAAGCCATACAACAAGCATTGTGCTTACAATGTGCACATAAATATGTATGAAGTTCTCACGCGCTGAACCGGATAATCCGGATAGTTCAGGCGGACTCACCAAATTAGTAGACATTTAATATCTACTTAACTAACAATAAACTGACAGTTCAATTGTAAAATTACGGTTCGACAACTACTTTAGAAGAGATGAACATCTCATCTTAGTTGAATACTTAACTTTAATTTTACATACATAAGTAGTTCGTTGGAACAACCTTGGTGTGTGTTTTTTTGTCGTTGTTGAGAACTTTAATGTTTGCCTTGACACAGGAACGTGACTTTATTAACTTATAAGATACTATATAAGCATTATATAGTAATTAGCATTCGTATTTTTGAAAGGTATTCTAAAATCGACGGAGATGGGCAGACGACATAGTTGCCATCGGGATAAAACCTGGAGATTGACACAAATATATGAAAGTATATACTGTGAAAACACAATTAAATGTTTTAAAAATTACATTATTGTGTACCTAACTAATTATCAATAGAACCTCAAGAACAAATACCAATATTCGGTAACAGTAGAGTATCACTCGCATTCTAAGTTATCCTGGAAACCTTCGCGACAAAGTTTGTTTATTAAGTAATCCCGAGTGACTAAACTAGTTTAGGGTGCGTGCTCTTGGTGCCGAGGGGTGCTCCACATGTACTGAATCCTGACAATTAAGTGTTGCCGCGTACGTGTAACGGGGTAGTTAGGTGCTAATTGCAGTACCGTGTATGCTACCTACCATCTGACACTGATACCCACACAACGCCCCCTAATATTCCTTTACTTGGATGCACCTTTTGTAATGATAATAGATTCTCAAGTAATATACGATCACGCGTGAAGCATTATTTCCTTAAAGATCAGTCACCTTAATATCGCCTTAGGAAGAGCACAACGCGTGTCGAAAAATATTCCTCTTTTGTGACACGTTCATCCTTATCGGAATTACTATTCAAAGACACTCCGGGGACGGCACGTCCGCGTCGTTCCCAAAACGCTACAGTGAAAGGTGTGTCGCTGTTTAACAACTTAACATACCAATCCTGGACACAATATTGGTCTCCTATCCGCGACGACCGCGACAAGTTTCTGGTCGGCCAATTTCAATTAAAAAGCATGGTTGGTGGGCACTGCACCATACTGCGCATGTTTGAATAAAAAGACCAATGAAAAACAACAGTATTTACATAAACTAACTAACTAAATATAAACTATATTAAAAACAACAGGACATTAAGACGTCAAAATACTCCTCCACATCGCTGTCATCTGGAAACGTGCCCAGAAGACTGGCGGCATTGCCACGTTGAATGGCAATGCTAATTCTTTGCCCAAAGAAATAGCCAGCCCTCTGGTCTCGTGAAGTGTCAACCAGTCGACGAGATATTTCCTTAAAAAGAGATTGCGCGCTTGGGCCCCATGAGCCAAGCGTTTCGACCCCAAACGGCTCAAAACTGTAACTGCCATTAAGATTACAGTATTTACGCCGTTTGAGGCTCTCAGCAACCGCAGCAGCAGCTGCAGCACAGCCCGCCGTACTTGCAACATGAGATGGCGCAAGGGTATCGACGCAAGTTGCGTTCCACACCAAAGGCCTACCCACCTTCCAAGGCATCAGCGTCATACCATCTGGTCTCTTCCCATCGTCACGTACCGTTAGGTTCTAAAACCGCTGGTACGCCGGCGGTGACAAGAGCTCGACGAATAATGTCGTTGATGCTGGCGTGCCGTGCTATGCGACCTGCACTCCTGTAGCAGGACAGGCCATGGTGCCCGAGATTGTCGACAACTTCACCGCAGTGACAACGATGTGGAGCAACACATGGTGCGCCTAAACGAAGGCTTGTAGCGAGCCGAAATGACACATCAAAAAAACTAAATTCAATTGGTTGTTACGAGTACATAACCGACAACTCCATTTGGCTCCGGAACTTGAAAAGAGCTAATTAATTCATTACACTGACATTGTAGGTTGCCAATTAAGAGTCTCAAAAGTGATTTAAAATAACTCTTAATTTGATAACAAGCCTTCCAAAGTTACAACGTCTGGATTTGTATATACTTTTCAAGAAGTCCCTACAGAACGTAGGGATCACAATTATAATGTAATTTTATGAAATCTCGGAATGAATCAGACCCATCTAGAGTTTCGTTGGTTCACCTTGTAAACAAGTATTTTCACGTCAAGAACCTCCAAAAGAATGTAACCACTGCGGGTACAAACTAACTTAATAAATAAGGTACTTAATTAATTCATTAACTTTGAGCACCTGTTTTTGGCCAATCGAGTCAAATATGGTTTATGGGTTTTCGCACGAAATGTGTCTCATAATGTTATACATGTGTATCGCTACTAAATAAAAAAGTTCTAAGATCTCACTATCAAAGAACTGTCCTTCGTAAAGTAGGTGATAAATCTTGCACTATGTCTTCTCTAGAGAAAACTTTGTGCTCTATTAGGACGTGCGTTGGTCGAAAAAATAGTCACTATTACCCTCAATATAGTGCCTAATGATGCAGAGCGAAACACCGTTTGTTAGCCGAGGATTACGTTTCACAAATTCGTACGTTTCTCTACTTTTTTTTTTGGACTTATTCACAAATACAAACAAGTCGATTAAGAGAGTGAAATAGTAAAATTGTGAGTAACATTGAATTACTTTTATGAAGGTTTATCTTGGCTTGGTTACTCAGGGCCCTGCTTATAATGAACATACTAAATTAATCTAAACATGCTTAGAATATTATTTGTTAACTACCACAGCAAGAAGGCTATTTAATTAACAAAATAAAAAGAGCAACTTAATAAAAAAAACACGGTTCGATAGGAATTAGTATGTACGTATCTAGGCATTATAAAGTGAATGAAGGGAAGTGTTCTCCCGATCTAAAAGCTATTAAAATGCTGAGATTTACGCCGATGCCACATAAACATAGCTCTAAAAGTGCTGATTAGATTAGTCAAGTTTACAGTTCGTCAGACCGTAGTTTGAAAACACACATTTATTGACATCGACGAGACGCTTTCGGAATAACTAATTGAATCGATATTATTTTAGCACCTACACTACCCACGCAATCTATACCTACCTACCCTATTAAAGGCAAAGTAAAGGAATGTTTTGAAAAGGTTTATTCAATATAAAAGAAAGTAATTTATCTGAAATAGTCAACTGAAAAAATATAGATGATTCCTAAAAACACATTTATCTAAAGTGCTTAAGTAAATAATGTTATTCAATATGGAAGGCAATTATCATAAAATGTTCGACGACGATAATAATAATTCTACAAAGACCCATAAAACTCATGGGTTTTATGGAGCTTTTCACATGTAGATTATGTGAAGAAAACTGGTCATTTCCACCATAAACGCGTGTTCAACTTTCTTTTATTTCGGTCACCAGCACGTGTGGGTATGCGAATAGCGAAATACATACTACTTATGAAGTCTATTTAACCATGTTTTACTAAGCATTCTTTTACTTTTATTTACATCTGTGGAATTAAGTAATCTACTTTATGCAAATGAACAAAAAACTATAATGGAATAATCCCCCTAGGAAATTGATGTTGTTTAATAAGCACCAGGGCATATTTATGACCGAGGCGTTAGAAGCTACATTATTAGCTTTGCCCATGAATTCATATCTATTTGGTATTCATAAATACCTAAGCCCCTTGTTGTTCGGTGGTAAAAAACTTTCTTAGTCATTTTATAGTCCACGTACGCCTTTTTTAAAGAACCATAAAATAAATATTCCGTGACTATGGATAGGTACTGCCGACCAAGTAAAAGAAGACATCATAAAAAAAACATAAAGTGAGAAGTTTTACTCTAGTTTACGCTAGTACTCTTTTGGAGGAGTAATTATTTCATAAAATAATGGACTTCCTCTCTGCTACCGGGACGAATTTCCTTTTTTATTGAAAGACGCAGGAAGACTTCACTATAATTGCGTTAGTTTTGATTTTATTTAGAATTCTTAAGCAAGTTTTTGATAAGTTACAATAGAGTGAATTTATTTCAGTTACTGGAGAAAAAATGGATTTATGAGTAAGATTCCTTATTCTTCATACTGCGTATGGCTGAAGGCTAAATTGCTAACAATTGAATACTCTTTAATATGTGTTTCTCGAAGCTTAATTAATTAGGTACCTACTGTTAAAACTACTGGTTGTATGTACTATACGGCAAATATTACGAATGCCTGTAGCGATTTCTTATCACTATATACATACTATATACTACATAGTTGGGTCACTAATAAATAATAAGATTAAATAGCTCGTATGTTAACAAATCCAACAATGACCTAAAAATATATAAAAATTAAAAAAAAAACCTTGACACAAAAAAAAACTAAAAAACCAAAATAAATTAATCCAAGCGTCGTATCGTCAGGGGACCGCTAATAACGCCGCTTAGCACAAGCGCAAAACGAAGCAGACCCCGACTACTACCGGACGCAGACTAATTTTTATACTTCTATTTAAAATTTGTATAATGTTAAAAACAAACTAAACTCTGGAAGACCTGACTGAAAATGTTCAGATTAACGTATTTCCACAATTGGGGATGATCACATTTTTTTTCTTTGTGCGTCGGGTAGATTATTGAAAAGTTTTGGACCCGTATTTTTTCTTTTTTCACGGGGTCATAAAATTACGGAGATATATTGAGTTGAAATGGCGCATGACGTCACATGTAGGTAATTTTTATACCTGCTTGTGACGTAGTGAGTAATTTTTTGATATTTTGATAAAACAAAAAATACGTGTCTAATATTTTTGTATTACCTGTCTGACGGACAAAATAGAATGTCATTTTCTTTACCCAGTCTTCACCCCTATTAGTATATTATAATGTACGAAAAACTTCTAAAAAATCGAGTGAATAGCTACCGAAACTATGAAACATAATAATTATCTTTTGCTCAAAATTAATGGTTTTGGAAGGACGACATACAGTGATGACTTAACACTTCGTGAACACAGCACACTTTGGACGTCTAAAACCTACCTAAAAAACAAGAGCATACTAATAAAAGTTGGAATAAGAGCAAAATGAGTTTGTTCTTTACGTACTCGTGTCGTAATTAATAATTTGACGTCTCTGTGTGTACGATAAAGGCAGAGAGAGGCTAAAGTTTAATTAATCCGTATTTTACCCTTATCTATACAGACATGTGGGCGAATCTGTCGAGCCTCGCTATATAAACAATTAACTTAGATTGAGCAGCCCTCAAACCGCAGATGAGCATTATTGTGTGCTCATGTTTATCTGGTTCCGGCCTTAAACTGATCACTTCCTTTGGCCATAAACCCTACAGTTTTAAATATAATTTTATGTTTTACGAGTTTATGAAGCACATTATGTATTCAAAAGGAGGTATTAACTAAATAAAATAAATAAATACAGAGCAGAATAAATGAAATAGTTGACCAAACGTAGGGAGAACAAAGCAAACTATATGGATATCTACTTGGTTTGTTCTTTTGCGTTTATTCCAGGTTACGGTTTAGTCAGTGTAGGTAACACTACAGCGGGTTCAAAACCGAACGTGCATAGCCACAAGCCTTCCCCACGTAGATGGCAGTTCCGCCGGGCGGCGCTTTGCATGATAATATCTACAAGAACGTGAATTTCACTAAGACGCTAGATATCGAAAAGTCAATTTTTAAACATAGCTACTTTTATGGAAATGTTTATTGCATCCGCTAGTTGTTACATTTTACAACATATTTTTTTATTACTCTGTCTCGTTGTAGGAGTCTTTGATTGTTTTTTTTTTATATAACGAGTGTCACAAGCGTACTTTTATGTGCTCATCATCTACACGAGACACAACACAATGGCATTTTTACCCCCGACTAAACAAGAGGGGTTTTATAAGTTTGACGTGTGTATCTGTGTGTCTGTCTGTGGCATCGTAGCTCCTAAACGGATGAACCTATTTTGATAAAATTGGTTTCGTTTGAAAGGTGTTTTAATCGAAGGTGTTCTTAGCTATGTTTAAAAATCTGCTCAGCTGTTTGAAGGTCATGACCTCTTTTCTAGTTGATGAAAGGATATAAACAACTTCTACGACTCTGGTCGATTAGAAATTTGAAATCTTGTCACTTGTATGGTCATCGCTCACAATGGGCCTCATCAGAAGGCTTAAAGTCACCCAAAGAGCAATGGAGAGGGCTATGCTCAGAGTTTCCATGTGTGATCAAATCAGAATGAGGACTTACGTAAGAGAACCAAGGTTACCGACGTAGCCCTGAAATTGAAAATTTGAAACTTAAGTGGCTGTGGGCAGGGCACATTGCTCGCAGAACTGATGGCCGATGGGGCCAAAAAGTTCTGGAATGGCGACTGCGAACCGGAAGACGATGCGTTGGAAGGCCTCCCACTAGGTGGACCTCTGACCTGGGGAAGGTTGCGGGGATCCGCTGGATCGAGTCGAATGGGACCGGTCAATATGGCGACACTTGTGGGAGGTATATGTCCAGCAGTGGACGTCTTAAGGCTGAAATGATGATGAATTAACCAGTTAATTGCAGAGAAGTGTTTCTGCTATTAACTGGTTAATTCATCATCATTTCTTTCATCTATGTCTTGAGTAGGACATTTATGAGCTTAGTTAGTTATTTTAATTGCATGTTTACAATCAGTTTCAAACCCAAATTGAATTTATTATGCCAAGTTTTGATAGATTTATACACCGTGTAAATCACCTCATCACAAAGCCGTCAACCAAGCATTCTGTACATGAAACTAAGTAACTTTACGCAAAAATTATTGCTGGGAAACGACTTTTTTTTGGGGGGTGTAAAATCATGTTTTGTGGTAGAACTCCGTAACGCACTCAAAACATTGTGCTGATGGACGGATTGAATAATACGGGGGTCGTGGAGGTGTTTAAAGTAAAAATCTTAATTTAAAAACTTGTATTTAAAAAAATACTTGTCAAAAAGTTGGAACTTTGATCCCTAATATCTCCGTAACTAGAAGGTTCCCAGGTATGGTGTAGAACAAAAAAATTATCGCAATGACAGGGAGAACCAGTGCCTTTCGGCTTCGTTAAGAGGTGTTTTACACCCTGTATATTGAAGCAAAAGGTAGTTCGTGTAACTTGTTTACTTGTAGTTTATCTACACGCTACATAAACTTACTCCACCTAACTTGCTTAACAAGGCTTCATAATTCTGAACCGAACAAACCTGCCAAGTTTTCTTAGAAATATGACGTATTACGAAGTATTGTCATTTTTCTAAAAGTTTACAGTCCTGCACGTGAAAGGCTATTTTTGCAATTGTCAGAAAAATAACCCAAGTACAGGAGAATTCACAAGGGTGCTCTTAGTCGAGAAACTACAACAACAAACATTTAGGGCAATGCAGTAATAAATTACGGGAACTAAAACAAAATTGTATTTGTTGAGCACGGATAGGACATAATACTTCTCTTTTGTGTTCTTTCTATCCCACACGATTACGCCATAAAAACACCATTTTTTTATTATTCATAATCTGTATAACATACAAAAAGTCTTCCAAACTGCAAAACAGTTTGTCAGCAGTTGTCCTGGTTTCACAGTATTCATCATCATCAGTAGCCTATTATGTTCCCACTGCTGGGACACAGGCCTCCTCTCTATGAGAGGGAGTGGGCTGTAATCCACCACGCGGGCCCAGTGCGGGTTGGTAGATGTCACATGTCTTCGAATTTTTAGTTCTAGGACATGCCGGTTTCCTCACGATGTTTTCCTTCACCGTTTTTGAGGGCAGCGGTGATGAAATAAATTACACAAAGTAATGCGCCTGCCTGGGTTCGAACCCACGGCTTACTGCTCGTAAGTCGGGGCTGCCACCAATGGGCCACCGCTGCTCTCGCTTTTTCTGCTTTCACAGTATTATAATACTAAAAAAAAAAAAAAAATGTAAATTACGTGCAAAAAAGAAAGTCAGTTTATAGACACCCCGCACGTATAGGTTAATGTTTTTTTTTAGTTTCAGTTCCGTGTCGGGTGGGGATATAATTAATCTATATTTTTTTTTTATTTTGGTACAAAAATTGTAAAGCGGTTCACAGAATACATCTACCTACCAAGTGTCAGATGTGTAGTCCTAATAGTTTCGGAATAAAGTGGCTGTGACATACGGACAGACAGACAGACATGACGAATGTATAAGGGTTCCGTTTTTTGCCATTCGGCTACGGAACCCTAAAAAGAACATTTTCAAATTTTACACCCATGGACAATTGCCATTGTCAAATGCAAAGATAGTTAGCTACGGGCAAAATGAGAGGTAGAGTTTTTTAAGAAGATTTTTAAATTGTTCTTTAGATTTGACATGCGATATCAATTTTAGGGGTAGCTCATTCACCAACGTCGGTGATACATACTTTCTTGTGCGCTTACCAAAGTAGTTTTTGACTTAAGCAACAGCACGTGCCTTCTTTTTAACCCCCGACCAAAAAAGAGGGGTGTTATAAGTTTGACGTGTGTATCTGTGTATCTGTGTGTCTGTCTGTGGCATCGTAGCTCCCAAACGGATGAAGCGATTTTGATAAAATTGGTGTCATTTGAAAGGTATTTTAATGGAGAGTGTTCTTAGCTATGTTTCGAGAAAATCTGCTCAGCTGTTTGAAGCTCATCACCTCTTTTCTAGTTGATGAAGGGATTTAAACAACTTCTACGGGTCAAGTTGATTGGGAATTCTTGTCACTTTCTCACCATGGGCATCGCCAGGGGGGTAGGCTGCACACCCCCCCTCCCCCCTATAAGCTCAAGTTTTGTTAATTCATTTCTTTCCTTGTTTTCGTTAATAAGCGAGAAGAGGCGCAACACCAAGAAAAGTGGAAGGAATGGGAGTAGACCTATGCCCAGGAGTGGGACAGTCAAGGCTAAGAAAAAATAATTTAAGTTTAAAAAGCATGAAATAAAAATTAAATTAAAATTTAAAAAACCCCCGACGGACAAAACCTCTAAAAAAAAACAAAAATAAAATTAATCCAAGCGTCGTAGCGTCGGGGGACCGCTAAGTAGACCGCTTAGTACATAAAAATATATATACAAACAAAGCGGACCCCCGACGCTACGACGCTTGGATTAATTTTTTTTTGTTTTTTTTTTAGATAAACGAGTTATAGTAGTATAATAGTTATTAAATTGTTCAGTCAAGATATTAACCTTGCTTTTGAAATGAACCGGAAGTATTTTTCAAATTTTGAACAGCGTATGTACATATTGTATATAATTTTGATTTAGGCTTTTTTTTTTTTTTTTTTAATCTACATGTAGTTTAAGTAGCCTTAACCACTAGATATTGATTTAATTTAAGTGTAGGGAATGCAAGGACATATCCATCCAACCCGTATTCAATAACTGAGTCAGCCAGCGCATGTATACAATACTTTTCTGTTGACAGCATGATTAAGAGTCTTTAATTTACCCAGAATGGATCGTAGTTTATTGCAAACGTAGTTGACATGCAGATTCCAAGTGAATGTATTATCTATTACTAATTCTAGGTACTTATAAGATGTAACTGTTTCTAAGTATGAGCATTGACAGTTCAGCTTGTTGTTATGCAGACATTCGTACGAATGACCTTTCTCTCCGATTGTCCACAAGTTATCTTTATTTTAATGATACGGTGAGTGAATGAGCATGCACTAACTTTTACTTCTGTTGATTATAATGCCATTATCATTATATTATATCATAACGTCATTATATTATATTTTTTCTGCAATTTTATTTACTGTAAGTATTAACTTTTGCTATAGGTCTATAATTGCAATAATCCTAATGGGATCCCTGTTTATACATAGGCCTCACTATCATCATCATCATCAGCCTATAATGTTCCCACTTTTGGGACACAGGTGTCCTCTCAATGAGAGGGAGTGGGCTTTAATCCACCACGCGGGCCCAGTGCAGGTTGGTAGATGTCACATGTCTTCTAATTTTTAGTTCTAGGACATGCCAGTTTCCTCACGATGTTTTCCTTCACCGTTTTGAGAGCACTACCTCAAACCTCGGGCCACACTATAGACTTTTTAAAGTCCTTCTGATTTTTTAACACTACTTTTGATCAAATAAGCTATAACTGGACTAATTTGTTCTTTAATATTTATTAAATCATTAATTCTTTGGAACTTTTTAAATCTAAAACTTTCATTACAGTCATTTACATAGCTCGTCCTGTTCAAAAAATTGTGTTGACATTTATATTTAATCATATCTACTTCTTTCGTCAAGGTTTCACAGAAATTGTTACAGATATTTTGCAATGTTTCATTTCTTAGTAAATGCTTCTCCACTATAGAATCTACTCCTAGTTTAGACCTACCAAGCCAGTTATTTATATTTCATTGGTTCTACTTCTGCTGCATACCCTGCTCAACCATAAATCTACCCGCTTTTACAGGTGATCTTATACATCGAAAATTATCCGCAGGGACACCTAATTAAAAGAATTATATTTAATTACCCTGGTATAGGCGAACTTGTGGGGCATGCTAATTAGAAAACAAAAAACAGTTTTATTGGAATACCTTTCAGCCATAAAGACAATTAAAAGGTAGCAGATGTCAGAGTTGCTTTAGCATTTAATTTTATAATATTACCTACCCAGCAAAGTTTAGTTCATCATCATCAGCCTATAATGTTCCCACTGCTGGGACACAGGCCTCCTCTCTATGAGAGGGAGTGGGCTTTAATCAACCACGCAGGCCCAGCGCAGGTTGGTAGATGTCACATGTCTTCGAATTTTTTGTTCTAGGACATGCCGGTTTCCTCACGATGTTTTCCTTCGCCGTTTTTGAAGGCAGCGGTGATGAAATAAATTACACAAAGTAATGCGCTTGCTTGGGTTCGAACCCACGGCTTACTGTTCGTAAGTCGCGGCTGCCACCACTGGGCCACCGCTGCACGGTGGTCCAAGCGCCCTACAAGCGCGGTCATAAATACCTTACTCTATTAAATGAGATATTTCTGAGGGGTAAATAATAAAAAAAATAGTTCACAAATGTAGATTAATGCTTTTTTTACATAATTTAATACATAATATACAATAAACTGCACAATATGTACTGTTTATATATAAATTTAAATAGTCAATATTTGAGATCTTTTGCCCCTCGTTCTGAAATACATCTGAATATGATATTAATGCTATTCATGAAGGGGATACAATTAAATACGTATTCTTTTATACATATACTCGTATTATACATATGATATACAACACAAAGCAAGAAAACTGAAACTACAATTTATTTACAAACGTTATCATAACCACAACAACCAACCTATAAATTCGTAATAAATCTAAAACCTGCCTCGACATAACGCTTTTTTTATTACGTGAAACATTCCGAAGACTAGTAATGAATCGGTCTGAGCTGAGTAAAAGTCTGTTAAGTAAGTCCGTATTCTTAAGTACTCGCGACATTTTTCTCGTGTGATCCCGCCTGAAGGCCTTATGTTTTTTGTTAGATTCTGCTGCCTCTTCGGATAATTCTCCGATAGATAATGGATCATACTGTGCCACTTCAGCACCATGGATGAGAACTTTGTGAACGAAAGCTGGGAGATTATACCACGGATATTCTTGAATTAAAAGTCGCGCGGTGTCCAAAGCATATTCATTAAATTTATCCGAATCAATATTTAAACCTGAGGACAAGGCTTGTAAAATTGTGGAACAACGATCAATAAAATCTTTATTTAAGCCAGTATTTTCAGCTGAAACTGCAGAATTAGAGAAAAAAAAAGGCGTCCGCGTTCGCAAGATGGCCCGGGCTGGTTCGCGTTTTCTTGAATGCACTGCTCATTACTTCTTACTAATTTGACACATTCAATTTCATTAAACTAGTCTGAGTACTTATGCAAACATTTTGATTTCGCTCTAGAGACATTTTTCCAAAATCTATCAAGACTTTTACATAAATTGAGTATCTTAACTATCTAAGTTCCTAATGTCTAGATTCTCCACCTCATCCAGAGAAGCTAGAATAGTTTCAAATTCAAATTCAAATTCAAACATGTTTATTTGTGACACATAGGTAAAAGTATGTACATGGTGTTATCAAAAAAAGTTGTCTCACTATGTGCTGCCATGCAAGGCGTACAAAATTACAATTAATGTTTACACATTAACTAATGTAGGTTGTAGTTTTTTGACTATAGAAACTACTGATATTGCAGCTAATTACCTAATATTAAATCTTTAATAAAATATACAATAAACAAAAACAAATTAAAAACAATACAAAATAAGTAAACAATAAAAGTAGTAACAATCTTACGAACTAAAGCTAATAATCAGGGAATAAAATTATCTATTAAAAATACAAGTTTAAAATAAAACAGTTTTCATTTTTCTTCCAGGTATTCATTTATAGAATAATATGCTTTTTGAATTAAGAATTTATGGAGGGTTTTTTTAAATGTATTGCAGTCTTTTGTTGTTTTTATTGACTTAGGAAGTTTGTTAAAAATTTTTTTGGTGCCATTCCTAGGAAACTTTTTGAGTAAAGGGCGGTTTGATGGGATTTAGACTTAAGTGCACCTTGGTGGCGTTTAGATGATACGGTTTCGAATTGGTTAGGGTTATTTTTGATAAATATGGCAACTTCATAAATGTAAAGGGATGGGACTGTTAATAATTTTAGATTAATAAAAAATGGTTTGCAACTGTCAGTGTTTTGGATCATGCATACTGCCCGAACGCATTTTTTTTGGGCTTTAAAGACAGCCTCCCTTTCCGTAGAATTACCCCAGAATATTACTCCATAACGCAGTGTTGTGGAGACGTATGCGTGGTATGCGGTAAGAACGGTGCTGCGATTCGCGACTTTATTTAAATTGTGTAGGGCATAGCAATATTGGTTAAGTTTTTTTATTAAATGCTCAATGTGTGTTTTCCATGTCATATGTTGATCTAACCAAAGCCCTTGATACCAGTTTCCAACACGTATTGATGTCTCTGAACAACACTTCCAGTTACGGCAGACCAAATATCAAAGAAATGCATCCTTGAGAAAGTACATTTAATCAAAGTACCTGATAAAAATATTAAATATTTTACGCATGTTTCGTAGACCGTGCTACGCCTGAGCCTACGTAGTCGTAGAGGCTATATAGCAACTAAAGTGGCAAAAGGATGCAAAAAAACCTTTTATATTTTCAAAATAAACACTTCAATCTTAAATCTAAGATATGTGAGAGTAATAATAATAAAAAATAAAAATAATTTTTTTTTAAAAAGTATTACAAAAGTGTACATTCATGCGCAGTAGTATTATTTTTCATACAATGGTATAATTAGTACTTATAAGTAAACTATAACTAAAACATATTCAAAAGGCAAGTAATGATAGTTCAATGCAGATGTTTGGTAGCGACCTGCCCGAACTAGGTTTATTTAAACCTGTGTTTCAGGCCATCACTTTACATAGCACAATTTAATTAGGACATTAAAATTATGAAATAAAATTAAACTATTAACAACTGTAGAGTATTCTATTATGGTCGATAATTAGTTGTAAGTCTATTTGAAGTCAACAGTAAGGTAAATATTTGGTAGAAATCCTGTGTGGCGTAGCACGTAAAAACACGTCATAATAAGTCAAATAAAATTTAAAAAATATAACTAAATAGTAAAAACATAACTTGATCTTGAAAATCCATGTCACAAACACCACTCAAAGACAATGCAATTCTGAGAATTCGCCGTTACACAAACCATATGTGCTAATGGGTTACTTATAAGGCGAGCGCAACGTTATGATGTGTTTGTTTACTTCGGAGGTCGAAAAATAAGTGATAATTAGACATATTTATATTTTTGGGTAGCTTGTTTATTGGTAAATAGTTATAAGTAATTTCATCATCATCATCATTAGCCTATTATGTTCCCACTGCTGGGACACAGGCTTCCTCTGTATGAGAGGGAGTGGGCTGTAATCCACCACGCGGGCCCAGTGCGGGTTGGTAGATGTCACATGTCTTCGAATTTTTAGTTCTAGGACATGCCGGTTTCCTCACGATGTTTTCCTTCACCGTTTTTGAGGGCAGCGGTGATGAAATAAATTACACAAAGTAATGCGCCTGCCTGGGTTTGAACCCACGGCTTACTGCTCGTAAGTCGGGGCTGCCACCACTGGGCCACCGCTGCTCTATATAAGTAATTTAAGTGGGGGTAATTGATGACGAAATTTTTGCATTAATGACCTAAGGCGGTACCACCGTGCGCTGCTCTAAAGTTTAGTTAGATAACATTATTTCCTCGAAGTTATCCATAATTATATGATAGATAACACTTGCTCGAACTCAAAACTTATGTAAACCTTCCCTTCCGACAAAAATACATGTAGCGAAACAAGTCGAAATGATTTGGGAGATACGCGAGGGTGATAAATTAAATCACGTCACACACAAGGATTCTGTTTCCCTTTTTTTACGAACCTTTACCAAAAGCCATTATTAAAGTGTCTGTACGTACATACCTAGGCAAACAAAGGTTCTTATTGGGTTTACAAGTATGTACTAGGTAGCTTGCACCTGTGCTGTTTTATGCCTGTATCGTATTTTTTCTTTAAGTGATAATATATTGTCTATGACACATTATGTCCATAAGCAAGTAAATTATACTCGTACCTGCAATGCTTAAGCATAATGCCAATAAAAGTTATTAAAGAGTTAATTTTCAAGGGTAGTTAAACAAATTTTGCTACTCACTTATAAGGATTCAAGGTGGCGTACCAATAGGTATATAATTATGTTACCATCACAACTATACATATCTATGTATTACCTAGCTACCTTGCATTGTGTTTCTATAACATCATCAGCCTAGCCTTTTCCCAAACTATCTTGGGGTCGGCTTCCAGTCTAACCGGATGCAGCTGAGTACCAGTATTTTACATGAAGCGACTGCCTATCTGACCTCCACAACCCAGTAACTGTGTAATACGATGCCTCTTGGTAAGACTGGATGTCAGACTTTTTGGCTTCGGACTACTCGTAACGACTGTCAAAGATCTTCAAATTACAGCCGGGACCAACGGCTTAACGTGCTTTCCGAGGCATGGAGGAACCTCGGTGTGTAATTATGATCACACATCCATGGACCAACCTCGGCAAGCACGGCTTAACCTTAAAGATCGACCTGTACGGCTGTCTTTATTTAGCCACGAGCTCCACTTGCAGCAGCATAAAATCTCAATTGCGAACAATAACTGCACATTTTCTGTTCTTTTCACATTGTTGGAACCCGATAAAACATTGAGTATTTATCTTGGAGACTACAAAAGTACATTAATATATATACCAAATTCCTATAATAACTATCGATATTGTTTTTAAGGTATAAAAACTTGTTTCATTCCTGGACGTCTACCATGAGTTGTCATAGTTAGATCGCTTGACGTAACTGCAATAGTTACGTCAATAAGCAAAGTCAAAGTCAAAGTCAAAGTCAAAGTCAAAGCATTTATTTCAATTAGACCATTACAGGCACTTTTGAAAGTCAAAAAAAAAACAAAATAAAACGCGAAGCTACAGTCCCAGTCACAAGGCATAATAACTTATGAAAGTACTGTAGTTGCCCATTCCGTAGCGTAGATCTCTATGGAGAAGAACGGGCAAGAAACTCCATGGACACTCTTTTAAATCAAAATATGTTACAAAATCTTGGTTACATCATTCATGTTAAGAATTACAAATATGTGAGAACAATGTAGAAATACGGGCAAGTTAAGAGCGTCCAGAGTAAAAGATTAAATCAGTAATTAAAAATAAAGTAATTAAAATAAACCGTGGCAGCTAAGAGATGACCAGTCACAACTGACAGCGCCCGTTCACGAACATGACGCATGTATCAGCCATCATTCAACTCAACCATTTTGAAGGGAACTAAACGACCCGACACACCCGCCACCATCAGCGTGACATTTAAGTGAGCATGACATTCACTCAACCACCAGGGTAATTTCGCGTCAATGAAAGATGTAGGTACTCATTAAGTGGTGGCTTTACAGTACATAGTACTCACACATGTGCTATGCAATTATATAATACTAAGAGATTGAATCTATACAATGCAAATATGTTTTTACAATCTTCTGCAGCTTTCACAATAACTTCACTTTGTAATTCAGATGATTCCGATTGCCCCTATGGTTGTGGAGCAGGACCAGCATTGAGCCAAGCATTTTTATCATCAATATAATCCCCCAACTTATAATATGCTTGCCTACATAGTGTGCGTTTTATGCAAGATTTAAATTTCGTTTCATTCAGTTGCAGAATGGGGGGAGGTATTTTATTGTAACATTTTAAACAATACCCCATGAAAGATGAGTCTACTTTAGCTAACCTGAAACCTGGCTGAACTAGTTGGTCCCTGTTTCTAGTATTATAGTGGTGCCGGTCACCTCTTCTACTAAATAAATGCAGATTTTTCCTAACGTACATGATGTTTTCATAGATGTATTGACAAGGTACCGTCATGATGTTAATTTCCTTAAACAGTTCTCTTAGAGAATCGCGCCTACGTAGATTATATATGGCTCTGATAGCTCTTTTCTGCAGAATAAATATAGACTCGATGTCTGCAGCCCGTCCCCATAGTAAAATACCGTATGACATAATACTATGAAAATAACTAAAATACACTATCCTCGCGGTATCTACATCAGTAAATTGACGGATTTTCTGACAGCATATGCTGCTGAACTCAGCCGTCCTGCAAGAGATGTTAAATGAGGACCCCATTGTAGCCTTGAGTCGAGCGTGATCCCCAAGAAAACAGTTTCATCGACAAATTCAAGTTTCTCTTGATTCAATACTATGTCACAGTCACTACATTTGACATTTGGTAGAGAAAATCTTATGCACTTAGTTTTTTTCCCATTTAATACTAAATTATTAGCGGTAAACCATTTATGAATCTGCATAAGAGCGTTATTTACGTCGTCAAGATTTGTGGCACGTCTGCTTATCCTAAATATTAAAGAAGTATCGTCAGCAAACAACACCATTTGTGGTTGGTTTTTAAATAAATGGGGTAGGTCATTAATATATACTAAAAAGAGGAAAGGACCCAATATCGAACCTTGTGGTACACCCATTTTTACTTTTAAACCCATCGAATTTACACCATTTACTTGTACTTGCTGTTGTCTATCATTCAAATACGATCTTACTAAACTGAGCGCAAGTTTACCTAAACCGTAATGCTCAAGTTTCAAGAGCAATGTTTGGTGATTTACGCAATCAAATGCTTTCGAGAGGTCACAGAAGATTCCTATGGCATCTTGTGCCTCTTCCCACGCGGTATATATGTGTTTTAATAAAGTGACACCGGCGTCAGTCGTACAACGTCCTTTGGTGAAACCGTACTGTTTCTCATGTAAGATTTTATTGGTGTTAAAGTGGGTGAGCATTTGATTAAGCATCACCTTTTCAAACACCTTGCTGAAAACCGGCAACACGGATACGGGTCTATAGTTATTGGTATCTTTACTGTCCCCAGATTTGAAAAGTGGTATTACCTTGCTGTATTTCATTAGGTCCGGGAAGACTCCTTGGTCCACACACAAATTAAATATTAAGGCTAAGTACGGTGCTATAGTGTCAATAATAGCTTGACACACTTTAATAGACATTCCCCATAAATCTTCGGTTAATTTGACTTTGATTTCCTTAAAAGCTTTAATAACTGCTATGGGGTTTATATGCTTAAATTGAAACTCAACCGGACAGGCTGAAACGTTCGCTTTTAATAAATCAATAGAAAGCAAGGGTGAGGAATTTAAGGTTTCGGTAGTTTTCTGCGGGATATTGGTAAAGAAATCTACAAATTCTTGAGCTACTTCGTTTTTAGAGCTTAGAAGACCACGTGAAGTCTCTAGTCTGATATCATTATTACATTTTTTATTTCTATTAGTTTCATTGTTGATAATTTTCCAAACCGTCTTTATTTTGTTATCGGCGAACTTAATCTTGTTGCTAATGAATAAAGCTTTAGCTACCTTGCAAGTGTTTTTAAAGATTTTTGAATAAGTTGCAACATATTTATTAAAAGTCTCCGAGTTGATGTAAGGCTTAAGGCCGTACAACTCAAACAATCGCTCCCTACTTATCCTAATACCCTTAGTTGCCCAGTCACTGAACATAAACTTAGGGTAAATAGATTTAGTTTTCATTTTTAATGTATTATTGAACTCTATGTGAACCACCGAAAAGAATTCCTCATAAAATTTATTTGCATTTCCAATAATATGGTCCGGAATGCCTAAATTACTAATTAAGTTATTATTAAATTTATTCAAATTGCTGGGTGTTATTTGTCTAGAGTTTATCTGAATTTTTTGCAAAGGTGTGTGATACTCGAAAACAACGGTTTGACCGCTGTGATCAGAAGGGAGGTAATTAACAATGGATTTATCTAAGTAGTTACAGTTACAAAAAACATTATCAATACATGTAGCAGTATTTGTAGTAATTCGGGTTGCTTCCGAAAACACGTTTAACAAATTAAATGATTTAAAAAGATGTAAAAATCTACTACTATTTGAATTTTTGTCTAAAATATTAACATTAAAGTCACCGCAAATAACCAGTGATTTATTACCAGTTGCAAGTTTTGCTAAAGCATCTTCCATTACTGCCTCAAATATGGAGTAGTTTTGATAATTTGGGGGTCTGTAAACGCACACTATTATATGCTTATCCAGCTCAACACAAGACAGTTCAATATTATGCTCAACCGAAAGATCAACAATATCGTTCCGAGACTTAAATTTAATACTATTTTTAACTAAGATTAATGAACCCCCACGCATCTTAGATTTTCGGTTAAAGCAACTGCCCACACTGTAATTTGCGTAATTTATTAGCAAATACTATAGTTAGCTTTTTCAATGGTACCATGAGCTGTGTTGGTGCTTACTACCAAATTCTAAGCAAATGAAGCCCAAACTTGCAGTCGCTGTAGTTTAGTTTACTACACGGTGACGTAGGATAGATAACTATAGTGACTCATACTGCGCATTTTAGTACCCGACTATCCGCTAGAGGCGCTGTAAAAGTTTTCATTCATTTTTTTAACTACAAACGCTAGCGAGTATAGATTGTTAAAACTCATGGTAGACGTGCTGGTGTTTCTAACGACGTGTGTGTGATGATGTGAATACGTAAGTATTTCTGCAAATCAAAAGTATATTGTTTTTCCACTGCAAATGTGTAGATACCAGGGGATTCATAATATTTCTTTTACCTCAAACTTTGTTTGAAAACACCTCTGTGGACATAATATTTTTATAAAATTATCTGTCTGAGTTACTTTGTTGCCTTAGGTTGGTTGACTACATAACTTTAACCGGTAATATCATAAATCTTTATGTTTTTAGATATTCTGTACAGTTTTATTTTCGGTATAAATTACTTATCGATTTTACTCACATGATACACACAATATTAATACACGCAAAAGTGAACAAACATATCTAAGCAGTTACACTGAATACGTACGAGAATCAGGCCTAACGAATAGTCATGACTATTTATTTATCCGAGGCAAATGACAACGTTTCATTAGAACACACTCGTAAAGAAAACCGTGTTATATTTAGAGATCGAACGGCTCACTGATCAATCGACGGAGATCGCTCTTTGCTACAGAAGTATGTGAGGGATGAACTTTAATTAAAGTGCGCTAGAACATTAAGGCTTTCAAAGGGAATAGTCTCGATAAACTTAGTCTACTCCCCAGGCCCCTCAGAAAGTATTGCGAAAAAAAGTTTTTATATATGGGAGACTGGCCAGTTATTATGTTTTTCGAAAATATGATTATTTATAAGTAAAAATAAATAGTTCCAATTTCAAAATTTCCCTCCACATTTTTTGCGAGTTAATTCAAAGTATTGTGTCTCACTGAAATATGGATCTGCGCCGGGAACATTTTAGAGCTATGATTTTATACGATTTCAAGTGTCGCCTGAAACCGGATGAATCGTACGATAGACTTCAAATGGCATTCATGGATGAAGGCCCTTCCAAGGCAACCGTGTATCGTTGGTATAACGAATTCAAGCGCGGTCGACCAACTTTGGGGGATGACGAAAGAAGCGGTCGCCCTTTGACGGCTGTTACCGAAGAAAACGTGCTAGCAGTGAAAAATTTAATCCAAGACAATAGGCGAATTACATATCAGGAGATTCAACACATATTGAAGATTGGATCGGGAAGCGTTCACGAGATTCTACACAGCCATCTTCGCGTGAGGAGGATAGTATCACGCTGGGTGCCGCACAACCTCACCGATGCTCAGAAGCAGGCCCGGGTGGAATGGTGCCGTGATATGCTTAACAAATTTGAAGCAGGCTCGTCTCGGCGTGTTTACGACATCGTTACAGGTGATGAGTCCTGGATTTATCAATACGACCCAGAAACCAAGCGCCAGTCGACTGTTTGGGTGTTTCAAAATGAGCCAACGCCTACCAAAGTGAAGCGATCTAGAAGCGGGGGTAAGATTTTGATCGCTAGCTTTTTTAATTTGACTGGCCACTTGGTATCAATTCCCTTACGGGATCAAAGAAGCATTAATGCCGAATGGTATACTTCCAAATGTTTGCCAGAAGTTTTCTCTGTTATAAGCAACAAGCGACCAAACACAGGGCTCCGCGGGCTACTGCTCCACCACGACAATGCACCTGCGCACACCGCACTCAAAACGAGGGACTTCCTGGACAGCACGCCAGTCAAACTCCTGGGTCACCCTCCTTACAGCCCTGATCTAGCACCGTGTGACTTCTTTTTATTCCCAAAAATAAAAAATCAGCTCAAAGGGATACAATTTTCGTCGCCGGAAGATGCGCTGGCTGGGTTCGAGCAGGCTGTAAACGAGGTGTCTGCGGCGGACTGGAAAAAGTGTTTTGAAAACTGGTTTAGGCGCATGAATCTTTGTATAGAGGCTGGTGGAAAGTACTTTGAAAAGATTTAATAAAAATATATGTACGTATAGAACAATTTTTTTTAGTTTCGCAAAACTTTCTGAGTGTCCCACGTATGTACATCAGGCTGAACATATAAAAACCTACCTCCTCTTGATAATACTAGCAAAACAACCAATATTTATATATCTGCGTACAAGCCATGAAATTGCTGAGTGCCTCCCAGTGCTTGTTACCAAAGCAAATTTTACCGCCTTTACCCAAAGTGTTGTATTTTTTGGAAGTTAAAATAAAATATAAATATTTAATACGTAGCGTAGCTTCGCTCTATAGCATCACACTTCAGTCAACTCTACGATTAACTTTAAACTTAAAAATATAGTAGTGCAGTAGTCGTAGAGTAGCTTTGATTTTCAGCTTCAGTATTAAACATAATACCACGGATTCCTCACCGGTCTCTCAATTAGATTAGATAAGAATTTCTTGTTCACCACTCGCTTTGCTGCTGTGCGAAATCTCATATAGTATGACCGTCTACATTACATCAAAGTTGGATGGAATACAAGCACTGGTCAGTTTTGAATGTGTTGACTTCTCTATAACTCCTACCTACACAACATTTCTATTTAATTCATTCAGCCTTTGATACGGATAATGTTAGTGAAAAACAATTCCAAAAAGCCAGTACCTAACTACTTTGTTATGCTCAATTTGCGATAAAAAGTTATTTACCTCATTTGTAAAACATTCATTTCAAAGTACTAAAGAACATAATTTATCATGCTAGGCGGTAGCGTTATTTTATAAAACGAAACATTAGTATTAAATTACATTAAAAAGGTGTTATTTCGTTGTAAACCAGAAATAAACACGTTTTGGAGGCGTCCTTGGTAACAAAGCATAATTAATACCCCTAAGTCTTCATTCAACCATATTTCTCTTTGATGTATAAACTTAGTTGGTTCTAGCCTGGACGTCCACATGGGACGTGGTATCGTACAGTACCTGCATGATCATGAAAGTGTTTGTAAATCATGTTTATAAATCCCTCTTTGTATCCGCACTAAATGTAGAGCAAAGTGGTGCTCCGCTACGGTTTCACTCACAATCGCCTCGCTACGTGTCCGTAGTGTCGTTATTGGGACACAAAGTCTAAATCAACAAGAGAACTGTCAAAGCCCCAAATTATCAAAGCACTTGAGTCGTGTAGACCTCATCGTTCCTTATACAAGGTGTTGTTTTGCAACCTCGTCAAAATTCAGGAGGTTGTCACAAAGGACATCAATAATCAATTAAAAATAGGGTAACACGTTAATTATTAAAAAAACGCTGAGATTTTTGGTTATTTGAGTTTGTCAGTATTTCAGAATAACCCCCTTAACGTGGTTTAGGGAATAAGAAACTTTCGAATAAACGTTGCAGATTGTTTGTATGTGTGGAAGCGCAGTTATAGGGCGAGAATCAGTCGGCCCGCGTTTAAAACTCGGGTGGTTTACACTTAACGATTTCGGTAAATAAGAAAAAAAATAAAAATTACCTACCCATTTTATTACAGATTCGGGACGAGAATCATTAGCTTAGTAACCTCTTTGAATTTGACGAGCATGCAAAACAACACCTTGTATTAAAACAAGTTATTTTTCACACAGTTCTAACTTTCGAGCCAGTATTTTAATTAAGAACCGAAGCGGGTTGCTTCGGTGTGATTGAAATACAGTTGTTTATGTAACTGGCAACTTAGACTAAGTTATAAGTTTAGTATTTCTACTGTACCATAGTCTCATAAAGTACGACATTCAAAACTGGCTCCATATTGGGTCCTGGGTCTAAAGTAAGACCTTTTCTAGTAATAATGTGCTATGTATGGGTACAAGGGATGTAAAAAGACCCTTATTGAAGCCGGAAGGCACTTGTTCTTCCCGTCATTGCGATTTCTTTTTGCTAGACCATTCCTGGGACCTTCTAGTTACGAAGATATTTTTTAATTACAACTTTTTCAATGTTAAAACTTTACTTTAAATGCCTTCAATGACCCTTGTTATGTTCAATGCATCCACCAGCACAAGTTTTTGAGCGCGTTACATTGATATTTCACTCAAATAAAAGGCGTTTCCTAATAATAATGTTTGCGTAGAGTTACTTAATTTGATGTACAGAATGCTTGGAGTACGGTTTCGTGAAGTGTCCCTTTGCACCTTATTATTAATGATTAATTGTAGAGTTGCATAGCCTTCCTTTTAATTGAACACCGACTGAAACTGTACAGAATAACATACAAATAACTAAAATGTAATCCAAACAAATTCATGACTCCATCTATTGAATAAGCCAACCGAATTAAATTAATTCATAGCATGCAAAACTGACGCTGAATCTCAGACTCCAGACGAGCCATTCATTTTACAACTAATTATGAGAGGCTGTATCGTAGCATGCATACTGATACTATTACTTTACACATGAGATAATAATCTCTTGCTTTCGGGATTAGCAAACGTTGACTAGAATTTGTGGAATGCTTGCCACAACCATAACAATTAACAGTGTTTTGAGTTTTGAATTACAGTGTGATAACGTGCATGTATGTACGTTGCCTACTTGATGCGTCTCATTATAATCAGCTTGTCCCTACATTTGCTCCAGACATTAAGATATTGTTTATTCCGCCATCATTCAGTTGTGAGTGCCTCTTGGTTCAGTTGTAGGCGTCGCATAGTCAGTACTATGCTATACTATTACTCTTACGAGGCCTCGTAATCGGAATGAGTACACTTTAAATATTTCTATTTTATTGTATAATTGCACTTGCTTATTATTTAAAATTTTAAATTCATTGTTTTTTTTTTCATTTATATCTTTGTTACTTTTAACTTTTCTTTGAAGCGTGTTATTATTATTTTGCCTGTATGCTGTGAATAACGCTATTGATTACATAATAGTTCATTTTAAGTTTTTTGTCTGTATGTTTATTATGTAATTGTTTGTTGTTCCAAATAAAAATAAATAAATAAATTTTAACGAGGAACAATTGGAGGGCAAATCTGGTGCCAGCAGCCGCGGTGGTGGCTAATGGTAACCATACATAGACATTTACATGACTTCCAAAACCCTATGGCTAAACCATGTGTTTTTCGTAGAAACTATTTAGTATTCTTGATCCTCATCAAAACTATTTATTTACAACAGTCTCTTCAAGTCTTTAATAGAGTGCATGTGTATAGAACAGATATCATTATCTAAATCTCAGACCCCCATGAACCCGAGCGCACATCAAAAATTTACTAGCGGTTGTCAAATCCAAGCACACCTTGGGGTTCAAGAAATACTAAGATAAGGAAACTAAGGACTGATTAGTAGTCAAAGAAGCATTTACGATACAATCAAGGGTATCAAGGGTATGAGATTTGACTCCATTTCTGGTTCACTGTTCCTTTTTTTGCAATTAATTCCATGGCAGACGTCAAAATAAAGCCTTTTAAAAAGGTATTCTCAGTTCTGAAAGGTACATTAAATGGCATATTTTCACGTATACTTGTATGTGGTGTAGGTAAAATAGTTGCTTACAAAGAGAACAAAACAGTAAAGGAAACGCCAGCTAATTAAAGTTACGCCCGTCTGCCCTACATTTTACAGACTCAAGGCCCGCGTGTAAACAAGTTCAGTCGATCGTATTCCATCGCTACATAAACTTTAAAAGGTTATGCCAATAAGTGTCATGATTATTGTTAGTTATATTGTTGCTGTTGCCTTATAAAGCTTGAAAGCTTCGTGATTAAACCAGATTTTAACCTGACGATATTTCTGTCTGTTGATGCTTTATTAGGTGTGATGAAAAGGCGTTTTATGCATTTATAAATAGCATCTGCTTCATTAGTTTGCGGGATAAAAGACTTGCTGCTGTGCGAAATCAATTACCTACTAGCTGTGGCTCAAAGGAGTACTATTTGGAGCCAAGCGATTCGGTAGTAAAATAACAGACATCAACGAATTGAATGCAAACATTGCAATTCTTGACCGAGAGCTTGATTACCACGATGTAATCTGGCAATGCTTAGCCTCTGTCGAAGGTAAAATTTGGGCCACGGGAAGTGCCAACTAGGCGTTTGGAATTTTTGAGAAATTGCAAAAGTAGGTAGATAATTACTGACCACTTTCTTTCCATAATAAGATTAAAATTCTGGGAAAGAAGGACTAACGGTAAACAAGAAAATATTTAATTTGAATAAATTCAACATTTTTCGTAAGTGTTCCATGATTCATATTTTACAGTATAATGTCTTTGATTGAAATATTCCTCATAACTGGTTAAAGTTTTTGGTTTCCTAAAATTCGAGCGCGAGACTCCTTTTAGTATTTTTCACAATTATTTCTGAGGTTGAAACCCTAAGGTTTCGGATTTGGACATCCGCGCCCACTTGAATAAGTCACCCTATATGTAGACGGGTACATAAGATCAGATCTATAGGACGGAAGACCCTTAATGTATTCGTAGCACGTGTTGCGCCGTCCGCCTCTAAGCCAAGTTTAACCTGCTACAGGACACTACAAACACGGTTGGAATCAACACTGAACAGTGAACACCACCTTATAGAAAACTGTAACAACTTATATCAACATGGGGCCAATTGCTCCCTGTCTCAAACAAACAACATTTGCATATTCCCTTTGCCGTTTTAAAATATCTATACATATAAAAGCCTGTTTACTTGAGGACACTCAACAATCTGAAGTTACGAGGTTGAAAGCTTGTTCTCAAAACATTTTTACTTTGTAATGATATTCGCTTACAAACAAGTTTCACGTCTCGGGATTTTTGATGCACGTTTAAGAATACCTTCAGTCTTGAGATGAAAGCAAAGGGGTTCCTTGGTGGAGTAAATTCTTAAATATTTCAGAGATTAATTATTCCTTTAAAACTTGTTTCACGTTTAACTAAGATTCCTACACTAGAAAAAAATAAGATAAATTACTGCATAGTTTTCTTAGTGAAAGCTGTCAATCGAAGGGTTTTCCTGAATAAACGGAATTTTGTGCTGGGCAAACTGCTTTCAATACCAAAAATACTGTAGAATAATTACTACTTTTCAAAATGCTTATTATTACTACAGCTTTAGCTTCAATTTAAAGATAGATAAAGACCTCTTCTAGAAGGCTTTCCAAATCCGCAGTCTCCAGCTGGCCCAAGTTGGAACTTGGCTAACCTCATTGCATATTTATGAGTTTATGACCAAACTACATTCATCAGGTTCCAAGAAGCGGCAAATGATATTCATACATATCAATCCACGTCTGTTATTTTCAGAAGACACCATTAGTTATTTATCCAATAAGTAGGTGCTATACGTCCAGTTGTTGGCAAACTTTCATTTAATCGTTGGACTTAATTATGCCATGATGAGCCAACCCACAATACCTTCTCAATTAAAATAAACACATTGAAATAAACCAACAATGTAAATGATAATAATATTACTAGGAAAATCAGTCCCATTAACATTTAAAACGTTTGCTTGGAACAGATCAATCAGCGTTAACAATCCAAAATCGCAAAATGGGAGCAATTACTTCACAAAATGGGTGAAAAGTGGGTGAAAATGTGGATTGGTAAATTTTGACAGAACTACGCTCAAATACCTAATATAATTCTGTACACATATTCAATGCACATATAATATCTAAATTGCACCTCATTTTGGCCCTAACCTGACGCGGGCGCCACAAATTTCACAAACAGTAGGTATTAGTAACATTCCAAACAGTTCCAATAGGTGCGTCGACATCATTGGGCACCACATGTTAGTTATAACTTAATAACTCGAAGCATTTGGAGATAACAGACTTAGATAACGTAATTACACACACGTCGTTAGGAGAATACGAGTAGGTAGCTGACTACTTACATAACTCGAGTTTATTTATTCTTTCAAATATTAGCAAGCTCCTCGCTAGTCCTTACTTTATCATCATCTGTGTAGCCTTTTCTTTCATTTTTTTTTTAAACTAGTGCTGTTTAAACTCGTGTTTTATACGTAGGTAGGCTCCGGTATGGTGGTCTAGGGTCATCATTGGATTCAATCAGGTCCATACGGTAAGTTAAACTCACTATGGTCTGTTCCAAAAGTATTGGATGATGCTAAATGCACAAATTAATCCATTGAAGCCTTTACTAACTACCCTGTGGGTACATATTTCTAACTTTTGCAAAATTATACGAGTATATCATCCCTATTATAATGTAATTGCGGAGTTAAAATATATAGGTCTAACTAATCTCAGCATTAGGCGACATGTTTATTTTCCCCGAAATAATTAATTAGTGCTTAGCTACATTAATTGATATTAAACGCCTCAGTAACTGATGTTTCTGTCTATGTTAATGTGAAGATAATGAGTATTAAGTCCCGCTCTATCTTTCTAGAAACTTACGAAAAAACAATAGCAATTTCTATTGTGCTTTTTCTATTAGTTTCGTCCTGTGAACTGGCTAGAACTCAGCTCTTCGTGATTTAAGGTCTATAGAAACCAGTTTATAATAATTTTAATAACGTCTATCTTAATCTATTCATAAAGACAGGCAAATAGTCTTTTTACTTTATTCTTCATTGTTCTAACCGAACGTATCCCAGACCTTAAACCAAGCTGGCTTATCTTAGGCGTGCATCCGTATTCCGATTAGCTTTCATCCTAACCACAAAATTTTAATGGATGTGATTAAATAATCCGATTTCTAAGGCATATTTAAAACCAGTATAATCCATTTTGTAACGAGTTTTGGGAATTCGCCTACATATTATTTTCAGATTCTCAACACAAACATAAATATGTATAACTTTATTTATTTTTAACTTCAGCGTAAAAATATTCATTTTTACCCACATCCTATTTATCAACATTGCCAAAAATTTAAAAAAGAACGAAGCTTTACGCACTAAAATCAGACTAGAAAACGGTGGAGAGTACAGAGATATTTTGTACAATAGGGCTAGGCCGTTCGAATTCGCTCCAAATCCCGCAGAATGCTGAATCATAGAGAATTAGCCGCATGAATATACTCCACTGAGACGTTCGGTCTATGATCCATTCCATACCTATCTCAAGATATGAATCGGTCTCCGTTGTAAACCTACAGATAATGTGAATTGTTCGTTCGTGGTTTAAAGTAAATTGGTCAGCCGTGATATATTGTGGCCAATTTATCTGATCCGAGAGAGGCCGCCATCTGAAGTTTGCCACCCGAGTAATCCGAGATTTTGAAATGTTTCGCTAAGGCTAACCAACTACCAAACAAGACGAAATCATCAATTATTATTCTTGTTAGTTTGTTAGTGATGTGGTTAGGGCATATCTAAAGTAAGTAATTAAACTTCAAAATCATAGTAATGTTTAGAAATTGTAATGTAATTTTGAACTTCTGCAGAAACTAATTTACCTAGTACTTTATTCGGAATAACATACTAGGTAAATTAATAAAATAATATTTCCTTAATAGCTCCTGGAATAACTTATTCTATCTTCTGTGATTCACAATGTATCAATTTTGTTTTCTGGTATCTTCGAGGTTTGTTTACAAAAAATACTCCCCCCCGTATAAACCTATAATTACATATCGAATAACAAAGCTTAGCCATCTAACTTTCTTTTACAAAACCTTGACCTCTTTGCTCCTTTTAAAACATTTCAGAACTTTTTGAAGAATATTCTCGAAAACAATGTTAACTGCTGTAAGATATTGTGTCCTCCATAGAATTAATTGCGGCCTTTTAATAACTTTTTGTTGCTTTTTTCTCGTTTTAGCACATTGTCCTCTCAAATCGAAGTTAAACTTTTCCAACTTTTATGTGGTTGGGTAAGTACGTGTTGCGTCTTACCAATTAGGCATCAAACACTAAAAAGGGCTAAATCACGGCATCAGTAACGATAACGGGGTGCTATAGAATATCGACGTATTAATAGTTTAAACCAACATCTGTGATTTAAGGATGTGCTTAGTTCAGACAAATTTCAATTCACTCTGTCCTAGTTTGCTCTACCAACTTACAAAGGATTAAAATGCAATTATTTCCTTCAAGAAGTCCAGAGACGTTGGGTGCTGCGTCTCAAGCGACTAATCTCTTGTTTCCATAGTTACATTTTAATTAATTGAGTTCTATTAATTTTATGGAAAGGGACTGATTGAAGAATTGAGAGGACTAGAGGTCACTTGAATGCCATAAATTGTTACGCAATATAATACCTTGGTTAGGTAAGCTTAGGCTTAGGGGTGTCTATGGCCCATGTGAGGTCATAGAGAAATAATGGTACACACAGTTCTATTAAGTGGTTACCCCCCAAAAGACATGTGCGTTCATGTTGGGTCTAGTTGGTTTTTGATTTTGCAAAAACATTTTATTTTAATCAAGGTATATTTTTAGTGAACAAATAAGTTCAAGTTCATATTTATTGTTTACCGTCAATAAAGTGTTAAGACTATTAGTATTGGGTATAACGACAGTTAATAATAGGCTTAACATTTACGACTTCATACTCATTGTACAAAATAGACCGGAGGTTTCAAGAGCGCTTGCCGTGCAATTAATTAGGGGTTCAAATCCTCGGCACGACACGTCATACTTTGTCAAGGCTTTATTTTTTAATGTAAAGTATTTTTCTATTTTGTTTTAGTAATAATTATAAAGAATTTAAAAATCAAGAAAAATATAATACTTTACTAATCATTTAATAATATTTACTATTGCTATTATTTAACAAAACTTTGATCGTATTTGACAACAAAGATTTGTTCTACTATTTTTGTTCTGATAAAATTAGAAACCATTTTAAAAATAACTGGTAAATCTTAGTCGTTTAGTCTTTGTCGTTTTAAGTGAACGTATTCATCAAACGTTGTAGTTATAACTTGAGGATATGGATTAATTTTAAAGAAAACTAAGTAAAAATAATGGATACCCTCAAATTATAACATCTATCGATTAGACAGAGACCTGAAGCTAAAGTGACTCGGACGATACTACATAACAATGTCATCGTCATTTAAATGGGCTCACTGGGTATGTTTTTTATCGGCCGGAAGGAATAAAACGAAGTCCAGTGATGCGGTGGTTCGAATCCAAGTCGAAACAATTAGGTAACTCTTCTTGAAGTATTCTTTAGAGTATTCGTAACAAATTCAATGTTGTAGCAGTATAACATTTTAAAACTTAAGGGGTTAGCACATGATGACGCTGTTTGTTCTGTACCTAGAATTACAATAAAATTTAAAAAGTATTTTCGTATCCCTCAACGTTTGATGTAAGCGTAGTTTCCTCCAAAAGCTATCACGTGCCAAATCAAAGAGTATTAGTCGCTTGAGTGCACTTTAGTAAGACATATCTGATTAGTGTTTGCCCCGTCGCCGTCGTCAGTACAATGTGAAATGATTTTCAACAGGAAAAAGCTGTTGTAGCTACCTATTGATCACGTACGACGACAACCTTGGATCAAATTCGAGGGATAATGCAGAAAATTATTTTCCAATAATGTAGGGAGTATACCTACAGGTGCCGATCTTGAAGTCGGTACATAGGTCGTGCCTATCGTTTTTCTTGGAAAAAAAATCACATTAATATTTTGTTCAAAAACAATGTACTCAGCTTTAAGAAAATAGGTACTCGTTAATATCTATAGTAGGTACATTATATTGCAGATGATTAGATATGTCTCCTAACAGTGAAGTCGTGACCAGAAGAGGATCAAGACCAAGAATCATTACGATATACTTAAGTTTATTCGCTGTTTATGTTGCTTGACTTTGAAGTCTCCTTATTTGACGTGAACAAAACATTTAACTTGTTGAATTTCATTTGATATGGATCAACTAGTAGTCCCGCATCTGCACATAATTGCACCAGACCTACTAAAATGAAGGTAACAACTTTATTTTAGCTTTTTTGCCATTGCTTCTACTTTTTGTTTCGGAACCGGATGCGGGTGCGGTCGTTTTTTTTCTTTTTTAAATTCTCAACTTTGGTTCTTTTCTGCTAATTTACTATTGGTCAAATGCATGCAGGCAAGGATTTGACCCACAAAACAGGAATCTAAATATATACAGGAATCGTAGTTCTGCAGTTAACGCTCAAAATTAATTTCCATTATAGAAGTCAATAATTTCAGTTCGGTTTTACGAGTGCAAACACCACGGGGAACTGGCCTATAAACGTCAGGATTCGATCTAACTTAAGAGAATTGCGGTTGTGGGTGAAACTACACCTTCCCACGAACGACGTGGAAATCCTTTGCACTACTAAGATGGATGACGACAGCTTATCAATGGCGTTGAGCACGGTATAGAACCCGTTACAATTGAAGAAGTTTCTCCGCCTCAGTACTTCTACACTTAATATTATAAAGAGATAAAGTTAGTGAGTTAGTTTGTAGGGAATAATCTTCGGGCCTACTAATCCGACATCGATTATTTTTTTCACTCATGTGAAGGCGAGTATTAGTATAAGCCTGTAATTTAAATCAGGCAGGGCAAAAGCTTGTACATTATGCAATTAAATTCACGAAAACAACAGATAAACTCCGTCTGTTTACTTAAGATAAAAATATCGGACGTTGTTTACACCATTTCTTTTAGTTAAACGCATACTTCCTACCAGCTTATTTGCATTAGTTAGCAATTTATCTTAAAGTTCTGTTCACCGCAACAAGTTACATAATGGAATAGGAATGTGTTTTCGTAATACTAGATATATAACACGTAGGTAGGTAGTTGTTTTTTAAGGAATTTAATTAGGAAAGTAGGTTCGTCGATACTTTTAGAACGCTGATATTGAAAATCCTACCTTTTTCTAATGAGAGTTCCTATTTGAATAGAGCAGATTGGTAACGCACAATAATGTTAATTTATCTTGTTAATTACTTATTTCATTACATCTTCGGATTATCTACCTACGATAAAAAGAAAGAAAAGGCCCCTTTAATCTAGCCAGCAAGCCTTTCAATCTATAATAGTCTCGTCGATTATGTGAGCGGAGATTGGGAGACTTTCCGAAATACTCCCGCTTTTGGCAGCCATTGGTGCTTGAACTTAAACTCGAATTTCTGTGAATTTTAAAGCATGAGCTAAACCCACATGAGTTTGTCGAACTAGAAACCAGTTAATTAAAAAGCAGTCATACTTGTGCTCCAATATTAACCTAATTTCAGTGATACCGCCACTTTGCAAACACTCTGTTACAGAAACATGGAATGTTAAGTGTACTTTAACTATTGCATGTTAAAGACCAAACATGTATGTGGGTAATTTTCTTAACTAGTAAATATTGTTTGCGTATAATACTATCAACATCATCATATGACCTAACTTGCAAGGGTGGTAAAATAATGAGGTGGTACCGTGGTAATGTAGTGATACTTCACCTAACCCGAGAAACGGTTAAACTCTGAGAGGAGTTGATTTAACAAAATTCAAACAGATTTTAAGAAAGAATGATCATAAGTTTCAAATCTAAAACAAATCTTTAGAAAAAATGTGTTGTCCATATTTTTATATCACAATACCTCACACGTACCATATAACAAGTTCAACGTATTATGATCCTAAATAAGCAGGTATTCAATTTTCCCTATTTGAAAGGGTTATCCAGCGAAATATGTGAAAAGGTGGATAGTGAAGTACTCTCAGAGACCCTTAGAGAGCCATTAACATTCTCTTACAATAAGGGATAGTATACATGCCCCAGACAATGTTGAAGTTTTCCGTACCTATTTATGTTTTTCTATGCTTTCACTTCCTACTAATACCCTATTGTGAGCCTATATGAAACTTTATTGATTATATATTATTATATGATGGTATTTTTTTTTAACATAAGCACATGTAATGTAGATTAAGTAAATATATAATATAAATACAAGGTGTTGTTTTGCATCCTCGTCAAAATTCAGGAGGCTATCACACAAGACGTAAGTAATCAATTAAAATTAATAATAAACCCTGATTTTTTTGGTTGTTTATGTTTGTCAGTATTTCAGAATAACCCCCTTAACATCGTTTAGGAAATAAGAAATTATTGAATAAACGTTTGGCATTGTTTTTATTTGTGGAAACGTGGTTATAGGGCAAGAATCAGACGGCCCACGTTAAAAACAAGGGTGGTACAAACTTAGCGATTTCCGTAAATAAGAATTAAATAAAAATTTGCTACCAATTTTATTATTGATTCGAGACGAGAATCATTAGCATAGTTACCTCCTTGAATTTGACGAGGATGCAAAACAACACCTTGTATAGCTACAAAAAATAATTTTGATATTACTCATTCCATAAAACACGTTGATTTAAATATTTAATCATGTTATTTAATTTTTTGGAAAACAAATTTGAAAATTGTGTGGATAAACCTCTAAGAAATTAAAAATATATAACATAACAAAACAATACTTACGCGATATTCTTCAATTATTATTTTAACATCACAAAATTGGATTTCTCATCATCACAATGATTAAAAAAACATTAACTACATTTAGCATTGAAATAACTTCATTTCTTAATATATGTTCTGATTTCTTATTATTAATCTTGACAGAGTCACTGGGATAACTATAAGTGTAATAAATAAATTCATCGTAACTTTTTACGGAGCTTTGGTAGCGTGTCTGTTTAGCGGAAAGCGAGAGAGCGAGTCAAGTACCGCGTGCTACCGCTCGCGCCGCCACATAATAACTAGTGACTGGGTGGACGAACGGAGCGTTCAGTGTGCGCTTGCTGAAACCGATGTAGTGGTTGCACGGCTCTCAATCTCTCTATACGATTCACTTGTCACTTGAGACCCGCCCTCACATGGCCCGCCTCTCGCATTGTTTGAAACTTTTTCTGTTTTTTTCATATTATATTTAAGGTACTTTCAGATAGCGCTATCTAAAATTGTATAATTGATTAACGAGTATAAGACTATTGACGGAATCGGAATAAATAAAATAATATGTAGTAAATATATCTGTTTTATTTTATTCATGTTTTAAGGTTCCATAATAAGTAAAAGGAAGAAACAAATCCTTAAACGATCTCGTTTTCCGTCTGTCTTTCAAACATAAGAGATCATGAAATCTATCTAGATTGAATTATTATTAATACATATTTATGAGTCACAGATGACTCGGACACTAAAAACTCGAACAAAGTGTCCGAGTTGCCTCCTTCCCTTCTACACTACTAAACCGCACCACTGGTGGTGTCTTTCTGTCACTGGTTGTCATTTAAGCCAAACATAACTGTGCAAGTCCACACTAGGCTTTTACATATTTTTTCTCTTTTGATACTTTTTGTCTATGTTTTTGATACCGATTGTTTATGATTTTTGATTGACTGAATTACACTTTTGTCTTCTCTACCAAGAACCAGCGCATTTTTACTTGGTAATTAATATTTGGTCCTTCGAGCCGGATATGAACCAGCGACAGTCCTATTTAGATTGGCTAGCTTTAAAACGTGCGTACGAAAATACAGCTCAAAATGTTTCGGCAACCGATAATTTAGCGAGGCTGTCGCGCGCCCTGTGCGGAGCGGCGCGCGACGCAGTGGCAGGCCTGCTGGCGTCAGCGCGTGCCCCCGGTGTGGTGCTCGATGCGCTCGACGCGCGCTATGGCCGCCCCGAGCTCGTCGTGATGCATGAGTGTCTGTGATACGTGCGCTGCCTAAGGTAAGCTACGATAGCAAAGATATTGTAATTTTTGCCAGTCGAGTTCGAAACTGTGTGGAAGTAATCCGCTTGTTAAATCAGCCGGACTATTTACGCTCGCCCGAGCTGTTTCAGGCACTATGGAGCAAGCTGCCACCGCTATTGCGACCACGGTGGTTGGATCACGCTCATTTGTGCGATGGCAGCGTGTCTAAAATCGAAATGTTTGCCGATTTCCTCTCTCGGGAAGCTAACTTGCAGTGTAGGTTCGGTGGTGTCATCGACTGCTCGGTGCCTACTCTGGCACGTCCTAACACTGAAAACAGAGGCTTCAGGGATAGGGTGAACGTTGTAGCTGAAACGAATCATCAAAATTGTAGGATTTCAGCAGAAAAATTATCGACGACAAATAATATTTGTCCGTTGTGTCAACAAAAACATGAATTGAAGTTTTGTGACAGGTTTGTCAAAATGACAGTAAATGATCGTTGGCAATTTATTAAGAAAAATAAAATATGTCATAGATGTTTAAAGAAAGGTTGGCACAAAAATAAAACTTCTTGTATTAAAAGAATGTGTTCGGTAGAAGGTTGTGACATGCGTCACCATGCTTTATTACACGGGTCGAATTTTGAGCGTGCAGTCACCGCGCACGTGGACGTGGAAGACGACGCTGAACCCGAGCCATCGACATCCAGTGCGGCCGCACCCCCGACGTGCAGCACGCCGATGCCGTGTAGCGCGCCCGCAGCCTCTGACGAGACCGGCGCGCCATCGTCTGACGATTCTGATCGCGATGTCCTGGCTCATGCATCCTCCTTGTCAGCCGCGGAACCTGCACTTCGGCCGTTGTTGAAAATAGTTGGCGTGACCGTTACTGGACCTTCTGGTAGCGTTGATACGTACGCTTTGCTGGACGACGGTTCCACAGGCACTTTTATAGATTCTAAGCTGGCGGCTCAAATTGGTTGCAAGGGCCAAGAAAAACTCATCCATTTGGACTGTGTCGGCGGTCTAGGTATGGATGTCAAAATTCAGTACGTAGATTTCAGTTTAAAAGGCCGTTATTCGAATGAAATTCATTCCGTTAAGCGAGCCAGGTCGATGAGCGGCTTGGGCGCTGCGCGACAGTCAGCGCATCTTGAAAGTGTGCGTAAGTATGCGTACCTGGCAGACATTTCAAATGAATTCTGCTACGAAGACGTTAAGCCCATGTTGATTATAGGTATCGACAACTGGCACTTATCTCTCGCTAAAGCTACGCGCAAAGGAACCAAGACACAACCCGTAGCTATTTTAACTGCTTTAGGCTGGGTTTTGTATGGTTTCGGTTGCAGCAAAACTAAATTGGTTGACGTTATCAACCACGCCACGGTTAGCGAACCTGATATAGAAAACGATCAGTTGATTCTGGAAGGTCTTATTAGGGAACAGTTTAAAATTGATTCAATCGGCATCTCTAAACAGGAAGCTCGTAGTGCCGATGACGAACGCGCCGTGCAAGTTCTCGAGCGCACCGCGCGCCGCTTGCCCAGTGGCCGCTTTGAAGTAGGCCTATTGTGGAAGGCTGATAAACTGGATATTCCCGATAGTTACAAGTTAGCTGTGTCTAGGTTTCTTAGCTTAGAAAAAAAAATGGTGAAGGATCCCGATTATGCTGAACGGTATCGTCGGAATATACATGATATGCTGTCAAAGGGATATGCTGAACCGTGTTCAGCTCCTCTTAATTTGGGGTCTCCGTTGTGGTACCTTCCTCATTTTGGCGTAATTAATGCAAATAAACCTAACAAGTTAAGAACGGTACACGACGCAGCCGCCAAGTCCCACGGCGTGTCATTAAATTCAATGTTATTAACTGGTCCAGATCTTTTGCAACCCCTACTAGGTATTCTGATGCGCTTCCGTGAGGGAAAAGTCGCTCTAACAGCTGACATTCGTGAAATGTTCCCTCAAATCAAAGTAATTGAAAATGATAGGGATGCTCAAAGATTTCTGTGGCGCGACGATCCGAATGAGCCTATACGTACATACCGCATGTCATCCATGATTTTCGGCGCTGCGTCCAGCCCCTTTACTGCTATCCACATCAAAAACAAAAATGCATTAGAGTGGCAGGATACATACCCCGATGCAGCTCGAGTAATTATACACGATCACTACATGGACGACTGCATCACTAGTTTAGACAACGTTCATGAAGCAGCCAAGCTGGCTGCGAACATTTACAACGTACATTCTTATGCTGGCTTTGAGATGCGAGGCTGGATGTCAAACGATCTCGAGGCGCTCTCGTTGTTACCCAAAAAGTCTTTGCTAGAGGCGCCCGTTGTGAATGACGTAGATTTAGGTCACCTGGCTAATCATGTCCGCACGCTTGGCCTTATCTGGCAACCCGCCTGTGACGTGATTGGTTTTAACACGGGAGTCCATAAGGGTGTGTTGCCACAGAAGCTCACCAAGCGAGAGGTGTTAGCCCACGTGATGCGAGTCTATGATCCTCTTGGAATCATTGCGCCAATCGTTGTTCGAGGCCGCATCATGTTTCAAGACGCTTGGCGTAAGGGTTTGGAATGGGATGAGGAGCTCTCTCAAGGTGACGAAGCTGCGTGGAAGTCGTGGTTTCAGGATTTATCTTTGGTTTCTATTTTACGAATTCCACGTCGCTATAACTTGTATGATTTCAAGCTAGCTAGCTGCGAACTTCATGTTTTTTCGGATGCAAGTGAGTCTGCCTTTGCTGCTGTCGCTTATTGGCGGTTTTTGTATGATAGTGGTGAAGTTAGACTCTCTCTTATCTGCAGCAAAGCTCGCGTATCACCCCTTAAGCCTGTCTCAATTCCCCGATTAGAGATACAAGGTGCTCTGATGGCTGCTCGTCTTGCTACGTCTATATGCGATTCCCACCGACTCAAACCGACGAGACGCGTTTTCTGGTGTGACTCTATGACGATCTTAGGTTGGATTCGCAGTGACGCTCGCACTCTTAAGCCTTTCGTGTCTCATAGAGTAGGTGAGATACTGGAGCTGACGACCGTCAGTGAATGGCATTGGATTCCAAGTGTTTTAAACGTGGCAGATGATGCAACTCGGGTCAAACGATTTAAATTAACTCCAGAATCTCGTTGGATCTCAGGTCCTGCCTTCTTGTTTTCCTCTAACTGGCCCACTGAACCCTTAATCGATGTCAGTGGACTAGGTTGCGAAGAATATAAACATGTTCATCTTATCACTGATACTGACCTGCCCGCACCAGTCTCTGCGGATCCGCTGCGTTTCAGCTCATGGTTGAGAATGGTGCGAGCAACAGCAAAAGCGCATAAATTCATTTTTTTTCTGCGTATGCGTAGTCTACAAAGACGAGGCGTTGTTGCCAATTTAACTCGTCTTGAAGGAAGTTTATGTACATTTATTCCCTCTTGCACATCCTCTCCTAATGTCCCCAATAACGTCAATGTATCAGCGAGAATAACAGCAAATGATTTACGCCTGGCCGAAACCCACATCTTATGGCAGTCTCAGCTCGATTCCTTTAAAGAAGATTTTTTGCGAATTAAGAACCAACAGCCGTTGCCTAGTAATAGCCGCCTGTTCAAGCTGTCGCCATTCATTGATGATAATAATCAGCTGCGAATGTCAAGCCGCATTGTTGCCGCCTCAGCCGTTACAGACGACGTTAAGCGTCCATTAATTTTGTATGGAAAACACCCGGCAGTTCGTCTTTTGATTCATAGATATCATCAGAAGGCCGCGCATTCACACCTAGATTTGGTAATCAACGAGCTTCACCAACGTTACTGGATTATTGGACTCAGAAACGCTGCTCGATTCGTAGCCCATACCTGTCAGCTGTGCAAATTGCGACGTGCTAGACCGTTCCAACCACCTATGGGAAATCTGCCAGAAGCTCGCTTAGCTCATCATCAAAGAGCCTTCTCATTCACTGGTCTCGATTATTTTGGGCCCGTTTATGTCACGGTTGGCAGAAGAAAGGAGAAGCGCTACGTAGCCTTATTCACATGCTTGGTCGTCCGCGCCGTACATTTGGATCTGGTGCACAGCTTATCGACTGACTCAGCAATCATGTGCCTACGCCGCTTCGTGTCACTCCGAGGAACCCCATTGGAGATTTGGTCCGACAACGGAACTGCCTTTGTTGGGGCCAGCCGGGAATTGCGAGAGTTATACGGTGATGCTGTTGAAGACTACGCTGCCAACGAGTCTATAAACTGGCGTTTCATACCGCCCTCGGCACCATTTATGGGTGGAGCTTGGGAGCGCCTTATCCGAAGTGTCAAGGGAGCGTTGAAAGTGTCACTCCATGAGCGGACTCCCTCTGATGAAGTACTAAGAACTATGTTAGCTGAAGCTGAAGCCTTGGTAAATTCACGGCCACTAACCGTTATCTCACTCGATGCTAATGCTGAAGAAGCACTAACCCCAGCTCACTTTCTCCTAAATGGATCACCAGGACGTCCCATTCCAGCCACTCTACAGGACTCTGATCTCTCGAGCAGAAGTCATTGGCGGAGGGCACTCAGACTAGCTGATCATTTCTGGCAGCGATGGGTTAGAGAGTACCTGCCTTCGCTGTCACCCAGAAGGGGTGGAGGCAGCGCACCGTCAATAGTGGTGGGAGATGTGGTCGTGATATGCGACTCAAATTTACCGCGGGGCTCATGGCCCAAAGGCCGAGTCGCGAAGTTGTTCCCCGGCAGAGATGGAATAGTACGGGTGGCCGATGTTGCCACTGAAGCCGGCACATTCAGGAGGCCCCTCCAAAAGCTTATTAAGCAGCCCATTTAATAAAAAAAGGGGAGAATGTGCAAGTCCACACTAGGCTTTTACATATTTTTTCTCTTTTGATACTTTTTGTCTATGTTTTTGATACCGATTGTTTATGATTTTTGATTGACTGAATTACACTTTTGTCTTCTCTACCAAGAACCAGCGCATTTTTACTTGGTAATTAATAATAACACTGCAGTGGGCAGGGCACATCGCTCGCAGAACGGATGGCCGATGGGGCCGAAAAGGAGTGTTCTAGAGTGGCGACTGCGAACCGGAAGACGTGCTTTGGAAGGCCACCCAGTAGGTGGACCGATGACTTGGTGAAGGTTGTGGGGATTCGCTGGATGCGAGTCGCACGGGACCGGTTTATGTGGCGACACTTGGGGGAGGCCCATGTGGATGTCTTTCGGCTGAAATGATGATGATGAACTTTGTGTTATGTACGTGTTAAATTTTGACGTTGGATAGGTGTTAAATAAACCGATATAGGATAGGAATTGTGTTTTACTTACCTGTATCTAGTAGCGAAAATAAATTTGGTAGTGTAGTAGGGAACGCATATGTATGTATTTTACAAATTACCCACGATACCACTGGACCAGTAGTGTAGAAGGGAAGGAGGCTCCGAGTTGACACTTTTAAATTTCCTTATTTTTTTCAGTGACAACTTGGACACCATTATTTAAGCCATTTACCATCAATTATTGAAGATGTTTAGTACAATCAGGTAAGAAATTTTAAAATATAACAATATGGAAAAAAGGCGTTACCAAAACTATTTTAGAGTGGCTTTTAGTTGCCATTTTGGCTCTCTAGTCAACTGATCCCGCACACCACCGGCGAACTAAAACGTCTTCATCAGACGAGCACTTAAAACAGAACCTCTGATGATATCGTTTTAGTTCTACTTACCTTCCCAGAACTCTCAATATACATACTACCATAAACTTATGCTAGCCTAGTACCTCTGCAGGGTTATTTTAATTTCAACTATTTTAAATAAAGGACTGATTTTAATTGACTCCAACGATCACTTAGATCGTGGTCGTACTCGTATCAAGAAAACTTTTCTTCTTAATTAAACAAATCACAAAATTAGTCAGTGGGATCAGTTAACCAATTTAAAAATGCATTAAGTAGACTGATCCCGCGGGTCCCAATTGTCCCAAAAACGATGCCGAATGTAGTGTGTTCCGATGTAGGAATTTCTCCTGTATCGTGGGTGCGTTTACAAACATTTAAACTCACATACACAAACAGCCAGACCCGGAACAAATATCTGTAGGCCGTACAAATACTTGTTCCGTGCGGGGATCGAACCCGCGTCACGCAGCGCAGCAGTCGATCGCTCAACCACTGCGCCAACCGTGCCGTCAATTGTGGGTGAGTGGGATCAATTGTTTAAAGTGCCGCATCTTTCGGTAATAAATTGACTATATTACATACAGGTTGAAAAAACCTACAATCCTACCCACCTCCTAGTAATAACCTACAGAAGCAACCCCTTAAAAACCTTTGATAATTTAATTTGATTGATAATGCTCGTGGCTAAATATTAACAGCCGCGCGGGTCGATCTTTAAGGTTAAGCCGCGCTTGCCGAGGTTGGTCCATGGATGGGTGACCATAATTATATACCGAGTTTCCTCCGTGTCTCGGTCTCTCGGAAAGCACGTTAAGCCGTTGGTCCCGGCTGACATTTGTAGATCTTTGACATTCGTCACGAGTAGTCAGAAGCCAAGTCTGACATCCAGTCTTATCAAGGGGTATCGTATTACCCAGATACTGGGTTGTGGAGGTCACATAGGCAGTCGCTTCATGTATAATACTGGTACTTAGCTGCATCCGGTTAGACTGGAAGCTGACCCCAATATTGAAGATAGTTTGGGAAAAGGCATAGACAGATGATGAATCAACTTAATTTTTATACACTCCAATTAATGTATTTAGTTCCAACCAACTCACTAAACCACTTGAAGACATGTTACACAAGTTTCTTAACTAAAGTAACGAGTAAGACAAAATTCAAAGAAAAATAACAAAGAGCAAAGTTAACTGTAACAATAGTATGAACAATGCCGTTTATACTCAAAAGCGTGAATTACGTACGCCGGGAGCCTGAAGGCAAATATTATACTTTGTTGTTCCACTAAAATCTACCCTGGGGCGATATTTTTAGCCATTAGATATAAATTCATTGATCAAAGTGAATTTGAATAAAGTTTTGATAACATTATTCCTCAGATTCTCATTACACTCATAAATTATAGTTTAAATGAAAGTTCGCAAGTAGTTTGATGAAGGGTAACGGTGATGGATGAGTGATGATGACTGCAGTTACTTCGTTGTAGATATTCATTTTTTACCGCTTCTGTTAGAAATAGCCGATAAATAGCCGTGTCGATGACTGACGAGCAAGGACAGGCATATCATCAACTCATCGTCGTTCAAATAGAAAAATCTTTATTTAATAATACCTATAGTAGGTATGCATTGTCGGGTGGTGCAAAACGAACCCCAACGCCGAGCCTCGGGCGGCGGTCAACTAACCCGACAATACTGGCCTAACAAGCCAGCCTGTGGATATTAGGAAATGAATAACCACGCCCGCAGCCGCTAATCAGCGATCGGGAGTCTTGGCTTAATCGCCTGGACTGAGAGGAAGATAAACCTCTATAAAACAATCACCCCAATTCCACGGTGGGATACGCGCCAATGGAATGCATGGCTGATGGGAGACCAGTCGCGAGCGCCAACCTCGACGGATCTGGCAAACGTCGTTGAAGTTAGCCTTATTGAGGGAATGGGCGTCACCCCTCAAGTGACCTATTATATCGGCCCTACTCGTGGGAATAAAATGAATAAAAGCAATGAAAAAGAAATAGAAAATAAAAACCTTAAGAACCCGAAAATGACTCAACAAACACTTCAAAAAAGTATGTTCACTCATACTAGAAGCCACTCTCTTGGAACGCTACCAGCTGAAATATCAACACAGCCTATCTTTAAAATAAACCCAAACACAGAAACAACGACACCGAGCACGAATAATGCTAACCAACCATGGCAAAATGACCAGGTCCCCATGAAAAGGAAAGCTGAAGCAAGTCCTGAATTTACGAACAAAAATAATAAATTAACTAAAACAACATATGCAATCACTACACAAAATAGATTCCAGATTTTAGAAACTGTAAATAACACTGAACCTCCTGAGCACTACAAAGAGCCTAAACCACCAAAACCAGAACCCATATTTGTCACAGGGGTCATAGATATAAAGAAATTGAAAGAACTCCTTGCCACGATTGCTGATACTGATAAATATACAATGACTACTTTAAGATCCGGTCACATAGTAAAAGTAATGCCAACAGATATAGGCACATATAAAAGCATAAGAGCAAATTTTATAGAAAAAGACGTAAGCCACTATACGTATAAACTTAAAAGCGAAAGAGCTTATCGAGTAGTCCTACGTGGTTTACACTCATCAGAAGACACCGACCAAATAAAAAGAGAACTTCTCGAACTGGGGCACGAAGTTAGACATATTACAAACATAAAACATAAGAACACAAAACAAGCTATGCCAGTATTTTACGTAGACCTAGAGCCAAAACACAATAATAAAGATATCTTCAAAATAAATAAATTGAACTACGTTAAGATTACGTTTGAAGCACCGTACAAAAAGCTAGATGTTCTGCAGTGCAAAAGATGCCAGAGATTCGGACACGCAAAGAACCAGTGTAATAGACCATTTCGATGCGTTAAATGTGGAGGAGAACATTCTACGGCAAGCTGCTTAAAAAAGCCTGACACTGAGGCAACTTGCGCGAATTGTCAAGAAAAACATCCAGCAAGCTATAAAGGCTGCACAAAATACAAGCAATATAAGGACCTACTAACGAAACACACGACCAAAAAGAATAAAATCACCAACGCAGAAATGTTACAACAACCGAATAACAATCACAATGCCCCTGCTCAAGAAAGTGACCAAAACAAAAATTATATGCACACAAAATACAATAGGACATATGCACAAGCAACAAAGTCAGAAGGACTAAAAACTGACATCAAGGATCCAAACAACTTTGCTGAAGTACTGGACGTGATGTTTGACAAATTCCAGAACATAATGAATATTATGTTAGACAACATGATGGATCGTATGATTCAATTAGTCACAAGCCTTATGAAACACCCCTGAACTTAAGGATAATTACTTGGAATGTCAATGGACTGACAGAACGCAGACAGGAACTTGACCTTTTCCTGAAAATTGAAAGAGTTGATGTGGCTCTAATCTCAGAAACTCGGTTTACCCAAAAAAGCAATTTCAGTTTGCAAAACTACAAGGTATACACTACAGACCATCCTTCCGGTAACTCACATGGAGGAACTGCGATTATTATTAAGGAAAACATCAAACACTATCTTCTTCAAGAATACAAAACTGAGAAGATACAAGCTACTTCAGTCAGAATCCAAGATAATAACACAGAAACAACCCTATCGGCAATATATTGCCCACCAAGGCACACCATTACAACAAATGATTTCACGACATACTTCACAACACTAGGCAATAGATACATTTGCGGAGGTGATTGGAACGCAAAACATATGCACTGGGGCTCTAGACTAACCTTACCTCGAGGTCGTCAACTATATGCTGCCATAAATGACTTAAACCTTCACTGCGCTTCGCACGGTGCACCCACATATTGGCCTGCTGACCCAAACAAGGTGCCAGACTTGCTGGATTTCTTTATAATGAAGAACATCCCTCCTAGCCAAATAAACATCGAGAAATGTACGGATTTGTCGTCAGATCATACACCGGTCATAATTAACGTCCACTGTAAAGCCATACTGATTGAGTCCCCACAAAGGCTATATAACCGTAAAACCAACTGGGACAGCTACAGAGCCAAAATAACAGAATCCATAAACTTAAACTCACCACTTAATAGTGTGGACAGCGTCGAAACAACTATTGAATCACTTAACAAGCTTATCCACCAAGCGGTCAAGGAATCAACTCCCTCACTGAGACAGAAAATCACAATTAACTCATCCTACTCCAAACTGCTAAAGGATAAAGTACTTGAAAGAAGGCACTTGCGGAAAATATGGCACTCTACTAAATATCCTCAGGACAAAAAAGCTTTCAACAAAGCATCCGAAGATCTGAAATACATGATTAGCCAAGCAAACAACCAGCAGCTCCAAAACCAACTGGTCAATCTTACTCCGAACAAAAATACTACCTACTCACTGTGGAAAGCAACAAAAAAGTTTAAAAGGCCAATGCTTCATATACCACCAATAAAAAACACTGCAGGTAAGTGGGCCAGAACAGATCTCGAAAAGGCTCAGGTATACGCTGAACATCTAAAAACTGTGTTTCAAGCTCTACCTAGCAAGCACCCCGAGCAAGATAAAGAAGTGCGTAAACACCTTGACGCACCACTGCAGATGTGCATGCCATTGAAAAGTGCTAGCCCTAAAGAGGTATTGAGAGAAATTTTAAATTTGCAGAATGGTAAAGCACCAGGTTATGATTTAATTGATGCGCAACTACTAAAGCATCTCCCTAAAAAGGGCGTCATCCAAATCACTGCAATATTTAATGCCTGCCTAAGACTCAACATCTATCCCGCCCAGTGGAAAATTGCGCAGATTATAATGGTACCAAAACCAGGCAAACCGCTACATGAAGTTAGTTCTTACAGACCGATAAGCCTTCTCCCAGTGCTGGGTAAACTACTAGAGAAAATATTGCTTAACAGGATGCGCAAGTACCTATCGGAAGTCATCCCTATGCACCAATTTGGGTTCCGAGAGAAGCATGGAACTATTGAACAGATCCATCGTATAACGGACACTATAAGTCGCACACTGGAAAACAAACAATACTGCTCCGCCGTATTTTTAGACATCAGTCAGGCCTTTGATAGAGTGTGGCATGACGGACTCTTATACAAGATTAAACAACTGCTACCTCATTCTTTCTTCTTAATATTAAAATCATACCTGCACAAGAGATGCTTTGAGGTGAAGTTCAATAATGAGACCGCTCCTTTATATGAAATACTTTCAGGAGTTCCACAGGGAAGCATATTGGGCCCCGTACTATACCTGCTATTTACTGCTGACCTTCCAACGCAGGCTGATACGTTAACTGCCACATATGCCGACGACACAGCACTACTGTCTGTCCATGAAGACCCAGCCATAGCATCGGCCAAACTGCAAGACCATGTCGATAAGGTGGAGGAATGGCTAGACAAATGGCGCATTAAGGCTAATCAAAGTAAATCCATCCACGTGACCTTCACACTCAGAAAGCAGACCTGTCCCCCAATAAAGCTCTACAAAGAGGATATTCCCCAAGCTGAGGACGCCAAATATCTCGGAATGCATTTGGATAGAAGGCTTACCTGGAGAAAGCACATCTGGACTAAACGTAAACAGCTGGACACAAAGTTCAGAATGATGTACTGGCTAATAGGACGGAGGTCAAGGCTGTCACATGAAAGTAAAATGGCAGTATATAAGACCATACTAAAACCCATATGGACCTACGGGATTCAATTGTGGGGTACTGCTAGTCACAGCAACATCGAAATTCTCGAAAGATTTCAAAGCAAGACATTGAGAGCCATGTTAGACATACCCTACTACGTGAGCAATAAAAATATACATCAAGATCTAAATATCAGTACCGTCAAACAAGAGATTGATAAACACAGTAAAAGCTACCAGGATAGAATATCAACGCACGTCAATCAACTGGCCTTAAAGCTTCAGGGTACAGGCAGTACCTCCCACAGCCGATTGAAGCGGCATAGTGTCCCTATGCTAACCACGAGGTTCAATTAATAAACAAGATGAAAGGAATATAAGAAAATAAATCTTTCTGCCAATGATGCCATGAACGGAATACCAATGTATACCAGGCGATTGGCTTATTGTGTCAACACAGATTGCCAAGTTTCAGAAAATAACAAAAAAAAAAAAAAAAAAAAGTAGGTATGTATAACATAGAAAGTCTAGACTTCGTTCGAATTTTGAAAAATCTAATAACATTTTTTGTTGCCTGGTAATCGAACGCAAGCGCCGCAGCAGCTCAGTAGCCGCACTTAGTCGTACGCCGCGTAATAAAATATTTACCCGACTGTGCGACAGCAAAGACAGTATTATATTTTCAATATAAACTGAATAAAATATGATTTGTGAAAAAAAAACTGTGGACGCTTACGCTTTGTTTTCCTTTTTGTGCATTCCCTTAAGATTAGTCCTGAGTAATGGTATGGATAAAGTAAGTTAAGTTTCATTCTTTATTGTGAACCTGCCAGGCTGTTTCCGGAGCCATTCGAGTATCCGGAGCAGTAAAACGTGAAATATACTCCTTAATATCCGTCACCTGGTCACTCTCGGACCGATAGCTTCGCTTAGTTCACCCACACGTCTTCCACACTTAATTGATATAAGTTACCGTAACTTTAAGTTTAAAACTGTGTAAAAGGAGGTAACTGTTGTTTCTAAAATCGTTGAGTAAAACCTTGCAATAACAGCCTTTTTGCTGTCAGTGTCGCACTGAAAGGCAGACACCTTTTCTAATACAGAGACGGCAGGAGCAATAATCTTCAAAGTGGATGGGCGATTTCAAACTTACCTTTATCAATTACTAGCTTCTGCCAGTGACTTCGTTCGCGTAGATTTTTTTGTGTGTTTACAGGGATAGATAATACATATAAAGCTTCCTCTTGAATAATTCTGTCTATTGATGAAAACTGGATCTGGATAGTAAAAGATCTAAGCGTACAGACGGCGGGAAGCGACTTTGTTTTATACTATGTAAGGATGAGTCTCGGTTTCCGCACAATGTTTTCACTTTACTGATACCAGGAAATGTCCAAGATAAACTTAGAAAGTACCTACATATGAATAGAAAAGTCACATTGGTACTTGGCCTGATTTGAGCCCATAAACATGTTAGTAGAGCCTGATTTGATCACAACTGTTAATTATTTATCTTTAAAGCATCTGTTATCAACAAAATCCAGGTTTCTCAGGAGTATTACAGGTTATTTCGAACAGCCTTGTTTTTTCTAATGATGTGTTGTGTTGTGATTTTTTTTCGGGAACAATATTTTCTGTCACCAAAGTTTGCATTTGTCACTTATCTGGAATACCCTATTTATAATATTATTCCCAAGAAAGATGTAAGTCATCATATTAATCAAAACGGTCTCTTTAGAATGAATCTTCTTAAATTATAGTTTCATTACTTTTTTCTTTAGCCTTGATATAAGGTCTATCCTCAAAAAAGTACCTAAGTCACGGGCAGAATAATACAATGGTATTGAAAATAACAGATCTTTCACCTTACTAAAATAAATATAATCCTATCCCAAAATGTGTAAAGAACCTACTTGTTTCTGATAACAATCTTTAAGTGTCATTTAATTCGCTCAATCATCAAAATGATAGATCTCATCATCATCATTATTAGCCTATAATGTTCCCGCTGCTGGGACACAGGCCTCCTCTCTACGAGAGGGAGTGGGCTGTAATCCACCACGCGGGCCCAGTGCGTGTTGGTAAATGTCACATGTCTTCGAATTTTTAGTTCTAGGACATGCCGGTTTCCTCACGATGTTTTCCTTCACCATTTTTGAGGGCAGCGGTGATGAAATAAATTACACAAAGTGCCACAAAGTGCCACAAAGTGCCACAAAGTGGCAGCCCCGACTTACTGCTCGTAAGTCAAGCTGCCACCACTGGGCCACCGCTGCTCTCAATAGATGATAGATCTGTCACCTAATAAATAGATCAGTTCCTTATTTCTATGAAGAAATGCCTAATAGGGAAGGAGTCAAATTGGCGGCCTGTGAAAATTTAAGAATTTACCAATCAGAAACACATTCATGAGTAGTTAGGATGCAAAAGCGAGCGAAGCGAGCTTGAGACATTGGGCACACCGACTCGGACAGGTTACATTTGAAGGGGATGGCAAGGTCTAGTGAGCGAGCGGAGCGAGCGAACTAAGACCCGCTATCCCTTTCGTGTTAGGTTACTTTAAACCCTGCTGACAAAAAAAGGAGCCCGCGCAGCGGGGCTACGTCGACTTCGCCTTAGTTTGGAGCTGTGGTTTGGAGTTTTCTAAGTTAACATTGTTTGGTGATTAAATTTTCGTGACACTTGTATTATTTTGAAACCTAATAAAATTACTTGATGATTGATATTATTTCCAAGTAATTTTTATTTAATATTTAGGTAAGCGTTTTGATATTATTTAATGATTCAATTTAGGTGACAGATCTTCTATTTTAGGAACAAATATTATTTATTAGCTCAATGATAATGCATTTATTATGTTACTTATTGACAAAATCATACCCATTTTTTTCTAGTGGCGGAGGATGGTGTACAACTGCACACATTAATTTGGAATAAGTTCCAAATAAAAATGACAATAAGCCGCCAACATACATTTAAAAGTTTCCGTAGACACGCAAACTATTATGTGTGTACGACTACTACTTAACTAGATAGACATCTAGTCAAATCTATTTTTATAAAACGAACCTATTCTATATAAACGAATTCACAGTATAGCGGCTAGGATATCAATCATCTTCAAAAAATTAATTTCACTTTTCTCAAGGCAGTGGTGGGAGTCAATCCAGAAACATGAGTAGGTAACCTTATTTATTTTATTCCGTTTGAAAGACTCACTATTCTAGCTAGCTTTCAAGATGGAGGTGTAAACACAGGTGGTAAGCCACGTTTAGCAGTAAGTGTTGGATTATACAATACAGACGGGTTGCTAGCTCATAACTTGCAGGCGTGAGAGTAGATAAATTTTAACCGAGCTTCAGCCACAACCGTCCATTATCTACTTCTGAATAAAAAACTTAAAAACTAGCATCAGTTGTTTTTGTCTGCCTACTGCCTAGTGACAGTGGTACTGTTGCCGACAAAAGAATAAACACAGATCGTAATGTCCGGCCCAGAGTCTGGCACATTACTTAGCTCCGAGCTTTGTTCTCTCAGCAATCAGGGAGATAATTAGCAACATTTACTGTAATTAATCAAGGAGGCTTGAGAGTGTGACTTATAAATTTGTGCGACGTTTTTGCGAAATTAGGCCCCTAAACCATTATATTATGGTTTACACAATCTTCTACTTCTCCGGTACTTTTAAGCCGCCATGACAAATGCAGGCTGTAATAAGCAGAATTTTGTGTTGGAAGGTACATTGTCTACATACATATAGGTAGTCTGTAGTGTATAAGGAGCTCTGTACTCGTGTCAGAGAATATTCAGGCACTAACTTGTATTTTGTAGCAAGACTAGAACTTAACATAATTTTGCATAGTGTTAACCAAACTGAGTCACATACAAAGGATGGCATGACATGTCAGCAACGCCTGGCACGAAGTGGGGCAGCGAGAATAACATTAGAACTGAAGCTGAATAGTTGTAACTGTTTATCCTAATCAACATTGTACGTAACAATCGATTTACATACATATACCATTACTACGTCGACGACTAGACATGTCATACAGTATTCATGAAGTATGAATTCACGTCTGAATCTTGGCTCGTGGTTGCTCGAGGTGGCTCAAGGTAGCTTGTAGCCTGCCACTTGAAGACGTATCGTCTACCTACAACTCAATTTAACTGGAGCGTGTTCATGTTGGTACTTGTGGTCGTATTATGTAAGTTTGCCCCAACTTCCTCTTGTGCAGTAGCACGGCAGTAATCGTGTAGGTGTTAGTATTAATACCCGAATAAATCCAGTTCATTTTGACTTCGTGACATCACTTGAGAAGTTGTTCATCTTTATCGGAATTATATATAGTCAGTAATTAACCAAATATTCGGATAGAAAATGTAGCTTATTGTTTATAAGCAATAGTTGGGATGATGCTAAACTTTCTACTATAGAGCTAATATTTAAAATATTTTTACTATCATGACAGAAATTTTACTAAAGAAGATCTTAGAATATACATTATATCTAGAAACGAATATAACTTGGAAACGTTTCTTTTCTATACGCAACAGGAGACAATAGAATTATCGTTTGCAGCATTTCTGCCGTAATGCACGCGGTATGACCACGTACAACTTACGACATCCACCGGGCGCTGAGACCGACGCGCGACAGCAGCGGCGACACGACGCGGCACTTTCCACCCAAGTGTTCTTAAAACTGCCATGATTTCACAAGTTTTCAGACAGCGAACGCTTTAAACGTTCCCTAGCTATGCACAAACAAGTACTTCATTTAAACAAATCTCAAAACTCTTTAATAGAAAGAAGCGTAAACATTTACCTAATGTTCGATTGCGAATGGATTGCTTTCGCGGCATCGATGTGAGTGTATCTAATGGCATCGAAACTCAGCCAGCAAATATGTACCCGATCTAAATCTAACAGATCATTCATTTTGAATGTAGGTACTTAACAGTACACTTATTTATGAAAATTGGTTGCTTATTTATAATTTAGGTAGGTACCTACTTTATTTTATGGTGTTTGTTGTGACAAAAAAAATCCTTTAACCGTAGGTAACGACGGTTACGGCCTCCCTAAATTTTTTCACTTCTTAATTAACGAGTCTAATGGTACCTGCCTACAAGAAAAGATTTTAGGTATTCAACAGAATTCGTTTTACCATTTTTTTGTTTCTAGTTCTTTACCCCTAAAATGTTCCTAAGTGTTTCGCCTAATTGATATCCGCTTGCCGCAGGAATTTAAAAACCCAGTTCTGTTGTGACTTGTGAGCTCTTAGCAGAATGCCAATAACCTCTAGGACGAGGGCTTTAAACAGATTTTTTCAGCTTTTCCTGTAAGCAAAAAGTATTTAGGTAATAAAATACTTACTTACGGACTTACTATACCTATGTTTTAAATTGTAAGAAGTATATTACCGTGCCAACAAACCCAATTTAAGCGTTTTTGTGTGCAAACATTTCAATGAAAGTCGTTCCTCCTAAGAAACATTTCTCAGAAATGAATCTTAATGAGAATCCGCGGGGAAATCTGCTATTAAAGAAATACGACAAAAAGTGTTAGTACAATGTGAATGCCCTTGAGTTGAGTAAAAACTCAAGACTAATACAAAATTCAGCAAATGTACCTAAGAAGGTAAGTAATGTTTACTTGTGAGCCGTACCTATTACAATGCCAATCCAATTAAATACCGCATTCTTTTTGAGAAGTAGGTTTTGAAAAATAGAACTTCCGTACTAATTTTTATTGTTGCAGGCTTTCGTGTGTTGGAAATAATCCCATTGTTAGATTCGGACTTCGGGCCACTTAGTGCTCCGGTCGCGTCGCACGTCGAGGCGACTCCGACCGTAATCCGAATAACTATGGTCAAGTCACAAAAAGCTCCAATAATTTATCAAAACCAGCCTCACCCTTGAAGCGGATCACTTAGGATTGTTTCCGTTATATTTGCACCGTCAGTTTTCTCCATTATTTACATGATTTGCAAATCTTTCAAAATCAAAACTGTAACGTACACACTCTTTAAATAAGTATTCATCCACCATGAACCTTTAAGTAGTAATCGTAGGATGATGTAGTTATTTTCATGTTCTAATTTTCCTCCTTGATCATTTATAAAACTAAAAGTTATAACTGGGACTTTTTTGCCTACGTGGCTCTACATAATAGTTTAGCACTAACCCATTTCCTCGACTTAGCTCTACATTTCTCATCACTCTAAATCACTGGCCCTTCCGGAATCCGAGGGAACCCTATTTTTGCCTTCAATTCTTTGTAACTGACTTCTCTTTGTTATGTGTTTGATCGAAATTCCAAGTTATTGGGTTCCCCATTTGCAAATTACGTATATCAAAGGAGGGTAAGGTTGTTTGAGACAAAAGCGCGGCGCATTCCGCTGGCCTAAAAACTTGCATCACGTCCAGCACTTAGGAAAGTAATGCACTTATTTTTTCCAGCATCTTCCTCTGAAGGAAAGGAACATACTTTGAAATAAGTTTGTGGAGTACTTACAGAAAATTGTATTGTTTAAGTTATATAACAAACAAATTACCGAGAAACTTATGTGAAATACCTCATATCACGTCTGTGACGTCTGATTGTATAACCTAAAGGATACACCGAAAAAATACTGTGGAAAAAGATTGTCACGCACAGCAGCTGCGCCATTACTTAAGCAGAAAGGCGATTGGTTTCAAATTTCCAATATTTTACCCTTTTATGAAAGGGGTGTGTGATCGTGATATTATGATTCTGCGGCATACATACTTACTGTAAGTAACGCTTTCACCTTGATCTGTATTTTCATACAATACGAAATATTAAGTTAAGTACATTAGGTTCTTAATGTCCCAGCAACGACATGAAAGGGCGACGCCTACAGGAACTAGCGGTAAAATGTTGACACCATCACTAAGCAACCAATTAAAGAAGCCGTGACACACCTAATGTGATCAACTTTATTTGCGAATTCGCTTATCTTTACACAGAGTCAAATTTAATTAGCCAGGTAGCGAAACTCCATAGTCGTGACAGGGCGAAAGAAGATTTAGCTAACTATAGGGGTTTGGGTAACTTTGTATGAACCAGTAGCAAGATTTTTTTTCTCAGCGGCCACATTGATAATTGTTACTAACGTATAGTGGAATCTATAATAATCACGACTGCGACTCCTAAAATATTTTTTCCGAAAATTATATCGGAGCTTAAATATCTCATATCAAAGTTGTATATAAGTAGGTACTGTTTGCATACTGTTATGTACATATTTACGGAAAAATGAACTCTTTCCTATCGTTTGCCGTATGTCATTACTTCCCATAATTTGATCCTTATTTGCGACATTGTCGAATGGTGTAATAATACAGTATATGGTTATCTTTTCCAACATTAATTGGTTTGATTCCTAGCCAAGAATATTGATTTTAATAAAATCTAATGATGCAGTGTAGTTTTCATTAAAATCGGGCTCAAGACTCCTTTGAGTATTTTTCGCTATTGCTCATGGTTTCGGATTTGGCCAAACCTGCCTAGGTACTTAAAAAAATCATCCTGTATATCGTATTTATTTCTATAACCAGAAACACAAGAACATCCGGCGCGACGTGATTCTTTTTTTTTGCATATGGAAATCCTCCGCTCTGGGAAGAGTAGAGGAGTCTCAAATTGCACAGTTGCTTTGGGGTGCAGCGGGATCTAAGTGGGTCTGCCAGAACAGGCCCCTCAGTGTTCAGGTACTGAATAAGGAGGTTTGCAATTTTTCTCTCAAAGAGTTTTTCCACCTCATCCAGCATCACAATGGGCCAGTATGCAGATGAAGTCTGATGAGGGTGCTCTTTCTTCATCAACAGGCCCAGCTTGCCAGTTTACCACCGGCGGCGGCGTGGAAACTGACTCCGCTCCAAAAATGCGCTTAAGGATCCCATTAATCGGGGCCAGAGAGCTCCAATAGCCAGAACCCATGCACGGCCTGGAATATTCGTAAGCAGTGTTTTTGGCCTCCAGCCTTTGCAAATAATCGTGAGTTATAATATACATACTATGGAGAAATAACAGTAAACAAATGAATGTGTTCAATAAATATAGACTATGAATGAGTGACGAAATGATTTTATAATTTTGTAATCTTTAAATATCTCAGTTCCGATGCATTTTGGAAATAATAAGAAGTTAATAGAAGAAAATGAATGTCTTATTGTGTTCTAACTACTGAAATATTTTTCATTAGTGGCCACAGACTTAAAAAATCATTCCACTTGGACCCTGTTAGTGAGGATCTGGAAACACTTTGTTTATGCTCTGTGTGTAATTAAGAACCAGCAAAATTGTTATGCAGGTAAAGCTAACTATTTAGTAGAAGAAAGTAACTATCGAAAAAGCATTAAAATAATATAACACGCAACGTTACTCCACAATCAGGTTACCCCTAGTCTAGCCCAAACCACCAGAAACTTCCAAAATGGTGCAGACAAACCGAATACAGTGCTTTCCAAATTAAATTTCGTAAAAGGGAGCGAGTTATGTGGCGGAGTTCGAAACAATGTAATGTAAGTAACAAGTAGGACAACAGAAACCTACATGGCTAGGGCTTAATTCTTGAAGTAAATGCGACAGCGATATCGTTTAGAAGACTTTTGAAAGCCTCTTGGATAGGGTGGCTGTAGCACATGCCTAACGAGGATTCGGAGTCAGCACGTACACATGTGGACCGGGATTTAAAAGGGAGCTCCCATTCGGACCTCCTCTACGACAACTTTAGCACATCCCAGGGGATACAGCCGTTTTCCCAAACACTCGCGTTGCACGTCAGTACGTGACCACTAAATACCTCCCTAGGGCCATTTTCGGACGCCTACCAGCATCTAATCTAAGTGGTTGCCAAACGCACGAAAAATAAACGCTTCTCATTGTACATAATTGTCAATAATATGCACTTAATAGTAGATTATTAACCAAGGGGATAAAGCAGTGTATTCTGTCGCGGGTGACGATTTAAATCGCGAGCGTAACGAAGGACTCGAGGTTTACTCCTGAGCGTAGCGAGGGTGTTAAAAACTTAAATCACGAGCGAAGCGAGGGATTTAAGACGAATCCTGAGTGTAACGAGGGATTTAAGTTCACCCAAGACTAAGACAGCTTTATCACCGAGGAAAATACTCTACTTTTCGTACCATTTGCGAAAAAAATAACACAATAATAATATGAGATAAGCATTTATTAAAAATAATGACAATTAAAAGTAAAAGTTAACATTCGAAACATTGGTCCAATTATTGATAGAGAGAGATACATTTTTGTTTGGTACATTTATTGTTGATGAGTTGATTTGAGTATTTCTCTGTTCTTGCGTCTGAGGAACTTGCATTTCATTGTAGATAGTATACGTCGGAGATAGTGGTGGTGGTGCATCGTGAGTTACGGACGAAGATAAGATGCCGGAAGTTGATGGTTGTGGCTCTGATGGGTTAAGTTTTATATTTTTGATAATTTGTCTGCTTCATATGGTTTTATTCGCCATTTAGCTTTCAATATAACCCTCAGCTACTCTATCAGAGCTCCAACCACCGTGTCTTTTTACTGACGTAATATCCGCCCCTGAATCCGCCAAGAAAGTCGCCGAAGTTCTTCTAAAGCAGTGACCGGTGTAGAGTTCAACATCTTTAAGTTTTAAATATTTAGCAATTTCCTTTCGCATATTGCTAATTTTATTTTTGCCGATGGCTTGTCGAGTACATTTCCCATTACGATAGTTTATAAAAAATCTATTGTTTTCCATGTTGGTGGGACGTAATGCTTGGTATTTATGAATGGTTTTAGTATATTGTCCTTGTACAATGAATGACCGATTTTTCTTTGTCTTAGTTTCCTTTACATTAATCAGCAGTAACTCATTGGAATGATTTTCAATTTTCACCTTTAAGTTTACAAGTTCACATCCGCGGCAAGCACCATTGAGTCCAAAAATTAAGGCCACCTATAACAAAGACAAAAAACAGGTAAATATATAGAATGATTACCATTACTAAGATACGAAATATTCATAGTTAAATCATGTATCTTACTTTTGTGGCCAGAAAAATTTCGTCAGGAGCTTCATTAAGAAATTTTTCCACATTTTGAGTCGTAAAAATTTTAGACTTCTTTGCGCAATGCCCTTCTGATTTTCTTTTTAAAAAACCCAGTAATTTCGTGAATCTATTTATTTCAATGCTGTGTTTGATGCTTATTGCAGCTTTCAGTTTTGAGTATATGCACCAAAGTGTATTCGGATTCTTTGTCTTGGAGAAATAATCAAAAAACTTAATAAATCCCCGACACTAAAAACCCGCTTTGTTTTGTGCTTGTACTAACCGGTCTACTTATTTCACGCTTTTTAAACTTATAGTATTTTATCTTAGGCTTGACTGTCCCAATTGTGGGCGTAGGCCTCCCCAATTGCTTCCACTTTTCTCGGTGTTGCGCGTCTTCTCGACAATTAACGAAAACAGCTTTAAATAAATCTCGAGTTTTTGGGGAAAGGGGGTGCAGACAACCCCCCCTGGCGATGCCCATGGTTACAAGTGACAAGATTTTAAATTTCGAATCGACCAGACCTGTGGAAGTTGTTAATTTCCCTTCACCTAGAAAAGAGGTGATGACCTTCAAACGGCTGAGCAGATTTTCTCGAAACATAGCTAAAAACACTCTCGATTAAAACACCTCTCAAATTAAACCAATTTTATCAAAATCGGTTCATCCGTTTAGGAGCTACGATGCCACAGACAGACACACAGATACACAGATACACCACGTCAAACTTATAACACTCCTCTTTTTTTTTCCCTGTTTTTAACAGATTAAAAGTGACTATTGTTGTGTTCGCTTTTTGTGGCATAGAATGTCACTTTTTTTAAGCAAGTGGTACGAAAATCAATATTTACATTTTAAAGTAGGTACCTACATTCTAGCATATACGTATCTACTTGAATTTGTAACTTGTCATCTAGCTCAATCTGCTCAGTCACGTTACCTATACCATACTAAACGTTCATCAGCCCTGTCAAGAGTACGTTATTTAAAATTTTGCTGAGTACGAGCGCAGTCAAGGGAAAAGGTTGAAACCATTAATAATTCGTCTAATAATTTAAGTTAATCTCCCACAATACTGAAATTTTGTAAACGCATCATTAAACATGGAAAACAATATTGTGTTATCTTTTGTTATCTAATGTTATGTATGTCAATATACCTATTTTAATCAAGAACTAAAAACTTAATGTAAATGCTATGTATGTCAATATACCTATTTTCTTCAAGAACTAAATACTTATGTTAATACTTAGTTATATTTTGAAACTTTCAATATCAATATGCCTTGACTATTAGTCATTGAAATAGTAGCAATCTAGATATATTATATGTTATTTACTAGTTAGTAGCCGTGTGAAACCCAAAGCTGTAAGCCATACATACTGGTAACTACTCGTGGATATAGGACTACAATAAATTGTTGGTGTGCAACACCGCAATGTCTGCAACAGTGCTATAATTACACATCTATCATGGTTTTGTTGACAGATCGACTATTATTCCATTGTTTATTGACCATTGTCTGTATTCACTAAATAGATTAGCATCTACCTACATGATACTAGTATTCCCTCATCACGATTAGTGATGTTTAAGCCCCGTGTAATAAGCGGGTTATTGCCATCAACCGGGTACAATGACTGCTACTGAGTAATTCCTGATCGAAAAACCAAATAACACTTTGCCCGACCTGAGTAGAACCCAGGGTCCCAGGGCCAGATGCTCAGCAGAAGCGAAAAAAAAAACAGCTGTTCCATACATTTTGAACGTGTACGTGTACCGTGTTGCACTTTTGTACGTTTTCGCGTGTGTCCCTTACACCTTGTATTATTATAAACGAATCCGATTGGATGTTTCGTTTATAAATCGGTCATGTTTTAAATAATTCGAAATGACAAAAATTAAAATGTTGAGTAAGTAACTTTTAGGAAACAATTAGATCCCCAAAAGTTTGTTGTCGACTGTTACATGAGGCTAAACGGTTGAATCTGAAATACATTTTAATTAAAACTTTGAACGATATAATTTTATTTTGATTTCGATTTACTTAGAAGGTAAAATCGAAAAAAAAACGATTGTTTTGATTGGAAATGAGTTCAAACCTTAAGTACCCATAATCCCAACTTTTCAAGAAAGTACCTAACCACCAAAGTGGAAAGTTACAAATAATCCAGCATGAGCAATAACTGTCCAATAAGAAAAATCAAAATCAATATATATTTTTTTCACATAGGCCTACATGGGCACTTGTAAAACATCGACAAAAAGGTGCTCGGTTCGGTTTGGTCGTTTCCTATGGAGAAGAACCGGCAATTTTGGCTTTACAATTTTTCTATGTTACAACATTGGCACTTAAGTATGAGTGGACATCGTAGGCCCGACAATAAGTCGTTGCTTACTACAAAACGTAGAACAAGATAGAAAGTTACCAAGGATCTAGGAATCTATAAGGCCAACAATGTCCACACATTTACAAACAATCGGTTAATAAAAAAAAGAGTCTATACAAAAAAAGAAGATTTTGCAAAAAGACTAGATTAAACAAGTGACACAAATGTTGTCATCCGTGCTGTAACTTTTCTAAACAAAAGGGTGCAATGATTTAGAAACTATTGTATAACATCTGATTAAAAATAATGGAAAAAATAAACAAAAATAAAAAAAGGATTGTGTGGTTTTATGAAACCACGGTAAAAGTGAAACTTTTTTTCACACTATAGACATTTAACTAAAAGTTTTGGAATAATATTCCACTTTAGTGCGCCGCGTACGATATCCACGCATGCCTCGACTAAAAAAATGAAACTGCGTTTGGTCGGGCCAACCAGCGCGCAGCGCATGGTCGGGCCAGCAGCAGTCAACATGGCATGTCTTTTGTTTTTATTGTAATAATAATGATGTTTTGGATCCCATAATAATCGGTTACTTTCATATAATGCCACTGCTTTTCGTGAAATTTCTTTCTATATGGACGCATATTGCGCAAGAAAATCACAGCGAGGCGGACACAACCGTCCAAACGCAACGCACTGCTCGCAGTGAGCCGGCACACGCTCGCCGCTCACGCTCGCCTCGCACGCGTGCATCTGTGCGCAGCACATGCCTCGCAACAAACATGAAGACACAAACGAGGCATTTGCATCACACGCGATGGCTCGACCCGAGCATATGTCGGTATAATTTTTCAACACGCACGCCTCAAGCTGAGCATTCGTTGTGGCGCCGTTCGTAGCGCATGCCTCGCAAAGTCTGTATCCACCTTTATAAAAGCGTATACTGTTTATGAGAAATGACTTGCTAGTTTTAGTTAATCAAAATTTGGGTATTACAATTTCGTGTTTACTGTGTGTATTTATATTATGGAAGTCGCTTCTAATTTTGAAAAGTCCTCGGTTTTTGCGGACATATAAAATACATTCTAAAATATAGAGTGAAGGCAGAGTCAGTATATCGATTTCTTTAAATTTTTCTCTGATAGACTCGCGAGGACCCATTTTATAGATGGCGTGGGCTGCCCTCTTTTGCAGTATGAAAATTGAGTCAACGTCTGCTGCCGATCCCCACAGCAGAATGCCATAGGACATAATAAATGGAAATAAGCGTAGTATACTAACCTAGCTGTGGTTACATCAGTTAACTGCCTTATTTTCCTAACTGCATAGGCAGCTGTGCTTAACCTTCCCGAACGAGTTCTAATGTGCGCGCCCCACTGCAGTTTTGAATCGACAGTAATCCCCAAGAATACAGTTTTTTGCCGTCAAGATTTAAATTTATGTTACGTTGTGGTACATTTGGTAAAGAAAACTTAAGAAATTTTGTTTTATACGTATTCAGTAAAAGATTGTTGGCTGCGAACCATTTTGAGAGAATAGTTCGGCTTTCGTTGACATGTAAGACGTCCGTATCTTTTCTATGAATTTTAAAAATTTGCGAAGTTTCATCAGCAAATAGAATTATATCCGAAAATTTGGCCATCATATAAGGGAGGTCATTAATATAAACAAGAGATGAATTGTGGTAAGAGTGTGGGACAGTTGCTCATGCTAAGCAATGACTTTGATGATGTCTCCGCAGTCGCTGCCGTAACAAGCGTGCCGCTTGAGAGTATAAGTAGCTCGTGGTCAAATGTTTTTAAAGCATGCCGTGACACGCCTTGCGATAAGGAAATAGAGACAAGAGAGGGCCGCGCCTGTCGCTTGCGCTTGACGCAAGATTCGTCGCCTAGCCTAAAGTCGTGTCGTAAACGTTATCAAAGGTCTCTTAAAGAAATGATGAAAAATAAAACTGTACCCGTTTCAAAAAAAGTAAGCCGTACAACACCTGTATTCTCTCATGTGTTCGTACAGCTGCCAGACTTGGCTATTTTCACGAAATATTGAACACAAACTATGTTTATGTTAAAGAGGAATGGAGAGGACCATGATGAATCTAAGATGTCACTAAAGGCAGGCGTTAGAGTTAAAACAACAACACTAAAAATTAAATTAAGAATTTAAAAAATCTCTAAATTTTTTAGTTTAATTTTTATATCATTCTTTTTAAACTTATATTATTTTATATTTTGTAGCCTTGACTGTCCCAATCCTGGACATAGGCCTCCCCTATTGCTTCCACTTTCTCGGTGTTGCGGCTCTTCTCGCTAATTAACGAAAAAAAGGAAAGTTATAAAATTTTAAAAAAAAAAACGAGCTTTAAGGGAGGAGGGGCGGTGCAACCGCATCGCACAAGTAACCAGATTTTAAATATCGAATCGACCAGACCTGTGGAAGTTGTTTATTTCCCTTCAACTAGAAAAGAGGTGATGACTTTTAAACGGCTGAGCAGATTTTCTTGAAACATAGCTAAGAACACTTTCGTTTAAAATACCTTTGAAACGAAACCAATTTCATTAAAATCGGTTCATCCGTTTAGGAGCTACGATGCCACAGACAGACACACAGATACACAGATACACAGACACCCAGATACACAGACAGACAGATACCCCAGACACCCCTCTTTTTTGGTCGGGGTTTAAAAATGGTAACGCACAGTTCATAATTATGCTGAGAGCCTAGACGGAAAATGGGTCAAAAAAACCCCTTCATGTGTAAGTGGTACTCACACGCACACAGGGTTCCGTAGCACCAAACAATGTAATAAAAGTATTTTTAAAGGCTCATTCATAATTATGTTATTTTGTATTTTATTTCTTTGTTTCTTTCAACAGCAAAACTAAATTTGGGTTTCATAGTTTGCTAATGACCAATTTTCGTTGAAAGTTTTTTTACGCTCTACAATCCTTTTCATTTTTCAGAATTGTCCTCGTCTTACTTTAGAAATTTGAGGGGGGGACACATCGCCGTCCCCGGAGAATAAAATGATAAGTGCAAAAACGCAACTTTTCAGGAAAAATAAAAAACATGTTTTCGTCGATTGCTCCCAAATACTAGACATAGACTGATGATTGTTAGCTTTGAAAAAAGGTTATTTTTTGTATGTTCGAAATGTATTAGTCGAACACGCCTATTTATTAAAACAGAGATGTTATTTAAAAAATAAGAAATTATTCAAAATCAATCATCGTCTATTTTCTATAATGTCGATTATCATTTTATTCTCCGTACAGCGTGACCAGAATCAAATATTGTACTATTCACTTATCATTTTATTCTACGGGTTTTTAAGGTGCAGTTGATGATGAATAGCATGATACTTTAGTATCATGTAATCCTCGTAAATATTGTAAAACTTTTTTTCCGTAAAGGACTTTGAATTTGGTTGCCGAATGAAATGATATATGGTAATCAACATTAGTTTTATTCATCTCAAGTGTTTGAAAATTAACTTTATAACAAAGGTCTTCCAAATTGTTGTAAAACAACAGTATTTTTTTCAATTTACTCCCTTTGTGTCTATTTTGTATTAATTAAAGTCAGCCTTATTAACACATATTATACAAGATGTAGTTTTGCATCCTCGTCAAAATTCAGCAGGTTGTCACAAAAGACAAAAATAATCAATAAAAATTACGGTACTTACCTAGTTAAATTTATTAATAAACGCTGATTTTTTAGGTTGTTTATGTTTGTCAGTATTTAAGAATAACCCCCTTAACGAGGTTTAGGGAATAAGAAATTATGGAATAAACGTTTGAGATTGTTTGTATGTGTGGAAGCATGGTTATATGGTGAGTATTAGACGGGTCGCGTTTAAAACACTCGCTGTTCACACCTACCAATTTCCGTAAATAAGAAAAAAAATAAAAATTACCTACTCATTTTATTTTTGATTCGGGATGAGAATCATTAGCATAGTTACCTCCTTGAATTTGACGTGGATGCAAAACAACACCTCGTATAAACTATTATTCTTATAAAAATATTATTATGTTTATTCATTATAGCTACTTCTTACATTTTAATGTTCCTTTAAAAATATAAAATATATTACACACATAATATCAGGAACAGAGTCCAAACCCACCGGCGGCGGCGGCGGTCGAGGCTCCAGAGAAAGGAAACTTTCCGAATGAAGCCCTTGATCCAGCTGCCTAACGAGAGCCTCATAAGGTATTGGTCGAGGCTCTTAGCAATTAAGCCATTGGCTGAAACGACTATCGGCACAATGATCGCCGAGTTCACATCCCACATGGCGATAACCTCGCAAGCCAAGTCAAAATACTTGATTGGTTTATCCATCTTGGCCTACTCGAGGTTCTCGTCATGTGTAACTGTTATGTATATCAACAACGATTGCGCGCCGCTCTGATAGATCAACCACCAGTCCACCACTATATCAGGCTTATTGGCTACAATGGTTATGTCAGTGATGATGGATTTATCCCAATTCAGTGAGATATTGCCATTTTGGAGAACTATTTCCGACACATACCTATAGTACAGCTCATCCGATTCCACAAAGCTGTATTTTAGTGCATGTTGCTCATGGATTATGCTGGCTACAAGTCTATCCAAACACTCTCCGTTAGCCAGACGAGAACACCCGGATATAATGTGATGGATTGATTTGCTTGGACAATGACATGCCTAACACAGTCAACCGTACCGTCCTTCACAATAAAGTTTCGGTAGTTATTCGTCATCGTAACTTCATCCATAATTTCACAGACAATACATTCGGTTTCTTCGAAGAGGTCTTCGAAACGTAGCCAGGCTACGGATCCTGATGGGTCGACGTCGGACCCATGCAGGGCCCGGCAAAGCGTCTGTGAAGCTCCTTACTCTGCAAAACCTGCTTGCGGTCGTTAATGTCAAGCACGGTTAAAGTTTGCGTCAGTTCTCTTTAGCCAAGGAGAGCAGGGTGAGGCCCTTGTCGACCACGACCACATCTCGATGCATCCCCACGGCTTCTGGGAAATATTTCCTGAGACTGCATATCTCGTAATTGTAGAGAGTCTTAACATTTAGAAAACCTACTTCTTTTATGTCCAATTAAGTATGCCGAAAGAGTACATCAAAACTAGCATTGCCCAACCGTTGAAGGCACGCACCTTATTTTCACCTGATAAAAGACTATTAAATACTTTTTCAGGCGGCCGAAGAAGCGCTGCTTCAACGATTGCTACATGTCGGCACATTGATGCCCAGCGCTTCGGACATACCAAAATACTTGTAGGTTTAGTTGCTAAAAGGCATCTAAGATTTAATTAATCTGAGAGCCGGGTTTCCCACAGATTCTACAATTTCCCCTTGTTTTACACGCATGACCGCACATTTGTGTTTCAGTTACTTTTAGCTCTATCAGTTGCAAATTACTGGGGGCAAAGAGATTCAGATGATCCTTGTAAAGAAAGGAGGTGAGATATAACCTCTCGAGCAGCTCTCTTTAATCGATAACATAGTCCTGAATCCTTCAGCAGCGTGCTAAGAGGATTCCAGGCAAAGCAAAGCCGAACTGGACTGAAACTATCACCCTGAAATATACTTCGCTCTATCCTTATCGACTCGCTATTCCTCTGGATTTGCTGACATCCTGGATAGCGATGGATTGTCCTCCATTTTTCCTAAATACAACATCAGGAAGGTGCGTAAAATTACATCAACTATAAACAACTCTACCACCCTCATGAGCCATGTATGTGCCACCGAGTCATGGGCCCTCTTATAGTCTATCCAACATCCTTCAGGAACAGTGAACCTGTTGACTAATGGCAATTGCATATCAATGAGGAGCAGGTCAAATAAAGCAATGGGTCCCACGGTACTAAGGAGTACCGTGGGACCCATTCCTACATCCATTTTGAGAAGCGGACAACAAAATTATCGTCAATGTGTTTTATGATTTTAGCTCTCAAAATGGATGTTAGAACTTTATAGACTGTCGGTAGGCACGTAATTAATGTATTTAATTTTTGGGTTCCGTAGTACTACCCGATTTATGGAGCAGGTGGGTTATTCCAGTAGTCAGGAACTCTGACAGCGACTGGAACTTACATTAGTGACCATTGTCTTATGCGAATCACGACGTAATAACAATTAGGTATTTTGTTAGACTGTGGTGGAACCACATTGCGGTTTCGTAAAATCTGAGTGAGGGAAGAAGATGACAATATGACTTACTGTTCAAAACCATAAAAGTCGTTTTGCTAACACATCTTTATACGAAGCGACTGGTTGGTTTTGAACGAGAATAAAATGATAACTGCATTTATCATTTTCTAGTCAAATATTTTTCACGAGAACATAATTTGATGACTATTTGTCATACTAACAAGTAGGAATACATTTAGATAATATTATGTTAACACTTTATTCATGTGTTAAATTTTTGAATAATACTATTGTAAAATTTCGTAATTTCGTAAATAACGGTATAAAAATTACCAAAAAAAATAGAGCAGATGTAATACCACCCACAGATCACAAAAATTACATAACACTAAAACTAAGATAATGGCGGTTATCATTTTATTCTCCGGGGACAATCAGAAACTTAATCTGTTAGTTTTATTATTTTTGTATAAAAATCGTAAAGTGGTTCACAGAATACATCTACCTACCAAGTTTCAACTGTGTAGTCCTGATAGTTTTGGAACAAAGTGACTGTGGCATAAGGACGGACAGACATGAAGAATCTTTAAGCGACAGGGTGGCCCGCGAAATCTAAATTTTTTAACGTTTTTTCAATTTCAGTTGCCGGTCAGTGTCAGTTTTTATGTTGAATAAAATATAAAACGCGGCCGTAACTAATATTAGTTACGGCCGCGTTATATAACTCAGTATACCCATATGGGTATACTGAGTTATAATTACTTATAATCATTAAAGTCATCAATACAACCCTTGTAAAGTTGTAAGTTCATTTAACCCCGTAGAATGACTTTTTCACGATATAATCATTCATTAGGAATAATTAACTTAAAGGCGTTGTATTGATGATGTCAATGAATACTATTAGGTAAATACGTACGTTTTACGGCTGCGATTTTGGCAGTCTCTCCAGTTCTGTGCCTATTACTCTTGCCGAAATGCCCATACCGATGTGCTCCGACTTCCGGTACCTATAGTAGCGACTCAATCAGTTTTTAATTTATTATTTTTACTTATGTTAAATCTTCAGCTTTCCCCATGATCTATTTTTTTTTTTAAAGAATTCGGGAAAGCATTTGTGTCTTTGACCTTCTCTTGATCACGATCCTGGAATGACAACGCATAGTTGTGATCTGGATGGCGTCGAAGTTTCGATACAAAATTTCAAAAAGAAGAATTTAGTACCCCAACTTACAACATTATTCCATCCACCAGTATTCAGGGTGGCGCATGACGCCACTAATAGACCAAATATAATGAGGCTCAAAAGACTTGGTTTTCATCCGTGATAAACGTAATATAAAAATCGATTTACAAGAATTTGGCAATGGCATGGCATGGTGAGCAGTTTGTGCCGGCTGTTGGATAATGTCAATTTTTATTTGTAAAAAGAAAGTTACAACAACATAATAATGTATTAACTAACTCAGTAGTACAAGTGACATTTTAATAACTTGTGACACAAGTGATTAAACATTATTTATCTCAAACCACGATAGACGTCGCACAAAATGTGTCAGTTTATATTTTTTATCGTTGTTTCAATATTTTCTGTTTTAAAAACTGCTACCGGTTTGGGTGAAATAATTTACGCCATTAACGCCGGCGGACCAGCCCATACGGATATTTATGGCGTACATTACGAAAAGGATCCATTACAAGGAAGAATTGGTACCGCTTCTGATTATGGTAAACAACTGGTTATGATCGGTAGAGTGAACCCAAAAGACGAAATCCTGTATCAAACTGAGAGATACCACCACAGCACGTTCGGCTACGACATCCCTGCAAACAGGGACGGTGACTACGTGCTAGTGCTGAAATTCAGTGAAGTGTACTTCAATTCACCCAACATGAAAGTGTTTGATGTAGTTTTAAATGGAGACCACACTATTGTTGCTGACTTGGACATTTTTGACAAAGTAAGCCGGGGTGTTGCTCATGATGAGTATATACCATATTCAATCAAAAATGGAAAACTTTATTACAATGAGGAAGAGTCGGATATAAGAGGAGGAAAAATAAAGGTAGAGTTCATTAAAGGTTACAGAGACAATCCAAAAATTAATGCTTTATACGTAATGAGAGGCACCATTGATGAAGTGCCTAAACTGCCTCCATTAGTGTGGCCAGAAAATGAAGCAGAAGAGCCAAGAGATGAGGTTGAAGAGAAGAATTCCAACTCTCGGCGTGCCAGTGGGCCCAAACAGCCAGACCCCTACTCTATGGACGAGAGCTCTGTGCTGGTTCCAGTGTTTATAACTATAGGTGCTTTCATTCCACTTTTGTTCTGCCTCTGTAAGCTATAATCTATTCATGATTATACTTCCTATATTCATTTTCGTGTGATTGTATGCTGTTTAGTGTATTTTTATTTATTGTGGGTAATGATATAGTTTATTTAAATAAATCATATTGACATTACTTTCAAGCACTTAATATCAAAGCTCAATGGTGATAGTACAAAGCCAACTAATGCAAAATGATTAGTGCCCGTCCCATGTTGAAATATTAATTGAATTCTACACTATTATGTGCACATTACGTGCTGATCAGATGCACTTTATGTAAATAAATAATTTGAGTTTATTTTAAAAACTACATCTTTTTCTTCATTTTTTATGACCTTCCTTATTTATTTTTCCAAAGGCAACAGAGTTTCAAACAACACAAACATAAATACTAGCTTTTGCCTGAGACTTCCCTTGCTATCAGATCCAAAACTATCCCATAGAAACTTGATACTGGGACATTTTTTTTTTACCTTGTCCTGGTTATGTGTGCCAACATTCATCCAAATCTGTTCCACCACTAAGACTTTCAAAGAAAACAGACAGACATACATGGAAATTATTGTGGGTGAATTATTTTATTTTTCCCAATGTGCTTTCCTAGTGGCACAAATATTGACTTTCTATAATCTATTTTCCCTTAGTGAATTCATTTTAGAAAATCATTCCTTTGACCATCATTTCTAATTCGAACATTACCACTCCATACAAAATGTACCAGACCAAAGTAACAGTTGGACCGTTTGGGAATTACAGTCTTGATGTTATGTTACTAACAACTCAGGACATAATTGTAGGTGGGTGAAAAAGAGAAAACACAATTTGATAATTTTTTATTACTAATCACACACACTCAAAATCTCACATACCTACTTAATAGAATAGGCTTATTCTAAAAAAAAATGCACTGTTTGTTTTAATAAACAGTTCAGAAATCTTTATATCCTCAAATACTTGCATCATTACAGATCTAAATCTGTCATTAACATTATACTGCTGACATGGACATTGTTTATTGTTTATAAATTATTATCTCTTAAGAGTTTTATGGTCCTCCATACTCTCTGCCTATTTTGATTTTTTGAGCAAGCTTTACGATCCTGCGTAATCTGAAAAAATACGATTTTTATTATAATTAACAAAATGAATGTCTGTAATTCAATATCTGCATTCATGCATTCACACTCAAGTTAAGTACTGAATGTGTGAAATACTTATTAAATTAAGAAAAGGGCGTCGTGCTATGCACATTAAACGGTTTTGTTGGCGGCAAAATAAAGTACCTGGCTACACGTAAAAAATATTGATTATATGGGCCGGAAAAATAAATTTGTATTTCAAAGCAACTCTCAAACAAAGTAGGTAATTCTGATAAAACTTCAGTATACTGATCTTCAAGGATTTTCAGTAATTTTTTTGAAGAATTTTCCTACGTTGGTATACTAGGTATAACTATAATCTACTATAACTAACTATACCTACCAAGTTAAACTATACGGGTGGTTCATGTTCTGCGACTTTTGAGGCGCATATCTTACGATATTAGCCCTTGACCCACGAGACGAGGCATATGGTCGCGAGTTCGAACCTAGGCAGGCAACTTCATGTAATTAACTGTAGGTACGCAATTAGTGCACTGGGCCCGCGTGGTGGATTACTGCCTACTTCCTCTCATAGAGAGAAGGCTGTCACAGCAGTGGTATCATAAAGGCTGATTAAGTTGTAAACTCGTTTTCTAAAATTCATAACACTCATCGGCCGACAATTAGTAGGTGGTTCGCGCTTGTCGTACTTTTAGTTGCCTACTCAGTCAGTTAGTGAAGTCAACCGTACTCCAGTGGCAGTTACAATTTGATATTATTAACAGTGTTTTTATGTCGTAGCTGTCCCACAGTGTGAATCGATTTGGTGTCTATGTCTAAGGGTTTTAACCCATTATTTTCCCTATATAGATACCAGAAAGTGACAACCAACCTACTAGTTCAGTATAAATCGATTTGGTTTATTCATGGGTATTAACCCGTTATTTTCCCTATCGGCACCAGAAAGTGACAACTATACTAAGTAAAGCAGCATACTTAATTCTCTGAGTATTTGATTGCCCGAATGCCAGCTCAAAATAATCTTTCTATTTTCCCTAAAACTGATAAGCTAACAAAGTCATTATTTCATATCAATCAGCTATTTAGCGGGTGCGGAATGCGGACGTATTTTGATAAAAATTACAAACCCAACTTGCGTAAATAACCGTATTTTGTTTAACCTCAACAAAAATATTTAGTTTTAACTTACGCGTTTGATGTCCCATGAACTTTAAATTCACATTTTCCTTCATTATTCTGAGCAAATCCTCTTCTGCATTTATTTGTTATTGGTAGCGCTGTAATATTTGCATTATTTGAAGAATTTGGAGATATTGTTGTCGGAGCGTCCGTTGTCGTCTGAAGTGTAGTAACAACAACATGATTGTTAGCAGTCTGATTCAACGACACTTCTGTTACTTCTACAGCAACAGAAGTGCTACTTCTTATAGCTTCCGTAGACTGCTCTAATAACAGTGGTAAAAAAGTAGTAACATTGTGCTGCGTCTCATTGTTTATAGTAGTGTGCGTTGCGTTTAACGGTTTTGGAGTTGTACTGTTCGATGGTTTTATCGTCATTTCGGAGTAATCATAAGCGTAGTCATAATCCTGCAAAATTAACAAATAAAGCACTGCGACTATGTTAGAGATAAAGACAACTCGTCTGACCACGAGCATACAATAAAATCAACATTCCTAGCTGGTAGGTAACGGATATCGGATAATAACATGCGCGATTTTCAAACAACTTTTAGAATAGGTACAACGGGATCTACACCAATTAACTTTTTTTGAATAGGAACTGGTAGGTACATACCACATACTCTTCTTTTCCTCCTTTAAGTAAGGCAATAATGTTTATGTTTTTTAAACCAATTTGCACATTGAAATCTCCCGTTTGTCTCTCATCAAAACTTGAAGTACAGTCTGTTGTTCCTACTAAAACAGAGGACAAAGTCAATGCAAGGGCTATTAATTTACACATTTTTGCTGTTATAATAAGTAAGCGAGTGGGCGATGAAATAGAAACTGCGAACGCGTCCCGTGGACATGCGCGACTGGCCTGAGACACAGGTTGCCCTGCTCACTGCTCAACAAAGTTATTTCCAACAACTTAACAGTTATTTCAAGTAACTGTGGGAAGGTCGATAGCCTCAGCCGGTGCATTGCGTCTTCAGACTTCGGATTGCGTAAGGAATCGCAGATATTGTACTTACTAGTGTTTTTTAAAGGTGCGTAGGTACACCTATAAGAAATTGCCAGTAGGTAGGTTTACATAAAAAAGTTAAGTAGGACACCTAAGATAAATCGATACCCACTACTATTATCATAATATATTATGCGAAAGTATCTGATCGATGAATTTTGGCAAAGAGATAGACCATGACCTGGCTTAGGTTAGGATATAGGATACATTTATTTTATTCCAGCATTACGTTCCCGTGGGATTATTTCGTCCGATCTCTACATAGTACAGCGGAGGGCAAAAGCTAAATGCGAAAAATATTTTCGTTGTCAAAACTGTTGACCTATTTGTAAATACCTTTTTAGCCCAAAAATCATCAAAACAGCAAAGATTACGTTAGTACATTTGATTAAGCACCTACCAATAGGTATTATGCAACGGAAATAGTATCTACGTAAGTAGGCCGCACGGACCTAGATAACGATATCTGCAGTTCACCTTTATTTTTATTAGGTATAACTATTTATAAATCATACAAATACAAAAAATGCGAAAACTGGTGTGCGTTTGTTACTTCACGCTGAAATGGCTAGACATGACAATCATAAGCTAGATTAATCGATTTTCCCGCGACCTATTTACCTACCTAATAATAACATGTATTACTTACTATAGTTGTTCTAGCTGATCAATATGTACCTACCTATTACTATTGTTTTACTAGCTGATCCGACGTTATCAAGTTACCCTATCTGTCCCAACAGCGCCACTTGCCGTCTTACTTTGGCTAAATAAAAACTAGAGACTGGCCGACCATGACGGGCCCGAATATAATATAACCCAGTCGCCCCCGATGGATTGCCCCCGGGTGGGAATAGGGCGACCGGGAAGTTATTGCCCCCATTTCAAGACAGACAGCGATGATGCCGATACACTCCGCAATGTACTTACAGCGATTTGAAATGGGGGCAATAACTTCCCAGTCACCCCCGGAGGCGACTGGGAATTTTTATTCCCGATTGCCACCCGGCGGCAATCCATCGGGGGCGACGGGGAATATTCGAAATGGCCGACTAGGCGGCCAAGACGATCGTTGCTTTTGGTGGAGTTCAAAGGGCACTGGTAATGGCTGTGGCGTTTCATGAAAACTGAGAAGCTCGCATTGGCCATACAACATTCTCGAAAGTATAATTATTATTTTTCTTTATTTATGTTTAATTATTTACCAAAGGAAGGGTTTAGATTCCTAGATTAGGTATATAAAAACTGTGAGGCCGATTTTAATATAAAAATTATTAATAATTTATAGATTCGAGCCGACTAGTCAGTGCTTCTTGCCGACTAGTCGCCGACTACAATATATGGCCGGATAGTCCGCTTTCCCGACAAGTCGGCACATCAGCTCTACTAGTCTAAGAACCATCCAAAAAAACATCAATGTCAGTCAAGCCCAGCATATGAGGAAAATAATTACGAACACACGCTCAACGAAATGTTAAATATCAAACAAAAAAAATACAAGTGTCGCACATCGACACTTCAACATCCAGATAACCTCAGGTGGAAAGCATTTAATTTTTAATGTAACTACGAATAAGAGTAGGTACCTACTAATCGCCGGATGAAACAGTAATGTCTTGTGCCTGTGTGACTGAATGCATTTATTAAAACAGTCGACGGCGCGGTGCACATCGCCTGGCAACTGTCTCCATTGGATGCATAATTAATTATTTATAGTAATATTATGTACAGTATATCATAAATTTATAATCTAGGTACCTACCTACTTACCCACAAGTACACACAGTCACAAAACGCCGAATAAAGAAAGAAAAAGTATTTATTAGACTTGCACAAGACAAAAAAAAAAACAAAATTATGTAAAAAAGAACATGAATATCCAAACCCACGCAGGACGCAACAGAATTTAAAACTCAGGTACTACGGCCTTACATGAACTAACTAAAGTGAGTAGGTACTGCTCCCTAAGTGTTTGTACATAGGTAATCGAGCTGCCATCGGTGTTTGCAAATTACACAAGTACACATACAGATCATGGCAGACAGAGCACATTTATATGCATCAGTTTAAGCTTATTCACAATTCTAGGTACACCAAAGCCGGTAAACTTTCCGGTTATTTCATTAATTCTCTCGGTCTTGCTACTTTGCTGTTACGCACGTAACTAGTAATTTTATAGCCCATCGATTGAAGCAATAAAAACTGTATTTACTAGTTAGAAAAATCAATGGTAACTGTGCGTTAACACAAGCTATACATTAACAGTGGCCACAATATCTTCGAGAAGTTTGACTGATTGAAATCGTTTAGACCCCGTAGGTACGATGGGGTGAAAATCAACGTTGCTACAATGACCAGCCTGTTCTTAGTTTGAGGCTCTCTTTGAAAACTAAAATTGGGCCCCTGCCCCCTGATCGAAGAGCTCCTGTTTAAAACTTTTCATAGGATAGTTTTAGCGTTCTCTCATCGTGCCCTACACACTCACAACACTACCGTTTATGATCAATAAATCATAGGTTGACTGGTAGAAAATGCCTATGGTATTAAGTCCGCCTCTACTATGTGCTTGAAGTGTTAAATAAATATAAGACAAAACAGCTTAAATATTATGCTTTTGCACCTATATTATGATTAGAAAAAAGTTGCTGAAAAAAAATATGCGTAAATATGATTAGGATAAACTAGGGAATTCAGAACCAGGATTTTTAGGACCTTTTCGGGCTAAAAAAGCGGAATTCTCGGTTCTTTAAGTAAGCCTTTATATTGTACAGTTAAAAAGTGTTGAAACGGAGAAAGTAAGAGAAAGATGTAATTATAAGACCAAAATAAATAAAAACATTTTAATGAAATCTTATCGAATAAACCGCTTTTTTTCATGTTTTATTTATATACATAATAATTAAATCGTAAAAATCCGAGATGACGCAAACACTAGCATAGATTCTGTTCAAATTTTACTTAAATATTCCTTAGTCGTCTTTAAATGGTAGGTTATATATTCTAACGCTACTCATTTTCATAACTTTGATGATTCAAAAATCGTGATTAATTAAGGCACTGTAGGGACACATGTAAGCGAGCGACCCCATAGAGGCAAAAATAAAAGACAACTGCGGCAAGTATTCGACAGGTTCAGGCCGTATGTCATTACGAGTACTATTAACCTAAAATGCGAGTTCGGAAAATCAAATATAGAGTTACAAGCGAAGGTACGAAGGAACGCAAAATGCAATCGGTGTTTTCTGCGATCTCTCGAAAGCTTTTGATTGCGTACACCACGACACGCTTTTACGGAAACTACGTTATTACGGTGTTCAAAATGAAGCCCTAAATGTTATAGATTCCTATTTACAAAATAGATTCCAATGTGTAGATGTTAACGGCGTGAAATCTTCCGGGCTACCTGTTCAGCTAGGTGTACCTCAAGGCTCACTGGGACCGTTTCTATTCTTGGTTTATATTAATGACTTGCCATATTATTTGAAGGGTATTTGTGACGTTGTACTATTTTCAAATGATACCTCTCTTATCTTCAAAGTACGACGTAAACAGCGCTCTATCAATGGTAACGGATTGGTTCACAACAAATAACCTTTTCTTAATTCCAAGAAAAATAAATGTTAAAAATCTAGGTCCCAACATTATTCTCGGCAATGACGAGCTTAAAACTGTTGACTCAGCTGTGTTTCTGGGTATAACAGTAGATTCAAAATTACAATAGGGTCCACACATATCAAATCTAGCGGGGAGTCTTAGTTCGCCCGCATACGCCGTCAGAAAAGTTAGACAATATACTGACGTTGATACAGCATGGTTAGTCTATTTTAGTTATTTTCTGTGAAAATAACTATGTTATGACCTTTGTTGTGCTGTTATGACCTATGGTATTCTGCTGTGGGGCAAAGCCGCTGATATCCAAAATATATTCGTTCTTCAAAAACGAACGGTTTGTGCAATTTACCAACTGGGTGCACGAGTATCTCTGAGAGATTTTTTTAAAGGGATTGGTATTCTCACGGTGGCTTCACAATTCATTTTAGCTAACATTTTATATATTAGACAAAATATCCATTTGTACTGTAAAAACAGTGATATTCACAACTTATACGTGCTCCCTTTCACCGGCTTAATAAGGTTCATAATTTGCTCGTAGGGCTTGGTATAACCTTTTACAACAAGCTACCATCTTCCTTTCTCGACTAGCCATTTAATGTGTTTAAAGCCAAAGTGAAATCTAACCTTTGTTCAAAGGCCTACTATTCCATTAAAGACTACAAACGATAAGAATAGTTGGTCGCTGGGTTGAACTCAAGACAATGTCTATGTTCTTTCTCCAAATTACCTACTGATATTATATACTTCACGCATAGACTTTTTTACTTTATTTTTTATTTCATTTTTTTTTTAAGTGAAACTTTTTATGCGACTTCCAACAAGGTTGCGTTAAACGTTTAACGCTACCATGGAAGGGGAATAGAACGAGACAGAGCGAGAGTGAATGCGTGGCACTCGAACGCATGCAAGTAGTAGGTATTACGAAGTTTCACTTCTTCCGGACTCCACTTTTTTTATTTTTTTATTTTACTTTACTTATTTTATTCGTCTGTATGCACGTGTAAGCGGGCACGTCACGTCACGTCACGGCCCTTTATGTCTGGAGGCTTTATTTATTCTTGATATTTTTTGATATTTTATTTTAATATTGGTGTGTGCTAGCTGACATGTGACATTAATTTGATGTAATGGATTCCTTGTTTATATAAATTTGAACACTATTGTGTAGAATCTGGTTCTTCTAACCTAACAGACAGATGTGTTTCTGGGGAGTTTGTTCCGCCACTTCTTCTTCCCAGCTAAAACACTAGGAAGTGGCGAAGGGCAGGCGGACTGTCTCTTGTAATTTCGACGTTCAAAAAGTGCTGATTATCAGCCTAATTTTAATAAGTAAATGACTTTGATTTTGTCCCGATGTCTGTTGGCCAATTGTTATTCGGTCATAACATTCTGTTGGTTAAACATTCACTGACGATGTTGGTGAAACGTGTCTGGGTGAAAAGTTGTTTGGATGAAAAGTTAATGGTTTAAAGATATTGTTGACCAATATGGTTCATGGACCAATCGACTGTTGGTGAACCGTTTCAGTTTCCACATTTTACCACTTTGGAAGTGTCTATCTTCTAAACGAGTGACTTGAAAACAAATGGTTTTTTTTAAAGACCTGTCCATACACGTAGCCGCACGTATAGTTAATTACGTTTGATTAAAAAAAAATAGTTCCATTTCCATTCAATTCCATTATTTTTCTTTTACAAAAATTTTAAGAGCTATTATAAAAGAAAGTAATTGTTATAAAGCAAGTAATTTTGAATTTGATAGAATCATACAACAGTACACTTCAAAATTAAATCGGAATTTTAAGTCTAAACAAATTTTTATTTTTTTTATTCGACCTAAAATGCAGAATTTTGGAATTTTCAAAATTCAAATTAAAAAATTGTTATAAAAAACCGGTGTGGCAAGGAATGAGTTATAGGGCGTGAAGAGATAGCAAATGACCTCTCCTTTCGGCCTATTCGATTTGGCAAACGATGCACCAAACACCCTGTATATCTACCTACGAAGTTTCAACTGTATTGTCCTAATAGTTACAGAAAAAAGTGGCTGTGACATACGGACGGATCGACAGACAGACATGGGGATTCCGTTTTTTGCCAACCAGCTACGGAACCTTAAAAATGCTTAAAAGGTTAAGGTTTCGTAATTAACTAGATTCCAAGTAAAAAAAATAACTAAATAATCTCTGGTGTTCGTTTGACAGTTCGACATATGTGGTTTGACATAATGTACTGACATTTGTAATGTAAACGTAATCCACCACTAGTATATAAACAAATTGTTTTCATTTTCTTATTATTGTTTACGCTTATGGTCATAAAACGCACTTATGAAGAGCTTACGTAGGTTTCTTGTGCGGTTGAACATAGTTCCGATAGACACGTATAACGAAGGGCTAATACGAAAATGATTAAGTTTTGGAAAAGTGCAGGTAAAGTATTCCCATGAGTATTTATTTTTTCAATCTTTGTTTTAAAAAACTACGCGATGTATGATTCTAAATCATTTTCATCCATTTTAGCGAAAGGTAAAACTGGCTGCCCAGTGCGGCCTCCTGAAGTGAAATCCGTGAGCACACCTGATATCAAAAGTCTAATAAATGCGCAAATATTACTAGAACAACATGAAGGTAAGTACATAACATAACAACACTCCGATTAAAAGACGCACGCAAGAGTTCTAAAATCCATGTGCTACTGTGTTCCAGATCCCAAACAAATGTTTGAAAAGAGCTCCAAGTTGTCATTAAGCTTACATGATATAATTGATGAAAAAAAAGCTCTCAAAGATTTTGTACAATACATGGAATCAATAGGAAAGGATGCCCTCATTAAATGTTTGTTGGAAATAGAAGAATTCAGAAAACATGTACTAAACAGGACCAATGCTAATGAAAGTGGTGTTATTTCCAAAATTATTCGAACTAAAAGTTTGGACCTTCAGTGCAAGTGTGAATTAAAACAAGATACGGTCATAAAGTCACAAAGATGCAGCAGGAGAGAAAACAGTGACATATTTACAAGTACTAGTAATCCAAGATTTAATGAATGTTCTATGAGTTCATGTGGGAACTTAGCTGAACATGTTAAATCTGAGAACTCAAACGCTGCCACTGAAAATAATCAACTCATCGACTATACTGAAGAAGCTGTAACAATTTTCAAAAAATTTGTTGCTTTGGAAGCTCCATACCAACTTGATTTACCTGATCGCATCAGAAAATCTGTTATATCTAACATTTGCCAACCTGAAGGACAGATACAAGAAAATTGTTTTAAACCAGTGCAAGATATTCTTATTAGCCAAATAGAAAATAGTCATTATAATGATTTCATCAACAGCCCGTTTTACATTAAAGCACAAATCGACATTTTAACCAGTGGCTCTCTAAATCTAAAAGATATTTTACATAATGAAACAGTTTTGTTTTACTTCACAGAATTTTTGGAACAAGAGTCTTGCAGGGTATTATTAGAATTTTTAATGGCTGTCATGCATTTCCGAGATAATTTGCTGAATGGTAACACAGCAAGCCCTGAACAAGCTCAAGCTGATACTATATCTATATACGAAAAATATTTTTCTCTTCAGGCAACTCATCCTATTGGATTTCCAACTGATATTAGACTAAAAATTGAAAGTGATATATGCAGAGAAGAAGGTCCACTACCAACATGTTTTGATTTGCCTTATCAAATTGTGTTTAAAACACTGACTCAGTATGTCAAGGCATTTTTAGAATCGGAGTTATATTTTAAGTACCTTTCAGAAATGATACATTCAGTTGAAAATATCTGGACATCTAATCATAAATCACATTCTGATTGCAGCAGTGAATTTAGTATAAGCACTCAAAATACTCTCCTTGCAATGGGAGACCCAGTCTTCCGTAAGAAGAAACGCAATCTCTCTGTACCTGACATGACAATAGACTCTAATCAGCTGTATAACGCTGATTCTTTATGGCAGCGCAATAAACCTGATGGCTTAAATCTTGGGAGAGTTAATAGTTTAGGCAGGTTTGAATCTAAATTCGAACCAGATCCAGACAAAAAGGATAAGTCTGTCTTAAAGAAAATGGTGAGCCGGTTTGTGCCAATGAATACATCTAAAGTAGAAGAAGAAATGGCCTGGCAAATAGCCCACATGATTGTAAAAGATGTAACAGATCTTACTATGGCCCCACCGGATAACGAGCATGATGATATGTAATAGTTATCATTCATTGCAGTTGTAATATGTAAAACGATAAATAAATGTATATATACCTTGTAACTAATAAAAATCATCTATTTCACTTACTTGTGTAATGTTTTTCCATTAATGGTCATTTAATAAATAATGCACATGTATAAAATAAAAAAAAGTATATTCATATAAAAAAAAATGTATAACAAAATGCCAAGAATACTGGGAATGTTGTGAGTTGATCACAAAGTCGCGTAGTTATTAATACCCGGTGGGATAGGTGATAACTGTAATCTCGGAGGTTCTGAGCCCAACAGCGGGGACTGCTCATCATAAAAACAAAATTCTTTTCGCGACTCGTTACTAAACGATGGCATATGTCTCCACTCATTTGTGTTCCATTTTCGGTACACAAGTGCATTTAACAATGCTTGCATTGGGTTTGTTAATGCCTGAAAAAATTAAACATGACAAATTATAACATTTTGCAAGTGTTATTTTTTTGAATGCAAGTAGTTTGTAGAGAAGAGAGTATTTGCTGGTTACTATACTAATAAACTGCTAGTTATGAGACATTTATTAATCTTTCCTGTTATAGGTAAGTAGGTACGTTAATAAACCTCCAACTAGGTTAGTTATTTCAGAATCTACACTTTGTAAACTTCAAGGGAACTAATGTAGCCCTTTCGTATGATACCTACTTGACCAACTTCCCCACTTATATTTTAAACTCATTTCGGCTCCTGTAGCAATAAAAATTACAATAGTTTCCTAAATTTCCTAAACATAACCGAAAAACGTGGGCGTACTATAGTATACGCCACTGTCTAACCCTTTAGAGATTATAGGCATGATATTATTTTTAGCCAATTCTGTGACGCCCAATTAGATTTTTACTGTTTTGGTAAGGGACCCTAAAATGTTCATGAATAAAGTAGGTACTCACCATTATGTACCAAATAGTGATAATTACTTTAACAGGAATGTTAAACCACATTGTCCAAAGCAAAAACCCATTTACAAGGTTTGGTAGCCAACACAGATAGAACACCACATTAATCAAGAAAAACTTCAATCTCAACGTATTTACTACTCGTCGCTCTTTACTCGTGAACTGAAAACAAATAAAAAATATATTTGAGGAAATGCGCCTGTACCGAATAACAGTAGGTACCTAGATCGTATGGCGTTGTGACCTATGATGCAGCGCATCAAAACAGATCAAAACTAGTCAATGTGAAATCAACTCAGTTGCGCTTATGCAAAGTTGATATTCGTTTGAGCAGAAATAACATAAATTAGAAACAGGGCTTTGGGTAGACTTAAGTTGTCATTCAGTAAGACGGATTTCGCTCTATAGTTTTATTACGAGACATAATAAACAAGTATTTAATTAAGAATGTTATTCGCGCCAGCATGCATTGCACTAACGTCATTCGAATCAAAGAAAGTTATAGTTGTCTGACTAACGGAACAAGAAGCAGCCAAATGTAATTCACCTTTGCAAAAATATAAGAAACAAGTTTTCATTTGCATTATCTTAGGGATCTTAACTCATATAACTAGGTAGGTATGTGCAGCAAATGATGCAAATGTGCGTCAGCAGTAACGTTGTTGCATTAATCATGTGCTATATTATTATTTGCATCTGTTAGACGCAATCTGAATGATGATTTCAAGGAACTAATCTAGCCACCACATATATTTTTGATAGTGCTAGGTACCTGAGAAAGTGGAACTGCAACAGCCATTTCCACATCCTTACTTGACATCACATACATAATTGGGTTTACTATCATCACCATAGCTATCGGTACATATGTAGCACAATAGTTAGGTAAAATTTTGTACAATGCACTAGTTACCGTTGGTAGGTTGTGGCATCTGTAACAAATCATAATAGAATAGAATATTATTGTTCTGGTGGGTAACAAATAAAGGTCTCTACAACATAACCCTAGAGTGTATAATAGTAGAAAGAAAAATACTCTAATTTAAAAAATAAAAGTTGGAGGTCAGACATTTATTCAAGGATTATCTTATATTATATTATATACTATAATATGAAAATACTTATCTATAATGATAAATATTTATATTGTATCTTATTTGAATGATGTTTGTAAAACTAGATTACAATTTTGATTATGTCCTCAAACAATTCTAATAATATGATTAAAATGGATTGTTTAATTTTATATGATACTACTAAAACCAGCAATATTAATAGTATTAGTTCAAAATTAGAAAATGATCCAAATAATTATTACAACACCTAAATTCTAAACTTTAAAGTAGCCTTGGAGTACTTACTTTGCATTGGGAATGTATAGAATTGATAAGCCAACACCAGTAGTAGCTGCAGGTAGTCCCCAGGCAATAGAGTGATAGAGTAAAGTATGCGAATCACGGCCTTTTATCGTGAGCCATGTGTCTATAGCATAAAATAAAGTCCAGAACCAAGTCACTGTGTAAAAGTATTGTGTCCATGCCTGAAATTAAGATAGAGTTTGTTTATTATTTGAATGTGTTGAGAGAATGTAACTATCGTGAGCTACAAAGCAATAACATGAAATACTTACTGAAATTATACTGCAGAACAAAACACTAACATCATCATCTGGTAAAGGCATTATATTTTTATACCTGAGCCATAGGGAAGAGCGTACTAGAACACCTGGAAGTTAAATTTAACAATACCATTATTCTTTTTATCAATATTGTGTTAGAGACATTTATTTATGGATGATATTATATGGTAAAATTATTACCAAATGAGGCTAATAAATCTGCCACAGCTAACCAGATAATAATTCGACGTCCTCGTGTGGAGCCTACCCCTCTCTGTATTCGATTTATGATATCTGGAAAAATCTAAAAATATTTAATTAAAGTTAAATAATATGCCTGAGACAAATAGAGATGTTCATCAGCTTTGTTTTATGAACCATACCACCTGTAACAAAATGCTGTTCTATTTTGTTATATCAATTTTCAAAGTACAAGCTGTATACAAGACGTAAATGCAACCGAGCCCTACATGCCCTCAATTTCAAAACCGGCGAAGTGTAACTTGAGAAGCCATACTAAGGCCATGGATAGCTGGCTGTAAAAAGTTTAATACACCAGAAAGATAAATACATTCTGATTGAATGAATTTAATATACTAAACGCTTACCTGGTATACTGATCCTAAAATACCAACCGTAGACGAAATTAAACATACTATATTGTATGAATCTGTGTTAAATTCATCCATGATTCTAACTGCAAAGTCTTCTTTATTACCAGTGTGGTGGCAACAAAATGTTTGTATTGTAGGGTCCGACATTTTGTTATTAGTTAGCTGCTTTCAACTGTAAAATATATTCTCATTCATTACGGTGCGTTAAGGTTGCTTATGAGCCCAATGTTTGTATTGATAACAACTGTCAACTGCAGGTTGTCTGACAGTGTTGCCAACTTGGGACGGGATTGCATCTATTGAACTATTAGGTGCACAAGGCGACACATCAAGCTATACTTTTCCAGTATCTATAACATGGTTTCCCTTTTTATAGATTTCTAAAACAGTTAATTTTTCTATCTTAACAGAGTAAAAAGTATAAAATCATGTAGGATATGTCATCCTTACATGTGATACGAAACACCACGGTTTTACAGATTAAAAGTGGCAGATCGTTTTTTTAAAACAAGAAACTGCACAATTAACCATATTTAGAGCGCACTAGTTTGCGACATAAAACGATACTCCATAGCATCTGTCGGCGATTGAACTGGCTCAAAGAGAGTATAGTAATATAGATGGAATAGAGAGCCCACTCAAGCGAATTTTTGACACCTATATTGAACGGTGTCGCCATCTGATACTAAATGCGTTGAACTAATCTCAATAGCTATAGGTGCGTACATATACTTATATCTATATCTTTGTTATTGAATAGGTTTTCTATGGGTTTCTGTTTTTATTTCTTTTTTTTACACTCCCCACTTTCTGGATCTAAAGCTCCAGAAAGTGGGGTCGAGTTGAGTGTAAAAAAAGACAAAACCGAGAAACCACATAAATTACACAAAATGGGAGAGATCTACAAGCATGCGCACACGCCGATACTGCCGATAGTCGCCATTTTGTAAAAAATCTGTATGATATTGTTACAAAACCTAAAAAAAAAAAATTTGCAATTATAAAATGGTTTAATCTTGTTTAGAGTTTAAATTCATTATTTTTAACTCAATTTTAATTCAAATCAAAAAGGTATTTAATCGCATCATCTATGCCATTTTAATGTACTAAATCTCAAGTTGATGCGGATTTGGTAAGAGATGGTGCTAGTATCTTTGTGCAAAATTGGACGCCTATGTCAAGTATGGCAGTGTGCTTCCCCTGAACTGGCTGCTGCACCGCGTGTCGCAGGTTCGGTCCCGCCCGCACGATACAAATATTTGTACTGGTATTTGTGCTGGGTCTGGCTGTTTGTGTATGTCAGTTAATGTTTGTAGACGCACCCACATACAGGAGATAAATTCCTAGTGTTGGGCAACGTTTTAAAAAAAAATACTAGTTCTGCATAGCATGACATATCGGGCATCAGACCAGAGGTTTTTGTCACATCATTTAAATAGGCTATTTGACAAATTTTGGAAAACCTAACTAAATTATTCCTTATTACTTAATAAGCACATCATATTGATATTTCGGAAAAAAAATATGTATTTCATAAAAAATCACAATGATAAAGTTTAAATTATCAAAACCGCGCGAAAAACGCTGTTGCTCTAATGGCGTTGGTCACGTGATCCGGGTGACGTCACACTGCATTAAACATTTTAATAACCCTTTAAAAACAGCAGTGAACCCAAAGTAAAATTCATTTTTATCAGTTTTAGTGGTTAAAATGGTGTATAAATGGTGTGTAGTGCCACAGTGTACAAATACGTCTATAAATAACCCACAAAAATTGTTTGTTTCTGTTCCAACAAATCCCAAAAGGCGAAAAATGTGGCTAAAGTTAGCTCGAAGAGACCCAAACAGTATTTCATCTCATTCAAATGTGTTTATGTGTGAAGATCACTTTGATGTAAGTAAGCAATATTTTACTTTAGTGAGAATCATGTTATCCTAAGATATACAGCTGATCCATCTGTTCTGTAACCTTCAAAATATTGTACATAGGATGTTGTAGGTACGATTAATTGGTGATGAATCAAATAAAATTAACATTTATTAGACTACTCGAAATAGTAACTAAAATATCGGTTTTTATAAAAGGAAATAACATCTTTAGTACCTGATTTCCATGTCCGTCCGTCTCATGACGACAGGCCGTGTCGACGGCGCGTACGTGTTCCACGCGCGCCTCAAGGAGATGTCAGCAAACCAGAAGGGGTCCGAAAGGGCCGATGCCTGCCAGGGCTGCGGGTTGTTCGAAAGAGATACCGCGGCCCCGGAACACAAAGGGCGAAGAAGGAACATGGGTGGGTTTTAGTCAGTACAAGTCTGACACTCCCTCCCGCTCCGCCCAGAGCGGGAGAAGTCATATGATGATTTCCCATCCGGAAAAAAAAAAAAAAAAGTACCTGATTTCCATGAGTAGGTACCGTGACAAAGAGAATTTACATGAACATTTCAAACATTTAACAACCTAACTTAAAATAAATATTTTATGATGATCACACATAGGTAAAGGTTTGTAAATAAATAAGTCTTACTTACATTGCTGTTTTTACATTTTTAAGTTCTGCAGCACAGTAATCAGCGTTGTTCTTAAAGAAAAGTGCAACCATAAATGCGTCTATTTGAGGAAAGTTGCTGTTATCAGCTCTTACATAATTTGTCTCCATTTTTAGATTAGAATCCAATATTATGAAAATAGTTCAAATAATAATCAAAATCTATCAGAAAAAATCTTCAAAAATAGCCCAAAGAACGATTAAAACACTTAATAAACGAAACGCGCGTACTTTATTCAGTGATCGAAGCCGAGTTTACATGCGTGTGACGTCACCAGGGTTGTGTCCAATCACAAGGCGTTCTCGTTACAGATAAAAGTTCAGAAATTATTACATGTTTATCGGTGAAATTTTCAAAAAATATACGTATTTCAGTTTAAATTATAGTTTAATATGTTTTTTTATGCCATTATCTGATAGGATGACCACAATTTGTAGTATATTTTCAATGTTGTCAAATAGCCTATTTGGTCCATTATTTTTTCTTCTTGCAACTCTTAAATAAAACACCGGTAATATTATTTGACGTTTGGAAAAAAAAATTGTGTCCAGCACTAAAAGATTATAAAAAATGTCAGTTTGTTTCCTAACGGTCGAGAACAGGTAAGTGGGCTGCGCATTCGGGGTGCTTTTGCATGGATTTTCACGATATAGAGCTGCGATAATTATTTTGCATACAATAGGCTTTTATTGAAAGGCAATAAGCAAAAAAAAACTAGATTCGCATGAATGATTCCATATATTTTTGTTGCTAAAGTTAGTGCCCATGTATGGGTTAGTCTGCAGTCGTAGGAAAAACTTTTTGCCAGATATGGGATAGTATGCAGAATGACAACAGAAATGAGAAAGCCATATTTGGGATAGTATGCAATAGTGTCAATTTTAAGAAATATTTTGAAGAAGTGGCTACAAACGTTTTTTTTATTTTCCTTGGTTTGATTAGGCTTTCGCTGCTTTTTCTCCCCAACAGTTTATGAAGAACACTGGCGAGACGGAAACAAGTGCATGTAGTCAATATTTCAGATGGGATTGAAGACGAAGAGCTTCTGATGAAGCTATGGAATGGAGAGATAATCGAGCAGCGGACCCGTTATTAAATATTATTTTTATGAGTCTGATGAAGATAGAATTGGAAAACCAAAGCGACCAGCCTTCAACTAGTCGACAGGGGAAGGGAGGTAACAATGGGAAAACTCCTAAGAAGACTTTTATATGGGAAATTGGTCAGCTGCAGTATAGCGAAGACAATTACGCCTTTTTAGGAGATATTAGCCTCACAGATGAAATAAAAGGTTCAAATACACCATAAAAACCAATGTTCATAATACTCTGAATAAATAAATTAAAAAATAAGTAAAAATAAGCGTTTTTCCCATTTATTTCCATATCTCCCTTCACGTATACAATCTATCACACGCCTATGCCAGAATACTTCCTTAATCCGTTATTGCCTATACATTCTCATTTTTATCTTAAATTTTTGATTCGCCAGCTACTTCTGCATACAATGACATATTTGGCAAACTTGATAATAAACCTACAACTGCATACAATGCCATATTTGGCATCGAAAGTTTTTGCTAAATATCTTCATAAATACCAGGGGTAGATTTTTTTAAATATTTTTAGGGGTATTTCTTGGCGTAATTCTACGTCATATATTTTTTTCATCCCAATCAAAAAATCCATGCAGTAAGGGGTTAACAGAACATACATGGCAGGGGGTAAGCCCAGCTATGCCATTTCTATAGCTCATTCCTCTGTGATGTAGTCGTAAGATCATGCAATATAAAAACATAATATGCATGGAATTAATAATTTCTAAATACCATATTAGAAATTAATAATTTCTAAATACCATATTAGAAATTTATCTTCGCACATTAGTGCTAAGGGATTATACATTAATTAATCTTGACACACACTGATTTTAACAGTAGATTTGTGACTCAAAATATTTGTAGGAACTGGAGGAGATTATGAAATTACTACCGAGTTGCCGCCGGTGAATAAACGTACACTCGGCACCTCGTTCATCTTGACCACATCACCGCCCATCCTGACTTTGGTTGGTATAGGTTTGGTAAGCCGGGCTGTTTCCGCACTTAGCCTCTGTGATTGGTATTAAAGCAAGGGTTTTAACGATGTATTCTACTCTTTGATTCCGACCGAGGACGCTACGACTATCGCATCAAGTACTTAGCAAACTTTACAGCTACTCAATCAAAAAAGACGAGCATTATTTAAAACTAGTTTTAAGCCATTTGATTGGATGAAACTAATTTTATTTGAGGTTTGAATGACGTTCTGCAATAAGCGAAGTACCTATGTTGCAGCAGAATCTCTAGTGGGTACCAACCAAAAATTCTGCTGTCCATCATCTAGTATTTTAATTAAAGGGTAGGTACAGACGCCAGCTGGTCAAGCTACCCGAAACCGTCAAATTTCTCAATCTACCTTGAACCATGTGCGTGTGGATTGAGAGATCTTTTCGAAAAACTGTTCCAATCCCAACCAAATTATAAGAGGATTTAGGAAATAATTGTTAAAACTTCATGGTAAGGTATGTATATAATTTGTGAAACCTAAACAAAGAAAGTTAGAACTCATTAATTGGATCTCTCAATCTGGACAACTGAAGAAAAAGCCATAACGCGTATCCAAGAATATACTGCCTAATTGTATATCATTTGCATTTTAATTAATTGTGAAGGATTTGTTAACCTCTCTGCTCAGCTGCTAAACGAAATTTCGATTCGTTTCAAAAATTCAAAGCCATGTTTAAGATTTATAACGGTTTGTATGGATCACTCAGAGTGGACAATTTTCAATTGAGTGATCTTGTAAAACACGACCTAATACTGAAAAAGTATGAATAATTATCATGTTTAATTTAAATAATATAAAAATTACGTTTTAAATGACAAATTTCTGCAAAGTTAGGTACTGTATGTGTAGTGCTCTTACTAAGGAATTCTAAGTTCGTAATTCTAATTCTAAGTAATTCTTACACACAAAAAAATCAGAAATTTTAAGGTAACCAAAAACATCTTTCCCATCAAATCGTCATAACAGACTATTTGGTCGTTATGAACACCATGTCCTCTGTAGTGGCCAATATTATCGGGACTCAATGCAGGAATAAATTCAACACCGCCTAACAATTTGTAGCATCTGTTTCATACAGAAATTGTATTTGGTACATCTTTCAAATAAACCTTTTCATATCATTTTTTTTTTTGGTTTCATTCATTCGTTCCGTTCATTTAAAAACGTATTTTTTATATTATTTAAATTATGTAGTGAAACCAGACACAAATTACTTGTATAAAAACGTTTAAGTATAACACCTATAGGGACGACTGATTCGCAATAAACATAATAATTATTCATACTTTTTCAGTATTAGGTCGTGTTTGGATTTGCAATAAAAATAATAATTATTCATACTTTTTCAGTATTAGGTCGTGTTTGGTGTATGGCTTTTTCTTCAGTTGTCCAGATTGAGAGATCCAGTTAATGAGTTCTAACTTTCTTTGTTTAGGTTTCACAAATTTTATACCTTACCATGAAGTTTTAACAATTATTTCCTAAATCTTCTTATAATTTGGTTGGGATTGGAAGAGTTTTTCGAAAAGATCTCTAAATCCACACGCACATCCTTGAACCGTATACTTTAAAGGTAAGGTCGAAAATCTATTAAAGAAATTTGACAGATTGTTCTAGCTTGGTGTGCTCTGTACAAGTGTACATAGAGGCTTCGGCCAGACCAACAAAAACTGTTTCATTTTCGGTTTTCATCAGATACTAGCTTGTACCTGCGAATCTGTCCGCCTAAAATTTCTTATTTTAACGTTCCTAAACATTCATCCTACAGGTACACTCAGCAACAACGTAACTTTCTATGAGTGAAATATGAAACTACATAAATAGCAATGTATTTTCGGTAAAATTCAATCCGTGTATTGTCAGTAGGGACCTAGTAGGGACGACACTTATATAATAAAGGGTGTAAAACACCTCTTAACGAAGCCGAAAGGCACTGGTTCTCCCTGTCATTGCGATCATTTTTTGTTCTACACCATACCTGGGAACCTTCTAGTTACGGAGATATTAGGGTTCAAAGTTCCAACTTTTTGACAAGTATTTTTTTAATTACAAGATTTTAATGTAATATTTTTACTTTAAACACCTCCACGACCCCCGTACTATTCAATCCGTCCATCAGCACAATGTTTTGAGTGCATTACATTGAGTTCTACCACAAAACATGATTTTACACCCCCCAAAAAAAGTCGTTACCCAGCAATATTTTTTGCGTAAAGTTACTCAGTTTCATGTACAGAATGCTTGGTTGACGGCTTCGTGATGAGGTGATTTACACGGTGTATACATGTTTAGAGACTTTGAAGACTTGGAGATATCAGAAGGGTAAAGAAAATACTCGTTGATAAATATGAATATATTTGATATAATAGCACGTCTTTTATGCTATTTACAATATTTGCCTTTAACCAATAAAAACATGTAGGTACAGTCACGAACAATAATATGTATATGTTACTGGCCAAACCCGATTTCCGGCTAAACTAGTTTGTCATAAGCCAAACTAGGCTAGGTTAGGTTAGGTTAGAACTGTGATCATAACCGCGCGAGCTTAGTGAGCGTAACGAGCGTTGTCGCATCTACGTTGGGCGCATTGTAGATGTTTTGCCCACCGCATTGTAGAGCACTTGAGCGCTGGATTCCAGCGAGGAGCGATGACGGGTGTGTTATTCTTCGACATAGCAAAGGTTTTTGACAAAGTCTGGCACACCGGCTTATTATATAAGCAGTAGAAACTGGGATTGCCAGACCGTCTCGTACTCATCCTACGAGACTTTCTGTCGGATCGCACTTTCCGCTATCGCATCAGGAATGCACTATTTTCCCCTCGGCCCTTTCGAGCCGGAGTCCCTCAGGGCTCCGTCGTATCTCCTCTTGTCTTTACTTTGTTCAGCAGTGATATCCCCAAGAGCAAGAAGGCGCAGTAAGTCTTGTTCGCGGACGACACGGCCATTTATTACAATGGCCGCAGTCACGACGCTATCTACAGCACCCTCCAAACCTCAGATAACGTCGCCCCCTTGGTTCCGTAAATGGAGTAAGTAATTATGTGAAATTAATGGATACCCTCAAATTTTAACCTATCGATTGGACAGAGACCTAAAGATAAAGTGACTCGGACGATACTAATTACCAATTTCATCGCAATTTTCTATGGCTCACTGACTAATTTGTTATTTTAAACTGTATTCATAAGACGCAGCTCGGTGAAGCGATGGTTACTATTCCGGGTGGAAACATTGAGTTCTTTTTGAAAGTATTCTTTAGATTATTCGAAACGAATTCAATGTAACATTTTAAAACTTGAGGGGTTATCACATACTGACGCTGTCTTTACCAATTGTTCTTTTCAGAGCTGGTTGCTTCCATGTTTCTTTAATAATAATAATAATAACGGGACGGTGGATGTGTGTCGGGCATGCTACCGTCCTGGTGAGTCCATCAGACATATTATTTCTGGTTGTTCTCGTCTGGCTAACGGCGAGTACTTGCACAGGCACAACCAAGTAGCCAGGATTATTCACCAGCAACTTGCCTTGAAATATAAACTTGTGGAATCTGAGGTACCGTACTACAAGTATGTGCCCGACCCAGTTCTCGAGAAAGGCCATGTCACGCTGTACTGGGATCAGTCTATCATTACTGACAGGACTATTGTTGCCAATAAGCCTGAAACAGTGGTGGTAGACCGATCAGCGCGCCGCGCAATGATAGTCGATGTTACCATCCCGCATGACGAAAACCTCGTGAAAGCTGAGAAAGAGAAACAAATAAAATATCTTGACTTGGCTCACGAGGTTGTCGATATGTGGAATGTGGACTCGGCTATCATTGTGCCGATTGTCGTAACGGCCAATGGCCTTATGGCCAAGAGCCTCGACGAACATCTGTCGAAGCTCTCACTTGGCAGTTGGATCAAGAGTCAGATTCAGAAGGCAGTACTCCTCGATACGGCCCGCATTGTGAGGAGGTTCCTGTCTCTGCAGCCCTAACCACCGGTAGCTTGGACCCTGCTCTCGTTACCGGCGGAAACCTGTTTTTTTATATTTTTAAATGTTTTTTGTTATTTTTTTGTAAGAAATATGTAAAAATATAAAAGATAAGATTATAAATAAATAAAGGACATAATAATAATAATCATTTATTAACAGATCATACAATCCAATTTTTTAGTAATACATATACACTTAAGTACTAGAGTTAGTAGATAATTATAAATTGATTGAAATTTCTGGTAACACTTATTAACAATGTCAAAATAATTAGACGGAGGTTTTGGCGGGAACTTCAACCAAGGCGCGCTTTTTCAATTTTTGTCCAAGTTTTTCATTTAATTTAAATACCGTATATTGTGTATATTTGCTGTAAATAGTTTGTTCTCGTCCTGAAAATGGACGGGAATGAGGGGAGCGGGGCTGAAGCCCCGAATCCCAAGATTCGGAAGCGGACTTTTGGCGCTGATGCTGAGGACAATGTCGGCGGCGGTGAGGAAAGTGACTCTATAAATTACGCGCCCTACTTTAAGCCTAATTATAAAAGACTGTATCCTGAGCATTCGGGTAACACGGAGTTTAGAGTTTTTGTAGAAAGTCAGGACAAAGAACGATTGGGAAATAAAAGCCCCATATACTTGAATCACATTTTCGCAGCGGACGTTAAAGGTGTGGTGGCGATACGCCGTGTCAATGCGAATAAAATTATAGTCGTGTTCAAGCAATACAACACGGCCAACAATTTCATCAACAATGCGAGCTTCCTAGAAAAACATAAGATGAGGGCGTATATCCCCGCAGCCCAGATAGAACGAGTTGGCATCATCAGGTTCGTACCAACAAACATATCCAATAAAGAGCTGTACACAAAGCTGTCTTCTGTCTACGAAATTGTGGCAGTGAGACGTTTTACTAAGAAACTGGGACAGAACCGGGTACCACTTCAGACAGTCAGCATAACATTCTTATCGAACTCATTACCTGATTCAATACAATATGACCTATTCTCATACAGAGTTTTCGAATATATTCAACCCCTGTTGCAGTGCTATCGCTGCTTCAAATTCAATCACTCGGCCAATGTATGTAATGGTAAACAGCGCTGCAGCTGCTGTGCTGGAGAACACTCCTACAAAGAATGTGACAAGCCCAATGAACTCTGCTGCATTAACTGCAGTGGACCTCATTTGGCTATATCAAGGACCTGTCCGGTTAAGATGAGGAAAATATTGGAAAAAAAAGAAAAAATTACTTATGCCAGCATTGCTAATACAAAGAACATAGAGACAAAGAAGGACACTGACTTCCCTCCTTTGCCGGACCGCTCCGAGTCTTTTGTAAATAAAAAGCAAAATGTAAATAAAGAACTTGTTATGAATAAGCACAAAACCAAATTATACAATGTAGATAATGTACATAACACACCTGTACATTCAGAAATGCCTGAGAAGAAAACTACATCCAAACAAAACATCAAAGCCCAAATCATTGCTAATAATGATATATTAATGGCTTTAGTACTTACATACATTAGTACAACTAGGCAACAAATCAGATGATGTGCCCATCACCACATCGTCTATCAAAGACATGCTCATTAAAAATCTGTCAACTTAATGGATTTGAGCTGCAACATTACAACTTCCATAAGTATTGCACAATATAATGTTCAAAGTTTAAACAGTAAAAAGCCTTTATTAATAAATTTTTTACAAAATCAAAATATAGATATTTGTCTATTAAATGAAACTTGGCTAAAAGGCCACCAGAGTTTTAAAATACCTGGTTATAATTTCCACCATAAGAATAGTTCAGTTAACAGTCATAATGGCGTAGCTATTCTAATAAAGCCTAATTTAAAGTATAGGGTTTTAGACACTCGTTTCTATGAAGAAATTCAGACTATTGCCATTTCAGTTTCTACGGAAATAGGCGACATAACAGTTTTATGTGTATATTGTCCACCTAAATCTGGCCATATAAGAATAAATCGATTGCAGAATATTATCAGGGACCTCCCTAAACCTATATTCGTAAGTGGTGATTTTAACGCCCATCATATTGCCTTTGGATGCGTTTCCACAAAAGGCAGGGGGCAAGACTTATATAATTTAATTGAATATGACTTATGTATAATTAATAATGGTGACTTTACTACAGTCAATCGCCCTCAGTGCAATCCATCGGCACTTGATGTCACTTTTGTTAGTCCAAATCTCGCACCACTTTGTGATTGGTCCGTTCACGACGATACAACGGGAAGTTATCATTACCCAACTATTACAAAAATTGCAATGTGTGCTGACAAATATCAAGTCAATCCACCTGTTGACAGATTTTTGTACAACCAAACTGATTGGAGTAAGTTTTATGAAATATCCAAAAATGTTTTCCTTGACATGACGATTGATGAAGAGGATCCACTGACCACCTACCTCGAATTTTGCACTCGACTTGATGCCTTGAAAGAAATGGTGATCCCAAAGTTCGTTAAAACGAGTGATTTTAGATCTAGAATTCCAGCTCCTTGGTGGAATTGTATCTGTGAGAAAAGTGTAACTGCATCTTATAGTGCTCTGAAACTATACAGAAGTGACCCAACTATAGACAATTACATCAATTATAAGAGATTAGATGCATTAAAAAAACGTACAATTTCAGAACAGAAGAAGATAGGTTGGAACAACTTTTGTAACACTTTTAGTAGAACTACTCCACTAAGTAAAATTTGGAACCTTATTAAGAGATTTAAAGGCATTAGATCAGGTAACAAATCATACAGAGATGAATTTATTCAATCATTTTTATCAAAAATATCTGATAACAGTAACCTTATAGATAGCAGTGAATTTATCCATTATTTTAATCTTAATAATGACAACCCAAATTCCAAATTTTTATTGGATCCTTTTACATGGACTGAATTCTTAATGAGTTTGCAATCTAGAAAAAATACAACCCCAGGTTTAGATGACTTCCCTTACATACTGATTAAAAATCTAGATGATGATGTAAAACATTTATTCTTAAAAATTCTTAACAATCTTTGGTGTAAGCAAATAATACCAGAATCATGGAAAACACAGTGCGTGATTCCCATATTAAAACCCGAGAAACCACCAGATTTAGCTAGCAGCTATCGTCCAATCTCATTGTCTTCATGTCTTGGAAAGATCTTTGAGAATATGTTGAAGAATCGTTTGGACTGGTACTCTGAATCCAATAACATTATGTCACCAGTGCAATATGGATTTAGGCGCGGTCGTAGCTGTGCTGACAGTTTCATTTCACTAATGGCAGACCTGAAAAGGGCAGAGAATGGCAAATTACATACCGTTTGCGTATTTTTGGATGTACAAGGTGCTTTTGACAATGTTGACCCTGGCATACTTGTCAAAATATTGACTGGTAGTATAGGTTTACCCGGACTTGTGTCCAAATGGATTTATGACTTCTTAAGTAACAGAAAACTCTTTGTCAAACATAACAACATCCTTTATGGACCAGAGCAGGCCAGTAAAGGCACAATGCAAGGCGCAACTCTGTCGCCCTTAATCTATAACTTGTACACTTGTGAAATATGTAAATTTATTGATACCCAGAATGTAAATATATTGCAATTTGCTGATGATTTAGTTCTGTACAGTTCAAATTCTAATTTATGTGCAGCTATTGATAATGTAAATATAGCACTAGGAAAACTTTATGATTATTATAATAATAGACTCCATCTTAAAATTAATGCTTCAAAAAGCAGTGTTATGATTTTTGGAGGTGACAATCCTACTACTGATGTTATATATGCTACAGAGAGCATTCAAAGAGTTTACCAACATAAGTTCTTAGGTGTTGTCATCGACCAAAGACTCAAATTCGAAGAGCACATTAAATATATTTCAAAAAATTCTTACAAAGGGCTAAATGTTCTAAGATGTCTTGCTGGGATATCTTGGGGAGCTGATCCAAAAATAATGTCAATATTGTACAAAGCAATTGTAAGAAGCCACTTTGATTATAGCACTCTAGCTTATATTAACTGTACATATGTACATAGATTGGACATCATTCAGAACAAGGCTCTGAGAATCATCTCTGGAGCAATGTGTTCAACTCCCATAAGAGCTATGGAAGTTGAAACCAAAATCATGCCCCTTATTTTGAGGAGAATATTGTTGTGTGAAAGATACTGCATCAAACTTTTGTCATCAGCTAATAATGATGTTATCAACAGAATAGTTCCACACCTGGTTAATGTCTCTGGTCCATTGTCCTCAGCAGATGAACTGTTGAGGGGCATAGCTCCACAGTTGTGCCGGATATATCTGGAAATATATAATAAATGCATAAGGATTAAAAAACAGTCACAGACTCACAGTGGCCTTGTTATGCCCACAACTATGTTAGTATAACTCATCCAATTTGTGTTCTAGAACACAGAATTATGAGTAATAATGACATGCTTGAATTTTTGTCAGAAAATAATAAGTATTATACTCTATACACTGATGGCAGTAAGGGAGATGACTATGTGAGATCTGCTTTATATGATCCTCAAACAAAGTTCACTCAAAGCTTTGTTCTTGACAATGAATGCTCAATATTTACTGCAGAAGCCTATGCAATCCTAGAAGCATTAAAGTTAATAAATCATATGCACCAGTCTTCTAGATTCTTCTTAATTTTAACTGATACATTGAGTGTTTTGCAAGCTTTAAAAAATTTAAAATTAAATTTTAAAACTAATTATATTGAACTAATAGTATTAAAGATTTTGTATATAAGTTAAATTGTAAGGACATTGAGATATCTTTTATGTGGATCCCTTCGCATAAAGGTATATCTGGAAATGAAATAGCAGATGGAACTGCAATTAGGGGGATAAATTCATTGGATGTTCGATATGTAACTAGTGTACCGCACACAGATTATTATAGCTCCATAAACGAAGACCTGAAAAATCTTTGGGTTGAAATGTGGAAGAAAGATCAAGAGCAGAAAGGAAAGTGGTACGGAAGTATCCAAATAGACTTACCAACAGAGCCCTGGTACAACGACCTGGAGTCAGCCAGCCGGCACTTTATGACAACAATTAACAGGCTTCGTTTTGGCCATACCACCACACCTGTCCACTTATTCCGTTTGGGCATCATTTCAAGTGATTCTTGTACATTCTGTAACACACCGCAAGCTGACGCCGAACACGTGATTCTTAACTGTCCAAATTTTGCAATACAAAGGCTGATACTTGCCAGTGAATTGAGTGATATCCTACCAAATAATTCCTCCCGCCGCCTGGAAGATATTCTAAAAAATAAAAAGTGTTTTGTGCCGATTTTTAAATTTATTAAAAACAGTTGTGGAAGTGTGTAGTGCAAAATTCAAGTGCTTAAACTCAAAACTTTTCAAATTATGACTCTTATAATAAAGACTTGGCTTAAAGGTCTTGTAACCATGCCAGTGGCTTAGCCACGAACCTTAAAAAAAAAAAAAAAAAAAAAAACAAAATAATTAAAAGTAAAAATGTCAAAATCATAAATATGAGACGTCAGAAAACGTGGTAATGTGCTGTGATGACCTGCGGCTACACATACATAAGCATATGTACATACCCACACAAGGTACACACATGACCGCGTGATACCTCGCATTGAAATCGTATTAGTAGCGATCCTTATCTGTAGAGTAGAAATTAAAAGAATCATTACTGGGGGAAAACCCCTAATAAATATTTACTGATAATAATTTTCGTCTAACTCTATTACTATCGGAAAAGAGTTAGAAGTCCAACTTCTAGGTAAGAAAAGGGAATTGTGGACAATCATCTCTTATTACAGTCATTTCCTTCGAAAAACAAAGGTTACCTGGAAAATTATGGCGGAGTTTTGAGAATTGGTATTTTTTATAGATTTTAATGTGCTCTTTCCGAATTTTAACTTCGCGACCTCGTATCTTTGCAGCTCGCGCCGCCATTTTAGAAAAATGGCGTCTTAAAGTACTTAGTTTTTCGACAATATCTCGTTTCTGACAGATTTAACGATAAAAATACATTAAACATGAGAACATTGACTATCATTCTAGTAAACTTGATACCTGGAATGCATAGTTGAATGTTTTTCGTAAATATACAAAAAACACGGTTTAGTGTAGATGAACAATAGTTTGCGGCACTTACTCTACCTCAAGCCTCAAGGTGTACTGGATTTTTTTTTTAAACTGAAAGTTCAGGTTCACTTTGCGGCGCTCGTAGGTACGCCAAAACTATAGACCTTTCAAAAAAAAAAAACCTCTAAAACTTTCCAGGTAAAAATACCAAATTAATGTACTTACTAAGTATCTAACAATTTTGTAAAATGTCTTGACCTGGGGGGTACTATGACGTCTTAAAACCAGTATTGTTTAAATCTTATTCCAGTGTGACAAAGAGACGGAGCTATAGAGAAGTCTAGCGCCACCTCTTTCCCACTCTAAAATAAGATTAAAACAATACTGCTTTAAGACGTCATGGTAGGCCAGCTGATCTGCATCATTTAATCAATGTATTTATGCATTGTGTATCTTTTGTTTGATTGCAATATTTTACTGACTTGCACTATACAAGGTCAAATTCAAGGAGGTAACTATGCTAATGATTCTCGTCCAATCAATAATTAAATTATTGATTCGGGACGAGAATCATAGACCTAAGTAATTTTTTTTTCTTATTTACAGAAATGGATAAGTGTGAACCACCCGTATTTTAAACGCGGGCTGTCTGATCCGTGCCCTATAACCGCGCTTCCACACACACAAACAATCTCAAACATTTATTAGATAATTTCTTATTCCCTAAACCACGTTATGAGGGTTATTCTGAAATACTGACAAACATAAACAACCAAAAAATCAACGTTTATTAATAATTAACTAAAATCCGTTCAATAGTTTTAATCATAATATTTCCAGTGCCATTTACAGGCACTTTTGGATTGTCAAAAACAAAAAGATGAAACTCTTACCAGTTACATTACAACTACAAGGCATAATAACTGTAAAAGTACTGTAGTTAGTTGCCCATTCCAAAGCGTAGATCTCTATGGACAAGAATTAGCAAGAAGTTCTATGAGTTCTATCCATGGACACTTTTTGTCGTTCGTTTATCCCCGTACGCAACGTGGCTACGATGAATTACCATCTAACTTCCTGAAATCGCAATATTACAACTAGGAAATGAATGAGCAGTCTACTAGTAGTCAGAGCGAATGTAGGTAATATATATTTACCAAACTCCTCCGAAACGGCTGAACCGATTTGAATGAAATTTTGGGTGCATATCGGGTAGGTCTGAGAATCAGCCAACATCTATTTTTCATACCCCTAAAACCCATCAAAATTTCGACGGGAACGAAGTCGCGGCCAGCAGCTATTTATAATCTAAAGTAGATTGGAAATGAGTAATTAATGAAGTAATAAACAGATTGTTGCCATGATCACGAGGTTGAGATAAGATCTTTATCTATGCAAGTACCAGATATAATAGAGAGAGATATAAGTACAAAAGTATTGTGTTGTTTTTGTAGATTATGTTGACCAGTGATTCATTGAAATAACACAAAAAAGGGTTTTGCAAAATAGGACATGACCACAATTAAAAAAAAATAACTGTAACTTTCACTTTCACTTATCTTAGGTAAATGGCACACGGCTTCGAAAGTCTAGTTTTCATCAACACGGTGACGCCTAAATGAATGCTTAAATACAAGGGCACTGTTGGAATTTCATCTCACAGTGCTGACCGAGCGACCAACCGACCCCAAGTACGTAATATGGGACAAGAGCAGAAAGATGATGATGGTTGAGACCGAGCGGAAATAAAAGAGAAATACCAACTTAAAATGAGTATAGTAAACAGTCACATTTCATAGTTGGTTCGTACTTACTTACTGCTCATGCCATGACAAAAAAAAAAAAAAAAAAACATCTGCAGTAAAAAAACAAACTGAAATCAAAACGCAAGTACGTATCTTTAATTAAATAAAAGTTGAAAGTGAGCGAGACCAATTTGAATATAAATATAAAATTGTATAAATTAAAATCACTTGGTTGCAACGACTCCGCTACTGAATGTCGAAGTTTGAAATGTCGACGTATGTTAGTTCTAAAGTACAGGATCTCGATGTACGCCAGTTCGAACGTTCACGGGAGCGAAGTATGCAAGGCCGACGTATCGGTAGTTATAAAGCATAATTGTTAAAGAGCGAGCGAAGCGAATGAAAAGGTATTAAACGTTTTTTGGGCATATTGCATACCGTTCAACCCTCCCCCCCACCTCGAAATCTCTCACAACTACAAAGAAATCAACCTATCCGAGGCAGAATGTATTTTTTTTCTAGCTCAGTAATGTTCGAGCTCATTCGCAGACATTTTGTGTTCTTTTCAATTTTTCTTTATGGAATAACACAATTTCTGTATTAATAGACAAAAAGACCAACCGTCATGCCAAGCGTGGCGATTATGGCAAAAACCCCCCCTAATGAGCGCAATACAAAAATGGCCCCTAGTACCCGGCAGCCCGTCCACCCTCGACTATGGTAGCGGTCGAGGTAATGGCGTGGCAAGGGGTGCGAAGAATCTCCGGAAGAGATCCGGCTGCCTATACCGACGACTTGACCTGGCAACATACAACACGCGAACACTCCGAACTGACGAGAAGATAACCGAACTCGAAGAGGAATTGAGCAGGTTGCGATGGAGTATTGTAGGATTATCTGAAGTCCGAAGAGAAGGGGAGGACACGATGATCCTGAAATCCGGCAACCTACTCTATTTCCGAGAGGGTGACCGGCAGTCCCAGGGTGGTGTTGGGTTTATCGTCCACAAGTCCCTTGTGAATAACGTGGTGAAGATAGAGAGTGTGTCGACCAGGGTGGCGTACCTGATACTCAGAATATCCTCAAGATATTCGCTGAAGGTCATACAGGTCTACGCCCCGACCTCGGCACGCCCCGACGACGAAGTGGAGACCATGTATGAGGATATCTCCAAAGCCATGCATGGTTTCAAAACTCACTTTACCGTTGTCATGGGGGACTTCAACGCAAAACTGGGCAAACGAGACGGAGATGAGCTGCAGGTGGGGCAATTTGGGTTTGGATGTCGGAACCACCGGGGACACCAACTGGCTAGTTTTATGGAGAAGGAGGGCCTCTATATGATGAACTCCTTCTTTAGAAAGCGTGAGCACAGGAAGTGGACCTGGCAGAGCCCCGATGGTGCAACTAAAAATGAGATCGACTTCATCCTGTCAACCAAGAAGCAAATGTTCAATGATGTCTCTGTGATCAATTCGGTGAAAACTGGGAGCGATCACCGCATGGTAAGAGGCACATTGAACATCAATATTAAGCTTGAAAGGTCTCGACTGATGAAGTCTACGCTCCGACCAGCACAGATCCAAATCCAAAACCCCGAGAGCTTTCAGCTTGAACTCCAGAATCGTTTCGAGTGCCTAGGAAGCTCAGTGGACGAATGCAACGATGGATTTGTGGAAACTGTCCGTACGACAGGGTCTAAGTTCTTCAAGACCCGTCGTGCACAGAAGAACAAAAAACTCTCTGATCATACTCTCAAGCTCATGAAGGAACGGCGTGAGATGATCCTGCAGTCTTCAGACGACGCGTGGAAATACCGGCAGCTCAATAGACGGATCTCTAAATCCTTGAAGAGCGACCTCCGCCGCTTTAATACCGAGCGTATCAAAGACGCCATTGAGCGGAATAAAGGCTCAAAGGTATTTGCAAGAGATCTGGCTATTGGGCAGAGCCAGCTCACGAAACTGAAGACCGACGATGGCAGAATCGTATCCGCCAAACCGGAGCTACTGAGGGAGATCGAGAGATTCTATGGGCAGTTGTACACGTCAACCAGGAAACCCGTTGTAAATCTAGCGAATGACCCAAGAGCTAGACTGACCCGACACTACACCGAAGACATCCCGGACCTCAGCCTGTATGAGATTAGGATGGCTCTGAAACAGCTTAAAAACAACAAAGCACCGGGTGATGATGGAATTACGGCCGAACTTCTGAAGGCGGGTGGAAAACCGGTTCTTAAGGCCCTTCAGAAGCTGTTTGATTCCGTCATACTCGAGGGGAAAACGCCACAGGCATGGTGCAGGGGTGTGGTGGTACTCTTCTTCAAAAAGGGCGACAACGCCCGGTTGAAGAACTATAGGCCCATCTCACTTCTGAGCCATGTCTACAAGTTGTTTTCAAGAGTCATCACGAATCGTCTCGCGCGCAGGTTTGACGATTTTCAGCCTCCCGAACAAGCCGGATTCCGAAAAGGTTTTAGCACCGTAGACCACATACATACGCTGCGACAGGTTATACAGAAGAACGAAGAGTACAACCTGCCTCTCTGTTTAGCGTTTGTGGACTACGAGAAAGCCTTCGATTCGATCGAGACTTGGGCTGTACTGCAGTCTCTCCAACGGTGCCAAATTGATTATCGGTACATCGAGGTGTTGAAGTGTTTGTACAAAAACGCCACCATGTCAGTCCGACTTCAGGACCAGACCTCGGAACCTATCCCTCTGCAGCGAGGTGTGAGACAAGGAGACGTCATATCTCCGAAACTGTTCACCGCTGCACTGGAAGATGTCTTCAAGGTTCTGGACTGGAGAGGGCTAGGCATCAACGTTAATGGCGAGTACATCTCTCACCTTCGATTTGCCGACGATATAGTGGTCATGGCTGAGACCATGGAGGACCTCAGTACAATGCTCGATGACCTCAGTAGAGTTTCCGAAAGAGTGGGTCTTAAAATGAACATGGACAAAACTAAGGTCATGTTGAATGCCCATGTAACACCCACTCCTATCAAGATCGGAGACTCTACTATCGAAGTTGTAGACGATTATGTCTACCTGGGACAAACGGTCCAGTTGGGTAGGTCTAACTTCGAGAAAGAGGTCAATCGTCGAATCCGACTCGGCTGGGCAGCGTTCGGAAAGCTGCGTGGTATCTTCTCGTCCAACTTACCGCAGTGCCTCAAGACGAAAGTCTATGACCAGTGTGTGCTGCCAGTGATTACATACGGGACCGAAACGTGGTCGCTCACAATGGGCCTCATCAGAAGGCTCAAAGTCACCCAAAGGGCAATGGAGAGAGCTATGCTCGGAGTTTCCTTGCGTGATCAAATCAGAAATGAGGACATCCGCAAGAGAACCAAGGTTACCGACGTAGCCCGAAGAATTGCCAAACTTAAGTGGCAGTGGGCAGGGCACATTGCTCGCAGAATAGATGGCCGATGGAGCCGAAAAGTTCTGGAATGGCGACCGCGAACCGGGAGACGATGCGTTGGAAGGCCTCCCACTAGGTGGACCGATGACCTGGTGAAGGTTGCGGGGATCCGCTGGATGCGTGTCGCACGGGACCGGTCAATCTGGCGACACTTGGGGGAGGCCTATGTCCAGCAGTGGACGTCTTTCGGCTGAAATGATGATGAATGATGAGACAAAAAGAAATCCTATCAAATTCGAAATGGGTGCTGGATATTACGAGCTCGCTACGCTCGCTCTTGATCCTGCTGTTTTTCAATTGATAGGCTTATAAAGTCGAGAAAATTACTTCTTGCATGAATCCATACCGACAATAGAAAACCTAACATCTCAATGGTGGAGTACAAGCTGTTTTCAGGAAGCTTAAGCGTGAATGATTGTTTTGTACAGGTTAATCCAGAGATGGTTGTTTTCGTTTTTTAATCTGTTTTTTCTTTATTCGAGATAACCCCTCTAAACGAAATTCCTGCATACGGCCCTATGCCTGTGTGACTCCCCCAAAGTCTTTGACTGGGACCGCGCTTGAGTCTCGCATGCTACAAATGAAATTTGAAAAATCACCTTATCTCAGGGGCAGGGCCGTAGGCAGTGGGTTTGGGGGTCAAAAAAGATGTATGTGGTCAGAAAAGATTACGGAAAAACTAAAAATATTAAAATAAAATTAAGTTAAAAAAACCTTTTTAAAAAAGCTTTCATTTAAATGCTCTAAAAAGAAGAAAATAAAATTTTCTTTTAAAATTTTAACTATCAACTTATAACCTCATTATACACAATTTATATGATCATAAAAGCTTGTCGCGAGGTTTGCGTAAGTACCTATAAGTATTTAATTAAACTGAAATTTAAAAAAAAAAAAACTTTGCAGATTAAGTTACGCAATTAAATAGGTACTGGTTTATTTACACAAGTAAACCTCGCGACAAGCTTTTATGATCATATAAATTGTGTATATGAGGTTATAAGTTGATAGTTAAAATTTTAAAAGAAAATTTTATTTTCTTCTTTTTAGAGCATTTAAATAAAAGCTTTTTAAAAAAGGTTTTTTTAACTTAATTTCTTTATTCGAGATAACCCCTCTAAACGAAATTCCTGTATACGGCCCTATGCCTGTGTGACTCCCCCAGTCTTTGACTGGGACTGCGCTTGAGTCTCGCATGCTACAGTCCCTTTATTATTCAGAAATGTTTATGCACAATTATTTCTACAATATATTTATACAATAGGCTTTCGAGCTCGCCCCTAAATTCTGCAGTCTGTTGATTATTCTGAAAATCTAACACATCAGAGGTAAGTGCAAGAAAAACAAAGCTTCCTTATTATTAGTTTCTTCTTGTTTCATCATTAAACTACAACCATTCCTCAAAGATATTTTCCCTTTTTTTTGTTTCGACGTTACTTTGCAAATTTGAGGGTGGCCGTGACCACAACCTTTTTTGAGGGCTGGATCCACGCCGCGCCTGCGGGCTGGTCAAACACATAAGCACCCTCGAAACGTGAGGAGAACAGAGACTAGCCTTATTAATACTGTAAACCGTGACAACAAGCCGAGTTGATGAATCATTTGAATCAAATCACTTTATCTAAATAAGTACCTGAGTGAAGTCGGAGCCAGCACAATCAGTGATACTGATAAAATCAAGCACTTTTTGAGTAGGTATCTACGTCATTTCTGCATAGTTAAATAACACGTACTTTTTAATCGTATCGTAACACGCAAAATACTCTTTTTTTAGAGTAATTTAAAAAAACTTAAAACCCGGCTGAAAATACTGAAAAACAATAAACAAGCACATTTTAAATTAAAGCAGCATCAGGTCGAGGTTACCACTTTACTGCAGTATAAATACTACCCAATCAAAGAATGTACCTTATGTCGATCAGAAGATAAGAATTTGAAGAAAGAAATAATTTACTATCATATGGCTATGATCAGAAGAGCAGTGGTGGCCCAGAGGCAACCGCCTTGATTTTATTTTATTGCGTATTTTTGTTGAAATTAACATTAGAATCAAAATTATCAATAAACAGCAGAAATGGCGCGAGCACCGGCGTGAACACTGGCACGAGCACTTGCTTGCAGTACTGGCGCGAGCACTGGCGCGTTTATTGCTTGCAGAACTGGTATGACAACTTGCTTGCATTACTGGCACGTGCAATGGCACTAACACTTGCTTCGAGATTCTCTGCAAGACCCCATGGTCTTTTCGTGTCAACAAGAAGCACCTAGCATAACTTGAGGCTAGTGATCTCCTCAGTGATCAAAAATACGGCATCCGCCAAAATCTATCCATTGGAGAAATTCTAGCATACGCTACTCACATAAAAAATATGGGGAAGCAATTGCCGTCTCCCAGGGCATCTCGAAGGCCTCCTTTGATAAGGTTTGGTAAAATGGCCTTGGCAGTACTGGCGTGAACACTTGCTTGCAGTACTGGCGCGAGCACGTATACAAGACTTGCTTCCAGCCCAAGCGCGAGCACTTGCTTGCAGTACTGGCGTGAGCACTGGTGCAAGACTTGCTTCCAGCCCCACCGTGAGAACTTGCTTGCAGTACTGTCGCTAGCAATAGCACGGGCACTGGCGCTTACACTTGCTTACAGAACTGGTGTGAGCCCTTGCTTGCAGTACAGGCGCAAATACTAGCGCTAGCACTGGTGCGAGCGCTGGCGCTAGCAATGGCGTGAGTATTGCGGCACGAGCGCTGGCGCTAGCAATGGCGTGAGTATTGCGGCACGAGCGCTGGCGCGAGCACAGGTGGGTAAACATGCTTGCAGCTCTAGTGCGAAACGTGAAAAAACGTGCAAAAACATTAAAACCTATGAAATTCTTAACAAAATCCGATTGAAATAGGGAAATAATATTTTTATAATAATGTCACGATAACCAACACCGCGGGCAACAGATAGTAAATTGTTTCTAACTCCCGACCAAAAAAGAGGGGTGTTACAAGTTTGACGTGTGTATCTGTGTATAGGTGCGTCTGTCTGTGGCATCGTAGCCCCTAAACGGATGTTCCGATTTTGATAAAATTGGTTTCGTTTGAAAGGTATTTTAATCAAGAGTGTTTTTAGCTATGTTTCGAAAATATCTGCAAAAATCTGCCGTTTCATGATCTCAGTTGATGAACGGATATTAATAACTTCCACAGGTCTAGTCGATTTGGAATTTGAAATGTTGTCACTTGTTACCATAGGCATTGCCCAGGGGGGGGGGGCAGCATGACACCCCCTCCCCCCTAAACTATTTTTTTTTAATTTATAACTTTCCTTGTTTTCTTTAAATAGCGAGAAGAGGCGCAACACCGAGAAAAATGGAAGGAATGGAGGGAAGCCTATGCCCGGGAGTGGGACAGTCAAGGCCAAGAAAAAATAATATAAGTTTAAAAAGAATGAAATAAAAATTAAATTAAAAATTTAAGAAACCCCCAACACTAAAAAGCTCTAAAAACCCATAATAAACTAATCCAAGCGTCGTAGCGTCGGGGGACTGCTAAGTAGACCGCTTAGCACAAGCACAAAACAAAGCGGACCTTTTCGAAACGGACTTAGACAGGTAGGGTTCATAGATTCATAATCTGTGAACTGTGCAGTTCATTGAAGACGTGTGTGGTTGTTAACACCCTACTTAGGGGGTCGGGTGTTAATAACACCCCTCAGTACATTTGTACGCAATTAAAGATTATATATGTTAGCTACCTAGTACTTCTGTTTATTCTTCATATGCGAAGTGAGTATGTCTAGGTAGATAAATAAAATGCACGTTATACGACAATTATTAATATTTTATTTCTACTGACACAGTAGGCCATACAGATACAATAAACTTAAAGGCACCAAAGGGTCAAAGAGAATAAACTATTGATCAAATGATCTTGTTACGAAAAAAAACACATCACAATGTTGATATTGCGTTACGGAATTACCTACATCTATAAAACAATGCAGAGGGTATACCTCTAACTATCCAGTTACATTGAACACGAAAGTTATAATCAAATGTGACATTGTTCAGGCTTCATATTATGAATATGAAGCAATGTGGTAGGTAGGTACATAATTAATAAGTAGGTAATACATTGTTTAGTGAAATTTCAACAGTGCATGCACACACACAGTGACTCAGTGAAATACAAGGGGTGTTTTGTTCTAAATCAGAAAAGTTCTTTCAAAAAATTAAGTTAAAGTTACAATAGTAAATTAATTCCAGGACTACCGGATTCGAATCTAACGTAACATAACCGTGGTCCGGAACAAAGAAAATGGAAGCATAATTAAGATGTTTTACTAGACGAAGTTTGTTTCGTCGTGTATTACAAACACTGTTTTTCACACAGCCATAGGTACGGACCGGAGGTAGGTTTGTAGGGTAGGTCCCTCCATACCAACCAACCTACCTACCTCTGATGTAAATATTTATGCGGCCGTATTCAGAAAAACTACAACATACATTTATTGCTCTTTGTTAAAATATTTAAAAATAAATCTAGCATTAATTAATTAAAGGAAAACCCATATTCGCAAATATTCTTGGCAATCCTATTGGAACGTTTATATAACACTATACAAGATGTTGTTTTGCATTCTCGTCAAATTTCAGGAGGTTGTCACAAAAGACATAAATAATCAATTAAAATTACGGTACCTAGTTAATTATTAATAAACGCTGATTTTTTTGGTTGTTTAAGTTTTTCAATATTTTAAAATAAACCCCTTAACGTGGTTTAGGGAATAATAATTTCTCAAATAAACATTTGAAATTGTTTGTATTTGTGAAAGCGCGGTTATAAGCCAAAAATCAGACAGCCCGCGTTTAAAACACGGGTGGTTCACACTTACAGATTTCCTCAATTAAGAAAAAAAATAAAAATTACCTACCCATTTTATTATTGATTCGGAACGAGAATCATTAGCATAGTTACCACCTTGAATTTGACGAGAATGCAAAACAACACGTTGTATAATACAAAAACATTATTTTGGGCCAAGTTCAAAGTTTACTGGGGCGCTTCTGTTGCTGGTAAAGGAATCACAGTTAAATTATGATTTACAGGCAAACAGGGATTGATCGGATCTTTTATTTCTCCTGGTGGGAGAGTGCAATTTAAGTCTGCTAATTTTAACTCATCCGCATTTATATCTTCACCGGACAGCCTGAGCGCCGTCGGTTCACTTACAGTTGAGTTATTTTCAATAACTGTGCCATTTAGAAAGCCCGATTCGCTAGTAACATTACTATTATTGACAGTTTCTTCATCCACCAGAGGAGGTTCTGTTACATTGTTTTCTGCGGCAGAGTTTAGGAGAATCGAGCATGGTATCGTCGTCATATATTCTAAACCTGCTTTTGTAAGAACCGTAATAGTGCACTTCGTATTGTCCGTGGAGTTCTGACTAACACCAGAATCTTTTACGTCAGCATCTGGGGTAAACGAAGTAGCGATTGAACACGGAATTGCGAGCACTTCGGTTTTGTTATCATTATTAATAGTCAAACTGCAATTGGCTAGATCTGCTAAAATTGAATCTGCAACAGGGGTAGTGTCGTTGGCAGCTGCGACAGCCACAGGCTGGCCTCTGTTATCGTAGATAACGGTATGTTGGTGTCTTCCAGTAGAACGTGCCAAATTCCAAAGGGCTAATCCAGTTAATACCGTTCCAATTCCAGCACCAGCAATACCTATACCCTTAAGAGCGCTTCCTGAACGAGTCATACCTCCATTTCCTCTACCATAGTTTCCAAAGTATCCAGGTGATTGAGAGCCAAACCCTGGACCGTATCCACCACCACCGCCGAAATTAGAGCCGTAATTTGAATAAGAAGTAGGGGGTCCTTGAGGATGATAATGGTTTCCGTAGTTATTTTGATAATTCTGGCCATTGTTATAGGGTGGCGGTGCAGCAGCTGAACCTCCCACTCCCGTATTGTGTTGCTGCGTGTGTTGAGGGTAGCCACCGCCGGATCCGTGTTGTTGTGGATAGTTGTGTCCTGGCTGACCACTTCCCGACAAACCAGTTGACTGCGGGTACCCTGATTGGCCAGTTCCAGTGTTTTTTGACAACCCAGGTCCTTGTGGGTACCCTGATTGGCCAGTTCCAGTGTTGCCTGACAACCCAGTTCCTTGTGGGTACCCTGATTGGCCAGTTCCAGTATTTCCTGACAATCCAGTTCCTTGTGGGTATTTACCTGCAGTTTGCTGAGGATATCCACTGCCTCCACTGCCAGGACTTCCTGATAAACCGGTTGAAGCTGGGTAAGAATGACTTGGCGCATTAATAGGATGTTGTTGACCAGCTAAATTATTAGGTGCACTACTTCGTTGAATACTTTCTTGATGAGTCGCTGGTTGTTTTGACTTGTCCCCAGATAATCCTGTTCCACTGGAAGGATACGAATGACTTTGTCCGCTGGACGGCTTAGATTGCCATCCGAATAAAGTTGGCTTTGGTGCTGAAGCTTGAGGATTACTAAAGGATGTCGGCGCAGGTTGAGGGTTATAATTTGTCTTTTTGCCCGACCGAGATCCAGAGCCACGGCTTCTACCCGACGTTTTTCTTCCTTCGGCACAAATAATAAATAAAATCGTAAAGAACGCTACAATATATTTTCGATTCATATTTCAGTCTTTGGATTACAACAACAGTCCCGAAAATGGTATCAAAGTTCACACTGTAATTTCTATTCACTTGTACACTAAACGTCAACACTGTACTGCCGTGTGTCACACTCTGTTTCTCGAACACTAAATGGATCGACCCAAGAATATGGTCGAATGTTGACCGCCCACCCTATTGCGCGCTACAGCGGGACACATCTATACGTACATAGGTACTAGGTGCTGTGACCTACGACGTGCCTAGGTAAACGCTATATATGGACCGCACGCTAACAACATTTCGAGGAATCAATACTCCAACATAGAAACACAAACAACCGAGCACAAACAAACGTAAGCAAGTTACCTACCACCATACTACCACCCTCCAATCGATAATTTCAAGTTACAAAACGGCTTTACGAAAAAATATGTATGAGGTTACGTTATTTATATAGACTGCATTTTTTTACGTTGATATGATGAGGCAATAAGTTTAAGAAATCAAACTATAGGTCCTGCATCAGTTCTACCCTAGACAAAGACCGACCATAAAGAAGAAGAGTCTTTACTATCACGGGAAAATCTTAATATTATGTTGATAATTTTTTGAATAATGTGAATGTATAATGTTATTATTATACATATAAGGCACAGTATGGTGGAGACAGTAAAATAAGTAGATACTGGTATTCAGCTACATCCGGTGATACCGAAACCCTTTCATAGTTTGGGAAAAGGCTAGGCAGAGAACTGTGTTATTTTACTAAATAATAAAATTGCTCTGGTTGAGCGTACAATGTGCAAGAGAAAATAAGTAGGTTCAAATTAGGGCCGCATCAGTATCTAATATAGTGATCTCATTCTTGTGAGCTCTCTAATTTAATTTTAAATAAATTTGGAATTTTCCTGTATAAAAATAACACAGCATACGCGCTATGAGACAGAATACGATATCCATTGGTTAATCGCCGGAAATTACTTATCCACACCAGCCCGCAGGGACCCTGCCACGTGATTGACTCATGTCAGCTAATTTAGTCTTTCTGTCCATAGCAAACGGTATATTTTCCAACGTTTCATGATCAACATATAGTCCCATTCATCTTTATGGTCAAATTGACATACTAAGAAACCCTGAGAATGTCCAGAGGTATGTCAGTACCTTAGCTACGTGCCTCTCAATTGTTAAATTGATTCTTTTGTGAAGGGGCCAAATTGCGCGTAAATTAAATAAACAAGTTACGCATATAACACCTACAAACAGCCGTACACAAGTAAGGATGTATTTATCAACAAAAAATATCTATTCGTTCTCTACTTTTATTTATAAAAATCAAACAAACTCTTTGTACTTACTAAAAAACACTTGCAGATAGCTTATCACTACGTCACTAGATTATCTTCTCTATAAACAACGTCTGAAGTGATAAATACAATCAGAAATCAATTAAGATTCTTGTTCAATTGTTCTCATCTTGAAGTACGCAGCAAGCAATAGACAAAAGAATTTCACAATTTAATGCAAGCAACTTAAAATGATTATATTCGTTACGTTTCTTTGCTTTTTTGCGAGTTCTTGTATCGCCCGACCCAACATAAATATTGTCGAAATAAATCCTCAAAATGTTGTAACGGTTCCAACGAACTGTCCAGATGGACAGGAGTGGGTGAACGGCGCCTGCCGTGAGATCTGGAGCGCCACCGATGCACCTGCACCTGCCAACCTTGTCACGGTGCCTACTAACTGTCCCCCAGGCCAAGCATTTGTTAATGGACAATGCCGCGACGTTTGGATCAAAACACTGACAGAGGAGAGCGACCTCAGGTGAGTTCTCAAATGGTTTTATTAGTGGATTTTCAATGGGTTACGGTACGTAACATAACCCTGTTTGCAAATGTATGTAGGAAGAGAGCCACGGCGTAGCCATGTTCTATGTTTACAGGCTGATAAAATGATATTGGGTGTAATGAAGATAAGATACAATGAAACTTATCTAAGGTGTAGTGTATAAATGGGTTTGCGACGGATTTAAGTAGGTAAGTATAAATAGCTGAAAAAATATTCATAGTATAATATGATTGAAAAAATACTACTAGAAAAAGCGATATTCTAGCAATTTCAAATTCCACGGGTTTTCACAGCATACACTCCTGTAGCCGTGGATCGTGGAAGGCGCACTAGTTCCCATGATCCATGATCCGCAGTGCAAGTGTGGGAAGGGAACACCGGGGTGGTTTTTAGTCAGTTAGAGCCTGACAAACCCCTCCGCTCGCCACAGAGCGGAGCACATCCATGAGAATTTTCAGGTAGAAAATTGGAAATGCCAGGTTGCATATATTACTGTGTATTTTTTTAATGTAAAAGAAGTCTGACGATGTCCTTTTACCGCAAAAGAAAATGACGCCGCAAGAAAGTATGCTTTCTGACGGCCACAGACAGACGGACAACACTTTGTTGACCGTCTGTCTGTCTGTCAAGACCCTTTATCTTTGAAACGCGAAGAGGTATCGAGTTGAAATTAAACCATATACTCAGGTATGTCAGGTGCTTTCCTTGAAGCTGTGAAAAAAAACAAACTTCTAAGTTAACGTAAAAAAAAGATACGGCCCTTTATGCCGCAAAAAACTTATAATTCGACACTCTCAAAGGAATCAAAATATACATTACATTATACATTATATTATAAATTTTGATTCTCTTGAGAGTGTACTTATTCCCGTTGACCTAGAACTGTGAAATTTGGCAAGTAATATCGTCTTATACTACAAGTAGAGGGAAAAGTCAGAAAACTATACATTTGTAATTAAATCATAAAAAAAAACTTCGCAAAATACAAATTTGTACGGACCCCTCGGTGGGCGAGTCCGACTCGCACTTGTCTGGTTTTTAGGGTTCCGTACCCAAAGGGTCAAACGGGATCCTATTACTGAGACTTCGCTGTCCGTCCGTCCGTCCGTCTGTCACCAGGCTGTATCTCATGAACCGTGATAGGTAGCCAGTTGTTTCTACAGATTATGTATTTCTGTTGATGCTATAACAACAAATACTAAAAACAGAATAAAATAAATATTTAAGGGGGCCCCTATAAATAATGGTACGGAACCCTTCGTGCGAGAGTCCGACTCGCACTTGGCTGGTTTTTTTCTTAATTAATTTGGTACTGGTTAGTGCATTTCACGTATATTTTTTTGATGTTAGATTTTTTAAATCCGTACGGTGTCAGGTCACCGCTAGGAAGTATGACCCCTAATAGCAGCGTTATGTGGGGCAGGATTGGAGCACCTAGGGCGCCAGCAATTGCTGCAGAGTAATCTTCCAAATTCAAGGCTGGGTGCTAATTTACTTGGTCTGGCATGCTCGAATGGTCTTATATCCGTCCAACTTGACCAACCTAGGCAAGCGCGACTTAACATGATGATCGACCCGAGCGGCTGATAACATTTAGCCTGATTGGCAGATCAGATCAAAATTATTTTTCTTCCGCCCTACCTGTAACTGTAACCACTCCAGTACTTAATAGAAGCCGCCTTCGCACGGCCAGTATTTTTTAGCAGTATTTATTAATTTGAAATAGCGCAAACGGTCATTAGTAACCGAGTGATAATTCTGTCTGACATGTCAGCCGATGACCAGGCATACAAACCGACAATTCCATCATTCCATACTCTGGCGAGTCGACCAATTTCTACCTACTTATGCAAAGTGTAAAGAATATCAACCCAATCCGAAGCGCGCTCAGGAAGTCAGGATTTGCGAGCTTGCACTGCTTGCATTGCTCGCTCTCTTGCATCCTTAGGTTCTATAGTTTTCCGGTTTCACTAACGCTAGATGAGACCTAAACGGTGTATCGTGCTTTCCGAAACACGTCGGGAGGACGTCGGGGGTTTCGCTATGTATTGAACAAATTATATATTAGGTATCAAGAATATTAAAATAACCCATGACATAATTTTTTGTTGTTTTCTTTTTGTTTTTTTCCTCTTTTGATTAAAAGGATAAGCGACACTATCTACTGAATCGGTTGGCACAGCAATTAATTAACACAATTATTGCGATAAAAGTTGCATTCATTATTTATCATCACAAGAAACCCATTAAATTAATACCTTAACAGCTTGAACGATAAGACAAGCTAGACATACCTAAGGAAAAGTAAATGAATGAGTAGATGCATAGATTATACAGGTTCACACCTAAACCTAGTAGTCTCGTAGATATACGTAAGATCCCAAGACACTTATTTCCTCGAATGAAGCGAATCCTAGACATCTGTGCTAGACATGAACAAATATTTCATAAAAGATTTTTTTTACAGTGAAATCCCATCGGAAGATGCTGACTTGTCACCACAAAATATAGTAACCGTTCCCCCCAACTGTCGGCCGGGCCAGCAGTGGATCAATGGTTCCTGTCGCGATATATGGAGAAGCGGTACGAAGAATGTCATCACGGTTCCCAACAACTGTCCGTCAGGCCAAGAATTCATCAATGGCCAATGCCGCGAAGTATGGAGGTACCTTGGTGTATATACCTTCTAGGTACATATTTTACCCGAATTTTGCGCAATGCTGATGACGGTTCTCTATTGTGTCACCTAACTTTTTTATCCATAATTTAAAGTGCCATAACTTTTTTTGTCCTAATCATCATTTGTCCGAATGATAATTCAACCGAACTTAACATCACATAATATCATGTGATATAAAATTCAAATTCCCATGCCATAAAATTGAAATTCCTAAATATAATATGTCCTAAATCCGTTTGTCATAAATATTACAATCAATAATATACAAAAGACATAAAAATGTTTTCTATAAAAGTTATAAATCCTAAATTCAAATTACATAATGTTTAATAATAATATTCTATTGTTAGTGTTAATAATAATATTCTTAGAACAAATTTGATATTTTTTTGTACTCAATAAAGCAGTTGATTGTGATCATGTGGTTTTTGTAAAGTAAGCAAGCATGCAGCATGCAAGCATGCAGCATACAAGCAAGCATGCAGCAAGCATGCAGCAGGCACGCAACATGCAGCATGCAAGCAAGCACGCAGCATGCAGCATGCAAGCAGGCATGGTTTCTGTCACGGCTCCGGCGCTGCAGCGCTCTGGCGGTCCCTCGCGAGTTTATCGTCGCAGATGGATTTAACGCTCACCACCGCAGCTTCGGCTTGCTGGCCGGCTCAGCCGGCCAGCCTCAGCCGCGGCGGCGAGTGTTACAACCACCTGCTCCTCAACTCGCGGGCCGCCTCGCCCCTCCGCGCCTACGCGATTTTAAATTACACTCTAGGGGTAGGGCAGACAAGACTGCGTGGAGTCGGATTTACAGCGATTCGTTACTGTCACTAAAACCTAATTTTTAGCATATGTTTTAGGACTAAAAAAATATATTATAAATGAACATTCGGAATAATACATATTATTTAACACAATACTTAGGACATGTGACTTTAGGTCTTGTAAAATTAGGAGATTCAATAATTATAGTACTCAATATTATGACAGAATACTTTTAGAACTAAAGATAATTATGTTAAACAAAATTTCGGGATTTTGAACATTATGGTTACTGAAGTTTATAGCAAACGTGTTATGGATAATGATTTTCGGACAAACAATTTTAGGAGAAGAAAGGGAGTACCGCTGATGACAGCTATACCATCTAAACTTGTCTAACCAGATGATAGATAAACATAAAATGTTTTATTTTTATTTTATTTAACAATTTATGTACACACTTAATGCAGATAAGAAGAAAGGAACAGAAAATAGGTACAAAGGTAGTGCTTATTTCTAAAGACATCTCTTCTAGCAGCAATGTTATCAAATTAACATACCTACCTATTATTAAGTGTGTTCTACAATGCTATTTTTTAATAGTATATTTTTTAAACTGACATGGTCAGTAAAACTACCTACTATAATTGTTCTGAGTTCCCGATATGGTTTACAAATAGTAGGTAAACGTGGTAAAATTCCGGTTTACAGAGTTATTGATCGTTTTCAAAAGTATCTTGGCAACTATTAAAAACAAAAAAAAAGTTTTGAGTATGATTGTTGATGGGTAGTATATGAGTGGAGGAAGACCAAAGAAATGATGGATGGATTGTGTCAAAGATGAGATAGTAAGAACACACCACCTAACACACCTCCTGGGTGTGATGATATGATGAGTAATAGAGAAATATGAAAGAAGAAGACATACTGCGCCGACCCCAAATGAATTGGGAACGGACAAGAGAATGATGAGTAGCTTTGCGACTTCAAGCTCCTTCTTCCTTCAAAATGCGAAAAAACGTCGCATTTTCAAGCATAGAAATCAGGAATTTTAAATAACTTTTAATTTTTCAGATTGCAGATGAATGAGTTGAACAGCGGTTACAGAGGTGGAGATCTCGTCAATCCTAACAGAAATGTCATAAGTGTACCAAACCAATGTCCTGCAGGCTACAAGCCTGATGCTCTCGGAAACTGCCGCCCAATCTTTTTTGATTTATTAAACAATTAAACATGAAAGTAACATCCTACTCAAATTACATTTTATTATTCAAATTACGTTGTTTTAATTCATCACAAAAACAAAAATAAATCATCATCTTCATTATAAATAAATAATCACCGTCAACGTGTTCCTATCCTAAACACCTGTCATGACTGCCGTTATGTTCCCTTAGATGTCATAGAGAGCTCGAGAGGGTCAGGTTACCTCCTTCCCTCAATGATGGCGAGGGTTGTTCGAAAGAGATACCGTGGCCCTGGAACACAAAGGGCTAAGAAGGAACATGGATGGGTTTTAGTCAGTACAAGTATGATACTCCCTCCCGCTCCGCCCAGAGCGGGAGAAGTCATTTGATGACATCCTATCCGTAAAAAAAAAAAAGGGTTAAAGGTTGGTCTTCGCGTTATGCTCGTGAACCGGCGTGGCTTGTGGTGGCCTGTGGTCTTGTTTATCAGGTTTTGTTTCTTTAAAGTTTAGAACTCGCATAGATAGATATGTCGCGCCACTTCTACTTCCCAGCTAAAACACTAGGAAGTGGCATTGGGGGACAGTCTCTTGTTAACTTTGACGTTCAAAAAGCACTGATTATCAGCCTATACATAACAACACGCCTGTAATCCCCGGAGGGTTAGTCAGAGGTGTACCTAATGGTGCACCAATTTGTCGCAAGTTATGTTTAAGTCCCATGTAATAGAGAGGGGGCGATATTCTCAGCCTAATTTGACTAATAACTTTTGATTTTGACTCGTGTCTGGCCGAGAAAATCCTTTTCTTGCGCCACTCTGCCGGTCGGAGCTGCTGGACAGAGCTTGAGTGTGCTTGCCTAGCGATCGGTGCGCAGCACACTCACACTGCCGTGCAAATTGCAAAAAACGTAAGAAAATTTGAATTTCACGGGTCACCCAGAGACAATTATGTCACAACTAGGGTAGCAAAAAATGGGGCAAGTGGAAATTTTGATCTCAAATTACATATCTAAATCGATTCAAGGCATGATGTAAAAATTTAGTGCTCGCTTCGCTCGCTGTTGCAGACTTGAATCTTAACTTTTTCTAATAGTCGATTAATTAACTCCTGTATGAAGGATCGAAACAATTCTAACCTGTCCAAGGCAGAATGTAAAAAGCCCGATCTTGATTTCGGCCTCGGCAGCTTTTTAGGTTGGTTGCTTTGGTGTGCTGCTCTTTCATGTGATCTCAAGTGGCTAACATAATAATATCCTTTAACTTTGGCCGCCTGTGTAACTCCTGTATGATGGTTCGAAATTATTGTAACCTGTCCAAGGTAGTGTTTAATTTTTTAGAGCTCGCTTCGCTCCCTCTTGCAAACTACGATCTCTTGAATCTTGACTTCGTCTGTAAGTCGACCAAGTAACACCTGTATGAAGGGTCAAACAATTCTTACCTGTCCAGAGTACCTACTGAGTAGGGTGTAAACATTTTCGAGCTCGCTCTTCGAACCTTGCATCATATTTTCTTAATATTGATTAATTTTGCTGTACGACCGACCTCTTGGTGACTTCTTCTCTGGGCGTGTGCGTTAGCTATGCGAAGTTTCTTCGACAGGAAATTGATGACTCCTGCAGGAATTGTCGCCGCTGAAGGCCGCAACCGAAGACTTTTGAGTTTGAAGTCCTCTTCCAAGACCGTTACCTTTTGCAAAAAAAAATACCGGCGACATGTTTTTATATATATAAATAGGCTCGCGCTTGACCACTATCTCACCTGATGGTAAGCGATGATGTGGTCGACGGTGAAGCACGCTTGCCTAGAAGAAATACGCTTTAGTTCCCTTCAAAATGGTTGAGTTGAATGATGGCTGATACATGCGTCATGTTCGTGAACGGGCGCTGTCAGTTGTGACTGGTCATCTCTTAGCTGCCACGGTTTATTTAAATTACTTTATTTTCTAATTTCTGATTTAATCTTTTACTCTGGACGCTCTTAACTTGCCCGTATTTCTACATTGTTCTCACATATTTGTAATTCTTAACATGAATGATGTAACCAAGATTTTGTAACATATTTTGATTTAAAAGAGTGTCCATGGAGTTTCTTACCCGTTCTTCTCCATAGAGATCTACGCTACGGAATGGGCAACTACAGTACTTTCACAAGTTATTATGCCTTGTGACTGGGACTGTAGCTTCGCGTTTTATTTTGACTTTCAAAAGTGCCTGTAATGGTCTAATTGAAATAAATGCTTTGACTTTGACTTTGAAACCTATTCACTCTTGACTTGAAGACCCCCAGATTGTAGCTATCGGGAAACACAGACTCCGGCAGGGAATTCCACTCCTTAGCGGTACGCATAATAAATGTATTCCCAAAGCGCTTAGTGCGTATAGGTGGGATGCCCACCATGTACCGATGGCGCATCGCCGTACGTCTGGTAGTCCGATGATGAAATGGGCTAGTCGGAATTAGGTCATGCAATTCCATCGCACACTCCCCGAAATGTAACCAGCAAAAAACCGATAGGCTGGCAACTCGGCGACGATGTTCAAGGTTCTGGAGCTTAGATTTGACCAGTGCCTCATTGGCAATGAGCCTCTTGGCCCGCTTTTCAACCGACTCAAGTGCATCAAGCTGGTATTTGGCAGATCCGTCCCAGAGATGAGAACAGTACTCCATGCATGAACGAACTTGCGCTTGATACAAGCTGAGCAGCTGTTCTGGCGTGAAGTACCTTCTCACCTTTGCAAGGACCTCCAACTTTTTGGCAGCCAGCTGTGCCTTTGACTCAATATATGAGCCAAAATTGAGGGTTGATGTCAAAGTAACGCCAAGAAGCTCAAGATGGTCTGCTATTGGCACTTTGACATCTCGGAAAGTTGGAGCCGGGTGAAATTGGCTCTTTTTTGCGGAAAAAAGACACGCCTGGGTTTTGGTAGCATTAAACCTGATCAGATTGGCATGGCGCCATTCGGAGACTGCCTGCAAGGACAGGTTCAAACGCTACACCATGGGCTCATGGAGAGACCGGATCTGAGGCCCGGTAGCCCGTGCGTTAGACAAGTATCTCTCAGCAACAGTGCTGTCGTCTGCATACCCAAAGGTGCCGGGTCTTAGCAGATCGTCAATGTGCAGCAAGAATAATGTTGCTGAGAGTACGGACCCCTGAGGGACCCCAGCATTAATATGCAGTTGGTCCGACGAGCAGCCATCGATAACCACTCGAATGGACCGATCTCTCAGGAAGTCTGCAATCCAATCACACAGACCTCCGGGCAGACCGAATGAAGGAAGCTTACTGATAAGGCTTTAATGCCAGACCCAGCAAAAGCCTTCGAGATGTCGAGGGAGACGGCAATCGCTTCCCCGTGCCTCTCGATGGCCTCACTCCATATGTGAACGGCATACGCTAGAAGATCCCCAGTAGACCGATTACGTCGGAAGCCGTATTGGCGATCACTAAGGATATCGTTAGTTTCTAGGTATGCTAGGAGCTTACAATTATAAGTACACGTTCCATACTCTGTAACAGTATGGAACGTGTACTTATAATCTGGATCCGTAATCTGGATCCGGATCCATCCATCAGGAAAAGGAGGGGGCCGCGCGTCACCTGGATTCAGACGTGAAGATTCCGCAAAAAAAAAGGCAAACAAATTTGCCTTCTCCTCAGCGGAGTGGGCCAGCGACCCGTCGGGTTTCAGCAGTGGTGGTAGTGAGGGACGGCAGAAGTTCGACTCGACCGACTTGGCCAGGGACCAAAACGCTTTACTACCTGTTGGGTAAGAAGTAGGGCATGCAAAAACCGGGTTGTTTTAAACAACCGGTTTTTTCGGGTTTCTTGTTTACAAAACCGGATGAAACCGGTTAAATCGGTTTTTTCGTTTTTTTTTTAAATCTTTATTAAAAATGTGTAGAAAAAAAATTAAAAAGCTAAAGCCTAATCAAAATATGTATTTTTTTCGTTTATCTTACCTATGTTTATAATAATGAGAATTTGTTAGGACTTCAAAAAACTACAACGACTAAAAATCAATATAAAACATTTTTTTCTTCATGCATAACATAGAATAAAACTTAATATTTAGGTAAACAATGAGGTATGTATTCGTAAGACGGATTGTGATAGTTCTGAAGTTTTAAATTTATAATGTAATATAAATTGTTATGTTTGTGTACGATAGCGCAATAAATGAATATTTTATTTTACCACATAAATCATAGTACTTTTATACTGATAATTAAAGCAGTTCATGCAAAATTATTCCCTATCCATTCCAAAATATCAAAAATGCACAACGTTAATATTCAAGTTTTCACTTCTGCCGGCAACCCGTTTTTTTATTTTTATTTATTTTACTTTGCATCACTATTAAAATCATCGTGATTTTTATTCTCGTTGCTCTTGGATTGCTGCTGTCGGTAGAAAAAAAAATGTGTAAAAAAATACAGTCACACGTCACGTTTTTATCCCATCCCTAATCGATGTCTTGTAACTTGAAAGAGAATGTCAAAAACATGTCTCTATGCGAATAAAACCAGTAAGCATCCAAAATATCTTGTTTTTTACTCTTTGATTACCTTTTTAATCAGTTTTCTACAAGATTTGTATACAACTAGAACTTGTCTTCGGCAGCGAATCGAATAGTTTGTGAACTGAAAATAATGCATTACGCCGGATCCATAATATTGATCGTCTATGGCTCCCCCAGCAGTTGAAAAATTCGATGTTTTTGACATTAGCTATAGTTTAGTACCCCTGGCCCTGAGGTACAGGCACATCCCTAGCCAATGCCAAATTGCCAACTAACCAACTACTTACTTACATATTGTATTAAAATGATACAGAAATTCTTATTCGAAAGCGGTTTCAATGCGTATCTGGCAAAATTTGTGGTGCATTGTACATCGTAAATAAATAATAGTAATGGCTCATTGTTATTTTCAGTGAATAGAATCAAATAATGAGTCATCGATGATGTACTACGTTTTAAACTGCTTGTAAAGTTCTAAAAAGTTTTCAAAAATGTCTGAACGAAAAGGAACTAAAGCTCTGGAGTTGTGGTGTAAACGCTTAGTGAAAGACTGCCCTGAGGTGCAAATAGATAATATGACAACATCTTGGAGAAATGGGTTGGCATTTTGTGCATTGGTTCATCATTTTAGGCCAGATTTGATGTAAGTGTAGTAATAAACTAACTAGTATTATGCTTTTATCATTTAAACTTAAAACACATCATCATCATCATAAGTGAACAGTTAAAACAAGTGATTTTATGGAATATGTCTAAAGTGAAACTCCTAGTAATTTTGTTATAATTTAATGTATCAAAATGTTTTGATTTTCAGTGATATGTCCAAGTTGAAGCCTGAAAACATATATGAAAATAACCAGTTAGCTTATAGTGTTGCTGAGAAGCACCTGGGTATTCCCTCACTGTTAGACCCGGAGGACATGGTTGAGAATGATGTGCCAGACAGGTTGTCAGTATTAACTTACTTGTCTCAATTTTATCAGCGTCTAGGTCATACAGGTGAGTTTAGTCAAATAATTCTTATATTCAAGGCTACTACTACTAATGCTACTAATTCTTAATCTTATTGACTAATTATTTAACAATTGGTTATATTTATCTGCTAATCTTTGAGCTTTTGGCACAACAAATCCTATGAGCTTTCTGAGTTATGAGTTGAGCTATGTGATAACTGACAAATGCTCTAATATGCATAGTTCTCATGTGACTCGACTAAGATTATGTCTGGACCTTAAAAGAGACTATGATCTCTAAATAGGTTTGGGCTGTTTCTTCTTAAGAGTAGTCAGATATGAAGCAAGGGCTTCAACTAATTTAAAAAAAAGTGCTTGAAAGGATTTGCAAAATAAACATCATTTAAATTTAGTTTGGGTATCTCTCAAGAATCACAAATTCTTACCAGCAATAATTTAACTAACTACCTATTTGATTTCAGTCAATACCAAGGTTTCTGAAACTGAGTCAAAGGTAACGCCCTCATCAACCACCATGGAGACATCAGTTAGTACAACAAACATTTTATTAAGCATTTGACTATCTAAATATCTGTGTGCAATGTTTGCAGTGAAACTATTGCTTTTTAATTTCTCAAATACTTTCTGTCTCACTCTTTAACTCTATAATTCTTATAGGCACCGATAAGGTTTGGAAAGACTGGTCTAGACAAATGTGCAGCATGTGGGCTGCCCGTGTACCTTGCCCAGCGCCTTCTTGTGTCTCACAAACTGTACCACAGAAGATGTTTCCGTTGTTCCAAATGCTCAGGACACCTTAATCCTAAGAATTTCGAGATAGTTGAAGGATCTGAATTTACCTGTGATAGTTGTAAAAATGAAAAGACTTTATCAAAATATCTTAATAATAATGATCACGATCAAATGGGAATGCTGGCATTCACTGATACTGCACATGAGACAAAAACAGTACAAAATGAGGAGCCAGTTACCCCTAAATACAAATCAAGACCACAATCTATTTTGGGTAAGTGCTTCAATTTAATTGCATTAATTAATCATATAATTCCTGTGCCATATAAATGTCAATAACCATGAATAAAGTCCCATTATCTTATCAAAAACGCGTAATATGCTACTGTTACAAGACAAAACACTTTCATCATACAAAATATTAATGCTGTTGAATAGGATTTAATATTGAATTAATAATGTAATACATTTTTGGAACACTATCTATTTTCAATATATTTCTACTCCGCATCATGTTCTTTCTTTGTCAACTACATACTGAATGCTTACTTCAATATCCTGAAATGTTTCCGTATTGCACAGTAAGACAACTAGTCTATCATGTGAATAAGATCTACATTCTGATAACTTGATGCAAGACGCTTTTGTTATTTTTGTCATGTGTGTGTACAATTTTTTTTTCTAATTTCTATTTTCTATGCCTTTACCTTGCTTGCTAATGTAGTAAATCTTATCATTTTGTAGACAAAATAAACATGTTTGAGAAAAATATAGATAAAGACACTAATATTGAATACAAAATCTCAAATATTACATTAAAAGACAATAGTATTAGTAAATCTGAAGAACTTAGCACTACTAGTAGATCTCATTGTGAAATAGACTCAAAACCGATACTTGTAAGTGAGAATGCAAAGATGGAAAATGAAATTATGTTAAGTAATAACTTACCAGAGAAAGTATATAAAAGTAATATTGAAAAGTTCAATTTCCTACAAACACAATTAGCTGATGACAGTATAAATGCTGAAAAGAGTTTAGAAAATGTAGATGTAGTAGAAACAAGTAACAAAGATAAAAAAGACTGTGAAAATTCTATTGAACATGTTATGCTCAGTAAAGCAGAAGAAGTTGATGATACCTGCAGCAATGTACATACAGAGATCAACAATGTAACAGATGACAGCAGGATAGCCAATAGTTCATCAACAGTTATAACATACACTCCTCCACTAGAACAACCTTTAGAGATTCAACAAGATCAAGAAATAAGTATAAGTGTTCCTCCTAGAAGAAAAAAACAGAATGCTTTAGAAAAAGCTTTAGCATCTGCTATAAAAAAGGAAAAAGAAACGAAGTTGGCTAAAAAATATCCAGACCATTTGAATCCCTTCTCAGATGATGAGGATGATGATGAGGTAACACCTTTTTTTAAGAAAATGTTTATTTCTAATAGTTTGAATGGTTTAATGAGGATGAATTTTATCTGTAAAAAGGTTCTTCAGGAACCAACTAGAAGAGTCAGCACAAATCCATTTGGGAGCAGTGATGAAGAAGATAATGAAGTGCCACCCATACATCACGCGACCGAACCTGACAATTCAAACGCCACACCCATGTGAGTATTAGATATAGTATCACCACACTTAAAAAGGAGGTTCCGTGATTCAATAGTTTTTAAGTTATCTATTCTGCCATAAAATGTCTCTGAATTCGTGAAAAACTATATAACAAAATACATATTATATTACAATGACTATAAAGGGTGTAAAACACCTCTTAACGAAGCCGAAAGGCACTGGTTCTCCCTGTCATTGCGATATTTTTTTTGTTCTACACCATACCTGGGAACCTTCTAGTTACGGAGATATTAGGGGTCAAAGTTCCAACTTTTTGACAAGTATTTTTTTTAATACAAGTTTATTATGTAAGATTTTTACTTTAAACACCTCCACGACCCCCGTACTATTCAATCCGTCCATCAGCACAATGTTTTGAGTGCGTTACATTGAGTTCTACCACAAAACATGATTTTACACCCCCCAAAAAAAAGTGACGGCTTCGTGATGAGGTGATTTACACCGTGTATAACAATACTAATGCTGAATTATGTTTTCGTTTACATTCGTAATGTTCGCGAAAAGAGCGCGTTCGTAATGTTCGTATCCTATCTGAATTCATTTCAAAACACTCAACCTGTGTTCAAAGTGTAAACTTCGTTTTGAGCCTTAAGGAAAGATTTCGGAAAATTATTTAAGCTAGATAATGATCCTCAATCGTCATTTTAAAAAAATGACTGATGCGTAATGTGGACTACAGGGCTAGCGCTATTTCTTTCTGCAGCAGAATGCATGTGCTCCGTGAAAATCGATGAACCGCTAGGCCCTGCAAAGTTATTGAAAACAACTTTAAATTGCATCAAGCCGACTCTGGACAAAAGCTGTAACGATTAGCAGGAAAAGCCCGTAAAGAGGTGGCGCTGGCAAGCTCTAGCGAAAGAGGCAAAATAGTTTAAGATACACCCTTTGCATAATAATATTTACGAGCCGAAAAGTCTGAAAAGCCGCAACGCTGTATCCTCTGACTCACTGGCGAACGGCTTAAATAAATACTAAGCTGAGGCGAGATAATACTGCCCTACCCATCCCACTAGTTTCATTTGCATGGAAATCTGAGTATGAGTGGCTTTGGCTAACCTGGAAGTCTCTAAATAGAAGCCAGACCTAGTTTGTTTGAAACAAGGAAAACCTAACTAGGTGGAGATTTATAGGCTATCTTATCCTCGAGTGCAAATGCGGTTCCACAAATGATGAGACGATTGATAGGCGCTACTAATGGCACCAAACTCGTATCCGTAATGGGCCGATTCCATCTAGGATGCCGTCGACGCGCCAAGATGGTTACGATTATAAATGAACCTTTTCCACAGTTTCAAGTTCTCACGAGCGTATGTATAAACTACCTCGTATGTGCACTGCCACTTCTGGCAACTATTTCCCATTAATATTTAAACTTCACTAAAGTTGAAGTTTCTAATTCGAACATAGACAAATAGACCTTGTCGTATTATAACGAGCAAAGCAAGTGACATTGAACTTAAGGGTGATAAAGCAATCGAGGTCGGCTAATCTATCTCCTAAATACAGGGTGGGAGAAATACGGACGCTAAAACGGTTACCGCGTATTCAGTATATCATTCGGAACCACCCCAATATAGAAATTCTTCGTTGTTTATTTTAAAAAAAACGAGCTGTTTTTTACAAAACTGCAATACCTACACGGTCAATTGTGGAACAGCAGATTTTTTTTTCAGCTGGTTCAGAATGATGTACCTACTGAATACGCGGTAACCGTTTTAGCGTCGGTGTCCCTTCCACCTTGTATTATGATGAGATCACGTAATAATGGACAATATAACAAAAGAACAATAAGTGGGTATCTACTACCAACGTTATATCAAGCGTTACCTCGTCGTTAGTCTCACAGTGTAGTCGTAAACTTGTAATATACGGCTCTTTATGGTTATAAACATGCAGTGCGTACATTTTCCATAAATAAATATTTGAAACGTAATTACATGCAGTTATGCGCTGCTTCTTCTTGACAATATGTATAATGCAGTAGCACAATCTGAGAATCACGCCACCCGCGTTTGTAACAACACCTACTTACATATAATAATAACTAGCTGTGCCCGCGGATTCGCTCACGTGACGCGTATTATTTTAGCATTGTCAAGGAAAATTACGTGAAATCGTAGTAAATTCCTAACATCCTCTACAAATAATATACAAATAAATTGACTTACTGTTTATACATGGTGTTTGGTGCATCGTTTGCCAAATCGAATAAGCCGAAAGGAGAGGTCATTTCCTATCTCTTCACGCCCTATAACTCATTCCTTGCCACACAGGTTTTTTTATAACAACTTTTTAATTCATTCATAAAATTTTGAAAAAATCCAAAATTCAGCATTTTAGATCAAATAAAAAAATAAAAAAAATATTTAGACTTAAAATTTCGATTTAATTTTGATGTGTACTGTTGTATGATTCTATGAAATTCAAAATTACTTGCTAGTAACAATTACTTTCTTGTTAAATAGCTGGTAAAGTTTTTGTAAAAGAAAAATATACTTAAAACTCAACTTTAAATGGCTATAAAAAAAACTCAAAGCGATCGGGACCTCCGAATACCTTTAAAAAGTTCTCTAGTCTGTCCCCTTTCCAACGGTATGCAATGTGCCCAAAAAAACGTTTAATACCTTTTCATTTTTCACTAAATTTGTAATCGAGACACTAGGCTGATATTGGACGTTGCAGTAAGAACAGTAGATTTGGCATAAATAACATGCCTCAAGTAAGTAGACAGATACTGTTATGTCACTAGTGCATAGTGTCCTATTTCTTTCTTAAACAGGGTACTACCAACTTTTTAAGTATTTGAAACTAAAAAAAAAACATTAATTCAGAAATCACAAATCTTGTTCGAGTTGTACGCCACTGTTGCGAATGCACGCGCGGCATCTTCCTCTTATCTCGACTGTAGTTGTGCGTAAACGTATTTCTGCTTGGATAGTCACGAAAGCCGCATCAATGCGTTGGACTAAATCATCCCTAGTCTCAACCTCCGAGGCGTTATTTCTTTGGCTCGTTCTTAGACGTAAAGATCTAACAGAGTTACGTCTGGGGAACGTGGAGGTCATGAAATAGCCATCCCAAAACACCGAAACCGACTTCCCCTTATTGTTAGCTGAGCTGCTATTTTTCCGTGAAGACATGTCTTTTGTATTCCAACAAGACGGTTGTTGACCTCAATGATACGTCAGTTTCCAGAATCATGGATTGAGAGGGATGGCCCTATTCTATGGCCTCCACGTTCCCCAAACTTAACTCCGTTAGATTTTTACGTCTAGGGACGAGCCATATAAATTGTCTACGCCTTGGAAATCGAGACTAGGGAGGATTTAGTCTAACACATTGATGTGGCTTTCGTGACTATCAAAGCAGAAATACGTTTAAGCACAACTACAGTCGAGATAAGACGAAGATGCCGTGCGTGCATTCGCAACAGTGGCAGACAACTCGAACAAGATTTGTGATTTATGAATTAAAGTTTTTTTTTTTTATTTCAAATTCTTAAAAAGTTGGTTCCTGTTTAAGAAAGAGATAGGACACTACGCACTAGTGACATAACAGTATCTGTCTACTTACTTGAGGCATGTTATTTATGCTAAAACTGAGTAAAACAACTGTTCTTACTGTAATTTCGAATATCAGCCTAATCTCTCGATTACACATTTAGTTAAAAAATGAAAAGGTATTAATTTTTTTGGTCATATTGCATACCTTTGGAAAGGGGACAGACTAGAGAACTTTTTAAAAGAACTCGAAGATCCCGATCGCTTTTAGTTTTTTATTTATAGCCATTTAAAGTTGAGTTTTATGTTTATTTTTGTTTTATAAAAACTTAACGAGCTATTAAGAATGAAAGTAATTGTTCCTAGCAAGTAATTTTGAATTTGATAGAATTATACAACAGTACACATCAAAATTAAATCGAAATTTGAAGTTTAAACAATTTTTTTACTTTTTTATTTGACCTAAAATGTAGAATTTTGGAATTTTTCAAAATTTAAATTAAAAAGTTGTTATAAAAAAACCGGTGAGGCAAGGAATGAGTTAAAGGGCGTAAAGGAATAGCAAATGACCTCTCATTTCGGCCTATTCGATTTGGCAAACGATGCACCAAACATCCTGTATAAACTTGTTGGTACAATCGACCAATCAAGCTGTTCAAATCCAAATTAAGCTGAACTCTCATTGTACGGAAAGTTCATACAAAGCGAGGATACAGATTAGATGCAGTAATGCGGTGCTTCTTGACAATTTGTACAATGCAGTAGCACAATCTCAAAATCACGCTATCCGCGTTTGTATAAGCACTAGTATGGATCATTATAGCCGAGTTTCTACTATTTACATATAACAATAATATATATTGTTCTATAAAGTTTTTCATGTTTGACGCAAAGAAATAAAAATAGTTTATTTTTATTACTTAGCATAATAAAATACAATTACGCAATTATTTTTTCGAATTACAGAAAAAGGCTAATCGCGGTAAATCCATTCTGGTCCGATGGTGAAGAGCCGTCATCAGACGAAGATGAAACACACAGTAAGAGGTAAATAAGAATAATGAAATGTTGTGAAACTCGTGGACATTTTTTACGAGTATTTAATTACTCTCACATGCTAATTTCAATATTATAATGTGTTTCCAGCTCCATGTATAAGTCTTCAATGGCAACCAGTACCCCGAATCTCCCCGGAAGCACACCCCGAAGGAAAAAGGCCAAAGCGCCGCCGCCGCCGCCGGTCATCTCGATATCAGAGGCGCCGCGGCTAGAACATCCGGCTACTTCCATGGACGACGTCGCGAGCATATCCTCCTTTAGCTCGTACAACTCAACCATCAACTCTGACCAAGTACGTGAATCATTCCATTTTAAACTTGGGATTTTTACTAACTGTTTCTGGGTCAACAGAACTCATATGACTTAAAGATGTTTTCAAGATACTTGCTCGAAAAGTGGCTATTATTTTACCTCTTCTAGGTTTATAATGAGACGTAAGTGAGTTTATTTAACACGTGCTTTTTTATTTTTCTAAATATAATAATCTGTGATTATTTCCCCATAGAAATCAATCGGTAAGTGCACACCAACTCTTAAGAAGCGACGGCCCGCGCCGACCCCACCAGACAGTCTGTCGACGTTGTCAGGTGCTGGAGGGTCCTTGGAAATAGGTATCAACACTACTGGAGGGAAGAGCATCAATTCCGAAGGTGGGAAATAATAGTAAAAACTTTCCAACTGAACACTAAACTTCTGAGTTTCAAACCCTTTGAATCACATAAAAAAGTACAAGAAAAAAAACTTACTTTGTTAGCTAAATATTCCTTGTGCTAATGAATTATGATATTTTCCTGTAGTTGCAGCATAATAGGTCAAATAACATAACATCGTGCCTGGAATCCCAGAAGTGTTAGTTAGTGGTGTACCAATAAAAATTAGCTCAACTTGGGAATCGACTCAGAACCTCAAGCTTGAGGTCCTGCCATGGGTTCGATAGTGCTTGTAGGCAGCAATATGAGTGAACAATTGATGTACAGCAGGCGGGCGGAAGGCAAAGGGTCCTGCGCCGGGTCTGCCCCTCCCGGAGCGGCGCGAAGTCAAGCTGCAGATGTCGTCCGAAGATCTGCAGGTGCAGCTGGACCTGTTGGAGACGCAGCAGCTCGGCCTCGAGCGACAAGGCGTGCTCATCGAACGAATGATTCGCGACAAGTGTGAGGGTAAACATATGCCAGCACATTTTATTTCTGTTTGAGCACCCATACTTGCTTCTAAATATGACTTTTAGGGTTTGGTCGCCTATATCATAATACAACTTTGGCCTCAAAGTGAAGTTTTGATTTTGTTTGATCTCTTGCATATCCTCTATACTAGATCGTAGAAGTATCATCATCCTGTGTTGGGGTCGGCTTCCGGTTTAACCAATTGCACCTGAAAACCAATATTATACATGGAAAAATGCCTATTTGACGTCCTCAATGAAGGCAGTACTGGGTAATACGAGTCCCCTTAATAAAACTGGTTGTAAGACTTTCAGGCCAGTGACTACCTGTAACAACTGTCAAAGATCTACAAATGACAGCCGAGACCAAGGGCTCCAGTAAATCGTAGAAGTTATTTATCACTTAATTACTTATATTTTACAGGTGACGAAGCTGAGACGGTACCTCAAGAGGAAGTCGAAGATTTAGTCATTCAACTGTGTGAACTAGTCAACGAGAAAAATGACTTATTCAGAAAACAAACTGAATTGATGTACATGTACGTAACACGTGTTGTATTTTTTTAAATAGTTAAACTCTTTCAACTCTATGATAATGAATTATAGTCAATTGGACAGTTTCGAGTTAGTAAACGATCGTGACCGGTGAAAGGAGTAGAGGGAGGCCTTTGCAGCAGTAGGACAATATGGGCTAGCAATAATAATAAAAATAAAAGCTTTTAAAACTGACTAAGATACTAATTTCGCCAACCGACATTTGTCGCTAGCATGCACTCCTTCTAATGACGCCGCCGTGTGCAGTGAGCTTACTGTTCCTTAAGTCGTCTAAACGTATTTGAGTGTAAATTTGTCAATTCGACCATTTTATCCTAGTTTGAATACTGTATTTTACTACTGTCTGAGTTTTGAGTTAATAAATGATATCAAATTTATTTATTTAAGTGAGTAAATAAATAAATTTGATTTAATCTGCCCGACTCATTCTTGAACACCTACACAACATTTCAGACGGCGACAACAACGGTTAGAACAGGAACAAGCTGACATTGAGCATGAAATTCGGATTATCCAATCACGGCCCGCTGTTAACCGCATCGATGCTGATAAGGTTAGAAATGAAAATACTAACTTATAATAACGGTCAGTAAAATCAGTATTGTGAAATTCGAAAGAGTAAATATTTTAACACTTTGTCAAAGTCAAAGTATTTAATAGTGTGATTTTAGCGATACATTAGATCTTTAATTATATTTAGGTTGTGGTAACTCAAAAACTACCCATTAGGGCATTCACTATTTTACAATATAAGAATTTAAAATCCATATTACAAAATTAACAATAAAACAATATTTATAGGCAATTAAATTCAATAAATTATTATAATAAAAACTCAAAGCATTTATTTCAATTAGACCATTACAGGCACTTTTGAAAGTCAAAAAAAAAAACAGAATAAAACGCGAAGCTACAGTCCCAGTCTCAAGGCATAATAATTTGTGAAAGTACTGTAGTTGCCCCTTCCGTTGCGTAGATCTCTATGGAGAAGAACGGGCAAGAAAATCCATGGACACTCTTTTAAATCAAAATATGTTACAAAATCTTGGTTTCATCATTCATGTTAAGAATTACAAATATGTGAGAACGATGTAGAAATACGGGCAAGTTAAGAGCGTCCAGAGTAAAAGATTAAATCAGTAATTAAAATAAGCCATGCAGAGAATGCTTTTGTGCATAAGGGCGGTCTTTAAAGCTCTTAGCCATAATTCGTGTCGATATACTGGTCTTCTCTATCTATAGCGTTGATCTGAAGCTTTTTTAATCAGTTCATTATTTTTCTCGTATATGTAGAGATTTAAAATGCGGTTTACAGCTCTCCGTTGGTTTAAGATTACACATCGATCTAACGCATGTATTTTGTGCTTTAATTTTTTTTATTTTTTTTGCCTGATTTAGCCCAAAAAATTGCTCCGTAACGTTATATGGAATCTACATAGCCATAATATGCAGCTATAACAGCTGCCTGATTAACAATTTTACTAAGTTTATATAGAGCAAAGGCAAGCCTACTTAATTTTGTTATAAGAGTTGATGCATGTTCTTACCAAGTCAGTTTAGAGTCAATTGTCTTCAATTCTGTGATGTTCAACTTCTTCAATTCTGTGATCGTCAAAACTCTTTGTCTAAACTGCATAATTTATGTTTTATTTAAATTAAATTTTGAACTGCACTCTTTGTTTGCCTGCAGGTTACACTGTTTTTGCATTCCATTTGGTGTGTTTCCTCGGTTTTCTTACGCAGCCATGATTTTATTTGAGCTTGCGGTATGGGCAGCTGTTGTCTCCGCGGAGGAATAGCGACGTGTTTTGGAAAGTCATTTATATAAGCTAAAAACTAAGGTGGACCCAGTACGCTGCCCTGTAGTACGCCAAAGTAATTTTCTGTTTCCCCGAAATATACTTAAATTCTATTCTTCTATTTATAAATCCGTCTTATTTTATACCCGAAGCCCAAATATAATCATGGCTGCGTAAGAAAACCGAGGAAACACACCAAATGGAATGGAGAAACAGGCAAACAAAGAGTGTAGTTCTGGAAGCATCAAAGTGATTTGCCCTTGCAAGATTATAGGTATCATCGGATTTGATTCCTGGCTAGCAATATAGATTTTTCAAAAAACCAATGATTTAGTTTTAATCAAAATCGGACTCGAGACTCCTTTGAGTGTCTTTCGCTATTCTTCATATTTTCGGATTAGGCCTTCCACCCACCTCAAAAATTCTTCCTATATATCTCAGCTCCGATGCATTTTAGAAATAATTGTTCACCATCATCTACGTAGCCTTTTCCAAAACTATCTTGGGGTCGGCTTCGTGTCTAACGGATGCAGCTGAGTACCAGTATTTTACATGCAGCGACTGCCTGTCTGACCTCCATTACCCAGTAACGGGGTATAAACTCTTGGTAAAACTGGATGTCAGACTTTTGGCTTCTGACTACTCGTAACGACTGTCAAAGATCTACAAATGACAGCCGAGACCAAAGGCTTAACGTTCTTTCCGAGGCACGGAGGAAACTCGATATGTAACCATACACGGACCAACCTCGCCAAGCACGGATTAACGTGCGGCTGTTATTTACAACTAACAATTATTTAGATTAGCTCGTGGCTAAATAACAAGTTAATCTAAATAATTGTTCACAGAAGAACAAGTAATATCTTATTGTGTTCTTACTAACAACCAACAGTAAAGCAATAACATGTGAGATTTAAATCGTGTTTCACATGGTATAATTTAAAATATTGCCGTACGATGCACGGACCTCTCATCGTACACTTCTTTCAAGTAAAATTTGAAAATTGTGACACCAAAGGGAAAACAGTTTTTTTTTATAAGCTGCTGATTGGACCAGATATCGAACCCAACTATTTTTAAACAAAAAGCACCTTATTGCACTTGTAATAGCTTTTTTTTTAAATTAGTAATAACTTCTAATCTTAGTAATTTTTTTTTTTTGTTTACCACCCCTGAAGATTTTATAAAAGTAAAGTGGCAATAAAAGTTTAAACGAATGCTTTGGAATAACTTACACCTACTTTTACCTGACTAAATATTTATTACTCCTTCTTTGTTATCTGATTCGCCAGTAATGTAAACAGCTTAAAACATAATATAAATAATGTTTTTAATTACAGGCCCGCGAGGAAAAGTTAGTACTTCGTCTGGTTGAAATAGTTCGCATGCGTGACGAGTTAGTACAGCAGCTTGATGCAGAACGCCGTCGAGAGCGCCAAGAAGATCTTGCTATTGCCGCTTCCATCGCCAGCAAGAGAGGTAAAGAATACTGATAGCACTTACTGGAATTTGTTGTATTTATGATGGTTACTTCTAAATTAATTATGAATGGTGAAAGGTATGATGCACCAAATAAAAATTAGAAAAACCTCAGATGCACTCAGATGGTCAAATCGGCACACGCTCGCACCAATGCGGGCGTGTGCGTTAAGTTTAATAAAAGGCCAGCGGACACGCACACTTATTAGCATCGTCACGGCATCGTTTCGGCTCAGGATCAGCTAGTAAACAGCAGTCATCGCTTCGCTTGCTGCCGGCCCGACCGCCCGCTTGCGACGAGCCGCCGCCTTACTTTCGTAGGATCGTCTCTACCCAGCCGTTAATCGTCCGCCATAAGCTAGGCGACGCCTAGCCGCAAGTGTAGCGTCCACCCGTACGTGCTGATCCCGTGCAGTGGTTAAAAGAGTGCGTTTACCTTTAGACGTGAAAAGGGATCATACTGACAAAGTCATGCCAGCATTTATAATATTAGTATGAATATTCGATACTTAAATTATTCTTTTTATTTCAGCGCAAAGAAATAGTGAATCAAATAGTTCATCTATGAAATCAGTAGAAGTAATACCAACGCCCAAAAAAAGTAAAGTGAAGGACAAAGTTAAAAAACAATTTAAGAAAGCCAAGCACACATTAATTGCTAAGAAAAAAGACGACTCAAGTGACCGCAAAGAAGAGAAAGACAAAGAAAAAAGAGTAAAATGATATTATTGCGAGTTCTGACACATAGTTTTTAAATTATATTTTATCAAAATTTACCATTTTTGGTATTAATATTTGTTAATGTTTTGTTATTATACCTTTAGGGGTTTATTCACAAACGCTGCTTAAAGTTTAGTAATGATTAACGTTTGGTTAACTATACGTTTTCGATGTTTAAACGTCTCTGACTCAACTTTAATTAGCATTTATGAATAAAACCAATCAACAGCAGCCGCCGTCCCTGACCGCGCTCATACTGGCCGCCCAATTTACTCTGATAAGCAAAAACCCATGCGGTTGTTATAGTTTGTAGGCGCCTTAATTATTAATACGCTATCTTATGGCGCATAGCGTACATAACGTACTTATAAGTAAGACTGAAACATTCCACTATTTCATACTTTATTATTTATACAAATTGAAATCATTGGGACGGATTTTTGTTTAATTTATATCAAAAACGTTGAACAATAGAACAAGTTTTTAATCATTTCAAAAATTGAAATGTGGAAATTACGTGCCAGAATTAGACATGTAAAAACTAGGATAGTACATTTTTATGCGAGTGCAAAGTTTGTCATTGCCATCGAGGCAGGATTGCTAAATGGAAACCGAGAGTGCAGTGACAAATACTCAAGCGTATCACACGACGATTTTCAAAACACTTGCGAGAAGGAAAATATTTATAAGTTTATTTATCACCCAAACCACATATCTAAATAAAACAAAGTCATTTGTGGCGTACTTACCCGCACTATTGCAGAATGTAAAGTAAAAAGCACCCGTGTTATGCACCCCAATACACTGAAGAAAAATGCGTTGCGTTCGAGCAAGTGTGTTGAAAAAATATTATAAATAGTTGACTATCTGTAGTTGTGCCAGCTATAAACTGAAATTTGCATAATTATTATACTAAAACATTCATTGCAATAACCACCAATTATATGAGCTGCCAGCATAATAATTATTAACATGTGCCTAAATATGTGTATTATTTTACATGTTTTAACAAAAACTATATTATTAACACTGAAACAGGTGAATAATGATATTATATTTTTTTCGTTAAGTTTAGCATTGTGTAATTTCATAATTATGATTATAATAACATCGTGTACTTAACTAATATTTTTACAATATGAAGGGCCTTTATCCTGTCACGCGAGTTTGACCGCGTGCCTCGCCCGCATGCCGAAATCAGTGCGTGCGAAAAAGCCTTTAAGGGCCTTTTCATTGTCATGCGTGTTTGCGCCCGCGTGCGGGCCAGGCGGCCATGCTTGTTGCGGGCCGCCCGCAAAGCAGATAATTTTCGCCACGCCGCACAGTGGATCGATGCCAAACAAGCAAAGGGCCATAGGCAACTCAAAAATACATGTGTCAGTTTTTGAAAAACAAATCATTCCATCGTATAGGCCTACTTGCTGTAAAAAATGTATGAAGCATTTTCTTATCGGAATCTTATATTGAGAGCTATGGCACCAAACGTGATTTTTTTGTATGGGAAAGGGCATAAAAAGTCGTATACCTTGTGAGTCCCTTCGTGTTTCGACTTGATTTTTTATATGGTAATAAGACATATATTTGCTACATTTTCTCCAAACAAACATGGTCGCCACTCGCACCCCTTATGAGGTACAAGCATTGACCTCTTTTTTCCTTATTATCTACAAATTGATTCATAAATTATTATTTCGAAATATTTTATCTCCAAATCTCACTTCACTGGTGACTTACTGATAAATCGGTCAGGTCAAAAATCGTCGGTGCACTGATAATAGATTACCAGAAAACGTTTTATTGCACCCAATCTCTGGAAACGATTGTGTTGTTGACCACCTAACCATCGATACTTGTTAATTTCTATAAATCGATTTTTATTACACCTAATGAGGCCATTACCTGAGACCCCCTTATAATAGGCATCCCTATGATGATTTTTGTTTATTTGATAGGTCTTCGAAAGACCATCGTCTTTCGAAGACCTATCAAATAAACAAAAATCAACACTGTCACATAACTAAACATTACAGTTTGTTCTTAAAAATGTATATAATAGATTATAGTCCTGGAGATCACCACCATCACGCAAAGAAACGTAAAGGTCGAGGTAAGTAACGAAACCAGGGAAAGACATAATGACAACACTTGGATGAGGATGAAATTACAATTGATGCACTTACAATAATGCACCTATTTATATGGTTTAAAAATTGGTACTAGTGAGAAGGATAATTATAACAAAAGTATAATCATCAATTAGCTATTGATCGATCCTTTGAAAATGATGGTTATGTTGGACATTAAAGAAACATACCTTTTAGAGAGATTAGCTAGTGATAAGAATTACAACGAAAAGGTCAACTAAACACAAAAGGTGAGGTAATCAGTAATTATAAGGGGGTCTCAGGTAATGGCCTCATTAGGTGGTCAACAACACAATCGTTTCCAGAGATTGGGTGCAATAAAACGTTTTCTGGTTATCTATTATCAGTGCACCGATGATTTTTGACCTGACCAATTTATCAGTAAGTCACCAGTGAAGTGAGATTTGGAGATAAAATATTTCGAAATAATAACTTATGAATCAATTTGTAGATAATAAGAAAAAAATCGGTCAACGCTTATACCTCATAAGGGGTGCGAGTGGCGCACCATGTTTGTTTGGAGAAAATGTAGCAAATATATGTCTTATTACCATATAAAAAAATCAAGTCGAAACACGAAGGGACTCAGAAGGTATACGACTTTTTATGCTCTTTCCCATACAAAAAAATCACGTTTGGTGCCATAGCTCTCAATATAAGATTCCGATAAGAAAATGCTTCATACATTTTTTACAGCTTATAAATAGGCCTACACAATGGAATGATTTGTTTTTCAAAAACTGACACATGTATTTTTGAGTTGCCTATGTCCCTTTGCTTGTATGGCGTCGATCCACTGTGCGCCGGCGCGCGTGTGGCGCGCATGACAATAAAAACATGTACTATACGATAGCAAATGCGATGCGCAAACACGCATGACAATGAAAAGGCCCTAACTCCCCGAGGCCTGTGTGTGGCATAGTATGACAGGCTCAGTATGTGTAAAGCGATAGTATGCGGACGGCCAAGCCCGACACGTACGCGGACTGGCGGACAAAAATCCGCATGATAGGAAAAGGGCCCTTAGTGTTAGTTACAAAGCATATAAAAAATCGACAGTATTATAATTACTCATTAACAGATTATATTAGTGTTATGTTTATTCCACAAAGGCTTCATTGATATTCTGACACTATAAATATATATATATATATATACTGTCTATTTCTTAACGTACAGACATTCTAAATAACTTTGACATAATCCAATAATATTGATAATTATATTATTGGATTATGTCAAAGTTCTTTTTTTCATATCTGAAGGACCATGGGGTCCACCTTTTGAAAGCGTGGCTAAACCATTTTGTTATTAAAAACTTGGTTGCACAGATATTGCGCTCAACTACATATTTACCACTACATACGTACATTATTTCCAGGGAGTTGCATCTATGCATAAAAAAAGCTCGAAATTTTTTGCACTCCACCTCGATATGCTCTGTTTGTCAATTCGTAAAAGTAACAACAAATAATTTGTACAGCAACCTTTATTCACACAGTAATTTAATTTAAAAATTCTTAATCTTGTCTCTGTATTTTCTTTCCCGACAGGGGGGTGCAAGTGCATCCCCTTCCACCCAACTGCCAGCGCCCATGTTAATTATAATGCATCATCATGGCTTAACAATAATAGCAATTCACATATTTTAATAATCAAAATCGTTTATGTTATTCCGAATTTACCTATTATGTTAAACATAAATTTACTATCTTATAGTCAATTCGAATACTCGTCTTCCGAATTATCAAATCATTTATCTTTGTTGCTAATACATTAAATTATATCCGATAATTCTTTTGAAACAATCGAATGTATTATTTCTACATAATTAGATTTATTAATAACTTATTTTTTTGCACCCACATTTCTTGATCGTTTTATTTTGGTCTTTTTTTGTTACAAAATTATAGCGTAGGGCTCAATTTACCCTACCCCGAAAAGGAATGGAACGAATGCGCGACTTTGTCCGAGGAATATGTAGCTATGGGATTTAACGATACTGCTTAAGAATTATTAATTCTCCTCTTGCCTATATCTGATTTACGTTACAGAATTAGCATATTTTACAACATATTATATTTGCTTCCATTCCGATCTGCGGCTATGTAAATTGAGGCTAATTATTATGTTTTAGAGGTAAGTCTGTTACTTCAAATATTTTATATTAACCGCTTTAAACTAACATCACGTTATTTGTTTTTCTTTATAAACTAGCACAACAATACTACTACTACTGAATCTAAACTAAGTGCACAGGAAATCGCACAAAAGGAATAAAATTTAGTACCATTAAAAATGATTTTTATTTGAAGGAAATCCAACTATGGAAATAAGTAAAACAGGTGAGCGTCAAAATGAAGGGACCAAGTCTCCAATGTCTGTCATACATATACACACATCAACACGGTCTAGGGATATTTCATACTCAATTAATTATCTCGAAAAGTACTGGCCGCATTGGAATCTTTTATACACCGATTTGTTTGTAATTTATCTCAGACTAATTCCAAATTCAAATTTTTGAAAATTCTTTTGTTTCGGTGGCATAAAAATGTCTTGATGTGTAGGAGAGGGAATTTTCATTTGTGCGAAATTTAGAAAACAATACGAATTACGTTTAGTTACAGTTTTTTTTTCATTTTTAAACGAAAGATAAAGTTAAATTTGAGGTATTGTAGCCATGCAACGCCAACATTTGACGAGGGCGGAGATGTTACGAGCTGTGGGAATGCTGAAAGCCGGGTCTGTTCAGCGTAATGTTGCTGAGGCCATAGGGACCCACCAAAATGTAATTTCAAGATTGTGGACACGCTATCGTGCCACAGGTGAAGTAGCGGAGAGGCACCGGGGGCCAAGTCGCATCACTACCCCCAGACAAGACCGATTTTTGCAAATTACTGCGCGAGCTCAGCCAAATGCAACGGCGACTCAATTGATCCAAAGGCTGCGAGCGGAACGCCAAGTGCTTGTGAGTGACCAAACTGTAAGAAGGCGACTGCATGAAAGCAATCTACACTCTCGTAGACCACTCCGGGTCCCACCTTTACGGAGAGGCAATCGTGGACGACGATTAGAATGGGTTCGGAACCACGTGGACTGGGGCCGTGAGCAATGGTCCAATGTGCTGTTCACGGATGAATCCAGGTTCGGCTTCCATCCAGATTCACGAAGGACGCGTGTTTGGCGAGTTCCTGGACGATGGAGCCGTCTTCAGAACCCTCAGGAAGTTCACCCATACCAAGGAGGAACAATTATGGTTTGGGCAGGAATTCGTCTTGGAGGACGGACGGATCTCGTTTGGGTGCGGGGCAATATGACGGCAGAACGATACGTCCAACAGGTGCTGGGGCCCGTAATCTTGCCCCACAGAACACAAATGGGGCAAGATTTCCTGCTCATGCACGACAATGCCCGGGCACACACGGCGAGAACGGTAGCAGCTTGGTTACATACACACAATGTTAGGGCCTTAGACTGGCCTGCTCAATCGCCAGATCTAAATCCCATTGAGCATGCGTGGGATATGCTGCAAAGAAGAGCTCTGAAGGAAGTTCCTGAAAATCTGGCTACAGAAGATCAACTTTTTGCGCACCTCAGAAGGACATGGGACAATATTCCGCAGCAAGACATTGACAACCTTGTTCTGAGCATGCCGAATCGTTGCCGATGTGTTATGAACATCATGGGCGCTTTCTCAGACTACTAACTTCAAGTTTATAAACACAAATTAAATGATTTTTAAATTTTTTTCAGTTTTTACTCATAAATCAAAAGTTAATTCATATACGGTTTCCTTAAGCTTCATTTTTTTTCCATAAAATCCTGAAATTTTAATCGAAGTACCTTAACCATTATTAAAAAATGGTAGAATATTAAATAACGTATCTTTTAAATATATACATCATCATCATCATCATAAGCCTATAATGTTCCCACTGCTGGGACACAGGCCTCCTCTCTATGAGAGGGAGTGGGCTATAATCCACCACGCGGGCCCAGTGCGGGTTGGTAGATGTCACATGTCTTCGAATTTTTAGTTCTAGGACATGCCGGTTTCCTCACGATGTTTTCCTTCACCGTTTTTGAGGGCAGCGGTGATGAAATAAATTACATTAAGTAATGCACCTGCCTGGGTTCGAACCCACGGCTTACTGCTCGTAAGTCGGGACTGCCATCACTGGGCCACCGCTGCTCTCAAATATATACATGTCATTTATATAATTAACACATTGATAGTAATTCGCTTTTTTAAATAAAAAAAAAATATTCCTAATAATAATAAATATCCCTAGACCGTGTTGATGTGTGTATAAAAGAATAATATCATTAATCTACTATTTCCTACCTTAGCTTTAATTGTAGCTACCTCAATATTTACATAATATTTTAATAAAATACTTGGTCCCTCCATCATGACGTCAAGATGGAGGGACCAAACTGATAGACTACTCCCTGGAATGGTTTACCTACTTAGTGTTACCATACCTTTATTCAACCACAACAATATATTATTGATTTTGTCTTCCCGAATCATATATCGTTTTAGAGATATCGATTATATAAGTTGGTCCCTCCATATTGACGATTAAATTTTTTAGTATGACAGGTAAATGGTATATTTATTTTCGATCTTTGAAGGATAAATATTTAATACCTATTTACTACCTTCAAATCATGCAAAATTTTTCACAGTAATATAAATGGGACCCTGAGAATATTCGTAATAAAATATATTTGTATTCGTTTATTGAAACGAGAAAAATAGTTGGCAATTATTAATAAAAATAGAGATTTGCCAGAAGAATGGCAAAAAGATATACTTAATTTATCTTGACGAGACCTACATTCACTCTTCATATAAGGTAAAAGTTTTTGTTTAACAAACGAAACTGCCTATCTTATATCTAGTGGGCAAATCAAGTTCGAAGACTACCATTCGGAGATGAAGAGTTAAGGCGGAAACATACTTACGTGTCGTGGCGTGTCATGATGCTTATTGTCGTGACGGTGACGTCTTTACACTTTGTGTCATATAAAACTTTTCGTTGACACACAAGTTCAATAAGCTCGTCAGACATTTATCAGAAACATGCTGCAAATACAAGGTGTTGTTTTGCATCCTCGTCAAATTTCAGGAGGTTCTCATAAAACACATAAATAATCAATTTAAAGTACGGTACCGGTCTATAATTAATAAGCGTTGCTTTTTTTTGTTGTTGAAATTTAACAGTATTTCAGACTACAACCCTCAATTCAAAACACTTGAAACAGAATCACCCAACTACGCACACAGCGACAATGGAGCTCTGTGTGTGAGTGACTACGTCATACCTACGAAACGCAGGCGCGTGGTGTACGTTACCCCAGCAAGAAAGTATCTCCTAGAGTTATATGAGTAGAACGTATAGTTGGTGCCTTATCTGCTGTAAATGTGCCCCCACTTAAAAAATGTGTGCCCCCTGTCGTTTTGAAAAAAAAAGGGAAAAACGATTCTTGCTGGGGTAACGTTTTTCTAGCAGGAAAATTCTAAACGAATGATCGGAGAGAGAAAAATTGTGCATGGCCAAAGAGCTTATATGTGTGCCAAAATGTGCCCCCAAAAATAAAATCTGTGCCCCTTCAGATTTTCGAGATATTGCATTTCTTGCTGGAGTAACGTTTTGATGAATCGTATATCTCTAAAACCATTGCATGTGCCCCTGTAGAAAAAACATACACGAGTAGCTCTTAATGTGTGCCCCTATGTGCCCCAATTTAGATTTAAGAAAATATTTATAGTTTTCAAGTTATCGCGGTTTTATGAAAACCCGAAAAAACATCGCAGCGCTTAAATGAGACAAGGTATAAGTTCGCTGAAAACTGTATTCGGTCCTTCTTGGCGCTAATAATAACCATACAAAGTTTCAAAACTGTTCATGCATGCGTTTTTGAATTATCTTGCTAAAAGTCAAAACGATGGTGTCATAACTTTGACGGCAAAATACAAGGAACTGGCTCAATCCCAGATGTGTCGGTGTAAACCAAAATAGTGTGCCCTTACTCAAAAATATATGGTGAAAATATTGAGCTTGGAATGTTTCGCATTAAGTAAATATAAACAAAAAACCAAAATATGTAAAAACGGCTGGTTATCCGACCAAATTCCAATGACTACTAAAAAGCGACGGTTTCATACATATCGATGACCTTCTTTACTTTACACACGTGTTGTTGTGCCTGAGTACACTGAAGTAGAAAAGTAATAAGAAATAAAATAAAGTTGGTATTGAATTATATTCTACTAGCTGTTTCTATGACCTTACACATGATTAAGTACATTATAACTAGTAGCCTAAGTGCTATTCCAAGGTAAACTATCTTCTCCATTCTAAATTTCATTAAAATACATCCAGTAATTTGCCAAGTCTTTGACCCAAAATTGATTGGTCCCGATGTTTAAAAAATATATAGTTCATGAAATGGGTGATTCTACTAATAAAAAGAGGTAGCTCTTTTTTTGTATATAAAAAAAAACACGTATTTGTCTTTATTGATAAGCCGTAGGTTAAAGTAAGTTTTTCATCATTATGTAGTTACAGAATTATAATCATCAAAATCACCAATACAACCCTACAAGGCTACAAGTTCATAAAGGCGTAGGAACAAAAAATAATAGAAAAAGTCATTCCTACAGCTTTATAAACTTAGAGCGTTGTATTGATGATTTTTAGGATTATAATTCTGTAACTACATTTGTCTTACAGCCGCGAATAATATTTTAATCAACATACAACCTAGCACTGGCCTGCTCGGTGGCTCCGTGCATAGCGATTTGTCTTTGGGACGGGGGCAGTCTGCCGTACCATGGTCGCCTAGACACTTTACGCATCTGTGCGGCGCATGGCAGTTGGCTTGGCTGTGTCCGTACAGCTGGCAGCGGTGGCACTGCCCTACTACGGTTGAGCGGTAAGGCTTCTCTATTGAGATGCCTGTGAGGGAGCATACCGACTTCACTTTGAAGATCGGATGGTGTCCTTCTCATGGGTCACAAACGACCAGTACCATGTCGTACTGGTTGTGTATTGAGTGCGCCGCTCAACACACATTTTGGACACGTCTGTCTATTTCCGTTTGTCCTGAATGAACAACGGGGGAGGGGGCTTCAGCTTCTTGGAAGAAGCGGCTGAAGAGTTAGCCTTAGGGCTGGTTGACCTGCTGGTATGAGCAGCGGCGTACTTTGGAGCGGGGACCGGGGAGGTGGGGCAGGAGGCCTCGGGAGAGGGGATGAGAGGGAGCGCGACTAACTTTTTGGCCATGGCGGCCTGAGAGTTTTTGCCCTTCTTCCTGTTGCCCTTTCCGACAACTTGGTAGTCGTCTTCAGAGGACGAGGAAGCGGAGCAGGAATCTATAATCGATTACACAACGTGCGAATAATTTCTAATATTTATAGGTAGGAAATTTGATCTGTGATTTAATGCAATAATTACTTTAAGAATTAAAATTAATGGAATAAAAATAATAATTTCCACATCAACAAGCTGTTTCATTAATATAGTCACAAGGTGCATTTAATATATTTTTTAATTAGCCCCCAAAACTTTTGAACGCGACTGTACGGACAACAGCTTAGGTATAATACGTCCAATAAAGAAGGTCATCGATATGTATGAAACCGTCGCTTTTTAGTAGTCATTGGAATTTGGTCGGATAACCAGCCGTTGTTTACATATTTTGGTTTTTTGTTTATATTTATTTAATGAGAAACATTCCAAGCTCAATATTTTCACCATATATTTTTGACTAAGGGCACACTATTTTGGTTTACACCGACACATTTGGGATTGAGCCAGTTCCTTGTATTTTGCCGTCAAAGTTATGACACCATCGTTTTGACTTTTAGCAAGATTATTCAAAAACGCATGCAGGAAAAGTTTTGAAACTTTGTATGGTTATTATTAGCGTCAAGAAGAACCGAATACAGTTTTCAGCGAACTTATACCTTGTCTTATTTAAGCGCTGCGATGTTTTTTCGGGTTTTCATAAAACCGCGATAACTTGAAAACTATAAATATTTTCTTAAATCTAAATTGGGGCACATAGGGGCACACATTAAGAGCTACTCGTGTATGTTTTTTCTACAGGGGCACATGCAATAGTTTTAGAGATATACGATTCATCAAAACGTTACTCCAGCAGGAAATGCAATATCTCGAAAATCTGAAGGGGCACAGATTTTATTTTTGGGGGCACATTTTGGCACACATATAAGCTCTCTGGCCATGCACAATTTTTCTCTCTCCGATCATTCGTTTAGAATTTTCCTGCTAGAAAAACGTTACCCCAGCAAGAATCGTTTTTCCCTTTTTTTTTCAAAACGACAGGGGGCACACATTTTTTAAGTGGGGGCACATTTACAGCAGATAAGGCACCAACTATACGTTCTACTCATATAACTCTAGGAGATACTTTCTTGCTGGGGTAACGTACACAGGCGCGTGCGACCGTGCGATAACCTACGGCGCGCGTCGACCGGCAGCAATAATTTTGCTCTAATTTTATTTCGAAAATCACCTACATTATTGTCATAAATTTCGCTTGATACTTAACTCATTTTTAAGCATCATTGGAATACGGAAATCGGTACAGTACCTAATACAAGTGCACCAAAGAAAAGTTCATTGACCTGTAAGTTTGGTAGTTATGTTTAATAAAATGTTAGTTTTGCTTTATTGCTATCCTGCTGAACGGACAATCCTAAAATTGGCAATCTTGGATCTTTATTCCGGATCCTGAGGCGCACTACTGAGGCTATGTTGCGCTAATGTTGCTTAGATACCTAACAAGCGCACCCGTCGCGCGTCAGGCGGATTTAGGTACCTAATAATAATTCATACACTAACACTCGGTACATTGTACGTAAATTCAGCCTAAAGTATTCGTAATGATTTTGTTTTCATTTGTGGATTGAATTGGTTGATTTGATATTTTTTCTTCCTACATAACGGGCTTAGGTCCATCAATAATTTAGTTAGTATCTAATAATGTTTTTATGTTTGATGGAAATGGAAAGATGTGCAAGTTAAAGTAGGTATGTGGTGATACTTTCGACTGTTAGGTATTATTGGCGTAGTTAAAAGTTTGAAATCAACTTATTTACACTATTGAATAAAATTGATTAAGCTAACAACGTATTTAGAAAATGATAGTCGTATGAAAAAATAAGTAAATTACGTACCTAAGTTACCCGGAGGTATTGTTCAAAGTTGCCACCACCACACTCTTGGCACAGTCGAGCACGACATAGCTGGTTTTGCCTTCAGCTTACGTAGCACTAACACATTCGTTTTTACGAGTAAAGTGTCGAAAGCACTAAATGATCTTTACTCGTAATTCTGTTACACTTGCCACTTCCTCCGTGTACACTAAACTGTTAAAGTCTCCCCACAAATAAAAGTCTAGAGGCGTCAGGTTCGGAGATCGCGGAGGCCAGGCCACAGGTCCTCCGCGACCGATCCAGTGGTCACCAAACCTTTCAGCGTACTTGCCGACCGTAATGAGGGGGAGCACCGTCCTGCATGTAGTAGAGGTCGCGATGGAGTGCCAGGGGAACGTCCTCCAACATATCCTCAACAACGTGGAACAGCTGCTCCAGGTATGTGGCGCTGTTGAGGTACCCGTCGATGAAGTAGGGTCTAAGCACTTGTTCCCCTATTATCCCAAGCCCACACATTCAGTCCAAACCGCACTTGCAGTTTATACCTACGTCTCAACGATGTACATCGCAGTACCTAGGAGCGGAATTCGCAAAACGCATGCACTAGTCGGCGACATTAAACATACTGTTGGTTCCGGGGTCCGGGACCGCGGGGGGCGTGGCTACGCGCTTGTGCGAGAGAGTGCGTCGCTAGGCGCGTGAGTGAGAGAGTGCGTCTGCGCATTGGTTTTAGGGAATACCTACGACATTATCGAATGTTCATTGACTTTGCCTTGTGTATGTATTGTTAGCGTTTTTTGTGTGTGTGAATGCGCGGTAATAAGGCTAGCAACAGACGGGCCGCGTTTAAATACGGCTGGTTCGCACTTACGGATTTCCGTAAATAAGAAAAAAAATATAAAAATTAACCTACCGATTTTATTGTTGATTTGGGTCGAGAATCATTAGTAGAATTACCTCCTTGAATTTGACGAGGATGCAAAACAACACCTTGTATAATAAGTGATTATTAAAAATGTGTCCGCTAGAGTTTCGCGCCCCGAACCACGCGGTATAAAAACACATTTGCCTGTTCTGTCGTGTCGCGTCATAACCCCCTCCACCGCCCTGGCGCAATCGGTGGCGAGCAGTCGACGCCACGACAGAACGCGTTGCGACACGACACGCCGTAGAATATTTGGAATTAGATGATGAAAGTAATTAATTATTATGTTATGGGATATTTTTCATTCATCAAAAAAAAGGTAAAACATATAATAAAAAATATGTATGAATATTTTTATTTTATTTGAACGACAGAGACCATACATTTGTGCTATTTCAGATAGGTGTTGTTTTGCATCCTCGTCAAATTTCAGGAGGTTGTCACACAAGACATAAATAATCAATTAAAATTACGGTACCTAGTTAATTATTAATAAACTCTGAAATTTGTTTGTTTATGTTTGTCAGTATTTCAGAATAACTAAGAAAATGGCCGATTCTAATAAGACGTTTGAGTTGGAATCTTGCAAGAATAATTTTTAAAGGACACCTAAAAACACTGTCATTAGATTACTTGTATATTTGTTATGTTAGATTTCGTGTAAATTGATTCAGTAGTTTTACCAAAAAAAAACAAACTACGACAACAGTATGTTTGCGGCGAGCTCTCTGAATTCTATGCGATGTTTATAATTCTCAAGTAGTTATAAAACAGTTGTTTATATTGTAATACATGGTCTCGTTAATCAAGAACCCGAAACTGTTTACCGCTTGAGATAAGATCTAATAGAACTCGCGCGATAAGCTTTTTATGAGCGCAGGACACTTGACACCCGCGATGACGTAACTAAGGGGCCCGCGCGATGACGTAAGTCAGGCTAGAGAGTATTGAGAGGTTAATGTATGGATTCAGCTTGTAGATTGCGCTCTTTGTAGATATTATTTGATATTGTAGAAGTTGTTTGTATTCGGAATTGAACTGCAATCGCTGCACTTCGATTATGATACTTTTACGCGCTGCGCTTAGTTCGCTTGTTGTTAGGTACGTAGTTTCTGATTTCGTCTTATTGCGCATATTTGTTATGAAGCGTCGTATCCATGCGATGACCCTGTTTACGTATGTTAATGAACTGCATTTGTTCAATAGTTTTGTTATAATGTTATGCTCGTTGTTTTCTTGCGTTTGTTCAACTTGAACACGATGTATGCAGCCCAAATTAGTTTGGAAAGCGCAAGGAATATCGTCCGACGAATCTTGTTTTATCAAAAATGCGGGGCATTGCCACCATAGATCGTAGTTCTTCAGTTTGTTTGGCAAAAGTCCTCTTGATGCGCAGTCTGCGGGGTTGTGCTCTGATTTGACATAATGCCACTGAGCTGCAGGAATGACGGTTTTGATCTTTGTGACTCTGTTGGCTACGTACGTCTCCCATCTTGATGTTTCGCCCTGAATCCACGCCAGAACAACTTGAGAATCCGACCATGCCCGAGTGGTTATGTTATATCCACTGAAAGCTTGCTTGCTTTTCTCCATCAAGTCAGCTAGTAGCTGAGCGCCACATAGCTCCAGCCTCGGTAATGTGGTTTTCTGTGTCAGTGGAGCCACCCTAGTTCGAGCAGCTAGTAGAGTTACGATGGGTTGGTCATTTTCTTTAAAGACTCTGCTATAAATAACGCAAGCGTATGCCTTTTCACTTGCGTCACAGAAGCCTAATAGCTCGACAATTTTTTTTGTATCGCCAATCCATCTGTTTATTGTTATTTCCTTTATGCACGGCAGTTCTGTTTTTAGGTTCAGCCACTCAGATTCGATGTTGCTGGGCACTGCGTCGCGTCGTCCCAGCTGAGTTTGCTTATCCAGAGTTTCTGGAATATTAGTTTGGCTTTGACCGTCACTAGGGAGAGCCAACCCAGTGGGTCGTAGAATCTTGATATAGCTGATAGTAAAGATCTCTTAGTTAGCCGTTTTGAGTTTTCTATAAGCCAGTTGAAGTGGAAGGTATCGTTGTTTGGGTTCCACCCAAGTCCCAATGTTTTGGTTGATCCTTCACCTTTAAAATCAAACATGTTTTGATTTGAAATTTGATCCTCGTGTAAGCCGTCTAGTATAGCTCGGTGATTGCCTGTCCACTTTCGTAAATTCATGCCCCCTCTTAGCAGTTTAATTAAGGATTGTTGCAGATTCTTCGCTTCTATGAGATTATTATGACCGCTAATGACATCATCTACGTAGCATTCTTATTCAAGTATCTTAGCGGCCTTCGGATGTTTGTGGCCATCGTCAATGGCTAGTTGCTTTAAAGTTCGCATGGCTAGCCATGGTGCGCATTTGGTACCATAGGTTACGGTGCAAAGCTGGTAATCACACAGACGTTGATCTCGTGAGTCTCGCCAGACAATTCTTTGCAGATGTTGTTGTTCTTCGGAAATCCAAATGCAGCGATACATCTTTTCAATGTCGGCCGTGAATGCGTAGCGATAAGTTCGCCATTTGAGGATAAGAGCCTGAATATCTTTTTGTAAATTAAAGCCTTTATCCATGACATTATTCAGACTGTAGCCACTCGTTGTTTGTTGAGAAGCGTTGAATACTACTCTCAGCTTTGTTGTTGTCGAGTTTTCCCTCAAGACACCGTGATGTGGTAAAAAGTAGACGTCAGTTGATATCGGTGTCGCAAGTTTCATGTGCCCTAGATCAGCATATTCTTCCATGAATTTTTTGTACATTGATGAAAGTCTTTCGTTCTTCTCTAGCCGTTTTTCTAGCTGTAGAAACTGTGAAACAGCAATGGTTTTAGATTTTCCCAGTTTTTCTTCGTAGTCGGGAACTTAAGGCATTTTGACGATATACTTTCCGTCATGTGATCTTCTTAGTTTCTTTGTAATACTGTTCACACTGGTCGTCCTTTGGGATATCTCTAGTGGCCTGAATGTCTTCATTCTCCCAGAATCTTGTGAGATCCTCTAAGTTGACTAAAGTTACATGGCAGTCAAAGGTTTGTTTCATCTTCCCGCATAAAATCCACCCAATTTGCGTGTGTTGTGCAACGGGGGAGCTGTTATTACTTTTCAGCACGCCGTCGAGGATAATTTCTGAGTATACGTCGGCTCCTAGTAGTAGGTCGATTTGCTGAGAGACGTTGAAATCAGGGTCCGCAAGTTTCAGGTTTTCTAAGTGCGTCCAGTCACCTTTCTCAAACGTTCTAGTAGGTAAGTTGTTAGTTAGCTTCGTCATGATAAGTGCTTGAGTTTCAAAACTGTAATCGGAATGAATCGATTGACAAGTAAGTTTCAGTTTTCCCCTGCATTCTTTTGAAACAGAGCCGATTCCCGATACGGATGCGTTAATCCCAGTTCGAGGAAGACGTAGTACTTGTGCAGCGTTTTCGGTTATTAAGTTAACCTGAGAGCCTTGGTCAAGCAGCGCACGTAGTGTTACATAAGTTCCGTCTACGGACTCGACTCTTAGCTGGACCGTAGCCAGTAATACTTCCAAGTTGTTTTTCAGCAAATGGTTCGATGTTGGCTGTTGAGCTGATGATGAAGAGCGTTGCTCAGTGTTGTTTTTTCTATTCGATGGCGTTATGTTTTGGTTATCAGAATTGTGCAATAATGTGTGGTGTTTCAAATTGCATTCTTTGCACGTTTTCTTTGATTTGCAATCATTGTTTCCGTGACTGTACAAACAATTTTTGCAGAGGTGCAATTTCGCAACTATGTCATTTCGTTTGCCAAAGTCCATATGAAGGAATTTGTCACATAGACGTAATATGTGACTTCCGTTGCAGAATGGGCATTTTCCATGTATGGCGTGATAGTTGTTTGTTTTATTTTCGTTCACATTATAGTTACGTTTCTTCATCTGGTTTTGCTTGTAGGATGATTTCCAGTTGGATGATTTTTCTGTAGTTGTAGAATTCGTTTTCTTAGCAGACTTCATCGTTTCGTATGCCATGAACTGCGTTTCGAGGAAGTAGAGGAAATCGTGGAGATTTTGTAGTTCTCTGTGATCTTGGAGTTCTTTCATATAGTCACTCAACGTGTTAGAGTCTAATTTTAGTGACATGATGTGCACGATAATCGGGTCCCAGTTTGATGTATCGATTGCGATGTTAGAAATGCCGTTTAAGCATTCGGTTATGACATCGTGCATCTTCTTCAAGTTGAATGAATCTGCCTGTTGTATTATAGGCAGGCTTAACATGTTGTTCATAAATGACGTAAACTGCAGGCGACAGTTATCGTAGCGCTGATTTAGGATATCCCAGCATGAGTTGTAGTTTTCAGTGCTAATGGACAGATGCTGCACTAAGCGTTCGGCTTCTCCTTTCAACTTGGTTTTTAGGTGTTGCATTTTCTGTGCGTTGTTGATCATTGGGTTCTTGTGTATTGCTTCCAGGAACAGGTCTTTGAATGAAATCCATTGACCGTAGTTTCCTGAAAACTCCGGGATCTCGATTTTAGGTGTAGATTTTTGGTAGTGGACGGTGGACCAGATCTTGGCGTTGATTTTCCTCTTAAGATCATCGTATTTGTGTTCGATGTCCGTAAACATTTTATTGTAGTACTCGTTGGACCCTTTCAGTTGGAAATCTATTTCCCAGTGAAGGTTGTCGATAGGTTCCCATTTCGATTTCAATGTTGTTAGGTGATCTTCCAGTTCCCATCTCTCGGAGATGGTGACTACGTCGATTTTGGAGATGACACGATAGATTGCATTAAAATTGCATTCTTGCTTGTTAAGCAAAGATTGTATGTTGTTACCGTCGTCATCTTCTGAAGTCTCCCCTAGGTCGAACTTCACCTTTTGTTTTTCCGAAGTCGCTAGTTTTTTCGTGATGTCCGCTTTGGTTGATGCGTACATTTTTTTGGTTTTCCTATAGATGTCATCCTTGAAATAGTTTACACTTTTATCCTCTAGTTCCAGCAACAGTTGTTGATGTCTATTTTCGAAGTCTTGCCATTGGTTTTCCAGCGAAGACAAGCGTTTGTTTAGATATTCCACAGTTTTTCGTGATGAGGAATCCTTGCGATAGTTCACGCACAGTGTTTTAATGTTCTCGAAGCATGTTGACTGCAGTTCCAGTTTTTCCATGTTGATGCTTCTTGTTGTTATTGTTGTAAGATGGCTCGATAGTTCTGGCACGTCGTTGACGATGACAGGAGAGCTAGCGCTGTGTTGCGAAGGCTACTGCGTTGCTTGTAGTCTTCTCCGTTTCAAATCTTGAAAGCGTTTTCTTCCTTGATATGAAATGGTCAATGGAACTCAGCACCCTTGAGTACGGTATTATGCGACTTCTCAATCTAACTGGGGCGACCAGCTTCTGGGAAACTAGCTAAACCGATCCGCTACCGTAACGAGACACAAAAGCGCCAGAAATCCGGCTCGAAGGACCATAAAATGTACAGTGTGTACACTTGCAGAGTTGTTGGTTGGAGTACGCAGAGAAAAGATCACTTGTTTCCCACTATGTTTATTATGTTAATACGTTACAAGGTAGTACTGTTTGGCGATTCGGTTCTCTAATGTTAGTCACCGCGTTGCGGTAATTGCACTCAGTGATTTTATGTATGTTGTGATGATGACGCACGTACGGTGCGAGGCGCCGCGTCGTGTACAGTGTAAGACTGTACAGATATTAAAATAGAGTCATCAAATGCCAGACGTTTGTTTTATACTACATTGTTTAGTTTACGCTTTAAAATAATTGTAAATCTTTCTAGCGGCGATTACGTTCGCATGAAATCATTTCTTAGTTGACGTCACTTAATTATAACCTATGTAGATTAAGTATATTATGTGTAATTTTGTTTATTGCAATAATAATAAAAAAAACTTGAGAGGTGTTAAGGGACACCCGGATGGAACGAAGTTCCTTTCACGTACATAATATCAATACATTTTAGATTTAAGTTAGTGTGCGAAAAATAAAATATTTAATTTAAGGAAGATCAATCCTTAATTCGAAGCAATACGTCTTACTTAACTGCACAACCGAATTTGTACTTTGTAGTTCGGTTACTCAAAATAATAATCATATCTATCCTTACTCACATACACACCCCAATTGTACGTAGTTTAAGGAAATTTCAACTTTATTTTAAAGAAATAAAGCTTACAATAGCTTACTATAGCAAAAAGTGTCGTAACAACTTTTCGTAAGAATTTTTTCCGTCTACCCCCCTTTCACAACGCGCGATAAGGAACTTCGTTCCAATACTAATATAATACTGTCGTGTCGGCCAATGGCTTAATAGCCAAAAGCTTCGACCAACATCTGCGGAGTCTTTCGCTTGGCAGTTGGATCAAGGGCTTGATTCAGAAAGCAGTACTTCTGGACACGGCACCACAGTGTACGGCGTAGAACAAGCCAGGTGGACAAACATATTTTTTAATGGTTTTGGAAGTATATCTATAAATTAGTTAATTACATAGTATTATATTTTTTTTTTTTTAAGAAAATGCTTTTTAATTTTGTATACATATTTTATTTCATGTATACACGATTATAATACAGGAAAAAAATAAGAATCAAATTATCTGTGTCCGTTTCGACCGCGCGGCCATGACGTTTTTTTTAAAAAAAAACTATATCAAGATTTTGTAATAATTTGTAAAAGTTGATTCCCAAAACCATAAATTTGTCAAAGTTATAAAGGTTTGAACGTGGCCGCGCCATTGAAACGCGGAGAACCGCGCGGCCACGGAGATCTTTAAAACTACGCGTTGCAGAGACCTGAAATTCAGGTACACAACAGATTGAATTTGTAAAAACATTGTAAAAATATAAAAAAAATACCTAGGTTTATATTTTAGGAGCTGTAAGACTAAAACCCCATGGCCGCGCCATCGAAACGGTGACAAACACATTATCGCCGATATCTCGCTGAAAAAGCATCGCCGACGTCTGAAGTTTTTTGTAGAAGCCAGATTTGAATTTGTCAAAATTTGTAAAAATACAATGAAAAATCCTAGGTTTATATTTTAGGAGCTATAAGACTAAAACCCCATGGCGGCGCCATCGAAACGGTGAAAAACACGTTATCGCCGATATCTCGCTGAAAAAGCATCGCAGAGGTCTAATTTTTTTTGTAAAACCTAGATTTGAATTTGTCAAACAATGTAAAAATACACAAAAAAATCCTAGGTTTATATTTTAGATGCTGTAGTACGGATTCGCGTAGAAATTAGTCCTGATTATCTATCGAAGAAAGTAAGTAATAGCGAGTGTTTTTTTTGTAAACAACACCTTTTTATATGTAGAACTACCAATAATAGCCAATAAAACATTTTTTTTTTCAGAATATCAAACCTTTAATACGTTTTGAAAGTTTCGATAGGGTGACCATGGCTTAGGGTTTACAGAAAATTTATTATATTTTATTGTATTAGATAATATATCTCAAGGATTCTAAATGCCCCAAGACAATGACGATTTTTTTAAGTATCTTTCAGATCCAAAAGAACTTATTAATTATATTTTTAACACAACATCTTTTATTTTTTTTGCGTTTGTCATATTGATTTTGGGATACATGAATTCGGTACGCGTGGGTCGGACAGGTTAATTACAGGGGTTATTTCTGGCATAACATATTTTTTTAATTTCAAATTCTTAGGAAGGATTCAAAATAATGACTTTTTTTATTTAGGTGTTATGTTTACGATTCACAGTTACATCAAGTTACACAAGGATAACTCTTATCATGCGTGGCGTAAGTGGGTGTTTCAAAGAATAATCGGTCAAATCAAAATCATTTATTTCAAGTAGGCCAGTTACAGGCACTTTTAAATAGACGAACCAGTGCGAGTCGTACTCGCACACACAAGGTTCCGTAGCACCATAAAATATATTATCGATATTTTTAACGCTGATTGTTTAAATTTACAATCAACTGCAAAACAAAATTTGTTTTTCATAGTATTTTATGAAAATCAATGTTACTGATGAAGTTTGATGAAAAAGTTTTTACGTTCTACAAACCATTTTTTTTTTTTTAGAATCGTACTCTTACTTCAGAATTTAAGGAGACACACAACGTTAACGACTTTGGAAACAAATATCTCATTAACATTAACATGGACTTAAGAAAAAAAGTATTCAGGGTGTTTGGTCATCGTTTGCCAAATCGAATAGGCCGAAAGGAGAGGTCATTCGCTATCTCTTCACGCCCTATAACTCATTCCTTGCCACACCGTTTTTTTTTAATAACTTTTTTTTTGAAAAATTCCAAAATTTAGCATTTTAGGTCAAATAAAAAAAATATTTAGACTTAAAATTTCGATTTAATTTTGATGTGTACTGTTGTATGGTTCTTTCAAATTCAAAATTACTTGCTAGTAACAATTACTTTCTTTTTTAATAGCTCGTAAAGTTTTTGTAAAAGAAAAATAAACTTAAACTTAACTTTTAAATGGCTATAAAAAAAACTATAAGCGATCGGGATCTTCGAATACTTTTAAAAAGTTCGACATTACAGTAAGAACAGTAGTTTTAGCATAAATAACATGCCTCAAGTAAGTAGACAGATACTTTTATGTCACTAGTGTGTAATGTCCTATCTCTTTCTTAAACAGGAACTAACTTTTTAAGAATTTGAAAAAAAAAAAAAAACTTATTTCGGCAATCACAACGTTCTTTTTTAAAATTTCAAATTCTTGAAAAGTTGGTTCCTGTTCAAGAAAGAGATAGGACACTACGCACTAGTGACATAACAGTATCTATCTACTTACTTGAGGCATGTTATTTATGCTAAAACTACTGTTCTTACTGTAATGTCGAATATCAGCAGAGTGTCTCGATTACACATTTTGTTAAAAATGAAAAGGTATTAAACGTGTTTTTGGGCACACTGCATACCGTTGGAAAGAGGACAGACTAGAGAACTTTTTAAAAGTATTCGAAGATCTCGATCGCTGTTAGTTTTTTTTTTTTATAGCCATTTAAAGTTGAGTTTTAAGTGTATTTTTCTTTTGCAAAAACTTTACGAGCTATTAAAATAGAAAGTAATTGTTACTAGCAAGTAATTTTGAATTTTATAGAATCATACAACAGTACACATCAAAATTAAATCGAAATTTTAAGTCTAACAATTTTTTATTTGACCTTATAATGTTGAATTTTGGATTTTTCAATATTAAATTAAAAAGTTGTTATAAAAAAACCGGTGTGGCAAGAAATGAGTTAAAGAGATAGCTAATGACCTCTCCTTTCGGCCTATTCGATTTGGGAAACGATGCACCAAACACCCCATTGATTGATACCCCACAGTTATATGCGTAGTTTTTACATGTATAATTATTTCACATCATATTTGTGTAGTGGTTCATAGAACGCACCTACTCTCCAAACAACTGTGTGTGTGGTACTGGAATTACGAATGTTGTGCAAAGTTATTTGTTATGGTACTCAGAACGACAGTATTAGTATAGTACTAAATAAGAAAACTTGAGACTTTTCCGTAAACCCTAAGCCATGGTCACCCCCTATCGAAACTTTCAAAATGTATTAAAGGTTTGATATTCTGAAAAAAAAAATGTTTTATTGGCTATTATTGGTAGTTCTACATATAAACAGGTGTTGTTTACAAAAAAAACACTCGCTATTACTTACTTTCTTCGATAGATAATCAGGACTAATTTCTACGCGAATCCGTACTACAGCATCTAAAATATAAACCTAGGATTTTTTTGTGTATTTTTACATTGTTTGACAAATTCAAATCTAGGTTTTACAAAAAAAATTAGACCTCTGCGATGCTTTTTCAGCGAGATATCGGCGATAACGTGTTTTTCACCGTTTCGATGGCGCGGCCACGGGGTTTTAGTCTTATAGCTCCTAAAATATAAACCTAGGATTTTTCATTGTATTTTTACAAATTCTGACAAATTCAAATCTGGCTTCTACAAAAAACTTCAGACGTCGGCGATGCTTTTTCAGCGAGATATCGGCGATAATGTGTTTGTCACCGTTTCGATGGCGCGGCCATGGGGGTTTTAGTCTTACAGCTCCTAAAATATAAACCTAGGTATTTTTTCTATATTTTTACAAATTTTTTACAAATTCAATCTGTTGTTTACCTGAATTTCAGGTCTCTGCAACGCGTAGTTTTAAAGATCTCCGTGGCCGCGCGGTTCTCCGCGTTTCAATGGCGCGGCCACGTTCAAACCTTTATAACTTTTTAACCATAACTTTGACAAATTTATGGTTTTGGGAATCAATTTTTACAAATTATTACAAAATATTGATATAGTTTTTATTAAAAAAAAACGTCATGGCCGCGCGGTCGAAACGGACACAATTATCTTAATCGCTAGAAACATCAACGCAAATTATATATAATTATACAACCTTAAACTAACATATGAAATACAGAAATTATAAATCTAACACTAGAGGTATCTATTTACATTAAAGCTAATTCTCAATATCAGAATCATCTTATTCAAAATCCGATGAATCCGATAGAAGATAATCTTCCTGAGTTTGTGGAGGTCTTGGTTGTAGTTGGAGTCGAGGCTCTATAGTGGGAGATATGATGAGCTTTAATACCTCCGCGCACAATTTATTAGACTTTTTTTTCGGTATTTCCCGGAGGCTATTGATCAGAGGATCAGACGTTAAAATCAACATATTGAGTAAGTCTCTATTCGTGGCAAGACGAGAGCACTTTCTGGTGTTGTGCTCTCTAAACCTCCGGCAATCTTTGTTTCTCGCTTCTTGGGCTTCCTCTGAAAGCTGCCCTATTGGAACTATTGCCGTCTTAATCACCTCTGTACTGTGAATAAGCAATTTATGCACAGTAGCAGGCATGTATTACCACGAGTAGAGACTCAGATAAAGTCTTCTTGTCTCGAGACAAAGCTTTTGGAATTCAACAAGATTTATTTCGAAGCCAGAAGACAATGTCCTCAACAATACATCAAAGTTTTTGATGATTGTAACATCCAATCCTGTGATTTGAGCACTCAGTTCGGGGTTCCCGAAAAAACGTCGAGCTGTGTTTCCATCATTTGTGGAACCAAATCCCGGCTTTGGCTTGTCCACAATTAATCCCATTTCATGCTTGAATCGTTGTTTGATTTCGTCTAATCGTTGTTTTACACTTGCATTTTCCTCTGAAGATCTAGCTTGCCATTTCTTAATATCTAACTTATAACTAATGTGTAAAAAGCACTCAAACGAACGAATCCAAGCATGTAATGTTGACAAACCAAAGCCAAAATTATCCTGATTGCTATCAAAATGCCTTCCTTCATCATTCATCATTATGGGAGTAGCCCCACAAATATAGCATTTCTGCGATGAATGTGTCTCTGTCAAAGCGTTGCACACTTTTCCATCAGTCACAGTCAGCAGAAGCTTGTGCTTAACAGAAATTTCAGAACCACCGAGATCACAAGATGTAGGCTCCAAGTTGTTTATTTGTTCCAAAACCTTATTTGTCTCGATTTTTGTCATTTCCGTAGTTTCTTTGGCAAAAAGGAATTTAATTGGACGACAAAACATCGTCAATGATGCGCGAGGATTTTGCCAGATAATGTTGTTACCTTCGTCGATTAACCTTAAAGGAACGAACGAATAAACAAAAAGGAACTCATCAGTGTCTTCGCTGTTCTCAAATCTCTGTTTGTAAGCACTATGACCGGAACTTCCGTCACATCCCCATTTACTTATAAGAGTAAACGATGAATTGGGTATTAGATTGGGGAGCACACTTGTGACAACTTCTCTCTGAGCTTCTACTAAACGTTCTGCTGTTTTATTCAAAATAGCTTGTAGCTCAATTTCTGCTCGAGATTGTGTCACAACAATGTGCTCCTCGGAAGGATAACACGCTTTTTTTGATTTCACAATGCAATCATAATTATGATGGAAACACGTGATGACCGACTTTCATAGTCCACTTCCTAGTCTGTTTGTATGAGTGAGTTGTTGATTTTGAATCAATATAATGCCGCGTCACTACTTAGCGGTCTATTACTTTGCACAGCACTTGGTTGTTGAGAAATGTATGGTAAGGCATGCACTTGCAGAAGCTGGATTTTCACCAATGTCTTTTATAACTCTGGCAACGTTTTTATGCCCAGTTGTCCGTGCAGCTACCTCTGCGGCAACCATTAATTCCCCAACACTCCGCGATTGAACTAAATCAGCAACTCTACGTTTCTTAGTTTTAAAAGATGAATCTTCAAAAACTTTTTTAGGTCTTCCGGGTCGAGAAAGGTCAGTAGATGAGGTAGAAGGTTGTGGTTGATTCGATCGCATGCAGAATTCTATCTTCTCGCCTTCCAGCCACAATTTATTCTTATTCAGGAAACGCTCTTTTGACTTTCCTGAAGACACCCACTTGATAGCAATTTTCGAAGAAATGCTGGCTAATTTCATCTTTATTTCCCTTTGACATTCTTCAGTGATGTCAGAGAAATCACACTTAGACAAAATACATTCAAATAGACGTTCATTTCTTTCGTCTTTTTCGTGCTTAAGCCACTCTTCGAAAAACTCTATTTTACTGATAGAGTATAGCTTGTCTGCAAAAAAAAAAAAAGAATGTTGTACTCAAGTGTGCTACATAAAATATATATCATAATCAATACCGTCTTCACCATAAGGGCACACGGGGCCCGTGCCCAGGGCCCTCATTATCAGGGGGCCCCGAAGGACCGACAATTTCTAACGCATCCTACCTAAATTCATCAATTCATCCTATCTAATATTTCCGAACGCATCCTACCTAATTTACTAAGTACACCATCTAGCGATCACTCACGCAATCCCTCCGATTCCAAACTGCACCGTCTATACAAGGCCTAACATAAATGTCAGCATTGTCTATGGTTGGGGGAATCCCCGAATGATGTATTAACTTTCAGTCTGATAGGAGTGAGTCTGTGAGTGGCGTTATTTTGTTTCGTTTGATATTTAAAATTGAGTAATATATAAACAGAGGTTTTGATTTGTTCGATTAAACATTATTTCATTATATCGAATAGAACATACATATATAAGTGGTTCACAAAAAAGATAAAAAAAGTTATAACGGAAACTCAAAAAGAAATAACGGAAAAACTTCCAAAGCTCACTTCTTTTTTTACGGTTGAAGAAACAAATAAGCCGAGGGATTATTCATTCTCATCACCGCAAGAAAAAAGTACCTCTGAATGTCACCAGGAAAACGAGGTTACGTGTGAAGAAAATGACAAACACACATTAGATGCTGAACCATCCACACATTAGATGCGGTCCCTCCCGCTCTGGGCGGAGCGGGAGGGACCGTCAGACTTGACTGACTAAGACTGGGTTTCAGTCAGTCAAGTCTGACACTCCCTCCTTTGTGTTCCAGGGCCGCGGTATCTCTTTCGAACAACCCGCAGCCCTGGCAGGCATCGCCCCTTTCGGACCCCTTTCGGTTTGCTGACATCTCTTTGAGGCGCGCGTGGAACACGTACGGCCTGTCGTCATGAGACGGACGGACGGTGAGCTAGCGCATTACTCACCGTCCACAGGCTCGCGCCTACGGTGGCCGGGGGCCACTGGTTGCCCCCCGACGCCCGGGGCGTCTCCCGCGGCGGCTGGGACGTGAGGTTCTCTCCCTCTCACGTTCCGCCACCTCCTTCGCTAGCATGCCTGCTTCGCAGAAGGAGGCGACGGCTTCCCATTCCCTCTCGCTCCGGACCATGGATTGAACCAGGGCCGGACGCGAGAGGTCGCCGCCGCCAATCGCCGCTACGAGGACACGGCGGTGCTCAGCCCAAGCGGGGCAGAGCTCCACGGTGTGCTCCTCCGTGTCCTCCGGCCGATCCTCGCAATGGTAACACCCGGGCGTTTCCTCCCGCCCGATTCGGTGCAGGAACCTCCCGAAACAACCGTATCCGGTGAGGACCTGCGTCAGGCGGAAGGTGAGGGCGCCGTGGCGCCTCTCTAGCCACTCCTTAAAGAGGGGACTTATCGCCACTATTGTGGCGTGCCCTGCACGTGGTTGCAATAGTCGCTGTCTCCATGCCGCCAGGAGATCGCGCCGGAGGTCTGTCCGCTGAGCGACAATTTCCGCGGCAGCGGAGTTTCCCCTCGGCGTAGTGCCTCCGCGCGCTATTCGTGCAGGCGCGCGAGCACTATCGCCTCCAGATCCCATGGCGGCAATCCGGCCAAGAGGCTCGCCGCCTCGCCGGAGATCGTGCGGTACCTCCGGACCAGCCTTACGGCTACCACCTTCTGGGGCGCGTTCAGGTAATGGCCGGCTCGCCGCCTCAAAGAACGCGCCCACACCGGGGCCCCGTAAAGGGCCATGGACCGCACGACCCCCGCATAGAACCTCCGGCAGGAGGCGTTTGAACCCCCCAGGTTAGGCAAGAGCCGCTTAAATGCAGCCCCTGCCCGTTCCAGTTTTGGGGCCAAACGTCGGAAGTGCTCAACGAAGTTCCACCGGCTGTCGAGGACAAGCCCTAGGTACTTTAGCGTCGACTCGACGCCGATGGGAACCCCTCCTACCGTCAGTGTAGATCCCGACGGTGGCGCATTCCGAGGCCCATGAAAGCACATGGCCTCGGACTTGTGCAATGCCACCTCGAGACCCAGTTGCCGGATTCTCTCCACGACTATCGCAACCCCGCGTGTCATAAGTTCGGCATAAATAAATGAATATATAAATGGTCATACCTACTTAGTAAAAAAGGGCCTCAGCCTAGTTTAAGACGGCCTTGATCGTAATCATCTATAACCATGCAGCTAAAACATATCAAAAATTCAGAGTGGATACAAGAGGATACATGGCTTTTCCAAGCCTGTAAAGTTCGAAAACAAAGAAAAACATTGTTTTTTTTTGTGTATTCACAGATAGTCTACTTTCTGAACGTTTATGACACATTAAAAGATTCTAATAAGAAAATAATATAGTACATACCTTCAGAAGTAAAATCCATCACTAAAACTTTCCACAAAATTAGAACTGTCACCATGAGATGTTAGTGCAAGTGTCGTGAAAATGCAACTGACCTAGTTCTTTAACTGCATTTACCTCATTAGCTTACTTTGATAAACGATGACTCATCAGTGTGGAATGTTAGACGTAAAGAATTCTTGGAATTAGAGGTTTAGGGGTGTTGTTTACATGTAGAAAGTGTAAATTTCCGGGAATTTGATAATGACTTTTGTCCACTTGGCTTGTTCTACGCCGTACACTATGTACATCAGAACGTTCGGCCAGTCGAGATAGGGAGCTGGCTGCTACTCCAGTTTTTAATGACGATTATGTGACGCATAAAGACGCCAGCCAAAGAATTTGTGACAGAACAGTTCGAAAGTTAGAAGCATTTATTTATGGCCGAACGACCTGATATCAGAACGTTCGGCCAACCTGAATCTCCATAACTGAGGACCTTACAGTAACTGTTACTGAATAAAGATTTACTGACGATTTAATGACAAACAACCAATGCTTTACTTTTACTCGTAATGCCACCGGTTAAAAATAAAATGAATTTTGGTTTCTATAACATCAGGACGTTCGGCCAACGTAATCTCCATAACTGAGGACCTGAGAGAAACCGTTAATGAATAAAGACTTAGTGACGAGACTGAAACGAACTTTTATTGTTTTATTTTTCTTTGTGATGGCCCCCTTATATAGTAAATTAAAAATTTAACATATAACCTCAAAACATTGGCATTATCGATTCCTCCACAAGGAAGAAGCCCAGAGAAACCGTTAATCAATAAAGATTTTGTGACGACACTGAAATGAACTTTTATTGTTTTATTTTTCTTTGTGATGGCCCCCTTATATAGTAAATTAAAAATTTACAATATAACCTCAAAACATTGGGATTATCGATTGCTCCACAACGAAGAAGCCTAGAATACTCGTAAAACCCCTGATGTTTTATAGGTTTCAGTGCAATGGTGTCAGTATTCTTGTTGATTCCAGATTAATCTTTAAAAATGCACTATGGTGGATGGCGACTGAAATAGGGTGACCATGTATTCCAACGAAACAAGTATTTATCGAGTACTAAATTACCTAAACAATGAAGCAAAACACGTTGTAATATTAAATTATATAGGTACAAGCAATGGTGAGCTGATGCCTGCATACCAGTGTCCACTTGTGAAGTTTTTGTTATATTAGTCGAGTCTATTTTGGCTAAAAGCAAACGAAAGTGGAAAGGTGACTGACATTGGAGATTGGGAAATTTGACTAAGTACAAGAATACTTAAATAACTAGATACCCTAATTGAAAAAGGCTTTATTAGGTACATAATAATTGATATTTTTTAGAATGACAATGAATAAAAATTAAATTAAAAATTTAAAAGAACCCCCGACACAAAAAACCAAAAATAAAATAATCCAAGCAACTTAGCGTCGGGGGTCCGCTTTGATTTGTGCTTGTAATAAGTTAAATTTTTATTTTATGCTTTTTAAACTTATATTAATTTATCTAAGCCCTGATTGTCCCAATCTTGGACATAGGTCTCCCCATTGCTTCCACTTTTCTCGGCGTTGCGCGACTTCTCGCCAATAAACGAAATAAAAAAATAAAACGTTTTTGGGGTGAAGGGGGGTGCAACCACCCCCCCTGGCGATGCCCATGTTGACAAGTAACAAGATTTCAAATTTCGAATCGACCAGACCTGTGGAAGTTGTTAATTTCCCTTCAACTAGAAAAGACGTGATTACCATCAAAAGGCTGAGTAGATATTTTCAAAACATAGCTAAGAACACTCTCGATTAAAACACCTTTCAAACGAAACCAATTTTATCAATATCGGTACATCCGTTTAGGAGCTACGATGCCACAGACAGACACACAGATACACCCCTCTTTTTTGGTCGGGGGTAAAAAATGGGATTAAGATTTTTAAAGAATGCCGCCGTAACTGAATGAAGCAAAACTTAGAGGTGGCCTATTGGTCGAAATTCGATCGATAGTTTCAATTATGTTTTTTCATGTGACAGTGACAGGAGGTCTACTCTCTTTCTCCGAAACGTAACTTCGGCAACGAACAAAAATTAAACGTAGATACGTTTGTGACCCTACTCTATATAATTTGCATTTTTGAATTCGAACTTCTTGTGTGCGTCCGCACACAAGAAATTCGAATTCACAGACAATTAACGTATTGAATGTTATTGTGTGCGTCCGCAAATGATATAGAGTAGGGTCACAAACGTATCTACGTTTAATTTTCGGTCGTTGCCGAAGTTACGTTTCGGAGAAAGAGAATAGACCTCCAGACACGGAAAAATAATAAAAGTAAAGGCAAAGAGGCCACATCATAACGCTAATTGTTATAAAAAAAAACGTTACACACACCACCATTGGTGTATGTAACGTTTTTTTTTATAACAATTATTTCTAATGCATATTATATAAAATATTGGTTATCTGCACTCCTTCTCAAAGTCCTCCGTCCGCGTATCCATTTATTTTGTTGCAATACCTACATCGTCACCTTATTTCAACAATTTCGACGTGTTTTGCTTCATTCAGTAGATAGATACCTACTCGATAAATACTTGTTTCGTTGGAATACATGGTCACCCTATTTCAGTCGCCATCCGCCATAGTGCATTTTTAAAGATTAATCTGGAATCAACAAGAATACTGACACCATTGCACTGAAACCTATAACACATCAGGGGTTTTACGAGTATTCTAGGCTTCTTCGTTGTGGAGCAATCGATAATCCCAATGTTTTGAGGTTATATTGTAAATTTTTAATTTACTATATAAGGGGGCCATCACAAAGAAAAATAAAACAATAAAAGTTCATTTCAGTGTCGTCACAAAATCTTTATTGATTAACGGTTTCTCTGGGCTTCTTCCTTGTGGAGGAATCGATAATGCCAATGTTTTGAGGTTATATGTTAAATTTTTAATTTACTATATAAGGGGGCCATCACAAAGAAAAATAAAACAATAAAAGTTCGTTTCAGTCTCGTCACTAAGTCTTTATTCATTAACGGTTTCTCTCAGGTCCTCAGTTATGGAGATTACGTTGGCCGAACGTCCTGATGTTACAGAAACCAAAATTCATTTTACTTTTAACCGGTGGCATTACGAGTAAAAGTAAAGCATTGGTTGTTTGTCATTAAATCGTCAGTAAATCTTTATTCAGTAACAGTTACTGTAAGGTCCTCAGTTATGGAGATTCAGGTTGGCCGAACGTTCTGATATCAGGTCGTTCGGCCATAAATAAATGCTTCTAACTTTCGAACTGTTCTGTCACAAATTCTTTGGCTGGCGTCTTTATGCGTCACATAATCGTCATTAAAAACTGGAGTAGCAGCCAGCTCCCTATCTCGACTGGCCGAACGTTCTGATGTACATCGTACACTGTGGGCACGTATTGTTAGGAGGTTCCTCTCTCAAGAGCCCTGACCACCGGTAGCCCGGTCCCTGTTCCCGATGCCGGTGGGCTACTATTTTTTATATTTTTAATTTTTTTTGTTTATAATTTTGTAAAAATATTTAAAAATGTAAAACGTATGTTTGTTAAATAAATAAAGGGAATAATATTCTATATTTTTAAATGTTTTTTTTTACCTTTTTTGTTTTTTAAGAAATATTTAAAAATATATAAAATAAGATGTAAAACGAATAAAGGACATAATAATAATAATAATAATATATTTATTCAAAAATTAGATTTGGCACAATTAATACAATACAACTCTTAGAAATAATAAAGGTATTACAAAGTTCAATGCCTGTACTAGGTTAAGCCTGTATCACAGGCGACATGTCTGTAATAATTACTACTTGGACAACAGATTTCCTTAACAATATTTAACACTAAAATTATGAAATTGGTTACTAAAAGTATATTATTATAAACCTAATGTACTTAAAACGCTAATAAAACATACAAGCAAAAATAATGTAGGTCAATAAATTCTAAGGAAAACAATTTGTGGCACATAGTTGCTAATATAAATATGATAGTCAGCAGTACGAAACAAGTAATTATTGCAAAAAGAACACCGTCAAGGCATTTTTGTTGTGGGCGACAATTTGCTTAGGCAGCGCGATATCAACGGAAGTTTGGCCATGACTATAACGCACTAGGTGCCCTCATAATCGACGGAGTTTATGTATCTGGTCTCGGCAATTTTTCTAGCAGGGCATTCAGCGTCACCCCGTTTTGTGGTCACTGGGCTTTTTGAAGCGAGAGCAAGTTGCGCATCTTGGAAATGCTTAGGATGCTTTCTTCGCGCATTCGGACATCGTATGACCTACTTCACCACAGTGGCCACATGTAGGATTTATTTCTCTGCACGATTTTGCTGCATGGCCATACTGTTGGCATTTGTAACACCTCGTAACTAACGTAAGTCTAGTCATAGTAATTATTATTAGGTTTCTCCTTTTTTATTTTGGTATTAGTTATAACATATATTAGTATATTTTATTTGTATAATGTGTATTAGTATCTATGTAAGTGTATGAATTTTCGAAAACTAGTAGTTATTTGTAATTTTTTTTTTTGTACCCTACTACTATGTTGTCGTATTTGACCCTATGGTTGACTGGTAGAGAATGCCTTGTGGCATTAAGTCCGCCTATGTACCACTATTGTACATGAAGTTTAAATAAATAAATAAAGTCCCTGACGGGGCAAAATGTCCAATTTATAAAAATCCTTGATTGAGGGATAAGAATTTTCCGTATACTGGCCGCAACTTCAAAAACGTAGTTACTAGTTGCTGCCTCTCTCTTCCCAGATTTGTGGCTTAATTTTATCATGGTTAAAAAGGATTCCAAGGACATCCCTGGTAACTTGTCGGCAACATTCTGCCTATTCCGATCTCAGTTTATAACATACAAGGGCGCTAAAACGGTTACCACGTAATCAGTACATCATTCTGAACCAAGCAGAACGTATGTTGTATTGTATAGCAGCGAATTTCGTTTTAATTCCGAGTGTTATAATAATGGAATAAAATGGATGATTCTACCTGAATATTATTGATTTTGGCTGCCTGGACTTTACATCGTTTTAAAGATATCGATTAAATAAGTTGATCCCTCCACTCTCCCTCCGCTCTCGCTTCAAAAAGCCCAGTGACCACAAAACGGGGTGACGCTGAATGCCCTGCTAGAAAAATAGCCGAGACCAGATACATAAACTCCGTCGATTATGAGGGCACCTAGTGCGTCATAGTCATGGCCAAACTTCCGTTGATATCGCGCTGCCTAAGCAAATTGTCGCCCACAACAAAAATGCCTTGACGGTGTTCTTTTTGCAATAATTACTTGTTTCGTACTGCTGACTATCATATTTATATTAGCAACTATGTGCCACAAATTGTTTTCCTTAGAATTTATTGACCTACATTATTTTTGCTTGTGTTTTATTAGCGTTTTCAGTACATTAGGTTTATAATAATATACTTTTAATAACCAATTTCATAATTTTAGTGTTAAATATTGTTAAGGAAATCTGTTGTCCAAGTAGTAATTATTACAGACATGTCGCCTGTGATACAGGCTTAACCTAGTACAGGCATTGAACTTTGTAATACCTTTATTATTTCTAAGAGTTGTATTGTATTAATTGTGCCAAATCTAATTTTTGAATAAATATATTATTATTATTATTATTATTATTATGTCCTTTATTCGTTTTACATCTTATTTTATATATTTTTAAATGTGTGCGTAGTCGCAGCGGAAAAATGTCGAATTTCTTAATTTCAGTTAAGCAGATATTTAGTGTATGACCTCGTGTAATTGTGTATGGTAAGTACAAATTTGTGTATCCAGCCATTGGGGAGCTATGCAACAAAAACTGTTTCCACTTGAACTACGTCATCCTAGCGGCACTTTTTTTATCCTATGCACGTACATGAAAAAAAAAACATTCAATAATTAGTGTGTAAGGAGAGGTAAATGTGTATGCTTGAATGAAATTTGTGTGTCATAAAACTGCGAAGATAATCAAGTTTCCGCTGCGCTGACGTTTGGCTATTTGATGAAAATCATATAAAATATTGCGTGGCACTCGCACGCATGCGTTCGAGTATTACGAAGTTTCACTTCTTCCGCGCAGAGGGACTCCACGCACTGATTTTTTTGTAATATTTTTTTAAGTTTGAGAAACAAACAAGAGACCCTCGGTTTTTATTACGATAATTATTTGTAACTTGTTTAAGAATTGTGTGCCCACCTGTACCAATCCAATAATGGTACAACACTGGAAATTTTAGAACGTTAGCTCTATATACTGCACGGCCGCTTTTTTGTAGCCATTCAAACTTGGTCGGTTTTTTCATGAATTGCGGTTGTTCTGGTATTTTTATTCTATCGCTTTAATTATTTAGTGAAATGACCTGAAATTTTACATGTGAATAGTTGCATTAATACACTAACTATCTGAATAAGTTTAGTCTGCTTTATCTATAAAAAGTCCCGCAATCCGATGTCATACAATATAGTGGTCCAGTCGTAGTAAATTATGCCATTGCTCATTAATTACTAAGACCACATAAATGAAACTTGGCAAGGCATTGTAGACCCTTACAAGATACAAGTAAACGTAATAAGTTAGGCTCTAGAGTTCTTATTTTAAGTAATTGGACCTAATAACCTTATTTTACTTTTACGTGTATATCTTCTGAACGGTATGTTTTTTTCAAATTCTGTTTTCACAAACATTACACACAAATTCAAAGCAAGGTGCGTAAAAAAATTCAACTCTGCACTAAGCTGTTTTATATGATTTTCATCAAATAGCCAAACGTCAGCGCAGCGGAAACTTGATTATCTTCGCAGTTTTATGACACACAAATTTCATTCAAGCATACACATTTACCTCTCCTTACACACTAATTATTGAATGTATTTTTTTTCATGTACGTGCATAGGATAAAAAAAGTGCCGCTAGGATGACGTAGTTCCAGCGGAAACAGTTTTTGTTTAATAGCTCCCCAATGGCTGGATACACAAATTTGTACTTACCATACACAATTACACGAGGTCATACACTAAATATCTGCTTAACTGAAATGAAGAAATTCGACATTTTTCCGCTGCGACTACGCACACTTTTTAAATATTTCTTAAAAAACAAAAAAGGTAAAAAAAACATTTAAAAATATAAAATATTATTATTATTCCCTTTATTTATTTAACAAACATACGTTTTACATTTTTAAATATTTTTACAAAATTATAAACAAAAACATTTAAAAATATAAAAAATAGTAGCCCACCGGCATCGGGAACAGGGTCCGGGCTACCGGTGGGTGGTCAGGGCTCTTGAGAGAGGAACCTCCTAACAATACGTGCCGTGTCCAGAAGTACTGCTTTCTGAATCAAGCCCTTGATCCAACTGCCAAGCGAAAGACTCCGCAGATGTTGGTCGAAGCTTTTGGCTATTAAGCCATTGGCCGACACGACAGTATTATATTAGTATTTATTATTATTATTGCAATAAACAAAATTACACATAATATACTTAATCTACATAGGTTATAATTAAGTGACGTCAACTAAGAAATGATTTCATGCGAACGTAATCGCCGCTAGAAAGATTTACAATTATTTTAAAGCGTAAACTAAACAATGTAGTATAAAACAAACGTCTGGCATTTGATGACTCTATTTTAATATCATTAAAACAATTCCATTTGACAAGAACTTTTGGACAATTTTATATTATTATTAGGTAGATATTTTTGTTGTTCTTATTTAAAACAAAAACACGTTTAATAATGCGTTTACGATTAAAATTTGTACGTTGTACCCTCGTTTCTTAAATGTTTTTTCGCTCGTAAATTAAACTTTAACGTAAGAAATTTTGCATGATTTGAAGGTAAGTGAAAAGGTATTAAATATCTATCCGTCGAAGATCGAAAATAGCCGCCCATTTACCTGTAGCACTAAACAATTGAATCGTCAATTTGGAGGGACAACTTATATGATCGATAGCTTTAAAACGATGTGTGTTTCGGGCAGCAATAATATTAAGGTAGAATGAAGGTATTATATCACTGAGTAGGAACCCAGAACATTCCAGGAAGTAGTCTATCAATTTGGTCCCTCCATCTTGATATCATGATGGAGGGACCAAGTATTTGTTTAAATATTATGAATTATGAGGTAGCTAAAATTATAGCAAAGGTAGGAAGTAGTAGATTAATGCTAATATTTTTGGGGAAATTATAAACCTAGCCGCAGAATTTTTATTTGGCCACAGAAGGCTACCTGTAATTTTATATGTATGCCACGGGAAAATAAGATGGCTTCTAATAAACTAATTCGTCTTTTTTTACAACGCCAACTAAAATTTTCAAAGAAAGCGTCAAATAAAGAGCAACAATTATTTTTACTTGTCTCCTTGATTATACATCACCGTCTAAATTACTAATTCAGCCACGGGTTTTAAAACTTTCCAACATTTTACGTTTTACAGCTTCAACGTATCACGTATGTTCCTTTAAAATAATTATTTCAGGCATCAACTCGAAAAAATAATTAATATAACTTAGCATGTAAAGATATAGGTACATCGTATTCTCTTAACATGAAAATAGCAACTGCAACGATGGAGCGAGACGGGTGCCACTGACCGCAACCACCCATGAGAGAGCGCTATTCGATACATGCGTGGAAGAGAACAAGTTACAAGAGGATGCGAGAGCGAGTTCGAAACTTGCGGCACCCCGACTCGGACAGGTTAGGTTCGAAGGGGATGGCGGGGTCTTGTATTGTATTGTATAGCGGGCTGGTTTCCGCAACTCCGCGTCTAAGGCGAGTATTTTGCGTGCGGGTGGGAACATAACTCCAACCATCCCAGTCCCCCGAGAAAGGCCATGTTCTTCGTGTTATGTTAGGTTAGGTTACAGAAGTAGGAGCACCGCGCATCGGGGCTGCGTCGAGTAAGCCTATCAACCTTAAAACTTTAGGTAAAAACACTAGAAAAGTCTATTCTACCCAAAAAAAAATGCTACGATGGTCCCTGTTTCTATATTTAGTGGCTATAATTTGATGGTTATTAAGGTACATTTTATGATCAATAAATTATAGGACGAGTTATGTATTAGTTATACATAACTAGGTTTTAAACGTACTGAGTTATACAATTAGAAGTCGATAGAATTACTTTATGGACGTCATATATAGTTATTTTAGAAGCTTACTGCTTGAATTCATATCACAAATATAGATGCTTTAAAATAAAAACCATGCTGAGATGTATTTACAGTAGCTGACATCGATGATATATGGTGGCTGAGATAGTACTTTTTAGATGCACATTTATGGTGGCCGAGTTAGTAATTTAGAGGACAAGTTATTTTTTTGCATGACAAAAATGCTATTAAATAGAAGTCCGTTTAATTACAGCCCTTATTTAATATATGCATGACAGACATTGGAGACTTGGTCTCTCTATTTTGACGGTCAAAAATATATCTATCTAAAAAAAACATACCCTTCACTGTGTGTACCTACCGATGTACCTAATTGGCCGGGTTCTTTTTTAAATGTAAAATAAGGTCTATTTCAGATCGTGAACGGCACCGGTTGCGTGCGCCAGCCGCACGTTTCGATATCCATAGTTGTATGAAAGCGTTCACTGTTCAGCCTCGTTCTCAAACTCAGCTATAGCACGGGAAGCAGCGCGGCAACGCAGACCCGATCTCAAAGCCAGCGGATAGATATGAGCGCCGAAAAAGGGGGCATGCTACAGCTATTCTAAGTATAGAATACTAACCTTTTAAGTGATTCTTTTCGTAAAAAAAAAGCAGAACTGAAACATTTGTATTTACCGAGATATCAACGATGAAAACTCGCGCGCTCATTCAGCAGAACCACGACTTTGAACGTTGATTCCGAGTTTGAGGAGCTTTTCGCTTTCCTTAAACCTACATAGAAAATTACTACCCTACAAGATATTTGTGGGTCCGTGGCTTACGCCCCCAGTGGTCGAGGCACCCGTAGCTGACGCCCCCGATTCGATTATTTTTGTTTTTGTGCTTTTTCACTTAGTACAGTAAATGAGAAAAGTGTTTTTGTTTCTCCTGGGGACGAACCCGTCTTTTTTAGAAATCTCATGGCGTCACCTGCGACCCACAAAATGTTATTACAAAACTTTTTCTTCTGGATCGGGATAATAATCTATGTCCTTAACGTAAGACAGCAATTGTAGCACGTGAGCTTGCTCGTTACAATATAGACATAGCTGCACTCAGTGAAACGCATTTAGCTGACGAAGGAGAACTGGAAGACTGGGACTGCCACGTCTAAGCCCAGGCGCTCAGGGGTAGGTTTTGCAATTAAGACGTCGATAGGCAAAAACATTTGATGAATACCCAGTTTACATTTCAGATCGAATCAAAATGAATTTCAAAATCAAAATTGAACATCGAATCAAACAAAGTAATTTCAAAATGATTAACTTTTGTATCGATGTTATAGTTACAGATTGTCCCAATGAAAGTAAAAAACCCGTTTCTAACATCTAAATATTCTTCATATCAGAAACTGACATAAAATCCGTTCTCATCCCGAAAATGATGGATAAAAACAAAAATAAAAACAGGTTACTACGAGTAAGGTATGTTAAGCAATAGGGCCATGATGACTAAAGCCGCGTTATTTGGCGTCAACTGTAGCAGGATTAGCAGTGGCTATATTTATACATATGAATCAAAGCAAACTTCCGTACAACACAGCAAAAATCCTGGCTGTATCACAATTCTTTTCTTTCAAACTATCTTGTCTCACAACGAGAACAAAGCCACTTATATACTTATTTTTGTTAAACATTTTTGTGCCTGACAGTACATTTGATCAAAAAATGCTTTGAATTTTAAAAATCGAATCGGGGGTGTCGGCCACGGGTGCCTCGACCACTGGGGGCGAAAGCCACGGACCCAAATTTGTACCCAAAATTTACTAACGCTGTATCATAAAAATATTGTAAATCCAAATGATTTTAAAAGAGTAACCATGGAGATTCTTGCCGGTTCTTCTCCATAGGAAACGACCAACCCGAACGAGCACCTTTTTGTCGACGTTTAATAAGTGCCCATATAGGCCTATGTGGAATAATAGTACATTGTTATCTTAGGGGTGAAAGTAACTTATTTAGTCCCAAGACGGGTTCGTTCGGGCGCCAACACTTCGAGGGACTAAATAAGTCTTTAACCCGAGGTAAACACTGTGCTTTTCATTACGAATACAAGGAAAGTAAAAATAAAAACATGAATTAGCTAGAAAAAAAAATGAATCGGATTGCCGCTTTCCCGCCTATATTTTTTTTTCTGTGGCCAGCCAGCTATTCAGCTATTATTTTTAATTTTCATCATTGAAAAAATGGTAAGTAAATATTTTGCCCAAATCTATGTTATTTTAAAGAAATTGTTTAAACTAAATTATAATAAAATTATTAAAAAAATATAGATTCTTTAATCAATACATAACTTTAAGTTATTTCAAGTTTACATCGTGGCTGCATAGAAAGTTGGAACATGGTTCAATAAAAATGTGAAAATAGAACTAGTTTTTTTTTTATATAATTTGGCATCTGTCAGTTGAAAGCGATTCTCCCTAGGGATGAAAAGTATTACTTTCAACCCGCTCCTCAGGCAACTTCAGACCTACTTTCAGAGTATGAGTAATGAAAAAATATTTTTATGATTTGATTTACGAGATATACCATGCCATTGGCGAGGCGGCCGTAGTCACGGTGTTATATATTCATTTCAAGATTTCCCTATTAAATACTCTGTGATTTCTTCCCAAATTTATACAAAAATTACTACTCCTAAAGAAGAAATAGTGAAAAAAATTCATATAAGTATATTATATTCTATCGTCGATGCTACTAGATACAATGTACATACAAAACATAAAACTTTTTGCCAAAAACTACAACCATATTCAAAGTACTAAAAGGTGTAACATAACCTTAATGTCAGAAAAAGCGGTTGAAGAAACAATTTTTAGTATTTTTTATTTATTTTTCGTTGTACTTTTTTGCAAAAGTTTATTTTTATCAGATTTAAAGAAATTTGTAAGTATAATAATTCATTAAGTATGCCTAATTATGATAGTCAGTTCATTAGTGACTCATAAATCATTTTCACACATAACTTTAAAACACTCAATAAAAACAACAGACACTTAACATATAATTAGCTAAAACACTATTGGTAAAATTATAATATACTTATTCTGACATCCCGCCTATGATCAAACCAGTGGCGTAGCAATGGGTGCGGTCCGCACCGGGAGTCACCGTTTTTGGAGAGACACCCGGTGACAAAACAAAAAAAAAAAATCTGTGCGTGGAGTCCCTCCGCGCGGAAGAAGTGAAATTTCGTAAGACTACACGCATGCGTTCGAGTGCCACGCATTCACTCTCGTTATTTTATTGAGCTTTTGAATAATACACACATCAAAAGTGTCTAGGGATCAAGCATTTTTATGCGGATTTCTTGAGATTGAGATGTGGCTTTGTAATAAATTTATGATTTTATAAATTTATATGGATCCTTTTTGGTGCATTTCATAATTTGAATCAGGAACTGTGAATCAAATTCGAGTAAAAGATGAAAATCAGCTGTCAATATTTTCCCTATAAAAACATACAACGCATTGAAGACATTATTAGTGCTACTGTTTCCCTACTACTGATTAAAACCAACGTTATTATGGAGCGGCGACGTCATTTAAGCAGGGAAGAAATGCTCAGAGCCGTGGGAATGATAGAAGCTGGTTCCCGGCAACGTACTGTGGCTTTAGCTCTGAATACAAGTCAGAGTGTTATCAGTCGACTTTGGACACGTTACCGAAGCACTGGTACCGTGGCTGAGCGCCATGGAGGACGGTATCGCTGCACCACACGGAGACAAGACCGATACATTCAAATCTTAACTCGAAGAGCTCCAACAATAACCGCCATGATGTTAGCCGTGAGGCTTCATCACTCTTCAGGGAACTTAATTAGCGACCAAACAGTCAGAAACCGCTTGCATGAAGTGAACCTTCATTCCCGAAGACCGCTACGGGTACCACCTATAGCAATGCACAATCGTAGGATTCGATATCAATGGGCTCTTGAACACAGAAATTGGGCAGAAGAACAATGGCGTTTCGTGTGCTTTTCTGATGAGTCTCGTTTTGGTATGAGACCGGATACAAGACGTATACGACACTGGAGAACCCCTGGACGCCAACAGCGATTAAAATCCTGCCAGGAAGTCCATCCTTATAGTGGTGGAACCATCATGGTATGGGTGGGTATTTGGATCGGCGGAAGAACTGAGTTGATTTGGATCAGAGGCAACCTCAACGCTCAAATTTATGCTGAGACGATTGTATCAGACGTCATCGTTCCTCTACAAGTGCAAATCGGTCCCTTATTTCAGTTAATGCATGATAATGCACGACCGCACACCGCAAGAGTTGTAAGACAGACTCTCGCCGCAGCTAACATCAATGTCCTGCCCTGGCCTGCTCAGTCGCCAGACTTGATCCCGATCGAGCATGCATGGGATATGCTACAGAGAAGAGCTCTGCCGAATATGGAGGGTATCCAGTCGCAAGAAGACCTTTTTTTGTTGTTGCAACGAACATGGGCGGCCATTCCACAGCGTGATTTGGATGAACTCATTTTGAGTATGCCAAACCGATGTTCTTGTGTTGTTAGTGTTCGCGGTAGAAACACGGATTATTAATTGTTTAAGTTACCCAATAAAATTTTAAAGAAAACTGTTATTTCAGTCTTTTTTTCGAACTTTAATGTTAGTGGTTCAAATGTCAAAAATCCCTTTATTAGAAAATGGCAAATTTCTTTATTAATGCAAAGGTGACTTGGTTTATCGTTACTGTGACAAACGAAAACACTTTATTTGATGAATCCTTAAAGAAAATTTTAATTAATATCAATCAGGAGAAAAGTTATTGCAAAAATATATGTTGATCCCTAGACACTTTTGATGTGTGTATTTTGTTGTTTTCTTACTTCCTTACTTCCAAGTAGCATTAGAAGTTTCACTTAAAAAAATACATTAAGAAAAAAAAAGTATGTCTAGCACTTTTAGCTCAGCTCTATGTATGTATAATTCGGATAAACTTTTGGAGATACGAAGACTGCGAAGACCCGTATTGCCGCTAATGTTATATTTTCTGATTGGCTATCTCTATACTTTTTAATGTTTATTGTAGAATTGGATTTTACAGAATCTCTTCCAAATCTTATGATTGCACTAACATTGTTTATAACGGTTTGTGTGTCCGTAGCTTCATGTGAGACGACTTTCAGTAAACTAAAATTAATTAAATACTGCTTGCGGACAAGAATGACTCAATAGCGGCTTAGTTATCTTGGTATACTCGGTGTAAAAGACAGCCCTCCGCAAATTGGTGCATTCAGCTTATTTTGCTCATTCTCTGTTAGTATGTAGCACTGCATTTATGTAAAAAATACAGCTAAAATAAAAACCAGCAAAACGAGAGCGGTTTGATATGTCTGTGACTTGGGCTCACTTTGGAAGACGCGGCGCGTAGTGCGGCGCGTTTCCGTAAATGAGCCTGTTAAGTTTCCTGAGAATTCCGGTGCAGTATGATTCAAAATAAGGAGTTGAATGCACCCAGTCAGTTTTGCGGAGCGCTGTCCCTTACACTCTGTATGTATTAGTCATAGGACACGAGGCAATACAAAATATATATTTTGAAGAAGTTATTTCCGAGTTTCCAGCTGTAAAAGTTAGGAAGAAGAGATCTTTAGTGTAAGATAAAATATGAGTCTTAGTTTTTATTGTGTTTTGATCAATATTTTAAATATAAATATCAAATGATCCACGACATTTATCATATAAAATTTACTACTTTTAACTTTCGATGTAGTGTCACCACCCACTTCCGCACCGGGTGCCACCCAAAGTAGCTACGCCACTAGATCAACCTTCACGTATCTGTTTCCCGAAAGAAAAATACTTTTTTAGAAATCATTTAATACAAGAACAAACATAAAAAATGCCTTGCCTGTATGAAAACTACTCCATCAGCCGCTTTAGAGTACCTACCTGTTAAACTTGAGACCTCTAGATCTTAGCATACAGGCAGAGGCGAAGATAGCCACCTTAAGATTAATATCGAACGGACTATGGAAACTAAACGCAGAGACAACACACTCAAAAGTTCTGCAAGGGATTGTAAAGGAAATACCACTCGTGGATGCACCCATGGACAGAACTCCATGTCACCACGTCTTCGACCGAAGATACGAAATCCGACTCAAAGCGGAAGCTGAATATTTCTCTGGCATCGATGAAGTTTGGATATACACGGCTCTAAAATCATATTCGGTTTAGGAGCTGGCGTCTTCTCAAATGAATCAAATATCAACCACTTTAGACAAACTAAACACAATATTCCAAGCAGAATACATTGGTATCACCAGAGCGGCTCAAGCAGTTGCAGCCAGAGACGTCAGAGATCATAACATCAAAATCATCTCAGACAATGCATGAGTGCTTCAAGCGCTACAAAACAATATTTTAACTTCTGCCCTCGTATTGGAATGACACAAGGCACTCCAACACATTGCGAACACAAACAAAGTAACTCTGCAATGGATAAAAGGGCACAGTAACTCACTGAGTAACGACGCAGCAGATGAACTGCCTAAAACGGGAGCGGAGACTACATTTGATGGTCCGGAACCACTGCTGCCCATACCCCAAGCCCAAATAAAATCATGGCTGCGTAAGAAAACCGAGGAAACACACCAAATGGAATGGAGAAGCAGTGTAACCTGCAGCAAACAAAGAGTGCAGTTCTGGAAGCATCAAAGAGACTTGCCCGCAGCATTACTAGACTAAAACGGTACAAGATTCGCAAGATTATAGGTATCATACATCCATACGCAAAATACGCGCTTTAGACGTGGAGTTGCGGAAATCAGCCCGCTATATACTATACAATACAATAGGTATCATAACCGGCCACTGTCCCCTAAACACACACCTATTTACCATAGATGTGACAGACAGCCCAGAGGATTAATGGAGGCGGAAGAAACACCACAGCACATGCTCATGGAGTGCAGAAGCGCAGCAGATCAACGGGCACGGACTCTTTAAAGGCTCGCTCCCGGAAGCCTGCAGCAACCTGAAAAGGCTGCTAGCTTTCTGGGATGACCTGGGATGGTTGGAGTAACAAGAGTATTTTCATTCGCACAATGGCCCGATAAAGAGGCAAAATGTGGAAACAGCCCAGCTAACCTAACCTATGGCTTGCCTGATAAAATGAATTCAAGTATTTTTTTTTTCTATTCAAGTTATTTATAAAAGAAGTAGTTAAAAAAAAAACAATATCAATATTGATTAAAAGTACAAAGCATAAGGAACAAGAAAATCTTGTGTTTTATAAATAGATCAAAAGATATTATGTATGTACACTTAAATGTTTTCTTATTGTAATATTATTGTAATATAATTAAAATACAGATAATTTTATTACAAACGGTAGTCAATTAAAAACAAAAATGTCTCGCACAGGTCACACTTGACTTAATATTATCAGACTGTTACATGTTTGTTTATGTATTAAGATTGCTAAACAATATTTTTCATTCAGTAAGCAGATGAGTAAAAGTCGCCTTAGACGGAATCTTAAGCTTTATACAGGGAAAAAGGGACATCGGCGCACAAACACTTACCTTATTTCATTAATATATTTTTTTAATCAGCCGTTCCATATATTTTGACCATTGTTTTTCCTTGTGGGATTCAAAATGATGTACTGAATATGTGGTAACCATTTGTGCCTTGGTGTCCCTTCCACCCTGTCTAAATTATGGCTAAACTTTGCACTATAAATCATGTGCGTAATTATTGTCAATTTCAATTCTTAGATTACTCTGTTTCGCTTTACCTAATTTATCTCGTAAGTCGTCAGATTTCTTATGCTTTCTCGATTTTAAAATTTGCCGTAGGTCACTCTGGTCACTTGGACTTACAGTACCACTAGGTTTCATATCTAATCTAGACCACACACTACTAGTGGTATTTACTTTATGCACTCGACTCATAACATTACTGTCAGAATTTTCTGATAAATCATCACTGGAAAAACTCTCATTATCCTCCAAAGCAACAACTTTTTCACCTAGTCGTGACTGTATATTGTGTTTGTTTCTGTTGGTAGCATGATTTATAAACTTTTCAAATAGTTTTGAGTGTTCCCTTCGACTATAATTACTATTGGAATTGTCTACTTCAATTGACAATGCTGAATATCCATCAAGATCTTTGGAATGATGGCATGCTAACTTTTTCTTTTGCTTAGATTCTTCATCATCTGCATGCATCCTCATTCTAGGAGTCTTAGATTTGGTTTTCCATTCTGAATCTGAATCACTTTCTTCAACTTCTCTGGATTGGTTGATATTTTCTTCAGCATGCCTCTTCCCTAGCCGACTGGCTAAACTTTTATTTTTTATTTTAATAAATGTATCTGGCTCTTCCAAATCATCTTCATCATTAAATCTGGGCTTGCGTTGAAAAACTTCCTGGTGATCATAAACTCCCCATGACTGACACAAATCACCCCAAGGGTTCTTACTCACTGCATCCATACTTTGATCATAATATTCATCAATATTTTTACTTTGTGATTTCTTTTTAATGATTTTTTTGTCTCCATTAGTAGCAAATCTCATTAATATAAAGTCTTTTTTAGGATGTGGCATACCTTCTCGCCAATGATGATTTGGTTTATCAGCAAGCATTTGTTTCAAGTTCTGATCTTTAATTTCTCTAGAATGAACCAACAATGCTAATGCTGCGGAGATGTGATCCTGACAAACAACATTACCTGAAAATTTTAAAGGTAGAGCCATTACATAAATCAAAAATACACCTGTCTAAACTTTTTAAATATAGTTTTAGTTTTCTCTTGGCAAGCCCCACCTATTAGGCTATAATATAAGTTTTTTATTACATTGATTACTTTAATTTTTGTACAAAGATATGAGTGTGTATTACTTTTTAGTGTAAATAATAAGTAACAATAACTATCAAGGGTACACAAAATCGCTCAGTATAATTCAGAGGTTTTGAACAATAAATACTTACATGAAACTTCATCAATCCATTCTAGAGATACTGGTTTATAATCTTCTAAATATTGGAATATTTCTTTTGTAGTAAGTCCATCAACTCCATTTAAATTGATTGCATCAAAACGAAAATGCCTCTCATTACCACTTTCTATTCCAAAATTTGAATAAAGTTCATCAATTTGTCTTTGTGTAATTACTCTATTCCCAGTGAGATTCAAACCAAACCTCTTTGCTCTTTCCTCTATTTTAAAGGCATCAACTTTCTCCAACTTTTCAATGATTAAGCCACCTCTGTCAGCTTTATAAACCTGATTTTAAAAAACCAAAAACAATGATAAAATAGTATCACAGGATCATGATCTAAATATATAATGAAAATTACATACTAAAATTAAAAACAACTATTAATAAAAAAAAACAACTAAGCATTTACTAGTTGATACATAGTTATCAAATATTATGATAGATAATGAATTTATTACGTACCACTGTACACTCTTCAGTGTATGAAATTGGTTCTTTTACATCATCAATAAGCATTGCGTTATCATCACTCATTTCACCATCTTCTCTATCCATCTTTGTGTATAAATTACTTGTAATTGATTTCACTATTCTTTACAGTAATTCTTTCAACTGTATCTCTGCTAATAGATTATAATAATTAGATTAATTAGGTAGTCAAAATAAGTACGACAAACTGTTTAGCTATATTCACATTATTCACCATACAACCATAGAGTAGTTTTCATAGAGAATTACTGACATAGAGGATGACAGACAACCACGACCACAGAATACTAATACTCTGTGCTACGGGTAAATCAATATCGCGACTGAAATCGATGTTTCGTTGGATATTTTCGTTGGGAAAAAGTAAATATTTATCAAAATATTTTTTGACAACTTCCAACTATTTTAGTGGAATTTTGATTAATAAATTAAATATCGGTTATCGGAAAAACGATATTTAGGCTCTACTCCTATTTAAAAAAATTAACACCCTGGAGTATTCTAAAACGCTGGAGTTCTTCAGCTATTTTGTAGTCTCGTAGATAGTTCACAATTATGATAACAAAAAACGAGAAAATCAAATATTCCGTCTTTTTTTTTACTTTGCCCCACACAAGGAATTACTCCTGTATCGTGGGTGTGTTTTACAAACATTTAACTCATACACAAACATCCAGACCCGGAACAACTATCTGTAGGCCATACAAATATTTGTTCCGTGCGGGGATCGAACCCACGACACTCCTAGCTCACGAGCTTGTCGGAATGTGGTGATATGTGAGCTCGGCAGTAATTGTGCCCATATTGTTTTTAACCCAGGATTTTTTTATATATTATTACAAACTCAATCTGTGATTTACCTGAATTTCAGGTCTCTGCAACGCGTAGTTTTAAAGATCTCCGTGCCCGCGCGGTTCTCCACGTTTCGATGGCGCGGCCACGTTCAAACCCTTATAACTTAATTACCTTATCTTTGACAAATGTATGGTTTTGGGAATCGACTTTTACAAATGATTACAAAGTACAAACTCATGGCATAGTTTTTTTTTTTTTTAAAAGTCCTGCCCGCGCGGTCGAAACGGACACCTTCAGATCGGCCACCTGTAAACCCATATAACTTTTGAACCAGTAGCCGACTAATTCTGATATTTGGCTTTGGCGACCATGGCGACTAATTAGCAACTAATTTTTTGTGTTATCAAAATTAAAATCCCTGATGTTGGCCATGCCACTGTCAGTCACACAAAAAAAGAGGCAGTCATAAGGTCTGCGGGCATGAGTGTTCTTTTTTTGTATTTTTTAAATTACTTATAGTCTTATTTTAAATTTCAGTTATTATTATTTTTCTATTTTATAAGTTTCTTCTCATTTAATAGAGCTTATGAAACCTTACACGCGGGTCAGAACCAAAGATATCAGGTGAAATTTAGATAGAGTAAGTACATTATAACATAACATCACATAACATAACATCACATTTTAAAGCATGTACATGCAAACTAAATAGGTCATATTTTAATTCAGAGTAGGTATTCACCATATTACAAAAAAAAATTGTATTCATGCGTATTATTTATTTTTACTTAAATTTGAAAATACATCATACATGTGGGTCGGTTTCTTTTACAATGAAAGTGTTTTCATTTTAAGTTCCAGTTTACAGCAATTTTCTTGTCTTATAATTATTTCTTTCATAACTATAACACACAAAAACGTTTTTCATTTAAAGTCACTCGTCATAAATACGAAGGTCCTTTATTTCTACGAGTTTGAATTAAAATGTTCATAACTCATAAGTTTATGTTGTTTTACAAGTTGCTGAACAGCACTTTATGAAAAGTAGAAATATCCGGTTCTACATTTGAATTTGTGCTATATAATTCAGGTTTGTTACTGCTCCTAAAAAAACACCAGATAAGATTAGCTAAGTTGTTATCAGGACACAATTCAATAAAACAGGCCGTGCCAGACAAACTTGTTAATGTGGATACAGACTTTGCAAGGCATGCGCCACGAACGGCGCACAACAAATGCCGCGGCCGGCCATACTTTGGCTCGCCCTCGCACGTGCGTACACATGCCTTGCCACGAATACAAAGGTACACACCTTGCGAGGCATTCGCTGTGCGTTGTTCGCGGCGCATGCCTCGCAATGTCTGTATACGGCTTTACGCGCATTGTTGCACGCAACATTTTAAACGTTTGGCTTTGATTTGTTGTTATGAAGTTATTTACTTTAAAAGTATTATAAAATAAGAAATATTTTGATAACATTTTATACAGGGTGTTTGGTGCATCGTTTGCCAAATCGAATAGGCCGAAAGGAGAGGTCATTTGCTAACTCTTCACGCCCTATAACTCATTCCTTGCCGCACCGGTTTTTTTAATTAATTTAATTTAAATTTTGAAAAATTCCAAAATTGTTTAGACTTAAAATTTTGATTTAATTTTGATGTTTACTGTTGTATAATTGTATCAAATTTAAAATTACTTGCTAGTAACAATTACTTTCTTTTTTAATAGCTCGTAAAGATTTTGTAAAAGAAAACTAAACTTTAAATGGCAAAAAAAAAACTAAGAGCCATCGGGATCTTCGAATACTTTTAAAAAGTTCTCTAGTCTTTCCAACGGTATGCAATATGCCCAAAAACACGTTTAATACCTTTTCATTTTTAACTAAATGTGTAATCGAGACACTAGGCTGATATTCGACATTACAGTAAGAACAGTAGTTTTAGTATAAATAAAATGCCTCACGTAAGTAGATAGATACTGTTATGTCACTAGTGCGTAGTTACCTATCTCTTTCTTAAACAGGGTACCAACTTTTAAGAAATTTGAAACTAAAAAATACCATTAATTCAGAAATCACAAATCTTGTTCGAGTTGTCCGCCACTGTTGCGAATGCACGCGCGGCATCTTTGTCTTATCTCGACTGTAGTTGTGCGTAAACGTATTTCTGCTTTGATAGTCACGAAAGCTACATCAATGTGTTGGACTAAATTCTCCTTAGTCTCGATTTCCAATGCGTAGACAATTTATTTGGCTCGTCCCTAGACGTAAAAATCTAACGGAGTTGAGTCTTGGGAACGAATAGGGGCATCCCTCCCAATCCATGATTCTGTAAACTGACGTATCATTGAGGTACTCCCTGACAGTTAAACTCCAGTGAGCGGGATATTTTTTTACAAAAACTTTACGAGCTATTAAAAAAGAAAGTAATTGTTCCTAGCAAGTAATTTTGAATTTGATAGAATCAAACAACAGTACACATCAAAATTAAATCGAAATTTTAAGTTTAAACAATTTTTTTTATATTTTTAATTGACGTAAAATGTTGAATTTTGGAATTTTTCAAAATTTAACTTAAAAATTTGTTATAAAAACCGGTGTGGCAAGGAAGGAGTCAAAGGGCGTAAAGAGATAGCAAATGACCTATCCTGTCGGCCCATTCGATTTAGCAAACGATGCACCAAACATCCTGTATATCATTGAGATACCTATCATTTATGGTGGTAGTTTCCTAATTTTGGGTAACAAGACTCAGCAGACTGTAACTAGCCAAAAACTACTCAAAAGGTGGAACGAAGTTTATAGTGGTCGGACTTGAAAACAAACCTTGAAAATGCATTTCACCAAAAATTCGACTCGTCACCGGCTACCGTGACTGCGAGTGATGCACAACCGCGCCCCGCCCTCCCCGCGTCCCCTATCATTGGGACGCCGACGAATGTGAGCACGATAACACCGGGACGTGCTTACTCGGCTGCCGTTGATGCTACTCCAGCATAACATCAGCGGCAACCAAAACATACTAGGGGTTCCCAGGGGCCCTCTGAGCAAGTTCGGAGCTCGTTGACACCGGTAACAAACCGAAATCAGGCCGATAAAGAAGGCTTCATTCATTTTCGTGTGGAAAAGAAGAAGAAGAAGCCTACTCGCAATCATTCCGGACCCGTACTGACAGGTCCGAACATGTTGCTACGTCCCGCTATTTCATCGATTTTTCACGACGACAGAGGTCGTGGAGTACATAAAGAGCAAAACCAAGTTCATCTTGAGAGTCGAGAGGATGGAGTAAAGACTTAAGATAGTCTTGTCTTAAGTCTTTTGTGGTGCGGGTCCCGAGTCATCATCTTGAGACTTTTATGAATGTGGTATAGTTGCAAGTTATTCAAAAAGCAAGGTCTCGACCGGCGTTTTTTTTTCACACCCCTAGAAACTCAATTAAAATAGTCCGACATCTATGAACTTTTATCCACCTTTTTGTCTAATTGAACTCGACTACCAGCATAATTTGTTGGTTCATAACAATTATTACCTGGTTGTCGTAGAAGGTGACCTTGGGGTCACAAGAAGGCAATTCATAGGCTGACCATCAAGCTGCCTATTGTGATATAAATCAACTGCTTTCTGAGCATCTTCTTGAGTTTTGTAAATAACTTCTGCCGTGCCAGGGCGAACCAATCGCGATTCTAGCATGCCGCCCACATCCCCAAATAATTCCTAAAACATAATAATAAATTACGTAACAGTAGCATGGCTTGTTGCACAGAAAAACCTGCGCAACAAAATTAAAAATAGTGACACTAAAGTTATGTCATGCTCCGCAGCAGAACCACTTTGACTATGTTACGTAAAAATTACAGGATAAAATGTAGATTAAAAATTACAGGATAAAATGTAGATTACGATATTTTTGTAGCTTAATATCAAAAATTGTATATTGTTCCTCTTCTAGCAGTTTCCTCAGGGCGGCAAGTGGTTCTTCCTCCCCTCTGACTCTTAGTGATCAGATTTCCTCCTTGCTTACCCACCTACCAAACAATCTCAAAATAGCCCACATTAATGCCCAGAGTGTTCCTGGCCACTACTCCGATCTTCTGGCTTCCTTTAACAGTGCACATATAGATGCTTTACGAATCTCCGAGTCCTTCCTTAAACCCTCTCTTTTATCAGTACATTTTGCCCTTCCGGGTTTTGTTCTTATTCGTAATGACAGAACCGGGAAAGGTGGCGGTGGTGTTGCCATTTACTTGCGCGCTGATATTCCTTATAAGGTTGTTAGCACATCACCATCTCCGTATTCGGGGTCAGTGGAGCATCTATTTATTGAAATTTCACTACATCGCGTTAAAATGCTTCTGGGGGTTATGTATAGTCCTAACCTCAGCATCGACTACTTTGATTCTTTTGACTCGCTTTTAAATGATTTCTGTCCCTTACGATCACGTAGTTTTGATGGGTGACTTTAATACTTGCCTCCTTAAAAATGACAATCGTTCTGATAAACTTCAATCTATCCTTTCATCTTTTAATCTCAGTATTCTGCCTCTTTCTGCTACTCATCATTTCCCTAATTGCACCCCTTCTCTTCTTGTCCTGATAATTGTATCTAATTCCAATAATGTTTCTATCCACGGACAGCTTACTGCTTGTTTTTCTTACCATGATCTCGTCTTTTTATCATATAAGTTACGGCCTCCTAAGCGCAAGTCGCAATATATTCTTCTCTGGAACTACAAGGGCATAGACCTAGAGGCATTGTTGCATGATGCAGGTAATATGGACTGGACGGACATCATGGAGAGTACGTGTATCAACGAAATGGTTCGTATTTTAACAGCAAAATACTTGTCTATATGATTTTCACGCCCCTGTTCGTCGAGTGAAGGTTAAGTATGTTCCGGCTCCCTGGGTTACTCCTGCCATTAAGGATGCGATGGCAAGTAGAGATAGGGCCAAAAGAAGGCTAAAACGTTGTCCTTCCGAGCGCAATCTTACTGCGTATAAAATGTTGCGTAATAGCTGCAGTCGTATGTGTAGAGATGCTAAGAGACGCTATTTCCACAATTCTCTCGACAACCGAAACTCTTCTCAAGTCTGGAAGTTTTTAAAATCTGTCGGCATTGGCAAGTCCCCAGTGGTTTCTGGTAGCGACATTGACGTGTCTGCTCTTAACAAACATTTCTCACGCCCCCCTGTTACGTTGGATCCGCACGTTAGGTCAGCTACGTTAAATAAACTTTCCTGTTTGCCTTTGCCACAATGTTCTTCCTTTGAATTAAGTCCTGTAAGTGAAACTGATGTCAAAAAATCTTTTTCTGCCATCTCTTCCTCTGCTGTTGGTAATGACAATCTTTGCTTAAGAATGATTTCTCGTATCCTTCCCTCATTACTTCCGGTTTTGACTCACATTTTTAACTTCTCTTTGTTCTCTTCTACTGTCCCGGAGGTCTGGAAACAAGCCCATATAATCCCCTTACCCAATATTTCCGATCGTCTCACCTACCGACTTCAGACCCATTTCTATACTCCCTTATCTCTCTAAAGTTCTTGAGCACATTGTCCATCAGTAACTCACAGCCTGTCTTTCTAGGAATGACCTTCTTAGTACTTTTCAATCTGGTTTTCGTTCGTCCTGGCCATAGCACTGTTACGGCTCTCTTAAAGGTTACTGACGATATTCGCTTGGCTATGGACCACAAGTCCCTTACTTGTTCTACTAGACTTTAGCAGCACCTTTAACTATGTTGATTTCGACATACTTCTTGGCATCCTTAAATCTCTCAATTTCTCCTCTTCTACTATTGGTTGGTTTGACTCTTATCTTAAAGGCCGCTCGCAGCGTGTTCGTCTTGATGAGTCTTCCTCTGATTGGTGCCCTCTTAGCGCGGGTGTACCTCAGGGTGGCGTTCTCTCTCCTCTCATCTTCTCTATTTTCATTAACTCTGTCACCAGAGTCATCTCTTCCTTCTTCCATCTTTATGCCAGCGACCTGCAGCTTTACAATCACTTCTTAAGGGAAGAAGCGTTTGCAGCTGTGTCTGCCATGAACAAGGATTTGGATTTGATTAGTGAGTGGTCGCGGTCCTTTGGACTGCATATCAATCCTAAGAAATCTCAGGCCTTGATCATTGGTGGCAGGTATATGCGGAATAGGCTCAATGTTGCGTCGCTGTCTCCACTCAGGCTGAATGGAGTTGGGATTGATTACGCAATCAAGGCTAAAAACCTGGGGGTGACTATGGACTCTTACTTATCATGGACTGTCCATGTTGCTGATGTTAGTCGCAAAGTGCATTACACATTCCATTCTTTGAAATGCCTCCAGAGCTTCTTGCCTTGCCATTTTACCAAAATCACCCTTGCGCAAACCCTCATTCAGCCCATCATAGATTACGCCGACGCCTGTTATCTGGATGCCACAGAGGAGCTTTTAAATAAACTTGAGCGTTTGCAAAATATCTGTATTCGTTTTGTTTTTAACCTTAAAAAGTACGACCATGTTTCCAACTTTCGCAACATACTCAAGTGGCTCCCAATTCGACTTCGCCGGAACTCTCGGATGTTGTGTCTGCTATTTAACATCCTCCATAACCCAAAAAGGCCTTCCTGTCTGCGGGAACGCTTTTCCTACTCACGTCCTTCTGATGCACCTTGCAGGTCGCATCTAAGGAAACTCCTTAAATCCCCTCCCCACTCTACCGACTTCTATTCCTACTCCTTCACACTGTACACGCTGTGCGGTTGTGGAATTCACTTCCGCCTGACATTAGAGACTGCCAAACTGTTGCAGTTTTCAAAAGAAGAGTAAAAGAACATTATCTTTCTATTCCGTCATAGTTGCATAGGTATTTATTTTATTGGTATAGGTATATTTTGTTTTGTATTTATACATAAGTTAGTATATTTTTGTATTGTATTTTATATTTTGAATAGTTATTTGCTTTATGTTTTATGTATTCAATTCTCTCTTTTTCTTTTACACACTATGTCTGCATCTCTTTTTTTAATATCTCCTCTCGCAGGTATGCTGGAAGAGATTTCTTTAGAAATAAGCATTACCTTTGTACCTTTTTTATGTTCCTTTCTTCTTCTCTGTATTATGTGTGTACATAAATTGTTAAATAAAATAAAAAATAAATAAATTGTTAGTTTCTTGGAAAATGTCAATTCAAAGTGGTCTAATGGTAGTAAAATAACAGTTATTTCAACCTGATTATGCACAGGTCATAATATAAACAAATGTCTATTTAAGCCTCATTTACACGATGCAAGAACTTGCATGCAAGTTTCATTACATTGCAGACTATTGACGGACAATGAATTCAGTTAATCAAACAAAAACAGCAATGTAGTGAAACTTGCATGCAAGTTCTTGCATCGTGTAAATGAGGCTTAATTGTATATCAAGATAACATCTAATAAGATACAAAAATAATTATAGACATTTTCTAAATTTTATCCTGTAATTTTTAGATAATATAGTCTAAGTGGTTCTGCTGCGGAGCATGACATCAAAAGTTAGGTTTAGTTATTATGTCCTTTTCACGGTGTACCTAGAAACGCAAGCGCGACTGCTGAGCGTGGGTTTTGGGAAGTGCAGCGGAATTTTGGTATTAACGAATGTGAAACGAATTTCGGCCCATCTTTAATGTTTATATGGACATCGGTTAGAGTCGTCAAAAGCAAAGTTGATAAAGAAAGATCATTTCGATGCACAGTTGATTGATCTTCGTTGATTGTTACTTTGGCGCCCACTCGTTTGTTACATGTTACATCAATTTAAAACCAAAACGTGCTTTTTAGGGTTCCGTACCCAAAGGGTCAAACGGGACCCTACTAGTGAGACTTCGCTGTCCGTCCGTCCGTCTGTCACCAGTCTGTATCTCATGGACCGTGATAGTTAGCCAGTTGAAACTACAGATTATGTATTTCTGTTGCCGCTATAACAACAAATACTAAAAAAACAGAATAAAGTAAATATTTAATGGGACAAATATTTAATTTAAATAATGGTACGGAACCCTTCGTGCACTTGGCCGGTCTTTATTTCTCGTTTTATAAATTTATTTAAGAATATGAGTCTGGAATGAAGTCTAAGAGCTGTGATGATAATCTTACAGGTGTGATGTTTTGTTCATATTTTCATATACCAACCTCAATATCACCACCAGTAACAGTGCTCCTCAAATTGCTCACAATTATTCTGTATTCCAAATGTGGCTTTTCAGGTTTTTGAGCTTTAGTGTCACTTCTTAGGGCGGCCATAGGGCGTTTTTTCAGAATTGATGGCGGCCTTGGTGGACTCTTCTCTTTTTCTGCTAAGGTAGTTCTAAAAATAAACAAGACAATAAGAGACCATTTGTATCTAGCTTATCTGGTCGTCGAACGCTCATAGCGCGTAAATCGCATCAACGCAACATTAGTTTCGATTCTATTAGAACCTTGTATCTATGAATAGATAGAACCATTTATTACCTGTGAATAGTACCAACTCTATTTTCACGAATATCATTATTATGAGTTATGATCTTGAGCTGCAGGCTAGCTTTGCGATTAAATGGCGACGCTGACTTTGGTGGGATGTATTCATCTACCATAGGGTCATCAATTATTTCTAAATCATTTTCAACGGTTCGGAGTATTGGTTTGGGTTTTGGTTTATGTTGAAATTCTAAAAGCAAAATCATTTATTAATATCATATATAATAATTTTACCAACACTTTGAGCATACAAAGGCTGCCATTCCAACTAATTCCTTCCCGCCACCTGTATGCTTAGATATTTTAAACTATGCAACGGATTTTGATGCGGTTTTCATCAATAGACAGAATGATTCAAGAGGAAGGTTTATAATATGTACAATTTATGTTTGAAAAATATGCAAAAACTTTTATGCTAACGAAGTCGCGGGCAGCAGCTAGTGGATAAAAGTCAAAATGAATTACCAAAAAATCTTGATTTCTCAATTGACCTGCCTTCGGCAAATCTTCCAGTGTTAATTTGACGTTTCGAGCCAATTTTAGAAGAAGTTAAAGGCTGTGAAACCACTTGCCTTGAAGAATCTGTAAATCCTTAACAAGTAAATCAATATCAGATAGGTTATCTTTGTGACTTAAGTTGCTAAATACTTAGTTGGTAAAATGTAATTGAGCGAAAATGCTATAATTTTTAGAAAGGATTGGGTATGAGGGCTATTACAATTTTTCTTGTATTTGAGTGTTGTTAAGGTTTTTACTAATGTATGTACACAAATTGAAATATTTATTTAGAAGGCTCCCTAGAGGAATAATCAAACTTTCTTGGGCATATTTTAATTTTTAACGGCTAAACCGTAAAAACACATAAAAACTCCCTAATTTTGATGAAACTGTAATAGCCCTCTTAATTGGAAACTAACAAGAACAGAAATATTGCAAAAATCCAGCAAGTTTGAGCGAATTCATTCACTACAACAACATTATTAGTTTTATTGTTATATTTCTTCCATAATATAAATACACGCAGTAAACACGGAATTGTAATACCCAAATTTAGATAAACGAAAACTAGTAAGTCATTTCTTATAAACAGTATACGCTTTTATAATAAGTTGCCGAAGTCAGTTACAGAACTGTAAAAGTTTAAAAATTATATCAAACATGTCCTAATTAAAAAACGGGCCAAGTGCGAGTCTTACTCGCACACAGGGTTCCATAGCCCCAAACAATATAATAACAATGTTTTGAACGGTCATTCATTAGTAAACCTTCACTCAACCGCAAAACTAAATTTGTTTTTCATAGTAAGTTAATGAAAAACAAAGTTACTGCTGCAGTTTGGTGAAAAAGTCCCATATCTCAAAAACTACATATCAAATCTTATTCAAACCAATTTTCGTTGAAAGTTTTTTTTACGTTCTACATCCCCTTATTTTTTTCAGAATTTTCATCCTCTTACTTTAGAAATTAGAGGGGGGGGGACACACTTTTTACTACTTTAGAAGTGTCTATCTTTCAAAAGATTGACTTTGAATAAAAATGGTTTTAGAAACCTCTATGTCATTTTTAAAGACCTATCTACAGACACCCCACACGTATAGGTTTGATCGTTTTTTGTTTTTTTTTTTAGTTTTAGTTCCATGTATGGGAGGATATCCTTATCTATATATTTTTTTAAATTTTGTACAAAAATCATAATGCGGTTCACAGAATACATCTACCTACCAAGTTTCAGCTGTGTAGTCCTAATAGTTTCGGAATAAAGTGGCTGTGATACGGACGGACGGACAGACAGACAGACAGACAGACAGACATGACGAATCTATAAGGGTTCCATTTTTTCCATTCGGCTACGGAACCCTAAAAAGCATATTACAAAATTAAGGACTATGTTGAAGATAGAGAAGTTTGGCCTGAGCCCCTTCGCACATGCGGCTTCCCTAGTAGCTCATAAAACAGCACAAATATGTGGATGTTTTTAGAAACATCATTCATGATTCAACATCAAAAAAAAATAACATTGACAATAGTTAGCTATTGTTAAATGTTATTTTTTTTTACCTTTATTTTTAATCAGATGTTTTACAATAGTTTCTAAATCATTACACCCTTTTGTTTAGAATAGTAACAGCACTGATGACAACATATGTGGCACTTGTTTAATCTAGTATTTTTGCAATATCTTCTTTTTTTTTTGTATAGACTCTTTTTCTTATTTACTGATTGTTTGTAGACATTGTTGGCCTTATAGATTCCTAGATCCTTGGTAACTTTCTATCCTGTTCTACGTTTTGTAGTAAGCAACAACTTATTGTCGGGCCTATGATTTCCTCTCATGCTTAAGTGCCAACGCTGTAACATAGAAAAATTGTAACGCCAAAAGATTTTAAAAGAGTAACCATGAAGTTTCGTGCCGGTTCTTCTCCAAACGACCAACTCGAACCGAGCACCTTTTTGTTGACGTTTTACAAGTGCCCATGTAGGCCTATGTGAAATAAAAATATTTTGATTTTGATTGTGGTAGCACTATTTTGCTTTGAAATGTCAAATTACAGATTGTATATTGAACTATATTATTTCTGTATGTGTAATCTGATATTCTTTTAATTTTTCTGCATAAAAGTTGGTCTCTGCTCTCCCCCTTTGGTAACTCTGTTTTTAGCTACAGAATAATCCAATCAGTTTAAAGAAAAAAAAAACAGTAATGAATAGAGAAGGCATGAATTTTAAGTATTCACACCACCTCCTTCTGAGTCATTCTTGACAGGCAAAAAGGAGTGAGAGTTGAAGTTGGAGAGTGTGATAATATCACATCACACAGGTTAGCCGAAACAAGGAAAGGAGGGGTGGTTCTGGTGGAGATTTTAAATGACTCTGCACTTGAGATAATGTGTCCTGTTGTTAGCACATTACAGGAAAATAACTTTTGTTGTCTACTTAAAAAAGAAGTTTATTTACCTCTTTCTTTAATTGGTGGTGCTCTTGTAAATTTACCTCTGATTGGAAATGTATTTCTGACTGGCCCAGAAGCTCTTGCCTAGAAATATAGTAACACTTTATATACCAAATAAATTCAATGTTGCATGCAAAATTCAAACTGTAGATTTACATTTTACTGCTCAACCTGATATTCATAGACTATCAGTTTATAAGTTGCAAGAGTGATACACATATGGACTTACTCTTTCTAGACGTAACTTTTCTAATTTTAATCTTGCATCCTTCTGTTTAGCAAGTTGTCCCAGTTTTTCTCTAGCATCAGTGATTTGAGTTCTTTTTTTTGATATAATTTTATTTCTGGCATCAGTTATTGGCGCCATTTTAGGTGGTGGTTTGAGTGGCTGCGCGTTTACTTTACTCCTTTTCACTCTGTAAGAATAAAAATATAATGCGTGTAGACAAACATAATTGTATTCAGGTATAATGCTAAGTCATATGAAACAGACGCAATATTACCTGCTGGTTTCCCTTTTCTTTTTAATTATATCCTCTAAACTCATATCAACATACGAAGACATTTTTAATCAGCAAAACGCAGAATATGGGAGAATGCCGGAGCACGATAACAGCTAGAAGAATAAAAAAAGGAAAGGTCTATTTTTTAAATAACTGACTAACTGCATGAATTTCACAGGGAAGCAGTACACCTAGATTTATTGACGACCCCGTTGTCACGTCTGGCGAATAATGACGCGATAGCCGAACACAAACAATGGGATAAGGCTAGGAAGATGGATTATGAATGGCTTCAGGCAATCCAGTAACGATTAAAATCACCCAATCGCACGAAACCGATGATGTAATATTTTATTTAAAATTGGTAAACATGGTCTACAATACACAGACCTACTGTCTATCCCGATCTATTTCGTATTATTTTCAGTATAATAGTTCTCTTTCAGTAAGAGTGTCTCAAAACATCTGACAGTTCGATTTATATAAACAGATTATAATCTATTCCAGTATTTCACAGAAAACCACAGAGTACATTCATAAAAATGCTTAGAATAAAAACAAACTAAAGTATAGGCAGAACGCTAGAATAGCAACTGAACACATTTAATTTGATTTTGATTTCCTTAAAAGCTTTAATAACTGCTATGGGGTTCATCATCATCATCAGCGTATAATGTTCCCACTATTGGGACACAGCCCTCCTCTTTATGAAAGAGTGGGAGTGGGCCGTAATCCACCACGCGGGTCCATTGCGGTATGGTGGATGTCACATGTCTTCGAATTTTTAGTTCTAGGACATGCCGGTTGAATGAAAACATAGTGAGGACACTATGTTTTCATTCACCGTTTTTGAGGGCAGCGGTGATGAACTAAATTACACAAAGTAATGCGCCTGCCTGGGTACGAACCCATGGCTTACTGCTCGTAAGTCGGGGCTGCCACCACTGGGCCACCGCTGCTCGCATGCGCTATATTGAAACTCGACCGGACAGGCAGAAACTTCGCTTTTAATAAATTAATAGAAAGCGAGGGTGAGGAATTTAAGATTTCGGTAGTTTTCAGCGGGATATTGGTAAAGAAATCTACAAATTCTTGAGCTACTTCGATTTTAGAGCTTAGAAGACCACGTGAAGTCTCTATCTGATATCACTAATATATTTTTGAAGTGAAACTTCTTATGCGACTTCAAATTCGTCGCCGTCTAAAGCTGAAAACCTTTAGCATAGTAGCGCGCCTAAATGTGGTCTCGTATTTAGTTTCGAACATGTAACACCTCGTGATATAGTTAATGTTTTTAATTCACTTAAGTCTAAAAACACTGGTGATTACTGGGACATTTCCATTAAACTTTTGAGTAATATAATCGAAATCTTGGCCCCCTATCTTGCTGTTACTTTTAATAAATGCGTTGATTTAGGTACTTTGCCTGACCTCATGAAGAGCAGTAAAGTCATCCCTCTATTTAAATCAGGCAGTAAGAATGATATTGGTAACTTCAGACCAATATCTATTTTACCTGCATTCAGCAAAATTTTTGAAAAGTTAATACTGAAACAGTTGCTAAGACATTTTAATCTAAACAACCTTCTTTACAACGATCAATATGGCTTTACAAAAGGTCGTTCGACTACAGATGCGGGTGTTGGTTTGTTGAAACACATATTTATCGCATGGGAAAATGCGTAACATGCAATCGGTGTTTTCTGCGATCTCTCGAAAGCTTTTGATTGCGTACACCACGACACGCTTTTACGGAAACTACGTTATTACGGTGTTCAAAATGAAGCCATAAATGTAATAGATTCGTATTTACAAAATAGATTCCAATGTGTAGATGTTAACGGCGCGAAATCGTCCGGGCTACCTGTTCAGCTAGGTGTACCTCAAGGCTCAATACTGGGACCGTTTTTATTCTTGGTTTATATTAATGACTTACCATATTATTTGAAGGGAATTTGTGACGTTGTTCTTTTTGCAGATGATACCTCTCTTATCCTTAAAGTAGATAGGAATAGACACGATTTTGAAGAAGTAAACAGCGCTCTATCAATGGTCACGGATTGGTTCACAACAAATAACCTTGTTCTTAATGCCAAGAAAACTAAAAGTATTAAATTCGCCTTACTAGTGTTAAAAATCTAGGTCCCAACATTATTCTCGGCAATGACGAGCTTAAAACGGTTGACTCATCTGTGTTTCTGGGTATAACAGTAGATTCAAAATTACAATGGGGTCTTCACATATCAAGCCTGGAGGGGAGGCTTAGTTCGGCCGCATACGCCGTCAGAAAAGTAAGACAATATACTGACGTTGATACAGCACGGTTAGTCTATTTTAGTTATTTTCACAGTGTTACGACCTATGGTATTCTGCAGTGGGGCAAAGCCGCTGATATCCAAATATATTCGTTCTTCAAAAACGAGCGGTTTGTGCAATTTACCAGCTGGGTGCAAGAGATTGGTATTCTCACGGTGGCTTTCACAATTAATTTTGGCTAACATATATATTAGACAAAATATCCATTTGTACTGTAAAAATAGTGATATTCACTACATAAACACTCGAAATAAGCATAAACTACGTGTTCCCTTTCACCCTGGTTCTTCTAACCTAACAGACAGATGTGTTGCTGGGGAGTTTGTTCCGCCACTTCTTCTTCCCAGCTAAAACACTAGGACGTGGCGAAGGGCGGGCGTTTTGGGGGACTGTCTCTTGTAATTTTGACGTTCAAAAAGTGCTGATTATCAGCCTAGTTTGAATAAACTACTTTTTCAACACACTTGCTCATGGTGTGTCTTTATGGTCACCGCAATTAGGCACAGAATGACACCCATGTCACCCATAATCAAACTGACTTTTTCATTGCTATAACTCACTAGTGAGTTATAGTTTTATTTTTTTAAATTTTATTGGTTGAGGTGCTTTGTTCTTAAAAAGATTTTATTCAAAAAAAGATCGTGTTCAATCTATTGCTTGCTCATTTCATGCAACTTCTTATTTAAATAGATAATTTTAACTCGTTCGTGTTTAATAAATAAAACTTTCACTCAAATATAACCTTTGTTTTCTCTGTAATAAAGGAAAACTTTAAATTCCCCCTTTTGTACGTGGCAGAATAAGCGCAAACCCTATGCGCGGAAATTAAAAAAAAGACCTCATCCCTTTAGTTTGTGGCTGATCGCAATGCGCGCGCATAGGAAAACTAATTAATTTTTCCCACCATAGCGAATCATTTTTCAAAACTCGTTTTCACTGTTGAAATTATAGTTATTTATTAAATAAAATGTCTACAAGTAACTAGTAACGAAGAAAATGATTTATGTTGTACACCGCCCGATATAAACCCGATATGTGGAGCCCTTAGCGTTATGGAAAGTTTACTACCTGAAAACTCCAAGGAAAAATATCTAATATCTACTAAATAAAATGAGTTTTTATTGTTATTTTATTCACAAGTGTGTTGAAAAACGTCGTATGATACACGTGTGTATTGGTGATTACCATCCTCGGCTCTCTTAAGACCCTCACCCAAAGAGTATAGTAATATAGATGGCCCTCACCTAACGGCTCGGGTCTCAATGGCGCCTCAGCGGTAATCACCAACATTACACACTAGTACCATAATGTACTATTTATTTTGATTTCAACAAGTTTAACGCCACCATGGAAGGGGAATATTTTCTAAAACTCACTAAGAGATGGCAGTATTACAAGATTTGTGACTACGAAGTTCTACTAGGTACCTACGCAAGGTGGCGTGCAAACAGTCATGCATTCGACTCTTCGGTGTGACCAGCCTTCGCTCAATTTCCATGAGTAGAATAACCTCGATAAACTTATGTAATAATTATGTAATAAAAATAATACAACAAGAAAACAACAAAATATAATTTAGAAGCTCAATAAAATAACGAGAGTGAATGCGTGGCACTCGAACGCATGCGTGTAGTATTAGGAAATTTCACTTCTTCCGTGCGGAGGGACTCCATGCTATTTTTTTCGTTTGCAACGGTACCGGCCGGCCGGGGCGGGATGTTTGTATTGTCTTATGACAAAAAAGCTGTGAACGTTGTATATAAAGACATTCTGTAATATATTAATTGTTGTGAAAATAAAATAAACAGGCAAAAATGTAAAAAGTAAATAAGTAAAAATGTAGTGCATGAATTTAGATATTCCCAAGATAGCAGGAAATCTTCATGGTATAGGGAAAGGGGAATTGTTTTACTACACATTTAACGCGTGCGGGCCACGGGCAGTAATGAATAAATCAAAACTACTGGATCGATTCATTTTTTCAGTGAGTGACATAGGCTATATATTTTTTACCCGTGCGAAGCCAGAGCGGGCCGCTATGTTTTTATATACAACGTTCACAGTTTTTCTGTAGTGTATTAAGTATCAGCATTGCACCCGTGCGAAGCCGGGGCGCTTGTTTGCAATAAATAGTACCGTTTAAATCACCAGGAAGTACTTATGGACGTCTGCGAAGAAGGACTTTGTGAAAAACGTTTGATACAGAATAATGTGTGCGTAGTCGCAGCGGAAAAATGTCTAATTTCTTAATTTCAGTTAAGCAGATATTTAGTGTATGACCTCGTGTGATTGTGTATGGTAAGTACAAATTTGTGTATCCAGCCATTGGGGAGCTATTCAACAAAAACTGTTTCCGCTGGAACTACGTCATCCTAGCGTCACTTTTTTTATCCTATGCACGTACATGAAAAAAAATACATTCAATAATTAGTGTATACGGAGAGGTAAATGTGTATGCTTGAATGATATTTGTGTGTCATAAAACTGCGAAGATAATCAAGTTTCCGCTGCGCTGACGTTTGGCTATTTGATGAAAATCATATAAAACAGCTTAGTGCAGAGTTGAATTTCTTTACGCACCTTGCTTTGAATTTGTGTGTAATGTTTGTGAAAACAGAATTTGAAAAAAACATACCGTTCAGAAGATATACACGTAAAAGTAAAATAAGGTTATTAGGTCCAATTACTTAAAATAGGAACTCTAGAGCCTAACTTATTACGTTTACTTGTATCTTGTAAGGGTCTACAATGCCTTGCCAAGTTTCATTTATGTGGTCTTAGTAATTAATGAGCAATGGCATAATTTACTACGACTGGACCACTATATTGTATGACATCGGATTGCAGGACTTTTTATTGGTAAAGCAGACTAAACTTATTCCGATAGTTAGTGTATTAATGCAACTATTCACATGTAAAATTTCAGGTCATTTCATTAAATAATTAAAGAGATGGAATAAAAATACCAGAACAACCGCAATTCATGAAAAAACCGACCAAGTTTGAATGGCTACAAAAAAGCGGCCGTGCAGTATATAGAGCTAACGTTCTAAAATTTCCAGTGTTGTACCATTATTGGATTGGTACAGGTGGGCACACAATTCTTAAACAAGTAACAAATAATTTTCGTAATAAAAATAGTAGGTCTGTTGTTTGTTTCTCAAACTTAAAAAATCTGTGCGTGGAGTCCCTCCGCGCGCAAGAAGTGAAACTTCGTAATACTAGAACGCATACGTGTAGTAACACGCATGCGTTCGAGCGCCGCGCATTCACTCTCGTTATTTTATTGAACTTCTAAATAATATTTTGTTGTTTTCTTGTTGTATTGTTTTTATTACATAAGTTTATCGAGGTTATTCTACTCATGGAAATTGAGCGAAGACTGGTCACACCAAAGAGTCGAATGCATGACTGTTTGCACGTCATCTTGCGTACCTAGTAGAAATACGTAGTACGTAGTCACAAATCTTGTAATACTGCCAGTGTGTTTTAGAAAATATTTCCCCTCCATGGTAGCGTTAAACTTGTTGGAGGAATTTGCATAAGAAGTTTCACTTTAATAAGAATAGCTTCTGTATCACATTATTACAAAAAAAATGTTACACTTGGTAATTATTAGGTCCTTCCTTAATATTCTGCTGCTTCCAGCGTACAAATATTTTGATGATACTCGGTATAATTTGATTGAATGAAATACTAATAATAATTATAAAAATTCAGTAACTCCAGTAGTTATTTCAGATGTCGAATTTAAAAACTGATCGGTTTATTAGTGAATAATCCAAAGAAGGTTATTCTAACTCACTAAGATGGTGGGTTGGCTTTAGTCGTGTGTGTAGTGCACATGCACATTGTTTCTGTGTGCGTAAAAGCTCGAACGAGAAGACAAACTCCCGAAAAGTTAGGTGCTAGTACAAAAAACCTAAGATTTACTTAAACATGTAGGCTTTTACAGTAGGCAATATATTAGTTATTTATGTTTAGTAAAAAACTGATTCTTTATCAATGTTATTATTACCTACTTTGCTAATAATGTGGCTTTTTTTCATTTTAATTAGTCATTATTAACCAATAAATATTTTTAAGATTAGGTATAAAGTTAATAAAGTTGTTTTATTTTCTGCTAAACAATTGTGTACGCACCTGTACAAAACAATTACACACAATGACGATACTATACTGGAGATTTTAGAACGTTAGCTCTATATACTGCACGGCCGCTTTTTTGTAGCCATTCAAACTTGGTCGGTTTTTTCATGAATTGCGGTTGTTCCGGTATTTTTATTCCATCTCTTTAATTATTTAGTGAAATGACCTGAAATTTTACATGTGAATAGTTGCATTAATACACTAACTATCGGAATAAGTTTAGTCTGCATTACCAATAAAAAGTCCTGCAATCCGATGTCATACAATATAGTGGTCCAGTCGTAGTAAATTATGCCATTGCTCATTAATTACTAAGACCACATAAATGAAACTTGGCAAGGCATTGTAGACCCATACAAGATACAAATAAACGTAATAAGTTAGGCTCTAGAGTTCCTATTTTAAGTAATTGGACCTAATAACCTTATTTTACTTTTACGTGTATATCTTCTGAACGGCATGTTTTTTTCAAATTCTGTTTTCACAAACATTACACACAAATTCAAAGCAAGGTGCGTAAAAAATTTCAACTCTGCACTAAGCTGTTTTATACGATTTTCATCAAATAGCCAAACGTCAGCGCAGCGGAAACTTGATTATCTTCGCAGTTTTATGACACACAAATATCATTCAAGCATACACATTTACCTCTCCTTATACACTAATTATTGAATGTATTTTTTTTCATGTACGTGCATAGGATAAAAAAAGTGCCGCTAGGATGACGTAGTTCCAGCGGAAACAGTTTTTGTTGAATAGCTCCCCGATGGCTGGATACACAAATTTGTTCTTACCATACACAATTACACGAGGTCATACACTAAATATCTGCTAAACTGAAATTAAGAAATTCGACATTATTCCGCTGCGACTACGCACACCAGAATAATAATATGTTGAAAAGACTTTATTCAACTGTTTTATTTATTTTTAATGTGTCTATCTGTTTTTTTTTTACAATGATTGATTTCCCCTTTATGCTGGTTTTCAATGTAATTTTTTATCCTAAGTAACTCAATGGCGTGCCTAGGGGCCTACAATACGGCAAGCCGCAAGCAGTTTGTTCAGAAACCCTAACATCATGAAAAGTAGTAGGCAATAAAGCCAAACCAAGCATTCAGGCTTGTATGAATAAAAGTACCGTCTCTAGTAAACTATGTTAAAATCCAAATAGATAAGAGATAGTATTTTAAATTATAGTAAGGGGTACGAACCTTTGTGGCATATCTAGCCGCCGCCATCTTTATTTTTTTTTTCAAAATTTCCGAGCACGATTAAAGTGGTATATTTGGATAGGGGACACTTATACAAACAAAAAATGTTAAGTAACATGGTATCCTAAAGTGTCACGTTTCCGAGATTTTTCGCCATATGAGTCCATAATGACACAAATGGCGATCTTTACTTCCAAATATCTCGGAAACGTGACACTTTAGGATATCATGTTATTTAACATTTTTTGTTTGTATATGTGTCCTCTATCCAAATATACCACTTTTATCGTGCTCGGAAATTATGAAAAAAAAATCAAGATGGCGGCGGCTAGATATGCCAGGCTCCATACAAAAATGTTCGAACCCCTTTATAAGTTTTGTGAAGGTACAGTCTGGAGTTTCAACATTCTCTTGCCCTTATCCCAATTTATTTGGGGTCGGCGAAGCATGCCATCTGCTTCATACTTTTCTATAGCTCGTCATCTCATTAGACTCCTCCTTTCTTTCCTTTTCCTTTTCTCCAAAATAATGTATTTGGTACCACTCCTTTTCGACCACAGACAAAGAGACCACAGAGTGTGCCACACTTGTGAAAGAGACAGAAATAGAGCACATCTCGGTACTTTTGGCGCGTGGCCAAAGTCGGAACTAACGTCGCCATCTTGGTTTCTCTATACAATTTCCTCCGACAATTTCAGGAATGCTCACCAACAGCGCCATCACGTAAACTACAATCAACCGCCCAAAGTACCACGACCCTTTAAAAATGGCGGGTCGGGCTCGGGCGCCATATTAGCATTTTGGCGAAGCGTGGCGTGGTTTGCCTGCTGTGCTCTAAACTTTCTTGACTGTAATTTTTGGATTTTTCTCTAGCTTGTTCGAAATGGGTGACCGTAAGTAGCAACTTACATTTATTACTGTTTCAGTAATTGTTTTCTGGAGCGACGGCTTATTTGTGAATTTATTTTATCAGCGGGTGATTACAGCGGCGGATACTCTGCCCAATATTCTGTGCCGCCACCAGCTATGGCTTCTAGTGACAACAGTTACTCTGGGTCTGGGCAAGGTTATCAAAGCAGTTATGCTTCAGGCCAAAATCAAGATTGGAATCAACAAAATTCCGGTGAGATACTATTTTCATCTTTTCTTTAGTGACCGGCTAATCTTGTCGTGGGTTTTAATTTAATTTTAATCAAGCACATTTCAATGGCAACTGTTTTGTTCATGAAAGGAACGATCGTAGTTGTAATATGGTAGGTTTATACTCTTAAAACCCTGACCCCTGATGTGGCTCACTGGCAATAATTAGTTGTAACCCAGCTGTACTCTGTAGGTAATAGTATATGCTACTTGTCATGTCTCAACTTTGTATGATGATGCATCATTGGGTTTACTTGGATCCCTACTTTTTTTATTATTTAACACAAAGTGTGATAAAATATGAGCAAATATGGTGAACAAAGTCTTTTTACTTGTACATAACTGAATCCATCAGATAAGTACAAGTAAAAATTACTAGTATTATTAGTAGTCTATTGGTTGATAATTAATTAATGAAACTTATGTAATTGTTTTCAGGTAGTAACTCTTACGGAAGTGGCCAACAAGGAGGAAACAGTTATGGTCAAAGCTATGATTCCAATTATAGTGGTAGCAGTAGTGGTGGTGGTGGCGGTTACGACCGTAACAGCAGCAGTGGTGGATACAATGTGAGCAGCAGTGATCGTGGAAGTAATTATTATGGAGGTGGCGATCGCGGCAGTTCTACCTATGGTGGAGACAGAGATCGTGACAGACAAGGATATTCTGGTGGCAGTGGCAATGGTGACCGAGGAGGGTTTGGAGGAGGTGATCGAAGCTACAATAGAGATGGGGGGAGTAGAGATGGTGGTTATGGGTAAGTGTCATTGCTTTAATTTTTATGTAGTGAATATTGATTAAGCCATTCTTATCATAAGCCTCCCACATATAACAGTATAGTTGTAAAAAAAAAGGATCTGTAATAAGAGTTAAAAAATCTCTTGAAATCTTGTCTTATAATATAATCTCAGCAGCTCATAAATTTTCACTCAATACGTATATCACAATTCCTTTTAAACATGGTTAGAGTTGATCAGTATTATCAAGACCAAGGCTTTTAAACTTATTCAGAAATACTTAAGTTAAAAATAATAAAAAAATGGTTTAAATCAACTAGAGACTAAATAATATAAATCATAGAGGAGTATATAAACACCAATAATACATTTTCCTTTTTTAAATGATGGTATCATCATTGGCTTAGTCTTATTATTATTGGATGTATGTCATCTTGTAGTTACAACAGTAATGTTATAGGTAAAGAAAAGCATTGTCTTTTGTAATAGTGAGCCAAATAAATTTGAGATGAGGGAAGGGATACCAACACGGTTACCAAATATTCAGAACATCATCCTAAACACCCCCACATAGAATTTATTTGTCAGTTACTATAAACAAAAAACAGTGAAAAGCAAAAAATAACTTTACTTTTGGAAGTTGGTGACTTCGTTTGTTTCATTGACTCTATTGCGTTACTTAAGAAACTACACTTTTTTTTTTACCCTTTTAGTTGAGATATCCTACACAAATTATTGTCATATACATAATATAAATCTCACTTTACAATGAGAAGTTGTTTCCTCATACCATCAAAATAGACGAAGAAGAAAAAATGCATATCACTGCGCGAGCTTGCTCTAATATAAGATAAAACAACTACGAAAGTCACAACTGGTTCAAGTTGTCACAGAGAAAAATAGCTGACAATATGTACATTAAAAAAAAATGCTGGTGGAATACATAACCACATTCTTTTTTAAAAAGTCAGTTAAAAACAGCCATATTCTATGCTATATATAAATAAATAGCAATACTACACAGTTAAAATGTATGGAACAGCTGTCTTTAGGGTTTTGTACCTCAAAAGGAAAAAGGGAACCCTTATAGGATCACTTTGTTGTGTGTCTGTCTGTCGGTCAAGACCCTTTATCTCGGGAACGAGTGGAGGTATTGAGTTGAAATTAAAACAATATACTCGAGTATACAGTCCCTTCAAGCTGTGAAAAAAATCAAAATTCAAAGTTAACTCTGAGCATGAGGTCCTGGGTTTGATTCCCAGGTCGGGCAAATTGTTATTGGATTTTTCCACCAGGAATTTCTCAGTAGCAGCCTTGGAGTCTGTGTTTGGGCCCTGTTGATAGCCAAAGGCTTGCCCCATATTGCATGGGACTGGCGAATTGAGGGTATAATATTTATTACACCTCTGCCTAACCCTTCGGGGTTGACAGGTGTGATGTTATGTGGTTAATTTACGCTTGTTGTTTTTTTGATCACTTGTCAAAAACTTTCCTTCAATATTAGAAAACCCTGGAATTTCTATAGATTTATGCAAACTAATGATATTTTGTGAAGTTTTTCTCTCTGTACAGCTTCTTAGTAGTTAGACTTAGTATACAGATAGCGTAAATGTAATTACCGATTGTGACGCCGCGATGCGCCCTTGGTAGCGGCGACTTAAACTTTGCACAGGAGCGCTTAAACTTAAACTTTGCACTCAAAAGGTCAGTCTTTTGCGTTTAAAAATGCTCCTGTGCAAATACATGTACAACTTTCCACTTGATACTTAACCAAATATAAAAAAAAGCTTGGGTTTTTGTTGTTTCGTACGTATCTGTAGATGCCAATTACATAAGTGCTATTATTTGACGAAAAAAAAAACACTTTGTTCACTCCTCGATTCACATCGATATTTAGAGCAAAAAAAAAGAGATGGCAAAAAATTAATGCACTAAGTGGCACAATTTCCTTCATAATAGCCGATTAGTTTTGCGTCTTTGTAAAAAATAATGGTGTATTCTTTTAAGAATAGGTATGGTTTAGGTTTACAGATTTTGTAGAAATGAAAGTTCAGCTCTATAAAGCGACCTTGAGAGTTTTTGCATCGCCCTACTGACACGTAGGACACGTAGGAGTATCCTATGGATAGCTGTGACTGACAGATAAAAGAAACCCAACAATAATGCACTCCAATCTTGATGTCAATCTTTGTCTGTAACTAATCGGCTGAATTTGTCAGTGCAAAGAGTCTTCTAGAGGGTGAATCACAAGTAGCCATCAACAACTGCAGATTGAGTTACATTATTAATTTGGGGCGTATGATATAGGAAAAATTGATTATAAGGTCAGTTTTAAATACTGGTCCTGGTCACCAACATGCAACAACTTCAACTTTGTGTATTTGAAACCTTGCCTTATGCAACAAGCTTAATCTGTCTAAACAAAAAGAATTAAGTAACCCTTTTCTGTTTTTTTTTATGATAGCTTACCTGTGTGCTGTAAATTATATCAAAATCTATTCAGCAGTCTGGAGGTGAAGGGTAACACATTAGTAATATTAAAATATGGATTCTATCCTTTCTATTTTTTTATTATAATCATAAAAATCATTATCTGTCAGTCAGAATTTGCTTAATACTACAATATCAACTCAATGTGTTATTCAGTAGATCAACTTAGGGGCCGTCCATTATTCACGTAATGTTTTTTTTAGCCTTTTTAACCCCCCCTGCCCCTAGGTGATACGTGGTGAGGTTTAAGACTAACCCCCCGCCCCCACCCAAAATCACGTGTATTTTTAGTACCTACACAGAATTTTAAAATTTTTAGAATATTATCTTTAAATACAGGTACTTCGTTCGTTGCCTGGCAACGGCGAGTCAAGGTCACATTACAAGCCGCTTTTCGGTTTAGAAACGCGCGTTTGACGAAAAAATTAATACACGTGATATCTTACTACACCCCCCTCCCTCCTTGTGATATTTCGTGATTTTCGCTAAACCCCCTCCCCCCCCTTTTCAAGCCTCACGTGATTAATGGTCCCTTAATTACTTCACTTGATTTGTTTTTAGCACAGCACTAAATGCGCAGAAAAAGATGCCATATAAAATCTGTGATTTTTCATTATTACAACTTATATATTTTAGTAAATATAAACATTTAAATAATAACATGCAAATTAACATTTCAGTACAATTGCTATTTAAAAGGAATATGGTTGTGTTATTTTTGAGATAGATAAGATTTACATTTCATTTTTATTTACATTTAAGATTCTAATTTATGATCTTGAAAACAGGAAATGTTGACTCTGTCTAGTTAACATTTGAATTGAACTAAACAGGTTGAGTTTACTACCTAAACTAGTAAATCCTTAAAAGAAATCATATATTATTCATATAATTTCAAGTAAATTATGAGAAATGTGTTCACTTAGATGGTTAGTAATTAGTCAAGTAAGTTAAACAGAGTGTATAATATACCTGGTCTATATTTGGTCAATTTAATCGTAGTTATTTAAAAATTTCAATAATAATTTCTCATTTCCATTGCACGTCTTGCTGTTGTTCGTAAACGGGCGCTGTCAGTTGTGACTGGTCATCTCTTAGCTGCCACGGTTTATTTTAATTAAGTACTTTATATATTTTTTTATTACTGATTTAATTTTTTAATCACGACTAATTCTACACGATACCGTACTGCAGCACCTAAAATATAAACCTAGGATTTTTTTGTATATGTTTACATTGTTTGACAAAATCAAATCCAGGTTTAAAAAAAAATCAGACCTTTGCGGTGCTTTTTCACCGAGATATCGGTGATAATGTGTTTTACACCGTTTCGATGGCGCGGCCATGGGGTTTTAGTCTTACAGCTCCTAAAATATAAACCTACGATTTTTCGTTGTATTTTTACAAACTCTGACAAATTCAAATCTAGGTTTAAAAAAAATCTTTAGACGTCTGCGATGCTTTTTCAGCAAGATATCGGCGATAATGTGTTTGTCACCGTTTCGATGGCGTGGTCATTGGGATTTAGTCCTACAGTTCCTAAAATATAAACCTAGGATTTTTTTTTCTTTATTTTTACAATTTTTTTAAAGATCTCCGTGGCCCCGCGTTTCGATGGCGCGGCCACGTTCAAACCCTTATAACTTTTAAACCTTATTTTTGACAAATTTATGGTTTTGGGAATCGACTTTTACAAATTTTTACAAACTCATGGCAAAGATTTTTTAATAAAAAAAAAAAACGTCATGGCCGCGCGGTCGAAACAGACACCTTGCTGTTTGAGAATTTCTTATTACATTGTTATTAGGAATCAATCAGGGAGCATCAGATTTATATAAAAATGTATCAGTAATTAATAACAGGCAAAGAACATCCGACCTCGTTGGTAAACCTATACCGTACGCCTTTTTGAAAAAATAGTTTTAGCGGCCAGCGATAAAATATATGTCAATCGCCACAGACAAAAAAAAATGCTTTATTTTTCACGTTTTTGTATTCAATCTCTGCAACCGTATCACTTACGAGATTCATCACTGAATACTTTTTGTTTGAAATCACTTACTCTGTCGATTGATATTGTTTTATCACTGGCCGCCAAAACTAGTTTTTTTTTCAAAATGTTGGACGGTTTAGGTGTACCAGGTCCCATCCAAAAATGTCGAACCCCTTTACATTCAGGTGCTGTTCTAATTTTGTGCCTTCTAAAATTGGTATTAAATTAAATTGGCCTTCATAATTATGTTCAACAATGTCGTGAATATTGTCTGTAAATACACACATCAACACAGTCTAGGGATATTTTTAAAAAAGGGAATTACTATCAATGTGTTAATTATTTATATGACATGTATATATTTAAAAGATACGTTATTTAATATTCTACCATTTTTTAATAATGGTTAAGGTACTTCGATTAAAATTTCAGGATTTTATGGAAAAAAAATGAAGCATAAACGGAAACCGTATATGAATTAACTTTTAATTTATGAGTAAAAACTGAAAAAAAATAGAAAAATCATTTAATTTGTGTTTATAAACTTGAAGTTAGTAGTCTGAGAAAGCGCCCATGATGTTCATAACACATCGGCAACGATTCGGCATGCTCAGAACAAGGTTGTCAATGTCTTGCTGCGAAATATTGTCCCATGTCCTTCTGAGGTGCGCAAAAAGTTGATCTTCTGTAGCCAGATTTTCAGGAACTTCCTTCAGAGCTCTTCTTTGCAGCATATCCCACACATGCTCAATGGGATTTAAATCTGGCGATTGAGCAGGCCAGTCTAAGGCCCTAACATTGTGTGTATGTAACCAAGCTGCTACCGTTCTCGCCGTGTGTGCCCGGGCATTGTCGTGCATGAGCAGGAAATCTTGCCCCATTTGTGTTCTGTGGGGCAAGATTACGGGCCCCAGCACCTGTTGGACGTATCGTTCTGCCGTCATATTGCCCCGCACCCAAACGAGATCCGTCCGTCCTCCAAGACGAATTCCTGCCCAAACCATAATTGTTCCTCCTTGGTATGGGTGAACTTCCTGAGGGTTCTGAAGACGGCTCCATCGTCCAGGAACTCGCCAAACACGCGTCCTTCGTGAATCTGGATGGAAGCCGAACCTGGATTCATCCGTGAACAGCACATTGGACCATTGCTCACGGCCCCAGTCCACGTAGTTACGAACCCATTCTAATCGTCGTCCACGATTGCCTCTCCGTAAAGGTGGGACCCGGAGTGGTCTACGAGAGTGTAGATTGCTTTCATGCAGTCGCCTTCTTACAGTTTGGTCACTCACAAGCACTTGGCGTTCCACTCGCAGCCTTTGGATCAATTGAGTCGCCGTTGCATTTGGTTGAGCTCGCGCAGTAATTTGCAAAAATCGGTCTTGTCTGGGGGTAGTGATGCGACTTGGCCCCCGGTGCCTCTCCGCTACTTCACCTGTGGCACGATAGCGTGTCCACAATCTTGAAATTACATTTTGGTGGGTCCCTATGGCCTCAGCAACATTACGCTGAACAGACCCAGCTTCCAGCATTCCCACAGCTCGTAACATCTCCGCCCTCGTCAGATGTTGGCGTTGCATGGCTACAATACCTCAATTTTAAGTTTATCTTTCGTTTAAAAATGAAAAAAAACTGTAACTAAACGTAATTCGTATTGTTTTCTAAATTTCGCACAAATGAAAATTCCCTCTCCTACACATCAAGACATTTTTATGCCACCGAAACAAAAGAATTTTCAAAAATTTGAATTTGGAATTAGTCTGAGATAAATTACAAACAAATCGGTGTATGAAAGAATCCAATGCGGCATTACTTTTCGAGTTATTTAATTGAGTATGAAATATCCCTAGACCGTGTTGATGTGTGTATTAGAACATCCGTCCTAGTAATTGGCATACCTATACCGTCCGCCATTTTGAAAGAAACTAGTTTTGGCGGCCAGCGATAAAATATTTATATCAATCGACAGAGTCAGTGATTGATTACAACCAAAAAGAAAAAAAATGTTCAATTATGAATCTGGTAAGTGATAAGCTTTCCGAGATATTTAAGTTCCAAAACGTGAAAAACTAAAGCATTTTTTTACTTACTGGATCACAAAGGTCGCGGTGCGCTGCCGCCGCAGCGAACATCCATGTATCCCAGATATTATATGTCGTTTGTCAATAAAAAAATGCTTTATTTTTCACGTTTATTCAACTCAAATACACACATCAAAAGTGTCAACATATATTTTTGCAATAACTTTTCTCCTGATTGATATTAATTAAAATTTTCTTTAAGGATTCATCAAATAAAGTGTTTTCGTTTGTCACAGTAACGATAAACCAAGTCACCTTTGCATTAATAAAGAAATTTGCCATTTTCTAATAAAGGGATTTTTGACATTTGAACCACTAACATTAAAGTTCGAAAAAAAGACTGAAATAACAGTTTTCTTTAAAATTTTATTGGGTAACTTAAACAATTAATAATCCGTGTTTCTACCGCGAACACTAACAACACAAGAACATCGGTTTGGCATACTCAAAATGAGTTCATCCAAATCACGCTGTGGAATGGCCGCCCATGTTCGTTGCAACAACAAAAAAAGGTCTTCTTGCGACTGGATACCCTCCATATTCGGCAGAGCTCTTCTCTGCAGCATATCCCATGCATGCTCAATCGGGTTCAAGTCTGGCGACTGAGCAGGCCAGGGCAGGACATTGATGTTAGCTGCGGCGAGAGTCTGTCTTACAACTCTTGCGGTGTGCGGTCGTGCATTATCATGCATTAACTGAAATAAGGGACCGATTTGCACTTGTAGAGGAACGATGACGTCTGATACAATCGTCTCAGCATAAATTTGAGCGTTGAGGTTGCCTCTGATCCAAATCAACTCAGTTCTTCCGCCGATCCAAATACCCGCCCATACCATGATGGTTCCACCACTATAAGGATGGACTTCCTGGCAGGATTTTAATCGCTGTTGGCGTCCAGGGGTTCTCCAGTGTCGTATACGTCTTGTATCCGGTCTCATACCAAAACGAGACTCATCAGAAAAGCACACGAAACGCCATTGTTCTTTTGCCCAATTTCTGTGTTCAAGAGCCCATTGATATCGAATCCTACGATTGTGCATTGCTATAGGTGGTACCCGTAGCGGTCTTCGGGAATGAAGGTTCACTTCATGCAAGCGGTTTCTGACTGTTTGGTCGCTAATTAAGTTCCCTGAAGAGTGATGAAGCCTCACGGCTAACATCATGGCGGTTATTGTTGGAGCTCTTCGAGTTAAGATTTGAATGTATCGGTCTTGTCTCCGTGTGGTGCAGCGATACCGTCCTCCATGGCGCTCAGCCACGGTACCAGTGCTTCGGTAACGTGTCCAAAGTCGACTGATAACACTTGTATTCAGAGCTAAAGCCACAGTACGTTGCCGGGAACCAGCTTCTATCATTCCCACGGCTCTGAGCATTTCTTCCCTGCTTAAATGACGTCGCCGCTCCATAATAATGTTGGTTTTAATCAGTAGTAGGGAAACAGTAGCACTAATAATGTCTTCAATGCGTTGTATGTTTTTATAGGGAAAATATTGACAGCTGATTTTCATCTTTTACTCGAATTTGATTCACAGTTCCTGATTCAAATTATGAAATGCACCAAAAAGGATCCATATAAATTTATAAAATCATAAATTTATTACAAAGCCACATCTCAATCTCAAGAAATCCGCATAAAAATGCTTGATCCCTAGACACTTTTGATGTGTGTATCTTGGAAAACGTAGCGTACGTAACTTACGAGATTCGTCATTATAAAATATTCTATCGATTGACACTTGTTTCATCACTGGTCGGTAGGTACAGACGACAGCACATCAAACTAAAACAATATGTCAAATTTCTTTAATAGATTTTCAAACTTATCCTTAAAGAATACGTTTTGAAGAAAATCGGCAGTTTCGGGTAGCTTGAACTGCTGACGTCTGTACTTAACTATGCCAGGTCCCATACAAAAATGTCTGAGTCCCTTTAGGTTAATGGGACTCTGTCATCTCAAACACATGTAAGTACATAAGGGTAAAAAACAATCATATTAGCTTTCTTTATATAATTATGGTAACACATGTTTTCAAAGAGAATGGGATGAATGGGGACTCCTATTTAGCCACCAGAAAGTCGCCATTCCGCTCTTAAAGGTACGTTGATCTTAAGACTGCAGTCTAGTGCTTATAACAGCTATGGACGCACAGTTACAAGCACTGCAAGCAGAAGCAGCCGCGCCCCAACCCACGGCGTTCGGAACACTTCTATAATACTGTAACGCACACTTAGAGGCATTGTAATAAACAGCAGTCACAGAGCCTACGACGGGGCATCGCCACGCTTGCGGCCTGCTGTCACCCCGCTTGCGGCCAGCTGTTACCCCGCTTGCCGCGAGCCGGTCACCCGGTTGCAACAAGCTGGACCACCCGCTTACTGGGGCCGTTGCCAGATTCTCCCAGCCGTGAGCGGGTCACGTTTGCGACGCCAAACAGTTAGCCGCAGGCAAGGCGAGGCGTTAGGCCGCCGCAAGCAGATGCCACCGATGCTGAGTCGATCCTGCGGGCTTACTTATCGGATGGACGCCTAGTTGACGACGAGCCGATAAGCCAAAGCGATACTTATCCCGTGTAATGCTTATAAGTGTGCGTTGACCTTAAATCACGTTCTCCAAGTAAAGGTGGGCGTAAAACGATTTTGAAAATTAATGCAATTCGAAGAATAGTCGACCTCGTAATTGCTTTTCCGACTTAAGGTTTGAAGGTCCACGTCCTATATCAAATATATTGGACAGATACTTCAAATTTAGAAGTTTCTATGTACTGGAAATTATGTCATAAGTGATATTACGCAGTCGACTAGTTGGTACATGATGAATGAGCGCAAATAATTTCAAGGTTGTTTTATTATGTATTTCAAGCTTTCTTTAAATTGTTTACTGCTAGCATGCATATGACGAGAAATATTGTAATTGTAATATTAACATCACTCAACAATGTTCTAAGGTTTTCAAGGTATTAAACGTTACGGTAAAGAAAAGGATGCAACACATGGACTAAGGTCGCTTTAAAAGTGTACCTAGGTGTGAATCAATCTCCGCGGCCGTACAGTGTGTCCCCAGCCTGCCCAGTGTACTAAACGCTGTTCTTATTGTTTTAGTGGCGGCGGCAGGGGGGGTGGTTATAATAAAGGTAAAGCTCCTCGCGATGAGCGAGCGGTGCTGTTAACATTTTATTAATTTGTAATTATATAAGGGCTGCCAAACCTGGTATTCTATTGGTTCACTGGTAAAAAAAAAACTGGTTGCGTGGATTCTCGGCGAAATAGCGTGTACCTGTAAGAACTACTTCAAGTTAGGGGTTTCGGAGCCTGGAGTATCACTGAAGTTTCATCAATCAATCTTTAAATACTCTGTCGGTATTACTTTTTGGTTAAAAAATGCACGTATTTTGGAGCGTTACGTGCATTGTTGTATCTATTATAAACATTTTGCAAACACTAGCTTAAGCCGTCTTTTGCCATCACACTCAAAGAATCAAAACAATTTAATCAAAATCTATGGGGATGTGTGTGGACTACGCGTGGTTGCTGACAATTTCCCCCAATTAGGTGTGTTAAAGTAGGTGATTCAACGGATCGGAGGCGGATATACCCTACACGTATCCTAGAAGGTCCTTCGTTGCAATGTATATGAGACTAGGTTTGGTTCCAACATTCCCGCTATGTTCCTCCATGAAAGATGTATAAATTGTTGTGTAACGTTAACACAACTGGTGTTATTATGATAAGTTTGCGTATTATTAGTGTAAGATTTATGGTTATACCAGAAACATGTATATCGTTTTGGCAGCCCTAATGAAAATTCAATTGAATGTGTTATTGGAAATTGGTACTTAAAATAAATCTGCAGTGGTTAATTACAATAATAGTTCTGTACTTGACCAACACTATGGTACATCGGAAACAAGAAAGTGAAACGCGATTAAATTAGGGTTTGGGTTTGTTTGACGCGTCAAGGTGTAAATTAAATCAACCGCACTTCTCCCACTCCACAATCCAACTACCTACGGCCTATTCGCTATACGCGATTTGATTTGATATCTTTCCCGACCGGTACACAGCGAAGAGCTCTTAGGGGAATACCTAGTCTACCATTGAACTCATGCACTGAAATGATTTTTAGTGTAATAATTACATTTCTACATACTGATAGTGCGAAATACGAAAGCCCCAATACATATCACTACCAGTCTTCGTCGTGTTACCGATGTGCCATACTAATGGCGAGTACTATTGAGACATTCTGGGACCTAGACACCTTTTATTATTTTGCAAGGAAATACTAATAATCTTAGGTGATTCCTTACTTTTAGATATCTTTTGAGAAATGGTTCAAATTTTGTTTGTAAATTTACAAAGTGTTTTGCTTTTGGTAATGTCGTATGAAATTGCATAAAAACCTGCACTGTATTTATCACACATACTCGGAAATTAAAATTTACGCTGTGGTGTTGTGTCATAATAACACTTGGATTACTTCAAACTCTTAACTACTCTCAAGCCATATAGGATGCGTAAAACATAAAATAGGTGCCCACAAGCAGTTTCTATTAACTTTGTGATAGCAGTAACTAAATAAATGTTTATCTGCAGGTGGCGGCGGCGGTTTCGGCGGAGACCGGGGTGGGGGTGGGGGTGATATGGTTACCCAAGAAGATACCATCTTTATCCAAGGGATGAATACAAATACTACAGAGGATGAGTTATGTCAACATTTTGGATCTATCGGTATTATTAAGGTAAACTTCATTTAACAATATTTAAAATATCAAAATGTTTTCGCAGCGTAATGATCTCAGTTTCGAAGAGATCGATTTCTACATCTATTTTAATCTATTATCCAATGAAGCAATTATTCATTTACTTCAGCTTTAAAGCTTAATTATGTTGCTACAGACCGACAAGAAGACTCAGAGACCAAAAGTATGGATGTATAAGGACAAAGTATCTGGGCAGCCAAAGGGAGAAGCTACTGTGACTTACGAAGACTCGAACGCTGCATCCTCCGCTATTCAGTGGTTTGACGGAAAAGAGTTTAATGGAGCCACTATTAAAGTTTCCCTAGCTCAACGACAAAACACATGGGCGGGGAATAAAGGAGGCGGTGGTGGAGGTTTCCGCGGAGGTCGCGGGGGAGGCGGCGGCGGAGGTGGTGGAGGGCGCGGGGGCGGCGGCCTCGGACCGCGCGGCGGGGGTGGCGCCCCGGGCGGCGGCGGCGGCGGTGGCGGCGGCGGCCCTCCGTCCGGCAACAGAGCTGGGGATTGGAGATGTCCTAACCCGAGTTGCGGAAATACTAACTTTTCGTGGAGAAAAGCTTGCAACAGATGTAACGAAGAGAAACCGGAAGGTGCCGGCGGTGGGGCTGGAGGCCCACCCTCAGGTGGTAACGGACGTGGAGGCGGCGGTGGCCCCCCAGGCCGCGGAGGTCGAGGCGGTGGTGGCGGCCGGGGTGGCGGCGGCGGCGGCTGGGGTGGCGGCGGCGGCCGCGGCGACCGAGGCGGTGACCGCGGCGGCGACCGGCGCAGCTACGGTAGCGGTGGCGGCAGCGACCGCGGCAGTGGAGGCGGCGCCATGAGGAGCGACGGAGGGTAACTATATTATTAGAGTTTGATTTTAGAGAAACTGGTTATGCGCAAGCACCTTGTGTTGGGCCTGTAAATTAATAAGAACACAAACTGGCTTGTGAAAACAGTCCTTTCTTGAGAGTATGACCTGAGTAATGTAGCGGCCTGTGCGAGATCAGTGTGCATATTATATGCATGCGCACACGTCGCGTCGCGTCGCTCGGTCCGTGTTCCACTCCGCAATTACAGCTGTCTGAAAAAAACAGAATTTGCCGTGTGATCCTCTCCAGCACGACCATGGATGATTACCTTAATTTAAATGCGGAACATATTCATGAAAAAATGTGTACTTTTTTGTACCAGCGACTTTAAAAAATGTACTCACATATTTTCGGTGTTATAACATATCGACCGTGGCCGTGCTAGGTAGAACCTTTCTGCCACGACCACTATAGATTTTAGGTATTTTTATCAACTTTAACATGAAAAGTTATATAAATATATTGTACTAAAATGTACTCCATTTTATATATAACTAGCGACCCGCCCCGGCTTCGCACGGGTGCAATGCTGATACTAAATACACTACAGCAAAACTGTGAACGTTGTATATAAAAACATAGCGGCCCGCTCTGGCTTCGCACGGGTATAAAATATATAGCCTATGTCACTCACTGAAAAAATGATTAAAATCGATCCAGTAGTTTTGATGGTTACTGACCCGTGGAACACCAAAGTGGTTCACCTAGGTGTTCCACGGTTAACTTTCCATTTATTCATTACTGCCCGTGGCCCGCACGCGTTAAATTTGGAGTAAAACAATTCCCCCTTCCCTATACCATGAAGATTTCCTGCTATCTTTGGAATATCTACATTCATGCACTACATTTTTACTTTTTACATTTTTACCTATTTATTTTATTTTTACAACAATTAATATATTACAGAATGTCTTTATATACAACGTTCACTGCTTTCTTGTCATTAGACAATACAAAAATCCCGCCCCGGCCGGCCGGTACCGTCGCAAACGCTACGTCCCGCAATTTTTAAATCTGTAATACCTTCGAAAATATTCATTTAAATCATATGCTGTAAAGAGCCATATAAATCTATATTAAATCAACAATGTATTTAAGGTATTTAATTGGATAAATAACGCGGTGACTTTAAGCCGGAGTCCTGGGGGACTCCGGCTTAAAGTCACCGCGACAGGGGCTAGAGCGCTGGAGATCCCCGGTGGAAATAGTGGCCCGTCCGCTGACGCTCTGGCTGAAAAGCTCAGAGCGTCCCTAGATGCAGATGAGGCCCGAGTGTCCAGGCCCGTCAGATGCGCAGACCTGCGCATCCTGGGCCTGGACGACTCTGTGACCCAGGAGGAGGTGGTCGCCGCCGTCACCAGGTCTGGTGGGTGCCCTGCTGAGCAGGTCAGGGCAGGCACCCTACGTCCAGACCACTCGGGCATGCGAACCGTTATGGTAAGCTGCCCTGTGACGGCGGCGCGAACAATCGTGGAGGCTGGAAGGCTCCTGGTGGGCTGGGTGTCGGCGCAGGTGAAGCTGCTGGAGCCCCGACCTCTGAGGTGTTACCGGTGCTTTGTGGGGCACCACGTAAGTTGTCGATGCACCTCGGAGGTGGACCGCAGCGGAGACTGCTTCCGATGCGGTCAGCCCGGTCATATGGCCGCGGCTTGCTCCGCCACCCCGCACTGCACTGCATGTGCGGCAGCGGGCAAACCGGCCGATCACCGGGCAGGGGGCAGGGCCTGCGCACCACCCACCAAGTCTAGGGGCAAGGGAAGGCCTTCAGCCACCGCCTCCACCGTCGCTACCGCCGCAGCCGCCGCCACTGCTGCGCCCACCGCTGCCGTCAGCACCGCCGCCGCAACAACTGCTGCGGGGCCCTCACAGGGGGCCCGGGAGGGGGCTGAAATGGAGTGCCAATAATGGCCCCATTACGCCTCCTCCAGGCGAACATCAACCACTGTCGCTGTGCTCAGGATTTGTTGCTCCAGAGCATGGCGGAGTGGTTGATTAACGTCGCCGTGGTCGCTGAGCCGTACTTTGTCCCGCCCAGGGAAGACTGGGTGGAGGACCTGAGCGGCTCAGTGGCCATAATTTCGTCGGCCGCCGCCGGTACCCCGACCCTTGAGAGTGTCAGGAAGGGTCCGGGTTGCGTAGCAGCACGGTTCGGGGAGATCGTCGTAGCGGGAGTCTACTTCTCCCCGAGCCGAACTCTCGCCGAGTTCCACAACTCCCTCATGGAGTTGAGTGTCGTCATCCGAAACTATTCCCTCCCCGTGCTTGTGCTCGGGGACTTCAATGCCAAAAACTTGGCTTGGGGTTCTCGTTGCACAGATGTGCGGGGTAGGATGGTGGAGGACTGGGCTCTGGAGGTGGGCCTGGTCGTCCTAAATCGGGGTTCTGTCCCCACGTGTGTGCGGATGCGGGGCGAGTCGGTGGTGGACATCTCGTTCGCTAGCCCCGCTCTGTCACAGCGTGTCGTTGACTGGCGCGTTATGGAGGGGGTGGAGACCTATTCCGACCACCGGTACATCCGGTTTGATGTCTCCGCCCAGGACTCAAGCGCGCCGGTCTCACAGGCCCCGAGTGGTCCGCGTTGGGCGCTGAAGCAGCTGGACCGGGAGCTCCTCCTGGAAGCCTCGATAGTGCAGGCCTGGGTGACATCACCGAACAGGCCTGCCGACATCAACAACGAGGCAGGGTGGTTCCAGGAGGCCATGTCCGACATATGCGACGTGGCAATGCCCCGAGTTCGGCCAGGACGCGCCCGGCGTCAGGTGTACTGGTGGTCGCGAGAGCTGAAGTCTCTGCGCGAGGCGTGCGTCGCCGCGCGGCACCTGTACGCCAGGCATCGCAGGCTCCGCATCCGCCCTACGGATGCGGCAGCCATTGAGGCGGAGCTGTACGAGGGATACAGAGCAGCGAAGACCGCCCTCCAAGAGGCTGTCCAGCGGGCCAGGGACCTGGGCCGCGAGGAGATGCTGGAGACTCTCGACAGAGATCCGTGGGGGCGCCCGTACAAGATGGTGCGGGACAAACTCCGCACCTGGGCCCCCCCGCTGACGCAGAGTCTCCGCCCTCAGCTCGTGGAGGACGTGGTGAGCGCTCTGTTCCCTCTGCGAGGGGAACATCCTCCCCCGCCTATGGCTCCGCCGCTTGCGGTGCCAGAAGTGGACCACAACGAGGACGATGACGACATTCCCGAAGTGACCGGGGTAGACCTGAGAGTGGCGGTAGGCAGGCTTAAAGCCAAAAATACCGCCCCGGGACCCGATGGCTTGCCTGGCAAAGCCTGGGTCCTGGCCTCGGAGGCTCTCGGGCCCCGACTGGAAGGGCTCTTAAGCGCATGCCTGGAGAGAGGCCAGTTCCCGCTTCGTTGGAAGACGGGGAAGCTGGTCCTCATCCGGAAGCCGGGGCGCCCTGCGGACTCTCCGTCCGCATACCGGCCCATTGTGTTGCTCGACGAGGTGGGCAAGCTCTTTGAAAGAGTCATTGCGAACCGCCTCGCCGGGCACCTTGTGGGGATGGGGCCGGACCTAGCGGAACACCAATTTGGTTTCCGCAGGGGGCGCTCGACGGTGGACGCCATCATGCGCGTGAGGGCTCTCACGACGGGGGATGCAGTGTCTCGGGGTGGGGTCGTCTTGGCGGTGTCTCTTGACATCGCCAACGCCTTCAACACCATGCCCTGGAGCTGCATAAAGGAGGCACTCCGGTATCACCGGGTGCCGACCAACCTTCGTCGTGTGGTCGGGGACTACCTGACGGACAGGGCCGTCATCTACCCTGGTCGCAATGGAGAGTGGAACCGGCGAGAGATGTCGTGCGGTGTTCCACAGGGATCGGTTCTGGGGCCGCCCTTGTGGAACATCGGCTACGACTGGGTGCTGCGCGCCGACCTCCCTAGCGGTGTCAGCGTTGTTTGCTACGCTGACGACACGCTGGTGCTGGCACAGGGGAGGTCGCACGAGGCGGCGGCCGAACTTATGACACGCGGGGTTGCGATAGTCGTGGAGAGAATCCGGCAACTGGGTCTCGAGGTGGCATTGCACAAGTCCGAGGCCATGTGCTTTCATGGGCCTCGGAATGCGCCACCGTCGGGATCCACACTGACGGTAGGAGGGGTTCCCATCGGCGTCGAGTCGACACTAAAGTACCTAGGGCTTGTCCTCGACAGCCGGTGGAACTTCGTTGAGCACTTCCGACGTTTGGCCCCAAAACTGGAACGGGCAGGGGCTGCATTCAAGCGGCTCTTGCCCAACCTGGGGGGTCCAAACGCCTCCTGCCGGAGGCTCTACGCGGGAGTCGTGCGGTCCATGGCCCTTTATGGGGCCCCGGTGTGGGCGCGTTCTTTGAGGCGGCGAGCCGCCCATTACCTGAACGCGCCCCAGAGGGTGGTAGCCGTAAGGCTGATCCGGGGGTACCGTACGATCTCCGGCGAGGCGGCGAGCCTCTTGGCCGGATTACCGCCATGGGATCTGGAGGCGATAGTCCTCGCGCGCCTGCACGAATGGCGCGCGGAGGCACTACGTCGGGGGGAAACTCCGCTGCCGCGGCAAATTGTCGCTCAGCGGACAGACCTCCGGCGTGATCTCATGGCGACATGGAGACAGCGACTGTCGCAACCACGTGCAGGGCACGCCACAATAGTGGCGATAAGTCCCCTCTTTGAGGAGTGGCTAGAGAGGCGGCACGGCGCCCTCACCTTCCGCCTGACGCAGGTCCTCACCGGACACGGTTGTTTCGGGAGGTTCCTGCACCGAATCGGGCGGGAGGAAACGCCCGGGTGTTACCATTGCGAGGATCGGCCGGAGGACACGGTGGAGCACACCGTGGAGCTCTGCCCCGCTTGGGCTGAGCACCGCCGTGTCCTCGTAGCGGCGATTGGCGGCGGCGACCTCTCGCGTCCGGCCCTGGTTCAATCCATGGTCCGGAGCGAGAGGGAATGGGATGCCGTCGCCTCCTTCTGCGAAGCAGTTATGCTAGCGAAGGAGGTGGCGGAACGTGAGAGGGAGAGAACCTCACGTCCCAGCCGCCGCGGGAGACGCCCCGGGCGTCGGGGGGCAACCAGTGGCCCCCGGCCACCGTAGGCGCGAGCCTGTGGACGGTGAGTAATGGGCTAGCTCACCGTCCGTCCGTCTCATGACGACAGGCCGTGTCGACGGCGCGTACGTGTTCCACGCGCGCCTCAAGGAGATGTCAGCAAACCAGAAGGGGTCCGAAAGGGCCGATGCCTGCCAGGGCTGCGGGTTGTTCGAAAGAGATACCGCGGCCCTGGAACAAAAAGGGCGAAGAAGGAACACGGGTGGGTTTTAGTCAGTACAAGTCTGACACTCCCTCCCGCTCCGCCCAGAGCGGGAGAAGTCATTTGATGATTTCCCATCCGGAAAAAAAAAAAAAAAAAAAAAAAAAAAAAAAAGGTATTTAATTGGATAAGGATTAATGCTGTATTGGTTAAAATCGCTTCGAAAATTAGCCATTATTTGTCGTAAAAAGTAAATGACAAAAAAATGTTATTGTGGGATATCCATAAGAGATAGACATATACCATCGCGGAGTTTGCTGTAGACCTTTTCAATGTGTACAATACTTAGTACATTATTTTGATAAATCTCGTAGGGTTCAGCCTGCGTTTGCAATGTAAGCGGAAAAAAATTAATTATTTACGACATCACATTAGAAACCTCAAAAATAACAGTATTTCTCCACTATTCAATGGATGTTATCCATACTAATATTATAAATGCGAAAGTCACTCTGTTTGTTTGTTTGTATGTTTGTTTGTTACATTTTCACGACTAAACGGTTGATCGGATCTTAATGAAATTTGGCAAGAAGATAGATTTCAACCTGGGGAAGGACATAGGCTATAGCCTATCATCACGCTAGGATCAAAAGGAGTGGAGTAGCAATGAAAAATGTTGCGAAAACGGGGAAAATGTGACGCAGACGAAGTTGCGCGGGACAGCTAGTTATACATATAAACCTTCCTCTTTAAGCACTCTATCTATTAAAAAAAAAAAGCATCAAAATCCGTTGCGCAGTTTTAAAGATTTAAGCATACATAGGGACACCCACGATACAGGGGAAATTCCTAGTGTGGGGCAATGTTTTAAAAAAAAAAAAAACAAAAACAAAAAAACAAAACATGGGGACATAGGGACAGAGAAAGCGACTTTGTTTTATACTATGTAGTGATATTAAGCAGTCATTTACTCGTTTTAAAGAATTCTTTTTTTCGGTGTAGCTATAGGACTATGTTACGCTATTGCTATTTCTATGTAGGCAAAATTCAATAAAATTACATTTTGTATGTATACATAATTATTACGCACGTATTACAATCTATAAGGGCCTTTTCATTGTCATGCGTGTTTGCGCCTGCGTGCGGGCCAGGCTGCCATGCTTGTTGCGAGCCGCACGCAGAGCAGATTATTTTCGCCACGCCGCGCCGGCGCGCGTGTGTCGCGCATGGCAATAAAAACATGTATGATACGATAGGTTGCGGGCAGCACGCATGCTTAAATTACTGCTTAAAATTATATATAAAATGGAGTACATTTTAGTACAATATATTTTTATAACTTTTCATGTTAAAGTTGATAAAAATACCTAAAATCTATAGTGGTCGTGGCAGAAAGGTTCTACCTAGCACGGCCACGATCGATATGTTATAACAGCAAAAATATGTGAGTACATTTTTTAAAGTCGCTAGTACAAAAAAGTACACATTTTTTCATGAATATGTACCGCATTTAAATTAAGGTAATCATCCATGGTCGTGCTGGAGAGGATCACACGAATTTGCCTGGTTTGACAACACCTGCGCCAGCGCCTGGTATACAGACATTCAAAACAAAACCCTTATAAAAAAAAAAAACAATCGAATTAATTACCTTCTCTTTCTTTTTTAAGTTGGTTCATCGGTACTAATGAATCTTTTTTTTCTGCGTTTCAGGAGCAGGGATCGCCAGAGACCATATTAGTTTATTTTTTTATATTTAATAAGTTTGTTTTATACTTGAAACTTGACTAAAACTCACAGAACAGTAAAATAAAACCATTAAGAATTCATCAGTAAAGTATTCAATGGTCTCACGTAAGTGGTAACAAAACCAGTATAAGCTGACCTCTCATCCCATTCATATTTTCGGTTACTACGGAAGTGCGATCGAGTGTTTTAAAAAAAAAAAAATTACCTTAACACCATAAAACCAGTGTTTTGGTTGTAAAGTTAAACTGTAAGTCAATCAATCAAATAGAAAATAATGTTGTATAGGTATATGAGATTATCTTATTGAACAAGGTACTTCTGACAAAGACATGTAAAAACTTGATTCTTGAATAAGCAAGTTTTGTTTTACAAAGTGTGTAAGGATAGTATTATGTATTTTGAAACTTGGGATGCATTCATTAAATAAGTTATTATAGTAAATGTCTTATTTTCTTTAGGTTGTGCTAGACCAACCAACTTGATTTAATAGGATGTAAATTATCTAATAAATGTTTACCATTTTGGCCATCTCTCCAGAGTCCTGCTGTTACCATAAATCCCCGAAATGTAGGTTTACTTATCTGCCGCGACTTCCGGCATCACGGTAGGAGCACACACATATCCAAGGTGATTGTAAAGTAGACCAAGCTGAAGCTAGCCTTGATTAAATAGACAGTTTGGATGAAATGGCGACAGGATTAATGCGTCCCACGGATGCACTTCAACCTAGAGATTAAAAAGTAAGGCATCTATCTTACAGTTAGGCTACATACGCACTAAGCGGTTAGCCGCAATGCGGCCAGCCGTCCGGCTGACCGGTATCACAAACATGTACGAGAAAGTAGTTTTTATACACACTACGATGTGGCTGCGGGCTGACCGCTCCGGTCGTTCTGTGCGCTGCGGCCCGACTGACGGCCAGCCGCATGGTTGTTATACACACTACGCGGATGGTATTCCGGCTTAATGCAAATTGCGAAATAGTGTTTCTTTCTTTGCTATATTGGTTTTTAAAATGCTTAAAAGTTCTCCAAACGATTACAGAGTCATTCTAGTATATCCATAAAACTTATCTCCATACCTACTTTTTGAGCTCATTGAAAAATAATTCAAAATGCTTGTTTTCATCTCGTGTTTGCAAATATTTTTCTTTATATAAAGCGAGTAAATGTAGTAAATAGCTGCGACTTCTTCGACGTTCATCTTGGAAATGAGTCGGTCCAACCGCAAACCGCGACGGTTTCTTAACCGCACGTTCCGGTTGCGGCTCGCCGCCACCCGGCTAACCGCTTAGTGCGTATGTAGCCTTACAGAGATTTAGATTAAGTGTGTGTATAGTGTTTTGAGATAATTAAAGATTTATAGTGTTTAATTGGTATTGTATTAATTTATCGTATACCCAGCTCGTAACAAATTGGGTGTCAGAAGTGGGATAAATTATGCCAATTCTACCGAAAGACGACACAGACGGTGTCCGAGCCAGAAGTCATCGACAGCAAGACATGGACCAAAGACGGTTTGGAGATTCTCCGATACAGGCACCGAGTCGTGTCCAGCCTACGTCAGTTCATCCGTGGTTTCTCCAGCATCCGCGGCGCCAGATTTGTCTGCTTTGATGGCGCTATTGCAAGAGCAGGCTCGCCGTCAAGAGGAGCAGGCTCGCCGTCAAGAGGAGCAGGCTCGCTGTCAAGAGGAGCAGATACAGCGAGATAAAGAGAAGCAGGTCCGCCGCCAGGAAGAACAGATGCTTCTGATAAAGGATCTTCACGCAACCTTTGGCAAAGATCTTAAGGTGATGAAGGAACAGGTCCACCAGCATGAGAATCGCATCTCGGAGGCCGAGGTTCAGATTGCTGGTTTGAAGAAGGCCTTAGGTGAACTTAAGACTGGAGATGGGACTGCAGTTTCAGTGTTTGCTGCACCTTCAGCACGTGGGTTTAAAGTGCGTTCCTTCGACGGAACAACTTCGTGGTCGGCCTATAACATCGAATTTGAGGCCGTTATGAAGGCGAATGACTGGACCAAAACGCAAGCCATGACCGCGCTCACCTTGGGCCTCCGAGACCAGGCCCTAAACAGCCTTGAGGCGCTCGGCAAGGATGTGACTTACGAGCAGCTGCTGGAGGCTTTAGAGTCCAGATACGGCGATGCGCACCTGGAGCACGTATTCCGTGCTAAGTTGAAGGATCGCGTTCAACGCAGTGCCGAGAATCTACAGCAGTGAGCCCTGGAAGTTGAAAAGCTGGTCCGGAGAGCAAACCAGTCTGTCCCTGCACTTATCGATGGAAATCTGGTACAGACGTTCGTCGATGGAATACGCGACTTGGAAGTTAGAGCCGCTGTGAGACTTGGGCATCATAAGACGCTGAAAGACGCCTTGGCGCATGCCTTAGAAGAAGAGGCAGTGAGACAAGACCATGGAATGCACCACATCAGGGAGTTTGTCGCATCACCTGTACGCGACCGTACGCAAGGGTACAGCTCCAGCTGCTACTGCTACACGTTTGCTACACGTTTCAGTCAAGCTGTCCAAAGAAATTTGAGGTAACACCTGTGCCGTGTCCGTGCCTGTGTCCGCAAGGGTACAGCCCTCGGTGTTACACCTGTGGAGAAAGGGGTCATCTTCGGTCAAGCTGTCGTAAGCGCAGCATGCCGAGAAAGGATCAATCCCAGCAGTGCAAGGAGGCTGATATGACTATCCAGCACCTTTGAAGAACTCACAGAAACAATGACGTACTGTCAAGATCTTGGCGGGAAGACTGTACGCACAGTTCCAGGCAAGAAACTAAAGCAGTAGTGCCCGTGAGGATGCTCAGAACGGATCTCATCGATCCGTGGAAGGAAACCATACAGCATGCTCAGCAAAATTACACAGACATCAAACCGATCTTGGAGTTGATCAAAGCTGGTGCTCCTAAACCCAAGTGGAGTGATGTGGCAGCGATGAGTTCCATCACGAAGAGTTATTGGGACCAAAGGAACAGCTTGGTTATCCAGGATGAAGTCTTGTGCTGTAAATGGTAAAACGCTCGAGGGGACAGCTGTCATTTACAAATGGTTGTTCCTAAAGCCAAGGTACCTGACGTTTTACTGCTCTACCATGATGGATGTTCAGGAGGACATATGGGGGTAAAAAGGACTCTACTGAAGATCCGAGAGCGATTTTACTGGATCCACTGCCGAGAGGATGTGGAGGACTGGTGTCGCAAATGAACCACTTGTGCGGCTGTAAAAGGACCCCACACACGCAGCAGAGGTGCATTAAAATGTACAACGTAGGAGCTCCCTAGGAACGGATAGCACTAGACGTTGCGGGGCTATTTCCAGAAAGTGAAAGCGGAAACAAGTAGTTCATGGTTGTCATGGATTACTTCACCAAGTGGCCAGAAGTGTTTGCCATTCATAACCAAGAGGCTTCAACTGTCGCAGATAAATTGGTTCAGGAAGTGTTCTGTCGTTTTGGAGTACCCTTAGAAATTCACAGTGATCAAGGAGAAAGAATTTTGAATCACAAGTATTTCAGGAGACTTGCCGATTGATGGGTACCCACAAAACCAGAACTACCTCTTACCACCCACAATCTGATGGAATGGTGGAACGCTTTAACCAAACACCCTGTATATTTCAACAATTCGAAGTAGAATCGAAAACGCTAAATAAATTAGTGAGCGTCAAATTGAAGGGACCAAGTCTCCAATGTCTGTCATACATATATAAAAGAAACCATTAATCTACTATTTCCTACCATTGCTTTAATTTTAGCTACCTCAATATTTACATAATATTTTAATAAATTGCTTGGTCCCTCCATCATGACGTCAAGATGGAGGGACCAAACTGATAGACTACTCCCTGGAATGGTTTACCTACTTAGTGTTATAATACCTTTATTCTACCTAATTATTATTGATTTTGTCTTCCCCAATCATACATCGTTTTTAAAATATCGATTATATAAGTTGGTCCCTCCATATTGACGATTCAATTTTTTAGTGTGACAGGTAAATGGGCTATTTATTTTCGATCTTCGAAGGATAAATATTTAATACCTATTTAATACCTTCAAATCATCCAATATTTCTCACAGTAATATTAATGGGACCCTGAGAATATTCGTAATAAAATATATTTGTATTCGTTTATTGAAACGAGAAAAATACTTGGTAATTATTAATAAAAATAGAGATATGCCAGAAGAATTGCAAAAAGATATAATTTATCTTTACGAGACCTACATTCACTCTTCATATATTTTTTTTATATCTGCGATCAGTGCTTGGCACTATTAGCTTTGGTGAGCGCGTTATGTCGGTTAGAGTGCGTCCGCCAGTAAGGGCGACTCCTCATCGTCTATCCTTGATTATTTGTTCTATATGATGTCCTTCCGCTTGAGGCGCTTTATGTAGCTACGTATCGTAAGCTGTTTTGCCAATGTATTGGGGAAAGGACGTTAAGCCGTTGGTCCCGGCTGTCATTTGTAGATTTTTGACAGTCGTTACGAGTAGTCAGAATTCAAAAATCTGACATCCAGTCTTACCAAGGGGTATCGTATTACCCAGTTACTGGGTTGTAGAGGTCAGATAGGCAGTCGCTTCATGTAAACTACGGATACTCAGCTGCATCCGGTTAGACTAGAAACCGACCCCAACACAGATTGGGAAAAGGCTAGGCAGATGATGATCATCTGATTCCAAATATTCTACGTTAAAAAAAAGAATTTTCATTGTCAGCTGCGTCACCAACAACGTCATCGCTACTACTGCAGTCATTGCTGCTACTATCTTCGCTTATGCGAATGACTAACTCTTCATCTCCGAATGGTTGTCTTCAAGCTTGTTTTGCCCACTAAATATAAGTAGGCAGTTTCGTTTGAAAAACAAAAAGTTTTACCTCATTTGAAGAGTGAATGTAGGTCTCGTCAAGATAAATTCTTATATCTTTTTGCAATTCTTCTGGCAAATCTCTTTTTTTTATTAATAATTGCCAAGTATTTTTTTCGTTTCAATAAACGAATACAAATATATTTTATTACGACAATTCTCAGGGTCCCATTTATATTACTGTGAGAAATTTTGGATGATTTGAAGGTAGTAAATAGGTATTAAATACACATCAAAAGTGTCTAGGGATCAACATATATTTTTGCAATAACTTTTCTCCTGATTGATATTAATTAAAATTTTCTTTAAGGATTCATCAAATAAAGTGTTTTCGTTTGTCACAGTAACGATAAACCAAGTCACCTTTGCATTAATAAAGAAATTTGCCATTTTCTAATAAAGGGATTTTTGACATTTGAACCACTAACATTAAAGTTCGAAAAAAAGACTGAAATAACAGTTTTCTTTAAAATTTTATTGGGTAACTTAAACAATTAATAATCCGTGTTTCTACCGCGAACACTTACAACACAAGAACATCGGTTTGGCATACTCAAAATGAGTTCATCCAAATCACGCTGTGGAATGGCCGCCCATGTTCGTTGCAACAACAAAAAAAGGTCTTCTTGCGACTGGATACCCTCCATATTCGGCAGAGCTCTTCTCTGTAGCATATCCCATGCATGCTCAATCGGGTTCAAGTCTGGCGACTGAGCAGGCCAGGGCAGGACATTGATGTTAGCTGCGGCGAGAGTCTGTCTTACAACTCTTGCGGTGTGCGGTCGTGCATTATCATGCATTAACTGAAATAAGGGACCGATTTGCACTTGTAGAGGAACGATGACGTCTGATACAATCGTCTCAGCATAAATTTGAGCGTTGAGGTTGCCTCTGATCCAAATCAACTCAGTTCTTCCGCCGATCCAAATACCCGCCCATACCATGATGGTTCCACCACTATAAGGATGGACTTCCTGGCAGGATTTTAATCGCTGTTGGCGTCCAGGGGTTCTCCAGTGTCGTATACGTCTTGTATCCGGTCTCATACCAAAACGAGACTCATCAGAAAAGCACACGAAACGCCATTGTTCTTCTGCCCAATTTCTGTGTTCAAGAGCCCATTGATATCGAATCCTACGATTGTGCATTGCTATAGGTGGTACCCGTAGCGGTCTTCGGGAATGAAGGTTCACTTCATGCAAGCGGTTTCTGACTGTTTGGTCGCTAATTAAGTTCCCTGAAGAATGATGAAGCCTCACGGCTAACATCATGGCGGTTATTGTTGGAGCTCTTCGAGTTAAGATTTGAATGTATCGGTCTTGTCTCCGTGTGGTGCAGCGATACCGTCCTCCATGGCGCTCAGCCACGGTACCAGTGCTTCGGTAACGTGTCCAAAGTCGACTGATAACACTCTGACTTGTATTCAGAGCTAAAGCCACAGTACGTTGCCGGGAACCAGCTTCTATCATTCCCACGGCTCTGAGCATTTCTTCCCTGCTTAAATGACGTCGCCGCTCCATAATAACGTTGGTTTTAATCAGTAGTAGGGAAACAGTAGCACTAATAATGTCTTCAATGCGTTGTATGTTTTTATAGGGAAAATATTGACAGCTGATTTTCATCTTTTACTCGAATTTGATTCACAGTTCCTGATTCAAATTATGAAATGCACCAAAAAGGATCCATATAAATGTATAAAATCATAAATTTATTACAAAGCCACATCTCAATCTCAAGAAATCCGCATAAAAATGCTTGATCCCTAGGCACTTTTGATGTGTGTATTTATCCTTCGAAGATCGAAAATAAATAGCTCATTTACCTGTCACACTAAAAAATTGAATCGTCAATATGGAGGCACCAACTTATATTTAAATCGATATCTTTAAAACGATGTATGTTTGGGGAAGACAAAATCAATACCAACAAGGTAGAAAAAAGGTATTATAAGTATTATAACACTAAGTAGGTAAAACATTCCAGGGAGGGATTTTATTAAAATATTATGTAAATATTGAGGTAGCTAAAATTAAAGCAAAGGTAGGAAATAGTAGATTAATGGTATTATTCTTTTATATATGTATGACAGACATTGGAGACTTGGTCCCTTCATTTTGACGCTCACCAGCCCCCCTAGCATGACCGTTCTATCTCTATTCTACCAAGAAACGACAAGAAATCTTTTCTTTACAACTTGTCATTTCTTCTGCCCGAGCATGGCGCGCACCGTCGACTCGCGTTTCTACGAAGACATAGACAGAAATTCTTTCCATAGCAACGGGGACGTTGCTATGGAAAGTTAACCTTTTGACCGCCACGTCAAAAAAGAAAAAGCGTGCCCTCAGCGCCAAGCTCCGAATTCATAATTTAATACCTACAAAATAATAGTGAGGGCGAAATTATATCGATAAAGCTCATAGAAACCTGACAACATTTTTTTACATGGGTTTTAATTTCAATAAAGATTATTATACCATCCTTGTGTTGAGTTTTATTTCATCGCGCTTTGTACTTTATGACATAAATGTAATAATCTGTGTCACAGTTACGACGTTTATTCCACAAATAGAAACAACAATCGATAAAACCAAGTCAATAGTATTACAGCACTATTGTCCATCATGACGTAATTTTTTGTCACCCTAAGACGACAGTGGCGCAGTTGGCACGTATTTCTTGAAATTGCTCGCTTCTTCTCTAGAGGTGCGACACCGATACTTATTAATAATATCGAAATTATTTATTTTGTTCATTTTGTACTTTTAACATTGTCAACTAATAAAATTTAAGTTTCTTTGGAAGAACAAGCAATATTAATGGTTTAGTATAACGCCAGTAACTGATGACATCAGTGTAGAAGTAAATACCGTTTACTGTGTTAGTGTTGTTTACTTTCTAATGTAGACAATTTACAACACTGTAATGAATAGGAAATAATGAGGAATAATGGTACCTACCTGGACAAAGTTTCTTAAGTGTCACAAACATGAAGTTCACAAAAGATAAAATAAAACATTTTATAAAAATCAGTTCTTTAATTAAAAAGTTGTGTGGTAGAAATTGGTAGAACAATCACACCATTTTTAATACCTTCACACATTATATACCGTTCAATATGTATAAGACAATCAACCTAAGTTTAATTCAACAATTGTATATTGATTTATATCGATGTACGTATGTATTTTTAGGTTGGATAGTATTAAAAAAAAAAAAACAAACATTATAAACGTGTCATTATCGACTCCTTGCAATATACTTAATAAGTCTTCACTACTCATATTATAGTTATCCATTATTAATCATGTATACAGTAAACAATAATAATAACAGCAAAAGAACTACTCTATTCAAAAATTTTCCTCGTTTGACGTCATGGGACTGTCAATCATAGACGACTGTGGCGTTCCCGGCACAGACAATACAGTCGGTGATAGGGATGTGCATTGCAGTCATTACAATCAATCGATAATCTATTAACACTTGACTTTTAAAGAGCGCATAGTTCAGTATTATAAAATTTTCTTGATTTCTCAAACATGAAAGTTCAATATCAAATGTTTTATTTGTTTAATAATGCAGAATTCAGAGTAAATCAAATATAACGTAGGTTGCCGTCGAGGTCGATATTCTTGTTATATTGACTGCTGCCTACATCACTACGTGTCCTGTTGAGGTGACTGTGGCTTTGAGGGCACGAACTTTTTAACTGGTTTTCTTTTTTGTCATCTTATGATACTACAGATGAAATCTAATGAAAGCAGTTCACTTCAAATAAATGAAGAAGAGTCAAGGTAAATAATTAACAAGGGAAAAACACAAAACAATGCTGTTTAATGACATTTATTTACGTTTAAAATTCTGTCAACCATTCGCGACCGTGGCGTGCTGGGCACATTTTGGTTTGTCGTCTACACACGACTGTGGCGGTCAAAAGGTTAAAAGGTTACGTTTAGTTAACAAAAAAAAATTGCCAATTGCACGAGTTTTTCATATTTCGTGGGCGGGATGGTGTTGCTGCATCCTGCAACCAGGCCTGGATCTTTTTCGCGAAATTAAACCTCAATATTTTACATAACATTTCAACCTTTTGAACGTAACTCAACGCAACCACGAAACGTATTTCTCGTATTTAGTTTTTATTAAGACTAGTTTGACATTTGTCAGAAGTAATGTTTCTACCCCCTAATGTCAAAAGAAGAGAAAATATGGTCGTCATGCTCGACGTTGTAGACTTGTGTCGACTGAAGAAAAGAAACATTTCTTTTCTACATTCTTAATATCGCCATGCTCGGGAAGATAGAAATATCTGTCAAATTGTCGATTCTTCCGTAGACATAGCTCGTTTCTACGGCGGTCATGCTAGGCCGGCAGCTAAAGTTCGAAACTCCTAGCGAACCCATCAACCCTACAACTGCGTGTCCGTTTCGACCGCGCGGCCATGACGTTTTTTTTTTAAAAAAAACTATCATGATTTTGTAACAATTTGTAAAAGTTAATTCCCAAAACCATAAATTTGTCAAAGATAAGGTTAAAAAGTTATAAGGGTTTGAACGTGGCCGCGCCATCGAAACGCGGAGAACCGCGCGGCCACGGAGATCTTTAAAACTACGCGTTGCAGAGACCTGAAATTCAGGTAAACAACAGATTGAATTTGTAAAAATATAGAAAAAATACCTAGGTTTATATTTTAGGAGCTGTAAGACTAAAACCCCATGGCCGCGCCATCGAAACGGTGACAAACACATTATCGCCGATATCTCGCTGAAATAGCATCGCCGACGTCTGAAGTTGTTTGTAGAAACCAGATTTGAATTTGTCAGAATTTGTAAAAATACAATGAAAATTCCTAGGTTTATATTTTAGGAGCTATAAGAATAAAACCCCATGGCCGCGCCATCGAAACGGTGAAAAACACGTTATCGCCGATATCTCGCTGAAAAAGCATCGCAATGATCTATTTTTTTTTGTAAAACCTAGATTTGAATTTGTCAAACAATGAAAAAATACACAAAAAAATCCTAGGTTTATATTTTAGATGCTGTAGTACGGATTCACGTAAAAATTTGTCGTGATTATCTATCGAAGAAAGTAAGTAATAGCGAGTGTTTTTTTTGTAAACAACACCTATTAATATGTAGAACTACCGATAAAAGGCAAAAAAAACCTTTTTTTTTTTTCAGAATATCAAACCTCCAATACTTTTTGAAAGTTTCGATAGGGTGACCATGGCTTAGTGTTAACAGAAAACACCTATTGTATTAGATATTATATCTCAAGGATTCTAAATCGCGCAAAGACAATGTTTTTTTAAGTATCTTTTAGATCCAAAGAACTTTTTTTTTTTTTTTTTAAACACAACATCTTTTTTTTTTTGCGTTTGTCATGATATATTGATGTTGGGATACATGAGTTAATTACAGGGGTTATTTCTGGCGTAACATATATTTTTTTTAATTTCAAATCCTTAGGAAGGGTTCAAAACAATGACTTTTTTTATTTAGATGCTATGTGTACGATTCACAGTTACATCAAGTTACACAAGGATAACTCTTATCGTGCGCGGCGTAAGTGGGTGTTTCAAATAATAATCGCCCAATTCAAATCAAAACCATTTATTTATAGTAGGCCAGTTACAGGCACTTTAAAATAGTCGAACCAGTGCGAGTCGTACTCGCACACACAAGTTTCCGTAGCACTATATTATATAATAAAAATATTTTTAACGCTGATTGTTTAGATTTACACTCACCGCAAAATAAAATTGGTTTTTCCTAGTATTTTTTATGAAAAACAAACTCTTACTTCAGAAGTTAAGGAGACACACAACGTTAAAGACTTTGGAAACAAATATCTCATTAACATAGACTTAAGAAAAAAAGTATATATTTTTTTAAGAGCCACAGATTTATACCCCACACAGTTATATACGTAGTTTTTTTCAACCCTTTATATGTATAATTATTTCACATCATATTTGTGTAGTGGTTTATAGAACGCACCTACTCAACAAACAACTGTGTGTGTCGTACCATAGTCTGGGTGTAAAAGTTCTGTGATATATCGACGGACAGACAAACAGCCCTAATTCATAAATGGGTAATAATAATAATGAAGTATTTAGCCTTAGACGTTGTTATGGGTTTGAATTATTTATCAAATACAGGAAAATAGGTTACATGTTATTATCTTATTGGAATTACGAATGTTGTGCAAAATTATTTGTTATGGTACTCTACTCATGCAGAACCACAGTCCATTGCTTGATAGCTGAAAATACTTAAATAAGAAAACTTGAAACTTTTCTGTAAACACTAAGCCATGGTCACCCTATCGAAACTTTCAAAACGTATTGGAGGTTTGACATTTTGAAAAAAAAAAAAGGTTTTTTTTGCCTTTTATCAGTAGTTCTACATATTAATAGGTGTTGTTTACAAAAAAACACTCGCTATTACTTACTTTCTTCGATAGATAATCAGGACTAATTTTTACGCGAATCCGTACTACAGCATCTAAAATATAAACCTAGGATTTTTTTGTGTATTTTTTCATTGTTTGACAAATTCAAATCTAGGTTTTACAAAAAAAAATAGATCATTGCGATGCTTTTTCAGCGAGATATCGGCGATAACGTGTTTTTCACCGTTTCGATGGCGCGGCCATGGGGTTTTATTCTTATAGCTCCTAAAATATAAACCTAGGAATTTTCATTGTATTTTTACAAATTCTGACAAATTCAAATCTGGTTTCTACAAACAACTTCAGACGTCGGCGATGCTATTTCAGCGAGATATCGGCGATAATTTGTGTTTGTCACCGTTTCGATGGCGCGGCCATGGGGTTTTAGTCTTACAGCTCCTAAAATATAAACCTAGGTATTTTTTCTATCTATATTTTTACAAATTTTTTACAAATTCAATCTGTTGTTTACCTGAATTTCAGGTCTCTGCAACGCGTAGTTTTAAAGATCTCCGTGGCCGCGCGGTTCTCCGCGTTTCGATGGCGCGGCCACGTTCAAACCCTTATAACTTTTTAACCTTATCTTTGACAGATTTATGGTTTTGGGAATCAACTTTTACAAATTATTACAAAATCATGATATAGTTTTTTTTTTAAAAAAAAACGTCTTGGCCGCGCGGTCGAAACGGACACTACAACTGCATAACCCTCCGTACTAGATTTTTCTGATAATGACGTAACTAATAATATAGGTACCAACTTTACAAGAGAAGCTCGATAAAGAATTAGATAAATTTAAGAACGCTAAATGTAATAAAATATGGATGAGAGAAGAAGATTATCCGAGAGATCTCTGCTAAGATGCGTTTTACCAACGAGTGTGGAGAGTGAGAGACTAGAGTATATATATGTTCTGTGGTGAGAGTATTTTCCTGTGCTGGTTACTTTCGCAACTGGAGGTCTACTCTCTTTCTCCGAAACGTAACTTCGGCAACGAACGAGAATTAAACGTAGTTACGTTTGTCACCCTACTCTACATATTTTGCGGACGCACACAATAACATTCAATACACTAATTGTTGTCTGTGAGTTCGAACTTCTTGTGTGCGTCCGAAAATTATATAGAGTAGGGTCACAAACGTAACTACGTTTAATTTTCGTTCGTTGCCGAAGTTACGTTTCGGAGAAAGAGAGTAGCCCTCCTGAATACGAAGTTAACTCTCTAGGAAAATGTTGGATGCTTTATTGTTCTTGAGAACATATTATAAAGAACAACGAGTCCCCTCAAAGGAATAAATAATAATTGTTTTCGTGATTTACTTGATCTCAATATGTTGTATTTTAATTTATATTATCTCAATTCCTACTGAAAATTTTAAGACTGGAAGGAGACCATGTGGTTAACGATTCAAATATCGGATGTTTTTTTATTCATATTTAGTAATATGTTTAATTCTATTGTGTGATAAATAAGATTGTTGGTTTTACGGTTTCAAATGTTTAATTAGAGTAGTAAGGGAGAATGATGTCCAAATATGTTTAATTGGTTACTACAAATTATTAAAAGACTCATCATAAATCTTGTTTGATTTGAGACAAACCTTAAAAATTACCAGTTCCGGAACCAGTACCGGAATTCCGGAATCAGATCTCTAGTATTGGAACTCAGTTCCGGAGTTGCTAACGTTGCGATATTGCATACCCTACAGCAGATAGATAAATATAGTCAAAAGGTTGTGTGCCACCGGCTCATAATGAAATAGTTTTTTGCATCAAATGTTTTATTTACAACTGAAAACAAAACGTTCTATTCGTATTCAAGGTTTTTCTTTGGTCTATTTAAATATTTTTTTCAAGCAAATATATTCAATACTATTTTTAATACATAACAATATTTATGTACAATAAATAAAAGCTGCACCATTACTTTAAATCTAACGTTTCTGGAAGCTAAATATCTTAATAAGAACAAGGCCCACGACAGTGGCAGCAGCGACCCCAATTCCCGCTTTCCACCACGACGAATTGTCCCCCGTCAAACTGGCGAAGTGCTTCAAATGTCTGAAATATTATGAATTCACAGTTAACACAAAGCCTTTGAAGCCTTAAAATAAACCGAGATATAAATAATTTACACTAACCTGTGCTTGCTGAATAAAATCCAAGCTGCTTGAAATTGACTGACAAAGACAATTAAAATAACAGTATCTCAACTCCAGCAATTATTTAGGACGAGAAAGTAGTTTTTTTTTTTAATTTGACGTCTTATTTCTCAGTGATTGTAATTTAAAACCACACAACATTGACAGTAAATCATTTGTAAAAGCAGTACCTAACAATAATGTGTTTACTTACGGAAATGCAGCCATGGTGGCGAGTTTGACGAACACATCGTGTTTATTTTCTCTAATGTTGAACAACTGAGGTGGCAGTAGTTGATATTTATTGCAAAACACATCAGGTTGGAGGATGTACTCCTGCCTTGCGATCAGCGCATCACCCTTTGTTCCCACTATTAGCACAGGAATATGACTTTCTGCGAAGTATTTCTGTAAGCCAAATAATTGCATTTATACACGCGGTATTCCAATTCAAAGCAAATACACATATCGAGTAGATAGACTTCTCCACGCCAGTGTCCACAAGTAGCCATATGACATAAAAAACCGTGTGCGTGTGGATTGAGAGATCTTTTCGAAAAACTCTTCCAATCCCACCCAAATTATAAGAGGATTTAGGAAATAATTGTAAAAACTTCATGGTAAGGTATAAAATTTGTAAAACCTAAACAAAGAAAGTTAGAATTCATTAACTGGATCTCTCAATCTGGACAACTGAAGAAAAAGCCATAACGCGTATCCAAGAATATACTGCCTATGTGTTTATAATTTGCATTTTAATTAATTGTGAACAAAATTTCGATTCGTTTCAAAGCCACGTTTAAGATTTATAACAGTTTTAATGGATCACTCAGAGTGGACAATTTTCAATTGAGTGATCTTGTAAAACACGACCTAGTACTGAAAAAGTAGGAATAATTATCATGTTTATTACAAATTATGCTTCTGGGAAAATTTGTAAAACAAAAATCGTGATTGAAATCTTACTGGTTCAAGGGAAAATGAAAATCTTGTTTTTTGTCGATCGTCCCAACTGAGAGATCCTTATTTTGAACTATATTTAATAAACCAAAACTTATAGGTAGAAGGTAGATACATCAGAAATTGTTAAAAAGGTTGTACTAAAATTTGACGAATCAGTCGTCCCTGTAAGTGTTATACTTAAAAAGATAAATCATTTTTTACAATCCTTGAGGAAAACGTTGAGTAGGGTGACCATATCGCCGGTCGGAATCATTACCGGTACAATTCAAATTATGACGCAGTGGCAGTATTAAGGCACTCTCACTTCTAATTTTAACTCAACGGGGACAACGGGAATAATTTGAAAAGCATATAATACAAGAAATTAACCTTTTGAACGCCAGAGCATAAACGCATGTGCGTACCCTCCACGCCAAGCCAAAAATTCACCGCAAATGCAAATAAAAAATCCCTTTGGTTACAAAAGCATTCTTAACTTATTTCGTGATTATACATTTAATATTTAAGATATATAGATCACATTTTAAAGATATATAAATAAACACACACACAATTAATGATTTAAATCGGTTATTTCGTGTTCTAGTGCACCACAATTTTTGTCACATATTTGTGTCGTTGGCGTACAGGGCACGCGCTTGCTTGTCATGTATATATGACAATGGCGTTCAAAAGGTTAACGGGGACAACGGGAAGTAATTATAATTATTTTTAAATTCCCTTTGTCCCCGTTAACGGGGACATGGTCTACGGGGACAACGGGAATACAGGGTTTAAACGTTTTTATACAAGTTTGTGTCTGGTTCTGGTTACACTACATAATTTAAATAATATAAAATTACGTTTTTAAATGAAAAGTTTCTGCTAAGTTAGGTACTGTATGTGTAGTGCTCTTACTAAGGAATTCTTAATAAAATTTTTTTTTTTATTTAATTCGTAGGTCCTCATGATAGAAGGGAGCTTATTAAGTATAATCAAAAAAGGTCTTCCTCCCATGCGCTTTTTTTTAATTTCACTCATATTTACATACTTGCTCAAGTAGGCGTTCCGTTGACACGCAAGATTGTAAGAAAGCAAGCCTACTTATTTTGTCAAGCCAATGAAATACCAAATACTTTCAATGACTTCAAATGCATAGCAGGTAGAAAATAGCTTTCGAATTTTTTTAAACGGAACCCTGAAATTTCAGTTCGCAAAGCACAGTTTATGAACGGACTACGGCGGGATGATGGTCGAGAGCCAGGCTTAAGTGGGATCGTTCTGCCGTACCACGGGCAAGCCTGTGGTGCCGTTGCCCGGGGTGAACCGCTAGGAGGTAGATCCCGAACCACCCAACATTTTAGTCTGACTTTAATTAGTACTTCTGAACCGTTTTTTAAGTCATTTTGCCATCAACTTTTTCAATGCCAAGGCTTATTGTTGAGACAGCGTAAGAAGTGGACATAAAACCAGTACGGTGTGAAGGAATTTCAAGGAGTAGGTTTTTGGAAGCTCGAAGGTTACGACTGTGAGAACTGCCCAACACTTTGAATTTTTTTTTTTTGTAATCAGGGGCACATGGATCGTTCAGGATGGTAAAGAGCATGCAGAGAGATCTGAGAGATCTTCTACGTCGGATAGACAGCCATTTAAGCTGAGAACGGTATGAAGAGATGTGATCGTATTTACGAAGGCCAAAAATGAAGTGAATACAATAGGGGATAATCCTATTTTTTTTTCTTTGTCCGTCGCGTAGTTTATTGAAAAGTATTGGACACGTATTTTTTCTTTTTCACGTGGTCATAAAATTACGGAGATATATTGAGTTGAAATGGCGCATGACGTCACATGTAGGTAAGTTTTATACCCACTTGTGACGTAATAAGCCCCCACTCTCCAACTTTAATGAGTTCTAACTAAGTAATACTTAGATATTTTGATAAAACAAAAAATACGTGTCTAATATTTTTGTATCACCTGTCTGACGGACAAAATAGAATGTCGTTTTCTTTACCCAGTCCGATCCCCTATTGTTGAGCAGACGATCCAATTTGTTCAGAAGTTCTTGGGATAGATCAGCATAACAAACATCAGCGTGGTCGATTATGGGAAGCACAAGTGACTGGACTAAAGTTATTTTAGTGCTCGATGGGAGAAAATGTTTAAATCTATATAGAGACTGCAGTGAGTATGTGACCTTCTGGCTAATCTGAGCTACCTGCTTATTCCAACTGAAAGTATCGTCTATGCACAGGCCTAAGTCTTTTACGTGTGGTGAGAAGGGGTCACAGAATTGTCAAACATAAGTGGCATTAGCTGGCTAGTCAAACATAAGTGGCATTAGCTGGCTATGTCCAAATTTCTCAGGTAGTAGGTACGAACTACCAATGAGGATGGCCTGGCATTTCCCGACGTTGACAGCAACCTCAAATTTGCCAATTTTTTTTTTGTTTCTATTCAAAACTTAGCAAGTTTTGAACAGAAACAAAAACAAAATAATTACAAAAATATTTATTATTCTTAGGAATAAGTACTAAATTAAACATACTATGATTTTTAAAATAAAATAAAGCGAAATTGGGATAAAAACATATTAAGTATAAGCAGCCCTTTCACACTTTAGTACTTACCCTTTTCCGAAAAAAAAAACGACTTTAGGTAAATATGCATCCAAATATCCGATCACTACATATCACAAAAGTGTAACTTGTATTGGCGAAAGTAGAACAAAAACAGCCCTATCGTCATAGGGCTGTATTTGTTCTACTTTCTTACTTTCAATACAGAATTGTTTGTTGGGAGATTTTTAACTCAAGACTGACTAATTGAGCAAAAAAGAATCAATGTTTTACATGATACTTACAATATATATCCGAGCAATATATTCAAAGGAACGACTGGCAGCAACGTCATAAACAAGACAAGCAACATCACAATTGACTTCATGCGGCTGCAGTGGATCTGAGACACGCGTAATTGGTATTTCTTTTAATACTAAGTACTTTTCCTGACCATACACTAATACAGTATTTATACAACAATTCTCAGAAGCATTGCTGTCTCCCCGCTCATTGGCATGCGGTTTTATTTTCTGAAAATAAAAGCTAATGTAATAACAGACTTGCAATAGAATAGCATAATAATTTTAGTAGTGGAACATTAAATATTTCCAAGTCAAACCTTATGTGCTATGCCGAGGAAGCTTCTACAGATAGATGTTTTTCCACATGATCTTGGACCAATAATATGACACTGGTAAACATTACGACTGGATTGTTTCTTAGCAATATCAACTTTCTTTTCACGAGTTACTGTAAAAAAAATGGAGGCAAATATGAGTGACTGTTAGACTCATTGTTTAACTTAATAAGTACATTTAGATTTTATGTCTTAAATCTAGAACTCACTGTGTATAGCTGTTTTTTGAGTTTCATTTTCTAAAAAATTGAACCCCAGGTAAGCTAGGTAAGCACTTGTATTTTGCAAATCCACTAACGTCATTAGGGTCCAACGACACATCCAACCTTGTAAAGTCAAATATCCCTGAAATAACAACAAGTTAAGAAAAAATTACATGCTATGGCCATAATAAACTTGTATTTACAGTAATCTACACTAGATTACTGTAAATACAAGTTTATTAGTGAGTCAATAGTGAGGTCAAGCCAATAGTTATAGCCAGAGAGGGGTTTGTTTTTTATTCAGGGTAACCCCCACCCCTAATCTAAATTCCTTGTCTTGAATAAAAGTAATGGAAACCAGGATGCAGCTGAAAACCAAGCAACTATCTATCTGACCTTCACCAGTTATTGGGTAACATGATACCCTTTGGCTTACCAAGTGTACATACCCAAAATGTGAGATCTGGCTTAAATGTTGGGGTGGCTGGTATATTTGTGGTCTATACACTATTGTATGCTAAAAAACTATATACCTTATCATTTGTAGGTACAGTGTATCGCAAATTATGCCATGGTATTCTTGGGCAACAGGAGAAAACATTTTTTAATTCTGTGGGATTGAGCATGCCATCTTTATCACTGTCATATTTTTCAAACAACTGGGTTAGAAACTGCTGGCCTTTGTAAGATAATTCAGAAGTGCAGCCTACAGGTACTTTAATACTGCAAATAATAAAAAGGATTTTATTCATAAAACTAAATTAATGAAAAGTCTGTGAGAGTCCCCTTAAGGAGCACAAAGACAATTAATAATGTATCAATAAATAAAGTATACAATACTTACTTAGAATACAAATAATTATGAGTCAATTCCAGGCTCTCCTCATAGCCAAATTTACGAAGAACTGTCCATGTTGTTTCATTTCTTCCTCTTTGTATAAATAAACAATGTAAGAAAATAAAACCTTTTATGGTTATACAATCATTTTCTATACCACCGGCGATGTTTTGAGCAATTACTGATTTTACTTCGTCTAAAACCTGAAAATCATTATTCAATAGTAAAGAAAATAGAAACTTACATAAAACGCAACATATTATACTGATTAAAATTCAATACAGTAACTAGTCTGTTACCTTATGTAATGAATATAAAAAATGACACTTAAATTGCAGAATGTTCAATAAATTACCTGTAATTGCAAAGGTGAGTCAAAACATTTCTTTTGAAACATTGTTACTTCATAATCATCTAGAAGGCCATCACCATCTAAATCACAGATTTTGAATATCCTTGTCAAAGCTCTTTTACATTTCTCTGTTAGCTATAAAAAAAGAATTGTGATTTTCTTGACCATGATTTTGATTACCCACTCACATTGACATTATTACTTACCTCTTGTTCGTCAATACTGTAAATTGGATTGATTGGGTGGAGGACGGCTTTTTGTGCATTGTAAAACATTTCAGAAACATTTATAAGAGATTTTGCTGAGCATTCTATGCACCTGTCCACTTCCGGATATTCTTCCGCAATGTCCCAAATATTCTAAACAATACATTTTACAAAATGAATTAAATATATATATATGTGTTCATAGAAGGCAGTGGTGGCTTGTTGGTAGTGATGTAAACTTACATCTATTATGGAGTAGTCAATTAAATCAATCTTGTTTCCAACAAGAATGACAGGCTTTCTGTAATCATCAGAACAGTTTTCTCTCACGAAAGGTAACCAATATGATGCTATTTTGTTGAGTGTCTCTTGTCTGTCCACTGAGAAAACTATACATATTACATGAGCCCTTTCAATTTCTTCTCCCACCTGTTCTAGAGCTTGTTCTGCAACTGAAGGATTTAATGTGTATTTGATAAAGCAATCAACCAAGCTCTAAGATATGTTTACTGCAAATAAATGACTTATTTAGACAATTAAGTGAACAATTTAATAAATAATGGTTTGTTTTTATTTTGTTCACTTCCAAGAAATTGCTTTTGCTTTACTAAAATCATTAGAAAACAGAAAATGCAATTATGCAATGTTTTTTGTAAGTACTAATTGCGTCCACATGTTAGCACCTTGTTAGAAGCTGAAAAGTAAACAATATTTATCGTTTTAGTGTCTACAAGCATTTTATGTTGTAATATACATACGACAAATATCGATAATGTTGGTTGGTACTTGTTCCGGCGTAACATCTGCAGGAATTGTGATTTCTTCAGACTTCGGCGGCACATGTTCAGTAAATTCTTCAGTTACTAAAGAAAGTATAAGCGAGGTTTTTCCGACACCAGGTTCTCCTAACAGCAGAATTCTAACAGTTCGAGGTATGGACTCGTAAACCATCTTGATGTGTAAAGTTTGTTACATTACGTATAGGGACATTTTTCTGATAGTAGAGTTTGTGTTGATACTAATTTTTTGTCTCGAAATACTCCTTTGCAATGTAGTCCGCCGGAATTTCGAGTTTGATCATAATTTTCACAGACATACATGGAGTACATGGACAGACAGAATCAGTCAGTCAGCCGCTGTCAGTCCGTTTTTCCGATTAAATTGCCAATGTAAAAAACAGTACTCAGAACTTTAAGTAAAAAATATAGTGTTTCCTAGGTTAAGGGGGTTTTTCAAAAAGCGAATTCACCAAGATAACTTGATAGGTATAAGATTGGGTACATAGGGCGTGATGGATGAGAGAACGCCAAGCCTACAACAATATTTTCATTCAATGGAAAGTTTCAGAGAGGTACCCTTTGGGCAGGAACCACTTCCGTTTATCAGTGGTCTACAAAGTGTTGTTCAGAAACGTTGATTTTCATGTCAGCGTAAGGTTCCGGCACCAACAGGAAACCGCACTCTCGGTGTCATCACTGCGTCTACTGTCTGGAGGACACGGAGTGGCATACCCTAGCAGAGTTTGCCACATGGGAGGAGCCGCGCCGCCGCCGTGCCCTCGTAACGGAGGAGCCGACCGGTCGACGCCGGCCGTCACTCGTTCGATGGTCGGGAGTGCAGAATCGTGGGATACGGTGATCTCCTTCTATGAAACCGTCATTTCATGGAGAAGGGGGCTGCGGTATGGTTGAAGGAGGTCGTGACCACTCTCCGAAGCTGCAGTAGACGTACCGGGCGTCGGTGGAGGGCGGACCACGTCCTTATTATATACAGCAAATATCGCTGTGGGAACAAGAAACACTTTCCAAATAAAGCCTCATTTATTAAATTAAATGGTCTCCCGGATCCCGGATCCCGAACTCCATATTATTATAACCCCTTACTGCATAGCATGACATATCGGGCATTAGGGGTTTTTGTCACATCATTTAAATTTGGTCCATTATTTTTTCTTCTTGCAACTCTTAAATAAAACACCGGTAATATTATTTGACGTTTGGAAAAAAAAATTGTGTCCAGCACTAAAAGATTATAAAAAAATGTCAGTTTGTTTCCTAACGGTCGAGAACAGGTAAGTGGGCTGCGCATTCGGGGTGTTTTTGCATGGATTTTCACGATATAGAGCTGCGATAATTATTTTGCATACAATAGGCTTTTATTGAAAGGCAATAGGCAAAAAAAAACTAGATTCGCATGAATGATTCCATATATTTTTGTTGCTAAAGTTAGTGCCCATATATGGGTTAGTATGCAGTCGTAGGAAAAACTTTTTGCCAGATATGGGATAGTATGCAGAATGACAACAGAAATGATAAAGCCATATTTGGGATAGTATGCAATAGAGTCAATTTTAAGAAATATTTTGAAGAAGTGGCTACAAACGTTTTTTTTTATTTTCCTTGGTTTGATTAGGCTTTCGCTGCTTTTTCTCCCCAACAGTTTATGAAGAACACTGGCGAGACGGAAACAAGTGCATGTAGTCAATATTTCTGATGGGATTGAAGACGAAGAGCTTCTGATGAAGATAAGGAATGGAGAGATAATCGAGCAGCGGACCCGTTATATTATTTGTATGAGTCTGATGAAGATAGAATTGGAAAACCAATCCGACCAGCCTTCAACTAGTCGACAGGGGAAGGGAGGTAACAATGGGAAAACTCCTAAGAAGACATTTATATGGGAAATTGGTCAGCTGTAGTATAGCGAAGACAATTACGCCTTTCTAGGAGATATTAGCCTCACAGATGAAATAAAAGGTTTAAATACACCATAAAAACCAAATTTCATAATACTCTGAATAAATAAATTAAAAAATAGGTGAAAATAAGCGTTTTTCTCATTTATTTCCGTATCTCCTTTCACGTATACAATCTATCACACGCCTGGCGAATACTTCCTTAATCCGTTAGGTAATAACGGATATACATTCTCATTTTTATCTTAAATTTTTGATTCGCCAGCTACTTCTGCATACAATGACATATTTGGCAAACTTGATAATAAACCTACAACTGCATACAATGCCATATTTGGCATCGAAATTTTTTGCTAAATATCTTCCAAAATACTAGGGTTAGATTTTTTTAAATATTTTTAGTGGTATTTCTTGGGGTAATTCTACGTCATATATTTTTTTCGTCCCAATCAAAAAATCCATGCAGTAAGGGGATAATTATAACACCTTTGATTTTTTTTTAAATGTTGCATGTTTGAGCAAATAAAGTTATCTGAATCTGAATTTGTATCCGTACCTAAAGGTTCCCGATGGGACTTTATTGCTAAGGCTCTGTCTGTATCTATCTGTCTTTTCATCGGTCCATTCATCTGTTACCTGCCTTTTTGTCTTTTGAACTGTAATAGGAAAACTATTCAACCATGCGTGGTATCTATTAGTTCCATGAATAGAGTAAACGAGGCATAAAAACACTGACTTTTTTTTTTTTTTTTTTCTTCAGTGTGGCATCACGCGTCAGCGTATTTTGCCATTGCTCATGTTCTATAGTTTAGTCTTCAGTTAACTAGCTAGATCTTAACATTTATTATCCATTCGTGTAAATACCTAAGTAAAGGCTTATTTAATTTAATTATAAACCTAACAAAAATGACATTGACATTAAGCACAAAATGTCAGTCATATGTCAATTGTATGGTCAATTGTCAACAACAAGTGTCAAGAGTGCCATGATGCCAGGAGGCCAGACGTCCAGACTGCCGGCCAGTGTGGTGTGTGGTTTTGAGGCATGAGAAAATGGAAAAGCAATTGATTTGTGCAGGTTAATCAAAGAAAATACAGTCTGTAGGTTATTTTCAGTACAATTACGAACTTAATGAAATTTTCAAGTACCCATGTATCGAAAGTCTAATCATGGGGGAGATTAACAAGAAACAAAATGATTGGGAATCTTCTAAAGGTTCACGAGATCCTATAAAAACTCTGGAGGTAAGTTTTTTGACGAGTGCAGTATGTTTTAGACTGCTATATTTTCATGCAACTGGCCACTGCCCGCAAGGCCAGTGCGATCCGTGAAAATTTTAACGAAGAAGATTACAACGTTCATCTACTAAATTATCATAACATCTCATTAGCAACGGAAACAATAAGAATGTCCTGGATACTCGTAGATTTCTGGAGGAGCTCCATTAGGACATTCGGAGGATTAATATTTCAAGGCTAAACACTTTTAGTCTCATTCTCCTTTAATAATTTAAATAAGTATATTCTCTTTTAACAAAGTTAATCTTTTAGTTGATACAAATAGCCTCTCTATCTATTTTCAGGACAAATGGAAGTTAGTGCCATCCTTTTTACAAGTGAAAGGCTTAGTTAAACAGCACATTGATTCTTTTAATTATTTTATCAATGTTGAAATAAAGAAAATAGTGCAAGCTAATGAAAAAGTATTCTGTGATGCAGACCCATTATTTTACATTAAATATCTAAATGCTTATGTTGGGGCACCAGACTTAGAAGAAGGTTACAATGTTACTAAGCCTACTACACCCCATGAGTGCAGGCTCAGAGACATGACATATTCTGCACCAATCACAGTTGACATAGAATATATACGAGGCAATCAAAGAGTTATAAAGAATAAGCAGTTGATTGGAAGGTGGGTATTCATGAACATATTTCTGGTTCATCCATTTAAATAAAAAATTTGATTGTGTGGTTTTATGAAACCACAGTAAAAGTGAAACATTTTTTCACACTATAGATATTTAACTAAAAATTTTTGGAATAATATTCCATTCCATAAAAGGTATAAAACGGGGAGTAGGGATAAAGTGGAAGGCACTCTGACAAGCGCCTTTCACTTTATCCCTACTCCGCGGCCGAGCGTCACGCGACATGCAACACACAGACGAAAAAGTTTGAGACGATGTAATAAAAGTTTCACTTTAATAACATTGAAGTATCTGTTTGTAATTTCAAAATAACAGCTTTTTACTGGAAGTAAATTATACCATTCTTTTTAATTTTTGTCTCTCTTTTGCCGGCTTATTTCCGAAATGGCTGGACCAATTTTGACAGGAATTTTAGTGGCAGATAGCTGATTAACTTAGGCTATTTTTATTTTAGAAAAAGTATTAATAGGGACAGGACCCTAATACTTTTTCTTAAATAAAAGGAGCATAAACATTAAAACCCTTGAATTTGTTAACAAAATCCGATTCAAATAGTTTTATAATAATTTTACACAGACAAAGGTAGCAGGGCACACGGTTCGATTCCCGAGTGTAGCAACCGAATTTTCGAAAATATTTGAATGTAGATGTTTGTTTTTAAAAATAAAGAAATGTTTCCTTTGAGTTAAATTTGCTATCTCTAGTATTTGAAGTAGTTTCCTCCAGATGACATTGAAAAATTCCACCCTAATATCTACTAATATTATAAATGCGAAAGTTTGTGAGGATGGATGGATGTTTGTTACTCTTTCACGCAAAAACTACTTAATGGATTTGGATGAAATTTGGCACACGGGTAGTTTATAACCTTGATTAACACATTAGATACTTTTTATCCCGATAGTATGTTCCCGTGGGATAATTATCGAACTCCACGTGGGCGACGCCGCGGGCATAAGCTAGTATATAATAAATATGTGATGTTACATGTTGCAGGTAAGTTAGGTTATAGTTGTATGGTAGTTGGCTAGTTTTTTCCTACATATCTTATCCTATATGCTCAGTATGAGAATTTTAACTTCAGATCATGGTGATAGAGTGGGGGCTGTGGAGTGCTATTTATGACTCCTACTACACTTGCAAATAGAAGCTAAATGAAACACAAATAATTATAATTATAAAAAAGTCTGTTATTATAGTAGTGAGTTGTTACATTAGTAAGTGCTAAACTGATAAGTTTACTGTTTATAATTATGTAATGTTGTTTCATTTTTATTTTTTACAGAATGCCTTTGATGTTAAGATCTTCAAATTGTGTTCTCACAAATAAATCAGATTTTGAACTAGCACAACTTAATGAATGTCCACATGATCCAGGTGGCTATTTTATCATTAGGGGTATGTGATTTCTAAATATAATTAACTTTAATTTTAAAACAGATGAAAGCATAATGTTTGAAACTAATATGAGGCTTAAAAATATTCACAAAGCTTTTAAGTTTACAATGATTTTTTAGTTCAGTTTTGTTTGTCTTTCTATGAAGGTAGAACATACTCTTTTGAGTTGTATTTTATTAAAAATGTCAAGCCGTTTACCCACAGTAAAAGGCCGGACAATAGGGATGATGATGATGACCTCTATACTTTTTCTTTGTCTATCGGGTAGATTATTAAGGAGTTGTATTGAGTTCAAATGGCGCATAACGTCACGGGTGAGTAAATTTTATACCTACTTGTGACTTAGTGAGCCCCCACTCTCCAACTTTAATGTGTTTTAACTAAGTAATTTTTGACAAAATAGAATTTCTTTTTCTTTACCCAGTCATTGTCCCTATTTTTATTATTAAACAGGATTTTATGTCCTGTTTAAAAAATGAAAACATTACCTATTGTTTGATAATTCAAGCTTTAGGATCCTCTAGTGTCTATCATAATCTTTAATTTTTAATGAAACAGCACAGTGGACTAGTAAAAAGCCTAACTGTAAAACACTGGACAGGGCAGATATTGTCTAGGTCACCTAATCACGCAAACAACAAGCTTTGCTATTGTACAGCTTTAGCAGGATGCCTGGCAAATTTATATGAAAACATGAATCATACTAAATTATTTTTGTGGCATACATTTATTTATTATGATTTATAAACTTATAGGACAGGAAAAAGTGATATTGATCCAAGAACAATTGTCCAGGAATCGCATGATTGTTGATGAATTCAAAGGAGCCATTCAATGTCAAGTAACTAGTTCCACACATGAGAAGAAAACCAGGACTAATGTCATTGTAAAAAATGGAAAATATGTACTGAGACATAATGCCTTGTCTGATGTAAGTTGTCTTACCAGGTAATCTCGCTGCAATCGTTATTTAAATTATTCCAAAATAAGGTCATTCAATTGATCGTTTTCCGTAGAGGATATCTGAATAGAGTGGTAATCAATTTATAAGCCACTGCACCATACAAATCAACACTTATATTTTCTCTGTTACCTGCACTTATTTGCACATAATTTCCAGGATATACCAATTGCAATCGCCTTCAAAGCTATGGGTATCTGCAGTGATCAAGAAATTATGCAGCTTATAGGTACTGATGATACATCACTGAAAAAGATGGCCCCTTGCATTATGGATTGTCATAATTTGAAGATATTTACTCAAAATGAAGCTCTGTCTTATATTGGAAGCAAACTTAAGGTTAAAAGGTATATAGTTAATAAATTATCGCTCTTTGACTGTGGTTGATAATTAGTTATTTGCAATCATTTTCTTTTAATGTTTTTGCAGGTTTCATTCAGGTGGTGCTAAAGTACGCACTCCTATTGACGAGGCTCGAGATCTGTTAGCTACAACAATTTTAGCACATGTAGTAGTAGAAAATTATAATTTCTATGTAAAGGCTATCTACCTGGCTATAATGGTTAAAAGAGTAATTGAAGCTGAGACAAATAAAGCTGCTATTGATGACCCTGACTACTATGGAAACAAGAGACTTGAGCTAGCTGGCTCTTTACTTGCTTTAATGTTTGAAGATCTTTTCAAAAGATTCAATTGGGAATTGAAATCAATAGCAGACAAAATAATACCAAAAGTTAAAGCTGCGCCGTTTGATGTTGTTAAACACATGAGGCCTGATCTTATTGCTAATGGACTGTTCGCCGCCATTTCTTCTGTAAGATTTAATTCAAATGCTTTACTTGGTCATCAAAAATTATGTTTCATATAAATGTTTTCTGTTGTAGGGTAACTGGACGATCAAAAGATTCAAAATGGAAAGACATGGAGTAACGCAAGTGTTAAGTCGTCTTAGTTACATTTCAGCTTTGGGTATGATGACCAGAGTTAATTCTCAGTTTGAAAAGACTAGGAAAGTATCTGGACCGCGTTCATTGCAACCTTCGCAGTGGGGCATGTTGTGTCCGTCTGACACTCCTGAGGGCGAAGCATGCGGCCTCGTGAAGAACTTAGCGCTGATGACTCACATCACCACCGAGTGCTCTGAGGAGCCTATCGCAAGACTAGCGCGAAACGCGGGCGTAGAAGATGTCAGACTGTTAGGTGGCGAGGAGATCAATCACCCGGCTGTCTACATGGTATTTCTTAATGGTTAGGAATTAACCTGGTGATCGAATATTACTCTAAACTAATAACAAACCTCATCATGTTATTATTATTTTCAGGTAATATACTAGGTGTTTCAAGACAATACAAAAGGCTCATAAAAGTTTTTAGAATGTTCCGGCGACGCGGCCTTATATCAGCTTTTGTGTCCATTTACCCTAATCACAATCAGAGAACTGTCTACATATGCAGCGACGGGGGTCGACTTTGTAGGCCGTATATCATTGTAGAAAAAGGATACCCACTAGTCCAACAATACCATATAAACGAATTAAATAGAGGAATCAGAAAATTTCAAGACTTTTTAAATGATGGACTTATTGAGTACCTAGATGTAAACGAGGAGAATGACAGTCATATAGCTACTTTTGAAATTGATATAGATCCGTATGTTACCACGCATCTAGAAATTGAACCGTTCACAATTCTTGGCGTTTGTGCGGGGTTAGTCCCCTACCCACATCACAATCAGAGCCCTAGGAATACCTACCAATGCGCTATGGGTAAACAAGCGATGGGTAAGTAAATTTATTTGTTTAATTATAGTTTATTATTTCTGCAAAAGTAAGCAGTGTAAAGTAACAATAAAACGGTCGTTAATATTTCAGGTACCATTGGTTACAATCAGAAAAACAGAATAGATACATTAATGTACAATTTAGTCTATCCACAATGTCCAATGGTAAAGACCAGAACCATAGAACTAACGAATTTCGACAAATTGCCAGCTGGGCAGAACGCCACGGTCGCCGTCATGAGCTACAGCGGATACGATATCGAGGACGCATTGATACTGAACCGAGCATCTATCGACCGCGGGTATGGCCGCTGTCTTGTATACAAAAGTGCTAAAACCACTATGAAGAGATACAGTAATCAAACCTCTGATAGGATTTTGGGGCCTTCGAGGGATGCTACTACGGGAAAGATTATTAGAGCACATGAAGTTCTTGATACGGACGGCATTGCTGCACCTGGCGAAATGGTTGAAAATAGACAGGTTTTGATAAATAAACAGATGCCACCGGCGACCCTGAACCCTGTCACGCAGGGCCAGCCACAACAGGTGGATTACAAAGATGTTCCTATCACATATAAAGGTCCTGTTGAATCTTATATAGAAAAAGTTATGGTGTCGTCAAACTCAGAGGATGCTTTTCTCATTAAAATATTGTTACGTCAGACACGTATTCCGGAGATAGGCGACAAGTTCAGTTCCCGACACGGTCAGAAAGGCGTGACCGGTTTGATTGTGCAGCAAGAAGATATGCCGTTCAACGACAGAGGCATTTGTCCAGACATGATCATGAACCCACATGGTTTCCCTTCGCGGATGACCGTGGGGAAAACTATAGAACTATTAGCGGGAAAAGCTGGCTTGATGGAAGGAAAATTCCATTACGGTATGAACCCTATTCTAATTAGATTTTCAAACAATGCAAGGTCGTATTAAATAAGCATCCACAAATGCGATAGGTATCGCGTTTTCTGTTTGAGTATTGTTATTTATACTTCTTTCAGGTACTGCATTCGGTGGGTCCAAGGTTCGTGATGTATGTCATGAATTGGAAAAGCATGGGTACAACTATCATGGCAAAGATATATTTTATTCTGGTTTAACTGGAGAACCTTTGGAAGCCTATATTTATTCTGGCCCTGTAAGTATATGATAGATTAATAAACTACAGCTGTGGGGCCCTGTTACGCTCATAAACGCAATTCCTGTTGTTATTTATTTTTAGTGGTGCGTAAAATAAATAATTAAAGGGTGTGTAATATATGCCATAATAACAGATAATATATCATTACTTGAAATAACGTTCACATGATATAATTTTCATATGTTATAAAAACAAATAACCTCATTTCATGTGATCTAATATTATATTTCATATAAACTTCTTTTGCTCTAATAACATTTAGTATAACGTTCAGTTGACCTAATTCTGTAGTGAATAAGTAAATATCAAAAAAATCATACTGTTATAACCTCATCTAACCCAAATGATTCACCAACAATAGAAGTGGTCTGGTCTGATCGCTAATGGTCATGGTTCTAACCTAAACTAACCCAGATGGTTCACCCACAATAGGGAGGATCTGGCACTCGGCGGCCGCTGTCGCGGCACGCTCGCTCGCCTTCGTGCGCTAATGGTCATGGTTCTAACCTAACCTACATGATTCACCAACCATATAGGGGATCTGACGCAGGAATATATTAACCTAATACTATAACTAACTGAATATTAGTTTAAATGTGCATTATAGATGTTAATTAATCCATATAAAATTAGGTGAACAGAAATTATATCAATAATTCATTATATAATTTCATCGTTATATTAAACAAAAATTATATCAAATGAAAATATATCATATGATCATTAGAACTTTTGTCATTATAACAAATGGTACGCACCCATAATTAAACCACTTGCCGGCCCTGTCTCTTTACGACGTCTTCGTTGAATAATAATTTCTTTTTCATTTTAAGCCTTTAAAAATGGTCCAATAAAATCTGTTTGTTATGTAGGTATACTATCAAAAGCTGAAGCATATGGTTCAAGATAAGATGCACGCCCGTGCCCGCGGTCCGCGCGCCGTTCTGACTCGTCAGCCGACCGAAGGTCGGTCACGAGACGGAGGCCTGCGTCTCGGGGAAATGGAACGGGACTGTCTCATTGGGTATGGTGCGAGGTAAGCTAAACAAAAGTTTACAGCATGTCTGCCAATTCAACCTTGTATACAATCATCATAGGAAACGACCAACCACCGAGCACATTTTTGTCGACGTTTTACAAGTGCCCATGTAGGCCTATGGGAAATAAAAAAAATTGATTTATACTCTGACTATTTGATGCAAGAGTAGGTAAACAAAACGTAAGTAAAAAAAACTTGACTCGGATGTTTTTGCCTTGCCTTATGTACCCCAGAGTTACCGAATTATATCTAAAAGTTCGGCGTTACCTTGATAGTCACTTCCATCACTAATATTCTACCTATCCAATTTTTGCAGTATGTTGCTGATGGAGCGCCTGATGCTTGCGTCGGACGCATTCAACGCTGACATCTGCGGCGCGTGCGGGCGCCTGGCGTCGCGCGCGTGGTGCCATGCCTGCCACTCGTCCGCTGCCGTGTCCAGTGTCGAGATGCCCTACGCCTGCAAACTACTTTTCCAAGAACTGGCATCCATGAACATCGTCCCCAAACTCACTCTCAAGAAATATTGCTAGTTTTCTGAAACCTGTTATAGTCGTGTGATTTTTGTATTGCTGAACTGATATTGTTTAAGTGATACTTTAATAAATTCTTTGAATGTTGACATTATTTTCATTCAATATCTCATTGATGGGAAAGCTCCAGGGTGTCACCAGCGCCTAAACCAGTAATCACAACAACTTAACCATACAATGGATTAAAGGTCACAGCGATTCCCGGGGCAACGATGCTGCGGAAGAACTCGCTAGAAGGGGTTCAAGCATGGCAGCAGTGGGACCGGAACCCATCGTGCCACTCCCCTTCGGGTGCCTACGAACTCTGGTAAGGAAACGCACCAGGGATCAACACCACAAACTGTAGACCATGGTGAGTGTAGGCAGGCCAAGGAAGCACTTCCTACTATAGATGGCCGCCTCACCAAACGGGCGCTTCGGCTGACCAAGTCACAGCCACGCATAATCACACAGCCGCCATTACTGGGTACGGCTCTTTTAATAAACACCTCTTTGTCTTAGGGAGTCACAGATAGCCCGCTGTGCAGAGCCTGCATGGAGAAAGGTAACCCAGGCACTCTCCGCGAGATCGTCAGCACCACCAAGGACCTGCTGGCCTTTCTCGTCGAATTGGGGTGGTTGGAGTAATGTTCCCACCCGCACGCAAAATGCGCGCCTTGGACGTGGAGTTGCGGAAACCAGACCGCTATACAATACAATACAAGCTCCAGGGTAATCCGCGAAAACCTTGTCCCTGGCTCCCGGCAATGACGGAAACAAAAAAAGGATTATTTAATGTTTTTACGACTCAAAATGGAAAAATTTCTTAATGAAGCTCCTGACGAAATTTTTCTGGGCACAAAAGTAAGTATACATGATTTAACTATGAATATTTCGTATCTTAGTAATGGTAATTATTCTATATATTTACCTGTTTTTTATCTTTGTTATAGGTGGCCTTAATTTTTAGACTCAATGGTGCTTGCCGCGGATGTGAACTTGTAAACTTAAAGGTGGAGGACGTTGAAAATTATTCCAATGAATGAAGAAAAATCGGTCATTCATTGTACAAGGACAATATACTAAAATCATTCATAAATACCAAGCATTACGTCCCACCAACATGGAAAACAATAGATTTTTTTGTAAACCGATAGTGTGTAATGGGAAATGTACTCGACAAGCCATCGGCAAAAATAAAATTAGTAATATGCCAAAGGAAATTGCTAAATATTAAAAACTTAAAGATGTTGAACTTTACACCGGTCACTGCTTTAGAAGAACCTCAGCGACTTTCTTGGCGGATTCAAGGGCGGATATTACGTGAATAAAAAATCTTATCTTAATAAAAAGACACGGTGGTTGGAGCTATGATAGAGTAGCTGAGAGTTATATCGAAAGCTCAATGGCGAATAAAACCATATTAAGCAGTCAAATTAACAAAAATATAAAACTTAATCCATCAGAGCCACAACCATCAACTTCCGGCATCTTATCTTCGTCCGTAACTCACGATGCACCACCACCACTACCTCCGACGTTATACTATCTACAATGAAACGCAAGTTCCTCAGACGCAAGAACAGAGAAATAAGCACTCAAATCAACTCATCAACAATAAATGTACCAAACAAAAATGTAACTCTCTCTATCAATAATTGGACCAATGTTTCGAAACTTTTACTTTTAATTGTCATTATTTTTAATAAATGCTTATCTCATATTATTATTGTGCAAAGGGTACGTAGAGTATTTTCCTCGGTGATAAAGCTGTCTTAGTCTTGGGTGAACTTAAATCCCTCGCTACACTCAGGACTCGTCTTAAATCCCTCGCTTCGCTCGTGATTTAAGTTTTTAACACCCTCGCTACGCTCGGGAGTAAACTTCGAGTCCTTCGTTACGCTCGCGATTTAAATCGTCACCCGCTCGTCATACACTGTAAAATATTGTTTCCGCGGCTGAGTTAGTGTTTCGTTTATTCATTTTTCTATCTTACTTTGTTACATTTTTAAATATTCCTGTATAAAAGAACATTTAAAAATATAAAAAATAGTAGCCCAACGGTAGCGGGAACAGGGTCCAAGCTACCGGTAGTCAGGGCTCCAGAGAAAGGAACCACCTAACAATTCGAGCCGTGTCCAAGAGTACCGTTTTCTGAATCGTGCCCTTGATCCAGCTGCCTAACGAGAACCAATTTTTTTCTTAACCTTCACGAGGTTCTCGTCATGCGGAACCGTTATGTCAACAATCATTGCGCGCCGCTCTGATCGATCCACCACCACTATATCAGGCTTATTGGCTACAATAGTCCTGTCAGTGTGATATTGTCATTTTTGAGAACTGGGTCGGGCACATACCTTTAGTACGGCACTTTCGATTCCACAACGCTGATTTTCAGAGCAAGTTGCTGATGGATCCTGGCTACAAGGTGTGACTATGCAAGTATTCTCCGTTAGCTAGACGAGAACACCCGGAGATATTGTGACGGATCGATTCGCCCGGACGGTGGCATGCCCGACATAATGTCAACCGTGCCAGCCTTCACAATAAATCTCCGGTAGTTATTCGTCTTCTAACTTCATTCATAACTAGCTGTCCCCGGCATGCGTTGCAATGCACTTTTTATCTACCTACCTATCTATCTACCATACCCTACCCTACATACTCTACCTACCCTACCTACCTACCTACCCTACCCTACCTTTCTCACCTTTTAAACCTTCCCTGGACTACGAAAAACATTTTAAAACCAAAATCAGCCAAATCGGTTCAGCAGTTATCGAGTTATAGCGAGACTAACGAACAGCAACTGATTTTTATTTATATACATAGATAGATAGATTGCACAAACAAAACCTTCGGTTTCTCTAAACAGTGCCCCGGAACGTAGCCAGGCTGAGGACGCTGATTGGTCTACATCAGGTCGATGCAGGGCCCTGAAGAAGCATCTGTGAAGCTCCTTACTCTGCCATACTTCCCTGTGGTCATCAGTGTCAAGCACTACAGGTTTGCGCCAGTTCTCTTTAGCCAAGGAGAGTGAGGTGAGGGCCTTATCCATCGCGACCACATCGATGCATCTGCACGTCGGCTTCTAGGAAATATTCCCTGAGACTGCATGTCTCGCGATTGTGGAGTCTTGGCGTTTAAAAAGCCTCGACCTCCACGACTCCGCGGGATATACACCTGCTCCGTGCACCCGCGCGAGTTTTAGCAGTCGCCTTATAAAAAAAAGATGACATTCATACTAAAATATTTTATTCAATATAAGAATAAATTTTATAAAATTTAATTATCATGATTTAAATTAATCTTAATATTTTACAAGTAGCTTTTGTGAAAACAAACATTATCCACAAAATGATTAACAAAAACACATAAAAGAATCCACTGAAGGAAAACATCTTCATCGCGATGTAGCCGAGGCTGACCCATATGACGAAGGCGTGGGAGCCGAGCCGGCGTAGAGACAGGCGTGGGGGCAACTCCTGACTAACGATGCTCTGATGATTTGTTACATCCTTTACATATGTATGAATCGTGCAAGGAGATTGTAGTACTTCACGAGTGATGAATCCACACAAGTCATTTCTATTCCAATAACTTGTGAACTGGCTGCCATACTGTAAATAAAAAATAAAATATTGCTTCAGAACAGAATGTTAAATTGGGTGGTCATAAATAAAAGTAGTAATGTGATACCATTGTATTACAGTATCATATTCATTGCTTACCATTTCATTTAATCTCGAAGCAATTTGGTATAACATCCTCACTAATATTGTGCTTTCATAGGTTGTTATAGGCATCATGTCAGGGTCACCCATATAGTGTACTTTAGTAGGTTTACTACGGAGCTGCAAATAAAAAACATATTATTATTACATACTCCAAAGTCGCCAATGGTCTTGTAATTAATAAACATTGAATTTAGTCACCTTATTTGTTATGGAGAGTGGAAAACTTGTAGTGTTCACATAAGAAGAATGTTCCAGAGAATTGTCTTCTATGATTGGCTCTGGAGGAAACTTCACATTCTCATTCAACTGAAAAAAGAAAATGGATAACGCACACTAAAATTTGCCCTGGAAAGTACGAATTATTGAATACTTAAAATGGTAGTTATATGTATACTGCCTTGCCTTCTCCCGACGACGGAGATAAGTAATATTCCCATCTATGGTAAATCCACATTACGGTATAATTATTTTCTTAACCAAATCAATAAATAAATGCAGTTTGTTTACCCCAAATATATGAGAAAAGTGATGAAAGCTGGTAGTTAAATAATTTGGCACTCTCTTGGATTCTTCCATTAAAGCTACTTCCTCGTCTTGATCTTCTATCATCAGAAAGACTTTTATTGCACCCCACATGCCTGAAAAAAATATAGTCATCACATAGTGTCTTTTGTTCATCATCTATTATTTATCACGAATATGAATAGGGCTTGTATTTTCCGTTTCATTATACTACCTTTTTTTCGAAGTTGCAATATCTTATTAAACTCTTCAATATTATTTTCTGCTGTTATTTTTGCAGTTACGATCCTCTTAACTAACTGAGATGCAAATGATCTCATGTTATCGCTCCAAATCGGCTGATATTCGAAATTAGCTGACAAATTCAATTCTGATATAGATTGTTTAGCTATTGTCACCCATTTATGTAAAGATACGCCGTTGTATGTATAACTGTAACAGAATTTATTATTTCACGAGACACATTCAGATATTAAGAAATTATTAGATAGTGTAGGCCAGCGTTGAAACTGTTGTGTGTGTTAGTTTTACAAAATTACCTTTGTTCCATACCGGAATTGTTGTAACTGGTATCTGGACTTGGACTTAATCCAGAACCACTATCAGTAATTGCTTGTTCCAAATTCCATAAAATAGGACACAGGTGCTGTTGTGAAAATACCTGTAAAAGTAACAACAAATTATAACACCCTATGGCAATATTGGTTCTATTTATTCTATAAATCTTATATATTTATGAAAGACATATACCTTCCCCAATCTGAACAACATAACAGCGTTCTTGTAGGCGCTTAAGTCCAGCCTCATAAATCTAGGTAGTACAAGTTGGAAGATACATGTGTATGATGGAAAGTTTTCAGCTATGAACTGAGTAAAACTTGCGTCAAGCGTGTTTGCGTGTTGTTCTTCTTGATTGTTATTGGAAACTGGAAGCCTAAAAGAAACAATCACTAATTTTTTTGGTATCAAAATCGTCTCCCGCCATTTTCAACGCCTTTAAGGTACGTGATGTACTATCGTATGGAACCCGAGTTCGATATGATAATATTATTTAAATAATTATACCGTGATAATAACAAACTTCATAAACCAATACATTTCACGTGTATCCGAGAGCGATTTGCTGCTTCCGCGCATATCTAAATACGGCAACTTAAAAAAATACGGTCACAAACATTGTAACATTGTTTTCAACAAGCAGAATAATTAATTAGTAAGTATTCAAAATTTTACGAGATCAAATTATGAATCAGCATAGCTGATTATCAAAGAAAATAATTATCTTGATAATTTCCCTGTGGTTATTGTTCTGAACAGTGATTCAAGTTTTCTACCAACAAAATGTTCTCGTGTTTTTACATATTAATGAAACTTTCAATAATATATTTTTTCTCTGTAAAATTTAATTCACAAAATGATATTAATATGTCACCTGTCTTCAGAAATGTTGTTGTTAACATATCTCCAAGGCTGTATTAGGCTCAACCATAGTTCCATGACTAGCCTGAACGAAGCGTCTAGTGGCCAAGTTGTAACCAAATGTTTAATATAATGGTAAGCGCGAACACACATTATCTGTCGAGCATATTTTCTTAGAGCTGACGATCGCACGGCTGGGTCCGCCATATGTTTAGCTGAGAAGGAGTGTAAATGTTTGACAAGAACCCGCACTGTTCTAACGCGCTCTGGACTCGATGTTAAAGTCGAGTAATTCCTTTGGAACATCTGTAATGAATGAAAACAACTAATTATGAGAAAAAAATTTCGAAGTGTTGCAATCAGTGATCATATCAGGATTCGTTTTGCGTATGAAGAACATGGGCAGGCGCGAATGCTGAGCTTGGAGTCCTGCCTGGGTTCGATTCCCCAAACAGGCAAAGTGATTGGATTTTTTCTTTAGGAATTTGTGAGAAGCAGCCTAGAGTTTGGAAGGTGACAGTGACCGTTAAACCTGTGCCTGTTTTCTCACGGGTCGTAAAAGATTCCCGTCCCATTGGGCTATGAGAGTGCACCTTCGCGCACACTTATGGCTGAGATTGACAGCCATAGCGGAAATTCTGCGCGGAGAAACGTCATTTTTATTTTGAAAGTGCTTTTGAAGGTTTATGAGCGCAGATCTGGAACTAAATAACCGCCCTGCAGCTAGGCTCTTACCTCGACATTTCTGGAATTAAATTGCTCCACACTCATCCAAATATCAATGAAGACTTGGAGCACTGTTTCAGAGCGCCAAACCTCATTGCGGGACTGATTTTGTGATGTTGTATGTTGGTTACTCATGCTGGAGCCAGATAGGTCGGGTATTAGCAGCAGAGACGGAGAATACAACGGCCTGGAAAAAAAAAACTTGAGATGTGTCAAGGGACACCCGGATGGAACGAAGTTCCTTTCACGTACATAATATCAATACATTTTAGATTTAAGTTAGTGTGCGAAAAATAAAATATTTAATTTAAGGAAGATTAATCCTTATTTCGAAGCAATACGTCTTACTTAACTGCACAACCGAATTTGTACTTTGTAGTTCGGTCACTCAAAATAATAATCATATTTATCCTTACTAACATACACACCCCAATTGTACGTAATTTAAGGAAATTTCAACTTAATTTTAAAGAAATAAAGCTTACAAATTCTATAGCAAAAAGTGTCGTGACAACTTTTCGTAAGAATTTTTTCCGTCTAGCCCCCTTTCACAACGCGCGATAAGGAACTTCGTTCCAAAAATAACACTTATCATCAATGATTGGAAAAGATATTGTATTTTGACTCTATTTATTTTACTGAAATAACATATGTTAGTACAAAGGTTTAGTATTCAAAAAATATATTTTTTGTTATCCGAAAAGCCACCGAAACATAGTTTCCTGAATCAGGAGGTTTAGCTGCCATTGTGACTTTACTTAGAGAAAGCAGAGCGAGTGAATCGAACTAGAAAATTGGAGCAAGAGTACCTACCTATTAGCTGTTTGTAGAGGTGCAGCCATGGGCACTTTTCCTGTATAGTTGGGAATATGTGGCAATACAGATATGTTTGGGTCTGCGGGCAGGAAGTGCATGAGATAATCACATGCTAGAGCAAAGTATGCACTGCTCCAGTTCTCCCAAGAACTCGTCTGCTGGCTGTTACTCACGAGATGCAGAGCAAAATTGAAGATATAGTAGTCAAATGGATCTGATTAAACATTATGTAGGAAAATAAATGTTGGTAGCTTCTACCTACATCTTCATCTGCTTGGTCTAACATAAAAATAATGTGTAGTTTTCTATGATTAAATGATAGCATTGTTGTACCTACACTAGTAGAGTCTGTTGTCAAAATTATCTGACCCACCCTAAAAACAAACGAATTTGGACCCTGTGTATGTCATATTAAGGTTTATTCAATTTATATGAGCTTAACAGACACGTTACTCAAGGAATCAATGAACAATAACAATACAGACACGCAAATTTGGTCTTTAAGAGGGGGCTCTATTCGGTATTTCTCCATACAAACGTATTCCGCAGTTTTCTTCGTGGATAATGCGTCTAGAGCAATGATTTTTTCCAAAAAATCTAGGTCTTATTAATACATGTCATTGCCCCTATCATTTCCTTTTTTATTTAAACGTAATCACTAAAAGAATTATGACCATCTAAAAACCCGAAAAAAAGCCCGATTTTACCGCCATGTTCAGACGACTATCAGACAAATTAGATAAGTTTTTAACAAAAAAAAAAAAAAAAACATAGATATACCTTTCCTCTAAATTTTGATATAAGAATTATTAAGATCAGTTTAGTTTTGAAGAAGAAAACAGCGGAATACAAAACGTCTTTTGGTCAAGATTTTTGTAGGTAAAATCAGCCTGAGCTGCAGTTATCCCTTTCGCACTTTACGGGGGCTTGGTCGGGCGCAGCGCGACGGCAATAGTTTCTTCAAATCAAATACTTTTAATTACTGACTAGAGTCCCCTCTTAACACGTAACGTTAAGGTAAACCCAACCAACATTGTCGGAGCAACCGGCATTAAATATCATTTTGTTAAGCTATTTTAATCAGTATCTCGTTGACTTTAAAGTTGAAAAACTTTAAAGTCACATTATATTATTACAACCCAATCTTTAATTTAGCGTATTCCCATCAAGTTCTTGTGGCTTAACGGTTTGATGCAGGATTGGCGAAGAACAACATGTGGAAAACACAGTCCACGTATTATCAGTTTCTTTTTAATTTGTTTTCATATCTACAATATTGCTTGCATTATTAAAGAATGACCAATACTTAATTACGCCTAATTTATCTTGTAAACTGGTGGGTAAATTAAAAAACTTTCTATAAGTAATGAACTAGCTGTCCCGCGCAACTTCGTCTGCGTTACATTTTCCCCGTTTTAGCAACATTTTTCATTGCTGCTCCGCTCCTATTGGTCGTAGCGTGATGATATATAGCCTATGTCCTTCCCTAGGTTAAAATCTATCTTCTTGCCAAATTCCTACCTACCTACCCTACCTACCTACCTACCCTACCTACCTACCCTACCTACCTACCCTACCCTACCTACCTACCCTACCCTACCTAACCTACCCTACCCTACCTACCTACCCTACCCTACCTACCTACCCTACCCTACCTACCTACCCTATCCTACCTACCTACCCTATCCTACCTACCTACCCTACCCTACCCTACCGTATCCTATGTCCTTCTCCTGGCTCTAAACTACCTCCCTGCCAATTTTCAGCTAAATCGGTTCAGCCGTTCTTGAGTTATAAGTGAAGTAACTAACACGACTTTCTTTTATATATATAGATTATGGATACGAATATTTAGTTTTTAACGACCCACTTATTACAAGTTATGCGAAAATATTTCCATTTTAGAAAGTTTATATTTGAAGATTATCCATCTATACAATAATACAAGAAATAGTTTTGGAATAAATTCTAAATTGAAAGCAAAACAATACTTTCGTCGCAGGATTTGATCAACTTGTTTTTCTCAGTCTTATATACAGACCACGAGACCAGAATGACTTAAAAACAATCATTAAAATAAGCTATTACACTAATTATATTATAACAAGTAGCTATAACATATAACCTAATGCTAACGTTTTAAAGCTCTTTGCGTGTCTGTATTATTATTGTATTTGTTCATCGAGTCCTTATGTACTCGTCTGATAAACTCATATAAATTGAATAAACTGGGTCTATAGTAAAGATGGGTGTGCCTCAAGGTTCAATTCTCGGGCCTTTTCTATTTCTTGTCTATATCAATGATCTCCCTTATATGATGGTCAAATTGTCGGATATAATTCTATTTGTTGATGACACTTCGCTAATTTTTAAAATTCATAGAAAAGATACGGATCTCATACATGTCAACGAAAGTCTATCTGTTCTCTCGAAATGGTTCGCAGCTAACAATCTCTTACTGAATGCGAACAAAACAAAATGTCTCAAGTTCTCTTTACCAAATGTAACACAACGTGACCTAAATTTAAATCTTGACGGTAAAAAACTTGATGTTATCGGGGAAACTGTATTCTTAGGGATTACTATCAACTCAAAACTGCAGTGGGGCGCGCACATTGGAAGCCTCTCGGGGAGGTTAAGCTCAGCTGCCTATGCAATTAGGAAAATAAGGCAGTTAACTGATGTAGCCACAGCTAGGTTGGTATACTACGCTTATTTCCACAGTATTATGTCTTATGGCATTCTGCTGTGGGGATCGGCAGCAGACGTTGATTCCATTTTCATTTTGCAAAAGAGAGCAGTCCGCGCGATCTATAAAATGGGTCCTCGCGAGTCCCTCAGAGAAAAATTTAAAGAGATCGATATACTGACACTGCCTTCACTTTATATCCTAGAATGTATTTTATATGTCCGCAAAAACCGAGGGCTTTTCAAAATAAGAAGCGACTTCCATAATATAAACACGCGCAGTTAACACGAAATTGTAATACCCAAATTTAGATTAACAAAAACTAGCAAGTCATTTCTTATAAACAGTATACGCTTTTATAATAAGCTGCCAAAGTCAGTTACAGAACTGACCGATGGAAAGTTTAAAAATTGCATCAAACGTGTCCTTATTAAAAAAGCATATTACAAAATTAAGGACTACGTTGAAGATAAAGAAGTTTGGCTGTAGTTCCTTCTGCTCATGCGGCTTCCCTGGTAGCTCATAAACGACACAAATGTGTGGATGTCTCTAACTATTCCCAATATTATTTTTTCCATTCTTTTTTTTTTTTTTTTTTTACAATAGTTTTTCAATCATTGCACCTTTCGTTCATTGTTCAGAATAGTTACAGCAATGATGATAATATCTGTGTCTATTGTTTAAGTTAGTGTTCTTTTATTGTTTTATTTTTACTTTTGTATAGATTCTTTTTATATTTACCTATTTTTTGTGAATGTGTGGACATTGTAGGCTTTGTATTTTTTTTTTTTCTATTACTACCGTCTGTAGTAAGCAATCGACTTATTGTCGGGCCTACGCTGTCCTCCCATACTTAAGTACTAACGCTGTAACTTCAAATATTGTAAAACCAAATGATTTTAAAAGAGTAACCATGGAGTTTCTTGCCGGTTCTTCTCCATAGGAAACGACCAACCCGAACCGTGCACCTTTTGTTGAAGTTTTATAAGTGCCCATGTAGGCCTATGTAAAATAAAATATTTTGATTTTGATACCCTAATGTTATGGGTAGAGGGTCCAAATTGGTTTGTTTTTAGGGTGGGTCAGATAATGTTGACAAAAGACTGTACTTCGTTTTACAAGCATATTATGTAAACAAACAATAAAACCTTTTTGTAATATTAGTTTACATTTTTGTCTATTTGAAATTTAATACTACTGAAACTAAATTCAACATTTGATAAGAATTAAAAATACACCGACTAATTAAAATACATGCTATGGGGGCTATCTTTTAATCATGTGAGATTGTTAAGACCACTTTTACATCTCCTTTCTCCTTGGTGATAGGTTGTGATGTTTTAAGTTAGTTCCAAGCTGAATTTTAGAATTTGTTTTCATAAAACAATATCATCATAATAACGTCAAAACTATTTTGTCATATAATAAAAAAAAAATTGCCACAACAGTGTTGTTTTTCTGACCTCCTCACCCCTGTTTAAAGCCTTCTTGATTAAACCTCTTGTCAAGATGACGTCACTTATTTTCCATGAAATGTTAAGTTGAGCAAGGCACAGTGAACTTTCATTTTCTGTTCTGTGACTCATTTATCAAGAGAATATCAATACTTTGAAGCCATTCCGAGTTATTGACTAAGAAAATATTTCCTCACATGTCACATGCGGTGCTTGAATTCCATGTCAACTCTTTTTTATATTACTTTTTAAAAGGATACTGAGTGCTAGAGCCACAACATTAAGAGTTTGTGGATCTGTAACAAGCATATCTGAATAAAACTGTGGGCATCTTCCTCTTTCCAAAGTCATCTGTAAGTCCAACTGAAATAGAAATAACATCACAATTAACAACATATTGTTGAAGTATAGTCAACAGAGTAGATTGGTAACCAGCTTAATGGCTATATATATATATAATAAACCCAAACAAGTTCTCAGCACATGCTGAGAACTTGTTTGGGTACTGCAAAGAGAATACAGTTTAATCTTTTTTGTATCTTGGTTTCAGGTTTAAAAGTTACTAAAGGTTGTTTTTAGGGTTCCGTACCCAAAGGGTCAAACGGGACCCTATTACTGAGACTTCGCTGTCCGTCCGTCTGTCTGTCACCAGGCTGTATCTCATGAACGGTGATAATTAGCCAGTTGAAATTTCTACATATGATGTATTTCTGTTGCCGCTATAACAACAAACACTAACAGAATAAAGTAAATATTTAAGGAGGGCTCCCATACAAAAAATGATTTTATTTCTCGTTTTTATAAATAATGGTACGGAAACCTTCATGCGCGAGTCTGACTCGCACTTGGCCAGTTTTTTATTTCTTGTTTCATAAATTTACTTAAGAATGTGAGTCTGGAATGTAGTCTAAGAGCTATGATGATAATCTATATAGCTATAACAACAAATACTTTAGTGTTAACAGAAAAAAATATATATTTAAGGGGGCTCCCATCCAAAAAAGTATTTTTTTTTTGCTTGTTTTTATAAATAATGGTATGGAACCCTTCGTGAGCGAGTCCGAGTCGCACTTGGCCGGTTTTTATTTTTTATAAATCAGTTTACTCTTTGGGATATGTGCAGTAACTAAAATTTACTATTATAATTAATTGGTGAACTCACCAAACACTCCAGAAACCATATTTGAAGATTACCAATATACCAAATGTGGCTTTTGTGGTTTTATGTAACCTAGATTTTTGTGCCCAGTGACTACTATTGTAATGTAAAATCATTAAATATTGTTTAATTATTTATAAAGAGTATCTAGAAACTTTAAGATTTTTTCTTCTACTTTACCCTTTGACATATATGATGCATAGGCATATTAGCTACTTAACATAATGATGCAAAATACATTTCAAGTACTCTGCCATGCATTACAATCCTCATTCACAACTGCTGGGCATAGACTTTTAATAACATGACACTGGAACAAGAGGGAGATCTTCAGAGAAAATCATGCTTAATCAAGATGGGGGTTATGGGATAATACAACAAATATTTTAAAAATAAAACCTCATTCGTCTAAAGGATGGCCTCAGTGGCTACTGTACACTCATCATTTTCTAACATGCATTTGATGTATTTTAATGTTCTTAAATTCAAACCATATTTAAAAATGGGTGCATCTCATGGTAGTGAGTGTACTGGTTAGTGCACAACAGCTGTAAAATCAGCTTTCAATGTTGATAACATAACTCATAGATTTTACAGTAAGTTGTATTACTACTTACAGGTAAGGCATTCAGAGGCAGGTTATATTTTAACTGTGGATCAGATAAAAGTTTATAACACAACCGGAACATTGGTCCTAGTGGTTCAAAGAAACCAATCAAAGCTTCAAAAGCTTGCTTTTTGTTATCAGCAGTAACCGTCCGCAGTCCCCAGCCATTGTTGAAGGTGTTTGAGAATATGTTACCTATCAACTGGGGAAACAAAGTTTGAAGATCTTTGTTTGGAGTAGACTGATCTATAATTCGTGTCAATTCTTCCACTTTTTCTTGTAACGGTAAATTAAGACTTGTGTAAAACTGACTCTGAAACAAAAATAATAGTTTAAGAAAGTTAACCAGCAAGTAAACCAAAAAGGTTATTATTTAAATACATACCATGATATCGTGCGCCATTTCTGTTTTGCAAATTTTCTTGTGTCTGAATAGGTTACAACTGTTACAAGTTGTTAATTTAGATAATTTACCCCTAAAATGTTACAAAGACATATCTAGCAAAACCAAACTGTTTATTATTATTAATATTGCTCTATTTTGCTTGACAGCTAGGTTATTAAAACACAAATATATTAATTCGAGAAATATAATAAAACAATAAATAAAACAAGGCCGGTAAAATTATGCGGTAAACTAGCAATTTCAGCAATTTCTAGCAAAGCGAAGCAAAGGTCTTGTCGGTTCGGTTCACGATTTGACATTTAACACAAAGAGTTTTTATCTGTGGCCATTGTTTTGAACATAGATATCATATCATTTCTAGTTTTGAACTTAGAATAATAACTTTACTAATAAAGCGCGGGAAACGTTCAACTTGGCGGACGCGTCCTTTTTGAATTCAAGAAAAATATTTTGAAAATACAGTAAAATAGGATCAGTAGTTTAGTTTTAGTGCTCTCTTCTTTGATTTAAGTATAGTTTTGTAGTATTTTTTCCTCGGTAGTGGTAAGTTTTTACTATATATTGTTGAAGCCGTATAATGAACGACCCGCCAGACCCGGGGGACTTTGTTCCCCCGGCAGGCAATTTTGTTACTGTGGTGAGCAATGAGTCAGGCATGGAAACTGATGGGTCCTCCTCGGCTCGTAAACTTAAAAGAAGTCGCGTAACTGTGTGCAAACATTGTAACAAACGCCGTCGCACCCGAAAAAACCACGGTTCCGAGTCGTCGGGTTGTGGTTGTACGGATCCTACAAGTCCTACAACATTTTTATCAGAACCTATTTGCTCTGTAATACCAACTATTGCTGCTGATACTCAAGCTCCATCCGTAGCTGTTCCCGCGCAAATCGGTCGTAAAGCATACGACAAAACCGACAGTGCACCTTACATAGTACACTTACAGAAAAAAACTATTTCCCCTGATGATGATACTACACTGCACCCAATCACATTTGGCAAATATCTCAAACATAATGCCTTTCAAAATATTATAAATGGTAGCGTCAAAAAAATTGGGCGTAATAAAATTTCTCTTTCATTTTCCAATTATCTGGATGCAAATTCTTTTATTTCACACAGCAGTCTGGAAACATATAATTACAAAGCTTTTATACCCACATTTAATGTTACAAGAATGGGTCTAGTACGTGGTGTTCCTGCAGAATGGTCTCCAGAGGAAGTAATTGATAATATTACAGTTCCAATTGGTTGTGGTCCAATTTTAAAAGTCAGACGCCTTAATTTTAAATCTGTTGTTGATGGTACAACCACTTGGAAGCCATCCCAATCCATAGTAGTTACTTTTGATGGACAGGTTCTACCTAAAAGAATCTTTATGTGTTATAATGCATTACCTGTTGATTTATATATTTTCCCTACTGTACAATGCTTTAATTGCTGTCGTTTTGGGCACACTAAAATTCAGTGCAGGTCTAAACCTCGCTGTTATAAGTGTGGTCAAGGCCATACTGGAGATAGCTGTGAAAGGGAAGTAGAAAATGCATCTTGCTGTCTGTGCTCTGGCTATCACTATGCCATTAATAAATCTTGTCCTGAATTCTGTAGACAAAAACAGATTAAATCATACATGGCACATAGCTCAGTTTCTTATGCTGAAGCAACTAAAGTTTATCCCCCGGTAACTAAATCATATGCTGACACACTTTTATCTTCTCCTTCTAAAAACTTTGCAGATACTCCATCAATCTCTTCATCTAATAGAATGCAGGCTTCAAGTAGTTATAAAAAGACTGTCTTCCTGAAACCACGCTCCCCACCCAAATCTATACAAGGCTATAATAAAGAGGCCCACAATGCTATTATTAATGATTTTAAAATTCCCCAGCCATCTAATGGTTGTGCCTTTACTAATAATCAAAATAATGATAAAAATGATGTAAACTTTTCTATAAATGATTTTCTCTCTGCATTACACAATCTTCTTTCTCAGTTCAACATCTCACCGTCCAACGTTGCCTCAACTTTCAATGTACCTCAATCCATTCATAATGGACAACACATCCAATATAATCCAATGGAACTGCCGCAGTCTAGTAAACAAAAAGAGTGATGTTATATACCTTTTAAACAAATATGAGCCATTTGTCTTTGCTTTAGCAGAGACCTGGCTCAAACCAAATCATATTTTTAAAATTAATGGTTATTTAACCATTAGGGAGGATAGATCTGATGGGTATGGTGGTGTAGCTATACTTATCAAGAACTCTTTTCCTTTCTCTATTGTTTCATTACCTCCTCATAGTGAGGAAATTTCTATTGTAGCTATTAAGGTGCACCAAACTTGTTTTGTTTCTATTTACATTCCTCACCCTTCTTCTTCTATTCTTCAAGAGATGAATAATCTCTTTTCTTTTCTTCCAAAGCCTTTCTTAATATTGGGGGACTTTAATTGCCATCATCAATCATGGGGTTGTTCTGTTTCTAATTGTCATGGTGAAGATTTACTAGATATAATAGACTCTCATAACTTATGCATCTTGAACTCAGGAGCTGCTACTCGCCGTTCAGATCCCAACCAAAACCAAAGTGCAATTGACCTTTCTATCTGTTCTCCAAGCTTAGCCTCTTCATTAACTTGGCATACTCTAACCTCTACTTATGGTAGTGACCATTTCCCAATAGTTATTTCTTACCCTCTTTCTAAATCAAAGGCATCATCAAGGAGATCTAACTTAAAACACAAATTACCAAGCAGAAATAGTAGTGACTGGGACAAATTTAGAAGCCTTGTTGACAGTAAGCTTTGCTCCTTGCCTGTAATTTCTGATGGCAATGAAAACAGCTGTGCTGAAGCTTTAGCACTTTTGTTAATTGAAACTGCAGATGTAGTTTTTCCTGTAAAAAATAACAATAATAGTACAATTCCCTCACCTCCATGGTGGGACTCTGAATGTACAGAATTAGTTAACAAACGTAAAGAGGCGGAATACAATTATAACCTTGACATGTCTAATAGTAATTTTGAAACTGTTACTAACTTAATTAACGAAACTTATAAACTTTTTAAGAAGAAAAAATTTGAATCTTGGCGTAACTTTTGCTTATCAATTTCACCGAACACCCACCCAACGATTGTCTGGCGTAATATCCGTAGATTTAGATCAATTTATAAGAACCCTTCCCCTATACCTGTTTCTTTAGCCAGCGAATTTTTAGATAATTTAGCGCCGCCTTGGGTCCCTGAGGCTGTTAACCCTAACCTGTCCTTACCAATATTGTCAATAACCAACGGATCACATAACCAAGGCACCCATACGACTCTAGATGGCCCATTCACTCTTACTGAATTAAAGGGTGTTATTCATAAAACTAAGGATTCTGCACCAGGCAGTGATGGCATCCCATATTCCTTTTTTGCTAATTTAAATGAAGACGTCCTCTGCTATTATTTACATCTTATCAATTCTATTATGATCACTGGCAACATCCCTGTTGAATGGAAACGTCAAATGGTGTTGCCATTCCTTAAACCAAATAGAATCCCATCTGACGCTTCTTCATACCGTCCCATAGTTTTGTCTTCAGTTCTGATGAAATTAGCTGAACATTTAATTAAAAATCGTCTAGAATGGTTTGTTGAAAGTAAGGGCCTTTTGGCAGCATCACAATATGGCTTTAGAAAAGGTAGGAGTACCAGTGACTGTTTAGGCATTTTAACATCGGATATTCGGATTTCTTTTTCTAATAATCAATCTACTGTCGCGGTTTTCCTTGACATAAATTCAGCTTATGATAATGTTATATTATCAGTTTTACAAAATAAATTAAGAGCCCTAGGGGTTCCATTGAATTTGTCAAATTTTATTATTAATATCCTGACTGAACGCTCTATTAGTATGCTAATTGGTGATCAAGAGGTATCTTACCTTGTGTGGAAAGGCCTACCCCAGGGTTCTGTGCTCAGTCCCCTTTTATACAATATTTACACTTTTGATTTAGACTCGTCCTTATCTGATCATATTACGGTTCTTCAATATGCCGACGATTTGTTGTTATATTCTTCAAGCCAATCCATCGAACAGGCTAGCCAGGCTATCAATTCCGCTTTATCTAATTTAGAGTTATGGTTACATCTTAACGGCTTGGATATATCCACGTCTAAAAGCGCGGCAGTTTTATTCACCCGAAAGAGAAATATTCCCACAATAAATCTCTTTTATAAGGAAACTCCTATCCCGATTAAAGATAATTTCAGATATCTAGGTGTAATACTTGACAGTAAATTAAGTAGTGTTCCTCATTGTGATTATATTGTTAACAAATGTGAAAACCACATAAACATGCTTAGATGCCTATCAGGTGTGTGGTGGGGTGCACATCCTTTTTCTTTAAAATTAATCTACAATGCTATAATCAGAAGCACTTTAGATTACGGATTATTTATTCTTGAACCGGGTAGTGTTATGGCTTTTAAAAAATTGGACCGTATCCAGTCTAAAGCATTACGAATTATTGCGGGTGCTATGAAGTCGAGTCCCATAAATGCCTTACAGGTTGAATGCGGGGAAGCTCCTTTATATCTTAGAAGACAGTTCCTTTCTGATAAGTATTTGTTCCGCATTATTCAGTTCTCAACTCATCCTCTCATTTCTAAACTGGACATTTTAGTGACGCTGATTGATTCTTCAGATTACTGGTTCCATAAACGTGCTCCTTGTTTAGTAATAAGCTATAAAAAATACCTTTCTCTATCTTCTCCAGTACACCGTTCCAACAAACTTCCCATATTTAGCAGTAGTTATGATAGTTTACATTCCAAACCCATCATAAAATTTCACTGTACTAGAAAATCTGACCCCGTTTGTCATTTAAGTTTCAACAATTTTCTGTCCGAGCACTCGGAATATCATCACATTTTTACGGATGCTTCCAAGCGTTCTCCGACAGGTTGTGTGGGGATTGGCACTTTTCATTCGCAATATAACATTGTTCAAAAAATAAAACTTCCTCCGGAGACTTCTGTTTTTACAGGAGAATGTTTTGGCATTTTGAAAGCCATTGAATATAGTCGGGTTTTTAAGTTAAAAAAAGTTATCATTTTTTCGGATTGTCAAAGTGCGCTTCTAGCCATCAACCAATCTCCACTGACACATAAATTACAGTTGCCCATAATTTATTTAATAAGAGAATTTGCGTACAGAACCTTAACTGAGGGTAATACCTTGGAATTCGCGTGGGTTCCAGCACATGCTGGAATCGAGGGCAATGAAGTGGCAAATTCTCTCGCCGGTGAAGCGGTGCAGTGTGGGGACATCGTCCCATACATGAATTTTAACTCAGATATTGTAAATTTACCTAAAACTTTTCTTTTGGACACCTGGAAGGTGGCCTGGGAAATCAGTAGTAGACAAAAGGGTCGTTATTTTTCTTTACTCCACCCCGACGTTTCGGAAAAACCGTGGTTTGGCAGGGCTAAGTTTGGCAAGATGGAGACCTCCGTTCTCATACGGATGAGACTCGGTCACGTTTGTTCTCCAGCTCATCTTGCCAAACTTAAAATTATTAACGATCCCAGTTGTTCGTGCGGCACAGATGTGGGCGACTTGAACCACATTCTTTTCTCCTGTCCTCTATATGACCGTTCTTCCTTTCTCAGTGATCTATTGTCCCTCCGTATTCCTTTTCCTACTTCAGTTCTTACTTTATTTTGTACAAATAGTTTACCTGTATATAAATGTATAGCTTCATTCATTACCATTAATAATATTAGATTGTAATTTAATACAAATATACATATTTTCATCAATTTATTGTATCTCATCATTCATTAGTAATATCTAGTTAGTTATAACCCTATTGATCCTATTATATCCCAAATTCCGATGTAAATATTATTTTTGATAAATTCCAGTTTCCCTAACTTTGTCTTCCTAATATAACTTGACACTGGCTAAATGCACAAACCGTGCGAAGCCAAAAAAAAAAAAAAAAAAAAAAAAAAAAAAAAAACTTTACTAATCTTTTAAAACCAATGGGGGTAGCAAGATAGGTTCTAACTATGTTCCAAATTAATATTCCCCGCGGCAAAAGACCTTGCAAAACCGTGCGAAGCCAAAGCGGAAAAAAAAGACCCTTGCATTTTTGAAAATCAGCTAAGGCGGCAGCTAGGAGCGGTTCATCTAAAATTTTCTACCACTGTTTGCGGTACGCGAGGTAAACTCATAGGCAATTTGAAAATCGCACACAGAACAGAGTCGTGTACGCGACGCCGGTGTACCCTATTGCTACAAACGCACACTAAGAAAAAACAACCACACAATATTCTGCAATGATCTTGCACCACTATATAAAAATTGGAGTAAATTTTTATACTATTTTTTGTTTGGCAAAGATGCCAATGACGACAGTTCTGCCTAGTAGAATATCCATACCAAATGCCCTTGGCCCATAAGTACCTATGAAAAAAAAAGCGCGGGAAACGTTCAACTTGGCGGACGCGTCCTTTTTGAATTCAAGAAAAATATTTTGAAAATACAGTAAAATAGGATCAGTAGTTTAGTTTTAGTGCTCTCTTCTTTGATTTAAGTATAGTTTTGTAGTATTTTTTCCTCGGTAGTGGTAAGTTTTTACTATATATTGTTGAAGCCGTATAATGAACGACCCGCCAGACCCGGGGGACTTTGTTCCCCCGGCAGGCAATTTTGTTACTGTGGTGAGCAATGAGTCAGGCATGGAAACTGATGGGTCCTCCTCGGCTCGTAAACTTAAAAGAAGTCGCGTAAATGTGTGCAAACATTGTAACAAACGCCGTCGCACCCGAAAAAACCACGGTTCCGAGTCGTCGGGTTGTGGTTGTACGGATCCTACAAGTCCTAGAACATTTTTATCAGAAACTATTTGCTCTGTAATACCAACTATTGCTGCTGATACTCAAGCTCCATCCGTAGCTGTTCCCGCGCAAATCGGTCGTAAAGCATACGACAAAACCGACAGTGCACCTTACATAGTACACTTACAGAAAAAAACTATTTCCCCTGATGATGATACTACACTGCACCCAATCACATTTGGCAAATATCTCAAACATAATGCCTTTCAAAATTTTATAAATGGTAGCGTCAAAAAAATTGGGCGTAATAAAATTTCTCTTTCATTTTCCAATTATCTGGATGCAAATTCTTTTATTTCACACAGCAGTCTGGAAACATATAATTACAAAGCTTTTATACCCACATTTAATGTTACAAGAATGGGTCTAGTACGTGGTGTTCCTGCAGAATGGTCTCCAGAGGAAGTAATTGATAATATTACAGTTCCAATTGGTTGTGGTCCAATTTTAAAAGTCAGACGCCTTAATTTTAAATCTGTTGTTGATGGTACAACCACTTGGAAGCCATCCCAATCCATAGTAGTTACTTTTGATGGACAGGTTCTACCTAAAAGAATCTTTATGTGTTATAATGCATTACCTGTTGATTTATATATTTTCCCTACTGTACAATGCTTTAATTGCTGTCGTTTTGGGCACACTAAAATTCAGTGCAGGTCTAAACCTCGCTGTTATAAGTGTGGTCAAGGCCATACTGGAGATAGCTGTGAAAGGGAAGTAGAAAATGCATCTTGCTGTCTGTGCTCTGCCATTAATAAATCTTGTCCTGAATTCTGTAGACAAAAACAGATTAAATCATACATGGCACATAGCTCAGTTTCTTATGCTGAAGCAACTAAAGTTTATCCCCCGGTAACTAAATCATATGCTGACACACTTTTATCTTCTCCTTCTAAAAACTTTGCAGATACTCCATCAATCTCTTCACCTAATAGAATGCAGGCTTCAAGTAGTTATAAAAAGACTGTCTTCCTGAAACCACGCTCCCCACCCAAATCTATACAAGGCTATAATAAAGAGGCCCACAATGCTATTATTAATGATTTTAAAATTCCCCAGCCATCTAATGGTTGTGCCTTTACTAATAATCAAAATAATGATAAAAATGATGTAAACTTTTCTATAAATGATTTTCTCTCTGCATTACACAATCTTCTTTCTCAGTTCAACATCTCACCGTCCAACGTTGCCTCAACTTTCAATGTACCTCAATCCATTCATAATGGACAACACATCCAATATAATCCAATGGAACTGCCGCAGTCTAGTAAACAAAAAGAGTGATGTTATATACCTTTTAAACAAATATGAGCCATTTGTCTTTGCTTTAGCAGAGACCTGGCTCAAACCAAATCATATTTTTAAAATTAATGGTTATTTAACCATTAGGGAGGATAGATCTGATGGGTATGGTGGTGTAGCTATACTTATCAAGAACTCTTTTCCTTTCTCTATTGTTTCATTACCTCCTCATAGTGAGGAAATTTCTATTGTAGCTATTAAGGTGCACCAAACTTGTTTTGTTTCTATTTACATTCCTCACCCTTCTTCTTCTATTCTTCAAGAGATGAATAATCTCTTTTCTTTTCTTCCAAAGCCTTTCTTAATATTGGGGGACTTTAATTGCCATCATCAATCATGGGGTTGTTCTGTTTCTAATTGTCATGGTGAAGATTTACTAGATATAATAGACTCTCATAATTTATGCATTTTGAACTCAGGAGCTGCTACTCGCCGTTCAGATCCCAACCAAAATCAAAGTGCAATTGACCTTTCTATCTGTTCTCCAAGCTTAGCCTCTTCATTAACTTGGCATACTCTAACCTCTACTTATGGTAGTGACCATTTCCCAATAGTTATTTCTTACCCTCTTTCCAAATCAAAGGCATCATCAAGGAGATCTAACTTAAAACACAAATTACCAAGCAGAAATAGTAGTGACTGGGACAAATTTAGAAGCCTTGTTGACAGTAAGCTTTGCTCCTTGCCTGTAATTTCTGATGGCAATGAAAACAGCTGTGCTGAAGCTTTAGCACTTTTGTTAATTGAAACTGCAGATGTAGTTTTTCCTGCAAAAAATAACAATAATAGTACAATTCCCTCACCTCCATGGTGGGACTCTGAATGTACAGAATTAGTTAACAAACGTAAAGAGGCGGAATACAATTATAACCTTGACATGTCTAATAGTAATTTTGAAACTGTTACTAACTTAATTAACGAAACTTATAAACTTTTTAAGAAGAAAAAATTTGAATCTTGGCGTAACTTTTGCTTATCAATTTCACCGAACACCCACCCAACGATTGTCTGGCGTAATATCCGTAGATTTAGATCAATTTATAAGAACCCTTCCCCTATACCTGTTTCTTTAGCCAGCGAATTTTTAGATAATTTAGCGCCGCCTTGGGTCCCTGAGGCTGTTAACCCTAACCTGTCCTTACCAATATTGTCAATAACCAACGGATCACATAACCAAGGCACCCATACGACTCTAGATGGCCCATTCACTCTTACTGAATTAAAGGGTGTTATTCATAAAACTAAGGATTCTGCACCAGGCAGTGATGGCATCCCATATTCCTTTTTTGCTAATTTAAATGAAGACGTCCTCTGCTATTATTTACATCTTATCAATTCTATTATGATCACTGGCAACATCCCTGTTGAATGGAAACGTCAAATGGTGTTGCCATTCCTTAAACCAAATAGAATCCCATCTGACGCTTCTTCATACCGTCCCATAGTTTTGTCTTCAGTTCTGATGAAATTAGCTGAACACTTAATTAAAAATCGTCTAGAATGGTTTGTTGAAAGTAAGGGCCTTTTGGCAGCATCACAATATGGCTTTAGAAAAGGTAGGAGTACCAGTGACTGTTTAGGCATTTTAACATCGGATATTCGGATTTCTTTTTCTAATAATCAATCTACTGTCGCGGTTTTCCTTGACATAAATTCAGCTTATGATAATGTTATATTATCAGTTTTACAAAATAAATTAAGAGCCCTAGGGGTTCCATTGAATTTGTCAAATTTTATTACTAATATCCTGACTGAACGCTCTATTAGTATGCTAATTGGTGATCAAGAGGTATCTTACCTTGTGTGGAAAGGCCTACCCCAGGGTTCTGTGCTCAGTCCCCTTTTATACAATATTTACACTTTTGATTTAGACTCGTCCTTATCTGATCATATTACGGTTCTTCAATATGCCGACGATTTGTTGTTATATTCTTCAAGCCAATCCATCGAACAGGCTAGCCAGGCTATCAATTCCGCTTTATCTAATTTAGAGTTATGGTTACATCTTAACGGCTTGGATATATCCACGTCTAAAAGCGCGGCAGTTTTATTCACCCGAAAGAGAAATATTCCCACAATAAATCTCTTTTATAAGGAAACTCCTATCCCGATTAAAGATAATTTCAGATATCTAGGTGTAATACTTGACAGTAAATTAAGTAGTGTTCCTCATTGTGATTATATTGTTAACAAATGTGAAAACCACATAAACATGCTTAGATGCCTATCAGGTGTGTGGTGGGGTGCACATCCTTTTTCTTTAAAATTAATCTACAATGCTATAATCAGAAGCACTTTAGATTACGGATTATTTATTCTTGAACCGGGTAGTGTTATGGCTTTTAAAAAATTGGACCGTATCCAGTCTAAAGCATTACGAATTATTGCGGGTGCTATGAAGTCGAGTCCCATAAATGCCTTACAGGTTGAATGCGGGGAAGCTCCTTTATATCTTAGAAGACAGTTCCTTTCTGATAAGTATTTGTTCCGCATTATTCAGTTCTCAACTCATCCTCTCATTTCTAAACTGGACATTTTAGTGACGCTGATTGATTCTTCAGATTACTGGTCCCATAAACGTGCTCCTTGTTTAGTAATAAGCTATAAAAAATACCTTTCTCTATCTTCTCCAGTACACCGTTCCAACAAACTTCCCATATTTAGCAGTAGTTATGATAGTTTACATTTCAAACCCATCATAAAATTTCACTGTACTAGAAAATCTGACCCCGTTTGTCATTTAAGTTTCAACAATTTTCTGTCCGAGCACTCGGAATATCATCACATTTTTACGGATGCTTCCAAGCGTTCTCCGACAGGTTGTGTGGGGATTGGCACTTTTCATTCGCAATATAACATTGTTCAAAAAATAAAACTTCCTCCGGAGACTTCTGTTTTTACAGGAGAATGTTTTGGCATTTTGAAAGCCATTGAATATAGTCGGGTTTTTAAGTTAAAAAAAGTTATCATTTTTTCGGATTGTCAAAGTGCGCTTCTAGCCATCAACCAATCTCCACTGACACATAAATTACAGTTGCCCATAATTTATTTAATAAGAGAATTTGCGTACAGAACCTTATCTGAGGGTAATACCTTGGAATTCGCGTGGGTTCCAGCCCATGCTGGAATCGAGGGCAATGAAGTGGCAAATTCTCTCGCCGGTGAAGCGGTGCAGTGTGGGGACATCGTCCCATACATGAATTTTAACTCAGATATTGTAAATTTACCTAAAACTTTTCTTTTGGACACCTGGAAGGTGGCCTGGGAAATCAGTAGTAGACAAAAGGGTCGTTATTTTTCTTTACTCCACCCCGACGTTTCGGAAAAACCGTGGTTTGGCAGGGCTAAGTTTGGCAAGATGGAGACCTCCGTTCTCATACGGATGAGACTCGGTCACGTTTGTTCTCCAGCTCATCTTGCCAAACTTAAAATTATTAACGATCCCAGTTGTTCGTGCGGCACAGATGTGGGCGACTTGAACCACATTCTTTTCTCCTGTCCTCTATATGACCGTTCTTCCGTTCTCAGTGATCTATTGTCCCTCCGTATTCCTTTTCCTACTTCAGTTCTTACTTTATTTTGTACAAATAGTTTACCTGTATATAAATGTATAGCTTCATTCATTACCATTAATAATATTAGATTGTAATTTAATACAAATATATTTTCATCAATTTATTGTATCTCATCATTCATTAGTAATATCTAGTTATTTATAACCCTATTGATCCTATTATATCCCAAATTCCGATGTAAATATTATTTTTGATAAATTCCAGTTTCCCTAACTTTGTCTTCCTAATATAACTTGACACTGGCTAAATGCACAAACCGTGCGAAGCCAGAAAAAAAAAAAAAAAAAAAAAAAAAAAAAAAGTACCTATGAGTATATTTTACTCTTTGAATTTGATTCATAGACATTCTATGATTTGATTCGACTACAGTTCTGCTGTCACTCTGACCTCTGTCAGTGTCAGATGTCAACAAAAATAAAACTCACGTGTATTGTATTGTACTCTGTGATAGTATGCGAACTGGTAATTTGAAAAGTTATTTTCTGTAATTGAGCTCATTGCTGTTGAATTCTAAGAGTTACTTCGATTGAGTCCATGATTTTACTGTCGATATTTCATGTTTTATTCATCTTGGGTCGATCGTCAAGGTTAAGCCCTGCTTGCCGAGGTCCGTCCGTGGATGGGTGACCATAATTACATACTGAGTTTCCTCCGTGCCTCGGAAAGCACGTTAAGCCGTTGGTGCCGGCTGTCATTTGTAGATCTTTGACAGTCTTTACAAATAGTCGGAAGCCGAAAGTCTGACATCCAGTCTTACCAAGGGGTTTTCGTATTACCCAGTACTGGGTTGTGGATGTCAGACAGGCAGTGACTTCATGTAAAAAACTGATACTCAGCTGCATCCGGTTAGACTGGAAGCCGACCCCAACAAGGTTTGGGAAAAGGCTAGGCAGATGATGATGACAACCAAATAAATAATAAATGAGCCTAATTTTTTGCAGAGAGGAAATCTTGACAAATTTATGAGCAGAGTACATAAGAGTAGGTTTTTACAGCTATATATATAGGTTATAAACATGACCTATGACTGGTTTGAATCTATAGGGCGGCCACGATTTGTAGTGGCCCCTATGGTTGATGCCAGTGAACTGGCTTGGCGCCTTCTCTGCCGTAGACATGGAGCAAACTTATGCTATACTCCAATGTTTCACAGTAATGTCTTCACTAAAGATCACAAGTATAGAAAAGATAATATGGTAACATGTGAGGAGGATCGCCCGCTTATTGTCCAGGTTAGTATGTTAAAAAAGTAATTCATTAAACCATTCATATTATGTACATTACATACAGTCATACACCATATGTTAGAAATTAAGAACATTGAAGCACTGCGGGTTGTTCGAAAGAGATACCGCGGCCCTGGAACACAAAGGGCGAAGAAGGAACATGGGTGGGTTTTAGTCAGTACAAGTCTGACACTCCCTCCCGCTCCGCCCAGAGTCATTTCATGATTTCCCAATCGCAAAAAAAAAAAAAAAAAAGAACATTGAAGCAAAGAATATTGTTGTGGTGCATTAATCTATTACAGTTTAAACGGTTTTCTCTTTCCTATTCAATAACTATGTGTGACTTATGGTGTGGCTAACAATAAGCTAAATGCTCTTTTATATAATGTTTAAAAATGTTGTGTAGAAAAGTTCTTTTGCTTATTCCAGTTCTGTGGAAATAATCCTGAAACAATGGCTGCTGCTGCAAAACTTGTCGAATCCCAATGTGATGCCATTGATGTGAATCTTGGATGTCCTCAATCCATTGCCAAGAGAGGCAAATATGGATCATTTCTTCAGGAAGATTGGGAACTATTAAAGAAAATTGGTAACTCTCTATTTAATTTGTCTACATCTATTTGACCTTGCTGGTCTAGTGGTCACAAGGTGTACTGCTGAGCATGTGATCCTTACTTTGATATCCAGTCTGGGCAAAGTGTTACTGGGGTTTCTATCTGGAATTTCTCAGTAATAGCTTGTTACAGTGTTGTTTGTAATGTCCTGTAAAACTACAAATATGATTGCTTAGCTTGTATTATAGATCCTGAACCAAGATAACTTGAGGCATTCCTTGTAAACCAGATCAAATACATTTTATTGGTCAAAGTTTTAAGTCATGCTCAAGTCTTGGGTAAGGTTTTATAATATGAGCCTTAGTCTATGATGCAGGCAATAATTACTTAAGTAATTGTTCAGCTCAGCAAATCACTACAGTTTTATGCTAGCCAAGAAGGATTTTATCTATTTTTACCTGCCTAATTCCAGAATAATGAAGAACATTATTTTTAAACTGAATGAAGTTCTTAGGGTTATACTACACCAATAGGTCAATTGATGCCATCAATCAATGGTAGAATGGTAGAAACTATCAATTGCCGTTGGCTATACCATTCTACCATTGATCAGTGGCATTGATATACGATCAATTGATTGGTGTGGTAAAACCTTTAGACTATGTAAATAAATAAAAACAAATAACTTATTTGTTGTTTTATTTTTGTAAGTAGTAATCTTATCTGTTTGCAGTGCAAGCAATGTCTGAAGCAGTGTCTGTTCCAATAACATGTAAAGTACGGATATTTGAAAGCATAGAGAGGTCAGTGGAATATGCACTCATGTTGCAAGGTGCTGGATGTAAAATGCTTACAGTTCATGGAAGAACAAGAGAACAAAAAGGACCACTGACGGGTATAGCTAGTTGGAAACACATAAAGGCAGTAAGGTGGGCTTTTGTACTATGATATAAAATAGGATTGTGTATTTGAGAAATCAAATATTATTTATTAATTGTGACTATTTCTGAATTACCCTAGGTCCAATGAAATTTTAGTTTTTCTTAATTATCTTGAATTTTGAGTTATAATCCGGTTTTTTTCTCCCAGGTTGTGCCCTACACAATATTTGGTTTTGCCCTACATGATAGCAATGATACGATGAAAACACTGTACAATCACAGTAGTTTCACAAGTACTTTGCCTGCACAAGTAATTGATTAGATTAAGAAATAAAGCCCTTGGGTTTTCTAAGTTTACTTAAAGATAAGCTCTATTGATAAAAAAATAATCACACATTTTATCTTTAAGTATATCAAAAAAGTAGGGGGTACGTTCAGATGCCAATGTATACGTTTTTACAATAAGCTTCCGAGCCATATTCAAGCACTATGCCTAAATAAATTCAAATCGTTTATAAAACGGAAGCTATACCTGAAAGCCTACTATCATGTAAATCACTATCTCGAAGATAAAAAGGCTTGGGATTAAACTGCTCCAATGAAATTTGCTCTGTGAATGTCGGAATTCCGCACTTCGCTTGTTTATTGTTAATTCCTTATTTTATACACTGTGAAATTTTTTATTTTATTTTTACCTTATTTTTTTACAATTTTTTTTTTTTTTTAGGTGACATTTACCGATGTGACATGAATACTTATTTCAGTATTTATTATTTTTTTACTTTATTTTTTATTATTTTTATGTGACATTTAAAGATTTGACATGAATATTTTTTTTTTATATATTATTATGTGACATTTATTGATATTCGTGATTTTTAAAATACATTTCGTAAATTATTATTAATTACTTTTAATTATTGTGAATGTGAGGACCATGTAGGTCACATTTTTTTAAATTTATTTTTCTCCCACCTGTCTGGCAGTTTGAGTACTTAAGCGACATATCCAAATGACCTTTCTTTGGTATTGTTCGTCGTTTCGTTGAGCTCCTTGAGTTATAAGTCGAGCTACACGACAACTGACAAATGCTTGCACTGACTGGACAGGTCCACTCAAATCTGTGTGGTTCTTTCTTCAAAACACCATATCAGACACTAATCTGCATAGTCCTCATGTAAATTGAGCAATGTCTGGACTTTAAAAGAGTAACAAGTTAACAAAGAACCTCTGAGTTTGTTTCGGCTGTTTCTTCTCAGAGTAGTCAGGTATGAAACACCGGCCCCATCTAGTTTAAAAAAAATGACGTGTAAAAGTGCTTGTAAAAACCTATTTGCAAAATAAACATCACTTATCATTTATCTTCAGGGAAGCAATATCAATACCCATGCTAGGAAATGGAAATATTCAATGTTTAGAAGATGTCTACAGATGTTTAGATTATACTAAAGTAGACGGGATAATGAGTGCAGAAGGTACCCTTACAAACCCAGCTTTATATGAAGGAATCAACCCATTGACATGGGATATGGTCCAAGAGTATCTGGACCTGGTTGAAAAATATCCTTGCCCATCATCTTATGTAAGAGGACATTTATTTAAAATGTTTCATAAAATGTGAGTAAATCAATCATCAAAATTACTTCAACTATACTATGCTACAGTGGTATAAATATATAAATTTGTGTTTGTAGATTTACATTTGAAGACAACAATGAGGACAGACATATTCTGGCAACAGCACAAAATTTAGACGATTTCAGAAAAGTATGTACAAATGTTAGAAACAAGTATTTACCATATCACGAAGGAAAACTTCATTTTGAGAATGACGAAAACATATCCAGGATTGGATTCAATTTAATATTGCCTCCATGGATATGCCAACCTTATGTGAGAATGTCACCTGAAGAGCACACACAAAAGATGGACAAATTAAACATTATTCAAATTCAGGTAATACAGTTAGAAACATGAATAACTTGTAGAACATTATGTGTAATAAATATTTTACCAGTTTTTGTTTATAGGAAAGTGTAGCTAATAAAAGAAGCTGTGAGGATATTGATGGAGCTCCTATTTCTCGGAAGAAAATGAAAAAGATAAAGCGGATGAGTAGAAGACCAGAAAAACAAGACATGCAACAGAATGGAAGAAGTGGTCAAATTTGTTTTAACAAAGATTGTCCTAATCCTCTAGTAAGCACATGGTTTTGCTTGTAGTAGTTTTAATGAATTTAACTCCACTTATTTGAATTATGAGATACATTTTTTTTTTCAGGGTGGAAAATGTCTGTACCAACTGTGTAAAAAATGTTGCAGAAATAAATGCTATGAAGAGGACTTAGACTGTAAAGGCCATGGGATACTTGTACATACTAGGCGTGAAATGGCTAGAAAGTTTTCAAATGTCGAGAATAAAACACAAATTGTGACTAATTAATTTGTAAAGATCATACTCAGATAGGCAGTCGCTCCATGTAAGATGCTGGTATTCAGCTACATCCGGTTAGACTGGAAGCCCATGTACTCTAATAATGTAAATATTGGTTATTAATATGTATATAGTTATGACACCAAGTAAGATATGTGATTTTGTAATTTTAACATGAAATCGTTTTTCTTCCTCTTTATTTTATCTGTAAGTGTGTAGGACTAGCTTGTTAGGTACTAAAATAATATAATTATGTTTGAAACAACCTACATTATTTACTAATCTATCCTAATGAATGTAGACCAATATTCATACTTCCATACTAATATTATAAATGCGAATGTCACTCTGTTTGTTTGTTTGTTACCTTTTCACCACTAAACGGCTGATCGGATAAATTAAATTATAATTCACTAGCTGTCCCGCGCAACTTCGTCTGCGTCACATTTTACCCGTTTTCGAAACATTTTTCATTGCTGCCCCGCTCCTATTGGTTACGACCAATAGGAGCGGAGCAGCAATGAAAAATGTACACGCTACGGCGTGATGTTATATAGCCTATGTCCTTCCCCAGGTTGAAATCTATCTTCTTGCCAAATTTCATTAAGATCCGATCAGCCGTTTAGTCGTGAAAAGGTAACAAACAAACAAACAGAGTGACTTTCGCATTTATAATATTAGTATGGATTTAATGAGCCAGGTTCTTATAATGTTGCCTTGTAAAAACATAATTTTAACTAGCCTAATAAGTAATAACAAAACAGTTTCGAAAACATTGTTACCATAGAAACTTGCCCTACACACTGTACGAAATACATACATACAATCTGTGTTTAACTGTGATCGTGTTTTAATCTTAATATATCAAATATGCTGACAATTCATTGAGACATGCTAATGAGGTTAACTCCTAGGGTGAAGTCATCATAGGAATTAGAAAAAATCATTAAAAATTAAGGCGTAATTGTTACTCAAGTTGAATAGATGCGCGCGCATTATACGGGCTTGACTGACAATGAAGTAACAACACGAGGTTAATGCTAAGCCTTGTTATTGTTGTGTCTTATACCTAGGCTCTTAATAATAAATGTTACATTAGCTTCGACTTACTGATTAATCTTTTGGTATTGTGTGAAATATACATCTGACGAATGACGTGACAATAAGTACCTAAATATTAAAGTAGGTGCGGAAATCAATGATTATTAAAAATACCGATGGACAAGTGCTGTGCCTCACATCAATCGCCGAGACCACAAAGAAGATTGCACGGACTTCAATTACCGCTGAACTATCAACAAATTATTGGCTGGTTCGTTTTCATTGCGACTGGATCGTTGAATTTTTTTATTTTGATTAAAATACAATTTGAGGAATTGAGAACAATAGCTTTAGTGGTTTTCACTGTATTGTATGTGTGCCACGTATCTTCGCATCTTGCTGCATCGTTATTGGATCCCAGCGAAGCTGAATTGAGAAAACTGGAAGTTCATAACGTTCCTGAATTCGATCGAGAAATTCATGCCCATGTTATTGAAAATGGAAGATGTCATCTGTGTAACATACATACGAGCAGCAGAAGAACGAAACATTGTAGTATATGCAACAAATGTGTGGACCACTTCGATCACCACTGCAAGTGGCTCAACAACTGCATCGGCCGGAGGAACTACGTGGCGTTTATTGCATGCGTCACTACAGCACTAATGATATCTACGTTTACATCATCATTGTGTGCCGCAGACATTGTGATATTTTTTACAAATCCTAAATATTTAAGTATTGAAGCACAACACTTTATTAATTGTAGTACAATTTACAGCACGACGACAGCTACATCAAATTTTTGTTCTATATCTTTCTTAATATTTTTAGTCTTATTTTGCACAACGGCGTCAGCAATAGGATGTGCCTTATTACATTTGTGCTGTTTTCACATTTATATATCTTTGCTAGGAGTTACAACATACGAATATGTTGTACGAAATTGGGACTCAGAAGCTCCCCCGCATAAATATTTGAAAAATTGTAAATGTTGTAAGTGGCGTATATCACAAGAATTGTATACTATAAAAAAATCCAAAGAGACAACTCAAACTCATGAAAATATTGCTAGTGGATCAATGGCAAGTAAATTAGATATTGCTCGTACTAGAGATATTCAGAATGGAGAGGCTAACATTATAAATTTTGTTAGCATATTAATTAATAATGAACTTGGTAAAGCCAGGAAAATGTTTCTTTATGATAAAAACAAGATACATCCACATGATGAAAATAGTAATAGATAACACACCATTGACGTACTTAAATAGGATGTATGATCATTTCATTAAAATAATGAACACCATTTTAGCACCTAAGCAATGGTGGAACACCCATTTTTTGTTTCTATGGATTTTGTGGCTGGACAGTCCTTAAAATTTTGGGAAATGTCTGGGTTAAAGCAGGTTACCTTTGTAATTTTCGGTAATCGAAATGGCAGTTTATCCACCGAGCTCGCAGGGCCCGGTCGTTCACAGTTGAGCAATGCGACTTGTGTCAAGGAAGCCGTCAAGCGATATGCGCGATTATTCCCAATAGTCCCCTCTAGCTCTGTCCTCCGGGGTGACAGCTGGGAATTGTCTTCCCAGTTGTCACCGGGGTGACAATTTGTGCCAACTGTTCCCTTTGAAAACTGACTAGAGGGGACAAATGGGAAGTCTGTTTCTCAGTTGTCACCGGGGGGGGTGACATTTGCTACGATTCCTTTCTTCCCAGAAAAATAATGTAATTACCCTTTCAGCTTTTTTATTTCTTATGCTACATAGAATCAAATAAAAAAAATTACATAATGTCAACACACTTACAACATTAGAAAACTATTATCTATTAAGTAAGTAAATAAAAATGTCAAAAAAGTTATACAGAAACAAAAAAAAAAACAACATTATGTTTCCTTTATTAGGAGTACAATCACAAATAATCATTAAGGGTAAAGTTACACGTGCTTATTAGTCGCATGCTTAGTTGAAATCTTGCTCATTGATTTTGTGCCTTGAGCCGCAGATGTCATGACACAAAATATAGAACGTCCGTCGATCTCATTTGTACTTGCTTATTTCAAGAGTGCTTTGAGAGAGATGGAGGAATGAGATCGATTCGAGTCGTTCAATTTTGTGGCATGCTACCTGCGGCGCAAGGCACAAAATCAATGAGCAAGTTTAGATAGATAGATAAATCAAAAGTTTACAAACAAGCATGCTACTAAATTAGCACGTGTAACTTTACCCTAATATTTACAATGATGTTTTTTGGAATACTATACAGGGTGTAACGGAAAGGGTATATACATCCTTTAGGGTGTGCTACAGACCATCAAACTGAACATGTTTCTAATCATAGAAAAAAATTGCAGCAAAAAAAATATTAGCTGCCTATACATTTGGGTCGAATAGGTATTGCAATTTTCTATGGAGCAGCAGATATTTTTTTTGCTGAAAAACATGTTTTATGATGAGAAACATGTTCAGTTTGATAGTCTGTAGCACACCCTTAAGTATGTATATACCCTATCCGTTACACCCTGTATACCTACTTATTATGTACTATACTATAGACATAAACTTAATGCCTAAGTGTTTCCAAAAAATGTCCAACAGACATATTCCCATGCAGAAATTCCATCTGCATTTCTTGGATGAATTCGTCCTTGAGATTATTTCCTCTGCCTTTCTTTCAAAAAATAAAATTGTTTTTTTATTATCGTGTGTCAGACTGTGACCAATGATGCATGCATTTGTATAATATTAAGAAAATGTCTTCTCGTCTTCTGTTTGTTTCCTTGTGATATATGACCAACCGTCCATAACTTCGGATGGCGGTACTAAAGGGAGTACAGCGCTCAATGCCACTTCCCGGATTTTTGCTGGATTGCTCGATATCGTGATTTCGAGTTAACGTCCTTTACGCCTAATAGCCTTTTTAAAATGATAGTAACATCCGCTCACTATTACAGATGGAAAAACTTTAGCGATGGCGCTCATAGCTGGTTTTTCATTATCAGTTTTGTATTTTGTGGGATTCCATCCAGGTACTTGGAATTTAATTAAAGAAAATAAGGAATCTTAGCAAATGTCACCCCCCCCTGGTGACAACTGAGAAACAGACTTCCCATTTGTCCCCTCTAGTCAGTTTTCAAAGGGAACAGTCGGCACAAATTGTCATCCCGGTGACAACTGGGAAGTCAATTCCCAGCTGTCACCCCGGAGGACAGGGCTAGAGGGGACTATTGGGAATAATCGGATATGCGCGTGAGTACCGTCGCGCGTCGCACTCGTGGCATGCTCTACTAAACAACTTCTTTCATTTCTTTTTCCCGTAACTCTCCACGATTTTTACTTTGTCCCAGTTCGTAATTTAGTGGCCACTTAAGTTCTTTCGTTTTTTTTACTTTTCTATACCTACTATCTTTATTCGATGCTAGGATTATAATATATGACTTAAGAAGTAATATTCGGATGCATATTACTTCATTATAAACACATTACAGAATTAGGAAATTCCGCGATCCCGGGATAGAAATTGGTATTTGAAGCCGCTTCCACACTATTGAACCATTAGGTGGGAAAAAATGTATTTTAGGTAAATATCCGATCCCATAAGACTACCTACATATTATTTTTTTTTAAATGTGTCTTATAGTCTTAAGTGTTATTTTGTATGAAATACATGTTAGTAATGAAATTAAGCTGCGACACGTTTAGCCTCACTTCATAAATTTTATTAAAATATTATGTTAGTAGGTAAACGTGTCAAGTTCACATCAGAATTAAATTTTTATTATAAAATACGATTTTTTACTACAACATTTATCAGAAATGTGATTTTATACTACAGACCATCAAACTAAACATCTCTTTGTATGGGACTAACATCGTTATAGTACATTATGATATAAGTGCGGTAAGTTGAAAATTACAGCAGAGGCGATATTGCTACAAGAAAGCAGAGGCTGTAATTATCAAAGCGCACATATGTCATACGACATTTTATAACATATTTGCGAGGAAATAAATAAAACTCGGACGACATTTTCAAATTTATTTATTTATTTAAACTTCACGTACATAGGTGGTACATAGGCGGACTTAATGCCACAAGGCATTCTCTACCAGTCAACCTTTGGGTCAAATAGGACAGCATTGTGGTAGAGTACAAAAAAAAATACCATTTAGCTAACATAAACTGATATACATAAATAGGTACATAATAATACATATATATACTGATCAAATAAACTAATAATAATATATATTATAATACATACAAATAATCTCTAATACAAGAAACCATACAATAATAACTAAGACTGACAGACTAGGTTCCGAGCAAATTAGTCTGACTTTAAATAGTACCTACTTCCGAACTGCTCTTTTGAAAGCCATTTTACTTTCAGCTTTTTTAATGCCAAGGGGTAGCGCATTCCAGAGTTTTATTGTTGAGACAGCGTAAGAAGTGGACATAAAACCAGTACGGTGTGAAGGAATTTCAAGAAGTAGGTTATTAGAAGCTCGAAGGTTACGACTGTGAGAACTGCCCAACACTTTGAAATATTTTTTTAGGTAATCAGGAGCACATGGATCGGTCATGATGGTGAAGAGCATGCAGAGAGATCTCGGGGACCTCCTACGTCGGATAGGCAGCCATTTAAGCTGAGAACGGTATGAAGAGATGTGATCGTATTTACGAAGGCCAAAAATGAAGCGAATGCAATTGTTGAGAAGACTATCCAATGTGTCCAGAAATTCTAGGGATAGATCAGAATAACAAACATCAGCATAGTCGATAATGGGAAGCACAAGTGACTGGACTAAAGTTATTTTAGTACTCGATGGGAGAAAATGTTTGAATCTATATCAAATATCATTATCAAATAAAACAATACAGCGAAAAGAAAAAGCGCGCGGAATTTGTTTTCTTGTTCAGTAATTATGAAATTAGCTATGCGCGCACGTCAGCGCTTTTTAGGGTTCCGTACCTCGAAAGGAAAAAACGGAACCCTTTTGGGATCACTTTGTTGTCCGTCTGTCTATCTGTCAAGACCCTTTTCCTCAAGAAAACATTGAGGTATCAAGCTGGAATTTATATCAAATACTCAGGTCTACTGTCCCTTGGAGCTGTAAAAAAAATCAAACTTCTAAGCCAACGCAATCAAAAGATACAGCCGTTTATGCCGCCAATTTCCGCAAATTTTCGACACTCAAAGAATCAAAACCTACAGGATACTTCCCGTGAACTCAGAATCTTGAAAGTTGGTACGAAGCAACGTCTTATAGAACAGATAAAGGAAAAATTGCGAAAACCGTAAAGGGGTTCGAACATTTTTGTATGGAGCCTGGCATATCTAGCCACCGCCATCTTTATTTTTTTTTTAAAATTTCCGAGCACGATAAAAGTGGTATATTTGGATAGAGGACACTTATAAAAACAAAAAATGTTATGTAACTTGGTATCCTAAAGTGTCACGTTTCCGATATATTTGGAAGTAAAGATCGCCATTTGTGTCCAAAGGCGATCATTGAAAATCGAGTTTTTACGCGTGTGTGACCCCTTTTCAGTTACATCATATTATAAAAATAATTTTAATAATTTTAAACTTACTACCCCTTTCCTCATGAACGCGTAAGGGTCCGTTCACACAGACCGGCTCGGAGAGGAGAGCAGATTCTTATCACGTTGAAATCAGAGTTTTTAGTATTTGTATTAAGGTTTATTTTTGCATGTGCACTGCTTTTGTGATTAAGAATGCTTAAAGGCGCTTGAAGTGAAATAATAAGAGGAGCTTACCGGCTCCGATCGCGTAATTTTTCTCGATCGTGCAGCCGTTTGGCTCAGATTGCATGCTCTTTAACGCTCGCACAGCCGATCGGTTCCGATTGCATGCTCTTTCTCGCTCGCGCAGCCGATCGGCTCCGATTGCGTGCTCTTTCTCGCTCGCGCAGCCGATCGGTTCCAATTGCGTCCGCGCTTCTCCACGCCGACCGCCATTTTGATAGCACAATCCTTTCAACGACCAAGCGAAAGCCGGCTGTGGCGCTGCTATTGTCTTTCTATAGTGTCTCGAATAACTTGCATTCGAAGGTTTAAAACGGAACAGTTGTGTGCACTTGCAGTACTGTGTGCGGTACTGCCTTTGTAGTGTACCCATCCGGCTCCGAGCACATCCGAACGGCTCCGAGCGCATCCGACCGGCTTCAAGTGCATCCGACCGGCTGCGAGCGCATCCGACGGGCTGCGAGCGTATCCGACCGGCTGCGAGCGATTCCGACCGGCTGCGAGCGCATCCGACCGCCTCCGAGCGCATCCGCTTTCAGGGCGCTTCCAGCCGGTCTATGTGAAATAGTTGGCGGCTCAGCTCCGACCAACTCCAAGCGCATACGATCCGGTCTGTGTGAAAAGAAAAATACGCGCCGATGCTCTCCGAGCCGGTCTGTGTGAACGGACCCTAAAGGTATTAAATTGAAATTCATATCAAATACTTAGGTCTATAATACCTTTATGCTGTAACAAAATCAAACATCTATGTCAAAGCAATCAAAAGAAGTAGCAATTTAAGTCGCATATTTTCAAACTCGCAACTACTCGCAAGGGAATCAAAACCTAAAGGGTACTTCCAGTCGACCTAGAATCTTGAAATTTGGCATGAAGCAATGTTTTATAGCACATTTAAAGGAAAAATTACAAACACCTTAAATTTTTTGTTAGATAACATATTTTTATTTATTTTCTTCAGTAGTTTTGGTTTGTACGGAACCCTCGGTGCGCGAGTCCGACTCGCACTTGGCCGGTTTTTTTTTAAGGCAAAGGCACAAAAACAGCCGTTATTACTAATAAAGTTTTATATTTTTGTGTTTTGTTCAGATATGGTTGTAATTTATGGTCAAAATTGATTAAATTAAAGAATTCAATGTTTATTTGTTATATTTTATCTCCAAAGTACATTTTATTCATTAAATGTTGACCACTTTTCTGACATATAAACTCTATGCTAAGATTTAAAAAAGTTCCGTTCGTTTTAGACGGAGCATTTTGATAGACGGTGCGTTTTACATTACATTACCCCAGTATCGTAATGTATCTCATTACGCACTAGTAATGAGATACATTACGATACTGAAATTGGTAAAATAAGAGACCCTTTACGAGCAAATGTGTTATAAAACAAATTATCAGCTCTCTTATAACTATGGGTCGACTAGGTATGTTTTACTTAAGGACAGCTGACACTTTTCGCGATTACGATGCTGATCCCATACAAAAAGTTGTTTAGCTAGTTTGATGGTCTGTACAACAACCTTAAATAAAGGCCAGCGCACACTGATGATGTCATCCCCTATTAGGTACCGTGGCATGCCGGCAGATATCGAGATACTCGACGGCAGGAGTATAGGCCACCGAATAAAAAAAGAATTTTGATAATCGGTCCACAATAGGGGATGATCCTATTTTTTTTTTCTTTTTCCGTCGGTTAGTTTATTGAAAAGTATTGGACACGTATTTTTTCTTTTTTCACGTGGTCAATAAAATTACGGAGATATATTGAGTTGAAATGGCGCATGACGTCACATGTAGGTAAGTTTTATACCTACTTGTGACGTAGTAAGCCCCCACTCTCCAACTTTAATGAGTTCTAACTAAGTATTTTTTTCATATTTTGATAAAAACAACAAATACGTATCTAATATTTTTGTATTACCTGTCTGACGTACAAAATAGAATGTCGTTTTCTTTACCCAGTCCGATCCCCTATTGTCGGACAAGTCGGTTAAAAATGCTCTGCTCTGCATGCCGTTCCCGGTGTCGCTGACCTTAATGACCGCAACTTTTCCCATTGGGTAGAATATAACACGTTTATTTTACTCATTTTAGTCGGGCTAGGTATCCCGAATATAATCGAAGTAAATTAAATAGAAGCCAACTCTATTCAAGCAAAGTTAGTAAAATTGTATGTGACTACCACGCAGGGTTCCTCTACCTCTACGCAATGAAAAATCGTCTCCGTCAGGATGAACGGTCACTAGGCGTATTTAAACGTTGAATTTATGCCTAGCGATTGCTTCCCTATTGCTTCTATTTGCTTCCTATTCTCAAACAATTGCTTCCATCGCATTCTAGAAGAAAAAAAACATTTTAAGAGTGACCGTTCATTCTGATGTCACGACGGACGGTCACCGAGTCGTAGTGTCCTTGTTAAATAGAATTATTGAAATTCACGGAGGCCATTAATTACTTCCCGTTTGCTTCTCTCAATGTTTTACAACGATGATACTGTAACTATCACGGCAATAAAGATATCGACAAAAGTGTTGTATAACAATATTATTACTGCCTGACAAAAAAATAAAGGCAGGCAGAAAAAAAAAAAACAGAATCTACCCTCGGTTATTAATAAATGAATAAGGTTTACAGGGCTCCGTAAGTCTTTAAGTCTCCGTAAGTCCTAAGTCCTTACCCCGCCCAAAAGATATGTAGGTTCATTTTTGACGTTTTTTTTTCGTTTTTGTATTTTGCAAAAACAGTTTATTTCATACAATGTACCTATTGTTTTAGTGAATAAATAAGTTTATGTTACAATTTATTTTATTAAAGTCCGTTGTTATTATTCATCTTCAATAAAACGTTAATACTTTACTGTTGCGATTATTCGTAACGAATTCAATGTTATACCAGTGTAACATTTTAAAACTTGGGGGGTAGCAAACAGTGGCTAGCGCCTATAAGAACCCACCCTGGAAAGTTAAGAATTGAAATACTATCTTTAAAGGTGTTTATTACATTTGTATGAATTTTTGACACTAAATACGATAGGAACTTGTAGGCCACCGGTACAATACCAAAGATTTATCGCCTAATCAAGCGTAACTGCAATGTTAAATAAGAGCTTTGCCTTTATTTTTTTGTCAGGCAGTAAAAATATTGGTATACAACACTTTTGTCGATATCTTTATTGCCGTGATAGTTACAGTATCATCGTTGTAAAACATTGAGAGAAGCAAACGGGAAGTAATTAATGGCCTCCGTGAATTTCAATAATTCTATTTAACAAGGACACTACGACTCGGTGACCGTCCGTCGTGACATCAGAATGAACGGTCACTCTTAAAATGTTTTTTTTCTTCTAGAATGCGATGGAAGCAATATTGTTTGAGAATAGGAAGCAAAAAGAAGCAATAGGGAAGCAATCTCTAGGCATAAATTCAACGTTAAATACGCCTAGTGACCGTTCATCCTGACGGAGACGAAAAATCACGTAAATTTATCCTGCCCTAGTAGGAAAAATAAAACAGGCTAGTACCGACGTGGAAGAGTTTGACAAAAGCAGGAAAATTAAACACGTACATCCAATCGGTTCCAATTTATTTCAATCCTTTAATAAACTTGTAAATTTCTTAAATATCATATAATTAACAAAATAGTAAATAAAACAATATATATTTGAAGAAGGATCCTCCTCAAAATTATGAGATGTCCTTGCCTTCGCGAAACTTAACTTCCTAGTTGCATCAGTTGAAAGATGATTCATTTGAGCAACTGGCACGTACGTGTGTACCTACGTCATTGCATCGTAACATTAGTTAAGTCTTGCGTAAATAAGGAATTTGCGACGTCTGTTCTTTATTCACGTTTGCGGCGGCGATTCTGTTCTTCCTGAAAATATTGTTTCAATATATAGATTTCATCATTAAAACATATTTGAACACGCTATAATTAGCTTCACCTGTTACTATGAAATAAAAAAAAACTTAGTAGTTAAATTTGACGCAAGGGAATGCGTCAAAGGGCATTGGGTAAGTTTGTATGGACCAGTGGCATGATTTTTTTTTACAGCGGCCACAATGATTATTGTTGCTAACGTATAGTGGAATATATGATAAAATGGGGGACTCCTAAAATAGTTTTGCTGAAAATAATATCGGAGCTGAAATATCTGATGTTAAAGTTGTTTTGTTCCTAGTAACAGTTTGCACACTGTTATGTATTTTATCGAAAATTGACTGTTTCCTTTCGTTTGCCGTATGTCATTACTTCCCAGAATTTGATCCTTAGCGGCGACACTATCGAATGGTGTAATAATACAGGGTGTCTTTTTTTCAAAATTATCTGGTTCGATTCCTGGCTAGGAATATTGATTTTTAAAAAAATCAATGATGCAGTTTTGGTTTTTATCAAAATCGGCTCGTGACTCCTTTGAGATTTTTTTCTCTATTCCTCATAGTTTCAGAGTTGGCCTTCCACCCACTTGAAAAATTCATGCTGTATATCTCGGCTCCGACGCATTTTGGAAATAATTGTTAATAGATGAAAATTAATGTCTTATTGTATTCTTACTAATAAAATATTTTTCATTAGTGGCCGCAGACTTAGAAAATCATGCCACTTTTACCCAAACCCCTTAACCTTCCAAACCCCAAACCTTCTAAGTTTTTTATTACCGATTGAGCTGAATAATGTAATGTATGGTTAGCTAAGTGATGTCATTTTAAATCCAATATGACCAACTAGTTATTTTCTATGCTTTCCCATGATAATTATGGGTATCAAATGAAAGGGTTTGCTGTGAAAATACAAGTGTTTTTCAGTTTTTTTAACCATATTTTTTTTTTTGAAAATACATGGAACTCTTAAAAAAAAACAGCCCAAGTGCGTCCAGACCATGCACAGTGAAGGGAATTAATTTAAAAAAATTAATTTAAATAAAGTTGTGAGGGTGCTCTCACAAACTAATGACTTTTATAAAAAGTTCCTTAGTAACTGCAGGATCCCATAGTACCCCATAACTTATTCATCCTTGGTATCACATGTTTAGGGAGAGCCACCCCAAATTACGATTGTTAGCAGAGCACAAAATACACCTCTCAAATTTTCATTTGGTGTAGTGCCAAAAGTGTCATAGTAAAATTGCTGTGTATACAATAGGGACAGACCAATGGGCAGACATGATGAAATTATAAAGGCTTTTGCTATATGGTTACGTGCAATAAAATCCATACCTTCTGTGACAAAATAATGAGCAGTCTCCTGAACATTCCAATGAAGTCGATGAACAACTCTAGAGCATGTTGGACAAAGTCCTTACTGCCCATTCTGCGTTTCTCAATGATGAGTTGTGTGTCAAATAGTACAAAGCCACACATCAGCATAAGTCCAAGATAAAGGTGAGCCTGTAATATAATTTAATGTACGGGTTAATAGAATCTGACACTTATTATAATCATTTTCCATTGGTATTCCTATACAACCATGTTGTAACTGTCCCACTGAAAGGCAAAGGCATCTTTTCTTACAGAAATACAAAACAATATTTATTCATTTTCATAAAGAATAACAATATTCATTCAACATTAAAAATAGTCATGAAAGTAATAATAAATAAATCTTTCGATGAGGGACGGTTCCCAGAAAAACTGAAAATTGCGAAAGTACGCCCTATTGCCAAAAAAGGAGGAAATTCAGAAAATCCTAGCGATTATAGGCCTATTGCACTATTACCCACATTTTCAAAAATTTTCGAAAAATCAATGGCGAATCGTGTTATCACGTTTTTAGAGAAATTTAATATTTTGGATAAAAACCAATTCGGTTTTAGGAAAAAATGCTCAACGACTTTAGCGGTATACAATTACGTACAGGAAATCTACAGTTGCATTAACGAACGAAAGTACGCTGTTGGAGTATTCCTTGATATGACGAAGGCGTATGACAGGGTGTCACATAAAATTTTATTACAAAAACTTTACGGATCGGGTATTAGGGGGCAAGCGTTTAATTGGTTTAAATCATATTTACAGGACAGAGTACAATTCGTAGAAGTAGAACATTTCGATAGCATTAACCAGGAAATGTACAACATACGATCAGACATGGCTACCATTAATAATTCAATACCCCAAGGAAGCGTCGTAGGATGTACCCTATTTATACTATACGTAAATGACTTGCCAAAAAAGATAAGTTCGACCTGTATTTTGTTCGCTGATGATGTTTCCTTATTATTTAAAACGCCAGCGAATGTTGACCATCTAGCTATTTTAAAAACTTTCACAGAAACTGAGCAATGGTTAAACGAACATAACTTAGAAATAAACCTATCTAAAACTAAAATATGCCAATTCAGAACTTACCAAAGAACCCCAATCAATCTTAATATATTAACACAAAAAATTAAATTAGAAGAAATAAATGAATTTACACTTTTAGGCCTAACATTAGACTCAAACCTAAATTGGAAGAAACATATAGAAAATACAAAAGGAAAATTGTCCCAATTTATCTATGCGCTAAGCATATTGAAACGTAACACAGACTATAAAACCGCCTTATCTGCCTATTATGCGTACGCCTACTCCTGGCTAAATTACGGTATCATTTTGTGGGGAGAAAGTACTGACTTTCTGGACCTATTCATTCAGCAAAAGAAATGTATCAGAATACTAATGAACATAGATCAGCGAGAGAGTTGTAGGTCACACTTTATTAAACAACAACTTCTTACACTACCAGCAATATACATATTGCAAAGTTGTATATTCGTTAGAAAAAATAGGCACCTTTTCAAATCTAATATCGAGTTAAATGAAAACTATAACCGACGGAACAGGAATAGATTAATACTACCCATCACAAGCTTAAAAGTTATCGGGAAAAGCCCACACTCAAGACTAGCTAATATATTTAATAAGCTGCCTGAAAAATTAAAATCCCTACCAAATGACTCCATTTTCTCTAAACACTTGAAATCTTTGCTAATAAAGAAAGGCTACTATACCATAGAGGAATTTAAAACTGACAAATTGTGAATCGATCGACCCTGACCCGATATTAACTTAACAAAAATGTAAAATAATAATGATTAATTTTAAAATGTTTAAAATGTATATGATGAATGATTGATTAATGTTTTGTATAATTAATGTAATATAATTGTAATAATCATAATATGTACTTAATTTAATAATTAGTTATAAAATATTTGCAGTGCCCTTACAGGGTGCATGTCTTAATACTGTGTCATGAAATTTTAATGCATGCCTACAATCCAGTGTTTTACATGTGAGCAAATCAGTAAATAAATAAATAAATAAATAAATATTCAAAGCAACTTCTGAATTTATATAAAGAAAAATAGAACTTTGTACTGTGACTTGTTATTTTACAAGGTCATTTTATGAATTCTTTTAACATGTAGTTGTGGTGATACTCTAGAAGCCTACCTAGCAGTAGCTACATTACAGCATGATAAAATTTTGATTGGTGAACTTACTTGGTACAGGAAGTGAGACTGCATGAAGATATTGACTAGAGTCATGAGTGACATAGAAGTGAGCAGAGTCATCAGGGTTCCGCCCAGGAACAACCAGCTGCCACGCTCAGCTAACATTGCAGCAATGGAGAAGCAAACAAACACCAATGTACTGCCCAAGAGAGCAGTCACTATGATGGATGGATCAACAAAGCTGACATACTCCAGCAGTGGTCCCAGGCTCATTCCTAAAAATAAGTTGTAAAAATAATGAGGACAACTTCCTTCTGATGGTACAGTTAAAACTCATTGAATAATTAACAAAACATGGTTTACTGGTAAACATGACCAAAGTATGAACTCATTTTATACCTGAAGTAAGGCCGAAACCCAAGAGGTATCCAAGACGTAGGTTTGTGTTCTTGCCAGTGTCAGGGGTTGCAATCAACATAAGCATAAGACCTGCCCCGACAATTGCAGACAAGATACCAGCTTGGAACCATGTGTACATGTCAACGTAGACCCCAGCTAGAGCAGAGCCACATGTCATCATCAAGGTTCCATACACATTTTTTAAATGCTGACGAACTGGTGGTTCTCTGTAAAACAACAGGACATTAAAAAGAAATAATGTAATGATACTACTATTATATTATAAAGTTTGGTGTTATCTATTTTCAATTACTCATTACATCATTGTTATTAAATGTACATGTTTCAATACCAAACAGAAAAAGTTCTAAACATAAATGTTATTATCATGTAATAAATTAGTGGCAGTCACATATAAAAACATGTTATTGTTAGTCTAACACACTAAATAAACATAAATGTAAATGTGTGTCGTAGAATGTTCCTTGTACTACAATGTTCTAGAATGATGCGATGCAGGAATTAATTTTAATTAACTTCGTTAAAATGTTATTAAACTCGTGTTTAATAATCATTACCTGCATACATATTATAAAATGGTATTTTAAATGGGAACAAGGGCAAAAGCAATACTTACAGACGATTTTGAAAACTGTTCACGAATGTTTGAAGATTAGGAGTCATGATGACGGGAGACTGAAATTTTAATAATGAAAATAATTTGCTTAGCAATCCAAAAACTTTCGTAAAGTTACTTCAGTATTAATTAATGTGTAGCACGATGCTTTATAGACACTGATTATTTTTAGAATGCGCAGTCACAAACCACGAACTCTTCGATTTCGATACGAAACAATGGTGACTTTTTATTTGTGAAATACCGATTGCCAGCGTAAAAAATTAGGAATGTAATGACGTCATCATATGGTATTCTCATAGATAGACTAGGTACACGGGTATTCTCGATAATCTGAATAACGTAGCATTCTGGTATCCGGTAGTACCTTTGCTAAACTCAAAAGTTAAACCTTTCCCCTACCTGCTAGTTCTGCTACGATCCTAACATACTCCTTTTGCTTCATCGTTTAACATCAAGATAAACACACAAACTAGTAGCAGTAGTATTGATAATAAAAAAAAGATTATTCGAATACATACATACATCTACTGAGTTATCTTTAACATTACATACTTAGTTAGTATAAAACAAAGTCATTTGCGTTGTCTGTCCACTTAGATCTTTTAAACTACGCAAAGGATTTTGATGCATTTTTCATCAATAGACAGAATGATTCAAAAGGAAAGTGTATATGTATAATTTATCTCTGAAAAAAACAACAAAATTTCAACGCGAACGAAGTCACGGGCAGCAGCTGGTTTTCATTTATAAAAATAAAGTTTCGCGCCTTTATATTCCCGAAGGAATAAGCACTATTAATCTCCACCATCCTATGTCAGCGTCATCCAGTGCCTAACACATTTTACTACTGAAATAAGTACCATCAATCGATGAAAAAGTACTAAAATATGCAATATCGCAATAAAAATAGCATTTTATGCATCTGCAAAGAGACGATCATGCAAATGCATGTAACAATAATTATTTATTTATTATAGTGACAAGGACTCAGTTATTAAAAAATATAAATATATCATAGAATAATCCGGTTTCTATCTTTTAATCCATATAGTTGTATGTATAGAAAATTTTAATATTTATTTAATTTTAAATTAGCTTCAGAGCATTCATAATTCTCTGGCCCTTATCCGAATTTATTTGGGTGCAGCATGAAGGTCTTCTTCTTCACTATTTCTCTATTACTCGTCATCTCATCAGATACCTCCTTTCTTGCCATATTATTCTTCACACAGTTCAGCAGTATTAGCAATATTTCACTTAAATATGCATTATGTATTTTTAATGTAAAATTGTATTTGCATGCCGTAAAAAGGCAGCGTAATATGGTTTGTGCCTAAACCTGGTAACACCAATATTTTAATGAGTCTTTTATTTTAGTTATATCTTCAAAGTGAGGGTTACGTGATAGAAAGATGATGAAGTACAGAATACTTTTTGATTTTATAAAATAATCTTAGAAAATACCAAAATGACCAATCATGTGACTACACGAGCACGCCTGACGTTCTTCTTCACAAGAATGTCGCGAACTGTGTTGCAAGATGAGAAATATACGATCTATAAAGGTCAGACTTCTCTGACTGACGAGATATTGATGGCTAACATTGTCAATGTCAATTCTGACACTCATAGTTACACATTGACATTTACTTCATATATATAACCTCAAAAAAGCAACTTGCAGCTGTAAACACGTTGTGGTTATTTTTGTAATCATTATTTATGTGATCTATCATTTAAAAAAATGGGGAAGAAGACAAAAGTAGGAAAACAACGGAAAGATAAATATTATCAACTTGCTAAGGAGACAGGTAATGTTTTTATGAAGTAATATAGTTTGTAGGTAGATTGTGTGCTCATGTTGCAATAAAATGTAATTGTATGGCGTATGCGTTTCATGTGATTTTAGGTTATCGCTCCAGAGCTGCATTCAAATTAATACAATTGAATCGAAAATTTGGGTTCTTACAAAAGTCACGAGTATGCATCGATCTATGTGCCGCGCCCGGTGGATGGATGCAGGTGGCACATCAGAACATGCCTGTATCGAGTGTGGTCATTGGCGTTGATTTGTTTCCTATCAAACCGGTTCCCGGTTGTATCGGTCTGACTGAAGATATTACTACAGAAAAATGTAAATCAGCAATAAAAAAAGAAATCAAAACATGGAAAGCCGACGTAGTTCTCAATGATGGTGCCCCAAACGTTGGTTTGAACTGGATTCATGATGCATACCAGCAGGCCTGTTTGACACTTAGTGCCCTTAAACTGGCCACAAATTTCTTGAGAGAGGGTGGATGGTTTGTAACCAAAGTATTCAGATCTAAGGATTATCATGCACTGTTGTGGGTGTTGAAGCAGTTTTTCAAGAAAGTTCATGCAACAAAGCCACAGGCCTCTCGTAATGAATCATCTGAAATATTTGTGGTCTGTCAGGGCTATATTGCGCCTGATACTATTGATCCTAAATTTTTGGATCCCAAAAATGTATTTGAGGATTTGGATATTGTAAAGAAACAACACTTAAATATTTTACACCCGGAAAAACAAAAGAAAGCTAAAGCTGAGGGATATCAGGAAAATGATTACACAACTCACCACAAAGTAATGCTCTCACAGTTCTTGGTCCAAGACCAGGACCCCATAGACTTACTGCAGGGTTGTTCCGAGGTAGATATTATTTATCTTATCATTTAGCTTTGACAGTTCTGAATTATTATTATTGAATTTGCAGTCAATAGTGTAACTGCTAAAATACTAAATACATATTTTATTACAGATTGTGCTTGATGATAAATCAATTGAAGAACACCCTAAAACCACAGCAGAAATAAAGGAGTGCTGTAAAGATATTAAAGTACTTGGCAGAAAGGATCTGAAAGCTTTGCTTAGCTGGTTCAAGCAAATGAAGGAATTTAAAGCCTCACAGGTAATATAAGATTAAGAACTCCTTAAGTTTTTTGCCCTGAATCTCAAACTTTGGAATATGGACCATGTTATCAAACCATTCTGTATAAGAGCTGATCTTGTTTTTTGAGATTTTATAATAAATCAGATAAATGTCTTATGAACTGGTGTTATTTTAGGCAATGACATAATGAGTAAAAAACAACATTATTGTCCCTCCTAAGTGGGAAACATACTTAGAAAATTTAGATGACATTTTATATTGGAAGGGAACAATGTTTTTCCCCCATGTCCAATTGCAATATATTGTTTTATTTTCCAGGTAGTCAAAAAAGATGCTGTGGAAGGCAGTGATGATGAAACTAAGGATGCAACTGAGGGTGATGATGAGGAAGATGATGTTGATGCAGAGATTGCTGGACTACAGGTACATACACTTTTGGCTCACTACATGTTTATTTTGTATCAGGGTTTTCTACCTATAATTTTAATGTGGGCTTTACAGGACGACTTTTTAACAGATACTTCATATTAAATCATAAACAAATCTGGTTTTTAGGTCTTATTCAATTGATTAATTTTCACACAATTCTAGAGTCTTTAAGAGTGTAAATATTATAAATTTAAATATTTCTTAGGCTGAAGAAAAGCGGACATCCAAACGAAAGAGGAAACAACTAAATAAACAAAGACAGAAACTGGCAGAGAAAATGAATCTAAAAATGGTACTTAAAGGTGACGGAGGACCTATTTTGGAGAGCAATGATATGTTCTCGTTATCAGACATCAAGAATGCTGAAGTAAGTAGTTACAAATTAGAAATTAAATTAAAAGAGTTGTATCAAATGTTTTTATATTCATTTATGTTTTAGGAATTGGCGCGTATGGTAGACCAGCAACCAGATATAGTGGCAGAAGATAGCGACTCTGATGATGAGTTCAAAGTAAAACAAAAGTATGTTAAATATGATACAGAGTCGTCTAAACTGGACTCTTCAGGCCTCTACTACAAAGATTCAGACAGTGAACTCGAAATGGAATCTGGCTCTGATACTGAGCAAGAAAAGGAGACATTGGGTAAAAAACTATAATCTGTTTGTTTAAATTATAATTTTTATAGTTTTGGTAGTATTTTTTACCATCCGCTTTTTTAAATTTAATTCCCTTTTTATTTCAGCTTTTTCAGATTCAGATACTGAAAATAAAAAAGTGGACAAAGTAACAAAATTAAACACATTACGAAATAGTAAGGTTACTGCTAAATCGCAGGCTGTACCCAAGAACCACCCACTGTTGACTGACTTGGATAACACTGATCCAGTCTCGCGGCGCTCCATGAAGGCAGAGCTATGGTTCCAAAAAGACAGCTTTAAGGACATTGATGAAGATGACGACGAAGGAGTCGACTTGGACAAGTTGGTGGAAACTTACAAAGAGAAAGGCAAAAAAGTCGCAGAAGATGGCATAACTGAAGAAATGAAAAGTGGTGGTTTAAAAAGAAAACTGGATGACAATAGCTCGGATGACGATTCTTCAGATAGTGATTACGAAGTAGAAGACAATGTGGTTCCTACATCAGGCAAAGCTGGGGCACAAACCAGTAAAACAGATGGCTTTGAAGTTGTTTCACAAGATCCAGGTATGATTTCAGAATATGTTTAAATTCCATGTGTCCAATCTGCATTTAATACTTTTGTGGTTTGTATTTTTATTTTACAAATTCTTTAAATTCTTTTACAGACTTAAAACGGCTAAAGAAAAGCCTTAAGATGGATGCCGAGACTCTCGCTTTAGGAACAATGATAGCTACGTCGAAGAAATTTAAAAGAGATCTAATAGATGATGGATGGAACCGCTACGCCTTCAATGATAAGAATTTACCAGATTGGTTTGTGGATGACGAAAAGAAGCACATGAAGAAAGAAGTCATTGTACCCGAGGTAATTCTGGATGGATTATTAATTGTAAGAATAAGAAATTTGAGATAGTAGCAACTATTTCAACTCTGTTATTCTTATTCTAGCTCTATAGCTTCTTCTAACAAAACATTATTTTTACTTAATTTTTGCAGAAATACACTGATGAATATAAGAATAGGTTACAAGATATCAACGCCAGACCGATTAAGAAAGTGGTAGAAGCCAAAGCACGGAAGAAGAAGCGCATGATAAAGAAGATGGAGCGTGCCAAGAAGAAGGTAGAAGCTGTTATGGAGAATGCCGATATGTCAGAGAGGGAAAAAGCCCAACAAGTCAAAACTTTGTATAAAAAGGCACAGACAGATGGAAAAAAGAAAATCACTTATGTAGTGGCTAAAAAACATACTACCGCCAAACGCATGAAACGACCTCAGGGAGTTAAAGGACATTACAAGGTGGTCGACCCTCGCATGAAGAAAGACTTGCGCGCGCAAAAGTCCAAGGAGAAAACGAAGGGTCGCGGCAAAAAGGGCAATTCTTTTAAGAACAATAAAGCTAATAAAAGTGCGCCGCCTAAGAAGAAAGGCAAGAAGGCTAAAGCTAAATAAACATGTATAGTAAATATACGAACGTATATTACAACTTTGTTTTTCATTCATTTTAAAGTTGTTAATATTTTTAACCGACTTCTAAAAAAGGAGGAGGTTCTCAATTCGGATGTTTGTTTTTTTTTTTTTTTTAATGTTTGTTCGCGCATTACTCCGTCGCTTGCCAACCGATTTGGAAAATTATTTTTTTGTTGGAAAGGGTATACTTCCCAAATGGTCCCATAGTGACCAAGTCGGGATCTGATGATGGAATCTTGGCGAAATCGAAGGAACTCTTCAAATTTTATAGTAAAACGTACAGCGATTTTGGTATTTTCTACAACAAGTGAAGCATTTGCGTCCAATAAAAACCATTCTACCATCAGATCTGATGATGAATCCAAGAGACAGGCTTCGGAACTCCATAACAAGGCAATGAATCTTAGCTGTGTTTGGGCTTGTTGGAATCGTAACGGTATGCACTTTCCAGGTGTACCACTAATAAGTTAAAAAAAAAAATGTTTTATTTCCGACTTCTATAAGGAGGAGGTTATCCATTTGATTAGTATTTTTTTATGTATGTACACCGATTACGCTGAGATTTATGATCCGATTTGCGTGATTCTTCTTTAGTTTGATGCGGAATAGTTGCCATTTGGTCCCATAAAAAAATAATATAGTTTGGCCATGTAGTTTTAATTTTATTAACATTTATTTAAATGTACATTTTTCACTTATGTACACCTATTTCTCCTTGATTACTGGACCGATTTAGATGATTTTTCATTAATTTGGTAGAGAAAGCTTGCCCGGTGGAGCCATATGAATTTATTATCTTTGCTTAGGTACTTTTTGAGTCATCCTCTTTATTATGCATTTCGTCCTTTGTCGTATGTATGGACGACGTGCTAGTGTCTAGTTACAATGTAAAAATTATACTTGACTAGGATTAAAGTGAAAAGGCTAAAATAAAAAAAAATTAAACTCAAAAAACAACTTGGACACAGAATTAAGGTTTCCGTTGGGCTTTGTCCGGCCTTGTCTTTTGCCCGGTCTGTTCGACGTACGATTTTTTTTAAAAAAAAAAAAGAGTATCTGGAAATTTTTGTAAATCTGTTATTTTCTCAGAAGCAATCTTTTGCAATATGAGCACTATTATTTATTTCTTGAATTTAAGATATGTTTTCCCCAATAAGTATTCTTGCCAATTTAAGTACGCACTTTGTCTTCAATTTCCCAATAAATTAATATTAGGGGTTAAAGTATGCAATTATCGATTTGTATTGTTTTTATTTTTAATTTAACATATTTATTTCATCAAAATAATTACCATTATTATCTATACATTGCTGCCATCTAATAGGATGGTCATTTGTGCCTTTGCGATAGAACTCCGGTGATCTAGATTCGACAAACTGTGTGAAAGCATTTTATACTGCCTCCTGAGAAGAAAACTTTTTATCACGTAGCAAATTCTCCAAATCACGAAAAAAATGGTAGTTGGAGCAAGGTCTGGCGAATACGGAGGGTGACGAATGTTTTCTAATTGCAGTTCCTGTAGAGTTAAAATGGTTTCCCGTGCTGTATGAGGTCTCGCGTTATCATGGAGCAATAATGGTGTAGATCGATTCACGAGTCGGGGCTGCTTCACTGCTAGTTTTGCTATCATTGTTCGGAGTTCGGCACTGTAGACATCTGCCGTTATTGCTTGACCGGAGAAAGCTATAGTGAATCACACCATGATGAGACCACCAAACAGTTACCATTACCTTTAACCTACCTTTTACCTACCTTTTACCTTTTTAAGCTTTGCTTTAGGACACTGTCGCGTCGCGGCGTTTGACCTGTGGTCAGCCATTGCATTTTTTGCTTATGGTTATCGTAAAGAATCCACTTTCATCACATGTTGTGACATGTGATGAAAGTGGATTCTTTACAAGGCAACACAAGTTTCAACACGCGTTTCTTTCTGCAGATCAGTCAAATCATGAGGCAACCATTTTTCATATTTTTAGGGTTCCGTACCTCGAAAGGAAAAAACGGAACCCTTAAGATCACTTTGTTGTTCGTCCGTCTGTCTGTCTGTCAAGACCCCTTTTCTCAGGAACGCGTGGAGGTATCAAGCTGGAATTTATATCAAATACTCAAGTCTACTGTCCCTTGGAGCTGTGAAAAAATTCTAAGCCAACGCAATTAAAAGATACAGCCGTTTGTTTATACCGCAAATTTCCGCAAATCTTCGACACTCGCAAGGGAATCAAAACCTACAGGGTACTTCCCGTGAACTCAGAATCTTGAAGTTTGGTACGAAGCAACGTCTTATAGCACAGGTATAGGCAGGCAAATATTGCGAAAATTGAAAATTTTTAGTTATAAAATATAATAAAAATATTTTTAATAATTTTTAACGTACTACCCTTTTCCTCATGAACCCGTAGAGTTATATTGAAATTCGTATCAAATACTCAAGTCTATAATACCTCTAATCTGTAACAAAATCAAACTTCTATGTCAACGCAATAAAAAGCAACACTCGCAACTACTAGCAAGGGAATCAAAACCTTAAAGGTACTTCCAATCGACCTAGAATCTTGAAATTTGAAAAAAAACACTCGTATTTTCGGTATCCATCTTTCTTGTCTAAGCTGAATAAAAAAAAAAAAAAACTGAAACTCGATAATGTTGCACATTTTTTGAAAGAAGAACTTCATAGGTATGAAAAAAGTTTCACTCAAAAATCTCAAACCATAACTTGACACTGGCTAAATGCACAAACCGTACGAAGCCAGAAAAAAAAAAAAAAAAAAAAACCATGAAGGTTCTATGTCAATAATAAAAACGGCAATTTCATACTTTATCCCCTATTATAAACTGTCCTGAGCTAGATTAGTTCACAAGACAAGTTAGTTCTGTAAGTGACTCTTGATGTGTGTTGGGGTGGAAAGCATTTCCATTAGCTGGCATTACAAAGATTATTTTTACGACTAAGGTCAGGGTGATATTTGAATCCACGTGCGTCATTCGCCGAGTTCAGGGACAGACACGCCATATAAATGATATCACTTCGCCTGGCCTTGGTGTCTAATTCTGATTCGCTCTAACTACGCCGTCTGCCTACTGAGTACTATTGAGCGACTTTATGCACAGCTTGTGGAATAAATATTCTGCGTCGCAATGTTTTCGACCTCCAGACGATCATATTGTTTGTTTTTACCATAATGCTGGAACGTCTTTTCAGCGTTGAAGTTATAGCTACCTACCAAAGAAAACTTACGTGTAGATGAGTAGGGTAAACACACCTATTGTTGACACCCTCGGCACCCTCAATTTTTTATCACAAATATAAATTCCTCTTGGAATGTACATAGCTCATAAAGTAAAGAAAATGAGGTATAATTTTCATTTTAGTTTTAGCTTTTATTATATTGGCGAAACAGAACTGTTAAAAAAAAATAGAGCGTGGAGTCCCTCCGCGCGGAAGAAGTGAAACTTCGTAATACTACACGCATGCGTTCGAGTGCCACGCATTCACTCGTTTTTTTATTGAGCTTATAAATGATATTTTGTTGTTTTCTTGTTGTATTATTTTTATTACATAAGTTTATCGAGGTTACTCTGCTCATGAAAATTGAGCGAAGGCTGGTCACACCGAAGAGTCGAATGCATGACTGTTTGCACGCCATCTTGCGTACCCAGTAGAACTACGTAGTCACAAATCTTGTAATACTGGCATCTCTTGGTGAGTTTAAGAAATGGTAGCGTTAAACGTTAAACTTGTTGGAAGTCGCATAAGAAGTTTCACTTGAAAAAGTAAGTAATTAAAAAACTAATAAACCCGACTGCGAAAAAAGCTGAAGAGCACAAAAAGCAAAAACACTTAGAAACAGGCCCGCCTGCTTCCTAATGTGCTAGTTTTAATAATATGAAAGGTTTCGCAGATGATTATTTTCATATATTTCCTATCCCTCTGCATCCATCAACATTATTTTATTTTCATCACTGTTTTAGTCACATGTGTTCCATTCCTCCGTATCACACTTTCGCCACTTTTAAACTACCTCTTATATGCTCATTTCTAACTTTATCCATTTTATTCACTCCACACATCCATCTTAACATTCTCATCTCTGCTGCATGCAATCTTTTGTCATCCGTCTTCTTCAGCATGACACAGAATAATTAAAACTTAATAAGATTAGGATTAGAAGAAAATAAAAGTTACAAGAAAAGTTCAAAATAATTGTAAGAACGTTTTTTGACCGAGATTGAAGACTGAAGTAAGTAGACTGAAAAAGAGGTTTTTAATAAGTAATAAAATAAGCTACGTTTATTTTGCATCAACCCAAATCAATTTTACATTCATAATGAACTATCAAAAGTTTACACTTCTTATTCCTGTGTCAATAACTCGGCAAATGTCCGGTGTCTGCTAAGGGTCAGTTCACACCGAGACGCGACGCGACGTGACGCTGCGCGCACACTTTTGAAGAGCGATTCAAAATATAACTTTATTTTCTACACGAAAAGATACACATTTCGTTGTGAGAATTCAGAATACGTTGCGCCATGCAGCGCTGCGCCGCGCGACGACTCGCGGCGTAGAGCGACGCAGCGCGGCGCCGCGCTGCGTCGACCTGCGTCGAGCTGCGTCAAGCGGCCTCGTGAGGTAAATTTCAATAGAAATAAGAATACGTTGCGCCATGCAGCGCTGCGCCGCGCGGCGCCGCGCTGCGCCTCGCGGCGTAGAGCGACGCAGCGCGAAATCACTGGCCTCTTCAAGTATCGTCGCGTCGCGTCGCGTCTCGGTGTGAACTGACCCTTAATGCACGAGTGTTATGTTGGTGCCCAAGCGCATGCGAGGGCACTAAATTAACACGAGTGCATTAATTACTCACTTTAGCAAGGTGCGTAATCTACTTTTCTTTCAACTACCGTGACAAAATATACCTATTCAAAATAAAAACTCAAAGGGGTTTGGGTAAGAGTGGCATGATTTTTTAAGTCTGCGGCCACTAATGAAAAATATTTCATTAGTAAGAATACAATAAGACATTCATTTTCTTATGAACAATTATTTCTAAAATGCATCGGAACCGAGTTAAACATGGTGAACTTTTCAAGTGGGTGGAAGGCCAAATCCGAAACTATGAGGAATAGCTAAAAACACTCAAAGCAGTCACGAGCCTGATTTAAATAAAAACTAAAACTGCATCATTGGTTTTTTGAAAAATCAATATTCATAGCCAGGAACTGAAGCCGTTAATTTTGAATAAAAAAAACACTCTGTATTATTACACCATCCGATAGTGTCGCTGCTAAGGAACAAATTCTGGGAAGTAATGACATATGGCAAACGATAAGAAAGAGTTATTTTTGATAAAATACGTAACAAATTCAAATTCATTTATGAACAGTATGCAAACTGTTAGTACAGTAGGAACAACACAACTTTGACATCAGATATTTCAGCTCCGATATTATTTTCGGCAAAATTCTTTTAGGAGTGATTAATTTCATATATTCCACTATGCGTTAACAACAATTATCTTATTGGCCGTTGTGAAAAAAAATCATGCCACTAGTCCATACAAACTTACCCAATGCCCTTTATGAAACAAAGTTTAATGTCATTTTCACTTCAAACATATAAAACTTACAATTATTAAATGTGCAGTTATTAATACTGAAACTTTTACTTCGAACATTTATTCTATTCTGGAGTTGAATTAATATCGCTATCGCTATTTCCATTTTTTTAAACTTTTTTTTCCTATAAGAAGTATCAAAGTTTTACAATGCTACAAAATGCGCGCTGTGCTAAATTTATATCTAAATAAAAAACAGTGCACCAACATAACACTCGTGCATTATTAACTCACTTTGCGCTCGATGCAACAATCTACTATTAGGTACTTAAATGATTTTTTAAAAGTGATGTAATAAATAACAGTCGCCAACTCGCCAGTATTTATTATATTTTCCAAAAATATTTCTTTTACACTTGAAACTCGTTCAATGGATTTTTTGCACGAGAAGCAAAGATACATCTTTAAAGGGTCAATCATTGAGTGTTTAACCCTGCCTAATTTCCAAATTGAATGATTATTATAAATAATGACTGAATACATACGAATTTTCCTTTAATTAATACAATAAGAGGAGTTTCCAATGCGAAGCAAAAAAGGTAGGTACATGTTTTTATTAATTGAAAACTTACCTATAAAGAGTGTAAAACACCTCTTAACGAACCGAAAGGCACTGGTTCTCCTTGTCATTGCGATATTTTTTTTGTTCTACACCGTACCTGGGAACCTTCTAGTTACGGAGATATTAGGGGTAAAGCTCCAACTTTTTGACAAGTATTTTTTTAAATACAAGTTTTTAATGTAAAAGTTTTACTTGATTGATAGACGGATTGAAAGTACGGGGGTCGTGGAGGTGTCCACGACCCCCGTACTTTCAATCCGTCCATCAGCACAATCTTTTGAGTGCGTTACATTGAGTTCTACCACAAAGCATGATTTTACACCTACCAAAAAAAAGTCGTTTCCCAGCAATAATTTTTGCATAAAGTTACTTAGTTTCATGTACAGAATGCTTGGTTGACGGCTTCGTGATGAGGTGATTTACACGGTGTATATAAATACATATCCTGCTAAAATCGGTCTCATTGAGTCTTACATCTTGTCGGTCAGAAATAACTAGAGAAAACCTATAAGAAATTCGGAAGGAAATAGAATATAGTATGAGGAGAAATTTGGGGAGGAGATGGTGGTACGTGGGAGGTTGGAGGCAGGTGGCAGGCGGGGCGCTCGGGCGAGCTATATCGAGCGCGCGATCACGGCCAAGGCCGCGCAGGCCGCGCCGTCCTCGCTCCCGGCTCCGGCCGACGTCCGTGCTTCGTACCCGCGATACCCGATCGTGTCATGTATCCATAACCAATCATAAGTGTACCTACACAACACAACACCTACCTTATTGCGTAGTGGTTGTTCATGTCACTTCCCAGGGATTACATGATTTGCGAGTAACTACCCTCACGCGAATGGTAGCTAGGTACCTGTAGGTAGGTGTGTGACCATCGGCGGCGACAGGAGGACACATTGCACCATGTTGGAGATGCCTAATACAGACTAGCCGAGTCAAGCAAAATTAATTGCCTACCTGCCGGAGCCCGGAAGGTCCTATCTCCAGGCAACAAAGTTAACTGTTGTTCAAATATATTGTTATTTACCTATGTATTGCAAATTTAAAGTAGCCACAGAAATAAAACATTGGAGGTTTTCTGTAAGTGGTGGCATTTGTATTACACAGTATGTGGGTTCGTGGTGACGTCCGCAGAGGCGCAGGTAGAAGCTGCCGAGGTGGCGTCGGGCCCGGGTGCGGGGTGGTGTGACCTCGCCCTGACAAGGTCGCCGGTTCCATTCCACTTGGCCACGCCACTCATTCCTCCCTATAGTAATCTTCTATAACGAGTCTCGCCTCCCGAAGTCCCGATACATTAACATGATAAAATATTTGATTTCCCTCAATTACTGTAAGTGTGTGTCATTGTTTGCTTGTCAGTGCCTGTATGTGCGTTGACCGCCTCATTGGTCTAGTGGTCGCAAGCGCTACTTCTAAGCAAGAGTTTCTGTTCTGAGGGGTTCGATTCCCAGGTAGGCCGGAGTTTCCACTAGCATGCGTAGCATGACCGCCTTAGAAACGGGCGATGTCAATGGAAGAATAGAAAAAGACACGTTGTCATTGTCTATCTGTCATTGTGTCGATTCTTCAAAACTCTTTCTACAGTGGTCATGCAGTCATGCTACGCGTGCAGGGAGTTCTTAGTATCACCTCAGAGTCTGGATTTTTGCACGGTTAATGGGAAGAGCTGCGCCCCCTATTACCTACAAAGACTTAAACATACCTGGCGAGCCCATGACTAACCCTTGGAGGAAATACAGGCTTTATGTTATGTTCTCTGCGTCAACATTTCAAACTACACTATATAGTCTTATGGGTAAATATCCCGCTTTATGTGCTTATCATTTTGTGACCATTTCAGTTTAAAAACGTATACAGGGTGGAAGGAAAGGATACCACCGTACTCAGAACATCGTTCTGAACCTGCACATACCTATAATTTTTTATCGAGAATTAAAAAAAAAAACTATGAATGTGTAAATAAACCTGCTACATTCCGTTTGGTAACTTTTCCAACCAACTGAACAAAAGACGTTCAAAACAAGTGAAAAACTGCCCTTTCGTAACTATTTTAATCTTCATACATTGAGTCCCGTTTCGTCAACCATAAATTTCAACTATTAAAGTACTACCTACCTATTTTGTTTTGAAGAAGTTTTTAGCCTCCATTGGGAATCGACCGAACTCACGCAAAATAGCCTTTTTTTTTTTTTTTTCGGGATGGGAAATAAAAAAAACCCAATAAAAAAAACCCACCCATGTTCCTTCTTCGCCCTTTTTGTTCCAGGGCCGCGGTATCTCTTTCGAACAACCCGCAGCCCTGGCAGGCATCGGCCCTCTCGGGCCCCTTCCGGTTTGCTGACATCTCCTTGAGGCGCGCGTGGAACACGTACGCGCCGTCGACACGGCCTGTCGTCATGAGACGGACGGACGGTGAGCTAGCCCATTACTCACCGTCCACAGGCTCGCGCCTACGGTGGCCGGGGGCCACTGGTTGCCCCCCGACGCCCGGGGCGTCTCCCGCGGCGGCTGGGACGTGAGGTTCTCTCCCTCTCACGTTCCGCCACCTCCTTCGCTAGCATGACTGCTTCGCAGAAGGAGGCGACGGCTTCCCATTCCCTCTCGCTCCGGACCATGGATTGAACCAGGGCCGGTCGCGAGAGGTCACCGCCACCAATCGCCGCTACGAGGACACGGCGGTGCTCAGCCCAAGCGGGGCAGAGCTCCACGGTGTGCTCCACCGTGTCCTCCGGCCGATCCTCACAATGGTAACATCCGGGCGTTTCCTCCCGCCCAATTCGGTGCAGGAACCTCCCGAAACAACCGTGTCCGGTGAGGATCTGCGTCAGGCGGAAGGTGAGGGCGCCGTGCCGCCTCTCTAGCCACTCCTCAAAGAGGGGACTTATCGCCACTATTGTGGCGTGCCCTGCACGTGGTTGCGATAGTCGCTGTCTCCATGCCACCATGAGATCGCGCCGGAGGTCTGTCCGCTGAGCGACAATTTGCCGCGGCAGCGGAGTTTCCCCCCGGCGTAGTGCCTCCGCGCGCCATTCATGCAGGCGCGCGAGGACCATCGCCTCCAGATCCCATGGTGGCAATCCGGCCAAGAGGCTCGCCGCCTCGCCGGAGATCGTGCGGTACCCCCGGATCAGCCTTACGGCTACCACCCTCTGGGGCGCGTTCAGGTAATGGGCGGCTCGCCGCCTCAAAGAACGCACCCATACCGGGGCCCCATAAAGGGCCATGGACCGCACGACCCCCGCGTAGAGCCTCCGGCAGGAGGCGTTTGGACCCCCACGCAAAATAGCCTCAGTCGGTGTATAAAGCCACCTCGCCGCCTGGGTCACCCTAGGTCGGTGCCTTGATGACTTGGCAAACCTGGCTCGGACACTGAGTGGACCCCCAAACTCCGAGGACCCTGTCCCACTTTGTTTTGCCACCTTAGTACCACCGCTGATTTTCGCCCTAGGTTAACGAACCTAAAAATTCCGAAAATGAAGTATGTGGATAACTAGATAAGGGTGCATGGTATGTACCAGATTCTAGTGACTTTGCATTTAGTCCTTAACTAGGCATCTAATCGTATAATGCATCCTCCTTCTTACCGATGAAAGTCTGGCGGCCGACAGATGGCGTGCATTACCCTACAATATGCCAGGCCGGCAGGCATTAATGTTGCCAGAGGTTGAACTGCAAAGACGACATATAAACTAATATATTTTCTTTTTTTTTTTGATAGTTTGCTCCGTTCTAGTAATTTATCATGTGTTTACAAACGCACCCAAAACACATGATAAATTACATTTAAAACTCACATACACAAACAGCCAGACCCGGAAGCGTATTGCCAAACTGTATACTGACCCAGACACCCGTAGTCTGTACTGAACTACATCGTGCTCATTAAAATCACACATAAATTGGAGCAAAGTGCATACGAGCTCAGAGCAATCTGATAATGTATGCTTTATAAAGCAAACTGTGACACCTCAAAACATTTTATATTCGCTTATAAAGCATAGTCGACGTAGACCCGCTACGCGGGGCTCCTATTTCTGTCTGCAGGGTTTACAGTAACCTGACACGAAGAGGAAGTCGGGGTCTTAGTTCGCTCGATCCGCTCGCTCACTAGACCCCGCCATCCCCTTCGAACCTGACCTGACGGAGTTGGGGTGCCCCAAGTCCAGAGCTCGCTTCGCTCGCTCTTGCATCCAAATTCTCCTGGGTGTGTATAATACAGTACTAGGTTTTGTCCGTGCACTTTCTTTGAAAATATCCAGGCAAAAAGCTAGTCCATTTGAGTCAATTTTTTTACTGAGATAAATTAGGTTTTGGCGAGTAATATGCATGAACTCAAATAGTATAGCCTTTGTAAATTCGCCGTCTGGACTCGTATGTAGGTATCTTGCTCTAGTATTTTAAAGCAAAATGTATATTGATTCAGACACTTTCTGAATAGGTATACAGTTTGCTCTTCAACTACAAAGGCAAACTGAGATCAAACTCAGAGCAACCCCGGTCTGGGTCATTATACAGTTTGGCAATACGCGACCAGGAACTACCTGTAGGCCTTAAAAATATTTGTTCCGTGCGGCGATCGATCCGCGACACGCAGCGCAGCAGCCAGTCGCTCAACTGTGCCAATTGTGCCGTTTAATAAATTATTGGGACGAATTCACTTATAAGAATTTGGACCTTATTATGGTTTCTATCCTAAATCACAATGACCTTTTATATTTCGGTATTTGGTGCATGTGCATGACGTTATAGGTATACAGGATGTATCGGAAAGGGTATATACATACTTAAGGGTGTGTTACAGACCATTAAACTGAACATATTTCTCCATTGGACAAACATCGTAATACCGAAAAAATATCAGCTGCTCGATACATTTGGGTCGATAGGTACCTATTGAAATTTTGTATGGGGCAGCAGATAATGTTCAAAAATGTAATGGAAAATGTCCTTGGGAAACAGGTTCAGTTTGATGGTCTGTAGCACACCCTTAAGTATGTATATACCCTTTCCGTTACACCCTGTATATGATACAGGATGGACAGCCCTTTTATTTTTAGGATTGCTTGATCCACACAAATCGCTTGCCAAGCCAAGGCACAATAATGTCATCAAAAAACAACAGGTACACATATTTCTCACAATTTGTTACGAAATATTATGTTTTATTTATTGTTTAGAGCAAATGAGCTGTAAATGATCGTCTGTTATGCCCATTCGTCATTTCGTTTTTGCACTTGAGGCAAAATTGCAGTCCGAGCCGAGCCAAAGGCAAATACTGTTCTCTGACAAAGGTGAAGCCAGTATTCGCCTACTATACTTAATGTACCTAAGTATTTTCGATTAAGGTTCTCCAATTTACTGATTCGCTAAAAACAATCAACCATTTTCTTTTTCATAAAAATTCGGAGTTGATAGAACCCCGGTTAGAATATCAGACAATAAGTTTAATAATAAAACTGGATTAAGATCCGAATGTATCACCACCGTCCTTCGTGACTCGATAAGCAGCGCTACTCGCTACCTTTATTTCTGTGCGACACACATGCAGTCGTGGATGGATTGTCAGTTCGAGGAGACGTTACACAAATCTTCGGGACATGTGGCCGCCCCCGCCCTATAAAGTACACAAGTTTAGTGCGCGTGGGGCGGGTGAGAAACCACGTTCACGGTCAGCGTCACGGAAACACCGACCAAACAACGGCGAACAAAGCCGCAGTAGCACCGCGCCGACAGTTCCACGCAGGTGAACCACCATTAACCTCTCGCCAGACGGTCGTTTGCCGAAATGACTACTTAAATAGGTCCACAAGGTGATGCCATTCTGGTTACGAACACCATTCGGACATTTTACGGTTACAGCGGGACGATAAAACCTGTGACGAACTGCAGACGTGTCATGATGTCCTCATATATGCTTTCTTTATTCACTATGTTCATTTATTTGTGTGTAATTTAACTTGCTCCATGAGGAAGGACAATAGGATAGAGGCTGTTAAAAACTTGTTTTCAGTTTTCTACTGAAATGATTTTTGCCGTTTGGGTTATTTTACAATTTGATGATGAAACTATCTAGGATGAATCTCACTTATACAGTGCTAATGTTAGGAAGGAATCTAGATTGAAAAGGACTTAGTAGTATATTAGAGAAAAGGTCATGGTCATCACATAGTTGATTGTTAACAACTTTGTCAATCAAGAACTTCAGGTGAGGTCTGTGTGTATGGAAATAGGACAGAACTGGGATACTGAAGACACATTTGAGATATTGGGTCAAAACAGAGAGATGTGTAGGTATTTGACATCGCTTGCATCTGCACAAACGAAAACGGCCGAAACTTCTTGTAATAGGGATCCGTTGTCATAAGTTGGATCTCTTTTTTTTGATAATGCGCCGCATTCGTTCCTTCTTGAACCACCAAGTCCGACCAGCTAGGAGTTGGAAGATGATATGGCAAGAAAGGAGGTGTCTGATGAGATGATAAGTAATAGAGAAGTATGGAAGAAGAAGACATGCTGCGCTGACCCCAAATAAATAGAGATACGGGCAGGAGAATGATTACATAAACTCACGCTCTGCTACGATTCTTAGAAACTCCTTTTGCTTCGCCGGTCGGACAGCTACAAGAACAAATATTACCGTATCGTGCCTAATCTTATCAAGTTTATGTTGGTCAGGTCAATTAGCCAGACGTCGAGTTATACATATATATTATTTGCTGAAAAATAATTGTCTGGGAACAACAGCCATGAGTGGTTTTTTTAGACGATAAGTAATCAATTACAATTATTAAACGATTTTTATTGTAAGTACCTGCATACTGACATTCTACTACAAGACGCTTTGTATTCCATTAAACAATGAATATTCGTTTGCGATACCAGCGATAGCAACTATTCATCAAGAAATCGGCTGTAGTTCGTAGGCCTTGATTGTAAAATTGCACGTATATAGTTTGTTATTAATTTGTAGCAATACAGGTTGTTGAGTCAGTTAGTGAGCATTATGGTCGCGCGGGGTCGTCGACCAGCCGTGGCCGGCCGCCCCCCTCACGCATTGCACGCCACGTATTTGACCGATTACCAACCTATTGCAACTCCAACACTCAATGAAAACTTACAATTCATGCTCGTACGCGCGTGTTGGTAAACACACGCACTGCACTCTTAGAGAAAGCCATATACAGAGGTATTTTGTGACTTCGATGGCTAAACTTAACTTCAAATCAATAGTTTCGAATTCTAGAAATTCCTGGTTTCCCAATATGTAACCTAACATTATAATAATAGTAATTCCAAGGGGACATACAAATACATTTATTTGGTTCGGTATCTTAATCACACACTCACAGGCACACGGTATTAAATTAGCCATTTGCAAAAAAAGGTAAATTTTTTTCGTTTCGAAGATTGTGAGTCGTTCGTTACTAAACGTATCTAGGTGATTGTTCTCAAAATATGAATAATAATACTAGAATATAAAAATACAGTTACCCAGATGTTACTTAGAGTCAAACTTAATGAATTGAAAAGCGGCCTGCCAATTTAGTGTGTGTATTGTGGTGGAGGAAAAGGGGCCGCGGTTGGCGTGCGGTCGTCGACCGAGGCCCTTGACTCGCGCGCGGTTCAGCGACACCGCCTGACACCGCCGCGCGCCGCACCGTGCGCCGCGCCGCCCACCGCGCCGCGCGCTATCGCTAGCGCCACGAGCGACGCCCGGCGCCTGCTCTAGCGTTACGCGCTCGCCTTGCCTATTGAACTACACATGGCATGGCTTCGTTATATCATTCGATCTTACATTTTTGGATTGTTGTGGTATTTAATTGAGGTGGCGGTGATACTATTCTGATGGTATGTCCTAACGTAAACTACAAAATGTTCCTTTAAAAAAAAAAATTGGTTGTCTGTAAAGTCGGTTTACTGACGATAGTTGAACGTGACAACGCTATAGGGACGCGTGCCTCTCACTCGCTCTCATTGTGAGCGCATAACGTGAGCGGAGCGTAACGCAGTTTCTTGAAGTGTCACCCGGCAAACCAATTTATAAGACGTTGTCACGTCAAAAAAGCAAAATAAGTAGGAACTACGAATCAAATGTTACAAATTCACAAATTCTTTCATATGACTCCTATTATTACATAGAATTTGGCCATTATAACGGAACAGACAATGTAGATGTAAAATTCTGTAAACAACATACCTTTGCCAGCTTTTCTGGGAGAAACCGGAAAGCACGTGACGTATTTTCGTGTGAACTAAATTCGATGACGAATATTCTATGAGCTGCGTGTTTACCACATGATACCAGATGTTACTTAAAGACACGCTAATATTTTTAACGCAGAAAGAAGGCTGTATGTTATCGTAAATAATAAGTTTTCAGTACAGCGGTCCTTTACCAAGGGTAGATAGTATAAGGGCTATTAAAATGTCCATGACTTGTTGTATATGGTGAAAGAAAGTAATTAGAAGTTTTATAGTTCTTTCCCGAAAAATAGTTTAAAACTTTGATGTAGTCTAGTCTACTGTCTAATTGTTTTTGCACAAAAATAAAACCTCTTTCCAGCCAACCTGGCAAGATAAATAGTATTGTTACTAACACGACGTAGCTGTAACACAATCCTGAGTGCGCACTCACTACAGCTAATAAGTCAACGTTCGCAAACATTTCAATACCTAGTAGATACCTAACATATGTACATAGATACTATGTCACTATGTATGTACGATACGTAGGTAATGTCGACTAGGTATTATTTCGCATATAGCGCCTACATAATTTTTCGCTTATTATTACTACTCATTTTTAGGGAAGACAATCTAAAATGTGAACGCATTTGGCGTTCACGTTTTAGATTGTCTTTAATTAGAATAAGAAAACAACAGAACTGCCGAAAAAATGGAAAAGCTAGTGAAAGTTGTGTTCAAATTCATCAAATACTGGTTGCTTGACTAACTGAAAGTTTCTGAAACTTATCTCTAAGCTGACCTACTTACTGAAAGTACCTGCAGTGATTTCACTTGCACCAGATACGTCCAAATCATGCATAGTTTTTTTTTAACTTCAATCGTAACTCTCAAAATAGTTATAATTCAATAAATAATGTTATGCATAAGCTTTCTCTTATGAACGTGCATAACACATCGAAAAGACATCTAACGAATTCTCGTTGCTGTGCGAAGCAATTAACGAAATGTTTTGAAATGTGAATGTAGAAATGCTGGTCAAAAAAATGGCAGCAGCATCTAGAAAATCTGCACCCCGACAGTAAAAGAAGATATTGTGTATATTGATTGAGCTAAGTTTCAAAGAAAGCAGCTTATTACACATGACATTTACATTTCGGTGTCCTCGTAGCGTCAATAATAAATCATATGTAAGTATGTATGGGGGCCACGTAGACTAAAAGCTACTTTATAGCATACACAATACATCATCTCCCGATCGTCAATGTCACGTCATTTCGTAATCGTGAAAGTACTTTCTTATACGGAGTGTAAATATGTTCGTCGAGTGCGTATCAAACACAGCGCGACGCGGCATAGGGCACGAGAGGTGGCGTCGCCTGCGCCTGCGCAGCGCACCAGTGAAAGTGGGTTGAATGCAGCGCCATTACTTTCAGTTTCTCTTGCGCGCACGCCCGATCGTGGGCTCGTTACAATAAACATCACATCCCGTCGATTTCTCGCTCTGCTAAATTTCACCTTTTCCACTTTACTATCGCTGTGTAGTTTTGACCTGTTGCGATTCGGCCGTAGAAAGCTATATCGGTTTTACAGTAAATTAGGTTACTGGAACTCATTAGAACGAAGAATAAACGGACGTTGCTGACGCTGTATTGTTTTAGAAATTTGTACATATTGAAATTGTAACTGTAGTAATCGGAAATACAATTAAGACATATTTAGCTGTGGGCCCTCTACAGTTTTTTCAAATACCCAAAAACGTTAATGGGTAGTGATTGTGTGAATCTTACCTATAGGTAAATTTTATGCTAATTCAATTTGTTTACATTGAGTGCACATAATACCTACAACAGTGAAAGTTGGGCCTTTCATTTGAATGATACAAAGTAACAATACTATTTTATTGTTATGAACAGCTAATTTGATGGCTTAGGAGTAGGTATGCGAACACAAAAGGTATCGAAGAATTATTAATTGCAACAAGCAAAGATAAAATCGGGTCACAATAGTTCGAAGCTTACAAAGAATGCTGAACAAGATATTATTTCTATGAAAACACAACAACTATCGTTATGGTCGACTAATTAAAATTATTCAAGCTTTAACTTTTAGATAGTTTTGTATTTGTACACATTAGAAAACTCTTTTATTATAAAAATGCGTGATTAGCGTGACGGTGGATAGTGGCCTAGAAAGTTCTTACTTTCGACAGCTCCGCCCGCGCGGTTCCGACATTGTACGCTGATCTTATGACTAAAATCCGGTTCACATTTGAAAACAGTCAAACAGTGAAATTATTAATTTATTGAATGTCCCCGTTAACAACCAACATCAGGATAACTTTTTATGGAACGCAACAAAGTGGATTGCACCGTTGTACTTGCTCGAGGACCTACTTATCTACAACTAATAAAAATAAATAATAGCTCACTGTATATCGAATTTATCGATATTTGCGTGGTAGGGCTCACCTATATTAAAAGTTCTTGAGAATCTACCTGTTGATACTGTTTATGTTTCTTTTCATGTTTACCTATAAGCACAGAAAGCGCTCGTTTACACGACAAAAATTGTCACAGAAAATATCGAGATTGCTTGTTTTTTTTTTAAAGCTTTAAACTTCTAATGAACTCGGTTTATATTTTACATAAATTATAGCAAGCTGTACTAATAAGTGTGCAAGCCTGCAAGGAAAGGAGGTAATGGATACGAGCTAAGCAGCACGGCAAATGTTCACCGCGTTGCATCCGAAAAGAAATGAACGAAAATGAAAGTGTCCTACTTCCCCGCTCCCGCACCCCGCTCGCTTTCTCGCACTTTTTTCTATCTAATCTATTAGTTACAGTTGTTTGTTAGTTATATCCGGAAGCAGTTCTTTTTATTGCTCTATTGAAATAAGAAACCAATACGGTGATATGCATCTTTTTTATGTAAATACTTCATGAATAACTTAACAAGGCGGTTGTATTGTCAGTGTTTACTATACGAAATAACTTTCACAGTTAGATACTGAATTGAATACTTCAGTGTACTAATTATCTAAGTAAAATTTAGACTTCTGTTGAGTACCTCTTTTTACCACACTCATATCAAATTCTATAAAAGAACGGATTAACCGTTTTTTTATAGATTTGGATAGTAGTGTTTTAAAGGTGGTACACCAGGCACACCAGCCGTTTCAGCTTTGCTTTGTGATGACAGCGCAGCTGGGAAGCCTGCCATCCTGATCGAAGCCTACTTGTACGCCATCTCATAACCAGGGACTTAAAAACACCTTCATAAAGGTTACAGAATTACAAGTGTTACGTGTTGAATCGGTAACAGAATAAACGTGTAACAGTATTAATAAGTGTAACAGGTAAACGCAGCGTACTAAAGCTATAATTATTATTTCAGTAATTATTTCAGTTACACATATTTACACATTATTGGTAACATTATTGTATGTGTTACATTTAAAAGTTTTTTTTTTTCTGTTATAACTGTTTTAAAAAACAGTGTTTTAAAAAAAACATTTATTACGGTTACAGTTTGAGTTCCTGCTCATAACAAAGAAGAAGTCGGTTCAAAAGAGAAAGAACAAGCATTGATGACTACTTCGCTCCATGCTGCTGAAGTTCAGAAATCCTTACAATGATTTCTATTACCATATAAACCAGTGGTAAGCTTTTCACATACCTAGATATTTGACAAAGTTTTTAAACAACTACCTTGTTCTTTAGAAGTCCTTATAGTAAGAAAGGAAAATGTTTAAAATATTAATTTCAACATTTGATTGAGTAAAAACATACTCGTAGATGTTTACGTTTCCAACCGTAGTAGTTGACATAACCATCGTGTGTCACCTCCACGTAAAGTAGGTAAATAGCATTAGTTGGAAGTGAGGTCTCCTTTTATAAAAGTTTCTCGAGATATCTTATATTAATAAATTTTAGTACTTTTTTAAGTTTCGAATAATTCGAATTTCGAAATCAGATCAGGAGTTCCGAAGATTACCTCTATCCAATAAGAGGTAATCTTCGGAACTCCTGATCTGATTTCGAAAATTCTTTCACTAATGGGAAGCTATGATCCCCAAGTGTATATTTAAAACGTTCCCGCGGGAAAATTTGATCCGATCATAACATAAGCGAAGCTGCGGGCAAAAGCTAGTGGTTAGTAAGTTTGTTGGGCGAGTAAGAGTGCTGATAAAGCAGTAGAAAGTTAGCGAGTCCGGCGGCGGCGCCGCGCTGTGCTCAGCGCTCTCGGCAGCCACTGTCTCTGGCGCGAGAAAGTTACCTTCTTTTATTTTCAAAAACTTTACTTAATGGCCTTCTACTGACTATTTCTGATGTTTAGCGGGACAACACCTCCTTCAAACAAGCACTTACTATTCATGAATACATTTTTACTATACATAAATGGCGGTGAGTACGTTAGTCCGGTGATAGTAATAAATAAACTTGCAGTTTATTATAAACAATTCAAAGAAGAATGTTTAAAAAATGTTAAGTTCATAAAGTTATGTGGCCCATGACTGGTAATTGACACTTCGTGGATAATTAATGTTGAATGCATATTGATTTGTGCAGCGTAGCATGAACTTCCGATGTTAGTGTTTAAGTATCTTGATTAAGTGTTGTAAAGCTGATGATTATCTTCGCAATACTAGAATGTTCTGGTATAGCCATCGTAATCGAGTCGGTACGTTTGTCCGGTGAGTGTCGATGAACCGAACATTTCATTTTGGTACTTTGATGTGATGGTTGAACTGTCGATATCTGAAGATATATTAAACCTGTATTTCTTCATGCCACCTTAATGGGGAATACAGGTATGTGCGTCACCCATGTGTAGGATTAGGAAAAATTGTCCCACGGAAACATATCGAGGGGAGATAAGCAGGTTGATAAAGCTCCACACTCTTCTGTTTACTTCCTAGGTAGTTAACCCCAACTAATTAACGAAACGGTTGGGGTCCCAACCGTTTCTTTTTCAGTGAAATCTTCCATGAGCTAAAAGTGTGGATGTATGATGTTATGTTCAGTAAATTACTCCTCAAAAAAGGTAATATCTAACAGGTGCTGTGGTTTACCAAATACTGGCTTGTGGCCGGCTGCGACTGCCCGCGGTTTCGTCCATGTGGAAGAAACCATTTCCTTGACACTCGCTAATATGTAGAACAGGTTTCCATCAGTGGAGGAAGTTTTAAAATCGGATGACTATGTTTGTTTAGGATATTACTACCTACTTAAATTTTGCCTCTTGATGATTTATGTATAGAGTAAGTACGTTATTACATTAAGTTTACATTTCGAAAAATACTTCTGGAGCGGACCATAATATATTGACAGTTGAAAAGCTAATTGGTCTAAGCGACATTTTTTGCTATATTGTGAGTTAAATGTGTCGATTAAGGCATTTGGCTTTTTCGCCATAGTTGTGGTTTTGTCGTTTGGCCTATTTTGCATTAAACCAAAACAATAAGCTATGTTGTTTGCCTCATTTTGCATTGAACTTCACTAAAAAACCGTGTCGCTTGAACCATTTTGCATTAAGTTCTTATTAACTAACTATGGATCAACATCTTGAATCTCTACACAAAACTGTTTTTTTTTTCATAAATAATATACAAGACACTGTCTTAATTGGCATACTATCTGTAAAATATGCACATTTATCCACTGATAGTTACACTAATAGTTGACTCGCCAACGCACCACCGCACAGGCCGACAGTCCGACAACGACTGCCCCCCACTACACGGACCGGTATTACTAACCGAGCGACGTGCGCGCCCGAGGCAACGTTACAATACTGTAATCGGTTAGTAGTGAGATATATTGATATCTACATACACTACATCCCTTCTTTGTTTTAACTAGTTTTTATGAAACCGGAATATATCTCTAGCTTAACCAAATCACAGCACAATAAATATTTAGTCAATCATAATATGTTTTAATTTAATGTTTCCTTTTCCCCTTCTTCTTCTATTCCATTTTCTGATTCATTTACATCTTCTCCTATGTTAATTTCTTTATTTTGGTCACTTATAACTTCCCTTCAACTTTCTTCAAATGAACTACATTTCTTCATGATGTACCTTCTCAGTTATATCGTTTCGAACACATAGGTGTCCACCTTTACTCTTTTCTACAGTATGAGAAGTTGGGTCATAATTTAGGCTTAGTTTATCTTTGACCATATTCTTGACGTAAACTTTATCCCCAAGCACTAGTTCACATTCACGCGCTCTTCTTTTCTTATCTGTATATTCTTTCCCAGTTTCTTTCTTTTCTTGATCTCTGTATCTAACATCTGAATCTTCTGGTTTAAGTGTATGTGTAATGTCTCCTGCCATAGGTATATTGCCACGGTATTGCCGTTTGAAAAATGACCTGTACGAGTTTTACCTGTAACACTATACGGGGTACCGTTATACATAGCCAAATACATACTTTAACAAAGCTTCTTGCCAGTTTTTTCGCTCGACTTGACAATTTTTTTTTTTTCTTTAGAATATCTCGGTTCTGACGTTCGACTTCTCCGTTCTGTTGAGGCCAGTATGGTACCGTATTATGCGAAACTATATTCCTTTCAGTACAGATTTTTTTTTGAACTCCTCTATGTAGAACTGTCTGCCATCTGGTTACCAAGTCTGCTAAAAATCTCTTATAGACATTTTATTATGTCAGCACTGGTAATTTTACGACAAATCTTTACCTCCTTGTATCCACTGAAATAATCGACGATTACTAATATGTAATCGATACTTGGTAAAGGACCCAACAAATCAATACAAGTATCTACCCAAGGTTAACATGGTAATGCCCGTCGCTTCAATGGGTTTGGAGGATTTAGAGCAGAGACCAACGTTCAGCATTTGACCAAGTTCTCAGTTTCCTGGTATCTAGGCCACTAAACTTTGGTTCTAAGTCTCGCGTTCATTAGGACTATTGGGTGCCCTTCGTAAGTAGCTGTCAGAACGTGACTGCGCAATTTTTTTTTTTTTTTTTTTTTGGAATAACAATTCTAGTGCCTCTCAATAAAACTCCTTCGTAAAGGCATAATTCGTTTTGTAAGATTTTGTAATTTTTTACCTCTTCATCCCATTTGTTGTTATAAAGGCCTTCCCTTGTTTTTAATATTTCCGTGTCTTGCTTTAATGCCTCCATAATTTCTTCCAGTGATACTGCTATTGGCCTTTTTCCTTCAACAACTTGGTGTATATAGTTTTCCGACTTGTCTTGTGACGTTTTATTTAATTTGCACAATCTTGATAAACTATCTGCTAACTTTTCTTTGCCAGGCCTGTATATTATTTAAAATGTATATGCTTGAAGGCGTAGTATCCACCTTTCTATCCTTGCACATGGTTTTGATTTAGGACCGAATATAACCTCGAGTGGTTTATGGTCGGTCACTAATTCAAACTCTTTTCCAAACAGAAAAACATAAAAATGTTCCACCGCCCCGACCAAAGCTAAGGCTTCTTTTTCTGTCTGGTAATATCGCCTTTCACAGTCTGTTAGTGTCCGGTGACCATACGCTACAATGCGAGGTCCATGATCATTAATTTGAACTAATACTCCTCCTAGTCCTACTGGACTAGCATCTGCTATTACTATAGCCCGATCTTTGACGTCATAGTATCCTGGAGTAGGAATATTAGACAGGGTCAATTTTAATTCGTTAAATGCAAATTCCTGTTTACTGCCACAAAGATTTTTTAATTCTGTCGTTTTGGTCTATTTCTTGCTAAGCAGTTCTTTCAATGGTTCAGTAGTTGTTGCCAAATTTGGAATCCATTTTCCAACATAATTGATTAATCCCAAGAAGTTCTGAAAGCTCACCTATATATAGGTATTATTGAATAGTTGTCACGTACTTATCTAATGGTTTTACACCTCTGTGTGATAATTCGTGTCCTAAAAATTGAACCTTTTCTTCCGTGAATATGCACTTGTCTTTTCTCAGTACTACATTATTTTCTTCTAAAGTTTTCATTACTGTTTCTAATCTTCGATCATGTTCTTCCAAATCCTTCCCATAAAATTAATAGTGCCATTACATCCCAATAACATTCGTTCCAGGGTTTTTTGAAAAATTTCCGGGGCACAGGATATTCCAAACATTAGTCTTTTGTATCTGAATAGACCTTTACTTGAAATAAATGTTGTAATGTGCCGAGAATCGGGATGTAATTCAATCTGGTGAAAAGCATGTTTGATGTCCAGTTTTGCAAATTACTTTGCACTTTTTATTTTTGGTAGTAGCTTGTCCATAGTGGGCAATGGGTGATTTTCACGTAAAATTGCTCTATTGGCCCGCCTCATATCTACGCAAATGCGGACATCTCCAGTATTTTTCAAAACCGGCACTATTGGTGATACCCATCTTGAGGATCCTTGAACTTCCTCAATAATTCTTTCTCCAACAGTTCTTTTATTTTGATTTCAACTTTTTCTTCCAGTGGTATGGGGATCCTTCACAATGGTTGAGAAATTGGTTGTACTTTCTCATCGATTGGTACCTCCACTAAAAGATCCTTGAATTTAGGAAACTCTTTATTTCCTTTTGGTCGATTTCTAATTCGATTTTAAGAACACCCATAGCCATGGCAGTTTCTTTCTCAAGCAGATCTCTAGTTCCATCAGCGATGACGTAAAAAGTTGCATTTTCTAATCTATCTGCGATTTTTATTTTTGCGTCATATGGTCCCTTTAGGTTGAGGGGGTTCTTACTTGCGTAACCATAAAAAGTCTTGTTGCAGCTGTTTGTTTGGTTACGAACCTGTACCTTATTTTATTTCATATTGTCCCAGGTTTTGTTTGTTGTTGTTTCCCTCATATTTTCTTTTATTCTCTCCACTCTGTTTATGTTCTCAGTTGATGTGCTGCTTCTTCCGAATTCTTCTATTTATCGACTTACAGCTCCAAGAGTATTTGCTTCAACAATTATATTTGTCAGTGTTATTGTGCTTCCTGTTTGTAGAATTCTCTTTCTAAGCTCTTTAGAACACTTTTCTGTAATTTGATCAATTATATGATCGTCTTTGCCCTTAAACTGACATTTTTCTGCTTGTTGTCTAAGCCTTACTAGGATTTTTTCAAACTTTTCATTTGCTTCTTGTTTTATCAAACGGAAAAGGTGACGTTCATATATTATCTTACTTTGTTTAGGTAGAAAGTATGCGTCGAGTTTGGTTATAGCCACTGTGAAGACGTCCACTTCATCTGCTGGTGAAACATTCGCATCTGGTATATTATAGAATATTTCCTGCAATTCTAGTCCAACAAAGCGAAGCGCGTTTCTTCGCACTATTCTCTATTCCAGCAACTTCGAGGTAGGTCAACAGTACCCGCTTCCAGCGTTCCCATCTCGTTCCTGCTGCACCGTTAAAATATTTGTCAATTTAATGACCAGTATGTACATCAATAGTACCACTACCTGCTGACCAAATTTTTTGACTTATCAATTTAATGATCAGTATGTATATATATTCTACTGCTATAACCATCATTATCTGATGACTTGTCAATTTAATGACCAGTAGAAATATTCTATTGCTATTACTGTCGTTCTTTGATGACTTTTCAATTTAATGACCAGTAGAAATATTCTACTGCTATTACCGTCGTTATTTGATGACTTTTCAATTTAATGACCAGCAGAAATATTCTACTGCTATTACCGTCGTTATTTGATGACTTTTCAATTTAATGACCAGTAGGAATATTTTACTGCTATTATCGACGTTCTTTGATGACTTGTCAATTAAATGACCAGTAGAGATATTCTACTGCTATTCTATTTATTATTTTAGAACTAATCCTGTAGTATAAATCAAATAATTAAACATGTGGTCCTGGTTCGACTCCCAGGTCGGGCAGTGTCACTGAGTTTCTCCATTAGGAACCTCCCAATAACAGACCTGAGTCCGAGTTGGCGTCTGGTTAATGGCAACAGGCATGCTCAACGTTATTGGTGAAACGTGGTTGTAACACATATCTCTGCCTACCCCCTTGGGGAACACAGCCGTAATGTTATGTTAAATAATTTAATCAGTATGTTTTTTCCTGAACAACCAAGATAGCATTTAATTAGTTGCAAAGCAATACATTAACGAACCACTTTTTGTTTTAGCCTTTACAAAAATTATTTATTAACAGTTAATATGTCCAATGACAGATTCTAACGTATTATAAAGGGTGTAAAACACCTCTTAACCAAGCCGAAAGGCACTGGTTCTCCCTGTCATTGCGATCATTTTTTTGTTCTACACCATACCTGGGAACTTTCTAGTTACGGAGATATTAGGGGTCAAAGTTCCAACTTTTTGATAAGTATTTTTCTATAAATACTAGTTTTTAATGTAATATTTTTACTTTAAACACCTCCACGACCCCCGTACTATTCAATCCGTCCATCAGCACAATGTTTTGAGTGTGTTACATTGAGTTCTACCAAAAAACATGATTTTACAACCCCCAAAAATAAAGTCGTTTCCCAGCAATAATTTTTGCGTAAAGTTACTTAGTTTCATGTACTGAATGCTTGGTTGACGGCTTCGTGATGAGGTGATTTACACGGTGTATTCATAATTTGATTTTTGAAGTGTAATAGTAATTTGAATTTTTCTTTCCAAAATATGATTAGTTATCTCCCTGTAGGAGTGTACTTTTTTTTTTTTATATAATTATAAAACTTACGGTTTTATCCTCGTCGCCAATGTAAAATATGCACATTTATCCACTGATAGTTACACTAATAGTTGACTCGCCAACGCACCACCGCACAGGCCGACAGTCCGACAACGACTGCCCCCCACTACACGGACCGGTATTACTAACCGAGCGACGTGCGCGCCCGAGGCAACGTTACAATACTGTAATCGGTTAGTAGTGAGATATATTGATATCTACATACACTACACTATCCACAACAATAAATAATGCTGAATAAATATGGCCTAAGTATCAATATCTACAATAATCTAATAAGGGTTCATTTTGTTTCTCTTTTTCAGGGTTCCATACCTCGAAAGGAAAAACGGAACCCTTATAGGATCACTTTGTTGTCTGTCCGTCCGTCTGTCTGTCATGACCCTTTTTCTCAGGAACGCGTGGAGGTATCAAGCTGGAATTCTTATCAAATACTCAAGTCAAATTTTCTAAGCCAACGCAATCAAAAGATACAGCTGTTTATGCCGCAAATTTTTGACACTCGCAAGGGAATCAAAACCTACAGGGTACTTCCAGTTGACCTAGAATCTTGAAATTTGGCATGAACCAATGTTTTACAGCGTATATAAAGGAAAAATTCCGAAAACCTTAAATTTTTAGTTACATCACATATTTTTATTTATTCTCTCTTGTGATGTCATAGACCCCAGACCTAGCTAGTCTAGCCAGCCATCCAAGTCATTAGGGTGGGCTGCTCATAGCGTTATAAGGTATTCATTTAATGATTAAGTCCCTACGCCGTTTTAAATCCCTTTGCCCCGTTTGTTTGAAAAGAAAGTCGTAAAACTAAACAAAAATACTAAGACAATACAGTAAACGCATTCTTTATGAGTCATGCTTCGTTTTGCTCAAAAAACTCTTTAAAAAAAAACGGAAATATGTAACTTTTACTTGTACCTAAATCATATTCGGGCAACAAAGGTTTTTTGACCTGTGAATAAAGTACAGGTAAGTATGTATAAAAGGCTTTCTAATCGCGATTCGTACATTACAGATTCTGATACTTTCCTCTGGGGTCTGGGCAGGCCTTTGAGACAAAAAATATTTACCTATTCTATCTAAACCAATATCAACAAATGCAAAAGACATATCTGAAACTGTCTGTTACCTTTTCACACTTCTAAAAACGGCTGTACGGACATGAATGTTGGGCTCTCGAAAAGACAACCAGCAACTCTAATGCGTAAAAGTGTATTCTGTATGGCGCCAATTCTTTATAATAAGTTGCCAAAGCATTGGAGGGAATTAACTACTGACAACTTAAGAAATAGTTTAAAAAACTTTCTGTAAGAGAGTCTATTACAGCACTGACGAATTTCTAACCAACAAATTAATTTGATTTATATATTGACATCCTAATTTTATGATTATTAATTGCTTTAACATTGGTATCATTCTTTATTTAATAATTTTATTTTTTTGTAATATTTGCTATGATGGGATTATGACACTATTTGATTGTATTTTGTTGTACCATTTAGTTTTAAGTATACTCTAAATTGGATTGTTAATTGCTGCTATACATGCTGTGTATAATGGACGAATTTAAAATCAATTGATGCTGGGTAGCGTCCGACATCTTATATTCGTACGCCGTTAAGGCAAAACATGACTGTAATAATTATAAGTTAATGTAACATCTTGCATGCTCTGTGTGTGTATACTCATATTTTGGACAAATAAAATTATCTTATCTTATCTTACAAAATCATTGTCATCTTATTAGCCCAGAATCACCCACACCCACTGATCGGTATAGGCTTCCCCTGTCGTCTGCCAAACTTCTCGGTTCTTTGTTTTTGTTTAGGACATGCGGCTTGTTATCAGCTACCTATATAATTATCATAAATTTAGGACAATATTACTTTACGTCTATTCATACCTTAATGATTTTAATAAGAAATACTTAAAATCTTAACAGAAGACGCACAAAGTCGCATCATTACGCCTACACTACGTGGAAGAACATAATGTTGATAAATGAAATGAACCGTATTATTTCCCGTTTTGAACACAGTAGGCACGTACCTTCATTTCAACCTTTGAGAGATACAAAAGAACAGTGTAGAACCAGGTCGACAACCTCGAGTACGTTACACGACACGGCTCTTGACATGAAAATAATAGTAAACGTACGCCTATTTTCAAAAGATTCTCAATCTGGACCAATCCCATCATTTATTATTTTAAACTTATTTCTGAACATCGGTCTTCGAACAACTCAATTGTTCCAAGTTCTTCGTGACAACAAGTAGAGTTATACCTGTGCCTGTGCTGAGGTCAACTTGGACAATAAAGCGTTCGCTGTAGGCTGAATTCTTTTTAAAGCAAAGGTGCAATTAAGTTGTGGGTGACGCATAATGTTTAGAACAACTAAAGTATGCATTTAGCAGTTTAGTGATGCAGCACATGTGTTTGGTGTGTGTGCGTAATTATGCGCGTGCGACTAGCGGCCGCGCTAGAGATAGCCGCAGGTCAGCGACCGCCGCGAGGCCGACGCCCGCTGACGTAACGTTACGCGAATTCCGACGTCCCCGCGCCGCGCCGCCCGCACCCGCCCGCCACTCGCAGCGACCCAATTCCTTCGAAGCCACTTCATTTGTGCATCGCTAATTATATAAAACGTCGTTGCACTGCACTGCCAAACACGATCTATTTCTAATTTAATCGATGACTTATTTGCGGACAACTATTTGAAATACGAAATTAAGTAGTTAATTATATACCGCGCTAGCAACAAAAGGTTACTGTTACAGTTTTCCAAAACCACACCTATTCTTTTGAAGAAACGTCATCGCGGTTTGGACAGGATTTTCCCATGGTGGTACGAGTATGTGGTATTGATTGAATAAACCTCAGTGCCTAGGTACTCGTATACCTGGAATTAATTTAAATTACATAGGAATGAAAAATGGTATAGGGACGATTCTTGTAAAAACTTTTCGGAAAATCTTATTTTTGTGGAAATGTGGAAGATTGATACCTTTTGCGTTGATAAGGCGTACAGTATTTAAACAAATTCGAATTTCCACAATAGTAAAGCTGTTACTATTTACGGTCATTATGTTTTTATTAACCCCCGACCAAAAAAGAGGGTTGTTATAAATCTGACGCGTGTTTCTGTGTGTCTGTCTGTGGCATCGTAGCTCCTAAACGGATGAACCGATTTTGATAAAATTGGTTTCATTTGAAAGGTGTTTTAATCGAGAGTGTTTTTAGCTATGTTTCGAGAAAATCTGCTCAGCCGTTTGAAGGTCATCACCCCTTTTCTAGGTGAAGGGAAATTAACAACTTCCACAGGTCTGGTCGATTCGAAATTTGAAATCATGTCACTTGTAACCATGGGCATCGCCAGGGGGGGTTGTCTGCACCCCCCCTCCTCCAAAAACTCGGGATTTTTTTAAATTTAGCTGTTTTCGTTAATTGTCGAGAAGACGCGCAACACCGAGAAAAGTGGAAGCAATGGGGGAGGCCTACGCCCACGATTGGGACAATCAAGCCTGAGATAAAATACTATAAGTTTTAAAAGCGAGAAATAAAAATTAAATTAGAAATTTAAAAAACCCCCGACACTAAAAACCTCTAAAAAACTAAAATTAAAATAATCCAAGCGTCTTAGCGTCGGGGGATCTCTAAGTAGACCGCTTAGTACAAGCACAAAACAAAGCGGGCCCGCGGGTTTTTTTAATTATTAATTTATTTTTAACGCAAATTTTATTTTTAAGTCTTATTGTCCCAATCCTGGGCAAATGCCGCCCCCTCCACTTCTCTCGATTGTATACTCCCCCTCGTCAATCTCTCTTCCTCGGTCTGCCGCAACCCCGTCTAGCTGTCTCTGGGTCCTAGTCTTGTGAATATCGGGCCCACAGCTGTGCCGGCGGCATCCGGCAGACATGGCTTGCCCAGTCTCATTTTAGTCTCGCTAGCTTTGTATGCTACTTTGGCAATTTTCGTTCTGCATCTTAGTGTGGTGTTTCTTATCCAGTGAGTTTAGTAACTTTCTAAACCACCTGGTAAAAAGCTCTTGAGGAATTTTGAATTTTGGCTCTATCCGTTCTAATTTTATAGCTGCTGTTCGGCTAGTACTTATAAATAGTACTTTTTATATTATCAAGTATAATAGAATCCAATAACTGATTTCATTACCGAAATGATTCGTAGGATTTGAAAATGTGATGTCCTAGTATCCTCACACTTTTTTTAAGGTACATAAACATCAATCATATTCATATACCGCCTACCTAAAACAGTATCAGTACAAACGTTAATTCTTCAGTTTTGATAAGCCAATAACCCTGTCTGTTGTGAATATACAACAACATGAAAGCGTCAACATGTTTTCACAATATAGTTTTTATCACAGTATTATCTATACTATATAATATTATAATTATAAAGCTGACGAGTTTGTTTGTTTGCTTGAACGCGCTAATCTCAGGAACTTCTGGTCCGTTTTGAAAAATTCTTTCAGTGTTAGATAGTCCATTTATCGAGGAAGGCTATAGGCTATATATCATCACGCTACAATCAATAGGCGCGGAGCAGCAATGAAAAATGTTGCGACAACGGGGAAAATGTGACGCAGACGAAGTTGCGTGGGACAGCTAGTCATAAATAAGTACGTAACTGTGACTAATTGAGAGCTTATTATTCCAATTCAATTTCATAACCCAAAAAAATAAATGATTGTAGTTATTTATTATAGGCTTATTATTAGACTTTATTTTTCATTCATGTAGAAGGGACCTACGTGTAAATTATTTGTAATTAATCAGCGACGCTTCGCCAGCCTGGGCAATGTAAACTGGAAGATTAAATGGTCGTACTATACTGTCAGCCATCGGTCGGTCATTGACAGAATGCACCTCGAGTCCGTATGGTACAGTCAGAGACAAACACGCTTATCACGTCCGAATTAATAGAATAATAAATAATTTCGTTAAAATCGTTGAACCAAAATTATATTTTTAAAATGCTTATTTTAAACCGAGTCATAATAAACTAGTTATATAGTTTTTCATAAAACTCTTTTGAAACTTCAAACTGGTATTAACCGACTTCAGTCGCAGACTGTTTATCACTTATTTAGGCGGTGCCGAGCCAGTGGACGTCTGTGAACGGGTTACCCTTTAACCCTTTCACCACTACTGCAGACTGCATTGAATACTCGTGGATTGGGATTATTAAATGGCGAGTCTGTCAGATAAATTGATGGTCACAATACTTTCGTTGATATGGCAGATAAGTAGTCCTTTATAAGTTTTTAAACTGACTTGGTCACTAACAATATGAATAACACCAGAAACGGAATATTTAGCATGTTTACTATTTGTTTTGAGTTCCCGATATTTCGGCGTAGATACAAACGCCATGATCACGTTCACGGATACACTGAAGTTATTGCAGGTGTGCGTTTATGACCATAAAAATAAGTCTACTCTCTTAATTGTTAACAAAACAAAGTAAACATGGTAAATATCCCGTTTGTAGGAGGTATTCCACATTGGACACCCGTTTAAAATGGTATCTGAGTGAATGGCACCTGAGGGATTCGGCATACGGCACCTATCAATATTTTTCGTGAACGTGAGAGGGACAGAATCCCACGTCCGGTGAGTAACTGTCCGTCTTATGACGAAAGGCCGTGTCACGGCGCGTTCGTGTTCCACGCGCGCATCAAGGAGATGTCAGCAAATCGGAAGGAGAGGGCCGATGCCTGCCAGGGCTGCGGGACTCCTCGAAAGAGATACCGTGGCCCTGGAATACAAAGGGCTAAGAAGGAACATGGATGGGCTTTAGTCAGTACAAGCCCGATACTCCCTTTCGCTCCGCCCAAAGCGGGAGGAGTCATTTGATGATTTACCATCAGAAATAAAGGTGTCCTAAGTGGAAAAAAATATTATATAAGATTTTATTCCACAAATGGCACCTACGGATCAATAGGTATAGGTACTAATGTTGGGACATTTATTTTTAGGATGTCATCATCAAATGCCCAAATTAATAACAATTAATTTCTCTTTATTTCTACTTGTGTACCCAAAGGCCTCTACTAAAATTCAGCTCGATCCGAGTATTTCTTATTTCATTACTGTATTATTGTATGTCTAATTTGACCGGATTATTTGGTGTCCCGTCATTTCACCGAAAATGAATTTACTCGTTTTTATTTGAAAAGTAACGATTGGCAAACATATGATTGGTAATTTCATAAATTTACATCCACAAGTTTGGCAAACAATTCAATTAAAATATTTACTCGATAAACTTTTATTTGATAACGTATTATTTGAGTTTTGAAAAACAATTCATTTTATACGTATCATGAATTCTGGAAAAAAAAATCATTTGAAATTAAAATACTAAACATATTGCATTATTACGCAATTTCCTAAAAACGAGACTCATTTGATAGTCAAAAGGGTAATTTTTATTAGTAAATCTATAGATGCAAGTGATTCTTTTTGAAGTGAAACTTCTTATGCGACTTCCAACAAGTTTAACGCTACCATGGAGGGGGAATATTGTCTAAAACTCACTAAGAGATGGCAGTATTACAAGATTTGTGACTACGTAGTTCTACTAGATACGCAAGATGGCGTGCAAACTGTCATGCATTCGACTCTTCGGTGTGACCAGCCTTCGCTCAATTTCCATGAGTAGAATAAACTCGATAAACTTATGTAATAATTTAATAAAAATAATACAACAAGAAAATAACAAAATATTATTAAGAAGCTAAATAAAATAACCAGATTGAATGCGTGGCACTCGAACGCATGCGTGTAGTATTACGAAGTTTCACTTCTTCCGCGCGGAGGGACTCCACGCACTTTTTTTTTTTATTTGAATCGTGACTTGGGTCACCCTGATTAACACCCGTATCCCCTTCGTGTTTAGTAAAACATGTGAGTTCGTATACTTATAACGATCATTATTTAGAAGAAGGATTAATATCTTTATAAAATGACTAGAGCAATATTGGGATTTTGAGAAACCGATGGGATTATAAAGAAACTATTTGAATTTCAATACTACTTTCTTTGAATAATATTTCGCGAACTTTCTTTGTAATGTAAGACTCTATTGTGTGCTGGAGTGACGCAAGTGCGCGCTAACCAAACCACAGTATAATTCAGTACCTAATGAGTCAGGCGTGTGCGTGTGTGACGAAGACGACACTGACCAACTGTTATTGGTTCACTTTCAAGGATAGCTCGACACGATAAGCTCTTGCACGTCATGACTCTTTTTCCTTCAATAAACGTACCTACAAACATACAGGTAATTTCACCTAAAACGATCACCTTTTACCATGGCTTGAAAGTCTGACAACCAGTCTTACCAAGGGGTATCGCATTACCCAGTCACTAACTGGGTTGTGGAGGTCAGATAGGTAGTTAGATAGCTCCATTTAAAGTACTCGTATTCAGCTGCATTCGGTTAGATTGGAAGCCGACCCCAACATAGTTAGGAAAGGCTAGGCAGATGATGATGATCACCTTTTTACCATTCACATTCGCGATCATTTTGGATCAGTAAAGTTTCTACGGTTTATTTGTACGAAATGGTTAGTTTACCGTCGCAATTATGTGCGACTCATGTCTATATCTATAATATTAGTAGATGGCTTTGTCACATCTGGTTGTTTACTATTTTTTTTTGTATTCAGCCATTTTTTTAGTAATGTAGCCAAACTCAATATAGGCATACGTCTTAATGGCACAACCTGGGTTACTATACCTAGTATACCTACAGTAGTTAGGGAAAAGACGCACTATCATGCGTCATGTCCTCAATTCAGGGGGAATTAAGACAGTTACGGTAAGTACATATAGGTACGTGTAATTAATATCATACGAGCTGGTTCTATAAATAATTTGGAACCAACCTAAAAAAATGTTTTGTTTTTTTAGGTTATCTTGTATATAGACGTATATCTCTTTTCTCCCAACTTTTCCGTCTGACTTTCCATTTACTTTTCTGATAGTCTTTAGTCGTTTTACAACTATGTATAAGTTGCTTTAGTGATTGCTACTTCTAAGAGTGGCTCCCAAAATACATGTAGTCTCGCCCGTCTCCTTTACTTTATCATCATAATCTGCCTAGCTGTTCCCAACTATGTGGCTTCCAGTTTAACCGGATTCAGCAGAATACCAGTATTTTCATGGAGCGACTGCCTGTCTGAACTCCACAACCCAGTCGAAATGTATGGAAAAGCTGATAAAAAAAAGATGGAAAATTTCAAAAAAAATGTGGTTCAGAATGATATACTGAGTTGGTGATAAGCGTTTTCGCGTCGGTGTCCCTTACACCCCGTATATTTACCTACATATATACTGGTACATACATATATGGTCTATCTAATTCTTTTTTCAGAACAATCTGCTTTGTTTCAAACCACGAAATAAAAGAAACCTACAGATGATTCATATGAATCATCTGTAGGTTTCTTCCTAAAAACTATTATTTTTGTCAAGATATAGTACATTGTTACCCTAGGGGTCAATAGTTCGAGGGACTAAATAAGTCTTTAACCCGAGGTAAACACTGTGCTTTTCATTACGAATACAAGTAAAAATAAAAACATGAATTAGCTAAAGAAAAAATGAATCGGATTGCCGCTTTCCCGCCTATTTTGTTTTTTTTTTTCTGTGGCCAGCCATTATTTTTCATTTGCATTATTGAAAAAATGGTAAATATTTTGCCCAAATCTCTGTTATTTTAAAGAAATTGTTGAAACTAAATTATAATAAAGTTATTTAAAAAATATATATTCTTTAATCAATTTATAACTTTAAGTTATTTCAATTTTACATCGTGGCTGCATAGAAAGTTGGAACATGGTTCAATAAAAATGTGAAAATAGAACTAGATATTTTAAAAATAATTTGACATCTGTCAGCTGAAAGCGATTCTCCCTAGGGATGAAAAGTATTACTTTCATCCCGCTCTTCAGGCAACTTCAGACCTACTTTCGGAGTATGAGTAATGAAAAATAGTTTTACTTTTCTTTACAGTTATTGGCGTTGTAAATATGTAGATGGCGGAGCCCGAGAGAGAGAGAAAATAATCTTTCCTATCTAAACAAAGATTTTTTAATTGATAAGTAATTGTACCGACCGCAGAAAAGTTCACAAATAAATACATATCATTGAAGAATTTTTGATTGCGATATTATAGTAACATTTCATTCATAAAATCTCGTCTGAGACGTTCGCTATTAACGTATCAGACTATAAGAATACTAAGAATCACAATTTAAGTATTTATCCATTTATTTTGCACGGGTATTGTTTTCAAAAACTGTTGTAAATAAGTACGAAGAGAACATCATTGAGTTCACCCCTGGAAAAACTGCGCGTATTAATTCGTCCGCGCCATGTTTTCCTTCTTGTGGCGTGTCGAATGCGTCTCAACAATACATGAACAAGGTCACTTTGATAACTCCTGCTGTCATTTGCTCTTTTTATGGTCAAGCGATTATATGTATTAACACAGCATTATGCATTATGTAACGGTGAAGGAAAACATCGTGAGGAAACCGGCATGTCCTAGAACCAAAAATTCGAAGACATGTTACATCTACCAACCCGCACTGGGCCCGCGTGGTGGATTATAGCCCACTCCCACTCATAGCAGAGGAGGCCTGAGTCCCAGCAGTGGGAACATTATAGGCTAATGATGATGATTATGTACATTATAACATAGTTCATTTCATATTTGAGGTAGGTAATTTATATGGAGATTTGGAGTTGGAATAAAGTTGGGTCATTCCCTGAGTACCCCGATCCTTGAGGCTTACGTCCCGGGGGACGCCGATTTATTAGGGTTCCGTACCCAAAGGGTCAATCGGGACCCTATTACTGAGACTTCGCTGTCCGTCCGTCGGTCCGTCCATCTGTCACCAGGCTGTAATCTCATGAACCGCGATAGTTAGCCAGTTGAAATTTCTACAGATTATGTATTTCTGTTGATGCTATAACAACAAATACAAAAAACAGAATAAAATAAATATTTAAGGGGGCTCCCATAAAAAGTGTTTTTTTTGCTCGTTTTTATAAATAATGGTACGGAACCCTTCGTGCGCTAGTCCGACTCGCACTTGGCCGGTTTTTTGTTTTTATATTGATAACACAATGAAAGTTAGTTTACCTTAAAAGTACCGTCGATGTACCGACGCCGCGACAGGTGACTCTAGGATCGGGGTACTCAGGTTTTACAGGACATCAGTAAACATCAAAAAGATTAAAATAGCAACCTGAAAATCCTACTTATAATACAAATGTGAAACCTTTGTATATTAGATGAATGGATGTTTTTACTCAATCACGCAAAAACGGCTGAACGGATTTGCATGAAATATAAATGTGTGTTTGAGTATATGTATTTCTAGTACAAGGTATATTCTCACTATTCAATTGTTTTATTTGACTTGTTATAATAATATATTTTCACGTGCTACGCCATACAATATTTCCGCGTCAATTTTAGTATTGTATTGCCAACAAAACTTTCCGCTAATTTCTAATAGTTCTCTCCTATTCCAAGATAAGCATTGAGCTGTAATTTTTGCATATTTCTATAATTTAATGTATTCAAGTAGCATCGATGGTACCATGTACCCTCTACGCCTCCGTAGGCCCGGCGGGCGGCGTAGCACGTGCGGTCTACAAAAATATAGTTAAATATTCTTGTTTGGTTCTCTGATGAAATGTACTTTTCTTTTTTTTTTAAGTTTATTATTCAGTTCTTCCGGAAGTGGAAGTATTGGACAGCAACATGGGCTGGACACGTCTATAAAAACGATGTTAGCTAAATCTTTGGAGTACGAGTAGGTTGAATGAAATATAGTGCGGCGAGCTTGCTTTGTTGTGCTTTGTTTACTTCGAAAAACAGACCTAAGAATAGTATATCAGTGTTAGATAGGACAACAATAATTGATAAATGCTGGGCTGTGTATGTACATTAGTGCGATTTATGTCTGTAAACGCCCCATCGAAACAGGAGAAGTTTTTAGTGGGGTCTTTTTTATTGGAAGCTTTATTTGATAAAATAATTGTTTTTCACAAAAAAAAGATCAAAACTATATGTTTTGATGCAAATATTTAAGAACTGTTGTTACAGTCTCCTATGTCAAACCAGGTGTGTTAACTTCGCACCCCTGTCGGTCCAGACGCAATGGGTGCAGACAGGGACGTCTGCCGTATTGTAAAACATTCGGGATTATCCTGTTGACCTTTGCCTGGGGCACGTCATTTGAATGCAACATAGCTTTTATATTTATTTGCAGAGTAGGTTAGCTGTGCACCCGGCTCCATTTGCGTGTTTTTTTTTTTAATTTTTTCTCTGCGACGTAGCCAGAGAACAAAAAAAAATAGTGCGTGGAGTCCCTCCGCGCGGAAGAAGTGAAACTTCGTAATACTACACGCATGCGTTCGAGTGCCCCGCATTCACTCTCGTTATTTTATTGAGCTTCTAAATAATATTTTATTGTTTTATTGTAGAACACTTTTTATTACATAAGTTTATCGAGGTTATTCTACTCATGGAAATTGAGCGAAGGCTGGTCACACCGAAGAGTCGAATGCATGACTGTTTGCATGCATGCTTCCATCTTGCGTACCTAGTAGAACTACGTAGTCACAAATCTTGTAATAGCGCCATCTCTTAGTGGGTAATAGAAAATATTCCCCCTCCATGAAAACGTTAAACTTGTTGGAAGTCGCATAAGAAGTTTCACTTCAATAAAATCAAGATTTTTGCACTAAGGGACAGACAATTTATGAATGTTACCTGCAGTTATGATCAGATATGACTTAGAATATGATCTACACCGAAAACTACATCTAGGTGTTTACATAAGCTTAATAATATCTAATTTGCACTAAGAGCAATAATGAAATTAATAAATAAAAATATACCCAACAATACAATAAAGTCGACCTTGTAGTAACAGACGTTTTGCGTCACCGTATCATCAAATAGTTGTATAAAAACGCTGCGGTCACACAATGTCACCCCCCATCCGGCAAGACGCGGCGACCGCCACAGCCGCCGCCGCCGGTCACATTCAACACAACAAAACGTCAATTGACACGTCGACCTACCTGCCCCGACCTTTACAAGTGATCTTAACTTAGGTTAAATTTCTTGATATTATGTAAAATCGTAAATAAATTGCTCGCTCGATGAAACACAAGATCCATTGTTGCTACTCAGATACCAACGTACATTACACTGAAACTGAATAAAGCGCTCTTGGTGTGGATAAGCCTGTATAATGATACGACCCCGTTGAATGGATTCTTTCATCATTAATGTATATTCTCAAGATTACGCAGATCTATAAGCAAAAGCATAATCCCTAATCATCTTGTATTCTACATGTGTTATGTGATATTAAGTTCAATAAGCCTGCAGCGCATAAGGATTATCAGCCTTATAGTGTGCCCACTGCTGGGACACAGTCCTCCTCTCTATGAGAGGGACTGGGCTGTAATCCACCACGAGGGCCCAGTGCGGGTTGGTAGAGGTCACATGTCTTCGAATGTTTAGTTCCAGGACATGCCGGTGTCCTCACGATGTTTGACAGCAGCAGACTGGTGGTTAATTGTCTTGACTCATTAATAAACTTCAGTGGTTATCAACGCCTAAGCGAAATTGCATATCAAACATGCCATTAGTATGGTGTTACTGCATTAATTAATTTAATGCCTGTAATATGTATAAATGTAGGTAACTATTAAAAGGGAAATGAAATGTCCACCGCATATCATTTTCCTTTCACCTTGGAAATTCACCTACTCACATTTGGAAGTAAAATATTTAAGTCATTCATTTAAGTCCAGGTGTGCCATTGAGGTCGCGTATCGACGAATATTTCATAGAAATCTATCTGGAGGTTTAGTAAAGTACAATTAAAACAAAAATTTAATTAATGTGTTCTATATTGGTTCTACCAGGTTTTCCCTACACAATACATACTTTGTAAATTGTACATGTGCAAGACTTTACATATGCATTCAGGGACTTTCCGCGTGTACGACCCGCTACAATGTAAGTACGTACGGTTACAGAGATTACGCTATTGCGTCAAACTGAAACTGTATATGTATGTGAGTAAATATAAAATGTTAATACGAAGATTTATATTGCCTTTTCAGAGGGAAAATAATACAAATGTGCGAAACCAAAGCCGCATTGGTTTTCTCCAGTACCTACGACCTCCACTTTAATGGATTTTCAAATATCTCGGCAGAAAGAGAACCAACCGAAGGCCACAGCGGGGGAGAGCCATCACGGGGGACTGATCTCTCCCTCTGACACTTTTCTTTGGACGGAAATATATGGCGCGATGAGAATTCCCCCAGTGGTTCGTAGAATAAATAGATTTAAATGTAATTCTTATAATGTAAGTGATAAAAAATAGTCATGCAATTTTTAGTTAGAACTACACTACACTAACACTGACTATCACCTACAGCTACGCACATCAAAGCATGTACGTTAGTTAGTGAATTAAACGGACAATTATTCTTAAAAAAATGGCATTCATTCGGATGCTACCTGGATTTCGTAATTGCTGAGCAGTTATTTCAAGTTTTAAAAGCCATTGTCCATCTTAGGGCATGCCATTATTATTTACATCCTTAGTTGTCTCTCAGTCATCAGTCAAAGTGATGATATGATATGTTTGCTCGTGAGTGTTGCTTTATTTTATATACATTGTAATAGGTGGTAAAGGCTCTTCAATGTGTCTGTGTTTATTTACGTGATAAGATATAATCTGGAGTAGGCGGATACCGGCTAAGATAATGAAGATGATGTCTATGACGAAGCGCATGTCACAGCCGCAGCTCCGCAGATGTTATATTCTGAACGATGAATAATAATTGGTCACATCCGGCGTTTAAATATTTTAGTCTAGTCGTAGTCTAGTCGAGGTCTTCTGTTAATATTAATTTCGGACGGAGTTCAAAATCTATGTGGAGCACATGTCAAGAGATCGAATACCTCGGCAAAATTAGTGATAAAATATAGAGTACGTACGGAGTGGGTGGTTTTTTGTGCCAAACATTTAAGTTATAACTGATTATTGTATGTGCTGATGTGTTATAGACACGTGTAAAGTTTATTGCGAGCAGGGTGCACGCGCGACCTTGCAGCATGCGCTTGCGCAGCGTCGCCGGCGGCGGCGGCGGCGTGGCGGTCGGGGCGCGCGGTGCAGGCCGAGAAATGTACGGCCGCGGCGGTGACGTGCCGCCTCCTTATCAGCGGATGCCGCTTATCGCAAGGTTGCAGCGTCCACGTGTTGCTGACCATTTTATACGTTGAGCCTTCGATCTACGTTAACTACCTTTACTACGTTCTAACAAAACAGCATACGTTGCGAGACAAGGAAAATAGATTATCGTAATTCAGATTAAATAAAAAACAAGGGTCCATATTGGCTCACCTAAAGTTCTTTACCCGAAATTGTTTTTTTTTTGTTAATAAATAATATATGTGGGTAGAATATATATATTTATAGTGCCCCCATCATGAAAAAAATACTTAGAAAAATTTCGCGACCAATTTTGAGGTAGCGCTCGCCGGCCGCTGCCGCGGCACCGCTCGCTTCGCTCGCTCGGCTCACGCGTAGTTGGTCACAGTTCTAACCTAACCTAACCTATGGATATTTTTGCGGGTACACACCGCTTTAAATAAAATTAAAGAAGACGCTTTAATTAATAAAAAATAAATCTAAACAAAAAAGATATTACTTTGAATAATAGTGTAAAAGATGGTTATGTTGAGAAAATATAGGAAAACAAATGAAAGTATAATAGATGATTATTGCTACTGACATTATGAAGTTCAATGCTTCGGAATTAGAACATTGGAGACAGAGTAGTTAGGAATTGTGATTGTTAGGATGAAAAATGTTAGGAAGAACATTTTCGGATTTCCAATTGTAGGAGTTGAAAATTTAGGTGAACTTTGGCGCACCCAAAAAACAAAGAATAAGGATTATGCGGAAAATCTGCAATACTCGTATTAAGCTAAGGTATGCAATGTTATGGTAAGAAACGCTTGCCTAGGTCGGTTTGTGGATGGGTTACTATAATGACATAACATACCGGGTTTCCTCCGTGCCTAGGAAAGTACGTTAAGAGGGGACTCTACACCCGAGGAATTTGAAGAATAGGTATTTGAAGAAACTATTGCCGTTGCGCTGCTCACAACCAAACCCCCGTAAAGTGCGATAGGGACCACAACAACTCAGGCTGATTTTACCTACAAAAATCTTGACCAAAAAACGTTTTGTATTCCGCTGTTTTCTTCTTCAAAACTAAACTGATCTAAATAATTCTTATATCAAAATTTAGAGGAAAAGTATATCTATGCTTCTATTATTTTCTTTTTGTTTAAAACTTATCTAATTGGTCTGATAGTCGTTTTTGGGGTTTTTGGATTGTTATAATTCTTTTAGTGATTATGTTTTGAAAAAAAGGAAATGATAGGGGCATGTATTATTAAAACCTAGATTTTTTGGAAAAAAAATCCACGAAGAAAACAGCGGAATACGTTTGTATGGAGAAAGGCCCGCCTTTTCCCGGCTGTCATTGTCCGAAAGTCTGACAAGCAGTCTCTCCAAAGGGACCCACCCAATGAAGCTTAATACTAGTATTTCACATGGAGCGAATGCCTATATGACCTCCACAACGCAGTTAGTACTTGGTAATATCTAATCGTTTTATAAGTGCCCATGTAGGCCTATGTAAAATAAAATATTTTGATTTTTGATTTTGAATACTACAATTCAAGGAGGTAACTATGCTAATGATTCTCGTTCCGAATCAATAATAAAATGGGTAGATAATTTTTATTTTTTTTCTTATTTACGGAAATCTGTAACTGTGAACCACCCGTGTTTTAATCGCGGGCTGTCTGATTTTCGCCCTATAACCTTACTTCTACACATAGAAAAAATCTCGTTTATTCAATAAACAACCAAAAAAATCAGTGTTTATTAATAATTAACTAGATACAGTAATTTTAATTAATTATTTATGCCTTTTATGACAACCTCCTGAATTTTGACGAGGATGCAAAACAACACCTTGTAGTATTACCAAGTACTAACTGGGTTGTGGAGGTCATATAGGCATTCGCTCTATGTAAAATACTAGTATTAAGCTTCATTGGGTAGGACTGGAAGCCAACCCCAAACATGGCTGGGAAAAGGCTAGGCAGATGATGATGCTTGTATTATGTGTATTATTTAATCAAGTCAGGGCATTGCAATTTGCAGGTTACAGTTGCTATGAGGTTGAGCACCGTTGACGGGCCTTCTAGTTAGGGGACGACCCTCACCCTCATTTCGGTAAGTACCTACCAACGCGACATCTGGTACTTACCGAATGTTGATCGATAAAGTGTATCAACGCCATTTCAGATGACAATTTTGCAAGTATTCATCACGTTCTGTTGCAGCAGATGTGAAACAGATTGTTATCTGTCATCGGCAAGTAATAAGTGGCCGTCTTCAATTTCCACATGTCCTGGTAAAAGAAAATCGATGGTGGTGGGGCTAGCTGCTTTTTTGCAGAAAGTATTTTACTATCGTCATTCATGTCAATCTTGGTAAATATCCCATCCGGACATGATTTACCTTGGCAAACCTGGAATTTGTTAAATAGACTGCGTCCCCAGGTTTGTCGTAGCAAAAAAGACCTGAGCTGAGAAGTGTTCGTATTTCCATTTATTTACGTTGGATCCCAGTTTTAGATCCTATTTTTTAGGATTCCATGTTATAACAACATGTGTATTTATTAAAAGAAAAGTTATTTACCTTTATAGTCGACTCTAAGCCCCAAAGTTTATGAAGGTGGTAACAAAAAAGTTTTTGGGATTCAACGACAAAAAAACGTAGTTGCATTTAATAATTCGAAATCCAACGGAAATACATAATAATGTTTTGCGGGATCCAACGCCAAAAATATAAAACTGGGATTCAAAACTGGGATCCATCGAAAATAAATCTATATTTCTACACCGACTTTCATCAATCTAGTATTCACACTGTTTTACTTTTCTAGCATCGTTATCGCTTTGTAGACTAGCCACTATGTGTAGGGTCTCTACTGGTTTCTAGTTCGAATGCGATATGATGCTGGTTCGCCCCAATGGTGTTACTCGCAATGCAGAGCACGCGAATATTAACTGTGAGCGTTCATTTCAAAAACGCAGAGTTTGTTTTGCCAAACCTTGAAAAGATTGTTAAAGTTTACGGTGAAACATTATAATTCTTATCGACTGCGTTTAAACCTTGCGTTAGCGCAAGGCATATCTACGAGTATGTATTTTATTTTTTTCTATTGCACATAATAATTTATATAACATAACTTTACGCCTGTATTTCCCCGAAGAGTTAGGTAGAGGTATACTATAGTACACCTGCATTTTGGTAAATGTAATAAGGGGCCGAGCGTATTGCCTGGCGCAAATCCCAAACTCCAGGCTACTACTGAAAAATTACTAATGAAAAAAGAAAAAACCCAAGTAAGTCCAACATCGCTTTGCACGACCTGAGAACCAAACCCAGGACCTGCTCAGCATCATGCTCAGCAGTAATGCTAGCGACTATTAGACCAACGAGTGTGTGTGTGTGACTCAAAAGGAATGTTGCTCTTCTTGTACTCGTATTGTATGTAGATGTGAGGTCCCGTAGTAGTTGACACCTTACACTTGCAGTTTAAGTTAGAAGTGGCAAGTAAGTTCCTAAGTATTTTGAGTTAGGTCAGTTGACGGAAACACACAAAGATTTGATAACACTAAAATTTTTATTAGACGTACCGATCAGCCCTTTATTCACAAACGCTTCGATTCGGAAAGTCTTATCGCTTTCTTAATGACAAAAAAAAGATAGACGTATACGACTTGTCGAATCGAAGTCGAATCGAAATGTTTGTGAATACGGGGGCAGAACTAAGTTAGAGTAGGTTTAAAGTCGAAAGCTAAACCGCGGTGTTTAAGACTTAAGTAAGTAATTAGTCAACTAACTAACTAACAGCCTGACGGTGTACGTAAACCGTACACTATAGTTTCTCATTTCTGGTCATTTTTTTATAAATTCGTTATGTCCGTCTGCCTGTCACAGCCCCTTTATTCCGAAGCTATATATTAGGACTACACAATTGAAACTTGGTGTAGGTAAATGTATTCTGTGAATTAATATTCGCTTTACGATTTTTATACGAAAATAAAAGATAAAGTCGGGGTCCCCATCTCTCCATACAGGGAACAGAAACTAAAAAAATAATCACCAAACCTATACCTACCGCACGTCTGTGCGGGATGTCTATGTAGAACATAAAAAAATAAGTTTAAGTTTTTGAGATATGGGAGTTTTTCACCAAACTGCAGCAGTTACTTTGTATTTCATTAACATACTATGAAAAACAAATTAATTTATGACCGTTTTTACGGAGTCTACGGACCCCTGTGTGTGCGAGTAAGACTCGCATTTGGTCGGTTTTTTCTCGACCCCCTTATTTCTCAAACAATAATTTCTCGTGAATTCATAAAATAGCCCGTATACATATAACTGACAATGTTATAACTACTTTGAAAATAATAATTGACACAGTAAAATTACTAGAGACGAAAGGTAAGGTTTCTGCCTGGGCATTAGACCTGAGTTTATGTATACAATTTTAAAAATATATGCAGCATTTATTAATTATTTAGTCTTGTTTACGTTAATATTTATTATATTGAATTGTATGTAGCTGAGCTAATATTAATGACACAGTATTTGGTTTAATTTAAATGAAAATAATGTCAGTACCTATCACATAGTTTTAGCCAGGAAAACCGGTACTACAATCACAGTTTCACGATAAATATCTAGTTTGCAAGTATTTGAATTTGGCATTTGTCAATCAAGACGCTATTTCTCGATTTCTCGAGTTCTTGACTACTTTTGCCCTCGTCTTAAAAAAGGCAAAATGTCCCAAGAATTCCCGGTTCGTAAAATCTCCATAAGAAATCCTAATTCTTTCAAAGTATTATAAATGCGTAAGTCACTGCGTATATGACTATTACCTCTTTACATGTTGATGTCTGAATGGATTTCCATGAAAGTTACACCGATACAACATACCGTGCAGGGGTAATACGAAACTTTTTGTCCCGGTAGTATGTTCGCGAGGGATGATTTGCGATATTCACGGTACCGAATCCGCGGGCAAAAGCTAGTCCCAAAAACATTTATAGTATTTACGATAATAATGTAATATGCGGGCAATATTAAATTAGAAACTATTGCGACGTTACGCTGGAAGTAGAAACCGTACAAGTCTGTACCTCTGGAGATGTTTAAACAATTTCTTACATTTGTAACTGCGCAGTTAATTTAATCGTACAGATTGTTTTTTTTTTTAATTTTTATAGGATTCGCAAGAATATTTTGAAATACTTAAGTTTCTAGAAATCTCTTGAACGTGTTACAACAATATTCAGGTATACACGTTTCCCATTAGTCTTCTTTATTTAAAACATGTTATTAGTGTTATTGTATTAAACATATTTATTATTCCACTGACCTTGCCAAATGAAATTCTACCTGAATAGGTACATTGCCTGCCGAAACTTGTGCGTACAAAAGTACAATTTGTGATGCGCTGAGCCAACTGTGTTACTTGACAAGCATGTTACAAGACTTAAAAGCGATTTATAGAAAGAGTCGATGTTGAGTAAGTAAGGTAGCTGTTGTTTTTTCTTCTTAGATGAAAAATAATTCTCTAACATTTGGGAATTAGCAGGTTTCGTTTCCTTTGTCAAAGTACTATATTTAGCTGGGTGAGTCAAAACTTACTTCATGACATCTAGCAGATCAGTCTTGCACCAATTCTGAGAACAACGTGTGGTTCATTATGATTCACATGAAGCTGCCATGTTTTTGTATTTGGCGTTTCCACAAGTCATTAGTAATGTTAATAATGGCTTATTGTGTTGATATAGTTAGCAACCGGAGCGGTAGGAGTCGTTCAAGTGTCGTGTCGTTAGTTCGCATAGCGGCGAGGGCGGGCGCTGCCGCGGTCGTCTCAAGATCAAGGTCGCGCGGCAGACGTGCGGCAAGGTCACCTGGCTCCCCCCCTCCCGCCCGCCGCTCCCGCCACCCCTTACCGCGCCGTGCGCTCGCCTCTCGTGCCTCTCACGCGCGCAAATATTTGCGACCGTCTGTCCTCCGCGACCGATACGCCGAGGTCAGCCCGTCAACAGACCTTGAAGTAATATTATCCGACCTCTCCTGCTTGAAAGACGAGATCGTATTTTTATCGGTCAGTTTAATAAATCCATAAATTATACCAGGTGTGAGGTATTAAGTCTATGTACCTTTACATTATCTACAGTAAATAAGCTAAGTAAATAATTATATAGAAATAGAATTAATAAATTGGGTGTAAATAAATGATCATGAACTATAGTCACAAATCTTTGTATTGCAATTGCAGAGGACGGTCGATTTTGTTTTTGACAACAGACATTGTCTTTGAAACCAGGAGGCAATATTAATAAAAAGACACTAAGAAAAAATGATACCTTTCCTTTGCCTACCGAAAGTTGCGTTAAGATCAGCTACAATAGATAAAATTAAAAAGCAACTATATCAAACAAAGATAAACTAAAGTACAAACAACCCCATGCCTAGGTAGTGCTAAATACGAGCTTTACGAGTATAATGTAAGTACTACATCGAAACTTGCACTAGTGCTGTACTGTGCGTTCGTCGAATCCCGGCAAAATTATTTGACAACAAAGGAAAATAAATATGAATGAACAAAAAATGGTGGGCAATTTTCGTTCGTTATATTCGTTCGATTGCCTTATACAGCTACATAGCCACTATATTACTTACTATTACTACTATATACCTTAAATGAAAAAGTAATTTTGTAGAAATTGTTCTTAAAATTATAATTATTGTTAAATTTAAATAAGCTTGTGGCTAGCCACGCGGATATAATATAGCCGCCTGTTTTCTGACTCATGCTTAGATTCCACGAATTTTATTTACAGCGAAAAAAGTCTAATGCAAAACAATTATTGACACGTTTTAGGTTTCAGTATTACTCAGTATTTATGCATTTAAATGCAACAAGAATGTAACGCGGGATGAATAGGTATCTGGGAAAATGCCAAAACAAAACGCGTCATATTTACTAATTTGTTTCTCGAAAATAAATATATAGGATTATATGGATATAGAATTTTTGAGAAGCTCATGGCAAAAAATAATAACAGCCGCACGGGTCGATCTTTAAGATTAAGCCGTGCTTGCCCAGGTTGGTCCGTGGATGGGTAACCATAATTACATACCGAGTTTCCTCCGTGCCTCGGAAAGCACGTTCAGCCGTTGGTCCCGGCTGTCATTTGTAGATTTTTGATAGTCGTCAAGAGTAGTCAGAAGCCAAAAGTCTGACATCCAGTTTTACCAAGGGGTATCGTAATAGTCCGGTTAAGCAGTAAAAATCTTAGCAGGTTGATCTGCGTGTGCGAGTGGCCATGTCAAAAAAAAGTGGTATCGTATTACCCAGTTACTGGGCAGAGGTTAGATAGGCAGTCGCTTCATGTAAAATACTGGTACTCAGCTGCATCCGGCTAGACTGGAAACCGACCCCAAGATAGTTTGGGAAAAGGCTAGGCAGATGATGATGATGATTTTCTAACTTGTTTGTGCAATTGCATATTGTATTTATGTGTAACGCATTCACACGATATCAGATTTATAATTAACTGCATGCACAAGTGTCTTATCCCGACCATCCTAGATGAAAACAGGCTTAGAGAGCCGCAGAGCATTTCCACGTGGCGCAATCGATGTCATTAATCTCTCAGCAGCTGTACAGCTAAGCACAGAAGTTACGCTGACTCATATTATTATTTATTTAAAATCAACAAGACCGGTTAAAGGGTCCATATTTAAACCTTTGCACTTTCCTATGCAAGGGTGCAACTGGCAGATCCTGTCACTAAGCTGCCGCCTGTCTGTGCGTCTGGCTGTCTTTGCAGGGCTATACCAGTTGTAACTTTAGAATTGTAATCGGTTGTCCGTCAAAAAAATCACAAACCAAGTCCTGTCCCCATATCTGAACATTTTTTTTTGAACTTGCACTATTTTATGGTACAGAACTCTTAACGGACACGTCCGGTTCACACTTAGCCGTTTTTTTTTGCACAAATCACATATTTATCGACTGTAGAGCCTTGAAAATATGTTTTCAATTCAGCTTTGTTTGTTCAAATGTACATTTTTAAGGACACCTTTCATTATTGACAAGGATTTTAAAGAAAAAAAGACAATGAGTGTTCATAGGCAAAGGTCGCGTAAGAATATTGAATACGTTCGCTTAAGTTCACCTTGATCTACCTTAAGATTTAGGTACGTTGTTTTCTCACAACTAGTCATAACTGACATTTGCATAATTATTCCCATTTGTTTAGAATTATGCAACTTAAAAAAAACATTATTCTTCAGTGGCTTGTGCCCATGGCTTGGTCCGCGTGGAGGGATCGTGGTTCGATCCCATGGCAACGTACTACGTACGACTACTAGAGACGAAAAGTATGGCCGAAAGTAAGTAAGCGGAAAAATGAAAATCATGAAAAGAGAAATGTGAGAAATTTCATAGAAATTTCATGCTTTCGCATTTAAAATATTAGATTTTCCTAGATAGTTTTTTGAAACTTTCAAGTTTGGATTAGGTAATACAATGATGTGTGTAGCTCGTAGAAATAATCGTTACCTTTTCATGACAGGTCTCGTCGGGCTGAGCTGAAGAGCCACGCATACGCAGCATTGGGGCCAAGGTTCCTATGAATTATGTAGTATATGGTATTATTCGGGCGGGATGTGTGTCAGTGCTCCGATTTCGCGGTCATAACGTTAATAATAGCAGCTGAAGGTTTCATTCGACAAGAGGAGGTCACTTCTTCTGCGACTGCTTCCGGATATTCATTGTTATTCTAATTTAGCTTACACAGAGTCACAATTGTTTTTAGCTGCTGCGTGCTTTTTGTCTAGTGTTACTTTCATTTAGGTGATTCCTACTTCTGTCAGACCTACTTATTCCTAGCCCTGAATGAATCACAGATTCCCTATAACATTTTTAGTGTGTTTTCGTGCAAAGCACAACAGCGAATGGTACACTCATCAAGATTTAATTTCACTCGTAAAAAGAATTCCTGCGTTTTAGAAATATAAATTGTCAAATAATTTATCAAACATTGTTAGAAGAAGCAGCATGTACCCAGCGTGTTGTCTCGGAATGTTAACAAAGAACAGTAATTGTAGAACAGTGGCAAACTAGGACATAATATTTATATGAAAGGCGGCGAGCGCGGCGAACAGTGTCGGCAGTCGGCTCCCAAATGAGGTCAGTGGAACACGAGGCATTACACTTGACCTCTTTCTGTCGAGTCCTTACCTCCGCCAGACCTTCACACTTTTTACAACGCTTTTACGAGCTAGGTCGGGCCAATTAAGTTTCGTCGAATGGTCGCATTTAACAATGACGCCCCCGTTCCGACAGCATTGGGGCAGATGCAATGTGCGGCCACGCGGTAGCCGGCTCGCGGCTCGCGGCCCGTGCCGGCCCTACGCGCACACACTTGACACACATTCGTTTCAATGACTATTGATATTTGTTTTTTTGTTGACTGCCATATGCATATCTTTCAATCTATTAGTGTGAACACATGTATGAATTATAAAACATTGATAACCAACCGACTTACTTATTATAAGCAGTCATAACTATACAAATTATAAGTTTATGATGTGACGCAAGTTTATTGCTTGTATACATAAGTAGATATGAAAACTTCCGCGATTTTATTTTACGACGTATTTGCTAATATTGTAATGTTTAAAAAAATGTAAGGTACCGTAACTATGGCGCGTGTGACTTGTCCAGCTTGCCGGGTATTGTTTACGCTTCTAAACTTAATAGTTAAATATATTGACGTAGGTAAAAAAAAAACGTGTAAGGAAGGTCATGTTAACCTTGAATTAATAAGAATTTTTATTATTTTTGCAAAAACAGGATCACAAAGACGAACAAGGAAGTGTCGCCGCTCAGCGGTACGATCACTACGTGGTACATAATATGTAGATTGTAGCATATTTACTCATTTACTCATAATCTCTAGTCTTCAGGGCCAGCAATGACACTAAGTAACACATAACTAATGTCCGTGCGTACAATTAGATCTCAACAGCGCATGTACAACTTTATTTTAAACGGTGTATCGTGACTAAGTACAAAAAATATAAATTGTGGTTCGTTGTGTCATTGATAACAACACTTCCTAAATAGATTGGAAAGATTAATGAGATTTTGTTCATAAAACATAGAATTACAACATAGGTTTTAGGATTGCATTGCAGTTATATAATAACTTGAAGAGTAAAACTGTTTAAACAAGCTCACCTGCTTTTTGTGTAAATTTTGTCACAACAATTTTAATCTATTTTATTTTTTTGATATTGTTATCTATATAGGTAACGCGAATTCTATATTCATGGAATATAACTGGGCCAGTGCTGCACTACTTGATAAAAATGATATGTGGAGAAGTGCGACGAGTGACAAAGAAGTCGTACAGTATCTTCCTAGAACAACACTTTGTTTGTGCACCGTACAAAAAGCTCTTTCATAGATGGTGGGCGTCGGCCACTTTATCGTTTCCTCTAATATTTTTTTCGTTGTTTTCTGTGTAATCTTGTGTAACTATGTATTTTATTTTTGTAACTAAACATTGTCATACATGTGATACATGTAATAATATATTTTCTGGACCAATTTTAAAAACCTTTACCATTCTAAAGTTGGTTCAAAATGGTTTAACCAAACAACCAAAATAAAAATATTTGAAACAACTTATTATAAACCATGTCGAGGTCCGTCTGACTGACTCGGCTCCGACCAAACCATTGAACCTGGATCGCTACAATTTTGCATAGTAATAAGGTGGATTTTTCAAAATTCCGATGGGCTAGGGCGAACGCAGATTTTGGTCTTAAATAAAAAGAGATTGTGAGTACTTAGAATAATGGCACCAAGCTATTAACCAATATCTACTACCAATATAGGTGGGTTTTTATTTTTCTTTATTTATTTAGGGACATTTATAATCGCATTGGGTATGTTAGCCCCATCGTACACGTAGTACAAATTAGTCATATCTGGGCCATGAACCTAAACAGACCCTTCGCAATAAGTGGGATTGGTAGGATCAACAGTGAACCTCTGTTAGACGAAGCTGACACCTCTTACTACTGTACCATGCCGTCTCCTTGGTTCTACTGTGGTCAGTTTCTGTATACATAAGATGGTAATAAGCGTGTCAAGTATTTTCATGAAAGCAGAGTTACAAAAGCGTGTCAACATGAAGCGTGTTAATAAAATTTTAGGTCGTGTGCCGCTTATTTAGCGAAAGTGTGAATATTGAACTATCCGCTAAAAAAATAAAGTTAACGGTTTACAAGGTGGGGTGAATGAAGGGAGAGGTGTCAACCCTGGTGGTTGTAGCGTGTGATAAAGTCTCGGCGAAAGTCAACAAGCGTAGATAAGGCGGGCTGGCGGGCGCTCCGCCGCGCCGCGCTCTATCGTTCAAGAGTAAGGTCTTCTCATCTCATGTCGCACGTCGCGCTCTAAGGCTATCACTGTTTACTAGATTCTCAACAACACATGCTCGTTTTGCACTTTAAGTACAGATAAACTTGCAACAATATTACAACCAATCAAGAGTTTAACATTCTCATTACGTAACAAAATAACTTATTAATGTAATCTAGTGAACATGTGTTTCACTTATTTTGATGGCGGAATGAGGAATATCATTATGAAAAGTTATTTCAAATCATAAATGCAGTTTTTAATATGGTAGGATCTAACATTTACTGTTTCTTTCAAATTAGACTTTAAGTAGGCAGTTAATAAGAAATAATTGTTGCAGGTTACTTTCGGTAAAATATTATTACCAGTTATTATTTAACGTCAGTTGGCGCGGCGTCAATAAACACCTTTTGAGCGGGGTGGCGAGTACGCGGAGTGTACGTTCGTTTTAGCCTGTTTATATAGTAAATGAAAACAATTGAGGGCTACCTTGCGAATGTTTAACAAACGGTGTTGCGCAACAAAGGCGAACAATGGCGGTAGGGGTGGATGTTGCCATAACATCGGCCGACAATCGAGATCGACTGGCAGCGCTCTCATATGGCTTGCACTTGCGTAAATAATTACAGCAGCATGATTAGATCACTTCGTTAGTCTTAGCCTACCTTATACCGCCCTTTTTAAATGTATAACGAAAATGTTAACAAAGAGCAGCCTCTCAAAGAGCTCCAAAAACAGATTCTTCTTGCTTACCAATATGTACAAGTATACTAATGCTATACTATAATATAGTCCATTCAAATACTGAAGAATCAAGTAATTTTCTCATTTTCGACTTTCATATACGCACGGTAATTAAGGAACCGGCAATTACTAAATGACGTCACAAAGGGTGATAATAATTTTAGGTTCTGTATGTTCTCGCCTGGTGATGTCAATTTGTGGTTTTATCGATTCCACCCACTATGAATATGGATAGTTAAAATCTTCTATTTAAGGTTTGAACTATTAAACTAGATTATATGTAGGCGTTTTATCTATGCTTTATCATCATCATCTTGGTATTTCATTAATAAAATCATGGAGAGCTACTTCCTGGACGTTAGTATCATGTCAAGTGTTCCCAGTAAAAGTACCGCACTGAAGTACTAAGAAACTATTCGAGTGCTATCGTCATGCGTTGATTAAAGTAATCAAGTGTTTGTCTGTCTGTCAGGGATGAGTCAAGGGATTACGTGTGATCCTAGTTACGAGTCCACAACTAATATACCACGTGATTAATTTATTGTTATGTTTCGTCACATATTTCCGCGTCTGATATTTTAGTGAAACATTATACGATCGTCGTAAATTAACCCGCTCTTGTATATATTCCTCAAACATTTGCATACGACCTTCAATCTTTTCCGCAAATAGTAATCTTGTTGTGAAGATGTGCTGGTGGTTGTTTGCTAAGTTTCGAACAATCTAATTGTTGGTATTAATACCAGAAGTCGTAGTTCCTAATATTTTACAGCGTTACCTTTGTGTGGTAATGTGATTAACGTACATGTACAAGAGTACGCGGGGGTCACAGCGAGCGGACCACGAGGGGGGGAAAGGGGGGAGAGGTGTGTGTGTGCGTCGTTGTCGAATAATATTTTTTCGCACACACAAGGTCGAGGTCGAATCGCTTGACTTCCTAGATAGGCAGCGAACGACCTCGGCCGCAGTCGCCACGCGCCGCCTGCCGCCGCGCGCCGCCCTCCTCCGCCGGGTCCTCCGCCCGCCCAAACACTCAGGCCTCAGGACAATCCATTACATTATTTTCCTTTTTCACTTAGGTGGTTCCTTTTACCTTGTTGCTATATCAATCATGCTATCATAGAAAATAAGCAAAGATTATGGTATTGCGACGTTTTAATTTCAAACACACGAGTTTCTATTATGATGTCACAATTATTTTTATCCTTGAACAAATATTTCGGTTTTACATTACTTACGTAAAAGCGAGTTATCTTCATTTTTTTATCTGATATTGTTTAAATATGATTTCGGCAGTTCCTCATCACGTAGCTTCGTGTCTATATAACACTCGCGAAAAGTGTATGCGGATAAAAATATCCAGGGTCAGGCTCAAGGTCTCGTTGCTTTTCTGATTAGGCGATAAGAAATAACAATGTTATCGCAATTTGAAGCCTTTGCGTTTGTGAATACGCTTCAGTTTAGTTTACGCAAATAATATCTAAATAAAAAAACAATAACGGCATTTGCTGATTTTTTTTTCTTGTACAAGGTTACAGCTTACACGTATGTAAAGTATGAAAACTATACTGTAGGTAGTGATGTAAGTGCGACAAAATTCCAAAAATTATAGTGATACTTAACCTTCTAAATATGGTCTATTGTCTTTCAATAACTCATCGTCGCTGTGATGTGACCTGCAGGGTGTTGTTTAATATCCATCATTGTGTTTGTTTTACAAGGAACTGCAGTAAACCAAGACAATGTCGTGGTTAGCGCGCGGCAGAGCGACAAGGATGAGGTCAATGTAACACGCGCAGAGTTAGCGCCCGTTAACACCTTGGCACCAAGGAATCCTACTCACTTGGGAAGACTTTTTAACCTTTTAAAGTTCCTCGTTTGAGTCTAAACTCCCGTTTAGGATAGTTTAGATTGATATAAAGTCGGTGCTGTAGTGTTCTTTTGCTTTCCGGCCTGGCAGTACGGTTCGGTTGCGGGTCGGGTGCCGCCGGCACAGGCCAACGTGAGGCGACCTTGACATATGACATTGGCGCGACACGGATGCTTCCTGTTATCTCATTTGCGATACTTCTCGCCACTCGCGTCCGGCATTAATCATTATTGGAACAAAGAATGACCACTCACGGTAATTGTAATTAACACGCGTTGACCTTGACGGACTCATTATCTCGGCCACCTCGGTCACCATACTATGCTACGTCACAAAGGACTTTATTATCTACGTACGTAAACAGGAATGTTTTCCTCGATCATTGATTTTACTGCGCTGTGTAGGTATGTTGAGTTGAAGTTGGACCACTAGGAAGTTATTTTTATTCATCATACCTACTCATTTATTGTTGAGATTATTGCTGATTCTTGGGATAAAATTTTTCTTTTGGATGGAATATTTACTGTGTCCTGTATGACTGTAAATCGATACATTGATATCCTTCAAAATTAATTCAGTCTGTTCTTAATGCGGCGAAATAAATGGTAATATTTATAAATTCTTCAAGTAGAATATAATACCACATTTATCATAATATTAACAATTATATAAGTAAGTATTACCTTGTCAGTACCTATACAGAAACAAATATTCAGTGGTGACAAATGTCTTGACAAAACAATAAATTGAAGAAGATTAATACGAACATCCAATAGTAATAAAAGAGCTAGCCTTGACTGATGGTATGGCTTAGAACACCATAAACGTTAGTCTCGGTTCAACTGAAGGCCAGATAGAAATCCAATTGGAATACCATGTGCCCGAAGGTAACGGAATAAACCGGGGAATAAAACAAATGCAGTACATAGCAGTGGTATGGGGCAAGATGAGACGTCACAACAGTAAAGAGTGCGCAGTGAGCAGTGCGCAAACATGTTTACCGCCGCGTTCTCAAAGTTCAAGGCCCTGCTAATGACCAATGAGAAACATTGTACTTTCATGTGAAGGTTCCTTCGAGGACAATACTCGAGAACTTCATTGAAAAACATGACCGTCTGACTCGTCACGACCAGCGAGCTACTGAACACAAGTTTCCGGGTTTGACTCTCTGGTTGGGCAAAGTAACAAATAATGTACGAGGGTTTGAATATGAATTTGTGGTCAGTAAACGATAGGGTTAATCCACTATAACATATAGGACGTGCGTCGTGCTGTCATCGGCGAGCAAAATATAGAGCATTAGACTGAGTAGCAGACATCACCTCTGTCAATCCAATCTGGGTGTTCAAACGTTTTGTTGTATAATAATTTACAAAATCATAAAACCCGATTTGTACAGTCAGCGTCACTATGTCCTAACCCCTCAAGTTTTAAAATATTACACTGCTACAACATTGAATTCGTTTCGAATAATCTAAAGAATAACTCAAAAAGAACTGAATGTTTCAACCCGGGATCTAACCATCGCTTCACCGAGTTGCGTCTTACTAATACCCGGCGGCTTAACAAAGTAGCCAGCAAGCCCTTAACAATTGCGACGAAATTGGTAACGAGTATCGTCCGAGTCACTTTATCTTTAGGTCTCTGTCTAATCGATAGATGTTAACATTTGAGGGTATCCATTAATTTTACATACTTACGTTTTCTTTATAAAATTAATCCTATACCCTCGAGTTATAACGATAGCTTAGTCAATCTAAAATATTTATACCGCTTCCTATTTTATGGTTTGCGTGATAGGATGTCACTTGTCTAGGGACCCGTTTGTGTCAGGTAAAATATGAATATCATGATAACTGTAAATAATCAAAACAAATTGTAAAATATAATATAAATCTTTGTAGTAAAATAAGATCAAAGTTTGTGTTAAATATTTAACACATTATTAAAGTATTTAATTTTTCTTAAATAAATATAATACTAAAAAAAAGAACCATTCTTTAAAATTTAAAAAAAAAACATAATTCATGGCAAAAAGCGAATGTCGCACCTAGGATTTGATCCTATTACCTCATTCACGTCAAGCGGTCTTGAAACCACCGGACTATTTATACATTACTAATGAATGTGTAAATGTTAAGCGCATTATTGCTAGTCGTTATACCCAATATTAAAAGTATTAACGTTTTATTGAAAAATCATTATTAAAAACAGAATTTCAAAGAAAAATACATACTTAGACTTATTTTTTCACAAAAACAATAAATTCATTATAATAAAATGTTTTTACAAGATACAAAAACCAACTGTGCCCGACACGGATTTGAACGCACATGTCTTTTAGGGGGGTAAGAACTTAGTGAAGCTATCTGTAAAAGTATATACAATACGTATAATTTACATACAAAAACGTACATAACGTATTGCGAAATTAAGGTCAGCTCAGCATTACCCTATGATGAAAACTGAACAGTTGCGTGAAACCGGCAGGTGCACGCGCTTGCCACCTGGACCCAACTTTCAAGTGTGTTACCTCGTTACGAAGAACTCTGATATACGACATCCAGGTGTACGACGAATCTGAAACACAGCTTATTATATCATGTGCTCATTCGCCTGGTCAGCTGCCCGACTGACGAACTGTTTCATGTTTCAGTTGCGTGCTTAACTAGAGCACGCGACGTACGAATTAAATGCTTCTATATCTACGATTTGCGATCCGACACTGGTTGCTTAGTCGCTCCACGTGGTCGCTTTCCATTGTAAGGTAAGACATTAGAGAATAAGTAATTGACTAGAACAGCATTATTGTCACTTGTTTGTTAGTGACGCGAACACGTGTGGATTTTGATGACGTAATCACGAATAATTGATTGTATTGACGATACTTTTTTTTATTCCTTTCATGTAAAACTTCATTGAATGATATAAATACCCAGTTTTATTAAAAAATCTTTCGATCGATCTCGTCTAGACGTGTTTGTATAAATATGTTCACATTATCGTTCATAAAAATCCTTTAGCAACCGAATGTTTTCCGTTGGTCCATCCTTATTGTGTATTTCTAAAATGATTTCATGAAAAAAATTGAAGGTCAAATGAACATTAGCACTGGCCTTGGTTTCATTTCAAAGTCTAGAGGTGATCTCAGACGCGACTTACAACAGCTTATTTAAATTACAATAGTTTTATGTTGTAAAATATCTACATCTACATCTGAATAAATAAAAATATATTGAGTCTACGTAAATAACGATTTTCCAATAAATAAACTCGTTATGTATAATCTTATGTTACTTCTATTACAATTCTTACTAATACTTAGTTATTTAAGCTTACTACTATAATATCTTACTAAGTTTAAATGCAATAGTTTATGAGGATGGAGGTTTGTTAACTCTTTCACGCAAGAATACTGAACGACTTTTGATTAAACTTAATAGAATTTTTTATAATGATAATTTATAACGATACTACTACTAAAAAAAAAAAACGTGTGAAGCCACGGGTGAAAGATAATTTAATGAAATTCTGGATCCAAAGAGGATTTATATGAATAACGTTCATAGTTCATTGGTTCCTGTAGTCCTACAGTACACACTATCAAATCATTGATATTTTGTCAAGTATATAAATGTGTACGGCGCCTAAACGGCACGGTTAAAAATATTGCTTCTAATTGAGCTCCTGACATTGTATGGGCTTCCTGTCTATTTGCATCACTATAGGTTACCTTCACACAAGCGGGTTGAGGTCAGAAGAACTCACCGCTAACTACAAGAACGCAGCCGTCGGCCTATTGACGTCTTTTGTACATTGATTTATGAAAAATATCGTACTGCTTACGTCTGTGTACGCAGACAATGGACAGTTTTGCATTTCTAGAAATTGTTAAGTTGCCACTTGTGACTTGTCATACGTCAAATTTCAGACGAAAAGGGATATATCGGGGATCAAACTTTTATTAAAAAGCAATATAGTGGAGGGTAGCTGTCGCGTCAGGTTACGGAAACCCGACACCGCAGCGTAGCTCACGAGGTGCGCGGGCGCGGGTGACGGGCGCCGCTGACCCTGACTCTTGAAATAGTCTTCCGCATTAACGCCGAGAGCAAAAATATCGCACGATGCTGCTTCCAAGGTCGCCGATACGCCAACACCCCCGCCGCGCCTTACAAGGATTTAAAACTACCATAAAAAGCAACGACACTGTAGGTGACGTTCTGTCACCTATCATATTATTCCATATTTAAATATATATATATGTATGTATTACATCATTCATTAAAAGCTTCCTATTGCTGTTTTCAATATAGCAATGCATTTTGCAAATGTTGCAACAGAACAAACGAGTGTATGAAAATATTTCGTTTTCTGTATCCATTAAAATACATGTACCTGAGGTAGGCAATTATGGCCGTCTTAGATCATTCTAATGTAGACTTCCAGCATTCCAGCTTCGACATAGCAAAGGCTTTCGACAAAGTCTAGCACAAGGCTTATTATATGTATAAGCTAAGCTGTACAAACTGGGAGTGCCAGACCGTCTCGTGCTCATCTTACGAGACTATCTGTTGGATCGCACCTTCCGCTATCGCACTGTCTTCCCCTAACCCCATTCGAGCCGGAGTACTTTAGGGCTCCGTCGTCTCAACTGTTCCCTTCACTTTGTTCACCAGCGATATCCCCAAAAGCAAGAAGGCTCAGTTAGCCTTGTTCGCGGCACGGCCTTTATTACACTGGCCGCAGTCACGACGCTATTTACCGCACCATCCAAACCTCAGCCAACGGTTTAGGCGTTTGGTTCCGGAAATGGAGAATCGAGGTAAACCCCGACAAGAGTCAGACAGTTCTTTTCACTAAACCGCGTAAAAACAAGCCACCCGCGCTCAGCCCTATCACTATGTACGGCAAGCCTATCCCTTGGGAAAAGCAAGCCAAGTACTTAAGAGTCTTACTCGACGCACATCAAAGCAGCTCGCGACCAAGCTGCCTTTGCTATGGGTAGGCTTTATTTCATGATTTCAGCAAAAAGCAAGTTGTCACTCAAGAGCAATTTGCGCCTCTATACCGCGGTAATCTGTCCCATTAAGACGTACGCTTGCGTCGTGTACGCACATACCAAGCGTAAGCACATCCATAGGATGCAAACCTTGCAGAATCAGTTCTTACGTAGAGTCCCGGGAGCCCCTTATTATGTCCGAAATGACCGTCAACACGTAGACCTTAGAATGCCCACCGTCCTTCAGCTTATGAAACGTCTTTCGAAGAGTTTTTTCGATAATGCCATTAAACACCGTAATCCCTTGATCATCGCGGCCGTCCGTTACGAACCCACGCGCATAAGTTCCGTACGCCGTGCGATGCATACCCTCGTTACTCCCGATGATGCTATCACCCTCCTCCAGGAGAGTAGCAAAGAGACTATCAAATCTTAAAAAGTTCAGACGCAAACCGCCGACTTTCCGACCTCGCCGTCGAGGTCCGTCGCGACGACCCTCGCTCGAGCCAGCCCGCGATGCTCTGCCAGTAGTTTGGAATCAGCCCCTATATAATGATATCATTCAGATCCAGCCTGTCCTCATGCTGTCCTCCCCCAGCGACGCCCTAAGCCCAGGCTCGTTCCCTACAGGGGGTGTACTTAGCGTGTAGTCTCTTAGTTTGTAAGTAATTTTATGCCCGGGCTGAAGGCCTGATACTCAAGGGAGTACACAGTCTACAGGATAGTCCGGTTAAGCAGACGACAACCTCTTAGGGTGAACGGCGAGATGCCATTAAAAAAAAAAAAAAACTAATATAGAGCTCAAATTAAGAACATTATCAATGTATGTATTTACGCTCTCATCCGGATTTTAATAATATAAATGACAATGTTAATTAGTACAAAATGCGAATGCCACTTTAAGACCTTCATGTGACTGACTAAACCTTCGTGAGACCTTTCTAAATAAATCTACGAACATTGTGACGTTTATCGCAATATCGAGCGGCATTTATTTTTACTATTAAAAGAAAGCCACTTAACCTTGGTTAATAAGTCCACAGATTGGGACAGTTTTGCTCTTGATCTAGATAATATTATCGACCTTAAAACTCCGATAAAATCGCAAGATCAGCTTGACTCAGAAGTAAACAAATTTATTATTAATATTCAACAATGTGCGTGGAGCAATACACCTCAGCTAAAACGCAAATATAAGGGATTTATCTATCCTAAAGAAATTGTGGATTTACTATCAGAGAAAAGAAAACAAAGGAAGTTGTGGCAGCAAACAAGGTGCCCGCGTCATAAAACAACACTAAATAACCTAACTAAACGACTAAAGAGAAAAATTCTACAATTTGAGGATGAATCTCTGAATACCAACCTTCTTCAGCTTACCAATGACAAATCAACGGATTACTCACTTTGGAAAGCAACGAGAAATCTAAAAAGGCAGATTATACAAATACCGCCCATCAGAGATAGCAACGGAAAATGGGCAATAAGCAATGACCAAAAGGCGTTCCGATTTGCTCAACATTTAGAAGGAACCTTTCAACCCAACGAAAGCTCTGTAGAAATACATGAGAGTGTAAATTTATCACAAAACCAAAGAATCAAGCTTGTGACTCCTAAGGAAGTAATGAGAGAAATTCAAAACAACATTAGCTCAAAAAAGTCTCCCGGTTACGACCTCATCACAGGGGAAATTCTAAAACGCCTCCCACGCAAAGCCATAGTAAAGCTGACCAAACTAATAAATGCTTCATTTATCTTAAAATATGTACCTGAGCCATGGAAGGTTGCTGAAGTCATTATGATTGCGAAGCCTGGGAAACCTCCCCACGAAGCATCATCATACAGACCCATTTCTCTGTTACCCGTACTATCAAAGTTATTTGAAAAACTGTTATTAAAACGGATAAAACCAGTAATAGAAGATAAAAACCTAGTTCCAGATCACCAGTTTGGCTTCAGAGAAAAACACTCAACGTTAGACCAGGTACATAGAATAACTAATGTTATTGAAAAAACGCTAGAAAATAAAGAAGTCTGTGCTACCGTGTTCTTAGACGTCGCGCAAGCTTTTGACAAAGTTTGGCATGAGGGTCTCATATTTAAGCTCAGACGCATGCTACCAGAATTTGTAGATATCCTAGAGTCGTATTTAACTAAAAGAATGTTTAGAATACGCCAAGAGGACGCATATTCCGAGCTAAAAACCATAAAAGCTGGGGTGCCTCAAGGAAGTGTGCTTGGCCCAATTTTGTACTTGTTATACACTTGTGACATCCCAGAGCTGGAAAACAGCACCATAGCGACCTTTGCAGATGATACTGCTATTATGGCCACCGGATCAAGCCACAGAGAAGCAGTAGAGAAAGTTCAACTAGCTGTGAACAAAGTTTACGACTGGACACAAAAGTGGAAGATCAATCTGAATGAGTCAAAATCAGTTCACATTAACTTCACAAACAAACACAGTGACTACCACCCACTCTACATAAATGGTATGCAAATACCTTATGCTAATACAGCCAAATACCTTGGCATAACTCTCGACGCCAAGCTGCGTTGGAAAGCCCATATCAAAAAGAAAAAACAGGAACTCGATATTCGTTATAAACGTTTGCATTGGTTACTGGGAAGGAAATCCTGTTTATCAATACATAATAAGCTGATAATATACAAGCATATCCTGATGCCAATTTGGACGTATGGTATCCAACTTTGGGGCTGTACTAAGCCAACCAACGTCAAAATAATTCAACAGTTCCAAAATAAAGTACTCAGGGCTGCTGTAAATGCACCCTGGTACATAAGAAACGATGACCTCCACCGTGACCTCGACATGGAATTCGTCACCACCATCATACAAAAATTTGCTGAAGCCCACGAACACAGACTCCATCGACACGTGAATGTTGAGGCAATCCAGCTGTTAGACAACACAGGCATAGTGCGTAGACTAAAGAGAACTAAACCATTTGAATTAGTGTAGTGTAAGTGAATCAATAATAGTAACAATGTTGTGCTATTAATATAACACATGAACAAAGTGTTTTATCAATTTTACCAGACTCTAAGGAAGTGTTACGAACGTGTGTAAAAGTGCATACCTAATTATGGACACTATTCTTAGCATTAACATAATTTATAACGTAGCATAATAAGTTAGATTTAAATTGTTTATTAGTCTTCTTAGGCTAGATTGCAATTATCTAGTAAGAACTTGGTTCTTACTAATAAGGGAAAAAAAAAAAAAAAAAAAAAAAAACAAGCAATTAGTTACGTGTACATTTAATCGAAGGTCATGATTCCGTTACCTGAAAGACGTAGGTACAATTCATTAGGTGCATTTCGCGCATTAGTTAATTAGTTCTTAATGCACGTTAACATTTCCACCAAAATACGTCAAGACCTTGTGTTCTATTACATAGAATGTTATTAGCTGCGTATGTTCAGTAGTAAATCACCAGTGGATCGCAGCTGTAAACAGACTGCCCACTCGTTGCAAAAAACGAACGATTCTAAAAAGTACGCCTTGAAAAAATTCATAACCTTGTTGAAAAATAACTATATAAAACTTTACAGTGCCAAAATTAAGAGCAAATATCTACGTATCGTCAGATGTTTGTTTTAAAATTACGGAAATATAAAAATAATTGATCGTTTATCTCAACGTATCAACTCATCGTATCGCCAACGTTTTAAAACAGTATTTATGTAAGTTCAGTTCTAATAAAAAAAAACATTATATAAACTTATTTAAATTACTTTTGTTTGAAATACTTACATAATTAATTTAATGGAACTTATCATAAACCTTGAATGTTTATCATTAAAATTGCTTTGTACTTGACATACGTTGTGTGAAGGTCAAAAATTGGCATTAACGCCAATATCATCGAATGTTTTTGTCTAATTCCGAATCTTTCACGGACACTGTAATCCAGACTGATAACATAATCACGTCACGTTAGCAATGTCGTGACAACTTATCTCTTCAGATATTTCACAGAAGTAACCGTGTGTAGCTAAGTAAACTAGCAGAAGACTGCGTAACCCACACTTTAATCTATTTAGCAGACGGACGAGCAATACGGATGCAATTTCGGAGGTCACGACGGCGAATAACGTGACTTCTTTAAATAATTCAATCTTCGTTATGACGTGTACCAGTAGTTTTGACTACGTATTGTAGTTTTTAATGATTTGCCCAATAGGTAGGACCTATTTGTGTAGACCTTAGTTATATGACTTTTTAAGTTTGAGCTAACTATGATGAAAGTTCAAGCGATATGTAGGGTAAAATATTATATTTCAATAAATTCGTTGCGAATAGTAAAAATACTGAGTATTATTACTAAATACCGAATCTTAAGACTCAGATTTCTTTTGCCTTGGTAACTGATACTTTTCACAGGCATACAAATGTTCCAGAAATTCACAAAAAAAAGTTAAAACTGGCTATTTTTCTCAAAATGTTTCTATGACGGTCAACGGTGCTGACACAGGTGAAATGGGGCCGCTGGTAAATTTACCAAAGTTAATCTTAATTATGATGTAATCATTTCTAACAATTCCTATCTGAAAATCATGTAAAATATTTTTACTAATAAAGTGCTTTTACCTACCTAAGTACATGCCATAACAATAAGTATCATAGACCACTATTGATTTATATTTTTAAATGTTTAAATGCGTATAAAAGATAAATAAAGAAAATAATAAGTAAGTCATTATATAAGTTTCGGAACAATATGCATTGTGTCGAAATTTGTAAAATAAAACTGTACAAATAAACATGACAATCGAAAAAATCACATAAAAAGTAACCATTAATAATTCACATAAGTATATGATATTAATACACATTCAATTTAAAATAATTAATATACAATGGAACAAAAGGTCAGGAAAAAAGGAAAAAAACGAAACAAAAATCAAATTATTATAAATAAATATGTCATCTTCTATGAATAATGCAATAAAAATTACAAACAAAAAACAAATTGTGTTAAAAAGATTAATAATTTGCCTTCTTAATTTCTGTGAATATCATTAATAAAAATAAAATCAATAGCACTTGTAACGGGATATTTACCATGTCTATTATTTGTTTTGTAAAAACCGAAAAAGTGCCGTAAAAAGTTCGCAAGTGGCCACAGTGAGTTTCGTGTGTCGGGAACAGAATCGAGTTGTGAGTGACAGTGGTAGTGGTACGGAGCGCAAAAAACAAACAAAAAAGAGGGTAGACCGATATAATTGTAAAAATCCAATAGTAAAAAATAGAATGTAACAGATAAAATTTACAAAAATTATTACTAGAAATCTATGAGTTATACAATAATAACAAAATAATAGAAAAATAAAAACAAGACACTAAGGAGAAATGATGTGTGAGATGGGAAGCACGTCACACGAATTCTATTGTCATTCGATTAAAATCAGGTGTTTATTTTAGATTTGCTTTTATTAATAACTACTCTGGTAAATACCCTGTTCAAGCCCAGTTGCTTAAATATTCCGAAGCGTGACATTTGTTGGATAAGTTACTGAGATAAAATTGAAAAAATTGTAATAAAAATATTCGGAAGTAGTTTTTTTTTATGGGATTGCTATTTTTATTACATATGGTACCTATATTTCTCGAGTGGATCTCATGATTGGAACAATCACGTTGCGGCGACATGGCGGTCGCACGCAGTTCGCCACGTGTCTGCGCGATAACCGTTTCTGCGTCGCAATAAACACTCTTCGTTTATACAAAGTATGTGTCTTTGCCCTCTGTAATGCACTGAATTACATATACAGGATTGAAGGAACACCGATGCTAAAACGGTTACCACGTACTCAGTACCTACATCATTCTAAATCACTACGTCAACATTTTTCATCGGTAATTTAATAAAAAAGCAGCTGTTCCATAAGTGTTGCACTTCTGTTGGAAACAGCTGATCCTCGGTGTCCCTTTCCTTTCACCCTGCATTATACTCCGACTTAACGAAAACATTGTAGATCTGACCTGCAATAACCGCAAATTGTCTGAAAAGTAATCTGTTTTGCCAACTTTCTTCAAAGCTTCGGTTTTCATTGTTCAAACGAAAACAGTTTTGTTTTCGTTCGTAGACAAACAAAATATGACTAAACATGAGAAAAACATATGTCTGCATCATTTTCCTTAAATAAACTACTTCTGTATTCTAACAGCGTGTCAACATGAAGGACGACAGGGCTTACACTTTCGGGAAAATGTTTAAATTTATTTGTTTAGGCGGCATATAAATTGTCTGTTGTAAATTTGAAATATAATCCCGAGTTCTTAATCGTTCTGCTTAAAAAAGTAATTTTAAGTTTCTAATTTTGTAAAATCTGTCGTAAATGTGGTCGTTGCGCCCGTGCTTGCTCCTGTTTTCAATTTGTCATCTGCTGTAATGAAATAATATAAAAAAGGCGCTGAGCAAAGAAAGGCAATAAATTGTAAAGATTCAAGTGTTGAGTACGAGCGTGAAATGCGGGTCGGCGACCGCGAAAAAACACCTCACTGAGTTTTGTTTTGTGCACTGAAACGCTACAAACTGTAGTTTTGATTCACGACTACTGGAAATAAGGTCGTGACACTATTCTATAAAACGATGAGCTCAATATGAATATAAAGTATTAAAACCATAAAAATCTATAACATAGTATTTTTCTAGCATGCTTTTACCATTTTGAAAACTAAAACTCAAAACGTTACTTTCATTTATTCACTTCTAAAACAGGCAATTTTGAACTGTCAAGGTGTCAAAACTTTTTAGCTACAGGCCCAAAGTTAGACCGAGATATAGGCCGCTGCCACAAATATGATCATATTCCACAGCCGGAGTACCTACAGCTAAAACTAAACATAAGGTTCCCATAGAGTTTGAGCATCTGCACTTACAGAGAGTTGGCTTCGACCCGCTAACTAACCCACTCGCATTTGATCAGAAAGTGTCGGAGCCAGAGTTGCATTAGGTCTTTTATGTTGACGGTAAGTATTAAATAATATGGTGAAGAGAAGGCTAGTTATAATGATTTTTTGACTGAGAAATAAAATGTACAATACTTTTGAAAAGCTTACTTAAAGTAAGTCAACGACTGACGCAGTTTTATTTAACCGATTATTTGCCGACTATTCAAAAGAGGCCGAACAGGCGGCTTTCCCGGCAATTATGAAAACATTTTCCAGGAGAGACAACAAAAATGTATATATAATTTACGAGATTAGCTAAATACCTACCTCTACCGTATTTTCCATGCACCAGGAACATGGAGTTGTAAATAAGCTATAACTTTTCCATTGCATTATTGTAATACATACAAGGTGTAAATCACCTCATCACGAAGCCGTCAACCAAGCATTCTGTACATGAAACTAAGTAACTTTACACAAAAATTATTGCTGGGAAACGACTTTTTTTTGGGGGTTGTAAAATCATGTTTTGTGGTAGAACCTAATGTAACGCACTCAAAACATTGTGCTGATGGACGGATTGAATAGTACTGGGGTCGTAGAGGTGTTTGAAGTAAAAATCTAACATTAAAAACTTGTATTTAAAAAAATACTTGTCAAAAAGTTGGAACTTTGACCCCTAATATCTCCGTAACTAGAAGGTTCCCAGGTATGGTGTAGAACAAAATAATGATCGCAATGACAGGGAGAACCAGTGCCTTTCGGCTTCGTTAAGAGGTGTTTTACACCCTTTATATTTTTATAAATGTGATTTTAATTGACAAAATTATTTTTTCGTTTTTAGCATCGTTCTCCTAAAGGTTTATAGTTTTCGGACATCTATGGGAACTAATTTTCAATTAAGCGGACTCTTTACCAGTGCTAAACGCACGAGCAGCAGCGACGCGTGGCCGCACGGCCCACTGGCCTGCTCCACATCGCTGATGATTGTATGTAGATTTTGTAAGTCATAAGTCAAGCCGCGAGAGTACGATGACAGCATCCCATCCATCCGTTTTCTCCTCCCATTGTACGCGCGGTGTGTCCACGAGCGCAGGCGACGCGACGCGGGCGCACGCGGACTTGCCGCGCCCTGCCACGCGCGGCACTCAGAGAAATTGAGGCGATATCACTTATAATACGACCACATGTACTTTCTGTCCTAGTGGCCAACAAAGATGGTAACTATAAACCCGTTTCCTGACTCTTTGCTGTTTATTGCTACTTCATTCAAATTAACCTTTTTTGAGACAATCGCTTCCTGTTAACATTAATCAAGGAAGGATATCACTGCAAGGAATTTTTTTGAACATATCTTTGCTTTTTTCTTTTTGTTGAACATGAAACTTTATCGATCTGGCGTAATATTAATTGAGAATTACGTAGCCAACAAGGTGATGACGATAATAAACTGTTACCAATTTCAGATGACGCACATACCTAATTTAGATATAACAATAGTTTTATTTCAACGACCCTATTTCCGTTAAACGTTTGAAAAAAAAAACGATTTCATTGAAATCAGGCCATACATACTAAAAAGGAAGAGGTCCTTTCTCTTCATATCTGTTCGCCCACAGCGTGAGAATGACCGTCTCTGGCTGCTCGTAGCCTAAGAAAGATTTCTCTCGCGTGCCCGTATTTGGATTCAGGTCATGTTCAACTCACCCAAACACACTCTAGTTTATTTATGATACAAAACTATAGCTACTAGAAAGAAATGGTGGAAAATGTGTGTGGAAAATGTTTTAGAAAATAGTATTGACTTTTTAATTAGTATTAGTAGTAGTAACAGTATTAATCTGTGGGTTTGTGGCTTTTGAACACGAGGACGGCAGATGGAATGTTAATGAGATCGTTTAATAGATCGCGGGATTGCAACAAAGCAATGTCTTTGGTGAATAAATAACTCAGAGTAATGTTGAATTTCCTTGGTCGCACGTTGGCATATGTAAGTGCAGTACATATTTTTTTACTTTTAGTACAAAAGCACGTGTTCGAGCATGAAGTGGGCACGCTGTTTAGTTTTGTTATCAAATAAACGTTAGTCACGCTGTACTTTCTCTGGCTTAGGTTCCACATTCGGTGTTTTGTGTGGTGTTTATGAAAATAATATGACTGTAAACACCCGTTCAAACTTAGCCGTCCTAAAATTAGTAAAGCAGTTTATAAGCTGACTAATTCTTAAGGCCGAAACACACTTACGTGTCGTGGCGTGTTGTGTCGCGTCAGAAGCATTCGGTTAAGTCCCTAACCATATTAAATGTATGAAACCGATTTGCTTCTGGCGCGTCACGACACGCCACGACACGTAAGTATGTTTCTGCCTTTAGTTTATATCTGTAAGAAATCTGTATAACGTAGTTATAATTTATTTAAGAAATCTGTTTTGATTATTTGCAAAGTCGAGCCAATATGGGTGTAATAAATATTTCATTTTGTAGTCTATTTATAAGTCTGGCAAACATGGTGTTTACAAAGTATACAGGTACTTACATTAAACATAAGCATGTATATACGAACATAAAATTAGCGATTGACCTCGGGACGTGAGGCGTGGTTAATGTTAACCGCTGCTTCCTGGTTAGCAACTCAATGATCGGGAAATCGTTAGAATGTCAAGTTGATATTTTTGCACGACCATGAACACACAAGGTCGCCACAATATTTTGCGGGCGGCAACGATAAGCGCGTAGAAAGTGATTCTGATCGACCAACGCTGTTTTGGCTTTATTCCAAACTAACAAAACGAAAGCTGAAAAAAATCCTTTTGTCGATGGTACGAATCATTTTTCTCGTTGATGATCGCCAATCTGTGCGCTGATTACCTCATGTTGAATCACTCTGAAATATTTCATAAAATGTTTTGAAAAAAACGACGTTCATTATAAAAGTATGACTGTATTCAATTTGTTGACTGTATTAGAAATACGCAATTGTTATTTTTGTACTTTGATATAAACTTTAGTGACTCTCTCTACCAATCTTTCTATCACTTCCATTCAAACAGCAAATCGCTGGATAAACCACGTGGTGATGCGGCTCGAGTGAAGCTAATCCTAATCCATTAATTTGGATAGAGTCAATTAATGGAGTTATTTAGAACTCATTTATTGGAATTGTACCTTAACATTTGCAATTTTTATGGAAATGTCTAGCATCTAGCAAAAATGGATTTGTAAAATAAAATAGGGACCTACATGCTGACCGACACCGTAGTAGCTGGGAATTGACTGAAATTTTGATTGGATAGAAATTTATAGTAGTGTCATATGGCAGTTAACAGAGTATGGTAACATGGTGTACGTAGTGAGGCAGTGCGTATGCGGAAGTAGCGCGCCGGCAGGACCGCGCGCGGTGCGCCCGCGACTCGGCGCTATCGGTCGCTACCGGTATCCGAACGCGTTATCTCGCGGGCACCTCCGTGGAGGTCACACGCTAACGTCACGCTGATAACGATTTGTGCGGTGACCTTGTCGCGCGCGCCGAATCTCAAGGTCGCAGCTATTTGCACAGTCAGATAGACGAGCGAGCGCCCGCGTCGCCTACCCGCCGCGAGACCATCTGCGTCACCCGGACTTGCCACTTTATTGACTATTATTTGCGGATTGCGGAGGCCACCCGGTCTACTCTTCGGTCTTTAACTACATTTGTTACTTTGGCATTTTCGTAATGTCTGTTCAACACATTTAGGTAAAAAAAAAGTGCCGCATAAATAAACAGTCCGCTTCAATTAACTAATATTGATTAATGGACTCGCTCTTGACACTAATAGTTTTAATAGTCAATGTCGTCCTCGCCTTGACATCTTTGTCAAAAATATTTGCTCGCATTTTTAGGTCGTGGATACGTATAATGATACGTGATAATGAATTAATTTTTACATCAGATGATTTTTAATTGTTGATTGTCAATCACGGAAGCGTTGCGATGTTGCTCCACGTGAAGTCCAGTAATAAATATAATTAATACAATACTGAAGGGTGACCTTGCGAGTCGCTACACGTCGCGGAAGCGAACACTTGCAAATTAGTATTCACTCAAGGACAACTCGGACATCAATGAGATCCAATTAACGATTGTTATAAGTGACACGTCACAAACCATAAGTAAACATAATACGGTTTCGTCCTGTAGCAGGAAAACAATGTAACGTACGATATAATATCATTGTGTTTGATTGTTAAGATTATCAGAATAGGGATTAGTCATTGTCATGAACAAGAAATGGGCATACGTGGTAAATTTGAGGTGTAATGAAGACCACACATAGACATGTGAATAACGTAGATGCGTTATTTTTGGACATTACCCGTAGAAAAGATTAAACATCGTTTTTCTTGTGTCGATAAGAAACAAGACAAATCGTAACATTGTTTCCAAGGAGCCAAATTAAATAACCGTTTATATGCTACATATATACTATGTTGATGTTGTTTTATTTCCCTCGCTACGGGCGCACGCGGTCGCGACCACTCGCCGCCGGAGCCCTGACGGCGGCCAATGTCAATGTCATTGTCGAAATCACGCCACGTGCTGTTGCTACTTGTCAACAAGTTTAATTTTATTACATCATCCCACTACTTTTACTATAAAATGTGGTTTTAAGAAGGCATTCTTAATCAAAATGCGGTTTTTGCGTATTTCAGTTTTCTTACGAACACATGGATAGGATAAGCACGCGGCATATGTGATGATATCAGTTCCTACATGAAACATTTTAGTACTGAATTGACCTTGTCTGAGAGAGCGTGTGGATAATTATTGCGTAACATTCATATACATCTAGAAAAGATAAAGTATGTTGGTTTATTCGCGTCGGTAGAAGTGAACTCGTCGCTCGAAGTTGCGGTGTGGCGCGGTTACGCAACTCGTGCGCCGCCGCGTGAAGTGTGAAGTTCAATGTCACAGGCGCACACTGGCGCACTACGCTCGTGTACTACGCGAACTAGATATATAATCAGACAGTGGTATGCGTGCGGTAATATGTGAATAACAACAGCTAACCCGTTACTCGCCTCTATCAGCACTTCCCGGAATAATTCGCGAAAATACGAGTTTCCTTAGCGCTCTACGCAACATTGATCCCGATAATTATAGCTTTGTGCAAGGTCATGGTAAAGTCACATCGCTATTTTCAGAATGTTATTCTTTGACAACTGGCGCAGTTCTACAAGCATTGCATCGATCTACATCATTTGTGTTTTTCGACTTCAGCATTACCAATTTAACCACAGATTTTATGCACATAATAAGTTCGGTGAATTTAAGTGCTCATAGACATCAAATTAGTGGGAGCACGTGGTAACTTAAAAGCAGCAGAAAGTCATCTAAACTGAAAACGTAGTTGATAGAAATACAAGGTGTTGTTTTGCATCCTCGTCAAAATTCAGGCGGTTGTCTCAAAAGACTTAAATTTTCTATTAATATTACGGTACCCAGTTAATTATTAATAAATGCTGATTTTTTTAATTGTTTGAGTTTGTCAGTATTTCAGAATAACCCCCTTAACGTGGTTTAGGGAATAAGAAATTATCTAATAAACGTTTGAGATTGTTTTATGTGTGGAAGCGCGGTTATAGGGCAAGAATCAGACGGCTCGCGTTTAAAACACGGGTGCGCGTTTAAAATTTTCGTAAAAAAGTTAAAATTACCTACCCATTATATTCTTGATTCGGGACGAGAATCATTAGCATAGTTACTGCATTAAATTTTACGAGGATGCGAAACAACATCTTGTATAACAACTACACAATTATCATATACATCGACAAGCAAAAGCGAATATGTACTTGAAACTACCTTTGGTTACGTATAGTTTTTTCATAGAGGACATAGGTAACAATAAGGACACTCACACAATGTACGAGTATATAGGTGAGGTGGTTACATGCTTATCACCTAGGTAGTACGAACCCGGGGCAGATCGGAAATTACCCACACGCTAGTATAACAACCGCGCAAGTTTTCTTTCGTAGTAGGTATATTCAGATCAACATATGAAAAATGTTATGAAGACAAACATGCTGGTTAAAATTGCTACGACATTTCTTTCTTTCAGTTTGTCTTGTTGCTACCATCACACCAAATTCTTCTCTTCACTACTCATAATGCAGAAAGTATAATTGAAATTATCAGTAATAACAGAGCGGTTTTACCTGATTGTATGATAATGACCTGCGTTTTATAAAAAAATCAGAAAATGTAGTACGAAAGGCTGAAAGAATATCTTGAAAAAAAAATCGTATTACGGAATTTCCTTGATGTTTTTAGCTAATAAATGCTTGTTATACTTATGTACCCTAATAAACTATAAATACTGACTACTACTGAAATCATGTTATTTATATTTTTGGGAAAACCACATATGCATGACATCAAGGACTGAGGGGGAACTGATTACGGTTGGACATACGTATATTAACGAACCCAATTTTCCGGTTTTACCATACCGCAATAAAATAACGCAGACATTGTTTACTCGATTTAACTTTACGAAAATAGATTGTAAACTAGGCTAGAAATGCCCTTGTCTCACGATATTTGGCAGAGCGTCGCAGAGGACGCCGTGAAGGGCACCCGCCCTAGGTCAAGGGCGATGGGTCTCACTGACCTACATCCTCGCTAATACGCCTTAACAAGGTCACGCCGCCCAATAGGTCTACATGCCTAGTCAATCGTTTTAATTGAACTACTTTCAGCACAAAGAACTTCATACTATGCCTGATGCCATACTTATACAGTTAGACCTAAACAAGGTTATGTGCGTCAGGATATTAGGTGATTGATTATATTATTAGGTATTCATTACGCATACGTCAGGAAAGTTGATTACTAACCAAAGTAGGTAACACAATGTTTACGATGTAAATACACAAAAATATTTAAACCTAGATACTTGCATTTACATATTTAGACCAACGAGTATTTCACAAGCATTAAAATACCTAAGCTTTGTAAATGAGTATCATCTAAGTTTTATTTTTCAGACGCTCTGCAAATGTTTCTCTGTCATCTATGGTCGGGTGTACACTCATACCATACTCACACTTGAAATTATTTGTTAAACTGTTTCCATTTCACCTTCAATTCGAACGTCTCTCCTAAAACTGTAACGGAGCCAGAAATGTGCAGCCCCTTTGCAAGTTCATGTGACAGTGAATGTTTACAAACAAAACATATCTCATCCGTTTGACACGTGTTCACACCGTCGTGCCATCAACGTGGATGACTCTCTAAATATAGTTGCTCCACATTACTTTATGTACCTATATTGATTATAATATTTTCTATTTATTGATGACAAAGCACACGGCCATTTTAATTGATTTGTTTGAAAAAAGAGTTATTTTCCCTTGTTATTTAATTTAAAAATACGGTGTGTAAAGGACATCGACGTAAAAACGCTTACCACATACTCCGAGGGTTCCGTACAAAACTGTAGGAAATTCGATTTTGAAAATTATTAAAAATATTTTATTTTATGATGTTACTAAAAATTTACGGTTTTCGCAATTATTTATTTTTCTGTGCTATAAAACGTTGCTTCGTACCAAATTTCAAGATTCTGAGTTCACGGGAAGTACCCTGTAGGTTTTGATTCCCTTGCGAGTGTAAAAAATTGCGGAAATTTGCGGCATGCCAAACGGCTGTATCTTTTGATTGCGTTGGCTTAGAAGTTTGATTTTTTCACAGCTCCAAGGGACAGTAGACCTGAGTATTTGATATAAAGTTTAGCTTGATAACTCCACGCGTTCCTGAGAAAAAGGGTCTTGACAGACAGACAGACGGACGTTTTTTCCGTTTTTTCCTTTTGAGGTACGGAACCCTAAAAAACAGCTTTTAAAAAAACATTTTGATTTTTGGAACAGCAGATTATTTTTTACACGTAACGCTTATCACGTACATCATTTCGATCCCCACCACATAGAAATTTTTCGTCGGTTAATTACCGACAAAAAAATTCCATGTGGTAAGCGTTTCGCGTCGGTTTCTCTAGACATACACCGTGTAAATCACCTCATCACGAAGCCGTCAACCAAGCATTTTTTACATGAAACTAAGTAACTTTACGCAAAAATTATTGCTGGGAAACGACTTTTTTTGGGGGGTGTAAAATCATGTTTTGTGGTAGAACTCAATGTAACGCACTCAAAACATTGTGCTGATGGACGGATTGAATAGTACGGCGGTCGTGGAGGTGTTTAAAGTAAAAATCTTACATTAAAAACTTATTTAAAAAAATACTTGTCAAAAAGTTGGAACTTTGACCCCTAATATCTCCGTAACTAGAAGGTTCCCAGGTATGGTGTAGAACAAAAAAATGATCGCAATGACAGGGAGAATCAGTGCCTTTCGGCTTCGTTAAGAGGTGTTTTACACATTATATAACAATAGCCGCAACAGAAAAATATCACCCATTTGTATTCGTTTCGGTAAACTCGGACAACATTGCCATTATTGGTCTATCAGAATAACGAAAGAAGGCTGGCGAAAATGGACCCAAAGAATCTGAAAATTAACTAAACTCCGTTCCAGTGTAAATATAAAATAATTATAACTACAATTTTATGAGATATTTATTTATTAAATATAGATTTTTTAGGACTCGGGAATCAAAAGTTATAAATAATTTTCAATTTACTAAAATTAAGTAATCGTGCACTTACAAAACGCAAGATTTTTCCGATTACGTTCCAATCCAATGACATGTGTTTTTGTTCATGGGTTTATTACCACAAATGGATCTTTCTCTTAGTTTTTATACATTCAATTAAATGTCAAAAATTCATAAAAAATAACATGCAAACCTGATGGTAAAACGCCAATTAACAATGCAAATGCATCTAACAAAAATGGTACTGTGGCGATTTTATAGTATTTCTAATAAAGGAACGTTATCAATGATGATCCATTGAGTCCCGTCACTACTGTCACTGTCAGATCTGTGATGATCTAGTCCATCGTTATGTTTGTATTTTTGTCTGGGATTTTATGTTTATCATTGCGATTTTGTAGATTCTCGACGACTTGGCCTTTACATCTTGAAATGTAGATAATGCACCCTGTCTTAGACTACCGCATTCTTCTCTGGACATTGGACAATTAGTTGCTTTTGATTTGGTCTTTGATTTTAACCACAAACATGCGTTGCGTTAATTTCTTCTTCTCTTACGACTTGCGCTCTTACGTCGTCTCTCTGATGAAGGTGCTCAGAGCTTTGAAAAAGTTCAGAGATGGGTGTATCCACGTGATGTAAGTATATTCGTAAAAGAACATGTATTTATATCATAAGTAAAGAACTTATTTAGGATATCTATCTGAACAACAAACTAAGATTCGTTTAGCTTTTATATGCATAAATACATACTGTTGTAATCTTATATTAGGCTCATTCTTACTGTTGCCCAATACTTTATCGGACTAAAACAGTATACAGTAAAAGACTAGCCGAGGTAGCAGTAGAAGTAGTGTATTTTACTGAGATGTTTCAGTCATCAAAATGGAAGATGGGTGGCTGTTGCATTTTGTCTTGAAATATTTATATACCGCTCCACAGGTATCAGAGGTCATATTATCTTTCATATCAAACTACATTTCTGTTTTCCTTTTCGTGGGGACCTGGATACACTCTGCGAGTCAGGCACTTTTGTTACTTATACATGGAACTCTTTATGTTTATTACACTTAAGGTGAATTTATTTATTTTAACATATTTATTTAATTCCAGATAACAGGAGACAACTACCTTTGTCACTCATGTTGGGGGCTGATAAGCTGCGACCCTGAAAATGAAACCGGACAGCAACTTGGCCATCGTACCGTCTGTGTTGCATAAAATAAAAACTATGTAAAAATACCAAAAAATAAGATTTATTACTCATCGTTTTTTTTATTCAACAAACCCTGCTTTTCAATAGCTGTGCATAGCTAGTCAGCTCTGGCTGTTATAATTTATGTAAAACAATATTATCTACTCTCAGCGTAATAAGAATCGTTTTACTTGACTATAAATCGCTTATGGATCAAAATCGTAACAACATAGTTTGTATAGTGATTGAACTAATTACAGGGTTGGTAATCAGTTTAGTCTCTAGCTGCAGTCTAGCAGTTATATGATTCATCAATTAGGTACAGGCAATGAAGTAAAAATTCTGGTTTTGGCTTATGACGAGAAGCAAAACACGTAAATTCAGAACTAAAACTGCGAGGGAAATACAGTAGTTTATTCGAATCTTCTTTTATGAGTCGTCTTAAATATTATTATATTTTGATTCATCTTAATTACGGAGTCATTCCACTGTTAAAAACCTTAATCGTAAGATTTTTAGGTTATCTTGTGAATAGACGTATATCTCTTTTCTCCCAACTTTTCCGTCTTACTTTCCATTTACTTTTCTGATAGTCTTTAGTCGTTTTACAACTACGTATAAGTTGTTATGATGAATGCTACCTCTAAGAGTGGGTCCCAAAATACATGTAGTCTCGCCCGTCTCCTTTCTAACAAAGGTTTAAATGAGTAATGACGTCACCAACCAATACCGATCCCATCTACGCAATCTGCCTCGTGCCAAGTCGCCCGTGTAGAAAATGAGTCTCACTGTGATAACGTGCCTACACGTACGTTGAAAACGAACGCATGTTGCATCGATGACCAAATTGATTACGTATACAAGACGTCACTGTTATGTATGCGTCTAATGATATTATGCACTTTATTGCAGGCTTACATAAACGTAACGATGATCAAATATCTGGGTGAGACCAGCACTAGGTAGGCAGGGTGTGGGACATATAGAACGAAGTTCAGTTGGTGGAATTAAGTCATCAAAGATGACGATGCTGGATGATATGTTCGTAATAAGTTGACAAGCAAAATGTGCAGAATTTTGGTACAAAAAACTCGTTGTTTATTCAGTCCTGAATTATAAATACGATTCTGCCTAAATAATTTGTCACGAAATAATGAAATTATTTTAAAAGCGGACTTTAATGTACTTTCCTTGTAGAAGTCAAGCGCATCATAGAACGATGCAGTTGCAGAAATTGACATTGTATGTTGACACGAACGACTTACGTTTGCATACCATATGTGTCGCCTTCACTTGTTTTGCATTTTTAAATGAATATTACATAAGTCAAGTTGCTAGGTATGGATGTTTGAAACTCTTTTATGCAAAAACCATTGAACGGATTTTTATAAAACATTACAGTAATATAGCTTATACACCAGAAACATATATGGCTTTAATTTATAAAGATATTGTGTGAAAAAAAAAAATGCGAACAAAGACATGGGCGGAACTTAGTTGGAAAATAATAGGAATTCTGAAAAACATGTTTAAAAAGAGTTGTTTCGTTTCAACAAGAGAAACTTTCAATGACACCCCCTGAAAAACTGCCGCGCACCTTGGTAGGAAAGGAAATTCTCAGTAAGGCCGAATACATTATCGGCAGGTATATTCTGAAGGTATGTTGCTTTCATCACCTGCCTAGCCTTTTCCCAACTTTCTTTTTTTAACTGTGTTGGGGTCGGCTTCCTCTCTAAAAGGATGCAGCTGAATACCAATAGTTTACATGGAGCGACTGCCTATCTGACCCACAACGCAGTTTGTACTGGGTAATACGAAGGTATGTTGCTTTAATGAACACATTTCGTAGTCCGTTAAAAAGCATTGGTTATATAGGAAAAATATATAAGCTCATGAAGCAATCTTACATCCGTTAAAAAGTTATTATGAACGTAGGAAATACTTTAACTAAAATTTAAAATCAGAAGGGATTTTTGCACGGGATAACGGTTGGTTGCTAGATGACAATATTTGTCATCAGTAATCAACTGATACAAATATTGTATAGAGATGCTTTACCTACGATATAGCACATATTATGAGGCACAATTGTTAATATCAACTTAGGGAATAAAAGTTGGTCTTGAAACCACACGAAGATATTGGTTCTCGATGTTTAATCAATAGGAACGCGATCTCTTAGGTATTGCGTAATGCCTAACATTTGGGTCGCGTAGGCAGTTTTTATTACAATATTATGTTTGCAGACAATGCTGGTCGGAGCGACCCCACGGTGACCTTGTCGCGACCTTACCCCCGGTGCCTCCAAGCCCCTCGCGTCCCTCGCACCCCGCCCGCGCCCCCGCCCTCCCAGGACACCGTGTTAGCTACACAACCTTGGGACAATCAGGGAAGCTTCTTGAATACATTTAATTTCAAATTCGCGGCACAGTTTACATTTCGCACTTTAGATGGAGTTGGGAACTTCATTCCGGAATATCTTTTGAATTTTACTTTGACTCGTAAACTTCAATGGAAAAGGGAATTATTCCTGGCCTTTGTAGTTACGAAATTTATATATTGACTATACCTACCTACTTTAAGTTTATATATATAGTTTTTTTAATAACTGTTCGTGCTACTTCATGAACCTAGTTGTTAATTTAATTTCCTTCATCGTATTATTGACGGAAGTAAAAATGTTAATCTAAGAAGAAATCATCACAAATAGAGCAATATGTTGTCTTACATAAAACACACAAAGTTAATAATTGCATTTACCAATCATCTATTTATTTTTCGTGTCACACGTATAATTTGGTACGTCGATTCAATGATGTCCAATTCAATGTCAAATACTGTAATATAATTAAACTATACTGACTCGACATGTTAGTCATAAATGTCACCAGGCATTGCCTTCAGCTCGTCCCGAATTCATTGCCTCCAAACGACCTAAATTCTCGCTTGAATTATCTAAACATCAAGGCCAGCGAGGGTCGGATAGGCTTTTAAGGACTCAGACAAAGGATCGATTATTTTATTCGAGGTCACCTCAATATTAGTGGATTTGGTTCACAAAAAGACAGACAATCGTGTTAGCTTAGCTAGAATTCGCCCTCACGGTCGTAAGACGCTTTTGTTCTACTGTTATATGTCTAGTGAAAGGGAAACACACGAGGGAAAACTTTCCATTACGACGCAAGTATTATTTCAATAGTTAGGTTGATCTGTCTTTAAAAATGGTAATATAATTAATAAAACTATTAATTTCCGTATCTTTAGGAAGTCACAAGGAGAGGCCTTTGCCCAGCAGTGGGATGATACACGCTAACAGTATCAGTATATTATTTCGAAAATTCGAATATCAAGGCATGCACTGGCTTTTGAAACAAAAGAGAGTAATTAAAAAAAAAAACAAGTATATAGTTATACACTAAGATGTTCTAATCGTTCTCGGAAGGTAACCACAACAAGGGATGCAGTTTTTTTTCTTTGTTGCGGTTAGCAAAAAGATCGAGTAATAATTATATCCTAGTGTTTTTTTTATCTTTATCAAGAACAGGAACGACTGGTTCATAATTGATTTTTCCAACGCATTAAACTCTGCATTCTTCGATTGTGGAAAAGTTGTAACTTTTTTATGCGCGATGCAAGTGCGGGCGAGGTGGCCTACGCCACGCGTCTACGCGTCTACGCGCCTACGAGTGCTACGCGTAAATAAGTTACAGACGTAGCGCGTGGCTCCACACAAAATTTTTTTTTTAATGGAATGAACTGCTATGAATTTCATGAAATGTTTCCAGAAATCAATCAATCATCAATGATATAATTATTAATAGATGTTTTAATTAGGTGCTTGTAGAAAATAAGTTTTCTGTACTGTGATTACATAATTGTATTTTGAAATATTAGGGGAAGCCTGCTGTTTGCGGCATTTGCGTTTCCTGTTGGCAATATATTTTTAAATAACAAGAATTATCGTGGTCTATCTTTAGGATAGATACACATTTTCTATCAAAATCAGTATTTATAATTTCATTGCAACTTTTTAATTTCATATGATAATCGTAGAATAAATATTTTGTTTATTAGCATTAATTCATAACATTATTATTTTGTATTTGAATACAATAGTATGTTCAAGGATTCCATGTATAACGATTTATGCGACTTTAGTTGTCATAATAACGTGGTAAAATATAATAATATATATATATATAATAAATAATACCGAAATTTCAGCAGTACAATAAGTCAGAAAATCAGATCAAAACATCAGCAGCAACGCTAGTGTAAAATTATTTCTCCAATTCCATATTCGGTTTTTAAAACATAATCTAATTTAGGTCATTTTTGTTAAATATGTTTCCTTATAATTTAATATGTGATGTTATTCAGTTAAATTAGAGCAAGGATAATGATGATAATGTATAATTAATATACCTAACTAACCAGCAATGTTCTTTTTTTTCAAAACGTTCGCGTGTGTTACCCAGTTTACCTATAATCTGTCGGGCTGTGTGCCTATCAACATAAAGGGGTTTGGGTAAAAGTGGCATGATTTTCTAAGTCTGCGGCCACTAATGAAAAATATTTCATTAGTAAGAATACAATAAGACATTCATTTTCTTCTATGAATAATTATTTCCAAAATGAATTTTTCAAGTGGGTGGTAGGCCAAATTCGAAACTATGAGGAATAGCGAAAAACACTCAAAGGAGTCACGACCCGATTTTGATAAAAACTAAAACTGCTTCATTGGTTTTTTGAAAAATCAATATTCCTAGCCAGGAATCGAACCTGTTAATTTGAAAAAAAAACACCCTATATTATTACACCATTCGATAGTGTCGCTGCTAAGGATCAACTTCTGGGAAGTAACGGCATACGGCAAACGATATGAAATAGTTAATTTTTGATAAAATACATAACAGTATGCAAACTGCTAGTAGGAACAACACAACTTTGACATCAGATATTTCAGCTCCGATATAATTTTCGGCAAAATAATTTTAGGAGTCATTATTATCATATATTCCACTATACGAAAGCAACAATTATCTTTGTGGCCGCTGTGAAAAAAAAACATGCCACTGGTCCAAACTTACCCAATGCCCTTTGTATTGATGTACTGAAGATTGCAGGAGAAGGTCATGTAGCCCTTAAATATACACGTGTTGTTGGTCCACGTCGCTATCAATTGTCAAAGGGAACACGCGTAGAAGAAAATACGACGAATTTCCATTTAAACTATGACATTTTATCCCGACTTTCAAAAAAACATTATTTTATCGTTTTATTCACAAGATTAATATGCATTTCTTTTTTCAAATCACAAGCCATGTATTTTATAAGTCACCTTGGATAAAGTATACATGTCATGCGTATTCTGTCACAATATTCACAATTTAGCATGCAATATAGTTGCCGGTTGCACGCGGAAGGTATTACAGTTTTCACTATCCATATGACATTTGCCCTTTGCTCAGCATCCAACCACCCACGGATTCTATAAACGGCATGAAAGGTTATGTTCTTGCGAGAGCTGTGATGAAGCCCGGGTGAACTTTTATTGGAAAATACTTGTTCCACTTTGTAAACTTTACCTAGTATGACAATATGTTAAGAAAACCCTGTCCGATCCGAAAGGTCCAAATAGATATACCAATGACATTACCCAATAATAAAAGAAATATAAAATATTGAGGAAAGTGAACATATTAATGCATTTTAAAAACTTGATTTGTGCACTCAAATTACCACATTATAATTAGTAGACTTTCCTATTTCCCTAAAATATAACAAACTTTTAAAATGTGAGAACACTGTCTTCGGCTTTAGTATGTTCGATCATTATTTGTTTGTTTATGACGTCACTACCCGAGAAGCGACTGGAGTAATGTCCTGCGTTGCCATGACAGTTTCCTCATTTCACAAAATCTTGGGGTATTTTTTTTTTACCTGTTACCCAAAAAGGACTACATCAAAAGAATCTAATCTCGATACCTAATAACACCCTCGCGGATCGGACAGTGTTTTTTTTAAACATTTTGTATAGTTGAGTGCTCTCTCGGAAATTGTAGAGATTTTGGTTGATAGATAATAATTTATGGCTTTGACACGTGCAGATGAAGATTTCAATTTTTCGTTTCTTTTTTAAACCAACAGCGCCCATCAAGACAGTTATAGTTAACTACAATATGTGTAGACACATCAAAAATTACTTTTTTTAAAGTCGATTTCAGCGGTTACCGTTCCGTTTTCTTCTAAATCGAACAGGGTTGGTTGGCTTGGCCCTCATTGCTACGAAAATGGCCCTAATTTCAGATTTTTAATTTTAAAAAGTGAGTATGCATATACGTCAACAGCCTGTCATTGGAGTGGTGAATGGTTACACAATAGGTAAAACAATATGAGACTTAACATAGTACATCATCAACTTTGGTTGTGTCCTCTTGCATTTTAACTACCCGACTCTTCCCGTAGAACCTTGACAGATGAATGATGGAGTACATCAGTGTGGCTGATGGTCTGGCAGCAGCATCCCCCAGCCCCACCCATCATATTTCTCTCCTACTGCGCACTTACGTTTGCCTACCAAACGTGATTACCAAGACTAACCACCCCAGTACGAAGGGGCCATGTTCAACAGTTGACATTTACGCATTACGGGCTGTTACGTAGGTAGTGGGTAGTAGGACAACAGCACTATTGTGTAACTTGTTATCAGTCAACCTTTGAGAAATCAGTAACCACATACGAAGTAGGTATTACGTACGTCTGTACATAACCGAAAAAAAAGCATTAAGTATTTATACAATTATTTCTCCGGAACGTGGATAAAGGTCACGTCCCACGCAAATCCAGGGTGTTATCGGGTGTGAGGGCTGAGGCGCGGGGCGGTCGGGCACGCGCGGGCACGCCGACCTTGCCCGGCTGTGACTCTGCGACCTTGGAGCCGACCGCCCGCGCCCCGAGCGCCCCTCTCGCTCCGCCGGGGGTGGCAGGCACCCGCGCGCCCACGCTCACCCCCCGCCCCTATCTCCTAGCCGCCTACGCTCTACACCTCGTGCAAAATTTAATACCTACCTACATAGCACTGCAAGGGCTCATGTAACGAGCGCGGAAATAAAAATCCTAAAAGTGACAACCAGTACCTACTCAAAGTTATCGACTGAATTGATTTGAAATGTTTTAACGTAATATATCGATTGTGCTTATCGTAACTACAATATTCGCTTTAAACTACCTACTGGTCATTAGTTGTGCGGCGTGTCCAAAAGTCTAGACAATATTAATATTATGGACGCTAATAAACATGTAAGTGTCCTGTTTCCGCGTGAACCGAGGCCCAGCCCGGGCTCGACCTCAGCGCACAAGGTCGCGGACTGCCTCATTCGGGGTTTTCCGTATACCTACCGCCTGAAGGTCTCTGACATTGACTATTTACAGTACAACGGATACACTGTGTATAACAATGTACAAGGAACAACGAGCTCATTTATTTGTGTCATTCAATGCAAGAGTGACATAATGCCAACATTTTCAAGGATTGTAGGCAGTAAGATAAACAGCACATCACACCACCTACTTACATAGTAGTACTAGTTGTGCAACCGCTTCATGGCGAAGAAGTTGTATTAAAATACTCTTTGAGACAAAACTGTACCATTACTTAACTTTCACCTAAATCCAATTTATAAAAGCAAATGACAATAGGACAATTTTGAGGGAATCAGAAAATTCTAATAATATCGGTTTACTTGAGACTTCTTTATTTTGGAACCATCTCTCTCATTCTCCTCCTTGTTAATGAATGCGCAGTAAAGTTGCAACCAATTGAAACTCCAGATTAGCCATAAATTAGAAGTTTAAGTTTGCTTTTAGAATAGTCGGGCATGGGGTGTCTGTTTGTAATAATGACAGAGTTTTTATGAAGAATCAAATATTTACTAAAATCTTCCTGGAAAACGGAATCATATTATCTTCATCTGCACCAGCTGCAACAGGAAGTAATGAAATTCCAACACATTATTGTGTGTTATAAATATATTTTATGTGGTAACTAAATACTTCATCAACTGATATCCTTCTCTGCCCGACAGAAGCTTCATCAATTCATCCCTTGTACACGGCCCATCTCTACAAAATCGATACATCAAAAGAGGTTGAAGCCTGCATGGAAATTTGCTGCAATAATTTCCAGGAACAAGATGGCGGTAAAAGGATTATATAGATAGCTGTTGATGTGGAGGCTGTGTGGCTGGGCGAGGCGCGGCCAGGAGCTGGGGTGAGGCAGGGCCGGGGTTACGCGTGGCAGAACTCGGGCGGACGTTGCATCCTTCCCGAGTCAAGTGCACGGCCGCGCATTGCGCCGTGCACCCGCGCCAAATGTCATGCGCCCGCCGACCACCGACCGGTCAATAACATCATTGGATGTTATACATATTGATGTATCCTGGTTCATTTCATGCCGTTAACAACAACAACATACATTTATTTTCAGGCAATTTTGGCCCATAGATATATACCTTACAGACTAACATGCATACGATTAAATACAATTTGTGTTAGTAAATTAAACCTTTAAATTACATATGTTAGTAAAACTTCACTTGTGCACTATGTCACTGTGCGTTCTTGTGGCACTTGCCCGCGGAAGCAACGGAACACCACTCCCTGCGGCCAAAAGTCCTCTTCCAAGACGAGGTGCATGTAACACGACTAAAGACTAAAGCAGCTGCACTCTCGCCACGTACTTGGTCTTCAGGCGCATGTACCCTACGATGTCCTCCGCCGTAGTGGTGTAGTGTTGGCGGGAGGTGTAGTACACTAGAGTGTTCGGCTTCGCGGCACGAATATACACGTTTGGCTCCGATGGAGCATTGCCGCAGCGGTTCTTGTTGGTTCGTTGACGGCGCTTCCTCCTCAACACCGTCACCTTTGCCTGGTGCATTTTCAGCCACGGGCTTCTCAGCGGCCTTCCTTAAAGGAAATCGATAACCATCCCGATGCCATCCATCTTGAATTACTGCGCAGTTATCATTATTCATGTTTTTTTACCGTCTCTTATACTTGTATCACCAGTTCACAACATAATGTGTAATATAATAATAATAGCACTATCGACACATAAAAAAATCTACGGCAATTCGATTGTTATGATATTGAAATCATTATCATTACTGAGGAAAGTCTAGGCAAAGATTGCGAACGGAACTTGATTATTATAGGTAGGTTACTAATAATTACCTAAAAATACATCAAACGTTTTAGGCAATAAATTTTCTCCTCGAAGAAACAATCAAGGTAATTTTGAACCGAATGTGAGGTGTAGTAGTTTTAAGTTTAATGATGACGCAGTGAATATCATGATAATTTCAGAACGACATTTTCAGAACACCTTTATGTTTACTTTCTAAAAAACTTTTTTTGCTGTGATGACGTGTCTACCCTGAACGAGCTTTTAATTCTAAGCTATTTAGTTATTTTTCCAGGATGTTATTTTATCTGTACCCAGAAAAGAAACGGTCATTTCAGTCCGTTGATGTCCGGATTTCCATGGTGTTTTTTTCACTCTTAAAATTAATATATTATCCAGACAAATTAAAAAAAACGGGCCAAGTGCGAGTCTTACTCGCACACAGGGTTCCATAGCCCCAAACAAATACAAATATAATAACAATGTTTTGAACGGTCATTCATTAGTAAACCTTCACTCAACCGCAAAACTAAATTTGTTTTTCATAGTAAGTTAATGAAAAACAAAGTTACTGCTGCAGTCTGGTCAAACCAATTTTCGTTGAAAGTTTTTTTTACGTTCTATATCCCCATATTTTTTTCAGAATTTTCATCCTCCTACTTTAGAAATTAGAGGGGGGGGGGGACACACTTTTTACTACTTTGGAAGTGTCTATCTTTCAAAAGATTGACTTTGAATAAAAATGGTTTTAGGAACCTCAATGTCATTTTAAAAGACCTATCTACAGACACCCCACACGTATAGGTTTGATCGTTTTTTTTTTTTTTTTAGTTTTAGTTCCATGTATGGGAGGATGTCCTTATCTATATATTTTTTTTAAATTTTGTACAAAAATCATAATGCGGTTCACAGAATACATCTACCTACCAAGTTTCAGCTGTGTAGTCCTAATAGTTTCGGAATAAAGTGGCTGTGATACGTACGGACAGACAGACAGACAGACAGACAGACATGACGAATCTATAAGGGTTCCGTTTTTTGCCATTCGGCTACGGAACCCTAAAAAGTCACGATGACGTTATGGACAGTCTGTAAAGTATACATCCACGGGCAAACATCGAACAACGAACATAATATGACTTTTTTAATGATCATTGAAACTAAGATAAAAGAGTGATCTTGAAACCTGTAGGTAAGCGGAACTATGATCTAGGTCGTTCTATAGTTCCACGTGTAAAAAGGAAATCATAGACGATCGTGCTATCAGACTCATCTAAACTAACCCGACCAAGAACCGGAACCGTACGTGGAATATTTTTACCCATTTATTTACTTGAGTATTTATGTGACACGAGCAGATTAATGCGATGTTAATGCCTTGAACACGCTGAATGGTTTGGTGGAGTCAACCTCAAGAGCAATGGAAACTGTAGTAGCGTCCGGAAGTGAACAGAGGCAGGTCGGCGACCGCGCATTGCCCTTCCTCATCATTATCATGACCATGTTAAGTACTGCAATTATAGATACATGTAAACAAATCAGCTTTAATGTACCGAGTGAGTATTTAGAGAAGAATTATAAATAAACCAAAAACATTATAATACTGGACTGGAGTCATGGAGTGGGGATCCTCTTTGTCTGGTGGTTGAATCTGCGGTCAGCCTTCTTGTTAAATATTCGACACTTAGCTCGATCTTAATTTTAAATGGATAACCAATGGGTCACGGTAATCTGTGAAGGATTCGTAGCCTTCATTTTAGTAGCGCTTTATCCATTTGCGAAGCAGAGCTCAGATTTTTTGCGATTTCTATTCTGATTTCAAGTTTACCCAAAAATAGCTTTAAAATTGTTTTACGAATAGAATTTTGATTATATTTGAAACTAAGCAATATTATTTGAACTATTATTATACTACAGGCTTATAATAATTCTCAGTAGATTGATAATTACTTCATGAATAGGTGTTTGTATTTCACTGTGATTATGAACATATTTCATGTTGTAGGTCGAGTCCTACATGAATTACTAAGTATTTTCATACTGGTGTGTATGTGTTTAGATTTCTCTGCGTAGGTTTATTCTTTTTAGGATTTGGGAATAAAATACATAAGTAATTTTTACAAGATTCTTTTATTTTAGTTCGACAACCTGTCATTATATTAACAAACAAATGACTGAGCACGCTCACATACGCACATACAATACACACAACAAACACACCGCGACCGGCGCTGCATTGCATTTATAAATTACACTTATATAGTCTTAAATTATTTTTCAGTCTATTGCGCTCTCCTCGTCCGGCGCCGGCCACGCACTCACGCGTCCTAATCAAATTATCACATATAATATATTAAAACGATCTGCGAACGATTACTATAAACTAGATTATTTAATTTAAAGTAGGTCGGGGTGGGGTGGCGGAGACAAACAGCTCCGCGGGCCGATCTCACGCCTCCAACATCTGCGGCATGAAGGAGCGCGGCGGCGACGGCGACTTCTTGGATAGGTTTAGAGGCGCGTCCGCGTCCGAGACGTCCACCTGCAGCGCCATGACGGGCTGGGGCGCGGGCGACGCGCCGCGGTAGCACGACAGTAGCCCGCCCGTGCGCATGGGGCAGCCTTCCGCACCCGCCTCGCCGCGCCGCATGTACTGCTGGATGATGTCGGTGCGCTTCAGCTGCTCGGGGGTCATGCGCGGCCCCTCCATCAGGCTCTTGGCCAGCACGGAGTGCGTGGAGGATAGCGAGGCGCGCAGCGGGCGCGGCGAGTGCGCGGGGTGCGCGGGGCTGGCGGGGTGCGGGTGGTGCGGGGGCTGCGTGGACGGCGCCGGCCGCACCACGCGCGCCTCTGCCTCGCCAGTGTCGCGGCGCATCGCACGGAACTTTTTGTGCGGTTTGTACGCCTCATCCATGAGCGAGGTGGTGTGGTATAGCGGTGGCGCTTCCAGCACGCGCTTGAGCACAGGCATGTCGTCGGCTGAGGGAGGCGGCCGCCTGTCGTCCGAGTGCTCCTCTAGGGAGGATCTCGGGCTCGAACAGCCTGATCCGGGGCCGACTATCCTTTCGTGCTTTTCATTTCCTGACTCAATGCCGGAATCTGTTGGCGAATCCAATTTGCGGTAGCGAGGTGGCGGGCGGACTGGCGTTACGGTGAGTCCGTTGTGAGCGAGATGCGCCACGCCGAGAGCTTCCTCATCTACGGATCCGCGGGAGTCGAGTCGCCGGCGGCCAGCCAGCGTGGCGGCCAGGAGGGGCGTGCCGCAGTCTCCGACAGCCTCGCCGGACTCGCTGCTGGACACGGAGCCGATGGGGCTGCGTGCCGACTCATCTGCACCGGAATCACCCCATGACATCACGCCTTCTTCATCAGTCCACATCTGCTGCCGTAGTAACTCTTTGTGTTCAGTTCGGAATACCACTAGTTTCTCGGTATGTAGCGTGCTCAGAGTGCGGAGGTCAGGAAGGGTGTCCATTAGTTCTCTGAGGAATCCTGGTTGGTCAGGTCTGTTCTGGGCGACCACCGTTTGCAGGCACGCCTTGAGTCGCGCGTGCATTCTTTCGACAAGTTCTACGTTGCGAAGTCCCGGTCTGTCGGGCGTGATGAGCACTATAGCGCAAAAGAGGCCGATTTCAGCGTCTGTTAGGTTCATGGAGTTCATGCGCTCGGCAAACTTGAAGGTAGAATCCACGAGGAACCTTGCATTGGCGCCACTTTGGATAGAGTCCCGTTTCATAACTTGGCCGTTAAGACAAATTATACTATTAAGAGGCGCATCGAACATACAGATTAGCCGCACAAATAACGCATCAAATAGTCCACTTTTGAGCAGCGTAAACTTGTCGTCTTGGGTGAGTAGCTGGAAGCCAGGAATGAGTCCAGCAAAGTCTATAACACCACGAATCACGTGTGCAAATCGCTGAGAGAATTCCTTCTCAGACTGTAGCTCTGGTGCCGGGTTTAGGGGGCACGCCTAAAACAAAAGAAAACATTTGTTACAATCCGATCTTCAAAATTCCGAGTGTTTGAAATAATAAAAATAACAATAATGAGTTTGAGTTGGCTTTACGTATTAGTTAAGAAAGTATGCTCACCAGAGTAGGCTGCGAGTAGGTGGGACAGTCGCGAGCACGTGCGCGCATGGCGGCGACGCGCTCGCGCGTGAACTCGCAGGTGTCGAGGTGAGCGCGCACCACGCGCGCCAGCAGCCGCGGGGCATCGTCTAGCTCTGCCGCCGCGGCCTGCTCGTTTGCCCGCGACGTGGACGACTGTTGCATCGCAGCAAGGATGCGCGCTTTCTCGCGCTTTGGAACACGTCCGAATCGCACGGCTGTAACAAAAGAACACAATGTTTAATTTATGCAAAAACCGTAAAAATGACCTCCAGGACTCTGAATTAGAAACGGGCAACACAATGAGCTGGCAACTAACAACGGGAATGTTGTGCAAGGTCGTGACTAAACATACACTGGGCTGCAGCTGCCGCAGTGTGCTCGCGTGTGCGGGCCATGTGCACGCGCAGCTGACACCGCGAGGGTAGAGTTCATCGGCCGTCGCATGGCACGGCCACCCTTGTCTGGCGCGCCAAACTTTTGTAAAAACCGAGGGGAACCCTGAATGCGTCTCGGTTAAGTGAACTAGTTCGAATAAAGAGTGACAAAGCGCGAAATGCGAGGTCACGCTGAAAAGTGTTACGACTTTCTCGCGCTAGGCACGCCGTGGACCAAAATGTAGTATGCGCCAGGGGCGGTAGCGGCGCTTGCGGCGTTCATGCGCGCACGTCGGTGAAAGTGTTTGCGTGCACGCCGCGCGGTTGAAAACGAAAGCGGAGAGCCCCTCTCGCCATTTCTCCTGACTTTCGCTGCGCTATGTGGGCCGCACCAGATGCACGATCCCATTGTTCACAACCGGCAACATTGTTTTTTTTTATTACGATGGCCTTTGTTGTACTGTATAATATCTACGTACGCAAAAAAAACAGCTTTGTATATATATATTGAATTTATTATTAGCATATTTTCGTAAAATCAATGAATTTGGTTTTAAAGAGTAAATTATATACACTCCATATAACACGTTAACAACGGCTTACAAACAACTTAGTACCTGTTGATTAATTTAACTATTTTTTTTTTTTTCTATTTCAGAACTATTTTATTTTTATGAGTATTTATTTGATTATAACGATAATATACCCCTAATACTGGGTAGTATAGCAAACTTTTTGTAGTTTTTATGAATAGAATCCATGTAAGTATTGTATTGCAAAAGAATGCGTTTGTATTTTTTTAATGTTTAGTTTCATCTGAAAATATATTGTTTTAAATTTAAGTACTTATATTGAATGTAGGCTTGTATCATTTGTTTAATTAGACCATTATTGATATTCAAGTACTAATGAAATAATTATTATTGCCCAAATCCTATAAGTTCAATGCTACGCAACGCGTAGTATTCGTAGCAGCCTGCTACGAAGTTTAAACTCCAGTTGGCGAATATCGGTAAATGTTTACAAAATCAAAATATTATTTGATAAAGTTAATCATTAAATGTATACAAAAAATACATACGTGCATTGTGATATTTCACAACCCCGTTGAGGATCCCCTTGAGGATTGGTAAATCTTCTCCCATGTCTGATACCATTACAGTTTTTCACTATTACTAGTTCACAGCCAATGGCCACTGATAACTTAGATGGATTGGTAACTTTATGTTAGTTTATGACTAATTTAAATTTATACACGTAGTAAAGTGTCACATATCACATTAAGAATTAATAATTTGCACATTCACTGTAATCCAATGTGTAGCAGTAATAATCCAATAGTATAGGTTCGGCGCACCGCGATGTAGTCAGCGGCGTATACTGGAGCAGTCACCGTGAGCAAGTATCGCGTTCTCGTACCGAACTGCGGAGCGACTTAATAACATAGCGATAGCAATGAGGGCTGACGACCGGTGCGCGGGCCGGACTCCCTCGCACTGCGCCGCGGCGCGCGCCGTGCCAACCTTGAACTTGAAGCGGGGGGAGCGCGGCGCTCGGGAGGGGGGCGCCGTCAATAAACTCCGCGCAGGCCCCTGCCCCCGCCAGCCAGCCCCTCTCCTCCACTTGCGCCACCTACCGTTTGAGCCTTGCCGATTTGACGTGACATGGGAATATTACGGTCGCTTTCCAAATTCTAATTATAAAACCCGAAATCATAGACTACATTGCGCATATTGTTTTTCTGTTTTATTGCACATAATAGGTTTGTCATATTTTGTGACACATTTTTTTTTATTATTTGTGCTAATTTTCGAATAATTGTCACTTGGATGTTTGAGGTTAATGAAACAATATTTTGAATCTAAAAAGGAAACAGTAAAATATCAACTGCAAAGAAATTGTACTTTCCTGAAAATAGAACCTTGTAAACTATTTCCTCGTTTTCAATAATTCATTATATTAATTCATCGTTAAAAGTCAGGTATTGCGTACCTACAAAATATATGATTCCATTTTCGTAATTGGAAACTGCTATTTAATATGTGAAGAATTCGGATAAACGTACTTTAATGAAAAAAAAACAAAATATTTATAAATGTTTAAATGATCTAGTTTTAATTTCGAAAATATTGAAAATGATTTGTTTTTGTGTTTATTATACATAATTTTATTGACCTGATAATGTTACATTTCACGAATTCAAGACCACTATGGTTCCAGCAAAACTTGCGGCGCTAGTATCGCATTCTACTCACAGCGCCATCTGTTATCGAGTAGCCGAACTAAATTTACTATGCCATGCATGATATTCATTTTTATGTAACGCTGTTTATTTATAACGTATTTTATCTTCTCATTTATTTCAAGGGTGGTTTTGTTTGTTACAGTTTTAAGATTTAAGAGGCATGGGAAAATAGAATTTTATACATATTATTGATAAACATTACGTGTATTTATTTGGATGACAACTTTTCATCGGTTCGGATGTATTTCCTGTTTTTATTTTTTTTGCAAAATAATTGAATCGTTAGCAGATGAAGTGACCTGTTATCCCAAAAGAGTAGAAGCTATCGTACACATACGTCTTATAGGCATCATATTGGATTATTGTGTATTTATTATCATCTATCGTACACCTGGGGAAACTAAGTGAGGCCATCGAACTTCATTATGAAAGTGAAAATATAAATTTCACTCTCGCGCTTACGAAATGTGCCTTTCTCTGCTTTCACCGAGTCAGCGGGCGGTTCGCTGTGTCGCTGGTGCGAGCGAGTGTCGCAACGAGCGGAGCGGGGCGGCGCTGTATAGCGCGGGCGTCGACCCGCTTAGCGTGCGCTCACCCGCGCTTGCATAACCGACCTCCCACACCGCGAGCTGTGCCCCGCGCCCCGCAACCCACTCTCTTCACCCCGCATCCCGCCCCTGCGCGCGAAATAGGATCTGTCCGTAGAGCAGCACGCGCGCGCTGCACGCCAGCGTGCTCGTGCTCGTGCGGCATACTTGGCGACTACGAGACGTGCGCGCGATCGACCTTCCCGTTGCTAATTGCGTATGCATATTGCAACCCAGTATATGCTGACCGACATGTCACAACGTAATCATCTCGTCATATAATATCACATTTTTTTTATGATAATGTATTTTTTTTCTATTTGTGATCTATCTCAATTTTACGGGATGATTAAGTTGTAATGCCCAATTTTTTAATAAAAATATTGTTATGTTATCTAATAAAATATTAGAATTTATAAATGCTGCATTTAATTTTTAAATTAAATCATATATTCGTATGTTTTTATTTCGGCTATTGTTTATATATTCCAATATTTTCTCTTTAATTTTGATTAAGAAATGTATCCACTCACCATCTCTGCTCATGCCAACGGCGATGCATTTTTTCAATCGGCAGTACTGGCACCGATTTCTGTTGATCCTGAGGATGGAGCACTGTTGATTTTTTGTACAGGGTCTGTACTGGATCTTCTGTTGGATGGACCGCCTGAAGAAGCCCTGGGGATCACAGCGGCAGTTAGAGTCACGCTCGCTGTCGGAGCCGTCGTCGCTGGAGCAGCCCGAGTCGCTGGACTCGCGCCGCGCCTCCAGCATGCTCACCAGCACCGAATGCCGCTCGCGCAGTTCAGCGCCCGCGCCACAAGACATGTTACGCACCATTCACTACCACTGCCTGCCAAGTGCCACTACACCACCACTCTCTGAGCTAACAGTGACGCGACTTGAACGTGCAATAAGGCTTTCGCGCACTGCACCGACGCGGATGGCGGTCGACAGCGGACTGTGCGGGCGCTGCGTCGCGCGGCGCACAGTTACCCGCGCGACCTACTTGCCGGCCGCCGACCCACCCGAGAAAGTGAGAGTGCCCCCGGCCCCCTCGCGCGCTCCTAACGGTCCACGCCGCTCTAGAATGCGTCGCCGCCGCTGCACCGGTGCGCCGGATATAGGCCGGGCGCATCCCGGTGGCGTCGCGGCGCACGGCCATTCACCCCGGGTCGTCGACCGTTCGATTGCACAACCGCGGAGGCTCCCCCGCACGTCCCCCGCACGCCCCTCGCGCCCGGGAGCCGGGCTGCAGCCCGCTCGGGTCGTCGACCGGCTCTACGCCCAGTGACGTCAAGCATGCGTCACGGCCTACCTCAATGCGCGCGCGCTCCCCTAGAGGCTGCACTGATCCAATTTAATTAATGGATCATTACACCACAATGCACTTGTGCAATTTATCGTACGTATTTCCGTTCCAATGTAATTGATTACGACATTAAACTACTGTTTTAGCATTGTTCATAGAACTTCACAAATGTATGTTATTCTTATTTGTGTACATACAGAACGATACTTAAAACAACAATATCATTGTGGTTTGGATGTTATCAATTGAAATGCATTGAGCGCTCAAACCATTACCGGTAGTCAAAAGAAAATAAATTTAAAATCTTAGTCTCTGAATCTCTTTTCCAAAACTGTGATTTTTGGTATACAGCGTACTTAATTTACGAATCAGCTACACTTAATAAGTTATTATATTAAAGCAGAGCAAGATTTATTATTTTATGGGCATTTGGTAGAGCCTCATAATGTACTCATAAGGAAGGTGCTAGAAGCTACCGCGGAGGCTGGCGCGGGCCAGCGGGCGGCGCAAGCGGGCCGCGCGGTGTTCGGGTCGGTGGCCTAATTTCGCGCTGCCATCGATCCATTGTGCGCTGTGCGAGTGGCCCATAATTGGTCGCAGCGCGGGCAGTGACCGGCCGCGCGGTCGTTGACCTGCTGCCGCGAAAATAAAACCTTTCCCGCCCTTCTCACTGAACTAAACGTAACGATTACGTACCTACACATCTTTACATATTCAAATATTCAACAAACGTAAAACATGAAGAGATTGTAACTATTCAATTTTAGTTTTTAAACAATATCATTGACACGGTTACAGAATCAATAATAATGACCGTTGCAATTATAATACCTATGTGCAAGCACCTTTCATTTGTGTGCATTGCTATCTTAGTAGGACGTCTTTCTTTTAAATAGAATAATCTTAATATGTCAACGACCGCGAAGTAATTAACACGGTGACTCCCTTTCGAGTTCTAAAAAAAACTCATTCTTTAAGTGTCCGGTACTCACAAAATTCCACTACATTGTAAGTAGTTCAATCATTTTAGGTCATTTTGATAACGTGATGACTCAAATTTATATTTTGCATCAATACTCATTGGCACGTGTTCTTAATACAACTATATTAATATTATAATTTATTAATACAGCACTGGAAGTTCTTCTTCCATTAATCGATACAGTGGATAAGCACTTTAGAAGTTGTAATAGAGAAGGTGACGGCAAGTGTAGTAATCATGGATTATGTGGAGACGACGCATTTGTATAGTTGGCTTTACTTTTGTGCATTTCATTATTTACGCGTGTATTCACTAGTGACGGATACATATAACTAGTTCTCGTATATTATGTGAGTCACAAGAACGGGTATATTTATAAATGGCGCGTAGATATAAATAAATAAGAGTTAAAGCGAGGGTTTCGTCAACACTATGTGGGTCGAGTTGTCCGTCAGTATCTTTACTAGCATAGCTCGTTGCGTCGTTGGCGTGCTTTTGCCAAAACGACTTTGTAATTAAGCTTCGCGGTGCAAGAGAACCGTCGACAATTTTTCCAGCTGTATTGATATAATTATTATAGTTCCTACTTACATTGACGAAACTTAGTTTTTTTTTTTTAACTTATAGTCATCTCGCTGTATGAGCAGATTTTTTTGCGGGCTTTGTCTGTTGTTCAGTCAAAAGAAAACAGCATGAGTACAACTTCCATAGGCGTTTGCTATAGGATACATTTAGTGTACGGCTGCACGGTTGTTACAGTGACAAACCCAACGGCCTGGCCGGGCGCGAGGTGTTGCCGCGCTGTGGCGACGGCTAACGGTGCAGCGGACAACGACTCCGCTAACACTGACTCAAGCTCAAAACATGCTGACGCATTGGAGCGCTATATTTTCGAGGAAGCGATCACCGACTGGCCGCTTCACGTGCGGCGCTCAACGCGGTACAGATGTTTACTTGATAACACACGTCTGACTCACGTCATTGTGATTCATTTCCCGTTCACGTATCGCGGTTTTATCCTTAGTAACTAACATAACTCGCTAGCTGTCCCCATAAAACATCAAATGCTAGAAGTGTTAAAAGCACTCAGGATGGGCGCGCTGCAAAGATGATTCAGCTTTACCGCAAAACTGTAAAGTTATTGCATATGAACGCATAAGGAAAAACTCAGCCACATATACATATAACTACATATTATGTAGAAATAGTAGCGAATGAATGTAATATAATACTGGAGAAGTTCCAGTTATTTGGTCTACATTAAGTGAGTAGTTAGGTATTTATTTATATTTCGAAACTACCATAATTTACAACATGTAAACAAAATTGTTTGACATCATTTAAACCACGAAAACAAGTTGTTATTGAAACTAATAGTCGCAACAGATAATGTTATTAGGAACGTGTTGTCCGAAATCAATTTGCATTCGTGTTTGAACCATGGTTATATCCAAAAAAGCAATGAGTAATGTATTTGTACATCACTTTTTTAGAGTCAAGTTCGATAGTACTGATTTGTTGAACAGGAAATAATAAACACAACGCAAACGCAACAGTCAGCGAGCGATGTTCTTAATAAATAATATGACTGCTTGGGGATCAACGAACTTATGAGCTGACAGTTCAAAAATAATGTGGGTTACGTTCACGTCGCGCGTACATTCGATGCCTGTAAAAGTTGTTTACGGCGAGAAGAGGCGGCGCGAATGCACGCGGCGGCTGGCGCGCAAAGCTAGCTAGCGAGGTCGACGGCCGCTCGCCCTACACCGCAGAATTGGTGCCGAAAAAATAAGCGACCCACAACGTACGGAAATTATGTCGGCCAACAACGAGAACAAAGAAGTCCGCGAGCTCTTCCGACCTAGCAACTGGATTATAATGACGAATTTATTTCATGACTTCATTTCTAAATAAGATTTGTTGTTGCTTGGAATTTTATGCCTATTTACCTAATTATGACCAACTACTAGTATTACTTAAGTGATCTTAAACCTAATCGTTCATACTTCACAATAAAGAGTGCTACTACTACTACTAAAAAGAACATTCTTAATTTAAAAGTAAACTACGTAAGAATTCACATGAGGATCATCAATAATTGATAAGTTTATTTAAAAAAGGTTCATAGTAATATTGGGTTCGTTGACATCAGTGCGTACGGTTGAACACCCCGCACCTCATATCGTTATAAAAATTACACGCTCACTCGTCATTCATTCAAGTAGTTTCCGTTCGTAGCCGCATCGCAAAGCGGCGGCAGCACCGCAGCGCCACGCGTGACCCGACATCTAGTGGCGAGTAGCCGAACTATTTTATCTGTTTCATTTTTAAGCCGCTAGCTGGCGCTTTAATCGGGGATGTTATGTGTGAATGAATGAGTAACTGTAAACCTAAATTATTATCCCTATTTTTGGTTGACAAGATTGATGTGATTTTTTTAAATTCCAATTACCCACATTTTTATCGACAGTAGTCTCTCTAAATTCACTCTCAGGGGATAAGATGTACCACTTAATAATAATAATATATACATTTTAATTACCTAAATAAATTGCATCAGCAGAGGTCTGCTCTGTCTGGCGGGGTGAGTCTGAAAGTGGTCTGGTTGAGCGTTGCACAATGCAGCAGACATCCGCGGCCCTGAAGGACATGCTTTGTCCCGAGTCTACTACGGCCGAACTTGTAACGTACAAACCAGTTTACACTACACTTGCACTACTATCCCCGACGGCTTACTCGCTTTCACACTCGTAAACGACAGCTATGTTCACAGACGATTCTATTTAGACCTTTACGAACTAAGATTCAAGGGAAATTCTACCTTTTCTTTGTTATGAGTTAATAATACTGTACAATATGTATGAGGAAGTAATTACAGTGGACTTCAATGCTCTTGAACGCTCACCGGTCACGTAATTGTCTGCTTTCACTAACAATAAATAACCTTTAGCGTAGTACGTGTTATTGTAGTTTCTCTTAATTCGTCAAGTTATCAATAATTTGCAATAAGACGTGTGCTATTGCTATTTTAATTTCCTTATTTTTGAATTAGAAGTCTTTAAGCTACCAGTACTTATCGATATAAAAACAAAAAGAAAGCAAAACAACATAATAATATGTAGTTGAAAAAAGACAACAAAAAAAATGTAACACATGGGACATGAGACGTCCACTTTAAAAAGGATGTTTCCATGCGTCTCGAGGACTGGCTCAAGTGTTCACGTTCAAGGGTCGTCAGTTGGAGGAATGAGGAGACCACAAGTTGCATACGTATCCGTTTACAAACTACGGCGCGGACGTACGACGGGCATTACTTTATATTTACAGCTATTATGAATATTATGATTGACGTGAATTGAATGTAACTTTAACCTCATCACTAACTTATAGCCCCCTAGCCGGTCACTGCCCATTATTGTCTATCAATGCACGTTTGACTTATGGATCAAAAGTTTAAAAGGCGACAGCCGGTTCCCGTGTGATTGCACCCGCGCGCCCGCGGCGGCGCAGGTATTGAAAATAAAATATTTAGAATTGGGGCGCAGGGGTCTGACCGTCGCGTCGCCGACCGAGGCCGGCAGGTACCCGTTGACCCAAAAACCATTCCTAATACAAGTTCCCAAGATACATTTTTTACCGATTAGTTAATAAACGAATCCCCGGGCGAGACGTCGAATCAAATTAACATTATTTTAGTAAGTAAATAAGGTCATCTGGTTGTTTGTGTGGCGAGTGCACAGAGATTGTGTTCCGCATGTCGCGACCTTGGAGCTAGCACCTGTCGCGAGACAAATGCGCAGTGGGAAAGGGGGGAGGGCTTGTCATGTCACCCGTATACATATTTCCTGCTTCAGATGCCCACTCTACCCGTATGCAACACTCCATCAACCATTGTCATAAAAGACGTGCTCCGGGCATTTCCTATAATGGTTATTTTATATCGGCGGTAACGACGAAGTAGTGGTGGTGGTGGCAGTGGTATATCGAGACGTCGCTGCTGGTGAGCATATGGATAACGACAACTTTTTTAAAAGCTTTTTATTAGCTTCACCTGTATTTTTGTTTTTTTACTATAATATTATTGGTATAACTGTGTGATATTTACCTTGCAGCCTTCGCAGGAATGCACGCCATAGTGGAATCCACTCGCTTTATCACCGCAAACGCGGCACAGCACCGTAGTGCCGTCAAACTCTGCAACAAAACACAGAAAACGGTTAAAGAGACCTGTATTCGTAATATGCGATACATTTTATGGACGTTTGCAAGATTACGGCGTTGGTTAGCTCGTGCCAAACATCCGAGTTGTGTAACAAACATAGCGGAGCTTGCACGTAACCTTGTGCCCTGTGCGTCTGCCGGCTGCGCCACCAGTAAAACAATGCTGATGCATGTTGTTACTCAACGAACGGTGATGAACTGATAATTTCGGCAATTGAAGACGTCAACGTGTCACAATATTAGACGGAAGTTGTGAAATCTTTTGTTTGATAATGTTGTTCAAACTTCTGATTGAAACCTATCTCCTGACCTTGTGTTAAAATGACTTTTCGTTTCAAGAAGTTTATATTTTTCTAAGCTCGTTCATACGTGTAGTATAAAACAAAATTATTGGACTACTTGATAAAACGTAGTAAACAGTTCATACGTACCAAAGAACGTATGAGTTACGGACAATATTAAGAAGATAAATAAGTAAACACAGTGCATTCTGAGATGCAATGTGTTCGTGCATTCTGATTTTATCAGTGGCAGTACACGTGAGGCGTGATCGCGTGATTACTAGCTTCAGCTTGGCTTTTATTTCAACTCATAACATTACCTCACGATAAGAGATTTTGCAAGCATTTTTACCGCCTTCTGATTTGCGTGAAAAATGCATAATACCGTTTTAGTAGAGTAAAAATGAAATTACAATTTATGTATTCGTTTACGTTGTTCTAAGCAAAAAAAAAAGTGCATTGATTGTCTGAACGGTCATATCATGATGTATCGAATTGCATTGTTATGCACGTGTTGCGTGCCTCAAGGTGACAGACACTCAATAGACATTTTAGAAAGTCTCTCAACTCGCCAAGTCGACGACCCCATCTTCGTAACCAACAACAATGGTATCAACAGCAACTAACTTTAGATAGTGAATACGAACATTACCTAAAATGTATTCTCTGATAATATTAACCTAAATAGGTCAAACGTTATGTGCTCCCGCAACATTATTATCCAATCAGTTAATTGTGAAGATAATTAATACGGAAGCGTTATCTTGAAGTAAATATAAATTTGAGAATCCTTAATTATGTTAGTAATAATGGTTAAGTTAATAGGTCAGTGATAGGCAGTCCCTCGGCAACAAGGCGACAACAGGTGTCGGGTGTGTCGGGTGTCGGCTCGGGCGCGCTCGGCGGCTCGCCTGGCGACCAGGAACTGGTTCAGCCGGCGCCCGCGATTGCTCTCACTTTCCTCTTCCAGTCGTTTGTTTATTTGTTAAGGGAGCGGGCTTGCCTTTTGGAAGAAACTTTCTATTTCTGGCGTACACCACTCGCTGCGGGTCGACGTTCGACGCCGTCGCTTTCTATAGTCGTTACTTTCTTTTTTCTAGTGGCGTTGTATGGTCGCCCTCGACGCAATAATTTCGGTCTCATCTCTCGCCACACTGTCAACAGTGCATGCTGGCGGCGGTGGGGAGCACAATAGAACAGGGAAAGCAACGTGAGACGTAACTGGTGCAGTTGCAACAGAGTCAGTAGCGTGCAGCCATTTCTCCTCGTATGATGCAACGCGCGCGTTTTTCTGGGTGGCGTGTGTGAGAGTCGCTCGTTCGTTACGTCAATTAAAAGGCGAGGAAAGTGCGCGAGAAAGTCTCTCGTCCACGTAACGCGAATACCGACCGGCGACCGAGCGTGCAAAATACTGACGCGGCCATTCCGACCGCTGCGGATCTGTGTCACGGCGATGTTTGTTTGTAAATAATTAGTACTTGACGACGATCAAAATCACGTTTCAAATTTTGTTTCCTCGTTATTTAACACGTTTGTTTAATATTACCACGGTGAGAGTGGATTTATTATATTATTAAGCAGATTTTGTTTAAAGAGAGAAAATTCATCTGAAGGTTGTCAAATGCCTTCGTAGACTGCAGTGTTACGTGCTGCAGCCACTAGCTTATCATAAATTATGTGCAAGCGAATAATCTCGTGTTACACGCATTCAGGGAAAAGTAAAAGTGTCGTGGTAACTTGGTGAGGCAGTTGTCGCCAACTCGCCACGTTGAGCATGCTCGCACGCACCTATTACTACTCGCACTAACACTTCTTACATCATGGGAAAACTGTCAAAAGTTGTAATTATTAATTATTTCGTTATATAAAGGGTTGGCAATGGTGCCAGTATGTGAATAACGGTTAACTCTTTGTTATTTTAGCTTGATTTTTCACGGCAAAAATCACAATGGCAATCGATAAAGAGCGATAAGATCATTAGGAATCGATTGCGAATATTGAAGAGCTCCCCGCGGCTCGAGGTGATGGCGGACCCCACTGATTTGTACTGAGAAAACTACTGACATTGTTGTACAGTGCGTTATTTTGTACAATGCCGTTTTAATTGTTTTTCGTTGGGCCCTTCCGAGCGGAAATGTTCAACAATCCATCCATCAAATATTCGTTCTACAGACGATTGACATTGGATTGAAAATAATTCTATATTATGTTAGCATTGTACCCTTTCATCATTAAAAATTTATCATTAATCAGAATTTACTAATGTCGTTTGTAATCTAGCATGAAATGTTATTGTCAAGGCACAGTGATTTTATTATTATTCCAGAAAGTCAATAAATTCTCGAACTTTTAAAAACAACATTTTTAGTTTTGAGAATTTGACCTTCAGTTTATACCTGAAAAGCAGTATATTTACGTTTATCTCAAACCTATTCAATGATATCTGTTTTTTTTTTGGTGTAGGTTATTAAAAAAAATAGCATACAAGGCAAACAGAGCTATTTTTGCTAGATAAAAATATATTAATATTTATGGCGAGACCTTGCTTTGTTTAGTACCAACGGATGTTACGTAACAACTCAGGAAGTAGGTATGAAATGAGATTTGGTTAAGTTCTCATAATATTTTGGTGCAGTATATCAGGAAATGCACATTAGTGCACACACAGTAGTTTACATACCAACAGGTACCAAGGTACATAGATACTTAGTGGAAAAAATTGACGATGGCTCAATGACCTAATTAAAAAAAAAACATTCAAAAATATTGCATGTACCTAGTATAATAATATAACTTACGAAATAATGATTGAATATTACGTGGTGAAGTAAAAGCAGTCCTGCCAGCAACAGATTGTCAACAACAACACAATTTGATTGAAATGACAACATAATATTATTATGACAACATATTACAGCACATTGTTAATGTTGTAATATGTAATGTAAATAAACAAATGATGGGGCTACCTATATGCAACTCGGGTTCTCGTTCTTTGTGCGCCGGGCTCATCATACGGTCAGCCGGCGTAGGCGCATCGTAGCGCCCGTAGCTGCTATCAGGAGACATCACTAAAGTCATTTATATTTCTGTACTTAAAATCTAATTATTTGTCCTCCCCCGCACTGCACTACACGTAAACCACATGGAGCCCGCTGGCTTCAGACATAAAACGTCCTGCGCGCTGTAACACTGAATATAGGACAGAAGTGCATGGGCCGAGTCGCGCGGCCGGCACGTCGAGGGATGAAGGTCGCTCGTCCCGCGGTATAGCCGCTGCACGCGCCGCGTGCGTCTCACTCGAGCTCGATCGACGAACTGAACGAGTGCCGCGCGCGCTCCTGCTCGAAGCCGCGCGAGTCTCCCCTTAAGAGTGAAAGTCTGCAAAAAGATCAGCGCTCTGTGCGATACAATCGCTTCGACGACGAAGCGTAGCCGGCTAAGCGAAATTCGCCTTTATAGGTCGGCTTAGCCTGTCGTTCTGCGCTTCGGAGCGAGGATCGGCGCGCTTCGAACTACGGTCTCCGAGGTCATTGCCGCGCCAACGGTGGACCAATCACGAGCACGCTGAGACGTGCGCGGCCAGCGATTGGAGGAGCGAGGACTCCGCGCCCCGCGGCCCGCGCTCCAGCGCGAGTTCGAAGACCCGAACCTTGCGGCTCACCGCGGCCAAGGTCGCGCGAGAGCGGCACCGACAGAGAGACTAGCCGAGCGTTCGAGTGGGACGTAGCCGTTGCCGGTTGCGTCACACAACGAAAATATTTTTGGTGATGGAACGCGAGTGAACTTGAACACGAAATCGAGCTAATGGATGGCGAGCGCGGTGTAGGTCGCCGCGTGACGGACTGACCCGCTGCCAGAGCGCCCTGCTTGCCTGCTTCCCGCACACCACAAACTTCCGGGATTTTATCACTGTAATTACCTATTACTACTTTTGGGATGACCTACAAGTTGCAATCTTCACAATGCCCATGTACTCACGAATACACTAAGACGCTGGACACAAACACACGCGTGACTGTGCCAACTTAGGTATTTTAAAAATAATAATCTTCCAATACCAATCGCGAAAACGTGATAAAATATTTTTATATACAAAATATGTCATATGCACAAAACACGTGACCTGGTAGATATGTAAGATAATTAAAAGCACAAACAGACTAAAGCTTGTAAAGCACTGATTGCTATAACGTGACTGCGATTAAAACTAACTATATACAAGGAACTTTGTGTAACTCTGCATAATACGTATTACCTACCTTCTTGTAATTGATAAACAAGTTTCTTTTAACAATAGGTACATAAACACGACTTTATATAACACTGACGTTACAATTGTTTTAAAAGCGGAAGATTCGTTCTTATTTCAAGCTTCACTAGGTGTTTATTCGCTCGCGCGAGTAGTTATTTACGCGAGATAAAACGAGCGGCGGTGGGCGTCGCGGCGGGTGAACGACCTGGAAATTTTGGCGCAGGCCGGTCAAGGCCACTGGCACGCGGCGCGCAGGCGCTCGCTCACAGCCTACTGAACTGACACTCCACTACTCCACTGCTGACAACTTCTTTTTCTCCTAATTTACACGTTGACACAATTATTTTTATTTTATTTCATTGGGATAGTACCTATTATGCTATCAGGATATGTATTAAACAGGCCAAAAAGCTACGAAATCTGTTTTAAACAGATCATTCTGGTGAACTAGTAAAAAAATTGGCACAGCTATATACCTAGGTAGTTATGTAGTCAACAAAAAGTAGAACTGATATTAATAGCGACGCAACGTCATTTAATGTCTTTCTAACTAGGTATTTGGTATTATTTATCATGTTATGTGATGTTGTTTGTTATTTTGCGAATGAAAACAAAAAATTGCCCCAAATTCACATATAAACTGCCTATGTTGACGTATTTGTGACATAAGAATGAGACTGATATTACGAGTTATGTGATATTAGTACGATTGCCTCTTTCATGAAAATACATGAAATATAATTAATTCTAGGGATGTATTTTTACTTTGTAGACAGAAAACTTATAAATTCAAAGATTTTAAGTTGATATAATAGAAATCAAAGCTGAATTTTATTTTGGCTTGGAACCAGTTTCTTGAATAATCCACCTTAAAAAACTTTGTCTAAAAACTAAGCAAAGGGTTCCAACTTCCATGGTTTCCCTTACATGTGCAACTGAAAGGTGGTCGTCATTTTTTTTACATTTTTTGTCGCGATTATTTCGCTCCAATACTTTCCCTTTTGAACAAAAGGAAACTTTTTAAAGGGTTTCGCAAATATCCTCCCACACGTGCTCGTTTTTAATAAATGATTTTTGAATGATGCACAATGTACCTACATTTGGATTTTCTAGCACTTCACATTGTAGATAATATTATTGGCTATGGTCTGATTTACTTTATGTAATAATGTTAAGACCTATGTTCAGCATTCAGCAGTGGACGTCTCATGGATAAAATTACGATGATGATGACATCAAGTTAATTAATTATGTTATATGTTATCCTATCATTGGCTATCAATATCATACTTTGAATGAAACTGTTTTGCTAGGTTTGGTACAAGGATCCAATCATCAAGGATTTGGTATAACGATTAAATTACTTTTATTTTTATCCCTTGATCTCTGACACCAAATGCAAACACAAAAAAAAACGAATGGCGACATGTGTGTCGATTAAAACGTGAAAGTGAATAGGAACCCAGTTTTTTACTTCCTTCCGCTGCCCTCACTTTTAATATCGGGGTGCGAATATCAAATTTCGTAGTTGGCTTTTACCAAAATAACTGGATTAAAGATACTGAGTTTAAAGTTCATTGAAATAGAGTTTATATTCGTATGTTGGCCACAGCCGAAAAACTCAAAGCTGGTTTCGTCAGTCGGTAGCCACATGTATACTTTTGTATTGTTCACTGTGACCACAGTCGGCGGGACTTGATGATCTCGATTGATCGGCCATTTTTTAACTAAATTATAAAAAGCAGACCGTATGCCATATTGTTTGCAATTTATGGTTTCAATTTTTTGTTCCTTCCGGATTACTCTTGACAAAATAATGGTAACACAAGGCATAATCAACATGATAAGCTGTTGCTGTTGACGCAAAAAGAGAAAAAGTTGATGATAAATTAATGCGTGAACATAACACTACACAATTTAAATATGTGACTATAAGGTTCAACAACCATGGCGTTTCATGACCATTATTTGTAAAGTCGTTTAACAAAATAAAACGCAACAATAACCGAAGGGCCGGCCTTCCCTCGCCGGCCGAAGGACGATAGGAGTCTGACACAAAAGCGAGCGTGCCTGCCCAGTGCCCAGCCTCCGGACAAACGGGACTTCGCACTTTATTTACTTCGCATCCATTATCCCACTCATAAATTAGCTTAACAACTTTGCAAAGAATGTGATCAGTGATCCTTTCTCACAACCGACAACCGCAAGGGCCGGACAGGCGGTGAAATAGGATCCGTCAACAATAATATGTATTTGAATGAGAAAGTGACATGGTGAATTGGTTTGTCAAGCTTATCAATGTGGCTTTTATGAGTTCGGTTATTCGCGGATCCTTACCATAGAGAAATTGTTAAAAATATTTGATGTGCCATGGTGAGCCGATTATTGTACATAAGTTAAAATTAATTACAACAATGTACCTATACGTATTATTTACCACAAATTCTTTACAAACTTAAACAATATAGAAAAAGTTACGTCGCAATATTATTGTAATCGGATGCTGGCGGCCTGGATTCGCTTGAAAGTTCTGCGAAGTCACGAGGAGCCTCGTTGGCAATTCGGCCGGTTGCCGGTTGGTGTGGAGTCCGAATGTTTGCAGCGCGGCGCGGTCAAGGCCTCGCTGAGACGGCGATTACACCCGATGCGCATCGGAAACACGACCCGCCAGATGAGATTGTTATTGTATGTATTTGATCATCGACTTTGGTGCTTATAAAAATTGCTAGTTATTAACTTACGTCCTATTTATTGTTATTTTGAGCACTGTATGTGGTCAAGACGTGTCTTTAGCCTCTAGCACTGTACAATCAAAACACATTCTAAAATCGATCGTTCTAGTGTCAATTTCAGCAACGTAATGACATGTCTTGTAAAGTATCAGAATTCAGAATATTTCTAGACTCAGATAGAATTGTTAGAAAGATTCCTACAAAAAAACCTCTACAAAATTTTACAAATCACCGGAAAATACAACGTTTGTATTGTGTTAGGCAGTTATTTTAATAAGTAGGGAAACTTAAAGGTGAAAGAACAATACGTCTACGTCTTCTTAATTCTGATATTTCCCAAAAACATAAAAATTATCTTTGTCATTTTAATTTTGTGAAAGATTTGTACGAACCAACGAAAAGTATTTCATAAATGAAAACATAGGTATGTAGCGGTGTTGAGTGGCGAAGAGTGCCGAGCTATAGCGAGTTTTTCCGAAGCAGTGCGAGGTCAGTATGAGTCAATTACCCCGCGCGGGCTGTGGCGACGCCGTCGACGACACTGCTCCCGCGCCGCGCCGTCATCACCCCACATAGCGCGCCCGTACCAAAAGATCACAATTTTTGGTTTTTAATAGATATTTTCTTGTTTTTCTTTTTAATTTCTTGATAAGTTAGTAGAAAACATGAATTTTGAACAAATGTACTTGGAAACATTTAAGTATTTAAATTATTACCAACAAATCCGGCAACCTGGCAATCTTTTATGTTTTTTTTTTTATTACGATTTTAGAGCACACTTTAGTATGTTTTAAAATATTTTCATACAATTGAATGTAACCGTTGTAAATATTTACCAAAAAATACTGAGTCAAATCGTTATTTTATTTATTGCCGTTCTATAGCTACATATCACAGTATTTGTGCGGCAGAGTGTATTATTACCATGAATAAGCAAGCATGACATACAAGCCGTGTGATCCGGACGCTCTCAATCGTAGTTGACCTCGGCTGATTCGGCAACCCGTGCCAAGGCCAAGGTCAATTTGTCGGGTGTGTTCAATTAATAGCTCGATGCGGTGATGCCTGGAGCAGCCGCACAGAGGCAGCGTCCGCCCGACACATCACTCTGTGTCTTCGATTTGTGTGTGGATCCGTTTACAACAATTAATTCGGTGGAGACGACACGACTCACCATATCGCTTCGTCTGACTATGACACAGTGGCAATGACATTACAAGGTACCTCTACCTACCTATTGAATTTAGCCAAAGACACACGTGTCAATTTAAATTTTAACGTGATCTTAAGGTTACTTTATTTCTCATAAAAGCATTAACAGTTCTTCAATCGTTTCAACGTTTTCTTACATTGAAAGCCAAATGTTTGATGCGTAAACGGAAAAAAGGATGACGTAATGTAACCTTCGCAACTTGGCAAAAAATGATATAAAACACGCAAATGAGAGGCTACAACGAACCCGACGTGATTCAGTACTTAGGAGCTCATAAAAATAATTTGTAGTCATCAGTATTCGTACACAATTGTATGTATAACTAATATTTTTGTATTCTGGCGGTGCGATATCAAAATGTGACCAATACTGAATGTTGTCTATGGAGATTGTCGAATATCGCAAACCTCCAAACATTTGTGAACGGCCCCGCCGCGCCGCCGCCGTATAAACTAGGAGCACTTCCTCGTTCGAATATCGGAACATGTCAATGTCAAACTGTGCTGATTTAGCTGCAATGTCAACCTCAAGGCAACGCCCGACATGAGGAAATTTGACGGTAACTAAATCTAATTGTGCTAAACATAGTGGTCGCTCAACCATTTAACAACAGTGGACATCATTATTTTACAATGTGGCGGGAATTTATCTAAAACATTTTGTTATCAATATCAAGATAGATGTATGTCATTATGACTGTTAGATAAACGCAACCGATTAAAGTGGCATTGGTAGGATTAACCTTTAATTTACGGCTTTTAAATGAATTCATGTTTATTAAATACTTCTCATGCCAACTAGGGAAGGGCAAGAGCCTGTATATCAACTTATGGTTAACAAGTGAAGTAAATAAAGTATGAATGCAAGTACATGGATTGTGCTGATGAAGGAGCCTTTCGCCTTTCGGTCACCTCACCTTGATATTTGCATCAAGTCGAGACTTCCTGCTCCCTCAGAGGACGTCTGCATGCTATTTACACATCCTACTAAGCACCTCGGAATTAAATATATTTCCCACTTCAGCTCTGATGGATCTACTTTTTACAACAAAAACGTACGAAAACACTATCGTAAAATAACGAGCCAAATGCGAACGCGCCAAGTAGAGCATTGAAATCGGCTATTGGTCCAAGACTGCAGAGCTTTGAGCTTGTTTAATTATACGTTACAATAACGTAACGTAGTGGAGTATAGGAGAGGTGTTGCGCAGTAGGTCTTTGCGTAATCAGAGCATCGCGGCGTCCCCGCGCGGTGATGCACCTCGTTGTATAATATTGGTTGGTGGCTGGTGGGCTGTGCGCTGCGCCCGCGCACACGTTGCAGCTCAGCGCTGCAATGCGTTGCCGCTTGCACTGCTCACCTACACTCGATACTGTGCGCAACAATGAGGAAGTCTATGCCAAACATTTCCTAGTGTTACATTTTCTCAACCTCATTATTATTGCCGTATAGCTCTTTGTGTGAGCTGTGACTTGTGATCTTTTTTTTTTCACGAATAAGCTATGAAAATATTTTTGCAAACGAAATTTGAAATTTGAAAATTGCAGACGAAAGTCCAGTTTTTCATATGCCAGGATTTAGGTTATGTAAGCAGCGAGGGCGCTTTAAGTTTGGTGTTAGCAATCGATGGCAGACAAAAGTCAACATGTTATTCTGGATCTCTCTGAATTTTCTACATAATCAATGAGCCCTGACTTGAACTCGAACTAAATACGTAAAATTTTCATTTTGATGAGTCCAAGTTAAAGAGTAGGCTACTGACTACCAAATCGTAAACAGATTTAAATTAGTCTAGATCTGCTTCCTTTAATAAGTGCGATATATGATTTAATTTACATGACAACTGGCTCATCAGTTATATTGGGCTCTATCCCGCATATGAATACATCTTTAAGGTATTTGTACAGCAATTTAGAAGTGAAAAATCGTAAAGAAAGCACTAGCATAAGCATCTAAGGAAAAAGGCGCGGGAAAAGAGGCACGCGGCACGAAGCTACGGTCCGGGGGCCGCCGGGGCTAAGCCGCCAAATATTGCGCAGCATTAACTCCTGAAAACGTGTCCGAAGAAAGTTCACGGCCGCGCGTTGACGTTACCACCTGCCGCGCCCCGCGCCCGCGCCCGCCCCCGCCCCCGCACTCGGTTGCCTCCCGCGCTCCTACTCACTGATGGCCTACCCGATCCACGCTTATTGCTTCCTAGATAAATAACCTCAATTACAGTTACATATGGTAACGGAGCTTCAGATTACTAAGGCCAACTAAGTACTCCGTATTAATTTAAAATTAATTCGCAAGAAATAAATATGGTGCAACGCATTGTTATCAATACGTATCGCAAAATCGAAATCCTCAATGTTTTATCGGTTCGCTATCACGGTTCAAGGCCTCGTGTCGGCCGATTGGGGAGGGTTATATTTATGTGTATGAAGGGTGATCGATTCGGTGATATCTAGGCTGTGAGCAGCAGCAGGAGCTGTGAGATTAGAGTGGGCGGCGGGGAGGGGCCGGGGAGGTTCCGTGGCCTTGGCGCGATCGTTGGCCGCGACGGGCGCGCGCGTGTACCGCCCGCGATAATTTCGGCAGTTGCGCGCATGAGTCTACTGACCCCGTCGTCGTTGTTTGCGACGCAAATGATCCCCTTGACTTTATTTAAATCACCCACTCCGTCAACCGTTCAAATAGATAGTAAATAAATATTTAAATGTCACTATTTCGAAAAAAAGAAGATGTTTGAGACAATGTTAAAAAACTATGAGTAATAAAGTTAATTCAGCTTCTGCCAGGTGGCTTAAAATAGTTTCTATAGATGTTATGTTACCTGACCAGTATTCCATATTGGCCTTGGGTCGGAATCGGTCCTTCGGTCGAAAAATAGTAAGATGTCACCTTATAATAATTAATATGTGTGACTGTTTCGTGATGTGGGTGTTGCACTGAATTATTGGTCAATACAAGAGCACAACGGCAAACACTACATGTTGTTATGTCGGGAAAACGTGCCTGTATTACGTGTTAGAAACCCGGAAATGGTGATATAATTAATTAAGTGTGTTTTTACTTCTGAATTTTATCCTTACTTCTTGAAAACGTGAACTTTGTTTGGTTTGTTCGTTACAGGGAAGCCATGCCATCGAAGTACGGACGTAGTTCGCGGAGAAAGTGCTGCGCATTACCTATAACAAACTTTCATTTTGTATCAGACCGGTTTCAATAACTTTTTTCTTAAGAGTGCCCCACGCTCCACATGGAATACGATTAAATGAATACATATTGTTTTTTTCTTCAATGTATTGTTATTTATTACTTTAAATGTGACTTTAGTTCCAAGCAAAGTAGAATCAGAAATATATTTCTAGGTCAAGTTTGTTTGGCCTCCCCCGGTTACAAAGGAATAACCATCGGGCTAGTGAATTTTATAAGCTATCTAAAACTACTGCCCTCTAAATTACGCAGGTACCCAACTACTGTGACTTTAGTAAGCCGTGGTCCATTACACTGATTAACATCATTTACTACGACCATTTTGCGTAGGATGCCATAACCATTATTGGAATTGCTGTAATTACACAACAGCCGAGAATAATCGGCTGTCTATACGATGCCTTCTAATTTAGTCTGTGGTAGCGGGATCCAAGTGTAATATCACGCACAGTGACCTCCTTGTCAACAAAAAAATAACAATAAAGCAGTCATTCAACTTGGCATAAGTATTATTAAAGGTAGTTGGAGGCGATGCAAAGATTTCCTTTATGTACCGAAAACAACACAATTGAAGCAGTTTCGATTTTCGGCAATGAATAATTTGCGTGGTTGGCATTGTGAAGGCACTTCCTCGGATTCCATCTGGCGGAGAAACGCGCGGCGTGCGGTGTGCTTGCACCTTGTTATTAGTAAAAAGTGGATTCCGCACAAACATCGGTATTTAAATATTTTGGGTTCTTTGTTGTGTGTTTTTTATTAGTAAGTATATTATAGTGCTGTATTTCGGGTACGCATGCCATGCGCATGTCAGCCGCGTGCCACTCTACACATGTTCCTTGTTTTCTCCGGTAACAACAGTGACGTAATCGTATGCTTTAATGGACTTACTGTTGGTTTACATTGAAAGGTTTAGGTTTGATTAGGGCTTAGGCTGGCTTATGCTGGGGCAGTAAATATAGCTTGGCGCCAGGAAGAGCTGTGGGGATGTGTGGCTGTGGGACTGGTGGAGTCGGCGAACGCGCGCGCGTGCACTGCACTCCGCAAGTGCGTGTAACGGTGCACCACGTTCTTGCTGTGCCACTCCACTACCATATTGATAACTAGAAATAGAACCTTCCTAAATAATGCCATACCGATTCGAATGAGGCCAACCAAATAAAAAACTCATACACAAAGCCTGCCAAACAAGTAATTATGCCATAAATGGCATCAAAGTCTTTGACCATAATAAAAGGGACCTAAACGTGACCAGAAAAACTGTGTTAAAGATTTACGGGAGAAATTACCACTAATGTTGACTTCCCAGAAATGTCTTGACAAAACAAAAAAAATAATGTCCCATTTTAGTTTTTGTTTCGTTACATTGTCTTAAGGAGCTTTTCTTTTCTATGTACGAGTATAGCAAAAGATGGCTATTGTTTTCTTTTTGCATAAATACATATTTTGACGGGCTGAGACAGATTTCGGTTAAGGGATATTTTCGCTGGTTGGACGTAATTATCGTGACCCATATTGTCAATGGATCAAGGAGCAACGAGCGAGTTTAATACCATCTGCTGAGTAAACAATAGATCAATAGAAATCTGCTAACCCTTACTCCCAACTTCCTTTCAACTTCGATTTCAAAGGTTGAAATTTTTTACAATCCGCGTAAAAAATGCAAGCAGAATGGTGTTCTCCTATTGTCAAAAAATTCACGATGCGATTCGACCTACCCTTTCTTTTCATCTCGGATTTCACGAACAGGTAACGTCCAACTTTTTGCCGGGATACGTTATTGTGCAAGTTTCGCGATATCTAACTCTTCTGAGATGGTGAAAAAATTAAAATGATTGTTTAATCGGAACCTTTTTGACGACAAAAAATGCGAGGATTGAATCTTTTACAAAAGTTTTTTAACTTCCTTTTGTTCGATCGGTTCGTAACCGACATTCCCAGATCGCTGATGTATTGTGTCGACGCTAAACGATATCGCGGCCGAGGGACGCCCTTACAAATATTCGTCTTAATGATAAAATATCAGCGGGATACCGTGCAATATTTTCACAATATTGTATTCTCATAATTTTGGTTTTACTTTCCGATTCTTTAAAAAACTGATATTAACAAGTTTGATATATCGTTTAAATCAATTTTACTGAAATTGCGATATTTAAATTCTTTATCTCTCAGCCAGCAGCGTTTTTTACAGAAATGTATGGAAACGAACAAAAAAAAAACACTTTAAGGATGACAACAATGGCACAGTCCCTTTAGCATTCCGGTACTTAACGACAATTTTGTATGTGGTAAACTAATCAGCACCCAAATAATTATTTCTGTGGCGTTTTGTGTTGGTGACTTCGTGTCAAAAGCTCGGCGGGATCCTTGGACATTGCTTGTAACAATAGTTGGCGATTCATTCTTACGACAGAATTTCTGTTCTTTTACTCAATGTGAAATGTGAATAGGCGTGGTGCAGGGGCGACGCGAATGTCCATAATATTATGTATGCGTATGGAGTCCAGTAAGCATTAGTAAGCAGGATTGCACGACAATCGCGGCGTGATGACGGCAGGCCGCGAGCCGCGCGGGCATAGGGCGAGCCCCGTTAGGACGGGGTGACTGACTCCAGCACTGCAACCTGGTGCATTGTGCTCTAACGAGAACACACCATTATGTGCAATCATATCAAGCGAGCTAACTTTACCTCCTCGCGAACAAACTTGAGGGCGGTGCGTCGCGGTCGGTCGGTGACACTTACCTGTAACAAGGAAAATCAAACATTGTAGCTACTTTGCATTAAGTTGGAAAAATATAACCCAAGTCTAGATCAACATTTAATATCCGGTCACAATGACTTCAACTGATAGCCAGGAAAAAGCACAATGGATTAAACAGTGGTCGTTACGTTTATGTCTTTGTGGAGGCCAACAATGAGGCCATTCACACTCTGCATATCACTTAATATGCTAATAAAGGTATTGTTTCTAAGTCAAAGTCGATTAAATGGTGCGCATAAATTACTAATAAATAGAAATTTTAAATGATAAATTTAGTATTTTGTTCAGTTGGCACAGGAAGCGGTAGGGTCAACGCACGAAATGATGTCGTTCACTGGCGAAGGTGGCTACTGAACTTGAGGCGGGCGTCCTTGAGCCGCCTCCCAAATCGCCAATAACCAACACAGACATGGTTACTTCACATCTCCGTGCTGTAACGAGCACACATGAGCGCTATATAGCACAAGAATGTTCACCCACACGTCCGCAGAACTGACCATACGCTCATTTCGGCTACCACCACATACAAACACAAAGTCAACGAACCGTAATGTGAAAAATGAATCGCATGTGAAAATAACAAGTCACATTTATCAACTATGATGGATGTTGGAGAAAATTAAAACACTTACTTAATATCAAAGTTACATCGAATTTACCGCATATGACATATAGTCCTTTCGTCACGTTTTTAGCGTTCCGTAAACATGTAACACTGTTATAATTGAATCATGTCAACTCATGCTTAATTATAATATGGATATTATCGTTATGTAGAAATTGGCCAAGCGGAAAGAGAGTTGCAAAATCTATAAAATCACGTATTAACAAGGAAGCCGCAGTAACTTTCTAACACGAATGTGCCTCTGATGACTTCAGAGAAGTCAGACCATTGGGCGTCTGATTCATAATATTTGCCGATTAGCACGAGAATTAAATACATATATTATTCATCTAAACGCATTCATCCTTCATATTGTTATTTTGACATTGAATTATTAATATTTAGTTAGGTATTTTTGTAATTATTCAATCATACAAACCAAGACTGCTTTGAGGTTACATATTTCAAGTATTAAAACAGGCAAAACTCAACTCAAATGTAGAGTGACTAATTTCCGGATAAATTTCTGCGATTAGTAATAGAACAACCGGTGAGGAACCGAGCCACCGAGGTCGGCGGGTAATAATAAGATTTATATTTTGTGTGCGAGGCCTCGGGCCACTGACCGCTGCCGAATCTCAAGGTCTGCGAGCATCGCGCGGTAAACAAGTGCCGACGTATACCTATCTACACGACTACACAGTGCACGTAGCCTGTAGCATGACTTATTTTATCAACTATACCTATTCCACGTGATCTAATGACAGCGTTACCGATTCCAAATTCAGTTCTTCGCTGATAAAGACCTGTCTCTGAACTCTAATCTGTGGATCAGCCTACTTTACGTTCATACCTATGTAAACGTCAAGAATTGTTTTAATTGTTGTATTCTAAGAACTTGTTTTTGTGGTTTAGAGTCGGCCAGAATAGTATTAAAAATGTTGTTTTTCCTGAAAACATCGTAAAGACGCAATAAATGGAAATTTTAAATAGCCTTGAATTAAGAAATAGACTCGTAGTCTGCCAAAAGTTCAACATCGCATGTAAATGTGTACATAAGGGTCATCACTGACGAATGTTCATGATACGTCATTATTTGTAATGATGTCGTTACACTTATTTTAAATAATTAATTATGTATGTAGGTATATCGTGCCACTTACTACCCCAGTGATTGCTTGAAAATATAAGAGACAGCACATTTCGTAAGTGCGTCTGTACTCCTTGTCTGTGAAGCAACACATTATTAAAGATGAATTAATTTATGGCCACGGTGGTCTTGATCTTTAGAATCAATTCAAGAGATTCAGATCTTTTATGTAATGAGGCTTACTTAGGCATTACTACGACAGAGGCCCGTGCTACGAAGGTGCTACGGTGCTGCTACGCCACTGCTACGCTCCCGTAGGCCGGGTGGAATGAAGTGGAGCGGGAGAGAGTGGTCACTGAGCCAGTATTATATGGCCGACGCGACGGGCATTTTCGAGTCGAGGTCTTTGGGAAAAGCGACCGCTACAATTTGGGGAAATGGCCCATCGGTTACGGGGCCGTGCTGCACGCGGGCCGCGGCACGATTATTTTACAAGTTCCTTGAGATTGTTTTTTATTTTCTGTGATGACATATCCGGCCAGCGAACGGATTATTATGACTTCATGATTTCATGTCCTTTATCGTCCGTTGTTCCAAAAAATATGTTAACTATTCAAAATGTAAGTAGGTACTTTCTTTCTAACAAACACAATCTACGTACATTGCACAGTGTAGATACGTGTAGAATTAAATTATTTTTATCAAGTTCAATGACATTTTATCATTTCGCCTTGAATAATTTATCGCTATTGTCTGCCAAATAATTGACAGGCCAAAAAGTATTCGTAATTTCACAAAAAAGAACAAAATCTTTGTTTTTGGCTACATATTCATCGAATATAATTTACAGACTTCTTTGTTTGTACTTTCGAGTTGAGAACATGTTTGATATTTTTCTTTACGTGGCATGTTAGTTCTTGTGAGCATGACGTAATAGGTGTATAATAAACTGTAGTAGAAAATAAGAAGTGGCTACCGTCGACATCGGCGGCGGCGGCGGCGCGCACATGTCGCAGTCAATGCCCGTGGAACTTGATCTTTGGCTAGTTGTTCCTGGTTCACGGGTACGTCACCTGCACGCTGCCTACCACGCGATCGAGTGTCATACAAATTAGCGCGATTTTCAGGCGATTGCACGACAAAGCGCCGACACTGTTGTCTGATGTCGTTGCCCTCGTTGAACTTTCCACTCGTTAAACTTGATTATCGACACACGATCAGCGTAAGCTCAGTTTATACCGATTATGTAACAGGTGGCTCGAGTTTCTAATAGTTATAACATTGACTTGAAGAATCCATCATTTTAATATTTTATGAAATGTTTTTAATATTTTACGACGTACTCATCATAACAGATCTGTTATGTGCAACATAAAAAGAAAAGTTATGTCGTTCAAAACAATCGTTTTTTGATCGTCGCTTTTCTTTTTATGTTGCACATTGCAACAAAGTATTATGATTGCTATAATAATATATTTAACATTTTAACCGAATCGATTCGAGGCATGCACTGATGCAATTGATCTAACCAAAATATTTTTCTCACACTAAAGTTTTCCCGCCTTGTCCGGCTAATCTGACCGGAGGCTATGTTCCCGTCACGTGGTGTTGCGCGTGAACTAAAACTTGGAAAATGAATATATACTGCATATATTCATTTTTCTATGTAGAATAGCATGTGGACTGCACATAGGTAACGTCCATATACCGGTTTACGTGCGCCATAGTTACTCGTAGGTAATGTCATACGCATGCGTGTCGCGTAATCAGACAGGATTCGCACGGTGGCGAGTGCAGGCGATGCATCGCGGGATGCAACGTGCGAGCGGGACGCAGCGAGTTCAATGGTATTTGATATAGTGCAATGGAGTTCTTTAACCCCTTAGCCTACCTGCGATTCTTGCGAATGAGGCAGTCCGGCCGTTGTCCCTGACTGCACCACTATCAAGCACGTATCTTTATAGGTCGCTGCTAGGCGCGGTACCGACCGACAACATGTTACAACTCATTGCTAGCGCGGAAATATAATTCACTTAACTATGTGGCGAGTGAGGGGTTGAAATTATTTGGGAGTGCCAAACTCAGACTGCTGTTTTTTGTTTTACATTGAGAAGTTTTTTTTAAAGATATTTTTAGTTTTGAAAGTTGCATTCTAAAATATTGTATATAGAGAATTACATTCACATTAATTGTTTAGAAATCCTAGCTTCTTTCTGTGCATGACTATTAGAATGATGTAAGATTTCTATTTAATCAAAGCATTTAGAAAACTATTAATAGCGAATTACCAAAATCGTTTTTAGATTTTGCTGGCTATCATGTTAATTGTGAATAAAAGCTTGGAAAAATAATAATAGCGCGGTATTTGCAGACTGCAGGGGCTAGTGATGTAACCAACTGGACATGGACATGCCAATCACGTCGGATAGTAGCTCGTCGCATGTCAACTATAATCTAGGATTTTAAAAATTCGCAGCAGGTGTGTGGGAGGGGAACGGGGGTACTGTCGGGGGGGGAAGCACTGGACTGGTTTCCGTTGTTTCGCAATAACGCGGGTTCAATGACGCCTCCGTACTTATAATTGCTGGCGTGTCATGAACGTGCACTCGACCCCTTCACTTCTGTGCCGTGTGTACAGGCCCTGGAATATCTTAAGTTCTCAACCCGCTAATGACTGTTACGCTCTACATACGATATGGGATAAAAAAGGAATAGCTAAGTAGTCTTGTCGATTGTGCCGAACCAACTGGAACCAATTAACCAGATACCAATACAACTAAATAGTCGTTCATTGAAAACGTTGTAGACAACCAATAAAATATTTGTTAAACGATTGTGTGATGCAGCAAAACAATTGATTATAAAATGTATTTTCAGCATATTACTATTACAATTAATTTTACTTTTATTGCTGAAAATTCATTATAGTATTATAAAAATAATTTCCAAGTTAAATTCAGTAAAGTTTCTAAGTAACTCAGACTATCGTAGACTCAAGACCATAACTTCCAATACTTGTCCCGAGATAACCGTGATAGGAAAGGGCGCATAAACACCCAAATAATGATATGCCTATACATACCGACCTACAAAACCGATAAGGAAGAAAGTAAACAGAAACAATCAATAATTCATATACAGAATAAATAGTAACATTGTTTTGATATTGACCTTATAACTAAGTTACTTTACAAATCCGATCTACCCGGCTGTATAGATTTGAATCTTTTGATGAAATTTCAAATGCTTAAACAATATACATCCAGAGTGTTGTTAGTTTTCATGAGGGGTGAACTGTGAGTGAGTAAATATGTTAAAGTAGTTTAGTTTAAGTTTAGTTCGTCGTGAAAGCTGTAAGTTGGACGGGTGGCGGCGCCGGCGCCGCGCCGTTGACCTCGCGCCGCGAACGACGACCCACCGCCTCTTACCAACTACACGCGACACAACCAATTTATACTTCAAATAGTCTAGTAGACTAGCACCAGTTAATAATATTCGCCGCTGCCGTTAAAGCTCCCCCGACCGCATCTAAGTAAGGACCATTACCCGGGGGCAGTTCATGTTGCATGTAATTACAATTACCTGCACAAATACGATTTATGGCTTTGCAATAATTAAGCTTTTTCATTTAAGATTATTACATTACAACAACATGTGTTACTTGTATTAACAACGTGTTTTAACTTTAATGCTGAGGGGTTATTGCAGTTTACATGAGTCGAATGTTGTGCACATGGTAATCTGAGTTCAATATATTAGGTGCAGTGTTGTTGTGGTGTGTGCGGCGCAGTGTTTCGTAACTGGCGGCCGTGGTCGATGACTCCGAACGTTCTAGTGCTCACATCTCTCCGCGTTACGTAACCGCGAGAAAGTTGACATCCGCTCGTGGAACGTTCCGGCCAACATTTTCAGCCCAGAGTCAACGCACCGCGATGCACCCCAATTAGCACCGCGCGGCCAGCGCGGGTGGCTTGCAACGTGCAACGTGCAACTCCCTCACATCACGCGTATTAGCGATGATCGTGGAAAATTGCTGTAACATGTGACACGCTATGACAATGTAAAAATGTTTGTCCTGTTGTGTTTAGGCAGAAATCGGCGTAATCTAGAAAGCATTTTATCACTTTAATGCTTATATTAGTGTCATAATTAAATTAATTACTTTAATGCCCACATTTTACGCGCTATCTATCGGTCAACTAAAATCTGTTATCAGTACTTGTAAACTTTAGTACCTATGGCGCACAACGTGACGTATCAACTACTTCCTGAACAACTCAATTTAAAATTATAAAAAATGTGGTGTGTTGACGTCGGAAGTTACTACACCATTGCTGATATAATATAAGCAATAATAATAATAGCCCGAGGCCGTAATAAAATGTCATTGTCACAGCGTTATCAAAATCGAGGACATTTTTATATAATTCTGGGTCGTTGTACCGAAGCAATGTTTTGTTCAGCTTATCGCAGCTATGCTATCGAGCTAGTAATGTATGTCACTGATAATACAGTGTAGCCTGTTCCTTTGTTTGTTTCTACCAAACTACTTCGACTCCAGCTACATGGAGATACTCTGTGGAGCCTGTCGAGGTTAAGGTTATGTCTTTCTATTTTTTGTATTCAACAGAAATACTAAACTGGTTTTTCACTTGTGGAACTTCTATGCCACGTATTTAAGTCACATCTAAATGTTACGCGTTCCGTGTTACCAACCAAATAGTTTCATTGTAGCAAATATATTCGTTGTGGCTACGATAGAGTTAGCCTGTAACCGAAACATACGGGATTTATTTCGTCGACGTGTCTAACTAACACATCAATTTCAAAAGGTCGGTGTCAATGGACTTCTTAGTGAACTGTCATGAGTCAGTGCTTGACGTACCAACACCGTGTAGCGGCAACTACTGTGACAACCAACTTGAACCAAACATCCTCACACAAACTCAACTGAAAATAATTTAGCATTGTTCTATACACATGTTCTAATGAGCGTGTAAGAATGCAAGAGTATGTAAATGAGAGCGTAAGAGTGATGACACACCGGGGAAATGGAACTGTGTAAGTGAATGACTGAAATGAAAAGAGCGAAGCGCATAGTAGTGATCCGAACACGACGACGCGACGCGCAGGTGCAACTACTTCATTGTATGGATCAGATTACGTGGAAAAAACTTTCAAATTGTTTAAAACATTTTATGTTGAATATTTTTATAATCACAGTCTCGTAGGAAAATAATCCATTGTTGCTAAATTACCAACACCGTTAATAGTAGATTGTGTGGCTGACGCATTGTTTCTATGAGTTATTTTTGTCATTAGTTTTGTTGTCACCTACACGTGACTGACTACGCTACGTTATAGGCTTTAGAAATAGGAGTCATTGTAGTTCAACATCTACAGCGCTTCATAGCATGCGTATATTACATTGTGTTGTAGCGATGTATCGCGATAGAGGCGGCAGGCGGCGGCGTCGAGGGTGACTGACCCACTCATGGCAGATATTTGTACAATTGTGTTTATAGATTCGCTCCAAGGACGCCGTTTACGTCACCCGGGGTAATCGACTATCATGGTATGATAGAGATCTTATCACACGAATTTGATCTTTATTTCGTTGGAGCAAAGTTGGTAATGCAAATTGGTGGGAGATAACCACCGCTGAAGATAGAAATATGGATTCGTTAATTTGGAGAGACGATGTTCTAGAGGTCAATAATACCGGATGAAATCAATAACCACATTGCGTCGTTCTATAAATATGTATGATCGTCCAGGGAGAGACTAGCTTCAAAATGTTAACGATCTATTTATATGGTGATAAACTTGTTATAGATATTGTAGATTAGATCGCGTGCAGTGCACGTAGCTGAAGTGGAGTCACCGGCGGGTGCGGGCGCAACACCCGCGCGACAACGCGACGACACCCGGTCATTAACCCTTCGCACCCGCCGCCCGGCGTGCACCCCAACGCACAACCCTCCCCCACACAATGTTTTCCAAATACTACTTTTGTAAACACCGATGAGTCCCAATAGTGTCCTCGATTTCGATTCGTAGCACGAACAGTAAGCATTCAAAGTTTCTACGTTGGCACAAAAATGCATTACGCTAGATTTAAGTAACGCCTACGATGAAACGCGTTGGTACATCCAAAAGAATCACAAAAAAACATTGCGCAACCCATTAACGCCGATGTATTTATGGTGTTACGTAAATAGAAGATGCGACATGTTCGTTTTGTAGAGTAAACACCTGCATTCAGCAGCATCAGATGGCGTGCCTGTAATTGGATTGCGCCTGATGAATAGGATAAGTTATTGCCCCTGCTATTTTCAAGTACATAGAACATAATATGGATATATTGTCATAAAAAATCACAGTTAGTTTAATGGTGTTAACGGTCGAAATATGACTGGATCGAAGGCTACTCATCAATTCAGGACATGTCACTTTAACCTAGGCGTGCCTGCACAGGATTGTTCTAGACTAGACTGATACAGTTACTAGCTAACGGCACCCAACCGTTTCCGTGTTCACGCAATCCCATCTGCATTTGCAGGTTATTAATATTTCAAATGTGAAAACTTTGGAATGTTCGGGAAAATTGTCTCCAGCAAGTGTTTTATTTCAATTATTAAATATTTCATCATTTTCAAATACCATACCGATTTATCCAAGCTTCATTCCTGTCAAGTCGTATCTACGAGTATATCTTGCCAGTGTAAATTATTTGATGGAAACAGATATTTCTTTATTTAGGTAATTTTTTTGGTTTTTTCTATGAGTCATTAACCTGATGAGTGATAATGACAATCCATAATATAATTTTAATTACCCTGGTGGTATTATTGTCATAAAATGTGACCATTAACCAATGTGAAATACGTAGGTAGTCATGACAATCACTAACAAGAAAAATATCTTCTAAGATCACCAATAAGACCTTTTAATGGAAACTAATTCTTAAACAAGACAAGAATGTTATTGGATTTCCCGGAGCAGGACATCCGCGTCCAAAAAAGGACTGAAAATTTCTTAAATGTCAATCTGAAAACGCATAACTAACTAGTGTGTAAGGCGTGAAAGCACATAATATGTGTCGAAGCGCACGCTTTTAGTTTTCGCGCCACAGTTAGCCGATATAGGGGAGTCGTGCACGCATCGGGCGGGCAACGACCGCAGGAACTTGTAACTACATCCGGGGGTTCAGAACCGTACAGACGTAACTGCGCCTCGGAACCGCGGCGGTTACGAGGACTTACGACGTTGTGCGGCCGCGCCATCCGAGCGCTTTGAACCCACACTCGACAGGGCACAGGCGGTCTTTGCAATACCGATAGACCTTCCGCATTATAACGTGCCTAATATAAATTGACAGTTCGCTGCACATATTTCTGCCCCAGTTCTCCATTTAGTACTAAGTGAAAATTAATACTACAACGTCATCATTACATCTATTAGGTAAATTGAATCACTTTCATTCTATCATTGTGAAATTGCCCTTGAATAGTTTTATTTTGTAAACAATATTTTACACATCATTCATTCTACCCATCATGTTCGGAAGGAATTTGCATTGTTGTTCCACTTGTGCACTCTGTTTGATTTTTATACAAAAGCAAACCTAAATTAGGCGAAGTTGTTTTAGGAACTGATATGAAAGTAAGAAGTTTAATTACTGTCCTATTTATCGTCCAAAATTCACGTACAATAACATAAAGTCAAAATTATAATCGAAAACCGCATCAAATGATTAGTCATAGATGCGCAAGGTGCAGCTCTAACAAAATTCCAAACTGTTATATAATGTTACGGATCAAGTTTATTAATGTCAAACTTGTGAGCTGTGAATGCCCTTTACCGGAAGACGTCATTGCTGCAGAGTCATGCTCGGAGAAAGGCCTGAGAAATTTCCCCGCGTTACGACATCGCGCCGAGTTAACCGCTGGAATTAGCGAACGGGCAATACGATGGAAATGGAAAATCGCGAAGTGCAGCGGGGAGTTGGGGCGGCGACGGCTCAGGGCGGCGACGGTGTGCGGGGGAGGGGGGGTCCGGGCATTCGCGTGCACTGGCCTATATGCAGTGCGACGACACCGGCGCCCGGGAGCGATGCACTCTCTAAGTACATACTCGTAGTGCCGCGTACTCGACGCACACTGAGGCACACACCTATTTTTTCTATGTGTAGTTGTGTAGGGCGCCGTCGAGTCTCTCTTTACATAAAAAGTTTACTTGAAAAGAAGACTTTCAAAGCTGTAGAAGATTGAAATGATGATGTACACGCAGTACAAACACAAACGTATCCTATATCACTGCACAGACTACCGTCAAAGGAGAGTTTTACATGACAAGGAAAAGATCCTTGCAGTGAAAATGATCCTTTTGAGTTCTGAAACCATTTTCTTCAGAGTTTTAGCCTGCGTATGTAGCGACTTCATACAAATCTTATCTGAAGAAGTGACAACCTCACTATTAAGAACTTGCATGTTTGGATAATTTACAACTTCTGTCGAGTAACAATTCATGAAATTCTTACCTATCCAATTACTAAAATATTATTCAGTAATTTGTTATGAACGACCAAAGTTCTAAAGCAACTTTTAACACAAAGTAAGCCGTACAACCAAAACTGAACGGATCGCAGTCACCGGAAATCCCGCCAAATACGGCAGTCGGCGAGTATGAAAAGTTTTAACCATAACAAGTGACACTGCACTTTACGCATGCATGTGGCAGTAGATAACCGTAAAAGTGGAACGGATATTGGTGCATTACAATGGCATATGTATGCATGCATGAGTGCAATGGAGCGGGGTGACCGTGCGGCGGCGGCGCAGGGTGCAGTGACGTGCCCGTACTGCCCGTGTTCCGGTCTGGACCCGGCTGACTCATGCACGCACCACCCATCTATGTGTCGTAGCCTAATGATCTGATCATAAGCTGCCTAGTTGAAGAGCGACTGACAAGCGGCTGCTTCTAGGTCAGACTACAACCACAGTTCTTACACAAGTATTTTACCTGGTGGCTGTTACTATACTCGTACCACCTTCATATTTTTTAAACAAATATACAGGGTGGAATTTTACAATGCCACCTGGAGGGAAAGTACTCTCAATACTGGAGATAGCAAGTTTTACTCAAAGGAAACATTCCTTCATTTTTTAAAAGAAACATATCTGCGTTCAAAGATTTTCAAAAATTCGCTTGCCACGCTAGGGAATCGAACAAGCTAAAATCCGCAAAATTAACATCTTGTACTTTTATACTATCGAATCTATCGATCGATAGGGTGGGTCAGAAAATCTCTATAGATTTGATCCTTATCCGTTGAACGAACATGATAAATTAAATGAAAGGAAAACCATGAACGACTAACACTATATGAAGGTTCTATTTAAAATGAGTTTGAGGAATAAGTCAGGGCTTAAAATAGGTCCTAAGTAAACATCAATCAATCCTAATTTCAGCAAGGTATTGATTTGTAAATACATTTCCTGTTACATAATGTTATTACTTTTAAAGTTTTTATCATCATAACTGCCAGCTATCAATCGCGTGCTTCTCTTCAATCCCGCCTGACCATCCTAGACCAATTTCCCCATTAAATTGACGTTTATAAGCATGACGCGCCAATCATACACATTCTAGGCCACACGCTATATTTGACAAATCTCCGAAATCTTTCTCAAATCTTGGAATACAATACTGCCAATGTGTTTTTAAATCTTTTAGATACTTCACTTAACAGATGTGTCTAGAAGTGGCTAGACCGATCTCAAATCTACAAAAAGAATAGATATGGTATTGAATAACAAAGTGATAACAATACTTAGTTGTGTAATCTAAACTGTTATAAAATTTGGTAGTAAAACGTATTTGTTTAGACTAGGGACTATTTTAATTTGCAAGTTCTTATCACCTACAAAATGTAAGTTATATTTCTTATTGACTGACACGCACAGAACTGTAACGAATTTGTTACACAATCCAAAATCAGAGTGAAGAATTCGATAACGTATATACAAAGAGCAAAGTTCAATGACCACTTACTTATATTTCAAGTTCAAAAGGTCACTAAATAATTCAATAAAAATTGTAATGCTCACCTGCTTGTTGTTGTTGCAGTTGAATGTTATCTCTATTAGATTCCATGATGTCAACACATCGGGAATTTGATTAAAGATTTAAATAAAATACTTTGGTCTAAGTTAGTGTATGTTAGGTTTTAACCTGCGCGAGATCCAACAACGGTTTGGCGCGAAAGCCAGCGTTGAACGTAGGGTGAACGCGTAGGCGAGTCGCGCGCATGCGCCCCCGTGACGTCAATGAACCAGCCCCCTTCTACACCCTCCCGACTTGCCATCATTATTGCCCACAGTATTATTAAATTGTGAAATATGATTATTAAAAATAACCTTTCTTATATTGCTCACTTTAATCAAATATTAAGAGAATTGTATCGAAAATAATATGTGTTTTGGCTTGATCTTTCATATCAGATAACATCATTAGAACAAAAGGTCGTTGAACTGGTTTTTCAACATACGGCACTAAGTATTTGTTGTTAGCTTTAAACTCGGATCATTAAAATGTCAGTCTCATTATATTAAGACCACCATTACATTACCTTTTATAGGTGTTCTCTCTTATGAATAAATCATCTAACAAGAATCTATAAGATCGAATCTAACCTGAAACCGCTTGAAATAATTTAAATGGCAGCTGGTAATGTTGTTTGCGGAGCGCGGAGGAAGCGTGATGTGGGCTAGAGCCGAGGGGTCGGCGCAGTTCACGGCCACGAGGAGTCTCACCCACCACCACCCTGCCGAGTGCCACCCCACGGCACTGTCCACGCGGCCTAACCAGCGGTGGCTATTTTTAGGTCTCAGCTTATGTATGGGCTTAGATGTAAGTTTAAAGAGAATATAAATCGCAGGCGAATTTTATACACTACGGTCAACTTCAGGTAGCGCCTTTTTTAAAACTAACGTGGGTACTTTTACACGTGTTTTATTAACCGATTAATAAAAATAGCATAATAAATAATGACCCCAAAATGAATCCAAATCTAAGGCTGTCTGTAATACTGAACTGTGAATAACCAAATAAATATGTTTGCTGCAAACAACTCGTTTACGTAACTGTTATAAGTTGTTCATCAATAGACTGACTGACAAAATTATATAACAATAAAGAAAAAAAAATTGTTCTGCTTGCCGAGATGTTTTCGTTCAGGCGGTAAGCTAGCGACATCTATCTAACCTGTTCAAACGTTCTACTCAACGCTAGATGGCGTTGTGGACAATTTATTTTCCTTGTATTTTTAAAAAGTTTATTCCAAATAAATAAATTATTAACCCTGCGTCCAATGATTAAATAAGGTACAATTATTGCTGGCTTAAGATTTTATTTAAAAAAAACTAATCTGCGGGTCCCATTTCTCAGAAGACGTACGTATCAGCGTAGCATAACAGTTTAGCATAATCTAATTGGTGTAGGTGTTGTAGTAAAATTTTAACAAATCTAATCTACAAAATAAACATTTGTCAATTAAATTGGTTACAACAAAGGAAGCTCTGGTCATTGGCATTGGACTGGCATTGTGTGCTAGTCTAACGGTTCTTTTTTACATTTAATAGATTATTTCTACACAATTGTGCACAACTGTATATAAAACGTATATGGAGTTATTTACAGTACATTTAAATATGCCTTATTTTGAGATAGTGTAGAATATTTTTGAGACGAATTTAACAAACGATCAAATAAATAGGATTGAAATGAAAAGAAAACCTAGCTGTCTGACATATTGCCGTGTCGGTATTAACCCCGTTTCCTTTAATACCGTTCCACTTAAAAGAGTTAAGTATATCAAAGTAATTTGTCTGGATAGACATCGGGGTCCCGCGATCCGACACAGTAGGGCACACAATTCGGCTGGCCCGGAAAGTTCGACGGTAGGCAGGGCTGAGGTCATCGACCTCGCTCCCTAACCTACTCTGGCAGTATTTAGAGCACGTAGGCCGCGCTCCCGCTCACCGTCGATACAGCCTGCCGCATCTAGGTCACCACTGACTCATGGTATGACCCACTATACTTAATCATCAGCGGCTAGAGTTAGCGTAACGATTGCTAACGCACTCTCGAATGGCCCGTACATGCAAATTTATTTTAATAAGAAAAGACTTCGTGGTAGTTTCGGTAACATAAAAGTGTGAATTCTGAATTTTAAATAAATCAGTTGCTACAGACTGTCGTAGCAACATAGCCAGACGAGATGCAATACCTGGTTAGGAATGACTAATCTTTAGATACCTACCTAGGAATGTGGCAATGACCGTTTCAGATGAACCTTCAGTATATCCCCACGTTTTACAAAATCTCTATCTTCGATATCTATCCATTGATATAATCTATGTTCGGTTCTGTTATGGCTACAAAAAATATGAAATTTAATTTCAGCGAATCCGTAATAAATTGAATACTAAATCAATTTCGATGTTCTAGGCTAGATTGATGAGCGATGAGTTAAAAATACAAAGCAGTTACGATGACGTAGCTGGTAACATTGATGTAAAGTCAATGAGTGGGAGATTCAAGGTGCGTTCATATTTCCAAGGCAAAATAATTCAATTGATGGATGGCACACATTCAAATAAAGGTCTCTGGTTTATATAGCTACATATGTATGTACTACTCTAAAATGTCAATTATTATGTATCCAATGCCATGTGTTTGTATCCGTTTGAAACAAATCAGGTGTGCCTATTGTCGTTTAGCGTAAATTGTTATTATATAATAGGTACGTTCTAACAATTGGCGTTGTCACTCGTTCACTAGCTAAGTACAGTAATGTGCTAAAAAGTGAAAAAACTTTTCGGTGTATTGTCCCAAATGTTTGCACAGTCAAGTCTTGCATAACCGTTCGCATTGAAATATTAGTCCGTTTTCTAACATAAAGGGTGTAAAACACCTCTTAACGAAGCCGAAAGGTTCTCCCTGTCATTGCGATAATTTTTTTGTTCTACACCATAACTGGAAACCTTCTAGTTACGGAGATATTAGGGGTCAAAGTTCCAACTTTTTGACAAGTTTTTTTTTTAAATACAAGTTTTTAATGTAATATTTTTACTTTAAACACCTCCACGACCCCCGTACTATTCAATCCGTCCATCAGCACAATGTTTTCAGTGCGTTACATTGAGTTATACCACAAAACATGATTTTACACCCCCCAAAAAAAAGTCGTTTCCCAGCAATAATTTTTGCGTAAAGTTACTTAGTTTCATGTGCAGAATGCTTGGTTGACGGCTTCGTGATGTGGTGATTTACACGGTGTATACTAATAATTGGCACATTTTTGACCAAAAACTATAAGACTGACCTACGTAGAAAGTTTTAAATAGGTTATATACCACAATCAATTATCTATTCTTGGTAGCGGATAAAAAGTTATGTCGAATAAAGTCATGACATGACCCAGTATTTTGTAAAAAAAATCAGTTAGTTGAAATTACGGACAATGTTTAAGTACATCAACGGGTCGCGTATAAAAAATGAGGTAATGAACACAATGTTCGGCTCTCTTCTCAAAGTTTAGGTTCGGTGAGTGGCGGGTTAGCGGGTTACCGGAGAAATATAACGCGGATTATAGAACACCGGCTCTATGCCCATACAATTTGTTCGCTTTGGTATACAGTTAGCTATTAATTAATTATTATGTCTAAAGCGACATGGATGTCAGAATACAGCCAGTTGCGATGGTTGTTGAACTTATAAACTGTGTCCGCGACGGCAACTCTGCGGACAGTTTATACACTATACTCATGTGCATTAGGCAACATATGTAAAAGGTAAGTATAATATGACGAATATTTTATCCTGTATCGAAAACGTTGTAAACCGTTAGTCATTTCATAAAGCTGTTGTGTTGAAACGATGGGTATTTTCCTCTGAGTGTGCCTGGACGAGAGGTCCGCGCGATATGACGCGAGCGCAGATCAAATTGGGGTCAGGGCGGCGCGGGCGTCGACCCGCAGCCTCCAGCAGCTGCCTCCCCGCGCACCCCGCGCTCCCCGCAACCTTCTACCACCCCACTACCTACCACCCTACTACGTTTTGTCTTCAGCTCATTCGCGGTTTTTCCATGAAAGTTAAGCTGAAGTTGATGACCGCTTTATGTTTCTTGTGCTTTATATGATTAACTTTTATTTTATTATATTTTACATAATTTGGATTGCTTGTTTTACACAACTGAAATTGTTATTATTAGAGAAAAAAGATTATAAAACGTTTTGTTCCTTTAAACCACACGAAGTGGTCTTAAGTTACTTTATAACAAATTGATGTTAATTGTGCATTTGATTGCGTGCATTACCTCAATAAATTGCAGATTTGCAGACTATCAAATAGACTAATTAATTATTTAAGTACTTAAATGCACTTAAGCTTTTTATTAAATTGTTACGTGTTGACTTATCAACTGAATGAAGATGACGTATTAATTATTGATACGAAATGTTATATACATTATATATATGCTAAGTTATGGCTACCTGCATAACGACTTTCTTTATGTTGTCAATCGGTTTGAGTTAAACGAACTCACTCTTTCCTATCACATACTTTCAACAATTATCTCATTCATATTCATTATGTATGACAGCTTTTTACGTAACAAGAGATTTAGTTTACTTCTTTTACATTCAAAGCACGTATCAATTAAATGATGAATTAATTACGAGGCGCACAAAAGTACTACGTCTGTGCTATCGTTAATTGTGAATGATCGAGTGATTTCAATACGTTTGATGTGTTTAACGTTTAAAATGAAACAATTAAGGTTACCTACATACTTAGTGTGACGTTACAGGTACGGATTTAGTGTGATTTAAACAGTTATTTGTGTGTGGGGAGCGCGGCGCGGGGCGGCGAGCGTGACCCAATTGCAGGCGGGTGAACGAACTCGAGGCCTTGATCGCAATACCGAGCCCGCGCGCCCGACCCCCCCCCCCCCTGCGCCCCGCGTGCCCGCGTGCTCTCTACGTCACTCCGCACGCCACACGCAACACTTTGTTTCAAATTATTTGTTTAAAATTCATGGCTCTTAAAAAAATTATAATTTTACGGTCACACTATGTATGTAGTAACTAGGTGTTACAAACAATGTGGATAATTAATATTGTTTTGATTTATTCATTTTATTCATGCCATTGTTTGTTGCGATTAGGCGGAATTTCGCGATTTTCCAATTTAATCACACCATATTGAAATAAATTAATATATGAAATAGGTACACATTGTGTTTGGTGTCTCTGCCTCTACTCTGCAAATTATTTATTATTTTTTTGCTTTCTTTTCTACTACCTTTTTAGAGTATGAATGACTAGTAGGTGTATTTAGGTAGTACCTATTCCATTTTCATTAATTAGTAAAAATATAAAAGTTTTTCCAAGAATAAGTTACACTATTACGTAAACGTAAAATGCCCATTCAGATAGGACGAAATCTAGAAACTTATATTCCACCGGCTTATTCTGTTTAGGTTCGCAGTCACGAGTAAAAGAGACAATCAAATCTAGTTAGCGGCTGCGCATACGGAATAGAGCATGTCTTACGAAATACGGTTTATCGCGATTCGCGGCTACGGAGGTGTCGTGAGTGAGAGTGGGACAACAGTATTTCAAGGCTTCATGTAGATTATTATTAGAGTATCGGCGCTAGGTTATTCTGAGGCGACCTAGATAACGCGTGGGGCCGTTGACCGCGGGCCCTCCGCCGCGCGCGGCCTCCAAAATAAAATGGCATTCAGCGATGGGCTCCACTTGCGAAACTCGACTCGACCATGATGTCGAGCGTACCGCCACAGATACACACTCGCAAACACGAGCGAATAATGCAATCATTATTGATTGACTAATACTATGTATTATTTCAACGTGAACTGCTAACTTTTATTATTTCCTTATAATTACTCGGATTAGTATAATTCAGGTATGCAGAAGTAAATTTGCTGATCGTAGATTTTTTTAAATAGAAGTCCGGACCGTAGATTTTGGAGATGTCGGGAGAATTTTCTATGTAAAAGGGTTATATTACAACCACAGAAGTTACATCGATCCTACACATATACCTACGAAAATTGAAATTCAAATCCAGTGAAATTCGTAGGCCAGTACAAAACCAATGCCTACTTGTCTGTCGGAGATCCATACTTAATAAGTGTATGCATGCATGATATTATGGTAATGAAAGAAATCCAGAAAGATTATTAAGTCCGGCTCTGTGATTATATAGCCAGTAGGAGCGAGGATACAAAGCGCGCAGTAGTGACGCGGGGCGCGGGGGGGGTGCGGTGATTAGCGACGTCGAATATAGCCGGGAAGGCCGAGGGCAACGAACTCCGCTTGACCTAGATCCATGCGCCGCGCCGCGCGCCCCGCGCACGCCGCGCGCTCGCCCGCACTCACAGGAAAGTGAAAAGGACATTCTTTTATCCTTTTAACTTACTATGATTTAATAATACATAACACAAAACAAATATTACAACACAAAATGCTAAATGACTACGATGAATTGATGATAGAAACATTGTTGTAAATCACTGTTATCATAACCTTGAATGGGCAAAACCAAGAAGCCCTGAAGGTACACACAACATGAGGATTATCCAAACATTCACAGCACGGTAACATGAGCACACGTGGAGGGTTGAGGTTGACAGGTGGAGATCAGCTGATGAGCGCTCACCTGCGAGGACTCGGCCCAGCAGCACATCGGAGTCGGTGGGGGGTGTCGGGGGCGCGAGGGGCGCCGGCTCCTGGGGCTGGTGGTGATGGCACTCGGTCACAGTCATTTCGGGGAGCGGGAGACGCATGAGCCGCGCGGATGGGGCGCGTGCGGTCGGCGGCGGTGTCGGCGCGAATGGCGCGCGCTTGCCGCTACGCTGCCGCCCGGCGCGAGGTGCACCCGCCCGCCCCTAACAACCCTTACTACACCGGTCTCGGTACCGGTATCTCGATACTACAACCCTTACTACACCGGTATCGGTATCCGTTTTGGTTGTATGCTTCCAGGGTTACCTTCGCAGCAAATGTGGCGAAGACATAAAATATTATCGTCAACATCTTTATTAGACGATAAGGTTTTCCATGTCTACCTAACATTCAAAATTGGTGTATTTTCTTTGTTTACGTGGTTTAGTTTCTTAATACATTGTTATGTTTTACAACGACTATTTCCAGCAACTTGTTACGCTCATTCATTACATCAGAATGTTCAATTCAAAATTAGTTCTAACTATCTGACTTGAGCTTTTGTCATAGTACTTACTTTAATTTGTGCTACAGCTTTAACAAACTTCTGTAGAAATTGAGGGCTTTTAATTTATAACATGATTCTTTTGAAGTTATATCTCAATAAATCTCAACTGCCTTCAAAGCAGCGGGTAAAGACCGTTCCTATGACAGATGTTTTTACAGTATAAAAATGCCTAAAATGTTAACACGTGAAGATCGGAAATGCCAACAACCCAGTGAACTGAAAACCTAAATCTAGAATTGGCGAATGATTCGTGAGCAGAGTGGCGAGTTTATAGGCCAAGGCGACCAATTATACTCTAGGATTCTACTGACCGTACATTATTTCCAGCTGTAAATATTACAACTTTACGAGTTTCAATAATGAACGGATGCTTTTAAACTTTTAATTTACGACTAAATACACCTTCAATCTTCAGTAAGTCGGGCGTATGACGCGCACTACTGCTGACATTCTTGGAGCAGCTACAGGAATGTGAAGGCAGACATGAGAAGGGAGCCTTGTAGACTTTAAAAGTTAAAGAAATTAATACTATAGAATAATAATTTGATATTATTCACAGTTTAAGGGGCATCGTAACGCAAACTTTTAACAAGGGCATGATCCTAGAGTGCCCAGACTTGATTTTTTTCATTGATTGTAAAAGAAAAATATTTTGTTCTGATATTTCGTTGTCATACAAAAATACAATACCGTTTATTTAAAAATTAAATTAAAGTTTCAGCAATGCAAAATAAACCTGTATAAAAACGAATTTAAAGTCACCTGCGCACTTGAAGATCTTATGACTGCATCAGCGAGCGGAGTTCGCTTGGCTGAGTTTTGGGCTAAAAAAAATTAGCGATTTGCCATCGACACGCTTAGAAGAAGAAACTCAAAATAGACAATAGACTGTTTCTTTTTTCTATAAACTTTATGCAGTAAGTAACTCCAATATTAAAAAAAAAAATATATATTTATTTTATTTTCGTATGAAATAAACAGTACCTTTGTACTCAAATGTTTTTTACAGTGTTCTCTACTGTGTGTACATAAATAGTAAAATAAATAAATATAGTTACTATTGAGTAACTATATTTATATTAGAGAATTGTCTCTAATATATAGCTTGCTCTCCCCAAACTGTCAAGTTTGTGGGGTGATTGAGGATATTTATCACGTGCTGATGGAATGTGACCGGAACATAAGTGAAAGACAATATTCACTTGGTGTGGGATTTGAAGTGGGGGCATGTAACAGCATTCTAGCGTCCCCTCTGTCAGAGGAAGCTAGAATGTTGTGTCGACTATTGGACATAATTTACGAAAACGAATAGGAACTAAGGAGGTCATTATTGTAATAATAAGTGTGTGATACCCATTGTTTAGTTTTAAGTTGTTGAATGTATCTGCTATGGGGGTGACATTATCACTAAGTGACAAAACCCCTTAAAATAAATAAAGATTATAAAAAAAAAAAAAAAAAAAATATAGCTTGTGTGCTTTACGCGCCAAAACGACATTACTACAGTGTAGTACGCGGCGCACGGGTAACCTTTTGTGTGTACTATTTAATCAAACTATAATAATGCTTATCTTACTCCATATCAACAGTAAATTAAATTGCATGTAATCAAAGCTCAGCAAATACAGCATCAATTAATAGTTTCTTCTTGCTACGATTTGGAAGTCTATTTCTATCGCAATAGGAGTGATAGTTGAATAACTGCAACGGGAACAGCAATCAGTGGTCCCTACATACACGTTTAAGTAAAATATGCAAACATCAGTGCAAGAGGTCAGAGTTCGGGTTAAGCTGAAGCCGAGCAGCATCAGTTCACTCTGACGTCCGCGGCGGTCATCTACCTCGGCACACACCCCCGACACCTCCCCGCCGACCTCACTCCGCACCCCTGCAACCCTCGCTCTACTTTCATGCTGCACTGCCATCGCCGATCTATGCACTCAAATGACACCCATTTTTAGCAAAGAGAAATTTTCCCTAACTTTAGACGTACTCCCAGCTGTTGCTATACTTGTAATGTTCATAGTTTGATATTGTGTCCCACTTTTTGAACTGGATGCTCTATTTTATTTAGCTCTCAAATTCACGAACTTTCTAGGAATACAAAACACAGCGTTGAAATAAAACTAAAAGTGAATGAAATACGAGTACACGTTATTAAGTAAACAGAAAGTTCAGCTAACCATTGTTACATAAATACTAAGAGTGACAGACATCTAGTAGTTCTAGCAAATTCGATACTGTCACTACGGGTGCTTCAAACAAACGTTCCACATATCGATAATGAAGTATCACCATAATATCTTAAACCATTAATTAACATGACTAAACTTTAATCACATACATCATGTCAGCTGACAGATAAGTCGCTAGCTCAAATAACAGATTCAAAACTTGATTTCTATTTCCCACGATATGAAATTCTTGCTGTCTCTAGAGCAGGATAGTTAATTAACAACAAACAACATTTGAAAGTAAGGGAAAGACTATGTTTTAATTAGCTAAAGTATAGTGTACAATGTAAAGAGTATGTCGAAAAAGCTTGTGTGATTAACGTAACCTTATATGCACAAGTGTAATCTTAGCAACATTATTTTTACATCGCCTCATAACAAACAGTGCTAGTATCGACTACGAGGCCTGCCGGTGAGGTCCGTAGACCGTACTAGTACATTCCAGTACATTCTAGACGGTGGTGCCAGTCCTACAATTAACTGGAAACAGGCTTAGAACTGGACCCACGGGGTTCTTGACCTCAGCGTGGAAAGTGGACCATAATGACAACACCACTTTCATTTTCGCACAACTCTCACCGACGCGAGTTGAGATCGAAAGTGTACTACTTTAGTGGCTGCGTGCGCGCATCTAACCCTCCCCCCGCCGCCCGCGTCCCTCCCTCGATTCAACTTTCCTATGTTGGACGCGCTTTCTTCTGATAGTGCCGCGCGGCACTTGTGCAATTTGCTTTCTAATTGCATTGTGATTGCAGTGTGACTGATGACTGCTGAACATCATCTCACTGGCCCACTTTCCAGCGCGACTATATCGTCTATTATAATTGAGTGCCGCCATTAATCTATCTCATTTAATTCATGCAATTGTTTAGAAACTAGATGTGTTTCGTGCATGCAAGCAATGCAAGTGTTTCGAAATAGGCAGGTTGGATCACTATCACAGCTTTTGTATTGTATTTGAGGGTTTGTCACATCGAAAGTAAATATTTCAGTGTAGATTTCGAAAGCCTTTTCTTGGTTTACTCGTATTTTGTTAAATCTAAACATGAATGTATTTGAGTAATATTAATAAAACTGGTAAATGATTTGTCAGAGTTCATTGACATGTAACCGCAGTTATAAAACAATTAAGGCAAGTGGGACAGGAATACGGATTTTCAATAAAAACACATGACGCAAAACGGATACCAGAACGAGTATGTTTGCTGAATAATTGCTGACAATAGAACTCTTACGTGACTTTATGCCTACTAACTTGTTTTCACACGTTTGTAATAAATATGATATGTTTATATGTTACGGTCAGTGTAATTGTGTTTTTAGGTTAAAGATTGAAGACTTTACGTCAGCGAAACACATTTCATTGATGCTCGATACGATAAACTTATGCGATACATATCTACAACACAAATAATGTTAAATTGCTAACATATTTAATTGTACTGGCTACTAAATAAAGAATCACGACTCTTACTTCAAAACAAACTATTGCTTTATGAATGCATAATAAAACCCATTTGGACATATGGCCTACAACTCTGGGGAACAGCAGCAAAATCAAACATCGAAATAATACAGAGATTTCAGTCAAAGATACTTAGATTAATAACAAACGCACCTTGGTATGTCTCAAACATTAGACTCCATCACGACCTCTATGTCAGAAATGTTAGAAGAAATCTCGGAAAGGACAAAAGCCTACAAAAAACGTATCACTAATCATCCAAATATGCTGGCAGTCAAACAGTTGCTCGTAGACTAAAAAGAAAGATTCCTCAAGACCTTATCTGAGAGGTACAAGAACGAACGGAGCGGTCACTGGATGGCTTTCGTGCAAGCCCTTTAATAAAATCCTAAATATAATGAGATAAAAAAAAAAAAATTGGTTATAAATAAATAGTTTTTAAAAGTAACAAAAGTTTTAATTTCTCAACATTAATTCCTATTTTCCTGCCTGATTGAATTCCTCATTTGCTTCCTGATTTTATTCCTCATTTCCTTTCCTATTAAATTCAAAATTCGGATATCACTGTTTCCATGTTCGGCTTAGTTACCAAGTTACAATTTATTGATTCAGTGCCCGTAACAAATGGAAATAATACCAAACACCTTGTAATGAATTTGAACATTAAGTGAACAGCAGTGTGGAATGCGGCCCGATCAGTCACTTTTGGCAGCTAATGAATATGGAAACATTAAAAGTTCGCCTACAAATAACCCGCGTCCCGGATTAGCATAACTGGGGCAGTCATCAGTTGACTTGATACCATTCAGCCTCAACACAGATCATCATGATTATAAAATTACCGACGTGAGCTTGATCCATGCGAGGAAGGATTGAGTAACTAGCCGACAGTACGACGCCTAATCAAGCTTTGCAAACCCAATATAGGCTGATCTGTCATTGTATAGAAAGTCTGTGCAAAGCAAGGCTATGTTATACTGGAAATGTAAAGCTTGATATGACGCCGTGTGTATGCACGAGCAGGAAATGTAATAGTAAATTCTATTGCACGTAAAATAATTCAAAATAATATTTAGCTGCTAAGTGCTGATTGCTGGTAAAACCAACAAATATATATAATTAGCTGGCGACCGCGACTTCGTTCGCATCGACTTTAAAAAATAGCCTATGTCCTTCCCCGGGTTATAATCTATCTCCTTGCCAAATTTCATTACAATCCGATCAGTCGTTTAGTCGTGAGAAGGTAACAAACAGAGTTACTTTCGCCTTTATAATATTAATAAGTATTAGTATGGATGTAGTGTGCCATTTCATGAATGTAGAAGTTTTACTTTTCATACTACAGTGAAAAGTTTCGAAACTACGAATAAGGTCACACACAGCGCCGACCATTCGCCGTGGTTTCACAGATTTCGTTTTAATTCTGTTACTTGGTCGTGTTTCCTGTCATACGCTGATACATCGTCCACCGCGCTCTATATACGGTTGATGGCCGGTATTCAATGTAAACGAACTATTTTCTTGTGGGTTTCACTCTTGCATACATTGTTTACGTGTCACAGGAAGTGGCTTTACAACTGAACTACATTCGAGTCGCTTTTGTCTCGGGTAACGGGACTCGGTGTTTATCATTCAGGGTCGCACGACTCATTTATTTAGTCATAAAATAATGTAGCTGAAGGTCCGCTCTAGACATAATTATTATTTTGTTTAACTACCTACATTTTTTTATGGAGGTGCTCGTGGCTAAATAATAACAGCCGCCTGGGTCTATCTTTAAGGTTAAGCCGTGCTTGCCGAGGTTGGTCCGTGGATGGGTGACCATAATTACATACCGAGTTCCCTCCGTGCCACGGAAAGCACGTTAAGCCATTGGTCCCGGCTGTCATTTGTAGATTTTTGACAGTCGTTACGAGTAGTCAGAAGACAAAAAGGCTGACATTCAGTCTTACCAAGGGGTGTATCGTATTACCCAGTTGCTGGGTTGTGGAAGTCAGATAGGCAGTCGCTTCATGTAAAATACTGGTACTGGACCCCAAGATAGTTTGGGAAAGGGCTAGGCAGATGATGATGACCTACATTTTTTTCTTATTTTTTCAGTATACTACTTGATTCAATCAAGGTGCCTTCCAGTCTAAGCTGATGCACATTGCATACCTATTTACTTTTTACCTAAGATATATCCAACTTTCGCTGAATGGTATACGCTGGTTTTATTTACAAACACACATATGATTTTTTATTAAACTACGTATTTGCTCCGAATAAATTTTTATCATTTAATTTTTCTACTACCTATAGAGCGTAAACCATGAATTTATCATTTTAACTCAGATTATGGTGACCGGAGCAGCCCTACGTACCTACCACACACCGTTCGCCGTCACAAAAACGATTTTCAACAAAAAGCTCGCGTACATCCATATTTAACTTTTCGTTTCTTTTTTCACACATAAAACATTTTATGACACACCATTTTGTCTATATGTGCGTTACGTATTCATACGCCCCTAGGCAATGAATTCGATTGTGTCAGATAAAGCTAACCGTGTCGCATCGAGGATCTAGGTTTTGAGCACGTAACTTTGTTGATCTGTATGAATGTTGGCAGAAATGTATGTGTGTCAAAACGTAAAGAGGGCGACAGCGCGACCCACTCGCACTGTTTTTTATCGTCCTGAAATATGTAAGCTAAGAAGGGTGTGGGTATTGCTACATTGAATGTGTAAAACTGCAAAAAAGCTTTGTATCACTACAAGACCTAACATGGTGCTAACCCTACAGTTCTAGAGCTTATATTGCGCAATTATACGGAACACTTCACACTGCAATTATTCTGTGTAATCTATCAAACGGATTCCTCACAATAAATAAACCCTCTGCCAAAGGGACGTGTTAGAATCCTTTCAGCGAAAACCTAAAGAAAATCACAATGAATAGTTTTGTGCAATAAAAACGTGTCTTGTACCTACACAGTCGTAACGGCTAAATACAGTTTCAGGTATTTCTCGAAACGTGAAGTTTATACTATTTATAACTGGGTGATCGATTGAGAAGGCCATTTATAGTATACAAGCACATTAAAGTGACTGAAGTGAAGCGATAAGATTTACGACCAATTGTAAACAATCACGGCCATTCCATCCCATATCGTAACCTTGCATGAAAATGCTGAACAGTATATATGTAAGTGTGCACAATTAACCTTACGGACTGAAAGTAGCGCCAGATGTATTGAACGAGTACTAGGGCAGTGGCTGGCCTCGAAACCAATTGACTTGTGAATGTGTGAACCCGTTTTTATTTTATTTTACAGGGAATTCGATATTTTCGAAATATGCGTGAATATAACATGACATGTAAAATAATAATTTGTGCTTTTGACTAATAACAAAAAATAAATATATTAGAATATTTGTAAAATGAAACTTCATGCAATAGTACTTATAGGATGTATCAGATTTTTCAGCGCCAAATTCTTATGTGTCTTGTTCAATGTTGCTCCTGAAAAGTTAATGGCATTGTGTTATTAAAATAAGTTTTCTTTTTTTTCTTTTCTTTTTAAAAAAACAACAACTATCTGTAGGCCATAAAAATATTTGTTCCGTACGGGGATCGAACCCGCGACACGCAGTGCAGCAGTCGATCCCTCAACCACTGCGCCAACCGTGACGTCGTCGTCGTCGTAAGTTTTATTATATTGTGCTGTGTAAACGTTATAAGTCTATTAATTAACCGTACCTAGTATTCAGAAGCAAAAATTGAAACCAATGTATTGCAGCCATGTTGTTGAATTAAATAAGTTTTTCGCTGTCTGGTACAAAACCGAACTATCTATTTTTTTTTTTCGTTTAGAGTTTGCTCAGCTCCACTACACTACCTAGTACCTACTAGCCTGAATCTCACAGCAGTTTATCTAAATATATTTCATTAGCTAAACAATTCTTACGTTTAGAATCCATTAGTATTTGTCACCAATGTGCAGTGCAATATGTGGACGTTTTTCTTAGCAACGAAAAGTAAGAGGTTTTGCCAGGCCAGGTGGTTGTGCGCAGCCTTGATCGCACTGAATTGGCAATATCCTGGAGCTACGAGAAGCCCGATTGGCGAAACCTTGCGACCTGCAAAAGTCGGTCGATGAACTCAGCAAGGCCGGCCCGTTGCCGCTTTCTTTGTTCGTGCTGTCGCAACCCGGGCTCCAGCAACAGCCTCGGATCACTTTATTAAGCCTTCACTCATCTAAATTATAATCGTTCATAAACATTGTCTACTAGCATTCCCGATGGCCTCATTCTAACGTACTCTGTGGTTGTTGTGAGCAGTCTATTAAATCCCAAATTGTTTTTATAATTAAACCAAGGAAAATCGGCCTGCTAGTATTTCAGTGTTTCCTAACAAAAGGAAACACGATTAAAATATCGCTATTTTGAAAATCGGACACAGTTTCTGATATTAAAAGTGGTAGCGATTATAGCGAAAGTGGTAGTGGTAGCGAGAATTGTATGTGAATTTTCATCTGTTTGAACAGGTTTTTTGTGTCAATTTACAATTCGTTGTATCAATATTTTCTAACTAAACATGTAGAAGTTCTACAGGGTTTCGATTAATGTCCAATCGTACCCTTTGCAATAAATATAGCATAGCGAAATATTTGTTTTTACGTAAGCAGTACTTGATATGTAGGCAAGTACGTTACATTTACGTAAGGTGGGGCCTATTCAATCACAGTTACTACCGTCTGCCGGTTACATAAACCACGCGTATTGCTCGCGGCTCTTCGCGAACAACGATAAACGCTTTCATTGTTTCCACTGAACTACATTATGAGGCTTTAGCTGATGATGTCACTTTGAGGAAAACGAATGACCTGTTTCCCGATAGGGACTGAAATAAAAATAACCTTAATCTAGCTTATTATTGCTCGTAGAAGCTGCGATAAAGCTCCATTGCTTGCACATGTATGAACTACGAATGTGGGTATTAATTTACTGCGAAGAGGATTTTCCTTGATCATTATGAGTAAGAATAGGGTCGATGTATGAGATGTATGATTGCATGCGTTGTTATGCCATGCAGTTTATCATTGTTGAATTGAGCTTTTAAAGACAACATTGCATTTGCTGTGGTCTTTACTTATAGATCTTTTGAAAAGTTTATTGAAAAACTACTTAGTCTTTGTTTTTACAAAGCACTTAGTAGCTTTACAAATCCTTGCCATGTTGGTAGTGGGTATGTCGTGTGATCGAGCACAAATAAAGGCCATGCATTTACATTTGCTGCCTGAGCGTTATTTCGCAGTTATCGTAATAGGTTCCATGGCCAAGTTGCAAAAAGCAGCGCGTGCGCAGGTAAGTCGTCGACGCGCCTTCAGCATTGGGGGAGTGGGACGGCGGGAGGGCGGGAGGGCGCGGGGACGAGGAGGGCCACTTTCACCCGGCGAGGCTGCGCGGGCGTCGACCCCCGTTGCCCTACTCCGCTGACCTACTATGAACTAACCGAAACACTATTCACTTTCATTTCTGCCGAGACTATCATTAGGCCCGAGGATGCGTCTTACGCTGCCTCGTATTTCAGCCTCGTCACTGTTGCAGCATTATTGCGAGAATTTATGTTCAGTTTTTGCGCTCGCTAATCTATTGATGGCGAGGAAGGTGAGCCGGGGTGCGCGGGTCGGGAGGCGGGGGCGATGCGCCCGCGGTCGGAGATAGTCGACGAGAGAGCTGGCGGTGACGGCGGCGGCTTGCGTAACACTTGTTATTGGCGAGAGTGAAAGTGGTGAGCCGCTGTCTCCATACTAATGAGCGCGAAACGGGTGCGTTGGACTCACTCCGGAATATGCAGCACTGGGCTAAAGTGTCACACGACGACTTTCCGACCACTTACATAACATATAACTTTTGCTTTTGAATAGGGAAATTACAAACAATACGCACGGACAGTCTTGTTGTTTGTTGTCAAACTTCCACTGATAGATTACGTGAGCAGCCTGTTTACGACGTCTTGTTACTTAATTTAAAACTTGAATTGAACTGTAATCAATATGGATGCGATTTGGAACGTAAAATGTACCTGAAGACGTTAATTTCATTTGTATCTTACCTACTAGGTATGCTGATCTGCATGCTTGCTTAGTTGCATCGTAAAACCTGATACTGGTTACAAACCTGCCATAAAACTTAATAAAGATTTATTGCCAGACTACACATCTGCATATTACTATCGCACGACTGAGATTCTACTTCTTTGTATGAAAATCAAGTATTCCAACCTTACCTACCTTTGGTCCTCAATGTATAGGTGCCCAAAAAATAGGTGCTCAAACGGGAATACTTCGAACTAGTAAATCTAGTATGATGTTATCAATCATGCATTTAAATTCCGCGCCAATTTGTCGTTCGGTAATTTTCGTGGGTGTTCGGGCGCGCTCGGCGGGCGTCTCTCGCAGCGACCTCGAGCGACGCAGGGCAACGAACGCTGACTAGGCCGAATGTATTACAAAGTCCGAGTCGGCCGCGGCCGCTCCCTGCCACTCTGCCTTTGAGATCCAGCCTAGGCGAGCCTAGTCGCCTCTTACCGCACGCCGATACCTACAACCTATGTCTGTTACTCATTACATCAAGGTGAAACAAACAGCCTACCTTGTACTTTAATAACTAGCTTTCAGTGGCCTAGTACATTGTTATTGGCGCCAATCAATTAAAACTCATTAGGTGTTCTAAACACATGTTCTGAACTTGAACTGCAGAATCTTTTGCCGAGACAAGATAACCATGAAAGTCTATAAAAAGACACATTTACAAAGTGAGCGATTCGAGAATCTTCTAACCGAATTTCAATTTTTCAGTGGTGATCTCATTTCAATTCAGCGTAGAGATAAGAGAGCCAACCTTTGTTGTCTAGTGTTGCTGAAATGTAAGAACAACTCATGCTTTCATAATTAATGTGACGGGAAGTTTACAATGAAACAAGAAAATGTTACAAAACAAAATCGCGGCCCGTCGGCCGTCACTTTACTGTTCGCACAATTTGTCGCCCGAAATGGAAATGTTGTTGTTTACTAAAGGGTGGGTGTAACGCAGTTGTAAAACAGGTCACAACATAAATTATAATAAGCATGCAGTTCAACGACTTTAAAGGTTTTACTTTCAGCGACGACGGGACATTATTATGAGCAATCATAAATACGGTTCAGACCCTTACTGTTAACATTTTATGATCAACACGTTTCCGGTACATAATACACTGTAATTAAAAATGGTACGAACGTAAATATTTTGAATCGACTTCGGTAAACATGATTGGAGTGGCATTGGTTTGTGATAGTATTTACGCTAGCCTGCTACATACCTACTTAAGACTCTACATAGGGATATGTTTCGACTCAATGCAGTTGTCTTTGTTTTGGTAAATGGCATAACAACCTGCATATGTTTATGAAGGTTGAGGCGGAATTCGATGGCAGCATGTGTGTATCACGGTTAGAAGCAACGTGCAGCAATAATCCACGGGCTGTTTAATTTGCAGCGTTAGAATTTGCGAGCGCCGCACGTTCGCAAGATAAGTCAGTCAGGGTCGGCGCGCGCGGTGCCGACGGCCGGCCATGCACCCGCCGCTTGCGACACCGCCCGCGCCCCGCGCCGCCGCCACCGCCACCGCCAGCGCCCGCTGGGCTCAGCCAACATAAACCATGGGGAAAACAACAACACCCACGCCACACTGCTGACGTGTCCTTACTAATTTATTATGAATGCATATTGCAGTGCGCCACTTCCAAAATGCTGTTGCAATTTATTGCGAGCGTTTCGTCTCTACGTGTACCAACTCTTAGCTAATTAATCGGTTTAACCGCGTTGACGAGATACGTGATTGATTGATAACAGGCCTAACTATGTTTACAATCGAACCGGAAGTAAAAAGGTTAAAAACAAACGATCAACGAACGTTAACTGCTGAAAAAAAGAGAGAAACCACTCCAGTAACTACAGCAGTACAGCTGCTCGCAAAGAATTTATGTTGTTTACGTATTCCCTTACTACGGTTAAGCACTTACAGTTCATGCACCTTCGGTCGTTTACATGAGTTTTTCGTATCTAAGCGAGTAATGAAGAAAAATAACTTGATTTGTTTCAATGCTAAGTTTAAACATTGTTGAAATTTCAATAGACATCTGATAAAAACGCTTCAAGTGGATGAGCAACATGTTTATGTAAATTTCAGTTTCATTGCTCATTTGATTTATCCACCGCAGTGGAGAAAGTGGTTGTTGTAAATAAATATAGCTGTTACATAACAACCAACAACCGCGAGAAGATAGCTGACTCCATGTTATTAACGGAGACATTAATAGGTAGCATTGGGAGCGGGTTATGATTAGAGGGTGGTAGGCAGAGTGGCGTGGCGGTGGTGTGGTTGTGGAGTGGCGGCGGGAGCGAACTATACGCGGGTCGTCGGCCGGACTATATTTAGCAGCGGCTCCCGGCCCGTGCGATGCATCCTGCACTTATTTTCCATTGCAGTCGTTATCGCAATTCATAAACGGCTCACGTTTTCAGAATAATCCCCTTCACATTCTTATGTTTACTTTCAAACACGGTCGTGTCAATTTTTATCGTGTAAACATTAGTTTTACGCCGTTTATTAACTGTAATAGATAATACTTTTACAAGGCTAGTAAATATAAACAATGGCTGTCTGACGTTTATCAGCGTGTGGCAATCACCAACTGTTTAAGATTACCTATATTAATTTTTTGAACAACAACATCACCCTTTTTAAAAACAACCGTTCAGAAACGTTGCTAAATTTTTTTGAAATTATCAACATAAAGTTTTAAAACCAAACCAACTGAATAATTTTCAGTTTACACAAAAGAAAATCAGTTTTTGTGATGCCAAACGATACATGCGTCGGAAACATACGACTTACCTTTCAAGATACCAGTAAACTTATCGAGAATAGTTTAGAACCGTCGCGGAGGAATGACCTGCCACTTACCTGTAACAAAAGAAAAGTGATCTATTAGAAAACGTATTGTGATAGACAAGCGGCAGAAGTGAGTGACGCGGACGGCGCTACGGCCTACGGCACACAATTTGGGTCACGTTCTGAATTTATGAAGCTAAATAAAACACGAGCCTAAATGTTCTGAATGCGTAAATATATACTTGTTCTTGTCCTCGTTAATATTATTATGTTTCTTAATCGAAATGGATTTAATTATAATTCCGTTTTCCTCATTCAACTTTTATGCTACGTGAATTAGAAGAAGTAGCCACATTCTACAGGTCAACTAAACACTAGTTACCTATATTTGAATTCCTGGAATAACCTGAACCTATTATTATCGTACAGTCAAACACTTCTAGCTAGCTCGCTACTGTTGAAGTCAGCGTATTTGCCTAATTGATCAAATACATGTAGTTCAATATATCTGATTGAACAATTTTGTTTCTTAGACTGATGATTTTTAGGTTGAAACTCGTATGAGGTAAGCTGGCGCTCGAGTCATTACGTTGTCATCGTCCTAATTTTGCAGTGTCCTCGTTTTTGAGGTCAGTCTCTATCGGGGCAACGAACTCGTGCCCTTATCGCGGGGGGAGGAGCGGGGCGCGCGGTGTGACCGGCTTCACGACTCTCGTAATAAACTAAAGTTATTCTATTCTGCGATAGATGGCGCTATAAAAATACAGAAATCTTTAATTAAATTTTAAGATTAATACTTTGTTAAAGCACATTAACTTCACTCAAAAATGGCTTAAATAAATTGGGCTTGATAGAATGTATACCGAAACTATAACAGTCATATCTGAACCAACCATACGAAATCGACGTAACACATTAATAGTTCGACTTGCAAATGAGATCGTAACAAACAAGTCGTGTGCGTAACGTAGATTAGGCGGTGCATCCCTGTCGGGGCGATAGTACGTAGGACATCGCAATGCATTCGGCTCGTAGCAGTCGTAGCCCGTAGTAGCTCGTAGCGCTACGCACACAGCGCCGTGCTTCGAGTCTACGTGCGCGGGTCGACGGCCGGCAACCGGGGCAGCCTTGCTCTGTCCTCTGCGCCCTATTTCTGTCGCCTCGGTGCACTCCTCCCGCGCACACCGCGGCTTCCCCTCTCCTCCCAATAGAGATCCTCAATGCTGAAAATTACTCCAATGTATCTATAATTCTTGAAAATTTTAAGAGTTTCTCCAAAACTGTTTGTAAAACATAAAAATCTTTTCAACCAATTATATTCTATATCCAGTTTAGGGCCCTATCACAGTTTAACGTTATTTTAGGATTTAATTAGAAAATAATTTGATTTTAAAACTATGCTATCAAATTCCATAATATCATAGCCAAAAATCAAAATCAAAATTTTTATTTTACATAGGCCTACATGGGCGGTTCAGGTTGGTCGTTTCCTATGGAGAAGAACGGGCAAGAAACGCCATGGTTGTTATGGTATCAAGATACGGTTGAAGTTAGTCACTGCATATTAAATTAGTTAAGTATAATAAAGTAGTTAATAAAAAGGAATTTAAGTTATTTTTACAAGTTTTTATTTAACTGTAATGTATGTATATATGTTTGTTTGGGTGGAATCTTGGTAGCTAAATTAGAACCACTTCCCGATTGAGCTGAAATTTTGCACACACCTTTGGTTCTAAGCACAATACATTATTATGTCAGACATAACTTAAACCAGTAGGAGTTCTCTCTCAAGAACTCCTCAACGGTTAATAGCACAGACACGAATTTTTTTGTACTCGTTCATATTTGATGGATAAACATGAATTCTATTATGATCTCATCCTGCAGCCAGGATCGTTTTCTCACGAGGGAATTTAGCACAGACATGAAACTCTGTATAGATACGCGGTAATTTTTGATGAATTAACATAATTCCTGTCGTAACCTGATTCCACAAACGGGATTGTCTTCTCAAAACTGCTCAACGGTTAATAGCATGAATATGAAAAATGTATTGAGATAATGATGTGTGGTCAGAAACGATTACGGAAAAAAAATGTTTGAATTAAATTATAAGTTAAAAAACCTTTTTTTAAAGCAAGCTTTTATAATAGCGCACTGAAAGGATGAAAATAAATCTTGGAGTTCATTATAAAAGCTGGTTTTAAAAAAAAGTTTTAAACAATGAGATTCGTGTCACATAGAATAAAGAACATTTTATTCTGTTAAAATTTAAAAAAAAAATGTTAGTCGTATTGGTTAACAAAAATAAGATTTTGTCTGATTATTAGATGTCTATTACTCGTACATTCCTATAGCACATGTAACTGCATCAATGAATGCATGCGAGGTGAACACAGTATGTGCAAGTGTGTACACATGATGTAGTCGGAGCTTGTCGCCGAGAAACATTTCATTGTTTGTGAATAATTACTATAACTTAAGTCGAGCACGGTGCGAGACAGATTGGCTGTCATTTATCTCAATAAGCGTTATGAAAACGTACCCCCGATGTTGTTACATGTGGCAATGTCTTCGTAACTAAGTTTATTATAAAAGGCATTGTATAACACGTTCGATTGTAATCAAGTGTCGTCAGTGCATGACACTTATGTTCGTATACATAACTACACTACGCTCATACATACGGCCGCTATACATGCGCGATGTGTGTGTGTGACGTGGCGTGGCGAGCGGCGTGTGACGTTGGTTGCGTCAACTTTTACTCGCACTTTCTCGAGCTGCGCTTGCGCAACTCTCATACAGCGCAATACTGGTTCACTCGCCTCGCCGCGGTGACAGCATTTCTCTTCCACCACCACTTACTTACGACGACTCATCGCTCTAGTACATATTTCCACATCTTAATATCTTTCTCTACATCAAAGTAACCACAAACAATGATTTAATCGCTGAAGAATTTATCTAGCGACAGCTACCAAGCGCTTTAATACCCGAGCATATGTCCCTAAACTTACTATCAACATCCAAAACAAAAAAATAATGGAGCAGATAGCTAAATACTGTGAGCTATGTACACAAGTAAATGTTAATATAGTGTTTTTGCATTTATCATAGGATTATATTTCTGAAGCAAGCAATAGAAACAATTCAATGAAAAGTTAGTGGTAGGTAACGGGACGACGGGGGGGGGCGGCGAGAGTGGAGGGGGGAGCACGCGGTACGTGCCCCAGTTTCGCGCGGGTGCATGAACTCTAACGAGGTAAGGCCACCGACCGAGGCGAGCGTTAATGTGAATACTACCTTTCGCTTATCGCTTTACGTTACGTTTTAGCTTAAACTATACGTTTCTCGATATATCGTAACGAAGCACCTATCTAGTGCCACATGGAGGAGTCGAGCGTGTGATGCTACATCCAGCTGCGACGCGACCTTCGCAATTATCGCCCTCGCGAGATACGACACGCTCCTGCACTGTAATGCCACTACACCCAACATAATAATGGACCGCTCCTAAATATAATAAAACGATGCTTTTACAGCAAAGTTGGCTAATCTGTGAAACAAATTGTGTTCTAAATCAGAGTTTTCCTTCTAGAACATTTGAAATACGACAGGCTTCGATGATTGATAGAACAACCATTCTAATTTGAGGTTTAAATAAATAATTCTTATAAATCTTATTTATATAGAGACGGATACAATAAATGTTTTATCTACAGCAATATGAATTTAGCATTGACCGAATTTGCACTGTGTTGCTAATACATACCTACTGGTATTAGCGTTTAAATGCCTTCGTTGTACCAATCACTATTGTTATTGAATTGTGATTGCAATAAACCCTAATTAAATACTTATCATTAATATCATCGTTACTTAGCTTGATTTAAATAACTTAATCGTTTGGCCGCCTTTTCAGTAAATATAAATGTATAAAATTTTAGTGTCGGGGATTTTTACAGCATATGGATGGGGGAATGACGTTAGAGATATGAACTAAACGCGTCAATGTCATTTTATTATGTCGCCTTATAACGTATTATAGGATTACAGACAGAGACCTTAATGCCTGAATATTAATTAATTTGCTCAGAAATAATAAGGTAAAAGTGATTAGTACAATCGGGCATAATTCGATCGATGTAGACAATTATATGACCTACATGTACCTGCTATTCGTAGGTACATGTAGGTCATCGGGAGACGCTGCACACGACGACATTTGCGCATCACAAATACTCGCTATCCTAAAATAGATCTCAACAAAATATTCCTACCTCTGTTATATTTTCATACTGTGACGTTTTTCGTCGATCATTTATAGAGAGTTTAGCTAGTTTGCAAATGACTTTATCTTAAATGTACTTGGCTTAGAATTCATGATAAATAGACAATAATTTAACAAAACAAGTCGATAATCATTTGCTGATTCCATTGAGCTTGCCCTGAAATGAGAGAAAGGAAACTTTCCTATCGTAATCTATTTTAGTCCAACAAAATAAGTCCGTCCGAAATACGCTCAGTCAGTTCGGATTCGTGTTAAGCTCTTCCGACTTGGTTACGTGCTCACTTTTATAGGTCACAATATTGTTATGGTGCTGTAAAACAAGTATATTTATACAGGACTGTGTGATTATGTGCGACAAAAGCAATCGAGTGACAGGCTCATGAATAATACAATTGTATTGGTATATAGGTCAAGCCGTCGTCGGATACGTAAACAGCTGTAGTCACAGCTTGGGGGGACGGTGGAGTAATCTTAGCTTAAGTTCTTGCTGTAAAAACTAGGACAGGCCACCAATGGAGAAGCAACCGTGACGGCCGTGGGTGGACAAACTATTATGAAGAAAGACCTTTGTCAGATCGAGCTCAGCGAGGACTAGCACACGTTTCTTATCGAACATAGAAATGAAGTATTGTTATAAACACATGGAAACATTCAAATCAACAGGTAAGAAAATGTTGTATTCATAAATAATAACAACATGAAGCTTTACCAGCACAATAATGAATAGAAAACTAAGCTTGGTAACTCAAATCGACGACGGGGGTGTGCGGGTGCACAAACATTCTTTTTAAACAATGTGCACATATTGTGAAGGATAATTCATCAATACAATCAATGCGTGGAAAAGTAAACAACCTGTATTTGGGACAATAAACTTCATCAAGAACAACCGATAATTTTGGTCGATAGTTAATAAGTAATTATCTCATTATGTTTTCGAACAGCATTTATCTTGAAATTAGCGTAATGAAGCACGAATTTGCATAACGTACAAGAACAAAACTATTAAGTACACAGGCACACTTACATAAAGGACAAAGATATATAGATAAATACATAGATAAAGGACATAAGCTGACAATCGGCCCAGCTATGTAGAAATATAGTCAACATGCTTATCATTAATGAAACATCAACTTATAACAAACTGTGTATCCTCAGAAGCTTGACGTTATAAATAAGAATGCAAGCCTCACAAGCGTCGATCAATATTTGAGCTAGCTTATTCATGAGATACCATATACGCATGCCATATTATGCAGCTATAGTTAAATGTAGTCAGTCTACAGCGTATTGTCACAGTTTGAAATATTCAGTAGAACAAAATATATAAACGAGAATTCGTTAAATCACTTAAAAACTCATGTCGCGAATAGAAACATGATTGTGTAAGTTTAATTTGTAATTGTAGCTTGAGTATGAGTAAGAGTTGGTAAATTAGATTGTCGTACTGTTGTTGTTTATCTGTGGTATAGTTAGACCGTGTCAGTGGAGGTTAGATGGTCACCTCGCTGCTCCCGCGCGCCGCTTGGCCCCCCTGAGTCGCCTTGCAGGAGCAACAAACTCTGCAAGGTTGCGCTGCGACTCCGCTATCGCTGGCTACAGTTACGATATCGCCCGCCCTTCTCCGACAAACTACTTTATTTTATTATAGTGCTGTCATATCGATATTATGTTTGAAGGTCTTAAGGATTATTACACCTTTGTTTGTACGACCTTACATGTACGGTACAGCACAGGTAACTACATGATATTACAGGAGCGACTCGTACCCATTCAGTGTATTTATTCGATGCTAATATATATTTCATAATCTAACTTAAAATTAAACCTTATGATTTATAACAAAAAAAAAACTGTCTAGTTAAAGTGCACACACCAGACTCTAATCTACAGATATTAATTGGCTAACTGCTCAATGTCATGAAATTGACCGAATGGTCTAAATTAATAGTTATAATAAGATTTTTTTGGAATACTCGTATTTTTTTGACTTACACAAAATATTTGGGATTTGTTCTCGACGCATGCATGCTTTCACTCTTCAAGCGAACACAACAAGTAGCGTTATCTGTGAGTGAGTAGCGGAACTAATGGTGTCGTAACAAGCGTAGCATCGTCGTAGCAAATATTAAAGATTTTTTTTATGTTTAGAATAATGTTCATATAGTTAGATAAATGTAATACTTCGATAATAAAAATATATTTATTAAATTCACCACATACTATACGGTGTTTTTAATGGTCTACGTCTATACGGTGTTGAAATCAAAGGAATCTACATTCAAAATGGCTTAGAAATTTTCTGTAGCTTTTGGGTTTTATTATTATACGGAATAATTGAAAAAAAAACTACATTTTCTTCACCATACTTTTAAATGAATATAAAAGAAAACCAGTGATATGTTACTTTCCCGCGCTATTAGCGTGTTGAATAAACTTCGAGACGCTTATGCACGATGCAATAAAGACCGATAGACATAATTATTATATTCCATTAAAAATCCATTAGGAAAAAGAGATCGCAAGAATTTACGGGGTTATCAAGGTACTTTAGCTACCTTTTATGCGGCTGCATAGTTTGTGCTTGCAACTTAGATTGTGTGACCTTATAACAGTCTCCGTTGACGCCGTCTTGAGAACTTTTGAACTAAAGGTTTTGGAATACTGATTTGTAGTTTATAAGCAGCTAAGGTGTAGGCATGTGAAGGTATAAAACTTAGCTACCTTTTTGGATCTTTGATGTTTCTTGTGTCCCTTTAACCTAGCAGGTATTTTGTGATCATAGTGTATTTACGTTCAGGCGTTAATTCCAGTTCATATTCATTTACTCATCAATGATAAAAATAAGATTTTATTTTGAAGCAGAAGTAAGTAGGTAAGTATATTAATAAATTTTAGAAAGATGCAGAACGTGAAGACAGTCATGATAACGTCAGTGCTAGAAACAGTTTAATACACAAGCGTACTGAAGAGCTACTCCTTTATAATCTGAACAAAAATGAAAGAAAGTACCGTATCTCTCTTCTTTTACATTACACAACTTGAGCTACTGAGTGGATTGTTGGCCACGTGTTAAGCTTATCCGTTAATCGGTCACAGACTCCAGCTTACTACACGGGAGGAGATGCCGATCAGTTCTATGCATATCACAGATAAGCGTGGAAACCATTGGTATGTTCAAGCCTAGTTATTACTCGTTTAATACAGCTGTACGCATACGTTTTGTTATGTTTGTTTGAATGGCAGTCTGCATCAGCATAGCTACGAAAGCCCGCGTAAAAGTTTATATATAAATCTGGGACACTTATCAACAAAATTCTGCCCGTTTCACATTTAAATTTAAATTCAAAGACTAAAAATACGAGAAGGCTGTATATCATTTTACAAAAATACCCATAACGTTGAACATGAGTCAGAACGTCATTTGTTGTAAGGGGAGCGACGACCGCGAGTGAGTGACGCATTTCTACGTGCCGTTTGAACACGCAACACATAGCAGCGCTGACGTAGCCAGCCGTTTATTTGTTTATAGGTACCGATCCGGATTTATAACCTACATAATTTAATAACAATTGTTTAGAGTGCGTCGCCCGATAGAGTGCTGTATCGATGTTACTTGTTGAGCGTCGAGTATTGGCTGATTATTGTTAAATATTTCAGTAATCACCGATGTCTGTGAAGATTATATTTTTGAATTACCTTCGTCTTTAATTCCGAAATAACTTCTAGAACTATTTAATAAGACACAAAAACGTAGTTTTAATTATTATCAATAGGGGAAGCCTTTGCCCAGCGGTGGGAAGATTGACAGGTCAAATTAATAAACAGTGCTTAAAAAATGTAATTAATAGTGAACTTATCGTCAGAAAACCTACACCAATACAAAACCCGTAGAACCCACCTGAACACCTGTGTCCTGTGGGTTTACGTACCATGTCGTCTTAAAACATTATTGTTTCATTCTTATTCCAGAGTGGGAAATAGATAGTGCTAGACGACCTGTATAGCTCCGTCTCTTTCCCACTCTGGAATAAGAATAAAACAATAATGCTTTAAGACGTCATGGCAAATCACCTGTTCTGATTATCAGAACAGGTGATTGCCATGACGTTAGGTTTTTGTGAGAAAATGTCATAATTTTCCAAACGTCACGTTTACAACAATCGTGTTAAGTAGCGCCATCTTTGAGAATTCACTTGAAACTTTAAGTGCGAGCAGGCTTCAAGCAGCGCCATCTAGCGGAATTTTCCGAAACCACGTAGGCTGTATAAGTTTAACGCGCGCAAGAAGGCCTTGGAAACGCTACTAGATACCGCTTTTCACAAAAAGCACGAGTTTTAATTTGGCGCGCATGTGAAAATCTTTTGCATTGTAGATAGCGAGTAAAGTGCTTGAGCAGAGCTTTTCTGTTTTGAGATTTTTAATTTAAATAGATGGTTTTATTTTTCCCACATAACTAACTGGAGAGACAACCAGGAGGGCAGATACAAATGTGTTTAGATCACGGAACATTTATATTGTTTCCTATACGTTTATTATTAAATATAATGATAAAATTAACAGAAGTTATCTAACTAAGATCTCTTCTGTTTAAGAGTTTCCCAGTGTTCTTTTGTTGTACAATGTAACAAATACACGTTTATTAGTCTCATAAACATGATAAAGTACAAAGCGGGCAAAGAGGGCTCTAGGTGATGACACAATCTAAACAATTTCCGTCACGAGAGGACGCGCTAAATGGTCTGATTCAGCGGGTTTCAGCTGTGTTGATAATTTGCACACATTGTGTGCTGAGTTCTTACTTAAATAACTACGTAATGTAACCTCCAGCCGACTTTCGGACTATCGTCCGGAACAAATACACGACTGACCTACAAAGACTCGCGAACACAGAAGATAATATTAGCCATCCTTTTTTAACATCAGCGTTACGATATGGTGCGGAAGAGATGGAGCATCTTGTTACGATGACGAGCCTCCGTTCTCAATGTCAAGTTCACCGATTATTATTAGTGCTCAATGCCACAAAACACACGCAAGCATTATGGCGGAGCGCCGGACGGACGAATCCTCTGTAGAGGTGATTTTTCTTTAAACTATGCTATAATTACAGGCAACGACGTAACTAGTCGCGAAAAATGTTCCACATAGCAGAGCTCACGAGAACCAAATCCACACTCACGAAAATATATTGAAGAAATGGCCCTCACAGTACCTCGCAGTTATTTAACATAGCTAACATATAGCGTAATGTTCCGTATGAACTTGTTATTGTGATGAATGACTTTGGTTTAATAATTATTTGTTTGCAGTAGTGACGAACTCTCAAAAATGATTGTGGAAAATTTTGAGACGCCGCGCTACGATTCTGTTTACGACCGTAAATTTGACATAATGGACGTGTAATTAAACGATGGTTACTTTTAATATACCTATTACGTTACCAAACATGGTATTATATGTCAAATAGTCAGGATGCTCTGGTATATACAACCAGAGCATCCTGACTATTTGACGCCTATTTCATAGTTTGCATGTACAGATCTAGCGTCAGTATGTCCTTACCCCTAAAGTCTTATAATGTTACATTGCTACAACATTGAATTCGTTTGGAATAATCTGAAGAATACTTTAAAAAATAACTCAATGTTTCGGCCCGGATTCGAACCATCGCTTCACAGAGCTGCGTCTTACCGCAGGTACCGCGGTTTACAACAAGTTAGCCAGCGAGCCCTTGAAAATTGTGATAAATTGGTATCGTCCGAGTCACTTTATCTTTAGGTTTCTGTCTAATCGATAGAAGTTAAAATTTGAGGGTATCCATTAATTTTACTTACTTAAGCGTTCTTTATTAAATTAATCCTATACCCTCGAGATGTAACGTTAGCTTCTCTAAAATATTTATAGCACATCCTTATTTCATGGTTTGCGTAAATAGGCTGTCACTTGTCTAGGGACCCGTTTGTGTCAGTAGGCAAAATATGTGTATATTATGATAACTGTAAATTATCAAATCAAATTGAAAAAAAAAAAAACATCTTTGCAGTAAAATAAGTTCAATCGATTAAATTACTTAAATATTAATAAAACAAAGATAGAAAAACACTTTTTATTAAAAAATTAAATGCATGACAAAAATCAAATGTTATACCCGGATTTGAACCTCCAACCTCTTGCACATCAAGCGGGCTTGAAACCTCCGTTCTATTTAAACGCAAAATTACTATTTAATTAAGGCAATTTTTGCTATTCGTAATACCCAATAATAGAAGTATATAGTAGAAACAGAGTTTAAAAAAATACTAACTAAAACTTATTTATTCACAAAATAGTTATTTGTGCAACAAGAGAGCAAAGTCGTTTTTTGCTGCGAGTGCTGATTTTGAATCCTGAGCGAGGGATTCAAAGGCACGAGATGCAAAAACTTTGCTCTCGTGTAACACACATAACTTTTCACTTCAGCAGCGAGAACACATTAGGAGATAAAATAATAAACAGGAATTGATTGAAATAACTATTTATTGTGAATCAAAATAATTAAAATTATAGATGATCACCTCATCTGTGATAAATCTAAAAAATAAGATACCAACACCGTCTCCGAAAAACTGCTTGCGCCATTTGTAAGTCTCGTTGAAGACATGGTATGCTTTCAGATATTTCTTGCGAGACTTCTCAGGTAGGAAACTTAATTCTGCATTAATAACTGTCTTGTTGTTTTAACTCTTTCGGTGTTACAATACTGTTCTCGTCGCTAGTTTCACTCATATTTTACGATTATTTTAATATTTTTAACTTATTGAACTCTTTACGCCAGCCACGATTTTTTTCCCGCTCTTTTATTTAAATTAAGGCGTGTTCGGAAATAGCACCTATGATATTTTATTATTCAAAATATATTACGTAACATTATTGAAACTAGAAATAAATATTTACAGGTTAAATATCAGTTTTATTTGCAGTAAATACCGAAAGACTCCGAAAAACTCAGTGAGCAAAATCGTTTCATCATTTTGCTAACTGATTTCAGGCAGCAAAACCTACATGTTTGAGCTACTGAAGTGAAAACAATTTTTTTATTTTTTATTTGCAAAATACATAAATCAACTAGGCCCAACACGGATTTGAACGCCCATGTCTTTTGGGAGGTAAGAACTTAATGTAAGAGCTGTGTGTACCTCTTTACAATAATTAAATTGTTGAGATAGGTCATGGTTTAAAAGTACCTAGGTATATAGTTGTTGATATGTGTGGTGACATTAAGCACTTGTTTTTAATTAGATTTCTACGTAACTGTCCATGTTGAATTGACCTAATGATATCTAAGAGTTATCGCTCACTAATTATTACATTCCTAAGTACTATAACATATAAATAAACATGAGACTTAATATTATTATAACTTTCCTACTAATAAAAAATAATATGTAGTTTAGTGTGTTTTCTACTGATCTAGTAGTAAACAGTTTAACCGCCGATTATAAAACTCATATCTTACCACATGTCGACTTTTTTCTTGAGATTGGAGAGGTACGGCCGGTAGTTTCATATTTATGGAGAATAAAATTAACGGCGGTTAATTAAACAATAATAAATATTCTAATAATATTAAAAAAAACCTGCTTTCTCAATAAAAATTGAACGCTTTATACTAAACGTCTGTTGGAGTTGGTTTTTTTTACCTTGTATCTCCCCATACACAAGTAAAAAATAAGAGTAGACACTACTTTTTTGACTGCGTTTTGCTTGTACTCCTTAGTAACTAATTATAAGATTGTTTTAAAGAGTAATTAAATTGAAACAAATTCATATAAAATCTAATATAATCCTCCGAGCACTCGGAAGCAAACGTTATTATAATGTTGTTACCTATATTTACAATAGTGTTATCCGCCAAGTGGCAAGCTTCCAGCTAACTTCCGCCAGCATCTCCACGTAGGATTCCCTGAAATGGACTGAAATTTCGAAGCTAGAAATAACTCTTCGAATCCCTAAATCACACCATGGTAGATGATAAATGTACTTTAATGATTAGTAAGTCAATTACACATTACATAGGTATATCTGAAACGAGTTGCCTTTACTATTTTCAATATTTCTCCACAAGCCACAGCAGAATCTGAAAGAACACTGACTCTGTCTAAAAAGAAGAGCTTTATTTGTAATTTGAAAAATACCACTCAGGTTTATTTGTTCTAAAGTGAGGTAAAGAATTTTTCACTGTAAGCTTTTTTAATAAGGTATTACATAACCATCGATTTCTTGTGAAATTAATGTCATCATGAGGCAGGTACGTCATCTGTGGTTTTTCTCTATTTTACTTATTTGCGGTTTTACACTCAGTAAGCAATCACCTATGCCAATCACCATATGAAAGACTAGGTAACATAATTGTATTGTTCTTGGGATTTCACATTTGCTATTTTAAGTCGGCTTTAGATTGTTATAAAATTGGGTTGAATAAATGATAAGTCGTGTCAGCAAAGGACGCTATAACTTATCATTCGTTCTTTAAAGTCATTCCGGTCACATTGTTTTAGCCAATTTAGAACCGAACAAATTTTATTACTGTTTTATTGATTTTTCAATTTTCAGCTCGGTCCGACATTATTTTAGACAATTGGATAAATGCAATGCAATTTGAATACGCATTTTTTTTTTGAGTGCGGCGAATGACTTGTATCTGCAGAAGACTAGAAACGACTTCTTTAACCGACGAATAAAAAAGACGAAGGATATCAATTTACTGTATTTTTTTTAAATGTATAACCACGCTTAACTTTTTTCTAGCCATAAAATCACGTGTGGTATCTGTAAATCATAACGTAACTACGTACAATTACTCGCACAGTGATTGTGACAGTGAACTAGCCAGAATTGGGGAAGTAATGGCATCGAATTAATTCCGGAGTGCCAGTCGTTTTGGAGGGTGCGTTGCCGGCCCGGGGGTCCGCCACGCATTCCCGTGCAGTATTGATCGGCCGTGACGTGACTCATGCCGCCCTTGCCCGACATTCAACCCACCCCAACCCCCCCATTGCACACGTTTTATCGCCACTCAATACCCATAAACGTAAATATTTAAATACGTTTTATTTTTAGACTGGCTGTTGCTCAGCGGGGTTTACCGACGGATTTCCCGAGGTCAGTTTCCTTTACTATTTATTTTTCGTATTGTTTACCTAACAAAACCTTCCCCTAATAACTTGTTATGATATATTTACAACACCGTTTCCCGCTTTCCTTGAAACAATATGATCTAACAGGAGTATTGGAGTAATATTCTTTTATGGTTAATTATAACTCACCACAAAGCCGACGTTAGAGTGATTAAAAATGTTATGCCTAAGAACTATTACAATTAATTATTGTAGCATGTTTTAAGGAAATGCAGTTTCTGTTCCAAAATTACTCATAAATATTATCGTGATAATGTTTGATAGCAGAAACAAGCCGCGGCACGCACGCCGCTCTCTCTACAAACAGCGCTCCATAGCGCTCTTATACATATCTTCGTGTATCTTGGCTATAAGCAACCTACCCTCGTGTCCAGGGCACCCTACTAACTTTTATTTCGTTATTAGATCGAAGGGATAGACGCAAGGAGGGCTCAGTTTGTTTCACGTATACACGGATCTTGTGTCGTAATCGTCCGAAATAATAAAATACGTTTAAAATAAGCCCAGTGTGAAGGGCTTATTTTAAACGTATTTTATTATTACATTTTCATAGACTAATAAAAATAAAAAATACTTACGGCTTCTTGTTTTGAAATAAAAACGTATAAATGGAAAGCATTGTTTATAATTTAGGCAAAGAATACAATCGACAATTTCGTCAGTCTCGACTTGACTTTTCAAGAAGAACACGAGGTGGAAATACCCAGTAAACTACATAGCGAATTAATTAATTAAAGTATCTAAAAGGTAAGGATTCGCTTTTGGACTTCTTTGAAGGTCAGACATTATGGTAATAACCAGATAATTATAAATACTTTGTGTGTTGTTACAGCATCGCTCAGCTTCCGTAAGCGGCGCGACGAGATTATTCACTGAAAGCTCTATAGAAGGAACTGGGCGAACACCGACCACGTGCTCTTATACATTTAGAATGGACTAATTTACAATACAAATTTTATAAATAACACAAGTGATTGGTGTTTGAGTACTGATGCACTTAGGATCTACGCAGTTCAGAGTTTTGCTGCACATGAGTATCTCCAGCCATGCAGAAACGTGTATTTTTATTTTAATTCGCTGTTCATTTCATTCGATTTTGGTACCGAAAAATCGAATCATGCAAGTTTTCCTAAATAATTTGGCGATAACTTAAGTAATGCAACATTGGCGTGGTTGTGGCAGTGCTTGGCACACACTTTCCGTTGCGCGAGGGTATGGCTGTACGGATCGATGCCGCCCCACGTTCACGGTCAACGCCCTCCGCCCGCCCTACGCTTCCGCGTCACCGGCGCCACCGCGCGCCCTTCCCCGCCCGCGCGCCCCCTACGCTAAATATAGGCACCTCGGTCTACACGACCCTTCAGGCCGCAGTTACGAAACGCAATTAGCTTCACTATTTCGAGAGACAGGCATTTCGTCTCCACTTGCAACTTAACTTGGAATCTATAATTAGGTTAGTGTGCACTCGGATTATTCTTTGTTATTACGCTATTCGTATTATTGCCTGTTGTACGCATGTTGAACACCGTTTACTTAAGAAGTTGTTTTCTTCTCATTGTGTACTTGTACTTACTCCGCTTACGCTTTACTACGGTGTTTATTGAGCTTTTTGTAAACAAGTCTAGAGAACCATTTTAGGACCTTATTGTGTTTGAGTAGTTAAGTTTTTGCTTTGATACTAAGGCCTAGTTCACATTGGTGTGCTGAGGGGCGAGTTTTTATAATTGCAGCTAATGTGAAATCATTTTAGAGGAATAAGGAAATCACTTTTCAATCATTAAAATCATCGAAGTACGATGTAGCCTAAGGACTTTTTTAAATGTGACTCTAAACGAAAATTATATTGCAAACATTATTTTGTAAATAAATCAATGACACCTTAGAGGTATGCGGTTTACCAGCCTGAAGCCATGATAATGCTAATACTCTTTTAACTCCGAACTTACTGGAACACTGCTACTGTGACCCAACCCAACCCTAAACCTATATAACGTTTACGCACTTAACTCTTTTATTACAAGCTCGATCTGCGCTTATTTACGCGCATATAGTTCAATATCACAAAGGCCTGTTACAAGGAAACTGCCTATTGTTGTTAATTCATAGACGAACCTTCAATCACTTGTTTAGCTTGGAATAGGACCTCGCTCCCAAGAACCGGAACGGACGCCATGTTACTCGACCATCGATAACACTTCCATGGAACAGGCTTTGTATACATATCATCAGGTTAGGAGAAGACACTCAATAGGTCTACCATAGTCAACCGCATGTTGATCTACGAAAATCACCCTTCACTGCAACAAAATAAAGACGCTATCAAAGTCAAGTTGTTACCATCGACGCAAGGTTGGCTTTGTGTCCATTGTCGAGTGTAAGGCCTTATGTTTCGTTGAGTTAATGGCTATTTCCGCTGTAGCTGAAATTTACGGAGATACGATAAAACTCTATGCTTTTTCGTTTAACGTATGGGCCCATTAAAAGTCTTTGACTGTTTTTACTCTGGTTCTGAATTCGTCAATTATTTTGTTGCATCACTATATGTTTTTAAAGTTATTCTGTTTGGTGGAAAATATCGGTAGGCATCCCATTATGACGCGTAGTAGGATATACGATTAAAGAAGTAGGTAGAAGTTAACCAGCTCTATGTAGTTTTAAGAAGCGAATCTAAAGGGACGCAGCTACCTAGTGAGTGTACCACAAATAAGGACAAAGGGATTTAGAACCCTAAGAAACTGAATTGAAAGGGTAGAACGCAAGAATGGCGTGTCAGGCAGTAATTAAACCCCAAAGCTTTTCTACAAAAAAACCTTTTGCTGATAGAAAAACAAACGAAGGTTTTCCGGCAACACACTGTGTCTGATAGTATACTTATGTGGGTATTGAGGACTCTGGAGAAAGTTAGGTTTTTGCATATCATCTACATGTAGTTTTAGTATTTAGTAAATAAGCATATTGTAAACATAAATTTAGACTTTAATACTCCAAATTCATCCGAATGCTTTCTATGGCTAATAATTTGTATGTTAGTCAACGTTAGGTACCTACTTTAATTTCATCCCCAAATATCTAATAATTAACGAACGTTCGAAGTCAACCAAAGTATTTCAAAATGTTCATTTTCACCGAAACTAGTAGTACAAAAGTTGAAATTGCAAAATTCTGCTTAGTAGTTTTGATAAGTTTTATCAAAAAACTTATGAGAAAATTCTAGACGTCTAATCATGTTAAGCAACAGAATTTTTCAAAATGAACGAATATCGATTGTTGCAGGGCAGGCATCCCTGCAGACGAGCTCACTCGTACATTCCGCCACCCCGACACAGTATAACTACGTTATAGACAAATAATACAAAAACTGCGTCTGACGCGACGAGGGTCCTCAGACATGCTCCATAGCTAGCTATGGATATAGGAACATTGCAGTGAGTGGGTGAGCAGACTGCAGGCAAAGCCAACTGAATCCCGGAAAACTACCGACCCAGTCTAGACATGGGGGCACTTCCCCTCGACATCGTGCCCTCCCTCCCGCGCGCAGCCACCTCGCCCCGCTACCCTGCCGCTTTCACCACCGACTTGCAGACATTATAAAAAAAGAACACACTGAAGCTTTTGAGTGACGCGGTGTGTGACATGCGAACAAAAACTCGGGATATGGAAATGAAAAATTATAAAAGGTGTTTTCACGTAGCATTTGAAACGAGCGTTTTATACGTCGGTATAATGTGCTCTACTGACGCAAGTTTGAACAAAAACTTTGTAACTCGCCGTAGAGTAGTGTTGTACAGTCACGTATAATATGTATACACGCAGCAACTTTAAAAAAAGTGATTTTCTCCTATTGGATTGATTAGGTTTTACGTTTTCACGACATTGGAATTTTGGAAGCCATATTATTACGAAATAGGTCTTATCTCAACGAAGAAAACATAATTTCCCGAGATAATCACTTTTCAGTTTTGCTAAGAATACCTATACATATTATTGTTCGTGACTGTACGTGCAACTTTTTCACGTGCTTGTTTATTTACATGCATACTTATCGAATTACTTTTACAATTTAATAAATTTTTTACTCACGACGATTACAGCTATTTTAATTAATTTTCTGATTTACATTTTATTGCTTTCAAAAAATTGTGAATCTGAAAGAAAGTTGAAGTTTTATTAAACTCTTTCCTATTATTATTATTTATTCAATTACATCACGGTAGTAATCCCCGAAAGGTTAGGCAGAGAGCTGTAAATTATAACTGAAATATTGTACCTAACAGAGGGCGAGCCTACGCTATTTTCATCAACGTGCTGCGACCGTTCCATCAATCCTGACTTCGTGGTTGCTGCTCTTTTTAATATCTACATCTCAATTTTATGACGGCGATACTTCCGCGATATCGGTTTTTAATGTCGCTAGAATCCTTCAAAGTGACTTGTTAAAGACTATCAAATAAAATTTCATATCCGATTTCGTGAATAATTACTTTGAAGATCGGCAAACTCAACTAGAATTATATTTGCATGTACTATAGATATCACCTTGAATTAGCTAGACAGTACAATATGCATGATTTACTGTGCTGCAGTGGGTTAGTGAGAGTGAATTACATCCGAGAGGGGGGTGTAGGGGCCGGTGCACAGTGGGTGGATGGGGGGCAGGCAGGGGTGCCTGCAGACAGGGTGGCTCCGTAGTGTGGGGCCAGACGGGAGAAGGCCGACGCACCTCGTTTCCGCACCGAAGTGTAGTGTAACCCGACATACACAAATATACGCCTGCATGTACCGACTTACTGAGGGTAATCGCGGCTACGATACAGTCTGCAACATTGCGAGCCAATGGCACACGCTTTTACCGCATTTCAAAGGCTTTACTCGGTGATATTTGTAAGAGGAGTTGCTAAATGTACTCGATGGTATGTTTTTTTCAAAGCAGATTAGACCCACTTGTTATAACAAACGTTACAGAATTTAAAATGAAGTAAAATTCATTTATCCGTCTTCTAAAAAGAAGTAATATTTATTTAAAAGTTACCTTATTCTATGGTAATGGAAACGTGAACGAACCCTGGATTGCTGCAATTTATTGTGTCTGGGCATTGACCTGAAATTTTTTTTTCTGAACTAAGCTTATTATTTTTAATTCAGTACGTGGGTTTGGTTGTCTATACCTATGCTTATTCAATACCAAAGAAGGTATAGTAATAAGGCGACTACAATAGTTAGGTACATGTATATAAACGTGGTTAAACATCACGCCAAAAGCCATCACCCCAAAGGGTTATGCAGTGGTGTACCTACCTACCTTTTGCATTTCGCGAGTTATGTTGAAGTTGTACTGCCATCAACTGGGCATAAATTCAAACTCCGCGCTGTTTCTGAGAAATTTCTGATGGAAGAAGCCAATAACATTTTGCCCAAACAAAAGTGTATCAATGTCGTACTTAAAGTTTCTTGTGAAGCTCACCCTGTGCAATTAGGTCTATGAAGGCACCATATCGGCTAGTTACTTTTTGATTTCAGCGTATTATCTAAATAAAGAATATTATCTTTAAATGTTTCATTTTACAAGGAAACCAAGACGTTTTAAGTGTAAGGTTCTATGAACTACATATACACCTAGTTACAGTGCGTGCAAGTCCAGTTGCTAACAAGAGACATTTGGTTATCATATCCATACTAATATTATAAATGCGAAAGTCACTCTGTTTATTTGTTCGTTTGTATGTTTATTTGTTTGTTTGTTTGTTACCTTTTCACGACTAAACGGCTGACCGGATCTTAATGAAATTTGGCAAGAAGATAGATTTCAACCTGGGGAAGGACATAGGCTATATATCATCACGATACGACCAATAGGAGCGGATCAGCAATGAAAAATGTTGCGAAAACGGGGATAATGTGACGCAGACGAAGTTGCGCGGGACGGCTAGTTCTGGATATATGGATATCGTCGTAAAGAATAAAGAAATTAACAAACTTATATTGGAACTACAGTCTGCCAAGTTAAGTTAGCCTAATTCTTGATAAAATAGCGAATATTACTACTACCCTTGACTCGTAAGTCGCCTTTTCGCCTTCACGGTTGGGAACAGCAAAGTTCTCCTTTCTTTAGCAGCCCATAACAAGTATGGACACATCGAAGTTACTTAAGGGTCTTTTAATTGTCTGGATCCGCCAGTTATCTTATTTAATTACTCATATCATATGAGTTAGGACTTAAGGATTAATGGTGGCCCTGTGGTAACGGCTCCAATTAACGAAGTGTACGTTGGTCTCGGTAGAAGGTTCGAACCCGCCAGGTGTGTTATTTTGTGGATTTCCTTCTCGTCTCAAAAAGGTGAAAGAAAATATAGAGATGAATTCACATGTCCTAGAACAAAAAGATTGAAAATATGTGACGTCTACCAACCAGCATTGGGCACGCGTGGTGCATTAATTACAGACCCCTCCCTCTCATAGAGAGCATCCCGTGTCCCAGTATTGTTAATTTTGTAGGCTGACGCATATAAATTGTCTCGAAAAAAGTGAACCAACCACGAAGTATTAGATACTTCATGGTTCGTTCAATTTTCTATGCGGGAAAGCAAACAAATCAGAATCGATCGCAACATTTTACAGAGGAAATTAAATTTCATCTTACAAAATTTTGTTCTTGTAAATATTCTAATTCCTTGGCGCTTCGACGCCCCTGGCCTAAATGGCAAAAACTAGTTTTTTCGTTATCAGAGATGCACTTTCTTCTCCGTAAATGCCTACTTACTGGAAATCATATTGTGTCCCTGTACTCAAGGAAGGAACTGTCGGAAGAAACTTATATACCTACCCGTACGTGGAATTACTTGGAATTTGCACATTTCTTTCCATTAATACAGGCCTCAAGCGCTACCGCTGAGCATGGTCTTGGGTTCGATTTCTGGGTAGAGCAATATGATGCTGGAATTTTAAGTAGCTTCACAAGGTCTCCATTTGTCCCCAGTTGATAGCTAAACCTTAGATGCTTAACACTACGAGGATAACAGGAGTGATTAGTTTTTGTCAAGTAAATATATGAAAGATTTAACCTTCCTCAATGACCTTCCACAAGTCTATAGTTGTGTCTTCTGTAGTTCATAAAGGGTGCATAATCATAACGCTTTTCGAATGATTGAGTGATCGTTGATCGTAGTTATGTCGACATTAGCTCACAGGTGTTTCTACCCATCCGCTTGGCATAATCCTTTAATCACATTTTGCGCTTGCCAAGGGGAGAGATCCTTACCCCTTCTGTCCTGGAATGTCGCAAAATGCGTTCAGTGCTGTTCTTAACCTTACTGTTAGAAGTTTACGGCTCAAAAATTTTTGCACATGCACTCACCTACGTTTTTACTTATATTTGTTTAGTAGTGATTAAGCAGTGTTGTTTTAGCAAATGTACCAATACAAACCATGTCTGGTTTAATGGTACAAAACAAACATAACCTGTGTATTAAGACTATACAAGGTGTTGTTTTGCATCCTCGTCAAATTTCAGGAGGTGGTCACAAAAGACATAAATAATCAATTAAAATTACAGTAATTAGTTAATTATTAATAAACGTTGATTTTTTTGGTTGTTTAAGTTTGTCAATATTTCAGAATAACCCCCTTAACGTGGTTTAGAGAACAAAAAAATATCGAATAAACGTTTAAGATTGTTTGTATGTGTGTAAGCGAGGTTATAGGGCAAGAACCAGACGGGCCGCGTTTAAAACACGGGTGTTTCACACTTACCGATTTCAGTAAAAAAGAAAAAAAAAATACCTACCCATATTATTATTGATTCGGAACGAGAATCATCAGCGTAGTTACCTCCTTGAATTTGACGAGGATGCAAAACAACACCTTGTATATAAAATAAAATAAAACAGGAACAAATAGCATAACAACACGCCTGAAATCCCCGAAGGGTTTGGCAGAGGTGTAACTAGTAACCCTCATTTCGCCAGTTATTTTTAAGTTCCATGTAATTGGGGGCGAGCCTATTGCCATCAACCGGGCACAAATCCAGACTCCATGGCTGTGCTACAGAGAAATTACTGATGGAAAATCCCACAAAAAAATTACCCGACCCGGTATCGAACCCAGGTCTTCATGCTCAGCAGCCGCTATTGCAACCCCTAGACCAAGGAGACAATCTTCAAATAGTATTGGAACAAAAAGCTTTGTATTTTTAACCGAAATCTACCAATGTAGCATGTGGATAGCGGTGGAGGAATAACCTCTCTCTTAAAATCACGGAATATATAAAGGTTGCTCAATACAATGACAATTTTTTTTATTACCTCTTAATTCTTACTTCCTAAAAATTTAGGTAAATACGCTGTACCTATTCCGATCTCTGGTTAATAATTACGTTGGTAATAAACTCTTTCAAACGTGGGCTCGAAACAGAAACACAGTCTCTAAAGAACGTTAATAAACAAGATTGAAAGAAAATCTCCAGAAATATACACACGGTTTTGTATCGCTAGGAGCTGTAATACTTGTAGCTATCTCTAATACGGTGAGTTAGTATATAATGGAGTTAGATAGAGTGTCCCTGACGGGCCTTGGCCGCGGCCGTCGACTCGGGCGCCCGTGTCGCAGCCCTACTATCACATCTCGTTGTATTGTCGCTCTATAATACTGTTTTTTGCCAGAACACGGATCTAAATTAGGAGCCAACGTATAGCATAACATAAAATCTCGCCTGTAATCTGATGAAACATATGTGTTTTACGCTTTACATTTCTTAGCTGTGGTCGTGGAGCATAGAGCACAGATGTGCGTCTATACATAGACAATAGAATCAACTCCCTTCTTGTCAAAAACTCATCAAAGTGAGAACACGTTTTTTTTATTCTGCTGTTAATCCAAAACCTATATTAGAGTCTCTCCATGTCTAAGCTAGGACCTAAATGTGCATAGTTGACCTGCTATTCGTGAACTGCTTGTTATACAAGAAATACAGGAATAGTTACCTACAAATTGTTTTAATCTCACCGCATGCCACCCAGCCTGCCTGTAGCTGATTGCACCGACACGTTTTTCTCTCCACAGTACTCTGTTCAGTTAGTCCATAATAACATAATCCCCGAAGCACTAGGTAGAGGATAATAGTACACCCACATTTCGCCAGGTATGTTAAGTCCTATGTTATAGGGGGCGAGCCTATTGTCTCTAACTGGACACAAATCCAGACTTCGTGACTGCTACTGAGAAATTTTGCTGATGTAAAAACCCAATAACACGTTGCCCGACCTGGGAGTCGAACCTAGGTCCTCAAGCTCAGCAGTCACGCTTGCGACCACCATGTAAATTGGATTATTTCAAAGGCATCTGCCAACACGCACTGGGCCTGCGTGGTGAACTACGGCCTACTACCTATCAAAGCAGAAATACCGGTATCCTCTACCGGTGTTTCTGCAGTAGCTACATTATACATAGGTGGGTTACGTGGCATTACTTATTTAATACTATCACTTACTATACTCCAGTCCACAGCTCAGGATTTAAGTCCTCCACTCCTTCTCATATTGGCATAGAAACCCACGTGAAAAGGTATCGACTTCGACTAGTAGTAGCGTTCGGATTCTGACGATCTTCCTCCCGCCATTGATCGCTCCTACTCCGTAGAAAATTCTACCGCTCTTATGACTCACTGATTAAAATAAATTGATCTCAGTCTGATTTGAGTGCACAAATCGTAGCTTTTGTGATTATTATATAATAAAATCAATTGAAAACGATGCTTTTTATAGTATAAATATTACATAATCTACTATTTTTGTAATAGGATCTTTGGCAACGGAAGACCTTAAACTGCTCTTTGTCTTTCTGAGTAATAATATAAGGTAACTTATAAAAATAAAAGAAGATTTTGTTGCTGGAACTACGCTAAGTAAATTCCCGTTGCTTGTGCCAGAACTCTGGGCAGCAAGCTGGGAGGGGGAAACACATAGTCCATGGTTCCATGGTCTGCTGAAGGCATCTATATAGCTTGCTGATCGATCTCTGCAAACTAGAGATACGTAGTTTTTGATTATGCTACTAAAATTTTCTCACCCCCACATAGATTTAGTTTTCCCACAGTTCCATTTTTATAACAGGGTTAATAACATTTCATGACTAAGTTTGGTTAAGCACCCTTTACAGTAAGAAAATTTTGTGTCATTGGTGTAGTTTTCCAAGGGCGGCGTGCGGCGGGGACGCGGGGTCAAGCGACGGCCGGGCGGGGCGCGGGGCGGGTCGTCGGCCGCGGGGCCGCGGGCGCGGGTCGCGCATCTGTATGCGCAAACGCAACAGGCTGCAAAAACTGACCGAGCCCGCGCCCGCGCACCATTGAGTTGATGCTACATCGCTCCATTATCATCTTTATTGCCACCTATCTACGTGCTTCAAATATTTAAACTGGATCACAAATGAAAATAAAAGTCACAATGCGACAATTTAAAACCCGATTCATTTGTTGGGCAAAGAAAAAACACAAAAATAAACTGATTTTCTTACGATGCTCTTTGAAATTGACTCGTAAATATTCCAGTACACAAACATTTTATTTTAAAGTAATTTAGTAAACCATTATTTTATTCAAGCTTTTATCCAATTAAAGCTTCGAGTACAATACATTAAAATTTGCACTCAATTAGCCATGAATGAATGGCGCAGCTTAAGTACGAGTACTACCATTGTCAATGCGATAGAAGTGGAAGAGAGAATGTGTGTAATTAACACCGAGGTGTGTTGCTGTGGGCTAGGAAGCTTGTAACTACGAGCCTAGGCGGCCAGCCATGGCTGGGACAGGTTTTCCGGATAAATAATTGGCCACCTGTTGGTAATGCTACCTGCAGTGCTTGGTCACTTGGCAGGCTGCGCCGGTTTGCTGCACATTTTCACTCGCACTTTCCACTCGGAGTCGACGTACCACTAACATACTCAACTGCTCATAACACCACTCGCCGCATAACATTACCACTCACATCTCACGTTTTCTAAGCTAGATTTAATTTATTTGACAATTTAGTTTAAAGTAATTTCATAACTACAACTTAAAACAACAAATTAAATTGGTATTTTATTAAACAAGTCAAACTGTGAGACAATTTTAATGATCATCAAAACTAGCCTCCAAACTTACGCGTCGTATCAATAATAGATTAAACGAGTTTAAATGTAAGGTGTGAGGTGTCGGTCAGTGGCGGACGATGACACCGCGAGGTCCCGATACCCTTCGCTCACGCTCTGTATCGCAAATCATCCTGAATTCATACATCCATTTGCTGAATCCATAATTCCATACATTTTTATAAGGCGTATAACACCTATTATAAAAACATTGTGGTCATGTTTTTACGATTGGACTCTCAATCGTCGATTTTCCCACAGTTTTCACGTAGTCACATTAATATAAAGCTTTTACAACCACGTTAAAAAAGAGTTTGTTCAAATTAATCTTTTTAAACTTGTATAACGCCATGCGTACCCAAGTCCCAAAACAAAACCTTTTCGGATTCAGGTCGTTGCGGTGAGTCACTCTAGTTTCAGGCTCAACAGGGATTTCCAATATTTGCAGATCAAGACACGTCATGTTTTCTTCCTGCAGAAAAACAAGATGACACATCCCATTTCGACGAAATCATTTGTATTTTCTTAAATCCAATGATATCGTTCGTCCATATTTATGTCTGTCGTAAAAAATACGGGGGTACTAATATACAAAATTACCCTTATTTATAAAATCGAGAATAATCAACATGCCAGAAAAAAAATAGTTGAAGCTAATTATTAATGATTTTCATATAGAAAACGAACTTCTGAAGACTGATCTACGCTCGTAGCACTTTCGTAGCGGTTGGCTACGAGTTCTCTAGAGCATTCATCGGCGTCGTCGCGTGCACTTGCAGGTCACTGGCACTGCCCGGCCACTGCACCCGACTTGCTTAGATACTTCTAACATTGCAGGTTTTTTTCTATTGCTAACATTCCCAACCCGCTTCGTTCAAACCACTTTTATAACACATACACTGAGATAGCTAGTCTAGCTACACTGACTAAACCAGGTACTCGGTGAAGGTTGTTGACTTTCGTTGTTACATTAATTTTGGATTTTTATGTTTGCCGTGGAATTACAAACTGTCTTGGCATTTAGTTATTTACGTCAACCAGCACTATGGGCACATACAGAGCATAAAGCATTCAAGTTTCTTTTAAATCGTACTTTTAGTTGGCAAACCTCGTACCAACCGAAATATATAGTTGGTTTTAAATACGAATACCATACAAACATTGTCTTTTATAATTATGCCGTTTGTTAGCAACTATATAGGGTGACTGGCAATTAGTGACCGATACTTCAACACGTGATTATCTCGTGACAACAAACAGCTTTCCTAAAGAAACATTTTTTATACTCACTCACTTTTATCACAATAATACAACGAATAAATAATACATGATATAAGTGAATGAGTATAAAAAAATGTTTCTTCGGGAAAGTTATCTGTTATCACGAGTACAATCACGTGTTAAAGTATCGGTCACTAATTACCAGTCACCCTATATATGGAAAAGTTTTCTTTAATTTACAATAAGTACCTACTCAATGTATTTAAATGAACCAACTAACCGTCATAAAATAATTACCTAGTGTTCATAATAATACTGAAACTAGTACTGAAAAGCAGTGTTGTCTAATTAATTAAACATTTAAGAGCCTCGCATGGGTTATGCACAAGACTCATTAAGAAAAGAAATACGATGTGCTAGAGAATTTATATGAATGGCGAATGCAAACAATAGAAGTGCACGCTGCACCGCACAGATCACATAATGAATCACTTTCGCGGCCGAGCTGCGCGCGCGCCTGTGAATCGCACAGAAAGTGCAACGCCCCGATGAACTTCGCGCTACTAAGTGGGCCGAGCATATACAAAAAGCATTGGTATTCAATTATGAACCATTTTATTGTTTCACATAATTATTATGAAACGATTATGTGTTTTAGATGTATTTGGAGGAGTCCCGATTGTTATTTTTATGACCTTAACTACATATTTTGGGCTGGACATAGTAGGTAAATTATTCAAATGTTACACACATGAATCAAAGAAACAAACTAAGTCGTAAGAGTAAACTATATTCCGTATGCCCTACGTATAAATTGAAGCTGTCATGCTCTTTTCATGGCGGCTTCTCACGTTACAGGTAAGGGGCAAGGCACGGGAGCGCTCGCTGTCTAACTAAGCAAGCATGCTCTGAAATAGTCGGGACGGGATCTATTTCCCGGGCAGCTGCGTGCGTTCGTTGCCCCTGCGCAGGGCGTTAGAAGTGCAACGATCTCTGCAATTATCGCTGCGCCCGCGCTACTCTAAACTTGAACTGCGAGCAATGCGCCGAGCGTGCACCTCACCTTCACTGCTTAGAAAGCAACGCCTGTTACGTCTAACGCTCACTACTACAAGTCTCGCGTAATAACCGACTTGGAAACAAGTAAAAGCGAGAGCACTACTCATTTCAATATTATGTTATTTAATAAGAAGTTTTGCTAAGTTTCCATACTGAGTCGTCATCCGGTTGGCGCAGGTGATGTCCGCGCATTGTTGATAGCGTAGTGTGATTTGTTCCCACGCTTTCCCATATTCAAACCTGTCCCAATAACAATAATTAAGTGTCGCAATGACAATAAAGAAAAATATTTGGACAAGAGAGTGTTATGATATGCCAATCAAATTGGGCTTTATACTTCTGCAGCCTGGTGTTACAATCCAGTGAATGTTATTCAAAACAAATCGTCAGAATGAAAAACGACGGTATGAGTTGTCCTCAGTAAGCATTTAGTTAGAGAAACGTCTTCTTCATAGAAGACGTTAAGAAGACGTCTTCGTCACGAAGGTTTCATGATCACTCCTTTATTTGTTTATTTTCAGGACACAGCAAAATATTTTCGTCATACGTCACAGTTATGATGGAATATTTGAACTATCGCATTCTGTGCATTTTACCTATATATAATAGCATATCCACGTATATGCTATTAATATATTCGGCACGTGTATGTGCACTGTGCACACGTTATTTATAGGTTAATACAATACATATATGAGCATTATGTAGTATGCATGTTTGTATATAGTTAGCGAGACAAAAGTGCATTCAAATCTCTTGTAACGTCGTGTTACCCTGGTACTCGGTTGCACTGAACTGCATTCTCGGTCGAGCGCCGCGCGGCGTTATTGCGACTTCACTTTACTCAAATTCTTCACACATTGTTATCTAAATAGTCATTTTGTTTTAAACGTCTATTACAACAATAAATTATGGTTATTTAGTGCAGATATTAAGAAAAGTTGTTAGAAAGATTCCATAAAAAAAAGTCGATCGAAATGATTTAGATTTTTCAAATCAACCGATTTGTTAAATCTAAATCATAAACAAATAGACAAAAATCATAATCTGGGGAAGTCTAAATTGTCTTTTATTAAATTACTTGGGTCCCTAATTCTGAATTTCGTTATTGATTTTAACTTTTCTTATTTTTCAATACTTTCCAATCTACATTTTCCACCCATTCGGCATGCATTTGTAGGAAAAGTCACTAACATCATCGTGAACTGTTAAGTTTTACTAGTATCTACTAGGGCAACTGAACAAGCGAAGAGTTTGCACGTGCCAAGAAAATGGCGCAATGCATTCGCATGCAGTTTGAAAGAGATATCGCCGCCTTCGAGTGTAAAAAGGATAGCCATAATAATGTGCATGTGTGGAGCTACTGCCAATGCGATAATCATGTATATATTGCAAGAATGTACGCCTGTATGCGTTTCGATACGTTCACAGATTCGATTGGCTGTGAACTTTAGTGCATGTGAATTGTTGGTTATTCAATGTCATAACAAACGAGTTTACATGGATTTAAATATAAATTCTGATCGAATAACAAAGAAAAACTAGAGGTACGTTTAAAATAATAGGTTGAATAATTTGTTTCTGAATATATTAAACGTTGATAGGTATTCAGTGTTAAGCATATTGTGGTAGGTCAAGCACACATGCAAAACTAAACTAGCAAATTACAAAAAATTTCTGTGTCTGCTGTACATAAGTTTTAAAAACATAAATTAAATACAACAAAGAAAGAAATTTTTATTTAAAAAATACATATTTTCGATATGTTTCTAAAATGTCAGATAAGTCAATGTAACCACACATTTAAAAATAGGTTTTGTTTTCATTGAAAACAAATAATTATATACACTGTCTCTATGTAGAACGTTCACGTATGAAATGCATCGGTGTTATGTACATATGCAAGTGGCTCGACGCAATTGACGTCGTTGTGACGACGACGCCAGGGCGACGTGGACAAGCGATCGCCTCGCGAGTTCTGCTCTCCTGGTGGCGAAGGTTCTCATACTATACAACCCTTTTCTGGTCCTAAAAGCGTCTGAAAAGGACTTGTTTGACGAGTGTTGTTTACAAATCACATCGAGTATATTTTGAGACGAATAACTTTTAGCTCTTGGTTATTCTGCAGTCCATACTACAGATTGTTCGTCTGTAGTATATTTTCCACCTGACTTTGCTTTGCAAAGTTTTATTATTTAAACACTTATTTTCTATTCAAAAAAGTAACAATAAAACACTATCCTGTAGTTTTTTCACTTAGACTTTTGCGAAATGGTGGATAAAGATAGAGTGAGAAAAGTTTCTTTCATAATGAAAAAAAAACCTTTTTTTTTTGGAAAGGCTTGCGTATTTATCCTTATCTTCTCGTATGTACAAAAATGAATTGCCACATGTATGTCTCAACCGATCTAGCAGTTTATTTGTGCCCGTAAATGTCAGGACACATACACCCTTGTATGAAAGTTCTGATTTTTTGTTAGTATTTGTACAGACGCCAGCACATCAAGCTTCAACAAACTGTTAAATTTCTTTAATGGATTTTCAACCTTATCTTTAAAGAATCTTGTTTTAAGGTTGATTGGGAAAGATTGACATTTCGGGTAGCTTGACCTGCTGGCGTCTGTACTCGTGCGCAGCCGAGAAGGTTTGCTAATTATTTTCCTATGTTTGATATTTATCTCATTTGTGAGTACAATGAAAACAAAAAAAAAAAATTCAAAAGAAAAACCATTTGACATTTTGCTCCGTCCATTCAAGAGTTGTTTTTGTTGGCTTGAGTGATAAGATCACATATTGTTTAGCTTATTTATTTAACAGCTGCTCATTGTTGTACCTAATAGATGAACAACAAAGTAGTGCACATAAATACCATACCGTTTAGATTTTGTTACATGTGACTGTGCGTTTTTTTTATACTTGAAGGAAAACCGTTGTAAAACGAATTATTTCTCTCTAATATAGCTTCTAAAACATACGGCAACATTGTATTATTTATAATTGAACGTAAGGTCATTGGAACCAGTTGGAACAGCTACTTGGAAGACGTTTTTAGACGAAGACTATGCTGTCACATAATTGAGTCACGAGCTTTGGGCATAGCGTGGGCTTCAGTTAGGGTAACTAAATTATTATTATTAATATCTGAACTGTTCCAATGATTCAACGTGTACGTATATCACGAAATTCCTGTGTTTGAATAACTTTGACCCAAACCGCAAATGGACACTCTAAAATCTCTACAAATAATGTAAAAGTTGGTACAGTAGTAGTATCTACTAAAAAAATTTAAACTTTGTTCCTTTTTTGTAAGATATTCTGTTAAAATTCTAACCAGTTGTTTTAGCATTCTTCAATGGCATGCCGAGTTTGAATGTACGAGTACGTGGCATGTTTAGGGAGCTCTTTATTTTTATCCGGCCGTTCGTTGACCCAGTCCTCTAACAAACAAATGTGTAATATCGTTACAGAAACATCTCGTCTCGTCATCTATCCGGAATAGAATGAATTTGGGGACTAAAACTGTTTTGTTTCACATATCAACATAATGTAGTATATAAACTTACGGGATTTCTTCCGTGAATATTGATTGTTTTGAGTTCCCGGTAATGTAGTATATGTTCGAAAAACTAGGCGTTTGCAATATATTGTCGTCTATTAGTTGTAGAAACATAAAAACATTTGAAAATTGAAATGTTAAGTTCATTCTACTTTTGAATCCTGAATATAATTTACTTAATATACTCAAAGTATTCTCGTTACACAGGGAATTCAGTTCCAGGAACAATATTTCCTTATTTTCCGCCTAAGTAAGTACATCGTGTCCCTGGGAAACTCTCACCCTGCCAGCTACACGGTATCCTGGCCTTGGAACTGGCCAAGGACGGAGTGGCGTGTGGCAGGGGGAGGGCTCCGACATCGAGGCTTTTGTCAGTGAACAACCTTGTTACGACATAGTAGGTACCTACGTTATTTCATTTGCGCCAATAAAACGAGCTTTGAAAGTAATTACCGGCTTTTAGTACAAATCATTGAGCGTTGCTTTTATATTTACTAAATCAAACTCAATAATATCTGTTGTCTTTGTGCCAAAATTATAAATGGTAAACCACCTAAGTTAATCACAGCCCGCAAACTTCTTAAAATAGCGCGCTAAAGTTAAAATACACGCTGTATTCAGAAATACAGCACTAATAAAGAATAAAATAGGTGATGGAACATTTAACACAATGTTACGTATAAAGTACTCGAGGCTGCATTTGGTAGTCGTAGTAGTAAGGAACCTTGAGCACGGATATTAAATTCAATTCCGGGTGCATCCCAGCTCGGATCGATCGGCCGTGACCATGGCAACGCGGAGCGGAGTGCGTGGGTCAGGGGCGCCGCACCCGCTCGCGCGTTTGCTCGTCTAACACACTTATACAACTACTTGTTCTTTCTCCCGGCTTTGTCGGCTTGAGAATCACTGCTGCATTGTCAAAGTTTTACTCAGTTGTTTTTAATGGATTGTACAATAGTTGTCTGAAAAATTATAAGATTTTATTTATAAAGCCTTTTTCAGTCCGGTAATCGGTGGGTGCACCGAATCCATTGTTGCTTGCCACGAAATCCCCTCGAGGGCGGGCAACGAAAAGCTACCTCCATTGTATTCTTTTTTCTTTCAGACATTATTTTTTTCTGTCTGACTCTTCGTAATGGGTTCAAATGAAAAGATGCAGTTTAATCGGCTTGACTCTGTCTCCTCTGAATATTGCCAAGTTTTATAACGGATTAACATCTGCGTCAATTTTTTTTGAAGAAAAAAGAGGCAGACGCAAATTTTTTGAAAAAAATTAAAAAAGTATGAGAACTTCTTCTTCTTTATCGTGTGGTTAGTGCCTAACCTGGTGTCAGAGTTTTTATGCCGCCTATGGGCCTCTGACTTGGCTTTACATGCCGTCGAGAACAACTTATAAATTGCTTACTGTTTTTATCAAGAAACTAAAACTAACAGCATTATAGCCACTATGTTATATGAATATAATTACAAATGTTATGATCTATTTCTGTTATAAGTACAGGTAACACTATTTCATGTAATGAAACACAGACAGTAGACACAGTGAGAAGACGCCCACAACTTCTTACAAATTCTACAAGAGACAAAAAAAAGGGGAAAGCTTTAAGACCGGATTCCAAAACAAAACTTTAGCTGGAAGTGAGTCTGTTAAATTATCTAATGTAATTTAAAATATTACTTTGCTTGATGAATTGATATGTTTGAAAAAAAAACATTTGTTTTTAGTTGAAAAGACATGATTTAAAATTGTATAATTGTAACTGTTGCCGGAAGTCAAGATGCTGATGTAGTTTGTAAGGTTTACATAATCAGTCTTCTTTTGAAATAGATTTACTATAGAAGATATAATCATAATAGACGTAAATTAGCTTTGAACTCATACCATTGTTATGTGAACAGACAAGGCTGAATACACCCTTGATCGGGTGCCAACTGAGGACCCACTTCATGGACACCTTGGCAAACCAGTTGGTACGAATTACATTTCTTTTACTTTGGGGATTAATCCCGATGTCTGGTAAAAAAAGATAATATTGTTGCTCCACATATTTTAATGTAACCTACCTATTGCAATATGTAATTTAATCTTTGAAACATGTTCATATGCAAATTCATGTGTGCCAAAACGTGACCATTCTCCAAATGCAATAATCTGTCAATATCGAGTGTCAAGGATATTTGTATATTGTACCTATTGAAGATAAAATACGATTGAATGTTATAATGATAAGTACTGCTGTTACACTTTCATTGTGCTGTGTTAATATTAGTCATGCAAACATTATAGCTACTTGTGTTTTTGTAATGAAGGATTAGCGTCACCTAACCTTGAGAAGTTAAAAACGTGATTTCACTAAAAAAATGTATTAATTAATCGATGAACTATGTGTACCCATTATGATTACGTTATGTTTTTATTACGATCAGGCATAAGGCACCTCAAACAACGTTTGTAACATTGCTGATTTCTTATCAATGACCTTCATACAACTCTCGGACTTGCACAATCAAACAAATACAAAACTATAATATATTTTCATTTTCTGATATTGTCTGCATCGTTTTGTTTTATACGAGAATGTGCCAATGTTGGAATTAAATACGTAACATACTGTTTTTGACTATACTACATCTATGTAGATATCTACATGTTTAATTTATGTACAAATCAAAACAGGAAGCGAGACCATCCTTACAGAATACATAATACTAACAAAACAAATACATAGTTTAGAAAGTTTGTGGGTTAACAATCGTTCAATGAAGGCCGTAAAAGTAGCTATTTACTTATTGATTCCAAATCATAATCGCTGGTAGGTCAAAGTTATCGAACATATTTTTCATGAAGTAACCAATAATAGCTGTTGTGTACATGCGACACGACACACCTTTCATGAACTTGTAATCTAAAATTGATGGAGCACGTGGTTCAAAAATATGTGTGGCCGTGACCTCTGCCCGGTCACATCAGCGAGGGTGGAGCGCGCGCGGGACGGGTTCAAAGCGAAGGCCAGCGCCGTGTGCCCGCCAGCCAGCAAGGGGGCGCAGAACACCAAACATTAATACACCTTTCACAATTTCAGCCGTTTCCATACCAACTGCTAAAAGCCTTTCAGGAAAACGCCTCACCGAGCAATTAGTGGATTCACGAATGAGTTGTTATGAAACAATTTATAAGTGTTGCGAGTGACGCTTCGCGACCTCGGCCAAGGTTGCGAGCCAGCACTTCCCTGTGTACTCAGTCGTTTATAGCGTACATACTTATGTAAATCTATACATGGTAAGTATAATAGCACAGAGCAATCAAATCACGTATATTGTTTTCCGGAATATATTTTATAAAGAAGCTGTACGATACCTGGATTATTTTTCTCTATAGTTAATATAGTCTTATTCAGTTTCCGCGAATGGTTCCGGTTCATTAAGAGGTAACTTTATATGGCACTGTGAATAAAGTTTTATATTTAAAAAAAAAAAATTGAACACGTGCTTGCGTTGCAGAATACGTAAGATGTCCTTCAAGAAATATTATCGATCCAATAACAGGGTCGTTAAAAATGACGCTATCGTTGGGTAGAAATCCTGTATTAACATTATAAAAATGCTCGATAAATAACTAGATATATATCTACCACTAGAATCAGCAGGAAGTAATTTGCTCACTCAGAAGGTTATGGCGATATGATAACACATCATTTGCGCTGTAGCTGAATCTTTGCACACACATTATTCACGTACGCATAATTATAGTTCAGCTAACCCTGAAAAATAGAAAATCATGATTACCTACACCATGAGCTATTTTTCAGATGACTTGATTTTTGTTTTATGCATGATAACCATTGTCTATTCCATTCATCCTTTTCTTCTGGGGATTCCTTTAGTAAGAAACCATCTTAATTATCTCTTCCACTCATAGGTACTAAATCATGACGACAAATCATTGAAGGAGCACGGAGCATATCGCGTGACTCAAGTGACGGATTGCTGTCAAACCGTTTATAGCGTCCGAGAGGGTTCGCAAACAAGTAGGGTGCAGGGGTCGCGCGCACCTGCTGCGCCCGCGACTCTGACATTGCCAGATAAGATACGGCTATTATTTTGTCACTGCTATCGGTCCAATGTCACAGTGACCTTAATGACACCAAATTACGCGCCGCACACGTTCGTCGCTGTGACCTTGCGATATTTATCTAATCTTATTCGCGAAAATATTGTTAGCACGATTATTTTCCATATATGTCAGTGTTTATGTAGAACGTATATATAGAACAAAGGACTACTTTCAAGAATGTTCAAGCTCAAGAGTCTGTTAATGAGTCGTCATTTTACATTTGGTATATATATACAGAATGAATTTTTGGATTTGGCCCTTCACACACACTTGAAAAATTCATTCTGTATATAGATAAGTCGCTCTAGCGTTACGACAAATTTAGATGATACTAGCTGGCCGCAACTTCGTCTGCGTCACATTTTCCCCGTTTTTGCAACATTTTTAATTGCTGCTCCACTCCTATTGGTCGTAGCGTGATGATATATAGCCTATGTCCTTCCTCAGGTTGAAATCTATCTTCTTGCCAAATTTCATTAAGATCCGATCAGCCGTTTAGTCGTGAAAAGGTAACAAACAAATTTACTTTCGCATTTATAATATTAGTTAGGATTCTATGGGTCATTGCGGGTTCTGTGTTGAAAAAGTTATATAGAAGAAAAATAAGTTATAGCAAATATACCTACTATCAGTACAACTACAAAATTAATATTCAAGTGGTTTTCCCTAATCGCTTTCATATTTTTTCTATTAAGTTTCTTGAACGAAATACGAATATGTTTACCTTTTTCAGCATTTAATTCGTGCGGTTATTACCGAATAACCTATCCTTGTGGGTAAATATGTCGGTATGAATCTCTCTTAAACGTGAGAAAGTGATGCAGAGTAACATATTTTTAGATGACGGATCACTGAAGAGGCACGTGCGTTTTCCAACTGAAAACGTGAGCACGTTTTTTCTCATGATGTTGGTCAGCAGAAGTCTACTCTCTGTGATAACTGGCAACGCGTTGCTAAGAAAAGGTTTTTACGTCGTTCACGTATACTTTTATAATTAAAGAAAAGAAAAAATAGAAAATGATGAAACAAGAAAATTGTTTGCACATTTCTCACGAAATTGCATTAAATACTGCATTAACTAGTAAGTAATTTTCATAGTATGATCAACCGTCCTCCACAGCAAAACCATAGGAAATCTTAGCCAAATAGACGTTCGTTAGACTATACAAAAAAAGGTCAATTAAATGGAACGATATTTTTACCCAACCTCGGAGTCCTCTTGCCCGTCAGAATTTGAGGAAAATTTAAAAAAATAATCTCTCCTTCGGTTGTCTTTGTTTAGATATATGTATATAACTAATCAATGCAAAAATATATGTGTCGTTTATTTAATAAGTGCGACCTTCGTGACGTGTCGTCATCACCCGGAAACTGCTGTGTGGCAGTAGTACGCTGTTACAATTTTCCGAAGCAGGAAGTATGAATTCATAGCGGCCAAGGCGATGTGGAATTATTATACGCAATCATTTTGTATTACCTGATGTCCTGAAGGTTATCGCAAATGTTACCTAAATACCACTAGATCTTCTTTACATAAAATAGAAAAAAATGATTTTCCTTTTATGCGCTGATTCTTGTTTAATTAAATGTATGACATAATAGTACTGTGCGGATCTACATTTGGCGTCTTGGTAAAAAACTATATATAAACATTGTCGTACGTATTTTTTGGGTTCCCTCACAGTAACTGCGGAAACTCTGCCCCATTATTAATAAAGGCGGAGTAAAGTTATGCCAAACTGTAACTTTAATTCACGTTTATTAATAAGAGGATTCTAGTTTTGAGTCATGTTAGTTAATAGTCCCCATCTGTTGGTATGTCCGTCAACTCAACAGTTTTGGAGTCGTAAATAAAAATATCCTGTAAAGACATATCTAGTTACGTTTAGTAAACAGGCTGTGTTTCAGATATTCTTTGTTTAATTATATTGCAACTTCTTGCAGTTGCTTGGGGTCAACTTATTTTTTTCGACTTTTTATTCTAACTTATAGCTTGTAAGGAGTTTACACGTTTCCATGCTTTTTTTCTTGTTATTTATGTTAGTGTATAAATAGCATTTTACACAAATTTATTTTGGCCCCGCTCGTGATATTGGCGTGATTTGAATTTTATACATGAAATACATTTACCTCATTTAACTAGTAGAAGTTTTCCGTTTGCCTTTTAGGTCACGATCGAGATCCAAAACATATTTGTTCGTTGTTATTCTCATTAAGTATATTCGTTAATTTAATATTTATAACTTCACAAAAAAAACGTAAAAAATTTATGTAATGAATGAATACTCAGTATAGATAGTTTACAAAATGTTACGATGAATTATTGCTCATCAAAATCGATTATTTAAAAAACAAAAACAAATTTTGATGCTGACTTTATTATCTGTTCTTTTTTCTTGGAAAGTAGTTTTACAGTTGTATAGCTTTACATCAATTAGGCAACAAATAAAAATGTCACCAACGAAACGGTGCCTAAATAACCTTATTCTAAGCCTGCACCGTCTGTCTGTCTATATGTCGGTACAGAACCCTTAATGCGCCACTCCGACTCGCACTTGGCCGGTTTATACATTTTCTGTAGATATATTTATGCACCATTTTCTACAAAGTTATTTAGTGCAAATCTGACTTAGTTGGGTATTGTTTACTGAATTAAAGACCGCTTTATATATATTTTTTATATTTTCTTGTGGTGAGAATGTTGCACACAAGTGTGTGAAAACACTCGTACAAAGGTTTTTTTTTACGTTTAAACAAAGACGCAAAGTATTACGTTTTTGTGTGTACGATGGTATTATATTCTCAAGACTGAGATAATAGGATAACGGAAATATAGACTAAGATAATATCAAAATGCACTTCAACAATCCTTGACAAACGTCTTTAGTAGGAACTGACCTTCACAATGAACTGATCTTCTAGAGCTTCATTGACAAAAAGGTCAATTAAATGATTTTGTTCAATAATAACATAGGTCCCTGAATTACCTGTTCAAAGTCTCGGGATTAACTTCATTTTGGTTTTTCGTTAAATTCAAGAAATTAATAGCTAATTTTTGTACTTTTTTAGAATAACAGCAACTGGGACTCTTAGAATGGGTACTTTCATTATGAGAAGTATGGAAAATGGACGATGATCAAAGTATTTGAAGTTCTTCCAACTTTGCTGAGAATTAAGACATTTCTCACATAATTGAGATATTTCTCCACTACCAATAATTAGATAGATCAGAGCTGTTTTCAAATTAGGGAAATTTTGTGTTCAACCTCGTACGTATTCATCTTTTACGAAAATAAATGCTGGTAGGTTTAAAGATATTCTCGATTAGAATGAGCATTATGTTCCATCTTATGGCATACCAACACGCAGAGTTCGTGTTTCAAAGAGACAGCTTAGGTACCCTTTAGACAAGTGCGTACATATAAACTTTATAGTCTGACTATAAGTATGGATTGGAACAGAAACTAACAGTTGATGCTCATAAAACTAAAAATAAACAAAAAATAAATTCAGTATTTTACGTGTATCTTCAGCAACGGATACTGTTGTTTTCAAGTATCCAAGGTCAAAGGTGAATGAAAAAGTATACGAACTTCCGTAACTCCGAAAACAAAATAAGTATATTTTTATCAGCGTTTAATATATTAATTGATATATTCGTGAATGAAGGCAACATGTTTTAGTCGGGCAAATAAAATGAGTTCCTTTAAATCCCCCCCTATTTATGTGTATAACAACACTGTTTCGCGAAGTTACACACCGTCACGTGAATTATTAACACGCTGCACACTGGATCTAGTAATAGATAGGTGCCATAAAATAAAATACATACGTACCCAATTAGAGTCAAAATATTTTTGTTTTGACTGAACTAGATGACTTCTTGATGCTTTAGCCTTGTCCGTAGAGCACCTCTCCGTAGCGTAGTTCTTGCTTCATAAGAATTGTGGAAACATACATAGGGTATTGTTGACAGTTTACTATAATGATTTGGTGTCTTACCTAGATCTGGAATGGAGCTGGATGGTTCCTCGAAGGATGGCGGCTTGTGCAGACGTGGTGGCGGCGGTGGCGGCGGCGGCGGCGGCGGGCGCATGCACTGGATCACCGAGTGCGCGGAGGCCATGCTGGGCGCCGCCAGTAGCACGGGCGCGCGGAACTCCTTGCCCGGGGGCGCCGGCAGCTCCAGCCTGCGCGCTCCAGGAAGCATCTCCGCCTCGTACACCATGTCCATCGGCTCGCGCTTAGGGGATAACTTAGGATAGCACTGCATCGTTCCTTAAATACTGATAAGTCACTACGTCTATCAAATTGTCTATTATAGTCTCGGAAAACAATACTTAGCGGCTACTATAAAACTATCAATTACTCCACAAAAGTATCCAAATTAAATTCACTTGCAATACGGAAATCTTCTTAGAGATGGGACATTTCAGCGCATTGTTTACGTGTATCGAGTACAAGTTGAAGGGCAAGTATCGGCCGGGCGCCGTGGTTCGAGCGCGGTTTCGTGCGTGCGCGACGCGCCGCTCGACTCGCGAGACTCGTTCGCTCGCCGCGGCCAACTTTCTCTCACTGGCGTGGCGGGCGGTCGCAGCCGGACGAAAGTGAATCTGCAGCGTGCGCCCCTCGCCCTCTCCCGCCCTCAGGTGTCCTGCACCGCCCGCCCAGCGCCGCCGACACCGCCGCTGCAACGCCCATCCGACATCAACTTTAACCTTAACTGTGACCTTTACGGGAGTGCACTGCACTCACAATACACCTTACTGAATTACAAATTATTCGTCGTAAACACAATTTAACAAAGATAATCAAGTTATAACAGCTATTTAATTATTTAATATCCAAATAACCAGTCACACGATCAACTCAACGTACGTAGTGGTGGTGGCACCAAAAATAAATCAAAGAGCTTGGAATGATTCAACTTTTGGTGGCTTACGAATTAATTACACTGCATGTCGTCCTTGAACTTGAAGATGGTGACGTAAGTACCAACGTGGCTAACATTTTGTTATTCAACGTGTTAATCGTTCCAGTATATGCCTATCTAGTTAATTATGTATAGAATTATAAATTCCGACTAATCGACTGTTAACCTACGAAATTTAATCAGTGAAGTTGTATTGTAGCCCACAATAACAATAATTATTTGACTATAGTCAGCATTCGTTTCTAAAGTAGTTTTTTTTTATACAAACAAACAAGTTTATTTTTATTTTATACTTTTATTTTTAGCTATTTTTATTACAAAATCACGAAGCGTTCACTTTAGCCCATTCGAAAATCTGAGCATGCATGTATTTAAAGCATAAAAAATAAGGTTACTTAAATAGTATTTGAAATATCAGGATCTATTTAAAGAACTCGAACCGTTACCTTTGCCGTCTAGTTATAAAAAAAGATAAACAAAAATCCTGAAATCTAATTGATGATTAATGTAAACAAATGGTGTCCTTCAGTTTTCATACCGATTTCAATTCAAAATTAGCTGTTTATCATATTTTACACTGCCTTTGAGCGAAACGGCCAATTTCGACTGTCGTAGATACCTGAAACATTTCCAGAATGTTCATTCACAATGTTTTCTTGAAACATTTCCGAATTTCAGTCAGTATCTTAAATTAACCCGGTCAGTGTTAATGTCGAGCGATAAGACGTAACAGCTATTATCACTTCCGCGAAGGCAAGGAGTGATACAGTGTGCTCGATCGATGCTCGCTGGACAAACGAGCACGCTTGCTGATAACGACTGATAACCATCTAGTAGATAGCACACCGACTGGACACGAGTAAAACTGTTATGTGCTTTATAGAACACTTTTTTATCACCGATTTAAGATAATACACGATTTTTTTTTATCATTTTCATGACGTGCACGATAGGACATTGTAAGGCTGATACAGCATGATGCTCCGTTGATTGTATACTCAGTACCTTCAAGTATGCACCTAATATAAATTTCTACGAATATTATAACTTTCTTTATCTTCTACGCAGTGTTGTTATCCACATCTCTCGTAAACATTTTCTTTCAATTGAATTTTCTCTTCAAACTTTCCACGACTCCTGGTATTCTAATTCAAGCCTATGAGTTAGTTAACTAACATCTTTGAAAACTGATGCTGTATATTTTTTTACGAAAAAATCTAACTGCAATACCTATACCTATTGCAATAGGGAATCATCACAATTTTTTTTTTCTTTGTCTCTCGGGTAGATTATTGGAAAGTATTGGACAGGTATTTTTTCTTTTGTCACGTGGTCATAAAATTACGGAGATATATTGAGTTGAAATGGCGCATGACGTCACATGTAGGTCTTTTGTATACCTACTTGTGACGTAGTGAGCCCCCACTCTCCAACTTTAATGAGTTTTAACTAAGCATTTTTTTGATATTTTGATAAAACAAAAAATATGTGTCTAATATTTTTGTACTACCTGTCTGACGGACAAAATAGAATTTCGTTTTTTTTACCCAGTCTTCACCCCTATTCCACATAACGTCTTGTTCCTTGCTCAATTTGCTCACGATGATTACCACCACGCCTACGAAATCAGTATAGCTTTGTCCCCGTTAACGGGGACATGGCCTACGGGGACCACGGGAATTCAGGTTCAGATGATCTTGCAGATGGTATTACAATAATTTTGAACTGCAATCTATATTATCATCATCCTTGATGTTTTCGTATTTCGTAGCATATGTGCTACGAATCTATCTTAACTCCAAAATGTCCACCTAACGTTGTGTTAACCCTATTTTAGCAGATAGTAGTTGCAATAACGTTGTCCATGGCATGGTATGGTACCCCGACGACAAATCTGTGTTGTAGATAGGACACAGCGCTACAGCAGGCTACGACGATTTTTCTGTTTTTAAACGGTTTTATTTAGCTCACCCCGTTTGTTTTATTTTTTATTCTTGGGTCAAATTTTTCTTTGAAAAGCATATGCTGTCTTTCTGTCTTTCTTGGTTGTGTTTAGGCATTACATTTATTTGTTTTTGACCCTTGTAATCCTAATTCAGGGATCCTAAGAGACCACAATGATGTAACGTTTTCTGAAGTTTTAGAAATAACTTTTACAAAACCTAAAAAAAAGAACAAAAGATACGCAGACAGCAATGTTGACCGGTTTGCTAGTAATACCATAGCCAATGCTTTAGACGTATGTAAGTGTTACATGTGTTACGTTTTCATACGTTTACCTCCGATCAACGTTCTCTTTTCAGCCATGGGGTACCTATTATAGTGTACCAAAGTGTTAGTCAGAAATGCAGTTGTTTAAGTCCCATTAAATAGGGTGCGAGTCAGTAGCCATCAATTAGATATTAAGCTGCGGGCTGCCGGCTACTACTGCATTTTTCCTGATGGTAAAACCTTGCCCACCTGGGTATCGAACCCAGAACTTCTTGCATATCAGTAGCGCTTTGGACCACTAGACCAATGAGAAATTTATATTTACTGATACCTTGTAATTATTTTCAAGAGACTAAAACATAATTTGCAAAATGCGGGTATCCTATTAAGGTACACCTCTGCCTAACCCTTGGAGGATTACAGGCGTGATTATGTTTATGTTATTTTCAAGAGAAGTAAAAATAGCTGTAGCGTCTACAATTAAGCCGGCATTTTTTAACGTAGACCGTTACCCAATAATAAATTATGTTTTGTCTGCCTACACATGAATTGAAAGTTCAATGAACATTTCAATGAGTTCAAATCAATCGATTTTTAACGTCTTTGTCTTTACAGTTTAGTATTTTCGTACAACATTATGAAAAATCTAATAAGCAGCAAGACCCAGAACTGAAATATATCCATGTGAACTAGGACAGACATTCACTATGCAAAGAAAACAAGTGCATGTAGTAGCGTTTCAATTTTCTGCAATTTAACGCAGCATTTTGAAACATAAACATGAGAGGGCGGCAGAGGGTGGCTGAGGGTATAGCGGCATTAGGCGTGCGGGTGGCGAGGGGGTGACGTGGGGATGGAGGGGTGCGGGGCGGGTGCAAGGGGGTGCGGTGCAGTCGCAGGGTGCGCCGAGGTCACTGCCACCGGCGGCTCACGGCCGGATTCAGCGTTCACGACTATTTTGGCGACAGTCTCACTGAACTCTAGCTAGTGTCATGCACCGTAAACTTCATTGACTCCATATTATTATTACTTTCTAATGCAGTTTGATAACCCTAAATGTAATTCGACATCTTCATTTCTTAGGACTGCAGTAATTACTTAAGCTGAAAATCAATTTACATTTTGTAAATCATGTATAATAAACCTAATTAAATTACTTTTATTTATCGAGTTTCTATGCGAATTATATCTTTGTTTTTTTATTACTGACATTAAAAATTGATGACATTCAATATACCTATGACCTTAATTAGGTTTCGATATATATCTTTATACTTACGAACATTGTAGATTACTTTCGCAGTCATGAGCACGTACGAATATTATAATGTACTTAAACGATTGGATCGGTTCAAAATATTAATCGACCTAAGGCGAAGGTAATAATAATATTCATTTATAGGTTTTCATTGGTGACTTTAGGATTAGGTTGATTATTTTTTAACACGGTCATTGTTAAGTATCCATTTAAATAATTGAATTGCTGTCTGCAAGTTACTTTACTCTGTTTTATCGATAGCTTTTTACGGCTTATGTGTTCGGGAGTGAAAGTTTGATTACATGGAAGGGCACCAGGACACGGCGTGATGGGGTGCAGCGGGGTGGCATCGGCGGCAGCGGTTGGCGCATGCGCGCGCGTCTTCGAGCGTCCTGCTGCCGCCAGCCCCTGACCTGCGCTCACACCGACCAACACAACATTGTATTTTTCGCAATAATAGTCCTAGAATAACCAATATCAAATATAAACTGACCCTTAGTTTAGTTTTCAGGAAAGTTATTAACGACGATTTTTTTTTTCATTATTCAACTGAGACAAACAGATTTTACACTTTTGCTGCTGTACAAAGATTCGGGAGCCTGCCGTTTTGCCGAAAAGATTTTGATAAAATTTCACTACCCAAACAAATTTTAGCAACCTTTTTTATACCAATGCAATGTTTGGAATGATTTTGTACGTACTTTTTCATTTGGTCAAATTTAATTCGTATATTCTGTGCAACTGACATATAGATGCATTTTTTTTGTCATTAACTAAGCAATTGACTGAATAGAAATGGTAAATTGAAAACTGACGATACTAAATATTTGGCTTATTTTATTTTGCGTAATATGTGTTATTCCAACTGAAATATTTGACTACATGAAAATTGGTAAAAGTACTTGTTGGTAAACAAGTTATTGTTCACGTTACACTTGCCAAATATTAGGTTTGCGTTACAATTATTTGTGAAGAGATTTTATGCTAAGTAATAATTTGGCAACTGAAATTATGCGGAAAATTGTTTGGGAAGTGATAATTTGTTGTTTTTTTTTTTTGGAAGTCGGTTTTTTTTTTAAGTTTTTATTTTAGCCTTTTCAGTTGTGGTATCTCACTTAAATCCTAGTCAAGTATCATTTTTACATTGTAACTAGACACCAGCACATCGTCCATACATACGACAAAGGACAAAATGCATAATAAAGAGGATGACTCAAAAAGTACCTAAGCAAAGATAATAAAATTCATATGGGCCCACCGGGCAAGCTTTCTCTACCAAATGAATGAAGAATCATCTAAATCGGTCCAGTAATAACGGAGAAATAGCTGTATATACGTGAAAATTTTACATATAAAAAAATGTTAATAAAATGAAAACTACATGGCCAAACTATATTACATTTTTATGGGACCAAATGGCAACTATTCCGCATCAAACTAAAGAAGAATCACGGCAAATCGGATCATAAATCTCAGCGTTATCGGTGTACATACATTAAAAAAAATACTAATCGAATTGATAACCTCTTTATAGAAGTCGGTTAAAAAAAGAAAAAGTTTTTATCTTTTTTAATTATTAGTGGTACATCTGGAAACTGCATACCGTTACAACTCCAACAAGCCCAAACACAGCTAAGATACATTGCCTTATTGTGGAGTTCCGAAGCCTGTCTCTTGGATTCATCATCAGATCTGATGGTAGAATGGTTCTTAATGAACGCAAATGCTTTACTTGTTGTAGAAAGAAAATACCAAAATCGCTGTACGTTTTCCTATAAAATTTGAAGAGTTCCCTCGATTTCGCCAAGATTCCATCATCAGATCCCAATTTGGTGAATATGGGACCATTTGGGAAGTATACCCTTTCCAACAAAAACATTTTTTTTCAAATCGGTTGGCAAGCGACGGAGTTATGCCCGAACAAACATAAAAAAAAAATACAAACATCGAATTGAGAACCTCCTCATTTTTTAGAAGTCGGTTCAAAATAGTTTATTCAGTTTATTTATAATATTTTAAAAGTTTTTGCTCTAGAAAATACCTAGAACAAAATCATTCAAAACTTTTTCACCTAAACCCTTTAAGTAACGAAATGGCTCATATCAATATTTAAAGTACTGTCACTACGCTGAACTTAAATAATATGGGGACTCGACGACACTTTAATGCTGACTCCAAGCTTCTTCTACGCTGCTCATGCCGTGGGGTCGGTGCGATTGCTACCGATAGCCACCTGTACGGCGGGGTCTACACTATTGCTACGCTACCTCTATGGCGGGGTCTACCATTACCACTACGCCACCTGTACGGTGATGTCTTCACTACGCCACTTCTACGGCGGGGTCTACAGTGCTGCTACGCCTATTTTATTGGTCTCTACGCTGCTGCTACACCGCTACGGCAGGATCTGTACTACTGATACTCTACTTCTACGGCGGGATATTCACTGCTGCTTCGCCACTTCTAATGCAAGATCTACGCTACGAAGGTTTTTCGGCTGGGCCTGTGCTATTTCTGGGGCGGGTTATATGCTCGTAATACGTTGCCTTTATGCCCAGGTCTACGCTATCTGGTCTAGTACGGAAACACTCTAACACTGCGTAGCTCGTGTACATAAAACCTGCACAACCCAATATCGAGATATTATTACTAAAAAAAGATTGTATTATGTAGATAACCAAAAAGAATTATCTTATCTTTATACTATTATGTGCCAAAGACAAAGCAATATCAAGGCTAGATGCATTGCCGAGACGGTAGAATCCACGTGTTGTTTAACGTGTCAAGTTTAAAGTTATCAGTGTTTCAGGAGGAAGTGCTGTAAAGAGCTTTACCTAATCCCAAAAATTGTCTTTAATAAAATAAAAAAATCCTCTTTTTATTCACTACAATGTTATAAAAATCACTTGGTGCAGATAGCACATAAGTGATCTCTTTTTTTATTGAAATATTAGTGACATTAAAAAAAACAGAGGATGTCGATAAGGACTGCCGACAGCAGTGAAAAAATCATTTGCGTTGTTAGTCTGGCGCAATACGACTTGCATGTCGAAGTCGTCGGTGACGTGAACCCACAGGTTTTTCCTCAACCAAAAATTGCTCAACGCGGCTTAAGAAGTTTTCACTTCAAAAACATTAATAATTTTGTAATAATAAACATAGTATTATGTAGATATATTTTTTTTGCTCTCGCTAAGTTATTTACTATGCTGATTGTGACGGTGCATGAATTATTATTAATTAATTGCATATTTTATCAGCGTCAAAGAATAAAGCCTTTTTCAAGTTTCCTATTACAAACTCCTTTGAAAGTTGTGTTCATTATTGTACTTGTGCTGCTGCTGTGTGACTGTAAAGAAGTAAGTGATGATTGTATGCGTACAATCTGATCACACAGAGAATACTGTTTTTTTTTTTACAAAAATGGTGTATTCGTGGTAATAAGGAAAACTCACCTGTCGCATACATCTTGTGTTTATTTGGTTTCTTCGGATTAAAATAGCGAAATAGAGATTAAACGTCAATATATTATAATTATTCCCACAGAATGCTTCACTTATATTGCTATAAAATAAAAGTTATAGCATGATAATGATTGGTGCTCCAATTAATGCCCGTAGAGTGTGGCATGCATAGCGTCGGTGTGAATGCAGCCTGCAGCGGCAGCCAGCGGCGTCGCGCTCCTGGCGATCAATATGCAACGTCGGGACATTCTCGTGTATTTCTTCTCCCAGACATAACAGGTCCATTGCACTAATTTACGCGACTCCACCCCTTCACATTATCAGACATATTTTGCAGACGGGGTGCTCCAGTTCGAATATTTTGCAATAACGTTGAAATCAACGCCATATTTCCATGTCACTCAAAATAATTCCACGAGAAATTCTTTAGAAAGATTTAAAAACACAAGATTACCCCTACATGATTTGCGGTGACAATCAATTTATTTTAATGCAGCAATGTTGTTCAGTACAGTTATTTTTGGTTGTACTGTTTATATAATTTGATATATTTAAAGCTTGGAACAAACCTTGAGAAGTGCAGCGGAGGAATGCCCTCGTAAGGGTACGTCAATGTCGGGCTCTGGGTGCCAGTCGACGCCCTCGGATTCACTACCCCCGGCCATCGCACTCAACCCTGCATCACTACCTCAAAACTATATTACCACTTTGTAAATAAACATTGCCCTATTATTTCGTATAATGCCATATCTCACGCACAAATCTCGAACAAATAGGCTATGTGGCATGCGTTGGGTAAAGCCTAAAACCGTAGCCAGAAGGGTTAATTGCGATATAATCTATAATAATGGAAAATTAAAAACAAAGGAAAACTATACACCGAAATCAAAAATAATATTTCGAAATCGATTGCGCCTGGTCACACAAAAATAGGTACATAGCTGATGATTGGATTAGAAACATACGTACATAATCTCATGCGTTTTTCCTATGGGGTTAAGCAGAAATTATGATTGATTGGATTACTGTAGTTTAAGATAGCAATCATTTATAGAACTCTAGTCGAACTAAGGTCGGAAAAACTGAAGGTAGTTTCTCTCAACTGTAACAAAAGAATGTTTGTAAATACTTATACTGTACTCGTATTTATTAAAAGTCCATGAATTTTTTGGAAATAGCTTGTGTGGGGATGGGGTGTGGTGGTGAGGTGGTGGCGGGTGTGGAGGGAGGTGGTATTCAGCACACGCCGAGGCCAAAATCTTCACTGTCGTTGACACGGGCCGAGGACACGATCTCCAAGGTCGCTTGGCCCTCAGAAATCCCTTTACAAAACTTTGGCCATTGGCAGGAATAAATGCAACCGCACATAAAATTCAATAAACTGAGCTTTGAGCACTTTGAAAGCGTGTTGGGTTAACAAAATAAATAAACAGTTTATGCAAAAACCTTGTTAATGTCTAGGGCTTGTTTCTTAGGAGGAAGTTAGTTAATATTTGCATAAAAATGGAAATGACTCATTACTTGATGTGTTTAAAAAAAACTGGCCATACAATAAGCTTCAAATTTGATTTCTAGATTTACAGTTTCGTTAAATAAACGCCTAAGTAAATGAAATTCGTTTGCGTGTCGCCACCTCAGTTTAGGGGCAAAAATCCGTAAGTCCTTGAAATGTGTTCGTTAGCTAATAGTCAATCCAAGTCGAAGCCAACTTTTCTAGACTTATCATATCTATATTTATAGCATTTACTTTCTACTAAACGAAAGTTTATTGCGTGAAACCACAATGACGGCTTTACCGCCATAATAACCTTAAGACCTCTTTTGTCATATGAAGTTCATAACAGCTATTGTGAAAATCCCTTATAATTGCACGATTTTGGAGAATTTTCATATATTTTCTATTTTCTAACTACTTTTGAAGGACGTCTTGGAATCAAACGGAGCAATGTACGTTTAAGTTGACAGCGTGGGCTGTTGAACGCAGTAGCCCTTAGGGTGGATACTTTATTCATACACACTTTTCAGTTCAGTATCTTTTGTTGATCAATAATGACTTTTAATTTAAAACATAAATTGTTTTCTTTTTGAGAAAAAATAAATAAAAAGATAGCTCATAGCATCACATCATCAGGCTTGTAATCCCCGAGGGTAACCCTCTGCCTCTTCTCTTCGGGTATTAATGACGAAGCGAATTAAGGATTAATTACTAAATGGGGGCGTACCATTAATAGTAAACCCACATTTAACCAGTTATGTTTAAGTCCCATGTAATAGGGGGCGAACCTATTGCCATCAATCTGATCCCTAGACCAATGAGGTAGAGCTAACTAATAATTCTAACTAAGTCCGTTAGAATGATTTCTATAAGTTTATCATGGAGAACAGTTTATCTGCAAATTAATGTTACATGAATCAACTTAAGGCATTAAAATATTATGTTTCAACATAACAATGACGGACTTGCTAGGACGCGGTTCATTGATTTAAGGTTTTTAGTTCTGTGATAAAAACTGACTGTATGCTGTGGTGTAAGTTAATAAATGAATTTTAATTGAATTTGATAGGTTCTTGCGATTTTTGATCCGTCAAAACTGACAGATAATTCTTAAGTGAACTTGTTTTATTTAGTTGCAACTGATGCTTGTTTAATTAAATTGAAATGCGATAATATTTAAGAGATGCAAAATTAAATAAAATGTCCAGGTCATACGTCGCGACCCGACCAGACCATAAAATGTAATGTATGTTCATCAACTAGAAAAGAGGTGATGATCTTCAAATGGCTGAGGAAATTTTCAAACAAAACCAATTTTATCAAAATCGGTTTATCCGTTGAAGAGCTACGATGCCACAGACAGACACACAGATACACACGTCAAACTTATAATACCCCTCTTTTTTGGTCGGGGGTTAAACACACGTCAAACTTATAAAACCCCTCTTTTTTGGTCGGGGGTTAAAAATAAAAGTTACTGATAGAATTCAATATTTGAAGTCTTGTAGAGTTGAATTCTATACTCTTCGGTGGTTTAAAATCAGAGCAAAATAAAGCATACAACGATGACCAATATGAAGTACTAACTAGTCTAACTAGTACATCTAAGAACAATCAATACAACTGTATTTAAATAAACTGGTCATATAACAATGCTCAATAAACAATGAACGAGACATTGTGAAGGTCCTTACACCGCAGGTTCAAGGCTTGTCGGCCATTACTTATTGCTATCGTTATCACGCAACCTCGACTCCTGGCGGCGACCAGCGCTCACTGCTCTGCCTAGCTCGTCCTTATTGTTAGCTACTGCAATTATAACTGCCAATGTTAACTTTACACCTACTCTTGATTAGTATAATGTTAAATTATCGATAAATATTGTTGTGTGATGAAATTCATAGTATAATCGATTAATTACTTAGAAAGCAAGCTAATCCTTATAGATGGCTCATAGCACGTGTAAGTATATTATGTACCTACTCCAGATAAGTTGGTTGGTAATAATAAGCACATAATTGAGCTACTTATATCTCTAACAGGATTAAGGTGTACCTATCTAATCGAATAAAGTTCATCGACCCCACCAAAACATGTTTACTTTCTTATTTCAGGTCAATAGCAAATTCTAGAAAATAGGGGGCTGCAGTAGTCTGGTGGCCCCCACAGTAAGGGTGGAGGGAGGTTTACAGTGCATCGTACGAAAGGGCAACTGCAGATAACGCAGCCAGGGCCCAGACAGTCAACGTCCCGATGCATTCCCGTGCCCGCACCCCGCACTGCCCCCCCCCCCCTGCCCGCGCCGCTCGCTCCAACGGGAACCCGTATCCGGCGCGCCACGCACTGCGCTTTTTGCAACGCTCCCATCGGCGGTGTCTCTCCACTCTCGTCAGTTCGTTGAGCTAATGAAAACGATTACTTGCTCGCATACTTGAGACAATGAAACACTCACCCTATTGTTTTTTTTTTGTCGATTTGTCTGATTTATTAGTACTCCCTAAAGACGAATGCTTGCATTGATGTCGATGGATGCAACAAAATACAAAACACATTCATTAAACATTTACATATTTAGCTTCTAAAATTATCAATTTTATGTTACTATAGTATCTGCTTACTACAGATACTTTATACTCACACTTATCATCCATATTCATTGGTTTTAAATTAACATTTAACCATCATTTCATTTTTATTAATATTTTCTTTATATCCTTTGTTGTGACATGTTTACTTCAAATTTGTCAGTTGTCATTTACTTTTATTTTTGATTGTTACCAGCCAAACTCTCTATGAAGGTTTCATTTAGATTATATATTACTAAAAATTATTATCATCAATTCGTCAGTTCAATTGTTGTATTTTATAGTTAATTGCGAATATTTGCTGTGTAAAGATATTCTGAGTTTTAATTATACAAATACTATGTGCAAGTTTTTGACCAATTGTTACTGGCTGTTTTTAATACCGGCAGGTTGCGTCTTACTAGAGCGCAGCAGTTTTGAATCTGAGAAATAAATTTGAAGAAAGAAACGGAGGATCAGGGTATAAAGGGGATTTCTGACGGATGCCCTGGTTCAGTCTGGAGACAAGAAATCAGTTTAGTCTGAAGTCAAGAAATCAGCTAAGTCTAGAGTTTGGAGTCAAGATCTCAGTCTTATCTTGAGTTTTGAGCACAGCCTAGTGGAGTCAAGGAACGGTCTTCGTTTGGTGCTGCCGTGGCTGCTGCTAGCTGCTGTGAGGGAGCTGCTCTGCGAATTGACGAGCCTGGCACTGGGGCTCGGTACGTGTCTGCTGGAAGCTGCTCTGCGAGCTGACGAGCCTGGCACTGGAGCGGTACGTGTCTGCTGGTGGGTCCTGCCAAGCCGCCCTGCATCAAGTTCGTCGTGGTCAAGCTCATCTTGATCAAGCCACCTTTCTACATCTGGATGTTTGTCTTCAGTTACTATCACGCTCAGAGATTTGCGGTGACATTCAAAACGTTCCCGGTTAACCTGCCCTTCACTTTTTTAATAATTTATTGTATTTTTCATATCATCATTTATTAAATTAATTTTCCCCTTATAACTTTTTTTATGTATACAAGTCTGCTTATTTCCTTTTATCTATAGGAACAAGCAAGTTTGTTACATCACATATTTTCAAAAATGGAACTGTCTAATAACAAGTTGGTGAAAACTTATTGTAAGCCCAAATAGAATAGTTACCATGGAATATTATCTCAATCAGAGAAGACCAACAAGACCAAAGATTCAGTTAAACAACTATCGAGGCTTATGTCGTTTGTTAGTTAAAGCAGTTGACGAAAAACTCGAAAATAAAGCTCAAGCTTCAGAAAAGGCGTATAAAAACTGTACATTTTGATATAAGTGTGGAAACTTTGTCACTGCAGTACAGCACCGAAATTCAGTTGTTATGGAGCCGAGAACTGAAGCCCTAGCACGAGCACAGTGGAGACGTAACGATAATACGATTTTTTCATCAAAAATACCATTAAGAATTTATATGGAGTATTTTTAATTTTAAAATCGACGTATTTAGAAAGAAAGAAATCATGTAAGTTTGACATGCATAATAAATAACATAATTATTAACAATAACTATATAAAGCATAACATTTACACGCGTTACGTTTACACTGCGCGCTCGTGCTAGGGCCTCGGCAGTGACGTTTTTCAATACACTTCCCAATAATAAAATGAACGAAAACTATTTAAGTCATTAAGAACTACGACATTATGAAACTATGATTTATTTTGCTTTTTTCCCCGCACTTTGCCTTCACAGGTTGCAGGAAAGCAAAGGAATAAGCCTCAAATGAAAAAATAAACAAATGATATTCTGTTTATAAACACAATTGAAATATTCATAAAATATTAAAGCTTGAAAACATCCTCTGTGCTGAGACGTTTTTTTTCAATCGATTCAATTGTTTATTAAGTATTATCTGTGGAAATAAAAGACTGGTAGAGATTAATGAAAAAAAAAACAGAAAAGTTGAAAAAATAAAATAGTTTAAATACATTTATGTGGCGATCCTTAACACTCACTTTTATAATTTTGATATTGTTTATATTCGCTGTAATTTTCTAGTTCACTGTTTTGCTGTTATTTAGGTATTCTGTTCATACTTTAAAAATCTATGCTTGAGGCAGTTGCCTAGCAACGAAAATTTTCCCAACAAGGTTGTCAGTTTTCTTAATGAATATCCTAGAACTTAATAAAACTCTTCCAAGTTAAAATATAATCATCTTTTATTGTCTGAACGCACTGCAAGATTATTAGTGTACAAACCACTAAACATATATTATTTTCTGTAGTTTCAGACGTCTAATAAGTAATAAGAATACCAATAGCTATTTCGATTATTTTATTTTCACACTAACTTTTCATTTTGTGACTGTAAGTCTAGCCAATGCGGATTATTCCGAACCTGACCCGAAATCCTAACCCGGTCGCGGGTTAGGTTAGGAACATGGAAAAAAATATAATATTTATTCCGAACGTAACCCTCTTCCTAACCTGACCCGATTTATCATTCCTATCATAACCCGAATTGCGATATGGTAGGTTTCCCGCTCCTCTTTCGCAGAATAAAAGGTACCTTTGAGGCAACTGCAATTCAATGACAGTTTTAAATGCTCTGAAATGTGATTCGGACTTAAACATTGTAAAAAATATATTTTTAAATGAAAAAAGGAGTGAACATTCCATTAACAGAGATTTATGGATTTTGTACGTTGTTGGTCAAGTTAAGAAAGGAAAGATTAGGGCACGCCTTAGAAATGTTAAAGTGATTTTACATTCATGTAAATTATATTGTTGATTATTCATGTTGATTCTGTGTTATTATATTTATTATTCGTTAATTTCGTAAATTGATAGTGTGTTAACTGATAGTTTGAAAGGAGGTTTTTCGAAAGCAGGTACCTTCATTTTAAGTTTAGTATTTTATAATAATTTATCTTACGTAATAATTTGTCTTAAGCGTGTTTATAAAGTAAGTTCAAAGTATGATTCTCATCAAAAAGGCACTTATTAATGTTTTCTTTAATTGTTAATGTGATAATAGATTTTATAACGTTTTGTAAATATTAAACTGTGGTTTGACACAAAGGTACCTTTTATTCTGCGAAAGAGGAGCGGGAAACCTACCATATCGCAATTCGGGTTATGATAGGAATGATAAATCGGGCCTACTCTCTAAGTCCGTCAACGAAAATACGGATCCGTCCGTAACTAACTTTATACTTCGAAATGAACCCTACTCCCTAATATTTTGAGATTCATGAGTTTTGAAAACACATCGGGAGTAAGGACAACTGTCCAATCGTATTGTCATTCATTTTTAGTTCGGGCCCCTAACGAATCTTATGTCCGTAAGTGATAAGGAGTAGGAAACGACCGTGACTTCGGCCGAAACTACGGATTTCGTGCTTAGAGAGTAGACACCCAGGTTAGGAAGAGGGTTACGTTCGGAATAAATATTATATTTTTTTCCAAGTTCCTAAACTAACCCGAGACCGGGTTAGGATTTCGGGTCAGGTTCGGAATAATCCGCCAATGCGCTGTCATTGAATTTCATTGTACAAATGAAATCTTTGTCTCGTCTGCCAATATCTAAATATACGTATATTCGGGGATAAAGCAAAATATTTCCAAGTCTGCTCACATACTGAGCTTTAAGATCCTAAGTTTGTAAAGTTTGCCCAAAATAAAGGTTCACACCTTTTTAAACCGTACCTATACGGCGTCGGTGTATTTTCACGCCACAACACTGGCAGTATATATGCAATAAGTGAAAATGGAATGAATAAAATCTTAGCTGCTCGTCATCCCGTTATACGTGAAACACAAATGGTGCGTATATTCTTATATGATGGAGAGAGAGGAGATGACAATTTCAATCTCGTATTAAATTTTAAGTCATTTGTCTGTTCATAGCAAATTAAGAAACCACGTAGGTACGGGTTATTCCCGATTGGCTACGGAGACCTTGTATGAAAAAAAGGTGATTTGTCATCATAAGAGAGCAAATTATTTTCTATTTGATACCGGTTTTTCCGATTCGCCATCAGCATAAAATTGCGTGTCAAAAAGTGATGTTAGTACGAAATAAATAGCATGTCTGTTAAATAATTTTATTTACAACTTCATAAAAGGAAAGCTCTTGGGGGAAATCCTGGAATTGTGCCCTCCCGAACTTCATAAGTAAGTAACTGTAAGTATAGCGTCCTCTTTGACGTCATCGACACAATTTCCTCTTTTTATGAAGAGTTTCAGGAGCCTGAAAACAGCAGACGGGTTTTATTAAAATTCTACGAACTATACCTAATTTCGAATATTCACAAACTTGAAATTACCTACAGAACTCATAATTTCTAAGTTTTTAAAAAGACGCACAATAATATCAGTAAATCTTGAAACTAAGTTAATAACAGTGACATGAACCATAATTAAAGCTAAACTCAACTATCATGTTTTCTCATATCATACATTTTATTAATGATTAAGCTCTTTTATTTAAAGACTACGTTACGAAAATAGAGCTTATTATGAGACATAATTACACATTTTGGGTTCAATGACAGAAAATTGTTATAGATTGATCGAATTTATTAATTATTGTATGTTTTGTGTGGACCTTGACCTTGAACTATTTTTATTTGGTTTTGAACAATTAATTACATAAATTCTTATAAAAAGCTCTTTTAACTAAAACGCAAATAAATACGAATCTTGAAAGAATTCTAGCTATTCTAGTTCCATTCCACACCGAAACTTGGTTTGTCGTCTACCGACTACGATCCACGGAATTACGTGACCTGGCAATATCAACCTTGAACTTCGTAAGCCAAGGTTATCGAGACGGTTAAAAACAACTACAGTTTAACTGTCACGCGGTTAGTAATTGTAAACCATTGATGTAAACGAGTTAATTTTATAAACGTGACACTGAGGAGCAATTTGTTAATAGACATGTTATTTGATATTTTTTAAACAGAGCTTTCTTTGCGAGTGGGCAGTTTTTAGCCTTTTTGATAAATGGGGATATTTAATGTCGAAGAAATGACTGAAATATGAAATATATTTTTTTTATTTTCTAACAAGATGAGTGTGAAGCATATGGAGAAAACGAGGAAACTTATTAAGTCAAAGAAAGCAAAACCATTTATTTGTGTGCTGAAGAGAATGAAATATTTTAAGAATTATGTTTAAATCTAATTATTTTTATTTATTTAATTTGGCTCTTCAACAATGAGTGAGTACACTATACATATTAGAAAAAGGGATTAAATATAATGAGCACCAAAAAATACTTTGAGATCCTAAGCTACGTTACCCAAAAAAAAATACTAAACACCAAAAAAATTGTATTCAAAGACCAAATATAGTAAATGATCACCAAATATAGTAAATGATCACCAAATTTTGTGGCAAGAAGAACTTAGGAAACAAGTGCGAGCAAAGCGAGCTCGGGATATTGGGCACCCCGACTCGGACAGGTTAGGTTCGAAGGGGATGGCGGGGTCTAGTGAGCGAGCGGAGCGAGCGAACTAAGACCTCGACATCCCCTTCGTGTTAGGTTACTTTAAACCCCGCAGAGAGAAATAGGAGCCCCGCGTAGCGGGGCTCCGTCGACTACGCCTTAGTTCGGAGCTGTGATTTTCAGGTTTTTAATTCTGGTGATCATTTACTATTTTAGGCAGTATAAAAATGTTTTTTAAGGTTATATTTACTTTATCTGGTGTTATGTTAAACATAAGCCTTAAAAAAAAAGAAAAACACATTACCAACTTAAATCTAAGTGCCCCATCACTTAAAGAAGAGCACTACATGCACTATAATATGCGCCTACAGCTATCTGCTACTAAGATAACAAAAAAAAAGGGGAAAGAAAGAATGAATAAAAATAAACGAACAGAAGCATACCTATAGAATCAAACTTAATTATTACACTAATTACAATTTAAGATTTTCTTGAGAGCAGGCACAGATGTGTGACATAGGTCGATATCTTCATCGTGCTCTTTGTACATAGTATACATTCTATACAGTGGGCAATGTTGCCTTAAATTTGTTTTGCTTTTTGTCATGCAAAACAGCTTCCTATTGGATGTTCTTGGTATATTTCGTGGCACATGGAAGGACACTTTACTGAGCAACTCGGGGACAGTTCAAAGAGCCGGCTACTAGCCTTTTAAGGATATATTTTTGTATGGCACGTTTGGTATATTTTTGTATGGCAAGTACAGTTAGGACTCAGAAAAACTAAAAAAATATCACAATTAATATCTGTACGCTCTTATTTATTTTTAACTTACGTTTTTACTTGAACAAGGTTGGTACAGAAAATCAAAACATCTCGCTATGAGGATAAAAAAATATATACATGACTTACTTATATATTAATATGACTTTGTAACTAAGTAAACAAATACATAGTTCCAATAATACTTAAAGTTATGCAAGCCTAGTACTTTAACAACAAGTAGGTCCTACCCAGATTTTGTGTGTGCAGCTGAAACTGTGAGAATAAATTAATTGAAGCCGAAAGAGCAGAAAGAGCCGACATTAAAGTGATGCTCAAGAAACCTTGATTTCTTGAAATTCAACGACCAAATCTATGAGGATTTCCCGGTCCTCAAACACACAACAAATTAAATCCAGACCAGGCTACACATGTCACATAGATAATTTCAAAGCGTACATTTAGGATACCCATTCCCCAAGCAAACTCTTATGGCAAGACGTTCCTCAAACTATTATATCCACGCATATATAACGAAACTATAAAGAACTGTAACATTATATTAGAACTCAAAATATCCCTGTGTAAAAAGATCGTAATGATCTGGCTCCCTACACTTTCCTACTACGAAACAAAAAGGATTATCTACAAATAGTTACATAAGCGCCACTCTTAATCTCACTCACACACACACACACACACAAACGCACATACACACGCAGTTAAGTTGAATCTTGTTGTATAAGTATTGTTATTGTTACCACTTTCTTTTCTCTTTTATGTTTGTTATTTTTTTTTTTTTACTCAACAACATAATTTAGTTTATTGATTTATAATTAATTAACTTTACTTTTAGTTTGATTTTGTTAATAATCACCGTGTACGACCTCACGTTAACGTCTAGTTTGGAGATCACCGATTACTTGATTATTAATAAAGACATAATTAAATACCACATTGAATTCATGCAAGTCTAGTACTTTTTGAAGGCTATTCACTAAAAAGATGATTTTAGCGGCACTAACATCGTTTTCATAATTCTTTATAACATAACTAGCTGTCCCGCTGTCCGCGTCTGCGTCACATTTTTGAATCTATACAATCAATGAGGAGCTCGTGGCTAAATAATAACAAGCCGCCCGGGTCGATCTTTAAGGTTAAGCCGTGCTTGCCGAGGTTGGTCCGTGGATGGGTGACCATCATTACATACCGAGTTTCCTCCGTGCCTCGGAAAGCACGTTAAGCCGTTGGTCCCGGCTGTCATTTGTAGATCTTTGACAGTCGTTACGAGTAGTCAGAAGCCAAAAAAAGTCTGACATCCAGTCTTACCAAGGGGTATCGTATTACCCAGTTACTGGGTTGTGGAGGTCAGATAGGCAGTCGCTTCATGTAAAATACTCGTACTCAGCTGCATCCGGTTAGACTGGAAGCCGACCCCAAGAGAGTTTGGGAAAAAGGCTAGGCAGATGATGAGATTGCCCCTATGGTTGTGGAGCAGGATCAGCATTGAGCATCAACATAAAGCATTTTTATCATCAATATAATCTCCCAACTTATAATATGCTTGCCTACATAGTGTGCGTTTCACGCAAGATTTAAATGTCAAATTTAAAACTTGCATGTTTAACTAAAAAATGTAAATGGTTATTTAGGTTGTGCGTTGTTTCATCGCTAATTGTTTCATCGAATTTCGTTTCACATAAATTGTTTCTCATATTATCATTTCGTAGAATAATCAATACGCAGAATACTTACTTTGAAGAAATTTAAATCATCGATTTTTGTTTCCAATAAAGTTTAATGTTAGAATATTCATATCATAGAATAACAAATCAAATATTCTTTATCCACATATTGTTTGTTTCACATAAAACTTATTACGAAGAATAACATTTTATCGAGTGACAGTTTCTAAATCTCATACCTTTAAAAATGGTTTTTAGAAACTGTCACTCGATAAAATGTAATTCTACGTAATAGGCTTTATGTGAAACAAACAATATGTGGATAAAGAATATTTGATTTGTTATTCTATGATATGAATATTCTAACATTAAACTTTATTTGAAACAAAAATTGATGATTTAAATTTCTTCAAAGTAAGTATTCTGCGTATTGATTATTCTATGAAATAATAATATGAGAAACAATTTATGTGAAACGAAATACGATGAAACAATTAGCGACGAAACAACGCACAACCAAAGCACACAATGCGATTTTACTACAATATAACTTTAATAACTCTGATACACAGTCGGTTATGTCTTCCTTTTTATATTAGAACCATTACCAACACATATAGTAATTGTGGTACTGGGATTACAAAAACTATTTGTTACTGATGTCATGAGCTGTTTGTAGGTATACAATAATTTTGGGTACAAACACTCAGGTTATTACTGATTAATTTTCCTAGCCCTCTACCTATACTTCTACCTAGACCAACGAAGCAGCTCTTGCTACAAAACTTGCGGATTTAATGGAAATGGGATATCATTTTATTTTGAATTTATAGTATTAATTGTCATTAAGGTTCTAAATGTGAATGTAATATGACTTTCATTCAAAACCAACTGAACAAGAAAACAAAATCTGTGATGTGGTTATAAAAAGATTATTTACGACCTCCAATAAAGCTTTCCATAACTTTAGAAAATTACTAAATAAGTTCGCTCAGTAATAGCCAAAGGTTACAATATTATTTATGTAGGAAGTGTCTCTATTGGTGTGTTTGAGAGGGCGTTTTTAAGATGACCAACATATCTGTGCGGTTATCGATGGCGCTGCTTGCTATGGCCAATGTCCACAATAACTTCAAATTTGGAACATTTCAATTTAGTTCCCCATTACGCCGACTGCCAAGATACTTTGTAGGGGAGAGAGAGGGGGGAAAGCGCGGATGCTGCGCGGCGCGTGTCAAGGCCGCGTCCTCGACCGTGACCGCCCCCCGCCACCCGCGCCCGCGGTTCACACCCGCGCATACCAATAAACTTGCCGCCGCACAAATATTTCTACACAATTAATTATAAATTTATTGACGCTGTATTCATACAGTTTGCATGCGAGCTTTTAATTTTTAATTTAAAAACTTAACAGAAGTCGAATTCTGCGAAGATGAGAAAAATATTCTCGTAACATTCAAAACAAATCAACTTTAATAGTCAGTTATATTTTAGTAATGTAAGCACCGGTTTATATTTTATTGATTAAAATCTGTTATTTTTAAAAATATGAAATAAAATAATTACATTAACTATCAACAAAAAAAAAATGCTTTCTTTGTAAATTTATCTTATTTTTTTTACCTTGGGTGTCCTACTCCTGGGTATAGGCCTCCCTCTATTCCTTACACTTTTCTCGGTGTTGCGCATCTTGTCGCTAATTATCGAAAAAAGGAAAATTATATAAAAAAAACTGAGGTTTTAGAGGGAGGGGGGGCACCCCCCCCCCTGGCTGTGGAAATTGTGTATATCCCTTCATCAACTAGAAAAGAGGTGATGATCTTCAAACGGCTGTGCAGATTTTCTCGAAACATAGCTAAAAACACTCTCTATAAAAACACCTTTCAAACGAAACAAATTTTATCATAATCGGTTTATCTGTTTAGGAGCTACGATGCCACAGGCAGACACACAGATACACAGATCCAAAGAAACACAGATACATACGTCAAACTTATAACACCCCTCTTTTTTGGTCGGGAGTCAAAAATACTAAAATCTGTAACAGTGTGTTTTCGTTTAAACTAAAATAAATTTCTTGTTTCCCCAAAATACTGGCTATTTCTTATGTCACCCACGTAGAAACAGGGATTGTCTCCATGGGGACTACGCACTACTATATCTTTTGCGACACAGAGGGGTTTGGGTAACTTTGTATGAACCAGTGGCATGTTTTTTTTTTTTACAGCTGCCACAAAAATTGATAACGTAGAAGATTGCTAACCTATAGTGGATTATTTAATAATAATTACTCCTACTTATTGATAAAACCAAGGTTATGTTCAATGAACATGTCAGTCCGGAACCAATTGCAGTTCAAGGCAGTATTCTCGAGGTTGTTAAGGAGTATGTTTACCTCGGGCAAACTATGCAGTTGGGTAAAAACAACTTCGAGAAAGAGGCCAACAGAAGAATACAGCTGGGCTGGGCAGCGTATGGGAAACTGCGTCGAGTCTTTACATCGCCAATTCCACAGAGTCTGAAGACGAGAGTCTATAATCAGTGCGTCCTACCCGTCATATCGTACGGTGCCGAAACGTGGACACTCACGGTAGGGTTGGTCCACAAATTTAAAGTCGCTCAACGTGCTATGGAAAGGGCTATGCTCGGGGTTTCTCTGAAAGATCGAGTTCGTAACGAGGTGATCCGACAGAGAACTAAGGTTATCGACATAGCCCACCGCATAAGCACGCTAAAGTGGCAATGGGCCGGCCATATAACCCGAAGAACCGATAACCGTTGGGGTAGACGAGTTCTTGAGTGGAGACCACGGATCGGTAAACGTAGCGTAGGACGTCCTCAGACTCGGTGGAGCGATGATCTTTGCAAGGCGGCTGGCAAGAGCTGGATGAGAGTGGCCGAGGATCGTGCTCAGTGGCGTGTCATGGGAGAGGCCTATGTCCAGCAGTGGACGAATACAGGCTGATGATGATGATGATGAATTACTCCCAAAATAATTTTGCCGAAAATTATATCGGAGCTTAAATATGTGATGTCAAAGTTGTATTGTTCGTTGATTACTGTTTGCTACTGTTATGTACACATTTTATCTAAAATGAACCCTTTCCTATCGGTTGCCGTATGTCATTACTTCCCAGAATTTGATCCTTAACATCGACACTATCGAATGGTGTAATAATATAGGGTTTTTTTTTCAAAATCAACGGGATTGATTCCTGGCTCGGAAGATTTATTTTTCAAAAACCAATGATGCAGTTTTAGTTTTTATCAAAATCGGGCTCGAGACTCCTTTCAGTGTTTTTCGTAATTCCTCATAGTTTCGGATTTGGCCTTGCACCCTTGTAATTCCATCTTTTTATATTACTAGCTGTACCCCGAGGTTTCATCCACCGCTTGGCTCCTAAAGGTCATTCAGTTTTATCACAATAATATAAAAGCCGTATGAAATTCACGCGCGCGCGCGCCGTTGCCTATATCAGCTTCTGATAAAAGTAAATGGGTATAAAAAAAGTTTTTCTTTGGGAAAGTGGTTTGTTATCATGAGTATAATCACGTGTTTATGTATCGGTCACTAATTACCAGTCACCCTATATATTAGATGGAATGCAATAAACGAATATGATTTTCAAAGGTATAGTTGTGACGTTATTCTTATTAGTCTACCTCGCAATCTTCTTAATGACTAATGCGATTAACCGCAGCACATTATAAATCACAATACATAACTATATTGATATTTTTGTAATTTGAATCATATGAATACTTAATACGGTGTATTTTCTCTTAATCTTTGAGTCATGTAAATTGTCACGCCCGTTTTACCGTAGAAGAAGGAAACAATGTACCGATACACACCCACACCGCTTCGCTGATGACTACAGGCATTACGCAACAGAGGGTGAGTCTTTTAAAAAAAATATCTATTTAGAGATAATGTATCAATACGAGAAATAATCGATGCGTAGTTCCTTAATTCAACTACTCGTATCTGGTATACCAACGCGCCGCAATCACAGGTCCAAAAAAAATGTCGTCAAAGCATTTCACAGTTGATACGCATGTGACGCAATTTAATGCTCATCTTGAAAACGTAAGCGCCTGTTGCGTTAAAACATGAATACAGCAATAATAAAAATGTTTTAAATATTATTTAGTTACTGAACCGAATCACACGTGAGGAGCAACGTGCTCGATAACATTTGATAATACTTAGCTAGTCGAAATTATCTATCATAGCTAAGTATACGTCTAAATATAAAGAACGACCGTGTCCTTTAATTACGATAACTGATAACCCAACGCGTGATTGAAACAATGTATTTAATACATATTTACATAATCTGATTAGTAACGTGAATGCGCTCAGCTAATTGCGTTGCAATCTATCATAGCTACCGTTAACAATGTTGCTGCTCATGACGTCCTAATTCGATTCCTATTTGTGTGGAAATCAATTGACCTAGAAGGAGTAGGTTGCCGGATACACTCTAGAATACAAACCAAACTTCTGCAACCTACATCACTGAAAAAGTTACGGTTTTAAACCTATTAGAATGTACTTACTACGTATCTGAATAGGGGCCTTACTAGTTGAACTTAGCCTCTATGTATATTTTGCACTCTCGTAAAAGAGAGAAAGAGAATAGGGAGTCTACCAGTCTCTTTGATAGTGTAATTCAAACTAAGTTTGGGGTAGATCAAAGTAAATCCAACAAATGATTAGTACCTACATTATCAAATAGGTTTCGGTAACGCTAACACACGCCTATAAAGTAAACGCCTACGCACGGCAATATACACGCGCCGCGTTAGGGTCATATCGCGGTGAAGGTCGCGGGACCCGGACCAGGCCTCTGAAAATAAGCGCCTCGGTCGACAACCCCGAGGAAAGCTTCCAGGGCACCTGACCTTGACCTTTACACGCGCACGCGCTGTCACCGTCACATAGTGCCCTGACCCTGTTACGAAAGGATCTTCTTATGTACTACGCACCAGCTATATTGTGCGTACATTATATTCACCGGGTGCGAAGACGCGGCCTTTGTTCAATACTTCCTGTTTACTCGACATCTAAATACAGTTACCCTAACGATGTTGGTTACTACTTTACAATTTGCGATGAACTTGACTTTCCTCAAAATCAGCTCTGGTTTTGTTTGATGTTTTTTTCAATAACACTTTTGTTTTTGATTAAGTTGCTAACCGAAGCACGCAAGTACATGTCATGGACAAAGCATTGTTACGAGCACATGCAATAAGATTACCATGGTCTGAAAGAATACTTCTCAATAATGCCAACTATTGAATACACCTTTTAGGAATTATCCAGGCTGCTTGGTAGCAACTAGACGAGAGCAACCACAGCATCAACTCAACTCGACTGGCAGTGGACTGGTGCATAACAGATGATAAAAATGAAAAGCACATGCTTTGAAGTCAGAGTAAAAATGATAAATGTACAAAATATTATGGAAGTACGTCATATGTCGTGGTGACTATTATAGATGGCTTTTAATCCATAAAACACTAGACTGTTCTTAAACGAGCTTAAAAAGAGTTGTAATTACATTTTCTTCGAGCTGTCTTAAAATTTATGAAGGCGCCGTGATCTACAATGTACATACACCGAGCATAGAATGTTGCGTTATTTTTAACTTATTTATTAAAACACTGACTGAATTCACCAGGAGCACACGCGGAAGTGATATAAAACAATTGAATGAGATAGCAAATTCCCCCCCTGTTTACGTTTACGAATTAGTGTTATCTTTACGAGAAGATCATGGCCGATACTGAAAGATAAATATTAAGTTCATAAATTCAAAACAGAGAAGAAAGAGACATAATTATTTATTGAAACTATTTTGCGGTATATAATTCTACTTTCTGTCTATAATTTTATTGTGGTACTGCACCACCAGTTGCAGCTTTATATAGAAGGCGGTACTGAACTTGACTCGTAAAAAGTTAGGAACTCCTCTATACTTCAGATCGGAGATACCCATAATAAAATTATGACTTTCTAAGCCCCAAGTTTATTACCTCGATCGGGCCCTAAGATAGCCGAAGACCTTAAAAAAGCGGCTGGTTCAGGTTGAATGCGAGAGGCGAAGTAAGTGGCCACATCACTCTGTCTTCCACCTTCCGCAGCATAGGAGCCCAAAAGTGGATTACGAATTACGATAGTCGAAATTGTAGCTAAACAAATGCTTCTCAAATAAACAGGGTGTAATACAAGGTGTAGTACGGCCCTTTCACGAAACCGCCAACAAAGCTTTCTGAAAATCAAACTAAGTAAGTCTACGCATAAATTATTCCTGGGAAATGACTTTTGTACTGGGACCAAAAATCACGTTTTACGGTGGAAATCTATGTAACGCACTCAAAATGGATGCAAACTAAAGTTATTATATTAAAAAATTGTATTTAAAAAACCTTTTGACAAAGTTAGAACTTTGACCCCCAATATCTCCGTAACTAGAAGGTCCTCCCACGTATGGTCTAGAACAAACAAATCATTGCAATAACGAGGATAACAAGCGCCTTTCGGGTTCGTTAAGGATACTTTTACATCCATGAGTCCTAGCAGTCTGAAAACTATACAGTTTATCTTCTCATAAGGAGAAGCTAAGCTTCCCAAACCAACTATCCTAAGATTAATAATATCATTTATTCAGCAAGTTATACCTAAATTAGGCAGCGGTGGCCCAGTAGTGACTGCCCCGACTTACGAGCAGTAAGCCGTGGGTTCGAACCCAGGCAGGCGCATTACTTTGTGTAATTTATTTCATCACCGCTGCTCTTAAAAACGGTGAAGGAAAACATCGTAAGGAAACCGGCATGTCCTAGAACCAAAAATTCGAAGACATGTGACATCTACCAACCCGCACTGGGCCTGCGTGGTGGGTTACAGCCCACTCCCTCTCATAGAGAGGAGGCCTGTGTGCCACCCGTGGGAACATTATTCAAATTCAAAATATTTATTTCAGATAAAAAGTCCATTATTGTGTTAGTAGTAATAAAACTTACCCTAATGTTAGTATCAATTATGTTGACTTAAAAAACAATAGATTATTGAATGACTAATGAACCATTGAACTGCTCGTTCAATGGTCCATCAGTTCATTTGTCTATGTGGGTCTGGACTCTGACCCACCTTCGTAGGAGGGGAGAGTCCCACCGGTCTGAGAACACATTCAGAATGCCATTGGAGGAGGAGCGCAAGCGCGCCAACATGGACGCGCAACGCTTTTCTATGATCGCTGCGAACCCGTCTACGCACGTCTCCGCGAACATCCCTGACGCGCTACATCGCCACGGCCAGCCCCAAAAACACGCTGAATGCATTATTATACTGTACGCGCAAGTCGCTGTATGCCCGTAGGGTATACTTGGTCCACAGGCTGCACGTGTAAAACGACTGGCAGAAGGCCTTAAAAAGCGTTATTTTAACAGAGTCATCATAGGCTGATGATGATGATACCTAAATAGTAATAAAATAGTTATAATCACATATATCATTAGGAGAACTCTGAATAGATGTTTGAACTTTCATCTTAATTTTTATAATTAGAAAATTGATAAACCGTTTTTTCGGCGGCCAAGTCCAGCGGTAGCCGTTTAATTACAAGATGATGATGAAGAATACACTAATTTTAAATATTTTTTGTATGGTTTTTTAACAATAAGTTTTATCAAGTATTATTACGATTTAGGAACTGAAAAATATAAAGAGCAGGAGGCTTATAGTGTAGGCTTAGTGTATGAAATTATAATTTATCTAAAAAAAATCTGTGTTATCTTTTACACAGAATGCTAAAAAGTATTTTTTCAATTGTCTCGGATCAATTTAGACTATATCTAATGGTGTTAATTGTTTTTTTTTTTGCTGACTATGCGGACTACTCCTCTAATCAGTCTTGCACTTACTTACTAACTTGCTCTTACGTGTCTCTTTAATCCCGAAACAGAGGTCCACAACACTAGACAAAAGACCTGGAAGAGTCATACATGCGTGGGACTGACATAAGCTGCCAGAAAACGTATGTCAATACCGTTGAAAAGTTCTGTAGAAATATGAAACGTTTTGAAAGCGACTGTTACTTACCCTAGGCCCTAAGAAGACCCCGGCCGACCACACATGGCACTCCTTAACAGATTTTCTTTTGTTTTGTTTCATGGTTCACCGCTTTTTTTTTTAACACTGCCCAGTGTTACTGACTATGTAATTAGCAAGTGGACAATGTTTATTACCATCACTTCATGCAACTGAGCAACCTTAAACTCCTGTACATGCAAACACGACTTGTAGCGCCATACCGGGTGGAATTTTGGGAAGGGGCAGTAAGGGCACCTGCCCTTATTCTCCAAAAACCGTTTTCCTGTAGTTTCAACGGTTAACGTACCTACGTTAACCGTTGAAACTACAGGAAAACGGTTTTTCGGAGAATAACCGTAACAAAAAAACTTCTATGTGCATGTACAGATTTTGAGAAAAGGGTGTTTATGAGAATATCACGTTACGATTCGGGACGTTACAGATTGTTACCCGGTTGTATTACAGCCACCACAAGAGCTCTAAACTCGAAATAAATATAGGTCGAAATCTTTAATCTTGGTTATGTCCGAGTTCATGTAAGAATTCTTGTATAAGTCTTATTTCATAATATTCGGCGATAATCTTGTTTAATAAAAAGGGAGCATTATATACTTATGAAAGCTAATTGATATTTACTGCCAGGCGATTTGATTACAACGTAGTAGCAATTACTGATATTAATAAACATATATTATTCTCACACCTGTATTTCTAGAAGGAGCCATTCACCGGTTATTTTAGAGTCCTGTGCAATAGGGGCCGAGCCTTTACCTACGAACTGGGCACAAATCCGTCCTTCGCGCTGCTACTGTTAAACATAAATTCTATATAGAAAAGCCCAGTTTCACTTGGCCCGATCTGGGGATTAAAACCAAGACCAACAAGGCAGTCATTAACTTTATAGTTATCACAACAAATCTATAAACAACGTACAAGTTACGACATCTGTTTACTTGGTCAAATGTAACAGCGATCACCACATAGCCCATGTTGATAGCGTTGACGTGTCGATATCATAGATGGCGCCTGTGTTACAAGATACTCGTGCGCAAGCAAACAAAATAAAATTATGTAATAACATCAAAATCAATGTTTTATTTTTTCAGTTGCGATTTTATTAATATTTTTATGTGCGTTATGCAATAATGCTTGTTTTCGCCTACATTAGATGATCCTTAAATTAAAACCAAAATAAAGTTTACTGTTGGATTTTCAGCGCTGGGTTCAACGTTGAAAGTTTAAAATCCAATAACGTCCATTTATATAGGCATCAATTTAAGGCGCTGGTAGAAGCTTATTTTATCTACGGCCGAGTTAGCAGCTTTCAATGCTAGCCATGGGCGTCCCAAAGCGGGAGCAGCTGCAACTAATAGGGAGTTGGGTGCTTCAATTCGCTCGCTCGGTCATGTAGCGCAGGTTCCTTTCATTGTTACACTTTATAATGGACGAAAATAAAGGAATGCCGTTCTCAATTCAGTATCACCACGTACAACTTTTACAGAGTGGTCAGATTTTAACCATTATTTTTTGTTGACGTTAGTCCCATTTAAATTTGGAAAATAAAAAACACCTCTAGAGGTGGCTGTGCGTGTACACTCTCACAGAGACGCTCCGAGGAAGGGCGAGAGTGTATAAAGGATCGTACGTCTATCCTCGGTTTTCCTCACTTGGCTGTAGACTATCGCACCCATCCTGTCTCGGAGTGGAGGCTGTTTCACCTACTGAATTTACAATGGTGAAACTGTTCTGTTGTATGTGGCACTCATATGCTGTTCTAGTAACAATACAACAGAGTAGAGACCTGGAGCGAATAAAAGCGAAAACAGAAACAATTTAGTCTCAATAAGATCTTTAATGAATTTAAGTACGTAACAAATGAGGTGGCGCCAAACAAAGAATCAAAGAGCTTCCATCATTTTACGCTATTAGTATTTGGCGCCGTTTCTGTTTTAGACGGTTTCAATTTTTTTTCAGATAATTCGGCAAAATGAGTAACTTCTACTTCTTCATAAACAATATAAAGAAAATCTCACCAATTTGAGGTGCTGCCTTTTTATATTTTGTTTTGAGGAACTACAATTGCATCCGTAAACAAAAACAAGTTATTTATTTCTCAATCCATGACCCACTACTTCGAAGAAATACGTATTACTGAAAGCTCAGTTAACCTAGCTAAGGATTGGTAAGTCATGGCATATACTTTAAGATCATATAGGACGCATATTTTCAATCATTCTTGGTGAAAACTGCATATCATAATATTATAAAAATAATCCCTAAATATAACCTAATGTCCTACCTACAGATATATGAGATACTACATATTAAATATCTCTACGACACCAACGTGGTAAAAGCAACATTTATACATATTATTATCCCATAACATAAACCACTCACAATTGAGAAAATACTACGGTGCTACGCCGAGTGCTACGTCGTAGCGCCACACGTTTTAATTTAGATTTGAAAATTTTGGAAATCCGTTCGTATGAACATTCAATACGCACCGAATTTCTACCCCGATTACGTTTTGAACCTGAGGCATGAGCGCAAGCACAAATGCATAATGAAGAATTTCATTCCAGTCTTCAAATAAGTTTATGAAAACAATGATTAAATTTCAGCCTCGCCAAACATTTCTCGAGGCTTTCGCTTGGAGGTCGGATCAAGAGCCTTATTCAGAAAGCAGTACTCTTCCATACGGCTCGCATTGTGAGGAGGATCCTGTCTTTGGAACCCTTACCACCGGTAGCTAAGACCAATATTTTAAGATTTTTAAATGTCTTTTTAGAAATATTTAAAAATGTGTTGATAAAATAAAAAATATAATAATAGGATTTTTGCTTGAGAGATATAATTATTTATTTATTTTCACGTCATTGTTATTTTTCCAGCAAAGCCAATGCTTTGTGCATAGGTAGGTATCGGTGGTAGAGAGTGTGGGCGTCGGAACGGCGGTTCTGCAGGGGATGCAGTTCATTCACCGTCTGGCCTCACCCCAGCGCACTACCCCCCTCCCTAGCCGTCGACCTGGCTGCACGCTTGCCATACTGCAAGCCAACCCTTTTTGCCCACTACCTATCTCTAAATATACGAAAATTAAACCTACGTCCTGATCCTGAAATAGCTTTTTCATCCCATCTATTCGAAAAGGACGAATTGGTTCGCCTACAAGTGCACCCAAAGGTTGTATTTTCTATAAGAAACTTTTAGCGGGCAGTAATGAGTTTTTAATATAGTAATGAGTCTTTATTTCAAAAAGTGTGCCGCAATTATCTATGCCGCGCACTTTTTAAATCTGGAACATCTTAGTGTTCAGCGCCAAAGAAATCGAACGCAAATATTGTTTGAATAAAGACTGGCTGGTACGACGGCCCATAGTCGCGCCGCCAGCTGAATAATAAATTTTCATTAATGCGAAAATGTCTCAAATGTAAATATAAGATTTTAGTCGTTTTATTATTAGATACTATTTAATTTCAATTTAGTTGTTTCTCTATGTTTTATTAAATAGTAATATTACAATATAATATGAGGCGCCTTTTATTTTCTCATAGTGGGTGATGAAAAGCAGAGTGTATCACTCGGGCGCAATAGTACATTGTTACCCTAGGGGTGAAAGTTACTTATTTAGTCCCGAGACGGGGTTTGGTGCCCGAACGTAGTGAGGGCGCCAATAGTTCGAGGGACTAAATAAGTCTTTAACCCGAGGTAAACACTGTGCTTTTCATTACGAATACGAAGAAATAAAAACATGAATTAGCTAAAGAAAAAATTAGTCAATTTTATTTTACATAAATGAACAACTTTTCCCGCCTATTTTGTTTTTTTTTTTCTGTGGCCAGCCAGCTATTCAGCCATAATTTTCACTTTCATCATTGAAAAAATGGTAAATATTTTGCCCAAATCTATGTTATTTTAAGCAATTGTTTAAACTAAATTTAAATAATAAAGTTATTAAAAAAATATAGACTTTAACTTTAAGTTATTTCAATTTTACATCGTGGCTGCATAGAAAGTTGGAACATGGTCCAATAAAAATGTGAAAACAGAACTATTTTTTTTTTTATAATTTGGCATCTGTCAGTTGAAAGCGATTCTCCCTAGGGATGAAAAGTATTACTTTCAACCCGCTCTTCAGGCAACTTCAGATCTACTTTCAGAGTATGAGTAATGAAAAGTATATTTTTGGCTCGGGCGACGTACTTTGAATCCCTCACTCCGCTCTGGATTCAAAAAAGCGCCCTCGACGTAAAAATATTGTTTTGCTCCCTTATGATACAATCTACTATTTCATCCCATCTATTCGAAAAGGACGACTTGGTTCGCCTTTAAGTGGTGGTGTTTTCTATAGGAAACTTTTAGCGTGCAGTAATGAGTTTTTAATCCTCTTTATAAGTGCGCCGCAATTATCCTAGACGCGCACTTGAATTTGGAACATCTTACGTTCAGTGCCAAGGAAATCGAACGCAAATATTGTTTGAATAAAGACTGGCTGTACGACGGCACATGGTCGCGCCACCAGCCGAATAAAAAAAAAAGTTAAAAACGCGAGAACTACAGCAAGCGTTTTCGTTAATTTTCACGGATTGTAAGAAATTCATGGTTTTATTTTGAAAAATTAGTTCTTCAAGTGACAAAAGTATAGAATTAACTCCTAAAAGTATTAGAACTGACGCAAGAAATTTGATGGATAATCTATTACCTGCAAAATCCCGGGAGAAATATATGAAAGCCTATGGCAATTTTATTGAATGGAGAAATGCAAGAGGCGCCAAGAATTTTTCAGAATCTGTGTTTTTGGCCTACTTCCAATACTTAGCCAAAACTAAACAACAGGTGATGAAAAGTAGAGTGTAACACTTGGGTGCAAAATATATTTTTGGCTCAGGCGACGTACTTTCAATCCCTCGCTACGTTCAGCCTCCAGCCACTCCTCAAAGAGGGGACTTATCGCCACTATTGTGGCGTGCCCTGCACGGGGTTGCGACAGTCGCTCTCTCCAGGTCGCCATGAGATCGCGCCGGAGGTTTGTCCGCTGAGCGGCGATTTGCCGTGGCAGCGGAGTTTCCCCCCGGCGTAGTGCCTCCGCGCGCCATTCGTGCAGGCGCGCAAGTGATATCCGAGCCTCCGGCAGGAGGCGTTTGGACCCCACAGGTTGGGCAATAAACGCTTGAACGCAGCCCCGGCCCGTTCCAGTTTGGGGGCCATGACCATATTTTGCTCCATTTTTTTTTTTTTTGCGGATGGGAAATCATCAAATGACTTCTCCCAGACAGACTTGTCTGACTAAAACCCACCCATGTTCCTTCTTCGCCCTTTGTGTTCCAGGGCCGCGGTATCTCTTTCGAACAACCCGCAGCCCTGGCAGGCATCGGCCCTCTCGGACCCCTTCCGATTCGCTGACATCTCCTTGAGGCGCACGTGGAACACAAACGCGCCGTCGGCACGGCCTGTCGTCATAAGACGGACGGACGGTGAGCTGGCCCATTACTCACCGTCCACAGGCCCGCGCCTACGGTGGCCGGGGGCCACTGGTTGCCCCCGACGCCCGGGGCGTCTCCTGCGGCGGCTGGGACGTGAGGTTCTCTCCCTCTCACGTTCCACCACCTCCTTCGCTAGCATGACTGCTTTGCAGAAGGAGGCGACGGCTTCCCATTCCCTCTCGCTCCGGACCATGGATTGAACCGGCCCTGCCGGACGCGAGAGGTCGCTGCCGCCAATCGCCGCTACGAGGACACGGCGGTGCTCAGCCCAAGCGGGGCAGAGCTCCACGGTGCGCTCCACCGTGTCCTCCGGCCGATCCTCGCAGTGGTAACACCCGGGCGTTTCCTCCCGCCCGATTCGGTACAGGAACCTCCCGAAACAACCGTGTCCGGTAAGGAACTTCGTCAGACGGAAGGTGAAGGCGCCGTGGCGCCTCTCTAGCCACTCCTCAAAGAGGGGACTTATCACCACTATTGTGGCGTGCCCTGCACGTGGTCGCTGTCTCCATGCCGCCATGAGATCTCGCCGGAGGTCAGTCCGCTGAGCGACAATTTGCCGCGGCAGCGGAGTTTCCCCCCGGCGTAGTGCCTCCGCGCGCCATTCGTGCAGGCGCGCGGGTACTATCGCCTCCAGATCCCATGGCCAAGAGGCTCGCCGCCTCGCCGGAGATCGTGCGGTACCCCCGGACCAACCTTACGGCTACACCTTCTGGGGCGCGTTCAGGTAGTGGGCGGCTCGCCGCCTCAAAGAATGCGCCCACACCGGGGCCCCGTAAAGGGCCATGGACCGCACGACCCCCGCATAGAGCCTTCGGCAGGAGGCGTTTAGACCACCCAGGTTAGGTATGAGCCGCTTGAATGCAGCCCCTGCCCGTTCCAGTTTTGGGGTCAAACGTCGGAAGTGCTCAACGAAGTTCCACCGGCTGTCGAGGACAAGCCCTAGGTACTTTAGCGTCGACTTGACGCCGATAGGAACCCCTCCTACCGTCAGTATGGATCCCGACGGTGGCGCATTCCGAGGCCCATGAAAGGCTTCGGACTTGTGCAATGCCACCTCGAGACCCAGTTGCCGGATTCTCCCCACGACTATCGCAACCCCGCGTGTCATTAATTTGGCCGCCGCCTCGTGCGACCTCCCCTGTGCCAGCATCAGCGTGTCGTCAGCGTAGCAAACTACGCTGACACCGCTAGGGAGGTCGGCGCGCAGCACCCAGTCGTAGCCGATGTTCCACAAGGGTGGCCCCAGAACCGATCCCTGTGGAACACCGAACGATCTCTCGCCAGTTCCACTCTCCGTTGCGACCGGGGTAGATGACGGCCCTGTCCGTCAGGTAGTCCCCGACCACACGACGAAGGTAGATCGGCACCCGGTGATACCGGAGTGCCTCCCTAATGCAGGTCCAGGACATGGTGTTGAAGGCGTTGGCGATGTCAAGAAACACCGCCACGACGACACCACCCCGGGACACTGCATCCCCCGTCGTGAGAGCCCTCACGCGCATGATGGCGTCCACCGTCGAGCGCCCCCTGCGGAAACCAAACTGGTGTTCCGCAAGATCCGGCCCCATCCCCACAAGGTGCCCGGCGAGGCGGTTAGCAATGACTCTTTCAAAGAGCTTGCCCACCTCGTCGAGCAACATTATGGGCCGGTATGCGGACGGAGAGTCCGCAGGGCGCCCCGGCTTCCGGATGAGGACCAGCTTCCCCGTCTTCCAACGAAGCGGGAACTGGCCTCTCTCCAAGCATGCGCTTAAGAGCCCATCCAGTCGGGGCCCGAGAGCCTCCGAGGCCAGGACCCAGGCTTTGCCAGGCAAACCATCGGGTCCCGGGGCGGTATTTTTGGCTTTAAGCCTGCCTACCGCCACTCTCAGGTCTACCCCGCTCACTTCCGGAATGTCGTCATCGTCCTCGATGTGGTCCACTTCTGGCACCGCAAGCGGCGGAGCCATAGGCGGGGGAGGATGGTCCCCTCGCAGAGGGAACAGAGCGCTCACCACGTCCTCCACGAGTTTAGGGCGGAGACTTTGCGTCAGCGGGGGGGCCCAGGTGCGGAGTTTGTCCCGCACCATCTTGTAAGGGCGCCCCCACAGATCTCTGTCGAGAGTCTCCAGCGTCTCCTCGCGGCCCAGGTCCCTGGCCCGCTGGACAGCCTCTTGGAGGGCGGTCTTCGCTCCGCCTGGTACAGCTCCGCCTCAATGGCTGCCGCATCCGGAGGGTGGATGCGGAGCCTGCAATGCCTGGCGTACAGGTGCCGCGCGGCGACGCACGCCTCGCGCAGAGACTTCAGCTCTCGCGACCACCAGTACACCTGACGCCGGGCGCGTTCTGGCTGAACTCGGGGCATTGCCACGTAGCATATGTCGGACATGGCCTCCTGGAACCAGCCTGCCGACCAGACCTGCCTCGTTGTTGATGTCGGCAGGCCTGTTCGGTGATTTCATCCAGGCCTGCACTATCGAGGCTTCCAGGAGGAGCTCCCAGTCCAGCTAAGCAGCTGGACCGGGAGCTCCTCCATGCGCGCCCAACGTGGACCACTCGGGGCCTGTCAGACCGGCGCGCTTGAGTCCTGGGTGGAGACATCGAACCGGATGTACCGGTGGTCGGAATAGGTCTCCACCCCCTCCATGACGCGCCAGTCAACGACACGCGGTGACAGAGCGGGGCTAGCGAACGAGATGTCCACCACCGACTCGCCCCGCATCCGCACACACGTGGGGACAGAACCCCGATTTAGGACGAACAGGCCCGCCTCCAGAGCCCAGTCCTCCACCATCCTACCCCGCACATCTGTGCAACGAGAACCCCAAGCCAAGTTTTTGGCATTGAAGTCCCCGAGCACAAGCACGGGGAGGGAGTAACTTTGGATGACGACACTCAACTCCATGAGGGAGTTGTGGAACTTGGCGAGAGTTCGGCTCGGGGAGAAGTAGACTCCAGCTACGACGATCTCCCCGAACCGTGCTGTTACGCAACCCTGACCCTTCCTGACACTCTCGAGGGTCGGGGTACCGGCGGCGGCCGACGAAATTATGACCACTGAGCCGCTCAGGTCCTCCACCCAGTCTTCCCTGGGCGGGACAAAGTACGGCTCAGCGACCACGGCGACGTTAATCAACCACTCCGCCATGCTCTGGAGCAATAGATCCTGAGCACAGCGGCAGTGGTTGATGTTCGCCTGGAGAAGGCGTAATGGGGCCATTATTGGCAGTCCATTTCAGCCCCCTCCCGGGCCCCCTGTGAGGGCCCCGCGACAGATGTGGATGCGGCGGCAGTACTGGCGGCTAAAATCCGTGGCTGAGTTAGTAATTTTGATGGTGATGTATAAATCAAGGAGACATGTAAAAATAATTATTGTTCTTTAATTGACTCTTTCTTTGAAAAATTTTGTTGGCGTTGCAAAAAAGACGAATTAGTTTATTAGAATCCTTCTTATTTTTCCGTGGCTTGCATATAAAATTAGAGGTAGGGCTACATTTATAATATCCCTTAATTTTTTGGTAAAAACAGTTATGAGTTCCAAGTAAATGTCGCTAAATTCAAAATGATCTGTATCGCCTTATTTTTAGGGAAAAGAAAAATGATTCAACTTCCAACATTGTCACTGATCAGCAGCAGGCAAAACGGTTTAAGTGAACTTACGGTGCTTATGCAATAGAAAGCAAAATGATTGAATCGACACTCAATGATAATAGGAATAGGCTAGCTAGGTATATGTATGTAGATATGTGACGGAAACTTCCAACGTGATTTTGACCCACTTCAAAACGTCGAATTAAATTGAAACTTTGCACACTTATTAAGGACCGATGACAATGCAATAATTTAAATAGTTTGTCCCATTATCCTGATCAAGACCTTCAGGATTAGCGATTTTTCAAATACGATATCCGTGGTCAGGGAGTTTTATACGTCATATGACAATTGTTGTTCTTAGCCGTGCATTGAGACTTTTGAGACATACATGGTTTGATCTTTGAGACACGCATATGACAACTAGCCGGAATTTGAATTCCAAAATTTTAAACTTTGTAATTCTGTAAAAGTTTTAAATACTAATTAATTATCAAAAATTTTGAACACGACGATCATCTGGCCACATTTTCGACGGGATCAAGTATAATGATTACAGATATACCGTCACTCGGTATCGATTTTGTAACAGACAGTATGCATGCAATAAACCATTAATTGTTTAAAAATTGTGAGATAAGTTTTTGGATCAACTGTTTTATTTTATTTGACCAAATGATACTATAAATATTCAGTGACAGTGTTATCCACTGAAATATTTGTGGGAGTAGCAAGTTATTTGCATGGAGAGGCCTCAAAGTTTACATCTCTCACTGACTTAATTTTACAAAATAATAAACAATGATTGTGCAGCAAGTGACGCTGCGGAAATTGTGAGTTTTTACTAAATGATTGCAATATACCAGTGCCTTATAACGTAACATCAAATACATTAAGAACCGTTTCGGACTACAGAGCTGTTAGTCGCTGGTTCAAATCTGGATACAAGTTAAATGTAAGCGAGTTTGAATTTGACATGGATATCTCATATCAAAGTTTACCCAACAATAATAATTCTAGATATATGGATATCGTCGTAATAGTATATTGTGTATTAAGGGCGGTAAGTAAGGAATTACGATCGAGACTCTAGTAGAAGCCCGAAGTCGAAGACTGAGGGCTTTCTGAGTCGAGGTTCGTAATTCCCGTACCGCCCGTGAAACATACAATGTTTTTCATCACATTTGCGAGTTAATAATTATGAATATACACAAGTCAGCACATATTATTACGAAATACGTGAACTGATTTGCGGATGGCGGGCTGTTTGCCCACACCACAGATTATACAAATGTTTTGTTCAGAAACGTTAAAGGCAAATACTTACCTAGGTATACAGCCATGACGGAGAGTAAAAAAAAAAAAAGACCGCGTTTTGATACAAAAAAGTATCGATTATTTAGATTTTAGAACATTAGTTGAGTAACTAAATAACATGTAGCGAGATTGAATGAAATTCCTGTTTAGATAACATTTTAAGACAATTTTTCAATTGCGTGTAAACTCCTTGCTTGAACTTGCATGACCTGTGTGCTGTCATGCTGTGCTGTAAATTAAAAAAAAAATACTTACCGCCCTAGGGTTTTATATGGGGCATTACAGCCAAGTTAACCTGTATGTAATGACACTGTTTACGTGCAAGTGTGATGAAAAGAATAAAGAAATTAACAAACTTATATTGGAACTACAGTCTGCCAACTCAGAAATAGATAATTTTAACTTAAATATTTCATTATAGGACAAAATTAGAAATTATGAAAGCAAAAGAAAGATATTTTCATTACTCATACTCTGAAAGTAGATCTGAAGTTGCCTGAATAGCGGGTAGAAAGTAATACTTTTCAACCCTAGGGAGAATCGCTTTCAACTGACAGATGTCAAATTATAAAAAAAAAACTAGTTCTATTTTCACATTTTTGTTGAACTTTCTATGCAGCCACGATGTAAAATTGAAATAACTTAAGTTAAGTTTTGATTAAAGGATATATATTTTTAAAACACTTTATTATAATTTAGTTTCAACAGTTTTTTTTTAAACAACTTTGATTTGGGCAAAATATTTACCATTTTTTCAATGATGAAAATGAAAAATAAAGGCTGAATAGCTGGCTGGCCACAGAAAAAAAAACAAAACAGGCGGGAAAGCGGTAAACGGTTTTACTCATTTTTTCTTTAGCTAATTCATGTTTTTATTTTTACTTTCCTTGTACTATTCGTAATGAAAAGCACAGTGTTTACCTCGGGTTAAAGACTTTTTTAGTCCCTCGAACTATTGTTATGGTATGCATAGTAAACTCTCTAGAAGAGGTTCTGGGTACTCCTGTTTTCATAGTTACTGTCCTGAGTCGACGCTGATATTGAGGTGCATAGGTGTTGCCGCTGTATCTGAGGAAATAGAATCCTACTGATTTAATAGTACATTGTTACCCTAGGGGTGAAAGTAACTTATTTAGTCCCGAGACGGGGTTTGGTGCCCGAACGTAGTGAGGGCGCCAATAGTTCGAGGGACTAAATAAGTCTTTAACCCGAGGTAAACACTGTGCTTTTCATTACGAATACAAGGAAAGTAAAAAAAAAAACATGAATTAGGTAAAGAAAAAAATTGTAAATTTTATTTTACATAAATCAACAACTTTTCCCGCCCATATATTGTTTTTTTTTCTGTGGCCATCCAGCTATTCAGCCACTATTTTGCATTTTCAACATTGAAAAAATGGTGTATATTTTGCCCAAATCTATGTTATTTTAAAGAAATTGTTTAAACTAAATTATAATAAAGTTATTAAAAAAATATAGATTCTTTGATCAATACTTAACTTTATGTTATTTCAATTTTACATCGTGGCTGCATAGAAAGTTGGAACATGGTTCAATAAAAACGTGAAAATAGAACTAGTTTTTTTTTTATAATTTGGCATCTGTCAGTTGAAAGCGATTCTCCCACGGGCAACTTCAGACCTACTTTCAGAGTATGAGTAATGAAAAAACATTTTAGATAAGTCTTCAGACATAGGGCTGGGAACTTGTCACCTACAAACAGCTGCAAAGAACAACAGGTTAGTTTTAATCAAAACAAATCTACATCCAAAGCAAAGGAACAAGAAAATGGAGGTATACATAGATCGACGGACGGGGAGATACAGGCAACAATCAAGAACATGTTACTGTGAACACCTAAACAAAGCATGGGCGCTAATGGAAGCATAGAAAACTGACAGAGAATAGATCCTGTAAACAACTGTCGCAAGTACTGGCACTAAAGCATGACATCTCTATCTTTGCCGATTAAACCGGATATGAAATTAGAGATACACTTCAAAACTGAGTGGGTAATAGTTTTAGTGTAACGTCGGTAATCAAACCAAATGCATCTCCTAGTTACATATTATGTGCAACTATGTGTAAGGACTTCACCAAGTCCGAGTGTCTGACTTTATCTTAATAATGGGAGGTATTAGCGACCAAAACCCATTAAATATATTAACTATTAAGATAACGAAGACCCATTATTAAGATACTGCGATAGTTGTTCACATGATCTATTCTCTGTCAGTTTTCTACGCTTCCATTAGCGCCCATGCTTTGTTTAGGTGTTAAAATGTCATTTTTTTCCGATGACCGATTTTTTCGGGTTTCATGTTTACAAAACCGGTGAAACCGGTTAAAACGTTTTTTTTTTTTCTTTTTCTCTCAATCTTTATTTAAAAAAATGTGTAGAAAGAAAGTAAAATGCTAAAGTCTAATCAAAATATGTATTTTGTACGTTTATCTTACCTATGTTTATAATAATGAGCATTTGTTTGAACTTCAATAAGCTACAACCACTAAATAACAACATAAAACTAACAGCTATGTTAGTAAAATTTTAAATTTTACTAATATGTCTGTAAGTATCTACTTACGAACATAATATGGAATTGTATCAATGTTTATTTAAAAAAAAACGAAAAACCCGGTTTTAATATTGTAAAAAATGGGTTTCAAATCAGTCAGTTAACCGGTTTTTTTTCGGTTAACCGGGTATCCGGTTTGCATGCCCTAATTTAAATGTATTAAATGTTAATCGTACCTTAAACCTTGTATGCAATAATTGTGAAAATTCCAATTTTATTACACTTGACGATAATGATTATTTTAACAATAACGAAAAGACTTCGCTGAACAAGCTATGTAAATTAATTTATAGGGACATACTGCGATTAAAATACAGGATCAACTATCAAAATTATGTGCATAATGATATAGATCAAAAGGCAAAACGGGTGTTTAAACATTTTTCTACACCAACTACTCCTAGTTTGGTACTCAAATAAGTGAAACACCTAACTCTAGATTTTTTGTAAATTCGTCCTCACAAACACGTTTCACCTGCAATATTTCGTGATTTTTTTCCATAAGTGACCGTGAATTTTTTCGAGACTAGAAGAGAATGCCGTATTTGTAGAAAAAAAAAACTTCTGAGTTTTTATGCAATTTGACATGTTATAATTTGAAATACCTTGTGAGAAGTCCGACCTTTATTCGAAATAACTCTCAGTCGTTTTTAGATATCATGATCTCAAATCTTGATTGTGAATACATAGAACAGTGTTTTGTGGAGCAAAACGGCTTAGCTGATGGTCATGGTGGACTTTTATTTTATGTAGCTCTTGAAGAAATCAACAAACAATCAAAAAGCTGCGAGTACACCACTGTAATTAAAAGATCATTTAATAAGAAGAATAATTCCATTTTCGTAAGAAGCATTACTAACAAAACTTGGGCTAATATGGGAATAAATCAGTTTTTAGGCACTTTTAACAAATTATCCCAAAAAAACAATTAAAATAAAGTACAAAAATAACAATACATTAAAGTGGATTACAAGAGGTATAAAAGTTTCAAGTAAAATGAAAAGAGTCCTATGCTCTGGAACATTAAATAATGACAGCACCAATAATTATAAAATCAACTACGTCAGTATTCATAGAAGAATTATTAAGCAAGCTAAAAAGCAAGCTATATCGCGTTATTTAAGCCGCGCAAAAAATATTGTGAAACAAACATAGAAAACAGTAAACGAACATACTAAAAAAGAGAAACGAAAGAAAAAGAGGAACGAGAATCATTAGCATAGTTACCTCCTTGAATTTGATGAGGATGCAAAACAACACCTTTCCATTTCTATAGTTACCTGAAGCTTGTCGCCTGAATGGTAAATGCTATAAAAAATAAACGCGTCAAGCTTTTCCTCTATCGTTTTCATTTAGATTTATTATCCTCTTTTCAGTGCATCTTTTTAAAAGCTCATGTTTTAAAAAGGTTTTTAGCTTATATAATTATTTGTATATAATTCCTGTGCATTGAATCGTTACAATACATAAGTTATGAAAAAAAGATCGAGTTGGGTCCTTCGAAAATTTTTATCATGGGTGACTTTTCGTGATTTTCGGGTTCACTGACAATCAAGATGAAAATTAAAAAATGCGATGAGGAAAAACAAAATTAAATTTCTTTTTTTTTTCTTCGGTTTCCCCTTACAAAATTTTGACCCTTCGCCACTGCTATTAATTACTATTACTCTTTTTTTGGTCCGATATGCGCTGTTCTGTTAAATGGGGGTCACATTCTATGAATTTCTCTTTAAAAATTTTTCGCCAGACCGTCATATCCGTCTACATATTTGTTGCCCTAAACTAACATTTCATGAGTGTTTTATTGAGTTCGTTGGACCATTTCATCCTTCGTTTAGGTTTTGATTGTGAGTGCGGTTGTGTCTGTTTGAGATGAAAGAAACTCCGGTGGTGACTGTAATTGTAAGTCATTGTTGTGTTGTGCGTTTGTAAATGTTTGCTTACTTCAAGCCTAATTGTAGCGAGTGTGGTGGAAGGTAGTAACTTCTTGGATACAATATTTCTCTTCTTTGATCTCTAATTCTTTGCTTAGTCTGGCCCCTCACCCTAAACCTATCTCAGCAAAGTAGACTTTACCGGAACAGCCATATGGCTCATTGGAGCGCACAAGCCCCACCACGACGTCAACGTAGAGATACAGCGGTGGGTTTATTATTATAAACATACCCAGTTTAAGTTTAATAGGAGCGCAAAACAACTATGAATCAGTCTTGATATAATATATTTGATTTCGAGATAACTTTGAAATGGCATATCTATTAAAACTACTGACTTCATAATGTTGATGTTTCAGCATAATGTAAACAACTTGCCTTCAAGTCCTATTATAATGGTTTTTCGCACTTCGGACATACCTACTGACCAAAAATATTTATGGGAAGCTAACTTTTAATAATTGAAACCTGTGCGGCGCGGGTCTGGTGCGGTTAATTTCAGACGTTTTCGACTAGACAGCGACAACGGTTGGTAACAAAACGAAGCTATAATTATTATTTCTACTTATTAGAAATTAAATTAGAAAGAAGAGCACGGAAAAGGAGTTGCGTTCACGAAATTTATGAAATTATTTTTTAATGTAAGTCCAACCCTCCGTCAGCAACCTTTGGATCTATGTTAGATAAACTAATAGGAATTGTGTTTTTTACTTACCAGTAAAAAACAAAATGCGCAATCTAGTTGCGAAAATAAATTAGCTAGTGTAATAGGAAACGCAGTAATATGTATTTTTTAAATACCTACGATACCAGTGGACCAGTAAAGCAGAAGGGAAAAAAAATACCCACAACAATATACCAGTAGTGCGGCTAAAGGCGGAAACACACTTACGTGTCGTGGCGTGTCGTGACGCAGCGATGTATGAAACCGAATGCTTCTGGCGCGTCACGACACGCCACGACACGTAAGTGTGTTTCCGCCTTTAGTAGTGTGGAAGGATCCGAGGGAAAAAAATCAACACGTGGATTGCGGTACCGCCCGCGCGGGACGAAAATTTCAGTGTGGCCAGACCTATAGGTAAGTTTCCCTCTATATTTAGCGCTGCATGGTTCTTTTGGTGAGTGGGATTAATCGGAACTACCGCCGCCATCTTGTTTTTTCTATACAATTTCCCTTCAATTTCCCAATTTCCACAGACCATAGACACAGACAATTACCAACAGTCGATATTTATATTGATACCATGTAATGCATTGAAGACTGTATGTGGTGTTAATGTGTTAAGCGAATGGATAAAATAAGAAAATAGTAATAAGGAGCTGGAAGTTGTCTTGATATGGTTATGTGATGCGGAGGAATGAGGAAAACGTCGCGTCGTGAGGTAATTTTGTTATGAAAAGATGCCTGTAAGAGTAGACGAATTTCAAATAAATAAACGATTGATCTACTGTGTGAAGGATGATAATCATTATACTTCATGGGTGCCATATTCGGTCGAAATGGGACCCAGCTTCGGACTCGGACACGCCATCTATAATGAACTTTGACTTAGTACTTAATAACTCCATGGAATGGAGCTTGATTTTTCAGTTTTCCATGAAACTAACAGGAACAAAAATAAGTTTTACAACAGTTTTAAGTGCTCCTTGTTCAGACACCGGTTTTATATTTTTATTTTAGCTATGGAAAACCTAGACAGTAAAACTGGGTGTCCAGTAGGTAGAAATTTTGTATGATATTGACTAACCCGACAAACCTCTGGAGATGCGATTGTTGGAACAAAAATAAATATAACTGTGATTATAGCCAAAATTTTATAATTATAGCCATACTGTGAAGAAAGCCAGAAGGATTTCTTCAGCCCAGTCTACTCTATCCAAACAACGCACAAACTTTAGTTTTTTTATACTTTGAATGTAAAAATATGCTTTTCTGGTTTTCAGCATATTTTAATTAAACTATCTTAATTTATTATCACAAAAAAGGGCTATCAAGAATTTAATCCTAACATTTGTTATCTGTCTAATTGCAAGTTGTAACGCAGCACGACACGAAACGACATTCGACAATGTTAAAAAAAATCTATCTGTCAAACGAACCTGTCTAGAGTAGTGAGCAAATTTATGAGATTTTCGTAGTCTTACTGTATATGTTTGTACTCAAAATTATATAAAATATGCCGAAGAATAAAGGAAAAGGAGGTAAAAACAGGAGGAGAGGAAAGAATGAGAACGAAACAGAAAAACGTGAGCTGGTTTTCAAAGAAGACGGACAGGAGTACGCCCAAGTCACAAAGATGCTCGGTAATGGCCGCTTGGAGGCCATGTGCTTTGATGGCATAAAACGTCTGTGTCATATCCGAGGTAAACTACGGAAAAAAGTTTGGATAAACCAAGGTGACATTATACTAATAGGACTGCGAGATTACCAAGACGCGAAAGCTGATGTTATCCTGAAATACACTCCAGACGAGGCAAGGAATCTGAAGACGTATGGAGAATTCCCAGAAACAGTACGGATCAATGAGACGGTGGTCTATTCGGTGGATGGTCTGGATGAGGATATTGAATTCGGAGATGAAGTTAGTTCAGAAGATGAAGCAGATGCGGTAGATGCTATATAAAAATTAGCAATAATTATGTCTACAGTAAGTCTATGTAAATTGTTTTGCTGTTATGAATAAACATGACTTTGTGATTTATATATTTAGTTCTCAAAATTATTTCATATACATACCTACATTGTGAAATTATGTCTATAATCTAAAGACAAACAGTAAATTCTCCATAACATGTAAGTGTTTGTAACACATTAGCATAAAGTAATCACTTCATACAACTATTCAGTTGTTAATAGTTACATGAAATTATAGTCAAATTATTGTGCAACATTCCTTGAATTAATCCCATTTGTCCGAGATGAGAAATGTTACAAAAATAAGGAATGTACATATACCTACCTATTAAAATAATTTATCTACAAGACTTAACTTCTATTATTTTTCCACTCTCGGCACTCTCCTGTTCTACTACTAGTATCATTGACACACTAATTCTAACATAGCAACAATTTTGTAGCAAATGATTTAAATTTCTTCACACAGGCTTTAAAAATTTGTTTGTATTGAATTTTTGGCACATTAAGCAACTGTCATGCGTTTGGACTAGACCAATGTTTTTGAACTTGACTGTCCTCACTCTAATCTGTCCTTATATCTATTATTATGTATTTAGACTGTTTAAATTATTGTATTGAATAAGTTCTTTTTTCCATTTTATTACTGATAGTGAAATTTATATTTCATTCATCCCATTGGATAGTATGGTTTCGGTTTGGATGTTCTGTAGTATGTAACATATGCTCAATATCAACAATGGTCATGTAACATTAAGGTATGTTATTAATTAAACTCTATTAACATAAAAAGATAAATTTTAGCTATAGTATCCATGTTTAGAATCTAGGTTTATTTAATTAAAAATAAAATGAATGCTTTATTAGTGTTTGGTTTAGGATGTTTTAAACAAGTAAGTCTTCCCATTTCTTCAAACCAGCCCTATTATCTGAGAGATGCCAAACAAAGGAATATCAATTAGCTGCTTGACTGTCCCCATTACTCATATGCAACTACTTTAATCTGATCTGATCAAAATACAATGTAGTCTATTTGCATTCTTTATTCAACAAATATTTCACGAATATTTTTAATTTCAAAGAGAAGAAGTAGGACTTGGTGGCAAGTAGGTAATTGGAACTTAACTGTATGCATCCATTGTAAGTGAATGTGAGAGTTTAGTCTGTTAACTTTTCATGGCTTAGTGTTTCTATAAACTTTGGCACAGGTATTATCATGAGTTGGACCAGGAAAGAAAAATGAAGTAGGATTCAACGGGGAAGCTTTTAAAAAACGGCTACATTTCAAGGGGGGTACAAATTCTACCCCAGCACAGAGTGCTTTTATTGTAATAAAACTGTGTTATCCTTGGTGGGAAACAGATCTGACAGTAAAACATGGGCGTCGTCTTTCTAAGGGCAGTTCACACCGACACATGCTCTTTTTAAGATAGTCATACTCAACAAAAAACCCAGTCTCACACGCAGGGATCTGTAGCAAAATATTTTTAACACTAATTCATATAGAAATTTACACTTGATAGCAACACTAAATTGGTTTTTCACTGCTGCAGTTTTATGAAAAAGTATATATTTTTCAAGAGCTAATAATAGACATCCCACATATACATAGATATATTTTTTTCAACCCTCAGTTACATGTATGAATGCCCCTATTTTTATTTTTTCCATTATTTCTTATCATATTGGATAGAGGTAACTCAAATACCAACTGAAAACTGGCGCTACGCACATAAAGTGGTAACGCTGGAGAAAATCCAGTGGGCGATCCGGTGCTTCCATCCATTTCAAGGCGGCTGTTCCGGACGGGATCTTTCCCGCCTTACTGCAGTGGGGGGGGTACCTTTGTTGCCGGTAGACTGGTGTCCTTAATGAGAGCGTGCCTGGCGTTTCGATAAGTTCCTAAAGAATGGAGGGAAGTGAAAGTGATATTCATCCCAAAGCCAGATAAGAGCGAAAAAAGCCAAAATCCAAAAAGCCAAATCCAACTGACCAATCAGCCTGACCTCCTTCCTAAAAACCATGTAGAGAATTTGCGAGAAAGAGCTGAGGGATGGCGCTTTAAAAACGATACCACTACATAACAACCAACATGTATACAGCTTAGGTAAGTCCACTGAATCAGCACTCCACCTGACAGTCAGTCTGACATCAGAAGGGTACCTGCCTCGGAACCTTCATAGACATCGAAGAGCCCTTCTATAAAACTTACTTCTCCAGCATCAGCACCGCCCTCCCTCGACACTGCGTAGAACAGGTACTGATAGACTGGATCACTAACATGTTGGGCAAACGAGCGGTTCGGCTTGAATTAGAGCAGCAGATGGCCATTAAAGCTAGAGGCTGCCCTCAAGTAGGAGTACCTACTATCCTCTGGAATCTGATAATAAATGATCTTATCACGAAACTCAATGCTAACCATGTCTACACAGTTGGGTAGGTACGTAGACGACCTCACTATCCTAATTTCGGGGAAAGTGACAGAGACAATCTGTAACGTTGGTGCAGGGAATTCGTTATAGTCTGACTGAGTTAGTCATGTTTACTCAAAAACGGACATTAGGACCTTATCGCCTACCTAAACTATTTGATGGCGGAAATACTGTGAAGAACTATACAGAAATCCTAATGCGACAGGCAGTGCTCCATTCAATAAGTGGAATAGGAATTCACAAGAACCTTCTATTATGTACTTACTCGGAAATTGAAGCGGCCATAGCCTCACTTAAGACTAAAATTAAGTTAAAAAACCTTTTAAAAAAACTTTTATTTAAAAGCTCAAAAAGAAGAAAATAAAATTTTCTTTTAAACTTTTAACTATCAACTTATAACCTCATTATACACAATTTATATGATCATAAAAGCTTGTCGCGAGGTTTACTTGTGTAAATAAACTAGTACCTATTTAATTTAGTAACTTAATCTGCTAAGTTTTTTTATTAAATTTCAGTTTAATTAAATACTTATGGGTACGAGCACATACGCAAACCTCGCGACAAGCTTTTATGATCATATAAATTGTGTATAATGAGGTTATAAGTTGATAGTAAGAAAATTTTATTTTCTTCTTTTTGAGCATTTAAATAAAAGCTTTTTTTTAAAAAGGTTTTTTAACTTAATTTTATTTTAAAGTTTTTAGTTTTGCCGTAATCTTTTCTGACCACACATCATTATCACAATCTCAACACTTTTTCATTCCATGCTATTTATTCACCGTTGAGGAATTCCCTCGTGAGAGGACGATCCTGGCCGCAGGATGAGATCATGATAGAATTTATGTTTATCCATCAAATATGAACGTGTATACAAATTTTCGTGTCTGTGCTATTGACCTTTGAGGAGTTCCCTCGTCAGAAGACGTTCCTGGCTACAGGATAATATTATGATACAAATCGTGATTATCCATCAAATATGAACTCGTACGCAAAGTTTCGTGTCTGTGCTATTAAACGTTGAGGAGTTCCCTCGTCAGAAGACGTTCCTGGCTACAGGATAATATTATGATACAAATCGTGATTATCCATCAAATATGAACTCGTACGCAAAGTTTCGTGTCTGTGCTATTAAACGTTGAGGAGTTCTCTCGTGAGGAGACGATCCTGGCTGCAGGATTAAGTTATGTCTGTCATAAAAATGTATTGTCACCAGAACCAAAGGTGTGTGCAAAATTTCAGCTCAATCGGACATCGGAAAGTGGTTCTAATTTAGCTTCCAAGAATCCACCGTAACAAACATACATACATACATACATTGCAAGTTAAATAAAAGCTTTTAAAAAAGCACACTGGCGGGATAGATACCCTACACAAAATTTGTAATGAGGTATGGCGTACTGATGAGTGGTCAAGCAACTGGATAAAATCAATATCATCCTGCCATTACATAAGAAAGGCTCCACTTCGAAATGTGACAACTATCGCACCCTGGCTCTAATATCTCATGCCAGCAAGGTACTGCTACATATTATAAATAACAGAATTCGTCACTTTCTAGACTGGCAGATCCCTCAAGAACAGGCTGTGTTCGTAAAAGGTAGGGGAACTCGCGAGCGGATTCTCAACGTCCGCCACTTGACAGAGAAGTCATATAAGACTAACACAACTCTCATTATGTGCTTAAAGACTACAGTAAAGCCTTCGATCTTGTGTAGTCTGGCAAAGCCTGTGGAACATACTTTTGGAGCTTGGAGTACCGCATCATCTGGTATCCCTGATTCAAGGCCTATACTCTCAAAATAAAGGCATAGTGAAGGTGGATCAAACAAACTCTAACCCGTTCAGTTTCGGAAAGGGCGTAAGGCAAGGCTGCATTTTATCTCCCATCCTTTTTAACGTATATGGAGCTAGCTGTCCCGCGCAACTTCGTCTGCGTCACATTTTCCCCGTTGTCGCAACATTTTTCATTGCTGCTCCGCTCCTATTAGTCGTAGCGTAATGATATAAGCCTATGTCCTTCCCCAGGTTGAAATCTATCTTCTTGCCAAATTTCATTAAGATCCGATCAGCCGTTTAGACGTGAAAAGGTAACAAACAGAGTGACATTCGCATTTATAATATTAGTATGGATATATTATCAGACGTAGGTACCTGTGAAAACTGGGAAGGTGGTGTGACAGTAGGTGAAACCAAGTTAACTTTCCGCTACGCTGATGACACTACTCTCCTAGCAGCCTCAGAGTCTGAAATGTTAGAAAGCCCTTGGAAGATGGTACGTATCAGCATGGGCCTACAAATACCAAACAACCACGCAAAGACCAAACTAATGGTGGTGGACCGAGTACATAAATTAGAGCTTACTGGCGCTCTTAATCTCGAAACGGTCGATGACTCTATTTACCTGAGCACTAACATATCCAACACAGGGTCTTGCGAAAAAGTAATCCGTAGACGCATAGGCATGGCTAAGAATGCTTTGTGAGACATACCATTCTTGGCCATGCCTATGCGTCTCGCGCTCCAAAAAAATATGGAGAGATCGCAACATTTCGCGGAATACCAAAGTGAAATTGTTCAACACGCTGGTCTTTTCAATTTGCAGATACGGAGCAGAAACGTGGACCTTGAGAAAGGCTGACCGAGCTCGTATAGACGCCTTCGAGATGTGGTGCCGGAGGAAGTTGCTTCAGATACCCTGGACTGCATTTCTCACCAATGAGTCCATCCCACGCGAGCTCAAAATAAAGACCAGACTCTCTACGACATGTCTCCGTAGAGTCTTGGAATTTTTTGGCCAAATTGCAAGAAAAGATGACAATAACCTTGAACAAAATCTTGACCCGAAATTCCACGATGCGCTTCACTTGGCCAAGAATAGACAGAGATGGCGAAACATCGTCATGAAAAAGGTGTTTGCAAGGGTGGATCACAACCCTCAGTAATGAGGAGCATGACTGGAGGGGGAGGAAACTATTTGATACAGAACTTCAGTTAGCCAACGAAGTCAAATACCTGGGAGTCATCCTAGACAGTAAGTTAATATGGAACAGTCACCAATTCTTTTGCAGGTCCATAAATTATCTACAAATTTTTGACACACTTCCTAAAACGGTAAGTGTCCAGATACTTAAAAAAAAACGCTTTTATAAAAATGTTTACCAAATTTAAAACTTAATAGCTTATTAACTGCGCGGACCTGCAAATAAACTAGGGCTAAACATTCTAAAATGTCTGGCAGTGGAGGAGGCGAATCATGATACTATCCTTAATATCAGTGTAGCTGACACTGGCATGGCCACCATCAGGGAGATCTTCGCTAGGTTCCTTAGTTTTTAAGACATAAATGTGGCCAAGCTGGGTAGATTCTCCTCTCCTATCCATAAAAACCCCATTGAAAGACTATTTCATGAAAAGTCATTCAATGGGATTAAAGAACTTATGAGGGTTCTATTGGTGATTTAAATTAAAATTATTTTGTAAGTCATATTTTTTAGGGCCGTAATCATATTTTAATTAACATACAGCCTGACACTGTCTGGCTAATTGCAAAAAACGTAAGATTTGAATTTCGCGGGCCACCCTTGCGCTTCCCCAACTGACCTTGTCAAGAGGGTTCTGACAACGTCAGTCAGTCAATTACTTACAGTGCACAGTAGAGTGCATCCTAGGTTTTTGGCGCGTGCCTATAGCCGGAGCTGACGCCGCTATCTTGCTCTTTCAGTACAATTTCTAGAAAGTTTCACATTGCAGCACCAGCAGTTCTCTCCTGACAATTTTATTCAATCGCCAAAAGGACCATGGCGCATTGAATTAAAGTTGTGAATACATGTTAATAGATTTCATATCGAAACCCTGGTATGTCAACATATTGTTATTAGATGAAACAACCTGAACAATGAAATACACACATCAAAAGTGTCTAGGGATCAAGCATTTTTATGCGGATTTCTTGAGATTGAGATGTGGCTTTGTAATAAATTTATGATTTTATAAATTTATATGGATCCTTTTTGGTGCATTTCATAATTTGAATCAGGAACTGTGAATCAAATTCGAGTAAAAGATGAAAATCAGCTGTCAATATTTTCCCTATAAAAACATACAACGCATTGAAGACATTATTAGTGCTACTGTTTCCCTACTACTGATTAAAACCAACGTTATTATGGAGCGGCGACGTCATTTAAGCAGGGAAGAAATGCTCAGAGCCGTGGGAATGATAGAAGCTGGTTCCCGGCAACGTACTGTGGCTTTAGCTCTGAATACAAGTCAGAGTGTTATCAGTCGACTTTGGACACGTTACCGAAGCACTGGTACCGTGGCTGAGCGCCATGGAGGACGGTATCGCTGCACCACACTGAGACAAGACCGATACATTCAAATCTTAACTCGAAGAGCTCCAACAATAACCGCCATGATGTTAGCCGTGAGGCTTCATCACTCTTCAGGGAACTTAATTAGCGACCAAACAGTCAGAAACCGCTTGCATGAAGTGAACCTTCATTCCCGAAGACAGCTACGGGTACCACCTATAGCAATGCACAATCGTAGGATTCGATATCAATGGGCTCTTGAACACAGAAATTGGGCAGAAGAACAATGGCGTTTCGTGTGCTTTTCTGATGAGTCTCGTTTTGGTATGAGACCGGATACAAGACGTATACGACACTGGAGAACCCCTGGACGCCAACAGCGATTAAAATCCTGCCAGGAAGTCCATCCTTATAGTGGTGGAACCATCATGGTATGGGCGGGTATTTGGATCGGCGGAAGAACTGAGTTGATTTGGATCAGAGGCAACCTCAACGCTCAAATATCAGACGTCATCGTTCCTCTACAAGTGCAAATCGGTCCCTTATTTCAGTTAATGCATGATAATGCACGACCGCACACCGCAAGAAAGTGCAAATCGGTCCCTTATTTCAGTTAATGCATGATAATGCACGACCGCACACCGCAAGAGTTGTAAGACAGACTCTCGCCGCAGCTAACATCAATGTCCTGCCCTGGCCTGCTCAGTCGCCAGACTTGAACCCGATTGAGCATGCATGGGATATGCTACAGAGAAGAGCTCTGCCGAATATGGAGGGTATCCAGTCGCAAGAAGACCTTTTTTTGTTGTTGCAACGAACATGGGCGGCCATTCCACAGCGTGATTTGGATGAACTCATTTTGAGTATGCCAAACCGATGTTCTTGTGTTGTTAGTGTTCGCGGTAGAAACACGGATTATTAATTGTTTAAGTTACCCAATAAAATTTTAAAGAAAACTGTTATTTCAGTCTTTTTTTCGAACTTTAATGTTAGTGGTTCAAATGTCAAAAATCCCTTTATTAGAAAATGGCAAATTTCTTTATTAATGCAAAGGTGACTTGGTTTATCGTTACTGTGACAAACGAAAACACTTTATTTGATGAATCCTTAAAGAAAATTTTAATTAATATCAATCAGGAGAAAAGTTATTGCAAAAATATATGTTGATCCCTAGACACTTTTGATGTGTGTATGTTTATTCATGTATTATGATTGGTAAAAAAATATTTTCATTCGGTAAACAGATGGGTGATGGTAGACCCTTATTAAGATTTTGTATCCTAAGCGTAGACAGAGTAGTCTACGGTACTAAGGGCCTTTTCATTGTCATGCGTGTTTGCGCCCGCGTGCGGGCCAGGTGGCCATGCTTGTTGCGGGCCGCATTGCCGACTCGTAGTCACACCAGATTATCACACCAGTGTGACTAACAGGAATTTTTTTCTCGTTTGTCACACCACTGATTTTTCCACACCATGTATACGATAATTGCTAGTGCAGTACCTATATGTTGTAATAAAGTCGCTCTGCTGATCGGTGTTTGCCGACTGTTCATATTTTTCTACTTTTAGTAACATTCATATCGTTTATTTGTTTACTTACATACTTATTACATTTAAAAAAATATATATATTAAAAAAATAAATTACATATATAAAAAGAGTAGCCCACCGGCATTGTGAACAGGGTCCGAGCTACCGGCGGTCAGGGCTCTTGAGAGAGAAACCTCCTAAGCAGAGGCGTCTCTAGCCCTTGTGGCGCCCGTGTGCAACCAGTACTCTGGCGCCCTCTAGTTTAGTAGGAGCGGGGTCAAAATGGAATACTAACAGTTATATTTTCTAACGGAAATTCGGATGCAAATGGTGCACTTTTAAATGATGTCGGGAAGCAAAAAGTTTTTTTAGGAAGGAAGGGGTTATAAGAATAAAAAAATCACAACTTTCTAGTTCTTTCAAAAATATTTAATTGAAAAACTATTATAGTTACATAACAAACAGGACGCTCGTACACACAAATATATATATACACACAAATGTATTTACAAAAAAGTTACTTTGCGAGCTTTTGCATTAGCGAAATCTTTAACAATGTCACTAACTTCAATTTTGATTTCATGTTCAATACTTAATAATGATAAATTTGTCAATCTACTTTGCGACAATGTTGATCTAAGGTAGTTTTTAATTATTTTTAGTTTAGAAAATGACCTTTCGCTATGTGCGACCGTGACTGGAAGTGTCAGGTATATCCTCAGTGCTGTGGACAGATTTGGGAACACTGAAATTAATTTATTCGTAAACAAGTAATTTAAAATATCCAACGGCGGGCGTAGTGGAATCATCAATAAACATCGGTAATAATTCGATTTCATTATAGAGCTCGAACTGTTCCACATCTGAAGAGCAAATATTATTTTCTAAATTAGAGCAATGTGTTTTTTTTTTTGTATCAGAGTCCAAATCTTTCCAGTGTTTCAATTTTTGAAGAAATTAAAAAATTACATTATTTTTATTCAAAAGTTCGAACCGTCGAACTTAGTAATTGCGGTGTCTAACAAATAGTAATAAATACCTTAGTATACTAGTAGGTACATATTAAAGCACTTTAACTTACCTTGTTTGTTCCGCACTGCAGTAGGATAAACAAATGAAAAATCCTAGGTCGTATAGGTACGAGTATTTAACTTCGATATCTTCACTATCTAGCACTCGATGTTTTGTTTTTTTTTTCATGAATTTCGCTAGCCGTTTTTGATGACCTCCAACCTCGAGGTATGTCGCAATAATTGTGCAAGCAAATAACCAAATCTTATCTTTTATATATTTTTTATCAAAAGAAAAGCCGATTTACTTAATATATACATGTTTATTCAAAGATGATACTTAATCCGATTGCATCAAGGCTTATTTCACAAAACTACGGTGTAGCGGTAAAACAAAAATTGCGGCACGCGTACACAAGCCTTTGAAAATGACCGCCGCACGTCCCTGGGAATTTTAATTTGAACTTTATAGCATTCTAATACAGCCGAGTTAGCAATGATTGTCGGCGTACGGCGTGTTGTGCAAAACAAACAGGTGCCGAAGCCGGCACGCGCCTTTGGTAGCGATGCGACATTACGGCAATTTAATCTTTAATTATCTATTTTAAGGCTGATTTCAAGTTGAAACAAAATTATTGTGTAAATTTAAATAGAGTAGGAAAAGGTAGCCTTGCTTTGCTACCGCGCGCCCGGCGTCGACGGGGTGCGGCGGCGGGTGTGCGGCGCACACGAGCGCAGGGTCTTTGAGAGCGCCGGCATCGACGCATCTTTGGAGGTGTCGCATTAAAGGGCGCAGGGCGCTCGGCGCCCCCTTAGACCCGGCGCCCGTGTGCGCCGCACACCCTGCACCATAGGTAAAGACGCCTCTGCTCCTAAGAATACGCACCATGTCCGGAAGTACTGGTTTCTAAATAAAGCCATTGATCCAGCTGCCAAGCGAAAGCCTACTCAGGTCGTTTGTCGAGGCTTTTGGCAATTCAGCTATTGGCCGACACGACTATCGGCACAATGACTGCTGTACTGACATCCCACATATCGACAACTTCGCGAGCCAGATCTAGATATTTGAATTGCTTATCTTTCTCTGATTTCACGAGGTTCTCGTCATGCGGGACCGTTATATAAACAATCATTGCGCGACGCTCCAATCGATCTCATCATCTGCCTAGCTTTTTCCCAAACTATCTTGGGGTCAGCTTCCAGTCTAACCGGATGCAGATGAGTACCAGTATTTTACATGAAACGACTGCCTATCTGACCTCCACAACCCAGTAATACGATACCCCTTGGTAAGACTGGATGTCAGACTTTTGGCTTCTGACTACTCGTATAACGACTGTCAAAGATCTACAAATGACAGCCGGGACCAACATGTACATCAGAACGTTCGGCCAGTCGAGATAGGGAGCTGGCTGCTACTCCAGTTTTTAATGACGATTATGTGACGCATAAAGACGCCAGCCAAAGAATTTGTGACAGAACAGTTTTAAAATTAGAAGCATTTATTTATGGCCGAACGACCTGATATCAGAACGTTCGGCCAACCTGAATCTCCATAACTGAGGACCTTAGAGTAACTGTTACTGAATAAAGATTTACTGGCGATTTAATGACAAACAACCAATGCTTTACTTTTACTCGTAATGCCACCGGTTATAAGTAAAATGAATTTTGGTTTCTGTAACATCAGGACGTTCGGCCAACGTAATCTCCATAACTGAGGACCTGAGAGAAACCGTTAATGAATAAAGACTTAGTGACTAGACTGAAACGAACTTTTATTGTTTTATTTTTCTTAGTGATGGCCCCCTTATATAGTAAATTGAAAATTTAACATATAACCTCAAAACATTGGCATTATCGATTCCTCCACAAGGAAGAAGCCCAGAGAAACCGTTAATCAATAAAGATTTTGTGACGACACTGAAATGAACTTTTATTGTTTTATTTTTCTTTGTGATGGCCCCCTTATATAGTAAATTAAAAATTTACAATATAACCTCAAAACATTGGGATTATCGATTGCTCCACAACGAAGAAGCCTAGAATACTCGTAAAACCCCTGATGTGTTATAGGTTTCAGTGCAATGGTGTCAGTATTCTTGTTGATTCCAGATTAATCTTTAAAAATGCACTATGGCGGATGGCGACTGAAATAGGGTGACCATGTATTCCAACGAAACAAGTATTTATCGAGTACTAAATTACCTAAACAATGAAGCAAAACACGTTGTAATATTAAATTATATAGGTACAAGCAATGTTGAGCTGATGCCTGCATACCAGTGTCCACTTGTGAAGTTTTTGTTATATTAGTCGAGTCTATTTTGGCTAAAAGCAAACGAAAGTGGAAAGGTGACTGACATTGGAGATTGGGAAATTTGACTAAGTACAAGAATACTTAAATAACTAGGTACCCTAATTGAAAAAGGCTTTATTTGTAATCAATCATCCAAAAAAAGCGGTAGGTAGTTAGGTACATAATAATTGATATTTTTTAGAATGACAATGAATAAAAATTAAATTAAAAATTTAAAAGAACCCCCGACACAAAAAACCTCTAAAAAACCAAAAATAAAATAATCCAAGCATCTTAGCGTCGGGGACCGCTTTGATTCGTGCTTTTTATTTTATGCATTTTAAACTTATATTATTTTATCTAAGCCTTGACTGTCCCAATCTTGGACATAGGTCTCCCCATTGCTTCCACTTTTCTCGGTGTTGCGCGACTTCTCGCCAATAAACGAAATAAAAAAATAAAACGTTTTTGGGGTGAAGGGGGGTTGCAACCACCACCCCTGGCGATGCCAATGTTGACAAGTGACAAGATTTCAAATTTCGAATCGACCAGACCTGTGGAAGTTGTTAATTTCCCTTCAACTAGAAAAGACGTGATTACCATCAAAAGGCTGAGTAGATATTTTCAAAACATAGCTAAGAACACTCTCGATTAAAACACCTTTCAAACGAAACCAATTTTATCAAAATCGGTACATCCGTTTAGGAGCTACGATGCCACAGACAGACACACCCCTCTTTTTTGGTCGGGGGTAAAAAATGGGATTGAGATTTTTATAGAAAGCCGCCGTAACTGAATGAAGCAAAACTTAGTGGTGGCCTATTGGTCGAAATTCGATCGATAGTTTCAATTATGTTTTTTCATGTGACAGTGACAGGAGGTCTACTCTCTTTCTCCGAAACGTAACTTCGGCAACGAACAAAAATTAAACGTAGATACGTTTGTGACCCTACTCTATATAATTTGCATTTTTGAATTCGAACTTCTTGTGTCCGCACACAAGAAATTCGAATTCACAGACAACGTATTGAATGTTATTGTGTGCGTCCGCAAATGATATAGAGTAGGGTCACGAACGTATCTACGTTTAATTATCTTCACTCCTCAAAGTCCTCCGTCCGCGTATCCATTTATTTTGTTGCAATACCTGCATCGTCACCTTATTTCAACAATTCGACGTGTTTTGCTTCATTCAGTAGATAGATACCTACTCGATAAATACTTGTTTCGTTGGAATACATGGTCACCCTATTTCAGTCGCCATCAATGATTAATATGGAATCAACAAAAATACTGACACCATTGCACTGAAACCTTTAACACATCAAGGGTTTTGCGAGTATTCTAGGCTTCTTCGTTGTGGAGCAATCGATAATCCCAATGTTTTGAGGTTATATTGTAAATTATTAATTTACTATATAAGGGGGCCATCACAAAGAAAAATAAAACAATAAAAGTTCATTTCAGTGTCGTCACAAAATCTTTATTGATTAACGGTTTCTCTGGGCTTCTTCCTTGTGGAGGAATCGATAATGCCAATGTTTTGAGGTTATATGTTAAATTTTTAATTTACTATATAAGGGGGCCATCACAAAGAAAAGTAAAACAATAAAAGTTCGTTTCAGTCTCGTCACTAAGTCTTTATTCATTAACGGTTTCTCTCAGGTCCTCAGTTATGGAGATTACGTTGGCCGAACGTCCTGATGTTACAGAAACCAAAATTCATTTTACTTTTAACCGGTGGCATTACGAGTAAAAGTAAAGCATTGGTTGTTTGTCATTAAATCGTCAGTAAATCTTAATTCAGTAACAGTTACTCTAAGGTCCTCAGTTATGGAGATTCAGGTTGGCCGAACGTTCTGATATCAGGTCGTTCGGCCATAAATAAATGCTTCTAACTTTCGAACTGTTCTGTCACAAATTCTTTGGCTGGCGTCTTTATGCGTCACATAATCGTCATTAAAAACTGGAGTAGCAGCCAGCTCCCTATCTCAACTGGCCGAACGTTCTGATGTACATGGACCAACGGCTTAACGTGCTTTCCGAGGCACGGAGGAAACTCGGTATGTAATTATGGTCACCCACCCACGGACCAACCTCGGCAAGCACGGCTTAACCTTTAAGATCGACCCGGGCGGCTGTTATTATTTAGCCACGAGCTCCGATCTATCACAAAGATATTAGGCTTATTGGCAACAAAAGTCCTGTCAGTGACGATAGGTCGATCCCAATACAACGTGAACCGTCATCGATAACCGTGTCGGGAGCTTACTTCTAGTATGGCACCTCTGATTCCACAACTACAGTATTTCAAAGCAATATTTATTGGAACGAAGTTCCTTATCGCCCGTTGTGAAAGGTAGCCCCCTTTAGACGGTAAAAATTCTTACGAAAAGTTGTCACGACACTTTTTGCTATAGTAAGCTATTGTAAGCTTTATTTCTTTAAAATAAAGTTGAAATTTCCTTAAATTACGTAAAATTGGGGTGTGTATGTGAGTAAGGATAGATATGATTATTATTTTGAGTGACCGAACTACAAAGTACAAATTCGGTTGTGCAGTTAAGTAAGACGTATTGCTTCGAATTAAGGATTAATCTTCCTTAAATTAAATATTTCATTTTTCGCACACTAACTTAAGCGGTCTACACACCAAAGCCGCTGACCCGGCGGCACGGATCGCCGGCCCAACCCGCCGGCCTTATTTTGTACAATCATGCCGCCGGCTTGCGCCCGCGCGGGCAAGCCGGCAGGGCAGCATGCCGATGCCGACGGCATCCCTCTCCACTCACTCAGTCAGTTGCCCGCCGGCTTTCATAGAGTAGTGACGTATCACTTATTCATTCTCTGTTGTTGTGAAGTGTCGGCACTTTTATTTTTTATCAACTAACCAATATGGAGTGGGACGATGCAACAGTTATAAAACTAATAGACCTGTATCATTTAAAAGCGTCCAATCTCTACGACTATTTGGCAATTACTAGAACACCACATGCCGCGGCTGTCGTGCCGCCGGCAAAGTCGTTCGGCTTGGATATTCTGAAGCCGCCGGGTTAACCCGCCGGCACTAAGCCGCCGGGCTGTGCCGCCGGGTCAGCGGCTTTGGTGTGTAGACCGCTTTAAATCTAAAATGTATTGATATTATGTACGTGAAAGGAACTTCGTTCCATCCGGGTGTTCCTTGACACCTCTCCAGTTTTTTATTATTTATTTATTGAAACTTGAAATTTCTCTTTGCTGAATATTGAATTTAGCGGGGAAAAGATGAATCAGTTTAATAGCACACAATCACACATAGCCCGACAATGGTTAAATGATGAATAATGTATCGCCGCCGCGCCGACTGGAATATAGTTGGTCAAAGGCACAGAACCAACAAAGTTTGTGAAAGTTGGTACTCACAATTAAATAAAAATAAAAACTACGTAACCATACTAAAATTATTAACAGTATTATTCAATGAAAAATAAATTAATTTCGAAAAAGAAGGGCCGACCAAACTGATAAAGATAATTTTATCATTTTCTGCCAACTAAAACATTTAAATGGTGAAATATCATTGGGACATTTCCTTGAAAAATTGCGTTAAAAACGTAGTTTGAAGGTTTTTAATTTAATAAAAACGTAATTCAAAGGTTTTTAATTTAACCAAGTACATAGTATAACTAGGACAGCACTAGTTAGGAATACATGGTGTGGAAAAATCAGTGGTGTGACAAACGAGAAAAAAATTCCTGTTAGTCACACTGGTGATGGTGTGATAATCTGGTGTGACTACGAGTCGGCAATGGCGGGCCGCCCGTAGAGCAGATTATTTTCGTCATGCTAGCGCGCGTGTGGCGCGCATGACAGTAAAGACATGTATGATACGATCGGTTGCGGGCAGCCCGCATGCGTGCCTGGCCCGCACGCGGGCGCAAACACGCATGACAATGAAAAGGCCCTAACTAAATTTGTTTCATTATTGCGAAACTGTGCGAACGCACTTTAGATCTATGTCCGATCACAAAAAAATATTTGAAACTCTGTGCTAGAGCCATTTTCCATAGAGCTCAAGCTCAATATAGACCAAAATGGACCATAGTTTTTTTTGATGTTGCCATTCTGCAATGCACTACTTCAGTCAGTCAGCAACTCAGCAGCCATATTGGATTTTGTTGTGCTTCGAAAACATTGTGAGCACGTGGATTGTTGGATAAAATTTAGTGAAATTTGGTAGTAATATCGGTTAACTTATCTTTTCGAGTTGTTTTCATTTTATTATTTAAAAAGTGGGTACGTGTTTTCTTGGAAATTTAAGTAAGTAACTGGTTATTGTAGCCGGCGGCATGATTCCACATTTGGATCACGGAGACTACCTACCCAAGTTATTATGTTGAGGTCTAATAAACATATTCATAACTGATCATTGTTGGAAATTAAACGCACAAATAGCAATTAGCGTCTCACTATTTTTAAGGTGTTGACACGATTATAAATTGCGTAACCTTTCATTTATGGTTCCACATTTGCTTACGTGTTGCTTGTGAAGGTTTCCACACATTGCTCGTGACCCTCACCGGACAACATTTTTAATCTTGTGTTCCGAAAAAGATCAGCGTCGCATGCTTGTGTAGGTATTATTAGCATTGCCCTGAAAGTTGTTTGTATCACAGTAACAGTAATAAAAAACGAAGTTATCGTGAGCGCATGAAAATAAAATGCCCATGCTTTGCTCTAATTTCACTATCTCCGAACCCGGTCTTTCATCTATTCACACAATATTGTAAATTGTGAATGTTTAAATCTTTCTATTTTCGTAAATAAAATTCGAGTGAGGGTATACACTATTTCTATTACGGAATCCATTTCAGATAATAATTATACACGCGGGCAGTAACCTATTTATTGACATACAAGAATCAGCAGTTTTAACAAAATTATTTCAAAGTACATATAAATAAAAAAGAGTTCAAAAAGAATTTACATGGTCAGAATCACATGTCTTAATCGTTGTTTTTTTTTTCGTATCTAAACATTTGTCCTCGCCTATAGGCTCTAGGTCATACAAAACTGTTGCGAAATCATTTAAAACGAAATAAATTAAAGCTACAATTATTATTTAATAGGTATAAACACAGATATGGCTAACAAAGTAAACAAAAAGTATGTCAGCTGTGATAAAAAAAATTCATAGTGATAATGTGCTTGGTATTCATTTTTGTTCCAATTTACTACTCCTGTCTTTACTCCTTGCAACATACTTCCATTATTAAAATTATGTATATTTTGACATAATCAAGGTCATGGTTAAAGTAGGTACTTCTAAATATTGTAAAAAAGTGTTGTTACCAAAAATCTATTCATTAGCGTTATGTATCCAATGTAATCCAAATAATGGATGATGGACCAATGTTTTACTTAGCCTATGCTAAGTGAAGTTTTTGCAAAAATAAGTTATTGAGTTCATTACAAATGTCAAGCCTTCTACCCTGTACTAACACAAGTAAAAAAAACATGTATTTCACATGTTGTGTCTATTGTCTGCTGTCATTTACACCTAAAACAAGTTACAATTATTAGTTGTGTTATAATACTTGTCAAAAATAAGTATCATGACTTCCATAATTATTATTGTGTAAACCTGGTTTAAAATTGTTTCTAACATTTACTTGATTTTATCAGTAATAACTCTCTTTGTTTTAGATTGTTTATAAAAGTGGCTTATTATAATGGCCCCTTGTCGTCAATTAATTATGTGGTCAGTCCCATCCATTGCAGTTTTATTGGGAATTTTTTGGTTCCGAAAAAAAAGGGAATATGCAAAATCTGACCCCGGTGGAAGAGAAAGGATTAAAAGCTTGAAAGAGGAGCTTGCAGAGGCTTTGAATGCTCAGGCTGAAGCTCAACGAACATCTCCCATGGGCAAAGCAGAGCGTTCTGTTATTAAATCGGCTCCCATTGACATCAAACCAAATGGAAGCAATTCCCAAAGGTCTTCCCCATTAGAACTGACTGATGAAGAAGTTGATATAGAAATAGAAAAAATTATTAGGAAAAAATCAATTGAAAAGGAAAAACAAATGTCAGCTGGCTTTGACAAGTTTAACTCTATGAGCCTATGCTCCAAAGAACCAACATTTAATAAACAGAAGTCATCAAACATGTGCTCTACACTCCCAACTGTAATCAATTGTCAAAAAAATACTGTTGACCATTCCCCAATAATAATTAGGGCAGGCCATACAAATATTCTACATTCACAGGAAATGCCTGGAAAATCAGGGGAGAATTTTGTGCTGCGAGACAATACAAAATTGGATGCAATTGAATCTGAGGTTGATACAATTGAAGATAGCACTGTGGGTGACACTGAAGATGCAAATGTTAATAATAATGATGTTAATGTAGTTGATGAATCTATTGCCAGTAATGAAACTGATAACAGATTTTCCACAGCACAAAGTAGACACATCTCAGAAAGAGATTCTGCTAATCATAGTCCTATGGACCCTTTGTTAGCTAGTCCATCAATGTGCCACTTCTCTGATAACCACAGTGAGGTAAGATCTAATTTTTTCAGAACTTATACATGTTGTGGTGAAAGTTGACACATTTAATTGAAGTTTAATTTGGAATAAGGCAAAATACTAATGGTTCTCTATGTTTATAAGTGTAAAGAACTAGTAACTATATTATTATTCACACATTAATTTCGGAAATAAGGCATTAAAAAAATAACCAAGCAGTTTTTGTTTCAGGGTTCAAGTGACAGTGGTAAAGGATGCTCAGAAGCTGCCAGTCCCCCCCCAGCCAATTTAAACAATGACATGGTTCCATCAGAAACTGCACTTAGAATACATCAATTTGTTATACCACAGAGCCTTGTAGGGCTCCTTATAGGAAAACATGGGTCATTTGTAACCCATATAAAATCTAAAACTGGTGCAAGTGTGTATGTTAGAAGACATCCTGATTCTGTTAAACAGAAAATTTGTGCAGTTGAAGGTAATAAATGGCAAATCAAATATGCATATAGTCCTGGTTTTGAAATTATTAACACTGACCTCTCATTTTAGGTACACAGACTGAAATAGAAGCAGCTTTAGAAATGATTAAGGAAAAGTTTCCAGAAAAAAAATTCCCCAACTTTTCCTTACAAGAAATTAGTGCAGAACTATATCAAAGACTGGTGCCTCTTGTACCGGAGTTCCTACAAGTAAGTTTTACTAGAAGAAAGGTGTTGTTTCTTTAATTTTAAATAATATGATTACATTTTTCAATTGCTTTATCTGCTGTAGTACTCAAAAAAGTAACACATAAATGAAGTCAACAATATTGTTGTTGCCAAGGTAATAAATAATTTACAGCTTAAGGGAGGGATACAACTAAAAAAATACTACATTATTTTGACACTCAATGCTAATTTCACTTTCAGCTTGTAGAATCTGTGAACAATGACACAATAATGACGTGTCTGGTGAGTGCAGGACACTTCTTCCTACAACAACCCCTTCACCCAACTTTCCCGTCTCTGCACGCACTGCACCGTCTCATGGCAGCAACATATCAGAACCCAGACGTTCCATCGCTGCCACGTCCTGTCAAAGGTAACTAATAATTATTATTTCACAGAAGTCTAAAATAATTGTAAATCTAAGAATTAATTGATCCATTCATCTTATCTTGGCCTTCCTCTCTATCCATCAAATATTCATGACTGTTTTAGTCACAAGCATTTCATTCCCGCTCATCATTTATTATATTAAAGGACATTGCTCATGTTCATCTAAGAATTTGTCCAAATGCTGCCCAGGAATGGGAGTACCAGCGCTGGGTACCTGACACTAATTTATGTCTTTATACAAAATATTTTTTAAATCTATCCTGGGGTTCCCATTTTATTTACCTATTTATTTTCCTCCTTCTTTTTGAAGTCTGTTAAAAATAATATTTAATCGTCATCATTTTCAAGAATTCTCTTATTGTACTGTCTAAACAGAGGGCAGGATGTCTAACACAATCTAGATGCCTCCCCCCCCCCCCGCCCCTCCCGCTAAAAACCACACTAGACACATAACATGTGTGCTACAACCAATCGTTCTTCGGCCAGTAAAGCGAGAAGAGCAATATTTTTTTATCGCGGTTTGTTCTTCCTGGTTTCCATCCATCAATCAGTAGATGTACATGTTGATGTGTGTCTGCTTTGTAAATGTGCGATTTTCTCGCCGCGTAAGGACCGGTCACAAATAGCCATCACAAGACTAAGTGGCGATAACAAAATGGTTTTAACAAGTTGCGATACTTGTAGAGACTATATGTTTTTTTTTTAAACGAGAAGTTGCCACTATTTAGTATAAAAATGTATATAGCGTCGCATGCCACGATGGCTGTTTCACCTTCATAATCAAATCTAAAGCGTTCTCGTTTCAGCGATCTGGCATCATTAAATATACGTCACAATATGTTCAGTTAATACGAGCACATATACGAAGCAGACACGCATCAACAAGATGGTACCATGTATAAAACGTGTAACAAAATGGGTATATACATACTTAGGGGTATGCCACAGACCATCAAACGGAACATGTTTCCCCATCGGACAAATATCGTAATAGCGAAAATAATATCAGCTGCCCCATACATCAATACCAATTCGACCCAAATGTATGGGTTTTTGTTACCCACGTTGTATATACTGATTGACGGAAACGAGGAAGGACGAAACGAAATAAAAATATATTGGTTGTTTTGCTTTACTGGCCCAAGAACGATTGGTTGTTGCGCATATATAGTGTCTAGTGTGTTTCTTAGGGGGGGAGGGGGGCAGGCACCTAGATGCTATCAGACGTCCTGCCCTCTTTTTAGACAGTACAAGAATAGGGATGCGGACTGGGTAAAAAAAACGACATTCTATTTTGTCCCTCAGACAGGTAATACAAAAATATTAGACACGTATTTTTTGTTTTATGAAAATATCAAAAAATTACTTAGTTATAACTCATTAAAGTTGGAGAGTGGGAGCTTACTACGTCACAAGTAGGTATAAAACTTACCTACATGTGACGTCATGCACCATTTCAACTCAATATATCTCCGTAATTTTATGACCACGTGAAAAAAGAAAAAATACGTGTCAAATACTTTTCAATAAACTACCCGACGGACAAAATTGGATTATCCCCTATTGTGGACCGATTTTCAAAATCCTTGTTTCTAAAATAAATGAAACATGCCATTTCAGTTTTTTTTTTGTTATGATATCTATCACTTTTAATACTGACGGAATAAGTACTAAAACTGTCCAATTATACAAAATGTCTTTAGTTGAGGACATAAAAGGAGTAAAAACCTTAACAGTATGTAAAAGAAACACATGTATACAAAATAATATCATCATAATAAATAGGTAAATAAAATGGGAACCCCAGGATAGATTTTAAAAATATTTTGGATTTAGACATAGTTAGGTGCCAGGTACCCAGCGCGGGTACTCCCATTCCTGGGCAGCATTTGGACCACAGTTGGGCAATCTCCTTTATATTTTTCTGTAAGTTCAAACTCCTAAATGTACTCAGATTTATTCCTTTCTTTTTTTTTTTTCCTTTTTATTCCTTCCCATTCTTGTTTTCACATCCATTTGAACATGCTCACCTCTGCAATATACAATCTTTTTTATCCATTTTCTTCATAGACCTGCATTTTGGTCCATACTGTACTACTGGTCTAGCAATGTAAATCACAATCTTTAAAAAAATGATTAACTTTTTTATACATTTTTAGAGGGTTCAATCTGCGCTGCACCAACTGAAAACAACTGGTATCGCGCACAAGTGATATCAACATCAGAGGAGAACGACACATCTGTCGTTAAACTGGTCGACTTCGGCGGCTATCTGACTGTGGACAACGATCAACTAAAACAGATCCGTTCAGACTTTATGACACTACCTTTCCAGGCAACAGAAGCCATTCTTGCTTTTGTAAAACCAGCAGATAATGGTGAGATCTTTTGTGTTAAATCAAATCTAATGTCCCAAAAGGTTTGGGAATAACAAGTCATATGGTTGGGTTTGAGTCTTTATTTCCCATAAGAAATTTCACTTACATTAGATATTAAAAAAAAAAAATTGGTTAAACATACAGTTTTGGAAAAAAATTACAACATGTAAAAATATTCTAAGTGTAGGGTAATCGCTAATAATTTAACAAAACTAATATGGTTTTAAGGCAGCCAAGTGTCCATCCATGTCTGTTGTGTATAACTGTAGGGATCCCATATACATGACATGGTATGGTATACAACTTCTGCTTAGAACTTGATAATGTATTACAAAATATAAAGAAATCATATAATAAAACGGAAAACTTCAAAATAATAACGACAGTGTATGACTTAAAATGTGGCTAATAAAGATTTTTGGTAATGTTACTAGAAGCAGAGTGGAGCAGCGAAGCTCTCCGTATTATGGCCGGACTGACGGCGGGACAGCTGTTACACGCGCAAGTAGCCGGCTACGATGAGGCTGGCCTTCCACTCGTACATCTCTACCTCACACTACACCCACAGGTGAGCTAACATGTTCAAAATCTCAAAATACAATCACCTGCGAAAAATAAAGTGTAGATGACATAATATTTCGTTAAATTCTTTCATGTGCAAAAAAAGTTGGCTTTAGTTCAATAATTTTATTTAATATTTCAGCAAGTAATATTCCTGAATAGAGAGTTAGTGGACCGCGGCCTGGCGGAATGGGATATTCCGCCCGATTCGTGAGCGCGGCGCTCAAGGGCCGGCAGTGCACACCGCGGCAGCCGGCATCACTACTTACGTGTTAAATACTGTAATGACGCTGATTAGTTTTATGGTATTGCATTTTGTTTGACACAATGTACATAATTTTTACATTTGAGACTCGGGATAATCTTTGCTGGCTACTGAAGAGAGAGAAGCTAGGTCTCGTATTGTGAGTTTTTACTTTTAGTCTCACATTTTATTTATATGACTTGTGACACATAGCTTATAAATTAATAAATGTTTCCCTTCAACTACTTATTTCCGTTCTTAGTTATTAAAAATATGTTTTTAATAATAGATACAATATTGACACATTTAATGTTCATATTGTAATACCATCCAGCCTATGTGAAGATCGATTCATATAATATCCAATCTCTAATCAACACATTTGTCCCACAAAAAAAAAAAAAAAGCTTATAGAAGAACTTAGAGTAAATGCTACAACTGTTACATAGGTAATTTTAGGAACATTCTTATTGGATTAAAATGTACCTTTTGAAGGGTAAATGATCCTATGTTTTAAAATATAAATAAAAATAGTGAGGTTGTTGATGAAAAGTTCAGGATGCTCATTATAACTAAGACCATTTACTTTGCCTTGTGCATTAATAAAAAGCAGTATTCATAATAAAGCTTGGTATATGCTTAGTGTAAACTATTTCAATGATAATTTGGCTAAATGTCAAATAAAATGTGCCTTTAAATTTCTGCAGCTATATCACTTGAACTTGCCATGAATGTACTTACATGAAATATTATTTGTCACAAGTATATTGATTTATTGTTTTAGTTTTTTCATTTAAAAATACAAAATTGGTTGTGACAACATAGTATTTTATGAATATTTCATAAAATGGTGAATCCAATTCCAATTGTTTACTAATTGCGGAAGACTGAAAATGTATAGTTATGTACAGTTAATGCTATGTGTAAAATATATGTAAAAAAGTACAATATTGAGTGCAACTACTGGTATGATAGATTTGAGTTTACTTGTTTTTCGTTCAGTTCTTTGACAAGATGACTGGAATCATGCAGTGAACTTATTAAAGGCAGTATATCTTTGCCATGACTCAACTGATTGAATAACTCGCAGTCGATAAAAATATTACGTTTATTACACTGCATTTTCTAAACAGCTTGTTAAAAATAAGATGCGTTTTTTTTGCAGTCAGTACTTGTATTCCTTTACTTTCAGATGACACTAAACAATCGGTGTTAGCATTCATGTTAAGCTGAGGACTAGCTAAGGAAGCTTTGTGGTAACTCTTTAAAATCGTTGACTTATAATGAGCTCGTTGATCATCCTGACGTATAATATATAGTTTTATCAGTGTAAATAATAGATTTAGTGTGATACAAGCAATTTGATATTTCATTGTTGTAGTGAATCCAGTATTTTAATACATATGTTGAGAAATAGTGTTTGTTTTTAGTGATATGTCTTGTATGAGTATGCTTATTTTGTAGTAAATTTTGATATATAGAGCTCGACTGAAAGTATTTTAAATTCAATGCTTAGTTTCAGATCATAACTTCATTTTATAAGATTGATATTTAACATTAGAAAAAAAAACTTACTTGATCTAAATTTGATGTAATCAAGTTTGTGTAAAATATAAATAATTAACATTAAAATAATTTTAGGATAAAAACTTCAAATGCTTTCGTCTAGCTCTATTTTTTAAGCTTTTCTGGGAAGTTAAGTATGTTAATTTTGTCTACAGTTTACAGCTGCGAGTCTGCTGATATTAAATTTATATTATGGGATACCAAGCCAATTGCGGTGTCTGGATAAATCCTCTTTTTCCATCTACTACTACCCTAGTTATGATGAGCGAAAATAGTAATCAGTCTATGTACTTACTGATTATACAAACGGATGGTTTGCATTTTGTTTACGTCACTGTGTATATAACTAATCGGTTAATTTAATACATTGTTTTAAAAATTAAAAAGTATTTCATTTTCCATGAATTCGATGATCCTATGAATGCCCGGCTCGGTTTTGCACGGATGATGTGTACGGAGGACGTGTTTGCTGGGTGCATTCAATACTATATGTTACTGTTACATGCGCATCGGCAGGATCTAGCTACTGCGAGCCCTTTCGGGCCCATTTTTTAGTTGCGGGCCGTCTAGATGATAGACATGGGCCAGTCCATGCAAGCGCCCTGGATGTGCCTAGCGAGCACGCCAGTAGAACAGTATTTTTAGGGCGCTCCCTTAACGGAAGCATGTGCTTGTAATGTAACATTTCAGATTCGAGCATTACATCTGGGAGAAAATTACACTGCGCAACTTCTACCGATATAAGAGGTTGAAAGATTTTTATATGAAGTGTAGCCTTTCCGAGATATGTGAGCTCAAATATCTTCACTGATGGCACCATCAGATCATCATACTTTGATGTATCAATCAATAGTTTGCATCAAAACAAACGAGTATTTTATGAGACAAAACCGTCACATGTCTTATATCTTAGAAATGTAAACGTGCTGATAAACTTGAGCATTTTTAAACAGAAAAATTCGTCGAACTGAACAACGAACAGAGCCAAACATGGCTACGAACATTTTCATGATCTTTCTAGCGAACGCTCTAGTCTATGCTCGTTGAAAAATATTTTACACGAAGATGTCAGGCAAAAAGCTCGAAACAAATTTACTGTCCTTTTGATAGAATGCTCGCTAAAACAGTCTCGTTTATTTTTCTATAATGTAACATTCGCAAGAATGCTCATAACGAGTGAATGCTCAAGTTTATCAGCACCTTTACGCTCTAGAAGATTATTCTCCCATAAAGGGTGTAAAACACCTTTTAACGAAGCCGAAAGGCACTGGTTCTCCCTGTCAATGCGATATTTTTTTTGTTCTACGCCATACCTGGGAACCTTCTAGTTACGGAGATATTAGGGGTCAAAGCCCCAACTTTTTGACAAGTATTTTTTTAAATACAAGTTTTTAATGTAAGTTTTTACTTAACACCTCCACGTACTATTCAATCCGTCCATCAGCACAATGTTTTAAGTGCGTTACATTGAGTTCTACCACAAAACATGATTTTACACCCCCAAAAAAAGTCGTTTCCCAGCAATAATTTTTGCGTAAAGTTACTTAGTTTCATGTACAGAATGCTTGGTTGACGGCTTCGTGATGAGGTGATTTACACCGTGTATAATACTTGATTGTATTGATGCCAACGCATTAAAATGCTATGGATAGCATCATCAAAACTAGGCAATATATTTTTAAAGTGAAACTTTTATTACATCGTCTCAAACTTTTTCGTCTGTGTGTTGCATGTCTCGTGACGCTGACGGTCGGCCGCGGAGTAGGGATAAAGTTTCACTTTTACCGTGGTTTCATAAAACCACACAATCCTTTTTTTTTTGTTTACTGTGTAATTAACCTCACGTTCAAGGTAATAAGGCGTATGTAGGTAGTCCACCTAGACTAGCCCCGCTGCGCGGGCTCCTATTTCTGTCTACAGGATTAAAAGTATCACGAGACGACTTTTAATCATTTTATTAAGGTAATAGGTATGTATAAATTTTCTAATTTGCAAATTTGGTTGGCAAACAGTATATTAAAAAATAATAATAAAAAGGACGAAGTTTACATAAACTGTACGGACTTATCAATAAAACTAGCGGCCCGTCCCGGCTTCGTGCGGGTGCACATTTTTTTTTAAACATTTTGGGATAAATAAAGATAATTTATCTTTTATGTATGCTAATTTAAACGTACATGACTCAATTTGTCCAAACGTTCAAAATTAAAAACTAAGAACTTCAACCTTTAAACTAATTTTCCTTGAAGTTAAGAAAATTTTACTTTTTTAAACGTTTCACATTTTTTACGATAAATCTATTTTTATTATATTTTTACATATTTTTTTTTTGTTGTTTTATGTATTTAATTTTTAGGGGGTGTATTTTTTTTACTCATGGTAGTTTTTCAATTTCTTTATTTTTAAAGTGAAACTTTTATTACATCGTCTCAAACTTTTTCGTTTGTGGGTTGCATGTCGCGTGACGGTCGGCCGCGGAGTAGGGATAAAGTGAAAGGCGCTCCCAAAATTTTTAAGTTAAATGTCTATAGTGTGAAAAAAAATTTTACTTTTACCGTGGTTTCATAAAACCACACAATCCTTTTTTTTAATTTAAGGTTTTATTTAATTTTAAGTTTTTGCATTTTTAAAGTGAATCTTTTATTACATCGTCTCAAACTTTTCATCTGTGTGTTGCATGTCGCGTGACGCTGACGGTCGGCCGCGGAGTAGGGATAAACACTTCACTTTATCAGTACTCCGCGCTATAGTGTGAAAAAAAGTTTTTGTAATATTTTTACTTTAAAGCTTCTGTGTACACTATGTTGGCAGTGGTATTTGTAGGTGGCAACAACAAAAATCATATGGATTTTCAGGAGATCCTACTCGAGAAAGAGCAACATTCAATATTGCCCGTGAGAATAGCACTCTTTCCTTAGGTCGATGCCAACCATCGAGAAAGTTTGTCCCTGAGATTTATTTATTGTAAGGGCAAACGATATCTTTACAGGAAACTGTAACCTTTTAAAAGATTTAGGCAAATCCGTCGGTGTCATCGGGATCCGCGGAATGTGAGCGAGCTGACCGGCGGCCGCGGGGCCCGTGATAGTTGCTACAATCACATTGTCTCTTAATTCCTTTATCAAAAGTCGTGTACCATTACACATACTGGAAGGGCTCAAAGGACATTGCTCATGTTCATATGAGAATTGGTCCAAACGCTGCCCAGGAATGAGAGTACCAGCGCTGGGTACCTGACACTAATTTATGTCTTTATACAAAATAGTTTTAAAATCTATCCTGGGGTTCCCATTTTATTTACCTATTTATTTTGATGATATTATTTTGTATACATGTTTTTCTTTTACATACTCTTAAGGTTTTTTCTCCTTTTATGACCTCAACTAAAGACATTTTGTATAGTTGTACACTTTTAGTACTATTCCGTCCGTATTGGAAGTGATAGATAGCATAAAAAAATGGAAATGGCATGTTTTATTTATTTTAGAAACAGGAATTTTGAAAATCAGTACTCAATCGGCAGAGAAATCAGTGAATAGAAATTAAAAAAAAGTATCCAGTTGAACATAGAACCTTCTTCTTTTTGAAGTCGGTTAAAAATAATATTTAATCGTCATCATTTTCAAGAATTCTCTTATTGTACTGTCTAAACAGAGGGCAGGATGTCTAATACCTGAAAGAACCACACTAGAGACATAACATGTGTGCTACAACCAATCGTTCTTGGGGCAGTAAAGCAAGAAGAGCAATATTTTTTTATTGCGTTTTGTTCTTCCTCGTTTCCATCCTTCAATCAGTATATATACATGTTGATGTGTGTCTGCTTTGTAAATGTGCGGATTTTCTTGCGGTCACATCTAATATAGCCATCACAAGACTAAGTGACTATAACTAAATGGTTTTAACAAGTTGCGATACTAAAAATAATATGCGATATAAAACCGGGTGACGGAACCGTTCCATCAAATTTAAATAAACTTATGGACCAGTGTTTGCACTAAAATAATTTTATTTTGTTAGATGAGGACTACACGACCATATGGTAGCGTAAGAAGAAAATAAATTCTTTTATTGAAACTTGCGTTTTCGAAAAATTCTTTGTTGGCAACTGGTTGCGTATAAGGAAAAAAAATTCTTCCATCGCAACTAGTTGCCAAGAAAGAATAAAAATTCCTTTTTCACAACTGGTTGCGAAACTCAGTTGTAATGGCGGCCGAAATGTTTGATAAAAAATAAAGGGTGTAAAACACCTCTTAACGAAGCCGAAAGGCACTGGTTCTCCCTGTCATTGCGATCATTTTTTTGTTCTATACCATACCTGGGAACCTAGTTACGGAGATATTAGGGGTCAAGGTCCAACTTTTTGACAAGTATATTTTTAAATACAAGTTTTTAATGTAAGTTTTTTACTTTAAACACCTCCACGACCCCCGTACTATTCAATCCGTCCATCAGCATAATGTTTTGAGTGCGTTACATTGAGTTCTACCTCAAAACATGATTTTACACCCCCCAAAAAAAGTCGTTTCCCAGCAATAATTTTTGCGTTAAGTTACTTAGTATCATGTACAGAATGCTTTGTTGACGGCTTCGTGATGAGGTGATTTACACCGTGTATAATAACTGAACGCGATCAGATTAGATTTACACTGCTGAATCCATCTTGAGAATAAAGGCGGAAACACACTTACGTGTCGTGGCGTGCTCTGGAGTTTTTTCTGAACATTACATTTCGAACCTTTGCAGCGTTTGAACGTACATGATGTTTTCTTCGAATTCGGATAATATTTCTGATTAAATGATCCTTAAACTCTTTACACTTTGTGGCATATAAAACTTTTCGTTTACATACAAGTTCAATAAGCTCGTCAGACACTTATCAGAAACATTCTGCAAATATAATAAATGATTATTAAAAAAATGTCCGCTAGAATTTCGCGCCACGAGCCACGCGGTATAGAAACACATTTGCCTGTTCTGTCGTGTCGCGTCATAAACCCCTCCACCGCTCTGGTGCAATCGGCGGCGAGCAGTCGGCGCCACGACAGAACGCGTTGCGACACGACACGCCATGCAAATATGTCCCTAACCATATAAAATGTATGAAACCGATATGCTTCTGGCGCGTCACGACACGCCACGACACGTAAGTGTGTTTCCGCCTTAAGATACTTCTTAGGGCCAGTTCACACCGAGACGCGACGCGACGATACTTGAAGAGGCCAGTGATTTCGCGCTGCGTCGCTCTACACCGCGAGGCATCGCGCAGCGCAGCGCTGCATGGCGCAACGTATTCTGATTTCTACTGAAATCTGCCTCACGAGGCCGCTCGACGCAGCGCGACGCAACGTATTCTGAATTCTCACAACGAAATGTGTATCTTTTCGTGTAGAAAATTAAGTTATATTTTGAATCGCTCTTTAAAAGTGTGCGCGACGCGTCGCGACGATACTTGAAGAGGCCAGTGATTTCGCGCTGCGTCGCTCTACGCCGCGAGGCGCAGCGCTGCATGGCGCAACGTATTCTGATTTCTATTGAAATCTACCTCACGAGGCCGCTCGACGCAGCGCGACGCCGCGCTGCATGGCGCAACGTATTCTGAATTCTCACAACGAAATGTGTATCTTTTCGTGTAGAAAATAAAGTTATATTTTGAATCGCTCTTTAAAAGTGTGCGCGCAGCGTCACGTCGCGTCGCGTCTCGGTGTGAACTGACCCTTAGTTGGCAGCACAGATGACAGACAGAGTACATTTTATTTTGTTGGCAGCGGATGCCGCGGGACGCCGACGTCTCGGTAGGTAGCTGACGATATGCCAGCCGTGAGTGAATTTCAGATTTATATCGTACCAGTTGTTAAAACGGGTAAAAAAAACAATTATAAAACTGCATTTATTACAAGATGTATTATAAAAAAATATTTATTTTCTTATTTCTAATTGCCCAGTCCACAATATATAAAAACTTCAACAATAATATTTATATATCTGAAAATTACACAGCAGCTGATAAAATAATAACACATACATAGACTTATGTAAGAATTCTTAACCGAAACAACTCTACTAAGTCGTCTTATTCTAAGAGGATCCATACGACAGTAAATACGATAAATACCAGCTATAATTATTAAAACGAATAAAGGATGAAAAGTCGAATTTCCCAACCTAATGAAGGTTATGGTTGTAATTCTTGCTTATCTTTTCGTGTCAATATCTCACTCATGAACAATCTATTTAATTTTTCACCCATATTGTTAGGATTCCAAATCTGGTCTTGGAATAGTTAAACAAGAAAGGGCAACAATGTGCCTGCTTTGCTATAGTAGGTATACCTAGGTATACCTAGAGGTATACCTCTGCCGTGCATTAGGAGGCAATTAAAGGAGGAAGTCGAACACAACATTTATGTCAGTAGAAATCTCGAAAAGATTGTTTTATGTTTTCATAATAATGTGCATTGTATTAAATCTAACATAATATTCTGTCACCATTAGCAATTGTAAAAAAAATCTAATAATTAAAATATTTTTGAACGACCAAGCCGCTATTAATCAAGTCCTGTCATATTGTCTGTCGTATTATGAACTGATGTATAATATACGTATAATGTTACGTGGACAGTTACAATCATTACTAGCAAGATGGTTTGAAACACTACTAGATAAGCCTTTTTAGTTGAAACGTAATTTCCAATAACAATATTTTCTTACTTTAAAAACTGACCCTGATTATAATTAATATTATTTAGTAGTCTAAATCCACAAAATAGACATATAAATGTCCAAAGGTCGTTCCACTTGTTTTTTCTTATGTAAAAGTTATGTCATTTTTCCAGTCACTGTTATATTTGTCTCATAGTACAGAAGATAAACACATTATTAACACGCGACGCCACCCGATGAAACGTGATGCGTGTTGAGTCTAATCAAATGTATTGTTTTCTTATGAACATCCGACGCGACGCCATGCGCGCACACGCCACCCGATCCAGACGTGCCAGGTCGGTGTGTTGCCCATGGTGGGGGTAAACACGCCATCCGACGCGGCGGCCGCAGTATGTTTCTAGGAAACACCCAACGCAACGCGTCAGTCGTTCGAGAACTGTCACAGAGCATACATGCATTCTTTGACATCCCCTATTCTTCAAACTGTCAAACGGAATTTATGCCTATTTAATATTATTTTTTGCATTTATTTAGCGAAATGACTGACGAAAACGATATCCTGTTCTATATGACATGAATTTAGCTATATCGTAATGTGAGAAAAGCCTAGTTATTCTCTTTTTCTTGAGTGATTTATCATATATGTACCCATAATTTGCATCAAATCTTCTTCAAAATCTTCATCTGACTCGTTATTTATTAAATCCATAGTACATAACCATACACTTCCACTGCTGGTATTCAGAAATTGCTAGTATGTCGTGGCGTCGCGTGTTGGTAATGTGCACAGTGCGTATCGGGTGTCGACACGTTGCGTCGCGTCGCGTGTTAATAATGTGTTTCCGCCTTATATCGTGATTGTATGTCTCGTTCAAATTTGACATGCACATTTGTACTATCTGTTATTTTCTTGAATTGGGGCAAATTTGTCTATCGTCAGTATATTATTATAAAAATAGTCATTTCGTTGATTTGACGGGATTGTTTAAGAAAACTGTCAATAAATACTCCAATTGAAAAATCAACTCCTTGTTAACTAAATTATGCAACAAATACTAATGTTTGATGTTCCAATGTTTCATCTCACAGTTTGTCTAGTATATCTTATCATACATTTTTTCTGCACTTGAACCTAAGCACTTGACTAAAAAAATATGTATTTCCTTATATATTATAATTTGCACAGAACGCCTCAAGACCTGGCAGCTGTCTAATAAATGTTATGTTGCTCTGCCTGTAATGGTAATTAATAATAATAGCATGGCAAACAGCAAATAACTTAACTACCTGTGTCTATCAGAGAACATTTACAAAATAATAACATAAAATAATCACCATTACTCAAAACTGAAAAATTGTCTAAAGTTCCTTCTACAAATTCGCCTATTAATAAACATGTGAATGCTTTAACTCCATACATCTGCAGAATATTTCTTCATAGACTCAAGCTTCTTGATAAATTGCACAGCTTCAGATTCGGTGCGCCCGCCCTTTTCCTGGATGGCTTTTAAAACGATATTCCTTACGTCAACGGCCATATTCTTTGCATCCCTGAAATGAGCAAAAAATAAAACCTTGTAAAACAATGCACCGCACAAAGAGTAACTGTAGTCAGTGTTGCTACCAATTTTATGGTTGAAATAAAAGTGGTTGTCAGATCACGCACAGTGCAGAGATCCGTAGTAACATAACATCACGTAATCCCCCAAGGGTTAGGCAGAGGACATTTCGCCAGTTATGATTAACTCTCATGTAATAGCGGGCGAGCCTATTGCCATTAATCGGGCACAAATCCAGCCTCCGAGGCTGATAATGAGAAATTCCTGATCGAAAAACCCAATAACACTTTGGTCGACCTGGGAATCGAACCCAGGACCTCATGCTCAGCAGTCGCGTTTGCGACTACTAGTAGTCGAGACCAACGAGGCAATCTGTAGTATATTAATTCTATCGGCAGCAAAAAAAGTTTAAATGTTCTTTTCAATTATCATCATTAATTAGGGCGTCCGCTAACACTCGTACACGGAGCGGCGAAGCGGTTGCCCACTGTCAAAATATCCTTACGGAACCACGACCCACCACGCTCGTTCGCGCCTCATATTAGTTTTCGAACGCTGCTGATATCTAGACGTAGAGACGTACAATCTCATATCTCACAGAAAGCCTCCTACTTTTCATAATAATACTTTAAATAATTACCCGCAAATGTAGAAATGTCCGTTACGATTACCGATGATGTCCCATAGCAGGTCCATGTCCTTTTCTATCAAATGCGTTACGTATACTTTTTCTTTTTGGTCGCGAGAGAACGCAAGGTTTAATTTCACGTCACCATCTTGCTGATATTTTTCCAGTTCCTGCAATAATTTAAAAAAAAATGTTTGTTAAAATCGTTACGATACACAAACCAGATGGCATTGTAAATTTAATTGATTATGCGCATTAAGTAAATTAATGATTTACAAGCATTATACACACCTCCTGATAAATGAAGTCCTGATCACGATGTCTGCATCCAAAGTACAGAATGCTGTCTCCAACTTCCTTGCCATTAGCACGCGCGTAAGCACGTTCTTGTAAGAAACCGCGGAATGGAGCCAAACCCGTACCTGGGCCGACCATTATTATCGGTGTTTGGGTCTGCAGAGGTAATCTAAAAGGCATCAAAATTGTATTAACTTAAATTTTAAATGATACAAAAACATGATTGATTAACCAATGATTTAAGCTTTTATTTACCTAAATTGAGACTTTCTAATATACACGGGTACACGAGGGAGGGGTTTGCCAGGTTCAGGTTTGTTATCTGCTAACCAAGTGGTGGTCACGCCTTTATTAACGCGACCAGTAGGCGTTTTATATTGAACAACTACTGCAGTAATATGAACTGTCTCAGGATACATCTAAAATAATAAAAGGTTTTTTAACAAAAACAATTAAACATCTAAGAACAATGTTATGACGGATTCACAGTAGGTACTTAAGATACCTTAGGACTGGATGAAATTGAATAGTATCTTGGTTGCAGTCGTGGTAACAGTTCACACAAATGATCCAGAGGAGGTTTACAAGATGGTAAGTCTTCTAAAATGTGAACAATATTTCTACAAGCCTCTACAATAAACGACTGATACAAAGCCTTGCCCTCTTGCGAATTAGTTGCCATTAGCATTAATTTCTTCTTATCCTGAAATAGATACATTAAAATAATTAGTATATTTTTTAAATTTGTGATTGAAAAATGCCATAAAAAAAGTTCTGACTATTCTGCTTACTTCTTCATCTGTGCAATATTCAACAAGCTCTCGTAATATGTGAGTACGAGGTAATGCTGTGATCTCCACATAATGTGACAAAGCAGTGCGGTAAGAAGTCGGGCAAGGGAACGGATGTTTCTTGCTGCTTTCTTGATCAGTATTGATGAGTGAGAATATTTCATCAAGATTAGCTCCAGTTAGCTGGCCCAGACGAATCACAAGATTGGAATCATTTATTGGGTATACTGCTACATGGTCACCTGTGAATATAAAATATTATTTGCTAAGTGTAAAAAATACTGATAAGGGTAAAAAAAACGAATTATTACCAACTGGTGTACTTTATAAGTATTTAGTTCTTGTATGTATATTCTCTGCCACATTTAATAATTTAAAGTAAATAGATTTATTTAGTTTTGGTCTTTTTTTCCCCCTCTCAATAAGAAAATAGGGCTTTTTAAAATGTTATCTGAAGCCGAGAACTCAAATGCTCAAGTACGGTGCTTTTTCACTTATGTAGCACTTCCTTACCAATGGTACTACCCCGGATCAGTTGATGATATGGACTCACCTGCTTCATATCTCATTTTAGAGTCAGAAATATCCAGTTCCACATGAATACAGGATCTGTCGCCCCCTTTGTGCAATTCTCTATTTACTGTAATTTGGGCTAGGAATGGATTCTTAGCATCATAAGGCCTGTAAAAAGGAATTTAAATTGTATTAACTGCTCAAGAAGGTAATCAAACTATGCTGTGATCATTACTCCTATACTGATACTTACGGTCTTTGAACTTGCAAAGAATGCAGTCTTGCAATTTCACCAGTGAACACATTGTTTGGTTGTATGTCTTCAGGACCATGTGTCAGAAGTCGGAATTGACGTATCAATTCTTCCTCTCCAGTGCTTTCAATATTGAATTTCTCACAAACTGATGGCCAAAATTTTTCTTTCCATGTAATGAAGTCATCTTCAATGCTGGAATTATTATAATTATCTTTAATTCTAATACTTATTCATTTATTTAAACTGTATGTACAATAGTGGAACAAAGGCGGACTTGCTGCCACAAGGCATTCTCTACCAGTCAACCTTTGGGTTAAATACAATAACACTGTGATTACTACTTTAAAACAATAAAAAATAAATTAAAATAGTCTTGTAAAATTCATTCAAGTGTAACATAATCCACTAAAGAGACATAAATGGTCCAAACATGTGGATATTAAATAAATGAGTAAATAGGCTTTGATTATATAACTAAATAGGCTATTTATTAACTTTTGCTATGGAGTAACTTTTGCATATAAAAATTCCAAAAACATATGACTTTTCTCAGTCCCCATTGAGAAAAGTCATGTTTTTGGAATTTTTATATTCATGACTCTGGTTCAGTTTTTCAAAATAAAGATTTTGAAAAACTATCTCTATTATATAATATATAGAAAATATTTAGCTTTAACTCTTTACTAACAGATATTAGTTTAGGGTGTATAAATAACTTGGTTATTTCATAGAATATTCAGTGACATAAGTCTGATTAGTGCTGGACATTTGGCCGTTTGAATGGGCAGAAAACATGTTGCACTTGAATTATAACAATTTTCTGCAGTGATAAAGAATAAATAAATGGCAAAAAGTTCATAATTATTTAAGAAATAAGCAAAATTTTCATATTATTGAAACTGTGTAATTATTACAAGCCTATACTCTCAAATGTTAATACATACTTTGCATCATCATCCCCAAGACCGAGTTCATACACACGAGTAGCACCAAGTTCTTCAAGACGCTTGTCTAGATAAATAGCAACTGCATTGTAATGCTCATATGTTTTGTTGCCAAGGCCAAACACCTGAAAGTTTATTAATACACTCAAATCATGACATAATAAATTGCATAGTAGTAGTATACAATGTATAGCATCAAGTATCTCAATATCATACCACACAACGCAATTTCCGCATTGTTGAACCTATCAGCCTTCTATATCCGAAAAGGCGAGGTAAATTTACTATAGCATTCATTATTTCTGTGATATTATCGTTTTCTACTTTCCATCAAGAATCAAGGAACTTCATGAAAATACCTTCTCTACCTTTATCTTTTTTTCTGTTTTTTTTTTTTCTATCTGGCAAATAGGAGTGTAATGATATAATTATATTGTCTATTTTTTATCACATCACTTACTCAAGCGATTTCTTATTTCAATTCTTCATATGAGTCAAATCTTTCATTAAGTTAAGTATATTGAAACGAATTATTTTATATTATTAAACTTGAAAATAATTGTACCGAGATAGCTGCTTAATCCCATTTTGAAAAAAAATACTGCGACCAGAAACCAGACCGAAACACTGAAAATTAGGTTATAGTGGAAAACACTTAATTTTCCCAAACATTTAAATCTAAAAAACAAACGGTGATAAAAACACTATGAGTTCTTTTCTTATATTTCAAAGATATAAGACCCTAAAACATTTTGAAATTGCAAACATGAACTCAACAAAACAGCCAGACTTAGACTTTGACATTTTTAATCACGATGACATGACATGACAGTTCAGATTTTTCGTTCGGTACATAGAATGGAAGTCTATGATAGTAGTTTACAGTTCGGATACAAGTCTTTTCGCTCGCGCAAATAAGTTATGGTAAATCGACTGCGTCTGTGGTAACACTTTGACCTTGAGCTGATCTAGCCTAGTAAAACATGAAGGGAGTTTCAATAATTGAGGCCAGCAGCATAAAATAGTTTTGTTACCAGGCCCCTGGCGTGAATTAAACTATGAGCGTAATGATTCTTTTAGCCCTAGAATGTTTTCTTGCAAGTTTCGAGTGTGATTTCATTGAAGAAAACGCCCAAGTGCCTAAATAGTTCTTATAAAATACTCAGATCAGAAACTGCGCGACTGACAGGAAATCGTTTATTTAAATAATTATTCGTAGTTCAAACAAAATACTATGTTTACTTACAGCATAGTTCAATCCAGTTAAATCGGGTTCACCATTCTTTAACCATTCATAAAACTCCATAGAATTATCTGTGGGATCTCCTTCACCATACGTTGCCATACAGAACACAGCTAATGAATTCGGTATCTCTTGGAGTTTTATGAGTTCTTCCTAAAAATCACATTAAAGATTGAATTGTAGTTTCCAAACATTTTAACAACAATACTCAGACCCTGGTGGCCTATCTAAGAGCAGGTTTAAAAAGTTGTTTTACCATATCGCATTCTTCTGGATCAGCGACCATGCCCTTCATTTTGTATCGTATGCCTTCTTTGGCCAGACGACCAGCGAACTCCTCGCCAGTACCCGTTTGGGATCCATAGAATACAACTAAACTTCTTCCAGATGACTTTAATTTGTTAATAAAAGAATTTTCTGTAACTTGGATGGACCCTGCAGCCCTACGGAAAAAAAGTACAATTATTATTTTGTATGCAGAAGGGTTATGCATGTTGAAATCGGGGGTTTTATTTTATTGGGGAATTATTTTTGACATTTGAACCACTAACATTAAAGTTCGAAAAAAAGACTGAAATAACAGTTTTCTTTAAAATTTTATTGGGTAACTTAAACAATTAATAATCCGTGTTTCTACCGCGAACACTAACAACACAAGAACATCGGTTTGGCATACTCAAAATGAGTTCATCCAAATCACGCTGTGGAATGGCCGCCCATGTTCGTTGCAACAACAAAAAAAGGTCTTCTTGCGACTGGATACCCTCCATATTCGGCAGAGCTCTTCTCTGTAGCATATCCCATGCATGCTCAATCGGGTTCAAGTCTGGCGACTGAGCAGGCCAGGGCAGGACATTGATGTTAGCTGCGGCGAGAGTCTGTCTTACAACTCTTGCGGTGTGCGGTCGTGCATTATCATGCATTAACTGAAATAAGGGACCGATTTGCACTTGTAGAGGAACGATGACGTCTGATACAATCGTCTCAGCATAAATTTGAGCGTTGAGGTTGCCTCTGATCCAAATCAACTCAGTTCTTCCGCCGATCCAAATACCCGCCCATACCATGATGGTTCCACCACTATAAGGATGGACTTCCTGGCAGGATTTTAATCGCTGTTGGCGTCCAGGGGTTCTCCAGTGTCGTATACGTCTTGTATCCGGTCTCATACCAAAACGAGACTCATCAGAAAAGCACACGAAACGCCATTGTTCTTCTGCCCAATTTCTGTGTTCAAGAGCCCATTGATATCGAATCCTACGATTGTGCATTGCTATAGGTGGTACCCGTAGCGGTCTTCGGGAATGAAGGTTCACTTCATGCAAGCGGTTTCTGACTGTTTGGTCGCTAATTAAGTTCCCTGAAGAGTGATGAAGCCTCACGACTAACATCATGGCGGTTATTGTTGGAGCTCTTCGAGTTAAGATTTGAATGTATCGGTCTTGTCTCCGTGTGGTGCAGCGATACCGTCCTCCATGGCGCTCAGCCACGGTACCAGTGCTTCGGTAACGTGTCCAAAGTCGACTGATAACACTCTGACTTGTATTCAGAGCTAAAGCCACAGTACGTTGCCGGGAACCAGCTTCTATCATTCCCACGGCTCTGAGCATTTCTTCCCTGCTTAAATGACGTCGCCGCTCCATAATAACGTTGGTTTTAATCAGTAGTAGGGAAACAGTAGCACTAATAATGTCTTCAATGCGTTGTATGTTTTTATAGGGAAAATATTGACAGCTGATTTTCATCTTTTACTCGAATTTGATTCACAGTTCCTGATTCAAATTATGAAATGCACCAAAAAGGATCCATATAAATTTATAAAATCATAAATTTATTACAAAGCCACATCTCAATCTCAAGAAATCCGCATAAAAATGCTTGATCCCTAGACACTTTTGATGTGTGTATTTAATAATGATTGTGTGAAACTCATTCTTAGCGTGAAACTGATAGCCAATACTGCTGACATAGGTAGAGGTACCTACAGTTAAAGGATCACGTTTTCAGGGTCATGCACTGATAAATTAAGATAACCAGACAATCATGCGAAATGGACAGATAAAAAGCTGGAAAACAAATAAAAAGTTAATCGCCCAAAAACTGTTTTAATGCCTAATTAACTAATTTTATCAAATCTAAATTGAACTACGTCATTCATCAGGAAATAACTGCCATTGGTTGAATTAAACACGGAAGCAAATATTAACTTACAATAAAAAAGTATCATCTGATGTAGGCAATGCTAACGTTGGTTTTCGGTGTAGTAGGTATTTACATAATAATACAAATGATAAGGATAACGAACTGATAAGAACCTTAATAGCAGAGTCTGATCTCGAGTTGTTTTATGACATAACAGCATAATTATGATATTTCGAGCGTGAAGATCGAGGCTTTTTGTGTTAATCTCTTTTATTTATTTTCATACACTTATTTAAATATTTTTTATAAAATACAATCTAAATAAAATACATAAGTAATGAGAAAAATTGTAGCCCACCATCCGAACCCTGTATCGGCAATAGGGTCCAAGCTACCGGCGACGGCGGCGGCGGTCAGGACTCTATACGAACTCTCAATACGAACCGTGTCCTGAATTGTCGCTTTCTGAATCAAGCCCTATGCCTAGAGCCTCCTCAGGCATTGTTACTCAAGCCATTGGGTGAAACGATTATCGGCACAATGATAGCCGAGTTCACATCCCACATGTCGACAACCTCACGAGCCAAGTCGATTGTGAATAAGGGGGCAGTTGCAAATTGGTGGGGGCAAAGAGTTTCAGGGCATCCAGAGAGAGAGAGAGAGAAAGAGGTGAAATATAACTTGACCAACTCTCCTTAACCGATAGTCTAGACCTGAATCATTCAGCAGCGTGCTAAGAGGATTCAAAGCTAAGCAGATCCAAAGTAAACTTGAACTATCGCCTGCAATAAACTTCGAGTTCGCTCAATCCTTATCGGTTCGCTATTCCTCTAGATATGGACCTCCTGGATACCGAAGAACTGCCCTCCTTTGCCTTATAATAGGTACACGATATCAGAAAGGTACGAAGAGTTGCATCAACTTTATCCATTGTGTTAATTATTATTAAATATTGATATGAATTTCTTATTACTGGTAAGCACCTAGCTATGTGTGTGAGCACTGGTTGCGCACACGGCCTTACACCAGCGAGCTTTAAATGTTTATTCAGTGTGTGTTTACATTATTTACATCACATCGTTGCGCGTTATTCCAACCTTGTACGTACGTCTCTATGTATAATAGTAGATACTTCAAAAAAAACTTCATGAATTATGATTACCTATAAAAAACACGAGTATCTAAGGCCGTAAGCGGCCGTCTATGGGCTGCGAAGCTGCGATACTCGTGTTTATTATAATAACGCGCGAGCGACGTTGTGATGTAAATAATGTAAACAGAACACGCACTGAATAAACATGTAAAGTTCTCTGGTGTAAGGTGAGTAAAATAAAAATGCAGGTTTTTAACTCATCAATATTTGCTGACGATAGTCGTGTCAGCCAATGGCTTAATTGCCAAAAGCCTCGACCAACATCTGAGTAGGCTTTCGCTTGGCAGCTGGATCAAGGGCTTGATTCAGAAAGCAGTAATTCTGGACACGGTGCGAAGGTTCCTCTCTCAATAGCCCTGACCACCGGTAGCTCGGACCCTGTTCCCAATGCCGGTGGGCTACATTTTTTTTTTCATAACATTTTGTAAAAATATTTAAAAATGTAATTAGTACTTATGTAAGTAAATTAATAAACGTAATAATAATATTTGCTGAATTAAAATGGCAATGCCGAACTAAAATAAAAATGCAGGTTCTTAACTCATGATAAACCGATATAGGTACGGAAATAAAATCAATGTCAGACACAGACAGTTTTTCTGTCTGTGTCTGACATTGATTATATTTCCGTAAATATAAGGCTTAAATTATATTTCTTCGACTAAAATATGTATAATAATATGATGATCTTGGAGTAGAAACTGCTTGCATAGTGAGTTCATTACAAAGGTACTATACAATCTAAATAAATGGAAGATTGATGTAATGATGATGATTTGAAATGATGTTTATTTTTGCAAATAAGATTTTACAATCACTTTTACACCTTCGGAGTATGTTAAAAATTTCTAAATAATAGAAGGATTAATCACCCGAAAAAGAATTAGGGCCACTCATTCCATGGCGGAGATATAAGACCTGTTCATGCCAGCTCCATACAAATTTTTAAAGAAAACTGGCCAAGTGCGAGTCGGACTCGCGCACGATGGGTTCCGTACCATTATTTATAAAAACGAACAAAAAAATCACTTTTTTGTATGAGGCCCTTTTTTTTGCGGATGGGAAATCATCAAATGACTTGTCCCGCTCTGGGCGGAGCGGGAGGGAGTGTCAGACTTGACTGACTAAAACCCACCCATGTTCCTTCTTAGCCCTTTGTGTTCCAGGGCCGCGGTATCTCTTTCGAACAACCCGCAGCCCTGGCAAGGCCCCTTAAATATTGATTTTATTCTGTTTTTAGTATTTTGTGTTATAGTATCAACAGAAATACATAATTTGTAGAAACTTCTACTGGCTAACTATCACGGTTCATGAGATATAGCCTAGACAGATGGACGGACAGCGAAGTCTCAGTAGTAGGGTCCTGTTTGACCCTTTGGGTACGGAACCCTAAAAAAATATGTACGCGTTGTTTGCAATGCTATTCCATAATGTTCGATCGATTTTCAGCCTACTGCGGCGCGGCGTAGACGCTTCACCATCTGCCACTCATCCGAAAATTCTATTCAAATCTTTATTTAAAAAGCCGTCCTCTTTTAGTTATAATTTTAAATCACGGGTATTGACTTACAACTGTAAGTACTTATAAAAAAAAAAACAATCTATTTATTTCAGCATGCATTCAATAGTTAATTACAATAGAATAACGCTCAATCTTTTTGAAATAAGATTATGTATGTGCGCTATCGGTTTGGGTTTAGGTGTTACTCGCTCACAGCTATTTGTCCGTTTGTAGACCCACACGCAGGCCCTTCCCCCATTCCAAACTTTTCAGTGATAAAGTAGACTTTAAGGATGTTTTTCATTTGTCGAGATTTTTTGTTTTCTAACTTTTTGGCTATTTCCTTAGGCAAGTTGTTTAAAATGCTTGGAAGAGCATACGTCCAGACCCTTTTACCGTATTCATTGTTAACTTTTGGCAGTTTATACATATAGAGGCAAGTACGACAGGTTACGAACAAAATGAGGCCTACTTATTTTTTGTAACTTACTCATATTATTCTCACAGTAATCAGAGGCAACAGCTAATTTCACTTTATCAAATACATTTATGACTTTACAATATTGGAAAAACTTATCATAATCGGGTTTATATTTCAGTTTAATTTTATATGGTACCACTATCTTTAATAATCGTGTTTGTATATTATAGATCTTTTGAAGGTAGGTTTTGTAGGTTCTTCCATAACTGGTTATACCATAGTTGATAACAGAATCGGCCAGTGCCATATAAAACAATCTTAAGGTCCTATAGGGCAATTTATGCTTCAGTATGCGCAATTTTGACATGATAGCTCTAAGCTTAGCACAAACAGAGTCGACATGTGGGCCCCAGTTGAATCTATGATCAATTTTAAGACCTAGATAAACATGTTCTTTAACATTTTCAATCGGCTTACAGTCACAGACATCCAAGCACCGGTGCATACACATATATAGGTATATACCTATATTGTAGAATCAGGTGGCACAATCGACTTCTTAATCCTTATCATAATTATCTTCTATCGCAGTTTTTAAGATAATACGTTTGAGTACCTAGGTAATGCATGTGGGTAGTAGCAGGTATTTATTTAGTATTCAGGTATAAGTTCTAAATACCTGCTTCCTACATCATAACTACTGAGAAATGTACTTACAGTATTTGGGGGTTAATAAAAATCATGATTATAAAAATCAGTTTCAAGCGTCAAACCATTTACCAAAATGATTCTTAGTAAATTAATAAATACTATCAAAGAATTAAATAGGAAGCTATCTATACCTAGAAATCTAAGTCTACCAAAGATAGCAAAGTCAAAGTAGCGCCAGTTTTCAGATAAATCATAAGTCTTGATTGACGAAGTCGACTGTACAGATGCTAATTTGCGAAAAACATAATCAATATAGAACCAATTTATTAACACTTGCTGATGTACCTACTGCCTACCCACCTACCAACATTGAACCTATCTAATAAGTGATCATTTAGACATGAATATTGACTTTGTTACGTATTTTATTATTTTTATTTCATTTTTTGTTTTGTGGTGATCTTTAATGATTTACATTAAGTAACATTTTTTTTTGTTTAATTAATTTATTTTATTTGATTAAGTGTAAATGTGGGTATTTTATTTTGTCTTGGTTGTTTTTTAGGGTTCCGTACCCAAAGGGTCAAACGGGACCCTATCACTGAGACTTCGGTGTCCGTTCGTCCGTCCGTCTGTCTGTCACCAGGCTGTATCTCATGAACCGTGATAGTTAGCCAGTTCAAATTTCTACAGCACAACAAATACTAAAAACAGAATAAAATAAATATACAGGGTGTTTGGTGCATCGTTTGCTAAATCGAATAGGCCGAAAGGAGAGGTCATTTGCTATCTCTTCACGCCCTGTAACTCATTCCTTGCCACACCGGTTTTTTTATAACAACTTTTTAATTTATATTTCAAAAATTCCAAAATTCAACATTTTAGGTCAAATAAAAAAAAAATTGTTTAAACTTAAAATTTCGATTTAATTTTGATGTCTACTGTTGCATGATTCTACCAAATTCAAAATTATTTGCTAGTAACAATGACTTTCTTTTTTAATAGCTCGTAAAGTTTTTGTAAAATAAAAATAAACTTAAAACTCAACTTTAAATGGCTATAAAAAAAAAAAGCGATCAGGATCTTCGAATACCTTTAAAAAGTTCTCTAGTCTGTCCCCTTTCCAACGATTCGGCTTTTCAGCCTCGATTGCACATTTAGTTAAAAATGAAAAGGTATTAAACGTTTTTTTGGGCATATTGCATATCGTTGGAAAGGGGACAGAATAGAGAACTTTTTAAACGTATTCGAAGATCCCGATCGCTTTTTTTTTTTTTTTTTATAGCCATTTAAAGTAGAGTTTTAAGTTTATTTTTCTTTTAGAAAAACTTTACGAGCTATTAAAAAAGAAAGTAATTGCTACTAGCAAGTAATTTTGAATTTGGTAGAATCATACAACAGAACACATAAAATTTAAATCGAAATTTTAAGTCTAAACATTTTTTATTATTTTTTATTTGACCTAAAATGTTGAATTTTGGCATTTTTCAAAATTAAAAATTTAAAAGTTGTTATAAAAAAACAGGTGAGGCAAGGAATGAGTTATAGGGCGTGAAGAGATAGTAAATGACCTCTCATTTCGGCCTATTCGATTTGGCAAACGATGCACCAAACACCCTGTATAAGGGGCTCCCATACAAAAGTGATTTTTTTGCTCGTTTTTATAAATAAAGGTACGGAACCTTCGTGCGAGAGTCCGACTCGCACTTAGCCGGTTTTTTTTTCGTACTTTGGTTTTAACGATTGTCTGGCAGTTTGAGTACTCTAAGTGACCCACACAATGTACTTTCTTTGGTATTGATCGTCGTGTCGTGGAGCTCCTTGAATTATGAGTTGAGCTACACGATAACTGATAAATGCTTGCACTGCCTGGTCAGGTCCACTCGAATTTATGTGGTTCTTTCTTCAAAAGACCATCATATACGACTTATCTGCATAGTCCTCATGTGAGTTGGCCAAGATTATGTCTGGACCTTAAAAGAGACTGTGACCTCTGAGTTTGTTTCGGCTAAGTTTCTTTTTAGAGTTATCAGGTGCAAAACACCGGCCTCATCTATTTAAAAAAAAGACGACGTGTAAAAGTGTTTGTAAAACCTATTGGCAAAAATAAACACAATTTCATGTCATCATCATTTCATCATATGTAGGCATGTAGGCACATAAATGTTCCATTTATTTAAATTGTATAGTACCTATGTAAATGTAATTAACTATGCAAGCAGTTTCTACTCCAAGATCATCATATTATTATACATATTTTAGTCGCCGAAATATAATTTAAGCCTTATATTTACGGAAATAAAATCAATGTCAGACACAGACAGAGAAACTGTCTGTGTCTGACATTGATTTTATTTCCGTACCTATATCGGTTTATCATGAGTTAAGAACCTGCATTTTTATTTTAGTTCGGCATTGCCATTTTAATTCAGCAAATATTATTATTACGTTTATTAATTTACTTACATAAGTACTACTGCCCACCGGCATTGCACCGGCACCGGAACAGGGTCCGAGCTACCGGTGGTAAGGGCTATAATTGAGAGAGGAACCTCCGCACCGTGTCCAGAATTACTGCTTTCTGAATCAAGCCCTTGATCCAGCTGCCAAGCGAAAGCCTACTCAGATGTTGGTCGAGGCTTTTGGCTGACACGACTATCGTCAGCAAATATTATTACGGTATTCTTTTTATGTTTAATCGTCCAATTTCTGCAGTTTTTTAGGGGAAAAAAAAAACAAAAAACGCGTACTTAATATTAAAACTGGTTTTGGTGCGAGACGGACTCGCACGGTACACGTGTTCTTTAGTTACCTATCACTTAGACCGTGAATAACAACATTTTTATTTGTTGTTATAGTATCTAGCTATAGTTTACAATTACATACCTACATTTGTATCATGTAAAAAGAAGCTATACCTAATAGCTATCTAGGTATGGCTATTGGTTTCCAAATAATTAAGTTCTTTCATTAAGTAATAACATAGAGCACTTTTTGGTAACATCATTTTAATTCATTCATATTAATCCCTTATAAAGTTGTGTCTCGATTCACCCCGTATTAACCGGTAGGTTCCCACTTCTATCTAATTTTGTAAGTACTTAGACATGACAACTAAGTACAAAGTATCAAACACAATGCAAATATTAAGAAACACTTGGCCCTGATAAGATATCGAACATTATGATAAAGAAGCGTGACTGAAGAAAATTAAATGAATATGTTCCTTTAACTTCCATTCAGACTACATATTGAATCTGTGGATGATGTTTTTGTGTTCTGTATAATTCTAAATGCTGACAGTTACAGATTACCTAGGTGCGCCATTTGGTATAATATTCTACTCTGTGACCTACGCTTTTGACGCGATCCGATCCGATTTGTACCGGTTTATATTAACTAGGTACATACTTAGATAATTTCCACGTGCAACAATCAAACACAAAAAAACCGCAAAAAAAAAATACAACCGCTTATGCCTTAAACAAAAAACCTGATCTAAAATAAGAATCGGTAAAAACCTAATGCGAACCTGACTATCTGCGAATCTGACCTTTTTGAAAACAGGACATTCCACGAATGTTTTGCGAAATCAATCGGACATTCCGCTAATGTGACTAGGCTTTGCAATTAGCGCAATTATTGAAAAATGGATAAGTAGTGCTATCATTACAGGCTACGATAACGACAAGAAGATGATGATGAGGTATTCTTAAATCTCATTCCTTTTTTCGACGTGACAGTACACTCAGAGAACATACAATTATTGGAAAAACTCGTTTCCTACCTGATGAAATTAGCTACATAAGTTGTGTATAGAGGTTAACCCGTATTTTAAAATACATAATTATAGTTTAAAAACATTTTGCTAAGTAGGATTTTTAACGTTTTTGCATTTGTACGTAACGATACCGGTTTTGTGAGATCAGCGAATATCATTCTAAGTACCTATTATGTCTACCTACATACAGATTCTATTGTATGCTAAAAATTAAAAGTATGTAATTCATTCAACCTTTTACCTTTACGTAAACACGGTAGGTAATTCGTAAATGCTTAATACTTACGTATCACTGACATTATCATGATGTGTGTGCCTAGTTGCCTACGTGCCAAGCATTTTTATCTGGCGTCACATTGTAAATAATGTGTGATTTCAAATATATTTGATAATAAGTATTATATCTTATAACCATATGGAGTAGGTATAAGTGGTAGATATACGAACGGTTGCGTGGCCTCGAGCTGCCAACAGCAGAACAAGTTTGGTTTTTTTTAAGTTTTATAAAACAATCGTTCTACAAAATAATCTTCGAGGAGGACTTTTTTCAGTCTATGTTTGTCAGTACTTAATCGGTTTTATTCCGTGTACAATTCTAACTACTTCATACGTGCAGGTAGCATTAATTTAGTTATTAATTTGAAGTTTCCTTATTCAGATGACTGATAATAACGTTCTGAAAACTACTAACTCCATATAAAAACACTAAGATTTTACGCGCATGGTTTATACCTTTTGTATCCCAGAGCAGAGCAGCAGCTAAAGTTAAATCTTCGCAGCATGCACTCAATGAATTGACATACATATCATTATTGACATTTCGCTGAGCTCTGTATAAATCCCTACGTCTCGCGTCAGTCGGACCACTTCAATGTGGAAAATTTTATTTTACGTTTAAAACCTGTACAGCCTTTAAACAGCTCAGATATATGTCTCCCTCCGGTCCAACTGAACAGATTCTCAGTTGGACAGTATCGCTGCTGGACTGAAGAATCAGAATCTTCAATATGTAGTCCCAAATTTTTCTCCGTTGTATTTTTTGTCATAATATGATAATTAGTGAAATCATTGAAAAAGGCTTTACATTCTTCACCATCAGTAGCCATTTCATTTATTGACAAAAAGCCCTCAGATATTAATATGTTTGGCAAAAGTGCTAATTGCGTACACAACTGTGTCAATTTCCAACCATTTACAGTAGATGACAATTCACCATTTTTTCTACACCGCATTTAGAAAATGATAAATGCAGCCTTTGGCAATTACATTCGGATAGATCCATTTTTATGCTTGTGCAATAACTGATTAATAATCGCACTTGAACTGCTTAATATTAACAGACAATTGCTCTTCCAAAATTCCAAACATTTGTGTACGTTTCCTGAGACTTTTTGGTAAAAGAATAAAACAGTACTGGTACAAAGTTAACACAATCGCTACCCTTGGTTATGTCAACATGTAGCGAGAAAAGCTGGTAAAACGACTTCGGTGCAATTTTGAATGTTGGTACCGTCCCCATAATATGTCAGTATTTTTAATTTAATCTCTTGCTGCTTGACTGCCAAACACAATATTTTTTTTAAGCACGACCGTCATCATATAAAAATAAGTCTTTGAGTGTTTGTTTTTGTCTGTGCTTGTTATCCTGTCTGTTTCATTGTATGTACCCATAGATATAATAAAGAATATAAAAGGTGTTCTTTAATTGCATCCTCGTCAAATTCAAGGAGGTAACTATGCTAATGATTCTCGACCAGAATCAATAATAAAATGGGTAAGTAGATAATTTGTATTTTTTTTCTTATTTATGAAAATCGGTAAGTGCGAAACACCCGTGTTTTAAACGCGGCCCGCTTGATCCTCACCCTAAACCGCGCTTTCACACATACTTACAAACAATCTCAAACATTTATTCCATAATTTCTTATTCCCTAAACCACGTTAAGGGGGTTATTCTGAAATACTGACAAACTTAAATAACCAAAAAAATCTATGTTTATTGATAATTAACTAAGTAGGTGCCGTAATTTAAAATGATTATTTATGTCTTTTATGACCACCTCCTGTATTTTGACGAGGATGCATAACAACATTAACAACAGCTTGAATAAAAATGTTTCTGTGTTTGTACCTGTCTGTGTCCGAGTCTTGTTACTTGAATTAAACTATTTTTTTTTAATTTATTTCCAACTCATCCACTTTAATTATGTCATGGACTGTACACGTTCTGTCCAGTTGCTCCATTATAAATAGGTGTCTGCTGTAGGTAGCACTAGTCATATGATGTTTGTATGTACAAAGTCAACTATCATTATAATTACAACATTACTATCATTTGGTGCTATACCTATATGCTATAATTATATTTTATGTATCCAGATTCGGACTCGGTGATATCATGCTGTTTACAAGTGATTTGAAGATTACTTAACGAGTGCCTTGTCATACCTCATACCTATCATCAAATTATAATGACAATGTTTAAAGGCAATTTATAACAATTAGCATAAACCTAAGTCTCTAGTTGGGTACTGTAAAAAAATATAAATTTAAATCAATATCTTAATGCGAAAAAATTTACTTTATTCAATAATTTTGTTACATAATTTATTTCTAGACTTATGCCAACTATGTTGGGGTCGGCTTCCAGTCTAACAGGATGCAGCTGAATATCAGTATTTCACATGGAGCGACTGCCTATCTGACCCTCATAACTCAGTAAAAAGAAAAAGAGAAGAATTTTAGTAGAAACGCTTCGCGTTAAGCAATATTTTAATCTTCAGTCAAGTCGTATTAGTTTAGGCAGATTTATAAAAAATACGTGATAATAATATGCTGTATAAAACCAAGTTCGCCAAGGCCAGCCAGACTGGTATAAATATCAAGATTATAACGTTAGCGAGGTTTAGTTTGCAATCTAACTTATTTCCGGGTTCTTAAGTTCTAATGAATGAATGCAATGAACTTCCGTAATCGTCAAACGACTTGAGTTTCAAATTACTTACTATTCGTGTATTTTACATTCAATAGCAAGGAATATCCGAGTTATAATAATAATTATGTGGGTTAACAGGCAGACTTTCGAAGAGGGCATGGATTGTTGAACTCATTTCATACCTACCTATTGCACGACTGAATTTAACACAAAAAAAATATAAGTAATTGTTTTGACATTGGTGGGGAAACTCAATAACCTGGAAGGCCGAAACTGCTTCTGTTAGTCCGTTATTGCGCTTCTGTAAGTCTGTTATTGCACTTCTAGAAGACTGATGACGCTGAAAGCCGTTTTTGCGTTTCTGTAGTATGGCCGTAGTTACGTAAGTACCTAGTAATAAAACCCAAGTACCGGTTTTCCATTCAATGCTTTTCTATTTTTTGCTAGACATTTTTAAGCCCACAATTTAATGACCACACAATGGATAGTTCCACAATCGTCTCAAGTTTTCCAACATATCTACATCAAGAAAGCGAAGCCCGAATTATTTTATAAATCTGCCTAAACTAATACGACTTGACTGAAGATTAAAATATTGCTTAACGCGAAGCGTTTCTACTAAAATTCTTCTCTTTTACTTTTTACTGAGTTATGGAGGTCAGATAGGCAGTCGCTCCATGTGAAATACTGATATTCAGCTGCATCCTGTTAGACTGGAAGCCGACCCCAACATAGTTGGCATAAGTCTAGAAATAAATTAAGTAACAAAATTATTGAATAAAGTACATTTTTTCGCATTAAGATATTGATTTAAATTTATTTTTTTAATCTGTTAGTAGGCAGTAAAGATATAATGGTAATGTATGAAACACAAAAACAATCTGAAATCTTATGGAGAGAATACAGAAATCACAAACTAAGTGAGTACAGTCTACAGTCAGTATTGTAATTTGAGTTTTTGACCCTTTCACATTGAAATTCTATTATGCAGACACTGTTTTATACTTAAGAACGTTACGATTTTCATGTATTCAGCGGATCGTACTTGTATGGTAACTTTGTATTTTATATTACTTTCGTTACACATTTTTTTCATTTTAAGACAATTTTGTTTGCGCATAAGTTATTCCGCATTAGCACTACCTGCGTGTCTAAAATTTACTTTGCAATGAGTATTTTAATGTATTCTAAAGATACTGACTGTGATAAGTTTCTTTTTTTTATATTCCATGCCCAAAAAACTTTTTCCATTTTATTTTGTCCCTGTAAGATATTTATTTTATTTTTATTATCCTAGGCATATTTTCATGAATCTTCCCCCCACAATATTGGACTACCTATACATAAGGGTTCTCTATTGTGTCACCTAAATTTTTTATTCATAATTTAAAGTGCCATAACTTTTTTTGTCGTAATCATCATTTGTCCGAATGATAACCACCTGCTTCTCAACTCGCGGGCCGCCTCGCCGCGACTACGCGATTTTAAATTACACTCTAGGGTAGAGCAGACAAGACTGCGTGGAGTCGGTTCTTTTCTGTCACTAAAACCTAATTTTTACCAAATGTTTTAGAACTAAAAACAAATATTATAAATGAACATACATGTCAGAACACTTTTGGAACTAAAGATAATGTAATGATAATAAATGTTACATAAACAAAATTTCAGGATTTTGAACATTATGGTTACTGAAGTTTATAGAAAACGTGTTATAGATTTTAGGAGAAAAAAGGGAGTACCGTATTTTGGTCCTCCGAGCCGGATCAGATTTAGTTCATGTTATGACTTAACTTTTAATAAATTTCGCAATAGTACATTATACATATACAGGTAATACAAGCGAGTAAAGTTTGTCATTGAGAGGATTGTGGAATGGAGCGGAGAGTGAATTTGCTGAGATTAAATAAAAAAACCTAACATCTCTGACCATTTTACAAGCAAAGTGTTTTAAAAGTGAAGTTTATTTAATACTTTTAATAGGCACTTCGTAAACCTGAATTATGTATATTTGTTAAAGTTTATACTATACAAAACCGATTGACGAATGAGGTACTTAAAAGTCAGTCAACGCGGTCGTATTGTTTGAACATTATCCACTGATTTAATTGGCGTGACCCTGACCGCTACATCACCAAATAGACTTGGAATTTTAATTATTTATTAGTGATGGTTCTGTCAGGACAGTCCTACAATAAATGATTATTGCTGTGTTCAAATGTGGTCTGTAAAGTTACCTAAGTAATGTCGAAACTAAGGCCAATGACTACTGTTGCCATGAGTTTTATCGGCGATCGTGCTCGGAAGCCTGATCCCAATGCAATAGGTACAGTACGGTACGTACCTAGGTACCAAAATGTATTGAATCAATGCAGTCTTCTTTCGACATTTACGAGTACACGCTCCTGGCCCCTTAGCAAACGCTCGGATTCGATAAGTCGTATGTCTATCTTGTTTTGGCATTACGAAAGCGAGCGAGATAGACAAATCGAATCCGAGCGTTTGTGAATAAGGGGGCTGGTAGATAAATATCGGGTATAATATTCGGTAACAGTACGAGTCAGAATCCTTTTTTGTTGGAGTAAAAATTAGGCATATTTAATTTTTAACCCAACCTAAATGATATAGGTACCAGACCTTTAGTTAAATTCTTATCTCAATTTTTTATTCTTGTTCGAAGTTGAATTTAGGCTAGGCAGATGAAAAAATTTAATAAATTACAATGACATTTTGTTTTATATTTTACTAGCTGTTGCCGCCGGTGACTTTCGTCCGCGTGAAAGTATTACTTCCCTATTTGAATTGGATTTTTTAACAATTTTAAAGGGATATTTTTTGTACAGAATCCTAATCCCTTTTCTAAAATAAAAGTACCCATAGTTAATTCTTATAACATCGGCTAACTGCCAGTAAAAGTACCGTCAAAATTGTTTCAGCCGTTTCGGAGATTAGCCGGAACCAACATACAGACAGACAAAAAAAAAGTTTTTTATTGCTATGTAACTTAAATATAAGTACCGTCTATTATACTCTCATATGCGTTCAGTTAAAAGCTTTAATTAAGAAATTACAAACAGACATTTATATGTATAGATTAAAAAGATATCGTGCATCCGTATGATTGTCCTTAAAATTACAGGCGTAGGTAATAATTACGCAGCCAACTTGTATTGTCAACACAACGAAAAAGGAAGACTTCCATACTACTTCGTCATTCCCCTTGCTAAAGGACCCATTATCCTGTTGAGAAAAAAAAACAACTGAGTCGTGTCTTTTCCAATGACGTCAGTCAGTAAACCTGTGGCTAGGCGACTTACGACTATAGGTATCACACAAACATTCTCAACGCATGGTCGCACGCAGTGGTTTTGTTTCTCTCTACAATGTAGGTATTTACCCACTGCAGCTGTTTAAAAATCTTTATACAGAATCATAAATTAATCATAAGGGTAATTAATAGTAAGTAAGAATATTTTATTACATCCTGGAAGGTCTTCACATTATTTAAAATTTTATGATAGCACTGCAAAACATGTAAAGTCACGCTTCAATCAAACGTAAGTATTATTTACTTGCACTTGCATATCACAATGATAATGGAAGTTGCAAGCAATGGTAACAGCGTAATCGCCAATAACAATTTAATTGCCATTGTTGTAAAGTCGTACTCTCGTATTATGGTTAGGACTTTGCACGATTTCTGTTATATTTTTTACCATTTACTCTATAAATTTTGCTAGTAACTAGACAGGTACCATAAATCTGCTAAAGTTTATATCAGAATAATTTAAAGTAGGTAAGTAGGTACCTAAACACAAACTTTTATGTACAAAATACACTTACTGGATTGAATATTTACTGAGCAGTATTTCATCTTTCTTGTTGTCCTTTTTTGAGTTATACAGCCACCAAATGGTGCCTCCCAGTAAGATAACGAGAACAATAATATCAAACGTGCTGAACAGTGATCCACCAGCGGCTGCAGCAGCAGCGGCGCCGGCCGCCGCATCCTTCAGAACGTCCTGTGCGCTGTCTGACATTTTGTAGGTTATGTTTCTCTAGCGCAATATATTACGTAGTTCACTTTCTTACTTTCTTCAATAAGGTACAAGGTCACCTGTCAGGCTTTATTTTCGACAGGACTAATCGACACATCCGGCGACAGCACGCCCCACGACACTATGTACACTGCACTGACACTGAAGTGACGTGATGGTTCGTTTCTAGTTGGTAATGTGATAAAACTTTACGAGTGAACGAGAACGATAGTCGACACGGTCTGTCGACACGACAGCTAACGAGTATTACCGAATAAAGCCGAACGGGGTATCGTACGTGAGCTCTGGCGCTAGTTTCATGCGAAACTGTTTTAGCTGCTGGTACAAGCCTGTACGTATGCTTCGCTCTACATGCTTACGTATTTTGCTCTACGGTTCAAGTTATACTCGACGAACGAATGGATAAACCGCCATCGCCACCAGTGTGAACTGTAAAAATTAACACACTGCGCCGCCGCGGCGCGCCGTACCCACCGCGTCGCGGTTGTGGCTTGTGGTGACGTGGACGCGAGAGCGGAGAGTAGACGACCGACCGAGTTTGCTTCGGTTGCGTTGACTTGCACGGGTTGCGTTGCGCCATTTGCTTAGCAATTCAAAATATTGCGTGCAGTCTTATCTCTAAGTGTATTCCTAAAATATTCAAATGTATACATATGTACAGATCTAATTTATTAGTCTGTGACTCTGTGCGTTGTTCCGTTTTGTTAAATAATTATTATAATTAGGTCAATTTGGTCTATGTGTCTACAATTTGGGGCAATAGGGTCCCTGAGTTTTGGAAGGTGTACCAGGGACCGGAGCCAATTCACATTTGAGATTTTAAATGAAATACTGGCTAGCGGCTGGGCTATAATGCATAAAAAGAAAATTATTTCCAATGTAACCGTACCCCTGCCGCAGTCAGGTACCCGTTTTTTTACGATGTGTAGGTTCGTGGGTGTTCCTATAGAAATCCGTCTCCATACCATTACTGAGCTTCTAACATAAAGCTCTCTTCCAACAATGTTATGACCGCCGTAGAAACTGGCTATGTCGTCGGAAGAATCGACAAACTGACACATTGTTATTTTCTATCTGTCATTATGTCGATTCTTCCGTAGACAAAGTTTTGATGTGAGTGAGCAAAATTGGACTGAGCTACTCGATGACATCTATGGTAAGTAAGTTAAAGCAAGGGTAAGCAAGTATGCCCTATTCCGGCCGCATGAAGTCTTCTTCTTAAGCCAGCCGTACACGCTACGGTCCACCGCAAAGGTCCACCTGTGCAGGTATGCCTGCGCAGGTAGACCGGAATGTGTGTGGGAATAAAGGGTGTAAAGCACCTCATAACGAAGCCAAGAGGCACTGGTTCTCCCTGTCATTGCGATCATTTTTTTGTTCTAGGTACACTATACCTGGGAACTAGGGCATGCAAACCGGATACCCGGTTAACCGAAAAAAACGGTTAACCGACTGATTTGAAACCCGGTTTTTTTGGGATCGTAAAACCGATTTTTTTCAGGTTTTTCGGTTTTTGGTTATATCTTTTTTAATAAATAAATATTAGGGAAAACAATAAATTACACACTATAAATATTGAACAACAAGTTATGTTTCTCCTATTGATCTATCTATCTGTCTATCTTATCGATTAATAATTTTCTCAAACAACAGACTAAGCAAACATGAATTGTCAAAAGTCAGTCCTTATTGTGTTAGAAGGCAGATACTTACAGCTATGTTAGTAAAATTTAAAATAATTATTATTTTGGACATGCATAAGCGACAGCATGAGGCATTGGCCTCAGGATTTGGCTGTCCACTCTGTCCGATACCACGCTCAGAAGTGTGTCGGTGCTACTTTTTACCCGAGACCGCAGGGACGCCGTTCTTCTTGCGAAGCACCGCCTAGAAGCTGTCCGTGCTGTGGTTGGCGAACATGCCGGAGACACTGCACCGCCATGGAAGTCCCAACAAACCCCTGACGCGCAGAGAATTGCAGGCTTTTTTAGGTGTAATTGCTCCACAGGTTGCACGTGTATAGCGTTTGGCAATAGCTTTTAAATAGTGTGACTTTAATATCACGTGAGCATCGCGCAAACCTGCGAGAAAGCATATTACCTCTTACCGACAATGCCCTGCGCTCCCTATCCATGTCCATATCATTATTTTGCTTCTCATTGACCCAGTGTAGTAGTGTAGATCCAAGTACTTAAAGGGCATTGGGTAAGTTTGTATGGACTAGTGGCATGTTTTTTTTTCACAGCGGCCACAAAGATGCTCACGTATAGTGGAATATATGATAGTAATGACTCCTAAAATAATTTTTCCGATAATTATATCGGAGCTGAAATATCTGATTGCAAAGTTGTGTTGTTCCTACTAGCAGTTTGCATACTCTTATGTATTTTATCAAAAATTAACTATTTCCTATCGTTTGCCGTATGCTATTACATTCCAGAATTCGATACTTAGCAGCGACACTATCGAACGGGGTAAAGGCTGTGTTTTTTTTTCAAATTAACGGGTTCGATTCCTGGCTAGGAATATTGATTTTTCACAAAACCAATAGCAAAAGCTTATTTTTTTTTAAATCGGACTCCTGGCTTCTTTGATCGTTTTTCACTATTTCTCATAGTTTCTGTTTTGGCCTACCACCCAGTTAAAAAATTCACCCTGTATATCTCGGCTCCGATGCATTTTGGAAATATTAAAATTAATGTCTTACTGTGTTATTACTAATAGGTAAAGAAATTTAATTAGTGGCCGTAGACTTAGAAAAATCATGCCACTTTTACTCAAACGCCTTTGGTTTCTTGCTGTTTACTCTGAGATTTTAGACCTTTGTGTTTACCTACCAAATGTTCCTAATTTTGTATGTTAGTCTTAGTGCCCTAAATTTTTAGACCATGTTGTTTACCTAAATAATAAGTTTTATTCTATGTTATGCATGAAGAAAAATATATTTTTATATTGATTTTTAGTCGTTTTTGAAGTCCAAACAAATTGTCATTATTATAAACATAGGTAAGATAAACGTAACAAAATTATTTTGATTAGGCTTTAGCATTTAATTTTTTTTTCTACACATTTTTTAAATAAGATTGCAAAAACCGAAAAAACCGAAAAAAACGGTTTTTATCCGGTTTTGTAAACAAGAAACCCGAAAAAACCGGTTTCTTAAAACAACCCGGTTTTTGCATGCCCTACTGGGAACCTTCTAGTTACGGAGATATTAGGGGTTCCAACTTTTTGACAACTATTTTTTTAAATACAAGTTTTTAATGTAAGATTTTTACTTTAAACACCTCCACGACCCCCGTACTATTCAATCCGTCCATCAGCACAATGTTTTGAGTGCGTTACATTGACTTCTACCACAAAACATGATTTTACACCCCCAAAAAAAAGTCGTTTCCCAGCAATAATTTTTGCGTGAAGTTACTTAGTTTCATGTACAGAATGCTTGGTTGACGGCTTCGTGATGAGGTGATTTACACCGTGTTTACCTATGCAGTTTTTTGAGCCTGCGCAGGCGACCAGCGCAAGATCGAAAATCAATTCTTTCCAGTGACATCGTACGGTGTACCTGTGCGTGTGTGCGTGTACTCCGGTCGCCTGCGCAGGTCCCGTCAGTTATTTTCTAATGTTTCTTTCGGACGTGCCACGTAATTCAGCAATTGAAAATGGCGCCTCCAGAATCAACTAAAAAAATCCTTGAAGATTTTATCGAAATTTATAGAAGTCATCCATGTCTTTGGCAAATTAAAAACAAAGATTACCATAATTGAGACGAAAAAGAAGCTGATTATACATAGATTACTCATAGAAAAATTGAGAGAAATTGAGCCAGAAGCAGAATGCGAAGAATTAAAATTAGTTAACCTTTTGAACGCCATTGTCACACATACGTGACAAGCAAGCGCGTGCCCTGTATGCCAACGACACAAATACGTGACAAAAAAATGTGGTGCATAACACGAAATAAGCAATTTAAATCATTTCTTGTGTGGTTTTTTTTATTAAAAAAGTGATCTATATATCTTAAATATTAACTGTCTTAACAAGAAATAAGTTAATAAAAATTTTGAAAGCCCTTTTTTTATTTATAAGTATTTGCGGTGAATTTGTGGCTTGGCGTGAAGGGCACGCGCGTGCGTTTATGCTCTGACGTTCAAAAGGTTAAAGCAAGGCCTAGCAACGCCAGCGCGTCATCATCATCATTCGATGCCATCACAAAAAGAACTGAAGACCGCTCCGGTACACCGGAACGTCCCCATACACGCTACCAATGTTCGGTTGACCTGCGCAGGCACACCTGCACAGATAACCTCTCCGGTAGACCGTAGCGTGTATGGCTGGCTTTACGTTCATGGAGCTAACTGTTACTTGAAGAACTTCTTGGAGCTTAGTGTTTATCTCAGAAAAACTTGAAGTATGATTTCTTAGCACACTGATCACGATAAATCTGTCGTCCCTCGGTTTTGTGACTTTTTTTGCTTGCCTTTAAGTCTCGTAAACTATCGAGTCTGCCGATATCGTTTAACATTGCGGAAAATGATAGACTTGGAAACTGGCTATGTTTCAGCCACTTCGTTGTAAATAAAAACATTTTCAATTGAAGTTGCAGCTGTTGGAGCTTAGCTTTGACAAGAGAGTTGTTGTCAATAAGCCTCTTGGCACGTCGGTCAACAGTTTCCAACGCAACTATTACTTGACTGATCCATCCCAAAAGTGCGAACAGTACTCCATGTAAAACCTACTTGCAAAATAAAATAAACATCATTTATCATGCACGATCGAACTTGTGCTTGGTATAATGTGAGCAGCTGTTCCTCTGCGAGAACACCCAGCTTTCTTGCAGCTTGCAGCTAATTGGGCCTTGGACTCAATGTAGGGCCCAAAGTTGAGGGTCGAGGTCGAGGCCAAAGTAACACCAAGAAGATCGAGATGGTCAGTGATCGGGACAGCATATATTTCGGAAAGTAGGGGGGCTAGGTCAAAGTGGCTGTAGTGGCACGTGCACTGGATATGTATCTCTCTTCAACTGTTCTGTCGTCGTGCGTTCCCAAGTGTACCGGGCTTTATTAGGTCGTTAATGCGAAGAAAAAGGGTTGCAGAAAGTACCATCCCCTGAAGGATTCCGGCATTTATAGCCACTCTATCAGATGAGCAGCCATCAATAAATACTCGTATTGACCTTTTTCTCTCAGGAAGCCCGGTACCCACTCACAGAAACCAGTGGGCAAGCCATATGATGAAAACTTGTTTATAAGGCTATAATGCCTAACCCTATGAATGGCCTGTGGTTTGTGGGGTCGGCAGTTCGGCACGACTACCTTTTTTGGGCACGGGGTGCACGGTAAGCAAGATTCTAGAATTTCGGCATTAATCCAGTCGCAAGAGAGAGCCGAAACAGGCGCTCCTCTTATATTTGTGAGATGCACTTGCAGTGATAGGGAGTCCAGCCGTTTGTACTACCTTATTTCTCTTTTTCCTTTTTTGGAGTGAATAGCGGTTGATAAAGGAGAAAGTGGAATGAGGCTTTGTTAACTAGCTTGGAGACTGCGGCACGCACGAGTCCCCCCAGGAAGTCCACGATGGCGCTTCCCGCGCGCGGAGCATATTTCAAGAGTTGGCGGGGCAGCCAACCGAAAGTGGCTAGCTCCGATCGAGCCTCCTACTAACTACGGTCGGCTAGCGGTGCACCGTGTCTCGGATCCCGTTACCCTCCACGACTAACGTACCCGATGCAGCCACACTACGTGAGTGTCAAATACGGCCTGACTGCCAGTGAAGCTACTATTCCGTCCGACCCACCTTTACTCGGACGGCGCGGTGTTACCGGACCGGACAACACACCGAAACACGGCTAGGCCGCTTGGCGGGGCGGCTTTGTCAGGTGAGTGGTCACTAGCCACGGTCGAAGCCTACCACCACTTACCAGTATGTTGTGGCCTGATTTGCACCACCGAGGCACACAGGGACTTTTCGGGTTTTTCGGTTTTTGGTTATATCTTTTTTAATAAATAAATATGAGGGAAAACAATAAATTACACTATAAATATTGAACAACAAGTTATGTTTCTCCTAGTGATAGCTATCTTATTGATTTAATAATACTTTAATTTTCCCAAACAAAATATTGAATTTAAAATATTTATTTTCGACTAAGCAAACATTAACTGTCAAAAGTCAGTCCATATTATGTTAGAAGGCAGATACGTACAGCTATGTTAGTATAATTTAAAATAATTATTATTTTGGACATGCATAAGCGACCAATGCACCTCAGGATTTGGCTGTCCACTCTGTCCGATACCACGCTCAGAAGTGTGTCGGTGCTACTTTTTACCCGAGACCGCAGGGACGCCGTTCTTCTGCGAAGCACCGCCTGGAAGCCGTCCGTGCTGTGGTCGGCCAACATGCCGAAGACACTGCACCGCCATAGAAGTCCCAACAAACCCTTGACGCGCAGAGAATTGCAGGCTTTTTTAGGTGTAATTGCTCCACAGGTTGCACGTGTATAACGTTTGGCAATAGCTTTTAAATTGTGTGACTTTAATATCACGTGAGCATCGCGCAAACCTGCGAGAAAGCATTACCCTTTACCGACAATGCCCTGCGCTCCCTATCCATGTCCATATAATATTTTGTTTCTCGTTGACCCAGTGTAGTAGTGTAGATCCAAGTACTTAAAGGGCATTGGGTAAGTTTGTATGGACCAGTAGCATGTATTTTTTCACAGCGGCCATAAAGATAATTGTTGCTCACGTATAGTGGAATATATTATGATAATAATGACTTCTTAAAATAATTTTGCCGAAAATTATTTCGGAGCTGAAATATCTGATTGCAAAGTTGTGTTGTTCGTACTAGCAGTTTGCATATTGTTATGTATTTTATCAAAAATTAACTATTTCCTATCGTTTGCCGTATGCTATTACATCCCAGAATTCGATACTTTGAAGCGACACTATCGAATGGGGTAAAGGGTGTGTTTTTTTCAAATTAACGGGTTCGATTCCTGGCTAGGAATATTGATTTTTCACAAAACCAATGAAGCATATTTTTTTTAAATCGGGCTCCTGGCTTCTTTGATCGTTTTTCACTATTCCTCATAGTTTCTGTTTTGGCCTACCACCCAGTTAAAAAATTCACCCTGTATATCTCGGCTCCGATGCATTTTGGAAATATTAAAATTAATGTCTTACTGTGTTCTAACTAATAGGTGAAGAAATTTAATTAGTGGCCGTGACTTAGAAAAATCGTGCCACTTTTACTCAATCCCCTTTGGATTCTTGCTGTATATTCTTGTTGATTGTTAAGTAATATTAGTTTAACATTGTTTATTTTTATTTTATTTTTTAATATCGTTCCGTTCCCACAGACAAACTGTGAAAACAGTTTTGTGGGGCTTAGTTTTTAAATGAAAGTTTGTATAAAAATTGTTTGATAAATAAATAAATAAATAAAATAATTCTGAGATTTTAGACCTTTGTGTTTACCTCCCAAATGTTCCTAATTTTGTAAGTTAGTCTTAGTGCCCTTAATTTTTAGACTATGTTGTTTACCTAAATAATAAGTTTTATTCTATGTTATGCAAGAAGAAAAAAAAAAAAAATTTTTTAGTATTATTTGAAGTCCAAACAAATTGTCATTATTATAAACATAGGTAAGATAAACCAAAAAAAATACATATTTTGATTAGGCTTTAGCATTGTAATTTTTTTCTACACATTTTTTAATAAAGATTGAAAAAAAAAACCGAAAAAAACGTATTAACCGGTTTCATCCGGTTTTGTAAACAAGAAACCCGAAAAAACCGGTTGTTTAAAACAACCCGGTTTTTGCATGCCCTACCAGGGACCATGTTTGGTGAATGGGAGTAAGGGTATATTCCCACGGACGAAGGCGAGTCAGCCCTCAAATGATGTTTAATTAACACTACAAAAAATACATTAGGAATAACTAAAAACTAGATTGAATTTGTAAAACATAGCTAACATTAACGAACTTTATTACTTAACTTATGGCACGTATTAATTAAATTGACTCATCATCAGCCTACCGCAGTATACTGCTGGACATAGGCCTCTTCAATCGCTCGTCACTTAACCTGATTCTCGGCAACTCTCATCCAGTTGCTACGAGCCACCCTGTGAAGATCGTCGGTCCACCGAGCCTGAGTGCGTCCCACCTTACGCTTGCCGATTCGCGGTCTCCACTCAAGAACACGTCTACCCCAACGGTCATCGGTTCTACGGCTAATATGGCCGGCCCATTGCCACTTCAGCTTACTTATTCTGTGGGCTATGTCGACTACTCTGGTTCTCTGTCGGATCACCTCGTTCCGGATGCGATCCTTCAAAGACACTCCAAGCATGGCCCGCTCCATAGCTCGCTGAGCGACCTTGAGTTTATGGACCAACCTTACCGTGAGTGTCTACGTTTCGGCCCCGTAAGTCATCACAGGCAGAACGCACTGATTGAAGACCTTAGTCTTTAGGCTCTGTGGAATACGCGACGAGAAGACCCGACGAAGCTTCCCAAACGCTGCCCAGCCCTGCTGAATTTTTCTGTTAGCCTCTCTCTCAAAGTTGTTCTTACCAAACTGCAGAGTTTGACCGAGGTAAACATATTCTCAAAACAAACAACCTTGAGAGGAGCGCCACTGACAACAATAGGTCCTGGGGTGACGTGTTCGTCAAACATAACCTGTTTTTTGTCCAAGTTCACCCTGAGACCAATACGTAGTAAAGAATCAACTAGGCCATCCAGCATCTGCTGCAAGTCGTGCAGCGATTCAGCCAGTATGACGATATCATCTGCAAATCTCAAGTGTGAGATGTACTCGCCGTTGATGTTAATGCCACGTCCTTCCCAGTTCAGCGTCTTAAACACATCCTCCAGTGCGTTGGCGAACAATTTCGGGGAGATTACGTCCCCTTGCCTCACTCCCCGACGCAATGGTATACCCTTTGTTAGCTGATTCTGAGTTTGGATGGTCATTGTGGCGTTTTCGTACAGACTTCTCAGCACTTGGATGTATTGCCAGGCTACTTGGCATCGCTGCAGAGAGTCCAGAACTGACCAAGTCTCGATAGAGTCAAAAGCCTTCTCATAGTACAAATGCAAGACACAGAGGCCGATTATACTCTTCGGACTTCTGTATAATCTGCCGCATTGTGTAAATGTGGTCTATGGTGCTGAATCCTCCTCGAAAAAAACCTAATGATAGACGGAAATGAATGAGAGTCAAAAATCAAAGTAAAATCTTGCTTTTTTCCAATTATTTATTAAAGATGGCCAGTGTATAAAGAGATCATAATTATAAGATACTATATAGATATATACTACTACGATAGCTTATGCCCGCGGCGTCGCTCGCATGGAGTTCGATAATTGTCCCACGGGAACATACTATCGGGATAAAAAGTATCTTAAATGTGTTAATCCAGGCTATAAACTATCTGTGGTCCAAATTTAATCAAATCCGTTCAGCAGTTTTTGCGTGAAAGAGTAACAAACATCTATCCATACTCACAAACTTTCGCATTTATAATATTGGTAGGATTATTTCATCCTTTTTAACGTTCCTCTAAATATATCCATGAGTGTACCTGGAAAAGATGTTAGCATGCAGTAATAAACTGACATGAGTATGAAAGTGCGAACAATGGTAAATAATGCAAAATTATTATGTTGGTTTGTCCTTCCATAAAACTTCAATAATTAATAACCTACTCGTGTGATTGTAAAGCAGACATCTTACAGGAAGTATTTAAAAAAATCACGTAGTTTCCTTCACGTTAATGTCTGAAAACTTCCGAAAAAATAAATGATTGACCTTCAGTTAAAAAATGGTAGGTAATTTGCATTACTACATTTTTTTTCTACGAAAGGAATACTTAGCTAGTGAAACTGGTGAATATAAAAACTTTTTATTTTGTTGTTCTGTTTGTATTTGCCTTACCTGATTATATAATCAGGGTAGGCAAATACTGAGGCATTTAAGGAAGAAACTTCAAAGTGTCTTCATAAAATGCTTGCTTGTTAGTGCCTACGAGATTTCCTCTCCCTCCGTATGGACTTTGTCAGACCTGAATGCGTTTTTAGGAACTTCAATGACTAAGAAGATAATAACGATCATAAATATTAAAAACCCGACAAGCGCGAGTCGGACTCGCCCACCGAGGGTTCCGTACAAAGTATTTTGAAAAGACATTTTTTTTTTATCTCATTTCAAATGTATAGTTTTTAGACTTTTCCCTGTACTTTGTAGTTTATGACAATATAAGTTGCCTTTATAGTTTTAATTCTTAGGTCACCGGGAAGTTAATAATAATATTGATTTGAAAAAACCTTACGAGTTTTTTTTCACAGCTTCAAGGGACTGTAGACTTGAGTATAAGGTTTTAATTTCAACTCAATACCTCCTCCTCTTCGTTCCCGAGATAAAGGGTCTTGACAGACAGACAGACAGACAACAAAGTGATCCTTTATGGCTGCCTATCCACCGAAACGGAGCGAGGCTGCGGAGAGGAGAAACCAATAGGATAGCGGAGCGGAACTTTTATGGAATCCTATTGGTTATTTTTTTTCAATTTCTCCGCTCCGCAGCCTCGCTCCGCTTCAATGGACAGGCAACCTAAAGGTTCCGTTTTTTTCCTTTTGAGGTATGGAATCCTAAAAATAATGTGTTTGCAAACCGTATTTTTAATGTGATAGCAGACAGAGGTCGTTGGCATTCCTATTCTTACCTGATTCTGGAACGCATTGTACAGAATCTATCAACGTACCTACGTTAGGCGGCACGGTATTACAGGTAACAAAACCTTATAAGCTGGCACCATATTCTATTGACCGTGTCATCGAGGTGCGGATAACTGTCCTAATGCTCGTAAGTGGTTGTCTTGCGAATACTGGCATTGCACAAGGTCAAGCTAATTCAAATTATAGTGACCGTGTGTAATAGGTAGTGTAGTCTTATTTGCGCAACAGCTATGAAGAAACATGTAGGTACTTAGGTAGGTACTTGTTTGTAGTCGTTACACTTTGATGTAGAGTCTCCAGCACCTTAAATACAGGGTTGCAGCTTTAGCAATGCCAAATGTTGGAGATAATACTATTATGTATTTTGTGGCGATTTTTCTTATCTAGGTACCCACATTAAAATTACTTAGAAGGCGGTTTGGTGTAATTTTATCGGCAACGTAATAATCACCTAACCTAATAATCACCCAATCATAATCTGGCTTCTGAAATACAGGTACTTCTAGCTCTTGAGCCAGGGTCTCACAAAACTGTAACCTGTTTTTATAGCAATAAAGATATTTATTGTTATTATATTATTTATTTATATAATGACAATTATTTTGTATGAACACACACACAACAACACGAGTAGAGTGCTTATCTAATTAATACTCTGTAATTGTTTTGTAAAGTCACTATTACGATTTTTAAAAGTGATGTGTGTATGGATCAGACATAGGGTTACCAAGTCTACAAATAAGTTTTCCGGAGAAAATCCCGGGTGACAAGTACTCGGGCATTTAAAATGTCTGTATACAGACAAATGTAAACCTAGCTAGGAGGATAGGGTGACGCAAGCCATAGAAAACACAAGTTTGTAGGTATAATTTACTTCACATTTTCCTGTGAGAATCCTCAGTACCAGTACAGTACCTTTCCACAGACAAAATGGTTGTCATTGAATTTAAGGAAAATTCTGAGTGTCGTAAATCGTTTGCTTAGAATAGATACAAAAACTTGTAAAGTTAGATAACTTTACTTTAACATTGGTAATCCGTACCATAATGTGGGTACCTACCTACTTAGATTGTCCCCATTTTATAGGACACAATTCCAATAATAATGGTTAAGTATCCAAAACGATATCAATCACGAACCGAACGGCAGAAAACCTTTGTTCGGAAATAATCATAACAAATCACGTTTTGTTCTCGTAATAATGACTTAACAAAAATGTATTAAATTAAGTAGGTACGGTAGGTATCTATTTGCAGTAAAAACAATCGTCATGATGTTACAGCATTTTTGATGTTTACGTCACAACGCATAGATAGCTAAGTACCTACACACATAAACATGGCTTAAAACAAACACGTAGACGACCGGACAGAAAACTGAAAGAAACCACACCTCCGCCTTACCCTTCATTCAGGGGTAATAGGCGTGATATTACGTGTTTCAAACAACAGAAAAAAAATACCAATGCGAGCGACCGAAGTTAGCGAATTGAATTGAATTACTTACTGTCTTTGTCAGTGAAAACGGCAAATTAAATCGACTGACTGAACCTAGCAGGTAGCTCGCAGCATTCATTTAGGTCTTTCCCGATTGCCACAATACTTTTCAAAATCTTATAGTTAACTTTTCTTGTTAGTTAGTTGGTTAATTAGTATGTATTGGTCAAATCTTGCAACTGAATTTCAACCGATTGAACTGAAATCACACACCTTTGGTGAGTGGTGACTATACATTTTTATGGCTTATCCTGCAGCCAGGAGATGTATTGTCATTTTTATAAAAGTTTTTTTTTTTTGTTAGTGTTAAAAAAAAAATAACACTGAAGTTATAAAGTTGCTTTAAGTATGATAAACGTTTTGCAGATAAAGGTCGTAAGTATTTTATCGGCTAAGGTCGGTAGGTAGTAAGTATTAAAAGTAGTTTCAATCAGCTGCTCGAAGGTAATTAATCTTATAATCTAACCTAAACCTTATCAAGGTTCGGGCGAAGCAAAAATTGATTTTTCTAGCAAGCGATTTAAACTGTTCAATATGTTTAGATTTAAAATACATGATGTTGCGGAAAAAACACGTCGCCCTCCATTTTAATATGTATGACTATGTGACGCAATAACAGGTCAGAAACTCAAGGTGACGGCCAGTCAGGCTACCGCGGCGTGCTATGGCCGCGACGGACGAGCGGACGCCTGCAATAAATATAAATAGCATTAGCTGCTCTTAAAAAAGCAATAACTAAAGGTGATTTAGTATTCTTCAACTTAGGTCCGCAAATGATAGCGAAGGTTCGCTATCATATGCGGACCTAAAAGGAAACCTGGGAAGTTCGAACTTAACATGCTGCGTAAGGGAAACTCGTTCTTTATCTAGTCGACCTAGGAATCTTGTTTTAGATTATTATAAAATCTTTATTACGTACCTAATAAGTCGTCAGCTAAGTTATGTCTTACAAGTTCTACCGGTAGTAGGTACTTACTTAAGTAGTTTGCAAACAATGGAAATAAAAAAAATATTGTAAGTACTAATATTACGATAAAAGATAACAATTTTTTTTTCTGAAATCACTACGCAAAACTCTCAAGATGGGTAGCTTTTCAATTTTGTAACATATTCAGGGTAGCGCCACATCTAGCAGCACAGAATCGCATTTTTCCATGCTCCTATCCTTTTTTGTCACTCAGAACTGTCATTTGCTTGAGTGAAAGAGAACAGAGCGTGCTGCCCACCGCATCGTCGATGCTGTTGCGCGCTTTAAGCATTCCCGAGCTCCCGGGAATGCTACCCTCAATAGTAGGGGATGATCGCATTTTTTTTTCTTTGTCCGTTGGGTGGATTATTGAGAAGTATTGGGCACGTATTTTTTCTTTTTTCACGTGGTTATAAAATTACGGATATATGGAGTTGAAATGACGCATGACGTCACATGTAGGTAATTTTTATACCTACTTGTGACGTAGTGAGCCCCCACTCTCAAACTTTGATGAGTTTTAACTAAGTAATTTTTTGATAAAACAAAAAATAAGTGTCTAATATTTTTGTATTACCAGTCTGACGGACACAATAGAATGTCGTTTTCTTTACCCAGTCTTCACCCCTTTTATAATTTGTAAAGATTCCGAAGGAAATTCCTAATTCCTCGCTTCATACAAATATTATCATTAGTATTTACTTTGTTTTAAAGTTTGTCGTTCATAAGTGCCCAAAAGTTATAACCGCCCAATTGAAAATAAAAAACATGGTACTACTCATCAACGTAAAACTAATTTAATAAAATTCTCGTGTCGCGGTGTTTGTTATCAAACTCTTCCGAAAGGGCTGAACCGATTTGTATAAAATTTTGGGTGCATATCGGGTAGGTCTGAGAATAAGCCAACATCTATTTTTAATACTTACCCCTAAATTATTATTATTATAGCTAGCCTGTATCGTCCCACTATACTGGGCAAAGGTCTCCCTCCATTCCTTCCAACGGTCACGATTCTGTGCTGCTTCTTTCCAATACTCAAGGAAAACATCCAGTTCGTCCCGCCATCTCCTTCGTGGGCTGCCGCGACCCCGTGTCACTGTTTCAGGGTACCAATCCTGAGCTTTGCGTGCCCACAGGTCCTTCGGCATGCGACAGACATGTCCTGCCCAGTCCCATTTAAGTTGGGCAGCCTTTTGAGCCACGTCAATGATTTGCGTTTTGGAGCGCAGTGTGTTGTTTCGAACATGATCTGTTAATTTTACACCTAACATACCCCTAAAACCCATTAAAATATATAAAAATGAATCCCATTTCCCTAGGTCACGTCATAACTTGAGAACTACCGTTTTGTGATACTTTGTAGAAGGTTTTAGGTAGGTAGTAGGATGTAGGTAGGTAGGAACAAGTGCATTGCAACCTGTTTTTTATATTTCTGTGATTGCAACGCATACTGGGATCAGCTAGTTATTACATGAATGTTGTTGATTGAAACTGAAGGGATTTCCCTTTCCTACAATCAAATACATTGTGATTATAAGGGTATGGGTATATTTATTTTCGCAGTGCGCGGATTGTAGTACATTTCTGTTGTTCACAGATTGACGAATTTTCTTCGCAACGATTTTTTATCGCGGTGCGCGCTTAGCCTAAGCGTGTTACGCCTTCTACCTATCTCTACCTGCTGGATTAACCATGGGTGCTTAGGTACTGCAGTCTACGTCTTTACTAGTATTTAACAAATCCTCATTTCGAGCAATCATTCGTTTTCTGAACAGAACCAGGTGGCCTACCATGAGGTGTTAAAACATTATTGTTTTATTCCTTTTCCAGTGTGGGAAAGAGATGACGCTAGACATCCTGTATAGCTCTGTCTCTTTCCCACACTGGAATAAGAGTAAAACAATACTGCTTTAAGACGTCATTGTAGGCCAGCAGAAGTCTTTACTCCTCTCACGTTTTTATACTATCATTCAATTAGATAACGACACTACTTAGATAGGTAAGTAGGAATGAGGTATCTTTTCTAAATATAACAGGTAAGTACCTGATTCAATTTTAATCTGTGACAATCAGAAAGGTGAATAGTGATTATGCGAAAAGCGTAATTTAGTGGGTCCCTAACTGCCTATTAGATCTAAATTTTTGTAAGACTCACGATGATAGATTAACAATGTTTTCCTTAATCGGACGAGTCAGCAGGAACGTAGTCTAAAGCCTCATTTACACGATGCAAGAACTTGCATGCAAGTTTCATTAGGTACATTGCAGACTATTGACGGGCAATGAATTCAGTTAATCAAACAAAAACAGCAATGTAGTGAAACTTGCATGCAAGTTCTTGCATCGTGTAAATGAGGCTTTAGTCGAAAAGATCCAGATAACAGAGTACCTATTTATTATACTTATTAGATACTAGCTAGCCCCGACTTACGAGCAGTAAGCCGTGGGTGGGTTCGAACCCAGGCAGGCGAATTACTTTGTGTAATCCTAGCTAATATTATAAATGCGAAAGTAAGTTTGTTTGTTACCTTTTCACGACTAAACGGCTGATCGGATCTAGACAGATTTCAACCTGAGGAAGGACATAGGCTATATATCATCACTCTACGACCAAAAGGAGCGGAGCAGCAATGAAAAATGTTGCGAAAACGGGGAATATGTGACGCATACGAAGTTGCGCGGGACAGTTGGTATTATAAAACAGCGTAGTTTCATCTAAATGGTTTAGATTTCTTGCACAAAAGGACAAAGACAAAAACACCATAAAAGACACATGAACACATCAATTTATAACTACACCGGCATGGTAACTTTCGCGTACTAATCATTACAGAGATGGGTTTATTGTTTCCTTTCCACTCGAAGGCTATTCGAAAACAATAACAATAAATTATATATATGTTCTCCATCGTGAGTTTCGCAAGTACAATCTACAGCAGAATAATTGTAACTCAAGGTAGCCACAGATAACCTTCTGCTTCAAGCCCAAGCGAGATGATGAGGAGGTGGAAGCTGTGACAGGATAAGAATGCCTAGTGACGCCTCTTCGTTTTCTCGATCTAGGTGTATAGATAGATAGTTTTAGTAACATTGCCTCTATTTCTATTAGATTTTAAGAATCAGAAGAGTGAGTGGGCTAAGATGATAACACTCACAAGAAGGTATGAGAAGCAGGAAATCGCTATCTTGCATGTCACTTTGAGAGTAGAACTCAAAAAAAAAAGGAACGACATTTTTGCCATCTTGGGTATATCCTGGAGGAGGCTGGCACTTGGCACAAGCAAAGAGAGGAATAGATAGCCAAGTAACACCAAACTGCATTATTGGATGTCACAAAGGGTCGAATCCACATCGGTAACTTTAGCATTTATGAAGACTTATTAGAGTTCACTCGAACTGCAATGCAAAGGCTAAAAATTACGCTTTCGCCTGTTTATTGACTATATTAACAACCACGGAAATTACATTTTCAGGTCTGATCTGAGATACGGAACTCATCGGTGAAAAGTAAAAGAATGTAGTCAGTTTACTGACAAAACTACAGTCCAAACAGGGTAGCATATTTTAAAATAAATAACTTACCAAATACATTTGAAGTAATTTAATCCCTGCTCCCTACTCCCGCCATTTCGACATTCACAGAAAGGATATTTTCGGTTATGAATTCGAAATGGCGTTAAGAAAGAAACAGAAGCATATATCTCATGCAGTAGTATAAAATGCCTTTGATTTATATTAACTTAAAAACTGAATGTAGAGAAGCATAATTATGGCACTTTTATTTTAGACAAAAAATTGTTTTATTATAACATAGTTAACAAATAAGATTAGATCTTTGTAATTTTTTTTGTAACGTACTGTATTTTTTTTTAACGTAACGTACAACGTACGTAGTCGGGAAAGTGGGAATATGAACACTTTTCAAACAAAATCCCGTGCACACGATGACATCTGTTTAACACCCTTATTACTATTGGTCCGCACAAATAGTTTGCGGACCAATAGTGATAAAACAAAAAAAAGACCCGACCGAAAAATACACGACGGTTTTTTTAATATGTATTGTTTTAAACACAATCTCAGGCTCTGTTAATGATCCCAGATGTTTGACAACAGTTTTTTTTATCATTTACGAGACCAAGGGACTCGGCAAAAAACAGATGCTGCGATGCTATTGGTAGTTGAGCGTTAATAAGCGCTTCTATAGCGGCCGGACGCTGCAAGTAACGATAGTCCTTACCGTGGTCAGATATGCAGTTTGGTGATAGTACTATATTTCGCAAAATAAATGTTGGCATCAACCCTAGTTATATCAGCTGGAACGGCGCTTCTCACGCTCTTATTCAGCAGGCTTGTGCAGCTTAAGATTCTATGGAAGACAGTTATTCAGTTCATATACAGCGCCTAGGTGTTTCTTGGGAGGTATGCCTCTCTTAGTTAGTGTATCATCCACAGCTTGCCGTCACCCACTGCTGGGTATAGAGTATAGACCCACCAGCGAATAAAGTCGAACTGTGGATGATGATGATACTCCTCTATTACAACACAATTCAAAGCATAAATCCTTGTATTCATTAGGAAACATTTGTTAATAAACACTGTTTTTAAACAGTGTTTCATCATCTCTGGAAACTGTTAAACAGTTCATAAACAAATGTGATGAAACATTGTTTATGAAACATGTTGCCGTGCTCCCCGATCGAATGGAGAGCAAGCCGAAACATCTTGTTTATAAGCAAAATGTTTCAGAAACAGTGTTTACGGTAAACGTGGTGATAAACACGTCATAAACAGTCTACCAACAAATGTTGCCTAATGAATACAAGGCTTAACTTGCGAAATGAGGGTATAGCATAGGTTCTATTTAATAAGTTCATTACAACTCTACGCTCTGGGTGGAGCGGGAGGGAGTGTCAGACTTGTACTGACTAAAACCCATCCATGTTCCTTCGAACTCGGCGAACTTTGAACGCTTCGAACAGATCCAGTTTAGAACACACTTCACTGATAACCGACCGTGTTTAGCAGTGAAGTTTTATTTGAAAGATTGATCGACACTGGCTGCAAGGAGTGACATCGTAATGTGTTAAATTGAATCAGTGTCGTAAACCTACTTGACCTTATACCTACCTCTGTTATATTGCGATTGCCTTGTGAATTGTTTAGTAATTCTATGTAGGAGCGTGGTTCAGTTAAAAATAGGCCACCCCAACACGGGAAGAGACTTGACCTTTAGATGGTCACAAATAACAAGGACAAAGTAATTCTCCAGTAGACGTAGCCAGATCGATTTAATCACATGATATAGAGCGCGTATAGGTGCAGTAAGATGACAGACCGACAGATCTAAATGCACGCGATGATAAAATTATACAGGGTGTTGGACTGAAGGACTGACACTATTTTTGAGGGATTCGGGGTGTCACTAACTAGCAGGTTTTTTGAAGTGAAATCTTCTTAAGCTGTGTTGAGCGATTTCTGGTAGGGGAAAAAACTAACTTTGGGTGCGCGTCACCGACATGCTCGTGACATATTGCGCCAGACTAGCGACGCGTTCAGTAAGTCAAAAAAGAACACAGTAATCACAGTTTTGAGTTTTCACTTCTGCCAGCACTAGCAGTCATTATGACTGCCTGTTTGCAATGTTTTTTCATTGCCGACTCGTAGTCACACCAGATTATCACACCAGTGTGACTAACAGGAATTTTTTTCTTGTTTGTCACACCACTGATTTTTCCACACCATGTATACGATAATTGCTAGTGCAGTACCTTTATATTGTAATAAAGTCGCTCTGCTGATCGGTGTTTGCCGACTGTTCATATTTTTCTACTTTTAGTAATTTTAATTATCGTTTATTTATTTACTTACATACTTATTACATTTTTAAAAATTATATTTAAAAAAAAAAATACAAATATAAAAATAGTAGCCCACCGGCATTGTGAACAGGGTCCGAGATACCGGCGGTCAGGGCTCTTGAGAGAGAAACCTCCTAAGAATACGCACCATGTCCGGAAGTACTGGTTTCTAAATAAAGCCATTGATCCAGCTGCCAAGCGAAAGCCTACTCAGGTCGTTTGTCGAGGCTTTTGGCAATTCAGCTATTGGCCGACACGACTATCGGCACAATGACTGCTGTACTGACATCCCACATATCGACAACTTCGCGAGCTAGATCTAGATATTTGAATTGCTTATCTTTCTCTGATTTCACGAGGTTCTCGTCATGCGGGACCGATATATAAACAATCATTGCGCGACGCTCCAATCGATCTATCACAACAATATTAGGCTTATTGGCAACTAAAGTCCTGTCAGTGACGATAGGTCGATCCCAATACAACGTGAACCGTCATCGAGAACCGTGTCGGGCGCTTACTTCTAGTATGGCACCTCTGATTCCACAACTACTGTATTTCAAAGCAATATTTATTATTATTTATTTATTAAAACTTGAAATTTCTCTTTGCTGAATATTGAATTTAGCAGGGAAAAGATGAAAAAGTTTAATAGCACACATAGCCCGACAATGGTTAAATGATGAATAATGTATCGCCGCCGCGCCGACTGGAATATAGTTGGTCAAAGGCACAGAACCAACAAAGTTTGTGAAAGTTGGTACTCACAATTAAATAAAAATAAAAACTACGTAACCATACTAAAATTATTAACAGTATTATTCAATGAAAAATAAATTAATATCGAAAAAGAAGGGCCGACCAAACTGATAAACATAATTTTATCATTTTCTGCCAACTAAAACATTTAAATGGTGAAATATCATTGGGACATTTCCTTGAAACATTGCGTTAAAAACATAGTTTGAAGGTTTTTAATTTAATAAAGACGTGATTCAAAGGTTTTTAATTTAACCAAGTACATAGTATAACTAGGACAGCACTAGTTAGGAATACATGGTGTGGAAAAATCAGTGGTGTGACAAACGAGAAAAAAATTCCTGTTAGTCACACTGGTGTGATAATCTGGTGTGACTACGAGTCGGCAATGGTTTTTTTTTGTAAATAAGAAAATCACACCTTTTTCAACTCAGTTTTAAGCCTAAAAAAACTCTATTTATAGTAGGTAGTCGGTAAGATACGCTATTGCTATTATAATGCTGGCGGGGTTTTTCCTTTTCGTCACTAAAAGTGTTCACACAAAACGCCCCGAATTTTGAAATTCTCAAAATTTAGTACGTAAACGTACAGCAAATTTTAGGTGTGACTATATTGTGGATTTCTTATTTCAAAGACTACCAGGAGCTGTCTGCCGGCCCGTGTGTATAATAGTTGGAATTTAACAATATTCATATGTTGCCAAATACAGCATCGACTTGCAAAATGTGTTAGATTATGTGTAACAAGTATCTGTAGTTTTCTAGATATGAAATTATTACGTGAACGAAACAGCCACATGGCCCATGTGTCCATGAGGTTGTTTAAAAAGTTTGCGAGATTAAGGGCTTTACAAAAATAAATGATTAAAAAATAGTGCGAAGAGTCCTTCCGCGCGAAAGAAGTGAAACTTCGTAATACTACACGCATGCGTTCGAGTTCCACGCGTTCACTCTCGCTCTGTGTCTTTCTATTCCCCCTCCATGGTAGCGTTAAACGTTTAACGCAAACTTTTTGAAAGTCACATCAGAAGTTTCACTTCAAAACTTTCTTGAAAGTTGCATATCATAGTAGACTGCAGTAATCACGAACTTGAACTTGAATAGTGCTTTTACGACCATAACAAGCCAATTGTTTTGGCTATAGACTGACAGCACTTTTTGCATCTCTAGCAGGTAATGATAACGCGACATCATATTTTAGGTGTTTTATTCTTACAAAATAAAGTACAGCATTAGTTTATATGATGCCGATTTTGTTGGCAACATCTAATGCGTCATAGTCCCTGGCGAGCCGTACGTACGCCTTCTTCTTACCGTCGGGCCTGAAACAAATAAATACGACGTTAAGTATTGCAAATAAAAAATCGATTCTAAACTAAGAGAACATGGTGGCATCAGAAGTGTGTTTTTTTGATATCATTCTCTATCAATGAGATTCCCACAAGTATATCATCATAAAATGTTTTCATTGTTAATATTAGTTGTAATTATTATTAGGAGTGTATTTACCTGATGAGGGTGTTAACTTTCGCAACATTGATATCATACAGCTTCTTGACAGCAGCCTTGATATGGTGCTTGTTGGAGCTGGTGTGAACAATGAATACCAAGGTATTGTTGTCTTCAATCTTCTTCATTGCCGCCTCAGATGTCAGCGGATACTTAATGATATTGTAAGCATCCATACTGCAATTGTAAAACATAATCATCAAATAAGAGCATTGTGATGAAATAAAATAAAACTTGGCTTCTAGTTTGTAGCTACAATATTACAACAGTTTATGAAACTTGTAAAAAAAAAGGGGCTCACTTGGCTGAGTTCAAGCATCAGTTTTATAAACGGCGTTAGTATTGCCTTCCAATATTCAATTACATAGCTAGTATATATAGATAGAGAAACTATCAATAGTTAGGCAACTCTAGCCTTTATCCACATTCATAAACAATTACAGTATTATTAATTTAATAAAACTATGGTAAAGATTGACTAGAGTACAGTGCCCCACACCATTACCTGACCCATCTCACAAAGCCAAAAAGAGGCAAATGGGTCAGGTAATGCTGCTCACTGACTGTACACTTACACAGTCAAACCTTAAGCACTGTACCTCCTGTTAATAGCTTTGTGTTTTCTTCCCAATTACTAAAAAGTTTACATAAATCAAATGCAACAAAACATTACTTACCGATTCCTCTTGGGAAGCGACTTCCTGGGGTACTTTGGGTGCCTTGGGGGTTCAAAGGTCTTGGGCCTGCGGAAGTGCACAGATGTGCGAATCTTGCGTACACGCTTGCCATGTTCACCTTTGACTACCTATAATATAAAAAAAAAACTTGTTTCCATGTGCGATCCCAGATACAGTAAATAAATATGATTGAATTCAGATAGGTAAATAAAATTGGAAACAAATCCTGCTAAATACAATGTTTTGATTTGAATATGTGAATGCAGTATTCAGTTTAGTTTATAATCCTTGGCAAAACTACAGACCTACTTTAAGAATCATAAGAAAAATTCAAGGGTCAGCATATAACTTTTGACCAATCATTTCAAAGACATCTTCATATAAGTGAAATTGTAAATTGGGTGTTTTATATTACAAACGATTTTCCCACTTTATACTATTGGCTTAGAATTTCAGTTAGGTAATCTTACAACAGATATAGTATTGGTAATATCAGTACTATTTGTTTGTGACATAAACTGCCAACTCAAGTCTATGATTCGTTAAAAGCGTTAGATACCATTTCGTACTAAACTTGTAATGAAATCAAAATAATACATTTTGAATGTAATGATAATTAACACATACCTTTCTCTGTGCTTTCAGGGCCTTTGCAACAGGTTTCACCACCTGTTTCTTTTGTCCCTTGATGCCAGTCTTTTTGGGCTTGGGCGCGATTTTCAACTTAGCCGCTGCTGGTTTAGGCTTGGGTTTAGAAGCAGCTGCAGCTTTCTTCACTGAAGGCTTCGCACTAGACTTAGCTTTCAGGGCAGCAGCTTTGGCAGAGCCAGGTTTGGCAGTTGGCACCGAAGCAGGCTTCTTTTCCGCGGGCTTCGCAGCAGCAGCTGCTGCAGGCTTGGCAGCCGGAGCTGAAGCTGGCTTAGCAGCAGCGGGTTTCGCAGCCGGAGCTGCTTTGGGTGCAGCGGCCTTGGGGGCGGGCGCTGGCGTCTTGGCTGTCGCCGGCTTAGGTGCAGGTGCAGCAGCAGCGCTAGTGGTAGAAGCAGCTTTAGGTGCAGCTGCTGGAGTTTTGGCCGTGGCGGGCTTCTTTTCCGCAGGCTTGGACCCGGATGACCCTACAAATAAAAAAATTTAACATGACTACATAACCTCAATTTTAAATGCTTTCCTTCCAAGTCAAAATAAACAATATTCCATTAACAGATTATGAATAGAAAGTTAACAAACAAGTACATATTTAACCATTAACAACATAAAAACGAAGCCAGACAGCAATACATTAATTTCTAGGTCCATAACAAGTACCTCGTGGCTCAGCCAAGTAAATGTCACCATGATCGAACAAGACACATTTGTTTTACCACTTGACTTATAGGTTGGAAATGCATTTAAAAAGCATTATTTGCTTTAAATTAACAAATCATTCACGATTCACTGGTATATTTCCACAATATAGAAATACGTACCGGATTTCTCGGGTTGCTTCTTGGGAGGCATCGTGACAAAAAAGATGGAGGATCACTGCTTATGTTGCCAGATTACATTTTATTTGAACCTTCTGATTTTCACGCTGGTAATTTTCTTGAAGACTAGAATTTTTTTTAATGTACTGCTAGGTACACACGCATCGACTTTCTTCGCAGTTGATTTTTCATTGCACCGTGCTTTGACATATTGAAGCAAAAGTATGTCTTGAAGCCGCCATTAGCCTAAAGCTACTAGCCCGGCGCGCGGCCGGTGCACTAGGCCAATGTACTGGACCTTTTTGCTATTTGCGGTCAACGTTCACATACGACCTCGGATTTTATGGTTTTTAGTAGATCACAACAAAATAAATTTGGTGCAATCCGTAGACACCAATCACATAGTGGCCTAATGTTCGATGCATATTAAGGTGACATGAGGGAAATCAGTAAAATTCAAGTTTTTTGCAATTTGCAGGTCGCGTTGCTTGGTCGGTTGATTCGGTATGTAAAGTAAAAATTAACCTATGCCGATTTCAAAACCATTTCGAGGTTTTAGGTTTGTAAGCCTTATTTTTCTATTTTTAGGTCTTAAAACCTTAAGATCATATTTATTTTCACAAAAATACTTAAAATCACTTAACTTTTACTAGAAGATATGTACAACTTTTATTTTATTACATTTTACAAATTTATTTATCAAAATAAATTCTAATAATTAATTTTGCGCGATATAGAAGCGGATCTTTATCGGCGTCTTCTGCCGATTCCTACAGTTTTACATCATATACTGTGGTCCCAAGCGCCACTGAAATACTTGAAGCTCAGAGCTCTATCGGAGATCCAGCCCATTTGGGGCTTTTCCGTTGGATACGAAAAATTTATTAGAAATTCGTTTGAAACAACCCGGATTGAAGATAAGTGCTGGAGCTTAACAGGCTGAGCTGAGCACGTGACACCTGGCGCACCTGGAGCTGCTGCCGAGGCTGCGCCTCAATGTATGCATTGGCGGCGAAGCGCCCAGAGCCCCCTCAAGACAACGCCACTGCCGCCTTCGTTTTATTTAATATAAGTGTTACTTCAGTGTTTTTATATTAATTTAGTTTATTATATTTATTTTGTTAAGTCTTTTTGTATGAATAATAGCAGCAGCGATGTGGTGGGTAATAGTGCATGTCTATCTTCAACATCGCTGACCACCCTGGAGAGATGCCCGCTTTGTACCCAAGCACGGTTTTTTAAAGGTAAGCGGGGTCTGAATGTACATATTGGAAAAGTACATAAACTTCAAAATGCACCTACTTCAGACCCTGTTTTAACACCCTCACCCACAACACAGGACATATCTTCTTTCGACCCACTTTGGAAAACCCTGTCAAAATTCAAAAACTCTGTTCCTATACTAAAGCGAGTTCCCCGAGGCGCTAGACCACTTGTAGCACAAAACCTAGCAGGTTGCGTGCGCCTTGCCGTCCGGGAGAACTCGCTAAGTGCTTGGGAACAACTGCTCACCTTCCCTTATCGAATTCTTCACGTGCAAAAAAATTTGGCAAACAAAAAATCTTTGACATCACAAATTAAAGAAAATTGTAATATTTCGGCTCAAGATTTAGACACCAAATTACCGACGCAGAGATATACCTCTTCAAGAGGTATATCCCATTTGGTGGAAACCAAGTTAGGGGAAGGTGACATTAGTGGAGCAGCCAGGATTCTTTTCAGTAGCGATGTGCTGGCACCGTGCTCCCCAGAAACACTCGCAGCTCTGGAGACCAAACACCCTGCCCCAGCGGATGGCCTTTCTTTTCCCGACCCCCCTGATTCTGACATACACTCCCTCACTATTACAGGTCGAGAGGTGGTCACAGCTGTTTGCTCCTTCCGGAGCGGCTCCGCCGGTGGCCTCGACGGCCTAAGTCCTCAACACCTAAAGGACCTTATCTGTTCAGGCGCCGGGGAAGCTGGTGAGCTACTCTTGAAGGAACTCACAGCTTTGACCTCATGCTCTCCGGCAAGGTGAACGAGGCCGTCATCGACGTCCTATACGGGGCAAATTTATGTGCCCTGCGTAAGCGGGATGGCGGCATTCGTCCTATTGCCGTGGGAACTGTCTACCGTCGTATGGCAGCCAAGATTTGCTGTAAATTTTATGGTGAGGCTGTTTCGAAAAAATTTCAGCCGCTACAGTTAGGTTACGGCTCTAAAGGGGGCTGTGAGGCTGCCGTACACGCTTTGTCGACCTACCTAAATTCTGGCAAAGGTGAGGTCATTCTGAAGGTTGACATAAAGAATGCCTTCAACTCAGTAAATAGAGACACCTTGTTAACAGAAACTAAAAATGAACTACCCCAAATTTATAGTTTTCTTTGGCAATGTTACAGACACCCTTCAAAATTACTTTATCACGACAACCTTTTAGAATCTGCTGTTGGCTGTCAACAAGGTGACCCCCTCGGGCCAGTGATTTTTAGTTTAGCTATTCACCCAATTGTCCGTCAACTAAATTCTAAATTTAACGTTTGGTATCTTGATGATGGAACCTTGGGAGGCGATGTAGATACCGTGTTAAATGATCTAAATTTCTTAAAAAATGAATTTCATTCCATTGGCCTTGACCTTAATCTTTCGAAATGCGAATTATTTGTAGAGGACAGTATCGACAGACAACCGACTATTTCCAAATTTAACGCAATAGCCCCTGACATTAAAATTATTGAGAAAAGTTCTCTTCGTCTCCTCGGGTCTCCAATCCTTGAAAATTCTTTTCCCGATTTTATAGAGGAAAAGATTCAAAATTTTAATGATGTTTCGGAAAGATTGCTCCAAATTAACATGCATTCGGCTATCACCCTAATTCGTTACTGTTGTTTCGGCCCTAAATTAACATACTTCCTTCGTGCTTCCCCTTTATGGAAGCACACACATCTCTTGGACAACATGGATCAAATTATCAGACATACTTTATCATCCATTTTAAATGTGGCTTTGGACGACCGAGCTTGGGCACAAGCAAGTCTTCCTATTCGCATGGGAGGACTCGGCGTCCGCAAAATTTCTAGTATTAGTTTACCTGCATTCATATCCTCGGTCTACGGCACTGAAAAATTAATCAGGAATATCCTGGCTTCCACACTGATTGATTTTGATGTGCCGTGTTTCTCCGAGGCTATCGATGCTTGGAAACTCGCTTGCCGTAATACTGAAAAACCCGACAATCCATTATCCCAGAGACGGTGGGACGAGCCGCTCTGCAGAATAGTTCAGGACAATTTACTCAACACGTCTGCTACTACTGCTGAGCGTGCGCGACTGCTGGCTGTGGGTGAGTGGGAGTCGGGTCTTTGGCTTCTCGCACTGCCATCGTCGAGCATAGGCACTTTGTTCGACGACACGACCTTCCGCCTCGCTGCTTCTTTACGTCTTGGTGCCGCCTGCTGCTCTCCTCATCGCTGTTACTGTGGTGAAGCTGTCAACAGCCTCGGACACCACGGCCTGTCATGCAACCGAAGTGCGGGACGTTTTGCGCGGCACGCGAACATAAATGACATCATCCGTCGAGCTCTTGTTACCGTCGGCGTTCCAGCTATCTTAGAACCCAATGGCTTGGCACGCGACGATGGCAAAAGACCGGACGGCATGTCTTTGTTTCCTTGGAAGATGGGTAGGCCTTTAGTGTGGGACGCAACTTGCGTCGATACTCTTGCGCCATCACATCTTCCAAGCTCATCGTGCTGTACAGGCGCTGCCGCTGCGGCTGCGGAGAACCTCAAGCGGCGTAAATATAGTAACCTTTGTGGTAACTATATTTTCGAGCCGTTTGGGGTTGAAACTCTGGGGCCGTGGGGTCCGAGTGCTCACAGCCTTTTCAAGGAAATTTCTAAACGCCTCGTTGACACTTCCCGTGACCCAAGGGCTGGGTTTTACTTTGGCCAGAGGCTAAGTATTGCCATACAACGTGGCAACGCTGCCAGTCTCTTGGGCACGTTACCAGTTGACAGCGTTGAGGAGGAGTTTTTTGACGCCCTTTTATAATTTGTTGTTATTTTAGTTATCTAACTTTTACTTGACCTCTAAATGACGTCATAAAGTATCCTGTATAAGAAACTTTCAGTGCCTCTTGTAATGAAATAATAAAGTCGTTTTCTATGTGTGAAACGTCAACGTCAACGTCAAGCGTTACTAGGCATGAGATATACTTGCCACATTCAATACCAGGGCTTCCCAGTACGAGTGTGCAAAAAAACCAGGGTCGAAAGCCAGGTTTTAAAAACTTGAAAGTATTTGGTAGAGTTCGGTCTAGTTCCTATCCTACCGGGCCAGAATAATATTTAGACTGTCTGCTTAGGCATGTTTATTTCTCCGCCATTTAAAAGAAATTGCATCAGAGAACAACGATTCTGACGCCAAATTTATGGCTTTTAAAGTGTTTTTCTGTTTGTTCTTGCATTTTCGTCAAAAAGCCAACACAAACTGAAACACGCCAACGTGTGAAAAGCTGGTCGAGAGCGCATTATCAACGTGAACTGGACGTAGCGTTAGAAGCTATGGAAGCCGCAAGGAGGAAGTACCGAACAAATGGCCGCTTTTTGCGGGAAAACAGAAAAGGGTGTAAGTATTTTACTTTTATATAAAACATTATTCTTTTTCTTACTTATCATTTACATGGTTCAAAATCAAAACGTCATTGACATTGCATATTTTCAGGTAAGAGCAAAGAAACATAATGTTTGCGGTCACGCAAGCGCGCGAGGACTTGGCCCGGGGGCGAATTTACAAAGGATATACTATTTGAGTCACGAGCCAGACTCTAATAGATGAGCTTTTGTTTATGCATATTACTCGCAAAAACCTAATCTACCTCAGTAAAAAAATTGACTCAATGGATTAGCTTTTGGCCTGGATATTTTCAAATAAAATGCACGGACAAAACCTAGTACTGTATTATACATATCCAGGAGAATCTAGATGCAAGAACGAGCGAAGCGAGCTCTGGACTTGGGGCATCCCGACTCGGACAGGTTAGGTTCGAAGGGGACGGCAGGGTCTAGTGAGCGAGCGGAGCGAGCGAATTAAGACCCCTACTTTCCCTTCGTGTTAGGTTACTGTAGTGTAAACACTGCAGATATAAATAGGAGCCGCGTGGCGGGGCTACGTCGACTATGCTTTTTATGCGAATATAAATTGAAATTAAAAGCGAATAGGAATACAGGGTGTTTGGTACATCGTTTGCCAAATCGAATAGGCCGAAAGGAGAGGTAATTTGTTATCTCTTCACGCCCTTTAACTCATTCCTTGCTTCACCGGTTTTTTTTATAACAACTTTTTAATTTAAATTTTGAAAAAGTCAAAAATTCAGCATTTTAGGTCAAATAAAAAAATTAAAAAAATTGTTTAGACATAAAATTTCGATTTAATTTTGATGTGTACTGTTGTATGATGCTACCAAATTCAAAATTACTTGATAGTAACAATTACTTTCTTTTTTAATAGCTCGTAAAGTTTTTGTAAAAGAAAAATAAACTGAAAAATCAACTTTAAATGGCTATAAAAAAATGTTTTTTTTTGTTTCAAATTCTTAAAAAGGTTTTTTTATAAGAAAGAGATAGGACACTACGCATTAGTGATATAACAGTATCTGTCTACTTACTTGAGGCATGTTATTTATGCTAAAACTACTGTTCTTACTGTAATTTCGAATATCAGCATAGTGTCTCGATTACACATTTAGTTAAAATTAAAAGGTATTAAACGTTTTTTTGGGCATATTGCATACCATTGGAAAGGAGACAGACTAGAGAACTTTATAAAAGAATTCGAAGATCTCGATCGCTTTTAGTTTTTTTTTTATAGCCATTTAAAGTAGAGTTTTAAGTTTATTTTTCTTTTACAAAAACTTTACGAGCTATTAAAAATGAAAGTAATTGTTCCTAGCAAGTAATTTTGAATTTGATAGAATCATACAACAATAGACATCAAAATTAAATCGAAATTTTAAGTTTATACAATTTTTTTATTTGACTTAAAATGTTGAATTTTGGAATTTTTCAAAATTATATTAAAATGTTGTTATAAAAAAAACGGTGTGGCAAAGAATGAGTTAAAGGCGTAAAGAGATAGAAAATGACCTCTCCTGTCGGTCTATTCGATTTGGCAAACTATGGACCAAACACCCTGTATAATATATAATATTTTCTCAAGAACGGTGCATTAACTTTTAATGGTAGTGGTGCCAGGGGAGAAGGGGTACACCCTCCCTCACCCCCCTCCGCCTGCCAAAGAATTCTAGATTTTTTACCAAAATAATAACAGTTTCCATGTAATTATCCACCTATTATTGAAGCTAACGATCAGTAAATATCGGTATCAAATTGAATAGCATTTGTTGCTGCAATGTTAGAAGGAATTTGTCTAACAAAGTCTACGCGATTTCGGTCTATTTCTGCACTAGAAAGGTAATGGCCCTACATTAGGGTTTCGGCAAGTTTTTGTCAAACAAAAGCTAAACCAGATCAGTTTGCACTTTCACTCTGTAAATACCTTTCCTTTGTAAAAACGCGGTGCGGGCTCTCAGGACTGGATGCGGCCTAAAAAAAAAAAACTAACAGTAGAGCACCAGCAGCCAAAAAGCCGCCCAGACTCGCTTCATGCTATCCTCGCACGGCACGCAGCAGCATTTGAATATGTGGCAACTGGAATGCATAGCATCGAAGCTATCCTTCACCAAATATCCTTAAAAAAATTGCAGCTTGAAATTTGATTGCATCTGGAGGAAGGATAAAGTATGGAAATAAATAATAGATCACAAGTAATTTTTAAAATAATATATTTATTAAATTGGCTCTGACTTGAAGCCCCATACTTTAGCCATCTAGCTCAATTCCTGAACCCGTGAATGTTTCTGTAGGGGGTTGTATCTCCAACTTAATTTCTTCGGTTTAGGCAAGCGGCCCCGTATACACATGTTATGCAGAACTGCACAAGCCTTGGTGATGCACCCCACTATAGTTGGGCTGTATTCAAGCACCTAATGCGCCCTTTTACACGTTGACCTTGTAACTCTTTACGCAGGATCTTATTTGCAGTTCTGTGTTCCACACTTCCAAGCAGTTTGGCTCAGCATTAAGAATCGGGATGAGATTCCAAGGCTACAGAAACACCTGGAAACATTAAATTCTAGTATTTATTTTTTAACATGAATGTTTGTTATTATTGTTACAGTTACTGACCTAGAAGCCAGCAATATGTAGCAGCAGAACATGTGTCTCGTCCACATATCCTAAAACGCCAGGAAACCCGAACCTGCGGTTTTTCCTGAAAATAAACATCTAATTGTACAATAAATAGGTAGATGTATTTCCTCTTGTACACTATAATTTATTGTAACAGCTCATTGACAATTTAATTAAGTTGTTCTTGTATCTTTTAAATTATGTTGACTTTAGTTATAAAGAAACAAATATGTGACTGATGTTATATTTTTACATTACACTATTGTAATATTCTAAAATAGAAGTTCCTGTTGACTTTGTTTTGTATTGTACACACTGCAACCAAGAAATCTCACCCCCCCCCCCCCCCCCGAAAATTATAAAAGCGCCATCTCTGTGAAATCAATGACACTGCTAAGTTATTCAAACTAAAAATTAAATATAGACGGCGCTCATGTAAGCGACCGCTACGTAATACCTATCGATCGCATCCTACCTATTAAATCTATATGATGCTCTGTGATCCTACGTATTGAAATTTTTAAACTTCCAAACGTGTTCCACAAACATTATATTTACATATTTCTAAAAACTTACAACAGAATTTTAAAATTTAATAAAGGGCATTGGGTAAGTTTGTATGGACCAGTGGCATGATTTTTAAATCATGCCTCGATTGAGTAACTTTATAAAAGTGAAAATAATCGTCCTTTGGGAATTTAGGAGTATGAGGAACAGGGTGTAAAGTTCCTCGATACTCCTTAGAAAAGGGAGGATCCTCCGGCCAGACAGGTGTTATGTCTGGCGGGCAACTGCCCGATAGTTGTTATCGGGTTTCTCTATATATACTGAAGTCGATGTAAATTTTGCTTGCGACTTGTAGAAAATTGATGTTAGTTGCTCCGTCGTATCATTGATGGCGCTGTAGACTTTTTGTAGTGTGTTGCTTTTGTGGTCGCTACATCAGCATCGCTCCCCCCCGGAGACCGGAGGTCGATAGTCGAATGTGTCATCTTTTAGGTATTTAGCCGTGCCAGTTGGAAGCTCGTTGCCGCATTGTTCACGGTAAGTCGTAACAGTCTGCGGTGGTGAGGCGAACCCCAGTGAGTCGGGGCCGGCGCTGCGTTTGCTCCGGTGTGTCGGATGTGGTACAGCGCAGCGATGTGGCAGACAGCTAGAGAGGTGTCGACCGGGAGGTAGAAGCTCTCGACCGGCCGAAAGTGCAGTGTGCTGTGCCATGGTCGTTTGATGAGAGGCTGAGGGTGCTGACTAGGAATGCGCTTCCGCTGCATGCTGGTGGTCAGGAATACCCATTTGAAGCTGGCTGGCTGTGAGAGTCGCTGCTCGAAAGCTGGAGGAAGTGATGATGATGACGTCACGTTGCACGAAGGCTGCGCTGACGTCCATTTCGGGGTCACCAGTTTAGGGGTATGAGGAACAGGACTGCTTAACCGGTCTAATCCTATGGATGCCTAGAATTTAAGGCCTCCAGCTAGGGCAGCAAAATTATCTGAGTTGAGCGACAGCTCGCTAAGGGCACCCCCTGCGGGGTTCGGGCCTCGGCTTAGTGTGTCGCTTGGGGAGGGCAGCAAAGGGACAGGCTGGATCTGAGTGATTTCATTATTTAGGGGCTGATTTAAAACTAAAGGCTCAGCATCGCGGGCTGGCTCGAGCAAGGCTCGGGGGGGGCCCGATAGTTGTTATCGGGTTTCTCTATATATACTGAAGTCGATGTAAATTTTGCTTGCGACTTGTAGGAAATTCTCCGGCGTATCATAGATGGCGCTGTAGATGTACATCAGAACGTTCGGCCAGTCGAGATAGGGAGCTGGCTGCTACTCCAGTTTTTCATGACGATCATGTGACGCATAAAGATGCCAGCCAAAGATTTTGTGACAGAACAGTCCGAAAGTTAGAAGCATTTATTTATGGCCGAACGACCTGATATCAGAACGTTCGGCCAACCTGAATCTCCATAACTGAGGACCTTAGAGTAACTGTTACTGAATAAAGATTTATTGACGATTTAATGACAAACAACCAATGCTTTACTTTTACTCGTAATGCCACCGGTTAAAAGTAAAATGAATTTTGGTTTCTGTAACATCAGGACGTTCGGCCAACGTAATCTCCATAACTGAGGACCTGAGAGAAACCGTTAATGAATAAAGACTTAGTGACGAGACTGAAACGAACTTTTATTGTTTTATTTTTCTTTGTGATGGCCCCCTTATATAGTAAATTAAAAATTTAACATATAACCTCAAAACATTGGCATTATCGATTTCTCCACAAGGAAGAAGCCCAGAGAAACCGTTAATCAATAAAGATTTTGTGACGACACTGAAATTAACTTTTATTGTTTTATTTTTCTTTGTGATGGCCCCCTTATATAGTAAATTGAAAATTTACAATATAACCTCAAAACATTGGGATTATCGATTGCTCCACAACGAAGAAGCCTAGAATACTCGCAAAACCCTTGATGTGTTAAAGGTTTCAGTGCAATGGTGTCAGTATTTTTGTTGATTCCAGATTAATCTTTAAAAATGCACTATGGCGGATGGCGACTGAAATAGGGTGACCATGTATTCCAACGAAACAAGTATTTATCGAGTACCTAGGTATATATTTATCTACTGAATGAAGAAAACACGTCGAAATAGTTGAAATAAGGTGACGATCAAAGAGCATAGTAATATAGATGGAATAGAGAGCCCACTCAAGAAAATTTTTGACACCTATATTGAACGGTGTCGCCATCTGATACTAAATCCGTTGAACTAATCCCAATAACTATAGGTGCGTACATGTACTTATATCTATATCTTTGTTATTGAATAGGTTTTCTATGGGTTTCTGTTACTGTTTTTATTTCTTTTTTTACACAACTAAAAAAGTAAAAAAGACAGAACCGAGAGACCACATAAATTACACAATATGGGAGACATCTACAAGCATATGCACACGCCGATAGTATAGTAGTGGCCATTTTGTAAACAATTTGTATGATATTGTTACCAACACAAAACAAATATATTAGCAATTACAAAATGCTTTTAAAATAAATAAATGGTTTAACCTTGTTTAGAGTTTAAATTTATTATTTATAACTCAATTTTCATTCAAATCAAAAAGGTATTTAATTACACTGGCTTAATTGGCGTAAGCACCATCTATGTCATATTAATGTACCAAATCTCAAGTTTATGCGGATTTGGTAAGAGATGGTACTAGTATCTTGGTGTAAAATTGGACTCAAGTATGGCAGTGTCCCCCCCCCCTGGTGACGATGTAGGTTTTGCAACAAAATAAATGGATACGCGGACGGAAGACTTTGAGAAGGAGTGCAGATAACTAATATTTTATATAATATGCATTAGAAATAAATTGTTATAAAAAAACGTTACACACACCACCATGCGTTATGATGTGGCCTCTTTGCTTCTACTTTTTATTATTTTTCTGTCTGTGACTAAAAATTGAAACAATCGATCGAATTTCAACCAATAGGCCACCACTAGTTTTACTTCATTCAGTTACGGCGGCTTTCTATAATACATATATCTCAATCCCAATCCTGATCCCTATCCTTGTCTGTAAACAATCAACAGCCGAGTTTGTCACTCTGAGCCCGTTACGATAGATGGCGTGCAATGGAAGGAACGTGCTTACCATAGATGCATTTTTGATACATCACACCTACGTAACAAGGTTCATTTCTGAGTGAATGTCAGTTAGCGAGTGTATGTTTTGGAACGCAGAGCCGAAATATTTGTTTTCCGTGTGTTTACTATTATTATAACGGTGTGGCCTGGCGTAAAGTGCGAGTGCATAAATAAAAGTGGGTAGTACATGTGCAGTGATACCTAATAACTAGTGGTAAGTAATTTATTAAGATATGTGTGAAACTTACGCTTTATTCTATACCTTCATGTTACTGGATCTGTCTATACCTATACAGCGTGAGTCTTCATAATGTGCACATATTAAAATAAGTGAAACTATGCTTAATTTTATCGAAGGAAAATATTTAAATAAATTAATATATTTTTTATAGCTTGTTAAAATTCTTGTTCGCTGTTGTGACCCCTGTCTTAACAAAACTGTATAACTTTTAAACTAGATAAGACAAACTCAGTATTGATTGGAAATAACAGGACGTCCTTATAAAATTAAAATTAAAGAAAAAAATTGCTCTAGATTGATAATCAACTGGAGTTACAGTGTTTCGGCTCAAGAACGATGTAAAATTAACCGTGTATAATCAAACAAAAATGATGCCCAAAATGCCTTACTTTCTGTTTATTTATTTTGATGATAATTAATTTGTCGATGGTCAGTATCATTATGATAAAAGTTACCTAAATGACTTCTATACTTTCAGACTCCGATCCACCTCTGCTGGAAGGCGCTAGGTGTACGAGGACCTACTCGAAAAGAAGAAGAGACACGCTCTGTCGCTTTCTGAAGCGTATGCTACGTCGCGGTCGTTCGTCGCTGGCTGCTGCTGCAACAGACACTTCTGTTTCCTTTGACGTAAGTGTACATAGTTGATTTAAGTATAAAGAAAACCAGCCAAGTGCGGCTCGTGTCCTGAGGGTTCCGAAACTCTAAACAAGGTTAAACCATTTATTTATTTTAAAAGCATTTTGTAATTGCTTATATTTGTTTTGTGTTGGTAACAATATCATACAAATTGTTTACAAAATGGCCACTACTATACTATCGGCGTGTGCACATGCTTGTAGATGTCTCCCATATTGTGTAATTTATGTGGTCTCTCGGTTCTGTCTTTTTTACTTTTTTAGTTGTGTAAAAAAAGAAATAAAACAGTAACAGAAACCCATAGAAAACCTATTCAATAACAAAGATATAGATATAAGTACATGTACGCACCTATAGTTATTGGGATTAGTTCAACGGATTTAGTATCAGATGGCGACACCGTTCAATATAGGTGTCAAAAATTTTCTTGAGTGGGCTCTCTATTCCATCTATATTACTATGCTCTTTGATCGTCACCTTATTTCAACTATTTCGACGTGTTTTCTTCATTCAGTAGATAAATATATACCTAGGTACTCGATAAATACTTGTTTCGTTGGAATACATGGTCACCCTATTTCAGTCGCCATCCGCCATAGTGCATTTTTAAAGATTAATCTGGAATCAACAAAAATACTGACACCATTGCACTGAAACCTTTAACACATCAAGGGTTTTGCGAGTATTCTAGGCTTCTTCGTTGTGGAGCAATCGATAATCCCAATGTTTTGAGGTTATATTGTAAATTTTCAATTTACTATATAAGGGGGCCATCACAAAGAAAAATAAAACAATAAAAGTTAATTTCAGTGTAGTCACAAAATCTTTATTGATTAACGGTTTCTCTGGGCTTCTTCCTTGTGGAGGAATCGATAATGCCAATGTTTTGAGGTTATATGTTAAATTTTTAATTTACTATATAAGGGGGCCATCACAAAGAAAAATAAAACAATAAAAGTTCGTTTCAGTCTCGTCACTAAGTCTTTATTCATTAACGGTTTCTCTCAGGTCCTCAGTTATGGAGATTACGTTGGCCGAACGTCCTGATGTTACAGAAACCAAAATTCATTTTACTTTTAACCGGTGGCATTACGAGTAAAAGTAAAGCATTGGTTGTTTGTCATTAAATCGTCAATAAATCTTTATTCAGTAACAGTTACTCTAAGGTCCTCCGTTATGGAGATTCAGGTTGGCCGAACGTTCTGATATCAGGTCGTTCGGCCATAAATAAATGCTTCTAACTTTCGGACTGTTCTGTCACAAAATCTTTGGCTGGCATCTTTATGCGTCACATGATCGTCATGAAAAACTGGAGTAGCAGCCAGCTCCCTATCTCGACTGGCCGAACGTTCTGATGTACATCGCTGTAGACTTTTTGTAGTATGTTGCTTTTTGTAGTCGCTACAGGAACAAAATCAAAGTTTGAAGAGTATTGGTATTGCTCGAGAATTAAATGTCGTCGTAAGTGTAATCGTATCGTGTATCGTAAGTGTAATACTAGACGTGAAGGGCTCGGCATTAAATATTTAGGTACTTGAAGGAGGTATTTTAGTATTTTTTTATTACACGTCTGCAGATGCGTCCGCCGCGGACGTCATCTGGATGCGTCCGCAGACGTATAGAGGGGGAATATAAAAAGCCAATGAACTAAAAGGGCGTTTTTTTTTCTAAAGCTAAAAAGTACATGCAACCGCCAGATGGCACCACTGAGCCGAAAGTATGGAGGGCATAAAAGTACGAAAACTGGCAAGACATTGACGGGAAACGAATTGACATCTCTCATATTAAGCTTCCAGTGACGGTCAACTAGTTTAATAGGCAGGGCGGTCATGCTGCACGAGTTCCTTTAGTGCAGCCATAACTTACACAAATGAATTAGGCCATATAAGAACTTTCGAAGTAGACATGCTCATAATCCAATCAGAAATCTATTAAAACAACCGTTTTAAGTACGTTACTATGCAATTTATTATACTTTATATAATATGTATTTACTTACATACATTCCTAGGTATTCATAAAAGTTTAGCACAAATAATGCCAAAATGCAAAGGCTAACATATACAAAGAGGCACTGATATCTAAATCTATATACAACAAGTAGATTATATAACCAAATAAGCGCGAAGCGTTAACAAAATAATGTTTTTTTCTCTCTAAGATGAGTGTTTGAAGTTTTATTACATATTTTAATTACAATCCATCTAGAAGGTAACCTTTGAAAGTAGCTGGACAGTTACACAACAGATGTTTCGTTTCGTGTTTTAGAAACTTGTTTTAGTACTTGCGCTTATTCTACAAAAAAAAATGGTTGAGGGCGGTTTCAGATTAGCTTATTTTCGGTTCGTCTTTGGAAGTGCTTGACCGTGCGTACTCTCACGCCTTATATTTCACGCGGGACTTGGACGAGCGTTGACGTGCTTATCATCTCGTATAAGGTGCAGACTTAATCAAAGCGGAGGCGTGCGCAGCTGTGTGTAGCAGAGAGTAGAGGAAATGCTTAGGAGCTAGGGTGTATCCACCGAAGTTGTGCGGAAATACACGTACTGGCTGGACCGGAGCAGAGATCTGTGTACAGCCTACTCACGCCCAGTTTAGCGCCGGCCGCACACCGCTCACTTCTCTTCTCATCTCCGCTAGGCTCTGCTGCCGAGTTTGGAGGCTGGCCTAAACAAATATCATCTCTCTTCTGTGCTCAAAAATTTCCACTAAAGCTAAGCGGAGACGAGAAGTAAAATAACTAAACTGTTGGTGGTTTACGACATATATCCCTCCCTCCCTCTCGCCTCCGCTTCGGTGGAGACCGGGCCGCGAAAGACGGCTCACGCCACATAAATCTCGCGTTCGTTTTTCGAAGCCACGTTATGTGGCGCGCGTAAACCGTGACGAGCTTATACGCGCTACAAAATACGTTTATCTGAAACCGCTCTTATACATATTTATATATGAATAAAAGATTGAAGACATTATATTTTGTAAAATAATTAATAAAGCCATCTAATCGAATTTGTCAAGTTGTACTAACTGACATGTTAAGAATTACAAATTCCAAGTCCATTAATTATATTCACTTGGAGCATGACTAGAGCTAGCAGCTGTTCGATGAAACGATCCAATATTTAAGAGCGGCGTATTATAATTTGCATTTACTGAGCCTTGCAGAGGTGATTGTAAATTGCCCACGGGTCTTTTTCCTATTATTAAAGGGAAACATTCATCGGGAATACCAGATAGCGCTGTTTGTACACGCTTCATGCGGTTTGAACATTCCTCAAAGTGATCAGTTATATATTTCAGCCCAGGTGCAGTTGCAAGATTATAGTGTGTTTTAAGATTTTTATCAATAATTTTCAACCCTTCTGAACTGGTGTATGTAACTTTTTCTCCACTATAAAAGAATATATCAATATCTGTAGCATTCTCCATAAGCTGGCATTTTGCTAAAGGAGTGTACAATGTTATCTTTGGTGTTTTGGCTTTGACAAGTTCAACAAATCGAGAAGCATATAAATATTTTTTCCAATGTTTCTGTGGTAAATTGTGATAAGTAAATACTTCATCAGGATTAGGATCATGATCCAAGTTCAGACTTCTAGTTTTATTATCAACTGTATATATTATAATCTTCATGCCATCTTTAGATATTTTACATATTTCTGCTACTTGTTCTTCTCGATCTTTGCCTTTCTTTTTAATGAATTCGACAATTACTCCAGAAGATTCAATTTTCAGTATTGCATTTCGTGTTCTGTGTGAAATTGTTGGCAATCTTTCAGCACACAGTGGAGGAACACTTAACACATTAGTATTGACTGTACAAGGTTTAGGAATATTTTCTTTGTTTTCTTCGAAATTTATGTTTGCTTGAGGCATTTTAGATTTTAAGTCAATTTTTCTTATATTTTCCAATAAAGATAAATTGCTGTTGCATGGACTTTCACTTTTTTTAAATATATTATTGTGTTGATTTTTAAATTCAAACATTTCTCCAGATGCTTTATCACTTCCCGTGCACAAATTGTAATTTCGGTTATTTGAACAAGTTGAATTAGAACTGACTTCTTGAGTAAATATGTTATAAGACATAGGTCTGACATCTTTTTTTTCGGCGCTGTACTCTTTCATAAGACACTCAGAATCGGTTCTATCATCAGGTCTAAATTTATTGCTATGTTGGGTACTGTGCAGTGTTGTAAGGAACCCAGAATCTCGTGATATATCTTGCTTGCATGAATTTTGGACATTACATAAAAAGGGATGCTCTAATATACCCTTTAATGTTATTCTTTTTGTGGGATCTTTACACAAAAGCTTCTGCAATAAGTCCTGAGCTTGTAGGGACAGTTCCAAAGGTATCTTGTAATCAGCATTAATAACTTTATTAAGAGTAGTCTTCACATGCTGAGTGTGAAAGGGGGGGCTTCCCACTAATAATGTATAGAGCATACAGCCCAAACCCCAGACATCAGCTGGTAATCCATGGAATTCTCTCGAAGCTACCTCAGGAGATATATAGTTTGGTGTTCCACACATGGTAACATGTTTTTCATCTGGGCCATTCAACTGCGTTGCTAAACCAAAATCAGCTATTTTAACATTAAGATCCTTTGTCAGCAATAAGTTGTTCAATGATAGATCTCTATGAATGATGTTATGTGTATGAAGATACAAAACTCCACTTAGCACCTGTCTAAATATGTCAGCAGCTGCCTTCTCTGATAGCCCACGAGTACCTAACTTGAAGTGTTTTGCTAGCTCACCATTGTGTGCTAGTTCCAACACCAAATAAACATAATGTGCATCTTCAAAAAATGTGTACAATTCTAGGATAGCAGGATGCTTCAGACGAGAGTGAATGGTGACCTCTTGTCTAACTCTGCCTATCATACCAGCACTTGCCATAAGTGCTTTGTCTATCATTTTGATAGCAACAAATAATCCTGTTTGTCGACATTTTGCTCTATAAACATGTGCAAATCCTCCTTTACCAAGATGTTCTAGTATTTCATAATCTTCTATTTTTTCACCAAACATTCTTAGTAATTACAATATCCTAGTATCATGAATAAAACCATTTTGTCTATGTGAATCATTAATATCCATTGTCTTTATAGCATCCATTACTTCTGAGTATACTGAAAAAAAAAGTGAACATTTTATTTATTTATGATATTTGTCTCAATATCAAATATCCAAATATAATATATTATTTATCTGCGTTATTATTCTAAGTATTTATCATTATTTTTCATAAGTAGTCAAATGACAAAACCAGCAGAACCCTGTATAATTTCCTCCTGTCCATCTTACATCTTTTATGTGGAGACTAGATTAACAAAAATTGGATACTGTGCACTTTTTAGGATTCCGTAGTAAACAAGGAACCCTTATAGTTTCGGTATGTCCGTCTGTCTGTCTGTCCGCGGTTTAGCTCAAAAACTGTTGGTACTAGAAAGTTGTAGTTTGGCATGAGTATACACGCTGATGATGCCGGAAAAGTGGTAAAATAAATTTTTGCAAAAAAACAATTATTTAGGGTACCTCCTCTACATGTAAAGTAGGGATGATAATTTTTTTTTACGTCCTTCCCATTTTGTGTGATATCGTTGGATAGGTCTTTCAAAAATATTATGGGTTTTGGAAAGAGCGTTTTTTGATTACGTAAACCGTTCGTGACTTATCAAGCTTTAAAGTACCAATTTTCGTTAGAGTCAAGTGTCCCCCCCCCCCTCTACCAACTAAACGGTAGTAGTTAGAAATTCAAATGTCACGGCATTAGTACCTATTTATAACGAAATTTAAAGGAAAACTATCACACTTAAGTGGACTTTATAAGTTTACGAGTAATAGTCGACCAATTGTATTTGACTCGAAAATTATGAACAACTTCATAGAAATGTCGATAGATGGCCCTAAGCGTTAGTTGTACTAAAAACGAGTCTCATTTGCAGATCATATATGGTGGTTTTTATAAATATTGGTACGGAACCCTTCGTGCGCGAGTCCGACTCGCACTTGGCCGGTTTTTGTATGTCCTTTTTGGACTGACAACTGAAATATTATTACTACCTATTACAAATAAGAATGTTCAAATGATTTATTTCATCTGAAATATTTTTATGTAAGTCCAGGGTTTAAATTATGTTTTCCTTCATGCCATGTCAATTATGTCCAAGATAGACTTAAAAAGTATATATGGATTGAAAAAGCTACATTATAAATACTAGCCTAGATGTGAACCATGTGTGTGCATGAGAGGTGAGGCCTTAACTACTTGGCTATCAAGAAATCAGACAGAATTACTTCTGCATTAGGATGGAAGTGTGTATGATTACCTTATTTATAATCCATTTAGCATCCTCAAGGCTTTTTGAAATAATCTCTTTCACTCTCTCTGGATCTGGTTCAAACTTGTGTTGTTTGTAGCTCTGGAAGATGAAGGAAGTAGTTAAGCGGTATACATTTAAAAACATTATACATAATATAATAATATTGAGTACTTAATAATGCAAATATGTATTGGTCTGTTTCTCAAATATTGACAAGAACTTATCTAGGGATAAGTAAAGTTCTTGTTAAAATTTCATACTAATTATATTCATGGCTAATTATAACAGCCACTCGAGTTGATCCTCAGGTTAAGCCACGCTTGCCTGGGTTGGTCTGTGGGTGGGTCAATTGTAGAGCTTTGCCAGTTTGATACAGGTAATGAGTGGCCTGAAAGTCTAACAACCAGTTAGTCAGTCGCACCAAGGGGTATCATAGTATGATAGGTTATAGTTATTGAGGTCATATCAATTGCTCCAATTAAAAAATACTGGTATTCAGCTGCATTCAGTTATGAATGGAAGCTGACCCCAACATAGTTGGGAAAGGCTAGGAAGATAATATATTGGAATACGATACCCTAAAGTAGGTCCGCCCATAAGACGACCAATTACCTTTATTATTCTTATTATTAAAAAGAAATGTTATTTTAAAGTATTTCTTTGAATAATCAATTCTAATTTAAAATTCAACAGAATATGAAAACTAAACAGAAATATTAAAAGAAAATCGATATGGAGTGGTATAGTAAATTGGAACATGCGGGTTCACCGGATGCTACTATGTTACAATGGTTTTAATCAAGGTTCTAAACAAAACATACCTAGCATAGAAACTTACCTGTTTTACAGCAAATTTATAGTGTTTACAAGCGTCCGGGGGAAGCTTTTCACACTGTCTTAGTAAATGTTTATATAGTTGCAGAGATGTCATAACAATTTTTGAGTCATTAGTAAAACACCTTATAAGTTTAAACATTTACCTCGTAGTATTTACAACACTTGCTTGATTTTCTTTTTGATCGTGTTGTAGATCGCGATCACGTAATTTTGACGTTGACTAGAGATGTGTCAACTCGACTTACTAACTCGAGTTTACTCGAGTTGTGATTAGTTCGAGTTAACTCGAGTTGAGTTCTCCCTAACTCGTTTTTGAGCTGTCGGTAAATGAACGAATCAATCGAAAGAGCGACAGTGCGATCAGTTCGTTGGACCGAATGACACCGACGATGACACGATATATTTTCATTGTGATGATTAAACTATTAATAGCTTATGAGGTCTACATTATAAAGTTAAGACTGATATAATTTTGTGAACACTAAAACTAGTTTTGTTGTTAAATATGGGTACTTATTATAACTAAACTGAAACCAAAAATAAATGAGGAAAAACTCTAATGATTAAAGTGTAAATTATATACGTCGTAACCTATAAAAACATTTTCATTTCAATCCTACCTGCGAAGTTTAGCAATGATAATTGTCCTAATAGACTTGGATGAAAGAACAAATATGTAAAAAAGTAATTTGTAACAAATCGTACACTCAGTTTCTTCCTGCTAACTCGAGTTGTGTAACTCGAATTTAATTCGAGTTACCTGAATTTCAACTCGAGTTTACTCGAGTCGTGTTTTTTCCGAGTTGGCACATCTCTAACGTTGACTCGCGTCTGTCGGTCTTTCACGCACAGATAAATAATAAAACATCTGTAACATAGTGTAGGTCTGTGGAATGAACAGTCCATGCAAATTACTAACGGCTCGTGCATGTGGCATCCTCACACTGACGCAAGTTATTATTTACAATGGTCAAAGATACTTGTAAGATACTGTGATCTTTGACTGTCGTTACAGATAGTCAGTGACCCGAAAGTCTGACAACCAGTCTTACCAAAGGGTATCGTATTACCTAGTACTAACTGGGTTGTGGAAGGTGTGGGAGGTCAGATAGGCAGCTCCATATAAAATATTGGTATTCAGCTGCATCCGGTTAGACTGGAAGCTGACCCCAACTAAGTTGGGAAAAGGCTAGGCAGGTGATGATGGTCAAAGATACTTGACCAACGCACTCTGACAACGTACAGTGGGCCCATAAGGTCCAAAATGATATTGACGTTGTAATGTGGAACATACGGCAGCAGCGCTTCTTTGTTGTTGCACTGTTGGAATATAGAGATGATTTAGTGAGTTTTGTGACAGTTCATTCACTGATCCCACTGTGGAACATTTTTATTTTACTGCACAAACCTCAGCTCCCGTATTCACAAACGCACGGATTCGATTTCGATTCGGAAAGTCGTATGTCTATCTCACTCGCTTTCGTAATGCCAAAACAAGATATACATACGACTCATCGAATCGAAATCGAATTCGAGCGTTTGTGAATAGGGGGCCTGGTTTAGCTAAATAGTGATAAATACATGTGAATAAATATATTATTATTTTGTGTTTTTGAGAAGTATAATGAGAAAAATGTCGTGAGGAAAGTTTCGAGTATGAATGTGGATGGGTAAGAAAATAGAGGATGACCAAAGAAACGATGGATGGACTGTGTGAAGGATGATAAAATATGATCTGATGAGATCACAAGTAATAGAAGAGGAAGACATGCTTCGCCGACCTCATATAAATGGGATAAGAGCAAGAGAATGATGAAATACATTATGATTTGTTTACTAAGTTATTATTAAATGTCATAGCAAAATTGTACTAACTTAAATATGTACTTATAATTTCAAAGTTCAAGGTTAACAAATCATTCTAACTTTTACCGAATGGTAATAGTTTGCTGACATTACTTACTACTTCCATGGATTGCGCTCATCAATTTTTTATCTGTTCCTCGTACTCACTCACTCATCCATCATCTTTTCTTTGAATAGGAATAGAATTTAGTAAAATAAAAAATGGGCGAAGTTGTGATAGATTGTACTTGTTGCAATCAGATATGAGTGTATTTAAAGTATGTAGTGATGTATGCTATAAAGTTTTACCTTGCATATTTTTAACATAAGGATTAGTGTTATGATAAGTCAATAGGTATTCCTCTTTATGTTTGTGATTGTATTACATACCTTGATAATGATTTGTTAACGCTAATGTGGTATGGCACTTGTTACTATTCGACGTTCTCCGAGTGTGCAAACACCAAGGAAAACGGTGAGTACTGGATTCTAATTTTTTTTTTAGTGTTGTTGTGTCAGATTGGTCAGACGATTTACGTTGAGTGTTTCTAGAGGATTACGTTGACTACTTCGTATACGATTCCCTAACACTCATACATCTTTCTATTTACCTCTACCATAAGCCCTGTTTAGCTCTTTGTCCTTTTAGTTAATCTATCAAAATAACACTTTTTGTATCTCATGATGTTTAAGTTTCAAAATGTTAGTGGTTTGTAATGTGAACAGTTTGTTATGAAGTTCTGTCATACATATCTAGTATATATAATTTTAAGAGCCTTGTGAGTGGTCTCAACTCTCAAGAAACTAGAATACATAGTTAAATCAATATTTTCTTTTGTTTAAGGATGAGACCGAAAAATCAAGTGATAATATTGAAGACGATGTTGGGAACCGTATCAGCAAGAGGTAGGTAATGTTATTATATCAAAAATTCTCTTAAATGGCAACCATAACAGTTAGGCCCTTAAAGATTTTATTATAAATGGTCAATAATAAATTAATTATCAATTATTTGTGCACTGATTGAGAGAATTTCTTGTTGTATTGACTGTCAGAAAACTCCAGGTCGCACTACTACTTTTAATATCCAATATTTTTTCAAGAAGCACTGCAGGGGTAGGTTAGGTACAGTTTCTTTGTTGTTTTATTAATGTGGTACCAATTATTTATTTTACCATTTATGTTTACACAGTAGACAACACATGAAATAAAATAAAATATATGATTACAAAGGTACTGCTTATTTCATATGATATCTCTACCAGCTGCCTGTGAAGAGAGAAATCGAAAAGAAATGTAGACACTAGTGAATAGTGATAGTGTCATTATTGTAGAATATCTTACTAATATATATCTTGAGACCTAGGCTGTATAGTAAAAATCCTATCCAGCCTGCATTCGCTATCCCCACTGGGCCACATTAGCTAGAGTACAGGCATAAAACTTAATAATGCTTTGGGAAGAACTAATAGACATCAAAATTGTTGTTTATAATGACTGTCTTATAATTTCAAACCCAACAATATTACAAATCAATTTTATGTAACGCAAAGTATATCAAAAAGAATTGTACAGAATATATTATATGACAATGTGTTTAACATAGTTGGAATATCTACTCTCTTAGAGTTGTTTGTTCGCTTATTTCACTGCCCTTGGTCACACAAGCCATTATTCCCAATGTATCACAAAGACCTGGTGGAGTTCAGCCTTGTGCACTTTGACATGACGAGTCATTAGGTGTCCTGTTATCGTCCTGACAGCCATCACTCTTTGGGATCTTAGCAAAATTGCAATTGGGCAACATCTCTTGTTCAACAGTCTCAAGTAGCATAAGCGCGTCCACCAGCTATCGAACAAGAGTTGAGTCACAGGTGCTTCATCATCCACTCGAAGCAAACACCCCCTACCACGATGTTGGATCCCAGAGCTGGACCTTTTGAGGCCTGTACAAATAAAGGGACTAAGATTTGTGCAACCCCTAGAGACCGAACTACTGGAACCTAACTCTATATTGTGCGACCGTCGATACGTATTCCCCCGTGCTGTTACCAGTGTGTCGTTCGCGAGCCAAATGATGTTGGCACTAAAAAGGAGTAGATAGTCCCTGACAATGAGGTGGAGGCTACTATCTCCACCGCATTGTCGGCAATATTATTGTGGTAATGTCACTCGGCATAGAAGTGGTGCTGTCGAGACAAGACTCTGCCAAGACAAATTCGCCCCGAGCTACGGCTCAATCCAACGGGATCAGGATAATCGTGCGGATGTTGGTTGACGCCGCCCATTATGAAACGCACTCCGTTAGCAACCAAACTGCGTGTAAATAAGTGGTTCCTACGAATAACTTTCTTGAGATTGATCACAATTTGTGGATTTCATTAAAAAATAAAATCTTATTGTCGTTTAAACAATGTCTTGCTGACCCAAATCGGATCATTTTAAGACGAGTTCTGTTGCTAGTCTTGGCACTTAATTTGAACTACACTGTTTGAAGCCTGGTGTATACTGGAAAACTTAAGGCCCTACCATACGCCAATGACCTTGAGCAAACGAGACATAATTCAACATTAGCGCCGTCTACCGCCCAACGTCCGTGCGTCAAATGACGTTTCCGAAGAAAAGTAAAACATGAGAACAGACATACAATTTTGTTTTTGCCCGCTCAACTTCGTGGCAGCTGATTCGATTTTCATGACCAGCCCCCGTATTCACAAAAGCTCGGATTCGATTTCGATTCGGAAAGTCATATGTCTATCTCGCTCGCTTTCGTAATGCCAAAAAAAGATAGAGATACGAGTTGTCGAATCGGTATCGAATCGAACCATTTGTGAATACGGGGGCTGATGTATTACGTTGATTTTCTATCTAAAAACAAAGAATGAAACGGATACGAAAAAATAATCTAATTTAGATGTTCAAATAATTTCATGTAAGTATCGTTTTTAAAACACATATCTTTTTACTAAAACAAACTCTTACTACACTTTATAATGGTATCCTTAGAGTTCAGCATTACCCGCAAGAATGGAAAGTATCCAAAATTATAATGATACACAAACCAGGAAAACCACCAGGTGATGTTAGTTCCTAAAGACCAATCAGCCTTTTACCAATAATGTCAAAAATCTTTGAAAAATTGCTATTGCAAAGGATTGCACCTATTTTACAGAGAAACAAGATTATTCCAGAACATCAATTTGGGTTTAGGCGACATCACTCCACAATCGAGCAAGTCGACAGGGTGAGTGAGAAAATAAGGAAAAGTCTGGAAGAAAAAGATTGTTGTTATGCGGCCTTCCTCGATGTCCAGCAGGCTTTCGACCGAGTTTGGCACAAGGGACTCTTCTACAAAATTAAAACTCTCCTACCGCATTGCTACTGCCAATTGCTACATTCTTATTTGGTAGGAAGAATGTTTCAAGTTAAAGAAGGCGACACTACCTCCGCATGCCATGAAATCAGGGCTGAAGTTCCCCAGGTGTCCATACTGGGACCTTTTCTATACACTCTCTACACATCCGACCTACCACAAACAGAGGGGACTATGACTGCCACATTTGCTGATGACACCGCTATCCTAGCCAGCGATAAAGATACTGCCACTGGCTACAGAAATGGAGAATCAAGGCAAGTGTGGCAAAGTGTACTCATATCACCTTCACATTGCGGAGAGAGAACTGTCCCCCTGTACGACTCGGAGATACCGTGCTGCCTCATCAAGACTCCGTGAGATACTTAGGCCTACACCTAGACCGTCGGTTAACATGGACCCAGCACGTAAAAAAGAAGCGAGATGAGCTTAAAATACGATACACCAACTTACTATGGCTCCACGGCAGAAATAGCAAGCTCACTCTAAACAATAAGCTCCTGATTTACAAATCGGTATTGAAACCTGTTTGGCTATATGGCATCCAACTATGGGGAACTGCTTGTAACTCCAATATAGCAATGCTCCAACGCATGCAAAATATAATACTCCGCACAATAGCCAATGTTCCATGGTATATCCTACTAATATTATAAATGCGAAAGTTTGTGAGGATGGATGGATGTTTGTTACTCTTTCACGCAGAAACTACTGAATGGATTTGGATGAAATTTGGCACACGGGTAGTTTATAACCTGGATTAACACATACTTTTTATATACTATATGATACTTTTTATCCCGATAGTATGTTCCCGTGGGACAATTATCGAACTCCACGTGGGCGACGCCGCGGGCATAAGCTAGTCACCAATAAAGAAATACACGAGCAACAAGAGATGATTAGATTAGTGTGAAGGAGGAGATCTCAAAGACAAGAGAGCAATATCAAAATAGACTCAAAAACCATCCTAACGTACTGGCAACAAAGCTACTGACACCCAGCTACAACAAGCGCCTTAAGAGAAAGGATGTTATCTCTTGATTTAAATAAGGAGTTTGATGTCTTCGCTGGAAGACACACTTTAAAAAGTGAGAACCTACATCACATCCGTAAAAAGCATGAAACTGATCGCAGATACTGAATAGGAAAAAAAAAAAACTAAAACAAAACAAGCAGTTACCCGAATATTATTATTATAAGGACAACAGTCTGTGGTAGGTACTTAGAATATACCCATAATAATTGTTAGATGTTGGTTAATGCTGCAATGAATACTACTTTTGTGAATATGAATACGAATCATAATTAATACTATATATGAATAATAATTTTACCATTCAACGAATACGAAGACCTACCTAGCTAATTATTGTTGTAAATTATTAGTTAAGAAAATAAAACACAATAAAACATAGTTGTAGTTACTAATAACTTCTTGCACATTTTTAAATTTAAAATCATAAAATTTAAATTGCAAACAATAATAATACCGAACATCAACAAAATAGTATGTTCCTTAACGTAACCTACTTGAATCGGGTGCTCGGGCTCTTCTGCACAATAAATTGCTTAGTCTATGACAACGAGACAATCATAATAAACACAAAAGTCACGATAAAATTTGAATCAAGGCGCAAAATATGTAAAAAAAATATATGTTATCTACAACGATCCAAAATTGCACTGTTTTTAATTCAAAGGGAGTAAAAAATGTATTTTATTTGTCAACGCGCGCGTGTTCTGCCCGTCACGAGGTGCCGCAGCAGACTAAAATGCCACTGCGTACTCGGCGCGAGCTTTTGCTTGCATATGTATTTAAAATAATACAAATTATTATATCTGTTCTGCACGGTGAATTTTTAGGATGGAAAAGCGTATTAATTAAAAAAACAAAGTAATTAAAAATCTGTGCGTGGAGTCCCTCCGCGCGCAAGAAGGGAATCTTCGTAATACTACACGCATGCGTTCGAGTACCACGCTTTCACTCTCGTTATTTTATTGATCTTCTAAATAATATTTTGTTGTTTTCTTGTTGTATTATTTTTATAACATAAGTTTATCGAGGTTATTCTACTCATGGATTTTGAGCGAAGGCTGGTTACACCGAAGAGTCGAATGCATGACTGTTTGCACGCCATCTTGCGAACCTAGTAGAACTACGTTGTCACAGATCTTGTAATACTGCCATCTCTTAGTGAGTTATAGAAAATATTCCCCCTCCATGGTAGCGTTAAACTTGTTGGAAGTGGCGTAAGAAGTTTTACTTCAATAACTAAAGGTAATTGTCTCATGACCTCAGTTTTGGTAACTAACGATCAATTCCTCAAAGGAATTTTGGCAAAAGGAGGTGGCATGCCATCATAGTTTTCCGCCATTTACATGTTTAATTTGGGATATGGGTGACAATAATTTTGATGATTGGAGCGCTTGTTTTTAAGATTTAAGACAATATACTTGTTCCTATATATTCCTGTATATATTCCTACTTTTCTATCTATTGGTAATAAAATATCGTAATTTCCTATAAAACGCTACATAGGACTGGCAAGGTCTAAAGTTTTAGTTCAAATAAGCGAGTGTTGTCAGTGAATGTCTGTCTAGCACGCCGACATAGCTGCTTTTGATGATTCACAATTTTAAGAATAAGTTTGTAGTGAATTTTGAGATAACTCCAGCAGCAGACGTCAATAATGATGCTGTTGTATTGATTCAAATTATTGCAGGATACCTGAACAGGTTTTTTTTTTATTTAAAGAGGATCCTATTTAAAATCTGAATAAAGTCGCGCAGGTAAAATATTTTCTAAGTGTTTATTAAATCTAGAAGCATATTCCTATTCATCGGATATAAAGGTTACTGGGAGAAGGGAGTTGATTTGTAATTTTACGAGTGCTTGAACTCACCTTTACATAATTAAATATCAAGGACAAAAATCTGAAAGCAGATCTTAGTGTTTGAGTTTGACCTTATTAAAATTGTTGAGTGCACGTCGGTCGTTAGTATAACTAACTACAACTATGTTATTTATTAGTTATGTGTAGCGACTGATAATTTAGGATTTTTCCCGCGCAGATATCCATAGAAAAATAAAACTGTTTAAGTACGGTAGAGAATTTTATCTTTTACTGCATTCATTTCGATTACATAAAGGGTGAAGCATAATAAAGATCTTGCTAATGGAACAATATTAGTTCGCGTAGTATAAATCAGTGCGTGTTCCTTTCTCGACCACCTCGTGTTCCTGTTCTGCGCCGTGTTTCTATATTTAAGCGGTAGTTTGTGCTCAGTTCAGAAGGAAGCTATGAGTGTTGTGACGTCGGCCGTCGAGTGGGCTCGTTGTTGCGTCGCGCACGCACTTTATTGTCGTTCGGGATGTGTTGGATGGTGCACCGCGTACCGGGATCCTGGCCATGGCTGGCTATACGCAGAAGAATTATTATTAATGAACATATTCTTATAAAAAAGATTGAAATGTAGTTTGTATGCCGGTGCCATCTTAAGTGAATGAAGAATTGGGTGCGAATTATTTGGATTTTGAAATGGTTGCATTCAGGTAAGTATCATAATGTACGATTTTGGATATTAAATGGTGCTCTATAAATGTGCATTTTTGATGAAAAATAAATTCGCGTTTATTATGTATTCATCAGAGACGTCACCAATCGCCTACACATGTAAAGGAAGTATTGTAAATAATAAAAATGTCGTCCTTTGTGTGTATCATGTTAGAATATTTGCTACTTACGAGTATAATAGCATTTATATCATTATACCGTACCAGTAAACAGGAAAACAAAGGTTCGAACAAAATAAATGTAGCTATGTAGATCGACCCTCAGCAAAATAATTTGATCAGGTAAAAATACCACGATTAAATAGTGGGACAAATCGGGTTAGTATTGTTTTGAACGACTCACCTTCTAGCTCTACCAAAATTTTTACGGTGTCTGAAGTATAAGTGTGTATGTTTTTGCGCACCGAAGCGTATGAAAGCTTTTCAATATGAGTTTCGATGAATTTTAGCCATCGGAGAAAGCGGGGTTCTCAAAAATATGTCTATTTACCTATTATGATGATATTTATTTATTTACAGGCAACTTTGGCCCATAGATATACCTTACAGACATATATATCGTAATAAAAATTAAAGAAAACAAAGAAAACCCCGACTCAAAAATCCTCTAAAAACAAAACAATTATACCTATTAGAATATTGTTTCTTTACGTATAAATGTAAGTAGAATAGTTTAATCCAAACGTCGTAGCGTCGCCGGAGGACCGCATTGTTTTGTGAATTTGTTTAAATATATTATTTACCTTCAAATTGTTGTCAATGCTAAATGTATGAGAACAGTGTTAAATGTAGTTTAGGTTTTTACTTAGCGGTCCCCGAGACATGGACCGAACTAAGTTTTTCAATCAGTATGCTGTCTGTTTCTTTTTAGGATCATGAGATGTGATCAGACGGGCGCTCTCGGTACGATTGGTACTCGCAAGTCTGTCAATTTTCTTAAGCATCGAATGTTGAAAGACATTCGAGGAATTTTATTGATAGTGTAATAAGTAGTTATTGGGTCCTCGGGGAAGATGTTTATTTGAGTGACTGAAATGAGTTTTAACAAAAAATCGTTTTATGTATTTATCAATCTATAAAGTGTCGGAAAACTTTAAAGGGCATGTTATGGGAAGTTCTAGAAAGTGCAAAAATATACCTCTAAATTACCTTATAGGGTGTCACACACTAGCCGAATCAACTACCTTTGCTCCTGCAGCGATTCCGTCTTTATCTTCTCATGTTTTTTTAGAATAGAATATCATTTATTTCTGAGTATATGGTAGGTACATAAAGATCTTACAATTTATAATAGTTCACATATACTACCGTTGCCGGTGTAGAAATATTAGAATTTTAGTTCGCAATTTATATTAGTGTTCCCAAACCGTTGACATTTCATTTTAATATGTGGACGATTAGCCCCCAATACCAATCTGACTGACTTACTTATAAATATCTTTTCAACACGGCGGCGTTAACTATTTTTCATATAGCTCGTACTGATGCGTCCGTAGAATTTTGTAGTGCATAACATGGTAAGAAGTAAAGTGTTTTTTGTTCAATGTTTTCTAGCAATGAAGAATGAGCATATCCCCTTGATAGAGATCAAGATCTACTCTAACTAATGAGACCAAGTAGAATGACAGCTCTCTTGATAATGTTAACACAAAAATGCCCTCTCCATTTCTTCTCCTTCTTTCCACATTCATATCATTACTCGTCATGGTCACTGGTCACTAGTGCTAATTCAACTTTTTATGCCTAAAACCACATTGATTTTAAAGATAATCTCAAAGTTAGATATGGTATCGTTAATTTTCCAAATTCATATAAACGCATGTAGGTACACACGAAAGAGCTAATCAGTAGATTAGCCGTGTGTGATATTTTATACATAAAACGATCAAGTAAACATCTACAGTTAAACCAGAAAATGTATGGGCTTCAGTAATTTTTTTTTTCTAGTTTGCACAAATACCGCGCCACAGAGGCAAAGTACTTACTACAGTACTGTCATAACTATCATCGCTTTTACGAAGTTTTCTTCCAGGTTCTCCAGTCGCAGATCGTCATCTGTATCCCAAAAGTTTATTTTGATTACCATAGAGCTTCTAATCATTTTTAGAGTTCCGTACCCAAAGGGTCAAACGGGACCCTATTACTGTAAATTCGCTGTCCGTCCGTCCGTCCGTCACCGGGCTGTATCTCATGAACCGTGATAGGTAGCCAGTTGGAATTTCTACAGATTATGTATTTATGTTGATGCTATAACAACAAATACTAAAAACAGAATAAAATAAATATTTAAGGGGGCTTCCATACAAAAAAGCTCGTTTTTCGGTTTTGTTCTATAATCTGTAATGAAGGTAATACAAAAAATAGGCTAGTATTTTCATGGTTTGAACTACTCTAATAGATATCATCACAGAGCGGTCGCATTTCTAAAATAGACTATGATTCCCGATGTTTATCTTGTAGCAGTAGCAGTTTATCCTAATAGGATGGTTTTATACTAAATATTGGTGCTCTACCAAATTGTAGGCTGTGAAATGTTTATCCTTGTAAGTGAGAATGTGCGTTCTTGATAAAGCAGACAACTGGAAAACATTGCACTATTTTTTTTTCGGGCACTCCAGGTGAACTGATTTAAATTGTAATATACATTACATATATGTTGATCAACGTTTAATATGTATAACTCGTAAAGCCGTGAAATGAACGTTCCTTGTAGCTACTTTTTCTCTAGACTCTAGAGCCTGCTTGGACTTTTCAATTTGTATGGCTACCGCTTCTAAAGGCTTGCTCTTTAAGTTTACATCTATTGAGAACCCCGTTAGTAACGAATTTATATAACAGTAATTATTTTATTAATTACTATGTAATTACATTATTTACAAACTACAAATAGATCTAAAATAATAATAAAATTATGTATGTCGAAAATGTTGCCCGCATCGCTCATTAATCGTCAACAGAAAAAGTGCCCAGAAGGCTGGCAGCATTGCCACGTTGAATGGCAATGCAATCAGCATTGCCTTGGCCAAAAAAAAGCCAGCCCTCTGGTAACGTAAAGAGTCCACCAACCTCTGGCGACATTAATTCATTTGACATTCGTCATCAGCCTTTTGTTTAACTATGTTGGGGTTGGTTTCAAGTCCAAACGGATGCAGCTGAATATCAACTAATAAATTTAACATAGAGCGACTGTCTGTCTAACCTCCACAATGCAGTTACTGGATATTGCGATACCCTTTGGTAAGACTGAATGTTAGACATTCGAACTTCTGACTTCCCGTACCGTGTTATTATTTTGCCACGAGCCCCTCATGTTCATAATAATGACATTTATTCATATGAATAAATTATTTTTAGTAGAGGCTATCTTCTTTATGGGGTTTAGGTTTCCGCACTTAGTCCCTTAAGTGGACCATTGTGCGTGAGCCGTTGTGGCCGTTACTCCAACCAGCCCACCTCCCTCCAGAAGCAGATCACACTTCCCGGTCTTCTCAGGGCATCCGCAAGGGATCTCGGTGTTCCCAGGGTCTCCTCGAGAATCTTGGTAACACCGGTGCACTCAAGCAGTACATGCGCCACCGTTTCCTCCGCATTCATGCATGCTCTGCACAGGGGAGTATCAGTGATTCCTAGAGTGTAGAAGTGTTTGTTCAGTGAACAGTGTCCAGTGATGGTCCCCGACACCAGACGCAGACCATCCCTGTCCAGACGCAGAAGGCGCCTGGTCAACTTTGTATCAGGGGATGGCATGGCTTCTTTGGCCTGCCTACACCCGGGTGTCGAGGTCCACCATTTTTCCACTTGTGTTCGAGTGTGATCCTTTAGCCAGTTTTTTAGTTGCTTGAATGGAATGGCCACAATGGGCTCGGGTCCGTAGGGTTTTGTACTGGATCCTCTTCTGGCAAGTTCATCCGCCGCATCGTTCCCCAGGGATCCACTGTGACCTCTGATCCATTGTAGTGTCACCGTGTTGTGGTTTAGTACCGTAATACGTTCTAGGGCGTTATGGCATTCTAGTATTAATTTCGACGTGATCTGATTACTTTTAAGGGATTGGAGAACTGAGGCACCGTCGGAAAGTATACGAATGTTGGTATTCGTAACCTCTCTGGCCTCTATAGCGTGTGCCGCCTGGATAATACCTACACACTCTGCTTGGTAAACAGAGTTGAGCATTCCAAGTGGTTTGGATATTTTTATGTTTAGGTCCTCGGAGAACACCCCGAAACCTGTCCCGTCGTCGGTTTTTGATCCATCAGTGTAGATTCTTAACTCTTTTGTACCTGAGTAGTCACAAAACTCCGCTGTGAGTTCGATGTCATAGTGTTTTTGGAAGCAGTGGGACTTCAGGGTTCTGTCGATGGGTGATGCCATCATAGGTTGTTCTTTAATGGCATCTACTCTGATGCGTGTATGTTTAATTCTGGAATCATTGCTTAAGGTGCCGGATGCTTCGAGTCTGAAAGCCGCTATGGTCGCCTCCTCTCTTACAACAAGGTGTAGAGGTGGTAGCCCCAGCATCACCTGTAAGGCGGCAGAGGGGGAAGTTCTCATGCTGCCGGTGATTGCTACGCAGGCAAATCTTTGTAGTTTCTCTAGGTTTTTTTGTGTTGTACTTAGGTTGGTCCTGGGCCACCAGACCAGACTAGTAGAGGCTATACCTACTATGAAGTTTGTTAGAACCTCAAAGTGACAGAGAGAGAGGAAGCTATCCTGACAAATATAGCATTATAAAAACTTTTTACTGAAAGGTCACTTCAAATCAGTGACGTTTTTGCACATCTATTACCCCTCTACTCAAGTTCATGATCATCTAACGATTTCTACAATTTCGTCCGTATTGCGGTTATACTATGTCAATCTAAAATACCATACACCACTGTTCAGCAGAGTCTCAGAGTACCCTCTGAAAACCTTAAATGGACTTAGAAACAATGATTAAAGAGATATGTCACGACGATTCTATAGACTGGACTACTCTGTTTCTATTAAGATAGTTCAGATGCACAATTAACTGAATAATACACTTAACGTCATCATGTTCCTGCTCTTGTCCCATGTTATTTGGGGTCGGCCCAACACGTTTTTTTCTTCCATTCTCCCTTGTTATTCGTCTCACTAACATTTACTCTTTTTTCTTCATATTATTTCCCACACATTCCATCCGTCTTATCTTTGGTCTTCCTCTTCCTCTCCATCCATCAACATTTATATTCATCACTCTTTACGTAGGTAATTTGAGGAAAATAGTCATGAGAAGGCAGAGGAAGTAGTTGTCGTGATAGGAACTGAAGTAGGTACAGTACTTTGAGGGTCTTGGTTTGTGGATACCATGTGGTGGCACTAACAAAAGACGTGGTGTGGCGTGTTCCGAATGGGGCGAGGTAGACGGAGCGCAATGGGCGGCCGCAGCGCTCATGTCTACGTATAGTATGGGCGGGCAACGCAACGTTTTGGCAACGCTCCGACGGTGCTATTTTTAATGAACCTTGAGAGAAACCGCCCTTGCCGCCTTAATGCAAGTCAACATTCAGTGTTACTTACTATCCGTCGTGAATCTATTTTTCTCTCTATTATTAGCGTCACAAAGTTCATCCTCCCATGTATAGTAATATAGACGCTGTTTCCCGTAGTCTATTTTCGGATGACCTCATCATAATAAATTTTAGGTTTAGTGGTAGGTATAAACGCTAACCTTTTTTAAAAGCATTCGACCCGTATGAAGGTAATGTCAGTGCTGTATTTGAGCTATTTGTAGTTCTATGTGTTATTTTTATCGACCTTAGTTAAAGAACGGCAAACTGAAGACATACCCACAATTTTAAAATATTTACCATTACATACCTATCCCGAATTGGAAATAAAGCACATAATATAATATGCCTCGTATTTATAATTATGTAATTAGAGGTATTAAAAATCAATTTTCCTTACGAGTGTTCCAGTGTTTATTTTGTACACTAGTATTATCCATATCCACGCAAATGTAATTACATTAAATAAATCAAGTTAATACAAGGTGTTGTTTTGCTTCCTCGTCAAAATTCAGGAGGTTGTCACAAAAGACATAAATAATCAATTAAAATTGGTACTCCCTTTCTTCTCCTAAAATCGTTTGTCCGAAAATCATTATCCATAACACGTTTGCTATAAACTTCAGTAACCATAATGTTCAAAATCCCGAAATTTTGTTTAGTATAATTATCTTTAGTTCTAAAAGTATTCTGTCATAATATCAAGTACTATAATTATTGAATCTCCTAATTTTACAAGACCTAAAGTCATATGTCCTAAGTATTGTGTTAAATAATGTGTATTATTCCGAATGTTCATTTATAATATTTTTTTAGTCCTAAAACATATGCTAAAAATTAGGTTTTAGTGACAGTAACGAATCGCTGTAAATCCGACTCCACGCAGTCTTGTCTGCCCTACCCCTAGAGTGTAATTTAAAATCGCGTAGGCGCGGAGGGGCGAGGCGGATAAACTCGCGAGGGACCGCAGGAGCGCCGCAGCGCCGGAGCCGTGACAGAAACCATGCCTGCTGCATGTTGCATGCTGCATGCTACGTGCATTCTTGCATGCTACGTGCATGCTTGCATGCTGCGTGCTTGCATGCATGCTGCGTGCCTGCTTGTATGCTGCGTGCCTGCTTGCATGCTGCATGCTTGCTTGCATGCAGCATGCAAGCAGGCAAGTTAATACAAGGTGTTGTTTTGCTTCCTCGTCAAAATTCAGGAGGTTGTCACAAAAGACATAAATAATCAATTAAAATTGGTACTCCCTTTCTTCTCCTAAAATCGTTTGTCCGAAAATCATTATCCATAACACGTTTGCTATAAACTTCAGTAACCATAATGTTCAAAATCCCGAAATTTTGTTTAGTATAATTATCTTTAGTTCTAAAAGTATTCTGTCATAATATCAAGTACTATAATTATTGAATCTCCTAATTTTACAAGACCTAAAGTCATATGTCCTAAGTATTGTGTTAAATAATGTGTATTATTCCGAATGTTCATTTATAATATTTTTTTAGTCCTAAAACATATGCTAAAAATTAGGTTTTAGTGACAGTAACGAATCGCTGTAAATCCGACTCCACGCAGTCTTGTCTGCCCTACCCCTAGAGTGTAATTTAAAATCGCGTAGGCGCGGAGGGGCGAGGCGGATAAACTCGCGAGGGACCGCAGGAGCGCCGCAGCGCCGGAGCCGTGACAGAAACCATGCCTGCTGCATGTTGCATGCTGCATGCTACGTGCATTCTTGCATGCTACGTGCATGCTTGCATGCTGCGTGCTTGCATGCATGCTGCGTGCCTGCTTGTATGCTGCGTGCCTGCTTGCATGCTGCATGCTTGCTTGCATGCTGCATGCTTGCTTGCTTGCTTTATACAAACCACATGTTCACAATCAACTGATTTATTGAGTACATGTATAAAATATTTATTTATGTATAAAAATAAAAATAAATGTTCTAAGAATATTATTATCCATACTAATATTATAAATGCGAATGTCACTCTGTTTGTTTGTTACCCTTTCACGACTAAATGGCTGATCGGATCTTAATGAAATTTGGTAAGAAGATAGATTTCAACCTGGGGAAGGACATAGGCAATATATCATCACGCTACGACCAATAGGAGCGGAGCAGAAATGAAAAATGTTGCGAAAACGGGAAAAATTTGACGCAGACGAAGTTGCGCGGGACAGCTAGTTATAAATAAATATTATGTAATTTGAATTTAGGACTTATAACTTTTATAGAAAACATTTTTATGTCTTTTGTATATTATTGATTGTAATATTTATGACAAACGGATTTAGGACATATTATATTTAGGGATTTCAATTTTATGGCATGTGATATTATGTGATGTTAAGTTCGGGTGAATTATCATTCGGACAAATGATGATTAGGAAAAAAAAAGTTATGGCACCTTAAATTATGGATAAAAAAGTTAGGTGACACAATAGAGAACCATTAAAATTACGGTACCTAGTTAATTATTAATTAACGCTTTTTTTGGTTGTTTAAATTTGTCAGTACTTCATAAAAACCTCTTTAACATGGTTTAAGGAATAAGAAATTATGGAATAAACGTTTGAAATTGTTTGTATGTGTGGAAGCGCGGATATAGGGCGACATTCAGACGAGCCACGTTTAAAACACGGGTGGTACACACTTACCGATATCCGTTAAAAAGAAAAAAAGAAAAGTTACCTACTTATTTTATTATTGATTCGGGACGAGAATCATTAGCATAGTTACCTCCTTGAATTTGTCGAGGATGCAAAACAACACCTTGTATATGAATGAGTAGGTACCCAAGTGTTTAATAATGAGAACGAAGGTGTCGAGGCAAGCCCGCCAGCCAGCCAGCGCGGCGATGGCAGCGCCCGCGAGGTGCAGTGCTCTGCCTGCGCCCGCGCCAGTGAAAGGGAGGTTAAATGCGCCGCCCGCAAAACGAATTGCAACAACTTTACTAAAAATGGCGTCATTCATACATTTCACGGTTGCATTAGGTTTTTAAAAGTAATTATAATCAAGGTACCCGGATTGATTACACGATAAACTAATGTATGAAACTCGAAAACAATGTTAGTTATGATGATTTTTTTGTCCATATTTAAATTATGTATTTAGGTTATTATTTTAGTTTAGGAACTTGAAATTGTTAGATATTCATGGCCTAGTGTTGTTCAGCGAGTGTTAAAACTACAATTACTTGCACGGCAGCAGCTCAAGTTGAGTCACGCGAAAATTTAATTTACTCAAGGTGTTTTTATTGAATGGCTTTTATGATGTTAAGTTACATACGTTTCATCTGGTAGTCTCAGGTGTCTAGTGACCTAAAATCGGTCCTTCATTTAACAGATTCAGGTGCAATTCTGTCATCGCCAAACTTTGGGTGTGCATCTCTGATTACTAACTCGAGTAATAAAAAGCCGCGTATTGCATATCTCAATAAAACATATTATGTTGTTTCAGTCTCAATGAGTGCTACTTCGCAAACAAGGGTGCAGCAGTGGTGCTGGGCAGTGCAGAGCGCGGCTGTACGAACCCGTGGCGATCGCCGGCGCGCGCACTTCCTCAGCCCGATATACAACATCACCTGCAGTCCATGTTCTACTTGCTGCGTCCCGAGGAAACGCTCAAAATGGTACTAGCACAGCATACTTATAAGGCTACGTTCGCACTAATACGATGCATGCTGAACGACTGCGATCTCAGTAACGTTTGACATTTTATTGAAGAGCCAGGCTTTTCACTAAGTCATCTGAGCTCTGAGTAAGCCACGTTCAGTGCGTAAGTAGCCTTTAACTCGTAGAATTATCAAAGCTAGGCTATATTAATGGAATTAATAAGTGAAACTATGGTTTGTTTGTCGTTAGGCGGTGAAACTAGAGAGCGCTCACGCAGGTCGCACCCGATACCTGGTAGTGGTGTGTCGCAGCAACGAGGCGGCGTTGCTCGGCATCGACTGCAATGAGCGCACCTCCGTCGGACTCGTCCTGCGGGTCCTCGCTGATACCTCTATTAAGTTGGATGGCGATGGGTACGTTGATTTTTCACATTCATTCATTTATCGATATATTTATAACAGTATCGTTAGCATGCATCATATATTTATTCATGTGCATTTCTCATATCATCCGTATATAAAGTCAACTAGAGTCCTCCATACTAAACTCAGTAACCATAATCGCACAGAGCGGTATTCCTCGCTCAATACTTTTACTGAGCCCTGAACAATAACTAATTAGGGATTCATTGTCCACAGAGGATTCAGTGTATGTGTGTGCAATCAACAACACATATTCAAGCCGGTATCCGTACAGGCCATGTGGTGAGTATGAGCTGAGCTACAGTTACATGTCAATAACAGAATTATTCATAGTATGTTACTTCGTTAGCTTATAGGGACTTCAATATCGTATTGAACATCAAGTACTAACTTGTTCAAATCTATAACAAAGGGATTGATTCCATGATAGTACTAAATCGACAACCATGTAAAATACCCATCGCTTTAACAAAAGAAAAGAAAGTGGTGCATTTGCTTGCAGGAATATTTTTTGGAGCGTTAAGAGTAAATGTTAATAATGTTTGCAGGTCAGCACTACAAACTCTCCACCGTGCGAGTGCACAGGCCAGGGAGAGGAACCACTTCGCGGGCGGCGCGTCGCATGCCTGGTGCTCCTTCTACGAGAGCCACGTGGACTCGGACCGCTCTTGTCTCAACGAGTGGCATGCCATGGACTGCATCGAGTCCCGCCGCCCTCCCTCCCCCAATTCACTGAGACACAAGTGAGAATGCAACATTTTTATTTACACTTTTTCATTCCTAACTCAAATTACTGTGGAAGAATTGTACATGACAAGTTAAGAAACTTCTGCACTCCATGGGAAAAGGCGTGAATTTGTATACGTAGATTCGTGGAAATTTAACATTAATAACATACGCAAATATCGTCCATGAATAGCAGAAAAACGCGGTGTTGAATGAATCACTTCAAACCTCTACCCAAAATAAGTGAGTTAGTGTGTAACTTTAACATAATATTAATGAAATGTGTTCTACCTAGACCCAGTTTATTGGCCTAGAAAAGGATCGAACGCACGCCAATGCGTTAATTAAAACACGTTACTAGGCATGCAAAGATGAACCGTTATAGGGCTATCGTCTTCGTGTTTACGTATATAACTTTATAACACATTATACACGATAAAAGGGACATCGAAGCAAACGCGTATTCAGTACACGAAGAGTTCTGAATACGTGTACAGTGTGTGTGTATTCTGAACCCCCACATGAAATTTCATCGATAATTTAAAAAGTAATCAGCTATTTTTTGTTCAAATTGATGTACTGAATACGTGGCAACCTTCGTTGTCCCTTCCCCCTTGTTTAGCCGTTCAATTCTCAGCAATCACAAAATTTCTTTGTAGATCCTGCATGTAGATTAGCATTAACTTATAATGTCCGAAATACACTTTATTCTACCCAAGAAATTCTCAAGTTAATATAGTTTCTAACTTCTTTTTAATTTTTATAGGCCTCGAGAGAGGGATGAAACTGAACGCGTAATACGCTGCACATTGAAAGAGATCATGATGAGTGTGGACTTGGACGAAGTGACTAGCAAAGCTATCAGAGGACGCCTTGAAGAGGAACTAGACATGGACCTCGCAGAGTACAAGTCATTCATAGATCAAGAGATGCTGACCATACTCGGCCAGATGGATGCACCAACCGAGATATTCGACCATGTCTACCTCGGCTCCGAATGGAACGCGAGCAATCTTGAGGAATTGCAACGCAATGGGTATGTAATTACGATCAGACCTTTAAAATTTCTTAAAACTACATATTTTAATACTCAATACACTCTTTCAAGTTATTATTGGCAAGAAGTAGAAAAGATTTGCTACAGGAAGCAAAATGGAAGCCTTACACTAAGCATAAGAAACTATGGAAAAATAAAAAATATGTGTTTCCATTTTGTCACTAATGAATGGTTGTTTGTTTAAGGGTGCGGCACATATTGAACGTGACAAGAGAGATTGACAACTTTTTCCCTGGTATGTTCGACTATCTCAACATTAGAGTTTATGACGATGAGAAGACTGACTTGTTAAAGCACTGGGATAACACTTATAAATATATAAACAAAGCAAGAAACGAAGGGTCGAAAGTTCTCGTTCACTGCAAAATGGGCATTAGTAGATCAGCTTCGGTAGTGATCGCGTATGCCATGAAAGCATTTAACTGGAATTTTGAAAAGGCTTTAAAACACGTTAAAGCAAAACGGAGCTGTATAAAACCGAATACGAATTTTTTGAACCAACTCGAGACATACCAAGGTATACTCGATGCGATGAAAAACAAGGAGAAGTTACAGCGGTCCAAATCTGAAACTAATTTGAAATCTCCCAAAAATATATCAAAAACCGAAAGCAAAGCGATGGAGCCGACGCCACTGGTGCTGGCGCTGACGGGCTCGTACTCGGGCCGGCCGCGCTCGTGGTCGCCCGACTGCCTGCAGCCCGCACCGCGCACGCCGCCGCCGCCCACGTCCGTGTCGCTGGAGCAGCTGTGCGAGACGCGCCACATGCTCATGCCGTGCGCCGGCGGCAGCTACAGCGTGTCGCCCAACCAGATCATGCGCCTCAAGGAGGAGGGCGCGCCCTCGGTCAAGCACATCGTCAACGAGATCGAGAACGCCGCCTCCACCGACCGGAAGGACTTTACTAGGAGATACCAGAGGTTAATTTATGGTAATCCTAATGAAACGCAAAACAGCAAAACATACGACACTCCTGCTAGTTTGATAAATCAATCTGAGGTCGCGAATAAGCCATTACAAGCGTCTCCATCAAAAAATCTAAGTCACAAATATCCCCAAACAAATTTCGAAGTTGATAAAATACACACGTGGGACCCAGGGGAGGCCTCGTGGCCGAGGGGCTACGAGAATACAACTGTAAGTAATAGTGATAATATAGTGAAAAGTGACAGTGGAATTATAGACGTGAAGACCAATAAAGTGACAATTAGTGATACTCTCGCGAATGCCGTGGAACGTTCGAATTTAGATAGCGACGACAAAAGAGCCGCCGATGACGACGGTCCGCCGCCGAGCAGACAGAGCTCGTGGAGCTCGTTCGACAGCGCCGTCGTGTTGGATCTGTCGCGCCACTCCTCCTGGGGCTCTTACGACACGCGCGCGCCCAAGCCCGCGCCCGCGTCTCGCGAAGACAAGCGCGCCAAGGAGCGCGGCGACGAGCGAGCCCGCAAGGAGGACGACAAGGCCGCGGAGCCAGGGCCCGCGCCGCAAAAGCCGAGCTCCGACCTCGGCATCATCACCGAGCACAACGAGACGCGCTCGAGTGGCCGCCGGGCGGACAACGAGCGGAAGTTCAACGAAACGTGTGCCATACTGAAGGAGCTAGCCAGCGCCGCCGCGCGCATGGAGCGCGCGCGCGACCGCGGGGCGTCCACGTGGAGCGGCCGCCTGTCCGCGTCCGCGCCCGCCGACACGTGGCTGCGCGCCGGCCTGCGCCGCCGCCGCGCCACCTGCGCCTCGCAAGGCGACCTGCCGCGCGCTGCACCCGCGTCCGAGCCCGCCGCAGCCGCTGCCGCCGCCGCCGCTGCTGCCGCTGGCCTTGTCAGCAACCTCAAGAAGGAATTCGAAGCGCGCTCGGAGAGCGACTCGCTCCGCCGCACCGAGTCGCGTCGCTCCGCGCCCACCGAGAGTCGCGACCGGCCGCCGGCCTCGCCGCCCACCGGCGAGGACCTGTCCGTGAAGGTGTTGGTGGACCGATACGACCGGCCGGGCAGGTCGCGTTGCGAATCCAACTGCGAAGCGCGGCGCGGCCGGGCGCTAGAGTCGAGCTCCAAGAAATGCAAGCTGGCGGCGGAGAGCGATGCGCGCGCACGCAACTCGTTCTGCGGTGTGGTGCGCGGCGCGACCGAGCGGCCGCCGCCCGCGCCCACGGTCGTGTCGCTGGCTCCACTCGACTACGGCGAAGTGGTATCAACTGTGATGTCGAAAGCTCAAACTAAAAAACAATTGCAACATGGGAAGACCCATCCGTTGACGAGGCTCAACTTGAATCGGTCGAATAATAGATGTTCAAATCCTGTATATAATACTATGTAGAAGTATTTATGTTTTTTATTTATTATGAATTCTTGCCAAACACGATATTTTATCTTTCTAGAGTTTTATATACTATATTTACAAAATGAAATCACAGTGTATTTGTCTATCACCTAAAACTGTATAAACGGCTGTTTGTGAGTAGAGAAATGTTATAAAAGGGAGAATAAATTCAATACAACTGATGTACAACTTTTACGTCAGCTTTTCTTGTGCGAGACCTTACCCGACTAATAGAATAGAATTATTATTGAAATCATTATTTATTGTCAAAACAGACATATTACCAAATCATTGCTTACAATTATGTCCGTGTCCGTGACTACCGTCGAACCACCAACGCCTATCATTTACATTCCACAGATATTTAACTGTTGATATTACTATTTCACCCTCCATACATTTATGTGCACGAGTCGTAAATCTCCTAAACAGCACAATACTTTTGACAACTTAATTTGGTCGGGTTATACGCGGAGATTTTGTATGGAAAAGTAATGAAAGCTAATTTCACTTAAAATCCAATACCTGAATCTGAATTTTTGGTCACTTTAACTTCTTTAGGATTAGTTATTTTTGTATAAAGAGAAGAAATCACAGAGTTTTGAATAGGGAAATCTTTAAATGAAAATTTTACACTGACCCCAGCAATGTCATGGTATATCTCGTAAACTACAGCATGCGTAGCATAACCACTGTAGAAACGAGTTTTGTCTACGAAAGAATCAACATAATGACCAGTGATTGGAGTAGATAGATTGATTTTTGGTACTTGTATCATAAATGCACACAGAAAGAATAACATGGATAAGCTATTTTTCCGGAAAGTAATTCCGGTATTTCCGGATTCCATTAAATATTGTTAATGTTGGTAATGATATTATTACTATTCAATTCAAAATTTAAAGGAAGGTATCAAAACTAAATTAATTTAAACTAAATAAGTTATGAAGAATATATAATATTGCTCATTTTAATACAATTCCTACCTAAGTTCCGGTTTTTTTTTAATAATCAGGAATTTCCATATTAATATATACATTTCGGATCAATGACACCAATTTAATCTACCTACTCCGATCACTGATAATGACAGATAAACCATGACAATGTGTCAGTTTGCCGATTCTTCCGTCGACATAGCCCGTTTCTACGGTGGTCATGCTACGCGTGCTGGAGTACTCTAATTGAACCTATTTAGGTTTGAGGAAAGCGAGAAGCTCCTCAAACTTGGAATCAATATTCAAAGTTGTGGTCCTGCTGATCGATCGCCCGAAAGTTATCAATCGTTAATTTCTCGATAAATACAAATGTGTCGGTTCTGTGTTTTTTTTTACGAAATGAATTACCAGGGTAGTAATTATTTGTATACTTCGAATGGCTGTAGCATGTCCCCTTTCTCGGCGCTCATGGTGATCCTGCTGAAGGGAGCATGACCCCCTTCAAAGTCGATTTTCTCGAAAACTATTAAGGTAGAACAACAAAACTGGTAGTTTCGAGAACTAATTACAACAAATTGAGTAGTAATTATTTATCAAATATGGAAGCGATTGGTGTTGGTGGTCCGGCAGTAGTTACGGACATTGTCAAATTTTTTTTTTGTTCAATAAAGAGAATGTGGGACCAAGTAAACGAAATTAGTTGACTATGATAGTAAAGAATATTTAAAAAATATTACTTATACTTACTGGGTTTAGATTGTTTTTAATCATCAAAACACGATTAAAATAAATTTACAAAATTGTTTTATATTCCCATCCTTTTCCAATTTAAATCTGATGCAAGCCTGTCATCCAAAGTCTACTGTCTGTAGTCTTTGTCCAGTAACAAACGAAACGCGTGGAATATTCGGTACTTCGCTTACTTTTTTGTACGTGTCCGCAACTTTACTTGGTTTTCTTCTAACTGTTCCGAAATCAAACGCAAAAATGCTTCCTGGATTATTTCGTATACAACATTCTGTCTGGAAACACAATAAATAATAATTATGATGTTGTTAGACATCTAACACATTTTATCAAAGAGTGTACGTTGTTTGTGTTTTTTTTAATGCCTTAATTCGAAAATAGTATTAGGGGTTAAAGTATGAAATTGCCGATTTTTACTGAACAATTGATTTTTTTAAATTTTTAATTTGACATATTAATTTAATCAAATTAATTACCATTATTATCTATACATTTCTGCCATTTAAAGAAATTTAAAGAATTTAGGTCATTTATGCGTTTGCGATAGAATTCTGGTGATCTAGATTCGACAAACTGTGTGAAAGCATTTTGTACTGCCTCCTGAGAAGAAAACTTTTTGTCACGTAGAAAATTGTCCAAATCACGAAAAAAATGGTAGTCCGTTGGAGCAAGGTCTTGCGAATACGGAGGGTGACGAATGGTTTCTAATTGCAGTTCCTGAAGAGTTAAAACGGTTTCTCGTGCTGTATGAGGTCTCGCGTTATCATCATCATCATCATCATCATTAGCCTATTATGTTCCCACTGCTGGGACACAGGCCTCCTCTCTATGAGAGGGAGTGGGCTGTAATCCACCACGCGGGCCCAGTGCGGGTTGGTAGATGTCACATGTCTTCGAATTTTTAGTTCTTGGACATGCCGGTTTCCTCACGATGTTTTCCTTCACCGTTTTTGAGGGCAGCGGTGATGAAATAAATTACACAAAGTAATGCGCCTGCCTGGGTTCGAACCCACGGCTTACTGCTCGTAAGTCGGGGCTGCCACCACTGGGCCACCGCTGCTCTATCATATGTATGCTCTCTCGCGTTATCATGGAGCAATAATGGTGAAGATCGATTCATGAGTCGGGGCTGTTTCACTGCTAGTTTTGCTATCATTGTTCGGAGTTCGGCACAGTAGACATCTGCCGTTATTGCTTGACCAGATCGGAGAAAGCTATAGTGAATAACACCATGCTGAGACGACCAAACAGTTACCATTACCTCTTTATTGGTAAGCTTTGCTTTAATTAAGACACTGTTGCGGCGTTTGACCTGGGGTCAGCCATTGCATTATTCGCTTACGGTTATCGTAATGAATCGACTTTTCATCACATGTCACAATTCGATCCAATACTCCTTTCATTTCGGCAACACAGGTTTCAACACAAATGAGTCAATATTGTTGGTAAGGTAACGTTAAACCATGCCACTAATTCCTGGGTAGTTTGGCTTGGATCGGCTTCTACTATCTCTTTCAATTCATTGTTATTCACCTGTGTGGGCGGTCTTCCACGTGATTCTTTCTTCATATCAAAATTTCCACCACGAAAGCGTTTAAACCAAAATCGCACGGTGCGTTCATTAGCAGTCCAGTCTCGAAACGCAACATTGATATTGCAAGCTGTTTCAGCCACGTTAGTTCCACGTTGGAACTCGTATTCAAAAATCACTCGAATTTTCGAAGTAGGTATCCATCTTTCTTGTCTAAGCTGAATAAAAAAAACAAGTGAAAGTCGATAATCGAATGTTGCACATTTTTCAAAAGAACTTTATAAAAGTTTCACTCAAAAATCTCAAACCATGAAGGTTCTATGTCAAATCGAAGTACCTTTTACAATAAAACGGCAATTTCATACTTTAACCCTATTATTTGTTGCAACAAGAATATTTTTATCAGCATAACAAAGCCATCGGGGAGAATAACACGCCCTTTACATGTCTTGAGAAAATTGAAATAAGAGAAAATTGATCTGGTAAATCTTAAAAATCTTAAATAAATATTTGATTCTTACTATTTTCATGTTCGTATCAACGACTCTTAAAATATTGGCCTCTGTTCCACCGCAAACAACTAAATTAGTGTGTGGTACAATTTTCCCGCAATATAGTTTCGACTGATAGTTGTCTGGTAAGATAGTTTCGATTAATTTACATGACCCATAATCCCATAACTGGATGGTATCTTTTTCTTGCCAAGAACATGTTAGTATCTTAAAAACAAAAATATTTAAGTTAAAACGCAGGGTAGTGCTTGGGGTCTAGGTGGGTAGTGTACGTCCAAATAAAAAACATTGGTTTAGCGTAGCCATCGACCGAGAGAGCGGATTGAATTAATGCGCAAGCGACTCATGTGGTCAAGTTTTTGAAGAGCAACCTATGCGTTGTAATCACTGGCAAAATAAGTTGTGGAACGTCGTTTCAGCAACATGTTTTTGTGATAAGGAAAACATATTGCGGTGACGAAAGAATATCATGTTGCCAGATACTGATCCTTCGCATTCATGAAAAATGCCCTAGATAAACTTTGTTTCCAATGCACCACTTCGTTTCGTAGAATGTGTTCAGCGAATGCTGAGCGAGAGGTCCGATTCCCGGGTCGACAGTGTTATTGGGTTTTTCTTTTACGAATTTCACAGCAACCCGGAGCCGCGAAAAGCATTAAACTATTGGTACTGCTGGCCCTGATCTGTACGGTTGCGTTGGATTGCTGTCCCATCAGACTATGTGAGTGAGAGTAGGGAGAGAGTGCGTCTGTGTTTGAGCACACACTTGTGCACTATAATATCTTCCGCCTCGAGTGCTGAGACTCCGCACACTGGCCGCCATGACCGCAAAACGCTCAGGAGGACTTTATTCTACATCTTTGAATTTTTAAAGTAAAGTTACTTGGCTGTCTCAAAACGCATTACGGATGTGTTGTACAGGAGCACAAAGCCGACGATTGCAGTACTTCATGCACACTCACTTGTCGTCCAGGTTTATCAAAATCAAGTCCTTCGCCACACATATGCACACCTTTAAAATAGCGAGTCGCATATGGTTGTCGATCATCCCAGCACATAACTGTGTTGTCCCATCCTCCTGATATCATCTCATGCTGTGCTTTGGGATTGAAGGCACAAGCAAATATTCTTGATGTATGGCCGTCCACTGTATTCTTCGCGCCACTGTAAATGACTAATTTTATTGGGCACTTTATAAACTCAAGGGAATTTCCTCTAGGTTTTTGTTTAGAGGCATGTAATAAAAACGTATGAGCTTTAAAAAAATAATGATCTAAGCAGACTGAAATTATTTCCTACTTATCACTAACTAGCTGTGCCCTGCGACCTTCGTCCGCTTGAAAGTTTCAGAAAATATAACTTACCCATTTGAATCGGATTTTGTTAACAATTTCAAGGGTTTTAATTTTTTTGCACGGAACTTTAATCCTTTTTCTAAATATAATTAGCCTAAGTTACCTACTCCTTATACTATCAGCGATCCTGCGAAAAGTTTTCGTCTCATTAAAATCGGTTCAGCCGTTTCGGAGATTAGCCGGAACAAACAGATAGACGAAAATGTAAAACATAAAATGAGTAGGAATTGTCAAAGAGCTGCTTTTAGGTGCCATTTTTCCAATATGGTGGCGGAAGCGGTTGTGGCAAAGTTGAAATGTAATTTGGAAAGTGCACTTCGACATCTATAAAATTAGAAGTATCCCTTTATCACCCCTTTTTTATAGCAAAGAAACTAGCACACTTAAAAAGTTCAGACGCAAACCGCCGTCTTTCCGACTTCGCCGTCGAGGTCCGTCGCGACGTCCCGGTCCATGCCCTCCCCGACCCTCGCTCGAGCCAGCCCGCAATGCTGTGCCAGTAGTTTTAAATCAGCCCCGAAATAACAATATCATTCAGATCCAGCCTGTCCCCATGCAGTCCCCTCCCAGCGACGCCCTAAGCCGAGGCTTGTAACCCGCAGTGGGGGGCACCCCCTTATATTATTTTATATTATATTATTAGGGTGTAGTCGCTTAGTTTGTAAGTTATTATTCCCTAGCTGGAGGCCTTACACTTAAGGCAAGAAGGCAACCACAGGATAGTCCGGTTAAGCAGACGACAACCTCATAGGTTGAACTGCGAGATGACATACCTACCTACACAAAAAAAAAATTACTCCTTTTCCAAAAATCCCGCAAGGAAACGATTTTTTTGTAGGTAGTTTTATGCAACATTTAGATACTTATAAATATGCAACTGTCTAGTCTAGATAATTTAAACGCTGTAGAATATCTAATCTGAAAAATTCGCTCCTAACAGAGCCGATTTATCAGATTCCAAAAACACACGGGAGTTAAATTATTTTTGGTTAAACTACCGTAGGATTTTCGGGTAACAATGCAGACAGCGGCAACTCCGCGAAAAATATACAGAATACCTACTACTATGGAACAGCTTGAACAGCCCTCCTTGGAAGCTTTTGTCTGTTTAGGGTATGTTTACTCGTATGCTGAAGCGGTCCACGTTGCTATGAGGAACTCAAACACGAAATCATATTTTGCTCTCTATTTCAGTTAAACTGAAGTCCATTACAATAAATAGGTACTTTTAAGAGTTAAACTTGTCGTAATGTTATAATTTATTCCGTTACGGTCGGTTATCATGTGGGCAGAACATGGGTTTTGTGCTATGAAAACACACTACACAACACTGTACACTGCTTATAACGAACTAACAAATTACTTAAAATTACAGTCCAACACAATAACACTAGGCACCATGAATCGGGTACAGTTCCGGGACGTCTTGACTCCGCCGCGATCAGAAAGTCATTCTGTCGTCCTTGCAGCGAACTCGAATCATCACGACTCTGTAGAAGCGCGCTTTAGGCGTGGGTAGACTGCTAAGTAGGTCGCGTGATGCCACGCGCTTGCCGATTCATTTTTTGTCCGTACTAATGACAGGATCCGACATACTACCTACCGACTACTACATGTGTACACAGCTTACCTGGCGTAAAAAGCTCGTTCTTGAGTTTGTGCTTCTTCGTCGTACATATTCAACTTAGCGTCATCACCGTAACTAACAAATTTACTGTAACGTGGATGGTAATTTAAGCCCAAGGTTTGTCGTTTCTCACGAATCGTGTATAAACACTGATCATATTTATATTTCCAGCATTTAATGCACCCGTTAACATCTAAAGACATTTTATATCAATATTAAAACAAACAGAAAAAAAAATAGACAACGGAATTAAATAGTGTAGTTTCAGCAACATTAGTATTGGTTAAGCGTGAGGTGTCTGTAATTAGCTAAAATTAGGGTACTCATGAAATACTAGCTAAACCCTCATCTTTGTTTTCGTGGATGTCTGAAAACATTAGCGCCATGTGTTTACAATCAAGCTATTTTTTTATAGGCGACTTTAGGGTAGGCGCTTCACTGGCAGTAAATACAGCTTCCCTTTTCGATGCCCAGTCTACTATTGGTAAATGAATATTTTTGATTAAAAGCCGGATTAATTTTTTCAACCCTGGGTTTGGCTTTAAAATCTCAGCGTGGAACTGTCTAGGGTTTGGGGATATAAATATTTTTTGCTAGACTTGGCGGGGGCACTGCCGTGCCCTCAAATTAATTGTACAGACGCTAGCTAGGGAAAATTTTACAGTTTCGGGTAGCTAGACTTCTACCTACCCGAAACTGTAAAAATTTCCCAATCAACCTTAAACCGTATTATTTAACGATTTAAGGTTGAAAAATCAATTAATGAAATTTGAAAGATTGTTGTAGCTTGCAATTGATGTGCTGGCGTCTGTACCTAACTAAGAGCATCACAATACTAACATGATGATAACAACGTATCTGTTATTGGGTTCGCTTTGCTAACTGGCCGGTGTTTAATAGCAGTTACAGGTCCGGGATAAGTTCGACATTCGTCGTCTACTAAATTATGTACACAATCTCCAGTAATGCAACTAAACACCCTCATTGTACCGTCAGTGAAACCAGCTGCAATCTCATTTACATCTTCTGTATATTGACAGCACATAATATCCTTATTCGTATCTCTGAAACAAGAGCCATGAAAATTTGACATCTACACGGCGCGCGGCGCTGTCCGCGACATGGATTGCGGCGCAGAGTTTCTCAAAGGGGTCATAAATTACCTATAAATTATTATGTCTGAGCAATGGGAACAGTACAAGTATGTCTGGGTCAAGCAAAACTTCTAGCTATTGGTGTTTTCCATTAGGATATTCACAGTAGCAGCTTGGTGTTTGAAACTTGGTGACTCGGGAATACGCAGGTAAAGCCGTTGGTCCTGCGCCTGATCTCTCTCCGGTGTTGTCGGATGGCCGTACCATCGGACTATGAGTATAATGAAGGAGAGCACTTACACCTGTGTTTGCGCACACACTAAAGTATATCCTGTGCCACAAATTATCTTCTGCGTAGGTACCTACTTCTTATTCTCCGTTGAGATTGGCTGCCTTAGCCGAAATGCGCTCGGTGGGATTATTACTAGGTATCTACAGGTTGGAATGTGATTGTTTAGATTCCACTCCCCGACTGGTTCTGCACAAAAGTTAACGGCTGCTATGCACTGTGTAGCTAAAAAATCTGAATACTTACATGACTGTAAGGACGTTTACTTCTCCTTGATAAATTTGATTCTGTTCAAGATCAAAAGTTCGAGTTTCTAAAGCAGGAGTACTGGTGTGCACGCTGATTATTTCTTTTTTTTTACTTTTGATAACAGTATTTGTTATTCCCAAAGTTTTGTGCGAAACCTTCATACTTGAAGAAGCCATTGGACCGGCTACAGTTTTTCTCTGAGGATCCATAATTCATCGTATATGATATGGCTCAAAAATACATACAAAATTTAGAAATTCTGAACCAAAAACATGATTACGGTAATGATTATTACCTGTCATTGTTCTGAGCACAGAGTAAAGAAGGAAGGTAAAATGCATAGACATAAAATGCACATATTTTTTCTGACCCTGTTCTCATGAAAGATGTATTGAAAATGAAAAAGGATAGTTTTCACAAAACCTTGTCGCATTGTTTTTATAACCTCAAGTAGGTACCTACGATTCACGCTACAAGCTTTTGTGAAAAGTATCCATTTTCATTGAGGTACTTATTCCAAGATTTATTTTCTTCTTTATTTATCACTTCAATCAATTCACAGGCATTTTCTTTCCAGAGCATGTTTATAAACTCCTATTTAAAAAAAGGTTTTTTAACCAATATTTTTATTTTAACATTCTAGTTTTGGTGTAGGTACTTAATCGTTTCTGACCACACACCATTTCATTATATCAACACTTTTTTCATATCCGTGTTATTAACCGTTGAGGAGTGTTTTTGTAAGAAGTGAATCCTGGCTGTAGGATCAGGTCACAATAGGAATTATTTTGTTCATCAAAAGTGAACGTGTACGTGTACAAAATTTCATATCTGTGCTATTAACCGTTGAGGAGTTCCCTCATGAGTAGACGATCTTGGCAGTATGATTAAGTTATGTCTGTCATACGAATATATTGTCATTGGAACCAAAGGTGTGTGTAAAATTTCAGCTCCATCGGACATCGGCAAGTGGATCTAATGTAGCTTCCAAGATTCCTGCCGAACACACATTGCAAGTTAAATAAAAGCTTGTAAAAACAGCTTTTCCGCTATCGCATCGGGAATGTACTGTCTTCCCCTTACCCCATTCGAGCCGGAGTCCTTCAAGGCTCCGTCGTCCCTCCTCTTGTGTGGCTAGGGCTAACCGAGCCTTGCTTCTTGTTTGGGGATTTCGCTGGTGAACAAAGTATGTTCACCAGCGTTATCCCCAAGCAAAAAAGCTCAGTTAGCCCTGTTCGCGGACGACACGGTCATTTATTACACTGGCCGCAGTCACGACGCTATCTACCGTACCCTCCAAACCTCAGCCAACGTCTTAGACACTTGGTTCCGGAAATGGAAAATCGAGCAGCTATGTGCTGTATAGAATCTGTTATAGGTAGTACCTACCTAGTAATAAAACAAAATTGCAACGCTAAATAAATTTTATTTCATGTCAATAGGTTTTTCACACTCAAATTAAAATGTACAGCTTATACTTAACAACATCGAATCTGTCTAGCATTAGTAGAATTTTAATATCACGGAGCAGCAGATAACAAGGATGTGCATGTTCATCAATAAAATTATAGGTGCGTAAATTGTGTTTGTTACCAAATTACGTAGGTAATGCATTATAATATAGAGCGCTATATTGTGAATGATCTTCTATTTATTTTGCTGGTTCAGCGTCATGGCTGAATACATTTAAAAATAACGTTTAATAGACCCGCACTCAGTTATGAATTTATGAATAATGCGGCTGAGGATCATTCTGTCATATTAGGTTTAATTTATTCAGTGGATAGAAGAAAAAAAAACAACAGTCGCGACCCTCAGCCTTATATAGGACGAACGATGTTTCTAAATTGAGGACAATGGCGTCATTTCAGAAGGGCACTGATTTGACTAAATTGAAATTATGTATAGTTTACATTTAAAAACAAAAATGAGCCGGATTTAATTAAGAACAATCAATTAAGTTGTCTCGTCACGTAAAACTTTCTTATGTTGAGGTACGCATGGCGACCAATCCAGCTATACAAAACTAGTTTATGCGGATCTCTAATTGTACGGGAAATCTATACAAAGCGAAGCCATGTTATACTAGAAATGTATACTTTGATGTGTCGCCGTGTGTCGACCGGCCCGTAGCATTAAACTGCTACAATTTGGTAAAGTTTATTGTCAAAGACTGTAAGAAATTTATTGTGTGTTAAAATAAGTTCCATGACAAGATGATTCCAACCGACTAGGGCCTATTGGCCTAGCTTTGCGGCCTCTTTTACTCTGGGCCAACAATCTAATAGAGAATGCAATTGTTCTTTCAATTAAGTGTTTTTCGTTTTCTACCTATACAGGGTGGATTGGAGAGGAGACCGACGCACAAAAGATAACTACGATTTCAGACCCATAATTCTAAACACCCATATTTTTTTTTACCGGTATTTAAATTTAAAAATTGCTGTTTCCTACAAAAGTGCAATACCTACACGGCAAAATGTATGGCATAGCAGTTTTTTTAATTAAAATTCACACCCGCACACACCGACGCACAAATGGTAACCGCTTGTGCGTCGGGTTCCCTCCATCCTGTATTAATAAATATAGACTACAGAATATCGCTTGTAAATATCCATATGTTAAAACATTAACAATTTAATTCTTTGATAAGGTATGCTTTGTAAGAATAATTATAAATTTATAATATGGGCAGGTTCAACCTTGATTAATCACAAAAGGCGCCAACGAAACCACGCAAATCACGTCGTTACACAACGATACTACAAATAAATCATTACTCACACAGTCTCCAACACCAGAACACTCATTACAATAAATAGACAATTAAACTACTTTACAAGGAATTTCTTTGCAATCAATTCACATACTCGTAATCTTAAATTCTCGCACATGTACCTTGCAAGAGCCATGACGCGAAGCACCTCAAAAATATGTAAATAATAATCATTAGTCCCTTGCAGGCTTTTGATATAAGTACATTGATTCTAGCGATTTATAGGTAGGTAGGTATAATTTCACAATCAGTACAATTTCAATAATTTAATGCTATTCCATCAATATAGAAAGTAGGCACTTTAAATTAATATAGAAAAAAATAGATTTTGATTGACTTGAACGGTGAAACTTATTTTGTAGAGCATAGTTTTGAGAAATTATAGTTTTTAAGTAATTCATAAAACTGAAATGAAATTCCCTTGTGGTCTTGATGGTACGCTGGGACAACACTTAGTTTGAATACCATTCATTATTGCGTTATTGGACATAACATTATTTCCTATCCTATCCATTATTTTCCAGTAAAGCGATATTGAATTACTTACATTAAACACTTTAGTGCAGTCCCGGTATTATTGTTGACATTACACGACTACTGTTGTACTTCATGTAGCAGCACGGAATCGCAATTTTCCATACTCCGCGAGAAACAGAGCGTGTTGCCAAACGCTTCGTCGATGCCGCTGCGTGCGTAGCATACCAGCATTGTTTCTCGCTCTAGCAAACGATGGTTCTCAGCGACATGTCGCTGAGAACCATCGTTTGTCTGTCGCGACAGAAAAGGAAAAATGCGATTCCGTGGTCTTAGTTGAGGCGCAACCCTAATGCAAAACTGTAAGTAGGCTACACCCTTGTTTTTGTTACTTATTGTCTAACGCACCTTTTAATATGTTTCCATTTTAGACTAAAAATAATCGCGCCTACACTAAAATATTGTAGAATTTAAGTACTTACCCAAAAATATTGCACAAAATGATTCCAATTTTGACAATTTGTTGTGACACGAAAAAGCAGGAAAACAAGATTTAGGATCTAGGTATATGTTGCTTTAGGAAAACACCGAATAAAGCGAAAGGTGTACCTAAGAATTTATCTAGTACCGAAATTACGAACTGCGACAACAATTTTGAAAAATAAGCGGCGGGCAGTAGGCAGGGTCAAAACAGTTAGATTTTTTAGGGATATAATTATGTCAGTTCTGTAGGAACCTATAGTCAAGAGAATCAATTACAAAATAAATACAGACATATTTAAGTTTATCTACAAAAATACATCGTTACTGATGGTGATGATTTAGGTTGTGGTGTCTTTATATTCATGTTAACTTTAAGGCTCGATACAAATTGTTATTAATAGATGATTTTATTTAAACAAAGAAAGTTGTTTTAAAATGTTAATTTGGAAGCTTACCAACAGCATTAAAAGCAATGTAGGCAGGATGTAGATAACTGATTTTTTAATTATTCAAGTTGTCAGCAGTGTGAACATGTGATCAAAGATATAATTTATAGCTTACCGATTAGATCAATTTATTAATTGACATTTATAAAAACAGAACGACCGAGTTTTTGGCTTAGATAGGTAAGTACATACAAGTATAACAAATTACGTAAATTGTTGACGTGCAATTGCATTTGGCTAGGTAACTACTTGAAGTGATCGAAGCTTTAGTCTCGTAAAAATAATCATCTATGTAAAGTAGCAGAGGGTCAAAACCGGAGGCATCCGGTGCAAAACGTCTGAGGTGCAGGGATTACTCAAACATGCCAACTTCAAAATACGTTTGATCGCATAAATTAAACATACAAGGAAATCCACCTTAATCATTTATGAAAATTATGCAAACAGTTATTTATAAATATATTGTGTAAATAACTATGCCACATATCGATAAAAATTGACTTATTGGGATAAGTATGTCGCGTCTCCGAAAAATATTCATTAAAATGTAATTTGTTGTATTAGACTTAACACACATTAACAATGCTTACTCTACACCAACAATCGACATGCATTTAAATTAAAACCAAACAACAAATGGCCAAACCAAATAAGTTAATAAGATAAACAAAGACAAGCAAAAACATACACAAGAAAACAATACCTATCGACATTTGTTTTCGGAATATTATACATATACGTAATAAATAAAAGACTGAATAACGGAAAGATATTATGATTTTCAATGTATAGTGGAAGTAGAAAACTTTATACCTTGGTTGCACTATGGTTTATTAAAAAAATATAATAAAGTTTACATGTCTAACAGACAACAGAGGCGTTATACAATTTAACAGGTTCTAGAAATTTGCACGGCTTTCTCTACGAATCTTTATACCGATACATCAAAAACACAACCCACATCCAGCTATTCATGTTCCGAAAATAAACCACCCCATATAATTATGAAGTCGATGTCCGAGATCCATTAAGAAAATTCAAATATTTTATAACCGATCCTGCTACGAAGATGATGTCAGCACCGAAGCCTTACGAAAGGGTGAAACCTCGCTCCTCTTTTACGTTACAAAACTGTTTACCGGCATTCTTCGTACCGGTAATCTTCTATCCAATTTCTGCCATTCCAATATCTATATATGTATATCTTCTCCTTATGAAAGGTGATAAATCCGACAGTAATAATTATAGGCTAATTAGTCTCATTTTTCATGTTTATAAAACCTTTTTTCAAAGTAATTGTAAAACGCATAGCTGGCCAGTTAGATCTTAAACAACCTCCAGAACAAGCAGGCAGACGTAGGCGGGGAGTACATACAATATGTCCAAGAATATATCTACTTGGGCCAAGTAATCTCTGTCCAGGCAAGGCAGGATAAGGAAATTGCAAGACGCACAGAAAATGCCTGAAAGAGTTATTGGTCGATGAAGGAGTCCATAATGGTCATGTGTGTATTTTCCCTATCTTGACCTACGGTGTACAAACTAGGTCTTTGACTAACGTCCAAAAGTCCAAACTCAAGGTTTGCCAATGTGCTATGGAGCGCAGTATCTTAGGTGTAAAATTAACAGATCGTGTTCGAAACACTACACTGCGCTCCAAAACGCAAATCGTTTACGTGGCTCAAAAGGCTGCCCAACTTAAATGGGACTGGGCAGAACATGTTTGTCGCATGCCGAAAGAGCTGTGGGCCCACAAAGCTCAGGATTGGTGCCCTGAAACAGTAACACTGGGTCGTGGTAGACCACGAAGGAGATGGCGGGACGAACTGGATGTCTTCCTTGAGAATTGGAAAGAAAGAGCAAAGAATCGTGACCGATGGAAGGGATGGAGGGAGCCCAGCAGTGGGACAATATTGGCTAGCTATAATAAAAATAATAACGTTTACACAGTCAAACGCTCGTTTTACCGTTTCGGTTAGGTACGGAGACGATAACACATTAATCACGGACACTTTTAGTTGTAAGAATTTCTTTGAGAGTTTAGTAGGAAGTAACAATATACAATACACGTGTGTTATATGTATATTACTTAGGTTGTGGTGATGATTTTAGTAAGTCGTATTTGTTTTTGTTTTCATTAAAATCTATGCATATTCTAACCTGACAAGGTAATTTAATTCAGAAGTATTGGACATGTTATTTACGGTATATTTGAAATAAATAACTACAATCTTTTGTAATAAACGTAAACTGCCAGCTTAACATCTCTGGTCCTCTTGTTTTTAATTAAATTTTGTTATTTTATATCTAGGTGTAACTGAAAAAAACTAAGACATGACCACATCCATCTGTAAATGTAACGTTAACGTCTATCAAAGCGCATTGGGTCTTCCTGGAAAACGAACTTACAGAACGACTGACTTTTAAATGTTAATATTAGAATCATTTAATAAACTCAAGTTTATTAAACCTAAAATTAACAAAACTATATTTTATTTTCGTCACGCTCGATCACACTATGGAGGCACCGTAGGGCACTTACCTAAAATGCATCCTAATCGTGAAACCGTCTCCCTGATCCTAACAGCTTTCATTTTGAAGGTCTATCTATCCATTACTTTGATTCAGCGTGTTTGGATTTTTTTTTCTAGTAATATGATTTTTTGCTACCGTGCGATTATGTTGTGTCGTGGTGATAAGTGCAAACAACGATACATGATTAACGAAGAGCAAAGGTTTATGGTGTGGACTTAGAAGGTCCCAAATGATTAAATTAGAAGTTGCCAAGTGCATATTCCAAGACAAACGTACGACACTTAGGCAAATATAGTCGCGAGCACTAATGTAATGGTCTTGTAAAATTCAATAGCGATTTTCTCGGGAAATAACGGGTACTACTTTGGGATAAGACCTATTTCATATTTATATCGGTTCCAAAATAAATACAATTTTGTACTTGACAACAAAATTTCAATTGTAACAGGATTAAAAAAAAAAAAAATTATTAGTGCTATGCGTGTGGTTTACCTACATATTAGTGCTCGTGACTGTATCTACTCAAGTGCAAATTCATCCTCTTCGAAATTATCTGGCTAATTTCGAAAATAATAATATCTTTTCCGAAATATGATTTACTATTTATCTGCTACTAATGTAGATAGGTACATCAAATGAAGAATAATATAAGTAAATACAATATAGCATAAAAACTACTATACATATAATTTTATACAAGAATTTACAAGAATAAAATGTAATGCAAGTGGAATTACATAGTTTTTTTAACTACTTTATACAATTAGCAAGTTCTTTTTGTACTTATTAGTTTGGGTAACAACTACCATTGTTGTTATAATGCAGTTCAAACTTAGGTGAAAGGTGAACCTAATTTAAATAACTGAAAACCTAAGATTAACTTGTACTCATACTCATTTTGAACTACTTTTACTATGGGACCAAACCTGAAATCGGATATAAAAAAACAGCTACTGCAGTTTATTAGAAACTCGACAAATATATTAAATAAAATTTATTTGAACGATTCGCGATTTAAGGAACAGCCTAAAATATAAAAGTTGCTCATATTGAGGAGTACGGCCAGTAACAAGTCAATTAACACTGTCACTATTACAAATAATTAGATATTATTTTTAGCATTTAGTTTATTCAATGTTTTTTTATCATTACTTTTGCTTTAATTTTTATCTAATAAGTATGTATTTTGCTTAATTATTAAGACTTAATTGTCGCTGATTCATCATGATCAATGAACCCTTGTCAGGTTTGCAGTTATTTGTAAGACACGATGTTTAAGGAAGTACTTTTTTGATTGTTCAAGGAGTAGTAAACAAATGGAGCGGTAAACATTTACATGGTACCCTAAAAACGAACACATTTAACTGTAAATTGCGAGACGAGAAAAATACATGAGGCACTCAATACGTAAGTTTAAAAAAGTTAATCAAAATTCAAATGATTCGAATCTTTCAATTGTATACTACTCCGGAAGTTCAAATCATGGTGAAACAAAATGTAAAAATATGTAAAAATAAAAATTATAATAATTTGGTACCGGGATTCTTAGAAATGACCGCTAGCTCTTTGTAAATTACATTTATTTCAAACAATGTAAACACCATAGTAATAATGTGTGAACCATCAATAGTGTAACCGGAATTAATGAAGCTCGGTTAACATCAACTTCATAGGTCATAGGAGTTGGAAGATTTTTGCATTCGCCTGCCTAACCTCCGCCATTATAGTTTATTTTCAAAATAGCGACGACGTATAAAACCTATATTAATCAATAGCTTATATTTATACAAACAAGTGCTGTTTTAGGCAAAATCTTCTACATCGTCACGTTTCAGATATATTTTAAATAGGTAGGCATTCAAGGGTACATTCAATTAAAAACTAAAAAATGATACAAATGGTGAGAAAACCATTAAATGAAATATAGATCTGACAATATGATCGGTAAAATATATTTTCCAAGGTCAAAGTTCGCAAATTGGATTTTTGCATTTTTAGATAAACGGTAAGTTTCATCGTAAAAATAGTTAAGACAAAAATCGTATATATATATATATATATAAATTGTACTTACACTTTTATCACCATTTCTGAGATATATATATATTTGCCGCGGTTGTTTTAACTTTTTTTTAATGGGTACAAGTAAATTGTTAGTATTATTATTTATCGTAGTTTGTATTGATACTAGCTGTTGATTAATACTTACAAACTACTTATTTTGCAAAATGCTCGGCTATTTTGCAAAATAAAAAGGCGGAAGTAAGGCAGGACAAAAATATCAAACACCTTCGACTTCCCCCTACCGAATTAGTTACCAAGATTTTGAAGTGATTTTTATAGTATTACCTATTTTTTTCCGTTATCGTATTAGTAGCATAGCTGTAATTCATTTGATTCACCGGTTTTTGATTTGGTCGAAATTTTGTTTATTTTCGATTTTTTTTGGACCAATGTAATCTTATAATGTAGTTTTACTCTCCTTGGAGACAGCATTATTCGTAATAGATAGATGTGGTAATTCAACTTGTTGAGGTATATATACAGTCTTGCAATTTGTACAAACATCCTTCCAATTTCTTCTAAATGTTATTTACATTGTCTATTGGATCAGTGCTCTATAGCTAAGTCTATGTATACCCATTCAGTAAACAATCCCACATTGCTTAGTAACAAAAATATTCTAACTATTTATTTCGTCAAAAATAGACATCTGTCTACAATTTTCATACCCACATCCACATGAGGAAACACACAATAAATTTATAATAATCAACATTATTTGTTAAACAATGATAACAATCAATAGATTTCTATTTTTTACTATACAATGTATGAACTCTCAACAGTCTGCTGTCAAATCATATCATTACCTATTAATGTACTAAAGCACAGTACACTTATTTCTATTACACTCATAATAGCACTGAAGTTGCATAAGATCCAATCCAAAGATAATCCGATTTATTGCGACATAAATTTAATGAAACAAAATAAAATAATATTATTAATTTTCCACCACATTCTTTGCAAAATTGTATATCTAGACAGATTTATTTAAATTTGGTAAAAATGTATGTGAATTCATACCAATTACAAAAAGAGAATTCTTCTCTTAGAAAATAACTGTTCTATGCAGTGATGTATAAATATTATAAAATTAATTATTATTATTTTTATTATTTTAATAACAAAAAAGTTAACTAAGGGAAACATTTGATAGTTGCTGCTCTTAGTCTTTAAGCTTTTGAAATTATTTATTTAAAAAATCTTAATATCCATGACAGCTTGAACTCTTTGTAATGGTAACTTGAATTTTTTTAAAGGCCTCTTTTCCTAGGTCCTTTGTCGAAATATGATTCTTATTTATAGAAAACTACAGAATAATTATAACATATAATAAAATAAATATTTCGTGGGTTACAAAGTGGAGTACACCACGAAACAAAACTCATGACAATATTATTTAAATCCAGATCCAGAAAGTCATTAGTAAACAGATTTTTTTTAATTTTGACGACATCAAATTATTTTTTAATTTAAATAGTGTAGAAATAAAGAAAGTTATTTAAAACCGTTATTTCCTTGGATACACTATGGGAATTACAATATGGGTTTGTGCGATTTTGACCTTTGTGGTCCTTATCTATGGGGGGGGGGGTTAAGTGACAATGAAGGTACACAAGAACAATGACCACTCTGTTTAGGTATGTACTGACCGCTTAGTAGACCGCTTAGTACAAGCACATAACAAAGCGGACCCCCGACGCTAAGACGCTTGGATTATTTTATTTTTGGTTTTTTAGAGGTTTTTTATGTCGGGGGTTTTTTAAATTTTTAAATTAATTTTACTTAAAAATATTCGTACGAATATTTTATTATTGGTATAGAATATTATTACTTTTCCATTTTAAAATGATTCGTAAATAATGTCAGGACAGACAGGACCTGTACCTTTACCACCACTACACAAAAAACACTACTTTAAAAAAACCTGTAATAAAATATAATGCAGTAAACCCGGTCTGTGCTACTATGTTTCATAATCTGGATTTAATAAGGTATTTCTGTAAAAGCCTGATTCATATATTTTGCATGTTACTAGCTTTACAGTTACAACTTGAACCATTAAATTGATTCCTAACTTATTGTGACAGAGATGTCACTTGACAATAAATTCAATAATTAAATTGAATTATTGTGCAGGCTGCAGGCTTCTACAGTAATAATTGAAATAACTATTGCACTGATTAAGACAAATACCACAAAAAGAAAAAAATATAAATCATAATGAGCTTGAAAGTTGGTTAATCATTTCATTTGATTGGCAAATTAAAAAGCACAACAAGAAATAGGTATTGCAGCATCAATAAATATATAACAATTATTTATCTAGTGTATGATCCATGATACTGTAATCTACTTCATTTACAATAGATTTATATAAGTTTGAATAAAATCAATGAAACACAAGCAACTCCACAATAAATAAATAACATCAGTAGCAAACTATGTTTGTAAACCACTCTCTTTACCATTAGAACAACCCTTTTGTATAGTGTAGATAAAACAAATGATAAAATTATCTAACTGTTGCTACAATCACAGAAATTATTGTGAGCTTTCAACCAGATGATGGATCAAACAGAATGGCCTTGGGACTGGTGTCTTTGTCCCCACTGACTAGAGGGTCCCTGTGCAGAGTTACCTTGTTGCATCCACGAGAGGAAGTTGGGTGGAGCTGGTGGAGCAGAGGAAGCTGGGCCAGCAAAGGCACCCTGTTCAGAACCACCGGACGGCATGTTGTTGATGAGGCCCCAGCCAGCTGCTTGATTTAGTGCAGCTGCTACTAGAGCCTGGTTCACTGGTAATCCTCCCATTCCCAGTGGCATGCTGCCACCTTGACCTTGCCCACCACCTCCAGCAACTGCAGTTTGACCATGTTGGCCTGATAAACTCAAAGCTTGCATGTTAACCATATCCATGTTACGGCTGCTCCATGAGTTATTGTTTGAGGCATTATGTGGGTGGCCATCTTCATAATTCCGGCCTGGCATATTGCGCTGATTGGAACCACTTTTATTTTGTTTGGGTGAAGCATTAGATACATTCACAGAAACACCTTTAATTATGTGATCCTGACCACAGAGGCTTTGTGCAACCTCAGGATCCAAAAACGTAATGAAGCTGAAAGCTCTAAATGGTTTAGGAATAAACACATCGGTTACTTCTCCAAACTGAGAGAAATATTCTCTCAAGTCATTTGCTGTTAATTCTTCTGTACAGCGTCCAACAAACACTTTACAGGGCATAGATGCAACTGAACCTTCCTTAGAGTTAGGTATCCGAACATCACACCATCTCCCATCAATCATATGCCGCTGAGCCAACACTCTCATCTGAGAGGTATAAGAAGCAAATCGAATGAAGGCAAAACCTTTCGACATTCCGGTTTTAGGATCTCTTTTTAATTGCGCCATTAAAACTTCGCCAAATTTCTCAAAATATTCTCGTACAGTTTGCTCTGTGGCTTTCCAAGGCAATCCCAACACAATCAAGTCAGAGCATAGATTGTCGTTTCGCTTATTTTTCGTCACAGCGGATTCGGAGTTTTCGCCCGATTTACGCTTAGATTCTTTAGGAAAGCTACATATGTATAAATGATTGCCCCATCCTTCTGGGGGTGGGTACAATCTGCCATCTCTTAATCTGATACCCCTGATGTTTTTTGTTTCGGGGTGACGATATTTTAAGCCACAACAGCCCGGAAACTGCGCCGATACAGTAGTTAACATCAACGCACCATCATCTTCGATTGGTAATTCTATGGGTTCTTCATTTTCGTCTTCAGCCACGGGCAAGTACTCGAAGGACATTATTTCTTATTCATGAACAGTATTGTTAAAAATAAACACAGATATTATACTTAACACTATACAAATGTACAATTTTTATGTCATATAAATAAATAAAATTAATTAACGTCACCTACGGGTTATGAACCCATTGCAATTTGCAGGTTGAAAACATAGTTCGACTAATACATTTTGATCTATTATAGAGGTGGAATCAAAGGGAATTTGTAGAGTTACAAGTGTCAAATAATGGTGATCATGCTATAATAATAGACAACTTTCTAAAATTGACGTTTTACATCACTTGTATGTTGCCTTTTCTGAAAATTATTCAAAGACAAATAAATATTACGTGAAATCTTCGTCAAATAAGTATGTTTTCGGGGGTTTTTTTTTTTTTTTTTTGCGGATGTGAAATCATCAAATGACTTCTCCCGCGGAGCGGGAGGGAGTGTCAGACTTGTACTGACTAAAACCCACCCATGTTCCTTCTTCGCCCTTTGTGTTCCAGGGCCGCGGTATCTCTTTCGAACAACCCGCAGCCCTGGCAGGCATCGGCCCTCTCGGGCCCCTTCCTGTTTGCTGACATCTCCTTGAGGCGCGCGTGGAACACGTACGCGCCGTCGACACGGCCTGTCGTCATAAGACGGACGGACGGTGAGCTAGCCCATTACTCACCGTCCACAGGCTCGCGCCTACGGTGGCCGGGGGCCACTGGTTGCCCCCCGACGCCCGGGGCGTCTCCCGCGGCGGCTGGGACATGAGGTTCTCTCCCTCTCACGTTCCGCCACCTCCTTCGCTAGCATGACTGCTTCGCAGGAGGCGACGGCTTGTTTTCGTGGCCTTAATCAAACACCCGGTTACGCGGGCGACAACTTGCTAGAACGTCTTGTGAGATAGCATATACACAAAAAAAGCATGAATACAACCGCACACAGGTACGCCGTGAAAGAAATATGTAGGTAGTTGATGTTTATAGACCACACAGAACAATCAGGTTGAATGCAGAGACGCGTAGGAGCGCGGTTCCGCACAGCAGTGATGAATTAATGAATTTATTAAAATTAAAAATTCCTTAATGCTAGTACATTGCCCCGCAAGACTGCTTACGCAGTTTAACTGTGAGATCGTTGAGTCTCTCTTATCATGAAGTACATCTATAACCCAATATATACTTAACTAACCCAATTTAACGCCTCTGATGCTGCAATAAATGTAGCCACATACTGTGTCCAAACTGTGAAGTAACATCGATACCCAAAGAAAAAGAAGCTATGCCGCTATGAATGTGTATTCTATTATTAGTATTGGTATCTCTGCAGGCCCGAAATTCCGTGTTTTGTAATTGCAAGGGTTGGCCAAAATTTAAACCACGAAACTACTGAGTAAATCAAAACATAGTTTCAACTAGAACTACGCCCCATTCCTTTCTCACTTCATTATTGTATAATTATTATTTATGTGATTGCCTTGATAAAGACCACCAACATTTTTAGTCTATGGAACATTAATTCCGGGGTTGACTGTTGGAAAATTATAAAATAAATAAATGCAGAAATTCGACAGAAAAATAGTGAATGACTAGAGTGTGCTCTTTTCAATTACAAAATTTGATATTGTTTTAAATACATAGTTTAAGGTGAATCTTTTTTTCAGTCTCTGAAATAATTAGCATTCATTTTGTTAACAAAGTGGTAATTCTAACATAACCTAAATGTGTTAACAGCAAAAGATTATTTGATATGATATAGTTTGAAATTCCTTAAAATGTTGTTATCATAAATGTTTACTGCAATAAATCAAGATTGCTATGGATGATGACTCTAAAGAATATAGAAGAAATAAACCACAGCAAAAATTTTATAAACCAGGTAGTGGACCTTTAAGACGATCAAGTTATGGTTTGGATGCAAAAATGGACACAAACGACATAGACGGAGGTTCTAAAACCCGAAACCAAAACTACTACGGATCTCAAAATTCTATTGCTGACGATATAAACGACACTTACAAAGGTACGAATATGCGTCACAAAAAGCCTGAGCAACAGCTTTACGTGCCTAGGTCAGGAGATTCGTGTTCTGATAATGGTAGACAATCTAAAGTACCAATGAGGTGTGATAATTCTAGTCAGTACATCAATAGAAGAATGTCTGATAATCCAGATAGACAGGGTTCAGGGTCTTACTCTAGAGGTGCTTCCAAAAGGGACAGAGGTTTTGCTGATTATCAGCATAAGGATGGTTCAAACAATGATATTAATTATAATAGACAATATAGGCAAGCATCGGAAACAAGATCCATTTCACCTACTCATATGCAGGATCAAAACTCAATTGACAGAAATAGAGATAGTAGAAGTATGGATACATCAGCAGGACGACACATGTCGTCTTCTGGTGGTAAGCCACCATCTGGGCGACGAAACTCCTCAGGTTACACATCTGATTCCTCAAGACCCAAATACATGGTCAATTTAGATAATATACCTCCAAGATTTAGAAAGAAATTTTTAGAACAATCAGGCCATCACAGTTTTGATAGCACTGAGCAAATACGCAGAGACAAATATTCTTCAAATCAGTCTGTACAGCCAGCATACAACCAGGAGACTTATTATAACATGACAAACTGGTCCCAAACATTGCCATCAAGAGGAAGAGGCAGATTAAGAGATAATGAAGGCTTTGACAGAGAGAAATTTATAAGTGCATATTTGAAGAACTATGATGTTCAAAATTCTAGGAAATCTACGCCTAGCAGTTCATATTTGAATTTATATGATACAAATTCAGTAGAAAATAAACATATGAATGAGAAAGTTAATACTGGACCAAGCAGTACTGAAAGTCAGGAATTTCATGATGGTAAGCAGTAGCATAGTATCAAAGATTTATGTCATTATATAATTAAGTTGTTTATATGAAAGAATAAATCTTAAAGTGCTCCTTACATTGTCTCTGTGTTTTCTGTAACTGTTATTTATATCTTATAGATCATTAACTACTCAAACTTTAAAAAATATTTTGCAATTTGGACTAATAGATAGACTATATGCATTATTGTACAACAATCAGATTATCTGTCCATTCTATAATACTGTATAATGAGTTCAAGTCTCTAACTTGATATTCATAACCAACTTCTGTCTCTGAACTTTGGAAAAGCTAATACTTACACAGCTTACACCATACTAATTAAGGTTATCACAGAGAACTGAACTATTGTGTAGGCAGCGTCTAGAGATGGCATACAGCTTCTAAAATTTTTGCCTCGAAAACTATTCAACTTCTGACCAACAAATTGAGCAGTTGTAAAGGTGACTTGTTCAGGCAGTATAATATAAATCACATACTTGTTTTCTATGTAAGTATTTAACAATGCGGGCTCCAGCAGCAGCTGATGTGCCTTCTCTGTGTCCTATGGAGATAACCAATATGTTAGCTGAAAGCAAAGAGTGTATTGTTTGGTTTTTATTAGCATAACAAAAAAAATATGCTGAATCAAGTATCTTGACTTGGCTTGCGAGGTTATGCCTCTGCCATTATCTGAGGAGGCTCTCGTTAGGCAGCTGGATTCAGAAAGTGGTAACTCCTGGACACGGCTTGTTAGATGGTTCCTCTCTCTGAAGCCCTGACCACCAGTAGCTTGGACCCTGTTCCCGGTTTCGGTGGGCTATTTTTATATTTCAAAATATTTTTCAAAAAGTTTTTTAAGAAATATGTAAAAATATAATATAATTTTTATAAAAATGAATAAACGGTAATATGCTGTATTGTAATTCATCACATATTCATTTCGATGCAGAAATAAATAACTCCTCTATCTTTGCCACCTATTGCTCATTACTAAAGTGCACTAAAAGTCATTGGGCATCCTGTGGAAACCATACCCATGGGGGGCACAAACAATAAAAATTACAGGTTGTATTTTTCAAATGGTGCATTAATACAAGGTGCGATTTTTTCCCTAAATCAACAGGTTCGGTTCCAGGCTAGGAATATTTTTTTTTCCATAAATCCAATGATACAGTATTAGTTTTCATCAATATTTTGCTATTCCTCATGGTTTCTGATTTGGCCATCCACGCCCACTTGAAAAATTCACCCTCTATACAATTTTAGTATGTACCGATGTACAAGTGTTATTAAATATTATAAAACAATAGAAAATTGGGTGATGTAAGCCACTTGGTGTTTTTTTGGGAATGGAATCTCGGGCAACGCAGGAGGTTTGTTGTTTGCTTAACTGGACGATCTTGTGGGTGCCTTGAGTGTAAGGCGTCCAGCCAGGCCATAAAAAAAAGTAAAACTCAAATTAAAAAAGTGGGTCACATTTTCCCAATAAACTATTCAAGAAAGTATTAAATTAGTCAAGGCAAACATGCAAGAACCTCACTTTATGTGCATTTGCTTATTATTACTAATACATAAAAAGCAAAAAATATAATAGTACCAGGGTTCGAAAATATCCGACATTTATTATGAATATCAAAATATCGGATATTTATGATATATATCCGATATATATCAAGTTTGATATATATCCATTTTGTATATTAATATTATTTATGTAGATTTTTTGCATAATTATGTTTTACATAAACATAATAAATTATTTAAAAAAAACTAAAATGTTTTTAATGGTTTATTTATTTAGGTAAGTACTTAAAATCAGACAAATGAATCCAAAACACAAAATCTTCTTCTAGATTAGGCAAAATCAACTAAAAACATAAAATCTTATTTATCAAATAATCAACTCAAAAACATAAAACCTTTTTATTATAAATAATTTTAATCAGTCAATAATCATACCTAAAATACTTATCAAATATTGATATATATTACAAAAAGTCATTGGATATATTATGTATATCGGATATACAGGGTGGGTGGTGCATCGTTTGCCAAATCGAATAGGCCGAAAGGAGAGGTCATTTGCTATCTCTTCACGCCCTTTAACTCATTCCTTGCCGCACCGGTTTTTTTATAACAACTTCTTAATTTAAATTCAACATCTTAGGTCAAATAAAAAAGTAAAAAAAAAGTTTAGCCTTAAAATTTCGATTTAATTTTGATGTGTACTGTTGTGTGATTCTATCAAATTAAAAATTACTTGCTAGGAACAATTACTTTCATTTTTAATAGCTCGTAAAGTTTTTGTAAAAGAAAAATAAACTTAAAACTCAACTTTAAATGGCTGTAAAAAAAAACTAAAAGCGATCGGGATCTTCGAATTCATTTAAAAAGTTCTCTAGTCTGTCTTTTTTCCAACGGTATGCAATATGCCCAAAAAAACGTTTAATACCTTTTCATTTGCTGATATTCGAAATTACAGTAAGAACAGTAGTTTTCGCATAAAATAACATCATCATCATCATCAGCCTATATTGTTCCCAATGCTGGGATGCAGGTTTTCTCTCTACGAGAGGGAATGGGCTGTAATCCACCACGCGGGCCCAGTGCGGGTTAGTAGATGTCACATGTCTTCGATTTTTTAATTCTAGGACATGCCGGTTTTCTCACGATGTTTTCCTTCACCGTTTTGAGAGCAGCGGTGATGAAATAAATTACACAAAGTTATGCGCCTGCCTGGGTTCGAACCTACGACTTACTGCTCGTAATTCGGGGCTGCTACCACTGGGCTACCGCTGCTCTTAAAAAAATATAATTTATATAACCAAAAATATAATATAATATAAATAACATGCCTCTGATATCACGATACTGTTATGTCACTAATGCGTAGTGTCCTATCTCTTTCTTAAACTGGAACCAACTTTCTAAGAATTATAAATTAAAAAAAAGAACTTTAATTCAGAAATCACAAATCTTGTTAGAGTTGTCCGCCACTGTTGCGAATACACGCGCGGCATCTTCGTCTTATCTCGACTGTAGTTGTGCGTAAACGTATTTCTGCTTTGATAGTCACGAAAGCCATATCAATTTGTTGGACTAAATCCTCCCTAGTCTCGATTTCCAAGGCGTAGACAATTTATTTGGATCGTTCCTAGACGTAAAAAATCTAACGGAGTTAAGTCTGAGGAACGTGGAGGCCATAGAATAGGGCCATCCCTCTCAATCCGTGATTCTGGAAACTGACGTATCATTCAGAGAGTACTCCCTGACAGTTAAACTCCAGTGAGCGGGACAAACGTCTTGTTGGAATACAAAAGACATGTCTTCACGGAAAATTAGCAGCTCAGCTAACAATAAGGGGAAGTCTGTTTCGGTGTTTTGGGATGGCTATTTCATGACCTCCACGTTCCCCAGACTTAACTCTGTTAGATCTTTACGTCTAAGAACGAGCCAAAGAAATAACGCCACGGAAGTTGAGACTAGGGATGATTTAGTCCAACGCATTGATGCGGCTTTAGTGACTATCAAAGCAGAAATACGTTTACGCACAACTACAGTCGAGATAAGACGAAGATGCCGCGCGTGCATTCGCAACAGTGGCGGACAACTCGAACAAGATTTATGATTTCTGAATTAATGTTTTTTTTTAGTTTAAATTTTTTAAAAGTTGGTACCCTGTTTAAGAAAGAGATAGGTTACTACGCACTAGTGACATAACAGTATCTGTCTACTTACTTGAGGCATGTTATTTATGCTAAAACTACTGTTCTTACTGTAATGTCGAATATCAGCCTCGATTACACATTTAGTTAAAAATGAAAAGGTATTAATCGTTTTTTTGGGCATATTGCATATCGTTGGAAAGGGGACAGAATAGAGAACTTTTTAAACGTATTCGAAGATCCCGATCGCTTTTAGTTTTTTTTTATAGCCATTTAAAGTTGAGTTTTAAGTTTATTTTTCTTTTACAAAAACTCTACCAGCTTTATATTTTTATTACTTATTATTTTACCAGATTAAACAAGAAAGTAATTGTTACTAGCAAGTAATTTTTTATTTGGTAGAATCATACAACAGTTCACATCAAATTAAATCGAAATTTTAAGCTTAAACCATTTTTTTATTTGACCTTAAGTGTAAAATTTGGAATTTTTCAAAATTTTAATTAAAAAGTTGTTATAAAAAGACCGGTGTTGCAAGGAATGGGTTAAAGGGCGTGAAGAGATAGCAAATGACCTCTCCTTTCGGCCTTTTCAATTTGGCAAACGATGCACCAAACACCCTGTATATCCTTCGAACCCTGAATAGTACATTTACGTGCAAATAACTAAGTAACGTCTTAAAATCTATTATTCCAAATCATTTTTTTTATTTCTTATATCTCAAGGGGTTTCAAACTCTTTGACAAAAACCTCTAAAGGGGTTTCAAACTATTTGAATGGAGCCTGACCCAGTCTACCATTTTAATTTGTATAGCAAAATTGCGGCCACGCATAGTCTGCAATGATCACGAGGATGAGTTTTTACTATGCATTGTGGTATTATATTGTTTATTGAATTTGTCATTTTAGCATCACAGAATGGTACAAGCAGTATGGCTAACACTATATCAAGTAGCCAGTTGGAGCAACAGAAACAAGAGACGGACAATGACCATGATAGTGAGACAACATCTCAGATATCTGCAACTTTATTGGACATCTCTAATTTGGTAAATATAGTTTCGTTGACATTATTACCTTTTAGTTCGACAGTTTCAGTTGATCCCGGTATTTCCGCACTCAAAACGTTGTTCCGATGGATGCATTGAATAGTACAGGGGTCATGGAGGAATTTAATGTTAAGGGTTAACATTATACACACAAAATTTTCACGAAATTTTCCTCTTGCTTTAGAAATTAGAAAAGGGGGCACATATTTTACCACTCTGTCTTTCAAAAGATTGACTATGGGAAGAAATGGTTTTAGGAACCTCAATGTCATTTTTAAAGACACACGGTACATAAAGGTTTGAAGTAAAAAGAAAATAGTCCCCTGTCGGTTCCACCTTAATCTTATATTTTTTCTATTTTTGTATAAAGATCGTAAAGCGGTTCACTGAATACATCTAGTTATTAATTAGAGAATATTTGTACGCCGTTCATGGCAAGACATAGCGTTCATTTATTAATAATGACATCTGTACCTTTTGGTTTACTGTTCATTTATTAATAATGACATCTGTACCTTTTGGTTTACCTATGTTCAACAAATAAAAAAAAAATGATTTGATTTGATTTTGATCTATGTACCAAGTTTTTACTGTGTAGTCATAATAATTTCGGAATAAACTAGCTGTGACATACGGTCGGACAGGCAGACATACAGACAGACATGACGAATCTATAAGGGTTCCTTTTTTTGCCATTCAGCTACGGAACCCTAAAAAATGTGAAACTTATGGATCTTTTTCCTTTAATATTTCCGTAACTATAACTACTCTACTATTCTACGTATAGTTCAGAACAAAAAATAATCGCAATGATGGGAAGAATATGTGCCTCTCGGCTTCGTCAATGGTGTTTTTGTACTCGTTATGCGAAAAATATCATTAAAAAACAATATTTGTTCGTACCCTAGACTTCTAAACTACTGAACCGATTTTGATGAAATTTTGCACATTGGTTCTGCATACATACGCCAGGGAAGGTTTCTGAAAAATCTGAAAAAAGACATTGCAATGCATACATAAATGATCATAATTATAAATCATTCGGAAGATTGAAATGAAAATGTAACCTTTATTGTTATTAATTTTTAATTTATAAACAATAGATAGAGACCAGATTGTAAGCAACTGAAAATCATCGAAATATGCATCATAAATGCTCGAAATATGCAGGAAACGTGCCAAAATATGCAACATAAATTTGTAATAAGTTATGCAAAATAACGTTATTCGTTTTAATTTACTGCATTTTCGATGAGCTATTTATATATTCATATTTGAAACTTCCTTGAAAACTTTAATAATCGAATACTGTTCCAAATTTTCTGTAGTGTGATTGAGACTTTAATTCCATTAATTACAATATTGTTGTCTGGGAAACGCTAGACCCAAGACCACCTTTGTACAGTTTTTTTACTTATGCATTAAGCTTTAATGAAATAAAATATTTGTAAGGATAAGCAAACAGGCCAATTTTATATACCTACTTAATTTTTTTTTCTTTAGGATTGGACAGAGGAAGTAGAAAAGAATATAAAACTAGATGATGTGTGTGATACTTCTACCAGTTTCTCACAACCATTGAAAAAGTCTGTACAGGACGACATTAAGCCTGAAATTCGAGAGTCTAAACGTAGCGGGAGACCTCGTCGTAAAGATCGAAGGTAGTTTTTGTTTTGTTTCTAGATAGTAGAAGACAGACACATGAATAACTGTCTAATTATATAGTTGTTCATTGATTTATAATTGCAGGAGTTCGAGTAGGGGGCTAAGGAATAATGAAAAGAAATCTGAACGTACCAGGAAGGACAGTACTGCAAGCATTCAGCATGAACCAGAGAGATCTAGGAAGGACAGTAACGTTAGCATACAGCACGAAATTATACACTCCGGACTAAAACAAAGAGATCGGGAGAGACGAGACAGCCACAGGAGTAATCGATCTTCTACTATTGGAAACAGCAGAGACGATTTAGACCGCTGGAGGTCATTACGTTCTTACAGTAGAGAGCAAAGTACCGAAGGGTTAGTAGCAGTGTAACTGCTTTTCTTTATTTTTAATGTTCAAGTTTTTGTAAAAGAGCTATTACAAACCCAAACTTTGAGTTAAAAATCATTTCATCGGATCTCTCGCTCGCACTTAACACCTAAGGGTCTTAAGTGCGAGCGAGAGGTCGAGGTGTAGCAGTACTAGTATTGTATCTCGTATGGCTGATAACACGCACCATATAGTAGATTCATATACACTCACCAGATAGTTACACACTGTGGTGAGTGTAATCAGCCATACGTGAAATTAAGGAGGAAGTATAAAAAAAAACAGGTTATCATTATTTTCAAGAAAAAAAAACCTTGCTGGGATTGCTAGCTTTCACTATTGTAACAACTCTTCATTGACGTAAGCGACGTCTTAATAAAAAACGAGGAATGCTAATGTCTCATTGATAGTTTACTACCTGCATGTGCACTAATTATTATTGACAAAAAACTCCTGCTCATTGTGTATCCTTACTGTTATAATGATTTATTACTTAAGCTTTGCGTTTTTTTTATATTTATATGAAGTTCCTACTGGTTTGGAATATTGGTGTTGTGTTAGTTAGTATATACATAGGCTCATCATCATCTTGCTGCCCTTGTACCACAGTAGTGGTCAGCGCGGCTCACAACTTTTTTTTTCCATTCTTCCCTGTCAGTTGTCACGCTAGTCAATAAATTCCTTGAAATGCTGCCGGATACGTTATCCGGTGGCAAACTTTACATGAAATCAAGACAAAAAAAAAGAATCATTGGCCGAGCCTATTTTCCAAAATATTTATGTTCGGGTAGGCTTCCAGTATAACCAGATGCAACTTAATACTAATATTTTACATAGCGCGACTGCATATCTGACCTCCACAATCCAGTTGGTACTGGGTAATACGATACCCAATGGTAAGACTGGTTGTCAGACTTTGGGTCACTGACTCATCTATCAAAGATTTAGAAATGACAGCCGGGAGCAACGGCTTAATGTGATTTCGCGGGCTGGGAGGAAACTCGGTATGGGTGGTCACCCATCCACTCGAGCGTTTGTTATTGTTTAAACATGAAAAAACAAGAATGCGATGTAATCATTGTGACGTTAGCTCATAGCTCTTCGTCTTGATTTCAGGAGAATAGTTTCACAATGCAACAGTCGAGACACATCAGCTAATCGGGCCATTAGTCCGCGGGATAGCGAAGGTTTTCGCATCCCATCTGCCATGTCCAAATCTGCCGCTTGGCTATCAACGAATCAGGTAATCACCAGTCATTTTGGAAGATTCTTTGTATGTTTATGGATGTTTTGTCTTTCTGTAGCAGGTTCTTCCAAACGGATTTTCAGATTCCAATGTTTTTTTTTTTTTAATAGTAAGCCGGTTTATTTGAAAATAATCTGTAGGGATCTCTGCCAAATAAACGGTAAATAGTTTATTTCACTTGTCCATTTGGAATTCGAGATATAATATGAAAATAACTTATACTTAACTACTTTATCTGTGGTAACCTTGACTTGATGCTGTAGGCAGAAATTACTATCACAAAAGTTCGCCTGTCTTAATTAAAAAATACGATTATGAAGTATGTATCTATAGCACAGCTTTAATTCTAGAAGAAAAACAACGGATCGTGGGCGAACGGTCGCACTTCGAGCATCGAGCGCGGACGGCAGTCGCCGGCACCCAGCCAGGCAAGCGCCGCCGCCGCGCCCGATGCCGGCCCCGGCCGCCGCTCCCGCAAGCGCTCCAGCCGCCGCACAGAGAACCGAGGTTGGTTCAACACTTGTTTTAGAATCAAAACAGTATTACTGGTAAAATGTACTCAAATTTCACCAGAAAAGCTACAAGCTGCAAGTTTAATACACCAGTATTAAGCCCCTACCAAACTGAGAAAAAAAGAGGTGAAATTATGTTATAATTACTTACTGACAACTTTAGAAGTCATTGTTTTGTTTCACCATTTTCCATAGAGCGACGCCGTGGACGAAACTCCGATGCGCAGAATGCGCAGCAACCACAGCATCCGCAGCATGCACAGCATCAGCAACACGTGCAACATCAGCAACACGCGCAACATCAGCAACACGCGCAACATCAGCAACACGCGCAACATCAGCAACACGCGCAACAACAGCATCACGCGCAACATCAGCAACACCCGCAACATCAGCAACATGCGCAGCACCAGCAACATGCGCAGCACCAGCAACATGCTCAGCATCAGCAGCATTCGCACGCGCCTTCCGCGGCGCCTGCGCCACCGTCGGCCTCTCACGGGCCTAGCTCAGGGACTCTAAGCTGGAGAGAGGAAATTCTCGAATCCAAGAAGTTTAACTCACATGATAAGTAAGTCAATATTACAGTGACTTGTATTCCTACAATATTTTCTCCTTCGGTTTTCAACAATTCTTTGCTCTGTGTTGTAGGCATTCAGAAAATTCCAACTCTCGTCACAAACATACTGCAGACTCGTCCACTTCGCAGCCCGGGATAATAATGTTGCCCCAAGCTTCGATGACACACATGCAAAAAGATTTGGGGTAAGTTCCGTTTTTAATGCAGTAGTAGTAAACAACTGTCTCAGATTTTGTGCTCTTTATTAATTTTATTTACTCTTTTCAGGAGAGGAGGTTCAGTAGAGACGCAAAAAACATTATTTGATCATCATAATCCATCCAAACCTATAATAGTACAAACTAGTCCAAATAAAATAGACATAAGAATGGAGAGAGGTAAGCAAAATTTAAGTAAATTAAAATATTTTTCTTGTAGATACACAAAACAAGTAAGACATGAGTCAGTCACACTTGTTCAATGCAGGCTCTTTAACTCTAGCTTAGACCATGAGCAAGACTGCTGGGTTCAATTTTTCCCGCACTTTTAGGGTTTCTAATATAAATTCCAAAGTATTGTAAGGATAGTACAGTCAGTTTTTTTTCTGCAATTTTCGTCATAAACATGTAGCACAAGCTTATTTGGTTTACAAAAGGGCTTTTTCTGTTTTCGTGATGTGAAAGTGTAAAAGCCATAGTACTTAGGGAATGAGAACTGGTGAAAATTAAATCCCGGTTATTTTTCGGGTTCTGTACAAAAAAACCCGCTCTTTTTTATTGTTTTTCTAAATTACATTTTAAGCTGCTTGTAAGACCGCCTAAACCTTGCATCTTTTCAATTATCAATAAAAATGCATAAAATTGTTAAAGGTATATTTTGCGTTTTATGCTTAAGTTCTATGTAGTGCTTACTGCACTATGTGTAGTTGATCTTTTGGATACGTATCTTAAGGATCCCACAATATAAATAAAATATTATAAAATATAAAACCAACATTTTATAACACTTAACTATATGGTGCAAAATTATCCTTAATATTATAAATAAACTCTTTAATTATAAAATTTAACTTTTAAAAGGAAATCATAACAGTCTCAATACTCTCAATAGCGTCCGACAATAGTGGAGCTACTCGAAGATTTTTCATAATTTGTATGTATAGTTTGCATTCACTACATAGTACCTTTACGCTAAAGTTCGTGGCAGGCACGGTTATAATACGTGGGAATGGGATACCATGAGACTCAGAAACGTCCCAATGATAATAGTCATTGGGACGTTTCTGAGTCTGAGTGAGAGGGCCAGGTTTCTCTCACGTCTTATACCCGCGACTGCGACGAGTCTTTGCGAGTAGCCAAACAAGTTTGTCCGGTAGGTATGAAAGAAAGTTCGTCACGTGGAAGCGCCGGGTACGAAGCCAACGACGCGGCGCGCGCGGTGCGACATCGCGCGCTGCTGCAGGAGGTGGACCGGCTCGACGTCATCCTGCAGACACACATACTGAGGGGACCGCTCGGCCTCGCGCAACATTGGCCCGATGTCACCGAAACAAGGTAATTCATTTACAAGGACTTCACAAAAATATGTATACATATTATTTATTTATATAATATTTAATATGTATTATTTATTAAAAGTCCAGTGTTGCGCATTTGTGTGCCTCTAGCTCACTTGTTTACACGTTAGAAAACGGTACAATTATTTACGCGAGTTGCTAAAATTGAGCATGTTCTACGTATTTTCTTATACACGCAGCATTAAGCTGATTTGTCTTATTGTAGCTGGAACAGTTTCCAATATGTTTAAATATGTATCTTAGGACTTGTTTATTGATAAAATATCACTGTCATGTATTTTTTCAGGGCTTTATTGCAAAAGGCGCTTCACCGACTCCTCATGTCAGATCTTAAGTACTGCCAAGCTGACAACATTGAACATCATTTTTGGAAAATTTTATACTATAACTTCATAGAACCTTTAAGAAAGAGTTTCACTCAAATAACGCCAGAAGACAAGCCTGAAATAGTGAAATTGATCAATGTTATAATCGAAGAAGGAAACACATTTTTTGAAAACCTAGTGCAAATGTTGGAGAAAACTTATAAGTTTAATGTTGATGATTACATTAATGATAATCATGTGTTGCCTCCCAAAGGTCTTGGATATGTGGGTCTGGCTTTAATATCAGTTCAGAAAATTTATGTCTTCTTGGGAGATTTAGCACGATATAAGGAACAAGTGAATGAGACAAATAATTATGCTAAGAGTAAATTTTGGTATACTAAAGCTCAACAAATCAATCCTAAGAATGGCAGGCCATACAACCAGTTGGCTATATTAGCAATATATGCGGTAAGTGTTTAAGTTTCAATACTTAATATGCTTGGTAATTTAATATTACTTATTTACATTTAATAAACTTTGTTGTTTTCAGAGAAGAAAATTAGATGCTGTTTACTATTACATGAGAAGTTTAATGTCGTCGAATCCCTTTCATTCAGCACGAGAAAGTTTACTTTCACTATTTGACGAAAATAGAAAAAAGGTTTGTTTCAAATAATACATCAACTTAACTTTAATAATACTTATACTTTTTTTTATCTTATTGCATAAGATTCTGTAATACCTCCTCCTGGGAGAGCACAGTGGCTCTTGTAAAACAGATCTATCACCTCACAAAATTGTAACTACTTTCTTGTGTAATAATAATGATTGATTATACATTTTTATAATACAGTGCCAAGGTATGTCGATACTGAAACAATTTGTTTGTCTAGTATGAGGCCGCAGAGCGCAAACGCCGAGCTGCTTTAGAAGTATCAAAGAATGCTGAGAGCGGTGCGTCGGGAGCGGCCGGCGCTAGCAACGAGAACACTGCCGGCATGAAGAGAGAGGTGTGGGTGCGGCCGAGCGGACACAGGACCACTACCTTCCGTCCAGCCTCCAGGGACGAACAACTTGCTTCCATGACTTCCGTTGAGGTAGGCATTTCTTACAGTACAATGAGCGTACAGTCGATCGCACACTTGTGTTAAACTTTGAACTACGAAACCACACTTAACGTACGTTCTATGTCATATAATAATTCTGTACGGCCAGTCTACTGTACATTACTAAACCATGTAGTACTAATTGTTTTCGTTCTCTCTCTATATCTTTATAGATACGATAGAATATCGAACTCTCATTTACATCTTCTTCTTAGCGTGTTTAATATTATTTGTTATGAAAGCATTTGTTGGCCTTTAAATGATGATGAAATGTTTACCGTAGGTATATTGGACACATTTTTCTCTTATTGTTCCAGTTAAACAAAAATTTCATTACCAGCTATCTACACGTTCACGGGAAGCTCATCACCAAAATAGGGTAAGTTACATATTTATTTCACATTTATTTTTGTTATATTTGTAATGAAAACACAGTGAATATACATCTCATGCTCCGCAGCAGAACCACTTTGACTATATTATGTAAAAATTACAGGATAGAATGTAGATAATGTCTATATTTTTGTAGACTAATATCAAAAATTGTATATTGTTAGTTTTAAGAAATATTAAGATTAATAGATGTGCTATTTGCTAAGAAATTCATAGCAGGCGCATTCCGATAAAACATTTACATGTTACTAAAAATCAATAGGTAAGTATTTATCTAAAATTGTAGATGTTATACCTTTGGGATCGTAAATATTTTAGAAATATATAATAATATAATAATGTATAATAATCATATTATATAACGCTATAAAGGGTGTAAAACACCTCTTAACGAAGCCGAAAGGCACTGGTTCTCCCTGTCCTGGCGATAATTTTTTTGTTCTACACCATACCTGGGAACCTTCTAGTTACGGAGATATTAGGGGTCAAAGTTCCAACTTTTTGACAAGTGTTTTTTTAAATACAAGTCAATAATGTAAGATTTTTACTTTAAACACCTCCACGACCCCCGTACTATTCAATTCATCCATCGGCACAATGTTTTGAGTGCGTTACATTGAGGTCTACCTAAAAACATGATTTTACACCCCCCAAAAAGAAGTCGATTCCCAGCAATAATTTTTGCGTAAAGTTATTTAGTTTCATGTACAGAATGCTTTGTTGACGGCTTCGTGATGAGGTGATTTACACGGTGTATTTTTTTGCATACCAAAGAAACGTTATTGTGAAATTGTTTGAAATAGTATTATTACCAATTTGTACTATTGTGCGTTGATACTTTTAGCGTAGCCCTTTTCCATTGACATACATATTTACCTTTCCAACTCGAATCACCATCACATGACTCAAACTTAGCAATCAAGTTTGAACAAAGAACCTAATAAAGTATCAAAATCAGAGTAGGTATTATCTACGAAACTATGGACTCTCACACTCACATGATGCGAGTGCGATTCCTGTGCAGCTAAACTATAGATTGAATTAATTGTTTATAATCACAAATGGTCTTCCACCGCCATTTTTCATTGTCTTCGAAGCATGAACATTGGAAAGGAACGAAAAGTGAGGAGAACAACAGTTTTAAGAGGGCACTCTAGTGGGCTTTTCTATATACAAACGTATTCCGCTATTTTCTTCGTGGATAATGATTTTTTTGCCTAAAAATCTAGGTCTTATTAATGCATGCCCCTATTATTTCCTTTTTTTCAAAACATAATCACTAAAAGAATTATGACAATCCAAAAACCCCAAAAAAAGCCCGTTTTTACCGCCATGTTGACAGACGACTATCAGACAAATTAGATAAGTTTTTAACAAAAAAGAAAATAATAAAAGCATAGATATACTTTTCCTCTAAATTTTGATATAAGAATTATTCATTTCCTCGGTCTACGGCACTGAAAAATTAATCAGGAATATCCTGGCTTCCACACTGATTGATTTTCATGTGCCGTGTTTCTCCGAGGCTATCGATGCTTGGAAACTCGCTTGCCGTAATACTGAAAAACCCGACAATCCATTATCCCAGAGACGGTGGGACGAGCCGCTCTGCAGAATAGTTCAGGACAATTTACTCAACACGTCTGCTACTACTGCTGAGCGTGCGCGACTGCTGGCTGTGGGTGAGTGGGAGTCGGGTCTTTGGCTTCTCGCACTGCCATCGTCGAGCATAGGCACTTTGTTCGACGACACGACCTTCCGCCTCGCTGCTTCTTTACGTCTTGGTGCCGCCTGCTGCTCTCCTCATCGCTGTCACTGTGGTGAAGCTGTCAACAGCCTCGGACACCACGGCCTGTCATGCAACCGAAGTGCGGGACGTTTTGCGCGGCACGCGAACATAAATGACATCATCCGTCGAGCTCTTGTTACCGTCGGCGTTCCAGCTATCTTAGAACCCAATGGCTTGGCACGCGACGATGGCAAAAGACCGGACGGCATGTCTTTGTTTCCTTGGAAGATGGGTAGGCCTTTAGTGTGGGACGCAACTTGCGTCGATACTCTTGCGCCATCACATCTTCCAAGCTCATCGTGCTGTACAGGCGCTGCACAGTGGAACGAATGTATGGGAGCGGTTGGACGTAGACATGTCCGAAAAAAAAGAGTAAAATTATGCCAAACTAATGATGCCATCTTATTCGATTACTTAATGCCTTCATAAATTGTGGTGATGAATTTCTTCATAACTCCCATATTTCGGGAGTAATTTGAGAAAATGTGAAATTTTACTATGAAAATGAGTGTATCGAGCTCTCTCCCTCCTGATTCCGGGCTTGTTTCAAGTAGCGGTCTCTAATATCATAATGCTATTACTAAGAGCTATATTTAATACTAAGACACATAGTGCGCCAAATGTGCACTTTCTGGGATAAAAGGAAATGAAAATTTAAAAAAAAAAAACGTTTTTTCCCCATTTGTATTTACTTTAAACCGCAGACAGACTTATTAAGAGGTCTATAAATATATTATATATATACAGAAATATATATTAACAAAAATATTCACAAGAACTGATGAGAGTATGACTTTTAAGTAAGTTGATAATAAATTACCTAGTTTCATTAAAAGTACAATAAATAATTAAGATGTAAGCTCTAATTTACTAAGTTACACATTTTAAAACAATAACATCATTTAATTATCTTCGTCATCATCATCATCATCAATTAATTCAAATTCAGAATCGATGTCCGCTAAATCATTTATGTTAACAAATTCGATATCACTTTTCTCAGAATCCGTAAGCTCATAAAATTCCTTAAAAGAAGATTTTTTTACAAACTTATTTCCTTTTGGACGGATACTTGTAACAAGTGGATCAGAAGACAGTAAAAGATTGTGCATAATATCTTCATTGCATGAGATACTGCTATGCTTTCGAGAATGCCCCTCTCTATATTTTCTAAAATCTTTATTTCTAGCCTCAGATGCCTCTTCGGATAGAAAACCAATGGGCACAATTGACATGTTCTGAACTATGTCTGGCCCATGCATTAAAATTTTATGAAGTGAAGAAGGCATATAATACCATGGGTATAACTCCACGTAAAGCTTAGCAGTATCAAAGCAGAACTCTCGGAATTTAGTTACGTTGATCTTCTCTCCTGATGAAATACACTGCAAGATCACACAGATTTTTCTTAAAAGCATAGCATCTATTCCGGTCAGTTCAGCAGATTTAGTGTAGTTTTCAAAAAATCTCCTTGCCGAGTTGCCATTGTTGGTGGATCCACTGCCTTGTTTCACAACATCGAGAAGTAAGCCCGTTTCTCTTCTTACAGCCTCTTGAACTCTTTTCTTCCTGTCATCAACTTGCCTTTTTGCTATATCACCCCTTACTTGCCATGATTTTATGTCTAATTTGTAGGAAATGTGTAATAAGCATTCCATTGAGCGAATCCAAGCGTGAAGGGTGCTTAAGCTATATTTATACATGTCCTCGTTTGCGTGTTTATCTTTGATTAACTCTAAATTATTCATTTCTTTAGGACAAGCCTTGCATATGTCACACACTGAAGCTGCTGTATTGGATATAATGGAATGAATTTTACCATCAATCATTGTCAACAGCAGTTGGTGTTTGACACTAATTCCATCAGTGATGGTGGATGGAGTTAAGGCTTCAATCTCTGCTTCGATTTCAGCCATCTCTCTCTGCACATTTTCTTTGGTTTCCTTTATAAACTTAAACAATATTGGCCGGCAAAATGAAGTGGAAGATGGTCGCTCGTTTTCCCAAATTGTTACACCTTTTGAGACGAGCCGCAGTGGTACAAGACTAATCATAAAATTACTAGCAAGATCGATTTGCTCATCTTCACTCGTCCTTTGATGATAAATGCTTTGGCTAGATGATCCGTCAAAACCCCATTTGCTGGTCAATACGAGCTGTTGATTGGGATCAACAGGGGTTTCTAACGACCTAATAAGTCTTCTTGAGGTTAAATCCATCAAGGCTTGTAATTTGATTTTTGCAGAGCTCTCTGTAACTGTGAGATCTTCTTTGGCCGGATAGCACTTAATTTTTTCTTTAACCAACATGTAGTAACTCGGGTATTGAAGAGCTCCTTCTTGAGTGTTGAAATCCCGAAGAGTGTTATAGCGCCATTTCGATAAGTTCATCGATACATAAAGAGCCAATGCCTTCAAAGGGGATATTTCCCGTACCTGAATTGATTTACCTTCAATGAAGGCTTTGATTTTTGAGGCCTCTTCTGGATTCTCCGTCAAGTATTTCATAACATAAGCTGTATCGCTTTGTCCTGCCTTTTGAAGCGCCCTTTCGGCCGAAAACATAATTTCAGCGCTGCTACTGCTGCATGAAAGACTATCTTCAGTGCGTCTTCTTTTTTGCCGGTTACTAAGGTCCTCAAAAGATTTACGAGGACTAGGATGTGTACAAGTTGAAGCATTAGATTTAGCAGGAGAAATTATGGGCTCGATGACGTCACTTATATTTTCTGTAGAAGGTTCCATATTTTCATTCTGTAATTCCGGCCATTGAATTGCAGCCTGTAGCCAAATCTCATGTTTCTTCCGAAACTTATCTGTGCTTCTTCCAGACTGTGTCCATTTTGCATAAATGCGGTAGCAAAATCGACGACACCAGTCTTTTAAACTTGTTTCAGCACTTTCACATAACTGAACACAACTGTTATCTTTTAAAACACTGAACAAATAGTTAAAGTCGCGTAAATCTTTATGTGCGCGTGCGCATAAAGCAACGTGAATATCAAGATTTGTATTAAAATTTGGAAAATACATTGCGAGATTAGCTTGGATACAACGAGGTGTAAATCAACACTGATTTTAAAGTTACTAATAGTGACCTATTTATATAAAATCCAGGTATCCCAGGTATCCTTTGTTAAATATTGCAAGGTAATTAGTTATTGTGATAATTAGTAAATGATGCATGCTAAATTAGTGTATTAAGAGCCATTTAGTAATTAAATAATAGCAATGTTCTTATCAGTAATCATTAGTGCATCAGTTTTATATGTAAACCTTAAGTCCCTAATTATATATCCTAATTAGCTTATATCTTCTCTAATTGGCTGCTCAGAAATGTTATTGTAATAAGGTAAACCTTTAGAAAAACGGTTTTAATCAACAAAATAAACAAAAAATAAAAAAATTGTGTTATAAAATAAACATCACTCTTTATCCCAGAAAGTGCACATTTGGCGCACTATGTGTCTTAGTATTAAATATAGCTCTTAGTATTAGCATTATGATATTAGAGACCGCTACTTGAAACAAGCCCGGAATCAGGAGGGAGAGAGCTCGATACACTCATTTTCATAGTAAAATTTCACATTTTCTCAAATTACTCCCGAAATATGGGAGTTATGAAGAAATTCATCACCACAAGTTATGAAGGCATTAAGTAATCGAATAAGATGGCATCATTAGTTTGGCATAATTTTACTCTTTTTTTTCGGACATGTCTACGTCCAACCGCTCCCATACATTCGTTCCACTGTGCGCTGCCGCTGCGGCTGCGGAGAACCTCAAGCGGCGTAAATATAGTAACCTTTGTGGTAACTATATTTTTGAGCTGTTTGGGGTTGAAACTCTGGGGCCGTGGGGTCCGAGTGCTCACAGCCTTTTCAAGGAAATATCTAAACGCCTAGTTGACACTTCCCGTGACCCAAGGGCTGGGTTTTACTTTGGCCAGAGGCTAAGTATTGCCATACAACGTGGCAACGCCGCCAGTCTCTTGGGCACGTTACCAGTTGACAGCGTTGAGGAGGAGTTTTTTGACGCCCTTTTATAATTTGTTGTTATTTTAGTTATCTAGTTTTAAAAATAATATTAATTTGTAAAATATAATAAACTTATTTAAATTAAGAATTATTTAGATCAGTTTAGTTTTGAAGAAGAAAACAGCGGAATACAAAATGTCTTTTGGTCAAGATTTTTGTAGGTAAAGTCAGCCTGAGCTGCAGTTGTCCCTTTCGCTCTTTACGGGGGCTTGGTCGGGCGCAGCGCGACGGCAATAGTTTCTTCAAATACCTATTCATCAAATACCTCGGGCATGGAGTCCCCTCTTAAGTTCTATTTATTGATTACAGTTTTATTCTATTCTTTTATCCGTATAACTGACCTATAAAACTACATAAACAAAAAACTGCACTTAAAATGTACGTCTTTACAATTGTAATTGTTTCCTGTCAGAATGGAGACGTTTTACGAGAGCGCGAGTATGATGCTACGTCAGTTCCGGGCGCTTCTGCACCGCCAACCACTGCCAACTCCTGCCGCGCGTCTTTTGCAACTCACGGCACTCAATATGTTCGCCGTTGAGACCACTGCCGCATCGCTTAAAGGTAAACCTAGTTTTCTGAATCAACAACAGAGTCATTTAGGGCAAACATCACTACATAGTATCAAACAAAGTCGCTTTCTCTGTCCCTATATTTAAAACGACTAAACTTTGATGCAGTTTTTTTAATAGATAGAGTAATTGAAGAGGAAGGTTTATATGTTTAATAGCCGTAATAATAATATTTTATACCCGTGCGAAGCCAGAGCGGGCCGCTATGTTTTTATAAAGGGTGTAAAACACCTCTTAACGAAGCCGAAAGGCACTGGATCTCCCTGTCATTGCGATATTTTTTTTGTTCTACGCCATACCTGGGAACCTTCTAGTTACGGAGATATTAGGGGTAAAAGTTCCAACTTTTTGATAAGTATTTTTTTAAATACAGGTTCTGAATGTATGATTTTTACTTTAAACACCTCCACGACCCCCTTACTATTCTATCCGTCCATCAGCACAATGTTTTGAGTGCGTAACATTGAGCTCTACCACAAAACATGATTTTACACCCCACAAAAAAAAGTCGTTTCGCAGCAATAATTTTTGCGTAAAGTTACTTAGTTTCATGTACAGAATGCTTGGTTGACGGCTTCGTGATGAGGTGATTTACACGGTGTATATAACGTTCACAGTTTTTCTGTAGTGTATTTAGTATCAGCATTGCACCCGTGCGAAGCCGGGGCGGGTCGCTAGTCTATAATAAAACTGAACACGATTTGAAGTCAGTGTCATTATTCCATAGCAATGACGTACTGACTACTGTTGAACGCAGTTAAATTGTGCTATAATGTGTATTCAGGTTCAGTTTCATCCGTAAAATTCGCCCTCAAATGTTATTTTAACATTAACATAATTAAATGCGGCTCTTGTTAACAGTAGTCAACAAGAGCCGCACAGTAGTGTTCAACAATGAGGTCAAACACAGTAGTTGATAATCCATGGAAGTAGACAAGTAATAGATACTTAACACCCGTATCTATAAACAAGTCAGTCTAAGTTTTTAAACTGTCATGGTCACTAACACGAACCCTATCAATATTGCGATTGTTAGTAAACAAGTCAGTGATTACTTGATTAAAATTAATTCCTTGAGATACGATTTTTATTCCATAGTTTAGTAGTTGCTTGAAGTTCTCTGTCAAAAATTAGAACTCGTAACTATCAACAAGCCAAAGTGTTTACTGGAGTAAAAGTCATTATTATGATATGATTTATATTACGCAGTCCAGTCATTTCTTGCAGTTAAAACTGTCAAAATGTAGAATTCTTAGCTTTTCTTTCTTTGATGGTTCCTAATTCGTGTTAATTCTTCTCTATTGCATTAAAATGGTTGCAAAAGATTTTGTAGCGCCAATAAGCTCCTACTGGCTTACGCGTCCAAATACGCGCCACATTACGCGCTTTAAAAAAAAACGAACTCGCGTATACGGGCTGAAACGATGTGTTCGAATGAGTAAAATGACAGCTGTCAGCAAAACTGAAAACTTATCTCGTGACTCGCGCTTGTACGAGTTCCGTGTGTGGCAAAAAGCGGCTACATATTTAATCAAAATGCTACTAAAGTGTCAGCATAATATATCTATGTTCGCAAGTTATCCTTGTGTTTTGTTCCAGTGAATTTTTCAATAAGGTACAATGTTGTATTTAACTAGATACCGTTGGTTGATAATAATATGTTGTCATGCAAAACGCGGATAATAAAGTAACTCGCTATTACGTGTACTGCAGCTATTCTAGACACCATTGCTCTTTGATGTTTGACAGAATTTAAATATTGGTAGCTTGGCTTGTACCAATAGTTAAATTACTTTAGGATTTATGGATATTACCAGATAAAATGATGTTATGGTAAATATTGCGTTTAAGCTTCCATACTTTATAGGCGCAAGAAAGTTTACAGTTTTAAATCAAGTTGTTGAACCTATACTTTTACATTCTTGGTTGGGTATGTTTATTTAAAGCTTAAGGGGCAAGTCCACCAAGGTCTGATAGTTGCAAAGTGCCACTCCATTGATTTGTAAAGGCCGTTGCAGATTTGGGCAGGCCACACCGCTATGCAAAAATCCTCCTACGACACTTTCGTAAATTTTGTGTGAACCATAGCTCAAGGCTGCATTGCAAGTGCTTGGTGAACTTAGCCTAAATCTGCATAATTATTTTGCTTAAAGTTTAAATGTCAACTGTGACCTCTAAACATATTCGACATGGCTTGATTCGATATAGCCGGACAAATCGTTTTTTTTTATATTTTTTGCTATCATAACACAACCAGTGTATTATACGTTAATTAATAATTAGACATGCATTAAAATTTCATACCACAGTATTAAGACATGTACTCTGTAAGGGCACTGTAAAATATAAAAAGTATATCTATTTATATTTTACAGTGCCCTTACAGAGTACATGTCTCAAAAATAGGACGCTTGGATTAGTGCGAAGTGTGCCGAGCCGACCCGAATATAATTTAGCGATGGTAGATGCCGAAAGAAGTTTGCCGATTGGCACGATAGGATTGAAAGCCGTGTCATTGCTTTGGGCCGGCTTTTTCTTTTTCAAATACTCCCGAATCGAATACCCGGACCTTTGTGTTAGCTCAACTAAGTAATGCAGAACATACTTTTTAAGTCAGCCCTAAATAAAGCATTACAAAATTTTCCAATGCTGTTGCCCAAAGCGTAATGGTTACTCATAAAATTCCTCGCATGTGAGTTTTGGTTTTGTTGTTTCTTCCTTCTTTTATGAACCTTGATGATTTTAGTAATCTGCTAAGAATGTTTGTGCGGTCGTTGACGGAGAAACCTTTCACACATTCAGGTATTGTGATTTTGGAAGTTAGACTTCTTACGTAAAGATTGAATGTTTGTACGGATTACTAAATTAACTTAATATTCATAATACCTTAAAACTCTTTGTAATACAATTAATATCTATAAAACTTATGAGAATTTGCGATTAACCCACATTGGCTTAACCCCCATATTTGGTCATTGAATCGAGCTTAATATTATTAAGTTGACTTTAAGGAAAATTGACAACTTTTGCACACATAAGGAAGATCGCGACTCTAACTTTACATTTGGATACATTTTGCTTTGTATTTGATTATTTTTAGCGCTCTTTGAGTTGCCCATGTCAGCAGCGGAGCAGCAAATACAGAGAAATTTTCGTTATTTCTTTCGTATGGATGACGAATATTTAGATAGTTAAAAGGGATTGGAATAATTATGGCCCGATTAATATCAGCCATTTTATGTTATAAAAACTGTATTAATCAATACAATCAAGAATTGTATGGGGTAATATCTCCTAAATCGAAACGTTTCAGAGCTTTATTTAATAATAAAGACTTTGTCATCGGTACAGCTTTAGTAGCATATATTTCTGAAACGTGACGCTTTACAGGATTTTGTCCTAATAATGCAGTACTTGTTTGTACCTAGCAATACCAACTAGTGCTGTGGCTGCTGTTTTGTAAATAAATTAAAAGAGCGGAAGTTACGCAGGCCAAAATAATAAAAAAACGTCATAAAGTAGTACGACAGAAAATAACGTTCAACTATACAACCTGTTTTTTTTATATCCCATAGCTCTAGGATATGATTGAGACCATATCGAAGAATCAATTGGTATATAAATTATGTATAGGTATATACTTTTTTTTTGTTGACATTTTCTTATCTTTAAATATGAATTATTGGTTTGAATAAAAAGAATTACTCGTATTTATCAATGAAACTACTACTATTTTACTACACTACTGCGAAGTTTAGCAACCTCATAAAAGTAAAGATTCGTCATACTGATGATAATTTTTGACAGTAAATTATGATTGATGATATCTCCGAAACTATGCATTTTTGGACCACCTATTCTTAGGAGTTTAAGTATTATTTTTACCTACAGAACATAACCCTAGAGTTATGGGATATAAAAAAAAAACAGGTTGTATAGGGTGACTGGTAATTAGTGACCAATACTTAAACATGTGATTATACTCATGATAACAAACACCTTTCCCAAAGAAACATTTTTTTTAATACTTTCTTTTTTTCTTACTAAATCATCAAACAAAAATAATGTCCGTTGCATAATACATTATTCATTTTGACGCTTTTTTTATCGCCTTTTAGTAGTTATAACAAACTTTTACAAAGGGGACGCATTAGCTTAAGTAATCTTTGCGCGATATGAGTACAAACACAACCTAACGGAGAATTCAACATGACAGCATCGTTAATTGCAGTGGTTAGGAATAATAGTCACACGTTTGTCCCTATAAGAAATAAGAGGCATTTAATATGGTCAAAGGATTTTACTATGGAGCAGACTGACATATTTATTATCCAGAGTAGTGAGTCATGGATGTTTCACATGTGTGTCATCGTCTATTTTAAGTGTACACATATAAGTAGAAATGGAATTTAAGTTAAAAATAGACGGTTGCATCTAAATTCTTCTAGCTGTGTTTATTTACTCGTAAATAACTTCGGTAATAATTTAAGAAACAATGAACTATCACATGAACTGCTCTGCATATTCAAGTGATTGTAAAAAAATTAATTCTATTTTAATCTGATCATCAAGTCCATTATATTGCTTAATTTACTTTATGGGAATTTAATAAAAAGTTCTAGATAAATGGTTGTGTATAAAAAAAAGAATATTATGTGCTATAAAAGGTAATTAAGAACTCGCTTCGCACAGGACGTCGGTTTGGTTTTCTAATTTAAAAAAAAAAACCGAACATAAGCGAGTCGGACTCGCCCACCGAGTGTTTCGAACAAATTTGAATTTTGTAAAGACTATTTTTCTGTGATTTCATCACATATGACCAGACTATAAATGTTCAGTTTTCAGACTTTTCCCTGAACTTTTAGCATGAGACGATATTACTTGCCAAATTTCATTTTTCTTGGCGAACGGAAAGTACCCTATAAATTTAGATTCCCTTGAGAGAGTCGAAATATACGTTTGTTGCGGCATAAACGGCCGTATCTTTTTTTACGTTAATTTAGAAGTTTGATTTTTCACAACTTCACGAGACTCTAGACCTGAGTAAATGGGTTTAATTTCAACTCGGTGCCTCCAGGCGTTCCCGAGATAAAGGGTCTTGCCAGACAGACATAGAGACGGACAATAAAGTGATCCTATAAGGGTTCCGTTTTTCACTTCGAGGCGCGAGGTACGAAACTCTAAAAATATTATTTTATGGTACATTTAATTGAACGAAACATTAAAAGTGCATGCAATAACAGGTTAGATGAATTGGATATTACGATTGATTCATTCGCCGAAATGAACTTTTATGTTTTTGTGAACAGCACATGATTATGTGAACAGCAGGCCCTTGGTCAGCCCTGTTAAAATTGCAGGGACGAATAATTGATGTATTTATTATCTTTGACACAGGTCGCTAGTCGCTACAGGTATTCAGTAACTAGGTTGTGGAAGTCAGATAGGCAGTTCCTCTATGTAAAATACTAGTATTACTATATTAGTATTCAGCTGCATCCGGTTAGACCGGAATCCGACCCCTACATAGTTGAGAAAAGGTTAGCCAGATGATGATAAAACAGGGTATTTTTTCTTCAAGTTGGGAAACAAAAAGATGCAATAGCTAACTCATAGCTACGACAGAATCAGTATAGTTTTCTCCATGCCAAGGTCAAAAACGGTGAGGAGAACTTTACAACTAAATTATATGACAGCAACCAGAAGAAAAGTCTAGTGAGACAGACGAAACCCGATTTCGTTTTATACCGAATTGAAATGTTTATTTTGCAAATATATGACACAATATTTGACGACACGGTTGGCGCAGTGGTTGAGCGATCGACTGCTGCGCTGCGTGTCGCGGGTTCGATCCCCGCACGGAACAAATATTTGTATGGCCTACAGCTCGTTGTTCCGGGTCTGGCTGTTTGTGTATGTGAGTTTAAATGTTTGTAAACGCATCCACGATACAGGAGAAATTCATAGTGTGGGGCAACGTTTTTTTAAAAAAAAAAAATAGGTATTTACAAACACTTTTACACGTCGTCTTTTTTTTTTTAAAACGAGTTTAGGCCGGGGTTTTGTACCTGACTGCTCTGAGAATAAACAGCCGAAACAAACTCAGAGGTCACTGTTTCTTTTAAAGTCCAGACATGGTTCAAGTCATATATGGACCATGTAGAATAGCGTCTGAGATGGTGTTTTGAACAAAAAACCACACAGAATTGAGTGGATCTGTCAGTGCAAGGATTATTCAGTGATCGTGTAGCTCGGCTCGTAAACCAAGGAGCTTAACGACACGACGAACAATACCAAAGAAAGGACATTTGGGTAGGCCGCATATAGTACTCAATCTGCCAGACATACTGAATAAACTAGATCGAAAAAAAATACCCAAATAGTACTGATATTCACAGTAAAAACAAAAAAAAAAGTAAAAATAATGTAATAAAGATGTGAAATACAATAAGTACTTGAAAAAGAAAATAATGTCAACTAAATCTAGAATAATAATAAAAAAATAAAAGTATATGTTATTGAGTGTATAAAATTAAATAATTTCATTGTGTATGTATAAAATTCTCGTGTCACAATGTTAGTTACATTGTGACACGAGAATTTTTTTTTTTAGATTTGTATGAAATTTTGTGTGCATATCAGGTAGGTCTGAGAATCGGCCAACATCTATTTTTTTCAGTTTCTAGTTAGTATATAAAATTAAAATGTCAAACTGTAATAATAAAAAATAGAAAAAAAAAAAGTTAGTTCAATTTCAATTAAAATTGGAGCAGTTCAATCCCAATCTTTTTTGTCCTCGAAAGAGATACCGTGGCTCTGGTACACAAAGGGCTAAGAAGGAACATGGATGGGTTTTAGTCAGTACAAGTCTGACGGAGTGTCACCCGCTCCGCCGAGAGCGGGGGGGGGGGGGTTATTTAATGATTTCCCATCCGTCCAAAAGAAAAGGTAGTGCAAACTTAATACATTTGGTTTTTTCATTATGAAGTAAGTTATTAACGTTAAACCTTTATACTACTTTTGCAATCGCACCTTTTACATTGTCAGTTACTAGCAGCTGACTATTAAGTTTAAACAAAAGCGAAGTGTTATCAGCAATCAACACTATATCGTGGTTATCCTTTATGAGATATCGTAAGTCATTAATATAAATAAGAAACAAAAAGGACCAAGAATTGAGGCCTGTGGTACTCCCATTGATACAATAGATCCGGGAGATCTTTTCCCGTCAACAGATTAACGTTTCATTAGAAACGCAATCGAATGGCTTGGACAAATCGCAAAAAATGCCCAAAGCATCGTATTTATCTTCCCATGCACTATAAATATGTCTTAAAAGTTCAACACCACTACACAACACACACCAATAGCATCCTAGTAAATCCGAACTGTTTGCTATGTATTGTAATAATTTATGTTTATTAAAAAATATTTGCAATTGGTCGAGAATTTCTCAAAAAAAATACTAAAAATAGATAGTACTGAAATAGGTCTATAATTTGTGGGGTCTGATGTACTACCTGTTTTGACCCATTTTATCATAGTTTTTTTTTTTTATTATAGCTATTGCCTTCGTACTTCCCTATTTAAATCGAATTTTGTTAACATTTTCAAGGGTTTTATTTTTTTGTAACGAAACCCTAATTAGTATTCCTAAAATATAAGTAGGCTTAGTAACTCCTTAAAGCATCTGCTATCTGTTCAGTAAAAATCTGTTATTTTGAAATCACACTTTAATTTTATTTGCCTATATACAAATGAAGTGATATTATTGTGTGGCCATCAGTATTAACGAGGCGACGTCAATAGGACCGTTATGTGATATCTTTTATTCTAGTTCCCACCTTTCTATGAGCTAGCTATGAGTTAGCTATTGCTTCTTTTTGTTCCCAAATTGAATTTAAAAAAAAACCTGCTTCATCATCATCTGCCTAACCTTTTCCAACTATGTTGGGGTCGGCTTCCAGTCTAACCGGATGCAGTATTTTACTAAGAGGAACGGCCTATCTGACCTCCACAACCCAGTTACTGAATACCACTAGCGACCTGTGTCAAAGATAACAAAACACAAAATCAATTATTCGTTACTGCAATTTTAACAGGGCTCACCAAGAACCTGCAACAACCATAGGTCTCTACACCTGATTAGTATTTATTTTACTCATAGACAGTTAGATTTGACGCTTTTAAATCCATTGAAAGCGCGTTATTAGGACCAAAATATATTGATTCACTAATGGAAACTCTATGATGTACACGTATTCGATTTACGAAATTAATATATAACGTGAGCTGTAAACGTGGCTATTTCCTGCGGCTCCGTCCGGGCGCAGTAAAGGTTTGTAATTACAAATTACAAGTTATTGGAGGTTGATGCACTGCACTCCGTGGCCACCGCGCCGCCTGCGCCCGCGCACCGCACAAATGCACACATTTGATGGCGACAGGTTCAACAAACTGACTCGGCGTCGGCACGGTGACGACCACTCTTTTACGCCATTACTCGTAATGATGTTTTGAATTATTATAGAAAAATTATGGCGTTCGAGACCCTTAATTACGACGTTCGGCAAGACGATGCCCTTTGGCAGCGCTTATGTCGAGAAAAGTTCCTGGAAAGATATATGAGATAACGTTTTGTATGTACAAAAATACGACACATAAATAAGACCGAACGTAGATTTTCGATTACGACTAGGTAAATGCTTTTATGTAGTCACTATACCTTGGGTAATCGTGTAGAGTCTCGAGCATTTAAACGCATAGTCAGTTTCAACAAAACATGGAACATGGATGCGTACACATTATTACAAACTAATCTTCTATTGCAAGAAAGTGGATTTCATTTAAATAGTTGACATACAGAAACACCTTTTATCTGCACCCTTGTGCAATATTATATTGCTGCGTTTGAATTTATTATGACACGTAACAAATTTTACTTGCCTGGTATTTCTGTAGTTACTCCTGTTTATCCAGGTATTTGTTAAGCAGTTATACTAGGTGTTTTGCGTTTGCAGGTGCAATCCGTGCTGTGTATTTTTAGACTCCTATTTATATCGGACCGGCTTGAAGCGACCGACGAGCTGTCGGTGGATGATCCAATGTCGACGTTTCTCTATCACTACTCATACACGTCTAGCTTTGTTCCTATATTACTACTAGAAAAATGAATATTAATAAAGAAGAATAATAAAACCCATCCGGTCTTAATCTCAGAGAGACTAACACATTTTCAATTATGGTGGATAAAGGCAGCTAGCTAGCTAGTGGATAAAGCAAGCTAGGTTTTGTGGTTAACCAAGCGGTTCGGCTGAATGTATTAGTCATAGGGATAATACTTGGCAGTGATTCTGAGTAAAAAAAAAACAAATGAAGTAAAAAAAATATTGTTTCGGGTCAAGTTCGTTTTATTTCGACGTATGTACAGGTACCTGTATTGATTACGGAGAAGGCGATGATTCAACAGGTAGCTGGTTCCGGTTGGTCCTGATCGTTTACTGATTAATGCAAACTGCTTTGTGCGAGGTGGATCAGACTCACGATTGTATGAACAAACGTAATTATACTAAATTTGCTCGTAAATAAAGACATGGCTGTCGATTACTCTAAACAAATATTTTAATACATGTTATATGGCAGGGTTTTGAATAGTTTTTTGTCATGAGGAAATATTTGTATGAAATATAATCTTAAATAATAGAGTCGATGAACTTTGTTGGGTGTCAAGTAAGCACATTAGATGATGTATGCCAAAAAAGCAAGGTAAACACAACAAAAAAAATAAAATTTTGATGACTTGCGTGCAAGATGAAATGGCTTCAAAGGGAAACTGAAATGACGGCCAATATGATGTATTTTAAGGGCAGCAGATAAGGGGGCATTAGACATTGTATTTTCGTTTGTAATACAAAAAGCCGATTGATATTTCGGTATTTTAAGACTGCTATGATTTATTGTGATTGTCCGATAGAGAGCAATAGCGGAGAACGCTCAGCATGGTTGGAGTGTGCGCTGGGCGTGTCCCTGCTGATGTTCGGCGCCATGCTGGAGCGGTGCTGCGCGCTGCTGCCGGAGGCGCCGCAGTCGCAGCACCACACGGACGCATTGCTCCTGCTGCCTGCTATCAAGGTATACACAAAACATCATATATATCCTTCCGAGCATTCATAGAAGGGCAGATTATAAAGTATCAATTCAAGAACAATAAAGTTTATAAATTTCTGTGACATAAATAGCTACATCAAATCTCAAATGTTCTAAACACCGTATATCGATTTTATCAGTTTGCTCTAGTTCTGAACGCATGCAATACTACTAGTTTGCCATAAGCAAAACTATAACATTCCAATATAACTTAATATTTTTTTATTGTGATGGTATCTTGCCTACTTACATTGGTATTTCGTCTATCTCTTGATTTGTGGGTTACTGTAATACCGAGAGCCAGATCTTGTTTTCTTTTTTTATAAACGTTTAGAGATATACAGTTAACACCAATTACTTTGGAACTCAAGTGTAACATGTAATTAAGAAAATTGCCGCGTGCGCGCGTTAATTTGATAATAATTTATTAAGTATGATTGTTTCATAATAGTTATTAATATTTTAAGGTGTGGTCCGACTGGATGTTATGCCACAGTAGTGTATGGAATCCACCACCATCGTTGGACAGTTTTGAAATCGGGTAAGAGTTTTTCCCGTTATGTTACCTGTTTCTGTAAATATGATTTTATTGTTAACTGTTTATTTTTGTTTAGAGCCGATACCGACCCGTGGGACTGGCTTGCGAAGCTTATGAACATATTGGAATCTCTTGATGACAAATCTATAGAATTTGAAAACGAAATGAAAGAAGGTGAGGATCTATTGTTGTTTGTTTACACTACGGACAAGTTGCCATATTAGGACGATTTGTAGCACGTCTGCGTGAAGAATTTTTTCCTGAGTTTTTGTATGGATGTATTTGTCATTCCCATTCGCGGTACAGCACTAAGTTATCTACAAACACTCCATTTTATAGCGTGTTTGTTTTCTGTTTAAAGGATGCTATGAATCGCGTTAAATTGATCCACTTTTTATAGTTATTTAAAGAAGGTATCTCTTTTAAACAGCATAATATGGTTAAATATACGAGTACAAAAATAGTGTGTCCTACTTAAAATATTGTTTTTGTCATATCCTTGATTTTCTTCTCTGACTGAACTTTCCATAACTATTAGTTCTGTAAACGTTAAAAGCATTACTTGCATTGTTTGCAAGATAAAAGTAAATAGTAATTACAGCGATACATAATCCCGTCACATTAATAGCTTGTCAATGTATCTCGAGTTACGGTCGCCGTGGGTTCCGCAGATCGCATAAGGATAAAGAGAACGATAGTGCATGTTTATACCTAGTCTATCACCACGGCCTGGCGCCTGTGCATTACCCAAGGTACCCGCTGAAAGTCGACACTACATAAATATACCGATTTATATTAGCTAACTGAGCTATAAAAGTAACTTTACAATTCTTTTTTTGTCGTTATACTTGAGTATTGCATGTTTGATAGAAACTCGTCGCGTTTATCGGAAAGAGTATCAATTCTTAGCCAAGCCTGAAAAAGAAATAATTTTGTTTTATTTGTGTCTATGCAAATTAAAGTAGAATAAATTTACATTAACAATGAATCACACTTTAATGGGAACACACTATTCAATGCTCCTTTAGTATTCTAGAGTCTGGAAGCATGGACCACACATAAACATGGCCTGCCCGCAGAACAGGTCATGTTTATGTCTGGTTCTAGGCCTCGGTCTAGTAATGGACGTCTTTCCACAGAGATAATTTCTGGTTCAATGTGTGTTCGTTAGGTTACGTGTGCGTCCGTCTGCCTGAGGATGCGTCTCTGGGCGGGTTTACACCTCTCATGTATATGGAGCCGGCGGTGGCCTGGGTGCGCGTGGACCAGCTCGGCCAACATCACGCCGCGGAGCATGCACTAAGGATCAGCAAACTGCTGTTCTTCGGCACCGAGTGAGTCTGCATGTACTATTGGATCTTTAAGCTATTTATTGTACAGTCGGTGATATCTAGTACCTCGAGTAAACTTCACCGGAGTGGTTTTGAGCTGCAGTAAACTTCTTTAAATGTACAATTACGAAGACGACCGCGATAGGTAACCGCAATAGGTAACCTAATGCAGCGACAAGATTAGCTACTATGCAACTATGAACACGGCATCAGGTGACAATGACGCTCCTTCGAAATATTTTTAACGATTTGGTAGCTTTGCCGAAACGGTTTGCAGTTTGTTGTTGCTTTCGGAATTATTTCTTAAGAAAACTCTCTCTTAGTAAATGCAAGCGCGAAACTAACTACTGGTGGATAGAACATAGCTGACGTGTCTATTGTGTTCTCACACAGGTACTTAGTGGGCGTGGAGCCCCCAGTGCTAAGGCTGGAGTACCCGGCGGACACGTCGCCGCGCTACGTCAGCGCTGTGCAGCGCGTGCAGCCGCTGCATGCCCCACTGCAACAACTGGTCATTTTTATTTCTAACTAGCTGTGCTCTTACTAGCTGTAGCCTGTGGAATTAGAAATTTTCTAAAATAGAAGTAGCCTAAGTTACTCCTTATTACATCAGCTATCTGCCAGAGAAAGTCCCGTCAAAATCCGGCCGTTCCAGAGATTAGCCGGAACAAACAGACAGACAGAAAGACAGACAAAAATTGTAAAAAATGTTATTTTGGTATATGTACCGTATATACATTCATATGCATCTAGTAAAAAGCGGTTATTTTAATATTACAAACAGACACTTCAATTTTATTTATTTGTGTTGATATTTTTCGAGTTTCGTGCTGTTTTACATCTCTTTATTACAAATATCAAGCTGTCTAATCATAAAATTGTAAATTATTATTATGTCGGGTTTGGAATACCATACGATCACTGAGGCTATAGTCTTATACAATTATAATTATATATTTCACCATGTAGTCTTTTCAGGCATTTTTAGTAAGCTTTTTCTTATTTATAAACCTGTTTATGATCGGAACTTTATGGGTAATAAATTTAACTATTTCGTACTTAAAATATAATCATTTGAAATTGGCATGGTGCTTTGTAGCACACTTATCACCTTGCTAATTATTTATTTTATTAGTAAACACTAACGTAGCTTAAACATATTTTGTAGAACTTATAACTCCATTTGTGGTTAAGTCTTAAACATAAACAGGCTTTCTTAACCATGTATTCCTTTCTCCCTGACTCCATTTTTAAGTGATGTGAACATGCGAGAATTTTCATGAAGTTTATGTAGCTATGTAATTTTTTTGTGTTTTATTTTTAGAATCTTCTGCATTCAAAACTCGTAAAAGTTAACTCAGACGAGATTTGGTAGTTTTTTGCTCAAAGTCGATATTGGTCTAGTAGTCGCGAGCACACCTGAGATCGAGTTCGATTCCCAAGTTAGGCGAACGCCTCAGCAGCAATCCGGGGTTTAAATTTTTGTCCCAGTTAGTGGCTATAAGTTCGCCCCCTAATACGAGTCTCTTAAATATAACTGGTGAAACATGGTTATACTAAAGTTCCAGAGAATACTGACATGATGTTGTCCTAAAAATATAATCTTGATTGCAGTCTGAAACCTCTGAGGATGAAAGCAACGCAAGCGCCGCGGCTAATGAGGCGCCCAGCCACGTTGAAGGAGAAGAGGCGGAAGGAACGGACGAAGCGACGCGCAAACTACTGCGACGCAAGGAACAGCTGGAGAACAGGAAGGCTACGCTTGAGAAGCACCGCTTACGTATGCAAGTATGTAGCCAATCATAATTTAGTTACTGGTGGAAGTCAATAATTTAAAAAATATGTAAACCAACTGAAAAGCAGAAAAAATAGCACCGAACTAATATAGCTGTGCTCGCGACAGCGTCCGTTTGAATGTGGAAAAACAACATTACAAATAGTTATAAGAACCTGCACACCAAATTATCGTACCGACAAATATGAAACAAACCAATGAATCAAGGGTGTTTGCTACCATTTATGTACGTATTGTCCTGCTATGAGAAGGCGTTGCTATAAACGGACAGCGCGTTCCTGTGTTACGCGTTGTTGGGAAACACTGTCCACGCGTACATTGGATACGCGTACAGCTCCTGTACGGACCACCGCGAACCTGTACGCGAGATCAATCGATCCAGAGCGCTCCGCGAGCCCCAGTTCTATTAGTTGCTAATAAAGTTGTCATCTTTTTTTTAAATTCACCTATTGGAATTTTCAGATCATTTGAAATTGCCTTCGATGCATCTTGGCGTAAAATGGCGATAATCAGTTAGTGTGCTATCCCACAAGACCCGGTGAAATTCATAAAGTTGAATCATTCTGATAATATTTTCATTATTGAAACTCGAACAACACGCGTGTCTATTAATTTTGCCGTCCAAATATAGCGTACCCGATCGTGTGCGTCCTCTTAGACGCGCGACCAAAAACCGACTTACGGCGGCTCGCGCTGCGAGCCAGCTCGCGCGGTACGCGTTCCCCAAGAGTGTACGCGTAGCTGCAAGTATGGACATGACGTTCCGGACACGCGTAAACTGACTACGCGTACCAGTGTACGCGCTATCCGTACGCACCTTAACATTTTTAACATAAACTGTGCATGTATAACATAATATGAAAAAGTCTGTTGCTAGAATCAAAAAAAGGATTGTGTTGTTTTATGAAACCACGGTAAAAGTGAAACTTTTTTTCACACTATAGACATTTAACTAAAAAAAAATGTGAGCGCCTTTCACTTTATTCCTACTCCGCGGCCGTCCGTCACGCGACATGCAACACACTGACGAAAATGTTTGAGACGATGTAATAAAAGTTTCACTTTAATAAACGGTTCAAAATTAACCTTTTGTTTTAAGGAAATATTACGCGGTGGCTCTGTAAGCGCGGAGGTAGAAGTTCGTCCTCGGCTGTTGGTGCCGGACACCAACTGCTTCATCGACCACCTGGAGTTGCTGCAGGCCATCGTAGACGCGCCTGCGCAACCGTACACTTTGGCAGTGCCTGTCGTGGGTCAGTAACCAAAAACATTCTATTATATTAGTTTTAGCTAGTGATAAATACTAGGTTTATTCATATCTTAAACAATTGATAATATAACGTCGAATGTGATAATTTACATTAATGATGGAATAATGGTTGTAGACAATAAAATGGTTTACATCTTTTTGGGGCTGACTGTACCTTGAATATGTTTTCACGCGTTCTTACAAAGTGCCAAAGTGCATGTTAGCTGCCACGGTTTATTTTAATTACTGATTTAATCTTTTACTCTGGACGCTCTTAACTTGCCCGTATTTCTACATTGTTCTCACATATTTGTAATTCTTAACATGAATGATGTAACCAAGATTTTGTAACATATTTTGATTTAAAAGAGTGTCCATGGAGTTTCTTGCCCGTTCTTCTCCATAGAGATCTACGCTACGGAATGGGCAACTACAGTACTTTCACAAGTTATTATGCCTTGTGACTGGGACTGTAGCTTCGCGTTTTATTTTGTTTTTTTTTTTGACTTTCAAAAGTGCCTGTAATGGTCTAATTGAAATAAATGCTTTGACTTTGACTTTAGTGGGATCATATTATCCAACAACTGAGTTGTGAACTTCATATAGCCCATATAGGCAGTCGCTTCATGTTAAATACTGGTATTCAGCTACAGTAGGTTAGACTGAAAGCGCGGCGTTCGCAGCATCATTAACCTCTGTGTGTCCGCAGTGATGACGGAGCTGGAGGGGCTGCGGCTGAGCGCGCGCGTGGGCGGCGCGGCGGGCGGCGCGCTGCGCTGGGTGCGCGGCGCGGGCGCGGCGCTGCGCCTGGCCACGTCGCGCGGCTCGCTGCTGCCGTCGCGCGCGCTCACGCAGGAGCACGCGCCGCGCGCCACCAACGACGACCGCGTGCTGGCCACGGCGCTGGGCCTGCACGCCCACAGCGCCGCCGCCGCCGACCAGGCCACCGACCGAGGTAACCTAGCCTTCATCCATTTATCCTACTTTCTTATGCTCACGAGCTAGTTGGTGTGGATGGACGTGTATCTACCGACGAGTTTCAATATGAGTCACGATTTGGTGAAGGGAGTAATCGGCTACACTCTGCGTTACCGAATACTAGCTGTCCAGGGCCCGAAGAGCTTTAGGAATCCTAGTCTGACGAAGAATAGCGCCACTCGGGGAGACTGCCCGAGCGGCAACTTTCATGTGTTTGTACAGGGTTTGGAGCTCCCACACAGGATATCTTGCTTGTTCTTCGTGAACCACCTGCACCCTCTGGGACTTAAATGAGACGAATGACCGGGCTGTCTAGATCGCTATGTAATGGTCGGGCAGAATTTTAATCAGCGATTCGTGAAGATGACTGACGAGCGTTGATTTTTATAAACTTTGCGCACTTGTAGGCCTTGTCAGGCAGTAGGCCGTTTATTGACAACACTAGCGCAGTTAATTAGCAAACACATCAATGATGATGAATGATATAGGTATACCAATGACATTACGAAATAAAATAAAATACTAAATATTCCTGAAAGTGAACGTATTAATGAATTTTAAAAATGCGATTTTTGTGCTCAAATTACCACCCGTTCGATCGTCAATTGTTTGTTTATGACGTCACAACCTGAAAAGCGACCGGAGCGTAGTCCTGTGTTGCCATGTCAGTTTCCTCATTTTAGTACATCTTATTATTTTTTTTGTAAAACGATTACCTTTTTTATAACAAGTAAAAAAATACCCTGTTTAATAAAATCCAATCTCGATACTTCATAATACCCTCGCGGATCGGACAGGTTTTTTTAAACATATTGTATACGTTACAGTATAGTACATTCAACCCTGAGTTACATGTATGGAAGGCCCCCCCCTATTTTTATATTTCTGTGAAGCGGTTCGTAAAAGGCACCTACTCCATAAATTTCTACTTTATGGTGCCAATAGTGGCTACATAAAGAATGGTTACATACACCAATGGTTGTGACATATGAACTGACTGAAATACAAACGGGCAGGACAAATCTATAAGGGTTCGGTTTTTATTTTCCATTTTGCAACTGAACTGTTAAAACCATCCTAAAGGTCACAATCAGAAACTAGAAGAAAAGGGGTACAAAATGGAAATATGTTGCTATAAGACTCTTCGCTCGACCTCACTCACTCACAGTCAAATCAGATGCAGATTCACTACAAGGTTGTATTAGGATACCACAATGATATTATAAGTTTCATATAGACATCTGACATAAAAGGTTTTTTATTGGCCATAGACGGTTGTAAAAAATATAATAAATTATTAAATTGTGTTTTTGTGGTCAATTCGTCAATTCTTCGTTTACATTAATCCATTGGCTAGACAGATTTTTAATTTATGTTATGCTTTATGAACATTAAAGCTTATTTTTATTTCGGGCTTTATTGGTGTGGTTACATTACAGAAACATGAAATCTCGGCCAAGGATACCTAAGGGGAGCGAACCAAACATTATAATTTTTTGTACCAAGAACAAAGCCAGGAATAAGACATAATGCAGCCCAAAACAAGTACACTTATGACTTTGCTACAGGCTTGTTATTATATTTAGCGCAGTGTTTATAAATGTGTATTATCCGGTAATTTAATTCTGTATAATTTTAACAATTTTGTATGTGACCCATTGTATTTGTACGGTACTATCCAGCAGCTCGCAAATGCGTGTCGAAGTAAGAGCGCACGGCGTGCGACGTGCGGCGGACGGTAGATGTGTCCGCGTCGACCCAGTCCGCCGAGCCGTGCCGTGGCGGCCTGCTACCACATATCTCAGCTCGCGTGAACGGTGATTTTATCTGCGCTGGCGCCGCCGATTATTTGTTTTAATGACGCTTCCTTAGTAGCATTCCGATACGCGACAAAATTGTATTAGCGGGTATATCGTTTCTCTGCGTGTCGTGTTATCGTGCGATTTGAACTCAGTTTAGACTTCCATTACTTTGCAGACGCGCGCGGGGACGACGGCAGAGAGGGGAAGGTGGTGCGGCGAGTGCGCGAGGTGGTGCTGCTGACGGACGACCGCAACCTGCGCGTCAAGGCGCTGGCGGCCGAGCTGCCCACCAGGGACCTGCCCTCCTTTGTGCAGTGGGCCGGCCTCAACCGGGAGGACACTACGGTACGTGTCAAATTAGCACGCAAAGAAGATAGTTCTTACTAGTATTGAGTTAGATAAGTACAGGTTTATATTTATATCGGTAATTATATGAAAGGTTCCAAGTTGTAGACAACGTCATAGCGGAAATACGGTCAAGTTTAATTTTGTGTTACAGACTTCGCCGCCGACTACTGCGGCTGATGAGACGACTGCCGCACGTAACTGACGCGCGCGCTGCTGGCACGAGTGACAACAGTTTAGCTCATATTCTGATTTACTTTATTATTAACTTGAAAGCGAGGTGACTTAATGTTGCAAAGATAATAGTGCTTAATAAAGATTAATAGCATTATGTCCCGGGTGCATGCGCGTTGTATGGATCTGAGGTATATGATTGCGCCTCATTATAGTATAGGAATTGAATAGATTAAGTAAAATTAAATACACCAATAGATGGTTAAAATATAAATAGACTAGCTGTACCCAGCATGCGTTGCAATGCACTTTTTACTACCCACCTACCCTATCCGACCTACCTACCCTACCCTACCTACCTACCCTACCCTACCCTACCTACCTACCCTACCCTACCTACCTACCCTACCCTACCTACCTACCTACCTTACCCTACCTACCTACCCTACCCTACCTACCTACCCTACCTACCTACCCTACCCTACCTACCTACCCTACCCTACCTACCTACCCTACCCTACCTACCTACCCTACCCTACCTACCTACCCTACCCTACCTACCTACCCTACCCTACCTACCTACCCTACCCTACCCTACCTACCTACCCTACCCTACCGTATCCTATGTCCTTCTCCTGGCTCTAAACTACCTCCCTGCCAATTTTCAGCTAAATCGGTTCAGCCGTTCTTGAGTTATAAGTGAAGTAACTAACACGACTTTCTTTTATATATATAGATTTTGTTAAGGCTTTAGGATTCCACCTCCGTGTTCCTGGGCTACATTTACTTTGTTATTTTTTTTACGTATTTTCCGTTTTACTTGTAAGGTGTTAGATAAATCGGAAATTCAGTGTTGCTGAGCTATTTTTATTTACTTTTTTTTAATATAGCAACTATATTTTTTATCATTTTCTAGTTAGATGATAGAAACAAAATGTATGGTATTATCTATCTCTAACATCAAGTACAGGACACTTAGGCATGTAATATGGTTTGTATACAATATAATCAACTGATCCAATTAGGATAATTAATGAATGAATTGACTGCACATCTGCATATTTTTGATTTTTAGAAATTATGATTTTAATGAATTTAAGTACATTACATACATTATATACATACCTTAAATATTTTTTGCATGATTCTATCGAAATGTCACGTGCCATTCATTGCTCTTTCTCGCTAAGCGGTCCAAGGCGTGTTGCCTTTGCCAACTATTCATAAATTACAGCCACTTTTGATGTATTGAAATATTTTTAATCTAAAGCCAGGTTAGCTAAACACGTTTACTTACTGTTTAACACTTTTATATTACGAGTGAGCAACCGCATCATGATAATTTTATAATAAAATGTAGTACAAAATGTTTGACATTACAAGGACACTTGGTGTTTTTACTCAGGTTTGTATAGAACTAGCATAGATAACACAGACGCAAATATTTCATCACTTTTATAATCATCAGCATCGAAATGTCTATCTTTTAATGCAATTATACACTCGAATAGTTCCAATTATTTTACTAGATAAGTTTTATATTCCCAATAGAGGTTTGCATGCATTTATGCCATATATACCATCATGTAAAGCCATGTGCTTATTGCTAAAGCATGACTACTTGTAGGAGCCTGATTATTGATTTAATAACACTGATTATAAAATGTTATTAGTTTTGGTGCAAATTGCAACCAGTTGGTCGGCATTTTCACTTTTAACAACACGATATAATTTTACACGTAGATAAAAAGATTGTGAATAAACAGATTTATTACGATAACTACTATTTAACAATTGTAACAATTTTTTTCATTTTTGAAACATTTGATGCTGTTACTTTTGTCTTGATCATGACGTTTTAATTAAACATTGAATTACTTCAATATAAAGTGTTTTTATTTCCTTCCTTTTCTGGGTATGCAATATTAATGCATGATTTTATAGACAGACAAAAAAGTTATTAAATAAAATTTTCAAACAGCTACAAGTAAAGGCCATGTTAGCTTTAGTCAAAAGAAATCTTACAATCTTATTGTGTGATGAATAGTGAACATCACTACGTCAATTACGTGCTAAGTGTTCATGTTTATTTGATTACTCTTAGCTTCATGGCCACAAAACGTATTAACATAAAGATTGAACATTTCGAAAATTTTGGCGTTTCTGGAAACGCGTTTCGTATATCGCGTGGATAAAAACTTTAGGTCAGAGATATAAATATATCTGCATAATGCAGAGTGACCCGAGATCGAGACTGAAATTGTAGTGGCCTATGTCCAATAGTGGCCTGCTATAGTCTGATAATGACAAAGGTGCCAGCAGTGTGCAAAATAAGGTCATAAATCGGTTACCGTAAAAAGAATACCAATAAGATAATAGTATCCGGTCTATCGGGTTTGTGAACCACCATACGAAATGTAAGAAGCAGCAATAAACATAACATAAACATCACGCCTGTAATCCCCGTAGGGTTAGGCAGAGGTGTACCTAACAGTACACCCACATTTCGCCAGTTTTGTTTGAGTCCCATGTAATAGGGGCGAGCCTATTGCCATCAACCGGAGTCGGATCCAGACTACGTGGCTGCTACTGAGAATTCCTGATGGAAAACCCCAATAGCACTTAGCCCGACGCGGGAATGGAACCCAGGACATCATGCTCAGCACTCAGCGACGACCAACGAGGCAGTCAATAGAAGCGACAATGTTAGTATATAATGAGATAATATGCCGGGAGCAGCAAATACTGCGTTACCGTGTCTCGGGGGACTGTCGCCGACAACTCCAGGGATATGATTGCTTTGTGTTGAATCCCGATGGGTCTCTTGAACACATGAGATGTTACAATGTGACTTGCGAAAGCAGAAATTGTGATGAGACCCCTTCGATGTTGATCGATATTGCACACAGGACTGATTTTGTCTCATCTGTCGTCATAGTCGTCGTTTATGAACTACTGACGACATGTCGTAACCAAAAAACATAATTATTGATCAGTATTTTTTCTCAAAAACGGACAATTTTTGACAGGGTAATGGAATGATGTACTGCTTTATAAAATGATACAATCGCTTCCTCATTTACTCTTTTACATTCGAAAATCGTATCGTATCTTTCTGGAAGGTATTAAGAGGTCAAATATAACAAAAAACCTCTGGAATGTGTAAAATACTCTCCGGAGTGCTACAAGGAAGCAAACTAAGCCCTGGACTGCCGAGGAGTGAATAAACAAATGGCACGTAAAACCAAACAAAAGTAAGCCTGCTACACCTGTTACATTTACTCTCAGAAGACCAGAAGGCCCCAAAAAACACCACATTAGGAAAGTCTGCAAAAAGAAAATGCCCAGTAGGTTTGTATCTAGCTAGAACCTCAACCTGAATCAATTTTGAAACCATACCACTAAGCAAGCTAATTGACACTTTAAGATTTAGTGCGAACGCCTCATTTTCCAGTCTTTATAGAAAGAAAGAAAAAAAAAGTGCGTGGAGTCTCTCCGCGCGGAAGAAGTGAAACTTCGTAATACTACACGCATGCGTTCGAGTGTCACGCATTCACTCTCGTTATTTTATTGAGCTTCTAAATAATATTTTATTGTTGTACACTTTTTATTACATAAGTTTATCGAGGTTATTCTACTCATGGAAATTGAGCGAAGGCTGGTCACACCGAAGAGTCGAATGCATGACTGTTTGCACGCCATCTTGCGTACCTACCTAGTAGAACTACGTAGTCACAAAACTTGTAATAGCGCCATCTCTTAGTGGGTAATAGAAAATATTCCCCCTCCATTAGAACGTTAAACTTGTTGGAAGTCGCATAAGAAGTTTCACTTCAAAATATTTATTTGGCCTTTACCACAAGTACACACAATACAATGAATCAATGAATAAAATCTTAAAAAAAATTCAAAATAGGGAAAAAAAAAATATAATTGTGTGTCTCACGGCTGCGCCAAAAAGGCCCAGTTCAGCAAATTGCCGAGCAGCTAGTGCCCGACGCTGATTTTCAGCTGGACCTGAGATAGTAATGTGACGGACGTAAACAGTTTTGTGAATTGTGTTAATAATTATGTAGTGTGGTGTAGTGTATGAATAGGTACTTAAATATATTATAAATATGTGTACAATAATAACAAATAGAACATTAAAAATCGAGATTCACAAAACGAAAATCAAATTTAATACCAAAGTAAATGGGACGGACGCATGAGATAGGTAGGTAGGTTCATAGTTAACACATCAAATAATTGGGACATTCAGTGCGACCATTTCCAACTTACCTACATTGCGATTCCAACAGATACTGCCGTAATCGTCTTCTGAATGTGTCTATTGTTCTGATAATTCTAATCGGTGGTGGCAGGTTATTCCATACTTTTGAAGCCGCATACCGAAAGCTACCTCTGAAAGCTGTTGTGTGATGAGACTGAGTCGAAAGTTGTTGTGAGCATTGCCTTCTATCACATTCGCGTCTACTAGTTAACCAACTTAGTTTATTGTATAGTAGTCCGGTTTTTTATATTTAACCACACCAATCAGGAGGCACGCCAAGTGTAGTTTGCGTCTGGAATTCATTTTTTATCACAGATTTCCATCAAAATGGATAGAGATAGCAAAAGCCGTCGTGGAAGGCACTCGACTATAAAAAGTCCTATTAGATACCTAGGTTTGTAACCTTAGTACCTAAATTACTTAACCAGTAAGTTAACAGGACTTTTAGATGGATTTAAACAGCTGTAATAAAGCTTATGAGAACCTGAAGTGTTAAATTATTTATAATTGAACCGAATCAAGTAGGTAACTTGATTCAGTTCAATAATAAAGGGATTAAATATAATGAGCGCCAAAAAATACTTTGAGATCCTAAGCTACGTTACCCAAAAAAAAATACTAAACACCAAAAAAATTGTATTCAAAGACCAAATATAGTAAATGATCACCAAATATAGTAAATGATCACCAAATTTTGTGGCAAGAAGAACTTAGGAAGCAAGTGCGAGCAAAGCGAGCTCGGGATATTGGGCACCCCGACTCGGACAGGTTAGGTTCGTGTTAGGTTACTTTAAACCGTGCAGAGAGAAATAGGAGCCCCGCGTAGCGGGGCTCCGTCGACTACGCCTTAGTTCGGAGCTGTGATTTTCAGGTTTTTAATTCTGGTGATCATTTACTATTTCTGGTGATCATTTACTATTTTAGGCAGTATAAAAATGTCTTTTAAGGTTATATTTACTTTATCTGGTGTTATGTTAAACATAAGCCAATAATAAATAATATTACAGGAGTAGTTAGTTGTTAGTAGTGCTTATAATAGCGGTAGGCGTACCGAAATGATCATTCGCTAGCAATGAAATAGGTTGTGAGGGAACATGAAGTATTAAAACCTTTTGATTATGAAATACATTTCTGAAGACTTCCAAACTCATATTATTCATATATAATGCAATAAACAGTAAATCTATTCATGTTTTACTGGTGAGAAATTCCAATGTTAAGACTTGAGCAATGGGAATTGGCAATGTTCCGAGGCGAGGCTAGGCGCGCACCGGTGCGGAGGTTGTAAAAGCACCGTTATACTTATTTACCGTGCGCATCTTGCTTTAGGCGCTGCTTTAGCTTAAAATTTACACGAGATGGATGCACATATACATCTCACAAGTTGTGTCCCTCATTCGATCGATAAGTTATGATGCTGCCTATATACTTAACTGGTTTTATCGGCTCGTAGGTAATCTCAATAACAAATCCCGCACACTACCTCTCGTAACTATCTCATACTCTCGTATCGACCCGAATGATGTAATTTTTAAACCGTACCTTTTTTTTTGTTATCCCCTCATGTGTCCCACTGCTGGGCACAGCCCCAGCAGTGGGACAATTTCTCCTTCCAAACCTCTCTATTTTGTACGATATTTGGCTATGATCGCCCGGCAAACAAGGTCAGATCGTCACACCACCTTCGCTGCGGTCTACCTCGACGGCGATTTCCTCCGTCAGGCGTCTAGTAACGATCTTTGCCCAACTCAAAATAACCAGCCAGCACGATGCTTGGCAGACAATCGGCAGGTATAAAGCTTCCCTATATCACAGCAACAGTTTCTACGACCTATACATATATATGCTGGGTTCACCATTACGTAATTAGTTATCACACCTATTTATAACGAAATGAATATAATATATTAATTTCGTAGGTACCGACGTAGGTATTTAGATACCTAAATAATGTAGGTACCTATAACACTGTATTGTAGGTATAAATTATCCGATTTATTTCTAAAGATAAATCTATAATTACATGTTGTTCTTCAAAGCTACGACTGGATAATGGTGATATATCTACTTATTTATAAATAACATAACATAATAAATGACTAGCTAGGTATACATACATTGATTGTAAGCAAAAATACAGAAATATATTAATGGGAATCTTACACAAAAACCCTTCAATAACCTCATCCAAAAAAGGTCAACTAGTTTTATTAATTCCTAAAAACCTTCTTACTTTCTTAGCCCTTATCATTCATATTTAGGTACACTGCAGGGTAAGCACTTAGCACCCCTCTGGAGTAGTCAGACCTATGCTTCATTGTGAAGACTTCGTTTCGATATTGGTGGAATACGAACTACCTAATGCCTAACGGTCGACGGCGAGACTAGGAATCGGAAATTGGATAGCTGAACGGCATGACACCAATAAGCTACGCTGATTGAAGTTTAGCTATCAGGCTATGATTCATTTAAAAACGAATAGGTAAAACTAACTGAGATGTAGGTCTGTACACTTGTAACCTTATAAAAAGTTTTTTGCTCCAAAAACTTACAAATTAAAACAAATAACGGTTGGAATGTTGAATTCTTTTTATGAATATTCATATTTAACACGTAATCTATCGATTAAAAAGAAAGATTTAAATCATTCATTCTCAACCTTTCCAAACCCGGTAATCGAATCAAGAGCCTCGTGAATACGAGGCTCTTGATTCGATTCTCTAGTACAGCCATACTCAACCTTTTTTTTATAGGGGCCACAAATACGTTTCAGTCATGGTGTTGCGGGCCGCAAGCAACAATTATTCAGGTGTTAATAAAAAAACCTAATTCAAAATTACCAATTTATTATTAATAAAAAAAGAAAAGGTGGTTGAAAAGCCACATGCGATATAGACCAAATTTTCAAAGAGCTTTCAAAAATAATAACTTTCTTTAAGTTTTAACAAAGATGTTTATCACATTATGTTTTAATGAGATTTTTGATACTGTGAACACTTTTCATAACTTTGTCAAGATCTGGCTGCATGCTAACCTTATTACATCATCCTGATGAAAGTCTGTAAGTTTGTTTCTGTACTATATTCGTTGTGTATTTCATTTTTGAAAATGACGATTGGCACAAATACAAATACAAGTCATTTATTTGCATATCACAGGTTTAGACACACGGACGTAGACCCAAAAAATGTTAATAGGATTTGGGTACTTTGTTGGACGCTTTAAAATTTTTGGAGTATTTTTGGTTTATGCTCTAAAATTGCACATTAATATGTGCAATTTTGGAAGGAATAGATGGATAATTCCATCTATTCCTTTTTTCTTTAAACAGAAATACTAGGTTGGTGTCGTTTTCAAAATCGATTAACACATCAAACGGCTCTGAGTAATTACAATTTAAAACTGAAGCCAACTCCAACTCCAGGTGGGCCAATCACAAAGGCCTGTTGGGCCAGGTTGAGTATAAAGAAATGAGGCACGTTATTGTTGAATTTTCCTTAAACTTCCTTTTATTGTGAAGATGCTATGTCGTGACTGCCATAAAATGAGTAGGTATTACATACCTATAAATTATATTTGAATAAATATTTAAAGGATTGTACATAAATTGTACTTAAATAAACAAATAAGAGTTAGGTACTTATTAGATATTTTATTTGACTTACGGAGGTAAAACTAAGCCTTCCATTCTTGTAGTGAAACAGACCCCACGAGAAGATATAAAATTTGTAAACAAAGGCCTTCTAAAAAGTTACGTAGTGACAATTAAGTCAGAAACATATATTCCCTAATTTAATTAACCCAAAGTAACATACTTGTAGTACGAAACTAACGAGAAATTTATTTTGGTCGCGTTATATTTTTACGATATAAAGCTCTGTCGTCCAATGTTTTGTAGTACTGGAACGCGATTGACTTACTGGAACGTAAAAATTTGGGCCACCATTCGAGTTTCGAATGCGTTTCAGTTTGTTTTCGCGGATTAGGTTATCGTTTGATGCAAAAGTTGCAAACTCCTCAATGTGTTTACAAAATTATCTTCTGATCTCGTGGCGCGGAGTATAGTTAAGAGTATAAAAAGGTTTTTGTTTGAAATGAAACAGCCTTATTTATAAGGTATCCTCGGGCTCCCAGGTTGACCTACAAGATGCCATTTATAAAGGTACAAAAAAGAAAAATTGCAACTGAAATATATTGGTGCAAACCGACAAGGTTCTACCCATAGTGTGCCAATTAAAATAGCGTAGTTAGACATTCAAGAGTAAGCTGTAAGTTAAATGAAAGCTTCTCGCAGAGCATGTCATTGTGATCATGCCTTGTTAAGAAACAATTGCATGCATCAGTTAGTATACGCTTTTAAACTGACATGGTCACTAACACTATTAATAACATTTACTACGGGATATTTACCATGTGTATTATTTGTTTCGAGTTCCCGATATTTCGGCGCTGTTGCAAACGCCATGATCACGGATAAACTGGTGGAGTTTATCCGTGATCATGGCGTTTATTATCCCGTAGTAAATGTTATTAATAGTATACGCTTATTATAAAAAGTTAAGTCACATTTTAAACATAAACCTATCACGCCTTATTATCCCCGTAGGGTTAGTTGGAGGTGTCTAATAGTACACCCACATTTCGCCAGTTATGCTTAAGCCCCATGAAATACGCAACTGGGGATGTAAGTTACATTATTTTTAAACAAAAACAACGGAGCCTAGTGTCCACTTGTCCAGTGAATGTGGATGTGTATGGGGTCTAAGGTCACATTCTCACTAGGTACGGCATTGGTCTAAGCTTTGGCGCACTTTGGTTTACTAGTTCGCAGAGTAGTATGCGGCTACGCCGGGCGTAGAATCTGCTGCAGCCGCATCATGGCTTAGTAGGTGTTTCAGCCGCTGAGTTTCGTCCGATTCGGTCGAGACAGAAAGGATCATGACCAACGATGTATGGAAATCAGTCTTAAGTTGAAACACAATAAATCTTTATTTATTATAGACTACGATTTATATACTATTAAATAAAAGTGTTCATTTTCAAACAAGTATCCGAGTTTTAAAGTAATTAAACAAATTTGGAGATAACCTAAAAATTATGTCAGTTCAGAAACACAACACAAAAACGTCCTGGCGTAATAAAACAAAATTAAATATGAAAACGTCCTGTCGTAATGTTACATGAAACACACAAAGTTGTTTTAAACAAACACACCAACGAATTTCGAGATAAATCGCGGTGACTATTCTCAATCGACAGTTCGACACATAAACAGTAATGGCGGCTTCCGCAGGCGCGCCCGCGCCGGCTTAGGGATGGCGATCTAGGATCGATTTTATAGGTCAAGTAAATTGATTTTTTTATCGATTATAAACAATGTATTATAGATTTTTTTAATCGATTTTAGAAACTTGAAAACGAGTCCCGATGTTTTTCAAAGGTGATTGATTAAGTATAAATATATTATTTTATTCTGAAGCGAGTGGTCTTATTAGACAACCATATTGTTATTTAAACGATCCAAGCACCTATTTTCTATAGATCATCAGTACCTACCGTGCTTTTTAGGATTCAGTACTTGGAGGTTAACCAACGAATCTACCTCTAAGAAATCTATCTATCAGAAGTCAATTTATTTCTGAATCGATTCTTTCCATAAGAATAATTGAAATCCCTACCGGTGCGTTTGTCTGCCTTGACAGTTGCATTGGCGTAAGACGAAACACATAAATAAATATTTTCACAACGGCGGAACCATATGAAATACATATACAGTAGGTACCTAAGTTATGATTATGATATTACTAATTATTTAGCTATTTATTAGTTTAATATCATTTTCCTGATGTTTTTATGTAAAGGCTCATACTTACGTAACTCGTACAAATGAAGAAAACGAAACGTCCATCATGACTGTACGGAAATGTACCTAGAAATCGTTAATTTACTGTTTTTCTTAAAATCATAATTCCGGATACGAAAACAAAATTCCTGAAGTGAAAAGCTTGTAAAAATAAGCAAATAATTTGTATATTAATTTGGTTTTCATACGTGCAACTTTTCAAGACTGCTTTTGGTCAATCTCCTTTCATAATTAACCCCCAACCAAAAAAGAGGGGTGTTATAAGTTTGACGTGTGTATGTGTGTATCTGTGCATGTGTGTGTCTGGAATCTTAGCTCCTAAACGGATGAACCAATTTTGATAAAATTGGTTTCATTTAAAAGGTGTTTTAATCGAGAGTGTTCTTAGCTATGGTTCGAGAAAATCTGCTTAGCCGTTTGAAGGTCATCACCTCTTTTCTAGGTGAAGGGTAATTAACAACTTCCACAGGTCTGGTCGATTCGAAATTTGAAATCTTGTCGCTTGTAACCATGGGCATCTTGAGGGGGGGTTGGTTGCACGCCTACCCCCAAAACTCGTCTTTTTTTTTAATTTAGCTGTTTTCGTTAATTTTCGAGAAGACGCGAAACACCGAGTAAAGTGGAAGCAATGGGGGAGCCCTACACCCACGATTGGGAAAGTCAAGCCTAAGATAATAAAATACTATAAGTTTAAAAAGCGTGAAATAAAAATTAAATTAATATTTTAAAAAAACCCCGACACTAAAAACCTCTAAAAAACCAAAAATAAAATAATCCAAGCGTCTTAGCGTCGGGGGTCGGCTTTGTTTTGTGCTTGTACTAAGCGGTCTACTTAGCGGTTCCCGACTTAGGTTAGGCTTAGGTTTTTCAGAGGTTTTTAGTGTCGGGTGTTTTTTTAATTTTTAATTTAATTATTAATATTTTTGAGTGATTTTGCGGACTATACTTTTTTATAACAAATTTTGTACGGCCAGAATGAAAAACCTTAGGTAGGATTATATTATTTATGTAAAAGTCAGAGAAAAGTAATAAAACCGGCCAAGTGCGAGTCGGACTCGCGCACCAAAGGTTCCGTACCATTATTTATAAAAACGGAAAAAAAACTTAATTTTATTCTGTTTTTAGTATAATATACTAAAAACAGAATAAAATTAAGTTTTTATGTTGTTATAGCAGCAACAGAAAAACATAATCTGTAGAAATTTCAACTGGCTATCACGGTTCATGAGTTACAGCCTGGTGACAGACGGAAAGCCAAGTCTCAGTAATAGGGTCCCGTTTAACCCTTTGGGCACGGAACCCTAAAAAAGATAAAGTTTAATATACAATTACAACAATCAACACATGAGAAATTACAATAATCAGTCTTAAAAGTCATGTTAAATCAAAAATCAAAAATCATGTATTCAAATTAGGCTGATAATCAGAACATTTTGAACGTCAAAATTACAAGGAACAGTTCCCCCAAAACGCCCTTTGCCACATCCTGGTGTTTCAGCCGGGAAGAGAAGTGGCGTAATAAACTTCCCAGCAACACATCTGTTGGTTAGGTTAGAAGAACCAGATTCTATACAATAGTATTCAAGTTAATATAAACCAAGAATTCATTACATTAAATTAATGTCAAATGTCAGCTAGCATACACCAATAATAAATTAAAATATTAGAAAATATACAGCTTCCAGGAATCAAGGGCGTACCCACTTACACGTGCAATGATGGTTTATACGTATAGCTAGTAGTAACTTGAAGTCACAGATGATAAACTAGGACCCCAGAGCAAGACAAGAAACTAAAATAAAATCGGGTTCCCTATCCATTTGCATAAAATTTTAAGACCTAATATAACTTAGCATAATTTTGTTTCGCATAATTATATTTTCCCATAATATAATTACGCATAATAGCTTACGCATATTTTTTTTAAGCATAATTTCTGTAACCATAATAATGATTAAGCATAATATTCTATAGCATAAATTTATAAAGCATAAAGTTCTAAAGCATAAATTTTTAAAAGCTAGCATACAGCATGCAAACAAGCATGCAAGCAAGCATGCAGCAAACAAGCAAGCATGCAGCATGCAAGCAAGTATGCAGCATGCAGCATTCAAGCAAGCATGCAACAAGCAGCAGGCAGGGTTTCTGTCACGGCTCCGGCGCTGCGGGCCTCCGGCGGCCCCATGCGTGCAAATCGTCGCAGACGGCTTTCGCTCACCACCGCAGTTTCGGCTTGTTGGCCGGCCTCGCCGGCCACCTCGCCCCTACGCGCCTAAGCGATTTAAAATTACACTCTAGGGGTAGGACAAACAAGACTACGTGGAGTCGGTTTTGCAGCAATTCGGTTCTGTCACTAACTTTTGTTGCACAGCATATTAAATTTTTAATCTAGTTAGTTTAATTTTTAGGCCTACTAACGTTATGCGAATCAAATTTATGCCAAAACAAATTAGTCTTTAAGATGATTATGCCAACATAAAATGTATGCCTAAAAAAATTATGCCGAAATATTATTATGCCAAAACAAATTGTGCCAAAATCGTTATGCCGAAGTTTATTAGGACAAAGAACATTATGCGAAAAGAATCCCATAAAATCGAATTACAAATAACAGTAACGAAAACCTGGTCAACAAGACAACCACACAACCACACACCTTTATTATTTATAAATATATATCTCCCTTTATTATTTATACCTATATATCTCCCTTTATTATTTATACTTATATATCTCCCTTTATTATTTATACCTATATATCTTTATACCTATATTGTCATTACCCCCTCACCATATTTCAGGGACGTAGGTAACCCGACCCGAGACGCTACCGCAAGCAATGACATCTATGGGAGTAGGACGAACTTGCTGCCGGTTTCTGAGGCAAAAAATAAAAGTATAAATTAAAATCAACCTACAATTACAAACATATTATGGTTAAGTAACCACATATTGCAATACAACTCATTAAGAACATCATAATGAGTAGATTAGGTAATTAAATAAAAAAACAAATATAACTGAGTTACGCATACAGACGAAAAAAAAAAGTCTATGCATGAAGTTACATAACATTTCAGTAAGCTAATTTTGGAGAAAGAACATAAACATTGTTTTGAGTTCAACACAGCAACCAACTATTCTTATCGTTTAAATAGTCGTTAAGGGAATAGTAGGCTTTTGAACAAAGGTTAGATTTAACTTTAGCTTTAAATGCATTAACTGCCAAGTCTAGTAAGAAAGACAGTAGCTTGTTGTAAAAGGTAATACCAAGCCCTAATTATGAATTATGAACTTAATGAAGCATAAACTACACGTAGTTTATGCTGGGGGTGAAAGTAACTTATTTAGTGCCGAGACGGAGTTTGGCGCCAATAGTTCGAGGGACTAAATAAGTCTTTAACCCGAGGTAAACACTGTGCTTTTCATTACGAATAGTGCAAGGAAAATAAAAATAAAAACATTAATTAGCTAAAGAAAAAATGAGTAAAACCGTTTGCCGCTTTCCCGCCTGTTTTGTATTTTTTCTGTGGCCAGCCAGCTATTCAGCCTTTATTTATCATTTTCATCATTGAAAAAAATAGTAAATATTTTGCCCAAATCAAAGTTGTTTATAAAAAAACTGTTGAAACTAAATTATAATAAAGTGTTTTAAAAATATACACCGTCAAATTTTGATCGTTTTAATCAAGGTATTAAAACGATCAAAATTGGACGAGTCATTCAACTTTCAAAATACTATTCATAAACAACTAACACAGCATTTTATCTCTTAAAAAAAATAAAAAAAAATAAAAGCGTACCGTTTTCTGCCATTCGGCTACGGAACCCTAAAAATAGCAAGTGATATCGTAATATTCACAAAATGTGTGTGTGTGGTCACATCATATGGTACGAAATGAGTTTCAAATGGTACTACTAATGGTTTACATTGCTTTTTCACTAATGCAAAAATTGGTTCGAGGTTACAAAAAAGGTAATTATTTTTAGTTTTATCACTACAAATCGATAGTGTTTCATGCACCGAATCGACCATCCACGGGATTAAAACGATTAAAATGTAACGGTGTATATCCTTTAATCAATACTTGAAACAATCTGGAGAGATCGCAACATTTCCGTAAAAACCAAAACCAAACTGGTACGGACCCTGGTCTTCTCGATCTTCGCGTACGGCACTGAGACTTGGACGCTGAAAGCTGCTGACCGAAAACGCGTTGACGCGTTTGAGATGTGGTGCTGGAGAAAGATGCTGCGTATCCCCTGGACAGCATATCGGACAAACGTCTCCATACTGCGTGAGCTCAAAATCTCCTCATGGCTGTCATCCGAGTGCCTGCGCAGAGTCCTGGAATACTTCGGTGACATTGCGAGGAAGGACGACGGTAACCTGGAAAAACTAATGGTGACCGGCAAGGTGGATGGGAAAAGACCTCGTGGACGCAGCCCAATTCGATGGTCTGACCAGATCCGTACCGCCCTTGACTCCACAGTCCACAGCGCCCTTCACACAGCCAGAGACAGAAACAGCTGGAGAAAGATCATCCGCGAGAAGGCGATTCTGAAGGGAGGTCACGACCCTCAGCATTGAGGAATACGACGCAAGGAGGGAATCAATACTTAACTTAAGTTATTTCAATTTTACATCGTGGCTGCATAGAAAGTTGGAACATGGTTCAATAAAAATGTGAAAATAGAACTGGTTTATTTTACAATAATTTGACATCTGTCAGTTGAAAGCGATTCTCCGTAGGGATGAAAAGTATTACTTTCAACCCGCTCTTTAGGCAACTTCAGATCTACTTTCAGAGTATGAGTAATGAAAAATCATGTTTTGTGGTAGAACTCAATGTAACGCACTCAAAACATTGTGCTGATGGATGGATTGAATAGTACGGGGGTCGTGGAGGTGTTTAAAGTAAAAATATTACATTAAAAACTTAACTCGTAGTTAAAAATATACTTGTTAAAAAGTTGGAACTTTGACCCCTAATATCTCCGTAACTAGAAGGTTCCCAGGTATGGTGTAGAACAAAAAAAATATCGCAATGACAGGGAGAACCAGTGCCTTTCGGCTTCATTAAGAGGTGTTTTACACCCTCTATAAAATGTTAGCAAAGATGAATTGTGAAGCCACCGTGATAATACTAATCTCTTTAAAATATCTCTTAAAGATACTCGGGCACCCAGCAGTTAAATTACACGAACCGCTCGTCGCGGTCACTGTTCTAACCAAACCTAACCCAAAAGATTCACCAACATAAAGGGGACCTGGCACTCCACTCCGCTCCCGCCTTAACCTTCTAACCTAATAGGTATAACCTATCCTAGTCGGATTGATTTGAATCTTTTGTATAGAATCTGGTTCTTCTAACCTAACAGACAGATGTGTTGCTGGGGAGTTTGTTCCGCCACTTCTTCTTCCCAGCTAAAACACTAGGAAGTGGCGAAGGGCGAGCGTTTTGGGGGACTGTCTCTTGTAATTTTTGACGTTCAAAAAGTGCTGATTATCAGCCTAGTTTGAATAAATGACTTTTGATTTTTGATTTTGAATCAGGGTGTTAACCATAAAGATGGTATCAATATACTACTACATATTTACTACTATAATTTTAAACGATATGTCTAATGATTTTCGATTTAATAAACTTTATATCCAATAACGTTATACGAAATAAGTTTTAGACTATATAAATGTTTTATGTAAAGAAATTATATCAACTGTTGGTATAACTCACGTTTTGTTATATCTTGTGAACGTTATTGAAATGAAAATATAACTTTATATGATATGAGACGCACCCCAAGATTCAAGCATGTTTGTGGCAAACCAAATAATCAATAGAATCAAAATTCTATTGATTATTTGGTTAAAAAATGAATAATCAAAATTCTATTGATTATACCAAGACCGGTTCTCTATTGTGTCACCTAACTTTTTTATCCATAATTTAAGGTGCCATAACTTTTTTTGTCCTAATCATCATTTTTCCGAATGATAATTCACCCGAACTTAACATCACATAATATCACATGCCATAAAATTGAAATCCCTAAATATAATATGTCCTAAATCCGTTTGTCATAAATATTACAATCAATAATATACAAAAGACATAAAAAAAAATCTATAAAAGTTATAAGTCCTAAATTCAAATTACATAATGTTTATTTATAATAATAAAATTCTTAAAACATTTTTTTTTTTATACATAAATAAATATTTTATACATGTACTCAATAAAGCAGTTGATTCTGAATATGTGGTTTTTGTAAAGCAAGCAAGAATGCAGCATGCAAGCAAGCATGCAGCATGCAAGCAAGCACGCAGCATGCAGCATGCAAGCAAGCTCGCAGCATGCAACATGCAGCAGGCATGGTTTCTGTCACGGCTCCGGCGCTGCGGCGCTCCGGCGGTCCCTCGCGAGTTTATCGTCGCAGATGGGTTTAACGCTCACCACCGCAGCTTCGGCTTGCTGGCCGGCTCCGCCGGCCAGCCTCAGCCGCGGCGGCGAGTGTTACAACCACCTGCTCCTCAACTCGCGGGCCGCCTCGCCCCTCCGCGCCTACGCGATTTTAAATTACACTCTAGAGGTAGGGCAGACAAGACTGCGTGGAGTCGGGTTTACAGCGATTCGTTACTGTCACTAAAACCTAATATTTAGCATATGTTTTAGGAATAAAAAAAATATTATAAATGAACATTCGGAATAATACACATTATTTAACACAATACTTAGGACATATGACTTTAGGTCTTGTAAAATTAGGAGATTCAATAATTATAGTACTTGATATTATGACAGAATACTTTTAGAACTAAAGGTAATTATGTTAAACAAAATTTCGGGATTTTGAACATTATGGTTACTGAAGTTTATAGCAAACGTGTTATGGATAATGATTTTCGGACAAACGATTTTAGGAGAAGAAAGGGAGTACCACCAAGACCATCTGTTCAAGCCACGTATTTACAAAATAATCGTTGAATATCGTTTACCAATTATTAAGACACTTCGACATTTTCGAATTTATCCACGGATACAAAGTAAAATAGGTAAATATTATTTAATTATGTTTCTGACGTTACTTTGCCTTTAAAAAAGCTTTCGTCCAAAACACCACTCAAAACATTAAGAATAATGAAAATAAATTCCTATTTCGACCGGATCGAAACTAAGCGGCCGAAACGCCTACTAAGCCCGTAGCATATGGCTTCGTGGGCGTTGAATCCACTACGTACCATGCGGCTACGCGGGGCGTAGAATTAGCTGCGTAGCATGCGACTACGCGAGCAGTCACTCCGCTCGCGCTGCGTAGCTTGCGGTTACGCAGGACTTGATTTTGTTGTGTAGTGGTTGCGTTTACGCGGAGTGTAGACTCCGAATACCGATGCGTGGCAGCTCCTTCGCGAACTACCTATGCGCATAAACTCGGCGTGTTAACGTTTTTGATAATTTAATTGCAAACAAAATTAAGATGGAGTTTGAATTTTCGAAGAGAATATTTTTGTTCAGTGTCAATTTTGATATTATTAGTATTGAAATCTAAGCGTGTCGACTGTCGTTGGCAATATAAATGGAGTCGGCCCTCGATTCGGTTACGCGTTTAGCATCTTTTTTGGCGTCTACAGCTTCTGTTACGTGCAGACAACAAGAGAAGAAGGACACGACATCAATTTTATAAATTATGTCGTTTATTCGGAAACTGTGGGAGTTGAAGGAGTGGAGGAAGGCCTTGGCACAGCAGTGGGATACCATGGACTGAACTCATGTAAACGTAACCTGGAAAGAAACTTGCAATGAACGGAAGTCTATATTTACCAGTGCAGCAGTAGGTGCGAAGGCTAGTCTGTGATTGATGATATTTGAAACACTGGAATTGGTTAAATTTAATTAATACCTGGGTTGCGTGAAAATAAAATTGAGAATATTATAGATCGGGATCTTTAATATTTCTTCTCACAAAACAATGACTGAAACACCTGCCTACACGTCCATTACAGGAGTGAAGAGCTGCTTCTTATGAGTATTTGCCATCCTATCCTAATTACCAGGGAGCGCGTACATGATTGTTTAAGCATCGTTTCCGAATGCGCGGGCGCAGACGGCAGCTCCACGCACGATTACTAATATAATCCTATCAGGTTTCACACATTGGCAAAGAGATTTTAAATATTTACTTAAGTCAATGAACCTCGTATCTCATTATTAAACGACTAATTATGAAGTTAATTAGCATTGTTGGATTAAGTTGTGTTCAGGGATACCTGGTTCATCTAATCTGGTAAATCTGGTTCTTCTAACCTAACAGATCGATGTGTTGCTGGGGAGTTTGTTCTTTTTCCGAGTTAAAACACCAGATAGTTGCGAAGAGCTGGCGTTTTAGGGGACTGTCTTGTAATTGACGTTCAAAAAGTGCTGATTTTCAGCCATATTGAATTAATGACTTTTGTTTTGATTTTGACCTCTGTTTTCTACACTCAAACTTATCAAGATTCAAAAATAGAAGTCGATAGGATTAGTGGAAGCAATTGTGAGAAGACGCTTGCCGCACTTTTAGTTTAAACGAAATGTATTGGTATTTCACTTGACAATATTTTTATTTGTTACGGCATATGCCTGCTTAAAAGATCGCCTTAATTAAGTGGCAATGTTTTCATCATTGTAAAGTAGTGGAACTTCCTTTCTACTTAGCATGTACTTACATAATTATGTAGATAAATGACGTAAAATATAATTAACGGTTAGCTTAGCATAGTGTCACAATTTTTAACCGACTTCCAAAAGGAGGAGGTTCTCAATTCAACTGTTTTTTTTTAAATGTTCACCGATTTAATTAAGTGGCAATTAGTTTTCATCATTGTAAAGTAGTGGAACGTCCTTTCTACTTAGCATGTACTTACATATGTAGATAAATGACGTAATAGTAGATTGTATCGTAAGGGAGCAAAATTATATTTTTACGGCGAGGGCGCTTTTTTGGATCCAGAGTGAAGTGAGGGATTCTAGAGTAGAATCCCGAGCGTTGCGAGGGATTCTTTAGTAGAATCCTGAACGTAGCGAGGGATTCAAAGTACGTGACCCGAGCCAAAAATATATTTTTGCCCGAGTGATACACTCTACTTTTCATCACCCACTATGAGAAAACAAAAAGCCTCTCATATTTTATTGAAATATTATGATTTTATGAAACATAAGAGTAACAACAAAATTGAAATTAAATAGTAACTAACAATAGAACGACTAAAAAGGAGATGTTTCATTTTTGTATGGGACTCCGGCCATGACCTGTACCTTTCAGGAAAGGTGGGAAACAATCCCCTGAATAGAATAAAGTAACACTTTTTAAATAGTATTATATGGCTTTAATGCACATAATAAAATTAAAAATGTTTGACATTTGTCGCGAGAGTTATGACAGCCATGACAGGTTGTAGAGATGACGTTTATATAACCTAGAAATTGTTATTTGATAATAATTGTTTATCAGAACTGATTTTTTTAGATGCTTTCGTATTTGTTTTGTTCTCTGTTTTCATAAAATGTTAGACAGTACGAGACGAACGAGACTGACTGACGGACACTGATGGGTTTTGTCACTTGTCAGAACAAAATGTCATTTTGAATTTTTCGTTCAGAAGCACACTCCAAAAAAGTAGTACCTATTATATAGTTTTTAACGATGAAATCACCACACTTGCTTATAATTAGTTGAAAATTATGTCTAAGAGACCAATAATAATAATTAAGTACAAAAACACATACTTTTCATAATTTAACGTCGAGGTGATATTATGTTTTTGTGTGACATGATTTCAGAACGAAAGCAAACTGCAAACTGGAAGACGCCATGTTGAATAGAATGGGGCAATAATTGAAAAACTATTACTTTTTGTGCACAGCAAATCAGGCTTAAATTTACGAAAGAATATTTTTCCCAAGTTCCTGGTATTATTTCCTCTTTTTCAATAAATGTACATGTTATGGCCGAAAATGAAACATCTCCTTTGTATTTATATTTGAGACCAGTGTTGCCGTTAGAGGAAAAAGAAAACCACCAAACTCATGTCAAAAAAGCGCTATTATGGTAAAAACGAGGCTTAAAAAAGCGCTAAAATCCACTAAACTTTTCGCGTGGTTAAAATGATGTTCTTTTTTTGCGATAATTGAAAAGATAAGAAAAACACAATTAATGGCTTTCTAATAATTTTATTTAATTGTTAAAATCAACCATGTTCAATAACTCAGTCACATTGTCGTGGTCAGTTTCGTCATTATTTTCAGGTGTCTGTGTCTGTGATGTACTTTCGCCAGCTGAGGAGCTGACTAATGTTAATACTAATGTTCTAAAATCTAAATAATCGATAGTTTTTTGTATCAAAACGTAGTTTTTTTTTTTTATACTCCGTCATGGCTGTATACCTAGGTAAGTATTTGCCCTTAACGTTTCTGAACAAAACATTTGTATAATCTGGGGTGTGGGCAAGCAGCCTGCCATCCGCTTAAAAATCAGTTCACGTATTTCGTAATAATAAGTGCTGACTTGTGTATTTTCATAATTATTAACTCGCAAACGTGATGAAAAACATTGTATGTTTCACGGGCGGTACGGGAATTACGAACCTCGACTCAGAAAGCCCTCAGTCTTCGACTTCGGGCTTATACTATTGCCTCGATCGTAATTCCTTACTTACCGCCCTTAATACACAATGTTCTATTCTTTCAACTACGTAGTGATGTTATAACTAGTCACTACAAAACCGATCACAAAGGATGTCTTTTTTGCTTAGAACCAAAATAGTGCAGAAATGTTGTATGAAATCTCATTACTGCAATGTTTTTTTTACTGCACTGTTTTTCATTAGTGCACTGTTTTTATTTTTCTATCTAAAGCGTGTAAAACACCTCTTCACGAAGCCGAAAGGCACTGGTTCTCCCTGTCATTGCGATCAATTTTTTGTTCTACACCATACCTCGGAAGCGGAACGTTCTAGTTACGGAGATATTAGGTTTTTTTAAATACAAGTTTTGCATGTAAGATTTTTACTTTAAACACCTCCACGACCCCCGTACTATTCAATCCGTCCATCAGCACAATGTTTTGAGTGCGTTACATTGAGTTCTACCACAAAATATGATTTTACACCCCCCAAAAAAACGTCGTTTCCCAGCAATATTTTTAGCGTAAAGTTACTTTAAGAATTAAGAATGCTTGGTTGACGGCTTCGTGATGAGTTGATTTATACCGTGTATATACGTAATATAAAAAAAAAATACGAAAAAAAATAAACGACTTCCAAAAAAAAAACACAAAAAAGTGGCAAATAATTTTAGCCTTTTCAGTTGTGGACTTGTGGTATCTCACTTTAATCCTAGTCAAGTATATTTTTTACATTGTAACTAGACATCAGTACATCGTCCATACATACAACAAAGGACAAAATGCATAATAAGAGGATGACTCAAAAAGTACCCAAGCAAAGATAATAAAATTCATATGGGTCCACCGGGCAAGCTTTCTTTACCAAATGAATGAAAAATCATCTAAATCGGTCCAGTAATCACGGAAAAATAGGTGTACATACGTGAAAAATTTACATTAAAAAAAAAGTTAATAAAATGAAAAACTACATGGCCAAACTATATTATTTTTTTATGGGACCAAATGGCAACTATTCCGCATCAAACTAAAGAAGAATCACGCAAGTCGGATCATAAATCTCAGCGTAATCGGTTTAAACACCTGGAGAGGGCATACCGTTACAATTCCAACAAGCCCAAACACAGCTAAGATTCATTGACTAGTTATGGAGTTCCGAAGCCTGTCTCTTGGATTCATCATCAGATCTGATAGTAGAATAGTTCTTATTGGATGCAAATGCTTCACTTGTTGTAGAAAATACCAAAATCACTGTACGTTTTCCTATAAATTTTGAAGAGTTCCCTCGATTTCGCCAAGATTCCATGATCAGATCCCGACTTGGTGACTATGGGACCATTTAGAAAGTATACCCTTTCCAACAAAAAAAGAATTTTCCAAATCGGTTGGCAAGCGACGGAGTAATGCACGAACAAACATTAAAAAAAAAAATACAAACATCCGAGTTGAGAACCTCCTCCTTTTTTTGAAGTCGGTTAAAAATGAATCCTTATTTCCCTTGGTCACGGACGGCATCACGCGTGAACGGCTGGACCGATTTCGCTAATTCTTTTTTTGTAGTGTTTGTTATTGTCAGGAGAAGGTTCTTAGGTAGGTAGGTGGTAGGTAGGTTGTAGGTAGGTGGTAGCTAGGTGGTAGGTAGGTGGTAGGTAGGTGGTAGGTAGGTGGTAGGTAGGTGGTAGGTAGGTGGTAGGTAGGTGGTAGGTAGGTGGTAGGTAGGTGGTAGGTAGGTGGTAGGTAGGTGGTAGGTAGGTGGTAGGTAGGTGGTAGGTAGGTGGTAGGTAGGTGGTAGGTAGGTGGTAGGTAGGTGGTAGGTAGGTGGTAGGTAGGTGGTAGGTAGGTGGTAGGTAGGTGGTAGGTAGGTGGTAGGTAGGTGGTAGGTAGGTGGTAGGTAGGTGGTAGGTAGGTGGTAGGTAGGTGGTAGGTAGGTGGTAGGTAGGTGGTAGGTAGGTGGTAGGTAGGTGGTAGTTAGGTGGTAGGTAGGTGGTAGGTAGGTGGTAGGTAGGTGGTAGGTAGGTGGTAGGTAGGTGGTAGGTAGGTGGTAGGTAGGTGGTAGGTAGGTGGTAGGTAGGTGGTAGGTAGGTGGTAGGTAGGTGGTAGGTAGGTGGTAGGTAGGTGGTAGGTAGGTGGTAGGTAGGTGGTAGGTAGGTGGTAGGTAGGTGGTAGGTAGGTGGTAGGTAGGTGGTAGGTAGGTGGTAGGTAGGTGGTAGGTAGGTGGTAGGTAGGTGGTAGGTAGGTGGTAGGTAGGTGGTAGGTAGGTGGTAGGTAGGTGGTAGGTAGGTGGTAGGTAGGTGGTAGGTAGGTGGTAGGTAGGTGGTAGGTAGGTGGTAGGTAGGTGGTAGGTAGGTGGTAGGTAGGTGGTAGGTAGGTGGTAGGTAGGTGGTAGGTAGGTGGTAGGTAGGTGGTAGGTAGGTGGTAGGTAGGTGGTAGGTAGGTGGTAGGTAGGTGGTAGGTAGGTGGTAGGTAGGTGGTAGGTAGGTGGTAGGTAGGTGGTAGGTAGGTGGTAGGTAGGTGGTAGGTAGGTGGTAGGTAGGTGGTAGGTAGGTGGTAGGTAGGTGGTAGGTAGGTGGTAGGTAGGTGGTAGGTAGGTGGTAGGTAGGTGGTAGGTAGGTGGTAGGTAGGTGGTAGGTAGGTGGTAGGTAGGTGGTAGGTAGGTGGTAGGTAGGTGGTAGGTAGGTGGTAGGTAGGTGGTAGGTAGGTGGTAGGTAGGTGGTAGGTAGGTGGTAGGTAGGTGGTAGGTAGGTGGTAGGTAGGTGGTATATTTTGGCAGGGTATGACAGTAATTGAAAGAAAAGTAGATTACGCACCTGCTAAAGTGCATTTATAACTCACTTTGCGCTCGATGCAACAATTTATTATTTCTTACTTGCCTATGTTTTTCACAAATTTTCTAACACAATTCAAAATATTTGAGCCTGGTAATCATCATCTCATGTTGTAAGCTGATGATGGATATAAGTCAGGATCTGATGATGGGATCCCAGGAAAATTAAGGGCAACCATCAAATTATATGGGCATTGTTAGAATCGGTATACTACCCATGTGGTCCCATGGTCATCAGGTCAGGATCTGATGATGGGATTCTGGAAAAAACGAAGGAACTCTCCAAATTTTATAGGGACACACAGGCTTACGCTTGGTAATCTTCTCTTATTGCTGAGTTGAGGATGAAAGGTTTAAATCGGTGATCGTGTTTAATTTTGGTGAAGATCTGATGCTGATCTTCGCACATATACATTGGAACTCTTTAATAATAGACGGCAAATCTGTCATGATTGCTGCAATCGCTTAGATGTTGATTGTTTACTCGATATCATAACATAACATCACGCCTGTATGCTCTGAGGGGATACGCAGATGTGTACAGTACACCCACATTTCGATAGTTAGGTACCTATGCTAAGTTTCATTTTATTGGGGGCCTATTACCATGACATGTATTGTTAACCATGTAAAATAAGTGCATAGCAAATATTTGCATAGGATATTACAATTAAAATGAAATAAATATCGGTCTCTTTACTATATTTGCACTAGTTAGTTATACTACTTTATTGGTCTAGTAGTCGTTTGAGCTACCGAGCATGAAGTCTTGGGCTCGGTTCCTGGGTTGGGCAAAGTGAATTGAAGACAGCTATTGAATTTTTTGCAACGGCCCGGAGTCAGCAATTTTGCTTATTTATTTATTAAGTGTTTATTTGGGCAAAAAAAAAACATAGTGTTAGTAACAAAGCACTTAAAAATTATGTTAGTATTTGTACATTTTATTTTGCATATTTTCCCGGTTGTAGGCACTGGTAATCTGTAATGTGTCTGTGTGTGTAAATCTATTTAGTGTGTAACAAATGGATTTTCAAATTTTTTAACTAATATTTTAGGATGCCACTATACTGTAGTCTGTACTCCTCTACTACTGTAAGGTACTCCTCTGAATAACCTTTCGAGGATTGTGGCATGTGCAAAAATCCATTTAAACAAAATGCAGATCTAATGCACAATAATAGTTTGGTTTCTGCTACACAGATGTTCCCACTCGAAACATAAACTTGCCAATTTCCTTATAGACAGCAATTGATTTATGTTCCGGTGTTATAGCCCTTACCGACGTTAGATGTTTAATTGATTGCAACTTTATGGGCTTATTTAATGTTTGATACCGAGTTTACAGGGGTGGAGAACCGGCACTAACTGTATGCTAGGCAGATTCAATGATAGATCTCTTATTGGCATCACTTAGTACTTCCCGCATATCTACTCCAGCGCAGCGCTGTAAAAAGTTATTGCTTCACTAACGATTTATCACTAATGATGCGACTGGATTGCGACGTGTTCCTTCAGGGAAAATAAGAAAGGCCCAGCTTCATATATTAAGAATAACATTATATTGCAATGGTTAATGGAGCAAAGAAAAGTCGCTGATAATGGTTATTTTTTTAAATGTACATAAGTTACCGTTATTCATGCATGACCATCCGCACGTCTCACCGAGTAAATTGTAGAGTATCGTGTGATGTTGGAAATAGCGCGGCGTTATTAATAGAAGTAGGTAACTCGTTATTAGTACAGGTAAGTACGCTAAACAGAGAGTAATAATATCTTGTGAACTTAAATAAAGCTACGAGTTTATTCTCGGCGTCGGCGCTGCGTGAAATTATTTAATAAGTTAGTAGATAAATAAGCTCTGCGGTATAAGAATGTACACTGCAAATGTTTAGGGTTAGGAAAAGCATTTCTAATACTTATTACTTAGTTGTTTTTTTGTGGTTTATTTAACATTATTTTACGTTTTTTGTGTAAGATCTGAAAAAATAACTAAGAAACTAAATTGATAAAAAACCCGTGATGCCATCAGTTTAGTGCGAAAAGTACCGATCTGTGGTCTTCGAACATCTCTGTGTTATCGATACGTGACTAATAAAGAGGTGTAGATACATCTAAGATAATTTTTTCCATTCGCTATCGGATCGCACTATCATGATAGTCGTGCTTTTTGCGAAGATTAACCTCCTTGAAGACGTCATCCCTGTTGACATCAGCTTACGCTTATTATCTGAATAGTATCCGGTTTGTCTGCCACAATGAGCCCGTAATAGTTTCATGAATCATCGTACTACGTACCATTAAACTTTAGGGTTCCATCATATCGTAAAAAAAGGTTATGCAATGACGAGAGATGATTTAATAATTCGTAAAAAAACAGTTTTATCTTAATGATATTGACAGCAAACTACAAAACATTTAACTACAAACAAGCCCTTATTCAACTTAATTTGAAACTTTGATTTTAAATGCGGAATTACAACTATAAACTTTTTTACATAAATGTACAAACTGATTTATGGACTGCAAATTATAAGGAATTACTTAAATATACGGAAAATATATGTTACTAATAGGTACGTGTACCTATTGCGCAGTTCTGAGCTGAGATCGCCAAGTTCCGCAGATTGAACGGTTGCGTGGCAAAGCTACTAAGTTGAATTGTTAGAATTCGATAATTCCGTTGGGGATATTAATTTTAGCCGATGATTGAATTTTTTACAAGGTAATCAATGAGTCGTGCGTTGGGACGGGGCGGGTTAGCTCATCCGCCAAACATTTTGGTGGTTTTTGTGATGGAAGCCGCGCGAGGAAGGCCTCGGCCGACACGATTCCTAAAAACAAATGACGGCATTGCTAAGTTCACCTAGAGGTGATGCTTTTACCAACAAGAGCTATTTACATAATAGGTAACTACAATACAATCATGTGGTTTTATTTCATACTAATCTGAAAGCTTGGTAAGTAGGTACGTAAATTATTCCATCTTCAACACCCCTTTCTTGACGTTATGAAAAACATTATCTAATGGGATTTTACTATTTTCATAATGACTCTGCCTTAAATGTACGTGTGTACCTCCTCCCATAGTTCAAACCCTAATTTCTCATGAATGTCAAAAGAGTTTATGGAATATATTATGGGCTTGCTGGAATCCACAGCTGTGTGCATATTATTCTGAGAAAATATGGTTTCCCTACGGCTTACTTACCTACGTGCTCGTAAAATCTCTTCAGGTAAAACTGAAATATGGTACCTTCTATGGTTCGTATACTTTTCCGTATATCTTATTTTATAAACACATTCAACATTATTTGGTATCCTATAGGCAAAAATGAAGAACTTCCACACTAACTTTCATGGCCAGAGCTCATCTTGTGAAAAATCTCATACAATTTATGAGATACAAAAAAAAATACTGAGGAGTTTATTGCGCTGCTCGTTCCTTTTCAGTATAGGTAGTTTTTCAGCAGTCAGTCAAGCACGGTCTTTTTTGATCTATCGTTACTACAGAAAAATATTCGTTATAATTGAGTAGTGCTCAATTTCAAGCTTAGCTAGATTATGTTACTTTCGGAATGTACAGTCAGTGAGCACCATTACCTGACCCATTTGCCTCTTTTTGGCTTTGTGAGATGGGTCAGGTAATGGTGTGGGGCACTGTACATATTTACCTAAGCTTCATGCTAAGGACTTCCGCGTACTTTGGTGCCTAATTTATTTTTGCATAGTTTGTCCGTTCGTTGTTTTACATAGTTACCTTTTGTTAATATTGAGTTAAATAATAAAAGAGGAGATACGACTGGGTACCTATTCCAAGTCAAGGTGCAGGCTTTACTTATACTTCTAATGACGTACTTATATTTTTATTAAATATTATTTTCCAAATAAGCAGATAGTACTGTGACTAAGTTGCATGTGTCTTGCATATTCTTTTTTTTTTTTTTGTCGAGCATGACCTTAGCTATAAATGGGAGGTTCTTTTTGCGACAAGATACTCATTCATACAGTTGTATGTTAAGGCTAGTGTAGGTACGTTACGACGTACGGTGTTGTGTTATAGTGTCACGTTCAATAGCTGAATGGGAATCACGCGCACGTGTATTAGGTTCTTTATATTAGACATCAACGCTCACGCAGCGCTGCGCTGTGCTCACTGCGCTGCGCAGCACTGTGTCATTAAGTTGTTCCACGAACATACGCACAATAACTTGGATGATTAACAATATATTCATAGCTTATTACTATCAGTTCTTCCTTAATAATTAATCCATGTTGTAAATTGGTAGATTAAAAAATCTGGGTTTTTTAACAAAAACCTGTTTGTATTTCATTTTCTTTCCGATATGGATAATCTAGAATTCTTGGTGCAGGTAAAGTTTTAATGTTTATATTTTACTGTTAGGTAGTTACCGATACACGAAGCGAGCGAACGAGATATCTACTTACGTATTACAATCAATTATAGTATTAAGTAATAATTATACAATGTTGTCGTGAGCGTATCAAGTGAGAAGCGACCGTAGTGCGAGGAGGCTGCGAGCACATTCCCGGGGGCGCGCGCTCCACTCATTAATGAGCTTCGTTGTAAAATAAGCTGAGGGCTCTTAACTGCCATCCTGCGAGATTGCTTTTCGTGGTCGGTATCTATTAATAGTTATTTATAGGCAAAACTGAAAGAATTGTGAAGCACGAGTATAGTTCGTGATGGACGTCTGCAAACAATGCGTCATAGTCGTGCATCATTCCTACAAGATTTACCTTAGGTTTTACTCAACGAGATGGGCTCTAAGGTTTTACAAAAATGCCTGGTCAGTGATGCAATATCCCTCTTATAGCATGTGTTATCTGTAGAGCAAATATGCAGGTAGCTAGGTACCTATCGCACTCAGGACTCTGTACTTCCATAGCACCTTATTAACATATGTAGTCAATGTTCCTTTAACACATATCAGTTCTTATGTAAGAGAAATATCATGCTCAATATAAAGCGTGATTTTTCGAAATAATTAAAATATGTTGTTTTTTGTATGCGAGTGTGAAGGAATCTTCGTATAAAGCATGAAGCTGCATTTTCTCTACTTTTAGTTCAATAAAAACTAACGGCAACGACACTCAATCACTTCAAAACTTTTATTGCAGCATTTTAATTAACTAAAACCTTATGCACATGTACGATCTATGTATATATGATGACGCCTTCGTGGGATATGTCAGAATTGGACCTATGAAATTGATTTTAATTTGCATAATGTTACCGTTTGAGTAATTTTGAATTTTATGGACAATCAGAGAAAAGTAACACATCGGCAATCGCTAAATCAAAATAAATTAGTAATAATTGTCGAGAACAATTAAATAAGACAGGACTGATCAATTTATTGTCAGTTAAATCGATTTAATTATTTGGAATAGAGTGCCTTTCCAGATTGCAATTTATCTGCATGAAATATTTGTTTCTAGAATATTGTTTAGACATACACAAATTGAATGACTAATTTAAGTTATTCTTTGCAGTTATGTAAAACACGGTGTGAAATAAAGGAGTCAATTGTTATAATGTAAAATCAATCAGCGAAGAGCACCCAGCGATGACAAATTAGCTAATGCACTAGACGTGAGAGCACGCTAATGACAAAGAACAGCGAACACACGGACCGGCTTACATGACGCGCTGCTCGTGCTTGGAATGTTAATTGAACTATTTGACACAACCACCAAACAAATAAAAATATCCACTTGTATTGCACACGACACGTTTGCGAAATTCCTTACCAACTCGTACTCGTTTCTGTCTAGTAGCTAAAACTAAATGCAATTTTTCAGAAATTAGATTTGGATGCCACAGACATAATTACCGTCGGAAACCTTATTTATCATGCCACTACGATATTTTTCATTTTGTTATTGAAATGTAAAGGTTTGGTGTCATGTTGCTGGCATGTGTAGATAAATATAGTTCAGCTTAGCTTTCTAATCTTTTTGGCGCTCGAATGTTACTGTCCTTTCTGTATTTTACTTGTGATTTTTAAGTAAATACAAGGTGTTGTTTTGCATCATCGTCAAACGCGGCCCGTCTGATTCTCACCCTATATAACCGCGCTTCCACACATACAAACAATCTCAAACGTTTATTTGATAATTTCTTATTCCCTAAACCACGTTAAAAAGGGGTTATTCTGAAATACTGACAAACTTAAACAACCAAAAAAATCAGCGTTTATTACTAATTAACTAGGTAAAGTAATTTTAATTGGTTATTTATTTCTTTTCTGACAACCTCCTGAATTTTGACGAGGATGCAAAACAACACCTTGTATAGTGACCTATAATCTCGCTGTTATAGGATTTATGTTAGAGGTAAAATAGCTGTGAAATGTCCCATTTCAACCACAGCCCTTAAGATCAGTGTACGGCTATACGTGTAAGACTACATTCGAATATGGATTTCGGTACTTTCAATCTCTGACCTTTTCTGAAAATATGAAGAACGAAGTAGCAATTTCCTATTTGGCGTATTGCTTTTTGTAAATTGTATACTATGCCGAGAGTAAATGATGGCGCTACATATTTTTTACCGTTCCGTTTATTAGGCGAAAAGAAAAAAAAGGTAAGTTTGGCAGGCAACAGACAACATTTCGCTGTTTCAATATTAGATACAAAATTAGCGTTATATATTTTTGGGTAAAAGTAGAGTACAGTCGGTGAATCGATCGAGTAGAGTCGATCTGAACGCGATGGCATGTAGGCCCGTTCTAGATACCCTTGAACCTAAAGTGGCAGCTCTCGGCCGCGTTGCCAATGACCCCGCACGCAGGCGCCCGCGCCGCGCCACGACCAACTCGCTCGCTAATTGTTATGTAACAGAGAAAAGTTACGTGCATCGTCCGCTACGCATTCAAATATTCGGTACATGCCAATTTTACGTCGTTGTACTTGCAAGAACACTTAATTGGCCTCCAAAATCCCCATGCCGCTGATATTGGGATACACAAACAGGTTCGGGGAACGCGAGTGCCGCTTCTTGCCAATCCCGAAGGGAAGGTAAAGTCACTGAACTTGCACGTCGCATGCTACATCTCGTTCCTTACTTCATAGTTCTTGTGATTGTAAAATATCTTTGTTATTATAAAGGCAGACGAGAATTTGCAAAAGCATTATGAGTTTTACTCTAGCAGAATTTTTCAATAAAATACTTAACCTATTATTTGTTGTAAATAAGAAGTTAACTTGGGTGTAAAACAAGGCTCACAGCTGTTTGGGAATATATTGAATTAGATACAAAATGTTCTTGTTTGTGAGGGTTGTCTTATTGGCAGTCTCTGGAGTAAACGCTGCCCGGTTGAGTAAAAAATGTGCATTATTGAAAGTTTTTGAATTGATAAATTCCAAGAGTTTACTCGTTTTTCAGATGATTTTATAATGAATATGGAAAATCATTTTCGTCAGATTCAAGCATAAATAGGTACAGTTTCAGGTTCTTACGTAAGTCACATAGGTCACTACGACGAAATTAAAAAGTGCCGTCTGTATCTAATCACGATAAAAACTAAATTTTGAAGTATTTGTTATAACAGTCAAGAGATTCATATACTTTTACCTACGCCCGGTTCTTATGTCCCGCAAGGGATCGTTTTTATTGCCAATCGTAACATTAATTAAGAAATTCCTAACTTGATGCTCAGAAAGACAACCAGAAATCATTTTCAATTAAAGACTTAAAGGTATCCAGGCAGTCATGCTCTTGCAAAAAGGATTGTTTTCAGGCACGATATTCTTCATAATTGCGTTGAGTGTTATCAAAATCAAAAGTCATTTATTCAAACTAGGCTGATAATCAGCACTTTTTGAACGTCAAAATCACATGAGACAGTCCCCCAAAACGCCCGCCCTTCGCCACTTCCTAGTGTTTTAGCTGGGAAGAAGAAGTGGCGGAACAAACTCCCCAGCAAATTATGATCAGAGATCGGAATAGGTAGGGTATATTTGCCTAAACTCCGAGCAGGTAAGTAGCATGTGGATAATAACTCCGGATAAAATCAAGGAATGATTATTAAGTGCCGAAATAAAACTGTTAAATCAGAGGGAGGTATTATCCACAAGTTACCTACTTACTAAGTTTAGGCAAATATATTCTACCTATTCCGATCCCTGGTTTATGATCTGCCAGATTTGGAAGACATGACAAAATATATATTTCAAAAATGATTTTGCCTCGCCTCTACACACAAAAATGGTTGAGAAACGAGTAATTTGTCTAGCTATGCGTCCAGAACTACCGTTAACACCAAGTGAAGTAGCAATCTGTAGCACGAGTACTTATTAGTTGGCAGGTACCTGCATAGCAATTATATGCATGATAGTAAAAACACGTGTGTACCATAAATCCAAATAAAGCACTCAATTCGGAGGAGTACGTAGCGATCCGGCTCACTTATACATTGAAGAGTGATGTTGTTAAAACATTTTTCTTCTCGTTTATATGTTGGGCAAGAGACAGCGCGACTGCCGCGGGCTTTTGTGCTAGAATTTTGATTGATATTTTTTGTCAGCTAACTCGGCCACAATAAGATGACAGCGGTAACAAGAAGAGTGCGAAATAGACTTAGACGTCGTAACTGAAAGTATCAAGGTTAGTCGCTGGCGGGGCGGCCGAAACTCGGCTAACAGTTACAGTACACCCACGCAAAAACTGAGCACCCGAGCGTCTTACACCGACTACTCGGCTAGCACCTTTGTAATCCATCTATTCGATTTAATGACATGGAGATAGTGAATGGATCGCCAAACAAATACATCTTTCGAGTCAATGATAAGGATTTCATTAGCACAACGTACGATCCCGTATTGGACACATGTAGTTCTCTGTGCCAATTTTTTCTATACAAAATCGAGAGCATCTGTCGTGATTGTAAATGAACGAGTAACCGATTGACGAGCTTTTCAATTACAAGTTGGCCAAAATGCAATTAGCATGTTGGTCATTAAATTACTCAAACAATCACAAGCACTTTCGTTTCTGGCTGAGCGGCAGGCTGCCGCGGCGGCGGAGCGGCGCTGCCCGGAGCGGCCGCGCCGGCGACTGCTTGTGTTGAGACCGCTTTCTCGGCCCCATTCTTGACCATGAGTCGGAAGGCGCCGTGTTCTCATAGTCGACAAAACGATGTATCTATGTCGATTGCTTGTAGGCGGCCTTGAGCGGCAACCATTAATTTGTGTGCAGACCCGCCAGCGGGATACCGTTAGGGCGAGCGCCTGAATCTTATGCCCACTCACCGGCTCCACTAGATACACTGGCGAACTTGCACTAGACGTTCGTTAATCATAATCATACACGTCAAACACTTCCTAACTACTATAGGCTGAACTAACACTCGTAGGCTCGAGGCGATCCGCAGGCTCTACAACTATTGCTGATCTAATGTTTAGATCGAGAATACATTTTTATTTTAAAGCAGGGCAGTAAGTAAAAAACATAATGCAGTAAAAGGATTTTGAGTGAGTTCATTGCTTTTTCAAAAATCTTATTATGACGCACAAGTCCCACTACTTAGGTACGATGCGAATGCAAACATTGATCAATTCGAGAGACTCAACAAGCATATTTGATTTTCACACGCGAAATTCTTCACAATATGCTTTGTGACTAAGCGGTGACCTGTCTAATCTAAAATAAAATCTAAAGTAAGTATTTAAGAATTTTGACTGGGCTGTGAATTCACAAGTTCAATTTTTTTAGAACCGCGATGGAAACTTTTACATTTTTGGTCGTTTTTGGGGGTCGATGAAATTAGGAACTTGGTTTAAATAACTTATAGTTACTTAGGACACAAAAGTAGATACCATGATAAGTAAAATGGCAGCATTCACCAGATTCTCTATAAAAACTGAAGAAAATGCAATGATGGTGTTCAGTAAGGTAATTTGGTGGTGATGACCGAGAGATAAGTGTACACGTACCGAACTATCTAAAGTGGGCAAGGCAGCGTTCCACGACGCCTCGCCGCCGCCGCGCACCGGTGTGATCAGAATTTGTTTATGCGGCCTGGGAATAGCTCAGCCAGATAGTGCTCTCATTCGGTCACGGAAAATCCTTAGCGTTTTTAAGCGGAACGCTTTGCAACTACGAATGAAGCTGTGCATTTAAAAAACGGTAGACGACAATTTACATGCGAATAAAATTACGCCATTATAAAATTCTACAAAATCGGCGAATACCAACAGCAGCGGGACATTTTTATAAATAGAAAATGCGCTTTATTTTTGTGAGTAAAGTAGGACCAGCTTAACTATCTTTGAATCTTGAATTATCTATCTGTTAGAGTTTGAATGCAGCAGATAAAATGATTATGACCTGGATAGTACCACTATGTGCCTAACGTACCCAGGCAATGTCTATTACGATTGTCTGAATGTGCACAATGCATAGGCATTGTGCATAGACTTTTTTAGCATAGGATAAAAAAGTTGCACAAAAGATTTCGGAAAGTTGAAAGGCGATCTAGCGGTCGGTTCCCTCCAATACAAGCTTCAAGTCAGTCGTTCCAATTTCGATTTATTCGTTAGTTTAAGTTGTTGGGAGGTTAGATTGTATACTGTACTTTATGCAAGAAAATTACGTCGCAAGTAGCAACTTACAGAAGTGCTTTTGTAAGTTACTGTTTGCCGCCAAAGCTTGAAAGTTTTAATATCACGCAGCTTTTTGTGCCAATAATGGAAGGACTTACCGAAAACTTTTGAAAGAAATTCAGGTTATCATCAGGGGTACGTCGCGACGTCGACTTGGAGGCCTGGCGGGAAGGGGCGGCGGTGTGCGGGGCCTCCGAGTGGTGCGTGCGACACGACGTGACCGCGCGCCCGCCACCGCCGACGTGAGACCATTGTTGCCTTTAATAGATAATTAGTTAGGTGCCGTTACTTAACACGATCCGATCGCCACCGCCGCGGCCCACATCGCCAGATTGCCACTAACTGCAGTGCACTCCACGCCTCCGACAATTTAAAACGATATCGCAAAAGTAGAGCACACTCATGTTACTAGGCCTCTACTTATTTATGCCAGTTTCGGAGTTTTCCATTTCGAGATTTTATTATTCATACTGAAACATGCTACATCTACGTGGTGCATAATTTCTTTCTTTCCTCTTTCACTATAGGTCGATGGGCATTTCATTGCATTTCAGTATTAAAGGGATCCTGAAATTATACCAATTTACATGACTTAATTAAAAAAAAAGGTTTGTAATTTTCAAGAGAATGACCAAATGTATTTATTTGTCTACTAGATTTCTTGATTACATATGTATGTTTTATACATATAAACCACCCGGAATAGCTTTGACAAATGAAAAAACTGTTGTGTTGATTACAAGCACTTAACGGTCTTTAAAACAGAGACGAGAATCGACTTAGCTTGGATATAGACACAGAAATAGAAAAGTTCTAAAACTCTTGGAACTTTATGAAAAGTCTCGGTAGGTACTAATTAACTTTCATAATTGTTAAAAACCGTAACTAAGTTTACGTTTTCTGTTTAGCAACGAGCAATGAAAAGCTTCAAGACATCGACGTAAGCTCAGGCGTGGTCGCTTTCAGCTAAAGCTCCCTTTATTAACTGTAGGTGGGTAGCATTGTCTATATTTGCAATGCGATTCAGTTAAATCGCGTGTAGTCGCATACTGAATCGAAACTAATTTGAGTGTTTCTACATTCTCACGAAAGTTTTAAGTGGTAACGGTACATATTTATTTAAGTTCGTACTAGACTACATTACAAAAACCGATGGCGGAAGTAAATAGTTTAGATGTTGCGTCGATAAGAGAAGTGATGATCCTAGTCAGTTTCAATGTACAAGAAAATGTGGAGATGTACATATTGAGATACACGCCATGATATCGTTGAATAATCTCAATGGGTAGGTACTTATTTCTTATAGTCTCATAACAACCTCGCCGCTGCTCCGCTGTTATTATTTCATTACAAGTTTTTGCAATGTTCTCCGATAATCATTTACATAGGTACATATAGTATTTATATAGGTAATCGACAATAACCTGTATAAACATAAAAGGTCCCATAAGTAATAAGAGATGTGTGAAAAATTTGCTACAAATGTGCGAGATGGATAGCTCATGTTATTGTGATGCTTGTCTTTTGTGTGTGAGTCGAAAGAGAAGTAATAAAATGGCATTTTGATATAATGGCACGGTGGTTATAAGGCACATAAGAATAGTATTTTTTTAAAACGACATAATCAGTTCAAAATCAAAAGTCTTTTATTCAAACTAGGCTGATAATCAGCACTTTTTGAACGTCAAAATTACAAGAGACAGTCCCCCAAAACGCCCGCCCTTCGCCACTTCCTAGTGTTTTAGCTGGGAAGAAGAAGTTCGTTCCAGTAGCGGGTTTTATTAGTTTTCAGAATTAGAATAAATTTCAAAACCAATAAAATACGAAGGCTCGATTCTTATATAAAAGCTAAGTAACGAACCTTCGCATTTTATGATATCACCATCACACTGATTATGGATGTTCAATCACCGTAAACGTCTCTAATGAAAGGAAGGTCGGAAGGAATGCAGATAACCATACTCGTACCTATCGGTGGAATCTTTATTCATATTTGCAACGTGAAGTTAATTTACGATAAGTTACGCATTAAAGGCAATGAAGGGCAAAAGATGAAATGTCATCACATTACGCGCCGGACTGACGCGTAGTGATGTGATACAGGCGTAATCATAATCATGAATTAAATAATATCTCGAGATATTCTGAGCCGGATGTGAGGCACTGCATTTGCATTTTACGGGCAGGGATCGTTCCAGTTCCTACGTATGCCCTGCGATAAACTTTACTGTTCAAATACAACTGATATTAATTCGACGGATATGTCTTGAGTTAAAACAAAACTAAACCTATAATGCATTATTAAAGCTTCAACGAGGGCTGGCAACATGTTGAATAACTTGCAGGTTCATAATCGTGCTAAATATAACTACTAACATGTTTTCGCAATTAAAACATATTCGCAATGAGAGTTACAAAGGAGTTATTTTCAAACTATTTTCGTAATAGGACCGTGAGTGAGAGCTTTAAGGCGCGATAAAGCAAAGGATTAATCTAAGTTCAGTAGGAAGCATTCAGAATACAGTACTCACAGTTTAAGCAGAACTTGGGAAAAATGAAGATAAAAATCCCAATAAACGATTATGATTTTTGTCTTTAGGCTAATTATTAGACGTGTATCCAGTGGCGGATGTACAAATTTTCAATGTATAGGCAGTAAAGTTTTTGCCGCCCTTGCCTCTACAATTTTCATGTCCTAGATTATTTTTACAATCCAACAATTTCGTTGAAATTAGGTACACGTAAAATAATTTTTGGGTTTATTTTTGAGCTAATCAAAGCTCAATCATGTACGATTAATAAAGGAGGGGTCGCGGGGTAATGTATACTCTTTTCACTCATAGTGTGGGCTAAGGCCGATTACTGGTAGGGGGGCGAACTAGCTGTTTGACTGTAGAATAGGGAAGTTGGCTACACCGAAAGTAAAATGATAAAAGTCATCCGCAAAATTTGTTGCAGACTTTTATCTTATAAAACATCAGAAAACCGCCATGCAGCAAACTTTTAGATTTCAACGAGGTAGAAAAAAAAAAAAAGATATTCGGTCCCCAAATTTGCTGCCCCAAAAATCTGCCGCCCTAGGCTAGGATTACCAGCAGCCTACTCAGCCTGTTGGTAAAGCTATTCGACACTGCGTGTATCGGTATTTCCGTAATTAAGATGGCTACAAAAAAACTAAGCAACAGGTACACATGATTACGAATAATGCGATTAATGTTAAGTCATTTCGCTAACAGCCTAGTCGGGGCCAATAAACAAAATCTGCGGATCAGGTCATGATCGCTAGCAGATGAGTCACAATACAAGGAAGATCAGCGGCAATGCCGTCATCTGCGCTCGCGCCGCTGCCGCTGCTGTCGATGCTCACGATTCGACGTTTACTACGAATATATATTCATTAATTATATATTTATAATCAACACCTGAACATTGGCGAAGTCTTGAATTTGATTAATCAGTTTTCCACACCCAATTGATCATTGTTTTGAAGGTTTAATGGGTGTTAATCAAATTTATATTAATGTATGAGCATGTCTAATTAGCTGGAATGGTGTGAAACTCATTATTTACTATTCCGGGAAGAACAAGTAGTCACTCCATATGGTGTTTATTTTTCAGACCTCATGCAGCAACCTCTATTAATAAAAGTATTTCATAGAAGTCGCGCGTGCGGTGCGGCGGTAAATCATCAGCGTGTTGTGATGTCATGCTTGATTTATTTTTGGGCCCTAGACGATCCCATGCCAGGCATTTCTCACTATTGTTCGTGCGTGACACAAATCCGCACAGCTCTAAGAATCGTTTTAATATAAACATTTTAGTAATGACAGGGAATAGTTATTTTGTTTTGTATGTATTTTTATTTTATACTAAATGTTTCCTGTAACTAAAGTGCGCAATTATTTTTTGTTACTTAGGTCAAGTTTTCTCGCTAGCGCTCCACCTCGCTGAATGCCAACGTGGCAATTTAAGGAATATAATGGTAATGGTTTATTATATTACCTAATGAATAGTAGGTATATGGGCGATCCTAATACCTACGATATTTTTGGTCATATGTACCAACTTATTTCCCGTGTCACCATGTCGCCGGTGATCTTATTTGGGTTGTTCAGTAGCGCGTTCACTGGCTGCTACCTCGTTTGCTACATAATTGTTTTGGACGACTGTTTCCGTTTCCGTTGTTATTTATGTCCCAAGTTCTGATCGTTTGATTAGGGAAGTTAGATATTCTTGCAGAAACATCTATTTAACGAAAATGATCTGCGAAGTTCTAACTTCACTATCGCCGTAATATTTAGACTGGAATAAGTTTGATTAAACTGCTTTTTGCACTTTATGGAATGGGAACACCCAAATACTCCGAAATATTTTATTCCGAATCTCAATGATCCGAGTGCCAAAAGTCCGAATTTCAAAATACCTAAGAATTGTAATGTCTATTATTAAAAATCACGAAATGTATTTAACCGAAAGTCGTAAATGCGATTTGTTAGTTTTCCGATTTTCATACGTTTGAAGGTTCAAATGTTCGAAGGGTTCTCGGTCCGAAAAACGACAGTCCGATTTTCAATACTTCGAATAAACTAAAAGTCAACATGTTGTGCTACAAAACTTAGTGACAGAAACGAATCGCTGCAAAACCGACTTCACGCAGTCTTGTCTGCCCTACCCCTAGAGTGTAATTTAAGCCCGCGTAGGCGCGGAGGGGTGGAGCGGCCCGCGAGCTGAGGAGCAGATGGTTTGAAGGCCCGCCGCAGCGGCTGAGGCTGGCCGGCCTGGCTGGCCAGCAAGCCGAAGCTGCGGTGGTGAGCGTTAAAACCATCTGCGACGATAAGCTCGCGTGGGGCCGCCCAAACCCCGCAGCGCCGGAGCCGTGATAGAAATAATGCTTGCTGCATGTTGCATGCCTGCTTGCATGCTTGCTTGCATGTTGCATGCCTGCTTGCATGTTGCATGCCTGTTTGCTTGTTGCATGCCTGCTTGCATGTTGCATGCCTGCTTGCATGTTGCATGCCTGCTTGCAGGCTGCATGCTTCCTTGCATACTTTTTAGTTACAGGCTTTTTTTTTATTCTACCTCCTCATACATAATATTATACTCCTCTGACTAGTAATAGGGATGATGACTGGGTGAAGAAAACGAAATTCTATTTTGTCCGTCAATCAGGTAATACAAAAATATTAGATACGTATTTTTTGTTTTATCAAGTTAACAAAAAAATACTTAGTTAAAACGCATTAAAGTTGGAGAGTGGGGGGCTCACTACGTCACAACTAGGTATTAAGTCATGCGCCATTTCAACTCAAAATATCTCCGTAATTTTACGATTACGTGAAAAAAGAAAAAATACGTGTCAAATACTTTTTAATAATCTACCCGATAGACAAAGAAAAAAAAAATGAGTCACCATCCCTATTATGTGTTTATATTTGTCTTGCTATTCAGGTTTACAAGGCGTTTCTATTTCGGAATTGTATTAATTGGTATTTTAATATCGGAATTCGTATTTTTGATGTTTCGAATTATCATTAAGGCGGACTTTTTGTTATTCGATCTATTGAAACTCGGTATTTTGAGAATAGTAATTATAAACGCTAGGAATATTGAAATTTAGGAATTATAAAAATAGAAGTAATGGTAAGTCGGAGTTGTTATATTAGGAACTAGCTGTCCCGCGCAACCTCGTCTGCGTCACATTTTCCCTGTTTTAGCAACATGTTTCATTGCTGCTCCGCTCCTATTGGTCGCAGCGTGATGATATATAGCCTATGTCCTTCTCCAGGTTGAAATCTATTTTCTTGCCAATATCGGTATCTTTTTTTTTTTAAAGCAATTATGATTAGTTTCAGTTTGTACATAAAAATTTAGTTTACTTTGTAGTTTATCTGCATATATAATACAAGGGATGCATAAGCTTCAGTGAACCGTTATCTTTGATATAAAGTTAGTACGTAGTCTAACTTATAAAAGCTATTCTCCTTGCAATTAGTCCCTTGTGAGGAAAACCCATTTGGTCCCATACTTAAGGTAAGTCTTGCACGTTTTCTGCCATCATAAGTAAAATGACGCCAGTAATCTGTTTCAAGATGAGATGCCTTTTTCTTTTTTACCTATGTAAGTCCGACATGCAAGTGCAAGGTGCGCCCTTCTTGATGATGACGGCAGCATTAGGCTCGATGAGTCAAGTGCTACGTTTTTATTTTCTGGTTTCTCCCGGATATCATACTTTAATATTCGTGTCATCTTAATACCTGGCTATTACACGCGCAGTGCGTATTCGACCTAGACATTGATTCTGAAAATATATTATCATCCTATATTATTGTGTCCATTATAAAGTCATTAGTGTAGCGGGCAACGGCACTCGGGCCGGGCGCCAAATTACCAACATTATCAATTTATACTCGCCGTGCACAAACAAAAAAGTCGAATGTAGATGGCCGGTTCCCGTTAACAAATTCGTATTGTGCAATGTAGGAGAAAAATTGTAACGCGTGTTTTGGGCACGCTGTTTTTGTGGTCGGATTTGATACCGCTAAGGTTCAAGATGTTTGTACATTTACAAGTGCTTTCACTGCGCCTAACATCAATCATCGGGCGGCGCGAGAGCTTGTGCCGCGCGGCTGCTGCGCGGCTCCGCACCGCGAGGGCGCTGCACCACTGCCCCGCCCGCCTCTCGCCGCCCGCCGTACGGCTATGACACTTCATTAAACTTATAATTTATATCCTACACATCGACTATTGTGGTTTTAAGCTTGGCTAGACTGAATTCGTTAAGGCGTCTATCTATTTATCTTGCCGTTGGTCGGCTAAAGTTGATGCACGTAAATTATGCATGTCCTGAACCTCGACCCACTCACCTAATCAGCAACACAAAGTAACTTCTAAAAATTAGGAAGGCAGTGTAACTAAACACACATAGCCGTTGAGTTATTGTTCACGGTATTTTACTCGGATAATAAACAAATACACCCGATAAGTATTTAACTTAATCGTCTATTCATTTACTAAAATCGTGCATATCGAACAGGTAATGTAATACTTATATTTGTTTGAACAGTTTCAGATGTTAAAGGTTACTTCCTTGTTCTTCGTGCTTCGAGCTTGCGTAATAGAGAGCCTCGTCACGTCTCTACGGTTCAGATTCTATACGCTGTACAACATTTACTTACTATTAATAATAGGCAAACGATCGGCCTTCACAAGGACGCTACATAAGGTTGTTTACAATATTTTCGATTCAACAAAAATCAAATGCGTGAACAAATTATCATATCAAGCTGTTTTAATTGTGATTTTTTGTAATTGACTGCAAATTTAAGTAAAATAAACTTGTTAAAAAAGCAATTTGCACCGCGGCACTTGTTAACTGCGTCTCGTCTACCTATTTCATTACAGTCCCTTCCGGGCGCACGGACTCACGGGCGCCCCCTCGCGGGCGCAAGGGCGCGCTCTCCCAAAAACTTTCCCACCTGAATCCCATTTCCCTCAAGTGCTCGTTCACTGCCTTGATCATGTCTCTGTGATCTTTTTTGAACTTTGTGTACTTTAGCAGTATTTTATCCGAGACAATGCCCATTCGCAACTTTTAATCGTGTTGTCTATATTAAACTTTTTAAAGCGAATCTGTTTTTGTTTTCATATCTCAATTGCTGAAGTTTTCAGTGGAAAATGAAATGACTGTTAATCATGTTTCCACCTCCTAGATAAATTTAAATATTTTTCGAATAATGGGAGAGCCGCTTCCCTACACATTTACATTTTTTATTCACTACAACCTTCGACTTAGTACAAGTGTAACACCTAGTTATATCTAAAGTTACAATTATCGTTTCTACCAACTTCCCTATCTTATTAGACTTCATAAAATCTCAACCTCAATTTATTGCGGTGTTGTTAGCTCCCCTTTGCATTCACCCCACACTGTTTTCTCGAGATATCTATATTCAATAGGTATACTTATAGTGAACTCAAAATTATGAAATGGATTTTTTTTGGATTTTAGGCCGTAGCTTTGGTATCATCAGCGTCTTTTTTAGCAATGGCAGAGTCAGTCCAAATATTATTGTACTGACTTCAAAATTCGAGTTTTATTTTAATTCCGTTAGGTGTAGCCTTGTGTCAGTTAAGACGAGCATGTGATCCTGGTTCCACTAATTCACAAACATTTCAGCTGTCTTTCGAGTCCGTCTTGTCGCAAACATACAAACGACATTCCACTGAAACGTTTGTGAATTAGTGGAACCAGGGCTCTAATCCGTATGATTGCATATAATTCAAAATTGCACTTAAATAAAAACGTGAATGCGGTGTTTATGTTAACGAGTTTACTTGATTAATGTTCAATTGCGGAATCATGATAGTGGAGGAGATACTTGTGCGGCCACTTCCTCTTCTGCAAGGATCGTCGAGAGTTCGTGATTTATCGCCGACTGCCGGCCAGTCCGCGCCGTTTCATTTCATACGTACACATCGATTTGCATGTTTATTATCGTGATTATATCTATTATAGTAGCAGCAATCACGAAGCCACGGTAAACGTTCAACAAACGACTCGCCCGTACACCTATCTAAAATGGATTTGTGAATGGAAATCTAAAAAGTATCTTAATGCGTAGAGACAAACAAATACAGAATTGATAAATGACCTCGTTATTGTAACGGTAGGAGCGCTGCATGATTTTCATTTCGAGGTCACAATATTTCTTTGTAAAGCATGTTACATGCTTTTTAGGTAGATCATGATTTGAATATTTTTTGCAAGAAATCTGGGAGCTATCTCGTTAGGTACATATGTATTGTATTGTTAATAATAAAAGCTTTTGCAATATGATAATAATGATAATGCTGAATAACTTTTGATTATAAACAAAATTACGAGTAAATAAAAGTTAAGCAATATAGGTTGACGAACACAAGGATAGAGATAGAATGAGTATAAAGCTGTGATAATAAAGCCTCTGTTGACCTTTTTATTCAGCCAGCGCCTTCACCTCAAAAATGTTTACTAAGCATTTTCACAATAAAACCTCAATACTATGTTCTAATCAAAAGATATTCACGGGTATTATATAAAATAAGCTTGTATGTTTCGTAAACATAAAGGGTTCGCGCATAATGTGTGTTGTGTGACTCAGTCCTCGGACCCTGACGTTCTCACAAAGGTATTCGCAGGAAAGACTTATTAAGCTATTATAATAATGTCACCGTGAGATCTGAAAACACTAAATGAGCTGCTAAGCGATGGATGTGTTAGATTTGATATGGTATCCGTTCGTGCAATTTAAAATTCTCTGCGACCGCTTTGAGTCCAATTATCCATTTCATTGAAGTTATTCGTGTTAAAATCAAAATACACGTCGACACAGATAAATAACCTACATATAAACATGCAAGAGCACTCATAACTGTTAGTGTATCGAAATAAATACAGGGTGTGGGGCGCGGGCGGGCACATAAGACGATGATGGCTGGCCGAAAGAAGGCCGCGCCGCGACCTTCCAAACGGTGGGCGCCGAGCATTGACCGGAGCTTTGGATTGCGCTTCGTCACACTCAACTGGCCGAATGATGGCGGGTACCTGGCCACTGGCCACTGCCTATACTAACGAAGTTTGTTGCACGACCGCATCCGTGTTGCTAATTTCGCGAAATAAAGATTATTGAACGTTTTTTCCGTAAAAACTTCTAGAGATAAAACAGATACTTTACTGTTGAACGTTAAACTTTAGCCTTTTTTGTTCAAATATATCAGACATTGGCGCATCATTATTCATCACGATCATTTATTTCATTCGCTTCTGGTTCTATAGGGGGTTATTAAAACAGACTTGCCTTGTCGAATGGGGTCAATGTAACTATAGACTTTCAGTTTATATAAAGATCGCAGTTATGTAGAAGCCTCCTTAGCAGTACCTATTGTATGGATTACACGTCTCTAACCTCTTATAAACACAACTGGGGGTCGAGTGGAGGAGCGGACCGAAGTTCTTGTACTTAAATGGTGTCAAACTTTAGCATTACTGTAGATGCTATATTATTTAAGCTTTCAACTGGGAGTGATTCTCGACAATCAGACTACATAAGCTTCTTTACTTACAATTCAGCAAATATTCTTAAAAGGTTTTCACTAACCTAAGTATATTGTGAAAAATAATCTATTTGGGATTTATCCATAATGAATTTAGAAGAAAACAGAGCTTTAACGATTAGCCCGCACGCAATGGTGGCAGTACTGGCAGTGCTCGTCTCGTCTATTTAACTTTGCTCTACTTTACTTCTGTCCGGTGTAATGACATCACCCTTTCCGTGGAATGTTTTATATTTCTGCCCAGCTAGTGGTATGAAATATAGTGTATATAAGAAAATGAATTGGGAATATATGGCTATATACAGTACTTACTTACTTCTATTAAATGTTTTTCTCGTGCAGTGATCCGATATCGTATCCTGAATTGTTAATTGCTCAAATTATTCAGGGCCAAGGAACTGAGAATTACAATAATTGATATGATGTCAGCCGATCAAAGTGATGAAGGAAAAAAGTGGCAGAAATTTTAATAACATGTAACCTGATTGATTCCTTTGATATGACGCATCATGTTGCTGTTTAAAAGATATTTTCCTTCTTCAAGATTATTATTTTCTGTAGAAAGACTTCAAAACTGGTTTTCTTAGAAGAAACGCAGCAAAGGGAATTACTATCATTGGGTGTAACTAGAGTCGATTTCATGACGGCATAATGACACACAAGCGAATAGAAGCAGGAACTAATTAAAAAACATAAATATTGTTACAAATGGCCGCGGATGCAGCTTGCAGTCCGACACGATAAAGGTATTATTTCGAAACACAAAATTACATGTGCCCATTGTGCACATCACATGATCGCCGTTTGTTGAGTAGATGTTACTAACAAAGCTTTCTGCGGTCGCAGGCTATTATATTACTTTTGGTCATGGAAAAATATATCGAAATTATACATACATAAGCATAGTCAAAGTCTCCAACACGAACTGTTATTATTATAATATCTTAGTAAATTCTAGTAATTTGACTCTCAGCACGGGGACAGTTAGGTACAATATTAGAAGAAACTAGGAATTCCTAGACACCGTCTGTCTTAAATCATGCACAAAATGTAGGCTAAAGATGATACAGTTATTAAAAACGTTTTAAAATTTCACAAATTAAGCTATAGGTATCTTAATTTGTTTAATCACGAAACCGTTTTCTTAAACGTTTTTTAAATACTAGTCTTTAATTTCTTCTTGTCTTTTCTCGTATGAATGTACTGATGTTTTCTTGTATGGGTTAGTTATTAGTTATATATGTAGTTAGTGAGTAACCTTATCATTAATATTCCTAAACGACAACATAATTACTTTTACATACATGGGAGAGTGAGTAATATGTATGAGTGTACAATATAATTATTATTAAAACGCAAACAAAAAACCGTTGTTGCAATTCGATTAGTATGAATACTAAAATATTCTTTCCTTTATTTATCACGTAGAATGATGGCCATTTTATTTCAGTGAGCACCTCTTAGTGAACTTCAATTTAAAAAACCGGCCAAGTGCGAGTCGGACTCGCACACCGAGGGTTCCGTACTTTTAAAACCGTAATTTTGTTAAACATATCTTTATTATAGATGGATGTAACTAAAAATTTACGGTTTTCACAATTTTTCCTTTATCTGTGCTATAAGACGTTGCTTCGTACCAAATTTCAAGATTCTGAGTTCACGAGAAGTACCCTGTAGGTTTTGATTCCTTTGCGAGTGTCGGAAAATTGCTGAAATTAGCGGCTTAAATGGTTGTATCTTTTTATTCGTTGGTTTAGAAGATTCATTTTTTCACAGCTTCAAGGGACAGTAGACCTGAGTATTTGATATAAATTCCAGCTTGATACCTCCACGCCTTCCTGAGAAAAAGGTTCTTGACAGACAGACAGGCGGACGGACAACAAAGTGATCCCATAAGTGTTCCATTTTTTCCTTTTGAGGTACGGAACCCTAAAAACAGTTAAATGTCTGTACTATATTACAGTGAGTTAGAATTACAAAGGTCTAATCACGGGCTAGCAATTTCCTTGCGCATAAACTTATTTTAATGATTCAAATTCAAATTCAAAATATTTTATTGTGGGCATATGTTAGTTACAGGTCTGAACAATAAATTAAAGTTTCAATATGTCCTATAAATCACAAATAGAGTTCGTTGTTGATGGTGAACTGAGAAGTTACGCGCTCATTATTATGTACCTATGGACAGGTACCTAGGTACCTATCTAGTTACCTACTAGGTACTGCAAGGCGTTTTCTATTTCCTTTGCTCATTAGGCACGTGTGAAAATTTTAGTTCCTTACGTAGTGTTATCACCGTTACATTAGCTATTGACATTAAATATGTGGGTATTAGTAGCTGCCTTTAATTATCTGTATTTACTTACAAGAATAAAACAAACACGAGTGTTTATTTAACACTTCTGCATACCTCTCGAATGAATTTTAAATTCACTAGCCTGAGCCCAATCTAGAAAATAGATCCCAATAACAGTTTAGAATTGAAAATTATATCTAGAAATATGAATCTTGAACTAAATTGGCAAAAAATAATATATGCGATTTGTGGTATCGAATTCCCCAAAGTCTGAAATAATTGGGCAATTACAAGTTCATTGTATTTGAACGATTTATTTCACGTATTAGTATGTTCTTTTGTATGATAGAGTTGTGATAATGAGTTGATAGTAGCGGTGTGTGACGTGTGAGTGTGTGAGACACGTGTCTGCGCCTGCGCTTATTGCTCTCTGTTTGCACAAAGAGTGTAACGCCCTTTGTGTTCCTTGTTTTGTTACAAAATATTGAACACCGTTTTATTTAACACCAACTTTCAAATTACTTATGACATGTATTGACAGCTAGAGTTCAGTCATGTTCAAAAAGAGGTTACGAAACGTTACTAAATGATTCAGACGGACATGAGAATATTTGTAGAGAAGTAGGTAAGATAAAGCAAATTACCCGTACAATGTATGTACATTGTACGGGTAATTTGCTTTATTAGAGAGTAGATGAAGTTAACGCTTATCTGTGAATGCGTAGTAATGTTCTTCTGTTATCCTGTACATACAAGATAACAGAAGAACATTACTATGCATAAGTTAACTTTATCTACTAGGAAATTTTCATTAGGTCCAGATAAATATTTATTTAGCGGAAAATATTGGTCACCACGTTTATGTTGTGAGTAGGTCTGGAAGATGAGTACTATCAAGCTTCCGCTTCCAGGTACAGGAGTTATTTAAATGTATTATAGCTCTATTGATGGAAATTATCTTTTTTACTAAAAGGATACACTCACTTTTCCTTGCCAAAGAAAATTGAACTTAAATGGAAATACACTTTTCTTTTCGCCCAATGCAGGTCATAGCTGTCTGGGAAGGGAAATTAGAATTGGTTGATGGCGATCGTAAAAAAATAAATGACGCTCACTAAATTGTAGTAATAATACGTTATCCGGCCAGTTCCGGTACAACAAGCTGACAAGAAACTTAAGCTAGCCTTTTTATCTTAATGACTTACAAAACATGCGAAATACCTTCGATAAAAATAAAGTTAACAGGAAATGCAATTCAATTCGTAAGGTGCAAGTTTCCAACCAATCTTTAACTATAAATTCGAACGTTTAACTAATTTAAGTGGTCAGAGCTGTAGTCAAGTACAATTATTTAGTATTTATTCTGTCAACAAACTAATGGTATACCGAGATCATGTTACAACGCTGGGCACCAGTCGGATGGGTTCCTATTGAGCAAATGGTAGTGCGCGAGCGCAATGCACAAATCTACGCAATGGATGTGCCAAAGCGGGAGTGCCAATGAACTTAAGACGGTTATTGACAGGTATTGCGTTAAGACAAATAGAGGTTCCGGCGCTGACACAGACCTCCGTTCACTTGACCATGTACGAGTGTAAGTACCTATACGACCACAAACCTCCTGAGAACTTCTATGTAAATAATCACCGAGGGTAAATACGGAATTCTTGTAAGCAAGTATGTAAGTACCTTTATTTCCTAACTGTTCTCGCGTGTTCGTCTGCTCGTAGCAACAAATTTTAAGGAAATGTCTACACTACACGCTGGCAACGAAAAATTATTCTCAAATAGGTAACTAGTGAAAGGAAGTTAATTGATTTCCTTTTCATAAAGATGTAGAGGTTTTTTTTCATCGGCACAAAGTCACATTTACCTACTTATCTGTGATATCCGAGAGCCATTGTTAATGTTTTTATTATTTTTTTATAAAAAAAATTCAGTGAGTTTGGTTTTACTTTCTGCAATGAAACACTTACTTTCGGCTTTGAGTGATAGGTAATACCTACACGGATTATGCTCGTTCATGTTGTGGCGACTACAAGAGAAGAAAGCTCGCTTCATCGAGATCAACATGTACAATTATGTCAAGTACCGTTGAGTGGAGAAGTGGACGCCGTTGCCCAAGTTTGTTTACCCTGCACGAAGAGATAACACCGACATATATTTGCGTTGTATTTGCATATTTTTTGTTAAATAAATTCATTAGTGGGCGGAGTTGTTAGTGGTGCTATTACAGGTGATGATTAACTATCATCAAATGTGTATCAATTACTTTATTAGTGTAAGGAACAGTAGTTTAAAATCAAATTACATGATTGATTGTGTGCCGCCAGTATATTGTGACTCATTTTTATTCTTTGTTGCTTTTTTTTATTGTAATAGGTATGTATTTACCAATGCCAAAATATAAAAGCTTTTTGTTGTTTTTTTATATGCAATTGCTAACGGAAATGCATATTAATTTAATGTACCATTCCACTCAGAAATAAGGTGTAGGTACTAGTAGGATTATTTAAAATAACTTTATATATATTAAAATTTTGATTTTAATTATAATTTTAGTCAGGTAATATTATTGCTAGCCTCATACAAACTCATTCACTTATTACCCATTTATCGAACATAACAATGGTTCTTACCCCTTTAGGTAGTTTTTCATGATCGAGATGAAAAGTTACTTACGTAATAGGAAAGTGGGTATATAAGGGATATTATGCTTATTTCTGGAATAAGTATCTTTAGTATTTATTAACATCAAGAAAAACTGTTAAATATTCATATCACACTGACTCATGTGTGTTGTACCTACTGTTGAATATTTCCCCAAACGTCATTGCTAAAAAGACCGGCTCCGGGTAAGGGGCCGTAATGCCCTAATCGCCAGACTTAGCAGGTGGATTTGTAATATCATTATTATTGTATTCATATGAAACAGTTTAAGATTAATTTGACAGCTAATACGATTACACGACATATTTGTAACTCCTGTAATTTCGTAAAACGTAAAACTTAATGAGCGTAGCAAAATAACTTTTGTTTCGTACGTATGAGCATAATTTTACACAAAGCATTTTAGGGACGTAATTCTGGAAGTATGTACGTCGTCTACCTAACAACTTTGATCTCAAATATATTTTTATGGTAAGATGTCAAACGAAGTTCCGTATTTTCTTTTTTCCCTTATTTATATGACATGTAATGTTCATAAAATACAAGTAGCATAAATAAAAGCTAGCAAACTTAATTAGAGCTATACCTAGGCAAGATTTTCCTTTGTTTCACAACATGTAAGAGCTATAGTAACATAGAATTCTGCTATTACAACCGACGATTTAGGTTTCTTGATCAGACTTGAGGCATTAGTCGTAATTTTAATAATCACTGCAAGTTTTCCCATTGAACACTGAAGTTATTTTCTTGCAGTGTTCGACTGTGGCTATAACATAAAGGATCAGTTATTTTCAAAGTTTATAAACTAGCTTTTTTATGTGACATTGACAAGCATTCATAATGGTGAGTCCTCTAAGACGTTTCTTGCGATAATAGTGAACCTGCGCTGGGTGTTTGATGGCAAAGAGGAAGAAATAAGCAGAATTCATCAGACGGCAGTGCGGTGGTTATTGATTGTGACACGGTAATGGGGCGTCTTGTGAGCGGTAATAAATCACTCGCGCCGAAGACTAAACCGGCAACCAGCGGATTGACGTACAACTTATAGACGCACGGTGCGCCGTGCGGTCGACCAGCGCAACTCACTTATTTCACACTGTAAATAAACATATGTCTTTTTAAACGCTTGTTTATTATTTAAAAAAAAAAACTAGCCAGGTTTTATCTCTGGCGGTGGCTTCGTATCCTTCATGACCGTTATGCGTTTGTACAAGGAAGGATACGTGGAGGCCGTGTGATTGAGACCAACCAATTTTAATAACTGTAATAGTTACATATATTCATTAAGACAAGCATTACTTGTTTTGAACCCTGTTCATAATTATTAGTAAGTACTTCGGATATGTTCCAGGTCCAGTAAAGAAAGTAATTAAATATTCAAATAATACAAAAATCACAATCTTTGCATTATTTAAATATTTAATTACTTTATTGAACCTCACAAACATCACACTTTTGATAATACTTAGGTAATACTCAGACTAAATGAGTTTTTTTAACGTAGAGCTCAGAACTGAAAACCAACTACAAAAGCTCCCAGGTATGTATTATGTAAACACCAAACTTGATGATTAGGTTCAACTGAAAACATTTTTTTACAAACTTTTATGAGAGAGAATATCATATAGCAAAAATTTTGATACGTGAGCCAACAGCAGATTGCAGGAAAAGTGAAGCGTGATGGTTTTGTGTGGGGTCGCGTCTGTCTCGTTTGGCGCTTTGTGCTGCGGCCTGTGGCGTCACGGCTCGCGGCGGCGTCGTCTGCTTCTCGCAGCACGTCGTATGCAACGGGGGTATGCGCCCGCGCAGATCGCGCGCCACCGGAATGCTAGCCAAGAGTCGAGATTAATCGCTATACTGCCTAGACTGTAATGCAGTATTGTTAATTTTAACGATGCTGTCGTGTTGATAGAATAAATTTTATTGCTTTCCTGACATCTTCATGAGCCAATGACCCACAGTTACTTACGGTACTTCCTAGGCATGTAAGTGTTTAGCCTCGCTATGTACCTCTATCCTTAGCACAACATGTGTACTAAGTACACTCGACGGGAGATGAGAAACTAACCTTTTGTCTCATATCTATATTCATCAACTAATTTCATCCTTTATAAATGTGCCTGGTACCTGTATACCTTGTTCAGCGATGTGTGACAATCTATTTTTAGATTAAGTATTTTAGCGGGTCCGTTTCCCAGGCTGGGATATTTATATCGACGACTTTCTCGTTGCGAGTCATTTAAAAACATGCAATGGTCTCAAACGTGCACACGAACTCAGAAAACAGGCAGATGTCATTACGGAGAGACCAATAATGATTGCAGAGCATTACCGTTTAATCTCATTAAATATTTGGGTACCCGTTGGTACAGTTACTTGCGCAGTTCGGTGACAACTTTGCAGTCCGCAAGCGTTATACCTACCTAGTGCTTTATTTATATTCACGGGTTAAACTTATTCAGCAGATTTGAATCTTAGGCTTGATATGTAAATCGGCTTAGAATTCTTAAGAATAAGGCAGTCAAGTGCGAAACGGGGATCGTGGGATTTGTGTTTCGTATAATTTGCTTGTTAGGCATCAAACCACTTCTAACTTGGCCCGTTTAAAATTATATTTATCTAAAGGTCTACTCAAGTAGCGCGCTACTGAAATAAATCTTCAAAGACATAAATGTAATTGCTAACAAATAGAATATGATAAAAATAAACGTCTTTGTTTCTCTTCGCTGCATGTTCGTAAACAAAAACGAATCTTCAAACAAAATGTGTTGGTAACACAAATGTCAAGTTCTTTCTACAGCGTAATAGCATGTAATTTACGAGCCTCATTATAGAGTCGCCTCTGAAGACTTACAACATTCCACGGGAAAGACAAAAACTATAATACACCCATTATATAAATTATATTTATATCAATATACAAATTAAATTACTCTTCGAATTTCGCGTGTCTCAGAATGCAAAGTAAGTTTTTGTAACATTCTGTGTGTGCAAGTAGGTACACTTGTTCAGCTTTAGACTTCGTCCTCCGAACTGAAAAAAAGACGTGTCAAGCGATTTGTCTCGACACTCTCGACCCTACAGGATTCAATGGTCTGCCATTGATCGAAAATCGGATATCTACGAGAAAAATCAATTAGGTGCCTACATGAAATAAAATATGAAGTTGGTACTAAAACACTGGTCGGGTTATTAGTTTCATGCTCTGGGATTCTAAGCTAAGCACTTATAATTTAATTTCAATTACAAACTTAAAGAATGAGCTTCACGCTTCACTGGGTGACAATGATCATCAATGATGTCATCTCAAAATTACGCAAATCATTGAAGTATAAAAAAAAACAATATCCCCTTGTTTGTCCTTCCATTGTGCTACAATTGGTCAAAGTGTTTTATTATAGCCGTGGAAAAATTAGCAGACGACTAAACCTGCAGTTCACGTATCGATAGATCTCGATAAGGTACATAATTTAAACTACTTGAAATGTTTAAACTTTGGTGTTGGATGATTTTTGTATGAAGCGTGGCCTGCCTAATTTCCGCCATTTTAATATTTTCTCAAACTTTCGGCTACGCATATGACCTCTATTAATCGGTAGCTGGTATCAATCCAAACTAGTTTTATATGAGATAAAATCTTCTAAAGCGTCACGTTTCTGAGATATGCACTATCACTAGCTATATAATAATATAGGTCATATGCGTGGCCGCATCTTTGGAAAAAAATATTAAAGTGGCGAAAGTTAGGCAGGCCATTTAGGATATCATCAAATGACTTCTCCCGCTCTGGGCGGAGCGGGAGGGAGTGTCAGACTTGTACTTACTAAAACCCATCCATCATATGTTCCTTCTTCGCCTTTGTGTTGCAGGGCCACGGTATCTCTTTCGAACAGTCCCGCAACCCTGGCAGGCATCGGCCCTCTCGGACCCCTTACGGTTTGCTGACATCTCCTTGAGGCGCGCGTGGAACACAAACGCGCCGTCGGTACGCCCTGTCGTCATGACGGACGGACGGTGAGCTAGCCCATTACTCGCCGTCCACAGGCACGAGCCTACGGTGGCCGGGGGCCACTGGTTGCCCCCCGACGCCCGGGGCGTCTCCCGCGGCGGCTGGGACGTGAGGTTCTCTCCCTCTCACGTTCCGCCACCTCCTTCGCTAGCATGACTGCTTCGCAGAAGGAGGTGACGATTCTCATTCCCTCTCACTCCGGACCATGGATTGAACCAGGGCCGGATGCGAGAGGTCTCCGACGCCAATCGCCGCTATGAGGACACGGCGGTGCTCAGCCCAAGCGGAGCAGACCTCCACGGTGTGCTCTACCGTATCCTCAGGCCGATCCTCGCAGTGGTGACACCCGAGCGTTTCCTCCCGCACGATTCGGTGCAGGAACCTCCCGAAACAACCGTGTCCGGTGAGGACCTGCGTCAGGCGGAAGGTGAGGGCGCCGTGGCGCCTCTCAAGCCACTCCTCAAAGAGGGGACTTATCGCCACTATTGTGGCGTGCCCTGCACGTGGTTGCGACAGTCGCTGTCTCCATGTCGCCATGAGATAGCGCCGGAGGTCTGTCCGCTGAGCGACAATTTGCCGCGGCAGCGGAGTTTCCCCCCTGCGTAGTGCCTTCGCGCGCCATTCGTGCAGGTGCGCGAGAACTGTCGCCTCCAGCTGCCATGGCGGCAATCCAGCCAAGAGGCTCGCCGCCTCGCCGGAGGTCGTGCGGTACCCCCGGACCAGCCTTACGGCTACCACCTTCTGGGGCGCGTTCAGGAATGGGCGGCTCGCCACCTCAAAGAACACGCCCACACCGGGGCCCCGTAAAGGGCCATGGACCGCACGACTCCCGCATAGAGCCTCCGGCAGGAGGCGTTTGGACCCCCCAGGTTAGGCAAGAGCCGCTTCAACGCAGCCCCTGCCCGTTCCAGTTTGGGAGCCAAACGTCGGAAGTGCTCCACGAAGTTCCACCGGCTGTCGAGGACAAGCCCTAAGTACTTCAGCGTCGACTCGACGCCGATGGGAACCTCTCCTACCGTCAGTATGGATCCCGACGGTGGCGCATTCCGAGGCCCATGAAAGCACATGGCCTCGGCAATGCCACCTCGAGACCCAGTTGCCGGATTCTCTCCACGACTATTGCAACGACTATAGCTGCTTCAGCGCCCAACGCGGACGACTTGGGGCCTGTGAGACCGGCGCGCTTGACGCCAGGGAGGAGACATCGAATGACGCGCCAGTCAACGACACGCGGTGACAGAGCGGGGCTAGCGAACGAGATGTCCACCCCCAACTCGCCCCGCATCCGCACACACGAGGGGACAGAACCCCGATTTAGGACGACCAGGCCCGCCTCCAGAGCCCAGTCCTCCACCATCCTACCCCGCACATGTGTGCAACGAGAACCCCAAGCCAAGTTTTTGGCATTGAAGTCCCCGAGCACAAGCACGGGAAGGAAATAGCTTCGGATGACGACACTCAACTCCATGAGGGAGGTGGAACTCGGCGAGAGTTCGGCTCGGGGAGAAGTAGACTCCGGCTACGATGATCTCCCCGAACCGTGCTGCTACGCAACCCTGACCCCTCCTGACACTATCAAAGGTCGGGGTACCGGCGGCGGCCGACGAAATTATGACCACTGAGCCACTCAGGTCCTCCACCCAGTCTGCCCTGGGCGGGACAAAGTACGGCTCAGCGACCACGGCGACGTTAATCAACCACTGTGCCATGCTCTGGAGCAACAGATCCTGAGCACAGCGGCAGTGGTTGATGTTCGCCTGGAGAAGGCGTAATGGGGCCATTATTGGCACTCCATTTCAGCCCCCTCCCGGGCCCCCTGTGAGGGCCCCGCGACAGATGCGGATGCGGCGGCAGTACTGGCGGGAGCGGCGGGAGCGACAGTGGCGGCAGCTGCTGCGGCGGTGGCGACGGTGGTGGCGGTGACTGAGGGCCTTCCCTTGCCCCTGGTCACCCCGGCCATATGACCGGGCTGACCGCATCGCAAGCAGAAGAGGTGCACTGACAACTCACATTCCCCACGAGGCACCGGTAACACCTCAGAGGTCGGGGTTCCAGCAGCTTAACCTGCGCTGACACCCAGCCCACCAGGAGCCTTCCAGCCTCCATGATTGTTCTCGCCGCCGTCACAGGGCAGCTTACCATAACGGTTCGTATGCCCGAGTGGTCCGAACGTAGGGTGCCTACCGTGAACTGCTCGGCAGGGCACCCACCGGTCCTGGTGACGACGGCGACCACCTCCTCCTTGGTCACTGAGTCGTCCAGAGCCAGGATGCGCATGTCTGCGCATCTGACGGGCCTGGACACTCGGACCTCGTCCGCATCTAGGGACGCTCTGAGCTTTTCAGCCAGAGCGTCAGTGGACAGGCCGCTATTTGCTCCGGGGATCTCCAGCGCTCAAGCCCCTGTCGCGGTGACTTTGAGCCGGAGTCCCCCGGTGATCCCAAGCTCCCCGAAATCCACCGTAGCCTTCACTTTCGTCAGCACGTCGCGGTAGGACACGCCCCTCTTTTTCGCTTCAGGCTGTAGTGTGATCACCACAGCTGTGGTCTTCGGGGCGCGGAGTCGAGCCGCGACGCTTCGCGCCTTGTTAATTCAAACCCCTGAGGCACATTTTATTTAATAAAATGTTAGAAACGAAGGGCGCTGAATTTTACCTACTTTTATTTGTTTTTGCATGTTGAACTGAAGGCCTCACTATATAACAAAATAATATTCAAAATTAATTACTTACTTACGACAAATTAATAAAGAAAACCACAAAATATCGCATCCATTGGTTGAAAATACTTTGAGCCTTCCGACGGTGTTAAGCAGGTATATTTAAACGTTTTTTTAATACCGCATATTCACTAGTCGTCGAATATGGTTTATAAAACGTTCTCATAAACCGTTTGAAGTCATTCGCTTTTCTTTTTAATAGGTACAGTACATGTGACGTGACGTGACGTTATGATTATTGGGTTATTATTTATTTGCGTACCTACTAATTTACTAGTGACGGCAACGCAAGCGTATCGGCTACGCATGGATTTGCGCGTAGCAATTCGTAGCTGATATATATCGTTTGTGTATTCTCAGCCGTAAGAGTTACTGAAGGAAACGAGTTATATCATCTCGCTCGTAGGCGGAGGGCTAATAACCTTGACGACCTAAACGGCGACCGAGCAATGGTGGACTGTCATAGCTCTTTGTTCTCCATGGCGCGGATTTCCATTATTAAACCTAATTATTGGTCTACTTACACATATATATTCGAATCTAAATAACTTTTTTCGCGTCGTTTCTGGGTAAAGTCGTGAATGTGAAGTATTTCTTCAAATTTTAACCGGCCTATCGTGCGCTATTGTCATTCGAAACCAGAACATCAGACTATAAGTAGCCCATGAGAAACCAAAAAACCGACCACGATTGATACCGGTTGGAATCTGCACACTTCGTATGGGGAAAACCACGAGCGATAATACCCCAAATAAATACTTGGAAGGTTTTGGAATTTTATGAAGTTTCCCTAACAGGCACTTTTAAAATAATAATGGTTCATTTTATGATAATGTATTAATTATTATTTAATACTTGAATGTGAGTTGATTATTGTCATAGCAAGCTGTTCCAACATGCTAATATATGTAATCATTGAAAACAATAAATTGGTATTTTTATGTTTCGAGCAAGAACAGAGAAAAAACAAATCCTAAATGTGCAAGTGACTAGTTGGACACTGGTTGTTTGTATCGTTGGACTTAATGAGACACGCGGTTGCTGCGAGGCTGGTGGCGTTTTTCATTGGCTAAATTAATTCGTTGAACTGCGTACGACGCATGAGGGCTGACTAAAAAGCGTATGGGAACAAGCGGAAGTGCAAACCATTACCAAATGTGTGGTTGGCATGCTTCTTAGAAGCCGAACTTTGTTTTGATCGGCAGCAAAACACTTTTTGCAGATGAAATTTATTTTTCCATGTTTTTGTATATAATTTAACATCAAAAAAAATAAACTAGCCTTCTTCGTGTTCTGGCAACAATATGTTTGAACAGGTAGAAGCCAAAATAGGATTTAATGAATTGACCTTAAGACCTTAAATGAAATAAATGGCCTAGCTTAGGCTATCGTAACTCCTTAAGCTAATTTACAGAGCTATAATAAAACGTCCTATAATAAAACTATATCGCGCAATGTCTACATTGCTATCTCAGAAAAATAGAAGTTTCCGTAGAAAACAACAAAATAAATAAAATACGTACGCGCAAATGCAGCTGCGGGCAAACGAGAATATTGCAAAAAAATTGTAATTTATCAGTCATTTAAACTTGAGGCTCAAGTGAGGCACCTAATATTTTCTTTTAATGAAAGAGAAATCGTATGTTTGTTCAGGGACACTTACTTTATTCTATAAAAAACACAGATGTTTGTGTGTACCAAAGCTTTCAAAATTAGTTAGCTTTGTTAACCACATCAAAACCTTTTGGTTTTTTAAGTATTACTTAAAAAAAAAAAACAAAAGGTTTTGATGTGGTTAAACAAGTACATTATACCTTCGTTCAGTATTTTCAGAAATATTGTGTTTCAGCTCAGGAAACAAAGTAACAACAGAATAACAAAGCGTTAAAGATTTCTTTGATAATAACTGTACATCTTTAGTTGTTATAATTAATGAGAATTAACGTCTCTGAGCTCAAAGGGATTATTGTGTAACGATCCCTGTGAAACCCTAAACATTTGAGCGTAATTAGAATTAATGAGAAATGGACAGAGGCGTCCGTTGACAACGAAACATGATACATTACTGCCACACCGCCATTGATCAATGAGCTGCTCCTTTTTGTATTGCTATCCTTTATTTTCTAAATCACAGATGAGCATCCAACGCTCAAGAGAAAAGCTCTATTGTATGGAGAATTTACGACGGGCAGCACCCGTCACAAGCTACACCTATAAACCCCTTTTGTGATAGAATTAAAAAGTCGAACGTAGAGATAAGTTTACGAGCCCACCTGGCTGAAAAGTACTTATGAAGCTGTGAAAATCGCTCGTAATTCATCCGTAGTTCACAAACAAACGTGGGATGCAAATCCGGGGCTCGGCTGTGCAGTGTGTTCAGGCGGCCGACGCGGCGCACAGCCACACTCCGCACTCAATAAGAGAACGCCAACGTACGAGCGGAGCGGTCAGCTTCCGTCTAGACGGAGATTATGTAAAATGGAATATAAGCTTATTCGTTTTTCACGGCCCTTTATCGCTATAGCAAATTTGCATTACGGACTTGGATATTGACAATCGTTTATTTTTATTGTGATGTTTCCGCAGAATTATGTTTGCTATCATATTGAATATCCCTGTTTGTGTTCCGATATTTGGATTGCTGGCATTCCGCTTTGAATAAAAATATGGAATGTATTTTCACCCTTATTAAACGTAGCTTTGATTTATCTTTATGCTCGAATCAATCTGTATTCGTTTAGGATAAGCTACCTTTTGTTTCTATATGGGTGGACCATTTTTCTGAAATAACTCGTAGAAGAGCTCTTTTATTCACATGTGTTGACAGTTTTTGTTTTGTTTCCAACCCAAACAAGTAAAAATGCGTAGGAGGAACGGCAGATGGCACAAGCAACGATTGAAAATTAGCCCACTAACATCAGCCATTGTTATTATTAATGACCGTCGCTTGGTGACATGCCCTTCCAAATCTTTACAAAGGAACACCAAATCCGTCGCGCAAATGCTTAGGTACCTCGCTTTGGGAACCCTCTAAATAGAAATTGCGGAAACTTAATATAAATCGAATAATCCATTCTAGTGTGCAGGGGATGTTTTGGTAGGATAAATCTCAATCGGGGGTGAGGAGAGCTTGGCGGTGCAGCGCGGGAGGGTTGCAGACGGCGCTCTCGGGTTCCAGGCCGGCCATCTGCCGCGCCATAAAATCGATATTATTTAACAACCGAGAGATATCGATGATACGGCGGCCCGGCGCTTCGGCGGCGGTGTACCGGCCGCTGGCACTCGCTGCCCGCGCCTCACATTACACTCTACTCTACTTCACAATAATTCATCACTAATTGACTGATAGTAGGTATCGATGACGTATAGCATTTAGAAGAATATTCTAATCATAGTATACCTTTTGTTTTTTTAGCCTAATTTGAATGTTTTTGGGAAGTTCATTTGGAAACTTTTCTTTGTTTAGCGCATGACGTTTCTTGACAAAGACACAAAAAAACAATTCTTTAAACATAAAATTATCTGAATCTTGACTTTCAATTTAAAAATAAATTATTCCTGCTGGGCAACGTTCATGATTTAATGTATAATTATTATGTACTTAAGAACATTTTCCTATTATTTTAAATTGATATTATGCAATTAGAGCTGTTATTGCAAGCGTTATAAATCAAATCTAAGTCATGTTATCAAAAAAATCATACACTCTATATTTTAATTTTGTTCTGAGAAGACGTGTAGGCAAACAACTTTTCACAGTTTAAAATAAAATTTTCAGAGAGCCTACTACATTATGCAACGTACAGACAGCGTCAGTATGTCATAACCCCTCAAGTTTTAAAATATTACGTTGCTTACAACATTGAATTCGTTTTTAATAATCTAAAGAATACTTTGAAAAAGAAGTCAATGTTTCGACCCGGATTCGAACCACCGCACAGCTTCAGCGAGCTGCGTCTTACGAACTCAACTAGGTTTAACAAATTAGCCAGCGAGCCCTTGGAAATCTCAGTGAAATTGGTATGTTCTATCGCCCGAGTCACTTTATCTTTACGTTTCTGTCTAATCGATAGATATTAAAATTTAAGGGTGTCTATTAATTTTACTTAATTACGTTTTCTTGATAAAATCATACCAATACCCTCGAGTTGTAGTTAGCTTATCTCCATCCAAAATATTTCTAGCGCTCCCTATTTTATGGTTTACGTAAATAGGATGTCACTAGTCTAGGGACCCGGATACTGTAAATTATCATAATATACCTATTTTGCAATTGTAAAAAATGATATAAATCTTTGTAGTAAAATAAGATCAAAGTTTTGTTAAATAATTTAAATAATAATATTATTAAAGTATTTTATCTTTCTTAAATATTACTAAACAAAAATAGGAAAATACTTAATATAATTATTTTAAAAAAATTGCAACTTAAACTTATTTATTCACTAAAACAATAAATTAATTAAAATAAAATGTTTTTATAAAATACAAAAACCAAATACGCCCCAACATGGATTTCAACGCACGGTTCTTTTGGAGGGTAAGAACTTTATGGAGCTGTGTGTACATAAAGGAGGAAAAGCGCAGAAATAAAGTTAGTGTACACTTTTGTTCGTTACACGGTAACGGTTCAAAATAAATAGGTATTCTGGTAAATTTCTCTCGTGGAAACTGTGCCGTGTTTAGGAAAATAATTTAAACAGGTTGTTTTCAGCTCAAACATTTTCGTCTCATTACCTACTGTATGTACATTAACATGTTCATTAACTGTGTACCTTTAATCTTCTCCTATATGAATATAATTGTATTGAAAGCCTCTGAGCTAACTTTTAGGTCTTGCTCTTTCAATTTCTTCAAATTAAAGGCAAACAACAGAGCGGTGTTCATGTTCACACGAGAAGTGACACAAAAACATTATAATGTACACATACACATCATCTTTACCAAGCAATTAAATTAAAAACACTCTTGAAGAGAAAAAATCCCCCAAAACGTCTTACCGCCAGACCCGGACCTGAATAGGCCACGGAATCTATATGAAGCATGCCTTTTCGTTAAATTGTTAGCAATCCTCAGTCTCTAAATAATTCCAACCACTTTACTCCGGTCGGTGGCTCGTAAAGTTCTTTGATTAACTTTTGGAAGTGACTCGGTTGAATTCAAGCGTGACATGTTAGCGAAGTGGCCAGTCTCCGCCACGTTTCACGCATGTGTGAGAACCTAAGAAGTATGTTGATTGGCCTTTTCATTTCAGTCTTTGAAAATCAAAAATCTATCTAAAAAATTTCGACTGCTTTTATTCAGTTATATTTTTAGTATACCTACATAAAACATCGCTGAACACTTTATTAACGATGAGTTTTAGTTAGTTGATACGAAGAAGGCCGAACCAACCAGGCAAACTTATATGTAGCCAATTTGTGACATGGGTTTTTGGCGTACAGTCAGACGAATGAAAAATGACTTTAACAAAAACTTAGTATCGATAGGCAAGCTTAAAATTCTATGATTCATTCATCTACACGAGAAAAATACCTGGCCCAGTGAATTAAATCTGCGTAGTTATGTGACGTCAGTATGCGTGATAAGTGGAAGGTTTGTAAGAAATTGTTGGATCGACGCATTAAGCACGTACTTCCCCAATCTGAATGTGGTGAGATGGCGAGGCGGTGAGTCACGTGCGGTCGCGGGCGCGGGCCTTGATGCGGGAGCGGGAGCGGGAGCGCGCGGCGCCGACCAGCCAGCAGCGGCCTGCGCCCGCGCAGCCTGCAGCCGCGCGCCAACATTCCTCGCGATCGTTGCCTCCCTGTGTTCGTAACCATTCTGATGCAATATTCAACTTTACTGCGTCCTTGCAATGCCGTAATTCATTACAACAAGTTTAATCGCCGTCCAGTCATTTTTATCATTTTTCTCCCTTACAGGTTCTATCATGTCTTATATCCAAGGCCACTTTAGCGACCTTAATTACGGTCGGTCTGGAGCCTTGACAGGAATGGCATATATAATATTGTAGTGTTGTAAGTGGTCTCCACCTAACAGGAGCACAGTAGCCCATTAGGTATGTGCACTACAGAAGACAATAGGTTCACTTAGAAATTAATCTTTCATGATCATACTACACGTTCAAGAGTTATTACCTTCCTGTTAAGACATTTCATCGAGTGCTTTTTTCAGAAAAAGTATGTAGCTATGTAGGTAATAGAAAATGAACTGAACTCTTAGAAGCCTACTTATGTATTGGGTACAAAAACAAATATAGTTGTCGTGGAGCATGTTAGCGTTATACAAATAAGGTGGCGAGTGTCTGTCATGACGAGTGGCAAATTGGCGTGGTCTGTGCATTTGTTCCACGCTGCCAGGCGCCAGGCGGCCCGGGCTCCGACCAGCGCGCCGCATTCAGCCTTGTGCCCACCTCGCCAATGTCTATGTCATTGTCGTTTGTTTCGCCAAAGCAATCACCTGATTCTCCAAATTAAATAACAACTTGTTTGTGTTTACTAAACCGAATCGCTGACACCTATACGTTTTTCTACCTATGTTATATCTTTTCGTGTCTTGTACGTTATGGTTACTGTTTAAATGTTAGTATAAGCGTATAGAACACTCGTGCAATGACAATAGGAACATTTATTTTGCAAGGTTTATCCATAAGCAATTTCAATCGGAAATTGTTATAGGCACCATATATGTGGTTATCTCTTTATAGACAGCTCGATAACCGATAACCTCTTGGCACCGTAGGTACCTGAGCCGATAGCTCGGTTAGAACTGCCGTTACTTGTAAAATCACACGCACAATCCTCGTAGCATTGTGCTGTGGCGCTTACCAGCCAGCTATCGATGCATCGGGAATTCTATTTCTAATTATAGATATACAAGTTGGTGTTAAATAAAACTCGACTTAAAAAGTCGATCCTTTAGTAAATAGTAACTTGACTATTGAAATGAATCATTTTGGAAAAACTGTGTCCACATTTTGCCTACAAAGATTCCTTTGTAGTTAATTTTGCAAAAAACGGCAGGATGCGGAGTCGGAGGCGTGTCGAGTAGAGCGGCGACGGCGTAGGGTTGCACCCGCGGGAAGTCGCGGCCGCTGCAATTAGCGTGCGCCTGTAAACTAATCGATTCGAAAGGAGGCTTATCAATATGTGAGCAATGAATCATCTCCATGTTGGGCGGAGAGAATCTGGCTTCATATTAAACTTGTCACAATTATAATGAATAGCGGAGAGAAATATTCGATAAGTGGTTATATTTTCGCAGATGTAAGGAAAAACTATAGTGGTGGAGGCAGCCCTGTGTGCGGCAGCGACGGAGGCGGTGGCGTGGCGGGCGCGGCGGACGCGGGCGCGGGGCGCGGCGAGCGAGGCTGCTGCGAGTGTCCGCGGCTGTCAGGCCGGACTAACCCGTCGCTCCAGGTCAGCGCTCCAGCCGGCTATTTATAGAGGTGCCCCTTAAACAGAGTAATTATTCATTGATTAGCACTGCGAGGAATAGGGGATTGCGCTTCTGATAGCCATCGCGCAAACGAGAATCGTCGCCGGGCGGCGCCGCGCCTCGCCCAGACTGCTCCCTGCAATACACAAACTACGTCCATAATAAAAACTTATGACATCTTATCCTACGCCAATTCTGAAGGACTACAGACATAAAGTACCAGTTACTCATATGTTTTGAGATAATTAAATATTCTTCATAAAATTGCGATCTTGTCTACTGTGATGATGTTTATTTTTGAAATTTTGGGTACAGTCTTAAAATTCTTGCAGAGACTTGCCCCGGCAGGTTTTCTATCGTTTATTTATAAAGTAAAGGTACTACGTGACAAGACTCGCATACTCGAAAAGATCTAATAATATAAATCTTTTAAATAAACTTCGTAAGTAGGAGTAATCCGATTTTCAGAACCCTCAAGTGATTCTGGTATTTCTGTGGTTGTAAACATTCACAATACTTATGTGTGTTATATAATGCCAATAATTTTAACAAGAAATACTATCATCTAATTTATCAAAAACACAGATTTTGACATTAATTTTAGACATATTAATGAACTGATAATTAATTTAAATAAATAAAAGTCAACCATCGAGCAGCTACGATAGCTATGATATAAAATATGAGATGTTTTAGTTTTATAATGCGTATAGTCTCGATGTTAACGTGCATAACTCGTGACTAACGTTTGGCAATAGCTTTTAAATAGTCTGACTTTAACATCACGTGAGCATCGCGCAAACCTGCGAGAAAGCATATTACCCTTTACCGACAATGCCCTCCGGTCCCTATCCATTTCATCATTTTGGGTTGGTTTAGGGTTGGTTATTCTCATTGAACCAGTGACCCAAGTACTTAAATTTGGACACTTGCTGTATATTCTGTGATTTTAGACCTTGGTGTTGTGAATGTTCCTAATTTTGTATGTTAGTCTTAATACCTTACATTTTAAGAGTATGTTGTTTATATAAATAATAAGTTTTATTCTATGTTATGCATAAAGAAAAAAAACTTTTGATGTTGTTATTTAGTAGTTGTAGGTTATTGAAGTCCAAACAAATGCTCATTTTTATAAACGTGGGTAAGATAAACGTAAAAAATACATATTTTGATTAGACTTTAACATTTTAATTTCTTGCCACACATTTTTTAATACAGATTGAAAAAAAAAAACGAAAAAACCATTTTAACCGGTTTCACCGGTTTTGTAAAAACGAAACCCGAAAAAACCGTTTACTTAAAACAACCCGGTTTTTGCATGCCCTACCTTGTATAAATATGTATTAATTATTGGTAATAAATACATATATTTGAAAAGGTACCCTATACTACCCTACTGCTGGGCTTAACCCCCAAATCCTTCCAGGACTTTTATCCACCGTGAACCGGCCCTCGCGGTACTTGTTCAGATCGTTTCGCCATGTCTTTCCGGGTCGGCCTCGGGGCGCCGTTCAACTGCTGGCACCCATTGTGTGGAGAATTTTGACCAGCAGTCGTCGTGCATACGGTTAAAGTGACCCATCCAATCCCATTTTTTGTGGTGTTTCGAACTCTATCTTGTGTTTTTATGCTCCAAAATGCTGCGTACCATTGCCTTTTGGTAAACTTCAAGGTAAACTCGGTGAGCGACCAGGTCTGATCAGGTCAGAGCAGATCCGTCCAGGTCCGTTCTAGCCTACTAGGACGGATCGGATGCGCATGAGGGAGATCTGTTGATCACCCTTCATTAGCGTCTTCAAGAACCTGTCAGTTTTACAGGCGTTGTAGATTCGGCGATCTATTTCCTTCTCTTGCCTGTTTTAGAAAAATACCAACTGGTCCAAGTCTTTGAAATAATGTATTTTCTGTTCATCTACCCAGACCCTACCTACGCGTAGTGTAGGCCATTAACTGGGTTTAGGTACCGATTCATCGCACCTTGCAGCTAGCTGTGCTCAGTTCTTGGAGCATTATCTGTAGTTCTAGCGGTGTGGGGACAAAAAGAACAATGTCGTCGGCGAGTCGGAGGTTTGATAGCCTCTTACTGCCGACTTCAATGCTTTTGGTCATCCATGAGGCTACCAGTATTCTAAATATCTCGTCACAAACACTCTGCTTGTGAATGTTTTTTAAAAGAGCAAGTCATTCTTTTATTTAGGTACTATTAGGTTAGGTACTTTACTTACTACTACTAGGTTACTTTTATTTAGGTTTTAGTTTAAGCTCGAACCATCGTCGACTTTGTCTCTGTCATCTCTGGCCTAGACTAGAGTCAAGAGCTAACCCATCTCAATTAAAAAAACAAAATTAGATTTAAAGTTAGAAATTAGAAAGCTAAATTCTCTTACTAACCACTAGGTACTTAATAAAAAATAAATATATGGTTTTTTTTTGTAACAAAATGGTAATATATTTTCGAAGAATATCCTTTCTTATTGCTTACAAAATGCAATTTTGACTTTAGAAAAAAGCTTTATTAAGAAAGTTTAACGATACACGTTGTCGGCCTGTTAGCTCCCTGCACAAGATGTTAATTAAAAATACATTGTCGTAGAGCTCCATAGGTATACTCTTTACAGGGGTAATGTTTATGTATGCAGTTTCATATTCCACTTAAGTACAGGTGCAAGTGTATCTGAAGATTCCATAAAATTTATGTTGCACGTATAGATGTGTCCGTCCGAGGGCCTATTAATACATCGATAGATACCCACTCGGGTGTTACACTTTAAATGAGTCATAATAAAATATTCCAGTTTTACAAGTCAAATCGTGTATGCAAAGCGTGAGAATATTCTGTGAATTGGGCGTCTACGTAGTGATTAACTTTTGCTACAAAAATAAGGAAACCCGTTACAATTTAGCGTTATGTAGAACACTGGCAAGCTCTTAAGGAGAATCAAATTCTCGTTTTCAACGGTAAGTAGATGACTAATTCGAGAACAAAAACGAAATCAAAAACAGTATTTCTAGCTACTCTCAGGTTGGGTTAGGTTTAATAAGTTGGCTTGTATACTGGCCGGATCCCCGCCGTGGGACCTGGAGGCGAAAACCCTCGCGACACTACATCAGTGGCGCGAGGAGGCCAAGGCTCGGGGCCTTGGCGAGAGACAGATAACGCTGGAATAGGGGAGGAGTAGGGAGCTCAAGCCTCCGCTGTCGAGACACAATCGAAGCGTTCCAGCCAGTACTTGACGACTGGCTCGGGAGGAAACACGCTTCACTGACGTTTTGGGTGACGCAGGTGCTCTCGGGGCATGGCTGCTTCAGGAAGTACCTGAGTTGCAAAAGCAGGGAGCCGGACGCCCTGTGCCATCACTGCGTCCACTGTCTGGAGGATACGGTGCGGCATACGCTGGCGGAATGTGCCGCGTAGAACGAGCTGCGCCTTGCCCTCGTTACAGGAGGCCTACTCTCTTTCACCGAAACGTAACTTCGGCAACGAACGAAAATTAAACGTAGTATCGTTTGTGACCTTTCTCTATATAAGTTGAGGACGCACACAATAAAATTCAATACATACGTTGTCTGTAAATTCGAACTTCTTGTGTGTGTCCGCAAATTATATAGAGTAGGGTCACAAACTTAACTACGTTTAATTTTCGTTCGTTGCCGAAGTTACGTTTCGGAGAAAGAGAGTAGCCCTCCTGAGGTAGGACGAGACCTGTCGCTGGCGACCGTTGTTTGCACGATGGTCGGCAGCACAGAGTCCTGGGACGCGGAACCTGCGGAATGAGAGAGGGAGTTCACGAGCTCCTTCCCATCCCACAGCAGTCGCACCGGGTGTCGGAAAAGGACGGACGCCCTATTCTGGCCCCCTAAACAGGTCCAGAGGTACCCAATCACACTGGACCCGAGACGGCGGCGCGTTGTGTTCCACGCGCGACTCTCTTAGACGTAACGGGGGGAGTTCCCCCGGGACGAGATCTGCACAGATCAAGCGACCCGGAATTAGTCCGGGGCAGCGGAAGTCGCATTAAATCCCTCTGCCCCCCTACGCAAGTGTGCTAGGGAACACCGGTGTGGATTGAGCCAGTACGAGTTTGTCAGACTCCTCCGTCCTCCGCAAGGTGGAGGAGCGTCAAAAAAAGGTAAATTAAGGTTTAGTAAGTTACCGCATTTAATTAATGTTATCCTTAACTGTTTACAACATAAGCCAATTTGTTTGGAGGAGAGTACTCACAGCTCCATTTGGGCACCGGCACCGTGCGCGGTGACTTTGCCCTTGTATCAACAAATCTGATTTTTATTTCAATGAACTGTGTAAACAATAATGTTTGCTAACTATATGAAGTAGTAGGCTATTTCATAAGGAGGTTATGCGCTAACTGTTTTTCAGAAACGAAGTTCGAACACGTATCACGATTTCATCGAGACATCGGTGAACGATTCCCAGGTTTGACCGGTTTTATGATCGGGAAATTCGTGGAAGGCTCGCGGCGACCCGCTTGACTTGGAGTGCTCACTCTCTTCATACACGACATGTTTTTGAACTCCGCGAGAAAAATCGACATATTACCTGTAAGATACTTGCTAGTTGCTTGTATTACTCACACAGTATATATACCATAGAGTTATAAGCAGAATTTCCAAGCCGTATCAATAATATGCATGTGTGTTTACCCCGCCAAGATGTATGTATTTCTTTGAATAAATAATTCCGATGTATTGACAGAGTGCCTGTCAATTACCATAATGATTATGATAAAATTCAACGTAGGTACCTTGCGTAGTAAGGCAAATTACTATCATAAAAAGTCCCTGAGTAAAGTCCAAAATATAATTTAAAGAATTTCTGATTCATAATGGTCTGAAACTGCTTAGCGGTGAACCGATCATCAAAGATGTATTATGTCATCAGAGAGTCGTTCCTGATACATGATTTTTTTTTCCAAACCACAATGGAAAACCCTGGTTTCTGAGAGGGGTTTCAGTTTTTACCCAAGCAGCTAGAAATATCTACGCTCTGTCTGGCCAATAGACTTTATAGTTGTATGTGCTGCTGCATTCTTTGACATAGCTCTGAAGATAAGGCGTTTTTAGTTTGTGGTAACGTTTTCAATATAGATAATTCAACTTTCCTTGTTGTCTCTTTGGTATATTCCGTTTTGTCTTGGCGCACGTCGTAGTAAGCAGATGTTTCATCCCGAGTTAGTATTTGGAGTTTTAGCTTGGTAGCATGGTTTGGTCTATTTTACAAGTATGATAATGATGATTAAACAAGCTGTTGTTTTGCATGTTAGTCAAATTCAAGCAGGTAACTATGCTAATGATTCCTTCCTATTACCTGAATCAATTATAAAATGGGTAGGTATTTTTTTATTTGTATGGAAATCGGCAAGTTTGAACCACCCGTGTTTTAAACGCGGTCCATCTGATCCTCGCCCTATAACCACGCTTTCACACATACAAACAATTGCAAACCTTTATTCGATAATTCCTTATTCCCTAAACCACGTTACCGACGTAACCACGTCGTTTTTTTCTGAAATATTGACGAACTTAAACAACAACAAATAGCAGCGTTTATTAATAATTACCTAGGTACCATAATTTAAATTGATTAATTATGTCTTTTGTGACAACCTCCTGAATTAAGACGAGGACGCAAAACTTAACACCTTGTATAATTGAAATTGGCGAATTTCTGAGCTATTAAGGTAATTCAAGTATTATTTTGTACATATATTTATACGATTTCACAATTCATAACTTAAAAAAAAAAAAAAAGATTGTGTACATTGTAAGGTTACACACAAAGAACGGTGTCGTAGGTGTTTCAGCCGCTGAATTTCGTCTGATACGGCCGAAACAGGAATGTACCGTAGGAAATAAAAGGAGGATAAAATTAAATATACATTTATATATAACAAAATAATGCTAAGACATGTACCGTCAGCAGCCTTTCTATTTACGGCCCCCACACTCACGTTACTCCCAAAATTGGTTGTGTTACAAATTAAATAAACCCCAAAATGAAACCTACAAAAAGGTTTTATTTACAGCGATGTAAATTGAACAATATTCAACATCCTGTAAAGCAATCTACTGAATTTACTGGACCAAATAACCCAAAGTACCACAAGGTAATTAAAGGATTAGGAGTGATCTGTCACCCCTAATTCCAGTAACAGCAGGTATGTCTGACGCAACAGTTACTTAGTACCTATACTTAATATTATAGATTTTAAGAACAGACGAGATACTGTATTATATATTGAGATGTCTTCATTTCACCCCAAAGATCTAAGGTAAAGCTAAAATAACTCGGGTTATCTCGGGTCGCTCGTGCTTTTGACCTTTTCCGTACCAAACACCTGGTATCGAAGGCTGGTAAACTTACTTTATTTAATACGTAATAGAGCTTTACATATTAAGTTTGTTATAAAATACTTTTCATCGATGTAATTAAAATAAAACAATGTAATCAAACTCGAATTCAAAAGTCAACTAAATCTAAAATAAACTTTCCATAAACCGAAAAAAAGTCCAAATACTGTTATCCGTAAGCTTAACACCATTCCCTACATTGTAAATGATTTACCGTCTGGGGCTACGAAGCTAATATTATGGAAGCAGTCAATAAATTGATAATAATAGATGGGTATTAAGTGTTAGGCAGCGGGACTGGATGCAGTTCGGCGGCTGTGCGGTCTGGGGTGGACAAAATCAATAGTCCCTACCTACGAATAGCTACCACTACACCCGTGAAATCTGCACACATCGCGATTCTTTATTCGGCTCATATCCGCCCGAACACACGCCCGAAATGATTGTCTTCAAGCAGGTGGCGCTTATGATGAACATAATATTGTGGCTTCCTTAGACGTATGCATATTTTTATAAACTTACACCAGCGTGGGGTGGCGTATTTATGAGGCTCTACAAGAGGCTTTAGGAGCCTTCGCGGTTTTACTTTTTTTACCTGAATAGCGGAGGAATTAGATTACATAAAATATTGTACATTGTGTTTGCACTTATTTTGTGCTGTTTTTGTAGGATGTAGAATTTGATATCAATATTTAGAAGAGCTTAAAGCATTGAGAATGCATCTCAATATGAATAAATCAATCGCTATCTCATAACAAATAATAAATTATATTTCTAAATCAAACGTTCAGATAAGATGTGGTTGTGTTTGGTCGTCTAATAAATATTTTGATTATTCAGCTGTCCCTCTACGATTGGGCACACAGATTAAGATTTGCACACAGAATGAGCATGCAGAGCTACGGACGACTGAAGCGTACTTGAGCGGTCAACTATCAATCATATTTCCGCTACAGTTAAGTCTTAAAAAAAATGTATGTCACATTGCGGATGCCGAGAAAATACCCTAATAATAAATTAGCATAGTAATGTTTGCGGCCGTTATGTTAGGATTGAGAGCGCTTTAATTAATATAAAAAGTGGCGCTACGTAGTGTCACTGGCCTGGGTAGATTTGACACTAACCATAACTCGTATTGAAACGTTAAAAAAACTTGTTGTTATTAATAATTACACAGGACGTTAGTGTAGTTTAAAATCGTGTTCTGATACTATAATAAGTACATTATTGCATGGCCATCAGCATACACTAGGTAGGTATTTAATCCACAGACCGGAAATGAAGCGTCTGTAATCACCAATAAGCATCTTTACGACGAAAAAAAAGCTGAAGATATCAAGCACCCTATGATTTCTAGATTATTAACATAAGACAGAGAATAGAGTGTATCAGTACATTTACTAGCTATCTGGCAAAATCACCCATACAGTGAAATTTTATGCTCTTCGAAGTGTCCATACCGTGCCAAGTAGAGCTTTGGCACTAAATTTAACAGTTTAACCCGTTAAGGATAATAATACCAATATTATGTAAATATAGTCGTAACAGATACCGCACATGTAGATAGCTGGCTGCTCCGCCTACTGCCTCCATTCTACTCCATTTCCCTCCGTTGACTCTAGCTATTATGACGAGACTGTAAGTAGCTTACACACGATATGTTTTTGTTGAATTCCGATTATGAGCATACTAGTGTTACTTTTGGGTTTGAGTCATTCTTAAAGTGACCGGCGCTTTTGTGAATGATATTTTTAAAACTACACATTGTTTAGAATTTGGTTAGCATGTATCAGGTGGCAGGATGGATATAATTTTGGTTATATTTTTCATGTTCTTCAGCAATGTCCATCTACTGCACATAATATTTTTCAATGTTTTATTTTTTTGCTTGGAAACACGACTTACAGTTAATAATCTGATTCCTAATGTTTATTGATCGTTAAATTATAGTGTTAAATGACCAGATGAAAGGATGGAACAAGTTATTTAAATTCGATAATGATGTCGATACTTAATGAGGAATTTGTAGGAATTAATTACTGTCCTTCCGGAAAATATAAATGTCTTAATTAAAGAACCATTTCTCAAGTAGTAACGGTGATTATTTACTTCCACATCGCTGATTGGAATCTTGACAATTTAGTAAAATACCGTGATGTTGACCGACACCTGCCAATATGGTATACCATGCAATTAAACATTTATTACCTAACAGTTTATGCGGGAAACACTGTCAGATATCTGAGTGTTCATTAGCCGCTCTGGTGAAGTCCATGATCATACATCCTTCATAATGTTATATCAATCAATCTACGTTCATTCATTCATATGAACCCTTAATTTATTACGAAACATATACAGGCTGTAACGGAAAGGGTATATACATGTATATACATGTATATACCCTTTACGTTACACCCTGTATACATAAACTTACGCCTTTTTCCCATGGCGTTAGGCAGAAACCACGAAACGCCACCTGCTACGATCCTTACCTTTGACTTTTGCCTCGTCCGCGTTTATACATCTGGTCACATTGCACCGTTACTTGAAAATCGTATTGTAGACTATTGTGGATCTTATGTCGCGTTTATTTTGCCCGAAGAAGATAAAGATTAAAACATTCATAAGTGCCTATAAAATTATCATGAAATCAACACAAGTTGTTTAAAAATAAAGTGAGCATAACAATCACTCCAATAATTTGATTGTTACATTGATCGAAAGTGTACACTGGTGACGCGTCTGTTACGTGATTTCCCCCGAAGGTGACAGATCTAGAAACAATCACCTGTGCATACAGTTTTCAAGAACATTTATAGCTGTATTGTGTTGAATCATCGCGATTAACAAAACTCAATATTTTGTAGGTTAAAATAAAATACCGTTGCAAACTAAATAAAAATACAACATAAAAAAAATATTTTGTCAGGTACAATCTATTTTTATGACGAATTATTAAAAAGAAAAATTGTTATGAATATTATTTGAAACCGAAACACTGTTTTTTTCAGTTAGACGTTTTTTAGAATTAAGTAGCATACGAATCAACGACAATAACAGGTACTGTATACTATTATAATTAATATTAACTCTGTTATATAATCGTCAGAAATTAATTGCCTAATTAGATGCATTAGTTCTTATGTCACGGTGGATTCAGAACACGTGTTACATTAGACACCGTACGTAGTTTTTGTACCGAGTCCTTTCAGTTTGCCACTGTAATCTTGATAAATTCTCATGAATTGCTATTTGTCAACATAAAACACTTCTGAATTTTTCTTTTTTCACAATATTGTGCCCTGTGCCATCATAGATCAAAACAAAAATAACACATCTTGAAAGTTTATATTATAATATATAAACAGCGAATTAACATGCTGAAGTTGTTATTTTGATTAATTTACTCTTTCATTTTACGAGTGTATTTGCATTTTTAATGTGGTACCTTGAGAAGGTACTTTTTATGAAATTATATGACAGAATAAAAAGTATGAGGTAATTGACGTGTTCATGCGTATCGAATGTTGTGGCGTGGAGTACGTGTGTGCGTGTGTGTCTGTGTCGCATCCTCGGCACTCGCATCACATCTCATTATCATTGCACTCGAATCATGTAAGGAGGGTGCACTTTGCAAACTTTTGTTATTGGGAAACGATTTATTGGCTGAATTCAATTTGATATCAGCAAGTAGTGTTCAGTTCCCTTCACAAAGACCTAGAGATACGTTATACCTACCTCGGTTTTCTTTCATGAGTGAATGGGACAGAAATTAAAAGCTGAAACGAAGACAATCAACTGAAACAGTTTATTATTTCGTTACATTATACAAGTACAAGCTATAATACATTATAATAAGTAGTAGATTTGATATGAGAAGTTTGTAATGAATAGGGGGACAGTTGCTTCTTGTCATTAGAATCATACTTGGATTTTCAATTGTAGCACAAACAATCACTATGCTAACACATGACTTAACTCTGTAGTTTGTAAGTAGTTTCTGTTACCTGTTATCTAATAATACCATGTACGTAACATGCGCATTGATTACGGAAACGATCACGACAACGATGGTGAGAAATTTGCTAATTGGCTATATCTAACAGATAAGCAATAAAATCAATGGGGAGGACATTGGCTGCATCTTCAATTTATGCCGATGTGGATTCGCGATGCGTCGGGTTCCGACGCCGACCCCCGCCACCGGACCTCATATTTATACGCTAAAGCGGGCGCCGCTAAGAGTTCAAACGTGCGTCGGGCGCTCGGAACAGTAGACGATCGAGAGAATCGCAACGCGTGGGTAGTCGAGGGCGAGTGCAGTGTGCAGTGCGTGCGGGTCTTGTGTCGCTGAAAGCTCGCGCCGCGAAGCCTCCGAGAGTGCGGCATCGGGCGAGCTCCCGCTTCGCGTCAGTGCCGGCCCGGCCGTGCCGAAAGCACCACGCTCCGGCAACGATACGATCTAACTGTTAACTGCTGGACACTGATACATACTCTGTATCAACAACTTTGAATTAAACGTTGCCGGTCGTCTAGTGTGCGCGAATACATTTATTGTGAAAGACTGGTGAGTTTTCTTATCTTTTATATTTTTTACTTCAATAAGTAATATTTTTGAATGTTTAAATGTTTCAATTTTTATTTTTTTTAAAGTTACTTAAAAATAGTAAAGTAGAAGTAAGAAAGATCCTGGTACATAGGTGCGCAGCGCGCACAATCGCGGCGTCTGAATAAGCCGGTCTGTGAGCTTTTCCACTGTTCAGGCCAGAGAGCGTATTACCGTGTGTGTTTTAGCTGATACATTTTCCGGTAACGTAACACTTGCCATCTTCAATCAAATAGGTTTTCTAATAATAGTTAAAAAAAAAAACAAGTAATAGTCACCTTAATTGCATTTTTTTCCTATTTCGTTATTTGATATTTGTTTGTTTTTAATAATTCGTTTTCCATCGTACGTTATCTGCAACTAAAAGGATAAAATACAGCATTGTTAACTCAGAATTTTGAATACACTACATTTACGCACAAGTTTAGTTAGATTTTATTAAAAGAATGTTAGGAATTATCTTATCATATTTTCAATGATAACTTACAGTTTCAAGAAAAACTGTTGCATATATTAATATAAATTCCAGTAGTACTTTGAACATGAAATTGATTAGATAAATAATTGCAGGTGAGATTATTTAACTCAACTTTGCTGAATAATTAATGACATTCGAATTGGCACAATAATTTAATAAAGGTGGAAATACATAGTATAGCGTGAGTGTATCGGATACAGCCGCGTGCCACAACAACGAGCGTGGCGGATTCAATATTTCACAGTCACCACCACTAATCATTCACGATTGTACTTACAAAGTAGATTGAAATCAAATCAAGCAGTTGATGCATACAAAGGGTATTTTTCCCAATAGAATTATACAAATAACGTCACAGAATTACTTCAATTAACTCATCAACTAGACAATTACTTATGGGATCTAAAAAATTTCATGTTCCGGTTTAGAATTTTCTTTCTAAAGAGTTTTACGTATTTTAAATAAATACGTACATTAAACAAATTTAATCATATTCTGCAGTAAATGCTCGAAACAGGCTAGCTTCCCACAACTCAAGAAAAGTTTCCGGAGAGTTCGACGTCACGTTCCCACACTTGAAGGAGGAAACGCTTGCTCTCGGCGCGAAGCACCCTTTACTTTAGCGCTTCACAAAGTTCATAGGAACTGATCCTACCTACAATGTTTGTTTTACTGTTCCTATATTTTTGTTTCAATATTACAATAAATATTGAATTATTCAACTCCTTGTCTGAATACTAGTCGTTCTTTTTGTGTTTATTTGTGTCTTCTTGGGGTTTTATTAAGATCAATCAAAGTTCCAATGATTTTCTTTCATACAATCTATGTTTTAATCTGTCTTCCCTAAGTTAGAATTCGAACAACTGTTACCCATTGCTCATGTTTATCTTGCGTCGAGTTCGGAGTCCCAGCCCCCTCGGGGCTCATTTAACAGCGAAATTTATTATTCGGGGTCAGTGTGTTGCCTCTGCGAATTCTGACTCAGAGTTACACAGGCTGGAATAATAAAACCATATCAAACAGCCGGTCGGCTACGTAGATTTTCGTGAGTTGATCGTTCATTTTATTGCGAACAGTTTTGGGGAAATAATTTTTCGCAGCAAAACTTGTGCGAAGTTGTAAATGTTATATTTCCCTGTAGACTCTGTTAGCTGTCTTTGCTTTAAGTTAAATAATTTGTCTTAAGGGATTTCCTCATCGTATAAGTAGATACAAGGTACGGCGCTAACTTCCGAAAATTGGTAAAGTAAGGCTGTGAATGTGGTGTACGAATTGTCGGTTTCGGTTCGGTTGATTGCGCCGGCACGCGGCGCGGGTGGGCTCGCGCGCCAAGAGTTCAAGTGCAGGGTGAAGGTTCCGCGGCTGGCGAGCGCCGCCACCGCCGCCGCCACCGACGCCGCCGCCGCATCCGTGCTTTTGTTACCTATACAGAGATCCAAATTCCTTGCAATTCTTCTGCCTATTCTATTAAAAACCGATCCATTAGAAGTACCCATGTGTTGCTTGAATTAACAATTTGAGTATTTTTAAATACATTGAATATATTTCATATCGGCGTAGCCATATGTTAGCAATCTGATTCTCTTTCTTTCCGTCCTTTTTAGCGGGCGGCTCATAATGTCACGGGCTACTAAGTTCTTAGCTAAGCTTTAAAATGTAGGAGGTTTTTACGAAAGTTTAATTCATCAGGTACTTTGAACATTCACTTCTTTATTTCGTAAGATATCATGTTATTTTAAAGACGTTTATTATTGAAATTGGTGAAACCAAGATAATGAAATGAACTTATTTAGTTGTATAAAGTTAGCACTTTTCTAAAGCAGGCCTCAAGTAACTAATGTATTTAAAACTCACACATTACTTAACTTACTTTAACTTAAAAAAGATTCCACAATTAAGTCTGTAAAAGATCAGTCATCATCATGTCATGTGGTCTTGCGACAGCTGTCTTGCAGTACCTAGTAATGTGTCAATGTTATTAATTTGTCGTAATTTCAGCATTATTTTAAATGCAAAGGAAACAAATAAATTAAAATGATTTTGCATACGTGACGAACAAAAATTAAATGGCAAATCAAAAGTAAATAGCCGCAATCATTGATGATGGTACCTGCAAGGTCGGCAAGCTTCCGATTCTTTTGTTTAGTGTTTAGCACTTAGAGCGCGGAAATACGGCTAGTTGACGGGAGCTAAATGACTGGATGACGCTCTTCCTTTAAATATACCTAATGGCCGTGATGTTAACTACACTTTTTAGCAACGATAAAAACAATACGAATTCTTTAAGTTCATGGATTTTAACGGAGGTGGCTACACTAATTACTTGCATACCTACCTACCAAACCGTGTTAAAATCCGAAACTGAGCCAGTGGAATATGGCTTACGGTAATTCTCCTCACTCATTCTGAGACAAAGCCGTTATATAGAAGTCAGCAATAAAATTAAGCATCCTTAAAAGTTAGCAACGTCTTTGGCGTCACTAGTGATTCCGCATTAATGAAAGCGCGCGTCAATATGCGCGCGCCCAGTCCCGCCGTGACAGAATGCGCTCGCGGCGCGGTGCGCGGAGCTGCGTGCCACGCGCCGCCGCCGCTTCCTGAGAAAATGGCAACTTATGGGGAACTGAATCTGGGCCTCGCAGGTGCCATTGACCCTAGCAACCTGCCACACTCAACGCACATGTGTTGCCATTCACATTTAATATTTACCCACATACCTCCACTTATATAGGTTTATAGACTCGTAAGAATCGAAAGCCACAATGGAGCAGAATAGCCAGTGGTATTAATGCCTGCGGTGGATCGGTTCCTCACAATCTTCACTCAATCGTTCATTTTCTTAGTGTAAGATGCTTAACATTAATAACAGTTTTAGAGCCTTTTCCATCTTAGAAACCACGAAAAGAATTTAATTGAGACACAATGACATTCATATCTTGCTCAAGAAAGCTAAGTAGGTATGACCAGAACGCGGTAGCTTTGTAGATGACATCGAAATCTGTTAGGTCGGCGCAAGCGCAGTGTGTCCGCCAGGCCGCGTCTCGCGTCGCCGTCGGTGTAGGAGCTGAAACCGTTACCAGACCACAAAAATGTCGCAAAAAAGTTCGTAAACCGTTTCTGTTTCACTTGTTATATTGTAATTTTTTGACGTGACTTTTATTTCATGGTAAATTTAAGGAGATTTATCAACAAAAGACAGCTCTCGTGTACTATTATGCAATAATCAAAGCGTGTACTTCGTGATTTTGTTTATTGTAAATTTCACTGACTGAAGTTTTCGTTTAGTCATTTGTGATCATAGATCTGTTTTTTTACGTTTCTATGTTTGTAATGTACCTACTGTAATACTTGCAATAATTTAATTTAAGTATATCTATCTAATCTGTGGTAATTAGATTTACAAAGCTGCAAATATCCGTGCACCTTGGCTACATATCACGTGGCATGTAAACGTACAATGAAAGTATTGTTCTAGTACAGGATGGTTATTGGTTTCCGATGTACATAGCACTGGTGCAAGTGTGTAAGAAACCTTGCGTCGCGTCGCCGGCTGAATATCAATATCAGAATATACCCAAGCCGCGATGCCAGTCACAATGACCGATAAAAGAGAAACACACGAATATGGCCCTACACCAAGTCTGTTTAAAATTCACATTCAGTGTTAACACTTCGCTTGGTGCTCGGTACCACCAATCGGAATGTAGGTTATGATGTTATTTAGCCCAAGTTTTTTGCCGGCACAAGTTTTTATATTACTTACAATAGGTAATAGTTATCTATTTCCATGCCAATCAATCTCATATAAGGCGTGAAAGTATTGGCGTCACTGTGCTAAATTTAGTGTTGTTCAGTGCGATGTTACCTGAGGCCATTTTATTGAGATCAAGCCTTCTAAGCTTTTGTGCGTCTGTATTGAATTAGGCGCCATTATAACCGAAGGACTCTCTCTTCGATGTCTAGCCATTTTATCAGTAATGTGTGTCACTTGTATTAAACAAATTATTATATCTAAATGAAAACACTAAGTACTTACTGTATGCATAGATAATACCTATAGGTAATGCACGCAATAACATTTTCTTTCAAAATTACAAGTAATGGAAACTTAGGTTGAAATTTCAAGAAAAAATATGATTATAACGCAAAAAGAGCCCTTTGCTTTGCCAAGCAGATATAATATTCAAACGAGGGACTAACAATAAGATATGATAATATCGGTGCTTACTAGACAGCTCATTTCATTTCTACATTCGCGTTCCCCACAAGTATCGCTATTAACTTCACTTTACCAATAAAGAACGGAGTATATACAACTGACAAAATTTATAACCAGAGCTTAAATTTATCGTGTCGATATTCCGACTGGTCTCGTGTAAAGCGATATGCATTAGCTACCTTTCCTAAAGAGTGTCTGCTGGGTGCCCACGCTCATGGCACCCACACTCTAAATAACAAGACAAATAGACATGTCCACTTTACCATTTACCGGTTAAAAATTTCCATGTATTGTTTGAATAGGTCTTTTACCAATTAGTATTTATACCGACCGATATATGAGGGTTAAGGTTTGTCTGTTGCGCTCACGGACCGCTGTAGTTACCGCGACCCTTGCGTAGCGATCTAAAGTGTGAGAGAATAAAGACTCCACGAATAACAGCCCATTGTTTATGTTCAAACACCAGTCGTTTTGAACTTTCATGTGAAATGTTAAAGGATTTTGACGATCGTAAAAGGATTTGAGTTTCACAGAGGTATTTTTGGAGGAAGGTACGTAAAAATTGGCAATGATGAAAGAGGAAAATTGCTGAGTCATTGAAAGATCGATGGTCTTTAAAATACAAATTGCTGCTTCACGTCTCACATTTTAAAGAACCTTTACCTCTTTACGTGACGAACAAAATAGATGCTTTTCGGAGCTTTTTATTATCTTTGTGACATTGATGTGAGTACCGTAAATCCTTCGTATCATCGGTAAATGTTCTGAAATAGTTGAGCGGTCGCAAAACAAGCATAGAAGTTTTAATGACACAATTATAAGTAGTTTCTACATTTTTACGCAAATATAAAGGCTCAGGCAACACTTCATAATGTCCAGGTTGTTTTATGGTGCGGAACGTGCGATGTCATTGTCCTACGAGCAAGGCGCATCAGCTCCGCCGCGCTCCACCGCCGCGCCGCCACCGCGCCGAGCCGCGCCGCCTCCGGCCGCGGAATCGACTCGCGAGCGCCTCTCAGTGCCAAAGCTTTTACAAATTTTATATGTTCAGCTTAGAGCCGTTACATTTTTATAGCACGCAAACATTTTCCCGCGGTTCACTTCTAAATAGAATAAAATATAAATCTAAACCGTTTTATATTCACATAAGCAAAACGTGGCGTACAGCGTTCACGATCTCGATAAATTAGCATTTTTTACTTACTCACGCTTAAGTGGATTCTAGGCTATGTTTATGTTGATCCGATCGCAACAGTTCAGTAGTTTTTGTGAGGCAAGAAAATGCAAACAGGAATAAATAAGTAGGTATCTGATGTGTAAAATAAGTACTTACTTTAAATCGTATTTTTAGATTGAGATATTCACCCCCTAACAATTTGCATGAAGTACTCCTACCTACCCACTTACGCTCTTTGTTTTCCTTTAATCTTGAGAGGGTTTCGGAAGTAATATGTCAACGAAGGCCCCACATGAATTATTCACATTAGAAGAATGCCCAAAGGAAATGAATACCGAGAAATCAATACTAAATTCTCGAGATGAACAGTTTTTAACATGAAGATCTTTTGTTCCTATACCTACGTTTTGCGAACGGACTCGTTATGCTTTTTGTTATTTGTACATATAAAGTCGATCAATACAGTCAAACTAAAACAATAATTTAAACTATCCATTGACTTTATTTCAGACCTCTGAAACACCAAATAAGTACAACTGTTTAAAACATTTTCAGTCATACTCACTTAATATCTTCAACATAATATACAAAAAAAGGTAATCAAAATAATTCACCAAATAAACAACGCTTAATGTATCTGTCGAAGTAACAATAGCTGTCGTGGTGTTTATTTGTTTACGAGCTCCGTGTCTACGCGTCGAAATGATCATTAGGTTATTAGGATTATTTGTGGTGTAGTACTTCCTGATTCGTGGCGCTTCCCTGAATTTGCTTTTAAACATTCGTGCGCCGACATCTTTACCTTGAAAGAACATAGGCATTTTTTTCACGTCTGTTTTTTCCATGCCAATAATGATAATTTTAGAAGTATTCATTCAATATCTTGATGCTGGAGCTAATCACGAATATCGCTGTTCTTCTAAGGTTTGAAAAAATCATCATGCCTGATGGTGATTATGGAAGTTTGATAACTATAGGAGTGACGTCATCTTATATACGCTTCCTTACTTTGATTTCTTTTATTTTAGAAGCCAATAAATCATTTTTGTTATTAAATGTAATTAATATTATTGCAAAACTGGCAAACCTAATCGATGGTTGTTATGAACAGCTACAGGTTCAACCGTAATAAGTACCTAAATCATATTTAGTTCTGAAAAAAGTCTTGAATGCAGAAAGTTCGAGATATCATTTTTTTCTGTTCAAATAACATTAATCTTGCCAAAAATAGCTTTTCTTGTTTCTGAAAAGCTGAAAACTGAAAAGCACTCTTTTTAAAATGTCATCAGGGCTTATTCACCGAATTCAATGAACTAATTGTATGTACATTTATTTGTGAAAAAAATGTGTCTGCCACTTTAATATGACAAGAGGTCAACAAATGAAACAAAAGTTTGGTATACAGAACAATCGAGATTGACGGGTAGAGCCCCGCATGTTTCATATTTTCTTCTTGGCTAACTTTCATATTATTTACGAATAAAAAACAACAGTTAAATATAACTGCATTTTTTGATCTTGATCAAAAATAAAAAATAAAACGTTATCTGTTTATGCTCACATTTTTTACGAATAACGTTTACCGAGTACAGCAATTCAATTTTATTTCATTGGCTGTTTCTCGTTTATACGTCTGAAAAATAACACTTATTACACATAAATGCACATCGTCTCAGTAAGTGGTTATTTTAAAACTGTGGCATTGCTGTAACGGTACTAAACTGCCTCAATTTCGGACCCGTGCGAGTGAAACAAACTAATTTCCTGCATTGGACTTACTTTTCCATATTCTTTTAATGTTAAACATTTAAAGTGTGCCTCGTAAGAATTTGTTGCCACACTTAATGAAATCCTACAATGTTAATGAGATGTCAAACTTATTTCCTTTGTAAGATTTCAACAAATTGTTAGTTTTGGACGAAGCTTTCAAAATTAAATTATAAGCTCTTTACGTAATTTCGATCGATATATTGTTAATGATGACTCAAAGCGTCTGAAATGGCTGCAACTATATAATCGACGGGTAAACAGTAAACACGATACTCACGGTGGTCTCCGGACGAGGTCATTGTACCGATTTTGATGCTTCTGCCTCGGCTCGTTTTGTGATAAAGACAAATTGAATATTTCTTTACAAAATGTTGTATTTAGGTATAAGCACCAACTTACAATAAATAACTGTCTCCAGTAATATTTGTTCCGCTGTTAAAACAAGCTCTTGACCCTTGACTAAATATTATATAAGTTATCCCGCAAGTGACCACAACGTGAGAAAAATCAATGAGTATTTGCTTAACATCGATTATCTCAACTGTTGAATGTTGGTGAAAGAACGACGCGGCGACGTTAGGAGGAAGGTGGCCGGCGCGGGTGCAGCGCTGGGCGCAAGCGGCGACCGCCGCCATTGTGGCCCCCACTTACTAAATCAATATTTGCGCAGATGTCGGCGCAAGAGCTTGCTATGCTTGTACCGACCTAAAATTCATACAGCTTATATGGCAATGTTAGCGGTAAATTTTCTCGGCAGCTACTTGTAATCCTTCAAATGTGGGTCGATGCCGCACGCATTAGTTGACCCCGGCCGTGCTGTGCTGAAGGGTAATTCATTCAAATTGATCGCTCATCTCAATACGTACAACATAGTGGAATTTGAAATATCAGCCTCGATGTATTTAAGGTCATGGTTTCGAGCCGCCGTCTTCGTGAATCGAATAATTTCACCCGCTATCATCATTATTCCACGCCAAACTTTTTCTCACAATGTGTACTGCCGCGTAACTACACTCCCACAGTTCTAAGCTATCATACATGTATAATTGCTGCCCAGCGTTTGCTATCATTTGGATAATAATTATCCATGTGAAGAAACGGGACGAGGGTCACGTTCCCCTTTGCTAGCTTCACCTCAGCCATGTTTTTTATTCAGGCATAATTTTTTGCCTTGTTGTGGTTTCCAAGTGAAAACGAATAGCATAATTTTCTAAACGATAACCACGATTCCCGTGTAATATGATAATGCGATGTATAAATATTTCATGTCTAGGGCTCTTTATTATCGTTTTTGCACAATAACCAGTTCTCCACAATGCAGTTCCACAGCGAAAACAGGGGCCCGATAGCTATTATTGTTATTTTTGTAGTCACTTCGGCGCGCGTTAGATAAGTAAGTTTATTCGAGTACATACCTGGCACTTCATGAGGATTTAGCGCTGTGCTGCTCACGTAGGCTAGGTGACTATATCACGTTATTAGTCTCAGTAGATTCAAACAAGTGTTTCGCCTTAACAAAACAAAAGCTGTCAAGGTTTTCTTGAAAATCATGTTTCAAGCCGTAAAACAGTTAACGGGGAAATATCCGAAGACTTAAACCGTACTACGTGCCTGTGCTCACTCGTTTAAAGCTCAACTCTGAGGTTCGTTTGTAAGTACTTGCCATTCATTCCTTACATAGAGATATGGCCGGTAATGACTGGCTGGTCGCCGGTCGGTCAGCTATCGGCCAGACGCTCGTAAACAGTGTTCGACACGAAGCATTCGAACATGGCTGCGAATACAAGTCAATAGACATCATGCCGAGGGCGCTCACTTCCTGGTCCAAGAGCCTAACTGTTATGTCCCATACGGCCATAGAGCCACCGAGCCCACACACCCCACCGGTCATGTCGTAAAAGTTTAGCTGAATTTAATTATATCTGCACACAAAAAGGATACGGAACTCAAAGGTCACTGATTTAGTGGGCAATGAGATACACATGGTTTCCTCGTACGTGTTAGGGGTGCGGACCGGTACGGGTCAGCGGTCGCCCTAATAGCGTCAGAGAGCGGTCGACGGGCGGCGCGCGAGGGCGGCGAGAGCGCGAGGGTGCATCGACATCCCCATCACTCATCTCGCACTCTTTTCTTTCATCGTTACATATCTTAGAATACAAACATCGTTCAAAACCCCTTTCTTTCTTTAAAAATTAGTACATTCGAAGGAACATCTCATAGATACCTATTAAGAGCGTTTACGCCTTACGACATTTCACAAAAAATTTCAAGTCCTTATTTTCCGAAATTACTGAACCGATTTTAATGAAAATTCATATGCATAAGCAGGATACATAGGTCTAACAAGTTACTAAAACATTTTTGAAATGTCTTTAAAAAAAGAGATGATTGGAAATTTAAATGTTTCTATAGATATTTTATAATCGGTCTAACTTAGCTGTAACACTATTTTTCGAAAATGTTTTTAGTAACTTTTTAGACTTATGTGCTTATGCATATGAAGTTTCATTGAAATCGGTTCAGTCATTTTGGAAAATAAGGACTTGAAAGTTTGTATGAGATGTCGTATAAGGCGTAAACGCTCTTAACAAAAAGTTATGCAAAACCTAAATCTTCCCCAAGACTTTTTATCATAATGGTACACTGTATTTAATTACATTAGTGAACACAATGTCTATGGTTCACCGTGAGAGGTGTCAGTAAATGGCAACCTGGAACGTAGCTGAGTGGAGTTATACGCGTAGCTAAGTAAGCAGCAGGCGACGTGCGGGGGCAACGCTCATCGTGTGAGCGACGCGGCCGCGGACCAACAATCGCGAATTCAAGCTATGCCTAGCAACAGCACTCACACTAACGGTGGCTTTCTTCGAGCACACAGACATATAATGTACTTAAGAGTTTTCAGCTTTGATGGTCTTTGTGACATTAAAAGTAAGCTTTCCACGTAAAATAAATCTCACGAACACATTTTGCGGGTTATACGTTAATGTGGCATGTTGGGAACGTTTTCTGAATGCATTTGAAATAATGATTAGGAAAAAATCACTCAAAATAGATGGATATTTCTTGTAGATCGAATCGAAATCACGGAATAGCATGGAAATAAGATAATTCCTAAGAGCGCCTGAGTGGAATGTTAAAGCGGAGTGTAACGGTGACGGAGACGTCTAGAGCGGATTTACCTAAATTATTCGGACTACGTTAGCGATGAATGCGTGCCTCCGTGCACGATCCCATATTCTATTAAAATAGCTTTCCCTCCGATCCTTGCATCTGACATATCCAAGTTGTTTGTGTTGCTAAAAATAACCTTTTGTAGTTATAACCCGATATTGATTTGAAATGTGTTTTCCATTTTCCGATCATTTTATTGTCTTGCGAATATGATTGAAAGCTGATTGGATTCTTGAAAATTGAAGACACTCAGAGCATCCAGACCTTGAATTCAATAAGCCTTTTGAGGATATGCTCAGTTACGCTATAATTTACTTTAACAAACCGTCTCTGTTTTATTATATTTCGTAAGAGATTCATGGTTCCATAACAACGCTGACTGATTTAGTATACCATAAAAAGCGCTGTTACATCTTGATGAAGCGGTCTAGATAGTTTATACGTATGTGTATCTCCTGGCACAAAAATTGCGCGGGTCAACGAACCGCGAGTACCTCATGAAGGAAACTAATATTTACTATCTTCCTTCCCGTAACCCGCTCCCTTGAGACACACACACCCTGACACGTTGAGTTACTTCCACTACACCGTGCTTCTACTTTTATGGAGAGGATAGAACCGTCCTTTTTCGATTATTATTATCTGCTCGTCTGAATATGATCCATATTATGTAAGTAGAGACTAGGATACATTAATAAAAGATGTATTTATAAAAAATATTTATAAAGCATACTGTGTTGTAAGTATCAAATAATTAGGAAAAAGGATTATCAAAAAGGAGTTAGTGTACATTAGTGCGGTATGCGACATGTGCATGCGGCTACTTAGTATGGACGTGAGTGCCCGCGTCTGCCGTTAATCGACCGCTACACTTCAGTGACAATTATCGCCTAATAACGACGTAGTGTCGCCTTGTAGCCGAATCTAATAACGTCGCTCCGTCGCCGTGTACACGACTTCTATGCTAATCACTTGTAATTTACGACGACCGATAATCGCGACAAGCGTACGTGAGCGCATTGTGCGAACGGCGCGCGCGCCTTGGATAACTGAGTGCTTCGCGAATATGTAGCTGCGCCTGCGACATTAGACCTGTGAGAACGTCCTGTGAGAACTCACAAATCGATACAACTATTCTACAATATAATTTTACATGCACAGGTTTTAGATTGCTATCTAAACCGACAATATAAAAGTGGTATGGAACGCGCGCAGCATTCACGGAGTAGGCGGGAGCGCGCCGTGACTCTGTGCCCTCCTGCCGAGCTGTGCCGACTGACCCGCCGGTCATCGCGGCTCGCATCTAGTACGCTGCCGCAAACTATCCGACCCGGCTTTAGCTTACCAGTTACCACGTTTATGGACAAATATTACACATAAATCATCTCTTTCATTTCTTTATAATTTCAAATACTTTTAAATAATATATAATATAATAATAATATATTTTATTCAAAATAATATTGGTACAATAAATACAGTTAAATCTTAGAATTCATGAAGGTATAACAAAGTTCGATAATATGTACATTTGGTTCTTTATATTATAGATTTGGGCTTTCATCGAAAATAACAAGTCATATACCGAGAGATTTTCATATATTTTCAAAGACTTACTGTCAATTTATAAATATTTTTCGGTGACATTTATCGCTCAGAGTGTTTAAAGACATATGTAAATAATAAATGTTCCGATCACAGTCCAACCACAATATTAAATAATTTATTCCAATGCATTTTAGTAAACCTGATCAAATCGGGCAATAAAATAACCAAATTATTATTATCCACGTAAACATTTAAGTTAATATAATAATGTATAAGATTCCCGATCTCGAATCAGTTGTTCAATGTTCAAGAAATTGGTGTCAATGCTCGCTGCGGTTGCAGTGTTCCGAAATTATGTGTTGGGCAACATCGCAACGCGGACATGCCGCTCTGCGCCCAATCGCCGTATGCCCAATTCGCCCTTCTGATCTGATTCAATCACTTTACTCATTCCCCGCCATAATAATAGTGCACAATCTATACTATCACATTTGCAATGAGAAATCGATTCTACAAATGCATAAGTTATTTCTTTTGTAAAGGCTTTCTCATGTTGCTTATCTACTTAATAATTGTTATATCACTCAAATACAGTAAGATTATTACTAAAAATATAGTCATATTACACACCGTCTACTGAACTTATATTATTTACAATTAGAAATACTAGACAATGAATGAAGCGTTCGTAAGCTAACGCGAAGCGTAGGCTACAGCTTGCGTAGCGCCGCGTAGCTCTTGGAGCAGCGCTCCGTGTAGATGAATGTAGTGCGTTTGATCAATGACGGCGTCACTACTCGTCTCAAGCTCTACAGTTACGAGTTCACAATAACAATTAAGTGCGCCACATATTTTGTGGCTTTCCAACTGACTGCGTTTCAAATTCAGGTTTATTTTAATCGGATTAACTGTTACTTTGACGTCACACCGCTGGAAAAAACGGTATGCCAAATTATGCTTGAGAAGTGGGTTCCTATTGTGTACGATGAATAAACTGGAACTCTCCCCAACACGAATATTCGTAATCACAATATTAGCATGGAGTTAATTATTTCGGTACTCGCATACATTACATGATAATGATCGCGAGAAAGCACGAGGCACTTTACGAGACACTTTACTTGCCTCGCTATTTACGAACTGACATAGTCAGAAAAATGACGAAAAAAGATATCAACACGACAATGCGAATGGCTCTCAACGTCCGGAACACGTGGTATTTTAGGAAAGCAAATAAATAGATAGTGGTGAACTCTCCGCACCCTCACCCTCTCGCCGGAGCCGCAGAGGTGACTTGCATAGTGTCTAGACGGAGGGACCCCTACAATAACCATATAGATTATATCTATAGATATTTGCGCACCTTTTGCTAAGAGGGTACTTTATAATTTGATGGAAATAAAGTCGTCTATAAAGCTTTTAAAAAAAAGACAAAGACAAAGAGCCATTACCTAAGGAAACTTTATGAGAGGCACTTACGTAATCACATATATGTACATTGTACAGGTACTCTCATGACAAGAAAACATAGAGAAAGCTCCCCAGCGACTGGCAGAGGAGGCAAGGGAGGTTGTTGAAAAATGCGTGTAAATTGTAGTGTGTGGTACGTAATGAGTAGGTGTGTGTGATTGTGTGTGTGTGTGTATGGTTGTGTGCAAGTCGGGCGCGGATGTGTTCCCACGGTAACGCTCGCCTTACGGTACGGACCCTGGAGTTACAATAATTTGACCCACACCTATTGACTGTTTCAGCCACGGACCGTAAATACAAATACTTACCTAACCGTTTGTTTAAACTGTATTTTTTTTTATTGATTGAGAATAATCTTACATTCCTTATTTACATCTACGTTTTGTCTAATATTGTAAATGATTAAAAATTACGCTTTAAAAAACCTTAGCAAATTGTATAATTAATACATTTTTAGTGAGTGTTCAATATTTAAACTTTTACCTTACCTATACTGAAAAATACACACAAAGATTTTATTTTTCATTGGTACACCAACCGTAGGAGCTAAAAGAGTAAGACTATGAAGTACAAAATATGTGGTGGTTGACCGTTCTATGAGGTGTCAGAAGTGGCCATTTAATATTCACAGCGGTTTCTAGAAATATGTTAGCACATACGTCGTATTTCATTGAAAATACTTTAAAACTTCCCACTGCTAACATTGTTTTGAATTGCCGTCGTTCCAGCCACTCTGAATGGACAGTTAAAGTCCCCATTCACTCACAGCTAAATGGACACATTTTTGCGAGAACCTCACGTTTCCGCGTTCCTTGGCCTAGCCCTGGGCTAAAATGTACCGTTCAACAATGCTAAGTAGAATTGTTAATTACCGTTTTATACAATCCTCATTACTAACTTAGATAAGATAGCGGCGGGATTTAAGCAAATGTTGACATTACCTGTTGCACTTTTTATGTTTATGGTAAGCTCAAGTCTAACGTTACTAAGGTTATTTATGCAAATAAAAGATTTTTAATTTTTTGAAAAAGGAAACTACTTCTCGTATCAGAAAAACATTTTTTCCTTGATATTATACGAGAAGTAGTTATTTTCCTAAGTATGTGCTGTAAGTGTTGGAACACGTACGATGATCCTTGAACCTAACATTACTCCCACTCAAGCACGCGTCGCTACGCGGGTAAGCAAACACAGGGACTCTCTTGGACCATATTATAGGACTATTATGACTATTCTATTACATACCATGCACATTACTTTGATACATAATAAATAATATACCTGTATCTAATCATAAGTGGATGGGTCACACGTTCTATCCCAGCCAACTGAACATTTTTAGCGGAAAGCAAAAAGCAAAAGCAAATTAAATGTGTCTGCAGTCCGGATTATTTGCTTCACCATCGTTTTTATAGGTAGTCCGTGTTCTGGAGATAAAATAATTGTTTTTTCCGCGTCATTAGGCATCTTTGCTCCGGCTGTTACCTTGTTCTTTTACGAAAAATAAAATTCTTTTGACTATGAGAAGCTGTTTTTTACAATATCGGTGCTTTTAAAGATTTTGCATACTCTATCTAAATGTAAGTTGGCGTATCTCTATTATTGGAGCGCTTTTATTTTTCAGTTGTGGTAGACGACGATTTCGGCGTGCGCACGATGAAATTGAATCATAAAATGTTTCCCACAATGTGATCGTGATGAGAGTGTAGGTGGAGATGATGGGACGCGACAGTAATTGATAGTATTGTGTTTGTTACAGAGGACGGGGTCAGATGGATCGGCGCGCGGCGGGGGCGCTGCTAGCGCTGGCCGCGTGCTTCGCGTGCTCGGCTGCGGGTGAGTGAGCGGGGTTGATGTTGTGTGGGGTAGAACAAAAGATCATCTAAGAGACGAACTTTTGTTCTTGTGAATGAATTTAGTTCTCTCCTGCTAAACTAGACTTTTATTATAATAAATGAGCTAAATTAAAGAAATATTTTTTTATATTTACAGGGTGTAACGGAAAGGGTATATACATCTTTAAGGGTGTGCTACAGACCATCATATGTTGAGGAACATGTTCAGTTTGATGGTCTGTAGCACACCCTTAAGGATGTATATACCCTTTCCGTTACACCCTGTATAGGTTACTGCTTTAGAGTAAAAAACACTTTTTACTAGGTACTATTTACAAGCGATTTTTCTCATAATGGATAGCGTGGAAACAGTTACAGTTTCCAAGTCTAGTCTCCGTTAACTATTACCAATGTATATTAAAAAGTTAGTGGTAAATAATTCAGTTAATTAGTAACTATAAAGAGCGACTCGATGGACACATTCATCTACATATGATCATTATGCAATCGACGACGTTATTTAGTCTTCCTTTCTTCTTATTCATTAATATGTATGTATTTATAGTACACGTAGTTATTTATACGCCTGTAAACATATGAATTGCAAATACATAACATATCAATAATATTGAGTGCTGAATTTCTGATTATGACAATGTATACTACTAGGAAAACATTCCAACAGGTGGTAACACGTTAATGTTGGTGTCGGTGTAATACTAATTCTTATTTATTATATTTTGATGGAGCTGCCAAACTAGTATCTACCGTTGCGTAGCCTGCGACCCAGTGAGCTCGTGAGCAGATTGTTCTCGAGATAGCGCAAGACTTCCGCTGCTTCTAACAATCTAGCTTCATCTTCCAACATTCTTTTTCCAAAAAAAAATAACTATATTTGATTCAAGCATTTAAATCACTGACTCATATTAGATGGACTTAAATATATATTCATTAATTTTTTTTAATGTTTGCTCGCAAATTGTAATTTTGAAAGTAATTTTTAATTTTCAAAGAAATGTAAAGACGCGAATCTGTTTCGAGCTCTACCTAATAACTTATTCGGAGCTCACAAATAATTCACAAATAAAGGTGCAATTACGTGTACCGTTTCATACCCATCTCGAGTTATATCATTTTTATGAGATAATATTAAATTGTGCCGCCGTAAAGCCATTTTCTTCGTTTATCGAATAATGTGTTTAGTGTTCCTGTAATGCGTAGTATGATTGGCTGTTAGCCCGCCTCTCGGCTCCATCCCGCAGGAAGGCCGAGCTCGTGACGGTATCTTCCCGTATACCCGCAACTAACAGTATAAAGGTCTGTGCGTGTCTGTTTTGCGATGCATGTTATTAGATGAGGCTATTTTGGTCCGCGCAGATTTAGTATCCGCAGCACGGTTCCTTCAAAGAATTCGTATTGAATTTATGTTATACATAGGAAGTATATTTAAATGTGGCCTACAATGTTTAGGTCTACCCGTGTGAACTTCATCACGCATGGCGACCACGCCGACATTCATTCATTGAAACAACAATCCATATTAATGTAGTGCAAATTTTAAATTCATGCTGGCTCCTCATTTCGATTGCCTCGACCCGTGTTCCTAAGCGCACGATTTTGCATTAAGTAGTTTTTTGTTCATGCAAAGCCATTTATAACGTCACACTTATACGTAAAAGCGATTCATTAGGTATCATGGGAATTAGAAATGCTACGTCACGTACTTGAAAACTCGGCTATGATTCGGTACTTATTATTCAGTCAGGCAACTTGGAATTTGGACATTTCGTCGCGCACTGACACCTACTCTCTCTACGTGGGAGTAACCCACTTTGTTTAAGTCCTTTGGAAAATCAGGTATTATTATTATAATAACACCTGATATAAATATTTAAAAAATATTCAAAACAGGATGTTTGATTTAATCCGTTACGACTTTGTTCCGTTGTTTTTTTACGATCAATTTAGTCGTGAGAGTGGAAATAGTATAATTGAAATCTCGGTTGGCAAAAACTGGATGCTAACGACATTCCTGGCGACCGTTATGTGGACGATCTGGCTGCGGCGCCAGCGCACCCGCCATATACAGGCGCGCTGAGAGCGCCCTAACGGTGCCGCCGCGCGCAGCCGCCGCGCCGTGCGCCGGTCGTGATAAACGCAACGCAACGCATACTGCATTCAACGACATTACCAATTATACAAGATGGCTTTCGCGGTTTAAAATCTACATTTTCGCGGAAAACACTAACTTTCACGTCCCTTTTTTTTTTCACCTTACTTGGTGATTTGATTATTTACCTACCTAGATTCACACATGATAGGTACTGATTAATTGATTTATTCAACTTAACTATTCTCTTCCTTCTTTTGTGTATTCATTAAGAAATCTTGAGTGTCCTACTTAAATATGACTTTTCCTTAGCGGATCTCATATTTCATCTTTTATTATTGCTTGTTAAATTAATTAACCCTGTAGTTTTAAACGTAATATTTCGTCCAGAAAAATTATAGGTTTAGATATTTCGTCTGTTTCGGTGTTATGATTAAGCCCTAAGTACAATTGAGAGAGAAGTCGCGGTTTGGATGTTAACGACACTCTCCGTTAGTTTAATTACAGCTTTGTCGCGTCGCCGCTCAGCTTCAGTAATTACTCGCAGTAAAACGGATATGTAAATCGACTTTAAGACGATGACCGATCACGGGTCTTGAGCGATTTGCAGCTAATATCCTGCCCAGCTGTAACGTGCTTAATAAGTCAGTCGTAAAAACAGCAGTAAAACATTCTCAGAACGCTCTGCTTTTAATGTCTGTATCGATATTTTTCTCTTAACAACTGTTGATGCTCGAGCGAAAATATTAACAGATATAAAACAAACAGAATAGTTTAAAATGTTATTTTTGCGAACCGACGCGCGACGCTGAGCAGCTAAGCACGTGAAATAAGATTGTTACTTTTACATGAGTTCACTAAAAGTTAACATGACATTGAGAATGATTGAAGAAAAAATATAATCCGGCAACATGCAAGCGGAACATATTTTACACGAGTCAATTTACCGCGAAACCCGATAAGAAAATTACGAGAACAGAAAATTAACACAGAAAAGCAATAGAGAAACGATCTTAATTAATGATATCATTTAAATGTGAAAATAAAATATTGTGAATTAATGAATATTATATAACTTACACGTATTTTTCTTACTTTCAGCTCCAACAGCAAGTAATCAGACAGCTTTAGATTTGTATGAAGGTAAGTTACTTTTAGATCAGGATATTTTACCTTTTGATAAAAGCGTATCAATTGTACTAAACAACCGAAAGATTATTTCGAAAATAATTTCAATTATATAATACCCTTATTTACAACTTTAGTATTTTCATAGACTGACCTAAGCGAGCCGCTCTACATATAGATATATCATATATGAGCCGCCTCAGCTGAACAAATATGTAAAATTCAAATCGAACCGAATAGCCGCGGTTTTTCCGAGGTTTCGTAACGTTATAATTGCCGCGACACCATTTTATACTGGTACCGAATTACTTCTAGGAGTACAAACGCCCAACTATTTACAAAAGGCTTTTATTCCAAACAAGTCAAATTAACGTTAGTATTGATGTAATTTCAGGCGCTCCGGAAGGTTGCTACTATAACTTTCAGCATTATGGCGAGGGCGACCGAATTATGACCAACGAACCATGCCTCAACTGCACCTGTCACAACCGAATGCTGATGTGCTACCTAAGGGTCTGCCCTTTCACCAAGGCCATCGGTCAGGACTGCACTGTCGAGAAGCGAGCGGACCAGTGCTGTCCTATCGTTACATGCCCTGACGGTAAGTCGATTAAAAATACTTGCCTATAAAGTCGTAACTAACGGAATATTCTTTTTGTCACACATTTTTAAGTAAAGTAACGTTAAAAATTAGAAGTTTGCTTCTCAACTAATCATTTTAGATCTCCAAGTTATGCTATTTTTATTTATCACTTTAAAGTACATGGGTGTTCATTGTATAGTTCGACATTAAATAATAATAGTCGAACTACCAATTAGCAATTGGTATAAATAATATTTACAAAGATCTACACACTTTTCTATTGGCACTAAGGACAACTCGTTTCAAGCGTTTTCTACTATTTAGAAAAACATCGAATCACTTATACAAGCGGCATGATTTTAATTTTTTTTATGCACAGTTCCAGTTGACCTACTCACGTCTACGTCGACCACGTCTCCAGCTGAATATGGAGCAACTGGACTTGGCAAACTGGATAAATATGGTTGCAGTATTAGTGGAAAATATTTCCCAGAAGGATCTAAAGTACCCCCGACACCGAACAAACCTTGCGAACATTGCTACTGTATTCGAAATATGACGACTTGCGTTATGCAAGAATGTACTCTGCATGTGGATGGTTGTACTCCGATTTACCATAAAGACGTCTGCTGTCCGGTCCGTTATTCTTGTGGTGAGTTATTCTCTATTTAATTATTGTTTGATTATCTATTAGAACTGACTATTTTATATACACTTTAAATAGACGGATATCTTAATACAGGCACGTACTATAAGTGGCCAAAGAATCAAAACATATTAATTATTATTATAACATACATGTCGAGAAGGTAAATTCCATCACTTCATAAAGAAAGCATCTTCTACATATTTTGCTAAAAATTAAATATTTTTCAGACCATCCGGAAGACGAACAACCCCTTTTGGACGACATGTCTACTACCGTGCGACCGACGCCAGGGTTTCTACTCACAACCACAACTATGTCACCAGTAACACAGATGACTCAAGACTGTGTTCATGATGACCGAGTATTTTCAGATGGAGCTTTAATAAAAACAGAAAAAGCGTGTGAACATTGCTATTGCATGAAAGGAGATATAGTTTGTGTTGTGCAGGAATGTGGTGCACCAATGGAAAATGAAGGCAAAAACTGTACCTCACTGCCACCTCGTGAAGGTCAATGTTGCCCCGACACGTATATTTGTGAAGGTGATGAACTTCCCTCTGACCTTCCAAATGAATCTACGACAGAATCCGTTATAGAAAAACTAACAACGTTGTCGCCTCCAAGGAGAACCAGTGTCGAAGGCAGTGGATATAGGAATGAACCTGATGAAGCACCGTACACAGAAATGCCAAGTATGGAACCTGAAGTCGAAGGCAGTGGTGATGAAGAAGAAACACTAAAACCGATTGGCTCTGACGACATATTACCTACTCCTGGAGATGATGATCAATATATTTATGTCACTACAAAAGGTCCTGCTTATGAAGAACATGAAAAAACAACAGTAGCAATCGATAAAGATAAAACTGTTGAATCCCATGTTTCAACAAATGCCCCTATTAGTGAAGAAGTTATGAAGCTTACTACTAGCGGAATAGTAGGAGAAGACACTTCAGAACCTCATAAGTATGTTCCTACAACAAAGGCTCCTGAAATTCATGAAAGCGCTACGACTGAATTGGGAGACTTACAAAATACAGTTCCCGATGTTATTCCTGACGAGGAAATTGCTAAACCTCATGAGTATGCCCCAAGTACAACATATGCTCCGACAAGTGAAAGCCTACCAATTCAAGGCGAAGATGATAAACTACCAACGTCACAAAAAGAACAAGATGTTACTAAGAGCACCACTTCCAAATCTGAATACAGCACCACCAGCTCTAGCACTTTAGATGAGATTGAAAAAGAAACCACTACACCGACCGATCTATCAAACGTTACTCCCGAAGTAATAACTGAAAAAGAATATTCCGACGGTGATATTACCAAAACAACGAGTGCTACTTCAGCTGAAGAAGACAAAGAAACTTCTAAACCTGATCTACTAGCTGTCAGTACTACAATTAGTCCAGCTGAAGAAGACAAAGAAACTTCTAAACCTGATCTACTTGCTGTCAGTACTACAATCAGTCCAGCTGAAGAAGACAAAGAAACTTCTATACCTGATGTACTACCTGTCAGTACTACAATTAGCCCAGCTGAAGAAGACAAAGAAACTTCTAAACCTGATGTACTACCTGTCAGTACTACAATTAGCTCAGCTCAAGAAGAAAAAGAAACTACTAAACCTGATTTACTACCTGACAGTACTACAATTAACCCAGCCGAAGAAGACAAAGAAACTTATAAACCTGATCTACTACCTGACAGTACTACAATTAGCCCAGCCGAAGAAGACAAAGAAACTTATAAACCTGATCTACTACCTGACAGTACTACAATTAGCCCAGCCGAAGAGGAAAAGCAAAGTTTGAAACCTGAAGAGTTTGCTCCTAGCACTCCAAACCCAGTTGAAAAAGAAAGTTCTAAACCTGAAGAACTAACTCCTATTACAACAAGTAGTCCACTGGAAGAACAAGATAAGTTAACTACGGCGCCAGATAATGCACAAAACACGGTTGCTGTTGCTGAAGATGACAGTAAACATCCTCATGCACACATTACAACCACTACGGCATCACATGCAGTTAAAGAAGAAAGCACCACTGTATTCAAGCTAGAACCAGAAGTTGTTACTGATAACGTAATCAAAGAAGATGTACTTTCTCCTACTGAACACGTTATAACAGTAGCACCAGTTGTGAAAGAGACTGAAGAATTCACTACTGCAGAACCCGATAGAGGATTGAATACTATTCCAAGTGAAATTTATGAAGAGACTAGTTCCGAGCCGTCTCTGCCAGGAAGAACCACACTCTTTGAGGAAACCAGACGAACTGAATCATCCATCATAACTGACGAACAGCAAACACAGGACGTTGAAATTAAATCAACAAGCGGGTCTGAATTAACAACACCGCTGCCAGAGAGCATTGTTACTAAAGGTGATCAATACACTGTCACAACTGAACCATCATTCAGAAAAGATGATGAAGGCATTGTTTCTACCGAAAAACCAAAAGAGATGGAACCCACCACAGTTAAGTCCGAGTTTGTAGAAGAGGGACTGATTCCTACATCATCGCATGATGACAAAACTAGTTCAAGTTCTGATGTTCCAACAACAGAAGATGAATTCACTACTTCAGTTCCAGAATATATCACAGAAATCGCAGAAACAATTGGAGTCAAACAAACAACTACTGAATCGACTAAAGAAACTCCAGTTATTACTGAAATTGTGCCTGAAAAAGTTCCCGACCAAGATGGTGATTTACCATCTAGCACAGAAAAGTTGACTGAAATCACACCTCTTGTAGAAACTCATGAAGAACCAAGCCGAATTCCGGGCGAAGGTGACTGCCTCCTGAATGGTGTAACATATAGGAACAACACTGTTGTACCTAGCACAAATAATTGCCACACTGGTTGTAGGTGTGCCAGTAGCATTATCAAGTGTGATCCCATTATATGCAGTCCACCACCAGATTATATGGATAATTGTCAATCCATATACGACTCTCCTGATTCTTGTTGTCCCACATTTGTATGTGATCATCCAAGAGAAACAGTACCACCTCAATCCGATAACCAGATGTCTGGAACAGAATCTCCTATGTCTTCTCCAACAATTGAATGCCGTGGTGACCAATGTGAAATAATTGAACCAACAAAACAACCCATAAGTCCACCTGAATCTTGTACTTCTGGTAGTTGTTTGCCTGCAGATGATCATGATGTTCCACAAAAAACAGACACATCTCTACCTTCTGTGGATTATGCCCAAGAATGTACTGACGGAAAATGCAAACCTGAAACTCAAGTGTCTCCAGTTACGCCTTGCGAAGGCGAACATTGTGAGAAAACTGCTGAAGTCATACCGGGATCACCTCAACAATGTAAAAATGAAGAAGAGTGCAAAGCTTTGGAAATTCCTACCGTTAACGCTACTCCTTGTGAAGGAGAATCATGTAATAAAATTGATTGTGGAGATGGTGGTTGTGCTCCTGACGTCATTACATCTCCACCAGATCATCATCTGGAATCATGCAAAGAAGAAGATGGTTGTAAACCACAAGATATTCCTATTCCTGATTGTACCGGAAACGAACCCTGTAGAAGAAAAGAAACATCAGATAGTGATGCCAAGCCACCAACTACTTGTGAAGGTCCAAACTGTATTAGTGAGAAAGAAACAACTGAGCAAACGCCTTCTGCGGAATCAACTGATACAATAGCACCCGCTGAGGGAGAGACGGCGACGGAAAAACCTGATGATCACATTTTCAAACCAGTTGACGAGATGATTCCAGTGAAAGACGGACAGGAAATGGATACGTTTACAACTGAAAGGCAGACTGCCGAAGCAGTTACAAGTGCTGATATCGATAAAGAAAAACCTGTAGGTCAAGATGAAACCACTAAAAAACCGATGACAGATGAAGAGAAGGTAACAGAGATATCTTCCACAATTGACGAAGGAGATAAGGAAAAGCCTGTTCCTGAAGGAAAAATCACACAAAAACCAACAGTGATCGAAAAGGAAGTAACCGAAACTCCTGATGTTATTGAAAAAGAAACGATTAAACCCACCACATTGGGTGAGGATGGCAAAGAAAAACCCACTGTAGACGAAGAAAAGGGCACAGAAAAACCTTTTACCGTCGAAGAAAAAGTCACTGAGAAATCTACTTTGACAGGCGATGAAGGGAAAGAGAAACCTGCTGTTATTAAAGAAGAAAGTACAGAAAGTTCAACTATCGATATTAGGGAAGGTGCAGAAAAGCCTGTGGTTAATGAGGAAAGCACAAAAGAACCTGGCATTACTGATAAAACTGATAAAGAAAGTCCAGTTATTGATGAGGAAAGTACTAAAAAACCTGATATAATTGATGAAGATGTTAAAGAAAAGCCTGTTCTTGACGAGGACAGCACAAAACAACCTGCCATTGTTGATGAGGATAATAAAGAAAACCCTACTGTAGATGAGGAAAGCACAAAAGAACCTGCTATAGTTGATGATGGTGATAAAGAAAAGCCTATTATTGACGAGGAAAGCACAAAGAAACCAGATCTAGTAGAAGAAGAAGGCACAACAAAACCATTAATCACCGAAGAAGAACCCACAACAATATCAGTTACTGGAGAGAAAGCCACAGATGCACCCGCTATTGTTGATCAATTTAGCACCGCTATTCCTGCTGTTGCAGATACAGACACGGACAAACCTTCAATATTTGATGAAACTAGCAAAGATAAGCCCGTTGACATTGAGAAAGATACCGATAAACCTGCAATCGCAGAAGACGGTACAGAGAAACCTTTCACAGGTGACGAAGAACTAAAACCTACAGATGTTAATGAGAAAGGCGGAGACAAACCTGAAAAAGAACCTGTTGAAGAAACTGGCTCCAAAAAACCTGATCTTGATGGAGAAGGCACAGATAAACCTGCTGTGGAAGACGAAACGGCAAAGACTCCTGATGTCATTAAAGAGCAAACTACTGTAAAGGCTGTTGTAACAGGTGAGTATGAAGAAGAAAAGCCTGGTGATAGTGAAAATGAACTCACAGAAAAACCGACTTATGTTGGAGAAAAAGACACAGAAGTAGCCTTGGTTACTGAAGATAGTGAAAAGAAACCAGGTTTGACTGAAAAAGGTACCGATGATGGAGAACTCACTGAAAAACCAATTCCTAAAGACAAAGATAAGAAACCGGCAGTTTTTGAAAAAGAAGGCACAGAAGAACCTGCCGCTGCTGACAAAGAAAGCACAGAGAAACCTGTAGTCGAACAAGATGACAAAGAAACGCCAATGGTTGATCAAGAAAGCACAGAAAAAACTGTCACATCTGATTACTCAAAACCTGAAAAATCTCAGGAAAATGAAGAAGATCGTGAGGACAAACCTGTTGTTGAGAAAAGCACAATAAAACCAGGTTTAGTAGACGAAGACAAGAGCTCAGAAAAGCCTGATATTAACGAGGGTACAGAGGAACCAACTATTGTTGACAAATATACGAAGAAACCTGCCTTGGTGGACGAGGACGACAAAGAAAATCCTGATGTTGTTGAAACTGAAAGCACGAAGAAGCCTGCTGATATCGATAGAGAGATTACAGAGCTACCCGCTACCATCGGAGAGGAAAATACTAAGAAGCCTGATATGATTGATGAGGAAGAAAGTAAGAAACCTGTAACAGAAGAGGACACAATGAAGCCATTTACTATTGTTGAGGAAAGTACAGCGATACCAGACATTACAGAAGAAGAAGGCACAGCCAAACCAGTTATTATTGATGAAGGTACAGAGGAACCACCAATTATTGAAAAGTTAGATCCGACGAAAACTACCGGTATTGAAAGAGAAGGCACAGAGTTGCCAGCTACGAATGGAGAAGAGGGCACAGAGAAACCTGCAATTGATGATGATATTAAAGAAAAACCTGACTTAACTGACCAAGAAGGCACAAAGGCACCTGCTTTCGTTGAAGAAGGAACTTTAAAACCAGGTGTTTCCAATGAAGGCACGGAAGAGCCTACTATATTTGAAACTGAAGGTACAGAGAAACCGGTCGACAAAGACGAAGCTGAAAAACCTGTAACTGTCGAAGATAAAGACCAGGACAAACCTGTTGTGGATAAAAAAGGAGAAAAGCCTTTGATAATTGATGAGGAAGCCACTGGTAAACCTGCTGATAATGAAGTGATGAGCACAGAAAAACCCAAAACCGACAAAGAAGAAGAATCGGGTACTAAAATACCTGAGGCAACGCATACTGAAGAACCTGAAAAGGAAGTGAAATCTCCAGAAATGACTGTACAACCTACAGAGGCAACAATTACTGGAATTGAAAAAACCACTAAGACTCCCTATTCTGAATCTCAAACCACTTTTGCTGAAGACGATGTACATGCTTATACTACAGAATCAAATACTGTAAAGCCCATAGATGTTAGCACCCCTGAAACAAAGGTTACAGAAGCTGAAGACAGTTATAGTAAAGAACCATTTATACATGACCATTCACGCACTCCTGAAATCACAACAGAACCTCTGTCCGAACAAGAAGTTACTACGAAGACATCTGTAATAGACTATGATAAGGCAACGATTTCTGAACAAGACGTTGAAGTTACTACCTTTAAATTGGAAACTACTGACGTTAAGGAAGAAGGTAGCACAGTAGGTCAGGACTTGATCAGCAAAGAACCAGCATTTGTCACTAAAGCTCCGGAATTGCATGAAGCGTCAGAGTCACTGGAAAAAACAACTGAAACGGGATCGATAAGCGATCAAGGAGAAGTATCCACAGATACATCAGATATTGAATCCCCAACAACCAAAGCACCTGAAACTGGCCCAGTTATTATAGAACCGCAAGACGGTGTAGAAACTGAGAAACCTGAACAGCACGTTACTAGCAAATTGGATGAGAGTACGACTAAAGTTTATGTAGAAGATAAGATAAAACCTGTTCCAGAGTCACATGTAACCGAAACTTCTTCTACTTCACCTGATTATGGAACGTCTGATGGTGTCAGTGATGTCTTACCAACTGCAGATGATCACAAACCTGAACAGCATGGCAAAGAACCGGATGAAATGACCACACAGGTTCCAGTTGTTGAAATTAAAACAGACCACCCCGAAATACACAGTTCCGAAAAAGAAGAAACAGTTACGGAAACTTCAGAATATTCTGTCACTGAACCCACAAGAAGATATACAGAAATAGAAGATCCTTCTGTTACCGGCCAAGAAGACATAGTAACCGGATATCCTGAACATTATGTACCTTCCAGTACTGACAAAATACATGAAAGTGGAGACGATGGTATATCAAGCTCAGAAAAGCCACTGCTCACAGATATGGACTCCGAATTACCTGAAAAGAGCACAGAATTTGATAAATTCATCACAAAGATGCCTGAACAAGATTATCAGACACCAGAAAAAGAATTTAAAACACCTGTCACAGAAATACCCATTTCAGTTGTTACAGTTTCTCAACAAATCTCAGATGCTCCTGAAAAAGATGTTACTAGTTACGAAGAGAAGACTACAGCTGTCACAGACTTATCGGGCCATGAATACAAGGGTACAACTCCGCCAGAAGGTTACACAAAACAACAAGAACCAGTAACAAAATTGGAGGACCTAAATAAATCTACTGAGCCAAATCTGATAGAGCCATATGTAACTGAACTTCAAGAAACTAGCACAAAATCAGAGGAAGGGGAGATAAAGGATACCCATACAATAACAACAGACATCCCGAGAACTTCAGAAAAAGAAGGAGAAGCTGTTACATCAGCACCAGCACAAATGCAAACTGAGTCACATGATCTAGACCAGACAGAACTATCGATCACAGAAATACAAAAAGTATCTACTGATTTACCTGTTAAAGAAGTACATACAGAATCGCCAGGTATACAAATATCAAGTGAAGTTCCTCAATCACTTGTAACAGAACAACACGAAAGTCTTGGTGAACAGACGACAGTATCGAGCGTACAGAAAGAAGAATCCTCACATAAACCAGAATTATTAACAACACAATCTGAAGAAATTTCTGAAGCCCCAGAAAAACATACCCCCGGACAAGAAGAAACCCAAACAGAAGCACCCATTCAAGTAAGTGAACCCGTTGAAGTAAGCACAAAAGAACAAGAAGACAATAAACCTGACGTTCCCAAGGAAACTGTAACAGAAAAACAAGAAATTGCAACTACGCTGCAAGAATCATCAGTAGTAACTGAAAAAATGGAACAAATTGAAGTCATGCAATCTACAGAACATACATCTGCTCAGACTGAATTCTCAGAAACGACGTCATATTTAGAATTAGAACTACATACTCACAAGCCTGTAGAAGACTTCACTACGGTATCGCCTTCTGATGAAGAACACTCCTACAAACCTGAAGTTACATCAACAACATCACCTTCCGATGAAGAACACTCACTCAAGCCTGTAGAAGACATTTCAACACCATCTACTTCCGATGAAGAACACTCATATAAACCTTTGGAAGATATTTCAACATCGTCACCTTCCGAAGAACATCATTCGCTCAAGCCTGTAGAAGACATTTCAACACCATCACCTTCCGATGAAGAACACTCATATAAACCTTTAGAAGATATTTCAACAGTATCCCATACCAAAGAGGAAGATTTGCTCAAGCCTGTAGAAGACATAACAACATCGTCACCTTCCGAAGAACATCATTCGCTCAAGCCTGTAGAAGACATTTCAACACCGTCACCTTCCGACGAAGAACACTCTTATAAACCTTTGGAAGGTATTTCAACATTATCCCCTACCAAAGAGGAAGATTTGCCCAAACCTATGGACGACGTTCCAACATCGTCACCTTCCGAAGAGGAACACTCGGTCAAGCCTATAGATGATGTTTCAACATCATCACCTCATGCAGAAGAATATACCCCCAAGATAGAAGAGCATGTCTCGACTTTGTCACCTTTCGATGAAAAACTAACAACTGTGCCACCAACCGCTGGAGTGGACCTCACCACTAAGAAGACTGATGAAGAAATTGAAACCTCTACAAAAGAAGTGGAAGGTATTACTAAACCCAGTGAAGAGTCTTTGCCTGAAGATGTGTCAGAAAAGGTTTCGGAATCGGTACCAGTCGAAGACACAACACCAGCCATTGCTCAAGGTGAAGATGATAAGTATACTGCTGATCATAAAGAATATACGAGTTCAGCACCCACTCAAACTACTGAAGAATCTACGCCTGTCGCTGTCACAGAGCCCGAAAAATTACAAACATCTGAATCGGATATCGCTGTACCAACTGAAAAGGAAATTTCTACCAGCGAAAAACCTTCTCATCCAATTGTGTCACATGAAACCGCCGCACCAGAAGAAGAGTTTATATTCTCCACAACTAAAGCAACAACAGTACGCCAAGGAGAGGATATTTCGACTCCCAGTCCGGATACAGACAAGTTTCCTAAACCTGAAGAAAAACCCAGTGAGACTAATGAAATTCCTCCATCGAGTACGACCACTGAAATTTCGAAGCCAAGTATTCCAGATTTGCAACCTACAGATGAGATACCAGTTCCCGACGATGACGGTCACTTCCCTCCAAGTGGAACTTCCGGATATGGTGAACCTGACTATGTTGAAGAAGATCAAGCTTTCGGACCAGGAACTTGCCGCTATGGAGGCAAAGTGTACGTTTCGGCCCAACAGATACCGAGAGATGACCCATGTGATTTCTGCTTCTGCTTCAGAAGTGACATTATCTGTCTACAACAAAGTTGCCCGCCTCCGATTCACGGATGCCACGAAGAGCCTATTCAAGGCTTCTGTTGTCCCCGCTATGAATGTCCTGTTTCAATGGCAACCACAGTCAATGTTACAACGACGACCACCACAACTACGACGACACTGCCGCCTCACTTCCCGACCCACTCCTACAAGGGTGCGGCACAAAGGAGAGGCTGTCAAATAAAGGGACACACGTACAAAGTAGGAGAAGTCGTACGCTCATCTTCAGGGCCATGTTTACACTGCACGTAAGTATCTTTATAATTGTAAGCTTATCAACAAACACTAACATTACATCACGCCTGTTATCCCCGAAGAGTTAGGCTGAGGTGTACCTACTAGTACACCCACATTTTGCCAGTTATGTTTAAGTCCCATGTAATAGGGAGCGAGCCTATTGCCTTCAACCTGGCACAAATCCAGCGTCCGTGGCTGTTGAGAAATTCTTGATAGAAAAACCCAATAACACTTTGTCGGACCCGGGAAACGAATCGAGGACCTCATGCTCAGCAGTCGCTTACGACCACTCGACCAATGAGGCAGTCAGCAAAGTACAAAAATACACCTTAAGACTAGAACAACAAAAGTACATGAATCAAATACTTATACCTGTATCAACTTACCTGTTTTCAGATGTGGAGGAGACGGTCAGATGAAATGCGATCCTAAGGCGTGCACCCCAGAGCCAATGTTAAGACAAATGATAGCAGCTGCTGTGTCTGCCAAGCGACGAAGGTGAAGCCCTACGAGACATTTCAGTCTGTCTCGTACACGCCGTCACAAGGATGAAGCGCCTATGTGATAATTAATTCCATCTACTCTTCTATGCACAAGAATAATGCTCAACTCAAATTATCCCATGGAGTAGTTTAAGATTTCGTGTCATATGTAGTAATCTATGTTATTGATTTTTTTTACTTTTCATAAATGTCGTGGCACGCGCATCTCAATTATTAAGGAAATAACTGTTCATGACTGTGATTAAAATATTAAATTTAAATATTAATTTCTGAAACTAAAATTTTAACGAATTTTGAGTCTTCATTTTAGGGCTAATTTATTATATTATTAATCTTTTCTAACAAAAGTCAGTGCCAAACGATAGTGCTAAGTTGTAAACGACTAGGCCTTTATGATAAAAAAATAAAAAAATCCAATGTCACTCATAAATTAAAATTCGTATTGACCAAAGCGAAGCTATAAACTCTCAAATAAATAAATTTCGACCAAGATCAAGCTTCAAATGTCATTTAGATCGCCGAAATCTTGACCATTTTAAATGTAAACTTAATTGTTTTACCGATATAAGCTTAGTCAATTTCTTTGTTTTTACACGATACTATTGATAACGATCTAGTCTCGTGTAAATGTAAAGTTATCTTAAGGATCCCTGATGTTGTAAATGCCTTACTTAATTTGTAATAATTTATATATTTTAGGTGTATAGTACTTAAGCCATGTTTTGAGACCAGTGACTATTATAATTTTAGAAGTAAAAGGCCGTTTACTATAATGAGAAAAGCGCCGGTCGACGTGTTGTCCTTGGCCGGTGCTTTTCCTTCTTTCACGTCTTACAGAAAGTGACTGCCCTTGTTTTCTTTAATTCGTGGAAGACGCGTGATTTTTACTAGCACTTACTCAGTGATAGTGGCCAATATTTTAATCGTTTTGTAAAAAAAACTTTACAATATGATAACATGAAAACATATTGTAGGATCTTTTGTAACTTTTGATATTAAAGTGCTGGTAGGTTTATTATAAAGCAGATCGAGATGGGTACGAAAGTTTAGTAGACTGTTGCGACCGTGTCTGCACCCGGGAGGTGCTCTCTACGTCAGCTCGCATTAATTCGTACCAACCTCCATCTGTACGCAAGTTGTAGTTATATTTCTTCTTATTTATTTAAAGTCGTAGCAATAGAAGTATTGGTCTAAAATTTTATTGTGAATTGAATATTTCACCAATTTTTAAAGAAATACATTCAATCACAACAAAGTATATCATTAAAATAATATTTTATTTGTTTATGATATTTTACCAAGACTAGCGACGATCTAGCTGTCTGTACAACTGTGCGAATGAGTTTTGAATAAAATATTTCAAATGAAAAAGTTATTTTTTTATTTTCTAACCTATGCTAACATTTCACAAAGAATTTAGCTGCGTAACTTACTTTAAGAGCGTTTATACCCTACGGCATTTCATACAAACTTTCAAGTCGTTATTTTCCGAAATGACTGAACAGATTTTAATGGAACTTCCTACGCATAAGGAGTATACATAGGTCTAAAAAGTTACAAAAAACATTTTTGAATTGATTCGCATCGCAGGAATGCGCGATGCGAATCAATTCAAAAATGTCCTAGTAAATCTTTTACTAAAAACAAAAATAAACTTCATTTTAAGTAGGTATACGTTGAAAAGCCACCAATTAATTGAGGTGGAATCAGTTCGCGACCTTAGTGTAACTATTGAATCATGTTTGCACTTTCACTTGCATATTGAAAATATAACAAACTAGCTGTCCCCGGCATGCGTTGCAATGCACTTTTTACCTGCCCTACCCTGCCCTACCTTACCCTACCCAACCCTACCCTACCCTACCCTAAACTTTCCCTGGATTACGAGAAACATTTTAAGACCAAAATCAGCTAAATCGACCCAGCCGTTCTTGAGTTATTAAATTACAACGAAAAGTGGCATTGATTTTTATACACCGTGTAAATCACCTCATCACGAAGCCGTCAACCAAGCATTCTGTACATGAAACTAAGTAACTTTTCGCAAAAATTATTGCTGGGAAACGACTTTTTTGGGGGGTGTAAAATCATGTTTTGTGGTAGAACTCAATGTAACGCACTCAAAACATTGTGCTGATGGACGGATTGAATAGTACGGGGGTCGTGAAAGTGTTTAAAGTAAAAATCATACATTAAAAACTTGTATTTTAAAAAATACTTGTAAAAAAGTTGGAACTTTGACCCCTAATATCTCCGTAACTAGAAGGTTCCCAGGTATGCTGTATAACAAAAAAATGATCGCAATGACAGGGAGAACCAGTGCCTTTCGGCTGCGTTAAGAGGTGTTTTACACCCTTTATACAACCTTTATATCCCATAACTCTAGGGTTATATTCTGTAGGTAAAATAATACTACAACTCCCAGAATAGGTGGTCCTAAAATGCATAGTTTCGGAGATATCATCAATCATAATTTAGTTAGGTCAAAAATTGACACCAGTATGACGAATCTTTATTTTTGCGAGGTTGCCAAACTTCGCAGTAGTGTAGTAAAATTGTAGTAGTCTGTCTGTCTGTCAAGACCCTGTTTCTCAGGAACGCGTAGAAAAGGAAAGGAAGGTATCAAGCTGGGATTTATATCAAATACTCAGGTCTACTGTTCCTTAGAGCTCTGTAAAAATCAAACTTCTAAGCCAACGCAATCAAAAGATACAGCCGTTTATGCCGCAAATTTTCGCATCACTCGCAAGAGAATCAAACCTACAGGATACTTCCCGTGAACTCAGAATCTTGAAACTTGGTACGAAGCAACATCTTATAGCACAGATAAAGGAAAAATTGCGAAAACGCGTAGAGGTATTAAATTGAAATTCATATCAAAATCTCAGGTCTATAATACCTTTAAGCTGTAACAAAATCAAACTTCTATGTCAACGCAATCAAAAGAAACAGCAATTTAAGCCGCATATTTTCAAACTCGCAACTATTCTGGCAAGGAAATCAAAACCTAAATAAAGGGTACTTCCATTTGACCTAGAATTTTGAAATTTGGCATGAAACAATACTTTATAGCACATATAGAGGAAAAAATCCGAAAACCTTAATTTTTTTGTTACATATTTTTATTTATTCTCTTCAGTAATTTTGGTTTGTACGGAACCCTCGGTGCGCAAGTCCGACTCGCACTTGGCCGGGTTTTCAGTTTTTCTTCATTTCAAAGTTGCAGGGTTGGAAATATTTAAAATAATGTCTAATATAATCGTGTAATATATAATATAATATGCCCGTGAACCCGTTCTCACAGAGACAGTGGGATGAGCCGCTCTGCAGGTTGGTACGGAATAACCTTATTAATACGTCTACCAATACTGCTGAGCGTGCCCGCCTGCTGGCTGTAGGTGAGTGGGAGTCGGGTCTCTGGCTTCAGGCACTATCGTCACCTAACATAGGCATTATGCTAGGTGACACAACATTCCGGCTCGCTACATGTCTGCGTTTGGGCGCTCCTAGCGGGGCTCCACGTCGCTGTCGATGTGGTAAAGCAGTCGATGGCCTCGGACACCATGGCCTTTCCTGCAGTAAGAGCGCAGGTCGGATAGCGCGGCACGCTAGCATTAATGATCTCATTCGTCGTGCTCTTGCCACCGCCGGGGTGCCAGCTGTCTTAGAACCCAATGGCTTGGTACGTGTCGATGGGAAGAGACCAGGACCATAATGCCATGGAAGTTGGGTAGGCCTTTGGTGTGGGATGCGGCTTGCGTCGACACCCTTGCGCCATCCCATCTTCCTAGCACGGTGAGCTGCGCTGGGCCGGCTGCTGCAGGCGCTGAAAACCTTAAACGGCGCAAATACAATAATTTAATTGGTAATTATGTATTTGAGCCGTTTGGGGTTGAAACACTAGGGCCATGGGGCCCGAGTGCCCATCTTGTGTTTCGGGATATCGCCAAGCGGTTGGTCGACGCTTCACGGGACCAGAGGGCTGGCCTCTTTTTTGGTCAAAGAATCAGCATTGCCATCCAACGTGGCAATGCGGCCAGCCTTCTGGGCACTTTTCCTGTCGACAGCGATGTTGACGAATTTTTTGACGCCCTGTAATTTTGATACTTGTACATATTTTATTTTTATTTTATATTTATTTGTAGTTTGTAAATAATTTACATATGTAATATACAAACTCTTTATAATTGTTTACTTTAAAAAGTGCGTATTTTTCTAAACAGAACAAAATATATATATATATATATACAGGGTGTAACAGAAAGGGTATATACATCTTTAAGGGTGTGCTACAGACCATCAAACTGAACATGTTTCTCATCATAATTTTTTTTTTGCAGCAAAAAAAAATATCAGCTGCCCATACAGTTGGGTCGAATAGGTATTGTAATTTTCTGTGGAGCAGCAGATATTTTTTTTGCTGATAAACATGTTTTAAGATGAGAAACATGTTCAGTTTGATGGTCTGTAGCACACCCTTAAGGATGTATATACCCTTTCCGTTACATCCTGTATAATCGTGGCTAAATAATTATAACCGCTCGGGTCAATCTTCAGGTTCAGCCGCGCTTGCCTAGGGTTGGTACGCGGATGGGTAACCATCCCTTACATACCTAGTTTCCTCCGTGCTCCGGAAAGCACGTTAATACGCAACAAGTCATAGTTTCGATTCCCGGTTTAGGCAGGCAATTATTTAAAAATTTGAAAGCTGTTCATATCAGTTTTTAAATGAAATGACGTCTCCTTTCATTAAAACTTTAAGGTACTTTCCTTAAATATAGCATAGCCGTGGGACGCCCTGTATACATACAAGGTATTACTATAAATGTAATAAATTGTTTTTGCGTCTCCGTAGCGTAAATGAAGTGTGTGCGGAGCGATTTCGTAACGGTTTCGTAGCGTCGTCGAAGTGTGTACGTAGCACTCTCGTAGCTTTGACATAGCGTTTTCGTAACGGTTTCGTAGCGTCGACGAAGTGTGTACGTAGCACTCTCGTAGCTTTGACATAGCGTTTTCGTAGCGATTCCGTAGCGTTTACGAAAAATGTGCATTGCTACGTCGTAGCGTTTTCGTAGCAGGTCTGTAGCGTCTTCGTAGCCTCGCATTCTTAGCTTTTATTTAGGTTTTCGAAGTGTCTTCATAACGTCTACGATGCGGGTGCAGTGCGTCTTTGCACCAGCGTAGCAGATTTGTAGCGTAGTGTAAAGAATTCGAAGCTTTTCAAAAGGTGTTCGCCGTGTTTTCGTAGCGATTCCGTAACATACATATAATAAAAAGCGGAAGATTTGCACACTGGCGATATGACGATGCTGAGGTGATATGGAGGCGTGATGAGACTGGACAAACTACGAAATGAACATATCAGATGTAGATTCAAAGCCGCCCCTATACCAGAGCAGCTTTCCGAGCCGTCTCAGATGATCAGGTGATGCGAAGAGACGAGGAACATATAGGGAAGAAAGCATTGCAACTACCTGATCATAAGCTAGGTAGAAGACGACGTCTGGCTACGTGGTGGACTAGCATGACGAAGCTCCTATTGGAGGAAGAACTGCCCGACCCGACAACCCAGTACAGATTATCCTGGTGCCAGAAAATTAAGAGATCTGAGCTCACATAAAGTGGGATAGAGCTAGGAAAAATAAGAAGAGAAGCCTTGCCAATTCGGAAACGTATAGAGTATTGGTAGCGCACGATTATATTAGACATCCAAAAACGTTGCCCAATGAAAAAAAACAAAAAAAAACGTCCCAAAACGCTTATAGGGCTTGGACAAAAACTGCGATGCAACGTCGCATCGTAAAAATTTACGAGCTCCCACGACGCATCGCAAGAACTTGCGAGTTGATTCGCTTCGCGCATTCCTGCAATGTTACGTCTATTCTTACGATCCTTGTCACGACCTAGTTTACAAAATACTTCAGTACGGTTGACGATCGTCGATGGAATGGTCACCCGAATCGTGGAAGGGCGAGGCACCTTGACGCACGAAATCACATCGCAGCAATTCGTGTCGTAGTTTTCTGTGTTGTTTCAGTTTTGTGTATAAGCCCTTTTACGGGACTAACCGAAAGTTTCTCAAGGAAAACTTAGTAGGCATTAGCAGAAAAACATCGTTGGTACATTCGTAAAGACACCTAATTATTATTATAATTCAAGACTAGAAGAATAGTACTTTAGAGTTGTATAAGCACAACTACAATTTATCTTCCCTTAATAAATCATACAATAATAGAGTAGTAGGTATAAGTATTTCATTCATAGCTCGCCTGCCAGGATTGACAGAGCAAGGGCCCTGCGCATGCACTCAAGCGTATTTGTAAGGGGCCTGCTTCGATTCGAGGCGGCCGAATCACCCCTGTTTTGTCAATATTGTCAAGTAGTAAAAGAGAGTTCGTTTTATTAGTACAAGTTATTATAACAAACACTGGGTATACATAAATTACATTTTGGTTGCGGTAATGTTCGGAACTTCGCTTACATATAGAATCACATTGCAAATCTATCGAATTGATAAAATTATCTCTATCGTCTTACAAGTAAATATGATATTAAGGATAACAATAAAATTAAAATAGGTAGAACCCTTGTTTGTGTTGTGACTACCACAGTGAAACTCAATGTTCTAAATAATTTGTGAGTCTGGATTTCTAGGATAACTTTTAACACCTCCACGACCCCCGTTCTATTCAATCCGTCCATCAGCACAATGTTTTGAGTGCGTTACATTGAGTTCTACCACAAAACATGATTTTACACCCTCCAAAAAAAAGTCGTTTCCCAGCAATATTTTTTAGTTTCATGTACAGAATGCTTGGTTGACGGCTTCGTGATGAGGAGACTTACATGCTTGTATATATAAAAATGTTCCGCAGTAAAAACAAGCAAATTTTTTTATTTTTTTATTTCTATATCCCGTGGTTTCTGTATCTCTGTCATTCTATTATAATCCATGTCTCTTCTTTTGATCCAAACGTGAGAAACTGCGTTTTCTCTACTTTTAATGCACATCGCACGAACCGCAGCGAGATCCCTTTAAAACTCAAGAGAGGTACCTAGCCATGATAGCCATGGTACCTTTCGTAACAATAAAGCATTTTATACATAGATGGCTCCACCATCTGCGTAGGTTCCATTCCAAATGTAACTACACCAACTGGCCAGTAGGTGGCGCTCAACACCTCATAAAATCAACGGAACTATAGGCGGCTGCCGGCTTTTATTCTTATAAATTATCATTTAGTAACTTTGTAAATAAAGGTAGTTTATATTTTGTAATATACATACGAAGTATTTTATTTAAATTGGTATTAACAAGAGCCAGAACGATGTAGTCATCTAGGAGTAATTGAAACAATTAAAGCATTTATTGAGGTAATTAAATTATAGCTGTGTCAATACCAAAGTGTACGTGAGATAAATAACAGTAACGGTGACAAGTACATCATGAGATCACGTTTACTCACAGCTCTACGGCAATGTAGTTCTAAAAATGTCTACTAAACAATTCCTTGATAGAAAATCAACGCAAGAATTAGTCGAATCTCACTGTCAAAACGGTGTAGTTCTTCTTCTTTACGGTTCCGAACGGCTTAGTGATAATTATGACGTTACTCATTTACCCAAACTTATCCATAATTGGCTAATGACTCATAAAAGAAAGAAACCCTAATATCATACACGATACATAACCATCTAAAGGTACTTACAAAAAGCTATATCAATAAAGTTGATTCTCCTGCAGCAAATAAGGGAGAAATTGGAATTACGACAACACATTCATTCCTCCCTATTCATTGTTTGAACTGTACATTCCTTCGAATCCAATTTATATTAAACAATGAAAACACTCAAAAGATTAAATCATATTTTCCTTTGACAAAATTTATAGAAAATAATTTCAAACTACCTGCACAACCTACATATTCAAACAGTGTAAATACCTGTTCTTGAAGTTGCTCCTGCAACTCTCTTCAACTTTTCTACTTTTTGTTCAATAATCATAACGTGGAAATACCGCGCTGCTGCTTAGATGTGATCACATTTTGTTATACAATGTTTAGTAACAGACGCATGGACGGCGTGCACTTGCATCGTTAGTATTCTCACATTGTCAATTTCCATAAAGATAAATATTTTCATCCTATTCAAAATTTAATCAATACAAAAAAAAAAATGGCTACTATACTTGCACAATAAAGGAGGAAACCAATAAGTACGTTATTTCAATTAACTCCACTATAAATTGGCACTGCTTGATAAATTTAAGTAACGAAATTAATAAACTTGTCCACAACGTTGTAACAAATAGAATCGATTAAGTACAAGTAAAGCCTTATAAAGTAGATAGATAAATATTTTCTTTATAGACGTTGTCGGTGGGAGGGCTCATTCCGCGTGATAATAGCTTATTATTCCGAACCGCATTAATGTGATGCTTAACGTTGAATCGAAAAATATTTATTGTCTATAATAGGCACTAAAAGCAATTGCATGCCATCATCAGACATCTGTTTTGTAAGGAATTTAGTAGGATTCAACGGCGATGTAGTATAAACACTCGCCAAGGCTTTCGTTTTAAAAACTACGTAGAAAGGGCCTAACGTTACTAGCACTAACCTTGAGTCATAAATAAAATGTAGGTTATTTTATTTATAATTCATATTTAGACGGAAAGTCCACAAACGGAGTATCCATATTTTTCTCAACAAGCTATTTGTTACCTATGTAGAAATATGTACCCTCAATTTGAATAACTCCATCTCTCTTGCACAACCGCCGCCTGAACGTGCCCTCTCACTCTATCCCATTACTTTTATATTGTTCGCTAACTTTCTTGTTTGTATAAGCAAATACACGTATTTGAAAGTTTGTATATTTGTAGATTGTATTGTACAATGATAACTAGATGTTGGTAGGTACAGTTTTAAAGATTTCAATGTTTCAATAGACTATTTAGTTCAATGGCTTTCTTTTATTTAATGAGTTCAGTAAGCAAGCTTATATTGGCTATCGCCACAAAGTATTCCAACAACTAGTAAGGATCATAAAATAACTTTCGTCGATTTTCCGATAAATGCTGATTAATTATTTTGTAGTTACTTCCAGTAATGCTAATCTTGTTCATTGTCGGTAGTTAAACAACTTCCATACCTATATACTACCCATCACTTTTTCTAGACTATTCCTTAGATATCTGTAAATAAGAACAGGTACTTACGCGTAGGTGCACAATTTAATGGCACTATTGTGAATTACTCGATTTAATATCTTTTGCGTCTGCAATCTTATAATAATTAAAGGTACAGAAGAACGCAAAAACAATTCTAAATTCAAAAACATTTAAAAATAACGACAGGAATATACAAATAAAATGTTTACATGAAGGAAAAATAAGCAACTTCGAATTCTGTGTTTTCCCTCGCTTTGTATTCCCTCATTACGTATTGATAACTTAGTACCGTGGAACGGGATTTTATCTGCTTGTGTCTAATCTTTCAGTGAGCTTTAAATATCAACTTATGTTTTATTTATAAGTCAAAGACGCTGAAATAACAACAAGTACAATGGTTTTCTATTAAAATGTGTACAATTTAAAAAATAACAGAGTGTTAGGTAATTATGTTATAATATTGATTCACGTTAAAAGTAAGCCTACTTATACCTAGTAGTTGATATTTTAAACGAAAACAGTATTAAAGATGGGCCTCTTCTAACAATTCTCCTTTTCCGCTTTAGAATGAATTTCGAAGCTAATATCAAACATATTAGTTTCATCCCTACGTGCCAAAAATAACACATCCAAATACTGACTAAAAACACAAATCTAGCGGTGACTACAGCGTTTTATACATTTTAGAGTCGTTGCACTAATTAAAATCCAAAGTAATACATAAAAACATGATAGAAATGAAGCGGATTCGATGTATCCATAACAGAAGTACGTTGGAAGCCAACCAACCATCGATCGACTTGTATGCTTCCTTCACAAGTTTACACTGATGAGACTGTCTACTTGTCTAGTCTGCCTAAAAGCACCTCTATATTGTGAACTAGCTGTTGCCCGAGACCTTCTAAAAAATATTACTTCCGTATTTGAATCGGATTTTGTTAACAAATTCAAGGGTTTTAACTTTTTGGCACGGAACCCTAATACCAAATTTTTCTATAATAAAAAATTGGCCCAGCTGTTGCGGAGATTAGCGGAAACAAACATATAGATAAAAATTAAAATGTTTTTTTTTTTGTTATAAGTATCGTATATCCTTTGAAATGCATTCCGTAAAAAGCTGTTATTTTGACATTACAAACATACACGTTCAATTGAATTTTATTTATTTGTATACATAAATCTTATCTTACTGCTTTATAGGTAGTACAAACTACTTATCTATTTAAAAACCCCAAAAGAAACAAACTTACAACCTATGCAGTGTAATGGAGCAGGAATAGTACTCGTAATATGTGGAGCAGGAATAGTACTCGTAATATGTTCAGATCCCAACCTCTAACACTCAGAACACGTGTCCGCTCTAAGGTTTAACCCGAATTATGCGATATCACGGCTCATACTCGAACCGTTTCAATTCTTATAGCTATAATTTTAATACAAAGTCTGCCTTAGCAATTATTGATAACTAAATTGTGTAGGTACACAGACAAAAGTATGATACTAAAAACTAAACATGTTCCAAAATACAACCTAGGAAATACAAATTCATACATGATGCAAAGCTACGACTACTTGCGTATTTCAACTACCCTCTTACGTAGATATTTCCACAGGGCAATGACACAACTTAAAAAAACATTGCAGACTGTAATGTCTACTCGTCTGATGTAGAGCTATGAATGTCGCCATATTGTGGTTGGCCCTTAAAATTATATAGTTACTGAAGACAAGAAAAATAAGATTCAAACCACTTTTGCTACTTAAACTCAATTAAACGGTAGTAAACATTAGCATTACCGAACAGTACTCCTACCGTTATGTCTATCCAAACTATTTATCAAAGAAAACATTTTATCACAAGAATTCATTACGACTCTCTGAGTATAAGTAAGTTTTAATAACTTTACATTAACATAAACTTATCTCTACTAGTACGATAAGCAAAGACTCTACTTCAGGAACACTAATACTCTCTAGATGAAATAATACAAACAAGAGATATAATTTGAAGGAATCTTCAAAATGGCAATTTTTATAGAGGGATTTGTCCCAAATAAGGTTGTATCTATTTTTTCATTTGGCGAGGGCTCGCGGGCTTCGCGGAGCGCTGTGCACCCACCATCCCGAAGCCGCGGCGCCGCCCCGCTCCGTTCGCGGTCTCCATGGCGACCAGCTCAAATGACGTATCGATCCCGCGGAGGGGGCGGGGGGTGCTCGCGGGGTGGCACCGCTCCACCCGCCGCGCCGACCCCCCAGCACCCCTGCCACCGCCACTCGACCGTTGGCCCATGCAAAATGACGGATGTAAACTTTGGATATACCTCCTTGGAAGGAAATGATATTTTCATTAAAATGAAAATGAGGTTCCTGATTTTTTTTCTTTTAAAGCATATGTGGTTTAAGCTTCCCCCAACATGGTCTTAATGAGCCAGAGCCCTCGGAAAAGGGGATGTCGGAATGCATACACTGTGATTGCAGAGAATTGTGTACTTTATATGTTCACAAAATCAAATCCAATAGTTAATAAGTCCCAAGAAAAGGCATTATTTATAAAAAAAACAAGACAGGAGGTAGACGCATGCAAAACACAACCAGAAGCTGTAATAAAAGTCGCCACAAAAACAAAAAGATACGTAGAAGGTAGCTAGAAATAAGAAAACAAACTAGATAGTTAGACGCGGCTCGTGCTTCGCAAACACCGACTAAACTTTGATTAGTTCGAGATATTAATTTCCCACCTATACTAAAATGCAATTAAAGCTGTGCAATGTTACTTTAGCTTGACGTATTTGTATTTTATGTGAGTTAGATTTAATATTACTTACTAACTTATGTATGTTACACTGTGATTGGGGTATTCCAAATTATAATGTTATGTACTGTACGTATCTTCGAAGAGAACTATTTCAAGGCTATGGGTGTCACTACAGTGCCATATCTTAAACATGGTATTCTGACCAAAATTCCTAACATAAATGATAATGCTTCGTAAAATCGAAACCCGACCAATTAACTCTCATACCACACCCACATACCATCACCACTTTAAAACGGAACAACTGTGTTTCAGTTTCAGCAAGACAAGAAATATCTACGGACTACGTACCTACATAAACATTGTTGATCATCACCATATAAAACAAAACTAAATAACGTATATCTACTTACCTTTCTTATATCAATACATAACTATTTTTAAATTAAATCATTGCCGTGTTTAAACGTCTCTTCTAAAATTTTGTTTCAAACATTAACATAATTAAGTGGTTCTCAAAGTTTTCCCATTATAAACTTAGCGAGAAATTTTATTTTTCCCTCAAGTCACGCGCGCCTGTGTGCGAGCGTGTGCACGACACAGCGAATTGGATTTTCTCTAGTGTGAGTAAACCTACTTTTGCAAAGAGAACAGAGAAACCTTGGAGATTCATGAAATATTAATATAAAACGACTCAGAACTTATTCCTTAGGTAATTTAAGCTTATGTTGCCAACATAATTTTGAGAATATAGTAGGTTCTCATAAGACGGTATGTCTTGTATAGAGTAATACCTGTTATGGAGATAGGACAGTTTTTCGGTTATACACTCACAACTGGGTAAGCATGGTATACTGTGTGGTTACAACTTCAACATTATTTAGTGTATTTTGTATGTTGGATGATGGTGCACCCTATCCACTAACCCTTTCTCTAGTAAGCTTAACTGATATTAATTGTTTCAATAATTATAATCCTGAAACAAATATCACATCGCTTCAAAACAAAATCGTGCGTATATATAAGGATTTCCTTCTAGAAACACAAGGTATCTTGTATTCACGATTTACCTACCAAATTACACACGTTGAAAAGAAAAAATAGTTACCCAAGACGAAAATAGTAAAACACTATTCTACCGATTTAAGTTTCAGTCATAACGTCTTCCCTCGATGCGAACTAAGAAATATAGATCCTCGCGAGCAAAACCTGTACTAAATCACTAGTCTGCATTATTACGTACATATAATCTTACTGCAAGCGAAATATATATTATAAACCATTAATAAACAACACGTCTTTACAGTCGAGATACAGGTCGATAAATGTAATTTTATGTTAGAGTCTAATAGTTAGACTCTTGTGGAAAATGCATATTATGACACTAGAAGTGTAGGATTGTTTCCGAATGAAAATAATCTCTTTTACATTTCTTACTTACTTTAAAACCTTTATTTTAGACGAATGTTTGAACAAAACAGCGAGCTATATTATCTTTATACAATACTCCGTAATATGTGTTTAGTTACGAAGTCATCAAGTACAGTTAACAATTTCTCTTACGGACCGGTTCTTAAGTTTGAACAAACTTACTTATGTACGCTTTATGACTTGGGAGTGGTTAATTTTAAGTAAGTTATAAAGATATTATTGTTCATTGACCTACCTTTAATATTTAAAACCGTGTAAAATTGTATTGATTGATTGGTAAATAATGACCTCGAAAATGATTAAGATTTATATAAGTACTTCTTAGCCTATGTAGAGACACTTTGGTCACCAATAATCACCTTTTATTGCAAAATAATAATCTAAATAGAAAAATGATCGTTAAACTCATCTTCCTAATAACTCAATATCTAATACTACTCATCTTCATAATAACTCAATATCTAATACTGAAATATCGGTTACCAAAGTAAGCTGCAAGGTAAATTTCATGTCAGCTATTTTTATTACATCTTTGTTTACCTTGTATAGATTTCTTATAGGAATTTAAAAGACAATTTGCTTACTAATGAACCGCCCGCACTAAATCTAGTTGAATACCCACTTACCTACATATTATTACGAGTTGGGCTCGTTCCCAACATCGCTGAACGAGTTTCTTAAGAAACCTGCGCTGCGATCCCGTCATCAACGGACCATATTCAAAAAATTGTTCCATGCAAGTTTATGGGAAAATATTGGCTGTACAGATACTGCCGGTAGTGAAAGGTAGATTGGAAATGTGCTTTTCATGACTAGGAAGCTTTCATTAAATAAAACATATTTCAAATTCATCGGCTATAAAGCCAGTAATCTCGGTAAAACTCTTACTAGTAAGGTATAGACTACGTTACGTTATATAGGGGTAGTCTACGCTCTCTGCTATGCATCTAACTTGCATTGACACCCCTGAGCAACGACAAGAGATAAAGCAAGGCAGATACTGTTGTTATTAACATTATGTACTTAATTAATAAGTTGGTGTCCGGGAAACGTCGACTTGCACAATAGGATAGGACGGGACACGTCGATCCCTCCCCGTGCCCCGCACCGCCCGCCGTCGGCCCCCTTGCCCGCCCGCGCTGGAATGCCCATTGTCCCGTCGATATGATGTTATGCCAAGTATTGCAAGCCACTTATGTCAATAGCTACATTTGTTTGTATGAACTATGAATTTTGTTAAATCAAACATTCTTAACATTTTTACTAAATAAACTCGTTTTCTTTTTAGGTTTTTGGAAAGTCCAACTCTATTTAACCCAACCCAACAAGAATTTGAGAAGTTTTACTTATTATAACTCACTCCATCACGCGCACATGACACATAACACGGATTAAAAAAAAAATCTCTTTGGAAAAAAAAACTAAACATTTTAATTAGTTGCTACAGCTTTGGCTCTCTTTTATTTTTAGCTGGCTTATTTTGTACTCGTTGGTACTACAACTGACAACAATTTAAGAAAATTGCTAAGTGCGTGTCGAGCACGCATTACTGGTGTATACGCGTAGTTCCTCGGTTTTAAGAAAGACTGATTGTTCTGCATATTATTTGCTAACGTAATATGCCTATGCGTAATATGTTGTATTCAATTATTTTGTTACAGTAATCACTAGTGAAATAAGTTTTACATTATAGTAAGCATATTTACCGCAGCTTTGAACTTACTAAACGAAAAAAAAATACAACCGAATTGAAAACCGTCTCCTTTCTTTGTCGGTAAGTGGGCTTCTAAGTCACTAAGTAGGATAAAAATAAAAAATATAACATTTAAAAGTAAAAATAAGTTTTTTTTGGAAGACTGTGACTTTGCTTGTGTAAGTGACAAGTAAAGTTATTTTTTTAATTTTAAGTATATTTTTGGATGTCGGTTATTTTTTTGCAATTTTATTTTACCCTTTTTAGTTGACATGTCCCATATAATTTTTACGAGAAGATCATCATGTCATCAACATAGATGAAGATGAAAAAAACGCGTATTTTAGAAGATAACTCATAAAGTTCCCAGCCAAGTAAGGTTAATAAAATTTATATTGAAGCTTCCTCTACCGCAAGGAAAAGTCAGTGAGAAAATCGGACCAGTATTCACAGAGAAATTGGTGAACAAACACGAAAACATACGCAATTTCGTTTACTTGGATGATATAGTGTTTCATATTTTTTCCAGCAATTTTGAATTAAAAACCAAACTACTGAACTGTATTTTGATGAAATTACTATAAAACCAAACGTATATAAAACCAAAATATAAAAAAATCAAAGCGGTTCATGTTCAAATGACAGAGTTATGGCGTAACAAACATAGATAATAAAAAATATAAAAGTTCAACCGAATTGAGAACCTCCATCTTTTGGAGGTTACCTTTGAAGTCGGTTAAAAATAATAGTGCGTACTTAGATTATTTATTTTAAGGCTTATCTATGTAAGTTGGACTTGTTTTCAGACTGTGTATTTATTTATGTACAAATGTTGCCCGCGACCTTCGTCCGCGTGAAATTATTATAAAAATATTACCTATTTGAATCTGATTTGTTAACAATTTCATGGATTTAAATTTTGCGACAAGGAACTCTTATACTCTTTTTCTGAATATCTGTTGAAATCAGTCTAGACGTTTAGTAGGTTAGCCGGAACAAACAGACAGACAGACAAAACTTAAAAAAAATGGTTTAGATACTGTATGTTATAAACTTTCATACGCATTCAGTAAAAAGCTGTTATTTTGAAATAACAAACATACACTTCATTTTTATTTATTTGTATACAGGGTGCAACGGAAAGGGTATATACATCCTTAAGGGTGTGCTATAGACCATCAAACTAAACATATTACTCAACATAAAAAAAAAATTGCGGCAAAAAAAATATGTGCTGCCCCATAGAAAATTGCAATACCTATTCGACCCAAATGTATAGGCAGCTGATATTTTTTTTTGCTGCAAAATTTTTTTATGATGAGAAACATGTTCAGTCTGATGGTCTGTAGCACACCCTTAAGGATGTATATACCCTTTCCGTTACACCCTGTAGATTATATAAATTGATTTAACTTCATTTAGTCGGACCTACTTAGGCGAACTTAATGCCACAATTATCTACTAGTCAACTTTTGGTATAATTATGATGGAAACCATTATTTATAGTATAGTGCTATATTATGCTATGTAGTGTGTGTGTATTATGTGTGTGTATACCTGTAATATGCTAAAATGATAGTTATACTAGCCATAGATGGGATAAACAAATGTCTAACAAGATTTTATCAGATTCGGGTCTCAAGTTCAATTTGAAAAAGCGTTACTGGTTTTTTTGTGTATGCGCAGATGGTCTTACCGATATAACAAATCATAAGGCTTCCCACTGACTTCGGAACTTTAAAATCTGTCATTTGTGGAACATAGATTTTAAGTAGGCCATTCTTTTAGAGTGATATTCTTGGTTTATTTTACTTCTGTAAATTGTAAATACAGGTACACAATCTTGAAAAGGTACATAATACTAAACATTAACAACAAACAAGTCTCAGCAACTCGAATAAAAGACTTATTTATAAGAGCCAGTACCTCACCACAGTCGCCACAGTACAATACAACAGCATAGTTTATCGTGAAGACAAATGAACAGCAACAAATCATGTTTAGACGAGAGTTTGACTGTTCAGTCGCTCAGTCGCGAGCGTGCATGAGGATGTGAGCATGTAATATAATGTAACGCATAGTTGCATCGAGAGCATTATAATGTTATAGTGAAGTTATTAGTGGTTGAATCAGCCGAGAGGCTCACGTTGGACGGAGTGAGCGCAGCTGTCAAGGCCAAGTGAGGTCAGTCCTCCGACGCTCTCCGAGCCACGATACCCGGGACCGGTTCTACAATTTTTAGTCTCTTTTTATTTTCATTTTTGTATACACGACGCTGAGACTAAACAATGTTTATACCAGTCAGCATCGAATTAACTTTTACTGCGTGGTCAAACGAAATAATTTAATATGTTTTTTTATGTTATTGAGTTAAAAATTAAAATTAAATGTAGGCATTTTACTACAACCTACATTCAAGATTCAATATAGAATTCTGTAATACCGATATCTAGGTATAAATCCTCTTATTCATGAATTATTTAACACCTCGCTCGTGCTTGAATAAATTGATGGTTATTAAATCTTTTAACCTATTTAAAATGCATTTTTTTTTCAATAAAGTCATTAATCGAGACTTGTGTTTTTATTTATCTGCATTTCTGCATAGAGAGAACTTCTCATGGTTAGAAAAAAACACATATTCCTGTCTACTATGCTCATAAATGTCATAAATCAAAATATAGAAATTGTTTAAATTCAAAAGCTCTGTCTATTTGTGATACCTACGGCGTTTATTTATTTTTACTCAAAGTTTATTTTTTGTGGAATGGTTGATGGCCACCAGATGGCGTGCTTTAGTGTTCAGTGTGTTCACGCCATGGAGACTGTATGGTTTCATTTCTTAACAGCTATAAACATGGCACCCTCTTCTCTCGCTATGGAATTTTACACACACAGACTGTAAATAGCCGCACAATTTACACAAATGTAGTCGTTGGGATTGTTGTGGGGTTTTCCCAATGAAACCGGGAATCTTAGAAATCGTTATTTTCAGAAACACTTTTTGCATAGTTTACTTTTATTATAAAAAGAAATTACTGTTACAATCAATAAAACCACGTCAGGTACAAAAAAAAACATAAAGTAATTCTTAATTTTGTGCTTAATTAGAAATTCAAATATTAGCTTTAAAATTAATAACTATATCAACTTAATACAACTACACGCTTGTATTCCTCGAAAGGTGTACTAAATATACTAGGTCACGAAGACAATACGTCAATAAATGAAAACACTGGCAATACTAGTTCATAGGAATATTCTTAAACTATAGAATTAATCCTAACATTGAAATCGAAAAGAACAAGCAATCTTAATAGAATAAAACTATCAAAAAATAGAACACCATTTATAAAATATTGTTTCACTAGCCTTATCTGAACTACTGGACATATTCGATTAAATTCTTATATGCAGATACAACTGTCGTATTGTTGTTGCCACCCTATATTTATTTATTTATTTAACACTTCAAGCACATAGTACAGAGGCGGACTTAATGCCATAGGCATTTTCTACCAGTCAACCTTTGTGTGATGCAGAGACAAACAGTGGTAGGTGTATATCTATAAAATATTATACATTGAATACTAAACCAAACTACAAAGGATACATAAAATACTATAAAAATATATATATGTATAATTATATTTTTTTTTTTTAAATAAGGCCAACTTTTTTTTAAGTTCCTCTCATAAAACCGTACCTACTAAATTACAATTAAAACTACTTCAAATAAATAAAGAGTGTAAAACACCTCTTAACGAAGCCGAAAGGCACTGGTTTTCCCTGTCATTGCGATCATTTTTTTGTTTTACACCATACCTGGGAACCTTCTAGTTACGGAGATATTAGGGGTCAAAGTTCCAACTTTTTGACAAGTATTTTTTTTAATACAAGTTTTTAATGTAAGATTTTTACTTTAAACACCTCCACGACCCCCGTACTATCCAATCCGTCCATCAGCACAATCTTTTGAGTGCGTTACATTGAGTTCTACCACAAAACATGATTTTACACCCCCCAAAAAAAGTCGTTTCCCAGCAATAATTTTTGCGTAAAGTTACTTAGTTTCATGTACAGAATGCTTGGTTGACGGCTTCGTGATGAGGTGATTTACACGGTGTAGATCTTTCATCAATTTGACATAGTAAGTTAATAAACACTAGATAGGTACTTTTCAAACCATTTTGTAACGCTTGTAACGTTGTTTAAACAAGTCCTCGTTCACATTAATTTTCTAACCAAGAATTTGATGTTCGCAGATATTTCTTTATTTCAAGTAGAGTATATTAAACATCATCTGGAAATATTTAAGAGATTAATACTTGATAAGTTGGAAGGAAATAAAATATCAGTCATTCGGTCCCAAAGCGCTTCCCTGTGAAACTCTTTAAAAAAACTCACAAATAATTATTAATTTTAGCCAAAAGCTCGCTTTATCAACCACAACACAACTCTAAGGAATCACACAAAAGTATGAAAATATTGGCAAGTGGACTTAAACGTGGATGCAAATGTTAAATGAAGTCACTTTTTTCTTGACTGCGAAGATGGCTTTTAAACCTCACCCCCGTATAAAAACTTTTTCACAAAAATAAATAACTGACTTCCAAAAAAAACACTAAAAAGTGGCAAATAATTTTAGTTTCGGAAGCCGGTGGCAAAAAAGTTAATGAAACAAACAAGTCAAAGTGAAAAAATACTAATCGAATTGATAACCTCCTCCTTATAGAAGTCGGTTAAAAAAGAAAAAAAACATTTTTTTTTTTAAAACTTATTAGTGGTACACCTGGAAAGTGCTTACCGTTACGATTCCAACAAGCCCAAACACAGCTAAGATTCATTGCCTTATTATGGAGTTCCGAAGCCTGTCTCTTGGATTCATCATCAGATCTGATGGTAGAATGGTTCTTATTGGGCGCAAATGCTTCACTTGTTGTAGAAAATACAAAAATTGCTGTACGTTTTCCTATAAAATTTGAAGAGTTCCCTCGATTTCGCCAAGTTTCTATCATAAGATCCCAACTTGGTGACTATGGGACTATTTGGAAAGTATGCCCTTTCCAACAAAAAAAGAATTTTCCAAATCGGTTGGAAAGCGACGGAGTAATGAGCGACCAAACATTAAAAAAAAATAAAAAAATACAAACATCCGAGTTGAGAACCACCTCCTTTTTTAGAAGTCTGTTAAAAAGTGTTAAATTGTCCCTTTACACATCTCCAACATTCGAACGTATACCCCATTTTTCCACTAATCACCCACTGAAGGAAGAGTATTTTTTTACGTTGGTATTTGTAACCTCTCTACGAAGATGCCAAGCATCTTGCAGTTTTTCAGCAGAAACTACTTATATAGCTTACTTTAACAAAACTGAAAATCAGTACACAGACTTCGGACCCGGGCTTACAGAAGTAGGTGAAGAAAATCTGATGAGGTAGAGAGGTCCTTAGATGAGTGAAATGTGGGATGATGGGACACTTAATTGACTTAATATAGTCGCTTTTAGGATTGCCACTCAGAAGTGGAAGATTGTAATGTTCAAAGTTGTGACATTTCTAGTCCGTGCAGTCAAAAAATTTGTACTCTTACGTTACATCGCAAGTTTTGCTCGCAGTGCTCTATAGTCCTAATCTACATATTGAATATTTCGATTCCCTTGACTCTACTCTCAGTGATCTTTGTCCTTTGTATGAGCACGTTATTTTGATGGGTGATTTTAATACTTGCTTGATTAAAAACGACACCCGCTCTCTCAAACTCCTTTCCGTCTTGTCATCCTTTAATCTTCAAGTATTGCCTCTCTCTGCAACTCACTATTTTCCTAATTTTACACCTTCTTTTCTAGATCTTATGATTGTTTCTTCTCCTAATAATGTTAAATACCATGATCAACTTACTGCTACTTTCTAATTACCACCACGATCTAATTTATATGTCGTATCGCATCCGTGTTCCTAAGCGTAAGCCTCAGCTATTATATCTCCGGAACTACAAAATCATAGATTTGGAGGCATTGCAGTGTGTTGCCAACAATCTCGACTGGTCCCCTTTGCTCAAAAAGGACAGTATTGAAGAGAAGGTGGGCTATTTTAACAAAACGGTTCTCGACTTGAATGACCAGCATGCGCCTATTCGACGTGTTAAATATAACCCCGCCCCATGAATTACTGCTCAAATTAAAGGGCTCATGGCGCGTAGGGATAAAGCTAAGAGCAGGTATAAGCGCAGACCTTCAGAGCTGAATCTCTCTTATTACAAATGGCGTAGTTCTTCCGATGTTTGGAAATTACTAAAGTTTGTAGGCATACGCAAATCACCTACAAATCAGTGCAAGGATGTGAACCTCAACGATCTTAATAAACATTTCTATTTCTTTCCCTTTTCTCTCGATTCATCTGCCAAAGCTGTGACCTTGGATAACCTTTCCAGGTTGCCTTTGCCACAATATTCTCCTTTTAACCTTAGTGATGTTTCTGAGGATGACGTTGAGAAATCTGTCCTTGCAATTAAATCTTCAGCAGTCGGTAACGATAAGGTGTGTTCTAGAATAGTAACCCTTATCCTTCCCTCTTTACTTCCGGTTCTGACTTACATCTTTAATCACTCTTTTTCTTGTTGCTCTTTTCCTTTAGTTTGGAAGCAGGCTCACATCATACCTTTATCCAAAACTAACAATCCTTCCTCGCTTTCCCACTTTAGACCTATTTCGATTCTCCCATTTCTTTCTAAAGTTTTTGAGCACTTAATCCATAAACAATTGTCATTTTTCTTGACGTCAAACACTCTAATATCCCCTTTCCAATCGGGTCTCCGCTCGGGTCATAGTACTGTCGCTGCACTTCTGAAAGAAAGAGAAGATATCCGCTGGGCAATGGAAAATAAGTCACTTACCGTTTTTGTTTTGCTTGATTTCAGTAGTGCTTTCAACTCAGTGGATTTCGACATTTTGCTAGGTATCCTCAAATCTTTAAAATTTTCTTGTTCTACTTTAGCTTGGTTTAATTCTTATCTTCGGGGAAGTTCTCAGTGTGTTCGCCTTGATGACTTTCTCTGATTGGTGTAACCTCACCGAGGGTTCCTCAGGGTAGCATTCTCTCTCCTCTTCTTTTTTCAATTTTCATCAACATGGTTACCAGTGTAATCTCTTCTCATTATCATCTTTATGCAGATGACTTGCAGCTATACCGGCAGCTGATGTAGATTCCGCCATTGCTGCTATGAATCATGACCTGGCTTGTATCAGCGCCTGGGCTAAATCATTCGGTTTGCAAATTAACCCAACAAAATCTCAGGCCATGATCATAGGCAGCCGATTTTCCGTTCGCACTGCAGCTGTTGTTGCATCCTTGATGCCCTTGTACCTCGATGGTGTACGCATCGAGTATACATATACCGCCAAAGATCTGGGTGTTACTGTTGACTCGACTCTGTCGTGGCGAGCTCAAGTCAACGAGGTCAGCCGTAAGGTACATTTTTCTCTGCATTCGCTGAAATGCCTTCAGAGTCTCCTGCCTTTGAAGACTAAAATCTCCACGGCACAAACACTCATTCAGCCGATAATAGATTAAGCCGACGCCTGTTACCTGGATGCTACTGAGGAGCTATTAAATAAGCTTGAGCTTGATGTATTCGCTTTATTTATGGTCCCCGTAAATATGACCATGTTTCTCACCTTCGCAAGGAACTCAAGTGGCTCCCAATCCGCCTTCGCAGGAACACTAGGAGGGTTACCTATGTTTCACCGAAAAGAAATTGACAAATTATCACTTCCCAAACAATTTTCCGCATAATTTCATTTGCCAAATTATTACTAAGCAATAAATCTTTTACAAATAATTGTAACGCAAACCTAATGTTTGCCAAGTGAACGTTTAAACAATAACTTGTTTACCAACTAGTACTTTTACCAATTTTCATGTAGTCAAATATTTCAGTTGGCAAATATTTAGTACCGCCAGTTTTCAATTTACCATTTCTATTCAGTCAATTGCTTAATTAATGACAAAAATTTGCATCTAGATATGTTAGTTGCAATGAATATACAAATTAAATTACAATGTGTACTGTTAAGTGGGTAGATGGTAAATCATGGTTGTGCGTTGTTTCATCGCTAATTGTTTCATTGAATTTCGTTTAACATAAATTGTTTCTCATATTATCATTTCATAGAATAATCAATACGCAGAATGCTTACTTAAAAAAAAATTAAATCATCAATTTTTGTTTCAAATAAAGTTTAATGTTAGAATATTCATATCATAGAATAACAAATAAAATATTCTTTATCCACATATCGTTTGTTTCACATAAAACTTATTGCGAAGAATAACATTTTATAGAGTGTCAGTTTCTCAAACTCAAACCTTTAAAAAAAAAAATACCCTCCTATAAAATTACAACACCGCATTCACAAAAATAATGCGGTTAAATTCTTGTCAAGCAGGAAAACAGTCTTGTTATTCTCACTACTGGTGACCCTACCTGTTGCACGCAGCATGCAAGCAAGCATGTAGCATGCAAGCAAGCATGCAACATGCAGCATGCAAGCAAGCATGCAGCATACAACAAGCATGGTTTCTGTCACGGCTCCGGTGCTTCGGGGTTCCGGCGGCCCCACGCGAGTTTATCGTCGCAGATAGCTTCGGCTTGCTGACCGGCAAACCGGCCAGCCTCAGCCACGGCGGCGAGCGTTAGATACCACCTACTCCTCAGCTCGCGGGCCGCCTATTCCCTCCGCGCCTACGCGGGTTTAAATTACACTCTAGGGGTAGGGCAGACAAGACTACGTGGAGTCTGGTTTGCAGCCATTCGTTTTTGTCGGTTGTGCGTTGTTTCATCGCTAATTGTTTAATCGAATTTTGTTTCACATAAATTGTTTCTCATATTATCATTTCATAGAATAATCAATACGCAGAATACTTACTTTGAAGAAATTTAAATCATCGATTTTTGTTTCAAATAAAATTTAATGTTAGAATATTCATATCATAGAATAACAAATCAAATATTATTTATCCTTATATTGTTTGTTTCACATAAAACTTATTACGAAGAATAACATTTTAATCGACTGACAGTTTCTAAAATTCAAACCTTTGAAAAATACATACCCTCCTACAAAATTACAACACCGGGTTCACAAAAATAATGCGGGTAAATTATTGTCAAGCAGGAAAACAATCTTGTTATTCTCACTAATGGCGTCCATGCCTGTTGCATGCAGCATGCAGCAAGCATGCAACTTGCAGCATGCATGCAAGCAACCATGCAACTTGTAGCATGCATGCAAGCATGTAACATGCAACAGGCAAGGTTTCTGTCACGGCTCCGGCGCTGCGGGGCTCCGGCGGCCCCACGCAAGTTTATCGTCGCAGATGGTATTAACGCTCACCACCGCAGCTTCGGCTTGCTGGCCGGCAAGCCGGCCAGCCTCAGCCGCGGCGGCGATCTTTAGAAACCACCTGCTCCTCAACTCGCGGGCCGCCTCATCCCTCCGCGCCTACGCGGGCTTAAATTACACTCTAGGGGTAGGGCAAGCAAGACTACGTGGAGTCTGTTTTGCAGCCATTCGTTTGTGTCACTAACTTTTGTAGTACAACATATTGACTTTTAAAGACAATATTTAAATTTAAGGTTATTAATTTCGTTGAAATAGAATACCATGGAAACATACATCGAACAAACAATATTCGTCGAAAACTAATTCTGCTGTTTGATAATTGGTCAAATAATAAAATGTGGTTGTAAAATTCTTTGAATTGTGTTTCTGTAAAATATTTTTCATTCAAGTAAATAGTAGTCGAAACAAAAATATTTGAAATAAAAATACGGGGACTAAATATTATGTGAAACATTTTCTGGGAAACGAAATTCTGACAAATTTCTGTCTGCGAAACAAGGTGACACCGTTTTTGTCACTAACTTTTGTAGTACAACATATTGACTTTTAAAGACCATTTTAATTTAAGGTTAATAATTTCGTTGAAATAAAATACCATGGAAACATACATCGAACAAACAATATTCGTTAAGAAGTAATTCTACTGTTTGATAAATTTGTTAAATAAAAAAATGTGATTATAAATTTCATTGAAATGTGTTTCTGTAAAATAAGTTTCATTCAAGAAAATAGTAGTTGTAACAAAAATATTTGAAATAAAAATACGAGAGATATTTGGTAATATTATGTGAAACATTTTCTACGAAACGAAATTCTGTGAAACTTCTGTCTGCGAAACAAGGTGACACCGGTAAATCATAAATGACGCTCAATGTGTGTTAGTCATGCAAAACCCTATCACTGTGTTTTCCATATTTCTTTCTATATAATCTAGTCGTTTCTGGCAGTTCGGTTTCTGTCGTAGGAGGTCACAGTTCTAACCTAACCTAACCATTTTTAACCCCCGACCAAAAAAGAGGGGTGTTATAAGTTTTTAACCCCCGACCAAAAAAGAGGGGTGTTATAAGTTTGACGTGTGTATCTGTGTGTCTGTGTATCTGTGTATCTGTGTATCTGTGTGTCTGTCTGTGGTATCGTAGCTCCTAAACGGATGAACCGATTTTGATAAAATTGGTTTCGTTTGAAAGGTGTTTTAATCGAGAGTGTTCTTAGTTATGTTTCGAGAAAATCTGCTCAGCCGTTTGAAGGTTATCATCTCTTTTCTAGTTGAAGGGAAATATACAACTTCCATAGGTCTGGTCGATTCGAAATTTGAAATCTTGTTACTTGTAGCCATGGACATCGCCTTCGCCGGGGGGGACTGCATCCCCCCCCCGCTCCCCCCTAAAAGCTCGGGTTTTTTTTAACATATAACTTTCGTTGTTTTTTTTAATTAGCGAGAAGAGGCGCAACACCGAGAACAAGACAGTCAAGACTAAGATAAAATAATATAAGTTTAAAAAGCACGAAATAAAAATTAAATTAAAAATTTAAAAAACCCCCGACACAACGGGGGTGTGTCGGGGGTTTTTTTCTTTTATTAATTAACCCCGTCTAACAAGATTGGTTCTCGATAGCCTGCTAAAAATAATCTCTTATTTCCATATTTTTCTAGTCGTTTCTGGTACTCGCTCGGCTCGTGCGACAGTGGTGACACATGGCGTCCGGCTCCCTGTAACCTAACCTAACTTTTTTTATATAAGCGCCATAAATAACCTAATTACCTATAGTAACCATTTTTTCAGACAAATTCAATCTTATTTTTGCCTTTATTTATATTTTTGTCATAGCAAATGTTTTGACCTAACGTTTATTGTCTAAAAAATGTTTTGACCTAACGTTTATTGTCTAAAAAATGTTTGCTGTAATAAAACATTTAATTAAAGACTAAATGCCATAATGAAATTATCTTTGGTAATATTCTGCCAAGTAAAAATTTTATACCAAATGAAAAAATACGTACTAAAATCATTCCAAACATTGCATTGGTATAAAAAAGGTTGCGAAAATTTGTTTGGGTAGTGAAATTTTGTCAAAATCTTTTCGGCAAAACGGCAGGCTCCCACACTAGGATCCTATGTCACCTCTTCAATATACTACACAACCCGTCATATCCTTCTTACCTGCGCAAGCGTTTTTCTTACGCACGCCCGAGTGACGTACCGTGTCGATCGCACCTTAGAGCAATCCTTAAATCCCATCCTCATAAATCCAGCTATTACTCCTATTCCTTCTCTGTCCATGCTGTAAGGTTGTGGAACTCACTTCCGCCTAGCATTCGTGATTTAAAGACAATTTCTCTGTTCAAAAACAGAGTGAAAGAGCATTACCTTTCCTCTCAATTGTGATTTATATAATACGTATATATATTCTTATTTGTTTACATATATTAACATTATGTATTTATATTTAGTTATATGTGTATTTATATTTAGTCAATAGTATAGGTTAAGTTAGGTAAGGCAAAATGACTCGTTTTTTCTCTTTTTTCTTTCACACACTATCGTCTACATTTCTTTTTCATTTCTCCTTTCGCAGGTCTGCTGGCAGAAATTTCATATGAAATAAGCAGTACCTTTGTACTCTAATATATTATGTTTTTTCCTGTGTTGTCTATTGTGTGTACATAAATAGTAAAATAAATAAATAAATACATCCGACTGCTGCCAGCAGGTTAGTTGATATGATATTCCTCAGCAAATCATCCAGCGATTAGGTGTAAACTTATGAGAGCAGAGTGAGTAAAGCAACCATTCATTTATATTCGAAAATAACGATTTTTTCTAGAGCTCGCTTGGTACGCTCCGGACCCGACCGCCAGTATTTGAAATTTGAATGCCCAACCGACGCATTCTTAGGCATTTTGAGAGGGCCTAGCGTGCTATGGCCGTATTGAATCTCGTGGCCTGTTCAAGTTAAAATTCTCTATTACAATGCTTTTATGTTGGATGATGATATAGATTAGTGATTGACAGATTTTAGACGGTTTACAAACTAAACTATATGGTTATGTATACCTCAGTGGTTACATCACCAAGACTTAATAAAGTACACAATTCATATCGTACAAACTTAGGATCTGACTCATAAGTACAGATACATAAGTAGATTGATACATGAGTGAACCAATTGAAAACCACACAAACACATTTTAGACTAGAAAGCTCCAGCATCTCCTCATAGAAACTCACAAAACCGATTGCGAAACCAAGAGCAAGCAAAAAACAAGAAATGCCCCTACATTATGTAGCTACTTCAAACCAAAATTCATATTTCTCTTCATTCTAATTTAGTAACCCAGTCTCATATAATTTGTAAAGCTAGCAAAAGTAACTTACATTATAATTACAAACCAATGTTCCTGATGTTATATAAACGGAAATACGTAGTTAAACCAACCTTATTATATAATACTCGTTTACTATCGCGAAGAGATCTCTAATGCGAATAAGATCAACTTGAATATAGAACACTTTTACTGGCAACACAATCAGGTTTGATTGCACACAAGAGCACAAAATAAATAAACTAATACCTGAAACAGAACATTGAATAAAATATAAAAATTTCAATGTAGGCAGAAACTCGCTAAGTAGCCGCGTACTCGTAAAACGATGTTCAAACATTTAATTGCAAAGTGTAATATTGTTTTATGGTATTCATGCTTCGCTAGGTATGTGTATCACTTAAATAGCGTCCAAGCGTTGGAAATGCTGGAGAAATATCAACGAACTGGAGAACAATGGAGTATTATGTGGTAATATTAGAAATATATTCGTTTACTTATGCGTGGAAAAAAGTATCTAAACAAATCGCAGCATTGTTATACTCGACAGGGTCGAGACCATATACATGTGAATAAAGCGTATCAACAAATATACCTTTGTTGCAAACCATTATTCATTTTTCATAAAATTTATAGATCTTTTACATTTGTAAAAAATGGAAGGAAATGTCTGTTAAACAATGCACACACAGGTGTAAATACAAACTGATGTGGCTAATTGTTTAATCAAAGGTACGTGTGACAGAAATCAACACTTAACGTCAAGATATTTTTTATCTTATCCTGGTTTGGGACAGAAAGGATCGCAGTCGGTGGCTGCGGCCAGGGTAAACGGAGCGCACGCCCCCCGCGCGGCCCGCAATCCGCGGGCGTCTCCGGGTATGTTTCAACAGACGCAGGAGCTTTTCAAACGTGGCTACATTCGAGGCTTTGAACAAGTAACTTGTCGGGGTCATAACCTGTTTGCGACCCCTCCCTGCGGGACCGCGGGCTCTCCGTGTACTCTAGTGACCCGCGCTCCAACTGGTGAACAATCAAAATAATAATTTATTTTGAAGCCTTTTTATACCTACCACGAAAATAGAAAAAAAATCCGTACTCTGAGCTTAACACGTTATATTAATTGTATACGGACATCAACTTTCAAGATGATATGTATTTTTTAGGTACCTACTTCCTTAATCTAAATACAAACCCGGGAAACTAAAAATTGTATCAAAATGTATTTCCTTAGGCATTTCTTGAATTTTACAATTAAAACTATTCCAGATACCTACTACCTAATTAATAATAATGCTTACTTCAAGAACCTAATTAGCCGGAACCATGCGTAGAAGCGGCTACGTGTATTTGCTTCAGCGAAATGTCGTAGCAATCTTATGATGACCAATAAGTTTATCCACACTGGATATACCGAATGTTATTGTGTTGACACAAATCTATGTATATTTCAAAATGTCCGACTATATCTGTATATGAACATGTTATTCCCGTCGCCGTGCCTGCTTATAGGGAGGGCATAAAATTTAAATTGGCTGGAATTGTCGATTTGAGTTTGTTTGCGTAGGGTATTTGATTTGTTGAAATGACGTCGTAGACGTGTTGTATTTATTGTGTAGTGTTCTGTGGGCCTGTGGATATTGTTAAGGCACACAATGCGAGTGCAGCGGGCCGTTGTGCCTTGTGAAATGTTGCACGACTACTTTTTTCGTCTGGATTCTATACTCACGATACTCGTTTTTTAAGCCGCGAGCTCGAGATGTACAGGTTTATCTGTTTAAAAATTTATTAACATCGAGAAACAATTTAAAACCCTTTCTTTAGACGGCCCATGAGCGATTCATGATGAATGAAAATGTACTTGCTATTATAAAGTTATTGCTTGCGCCCATAATATATGCTTTTAATGTTTCTAATTCAATATTCTGTGTATTTTATTATCTTAATGTAATTGAAGTAAAGTGGTTTTGGGAAACTTTCTTGAAACCCAGATAATTATAACGATTAAACATGCTATGTTATTATAACTCATAAATTGTAATGCTTTTTTCAATAATGGTTTTTAGTAATTATCTAAGGCAAAGTAGATTGCATCATTTAAAATTATCACTTAAGCTGTTACCACTACCACTAGGTATTAAATTAATCACCGTTAATGCACAAGAAGTAGACAAGGCTGCAATCACAAGCCTATAGAAAATGTAATATTAATCTAGGTAACAACGACATGTATTAGCCTTGACGTCGAAGGAAAATAATACACATTCTCCAGGAATATATCGTAGAGACTACACGTACACAGTACTTATTTCTTTAATAAACTATGAAACTGTAATAGCTAGCGAAATGTGGGTATACTTTTAGGTACACCTCTGCCTTACCCCTCGGGGCGTGCAGAGCGTGATGTTATTTTATACGCTATTATACACAGTTTTACCGAGTTAAGAAGTCTTAATACCAAATTACAGGAATACGGTAGTTTCTGTTGTAAATAAGCTCGTGTGGGTTGTTATTATATTTCACTTAAATAAGAATTTAAAGTATAGACGGTATAGGCCCTTAATCTTAAGACTTTTAAATACCTGCCTGAATAAAAAATACAAATTCTAATACTTCTATCTACTACGATACTTATAATGACAGAATCTTTTATTATTGACTATAGCTGTGCCCGTGATCTTCGTCCACGCTAAATTATTATCTAAATATTACTTCTTAAGGGCTTTAATTTTTACTCCTAAAATAACATCAGCTATCTGCAAAAATCCGATCAAAATCGGCCCAGCCGTCCGTTTCGGAGATTAGCTGGAACTAACAGAGAGGGAAACAACAAGACACAATTTTAAAAATTGTTTCTTTGTTAAAAAGTACCGTATATACTTTCATATGAATTCATTAAAAAGCTGTTTTTTTGTAAATACTTTTTTTTTTAAATTGCAATTTTAATTATGATTTAAATTCCGCATCATCATTTAATTTCATCTTAACGCTCTACTTCGTACTTACACTGCGACTTATTTGAATGGCTTTCAGAACTCTTTCAGTTTCAAAGGAGATAGTTCTTAGTACCGTCTCATTGAACAACCCGGTATTTTTTAATTTATATGTTTATTTCCCAGTATTTTAGGTATTACTTAGGTAGTCGTTTGTGTTGGACATGTAATGAGGAGGGATGAAACGCATGTGACTAAAAGAACGATGAATATGAATGTTGTTGGATTGAGAGGCAGAGGAAGGCCAAAGAAAAGATGGATGGGTTGTGTGAGGAATGTTATGAAAGAGAAAAGAGTACATGATGACAGGGGAGAATGACAGAAGAAAACGTGTTGCGCTGACCCCAAGTAGAATGGGACAAGAGCAGGAAGATGGTGATGATGATATTAATAGGTATAACTGTAATTTTTTACATGGCGTGTCACAACGGCTGAAAACCCGCGATTATTCGGAGTATGAATGAAAAACTGACGGAACAATAAGTAATCAAACGTAATTTTTCATCGAACAGTAAGCACCTCCGCATAAATTAATTGAATTCAATTCAATAATCCACCTCAGCAAGTACATACAACTGATTTGGAGCTACTGTCCTAAAGATACGAAACATTACTTACTACTTCTTCATGGAGAATCTCTATCGTAGTAGTGGCCTGCTCAGCTATTCACGGAAGCAGATTTCATCAACACCGGAGGAGGAGACCTTATCTTCTCCCAAGGGGATGGGGCCGGATCTTGCGGAACACCAGTTTGGTTTCCGCAGGGGGCGCTCGACGGTGGACGCCATCATGCGCGTGAGGGCTCTCACGACGGGGGATGCAGTGTCCCGGGGTGGTGTCGTCGTGGCGGTGTCTCTTGACATCGCCAACGCCAATGCCGTGGACCTGCATTAGGGAGGCACTCTGGTATCACCGGGTGCCGACCTACCTTCGTCGTGTGGTCGGGGACTACCTGACGGACAGGGCCGTCATCTACCCCGGTCGCAACGGAGAGTGGAACCGGCGAGAGATGTCGTGCGGTGTTCCACAGGGATCGGTTCTGGGGCCACCCTTGTGGAACATCGACTACGACTGGGTGCTGCGCGCCGACCTCCCTAGCGGTGACAGCGTAGTTTGCTACGCTGACGACACGCTGGTGCTGGCACAGGGGAGGTCGCACGAGGCGGCGGCCGAACTAATGACACGCGGGGTTGCGATAGTCGTGGAGAGAATCCGGCAACTGGGTCTCGGAGTGGCATTGCACAAGTGCGAGGCCATGTGCTTTCATGGGCCTCGGAATGCGCCACCGTCGGGATCCATACTGACGGTAGGAGGGGTTCCCATCGGCGTCGAGTCGACGCTGAAGTACCTAGGGCTTGTCCTCGACAGCCGGTGGAACTTCGTTGAGCACTTCCGACGTTTGGCCCCCAAACTGGAACGGGCAGGGGCTGCGTTCAAGCGGCTCTTGCCCAACCCGGGGGGTCCAAACGCCTCCTGCCGGAGGCTCTATGCGGGGGTCGTGCGGTCCATGGCCCTTTACAGGGCCCCGGTGTGGGCGCGTTCTTTGAGGCGGCGAGTCGCCCATTACCTGAACGCGCCCCCGAAGGTGGTAGCCGTAAGGCTGGTCCGGGGGTCCGCACGATCTCCGGCGAGGCGGCGAGCCTCTTGGCCGGATTGCCGTCATAGGATCTGGAGGTCGCGCGCCTGCACGAATGGCGCGCGGAGGCACTACGCCAGGGGGAAACTCCGCAGCCGCGGCAAATTGTCGCTCAGCGGACAGACCTCCGGCGCGATCTCATGGCGGCATGGCGACAGCGACTGTCGCAACCACGTGCAGGGCACGCCACAATTGTGGCGATAAGTCCCCATTTTGAGGAGTGGCTGGAGAGGCGCCACGGCGCCCTCACCTTCCACGTGACGAGGATCGGCCGGAGGACACGGTAGAGCACACCGTGGAGCTCTGCCCCGCTTGGTCTGAGCACCGCCGTGTCCTCGTAGCGATTGGCGGCGGCGACCTCTCGCGTCCGGCCCTGGTTCAATCCATGGTCCGGAGCGAGAGGGAATGGGGAGCCGTCGCCTCCTTCTGCGAAGCAGTCATGCTAGCGAAGGAGGTGGCGGAACGTGAGAAGGAGAGAACCTCACGTCCCAGCCGCCGCGGGAGACGCCCCGGGCGTCGGGGAGCCTGTGGACGGTGAGTAATGGGCCAGCTCACCGTCCGTCCGTCTTATGACGACAGACCGTGCCGACGGCGCGTCTGTGTTCCACGCGCTCCTCAAGGAGATGTCAGCAAATCGGAAGAGGCCGATGCCTGCCAGGGCTGCGGGTTGTTCGAAAGAGATACCGTGGCCCTGGAACACAAAGGGCGAAGAAGGAACATGGGTGGGTTTTAGTCAGTACAAGTCTGACACTCCCTCCCGCTCCGCCCAGAGCGGGAGAAGTCATTTGATGATTTCCCATCCGCAAAAAAAAAAAAAAAAAAAAGTGGGTGCTGAGTCAGAAAACCTCCCCGTGTGCCTGGCGGCTGCCGGTCCCTCTCGATACGTTTGGAGGGAAAAGCAGCTGCCGGGACGGTGCACCCTCGGCGCGGGCAGTGGCCTTCCCCGAGGAATGGGAAGAGATTCCCATCCCTCGGGGAATGTTACTACCTGTGGCGAATATTCTGACACGGAGGGGTCCAACCTGGACCAACAAGGCGTTTCTCCGCGTGACCCTCTGAAACGCAGAGGGCACAGCGGAGGAGCAAGGGCGGGCTCGGTGCGCACTCACCCTGCCACCGTGCAGACAGAGTGGGACTGGTCCCTCGCTGTCTCCGTCGATCTCGTAATCCTATCATTGAAGTGTCGTGGTCACGTCTCGCGGCTTCGTTCGGGACCAGATTTCAAAATCAAAAGTCATTTAATCAAATTAGGCTGATAATCAGCACTTTTTGAACGTCAAAATTACAAAAGACAGTCCCCCAAAACGCCCGCTTCGATTTCGATTCGATAAGTCGTATGTCTATCTTGTTTTGGCATTACGAAAGCGAGCGAGATAGACATACGACTTTCCGAATCGAAATCGAATCCGAGCGTTTGTGAATACGGGGGCAGAAAACCTCCATAAAAAGCTACCCCGAATCTCAAGCGGTGGCGCACCGTGAAAGGATGTATGGCTGACGGGTGTTCCCATGTAACAATCATTCGTCAATGCGTCCCACATCAGAGTACCAGCCGACCCTCTGGCGGGTTATAAATGTCAAAGTCTTATCCGGGCACAGGGGGCACTGCCTGGATGGACCTTTTATTGGGATCACACTCGTGGGATCAAAATGGTTGCAACAAAAAATAAAAACAAAAACACGGATGACGGGAAGGCGAAGAGAGGGAGAGGAGGGATGCGGGGTCGGAGTCCGACGCCGTATTCAGTGAGGTGAGCGCGGGAAGCTGGGAGAGCTCCCGCTGCGAGAGGACCGGGCTGCTGTTGAGGACCGCAAGTGGTCCAGACCGGAAGGCGACCGCGAGTCGTCTTCCGAAGGGGAGCTGGCCTCGGCTCCTAAAATTTCCACCAACAGGCGTGGTGGAATACGGGGCATGGGGAGGGGGCTCCCGGCTTCCGAGAGATCTGGGGTGGCCGGTCACGAGCAGGCCCATCCAGGCACCTGTGAGGACGAGGCAGATACAGCTGGCTCCGATGCGGAGCGTAAGGCCAGGTTTTTGAAGTAGGTGGAAGCTGCGATAAGTGTCGTGGCCTTGAAACGGATGACATCATCCAAACTCAGGGCCATACCTGCGGCTTCCGCCTCCATCATGGCGGCAGCACAGGCTAGCTATCCTCCGCCAGGCGAAGTACCCAAACTGCGGGCAGAGGTCGCCCGCCTGTCGGCCGCCACAGAGCTTCTCCACGAGGAGAATCAAAAGCTTCGGGCAGACCTGGCCGATCTGCGTGAGTCCGGCTCCCGTGACGTGCCCCAGCAGCAGCAGTACCAGCCGATGCCGGTCGAGAACCAGGTCCTGCACCTGGTTCGGCAGGAGCTGGCTGCCTTCCAGACACGGTTCTCTGTCCTGGAGGGCATTGTCCTGCGCCACCCCCTGGCGGCAAACAAGGCGGTCCTAGAGCGAGCTCGGGCCCGAATGCAGCCCCCGGACCGAGGGCCCGAAGGCGCCTTCATATGCGGCTGCTACGGCTGCCGTTTCCGGACCAGGGCAGCCTGGCCAGCATTCCGGCAGGGCTAGGCCGGCCCCTCCCGAAAAGTCGGCTCCGGCAAAACCGGCAGCAGCGAAACAGGCGGCGCCCCAGAAAAAAAAAGAAGGGCAAGGTGGCTGCTCAGGCGGCGAATGTGCCAGCGCCAGCCGCAAGTCGGCCGCAGCCCCCACAGCCACTGCCGCCCCGCCCTGGTCACCTTGGCCGAAGCCGAGTGGCAGGTGGTTGGGGAAAGGAGGAAGGGGCGAAAGGCGGCCAAAAAGGTTGTGCTATGTAAAGTGATAGCCTGAAACACAGGTTTAAATTAACCTAGATCCGGCAGGTCGCTACCAAACATCTTAATAGGGATGATGACTGGGTAAAGAAAACGAAATTCTATTTTGTCCGTCAATCAGGTAATACAAAAATATTAGATACGTATTTTTTTTTATCAAGTTAACAAAAAAATACTTAGTTAAAACGCATTAAAGTTGGAGAGTGGGGGCTCACTACGTCACAACTAGGTATAAAATGTACTGAGCCGTGACGTCATGCGCCATTTCAACTCAAAATACCTTCGTAATTTTACGATTACGTGGAAAAAGAAAAAATACGTGTCAAATACTTTTTAATAATCTACCCGATAGACAAATAAAAAAAAATGAGTCACCATCCCTATTGAACTATCATTACCTGCAACTTTTGTATATGTTTTATTTATAGTTTACTTATAAAGTACTTATTATACCAATGAATAAGAAATAATACTACTGCGCCTACATGTACACTTTTTGTAATACCTTTTTTTTTAAATAAAATTTTAATTTCTTTTATTTATTTATTTTACTGCACTGCATGTGCGGCAGCGGGCAACCCGGCCGATCACCGGGCAGGGAGCAGGGCCTGCGCTCCACCCACCAGGACCAGGGGCAAGGGAAGGCCTTCAGCCACCGCCTCCACCGTCGCCACCTCCGCAGCCGTCACCACTGTCACTACCGCTGTCGCCGCCACTACCGCCGCGAGACCCCCACAGGGGGCCCGGGAGGGGGCTGCAATGGAGTGCCAATAATGGCCCCGTTACGGCTTCTCCAGGCAAACATCAACCACTGCCGCTGTGCTCAGGATCTGTTGCTCCAGAGGATGGCGCAGTGGTCGCTTAACGTCGCTGTGGTCGCTGAGCCGTACTTTGTCCCGCCCAGGGAAGACTGGGTGGTGGACCTGAGCGGCTCAGTGGCCATAATTTTGTCGGCCACCACCAGTACCCCGACCCACAAGAGTGTCAGGAAGGGTCAGGGTTGCGTAGCAGCACGGTTCGGGGAGATCGTCGTAGCGGGAGTCTACTTCTACCCGAGCCGAAATCTAGCCGAGTCCCTCACCTTCCGCCTGACGCAGGTCCTCACCGGACACGGTTGTTTCGGGAGGTTCCTGCACCGAATCGGGCGGGAGGAAACGCCTGGGTGTCACCACTGCGAGGACCGGCCGGAGGACACGGTGGAGCACACCGTGGAGCTCTGCTCCGCCTGGTCTGACCACCGCCGTGTCCTCGTAGCGGCGATTGGCGGCGGCGACCTCTCGCGTTAGTAAGCAGTAATCAGCGTATCTATGTTTAAAACCACAGCAAACTGCTTTAGAGCGTAGGTGGCACTACTAATTTTTTTACTAAAGGCCTGTATTTGAGGTTTCCAATTCAATTTAGAAGTCCCAGATTTTTTTTTGTGTCAGCTTCTTTGATATTTATATTATTAGATTGAATATAAAGATTTTTCATTGTTCGTAGATTGGAATGAAGAAGACTGGCATTGTGTGTGCTTTTCCGATGAATCTCGTTTCGGTCTCATACCGAAACGAGATTCATCGGATCCTCTATCACGACAAGAACTTCTAAAATTTTGTCATGAAGTGATATGTGATTGGGAATAATAATAATGATATGGGCCGGTATGTGATGAGGATTCTTTGAAAAGTAATCACCCCTTTGCGAGGCCGGTTGGGTAATTCGCTTAAATGCACATCCTCACACGGCTAAAGTCGTAACACGCACTCTTGCCGAAGCTCGAATCAACGTTCTTCCGTGGCCTGCTCAATCGTCAGACCTCAAGTCAATTGAGCTCGCATGCTTTAAAGAAGGCCCCTGCCGAGTATGAATGCCACGCATGGGTATGCATTAAACATAGAAATTAAAGTAAAAAACCAATCTGGGAGACTAGATTTGGTAAATATTGATTGGATATTTTTTTATTGCAAAAACTTTACTTGTTCCCTAGACACTTTTGATGTGTCTAGTTCTTTATTTATGTTTTTAGGAAAACCTATAAGAAGTCTATTTTTTTTAAATAACATGGTAAATCTGACAATATTGTGCGTCACAGGTACCGTTGAAAACTATCGTCGGGCACTAGCTATTGGCAGTTTGCTGAAGTGGGCGCAGTCGTGAGACACTATATTATCGATTCATTTTCCGTTTAGTTTAGTGTTTAGTTTAAGTTTTTTACTGTGTGCACTTGTGGCATATACCAAATAAATATGTTTTCTTTCTGTTTCTTTCTTTCTTTGCAAACTTACATATATATAATTCATCGTACGGAACCTCCGTCTCCATGTTCTTATTTAATTGTTGTATTATTTTATGGGCCGGGAACTGCTGCGTTAGTTGGGTCCAAAACTGAATTCTCATTCAATCTCTGAAAAATTGTAATTTTACGAATCCCAATCCACTCGAAACTGTATTTGAACCTCAATATTTTACTTCAATATAATGTTATATTATGTTCATAGGGACATTGTTTAAGGAACATGAAAGTCACCATATTAAGGGTTTTATAGAACTGTTTCCAATGAAACCGTAATAAAACATTATAAATAAATAAAAAACATAATTAATTACAAAACAAAAAGCTCTTAAAAGCTTTCCTTTTCAAACTCGGTAGGGTTGGGGTGGCGCCCCTCAATTATTATACCTACCAAACTAAAATATATTCCATTTTGAGTACGTATACGTTGTAGTTGTGTATATCTGTGATATTATACGTGTTGGAATCCGCGATATCATACATGTAGGTTTAGATTGCTAACATTGAAGACATCCTCTGCTTGAACTCCTTATGAAATAATAAAACGGTAGCTTCAATAAATGCGAGGTACTAAAAATAAAAAGTGAAAACCGTTTAGTTTTACAAGACGATGACTATAAAAGTAAACGGTAACCATTTCAGTCAAATACAGAACACTGAAATAGTACTAAATAAAAGACGAACCGCTGGACAATTTTATAACATGACATAAATCCCGCAAGTGTCGCAAATGTGGTAACAAATTACAAGCATACTGACGGAACGAAATGTTGTTTGACAGCGCAAGTAATTAGTTACGCCTGAAAGACTACAGATAAGGAGGCCTTTCAAGAAATACTCCAATCTAACTTAACATTGTGTTTCAGTATCGTACAGTAGAACATCGGATTCAATCCCAGGCCTAATATTAAATTTAATTTAGGGAATGTTTGTTTGAATTTTTTTGGTTGTAAATTGGAGTAAAATGAAGGAGCGTCCCGGCGCGGGACGGAGTGGAGAATAACACATGGGGTGCAGTGAAGGGTGCGGCGCGGGGCGGCCCACTGAAAAGTGCGCGGGTGGGGCTGAACAAACTCGCGGGGACATACAACTGCGGCCTCCGACTTTCAAATATCTTATACACTTTAATCAATACCAAATATCATTCAAATGAAAAAGGAAGTGTTGGTGGTTTAAAGAGTCTCTTTTCACTGTTTTGCTAGCAAATCATGGTACCTTTGTTGCTGATTATGATTTATAAAGATAAATAATATAAAAATAACTGTAAAAGAAGTGAAAACTGTATTTTCTGGAAATTGAAATATTTTTCTAGACTAAAACAAAATAAGTCTATTTCCAACATTTTGTGTCATAAACACATTCAAATGTTGTATAGCCATGCTAATAACAATGTTAATAGCGATTTGAGTACTCTTTCAAAATACAGTTATTGTAAAAACAAAGCATTACAATAGCGCCACTAAACTAGTTGTTAAACTACAATACAGATAAGAGTGTACGATAGAAAGTGTGTCACATTCACGTTCCAATGAAGACGCATCCGGTCATAAATCTTACGTAAAGTATTCAGATAAAGTAAAAAATATGTATTAAATGAATAAGAAAAACTGAACATTATCGCGGTCGCAGTTGAACGTCCCTCCAGCATGTACTCTCAAATAGGGGAACAAGCATTTTAGCATTACCCCCGTGCACAACTCTTCCCGCGGGGGAGGGGGTGGGCCCACGGCGACGTAAAAATCAATATGCTGGAGTTGTTAAATCACGCTTATAAACGAGCACTCGTCTTCGTTTCATTCCTGAAATTGCTCAAGTATACGAGTTTAGTTTTCATTAAAATTCTCGTGTACAAGCGACAAAAACATAGGAGTTGAACTGTCTACGAAACGTAGATGTACATCTATGTGCGACGTCACTGTGCTTTCCACACTATTTTAGATCCTTATGTTTCATACTAGTACGTTTATTTAATGGTAAATGTCTACATTTCATATCTGGAGAAGTGCGTGATTCTACTTATTTAAACCTACTATGTAAATTGCGAAGAATTCTAATATAGCTTAATATTTTTAATTTATGAAGCAGAAAATACTTTAACCTGCAGATATAAAAGTTAGTCAGTAAACACAGTTAACAGTCGAAAAATAATTAAGCATAAAAAGCTGACATTTAGTAGGTTAATCCTTTTTTCTCGGTGAGCAAACTCTTCCCCTTGGAGAAACAAACTAGGGGTCTGTTGACTTTGAGATAAGATTTTTTTGTATTCGAATTCAGAGTTCGTTTTTTCTAATTTAAATTACGATCTGATTGAGCTTTTGATAATTCTTTACCATTCAGGTATTAAAAACGACTAGTAATTTTAGTGTGAACCTACAAGACTGCAGTAAAATAAGTAAAATATCCTCGATATTTTCAAGGAAGGAAAAAAAAATAACCTAGTATACACACAGATACAAATTCTATTAGTGAGATAAAGATCCAAGTATTCAGAGCAGCAATTATAGCAGGCACACGATAAATAAAACATTGTCGTACCGACAAAATATACTGCTTTACTTTGGTGTCGATTATCTGATAGCAGGAATCCTTTGATCTCATTAATCGAGTTGAGTGGAATTAATTAAAAAAGGTCAACTGCGCGACAATACAGAAGCTCTCGCAATAAGGCGGTATATACTAAGTTGTGTGAACATAGATTTAGTATAGTTACTAAAAACAATTAGGTGCAACATTATGTAATACTCTAGGGGAGTATGAGTAGGTAGAGGCAGGTAGGTACATACCTGTCTACCTAATCGTACACACATACGAAACAAATCACAAACATCCATTATATATGCATTATACTTAAGAGAATAAAGTACCTTACCTTGAAAATAGGAAATAGATTACCAATATACCTTTTCAACACTGGAATTTTTGCCAAGTATTCCCTAAAGATAGCACGGGCTCACAAGTTCATGCAGCCAGTAACCTACAAATTTTATTCGCTATGATTGGATCAATTATAAAGGTTGGAACGCAATGACCCAGCACACTCTGCCACGACCACCGGACATCCGCGTGACCATTCAATCCATTTGTTTTGAGTATATCTATCATTTTTACAAAACAAACAAAGTGAAGTATAAATATGTTTTTCAGCAAACCTAATAAAGTCTTAAGGCAAACTGTATGTATTACTGTAATATCGCAAGCTTAAACGCTTTGCCCAGTATGAAGGAATAAGGAAAGAAATAAAATAAAATTATATTACCTATAGCGATAGGCGGTTTAGCTGCGGGCTGTCTATATTTCTTTAGTGGTTTGATTGAGGACAACATCTTTATTAAATAGTAATGTAAAAGTTATTCGATTGGCAAGCTTGGTATTCACTATATTATAAAAGCGTACCTACAAAAATAGTTTTTTGATTAAACACAATTATACAGTTGTACTGCTAAGCACACATAAAATCACACCATTTTCCCATGGGGCTAGGCAGAAACCAAAGATCCCCACCACACACACAAATAAATAAATGCTAAATGCTACTCTTATCCTTACGTACTGCTAAGCGTTGACATTAAAATAGGTTCGTAAATTAGTTTTCTTTTTAAATAAGAAAATGTTTAACGTATTCAGCTATCAAATCAACCATAAAAATAATACCTTAAGATATGAAAACTAATTGTAAATTCTTAACTTCTTCAAATTCATTTTTCGTTAACATCAAATTCGTAGTTTTGATGGCATGACATCGGCAGAAATAGAAAAGTACAAGGTTAATCATTTAATGAATTAGACATGAAAATCGAAAGAAGCTACTTCTTCTTTTACAATAAGACAAATTAATAGGCACAGACTGACGTAAATACGAGTTTTGTATTGATAGCAATTAATTACACGAATACAAGATTTTAATGCCCATTTACTGAATTTACGAAACGTGTGATTTTGTACATTAACTAAAGATGTTGTTATTATTTTTTGACAGGTTGTTATAAAATAATTACTTAAGTGTTAATTTAGCAAGTCTTATCTCCCAAGCTAGCTCAATTGAAGATAGACTTAATTATTTTTTTACTTCTTAAATGCAAGTTCCAATTCCACAGCAGCAACAACTAAAATTAAATACCGTGTGCGGAACACGGACGATCCTGATAATTGATAATAATTAATTCAAACAAATATTCATCCTGTTACGCAAAACAAGAGAATGTGGAATAACCAAGATACATACACTTATACTACGTACGTATGAAAACAAGCTACGTCAATAACACATAAGCTCATATAAGTAAGCATACAATTTGTATAGGCATTGTATTCGTTTAGATCACACGTACGATTGCTTTCAATGCTTTCTTATTTTTCCTGCGCATTGCTAGTTTCGATTTTTGATTATTTGTTTTGATAATAATTGAAATAACCAGCTCTTGTAGAGATTATGTGTTCCTAAAATAATAAACCTTTTCCATAAAGCAGATTTACAGCGCTAATTGAAAAAGTTATAAGATACGAGGAAAATGAAGTTACGGCCATGGTAACCGAAAATATATTTTTTTCAACATTTCTGTCGTTCATGTGATGTTTGTGATGCGGTGGTACATTCATAGAAATATTTATACAAGTGAAAAGGGTATGGTTATACAATAGGTAATATATGTTATTATCGCGATAAAACATGAAATAGTTGCCTAAAAGTAAAAAGTAATATTACTTGTCCCGTTAAAGTGGGTCACCCCCTAGCGGGGAGAGCGGCCCGACCCCCGCCCCGGCGCCGTCTCTCGTCCGCCTCGCGACTGTCCCCACTACCCACACCACCCCCAACATTCATTGTGCCGCAATATATTTCTTTTTATGTGCAAACAGAAAAGTCATTTATTTAAATTTTCTCACGAATTCGTATCGCAATTTTATTTTATTATATTATCTGTATCACATTTAGAGTGCTCTCTATGTGTATCGCTGTATCAACACGTAGGTACAGGACGACTATATGTTTGTATGAAATTGAATTCGTCCTAATGACGTACTTCAGCTTGATTAGATTAAAATATTCTTCCTAATTCATTATAGAGGATCATTCTAACATTTTTTTGTATAAATCTCCGTTGGATAAATACAACTGAAGTTTGTCTCTTTCTGCCAACTCTGCGTTATCGCTGTTGTCCCCATGTAATTAAATTTAAAGCTCTCAACGTGGAAGGGAATAATATTAAACTCAATTGCATTGCAAAGATCACAATTTTCCGACTTCAGTCGAGAAGAAGTTGGTTCACAAAATATTTAGATGAAAGGAACAAGTACTTGAATTTTATAAGTGTGTTTATACTATGGTTACATTTTATAGAACTCGTTACAGGTTTTTAACCATATTAATATCAATCAGCATCACCTATCGCATAACGATGCTGACTCTTATATAAATGTTGAATGTGTCTCAAATTAGAATAGAATAGAATGGAATGGACTGGAATGGAATGGAATGGAATGGAATAGAATAGAATAGACTAGAATAGAATAAAACTTTATTGTACACCAAAAATCAAACGTAATGGGTAAATCTTATCGCTTATCTTCCAGACAACCTTTGGATGGACATAGGTTAGGTTAGGTTAGGTTAGCGGGGCTGTTTCCGCACTTAGCCTCTTTATTGGGCCATTGTACGTATAAAAATCCTCTGGTTACTCGAACCATCCCAGGTCCTAGCAGAAAGCTAGCAGCCTTTTCAGGCTGCTGCAGGTCTCCGGAAGCGATGCCGGCGATTGGAGAGTCCGTGCCCGTTGAGCTGCCACGCTGCTGCACTCCATGAGCACGTGCTGTGGTATTTCTTCCGCCTCCATGCATCCTCTGCACAGAGGGCTATCCGTCACACCTATTGTAAATAGGTGTTTGTTCAGGGGACAGTGGCCGGTTATAATACCGATAACTTTGCTAATCTGGTCCCGTTTCAGTCTAGTGATGCTTATATTTTATTTGGAAGCACACGCGGCGGTGATCAGCAAAGGAGGGCTCGCTTGATACAGTTGATACGTGCCATCCCCCAATGATGCTGGCCGCCGCGTGCGTTGCCAGGGTAATGTCAATAATAGTTTGGTACCTGGAGCTTACAAAGGTAGGTTGCGTACCTTTGTTTATAATGTTCAGGTTTGTTTGGAATAGGTATTCGGTTAGTAACTCACCCCTTTTGTTTGAATCTTACTTCACCACAGCGGGTGATGCGCGTTGCAGTCTGCGGAGATGATCAGTTCCCAATTGTGTGACTCGCAGTGTTGCACCAAGTCGGCTAGTTCTTTGGGAGGAACTTCACCATCGCTCGGCATGTACACTGAAGCTAGAACTAGGATGGTTTGCTTTTCTGTGAGGATTTCACGGCAGTGAGGTCTCTAGAACAGAATTGGTTAAGTATGGTGGTTGGGATGGTTTTTGGCATAAAGATACATGTCCTTGTTTTATCAACGGTAGTGTTTAAGAGTAACTTACCACCGATATTGTTCAGACCGCAGATTCTGTTATTTCTGATCCAGGGTTCCTGAATCAGGGCGACCGTCTTGTTGTCTGCCTCCAGCACTCTGCGTAAGGTGGCCGCTGCTATTTGTTTGTGCTGGAGGTTGGTTTGGATGACGTTAATATCGGGGGAGTTACGGGCTACGCAGGACGTCATTATCTTCGCTGGTAGCTCCCTCGATATTCAACGGCGAGCTTGCCTCTCTCACACTCGAACCCTGTTGGGGAGCTAGGCTGGACTGCTCTGGAGCGGAGGCTACTGCAAGTTGCGTCGTTACTTGTTTTTCCTCGGCCGTTGTCGGTTCGTCCGCGAGGAACCGAATGTACCCACTTCCAGACATGTGTGGGCTACACGGCGGTCTCGGTCGAGTATGTTTTGCTTCTGGTCGTCAGGGATTCCTAGGAGAAGATGCACCACCTTCTCCTTGGAACCCGGTTCCTGAGGTTTGTCACTCACCGACATGTCGTAGCACTGCCAGGAGTCCACTTTGTACCACGGGTTCTGGGCACAAAGGACTCTGTGTAGCGTGGCGGCTTCGGTGATGCGGGTGTGAATGAGGAGCCCTGCTCTGATCCTCTTCTTTAGCTCTGACTGTTTTACAACAGCCAGAGTGGTCGGGAATCGGTGATCTCATTGTTTTGACCGCTCTCTCCAACCAGCTGAGTGCGTTCGCGTTCTCGCACCACATCGCTAGGACGCCGTCCAGCAGGAAGGGACGTCCACGAAAGGATGGAGCTTGCGCACCTGGAGACGGTGGAGACAGAACGGACTGCAGGATACTATCGTCGATAGCTTCCCGGAGCTGCTCTGCCTGTTCCGGCGAGAGGTCCCTCGGCGGGACGGTGATTACCGCTACTCTCAGAAGCGACTGAGTCGCGTCCGAGTAGCTCACCGTCCGCTTTAGTTTCGCGTCAGTTTTCGATTCCTCCGATTCAGCTGATTGGGTCGAGGCGGTGGTGGTTGTGGTTTCGGCGACAGTGCCTTCGTTGCTGCAGCCGCTTCCGTGGAGGCGGAAGGCTCAGGCTCGCGCTGCGTTTCCGCTGCTGCGTTTACTGACGCGTGCTGTGGTTTTGGGCGGAAAAGCTTCCCTTCTCGCACGCCGGTTAAGGCGATTGCGACTCTCGGTTTGCCCTTCGGCCCCGAAGTGGTGGCTGCAGAAGCTTCCCTTTTGCAGGGTCGCTTGTGTGCGGCTACGGTCCATTGTGACACGGTGGTGGTGTTCACAGTGCTTGGTATGGCCTCCACAAGGCCAGACAGGTCCAAGCTGGAGCCCGGTCCTGAGCACAGGTTGTCCCCCCCAGAATACGAGGGTCTGACCAAGCTAGACTCGGTGAGGGATTCTCCACTACCGGTGGTAGTGGTACCCTCCTGGGGTAATAATTTTTTGGTCTGTGCGTTCATTGTTTTTTTGGGGCTGAGAGGTGGAATTGCCACACACTACCCGCCCAGGGCTAGGTGTAGTGCAACTTTTTGGGGGGATTTGGTTCCCCAAGGCTATGCGGGCCTAGGTGTGGTTATGCGCCGCCACAGTTCGGCTATGCAGGTTTGGCGCCTGGTGGTTTTTGTTGCGTCTATTTGTTATGGAATTAGACCAAGAACAGGGCGGCAACCTCGTGAAGGTGAATCCACCAGACTTGCCTTGAGGATCTACACGACTGTGGCGCTCCCCCTCAAGACCCCGCCACCATACCGTCTCTGAGGGAAGCAGTAAGGTAGGCTTGCATCTATACTACCAAGCAAAGCGTAAGCAAAGCAAGTCGTTGTGCAACCGCAAAAGCATAAATACAAACCCGCCCCTTTGGATGGACATAATGGAATTAAATATTAAAAATAAAAAAATCCAATATTGCGAAATATCAATTATTATTTTTTTGGAGAAATAAAGATTTTTATAAATAAACAAAATCTAATTCAACATTCAGTTTGTCTAAAAACATTTAACTTTTTCTGCAAAATGATAGTAAGCCTTGTTGGATAGGAATTAGCACAGCATAGCGTAGAAGCTACAAAGTTTAAGGAAGCCAAAATCCATCAAAACTTTCGAATCACTAGGATTAAGAGCGACTTGTAAGGTTAAGTTTTAGTTCAAAGTGCTTTTCAGACTAATTACTGTTAATAAGGTCATAAGGTCAAACACAAACAGGCACATGTAAAATCAAATAGTAGCTCAAATATTTCAAAAAGATTATTTCTTCTCCTATTTACAAATGTAATTAATTACCCATATTAACGAATGTTTTGTAAGCTACAACGCGTTTCTAAAAAAACTAAATAACTCTCGGGAAACAAAACGGGAATGCCTATCGCAACATCGAAGACGCGCTCGGCAGCACGCTCTGTTTCTCGCTCTGAGCGACCGCAAAGGATAGGAGCATGGAAAAATGTGATACTGTGCTAAAAGATGTGGCGCAACCCTAAATCGTTAGATTCACCATACCGCATCAAAAAATAATGTTGACATTCTGTTTCGTTGTCAATGACATTTGGATTTGTCTCCTTCACTCTTAAGAAAAAAGTGTCCATCGTGACATGCGTGAGCTCATCTTCTCAGCTCCTTCTTCGCGCGACATACTCGTAAGTAGGTACGTTGTGAGAACATCAAACGATTTAAATCTTTGCACGCAGCTATGAAAGGCACATCCTGGACGGTACCGATTCATTTAATTCATGACTAATAATGGCAGACTAATAAACAGCAACCAAAATCATCACACACCAATAAAAATTCTTGAAAAAACCGCAAGAAACATAGTATTGAATCGGTTCAGCGGTTGATAGTGTATGTCATGTTAAGGTTATTTTTCAAGTTTTCCGGGCGTTTTATAAAAAATAAAATTGGTGTTTAGACTCCTAATTGGACTTGTCTCCCTGGAACCAAGGGTAATTGGGTGGCCCAAGCTTACCTACCTAATTCTTTTGACAGCGTAAAAATGTAATGACTTTTATGCACATGAAAATGTTATGATTAGAAAAAATTTGAGCTTGTTCATAGGAAATGTCAAATATTTTTTTAAAAAGTATCAAATATGTTATTTCAAAAGGGATAACAAATAGTTAAGATTATAGAAGCTTTTAGATGAAAATTTTACTAAATCACATCGAATCACAACTAAAATTCTTTCTTTCTTCCAAAACATAACAAAACTAGCGTGAAGTAGTTTTGGTTGCAATGTATTCCCAATAGATCCATTCTAAATTGTGGAATCCGTAAAAAATCGGAATTAAAATTCGGAATGTATTCATTTAATTGTTTGGAGATGAAGGGGCGCTACTAAAAGAGAACTTAGAGGGGTTGTTCAATATTTGATGATCTATCGGGAACTGATTTGGAGCTATATTGAAGAGGATAGTGAAATCCCTAATAAATCTTTCAATTGTCATTTTTTTATGGACTTAAACAAAAACTACTATCAAGGAGTAGGAACCCTCATTGACGCGGAATCGGCTTGAGCCGATCATGTATCACTTTCATTTGTCGCATTTAGTTGGGTGCGGTGTCTTGCCGCATTCTCCACATAAAAACGATGCTAATGACTTTTATGCTTTCATGGACGTAAAGCCTGTTTCGGGCCGCCATCATCATCTACCTAGCTTCTGCCTTTTCCTAACTATGTTAGGTTGGCTTCCAGTTTAACCGGATGCAATTGAATAACAGTATTTTACGTGGAGCAACTGCCTATCCTACCTCCACACCTCAGTTTCTGGGGTACACGATACGTTTCGATCGATACGATTGTCACACTTTCAGGCATCTGCCTAAGAGTAACGAAAAAAAAAAAAACTAAAAATTATAGCCGTTGCCGTGTCTGTAGTAAAATATAACTTTTAACATAGTTTATAAGTTAAATTGTTTACTATATGTATACACACCCACATTCCGCCAGTTATGTTACATGATCCATGTATTAGGGGGCGAGCCTATTGCCATCAATCGGGCACAAATTCAGGCTCCATGGCTTCTACCTGCCATGGACCTCATGCTAGGCAGTCGCGGTTACGACCACTAGACCAGTAACATACATCTTATTTCATACAAACAAAACCATTCTTCCATTTTCCCTATTCTAAGCAATTCTTAGCTTCAAAAACTCATACATCACATATTCTATCTACAAAACGCTAATTATTTCAAACATTTATAGTGTGTGTAAATAACGAAAAAAGATTTTCATCAGAATTCTATGTAATTTCTTGCGTATATCTTTTACCTTGAGTGAGTTAGAGACCCTCTACACGTTCGTAGGCGCGGCGTAGCAAGGTCTACGCCTCGTTAAATATTTGTTTTGCAAAAAGTTAGAGATTTTTTTTAAACTTTCCGCTGAATTTCATTGAAATATTGATTTCAAGATATGGTACTTACTATTGTTATCAAACAAACAAAATTTAAAATCGGCCAGCTGCGATCACAGACACAAATGACCTCGGAACCCAAAAGCACATATTTTTCAGTCTTTGGTCAAGTGGAACCAATGAAACAAACAAAGTCACCGACTTCCGAAAGTAAAGTTACTTTAATGTTTTTTTGTAAGACGGTTTTTTTGTTAAAAGTTTTATGTTAGTGAATACCCTAAATAAGACTACAAAAAGTACTATGCTTGCATGAATTCAATGTGGTATATTTTTTTTAAACTTTGCCCGATACTTATAGGAAATTCTCCTGTATCGTGGGTGCGTTCACAAACATTAAAACTCTCATACACAAACAGCCAGACCCGGAACAACTATCTGTAAACCATAAAAATATTTGTTCTGTATGGGGATCGAACCCGCGACACGCAGCGTAGCAGTCGATCGCTTCAGCCACTGCCAAACCGTGCCGTAATAGTACATCATGATATAAGTGCGGTAAGTTGAAAATTACAGCAGAGGCGCTATTGCTAGCCCGAGCCGTAGGCGAGGGCTACAAGAAAGCAGAGGCTGTAATTATCAAAGCGCACGTATGTCATACGACGTTTTGTAACATATTTGCGAGGAAATAAATAAAACTAGGACGACATTTTCAAATAAAACATTACAGCGAAAAGAAAAAGCGCGCGGAAATTTTTTTCATTCACATTTTCACAAATAATGTTTTTTTTTTTTTTTTTTTCTGGCTTCGCACGGTTAAATTATGAAATTAGCTATGCGCGCGCGTCGCTTTTTTTAAGGCAAAGGCACAAAAGCAGCCAGTATTACTAATAAAGTAAATTAATATTTTTGTGTTTTGTTACAGATAAATGGTTGTAATTTATGGTCGAAATTGATTAAATTAAAAAATTAAATGTTTAAATATTATATTTTATCTCCCACGTTAATTTTATTCATAAAATGTTGACCACTTTTCTGACATAAAAACTCTTTGCTAAGATTTGCTTTTTTAATTTTTCACGAAGTAACTCTACGTAAAAATTATAGCTAGGAAACGTTTTATTATTGGGGTAAAACTCATGTTTTACGTTAAACATCACTTGACAGTGGATGCATTTAATTGTGAACGGGCCATGGAGCAAGCAAAGTAATAAGTTAATAACCTCAAAAACTAGTATTTAAAAAAAGTTTTTCCGTCTTCTTCGAGGATAAAATAAATATAAACGCTGTAAAATTTCCAACAAAAATTTTGTGGGGAAATAACTTGTAACCAGAGGAGCTCGTGGCTAAAAAATAACAGCAGCACGGGTCGATGTTTAAGGTTAAGCCGTGCTTGCCGAGGTTGGTCCGTGTATGGGTGACCATAATTACATACCGAGTTTCCTCCGTGCCTCGGAAAGCACGTTAAGCCGTTGGTCCCGGCTGTCATTTGTCGATCTTTGACAGTCGTTACGAGTAGTCAGAAGCGAAAAGTCTGACATCCAGTCTTACCAAGGGGTATCGTATTACCCAGTTACTGGGTTGTGGAGGTCAGATAGGCAGTCGCTTCATGTAAAATACTGGTACTCAGCTGCATCCGGCTAGACTGGAAGCCGACCCCAAGTTAGTTTGGGAAAAGGCTAGGCAGATGATGAACTTGTAAACAAAATATTCTGCAGAATATATCGTTAAACACCTAGCAAATAAAGCGAGATATTTTTTACATTTTACTCGAGAAACTGTTCAAATTATGCATGTCATGAGTAATGAAAAACAAAAAATGCAATCTCGCTCAATTGAAGCTCAAAGACAGAGTAACATGAAGCACTGGCCACCTGCACAACATTCAACCCGAACACAAGCCACAAACACGGCAACCAAGTAACAAACAGTGCTGTCCGACAATCAGCCAAACTCATCCGATACTATTGCCAAATTCAATAGTACAGATCTATTTCTAGTTTAGGTTTATTATCTTACTGTTGGCCTGGATTATACCACTTATGAGCAAAGGCCTCTCCCCGTGACTTACTAGACTAGACAAGTTCTGTTGATATATGCCTACTGTGGGCCACTTCTTGTCGGCATCGTACCATCTTCAACGAGATCTGCCGCGAGCTTTTCTGGATGTTTCACTGTCAGGGCTCCACATAGTGATTAATTATGTACCCAATTATAATAAACTAGCTGTCCCGCGCAACTTCGTCTGCGTCACATTTTCCCCGTTTTCGGAACAGTTTTCATTGCTGCTCCGCTCCTATTGGCCGTAGCGTGATGATATATAGCCTATGTCCTTTCCCAGGTTGAAATCAATCTTTTTGCCAAATTTCATTAAGATCCGATCAGCCGTTTAGTCGTGAAAAGGTAACAAACAAACATACAAACAAACAAACAGAGTGACAATCGCATTTATAATATTAGTATGGATAGTATGGATTTGTGAATGAACTAACGGGTTTTGTACATCAAGTATATACTAGTACATTTATAAGCGTAAACATTTGAAATGGCTTGGAGGTCCCATTCCTGCTCCAAGAGGTTGGAAAAACTCGGCCGCAGTAAATCCACCTCCATAATAAACATGAAAGAAAGAAACTTTATCATGAACATGTTCCCATCATGGTGGATTGCCCATACATATTTGCAAACTCTTTAAACTAAGTTGTGTTAGAAATAAATTTACACCACTCGTAATACAAAAAGCATGGCTGTTACCAATACAACAAACTTGATTGTAAAAATGCACTTAAAATAAAATGAATAAATGTACAGATCGTTGTTCCAGGGGGGTTACTATGACGCTTAAAACATTATTTTTCCATTCCTATTCCAGAGTGGGAAAGAGATGGACCTAGACGACCTGTACAGGTCCGTCTCTTTTTCACTCTGGAATAACAATGGAACAATAATGTTTTAAGACGTCATAATTTTACGAATTTATTTATTGCATACCGGGAATCTGTTGTCCATTTAGAAATATTAAATCTGCGTTAATATTTAGCGCATAATAACGTGGAATCAATATTTAGTTATAACAACAATGATAATATTCCAAACTACAAAACTGTTTTAAGCGGTAGTCCATGAACTATCTAAAGATTTAATTAACATCGAATACAAATCTTGTAAACGTATTCCAACACACATACAATTTTCTATTCCCCTAGAAATAAAGTTGAACAAAGCTGTCATAATGTCATCAACAGCGACAGGCTATAAAACGCCTGTAATAATAAAATCTGTTAACTCTGAGATGGACAAAGACACGAAATTGTTCAATCTAGCTTTTATAAACATCTATTCGCTATAGTACAGGTGTTTACCTCTACACATAAATGTGTATTATTGAATTACATCAAAACGTCATTTCATTCAGAGCAGTAGGTGAAGAAAAGAAGATATAAAATTATTTTATTTAATTTTAAGTTTCCATGCTGAAAAAAGTCGGCGAAATATGTGAAACCTTTTTATTTATAAGACCATTATGTACCATATTTCAAGCGGTGTCAACTTGTTTCGCAGACAGAGGTTTCACAGAATTTCGTTTCCCTGAAAATGTTTCACATAATATTTGGTCCTCGTATTTTTATTTCGAATATTTTTGTTTCAACTACTATTTACTTGAATGAAACATATTTTACAGAAACACACTTCAATGAATTTTATAATCACATTTTTTTATTTAACAAATTTATCAAACAGTAGAATTACTTTTTTACGAATATTGTTTGTTCGATGTATGGTTAGGTGTGTTGTATTTTATTTCAACGAAATTATTAACCTTAAATTAAAATATTGTCCTTAAAAGTCAATATGTTGTACTACAAAAGTTAGTGACAAAAACGAATGGCTGCAAATCAGACTCCACGTAGTCTTGTCTGCCCTACTCCTAGAGTGTAATTTAAGTCCACGTAGGCGCGGTGGTATGAGGCGGCCCGCGAGCTGCGGGGCAGGTGGTATCTACCGCTTGCCGCCGCGGCTGAGGCTGGCCGGCTTGTCGGCCAGCAAGCCGAAGCTGCGGTGGTGAGCGTTAATACCATCTGCGACGATGAACTCGCGTGGGGCCGCCAGAGCCCCGCAGCGCCGGAGCCGTGACAGAAACCATGCTTGTTGCATGCTTGCTTGCACGCTGCATGTTGCATGCTTGCTTGCATGCTACATGCTTGCTTGCATGCTGCGTGCAACAGTCATGAACACCATTAGTGAGAATAAAAAGACTGTTTTCCTACTTGACAAGAATTTAACCGCATTATTTTTGTGAATGCGGTGTTGTAATTTTATAGGAGGGTATGTATTTTTCAAAGGTATGTGTTTTAGAAGGTGTCACCTTGTTTCGCAGACAGAAGTTTGACAGAATTTCGTTTCCTAGAAAATGTTTCACATAATATTTAGTCCCCGTATTTTTATTTCGAATATTTTTGTTTCGACTACTATTTACTTGAATGAAAAATATTTTACAGAAAGACAATTCAAAGAATTTTACAATCACATTATTTATTTGACCAACTTAACAAACAGCAGAATTATTTTTCAACGAATATTGTTTGTTCGATGTATGTTTCCATGGTATTTTATTTCAACGAAATTATTAACCTTAAATTAAAATATTGTCTTTACAAGTCAATATGTTGTACTACAAAACTTAATGACACAAACGAATGGCTGCAAAACAGACTCCACGTAGTCTTGTTTGTCCTACCCCTAGAGTGTAATTTAAGCCCGCGTAGGCGCGGAGGGATGAGGCGGCCCGCGAGTTGAGGAGCAGGTGGTTTCTAAAGATCGCCGCCGCGGCTAAGGCTGGCCGGCTTGCCGGCCAGCAAGCCGAAGCTGCGGTGGTGAGCGTTAATACCATCTGCGACGATAAAAAATCAAAAATCGATGATTTCAATTTCTTCAAAGTAAGTATTCTGCGTATTGATTATTCTATGAAATGATAATATGAGGAACAATTTATGTGAAACAAAATTCGATTAAACAATTAGCGATGAAACAACGCACAACCGTTTTAGAAACTGTCACTCGATAAAATGTAATTCTTCGTAATAAGTTTTATGTGAAACAAACAATATGTGGATAAAGAATATTTGATTTGTTATTCTATGATATAAATATTCTAACATTAAACTTTATTTGAAACAAAAATTGATGATTTAAATTTCTTCAAAGTAAGTATTGATTATTCTATGAAATGATAATTTATGAGAAACAATATAAGTGAAACGAAATTCGATGAAACAATTAGCGACGAAACAACGCACAACCTATTTCATGCAAATAAAGAATCTTGAATGGTGTCACCTTGTTTCGCAGACAGAAATTTGACAGAATTTCGTTTCCCAGAAAATGTTTCACATAATATTTAGTCCCCGTATTTTTATTTCGAATATTTTTGTTTCGACTACTATTTACTTGAATGAAAAATATTTTACAGATAGACAATTCAAAGAATTTTACAATCACATTTTTTTATTTGACCATCTTATCAAACAGCAGAATTATTTTTCAACGAATATTGTTTGTTCGATGTATGTTTCCATGGTATTTTATTTCAACGAAATTATTAACCTTAAATTAAAATATAAGTCTATATGTTGTACTACAAAAGTTAGTGACAGAAACGAATGGCTGCAAAACAGACTCCACGTGGTCTTGTTTGCCCTACCCCTAGAGTGTAATTTAAGCCCGCGTAGGCGCGGAGGGATGAGGCGGCCCGCGAGTTGAGGAGCAGGTGGTTTCTAAAGATCGCCACCGCGGCTGAGGCTGGCCGGCTTGCCGGCCAGCAAGCCGAAGCTGCGGTGGTGAGCGTTAATACCATCTGCGACGATAAACTTGCGTGGGGCCGCCGGAGCCCCGCAGCGCCGGAGCCGTGACAGAAAACTTGCCTATTGCATGTTACATGCTTGCATGCATGCTGCAAGTTGCATGCTTGCTGCATACTGCATGCAACAGGCATGGACACCATTAGTGAGAATAGCAAGATTGTTTTCCTGCTTGACAATAATTTACCCGCATTATTTTTGTGAACCCGGTGTTGTAATTTTGTAGGAGGGTATGCATTTTTCAAAGGTTTGAATTTTAGAAACTGTCAGTCGATTAAAATGTTATTCTTCGTAATAAGTTTTATGTGAAACAAACAATATGTGAATAAATAATATTTGATTTGTTATTCTATGATATGAATATTCTAACATTAAACTTTATTTGAAACAAAAATCGATGATTTAAATTTCTTCAAAATAAGTATTCTGCGTATTGATTATTCTATGAAATGATAATATGAGAAACAATTTATGTGAAACAAAATTCGATTAAACAATTAGCGATGAAACAACGCACAACCATCTTGAATCTATGCTGCGCCCACCCCAAATAAATAAGGGCAGGAGAGTAATGAAAGAGAGAGAGTAAGAAAACATATTCATTTACATTTGAAAACAAAAAATGACACATATACTCAACAACAGATAAAAAAAAATACTATTTGATTGAAAACCATTTTGGCGTGTTTCAAACATCTAGCTCATGGCCATTGCTGTTGCATTTAGATATACCACTTCAATTCAGTCAGCGTTCAAGTACTCTAAAACAAATAACTGTAATGCAAAACACCCGACACTTGACACTTTACGAAGCGTTATAAATGTTATAAAAAAATACAAATAAAGATTTGACCAGTACTACGCCGTAGCAAATTCGTAGCACTCGGCGTAGACCTAGGAAAAAGCAGCTGTTGCGATGCGTTTTAATTACTTTTGTGAATTAATTTACTTAATGGATTGACGACCATAAATTCCCATAATATTTGTGACTGTTTACTGTTATTTATTTTATGAAAGAATTTTAGAAAATGGCCGAAAAACTAAATGGAAAGATCCAGTAGCAAAATATTTTCTAGTATCTATGGCAATTACCAACTAAGATCATGATATCACTCACATGATAATTGAATTGTTCATCTTTAATCCTTAAATAGAAAAAACCTGCTTCAAATAAGCGTAATACCCACAGATTATTTGTTGTAAATAAAAGTGTGCTTCACGCCTTAATTAACGACAGTAGTCGTCAATCAAAATGATTGGCATATACAAACAAGCAAATTACAGGTGTCCGAAGCTAAACCATCACTTTCGGTGCGAGAAAATGGCGATAAAAAGCAAGTTAGCGCGTTCATTCATGTTTGGAGCGGCTGCCGCGGCGTGCCGGCGCGTCCTCGCCCTCGCTGCACACAGATCGTGTCACGTCACACGCATTCTTTGACAACTGTTACCTCGTCAATTACCTCTGCATTCTTTCCGACAAATGCCATTACCCGCTGGAATAGTTGCTCGTAATTCGATGATGAAAACCTGTAGGCGTATGTTGGGTTGTAGTCGCCAAGGTACATCATATAAAATGTTTGTCTTACGTTTGATTGATGGTTTTTTTTTGCTGTAGCAGATACATGCATTAGTTTTAATTTATTGCCGAAAGCATTGCACAACTAAATAGTACAAATTGTTCAATAAATATTTTGTAACTCTTTGTCACGAAATGCATATTGGATTCCACAAATACCACTACAAGAATATTTATGAGTTGTTGTAACATGTTATAGCATATTTAGTTTGATCAATGGAATGGTTTTACAAAAATGAATTTACAACACATTAGAATATATTATGTTTATGAATGCACATTCTGAGAGATCATAGTACCTATGCACGAAATGTCGAAAAATGGAAAACTCCATTGCTTTCGTAGTTGCTTTGCAGAAGCTGGGTGTATGTCGTCAAATCTCGCGGTGTTACGAAAAGTCAAGGAAATGACGTCGCTTTTATTTTCATTGAGATGGGATATAAACAAGGCTGTGGCGCACGAGTGCGGGCGGGGTCACTTAAAGTTAGTGTCGGCTCGTAAACGTATCGGCCAGGCGGGGGCTACTGAACGCTCGCCGCCGCCGCCGCCGCCCCGCGGCGACCGCACTCGACACGCTGCCGCACGTCGCCGACGCTCTGAATCGCACCCATTCACACGCTATTTTACTGTGGATACGCCGACTAGATATTTATTGAATTGTGTGACGAGTTTAAGTTTACCGCTCTACGTCCCCGTTTGTGTTGTAGCACACAAATAAATGAGAAAATAATAAGAGTTGCCATTATTTTATCCTATCCTATCCTAGCCTATCGAACCAAAACGTAATTTAGATATTAGTTTAGTGCATTTGACGATAAGTTATCGTCAAAATGCACTAAACTGATATCTAAATTACATTGTCTAAGTTACGTTAACCATGTCTAAAAACAATGTAGGAATATGTACATGGTTTTAAACAAAAATGCAGTAAAGTCCTTAATTACATTCCAATAAAAACAAAAACTTTCAACAAGGAAAACCATGCTACAAGATGCACTCAAAACCAGTAGCAAATAACGGTATTTGTTGCAGGGCATGTCCACAATAGGCTCCCTTGGGAAAGGCGGCGGCGGCGTTCCGACAACAGACAGCGGGTGTCAGCCGCCACGTGCTACCCAAGGCCACTCGCTTAGTGTCAAGGTCATTGCCACTCCAGCTCAGTACACGCGGCACCCACGCCTCTCCTGTCACCACAAATAGACCGACCTACTCTACACCACTGTGATCTACCGCAACAACTCGACACGGGCCCACTACAGCGCCGGCACTACGCCGGACCAGTTTTTTTGGCGTAGGAGACAGGACACACTTGTTCCGCCACACCGTAGCGAGATTAAGCAACATTTTAAAGCTGCTCGTAGCAATTTGTACGACAATCAATTTCGACATAAATCTCCTAATTCTGCTAATCTACAAAGCATTTTGTTCGTCATTCATTTTAATTTTTTCATGATTTCATTGTTATGTAAGATCAATTTTACGCAACTTTCTCACTACTCATAAGATTTCACAGCATAGTTTATTTACGTCCACATACACGGACCTGAGGAGTTATCAAGTACATTCATGTATGGCCCCTTTGCAGGATCAACATCGTATCAGCCTGGAATCACCCACTGTTGGGTCTATACCCAACAGTGGAAGCCTGTGCTTGCCCTTTTTTTCTGCCACACTTACCAGTTTTGTGCATCCTTTATCCAGATGTTTCCCGCCACTTTGACGACACTGCAGGATACCTATATGAAAACACTGCACATCTATTTCAGAACTCGGATCTTGATCTTTTTGACTAGGAGGCAACATACATAAGCAAATCAGATGATTATCCTCGTATTGAAACCAACAGTCTGATTATAGATCAAAAAGCAAGTTTTACAATCTTATTTTGGCCATGATCAACAGCCATAAATGTTGCATGTAGAAACGGAAGAAACCTTTACACCTATGATTATAGGTGTAAAGGTTTCTTCCGTTTCTACATGCAACATTTGAATCGAAAGTACTTGTAGTACTAATATAAATAAAAAAATACCTAATATACATTCTTGATAAGACTAGGTATGTATATAATTAGATGCTTTATGCCCGTGGGAAATTAATTTTCTTCAATGCTCTTAACGTTTGCAACATTTTTATTTTCTTAGGAAATACTCTTTTCTTACTTCAGAATTTTCAGTCACTCCTTATTACTGCATGTTTTTAATATCCAGATCTGATTGAAAGTTTATTCCAAAATGTAGTAATCTCTAGTGATGATGAAAGATACTTAAAAGCTTTTCAAAATTGTATCTCTAGTTCAATACTTCTAAAATTAGTTTAATCACGAGTCTGGCAAACAATATAAACAAATGAACTCGCTTAAATATCAAGTTCTATTAAAACCAAATTAAATTGAAATATACCTTTTCAGGGGGAACTGTGAAAATAGCCCAAAGCTCCATCTTCAGTTCCAAGTTACTAAACGATCAGTTCCTTACCAATGCAGGAAAATCTTTATTTTTTTTTCAGGCCCAACAATATTTTATTGTAGGTTTGTGTTTTGTAGTTAATTTATTTTATGGAGCTCTGCCCTGGAGTGATAATGTGGAGCTGGTCCACAAACGATGGGGCACTAAATATTGTGTCCCACGTGTCCTGTTGTTGGTGCGTTGCAGGAACTGAAGGCGCCAAACTCGTGCCTCAGTTCTGGGCTGACACAATTTAGATTACCATCGACACACTAAGAAGAAGAATTTATTTTATCTTAGTCAAATTTTTAATTTTGTTTAAATCACACATGGGACACCAATTAAAATTTTGCTATACTATTATAGCCCATCTAAGTCTAAGTCAAAACCTGTTTCAGTCATAATCATTACAATATAATTACTATAATGACTGAATCATTTCTTTTGTGGGAAACCTGAAACATTGCAACAAGCCTAAATATTTCTTTCTCCTACATGTAGGAGCCATGCTTCTCAGAACCTTGACCTTTTAACGTATTATATTTGCTCGTTTTAAAATATCTTTATTTATATAAAAACATAGTAGTTCATGTAAAAGATTTCACGAAGTAGATAGTATTATATCTCAATCAAGTGAGTATCATGCTGTTCTCCTTGCTTGTTCGTTTTATAATTATATAGCAATAAATAAAATAAGGTCCCTGGCATAAGTCATGCGTAGTGAAACACACATGAATAAAGAATGTTTCATCATCTTGCATTAAAAGAGAGACATGATCATACATTCGGTGGTAGCGCAATCCCTTCGTCTGTTTCACAAACGGGATCTCTAATGAATGACGTCAAATTAAGCTCTAAGCTTAACAGAAAACATTACTGGAACCTTAATTCGCGATTAAGGCAAACATAGTGCGCGGGGTGAGTGGTGGTGTGGAGACGAAGGCTGCGGAGTCAGTGCATGTGCGGGTGTGTGGCGGGGGTGCGCGGGGTGCGGGCGCGGGCAGGCGCGCCGCGGGCCGCCACTTCTCTGTACTCGAGGAGCCCCGGTACACCTCGGTTTCCGGCGGGTGCTCCCTCGCGGATTCGCAAGTGTATCCCGCCGCGCCGGGCCCGCGTGCCGGCCACGTGGCCTCCGCTCACCTACTGGCGACACCTCGCTTTTTACGCGCACTCCATTGATAAAATAATTCTAATTAAGTATCGGCTATTAAAGTAAATCACACTTTTGTACTTAGTGCACTATTTATTTATAAATTAAAAATAAGATAGTTTAAATTACGTAATCATTAAATTCTATAATAGTGCTATAACTCCTCATTAAACATTTACATACGTCGAAATATTGGTCCTTTAAACCTTTAAACTAAATGTAAACATTGGCAAAGTTGAGTCGACGTAAAAAATACGTTGTTAGTTTTAATTATCCTTGAGTTAGAGAGATAATATCAATTAGGAATTGGTCCCTATATACCACCGAACTATTTACCACAGTGAATATAAGTTCCGGAAATTTGCCGTCGGCAAAGTAAAATTTATGTTATATTTCAAATTTTAAACATGCCCTAGTTACTGCCCAGATTTATAAAATCAACTAAGTATTTGAAGATTTTATAAAGAAAAACGTAGGTGAGTAGTTTAATGAGGAAATAGCTATACATAGTCATAGAAAGTTCCGTTTCTGAATATTATAGTATTAAACTAATCATAATAAACTATATTTAAATTAATATCATTGGTTTGTTCATATGCAATAAATGAAAAATAGATAAGATCGTATTATTTAAATACTATACTTATTAATATGGATGTATACTAGTAATAAAAAATAATCATATAATATATTACCTAATTCGCACCAATCACAATGCTATTATAATTTAATTACCGCTTAAGCAATCATAATATTGTTATTATGACCAAATAGTCGTACAGATCGTTAACGATAATAACGTTTTGAGAACACTACAGAACGATAAGATCTAGAATTATTGTGCGAGAACTGTAATCTGTTTAAAGCAGTAAATGGACCGTCATAATAACGTTTTGGATTTAGTGCCCGATTCTACAGTCGATGAGACAGCATGGAGTCAGTCCAGGCTACACCGGATGACCAAGAAAGAGCTTACAAACTCTACAGTATGTACAAGGTAAGCTTTCCAAACACAATGTGCAGGTTACTTGTTACTTGTCTGCACTGTTTCTTTACTACGTAGACCTTTCTGATTTTTTTTGGGCTCTAAAACATTATTAATAAAAAAAACCGTCCAAGTGGGAGTCGGACTAGCGCACGAATGGTTCCGTACCATTATTTATAAAAACGATAAAAAAAAACACTTTTTTGTATGCTTAAATATTTATTATATTCTGTTTTTAGTATTGTTTGTTATAGCATCAACAGAAATACATAATCTGTAGAAATTTCAACGGGTTACCTATCACGGTTCATGAGATACAGGCTGGTGACAGACGGACGGACGGACGGACGGACTGACGGATAGCGAAGTCGCAGTAATAAGGTCCCGCTTGACCCTTTGGGTACGGAACCCTAAAAACTAGATTTCTTTCGTACGATACTAGACCAGGAAGGTAAGTATCAAAAAACGTAGTGTACCAATATTTGTGTTTAATAAACAGGAATTTTAATCGACTATCATAAAACGTTTAACATGTCTAAAAATAGATGCTAAAATAATGTTTCAATGACGCGTTACAAATATGGTTTTGGGTCAGCGGCTTTTTACAGACTCGGGTTCGAACCCCAAATCGTTTGAATCTGTTCAGATTTTCCTGTTAAAAAAAAACGTTTAGCTTGTAACTTTATTGAACGGAATTAGAAAGGAACAAAGTTGATAAGTTTAACCTAAGTTTTTGTTCGCAATTAGTCTAAAGTTACCCTAAATGCGATATAAAAAAATACCAAAATAACCAGTACTTACTGGTATTAAGCTCACGTCGGAGATTTCCCGGAACGAGCATATATAAAGATACGGATATGAACCCGACACATACCTGCCTGATGTTTTAAATTTTATGTTTTATAGGTATTTTCTAATCTCTCTAGCATTCGTCATCGTTCACTGACTCTGAAACCTTAGCTTTTAATCAATAAAATCCGTCACCCCGGCCTGCAATGAACAAGGATAATGATTGCTCAGACCGTCTCAATGTGAGGCCTTTGCCTACCACAAGCAGAAATATTTCCTGGCCGGTTAATATATAGTGCCTTTAGATATACTAAGTTCAGAAACAAACTTAAAATGACTTTTAACTATTATAACAAAAGGAAAGTCTGCCATCTTCTCTGGATGTAATTTTTATCCTAATTTCGACACGAAACATATTTAAATTGAACAAACAATCTTCCATGAAGTTATATATTATAGTAAGTAGACTGCTATAGTCGCCTTTTTATTGTGTCTCTCATCTTGTATTATTAATTTCTCATTATCATAAAGTAAGATCTTTATTCTACAGCATGTTTACTAATTTTGCAGACGGACAAAAAAAAATATTTTGTTCAGTCACTGAAGCATACTACAAATACTTCAGACAGGAATGAAAGGTTTTGTTGCAGAGAAAGAGTTTTAAATAATACATTATTTACAAAGTTAATCACGTTACGCTACTACTATATACTATAACGACACTGCACAATACTATAGGTATATTTATTAGAATTCTAGTAGTACGAGCTTATTATCATACTCCGAAAACTACCACCCGTATCTTTAGTCAAGTTAAAGTAATTACTTGAGTTTAAGTAATTACTAATGCAAACATTTTTACACAATAGACACGAATTTAAAGGAATAAGAACCATCAAAGCTTCTAACTTCGAGTAGTTACTAAACTTCAGAATAAAAATCGTATCTTAAAATATAACTTTACTCAAGTAATCACTTTGACTTGTTTATAGATAAGGGTGTTGAACTTCCATATTACAACCCACCGCAGACGTAAGCCGTGAGGCTGGTAAGGTAAGTTAGCATAAAACCCCCAATCTACCACATGAAGCAGAAACCATAGCTAAGATCCATCTCAAGGCAAGACAATCCTAGGCAAAGTAATCGAGGCTATCCTAATATTTGGAAGGAACAAGTGCGGACATTGGAACCGGTACAAGGCATATTTTTCTAGAATATTTAAAAAGATCTATGTTCACTATGATACTACCTTCGAATACAGACCAGGTAAGCAAATAAATTGAGCAAAAAACCAATCGTAAAATACAATTTCATTTAATTTTATCAAATCGAGTTCCAGGATTCCGTACGGGTCGGAATCATAAAATTTTCTACAATCTCTTTTGGTGCATCTTAAACTAAGTTGGCATAGACATTTCACGGAAAAAAAGTAAGTAAGTAATAAAAAGCAATGAACTTCAAATACTTGTTCGGAATGTCATCCTGATACCACCACACGATTTTTTGTTCTAAAAATTAAATTTAAAAAAATATTTATATTTGTCTATTAATTCAACAAAATCAATTTCTTTGGTTTCCATCCAACCAAATAGATAGTGTTATTTGCCATCAATAGTAAATCAGCTTATTTTCAAGAGAAATTTTACTTCACTATTTGCATCGGATTTTGTTAAAAATTTCAAGGGTTTTAATTTATTTGCACGAAACCCTAATACTTTATATCTATACTTTTTTACAATAATATAACTTAAGTTACTCGTATAACTTCAGCTGTCTGCTAGTAAAAGTCAAAATCGGCCCAGCCGTTTCGGAGATTAGCCAGAACAAACAGACAGACAGAAAAAACTTAAAAAAAAAATATTATAAGTACCGCAAACACTTTCATATGCATGCAGTAAAAATCTTTTTGTTTTTATTACAAACTTTCACTTTAATTTTATTTATTTCTGTACTTGTATAGATGAACATTGATATATTTTTGGTCCTTATGCCGTCAGTAAACATTACTAATAGCATTTTTCTTGCTTCTATAATATGGGTCTACCATGTTCCACTGCACCCTAACAAATCCATGTAGAAGTTTTGGGTAGACGATGTTTACCGTATGTTAGCCTCCAATAGCGTAAACATAAAGGGATGCACCTTACTTCCCCTAAAGGTACGCACGGCGACCAATCAAGCTATGCAAAACCAGTTTATGCGGATCTCTGATTGTACGGGAAATCTATACAAAGCGACGCCATGTTATACTGGAAATGTAAAGCTTGATGTGTCGCCGTGTGTACGCCCTTTAATCACCACCACCACACAACCATTTTCATGAATCTTAGCTTGTTATTAAAAAAGTTGAATTTTTTTGCTTTTTATTCTAAATCAGAGACAATTAGTTTTAGACATGAACACAAGTGATTCAACTGAATCTCTTTGGACTCTCCATCCAAATCATCCAAAATAAAATATTGTAGGTCTCCTGAGCTATTGTGGTTCCGTATGTCAGTAGACGGCAAAAAAAGCAATGTTGCTTTAGGAATAGGAAGAACTTAGCGCCAACGGCGTGTTGCGGCGGTTGTCTGTACTAGGTGGAGGCGAGGCGCGGCGCGGCGCCCCACCGCAGCGCGCGCCACGACCGCCACGCAGTCTTCCCGCGCGGTCCGCACGTGCGTCTAGCGTGCCTTTCTATCGTGCTTCTACTAAATGTTTCCGTACGAACTCGAAATAGGTCTATATTCAAGTGGAACAAATTAATATTAACAGAAATTGATTGTGTTTCTATTTCGTGCAGGACCAGAGCAGTCCAATCTGTCGTTCCGGTAGTTTAACTTGTACTTTTTGTGTAATGAATGAATGATTTCAGTGCTCTATCAATTAAAGTTGAAATTGTATTATTTTCTATTTCCTCCGTCGATTAATTAGATCTTACATGGGACCGGAACGTACAAATTAATGTATGTTTAAACCCAATTCGTTTCGTTGGATGGAATTGTCTATGGCAGCTAATTAAATATTTAAATGGTGGGTACAAACTTTCTGTACATACTTGTATAAATTATAAAACTTGTTTATAACTTTACTGAAAGTAAGAATTGGATCTGCAGTACTGTAATTTTATGAAGATTTTACTCACGTCAAGTCGTTAAAATTGATTTGATTAGTGAATATTGCCTAATTGTGCCTTATGTTACTCGTACTTTAGTTCAGATAATTGACATTGCTACATCGCATCGTGCGTTTGTAGTACAGACCTACATAATATAATAATTGCGGAAGTATTTTCAAATCTGATACAATCGGACCCAGCGAAGCCTGTTTTAGAATAAATAACCCGATTACGATAAGAGAGTTAGTTTTTCTACGTTCTAAATAGAAGTGCTTCCTGGGCAAATACTTAACTTAAATGGGTGCGAAGATATTAGTTATGTGTAATTGATTTACCTTAGGGATATTGTTACAATTTTTATGGCCCGAAATGTTACAAAGTGAGATTTTGCTGTGTCATTTTTCAAAATAAAAGTCGTTAAATATTTGAATAATAATGTGTCTTAACATAAATAACACTTCATAATATTTATAAAGCTATTCTATGGTTGATAAATTACACTATCTTTAGCAAACTGGAGCATAGATATTGATATAAAGATAAGATAGAGTCGTAGGGCGTTCTTAATTTTGGATTTCTTATTTGTTTTGGAAAAACACATGTACTTAATTATAACAAACAAAATTTTAAATGTTTTTTACAGTTGTTTGCAGTAGTCAATTTACATTTATTTTAGGGCACATATAAGGTTCTAAGTGCAGCTTTTCCGCGTTACATTTAAGCGTCTACGGAGAAACACCAGGCAGTCCTAAGGCAACGGATCAGCAATTTTACTATGTAACCACTCAAGGTACCTTATTTACTAAGTATATATTAGAAACCTTGCTAATTTGGTATTATAGGTTTATTTAAGGGCGTAGTATCTAGGCACTGTTCTACAAATGTAGACCATAACTAGCTGCGTCCCTTAAAGTCCTGTATTTAACTGAGTTACAGAGTTGAAGTCCGGCAAACAATAATGTAATTGCAGTTGTGAAGATTTGATAAGGAACAAGTACTGCTTTGACCACCAAAATTTATAACTCACTAATACCTTAGGTACCTTTTAATATCACTGACTTACTTGTCAGTTTAAAACTTTTATGGAAAATGGTTAAGAATTTTAGCTCAGTGCACAACATTCAAGTTCCCCATCTACCCTATCTACAATCCGTGAGCCCTCTGCCATTAACCGACAAATGGCGTGTTTCCAAAATCAAAACAATAAAAAAATATGTGCGTGGAGTCCCTCCGCGCGGAAGAAGTGAAACTTCGTAATACTACACGCATGCGTTCGAGTGCCACGCATTCACTCTCGCTCTGTCTCTTTCCCCCCCCATGTTAGCGTTAAACGTTTAACGCAAACTTGTTTGAAGTCGCATAAGAAGTTTCACTTCAATAAACATGACCTATCTGATTACATTTTAGATGAGCCTATACATCATCACTCAGATTCAAATAAGACACGTAAGTTTTAGAGAAAAAAACTATTGTTGAAACTAGCACGTGGACAACAATCTTGGAACCCTCATCATCAACATCAGCCTATAATATTCCCACTGCTGGGACAAAGGCCTCCTCAGTGCAAGTCATGCACACTGGCTGCTTGTTTTATGCCTACCAGTAATGTTTATTATTCTTAAAAATATAAGGTAAATGGATTCATGGAGCACTGGCGACCCAGTGATAATGGGCCAGTCTTACTAGTCGTGGGTTCAAACCCAGACGGGAACTTTGTATATTTTTTATCTTAGCGACTGCTCTTGAAACAATGAAAGAAAATAAGGTGACAAAACGCCTGTCCTATAAGAAAAAAAAACGAATCATGTAACATCCACCAACCGAAGGTGGGTTGGTGGATGTTACATGGACCCGCTTGTAATTTATTTATGTTTAATATGCATATACAGAGACATCTAACGTATTTCTCAGAAGATAGAAGTTTAGTATATTTCATGTGTGAACTACACCCATTCGATATAATGTAAAACGCATGCAAAGAGGTGATCATAGCTAAAATTTAAAATGCCAAAAATAAACAGTTACACACGTATTTCCAACAGCAGCAACAATACAACCAGCTTCCCGAGAGGACTTGAGGACTTGTTTGCACAAATCACTAACGAGCAAAGCTTTGGTTAGAGAGTTGTCTGGAATAAACATTAAAAACAAAAAACGTTAAGTCCCCATGACCTCCAAGTTTTGTAGTCGACCAAACCCTAAAAACAGAGCGGACCGAAGCAAAAAACAGGAATCGGGCTTAACAAATATTGTATAGTATATCTTTGGCCACATTCACGACGTAACATCCTTTTATTCTGGTTTTCCAATCTCTATACATTTAAACTACTTACCTAGATAAAAGAAGAAACAAGATACTGATTTACATTTCCGCATAACTTTGGTCATCTACAAGACTACAATACGTCAAATATGTGTAGCTACAAGCGTATATTATTGGTGACAGTTTGAAATCACGAAAAGGAGGCCAATATAATTAGCAGATTCAAAACTACAACGGCAAATGTCTCAGGAAGAAGAACGGAAGATCCGCTAGTATTGAAACAAACTAACCAGAAAATGGTTTAATAAAACCTTGATTCGATAAATCTTAAAGAAAAACAGTATTATGAAATCACTGTAAATCAGTTATTGGTCATCCTACCTCGTTCTGTTTCTTTTATAACCAGTCAATCATAGACGTCTGTTGATAACTTAGTTTATGAAGTTACAGGTAATAAAAACCTTTATGAACCATACCTGAGGAGTAAGTTGCCCTAAAAACAAGAGCAATGAACGGCGATGGTGAAACCTAATGAAGGCACCGTCAGCGACTCAAATAACGGCAATTTGCGGGCTGATGATAAATAAAAATAGTTAAGGAATGCCAAGAATTTTGAAGCATAAGTCTTACTACTTAGTATTAAAGACGATTGAAATGTCAGAAATTAAATGCATAAAATTGATTTTTAGATAACATAAATGAAGACGGTCGATTTGAATAATTAAACAATGGCTGTGTATAAATAACCGGAACCAAACACTATATATTTCTATAAAAAGACTCTTAAAAAAATAAACACCTGCTCTTTTATTTTGAGACGTGTCTCCCCCACAAATTGTAAGTTATGATGGGAGTTGTGTTCCAATTGTAATAACATCAATTGATTTAATGCTATTTTAGTGGCAGGAACAAAACGAGGTCACTGACCAGCAATTACGTCCTCCTAGAGACTCGTCCATTCTACAACAGTAATGGATTCAAATCTTACTATCATAATTTTACCATGCAACACGAGTAACGTTCGAATCAAATTACAAATATAAAACGATACAAACGTAAATAGTAGTAAGACAAGTAAGAGTTTTATTACCATTTGGTCAAATACAAAGTTATGTATGTTGACTATCTATGTTGACTATACTGACTAATCCTGAAAACACTAAAATAAATGTTTTTCAGATGCGGTTAAATCATGAAATATTTAAAACAAATACACTAGATAAATAGGTTGGTACTTTCCGAACTGTATTAACTTCTTGCCTACTTTTAAAACTTTCTACTTTCCACGCTCTAAAAACATATTAGAAACATCGTATCGTTATGGATGCCACATTATAATCGACCATTACTAAGATTTATCAGCTAGGAAATTATTTATTGGTATTTATGTACTTAATACTTTTAATAAGATAGTTAAAAGAAAATGTAGGTTTTAGTAGTGAATTTTACCTTTTACGGTCTTTAGGAGCCTAAAGATGCTGAATAGTTTGGCAGCAGTATTGTCACTGAGTGGTAGTACCATTAATATTTTATTGATAGTAACTACAAAGTTGTTACAAAATCGAATCGTACAGAAAGCAATTATCGGCGTGTCCTTTCACTTACTCGTTGATAGTGGTGTGTGTATACAGGCCCAATGGGATCGCAGCCGGTGTGCTACGGAAACCGGTCCGAGAGGCATGAGACCGACTTGTGGCTCAAGGTACTATTACAATGTTGATCAATCGCATTTTGGAACACCGATTAAAACGGTTCTCATATAAAGAATAGTTATCTATTCAAGAAAGAGATTCCAATGTCTGCTTATAAATTCCTTTAATCAAATGTATTTACATTTTTTTACAACCGGTAGCATACATTTTAATCGCTGTTACATACACCCGGCTATCAATTTATTTCTGTCACTTATCGGGCCGGAGCTCTACAAGACAGTTACAAAAGGTAAATCAATGCACTATACCCACAAACCTCGTCAACTTCGTTAGGTTATCGTAACAAAATTCTGATAGTGTTTCAATGCATCTAAAAAGTTCAAGGGTCCCGCAAGGCAGCACGCGTTAAACTATTTATCAACTTCTCTAAAGCGTTCGACTCAGTCAACGAAACGTTAGGAAGTTCATTCTTGGCACTTCGGTTCTCTTATTTATCTTGTGGTCAATGTAAGCCAACGTAATTATTCTAACGTTTTGAGCACGGGTACAGTTCACACTTAACAACCGTCTCGAGGTATACTGGGCCAGCTTCAGGATAAATCCGTTTTAAGACGGTAGCATACGCTTCGGTACCAAAAATATCATTCAAAGTTAAACGATACTCCCGTTGTACCTGGTTAAGCACGCGCAATCGCTGAACATACCGGTTTTCAAAATATTGCAAAAATTAAATTTAAAAATCTGTGGCACCTTGTGAAATCTGGACACTAACCCTTCCTACTCGTCCAGTTAATAATAATAATCATATATCGACATTAAATAGTTCCCTGTGTGGTGTTTTTAGAGAATAATACAATGGGATAAAAGTGATGTAAATAATTTACCTAATGGGTGGTACAGTTCGAACAAATGCTTTAATACAGAGAATGCCATTTGTGTGCGCAACTCTCGCCATTCAATATCGCAATGTTAAGAAATAGTAACTGGATCAAGAATTGGCGCACCGACTTGCAATAAGTAATACGAAATAAATATTATTACTATGTGCTTTTTAAATTGCGGATATATTTAGAATAATAAAAAAAATATTATCAGTTTTAACAGCTTTTCCACGCTATTAAAAATGATAATCTTAAATTACAAAATGTTTAGTTCTAACTCCTCTTGGTAATTGAGATCGAGTTGAGTTGGTTACATAATGTTCAACGAGGAATTTTAACTGAGCTACACCACAATCTAAGCTTGGAATAATTTACTTTCCTGAACCCATACAGATTATAATCAACAATTTACCCAATAGGGGCCGCAGGAAACTTAATTTTGTGTAAAAAGTAAAAAGCAATAAAATTGATCGTAACTATCATGTTGGGAAGCTAACGAGCTTGTTGTGCACCACGGTTATTGGTATTAGACTTGTGATCGCAAAATTGTACCCGCTCCGCTCATCATAGCACAGGAAACATCTCTTGAGGCCATGTCTAACAACATACTTGTCTATTATAATTACGTTAAATTATTATCAGAGGGTTCTGGACAGGTCCGAGCTTTAAAGCGTACCTATACCTGGTTTTCAAACGTGAATCGCAGAGCCATTGAATGACGGTTTTTCAACTAATTAATGATTATTATCCAAAAAAATGGGTTGAAATAAAGGGAGACTATATTGAACCAAAATATTACTTCTTTATAAATTTAATTTTATTTATTTACTTTCTCATCACAAACATTACAGTAAACAGGTTTTTTTTTAAATCTAAGACACAGGTAAACATTTGTGAGCGACTGGTGCCCGAAATAGGCATACAATACCTGTGTTACGGGTTCTTTACTGAGGGTAACTACAGAAACCATCAATAATTTAGTTACATGATAGTTTTGTATCTCCAAATTAAGTGAATGTGTAGACCGGAAAGTTTTCGACCTGACTGATACAAGACTTGCATATATTCGTTATAAGTCGGCTTACAATTTTACCGGTTTTTTTTTATTAGCGACATTTTCTTCGGGACATTTGGAATCATGACTATGTTATTCAAGGTAACAATTTTACAGTTTGCCTGTTGATATCCCTTCATTCACAATAGAATATGTTTATTTATTCAATTGTATAAAAGAAATAAAATATCGAATATTCAAACAAACATCTCGGATTTAGAAATATATGAAATATGTGAGGTGTTGGAGGCTTTATTCGTAATTTTAAAATTCCGGACCTTTCACTATAAAAACTAAACGTATCATAAATAATCATATCGACTGTTCTTGTTTTCTCTAAGCCTACCCAGATACTGTAGGTAGCTATGTGAAAGTTATCAGAAACTTATTGTGACAACCCGATTATCCTTATAATATATAATTGCTACATCTGTACTTTGTGTTGTTTCAGAGACCAGAAAACCTCGAATCTCCGCTGTCTGTTCCTCGCGACACAAAGAACAGCATCTACATTATGAATGATCAGGTTGGTTTGCAATTTGAAGAGATCTGCTAGACGTCTTTAATAAAAAGACAATCTAATAATTAATCTTAAGTAAATATAAATAACGATTTCTTGAAACAGGTTCTTGGTTTTTACTTATTTCCAGTCTTAACATCATTTTCCATTTTCATATTAATAAATTAATAATGTGATCAACTCACACGTTTGCTAAAGTTTTAGCTTATTCAAGTGTGTTTCGTACGCATCTATGTGTACCTATTTGTACAAACAAATAAAATTTAGGTGTCTGTTTGTTTGCAAATTCCAAAATAACAGTCTTTTACTAAATGCATATAAAACTATATACGGCAATTACAACATGAAAAAAAAAACATTTGTTTTTTTGTGTCTGGTTGTTCCGGCTAATCTCCGAAACTGACTTTGACGGGACATATACTAGCGGATAGCTGACGTTATAAGGAGTAACTTAGTTTACTTTTATTTAAACAAAAAGGATTAGAGTTCCGAGCAAAAAGAGTAAAATTGTTAACAAAAACCGATTCATATATAGGGAAGTTTTAATTAATACTTACTAAAAAATCCATATTGTAGCATTAGTTAGCAGGAGTTTAAACTATACATGGTCTATTTCTAACTTAATTTATATATGATATATATTACCTACATATTACAATACGTAGTTATTAAAACACTTGTTATAAAAAAGATCACGTCATAAATAGCATCATAGCCTAGCCTTTTCCCAACAATGTTAGGGTCGGCTTCCAGTCAAATCAAATGTAGCTGAATAAGTATCAGTATTTTACATAGAGAGACTGCCTATCTGACCTTCATAACCCAGTTAGTACTGGGTAATAAGTATCCCTTGGTAAGACTGGTTGTCAGACTTTCGGGCCACTGACTGCTTAACGACTGTCAAAGATCTACAATTTACAGCCAGGACCAACAGCATAACGTGCTTTCCGAGGCACGGAGGAAACTCGGTATGTAATGGGTGATCCACGGACCAACCTAGGCAAACACGGCCTAACCTGACGATCGACCCAGGCGGCTGTTATTGTTTAGCCACGAGCTCACGTTATAAATAAGCAATTAATATTAATGAGTCATAAAATATACCAGTGGTATAAACATATTGTAATATCACAATAAATGTTAGATGGTAAAACAATAAATACAACACAACGAGGCACGACGACAAGAGAACACCATACAATGGTATAATTACACTGAGAGCTTTTTATACTTAGTCATTAACATTGTATGGAAACTTCTTGCTGCCCTCTGTTATTCTCAGACTTTCTTACAATGTTCAACTACGTATTCAATATTACAAGACCGTGTCTTAAAGTAAAATTAGTTACAAGCTATTTAAATCAATATAAAATAGGTAATTCATAACGTCACATTTGTTTTGAAAATTAAGTTTAAGACAAAGAACCTTAATTAATTATTATCAAATTTAATTTTAAAAGCGGAAAGGTAGAAAGGAAGAGGTCAATTAGGTCTACCAGATCTGGCAGGGAAGAAATATGGACTAAATTTTCATGAGGAGACTGCAAAAGGAAGCGTTGCTATCCTTTACTTTCCTTAAACTTCAAGCTTCATTTTTAACTGCACCTTCTATAAAATGAACAAACCTTCTATAAACGTCTCAGACTTTTCCCAGGTTTCTAAGCTTGCAGTGATTTGAACCAACAAACTTCTTGTCTTTTCCACAAAAGTGTACCACCAGCCTTAAAGTTACGAAGGCAAAACAATAACTTTTTATTCGTTTTGGAAACAGCCATAAAGTTTGCGAATATTTCAAGGACAGGTGTAGGAAACCCTTATCACGTATTTTGTCGATTTCTTACCTTCTAGTTCAAGGTACCTTGTACGAGTAATAATCCTCCAATAAGTTATGCTGATGTTATTTATTCATTCGAAATTGAAAACCTATAAAAGTCATAAAGTATGCAGGTGATATACCCGTAGACGTGCAGGTACCTATTTATAAGTAAATGTAAGAACAAAGCAATTAGATCTTATTACTTTAACTACTTGAAATCAAGTTTGCTAAAAAAAACTTAAAGTAGCCTGACCAAAAATAAAACAAAGTTATTATTTTTAAATCGGTTCACAGCACACAGTTTACAAAAGTAAAGGAAAAGTCAACGAACTTACGCTAAAGAGCGTCGACCTTTTCGCTAAATTACAAGAATTATTCCATTAACCCTTAAAAAAAGAATGTCAAATACTATCTTCTTCATGTTCTGGAGGAACCACTGAACTACGCGTATCTAAACCATTCCAGCGCATCTGGTCGTCTATCAAAAGTATGCTATATGGCGGGCGGCAAACGTCCAACAGAACAGTTTACGAATGTAGACTCGACAAACCAAGTCAACCTGAAAACCTCGAATGGCTAAAATGGAATTTGTCTGCAAATTGGCAGACTCACAGTGCACTAGCTCTATCTAGCTGGAGGAAGATAAAACATAGAAGTGTGTATTTGCGTATACTGATGTGTGAAATGTATTTATTTAAATCATTCAGAACGACTTCGAAAACCGAACTAAATAATTAATGAGACTAAATAATTATATGAACAATATTTATCCGAAAATGGATGCCAAGTAACAAAAAAAATTTGAATTGATTATAAAATAAGTAATAAAATCGTTCAGTTTGTTTCAAAGTTTTGCAGTGGCCCATTTTGTTTGCAGTAGATTAGTTAAGAACTGATAGAGTAACAGTTCAGTAATAAAATAACTCATGGATGTGTTCGTTCTTTGTTTCAGACATTTCACACACCATCGTTTGGCGACGAAGAGTTTGACATTCCACTAATTCACGGGCAGCATGCCACAAACGCCGCCGTGCAAAACTCTCATATACAGTATACGCAATTACACCATTCAGCTCCTCAGGTTAGTACCTAAGTTGTTTCTTCAGAAGATATGACAATTGTGACAACCGTCTGCATAGCTATCAAGTCTAAACATAGTATGAGAACTTACAATTAAAAGCAACTGGTCCGTCTAATTCTTCGGATATCAATCATTTTACTAAATTAACTTAACCGTAAACACTTGATACTGCTAGAAAATAAGCCCCTGATTGGCAATCTCAGTTTGGATAAGGTTAGAACAGATCACCCTGTCTCCCAAAGTCCCAGTGAGACATGTAAATGCCAACGGACGGTAAATCATTCCGAGGATGATCAGCGACATCCTCTTCTGCAAAAGACCCATTCCCCTTTGTGCAGGTGGCGTTCAATAGTTCTGCGGCGTGGCCTTATGTTAAAAGAAGAACCATAAAACATCCTAAACGTACTAAGACTCCATTTTCATCAAATTCAATGCATTATTTATGACAAATACGTAATTATATAGGAATCTTAATAGTTTACAAAAATAGCCAAGTCCAGATCCCGATAAGTAACTAGTATAAAAGTGTAGAAATAGAAAATAAATACAATATTTTGAAGCAAATAGAATCGACAAGTAACACAACGTTCGATATTCTGTCCTACTTTTTAGATTGGTTTTATTGAATTGCCTGTCAGTGGATACATAGGTATTACAGTTTAGGTGTAGGTTACACCACTCTACAATTTACCTTCGGGTCCGTATTATAAAACCTAAAGTACAGTTTTTACTTAAGTAGGTTTATTCGTAAGATTATTCTTTTAATTTTACTTGTAAATAATGTGATCTGCATACAAAGTTTAGCTCAATAATTTAGATAAAAAAAAACCGGCCGTAAGAAAAAGGGTCTTGACAGACAGACAGACGGACGGACCACAAAGTGATCCTATAAGGGTTCCGATTTTTCCTTTCGAGGTACGGAACCCTAAAAACACAATTTTTTAAAGTAATCGTTTTTGTTCGCTGTCCGACTGTATAGAAGGTGGGCAAATAACATTTAAAGAGAAAAAGGAATTGAAACCACATTTGTTTTTGGATTTTTAGAGAAACTTCTGAAAATTCAACGCACCGTTTAATATTATTAATTAACACCGTTCAAGTTCAAGTTCTCTAGCATCGATGCGATTACAACGATGTACCTATATACCTACCCAGACAGTAGTGTAGGTATTTCCTTCCTATCTACTCTTGAATTCTCTGAACAGAATGATACTAAAGCGTTCATTAATTTCATTATAGATATACATATATGTGATTAATTGTGTAGTTACTGTTGAAGAACAAAACTTAAAAATGGAACGGTAACGGCCACCTTTTAACTCCATGCAAACAAATAAACAGCGATCTAACTTAATATTTTACACACATTCCATTCTAATGATTTTCAAAAATGCCGCCAACCGCGGCAGCCGCCATAAGAATAGGGTTGCCATTTCATTAGGCTAATGCCGGCTCTACAAGTTGGCCAACGTAAATAGAATTCTATGTTGGTTTCTTACTGGTAGTATTGAATAGGAACTAATTACCCCTTTGCCTTTTCTAATTTAAATTGAATGAAGGCTCAGTGCATTAATTCGACGCCAATCTTCAGACTAGTCCTCTGTCTGGAGGATGTCACTAAACAAAATAACGAATAACGATCATTCATGATCGAAATATGCTGTCAAGCATTGTTTCGTATTAAATCGTATTTACCTGATCTGGTGTGACTACGAGTCGGCAATGGAACTTTTTGGCCCTGAGACGATGTACAGACGCCAGTAGGTCAAGCTACCCGAAACTGTCAAATTTTCTCAACTTTAACCCTAAATCTTAAACGTTGAAAATCTATTAACACAAATTGTTGTAGCTTGATGTGCTGACGTTTGTACAATCATGCATTCGAAATCACATACGCAAAATATACCTTTTCAAATCTTATAAACCAAAAAAAAAAGTAATTTCATTCATTTTTGTCTATAAAAAACAATAACAACAAACTTGAACGAGCCATAAGCTCTTCTCTGTATTTTTGAACGCATCGAATGAAAAAAAAATAGTGCGTTGAGTAGGGATGTCGGAAATGCAAAAAAGTATCGAAATATCTCGTATCGATATTTTTTGAAAATATCGATATCGATATTGATATTTTAATTAAAAAATATCGATATATCGGTATAATTTGACAGAGAATATTCGTGCTCTAAAAATTAATTAGTTGGCCTAATCTACTTCAATCATCTTACATTAATAAATCAAAACAACCATTTTTTTTAATGGTTTAGTAATCAAACCAATATTTATCTAAAAATAATACGATACGGACGCCAGACAGGCAATTGAAGTCATTTGAAGTAATTGAATTTAACAAACAGAGTTGCCAACTTAAAAAGCAAATTATAAAACTGCAAATCGAGTCGACCAAAAACAAAAAATACATAAAAAATATAATTTGTTGAAAAGATGTCAAAAAAAGTAATACTTTTTAGGATTTTTTAAACTTATAAATGTTTATTGGTCTGAAAAAAAATATCGATTTTTATACCTTTTCGATACTTGGAATCTTATATCGATACATCGAAATATTAAATATCGCTCAAAAATATCGATATATTGAAAAAATAATATCGATGTATCGATATATTTTCAACAAGCCTAGCGTGGAGTCCCTCCGCACGGAAGAAGTGAAACTTCGAAATACTACACGCATGTGTTCGAGTGCCACGCATTCACTCTCGTTATTTTATTGAGCTTCTAAATAATATTTTATTGTTTTATTGTTGTACACTTTTTATTATATAAGCTTATCGAGGTTATTCTACTCATGGAAATTGAGCGAAGGCTGGTCACACCGAAGAGTCGAATGCATGACTGTTTGCACGCCATCTTGCGTACCTAGTAGAACTACGTAGTCACAAATCTTGTAATGGCGCCATCTCTTAGTGGGTAATAGAAAATATTCCCCCTCCATGAAAACGTTAAACTGGTTGGAAGTCGCATAAGAAGTTTCACTTCAAAATAGTGCGTGGAGTCACTCCACGCGGAAGAAGTGAAACTTCGTAATACTACACGCATGCGTTCGAGTGCCACGCATTCACTCTCGCTCTGTCCCTTTCTATTCCCCCTCCATGGTAGCATTAAAGGTTTATCGCAACCTCGTTGGAAGTCGCATAAGAAGTTTCACTTCAAAAATACTAAAATAGAATATTTTGTAAAATAAATGGTCAAACTGAACTGAAAGCCGACACCAACAGAGTTGGGAAATAGCTAGGCAGATGAGACAATCAAAATCAAATTTTATTTTTTCTTTGTGTTCTTAACAAAATACGATTTTAGACTTCGATCTACAATACGTTGATCGAAAAGTGTAGTGTTTGGAATACGATCCCCTGAAAAATTAGGTTGTTATTGGCAACACTCGTGTCAAGTCAACGTCAAAGTCAAAAGATAATTTCAATTTTGTTCTTTTGAAGTTTTGTTTGTAGCTTCTGCTACAGTTTTCTTTTGTAATCCCTTTTTTTTCTTCTTTTCTATCGTCCTTCTTGTTCCTGTTAAACTTAATTTTGTTTAGAACAAAGTTTAAAATATCATCAGTGCTTTAATAAAACGTAGATATCGTCTTATAGAAATTATCAACCAATCATTTGTATAAACACGTTGTTACGATTAAGTTTACATTATGGTATAACACAGAAGGACTGTGAAAGGATTAACGTATTTGTTATTGAATGGCTGTAACAGACTGTGAATGAAATAGATCGGAAAAATGTTAAATTCAGGAGATATGATAAAAAACATTGTGTATCTTAGGTTGGTATGATCAACCCAGCACAAGATGGCTTAGCACCGCCCGGCGGAGCTCCCTCGTACCAACAGCCGCTATATTTACAAGAACCGCATACTCCTGTCACATCACATAGGTGAGTATTTAATTTTATTGAAAAACTAAGGTTATGTGTTACAAATGTACGCCTATAAACATAAACAAATACTCAGTTTATTGTTTATCTAAGCAAAGCTCAAATAAAATAACATTTTTTGGTTGACTACAAAACATGCCCAAGCCATTTTGCTTATTTTATCAATTTTTGTTTATGTATTTATCATTTGATAAATACAAACCCAAGCCTATTTTGGCTTGACTGGATTAGTTATCCTATGCAACAAGGTCTTATTTAAACCATGCACATTACCATTCTGATCTGGGACTTAAAGAAAATCATTGATGGAAGACGGACCAAAGAATAATTTAAGAAAATCATTTGCACTTTGGACACTATTTCTTCACTGTTTATATTTTTTTGGAATATTTTCATTATTGCTATTCTATGTAGTGCTACAATGCCCTCATGTTATTATATCCTTTATAACATTCATAATATTACTCATGCCCAATGTTATTGAAGAACTAACTTCTTCAAAGATAAAGTATGTTCAACTTCAACCTAAGAATTAGTGTCTACTTGTATCTTATTAACCAGACAGTTAAAGACTGATTAGGGTAGGAAAATCTTTTCATGCTGTTCTTTTTGCTTTAACTTTCAGTAGTGTTAGAAACTATTATTATGTGTTTTACCTTTCATTTTTCTCAAGAATTACTTCTATAATTTCCTGAAATATTTGTATGCAAGCTATGTTGTTACTCATAGGACTGTAACTTCAAATTCCCTTAAAAAAATATTAAAATGTTATCCTTCTGTAAAATATTTTTTTGTAGTAAATAATACTTTATTTATCATTGAAATAAAATTATGTATTGGGTACACTGTTTTTTCTTTAATTCCCAGATCTGCATGGAAACACACAGACAATGTCATGATTAAAATGTAAGTTTACAGACTTTCATAAATTCTACTTATTTGAATACTATTAAGTCCTGATGTTTTAGCTCAAATTTGATTAAAAATTAAAACAAGAATATTTGCTTGCAGTGGAGCGGGTGCACCTGCAGGTAACTACATGATCCAGCAACAACCTGGAGGACAGCAGAGGTTATTGATGCTACAACCAACTCAAGTCATGAGTGGCCCACCAACACCCAGCACACCCACGCAGCAACCTGCCGGCCCCGTGTACGGCTCACCCCAGAGGGCATCACCCCCCGGCACAACAAGTGATGATTCTGATGATAGTGTGCCTTCACATCATTCACAGGTAAATAATCTTTTGTAACATTAATTTTTCATTTTTGCCGTAATATATTCCTCTTATGTAGTGATTTAGACTGGTAGTTGCTGTGAATGTTGCTTAGCTTCTTGGAATGTAATAAAGATTAAATGTGAATACTTATTTAATCTTACTAATGTAGCATGTGCATAAAAAACATAAATAATTTGTATGTTTTGATTATAATATATTCTATGGGATAAGCTGAAGTCCAAGCAATGAACCACTCCATAATAGATAGAAGATTAACTGTAATACTAACAGAATTACATAATTCATTACTCATTTACAAGGGCTGAAACTATGCTTTGATAATGAAATATCTTAGGATTACTACTTGCTAAAAAAAAATGCAATACAACTATCAGCATGATTAGTAAAACACATCTGCTTAAATACTAAGAATAGACAATAGATCTTGAAAACATTAATTCACTTTATTTTGGGAACATCCAATATTTAATAGATTGCATATACCTACAGTTTGTCTCGTTTACAATGGTTTAAACGATTTTTTAGAAGCACCTCTCAAAGGGCTTTCCAAAATACCCTATTTATTTCAACACGAAACATACACAAGGATGTTTTGGAAATCCTTTATTTAGCAAGATGCTTCTAAAACATGGTTCTTGACCACTTTGAACAAGTCATCCTGCTTATAATATGACCTGGAAAAATGGAATCTCTGTGAAAATCCTATTTGCAAAAGACTGGATTATTGAAAACTTACAAAAATATAAGGGGCAATGGAAACTGCCACTATTTACGAGTTCGAACAAAATGTTCGAACCAAGGCAAACTTGAAGTGTAAATGATTTCTGTTCCACTATCAAAGGAAAAATCGAAGGGAAACCAGCATGTCCTAAGGCTAATATTTTTAAGAGATGACATCCATCCACAAAATTTGAACACATATTTCATGGTTTCCAATATAATCCGTTCTTTTGCACTAGGAATTTTGCAAAGATTCGATTTTTTCAATTAACTTGCGAAATGTACAAATTTAAAGAACTATTATTTTTAGTCAAATTATTCTCGTCGATTTAGTAGTCTTTTTCATAGAAATATAGTTCATTGGCATTATTTTTATTTGTAGTTAAAAATTAAGAAATCAAACAGTAGTCATACTAGTATAAAATTCTAATGAATTGGTTGTTTGTTGGTAGTTGCCTGGTGATGCGGAAAGCCTTCTGCCTATCCATTATTGCTCAGCGAGCCGGCAGCAACAAACTACGCTTCATCAGGTATAGGCAAATTTTATCGCTTTACATAACCTACATATCTTTAGGAACATATTACACTTTTGTAACCTACATATTTGTTGCCAATGAACTGTATTTTAGTATCATATATAATTGTATCACATATTTTAAGAAATGACCTAAAATGTAAGTAAGTAATTCAATCTGTTGTTATAGATGGGCGTTGGTAACATGGCCGTAAAAAGATCATCACCTGAGCCCATAGACAATGGCATAAATCGTGGGCAAATGCAAAAAAAGCCTAAAGTACAGAAAAAGAAGAAAAAACGAGATCCTAATGAACCTCAAAAGTAAGTTTTCTTTAAATGAGCAACATATTTTTAAGGATGCAACTTATTGTTATCAAAAAAAACCTGTAAAATATAGTTGTATTAAACAAAGTTTAAATTACAGACCTGTATCGGCGTACGCCTTGTTTTTTCGGGACACTCAAGCTGCAATTAAAGGTCAAAACCCAAATGCAAGCTTTGGTGAAGTGTCCAAAATAGTAGCGTCTATGTGGGATGGATTAGACTCTGAACACAAAAGTGTAAGTATTCTGTTATCAATATTTTGACGTGTTCTTTTTCAATACGTTGCGAAATGGCTATATATATATTGCAACATGGGCTATATGAAACATTTTATTACAGGTCTATAAACAAAAAACTGAAGTAGCGAAGAAAGAATATCTGAAAGCACTTGCTGCCTACAGAGCTAGCTTAGTATCTAAGGTAATTTTTTTATTCTATTATTTTAGTTTTGTAGATGGCAGACAAAAATTAAGTTTTGCATCAACATCAGAAGCTAAAACTGGGTTATGATCGTACGCTTAAGTGCTATAATTTGTTACCATTTGGTCGTAAGTATTTAAATGTTATAAAATGTAATTGCAGCTAAAATTTACATTCTTCCAATGTAAATTTTAGCTGCAATTACATTTTAGGTTGCTGAGAACTGGATCGGTGCCACGTCAAGTGACCATTATAATAATTTTGTACGATCAAAACTATTTGAATTATGTTGCCTCTGTAAAATTATTTTAAAAACTTACATGTAAAATCATAAATTGAACTTAGTATCGAAAACTATTTCCCGTAAGTATCGCCACCTACTAACTCGAATGGAAACTCTTGTTATAACTTGGTTAATGCATACAAATGTAGATGGCGCTACTCTCATTATACAATATACATTTGACAGTTCGTTGTTGGTTGAGCTTTTGGGTAGCTTTCTATTGCGATTTGCGGATTTATTGTAAATTTTTACTCGTATTTTAACTTAGTTAACCTTTTTCGGCCATTTACTTTCTTCATTTATGATTAAAAACTAAAGTGGACTTCAATGTCGCGTCATTTTCATTCAAATTCGGTAAGAATCATTTGTTAGCATATCGAGAGCTTTTACGGTGTTTATTTTGAGGTTAGGAAGTATCGATGATAGCTTTATTTTGTACACAAAGGTATAAATGCTTACAACATAATTTGTAAATTTTCGGAAACCATTCAAATATCATATAAATGATCAAAGGCAGAAGATCTATCAGTTTATTTTGTCCTTTAAATGTCAAGTTATTGAATTTAAATACTATGTATATTTTCAAGGTTTTGAAAGTTCTTCAAGATGTGAGAGTAAGGTCATTGGTTTATTGTTTATTTACAGTACTGAAAGAATACATCTTGCCACCATAAACACATCAGTTTTTTTTTTAAATAATATTTCCTTGGTTTTATGTTGTTTTTACAAACATACTGTTTTTCAGGGAGGAGAACAGGAGAGCCAACCAATGTATAATCACACCAATAGTGCCAATTCATCATATGGTAATTATTACCAAGGACAAACATATGGCAATGGCCATTCACCACAAGGGTATGTGCCAAACCCTGCGCCACAGGGCTACTCACCACAAAACTACTCAGGCAGCCAGAATCAAGCCCCTTATCCTGCACAAACGCCACAGGGTTACCCACCTAACCCTCAACAGTCACCTCAAAATTATCAGGGCAATATGGCTATGACTCCTCAAACATACCAGGTAAGGACATATTTTATACTTGCACTTTTAATTATATTCTAGCATTGCAGTAATGAATGAATTTTTTTAAAAGACAACAAATGTTGAAAATATTTGTACTTGCACAAGAACAAGTAAAAAAAAAGGTTTTCTAGTGGAATATTGCAAATAATAATTTATAAGCCTCTTTTTTTTAAAATAGTAACTGCAATTAACTGATGATTATGATTAAATTACTGAACACAATTAAAAGACCAATGCTAGGTAAAAATATTAGACCGGTATACATTTGCAGTGCTGCATTGTTGCTTACTGTTGACAAGCTGAGCATCCAAAGAAACTCACCATTGGCAAAAATGACACACTTTCATGCAAACTTTCTATAACCTAACCCAAATTCATCCTTATGTGTCCTTGTGCAGTCTGTCTGTGAATTTTTATTGAGGCTGGGTTTATTAGGTTCACAATCTAGCAATACTAATATTTTATAGTCAAGTATTATTAAATACATTTTTGTTTTCAGCAGGCTGCGCCAGGTCAATCCCCACAAGGCTACCAAGTGAACCCTTCTACTTCACCTCAAGGTTGCCAGCCTAATCTTGCCCAGTCACCGAGGAACTACCAGCCTACACAATCCCCTACTAACTACACTGCTAACTCAGCCTTATCACCTCCTGGATATAGACAAGTGCAGTCTCAGTCGCCTCCAATGGGCTCAGTGCATGCTGCAATGCAGTACCATCACTCACAACAGGTATGTCACTGACTGCTCAAATCCCGTAGCCTGTGTTAATATATTATTGTTGATTCGGGAAACTGAATACCATAATGTTTCAGGGTGTAAAAATCTACACATATGAATATTTATTATAATTTTCATACAAATACATGTAATCTAGCATTAAAGATGTTTCCTTTATTATTTTTAGCACATGCAGCAAACTCATCAACAAATGCAACAAGCGCATCAAGTGCAGCAATATCAACAGCAGCAACAACAACAACAACAGCAGCAACAACAACAACAGCAGCAGCAACTTCATCAGCAGCAGCAGCAACAACAGCAGCAGCAACAACAACAGCAGCAGCAGCAGCAACAACAACAACAGCAACAGCCTCAGCAACCATCACAACAGCAGAATCAAATTCCAAAATCGGAGCAACAGACTTCTAACGGCAATGGAAACTCTGGTGTTCCACAACAATCATCTGATGTAAAGAACTTTCTACTAACACGCGTTTACATGTAACATTTTATCTTAATTATTATTACCTAATAGCAAATTACAAGAGAGACCAACAGGGCCACATACATTTTAAAGTAAATTTTGCCATGTAAAAAGGCCTGAATAGAAACTCAAATACAATCCACTTCTAAAATCAAATTATCATCACAATATTGTAACAGAAAGTATTATCGGTATAGGTTGTTTCACAAAAAGAAAGCAAATAATAAATTTTGAATTAACACAAATATGTGATTACAGCAAAATGAAAACCGAAGTACACCATCATGTATCCGGCAGGGGTGCACAAACCCGGCTATAGCAAACAATGAATGGGAAGATGAATACTGCTCCAATGAATGTGTTGTTAGCCACTGCAGGTAATATTATTTATTACTTAACCTATGGAAGGTTACTTGATAGTTTTGGATCATATTACTGATAAAAAATATCAATCTAATTGGCCTAAAACATTGATAAACTTGCAACCTATCCCTCAAAAGCTCTTGGTTGTAACATTTTATTTACTTTCTTCTATAACTTAATTTACTTTGTAACTTCCAGAGACGTCTTCAGTTCGTGGGTGGCATCCAATAACAGTAACCAAATTCAAAATTTCTCAGCAGTGAAATAAACAACATAAATATATAGGTACATATCAAATTTAATAAATCCGCTCTTGTAATTTGTAATTTCGGAATAAATCTTTACTCTTTATGAATCCTGAAGTTATTGTTTAAGTGTATTATTAATTTTATATTTTGTGATACATTCTATGATCCATTTGTTATTAACATACATTCATTTGGAGCAGTTTTTTAGAAAATAAGTATTGTTCATTTTTACTATTAATTAATTTTGCTAAATTCGGTAGAACTAATAATTTACTTATGTATTAGTAAATTCATTTACATTCGGCGGATATGGAATATTGGAACACCAGCAATAATTATATAACTAAGTAAAGGAAATAATCTAATTATACTTATGTATATTATGAATAACACAATTCTGGTAACACTCATGAGCAGTACTGTGTTGAATAATTTTCTGTACAGCAGGAATACATAGTATGGCACCCCACCATATTTAGCTGACTATTTAGATAGATGTTTTCATCATGGATATCTTCAAAAGATGTCAAATTTCAACAAAGCACAGTGTAATAAAAGAAAGAAATGTTTAAATTGCGGAAATATTTTGGTTGTTACCCAAAATATACATATAATAAAGGACTGTTAGATAAGACTATGTTTCGTAAATAATACTCTTACATTTAAAATAGATCGATATTATGAATTGAATGCAATAAGGGTCATTGATGAGTGCTAAAAAATACTTCCATTAATTTCATACTTATTCTAAAATATTAGTGTAAATTAAATAAGTCGCTCAGAATCCAGAAGGCGGTGCATTTTATTAAATTAAACTTGTTGTTTGTTAATTTGCAGCATTGTTAAATTATTATTTTTAAAATATACCTAGCATTTATTCTTCTTGTAAAATGTTTAAAGGACTATCGTCGTCACACTAAAATTCGTTGTTGAGGCTGTAGAACGGACGCCGATTTAGATTCGACAATTAGCACCTATTATGGCATGGGTGAAATTATAATAATGGATATTGACGATAAATTTTGGCGATTGTATCGTATTTTTCGTAAATTTAGAAAAACATTGTTATAATTAGCAAGTTACATTAAAAACTTTATTGCATTGTAAATTTCTAACTCTGAACCTAATAGCAATATTTACCCATTTCCCTTAGGAGTTGCGTTTAGTATCATAGGATTTAGCTGGACCAAAATTTTCTTTATATTCAAAGCGATGATAATATTTTAAGATAAAGTATGTTTTATTGTATGTCCAATACCTTATGATATAGTGATGTAATTGTAAATAAACACTCGCAATAATAGACGTAGACGTAGAGACTACATAAGGCATTTTTTTTATTTCGTGTTATTTATTTAGTAGTCTCATTAGAACTACCTTATTTAGATAAAAGTTATATTTAAAATGTAAAATATAACAATGTATAAATTGTAATTAGAAAAGTGATTCCATTAAAATTTTCTTAAACAGCATAAACTGCATTTTGAAATTTTATATGTTATCCTAATAATTGTCTATAGCCATTGGAGCCTAAAAAAGACCTATTACACCTGTGTATTATTATACGTCAAATGCATAGAATAACAAAAACAGCAAGACTCAGGCAAGCGACTTATAGTAGATTGTTGCATCGAGCGCAAAGTGAGTTATTAATGCACGAGTGTTATGTTGGTGCCCGAGCGCACGCGAGGGCACTAAATTAACACGAGTGCATTAATAACTCACTTTAGCGAGGTGCGTAATCTACTTTTCTTTCAACTACCGTCATACCGTGACAAAATATACTACCTACCTACCACCACCTGCCTACGAGCTGCCTTCCACCTGCCTACCAATTGCCTACGCCCTACTACACCCTGCCTAACACCTTACCACTTGCCTACCGCCTGCCTACGACCTATCACAACCTGCCTACCACCCAATACCGTCTTCACCATAAGGGCACACGGGGCCCGTGCCCAGGGCCCCCGTTCTCAGGGGGCCCCGAAGGACCAACAATTTCTTTCACACATTTATTCTCAAAACATTTTTGTCGGTCACATTACACTTTTTTCACAGATCAGTAATCTTAGCAGAAGGTATTTACAAGGCATATATACTATGCCAAATCGATGACTGCGGCTATTCCTACTGTATCCTAATTAATAATATTTCTGAACGCATCCTACCCAATTTACTAAGTACACCATCTAGCGATAACTCGCGCAATCCCTCCGATTCTAAACTACACCGTCTAAACAAGGCCTAACATAATTGTCGACATTGTCTATGATTGGGGGAATCCCCGAATGATGTATTAAACTTTCAGTCTGATAGGAGTGAGTCTGTGAGTGGCTTTATTTTATTTCGTTTGATATTTAAAATTGAGTAAGATTATAAACAGAGGTTTTGATTTGTTCGTTTAAACATTATTTCATTATGTCGAAAAGAACATATTTAAGAGGTACCCAAAAAAGAAAAAAAAGAGAAAACTTCCAAAGCTCACTTCGTTTTTTACGGTTGAAGAAACAAATAAGCCGAGGGATTATTTATTCTCATCACCACAAGACAAAAGTACCTCTGAATGTGACGACACGGTTGGCGCAGTGGCAGAGCGATCGACTGCTGCGCTGCGTGTCGCGGGTTCGATCCCCGCACGGAACAAATATTTGTATGGCCAAAAGATAGTTGTTCCGGGTCTGGCTGTTTGTGTATGTGAGTTTAAATGTTTGTAAACGCACCCACGATACAGGAGAAATTCCTAGTGTGGGGCAAAGTTTAAAAAAAAAAAATGTCACCTGGAAAAAGAGGTTACGTGTGACGAAAATGACAAACACACATATTATAAGATGCTGAACCATCGACTTCAAGCTACTGTGAATTAATAACTGCAAGCTTAGAGACTGTATCTGTGTCTCCTGACCTGTATTTGATTACCTATAATAAATGGTCATACTTAGTAAAAAAATGTTATCATATTTTTTTTACTTTCCAAAAGGGCCCCAAATTCTTGTGTGCCCAAGGGCCCCAGCCTAGTTTAAGACGGCCTTGCTACCACCTGCCTACGACCTGCCTGCTACCCACCCACTACCTACCTAAGAACCTTCTCCTGACAATAACAAACACAACAAAAAAAAATAGCGAAATCCGTCCATCCGTCCGTGATGCCGTGACCAAGGGAAATAGGATATAATAGAAGATAGATAAAACATAAAAAAACAGTGCAGTAATGACAACATTTCTGCACTGTTTTGGTTCTAAGCAAAAAAGACATCCTTTGTGATCGGTTTTGTATTGATTAATGATACCATTACTGCGTAGTTGGAAGAAAAAATTTTTTTGAATGTCACATACCTAATGCACCTAAATAAGTAGGGGAACTATATTTTCTATCACCAAAATTTATATTTGTCATCAAGTTGTATCACCTAATAAATAGATCTATCGCCACGAAATATTTTCGTTCTCAGATAAACAAAAATTGTTCCCAGGTATGAATTATCAGTAAAATAAGAGATCGATAACCAATAAAATTATATTGCATTACATGAATATAAACTTCGTTCTTATAATAACAGTTTTGTTACTTAAATAATAGCTCTGTGCTCAGAATGGTAGATCTGTCACCAAATAAATAGATCAGTTCCTTAGAGACATAGGGCACATCAACTCGGACAGGTTAGGTTCGAAGGGGATGGCGGGGTCTAGTGAGCGAGCGGAGCGAGCGAACTAAGACCCCGACATCCCCTTCGTGTTAGGTTACTTTAAACCCTGCAGAGAGAAATAGGAGCCCCGCGTAGCGGGGCTCCGTCGACTACTATTTGAACTTAATGCAATTTTCTAGTAACATAATATGATTTATTGGTGATCTCTTTAAATTAGTTTGCTTAAATACTTATTAGGACACACCTATTATAATACATACAAAAACATTTATTTGGTACTAGACCTTATATCTCAGGATTTTAGGTGATTTATTGTGGAACTGATTTTGCATTGTTTGGTGACTACATTTTGGTGACAGATCTACTATTTTGAGGACAAACCCTATTATTTAAGAAACACAAAACTAATTAAATTGGTGATAGCTTAAATGATACCCAATAAGTAGTATAATAATAAACATTTTAGGTACGGAGCAGGCGGCTAAAATTAAAAGAAAGCGTTTGCATTGTAAGTCTTCAGACCAATCTTACGTCCTACAGTATAGTCTCTTGATTTTTCCAGATTTATCAATAAGGGCCCCATCTCCTTAGGACACCATGGCGGCGCGCGGCGCCACCGGTCGCGACAACAAAATGTGTGCAGTGGGACGGTACCTCACCTGGTATCAGCTTGGTTGCGCAACCATTAATATGTATAGAGCTATCCTGGATGCACCCATGGACAGAACTCCATGTCACCACGTCTTCGATCGAACGTACGATATCCGACTCAAAGCGGAAGCTGAAGATGGCATCGATGAAGTTAAGATATACACAGACGGCTCTAAAACCATATACGGTACTAGAGCTGACGTCTTTTCAAATGACTTAAATAACAAAATATCAACCACTTCAGACAAACTAAACACAATCTTCCAAGCATTAGTATCACCAGAGCGGCTTAGGCTACATCGCACTAAGCGGTTAGCCGCAATCAATGCGGCCAGCCGTCCGGCTGAAAAACAAAATATCATTTTGCTTTGGAAAAAAAAATTAAGTAAAAGATGCTTTATTTGAGTTTTCACAAATTTTCTTGCCTAATGATTTTAAAAGGGGCAGCGAATTTCCGGGCGGGAAAAACTCACGCTACGCCACTGTGGCAGGACCTAGAATTACGCAATCAACCAGCGCGGCGGCGGCGGCGGCGGCGCTGTAGGCGCAGAAGGAGGTGTGACCGTGTGACGGACTGGGGCCAAATAGAAAAGTGGAAAGAATGAAAAAAAAAAAAAAGAGTGGCTTAGCCCTGCCGTGGGACTCACCACAGTCATAATAATGATTAATTTGCGGTAGGGCTGGTAGTTAGTAGTACATAAGATGGCAATGAATAAGCCGGGTTTTTTTTTACGGATGGGAAATCATCAAATGACTTCTCCCGCTCTGGGCGGAGCGGGAGGGAATGTCAGACTTGTACTGACTATACCCACCCATGTTCCTTCTTCGCCCTTTGTGTTCCAGGGCCGCGATATCTCTTTCGAACAACCCGCAGGCATCGGCCCTCTCGGACCCCTTCCGATTTGCTGACATCTCCGCCGGGTTAAACTTGTACACAATGACACTAGACGTACCCGGTTAATATGAATTTATTTTCATGCGCCGTACGTAGATATGTCCGACCCTTAGGTCCGATATCGTGAACAAGCGCTCAGAGATTGTCAATTGTGATTTGATTGTTTACCGTGCCTAGCCACGGCCATACCAGGCACGGCTTGAAGTAGAATTGGGGCTGGCGCCAGCGTCATGTACAAGCCTACTTATGACCTTAGTTCTTCATCCAAAACTTTTTCTACCCCCTGTGTCGAATTTATTTTATTAATTTCCGGTTTCGGACGACAACGATAGGACGTAATAATTTCATGAATTCAAATCTATGGCTCAACTAAAGATATTAAAAATACTTAGAGAGCCAAAAATTTTAATCTCTAGCGTCAGTAGTGTGTTTTTTTCTTTTTTCTATAAAACACCAGGGCCCCAAGTCTGCTATTTTTTATAAACTCGTCATTCCAATACGACTCCATTGTCATTGTGCGAAAAATTCGTAATCTGCTAATTCATAATGGTCGATCACTGATCGGTCAGAGTCGTAATAGAATTGTAGTAGAATGACATTGTCGTGTTGCCATTATTATAAAACCCGTTAGTAGTAATGATTTTCGAAAAACTACTACTAAACTTGAACATTTATTCATGCTAGATTTTAATAAGATATACTTGTCGTAGGGAGGTGATTTTATTTCGTTAGACACGGTCTTCATGTGGGCAGAACATGGGTTTCGTGCTATGAAAACACACACTACAAAATCAAAAGTCATTTATTCAAACTAGGCTGATAATCAGCACCTTTTGAATGTCAAAATTACAAGAGACAGTCCCCCAAAACGCCCGCCCTTCGCGACTTCCTAGTGTTTTAGCTGGGAATAAGAAGTGGTGGAACAAACTCCCCAGCAACACATCTGTCTGTTAGGTTAGAAGAACCAGATTCTATACACAAAGTACACTGCTTTTATCGAACTAACAAATTACTTGAAATTACAGTCCAACACAGTAACACTAGGCACAATGAATCGGGTTACAGTTTCGGGACGTCTTGACTCCGCCGCGATCAGACACTGACTGTCCTCCTCGCAGCGAGCTCGAAACATCACGACTCTGTAGTAAGCGCGCTTGGGTGTGGGTAGACTGGTAAGTAGGTCGCTTTTGGCGCGCTTTCGATTCATGTCCGTACTAATGACTGTCTCCGACACGGCCATCCTGCTTGCACACGTCCTCGTGTGATGGTTACCCTGCAAACAAATACTCCACGACAGAATTTTGTTCCACTCGGTCACTCCTGACCAAACTTTAAGATTCAACGAGGCGGTCAAAATAAGGACATTTTAGAACTAGCTGTTTCGTTTTAACCAAATTAATTGGAAATAATCGAATACACAACAATGATGACCCCGGGCCATGTACCATAGTCGTTCAAATCAACCTTCAAAACTCTACTGCAACAAAAAAAAAATACTACCAAGCTTATAGGAACTCTCGTGTAAAGCCTCTAACGCCACGGCTCTTTAGCCGACCAGCAATCGCATTGCTCTCACACATCCAGCGCATTGATGAAAACTAAAATTAGATCAAACGATTAGGTCAATTAAAATGCTAGAGCAACCAAGTACCTTTTCATCCATCTAATCACCACTTAAAGCAGGAATCTCATCCGTGGCCTATGGGCAACACTCAGGCCCTCCAACAAACCCTGTTTGTTTTACTATGTTCCTCAAGAACACCGAGTCCCACATGACTCTATGGTCTCTACGAGACCCGACCTCCGCCAGAGCCACCCGCGCACCGCGCATCCACGGACTACTATAAGCAGACACCGACTTCTACCGGACTACGGCTACGAAATGGCTACTGGTACGCTCTGACCATCCGAACCAAGATTCCACACTATCTCTCAACTCTAAATCCTCTACAGTCTACTTCAAACGGTACTTGGCCCTCGGGAATTCTTCTTAACCCATCATGTGCATACTTGAAAGTACGCTTAGAACTTAATGATCTCAATGTGCACTTCGACTGGTACGTGACCCGCTGGCATCATCCTTAGCCTACCGCGTGCGTATCTGTAGGCACGCTTTGAATTTAAAGCTTTCAGTGTGAAGGATAACCGTCCAAAACCTCAATTACTCTAAACAGACCTTTAATCTTTAACAACCCTAAATCATCAATCGCAAAACCTTTAAAGTTCGCCATCGTTTCGTCAACTCGGCACTTGTCATGTTAAGCTATGCTAACCCATCGCGTCTATACGAACCGTGTACCACCGGCTCGTCACCTTAGCTACCGGGTGCAATTCGGCTTGAACTTTACCAGAGTGAGACTTTGCTACTTAGCACATTACGCATCTATTTACGAATTTTGAAACGATCGATACTTTCCAGGAACCAATTCTAATCGAAGAGGTTTTCAGTCGTCTTTTTAGCACCAAGGTGAACGATAAGACTCGTGGAAATTACTGATTACCGACTATCGGAGAGCACGAGCTAAATACGGTAGGCACTCGGACTTATCATTGCGTTAAATATGACGGTGAAAGACGCCTGAACGTAGCACTTAAGTCTTGGCTAGTCATTGCCAGTTACATTCATTGCTATAACAGTCAAAACCGATTGAAGCTTGTTACCACTATATTAGGCCTCACCGAATATACACAAAGGATTTTCGTTAACGAAAACTCCCTTGGCGTCATGTATGCAAGAAAACCCTGATTTAAAATCTCGCCACCTAACATGACGTCACTTTGTAAATAATTATAGTAGGCAAAACAAGCAACAAAATTTCGGGAGGGTTATCGTTAATCACTACACAACATAAAACCTATACTGTAATTCTGTACTGAATACTCGCGTTTGAACTATACCAGTCACAGCAACAACATGACTCACAAGTTTCCCATTAAAATTTCGATGCAAAACTTTCTTACACCAACGAGCATTCAGCCTCAGAATAATAAGTAAACCGTAACAATTCACCTTTGTGTTGTGAAGTCCACGCAGACATCGACGCGCCGCTGGTTCGGCACCCCGCCGATAGCAAGCCCGCTGCCACCACTGCACGCAGCCACTGTCGCTCGTAGCCGGACGGCTGTGACACGGTTTGCCACATTTGACGTACACCAAGGGCTTCGCTGACTTGCCGTCGCTTGCCCGATGCCCGTAGCAGCCGGCACAGGCAGGGACTTCTTCGTGCGACAATCCGCTTGGTTTTGTCCTGGTTTTTCCCTGGTCCGCATGCATGACACTTTATTTGCGGTAGCTATAAACACTTCTGAAGTTTCTTTTTCCTTTTCCTTTCGTTTGTCACTACTCAGATTAATGAGGGTAGCCGTAAAAGTTTCGGCGCACACGAATCTTGCTTTGAACAATTATTTCAACTGGTCCCACGTCATACCTGGATAGGTTACAGCTACGTTGATGCGGAGCCCTTCAACGCCTTGCTCAATATCTAAAGAGGCTGGATTTCTTCCACTGCACTCACAAGAAACAATTCAGCGATAACCCACCACGAGCGCGCATCGGAGTCATCGGTGAAATGTGGGTGTTCTATTAGGTACACTCTGCCTTACCCTTCGGGGAACACAGGCGTGATGTTATGTTTTGTCAGGATCAAAATCCGGCAACACTAACTTGCTATTCACTGGCTTTAGTTTGTATCGCGGGTGCCTTTATTTGTTTTGCATTTCAAAAAGTAACCGTCACTGATTGTTATTTTCACTGTTCGCGCGTGTGATTGCATTAGCACGATTTTATCCCACTTCTGATGTCGTAGGGAGGTGATTTTATTTCGTTAGACACGGTCTTCATGTGGGCAGAACATGGGTTTTGTGCTATGAAAACACACACTACAAAATCAAAAGTCATTTATTCAAACTAGGCTGATAATCAGCACCTTTTGAATGTCAAAATTACAAGAGACAGTCCCCCAAAACGCCCGCCCTTCGCGACTTCCTAGTGTTTTAGCTGGGAAGAAGAAGTGGCGGAACAAACTCCCCAGCAACACATCTGTCTGTTAGGTTAGAAGAACCAGATTCTATACACAAAGTACACTGCTTTTATCGAACTAACAAATTACTTGAAATTACAGTCCAACACAGTAACACTAGGCACAATGAATCGGGTTACAGTTTCGGGACGTCTTGACTCCGCCGCGATCAGACACTGACTGTCCTCCTCGCAGCGAGCTCGAAACATCACGACTCTGTAGTAAGCGCGCTTGGGTGTGGGTAGACTGGTAAGTAGGTCGCTTTTGGCGCGCTTTCGATTCATGTCCGTACTAATGACTGTCTCCGACATACTTTTACATGAAATGGATCAGTGAATATACAGGATGTAACGGAATGGGTACATACTATACTTAAGGGTGTGCTACATCGCGGGCCTGTGGACGGTGAGTAATGGGCTAGCTCACCGTCCGTCCGTCTTATGACGACAAGCCGTGCCGACGGCGCGTTTGTGTTCCACGCGCGCCTCAAGGAGATGTCAGCAAATCGGAAAGGGTCCGAGAGGGCCGATGCCTGCCAGGGCTGCGGGTTGTTCGAATGAGATACCGTGGCCCTGGAACACAAAGGGCTAAGAAGGAACATGGATGGGTTTTAGTCAGTACAAGTCTGACACTCCCTCCCGCTCCGCCCAGAGCGGTAGAAGCCATTTGATGATTTCCCAACCGTGGAAAAAAAAAGGGTGTGCTACAGACTATCAAACTGAACATGTTTCTCATCATAAAACATGTTTTTCAGCAAAAAAAATATCTGCTGCCCCATAGAAAATTGCAATACCTATTCGAACCAAATGTATAGGTTAGGTTAGGATAGGCAGCTGATATTTTTTTTGCTGCAAAAATTTTTTTTGATGAGAAACATGTTCAGTTTGATGGTCTGTAGCACACCCTTAAGGATGTATATACCCTTTCCGTTACACCCTGTATAATTGAGCAGGAAAATAATTAAATGGGCGGTAAAAATTATTGAACGAGCGGTTACGTGTGGGCAGTAATAAATAATAATAATAATCATTTATTTTCTCTGCACAAGTTACTTAATGCTAGGGTTACAGTGGAGCACGAACATGGAATTAACTAGTGAGAGACTGGTGCTTGAGGTAGGTGTCTATAAGAACCTGTATTACAAGTCACCAGGGCCCTCCCGTAGCTATTTGCCTGCTGTGTACTACATTAGAAAGTAACAAAATTTGGATATTAATAAGAGTGCAGGACACTGAAGGCGGAAATATACTTACGTGTCGTGGCGTGATGATGCTTACTGTCGTGACGGTGAGTGTGCACATTAACGTGTCGTGTCGTGGCGTGCTCTGGCGTTTTTTCTGAACAGTACATTTCGAACCTTTGCAGCGTTTGAACGTACATGATGTTTTCTTCGAATTCGGATAATATTTCTGATTAAATGATGCTTAAAACTCTTTACACTTTGTGTCATATAAAACTTTTCGTTGACATACAAGTTCAATAAGCTCGTCAGACATTTATCAGAAACATGCTGCAAATATAATAAGTTATTATTAAAAAAATGTCCGCTAGAGTTTCGCGCCACGAGCCACGCGGTATAGAAACACATTTGCTGCACTGCACTGTTCTGTCGTGTCGCGTCATAACCCCCTCCACCGCTCTGGCGCAATCGGCGGCGAGCAGTCGGCGCCACGACAGAACGCGTTGCGACACGACACGCCATGCAAATATGTCCCTAACCATATTAAATGTATGAAACCGATTTGCTTCTGGCGCGTCACGACACGACACGACACGTAAGAGTATTTCCGCCTTAAGACAGGTTGCATTATAATTAAAAGACACAAAAAATAAAAGTAAAGTAAAAAACAAAAAATTAAAATACACAATGTTTAAGGTAGTTTCAGTACGCGGTGAGTACTTGAAGAGTGCATGTGAGTGACTGTAGTGTGAGTGAGTGGTGTGAGCATGATTCAAGGAAGATTGCAGTTCGAGTAATATAGTTTGTAAAAGCAGCAGGAGACGATTAGTTAAAGAGGTTATCTATCTGAGGGGGATCAAGAGTTTTTCTGTTTCCTGATAATCTAGTGTTTTCAAGTAGGTAGTGACGTGTGCGTGTGGATTGAGAGATCTTTTCGAAAAACTCTTCCAATCCCACCCAAATTATAAGAGGATTTAGGAAATAATTGTTAAAACTTCATGGTAAGGTATAAAATTTGTCAAACCTAAACAAAGAAAGTTAGAACTCATTAACTGGATCTCTCAATCTGGGCAACTGAAGAAAAAGCCATAACGCGTATCCAAGAATATACTGCCTATGTGTTTATAATTTGCATTTTAATTAATTGTAAAGGATTTGTGAAAGCTGCTAAACAAAATTTCGATTCGTTTCAAAGCCACGTTTAAGATTTATAACAGTTTATATGGATCACTCAGAGTGGACAATTTTCAATTGAGTGATCTTGTAAAACACGACCTAGTACTGAAAAAGTATGAATAATTATCATGTTTATTACAAATTATGCTTCTGGGAGAATTTGTAAAACAAAAATCGTGTTTGAAATCTTACTGGTTCAAGGGAAAATTAAAATTTTGTTTTTTGTTGATCGTCCCAACTGAGAGATCCTTATTTCGAACTATATTTAATAAACCAAAACTTATAGGTAGAAGGTAGATCCATCAGAAATTGTTAAAAAGATTTTACTAAAATTTGACGAATCAGTCGTCCCTGTAAGTGTTATACTTAAAAAGATAAATCATTTTTTTGCAATCCTTGAGGAAAACGTTGAGTAGGGTGACCATATCGCCGGTCGGAATCATTACCGGTACAATTCAAATTATGATGCTGTTTAAACGTTTTTATACAAGTTTATGTCTGGTTTCACTACATAATTTAAATAATATTGCTTACGCAAGTTTCTATAGTATATCCGAACGTGGTATGCATCATGCTTCCTAACCCGCCTCTAATATAATATTTTTGTCAAGTTGTCGACCGCTATCCATTTCTACCCCTCTCCCTCTCTCCTACTACACGCCCATGTGACCGAAAGAGAAGGAGCACCGCCACACGAGATCCAATGAAGCTCGCGTCCGTCGATGATTTGGCAGAAAACGAAAAATCAGTTACAACTTCACTGTTCTCATAACCGTCAACTTAAAATCACCGCCCGCGCCCGCAACCCTTTTTGGGTTTTTAAACGTGTAATCTACCGCCCGCAACCTTTCTTTGGGTTTGAAACGTGTCGGCCGACAAGGGGATATTAAGTGAATCAGGAAGAAGTCACCGGATCACGGGCTGGACATCAACTCGCGCACTCCAGTCAGCCATCGTTACAAACGATCACCTACCAGCTTCCAAGTAAGTCCTTTTTCTCTGAATAACCTGCGTGTCGACGACAACCTATCTCATATAGATCGTTTCCCCTCAAAATACACAACGCTTATTGGTCCTTAGACAGCCGCTCCCGCTTAAGCTTGTGCTTTTCACAACACATTTACATTTTATTGCACAGGAGCATGCTGAAAACGTCACCATCGCTATGTGTCAATGCTTTAGGTAATTCAGTACCACCAATGATAATATTCAAGGGTAAAAGGCTAAGGCCTGAATTTAACGATAATTTGCCTGATGGCACTATAGTCAAAATGGCACCAAAAGGTTAGCATGACTACTGAATTATTTATAGATTTCATCCATCATCTTGGCAACTACAAGTCGCCTGGAAAATGTTTGCTAGTTTTTGATGGACCTGCTTCGCATTTGGATGCTAGGATTGTGGATGCCGCAGACGAAAACCAAATCGTATTATATTGCTTACCCTCTAACACTACCCATGAGTTACAACCGTTAGATAAATCAGTGAACAAATCATACGAACATCATTGGGATAAAGAAGTCTTGTCGTAGGCCTAACGTCACCCAAAAAAAAAAAAAATCGGACGAAATAAAAAAGTGTGTCTACCCTACTCAACGTTTTCCTTAAGGATTGTAAAAAATGATTTATCTTTTTAAGTATAACACTTACAGGGACGACTGAATCGTCAAATTTTAGTAAAATCTTTTTAACAATTTCTGATGGATCTACCTTCTACCTATAAGTTTTGGTTTATTAAATATAGTTCGAAATAAGGATCTCTCAGTTGGGACGATCGACAAAAAACAAAATTTTCATTTTCCCTTGAACCAGTAAGATTTCAATCACGATTTTTGTTTTACAAATTCTCCCAGAAGCATAATTTGTAATAAACATGATAATTATTCATACTTTTTCAGTACTAGGTCGTGTTTTACAAGATCACTCAATTGAAAATTGTCCACTCTGAGTGATCCATATAAACTGTTATAAATCTTAAACGTGGCTTTGAAACGAATCGAAATTTTGTTTAGCAGCTTTCACAAATCCTTTACAATTAATTAAAATGCAAATTATAAACACATAAGCATTATATTCTTGGATACGCGTTATGGCTTTTTATTCAGTTGTCCAGATTGAGAGATCCAGTTAATGAGTTCTTACTTTCTTTGTTTAGGTTTGACAAATTTTATACCTTACCATGAAGTTTTAACAATTATTTCCTAAATCCTCTTATAATTTGGGTGGGATTGGAAGAGTTTTTCGAAAAGATCTCTCAATCCACACGCACACGGTAGTGACCGAGGTTTTGCATTTGTATTTTGTTAGCAGATATATATTAAGTATTTTGTTAAGCCTATTATACATGAATGGTCCGAGAAACATGAAGAAATTGTGGGAGTGAGCACAGTTGAATGCTTGAGTCTGGCAAACCCTGCCTTTACGGCGCTTGTTCTTTTGGAGATTTGGGTTGTACTCCAATAAAGAGTGTTCTTTAAGCACTGTACGCAATACGAATGAGTCTTACAATAAGCACATCCCACTCTTTAAAAAGGTCTACAGTAGGGAATAAATAAGGAAGCCCGGTGCCGACTTTGAGAATAGCTCGCTGTGCTCTCTCGACCTCAAGTAGGTGAGTCTTGGCGGCACCTCCCCAGGATGTTAAACAATAGTCGATAAGGGATTGACTTAACCTCCTGAGTACCAGACATACTTTTTTTGGAGTTTCTTCTTGAAACTCTCGTATTACACTGTTAGGCTATTACTGAGTATGGAAAAAATATTAGAAAAAATTCCGAACCGGAAAAACTGGTTTTTCACTATGTCCTACACAAAGTACAAGGGAACTAAAAAAATATATGATTTATAAAGGACATAACATATTTCTGACTTAGATTTGTGGCATAATGAGGAGATATAGGTATTAAATAATAAATTTCAGGTATGTATTAATTAGTTTTTATTAAGTTCTTCAAAATCAACTCAAATAAAACTTTTCTTCTAAACATATTCTCAAAAATATTAAACTTAAACGTACAAACTTACAGTAATTCAATGGTAGGAACATTAGAGATCAATAGTTATTCTTACATCAAATTTTATAAAATCTATAATTAACAGTCTTCATGAAAACTTGTAAAACAGTTACGATTAGGTGTAAAACATAGATAAATATCGCATTTTTTACAAAATACTGTAGTCTTTTTGTCACAACCTTTCTTTCTGCAACGCCATTGTTTTGTACCATATTCTGGCAAATGCGCAGCTTTTTTGATACGGTCTTCTTTGGAAGGAACTGGCTTGATAAGAGCCTTGCGCTTTTTATGCTTTGGTTGAAGCTCTTCGTATTCAATTTCACTTTCATCAACACCGTCACATTCTTCTTCATTGTCATTGATGAGTTTAGTACCTAAGTTCAGTTTGTATTCTCTCATTTGTACTATATTTTTCTTTGGTGTTCCCTTCTCTGTTTGTACGATCCTATACTGCAACCAAGCGTTTACCACACACAGGTCAAAAAGATGAGATATCACGCGGATTGTCCACTTTTTTGTACGATTGCGCGATGGACAAACCGAAAGCATCCGATCGGCGAGATCGACGCCACCCATATTTTCGTTATATTTTTTGATAACGTCTGGTCTCCTCACTTTTTCATAGGCTCTATCTTTTTTGGACCACCGCTCGCATTCATCGTGTTCTTGATCATAATAACAAGTAGACATCATTAGGACAGGCTTATTATCAAGCCACATTGTTACAGCAAGCTTACGGTCTTCTCTAGCTTTTACTTCTATACTTCCTCTCGCCTTTTTCTTGAATGTTTTTTCATCAGTTAGTACACAATTTTTAGGGACTCTATTTTTCATAATAGTACCAGTGCCATGAAATCCAAGTCTGAGTAATTCGTCACATAGTTTAGCCGTGGTGAAGAAACGATCAAAGAACAGTAAATGTCCTGGAACTAAAGTCCTTGTCAAATGAATTACGGCAGCTTCTCCCAAACAAAATCCTTGGTTGATTAAATGAGGGAATGTAGTGTCTCCCTGATATACTGTCATGTCACAAACAATACCTTTTGGTGAAGCTAAGACGAAAACTTTGAGGCCTACTGGGTTCGGTTTGTTAGGACAGTATTGTCGCATTGGGCATTTCCCAGTAAAAGGTATAATCATTTCGTCTATACTCATATCTTGAGGACGAATTTGTTCGTGACATCCGGCTAATATGCGATCAAGTAAAGGCTGGACTTTCCAGATTTTTTGTATCTTTTGTTCCGGCGTCACATCGGGGTCATAGACGCACTTTAGTCTCAATCTGATGAAAAAAAATCTATTACGAGTCATAGCCCTTGCTATTATCGGAACTTTCCATTTTTCAGACCAGTACATAGAAATTTGTGGGTACTGCAAGGCGGACATGATCATGGTGATACCTATATAGACTTTGAGCTCCTTTAAAGTCAGTCCCATGGATTTACCGGTCTCTAAAACTTGTGTTCTATTGGTGCAGGTTACCATCTGACATAGAATATCATCATCTACGTATTGATTATAAAATTGGTACCACTCCCATTCCTCAGTATTTCTCTGGATGTAGGCAGGTTGCATTAAACTACTAATTTCAGAATATAATGTATCGTGTGTCCAAGTGTCTTGAATGCCAGAATTATTTTGACGATTTCTAATAGCTATCTGTCGAGTGGATAAAGATTGTGTGCATTCACCTGTACCACGGCTACGACCACGGCCCCGCCCGCGCGATGTTGTTCTTGCACGTCCTCTTGCTCGTGGTAGGTACGACGAAGTTGAAGGTGTGAAGTCCGAGTCGTCTGACATTGCAGGAGAAGCCATAGGGATATGCAAGTCATTTCGATCTTCATCTGAGCTACTAGACTCGCTATTACGGTGATCACGGGCTGTTTGGTTCAATTCTGGGGGAACGAACGATCTTCATCTGAGTCATCTCCGGAATAATCGAACTCGGAGTCGTCCAAAGCATTGACGATGTCGTAGTTTGTTAGCGCTAAAAAAAAACATAAAACTTGATGAAAACGTCAACGTACTTTACACAGTACTTGGGAAGACAGTCGTGAAAAGTATTGCTTACATACTTTAGTACTCTACAAAGGACATTAAAATAAATATCAAGGTTGCAGGATAGATATTTGAATTTTTGTGAAAATAATACGCTAAGCCATTAGTTTGAACTAACATTGCATTGTTTTACACAAAAAAAGACAAAATCACGCGAACAATTTACTGATGAATATAGATTTACTTACTTTTGCGCAAACGCACGCTCGAGCGACCACCTTCCAGCGCCATTTTAAAAAGAAAGACAGATGGCATTTGACATTTAACTTTTTTTGACGTAAGCCTAGAAGTCACTAGATGTCACCAGTCAAATATTTTTGTGTTGGCAATTAAAATGCAGTCCACAGAATTTTAAATCTCTTACATACTATGAGAAGTACAAATGTACTCAGGAGGATAAGGCATCGTAGACCATCTTGGTTACCCGTCGGTCTGCTGCGTGTCTGAGAGTTTTAAAGATGTAGATTAGTTTAGGCAGACGGGCTACCAGGGCATTTATATGCGGTTTGAAGGTCAGAAATTGGTCTATAATGATACCAAGATATTTGGTCTCATTGACCCTTTGTAGAGTGGGACGAGGGCACGAGGAGGTGTCATGGACACAGGTATGGCAGGTTATACTAAGAAATGGTGGAGGTAGTAAATTTGACCTATGGGCAAACGTAACATATTTGGTTTTGCTAATATTCACGGTCAACATGTTCAATCGTAGCCATTCGCAGACTTGGTTAAAACCCTTTTGAGCCGTTTGGAATAGATCCTCCCAGGTTTGCCCACTAAAGAAGAGGGCGGTGTCATCAGCGAAAGTAACAATTTTGCCACCTTGGAGCTGCACTTGGCAGAGGTCATTGATATACACCAAAAACGACGTGGGGCCGAGTATGCTGCCCTGGGGCACACCGTAATCGACACGAGCCTCATTGCTCAGTCTACTGTCGATCCGAACTCTTTACTTTCTGTCTGAGAGGTAGTCTCTCATCAGTTTTAAGGGAATACCTCTAACACCAAGCCTTTCTAACTTTTTGAGTAAGTGTGGAATAGACTGTGTCGATAGCTTTTGCAAGATCCAGGAACAGTGTCATGCATTTATGCCTTTGGTCTAGGTTGCTAATAATGCTATGCATAAGTTCGTGTACTGCGTCATTGGTTGATTTATTACTACGAAAACCAAATTGTGCAGGCGAAAAAAGATTGTTAGTTTCTAGGTACTTTGTTAGTCGTCGGTTTATGATCCGTTCCAAGATCTTGGACAAAGTGGGTAAGATGGAGATTGGGCGATAGTTATCAACACAGTCTCTCTCCCCTCCCATCGGAATTTGTCGGTAAGAAATCTCATTATAAGCAATTCTATAAACAATGAGGTGTAAGGGGGGGTGTACCCCTTCTCCCCTGGCACCACTCCCATTTTATATTCGCTAAAAAAGCATGGTCGACGTAGCTCCGCTACGCGGGGCTCCTATTTCTGTCTGCAGGGTTTCCAGTAACCTAACACGAAGGGGAAGTCGGGGTCTTAGCCATCCCCTTCGAACCTAACCTGTCCGAGTCGTGGTGCCCCAAGTCCAGAGAGCAGTCCAAATGCAAGAATTCAAAATGCGAGCTCACTCGAACCGATCATTCCATCATTTTTACCGCTCATTCAGTTATTGGACTGCTCAATTATTTTTAGAATTGACATTGTATGATAACCAACAATTGATTTTTTATTACTGTCCATGTTTTACTGTCGCAATAATTAATCAACCGCCATTAAATAACTGCTCAATACAGTTTTCCAACTGATCATAATAACATCTCGAATATTTAAACAACAGCTCAAAAAATTAGTTCCGTTAAACTTATGCCAGCTTTATCGTCTAGGGTCCCCTGAGAGCCAGAAAAAAGAATGTATTCATGGCAACACTGAACAATTTACGTCTTCTTTTTCTCAAATCAAATCTGTCGACGTCAACGCGTAAAATTACTAGTGCTGCTAAATTACTAAAAAAGTTTAAAATAGAATCGAGAAACACAGAACTTTAAAATAATACATGCTTGTTTTTTATAACCGATTTACTTCTAAAACAGGAAATTCTACGTTTTGTTTTTCTCAAAAATTATTGTAACAAAACTTCCCGACGCACCAAAGCCACCGGGCATATTAGTAGCATGTCAACTGCATTTGGTGTGTGGGCTCCCATCTATACATTTATATTTATACAAATAAATATAAATTGAAGTGTCTGTTTGTAGTTTTAAAATAACAGTTTTTTACTGAATGCATATAGTATACACGGTATCCCGCCTATCGGCGGCATAAACACTATTCGGCTGAGTACCGAATAACAAGCGTATATCCGGCCAAATACCGGTTCACAAAAAAAAAAAATTTGGTAGTAATTAATTGCTTTATTTAGTTAGTTTCACTTATGAAATACAAAATAAACAAACAATAATATAAATAATAAATCAAACGATCAATTATTCTACAACTTTGAAAATGAATTAGTATTCATTCTGCACTAAGAGCAAATTATGGTGAATCAATAAGTACTAATTTCTCTGCATTGAGAGGTAGTAAGCGGTTCCGCTTGTTTTCGTAAATAACTCCAGCTTCAGAAAAAAGTCTTGCGCTTTAGGCACTGCAAGGGCTGTACGGTGTTGAAAGATAGATTTTGGCAAACTTTGTTAAATTTGGGTATTGTTTAGCATTAGATGCCCACCAAGAATAAGGGATAATATTATGATCAATTCGCACTGACTTAAGATAAAAGTCAAGCTAACATGCTATCGCGTTTCTTTAAAATCTCGTTGAACGGCAACGTTCCGCCGGATATTCGGCCATCTGGCTACAAGGTTGGCCACAAACAACAAAAACAAACCCTTGAAATGATTAACAAAATAAGATTCAAATAGTAATATTTTTATAATCATTTCACGCGGACGAAGGTCGCGGCAACAGCTGTAAGCAAATATAATTTCATATCCAATAACAAATAAAAGTCCAACGTTTTAAATTAGATGTAAAAAAATCAAAAAACACTTTGTTTACTTATTTGATAAAAAGCGTGAAAGTTTGAACGCAGAATGAAAGGCTTGCCCAGCTTTGGGACACAACATGGGCTAATAAAAAATAGAAGAGCCCAATTTTAATTCACGTGGTAGTACTCTGTAAAAATCGATTTACAAATATCGATTCTGTTCTGGTGAGCCCCATCCTTAATGGCCACAGAAAAAATAAGGTTCCAACAAACTGGTCTTTTCTTTTCTAACTTTTAATAGAAAAAAAGGAAACTTATTGCTAAAATACAAGTTTTGGTTGTCTAGAAAACTTGTAAATGATCATTACGTGTAAATATTATCATCCTACTCGCTCTTAATTTAATGTGTCAGTAATGTACATCGAGTATTAGAAGCAGTTTACGATACAGGAAATTTAAGAATATAAAATGATGGACGGAAATGATTTAGTTACTGAACCTTCAAGAAAAGGTATTATTTCACAAGCGTGGACGCGGATTTCTCAGGTAATTAATTTTTGGGGTTAATTTAATCGCTTGGTAGTTGAGTTGATGACAGAACACTTATATTACACAAAATTTTTGTGAATTGTCGTCTCGATGCCGCGAATTACAAAAAAAAATTGCTCACTTCCTCAAAGTGGAAATTGGATGTCAAAAAATTCATTAAATAATCATTATTCAAAGCCTTGTCTTAAAACTTTAGAATTGCTAGTAAAAGCTAGAGGTCTTCCTACCATGCCATCTTTACCAAGATGACACATGAGCCAGTACCAATATGACTGTTGAAAAATAATATTTTACTTATGATTACAGGTATACCAAGGCACACTAGATAAATGGACACCCCACACAAGGTCTCGATGGGTCGGAAGTTTTGTTCTCCTACTTTTGTTTATGCTCCGAATATTCACAAAGCAAGTGAGTTGTGCTTATCTTATCTCTGTTCAGTACTGTTTCAACATGGGCCAGCCATCTCTGCTGATAAATGTGTTGTAGTTGTAATAAGGAAATCGTTATTGTGATTTCATTTTTATTATAACATGAATACATAACTTGAAATGTACTGTATTGTACATTTGTTTAAATGTTGAGTGCTAAAATAGGAATTAGTTTTAGTGAAAACAGGCACATCTTTTAAGTTCAAATTATTACTTTGCACTTAATTGGGTACATGGTTCAAATTGGTTGTATCATGTAGATAAGAACCAGCCAGATTTTTCACATATTCTTGCATAATTGCAGTGCCAGTTCACTTGCCACAATGGCCTAAAGAATGCCACTGATAGTGCAATCAATCTGGTTGCCTACTAGTTTCAAATAATATAGAATAGGAATCAAAGTACTGTTGGTAATAAAAGAAGTATAAGAATAATATAGGCTTTATTTAGAGCTGTGACCCTATATAAAAAACTTTACTATATGCTCAACAGCTTGTTCTGTTCCATTCCATTTATTTTTATATTGATTTATGACAAAGTTAGACCCACAGTAATAGAATGTATGGCATCACTTTATTGAGACTGACAATGAGGCCACTTTTGATTGTGCTTATTAATCAAATCAACATCTCTATATTGTTAGAGACTACAGTTATCATGCTATATTTATATACACACATCAAAAAGTCTAAGGAACATGCAAACTTTAACAAATAATTAAAAAAAACTCAAAAAAATTAAAGGTTAAAAATAAATTAATAAACATTTAAAAAAAAAAACATCAGCAATTTTTAGGGTTCCGTACCCAAAGGGTCAAATGGGACCCTATTACTGAGACTTCTCTGTATGTCTGTCTGTCACCAGGCTGTATCTTATGAACTGTGATAATTAGCCAGTTGAAATTACTACAGATTATGTATTTCTGTTGTCTATAACAACAAATACTACAAACAGAATAAAATTAATATTTAAGGGGGGCTCCAGCACAAAAGTGAAATTTTGCGTTTTTATAAATAATGTTACGGAATCCTTCGTGCGCGAGTCCGACTCGCACTTGGCCGGTTTTTTAAATTTTCCATTTAAAAGTTCCCTATCAAAACTTCACAATTAAATTACGCAACTACTGATGGATGGCAAAATATAAACAAAAAAAAAAGCTAAAATATCTGTGTGGCTAGTTTTCGGATGTGTGTATGTTTAAGTTAAATTAAGTTTATGGTTAAATATTTTAAATCATATAAGAATGTTTATTTTAAAATAGAAGAAATTATATTAAGATTTTTAACAATATTTATAAATTATGTTTATTTTGCAATATATAAATTTTAATTAAAGCTTATCCCGTATAATTTTGTATTCTTGTAATCATGATTCTGACTAGAATCCAATTAGAAAGCCATATTTGGGTCTATTTGAAACATTTCATTTGAAATTATACACAAAATATAATATACAAGTTCATGTTTTCTTTTTACATTTTCCAGGGTTGGTACATAGTCACATATGCATTGGGTATCTACCATTTAAACTTGTTTATTGCATTCCTGACACCGAAGATTGATCCTGCTATGGACTTTGATGGTAAGATTTTTTACATACACTTACGTAAATGACACTAGTCCACTGATTAAGGCAGTTTGATTACAAGTATGAGTCTCTGATTTCAACTTAAAATATTTTGCTAACATTGTTGACGTGAACCTACTCCTTGCACATGCATTTATGTAGGTTGGATGGGTTAAAAGTATAATTCTAGAGTTTATTTCAAAAAATTTAAATCACTGGATTTTTTTTTTATTATGAATTTGACTTATGAAACTGCAGGATGAAAGTAATAAAAATGTCACTATACATGTAAAACCAACACAGGTAGCAGTAATTAATAATTTGGCAATGTTTTAGGTGATGATGATAATGGTCCTGCCTTGCCAACCAGAGCTACTGAAGAATTCAGACCATTTATCCGGAGATTGCCAGAATTTAAATTTTGGCTTTCTGTTACCAAGAGCACATTGATAGGTTTCTGCTGTACATTCATAGATGCTTTCAATATTCCAGTATTTTGGCCGATATTAGTTATGTATTTTATAACCCTGTTCTGTATTACTATGAAGAGACAAATCAAGGTAAGACTTTTTATAAATCCTCTTTTACTTTTAAACCATAAAATAATCAGACTTTTGTCATGGGGGTTGGAAATTTTTTGGATGAGGCATAGCCTGCCTAACTTCCTTCATTTAATTTTCAAAAAAACGGCCACTCATAAAACCTCTATTAATCAATAGATGGTATAAAAACAAACAAGTTTTGCACGAGATAAAATCTCCTAAAGCTTAACTTTTCACAAAAATCAAAATATTTTATTTTACATAGGCCTACATGGGCACTTATAAAACGTCAACAAAAGGTGACAGTACAGGTAAGGAAACGGTTCGGGTTGGTCGTTTCCTATGGAGAAGAACCGGCAAGAAACTCCATGGTTACTCTTTTAAAATCATTTTAAAAGAGATTTTTTTTTTTTTTGGTTTTACAATATTTGAAGTTACAGCGTTATTACTTAAGTATGGGAGGACAGCGTAGGCCCGACATTAAGTCGTTGCTTACTACAAAAGGTAGAACAAATTTAATCTACCCATGTTTTGGTAATAGCAAAGATTGTAATTATGATGGCTCATATCTCCGAAACGTGATGCTTTGGAAGATTTTTTGTAAACAAAATTTCTTTGTATTGATGCTAGCTGTTGATTATTACAGGTTTGGTGGTTTTTTTCATTTGAAAATAAAAAATGGCGGAATTTAGTCAGTCCATTCAAAGCCCTTTCACAGAGCACGGAAAGGCTGTGTCTACATACGGCACTACTAATTAAATTCATAGCGTTCAAAGTGTGTTGACCTCACTTCTTTCACGGGCCGCCATTCAAGATCGTCAGTTTCTGTGAGTCGATTGTGTCATCAACAATCAGCGGCCACAAGTTTCCGTGCTCTGTGATAAATGTAATGTTTATCTTTAATTCAGAATTAGAGAGTCATTATATTCGTCTGGGATAGGCGTAACATGCGCTTGAAGCAGAATATAATTTTATATTCTAATGGTGGCTGGTACACTCTGGACGAGAGGCCTCGAGACAAGCCGAGTCCGATAATTTAGACGGGAGCGGTCGCCTTGACCTGGTGTGTCTGTATTCCTCCCAACCTCCATCCCGTGTCGGTTTTTTCGCCTGAGTCAAAGGTATACAGCTCAAGGAATCCATAGAAAACACCAGTAGTTAAATTACGAGTACGTCAATGTACACTCGCTCGTGTCGAGTGTTACGCTAACTTGTTTGATTTGTTGTTTTGTGCTCGAAAAAATGTGGAACAGTAAACAAAATAATTACTAATTTAGGAAAACATGGTATATTAAATGGAGCCTATGTTATGGGAGACTTCACATAAAGTAAAAAAGTGTACAAACAGGATATAAAGTAAAAAAAAAACCATCTCGGTTTTCGGCATTGGTTTTTTAGCTTTTACTGGTATGCAAAGTACGCAAATATTTATAATAACTAACAAGATCAGTATCTCTGTCCATTTTCTCGGAACTCACATTTACTACCGATTTAATTAACCTAGAGATTTAACCCATGGCCACGCAGTGCCCACGGGCACGAGCCTCTCTCCGAGACATGCTTACGAGACCTGACGCTCTCGGTCGAGTGTGTGCAGCTGCCATTAAATTTTTATTATATAAAAAAAATGCATTAACTATGTTTTTTTTTTCTCCGCAGCATATGATCAAGTACCGGTATCTACCTTTTACTCACAGCAAACCAAAGTACAAAACTGTTGATTCTACAGTTACTGTGAACTGACGAAATACGATTGTGTATAAACATAAGAACCTTGAAGAGTCTTAGTTAAATTAAATTAAAAACTGTTGTATGCAAATATTTCTAGAAATACAGTTTTTATTGTATGTTTCCTCATGTTTAAGTTATTTTATTGTAAGTAAATGGTTTGACAATTGCAAATTGTTTTTTACGATAGAACCGTGAATACAACAACGTAGAACAAACCCAGAGACCCAGCTGCTCATCCATGACTTTGCTATAGACGTTATTTATTTATTTATTTAAGGTTCACCCACAGCACATATATAGACGTTACACTGGTAACCCTATTAAACACCATAAATATGAATTCAAAGTGAAAAAATGTAAGTATGGTGTTATTCTTATTTGAAAACTGTTCGTGGGCATCGCACATAGAGAGACTATAGAGAACTACTTGTTGAACAACTGTGCAATGCAGTTTCACAAAACAGTAGACCGTCATGAAAACTGCCACCAACTTCACAGTTCTCTTACAAAAGTGCCGCTGACCGGACGCACATGCCATACCGTCATGATGATGTAATTACTTACTCGGACATTTTGGCAACAACTACCAGGTGGTCCTCTCGCAGCTTAGTTCATGACGTGATGGCGGTATCTCTTCTACCATCTTTTTTAGACCTGCTCTGGTTCACTCAGGTTCTAGTAGAACAAAATATTTTTAAAAAGTAAAAAAGTTACTATTATAAAAGTTTTGCCTCGTTGATCTAGTCGTCGCAAGCGCGACTGCTGAGCATAAGGTCCCGGGTTCGATTCCCGGGTCGGGCGCGAAGTGTAATTGGATTTTTCCATCAGGAATTCCTTAGCAGCAGCCATGGAGTCTGGATTTGTGCCCGGTTGATGCTAATAAGTTCGCCCTCTATTACATGGGACTTAAACATAATTTTCGAAATGTGAGTGTACTATTAGGTACACCTCTACCTAACCCTTCGGGGATTACAGGCGTGATGTTGATTCAAAAGTTCGTATAAATAATGTACTATTTTATTATACACATAAATATTCCAGAATAAAGCCTGTAAATGATGAAGAAACTTGTATCCATGTCCGTTGCACAGTTTATTAGAACAACGTGGTATGTTATACAGGGTGTTTGGTGCATCGTTTACCAAATTGAAATGGTCGACTGGGGGGGGGGTCATCTGCTATCCTTTCAGACCCCTAAACACTTCTCATGCCCTGTGGAGTATACACCCGCATGTATACATGCGGGGTGTCTAAGTAGGTCTTTAAAAATTACATTGGGGTTCCTTAAGAGCGTTTATTCCTTACCGCTTTTCATACAAACTTTCAAGTAGTTTTTTTCCGAAATGACTGAACCGATTTAAATGAAACATTATACACATAAGCAAGATACATAGGTCTAAAAAGTTAATAAAAAATATTTTCAAAATGTGTTTTAAATTAAGAGATAATTGGAATTTTCTGTTTCTATAGAAAATTTAAATTCGGTCTAATTTAACTGTAACACTATTTTTCGAAAATGTTTTTTAGTAACTTTTTAGATCTGTGTATCCTGCTTATGTGTACGAAGTTTCATCAAAATCAGTTCAGTCATTTCGGAAAATAACGACTTGAAAGTTTGTATGAAATGTCGTAAAGCGTAAACGCTCTTAAACTATTTTTTCTCAAAGTCTATCGTTTGAAAGATAGACACTTCCAAAGTGGTAAAATGTGCCGCCCTAAAATTTTGAAAAAAAATTGGTTTGTAGAACGTAAAGAAAACTATCAATGAAAAATGATTGTTAATAAGATTTGAGGTTTAGTTTTTCAGATAAGTATGGAACTTTTTTACCAAACTGCAGCAGTATCTTTGGTTTTCATTAGCATACTATGAAAAACAAATTTAGTTTTGCTGTTGAGTGTATATTTACTTTTGAATGACTACAAAATATTGTTTTTGTGTAGTTTGGTGCTACGGAACCTTGTGTGTGCGAGTAAGACTCGCACTTGGGCGGTTTTTTTTTGTTTTCGGCGGGAAACCTTCATACGGCGCCCGGTTTTTGGAGATAAAACTGGGGAGTGTGGGATTTCTACCTCACTAAAATCACCCCGGTGGTAAGCATCCGCGCATGGGAGGAGGCACATTTTCCTCTTTAAATACCTGTCCGGAGCCCCCTCTTTGCAACGCCTGTTAAGGCACGTCCCTGGGGCGAAGAGGTCTCCCCTAGCTTAGCCTCACTGTGCAAGTGTGCACGGCAGCACGTGACCACTTTGCTGCCGGTCATCTCTGAGGTCACTCGATGAGCGCACAGAGTTCCCTCTCTGAACGCCCGTGGTCCCAAAGTCCCACCGGCTTTAAGTTGTTAATGCAGGCGGGGTTTCGGCATGTTAGGGGCCAAGGTTGTTGCCGCCCGACAACTTCTCCCACTCGGCAGCTTCCTTCTGGACCATCACGGTCTCACAGAACGAGGTCACCTCCCTCAAGTTATCAGACTGCGCTAGCATAGCCCAACTATGACTGGCAGAGATAGGTCTTGCCCGATGAATCCCAAGCAGAGCACTCCTCGAGAGTGTGCTGTGCTGTGGCCTCTGGCCCATTTTATTCAGGTACTCGCCGATGCGACCGTGCCCGTTAAGTAAACGTGTACTCATACCTAAAAGCCATTTCAAAAGTGGAAATACGCCGCACTGCTGTTTTTCCCACAAGCTAATTTGCCGCTGTTAGCAGAATCGTCGCCACTATGAAAAATTAACATCTTACAAAAAGCATATATATGAGGTAGGTAAGTCTGGTGCCTAATCAAAGCTGACACAATACACGCCCAGGGAACAGTGTCCAAAAATAACCACACAACGAAACCATGGAAGTCATAATAATTTACGGTGCTATCCAGCATGCTCATCTAATTTTAGCAAATTAACATCGTAACCCAGTCTAGTGACAAGAATAGACATTGACAGTTAATAATACCAAACAATTGTTAGGTACATACAATACCTACATACCCCTGAAATAAAATGTAAAAATAGTCGCTACAGCGATAAAAATAATGTTAGTAGATAGGTACGTATCTAGCTGTTGTTTGGGCAGCAGCCCGATTACCAACTAACTATAGTACTCATTACTTGTGACTGACCCACATAACCTATTAGATTCAGTATCAGTAGTCAAAAATTAAATAGTTTACGATGGATGGTCAGTGTGAAAGATGATAAAGCAAGAAAGGAGGCGTCTGATGAGATGACGAGTAATAGAGAAGTATGGAAGGAGACATGCTGCGCCGACCCCAAATAAATTTGGGATAGGGGCAAGAGAATGATGATCAAATACTGTTGAGGTTACTTAGCAACTATTGAACTAAAAAATTAATTGCATTATTGATATTAGAGCCTGTTTCAACAAGATCTAATTTAACCCAGCAAGAGTTGTGTGATTATTGATTATCCTAATATCAGCCATAAAATTGGAAAAGGGGTGAAGAACAAGAAGGAAAGAAGGAGTCAGACTGGCGAGACATAGATCCTAAATTCGAACTCAGACCGGCTATTACCCTCTTGATGTGAACCTAAACCTACTTCCTGCTCCTATTGCAAGTGTTACCTTGCAATAGGTGCAGGAAGGAAAGACTGAGTTTAACTGGCGGACAGGAAAGAAGAATGTATGTAAGTAGGTAGGTACCTACCTAATTACTTATATCGGAATAAAATAATCATAATTATTCAATTCTATTTTTAATAAACAAACATCGTTTATTTTTAAAGCAAATGTAACTTGAACCTTTCCCAGTTACACCATTTGAAATTAATACCCACAAGCCAAGCTACAAAATATTAGAAAACGGGGTGGAGCATCTTTCAGGCATGTTATTTTTTTACAATAGCAACACTAAGGTACAAGGGCGTTGCCGAGAGGGTTGAATAGGGCTCGAGTTTCATACTCTGAGGTCAGAGAGGTTAAACCATAGATAAAACAATATTAAAAACATGCATTGTAATATTTTATATTGCGATTCAATTTTAAGAAAAAAAAAAACGGAGGGTGGTTCCTGTGACTCCGCAAAATTAAATAAGGTACCACGAGTATTCGAACGTGTAGTTATTTTTAAAATTGAAATGCTACTTAATTCTGAATACAGCCAAATATGTATTTCATAAGTTTGAGTAGTTATCATTTTCATTTATTGTAAACTGGCTTGTTCTTATTGATAACAAGCACAATGCATTGCAATGAATTAAATAAAAATTGCGCCAAAATTAATGGCTATATTTTAGACACCCGACGTTGGCTACGTTTTTGCATGGTTAGGCTCACTCGCATCACTAATAAATCAGTAAAATACGTTTTAGATCATTTATACATTGTACTGCGTACAACAGAAACGCTGTTATGTTTTAAATAAGTATGTATTTACATTATGTAATTTGTACAAGCGAAGGGCTTTAAACCGCTTTGCCCTAAGTTACGACAGAGGTTCTTCTCTAAACCCTGTCACAATTTAGCTGTAATAATTTGGCTAATTACTCTCACCCACGTTTGCCATGTCTGTTTCAGAGACATGGTCACGTCCTTTTACATAATTATGCAGCTACCACTCGCCACTGCGTTTGTCTAATCCAGACCTACATTGCCTCGATGTGCCATTGCTCCAAAAAAATAGTCAATCAGATCGATACAGAATCAATGTTTCCCCAACAGAACTCCCATTTATCAACACGTTTTGAAATACAATTTGCGTTTTAGTAAAGCGGCATTCAAACCAAACTCATGATGTGAGGGCGCTGCGCTGCACCCGCCACCGGTTTTTAGGCACGTAATTTTCAAAACTTCAATAAACCCAATAACGGCCATTGTTTTCTAAGCGTTATCATAAAATTTTCTCAATTTAGGAAATCACCAAACAAATAGTGAACCGCGTGATTTGTGGTATTAAGGTGCATCCAGACCGTGGTTTATAGACGACATTGTTTTTGACATAATTATTTTGAGTCTTTGGTTTGGATAGTCTCCCTACAATATACAACTGGCCCAATGCTGGGGCACCCGTATCGGTGGACAAAAGTGAAATCTGCCCTCTTATTCACAAACGCTTCGATTCGATTTCGATTCGAAAAGTCGTATGTCTATCTCGCTCGCTTTTGTAATGCCAAAAAAAAGATAAACATACGATTGTCGAATCGAAATCGAATCGAAGTGTTTGAGAATAAGGGGGCTGGCATACCTTGCCACTTTACACAGCAATTATGTTAGTTCCTCTGTCCGGCTACGGATCATCAATGATTATACCACAAAGACCTCAAAAAAAGATCACTACCGCAACAGTATAGCAATTTTTACGGTGACCGACGATCGTCGTTGATCGGTTATGGTCTGGTGGCACCCTTATAAAAGGTTACTATTTTTTGGGTCGAAAATCTTCGAGAAAATATAAAGTTTCTATTATATTTTAATACTAAATAAAAATGAAATTAACTAACAAGTTATCCAACGAATTTTGAGATCGTTACAAAAAAAAAATACAGGTTTACCTAAAAAACATCATAATAATTATAACCCGATTGCTTTTTCACGAATTTGTTGGTGGTTTATATTGTGTTACATAAACAAACGTCTGCCTGTAATGGTTTATTTAAAGACCGTACTGGCAACTGTTCCTTAAATTGCCAGTGTTACTATTTAATGATATTTTCAAAAGTAATAAAACGCGCTCGATATCCCTGTTTATTTTATTGACCACTCGCCAGATGTTTGCGCATTGTTTTCCAGTGCGCAGTAGTTTCTCTGTCGTGAAATCGGGATTCTGTTTTAGTATTATATCTATTCTGCCATTTTGAAAATAGTGGCGTGTATGGATTAGACCTAGTGTTTTTTATGTGACAAATATGTCCGGGAGCAATGATAAAGTGTCGACTACGCAGCGTATGATTCAAAGTGTTGCTTTCCCTCCCAGTCGCAAGCTCACTGTATCAGAAGTATTCGATGAAAAAAGTGGAAAGCCTCTACCTGAGGTGTTGAAGCAACATTTTATCTTAGAAGGTCGCATCGAGGAAAATGCAGCTTTACGAATCATCCAAGATGGTGCCACCTTATTACGATCAGAAAAAACTATGATCGAGATCGATTCACCGGTGACTGTGTGCGGAGACGTCCATGGCCAGTTTTATGATTTGATGAAATTGTTCGAGGTGGGAGGCTCTCCTTCTTGTACCAAGTATTTATTCTTAGGTGATTATGTCGACCGAGGTTATTTCAGTATAGAATGTGTTCTTTACCTCTGGGCTTTGAAGTTGTGTTACCCGAAGACGTTATTCCTATTACGCGGTAATCATGAATGCCGACACTTGACACAGTATTTCACTTTCAAACAAGAATGTAAAATCAAATATTCTGAGAAGGTGTATGATGCATGTATGGACGCGTTTGACTGCTTACCTCTTGCTGCTCTTATGAACCAGCAGTTCCTATGTGTGCATGGAGGGCTGTCTCCTGAGATCAACAGCTTAGATGACATTCGTAAACTAGATAGATTCAAAGAACCACCTGCATTTGGAGCTATGTGTGACCTGCTTTGGTCTGATCCATTGGAAGACTTTGGAAATGAAAAGAATGCAGAACATTTCTCGCACAACTCTGTTAGAGGTTGTTCATACTTCTATAGCTATGCAGCTTGTTGTGATTTTCTACAAAGAAACAATCTACTTTCCATCATACGTGCTCATGAAGCTCAAGATGCTGGCTACCGGATGTATCGTAAAAGCCAGACTACTGGATTTCCCAGCCTCATTACAATTTTTTCTGCACCTAACTACCTGGATGTCTATAATAACAAGGCTGCTGTTTTGAAGTATGAGAACAATGTGATGAACATTAGACAGTTTAACTGCTCTCCACACCCTTACTGGTTGCCCAATTTCATGGATGTCTTTACCTGGTCTCTTCCATTTGTGGGCGAGAAGGTTACAGAAATGCTGGTCAATGTGCTAAACATTTGCTCTGATGATGAATTGATGTCTGAAGGAGATGATGCATTGGAGGAAGCAAATCTCAGGAAAGAAGTCATCCGTAACAAGATTCGTGCTATTGGAAAAATGGCTCATGTGTTCTCTGTGCTTCGTGAGGAAAGTGAATCTGTGCTACAGCTCAAAGGGCTCACTCCCACTGGTGCTTTGCCATTGGGTGCTCTTTCTGGGGGAAAAACTTCTCTCAAGAATGCTCTGCAGGGCTTCTCTCCAAATCATAAGATTACTTCATTTGCTGAGGCAAAGGGGCTGGATGCCATCAATGAGCGCATGCCTCCTAGGCGTGACGGCCAGCGTACCCCAGATGCACAGGAAAAGAAGGCGCATGTGAACAGCAATGCACATTCGTGAAGTGCTAGCTTCTACTTCTCTTCGATCCTTACATTTTGATCCACAATTATAGTGGTAGTGAAATATGTGTGACGGAGACTCAGCTTTTGGAATGATATTTCACATTCATAATAACTAGGTGGATTTGAAGGGAATTGTCGTAATAAATACAAAATATTTTTAAATTTGGATTTAACTTTTTTTCAATAGTTGAAGTTAAAATTTCTCTTAAGATATTACCTCTCGATATTTATATAAAATAATATGTCAGATCTGCAGGCAACAAATTTATTTAGTCAATTAAATATTAAGGTATGCACATTTATTTATAATGCGCTGCACTGTTTAATTTTTGGTAATGTAATTTTAAATTTTTCATATGAAAAGACATGATATTGTAATGTAAATTAATTCAGATTGTCTACTTATACTCTACATTGTTATCTACATTAGTGAAAATTAGACATGTCTATAATTTTCAAAGCATAATTAGCTGTGATATTAAGCGACGATCAATGTATTATTTAATAGCAATCTGCTAGTGGAGTACAGGCATGTTCATTGGCTAATCATGCATTGAAATCTGTAAAATAAGTGGAGAAATTCTCAGCTTGGGCGTGTCTTTATATTCTATTAAGTAATAAAATTAATTATGTACTATAGTGTGCAGCACATGGTGTGTGGTTGCCGTGCGTGTGTGCTGTGTAAATATGCCTTGTGCGTACACACACGTTATTGCAGCTTTAACACTTGAGATAAATATTATTCTCTTTAATATCTTTGCTACAAGTTGTACTTAATTGTATTTTATTGTACAAAATATATTAAAATTACTATCTATGAAATATTACTTAAAAATAATTTATAATAATATATTTGGGTGTATGCTGGCCCCTTGTTGCCTGCATGCAGCTGAACTTGTATGCTGGAACATCACATATTAAAGTTTCTTAGCCATAATGTTTCGGTATATAAGGTGTAGTGGCTGGTCTAATTGCAGATTTTCTTACAGCTTCTATTCCAAATTTCACTTATATAATAAAAATAAGGTTTAATGACCTATGCACTGTTGGAAAATCTCTTTTGGTCTGCCAAATAATCATTAATTGATGCAATAAGTTCATATTGTGAATACTAAAAGTGGCTTACATCATTTTCAAAGTCAGTACTAAGTATTTTATCTCAATTCAGTGTGTAGTCCTTCATATGTTCTGTACTTTTAAATAAATTTTACCTATGTAAAAAACTAACAATATATTTAATTTTATTTTGTACTAATCATGGGAAGTGTTGTTTTATCCTTAAAAATATATTAACATTGAGCTCCATAATATTATGGTTTCAATAAGTCCTTCGTAAAAAATACTAAGACACTAAATAGAAATATGTATTCAGAGGAGATTATGCTAGCGAAACAGCGCCTAAAGGGATCGAATAATTTACTAAAGAAAAATCTCATTAGTTGGCGCGTACTTGATTTATCTTCTAGGATTTGAATATTGTAGTAGTAGGTACTACTATTACATAAATCGTGACTCGTTAACATAATCGGACGATGTCTCGCGTACAGTAAGAATTAACAACCGCGCAGGGCAATGTGGACAATAACGATCTTAAACGCGAGCGCGCGAATATCTTAAGCTGTAACCTTGACGATGGAGACTGTTGTTATGCTAAGCATCGTTTGCAGTAATTTACATTAGTTATTTTTATTGGTTTGGTATACGGCGGAAAGTTAGAAATATTAATTATTCGTTTCGGTTGCCGGGTGTAGTTACTATTCGTAACTAATCAAGCTATAGTGCATTATGATTTAATGAGACCAAATGCACACCGGTACACTTCATAACCGCCCAAGACAGACCAAGGGCGGATCCAGCTTTGGCCCCAGGAGGGGGTCACATAGTCGTGATCAAGTCAAGAACTTATAATTTAATTTTGAATACAATAGATACAAGTAAACAGTAGGTATTTTATTAATGTACGTAAGTACTGTACTTGCCTGGCAAAGCCTGGGTCCTGGCCTCGGAGGCTCTCGGGCCACGACTGGAGGGGCTCTTAAGCGCATGCTTGGAGAGAGGCCAGTTCCCACTTCGTTGGAAGACGGCGAAACTGGTCCTCATCCGGAAGCCGGGGCGCCCTGCGGACTCTCCGTCCACATACCGGCCCATTGTGTTCCTCAACGTGGTGGGCAAGCTCTTTGAAAGAGTCATTGCTAACGGCCTCGCCGGGCACCATATGGGGATGGGGCCGGATCTTGCGGAACACCAGTTTGGTTTCCGCAGAGGGCGCTCGACGGTGGAAGCCATCATGCGCGTGAGGGCTCTCACGACGGGGGATGCGGTGTCCCGGGGTGGGGTCGTCGTGGCGGTGTCTCTTGACATCGCCAACGCCTTCAACACCATGCCCTGGACCTGCATTAGGTAGGCACTCCGGTATCACCGGGTGCCGACCTACCTTCGTCGTGTAGTCGGGGACTACCTGACGGACAGGGCCGTCATCTACCTTGGTCGCAACGGAGAGTGGAACCGGCGAGAGATGTTTTGCGGTGTTCCACAGGGATCGGTTCTGGGGCCACTCTTGTGGAACATCGGCTACGACTGGGTGCTGCGCGCCGACCTCCCTAGCGGTGTCAGCGTAGTTTGCTACGCTGACGACACGCTGGTGCTGGCACAAAGGAGGTCGCACGAGGCGGCGGCCGAACTAATGACACGCGGGGTTGCGATAGTCGTGGAGAGAATCCGGCAATTGGGTCTCGAGGTGGCATTGCACAAGTCCAAGGCTATGTGCTTTCATGGGCCTCGGAATGCGCCACCGTCGGGATCCATACTGACGGTAGGAGGAGTTTCCATCGGCGTCGAGTCGACGCTAAAGTACCTAGGGCTTGTCCTCGACAGCCGGTGGAACTTCGTGGAGCACTTCCGACGATTGGGCCCCAAACTGGAACGGGCAGGGACTGCGTTCAAGCGGCTCTTGCCCAACTTGGGGGGTCCAAACGCCTCCTGCCGGAGGCTCTACGCGGGGGTCGTGCGGTCCATGGCAATTTACGGGGCCCCGGTGTGGGCGCGTTCTTTGAGGCGGCGAGCCGCCCATTACCTGAACGCACCCCAGAAGGTGGTAGCCGTAAGGCTGGTCCGGGTGTACCGCACGATCTCCGGCGAGGCGGCGAGCCGCTTGGCCGGATTGCCGCCATGGGATCTGGAGGCGATAGTACTCGCGCGCCTGCACGAATGGCGCGCGGAGGCACTACGCCGGGGGGAAACTCCGCTGCCACGGCAAATTGTTGCTCAGCGGACAGACCTCCGGCGCGATCTCATGGCGACATGGAGACAGCGACTGTCGCAACGACGTGCAGGGCACGCCACAATAGTGGCGATAACTCCCCTCTTTGAGGAGTGACTTGTCATAACAGCTAGAGGTATGTCGAGGGGTATGACGCAAAACTCCGCAAAAGTGAAGAGGTGGTACGATTAGGGTTTCCAACAAACAAAATAGAAACAGACAAAATACATATAAGTATTTAAATAACAAAATCTATTTTTCTTTTACGTCTTCTCCCGAAACGTGTTATTACGTCATTTACGTCAATGGGTACGTTTTTATGAATGTGGAGAAGTGCCAGTCCGGTTAGGCGATCTTCAACCATTGAAGATCTTAGCCACGATTTAATTCTGCGCAACGTAGAGAAAGACCTTTCTGCTGTCGCTACACTGACAGGTAGTGTAGCCATGATACATAAAAAATTGTGAGGTCCCGACGATACACTTGATTTCATCGTGTGAATTTATCTAAGATTTTAGGTTAGGTCAGTAAGCTTAAGGTGCTACCCTAACCCAATGACAGAGAGAGAGACAATAAATACAACATTCAACACAAGCTATATAGTTACATAAAATCTGTATGGTGACAAAATATATAAATAAAATCATTATGTTCAATTAGTGGTCCACCTAAGTCCTGGAACCAGCTCAGGGGGGGGTCATGACCCCCATGACCCCCCCCCTGGATCCGCCGTTGAGACAGACAAGCTGCTGGCGAGATGTGCGCCAACTTCAGAATACTAAACCTGTCTTGCCCTAAATCATCCTGTCTAACTGTATATTCAAAGAAATGTGTAATGGTCTGTTGAGGCGGCAGTCGAACCGCCTTAATAAAAGAAAACCTACTCAAACCAATCATATTAAAAAAAAATATGCTTCGTATTTTGCCACACCACTCATCAATAGTGGGCATTGCTGTATGATTTCAACAAAACTTTCTGCTATTTGTGTAAATATCTTTAGACGGTCAATTACTAAAAGTACGGTGTACCGTACTTTTAGTAATTTACCGCCTTTCAGTGATTCGGTGCACCGAATAAAAGGCCTCTTTATTATAAGTATGCAGATATAATACAATAAAAAGGTCTTTATCCATACTAATATTATAAATGCGAAAGTCACTCTGTTTGTTTGTTTGTTACCTTTTCACGGCTAAACGGCTGATCGGATCTTAATGAAATTTGGCAAGAAGATAGATTTCAACCTAGGGAAGGACATATATGGCTATATATCATCACGCTACGACCAATAGGAGCAGAGCAGCAATGAAAAATGTTGCGAAAACGAGGAAAATGTGACGCAGACGAAGTTGCGCGGAACACCTAGTTTATTATATGCAGAATAATCCAAATCAAATGGTTACGTACATAGATCCGAAATTATTGATTGGTAGATAAATGACTAGTGTTAGATGATATTATCAGATAAATTGTGCGTTCTCTGAACTTGTGACGATTGGCGTAAGGTTAACGTAGCAGTGATGATCACCCTACCTATCTACCCTATTTTTTTACTTGTAGATAAATGCTTTGTTGTTTTCCAGCTTGTAAGTTTATTTATATAATTCGGCTAGGTCCCGCTAGGTGTTTATTAGATAGTAATAATGCAACATAATAAATATCATCTTTCACCTCCTTTATCTCAAATTTATTTGGGTTCGGCGCAGCATGTCTTCTTCCATAATTTATCAATTCATAATAAATATCACTTAGAATAAATAGGCCATTAATGCCCATTTTCACTAATACTAAGGCACACTTAAATTAATGCCTTAGTAAAATATTTACGCTGCTTTCGGGGCTCGGCTCAGGAGGTCTACTCGCTTTCTCCGAAACGTTACTTCGGCAACGAACGAAAATTAAACGTAGTTACGTTTGTGACCCTACTCTATATCATTTGCGGACGCACACAAGAACTTCGAATTCATAAACAATTTGCGTGAACGAATGTATTTGAATGATTAGTGTAGGCTTTTTTCAATGTCTATTAGTATAAAATACGGTTTTTATTTTAACTTAAAATAAATGAGTCTTTTTTCCTTTACTTTAAAATTTAACGTTTGACTTATAGTTTATTAAGCATTTCAAGCAATATTCATGCAGAAGACTTAAAATATATTAATAAAATTTATATTTTTGATGACATTGACCGAGACCCTATAAAAAACTTATCATAGACATTGCTATCCAACAAAATTTAAGAGTGCCATTTCATGCAAACTATGGTAAGAAATGTATGACCACCAAAAATATTCGTATAATCTTTCGACTAAAAAAAAATATCTATGGCTCGGGTGTCAAATTGAAGTGACAGATGACAGATTTCTATCCAAACACAACAAATTTTTATTTGTTTTACAAAATAACTCCACGAAAACTAGTTTGACATCAAGAAATCATGAAAAGAAAAAAAATCCGTAAACCAATAACAGAAAACTGGACTAGATTGAACCAAAAAAGCAGAAAATTAAACCTTTGTTAATAATGTCACTGATGCATCGACACCGACGCCCGCCGTTTTAACAAGAGGCACACCTACCATCTCCGGGCTCGTCGCTTAGCTCCGCCTGGCAGCCGCCGGGACGCGCCACATCCGTGGGCGCTGCGTCGCCGGTCGCTGCACCTGCATCGAGCCCCAGCGACGAGTTTTTCTCCCCGCCGTCGACACCACCATCGACCATCATCACCCCCACGACGACGAAGAAGAAGACGGGCACCAGCGGGCTTGGGACCTCGAGGCCAAAAAGCTCTGAACAGGGTCCCCGCTACCGGTGGAAATGTGTTGCCCATGCAATGGATATGGTCCTTAAATGAACACGTCATGCGCGCATATTATGGTGCTACTGAGGGAGAAGTACTGATGAAATTCAAATTTGACAAGCAGTCATCATCATCTTCCTGCAGTTGCTTATTCTACTAGGCTACTTACTTTACTTGGTGCAAATGTTTTCTTCTTCCATTCTGGTCACTGGTCAATGTGCTAAACATTTGCTCTGATGATGAATTGATGTCTGAAGGAGATGATGCATTGGAGGAAGCAAATCTCAGGAAAGAAGTCATCCGTAACAAGATTCGTGCTATTGGAAAAATGGCTCATGTGTTCTCTGTGCTTCGTGAGGAAAGTGAATCTGTGCTACAGCTCAAAGGGCTCACTCCCACTGGTGCTTTGCCATTGGGTGCTCTTTCTGGGGGAAAAACTTCTCTCAAGAATGCTCTGCAGGGCTTCTCTCCAAATCATAAGATTACTTCATTTGCTGAGGCAAAGGGGCTGGATGCCATCAATGAGCGCATGCCTCCTAGGCGTGACGGCCAGCGTACCCCAGATGCACAGGAAAAGAAGGCGCATGTGAACAGCAATGCACATTCGTGAAGTGCTAGCTTCTACTTCTCTTCGATCCTTACATTTTGATCCACAATTATAGTGGTAGTGAAATATGTGTGACGGAGACTCAGCTTTTGGAATGATATTTCACATTCATAATAACTAGGTGGATTTGAAGGGAATTGTCGTAATAAATACAAAATATTTTTAAATTTGGATTTAACTTTTTTTCAATAGTTGAAGTTAAAATTTCTCTTAAGATATTACCTCTCGATATTTATATAAAATAATATGTCAGATCTGCAGGCAACAAATTTATTTAGTCAATTAAATATTAAGGTATGCACATTTATTTATAATGCGCTGCACTGTTTAATTTTTGGTAATGTAATTTTAAATTTTTCATATGAAAAGACATGATATTGTAATGTAAATTAATTCAGATTGTCTACTTATACTCTACATTGTTATCTACATTAGTGAAAATTAGACATGTCTATAATTTTCAAAGCATAATTAGCTGTGATATTAAGCGACGATCAATGTATTATTTAATAGCAATCTGCTAGTGGAGTACAGGCATGTTCATTGGCTAATCATGCATTGAAATCTGTAAAATAAGTGGAGAAATTCTCAGCTTGGGCGTGTCTTTATATTCTATTAAGTAATAAAATTAATTATGTACTATAGTGTGCAGCACATGGTGTGTGGTTGCCGTGCGTGTGTGCTGTGTAAATATGCCTTGTGCGTACACACACGTTATTGCAGCTTTAACACTTGAGATAAATATTATTCTCTTTAATATCTTTGCTACAAGTTGTACTTAATTGTATTTTATTGTACAAAATATATTAAAATTACTATCTATGAAATATTACTTAAAAATAATTTATAATAATATATTTGGGTGTATGCTGGCCCCTTGTTGCCTGCATGCAGCTGAACTTGTATGCTGGAACATCACATATTAAAGTTTCTTAGCCATAATGTTTCGGTATATAAGGTGTAGTGGCTGGTCTAATTGCAGATTTTCTTACAGCTTCTATTCCAAATTTCACTTATATAATAAAAATAAGGTTTAATGACCTATGCACTGTTGGAAAATCTCTTTTGGTCTGCCAAATAATCATTAATTGATGCAATAAGTTCATATTGTGAATACTAAAAGTGGCTTACATCATTTTCAAAGTCAGTACTAAGTATTTTATCTCAATTCAGTGTGTAGTCCTTCATATGTTCTGTACTTTTAAATAAATTTTACCTATGTAAAAAACTAACAATATATTTAATTTTATTTTGTACTAATCATGGGAAGTGTTGTTTTATCCTTAAAAATATATTAACATTGAGCTCCATAATATTATGGTTTCAATAAGTCCTTCGTAAAAAATACTAAGACACTAAATAGAAATATGTATTCAGAGGAGATTATGCTAGCGAAACAGCGCCTAAAGGGATCGAATAATTTACTAAAGAAAAATCTCATTAGTTGGCGCGTACTTGATTTATCTTCTAGGATTTGAATATTGTAGTAGTAGGTACTACTATTACATAAATCGTGACTCGTTAACATAATCGGACGATGTCTCGCGTACAGTAAGAATTAACAACCGCGCAGGGCAATGTGGACAATAACGATCTTAAACGCGAGCGCGCGAATATCTTAAGCTGTAACCTTGACGATGGAGACTGTTGTTATGCTAAGCATCGTTTGCAGTAATTTACATTAGTTATTTTTATTGGTTTGGTATACGGCGGAAAGTTAGAAATATTAATTATTCGTTTCGGTTGCCGGGTGTAGTTACTATTCGTAACTAATCAAGCTATAGTGCATTATGATTTAATGAGACCAAATGCACACCGGTACACTTCATAACCGCCCAAGACAGACCAAGGGCGGATCCAGCTTTGGCCCCAGGAGGGGGTCACATAGTCGTGATCAAGTCAAGAACTTATAATTTAATTTTGAATACAATAGATACAAGTAAAAAGTAGGTATTTTATTAATGTACGTAAGTACTGTACTTGCCTGGCAAAGCCTGGGTCCTGGCCTCGGAGGCTCTCGGGCCACGACTGGAGGGGCTCTTAAGCGCATGCTTGGAGAGAGGCCAGTTCCCACTTCGTTGGAAGACGGCGAAACTGGTCCTCATCCGGAAGCCGGGGCGCCCTGCGGACTCTCCGTCCACATACCGGCCCATTGTGTTCCTCAACGTGGTGGGCAAGCTCTTTGAAAGAGTCATTGCTAACGGCCTCGCCGGGCACCATATGGGGATGGGGCCGGATCTTGCGGAACACCAGTTTGGTTTCCGCAGAGGGCGCTCGACGGTGGAAGCCATCATGCGCGTGAGGGCTCTCACGACGGGGGATGCGGTGTCCCGGGGTGGGGTCGTCGTGGCGGTGTCTCTTGACATCGCCAACGCCTTCAACACCATGCCCTGGACCTGCATTAGGTAGGCACTCCGGTATCACCGGGTGCCGACCTACCTTCGTCGTGTAGTCGGGGACTACCTGACGGACAGGGCCGTCATCTACCTTGGTCGCAACGGAGAGTGGAACCGGCGAGAGATGTTTTGCGGTGTTCCACAGGGATCGGTTCTGGGGCCACTCTTGTGGAACATCGGCTACGACTGGGTGCTGCGCGCCGACCTCCCTAGCGGTGTCAGCGTAGTTTGCTACGCTGACGACACGCTGGTGCTGGCACAAAGGAGGTCGCACGAGGCGGCGGCCGAACTAATGACACGCGGGGTTGCGATAGTCGTGGAGAGAATCCGGCAATTGGGTCTCGAGGTGGCATTGCACAAGTCCAAGGCTATGTGCTTTCATGGGCCTCGGAATGCGCCACCGTCGGGATCCATACTGACGGTAGGAGGAGTTTCCATCGGCGTCGAGTCGACGCTAAAGTACCTAGGGCTTGTCCTCGACAGCCGGTGGAACTTCGTGGAGCACTTCCGACGATTGGGCCCCAAACTGGAACGGGCAGGGACTGCGTTCAAGCGGCTCTTGCCCAACTTGGGGGGTCCAAACGCCTCCTGCCGGAGGCTCTACGCGGGGGTCGTGCGGTCCATGGCAATTTACGGGGCCCCGGTGTGGGCGCGTTCTTTGAGGCGGCGAGCCGCCCATTACCTGAACGCACCCCAGAAGGTGGTAGCCGTAAGGCTGGTCCGGGTGTACCGCACGATCTCCGGCGAGGCGGCGAGCCGCTTGGCCGGATTGCCGCCATGGGATCTGGAGGCGATAGTACTCGCGCGCCTGCACGAATGGCGCGCGGAGGCACTACGCCGGGGGGAAACTCCGCTGCCACGGCAAATTGTTGCTCAGCGGACAGACCTCCGGCGCGATCTCATGGCGACATGGAGACAGCGACTGTCGCAACGACGTGCAGGGCACGCCACAATAGTGGCGATAACTCCCCTCTTTGAGGAGTGACTTGTCATAACAGCTAGAGGTATGTCGAGGGGTATGACGCAAAACTCCGCAAAAGTGAAGAGGTGGTACGATTAGGGTTTCCAACAAACAAAATAGAAACAGACAAAATACATATAAGTATTTAAATAACAAAATCTATTTTTCTTTTACGTCTTCTCCCGAAACGTGTTATTACGTCATTTACGTCAATGGGTACGTTTTTATGAATGTGGAGAAGTGCCAGTCCGGTTAGGCGATCTTCAACCATTGAAGATCTTAGCCACGATTTAATTCTGCGCAACGTAGAGAAAGACCTTTCTGCTGTCGCTACACTGACAGGTAGTGTAGCCATGATACATAAAAAATTGTGAGGTCCCGACGATACACTTGATTTCATCGTGTGAATTTATCTAAGATTTTAGGTTAGGTCAGTAAGCTTAAGGTGCTACCCTAACCCAATGACAGAGAGAGAGACAATAAATACAACATTCAACACAAGCTATATAGTTACATAAAATCTGTATGGTGACAAAATATATAAATAAAATCATTATGTTCAATTAGTGGTCCACCTAAGTCCTGGAACCAGCTCAGGGGGGGGTCATGACCCCCATGACCCCCCCCCTGGATCCGCCGTTGAGACAGACAAGCTGCTGGCGAGATGTGCGCCAACTTCAGAATACTAAACCTGTCTTGCCCTAAATCATCCTGTCTAACTGTATATTCAAAGAAATGTGTAATGGTCTGTTGAGGCGGCAGTCGAACCGCCTTAATAAAAGAAAACCTACTCAAACCAATCATATTAAAAAAAAATATGCTTCGTATTTTGCCACACCACTCATCAATAGTGGGCATTGCTGTATGATTTCAACAAAACTTTCTGCTATTTGTGTAAATATCTTTAGACGGTCAATTACTAAAAGTACGGTGTACCGTACTTTTAGTAATTTACCGCCTTTCAGTGATTCGGTGCACCGAATAAAAGGCCTCTTTATTATAAGTATGCAGATATAATACAATAAAAAGGTCTTTATCCATACTAATATTATAAATGCGAAAGTCACTCTGTTTGTTTGTTTGTTACCTTTTCACGGCTAAACGGCTGATCGGATCTTAATGAAATTTGGCAAGAAGATAGATTTCAACCTAGGGAAGGACATATATGGCTATATATCATCACGCTACGACCAATAGGAGCAGAGCAGCAATGAAAAATGTTGCGAAAACGAGGAAAATGTGACGCAGACGAAGTTGCGCGGAACACCTAGTTTATTATATGCAGAATAATCCAAATCAAATGGTTACGTACATAGATCCGAAATTATTGATTGGTAGATAAATGACTAGTGTTAGATGATATTATCAGATAAATTGTGCGTTCTCTGAACTTGTGACGATTGGCGTAAGGTTAACGTAGCAGTGATGATCACCCTACCTATCTACCCTATTTTTTTACTTGTAGATAAATGCTTTGTTGTTTTCCAGCTTGTAAGTTTATTTATATAATTCGGCTAGGTCCCGCTAGGTGTTTATTAGATAGTAATAATGCAACATAATAAATATCATCTTTCACCTCCTTTATCTCAAATTTATTTGGGTTCGGCGCAGCATGTCTTCTTCCATAATTTATCAATTCATAATAAATATCACTTAGAATAAATAGGCCATTAATGCCCATTTTCACTAATACTAAGGCACACTTAAATTAATGCCTTAGTAAAATATTTACGCTGCTTTCGGGGCTCGGCTCAGGAGGTCTACTCGCTTTCTCCGAAACGTTACTTCGGCAACGAACGAAAATTAAACGTAGTTACGTTTGTGACCCTACTCTATATCATTTGCGGACGCACACAAGAACTTCGAATTCATAAACAATTTGCGTGAACGAATGTATTTGAATGATTAGTGTAGGCTTTTTTCAATGTCTATTAGTATAAAATACGGTTTTTATTTTAACTTAAAATAAATGAGTCTTTTTTCCTTTACTTTAAAATTTAACGTTTGACTTATAGTTTATTAAGCATTTCAAGCAATATTCATGCAGAAGACTTAAAATATATTAATAAAATTTATATTTTTGATGACATTGACCGAGACCCTATAAAAAACTTATCATAGACATTGCTATCCAACAAAATTTAAGAGTGCCATTTCATGCAAACTATGGTAAGAAATGTATGACCACCAAAAATATTCGTATAATCTTTCGACTAAAAAAAAATATCTATGGCTCGGGTGTCAAATTGAAGTGACAGATGACAGATTTCTATCCAAACACAACAAATTTTTATTTGTTTTACAAAATAACTCCACGAAAACTAGTTTGACATCAAGAAATCATGAAAAGAAAAAAAATCCGTAAACCAATAACAGAAAACTGGACTAGATTGAACCAAAAAAGCAGAAAATTAAACCTTTGTTAATAATGTCACTGATGCATCGACACCGACGCCCGCCGTTTTAACAAGAGGCACACCTACCATCTCCGGGCTCGTCGCTTAGCTCCGCCTGGCAGCCGCCGGGACGCGCCACATCCGTGGGCGCTGCGTCGCCGGTCGCTGCACCTGCATCGAGCCCCAGCGACGAGTTTTTCTCCCCGCCGTCGACACCACCATCGACCATCATCACCCCCACGACGACGAAGAAGAAGACGGGCACCAGCGGGCTTGGGACCTCGAGGCCAAAAAGCTCTGAACAGGGTCCCCGCTACCGGTGGAAATGTGTTGCCCATGCAATGGATATGGTCCTTAAATGAACACGTCATGCGCGCATATTATGGTGCTACTGAGGGAGAAGTACTGATGAAATTCAAATTTGACAAGCAGTCATCATCATCTTCCTGCAGTTGCTTATTCTACTAGGCTACTTACTTTACTTGGTGCAAATGTTTTCTTCTTCCATTCTGGTCACTGGTCAATGTGCTAAACATTTGCTCTGATGATGAATTGATGTCTGAAGGAGATGATGCATTGGAGGAAGCAAATCTCAGGAAAGAAGTCATCCGTAACAAGATTCGTGCTATTGGAAAAATGGCTCATGTGTTCTCTGTGCTTCGTGAGGAAAGTGAATCTGTGCTACAGCTCAAAGGGCTCACTCCCACTGGTGCTTTGCCATTGGGTGCTCTTTCTGGGGGAAAAACTTCTCTCAAGAATGCTCTGCAGGGCTTCTCTCCAAATCATAAGATTACTTCATTTGCTGAGGCAAAGGGGCTGGATGCCATCAATGAGCGCATGCCTCCTAGGCGTGACGGCCAGCGTACCCCAGATGCACAGGAAAAGAAGGCGCATGTGAACAGCAATGCACATTCGTGAAGTGCTAGCTTCTACTTCTCTTCGATCCTTACATTTTGATCCACAATTATAGTGGTAGTGAAATATGTGTGACGGAGACTCAGCTTTTGGAATGATATTTCACATTCATAATAACTAGGTGGATTTGAAGGGAATTGTCGTAATAAATACAAAATATTTTTAAATTTGGATTTAACTTTTTTTCAATAGTTGAAGTTAAAATTTCTCTTAAGATATTACCTCTCGATATTTATATAAAATAATATGTCAGATCTGCAGGCAACAAATTTATTTAGTCAATTAAATATTAAGGTATGCACATTTATTTATAATGCGCTGCACTGTTTAATTTTTGGTAATGTAATTTTAAATTTTTCATATGAAAAGACATGATATTGTAATGTAAATTAATTCAGATTGTCTACTTATACTCTACATTGTTATCTACATTAGTGAAAATTAGACATGTCTATAATTTTCAAAGCATAATTAGCTGTGATATTAAGCGACGATCAATGTATTATTTAATAGCAATCTGCTAGTGGAGTACAGGCATGTTCATTGGCTAATCATGCATTGAAATCTGTAAAATAAGTGGAGAAATTCTCAGCTTGGGCGTGTCTTTATATTCTATTAAGTAATAAAATTAATTATGTACTATAGTGTGCAGCACATGGTGTGTGGTTGCCGTGCGTGTGTGCTGTGTAAATATGCCTTGTGCGTACACACACGTTATTGCAGCTTTAACACTTGAGATAAATATTATTCTCTTTAATATCTTTGCTACAAGTTGTACTTAATTGTATTTTATTGTACAAAATATATTAAAATTACTATCTATGAAATATTACTTAAAAATAATTTATAATAATATATTTGGGTGTATGCTGGCCCCTTGTTGCCTGCATGCAGCTGAACTTGTATGCTGGAACATCACATATTAAAGTTTCTTAGCCATAATGTTTCGGTATATAAGGTGTAGTGGCTGGTCTAATTGCAGATTTTCTTACAGCTTCTATTCCAAATTTCACTTATATAATAAAAATAAGGTTTAATGACCTATGCACTGTTGGAAAATCTCTTTTGGTCTGCCAAATAATCATTAATTGATGCAATAAGTTCATATTGTGAATACTAAAAGTGGCTTACATCATTTTCAAAGTCAGTACTAAGTATTTTATCTCAATTCAGTGTGTAGTCCTTCATATGTTCTGTACTTTTAAATAAATTTTACCTATGTAAAAAACTAACAATATATTTAATTTTATTTTGTACTAATCATGGGAAGTGTTGTTTTATCCTTAAAAATATATTAACATTGAGCTCCATAATATTATGGTTTCAATAAGTCCTTCGTAAAAAATACTAAGACACTAAATAGAAATATGTATTCAGAGGAGATTATGCTAGCGAAACAGCGCCTAAAGGGATCGAATAATTTACTAAAGAAAAATCTCATTAGTTGGCGCGTACTTGATTTATCTTCTAGGATTTGAATATTGTAGTAGTAGGTACTACTATTACATAAATCGTGACTCGTTAACATAATCGGACGATGTCTCGCGTACAGTAAGAATTAACAACCGCGCAGGGCAATGTGGACAATAACGATCTTAAACGCGAGCGCGCGAATATCTTAAGCTGTAACCTTGACGATGGAGACTGTTGTTATGCTAAGCATCGTTTGCAGTAATTTACATTAGTTATTTTTATTGGTTTGGTATACGGCGGAAAGTTAGAAATATTAATTATTCGTTTCGGTTGCCGGGTGTAGTTACTATTCGTAACTAATCAAGCTATAGTGCATTATGATTTAATGAGACCAAATGCACACCGGTACACTTCATAACCGCCCAAGACAGACCAAGGGCGGATCCAGCTTTGGCCCCAGGAGGGGGTCACATAGTCGTGATCAAGTCAAGAACTTATAATTTAATTTTGAATACAATAGATACAAGTAAAAAGTAGGTATTTTATTAATGTACGTAAGTACTGTACTTGCCTGGCAAAGCCTGGGTCCTGGCCTCGGAGGCTCTCGGGCCACGACTGGAGGGGCTCTTAAGCGCATGCTTGGAGAGAGGCCAGTTCCCACTTCGTTGGAAGACGGCGAAACTGGTCCTCATCCGGAAGCCGGGGCGCCCTGCGGACTCTCCGTCCACATACCGGCCCATTGTGTTCCTCAACGTGGTGGGCAAGCTCTTTGAAAGAGTCATTGCTAACGGCCTCGCCGGGCACCATATGGGGATGGGGCCGGATCTTGCGGAACACCAGTTTGGTTTCCGCAGAGGGCGCTCGACGGTGGAAGCCATCATGCGCGTGAGGGCTCTCACGACGGGGGATGCGGTGTCCCGGGGTGGGGTCGTCGTGGCGGTGTCTCTTGACATCGCCAACGCCTTCAACACCATGCCCTGGACCTGCATTAGGTAGGCACTCCGGTATCACCGGGTGCCGACCTACCTTCGTCGTGTAGTCGGGGACTACCTGACGGACAGGGCCGTCATCTACCTTGGTCGCAACGGAGAGTGGAACCGGCGAGAGATGTTTTGCGGTGTTCCACAGGGATCGGTTCTGGGGCCACTCTTGTGGAACATCGGCTACGACTGGGTGCTGCGCGCCGACCTCCCTAGCGGTGTCAGCGTAGTTTGCTACGCTGACGACACGCTGGTGCTGGCACAAAGGAGGTCGCACGAGGCGGCGGCCGAACTAATGACACGCGGGGTTGCGATAGTCGTGGAGAGAATCCGGCAATTGGGTCTCGAGGTGGCATTGCACAAGTCCAAGGCTATGTGCTTTCATGGGCCTCGGAATGCGCCACCGTCGGGATCCATACTGACGGTAGGAGGAGTTTCCATCGGCGTCGAGTCGACGCTAAAGTACCTAGGGCTTGTCCTCGACAGCCGGTGGAACTTCGTGGAGCACTTCCGACGATTGGGCCCCAAACTGGAACGGGCAGGGACTGCGTTCAAGCGGCTCTTGCCCAACTTGGGGGGTCCAAACGCCTCCTGCCGGAGGCTCTACGCGGGGGTCGTGCGGTCCATGGCAATTTACGGGGCCCCGGTGTGGGCGCGTTCTTTGAGGCGGCGAGCCGCCCATTACCTGAACGCACCCCAGAAGGTGGTAGCCGTAAGGCTGGTCCGGGTGTACCGCACGATCTCCGGCGAGGCGGCGAGCCGCTTGGCCGGATTGCCGCCATGGGATCTGGAGGCGATAGTACTCGCGCGCCTGCACGAATGGCGCGCGGAGGCACTACGCCGGGGGGAAACTCCGCTGCCACGGCAAATTGTTGCTCAGCGGACAGACCTCCGGCGCGATCTCATGGCGACATGGAGACAGCGACTGTCGCAACGACGTGCAGGGCACGCCACAATAGTGGCGATAACTCCCCTCTTTGAGGAGTGACTTGTCATAACAGCTAGAGGTATGTCGAGGGGTATGACGCAAAACTCCGCAAAAGTGAAGAGGTGGTACGATTAGGGTTTCCAACAAACAAAATAGAAACAGACAAAATACATATAAGTATTTAAATAACAAAATCTATTTTTCTTTTACGTCTTCTCCCGAAACGTGTTATTACGTCATTTACGTCAATGGGTACGTTTTTATGAATGTGGAGAAGTGCCAGTCCGGTTAGGCGATCTTCAACCATTGAAGATCTTAGCCACGATTTAATTCTGCGCAACGTAGAGAAAGACCTTTCTGCTGTCGCTACACTGACAGGTAGTGTAGCCATGATACATAAAAAATTGTGAGGTCCCGACGATACACTTGATTTCATCGTGTGAATTTATCTAAGATTTTAGGTTAGGTCAGTAAGCTTAAGGTGCTACCCTAACCCAATGACAGAGAGAGAGACAATAAATACAACATTCAACACAAGCTATATAGTTACATAAAATCTGTATGGTGACAAAATATATAAATAAAATCATTATGTTCAATTAGTGGTCCACCTAAGTCCTGGAACCAGCTCAGGGGGGGGTCATGACCCCCATGACCCCCCCCCTGGATCCGCCGTTGAGACAGACAAGCTGCTGGCGAGATGTGCGCCAACTTCAGAATACTAAACCTGTCTTGCCCTAAATCATCCTGTCTAACTGTATATTCAAAGAAATGTGTAATGGTCTGTTGAGGCGGCAGTCGAACCGCCTTAATAAAAGAAAACCTACTCAAACCAATCATATTAAAAAAAAATATGCTTCGTATTTTGCCACACCACTCATCAATAGTGGGCATTGCTGTATGATTTCAACAAAACTTTCTGCTATTTGTGTAAATATCTTTAGACGGTCAATTACTAAAAGTACGGTGTACCGTACTTTTAGTAATTTACCGCCTTTCAGTGATTCGGTGCACCGAATAAAAGGCCTCTTTATTATAAGTATGCAGATATAATACAATAAAAAGGTCTTTATCCATACTAATATTATAAATGCGAAAGTCACTCTGTTTGTTTGTTTGTTACCTTTTCACGGCTAAACGGCTGATCGGATCTTAATGAAATTTGGCAAGAAGATAGATTTCAACCTAGGGAAGGACATATATGGCTATATATCATCACGCTACGACCAATAGGAGCAGAGCAGCAATGAAAAATGTTGCGAAAACGAGGAAAATGTGACGCAGACGAAGTTGCGCGGAACACCTAGTTTATTATATGCAGAATAATCCAAATCAAATGGTTACGTACATAGATCCGAAATTATTGATTGGTAGATAAATGACTAGTGTTAGATGATATTATCAGATAAATTGTGCGTTCTCTGAACTTGTGACGATTGGCGTAAGGTTAACGTAGCAGTGATGATCACCCTACCTATCTACCCTATTTTTTTACTTGTAGATAAATGCTTTGTTGTTTTCCAGCTTGTAAGTTTATTTATATAATTCGGCTAGGTCCCGCTAGGTGTTTATTAGATAGTAATAATGCAACATAATAAATATCATCTTTCACCTCCTTTATCTCAAATTTATTTGGGTTCGGCGCAGCATGTCTTCTTCCATAATTTATCAATTCATAATAAATATCACTTAGAATAAATAGGCCATTAATGCCCATTTTCACTAATACTAAGGCACACTTAAATTAATGCCTTAGTAAAATATTTACGCTGCTTTCGGGGCTCGGCTCAGGAGGTCTACTCGCTTTCTCCGAAACGTTACTTCGGCAACGAACGAAAATTAAACGTAGTTACGTTTGTGACCCTACTCTATATCATTTGCGGACGCACACAAGAACTTCGAATTCATAAACAATTTGCGTGAACGAATGTATTTGAATGATTAGTGTAGGCTTTTTTCAATGTCTATTAGTATAAAATACGGTTTTTATTTTAACTTAAAATAAATGAGTCTTTTTTCCTTTACTTTAAAATTTAACGTTTGACTTATAGTTTATTAAGCATTTCAAGCAATATTCATGCAGAAGACTTAAAATATATTAATAAAATTTATATTTTTGATGACATTGACCGAGACCCTATAAAAAACTTATCATAGACATTGCTATCCAACAAAATTTAAGAGTGCCATTTCATGCAAACTATGGTAAGAAATGTATGACCACCAAAAATATTCGTATAATCTTTCGACTAAAAAAAAATATCTATGGCTCGGGTGTCAAATTGAAGTGACAGATGACAGATTTCTATCCAAACACAACAAATTTTTATTTGTTTTACAAAATAACTCCACGAAAACTAGTTTGACATCAAGAAATCATGAAAAGAAAAAAAATCCGTAAACCAATAACAGAAAACTGGACTAGATTGAACCAAAAAAGCAGAAAATTAAACCTTTGTTAATAATGTCACTGATGCATCGACACCGACGCCCGCCGTTTTAACAAGAGGCACACCTACCATCTCCGGGCTCGTCGCTTAGCTCCGCCTGGCAGCCGCCGGGACGCGCCACATCCGTGGGCGCTGCGTCGCCGGTCGCTGCACCTGCATCGAGCCCCAGCGACGAGTTTTTCTCCCCGCCGTCGACACCACCATCGACCATCATCACCCCCACGACGACGAAGAAGAAGACGGGCACCAGCGGGCTTGGGACCTCGAGGCCAAAAAGCTCTGAACAGGGTCCCCGCTACCGGTGGAAATGTGTTGCCCATGCAATGGATATGGTCCTTAAATGAACACGTCATGCGCGCATATTATGGTGCTACTGAGGGAGAAGTACTGATGAAATTCAAATTTGACAAGCAGTCATCATCATCTTCCTGCAGTTGCTTATTCTACTAGGCTACTTACTTTACTTGGTGCAAATGTTTTCTTCTTCCATTCTCACCTAGACGAGACGGATGTCACAGCATCATTTTGTTTATATTATTTAATTAATTGAATTGAGGGAAAGTACCCGCAGGAAAGATTTTAAAAACAAAATAATACCCTAACTTAATATTGTGCATCATAGTCCTCAATATCAAGCAGTGCGGATTTAACAGGTTGCCATTGAACTTAAAAACTATAATTTACAAAAGCTCATTTAAGTCAAGACTCAAAGCATTCCTATTGGAGAAATATCTGTATTCAATTATTGAACTATTTGTATAATGTACTTACCCTAAATGTGTTATTTTTATTATTTTAATGAACATGTTTTTATTATTTTATGTGTTTATAGATTTATGATTTCAAACAATGTGAATTGTTCTTGAATAAATTGAATTGAATCATTAAGTCTTTTCTCTTATATCATTCCTCACACAGCGCTTCCATTATTTTGTAAATAAATGACTTTACTTTAATCAGGTTGGGCAAAGTGTGATTGGGTTTTTCCATCAGGAATTACTCAGTAGCAGCCATGGAGTCTAGATTTGTACCTCGATGGCAACAAGCTTGCCCCCTTTAACATGGGACTTAAAATCATAACTGGCGAAATCTGGGTGTCCTATTAGGTACACTGCTCCCTAACCATTTGAGGATTACTGCGAGATGTTGTATATTACACAAATAATCTGTCAACATAAAAGATTAGCAGTGAAGCAGTGGCATGAGTTTATGTATGTATGTGGGGAAGTGTTAGGGGTGTAAGCAAATAAAAGTGCTTTGTTAGTTTTAGAGGTTTATATATTAGCCACTTAAGATTTCCTCTATCCATCTCCTTGACACATTATCACATCAGCTCCAATATACCAAATTATAGTATTGCCATCCAAAATCCATCAATATACACACAAAGTTTCATTTTGATGCGACAATAAGAAAGAATATTGGATTGTAATGAAATATGAAGAGTATAATATTCTCTTCTGGAAACTCATAAAACATCAACCAATAGTTTGAAGTGTTGTAGCTGATGAAAAGAAACGGTGCAAGAAGCTCTCAACTTCACACAAGTCTTGTATTTTCACCTAAAACAAAATAAAAATAAAATATAGCAGGTGGATTTTATTTATGAACTTAAACAATTAAAATATGTGGTTTATTGAGGGCGGTTGTAACCTCCTGCAAACAACAAGACAGTCTGTTGTGCCATGACCCATCAATATTCTGCCCTATAGACCCTTGGTAACTACCTCGGGCATAAAAATTCAAAGCTTTAAAATGATAAGATAAGGATTTTCTTACAACAGTGAAATGTAGTTTTAATGAAAATAATAACATTATGATACACTTCTTACCTTAACTGTGGGCTTGATTCCATGACGCCTTGTCTTTGAAGGTAACAAAAGCACTAATGTCTTGACACAGCTCTTCAAATAACTGCCGACTGAGTATAATTATCAACAAACTCCATGTCGGGAATTTTGCTTATTTCTAATTGATTGCGCAAGCTGTGCCGGTTCCTCCTGCGCTCTTTACTTTCTTCACGCTGAGCAGCCTCTATTAAAAGAGATCACACAGCCTTTTGAACCAAATATCTACAAAAATCCACACCAACGAAAATCAAACGATAACACTTTTGGTATCGTCAATTTGAGGTTAAAATTCCGAAGTATCTTCTGTCAAACGTGACGTTTCTTCCACACTTTCGAGAATTAGAGTAGGTTTAGAAGATGCAAATGTCAAACAAACTTCGGCTGTCCGAAATTTCGGAACGAATAGAACCGTGGTAGGAAACGTTCGAAGTTTCGGCCGCAACTTCGTTTTGCGGAGAAAGCGAGTAGACCTCCAGCGCCGCACTTGATCTCCCCGTCGTTGCGATACTTTTTTTTGTTCTGGACCATACCTGGGAACCTCCTAGTTACTGCGATATTGGACGAAGTTCCAACTTAACAATACGTTTTTTTAAATTTTATAACTATAGTACTATAAATACCTCCATGACCCATTTACTATTCAATGAACCATCAGCACGAAGTTTTGAGTGCGTTACATTGAGTTTTACCGTAAAATGTGATTCCCCAATCCGTCCCAAAGTCGTTTCCCAGCTATTCTTTTTGCGTAGGGATACTTAGTTTGATGTACAGAATGCTTGGTTGACGGCTTTGTGAAGGTTCTGTTTACACCTTGTATTATGCCCAACTTCGGCCATATCCGACAGGCTGGCGGTAATGGTAGGTAGAGGTATATGTCCAAGAACAGTGCCTATGCATGCAGTTTCCTAGGAGACACCTTTTCGGAAATAAGGAAGACAGCATTAAGTACGCCCCTTACTCTGTGGGCTGTTAATGGCGAGGCGAAAGGCGGCTATACGATGACAACTGACAATCCCTTTTCCGAGTTGATATTTGTCCTATGTCCTTTAAGATAGTAGGTATACGGATTCATGGGGTTCATCATTCTATGCCACACCTAATCATTAATAATAAATAGTAGGGGTGTTTCGTGCAAACACCTTTCTTTTTTTGACACAAGTATGAAACTGGGCACGGTCATTCCTTGTGTCAAAATAAGCCGATTAAGATCGGTAGTCCACAGGACAAACCTTCCCCCCCCCTCTGGGCCCGGAGGAGGGGTTTCAAAAGAACTCTCCCCGGCTTCATTCTAAAAATTATAAGTATCCATGTTTAGATAATAGATCGTGTGGTATCATTTTCGCATAAATCAATAACATAGAATTCATTTCTACCATTCATCATCTGCATAGCCTTTTCCCAAACTCTCTTGGGGTCGGCTTCCAGTCTAACCGGATGCAGCTGAGTACCAGTATTTTACATGAAGCGACTGCCTATCTGACCTCCACAACCCAGTAACTGGGTAGTACGATACCCCTTGGTAAGACTGGATGTCAGACGTTTTTTTGGCTTCTGACAACTCTCTGACTACTCGTAACGACTGTCAAAGATCTACAAATGACAGCCGGGACCAACGGCTTAACGTGCTTTCCGTGGCACGGAGGAAACTCTGTATGTAATGATGGTCACCCATCCACGGACCAACCTCGGCAAGCACGGCTTGACCTTAAAGATCGACCCGGGCGGCTGTTATTATTTAGCCACGAGCTCCTCCACCATTAAAACCATCTACCATTAAAAAATACTGTTTATTAAGCAGTTTTAAAAAAAAAAACGCTTAGTATCCAAAATTTTCAACGAGATTTTTTATTTTAAGTCGCCTTAATTTTTAAACTGGTGTTTTTATTTGCAATAAAAAAATATGCTAAGAAAGCTCATTTATGTAGATTTTAAATAATAATATAAAAAAGTAGGTAGGTACCGTTTCTACGTCGCGCGCCATTATTTTCACCGGCAACATCCAAAGAGCCCATTCTGAGGACCGACTGACCGTATTACAATGATTTTATCTGCGATAAAAACGTGTTTGATGTACTCGCTGTTCTGCACAGTGCTACATGGACATCGCGGTTTGCATCCCGCTTAATCTCGGCCGAAATGTAATAGGCCTCTTAAACATTACTGGCAAAATATGAGTCTACTGCCGCTAGGCTGTCCACTCCTGCGAGCGACACTCGCCGATAACACCTCTGCCTAACCCTTCGGGGAAATACAGGCGAAATGTTATGTTATGTAACATAATAATATGTTGTTGATTGTGCTCTGTCACATGGCAGCTTTATATAACTTACTTTACCAAGGAAGGGTTTCGATAATATAAAATGTATGGTCATCCATCCACGGACCGCACCTCAGAAATCTATGCTTAATTTCGGAGATCGACCTGTCCGCTATTATTGTTTAGCCCCCAGTCCTAACTTAAATTCAAATTGTTTATTTGCAAGAAAATACATGGTTTACAAGGAAATATCTTACAGCCCTAAAGTCATTGCCATGTCTGCCTGCAAGCAAGCGTGCAAATTATTCAGGTTTAAATATCATAAATGCAGTTTCAATTATTAGTACATACTTATTTAATATTACAATATTATCACGTATTATTATTACATACAAATGTCCATAATTAATTTACAATAAATTCTTTAGTTATGGTAATTTCTTCTAATTTATATAGCTGCATCTTGGTCGCTCACCGTGTTACAAAGTTCCGCCTTGTAGTTTGCCGAAAAGGCAACGTAGCAATGAAACGCAGCATTTTGGGTGTAAAAGACAAGACTGAGTTCAAAACACCGCGCTTCCACCGTCTAAAACGGGAATAATGGTCGTAGGGAAGAAGCTGCTCTAGACTGAAATGGTATTGGGCGGGTCAGAAAGAAGTGGAGAGACGACCATTATTCCCGTGGAATGGATGCTTGTGGCCCAAGAAAAGAGTTCCTGGAAGGAATTGGGGAGGTCTTTGCTCAGTACTGGGACACTATAGATAACAAAAAAAAAACGAAGTATGTTCAAGAAATTGTGTAGTCAATTTTACAAATAACCTTGTTTCGGTACCAAATAATAATGATATTAGAATCGATTAAAAGGATATTCCCGACATTCAGAACACATAGTCGAAGACAGGCATATATGTACCTATGTCGTAAACAAATGAACAAGTCGAAAAAGTCAAAGATTTGATTCTTACCAAGTGTGATGCACTGTTACATATTTACTATTTTGGTCTTAGATGTAGAGCAGCGTATTCCCTAATTTATACTTATTCTGAATTGGTTAGTTTTTTTGAGTTACTCTAGTAAATCTGTCAATTCAGTGTTCCTCCTGGCAAAGGCCTCTTCTAGCTGCTTCCATTAAACTCTATCTATCACGCTCCTCCAGTTAATACCTGCAGTGAATATAAGTTTGTCTTCTCATCTCCTTTGTTGCTTTCCCATCTCCTTGTACCTACTGTTTCTGGGATACCAATCAAAAGGAGTCGCTAATCGGGGATGTTTGCGGAGAATGGCGTGTCTGATTTTTACGGTCTTATGCGGACACGAATAGCATCCCTGATACGGCGAGTGCGCGGTAGCTATAACAGGCCGGTGGCTAATTGGCTTTGTGGCCGACAGGATGGACAGTCCAATAATGTGGCATTGGATGACCACTAACCGTGCGTCTTTCATATATTTAAAATAAGTTCTTAAAATATGTGTAGTTTTCTAAAATTATTATGTTTTTAAATATGGACTTACTTGGACTGAAATAAATTTTTATTATATTATTATAGGTCCAACGGACCCCGTCCTTCATAACTATTAAAATTCGACGAATATGACGTTGCTAAGTACCTTTTCACAATAGTGTAGCACAAGGCACAACAAATGACGGCGTTGGTAGTCAGTTAGCATAGCACGCTGCAAGTGAGTGCTACGGACGTAAAAGGTGTGTGTGGGTCTGCAGGACCCGGTAGCGACTAAATACGTATTGGGCTTTTGCCATAGTTATTACTATTTATTTACCGTTTCTTTGTTTTATTTCATAGAAAATGGCAACCAATAGGGTTTTGATTGTAAATTTCTATTACAAACATTCCACAGCACATCCCAACCGTTTAAGAAATATAATACCAGAAGTAGAACAACTGCGGCATCCAACCTACTAGTAGTGGACGAAAAGTGCATTGCGGCCCATGTAATTTGAAAAAGATAGAAAAACCATTTTGTTTTGCACATAGTGCAGTGTACCAATTTGTGGAGAACACATGAAGCATTGTACAAATTGTTATAAATGTCTGCAAAGTGTTGACAAGTGTGATTTTACTTCAAAGATATTTTTTTTTATTCTTCACTGGTGAATTTCTCTCTTTGCTATTCCGTATAAGTAGGTACATTATAGTTGTGTAAGTAAAGAAGAATTTGTTTAAAATAATTAATTATAGAAATTACTAATATTAGCCTATAATTAATAATAATATTTAAATTATTATTATTAATAATATTAGCCTAAATCTGGTCTCAAAACTATGGAAGCATTTAGTACAATTTTGGCATGGCTTTTGTTTAAGTAAAAACAATAAATATTAATATTTGATTCAATAATATATTTTATTATACATATAGAATTCTTATAAGAAAGTAAACATTTATGTTTATTATGTAGTTTTGGAAAATACTTATGATATTATAGGTACTGGGTCCAGTGGACCCGGCAGCGAATACTTGTGTGACAAATTAGGAGGGACTCCCTAAGCGTTAATTAACTCTTCCTGATATTAACACATCAATTGATGCTAAAATCGAGTGTAAAATATGTACTGGCTGTGGCGCTGGAGAAACCGTTTTGATCTATACCCCGACTACCAATAATACCCACGGACTTACCTAATCAGTTCAAATTACTCCAGACATTACCATTATGATTGACCGTCGTCGCCTGGATTCCCCTAACTGACCAATGTTTTTTCTTACAGCCAATTGAACGTTTCTGTCTATATCTCTATCCTGGAGATATCATTTATGCAGTATATCATGAAATATTTTAATACACACCTCGTATAGACTGTGATGCTGAATCTCTTGGGTGAAACACAAAGGACAAAATATATGGACCGAATATTAGAAGTGAATTATCTGTTCGCTGGGAACACATCCCAGCGACAGGCTTGACAAAGGATGCCAGAAAGGAGCTACTAGAAAAGCATCTTGTTCCAAAAAACTGCATAAAGATTGATGCACCTAAGTTAAATCCAGAAATTAAGGCCGCTTTATCAGATGCGCTCATCAAAAAAGACAAAGCACTGGAAAATAAACAGGTACACCGTACAGGTCACAGCAAGTATATCCTGTATTGGTGAAGCTCTCAATACATTGTTTTCTTTGGATCACAAAGACCAGACAGTAATAAAATTGCTGATCGATGCAGGTCGACTAATGTGTGACTCACAACACAACGAGTCGATGACAAGACGTAGTTTCATATGTTCTACCATAAAAAAAGATATTAAAGATCATTTATTTAACACAGAAATCGATCATTTCTTATTTGACGAACAGCTAACCAATACTCTCAGAGCTGCAAAAGCCATATCCAAATCAGGCGCTGAAATAAAAATAAACACACCAATCAGAAGACCTGCACCAGCGCAGAGACAGAGACAGGCTCCTACTCAGCCTTTAAACCAGAGGGCTCCGTTCCCGCCGGCGCAAGCGGCAAGCGGGAGCAGCGAGGAGGACCGAGCCGGCACCTCGCCCGCGACCGCAGCAGCAACTGCGACTGCGACAGCCGCCGCGCTTGCAGCAGCGCCCAGCCCCCCGGCGCTAGACCTGGTACGTTCCGCAGGACGATTATCATATTTTTATGATCAATGGCAATTGATAACCAATGATCCTGTTATATTATCGTGGATAAGTGGTTACAAGATACCGTTTACGAAACCGGTTTATCAGTTTTACGAACCTAGTTTACCTACATTATCTTCATCAGAATCCCTTCAATACAACCCTGTATTGAAGGGATTCTGATGAAGATAATGTTCCCGCCGGCGCAAGCGGCAAGCGGGAGCAGCGAGGAGGACCGAGCCGGCACCGCGCCCGCGACCGCAGCAGCAACTGCGACAGCCGCCGCGCTTGCACTTGCGCTTGTGCTCCCTTCAATACAGGGTAGCCATCACTGATCTTATAAACAGTGGAGCTATTTCACATTGTGAACCATGTGAAGGACAATTTCTTTCTAGTTATTTCCTCATTAAAAAACCTAATGGTAAAAACAGATTTAAATTAAATTTAAAGTCTCTAAACAAGCACATCACAACAGAACATTTTAAAATTGAAGATCTGAGAACAACTTTAAAATTAGTTTCAAAGAACAGTTTCATGGCTACCCTTGATTTGAAGGATGCGTATTTTCTCGTATCTATACATTCGACCTGCAGAAAGTACTTACGATTTAAGTATAAGGGTAAAATTTACGAATTCAATGTTTTACCGTTTGGCCTAAACACAGCCCCATTTGTTTTTACAAAATTATTATACTAAGCGAATGGAAAGATGCAAATACCTTGCATTATGTCAAACGAGTTGTTACGATAGCCATATGTCTTTACCACAGTACCTGCAGGACGATTTCTCCTGGTGGTTCATCAATTGATGACAAAGTCAATCCCTAAAGATAGCTACTCGCTCGAAATATTTTCTGATGCTAGCAAAAAAGGGTGGGGGGCAGCATGCGGTGAAGAGACCGCCAGTGTCCAGTGGAGTAATTCAGAATGTGTTAAACATATAAATTATCTAGAACTCCTGGCAGCGTTCTTAGGTTTACAAATCTTCGCAAAGGGATTAAAAAAATTGACAATTTTTACAACGTATTGTATTGACAACACAACTGCTATTTCGTACATAAACCGCATGGGTGGAGTTAGATTTCCACATCTCACTGAAATCACAAAATCTTTGTGGCAGTGGTGTGAAGCTCGCGGTATATTTGAGTTCGCTTCATACATAAGTTCAAAAGATAACGAAATAGCAGATGCGGAGTCTAGAAAATCTCACCCCGATACTGAATGGGAGATCAAACAAAATGCTTTTGAAAAGATTTCACAGGCCTTTGGGCAACCTAAAATTGATCTTTTCGCATCAAGGTTAAATAATAAATGTGTTAAGTATATCTTATGGAATAGAGGCCCTGGAGCATTCGCTGTGAACGCTTTTACTTTAAGCTGGAAAAAACTCGCATTCACTCCTTTTGCGGTTATACTAAAGGTTTTAAGAAAAATAAAAACCGATCAGTCCAAGGGTATTGTTGTGGTCCCATTTTGGCCCACGCAACCCTGGTTTCCACTGTTCCAAAAACTTCTCTGTTCCGAATTGATTCAGTTTGCACCCCCTGATAATGTGTTATTGTCTATTTCCAACCGTCTCCCGAAGCTCACGATGATTGCAGGGAAGTTATTAGGACGGCACTACGGAACAGAAGAGTACCACCGTCAGCTTTAGATATTATGATAGCTTCCCTGTCTGAAAATTCAATAAAACAATATGACATTGCAATTCGACGCTGGGTAAGCTTTTATAAAACTCAGAATATTGAAATATATGAGGCGTCAATTCCTTTGGTAATTTATTTTCTCACTAAATTATTTAATTCTGGTTTACAATACGGATCTTTAAACAGTCATCGCTCCGCTCTGTCTTTGATCCTAGGATCGAGAGTAGGGTCTGATGACCGTGTTACTAGGCTATTTAAAGGTTTTTACAGACTTCGTCCTCCAGCCCCCAAATATAATATCACTTGGGACCCCTCAATTGTTTTAGATTCGTTATCAATATGGTACCCAAACCATAATTTAAGTTTAGAACAATTGACCAAAAAGACCGTTACTTTGCTCATGCTAATAACGGCACACATAGTGCAGACGATTGGCAAAATATCACTAGAAAATATAAGAGTCCATGGTCAGCTTATATTAATCAAGATAAACGATTCTATAAAAACATCTCGCTCAGGTTCAGCTCAACCTTGTCTTAATATTCCATTTTATAAAGATCGTCCGGAAATATGTCCGGCTGAAGCGTTGGTAGCTTATATAGATAAAGGACAAAGTCACCAATGGTCTTTTCCTAAGTATTAAAAAACCACATAAGTAAACCGGTATCCACCAATACTATCAGCCGGTGGATAAAAGATATGTTATCAATTAGTGGAATTGACACCTCAATATTTTCTGCTCACTCCACCAGACACGCAGCCACCTAGCGCCGCCGCTTATAGAGCTGGTGTCAATATTGACACGATACGAAAGACTGCCGGGTGGAGTGGCACCTCCAATGTCTTCGCTAGATATTATCACCGGGATATTCAATGTGAACAATCTGATCAATTTGCTTTATCAATCCTAACATCTGATTGATGCATTATGTAAAATGTAAGAATATAATTAAAATTTAATTACAATTTGTTTTTATTTATAATTTGGATAGAACTTCCCTTCGGGTTAGTTCGTTTAATCTCCAATCATGCACCACTTTGCACCTGTAGTTACGCCACTGTCTTAGTACCTACTTAACAATACCATTTCTTTGATATGTACCTACTAATAAATAAATAATGTTTTAAAAACAAGGTATAAGATTAGAATTGTGTCAACAGAAAGCAAGAACCACCGTGTGTTCCTAAGTAAACTTAGGCTTATCGAGTCTGTGAACAAACATTACATTCTCCCTAAATATAAGTAGGTAGGCTCATCTACACTAACTCAAAGTAGTTTTAAAAATCAAAAAAAGGTAGTATACATTTAGTGATACACATGATTTTTTAGTTCAATAGGTATTTCTATAGACCCACGTTGTTTACCTACATGACATTATTTCTAAGTATAAGAATCTTTTGTTACTTGTTTCAAAAGAGAAATTATAAATAGAGCCATCGCCACAGTCCGTTCATCGAATCTATAAAAACATAACTATGTAACTAAAATAATCGTATCTATACTATACTAGTTGGTTGTCATGTCACTTTTATATTTAGTTATACCTACATTAGTATAACAGATAAGAGCTATTATAGTAGCCCGGTCAAAATATACATTTTAATTAAGTAACAAAAACTCGGATCATGTTGAATTTTGGTAGAGACCTTGAGTACACCAGCCCCCCTAGCATGACCGTTCTATCTCTATTCTACCAAGAAACGACAAGAAATCTTTTCTATGCAACTTGACATTTCTTCTGGCCTAGCATGGCGCGCCCCGTCGACTCGAGTTTCTACGAAGATATAGACAGAAATTCTTTCCATAGCAACGGGGACGTATCACGTGATGTTTATATTCCCTGAATATTATTACGTTTAGTTAAGAAAAAAAAGTTGCCAATTGCACGAGTTTTTCATTTTTCGAGGGCGGGATGGTGTTGCTGCATCCTGGATCCAGGCCTGGATCTTTTTCGCGAAATTAAACCTAAATATTTTACACAACATTTCAACCTTTTGAACGTAACTCAACGCAACCACGAAACGTATTTCTCGTATTTAGTTTTTAATAAGACTAGTTTTACATTTGTCAGAAGTAATGTTTCTACCCCCAAATGTCAAAAGAAGAGAAAATATGGTCGTCATGCTCGACGTTGTAGACTTGTGTCGAGTGAAGAAAAGAAACATTTCTTTTCTACATTCTTAATATCGCCATGCTTGGGACGATAGAAATATCTGTCAAATTGTCGATTCTTCCATAGACATAGCCCGTTTCTACTGCGGTCATGCTAAGCCGGCAGTAAAAATAAAGAGTGAAAAGTCCCCATCGATCCCAAGACGTGTTAAGTTATTCAGTTCAAAGGTCGCGATATCTTAGGAAAAAAGTATAAGACCATTTTTGTACTTAGATGATTTTATGATCTACAATTTGGTCTGTGCTATATTTTTGATAAAACTTACTGTTTTCGAGAAAAATCCGAAAGACCGAAAATGTTGACCTTTGACCTCGAATAACTTTTTTAGCACACATGGGATCGATGGGGACTTTTGGCACTTTATTTCTACTAGTGTACCCAAGGTCTCTATCAAAATTCAGCTCGATCCGAGTTTTTGTTATTTGGTCACTATTTTATGTCAAATTGGACCGGGTTATACTTATAGCCCGGTCAAATTAGACATAAAATAGTGATAAGTACACATAACACAATAGTGATCCACAAATACTTATTTGTGGGGATAATGTGAAGCTTATTGCTATGCAGTAACCAGGAAAATAAAGTTCGGTTAATTATACCTATGTACCTACATAGTACGCTTAAAAATAAAATGTACCTACATATTGTTTAAATCTAATCAGTTCATTATAAAAAATATAGGTATAGTTCCCCTAGACCTTATTAATTTATAGTCTGATGAATTCAGTAGGTATTTGGCGTGGCTCATACGATCATCAACGAATGGCATTTCTTTTTCTTAATTCTATTTAAACCTTTTTCTCAACTGGTTGTCTGGTAGTAAGTATTCATGTAAAGGTCACAAAAGTTGTTGAGCAAGCAAAACTATAAATTTCACACTGTTGGGCTTGAGACAAACACTGGCTTCAAACTGAGCCATAGAGGTTAAACCTCCACCAAGTCAAGTCAAAGCATTTATTTAATTTAGACCATTACAGGCACTTTTGAAAGTCAAAAAAAAAAACAATATAAAACGCGAAGCTACAGTCCCAGTCACAAGGCATAATAACTTATTAGTCCGGGGAATTTACGCCGAAAATTAGGCCAACTCTGCATTAATTAAAAACAGCGATTTTTTTCATTGAATGTGTAGGGTATGGACAGGAGAGTATGTTATGCTGTATCCCGCGAAAAGTTCACCTCCGCGTATGTGTTTTTTTTAAGAAAACGTCTAATATGTTGTAACTTGGTGGAAAAAAATATAAACAGGTATGTTTATTTGGAGTATTGTAGAACAGATTGAGTGCTACGAGTAGGTCAGCAAATTAAACATTTTTCGTCCACGGAACAATCAGTTTTTTTTAAAAATCATATAATTTGACTTCGTACTTAAGGCAAAAATATTAACAGGACAAAAATAGTGCTAAAGTGATTGTTATCAACATATCTAACTATTATTATGAAAATTAAACAAATTCTGCTCCGGACTTCACAGAAAATCAAGAAAATCCAAAAATCTTGAATACTACTTACGGCAAAAATGTAACAGGACTGAAATTCATTTAATAATGGGATATATATCAATCTAAACCTTAATCTCCCAAAATTAAACAGATTAGAGCGTTATTTAATAAAGTAAAAGTAAAAAATAAATTACGATGAACGTGACGTCAGCGCTAAGCAGCGAGCAGCGTACAGCGTGTGCTAGTGTGCGTATCCAAGATAAGCGCTGCGTTCATTGTATGCGTATTCAAATTGTTCTTTTGCAATTAGAGGGTCAACAAATGGCTTTACAAAGTTATATATATATATATATATATATATATATATATATATATATATATATATATATATATATATATATATATATATCTATATTATATAAATAAAAATAGAAGTCCTGACTGACTGATTGACTGACTCATCAACGCCAAACCTATGACCCAGGAAAGCTGAAATTTTGCACAGAGGTTTCCTTTATAATGTAGACAAGGAATAAGGAAGGATTCTTCGAAATTCAACCCCTAACGGACTTAAATAGGGGATGAAAGTTTGTATGGAAATTCGTCATTTTTTAAGTTAGAAGGCTGAAATTTCATATACAAGCTTCTGGTTAGAAATAAATAAATACGTATTTTAGAGTTTTTAAGAATTTACCCCCTAAGAGGGTGAGATAGGGGTTCAAAGTTTTTCACAGCTTGAAATTCACTATTTGTGTTTCTCGATTGAATTGACGTGAAACACGTATCTATTTTTTTGAAAATTCCACCCCTCAGACGAAAACAGGGATGGCATTTTTTTGTTATTGTTTTTTGTGTTAGCACGTTTGTGTGGACAAATACGCTAAAAAAAACTTCATTTAAGTACACACTTCCTGGGAATCTGGGTCATTTGTGGGAAGGACACTTGCGGTAACCCATTTACGCGAAAAGATATTTGCGCGCATGGACACTTGCGTGACCGACACTCGAGGGCTGGACAATTGCGCGACTCAATGGCTTCACGGGTGTCGTTTTCGTGGTTTTAGCGGGTCGCTGGCAATAAAAAAAAATCGGCGATGGCCCCGAGGAAAATTTCCTGTTTTTCGTGCATGGGTGTCGTTTTCGTGGTTTTTGGGGTTGCTGACCAAATTGACGGCGAGGAAAACATTCGGTTTTTCTTTCACAAGTGTCGTTTTTGTGGACTTCAGGGTCACCGATAACGAAAATGATGACCTCATTTTCTAGGTGCAAATAATAAAAATTAAAATACGCAATGTCTCAATATCCTCCCCTAGGCTATGGCTGGCATTGATTTAAGTGATAACTGTTTCTCACGTGTGCAGTTTTATGTTGCGTGCTCCGAAGTGAGCTCGGCGAGTATCTTAGTAATTTTAGCCCCAAAAGGAAACACCGCAAACGTCATTTACACAGAAGAGCTAGGATAATTCATTAGTATAAAAGGGTGTAAAACACCTCTTAACGAAGCCGAAAGGCACTGGTTCTCCCTGTCATTGCGATCATTTTTTTGTCCTACACCATACCTGGGAACCTTCTAGTTACGGAGATATTAGGGGTCAAAGTTCCAACTTTTTGACAAGTATTTTTTTAAATACAAGTTTTTAATTTAAGATTTTTACTTTAAACACCTCCACGACCCCCGTACTATTCAATCCGTCCATCAGCACAATGTTTTGAGTGCGTTACATTGAGTTCTACCACAAAACATGATTTTACACCCCCCAAAAAAAAAGTCGTTTCCCAGCAATAATTTTTGCGTAAAGTTACATAGTTTCATGTACAGAATGCTTGGTTAACGGCTTCGTGATGAGGTGATTTACACGGTGTAGTTTTCCGGGAGTTAAAAAGATTGGTTTAATCTGAGTATTTTTTAATTTAAAATATTGAAAGTTAAGTAAGTTAGCTCATTTACACCATAACCTATATCGCTAGGTGGATGACCGGGGCATTTGAGCTACAGCATCGCCACTCGGAAGACATGTATAAAATAAATTCTGGTTCAACCCATTTAGGTCCCTAACAACACAAAAAAAAATTAAAAAAAAAAACGCCGTAATATACATTTTTCTAACCAGAATGAATTATGTGGCGTCTTACTTCGAAAAGCGCAGATTTTTACACAACTATTAAAATGTGTCCTATACTTACACTTACGCGCGCGCGAAACCGTGGCCAACAACTATTATCTATAACATTTAAATGACTATTTTCGACATTATTTTGGGGTGGTTAACGCATACGTGGGCAATTGCCGAACTTCACGCGGGTGAAGCCGCGGGCAAAAGCTAGTCATTAACATTATGAATGAAAAAAAAAAATATCGCGCGCGACGAAAAATTTCATTTGGCCCGTGATGTTCAAATTTTCTTACGCTTTTTGCAATTTGCACAGCAGTGTCAGGTTTTATATTGATTAAAAACTGATTTAAACGGATCGTAAATACGTCGATTTCAAAATGGAAAATACTTGTATTACGTACAATATTTCATAATTTATTTCGTATATATGGATGACTCTGACGAACAACGTAACGTGAACATCGACATTTTACGTTTACACCATGCGCTCGTGCTAGGGAACCAGATATTTACTTGAAAGTATGACAACCGGGAACACATCAAAACATTTGTAAGTCTTAATAGTGTTTTGTTACGTATACGCGATTTTACACCTTATCTCTATTACGGAAAGATCAAATTCTTATGAAAGCGCTGCACCAAATACAAGAATGAAGCTTGCAAACGTATTTTACGTAAACATTATTTAAATCTTTTTTCAGTAATTGCTTTAAAGTGTTTAATTTTCGTGTAAATTGGTTAGAAATAGCCTTTAGATGAAAGTTAAACAAAATTAAACCCTGTTACATTTTTGCCCCGACCGCTATTGTAAAAAAACTGATATTAATAACTTCCGTGAGTCAAATTTGTTTAATTTTTTTAACGGAGGTTTAATATATTAATTTAAGTTATTTTATGTAAAAAAACCGCTATTTATATTTTTGCCTCAAGTACAATCCAAAAATTACGTAAATGTTTTTTTATCGAAATTTCCGTGGACGAAAATGTTTAATTCTGAAAAAATATATTACTGTCACCAGTTCTTTACCTAAAATAATTAAATTCGTCCTGTTAATAATTTTGCCCACGTTTTTATTCACAAAAACGCGTTTTCGTCTTTTTGACCTTGATCCGGCCTTGGAAAATGTTTAATTTTTTTTTATTATTTGGAGAGCTAAGGTCAAGTACACGATTCAAGAAAAAAATCGCTGTTTATATTTAATGCAAGGTTCAAACCTAAAAGCCCCGTACTATATGCAAGTACTGTAGTTGCCCATTCCGTAGCATAGATCTCTATGGAGAAGAACGGGCAAGAAACTCCATGGACACTCTTTTAAATCAAAATATGTTACAAAATCTTGGTTACATCATTCATGTTAAGAATTACAAATATGTGAGAACAATGTAGAAATATGGGCAAGTTAAGAGCGTCCAGAGTAAAAGATTAAATCAGTAATTAAAAATAAAGTAACTAAAATAAACTGTGGCAGCTAAGAGATGACCAGTCACAACTGACAGCGCCCGTTCACGAACATGACGCATGTATCAGCTAGGGCATGCAAAAACCGGGTTGTTTTAAACAACCGGTTTTTTCGGGTTTCATGTTTACAAAACCGGATAAAATCGGTTAAATCGGTTTTTTCGGGTTTTTTTTTCAATCTTTATTAATAAAATGTACAGAAAAAATATTAAAATGCTAAAGCCTAATCAAAATATGTATTTTTTTACGTTTATCTTACCTATGTTTATAATAATGACAATTTGTTTGGACTTCAAAAACTACTAAAAATCAAATTAAAAAAAAAATGCTTCTTGCATAACATGGAATAAAACTTATTATTTAGGTAAACAACATAGTCTAAAAATTGAGGGCACTAAGACTCACATACAAAATTAGGAACATTTGGTAGGTAAACACAAAGGTCTAAAATCTCAGAATATACAGCAAGAATCCAAAGGGGTTTGAGTAAAAGTGGCACGATTTTTCTAAGTCACGGCCACTAATTAAATTTCTTTACCTATTAGTAAGAACACAGTAAGACATTAATTTTCTTCTATGAATAATATTTCCAAAATGCATCGGAGTCGAGATATAAAGGGTGAATTTTTTTACTGGGTGGTAGGCCAAATCCGAAACTATGAGGAATAGTGAAAAACGCTCAAAGGAGCCAGGAGCCCGATTAAAAAAAAATGCTTCATTGGTTTTGTGAAAAATCAATATTCCTAGCCAGGAATCGAACCCGTTAATTTGAAAAAAACACACCCATTACCCCAATCGATAGTGTCGCTGCTAAATATCAAATTCTGGGAAGTAATAGCATACGGCAAACGATAGGAAATAGTTAATTTTTGATAAAATACATAACAGTATGCAAACTGCTAGTAGGAACAACACAACTTTAACATCAGATATTTCAGAAATAATTTTCGGCAAAATTATTTTAGGAGTCATTATTATTATAATATATTCCACTATACGTGAGCAACAACTATCTTTATGGCCAAGGCCAATGCAATGCAATGCCCTTTAAGTACTTGGATCTACACTACTACACTGGGTCTATGAGAAACAAAATGATGATATGGAATGGACATGGATAGGGAGCGCAGGGCATTGTCGGTAAAGGGTAATATGCTTTCTCGCAGGTTTGCGCGATGCTCACGTGATATTAAAGTCACACTATTTAAAAGCTATTGCCAAACGTTATACACGTGCAACCTGTGGAGCAATTACACCTAAAAAAGCCTGCAATTCTCTGCGCGTCAAGGGTTTGTTGGGACTTCCATGGCGGTGCAGTGTCTTCGGCATGTTCGCCGACCACAGCACGGACGGCTTCCAGGCGGTGCTTCGCAGAAGAACGGCGTCCCTGCGGTCTCGGGTAAAAAGTATCACCGACACACTTCTGAGCGTGGTATTGGACAGAGTGGACAGCCAAATCCTGAGGCATTGGTCCCTTATGCATGTCCAAAATAGTAAATATTTTAAATTATACCAACATAGCTGTAAGTATCTGCCTTCTAACATAAATATGGACTGACTTTTGACAGTTAATGTTTGCTTAGTCTGAAATAAATATTTTAAATTCAATATTTTGTTTGGGAAAGTTAAAGTATTATTAAATCAATAAGATAGATAGACTTTGACTAGGAGAAACATAACTTGTTGTTCAATATTTATAGTGTGTAATTTATTGTTTTCCCTAATATTTATTTATTAAAAAAGATATAACCAAAAACCGAAAAACCCGAAAAAAACGGTTTTACTGTCCTAAAAAAACCGGTTTTAAAATCAGTCGGTTAACCGGTTTTTCGGTTAACCGGGTATCCGGTTTGCATGCCCTAGTATCAGCCATCATTCAACTCAACCATTTTGAAGGGAACTAAACGACCCGACACACCCGCCACCATCAGCGTGACATTTAAGTGAGCATGACATTCACTCAATTACCAGGGTAATTTCGCGTCAATGAAAGATGTAGGTACTCATTAAATGGTGGATTTACAGTACATAGTACTCACACATGTGCTATGCAATTATATAATACTAAAAGATTGAATCTATACAATGCAAATATATTTTTACAATCTTCTGCAGCTTTCACAATAACTTCACTTTGTAATTCAGATGATTCCGATTGCCCTTAAGGTTGTGGAGCAGGACCAGCATTGAGCCAAGCATTTTTATCATCAATATAATCCCCCAACTTATAATATGCTTGCCTACATAGTGTGCGTTTTATGCAAGATTTAAATTTCGTTTCATTCAGTTGCAGAATGGGGTGAGGTATTTTATTGTAACATTTTAAACAGTACCCCATGAAAGAAGAGTCTACTTTAGCTAACCTGAAACCTGGCTGAACTAGTTGGTCCCTGTTTCTAGTATTATAGTGGTGCCGGTCACCTCTTTTACTAAATAAATGCAGATTTTTCCTAACGTACATGATGTTTTCATAGATGTATTGACAAGGTACCGTCATGATGTTAATTTCCTTAAACAGTTCTCTTAGAGAATCGTGCCTACGTAGATTATATATGGCTCTGATAGCTCTTTTCTGCAGAATAAATATAGACTCGATGTCTACAGCCCGTCCCCATAGTAAAATACCGTATGACATAATACTATGAAAATAACTAAAATACACTATCCTCGCGGTATCTACATCAGTAAATTGACAGATTTTTCTGACAGCATATGCTGCTGAACTCAGCCGTCCTGCAAGCGATGTTAAATGAGGACCCCATTGTAGCCTTGAGTCAAGCGTGATCCCCAAGAAAACAGTTTCATCGACAAATTCAAGTTTCTCTTGATTCAATACACAATCACTACATTGTCATTGACAATGTCACAGTCACTACATTTGACATTTGGTAGAGAAAATCTTATGCACTTAGTTTTTTTCGCATTTAATACTAAATTATTAGCGGTAAACCATTTATGAACCTGCAATAGAGCGTTAATTACGTCGTCAAGATTTGTGGCACGTCTGCTTATCCTAAATATTAAAGAAGTATCGTCAGCAACCAAAAAAAATTTAAATAAATGGGGTAGGTCATTAATATACACGGTGTAAATCACCTCATCACGAAGCCGTCAACCAAGCATTCTGTACATGAAACTAAGTAACTTTACGCAAAAATTATTGCTGCGAAACGACTTTTTTTGGGGGGTGGAAAATCATGTTTTGTGGTAGAACTCAATGTAACGCACTCAAAACATTGTGCTGATGGACGGATTGAATAGTACGGGGGTAGTGGAGGTGTTTAAAGTAAAAATCTTACATTAAAAACTTGTATTTAAAAAAATACTTGTCAAAAAGTTGGAACTTTGACCCCTAATATCTCCGTAACTAGAAGGTTCCCAGGTATGGTGTAGAACAAAAAAATGATCGCAATGACAAGGAGAACCAGTGCCTTTCGGCTTCGTTAAGAGGTGTTTTACACCCTTTATACTAAAAAGAGGAAAGGACCCAATATCGAACCTTGTGGTACACCCATTTTTACTTTTAAACCCATCGAATTTACACCATTTACTTGTACTTGCTGCTGTCTATCATTCAAATACGATCTTCCTAAACTGAGCGCAAGTTTACCTAAACCGTAATGCTCAAGTTTCAAGAGCAATGTTTGGTGATTTACGCAATCAAATGCTTTCGAGAGGTCACAGAAGATTCCTATGGCATCTTGTGCCTCTTCCCACGCGGTATATATGTGTTTTAATAAAGTGACACCGGCGTCAGTCGTACAACGTCCTTTGGTGAAACCGTACTGTTTCTCATGTAAGATTTTATTGGTGTTAAAGTGGGTGAGCATTTGATTAAGCATTACCTTTTCAAACACCTTGCTGAAAACCGGCAACACGGATACAGGTCTATAGTTATTGGTATCTTTACTGACCCCAGATTTGAAAAGTGGTATTACCTTGCTGTATTTCATAAGGTCCGGGAAGACTCCTTGGTCCACACACAAATTAAATATTAAGGCTAAGTACGGTGCTATAGTGTCAATAATAGATTGACACACTTTAATAGACATTCCCCATAAATCTTCGGTTAATTTGACTTTGATTTCCTTAAAAGCTTTAATAACTGCTATGGGGTTTATATGCTTAAATTGAAACTCAACCGGACAGGCTGAAACATTCGCTTTTAATAAATCAATAGAAAGCAAGGGTGAGGAATTTAAGGTTTCGGTAGTTTTCTGCGGGATATTGGTAAAGAAATCTACAAATTCTTGAGCTACTTCGTTTTTAGAGCTTAGAAGACCACGTGAAGTCTCTAGTCTGATATCATTATTACATTTTTTATTCCTATTAGTTTCATTGTTGATAATTTTCCAAACCGTCTTTATTTTGTTATCGGCGGACTTAATCTTGTTGCTAATGAATAAAGCTTTAGCTACCTTGCACCACCTTCCATGCTCTTATCATTTACCGTCGCTCAGAACCACTTTTATCACTTCTTAGGGTCTCCATTGCTTTGTTCCTTTACATTGATATCAATGTTCTTATTCTTTATTGCACACCAAATTAAAAAGAAATGTACATACAGATTGCAATATAAATATTATGTACAACGGCGAGCTTAACCCAGAATTGGGTTTTCTTACAGCAAACCATTTTTTGATTGCGAGATTTGTAAAAGAGGATAAACTTAAGAGCATGTACAAAAACAGTACATTCAAAACTTAAATTAACTACTACATACGTAATACATACAATTCATATAAAAATAAACATACATATAAAATACTACATACATACTATTTGTTAAAGAGATTGTATGCTGGATACATTACAGTCTCTTATAACTTTGGTTGCCTAAGTAACTTTGTTGATATAAAATGTGTCACTCTGAAAATAAAAGTCAACCATCTATTTGCATGTTTTACTAAACTAGCTCTTTCACAAGATACACACATCAACACGGTCTAGGGATATTTCATACTCAATTAAATAACTCGAAAAGTACTGGCCGCATTGAGATCTTTTATACACCGATTTGTTTGTAATTTATCTCAGACTAATTCCAAATTCAAATTTTTGAAAATTCTTTTGTTTCGGTGGCATAAAAATGTCTTGATGTGTAGGAGAGGGAATTTTCATTTGTGCGAAATTTAGAAAACAATTCGAATTACGTTTAGTTACAGTTTTTTTTTTCATTTTTAAACGAAAGGTAAAGTTAAAATTGAGGTATTGTAGCCATGCAACGCCAACATTTGACGAGGGCGGAGATGTTACGAGCTGTGGGAATGCTGGAAGCTGGGTCTGTTTAGCGTAATGTTGCTGAGGCCATATATAGGGACCCACCAAAATGTAATTTCAAGTGTGTGGACACGCTATCGTGCCACAGGTGAAGTAGCGGAGAGGCACCGGGGGCCAAGTCGCATCACTATCCCCAGACAAGACCGATTTTTGCAAATTACTGCGCGAGCTCAACCAAATGCAACGGCGGCTCAATTGGTCCAAAGGCTGCGAGTGGAACACCAAGTGCTTGTGAGTGACCAAACTGTAAGAAGGCGACAGCATGAAAGCAATCTACGCTCTCGTAGACCACTCCGGGTCCCACCTTTACGGAGAGGCAATCGTGGACGACGATTAGAATGGGTTCGGAACCACGTGGACTGGGGCCGTGAGCAATGGTCCAATGTGCTGGTCACGGATGAATCCAGGTTCGGCTTCCATCCAGATTCACGAAGGACGCGTGTTTGGCGAGTTCCTGGACGATGGAGCCGTCTTCAGAACCCTCAGGAAGTTCACCCATACCAAGGAGGAACAATTATGGTTTGGGCAGGAATTCGTCTTGGAGGACGGACGGATCTCGTTTGGGTGCGGGGCAATATGACGGCAGAACGATACGTCCAACAGGTGCTGGGGCCCGTAATCTTGCCCCACAGAACACAAATGGGGCAAGATTTCCTGCTCATGCACGACAATGCCCGGGCACACACGGCGAGAACGGTAGCAGCTTGGTTACATAACACAATGTTAGGGCCTTAGACTGGCCTGCTCAATCGCCAGATCTAAATCCCATTGAGCATGCGTGGGATATGCTGCAAAGAAGAGCTCTGAAGGAAGTTCCTGAAAATCTGGCAACAGAAGATCAACTTTTTGCGCACCTCAGAAGGACATGGGACAATATTACGCAGCAAGACATTGACAACCGTGTTCTGAGCATGCCGAATCGTTGCCGATGTGTTATGAACATCATGGGCGCTTTCTCAGACTACTAACTTCAAGTTTATAAACACAAATTAAATGATTTTTCTATTTTTTTCAGTTTTTACTCATAAATTAAAAGTTAATTCATACACGGTTTCCGTCTATGCTTCATTTTTTTCCATAAAATCCTGAAATTTTAATCGAAGTACCTTAACCATTATTAAAAAATGGTAGAATATTAAATAACGTATCTTTTAAATATATACATGTCATATAAATAATTAACACATTGATAAATAATTAGTAATTCGCTTTTTTAAAAATATCCCTAGACCGTGTTGATGTGTGTATTTTCAATAGGTTATGTGGGCCCAGCCCGTACCTCGTGAATGTTAAAGGGGTTTGGGGAAAAGTGGCATGATTTTTTAAGTCTGCGGCCACTAATGAAATATATTTCATTAATAAGAACACAATAAGACATTCATTTTCTTCTATGAACAATTATTTCCAAAATGCATCGGAGCCGAGATATACAGGGTGAACTTTTCAATTGGGTGGAAGGCCTAATCCGAAACTATAAGGAATAGCGAAAAACACTCAAAGGAGTCACGAGCCTGATTTTGATATAAAATAAAACTGCATCATTGGTTTAAAAAAAAAAACAATATTCCTAGCCAGGAAACGAAGATGTTAATTTAAAAAAAAAACATCCTTTTCTTACACCATTCGATAGTGTCGCTTCTGAGGATCAAATTCTGGGAAGTAATGACATACGGCAAACGATAGGAAAGAGTTATTTTTTGATAAAATACGTAACAGTATGCAAACTGTTAGTAAGAACAACACAACTTTGACATCAGATATTTTTCTGCTCTGATATTATTTTCGGCAAAATTCTTTTAGGAGTGATTAATTCCATATATTCCACTATACGTTAACAACAATTATTTTTGTGGCGGCTGTGAAAAAAAACATGCCACTACTCCATACAAACTTACCCAATGCGCTTTTTAGGGCAGTTTTTTATAGTAAATTCGAGTATACAGATGGAAAGTTCGACGAGTGCGATCAAAAAGCTCACAGGCCGAAATAATTATGGCAGTTGGGCCTTCAGCATCGAAACGCTATTAATAGATGCGGGGCTCTGGGACTGTGTGAGCGAAAATTTCGTTACTACCAAGCCTGAAGATCGGAAACGCGACGAAAGGGCAAGGGCAAAGATTTGCCTGTCAATCGCAGAACAGTGCATCACCATTGTCAAGAATGCCAATACCTCATATGGCAAGCATGGAATGCGCTCAAAAAGGACTATGCTGACTGTGGTCTAATTAGAAGATTAGGTCTGCTGCGGAAGCTATTTTCATTGAAACTGGATAATTTCGTTAATATGGATGCCTACGTCAATGAAGGGCAAGCTACACATCAATCCCTGGAGGCAATTCAAGCTGCACTGAATGAAGAATTCATCGCGGTCATTCTCCTGGCTGGTTTGACGGATTCTTGCGACCCTTTGGTGATGGCCATGGAACATTCTGGCAAGGAATTATCATCGGAGAACGTAGTAGCGGCTCTTCTGCGTGAATGTCACCGACACCAAGTGAATGATGATAAGGACGATACGGTGTTAGCTAATGTTGCAGGTGGTAGTGGTAGCGGTAATGCTCGTAAGAAAATAGTAGTGTTTGACAAAAATCGTTGCAGAGTTTTCGATGGTAATGTATCTGTGGATGGGAACGTACCTACTATTTACAGCGCCACGCAAGCAAAACGGACTCTATGTTTTAGGTTCGGGAAGTAACAAGGTAACGGTTCTCTTAGGAGAAAGTCAGGATGACTTTGAGTTGTGGCATAGAAGATTGGGCCACTTATCCCACCCAATCTGAAATGCGCAAACTTAAGGAAATTGTCAAGGGCCTTAGTTATAACCTTGGAAATTGAAAGAACCCCTGCGTACCATGCAGTCTAGGCAAGCAATGCGTGAAGAAGTTTCCAAAAACGAAAATTCCATAGAGCTTCACAGACTTTGGAGCTGGTCCATAGTGACGTTGCGCGTCCCAATGAGGTGGAGTCATGGGGCGGCAAAAGATACATACTGCTATTCGTTGATGACTATAGCAGGAAAGTTTATGGCTATTTGCTGAAATGCAAATCAGAAGTTTTCGGGAAGTTTCGTCAGTTTGATGCGTTAGTTGAAAATCAAACGGGCCAAAAGATTAAAAAGTTAAGGAGCGACAATGGTATCGAGTACACCAGTAAGGAATTTCAGGATCACCTGAAAAATCGTGGAATTCAACATCAGGCAACTGTAGCGCAAACTGGGGTGAAGCAGCGAGCAGCTTTTAACGGCGATTTATCTGAAAAACCGCTCGCCCACTATGGCTATTTCGCAACAGGTTCCTGAACAGGTGTGGAACGGAAAGGCGGTGGACCTTTCACACTTTAAAGTGTTTGGTTCAAAGGCACAGGTTCTCATTAAGGATAGAAGCCTCAAAAAGATCAAACTTTTTGAGGCTTCTTCTTCTTGCCAAGACACGAGAACTTATATTTCTTGGCTGTAGTGTATATATAACGAAAGGCTATCTCGCAAGGAGTGTGGAAGTGAATTCCAAAGGCACACAGCGCGATCAGTAAATAATCCATCATATCGACTTGAGGCGCTATATTTTTCTTCCTAAAGCATCGACTGCGGTGTCAAAATTAAGGGTTTTAAAAGGTGATCACAAAATATGTACCTACAACTTATATGCTTAAGGGCTCCTGTACACGATGCCGCCGCCGCGCCGACACCGCGCCTCTATGTTGTATATACGTTCGCGACCGCACCGCCTCCGCGACGCTGCCGCACCGTCACCGCGCTACCATTCGCCACTGTTTGACTGTGCTTATTCCATTACCGGCCGCCAAAATATGCGCATCTTAATTTTTACCTATCATGGATAACTTTGATAACGAAACGTTCATTTCTTTAGTGGAGGACAGAGAAGTGTTATGGGACAAAAGATTAGAAATATATAATGACTAGCTGTCCCGCGCAACTTCGTCTGCGTCAAATTTTTCCCGTTTTCGCAACATTTTTCATTACTGCTCCGCCCCTATTGGTCGTAGCGTGATGATATATAGCCTATGTCCTTCCCAAGGTTGAAATCTATCTTCTTGCCAAATTTCATTAAGATCCGATCAGCCGTTTAGTCGTGAAAAGGTAACAAACATACAAACAGAGTGACATTCGCATTTATAATATTAGTATGGATAAGCGTAACGTTTAAAAGCTTGGTTTGAGATCTGTCATATAATGAATGAGAACTTTAGGGATCTACCCGATACAGAGAAAAAAAAACGGTAAGTGATATTTTTATAAAATTTGTTTTCAACACACTTGCTCATAAAGTGTCTTTATGGTCACCGCAATAAGCACCTAATGACACCCATAATCAAACTGACTTTTTCATTGCTATAACTCACTAGTGAGTTATAGATTTTTTTTTTAATTTTATTGGTTGAGGTGCTTTGTTCATAAAAAAGTTTTTATTCAAAAAAAAGATCGTGTTCAATCTATTGCTTACTCATTTCATGCAACTTCTTATTTAAATAGATAATTTTTACTCGTTCGTGTTTAATAAATAAAACTTTCACTCAAATATAACTTTTGTTTTCTCTGTCATAAAAGAAAACTTTAAATTCCCCATTTTGTACGTGGCAGAATAAGCGCAAACCCTATGCGCGGAAAATAAAAAAAATCTTCATCCCTTTAGTTTGTGGCGGTTGTGGCTGATCGCAATGCGCGCGTAGGAAAACTGATTAATTTTTCCAACCATAGCGAATCATTTTTCAAAACTCGATTTCAGTGTTGAAATTATAGTTATTTATTAATTAAAATGTCTACAAGTACCTAGTAACGCAGAAAATGATTTATGTTGTACACCGCCCGATATGTGAAGCCCTTAACGTTATGGAAAGTTTACTACCTGAAAACTCCAAGGAAAAATATCTATTATCTAATAAATAAAATGAGTTTTTATTGTTATTTTATTCACAAGTGTGTTGAAAAACGTCGTATGATACACGTGTGTATTGGTGATTACCGTCCTCGGCTCTCTCAATGGCGCCTCAGCGGTAATCACCAACATTACACACTAGTACCATAATGTACTATTATCAAGTGTTCCATCTTAACAATAATTATTTTTCCATGAGACACTTCCATGTTCGTTATTAAAATACTCGTTATATTTATCACGTATATCATTAGCTATTGTAGGAACGATTTCTACTGAACCTAAAGGCAGATGTTCCAGTAATTCACCACACCCGTTAATAGATGCGGTCCTCGAATCGTTAAGTTGAACATATCCGTGCGAATGCTTCGCGTATGCTCTTCACAGCTAGCAATGTATTACTAACAAGTAACTGCCTAGTGGTATGGTAAAATCAAGCGGCGCGAACGCGGTAGCGGTGCGGCGGCGGCGCGGTCGCGAACGTATACACAGCATAATGGCGCGATGGCGGCGCGGCGGCGGCATCGTGTACAGGAGCCCTAAAAGTAGGTTATTCGAAATAACAATAAAATGGGTTTTTATACTGAAAACCTCGTGTGAAAAATGATATGAAGGAAAAAGGAGTAAATGATAGCATGACGAATGACAGAAGAGTATGGAGAAAAGAGACGTGTTGCGCCGACCCCAAATAAAATGGGACAAGGGCAGGAAGATGATGATGATACTGAAAACCTCGTAATGATAAAAATATAAGCTGGCAGCGGAATCCCTTTTTTATACACCGTGTAAATCACCTCATCACGAAGTCGTCAACCAAGCATTCTGTACATGAAACTAAGTAACTTTACGCAAAAATTATTGCTGGGAAACGACTTTTTTTTGGGGGGTGTAAAATCATGTTTTGTGGTAGAACTCAATGTAACGCACTCAAAACATTGTGCTGATGGACGGATTGAAATGTACGAGGGCCGTGGAGGTGTTTAAAGTAAAAATCTTACGTTAAAAACTTGTATTTAAAAAAATACTTGTCATAAAGTTGGAACTTTGACCCCTAATATCTCCGTAACTAGAAGGTCTGGGAACCTTCTAGTATGGTGTAGAACAAAAAAATCATCGCAATGACAGGGAAAACCAGTGCTTTTCGGCTTCGTTAAGAGGTGTTTTACACCCTTTATATTTTATGTCCAAGTTGGTCTCTCCTTCAGGATTTCATAAATTTTGGACTTTACCGTTTAGTTGACCGCAGTCGAATATTTTTATTATATTTTTTTGGTTCTTGGACATGTGATTACTTGAAGCTTTCCTACATTTGGAGATTGGAGAGCAGCGCTGATGAAATAAATTACTTAACGTACTGCCGCCTGCCTGGGTTCGAACACTTCGATCGAACCCAAGACTTACAAATCCTACGACACGAATACACGATACGTAGTCGTAGGTATGACCGAACACAACGCAAACGGAATTTTATAAACCGCGCACAAAGGGGCTTGACGATATATCGCGAAATTTGTGAGTAACAGTTAGATAATTAATGGTCTGAGCAGATTAGGAGACACAATGTACCTCAAAAAGGTGAGAATGTGGGCTGGTTGGAATGACCAATGACATGTCAGCCGCCATTGTCACATCAAGAAATGCAATACAGTGTACCCATTGCTAACACTGTACGGATATTTTCTTACAAATATTATAAATACGAAAGTTTGTGAGGATGTTTCACGTGTCTCTTTCACGCAAAAACTACTGAATAGATCTGGATGGGACAGGTAATAGTTTGCAATAGCACATAGGATACTTTTTATCCCGGCAATAAGATCCCGTGGGACAATTTACCGAACAAAACGCGGGTGAAGCCGTGGGCATAGGGCTAGTTGGATATAAAGCTCTTACTGACCCGCTCAAGGCGATACAGCTTCGATAATGTGGTCAGGTCACTCTCTAAAATGTTACCGTGCGATCGGTATTTCACACCGAGACGCGACGTGACGCTGCGCGCACACTTTTAAAGAGGGATTCAAAATATAACTTTATTTTCTACACGAAAAGATACACATTTCGTTGTGAGAATTCAGAATACGTTGCGCCACGCAGCGCTGCGCCGCGACGCGAAATCACTGGCCTCTTCAAATATCGTCGCGTCTCTGTGTGAACTGACCCTAACACTGACAGAATGGTATATTTCTCAACTAATGTTCAGTCAGGAATCAAACCTTCCCTACTTATAACTACTACCTACAACTCACCACATTTCGTTACATTTCTGTAATTTTGTCTCTTTTGTAAGTCAATATTTAAATTTTGATGATGCTATTTACTTGGCTTTCTTGTTAAATATAAAACAGTGTAAAGCAGCCGGACACGCGGCACGATTCGGTGGTATTCAAAACACTTTTAGGTTATTTACTTTTCACATTTTGGTATTAACTTAGAGTATGTTTTTTTGACTGCTGTTAGAAAGTGAAAGATAGAGGCAGCTTCAGCTTAAACAACTGCCTAGTTTAAATAGTAGGATGCATTAAATAAGACTCTTATGATCCCAAATGCAATTTTATTTAATTAAATAAAAATGTTTCTATGTACTATATTCATTAAAGTACAATTTCTTACAAACTAAGCGTATATTTAAATCACGCAATTGAGGCACTGTATTCTCTTCCAACTCTTGTTGCGAAGTCACATGAGAGTATTTAACACACTTATTTGCATCAGTACAAATACAATTTTCCAGTATATTATTGTTGGTCTCATTTGTTTCGCATGTATAATGAGCGTGAGGATCGCTTATTGTACTTATACTATCTATATTAGCAGTTAACATCAAGTTAGAACTAGGATATATTAAAAATGCAAAAATTGTTAATGCAACTAAACACTGTATGGGAATCGCTGTTGACCAATATTTTTGTGGATAGTAATAAATATTGAAGTAATGGAGGTACGAATCAGGAGTGATTGCCCATATGCAATACATAAATAACATTGTTTTGCTAAACAAATACATGAAAAACCCATACAAAGATCGTGCTGGGGTTGGGGCAGGAGTGTGCTCTGGCATGTTAAAAACCTTTATTCCACCTCTAAAATTGATCTATTGTTTTAACAACTAATAAAATGTTTTGAATTAAGTGATTTACTGCTACTCTTAGTTTTTTCAAATCCTTTCCATGAAATTTTCTGTAACAGATGAAATTAAAATATAATTTAAGTTTATCCAAAGTTATTTTATTATTTTAGTCAGTCAGTCTCAGTCTGGCTCAGGTGCAAGTCTGATAATGCTATGAAAAGTGGTCCATGCAGATCAATATCAGTTGTAACAATGTAGACAGGCTATATAACAAATCATCACAAAAGGCCAGAATTTGAATTTGAACATGCAGAAATAAATGTCAATCTGTTAATTTACATAAAATAATTATCGGAATTGGCATAGTTTTTGCACACAGTGGACTTGTATTAATTATAATGTAGTTTTTACTTGTTTATCATCTTCATCAATGTTTTTTATTTCAACATATAATATGTGATAGGTCAACCTATATATAAACCACCTCTAGTTTTATATGAAAACACAGAAGATAGACTGTCAATGACTTACACTATAAGGTTTTCTGAATCGGTTTCAATTTTTCTTTGCACACCACTTTTTTTTAACTCCTTATCCACAATTAGAACATCATAAGCTATTGAAGCTGACCCAGGTGAAAGGAAAGGAATAGTCAAACATCTGAAATCAAAGATAAGATTACACTCATACGTTTTACGAGTATAGTATAAAGTATCGTAAATTATGTCTAAACACTACACAACTTCAGTTTCTGTAGTGTTTAGACGTAAAAAGTAAGAAAAAAATGACTCATTAGTTAAGAGAAACTTCAAGATAATACTCACAAATCCATTTTTTTATCAGAACACAAGATGTGCAGATCTGTATCCACACATCAGCACGAAGCTGCCTTTTGTAGGTTATCGGTTGACTGTATACCTTTATTCTCCATCAGCTCACGACCTTCATGAAATGGGAATTTTGAAGAGGGTAAACGCATGTACTACTATTTTTTTTTTTAGATTTGCTTACAGACAGATGCTGCATGCATATTAGGCATAGTTCTTTTCTTTTAACGTTTGTTAATTTGATTGATTTGATAATACTTTGAATGACAATGACATTGGACATTGTCAGGAGGGCGCTGTTGTAAATATTTTGGGAAATTGTCTATGGAGTGAGTAGAAATTGTATTGAAAAACAAGATGGCGGGGCGTTAGCTTATTAGTATACACACATAAATTGTCAAATTAAGAAAACAGTTTAGTTTGTGAGAAACAGTGGTGAGAAACCGCGCGCCAGGGGGAGGACACTGCCATACTTGACATAGGCGTCCAATTTTACACAAAGATACTAGCACCATCTCTTACCGAATCCGCATAAACTTGAGGTTTAGTACATTAAAATGAAATAGATGGTGCTTACGCCAATTATCGCCAGTGTGAGATACCTTTTTGATTTGAATGAAAATTGAGTTAAAAATAATGAATTTAAACTCTAAACAAGATTAAACCATTTATTTATTTTAAAAGTATTTTGTCATTGTAATTTTTTTTTTGGGTTTGCAACAATATCATACAGATTGTTTACAAAATGGCGACTATCGGCGTGTGCGCATGCTTGTAGATCTCTCAAATTTTGTGTAATTTATGTGGTTTCTCGGTTCTGTCTTTTTTTACACTCAACTCGACCGCACTTTCTGGAGCTTTAGATGCAGAAATGCGGTTGAGTTGAGTGTAAAAAAGAAATAAAAACAGAAACCCATAGAAAACCTATTCAATAGCAAAGATATAGATATAAGTATATGTACGCACCTATAGCTATTGGGATTAGTTCAACAGATTTAGTATCAGGTGGCGACACCGTTCAATGTAGGTGTCAAAAATTCGCTTGAGTGGGCTCTCTATTCCATATATTACTATACTCTTTGCCGCGCGCGATCTCGTTGCGTCTTGCTTGCGGGTAATAACACAGCAGTATTTTCCGAGGAATCGGTTATCATTATATTATGTATATTATTATGTAGTTCATAAAAAAAATGCCATTTCATTTACTTGGATGATAAATAGTGTTTCATATTATTTACAGGTATTTTGATTTAAAAATTAAACTACTGAACCGATGATGATGAAAGGGCTTTGAATAGGGGTGAAGACTGGGTAAAGAAAACGACATTCTATTTTGTCCGTCAGACAGGTAATACAAAAATATTAGACACGTATTTTTTGTTTTATCAAAATATCAAAAAAATACTTATTTAAAACTCATTAAAGTTGGAGAGTGGGGGCCCATCTATATTACTATGTATTTGGTGGGGGCTCACTAAGTTACAAGTAGGTAGTATAAAAATTACCTACATGTGACGTCATGCGCCATTTGAACTCAATAATTATATCTCCATAATTTTATGACCACGTGAAAAAAGAAAAAATACGTGTCACATACTTTTCAATAATCTACCCGATGGAAGAAAAAAAATGTGATCATCCACTATTGTTTTTCCCGCCAAACTTCGCCATTTTATATTATTTTGAAAATAGCGGCCACTAATAAAACTTGTATGAAACGATAGCTGGCATCAATACAAACCAGGATTGTACGAGACAAAATCATGTCATCGCCAGAGCCATCAAAGTTGTGCTGATTGCGGAAATTGTTACTTTGATGGCTTAAATATTTCGGAAATGTGACGCTGTAGAAGATTTTGACGTGACAACGTCTTATAAATTGGTTTGCCGGGTGACACTTCAAGAAACTGCGTTACGCTCCGCTCACGTTATGCGCTCACAATGAGAGCGAGTGAGAGGCACGCGTCCCTTCCACTCGGGCATGGTTAGCCCGCCTAAGAGCGAGAGAGACAGACATAAAAAGTGAAAGGCACGCGCAAATAAATGTTTTAAATTGTTACTATTATTTCATCCTTCTTCCTACTATACGAATGAATATTCACATTAAAATTATTTTACCACTCAAAGTCGTTGTCACGTAAAACTTTCGCCCGTATACCGACTTTACAGGCAACCAATTTTTTTTTTTTCGCAAGCAATATTTGTTTGTATTGATGATAGCTTTAGATTGACTGACACTGGTTTTATTCGTGGCTGATAAAATATCTCGGAAACGTGACGCTTTAGATTTTATCTCTTTCAAAACTAGTTTTTATTGAGTTTAGCTTTTGATTAATATGGTTTTTGCGTGACCGCTATTTTGAAAATAAAATGGCGGAAGTATGCCAGGCCACGCTTCATACAAAAATCTTCCAACCCCTTTTCTATGGGACCAATCGCAAAGTATATGCTTTCAAATAAAAAAAAAAAGAATTTTTCAAATCGGTTCTAAATCACGGAGATTTATCTCAGACCTATTTTTAACAGACTTCAAAATAAGGAGGAGGTATTTGGTTGTATTTTTTGGTAGGTAAACCATGGATGATAAAGTGGGCAAGATATTTATATAAAAAAAAAAAAACACTAAATAGTGTGTATTCATGTAAAAGATTTTATTAATATTTTCAAACACAATTTATTTACTATGTACACATTACTTTGTAAAAATATTCATTCTTGTCTTATCATTTATTGATTCATTATTTTATAGGCAACATTATAAACATGATAAAAAAACGTGAAAACTATTATGTATGAAAAATAGAAATTTCATTATAATTTTAAATAAGTACACGGAATCAGTTTATTATGCATACTATAAAGATGCATAAAATAAAATACATCGGCATGTATTTCATTATAAATATCAAAGTAATTAACAACTTAGTAAAATGGCATTAGACTCATAGATACATAATAATTCATAAAAAATAACGAAATGGCGTAACCGAATGCTTATATGATGATCGCTCAGCTCGACCTCACGTTATTTATAAATCAGAGAGATCGCCACGAACAGCGACGAACTCACCGACAAATCACAAGTAAATCGTTATACAGGTGGCTCCCCATTTTCGCAATTATATGAGCGAATTAGAGATATATCTGCAGTTTTTAATATTACATGGATGATTAGCAGATGCCACAAAGCATCGATAATACGTTCTAGTAGGCGCGTTCGACGTCGAAACACGACGAAACAGCCGAAATAAAACGCGGCGTACTCAACTATACACTATAGGCTTAAAAGTATGTACGCATGCGAGTACATAGGACGAGTGGTCGAGCAGTACTAGCGACGTGGGCCCCATGCGGCCGAAGGCGTTGGCGCGGGCTGCTGCACGACGCGCGGGCCCCCCGGCATGGTGGGGAACTCCTGCGTGGATGCCGTGTCGGGCGCACGCTGCTCCCAGGGGCCTCCCTTCACCACGAAGCCGGCGGGACCCACGGCAGCGGCGGCGCCAGTGCCGCCTGCGCTGCTATTTGCTTGTTCTCGTTCGCCGAGCACATCACCGAAGTCACCCAGCGAAGGCGCCGCAGGTCGCGTGTAGCGGTCGGCGACGTCTTGAATCTAAAATTTGATTTTAAATTAGGATCCGAACACACACACTTATCAGCACACGTTTGATGATGTTTGTGTAATACAACCATTTTTTTTTTTGTCTTGTGCTAGACTAATAAATACTTTTTCTTTCTTTCTTTAATATAAAATACTTACGTATTCTTCGGCTAAGTTGAGGAGATGGTCCTTCGCATCTAGTACGTTGTCCTCGTCTCCGGTAATGACAACTATGCTGTCATCGCCTTGTTTCGGGAAACGTATGTCGACCTTGTAATCGTCCATAATGCGTCTGATGTTTTTGCCTCGGAGACCGATCAACCTCCTGTGAACTCGTGGATCAATATCGACCTCCTCTCGACACTGATTGTCCTGTGGCAACAATATACATTTATAAAAAACAATATTATGCCAGGTTTATGTAAGATGAAGATGAAAAAGATGTGAAGAGAAAATATTATTTATGAATAAAGTGAATAAAACATATTTTTTATTCTATTATTTACTTTTAGGTACACCTCAGCCAAGCCCTTCGGGGATTACAAGCGTGGTGTTAGATTAACCAATTTTGCTTTTAAATCATGTCAAACTGACGATCTATCCTTCAAATTCAAAAGCAATTTTTCTTATCATTTCGAAAACGTCGACGACGACGCAACTTGCCCTGATGCGATGTTGTGTTTTTTGTTCATGTGCTCTTAATCATGGAATACCTACGCCATCAAACCTTACCTCTATTCAGGTGTTCAATGCATTAGGAATTACCCAAATAATGCAGGCGTCTCAACATTGTAAAATAATAATAACTCACCAGCTGGTGAACAATAGCCATTATAGCTTCCTTGGCTTGCAATGCCTTGTCTTCATAGCCTTGGATTGTAATGATGTCATCATCAGCCTCCCCACGTTTAGGCAAGTTTATTTGTACTCCATAATCAGTGCGAATCTTTGTGATGACAGAACCACCTTTTCCAATAACTAGAGGATGATATTCGGGATCCACTTTGAATTTCAATTCAAATGACCTGTAATTTTTGTTATAATTAGTTCTAGCTAGCTTGCTTAGGATAATATCCAACTTACACTACACGAGAGCGAACTTGAGACCATAAGTCACAGGTTGGATCGCGTGTAGGTCGGAAATTATCCTAAAAGAACATACTAACAGTATGAAATAATTGTCATGGGGAAACCCGTTGACGCCTTAAGCCATGTCAAAGTAACAGATAGTTACTTATAATCACATCAAATCATTTATTTCTTTGCAGACACGGGTAATAGCCAGTAATAGGTACGTAGACGTTCGATTATGATAAGGTTCTCCATATTTTACCAAATTTTAAATAAATGGCATGTCAATGAATGACAATAAAAATGTCATTGGAATTACAATAAAAAATGTCGACATAGTCAAAGTTATACAAAATTAAAAACACTATAAATAATTGGCTATGCCAGGCATGTGTTGCAATGCACTTTTTCCTACCTACCGACCCTATCCTACCTTCCCTACCCTACCCTATCTACCTACCTACCTACCCATCGTATCCTATGTCCGTCTCCTGGTTTTAAGCTACCTCCCCACCAATTTTCAGCCAAATCGGTTCAGCCGTTCTTGAGTTATAAATAGTGTAACTAACACGACTTTCTTTTATATATAGAAGAAGATGTCAGACGGAATAAAATGATGCCAACTAAAGTAACAGAAGGTTTATTATAAAAGGCTCTGTCGCAAAATGACCACTTCTCAAAATGACTACAGGTGGCAAAATGTCCCTTTCGCCAAATGTCCCCTTCCTTAAACAGGCATTAATTCATTCACCCGTAAAAATGTTGGGACAACAAAATAAGAGATACTTTATTTAACAAGGTACAAAAGAATAGACGAAAGGGGTGCATTTATTTCGACGAGAAATATCATCTGCACAATTTATGAAAAAATACGATTATTATTAAAATAACTATTACAATTGCATTCCCTACAGACAAAACCTGTAATTCTTTTTTTGCCTTACGTAATCAAGACATTTTTTTTTGTGTTTTGTATTTCTGTCAAGTTTAATTTGTTGATTATTTATTTGTAAAAATAGATGTTTGGAGTGACAGTAAATCTGACAAACTTCGATTTCTTTTCTTTTCAGTTTATGTGCATGCACCTACATATTTTACTGATTAAACATTACAGGTGGTAATGTGGCTGGCTCTTGACCAGTTTTTTACTGATCCCACCCACCAGCACAAATAAATTATATGAATTGTCTCTTAGATGAACCACATAGCGTGTTTAGGACGATTGGAATCTTATTTCCAATCGTCCTAAACAGACTGGGAATCCTAACAATTTCGCAATTAAAAAAGAAACTTTTTTTCTACTATCCTGCGACCGATACAAAAATAGGACATTTAAATGCACTATTAAAAAAACGGGCCAAGTGCGAGTCTTACTCGCACACAGGGTTCCATACCCCAAACAATATACTAACAATATTTTCATAGTGAGTTAATGAAAAACAAAATTACTGCTGCAGTTTGGTGAAAAAGTCCCATATCTCAAAAACTAAATATCAAATCTTATTCAAACCAATTTTCGTTGAAAGTTTTTTTTACGTTCTACATCCCCATATTTTTTTTTTCAGAATTTTTCTCTTCTTATTTTAGAAATTAGAGGGGGGGCACACGTTTTACCACTTTGGAAGTGTCTATCTTTCAAAAGTTTGACTTTGAAAAAAATATATTTTAGGAACCTATATGTCATTTTTAAAGGGATGGTATTTAAAAGTACTTCAATTTATTCCCATTTCCATTACCTAATTTTGCCTGTGTTCCACCAAATATACTGAATGTGCACCAAAATATGTTCATTAAAATATGTCATAACGAGCATCTATTTAACAACTGTTGCAAATTTGTAAAAATAGTAATACACCTAATTTTAAAAACAAGCCTTTATTTTTTTAATGCTCCTATTTCTGTCTACAGGGTTTAAAGTAACCTAACACGAAGGGGATGTCGGGGTCTTAGTTCGCTCGCTCCGCTCGCTCACTAGACCCCGCCATCCCCTTCGAACCTAACCTGTCCAAGTCGGGGTGCCCCAAGAAGTCAGGAATATTTGGTGCACAATCAGTATTTTTCGGGGAAGAATAAAATAGTTATTGTTACAATAAAATATTTGCAGCGCACTACAATAAAAAAGTGTTATATCTTGGTGTTAATTTGAAATTTGTTTGATGTAACATATTTTGTTGGCCGAGTAGTTTAACTATAGTAAAATAATTAAACGGGTTTAAGATCAATATTTTAGAAATGTATACATAGATGTACCTTTAGATTTTTGGTGAACACAAAAATATTATCCTTTTTAAAGACCTTTCTATAGACACCCCATACGTATAGGTTTGATAGTTTTTTTTATTTTTGTTTCATGTGGGGGGAGATTTGCTAATCTATATATATTTTTCTTTTTTACAAAAATCATAAAGCGGTTCACAGAATACTACCTACCAAGTTTCAGCTGTGTAGTCTTAATAGTTTCAGAACAAAGTGGCTGTGACATACGGACGGACAGACAGACAGACAGACAGACTGACAGACAGACAGACAGACAGACAGACATGACGAATCTATTAAGGGTTCCGTTTTTTGCCATTCGGCTACGGAACCCTAAGGGCTTGTACACAAAACTGCGATGCGACGTCGCATCGTAAAAATCTACGAGTTCAAACAGTACAATTAGTTACAGTTTCTTCTGTGTTGCGAATTCGCATCGCGCCAATTCGCATCGCATAGCAGTTTTGTGTACAAGCCCTAATAGTGCGTGGAGTCCCTCCGCGCGGAAGAAGTGAAACTTCGTAATACTACACGCATGCGTTCGAGTGCCACGCATTCACTCTTGTTATTTTATTGAGCTTCTAAATAATATTTTGTTGTTTTCTTGTTGTATTATTTTTATTACATAAGTTTATCGAGGTTATTCTACTCGTGGAAATTGAGCGAAGGCTGGTCACACCGAAGAGTCGAATGCATGACTGTTTGCACGCCATCTTACGTACCTAGTAGAACTAGGTAGTCACATATATTGTAATACTGCCATCTCTTGGTGAGTTTTAGAAATGGTTGCGTTAAACTCCCTTTCCCTTCAAAAACATGGTAATAACCTGGAACATTGGTTACTGTTACCTGGAGATTTTGATTTCAAAGACATGTAGACTCACCTGAGAAGTCTGTCTTCTTTTTCTTTTTCCATGTCAACAATTCTGTCAGCAAGAGCAAGTTTGGCCTTTTCAACATTTGTAGGGGTGCCTGTCACCTAAATTCAAATTATTATTGTCATTTTAGTAATATATTACAAATTTTCATAATAATTTAACAAAAAGCTCCACTTTAGGATTATTCATACCTTAACCAAATCACTTGGGTCATCATTGAGCGGAAGTAGAATGTGCACATCATATGTTTGCATCAGTTCCCTCCTCTTCTGACCAGAAAGCAAACGGTGCAATTCATTCGGAACTTCTACATCGATCGTAATTGGCACCTAGTAAAGAATAATAAGTATTAATAAGTTAAATAGTGTACTTTTGTGAATAGATTGAAACTTGCTAGGTGAACCATACTTGTGTTTATTTTAATACGTAATCTTATTACCTGCTCAAGAAGAGCCTTCTTAGCTGCCTCGCAATTTTCTGGGCGACCAGTAATCCTGATGATGTCGTTCGGTCCGGGCTCACCATTCTCATTGTTTTCCTTTATGGGAACATCTGCGCCCTCAGTCGTGTCTCGCTCGGGAAATTTAATTTGCACGTCGTGTTCAGCTGTGATATCCTTTACCTTCGCACCACGGGCTCCCATCACTGTACGATGGTGCCTTTGAGATATCACGCATTCTACTGTGACCTGTGTAAATAACAACATTAGAAGTCAATCATGAAATCAAATTCTACCGTGTTCGTTTTTACGTGGTTACCGAGATATTTGCAAAACACAATGTGATAAGCAGCCATAAAGTTTTTTAACATTCTTACCTTTGCTTCCAAATCTTCGATGATTTCGTTGATGCGAATTTTAGCTGCTTCTATGCAATCCTTAGGCCCTTTCAGGACAACGCGGTCGCTGTTAACACCCTGCCTGGGGAAGGAGATCTGCACGCCGCCGCAGTCGTCGGCGATGCGACGCAGGACCTCGCCGCGGCGCGCCACGAAGTGTCGGTGGTGACGCGGCGCCACTGCCATCTCACCTTCAGACACGTTACTGATCTCTGCTACTGCTGCTTCTAGCTGCTTACGAGCTGCTTCTACTTGCTCCTCGCGACCTGAATTAAGATAAAATCATAATCAAGTTTTCTTTTTGACTTCATGTTTTTATTATTATATTATCAGCACGGAATACTTACCAATGATAAATATAGCTTCCTTATCTTCGTCTTTCTCAGTCGGGAAGATAATGCGAGCACCAGTTTGCTCGCGGATTTTCTTAATGTTAGCACCATTTTTGCCTATCAGGAATTTGTGGTGTTCCGGCTTGGCACGCACGTGAGCGGTGTGGGAGGTCAGTTCCCGCTCAGAAGCGTGCGCAAGTAGCTGCTGCTTAGCCTTCTCAACATCTTCGATGGGACCTTTAATAACCACTTTGTCGCTGTCGCTTTCCGCAGGCGGGAACTTAATCAGTACTCCACCACACTCCTCCATAATGGAATGAATGAGTTTTCCACCAGCCCCAATCAATGAATTATAGTATTTAGGAGCAATCGTGACTTCCTCTGTTACTACATTAGCTTTTTCATTGTGAATTTGTTGAATTCTTTTGACTGCTTCTTCAACATTCTCGCGTTTACCTCGTACGGTTATAACGTCGCTATCATCACCTTCTGCTGGAAGATCGATCACAGTTTGAGTTTCGTCCCGAATTTTCCTCAAATTCGCACCACCTTTTCCAATAATAAATTTGTGGAATTGTTTGAAAATCGGCACTTCCTGGACGAAAGACGACTCCGCTATCTCTTTTATGATTTTGTGAAGATACTTTTCACACTTTTCAATATCTTCTTGGGGTCCTCTTAGCTTAATTGGACTCCTTTTTTGTCCCTGATCGGGTAGAGAAATAAGCACACGTTCAAACTTTTCGCGGAACTCCTTTATTTTTTCTCCTCGAACTCCAATAAGAGATTTAATATATCTATGGTCAACATAGACTTCCTTTGTCCTTTCGTTCTCTAATTTCATTACCATTTCTCTTAATTCTCTTTCAGCGTCAGCTACACCTTGATGGCTGCCTTCAATGCGAATAATATTGTTGCCTTCATTTTCAATAATGTTAATAACTACCCCAGTCTCATCCTTCAGTCTATTAACTGAAAAGAATAAATAAAAAAAATATACAAAACAAAACCCAGGTCAAGTCGTGGACAACACCTTGTTCAATATAAATCGTAGTATTATCACATGAAGATCAAACTTACTGTTAGTTCCATTCTTGCCAATAATGTGCTTGAAGAATTTGGGGTCAACCGTCAGTTCAACATAGGTAAGAGTAGCTAGCAAGTTCTTAACAAAGTCATCCAACTCAACTTGGGCGCGCTCCACTTCCTCTGGAGGACCATCGATCTTCACCTTGTCTTCAGAATGGGTTATGTCAACGTGTACCTGTCGTAATAACAACATATGGTTATCAATGCAAATTCAAAAAGAGTGTGTTATCATAATTGGCCTGCTACAACAATAATGATTTGCGATATTACACAAATACAAAGTAATTATATTATATTTTTAAGTTCGTTTATATATTAAACTTCACACCCAAATCTCGCATAAAATAAAGTTCTTATGGTATAATAAATCATACCTTAGAGAAATCCTGAGTTATCTTTTTAATGTTAGAGCCGTTCTTTCCGATTATGTATTTATGGATCCAAGTAGGCGCATCCACAGTCGCAGTTTTCACAGAGTTCGCTTTTTCACATACCTTTGAGAGAGCTGTTGGAAAAGAAAATTAATTTAATCATGGTTGCAAAATATTGAGTTAGTAAATACTTTAAATATAGAGATAATAAAGTCTATTTTACAAACCCAGGCCAATCTTATTGTGGGGTCCATGGAGAGTGATAGTGCCAGTGGGAGAGTCTGGAGGAGGCATCTCTACAGAGACTTCAGTCTCCTTCAGAATCTCCTGAATAGTTGTTCCGCGAGCTCCAATCACGTATTTGTGCTGAGATTTAGGTACCTCAACACGAACGGTTGAACATTTCTTAACCTGTAAAAAAATATATATAACAGTAAATGTTTCGGTAAAGATACTAGCAAGCAAACTGCAAGTGGTTTGCTATTATTGAGTCACATATTATTTACCATGTCTTCATAGATTTGCTCAATTTGTGCTTTGGCAGCAAGCACACCGTTTTTCTCGCCAGCTATGACGATTTCATCGTTCTGGGTGGACGCAGGCGGGATGTGGATGCGCGCTCCTGTCTCCGCGGTAAGTGCAGCTGCACGCTCGCCGTACGGACCGTGGATAAACGGGTGATAGATCTTCGGGATCTTGACGCGTTCCATAGCCTTGCGCGACTGGAAAACAATAGAAGTTGATGTCATCGTCATATTCTTCCGCGATTAATAATCCGATAGTAAGAAAGAAATAAGACACACAAACGTTATTTACCTGCTCTTCAGAGCACACTCGGATCTCATGTTCAGCTTTCTCAATGCCCTCTTTGGTACCAGTAATAGTGAGGGTTTCACTATTATCGGCAATCCCAGGTACACTGATTTTGGTAGCTGTCACTTTTTCCAACTCTTTCAACTTCGCGCCTTGTTTTCCTAATATCCAGCGGTGGTGTTCCTTTGGGATATTAATTTGCTTGCTGGCCTGTTAATTTAAGAAATAAAGGTAGTTCAGTTAATATCACGACAATAATTAAAAAATATTAAATCTTATTCATATATTTACCTGTTGTTGGAAATGGGTCAAAATCAGGCGCCTTGCGTCAAGCACTGCACTATGTTTGCCAGTTATCAAGAAAGTCAAGCTGCCATCTTTGCTGGTGGAAATTTCGATGTGGGCTCCAGTATCCTTAGTGATGGATTGACAGGTTCTCAATGACTCACCCTCGCCGAAAGTGTTGGCGTTGTCCAATTTTCTCTCTTCATATGGCACATGGAACACCTTGAAGGATAGAGAGTTTATTATAATGTGAAAAACAAAAAACCAGAACTACTAAAATCGATTTAGCAATAAATATGATTTTCAAATGACAAAAACTTCAGTATTTTTTTTTAAATTTAATTAGGCATAACGGAAAACTTCATACTTCACATTCACACCCAAAATAAAATGTGCTAAATTTTCAGAGAGATTTTTTGAGAAAAGGGTAATTTAAGTCTTTTAATTCTATAAGAACGTTATAAAATGAAATGTAATGTGTATGATATGTTTATTAACTGTCTTAAACAACATCAGCCATTTCTGTTTATTTTGTTGAAGATTATTTGTTTACCAAAGTATAGTTGTTATCCACCTCAAAATTTATCAGTTAGTTAATATTTTTTTACCAATCAGATAAAGATAGTCTTGGTTGGATTAAACTAGGAAATGATTATAGGGTTTACGAGAAAATATAACAAAATTGCTATTTTACTTTGCTATCATTTATAAAAGGATAGCAAAGTAAAACTGTTTGGCGATAATAATGTAAGTTATCAACTCATTTGCTTTTTTATTATCTGTAAGAACTGAAATATTATTACACAACATTATACTTATCACTAGCCATTACTTATTACGTAAGATTTAAACAAGTATGTGGAGTCCAAGTGTGTATACCTAATATTATCTTGGTGGTGTTAAATATGAAAACGGATTACCATACTGAACCTTATAGGCAGTTTTTCATGAGAAAAGCTGGAATATGAGTACAGACTACTTTAGAGCTTATTGTAATACCTGGGTATGCAGCGACGACCCCACGCGAAGCTTATTGGTAGCTTGCTGAATGCTGCGTTGGACCGGCGGCTGCGAGTGCGGCAGAGCCGGAAACAGATCGTCATATGCGTAGGAAGCATTGTTTTCATAGGTCACATTCACATTATTCATCTCCTCAACATGCACGGGTATCTCAGAGTGTACGGGAATCATATCTCCAACCATCATGGATTGCTGATGCATCATTTTCGTCTCCTCCAGCAGTCCTTATTCGCGCCAAGTCGTTACAGTACTAAGCAATTAAAATAGAGCACATTTTTAGTGATAATGAAGTCAGTTCACACAATAGCTACCAGTTGTTTAATTTTATTTGCATTATCATAAATTTGAACAATTGTTTTAAAACCCATTCATTCTAAACTTGTATTCATTGATCCATTAATTAATACAAAATTACTTGAACTGTATTACTGTAGGTAGGTATAATGATCTTGATTGCGTAGTAAGTAACCTTGAAAATATCATTTATAATTAAAAAAACTATATAATGTTATCACATATAAAATTTGTTTGAATTCTGCAAACCGCATGTTAACAGAAGTATGTTTAAAGATCACTTTATACACACAACACAGTATTAAGTTTAGTTACTAACGGAAATGTATAATTAGGTTAAGGGATTTAATATTAATATACATTTATTTACCTGTTTTGTAGAAGAGCCAATGACTGGCCATAAATTAATGTTTTTACTGTACCACTGACTGGTTTTAAAGTGATGGTAATCTTAATAATTTTACCATCCTTTGGTCATAACAGTGCAATAATATTTAAGCATCCACTTACAAATGCCAGTGTTAGTGGAAATAGGCAATAGTATTTTATTTTAATATGGTCCTATAGCAAGTTAGAAATTATTTGTGATAAAACACATTTTTATTGTTTTGTTGATAGCAGTGAAAATAAACACATCCATAACATAACATCACACCTGTTATCTTAGAAAAGTTAAGCAGAGGTGTACCTAATAGCAGAAAATAAATGTATCAATGAAAGAAATGCATTTTCAGCCAATTCTACTAATATTATAAATGCAAAAGTTCATGAGGCTGTATAGATGTTTGTTATTCTTTCACATAAACTACTTAGAATGTATCTGGATGAAATCTTTTGGCACAGGGATAGATAATAGTCTGGAATAGTACATAGTATACTTTTATTGCGGTAGTACAATACCATGGGACAATAACAAAACAAAATGCAAGTGAAGCCATTGTTATAAACTATTATGCCCATGGCTTCACTTCAGGACTAGACAGATAAAGTTATCTTTAGGTAGGAACTTATTAAAGATCTTGTTGTGAGCAGGGATCCATAATGTGTATAAGGTGCTAACTTTACAGATTTGAACAATATTTGCTAAAAAATTAACATAACAATTATTGTCAGTAAGCAAAATATTAATAATAATTAATTAATCACGTGAGGCTTGAAAGGGGGGAGGGGTTTAGCGAAAATCACGAAATATCACAAGGGTGGAGGGGGGTGTAGTAAGATATCACATGTATTTATTTATTCGTCAAACGCGCGATTCTAAACCGAAAAGCGGCTTGTAGTGTGACCTTGACTCGCCGTTGCCAGGCAACGAACAAAGTACCTGTATTTAAAGATAATATTCTAAAAATTTTAAGATTCTGTGTAGGTACTAAAAATACACGTGATTTTGGGTGGGGGCCGGGGGTTAGTCTTAAACCTCACCACGTATCACCGAGAGGGAGGGGGGTTAAAAATGCTTAAAAAAAAACATCACATGATTAATGGACGGCCCCCAAGCCATCATAGGGTCTTATTCCTATTTGAAAAATATGTCTATGTCAAACACATATACATTGTATAATATATTCAACAACTGTGTAGAGTTTATACCCATGTTTTATATTTGTTTGTAGTTTAGTGTAAACAATTGTTGGTAGACCTAATAAATTAAATAAATAAACAAAAAGAATTAGTTTTTTCTATGCTAGAAAGGTTCCAGTAAGCCTTTTTACTGAGTATGGATTAATAATTCTGCAAATAATTATGCTGCTGTTTTCAAGAGCTTAAACAATTTCTAATTACTTTCCCATTAGAAAAGTCATCTCTTTTACTTATTAAATCCATGATTTTACTGAAATGGTAATAATTAATCAAAATGAGGATCTCTGGGAGTATAAAAAAATATCAAATATTATTGTAATGAAGTTCCTTTGATACCAGCAAAAAAAGGGCGCAATAAAGTATGGATAACAATGTTTCTTTAGAATCTAGCAGACTCTGTCTGTTCCTCTGTCTGTAATTTATGTGTTTAGACTATACCACACATGTACGAGAGCAAGCTAATAATCAACATTTGTGAGATGAACGAAAACAGACACGAATTTTGGATAACATGCATTGTTACATGTCGCATTGAGTAGAAATTAAATAAAAATATAAGTTTAAAAAAATTAAGACCTAAAAAATTGGCATCCCGATTTTGATAATACGTGTCACCTTCCAGCACATTTGACGTGGAACTCTTCTTAACAAAATACAATAACACTCACCGAAAGTACTGTAGCTAATCAATCTGGAAGATTATCCTTGTGTCGCCAGGATCGATTTTGTTTTCTCCTGTGCAGAAATTAACATTATTAATAAAGAACTAATAATAAAAGCATTAAAATTAAATTTCTGTAGACGGACACACACGTACCCAGCTGCAGTAGCGAGAGAAATACCCACAGAGCCACAGATTATACATACATACAGATAAATTAAACAGACATGCTCAATTCTTTTAGCAATGTAGTAACATTTTTGCAGTCATCATTATCAGACTGATTATGTCATGGAGTTATTATGTTTACAGTTTCGTACAGTAATTTTTTTGTTCAAAATATTTAAAATGTAATAGAGAAAATGAAGCAGTAGAGTCACCATTTTTTATCGTTCGCTGGCGGCATAAGTATTTTCTGAAAAAGTTGTGGGCGCGGTTTTATGACTTTAGGCGCTACACAATATCATAGAGTAATAAGCTATGGAGGCAGAAACGAGCGAATCGACGCGCGACGCTGTTTTTCGCCAATCCTTGTGAAAAGAGCAGAGTTCGTCCCGCCATCTTTTTCTGTGCCTGCAGCCGTTTGCTGCCGTTCGGACCCATTGTGTGGCTACTTTAGCCCACAGCTCCTCCGGCATGCGACAGATGTGGCCAGCCCAGTTTCATTTGAACAGCCATGTGCCCTACATCGGCAATTTTGAAAAACGCACGTATCGAGTTCTTGATCTCTTCCAGGCATTTTCGGTGCGTCGAGCAACTTCATTATCGAGTCTTACCTGGAAGAAAACTATTTGACCGAGGTAAATGTACCCATGGACTTATTCAATCCTCACAACCCCAGATCCTATGTTGCTGTTGGTCATCACCTTGATATTCGCCATATTTATCACGCGACTCGACTTCGAGGCTGCACTGCTCAGTTGGTCGAGCATTAAGCCTAACTCAGCTGCCGTGGAGGTGAAAAGGACAATATCGTATTAAAATTTGTTAATCTTCTATCGCCCACGCCACGTTGATGCCCTTGTCCCTCCAATTGCTGTCTAGTTTTCTAAAGACTTCTTCAAGCGTGGCTGTGTTTGTTTAAAAATTTACATAAAAATAACATTGAGGCGCATGATTTATAGCTAATATAACATAACACCATTTATAGGAACGAAGTTCCTTATCGCGCGTTGTGAAAGGGGGCTAGACGGAAAAAATTCTTACGAAAAGTTGTCACGACACTTTTTGCTATAGTTGTAAGCCGTGCGGCGTGCGCGTGTTTCTCTGTCTGTCTCTCTCTTTCATAGAAAGGAAGCCAGTTATTTTCGTTTCGTCTTTCTATTTCGCATATTATAATTTAATTAACTTCGTTCCATCCGGGTGTCCTTTGACACCTCTCAAGGTTTTTTTTCAGGCTACAATAGCCCATTGATATATACCTTATAAACTAACTTTAAAGTAAATACAAAATTTATGTTAATAAATATGTCTTATAACCATGTTAGTAGCACTTCACTTGTGCTGACTGACCTGTGGAATTTGTCCGCGGAAGCGACGGAACACCACGTCCTGCGGCCAAAAGTCTTCCTTCATTCCGAACGGCAGATAAAAGTTCGGTACTCGCACCACGAACGCGCGCGGGTGGAATGCTCTGCAAACTGCAACAGCACTCGACGTAGGTATGTGCCCGCGTTTAAACTCCTAACGTGGGATTCGACGACGATAATAAATGCCCCAAGTTTATTTATGTATAAATTGTTGCTAATAGTACACTACTAATTCCTTGTGGACTTTTCTTTTATCAATTGTAAATTTGTTTTATGGTAACCCTGCTGTTCGATGGTTTTAACATGTCTAATGTGTCTAATTGTCTATGGTTTAACTTTACTGAGGTTTTCTTGCAATTATTCGTGTTGAATGAAAATTGAATTTTAGCAAGAGCATCCTTTATTATTTAGTATTTACTCTCGTGGATTTGTTCCTCATGTTATCACTTGAATAATGGATAAGATTCCTAGGACACACGAAGGTAATAATTCCATTTTGTTGTGAAGCCATATTTTGTTGTGTTGTGTACAGCGCATTTTGTAATTTACGATACTCGACTGGATTGCCTTTAGTTTTAATTAGGATATACATGCTTTAACTTAAAGAAACCAATGTTTTGAGGTTTTAAATAGCATATTTATATCTTGATTGATCAATGTTATTGATTGCTGTGATTACCACGCCTTCCGAAGAGTGGCCTGGAAAAGTCAAGTGAAATGTTATGCTTCCGCAAACGTTTTGCTATAAATTGGCATATTGAAGCTTTTGAATTCATTCACTTACCTCAGCTTTCATATAAAATTGCAGGAATTGAAATTACTACAATATAATGTGATTGTGAGTCATTTGTTAATTTGGTTGATATTTTTTTAGGGTTTGCAAATAATGTAAACACTTCTCATATTGAAATTTACAATTATTACATTGATCAATCAATCAAATGTTTAAAATTAAAAGTAATTATTTTAGTGTTTGTGTTAAACTGTTTGACCAGAATGTGATAACATACATAAATGAATGACAATATAACTTCTTTTTTTAGCTATTGAAGCTCAGATAAGAGAAATCCAAGCAAAGAAGAATGAATTACCAGAGAATGGTGCCAATAAAGGTGTATCTTTAGGTGATACATACTATGACAGTGATATTTATGATAATGCGGGGCAAGGTGGAAAGTCACGGTATGATGGTTATGTGACATCGATTGCTGCTAATGATGAAGTAGAAGATGATGATGTGGAAAATGTACCTATCACCCAAAAACGATCAGGATATACTGCTCCAGCTTCATTGTTGAATGATATTGCACAGGTAATAGCCATGCATTATTATCACATTTCATTATATTGTGAAATGCAATCAAAACATGTGCATTGTCAATTATTTACTCTTCAGAATAACTGTCTAAACCCCAATATTTAATAATAGTATTATCGTGCTGGTCTAGTGGTCGCAAGTGCAACTGCTGAGCATGAAATCCTGGGTTCAATTCCCAGGTTGGGCAAGGTGCTATTGGGTTTCCAACAGTAATTTCTCAGTCAGTTTGGAGTTGTGCCTGGTTGATGGCAATAGGCTTGCCCCTTAATACATAGCTGAATGGAACTTCTACATAAGGGGGGAAATGCGGGTGTACCATGACAAACATCTGCCTAATCATTTGGTGAAATACAGGTGTGAGGTTATGTTAGTATTGTATCAATTTAATATTCTTAAACAAGAAGTGTTTATCTATGTATATTCATATAATTTTAGCCAATTATTTTTGTGTACTTATAAAACTTTCCCATTTTAGAGTGACAAGGACTATGACCCATTTGCTGATAAAAGGAGGCCAACTATTGCTGACAGAGAAGATGAGTACCGTCGCAAGAGGCGTAGGATGATAATATCTCCAGAGCGTACAGATCCGTTTGCAGAAGGTAATTATTTAGAATGATGTAAAACAGGACTTACATACTTTTATTTTTTATTGAGCCTTGAGTAGGCTTATTGTAAATACTGGCATGGCAGCTTGGGTGATGTCATTATTTCCATATTGTCATAGGGGTCTAAACTTTTTTCTATGCTGGAAACCCTTTTGCCTTTGGTGAACATTTAGTCAAACAAAAATTTCCAAGCATTTATAGTAAGTACCATAATGAGTCCTATTACTAAACAGAAATGGTCACGTCAAAATAACTGTACAAACATGCCACTTTACAGCACCATATATATTAATGCACATTGTTTCAAGCTTGTCTTCTTTTGCTTTCCTACAAGCAGAAGCAGAAGCTCAGCCTGTAAATATTTTTATAGTAAATATTATTGTGACCTAGAGACTTACTAAAAGCAATAAATATGGATCTCCTGCTTAAAATTTTCTTCCCATGAAAAGTGCTTGTTCAACTCTTCTGATACCCATATTGATATTATTATTTATAATGCCCATACATAAAATAGCAGCCACACATGAAAGAAGGGGGAGGCCTTTGCTCAGCAGTGGGACAGAAAAGGCTAAGTAAAAATAAAATAAAAAATGAGTGTGGTGTCTATCATATCATATATTAAGAATCCTCCAATATTTATTTGTTTTGAAGTGATATTAAAATTTGCTAAACCATAAAAATTGTGTGAAAACGTCAAAATGTAGGTTTGTAGAACGTAAAAAGGAGGTTTCAACTAAAATTGGTTTGAATAAGATAAGGTGTAATATTTAGCTTTTGAGATATTGCAATTTTTCGAGAAACTGCAGCAGTAACTTTATTTTTCTTTATCAAACTATCAAAAGCTAAATAAGTTTCTCTTTTTAGAGTAAATTCACCTATGAATGAGTGTTAAAAATATTTATATCGATACGAGTACGATATCGTTACGAGTCCGAATCGCACTGGGCCGGTTTTTTATTTAACTTGAACTTATAATTATTAACAAAGGTCTGCTACGGCATCAACTATTATTGTAACTTAACCTTATACTTTCAGTTCGCGCCGTAAATTATTTAGTTTATACCCTGTATACGTATATTTAATAGTGCTTGCAAGGCATGAATACTAAAAACTAAGTAAAAAAAATTTTTAAGTTGCCATCTTGAACCCACAACTATAATAAGCTACCATGCCATAGTTTAAACCTAACCACACTTGCTTTCCTGATCCCCTACACACACAAGCACAGCTATTCATGAAATATCACGTGTATTTTGAATGTTTCCTTATTTTTCAGGTGGAAAAACGCCGGATGTTGGTTCTAGAACATATACAGAAATTATGAAAGAGCAGTACTTGCGAGCTGAAGAAACAGAGGTATAGTAGACAGCATTATAATTTATATTTCTTATCAAAACATATAAAGTGTATTTTCAAATGTTAAACCATTGCTCTTGTTCACAGTTAAGAAAAAAGCTGCTAGAGAGAGCTAGAGAAGGCACGCTCAAACCAGTTGCTCAATCCAATGGTGAGGCTGTGAAACCTACTTCTAAGCGCAAGGGCCGCTGGGATCAGAGCTCAGAAGACACTCCAGTAGCTAAGAAGACTATTTCAGTTACACCAACTTCTCAAACCACACCATCCTGGGATCAAGAGGTATTGTGTTATTTTCCTTGAAGAATGCAACAGATTTATTAATTTTGTCAGTTTTAATTATGGTGATTAATGGGAAATGTATAACTTGTTACAGAGGGGTGCTTGGGAGGAGACACCTAGTGCACCGGGACGGGGAGGGGAAACCCCAGGAGCGACGCCATCAGCGCGAGTGTGGGACGCCACGCCGGGACACATCACCCCGGGACACGCCACGCCCGGCAGGGACACTCCCGCGCAACATGCCTCCAGGCGCAACCGCTGGGACGAGACGCCAAAAACTGACAGAGGTAACTAGTCTATCATCATAGAAAATTATAATAATTGCATGTTTATAGTGGAAGTTCTATCATTTGGCTTTTACAAAATTGATGATAATAAATTAAATATGTAATTTTGTGTTTAGAAACTCCTGGACATAACAGTGGTTGGGCTGAAACACCCCGCACTGACCGCGGCACTGGTGTGGACACGATCCAAGAGACGCCGACGCCTGGCACCAAGCGGCGCTCGCGCTGGGACGAGACGCCCGGCGCCACCCCGGCCGCGGCCACGCCCACGCCGTCACACGCGACGCCCACACACACCACGCCCTCGCATGCCACGCCTTCGCACGCGACGCCAACTCATACCCCTCATACGCCGATGTTCACACCTGGAGGAGTAAGTAACGTTCTGTTTTTCGCCATTGTTGTTTTGTAAATAAATTAAAAAAAATAAAATAAATAAATTAAATAAGCAATTAAAACACGTGATATGCATCTACTATCATTACTTACATTTTATGTTTTACAGTCAACACCAGTGGGAATGAAGGCTATGGCAATGGCCACTCCTACACCTGGACATGTGGCCGCGATGACCCCAGAACAGCTGCAAGCCTACCGCTGGGAGAAAGAAATAGACGAGCGTAACCGACCCTACACTGATGAAGAGTTAGATGCCATGTTCCCACCTGGGTACAAGGTTTTACCGCCCCCTGCCGGTATGTACATGTTGATGTGGGATTATGCTGATTAAGTTGCTATGTTTAAGACTTACAATTATTAAGGGTTTACTCATAGTTATTAATAACCCCTTTAGTTTCAGGACATATGTATTATACAAAGCCTACAACATGTGGAAATCTGTCGACGTAACTAAGTGTTGTCCAATACATGTCGAATTTAAAAATACCTACGTTTAATACTCAATTTTTCTTTCAGATGAGTGATGACTATATGGCTTTACAGTCTCATGCCGTTGGATAAACTGCCAGATTGAGCATAAATGTTTTGTCAGTTGCTGATTGTGTACTGCGTTAAACTGCATGTTTACAAGATAATAGTATTCGTTGCGGCATGCGACTGTAGCAATTTATTAAATTGATGCATTGTTACCCCAGGTTATGTTCCGATTAGGACCCCGGCCCGAAAGCTGACCGCAACTCCTACTCCACTGGGTGGTACCCCTATCGGCTTTTTCATGCAGACGGAGGAACTGGGAGGCTCTGCCGCCGCCGCCGCGCGCCTGCTCGACCCGCAGCCCAAGGGTAGCCAGCAACTGCCCTTCATGAAACCGGAAGACGCACAGTACTTTGATAAACTGCTCATTGATGTCGACGAAGACACTCTCTCTCCAGAAGAACTCAAAGAGAGGAAAATCATGAAACTTTTGTTGAAAATAAAGGTATGCTTTAGTTGTAACTAATAATGTATTAAATAAAATAAATCATGATAAGACGACTGATACCAGGCTGTCGTCATTGTCGGAATAAAAGTGGCAGTAAAAATATTTTAGAATCTTAGAATAAGAATGTTTTTCTTGTTTTCAGAACGGAACTCCACCCATGTGCAAAGCTGCACTGCGTCAAATAACAGACAAGGCTCGAGAATTCGGCGCGGGACCCCTTTTTAACCAGATACTACCACTACTTATGAGTCCTACTTTAGAAGACCAAGAGAGACATTTGCTTGTCAAAGTTATTGATAGGATTCTATATAAATTGGATGATTTGGTCCGTCCCTACGTACACAAGGTAAGAAGTTTGGATTTAGATTTTTTCTTCTATCATTTGAGAATGTTCATGTGGAAACAAAAAATAAAATCATTTATTAAACCATACATTTTAAATTTAAAAAATATATTTTTTTTTTTTTTTTTTAACAGATCCTTGTCGTGATTGAACCTCTGTTGATTGACGAAGATTACTACGCGCGTGTGGAAGGTCGAGAGATTATCTCAAATTTGGCTAAAGCTGCTGGTCTGGCCACTATGATATCCACAATGAGGCCTGATATTGACAACATTGATGAATACGTTCGTAACACAACTGCCAGAGCCTTTGCTGTTGTCGCATCTGCTTTGGGTAAGTAATACAAACAAAGTTTAAAAAAATATACTTAGAATTCTGTGTTTTACTAAACTAATCCATATCGTTACAGGTATTCCATCACTACTTCCGTTCTTGAAGGCCGTGTGTAGATCAAAGAAATCTTGGCAAGCTAGACACACTGGAATAAAAATTGTTCAGCAAATTGCTATTCTTATGGGCTGTGCTATTTTACCCCATCTCAAATCTTTAGTGGAAATTATTGAACATGGTAAGTTTATATTTTATTAATTTTAGCTGTCTCCAGTTAACAGTTTTGGTTATGTCACACTGAATCTACAGTGCAATTTGAGCCTTTGTATGGTAAGCAAAAAAGGTAATATTTTAATTGAATTACAGGATTGGTGGACGAACAGCAAAAAGTGCGTACCATCACAGCTTTAGCCAGTGCGGCCCTCGCTGAAGCTGCTACTCCATACGGTATTGAGTCCTTCGATTCCGTGCTCAAGCCGCTCTGGAAAGGTATCAGGACCCACCGAGGCAAGGGTCTAGCCGCCTTTCTGAAGGCCATTGGTTATCTCATCCCGCTCATGGACGCCGAATACGCCAACTATTATACGCGTGAAGTGATGCTCATTCTTATCCGTGAGTTCCAGTCCCCAGATGAGGAAATGAAGAAAATTGTTTTAAAGGTATGTTCGAAACTAGTGTAATAATTAGAAAACTCCAATAATAGATCATGTTACTAATAAAATGCTTGAACTTTCAGGTAGTGAAGCAGTGTTGCGGTACGGACGGTGTGGAGCCGCAGTACATAATGGATGAGATTCTGCCACACTTCTTCAAACATTTCTGGAACCACCGCATGGCTCTAGATAGACGTAATTACCGCCAGCTTGTGGACACTACTGTTGAAATCGCCAACAAGGTAAGAATAGATAATGCATTTGTCTTTATTTTGAACTACGTGTCGCTGCTCTTCGTCTACGTGTATTTTATATTTTAATACAAATAGTCCGTCTCCAGGTTCCAGTATACCTATTTATAAAAATTTTTAGAGGTCAGTTCAGTGCGTTATGAGTTACTCTTTTAATAATAGTATGGATTACTTTTATTACACGCGTAAATTATTCCACAGGTTGGAGCGTCTGAAATAATTAACAGAATTGTGGATGATCTCAAAGATGACAATGAGCAGTATAGAAAGATGGTGATGGAGTCTATTGAAAAGATTCTCGCCAATTTAGGTGCAGCTGACATAGATTCCAAGTTGGAAGAAGCTCTTATTGACGGTATATTGTACGCATTCCAAGAACAGACTACTGAGGTAAGACAATTTCATGTGATGAATGGTTGTGCCAATGTCTGAGTTTTGTTCTACTTAGTCTCGATCTCGAATTCGATTTGTATTATCTTATTATGTTTACAAGTTGCGTTTCGTTTTACAGGATGTAGTAATGTTGAACGGGTTCGGCACTATAGTCAATCAGTTGGGCAAACGCGTGAAGCCCTACCTGCCACAGATCTGTGGTATCATATTATGGCGTATGAACAATAAATCCGCTAAAGTCCGTCAACAAGCTGCCGATCTTATTTCCCGTATTGCTGTCGTCATGAAAACCTGCCAAGAGGTCAGCCATCATCTCATCTGGTTTTTTTTTTCCAACCTTTTAGTTTTATTTGATTCGATTTCACTGTACCCCATTTGTCTGAATATTTTATGTTACAGGAAAAATTGATGGGACATCTTGGTGTAGTACTGTATGAATACTTGGGTGAAGAATATCCAGAAGTGCTGGGTTCTATTCTAGGTGCTCTAAAAGCTATCGTTAATGTGATTGGCATGACGAAGATGACACCTCCCATTAAAGATTTACTGCCTAGGCTTACACCGATTCTAAAGAACAGGTAACTGGTACAAAATGGGAAATGGCTTTATTACAATGTTAATTTAATTGCGTATTTATACACTGTTATGACCTTGTTCTGTTGTCTGTTTTAGGCACGAAAAAGTACAAGAAAATTGTATCGATTTGGTTGGACGTATTGCAGACAGAGGACCCGAGTTCGTCTCTGCAAGAGAATGGATGAGGATATGCTTTGAACTGCTGGAGCTGTTAAAAGCCCACAAAAAGGCTATCAGAAGAGCGACTGTAAATACCTTCGGTTATATTGCTAAGGCCATTGGCCCACATGATGTGTTGGCGACTTTGCTCAACAATTTGAAAGTACAGGAGAGACAGAATCGGTAATGAAAATGAACTTTATTACTAGTTTAATTAATTCTTAGTCCTCTGTTAATTCCCTAATGAACATTTCGTTTTCTTTTTTTAGAGTGTGCACAACAGTTGCTATCGCCATAGTAGCGGAAACTTGCTCGCCGTTCACAGTATTACCAGCCCTGATGAATGAATACCGGGTACCAGAATTGAATGTACAGAATGGCGTACTGAAATCACTATCGTTCTTATTTGAGTACATTGGAGAAATGGGCAAGGACTACATTTACGCAGTTTGCCCTTTGCTAGAAGATGCACTTATGGACAGGTATTGCTAAATCATTTTTAACCTTTTGTTTTGTTGTTTTAAGTATCGGTATAGACTAATTTTGATAATTTTAAAAACAGGGATCTGGTACATCGGCAGACTGCGTGTGCTGCGATTAAACATATGGCCTTGGGCGTATACGGATTTGGATGTGAAGATGCTTTGGTGCATCTGCTCAATCACGTGTGGCCTAACATCTTCGAAACCTCACCGCATTTAGTTCAAGCTTTCATGGATGCTGTAGAGGGCATGAGAGTCGCTCTTGGGCCCGTTAAGATTCTACAGTATGCTCTACAGGTATGTATCGATTGTTCTATGTTCCTATATTTACACTTGATTGTTAAGTTTAAAAGTTTATTTTTGTATGTGAGGTCTTCTTGAGTCATTTTATTAATATGGCCCAAGACCTAAACGCGAATTAGCGAATGGACTAAATCTAGTGTAGTGTGGGATATTGGAATAGTTTCGAGTAGCTTCAGTCCGCAAAAACATGAGCAAAAGGTGCATATTTTTGTGAGCAGGAAGGTGGCGCTGCATTCTGCATCCAAGCATGGTTACTTAGTTTTTAGAATTAAAACTATGTTATCATTTAACATAACACTAATTAGTAGGGACGCCGGATTCCATAACTTAATTTTATTACACATTAATTTTATTTTTGTTTCAGGGACTATTTCACCCTGCAAGGAAAGTCCGCGACGTGTACTGGAAAATATACAATACCCTTTACATAGGAGGACAAGACGCATTAGTCGCTGGATACCCAAGAATACAGAATGATCCAAATAATCACTATTTGAGATATGAACTAGATTATTTGCTCTAATATATTAAAACAATAATTGTATGATATATGCCGTGGTATAGTTTTGTTTAACTGTCATAGTAAAAATGAAAACATCTTTTCCACTGTAGAACAAAAGCCACTACTAGAATTTATTAAATCAGAATATAAACCATTCGCAAAAGTTGAGTAAACATAATTATATCTCATTAAGACAGACATGGACTGGTCGTTAGTGTAATACGCAAATGTTAGTATGGCTTTTGTTCTACAAAATAACTACATTCAATTGACATAAACCAAGTTTTCAGTTATAAATAAAAGGCATTAAAATGACATAGCAGTTTTATTATTTTACATGTACCTCTGATAATAGTAAAAGCGAATGCTTTATTTTTTGGTATATACAGGGTGCTATATTAAACAACTTTCCCTAAAAAACTCACAAAAGATATCTAAATGAAAAAACGGGTTGCACTCCAGGAGTGCCGGCAGAGTTGAAAACTTGAATATTAACATTGTGCACTTTTGATATTTTGGAATGGTTAGGGAATAATTTTGCACGAATTGCTTTAATTATCAGTATAAAAGTACTATGATTTGTATTAAAATACAATATTCATTTATTGCGCTATCGTATACAAACATGACAATTTTATTACGTTAAAAATTTAACACCTTACAACTATTACAATCCGTCTTACGAATTTTGCCTCTTTGGAGAAACCGAAGGTTTTGTTTGTGCATAAGATAATTATCCAGTTTTGGAAACCCCTCAATGACAGATGTCTTAAACTTAAAATTCCTTCGTAACCCGTCAATCCGTCTTACGAATAGGGGATACTCCTATTTTTTTTTTCTTTGTCCGTCGGGTAGTTCATTGAAAAGTATTGGACACGTATTTTTTATTTGGTCGTGGTCTTAAAATTACGGAGATATATTGAGTTGAAATGGCGCATGACGTCACATGTAGGTAAGTTTTATACCCACTTGTGACGTAGTAAGCCCCCACTCTCCAACTTTAATGAGTTCTAACTAAGTATTTTTTTGATATTTTGATAAAACAAAAAATACGTGTCCAATATTTTTGTATTACCTGTCTGACGGACAAAATAGAATGTCGTTTTCTTTACCCAGTCCGATCCCCTATTCTCGATCATAACATTTTTTACCTATCACAAAAGTGCACAACGCTGTTAAAAAAGTTTTCACTTAAAAAAAAAAGACTCGCCTCCTTGAAGGATGTAGGTGACTACATCGCGACCCTGTATTTTTCCTTGCCGACTTACGAGTCCTGTTTGTCACACCAGTGTGACAAACAGGATTTTTTTTTCTCGCTTGTCACACCACTTATTTTTTCACACCATGTATACGATAATTGCTAGTGTACCTTTATATTGTAATAAAGTCGCTGTGCTGATCGGTGTTTGCCGACTGTTCAGATTTTTCTAGTTTTAGTAATATTAATTATCTTTTATTTATTTACTTACATACTTATTATATTTAAAAAAAAAAACATGAACAAATATAAAAATAGTAGCCCACCGGCATTGTGAACAGGGTCCGAGCTAGCGGCGGTCAGGGCTCTTGAGAGAGAAACCTCCTAAGAATACGCACAATGTCCGGAAGTACTGGTTTCTTAATAAAACCATTGATCCAGCTGCCAAGCGAAAGCCTACTCAGGTCGTCGGTCGAGGCTTTTGGCAATTCAGCTATTGGCCGACACGACTATCGGCACAATGACTGCTGTACTCACATCCCACATATGGACAACTTCGCGAGCCAGATCTAGTTATTATAAACAATCATTGCGCGACGCTCCATTCGATCTATCACAACAATATTAGGCTTATTGGCAACAAAAGTCCTGTCGGTGACGATAGGTCGATCCCAATACAACGTGAACCGTCATCGCGAATCGTGTCGGGTGCTTACTTCTAGTATGGCACCTCTGATTCCACAACTACTGTATTTCAAAGCAATATTTATTATTATTTATTAATTAAAACTTGAAATTTCTGTTTGCTGAATATTGAATTTAGCGGGGAAAAGATGAAACAGTTTAATAGCACACATAGCCCGACAATGGTTAAATGATGAATAATGTATCGCCGCCGCGCCGACTGGAATATAGTTGGTCAAAGCAAGGGCGGATCCAGCTTTGGCCCCAGGAGGGGGTCACATAGTCGTGATCAAGTCAAGAACTTATAATTTAATTTTGAATACAATAGATACAAGTAAAAAGTAGGTATTTTATTAATTTACGTAAGTACTGTACTTGCCTGGCAAAGCCTGGGTCCTGGCCTCGGAGGCTCTCGGGCCACTACTGGAGGGGCTCTTAAGCGCATGCTTGGAGAGAGGCCAGTTCCCACTTCGTTGGAAGACGGCGAAACTGGTCCTCATCCGGAAGCCGGGGCGCCCTGCGGACTCTCCGTCCAATACCGGCCCATTGTGTTCCTCAACGAGGTGGGCAAGCTCTTTGAAAGAGTCATTGCTAACGGCCTCGCCGGGCACCATGTGGGGATGGGGCCGGATCTTGCGGAACACCAGTTTGGTTTCCGCAGAGGGCGCTCGACGGTGGACGCCATCATGCGCGTGAGGGCTCTCACGACGGGGGATGCGGTGTCCCGGGGTGGGGTCGTCGTGGCGGTGTCTCTTGACATCACCAACGCCTTCAACACCATGCCCTGGACCTGCATTAAGTAGGCACTCCGATATCACCGGGTGCCGACCTACCTTCGTCGTGTAGTCGGGGACTACCTGACGGACAGGGCCGTCATCTACCCTGGTCGCAACGGAGAGTGGAACCGGCGAGAGATGTTTTGCGGTGTTCCACAGGGATCGGTTCTGGGGCCACCCTTGTGGAACATCGGCTACGACTGGGTGCTGCGCGCCGACCTCCCTAGCGGTGTCAGCGTAGTTTGCTACGCTGACGACACGCTGGTGCTGGCACAAAGGAGGTCGCACGAGGCGGCGGCCGAACTAATGACACGCGGGGTTGCGATAGTCGTGGAGAGAATCCGGCAATTGGGTCTCGAGGTGGCATTGCACAAGTCCGAGGCCATGTGCTTTCATGGGCCTCGGAATGCGCCACCGTCGGGATCCATACTGATGGTAGGAGGAGTTTCCATCGGCGTCGAGTCGACGCTGAAGTACCTAGGGCTTGTCCTCGACAGCCGGTGGATCTTCGTGGAGCACTTCCGACGTTTGGGCCCCAAACTGGAACGGGCAGGGACTGCGTTCAAGCGGCTCGTGCCCAACTTGGGGGGTCCAAACGCCTCCTGCCGGAGGCTCTACGCGGGGGTCGTGCGGTCCATGGCCCTTTACGGGGCCCCGGTGTGGGCGCGTTCTTTGAGGCGGCGAGCCGCCCATTATCTGAACGCACCCCAGAAGGTGGTAGCCGTAAGGCTGGTCCGGGTGTACCGCACGATCTCCGGCGAGGCGGCGAGCCGCTTGGCCGGATTGCCGCCATGGGATCTGGAGGCGATAGTACTCGCGCGCCTGCACGAATGGCGCGCGGAGGCACTACGCCGGGGGGAAACTCCGCTGCCACGGCAAATTGTTGCTCAGCGGACAGACCTCCGGCGCGATCTCATGGCGACATGGAGACAGCGACTGTCGCAACCACGTGCAGGGCACGCCACAATAGTGGCGATAACTCCCCTCTTTGAGGAGTGACTTGTCATAACAGCTAGAGGTATGTCGAGGGGTATGACGCAAAACTCCGCAAAAGTGAAGAGGTGGTACGATTAGGGTTTCCAACAAACAAAATAGAAACAGACAAAATACATATAAGTATTTAAATAACAAAATATATTTTTCTTTTACGTCTTCTCCCGAAACGTTTTATTACGTCATTTACGTCAATGGGTACGTTTTTATGAATGTGGAGAAGTGCCAGTCCGGTTAGGCGATCTTCAACCATTGAAGATCTTAGCCACGATTTAATTCTGCGCAACGTAGAGAAAGACCTTTCTGCTGTCGCTACACTGACAGGTAGTGTAGCCATAATACATAAAAAATTGTCCCAACCTAAAAAAGGTCCCGACGATACACTTGATTTCATCGTGTGAATTTATCTAAGATTTTAGGTTAGGTCAGTAAGCTTAAGGTGCTACCCTAACCCAATGACAGAGAGAGAGACAATAAATACAACATTCAACACAAGCTATATAGTTACATAAAATCTGTATGGTGACAAAATATATAAATAAAATCATTATGTTCAATTAGTGGTCCACCTAAGTCCTGGAACCAGCTCAGGGGGGGGTCATGACCCCCATGACCCCCCCCCTGGATCCGCCGTTGGGTCAAAGGCACAGAACCAACAAAGTTTGTGAAAGTTGATACTCACAATTAAATAAAAATATAAATAAAAACTACGTAACCATACTAAAATTATTAACAGTATTATTCAATGAAAAATAAATTAATATCGAAAAAACCAAAAATAAAATTAATCCAAGCGTCGTAGCGTCGGGGGTCCGCTTTGTTTGTATATATATTTTTACGTACTAAGCGGTCTACTTAGCGGTCCCCCGACGCTACGACGCTTGGATTAATTTTATTTTTGGCTTTTTAGAGGTTTTGTCCGTCGGGGGTTTTTTAAATTTTTAATTTAATTTTTATTTCATGCTTTTTAAACTTAAATTATTTTTTCTTAGCCTTGACTGTCCCGCTCCTGGGCATAGGTCTACTCCCATTCCTCCCACTTTTCTTGGTGTTGCGCCTCTTCTCGCTTATTAACGAAAACAGGGAAAGATATGAATTAAAAAAAAAATACTTGAGCTTATAGAGGGGAGGGGGGGTGTGCAGCCTACCCCCCTGGCGATGCCCATGGTGAGAAAGTGACAAGAATTCAAATTCCCAATCAACTAGACCCGTAGAAGTTGTTTAAATCCCATCATCAACTAGAAAAGAGGTGATGAGCTTCAAACGGCTGAGCAGATTTTCTCGAAACATAGCTAAGAACACTCTCGATTAAAATACAAGTGACACCACTTTCAAATGACACCAAGTTTATCAAAATCGCTTCATCCGTTTGGGAGCTACGATGCCACAGACAGACACACAGATACACACGTCAAACTTATAACACCCCTCTTTTTTGGTCGGGGGTTAAAAAGAAGGGCCGACCAAACTGATAAAGATAATTTTATCATTTTCTGCCAACTGAAACATTTAAATGGTGAAATATCATTGGGACATTTCCTTGAAACATTGCGTTAAAAACGTAGTTTGGAGGTTTTTAATTTAATAAAAACGTAATTCAAAGGTTTTTAATTTAACTAAGTACATAGTAAAACTAGGACAGCACTAGTTAGGAATACATGGTGTAGAAAAATCTGTGGTGTGACAAACGAGAAAAAAAAACCTGTTTGTCACACTGGTGTGACTATGAGTCGGCAATGGTATTTTTTACATAAGTTATGTGATAAACATCAATGACTAGAAAATAATATCTTTTTCACTTATGCATTACTTACATAATAGGAAATTCAAAGTATACTAATTTGGAATGTTGTATTAGAAAATAACAAAAACACCACACATCCTCAGTCTATTTTAAAAATGTTAGGAAAATCACAAATACTCATTTAGAAACCATTACTTATCTGACACATTTATTTTTAATTTTAAACCAAAGACCAAAACGTAGGTTTAAAACCCTTTCTTTTCTTGGCAACCATTAAAAAAAATTGTTTGTAGAGTCCCTCCGCGCGGAAGAAGTAAAACTTCGTAATACTACACGCATGCGATCGAGTGCCACGCATTCACTCTCGTTATTTTATTGAGCTTCGAAATAATATTTTGTTGTTTTCTTGTTGTATTATTTTTTTTTAGACCTGAAACTGCGTTAAGCGGGCGCCCGCGCGGTTCCATACAAAAACGCCCCGACGCGGGGACCTGCGCGAGCGTCCGTCGCGGGGAGGCGGGCCCCGCATCCAAGTTAAGTTTAAGTTCCCCATCATTATGGCTACAGGCACACCGTTAAAATTGAGTTAGAGACACTGCCTAAATAAAATAATCCAGCCTCCGAGACAGGTACCCGCGACGGGGACCGTCGCGTTCCGACGGAGCCCACCCGGCCTGTCCACGCGCGTGGACACGCTTCGGTTCCCCGTCGCGGGCGCCCGCTTAACGTAGTTTCAGGCCTTAGGGTTCAATAAGAAGCTTTTTAAAAATACTGGCCATGGTTTCTTTGACCACATTGCTCTAATACACATACGGGTTGCGCCTTGGAGTCCCATCTTAAAAATCACCCTGAACAAACAGACTGATCCAACTCAGCTCAGACTAAATTTTGTGGTACTGCCATACAAAATTTCATTTCTGTTATTTACTAATAAGTAAATGTATAAAAGTTTGTTAATGGCTGCCGAAAAATAGAAAAGCATCAATTTTGGATATTGGCTTTTTTTTACGTCAAATATTCCTATTAAATCCTGTTACCACTATCATTTCTGGACGCCCCCTTGCAAGGTTTGTAAGGTAAGGTACTTCGGTCTTGACCAGTCTGTCATATTTCAACATTCACTGCTGCCATAATGTAATTGAATATTTATTTACCAAGAATACTACATAGGTAGCCCAGAGTCCATTATATTCGTCGTTAAATTATGAAGATATGGGGAAGGCCTCTTACAGAGACGCGGGGTGGGTGTCTGTTCGTAATGCTTGAATTTATTATCAAGAATCCTATATATTTTATGCGCGTTATATATTTAAAACTATTTTCATACAATTTTGTAAGCATATTTATTACGGAACAAAAGCTATGTAATGCTGACGCAAGATTCACTACTTACTACGTAATTAACGTTTTCATATTTTATTTAGTTTTCTACTAAAAGAGAAAGCAATCGCAAAATATGTTCATGCTGAACGAAGCCCCCGTCTTTGCCAGTTACTTGCGATGTTAGTGGTTATGAAGATTGTGAGAATTTGAGCCATTCTCTAGTAAAATCGTTAAATAATTTGAGATCGATAACTTAGTAGAACTTATACAAGTGTACGTAAACTGTTCCGAGCAAACAAGCTCGCGGCAGAACAAAAACTTCATGCATCCGTCTTCTAAAGATGTGCTTTGTATAATTCCGCGTTTCCATAGAGGCCTGATAAATTCGTACAAAGCCTGTTAAAAAGAGTGACTTTACGAGATAAATATAAATATGATCAGAGACCAGTCAAGTATTTCATTGTAAACAACCTCCCCTAGCGGTCACGTGAACTAAGCTGCTTGATAATATTGGCTGCCACGCCGAACCAACGACGTTGTCTGCCGTTATACCGAGTCGGCGCTGAAGAACTCCGTCTATGGTAACCGCCCATACTTCGGTTTCTTCAGCCGAGACATGTTTGAATGTCAAATCACATTCTGGAAACATTTTAAATTATTTTTATTTTAAAGTACATAAATTTACAACATTAATTATACTTTATATCGTGAGGAAACCGGCATGTCCTAGAACCAAAAATTCGAAGACATGTGACATCTGCCAACCCGCACTGGGCCCGCGTGGTGGATTACAGCCCATTCCCTCTCATAGGAGAGGAGGCCTGTGTCCCTGCAGTGGGAACCTTATAGGCGAATGATGATGATGATGAAATTATACTTTTCAACAGCGTTGTAAAACTGATGTGTTTACGGAATTCTGATGTTGACTGCGTGTGTGGACATTTAAAATGCTCAAATGCAAAGAGAGCATTTGCCAAAAAGAGTTAATACACACAGTGATGTGTTGTGCTGTATTTATCATAATTATACTAAATATTTACCTGTTAAATGCTTCCATTCTTTACCATCCTGTCGATTTCTAGAAATATCAGTTCTAACAGCAATCGCACCATTCAAGAGTAATACCCATGCTGATGATTTGGTCAATGACACTGCCTTAGCGCCCGCGCCAGACTTGTGGTTGTAGGGATGGCTATATTTAGGTGTTTCTATCAACTTCCAATTGCTTCCAGATGGATTCTCTTTGGTAATGTCTTCCCTGTAATAGAGTTCTCCTTTTCGGCCAACTACCCAAACTACATTATTGCATGTGCTAATTGCTGTGAGTAATTGAGGGTTGTTAACATGTTCCCAATGGACACCCTGAAAAACATAATAAAAATGTTTTCGCCATTTATTCCTGTGACCCTTATAACATTGTCATAAGGTATAAATTAGAATAGATGCGCGTTCCTACCTAGGTAATCTGTTAGTCGGGTAATTCTTACCGTGGGTGCTGTAACTGTAACTCCAGTTCTATAAATGGCGTCACCTGCCAAAGTTATCGCCCATACTGATGCAGCGTCCCCATCGGCCTGTTGAAAAACCTTTTTTTTTTTTTAACATATTCATTTTCGACCCCTAGTTTCACATTAAAAAACAAGTCTTTACTATAAAATGTGGGATATGTACGGAATAACATATTGTATATTTTTTTAACATATTCATTTTGGATTCGTATTTTCACATAAAAACAACCTCTACCTACCTACCGGTAGAGGTGTATACTGTATAATGTATATGATTATAAGTCTTATAATCTCACCCATATAGAAATATCTAACAATGCAGTACTTCCGGCCCGAATCCATGGACCTTCTGTAACAATTTGAGCTTTTCTATACCACCTTCGTCTACGGACGCAATCGGTAAATATTTTTTTCCCGTGATATGGTGCGGGGAAATCAGTTGCGTACTGCCATCCATCAGCATCAACACCACCAGGCGTGTTGTAGTCGATCATCCATTCGGATATCTGAGGACAGATGTTAGTGTCAAGTAACTATGTGATAACACTGATAAAAAATCATGTCAAGTAATTAATATACAAGGCTAGGATATATGTGTCCCGTGATATGTGCCTCCAAGCTACATGAAGGCTAACGTACACAGTAGACGGCAGGGCAGAGCCAGTGTGCGCTGCCCATCAGTCATCGCATAACTGATGTCTCCCAACATTTTTCGTCGTTTTCGATTTCGGTTGTTGCACAAAGACATGTCACGCGTGATCGGTAAACTTGCGCGTCCTCTGTGGAGACTGGTGGTGAGCACATGATTTCAGTTTTTTTTAATAAAATGAGTTGTATGTTACCCAATGCCAATGACGATTGAGAAGTTTAGTATGTTCTCGAGTTCTTTTGTGTTTTCCAGTTACGTCGCTCCACATGTAACGGTCAGTTGGCAAGCCAGTAGATGTATAGCCAGAAAGAGGATTCCATCTCTGGTTTTCGTAGACACAGTAAGTTTGAGTATCGCTCATAGAATGAATACCTTCTTTGCTTCCTATACCTAAAATGAAACAAGTTTACTTTCTATAGTACGCATTTCACAAAATAAAGGTACAGTTCAATTAAATTAGTTACCTTTGAGAATACCCCCTCCCCATCCTCCTGTATACACCCAAACGCGGTGATCATGAGATATCCCCCAAACGATTCCATTTTGACAAGACTCGACTCGCCGCAAGTAACCCCCTATAATCCGCCAATACATTTCTTCCGATCCAATTATAGCATTTGTTGTTGAATATTCCATGGAATAAAGTTTTAAAGGTCCCTCTACGGCTACTGATGTAATAGTTTTAGGACTGAGTCTATGGTCAAAGAAGCAATAAAGTTTATCATTTACTAGTATCTTAAAAGCATTGATGTCACAAATAATTGTTATGCAAAACTCTTGTCCTGGGGACATTGGTAATTCATGTCTTTCTTCAACTCCCCATCTGCCAGATATTTTTGAATTACACACTACAACTCTCTCTTCAAATCTCACATTGAAGTGCAAAGGTATTTCAGTCACTTCTGCCTCAATTTTATGTCTCTGTTTCTTAATTTCTGGACCTTCTAAATTAATATGAAATCTATTGAGTTCGTCATTTAAACAGCCTGAGATTTTTAATGTACTGCCTGGAGGAAAATTGTTATGCAGAGGTGTAGTGAAACCAGATACTATATCTTTTCCGAAAACTTGAAATTCCTTAATATATTTGCCATTATTTGAAGTATTCAGTTTTGCAGGCATAGGGTCCCAATTTAGTATATCTCCAGAACTAGCAATAGCCCATACTGAATTGGCTGATGGTTTACCAGTGACTCCATTGATTTGTGATGTGATATCCACTAAAACATTAAACCATTCTTCTTGTTCCATTTCTGATATAAACTGAACTTTTATGGGACTCTTGTTTTGACGAGGAACAGACAAAGTTATTCTGGGACTTCCGGGTTCTGATGATGTTATAACACTGGTGACTTCTCCGAGATTTAAAATAAATTTTATAGTGCCATCAGGTTGAAAAACAGACAGTGTGCCTATGTTTTCTAAGTCATGCCAATATAAAGACAATATGCAGTCTTCACTGGAATGATTTGCATTAATTAGCCTTGACTCACAGCTCCGTGTCCAACCTTTTTCTTCCACGGCTACACCATAACTTGATAGATCCAATGTTACATTACTGTTTCTAGATTTTAGATAGTCTAAAATCTGTATTCGCCATTTAGAAGTTAGATCCGTATTAAACGCATTATGGGAGTCTGTAAACCAGTGGGGCACCTGCATTACATCTAAAGAACAAGCCCCAGCTTCTACAAATGCCCAAGTAGTTTCACAAGTACCCCAAGCTGTTTGGCTCACTTCATCATCAAAAAACATTCCTGAGTCAACATCAAATACACTACTGTCACTGTCAGGCTGAGCTTCCATGCCTACAACAGAGCCCACACTTCTTACAGGGCTCCATGCTCTTGGATTTTTTAATGTTGTTTCATAACTTTTTCCTGTATAATCAATATTGTCTACTTGTTCATTTCTTTTTTGCCGAGCTTCTTTTGGTTTCACAGGTAATGTATGTTCAATTGGCGCTGAATGAGACTCTTCCCAGGAATTGTGCAAATTTATATTTGATTTAAGCTCTGTTGTTGTTTCATTGAGCATGTTGAGACTGTGATGCTTTGCATTAGATGTCGAAGACACCACACTTGCTGAGCTAGATGTCCGGCTAAGTTGCATATTTGCCTGCACCATTCTCCATCTTTTGCCAGTTTGCTCTGCTGGGGTGATACCACTACGCCAATAAACAGATTTATCTGAATCACCAATAGCAAACACTTGATCATTGATACCAACTGAAATATAACTCATATGACCTGTGATTTCTAGCCATCCATTTCCCATTGCAGCTCCTTCAGAATTTCCAGCTGTATTTCCGTCTATGCCTTTTCTAAACCAAACCCTTGTATCAGAACTCACAGCCCAAATGGAATTGAATCCAACAGAAAGCGACACTAGTTTAGTGTCATTCGGTGATTTAACTTCCATCCAACCTTCACCTGTGGGACAATCCTTGGTTATGCCTTTTCTGATAATGGCCCTTCCTGTCCACAAAAGAGCCCACACTAACCCAGTAGGTCCCACAGAAATCTGTTTAATATCACAATTAGGAGGAATGCTTATGTTAATCCATTTCAAACCTTCAGGAGAAGTAGTACTGACACCAGCTCTATACATAACACGTCCATGAGCAGTTATGGCCCAAACAGACAATGTTCCAGGGGAAGCATATGGAATCTGATTACCACCAATGCTGACATCTATGAATGGCTCCTGTGTTGGATCTTTATGTAAAGGAGCAATCGCACACCATGAATTCATAGCACTAAATTTTCTGTACCTTATCCACTTTCTTCTTCTTACACAAGACTTCCACTGTTTTGAGGGGCCAAACTGTGCTGGAAAGTCTACTGCATATGTCCATCCATCATGATCCAAAGGTTGACCATCTAATGTTAGTTCAAGTTGCCAATCACCCTCCCACTGCCAGGCCATTGATGGTAACCTAATGCGATCAATTGCTCTGTCTTTTGTGCCATCTTGTGAAGAAAACTGATATCTGTCTGTGGGAAGCAATCTACCACTAAAGCCTTCAAGTGGTAACCACCTTTCGTTTTCATAGGATTCTTCTTTGACTCGTATGGGTATTTCCAGGCCATGCACGTGGAGATAGATCTGTCGGTCACCTCCTAAAGCCCACAGAAAATGTGGAACAGCAGACAAAGTTTTGAATTCTAAGCCTAGATACATGAATTCTCTCCAACATGACCCACTAGTTGACAAGGCGTAAACTTTGCCTTCATTGTTAATGGAAAACAATAAAGAATTGCTGGACATTATGAACTATTAGATATACGCAAAAACATATATGTACAATTATTACACTGCAAGCTATTGTTTTTTTTTAATTCATTGTAATAAACTTCAGTTTGACTTCACTAAACATATAAGGTATCGGTTTGTCCTAACATATTCTGATCTGTGTTGCTGACTGTTGCTCCTTTTTTGTTACATCCACTCACCCACCTCCCTTTTCCATACTGCGAATCTGCGATCGCTGCAATTTTAATTTCTTCTACAGTATATACAAAGAAAAACATACAGATACAGTATTTCGCGAAATTGCCACTCTTTGAATTTTAAGCGACATTGACAATCATGTCATGTCGCTGATGACAGTGACAGACTGATTTGATTGGGACATTGAAAGTTAGTAAGTACTACAAAAATATTTTTGATTGCGTGTGATGAAAGAAACCCAAGAAAACCTCAAAGAAGTTTTGGAAATAACAGGAAAATATTAGAATGGTCAAGTTAGTATTAGAAGTAGTTATTATCAGTGTGCTTTCCGCAAGTTGGAACCGACATAAACAGATGTTAACTGGGGAATCCGCAGTACAATATAAATGTTATTATTTCGATTATGGCGATGGCGACCCTCTGTGGCTCTGCAATCACACTTTATTTCTTCGGAATATCCATACGAGACTAAGTTGTGTTATGGAATTAGTTTTTATAGAATTTAATGTTTCTATTATACTGGCAGGTTTTGTTTATGGTTTTTAAGTAGATAGTTTTCAAAGCAGGAACGATTGTAATTTTGAAAAAAAGAAAATGACTGATGAGTTTTAGAGAAATGTTGATTTTATAAAAGGTTTAATCTTTAATATATATATATATATATATATATATATATACACTCATCAACACGGTCTAGGGATATTTCATACTCAATTAAATAACTCGAAAAGTGCTGGCCGCATTGGAATCTTTTATACACCGATTTGTTTGTAATTTATCTCAGACTAATTCCAAATTCTAATTTTTGAAAATTCTTTTTTTCGGTGGCATAATAAAAACTTAAAAAAAAAAAAAATAACCGACCTCCATAAAACACTAAAAAGTGGCAAATAATTTTAGTTTCGGCAGTCGGTGACTTGTTTGTTTCAATTACTTTTTTGCCACCGACTTCCGAAACTAAAATTATTTGCCACTTTTTAGTGTTTTATGGAAGTCGGTTATTTTTTTTTTGTAAAAAAGTTTTTATTTTAGCCTTTTCAGTTGTGGTATCTCACTTTAATCCTAGACAAGAATAATTTTACATTTTAACTAGACACCAGCACATCGTCCATACATACGACAAAGGTCAAAATGCATAATAAAGAGGATGACTCAAAAAGTACCTAAGCAAAGATAATAAAATTCATATGGCTCCACCGGGCAAGTTTTCTTGCCGGGCAAGTTTTAATTTTTAAACGAAAGATAAAGTTAAAATTGAGGTATTGTAGCCATGCAACGCCAACATTTGACGAGGGCGGAGATGGTACGAGCTGTGGGAATGCTGGAAGCTGGGTCTGTTCAGCGTAATGTTGCTGAGGCCATAGGGACCCACCAAAATGTAATTTCAAGATTGTGGACACGCTATCGTGCCACAGGTGAAGTAGCGGAGAGGCACCGGCCAAGTCGCATCACTATCCCCAGACAAGACCGATTTTTGCAAATTACTGCGCGAGCTCAACCAAGTGCAACGGCAACTCAATTGGTCCAAAGACTGCGAGTGGAACACCAAGTGCTTGTGAGTGACCAAACTGTAAGAAGGCGACTGCATGAAAGCAATCTACGCTCTAGTAGACCACTCCGGGTCCCACCTTTACGGAGAGGCAATCGTGGACGACGATTAGAATGGGTTCGGAACCACGTGGACTGGGGCCGTGAGCAATGGTCCAATGTGCTGTTCACGGATGAATCCAGGTTCGGCTTCCATCCAGATTCACGAAGGACGCGTGTTTGGCGAGTTCCTGGACGATGGAGCCGTCTTCAGAACCCTCAGGAAGTTCACCCATACCAAGGAGGAACAATTATGGTTTGGGCAGGAATTCGTCTTGGAGGACGGACGGATCTCGTTTGGGTGCGGGGCAATATGACGGCAGAACGATACGTTCAACAGGTGCTGGGGCCCGTAATCTTGCCCATGCACGACAATGCCCAGGCACACACGGCGAGAACGGTAGCAGCTTGGTTACATACACACAATGTTAGGGCCTTAGACTGGCCTGCTCAATCGCCAGATCTAAATCCCATTGAGCATGCGTGGGATATGCTGCAAAGAAGAGCTCTGAAGGAAGTTCCTGAAAATCTGGCTACAGAAGATCAACTTTTTGCGCACCTCAGAAGGACATGGGACAATATTCCGCAGCAAGACATTGCCAACCTTGTTCTGAGCATGCCGAATCGTTGCCGATGTGTTATGAACATCATGGGCGCTTTCTCAGACTACTAACTTCAAGTTTATAAACACAAATTAAATGATTTTCCTATTTTTTTCAGTTTTTACTCATAAATTAAAAGTTAATTCATATACGGTTTCCGTCTATGCTTCATTTTTTTCCATACAATCCTGAAATTTTAATCGAAGTACCTTAACCATTATTAAAAAATGGTAGAATATTAAATAACGTATCTTTTAAATATATACATGTCATATAAATAATTAACACATTGATAGTAATTCGCTTTTTTTAAAAATATCCCTAGACCGTGTTGCTGTGTGTATATACGCGTACGAAGTCGTGAACACATCCAGTAAAATAAAGTGTTTTATAAATAGCATAAAAGCGAATTTGTATGTCACTATTTAATTCATAAACTGTCAATAAATGGCGGTAGCGTAAGGTACCGATTGCAAAATAAAACAAACTTTTACAAGATTATGAATTTAATTAATTTTCTTAACAAATTAGTTACAGGTAAGGTACGTTACGTATATTGTATTATAATTATTTATGTAAAGTAAAGATAAAAGAATATTCTTGCTCATTGTAAAAAAAAAAGAATTAAATCATAATATTTGAATCAGCTGTGGGTGGATCGCAGATAGGCTCATCCTCTTGAACTAAATCACTGTTATTATACAAACGTGGAGTAAGATATTAGAGTTTCGTTTCCTTACAAATAATTTCGTGGAGTAGTTCGCCTGGCGTGCTGGCCCCTGTGTTCCCGGCCTGGGACGACGACGTTGAACATCAGCTACTTCACAATATTTTAAAAGAAAAGCATCTTGACCTTCTTTTGATTTATTAGCATAAAAAGCGTCATGAAAATATTTAGCATCAGTCAAACTTATATTTTTGCAGTCGTAAATATTTTTTTTATTGTGCTGACATGCAGGTAGTTGTGGGAGATCTTTTGCAGAGTACCTTAAGCAAGCGAAAATAAAACCCATTACCAAAAGCAGAAAAAAACTGTTTAGTATAGCGTGAATAAAATGTTAGTACGTTAGGTGCTTTTTACAATAATTTTAAATGTAATGAAAATTGAAATAAAAATTTAGAATAAGCTTTCTATGCAAACCCTACTTTACCCTCTCATAACGGCCAAAATATTAGTAAATTGTTTGTTACCTTTCTGCTTTTTCCTTCACTCGTCGCCACTGATTTTTATTTACCAGACGTTTCCGTGCTCGTCCTTGTTAAAGAATCCGGATTGTTTATTGAAACGATCATAGAAACAATTAATATAATGTATTTGCACAACGAGAAAAACCATGAGTGACACAGTCAAAGTAACAGTTATCAAAAAAAAAAAATTAAATAGTATAGTTTCAATATCAGCATATGAAACCTCCTTTAACATCCTCCCTTTTTGATATCATTATTACTAATCAGTGCTCATCAGGCCAATCTTCTTTAGTAGTACCAGAAGCCTTGGTCCACTTACTGGTTTTGTCAGCATATCTGCATATTGATACTCAGTTGGAGTATATTTCACTTGGACTTCCTTATCGGTCACCAATTCTCTGATGTAGAAGTGCCTGAGCGCTATATGTTTGGTTCTCCTGTGCATTTCAGGATTTTGGGATATCTTTATTGCTGCATCATTGTCCACCAGAAGGCTCGGAGTCCCAATCAGCTGGGAGACTTCTATGATCAGCCTTTTCAACCAGATCATCTCCCTTGCAGTTTCACTAGCCGCTACTAGTTCGGCTTCAGTGCTCGAGATCGCTACGCAGGTCTGGCGCCTGCTGGCCCAGGATATAATTCCACCGGAGTACATGCAGAGGATACCCGATGTAGAGCGTCCTGTCTGTTTATCACCTCCATGGTCAGAATCACTGTAGCATATTAGTCCTTTATTTCCTTTTCGGTAAATAAGACTATAGTCAACAGTACCCTTGATGTAGCGGAATATACGCTTTACTTTTGTAACATCCTCCCTGCTGGGATTCTCAAGATTGCGTGAAACAACACTGACTGCGTAAGACAAGTCCGGTCTAGATCCAGTCATCAGATACATAAGTGCTCCAACTGCTTCTCTGTATGGGAATTTAAGTTCCTCATCGGTTGCTGTTGGTTGTGTTGTAGCATCCTTGATTATAGGAGTGCTCCAGTGGCGAAGGGTCATAATTTTGTAAAGGGAAGCCGAAGAAAAAAAATGTGAATATTAATTTTGTTTTTCGTCATCGCATTTTTCAGTTTCATTGTCAGCGAACCCAAAAACCCCGAAAATGAAACCCATGACAAAAAAAAGAGAAATTTGTGTTGTGTGGCAGCGCCATTTTTAATTTTGGCGTAAGTATCGTTATCAGCGATCTCGAAAACCAAGAAAATGTCATCCATGATAAAGATACCAAAAAGGACCCAACTTGATCTTTTTTACATAACTTATTCATTGTAAAGATTAAATGCACAGGAACTATAAGACAAAAAATATATAAGCTAAAAAACCTTTTTAAAAGAAGCATATAGAAAGATTCATTGAAAAGAAGAAAATAAATCTTTGAGTACCTAAATGAAAACAATATAGTATAATTTTGACAAAAGCTTGTCGCGTTTTGCTTTTATAGCATTTAACATTCACGCGACAAGCTTTAGGTAACTATAGGAATTATGATTATTCATAAAAGTAAAAGCGTATATACATATACAAAGTTTCATGTCTGTGCTATAAGCCGTTGAGGAGTTCCCTCGTGAGGAGACGGTCCTGGCGGTAGAATGAGATCGTGATACAAATCGTGATCATCCATCTAATATGAACTCGTAATCTCGTATGCAAAGTTTCGTGTCTGTGCTATTAAACGTTGAGAAGTTCCCTCGTGAGAAGACGATCTAGGCTGCAGGATGAGTTCATGATACAAATCGTGATTATCCATCAAATATGAACTCGTATGCAAAGTTTCGTGTCTGTGCTATTAAACGTCGAGGAGTTCCCGCGTGAGAAGACGATCCCAGCTGCAGGATGAGTTCATGATACAAATCGTGATCATCCATCATATATGAACTCGTATGCAAAGTTTCGTGTCTGTGCTATCAAACGTTGAGGAGTTCCCTCGTGAGAAGACGATCCTAGCTGCAGGATGAGTTCATGATACAAATCGTGATTATCCATCAAATATGAACTCGTATGCGAAGTTTCGTGTCTGTGCTATTAGACGTTGAGGAGTTCCCTCGTGAGAAGACGATCCTGGCTGCAGCATGAGATCGTGATACAAATCGTGATCATCCATCAAATATGAACTCTTATGCAAAGTTTCGTGTCTGTGCTATTAAACGTTGAGGAGTTCCCTCATGAGGAGAAGATCCTGACTTCAAGATTAAGTTCTGTTTATCATCAGAAAGTATTGTTCTTAGAACCAAAGGTGTGTGCAAAATTTCAGCTCAATCGGACATCGGGAAGTGGTTCTAGTTTAGCTTATACATGCAAACATTGAAGTTAAATAAAAGCTTGTAATGATAGTGAATTTATCCTAAGTAGATTTAATTTTATTTTGTACCTACAAAGTGTCGTATTCACAATGGCGAAAAAACTCCATAAATAAAGATAAAAAAAAACAACTAATCTAGTATCCAAACACGTTATTGACAATTACTCATTCCATCTCGTTCTCCCCTACATACAATCTTTTTCTGTCCCTGTCGTAACTCCAAAATCTTCGGCTTACCTAGTCCCTACAAAACGCTGCTAATTGCCGCGAATTCACGTGTCCGTGCTCATACGAATTTAGTTCTGAATTCTGACACCCGAGCCCCGGCTTACTGGCGCCACATGTTGCTTTCTTTGTTGAGATAAAAAAAATTGGCATTTTTGTAATGTTTTCAATCCTATGATGTATTTAATGTCTGTTTAATGTGTACTGTGATGTGATAACCACAGATGTGTACATAATTTACTATTTAACTACAGAAGACACTAGACACTACGTATAATGTCTTTTTCCCAAAGGGAAGCCGGCAGGAATCGGCATCTTAGGTGCCTTCGGGCCTGGAGTGCTCACAGATTTAGATTCATGCATTCCAAAGCGCTCTAGCAATTTTTCAGCATAATGTTTCTGCGTAAGCTTGATACCGTATATATAATATCTCCATACCTAAGTAGTATAACGCAGGCTTTACGGTTATTTTAAACCGTTTCTTCAATTCAGCTAAAAATCTTTCTGAATCCTTCGGGTTCGTGGCAGCAATCAAACCGTCGTCCACATACAATGCAAGTATGATCTTGGCACCTTGTTTAACTCTCACAAATAAACAAGGATCACTTTGACATTGCTTAAATCCAATACTGATCAAGTAATCAACGATACATCTGTTCCAACATCTTGGAGACTGCTTTAAGCCATACAGGCTTTTCAGAAGTTTACACACTTTGTTTGTTCCGTCACTATAACCTTCCGGTTGGTTCATGTAAATATCTACATCGAGTGAACCATTGAGGAATGCCGTTGCAACATCAAACTGTGTTAGAGCAAGATCTTCATCAACTGCGATTTTTATGATCAGTTTGACTGTAGCTAGCTTTGCCACAGGGCTGAAAGTTTCGTAGAAGTCAACTCCTTCGTTTTGAGTGAATCCTCTAGCCACTAGCCTAGCTTTGAATTTGTCGAGACTTCCATCCGCATTTGTCTTAACTTTGTAGATCCATTTACATGAAATTGGTTTTCGACCTTTGGGTAAGTCCACCAAAATCCAGGTCTTAGTTTCAGACAGCGATTTCATCTCGCTTTCCATAGCTTTCAGCCATTTCTCCTTCTGTGAGCTTGTCAATGCTTCTTTGTAAGTCTTGGGTTCAACAAAGGAACTCAAATTTAATACGAAGTCACCGTACCTCGCAGGTGGTCGTAGCTGGCTTCTATCTCGAAGGACCCTATCTACACTTTCTTCTTCCTCAGAATCATATGGAGTATCGTAACTTTCCTGTTCTTCATCCGTTGTGTCACGAAAATCTTGACTTTTCTGGGGCATATATATAGATGGCCGATCGGCTTCATCTTGCTCATCCTCCATTGCACCTGACATGTCAACAGGCAATTGAATGGCTTCGTTAGGCTCATCCTCCCTTGCTCTTGACACTTGACCGTTTTCTTTGATTGAGGGAAGTTTGTACTCGATTTCATTATCAGGTTCTGGTTCAATCTCATCATTTAATCCAATCGATTCTATGATGGATTCATTAAATATAACGTCTCTTGATCTGATGATCGTTGGCTTTCCACATTTGTCGAAGCTTACTAAACGGTACCCTTCATCACCTTTGTAACCGATTAGGATACATTTCTGAGCTTTCTTGGCAAGCTTCTTACGCTTCTGTTTTGGCACATGGGCGTAGCATTCACTGCCAATGACTCTGAGATGCTTTATTCCTGGTTTTCGACCATACCAAAGTTCATATGGTGATTTGCAATCTATGCATGTGGGCCCTGTCCTATTCAGGACATATGCGGCTGTACTTATCAGCTCGCACCACAAGGCAATCGGAAGTTCTTCATGAGAGTGCATCATACTGCGTGCGGCTTCTACAAGCGTCCTATTTTCCCGTTCACTTGTCCCATTTTGCTCTGGGGTGTAGGGCATACTCAGCCTTTGGGTAATACCAGCATTTTGCAAAATTTGCTTTACTCTACCATTGTCGAACTCTCCGCCATTGTCACTGTAAATTTCTTTTACAGTGTGTCCCCTTGTTTTAATCTCTTTCAGAACTTGAACAAGTTTATCTGCTACTTCCGATTTATTTTTCATGAAATGGACGTAGCAATATTTGCTATAGTCATCTTTGAATAGGACAAAATATCTATTCTTGCCTAAGGAAGGTGGGAATGGACCACAAACGTCGGTTTGTAGTATTTTACCAGGTTCTTTCGCTTGAGCCCTTGTCCCAAATTTTCTACGATGTGTCTTTCCATATACACAACCTGTACATAATTCGGAATCTAGCTTCACTTTGATACCGAGTTCCTTTTCGATGACCTTCTTTACATGTCTTTTGTTCTGGTGGACAAATCTTTCATGGTAAAGTTGTAGGTTGGTCATTACGTTGGTTTCAATGTTGGAAGCAGCTTTATTGACTATTGTCTTCGCAAGTAGTTCATAGAGTCCTCCATTATTTGAACGTTTTCCCATTAGCAAGACCTTTCCTTTTTCTTTTAACCAACAAGTTTCTCTTTCAGAAGTAAATTCGCTATTTTCCAATGTGTCTTGTGCCGCAAGTACCGAAAACAGATTTTTAGTAATACCCGGTACATACCATACATTATTTAGTTGAATGTCTTGCTTTTCTTTATGAACATAGGCAATCAAGTCAACTGTACCTCTTCCAATCACTTTTACAACAGCACCATTTGCGGTGGTCAACGTATAATCCGTTGTAGAATCTTCAAAACTTTCGAAAGTTGTAAAGTAGTCTCTACGACCTCTGACATGGTTTGTCGCACCATTGTCAACATACCAACTCTCGTTATCTGTCTTGAAAACAGTGGGTTTCTTTAACGCTTGGTGACTTTCTGCTGTAATAATTTTCAGGGTAGCTTTGCTTGTAGTAGAAGCTTTCGGTGGTCTTCCATCAGAGATCCACTTTTGACATCTCTTGACTTTATGGCCTGGTTTGCCACAATAACCACATTTTATTTTGGAAAACTTTTTATTTTGGTTTGGTTGAACGTTCAATACATCTGAATTTCCGTTACTATTACCGGCTAATGTTTTTCAAAATGACACAATTGCGCAGTTAGATTTTCTATACTGCGATCTGACTTTGACATTAGCAACCATGATGATTTGAAACTGAAGTAATCCTCGGGGAGTGTGTCGAGAATCTTGCAAATTAGGAGGACATCCGGTAGGTCACACTTGTAATCCTTTATCAGCTCTGTTTTCAAATCATGCCATAGGTTTTTCACCTTGGAGATATGTGTCGCCATATCATGTGTCGGATCATTACAATAATGGTAGAAATCCAGCGAGTACGTGTACGTCCTGTCATCAGACGATGAGTCAAACAGGCGATGTAGCTCGTCCCAAATCTCTTGAGCATTTTGAAGCCTCATGACTTTTTGCAGCGTCTCGTCCGTCATGTTGGCCGTTAACAACAAAACAGCATGGCTGTCAACTTCGTTGTAGTGTTGTGTTTCCTTTTTATACGTAGCCACTTCCTCTACAGTCGCTGTAGACCCTGGGTGAATAGGTTTTGCAAGTTTGCCCTCGACAGCACTCAATCCACCTTGGCTGCCCCTTAAAAGCTGAGTGACTTTGTAGCGCCATGTGGCCCAATTTTCTTTACCTTTTAGTTGCCCGATGTCAATCTTACAGCTGGTTGAGCCTGATGAAGACATTTTCGACAAAAAAAAAATTGCAAAAGTTTTTTTTACGTAAATATTTTCCGGAAATCTTAAGTACTTACAACTTTATATTCTATATCATTTCTATGAATTGCTTTTCAACCACGCTCTGCTACCATGTTAAAGAATCCGGATTGTTTATTGAAACGATCATAGAAACAATTAATATAATGTATTTGCACAACGAGAAAAATCATGAGTGACACAGTCAAAGTAACAGTTATCAAAAAAAAAAAATTAAATAGTATAGTTTCAATATCAGCATATGAAACCTCCTTTAACAGTCCTGAACGAACTGGTGTAATGTTTTCTTCCATTACAATAAGTAATTTAATAAAAACACAAATCAAACACGCGCTATGCACAGTCAACTTACTATGAAAAGTAACTGATTCGCCATCTTAGAAATTTTGAAATGGCTGCTTCTGATTGGTTGATTGTGATTGAGGCGGATTTGCACTTAAAAAATTTTGGATCGAAGCGGTTAAATTTTGCATGTAAACGTTTCTTTCTAAGTGAGTTTTATGTAGGATTGAGGTGGATTTGCATGGTGACGATTTTAATATATTTTTGCAATTTTTTATCGCTACAATTTGGTGTGCTCAGTGTAATAAAATGCATTTTTGGATTGAAGCGCTTTTGCTTCTATACCCCTCAATTTCACGAAATAAAACTGCTTGCAAAGTCGCAGTAAAATTGCATAGCGTGTGATTGACAAACTTTATTTCTTGATTATGCAATTTTATCCGAATCAAGATATATTCTGTGATATGAATAGTAAAAGAATTTCGTGTGCCACAGGCACAATTTGACACATATTTTTGGCATAATCACTAACTTCCCACTATTGATATTTTATAAGATCTGGTTGTGGTCGGGTCAGGAACTGTGATCCCCAGCCCGACCACAATCGTACTCTTATTACTCAAAAAGTACAAGGCACAAATTCCTGGGATAAGTGGCACAATAGATCACAATTAAAATAATCATTTTGTGCAATAGTAAAATCTCCGTTCCATGTCGTGGTCGGGGCAGGAATCACAACACTTTTTTTGCAATATTCGTAGAGCACAGGTTGTATGTTACGATTGCAAATTATATTATAATCAACAAGCAATCTGATGCTGACCTGCAATTTGTTAGGAACGTAAGAAAATTTTAAGTACGCGGGCTATTCTAGTGCAGAATAATTTAAAACTGAACTGTTTATTAAATTTTGTTGCTGACTGTACCTATCTACTGTACAGGGAGCAGTCCGTAAAGATAAACCCTTAAACTCTCCATTTCTCGTCACTCGTCTCATTCACATGTATCGACACGGCTCACAAAAAACCGACACAGGACGGAGGGCAAGCGAGGAAGACAGAGCGCTACTATAATATATATGTACATTATGTCGTAGCCAGATCATAGAATTGATCACTTCATGATGTGGCCAACCATTTCATGAAATGGCCAATATCCAGTACCCACGTCATCATGATATGGTCTGGCCACTGGCCAGATCAATTAATAATCAGCGTTTAACGATATGAATAGCTAAACGCACGGCTACTTCATGATATGGTCAAACATTAGTGATCAATATTATTGATCATATCGTAAAATAGTTACATTATCCACCTTTAGAGGCGCTGATATCGTTTACTTTTTGTTGCGCATCATGGCGGCGGACAAGTGTTCTGTTAATCAAATAATAATGCGTTAATTGAATGATTTAAATCTCTCTCATTTAAACCAATCCCACCTTTTCTTATTTGATAATAGGAAATTTTGGTTCTTAAGCATAGTCGACATAGCCCCGCTACGGGGGTGCCCCAAGTGCATAGCTCGCTTCGCTCGCTCTTGCGGCCAAATTCTCTGGGTCCAGTTAACCCCTATTGAAAAAGAAAGGGTAGAATTGGTCCTTGGTCCCAGTGGGACGAGTTGCTCCCTAGCCCCATTAATAATATGGCCATATATCATCAAACGTTGACGTTTAAACGAAATGGCCAGTTTTAGCTGGCCATTTCATGAAATACAAGCATTTCATGAAATGGTTAGCCACATCATGAAAAACAAGCATTTCATGAAATGGTTAGCCACATCATGAAGTGATTAATTCTATGATCTGATGACATATACATTCTCACCAAGCCTCGAAGTGTCCCGGCGAGAGTGTGTAGCCAGCGTAAGAACAAGCGAAGAAGAGTGAGCGAAGCAGAAAATTAAGCAACTCGCCTCGGCTATGTTACATTTTCTTTTTGGTCATGAATACAGGTATTATGGAAGCTTCTGAGCGGCGTGCTAGAAGAGTATAGGCCTTGTATATATCAAGTATATACGAGGCGGCAGGCTATAAAATAAGAAGGTAGTGCTTGTTTCAAGAAAGAGCGGCGCAAACCACCCCTCAGCCGACCGCCCAGAGTCATGGACCTCTTGGCCATAGGGTAAAATACTCTAAATATGCTACTGTCTGTACTAACACTACTAACTCTCAAACCGCGACCGGCCAGTCACGCTACAGTCTGCGAATATCTTGCTCTGAGAGAATGAATGACGATGGTGTATTGTATTCAGCAAAATATGTGGAATTGGCACTGGTAGCAGCTCTATTTCACATCATAGCTACGTGCTAATAATAAGCGACTGCCACGTGTTACTCATGACCATGAATCGTAACTCGTGTGTCGTGAGTACTCATCACATGCTCACTGTTAATGAAATAATGGAATACTTAGGCTCTGAATAGAAATAAATTGGGTTTGAATGGAAACAAGCACATTAACATAAAAAATATATTGTCAACACACAAGTTGTCTATCACACATTTCCTTAACCTATGTTGTAGATCTAAATGAAATGTATTTATTTATCACCCTGTTTCTGGTCTCTTTCACAATTTCATTGAATGAAAACATGTAGAAACTAATATCAAGTATTAAAACAGTTATACCTATTATAAAAAGGTACATTTAACAGCAAAACTTTATAGAATAGGGGATAATCCTATTTTTTTTTTTCTTTGTCCGTCGGGTAGTTTATTGAAAAGTATTGGACACGTATTTTTTCTTTATTCACGTGGTCATAAAATTACGGAGATATATTGAGTTGAAATGGCGCATGACATCACATGTAGGTAAGTTTTATACCCACTTGTGAAGTAGTAAGCCCCCACTCTCCAACTTTAATGAGTTCTAACTAAGTAATTTTTTTGATATTTTGATAAAACAAAAAATACGTGTCTAATATTTTTGTATCACCTGTCTGACGGACAAAATAGAATGTCGTTTTCTTTACCCAGTCCGATCCCCTATTGTTGGGGTTATTCGAATTGTAATATTTAATTATATATCCTTATTCCAGTGACAAACTTGTTGGTTTTTATAATGAGTCCATTTTTTTTGTTGGTAAATATTTTCTTAGTCATAAATTCATCACTTAGTTCTCAATTTCTCTAAAAAATATATTGATTCATAATTCATTACATATTATTATGATGCAACCTAATAGTTGTTGTCAGAAATAAATAATGTTCTAATTTCATAGGTATTTTGTAAATACTGTCTGTATAAATAATAACATTTGATATTAATAATAACAAGATCTTTACAAAGCAACTATAGACTATTTAAATATCACACATATTTGAGATAGAATTATTAATAATTGAACTAAAATAAATAATAACACCATGTATGGTGTGTAAAATATACAATTTGCTAAGTTTTCCTATTTATTTATAAACTAGCTTTTGCTAGCTTTAATTTAATAGTATTTGCACTTGCTGTTGCAACAACTGATTCTTTTTCTAAGTGCTTCATATATGCAAGGAAGCATGTCCACACGAGACTACACATACTAATGAAAGGAACCCTGTTTCTTGGAGGAATGAGACAGAAATTGATCATAGCAATAGCTGGCCAAATGGAGGCACCCACCTGAAACATAGAAGTAGGCATGTGAAAACAATTAAATGAGAAATATTCATAATAAACAGAAGAATATTTTTATCTCCAAAAGTTGACTCTGGTAATTTTTAAAACAAATACAGTGCAAACAATGACCACATCTGTTTACTGTGCGGAACAATAGTAGTGGACTGAAAAATATGAAAACTTTTTAATACTTAAAATTTGTTTTAAAAAAATTGTCAGGCTCTGTTAAGGATCACAGCACGTGTAGCATGACCACTGTAAAAACGAGTTTTGTCTACTGAAGAATCAACATAATGACAGATAGACAATGTGTCAATTTGTCGATTCTTACGTCGACATAGCCCGTTTCTATGTTGGTACGCGTGCAGATGTTAACCACCCTTTTTCAACCACAGGGAATGGAACAGACAAAAAGAACCAACGAAGAGATTGATTTCTAAGGGCTTATAGCAGCCCGGCGCTGCAAGCAGGAATAGCCCTTACTTTGGTTACATTCAAGTTTTGGTGACTGAACATATAATTTTTTACCTTATAAGTTGGCAGAAATTTGGCCTCAACTTCTGCAACAGCTTCGTGAAAAGGCTTTGATTCAAGTAAGCTCATAATAAAATAGAAGCTGCACATTGCAAATGGTGTGTACGTGACTGTTTCTACAATAGTCTAAAAAGAAATAGACACATTAGTAAATCTGTAGTAACACTATGAAAGTACATAAAATAACCTTCATCTCATTGTAAGTAATAATTATAATAGCCTGCACAAAGGGGTATTATTAATTACCCAGTAACTGGTTTGTGGCGGTAAGATAGGGATTTGCGCCATGTAAATTACAGACATTTATCTGCATACATTTAGAACGGACACAAAAATTGTTGGAAACAGGTTAAATATTGATTGAACCTAAAATTAATCAATTGCTCAGGATATTGTATGAGCAATAAGAATAACTTTATTGTAATACATAACATAATTTACAACCATTCTTGCATAATTATATCATATTTTTGTTGATCAGAATATGAAAAAAAGAATACTAATTAATTAAAATTTTACCTTAATTATACCCGCTCTTATTGAATTTCCTGGCCACATTATATTGGCAATTGTGAGCCAACTATACAAAGTCGGAGCAACATAACAGGACCCATATAGACCATATCGTGCACAGCGCCACAAATCGTAATTTTCTGTAATTAAAGTAAATATGATATTAATGTTGGTTATTATAAAAAAAGTTCAATATTATTACACTTCCAAAACAATTACTTCAAGAATAATTTAGGTACTTACCAATTGTTTTACCTTCAAAGGTTTGTTGTAATAAACTAGAACCAGGCCAGATAATGCTATATGATGCCATTCCTCGTAGGAGAGGATATTTTTTGAAAGCATTGAAAAATTTGCTGTAAGCACCCATTATTTAACAAATTGCAGACCAAGAAATTTTTCTTATGTAAGCTCATAATTCCATAAACACAACAATCGAGACATAAGGAAACGACGCTCTGCGAAATTTCCTGGTAGAATGCCAATGTATAAATAAAGTTGATGAAAGTACATCAAAACGCTTCCCTACACAGAAACCAAGGCCAAATTAATTATTTTGACTTTGACCATGAGTGACAACTATTCTGACTAGAGATGAAGCGTATATACTAGAACAGATCCAGGGATTAGGTATTTAACGATACTAGGCTGCACCTATTCCAACTTTTCAAATACTTGATCCACCTAGTATCACTGTGCCTACGCAGTCCACGGCACCCGGCGTCCCGCCCACATCGAAGTACCGACGCGGCGAAGCGAGATAGCATTATTTGGCCGTAGTTATTAGTCTGCTTTGCCGCTCATTCATGTTTGCCAAAATCATTCGTGTGTAAGTCACTTGAATTTGAACCCTAATTCAATAGCATAAAAGTAACGCGACGTGCACTAGTATTTTCATAAATCATTCGTGTGCCAGTCATTTGAATTGGAACTTTAATTCAATAGCATTAAAGTAACGCGACGCGCACTCGAGTTGTGCAAGAATATATTTTGTCCTTTTTCAACTACACCATTCCACAGTCCTTCCATCTTTGTCTCATTACTCGATCGAGACTAGTCGGGACTTGAGACTAGTCGGGACTCGGTACTAGGCAGACTTTATAGAATAGGTACTTTGACAATACTCGATACGAATGAAGACTATATTATGCAGACGAGTATGAAGTGCGGACTCCGTATTGATACCTACACGACGTCGCAAAAACCTATCAGAATTATTTAGTGATTGGTTTTCGACGAAGTTCTGATATTTCTTTCTGTAATTTCTTTTTGTATTAAGATATTAATAATTTGTTATTAATTATGTGTCGCTTGGGATCATTTTACGGACAAGGGACAAAAAATGGCTGAGTGTAAAATTGGTAAAATACAATTGAGATTTAAAAGTTCTGTATCAAATCTTACAAAGCACCCAAAACGTAAACATCCACGTTGACAGTCCTAAGCCTGTGCAAAGTATGAAGGGAAGATTACAATTCATTACTGCGTACGTATCGTACTACCGATACGTGCAAAGACTAAGCATCTATAAAGTATGCGTATTTCATGGACTAGGTGGACTAGGTGGAATAGGTATTTGGATCGAGTATTTGTACGGACTTGGACTAGGTGCACCTAGTACAAAATTTACCTAGTACGACCCATCTCTAATTCTGACAGACAAGTGACATTATGGACGATCAACAGTAAACAGCTGACATTGACGTTTTAGAGCTGCCATTGGAAAAAATATTAGCCGCATAGGAGTGGAATACTTTTACCAAACGCGAAAACACAATTCAATGGTTCTCTAATAATTAATAATTCTAACCATACGTTATAACCTGTTAAAACCATAAAACAGTGCATGTTAGTTTTTGTGCTTGAATGACGTTGAGATGGGGGTTAGTGCATGTAAACATTTTCCTACCGCACGTTCTTAAAATAGCCTTTCTGGCGGATCACGTCAGAGTACCAAATTTAGTGGTTTTGTATATTTCGATTTTGTACATTTGATTTAGAAAGTGACAACCACTGTTAAAAATTTTTGATGCTATGCAAAACTGCTTCAAGCATAGATACACGTATAGATGGTTTTCACAGTACGTACAGGAAACCTAACTAATAGCACGCGTAGCATGACCACCCTAGAAACGGGCAGTGTCGACCGGTGTCGACGGAAGAATCGTAAAACTGACACAATGTCATTGTCTATCTGTCATTATGTCGATTCTTCCGTAGACAAAACTCGTTTCTTAGGTGGTCATGCTACGCGTGCAGGAAACCTAAGAAATAGGAAAGCGTAAATGTTAAGTGTTAAAGTAGAAGCGACATGGTAGCCCGCGAAATTCTTTCCTTAGTTTTTTTGCAATTTGCCGGTCAGTGGCAGTCTGTGACTCTGTATCAAAGTCAAAGTCAAAGCATTTATTTCAATTAGACAATTACAGGCACTTTGAAATTTAAAAAAAACAAAATAAAACGCAAAGCTACAGTCCCAGTCACAAGGCATAACAACTTACGAAAGCATAATAACTTATAACTGTAGTTGCCCATTCCGTAGCGTAGATCTTTAAGGAGAAGAACGGGCAAGAAACTCCATGGACACTCTTTTAAATCAAAATATGTTACAAAATCTTGGTTACATCATTCATGTTAAGAATTACAAATATGTGAGAACAATGTAAAAATACGGGCAAGTTAAGAGCGTCCAGAGTAAAAGATTAAATCAGAAATTAAAAATAAAGTAATTAAAATAAACCGTGGCAGCTTAAGAGATGACCAGTCACAACTGACAGCGCCCGTTCACGAACATGACGCATGTATCAGCCATCATTCAACTCAACCATTTTGAAGGGAACTACAACTAAACCATAACCCATATTGTGTGGGTACTATGTACTAGAAAGCTATCATTTACTGGAAACCTACGTCTTTTATTGACTTGAATGTGCCCTGGTGGTTGAGAGTATGTCATGCGTCACATGGGAGTCACATTCGACCGAAAGCTCACCTTCCACGACCATATGACCATGGTAAGTAAACAATCATACCACCAGTCACAACTCACAGCGCCCGTTCACGAACATGACGCATGTATCAGCCATCATTCAACTCAACCATTTTGAAGGGAACTAAACGACCCGACACACCCGCCACCATCAGCGTGACATTTAAGTGAGCATGACATTCACTCAACCACCAGGGTAATTTCGCGTCAATGAAAGATGTAGGTACTCATTAAATGGTGGTGTAGGTTGTGCGGGTGAAGCGTGAGGTTAAAAATTATAGTCCCAATAACAGTGGAAGGAAGAAAGTTTATTCCCACACACAAGTAATCACATATATCACGCACACACAGGAGTTCCACAAGACAGAAGGAGTGGTAGGAAGATAGATGGAAGAGAGAATAGATTGATAGCGAGAAACAGATAAGCAGAAATACATATAAAAAAGCGCGGCGGGAGGCTAAGCAGAAAAGCTAGCTAACTCGCGTGGCAACAGTCGTAAGCGCACTGGCCGACCGGGGCGAGGCACGCGCGCTGCGTGTGCGGTAGGCGAGAGCGTGACGGACGATCGTGCCGTCCCGCTTGCACCACAGCCATGCGCACTGCGCGTGCAGCGCCAGGACAACTACCGCGTCATAGCTTCACCGCTTACTGATAAGGTTTTAACTAATACGAAAGAGTTTGGCCACGTTTGTTTGTTTGTACATATTAGTTGTCTGTAAATTTTAACTAGTTGATTCTACTAAGACTTGTTGTAATTAATGATTCTATATAATGTTACTGTTTATTTTATAGTGTATATATCTAATGACAATTTCTGTGCTTAAAAGTTAAATTAGTTTTATATAATAATTAGTCCAAACGACATGATAAAATGTATAAATACATGTGGTCACTACATCACCCCCCTCCAGAGACCGTCAAGGGCGATAATAGTTGGGAAATTTAACGCGGCGGCCTGACCGCGTCGTTCTGATGACGTCATCGTCAGCATCAGGTAAGTCCCGTTTATCCCTGCTTGGAGTGTTGTGATGAGTGTTATTGCTAGGAGGTGTTTGTGATGTGTTGTGATGAATGTATGTGGCAGGTGGTGAGTATGATGGTGTATCTGGGTCACTCAGTATGAAGGCCGGCTTAATGCGGTCTATCGTTACGGTAACCTGTTTACCGTTTACCACGATCTTGTACACCTTGTCCCCTCGTTGGATGACCTTGTGTGGACCAGAATATGCCGGTTTGAAACCACCACCGGTAGTGCAGTCCCTAAGGAAAACGTGAGTAGAGGTTGCCAACTCCTTAAAGATGAAGGTTTTGGTTTTGTTGTGCCTGGCTGCTGGTGATGGATGCAGTTTTCGGACCAAATTCCTGATCCTTGACAAGTAATCAGTCGTGTCAATGGTCTCATCTGCCTGCGGGTCAAAAAATTCACCTGGTAGGCGCACTGGCTGGCCGTATACGAGTTCAGCGGCAGAAGCTTGTGCGTCTTCTTTATTTGCACTGCGAACGCCTAATAAGACTAGTGGAAGGGATTCCACCCAACTGGCATTAGCGTGGCAGGTTATAGCAGCTTTGAGCTGGCGGTGGAATCTCTCCACCATTCCGTTACAGGCTGGATGGTAGGCTGTAGTTCTGCGGTGTTAAAAACCAGCAATGCCGGACAAACATTTAAAAAGTGCTGACTCGAACTGCCTACCTCTATCGGTTACGATATCCGATGGGCAGCCGAAACGAGCAATCCAACCACTCAGCAGAGCCTTTGCCACTGTTTCAGCGGTTATGTCTGCTAACGGTATTGCCTCAGGTCAACGCGTAAAGCGATCGATGGCGGTGAGACAATATCGGAATCCTTGGCACAGCGGCAAAGGACCTACGAGGTCAATGTGGATGAAGGCAAACCTTGATGAAGGTAGTTTGAAGTTGCCTATTGGGGCAAAGACATGTCATGTGGTTTTTGCACGTTGGCAATTCAGGCAAGAACGAACCCATTCACGACAGTCCTTCCTTACTCCAGGCCAGACGTACCGGTCTGCGACCAACCTTGCGGATGCTTTGGTACCTGGGTGACTCAAGGAGTGCAGGCTTGAAAAAATAGACCTGCGCAATTCCTTGAGCACAAAAGGTCTCGGTGTGGAGGTGCTGACGTCGCAGTATAGTTGGCAGCTTGAACCTGGAATGTTTACTTGCTGAAGGCGTAAACATGTGTCACCAGCTAGGAGTTTCTTCAGTTCAGCGTCCTCAAGTTGAGCAGCGGCAATCCTCTCAGCGTGCACAGGTTGAGCAATCTCCTCAATGCGCGAAAGGGTGTCCGCCACGACGTTTTTTTCAGAAATAGAATGAATAGAATTCGACCAGAAATATGCCGGATGTCCGTCGTAAACTGGGCTATAAAATCTAGATGGCGGGACTGCCGGGGGGAGCTATTTTCTTTACGAGAGTGGTAGGCATATGTGAGAAGCTTATGGTCAGTGTAAATGACGAAATGACGACCCTCTAACATGTGTCTGAAATATTTGATACTCTCGTAAATAGCGAGCAACTCCCGATCGTAAGGAGAGTACTTAACTTGTGCCTGAGTCAACTTGCGTGAGAAGAATGCCAGCGGCTCCCATGCCCCCTCGTTCAGCTGCTGCAGAACTGCTCCAATGGCTTTGTCTGACGCATCCGTAACCAACGCCATCTTTGCGTTGCAGTCAGGATGGGCCAGTAATGCTGCTTGACACAGGCTGTCCTTGCATGTCTGAAAAGCCTCATCTTCCTGCGGTGAAAAGTGAACAGGATGTGAACCTTTTACTGAACCGGTAAGAAGAGCGTTCAGGGGTGCTTGATGAGTAGCTGCCTCAGGAATGAACCTACGGTAAAAATTGAGCATCCCAAGAAATCTCCGCAGCTCTCTTACGGTCTTGGGAGCGGGAAAATTTTGCACGGCTTCGACCTTGGAAGGCAGTGGCTTGGTGCCCTTGGCAGAAATATGGTAGCCCAAGAAGTTTACCTCTGATGCTCCTGTAGAAATTTGGTCAGCTAACCAAATTCTACTGAAGTCGGGAATCGAACCCGGTATCTAATTTATATTAGATTAGAGTGAAGCGAAGCGAAAGATGAGAGATGAAAATGAGTTAAGACAGAGAGAAGAAATGAAGAATATTATTAACGATTAAAATGATATATTACTAGAATTAAATTACAAAACAAAGCAAAGCGAAATGACTCGATATAAGCAAGGTAAACAAAGCGCGGCGCGACCCGAGTGGTGGGCAAGCTAGTCGAGAGAAAACTGCGGCCCGTAGCTCGGCGCACGCGCAGGTGGCTTCGTGTGCAACTCAAGGACGCGGCGCGTGTAACTGCGCGGTCGTTGAACCCACGTTGAACAATGGATCACCTGATTTTAGGACACGGCGCAATCTCATAAGCGGCAGCGGTTTTCTTGCAATTGTAAGGTGGTGGTCTAAATGATAATTGCTTCCGCCACACTCCAAAGACACACTTTGAGCTGTTGATAACCATACCGTATTCCTTGAGCCTGGTGAAAAGCTGACGCAGGTGGAGCTTATGGGTCTTCTGGTCTTTTGAAAATACCAGAAAGTCATCCAGGTATGCGTACGTGAAGTCCAGACCCCTGAGCATTTCATCCACGAAGCGCTGGAACGTCTGTCCGGCATTTCGAAGACCGAAAGTCATAAAAGGGAATTCGAAAAGACCGAACGGCGTCGTGATCGCAGTCTTCGGGATGTCGTCTGGATGGACTGGAATCTAGTTGTACGCTTTCACCAGGTCAATCTGTGAGAAGACGGTACAGCCAGACAGGCTGTGAGCGAAGTCGTGGATGTGTCGGATAGGGTACTGGTCTGCAATTGTCCGAGAGTTCAGCATCCTGTAATCGCTACATGGGCGCCAACCGTCGTTTTTCTTCGGTGCTAAGTGCAAAGGCGATGACCATGGTGACTCGGACAGCCGACAGGTGCCACACTTGAGCATGGCGTCAAATTCCTCCCTCGCAATTCTTAATTTGTCAGGGGCTAGTCTACGGGGTGAACCAGATACTGGTGGCCCAGGAGTAGTACGGATGTGGTGTACCGTATTGTGTTTGGGAGTGCGGTGTATGCCGGGTGGACGGGTGATGTCGGGAAATTCCCGCAGTATGTGTGTACGCGGAATCACCGAGACTTACTTTAACTGAAGATATATTATCAGAACGACGGGCAAGCGAAGCCGGGGTGGAGAGCGTTGTATAATTGTCGATGATGCGTTGGTTCCTACAATCATAAACTAAATTATAAAAACATAAAAAATCCACACCTATTATTGCCCTTGTTACATCGGCAACAATAAATTGCCAGACAAAGTCGCGGCGCAAGCCTAAGTTTAGCGAAACATTTATATACCCGTATGTTTCTATTGTTGTTCCGTTCGCGGCACGTAACTGGTAACCGGTCTTTACCGTTCGTCGTGACAGCGCCGATCGAGGGTAGACACAGAGGTCGCTGCCGGTGTCGACCAAAAACTGCACCTTGGACCTTTGATCGGTGACGAATAAGCGACCAGCACTCGGACAATCATCGGTCGCCATTACTGATTGCCCCGCACATTTCCCGACGTAGTGTAGTCACACGGTTTCACACACCTCTTTGCTCGGTCCCCGAATTTTTGATGGTACCAGCACTGCGGATACCTTTTGTAGCTGGATGCCGATCTGGAGCTTGAGTTTGACCGACAGCGCGTGCGACTACTGGACCTACCTCTAGGCCGGGACAACCGGTCTACCTTGTCCGCTAGCATCGCCACTTGCTTGGTTAACGCAGCGATCTCGGGGTTTACGCCGCCGTTTGAGGTGCTCGAGGATGCAGGAGTGCTGATGGCTGCCGTTGCTGCGGCCTGGGTGCCGACGACGTCGTGGATCCTGTCTGCCAGCTCAGCCAGTTCGGGAAGTTCCATTTTCGACTGCGAAGCCACAATCGCTTGAGTGCCAGCGGGGAGACGGCTCGTCCAGATAGTCCTCAAAAATTCCTCCGGAACAGCTGGACCGGCCAGGTTGAGAAGGTGCCGGTAAAACTGAGACGGCTTCCTGTCGCCTAGTTCCTCGTGCATGAGGAGCTGCTGCACCTTCTTCTCACGGGACGCCGGGAGTCTCTTGATGAGCTCAGTTTTGAGCTTGATGTACTTGTCGGTAGGTGGAGGGTTGTCAATAATGTTTTCCACCTCGTCTGCGTATTTAGTGTCCAAATTCGCCGTTACAAAATAAAATTTTGTTTCGTCGGACTTAATGTTGGACAGAAAAAATTGTGCCTCCATTTGACGGAACCACAGCGCGGGCTTCTCCGGGTTGAAGGGTGGCACGCGCACTCCGACACGAAAACTTTCCGCTGTGCCGCTGCCATCTTGACTCGTGTGGACTTTGTTCTCAGCCATCGTCGTGCTCTTCGGGGTCACCAATGTAGGTTGTGTGGGTGAAGCGTGAGGTTTAAAATAATAGTCCCAATAACAGTGGAAGGAAGAAAGTTTATTCCCACACACAAGTAATCACATATATCACGCACACACAGGAGTTCCACAAGACAGAAGGAGTGGTAGGAAGATAGATGGAAGAGAGAATGGATTGATAGCGAGAAACAGATAAGCAGAAATACATAATTATAAAAAAGCGCGGCGGGAGGCTAAGCAGAAAAGCTAGCTAACTCGCGTGGCAACAGTCGTAAGCGCACTGGCCGACAGGCCGACCGGGGCGAGGCACGCGCGCTGCGCGTGCGGTAGGCGAGAGCGTGACGGACGATCGTGCCGTCCCGCTTGCACCACAGCCATGCGCACTGCGCGTGCAGCGCCAGGACAACTACCGCGTCATAGCTTCACCGCTTACTGATAAGGTTTTAACTAATACGAAAGAGTTTGGCCACGTTTGTTTGTTTGTACATATTAGTTGTCTGTAAATTTTAACTAGTTGATTCTACTAAGACTTGTTGTAATTAATGATTCTATATAATGTTACTGTTTATTTTATAGTGTATATATCTAATGACAATTTCTGTGCTTAAAAGTTAAATTAGTTTTATATAATAATTAGTCCAAACGACATGATAAAATGTATAAATACATGTGGTCACTACAGTGGCTTTACAGTACATAGTACTCACACATGTGCTATGCAATTATATGTATAATACTAAGAGAATGAATCTATACAATGCAAATATATGCAAATGTATCTTGACGGCACGGTTGGCGCAGTGGTTGAGCGATCGACTGCTGCGCTGCGTGACGCGGGTTCGATCCCCGCACGGAACAAATATTTGTACGGCCTACGGATATTTGTTTCGGGTCTGGCTGTTTGTGTACGTGAGTTTAAATGTTTGTAAACGCACCCACGATTCAGGAGAAATTCCTAATGTGGGGCAACGAAATATGATTCGCTGCTGTAATATGTAATATTTAAAGAATTATGATCATTTAAATTATGAAAACAACCCTCGTATTTTTTTTAAACCCATTGTACTATACTCATGCGTTTGAGTGGCACGCATTCACTCTCGCTCTGTCTCTTTCTATTTCCTCTTCATGGTAGCGTTAAACGTTTAACGCAACCTTGTTGGAAGTCGCAGAGAAGTTTCACTTCAAAAAGTCATTCAATGGCGTTGATTGAACTTTGATGGTTGTACTGATGATTTTAATGGTTGTATTTCAGTGACACCTTATTTGTTCCGGTTGTGAATTATATTTTGATTAACATACAAACGGAGTGTCCGTTTGTATGTTAACCTGCACATTACAAAAAACGTAAGAAAAGTTTAATTTCGCGGGCCACATTGTCGTTTCCACCTTAAGGATCGTCACATACAATGCCCGGGTGTCACCGCTGCGAGGACCGGCCGGAGGACATGGTGGAGCACACCGTGGTGGTCTGCTCCGCCTGGTCTGAGCACCGCCGTGTCCTCGTAGCGGCGATGGCGGCGACGACCTATCGCGTCCAGCCTTGGTTCAATCCATGGTCCGGAGCGAGAGGGAATGGGAAGCCGTCGCCTCCTCCTGCGAAGCTGTGACGCTAGCGAAAGAGGTGGCGGAACGTGAGAGGGAGAGAGCCTCACGTCTCAGCAGCCGTGGGAGACGCCCCGGGCGTCGGGGGGCAACCAGTCGCCCCCGGCCACCGTAGGCACGTGCCTGTGGACGGTGAATAATGGGCTAGCTCACCGTCCATCCGTCTCATGACGACAGGCCGTGTCGACGGCGCGTTCGTGTTCCACGCGCGCCTCAAGGAGATGTCAGCAAACTGGAAGGGGTCCGAGACGGCCGATGCCTGCCAGGGTTGCGGGACTGTTCAAAAGAGATACCGTGGCCCTGGAACACAAAGGGCTAAGAAGAAACATGGATGGGTTTTAGTCAGTACAAGTCTGACACTCCCTCCCGCTCCGCCCAGAGCGGGGGGAGTCATTTGATGATTTCCCATTCGTAAAAAAAAGGGTCGCTATACACTTGTGAAATTGTCTGTTGATAATTCTATTTTTTTTTTAACGATTCATATTAGTTTTATTTATTTACATAATATCAATTAAAAATGATTAAATAAAACTAAACTAACAACAAGTCATAAAAGGGCATCAAAAACCGCTGTCAGCTTGCAATGTGCCCACAAGAGACGGGCGGCGTTGCCACGTTGTGTGGCAATACTTAAGGCGGAAACATACTTACGTGTCTTGGCGTGTCGTGACGCGCCAGAAGCAAATCGGTTTCATACATTTAATATGGTTAGGGACATATTTGCATGGCGTGTCGTGTCGCAACGATGTATGAAACCGTATGCTTCTGGCGCGTCACGACACGCCACGACACGTACCTAAGTGTCACAACACAAAGGTTCTCCGTAGCCGTAGATCCAGCGCCAGCATAGCACAATGAGCTTGTAAGACGTGATAGTGCAAGAGTTTCAATTCAATTTGCGTCAACTTTTTCTAATTCTATTGAAAAAAACTAGATGGTGGCATTAGTTCGTCGGCCACGCACCAAATATCACAATCGCATTATTTGGCCACTGTATTCACAACGTGATTGTGGCTGCAGCAGCCCAGGCAGCCCAGCTGACCACATACTATTGCTAAAATGTTTGCAACATGATGTAAACTTGAACTTAAAGCTTGAACCATACATTATCGTTGAATTTGGCAAACTGTTTTTTTTTTTTTTTTTCCTTCCATTTTGTCTTCGCACGGTTTGTCAGGTCAGGTTTTATACAAAAAATACGCGATCCCCAAGTTGAAAGTTTCCCGCCTGGCAAACTTAAAATCGAGGCAGATGATGATTTATATTTGTCAGAAACTGACATTGACAGATTTGGCACAAAAACATGACAGACCAGACACATCATCCATAAAATCACAGCTTAATAACGACTGCTACTGTTTGTTTACATAAAACTATAAGATCTGCTGTCTACTTACAATAATTCTACAATAATTGAACTATGCCTGTATATTATGAATGGTTCTTATTACATTTTAATCTTTACAATTATCGAAATTTTATTAAAGAAAATTGCTTTAATTCGTAAAATTTTCTATTACAGGACATCCTCAAAAAAATCTAATCGAATTAAACATGATTCTCCCAGATTTGAAGTTACAAGCTATCCCCTAAAGACAAACGTTATAACAATAGTAAGTAGTAAATATTTAAGGATAATACAATGACCATGAATATTCACCAGAGTGATAACCAAGATGGTACTACCATCCAGACCTGTTCGAAAAAAGAACTTTCAGCACGTCGTCTTTGTTTTATTCCTTGTTGATTTCCAACAAATAACCAACTGGTTTCCTGGCCTTTCTATTTACAACTAGCACTTCACCCGCAACGTCTGCGAAAATTTTGATATATCACAATATATATTATAATATAGCCTATGTACTTGGTCAAGATGTAGCTTTTTAATAATCGATCAAGTAGTTTTTGAGTAAAAATCATAACAAACAAACAATCAAATCTTTCTTCTTTATAATATTAGTTTAGATATTTGAAATTGCTTCTTCATTCACCTCAATTTATTTATTGTATGTTGCAGAAGGAGTCATCTAGCTCCAGTATCATTGATCATATTAATAAATGGAGTTCAAGCTTTGAAGAAGTGGACCCATTGTTGAGATTTGAACAAATGAATCTAGAAGAAGTAAGTTACCTAACATAAGTTCCCAAGATTTTTGTTATGATTCTATTTATCCTAACATATTGCTATGATTTTTTATAGGATATTAACCCTTTGGAGGTAGAAAAGGCTGAAGGTGTAAATTATTCCAAAGCTTGGAGTACTAGACGCACTGGTATTCTTAGTAAATACACAACTGGTGAAAAACTAACAATAGTTAGCAGCTACCTACCAGGTGGAGAAAAAAGTATGTACCAACCAGTTTTCATTAAATCTATATACAATATGTCAAAAGATCCCTGTCCGATCTGCAAGGGTGTTATTAGGTATCGAGATTAGATTCTATTTATGTGGTCCTTTTTGGATAACAAGTAAATAAAATACCCTGACAGAAATTTAATAAAATGATGAAACTGTTGTATAGCGGGCTGGTTTCCGCAACTCCACGTCTAAGGCGCGTATTTTGCGTGCGGGAGGAAACTGTTATGGCAACACACTCACTTCTCAGTTAGTCACATCAAAAACAAACAACTGATGATCGAACATACTAAAGCCAAAGATCACATTTAAAAATTTTGTTACATTTTAGGGAAATGGTGGTAATTTGAGTACAAATATCAAATTTTTATTATTCATTAATATGTTCACTTTCATCAATATTTTATATTTCTTATTTTTTTGGTAATGTCATACCTATTTGCCCCATTCAGATTGGACAGGTTTTTTTAACATATTGTATATCTATACAGGGTTATTGATATAACACCAGCAACCTTTTAAGAGGTCTTTCTACTCATCATTATGATCACAAAAAAGATTTTTTTGAAGCGCTCATTATTTTTCGAGCCATTTTTGAAGCGCTCATCGGGAATCTAGTACTATTATTGATTGAAGACATAACTCGTCAAAATAATAATGTAGGGAACAGCTGATTCTTTTTTCACCAATTTTTTTTTTTTTAGTAGGTAACTAGGAGGCACGTAGTATGTAGGTAAGCAGTGGGTAGGAACAAGTGCATTGCAACACATGTGGGGATCAGCTAGTGAATATTAATTTGTATGGTTAATATTATTATGATCTTTGATAAATGTATTAATGTAAAACTAATTTTATTTCTTTTTCCCCTTTTTCTTTTTGTTTTATTTTAAGTTAGTTCCTTTTCAGCTCTTATTAGACAGGTATCTAATTTGAATGAGAAGGTTAAACACAGGCTAGAGCAGTTGGATGATTTTGATGAAGGCTCAGTCAGGAAAACAATGGGTTTAAGTCAGCAAGAGTTTGTCACAAAAATTAATATGCTCAATGATGAAATTAAAAAGGTAATTTGGTAAATCATTATTTATCTTAATGTTTTCTTAACAGTTGCAGTTGCAGTTTTTGGTATAATTCCAGTGAGTGGCTCTTTAAAATAATGATCAAACCAGTATAGGTAGACAGCATCAGACAGTGTATGCCTGCAAACATATTGATTTTGTCTTTACAGGCTTGGGAATCAGAACAAAGAGTGAAGGCATTTAAAATAGGAATCCAGTGCTCAAAACTACTGTCTGATATAAGTGTAATGCAGTTTTATCCTAGCAAGTTTATATTGATAACTGATACGCTGGACACATTTGGTACCTTGGTGTTCAACCGTCTCAAAGAAAAAAGTTTCGGGTGAGTACCCTTATAGCTAGGATCTTGCTTTAAACTGGCCTAAGACAACTTTCAAATATTTGTTGATATTGTTACGCCGACTGCTTTACGAGAACATTCTAGGACTACGGTCGAGTCTAGAATGTTCCACGATGGAAGTGTCTAGAAAGTTCGAGAAAGTTCTGGACCTTTCTGGAACCTTCTAGAAGGATTGGTTCCACTATAGAGCCATCTAGAAGGTTCGGGAAGGTTGTAGAACTTTCTCGAAGGATGGGTTCCCCCTAAGGAACTACCTAGACATTGACGGAAGTTGTGGAAGTTTCTCGAAGGTGGGCAGGCCGTATAAATAGGCGACGGGTTAGCGGAAGGAGTCAGTCTGATTTTGGCTACGAAACGAAGCGATCGAAGTGAACGACTAGTGCGATATCTAAGTGATTAGTGATAAATTCTGTGTTTGTGAAGTGTTTTAACTGTTTTAAGTTAATTAAAGATTTTTAGTGTTTATTTGGTAGTGTGTTAATTTGTCCTATACCCAGCTCGTAACAATTGGTGTCAGAAGTGGGATAAATTATGCCAATTCTACCAAAAGACGATATAGACGGTGTCCGCACTAGAAGTCATCGACAGCAAGATATGGACCAAAGGAGGTTTGGAGATTCTCCGACACAGACACCGGCTGGTGCCCAGCCTACGTCGGAGCCAGTCGCTGGCTCATCCGGAGTTTCTCCAGCATCTGCGGCGCCAGACTTGACTGTTTTAATGGCACTACTGCAGGACCAGGCTCGCCGTCAAGAGGAGCAGGCTCGACGTCAAGAGGAGCATGCTCGCCAGTTGCAAGATCAGTTGCAACGAGATAAGGAGGACCAGGCTCGCCGTCAAGAGGAGCATGCTCGCCAGTTGCAAGATCAGTTGCAACGAGATAAGGAGGACCAGGCTCGCCGTCAAGAGGAGCAGGCTCGCCAGTTGCAAGATCAGTTGCAACGAGATAAGGAGGAGCAGACTCGCCGTCAAGATGAGCAGGCTCGCCGTCAAGAGGAGCAGGCTCGCCGTCAAGAGGAGCAAGCTCACCGGTTGGAGGAGCAGTTACAGCGAGATAAAGAGGTGCAAGTCCGCCGCCAGGAAGAACAGATGCTTCTGATAAAAGATCTTCACGCAACCTTTGGCAAAGATCTTAAGGTGATGAAGGAACATGTCCACCAGCATGAGAATCGTATCTCGGAGGCCGAGGTTCAGATTGCTGGTGTGAAGAAGGCCTTAGACGAACTTAAGGCTGGAGATGGGACTGTGGTTTCCGTGGTTGCTGCACCTTCAGCACGTGGGTTTAAAGTGCCTCCATTCGATGGAACATCTTCGTGGTCGGCCTATAAAATCCAATTTGAGGCCGTTATGAAGGCGAATGGCTGGACCAAAGCGCAAGCCATGACCGCGCTCACCTTGGGCCTCCGAGACCAGGCCCTAAACATCCTTGAGGCGCTCGGCAAGGATGTGACCTACGAGCAGCTGCTGGAGGCTTTAGAGTCCAGATACGGCGATGCGCACTTGGAGCACGTATTCCGAACTAAGTTGAAGGATCGCGTTCAACGCAGTGCCGAGAATCTGCAGCAGTGGGCCCTGGAAGTTGAAAAGCTGGTCCGCAAAGCATACCAGTCTGTCCCTGCACTTATCAATGGGAATCTGGTACAGGCTTTCGTCGACGGAATACGCGACTTGGAAGTTAGAGCTGCTGTGAGACTTGGGCATCATGAGACGTTGAAAGACGCCTTGGCCCATGCCTTAGAAGTAGAGGCAGGACCATCGAACACACCGCATCAGGGAGGTTGTGGCGTCACCTGTACGCGACCGTCCGCAAGGGTACAGCCCTAGGTGTTACACCTGTGGAGAAAGGGTTCATCTTCGGTCAAGCTGTCCTAAGCGAAGCACACCGAGAGAAGATCAATCTCAGCAGGGGAGAGTAGCTGAAGTGACTGCCCAGCCACAGCAGGGAAACGAGTAATTGCCAGGACTGGGGGGCGGGTGCTGGCTGGTATTGAAAGAGCCCCGAGGATCTTGATCTCACAAGCTCATGACGGGAACAGCCTGACCATCAAAGGCGAAGTCAACGGAATACCATGCAAACTGACGTTAGATACTGGAGCTTCTCACACGGTCGTCAATTCTCACCTAGCAAGTCGGTTTCTTGGGGACTACTTCAATAACCACGACCGTATGCAATTGTTTACAGCTACCGGTCAGCACATAACCGTCCGAGGCAAGAAGCAAGTGAAGTTAAAATTGGGTGACAGAATTTACTGTCACAATGTCATCGTGGCCGACATAGTGGACGATTGTATCCTGGGTTTGGACTTCATGCGGAAACATCGTTGTGAGATCGACGTTGATCAGGGAGTACTGAAATGTGGCTTAGAGGAAGTCTTCATGGAAGGTGCACCATCAGGGAAGGTGTACTGCTTGAAGAAGATTGTTCTTCCTAGCAGATCAGAAACGATCGTGCCAATTCGTCTACCTCAGTATTCTGGACACAAAGTTCGAAGTGTTCTGATAGAAAGGGCGAACAATGACTTTCCATGGAAGACGACACGAACTCTGGTAAAAGCCACCAACGTCGCAGCAGTACGCATACTAAATCCAAGTGACAAGGAGCAAGTGATTAAGAAGGGCACCTTGATCGGCACTTGCGAAGAAGTAGCTTGGATGCGTCCATTACAAGATCGGCCTACCGGAAATAAAATTCGTTGTGCAAAATTTGACGTGTCAACGCTTTTGGAAAACTGCGATTTATCTAAAGGAGAAAAGGACAAGGCTATGAAAATATTACTTCAGTACGCCGGCATTTTCTCAACAAATGATGCTGACATAGGGAGAACTGGACTGGTTCAGCACAAGATTAATACAGGCAACGAGTTACCCATCCGTCAGCGACCAAGAAGACTGCCTGTTGCACGGGAAAGAGAAGTGGAAACCATGATTGATGGAATGGTGAAGGACGGTGTTATAGAGCCTTCATCCAGTCCATGGTGTTCTCCTGTAGTCCTGGTAAAGAAAAAGGACGGCAGCATGCGTTTTTGTGTGGATTATCGACGACTGAACGACGTCACGAAAAAGGACAGCTATCCACTGCCTAGGATCGATGACACACTGGATACGCTGACTGGAATGAAGTGGTTGACCACGCTGGATCTGAAAAGTGGCTATTGGCAAGTAGAAATAGACCCCAAAGACCAAGAGAAAACTGCATTCTCAACAGGAAAGGGGTTATGGCAGTTTAAAGTTATGCCATTCGGATTGTGCAATGCTCCTGCAACATTTGAAAGGCTGATGGAGCAAGTACTCGCCGGATTGATTGGAGACGCATGTCTTGTCTATCTAGACGACATAATCATCGTGGCCCGTACATTTGAAGACCACCTTAAAAACCTCAACCGAGTGCTGTCGAAAATCCAAACAGCAAATCTCAAGTTAAGTCCGAAGAAGTGCTCGTTTTTCCGGAAACAAGTGAACTTCTTAGGACACATAGTTTCGGGGGAAGGTGTTCAAACAGACCCGGAAAAAGTAGTCGCTGTCAAGGACTGGCCAGTTCCGAAAGACAAGACACAGGTCAGAGCATTTTTGGGTTTGTGCTCCTACTATCGACGGTTCGTAAAGAATTTTGCCGACATTACGAAACCTTTACACAAGCTCACTGAGGAAAAGCGACAATTCTGTTGGGACGAGAGCTGCGACGTCGCATTTCAGGAATTGAAGAAACGTCTGTGCAAAACACCTATTTTGGGATATCCTGACACTGAAAATGACTTCATAGTTGACACAGATGCAAGTAATACTGGAATTGGGGGCGTACTGTCTCAACGGAAAGGAGACCAGGAGGTTGTGATTGCTTACTTCAGCAAATCTTTATCCAAACCGGAAAGAAATTACTGCGTTACTCGACGGGAGCTGCTTGCCGTAGTAAAAACATTGCAGCATTTCAGTAAATATTTGCTGGGGCGGAAATTCCAGCTGCGAACTGACCATGCTGCCTTGAAGTGGCTATTACAGTTCAAAAATCCGGAGGGACAAGTGGCGAGATGGATTGAGCTACTGCAAGAGTTTGACTTCGTAACTGAACATCGCAGTGGGAGAAATCACTGTAACGCAGACGCCTTGTCAAGAAGACCTTGTCCTGAAGATTGTAAGCACTGTGCCAGGCAAGAGACTAAGGAGGTAGCAACCGTGAGGATGCTTAGAACAGATCTCAGCGATGAATGGAAGGAAACCCTACAGCAAGCTCAGCAAAATGACTTGGACATCAAACCGATTTTCGAGTGGATCACAGCTGGTGCTCCTAAACCCAAGTGGAGTGATGTGGCAGCGATGAGTTCCATCACAAAGAGTTATTGGGCACAATGGGACAGCTTGGTTATCCAGGATGAAGTCTTGTGCCGTAAATGGGAAAACGCTCGAGGGGACAGGTGTCATCTACAAATGGTTGTCCCTAAAGCTAAAGTACCGGATGTTCTACGGCTATATCATGATGGATGTTCAGGCGGACATATGGGGGTAAAACGGACTCTACTGAAGATCCGAGAGCGGTTTTACTGGATCCACTGTCGAGAAGATGTGGAGGACTGGTGTCGCAAATGTACCACTTGTGCGGCTGTGAAAGGACCCCAAACACGCAGCAGAGGTGCATTAAAACTGTACAACGTTGGAGCCCCCTGGGAACGGATAGCACTCGACGTTGCGGGACCATTTCCGCAAAGTGAAAGCGGGAACAAGTACTTCATGGTTGTCATGGATTACTTCACCAAGTGGCCAGAAGTGTTTGCCATTTCTAACCAAGAAGCTACAACAGTCGCAGATAAATTGGTTCAGGAAGTTTTCTGTCGTTTTGGAGTACCCTTGGAAATTCATAGTGATCAAGGAAGGAATTTTGAATCACAAGTATTTCAGGAGACTTGCCGATTGATGGGTACCCACAAAACCAGAACCACCTCTTACCACCCACAATCTGATGGAATGGTGGAACGTTTTAACCAAACGTTGGAAAGATATTTGGCAAAAGTCGTGGAAAGCAGGCAAAGGGATTGGGACAAGCACATACAGCCGTTTCTTTTGTCCTACCGTAGTGCAGTCCACGAAAGTACGACTGTAACACCAGCCTTCGCGAACTTTGGAAGGGAATTACGGTTGCCAGCAGGTTTAATCACTGGAACTGCTCCTGCCGGCCTAGCATGACCGCCGTAGAAACGGGCTATGTCTACGGAAGAATCGACAATTTGACAGATATTTCTATCGTCCCAAGCATGGCGATATTAAGAATGTAGAAAAGAAATGTTTCTTTTCTTCAGTCGACACAAGTCTACAACGTCGAGCATGACGACCATATTTTCTCTTCTTTTGACATTTGGGGGTAGAAACATTACTTCTGACAAATGTCAAACTAGTCTTATTAAAAACTAAATACGAGAAATACGTTTCGTGGTTGCGTTGAGTTACGTTCAAAAGGTTGAAATGTTATGTAAAATATTTAGGTTTAATTTCGCGAAAAAGATCCAGGCCTGGATCCAGGATGCAGCAACACCATCCCGCCCACGAAAATGAAAAACTCGTGCAATTGGCAACTTTTTTTTGTTAACTAAACGCAATAATATTCAGGGAATATAAACATCACGTGATACGTCCCCGTTGCTATGGAAAGAATTTCTGTCTATGTCTTTGTAGAAACGCGAGTCGACGGGGCGCGCCATGCTCGGCCAGAAGAAATGTCGAGTTGTATAGAAAAGATTTCTTGTCGTTTCTTGGTAGAATAGAGATAGAACGGTCATGCTAGGGGGGCTGATGCTCCACGCAGTGTAACCGATTATGCAAGTGACTTGCGTAACAAGTTGAATGACGTGTATGAGCATATCAGACAATCCGGCCAACAAATGTCTGAGAGGATGAAGACCCGTTATGACCGGAAGGCAAACAGTAGAGGGTTCGACGTGAATTCACTTGTGTGGCTGCATAACCCAGTGCGTAGCAAGGGGAAGTCTCCGAAATTGCAAGCAAAATGGGATGGACCATACCGAGTCGTGACCAGGATCAACGATGTCACCTATCGGATACAGAAGGGTCCACGAGGTGCGCCTAAGATCGTACATGTAGACCGATTAGCGCGATACTACGGGACTAACGATGCTCGGGACGAGCATGTCTAAGGAGGGGGCAGTGTTACGCCGACTGCTTTACGAGAACATTCTAGGACTACGGTCGAGTCTAGAATGTTCCACGATGGAAGTGTCTAGAAAGTTCGAGAAAGTTCTGGACCTTTCTGGAACCTTCTAGAAGGATTGGTTCCACTATAGAGCCATCTAGAAGGTTCGGGAAGGTTGTAGAACTTTCTCGAAGGATGGGTTCCCCCTAAGGCATAGACATTGACGGAAGTTGTGGAAGTTTCTCGAAGGTGGGCAGGCCGTATAAATAGGCGACGGGTTAGCGGAAGGAGTCAGTCTGATTTTGGCTACGAAACGAAGCGATCGAAGTGAACGACTAGTGCGATATCTAAGTGATTAGTGATAAATTCTGTGTTTGTGAAGTGTTTTAACTGTTTTAAGTTAATTAAAGATTTTTAGTGTTTATTTGGTAGTGTGTTAATTTGTCCTATATATACCCAGCTCGTAACAATATAAAGGGTGTAAAACACCTCTTAACGATGCCGAAAGGCACTGGTTCTCCCTGTCATTGCGATCATTTTTTTGTTCTACACCATACCTGGGAACCATCTAGTTACGGAGATATTAGGGGTCAAAGTTCCAACTTATTGACAAGCATTTTTTTAAATACAAGTTTTTAATGTAAGATTTTTACTTTAAACACCTCCACGACCCCCGTACTATTCAATCCGTCCATCAGCACAATGTTTTGAGTGCGTTACATTGAGTTCTACCACAAAACATGATTTTACACCCCAAAAGTCGTTTCCCAGCAATAATTTTTGCGTAAAGTTACTTAGTTTCATGTACAGAATGCTTGGTTGACGGCTTCGTGATGAGGTGATTTACACCGTGTATATTTTACAGAAACAATAATCTAATAAATATTCACAACATTGATCCAAGGACAGTTCCAGAGTCAGCTAAAGAGACATGCCAAAACTGGATGTACAAGATGGCGTCGATCAGAGAATTATTACCTCGCCTATACATGGAGATGGCTTTGCTGAAATGCTATGTATTTATATCTAAAGATGAAATAAAGCCGGCCATAGCGAGAATTTCCACTATGATAAGAGGAATAGGGAATCCCTTGGTAGCTGCATACTTAAGAGTATATTTATGTCACAATGCCTCTAGACTGCTTGGTAAAGAGAGTGACGAGTATTTTTATGTTAATTTCAAAGAATTTCTGGAGGAATATCAGCAGGTAATTACTTTTTTTAAATTAAAAATATTGTGGCATTAGAATTGATTGCAACTGCTAATACAAGTGGCTAGTGTGATTTTTTTAAGTGGACTGGGATGGCCAAATCTGAAACTGAAGAAAAGCGAAAAATAGCCTCGGGCCCGATTTTGATGAAAACTAAAATAATATCATTGGATTTTTGAAAAATCTATATTCCTAGCCAGGGTCCGAACCCGTTCATTTAGGAGAAAAAACACACTATTTAGAACACCATTCAATAGTATCGTAACGTTATAAGGATCAAATGCTATAAAGCAGTGTTTTTAAACCTTTTTCATGACATGGCCCCCATAGTTTGAAAATAAATATTTCGCGATCCTCGACCTATCGCTTTTTTTCATATACTTTAATATGTTACAATTATTCAAACCATATATTTTTTTTTGCATTTGCATGGTTGGGATTCGGATAAATAGACACACATTTTAACACATTTTTTACATCGAATACGTCGCCAATTGCTAGCGCAATAGGGGACCGGACTGGGTAACGAAAACGACATTCTATTTTGTCCGTCAGACAGGTAATACAAAAATATTAGACACGTATTTTTTGTTTTATCAAAATATCAAAAAATTACTTAGTTAAAACTCATTAAAGATGGAGAGTGGGGGCTTACTACGTCACAAGTAGGTATAAAACTTACCTACATGTGACGTCATGCGCCATTTCAACTCAATAAATATATCCGTAATTTTATGACCACGTGAAAAAAGAAAAAATACGTGTCCAATACTTTTCAATAAACTACTCGACGGACAAAGAAAAAAAAATTGGATTATCCCCTATTTACGCACATACACAGAAATGGGCTTTTCTTTCTGACTTATTTGAAAATGATGAAAATGTCATCACTGCTAAAGATAAAATCCAAGACATTACAACAAAATTGACTTGTGGTCATCGTCTATAAATCAAAACAACCTCGATTCATTTTCGTCGACACTCTTATAATGAAGAAGTCGGATGTGAGATAAATATCAAGGCAAGTTTACCTGGTATGAAAATGGTGACAATAATTTGAAAGAAGAATTGTGTCTTTACTTCTCAGTGCAAGAGATGTCGGAGGACACTGAGCAAAGGTGGATAAAAAATAAACCGTTTAAAATGCAGCTATAAAAGAGGAAATTTTGGCAACCAAGCGTAAAGAAAATTGCTGGAATTATCTGCCGATTCACGATTAAGGGTCAGTTCACACCGAGACGCGACGCGACGCTGCGCGCACACTTTTAAAGAGCGATTCAAAATATAACTTTATTTTCTACACGAAAAGATACACATTTCGTTGTCAGAATTCAGAATACGTTGCGCCACGCAGCGCTGCGCCGCGCGACGCCTCGCGGCTTAGATTTCAGTAGAAATCAGAATACGTTGCGCCATGCACCGCTGCGCCACGGTGCGCCGCGCGGCGTAGGGCGACGCAGCGCGAGATCACTGGCCTCTTCAAGTATCGTCGCGTCGCGTCGCGTCTCGGTGTGAACTGACCCTTTTTTTTTTTGCGGATGGTAAATCATCAAATGACTTCTCCCGCTCTGGAGCGGGAGGGAGTGTCAGACTTGACTGACTACACCCATGTTCCTTCTTAGTTCCAGGGCCGCGGTATCTCTTTCGAACAACCCGCAGGTGTGAACTGACCCTAAGTTCTCAATTTACCAAAAACGGATCCACGATGGGAGAAATTGGTTAATGAAAAACAAGCGCAACCATCAGTTGCTCATAGGTTTTATTTTTTAAATTTGTACTTTTTTTTACTTACTACGATTTTATTTTTCGACTGAAGTTTTTTCGCGACCTCTTGCGACCCCCATAAAGACGCTTCGCGACCCCAGGGTATCGCGACCCACACCTGGTGAAACACTGCTCTAAAGTAACACTCGGCAAACTAAAGAAAAGAGCCAATTTTAACAAAACTTTTTAGGTACTTAAATTAACTAATACATTTATAAAAATAAAAATGAATCGCCAAACTGTATGTACGCGCATAACTTCCGAACGACTGCACCAGATTGTTTTTTTTTTGTATTCGTTATTTTCGGGAGGTTTTTTTTTTGTTTAAGTATATATAAAAAAAAATAGGGTAGGTAGGGCAGGGTCGGGTAGGTAGGGTAGGGTAGGAGGTAGGTAGGAAAAAGTGCATTGCAACGCATACGGCAACGCGCAACACGGTACAGCTAGTTTATGTAAAAATCCAATGATTCTGTTTTTCTAACTCAAATTCAAAGCATTTATTTCAATTAGACCATTACAGGCACTTTTGAAAGCCTAAAAACAAAACATAATTACAGTCTTAGTCATAAGGCATAATAACTTGTACTGTAGTTGCCCATTCCAAAGCGTAGATATCTATGGAGAAAAATGGGCAAGAAACTCCATGGACACTATAAATCAAAATACTGTTACAAAATCTTGGTTTCATTATTCATGTTGAGAATTACAAATATGTGAGAACGATGTAGAAATACGTGCAAGTTAAGAGCGTCCAGAGTACAAGATTGAATCAATAATTAAAAAATAAAGTAATAGTATAGTATACTATTTTAGAATGGAACCACTTTTGAAACCGGAAGCGGGCGACATAATGCTTGATGCTGGGAGGTTCGGTACTGATGACCCCTCAGTTAAAATTACTTATGCGGAGGTTGATAAGGTTATTAAGCAGATGACAAGAGGGAAGTCACCGGGGCACGATGGTCTCAGCATCGAGCATCTGAAAAATGCGGGTGTTCATCTGCCCAGGGTCCTATCCATGTTGTTTACTTTCTGTCTTCGTCATAACTACCTACCAGACGATCTTATGAAGACCATAGTAGTACCTATAATTAAAAATAAGACTGGTGACGCATCAGAAAAGGGAAATTATAGACCCATATCTCTGGCTACGATCTTGGGTAAGGTGCTGGATGGTGTGCTTAACAGACATTTAAGCCAACATGTCTCTCTGCATGACGCTCAGTTCGGATTCCGACCTGGGCTGTCCACTGAATCTGCAGTACTGTGTCTTAAGCACACTGTCCGGTACTATACTGACCGAGGAACACCAGTATACGCCTGCTTCCTAGACTTGTCGAAAGCATTTGACATGGTATCATACAATGTTCTGTGGAGGAAGATGAGACTTAACACCGGGCTGCCTGTAGAGATCATCAACTTATTTAGATACTGGTATGATAACCAAAACAATTTTGTCAGGTGGATGGGCGAATGCTCGGATGAATATAGGATGGAGTGTGGAGTAAGGCAGGGGGGATTAACTTCACCTACTCTATTTAATTTATATGTAAATGGACTGATTGAGGAGCTTATCAGTGCTGGTGTCGGTTGTTCAGTGGATGGTGTTTTTACGAACAATATTAGCTATGCTGATGACATGGTGCTGCTGGGCCCCTCAATCAGTTCCGTGAGGTCGCTATTGTCCATATGTGAACGGTATTCAGTGGCCCATGGGCTCAAGTAAAATGTTCAGAAGAGCGAGCTGCTAGTTTTTAAGGCTGGGTCTAAAACCTACCCTGTTCCTCCGACGGCACTAAATGGAACCGTTCTACAGCAAGTGTCCAAATTTAAGTACTTGGGTCACTGGGTCAATGAGAATCAAAGTGATGATATGGACATGGATAGGGAGCGCAGGGCATTGTCGGTAAGGGGTAATATGCTGTCTCGCAGGTTTGCGCGATGCTCACGTGATGTAAAAGTCACACTATTTAAAAGCTATTGCCAAACGTTATACACGTGCAACCTGTGGAGCAATTACACTAAAAAAGCCTGTAATGCCCTGCGCGTCCAGTATAACAACGCGTTCAGGGGTTTGTTGGGGCTCCCATGGCGGTGCAGTGCCTCCGGCATGTTCGCCGACCACAGCACGGACGGCTTCCAAGCGGTGCTACGCATAAGAACGGCGTCCCTGCGGTCCCGGGTAAAAAGTAGCACCAACACACTTCTGAGCGTGGTGTCGGACAGAGTGGACAGCCAAATCCTGAGGCATTGGTCGCTCATGCATGTCCAAAATATTAATTTTAAATTTTACTAACATAGCTTTAAGTACCTATCTGCCTAGTAACATAATATGGACTTATATCATTTAATGTGTGCTAGTCTGAAATAAATATTTTCTATTCTAATAAAATAAACCGTGGCAGGAAAGAGATGACCAGTCACAACTGACAGCGCCCGTTTACGATTTTGACGCATGTATCAGCCATCATTTAACTCAACCATATTAAAGAGAACTAAATGACCCACCTGCCACCATCAGCGTGACATTTGAGTGAGAATGACATTCACTCAACCGCCAGGGTAACTTCGCGTCAATGAAAGATGTAGATACTCAGTAAATGGTGGCTTTACAGTACATAGTAGTAAAACATGTGCTATGCAATTATATAATAATACTAAGAGATTGAATCTATACAGTAAAAAGATATTTTTACAATCTTCTGCAGCTTTCACAATAATTTCACATGGTAATTTGATTGCCCCTATGGTTGTGGACCAGACCAGCATTTAGCCAAGCATTTTTGTCATCAATGTAATCCCCCAACTTATAATATGCTTGCCTACATAGTATGCGTTTTATGCAAGCTTTAATTTCGTCTCATTCTGTTGTAGAATGGGGGGAGGGTTATTGTAACATTTTAAACAGTACCTCATGAAAGATGAGTCTACTTTAGCTAGCCCGTAACCTGGCTGAACTAGTTAATAAGTATAAGCGTATAAGCGGGCGAGAGACTCCTTTGAGGACTTTTCGCTATTACTCATAGTTTCAGATTGGGCCATCCATCCATCACTTGTAAAATTCACCCTGATAACTGTCTTAGCTGAGCCTGTTTCATTCCAGCTCCTCCGTTTTAGCTTACAATGTTTTCTTGTGATAGGTTAGGTTAGCCGGGCTGTTTCCGCACTTAGCCTCTTTATTGGGCCATTGTACGTATGAAAAATCCTCTGGTTACTCAAATCGTCCCAGTTTCTCCCAGAAAGCTAGCAGCCTTTTCAGGCTGCTGCAGGCCTCCGGGAGCGATGCCGGCGATTGAAGAATCCGTGCCCGTTGATCTGCCACGCTTCTGCACTCCATGAACACGTACTGTGGTGTTTCTTCTGCCTCCATGCATCCTCTACACAGAGGGCTATCAGTCACTATGGTAAATAGGTGTTTGTTCAGGGGACAATGGCTGGGTATAATACCTATAATCTTGCGAATTTTGTCCCGTTTCAGTCTAGTGATGCTGCGGGCAGATGCTGCGGGCCCTTTGGTGCTTACGGAACTGCACTCTTTTTGCCTGCAGGTTCCTACATTCCATTTGGTGTATTTCCTCGGTTTTCTTACGCAGCCCTGATTTTATTTTGGGCTTGGGGTGTGGGCAGTAGTAGTTCCGGACCGTATGCTGTTGTCTCCGCTCCCCTTTTGGCCAGTTCATCCGCTGCGTCGTTACCCAGTGAGTTACTGTGCCCTTTTATCCATTGCAGAGTTACTTTGTTTGTGTTTGCAATGTGTTGGAGTGCGCTGTGACATTCCAATACGAGGGCAGAAGTTAAAATATTGTTTTGTAGCGCTTGGAGCACTGATGCACTGTCTGAGATGACTTTGATGTTAAGATCTCTGACGTCTCTGGCTGCAATGCTTGAGCCGCTCTGGTGATTCCAATGCATTCTGCTTTGAAGATTGTGTTTAGTTTGTTTAAAGTGGTTGATATTTAAGTTATTTGAGACGCCAGCTCCAGTGCCGTTTATCCTAACTTCATCGATGCCAGAGAAATCTTCAGCTTCCGCTTTGAGTCGGATATCGTATCTTCGATCGAAGACGTGGTGACATGGAGTTCTGTCCGTGGGTGCATCCAGGAGTGGAAGTGGAGTGGTCCTTTAGAATCCCTTGCAGAGCTTTTGAGTGTTGTCTCTGCGTTTAGTTTCCACAAACCGTTTGATCAGGCGGCTGTCTTCGCCTCTTCCTGTATCCTAAGATCTAGAGGCCTAAAGTTTAAGAGGTACTCTAAAGCGGCTGATGGAGTGGTTCTCATACATCCTGTAGCTGCTACGGTCGCTAGGCGTTGTAGCCTCTGGAGTTTCGTTTTTACTGTGGTCAGTTGTGTTCTGGGCCACCATACAACTATCCGTAGGTTAGAGAAGGTCTGATAACTGATGTGTACAGTGTGACCAAAGTGTGATCTTTGGCTTGAGACCCCATTTTATACCAACAAGTCTTCTGCACTGATCAAAAGCTATACAGGCTTTCTTTATTTTTGCATCGATGTGACTCGCCCAGTTCAATTTGTTATCAAGTATGAGGCCCAAGTACTTGACTTGTGTTGATAGGGAGAGTTTGGTATTGAATAATTTTGGTAACTTCCTTTTGTTGGTGAAAAGGATAAGTTCTGTTTTTTTTTCTTCAGATTTACTGACAGCTGTTGTTCGTCACACCATTCTTCTACAATCTGAAAGGCAGAACCCATTACTTTACACAACACATTTTCTGCATTCCCGTTTATCAGTATTGTTAGGTCATCTGCATAACCATTAGTAGTGTATCCTCTATCGTTTAGCCTTTTTAAAAGGCTACCACTATTATGTTCCATAAAAGAAGTGATAGGACTCCTCCTTGTGGACATCCTCTGAATACCTTGGCTCTTGTGGTAGTGTTCATCTCTATCTGGACCGCCCTTTTGCTTCTTAGTTCAGTGATCCAGTTTCTCACAGCTTGTTCTACTTTGAATTTTTGAAGGGCGTTGTTGATGCTGTTGTGCATTGTTTTGTCAAAAGCTCCTTCTATGTCTTTGAAGGCCGCAAGTGTTGATAATTTGTTTGTGATAGCCGAGTCGGCTATCACAAACATATTTTGTGCACTACCGCGTATAAAGCCAACTCTGTTGATCTGCCCTTTCTGTAGGCATGTTGTTGAGGATGTAGCGGTTTATCTTTTAGCGCGCCATCCCTTAGGTGTCGATCTACTAGGCTTTCGTTTTCAGGAGGAACAATGTTAGACTAATGGGCCTGAAAGAATTGGCGTGGGTGTAGTCAATGTAGTCATCTTTACCTGGTTTTGGTAAAAAGATTTATTGTTTTCTTGTGATGCAAATAATTATTAGATATGGACTCACCCTTTTCTATAGATGTTGAATTATTTCATTCCTTGACTGTGAATATATTTTCTAACTCTTTGCCACTTATTAAAATTGGATTACAGATTTTCTTAACATCTATGAGGAAGAAATATGAGACACAACTTCTCACACAAGACAAGTATTTGAATCTTTTCGTACCGGCCTTGGATTGGTTGTTGTTTGGGACACTTAACTCTAATAAATGTAAAAATGATCTTTTGGAAGAGTTCCTGCTAAAATGCGAACAAATAGAAAACAAGTATGTAGTTTTAAAACAATAAAGTTAACATTTTATTTTTTATTATTTACCTAATGATGTTTTTTTTGAATGATTAATATGATGTTTCTTTTCAGTGAATTATTTCTATGTTGTATCGTATCTGCCTTCGATTCTTCGACTATTATTAAAAAAGCACCAAAAATTCTGGACATGGTTCACAGTTATGCTGATAAAATGGGTAAATATATTTTACATAGCGTGCGTATGACATGTTTTCAAACTGTAATTAGCATTATGAAATACACAAATGTTCCGTACTTGGAAATTAGAATAATTCGAATATAAAATAGTGATAAGAATTTTCTAGAACGAATTTAACGAAACATTGTGATTATAAAACGCACACGTAATATTTTTATTGTAAAAATTATTTCGTTTTAGTAATGATGAACGAAGTCTTGACTTCCCTTGGCGAACATTTTTGTAAAGCAGATACCCATCGCCAGATGGCGTCTGAGTCATTAATTCAGACGTGGTGGAAAATAGCGAGCAGTATGAAATCCACCAACCACTTCCTGCAAGTTTTGGAACCGTGGCTGCAGTTCGCTTGTACACATTTATCGGTAATTGTTAATGATTGCGGTATTTTTTGTGAATAAATCTCATATTCGTTCTCAAATATTAAAAAAAAAATGTCCAGCCGTACAAAGCGACTAATAGAACAAGGCCCGTGTAAAGTTAGCACCATCATCCGCCTACCTAGCATAACCAATCTGTTCAGTTACATCATCCAGCCCCCGTGCCAATTTCTTTGCAGACAGAAGGCACTCCTTTTACCATACATCTATCTCGATTAGTCGTCTACAGTCCCGTTCTATGTAAAAACCTCAATCAACAATATCTACGTACGAATTACCCCTGTTCATGACCAAATAAACGATTTTACTTAAGGCGTATATTAGTAGTAGTATTTTGAATGTATAGTTTTTAAATAACGTAAATAACTTACCTTTTAGATTCCTTGCCCATTGGATTCAATTGTAACAATATTTGTATGGTAAGGCCAAACATGATAAGATCTTTTATGTGATTGAACAACCAACATGTTTTGTATGACTGCATGTATACTCGACGTTTCTCTAAATAAATGTCTGTTATCTAGACTCAACACGTAAATGTAATCCTGCGAGGCACGATCCGCTACATGATCAAGTGCGGCAAGCCTGCCGACGAGTACTGCGGGAACTTCCAGTTCGTTATCAAACGGATGGTCAAATCCATTCCTGACGTCGAAGAACTGTTCCTGATGGTAAGGATGCATCTTATTACTATGCTAAAATAATTAAATTACAAACACAAAATCACGCCTGTAAACCCCGAAAGGTTAGTCAGAGGTGTATCTAATAGTACACCGGCATTTCGCCAGCTATGTTTAATGTTCCATGTAATCGGGGCGACCCTATTGCCATCAACTGGGTATAGATCCAGAATTCGCGGCTGCTACAAATTTAAAATTCCTGACGCAAAAACCCATTAACAGTTTGCCCGACCCGGGAATCCAACCTAGGACCTCTTGCTCAACAGTCAATCGCAGTAGACCACTAGACCAACGAGGCAGTCAGCCCGATTTTATTTCTTCTCAAACTGTGCGCAATCTAAATTTTTAAAGAGGGTAACGGCTTACGCGTTCACACGACTGCTCTCAAAACTGTAAAGGAAAACATCCTAAGGGAACCGGCCTATATATATCCTAGAGCCAAACATTCGAAGGCATGTGACATCTACCAACCAGCACTGGGCTGGCGTGGTAGATTATAATAACCCATTCCCTCTCATTGAATGGAGGCTTGTGTTCCAGCCGTGGGACCGTTATAGGGTGTTTACCGTGTTTATGCTATGCTATGATTGTGCTGGCTGGTAGTGCGGATTATTTCGTGTGGTTGTTGCCACAACTAGTACTTCATCACTTTGAGTGAAACAATTTAGTTCATGTCAATTTTACAAAATGATTACGCTTGGCTGTTGTGCATTGTATCTTTTTGCGGCCTTTTTAAACATGTTTCGATTCAATGATCTTTTTGGTACAGGACGCTTTCATGCCTCTGGTGGAGCTGGTGCAAACATCGAGCGCGCGCACGATGATGGCTAAGACCGTGCTGTCCATATTCTTCTCTCGATACACATCCGTGCACATTGAGGACCACATCGTCATCTCCAGTCTGATGAGGCTCTGCTGCATCTTACACGATTCCATCAAGTACGGTTTGGTAGCTACTACATATATTATTATTACTTTGACCGGTCCAACTGCCAAGCCGCAGTTGCGAGGGGTCTAGTTAGTTCGATTCAGCTTTCCATAATATACTTTGTTCTTAAACTTATAGCCGCAGCAGAAAATTTTGTTCTGAAAACTAATTTTCAGTGGTTTCAGAGGCTAACATAGGTTCTTCTTTCTTAATAGGTTTCCGGTTACGATCAGCACCGTCCTTATTCTAATCAACAGCTTCTCTCTCCGCATGACTATCGATGCTATGGAGACTGTTTGTTTTTACTTTTGAAGTCAGCTAATTGTCTTATCACACTGCTTCAAAAAGTATTCAATTACTTTAAACTCGATAGGTAAATCAATTCATATGTACTTTCTAAGTTTATCTTGGACATCACAGGCATCTGTGACGAAAAACATCGTGACGAAAACTGGCTATATTAATATAATTCTGAAATCGCTTACCCGTCCTGATGCTCGTGCGTTCTCTGTATAAGAGGCATTCGCCAGGCAGTGGGACCAGTAGTAGGCTGGTATTATAATTTCATTTGTATATTAGCCCGATTATAAATATACGATCTGATCTTGTTTGCGGGTTGAACGTGGCCAGATATTCTACAGGATAGAGTTGTTTGGAAAAAAAAACCGGAAGCCTTTGTCCAGCAGTCGGACACTCAATAGGCTTACAAAAAATAAGTACGTTGAACGTATTGTGAATAGGTAAATGATGATTCTAACGAGAGTCACTTATTTTGTATGTGTAAAAGCAACGACAATACTGCACCGGAACAAAAAACTAAAAAGACTAAGACATTAAGGTTTTCATAAGCCTGTTATGCTTAGTTGTAATAATCCAATCAGATTAAGAAACAGATTAATGTTTTTGGAGATTTTATTTTAGGAAGTTATGAAATAGTTGGCAGTCATAAACACTATTTGAACTATTGCAAACAGCAGACTGTTTGCGATACAAAATAGATAAGATTTGCTTACCACATTAAAAAAAAACGAGTGGATGATACTGCAAGCGCAACCTCAACTACCGGGGGCGAAGTCTTGTCTTCACATGCTGAGAAAAGTGATGTTGGGTTATACTGAGAAATAAATACAAATCCAGCCCAAATCTGGAAAAAAGCAATAGAATTAGAATTTGTTTATTTTTAAGGAAGCAGTTTTACATGGTATGGTGTTAATATTTTGTTGAGTTCAATACATTTTACTATAACATGTGGTGTACAAATATTCAGATGACATTCTTATAGCTAGTACAATACATTAGACTAAACTTTTCCTTAGATCCCAATTTCCGTTCACAGACGAACTTCAGGCTACAAGCCATCTTCCAGTCCTTGTCCTATGTTACTGCTTAGGCTATAAGCATGCGCGATGCTATAACGTTGATGTATGTCTCAGTGCGGTAACAGTCGAAGACGAGAGTAAAATCTGCGGCGAGCTGATCAACAAGTTTATACAAGCTGTCACGTACCAAGATGATCTCGAAAGGCAGCTCAACTTCTACGTGGAGTGCCGCTCTTCCTTCATCAAGCTGGACGCCGTTCTCATTACTTTGGTGCATGTATGTATCATCATCATCTGTCTAGCCTTTTCCCAACCATATTGAGGTCGGCTAACATGTAAGTATAAACCCATGAAAAGTCCATTTGTTTTCTGAACAAGCTTTTAAAACATCAGCATCATGAATTTCTGATCATTACGTTCTGCCTTAATAGCATTTCATGAAAATACTTGTCGGAAATTACCTACTCATGCTTAGTAACAAAGTTTCAGCTTGGCAGACAAAGGACATGGTCCAAAAATTGCTTACATGCTGTCAGTCAGCGACTAAAATGTAAAGCTAAATAAAAGCTTCTGAAAACTGATCTATAAGACCGGAAGTTAGTGTCGTTCTGACGTAAAATAAATGCCAGATTGCTCTACGTCAATGCTGGCTATAAATTGATTCTGGGTTAGAGCAACATTCTTCACAAATGTTGATATATTTTGTGCCAAAAAGTATGAGTTCTGGTTTTTTGTCTGTAAATACGTAAGTAACTTCCGCCTTTAGAAAGGATTCGATATCTATTATGTAGGTAGTCGTTCGAGACTGACTTGAAACAGACTGGTGAACGGTGCAAGTTATTCTGGAGATGTCACAATACGACCTCTTGTTTTTTCAACTGCTTGATTGCCTCCCATTGCACTTGTTACCTATAATTTCACATAGGCCCTTTAACACGTTCTTTGCCAAAATGCTGCACGTACTTAGATGGCAGCTATTTTATGGCTCGTATAAAATAGTAAGGCACTATGACGTGACGTCGCGTGAAGCGGACTGTTATGTGGTGGCCGCGTGATGTGGCAATCAACGTGTTAACATGCATCTCAGACTTTCGTCTGAGCCCACGTAAGTGTCTCGTGCATCTGTATATCTCACATGTTGTTAGCCCATGCGCTGATGCGGGCAGCAGTATAAAGTACTGGACATTGAGTGAGTTTTCATTGAGGACGTTTTCACTAAATCTAGCCATCCCTTCATGCTAAAATAAAAATAATGCTCAGTTTTGAACGCTCAGTTTGGATTATTGCAAATTCCCACTGTGCAATAATGTCCAGGCATTCATTTAGGTTCTTAGTGTTGGTCAGTACAAACATTGTGTATTGTTTAGGCTGTAAACACACTAGCTGCCCGCGCGAGTCCGGCGCGAGGCAAGTGGCTGCAGCGCGCGTGCGCTGCGTACTGCTTCGTGACCGTGCCCTCGCTGCACTGCACGCTCACCAAGACGCAGCTCTACCTGCTGTCGGGACAGGTCGCGCTGCTCAACACTTGTATTGGACAAGGTAGGTACTGACGAACTGATTTGTTGTCGTACGGCGAGGCTGAGTCGCATGTGCGTAAAATGTAGCCACCGGGACGGTAATAACTATATTCTCTCTCTCTCTATCTGTAACCAGGTTTACCAGATTTGTCAGTGTTTTGGCCCCGCGTCCAGACGTACATTTGTCCGGTCGGTCCATTTGTCCGGACTTTTCGACTTAAGGCCTTTGATTTGAAAAATAAACTGCAAAAGAGCTGGTCCAAAAAAACCCAGAATCGATTGGGACTAAATAGGTATCAGTACTCGTAGGTTCATTATAATGAAACTACTGATACCCATTTAGTCCCTATCGATTCTGGGTTTTTGGTCAATACATTATGGACCGTCTCCTTTAAAATGCTTGAGGCAAAACTCCGGATATTTTGTCAGGATTTTCTGATTTTAAAATGGTGTAGTGGTATGTAACCCACGCATGCACACACCCTGCGAACCCTGCGTCATAACCGCTAAACCGCGTCACCTCGCGTCAATTTATATAACCGCGTTACTCGCGTCAATTTATATTAACCTAATCTTAGTCATTGTTTATACCGTGATTAGTTATAGTAACTCGCATTATTAAATTCAGTGTGTTATATAAATGATTATTTAATTTCATATTATATAGAACCTATTACACACCCTAACAATAGTTCTATAATGGTAACTCTACTTACATGTAACTTAATTCTGTTTGTAGCGGAAGCCAACTTTAAAGCGCTCATTGGTTTGATACCGGACATACCGGATTACATATTAGAAGACGGACAGAAAAAACCCACACATATGAAAGTTGGAGGGATACTAAGTGATTTCTTATCGACGTTATTATTATTACCTGTGAGTGTTCTAGTTTTAAAAGTCACAAGATTAGATGTCCTTAATAATATCTTTGATTTACCATTTAGATATGCTAAAGACATCACACCCTATTTCGATAAAAAATATCTTGTAAATAATCCCCAATATCAGGGCAGCCCTTTTGGTAGCAAATTCTCGTCTTGGGGCGCACCTAGAATAGTAAACGATCAAATTTGGTGTTTTAGGACAACGTGGACAGCAACTGTAAGGCGTACATACTCAGCGGCTTCATCAAGACGATGGAAAGGATACACTGGAAGAAAACAGACCCGCTGTACTATAGCACTCTGCTTCGGACCTTAGACCTGCTCTGCGAAATGACACAGGATAATTACATGCACCATTTAGAATCAGGTTGGCAAATTTTACACAAATTTTAACATACTTAAAAAAGGAGATACAGATCAGCGTTTTCCCGCAGTGTGGCCAAGGCCTTTTTTGGTTCCTCTTAATTATTTTATTTACTTGTTCCCAGTGCTCTCAAACGACGAACTATACGGATGCGATTCCGAATTCATAGAAGTGTTAAATAGATACGCAACGAACATTTGCCAAGAGCTTCTAGTTGTGTTGAAGATGCTCGGCGACAACAGGGAGACTAAGAAGCAATACCACTTGTCCTTGGAGCTGTTCTGGCGAGTGGTGCGGCGCGGAGAGCTCACGGAGCGCTCCATGATGAGCCTCGCGGGGAATCTTTGGATGTTGTCGCAGAAAACACAAGACTCCAATAATAAACTTGGTGTAAGTAACCCTTTCAAATTACTTTTTGTTGTTGTTTCTGAAACTAATAAATAAATGAGAATAGCAAATCGCAGTATTGCTTAGTGAGTAATCGGTTTACAAAATTAAATTAAGCGCATCTTTTGTTACAGAAAGCCATTTTAACAGCATTACAAAAAGAAACCAACCCAAATATTCGTAGCTTGCTACAAAAACTGGAAGGCGGAAAAAATTCGTAAATTATCAAGATCTTTTGAACATATTGTGTAAAGTTTATAAGACTATGAAACCCCTCTGTGAGTGCTATTGTAATATTTATAGTCACAAAAAGGTAACTTAATTATGTTTCTTCTAGCATTTTTTCGATACAAGCCGAGGTGGATTTGCTCTAGACGATCTAATGAGAAATTAGTTGACCAACTATATGCCAATTTCGAAAGATTCGCACTAAATATCTATTTTCTATAAATGTTGCGTGACAGTGGTATCGGCTAATATTTAATGGAAGTGTTGTAATTACTTTAATTGCCGTTAATTTCATAACAATTAGGAAATCTGGGTCCAATAATTTATGTTGTTGTGGTTTTAGTGAGACTTGCGGTTTGTTTTTATCATTCCATTGATTTAATTTATAGTAACGATTACTTTATATTAATTATGTGTATTAAAGATACGTCATATATTAATCGTCACTGCCAATAAATATAAATTGATAGATTCATATATCTGCGTGTGTTTAATTCTCCTTTGATTCCTGTAAAGTTTGCGTTTTTGAGATCAAATTTTACGAATGTTTTTCGTGAAACTGTTTCTTTAAGACTAATACAATTAATTGAACGTGATGGGTTATCTAAATCTTTGGGTAAAGTTAAGAAATATTTGAAAAAAAAAATAAGGCCCGTCGTTAATGCGTTAAATAGTTTCCGAGCGTAGCAGGTACGGAGGTATCTTAATGCAGTTATCGATGCGGTAAGAATTATTGAACTTACCTTTCATAAAATTTCACCTCATTGGGGAAACAAGTAAAAAAGTTAAAATGTGTTCGTGCCTACGAATGGGTTTTTAGGCTTGTTCTGATCTTAGGTAATTCTTGCAACCCTCTCAGGTAGCTGCAATGTCCAATCCAATCATATGTACATTCTATCGTCTAACTTTTTCGGACGTTAGCGTGGCGGTAATGGCTTGTGAATTAGTGAATGCTTCTTACTTTTTAAAGCAATGTAGGGGAGATGCGCTGTCGCGGCAGCAGATGGTCGGTAGCGGCAGGCGCAGCAGCCGAGCGCCGCCGCGAGTGACCCCAACAGTTGGTCGCCGGATGGAGTAAGCGGACATTGTCCGGCAAGACACGCTTCAGTGGTGCGCGCTTTGTTGCGCCGATCTTTCACCTTCGCAATATTGACGCCTATAAAACCTTGTCATTTCAATAATATGAAGTTACTTTCATTCCACCACAAACGAAGAATACAACTCGACCGGCTGAAAAGTAATTTACGTTAAAAAATCTTACTTGGGTGTATACCCATTTTCAAAATGTCCAAACTCGGATGTTTGGTACGTTATTATTGATTTTATTTTTATTTAATGTGCAACGGTATTAGTGTGATTTATTCATACCTAAATCCTTTTTGCAGTTGTTAGTCTGGGCGGTGTGTGAAGGAGTGGTTACCAGTGAGGAACAAGATGGATTCGTTCGGCCATTAGACTTTGGTCCATTATTCGATTCAGGTAATTTTGGTTTCGACTAAATTTTACACTATTATTTAGAGTTTAGTAAACACAATATCACAAACCGCTTATGCAAGCACGCTAATATTTTATTTTATTTATGTATTTCATATCACAGTTATCGTCTTTTCAGGCGTTTCTTCACTGGCTTCTGAACCTATTGCGGCAGCAGTATTAAAAGTAGATAAAAACCAATATCCCCAATTGTTTGATACTATTGTTAGTAGCTCCATCGATTCTTTGCGAAGGGTAGCGCCAATAGAAAGAGCTTTTTCTGCCGACAATTTTGGCTTTAACCCAATTGCGAGCCAAAGCTTTCTACCGCCACCCGGGAGATCTGCTAAATTAGTTTCGCAACCACAACAGCAGCATAGTCAGCTCCAAGCGATACCTATTGGGCAGCAGCTTTCTCCCTTAAGATATGATATCCGCACCGTACATGACGCTGACTATAAAGTGTACAAACCTGACGAAGAACAGGGGGAAGAGATTTTAGCTGCTTTGAGAAAAAATCCTAGTGTGGCCGCTTATTTTAAACCTGCGCAAACCAATGTTGAAGTAGCCCATCCAATCAACTACCGTAAGGAAGAACTAAACGAAAATTCCGAAATTGAACAGAACTACAAGCCAAATGCTTATATTCCAGGACCAACACGTATCCGACGATACACTAGCGGAAGACAAAGAGAAAACCTGAAGAAGAGCAGCGATGACGAAGATGATACCTATAACTACAACTCAGAATATATTTCTAAACCCAAAGCATTCGACACCTCGCTGTATAGCAGCGCTTACAAAGAACAAAAAGACCCTAACAAAGATTATGAATATCCTTACAGCTATGATTCAGGCTATGACCATAAAGAATACGAGAGAATTAAGGAACTGTCAGAAAAACAGGCTGCTGATATAAAACAAAACCCTGAAAACTGCAAAGAAGTCAAAAAGGACGGCATGACGTGCACGACCTGCAAGGATCCGAAGACAGGCGGTAATTTTGAGTCATGTGCATATGTCGCAGAGCCTAAAAACAACAAATATGCATATTCAAAGGAAAGGAAATTTGATAGCAACGATGAACCTGATGCACCCCAACAAGCAGAACCAGCACAGAAATCAGAAAAATATACCGAGGCCGATGACAGTAGCGAACATAAGTACGCTAAATTATCTGCAGCCCCTAAAACGAGCCAAGAAGACGATTCCGGTGAAAAGTACAAGTCCTACTACAAACATACATCAAAACCCACTCCAAGCGAAGCCTTGCGAGCGGCAGATGACAAACAAAGTTCAGAAGAAGAAGGAGACAGTTCTTCAGGCAAGTCTTACGACTATAAAAAATCTTTGCCTGGTTTTTATACTGACAATGAACCCAAAAAAGACGTGGAACACGTTTTAGCGGAGTTTAAGAAAAAAGATAGGTCTTCGTGTAAAAAGGTACAGAAAAATGGAATGACCTGTTTTCAATGTGTCGACAAAAACGGCTTGAAAAATGAAGAGTGTATGTTCGTGTCAGAATCTGCGCCTAAACGGAGTCATTTAGCATATCAAGAACTCAAAGAATTTACATCTAAGCCAGCTACTATCGACCAGGGCAATGAGGGCGCGGAAAGCAAAACAGTGACTACAAGTGCTCCTCCAGCTCGGAAGTCTGCTGCATACGTCGTGGACAACACCAATTACGGAAAAAAGTTAAAGCGTAAGAAGGCGCCGCAATCGATTGCTGCAGCTGCTACCAATCCTATCGCCAGTGCTGTGAAACCTGAACTTGTATCTGCTAATACGCGTAAAATCAAAAGAAGCGTAGAGGCTGATGCGGAAAAAAATGCTCAGATTATCGATGAATCTAATATAGCCCAGCCTGAAGAATTTGCGGGAAGTGATTCTAGGGGAGCTTTCTGGGCAGACACGATGCCAAGATACAGCGCGTCTCTAGGCGTTACGCTGCCTGAATACATGTTGTCAAGGTCGGAGCATGAACTTTCGTTCGATGAAACAGTCGCGAGCGCGTAAAAGATATCTAAGGCTTGATTTGTTAGCCAACAAACTCAGTATTAGTAGAGCGTGTCGGTTGTACAACGCTTTAGATACAACCTGAACTAAAGGTAACGGGTATTTGTTGCGTAATAGTAAAATAAGATTTCACAGACTGACGTGGTGCGAGTCAGATATGAAAAATAAAATATGTTCGCAGCTACACCAAGCAAACAATTCAAATATTGGTAGTGTTTTTGTTGGCTATTATAATATAATTATAAATATAGTGGAAATGTGCAGTAAGGCGTAAATACAAAAATACGATTAGGATTATAGTATTGACTGTCCATTTTTATTGAAGTACTTATGTAACGTTGTTAACTAGTTATAGATGTTATGAAATTATTAAATTTGACGTTATTATTATTATATTGGCTTTTTAATTTTACCTTTAGTATCCACTTTATCATTGCCATAGAAGATATTTAGCTTATATCTTGCTACATTAAATAAAGCAAAAGAAAATAAAAATATAGTCCCAATAAATACTGACTAAAATAGGTACTTTTCATAATCAATCAAAAATCATGTTTCTACAATAATTCACGCCACTTGCTAACCCGATGGCCAATCATTTAAAACACCAGGCCAGCCGGCCTAGCATGACCGCCGTAGAAACGAGCTATGTCTACGGAAGAATCGACAATTTGACAGATATTTCTATCGTCCCAAGCATGGCGATATTAAGAATGTAGAAAAGAAATGTTTCTTTTCTTCAGTCGACACAAGTCTACAACTCTCGAGCATGACGACCATATTTTCTCTTCTTTTGACATTTGGGGGTAGAAACATTACTTCTGACAAATGTCAAACTAGTCTTAATAAAAACTAAATACGAGAAATACGTTTCGTGGTTGCGTTGAGTTACGTTCAAAAGGTTGAAATGTTATGTAAAATATTTAGGTTTAATTTCGCGAAAAAGATCCAGGCCTGGATCCAGGATGCAGCAACACCATCCCGCCCACGAAAAATGAAAAACTCGTGCAATTGGCAACTTTTTTTTGTTAACTAAACGTAACCTATTAACTTTCCATAGCAACGTCCCCGTTGCTATGGAAAGAATTTCTGTCATGTCTTCGTAGAAACGCGAGTCGACGGTGCGCGCCATGCTCGGGCAGAAGAAATGACAGGTTGTAAAGAAAAGATTTCTTGTCGTTTCTTGGTAGAATAGAGATAGAACGGTCATGCTAGGGGGGCAGGTCAGTAGGTTTTAGTCAGTACAAGTCTGACACTCCCTTCCGCTCCGCCCACACGGGGAAGGCTTATTTGATAATTTCCAATCCGTTAAATAAATAAGGGCAGGAGGTCTACTCTCTTTCTCCGAAACGTAACTTCGGCAACGAACGATAATTAAACGTAGTTACGTTTGTGACCCTATTCTATATAATTTGCGGACGCACACAAGAAGTTCGAATTAACAGACAATTAACGTGAACGAATGTATTGAATTTTATTGTGTGCGTCCGCAATTGATATAGAGAAGGGTCACAAACGTAACAACGTTTAATTTTCGTTCGTAGCCGAAGTTACGTTTCGGAGAAAGAGAGTAGACCTCCAGGACAGTAAACGTCCAATGATCGATCGGGTGATCGAATCCCAGTTATCACAATCAATAGCTGCGGTTGAATCCACTATAACATTGATGCGGAACCGTACGGCCAACATAATATAAAATAGTTTTATTTGACCCGAAAAGTTCGGCAGCATATTCAAGTTACATGTAACAGTGGGCGAGCCTATGTGTCTAAACACACTATGCCGAGGATACGCGACGGAAGTTCGGCATGATTACGCCTGCAATGCTATTTGAATTACTGGCGACACATTATGCCGAAATTACGTTGCGTTATAGCGTACAGCCGAACTTCAGTCGGGCGTAAGTTCAGCGGAAATTCGGCGGCAACGTATTCTGTAGAACACACATTATACGCGACCGAAGTTCGGTTCGATTGCCGACGGAGATCGGGAGCGGGGAGCAGCGGGAGGCAGGCATGCCCCCGCCCGCGCCCCGCGTGTCCGCCCGTAGTGTTTATTTCGCCTCTGCAAAAGTAATAACGGAACCGTAACAGGATCACTTTATTTTGCATTTGTCTGTCCGGCTGTTTAGATAACACGACACGACGCCACGACAGCGCTCGAAACACTGAATATACACACAAAATTGCGCAACTGAATTTCTGCCGCGTAAGTTCAGCACTTAGGCCTTAGACACACTAGACGGAAATTCCGTCGCCGAACTTCCGCGGCGGAACGCCAATACATGTTATTGCATATAAAATACAAATAACGGGCACACTACGCGGAAGATCGGTCGTTCCGTCGCGGACGATCCCGCGCACGGAGCGGACCGTCACTCGCTCGCGTCTGCTCGGTCGTCCGCGCACCGATCTTCCGTCAGCGTAAGATCGGCAACGTCGCAATTACAGGTATTTGTATGCATCGCGCCACATTCAGCGGATAACTCGCAGTGACGACGCACGCACAGGATGTTTGACACTGAACGATTTATTATCGAAGTGCAAAATAGAGTTTGCCTTTGGGACTCTAGAGAAAAGCCGGATAGAACTGCAAAGAAACGAGCATGGGAAGAGATTGCGAAAATATTGTACGACAATTGGGATAGTGAAATAGAAACAAAACAGCGAGAACTTGGTGAGTTTATCACTTTATTAATTTTCTATACCTAGGTATATCTAATTATAAGTACTCGTATGCATGTAGGTACTAATTGAAACTATCATTCATATAAACCTACTTAACAACGATTATATCAGTCACCTTACCTAAATGAAGTTGTGTTGCCATTCTAGTTTACCTTCTTCCATAAAATATTTTTTAAATAAATCTCTCGTATTTATGGCATTAGAGGGTCTAGATGTATTACAGTTTGATAATGTAGGTAGATCAGAAGTTAACAATTCGTCGTTGTAGTTCAAACCGTCTCGTCTCCGTACAAAGTTATGAAGAACACATGTTGTTTTTACTATCTCTGTAGCAAAATCCGGGTTAACAAGTATGCCCGTATGAAGAACTCTCCACTTGTTGCTCAATATGCCGAAAGTACATTCCACATAACGCCTTGCACGAGATAGGCGGTAGTTAAACGTACGTTTTTCTATGTCTAATGTTTTATTGGGGTAGGGTCGCATAACATGTTTATGTAAAGCGAAAGCCTCGTCAGCTACCAGTACAAATGGTAGTGCTGGGCCGGTAGTTCCGGGGAGTATTTTATCCTCGGGTAGGTCTAACATGTCGTGGTAAAGTTTCTGTCCGAAATTTGAACTTCTAAATACATTACTATCAGCTTCTTTTCCAAAAGATCCAACATCGATAGTAATGAAGCAATAATTAGAATCTGCGGCTGCCATAAGAACAATTGAAAAAAACTTTTTATAGTTAAAATAGTTAGATCCGCTGTTGTCAGGATTAATTATTCTTATATGTTTACCATCCACAGCTCCTAAACAGTTTGGAAAATTTGCGTATTTATCGAATTCTTCTGCCACTTTTAAAAACGATTCCTTATTTGGCTCGGGCATTTCAAGTGGTTGCAGTACTTTCCAAATTACTTCACAAGTTTCTTTTATTATTTCTGCAACAGTCGATCGTCCCATCAAAAAATCGTGAGATAAACTTTTAAAATGCATTCCGGTAGACAAATACCTGAAACAAAAAAAACGTTCAGCATCATCACGTTTTCCCGCCAGTGGCTCCCCCAATCTAAAATAATTAATTAAACATTTATAAACGAACTTATGAAAAATCTGCTTCGGTCAATCCCTCAAGACTACATTTAACAATGTTTCGCATCGATTCACATAATTTACTAGTGATGCCAACTCTCACCTTCGGCGTATAAACAGAAAAGTGGCACCTTTGCCTTCAAAATTCGAAGTTAAAAGTTCGCATCGCTAATACACTATGTGAACACATAGTTAAATGTAGTCTTGAGAGGGTCAACGAAGCGGATTTTCCATATGTGGTATAGATAAATTATAGTAATTGTACTTATAATTAATTATTTTTTATTGGGGGCGCCACTATCGGAGCTATATCACCCTAAGCTAAGTTATTTCGACATTTTGTTGATACCTATATTATTTAATTTTACAGTGGATGAACTTCAAAAGAAATGGAAGCACTTAAGAGATTATTACGTAAAAGAAAAAAAACAAGATAATACAAGAAGTGGAAGTGCTGCACCTAAGAAACGTAAAAACTCATACATTGAATTGCTTCGATTCTTGGATGTGGTGAAAGAGTCTCGGGTCTCATCGGGGAACATAAGCGCTCTGGCAGGTGATAACGACCAAAATGAAAATTCTTGTAATGAAATATCAACTAATACAAACACTCAACCAAGAAATGCAAACGCACAAGAAACTGTAACTGAGAATTTTATTCCACCTCAAACTGAAGAAGTTTCAGGGACCTCCCAAATGAAAAAAAAACCTAAAATGACAGCCTTTCAACAGAGTTTAATTACAGCAATGAATAAAAAGCAACAATCACCTAAAGCAGCCGAAGAAGATGCCGACACGAAATTTTTACTTTCTTTACTTCCTCAAATTAAGAGCCTAAATGAAAGACAAAATTGTGAGTTCAGAATGGAAGTGATGAATTTGATTTATAAAATCAAATATCGTAACTCATTTAACATGTCACATAATCAAACGTATTCTTACAACCATCCTGGCTATAGTACATACGAACAATCACCTACAGCATATAGTATACCTACAGGAGATGTGTCACCGCCGGTGTACCAAGGATATACTACGAATACAAACAGTGCAAACTCCTATTCGACCATACAGTCACCCGAATCTATTGAAACTCAAGTACGTTCAATTCAATCACCTGAAACTGAAACAGCACACTCAATTGAGGAAATAGACAAAATATTTCAAAATAGGTCCACTTAATTGAGATATAGAGGAAATGTTGCAGCAATTTAATTCAATAAAAAGTTAATATACTTAAGTAATTAATCAATAATTTGTTTCATTTCATATACTTACTTAATATTTATCTTACCTTAATGTAACGGTCAGCCTTTCTTCGGGAGGTATAGCTGTTCTAAGTTTTGTATTTTGCTTAGTAATATAGTCCTTAGTTAAATTCAGCAATACATCAAATGATTGTATGGACATACGATAATATTCGAATGCTTTATCTGGATTAAGTCTTAGTTGCATATACAGGGTATGAAATTGCCCAATTTCTAGTCGAAGAGTATTTAAGGGATGAACCCAATATTTACGCTTTCTTCTTCTTTCTTCTTCTAATGCCTCATAAATAGCTATCACTTCTATCGGATCCATCACGAATTCACGACCACACCGTATAAGCGCAGGCAGCCGACTGATGATCTGCCACTGAATATTCAGTGTGGCTGGTACCGTATAGAACGGATTGACCGCCGCGGAAGATCGTCGTCGGAATTTCCGTCAAGTGTGGCGTAGGCCTTATGGTGTGTCATATCAGCCGAATACATTGGAACGTAAAATCAGCCGCGGAACTTCGGTCGCGTACGTTCGGCATAGTGTGTTTAGACACTATTGCTATCAACCGGCCACTAGTCTTTCTATCAGGAAAAAAACCACAAAATATTACCTGGGAATCGAACTGGAACCTCATGTTTAGCTTGCGACGACTAGACATACGATACAGCCAAGCACGACAACTTTTTATTTATTCGAGAAGAAAAGTTTTGCGTCAACCGCACGTCAGCGGTGGTAACAGTTATGTGCATCAGGATTGAGCGCCCATTTTTAAATCGAAATAAGAGTTACAGGGAATTTTAGTTAAAAATAGTAAAAACTTAAACAAAGGGCCATGAATTTCTTCAAACGTGAATTAAAACTTATACGATTCAATAAACTGGGCACTCAATCCAGACGCGTGCATGGGCATAGCCTCAATCTCAGAAAGTACTACCTCTGGGTTAATCATTTTATTTAAGAATTTAGTTAAGAATTTCTTAATCATTTTAAGGAATTCCCAAATCTGTAGAATAAGACATTACAGATTTATGGAGGTATTAGTTAGGGCTCTCAATTCATTAATATCTGAACTGAGGCATCTGCAAAACATGAATATATCTGCAGAAATACATAAATCCAGATGCACATGTAACAGTTGACAAACGAAAACCACCTTTTCTGCTACAACATAAAGATGCTGTCAATGTTGTCATTATCATATATTTTGTACTTAAAATGATTCGTGTTAAAAATATTTTAATACCACGGAAAAATTAAGTTCTTATTCGAGGAGGCACGGGAAAACACTGGGGAGAGGCCCGTGCCCAGTAGTGGGACAGTACAGGCAATTAAAAAATATTCAACACCTAGATTAGTTTCGAATAGATGTGATTGATTCCGCTCTCTGTATAATCATATCATAATGATGAATGTCATCATCTGTAATTTAGGTGGTCAGTACTGACTTTTCAGTCTGCTTACCCTTTCAAAAAATAAATACAAACATAAAAGTGACTGCTATTGGTTTATTTTTAGCATTTGTAAAGACATGGTCCTATAATATGTTCGTTAAACCAGTCGATATGGTTTGGCATATAATAAAATATTGTATGTAGGTACCTACCAAGAATATTGAAACTGTATCGTCAGGTCACAATTGTTGGCATGATATTCGGTCAGTGTCCTAGATGTCAATACTGTTTTTAATGTTTCTATTTTTACTGGTAATTGTCCAAGATACGAACGTCAGTAAGGAGCAGTTTCGCATAAGCAGGCTACCAGACTTCGAAAGAAAGTAATTAATTTCAGTCGTAAGCTGATCATACACCAGTACAGTGTTCTGTGTCTGTTTTTTTATATAAATAAAGCGGAGTGAGATCGGAAGCCAATAATAAAATAGAGATAGATCTCGTTTGTTTTGTGTAGTGACCGCACTAGTCGATTGTACGCCAGTTACTGTTCAGTTTGTGTTGTTGAAGTTTGTGTAAGTAGTTATTTATGCCTGAATTTCTATATGTCCCAAAATATATCCAAATGCTACTTAAGCAGTTCATACTTTAATATTTAAAAACCCCCTCTTAAAACACCCAACCCCAGGAAGTAAACAAAAGTATCCACTAACTACTAACCTAAATTGAATTTCTGTTACAATCACTTAATTTTTTTGCTTGTATGAAGGATACATACCTTCTAGATAGGTTTCAGTATGCCTAAATTTTATGGTTTAATGAACAATAGAAACTTTACCGATACAAAGAATGCCGACGCCGGCCACCGATGTCGAAAAAAAATTATTGTCGCTGTGCCAAGAAGCCAATTGAATAAAAAACGGGGTTATATTATTGCGCAGCGATTTTCTTCAGAGGCTCGAAGTGCTGGCTGCGAGACTTTATTTTTATCGTATTTAAACCTACGTCAGACAGACGGGTATACAAAGGCTTATTGCGTGTTACATTCTATTATTATCAATGCATTTCAGTTTTATCGATGTTTAGTTTAACATCCGTCGCTAGAACTAACCGGCATGGAAACTCAATGAAAATATTTCATTTGGTCAAAGAACGATTGGGTTTGGGTAGAGTTAGACATAGTATTTTAAAAGTTATCGATCGCTCTGAAGTCAAAACACCTGCACGTGATGTTAAGTCGACCGCAAATCAGTGGTAACAAATCCACTATAACCTAAGCTAGCTGGTATCTATCGTATTAGACCTCTGGTTGTATTGAAACTTCTTACCTTACAACGATAAGCCAGCTCAAGGTCAAAGTGTACATACATAACACTGACATCCGATCGACTGTACCGCTGTAGACAGAGGTACCTTCGCAAAGTGAGTACGTACTTTAAATTTATTTTTAGTTAATTCTACAAGAAACGATGCAGAACGAGGATTTTGAGGAGGATGTGTATGTGGACGTAAACTCGCTGCCGCTAAGGCCGCCGCAGCCAATGATACCGCCGGAGAAGGCAGTGCGCCGGCCCTGGCACCCTGTCATGTGGGATGACTCGATCGTGGGCATCCCTCAGCCCGACCAGACGGAGGCAGATGATGAGGTATTTTACTAGTTGCCGATATATTAACATCGAATACCATAACAACACGATTGAATCCCCGAGGGGTTAGGCAGAGGTTTACCTTATAGCCGGTTATGTTAATCTCATGAACTCCGATGTAATTAGAGCGACCCTTTTACCATCAACCGGGCTGCTACTGAGAAACTCACGGTGAAAAAAACCCGTGCTCAGCTGAAGAAATTGCGACCAACGAGGCATTAGAGTTATTAAAAAAAAAAAAACAAAAAGTAATAACGGGCCTACCCGCCAAACATACGAGTGAGATTTCCTTTTATTTGCATTGTCATTGTTGTATCCGCCTTATTTGTGACGTCACTAACCCCTTGATTTCACTACTACTAATGACTGAGACCTAAACCAAGTCTTAACTGCATTTACCTTTTTTCTATAATCTATCAATACGTGTAGGCGGCAAAGGCATTATAGAGACACATACACAATATTAAACTGAGAAACACTTAACTTCCCTCCTTTTAGTGCAATCAGGGGAAAAAAGTTGTCCTACACTTGAATTTTCACGTACAATAGGTACCTATTGTACGTGAAAATTCATACCTATAGCCAACTGGACGTCAGTGGTAACACTTGAATTCAAAAACACCTAGGTTGTGCTACGACATAAAGGTGGCATCAATATCAAATAATTAAAATAGAATTGCGATTGAATGTACGTTTTTGGAGAAATAAATATCTTTAAATGCATAAACAACATGGTGACATATCCGTTGGTACAGTGACGTCTAGTAATACGTATACACACAGAAACTTTTAATAGTGATTTTCTCCTACTGTATTGATTACGGTTTTACGTTTTCACGAACATGGAATTTTGGAAGTCATACTATTACGATTATATATGTTACAGAAACGTGATTAACTGGGCATTATTAATAAGGACCGGCCATTATTAATAATGCCCAAGAGCGATGGGCAAAATGATTAGTTTATCACTTTGACCGGCCATTATTAATAATGCCCTACGGCCCGTGGTCCATGTAATAAGTCAGTGTTGGAGATAGCTTGAATTTATCACTTGGACCGGGCAGTATGAATAATTCCCTACTTGTAGCCGGGCAATTGGGTTAGGTTAGCTTATTTTTTATTAAATTTCATGAACACTTTGTAAGTTTAATTTCATTTAATAAACATAAACACTACAGTTCACCTATTTTATTACTTTGCCCAAGATAGGTTGGGCATTATTCATAATGGCCGGGAAAAGTGATTAATCATGCTGTTTTAATCACATCGCCCAATTCAGTCGGGCATTATGAATACAGACCGGCCATTATTAATAGTGCCCGGATTTATCAAATTGCCCGTAACATATATATATTATCTCAACTTAGAAACCGTAATTTCACGAGCAAATCACTTTTCAGTTTTGCTAAGTGTATACATATTATACACGTGACTATACTACTGTATCAACGGATATATCTTCAAACATCCTTTACCAACAAAATATTTATTTCGCGGAAATAAATCCGCAATCCTTAACGCTCAAGGCAATCCTTCAATGTTATAGACTAATGGTTCACTTTTGTTAGTGGGACTTTTTAGTAAGAAAAATACGTGTTTGCACTAAGCTTTTTATTTTCGACTGGTTAAATGACAATTTGTTGATGTTATGGCGACACACACACATGCATACGTAGTTTATATATCATTGTGCATACGTATGCTTACCTTCACACTCTCACACATACATTGATCTTACCCGACATTCAGCGATCAGTCACTACGTCATTCGTGTCACCATAATGCTGGATTAAAGTTGGCGTTATTTCGTTTAAAAAAAAACTTTATAGGAGGGAAAAAAGGGTAGCTATGTATATTTTGTTTTACCTAACTAACGCGAATATTTAGACAGTAAGTAGATAAGCACCGAAAAGCATTCAAGCCATTTCATTTCTACCCAGCATTCTAATGTGCCTGCGTTTTTTTTAAACAACCGATGGTTGTCGAGGTACGTACTTATCACTATTGTGGAATAAAAAAAAACAGAGGTAGTCATAAGGACTGCCGGCAAAAGTGAAAACTCAAAACAATGGAATTACTATGTTCTTTTTATTAAAATTTTTAAATGCTGTGCTAGTCTAGAGCAATACGTCACGAGCATGTCGGTGACGCAAACCCAAAGACTTTTCCCCTACCAAAAATCGCTCAACGTGGCTAAAGAAGTTTTCATTTCAGCAAACAAAAATATCATCTAAAATAACTATTCCCATCGTTTTCTTCAGACCTACATAGTAGATTGAATCCATCAGTGCAGAAGACCAGTGCCTCACAATACGGTACTGCCTTACGACGAGTGATACAACATCACATGTAAATAGTTCTTTGGTCTACCTCAGCTATTTTGTTCAGGTCGACCGTCGTCCGCGCTGGGAGGCGCCGTACATTACCTTTGCTGAAGCTCAACAAACTCGAATCAAGAACTCGCACAATCCAACAGACCTCGAGAGAGAAATGGTCAGCCCAATGCTTCTTAAACCCATGTCGGTGAATTCACCACATTTCGATCTCATCACCATGGGCGCCTGCAGGAATATTTCTAGAGAGGAGCACCTTCAGTTCCAATTTTGTTTTGCACTCAAACTCGGATTATATTAGATTTTCGATTTTTTTTTCGTTTATCAAGTCATGCAAAGAGTAACTTTCTCAATTTCCACAAAGCCTATCAATAGAAAAAAAATAGGGTTCAAGAGCGAGTCCAGCGAGCTTGGAAATTTTATAATTAGCACCCACCTTTAATTTGATAGGTCAAAAAGGTGGGTGGTTTTCTTTAGACCTTTATAAAAATACGGCTTATTCTCCCCATTTATAAAGAAAAGTTTATGAACGCAATTACGCAAAGGACACAAGATGGCCGAGAGCGCTCGAATATTCTAAGATATTCTCAGAGAAATTAGGTCCTTTTTTAGGTTTCTGTACCCAAAGGGTCAAACAGGACCCTATTACTGAGACCTCGCTGTCCGTCCGTCCGTCTGTCACCAGGCTATATCTCCAAGAGCCATGATAATTAGCCAGTTGAAATTTTTACCGATTATGTATTACTGCTGATGCTATAACAACAAATACTAAAAACAGAATAAAATAAATATCTAAGGGGGCTCCCATACAAAAAAGATCATTTTGTTTGCTCGTTTTTATAAAGAATGGTACGGAACCTTTCGACTTGGCCGGTTTTTGTACATACGTACAAAAACGAGAATAAGAGTAGCGAAGATTTTTGCTTTCCTCCTCAGATACAGTGGTTTCTCTAGTTGCCCGAGATTTCAGAGGGTTTAAAACCCTCCCCTTACCTGCGGCCCTGACGTTGTCGTGTTCACGGGAAAAAAAGGAGACGAGGACACTTAACTTTATTCACAAGGTGATGAAGAAATTTGGGCAGCAACCTGTTTTTATTTACACAGTAACATTTAAAACAAAAATCTATTTCATGTATTTTCTTTCCCGACAAGGTGCAAGTGCACCCCCTTGCACCCTGCTGCCGGCGCCCATACTTATCAAAGATCTTTATTTATCTAACGGAATTCTAGATTTCGCTGAGTAATTAATTACATACTCACAAGCACATGCCATAATCATGTCACGTGTTCGCATTATCCTACAGTGTTATAGTTCATGACATCAACATCTCGAATAGCGCTATGTTCTAGGCATTATTAGTGTTGACCCATATCTAATAGTACGAATGCATATTTTCTCATGCTCCTGTCGTCGATGCTGCCGCTCTAGCAAATTACAGTTTTGAACGACAGAAAGGGAGTCTCGAGAGCATGGAAAAATGCGATTCCGTGCTGATAGATGTGCCACATCTAAGTTGTTTGTAACGCGTAAGGGTTTCTATCTGATGTGGTTCAAAACTTTTTTTTTACTGATGGGAAATCATCAAATGAACCCCGGTCTGGACGGAGCGAAAGGGAGTGTCAGACTTGTACAGTTTACTTGTCTTGTTTTTGGTGTTCCAGGGCCTCGGTATCTCTTTCGAACAGTGCCGTAGCCCTGGCAGGCATCGGCCCTCTTGGACCCCTTCCGATTTGTTGACATATCCTTGAGGCGCGTGTGGAACACGAACGCGCTGTCGACACGGCCTGTCGTCATAAGGCGAACGGACGGTGAGCTAGCCCATTACTCACCGTCCACAGGCCCGCCTGTGGTTCAACCCTTACGCGTTGGACAACATCTTCGGTGACTACAATGGGCCATTAGGTACCTAAAACAATGTGTTTTTTGAAAGCTAGTTAGGTAGTCTGTTTTTCTAGCTAGCTTGCAACAGCTCTTGGGGGTTGTAGCTTCTACTGAAACTAGTCTTGTAAAAGATTCTCGCTATGTTTTGACTTTTGACACGATCCACGTACAAGCTATTTAACAACAAAACCCTTCTGTCAGTTTTTACGGGTGACATAGGCTAAATTTAATTTAAGAATAAGAAATCAACGCCCACGAATTTATAGGCGTAGTCACCATTTGATAGAGCGTTGAAAGACTGGCCGAGTTGGGCGTTGGACAGAACATGATAATCATTATCTTGAGTAAATGAATTTTTCGAATAAATAAAAAAATTACATCATGAGTAGGTATCGGACAGTAAAGGAAAAAAAGATTGTATAAATTATTTCAAAGATTAGCATTTTCTGGCGATATGTCAGCCGTCATGTTAAGGTTGATTTACAAAAGTGACCGTTCCAAATCTTTAATACAAAGACTGCTTTGTTATTTGTTGGACATAATTGAGGAGCGTCAGAACAAAAACCGATAAATCACATTTTGTAATTTTTTTTTTTTATGATGCCAATTGGTTGTTCTCGTACATATCTTGCTTTATGGTTAATGTAACCTGATCGCAAACTGATAAATCCACTCTAAATCCGACCACGAAATACCCGGATCTGAACATAAACCGATAATTACATCAATCGTACTAAACAACGATGGCGATCGGAACAGATATCGATAAATCCCTAACATTTTTCATTGTTGACTCTTTTGATTCTGTCAAAAACCGATATATCTAATTTCGAGTTTCTCATGACAAAACCATAAACAATTTGTAGGATACTGTAATGTAAAGCGGCCTTATTTTTAAATTTGACAGGTGATAGCTTGACATTGACGTTGTCGCAGTTACTTGTCAGAAATAACCGCGTATTGTTATTGTGGTTGTCGGCTTTCAAACCGTAACATAATGTTTAAATGTTTTTAAACTATCAAGTTGTTCTTCGCAAGTAAACTAATGATGATGGAAGATTTAGGTAATCCTGTTGTAGCAGACATTAATCAAGGAGCTCGAAAAAAAACGAAGGGCAAGCGTAGAACTGCTTTGGAACGGGAGAATAGGTACTTACCTTTGTATTATTATTTTTAGTAACCCCGTCAATAACATAACATAACTACACGTTCGTCTAGTCTATCTAAGTGTCTGAAATTGGTAAACCAAAGGATTAAAGGTTTAACATACTCTAATTAATGTTTATCTGGGGGCACGGTAGTGACCCCGCCAAGTCGAGTGTATTATTTTCATGGTTTCAACATTTTGTATTTGGTTGTTTAAGGTACCGTGATACTGATCCATTGGCAATAAATTTTGAGTGGCCATGTTCGCACAATTCCAATAAACTTCAATGCAAAAAGATGTCTGTCCGCTATATTTTAAAAAATAGGCAAAATTTTTTTAATAAGCGAAATAAAGTCGATCATGATGTCTATTTGACACGTCTGATCCCACCGTACGCTCCAGAACGACGTCGACAGAGCAAAGTGGAATCATCAAAACGCAGGACTCGCCTCATGAGCGCGACATACTTTCTCAATGACAAAGGTAATAAAAATAGACCCGTTTGTAAGTCTATGTTTATGAAAACCTTTTCTTTAAAAAAAGACCGCTTGCATCACATAACTAGAACGGTGTTTGACGGAAACATTCCCAAAGAAAATCGCGGTGGCGACCGGAAGTCAGCAAAATCTGCTGCTAAAAAGGATAGTCTACGTCAGTTTATACGAAAATTACCTGCAAGCGAAAGTCACTATAATAGATCGAAATCTCGAAGAATTTATTTATCATGTGACTTGAATCAACGAAAATTAAGGCAAATGTACAATGATTCGGTTCCTCAAGACCTCCGTGTGACAAAGACCATGTTCCAGAAGGTATTTTCTGAAGATTTCAACATCGGATTTAAGAGTCCTGCTTCTGACGCCTGTAGCACTTGTATCTTATTAAGTAATAAAATAAAAATAGCTACTGACCCTGACGATAAACGCATTCTGATGGTGCAAAAAAGGGTTCATAATTTACGGGCCAAAGCGTTCTATAAGCTATGCAGAAATGATGATCCTGACTCGGAAAATTTTTGTTTCGACTTACAACAAGTCCAACCACTGCCTCGGACACCCATTCAAGAGTCTTTTTATTCTCGACAGATTAGCTATTACAATCTTTGTTTCGTGGGTATGGACTCGAGAAATCCTCGTTTCTATCAATGGTCTGAAGATCAAGGTGGAAGAGGAGCCACTGAAGTTGGATCGGCACTCTTGCATCACTTAAATTCTTTGAATTTAGAGGGCAAAAGAATGTTGCGTTTATTTTGTGATGGCTGTGGCGGCCAAAACAAAAATTCGCATATAGTCCACTGTCTTATGTTTTGGCTCGTCAATGAATCCCCAGAAAATATTAAAGAGATATATTTGACATTTCCCGTACGTGGTCATAGTTTTCTACCCGCCGATCGTGTTTTCGGCAGAGTAGAAAAGGCGGTTAAAACCGTTCCAGTAATTACATAAAAGGAAGAATATCAAACGATTTATAAGAGACATGGGGTTGTTTTATTGCTAGAAGAAGATTGGAGCTTGAAGGATGTCAAATCTTTGGAAACATATTATAAAAAACTCGAAGGAATGAGGGACTTAAAACGTATTCATTTGAAAAAATATAATGTTATTCAGGGACGAGGAACAAGGAGACAAACTAAAACTATATATGAGGTGAGAACCTTCCGCAATTTGGTTAACGAGTCTGATCAAGAAAGAAAACGGTTTAGCATCTTAAAATCAAGAAAGACACATCCCCAGTCAATGGCACCACTTAACGTAAACAAATGTCTAAGTGCTCTGAAGAAAGCAGACGTAAAGTCTCTCATGGTAAAGCAATTTGGTGACGACTGGGAGAAAGATGAAACTTTTTCTTGGTACAGAACGTTATTGAGTGAAAATTCCACTGAACCTGTTGATACAGAAGCAGATGTTCCTGACAACCATGAACGACATGATCATGATTCTGATTGCGATTGCCTGGAACCAGAAATAGCGATAATAGTTTAAGTTTTTCATTTAACCTAAATAGCCATTAAGCTTTTAGTTAATTAAAGTATGATGTGATTTTAAATAAAGTTGTTTGATTGGAAACCACCTAATCTGGCTTTAGAAATACTGACGCATGTTCAGCCGCATTTTATCAAGCTCTCATATTCCTACCAGCGTTTTATCAAATACCGATATATCCTACAGAGTTTTATCAAAAACCGATATATCCAGTTGGTTTGGTCAATAACCGATATATCCATTTTCTTTTTTTTTATAATTCAACAGGTACCACAATCACGAATGCATAACTTAGGTTTCCAAACAGTGATTCTAACACCAATAAATTGATGGATTTCGTTCAACTCTAAATTAGAAAACCATGTACTTGGCCGTATTTTTACATTTTTCCACAAAAAACACAAATGAGATTTATCGGTTTTTGTTCCGACGCTCCTCAATTATGGTTTTGGATATTAATAGCTCGATGTCCGGCGACAACCGGCCAACCCGATTAATGACTGATCTGCGGCTCGAATCAGGCAGATTTTTGGCATGCTGTTTCGTTATCTACTAGTTTACGGCATACGTTATCTATTTCCAAATCATGTCTACAAGCCGTGATCGAAACACCTCATACATCAACATTTTGAAATTCTATCTTGTGCATTAGGTATTTACATTTGCTTAAAAATCGTTACTCATTGCCAATATGCGATACGAAACCTACCTCCCCAGCTGAAAAAAAAATTGAGTCAGTTCAATATCACAAGAATGTCTGTTCCAGAGCTAATAATATAATAATTATCCATTTATTTCAGGTAATAAAAACCCATAGATAATACATACTATAACAACAATTCTGTTAGTATATGTAACTTAAAACTATGTTAGTATCACAACAGTTGCACGATGATTTGTGCGTTCGTGTGGAATTTGTCCAAAAACTTTCTAACAACATCAAATGGAGATAACACGTTTGTATGCGCACCACAAACGCCTTGAAATTGACGTTGCGCGACTCTAACAGCTGCAACCTTGGAGTGTACTTCAATTTTTGACGCACGTACTCCTTGACAGGGACTTAAAAACAACTTCATAAAGGTTACAGAATTATAAGTGTTACATGTTGAATTGGTAACAGAATCAAATATGTAACACTTTTAAATGTGTTTTCAAACGTAACATATCTGTAACAGATATAAAAGTGTTAACAGTGTTAATAACAAGTAAACGCAGCGTACTAAAGCTGTAATTGATTATTTCAGTTACACATATTAACACGTATAGAAGGTTACAGTTTGATTCGGTAACATTATTGTATCTGTTACATTTAAGTGTTTTTTAACCGACTTCTAAAAAAGGAGGAGGTTCTCAAATCGGATGTTTGTATTTTTTTTTTTTTTATGTTTGTTCGCGCATTACTCCGTTGCTTACCAACCGATTTGGAAAATTCTTTTTTTGTTGGAAAGGGTATACTTCCCAAATGGTCCCATAGTCACCAAGTCAGGATCTGGTGATGGAATCTTGGCGAAATCGAGGCAACTCTTCAAATTTTATAGGAAAACGTATAGCGATTTTGGTATTTTCTACAATAAGTGAAGCATTTGCGTCCAATAAGAACCATTTTACCATCAGATCTGATGATGAATCCAAGAGAGGCTTCGGAACTCCATAACAAGGCAATGAATCTTAGCTGTGTTTGGGCTTGTTGGAATCGTAACGGTATGCACTTTCCAGGTGTACCAATAATAAGTTAAAAAAAAAAAACTGTTTTAACCGACTTCTATAAGGAGGAGCTTATCAATTCGATTAGTTTTTTTTTGTATGTACACCGATTACGCTGAGATTTATGATCCGATTTGCGTGATTCTTCTTTAGTTTGTTGTGGAATACCTGCCATTTGGTCCCATAAAAAATTAATATAGTTTGACCATATAGTTTTCATTTTATTAAAAATTTTGTTATATGTAAATTTTTCACGTATGTACACCGATTTCTCCGTGATTACTGGACCGATTTAGATGATTTTTCATTCATTTGGTAGAGAAGCTTGCCCGGTGGAGCCATATGAGTTTTATTATCTTTGCTTAGGTACTTTTTGAGTCATCCTCTTTATTATGCATTTTGTCCTTTGTCGTATGTATGGACGATGTGCTGGTGTCTAGTTACAATGTAAAAATTATACTTGACTAGGATTAAAGTGAGATACCACAACTGAAAAGGCTAAAATAAAAACTTTTTTACAAAAAAAAAATAACCGACTTCCATAAAACACTAAAAAGTGGCAAATAATTTTAGTTTCGGAAGTTGGTGGCAAAAAAGTAAATGAAACAAACAAGTCACCGACTGCCGAAACTAAAATTATTTGCCACTTTTTAGTGTTTTATGGAAGTCGGTTATTTTTTTTTTGTAAAAAAGTTTTTATTCTGTTAACTGTTTTAAAAAACAGTGTTAAAACACTTATTACGGATACAGTTTGAGTCCCTGCTCCGCGATGTTTTCTGCCTCGGAATGTAGTGTAGGCGAGACATGTACCTACACCGGGGTGTTCGGCTTCGCAGCACGCAGTTTAACGTTGGGGTCTACAGGAGCCTTACCGCAGCGGTTCTTACATCTTCACTGACGGGGTTTCCTCCTTTGCACCGTCATCATCAGCCCGGTCTGTTGCTTTTGTAGGCACGGGCTGTGCCGGGAGAGTAGCAGGGTTATTCGAAATTACCGCTGGCTCAGGTGGTAGTGGTGGTCGGTTAATGCTCTCAGCAACAACGTAACTTTTGGGGTCAATGCCCTTTGCTCCAGGTCATCATCATCATCATTTCAGCCGAAAGGCGTCCACTGCTGGACATAGGCCTCCCCCAAGTGACGCCACATTGACCGGTCCGTGCGCCTCGCATCGAGCGGATCCCTGCAACCTTCACCAGGTCATCGGTCCACCTAGTGGGAGGCCTTCCAACGCTTCGTCTTCTGGTTCGCGGTTGCCATTCCAGAACTTTTCGGCCCATCGCCCATCCGTTCTGCGAGCAATGTGCCCTGCCCACTGCCACTTAAGTTTGGCAATTCCTCGGGCTACGTCAGTAATCTTGGTTCTCTTGCGGATGTCCTCATTTCTAATTCGATCACGCAAAGAAACTCCGAGCACAGCCCTTTGCTCCAGATACACAGTATGTATCAGAAAGTTGGGGTCATATTTTATGGTGTGGTACAGACCCCACCCTCAAATATCAACCTACTAGTACATTTAAGTCAAGTAGATTAAAAAGGGTTGGAAGATTTTTGTATGAATCGTGGCCTGCCCAAATTCCGCAATTTTATTTTCAAAACAGCGGCCACGCATGTAATCTATATTAATCAATAGCTGGTATTACAAACAAGTTTTGTATGAGACAAAATCTTCTAAACCGTCTTGTTTCTGAGACATATGTCTGATGGCGAAGATTGTAAATTTGATGGAAGGAGGCAGGCCAAATAATTCAAAGCTTTTGTATGGGAAAGCTGATGATATTTTCCATGGTTTTTTGGTTCCATACAGAAAGTTGTTCAGTATGATGGTCTCTGTACCACACCTTTCTGATACAAGCCGTTTATGCAAAAAGATAAAACAAAATAAATAATAATTAATTATATTACTTTTTTTATGGCACGAGTGTACTCGTAAACAGGAAAGACCTTGGTGTATTGACGATCATGGTTCTAATCATGACGTGATGTGATGGGTATATTAAATTATTTTCAGTGCTGAGTAAACTGTATTTATAATAATATCAAACCCATCATCCGAATTTAATATCAAAGTTATTAAACCCAATGTAGTTATGTCAACCAGTACGAAAACCATTACTATTACATCCGCAACTGGCGTTTCATATTTTTGTTATGTAAAAGAAATTAAAAACATACGGCAAATACTTAAATGCTACGCTAATAGCACACAATATTTTTGTAGCGTATGTATTCAGTGGAATATTTTACGAATAAAATAAAAGGAACTGCACATCAGAGTTGAAATTGCTTTAATGTTTTTTTTTCTATAATTATATTATATTGTATAATATTTACATACATAAATCACATACGTTGCGTTAAATATTATATTCATAACAAAACATTGTGTACTATTATAGCATGGTTATAACTGGGTATGATGAGTGGACGTCTCCATTTAATCATATTTTTATAATTTCAGACGCAACCACAGTCTCGAGGAGAGTACCCACATAAGCAACGTATACGTAACTTGCGCAGACTCATCGCCGATGGCAAAGTGAAGCCTACTCCAGAGACACTAATTTTCTTCCTTTGTAATAAATTCGCCGTGTCCGATGAGCGACAGAAGAAGGTCGTCCTCTAATGACAGGATTACGCCATAACTACAAGTATTACTTTATCTATCATTAACCATATCATATAAATTTTGTTTTGTACTCTTTAAAATGTAAATATAAAATTATATTTTTTAAAAGATGCGTAATCAATCATTTTAATACCCTCAACAATGAATTATGTACAAATATAACAAACCACTCGAACGGACACCATGGTGACTCTCCGAGCCGGGCCGGGTCGGGGGGCGGGGCGAACTTGCAAAGACTCGAGGCGAAGTAGATACATATACTTTATATTCTCATAAAAATTATCTACACACAAGACTTTAATACAAAAAACAAAATCGAGTTTCTCAAATACAACTTATATAAAGAACTTCAAGTAGGGTGTGTGGACGCGGAGCGCCCCGCGGCCCGGCCGACGTCACTCGGCGCGCGGCCCCGCTGACGTCACGCGGGCGCCGCTAGGGTGCGCGCGCTAGGTGGCGGGCGGGGGCGCGGGGGGCGCGGCCGGCGCCGTCTCGCCCGCCGTGGCGCCGGGGGCTTGCGCAGTCTGTTCTTCATCCTCCTCTTCCTCGGGGTCGAACTTCAGCATCAATTGCTTGAACTGTGAAAGAACGGAGCCAGTGAGTATAAAGGCAAGTTCACAGCAGGTCGTACTGGTAGTGAAGGGCGCGCTGCTGGATAGCGGGGCTCACCTCGAGGTAGTCCTCGACGAGTCTGCGGCGGCCGCGCTCGTCCAGCTCGTCGGCGGCGCGCTCGGCGTCCTGCAGTTGCGCGATAGTCGCCTTGGGCTCGAAAATGGGCGCGTGCCGCCTTGATACTGCCTTTTCATAAACTTTGACGTTCTCGGACGGTGAGTACTGGTTGATTTTTCTGAAGTAAAAAAAAACCGTTCTTATATTTATTAAAATAATAACGGGAGTAGACAAGCAAATCATAAACGTGAACCTGAACACAAACTGACAGATTAGAATTTAGCTTTTATATTTGAAACACATGACATTGCTAAAAAATATAACTCACGCATCTGTGAAGCCGTAGAGCTGCTTGAGGTGTTGCTTGAGCACGAGCAGCAGCAGACAGCCGCGAGCCTGACGCATGGCGTCCTGCAGCGGCCGGGTGCTGTCGGGCATCTGCGCGAGGAGAGTCTCCGCTTCCTCGTCGTCCTCTTCCTCGTCTAGTGGCTCCTCGGCCTTTTCCTCTGTAGCTGGTTTGTTTAGTCCCTGTATAAAATTACTCATGAGTATTTTTCTCATTAACGTTCATTTAGCATCTGCGGTCTAAATTCATTTATCTATCGTAGCTGTCAAGGTGCTAAATAGGATTGACATGTACCGAAAACGGAACTCTTACCTCACGAAAAAGCTGCAGAAGATTTGATCCTGATGTGGATATAATGATATCAATGTGATGTATAATAAATAATGGTTCATCTTGAACTTGAAATGGAAAGTAACTCAAATTATCAGCTAGATACAGCATCTGGTCCAATGGGGCAGTCTGAAATTAAAATCGATTTTAATATAAGAGACAACACAGTTAATAGAGAATAAATACTAATATAAATACTTACAGAAACATCATCAAATTGTTTAAGTAGCGATAGAACCAGCGCACGTCGTTGTGGCCGCGTGTTACGAAGCAATGAATACAAAAACCCATTGAGAGCAGTTGGCAACTCATCTTGATCCTTTTTCCTGAAAGCACCAACAATTAAAGTGGTAATTATACTGACGATTTCATTATCCTCAGATTTAATAATATTAAAATATTTACCTAAACCCTCTTATAACTCCTTTGTTTGCGTTCACTTGTAATATTTTCTGTAACTGATAAGAGAGTTTGATGCCAAGTTGTGCCTTCATGTGAATGAAGCCGGGGTACTTCTTGTCAATCTCTTGGAGATGCTTGTCTGCTGTGTGTGATACAGTCACTTCTAAGTCTGTACTCATGCAAATTAAATATGGAACAATCTAGAAAAGAAATAAAAAGTTTACATTTATAAGACTCTTTAATAACTCTTTTTATTCTTTTTTTGACAACACTTCAGTTGTCACCTGAAGTGTTGTCATGAGTCAATGATTACTAAATTATCAATAGGCAATAGTATCGGTCCAGGACTGAGTACGGGGTTTAAAGCGTCTACTCGGACCTATATACCCTGTTTCGCAGACAGAAATTTCACAGAATTTCGTTTACCAGAAAATGTTTCACATAATATTTAGTCCCTGTATTTTTATTTAGAATATTTTTGTTTCAACTACTATTTATTTGAATGAAACATATTTTACAGAAACACAATTCAAATAATTTTACAATCACATTTTTTTTATTTGACCAACTTATCAAACAGCAGAACTATTTTTCAACGAATATTGTTTGTTCGATGTATGTTTCCATGGTATTTTATTTCAACAAAATTATTAACATTAAATTAAAATATTGTCTTTAAAAGCCAATATATTGTACTACAAAATTTAGTGACAGAAACGAATGGCTGCAAAACAGACTCCACGTGGTCTTGTTTGCCCTACCCCAAGAGTGTAATTTAAGCCCGCGTAAGCGCGGAGGGGCGAAGCGGCCCGTGAGCTGAGGAGCAGGTGGTTTCTAAAGCTCGCCGCCGCAGCTGAGGCTGCAGCAAGCCGAAGCTGCGGTGGTGAGCGTTAATACCATCTGCGACGATAAACTCGCGTGGGGCCGCCGGAGCCGTGACAGAAACCATGCCTGTTTCATGCTACATGCTTGCTTGCATGCTGCATGCAACAGGCATGGACACCATTAGTGAGAATAACAAGATTGTTTTCCGCCTTGACAAGAAATTACCTACATTATTTTTGTGAACCCGGTGTTGAAATATTATAGGAGGGTATGCATTTTTCATGGTTTTGAATTTTAGAAACTGTCGGTCAAACAAATGTTATTCTTCGTAATAAGTTTTATGTGAAACAAACAATATGTGGATAAAGAATATTTGATTTGTTATTCTATGATATGAATATTCTAACATTAAACTTTATTTGAAACAAAAATCGATGATTTAATTTTCTTGAAAGTAAGTATTCTGCTTATTGATTATTCTATGAAATGATAATATGAGAAACAATTTATGTGAAATAAAATTCGATTAAACATTTAGCGATGAAACAACGCACAACCGCGTCTACTCTTATTAACATACGGCTACGAGGGGGCAATACGGCCCACGCACTGACTATAGTCAATTTTTTGCACAACCAAGGATAGTCAAAACTAAGAAGCCCTTCAAACACAAGCCTCACATTACCAAAGTCGCATTCGTGCGGGCACGATACTGCGCTGACATGAGTCGTATATCAGTGGCATTGTGTACTGCCTAGTTCAAAAACCGTAAACCAAACCCGCCCCTACCACTACAAAAACAAGTCTCAGTTGGGCTCGTGACAGCGTGCTTTTGCGTTAGGTCTATTGACCTAGCGCGAAAGCACGCCATATTTTTAACACTGCCACTCGCACGCATCTTTCGATCACTAATGCAATTGTGAGCAGGTTTGCCTCCAGATGCAGAGGATATATACAGTAAGACCATATTGATAACATCTTATACATGGATATATCTTTGCCACTATGAAGATCTCATCACTAATGCACGGAATGTGTACAGAGAAACATTCTCGTCCGTACATACCTGCACAGGATGCACGAGACCTTGCGCCAGCACGAGCTGCACCACTTTCATGGCACTGGAGCGCACCGTGGTGCTAGGGTGCAGGAACGAGCCTAGAATTTCCTTCAGGTACAACTGGATCACCGTCGATGCCATGCCCGACGACACGTCGCCCATCTCCTTGAGATTCTCGTGTTTTGATCTCTTTGACCCTTAAAGCATACATTCTTAATTAACTTTGTACATATAACCCTAAGAAGGGATTTGAGACATTTTAAATAGTAACGAAAAAGGCTTAGAAGAATAATACTCACATTCTTTATCCTGCCTTATCATCCTCTGCTCTTCTTCTTGTAAGTACATTTCAATGTTCCTCAGCACGTCCGCTTTCATCTCTATTGGCGCTAAGTCTGAAGTGAGTAGTTGATGATAAAACTCCTTTAATTCAGGTCGCAACATGAATTCATAATGCCTTACACAAACTGAACCCAGCGCTTTGAGAGTGTGCGATACAAAATCTTCGTCTTCGAGGCCAACGAAAAACATTAACGTTGAGAATATCTGTTCTTTTATGTCCACCTGTAGAAAAAAAGTCATAATGCTAAATTTGATAATATTAGTTTAACCATAAATATAGGTTTTAAACTTGTTGGATTGTCACTTACCGGAAGTCCTTCTATGACTCTAGCTTCCGTAAAATCAAAATACCGCAACAGCAGTCCAACGATAAATAAGGCGCGTCTAAAATAAGGTCTTGAATGTAACCCTCTCGTCATTTCAGGGTTTCGTTGCCAGCAATGCTTCCATTGTAGAAGTACTCCTGTAAATAAATGAAGATGGAGAGTTCAGTTTTGATTAAGAGGACGTGCACGAAATAAACCGACAAGCAATTTTTGTCTTATTCAAAGTCTTTTTGCCTTTCTCACAGAGAAAAAATTGACCAATATATGCGTCGATTTTGTGCAAGGCCTTTCATAGCGCCATATACATTGAGCAGATCTGTTTCAGAAACATGTTGTGTGACACGTGAAAGCTTCGTCGGGCTTCATTAAGACAAAACTTTTTAATGTTGTCGCAAAGTCTAAATGATGACTTTTTAACATGTCTAGGTGAATATGACACTCTTTTTTGGTCGGGGGTTAAAAATATAACCTCACCATGGTACTTATTGAACACGTCCCTAATAAGTTTGTAGTTGTGCGTGAGGTTGTTGACGATGGCAGCGAGGCAGGCGATGCAGGAGGCGATGACGAGCTGTCCGCGCTGCAGGATGAGCTTCACGGCGTCCTCCTCCAGCTGCGCCAGGAACACTTCGCTGGGGTGCTCCATCAGCGGCACCACCAGCTCCAGCGTCGACGCTACCGTCGACATTATCTGCTGCTCATACTGATTCTGTCAAACAGTCAAACATTTCTTATTTTAGTTTGCTGGCCATTTTTGGTACATCGTGTACTTGGTTTGTATTTGACCTATTGCAATAATAGTAAACGAATACAAAAGTACATACCTGACACTTTAAACTCAAGTATGGCTGCAGAGTTAATGCATGATTCACTAATAATTGTGGCCTAATTCTCGCAAACAAATGTAACGTGGAGAGACAAGCTAGAATGCGCTGCGATGAACCAGTCCCTGAAATCATTCAACATTACAATTTACAAACTGCCTAAAAGAAACATAATAATAAGTAATTTATAATTTGTTTACCATCGGCGCTTGTCTCTTCTAGCTGAAGTAAACTTTCAATAAGGCAGTCTACTATTTGCTGACAAGCAAGTAAAAGTGACTTAGGTGGTTGATAAATAATTTTCGTGGAATCATCTTTATCTTCCTTAGGTTTGAACAACTGCAAAAAAAAATATAGAATAATGTATAGAATTTCAGATGGCCAAGTTTTGAAAATGTATTAAAATATAATTATATTTGTTTACTTACACTAGTTAAGAGCTGCTGAAACCATTCGAGACCTATGTCTCTGGACGATATGACAACATCAGTGATGTTGAGAACCTTGCGCGTGAGCGGGTCTGCGGCCGCAGCCGTCATGTCGAGCGCGCCCGGCCGCATCGTGTTGGCGCACGGACTGAACCACATGTTTTGAAACACTTCCATCACTAACTTCCTGATACCTTCCTCATCGTTCACTCTCCTAATCATCTTTACGCAAATCTCAGGTATTTTAGGGAATTCGGGGCACTCTATACAGATGTCTTTTAGAATTTTTATCACACGTTTACGCACCGATACACCAGTGTCCTAAAAGATGTAATATTATTTTTAATTCGTTCACCAACACATACTTCACAATCAAAAAAAGCTTTATAAACAACACTCACCAATATTCTATTTGAGAGCATTCCATAATACTTATCAATAAGGTCAGGCCGACTGAGCACGAATTTGCCGACAAGGTCGACGGCGGCTTCGCGCACGGCGGTGGACTGGTCCAGGAACGAGCGGTTGACGCCGATCTGCATGTCTGGCCGCGCCAGCACCGCCGGGTCCGCTTCCACGATCATCGCGAGGCACTTCATTGCCTTCGTACGGATCGCTATTGTGTTTTCGCACAATATTACAAGGATTTTCCTCAGATATCTATCAAAACTCTGAGAGAATGACCTTTTCGAAGCTAAGTACTGAGAGATTAGTTCTGCTCCACCATAGTCAATGTATGATTGCATCACTTGCACCTGAGTGCCACCTTGATACCTAAACGGTCGGATTTTCTCGAGAAAGAAATTCTTCCGTCTTTCCATTGTTTTAAATTTCTCAGCTGATATGAGCGCACTGGAGGCGAGCTTCTTTTCAGCTTTCAAGTCCTTCAGGCGACGTCCTTCATCGTCACTATCGTCGTCTGCATCGGACTCTTCATCAGTCGTGTCGTCCTTTATGTAACGTTTCTTCGATTTGCTCTTCGGTTTCTTAGTCGGTGACGTACTCTTCGGTTGCACTACCATGTCTCTGTACCACTGTGTAATATAGAAATGGCGAGAGCAGTTCCAAGCTTGGTCTTTTTGCCCATTAATGGCAAGATAATCAAGTAGTACCCGCTGCAAGAATTCTGTTCTTTCTTCGTCTTCGTCTAAGCCCGAAGTCGCACTCTATAGAGATAAAAATGCAAATTTTGAATTCCATTTAAGATTTTGGTCACGACCAGAGACATACAAACAGAATGAGATTTGACAACGTAGAGATTTACTGATCACAAACAAAACGGATGTTATAAGACACGACAAAAGAACAGAAGACGCACCTGTGCCTGGTTGCCATCCTTCTCCTCCTCGGCACGTATGTCGCGCACCACGGCGTCCATGGTGGCGAGCTTGGCGCGCGACACCACGCTGTCGCGCCGCAGCCGCGCCGCCACCAGCCCCAAGTACTCCAGCGACGCCACGCGGACCGACATCTCCATCGACTTGTCCGACATGTACTTTACCTGTAATGCGTTGCACGTTAATGCTGAACGTATAATATAATAAAATGCAAAAGTTTCGATGGCTGTTACACAATCACGCTTGAAAGGCTGAGCGGATCTGGATGAATTTCTGATCGATTAATCGCGTGCACCAGCTAGCAGGGCAATAAAAAGCAAATAACATATCAGGACTCGATGCTTAAAAACATGTTAATACGATTTGCGCAACGCTATTGTATGAACAGTAATTGTGTGCGATGTTCTCTTCTCGGTACAGTCACGGACATTAATTGATGAGCCACTTTCAATCTTTCTAATTTTGCAGTTTACATTCACGAGATTACACGGTTAAACACGAACTCAAACCGCATGCTCGTAAACAAGATGACATATTACTAATAAGAGACAAACAAGTCGACGACACGATTGGCGCAGTGGTTGAGCGATCGACTGCAGCGCCGCGTGTCGCAGGTTCGATCCCCGCACGGAACAAATATTTGTATGGCCTACAGATAGTTGTTCCGGGTCTGGCTGTTTGCGTATGTGAGTTTAAATGTTTGTAAACGCACCCACCATACAGGAGAAATTCCTAGTGCGGACGTTTTTTTCAAAAAAGAAAGAAAGAAAAGAAGTACTTACAGGTCAAAAAACATGTATTACGAGTCAAATATGCGTACACAACTTGAGGAACTACAGGCGTGTGATGCACGCACGACGACGCTTGGAATGCGAACCCCCCTACGCCTTAACTGTTTTGTCATTGGTTACACGTGACAAACAAATATAGAAAGAGACAGCAAGTTTTAGCTATTCTGCGAAACGAAAATATTAGGTCCGCCTCATGTTTTCGTTCCCCAGTTCTTTACCTAAATTAATAACAATAGAAAACGTATTACTGGTTTTTTGAGACCATCCTCGTTTGAAGTCTGTTAAAAAGGAAAATGAATTATATTAGCTTACTCTAATAATAACATTAATTCATATGTTCCGAAACCCCGACATTAGTCCCGAAAAAATATTTTCGTCCTACGGAAGTCTCCACTTTTTTCCTCTCCCTGTTCATTGAACTTTAGGTACATTATCTCATATTTTTCCGATCACTAATCTCTCCGCTCATCAATAAAAGTCCGTGACTGTGCATATAAAAACTTATGATGTTGAAAACAAGCAAGATTTTTTAAATAAAAAGGATTGTGTGGTTTTATGAAACCACCGTAAAAGTGAAACCTTTTTTTCACACTATAGACATTTAACTAAAAAATTTTGGAATAATATTCCATTAAGGGTATAAAACGTATAAAACAAATGAAATGCGCTCGTCAGAGCGCCTTTCACTTTATCCCTACTCCGCGGCCGAGCGTCACGCGACATGCAACACACAGACGAAAAAGTTTGAGACGATGTAATAAAAGTTTCACTTTAAAAATTGGTTGTCTGTAAAGTTGGTTTACGGACGATAGTTTAACGTGATAACGTCATCACAAATCATTGATCGTGCGCAAGCGTACAATGAGCATAACAGGACAATGAGCGTAACGGGACAATGAACGCAACGGGACAATGAGTCATCCTTTTTCGTGCATGCAGCCGGCGTTCATCGATTTATGAGACGTTGTCACGTCAAAAAAAATTGTGCGTAGAGTCCCTCCGCGCGGAATAAGTGAAACTTCGTAATACTACACGCATGCATTCGAGTGCCGCGCATTTACTCTCGCTTTGTCTCTTTCTATTCCCCCTCCATGGTAGCGTTAAACGTTTAACGCAACCTAGTTGGAAGTCGCATAAGAAGTTACACTTCAAAAATAAAAAGATTTTGATAATTTGAACTCACTAGCATCGTTCCAAGTAGGCTAAGCAGCAGTTCAGTCGCAGGCCACTCTGGTTTGTTCACAGTGGTAAGCAAGTCGTGCACGAAATTTTCGAACAGGGGCCTGAAGTCAACCTCCTCGTTACGACTTCGGCACTTGTTCAGGAATGACGTCAGGAATGTACCGCCCACACTGATCGCTGCTTCGTACTTAGAAATTATCATGAGATCTTTATCTACCGCATTCTGTAAAAAAAAAAAAACAATTAATTGATAACATAGTAATTATTTTTATACTCTAAATACTGTAAACAAATCAAGAGGTCCATTTATTTTAATAGCTTTTTTTATTAGGCTAAAAATCACAACAACATGATAATATTTTACACTAGGTTACAAGCCTTTTAGATGTAATTAATGGATTGTATAAATATTGGCTTACTTTTTTACTGTCAGATGACTCAGGATCTTTATCTTTATCCTGTGTCTTGCACAGTGTCTCCGGCAGAGTAACCACGCACTGTACCAGCTGCAGGACTAGCGCCGTCAGCATTTGTATCTGTTGGTCCGAGCTGAGTTGGAACGATCGCAAGTTGTGCTTGGAACTGGGAATGCGCGCTATCGACGCTAGTATATCTTCAAGCAACAGTCTCCGGTGCTGTTCGTATTTTGTGAAGATCTGGAAACAATGTAGTCATAGACGTTAGTAACGGTTGCTACCTCTAAAGTAGAGGAGGGCTGTGGGAGCAGGAGTAGGCAAGGAGGTGCTAATACATAACAACATGTATTTTATTTTGCCACCTGACCTGTGTCCAATCAAGCCGACTCGAACATGTCAGTATCACCACGCCTAACAGTAATAACTCCGACCATTGCACGCAAAATAGATAAGAATAAATATAATGCCGAGGTCGGGGTATAAAGTGACGTTAGAAATGGCTCTGACCGTAGTAACGAGTTTGAGCGCGCTGAGCTGCAACTCGCTGACGTTCTCGACGAAGAAGGGCGACACGCCGACCGTGGAGGCGTGCAGCACCGTGGTGTCGGTGAGGTGGTGCGCGGCGAACAGCTCGGCCAGCAGCGTGACGGACTCGTGCGCGTGCGTGTACAGCTCCCGCGCCGCGCGCGCTGACCCGCCGCTGGCGCCGCCGCCGCTGCGCCGCGTCGAGTTGCTGGCGCCGCCGCCGCGTCGCTTGCGACCGTCCACTGCGCGAAACGATACACCTATTTTAGCGGGATATTCAAACACAAAAACAATAACAACGGAAAGTCATTTATATTTCGAATGAAGGCCTGCTTGTACCACAATAAATAATAAACATATCGAATAATCATTCTGTCTCTGTCATCTTCAAACGATTGACTGAAACAAAACAGTTTTTAGAGCTAAACCTATAAAGTTATTTGTGGGTCTCAGTTTTTAATCTTACATGAAACTTATCAATCATTAAACATCAATCATCAATTTTGTTACCTTTCTTCTTAGAAGTACTTTGAATGCTATATACAGGATCGTAGACACAATAAATTGTATTGTTCAACTGGAATTTTATGAACATAATAATTCTATCTATAACGTCTTCTAGAAATATGCGCTTCGGCATGTTTGGTGAAGTCATTACGTACAGAGACGTTAGACTTGCGTCCGACGCACACATGACCCTTTCCAATGCCGACTCCAACCATATTTGTCGCATCTCTTCACTATCCTCCTGTAAAGTCAAAGTTCAGTTTGAATATCAAAATGTTATACAGGAGTTTGTTCATAAATCAGGCGAAGGTACTTACAGGGTCGCTCACTAATGACATCTTCTCCGCCGCCCTGATATTTTTCTCCAATATATTTAACAATCGAACTAATCTGTCTGCTGGTATAGCTTCCATAGCACCAAGATTCTTTAATTTAGCTGCTTCTGAGCATAATTCTTGAAGCTGATAACGCGGTAATAATAATTCTTCTGGTATGTCTGTACCTTCTGAAATATACCAAATTGATAGTGTAAGTAAAGGTCCATTTTAAAGTAGCAAAGCGATCTCACAGTCAAAAGAATTGCCAACTCACGTCACATCACTTAGCATATTTTTACTTAAACTTGCAATGCCTCACAATGGATTAGTGAGTTGGCTTATTTCTTTAAGTTGTGCAGTTCATAATTACCCATTTCGTCAGTTATTAATATGTCATCGTCAATAGCTTCGAATACAGATTCGATCAACTTGTTAAAACGCTGGTAGGTATTTGTCTCCATTAATTCGTCTACAGATAGCATTTCTAGAACAGGTACTAATCTCCGTTCTACCTTTCGTAACTTCGGCCGCACTGAAAAATACACAGTTCATTAATAACTATACTATACTAATATTATAAAGCTGAAGAGCTTGTTTGTTGGTTTGCTTGAACGCGCAAATCTCAGGAACTACCGGTCCGAATTGAAAAAATATTTTTGTGATAGATAGCCCATTTATCGAGGAAGGCTATAGGCTATATATCATCACGCTACGACCACTAGGAGCGTAGCAGCAATGAAAAATGTTGACGCAGACGAAGTTGCGCAGGACAGCTAGTTAAATTATAAGCCATAATCATGGAGTAAAAACCATTGTACTTCAAGAAGGTTTTATAAGGCGTAATTGAAGTAGATTCCTTAAATGAATTCTGCATCTCATGCCTATATACCTGTACAAGGGTGGACCTATTAAATAAAAACGTGCAAATGCTTGTATGTACCTATTGCGGCCTCAGCTTCTTCTCTTTTGCTGGCTTCTTCATGTTTCCTCTTCACGGCTTCCCAATTTTTCTCTCTAGCTATATCTATTGCTTCTCTTTCTTTATCTACAGTCGGCGTACCGCTACTCGATTTCGTCTTTAGTGGAACATTATCATCAGAATCAGATTCAAGTGCACTATTTTTCCTGGATCTTTCTTCAGTAGTGAAATCGTGCTTCTTCAGTAACCCCTCCTATAACAAAAAATAAATATGAGTTTAAATGCAAACTAAAAAACATTATCCTGGTCTTTGTGACACTGAAACTCGGAACTTTGGTTAAGCAAAAGAAAAAAAGAGGATTTGAGATTTAGCCGCTTCAGGATTATTTAGAATCCACTGTGGAGACCTTGAGACTCATAAACCGAAATAGGTTGACTATAACAAACCTGATATCTGTGATGCAACTCAAAAAACAAGCTTCATTCAATTCTATTCTACTTACAGTATTACAGACTGAAATGAGTACAGATGATAATGAGTAAAAATTTTCGCCTAATTTGTAAGGACTTACTGATAAACGTCCAAGTTTCACAACAGGGTATCTGTTATTAATAACGCCTGTACTTTTGCTTGGGTCTTGGGGTTGCTTATCTTGGTTGCTATTTTGAGCTTGTTGTTGAGGCGTGTATGGCGCGCCCATTGAAGGCTGAGGCACTTGCGGTTCTAAACGTAGCGGCGATGGAGCCACGCTGGCTTGTGCTGGAGACTGGCCTGTCCTCACATTACCATCTACAAACACAACTAAATATAAACTGCCTGTTCCGTACATTAGTGCTTAAACAACAAATAGTATAACAATACAATACCTTGCTCAAAAGTCTTGTCTTGTAATTGCATAAGTAATCTCGGTTGATCAGGTTGGTTGCTTGGTGACATAGAGAGTGGGTCTTTATCATCACTTAAATTAGTACCATAACTTCTACTGTCTTGTAGTAAACTATTATAGAAACCACCATTTTGTGGATTAGAACTGGATGTATTTGACAGTGGGCTTGGAAACATGTTGGAAGAGTTCCCACTGGTCCAAATGGGGGATACATTCTGAGCCGTATTATTTACTTGGTTCCCTGGTCTGGCTTGTGAAGGCGGAGATCCCATGTTCACATGGGGAGAGGACTGAGAGGGGGTAGCTAGCAACTGCTGGTTTGGAATGGATGCTGTACCATGCGATGATGGGCTTGAAGGTACAGTATTGGGAGAAATCCCATTAAACTTGTGTGAGTGGCAATTGGCGCCCCAGTGAGTTTTTGGTTGCTGCTCAAACACGTTAGGATTTACGTTTAATATTGCCCTCAAAAGCTCAGGCAGAGGCTGTGGTGTTGGAGGATTTGATGAATTTGCCATGGTGTCATCTTTAAGATCTCTGAAAATAAAAAAATAGGATTGTATTGTATAGCAGGCTGGTTTCCGCATCTCCACGTCTAAAGTGCGTACGGAAAAAATTAGATTATTACATAAAATATTTTACAGAATTCACTTGTACAGAAAGACATGCAATTGCGATAGACGCAAGGAAATTGTGATATGTGAAGGAAATTAAGTCATTACATGTGAGATACTGATGTCTGCATAAGTGATTGAAGTAGCAGCGTCACTAAATTTTCATCGCGCGTTGCGAGTAGAATGGCCGCCTCTTCAGCAACACGCGGATGAAACAACTGTGACTTGTTGTTGAGTGTTGCAGGCAATGGAGCCGGAAGTGGTAACACTGGTAATACTGAAAATAAAAGCTTTCTCATCAAATTCTAAATAAATACATTTTCTAAATAGCTATTTCTGTGCATTATGCACAGAAATCAATCAAAGACACAAACACCCAGACCAAGAACAACCATCTGTAGACCATACGAATATTTGTTTCGTGCGGGGATCGAACCCGCGATACGCAGCGCAGCAGTCAATAGCTGAGCAACTGCGTGAACCATGCCGTCAATAAAATTTTGATATCTAGGTACACACATCAAGAGTCAAGTGTTAGTGTAACTTATTCTCGGAGTTTTTGTATTTTCTTTAAGTATAGAATATAACCCTACAGTTATGGGATATAAAAAAAACGTTGCTACATATTTATTTGTTCTTTCAATTATTCTATTCTTGATCTACTGTTAGCAATCAAGGTTCCCCTTTGGGAGACAAACAGAAATAGTCAACACTACAATGCAGATTATGCTTAAGCAACTTAAAATTGGTAAAATATGTATATGTATGCATTTCTGATGTATATATAATTAGAATGTGTACAGTTGGTACCCTGTAGTGCACTACTTGACCCATCTTCCCCTTTTTAGCTTAGTAAGATGGGTCAGGTAAGTCAGGGCACTGACCGTACATACTACAAAAACAATTGTTTTTATTTTGAGAGATTATAATTTTTGTTACTTTAATAATCAAACACCAAATTCTTTGTAGTACCATTGAGCCTTCTATTAATTGTTTTTCTTTCATAATTTGAAAACAATCATTCTTAATCTATTGAGGGCACTGGGCACTATTTGAACTTAGGTGTTTTGCTTGCCTTTTGCATTTATCTAGTTACATGCAGTTAGGATTACAGAAAAACTGCATAAATCATGCACAATCAGTAAAGTTAAGTCTTTAGCTAAAATATGCAACAACTTAAAATATTGCCATAATGTGCATGTGCATATCATAACACCATGATATTGAGTTGTTCATGTAGTGTATTATCTACTGATGCAAATGGCCAAAATATTACTTGGGATAAAAAAAAAACACAATGCAAGATACTAATCCTTCTACTAACCCCCCAAAGGGTTAGTCCCAGTAGAAGGCTACTGGGACTAACCCTTCGGGAAATATCATCATCATTAGCCTATAGTGTTCCCACTGCTGGGACACAGGCCTCCTCTTCTATGAGAGGGAGTGGGCTGTAATCCACCACGCGGGCCCAGTGCGGGTTGGTAGATGTCACATGTCTTCGAATTTTTGGTTCTAGGACATGCCGGTTTCCTCACAATGTTTTCCTTCACCGTTTTTGAGAGCAGCGATGATGAAATAAATTACACAAAGTAATGCGCCTGCCAGGGTTCGAACCCACGGCTTACTGCTCGTAAGTCGGGGCTGCCACCACTGGGCCACCGCCGCTCTCGGGAAATATAGATTATATGTAGTTAAAATTTACAATCAGCTGTTATTGTTTTTGACACAGTTGATTTTCATCATCGTTCTTCGGCCTTTATCCAAATTTATTCAGAGTCTTAGCCGCATGTCTTGTTCCATACTTTTTATCATACATTCTCTTTTACTTGTCATCTCAGCAGTCACCTTATTTCTGGCCATATCATCATTCACACATCCATCCATTGTTTTTTTGGTCTTCCTCTACTCTTATAGCCATCCATTCATACTCTCACTTATTACTCAAAACTTTCCTCAATACACATTATGCAAAAAATAAATATTCAGAATCATATGTGAGTGTCGGTATACATGTCTCTTGTTAAAATACATATAAGTATTGCAGAATGTAAAGCAAGGTTCAGGTGAAAATGGTTACTTGATATAAATCACTTCGTATCATAAACAATTACAACTACTTTCACATTACTTCGCCTCTTTTATAGGAAAACCATGTTGTTGTAGCTATGACATAGTGTATTTAATAAACTAAAAGTAAGTTATATTTTTCTGCAGAATGTTACCCTAGAAATCTTTAGTTTTATTCAAACATTTTTGTAAGCTTCTAAAGGCTTAGAAAATAAATATAAGAAATATAGGTATCTAAATAAATGTTCTTCTTCTTTCGTAGACTCTCCAATGAATGGAGACATAAATAAATATGATAAAAGCAATGTAACATTACTATATACATATATTTAACACTGAGATCAAGGTAAACAAGCACAGAAGCATTACAGACCATCAATTTTATTGTTATACAAAAAGAATAAGTAACTGTTATATTTTATGTAAATGTTAGTAGTCAAATGCTCTCATAGCTGATGTAGCTCACATACTTACAGTCTGTCAAGCTGGCTACTCCTGCTAATGTTGTAATAGGGACACTTGGGATATCCCTTTCATTCATCTTGATTTACACAAGTTATTTTCTCAGGTTGAATATTATTTTCCTAGAAGTTAAAAAGAAAGCTTTTGCTGTGGTACTATAAAACACACCATACAAAATTGTTTGCGTAGTCGTAGTTTCCATTATCATTTTACTTTCCACTCACGTAACACTTTACACAAGAAAGGTTTAACATAGCCAATTGACTATTTATTAAAACGGATTGTTTCACTAATAATTGAAGTTACATCGAATCCAAAGATTGTTGTGAAAATGGGGCAGCCGTCAATTTGATGCTTTGTTGTGCGTTGTGCATCAAAACGAAGGTCAGCGCATCTGTACGACACTCCCATGAGAGACTGAAGAAAGTAGATAACTCACACTGAACCATATTTTTATTGAATATGTGTTAAATACTCACTGAAACATTATGTTAACTATGTCTAATTTATTTATCCAGGACAAATCAAACATAATCCCAACATTTAGATAATCAAGAAATTACGAATTGGTGTTGCCAATTACCTAAAAATTTCACCACATGACGCTAAAAATATTTTCCTTGGTCATAGACAATACGATTTTGCAGCTGCCACGACCCAAGACCTCAGACGCATTCGACAGGAACAATACCCTTGTTCGGTATCAGCAGGTTTTTTTCCAATTTTCCGGTCAGTGTCAAGCTGTATGTTGAACAAAATATGATTCGCGGTCGTAACACGTATGTATTTACCGAATTATAATCATTAAGACCAGCTATTTCATGAAAAAGTCATACAAGGGAGTAAATGAACTGCTGAAGGGCTGTATTGATGCTTTTAATTATTATAATTCTGTAAATACATACATATTATGGTCGCGAAGAATATTTTATGCAACATACAACCTGACACTGACCCGCAAATTACAAAAACTTAAAATAAATGAATTTTGCGGGCTACCCTGGCGCTTCCACCCAATAGAAATCCTTCCAATAGAAAAGATTGTATCTCAAATTTATCAATTTTTTTGATTTCCACGTCTTTTTAGATTTGACTCATCAAACTTATCGAACAATCGCAATAATATAATAATTCAGTTCAGACAAACGTGGTGCGGCGGACCTGTGTTGCGAAAAGTAGCACTGTGTCATTGAACTTATCAGTATCACACACATTGGCCGTTAATGGTTTTCTTCTATTAAAGATGTCCATAGTTAAAATCATATTAAAATAGTGCAATATAGTTTTGGCAGATTGACTTTGTCAGGACAATGAAGATGCTGTTGGTAAACACATTGTTTGTAGAAAATAAATTGAACCATCCATTTAGCATTAGTTCCGACAAAAGCCACCAGACAGAAGAACCTTATAGCACTTTATCAAACTCTGATATAGCCTGCGAAAAACAAAAATAACTACGGTTTTTAATGCAAATATCAGCGTACCTTTCTATGTTGTAAATTGAACAAAATTCAATTAGTGCTACTAGTTATAATTCTGCTGCTGCCCACGACTTCGTTCGCGTGGAGATTTTGATGGGTTTTAGGGGTATGAAAAAAAGATTTTGGCCGATACTCCGACCTAACCGATATGCACATGAAATTTCATACAAATCGGTTCAGCCGTTTCGGAGGAGTTTGATAACAAACACCGTCGCGCTGTTTTAACGACAATTTTATATAGAAAGATAATATTGACGGACATTATATTTATGTTTTTTGGAATTTTACACAATCGGTTGCGGACGAAGTGAGGGTTTAGTATCAAAAAGTTGTAGTTCTTCCTTCTTTTGCTATTTTTGATTTGAAAGGTAATTTCATCATCGCAATCGATAGCCGCCCGGGCAGACAGCCCGCTAGTGTAGGCGCTAACGAATGGCACCCGATCTGTTCTAGTTATTTAGTTGTAACATGGGCTGTGTTACATTGTTACTAACTCAGTAGACCTCTATTTATTCTGATAAATAATAAAATAACTTTTTCAATCACTGTTGCGTCCTACTCTGTTACATCGCATATTACAAAAATAAAGTAATTAATCCATCTGAAATCTACATGCTCGATATCTTATGCATCATCGACCTATGATATAAAAGTGTAAGCGAAGTCAGTCGATGCGCGTTCACTCAGATCCAGCCAGTCCCTTTGCTGCCCTCCCCTAGCGACGCCCTAAGCCGAGGCTCGTACCCCGGGGTGGTCGCAGGGGGTGCCCTTAGCGTGTTGTCGCTTAGTTTATAAGTTTTGCCCTGCTGGAGGCCTTAAATTCAAGGCATCCACAGGATTGACCGGTTAAGCAGAAGCCTCAGAGGCTCAACTGCGAGATGCCATACACAAAAAAAAAAAAGTCGATGCGCGTCAGAAGGTCGGAGTCCACCGCTGAGTTGTAACCCGGTACTACAAACTCATTACAAGAACTGCCATACAGTATTGCCACACCTAAGAGTTTATCCGTGCATGTATGTTTTTTTTTTTATTGTCGTACTAAGATAAATGACCGAGAAAAATGATTTATTACACAGAAATAAATTATGGAGTTGCATTCATGAGTAAAATGATTCGTAACAGCGCAACACAGCTGCAAACAACGTGATCGTGTATCGTCTCTCTTCTCTTAGTTTAGATCTTTTTCTTTTATGTTTTATTTCCTCACGATGCCACAGAAGCAGCTTGCCTGACAGATATATCTCTACGGCATGTAAAGCTAAGTCAGAGGCCCATGGGGGCATAAAAAATCTGACACCAGGTTAGGCATAACCACGCCATAAAGAAAATAAGTAATGTTATATTTGAAATTCTCGCACATAGTAATTTGCGTTCAGACTTAAATAAATTCATCTAATTCATTTATTTATTAAAAATAGGTTTACCAACTGCTTATTAGTACCTACATCATATATAAATGTAAGTTTTTAAACTGACATGGTCACTAACACTATCAACATTTGTAACGTGCATATCTAAAGTATAGGTTTTTACAGTCCTGGGGGGTTACTATGACGCTTAAAACATTATTGTTCCATTACGCCACCTGGACTTGCACAGTCGCCAATTACTGGTCAACCAACATTCACAAAAATAATTGATTAGTGTGAACTATTAAACTTTGTGAAATAAACAATACCACGATTCAATTCCGCGATTCGATTTCAAATCCACCTAGTAGCATCTGCCATGATAAATTAATTCCGAATTAATTGTTGCTATTATTTTCGCTCAATCGTAGACATGTTTCCCCTAGATTTAATTGGTTTTGATTTTCTTCATCAACACACTAACATACTTGCGACTATTAGACCAACGAGGCATTTTCATAGTTAGATACCAGTCAAGCCACCAAATAGGAAATAATTGTTAGTTTTTTTTTCAGTTGTTCTACGAAGTTTACAGAGGATTGATTCGGATTTTTAAAAATCGTATCTGGTAACAGCGTCAATGTTATGTCAATATCATCGCACCGTCTTGTATGTTTTGTCAGTGAATTAAGCGTTTTTTTTTAATAAATTTCTGCCGTTCCCTGTTCCTACTGTTGGGTTCCTAAAAGTATTTATTAAGTCAAGGTTAAAACGGTTCCTGAAGGTTCACCAAAACATAACACTTTGGCGTTTTAATTGATAACACTAGTCATTGTTATCGCAATTAGTGTTCGAAGAATTACTGTCAGTACAAATTGTACAAAATGAAGTACTTACAAATGCATAGCAGCGATGCATTGGCAGTTCACTCATTTACTTGGTACCTTAAGTACATCGGTGCACCATTGGCAATTGGCGTAACAATGTGCAAATTATTTAATTGTATCACTACTAAAAGACGAAGAGCTGCTCTACAAGGAAAGGTATTGTAAAATAGAATTTTGATTTTAGCATTACTGATAGTATTTTTTAATTTTATTTATAAGGTAGGTAAGTGAAATGCTATAGCTTACTATGCCATGCAGACAGCCCTGTGCATGCACATGCACATAGTCATCAGAATTACATGTAAGTTATCTTTGTTTTATTTTACTTTATGTAAGTAATAAACTGGAATGACATTTATGTTTCAGGTTGTAGTTATAACTGGTGCAAGTTCAGGAATAGGAGAAGCTTTGGCACATGCATTCTATGAACAAGGAAGTAAAGTGATTCTAGCTTCCCGGAGAAAATCTGAGTTGGAGAGAGTGAAAAATGACCTTATGTCCAAGAATCTGGTATGCATAGATTTTGCTGTTTGTTTTAGTATTTTGAAATGTTGTCAGGCAGTAAATGTAGTTTGTCAACTAAAACAACATTTTGCTAAGCCCAATCACTCTAACTACATTAGTTATACAGTAGGATTTAAAAGAAACAGTATTTTTGGCAACAAGAAAACCTTATGCTATTGTGTACGAAATGGCAAATATAATAGTAATAAAATATATCGTAGTAACATTAGATGAATGAAATGGCTGGTCACGGGAACTATCTGCAACTCCGGCATTCCCCTTAAATGGGGAAGATTTATGAAACAATGGTTAGACCTGTGGTCTTGTATGGATCAGAATGTTGGGCCACAAAGAGAATGAATGAAAGGCATTTGCATGTAGCTGAGATAAGAATGCTAAGGGACATGTGGGGTTTTACACGAATGGATAGAATAAGATATTAGTACATAAGAGGATGTCTGAAAGTGGTGCTGGTGACTGATATGTGGAAATCAGTTGTTGTGGTATGGGCATGTGATGCGGAGGAAAGAGGAAAATGTTGTGAGGAAAGTTTTGAGTATGAATGTTGATGGATATAAGAGTAGAGGATGACCAAATCAAATCAAAATCATTTATTTCAAGTAAGCCAATTACAGGCACTTTTGAATAGTCAAACAACAATATAAAATGAAGCTACAGTCCCAGTCACAAGACATAATAACTGTGAAAGTATTGTAGTTGCCCATTCCAAAGCGTAGATCTCTATGGAGAAGAATGGGCAAGAAACTCCATGGACACTCTTTTAAATCAGAATCTTGTTACAAAAACCTTGGTTACATCATTCATGTTGAGATGGTACATTATGTGAGAACGATGTAGCAAGACGTGCACGTGTCCACAGTAAAAAAAAAAAAAGACTTAATAAAAAAGAAAATTATTAGTTCTAAATAAGCCGTGGCAACTAAGAGATGACCAGGCACAACTGATAGCGCTCGTTCACGAACATGACAAATGACCAAAGAAACAATGGATGGAATGTGGGAAGGATGATATGATGACAAGTGATAGAGAAGTATGCAAGAAGACATGCTTGTGCCAACCCTAATTAAATTGGGATAAGGTCAAGAGAATGAATAGTAATAAAAAAACTAGCTAATTATAATAATAAGTAAATAAAAATAAAAAAATGCATGTGCAAATTTCAACTGGCTACCTATCAGTAGCGAAATATCAAAATTTTGTAAGGGGAAGACAAAGAAAAAAATGAGAATTTTAATTTTATTTTTCTTAATCACATTTTTCAATTTTCATTTGGAGTGTCAGCGAACCCGAAAATGACAATCATGACGAAAAAACCGAAAATTTTCTAAGCAGATATTTATTTCATAACTTATTTATTGTACCAATTAAATGCACAGGTACTATAAAAATATAAGCTAAAAAACCTTTCTAAAACAAGCTTTTATAAAGATGCACTGAAAAGAATAAATTAAACCTATGAGTAAATGAAAACGATAAAGGATAGTTTTCATAAAAGCTTGTCGCGTTTAGTTTTTATGGCATTTACCATTCACGCGACAAGCTTCAGCTAACTATAGGAATTATGTAAATTCATAAAAAGTGGCCGCGTATTTATACAATGTTTCATGTCTGTGCTATTAACCGCTGAGAAGTTCCCTCGTGAGGTGACGATCCTGACTGCAGAATTAAGTTATGTTTATCATAAGAATGTATTGTTCTTTGAACCAAAGGTGTTTGCAAAATTTCAGCTCAATCGGACATCGGGTATCTAGTGGTTCTAATTTAGCTTTCTATACATGCAAACATTGCAAGTTAAATAAGAGCTTGTAATAAGAGTGAATTTATCATCCATACTAGTATTATAAATGCGAAAGTAACTTTGTTTGTTTGTTACCTTTTCACGATTAATACTAAACGGCTGATCGGATCGTAATGAAATTTGGTAAGGAGTTAGATTAAATCCTAGGGAAGGACATATCTTTTTTTTCTTACACATCAAAATTTTCACGCGGGCATCAGCTATTAAGTAGATAAGTCAACAAACTATAAAATCTAGTATCCAAATACGTAATTGACTTTACTCATTCCATCTCGTTCTCCCCTACATACAATCTCTTTCTGTCCCTGTCGTTACTCGATAATCTTCGGGTTACTTAGTCCCTACAAAACGCTAGTGCTGATAGCCGCGAAGTCTCATGTCATCACATGTCCGCAACCATACGAATTTAGTTCTGAATTCTGACACCCGAGCTCCGGCTTACTTTGGCGCCACACGTTGCTTTATTTGTTGACGTTAAAAATGTTGGCATTATTGTAATGTTTTCAATCCTATGATGTATTTAATGTCTGTACTGTGATGTGATACCTTTAGATGTGTACATAATTTACGATTGAGTCAAATCCCTCAAGTGTCTATTGTAGTCACAATAGACACTAGGTACGTATAGTGCTTTGAGCAGCGGTGGCCCAGTGGTAGCAGCCCCGACTTACGAGCAGTAAGTCGTAGGTTCGAACCCAGGCAGGCGCATTACTTTGTGTGATTTATTTCATCACCGCTGCTCTCAAAACGGTGAAGGAAAACATCGTGAGGAAACCGGCATGTCCTAGAACTAAAAATTCGAAGACATGTGACATCTACCAACCCGCACTGGGCCCGCGTGGTGGATTACAGCCCACTCTCTCTCATAGAGAGGAGGCCTGCGTCCCAGCAGTGGGAACAATATAGGCTGATGATGATGATAGTGCCTTGTTGCCAAAGGGAAGCCGCCGGGAATCGGCTTCTTAGATGCCTTCGGGCCTGCTATCTATTACTGTTATAAAAAATAGTGCGTGGAGTCCCTCCGCGCGGAAGAAGGGAAACTTCGTAATACTACACGCATGCGTTCGAGTGCCACGCATTCATTCTCGTTATTTTATTGAGCTTCTAAATAATATTTTGTTGTTTTATTTTTGTATTATTTTTATTACATAAGTTTATCGAGGTTATTCTATTAATGGAAATTGAGCGAAGGCTGGTCACACCGAAGAGTCGAATGCATGACTGTTTGCACGCCATCTTGCGTACCTAGTAGAACTACGTAGTCACAAATCTTGATAAACTGCCATCTCTTAGTGAGTTTTAGAAAATATTCTCCCTCCATGGTAGCGTTAAACTTGTTGGAAGTCGCATAAGAAGTTTCACTTCAATAATATAGTTTAGTGTAAAGTATATAGTAAATGTTTGTTTTCTTCCTGTAATAATTTTAATAGCAGTCACACAATCGGTCATAATATTATTAATCATTTGTATTTCAGCCTACTGCAACTCTGGAACCAGTTGTATTGGAGCTTGACCTTGCTAGATTCGAAGAATTGAATTCATTTGTTCAAAATGTTTATGATGCTTGTGGTCATATAGATATTTTGATAAACAATGGTGGCATCTCCCATAGAGGATCTATATTGAATACAAAGATAGATGTATTCAAGAGCATTATGGCCATTAACTATTTTGGGTCTGTTGCTTTAACCAAAGGTATTATAATTTTGCCTCAGTAGTTCATAGCAGTTGAAATATACATTATAAAATAATATTGAATATACCAATAACTCAACCCTGACGAGGAGCAGAACTGAGATAAATGTCTCATCTAAGGCTGGTCATACAAACACTTGCGCATTATGTTGCTTGAGGAGTTTGTGTTTTGTGATACAGAACGAATGGAGCATTATATTTTATGGCGACTGGTACACTTTTTGTTGTTATTCTTTATTTGTATTTATTTTCAGAATGTCTACCTGAAATGGTTCAGCGCAAACTTGGTCACATTGTGTTTGTGAGTTCAGTTCAAGGACTCATTGCAATACCAGAAAGATCTGCTTATGCAGCAGCTAAACATGCAATGCAGGCATTTGGTGATTCACTTCGTGCTGAAATGCATCAGCATAATGTCAAAGTAACTGTTGTCAGCCCTGGGTACATAAAGACTGCTATATCTATGAATGCCTTTACTGGATCTGGGGAACCACATGGAGGTGAGGGAATCTTTACAAATTGATGCAACAACAAGCTATCAAATATTCTTGTAATGCTATAACAAAAAATATTCCATTTCAGTAATGGATACCAGTACTGCTGCTGGTTTTACAACTGAGTATACAGCAAAGAAGATTCTTGATGGAATAGTCAACAATGAAAAAGATCTGGTTATAAGCCAGTTTGTGCCCAACTTAGCAATAACTTTGAGACATACTGCACCATCTTTATATCATTGGGTTATGGCCAGAAGGGCAAATAAGACTTCTTCTTAAAAAATCTTATTTTAAAGGTGAACACAGTTCTATTTTAAAGGTGAATATTGAAATGCATTTTATACAATATGGGCACAAAGATTTATTTATATTTAAGTTTATGTAAAATAAATACTCAACTGCTAACCTACCGAAATTAATAAAATTCATATTTCAATTGCATCATTGTTTTATTACATGATAACAGTGAGGATATTATATCTCAGAGATCACTGTTAGCTTAGCTGTAACAGAATCCTTCTTAGACCACTATCACATTTGATTAACTAAAAAGCATCCTTATATTACAAGAAAATATCTTTTGTACAGGCTTTAAAACTAATTCTACTATTAATAACTTTATAACATTTTTACACTGCATCCTACAACAAATTATATAATTACATTATTAGACTTCCAACATAAAAACCAACTTTAGAAAGCACTAATATATTTTAATGCTTTCCGATGGAGCATTATGTGACTTCCTAACTTAAGCTCAATGCCATTATTATGCTAGCTGCAAACTAAATCTTTACTTGAAGATGTTGTATAGTCTCCATAAGCATATAGCCGTTGCTGTCATTGATACTGCTGTATGTAACATAATTTTTCTTTTATTGTCTGTGTGTACGAGTACAACGGGTGAAGCAGATGTAAGATCACTCAACATAGGTAACGTAGCTAAATGTCTGCGATTCTTTTCTTCTTGGTATTTGCAACAAGGATCCCACTGCCATGACAGTGTGTAGCAACCTGCACAAAGCACTGACACAACGCCGAAGGGAGCACACGCTAGTGAACTCCAAGCAATACCTGAAATCATAAAATCAAATGAATTTTTAGTGGAACTCAGTAAAACAAGTGTAAAATGAAATGAAAGTGTAAAACACATGTAAAGCTTGTGTAAGAACCCTAAACCATGCAACTAAATTGTCTTGTAAATGTAAACAAACTTCTACAGGATATACATTAGACATATGTGTTGCTGTAAAGCAGATTAATATCTAAAAAACAATTTTGAATTAAATGATCATGACTAGCAATATATCAGTATTGTTAGAGTAATTTTTAAGTATTGTAAGTTTTATGAGGTACTATTTACAAAACATACACACCTGATCCAATGCTACAGAGTCCACTGTAAACAGAAACCTTATGCAAGAGGTTTCCTACATAAATCCAACGTGCTGTTTCTTCACCCAAAGGCTCTGGTTCTATCACAATAACGCTAACGCCTGCCTCCAGTGCTCTTTCCAGTTCCATTTCAAATTTGATGTGAGCATTTTCACTATCATAAACTTCTCTAATGATCGCGACACTGGATGGCTTTAGATCACTGTAAACAAAGCCCAGTTATGCAATTAGTATACTTATAAAAAATCACATTATGAGTTTTGAAAGCAAAGGTTTACAATTAATGTGTGACTTGGTAATTTATCAAATAAAAGTTTAAGTTTTTGTAATTTCATTTATTATTTACAAACCTGTCACTTTCATCACCCGCCATCTTAAATATAGACAATTATATATATTTTTCATTATAGAACTGAAAGATATGAGTTTATGGTTTAGTAAAGTCGAATGCGCTGCTGTAACCCGCGGAAATCAAAATATTTTGCAAATTACTTTGTTTTCCTTTTTGATTGCAATGTATTTTTTATTGCAAAAAAATAATAACATTTGACAGTTGTATCACAAAATATCATCTAAATCTCGAATTTGTAATACTATTTTCTAAGTAATAAGGTCTAAATGTGACGTTTTTTTAAGAAATAGAACTTGCACACTTTTGACCGTCGTCTTATACAGTTCACTTTTGACATAAACTGTTTATGGGAAACTAGCTGTCCCGCGCAACTTCGTCTGCGACAAATTTTCCCCGTTTTCGCAACATTTTTCATTGCTGCTCCGCTCCTATTGGTCGTAGCGTGATGATATATAGCCTATGTCCTTCCCCAGGTTAAAATCTATCTTCTTGCCAAATTTCATTAAGATCCGATCAGCCGTTTAGTCGTGAAAAGGTAACAAACAAACAAACATACAAACAAACAAACAAACAAACTGAGTGACATTCGCATTTATAATATTAGTATGGAAGTATGGATGGCAATGGTAAAATTAAGTATATTAGGTCTATAATGTACATACTGTAGTACTTCTCCCAACAAAGCTGTCTCGAATTCGTAGCGCTAATTTTGTAGTACGACGTTCCATTTATTCATATTACCGCGGGACTTCTTTTGGGACGTCTCCCACCCTGTCGCTTTCACCTTAAGGTTTCTGATCGTAGACAGAGAATAGTACTATTTTCTGTCTACGTTTCTAATGAGTCCGTCGACTCATCGGAAACCTTAAGGTGAAACCGACAGGGTAGCCCGCGAAATTCAGATTTTCCTACGTAGTACGACGTTCCATTTATTCATAAATAGTTCCAATTATTACCGCGGGACTCCTCTTGGGAAGTCTCCCACCCTGTTGCTTTCACCTTAAGGTTTCTGATCGTAGACAGAGAATAGTACTATTCTCTGTCTACGTTTCTGATGAGTCTGTCTACTCATCGGAAACCTTAAGGTGAAACCGACAGGGTAGCCCGCGAAATTCAGATATTCCTACGTTTTTTGCAAGCTATAAGTGTCAGGCTATAAATTGAACAAAATATCTGATCCGCAGCCGTAATACGTGTGTATTTACAGAATTAAAATCATTAAAATTATCAAAACAAACAAACTCGTATGTTCTTCAAATCCCATTGAATCTGAATTTTATGAAAAGTTTGAACTTTGAGGGCTATATCGATATTTTTTATTATTGTAACTCAATAAAGCCTTATTTGTGCCGGTTGTGAATCATATTTAATCAACATACAACTTGACACTGACGAATATTGCAAAACACAAAAGAAAATTTGGTCTACCCAGTCTCTTCCAACGCAACGAGTGTAAAGGCGGAAACATACTTACGTGTCGTGGCGTGTCGTGACGCGCCAGAAGCAAATCGGTTTCATAAATCCTCTCCAGCCCCTTGGTTCCCATATGGGAACGCCAAACAATTCCGTTGAGCCCCGAGGTTCCCATATGGGAACGCCTCGTACAAGCAAACTTAAACCCTTATCGTACGTACAGTAAGGGTCTAATTCGTTTGTAAAAATGTACGTCTCTGGCCAACTAGAGTTCGATTAAAATGCACAACAACTGCACAAAATTATTAAAAAAATAAAGAAACGCGTCTTTGTCGACTGTCAAAATGAGTCATGGCGGCCAGTGTGGAACGGTGGTGTTTTGTTTTGGAATGCAGTGAAATTTTTGTGTTGTTAAACTTTGATAAGTAAATGTATAGTATGTTATAAGTGTATAATGTAACTTTTTAGATAGTCATTTGCTGGAAAAAATATCTAAAAATTATGTTTTGACCCAAAAATTTCTCCAAAAATTCCTTTGTTGTGAAGTTCGTCAGTCGAAATTGAAAATATGAATTTGACTCTTTTACAATGAAATATGGTCTTGGAAACATTAGTAATAAGCGAAAAAATAGTGATAATTCATAATTTCATGCATTCGAGGCATATTTATTCATATTTATTGATATTTCAAGTATTTTCATGCATTGAACTGCGCAGTTAGAAAATGGCCGATTCTAATAAGACGTTTGAATTGGAATCTTGCAAGAATAATTTATATAGGACTCCTAAAAAACACTGTCATTAGATTACTTGTATATTTGTTATGTTAGATCTAAAGATTCGTGTAAATTGATTCTGTCGCGACGGCGTGTATTTCTCTTCTTTCCCATGTTATATTCTAGTTATGTTCTAGACTACAATGTGACTTATTTTATTTTAATATTATAGGATTTTACTGCTTCGCTTTGATGTGAAGAGAAACCCACGCCCCCACGAAACGTTTGAGATACTCACAGATACGGATCACACACCGATACGGAGCGTCTCTCAATCCAGTCTCTTATGCTTCGGTCCTCAAAGGCACCGAAGTGGTTATCATCAGGTCGACCATCAGTTTATCCATTTCCTCAGGTCCGGCTAGGACACCTGTAAAATTATGTACCCATGAATCTCTGGGTTGGTACCTATTACCTATCTGTTTATGATTAATATATTAATCGTCTCTGCTTTCTCACAAGCAGGTTATATTTCATCGTTTTATCATTTAGGACACCTCCGTGTCAAACGGATTCTGGAGTTTCACTTCCTCCGTTATATCAAGTGTTCCAGACTGTTTCGGCTCATATTTAGCATATAGCCTCCGCATCTGGAACGAACACCTTTGTGCTAATCAAATTTCGGATTAACCTCATTTGCAGAAGCACACATTCCAGACTGATACGGCTTGCAGCCTTCACGTCTGGAATGTCCCCCTCAACATTTATAGCGTCCGTCGACACTAGCGCCCGTCGACGCTTACTTGGGCCTGTGGGGATTATGTTATAAGGTTTGCAAGAGAAGTTGGCCCTTGGACTTTCTCACAAACCCAGCGCGCGTGTCCGGCCAGACTTATTGCGCGTGAGGGTCGTAGTTACACCTTAAGCCGTGATTATGAAACATCTTATTAAACTTTAAACTAGGACCGCGGCTTAAGACACGACCATCACTTCAGGTGTTTTAATTAGGTATAAGTTATTCAAACTGTTAAACATAATTTCATAGAACATTAATGAACATATCAAATCTCTAAACCGTACATAAACAGAAAGTTAATATCTAGGTACTTAGCTTTCGAGGTGGCGCGCCTCACGGATGACAAGAATCTCCATATACTCTTCTTGCACTGAATTTACTTAATTTAAGTTAGCTGCTAGCCAAACTATGTGATGGCAAAAGGCGGCAAAAAGAATGGCTTGGGTTTGCGTCGTCAGGTTGCTCATACTGATTTAGTGTTGCTATCTTATTAGTGTTGTGTAATTAAATATTTACATTTATAGGTTTGGAACATCGCGAATTCATCTTTCGCGACACTCCCGACGGCGACAGAAGCTATATGTGTTCCATCAAGTCTCGCGTCCACTCTCGTATCTTTTCTCGAGCTTTCATGGACGCGTCTCTCACATCTCTCACTTCGGGTGTTTGTTTTAACTCATTTGTATCAGTGCTTTTAGGTATGCTATCATTATTGAGTTCTTCATCAATAATTGTTGGTTCATCATTTTCTGTGGTAAGTATTCTTTGAGTTATATCCTTTTCTATTTCTTCACTACTTATGTGTTTTTCTGTTTCAAGTTTGTCAGCGGTTTCTACAGCGGTTTGTGGAGTTGTGGATATTTCTTCGGTAAGAATAGTTGAGTCGAGTTCTTCTAGCAGAGGTAAGTCATCCAATTTTGGTGTGACATCTCCTTCAAACTCAAACATTACTTTATCTTTTCCAGATATATCTTCTTCAGCCTCCAACGGATAAAGATGTGCGATGGAACGAGTGAATTCCGTATCATTCACCTTTACTCGTGCCACTCTGCATTGACCGTCGGCTCCTTTCAACAAAGATATAATTTTTCCGACTTTCCAGTTCTCTCGGTTCTTCGTATCTCCTTTAATCTGGACGATATCTCCCAGTTTTGGAATTTTTGATTTTGTTATCCTTGGTTCTTTGGGAGAGTGTCGATATCTCTCCCTTAGACTTGGTAGATACTGATCGATGAACATTCTTTTAAACTCTTTCAGCATGTTCTGTCCACGTTTCCAACCTTCCACTAGATTCTGTTTTGTTACTGTGCCTTCTTGTGGAAATTCTGCATCTGAAGGTGTTGTCTCGATGCATTTACTCAAGGTTAGAAAATCTGAAGGTATGAGAATATCTTCTAGTTCAAAACCTACACACGTCAGTGGGCGTGTGTTTAATACTGATTCTATTTCTTTTATGATTGTACTTAGTTGATTATCTGATAGTAAACTTTTCGTCAGAGTTCTCTTGAGACAGTGTTTAACTAGTCCAACAAGTCGTTCATAGAATCCTCCATGCCACGGTGCTAACTGTGGTATGAATTTCCATTCTATTTTATTAGTGATGCAATAGTTGCTTGACAGTATTTCTGCAGTTAATTTAAATTGTAGTGCGTTATCTGAAACTATTCGTGTTGGTATTCCTCTGCAAGATATAAATCTTCTTAGTGCTAAGAGACATTCCTCAGCCGTAAGATCCTTAACTACTTCCAAGTGTATAGCCCGTACTGCTAGACATGTATACAGACATATCCATCTTTTTTCTAATTTATTATTTGTCTTTACTTGAAGAGGACCCAAATAATCTATTCCGGTATACGTAAAAGGTGAACTATAGTTTACTCTTTCCTTAGGAAGCGCTGGAGTGGTTGGTAATTTGAATGGACCTCCTCCATGTTTGACACAATTTGTGCATTTTCCTAATATTTTCTTTACTTGGCTTCTTCCTTGAGGAATCCAGTACGATAATCTGATCAAACTTAAAGTGTGGTTGACTCCTACATGATAGTTTTTCTTATGTGTTTCTAGGATCATTGTGTTAGTGAAATCACAATCTTTTGGAATTAATATTGGATATCTTTTGTCATAAGACCAATCAGCGTTTTGTAATCTTCCTTTGCAACGTAGGATACCGTCTATGTCGGTGAATACGCCTAAGTTTCGTTGTAAACTAGTATGTTTACCCTCTACTTCCTCAGGGAAATGTTCCTTTTGAATCCTTTTAATCCTATGTGTTTGTGATAGTGTATTGTCCTCACAGTTATCTGTGGAGTTGTTTCCTGATTCCTCATCTAATTGATTTCTGGGTTCCTGCTCTTTTAAGACCTTTTCTCCACTCGTGAGATCCTCCCCAACAGGAAAAGAAAAGTCTTGTTCAGCAGAAGAACATGTGGGATTGATAGTGACTTCAGTTTCGTTAAGTAAAGAAATTTCGGTTCTACAACCTTTCGGCCAAGTTCTGGAGTCTCCCAGTAGAAAACTTGGTCCGGATAACCATATCTGCTTGTCTTCCTTAGAACTTGTGGGTCTAGTAGCCACGTCTGCTGGATTTAATCCTGTTGGAACATATCTTATTGTAGCTGGTGTATTTCCCTTTATTTCTTCTATCCTCCTTGCAACGAATGGTGGTAGTAGTTTGTTGCTGTAATACCAATCAATCACTATTTGACTATCTGTCCATATAATATTTTCTCTAAATTCAAATTTTAGGAACTTGGTTACGTACTTCAGCAACCGACTACCTATTAAAACACCTAATAGTTCAAGTCTTGGGATTTTTAAATTGTCTTGATCCTTGATGGGTACTAACCGTGATTTTCCTATTACAAAATTCAATTCTTTTCCATTAGAAATGTATACAACTGCAGCATATGCTTTGGTTGATGCATCTGTGAAAACGTGCAGTTGGATATTGTCACCACCATTTTGTTCGAAATATTTCCTTGGTAAAATAATGTTTTTGGTTTCTTCTAACTGTTCTCTAATGATTTGCCACTCATTGGTCAATTCTTCTGGTAATGGGGTATCCCATTTGAATTTATGTATCCACAGATTTTGTAATAAAAGTTTTGCTGGTAATAAATCTGGTGCGGCATATCCACATGGATCGTAAACTGATGCTATGTTTTTAAGTATTTCTCTCTTGGTGGTGGCCTCTTTAGTCTTTCTTGGTCTCAATCTGATCGTATCTTCGTCTGTGTTCCAATTCAGACCTAATACTTTAACTTCTACATCTCTGCAGACATCTGATGAAGAAATGTTCTCGGAGAATTGTTTGGAATTCGAACTCCATTCTCGAAGATTCATTGAAATCTCTTCAAATGTGATCTTGCACGACTCATACATTGCTGTTGCTTCTTGTACAGATTCTGCTCCTGTGACAAGGTTATCGACGTAGATGTCATTTACTATGCTTTTTAGACTTTCCTCATTGGAACGCAGTAGATGATGTTTCAAAGTAGCATTTAGAAGAAATGGACTCGATATCACTCCAAACGGTACCCGACAGAATCGTAAGTGCAGAATGTTATCTTTCGTGGCCGCCCCTTTTATGTCTTTCAACCATAAGAATCGAGTTACGTCTTTGTCCTTTTCGTGTAATGCTATCTGTAGAAAAGCTTTTTCTACGTCTGCTGTTATTCCTATCTGATGTGACCTAAACCTTAACAACATTCCGGTTAAGTCCTCTAGCATAAGTGGACCACAATGTAAACATTCATTTAAACTTTTGCTATGTTTGGTCTTTGCCGAGGCGTCGTAGACTATGCGAGTTGGCTTGCCTGGATGAATAACACCGTGGTGCGGCAGGTAGTGTATAGGATGATCCATATCTTCGATTCTCCTTTCATCGTCTGGTACATTTTCAATTATTTCTTTTGCTAGTTGTTCTTTCAATGTATTATCGTACGCTGTTAGTGAATCGGAATCTAATCGTTTGAGTAAGTTGACTAGTCTGCCTTTGGCTAGACCGTAATTAGTTTCTAAATTAGGTGGGTAATCTATCCATGGCCAACTAACAGTGAATCTATCCTTTACTAGTTTTATGGTATCATTGAATTGGTTGATTACTTGTTCGTCTCTAGTAAATTTTGGCGAATCGCATATTCCAATGGATTCTAGTTCCCATAAGCATTTGAGGTTTTCATTGTATAACGGGAGATCCGGTGGTGTCAATTTGTTTTCTACTCCTTGAAAGTAAGTTAATACTGACAATGTGTCCGTGGTTTTTGTATTAGTTTTTCCAGTCAGTAAATAACCGAATTTAGAGTCAATCAAGAATAAGTTACTTTCCAGTTGAATTCTGTCTTCAAGGATGAATGAAAAGTAGAAGTCATTGCCGATCAATATGTCTATTGTGGGTGACAATGAGCCGTCGTCAGCCAAAATCAGATCATCTTTGTATTTACCTATGTCAATACCAGGGAAAGGAACTCCATGTGAAATATGAGGAACAACATTTGCTTCTATTTGTAAAGTATAATTTGTCCTTGTACGTATCTGTAACCTGACTACGGGGCTTTCTATTACTTGGGGAGTTTTCGATCCAAACGTGAAAACTGATAAGGTGCTTTCCTCTTCGATAGGAAGGTTCAATTTTGAAGCTACTTCTCGCGTTATGTAAGTACGTTGACTACCCGAGTCCAACAGTACTCGACAGACCGTTCCATTAGAATCATCGTCTTTACGTAGAGCCTTAACTATTGCTGTTTGTAATACGGTGGAGCTTATAGAGTTGACGTGTAACGTCTTGACATCCTCGGTTTTATTAATGCAATTCTTATAACAAAGTGCTCTGTTATGGTGGTTAATTTTGTTACAGTATGCACAAGGAATTGAGCTTTTACAATTTCTTTTTTGATGACCTTTCTTTAGGCAAACAAAACAGTGATCGATTAATTTGTCTTTCCTCTCTTTCACAGTTTTAACAACATCGCATTGATCATTGAAGTGCGCTCCTTGGCAAAAAATACATTGAAGCCTCCCTTTCTTTCTCATCGACATGTCCCTGTTACCTCCCTGTTCTTGAGGTTTTCTTTTTATGGACTGGCTATTATAGTTAATGTTCCTATGGAATGGTTTTTTCTCATTGAACTTCTCTTCTTTACTATTTCTTTTGTGGGTTTGAATTGGTTTATGTTTCTCAAAGTTCTTGTAATTTTTCTGTTTTATGAATTTTTCCTTCCTGTTGTATGAACTTGTATGTAACGTCTGAGTGGTATACTCTTCTAGATTTTCGGAAGTGATCCTATTTGCATCTTCCCTAGCGGCTATTATGGTTTCCAAATGTTGACGGATTTCTTCTATTGACTCGGTTTTTGCTTTTATTTTTAGTTCATACACTATGTCTGAGGGCATCTTTTCTAGTATCATAAATCTGAGATGATCGTGATCAACGTCTTGATTCAGCGATTTTAGGATTCTTAAATGTCTTTCTATTTGACCAAATGTGTTTCTTGCTTCTGTTATATTGCCTTTGGAGGCTTTCGGCACTTTGTATAACGCAGCGTAGTGCGCGTCTATGATGTGATTTTCTTTACCATATCTATTTTTCAGTAGAGAAACAGCTATTTCATAATTCTTATTAGTGGTCTCGAGCCCATCGATGACCCTTTTTGCTTCGCCTTTTAAAGAACCTTTAAGGTATAAAAGTTTGTCTACCTCTGATAGGTCTCTATTTCCTACGTTGGAGCTGAATTGGTCCCAAAATTGACGCCATTCCAGAATGTCTCCGGAAAATTCTGGCAAACTTAACTTGGGTAATTTCCCCATTAGTGCAGTATTCCTACCCGGTAATACAGTTGGTGCAGAGTTTTCTTTTATCCTTTCCAGTTTGATATTCATTTCTGTAAGTACCTCCTCACCGCGTAGCTGTACTTCACTATAGGAAGTGACTTCTTCCACAAAAGATTGCAGTTCGTTTATTGATAGACTATTGTTTAACTCAGTTCCGAACCTTTTCACCGCTACATTTAGCTTACCTAGCACTATTTCTAAATTTTCAGAGTATTCTTTATTAACTTTATCTTTATAGGTGAGAGCTTCTTCAGTTAGGTTAGAGATAGCACTTGATATAGACTCAAGTCGTCTTATAAGAATTTGTTCCATTTTGGAATTCTGAAATAATATTTAATAATTTTATACGCTGTATATCATACGTTAAGGATTTACATCCTGTATCGTTAGATTTCTAAGTTAAGTAGTATTAGAAGAAAAAAAAAAAATTCCAAATAAAAATTTGGTAACACCCTGTATGACCAATAGTTTTCCAATATTTCGTAAGAATAAAGAGTTTTCTTAACACCTGGCATATAATGGAATAATATTTTATTAACACCCTGTATAAAACAGGAAAGTTTTATATACACCCTGTATAACAAAAAAATTTCCAAGTTAAAAGCAAGGAATATTCTATTATGTGTATATAGGATACTACATTCAGCATGATAAACTCAACCATTGAACTATGTGTGCAAGGAAAATTCTTTTGTACTTAAGAGGTTTTAGTATTAAATCAGTATTTATTCAGATATATTTCTAACGTTACCAGATATTATCCTCACTAACTGACGGGTAAAACTGGTTTGTTTCATTAGTATGAATTTTATTTAAATAATTTCTATGTCATACAATTATCCCCTCTTGACTCCTTATAAAACATTGCTAAAGAATTTTATGTTATTTCATTACTTATTAATAAACAAGTGAGGTACCAACACCGTTTGTGTATGCATCCACAAATGATGTTAGGTTTTACCTACACCAACATAGTACCTGGCTGCACATATGTCAACTTAGTACTCAGTACATAGTTTCACATACATCAACATAGTACACTTTAGTAGCTACATGAAACGATGCAGTCAGTTAGGGACGACATGTATAACATTACAGAAGTTCAGACACAAGTTAAACTATACAACCCAATTTCCTCCGCCAGCATGATTTATTAATATTTTATTTTAGTTTTTATAGGAATATATCAATTTTATGCTCAGTTTCCAAAGTAACAGGTAAGATGAACTTACAGTGAATGTTGATGTACTTTTGTTTTAATAGTAGTGATCTACACATAAGATGTTAGATATGCAGTATCAGCAACGCACATCTGCCTTCATTTGTCCATCTGTTTGGAGAGTATTAGGCATAAGTAAACAGTTTTATGCAAACTCATACCTAGTAATACTATCTCTAGGTAAATTTTAACACCTGGTGGTTAGGTACATATTACAACTTTACCAAAGTACACATTAGGTAAAATGCAATTTTAAATAACGAGTGGGCACATAGTGACGTGACTCCGTGGTACTGAATATTAATATGGGTCATCTATTTAGTGACCCCTTCATTTGTGAACGACGACCACAGTGGCTGTTGTCAATTGTTGAACTATCGTGTCGACTTTGCTCCCCAGTCGGAGACTTAAAAGTGGTTTTATAGCTTGTAAATCATAAAATATTTTACCTGATGATCTTCTTAATCACTCCTAGGTTATGATATGCTTCCTTTCCTGCACTTTATAGGTAGGTATAACTTCCACTGGGGTTATTTCAACCAAAACAAGTTGTGAACTTCGTATTTAGATTATGAGCATCTTTCACAGTTGATCGAATCACGTTTAATAAATATACAATTCGTAACAGGTTTCTAACAAAATCACTTTTCCCTTTTTGTCGTTTTATTCTTGTAAAAGAATTCAACGAACTAAGTTTCACTTTTCGAAGTTCAGTATGAACACCTGAATCGCCGCGGTTTGTTCGCCATTTTGAATGCAGCGTATTTTATTTTCTATTCCGTTCGAATTTCATAATTTGTGAATATCGGAATCTTGTCAACCGTTTAGTGTAAAAGTGATTATTATGTCATTCAGTCATTTTATTTTGAATTTTACTTGACTTGTATAATAGATTTACAAGTTTTAACTCGTTAAAAGTAGGATAATATTACATTAATTTGAGCTTTCATAACGCCTATTATTTCTTACTTCCGGTTAAGGAAAGCGTAAATCATTTTTCGAATTGGCCAATACGACACTCATATCGTATTCGCGCCAAATTCAAAGTTGTTTATTTAACTAGCTCATAACATTGCACATTACACGTACACATGTTATACTTATGTATACTTATTTAATTTGCAGTAACTTCGATAATCTTTCATTATCATCCTGCCATTTATCTCATTATACTTAGATAAATGAACGTTTACTCATCATTAACGTAACGTTCGAATTTTGGCGCCTTTAGGTGAATTTTATGGACATCTGCTTATTGAACATTAGTTCCAATCAGATTATATAGAGGTCGCTGACAACCTGATTTATACTCAATGTTTACAATTTACCAAGATAAGAGTCTGGATTGATTTTATGCCTTGGGATACTTTTTTGAATGTTTTCAGATCCCAGCATCTCCACCATGTCGCGACGGCGTGTATTTCTCTTCTTTCCCATGTTATATTCTAGTTATGTTCTAGACTACAATGTGACTTATTTTATTTTAATATTATAGGATTTTACTGCTTCGCTTTGATGTGAAGAGAAACCCACGCCCCCACGAAACGTTTGAGATACTCACAGATACGGATCACACACCGATACGGAGCGTCTCTCAATCCAGTCTCTTATGCTTCGGTCCTCAAAGGCACCGAAGTGGTTATCATCAGGTCGACCATCAGTTTATCCATTTCCTCAGGTCCGGCTAGGACACCTGTAAAATTATGTACCCATGAATCTCTGGGTTGGTACCTATTACCTATCTGTTTATGATTAATATATTAATCGTCTCTGCTTTCTCACAAGCAGGTTATATTTCATCGTTTTATCATTTAGGACACCTCCGTGTCAAACGGATTCTGGAGTTTCACTTCCTCCGTTATATCAAGTGTTCCAGACTGTTTCGGCTCATATTTAGCATATAGCCTCCGCATCTGGAACGAACACCTTTGTGCTAATCAAATTTCGGATTAACCTCATTTGCAGAAGCACACATTCCAGACTGATACGGCTTGCAGCCTTCACGTCTGGAATGTCCCCCTCAACATTTATAGCGTCCGTCGACACTAGCGCCCGTCGACGCTTACTTGGGCCTGTGGGGATTATGTTATAAGGTTTGCAAGAGAAGTTGGCCCTTGGACTTTCTCACAAACCCAGCGCGCGTGTCCGGCCAGACTTATTGCGCGTGAGGGTCGTAGTTACACCTTAAGCCGTGATTATGAAACATCTTATTAAACTTTAAACTAGGACCGCGGCTTAAGACACGACCATCACTTCAGGTGTTTTAATTAGGTATAAGTTATTCAAACTGTTAAACATAATTTCATAGAACATTAATGAACATATCAAATCTCTAAACCGTACATAAACAGAAAGTTAATATCTAGGTACTTAGCTTTCGAGGTGGCGCGCCTCACGGATGACAAGAATCTCCATATACTCTTCTTGCACTGAATTTACTTAATTTAAGTTAGCTGCTAGCCAAACTATGTGATGGCAAAAGGCGGCAAAAAGAATGGCTTGGGTTTGCGTCGTCAGGTTGCTCATACTGATTTAGTGTTGCTATCTTATTAGTGTTGTGTAATTAAATATTTACATTTATAGGTTTGGAACATCGCGAATTCATCTTTCGCGACAGATTCAGAAGTTTTACCAAAAAAAAACAAACTACGACAACAGTATGTTTGCGGCGAGCTCTCTGAATTCTATGCGATGTTTATAATTCTCAAGTAGTTATAAAACAGTTGTTTATATTGTAATACATGGTCTCGTTAATCAAGAACCCGAAACTGTTTACCGCTTGAGATAAGAGCTAATAGAACTCGCGCGATAAGCTTTTTATGAGCGCAGGACACTTGACACGCTCGATGACGTCATTGTGAGGCCGGCTGGGTGTTTTACCGTTTAGCCGCAAGGCTGGAGAGGTTAATATGGTTAGGGACATATTTGCATGGCGTGTCGTGTCGCAACGATGTATGAAACCGATATGCTTCTGGCGCGTCACGACACGCCACGACAGGTAAAGGCGGAAACATACTTACGTGTCGTGGCGTGTCGTGATGCGCCAGAAGCAAATCGGTTTCATACATTTAATATGGTTGGGGACATATTTGCATGGCGTGTCGTGTCACAACGATGTATGAAACCGAATGCTTCTGGCGCGTCACGACACGCCACGACACGTAAGTGTGTTTCCGCCTTTAGTGAATTTCCGCCAAAGCTCACTGTGAAGCAGAATCAGAAGTTTGCTATAGTATTGTGAAAATAATGTATTGTGCTTGGGTCTTTTGGATTGACTTGAATGACATTGTCAGGAGGGTGTTGTTGGTATAGGTTTGTGAAATCTGTTGAAATCGTGGGTGAAAATAACCTTGCAAACATCATGTATACCGTATGTATACGTTGCTTTACTGCTATTTTCAAACGCAAAGTAATGCGTTGTTCAGTCTGTGGTCCGAAAGACTAGAGAGTGTTCGGTCAGATTAAAATAATATGTCAATGGGTCAGATAGCCAGTGAGCAATTTAGTTGGAATAGTTATAGCATTTGGTATAAGTATTCGGTATAAGTATTGAGGAGTAGGTATCCCCAAGTCGGACACTGTTACACATCTGACGTATTAAATCATCAACATAAATGGATAAAAAGTAAAAGCAACTGAGCCAAAAATATTACACTTAGTTATGTGTGTGTTAGAATTGTTAGTGTTACGGAACAATAACAATTTGAAGCAGCCGGCCCTGCCTGCTGGCTCAGATTAGAATATTTATACCAAACGGATAACTAGTGGCGGTGCTGTTTGTAAGGAATGATGATTTCAAAACTAGTACACATCATGTTATAATAGTTTCCTATTCCGCCACGTAATTTAGAACTATGTCGCACTCTGTGAAAAAAATCCCGGACCATAGATCAAAACAAAGAGGTATTTTAGGTGGTTAAACTGTGGCTGATGCGACTTTACGCATCCCAACGCGCTTTTGGCCGTCCTTGGTTTTTATGGCCTAATCTTGGCATTCTTGGCAACCATTCGATCAACACCTTAACTCATACTGTGTTCGTATTACTAGGCAAAAAGTACTTTGTTAAAAATATGTCAATCTTTTTTATTTAGTTTTGGGGTACGGGTGTCGTGGCTTCTTAAATGCTAAGACCCCGCACTACCGTGAGATATGCAGTCTAGTCTCCGAAAATAATTCCTAGTCGACGGTGGGATGGACCGAGACGTGGTCTCAGTGGACAAGGGCCTTACCCCGCTCTCCTTGAGTAACAAGAACTGGCGCAAACAATAATTCAATTAATTTGTAATAAATTAAATACAAGTATCACAGAAGGCTCTGTATTCTGTAAAAATCTACCTTAGTCTGTTATTCTTCGTTAACATGTGGATATTGGTGTGAGTTAGGTACATGGATTTTTTGTATTTTCTGTAGTATGCAACTTTTTTATGTCTTTAATAAAAAAAATAAAAAACCTATACATTATATTAGACACTAATGACGTCAGGGAGTTAGTTACGAAAGTTTTCGTGCGAAATGCCAAATCCATACCCTAGGCTGGTGTCCTGGCAATATGACTGATGAGTCTTGGGGTGGCCTCTTTACTGTAGTTCATAACGCTTTTTTTAAAGTGTCTCTCACAAACGCTGGGCACTTAATATCGTGTCCTGCTGTTTGTTCATTACTTACAGGAACTGATGGACGCTACAGTGGGCGCCAAACAAGTGGCTCAGTTTTGGGTCGACACAATTTAGATTGCCATCGACACTCTAAGAAGAAGAAGTTTCTCTTCAATAATATAATGATAACATCAAAAGCAAATGAATGATGAAACTCATTATTCTTATATTCAGGTATTATCAAGACATAATGTTCCCATTTTTGGGATAAAGGGTCTCCTCACTAAGAAGGCATCGTCGTGCTTTGTTATCCACCACGCAGGCTCAGTGCGCTTTGGCGGATATCACATGTCTTCGAATTATCAATAAGAAGTATGTGATGTATCATGCCGTGCCTGTCTGTGTCCTTGCGATTGTTTCATTCAACGTTTTGTGAAAAGTGGTGGTACAACAATTGACAGAAAGTAAAGTGCCTGTCTAGATTCGAAGCTATGACTTAGGAATTCGAATCACGGCTGGTCTACAAGGGGCACCACTGTTCGAAAAGTGATAAGAGGTCGGTTTGATTTCATTTTGAGATGTAGATTTTACTTCAGTAAATGACTAAATAATAACAGCCGTACGGATCCAGTTTCAAGGTGAAGCTCCGTGACCATCTTTTACACACCAAGTTTTCTCCGTGCCTCGGAAAGAAGTTTTGGCAGGAGTGGGAAATCCCCACGGACACTCGACTACCTCACAGGCTGTGAGACAGTCGAGGTAGTGCCGGACTCGAACCGGCTAACACCATACTCCTGCTCTGCCAGTGTCCCCCTGACATGGCCAGGGACCTTATAATGACTTCCATATTTTCTATTTCCTTTTGTTTGTTTTGAAGTAAACGTTATTTAAGTTTATGCTATTTTTTGCTATACTGTTCTATTTTTCATCAATTATAATAATAATTAAATAAAAATAATATACGGAATGATAATACATACATAATTACATAATAGTAAATACACTGATAATCCATGCTTAGATCTATATATTATCCTTTCTTGGCGAAATCTTCATATAAGTAGGTACCTACGATGAAGCATGGCTTGCGTGTTTTTGTTTCTATAAACTTCTATTGTTGAAATTTTAATGCAAAATTCAAAAAAAAATGTTTCTAATAATATTACTTATATTTTCTTTATTTATAGTCATGTCTAGTGCATGTTCCGTGTTTTGTCTTTCCGCACAAAAGACCGAGCATTCCGTTAGGACATGAGGTCAGATAGGCAGTTGCTCCATGTAAAATACTGATTTTCAGTTGCATCGGGTTGGACTGGAAGCCAACCCCAATAGGTATAACAAGTATGAAAAATTCTATTCAGATAATGAAATGAAATAATATCTCCTTTTGTTTGAACTCTATTTGGGTACCTATTATACCAACGACAAAATAACATGCAAAATCTAGTACGTGGTAAAAACGTGTCAGTAAAAAGCACCCGTGCGAACGCTTTAATTTATTTAATAAAGAGCGTTTACGCCTTACGTCGACATTTTTCGAAATGCCTGAACCGATTTTAATGAAACTTCATTCGCATTAAGTAATACGCACATAAAAAAAAAACTGTTTCTAAAGACATTTCGAAAATGTATTTTAGTATATTTTTAGACCTATGTATCCTGCTTATGCGTATTAAGTTAAATTAAAATCGGTTCAGTCATTTCGGAAAATAAGAACTTGAAAGTTTATATGAAATGCCGTAAGGTGTAAACGCTCTTAAGTAAATTATGTGTTTGGTTTGATCCGATCCCAGGGTCACCGTCAGCCACCAGTGTTCAATTAGCAAAATGTAGGGAATACGTATGATACGAAATAGGTTTAAAATAATTGTTTAAGTAAACTACCCTTTGAAGTTTGCCTTACACCTACAAACAAACTAATAAAAACCATTTAGTTAAATATGAATGTATGTTTACCAAAGTATTTCCCTCCACTCACGATTGTCGCCCACAACAGCCGTTCTAAAATCCGCTTGCCTGTTTAGGAAAAGGTGAATGTTGCAAACCATTTGGCTACCAGTTAAATAAAACGAACTCTAGAAGTGAAACTTTACAATTTGAAACTTTATTCACTGAGCTTAAAGTGTAAATTAATATGGATTTGTCTAGCGACATTAGACTTTTTGTATAAATCATATTATCTGCTTTAGTGGTAAGATACGTACTTAAAAGGTGTGTGGGTGCAAGGCTGACCTTATAGGTGCTACCCACAGTCTTCGCTAAACATTTAGAATGATTTCCCTGACATCCCACACTCGATTGCTATTATCACCATAAATGATACAAAGAAAAAATATGAATCGGATAATATACCAATTTTAACAAATGAAAAGATTAATATAGAAAAGCACCTACCTACCTATAATTACTGAAAAAAGTCTCCATTATTATGTAAGTATGCCTAATAGAGCAACGTTAATAGATCATAGAACTTTGCAGTGAGTGTTAAGTGTTGCACAATAGGAAACTGTGTTGTAAAATGACTAGATTGACTAAGACAGATTGATGAAATCACTGGCATTAATATTTACGACCCCTACGGAACATAGCGTTTTATCTCCATACCTAATTAAGAAAATAGACACTTGTTAAATGTGAAATCATTGTGTTTTCATGCTTTCGTAGTTTGTCGAGAGAAATACTAACGTCTCACTGGACAAACATACTTACCAACTCTACTATAGTATTTGAAGATCAGTAAAAAATGTATTTTACTGTCTGGGAACGAGAAAGTCGGTCACAGAACAATGAGTTTGTTAAAACACAACGAGTAGGTAGGCACCGACAATGCCATACAATTTATTATTTAAGGTAATTATGTTACGAATAAATTTCGTCAAGATTCAGGTACTTAGGTGTCAGCAAAAGCAACAAATCTACCTTATGAGAAGATTTTACCAAGAGCGAATTTCTCCAAAGAAACTGAACGTGATCAGCACATTTGAACCCCGCTCAAGAGGTATTAGTATGGTTATGCTATCGAATATTCACACTAACATCTCGTTGGACAAGGTTTACAACTGTTGATTGCGATCATTTCATTCCTGAAATTAGTCCTAAGGCTTCATACGAGCTTCACACGATATTAATTTCAGATTGATTTGTGGCTGGTAGGTACAATCTAATAAAATTATTTTGATGTTACAAATAACCACTGAGCTGGCAATATTTACCGTGGATTAAAAATATTAGAAAGTAGAACTTTCGAAATCGGAGATCTCTACAAATAGACTCTGCTCCCAATAAAACACCTGATATATTGGGCTGATGTGACTAAGTTCACTTGTACTAACAGTTTATAGAATAGCAAACAGTGGTCGCTTAATAATTACAAAACGTTGCTGTCGTCCTTATTTTCTACGATCATAAGTAGGTACTCATTTATGTAAAGTTAGTTCTCTATTTCCCTATTTGCATTGAAACAAAACCATAATGACACCGATGCATACCTATTTCTAAAACTCTTGTTTAAATATTTAGCAAATATTACTATGTACTTACATCTATTAAGGGTCTTAAACTTACTTAAATTAATATTCTTTATATAATGAAATTCATTTATTTTGCTTCAATAGGTTTATCTATTTATTTATGGCTGCAGTTCATTTATCACATGTATGGTCCGCGCGGTTCCTATTTATTTTCGTGAAAAAAATTACTGCAAAATTGAGGTTCCTTAATTTAAGAAAAACAAAGGCGAGTGTTTCTTTCATAGAGAGGAGGCCTGTGTCGCAGCAGCGGCAATATTTAAGATTATTATGCATAAGCTAAGGGCGAGAAGAAGTTAGTCCGATGTTCCAAATGTTTACTACTTGGCGGTTCCTTCCTAACTAAATATAATAAGTAAACACGAGATACCGTTTAATCCTCGGCTTTCACGAGGTTCTCGTCATGCGGAACCTTTATGTCAACAATCATTGCGCGCCGCTCTGATCGATCCACCACCACTATATCAGGCTTATTGGCTACAATAGTCCTGTCAGTGATGATTGATCCCAATATAGTGTGATATTGCTATTTTCGAGAACTGGGTCCTGTACATACCTACCTATAGCACGGCACTTCCGATTCCACAAGGCTGTAATTCAGAGCAAGATGCTGATGGATAATCCTGGCTATAAGATTGTGTCAATGCAAGTATTCTTCGTTAGCTAGACGAGAACACCCGGAGATAATGTGACGGATCGATTTGCCCGGACGTTGGCATGCCCGACATATGTCAACTGTGCCATCCTTCACAATAAATCTCCGGTAGTTATTCGTCATCATAACTTCATCCAATAACTGCATAAACCAAACCTTCGGTTTCTCCAAAGAGGTCCCCGGAACGTAGCCAGGCTACGGACGCTGATTGGTTTACATCAGGTCCATGCAGGGCCCTGAAGAAGCGTCCGTGAAGCTCCTTACTCGGCTATACTTCCCTGCGGTCATCAGTGTCAAGCACTGCAGGTTTGCGCCAGTTCTCTTTAGCCAAGGAGAGCGGGGTAAGGGCCTTGTCAATCGCGACCACATCTCGATGCTGGGGATGCATCCATCGGCTTCTAGGAAATATTCCCTGAGACTGCATATCTCGCGATTGTGGAGAGTCTTGGCGTTTAAAAAGCCTCGACCTCCACAAATCCGCGGGATAGGGACAAGGAGCTGCTGAAGATTGTACAACTATCTTTGCGTTGCATAAATTCAATTCATTTAGTATTATATAATCGCATAGCCCATATTGTGTGAGTAAAATGTATTAGCTATCATTTACTAGAAACCTACGTCTTTTATTGACTTGAATGTGCCCTGGCGGTTGAGAGTATGTCATGCTCACCCAAATGTCACGCTGATGGCGGCGCGTGTGTCAGGTCATTTAGTTCCCTTCACAATGGTTGAGTTGAATGCTGGCTGATCCATTCGTCATGTTCGTGAACAGGCGCTATCAGTTGTGCCTTGTCATCTCTTAGTTGCCACGACATTCCCGTTTGAGCACCTAGAGCACCTATTTTTTGGAGGCACCAATGCATTGTGAACCGAATATGTAGCACTCAATAATAGGTGCTCTAAAAATTGGTGTTCAAACGGGAATACAGGGAGTATTCCATGAAACTTTCAACGTGTTTTTTTATTCTTTCAATTACTTCTGATTTGATTTTATACGTGATCTGATACTTATTATGGTTTATTGAAGAGTTCCATTGTCTATCTTCGAAGATTTTCACCAAAATCAAACGAGACCACCTCAAAAGAATTTTCTTCCAAACCAAAAAAATATAATTAAAAATTGTTAACAAATGCCAAAGATATCGCTGAACATATAATGTACATAACTGGCGAAATGTGGGTACATGTCAGCGCACCACTTCAGAGTATAAAGGCGTGATATTACGTTATAAAATTGTGTAAACAATAAATATCCAAGCTATTGCAGCAATCACGACAGATTTGCCGTTTATCATTGAGGAGTTCCATTGTATATATCCGAAGATCATCATCAGATCTTCACAAAATTTTAACGGGACCACCGCGGAATAATAATCTACCAAACAAAAAAAGGATCATCGGTATCGGTAAATAATTGGCAAAAAAAAAGGCAATGAAAATGCACACAAAAAAAAACAGTCAACTTGATAACCTCCTCCTTTTTTAAGTCGGTTAAATAAATGACTTACAGTAAAGAAGGCATTCAAAATAATTGTCAGTTTATTTCGCCTACACAGCCAACACATATTTTATGACACATAATGTAAGCCTAATATTGACTGTGGCCTTAAATGTGGGCGCGCGAATCTACCGTTTTACGATCCGAATAGCGATGCTGACGTTAATTGCAAAATAATATTTAAAAACAATTCTTACAAGTATTTTGAGAAATAGTTTAGCTTTGCTTTGTTTATACGGAACGGTTCAAGATGGTGGTTTACTACGTTCAAGTATGGTATGGCCCTCATTGTGGATGGTCCGTGTCTCCGTGATCGAACGGGCGCGGGTAATGAACCCGAGCATCCGCGGGACCCACGAGCGAGCTGCGCGTCGCCCGCGCTTCCGCCGCACGCCACCGACTTACCTCGTGCTCACGAATTCACAGTTCCTCCGGGCAACACACTACATTGTCTAGCTCTTAAAGATCTTTTTGTTTAATTCCAACGAATAAAATATAAGATATCAAGTGGACGGTTAAAAGCTTCGGGAACAATACAAGGCTCTACCTACCTAGTCTGCCATAACATTTTAATTCAGTATAAACAATCTAAAATATTATTTTTATTCTTTAAAAAGTAAAAGTGTTGTCAGGCACTTTATATTGGAGAGGTTAATGTTATTGTAGTGAATTGCTAAAATAGACTATAGCAATGTGTAAATAGCCAAGATTAGCAATGATGATACTTCAATAAAAGGGTTTGAATTTTGTTCAATGGAAGCCAGGCCTATCCGATTGCCATTTGGATTTTTCTTTAAAGTGACGACGCCAGATGAAACTGACAATGGAATAAGTGTGTATATTTACACATAATTATGCCACTTTTTAAAAACCATACAAAACTACGGGTTGCACTCCGGGAGTGCCGGCAGAAGTGAAAACTTGAATATTAACGTTGTGCATTTTTGATATTTTGGAATGGTTAGGGAATAATTTTGCACGAATTGCTTTAATTTTCAGTATAAAAGTACTATCATTTATGTGGTAAAATAGGTACAATATTCATTGATTGCGCTATCACACACAAACATGACAATTTATATTACATTAAAAATTCGACCTATTACAATCCGTCTTACGAATTTTACCTCTTTGGAGAAACCGAAGGTTTTGTTTGTGCATTAGATAACTATCCAGTTTTGGAAACCCAAACTCAATGATAGATGTCATAAAGTTCAAATTCCTTCGTAACCTAATGTCAATCCGTCTTACGAATTTTTCCTGACGCGAATTTAACATTTTTTACCCATCACAAAAGTGCACAACGCCGCTAAAGAAGTTTTCACTTTAAAAATGTCCTGGGGTATGGTGTCCTAAACTATCACGTTCCCGAGATATTTGAAGGCCAATAAATATCGTGGCATGAGGCATTTTAAATAGATAGACAGAATATACGTTATTGGACATCAAAATTGCAATTGATTACATTTTAGAGTAAGTACTACGTTTCTGTACCTTTTACGTTTAATGTACGTTGTAGTCGGTGGCAACAGTAGGGGACAAAAGCAAAGCATAGTAAAGTCAATAATAATTGTGTTGGAGAGTTGAATGTCATCGCAATAAGTAACGCAGCGGGTGAGTTCTCTCGTGGAGAGCGTATCTACATATCTATCATATCTCTTGCTACATTCTACAGATATTTTATCAACTACCAGCTACATTCTACGGATATTTTATTACCTTCTTAAATTTATGCCTAGAATAAGTTTGAAGCTGAAGTTTGTGCATAAAGCGATAGCAATTGCATGATTTTCATGATTGTTCTGATTGAAAGACATAATTAACACGCTCTTAAGATTGATTAAGTACATACAAAGAGCTTCGTTATCTTCAGAATACTTTGAGACAATATAAAATAAAAATTGAAAATGTTTTTCATAGTTGTCGCGTCCAAAGCTTGTCTGACTCATGAAGGCAAAGAACTACGGCGCGGGCGCTGTGATCCCTTCTGAATATCAATTTATTTCTTTGTATTCAACATTCAAATAAAACGATTTCGTTTTTGCAAATTGATTTAGAGGTATGGTCGTTTTGGCTTGACAGCACGTTATTGAGTTTTTTTGAGTTCCGTACTTCAAAAGGAAAAATATGAAACCTTTCAAGATCTCTTTGTTAACCGTCTACCAAGATCCATTTTCTCCTCTTTCAGTGCTCTCAGAGCGCGAGTCCCTTTCGCACTCCAGTCCAGTAATTTTTCAGTTTTGTTTTTATTTTACAAAGTTGTCCTCATACTGCATGTTTTTTTTTTTTAAATAGAGGTAGGTATATTCTTGAATAGAATCTCGATTTAACAATGTTTCCAATTGTGGGTTTTAATATTATGCATAGTTTTACAATATTTTCTTATTTTTCGGTTAAAAAATACCTGCATACACTGTATGTGTACACGTAGGCGTTGACTGCGGCGTAGCATCCGAGTAGGCCTAGCGCATAGCACAAGTCCTGCGTTGACTTTGTACAGATTTTCCAGAATTGCACCGTCTCCGACTCACCTCTTAGGACATCTACGGAAGAGATAGGTCAGCCTTTTACTAGCCGCTTAGTAAAACGGTTACAGTATGTTGCAAAACGTCTATTGTTCTCCTACTAAAACGATCCATCACTCTTTTGCGTTTTAAGTGATGTTCTAAAAATTGAATCATAGTATCAGGCTGATATTAGGAGGTACTTATAGAGAGTAATGACGTAGCTCCCTAATCCGGAAGCTATGTCATCACTTTTTGATGATCTTTTGATCTGACCTTCGAAAAGATATGCTGAGAAAGCAGTTGCATCAATTGACTTTAAACAATATATTTTATTTATTTACTATAGTACTATAGGTAAGAGATATTTTTAGACTATTTCTTACGATAGACTGTGATCATAATACTCCTAGTGTCCTCATACTTTAAATGTTTTAATAAGATTAACATTTAGTATCTCAGCGTTCTTCATAACGATGCCCAGTATTTTATTCAAATAAATACCTTAGATAAAACGTATAGCAAGCGGAATTTCGCAAGAAGGAACATGTTTTTTATGTTATAAGATTTATTCTTCCTTGAAAGAAAATTGCGGCTTGCGTACTGTGTAGTTACCGTTAGCATAGGCAGTTGCCTCGTGGGCAAGAGGACCGGAAGCAGCCATATCCTGGGCAATGCCACGGCCGGAATGGCTGTATGCATATAATCAGCGTGTAATACGTCCCAAGCTACATTCGCTGTTTCTTGATAGCCACGTGCTGAATAATGTTGTTGTTTTCAGTAGATATCTACATAAATATAGCATTCGAATGTTTACTTTAAAGTTGACAGAGGCCATTCAGTTAGTATTCTGCTGATGTTTATACTGCTACTCAGTAGTCGGTCATGATTTCCTGTCTCCTTAAACACACATTATAAGGTGGTGCTGTCATGACGTGCGTCAGTCGCCTACCAGCTCCCCCCTCTCCCCGGGCGCCGCTTCCCCCCGCCCCGGTACCCTCTGCTCGCCACGGTCACCGAGCACTGTGACCTTTCGCTGAATATCTCACTACAATATTACGTAATTCACACTACCATAGCAGACAGGATTAACGTGACTTCATTCTTAATTTTAACTTAGTGTTTATCCATTAGCCACTAAAATGTCACACTTCATAAGGCTTTTTTGATGCTTTTTACAAGACCATTACTAAACCAGCAAACGGTTCTGCATCTGCATTTTAGGTAAACTGTATAAACTACTGTCAAATTAATTGACACATTTGTATGTTTTCCGAGGTACCTGCTTTGGAAATAGAAGATTTAAATTAAAATGCTTGTTGTAAATAAAAACAGAAAAACCCCCTACTTGTTTTTACTAAATGACGACATGGGACGATAAGAAATACGAACAAAAACATGTAAAATAATTATATATAAACAATTATTAGGCGCATAGGTACTATTATTCAATAGCTGAGTTCAAACAAAATCAAGAAATAGATTATTATTGCGAGAATGATTCGTACCACCATACTCTACTCGCTCCGTCGAGATGAATTATCGGTTGATTAAAGTACCGGTGAGACAATCTTGGGATGAGATCTGTTCGGCTATAGTGGCCATAGTCCAGTTTCCCAATAGTGCTCTATTGTTGTGTGACGGATTCGGTATTTTATTCATTATTTTGTAGCGGGCGGTGTTCCACGAAGCGCGGTCACTTCGCTCCTACAAAAGACTTCAACGGGAACTATCCATAAAGGCGCATCTTATAATATAAATATTACTCGGCCATTGAATTACTACTTTCACTTTTATCCTCTTCATTGTTTCAAGCTCATAGTAATCAATATGAAACTGTGGAAATATATAATACGTAATTATTATGGCTTTAATCAATTTTGAGTAATTATGACGCCATTAAATATGAAATCTGTGTGAAATCTTTGAACTTTATACACTGAAAGTCTATCTGCGATGCCACGTACATACTAAGGTAGTCGTGCGAGAGTCCTAGTCGGCGGGACCTTTGGCTCCAAGTGTACTTTTTTTTATAAATAACCTGATAATTTCCTGAGTTAAAAATATAACCGCCGAGATTTTATTTCTAGGATGCGCTTATAATTTTAAGATTATTAAAAAGTTTTTTGTATACCTTAATATTAAATAAACAGGAATGCCATTTAATAGAATATATTGCTCGAGTACAATTTATAAGCCTAGCTTGGGTGAGGTTCTTGCTTAAATCCTTCAGGTAAGTTGTTTTCACTGATTTCCAATTATCGGTGAGAAAATTCTTAAGTGCGCTTTTTAAAGCATTACAATTAATGTGTCACGTCGCCTAGTCTTAGTAAGGATTTTAAATTTGTAATACAAAAATTTGAAGATTGTTAACCTTGAATAATGTTAAAGGTGAGTAAATTTAATTTGACGTAATGTCACATGTCATCGAAACATATTGAAGTCGCTGATCTTGTCTGTCTGAATGATAGAGTTGTTTCATCATATTAATCATAATCCGTTATGATTGCGGTTTTTGAAGTGAAACTTCTTATGCGACTTCCAACAAGGTTGCGTTAAACGTTTAACGCTACCATGGAGGGGGAATAGAAAGAGACAGAGCGAGAGTGAATGCGTGGCACTCGAACGCATGCGTGTAGTATTACGAAGTTTCACTTCTTCCGTGCGGAGGGACTCCACGCACTATTTTTTTTCGCACCATTTAGAGAATGTAATCCGGAAGGTTAATGTTTATAAAATATTATTATTTAAGTAACTAAGTTATGAATTATAATAAAGAAATCGTCATGTTTAGTGACACAGAAGCTGTGCGAAGCAGCGGCGAGTAGCCAGTGCATAATAAATTATGATTGGGTTCGTAAACGTAGCTTTTTTATAAATCATACTAAAATTTGTTTTTTTTTTAGTAATGAACTGTTTTTACTTGGACGATATTTATGACAAATAGGCCACTTGCTATTAAGCATTTAAGCTGGATACGAGAAAAACTAAGGATGAACTCTACATTGAGTAGCATACTGCTGTCGATATTACACAGTGAGAACTTGAGAAGGCCTTCGTATACGGTAGTTATTAAAGTATCCCATAGAAAATTCTTAGAGGTCATACCAAACCATCAATTATTACCATAATTATTTGTAGTTGGCTATTTTTGTAAACATATGGTTTTTATTAGAATATACCTAGTTTTAATGTACCTACACTTCAGAACGACTAAATATCTTATTTTCATTACGACATTTTCTGAGAAGACAGACTTCTTGTGTTTTTCCCACGATGAAGGTCGTAAGTGAAACTGTTGGCATACGAATAATCTTTATGCTATTGACAAAGAGTTATTTAAAGAGGACACCAAGAACATTTCTTACACTTGACAAAAGCTTGCTCAATTTCCTGTAACTTTTGTCTTTGAATCGGGTTTACATCGTCAAAAGTGCCGTGTGAAATGACTGGAACTGTCACAAAAAAAATCAACCACTTTACGAGAAGAATTTTCTAAGATCCTTTATTAATAGCATAAAGACAGACTCGCTAATGTAGTCTCATCTTTCATGGGGTATGTGGCTGTTTAAGATGCTACAATAAAATTCCACAAAGTGTTCTTGAACTCAGTGAGACGAAATTTAAAACATGAATTAAATGCGTTAAACGCATTTAATGCATGTTTTAAATGTCGTCTCACTGAGTTCACAGTGTGCGCTCTGTGTAAGCATTCGTATTACAAATTGGACGAATATATCGCTGATAATAATGATATATCAGTCCTGCTCCACAAGGACAGGGGCGCATAAATTGATAGCTTTAAATACCATCGTTGGAGCTGCTGAATATTGTACAACTATCTTTCCATTGTATAAATTCAATTTATTTAGTACTAGCTATCCCGCGCAACTTCGTCTGCGTCACATTTTCCCCGTTTTCGCAACAATTTTCATTGCTGCTCCGCTCCTATTGATCGTAGCGTGATAATATATAGCCTATGTCCTTCCTCAGGTTGAAACCTATCTTCTTACCAAATTTCATTAAGATCCAATCAGCCGTTTAGTCGTGAAAAGGTAACAAACAAACTTACTTTCGCATTTATAATATTATTACTATTACTATATAGCTGTCCCGCGCAACTTCATCTGCGTCACATTTTCCCCGTTTTCGCAACATCTTTCATTGCTGCTCCGCTCCTATTGGTCGGTAAAGGTAACAAACAAACAAACATACAAACAAACATACAGAGTGACTTTCACATTTATAATATTAGTATGGAAGTATGGATATGGAAGTATGGATTAGTATGGATAGTTAGGATTATATAATCTCATAGCCCATATTGTGTGACTTGACTACTATGTACTAGCAATCATTTACTGGAAACCTACGACTTTTATTGACTTGAATGTGCCCTGGCTGTTGAGAGTACGTCATGCTCACTCTAATTTCAAGCTGATGGTGGCGCGTGGGTCGGGTCATTTAGTTCCCTTCAAAATGGTGGAGTTGAATGGCTGATCCGTGCGTCATATTTATGAACGGGCGCTATCAGTTGTGCCTAGTCATCTCTTAGTTACCACGGCTTATTTCGAACTTATTATTTAATTTTTGAATTGTCTTTTTTGTTTCTATGGACACTTTTAACGTGTATCGATCTCACATAATGTACCATCTCAAAATGAATGATGTTACCAAGGTTTTTGTAACAAGATTCTGATTTAAAACAGTGTCCATGGATTTTCTTCCCCATTCTTCTCCATAGAGATAGTTTATAGTTTTGGAATGGGCAAATACAGTACTTTCACAGTTATTATAACTTGTAACTGAGACTGTAGCTTCATTTTTACTGTTGTTCGACTATCCAAAAGTGCCTGTAACTGGCCTACTTGAAATAAAGTATTTGGTTCCCTATCCATTTGCATAAAATTTTAAGACCTAATATAACTTAGCATAATTTTGTTTGGGATAATAATATTTTCGCATAATATAATTACGCATAACAGCTTACGCATAATTTTTTTAAGCATAATTTCTCGAACCATAATAATGATTAAGCATAATATTCTAAAGCATAAATTTATTAAGCCTAAAGTTCTAAAGCATAACTTTTTTAAGCATAATATCCTGAAGCATAAATTTATATTTATTTACGCATAATGATATTAAAACATATTTTTATAGGTATTTGGTTTTTTTTTTCGCTGTAGGAAGCATGAAGCAAGCAAGCATACAGCATGCAAGCAAGCATACAGCATGCAAGCAAGCCTGCAGCATGCAAGCAAGCATGCAGCATGCAGCATTCAAGCGAGCATGCAACATGCAGCAGGCAGAGTTTCTGTCACGGCTCCGGCGCTGCGGCACCACCGCAGCTTCGGCTTGTTGGCCGGCTTCGCCGGCCAGCCTCAGCCGCGGCGGCTCGCTCGCAGCCACCTGTTCCTCAGCTCGTGGCCCGCCTCGCCCCTACGCGCCTACGCGATTTTAAATTACACTCTAGGGGCAGGACAAACAAGACTACGTGGAGTCGGCTTTGCAGCAATTCGGTTCTGTCACTAACTTTTGTAGTACAACATATTGACTTTAAAAGACAAACAACAATATTCGTTGAAAAATAATTCTGCTTTTTGATAAGTTTGTCGCACAGCATATATAAATTATACATAATTAAGGACCACTGTTTCAATCAATTAACTTCTATCTGAAGAATAACCGCCATATTTATTTCTCATAATAGAATATAGGAATATTTTTTTATACAAAAACTGACAAAACATCTAATATATATTTTTCAAATTAAAGTTATCTCGTGATTGAAAAATCTTTTAAGTTACATAATGTTATGTTTAACCCTAGATTCATAAACATTCGTCTCACAGACCGCGCGAAACCTAAAAATGAATATATTTTTTTAAGTGAAAGAGATATCAAGCTGACCTCTCAAGTACCTTCCGAAGTCATACAACCATTAGTGTGGCAAGTGCATTTTACTCGCAGTGACGTGTCCTTGAGAAGTTAGAGAGTTTTATTCGTCTGAGGGACGAATGTTTATGAATAGATACACGATTGACGGAGTATCTTATAAGCCTAAAAATAACAAAAACGTTCCCTTGCTGTCTACCACTCATGGCAATGGTACTATTGCACCTTCTGGTAAACCAGACATCATTGAGTTTTACAACTCGACTAAAGGCGCAGTGGATACCTTCGATCAAATGTGAAGTGGTATGTCTTGTAGCAGAAAGACGCAAAGATGGCCACTGTGCTTCTTCTATGGTATGCTCAATATGGCAATTATAAATTCCTATGTTGTTTACATACTTAACCTTGTAAAACAAGGTAGAAAACCAGCCAGCAGGAGATGCTTCACGAACGATGTTTTAGAGAAAATGACCGAGCCGTGGTTACGTAAGCGTCACGAAATGCCAACTTTGAAGAGATGCCTAAAAAGGAAGATAGCAGAAGTTTTGAATGAAACGCCTACCAACGATACGGCTGGTCTTAGTGGTACCCAAAATAAGATATGTTAATTCTGTGATTCCAAAAACCGTCGAATGACGAGGTTCCATTGTAACCACTGTAAAAAATTCATGTGTATGGACCACCGTGGCCTAATGTGTTTGGAATGTTCAAAATAAATATATTTTTGATTATATAATATAAGTTTTAAATTACTCAATAAAGCATTTAAACAGTTCAATTATGTATTTGTTTTCTTTCATTAACAAAATCATAAATATCCATACCTGAATGTGTTCGTCTGTGAGACGATTGTTTATGAATAGTGTTACTTCTACATATGTTTATGAATCTAGGGTTAATAAATCATTTGCATGAAAATTGTTTTTATTCCAGCCTCAGCCGCGCCGGCGAGCTTTAGAAACCACCGGTTCCTCAACTCGCGGGTCACTTCGTCCCTCCGCGCCTACGCGGGCTTAAATTACACTCTAGGGGTAGGGCAAACAAGACTACGTGAAGTCTGTTTTGCAGCCGTTCGTTTCTGTCACTAACTTTTGTAGTACATCATATTGACTTTTAAAGACAAACAACAATATTCGTTGAAAAATAATTCTGCTTTTTGATAAGTTTGTCAAATAAAAAAATGGAATTGTAAAATTATTTGAATTGTGTTTCTGTAAAATATGTTTCATACAAGTAAATAGTCGTTGAAACAAAAATATTTTAAATAAAAATACAGGGACTAAATATTATGTGAAACATTTTCTGGGAAACGAAAGTCTGTGAAATTTCTGTCTTAGAATCAAGGTTACACCAATTTTAACTCAAGCAAGAACGGCTGAGCCGATTTAGCTGATTTTGGTTTTAAAATGTTTGTCGTAGTCCAGGGAAGGTGGAAAAGTGCATTCATTGCAACACATGCCGGGGACAGTTAGTATAAAATATTTTACAATTTGATTTGGTAATTTAATAAACATATTTTGCCTACTGGCACAAACGGGTCCTTAGAAAACATCCTATTTACGCAAACCATAAAATAGGATACGCTTTAAATATTTTAGATTGATATAAGCTAAAGTTATTTATGGGTAATATCAAAATAAATTGTAGTCACCAAAAAGAAACAAAAATGAATTTCGTTACAAAAATGAAAAGTGTTACAAAAAGGAAACAAAAAGGAACTAATCGGGCAATTTCACACTATGATCAAAACAAAATAGGTTTCCGTTTTTTTTTATTTTTTATGATCAATCACATAATAACTCAACTAGTTAGATACAACTTGGATAATGTTCATCTGAACATAATAATAATAAAAAACAGCTTTTGATAAAAACTTTTAAATCACAAACACACATTCTTTCCAAGTTTCTTTTACGAATTTCTTCATATTTTTAGGGATCGTTTTGTTTCAGTCGTTCTCAGTAATTGCGTTGTCGTTCTGCAGGTGTCATGTGCATTTTTTCTAGAACAAATCTTAGATTACTATCTGGAGTTAAAAGGGAACTTTAGAAAAAACATAGCAATATTTTCACATATTTTCGTATTAAGAACATTTCGTGAGACATGATTAATTTGATGTCAGGTAGGATTAGACATTTTACTAACGTATTCATTAATTATTTGCCATAAGTATTAGTTTCAATCTCGAACAGATCATAATCATGAACTCAAAACACAGCGGTGATGGCACGGCCGGTTGAAACAAGTTGGGTAAACACGAGTAAAACTATAAAATAACATTAGTAAATTGATACTTTCCTTTCATTTACTCCTAGTAGGTAAGGTGAAAGCATTGCTAGATTTTTTTTTTGGTAATAAACTACACGTGTGACGTATTTTTCAGCAGTATAAAATCATCCTTACTTCCTTTTTGTTAACTCATTTTTGTTACGTAACCTAACTTTGTAACAAATTGTAACAAAAAGGAATATAAAACACGTGTTGAATATAACCTCGAACGAATTAAAAATCAATAAAGCTGCTTAGATAAAATTGTTGTTTATTTTTTATTTAGACGAGAGTAATACAATATTTAAATGGTCTAAAAGTAAATAAATAACTTACCAGGTGCTGAACAGACCAGCACACAAAAGGAAAGTATTATTGTTGAAAAAATTCACCACTGACTTAGGCACACTGCACTCAGAAAAACGCACGTTGCGAAATGGCCGACTGTCACTAGTTAGTGCTACGTGATTGGCTGCTAAAAAACATCGTGTTGCCGATTCCACTTTTTAAAAACTACCAAATATTGGTGTTACAAAATAGAATAACAAAAATGACAAAAATTGTGGACGCGGATTTGATTTAAGGTAATTATCTATTTCTTTAAAAATAAAGCAGGATCTAGATAGACTTTATAATACTGAAGTTCATTTTTAGCTTGAATTAATGAGATCGTAGCACGCACAAAAACTAGAGGCATTTTTGTAACGCACAAGTCTTCGAGGACATCATTATTTACATGGGAGAAATGTGATATACCCCCAAACAATAATGTGTATTTCAAAAACTATATGCTTTATTATGCTCTGAAATTCATATTATTTATCTCTAATTCTGAATGTCTACGTATCATAACTGGTTTTATAAAATATACGCATTATTTCGACAGGACCTACCATGGACATTTCAGCATGTCTGCACCGTCTCCGACTCACCTCTTAGGACATCTACGGAAGAGATAGGTCAGCCTTTTACTAGCCGCTTAGTAAAACGGTTACAGTATGTTGCAAAACGTCTATTGTTCTCCTACTAAAACGATCCATCACTCTTTTGCGTTTTAAGTGATGTTCTAAAAATTGAATCATAGTATCAGGCTGATATTAGGAGGTACTTATAGAGAGTAATGACGTAGCTCCCTAATCCGGAAGCTATGTCATCACTTTTTGATGATCTTTTGATCTGACCTTCGAAAAGATATGCTGAGAAAGCAGTTGCATCAATTGACTTTAAACAATATATTTTATTTATTTACTATAGTACTATAGGTAAGAGATATTTTTAGACTATTTCTTACGATAGACTGTGATCATAATACTCCTAGTGTCCTCATACTTTAAATGTTTTAATAAGATTAACATTTAGTATCTCAGCGTTCTTCATAACGATGCCCAGTATTTTATTCAAATAAATACCTTAGATAAAACGTATAGCAAGCGGAATTTCGCAAGAAGGAACATGTTTTTTATGTTATAAGATTTATTCTTCCTTGAAAGAAAATTGCGGCTTGCGTACTGTGTAGTTACCGTTAGCATAGGCAGTTGCCTCGTGGGCAAGAGGACCGGAAGCAGCCATATCCTGGGCAATGCCACGGCCGGAATGGCTGTATGCATATAATCAGCGTGTAATACGTCCCAAGCTACATTCGCTGTTTCTTGATAGCCACGTGCTGAATAATGTTGTTGTTTTCAGTAGATATCTACATAAATATAGCATTCGAATGTTTACTTTAAAGTTGACAGAGGCCATTCAGTTAGTATTCTGCTGATGTTTATACTGCTACTCAGTAGTCGGTCATGATTTCCTGTCTCCTTAAACACACATTATAAGGTGGTGCTGTCATGACGTGCGTCAGTCGCCTACCAGCTCCCCCCTCTCCCCGGGCGCCGCTTCCCCCCGCCCCGGTACCCTCTGCTCGCCACGGTCACCGAGCACTGTGACCTTTCGCTGAATATCTCACTACAATATTACGTAATTCACACTACCATAGCAGACAGGATTAACGTGACTTCATTCTTAATTTTAACTTAGTGTTTATCCATTAGCCACTAAAATGTCACACTTCATAAGGCTTTTTTTATGCTTTTTACAAGACCATTACTAAACCAGCAAACGGTTCTGCATCTGCATTTTAGGTAAACTGTATAAACTACTGTCAAATTAATTGACACATTTGTATGTTTTCCGAGGTACCTGCTTTGGAAATAGAAGATTTAAATTAAAATGCTTGTTGTAAATAAAAACAGAAAAACCCCCTACTTGTTTTTACTAAATGACGACATGGGACGATAAGAAATACGAACAAAAACATGTAAAATAATTATATATAAACAATTATTAGGCGCATAGGTACTATTATTCAATAGCTGAGTTCAAACAAAATCAAGAAATAGATTATTATTGCGAGAATGATTCGTACCACCATACTCTACTCGCTCCGTCGAGATGAATTATCGGTTGATTAAAGTACCGGTGAGACAATCTTGGGATGAGATCTGTTCGGCTATAGTGGCCATAGTCCAGTTTCCCAATAGTGCTCTATTGTTGTGTGACGGATTCGGTATTTTATTCATTATTTTGTAGCGGGCGGTGTTCCACGAAGCGCGGTCACTTCGCTCCTACAAAAGACTTCAACGGGAACTATCCATAAAGGCGCATCTTATAATATAAATATTACTCGGCCATTGAATTACTACTTTCACTTTTATCCTCTTCATTGTTTCAAGCTCATAGTAATCAATATGAAACTGTGGAAATATATAATACGTAATTATTATGGCTTTAATCAATTTTGAGTAATTATGACGCCATTAAATATGAAATCTGTGTGAAATCTTTGAACTTTATACACTGAAAGTCTATCTGCGATGCCACGTACATACTAAGGTAGTCGTGCGAGAGTCCTAGTCGGCGGGACCTTTGGCTCCAAGTGTACTTTTTTTTATAAATAACCTGATAATTTCCTGAGTTAAAAATATAACCGCCGAGATTTTATTTCTAGGATGCGCTTATAATTTTAAGATTATTAAAAAGTTTTTTGTATACCTTAATATTAAATAAACAGGAATGCCATTTAATAGAATATATTGCTCGAGTACAATTTATAAGCCTAGCTTGGGTGAGGTTCTTGCTTAAATCCTTCAGGTAAGTTGTTTTCACTGATTTCCAATTATCGGTGAGAAAATTCTTAAGTGCGCTTTTTAAAGCATTACAATTAATGTGTCACGTCGCCTAGTCTTAGTAAGGATTTTAAATTTGTAATACAAAAATTTGAAGATTGTTAACCTTGAATAATGTTAAAGGTGAGTAAATTTAATTTGACGTAATGTCACATGTCATCGAAACATATTGAAGTCGCTGATCTTGTCTGTCTGAATGATAGAGTTGTTTCATCATATTAATCATAATCCGTTATGATTGCGGTTTTTGAAGTGAAACTTCTTATGCGACTTCCAACAAGGTTGCGTTAAACGTTTAACGCTACCATGGAGGGGGAATAGAAAGAGACAGAGCGAGAGTGAATGCGTGGCACTCGAACGCATGCGTGTAGTATTACGAAGTTTCACTTCTTCCGTGCGGAGGGACTCCACGCACTATTTTTTTTCGCACCATTTAGAGAATGTAATCCGGAAGGTTAATGTTTATAAAATATTATTATTTAAGTAACTAAGTTATGAATTATAATAAAGAAATCGTCATGTTTAGTGACACAGAAGCTGTGCGAAGCAGCGGCGAGTAGCCAGTGCATAATAAATTATGATTGGGTTCGTAAACGTAGCTTTTTTATAAATCATACTAAAATTGGTTTTTTTTTTAGTAATGAACTGTTTTTACTTGGACTATATTTATGACAAATAGGCCACTTGCTATTAAGCATTTAAGCTGGATACGAGAAAAACTAAGGATGAACTCTACATTGAGTAGCATACTGCTGTCGATATTACACAGTGAGAACTTGAGAAGGCCTTCGTATACGGTAGTTATTAAAGTATCCCATAGAAAATTCTTAGAGGTCATACCAAACCATCAATTATTACCATAATTATTTGTAGTTGGCTATTTTTGTAAACATATGGTTTTTATTAGAATATACCTAGTTTTAATGTACCTACACTTCAGAACGACTAAATATCTTATTTTCATTACGACATTTTCTGAGAAGACAGACTTCTTGTGTTTTTCCCACGATGAAGGTCGTAAGTGAAACTGTTGGCATACGAATAATCTTTATGCTATTGACAAAGAGTTATTTAAAGAGGACACCAAGAACATTTCTTACACTTGACAAAAGCTTGCTCAATTTCCTGTAACTTTTGTCTTTGAATCGGGTTTACATCGTCAAAAGTGCCGTGTGAAATGACTGGAACTGTCACAAAAAAAATCAACCACTTTACGAGAAGAATTTTCTAAGATCCTTTATTAATAGCATAAAGACAGACTCGCTAATGTAGTCTCATCTTTCATGGGGTATGTGGCTGTTTAAGATGCTACAATAAAATTCCACAAAGTGTTCTTGAACTCAGTGAGACGAAATTTAAAACATGAATTAAATGCGTTAAACGCATTTAATGCATGTTTTAAATGTCGTCTCACTGAGTTCACAGTGTGCGCTCTGTGTAAGCATTCGTATTACAAATTGGACGAATATATCGCTGATAATAATGATATATCAGTCCTGCTCCACAAGGACAGGGGCGCATAAATTGATAGCTTTAAATACCATCGTTGGAGCTGCTGAATATTGTACAACTATCTTTCCATTGTATAAATTCAATTTATTTAGTACTAGCTATCCCGCGCAACTTCGTCTGCGTCACATTTTCCCCGTTTTCGCAACAATTTTCATTGCTGCTCCGCTCCTATTGATCGTAGCGTGATAATATATAGCCTATGTCCTTCCTCAGGTTGAAACCTATCTTCTTACCAAATTTCATTAAGATCCAATCAGCCGTTTAGTCGTGAAAAGGTAACAAACAAACTTACTTTCGCATTTATAATATTATTACTATTACTATATAGCTGTCCCGCGCAACTTCATCTGCGTCACATTTTCCCCGTTTTCGCAACATCTTTCATTGCTGCTCCGCTCCTATTGGTCGGTAAAGGTAACAAACAAACAAACATACAAACAAACATACAGAGTGACTTTCACATTTATAATATTAGTATGGAAGTATGGATATGGAAGTATGGATTAGTATGGATAGTTAGGATTATATAATCTCATAGCCCATATTGTGTGACTTGACTACTATGTACTAGCAATCATTTACTGGAAACCTACGACTTTTATTGACTTGAATGTGCCCTGGCTGTTGAGAGTACGTCATGCTCACTCTAATTTCAAGCTGATGGTGGCGCGTGGGTCGGGTCATTTAGTTCCCTTCAAAATGGTGGAGTTGAATGGCTGATCCGTGCGTCATATTTATGAACGGGCGCTATCAGTTGTGCCTAGTCATCTCTTAGTTACCACGGCTTATTTCGAACTTATTATTTAATTTTTGAATTGTCTTTTTTGTTTCTATGGACACTTTTAACGTGTATCGATCTCACATAATGTACCATCTCAAAATGAATGATGTTACCAAGGTTTTTGTAACAAGATTCTGATTTAAAACAGTGTCCATGGATTTTCTTCCCCATTCTTCTCCATAGAGATAGTTTATAGTTTTGGAATGGGCAAATACAGTACTTTCACAGTTATTATAACTTGTAACTGAGACTGTAGCTTCATTTTTACTGTTGTTCGACTATCCAAAAGTGCCTGTAACTGGCCTACTTGAAATAAAGTATTTGGTTCCCTATCCATTTGCATAAAATTTTAAGACCTAATATAACTTAGCATAATTTTGTTTGGGATAATAATATTTTCGCATAATATAATTACGCATAACAGCTTACGCATAATTTTTTTAAGCATAATTTCTCGAACCATAATAATGATTAAGCATAATATTCTAAAGCATAAATTTATTAAGCCTAAAGTTCTAAAGCATAACTTTTTTAAGCATAATATCCTGAAGCATAAATTTATATTTATTTACGCATAATGATATTAAAACATATTTTTATAGGTATTTGGTTTTTTTTTTCGCTGTAGGAAGCATGAAGCAAGCAAGCATACAGCATGCAAGCAAGCATACAGCATGCAAGCAAGCCTGCAGCATGCAAGCAAGCATGCAGCATGCAGCATTCAAGCGAGCATGCAACATGCAGCAGGCAGAGTTTCTGTCACGGCTCCGGCGCTGCGGCACCACCGCAGCTTCGGCTTGTTGGCCGGCTTCGCCGGCCAGCCTCAGCCGCGGCGGCTCGCTCGCAGCCACCTGTTCCTCAGCTCGTGGCAATTCGGTTCTGTCACTAACTTTTGTAGTACAACATATTGACTTTAAAAGACAAACAACAATATTCGTTGAAAAATAATTCTGCTTTTTGATAAGTTTGTCGCACAGCATATATAAATTATACATAATTAAGGACCACTGTTTCAATCAATTAACTTCTATCTGAAGAATAACCGCCATATTTATTTCTCATAATAGAATATAGGAATATTTTTTTATACAAAAACTGACAAAACATCTAATATATATTTTTCAAATTAAAGTTATCTCGCGATTGAAAAATCTTTTAAGTTACATAATGTTATGTTTAATAAATCATTTGCATGAAAATTGTTTTTATTCCAGCCTCAGCCGCGCCGGCGAGCTTTAGAAACCACCGGTTCCTCAACTCGCGGGTCACTTCGTCCCTCCGCGCCTACGCGGGCTTAAATTACACTCTAGGGGTAGGGCAAACAAGACTACGTGAAGTCTGTTTTGCAGCCGTTCGTTTCTGTCACTAACTTTTGTAGTACATCATATTGACTTTTAAAGACAAACAACAATATTCGTTGAAAAATAATTCTGCTTTTTGATAAGTTTGTCAAATAAAAAAATGGAATTGTAAAATTATTTGAATTGTGTTTCTGTAAAATATGTTTCATACAAGTAAATAGTCGTTGAAACAAAAATATTTTAAATAAAAATACAGGGACTAAATATTATGTGAAACATTTTCTGGGAAACGAAAGTCTGTGAAATTTCTGTCTTAGAATCAAGGTTACACCAATTTTAACTCAAGCAAGAACGGCTGAGCCGATTTAGCTGATTTTGGTTTTAAAATGTTTGTCGTAGTCCAGGGAAGGTGGAAAAGTGCATTCATTGCAACACATGCCGGGGACAGTTAGTATAAAATATTTTACAATTTGATTTGGTAATTTAATAAACATATTTTGCCTACTGGCACAAACGGGTCCTTAGAAAACATCCTATTTACGCAAACCATAAAATAGGATACGCTTTAAATATTTTAGATTGATATAAGCTAAAGTTATTTATGGGTAATATCAAAATAAATTGTAGTCACCAAAAAGAAACAAAAATGAATTTCGTTACAAAAATGAAAAGTGTTACAAAAAGGAAACAAAAAGGAACTAATCGGGCAATTTCACACTATGATCAAAACAAAATAGGTTTCCGTTTTTTTTTATTTTTTATGATCAATCACATAATAACTCAACTAGTTAGATACAACTTGGATAATGTTCATCTGAACATAATAATAATAAAAAACAGCTTTTGATAAAAACTTTTAAATCACAAACACACATTCTTTCCAAGTTTCTTTTACGAATTTCTTCATATTTTTAGGGATCGTTTTGTTTCAGTCGTTCTCAGTAATTGCGTTGTCGTTCTGCAGGTGTCATGTGCATTTTTTCTAGAACAAATCTTAGATTACTATCTGGAGTTAAAAGGGAACTTTAGAAAAAACATAGCAATATTTTCACATATTTTCGTATTAAGAACATTTCGTGAGACATGATTAATTTGATGTCAGGTAGGATTAGACATTTTACTAACGTATTCATTAATTATTTGCCATAAGTATTAGTTTCAATCTCGAACAGATCATAATCATGAACTCAAAACACAGCGGTGATGGCACGGCCGGTTGAAACAAGTTGGGTAAACACGAGTAAAACTATAAAATAACATTAGTAAATTGATACTTTCCTTTCATTTACTATTCCTAGTAGGTAAGGTGAAAGCATTGCTAGATTTTTTTTTTGGTAATAAACTACACGTGTGACGTATTTTTCAGCAGTATAAAATCATCCTTACTTCCTTTTTGTTAACTCATTTTTGTTACGTAACCTAACTTTGTAACAAATTGTAACAAAAAGGAATATAAAACACGTGTTGAATATAACCTCGAACGAATTAAAAATCAATAAAGCTGCTTAGATAAAATTGTTGTTTATTTTTTATTTAGACGAGAGTAATACAATATTTAAATGGTCTAAAAGTAAATAAATAACTTACCAGGTGCTGAACAGACCAGCACACAAAAGGAAAGTATTATTGTTGAAAAAATTCACCACTGACTTAGGCACACTGCACTCAGAAAAACGCACGTTGCGAAATGGCCGACTGTCACTAGTTAGTGCTACGTGATTGGCTGCTAAAAAACATCGTGTTGCCGATTCCACTTTTTAAAAACTACCAAATATTGGTGTTACAAAATAGAATAACAAAAATGACAAAAATTGTGGACGCGGATTTGATTTAAGGTAATTATCTATTTCTTTAAAAATAAAGCAGGATCTAGATAGACTTTATAATACTGAAGTTCATTTTTAGCTTGAATTAATGAGATCGTAGCACGCACAAAAACTAGAGGCATTTTTGTAACGCACAAGTCTTCGAGGACATCATTATTTACATGGGAGAAATGTGATATACCCCCAAACAATAATGTGTATTTCAAAAACTATATGCTTTATTATGCTCTGAAATTCATATTATTTATCTCTAATTCTGAATGTCTACGTATCATAACTGGTTTTATAAAATATACGCATTATTTCGACAGGACCTACCATGGACATTTCAGCATGTCTGAATGTACAATTATTTTTGATATTACCCTTATAACTCCAGGGTATAAGATTAATTTTATGAAGAAAACGTTAGTAAGTAAAATTAATAGATACCCTCAAATTAGCATCGATTAGACAAAGACCTAAAGATAAAATGACTCGGACGATAACAGATACCAATTTCATCACTATTTTCAAGGGCTCGTTGGCTTACGGTCATTCGGTAAATCGGTTCGAATCCCGGTCGAAAAATAGAGTGCTTTTTGAAAGTATTCTTTTGTAGCAGTGTAACATATTAAAACTTGAGGGGTTAGCACATCCTGCCAGGGCTGCGGGTTGTTCGAAAGAGATACCGCGGCCCTGGAACACAAAGGGCTAAGAAGAAACATGGGTGGGTTTTAGTCAGTCAAGTCTGGCACTTCCTCCCACTCCGCCCAGAGCGGGAGAAGTCATTTGATGATTTCCCATCCGTAAAAAAAAAAGGGTTAGCACATACTGACGCTGTCTGTACACATGGAAAAATGGAAATACAGTATCAGTATAGTAAGTAAATCCGCTCGGTTATTAATTAAATCAAATTAAAAAATTTCGTTATCACCGTTTTTAAAACAGGCTTAATTTAAAATACTAGTGTATAGTAGACAAAGGCGTCAATACTTGCCCTACGACTAATGTGGATTTTTTTTAATTATGTTTTTAATGCTGTAAATATTTCATAGGAGTCATATATTTTTCATATGATTTGTCAAGTTCGTGCAATGGCAGAGATTATGGAGCCTCTAATTAAAAAAAGATTCAAGAGCTTGTCTGTGAAAGTCCCATAAAAGGTATCATTTACTTTTTATACACTAGGTTGTATTTTAAATTAAAGTTGTTTTATAAACGGTAATTATGAAAAAATATATTTTGATTCAACAAATATATCATCAAGTTGATTTACTTACTATACTGTGATGTTTATGTGTTATGTGTGTGCAATGTGCTTGTCCGTTGAATACGTATGTATAGATGCTATGGCAAGTGCTTAAGGCCAGTTACTTTGTTACAGATTTGAAAATGGCCGTATTTGTCGTTTGAATAAAAATGTGTTTCTTAAGGATCAGTGAAATTGGTACGAACAAACCGGGGACCGTTCACGTAAAGTGCATTATGGTGGATTTTTTGTGATCCACAATAACAATTGAAGTAGGACAGGTGATTAGGGACAGGAGGCGCGACGGTGACACGGTCAACCGCGCGTTGTTTAGTCTTCAGTCTACACTACCGACACAGAAGTCGTAACATCTGCTCAAACAGCCGATCAATGAACTCTCCCAAACTTCACACTTTACTAAAACTGTTATTGCTTGTTTACGTAAGTAGGTAATTGTATTACCGACGTATCCAATTCTGTAAAGGCAGGCATTTTGATTTAACTACGCCATTGATTCCAATGTGTAATTAATTCAATACTAAAATATTCAAGAGAATATCTAGAAACGATTTTTCTATTGTAAGTTCTAGGCAAGCGTTACAGCCTCATCTAACAATGGTGAGGCCAGAACGCTATTTTCCAAGCCCAGGTTAAAACTACGAACAAAAGCTTGAGGCCTTTGGACCCCAACACGACCACACTCTTTTAATATATTATGATGTTCATCTCTGCTATGCTGATATGCTGACTCCGCGGAGACAGTACAACTTGGTAAATTGATCTCAAGGTCCTCATTATACATGCTGCTGTAGATAGAAGTTGTCAAAAGAAAACTTAACTTTATCGAGCTTGCTACGCTTGCTCATACTATCTCTTAATAACTCATTTCAAAACTTTTTAGCGTAGGTACGTTGACAAATGACTTATCTCGTATTTTTAGGGATGGTAAAAGATACGTTATATTTCCTACAGTGGGTGTCAACATTTTCAATTTAGTTTGAGTTGAAGACCTCCCTGAACTACCCAAGAATACCTACGATATTTTCAAAAATAACAAAAAGAATGGGTAGATGACGACGAGTGAAAGTTATAAGGAAAGGTTGAATGTAAATGTTACAAGATTTAAGTAGGTAAATGGCGTGCAATTAACCACGCTATTGGTTAGCAACGCAACTTGGTATTTATGCTGGCTCATCCTCGAAGAAACACATCATTGCTGGTTTAAAGATTTACTTTTGGTTTTTAAATTTATCCAAATTAACATTGTAGGTGATTTTTAATATTTACTTATATATAACGAATAACCAGTACCTCTGCGAATACTTTAGGTATTGCTTTGGATTATTATTTTATATAACCTATGTAAAAGAAAAATGGAATATATAGATAGATGACGTGTTTTGAGGTCGCAATCAAATGTCAAAAACTAATAAATAAATACTTGTCTATGAACGAAGTATTAATGTCGATGAATAAGATGCACGTAAGGTCAGAACAAAAACATTTAATTCTTTAATTAAACGACAAGGTCAAAAATATAAAGTACTATTTGTTGTCTAGCTAGGATATTAAAGCTCCATGAATAAACGTGTAAAACATTCATGAATAAATGTTAGCTAACGTATTTTAAACAGTAATTACTGATTAACTATGTACATACATAAATATGCATTGACACATCATAGGTGCTGTAATGGTTATTGATTTCGTCATTGTAGTTAGAATGAAATCATGAATGTGGTTATGTATATTTTCCTCATCACGAAGTTTTTCAGTACTTCAAGACTTAAAGCTGTTGGTATCCTTGTGCATGGAACAGGGCAATTATTGCTTTTATGATTTATGATTATGATGCGTCGTTGCACAGCTATTAATATTATGTTGCATCGTGTTTTCTACCTCATAGGAATATTTTTCTGCAACAATGTGTGCACCTAAACATTATTTGTCCATATTCATAGTAATATTGTAAATGCGAAACTTACTTTGTTTGGTACCTTTTCACGACTAAACGGCTCATCGGATCGTAATGAAATTTGGCAAGAAGATAACCTATGTCCTTCCCCAGAGGACAAAGGACGTAGGTCTTTTATTTTTCTCACACAGGTAGGTACACATAAAAAAATCCACGAGAACGAAGTCGCGAACAACAGCTATTGCTACATAAAAAAATATTGCAGATAACAATAGCAATGCAAGCAGTTTAAACTTATTTTCAGTAAGTATACATTTTGGATATGCTTTCATAATATGTAAGTAGACCAAGTCAATGTACTTTTAGTTTAGCTTTATTTGGCCGGCGACAGGCTCACGAAATAGCGGTCGAGGTCCTGCACACACATGCACAAACCGCAATCGTGTGTTGAATCAAACCATTTTTTATTATTTCTTTGCGCAGCCTTGCGAGTCCATCGTTTGCTTTGGTGACATCATCAAGTTTAACTTGACAAGGAGTCGTGAAGTCGTGGATGGATGCTGTATCTACTCGTTACTAATAGACTGATGCTACCATGCTGTCATCTAGATTTATTAGATGATTGAGCAAGTCGATAAAAAATACTATAAAATGAAATTATACACTTAATGCGATGATGAGCACAACTATAGATGCTTCAACTGTGTAGATTTTTATTATTATTGGTGACTTTAATTGGCAATCGTTTACAATATACCCCTATCTGCTTGCCATCAGACGTCATCAGGAGATACTTTGTTGCTGAAACCTTAAGTAATACATTTTTTATCTCTGTAAAATTCCACTGCAGCCACATGACGCGTGTTGATAATATTATGTTTGTAGATTATTATTTTACATGATCACGTTTAGTGTTGCTTTTTGCCGAATCAACCGGCCATACGGTAACATAAATTAAGAACATTACGTGGGCGAAACAAGATAAACTAGAATTGGATTTACCTTAAGATCTTAAAAGTTTACGCAAAAAAATAAAATCTGTACACGAAGTGGTGGTTGGTATGCAAGATAAATATCTTGATTCCTGTGAGACACCCGGAGTCGGGTCAAACGCTGCTGCGGAATCTACTCAGGGTGATTTTCTACTGTAATGGGTGTCTTGTTATGCGGAATGTTGACGACTGTTATTGCTTGCGCATGCATATCTGATGCGATTGCTCGAGCAGTAACGAGCAAATTAAAATATTTATTGGCGTATAAATAGTGTTCATTCGTTGTTTTCTTTACTGTTTTCATGCGTAGACTATTGAAATTCTATTGAGTTTTACATATTGATCGATCATATGTGCTGATAGACTCTATTTGAATGAATTCACATAAGTGATTTGATATCACTAGCAGGTCAAGGAGTGGATAGAGTACCGCAGGTACCGAATGTGAGCATTAAATGTTTACTCAGTTATTTAGCATGAGTGTGAGTATGAGGCTACAACACAACTGTTTCGTTGACTAATTGTAAGATAACCGTCAGGCACAAGAAGTAGGAGCAAAAACTAACAAACATCACGTAACGTAGATATTAATATCTGAGCCTAATTTCAAGAGTTTTTACAGTGTCGTGTGGAACGGAACGAATTTATATTTTATTGTTGAGAGCAGCCAAGCGCGAGAAGCTGATGTCATGCTTAAAATGCATGATATGTAAAGCTAACATAAAGCTAACGTTACGCGTGTTGCTGTTTCTGAGAAATTATATTAAAATTGCCGCTTGATTTTTCCCATTACTTGCTTGAGAAGTTGCGACAAGACTCGGTTATGATATACTTAAGAAGCTTGTTTTTCAGGTGATCTAGCATTAACTTAAACTGGAAACGGTATAAGTTCGTTATCTACTGTATACAGATATAGGTTTTACAGATGGTAAATGTTATTTAGGTACAGGATGTGATATTGTTACGAAGAAGCGTGACGATCACTCAGTACCAGTAAGTATATCCGTTTTAAAACTGTAAACTTAGATATTGTTGAATTTAACACTGAGAGATATTGTATATTTCACATGTTTCATGTTAAGTTACTTGCAATTTGAGTCTTAAACCTCACGTGAACATAGAAAAGCGTAGTGACTACTTGACTATAACTTGTTAAGTATGTGGGTGAATTTCCCAAATGACTTATTTTTTGTCGTCGGTGAAATTAGTATTTGAAAAAAGGAATATCGTTCTGAATTATATTTTTTAGTATTTAATAGGTAGTTATTGGATTGTGGCAAAAATATAATTTGCCTAGGACTATTTACAAAGGTTGAAATAAATTCATAAACCTCTATTTTTTTCAAATCGGTGCTGTCCCTCTACTTTTTTTACAAACAAAAAAGCTTATACACTAATAGAAATAAGTAAGTTAAATAACTTATTCTATTTTACAGAATATTCGTTTTGTTATTAATATATAGTACATTTTATTACATAATTAACGATTATTATTACTGAGAGGCACAAACGTACCTGTCCTGCAAAATGTTCTCATATCGCTGGACAAAAGTAATTTAAACCTAACTTTACATCGATGAGTCCGACAGCGTCCCCACCCCAATTTTATTTTCTTCGTTAGTGTGTGCTAGTGCGCAGTCAGGACGGATTTGTGTCAAATCGCTGCATATTCTCGCCAATAACATAAGTACGCCATTTCAGTTGCTCTCGGACAATTATTTTATATTATCGGTGGTTGCATTTTTCTAGTGTAATGAGTAGTTTGATTTTTGTTGTTTGGTTCGAACAGAGGTAGTAAGTAAATTAGCTTCATTGACTGTTATTGAATTTATCCTAGATATTATGCATTTTTTCTAATTATCGAAAAAGTGTGTTATTTCGCATGTCGCTGTAATCGGTGGTCTTTATTACCACCGATGTGATAATTTACACCGAAAAAATCAATCGGTGTCTTATATCTAATATCGGTGTTTTGATTCATGATCAACGCACAGTTTTGTCACATCGGTGGATTACTTTAACATATCGTTAGATCATTTTATCATCTCGGTGATTCGTTTTATCATATCGGTAGATCCCATGTCATTTCGTTAAGTAAAGTATAATACTATTACAAAGACAATGATAATATATATATATTTTTTTTTACATTCATAGTTCCTATAGTAAATATAATAAAAAAGAAAGTAAATATAATAAAATAGGTACATAATTAAAAAAAATATATTTCAACTGAATTTCTAAGAACTCAGTTCTCTTTGGATGTGATCTACTTACATAAGACCCTCAGTTCAGGTCTTAAGTCACCCTTGTAAAAATATATAGGTACCTACTAACTATTTCCTTTTTGATGTTCAAAGGTGGATAGATTATCATAACTCTGGATATGTACATCATTTCGGTGGATAAACTTATCATACCGCTGTACAGAAAAAATTATCGGTGCCGGTTTGTCATATCGGTGGAAACCAGAATTCAAACTGAATTTTCTCCTTAGTCTTAAATGATACGTTGATGATATTGAATTTGGGGATATTTGATATCTTAAAGATTCCATTAAACCTAAAAATATACAAAAAAAAATATTAATGAAAAGGTTCACGGATATGATAAAAAAATGGCATTTGTTGAAATTCACCCATGTATTAGAATTCCACTTTCAACTAGACTAAATCGAGGCTACAAATTGGAATTCTGCAGTGCACTTACCAACTGAATTACTAACGGTCCGACAGTCTATATTTTACGGATTTAATTATATCAAAACAGGTAAAAAAGGTGATATTTATGCACTTTTTTAATTTCAAGATGAAATTTCGATGCAGATACATACAGTCACGGACTTTAATTGATGAACCAATTTCAAACTTCCAATATTTGTAGTTTTATATATTCACGAGATTACAGCATTAAACACTAACTCAAAAAGCATGCTCGTAAACAAGATGACAAATTACTAATAATCGGAAATAGTCTTATCCATAGAGGTTAAAGAATGACTAATAAGTTGTCAATCAAAAATCCGTAACATGTTACGTATACGTTTATCCAGTCTATTTTTTACTGACTCCTTTGAATTAGAGCTCATTTAATACCCTTTATTCATTTCTCTTTGTTTCTGAAAACCTAAGATAGGTTTTTAGACAATAGGGGATAATCCATTTTTTTTCTTTATCCGTCTCGTAGTTTATTGAAAAGTAATGGACACGTATTTTTTCTTTTTTCACGTGGTAATAAAATTACGGAGATATATTGAGTTGAAATGGCGCATGACGTCACATGTAGGTAAGTTTTATACCTACTTGTGACGTAGTAAGCCCCCACTCTCCAACTTTAATGAGTTTTAACTAAGTATTTTTTTTAACGATATTTTGATAAAACAAAAAATACGTGTCTAATATTTTTGTATTACCTGTCTGACTGACAAAATAGAATGTCGTTTTCTTTAGCCAGTCCGCACCCCTATTGAAATGTGTCAGAGACGATTAATTCGATTTTTTGGTAAATCGAAAAATTGTCATGGACGTCATCTTGGACGCCACGTGTTCGGATAAAATCGTGGGTTCGAGTTTTTCCGATGTCGAAATTACCAATCATCATTTCTCCGTAAATTAAACGTTACTATGGCTACGCTTAAACAAATTGTCACTAGGTAACGGTTGCTAGAACCCGATTGGCAAAACACGGCTAAAATACAACCAGTGGCAAGTGGGTGGTAGTACCGGTTGTGCGTTGTTTCATCGCTAATTGTTTAATCGAATTTTGTTTCACATAAATTGTTTCTCATATTATCATTTCATAGAATAATCAATACGCAGAATACTTACTTTGAAGAAATTTAAATCATCGATTTTTGCTTCAAATAAAATTTAATGTTAGAATATTCATATCATAGAATAACAAATCAAATATTATTTATCCACATATTGTTTCACATAAAACTTATTACGAAGAATAACATTTTAATCGACTGACAGTTTCTAAAATTCAAAACTTTGAAAAATACATACCCTCCTACAAAATTACAATACCGGGTTCACAAAAATAATGCGGGTAAATGATTGTCAAGCAGGAAGACAATCTTGTTATTCTTACTAATGGTGTCCATGCCTGTTGCATGCAGCATGCAGCAAGCATGCAACTTGCAGCATGCATGCAAGCAACCATGCAACTTGCAGCATGCATGCAAGCATGTAACATGCAACAGGCAAGGTTTCTGTCACGGCTCCGGCGCTGCGGGGCTCCGGCGGCCCCACGCAAGTTTATCGTCGCAGATGGTATTAACGCTCACCACCGCAGCTTCGGCTTGCTGGCCGGCATTGCCGGCCAGCATCAGCCGCGACGGCGATCTTTAGGAACCACCTGCTCTTCAACTCGCAGGCCGCCTCATCCCTCCGCACCTACGCGGGCTTAAATTACACTCTAGGGGTAGGGCAAGCAAGACTACGTGGAGTCTGTTTTGCAGCCATTCGTTTCTGTCACTAACTTTTGTAGTACAACATATTGACTTTTAAAGACAATATTTTAATTTAAGGTTATTAATTTCGTTGAAATAAAATACCATGGAAACATACATCGAACAAAAAATATTCGTTGAAAAATAATTCTGCTGTTTGATAAGTTGGTCAAATAAAAAAATGTGATTGTAAAATTCTTTGAATTGTGTTTCTGTAAAATATTTTCCATTCAAGTAAATAGTAGTCGAAACAAAAATATTCGAAATAAAACTATGGGGACTAAATATTATGTGAAACATTTTCTGGGAAACGAAATTCTGTCAAATTTCCGTCTGCGAAACAAGGTGACACCGGTAGTACCATGTGTCGTATGTATTATTTTACTGAACCTTATTTCGCCGATTTACAAAATAACTTTTTGCTATTGGCCGAAGCTTGCTTTTTGATGTTTTTTCATTTGCCAATTGTTTTATTTGCCATATTTTTACCACACCGAAACAAACTTTTACGGAATATTATTTGGTCACAACTATATAGTCTTTTACTTGGTAGCATTTTCAGAATTAAATTTAAATAATGTCATAAAACGTCAATATGTTGTGCTACAAAATTGACTGACAAAAGAATCGCTGCAAAACCAAATTTACGCAGTCTTGTCTGCCCTACCCCTAGAATGGAATAAGCCCAGCGGAGCAGGTACGATCTTTCAGAGAAACCCCAAGCATATCCCTTTCCATAGCACGTTGAGCGACTTTAAATTTGTGGACCAACCCTACCGTGAGTGTCCACGTTTCGGCACCATACGACATGACGGGTAGGACGCACTGATTATAGACTTTCGTCTTTAGACTCTGTGGAATTGGCGATGTGAAGACACGACGCAGTTTCCCATACGCCCAGCCCAACTGTATTCTTCTGTTGGCCTCTTTCTCGAAATTGTTTTTACCTTACTGCATAGTTTGCTCGAGGTAAACATACTCCTTAACAATCTCGAGAATACTGCCTTGAACTGCAATTGGTTCCGGACTGACATGTTCATTGAACATAACCTTGGTTTTATCGAGGTTCATCCAGACACCAATGCGTTGAGAAGAATCAGCTAGGCCATTCAGCATATGTTGAAAATCTTGCATCGTTTCCGCCACGATGACGATATCATCTGCAAATCGTAAGTGTGAGAGGTACTCGCCGTTTATATTATTGCCGCGCCCCTTCCAGTCCAGCGTCTTGAATATATCCTCCAATTCATTTGTGAACAATTTGGGGGATATAACGTTCCTACCACGATGCAAGGGAATAGGTTTAGACTGCCGGTTCTGGACTTGGACGGCCATAGTAGCGGCGTTGTAAAGACCTCTCAGCACTTGGATGTATCGCCAATCGACTTGGCATCACTGCAGAGTTTCCAGAACCGACCAGTTTTCGATCGAGACAAAGGTCTTTTCATAGTCCACAAACGCTTAGCACAGGGGCCGATTATACTCTTCTGTTTTCTGTATAATCTGCTGCACTGTATGGATGTGGTCTATGGTGCCGTATCCCGATCGAAACCCGGCCTGTTCGGGAGGCTGGAACTCGTCGAGTCTTCGCGCAAGACGGTTTGTCTCTCGAAAACAGCTTATAGACGTGGCTTAAGAGTGAAATGGGTCGGTAGTTTTTCAAAAGAGTTTTATCGCTCTTTTTGAAAAACAACACGACAACACTCTTACTCCACGCCTCTGGGGTTCTCTCATCAAAAAGAATATATTGAAAATGCTCTGGAGCAATGGTAATGAAGGATCATTACCATTTCGAGTTCGTAACGAGGTGATCCGACAGAAAACCAAGGTTATCGACATAGCCCACCGCATTAGCACGCTGAAGTGGCAATGGGCCGGCCATATAACCCGAAGAACCGATAACCGTTGGGGTAGACGAGTTTTTGAGTGGAGACCACGGATCGGTAAACGTAGCGTAAGACGTCCTCAGACTCGGTGGAGCGATGATCTTCGCAAGGCGGCTGGCAAGAGCTGGATGAGAGTGGCCGAGGATCGTGCTCAGTGGCGTGTCATAGGAGAGGCCTATCTCCAGCAGTGGACGATTACAGGCTTGGGCTGGTACCACGTTCACCACCGCAGGTTTAGCTTGCTGGCCAGCAAGCATGCTGGAGGTGCCTTCATAACCCCGCAAAAAACCCGTAGCGTCGGAGCAACGAAAAAAATCGAATTGATACAGTGGAAGATGTGACTTCGATGTAGATAAAAAAAGAAAAGAAAATAGTTAAAAAGTTTTAGGTGCAATGAAATTCGGTCAAACATTTTTCGAACTTATGATAGGTAGCCTGTCTTATCAATTAAAGTGCGTGACTGCACATCCTGCTATACCTACTCGTACATCAAAACCTTTATTATGTTTGCAACTTTTCTGAGTTGTGTCATGGTTGCAAACTTAATGCCATTTTGTAAAAAGAAGAAATACATAGTAATTACTCATTATAGTGTGGAATTATAACTTGTGTAATTATTTTCTCGTACTTAATAATGACGCTACGTGATCTCATCACGTATGAACTTGGATGGCACAGAACATAATATGCCTACTGTGTAATATTGTAACTTGAATGCGATTTGAATTATACAACAGGGACAATATTAAGACAGGTTTTTTAAGGTCGCAAGGAATCACCAAAACGTGGCCTAGCAACGAGTTTTATAGTTCTTTTTTATGTGCAAGCGGTCAATATATGCAAACGTGGGCGGAGCAGTGGAAAGGATGCAGTGCCCTGTCGCGTGAGAATTCATCTTGAAGAAATCTCGCTCGGCCTGTCGTTCGCCAACACCGTGCTGTTTCTATGGCAGACTAAACTAATTACGGACAGATTGCATCGGCCATTGCACCTAACTCTGCTCCGGTTCATGCATTACAGCCTGGATCTATAAGTAGATTCGTAATTATTATACCCTCTATGTAGTTATATCATAGTAATTACTTTCAGTTATCCTTTAAATTGAAAACCCCTTATATAGAAAACGTTCGCTTATGCTGCTCTTTGCTGGATGTTACAGTTTGATAAAGCAATGAAAACAAAAACAGCCGAAGTGCATTTGCACTGTAATCTCTTGCAGTTCCTAAACGAAATACCTAATTAATATTAAAGTTTACAGCGATTCCCATGGTTTTATATTATTTGTCCAATGGACATGTAAAAATAAAAGTATATTAACATTTTACGTTGTAAAGGATGAAGTTTAATAGCTCTCTGCTTAATGGAATACGAACGAAGAAGCACAGAGCAGCAAACGAGTTCTCAATGTGACCTTTGTTTTGATTTTTGCAGTATTATTTACGAGTGGTGTGTCTCTTGTGTTGTGATAACCTTGACCGTTTGCGTTGCCTCGGAGAATCTGCTAATGAATAACTAATGTTAGCGACAGGTCGTCGTCTGAAGATAATGTACACACTTCGGCTTGCGTGTAATACGCCAAGTTTTCCTTAAAATGTTTTCTTGTAAAGGCTGTTGAGTCTCAGTGTGACTATATTTAGGTACAATTAAGCACCCGCATACCATTACGATTGCCATCTTTAAATATGTACTTAAGTGGTTGAAAAATTCTCAGTAATTATTTTGCAAGAAATTACTTATTCGTTGTGTTCTGGGATTTATTGGTTTCTATCTGTGGTTTCAATAAAAAAGCTAAGTGCTTGTCTTACACAGCGTTCGATAGATCAATCTACAGATTTGAAAATAATAATGAAAAACAATTCGTCCGAAATGATCTGCTAGCGAAGCTCACCAAAACATTTGGAGGTAGTGAACAGGCGATAAGATTGTACTCCACATATAAGTTGAGACTAAAAGAGCGCAGTTGTAGTGTGAATTTGAAGAAGTACGTCTCGTTCAAGCAGCGGTCGTCTCTGCTTATGTATGTTACTGGTTCGTCCAAAGAGCATTGCGCAAGCGGCGATTTCGACAGCGCGACCGGCGGATATAGCACGGGGTCGCTTTCGTAGCCCACACCCACACCAAACTATTTGAACAACACTGCCTGCATACACTACTTGCTAAACGCTTAGACAAACGAACCGCAAGCTCAGAATAATGACCGGCTCACGTTATCAGTTGACACTACAATATTATTGAGCTTGACAAATTCATTTTAGCGCTTCGTTTCTTTATGTTATCTGCCATTAGGATTGGTTTCTTTAGCAGCAACATATTTTTTAAATTGATGCTGGAAGTAAGGTTATTTTAACCCCCGACCAAAAAAGAGGGGTGTTATAAGTTTCACGTGTTTATCTGTCCGTGGCATCCTAAACGGATTATCAGATTTCTATCAATTTGGTTGCTTTTGAAAGGTGTCTTAATCGAGAGTGTACTAAGCTATGTTTGAAAAAAAATTGCTCAGCCTTTTGAAGATCATCACCTTCTTTTAGTTGATGAAGGGATATAAACAACTTCCACAGGTCTGGTCGATTCGAAATTTGAAATCTTGTCACTTCTCAGCATCGGCATCGCCAGGAGGAGGGAGGAGGTTTCTCCCAACTCCCCCCTTTTAAAATTTTTGTTAATTGGCGAGAAGAGGCGTAACGCCGAGAAAAGTGGATGGAATGGAGGGAGGCCTAGGCCCAGGAGTGGGATAGTCAAGGCTATGAAAAAATAATATAAGTTAAAAAAGCATGAAATGAAATACTAATTTAATTAAAAATTTACAAAACCGCTGGGGACCGCTAATAAGATAGATTATCTCAAGGCACAAAATAAAGATTAAATATTTTTTTGGTTTTAGAGGTTTTTTGTGTCGGGGGTTTTAGATCCACAATTTCAGTAGTTGTTTAAGTTCTTATAACTATCACGCCGTTTTACTGCAATTAGTGTAATAACGTTTTTCTTGTTTTAGGTACGCATAATGGCCGCTTATTATCTACATGAGGTCTTCTGCGCAAACCGCAAATTAATGCAGTTTTTTCTGGTACCACATTGTATAAGTATTTGCTATTTACCTTCTTAAAGAATCCATCTTCTAGGATGTGAGTATTGTTGAATCACGACTTGTGTCATCGGTCGAGGTCTTCGGATGATCTCATTCTTTTGGAGACCTTCTCATATTATTGAATTTCAATTAGTTTTAATTCATTACTGGCGTAGGATTGATGGAAGCTCGCGGTAAACTAGTGGCACTTAGATGAATAATAAAATAATTGATATTGATTGCATGCGGCTACATCTAACTAATTACTTAGTTATGGTCTAGAGATTAGCCCAAGGTTCGCGGAGTTTGCAATTGTGGCCGAATAGAAAAATATGCTTAAGGTCATGTGTGCAGGTAGGTACCTGCCTAGACGTGTAAGAGGAAGACGATTAACCGATGGAATTGAAGATACCCTCGGCAACTGTAAAAAATAAAATGTATGTTCCAAACCAGAATGTTCTCAATGTGGAGGACAAACGTCCGTCGGTACAAAGTTCCAGGAATGTTGGAGGACGCGCAGCGCCTGCGCACACCGCAGCTCTTCACCGTCCGCTCGTCCGGCGGCGCGTCGCCCACCAACAATGGAATGAATTGAATGAGAACTTGTATACTTATAACAAATATAGAGAGTCTTAAAGAACCTCGTCGCTAATATTATAAGTATTTATGCGTTCGCGTCCCGAAGGCTCTATTTTATATGAATTTCATAAGATAGATAAACGAGACAGCTTTGTATTATCTAGACAAACATTTACGATCGGATTGACTTGCCGACTTGTTCGGTTCTTTGCCAAACACCAATCGAATAATAAGCAAAACCAGTTGAAGCAGTGACATCATCTTCCTGTACTGCAAGGAGCCGTGTCCTTTGCAAACTCTTCCAACATTGTTGTTGGTTTGTGAAAAACTTTACAATGGTTATCAACCTAGTATCTAAGTTATATAGATATTGTCAGTGTTACGGGGTGTTTAATGTTTCAGCTAATGAATATGTACAAATTAAAAGTCCAACCTGTTCTGCTGGGTTATTTGAAGATCGACCTGTTTTTGTGGCCTTTTTATCGCTGGTCAACAACTTCTTTTTAATAATAACGTGATACATACCACACACCTCCGCACGTAATACATAGGTATAAATAGAAAGGGTAAGAATATTCTTTGTACAATAAAATACTATAGTCAGATTGTTACATAAACAATAAGATAAGATGGGATGTAGGTCCATTGTTTATTTTTAAGGTTTTGTAACAATGAGCGCTACGGTTGAATTCCTGCGCCTGCCCATCTGACTCGTTAACGCTAGCTTTAGTATTCATGTACTGACCCTAACGAAATGCACTTAGCATGCGGAGAACGGAGAAGGTAAAACTGAAAAATCTGTTGCGTGATTGATATGGAAAACTAAAAAACGCGGAGTAGGGATAAAGTGAAAGGCGCTCGTCAGAGCCGAGCGGTCGAGCGTCACGCGACATGCAACACAGCAGACGAAAAAGTTTGAGACGATGTAATAAAAGTTTCACTTTAAAAATTCGGACTGTTCTGTGACTTTTGTGTTCGGATTTGGTGTAGATTGATGTTATCTTTCCACCTGTTTCTTGTAAGTGAAAATCACCGTCGAAGATACTGACTACAGTAACTTAATACGTTTATTAACTCCTTTGATAGCCACTTGTAGCCGACTCTGGCCATTGTGTTCTGCACGTGCTCCAGCCGCTCTTTTCGCAATATCTAAAATAAAACTTTTTTTTTACAAATCGATGAGATGTCAATCCCAATTATCTATATTCGGTTGTACGTTTTTTCGAGTCATTAGAGTTTTATTCGAGTGAAGCATCTGATCAGCTATTTCAGATGGATTCTAGTTGGAGGATTGGCATATTTTTTATCATGTCATATAAACTTGTTTATTAGCAGAATCTAAAGGATCATCGGATTTGTTGAAGTGAGAAAACCAATAAACCGGTTCAACATTTTATTATGCAATTTCCTATGGTCTATGTGTTAAAACATAAACGCATACTTAAGCAAGCATCTCCACAGTTCAATGTCTCTACGTTTTGCTTTATTAATAGTTGAGTGCCATCATAACCTCCTGCAGCTTAAGTATTCAAGTTGACTGCGATGTCCTTGCCATTTAGAGAGACCTAAGTTGCTGTCCGCTACGGTCTGTGGATCAACAAGATGGCGGTAGGGGATCGTGGGGGCTTCACGGAGGGACGGGGGTGGCCGGGACAGGTCTGGCGGCGCCGCCCGTATCGGCCCTGAGTCCGAGTCCGAGCTCTATTTTTAGCGCTGTGTCACCGTTCGTTTGCGCTCGCGCCCCGCTCGCCCATGCGAATAAAGCCTTACCTACAGCAATGGTTGAAGAATTAACATTAAAATATGAAGCATGCTAACAATGCGCTGCAAGTGCATAACTTGGTAATTATGTATGTGTACCTGGAAATCTTAGTGTTCTGAGTTGCGAACTCTTTATAGTTGTGCCTATTATCATGTTGTGCAGAAGACAACGTTACGATAGTAATTTGCATTTCTTACACACATTTGTTAACATTTTCCACGGCTTTCACAAGTCACATAGCAATGAGTCGCCCTCACATTAGAAGTCGCGTTTTTTTTTATTCCGATCACGTTTAAAGTTGTATGTAACAGTAAGTCGGGCGACATGATGTCATCGGCATGTGATGGGTTGTGCCCTTATATAGTAGATGCAGCGTTATGTAACAACACGCATGTGAGTATATACACAAGTACACTACATTCATTATACGACACTATATTATCGAGGTCTAGAGTAGCAAAACAGTGGTCCGTAGTCCGTTGCCCAGTGTTTATCAATTTGTTACGTACATTACGGTTCCACCGCAAGTGTCGCGTGATTGTTGTTTATCGCCGTTATAAAAGCTTTTCTCATATGAAAAGGTATGAGAAAAAAAGTGGTTATCTTAGTACTTTGAAATAATAATATGGAGGAGTAATCAGTGTGACCACTTTCATCTCCACCTTTTTTTTTGGTTTTGAATCAAATGTTTTGGCTATCCAGATAAACTCTAAGTTTTTGAAAGATTTTCAGCGGACAAGACAACCATGTCAAACATTTATGTCTAAGGGTGTTACCACACCAATCGATCTATTGTCGATCGATGCCATCGATCGATGGTAGAATCGATCGACGATTGATCGATTGGTGTGGAAACACCCTAAGAGTCTTTCTTGGTTTCGTATTTATCAAGAAACAATTTATGGCGAACAGTGGGTACTGATTTGCGTTCTATTAAAAAACAATAAGTAATTGCATAAAAATGTGTCTCCATATTCATAACCGTAACAAACAAGAATGGTTGTATTTAAGATCGATTACTCACAGAACTGTGCAATGACATAGTGAAGTAACAGTATATCGGGCGTAGATCGGTAACGACGAGTTGTTTGCCAAGGCTTTCGATTGCGGCGTCGCCCCACACCTACGGACGGTTTAGGTGTCGCCTGGTGACTGCTGCCACTTGCCGCCATTCCCCGCTGCCCACGCAGGCGCCGAGGACTCTGCCCACGGCCCTGCACATATTACACAATGTTTAAAGCATTTTTGCAATTCGTACAGATTACCTCAGTTTCTTAATTACATAGTACAGCAGCAATAAGCCCGACACTTTTAATTTCGTGGGAAAAGTAATATAATAGTAGTGGAATCTGTACATACAATTTGGAGGAAGCTGGTACATATGTAGTCACGCAATCACGATGTGTTGATGATGTCAGAGCGAACTTATGCATAGAAAAATCAACAACATGCTTCAAACCGGAACTCGTGCCCTAGACCTTACCTCGACAGATTATAGTTTTTGAATATCTGAGTGATCGCCCCATTATATTCCCCCGTATAATATCTACTTTATTCTGTTTTGATAACTGACTATTTTCTAAATCGATGCCGTATTTTTTGGTTCCCAAAACAGGACAGAAAAGTCTCTAATGATCTGAAATTGGCTGCGTGATATATTACTCCAGCTTTTAAGGTGGACAGTATGGTCTTTATTTGGGCAAGCTAATCAATTTTAAGAGGTGGTTGCTAACTACGATCTTTTATTTGGTGTAAATTACTGTTGACTCACAAGTCACTGATCGCCATATTAAAAGAGCTCTTAAATGAGAAAACTCATATACAAGTTTCCTATTTCATATACACCTCCATATATTAATGTGAATCAGAGGCTATTTACCATTTTAAACGAATATAGAATTATCCGGTTGTTGAGGCTTTAAAGACGGCCAATACAAATGTGAAAAGTTGCCTGCCTTGATATTTGGCTGTTAATGATAAAATGTCACAGCGCGTCGCGCGTCGTGACGAGTTGTTTGTGCAGACAGGAGTAGGACGCTCGCGCTATTACAACACTACCTACGGAGAAAGCTGCACTCGTCTGGCGAAATCACACCCACAACGCATGTGCCAAATCTTTCGGAGTACCCCTCTCTACTCTACATATATGGCAACTTAAACAGTCGGCCAGTAAAAGTTGTTTTCGCAGGCAAACTAAATACTTATCGCATATACCGTATCAAGGAGATATCTGCAGTACCAGAACATCGAATGAATAACCAATCATGATAAAATTGATTTATTTTTTAATTCTAAATATCGAATTTCTATGTTCCAGTAACGTTCTACTTGCACACTGATTAGTCTTTAGTTTTGTGATAGTAAACATAAACAGCTAGGCAATAACATGAAATTATGAAAAACTTTCGATAAATTACGTGGCCAACATAAGCCATTGAAAAGGGCATTTTATAGGCTTTTGTGTGCGTCAACAATCGTATAAAATAACTACTACAATCATGTAAGCGTGTACTTTTTAACTGCCAATGTTTGTTTGGCCAATCGTAAAGAATATCTCAGGTTTGTGCTTTTTTATAATGGGATTAAATATAATGAGCACCAAAAAATACTTTGAGATCCTAAGCTACGTTACCCAAAAAAAAATACTACACACCAAAAAAATTGTATTCAAAGACCAAATATAGTAAATGATCACCAAATTTTGTGGCAAGTAGAACTTAGGAAGCAAGTGCGAGCAAAGCGAGCTCGGGATATTGGGCACCCCGACTCGGACTAACTCTGTTAGGTTACTTTAAACCCTGCAGAGAGAAATAGGAGCCCGTCGACTACGCCTTAGTTCGGAGCTGTGATTTTCAGGTTTTTAATTCTGGTGATCATTTACTATTTCTGGTGATCATTTACTATTTTAGGCAGTATAAAAATGTTTTTTAAGGTTATATTTACTTTATCTGGTGTTATGTTAAACATAAGCCTTTTATAATTTAAAAAACTATTTGAGTACATATTACCAATACACTCAGGCAAGAACATGGTACTTACATATGTATATTTTGGCAACCGGATTTCAAAGTAAAGCTCAGGAACTATTTGGTTTTAGGCGTAATTTCGATAAACCTGTTCAAATATAAGCATCATGATAATATGCATATGCACCTATATAGAAAACTGTTCAAGTTCGCCAAAGTAGTAACAACCTAATCCTATCAATTAAATGAATATTATCGCCCTTCCACTTTATAAACGCAAAGGAAACTAAAGCTCATTTCGTTATAGTACAAAACGGTTCTATTACGAATTACAGTTGCAGCTGGAAATCATATGATTGCGGTGTATTACAACGACATGGCATAACGTTACGTGCGGACACGTATGCGAGGCAACCTTGTGCGATGGCGGGCCACGATTGCGATGCTGAGCCGACCGTGACACTGACTGACGCGGGTTATGATAATGACGACTTGTATACCAACTATTGTCGAGTTTCGGTGTAAATATGTAGTTGGGAGTCGGTGTCTGCCCTCAGAGTGTGAGTACCTCGGTGACCGTTATCCGCGCGGTCACCGCTACGCCGCGCCGCCGCCGCACGCCGCCGCCACCACGCCGATGAAAATGACTACAACATTCAAGTCGGAATTTAGAATTAAGAACGGTATAGTTTGCACTAAGTGTAAAACCGAACATAATTATGACCACCGCGGGTACTAATAGTTTATTAACATCATTTTTTTCAAAACTCTCTGTTTTTATTCGTGAAAGAGAAAAAGCACGTACTGAAAACAATATAGGTTTTTAAAACTGCATCTTCAAACTCTTTGGCAGAATCGAAAATAGCTGAAGACATCCTCAAACTAAATCTATTTTAGAAAATGTAGCAATATCGCATGTTCATGCCGTTACAAAGTTAATTGTCGGTACATAAGTAACGTTTAGTTAGATACATAACAGATATCGCCGGTTTACTACATCACTCCGCATAGATACTCGGGTTTATAGCCCGGTTGTAAAGATTTAAGAAGCCAATTACCTCTTGAAACAATTAACTCGATTGCGGCCATACAACAGGAAATGATGGTTCACCTGGTGCTGTAAGAATGACAGTGGCGAGTGGCGATGGCTGCGTGCTCAAGTACCGACGCATTCCAAACAAACTATACTTATTTTCTACCAAGTAGACATGTATCAGTCGGAGCAGACGATCATGGGAATATCAAACAAAAATATGTGGTTTGAATCGCCACAGGTAAAGGCGAATGGAGAGTTTGTGATGTCCATTAATAAAGTGGCAACCGATAAAAGTTTAATTTCATTGGTTCAAAATTTGTATAAGCGTATTTGTATAACTACCAGGTCTGGAAAAAGGCTGATACTAATTTCCCTAGTATTGTGTAGTATATTAACATCTCTCATTACATACCTGTCTATATTATACTTTTAAGCTATTAGTTTACCACAGATAGTACCTACATCATTATTTTAGTGTAGTAGTTTGTTTTTGTTTAATATAATTTATGAAAATGCTTCCTCTCTCCAAATTCACTAATTTGCTGTGCCCGACAGGGTCCATAATGATCTAATTTTAAGTCTACCACCTAAGAATAACATGTGGAATGCAATAAAAGTATTAACTTTTACACATGTTATTCTTAGGTAATAATGGAGGGTTTAATACTTAATAGTATCGACTATACTATTAAGTAAACGTAGTAGTATACTTAGTTAAGTAAACTTAGTAGTATTCGACTGTGCATGCTTCATTGGGATCAAATAAAAGATCATGTCATAAGCTCTGATTACTAGATGTTTTGAAAATTAATATGAATGCAACCCAAAGCTTTTAAATATTTTAGCAGCTCTTGAGAATATTTAGTTCTACTATCAGTGCGGTGAAGATCTGCGATGTTCCGATACCACGTGTTCCAAGAGACCTCCCGTATGATATAGTCTCACGAGTTACATGTTGCATACGCAGGTACCGATAAATCAATAGTATTTGTGTTCTGCGTCAGATGACCTCCACAATAAGGGTACTAAATATTTTCTTGGATCTTTTGAGATAGCTATGGTATTGTTCTTTACTAAAATGGTAATAGAAATATTTGGAAAATAGAAAAATAAGTGTGATATTTTATTTCTGGCTAATTTTATTTTTGTCTATTTCAGGATACTGGATTTAAATACGCAGTAATAATGATTTAAATTTTATACCAATTTACATTAAACTAGTTCTAAAACCGGATTCGTCACTATAATATCTTATTTTCTAGTTCTTGAGGTTGTGTCAGAATAATCTAAGTAATTTTAAGATGTTCCATTTATCTTGCATAATTCTAAAGTAAATCCTAATCTCTCACTCTCACACCTTAATAAAAAATAACCAGATGCTCATAAAATATATTAAAAATGCAGAAATAACATAACATTACGCCTGTAATCCCTGAAGGGTTAGGCAGAGTTCTCTAAAATATAAACTGAATTTATTTGTAATGTGCACACTTGACTATTCCTCGTACTGACGTTCTTCTTCGCAATTATTCCGATCAATGCCTTTTTTATTTATACTAATCCTAGTTGATCTGTGATATGATGGTCAACCACCCATTACCTACCGAGTTCCGGCTGACGATTGTGCATATTAGACAGTCGTTAGAGGTAGTCAGTGGCCCAAAAGTGTGACAGCCAGTCTTACCAAGGAGTATCGCATTACCCCGTACTAACTGGGTTCTGGAGGTCAGATAGGCCGTCGCTCCATGTAAAATACTAGTATTCAGCTGCATCCGGTTAGACTGGAAGCCGCCCCTTACATAAATGGGAAAAGGCTGGGCAGATGATTACTAATCCGTTAGCCAATTAGTCTGTCACACCGTCCAGTGTATGGGCATTTTTGCATTATTGTATAACTATAGTTAGACTATAAACTCAAACGATAACTATCATGATACCTAAACAAATTCATGAATACAATGCTGTTTCGTGCGTTAGCTGTACAATATTACGATATCCAATACACTCTTCCGTTCGTTCTTTCCGTGTGTCTTTATTCATAAGCTCAATCCAAAATGATGTAAGTAACTAAACTACATGAAAAATAATTTTCAAAATTTCAATAATTATTGCAAATAAGATAGAACAGACCAAGACAAGACCAAGACCAAGACAGACCACATTTATATAAGAAGGTGTTTTTTATTTCTGCATACAGTAAAACTGTAAAAACAAGCCGTCTAGTTCGTTATTTAAACTGGTTTGTAGTTTTGCAGCAAAAGCATGATATAATTCCAACAAAGACAACAGAAACAAACATTTGATTCGACATTTTCAAATGTTAATTACGATGCTGTCAGAGCAAGCATTATTAACAGACGTTTTAGAACGAGCATTTGATTGTGCCACAAACACGAATAATCAAGTTGAAAAAGTTGAAATACTTTTCTGACATCATCGCAAACATTCTTGATTATATTAATGTAGGAGGATTAGTTCATGTTCTATAATAAACGGAAAAGTATTTCTCGTTCAAAGCAAACATAACATTAACTGGAACGTCAAAATGCTAGGAATACAAATGAACACAATTCAATATCTCATGGAGTACATATTAAATGCAAACAAAGTAATCCAGAATGACGTCACTCATAGTTCACTCATATCTAACAATTCTTATCAAGTCACAACCACAAAGGAGTTTTAGATATTGTGAAGACACCGTTTACAAAATTTCCCCAAAGAAGTGGAAATACCTTTGTTTGCACATGCCATCTTGGTATCGATCGCGACGTAAAACAACTCGGGAACTGCGCGCGTTGATGTCTAATATATGGGTCAAATGAAACGTCCTACAAAATTGTTCACCATACTCGACCATACTGTTATAAGTGCTACACAAAATGCTATAAACATGAAATTTGTGTAATAATACTAACTAGCTCATCAGATAAAAGTATTACTGTTACTCTACGATTTTAGAATAATATTTTTACGGTGGGATAATCTTAACTGTTTTTTTTTTTTTATATTGTGGCCACGTTTTTCGATACAGGAAAATACAAATATAATTAAAAGTTTTATTCAACTATGTCATATTGTATTAATTGTAAGCCTATAATTGTACGTCTTCGTCACGTATATTTGTAGTTTATTCAATGAAAGTAAAAAAGTAATGGATGAGTAATTGCAACAATTTATGCAAAAGTGAAAACAGCCGGCAGGTACAGGGCCGCGTATCTGAAGTCTGTCTTTTTGTTTCAATGTAATGACATATTACCCACGCTTACGTTATTTTGTATTCAATTTTGCTTTTATCGAGTGCCTTTGAATAACATCACCAGAGGCGTATTCTCCGTACAATCGAATTGTAGAGCCATTACTGCGATTGTGTTTTTCAATGGACCTATAAAAATAGATGTAATTGGTGATGGAAAAAAAACGAAGATCGCTTATTGAGCCCCGCGCCGCGCTCCGAGTCAGCCCACCTTCTACCGCGACGAGGATGTTAATAGCCACACAGAAGCCACACTTTTTATATCTCTTAGATAGACTTAGCAGGAATGTATGCCGTGATTGAATTTATACACATTTTATGTGGAGCCGTTAAGGGCTCCGTAATGTGTAAACCTAACTGAGATAAACTACTTTGAGCTTGTCTGTACAACGTTAAACTTTAATCAATTATACAAGAAAATTAAACAGTTGAACATATTCAAAAGTGGGTAATTTATGAAACTTCTTTTTAATTTTTTTATAGAAGTTAACAAAGGCCAGACAGAAGGTTCTGGAAAATAAATCAAAATTATTACTGTGCCCTTGTATTCTAATCTTTGACCTTTCTGACGGAGGGCTACATGGGTGCCTCTGTCTTTTTGCAATAGTGGGCGAACGGGTTTGGTGCTCGCTTTATCGCCCTTGCAGTCTTAGTATACGGTGTAGATAGAACAGGGCTGCAAAAGCTCGGCCACTGGGAACGCGTTCCAGAGTAAGGTTGCAGCGGGCACGGGGCGAAGCGCGGGGCGCGGGCCGAGGGGAGCCGCGCAACCTGCGCGGGCGCCGAAGCCTGCGACTTGGCGTTCAGTCATTGTTCGACCAACATCTCGGTCGTACGTCCAAACATCGACCGGCGTTGTCGCTACTTCATTAGTCGTACGAGAGCCCGTTAAACGAACGGTTTACTCCGACCCTTGGAGTGTAGGTGTAGTGCTAAGTGATGGTGTGTTTTTAGCTATACAACGTAAAAGTGTATCGCTAACAAGTATTACTGTCTACACTGTGTGGCGAGTTCCTCGGAGTTGCCTAACGGCTGTTCGCCTGCCGGCGAGGGAAGGCGGATCGCATCAACCGGGAGGAATGAGCCCCGTACACCACAGATCCCGCACTCACCGATGATCTCAAGGTTGGTCTCATAACACTGGACAGTCGCCCCTCCCGACTGGGCGATGCATCCTGCACTGTCGTAAGCGCAACTTCGCACGACTTGACTCGACCCCACGACCGCGCTCGCATTCTACGTACACTCTACTCTGATCTCATTCCAATAATTTAACATTCATTTTAACTGGCTCGTGTTCATCTCTGTGAAACGTTCACTTGCCTACTTCAGTTGTATTGTTTCATAGTTTATATAATTAACGAGGAACTCGCAGCTCTTTTTTCTCTCATTAAAATTTTATTAGACTACTTGGGCTTACATTTAAATTTGTTCCATTAAGGTTGTTTATAAAAATCAAACGACATAATTCACATACCAAATACTCGAAAATAATTAAAATATCCTTCAAAACGATGATAATACTAAACCTGTCTAACTTGCTTTTTCCACAGTGGAAAGAATTTTAAGTAAATGTCTTGACAAGTTATTCTAGGAACAGCCGTAACTACCAACTTCTCGGTAATATTTAAATTAGGTACATTCACAAAAGCGTATCACCAGCTTTTAAAAAGGGGTTGTTACGTAAATGTATACTACATCGGAACTTATTGGTGACTGTAAGGATTGCAAAAGCAGATAGTTTCACTGCAACACGGTTTAGTGCTCTTACGTGGAAGCACGTAGGGTTACCAACTTATAAAAATAAATACAAATGCAACGTACCAGACTTAACCAGACATTCGAATTGGAATAGATAATTGCAATCATATAATTCATTGTTGACTTCATGATATTATTGAACTAACTACGACCTTTAAGAAACAAAATGATTATTAAGTGATATAGAATTTATGGTGTATTCAAACTGAGTTGAAAAGGCACTCAAGGTATCCTTAACAACCTGCCAGGGCTGCGGGTTGTTCGAAAGAGATACCGCGGCCCTGGAACACAAAGGGCTAAGAAGGAACATGGGTGGGTTTTAGTCAGTCAAGTCTGACACTCCCTCTCGCTCCGCCCAGAGCGGGAGAAGTCATTTGATGATTTCCCATCCGCAAAAAAAAAAAAAAGGTATCCTTAACAAAACTAAATGCAATCATTCCGAAAGTTGCCATGGTCACACGCATGGCCCAATGGCAATGCTGCATGCTGCCAAAATAGACAACATGCAAAATAGTCATAGAACCTGACGGAGAAGGCGGGATAATCTAGACACCTTTATTGTACTTTGAAGTTATACCACTTGTATTTTGAAGTTGTATAAGAAGAAAACAGGAAGTTTTGTAACGTGCTGTAGGAGGGGCAGAACACAAAAATAAACCGTCTCAATAACCAAGATCTGTCAATAACATCCTTAAACGAATTCGAACTTATTCATAAAAAAAACCCACCAGTATATTCATTTCTACAATTTAATGTCATGCTAATTTCGTTATAAGCTGCCTACGGATGTTTCCAAGGAAATCATTTATGAATGTAGATAATGACTTATGCATATAATTTAGTACGGGTAAAAAAGTAAGTTGTTATTTCTAAACCAATCATTAGACCACCTTCCTTTGTGGTGGTCTGGACTCTGTTGAATAGTGACTGCCATCTACAAGGACATGTATATCAACTGAAGGAGTAAAAGCGATCACCAAACTTTAGGCCATGATTTAACGTAACTTATCATTCAGTAAAATAAGAAATACTTTATCCGAAATTTGCTTTGATTGGTTGATGGTTCAATTTTGTAATTGAATCTCACTTTACACATAAGATAACTTACGACTAAAAGATAAACCCGAAACTTTCGAACAGTGAAAGTCCTCTCAAGATGAATCCAAGAGTTTTTGCGCGGTGACTTAACATACAGATAAAAACCCGAAACATTTTTTTATAATGATAGCACCTAAGTAGTATGATGATTCAATGTGAGATGAGCAACATGTGAACTAATGGATTGGTATATAGCTAAAAATGAGAGTTGTATAGTATTCACTTACAAGCTGTACTTCTTCTACGCATATGCGAAAGAGAGTCAGATTCTCATCTTGATTATCAGTTTCATCATTATATAAGCCCTATGCACATTTTTCCATGTAGGGATAAGTTGATTTTCCATAGCTGCATCCGGTACACCGACATTACGACCGGTGATGCAATCGGCTGGTATAATACGAAACTGGAATGGTATAACAACTAACCTACCTGCAACGTTTTATAGGAATACCACGCCTAGACGACTTTTATATGAAGTAGCCTTAATACTTTGTTTACTTACGTTGATATTACTTTGGAGAGAATCAATAAGGAAATAATAACACCCCTCTATCCACTTTATTTAATGAATTCAAGACTTTATTTCATGTTTTACCACTATATTAAAATATCTTGTTTGGTGTATTGACGGAAGCCTGAAAGTTATTGGATTATTTTTAGAATTTATAAAGACCTTGTTTTGGTAGCGTTTTAAATCTCGTTTTAGCCAAGGTTTGCTTTAATGCTCGACTCCCTCTAATATTTCCAGACCTATCCTCATTTCTTGGCTCTTTGGCACTGCTGCAATTCTTCACAAAATCAGGCCTCCGATTACAAGGCTCATATTACGACCTTGTCCTCCCAATTTATTTGTACTATATTTATATCCTAAATCGCGTATATTCATGGTTCATTACCACCTCTGCTATAAACGTAAGTTCAGCCAAGAGATCGTGTCAGGTTTCACAGTGATTAACTTTACTGGTCAAACCGGACTTCCCCTTAAACGTTCAGCTAATATTTGAAAAGTCTAAACATCTTTGGTTTGACTGAGAATTATTTAAGCACGTACTTTATCAAATGGAAGTTTTCTTGAGTCAAGTTGGTTTAATAATAAAATAATATTATAATAAAACATTTATTTTCAACTAGCATGGACTCATAACGTTAGAGATGATTATAATCTCAGAAACGGTATGCAACTTTCATTCTTCGACTTCGAATAACGAGTCTTCTGTCAGTAGGTACTTTGTTTATCCACATGTCAACGAACTGTCATGTCACTGCATTATGGTCCATAATGTATGGACCAAAAACCCAGAATCGATTGGGACTAAATGGGTATCAGTAGTTTCATTATATTGCACAATTTACCCCACCGAAAGCGCAGTGCCAAAATCACTGAGGTATAAGAGCTATAGACTGACAAAGTATAAGAAAAAAACATGAGTTACTCGTGATTTTTATCAGTTTTTACAATAAACAATAATAAACAATAAACAATATTTATTCGTTCAAGACTTAAACCTTTTTTACAATAATAAGTTTTAACCTTAAATTGGATTAAGACAAGTAAGAGGCAAGATACAAAACGTGTGCGACTGGGCTTAAACTAGGAAGATTCCTGTGCTATAAGCTCCAGTTGCTTTCGTCACCACCGTGTTCAAGCAGCCAATTTACAATATATGGTGCGGTGCAAGGTAATTATGGAATTTTTATTTTATTTAATCAATCTCTGTGTGCATGCATGCGTGCGTGAGTGTACATGTGTGTATGAATATATGTTTGTGTGTATGTTTGTGTATGTGTGGTGTGTTTATATGTTTCTTTTGCGTGTGGTCATAGGCTTGAGAGTCTTTATTTTATATTTTTTATTATATTTTCAGTGTCTTCATAACTTTGAGAGAGAAGGAAGTTGTCTATGGTAAGTTTTAGTGTTTTTATAGGTATGCTATGTAACTGTATTTTTTTACTTATCTTATTATAAAGTCAGCAGTAAACAATATCAGCAATAAGTATATTGCTGATATAGTAAAAACTGATAAAAATCACGAGTATAATGACAGGATTACTATACTATTGTTTATTATCAACCATTTATATTTATAATCATCACTAAAAAAAAGCAATTATTTTACAAAAAATATTTATTTTAATAATTACTTTTTCTGTATCTGCTAGGATAAATAAAATAAAATTGAAAACCAAAAAATAAGAGTTTTTATTTTATGCCGCTGTTTTACCGAAATACTAAATACTGAACTAAAAACATTGAATAGGCAATAATATTAATAATGCTTGTATTCGACTTTAAACTAGTCGTACATATTACTACTCGACATAGTGATTACACAGTTGATTGTTACAACTTTTACAGTAATCCTAATATTGTTAATCAGTAATAATTTATGTTTTTGTAAAAACTAGAAAAAAATCACAACTGACTCATGATTTCTTCATACATACTTTGTCAGCCTATAGCTCATATACCCCATTGATTTCGGCATTGCGCTTACGGTGGAGTAAATTGTGCATTATAATGAACCTACTAAAACCTATTTAGTCCCAATCGATTCTGGGTTTTTTTTGGACCATCTCCAAAGGAATAGTAAAGTTTGTCTAACTTGTTCGGCTTCAAGACCTTCTGCCATCTCCATAATCTTTCATTCGAAAATCAACGGCTTCCATTAATGAAAAAGGTCAAGGGAATTCGATTTGGCAATTAATAAAATCACTGTGACACAAATGACGTGGTCGTCAGCCTTCGTCATACTTTACCATAAATGAATAATTAGACAACAATGCAGCTCTACAGGTACGTTTTCTCTTCTCGTGTCACCTATTGTACCGAGGTGTTCGGAAACTATTTCTTGTTTAGGGACATTTTTTCGCATTGTTTTAAGACAAATATCTATAGACTCTAAAGTTGAGTAGTTACCATGGGGATATATCTTCCAAAAATAGACTATGCCTTGCGTGCAGACCGTCTTCACATTTTTTTTGCAACTTCACGCCAATACTCGCACATGCTGGCTTTAATTGGTTGGTTTGAATTTCTTCACTAGAATTTATTTCAGACCACAACTGTTGACGACGACTTTGGGAACGTCTTGGATGTTTACTTGTTTACTGCCCACACGACTCAAATGTTCAGATTGATAAATTTCCGGCAGGTTGCAGGATGAGGAAGGTATAAATACGCCCCTATAAAGGATCGAATAATGTAAACATACTAGCACTTTGCCAGCGCCGCTTCAACCGCCCTATATTTCCTATCACATTGGAATTTCAAATCTCATAAAAGGAACTTTAGTGAAATTCTTCTTATTCCTGGTATAATTCCTGTAGGATACCACTGGATTAAATTTCGGTTTTCTACGTCTAAAGCGTTAGGTTTTAGGCGTTGATGAGTAAATCTGAGAACGAGGACGTTTTTTTAAATATTGATCGATTTGTAATCATAGACATCTAATAATCAGTATAAGTTTACTGTAGGCTCCCTCCACTCATCATTTATAACATTACCTCGGGATTGCGACCTTCAATTTAATAATTGGCCTGCGTTTATACCTCTCCGGTCATCATATTTCGTAGAGAATAGCTTGGAAATTACTTATCTATGTTTTAACTAGGATTAATGTTAAACAATTTGGCGGAATAAGTTATTTCTAGACGTCTAATTACTTACTTAGATGTCCGAGAAGATAAAACAGTATTATACGTTATTAGTTACTAAAACAAAACCATTGGTGCAGATGGTAGCGATGTCGCGGGTACCATTTATTCTGATAAACGCTTTAATCACCAACCAATTAATTTTGCAACCTGTGTACATTTATCTAGAAAAAAAGGTTAAAAATCGTGAGATTTAAGGCCCTAAGGTTTTATTGGTATACGCTGCTTAAAGTTCAGATACGTGTAATCGTCAAAGCACACGTTTAGGTGTTTGTGAAAACGGGTAGGGTTGGTAAAAGGGTTTATAGTACATATGCTATTACATGGTTGTGTTACGATTGCCATGTCCAGAAATGGATTTTTATACGGACTATAAGTACGTTCCACAACAGTAAAATATAGATCATCATCATCAGCCTGTACTCGTCCACTGCTGGACATAGGCCTCTCCCATGACACGCCACTGAGCACGATCCTCGGCCACTCTCGTCCAGCTATTGCCAGCCACCTTGCGAAGATCATCGCTCCACCGAGTCTGAGAACGCCCTACGCTACGTTTACCGATCCGTGGTCTCCACTCAAGAACTCGTCTACCCCAACGGTTATCGGTTCTTCGGGTTATATAGCCGGCCCATTGCCACTTCAGCGTGGTAATACGGTGGGCTATGTTGATAACCTTGGTTCTCTGTCGGATCACCTCGTTACGAACTCGATCTTTCAGAGAAACCCCGAGCATAGCCCTTTCCATAGCATATTGAGCGACTTTAAATTTGTGGACCAATCCTACCGTGAGTGTCCACGTTTCGGCACCGTACGACATGACGGGTAGGACGCACTGATTATAGACTTTCGTCTTTAGACTCTGTGGAATTGGCGATGTGAAGACTCGACGCAGTTTCCCATACGCTGCCCAGCCCAGCTGTATTCTTCTGTTGGCCTCTTTCTCGAAGTTATTTTTACCTAGTTTGCCCGAAATATAGATCACGCACATTTTTTAAATCAGTTTAGTAACTGTTGGGGAGACTTTTTAACATAGATGGATCATGAATAGGTACTATAATTAAGAAGCCTGAAACAGAAAGTGCCTGCAATTGTTTTCAAATTCCCAGACATAATAACCTAATGCTCACGTTGGTGTATAGTAAGTAATGGAAGGGTGTTTCAACTGCTACAATTATTTTCAAATACGAAATGCACAATTTATACGTAAACATAGTTTTGTAATAAAGTAGCCTTAGCTAACAATAAACCGTGGCTAGTTACGTAGATGATAATAAAAATAATAAAATTGACAATAGTTGCAGTTCATTAGCCCTCGGCCTATTGCATTAATTACTCGCGTGGGTTATTCTTGAGAAGGATAGTGAGAATAGCAACAAAGGCACATCATGAGTAGACGAGGTTGCACCCGAGCGTAGCGCCTCCTTCAAGGCCCCTTTGTTCTTAATGCAATATATTCCCACCGAGCGGTAATTGTAATCAGCAGCAGATCAAGACGTTTTTTATTTCGTTTCGAAATAGATACCACTTATTTTGCTACGTTCGTTATATTGTTGATCCGTCCGTCTTCTCTTCAAACCCATCCATTATTGAAATCGGTTTTAAGACAATATCGGAACTATACATTATTTTTTAGCGATTATTTTTTCCCTTGTAGCCGGATATTTTATACACGTAACAGGCACGCTCGTATTTTTATTACTTGATTATTTGTAGCCATTGTGGCGTAAAAATTTATCATTTACGGTTAGAGAATGGTGAAATTACAACAATTATTATCGGTAACTTCCTTCCTACCTGAAAGTAAAACAATATTTATTTTTCAAACCTGCATTTTGGTGCACGTATAATAATTATTAATGGGATTAAATATAATTAATGAATGAGTTTATAAATAATTTTATTTTTCTAAATTAGGTAATTGCACATAGATAATCTTAATTGCGAATTAAAAACTCATTTAAGATACTTAAATAAAATAGCCTGGGTGTGGATTGAGTGTTAATGTTTAAATAATGTAACTCGATAGTCTGTAGAGACCTGCCCGTCAGTGGCCGTTTCGGTATTGTATCCACGCAGGTGGCGCCATATTAGTTACGCGAGCGTAGTGCGCACCTGTCGCCGTTCGGCCGACCGGCGACATTGGCCCGTTATGTCATTCCGTAATACAACTATAATGTACGGTCCTAACTCATCCCATATTCTCACGCAACAACACATCAATATCCCATTGCCTGTGAGAACTGTGTATCTACCAACCCATTAAGTTGGAACCACACATGGCTGAGAATTATTTCTTCATGCATTCGTTCCTGCTATCTTTGACATTTTCTGCATAAGTATACTGTATTTTATGACGTTTTTGTCTTCTCTGAGATCTTATCGCGGGTTGTGAAATGTATATAATTATATGCGGGCTATATGAAATATAAGAAGTATTTTTTTTTGACTAAAAACGGTTTATTTCTTATGATTTTAACTTTTTAATTTTAACTCAAGTATTATTGACATTTACTGATTCCATATTCGAGTGCAGCAGCTCCCGTGCCTAACACAGGGTTAAGCCCAACTACAGTTCAGTTCATGACTAACACTGGTATTCCTACAGCCAGTTTTTTCATCAACAACTAAAGCTATTGCTAAAAGTATTAACGTTTACTTGACCATAACTGATATTATAGCAAATGTGTTTCTTAATCTAATTAACAGCTAAACTAAAAGTCAATAGAGTTGCCACAACGTAAACGTCGGAATTACACAAAAATTTTGTGGGGAGGTTTTTTTACACATGAAAATATCGCAATATCACTGTCATGTAGTGCCAAAAGTCAAATGTCAGTTCATTAAAAACGAACGCCAAGAAACGACTGTTTTTATTGAATTAATAACTACTAACATACTCTAATATGGAGTTTTCCGCAGTTAATGAACAATATTTGGACTATTGTTGACATTATCCAAGCAGAGATTTTTTGTGTAAATAGGCTTGTGGGTATGATAGGTGCTTTCCTAAAATAGTTACATTAGTTAATTCTGTACTGGTAGTCCTATAAAATACAAACTGAAGATAAACTTATTTTGTTGTGGTTGGCGTCAGTTTATTTTGTAACATTATGCTGAGGTACGTAATTATTTCCTTTGGAATCCTGTATTGGAAGATTGGAACAGAAAATCAGCGTCGTCCTATAAGATATGATTTTAGCGAATATTAATTTTTTTTATGCTTACGCGTTAAATAACTTACGATAAGTTCATCGTCTGGACGACTAACGTGATAACATTTTGATACTAAAATAAAATTTAAGTATAAATGCAGTGTAAAAAAATAATACTAATATAAAGTATAGTATAAAGTGTATAGTATAAAGTATAGTAGTATGTATAGTATAAATGACTTACAGCTTTGTCAAAATGACAGTGACTTTAGCATTAGCAGTACTTTATTGAGAAAGTCAAAGGCAAAAGTAACAGTTAAAATAACAGCTAATATTGTGAAGAAACGAATTTAACCTTTAATTTACGACGATACTTTGGCTGTTACTTTTCAATCAAAAAACTGGCTGTTAGTCATGAAATTAACTTAAGTTAGACTAACCACGCCAACATTCCGCCCTGTTTGTTTATAAATTGACAGATAAACGCCTAGTCATCTGTCAAATTTGAAGTACCGGAAAAATATTAATTTAATACATTTTGAACATTGAATGAAGTGACATATGACATCTATAGCATTGATTCAAGCAAATATAAGTATGGGTTTGACAAAGATAGATAGCTAGAGAAGGTACCATAATTGAACATCCGCCAATTGCAGCCAAGAAAATCTATGAATACGATTTGGTGGATGTTTTCAACTGTTTTCATGGCAACAACGGTCGACTTAGTTCAAACATGGATTTGGGGAGGCTTTTAGAATATGGGTGTTAGAATACCAGCGTATGTCATTCGTATGATATCTGTTTCCAATTTCGTATTTTTATTACCTGAAAAGAAGATCATTATAATGACGCTGATTTTTGCATTTTTTTCTATGATATGATGAAACTTCCTTTTGAATTGCATTGTTTAGTTTGGTATGATTAGAGAATTGTAATATGAACGGAAATCCTAATTAACTAGAACTAAATACATCCTTGTTTTTGGGTAATTTGCAATTTAATACTCATTTATGTCCGATAAAGACAGCCAAGTGTTTGCATTTGTTACATAATGGTTGCAAACCAAAATGATGTCGATGAATTCGTCAACTTTCGAACCAGCATTTTTTATGTAAAATTAAAATTCAAAAAGTTGATCCAAAAACTAAAATATAATACTAAATTCAGACGTCATTCAGCTGAAAACCAGTGTCGTACGTGTACTGTGTTTTTGTGAGATGGGTCGTTTATCAATGTGTTGTAGTGGTTGACTACGCCAATTCAGCCAAAATCTGAGAAACGTGTCTCCGTTACAACATGTCAATGGTTTTAAACTGCATGCTAAAACAGAAAGAGGTTATTCTCCATCTGTTATGCTCAGTGGCCTGGTGGAGTGTGGTAGGAATAGGTATTTCGAGATATATAGAGATATATATATATAGAGATTTCGAGTTGTTCAGTTATTGCCCAGACTACCACTTTTGGAATCAACGTCTCTAGGTATTTTGACTTCTATTTCTTTCGTCACCATAAGACGTTTCATGTTGTTTGTATCTTTGTGGGCAATGTGACCTTATCTAACGATAAGTTGCAGGCAGGTTGAGGAAAGTTGTTGTACTTCCTCCAATTCGAGATGTTTAAGGACCGACACATTTTCGCAGTGGGTGGTCCATGCTTTTCTTAATTCTTTCCTATCAGTAGATTTGATCGTCCAAGTCTTTGTTCCATAGAAAAAGATGGAAAACACAAGTGTGCGGACCAGGTCTCTTTTTGTCCGTTCGGTGATATTTTTGTCCCTCCTTATTTTCAATTGTATGTGATCGTTGTTTTCTATTATTTAATATTCAAGCGACCTGTCCCTATCAAATGTGATGTGATGTGATGATGTTAGTGATTTCGTAGATAAGTGTGTACGAACACAGTGACACGTGATTTTTAGGGTTCCGAAGCCGAATGGCAAGAAACGGAACCCTTATAGATTCGTCATGTCTGTCTGTGTGTCTGTCCATCCGTATGTCACAGCCACTTTATTCCGAAACTATTAGGACTACACAGCTGACACTTGGTAGGTAGATGTATTCTGTGAACCGCTTTACGATTTCTGTACAAAAACAAAAAAAAAATATAGATTAAGGATATCCGCTCCCCACACGGAACTGAAACTAAAAAAAAACCATCCAACCTATAAATGCGGGGTGTCTATATAAAGGGTGTAAATCACCTCTTAACGAAGCCGAAAGGCACTGGTTCTCATAATATTAAGACTATAAAGGGATCAAGGAGTTCAATCATGATTGCCCGGAATGTAGATGAGCCTATACTCTCGAGAGGGAAATCTAAGGGTTTTTTCGAGTGTCTTTCGCCAACACATAATTATTGCTAATGAATAACCCTTGTAAGCGACCAGGGACAGAAGCGTTTCGCAATAGTTGGTTAAAACGTTAACCATACTCGTATAGCAATTTTGTGAGCAAATATACCGGTAGGTAAGTGGTTTATAAAGCAAAAGCAAGGACATATGAAAGGAAAGAGATTTGACAATGGAGGCAAAATAATAAGTAAAGGGAACGTTTAGCCAGTTTATTTTTAAAAATAACCAATAAATATGAATTTGGAAACTCAAAATTAATCGCGTGTCCAAAACTTCAAAGTGGTGTCTGCGTTTTACATAACTAGCTTTAGGGGCTTCGCCCGCGTTCATATTGGAAGCATCCCACGGGACGTACTTCTGGGATAAAATGTATCCTATAACCCAACAAAGGTCACGGACTTGCAGTATGCCAAAGTTTAACAGATTTCGTTCAACTGTTAAGTTGTTTAACCTCTCCGACCTTGCGGCTAAACGGTAAAACACCCAGCCGGCCTCACAATGACGTCATCGAGCGTGTCAAGTGTCCTGCGCTCATAAAAAGCTTATCGCGCGAGTTCTATTAGCTCTTATCTCAAGCGGTAAACAGTTTCGGGTTCTTGATTAACGAGACCATGTATTACAATATAAACAAGTGTTTTATAACTACTTGAGAATTATAAACATCGCATAGAATTCAGAGAGCTCGCCGCAAACATACTGTTGTCGTAGTTTGTTTTTTTTTGGTAAAACTACTGAATCAATTTACACGAAACTTTAGATCTAACATAACAAATATACAAGTAATCTAATGACAGTGTTTTTTAGGAGTCCTACATAAATTATTCTTGCAAGATTCCAATTCAAACGTCTTATTACAATCGGCCATTTTCTAACTGCGCAGTTCAATGCATGAAAATACTTGAAATATCAATAAATATGAATAAATATGCCTCGAATGCATGAAATTATGAATTATCACTATTTTTTCGCTTATTACTAATGTTTCCAAGACCATATTTCATTGTAAAAGAGTCAAATTCATATTTTCAATTTCGACTGACGAACTTCACAACAAAGGAATTTTTGGAGAAATTTTTGGGTCAAAAACATAATTTTTAGATATTTTTTCCAGCAAATGGCTATCTAAAAAGTTACATTATACACTTATAACATACTATACATTTACTTACCAAAGTTTAACAACACAAAACACAGAAATTTCACTGCATTCCAAAACAAAACACCACCGTTCCACACTGGCCGCCATGACTCATTTTGACAGTCGACAAAGACGCGTTTCTTTATTTTTTTAATAATTTTGTGCAGTTGTTAGGTTGGTATGTTTGGTTTCATTATAATCGAACTCTAGTTGGCCAGAGACGTAAATTTTTACAAACGAATTAGACCCTTACTGCACGTACGATAAGGGTTTAAGTTTGCTTGTACGAGGCGTTCCCATATGGGAACCTCGGGGTTCAACCGAATTGTTCGGCGTTCCCATATGGGAACCACGGGGCTGGAGAGGTTAAAGGTAACAGAGATACCTCCTTACAACATTGTAATATTAAAGTTTGAATTACCAAATCAAAGTGCGGGTTTCCTATTTTTTTTAAAGTTAAGAAGTTAATGGTCTTCTTCGTAACAATCTGAGTAGATCTTGATGCTCTCCATAAAATATACAGAAAACTATCCCCTATAATATGTATAAAAGGTAAAATAACCCTGAATATAATAATTTTTATGGCACTGTTATTATCAATTTGTCTGGCATTAACCATCTCTCTGATAACCTGACTCACTAACAACCACAGAACTTTCACAGTCAACCATTAAGTAACGGGAAAAATATGTCAAAATCATAGTGATGTAAAGGCAGCGTAAAAATAATTTGGAAAGGAAAGAAAGATTTTCCTCGCTTTGAGATAAATCTGCTTGTTATTTCTGACCTGCTTTTGAGATTATGCATCCAACTTTAGACTACACAGTGGTAGCCTCTGTGTAGTCTATGTGCTAACTTCGCCATCTAATAAATAGCTAGTCTGGGAGCAAATTGGTTTTTACATATCCTAATCACAGAATTCTTAATCTTTCAAAAAGACACAGAGGACCTCATGATCAAGCGTATCCACGATGCCAGATGATTGTCAATGATACAGCCGATGTGGGCCGAGCTTATGCAAACACTATTTTATGTAAATGAAGATAACGTAACGAGACATTGTTAACATATCTACTGAAGCACCAATAATCAGTATGTTTAAATGTGTCGGTAGGCGTATGCAAATTACTTAATTATATATTTAAAGTGTAGGTATTCTACCAATGCCGTCTAAAACGGTTGAACGAAAAGTAATAAAAAAACGAAAATAAAGATTGATTAGGTAAATCAATTTTATTTATCAGACAAATGGAGACAAAAGAGCTTAAGCTTGTTTATGATCTCACACTCTTACTATATCTATGTGGTATATTCCGAAGAACTTTTGTTTGGAACGAATTCAACACGGAACAAGATCGAGTGCCCCCCGTGCTTGTTTAGTATTCCAGACGCGAAGCGCATAGCGCGCCGTTCGTCGCTCGCCGCCGCCGTCCGCCGTCACCGGAACTTGATTGTCTCGGCCTAACCGCTCTTTCTCCTTTAATAGATGCTATCGATACGCAGTGCCGTCACGTCTAATAATGTCGGGGTGTGTAATAATCACATTTTTTTATGAAGAGTATGAATTGTTCCAGCTCGTAAAAATCATGCCTGTATTAGTGTAATGTAGGAAGTAACGAGAGTGATGTCACACAAAATTAATACTACCTAAGTATGCTTTTGTATCTTTTGACGGAACAAGGCCAAATAGCTGGTATTTTAACCCGGATCCGGGTTGTCAATTCTCCACAAGTCTATGTAAAATTATCACTGAGGACGTAGTTATTATTATCACGTATTTGTATCACGTGTATAAATAGATAGGTAAATATGTTGAATAAGTACCTGTACGAGTAATGAATAAGGCTTGACGTGACTGTGCGGCCAATAAAAAAATGTAAACTTGTACATAATCCCGCTATTGCTGTAGGATCAGATGGATTGTACCGCTAGTGTTACTACTGATACCGTTCACAATGATACGCGCGCCACTCACTCCAATCGATTATTATCGATAATACCAATGCAATTTTGTGTTGAGCTATCGAGATCTAAGCAGAACACATTCACTACAACCACGGGCATAGTTGCGAATGTTGCGAGGCGCTGCGCTTACCATTCGCTTGCTCGATTGTTCTTGATCACGTCTTTATAATTAAAGATGATTGCTTAAGGTTCGACCAGGTGTCGACCATGGTGGCGTACCTGATACTCAGAATATCCTCAAGATATTCGCTGAAGGTCATACAGGTCTACGCCCCGACCTCGGCACACCCCGACGACGAAGTGGAGACCATGTATGAGGATATCTCTAAAGCCATGCATGGTTTCAAAACTCACTTTACCGTTGTCATGGGGGACTTCAACGCGTAACTGGGCAAACGAGACGGAGATGAGCTGCAGGTGGGGCAATTTGGGTTTGGATGTTGGAACCACCGGGGACACCAACTGGCTAGTTTTATGGAGAAGGAGGGCCTCTATATGATGAACTCCTTCTCTAGAAAGCGTGAGCACAGGAAGTGGACCTGGCAGAGCCCCGATGGTGCAACTAAAAATGAGATCGACTTCATCCTGTCAACCAAGAAGCAAATGTTCAATGATGTCTCTGTGATCAATTCTGTGAAAATTGGGAGCGATCACCGCATGGTAAGAGGCACATTGAACATCAATATTAAGCTTGAAAGGTCTCGACTGATGAAGTCTACGCTCCGACCAGCACAGATCCAAATCCAAAACCCCGAGAGCTTTCAGCTTGAACTTCAGAATCGTTTCGAGTGCCTAGGAAGCTCAGTGGACGAATGCAACGATGGATTTGTGGAAACTGTCCGTACGACAGGGTCTAAGTTCTTCAAGACCCGTCGTGCACAGAAGAACAAAAAACTCTCTGATCATACTCTCAAGCTCATGAAGGAACGGCGTGAGATGATCCTGCAGTCTTCAGACGACGCGTGGAAATACCGGCAGCTCAATAGACGGATCTCTAAATCCTTGAAGAGCGACCTCCGCCGCTTTAATACCGAGCGTATTAAAGACGCCATTAAGCGGAATAAAGGCTCAAAGGTATTTGCAAGAGATCTGGCTATTGGGCAGAGCCCTCACGAAACTGAAGACCGACGATGGCAGAATCGTATCCGCCAAACCGGAGCTACTGAGGGAGATCGAGAGATTCTATGGGCGGTTGTACACGTCAACCAGGAAACCCGTTGTAAATCCGACACTACACCGAAGACATCCCGGAAATCAGCCTGTATGAGATCAGGATGGCTCTGAAACAGCTTAAAAACAACAAAGCACCGGGTGATGATGGAATTACGGCCGAACTTCTGAAGGCGGGTGGAAAACCGGTACTTAAGGCCCTTCAGAAGCTGTCTGATTCCGTCATATTCGAGGGGAAAACGCCACAGGCATGGTGCAGGGGTGTGGTGGTACTCTTCTCCAAAAAGGGCGACAACGCCCGGTTGAAGAACTATAGGCCCATCTCACTTCTGAGCCATGTCTACAAGTTGTTTTCAAGAGTCATCACGAATCATCTCGCACGCAGGTTTGACGATTTTCAGCCTCCCGAACAAGCCGGATTCCGAAAAGGTTTTAGCACCGTAGACCACATACATACGCTGCGACAGGTTATACAGAAGACCGAAGAGTACAACCTGCCTCTCTGTTTAGCGTTTGTGGACTACGAGAAAGCCTTCGATTCGATCGAGACTTGGGCTGTACTGCAGTCTCTCCAACGGTGCCAAATTGATTATCGGTACATCGAGGTGTTGAAGTGTTTGTACAAAAACGCCACCATGTCAGTCCGACTTCAGGACCAGACCTCGGAACCTATCCCTCTGCAGCGAGGTGTGAGACAAGGAGACGTCATATCTCCGAAACTGTTCACCGCTGCACTGGAAGATGTCTTCAAGGTTCTAGACTGGAGAGGGCTAGGCATCAACGTTAATGGCGAGTACATCTCTCACCTTCGATTTGCCGACGATATAGTGGTCATGGCTGAGACCATGGAGGACCTCAGTACAATGCTCGATGACCTCAGTAGAGTTTCCAAAAGAGTGGGTCTTAAAATGAACATGGACAAAACCAAGGTCATGTTGAATGCCCATGTAACACCCACTCCTATCAAGATCGGAGACTCTACTATCGAAGTTGTAGACGATTATGTCTACCTGGGACAAACGGTCCAGTTGGGTAGGTCTAACTTCGAGAAAGAGGTCAATCATCGAATCCGACTCGGCTGGGCAGCGTTCGGAAAGCTGCGTGGTATCTTCTCATCCAACTTACCGCAGTGCCTCAAGACGAAAGTCTATGACCAGTGTGTGCTGCCAGTGATTACATACGGGACCGAAACGTGGTCGCTCACAATGGGCCTCATCAGAAGGCTCAAAGTCACCCAAAGGGCAATGGAATGAGCTATGCTCGGAGTTTCCTTGCGTGATCAAATCAGAAATGAGGACATCCGCAAGAGAACCAAGGTTACCGACGTAGCTCGAAGAATTGCCAAACTTAAGTGGCAGTGGGCAGGGCACATTGCTCGCAGAACAGATGGCCCATGGGGCCGAAAAGTTCTGGATTGGCGACCGCGAACCGGGAGACGATGCGTTGGAAGGCCTCCCACTAGGTGGACCGATGACCTGGTGAAGGTTGCGGGGATCCGCTGGATGCGCGTCGCACGGGACTGGTCAATGATGTGGCGACACTTGGGGGAGGCCTATGTCCAGCTGAGCAGTGGACGTCTTTCGGCTGAAATGATGCTTAAGGTTCAAAGAAACAATTTATATTTCTGACCTTATATTTGTATAGTTGAATTAAACTAATTAAATAACAGAGAAGTCGCAAGGTAATCCGTAAACGATTTAGTAATAAAAACCAATATATTAACTGCGTAATTTTTTTATTTTTTTTAAAACGTTGCCCCACACTAGGAACTTCTCCTGAATCGTGGGTGCGTTTACAAACATTTAAACTGACATACACAAACAGCCAGACCCGGAACAACTATCTGTAGTCCATACAAATATTTGTTCCGTGCGGGGATCGAACCCGCGACACGCAGCGCAGCAGTCGATCGCTCAACCACTGCGCCAACCATGCCGTCGATATTCCTTTTGACTTTTACTATTTTAATGCCGTTGACACGCATTGCAGTTCTGTCCTGTCATATACAAACTGTTGTAAAAATCGTTTTCTTTGATCTCCAAGCAATTTCACAATCCTCATTTGATCATTAGGCCACACCACTATATCGCTACATTCTAACTATAACTATATCGCTGCATTAGGCCAGATAGTATTAAATGCCCTCAAGGAGCCCAAACACGGTCAGTCGCGCGGCTGTAATCGTGACAATTGCTCGAGCGCTAAAGTATGCATGACCAAGAGCTGGTCCACTTTATGATGTATCCAGGGTCTCCTAGGAATTTGTGGCCGAAGGGTTACTCACGTGCTCGCAGGTACAGACGGTTTATGGTCGTGGTCGGGTCTCAGCGTGGCGTGGTATGGCGTGGTAGTGGTGTGCAGCACTCCTCTCCCTCTAGATGATGAGTGCTGTGCCCTAGGCCAAGGGGGAAGTGTTATCGATGTAAATTATCTCTGAATTTACTTTTTTTTTAATTTTGTTGTCGAGTTGACACATGGCACTTTTGGTTTTGTCATTGTTCTGTTATAAATAAAACGTTGAAAAAATCAGTCCCTTTCTACAATTCAATAAACCACATCCTAACTAATATTATAAATGCGAAAGTAAGTTTGTTTGTTACCTTTTCACGAATGAACGGCTGATTGGATCTTAATGAAATTTGGCAAGAAGATAGATTTCAACCTGAGGAAGGACATAGGTTATATATCATCACGCTACGACCAATAGGAGCGGAGCAGCAATGAAAATAGTGCGAAAACGGGGAAAATGTGACGCAGACGAAGTTGCGCGGGACAGCTAGTAAACTATAGATCCAAAAAGGTAGTTTAGTTACATAGGTTTTGTATCTAGTTTGCAAGGAAGTGTAGTTAGCAACCGTTAGATACATATATCGCTTTTCAAATTGCTTTAACTGCAGAATTATGACTGTGGAAGTTACTTTATTTTTTTTAGAATGCGGGAATATAACATAGCCTCAAGTAGGTTGATTAATAAACTTAGGTGAAGAGTTAAATAATATGATACACATTGGCCGCGATTTGGTTGATAAAGTATTTAATTAGTGGGAAATAAATATAATACTGATGGTGTGAATTCTGTGAGAAACGGAACCAGCAGCACTGCCATGTTTCATCTTAGATATACCTTACGTAGACTACTGTGCGTCATAATATCAGGGAAGTACAGCGAAATCACTCGACAGAATTTGTTCGTTGAACAAAAAAAGTCCGGGTTTTTTAACTAAACACGTCAATGTATGAGGTAATATTTCTTTATAAATAAATAAACATACTGTTCAAATATTAAATTAAGTATTTTATCTTGTTGTGTAGATATGTATTTGTTAAAATTGGAGGAAATAACAATGCCATTGCCACGAAATTTTGGCGTTGCAGACAAAATAACTCTCGTAGGCAAAGTCTACGGAACTACGACGGTAGGTAAAACTAGAAACAGAGTTCAACATTAACGAGTGAAGTTGACAAGATGCAACTGGAATCTGATATGGAATTGTTTGTGAGGAGAGAAACTGCGTAAAGGCATTGTTCGCTCTTAGCCCACTTTCAGTACGAGTGAAGTACGCAGTAGCAGCGAGCGCCTCGTGAAAGTGAATGGCGCAAGCGGGCTCGCACGGGCTCGTGGACGCATTTTACGGCCGATTTGATACCACATTCGTACACGCGAACCCACATGGCGGCTTGCAACTCCGTTCATGATGTAAGGTTTAATACTTTGAGTGTGTGCCTATGGCGGATTTGCGGCGGACTTACTTTGATGAATGTACAGAATTAATATTGGTTAACTACTTTTTCACTTTCTTTAACACGTTTGATCTCTCTTGGTGCTTCAATATTTTTAAGACCTTTGAAGTAACATATGTTACTTTATTAAAAATGCGTGTATTCTCAATTATCTCGTGAGGACTGCAATATCACACCTGAACACAATCTATTTAAATGTATTGGTTACATCATCACCCTTTTCCATAAGTCAACACTGCTAATCGAATCCTTTCAAATCAAATTTAGTGTATGACTGTAGTCTACCTACGCTTACGACTTCATAACTAAGTACATGGAATGGCATTGCATAAATGCATGCTGCTGTTTTAGTTCCGTTCCAAGGTTCCGTCACAGAATGAAATATTATAAGAACATATGATGTGGAAAATGCATCCAATGTTAGATTGAGGAATGTAATCTAAATCTTGCTTTAACCAGCTAGTCGTCGACTTAAAAGAAAACTATTGTAAAATTCAATGAAGTGGGATCATATATGCATGAAATAAAAAATAAACATATGAATTTATTACCACTGTGATCTTAATTAATTCTTGAGTTATTTAAATAAATATGAATCACAAAAACTTCCGCCTTTGTCAAGACTTGTTTTTCTTATCTACTACGCTCTGTTTGACCAGAATGTTAAATCCTACGTACTATATTCTTATGGGTGCAATAGTATCGGATCTCCGTTAGAGGCCAAGACAATAATACATTTCATTATTATATATTATTGTAGTGAATTTGCGGTACTATATAGTTTTGAGTTTTAAATTAAATTGATAACGCGCATATCACCATTTAAACATACAGGCTTGAAAACATATGATGTAGTTTAGGTTATCTTTGCAGTTGTCGAGTCTGTTAGGTTCTCAAAATTATACGATGTCTAACCATTAGTAGAGTCTTCTTGATGGTTTACTTTTTGGTTGAATGCTTCTACATAACCTCATATGCGGACAGCAAAATTATCACTTCTAAGTTAACGGCTTTCGTCAACTACTTAATGCGTCACAAAAGTGATAATAAAATCCCAGTATTACGATTTAATGCATTTAGATTCTAGATAAAATGGCACGAAAGTACGTGACAACTGAAAGGCTAGCTTGTAGAGATATTATTGGTAAGAGAGAAACACGCTGCGCCGACCCCAATAATATTGGGTTAAGGGCTATCCTATTTGTTTTACATAATTTACCTACCAACACGTTCTGAACAGATTTATGTGCTGAAGACTAGATTTTATAGCTAGTTTGTGTCAATAATAAAATATAAGCGTTTGTCACGAGCACTTTAAGGTGTCAAGGGTAACGGTTATTGAAAACAATATTAGGTGTTTTATCTTAGTGCCTGGTTTGGCCTCAGAGCGTAATAATGGTCTGTAGGTAATTTGTGACACCACCTTAGAAGCCTTGTCATCATTCCTTTTGTAATTTGCGTAATATATCCTTGTTTCATAAACGAGCAATAATAATAAACTTTGTGCTTACATAATTAGTCATTTATCATCTGACCTGCCTTCATAATGTAGGCAGGATCGACTTCAATGGTTTGTACAAAAAGTTCAATACGTAATTTTTCAGGGTTTCCCAGTTTTTAAAACATGTTTTGCTTTTACTAGATATTAATGGAATTAGGACTGGCTGAACTCCATCTACCAAATGAAAATGGCGCGAAAATTACACAGATAGTCTTTACAGATAGATAATGTTTTGTAAAATTACGTCAAGTTAATATATGGCTAGTTCGTGCCTAAAACGTTCACTTTCAAAGTGGCTATTATTGTTTTTATCACCGAGTATAAATAATAATGTGCGTGCAAATGACGAGTGCAGCGGCTGTGACAACTGGCACAACGACATTTGCAGTGAGGTCTGTGCTTAGGTGAAGTGCAAACGCACTCGTAAATCGGCATGCAACCATTTAAACACGCAACATCGTTAACACAAGCGCCAAATAACTCGCAATACGTACAATGTAGTTGTTGAACTTATACCTATTTGTCGGTGCGATACAGACAAGTAAGCAAACGACAATATACCGCTCACACAGTTATATGACCTCGTGCCGCAGCCTTCGCCTTTGTCGTGGCTGATTATTAAATGAAAACTTACTCTATTGGTACTACTATCACATTGCCTACGGAACTACCTTCTACTGGATATTTAATAACTTTGTTTGGAAAACACTAAGCTTGAATGCACAAGAGGTGTAAGATAGGATTCTAACTTATTATCTACACAGCCCTACCTACATAAATTAATATCGATTTAGCCATTGTGGGATCCTATTTTATACGTAATGAAAGGTATGTTTGCAACTAAATTTTCAGTTTTATGTTGATACTACCCAAGTAAGCAAGTAATTAATGTATTTACCTTCGCATGAAATAAAACAACATTGATTTGAACATACAACATCGAGAGCGTTTTCTTTATAAACAGGTTTATTGAGTGGAACGTCGCGCATTGAATGGTTGACATAAGTGCTGATTTCTTTAACTTACTCATGCTTGTTTTTTCTTAAAACTGTCTGTTTATTTGTTTCTGTTTATTTCTTGCTAATTCTTAATTTTCACTTAATTAATTATATAATTGTATGCGTCATATAACAAAAATAAGTAAGTATTTGAGATTCTGGTTAATTTAACCAGTTTCAGAACAAACTAATTATAAGTAAACCATCGACATACATTATTATCAGTGAAATCCTCCGTTAAGATGAAATTAGTTCTGCTTAGATTACTGTCCATTCTTCAAAGAAAATGTAGAGTTTGGACTAGTAGAACTAAAATTATCATTAAATTAGATTTATTACCCTAGCTTTCAATTAAACTACGAGTTTATCATATCTAAATATACAGGATGGAACACCGACGCTAAAACGGTTACCACGTATTCAATATAACTATATACAAGGTGTTGTTTTGCATTTTCATCAAAATTCAGGAGGTTGTCACAAAAGACTAATTCTTAATAAACGCTGATTGTTTTGGTTGTTTAAGTTTGTCAGTATTTCGAAATAACCCCCTTAACGTGGTTTAGGGAATAAGAAATGATCGAATAAACGTTTGAGATTTTTTGTTTGTATGTAAGCGAGGTAATAAGGCGAGGATCAGACGGGTTATGTTTAAAACACGGGTGGTTTACACTTTCCCATATTCGCAAAAAAGAAAAATTATCTACTAATTTTATTATTGATTCGGGACGTGAATCATTAGCATAGTTACCTCCTTTAATTTGACGAGGATGCAAAACAACACCTTGTATAGAAATGTTTTGTAGGTTATTAAAAAATGTCGGTGTGTCTTCCACCTCATCATTCTTCTGCCCTTGTCCCAATTTATATGGGGTCGGCGCAGCGTGTCTTCTTCTTCCATACTTCTTTATTACTCGTCGTCTCCTGTGGATCATATATTCACTCATTGTTGAATGGGTTCGAAATGCCTTTTCCTTTCAAATACTAATATTATTAATACAACGCTGGATGCGTTGTATGAAGTTTGAAATAAATCGAATTTTGGTAACTCAAGAGAGTTCATTCGAATAACATTTTTGTGGGGTCTCGCTTTTGTGAAACTTGCAAATTAATAATGAAAAAACAGTAGCATCTAGTCGCAATATGAACATTTTGAATACAGGCAACCGGAACTTGCACAGAGCCTAACTGATGTTCAATCAGTTTTTTCTTATTTTTTTATTTCGTATGTTGTTTTTTTTTTTATACAGTATAGGATTGCGTTTGACCGCAACTCGTCTGATGTTAAGTAGTCCGGGGAATTTACGCCGAAAATTAGGCCAACTCTGCATTAATTAAAAACAGCGATTTTTTTCATTGAATGTGTAGGGTATGGACAGGAGAGTATGTTATGCTGTATCCCGCGAAAAGTTCACCTCCGCGTATGTGTTTTTTTTAAGAAAACGTCTAATATGTTGTAACTTGGTGGAAAAAAATATAAACAGGTATGTTTATTTGGAGTATTGTAGAACAGATTGAGTGCTACGAGTAGGTCAGCAAATTAAACATTTTTCGTCCACGGAACAATCAGTTTTTTTTAAAAATCATATAATTTGACTTCGTACTTAAGGCAAAAATATTAACAGGACAAAAATAGTGCTAAAGTGATTGTTATCAACATATCTAACTATTATTATGAAAATTAAACAAATTCTGCTCCGGACTTCACAGAAAATCAAGAAAATCCAAAAATCTTGAATACTACTTACGGCAAAAATGTAACAGGACTGAAATTCATTTAATAATGGGATATATATCAATCCAAACCTTAATCTCCCAAAATTAAACAGATTAGAGCGTTATTTAATAAAGTAAAAGTAAAAAATAAATTACGATGAACGTGACGTCAGCGCTAAGCAGCGAGCAGCGTACAGCGTGTGCTAGTGTGCGTATCCAAGATAAGCGCTGCGTTCATTGTATGCGTATGACTGTGTTCTTTTTTAAGAGTCGGTGTGTTTTTATTGATAAATGATGTTTATTTTGCAAGTAGGTTTTATTGTGTTACTCTGTAATTGTAAAAGCATAGGAATAAAAACGGCAAGCCATCAGTCGGTCAGTGGCGACATACCTACTGTTTACAAACATGATCGTCATTAACGTTAAATCTTCATTTAGAAAACCGGCCAAGTGCGAGTCATACTCGCACACACCGAGTTCCGTAGCACCAAACAATATAATAAAAATATTTTTAACGCTAAATAATTTGTAAACATACACTCAACAGTAAAACTAAATTTGTTAAAGTGAAAGTTTTATTACATCGTCTCAAACTTTTTCGTCTGTGTGTTGCATGTCGCGTGACGGTCGGTTTTATGTACTCCGCGTTTTATACCCTTAATGCAATATTATTCCAATTTTTTTTAGATAAATGTCAAAAGTATGAAAAAAAGTTTCACTTTTACCGTGGTTTCATAAAACCACACAATCCTTTTTCTTTTATAGTATGTTAATGATGAACAAAGTTACTGCTGCAGTTTTGATAAAAAAGTTCCATATCTCGAAACCTAAATGATTATTTCAAGAGTGGATTATTTTCAGGGTGGTTGAAAAAATGTAGCACCCACCTCGTTTTTTTTGGCTAAAAATACAGAAATAGTGTTATTTTATAAAGGACGATAACAACACAGTTTCCCAACATGTTAAATGCAGGTGAGGTAATTATATTACTTATTTCACCATTACAGTGCAGATAGCTACTACATACTTAAGGTGGAAGTGGAAGGGTAGCCTGCGAAATTCAAATTGTTCTTTTGCAATTAGAGGGTCAACAAATGGCTTTACAAAGTTATATATATATCTATATTATATAAATAAAAATAGAAGTCCTGACTGACTGATTGACTGACTCATCAACGCCAAGCCCAAACCTATGACCCAGGAAAGCTGAAATTTTGCACAGAGGTTTCCTTTATAATGTAGACAAGGAATAAGGAAGGATTCTTCGAAATTCAACCCCTAACGGACTTAAATAGGGGATGAAAGTTTGTATGGAAATTCGTCATTTTTTAAGTTAGAAGGCTGAAATTTCATATACAAGCTTCTGGTTAGAAATAAATAAATACGTATTTTAGAGTTTTTAAGAATTTACCCCCTAAGAGGGTGAGATAGGGGTTCAAAGTTTTTCACAGCTTGAAATTCACTATTTGTGTTTCTCGATTGAATTGACGTGAAACACGTATCTATTTTTTTGAAAATTCCACCCCTCAGACGAAAACAGGGATGGCATTTTTTTGTTATTGTTTTTTGTGTTAGCACGTTTGTGTGGACAAATACGCTAAAAAAAAACTTCATTTAAGTACACACTTCTAGGGAATCTGGGTCATTTGTGGGAAGGACACTTGCGGTAACCCAGTTACGCGAAAAGATATTTGCGCGCATGGACACTTGCGTGACCGATACTCGAGGGCTGGACAATTGCGCGACTCAATGGCTTCACGGGTGTCGTTTTCGTGGTTTTAGCGGGTCGCTGGCAATAAAAAAAAATCGGAGATGGCCCCGAGGAAAATTTCCTGTTTTTCGTGCATGGGTGTCGTTTTCGTGGTTTTTGGGGTTGCTGACCAAATTGACGGCGAGGAAAACATTCGGTTTTTCTTTCACAAGTGTCGTTTTTGTGGACTTCAGGGTTGCCGATAACGAAAATGATGACCTCATTTTCTAGGTGCAAATAATAAAAATTAAAATACGCAATGTCTCAATATCCTCCCCTAGGCTATGGCTGGCATTGATTTAAGTGATAACTGTTTCTCACGTGTGCAGTTTTATGTTGCGTGCTCCGAAGTGAGCTCGGCGAGTATCTTAGTAATTTTAGCCCCAAAAGGAAACACCGCAAACGTCATTTACACAGAAGAGCTAGGATAATTCATTAGTATAAAAGGGTGTAAAACACCTCTTAACGAAGCCGAAAGGCACTGGTTCTCCCTGTCATTGCGATCATTTTTTTGTTCTACACCATACCTTCTAGTTACGGAGATATTAGGGGTCAAAGTTCCAACTTTTTGACAAGTATTTTTTTAAATACAAGTTTTTAATTTAAGATTTTTACTTTAAACACCTCCACGACCCCCGTACTATTCAATCCGTCCATCAGCACAATGTTTTGAGTGCGTTACATTGAGTTCTACAACAAAACATGATTTTACACCCCCCAAAAAAAAAGTCGTTTCCCAGCAATAATTTTTGCGTAAAGTTACATAGTTTCGTGTACAGAATGCTTGGTTAACGGCTTCGTGATGAAGTGATTTACACGGTGTAGTTTTCCGGGAGTTAAAAAGATTGGTTTAATATGAGTATTTTTTTAATTTAAAATATTGAAAGTTAAGTAAGTTAGCTCATTTACACCATAACCTATATCGCTAGGTGGATGGATGACCGGGGCATTTGAGCTACAGCATCGTCACTCGGAAGACATGTATAAAATAAATTCTGGTTCAACCAATTTAGGTCCCTAACAACACAAAAAAAAATTAAAAAAAAAAAACGCAGTAATATACATTTTTCTAACCAGAATGAATTATGTGGCGTCTTACTTCGAAAAGCGCAGATTTTTACACAACTATTAAAATGTGTTCTATACTTACACTTACGCGCGCGCGAAGCCGTGGCCAACAACTATTATCTATAACATTTAAATGACTATTTTCGACATTATTTTGGGGTGGTTAACGCATACGTGGGCAATTGCCGAACTTCACGCGGGCGAAGCCGCGGGCAAAAACTAGTCATTAACATTATGAATGAAAAAAAAAAATATCGCGCGCGACGAAAAATTTCATTTGGCCCGTGATGTTCAAATTTTCTTACGCTTTTTGCAATTTGCACAGCAGTGTCAGGTTTTATATTGATTAAAAACTGATTTAAACGGATCGTAAATACGTCGATTTCAAAATGGAAAATACTTGTATTACGTAAAATATTTCATAATTTATTTCGTATATATGGATGACTCTGACGAACAACGTAACGTGAACATCGACATTTTACGTTTACACCATGCGCTCGTGCTAGGGAACCAGATATTTACTTGAAAGTATGACAACCGGGAACACATCAAAACATTTGTAAGTCTTAATAGTGTTTTGTTACGTATACGCGATTTTACACCTTATCTCTATTACGGAAAGATCAAATTCCTATGAAAGCGCTGCACCAAATACAAGAATGAAGCTTGCAAACGTATTTTACGTAAACATTATTTTTATTTTTTTTCAGTATTTGCTTTAAAGTGTTTAATTTTCGGGTAAATTGGTTAGAAATAGCCTTTAAATGAAAGTTAAACAAAATTAAACCCTGTTACATTTTTGCCCCGACCGCTTTTGTAAAAAAACTGATATTAATAACTTCCGTGAGTCAAATTTGTTTAATTTTTTTAACGGAGGTTTAATATATTAATTTAAGTTATTTTATGTAAAAAAACCTCTGTTTATATTTTTGCCTCAAGTACAATCCAAAAATTACGTAAATGTTTTTTTATCGAAATTTCCGTGGACGAAAATGTTTAATTCTGAAAAAATATATTACTGTCACCAGTTCTTTACCTAAAATAATTAAATTTGTCCTGTTAATAATTTTGCCCACGTTTTTATTCACAAAAACGCGTTTTCGTCTTTTTGACCTTGATCCGGCCTTGGAAAATGTTTAATTTTTTTTTATTATTTGGAGAGCTAAGATCAAGTACACGATTCAAGAAAAAAATCGCTGTTTATATTTAATGCAAGGTTCAAACCTAAAAGCCCCGTACTAAAGCTAATTATTGTCCCTATAATTTTACTGAATCATTTGACTGATGGAGCCAAGGTGTCATGTTTCCTTTTATTATCATTTTTTTCCTTGCCTTCTCTGTTTAAATATGAAGTAAATGTATTTGTCAAATTAAACATCACCTTATATAAAATAGCCTTTAAAAGCCAGTACAGTACTTCGTGACAAAAATAAGTTAGACCTTAAAGAACCATATACGCAGGTACAGGGTATTAATGTGAAAAAGGTTTTTTTGTATAGCCCAAAAATATTTAATAAGTTACCTAGCTTAATAAAAAGTCAGAATTTAGTCAATTTCAAGAGTAAATTACGTACTATATTAATACAGAAATGTTACTATTGTCCCTATGTCTATTTTGATGACAGTTCTTTGACATAATAATGTTTTATACATACTTTTATGCATGACGACTCTAATAGTAATTCTGTGGACAATGCCAATTTTAAATATTTTTCTTACCTTAAATCAGTAAATTATTGACATTTTAATTATTTATTGTTGACATTAGAGTATTTCGGTAATATTTACATTTCCTGACATTACCTATTGTTTTTACTAAATTACATTTAAAAAAGAAATAAATTTATATCAATGAATTATTATAAAGTAATTTACTTATTTGGCAAACGCTTCTCATAAATGTATATTTGTACGCCAAATAGCAAAACATAGAGAACTTATTATAACTTATGCAAAACATAGATTACTATTGTAACATCTTGCACACTTTGTTATGTTAACCTGTATTTACAAATAAATAACATAATTGATTTCATTAAACGGTTTTAATAACTATAATTTCTTTTGTTACAGAGACAATGTATATAGACACCTTACCGCTCGTGGTTTGGACGCTCTTAGTCACAACGACAAATGTAAGTAATAAAATATAATTATTATACTAATTGTTTAGGCAGTACTCAGAAATGGGAGGTATTCCGTGAAGCACACCCAGACGAAGCACACCTAAAGTATTCCACTTAGCACACACGTAGGTGGGCTTCAAATAAAAATTTAAAATAATTAATTTCCTATTCCACGAAGCACGAAATATGTATTATTTAAAAGACTAACTTAGATATCTAACATCTTTCAGTTTCATTAAAATGATGTGGTACAATACATGTAATTTTCATAATGTTCATATATAAATCCCATAGATAAGACGTAAAACAGGTAGCTATAAGAAAACTCCAACAAAGATCTCTATAAAAAACTATATTTACAATGTTTATAATATTTGTCCAAGTTTTTATTTCAATTATGAAACAATCTGTGATTTTAAATAGTAAGATAAAAAAAATGACAAATATTGTGTCACGTTATTATAATGAAACTGAATGATGTTAAATTTAATTTATTCTTTTAAATAATAAATATTTTCATCTATCGACATTTTTATTTCTTAGTCCCCGCCGCACTATACGAGTGATATACGTAGGTGTGCTTCGTGGAATAGGAAATTAATTATTTTAAATTTTTATTTGAAGCCCACCTACAGTTGTCCTAAGTGGAATACTTTACGTGTGCTTCGTCTGGGTGTGCTTCGTTTGGGTGTGCTTCACGGAACACCTCGGAAATGGGTAATGAATAACTCTTTTATTGATTGATTGTCGAAGTATGTATTATGTCTTTCACAGGTAGCGACACAAAGCCAATATGGAATAGGTTTAGGAATAAAACGAGAAGTATTTTTCTTAAATTTAGAAGACGGCTATTTTGGCTGTCAAGTAAACGAATCGACACAAATATTACAATTATATGAATTATCCAAGTTATGCGACGGTGTCAAGGATTGCTATAAGGGATCCGACGAACTCGAGAGAGAGTTGAAATGTACAGGTGAGTACCGAACATATAAACATTGCTATTGTGCTATTGATAGTAAACTATTACATAGAGTCCGAAAGTAACAAGAAAAGCTTATTTCATTGTTAACAATATTTAATGTTGTAGATGATTGTACCAAAGAAGATGGCGCCCAATGTATAAATGGTCGTTGTCTAAACGGGGTCTGCCATTGTAATGATGGTTTCGGTGGCTGCAACTGCCAGGAACCAGGTGTGCACTGTTCTTAATTTTTATAATAATCTTATTTGTTTCTGAACTTAACACATACTTTACTTTCCTGTTGTCTGCTTCTAGATGTAAATGAATGCAAAGAACGACCATGCGATGTTTTTGCTCACTGTACGAACACGGTCGGTAGTTTCCAATGTTCGTGTTTCCCAGGCTACGAAGGCGACGGTTTCACTTGCAGAGGTAACGAACTTATCATACAGAATTCATTCGCTGACTGTCAGAAACCCTCATCAGCGACTGATAGCTTCCTTGTATGGTGCAAAGTTTGGCAAAACTGGCGAAATATAAGCGGATGAAACTAAGACATATTTATTTGCAGATATAAATGAGTGCGAAGATCCTGCGGTATCTTCACGATGCGTCGCAAACGCAGAGTGCTGTAACCTGCCAGCTCATTTTATTTGCAAATGTAATCGAGGTTTCGAGGGCGACGGCGAAGAAGAGTGCAGAGGTACTTCACAAAACTATATTTAATATAGAATACACTTATGAACTTAAACTTAACTTTATCTCTATTAGTCATAGGTATTGATTAGAGTAAAGTATGGTTAAGTTAACCACACGCATAATGGCAGCTGAATAACCAAAGGATTCAGTGACAGCTACGAAATAAAATTCAAAAGATAAACGTGTGATTCACTGTATAATTACAAACATTTTCACAAATTACTTTAATATTGTAGATATCGACGAATGTCGACGACCTGGTGCTTGTGGAGTGAACACCATCTGTAAAAACTATCCTGGAAACTATACGTGTGCATGCCAGGCTGGTTATACTGGAAATGCATTCGATGGCGTAAGTGAATTAGTTTATTATGAGAAAATAATAATATGGTCAATAATATTTACTACCAATTGCTTAATTTTTAATTCTTGACGAAACGACGTTATCGAATGTACTGGTAAGTATCTACCTGTGTTTTAAACGCGACAATCATGTTTGTATTTTTTTATTGCAACAAGATGCTCTTTGTTGGTTATGTAAGTAACTATAGTAACTATTGGTAAATAATAGGTGATAGCGATGCAACAAATTTTGACGCTTGCACCTCAACTGTTATTATTTCGTTTGGTATATAGTGCGTTGATATCGACGAGTGCGCGCTCGAGGAGAGCTGCGGCCCGGGCGCAGTGTGTCGCAACGTGGAGGGCGGCTACGAGTGCAGCTGCCCGCCCGGCTACGAGGGCGACCCGCGCATCGGTTGCCGTGATCAGGACGAATGTGCACGTGCTACTTGTGGCATTGCCGCTCTTTGCGAGAATCTACCAGGCGCTTATCGCTGTCTGTGCCCACCAGGTTTCGAAGGCAACCCAGATGTACAGTGCACTGGTAAGCTTTTATCTAAAACGCCAGTAGGTGTGACCTAACTCTAACACGTTTTCATTTTCTGTGGTCTAACGCTTTGTGAAACTTTAACCTATTCGCGTTTAACGTATCGAGCTGAAAACTACCGGACTTGGACGCTCGGTAGCTTCACGCTTTTACTAATTCGAGCGGTTATAACAATCGAAATATTTAAATCGATAAGTAAATCGAACTTTTCAGTGAGTCTCCATATCCGTGTCGTCGGCAACATTATACTTTTACGACGACCGGGCTCATTTTTGTGTTCCAGTGCATCGAAGAATGTGTAACGTTCATACATAATTATTTTCTACAGTATTTTCTTCTTGTCTCTCGTCGTTTTCTCTGTCGCCTTCTGTGTCGTCTGTGTCTATCACTTCCTCTTCGTAGTGGCTGTCGGCGTACCTACTGCGTGCGTATGTTTTATAACGGGTGATCGTGCTCGAGGCTTTTGTAATTAGAGGATGCGTTGTTTGTTACACCAGACGTGGATGAATGTAAGAATAGCGAAGCAGTGTGCAGCGAACACGCTCTGTGTACCAACACCCTCGGCAGCTTCGTGTGCACATGCAAGCCAGAATACACAGGAGATGCGCGAGTGACCGGCGGTTGCCGCGACATCGACGAGTGCGTAACGCTTGAGCGCCCCTGCGGGCCCCACGCTATCTGCGAGAACGCGGCGCCGGGATACAACTGTGTCTGTCCACAAGGTTATAGAGCCCAACCAGATCCTCAAGTTCCTTGCGAACAGGTAATGTTGATGATCAATGCCTCGCATTGGATAGCTTAAGTCTGTAATAGTTACACGAACTTTTATCTTTCAGATTGACGTTAATACGCTGTGTAAATCAAACTTCGATTGTACTAATAACGCAGAATGCATAGAAAATCAATGTTTTTGCAAAGAAGGATTTGACGCTCGCGGGGCAGTATGTTTTGATGTTGACGAATGTGCTAAAAATTCTTCTATATGCGGGGAAAACTCATTATGTATTAATACGCCTGGCGGATTTAATTGCGAGTGTGCCAACGGATTTGTCGGTGCTCCGCCACGTGTTGGTTGTCGAGCTCCATGTGAGGATGTAAAGTGCAGCGAGCATGCTTATTGTAAGCCAGATGGAATAGAAGCATACTGTGTCTGTGAAGATGGCTGGACATTCGATCCGACAAATATAGGGGCAGGTTGTATAGATGTCGATGAGTGTGATACATCAGTGGGCCCTGTCGGGCGCTGTGGAAACAATGCACGATGCACTAATACACTAGGAAGTTTCATTTGTCAGTGCCCAGAAGGTTATACTGGTGATGCTCACAAACAGTGCACAGATATTGATGAGTGCCAAATTGACAGTGCTTGCGGAGTTGGAGCAGATTGCATAAATCGAGATGGATCCTATAATTGTGAATGTCCAGAAGGTACCATACCAGACCCTGACCCCAGGGTACGCTGCGTTGAAATACTTACATGTAAAACCGATAATGATTGCCCGGGTAACGCAGTATGCGACCCTAATTCAATGTGCTTGTGCCCAGAGCCGAATGTTGGTAATGACTGTAGACGTAAGTAATTTATCAGTTACAAATATATATATTTTTTAAACTAGTACTCTATAGTAGTGAAATAATTATGTTAATTTGTTACAGATCCTTGTGAAGCTTTGCTATGTGGAAGTAATTCAGAATGTCTATTGAATGATCAGATTGCACAATGCACATGTAGAAGCGGTTTTGCTGGTGACCCATCATCTCCTACTGGTTGCCAAGATATTAATGAATGTATTGACAATCCTTGTGGAACAGGAGCGGTTTGTAAAAATCTTCCCGGACGTTATCTGTGTGAATGTCCTGGTACTTTTAGCGGAGACCCTTATGTTGACGGCTGTGTCCCTGGTAAAATGCCGACTGAATGTAGCAACACTAATCCATGTCCTCAGGGAGAACAATGTATTTTACATGACGGGGAAAATGTATGCGTTTGTACACAAGGATTTTCACGCAGCAAGGAAACAGGATTATGTGAAGATATTAACGAATGTACCCAACACCTTCGATCGCCTTGTGGTTTAAATGCCATTTGCAAGAATTTACCAGGTAGCTACGAATGCAAATGTCCGGCAGAATACAGTGGAAATCCATACACTCTCTGTGAAGTATGCAACGATATAACTTGTCAGTGCCAACCACCATACAAAGTAGTGGAAGGCAATTGTGTTCTCTCCGGCTGCACAAAAGATAATAAATGTGGAAAAGGTGCAGAGTGTATTGTAATTTCGGACGGAGTAAGCTATTGCGCCTGTCCAGTTGGTTTCTCACAAACAGCTGAAGGGTCTTGTGAAGACATAAACGAGTGCACGTCAGGACAATCAGCTTGCGGATTTGGTGCAGAATGTGTAAACACGATCGGTTCTTTTACTTGTAAATGTCCTAGTGGTTATAGTCAAGATTCAAATTCTGGACATTGTACATTGAATCAAAAGCGTTGTATAAGTGATTCGGATTGCTTCCCCAACGAAAAATGTATTCAACCTGGTAGATGCGTGTGTCCACCACCATTTTACTTAGATGTCACAGATGGACAGAAATGTAAAAGTCCTTGTGAAAGGTTTACTTGTGGAATAAACTCTAAATGTACACCAAGTGATCCACCTCGATGCATGTGTCTGACAGGTTTCGAAGGTGACCCGTACACGGGATGTACCAAAATTAATGAATGTCACAGTACACCATGTGCCTTTGGTGCGATTTGTCACGACCAGAAAGGTGGCTATCGCTGTGAGTGTCCTCCAAACATGGTCGGCGATCCCTACAAAAGCGGGTGTAAGTATTATTTATCAGTATCAGTTTCAAAACAAAATAAAATCAGTTGATATAATACAATGATACTAAAAAATTACTCATTTTCATTATTAGGTGCAGCAGAAGAAATACCAACCGAAAAGCGTTTATGCAGTGCAGACGATGAATGCCCCAACACCCTCGCATGTTTGAATAGCACCTGCTTATCTCCTTGCACCACTTTGTCATGTGGACTGAATGCCTTTTGTGAAGTAGACAATCATGCGGCTTGGTGTCGCTGTAATCCTGGTTACACTAAACCTGAAGGCGGAAAATGTATTTCTGGTAAGCACTATTAATTTTAAACGTTGTTGTTTAAATTATCTTATCTAAATGATAAGAAAATTTAAACAACAACGTAACGACGACGATTAATAATTGATCAAGTAATATCTGATGTAATATTTTTAGGATGTGATACGTACTCATGCGCATCTGGTGCTCAGTGCATAATAGCAAAGACCGGACCTACATGCGTTTGTCCTGAAGGCATGGTGGGAAATCCGTTCCCCGGAGGAGCGTGCAGAAGAGATACTTGCGGGTCCGGCGTGCCTTGCGAGCAGCCACTGATGTGTGTGGCTGGCCGGTGCCGACAGCGCTGTGATGGAGTGGTTTGTGGCGTCGGCGCTTCATGTGATCAACAGAGTGGCAAATGTGTTTGTAACGCGTTCTTCGTCGGAAATCCTGATTTACTGTGCATGCCACGTGAGTAACGAAATGTTTAATTTAGTAACATACATGTTTACAAAGTACGAAATGTAATGTAAAACTGTTATTGGCTTACAGCAATTTCTCCACCGTCTTGTGAACCTGGATGTGGGCAAAACGCACATTGTGTCTACGGACAAAATAATGCTTGCAAATGTAACAAAGGTTTTACTGGAAATCCATATAAAACGTGTTTGCCTCGAAGACAATTAACATGTGCCAAAGCCTCTTGTGGCCGCAATGCAGTTTGTCAACAAACAAGATCTCATGTTGAATGCTTGTGTCCACCAGGATATATTGGAAATCCTAATATACAATGCACGGATATAGATGAATGTAGTAGTAAACCGTGTGGTGAAAATGCCATATGTATAAACACACCGGGAAGTTTCAGTTGTATATGCAAAAGCCGATATGTTGGAAATCCTTATGAATTATGTTCACCAGTTCCTATTTCTAAATGCGCCGATGGTACCATTTGTTCATGTTCTCGTAACGCTACATGTCCTGAAGGCTATATCTGTGAAAAATCGAAATGTGTTGATGTTTGTCTTACAATGATGTGCGGCCCTAAATCTATCTGTGAAGAAGGTAGCTGTCATTGTGTTCCGGGGCATAGCGGCAATCCTAATGATTTACAAAGAGGATGCGTCCCTGACAATAAGTGCATGGTAGATGGGGACTGCAAAGATTCAGAAATATGTTTCCAAGTGGCTAAAAATGTTCGAAAATGCGTTGACTCATGCAGTAAACTACAATGCGGGCCAAATTCTCTCTGTATTGGAGCTAACCACCAAGCCCATTGTATTTGTGCAGAAGGGTATATTGGCAAACCGACGGATGTAAAAACAGGTTGTCATTTACCTGAAAAATCACCTGAAACGGAATGTAATACGAACAGTGATTGTAACGAACCACAGGTTTGTATTTCAGTAGAAGGCACCGCAAAGCGATGTTTCGATCTGTGCTCAACAATAGCTTGTAGTGCTAACGAAGTTTGCCGAGTGGTGGAAAATAATCCACGCTGTGAATGTAAAGATGGCTTTCTTTGGAATCCTGTTAATTCTAATTGTGAACAACCCTCAACTCCAAACTGCAATTCTAACGACGATTGTGATGACAATAGATCTTGTGAAAAAGATGTGCTTGGAGTTAATCAATGTGAAGACAGTTGTTCTCTATTCACTTGTCCGCAAAATTCAAAGTGTGTAACGAAAAATCATAGAAGTCAATGTGAGTGTCTGGCTGGCTTTACAGGAAATCCAAATGATCGCGACGGCTGTATAGCTATTAATAAAAATCAATGCTCAGATGATGTGCAATGCAGGGAAAATGAAATTTGTAAACATGTAGGAGACGTTAAAAAATGTATTTCTGCATGTCAACAAGTCATCTGTGGTCCTAACGCTGTTTGTGTAACTAACAACCACATTGCTAAATGCCAATGTCCATCAGGTCCGTTTACCGGAAACCCAAACGATTTAGAAAAAGGATGTCAATCTGTGCCTTGCATTTATAATGCGGACTGTCTCTCACATGAGTTATGTAATCGTATGACACATACATGCATGAACGCTTGTGGAGAGGACTCGTGTGGCGAGAATGCTGTCTGTATAGCTGAACATCATAAAGCGAGTTGTCAATGCCCCAATGGTTATAGACCGGACCCCATACCAGATGTTAACTGCAGAAAAATTGAAGCTTGCAACCCCAATCCGTGCCATTCTTCAGCAATTTGCGAGCCGAGACATTCATCATACGTGTGCAGATGCCCAACAGGTTATGTGGAAGATTTAAGTGGGGGTTGCAAAAGACAAGACGAATGCGCTAAAGGTGATGCTGACTGTCCGTTAGAAACAACATGTGTCGAAAACCGTTGCGTTAATCCTTGTGATGGTGCCTGTGGAATAAACTCAATATGCAAAGTAGTTAATAGAAAAGCAATTTGCGTATGCCCAGATGGTTATGAAAATATAAAAGGCAATGCATGCAAAAAAAAGTTAGTGGTTTGCTCAAGTGAACTGGATTGTTATGGTGACGTTTGTTCCAATGGTCAATGCTTCACAGCCTGTAAAAATTCTAGCCAATGCGATCCAGGAGAAGAGTGTGCAAAAAATTTCTGCATTACACAGTGCACTAGGCATACTCAGTGTGGTATAGGACAAGCCTGTGTAGGAGGACAATGTTTGATTGGTTGCAGAAGTGAAGAAGACTGTCCTAGCGAGGAGGCTTGTGTAAATAATAGGTGTGCAAATCCATGCTTATCAACTAGGGCTTGTGGCCCGAATGCAATTTGTTCTAGAATCAACCATAACACCAAATGCGAGTGCCCTCTTGGGTTTCAAGGTTCACCAACTCCTCAACAGGGCTGTGTGAGGAAACCAGGTCCATGTTCGAGAACATCAGAGTGTCCCCCAGACCACATGTGCATTAGAAATCTATGTCAAGTACCGTGCCAAGATAATTCTGGATGTGCTATTGGAGAAAAATGTAGTGATAGTAGATGTCACACAATCTGTCATTCAAGTAGTAACTGTTTACATGGACAACATTGTAGCTCTGGCTTATGCATTCCAGGCTGTAGAACAGAGTCTGATTGCTTGAACAATCAGATGTGTAAATCAGAACAATGTCAATGCCTTCCTGGATTTGAATTAACAAGCGACGAATGTACAAACATAAACGAATGTGTTAACAATCCTTGCCATCCATCAGCACAATGTGTAGATACGCCAGGTTCTTATAAATGCGTTTGTTCAGTTGGTGCAATCGGTGATCCTTATACGAGTGGCTGTTTATTACCAAATCAATGCAGAAGCGATAACCAATGTGAGGACTCACTTGCCTGTATTAGAGGAAAATGTTCAAATCCATGCCAGATTAAAACATGTGGCCTAAATGCATTGTGTATGGTTGTGAAACATAGAGTTGCATGCGCCTGTGAGAAAGGCTTCCTCGGAAATCCACTTGACAAAAAGATCGGCTGCTTTAAGGTGGAATGTATAGATGACCAGGATTGTTCAAGCAACAAATTTTGCAACACAAGAAATAACAAGTGTACTGGTGAGTACTCTTTTGCACAATATGCATGGTAGGGTCCAAAAATTTCTGGTCAGAACTATAAAATCAGAGATATCTAAACACTACTATTATTTTTCAATTTGACCTTCCTTTATTTCAATACATCAAATGTGCGTTGGCAGAAAACTTTTGTACAATATATATATTGAGTATTAGACCAGAATTACAATTATTGGACAAATAGCCAAAAATGTGGCTTCTGAACTTTTTCCTTTAAGTTTATTAAAATCAAAATGTCTTTTTTTTCAGATAAATGCGAAGAAGCATATTGTCAAGGTGGAATCTGTACAATAGAAAACCACAACGCTCTATGTACATGTCCAACAGGGTATGATTTCGTGAACAATGTTTGTGAAGATATAAATGAGTGCATAGATAGCCCGTGTCCCTTGAATGCAAACTGCGTAAACAATCGTGGATCCTATACTTGCAGTTGCGTAAATGGAACGATTTTAGATGCAAGCACAGGAAATTGCAGGTCACCAGGAGAATGTTTTTCTGACAGTGATTGTTCCGAAAAATCAAAATGTAACAACAATTATTGCATCGACCCATGTGAAAAATCGACACCCTGCGGTGAAAACGCTGAATGCACAGTTTCCAATCATAACCCTGTCTGTGAATGTCCATCTGACAGTCAAGGCGATCCCTATAAAAAGTGCACCAAATTCGAATGTATTAAAGATAGTGATTGCTCGTCAGAGGAGGCCTGCGTTAATTATAAATGCAGAAACTCCTGCAGTATTCCAAGAGCGTGTGGGAAAAATGCTGACTGTCTTTCAAGAAATCATATCGGTCATTGTTCATGCTCATCAGGATTTACGGGAGACCCTGTACTTGGTTGTGTTCCTATTCAGTTCTGCACGGACGATAGAAGCTGCTCGTCGGGTACTAAGTGTATCGACAATTTATGTGTTGGTAAGTGAAATACTTATTTTAAAATTAAGAAAACTTGCTTTGTTTTATTTTAATAGCTAACATTATCCTATACGTTTTCAGGTGTGTGCAAGAATTCAAGAGACTGTTTAAATGACCAACTATGTATTCAAAACACCTGTCGGGTCACTTGTAACTCTAATGGTACATGTCCAGATTTTCAGTTCTGTTTAAACAGGATTTGTACCAAAGAAGTACAATGTTCATCAAACGAAGATTGTGCTGACGATGAACGATGTGCGGTTGGGAGGAAAGGAGTGCCCCAATGCTTGAAAGTGTGTGAAAGACAGCCGTGCGGGCGACAAGCATTGTGTGTCGGTAAAAACCATGAACCCACATGCTCGTGTGCGCCAGGATTTTTTGGTGATGCTCTACAAGGATGCAAAAGAAAAGAATGTGACGTGGACACTCAATGCACCGACGATAAACAATGTCATCAGAATATGTGTAAAATTGCATGTCTGGTGGAGAATAAATGTGGCGAAAATTCCATCTGTTCTTCAGAGAAACATAAACATGTATGTTACTGTCAGCCTGGCTATACAGGTGACCCTATAAAGGGTTGTGTTAAAATAAATAGATGTGCTACTAATCCATGTGGTAATGGCGCTGAGTGTAAAAATCTAAGAGATCGAGCTCAGTGTGCTTGTCCCGCAGGATATGTAGGAAATCCGTACGAAGAGGGTTGTCGCAAAGCTCAAGAGTGTACTTATAACAGAGACTGCCCTACTGTAGCTCGTTGCACAGTAGTCGATGGGATTCGAAAATGCACAGGTAAGTTAACTTTTGAAGCAATAATAACTTTATTTATTCCTAAGCTTAAATCTAAGACCTTAATTATCTATCGTATTTATAGATGCGTGTGCAACCGTTAAGTGTGGCGCTAATTCTGAGTGCATTGCTTCAAGACACACTGGTCAATGTAAATGTAAGAATGGATATGTTGGGAATGCTGGTAGTGATAAAGGCTGTAGATTACGTGAAGTGTCGTGCAAGCAGCGAAGCGATTGTGGTGAAGATCAGTACTGCCACAAGGGTCTTTGCAAAGGTAAGTTTTATTTCAGGGGTCAATTTGTTTGTATCAAAATTCTGACTAAACTCTATTAAAACAATGTCATTTAATTATATTTCAATTTTCTCTTTCATCTCTAGGTTTATGCCTTGTGGACGAAGAATGCGGAGCAAATGAGAAATGTTTCAATGGACAATGTCTTAATCCTTGCCAAATGGAGAAAGCCTGCGGTTTGAATGCTATATGCCGAATTGACAACCACGTGGTTCAGTGTAGTTGCCCTCAAAGTTTTACAGGAAATCAGGATATGGAGTGTGTTAGAAGTAAGAATACGTTTTCTGACATGAATTCATTAATTAATCATTAAGATTACTTCCATTCCAATAATTTACTTATGTTTAATTTCATTCTTCAGTGCCCAGGTTTTGTGGTTCAGCGGGTGAGTGTGAGCACGATTACATTTGTCAAAATTCCGTGTGTGTTCCAACGTGTAAAGCCGACGAAGAATGTGCTTTGAACGAAAGATGTTCTAAAGGCACTTGTTTGTGTAAGTATAAAACTTATTCATTTCTGAAAGTATCTAACCAGTTTGCATGTAACATTTTTCACTGAAAAAATACCATTCTTTTAAATGTAGCAGATAAAGTATGAAAACCTAAAATTGACTCACTTTTCACTAAAACTGACAACATCTTTTTAAAGAAAAACATGTTTTTTACAGTAACGTGTCGCGTAGACAATGATTGTTTCCTCGGACATATCTGTCTGGGAAATAGCTGTCAGTATGGATGCAGGCACAATGAAGATTGTGGGCCCGATGAATTTTGTAAAAACAATGTATGTCAAAATCCCTGTGCCAACGAAATAAATCCTTGTGGTCCCAACGCAGCCTGCTCTGTTACGGAAAGGAAAGCTTCATGTACATGCCTAGAAGGTTTAATACCCAATCCAACACCGAACATCGGTTGTGTCCGAGCACCATCGTTGTCATGTCGCATGCACACGGACTGTACTTCCGGTTGGCGATGTGAAGATGACCGCTGTCGCCCCGCGTGTACAACTGATGGCTCCCAATGTTTACAAGGCGAACGATGCGATTCAGGTGTTTGTAGATACGCTTGCACTTCAGACGAACAGTGTTCTGACGAGGAGGTTTGCGATGGCCGTATTTGTGTCACAGGTTGTAGATCACATTCCGATTGCTCGAATCAGCTAGCGTGTGTATCAGGGCAGTGTGTGGATCCTTGTTCCGAACCTGCTTCTTGCGGTGCTAACGCATTATGTACAACTAAAGACCATCAACCGGTATGCACATGCCCGCAAACATTATTTGGAGATCCGAAAAATGTGTGCCGGAGGAAAATTTCATCATGCAAGGATAACGAGAACTGTGTCGATGGATTTAACTGCTATGGCGGAACATGTCAACCATCTTGTAGAAGGTGAGAAATAAACGTTCTAAGAGGATATACCTTTGATGACACAGTTGGCGCAGTGGCTAAGCGATTGACTGCTGCGCTGCGTGACGCGGGTTCAATCCCCGCACGGAACAAATATTTGTAAGGCCTACAGATAGTTGTTCCGGGTCTGGATGTTTGTGTATGTGAGTTAAAATGTTTGTATGACGCACCCACGATAGGTACAGGAGAAATTCCTAGTGCGGGGCAAAGATTTAAAAAAAAAAACAGAAATTTCTAAGAATTCAACCAGTCTTGCTTCGTCATTTAAGTTAATGTTTTGTACTTCATTTTTATTTTCAGCGATAATGTTTGTTTATCCAACGAAAAATGTATTCGTGGTATATGCAGAGTTGTGTGCAATAGTAATGAAGCATGTAGCGAAGGCTATATTTGCGACGGCAGGATTTGTAAACAAGGTTGTCGAGACGATACCGAGTGTGACTTTAACCAAGCCTGTTTGAATGGACAGTGTAAAGGTCAGAATGGCGTTGTTATTATTTGTAATAAAGCTTAGTTCAATGTTAAATTCCAACTCTTTTTACACATTTTTTGTTCTTTTTCTATAGATCCCTGCAGTGAAAATGCAGTTTGTGGAATTTGTTCCGAATGTAAAGTACAAAATCACAGGGCTCAATGCAGTTGTTCCAGTAATTACACTGGCAATGCTCTTGTTGAGTGTAAAAGAAAGTCGATGTTATGTGACGGATTTTGTCCTTGCGATGACAGTGGATACTGCGTGTCACTTTGTGAAGCCAACCCGGACTGCTCATGTGGAGAGAAATGTTTCAATGGAGCTTGTAGAGCTCTATGCTCCGTACCGAATAAGTGTCCTGAACGACAAATATGCCTAGAAAATGTATGTGTCCCTGGGTGTAACTACGACGCAGATTGTGGAGATGATATGTTATGTTCTTCGAAACTTTGTATGAAGGCGTGCCAAGAAGATACTTGTGGCAAAGACGCAGCTTGTTTCGCGATTAAACATCGCGCAATATGCAAGTGTCCTAGCGGATATACCGGTGATCCTGCTGAAGAATGTAAATCGTACGAATGTTCTAATAATGAGGATTGTGATGCAGACGAGAAGTGCTCTGATGGCAAGTGTAAGAATGTCTGCGCAGGAGCATGTGGTTTAAATGCTATTTGTCGTTCCTTTAATGGAAGTCCTCAATGTTCGTGTCCACCAAATTATATTGGAAATGCGAAGGTGGAATGTACTAAGCCAGCGGCCGGAAGCTGCTTGCGCAACCCCTGCGGGGTGAGTGCGCGTTGTCGTGACTTGGAAGATGGCAACTACGAGTGCACGTGCCCTCCCAACTGCGCCGGCAATCCTCATAAACAATGTTTCTGTGGTGCTATGGAACCATGCGCATTTAAATCGTGTGGCACCAATGCGGAGTGTCATATCGGTACACACGGAGAGGCACAATGCTTCTGTCCACGTAACTATCCTAACGGTGATCCAAATATAGAATGTAAGTAACTGTTTCTCAGTTATTGTATTATTATATCGTATTCCTTATAGGATATTGATTGTGCGTAGACTTCGTTTATTTTATTTTATGTATTGTCCCTTTCAACAAGCCTATGCAGGTAATAGCAAAACATAGTTTGTCGTAGAAATCATATTTTTGTAAAAAAAAATATCCTTACATTATTTATACAGACAATAGATACTTGCCTTGCGAAACAATTTTAGGCCGTATCCTCATCAGCTAATTGTGGCACAATAATAACGACTGTAAAGGAGACATTTTTTTTTTGTTTTGGTGAATAGTTTCACTACATAAATTGTGGAATATAATAATGAAACGTATATTTATTTCTTCCTTATAATTACCAGATTACAATTGTTATATAGCTAAGCCATGTCTAACAGAAATATTGAGATTTTAACTTAAAATAGTGCACTATTCAAAAACAAAAATCACTATCACTACATAGTATAAAACAAAGTCGCTTTCTCTGTCCCTATGTATGCTTAAATCTTTAAAACTACGCAACGGATTTTGATGCGGTTTTTTTAAATAGATAGAGTGTTTAAAGAAGAAGGTTTATATGTATAATAACATCCATTGAATAGTGGAGAAATTGTTTATTTTGAGGTTTCTAATGTGATGTCGTAAATAATTACATTTTTTCCGCTTACATTGCAAACGCAGGCTGAACCCTACGAGATTTATCAAAATAATGTAATAAGTATTGTACACATTGAAAAAGGTCTACAGAAAACTCCGCGATGGTATATGTCTATCTCTTATGGATATCCCACAATATTTTTTTTTTTGTCATTTTCTTTTTACGACAAATAATGGCTAATTTTCGAAGCGTTTTTAACCAATACAGCATTAATCCTTACCTATCCAATTTAATACCTTAAATACATTGTTGATTTAATATAGATCTATATGGCTCTTTACAGCATATGATTTAAATGAATATTTTCGAAGATATTACAGATTTAAAAATTGCGGGACGTAGCGTTTGGGACGGTACCGGCCGGCCGGGGCTGGATGCTTGTATTGTCTTATGACAAGAAAGTTGTGAACGTTGTATATAAAGACATTCTGTAATATATTAATTGTTGTAAAAATAAAATAAATAGGTAAAAAAGAAAATAAGTAAAAAATGTAGTGCATGAATTTAGATTTATTTATTTAGATATTCCAAAGATAGCAGGAAATCTTCATGGTATAGGGAAAGGGGAATTGTTTTAATCCAAATATAACGCGTGCGGGCCACGGGCAGTAATGAATAAATCAAAACTACTGAATCGATTTTAATATTTTTTTCATATATTTTATACCCGTGCGAAGCCAGAGCGGACCGCTATGTTTTTATATGCAACGTTCACAGTTTTTCTGTAGTGTATTTAGTATCAGCATTGCACCCGTGCGAAGCCGGGGCGGGTCGCTAGTTGTATATAAAACAAAGTCACTCATACGTGTCAAAGTGTAAATGTCAAATGAAGTTGTCTGTCAACCACTAAAATTTCGCATTACAACGTTGTTGTTGTGTTTTGTTGATTTTTTAAACCATCTACGCGATTTTAGCGAAAGCCTCTATAAATAGCATTAAACAAAGTTCACAGTTTAATACCATTTCTTTTTATAAGTATATTAAAGCAGCTATTACCACTGGGTACCGTAATTTTTTAGTACCTTTAAAAAATGTACCTAGTCACGCATTTCTTGACAAATGACACTGACGGAAAACAAAAATATCACTTATTTATGATTTCAAGATTCCGTTTAGATTTCTTTATAATCTTTCGTTAATTTACTATAATAAACTGGTTATGTTGTTTTGGTGTTATATGAATATTATACGTAACATTTAAGTGGGCCAAAAAAAATTGTCTCCTTTCGTTATTGATTCATCTTTGAATACAACTTTTGTCCTACAATTTGTATAAAGGTGCACGTACATTTGATCGTGACGGACAGAGTAACTTTCCTATTTACGAGTATAACATTATAATGTATACCTACTTCTGTCTACGATGATTCGTACTAAGTTTCTACTATTAAACTTCCAGGTGCCCAGGAACGGAGTGTAATTGATTGTAGAACAACGGGTTGTGGAATTAATGGGGAATGTTTGAGAGAAGGCGCCGAATTTGTATGTCGATGCATTCCTGGCACAGAAGGACAGGCTGATGTCGAGTGTCACACCAGTGAGTACATATCATAGACTTTCGTTCGTTTTGACACCATGTAAAAATGCACTCTGTACAGACTATCTGTACCTCTCAGTTGTGTTCTGTCATTTTGAGAAATTGACGAATTCACGATTCAGGTAGTTTTCGTGCTCCATCTATAATCAAATACAGTAAATGTAATATAGGTTCCTTATTATACCAACATAATCATAGGTCTTCTACCACATATTTGTATATACAAATGGTATTTCAATGGGTTGAAGTTCATTTATTTGATAATAGGCATGGGTACCAAAGGAAGTTTATGATGATCGTTCTGAAGAATTATAATAATTAATGTCTAATTATTTACTTCATATTGTCTTTTTAACTGAATTTGGTCTGGCAATGCAAACATCCTTAGGAACCCATTTGATGAAGGAATGATTCTAAATACCTATAGCTAATAAATAAAAACTGTGTGTACAAATATGTTTGCCATTAAACTATTGAATTGATGCCTTAACATATCTGTATGTAACGGTATGTTAATTAGTGGAAGCATTCTCACCGTTCGTGCTTAAGTTATCAAATCGTCAGTAACATTTTGTTCGGCTTCATGTACATATCGCTTGTATTATAATATTCCGTTATATACATACCTCTGGTCATAAACTATCAGTTTCAAAGAGCATGCACTGTCTCGTGAGAAAGTTTCCTCTTCGCGGCTGAAGGTACCGCTCTTTCGACTCTGCTTTCTTCTTTCACATCTTCCTAGGTATCGAATGTACGAGCGACAAGGATTGCCCAGTAGACAGAGCGTGCTTGAGCTTACACTGTGTGGACCCCTGCACGGTGCGTGGCGTGTGCGGAGAAGATGCCCTCTGCGTGACTTTGATGCACAAAGCGCAGTGCTCCTGTCCGCAGTGCTATGTGGGGCAACCAAAGGTGGCGTGCCGCCTCGATCCTACATGCAAAACCACGAATGAACATAACGCCACGTTCACCTGTTCCGAAACTAAATCGTGCCCATCGAAACTAGCCTGCGACCTCAGCACTAATCAATGCCGCAACCCTTGCCTTGGCTATCAAAACTGCAGACGAAATCAGAAATGTGAAGTTCGAGACCATATACCTATATGTGTATGCCGAAATGGGTTTGCATTGAATGAAAAAGGAGAATTGACTTGCGCACCAGAACATGCAGAATGTACAAGAGATGAACAGTGTCCATCAAATGCGGCCTGCCGTAATTCCAAGTGTGTGAATCCATGCCAAGCGTCTGTGGAGCCCATGTGCCCGAAAGGGAAACAATGTGAAGTAGTAGACCATCGCGCTATGTGCGTGTGCGTCGAGGAATGTAATCCATCACTGTCAATTTGCTTGAGAGATAGCGGATGCCCAAGTAACTTGGCTTGCAGAGATTTCCAATGTAAAGACCCATGTAAAGACGCTTGTGGTGGTGCGCCATGTTCAGTAGAAGACCACCACCCTGTTTGCAAGTTTTGTCCTAATGGATTCACACATGATGAAAAACATGGCTGCATTAAAGGTAATTCTATAGTGAGCAAATAGTTCATAGTGTACCTACCATTTAGTATATTAGAGTCTTATATGAATCTTAATAATCTTGTTGTTCTTCATTATTACAGGATTTTTTTATAGTTTCTACTCTCATGCGGTTCTTTTTCTATCTTTGTTTTCTATTGTTTCTAGCATGTTCATATATATCTTACTCCACAGTATGACCTACTTCTACATCAGGTAGTTTATCTTGCATGTTATTATATCGTAGTGTACATAATATTCATTTTAAAATTAATTTCACACTCATTTGGTGACGGTTGCTCTAATTAAATTTACTTTTAACGCTTTTAACGCTTTGGCATTAATACGTTATGCAACAAAACCGCCACGAGACAGAGTTTGCAGAATTATTTAGAATGCCTACTACTACACACTACTTATGTACGTATCTATTGTAATAATATTGTGTGATGTTACAATTACTCTTTACCTCTTAAATTAATTCGTTTCTCTTGACAGGGGAAATCAATTTATTACAATTTTCCCTATTTCTGTAAGATATCTTAAAACAAAAGCCATTTATTGCGGTACCCAAGTCTTTTGACACGTTAGTGCGCGTCCTGTGTGACCGCGCATCGCGGACGCGGAATCTGCGGAGAATGAATCTAATACTCGACAAGTTCAAAGTTCACATCCTCCAGGCCGGAACAAATCGATGTTAGTTTCGTGCGCCGCGGATTACGCTTCCACAATGCGTCTTCACTCATGCCGCATACTAACTGCATATTATGTGCACTGCAATGTAAACCCAATAAATAAATGTTATCTATTTCCCATAAATGGTATGCGTAATAAATATGTCTTTTTTAAACGCACCTACATAACTTTTCTAAAAGTTATCAACTATTAGGTTAAGGAACTCCGGAAGTTTCTTCCGAAGCAAAAGAGGGCGAGGTGATTTCCAGCATAAAGATTCCTTTACCAATATAATTATGAAGAGCGATAAAAGTGGCAATGTGCACGTTGTTAAATCTAGCTTGTACATGCATACCTACCAGAGAGGACTGCCCGATTATAACAAGAGTTCTGAATGCACTGAGGCCATTATTTGATATGTACAGCGACAGAGTGCGGCGGTCACGAGCACTGCGCGCCCACCCTGGCGTGCATCGGCGGCCGCTGCGCCGATCCATGCGCGCGCGGCGGGCCTTGCATCAACGGACAACATTGTGCTGTAGTCGATCACCAACCTGTTTGTTCAAAGGGTATGCTGTTCATAACATAATGTACCGACTAGCTACAAATTAAATCCATTATTAAACTTATTTAACCATGTTTTTAATAATAATGAGCGAAGGCATTGGTCGTTATCTTTCTTTATTTACTTGAATCGTTTATTGGAATAGCAGATGCACTAAAAGTAATTATTATTTATCTTTTTTTGCAGTGTGTCAGTGTCAGACATCATCGGATTGTGCAAGATATCCAAACACTATATGTGACGGATGCGCTTGCATTCGAGGTAAGTTTATCATTTATTCATACCAATAAAATAACATGCTAAACGTAGATATCAATTTATTCAATCCAGACTCGTAATCCAGGCTTAAACTTAGGATTGTCAAAAATATTTTCTATTAGAACACTGTTATTTAGCGGTGCTCAGAATACACCTTCATTTCAATTTTCAGTGACATACCTATTGCAAATAATAAGCTGAGCCCAATTAAGTTAAGAAAAGGCTATAGGCACATGATAATAATCTCTATAACCTCTGAGTATAATGATTGTGTGGTAATATTTGAACTAACCAAAGCACGCGGCGCATGCGCAAGTGGATATAGAATTAGATATTGATTTCCCACTTAACCGATAAAAATAAATAAGTGCATGTTTTTATTTTGTCACACAGATGATCGACATCCAACCACGAACTGTGCACACTGTCGGCCGGGAGTACCTTGCGACCCATTCTCTGGCGCCTGCATGGAAAGTAAGTGTTGTGTATATAATACCAGAAAATACAGATAATGCTAATTATAACGTTAACATTGCTAATTTCAAATAAGCTAACTGTGATATACGATATTTACTTCGTATCTTTCGTAAATGCTATTTTCACATAATGGATGTTTCGTGGACTTTGGCTGTAATACTTGCAAGTCTGCAACTACTATTATTTTTATTATGTGAATAGCAAAACTAACTCCAGATGAACTGGTCATTGCTATAATTTTAGTATATCTCTACCATTTGTCCGATAAAACGCCACAAAGTACTGGCTACGATATCTCGGCTGACCCGACAGGCAATTCTGTATACGTTATTATACTTAATACGGTATTTACGTTATTCTACGAAACACTTCGAGACGGTGTTTGTTTCACAGGACTATTTATTTATTTGACACCAGTAATCGAGTTTAGGCTTAAAGACCGAATACCACATTGAATTGATCAATAGTATGAATTCCTAATATTTTAGGAGTTTAGGTCCTAAAATATTGCTAAGATCCTAAATATGCTTCTAGTTCCTATTTTTTAATTTTTAAATAAATGTAACTAGTCTGTCTATAATATACTGGTACTCTCTCTCTTACTTTAAGTTGGTCTGTTAAGCCTAAATTCGTGTTTTTTATTTCTTCTTTTTCCTTTCTCTCCTATCTGTAGTTTTTAGACCTTAGCACGCATTAGATCACTATCGTAGATAGATTTTCTGCTATATTATGTTTATGCTTAAACATAATGTATACTTCAAACGATTTCTACTTTTCCTTCTTCCATAGATTAATAACAATATAAATGATCATAAAATATACAAAATTGTGCGCATGTAGTTTATTAAAATATGTAATGAAATAATAAAGTTTAATAATGGTATTATAAATTCCTATTAACAGATGGAACTTATGTCCCACTAACCGAAAACACTGCATCAGGAGGAAAAAGTGAAACTGCTACTACTCTAGACATGACTACGACGACTGATCAAATAATTCAGTCCACTGACAATGACTATGACTTGACTCATACGACTTCTGACACTATAGAACCTGAATATAAAACCACTGAATTCACAGTGACTGTGAGAAGCGTAATATCAACGTCGGAGACTGAGAAAGTGATTTTTCCGACTGATAATACCATAGATACTGCCGTGCCTAGTATAAAATCGACTACATTTGATGAAGATTTAGAAACAACCACTCAACCTTTTATGAGCTCTAGTAGTACTAATGAAAATATGAAAATCGAATCTGGAACTGAATTTGAAAATTCAACTCCCAGTTCATTGTCTACAACAGGAGAGCCAAGTAGTGCAAAAAGTACTGATAAATCTTCAATCCAAACGTCTACTATTGCCCTTAATACCTTAGATGAAAGAGATATAACTACTATTGAAAAAAATATAAAAGACTCAACAAGTACCACAAAAAGTACAATAACAGACTCACAATTTAATTACATTACAACTTCAGTTACGGCTGTAACTAAACCTGCATTTACAAACAGTGACGAAAGAGACCATAGTGTAAAGACACAAATGCATACAACTGAATCTTCTATTCACAAAATAAATGAAACAAATTATATAACTAAGGATCATCATAGCAACGTTGGTGCAACACAAATGACTACTCCTTATACCAACATCGAAGATTATTCATCTATCGATTCCGACGTTTTACTACAAAGTAGTAGCACGATCCATGTTGAGAGCACTATGAAACCGTATACCAAAAAAACGGTTGAAGGCAATCATTCCTCTACAGTGTCAACTGAAAACAAAAACACCAAAACTCCGGAAAATCAACGGAAGTTGAATAGCAACTACACAGGAATCACATTAGTACAGGACCTACCTAACAAAAATATAACCACCTCCACTTCGTCTACTAGTACATATTCTCCTACTAGCTATGACCTAAAAAAGCATACTATAGATACAAGCAGCAAATTAGCTAAAACCACATTACCAATTGACTCTGAAGTTGGTAATACAAAAGTAACAACATCTCACGATATTAATTTTGATAAAAGCACAAAAATAACAGATAAGAGCAGCAAAGATTATTTTAGCTCTAAAAGCACCTACACTGAAGACATCGAAAATACTACTCCAGTTTCATCAACTTTCGTTGTTACTGGGGACGTTACGTCTTATAATAATTTACATTATACCACTACAGAATCGACAACACAATCCCTCAGTTCTATGACACTTAATAAAACTACTACAGAAACCAACAAACAATATTCTAGTACGGTAGCTGAATTTACTGAAAAATTTACTACACTGAAATCTGATTTTTTGAATACTCAACATTCAAAAACGACTACCACACCAACCATCGAAACTTTTACTAACAAGTTACCGACCTTGGAAGGAGAAAATAATGCACACATATTTAGTAACAATCTTAACGAAACGTCACATATAACTACGGAAACGATACCGAGTACTTTAGATTTACAAAATACTGCAACGGTAACAAAAGATTCTAATAATCCCATTTCACTAACTCAAACTTCTGATGATAACACGGTGAGTTATGACTTTTCTGCATCGACTACAGAAGGCATACCTTACACGAATAAAGAACATTTTGTGGTTACAAGTACTGTGCCCCTAGTTACTTCAACTTTGCAGAATAACTTTGAGCAACCTACAACTAATAGTTATTTCGCTAAGTCAACAACAGAAGAGGTAAAAAATACTATTGAAGCGGATCAAACAAAATTCACAACGGTAAGTGATGCATATAAATCTGAAACTATCACAGTAACTAAATATAACGTGGATCAAACAATAGAAATTGTAACGTTGAAAGACGACAGCACACACCCGTCAGAAGAAACTAATGTTGGATTAATGACAACAGAAACAATAAAAAATGAGGAAAAATCTATTCTAACACAAACTACCGATATTGGATCAGATACAATGGAAACTGATAGTTATATAAAAGATACAAATCCTTGGCGTGCAACAGATAAAACAAATTTGATTGGATTTACAACAACTGAAACAATTGGTAGTAAAACGGAATCAGTTCTTACAAAAGATACGGTTATTGAGCCAGTAACAACTGAAACAGCAATGAATGTTAATAAATTATATTCTTCACCAGCAACAGAAACAGTGCCATTTACATCAGAGTCGCAAGAACAGATTCCAAACCAGACAACTAAAAGTGTATCAGCTACAACTGAAACGATCACTTATATTGATGTGCCTGCCTCTTCAGCAGCCACAGAAGCTGTATCAGATATCACAGATAAACCAAAAACTACTAGTGAATTAATTTCTTCAAATTCAACAGACGCATTGAGTATAACTGAAACTATTCAGAATATTGAAATGACTTCACCAGTAACAGATGTGGGATCAGTTACATCAGCAACACAAGGTTTTGACAAAGGACTGACTCCTAACCAGGCTACTGAAAGCGTATCAGATTCAACAGAAACAGTCATTAACGCTGATGTGCTGGCCTCTTCAACAGCCACAGCAGTTGAATCCAATATCACAGAAAAACCAAACACTACGAGTGAATTTACTTCTCCGAGTACAACAGTTGCATCAAATATAACTGAAACTATTCAAAATATTGAAATGCTTACTTCACCAGCACCAGATCTTGCATCAGTTACATCAGTAACGCCAGGTTTTGACAAAGAACCAATTTCCAATCAGACAACTGATCGTGTAGTTACAACAGAGACGGTTAAAACCGTGGAAGTGTTAGATTCTTCATCTGCCCCAGAAATTGGAGCGGATTTCACAGAAAAAGTAAATACTATTAATGATTTTGTTTTATCAAATACAACCAATGCGTCAGGTATAACTGAAACTATTCAGAATGTTGAAATATATACTTCACCAGCCATATATGTCGGGCCAACTACATTACAAACACAAGGCTCTGATAATGGATCAATTCCTAACCAGATAACGGAAAGTACAGTTACAACTGGAGCGGTCAAGAACCTTGACAAATTCGTCCCTTCAACCACCACAGAAGTTGGATCTGATACTTCAACAAAAGCACCAACTAGCAATGTATTGACTACTTTAAGTACCGCAGATGCATCAAGTATCACCGAAACTATTAAAAATACTGAAATATATACAACAGACGCATTAAGTATAACTAAAACTATTCAGAACATTGAAATGACTTCACCAGCAACAGACGTGGGATTGCTCACATCAGTAATGAAAGGTTTTGACAAAGGACTGACTGCTAACCAGGCTACTGATAGCGTATCAGTTACAACTGAAACAATTAAAAACATGAATGTGTTAGTAATGAATTCAACCACCGCAGAACCCGATGTCACGGAAAAAGCTAAACCTATTCATGAATTTGTTTCTATACGCACAACCGATGTATCAGGTACAATTGCTACTAATCAGAATACTAAAATAACTCCTTCACTTGTAACCGGTGTTGAATTACCTACAGTAATACATAAAGAAGAATCAGTACCTACAGAAGCTACTAACTATGGATCAGTTTCAACGCAATCATTTAATAGGGAAAAAGAACTCATTTATTCACGGACAACAGATAATGGAATCGTATTTGACGGTAAATTGGACACTATGCAAACATCAGACGGTGGATTAATGACAACAAAACATGCAAATTATTTTATAGTATCAGAAAACACAAACATTGGATCCATTACGACCGAATCAGAGTATTTCAATAAATTTACAACTTCTCAAGCCACAAATATTGAATCTATTGTTACGGTAACGGAAAATTATGTAGCAAGTTCGCCACATGTACAAGAAACCATCGAGGGAACAACAATAAATATTAAAAACAATGTCCCTCTACAAACAACAGATTCCATATCTGCTACAACCGAGACCGTTAAGAAACAAACAACAACCGCTGTACCACAGCCTACTATTATAGTTCCAAAAATCGATGAGACTTCTTCTGGGACAATGGTAATAGTTTCGACAGAGTCTTCTACGTTCAAACATGATTATTCAGTGGAATCAGGTCAAAATTTGATAACCACTCAAGACAACTTTGATACACAAAACTTAATTACAGATGGCACCATATCTGATACCAACACAAAAAAATCATACTCAACTAGTCCTCAACCATTCTTATTTACAACCTTAACACCAAGTAAAGAAAGTGTAACAGAAACGACTTTTACAAATTATGAAAATAGAGTTACAACTGAAGAAGCCAAAATTCTATATACATCCAAGACATTTATTTTAGAAAAAGACGCAACAACTGACCAAATTTATTTAAAAAACACCCTAGGTACTAGTAGCGCACATGACATGTTAACGGATGGAGTAACTGGATCTACTTATTCTGAAAGTAAAAGTTCAGAAACTGTGATGACAACTATTAAAGGAGTAATAGAAGATGATGACTTGTTTACAAACAAATATACAACAGACCACAAGATTTCTACTTCAGTAGACACAGATTCAGAAATTGTTTATACAAATGCGGTGACTTCTTTTCCCGAATATGCGACTGAGTCAACTACTGGCAAAAAATCCAAAGTTGATAGTGAGGTCACCTACTACACTGAAGTTAATACACATGTTAGTAATGAAAAATTAAGTACAACTGATTTGCCTGATACAAATTCTGACATACAACCTGAGAAAAATTATCTAACTACTCACATAGTACAGAAAAATATTGAAGAAAGTACAAAACAATTTTACACTGATTCGTTATCATCAACAATAAAATCAATTCAAGAAGAAAGTAATCCAATTGCAGAGGTTGGAACATCAACTGACATTCCTTTGATTGTAATAAATGTAAAATCGACTACTTTGTACGAAACAGATAGCCCTCTGAAAGAAACCATGACATCAGAATTAGAAGAAGACAGTCTATCAATGACTACCACAAAAATAATTGAACCTACTGAAACAAACGCTTTTATAGATTTACAAAGTACTGATAAGAAATATTCGTTAACAGAAATAGAGACGACTACGCAATATCAATCAAACGGTTCAGAAATCGAAATCTCGACGGTTATGCCAATATCTTCTTTGGGAGCACAGAGTACAGATTTTGAAACTAGCATTAGTACTTCAGTTACCAAACAAGGTTTTCAAGAAACTACGGACTCAGACGCAATAACGCTTTTAACTAACAAGGATGCAAACACGGAAGGAACAATAAGCTCAGAAAAGTTAACAAAAGTTACCACCTCATATCAAAAAGATAGCATAAGTACCGTAACACTAGGACCTCCTCAGAGGCATACTACTACAACGAGTACAATAAATATAGAAACGGAAAACTACATTCCAATCACCTTTAGTACTATCAGCAATAATAAAGGCGATAGTACAGTCCTTAATACGACACCCGTAACGACAATTGGTAACTTAGGTTTATTCGAATCTACTACAGACACCATTGTTACATCTTTGTCTGAGAGTAGTACTCTTAAAATAGTTCCAAATAATTTAAAGGACACTTCAGAAACCCCTGGGACGTCAATATCTACTGGTTTTAATGAAGACGTGACAGAAACACTTTCAGTCACACAACATTCACATCAGGTTACTAGTACTTCAGATGAGTTAACAACGTTAACAACAGAAACGGAACATATTATTGCCTTATCAACGTCAGAAGCTAGTTCAACTACGTCATTTAGTCTTGCCAACACAGCAACAGAAATACCAACCAAAGAATATACTACAACATTTTCTGTTTCTGAACAAGAAAAACCTGCTTCAATTAAGAATGAAACCCAAAACTTAAATAAATCCCTGCCGACCGGGTCAAGTCATACTTACATTACACCTAAAACGCAACATACTTCACCGGGTATCATAAGTACGTCTACTGAAAGTTTATCGTCTCGTAGAAAGGGCGTTGATATTTCAGCTTGGACAGACACTACCCTTCTTACTGACATGACTACTACTGAAACGACTGTACAAAGTACTGACTTACATATTAACACATCCTGTAATATAAACGCAAATTGCCCGACGCAAAAAGCCTGCCTAAATGGAGTGTGCCAGAATCCATGCGAAACGGTTGGGAGTGGTTGTACAAAGAACGAAACATGTATAGTTGTGAGCCATGCCGCTGTTTGCGTGTGTGATGACGCCACTGGGATCCACTGCTCAAGGAAAGGTAGGCTTACTAGGTGTTTTGTTTTTAGGTTCAAACATTATAAAAGATTGTTGTGTACAAAGTCGTATTTCTGAATTCTTTTTATTATGTGCCAGTATTACTTTAAGGTAGTTTTATCGGACAGATGAGTACTTTCATCGGACATTATTCACGTTATTAATTGTAAATACGGGTAAACATTCCTCATTCTTTTAATTTAAATGTAACATACTAATTTTGTATCTAACGTGTAACATACTAGAACCACCTGGAACACCCAAGGTACCAGAACCTTGTCACTCTGATCGGGACTGTATAGAGACCGAAGCCTGTTTTATGGGATTGTGTCAAAATCCCTGTGAGTTCGACAACGTATGTGGCATAGGAGCCAATTGCCAGCCAGTAAAACAAAGGCCTATGTGCTCGTGCCCCGCTGGACATGATGGAGATCCTGCAGTTAAATGTTCACCTAAAATATGTAAGCTTCAACTGATACCTACTAATAGTAATAATTACATTGATTTTAACAATTAATTTGCTTACTTTTACCAATATAAACAAGGAAGTTTATTAAACAAGGTGAATTGTAACTTTGTAACAAATAAGTATTTTCTAAAATACAACTTCTAAATAAACAGTGGTTTTGGAAAAAAAAATGTAAATAATACAGCAGTAAAAAGTCTTGTTCCTTATTATGTAGGTGTGCTCTTTGTATAATATATAAATACGTATCTTACATTTTGCTCAGTTGGTTGCACTCGAAATGAAGACTGTCCCTTGACTGAAGCTTGTATAAATAATGCATGTCAACACCCATGTGCCATACACAATCCGTGCGCAACTAACGCGGTCTGTATAAACACGAACCATGGATCGGACTGTAGCTGTACTGAAGGATACCAAGGAAATGGCTATGTCGGATGCGTCCCAGGTAAATTTACAGTTTTACGAGACGGTAATATGATATGAATTTTTAAAGTAATTAAATTCTAATCAAACTTGTGATTTTAGTAATACCTACTGGTTCAGTGTGTCAGTTTAATGAAGATTGTCCTCCGGAGCTACTATGTGACCGACTAAACAGAGTATGCATGAATCCTTGTGCCGTGAACAAATGCGGAGATAACGCAGAATGTATTCCAGCCAATCACGGCATTCAATGTAAATGTTCTGCTGGATTCACCGGCAATCCTTTCTTAGAATGTTTCCAAGGTGAGGAAGTAATGAGTTTTTTTTGAATTCCAATAATTATATGATATCACCATCTCTCATTCTTCATTTGTTCATCCATATCTTGGTGTCAATCAATCTCAAGAATGAAAGCATCTGCGTCAACGTCCTACTTATGATAACTGTTTTAGTGCAAGGATGCCGTTCTGACAATGAGTGTGCAAATTCAGAAGCCTGTATAAATGGTAAATGCGGCTCTCCATGTCGATGTGGGATAAACGCTATTTGCGACGTGTTGAACCACCGTGCGTCGTGTAAATGTCTGCCAGGTTACACTGGAAATCCGCAAAACGGGTGCGAACCACCATCAAACCCATGTATTCCGAACCCGTGCGGGACAAATGCTATGTGTGAAAGTGACAATGGCAGTCCAATCTGCTTCTGTCCAAAAGGATTAACAGGAAATCCTTTCAAAAATTGCAGTAAGTGAAATACATTTAAAATTACCTATACTTTTGTTTCATTGATTTCTATTGTTTGGATACTTGTTTTTTATTAATCTCATTGGATTCTTAGATAAGTGGAAGAAGGGAAGGAAGGCATTTGCCCTTCAGTGGGACACAAATGGCTAATAATAATAAATAATTAGGAACCGATATTTATGTCAGATTGATAAAACACTTAATAATCTTTTGTTGCAGTACCTGAAGGAAACGAATGCGAGCCGAATCCATGTGGCCCATTTTCTGGATGCAGATTAATAGACGACAAACCTGCTTGTTTCTGTCTACCAAATTATGAAGGGGATCCACCAAGACAATTGTGTCGATTACCAAACAATCCATGCAACCCATCTCCTTGTGGACCTAACACACAATGTATAACACAATCAAATGGATATGCGAAATGCACATGTTTACCAGGCTATATCGAAAGTCCCAATACTATCAGGGGTTGTGTGGAATCACGCAATCCATGCGAACCAAACACTTGCGGACTTAGAGCCCTATGTGACCCGAATCGATCTCCACCCTGTTACTGCCCCGAAAATACTCTTGGTAATCCTTATAAATCCTGTATTACTGAAGGGTACTTAACACCGGTAGTCCTTTGTCAACCGGGACCTTGCGGACCAAACGCAGACTGTTACGTAAGCGGCAACATGGAAATGTGCTTCTGTAAGACCGGGTTCATTGGTGATCCTCACGTTGGCTGCCAGCCTCAAAGAAATCCCTGTACACCAAATCCGTGTGGACCACAAGCCATTTGCCAAGTCAACTTTGAAGGGCAAGCATTATGCATATGTCCTGAAGGCAGTATAGGAGACGCTTTTGGAGTTGATGGATGTCATTCTCGAGAATGTGAAGTGGATGACGAATGTAAACTTAATAGAGCTTGCATTGGATATATGTGTCGCGACCCTTGTCCCGGAGCCTGTGGAATAAATGCAAAATGTCAAGTGGAATCTCATCGACCAGTTTGTGTTTGTAAAGATGGCTTTGTTGGAAATCCTTTGATGAGCTGCGTGCCTTTACCTGGAGACCAAAAATCAAATTCTAAAAAACCTTGTAACACCGCAAGATGTGGTTTAAACGCCATTTGCCAAGACGTTGGTGATAAAGCTTTGTGTTTCTGTCCACCTGACTTCATTGGAGATCCAACTATTGAGTGTAAACCTCAATGCACAATGAATTCGGACTGCTCATCCAACGAAGCATGCATCAATCAAAAGTGTACAGACCCATGCTCCTTCAACAACGTGTGCGGTATTCACGCAGTGTGTTTGTGTTCGGAACACACGGTGTCATGTCTGTGTCCAGACGGATATATTGGGGACCCATTGACACAGTGTCTTTATCGACGTAAGTATTTTAGTGGTACTAAAATTAATTTGTTATTTTAATCATTAATTACATTTTAGGTCTAAACTTAACTATGTTCGTATTGTTTATATTTAGACTAAACATTAGTCATGTTCACAAAATAATGTTTTTGGTATATTTCAGCAATTATTATTGTCGATAATACGACAGCTCAACCCTGCTCGCCTAATCCATGCGATCCCAATGCTCCATGCGAAACCTATGGTAATCAATTTGCTATTTGCGACGCTTGCGTCGGGCCGAATGCCGTGAATAACCCAGCTTGCAGACCGGAATGCGTGTTCAATTCAGAGTGTGCCTTCAATAAGGCGTGTTTAAGAAACAAATGCGTAGATCCTTGCCCGGGTTCGTGCGGTGTCAATGCCCTATGTTCAGCTTACCATCACGATCCAATTTGTCATTGTATAGAAGGCTTTGAAGGAAATCCATATGAGCACTGTAAACCAACAACAAAATATCGTAAGTTTTCGAAAGTAATACTTATTTATGAAATAATAATGCTTATTTTTGTAAATGACTTTTAACATTATCTTATTTTAATCATTAATAATACGTTTACGTTTTAGCTAATGTATTTGAAACTTGCGATAATATACGATGTGGTGCTAATGCTGAATGCCAAAATATAAATGGTGCACAAACTTGTAAATGTTTGCCCAACTTTTATGGCAACCCATATATGTCATGCCGTCCTGAATGTGTCGTAAATAGTGATTGCTCGCAGGAATTAGCATGTTTGAACAATAAATGTGATAACCCTTGCAAAGACATTTGTGGTATTGGAGCTGAATGTAAAACTGTTAATCATCATGCAGTTTGCTATTGTGAGACCGGAAACACAGGAGATCCATATGTGAGATGCCAAACTACCTTCACAGAGCTGCCCACACTATCAACATGTGACCCATCGCCTTGTGGTGCATACAGTAGATGTCTTGTGTCACCCTCTGGGTTTGCAGTGTGCTCATGCTTACCAGGCCACAGAGGAGTAGCACCCATGTGCCAACCTGAATGTGTCAGTAATTCGGATTGTGCTCAAACGGAGACGTGTGTAAACCAACGATGTTCTAACCCTTGCCAGGGCAGCTGTGGTATCAATGCAGAATGTATTGTAGTCAATCATAATCCAATATGCAGCTGCAGCCGTGAACAAACTGGAGATCCATTTGTGGCTTGCACAGAAGTCGCACCGCCTGAGCATGGGCCTGTGGACAAAAATCCTTGTGTACCATCGCCTTGTGGCCCTAATTCCGTATGTGAAATTAAATCGAACCATCCAGTGTGCTCCTGTCGTCCGAATTATTCAGGCACTCCACCATATTGTAGACCAGAATGTGTAATAAGTCAAGAGTGTCCATCTAACAGAGCCTGCATCAATGAAAAGTGTGTCGATCCTTGTGTCGGTGCATGTGGAAACAAAGCTATATGTAATGTAGTAAATCATACACCGCTCTGTAGCTGTCTGGAGGGATATAGAGGCGATGCGTTTATAGGCTGTGTCGAAGAGACTAAGGGTAACTCACCGACGCCTTGTAACCCATCACCTTGTGGGGATAACACTGTTTGCTCAGTAGTTGACAATGTAGCCCGCTGTTCATGCATACCACCCAACATCGGTAATCCGTATGCAGGTGGCTGTAGACCAGAATGTACTATAAACTCCGATTGTCCAAATCACCTTGCTTGCCTATCAAATCACTGCCGAGATCCATGCAAAGACTTATGTGGCGTAAACGCAGAATGCTCTGTCACTAATCACGTTCCAGTCTGCACTTGTTTTAAGGGTTATGAAGGCGAGCCATTTTCTTCATGTCGTCCGAAACCTTCACCACGTAAGTAATACTATCAAGTTATTGCATAGTCTGCGTAGAGTTGCGTTAAAGTTCTTTAAATATTTTAGAACTTTAAAACTTTGATTTAATAGCCGCTGTTCTTTAATATTAACATATGTTTGTCTACTTCTTAGCAACAATATTCAATCCTTGCGAACCATCACCGTGCGGATCAAACAGTGAATGCCACGTGGTGAACGAGCGCGCTGCGTGCTCTTGCCGCACTGGCTACCTAGGCGCACCACCCGCCTGCCGACCCGAGTGTGCCGTCAACTCCGACTGTGCCACGAACAAAGCCTGCATCAACCACAAGTGCATGGACCCCTGTATACACAGTTGCGGTTTAGATGCACGCTGTCATGTTGTCGGACACAACCCCATTTGCACCTGTCCAGAAAATCTACCAGAAGGTGACCCGTTCATAAAATGCATCAGGCAATGTAAGTAGTTTAACTCGTGACAGATTAATAGCTGAGCGCGCCTTTGCCAATTAAAAAAGTAAGATTGATGAAAAAAAAAAACTCTAAAACCCAAAATCAATAGGAGGACCAGTAGTATCCAGTTTGAAGTGTTAAGTCTTAATGACGATTAAACTTCAACTCATGCAGACTATATACAATTTGTCTAAAAGAGAAAATGAAGATTAACCAGTGTTCTAAATATACTATTATGTAGTAATAATGTTAATGAACAGTTTACAGAAATAAAGTCACTCTTTTCATACGCACTTTGTGGAGAGTGTACATGATTATGTTTTATAATGCTCTTTATTTGCAGCTATCAGTAAACCCGCGCCAGATCCATGCCTACCGTCGCCATGCGGGCCACATTCTTCGTGCCGCAATGAAGCCGGCCGTGCAGTGTGTTCTTGCGAACCAGGCACGCTGGGAGCACCGCCTTCCTGTCGTCCGCAATGCATTATCAACCAGGACTGTCCCTTGGCGCTCGCTTGTCTGGCGGGCAACTGTGTCAACCCATGCGTCGGCTCCTGTGGCTTCAATGCGCAGTGCATAGTGCAAAACCATCAACCTATATGTTCTTGTTATGAAGGCTTTTCGGGTGATCCATTTGCTGGCTGTAATCCTGCTGAAGGTAAGCTTTAATTAATTTTACATTTTAAAATCGCACCACCTGCATGTTTTTCATAATAAGTGTATGTGATAGCATGTTTTATGTATCTATACAAATTTTGCAGCTTCAAAAGACGTACCTCATCAACCTTGCAATCCATCACCTTGTGGATCTAATGCCATTTGTCGAGAAAGGAATGGTGCTGGTTCTTGTACATGTGTAGATGAATTTTACGGTGACCCATATCGTGGCTGTCGCCCAGAATGTGTCATGAACACTGACTGCCCTCGAGACAGATCATGTTTCAATAATAAATGCGTGAACCCATGCTCTGGCGCTTGTGGACAGAACACCGAATGTACAGTTACAAACCACGCTCCTTCATGTTACTGCTTACCTGGATATAGAGGAAATCCTCTTCATGCATGTACTCCTGTTTCATGTAAGACTTTCTTTCTTGATCTTTCTTTATATGTCTATTTCTGTATTTCATTCTGTACTTATCTGTCTATTTTCTTTCCTATACAATGTAGCTCTACAAGTACCTGTGGATCCATGCAACCCAACGCCTTGTGGGCCCTACAGTAAATGTCGCGTGTTTAATCGGCATGCAGTTTGTACATGCCTTGATCTGTGCGTTGGTTCTCCGCCAAATTGTAGGCCTGAATGTATTGTTAGTTCTGATTGTCGGCCGGATAAAGCATGTATTAATCAAAAGTGCCAGGATCCGTGTCCTGGTTTGTGTGGTGTCGACGCTCAATGTCGAGTTGTTAATCATATTCCTATATGTAGCTGCCATAATGGATACATCGGTGATCCTTTCATTAGATGTTTCTATGAGGAAAGTAAGTGATGTTGATATTTATTCTATGTAATAAAATATAAACATTGATGGCAATCTTAAAATTAACTTAATATTATTATTTTGCCAGAACAAATGGAACCAATAAATAACTGTCTACCAAATCCTTGCGGACCACATTCTCTTTGCAAAGATGTCAATGGCCTGGCTGTGTGCTCATGCTTTGAAAATTATGTGGGACGCCCCCCTAACTGCAGGCCTGAGTGCATGATAAACGTCGAATGTCCAGGCAACTTAGCTTGCATATCTGAGAAATGTAGCAACCCTTGTCCGGGCTCTTGTGGATATCATGCAAGTTGCGCTGTTGTGAAACATATACCAGTTTGTTCTTGTGACCAAGGGTATACAGGAGATCCATTTTCAGGATGTTCTCCTATCCCATGTAAGTTTATTATTTTTGAAAATGGTTAGAGTTTTATATATATACTTATATATATATATATATATATATATATATATATTGTTTTAAAGTAGCAATTATAACCGATGTTATTTTTTAACTTTAGCTATTGAACCACAAATCGAAAGCCCTTGCTCACGATCACCGTGTGGGACGAATGCTATATGCAAAGAAAGACATGAAGTAGGATCATGCACGTGTCTTCCTGATTACTTCGGAGATCCATATGTGGAATGTCGTCCAGAATGTGTATTGAATTCAGATTGTCCCAAAGATAGGGCATGTATTAATAATAAATGTAAAGACCCGTGTCCTGGGGTTTGCGGCATGAACGCTGAATGTCGTGTCAATAATCATGCACCGTCTTGTGCCTGCCAGCCTGGCTATGAAGGAAATCCATTTACATCTTGTTACATACGTAAGAATTTTATTTTATTCAAATAGATCAATCCAATAACATGTATTTAATAAAAAAATGTTCTAATCACAATGGGATATTTTAGGCCTTAATGAAGTTCCAAGAGATCCGTGCTCGCCTTCACCTTGTGGACCATACAGCTTGTGTCGTGTTAACGGTGACCATGCAATATGTTCATGCCAAGAGCAATACTTTGGTTCACCGCCCTTCTGCCGGCCGGAATGTATGGTTAGCAGTGAATGTATGCCAAATAGAGCTTGCATTAATCAGAGATGTGTTGACCCATGCATCGGAGCATGTGGCAATAATGCTAAATGTACTGTAGTCAATCACAACGCATTATGTAGTTGTCCTCCAAATTACGCCGGAGATCCATTCGTACATTGCGCCTTTGAAAAAAGTGAGTTATCCACATTTTTATTGAAAACTAACCACTTACAATACGCTAATATAATATAAACAACTTATTCAATTGAAAAACATATTCATTAATTTATAAAATATTTTAGGGCCGGAAACAAAACCTACTGGCAATCCCTGCATACCATCGCCTTGTGGGCCTAATTCACAGTGTCGGATTATCGGAGAAACTCCAGCTTGCTCTTGTCAACCTGGTTACATCGGCAGAGCACCGAATTGTCGCCCTGAATGTATATACGATGAAGAATGTCCGAGCAACTTAGCTTGTATTCGTGAAAAGTGTGTTAATCCCTGCGAGGGATCTTGTGGTTCTAACGCAGAATGCGTTGTAATTAATCATAAAGCTATTTGTCACTGTCGCGAAAGCTATACGGGTGATCCATTTAGCGGTTGTTACTTTATTCGTAAGTTTCGTGAAAATGGCTTCTTATTTAAATGTTTAATTCGTTAATGCTATAATTTTAATACATAATATTTCATTTATAGTCACGGTACCAAGTGAAGATGAGACAAATCCTTGTAACCCATCACCCTGCGGTCCAAACGCCATTTGTACTGTAAGGAACTCCGCTGGAGCTTGTACATGTGCACCCGAATATTTTGGTGATCCATATCTGGGTTGTCGACCTGAATGTGTGACAAATAATGATTGTCCGTTTGACAAAGCATGTTCCAATAACAAATGTATAGACATTTGCCAGGGTGCGTGTGGCATAAACGCTCAATGTACCGTGGCACATCATACACCAATATGCCTATGTATAGATGGCTACGATGGAAACCCGGTTGTTTCTTGCCATCCTCAGAGAAAACGTTAGTAATTTGGTTAACAACAATTTAAATACCATATTTTACCAACTCCTAACTTTTAAAATTGACTTTACGTATTTAATTTTTAGCTCCACTTGCCGATGAAAACCCTTGTATACCGTCGCCTTGCGGGCCTTACAGCAATTGCAAAATTGTGGATGACCACGGAGTATGTTCTTGTCGGGAAGGGTACGTGGGCTCACCACCCACGTGTAGACCTGAATGTGTCATAAGCACAGATTGTCCGCAATACCAAGCGTGTATTAAGCAAAAATGTAGGGACCCATGCCCGGGAACTTGTGGTGTCAATGCAAAGTGTCAAGTGATAAATCATAACCCAATTTGTACATGTAAAGCTGGATTTACTGGTGATCCATTTGTTACATGTCAGTTGGAGCAAAGTAAGAATACAACCAAAATAATTAAAGCAACTCAATTGAAATTGTTTATATTTATTGATCCCCCTATAAATTATAAATATTTTATTTACTTTCATATTTTTTTAATTTCATTTTTTTCCTCTCTTTTCATTACTCTTTTCATTATTTTTCTACTTTGTATGCTTTTTTATATTTTCTGTGTACTGTTTTAGTAAATCTGTCTTATTTTCTTCCTTTCTTAGAGCCTATTCTAGACGTGTCTAAAGGAAATCCATGCGTTCCATCACCATGTGGTCCATATTCTCAGTGTAAAGTAGTTGGTGAAGCGCCTGCATGTTCATGCTTACCGAATTATATTGGTGTAGCACCAAATTGTAGACCTGAATGTTCTATCAACGCTGAATGTCCTGGTAATCTTGCATGTCAAAATGAAAAGTGTGTGGATCCGTGTCCTGGCTCTTGTGGTTTTAACGCGGAATGTTCTGTAGCCAATCATGTTGCACTATGTAGCTGTTTCTTGGGATACACGGGTGACCCTTTCAGTGGCTGTTCATCATTTAAACGTAAGTTTTGGAACGTAATGCATCACCGTTTGCATTGTTTATCCGGTAACTTCGTTTAATAAGAAAATATTTCGTTTTTTATTCCAGAAACTTCAGAGCGACCGCCGAATCCTTGCAGTCCTTCACCTTGTGGCGCAAATGCGTTGTGTAAAGAAAGGAATGGAGTTGGCGCCTGTTCGTGTCTACCAGAGTACTTTGGAGATCCTTACACAGGATGTCGGCCAGAGTGCGTATCCAACTCGGACTGCGACCGCAATAAGGCCTGTTCAAACAATCGATGCAAAGATCCTTGCCCAGGGGCTTGTGGAATAAACGCTGAATGTCGAACTGTGAATCATTCCCCGACATGCACATGCCTATCCGGGTATAACGGGAACCCGTTAGCCAGATGTGATATAGAAAGTAAGTAAATCAATATTTTGTCAGTATTTCCACTGCATTGAAGCAATATGTTGGTCTCTTATTTTTATTTAGCTCTAAACTGCAGTATAACTTGAATGAATTACATTCTTGATCTACGCAGCTATGTCAATTTTTTTTTGCAGTTGTTACAGAAAGCCCAAAAGACCATAAGGATCCTTGCCAACCAACACCTTGTGGACCGAACAGCTTATGTCGGGTAATAAATGGTCACAGTGTATGTACATGCGAGAGTGACTATATTGGCACACCACCTTCCTGCCGCCCCGAGTGCATCGTCAGCTCTGAATGTCCGCAAGATAAGGCCTGTATTAGAAAGAAATGCAAAGATCCATGCCAAGATTCCTGCGGGCTCAATGCTCGGTGCCAAGTTATTACACACAATCCTATTTGTACTTGTAGTCCCGGATACACTGGAGATCCATTTGCTCAGTGCAGTCTAATCAGTAAGTAATTGAATAGTGTTTTTTTTTTATGTTTTGCCATAACGCTGCAATTAAGTGATTAAGTATTAACATTTTTATGATTCAATATTGGAAATTTATTTTAGGTGATCCTCTACCCACCACTGAGCCATGTGTGCCTTCTCCGTGTGGGCCCAATTCGGAATGCCGTGTTATTGGAGACCAAGCGGCTTGTTCCTGTTTACCAAATTACATCGGCAGAGTACCAAACTGTAGACCGGAATGTACCATTGATCCAGAATGTCCCAGTAACACAGCTTGTATTAATGAGCGCTGTAGAGATCCATGCCAAGGTGCATGTGGTGTAAATGCTCTTTGTTTAACTATTAATCACAAACCAGTGTGCTCTTGCCAACAAGGTTTTACTGGAGATGCCTCGAGGAACTGTATGCAAATTGTTGTATCATGTGGGTATATTTTCTTATAGAAATATATTAAAATGTCATCACTGTTGAAAAATCTTAACATTCATTGAAAAAAAAATACACGTTAAAGAAGCGTAACGTTAATATAAGGTACGTTTTTGCAGCTACTGAAATGACGCCAACGTCAAGTCCATGCACACCATCTCCGTGTGGCCCTAACGCGGAGTGCCGAGAATATAACGGAGCCGGCGCATGCGTCTGTTCCGAAGGCTACGAGGGCGACCCATACAGTACGCAGGGATGTCGTAGAGAATGCGACAGTAACGATGATTGTACACCAAACTTAGCATGCATACGATTCAAGTGTATTGACCCCTGTCCAAGAACGTGCGGGCAGTTAGCACAGTGCACCGTTGACAAACATGTTCCTGTTTGTTCTTGCCCTAGGGGATATACTGGTGATCCATTCTTCCAGTGTAAAGAAATTAAAATACCATGTGAGTTTGATGCTTTAGTTTGGTTGGGACTAAGATTACCAGTGTAATCCGTGTAATAATAAATCAATTTACCTTAATTTACAGCAACTCCACCACGAAACCCGTGTGAGCCCACACCGTGTGGTCCAAATAGTCAGTGCAGACAAGTAAACATGCAGGCAGTATGTTCGTGTCTGCCTAATTACATTGGGTCACCGCCGTCGTGTCGCCCTCAGTGTATTGTTAACACTGAATGTGATACATCTAAAGCTTGCATCAATCAAAAATGTGACGATCCATGCCCGCATTCCTGTGGCTTGAGAGCGCACTGTATAGTGAAGAACCATAGTCCTATCTGCACGTGCCCATTAGGCATGACTGGCGATCCGTTTACGCAATGCTATGGTATGTTTATAATACAGCTGTGATATATGTGTAGGAATAATTATTCCTGATATTTACAATCTACCATTGTTTTTAGGAATTCCACCAACAACTGAAAGACCTCCATCTTGTACTCCTTCACCCTGTGGACCTCATTCGCGTTGCCAATTATTAGCCAGTGGACCTGCTTGCTCATGTCTTCCTGGTTATGTGGGCTCTCCACCTTCTTGCCGGCCCGAATGTACAATTAACGCCGAGTGTCCAGCTTCTCTTGCTTGTGTTCGAACAAAATGTGAAGACCCATGTCCAGGATCATGTGGAGTTGACGCATCATGTCATGTATTGAACCATGTAGCTGTTTGTGTTTGTAAGGAAAGATTTACTGGCGATCCGTTTGCAAGATGCTTGCCAATTCTTGAAGGTATGAAAGATAAAAATTTCAGTGTATTTCTGCGCAATGCTGGTAGGTTTATGCTTTCCTGATCAAAATAATAGATTCATATTAATTATATTTTGTTTTGTTTTAGATTCGAGTACACCGGAACCTTTAGATCCATGCAATCCATCCCCATGCGGCGCCAATGCTGTATGCGATAACGGATTCTGTACGTGTTTGGCAGAGTATAGCGGAAACCCTTACGAAAGCTGCAGACCCGAGTGTACTGGCAGCCAGGAATGTCCCAGAGACAAGGCTTGTTTCAGAAACAAATGTAGAGATCCATGTCCAGGTACATGTGGCCAAAATGCAAAATGTGACGTTATAAATCACATTCCCACGTGTTCTTGTATGACAGAATATACCGGCAACCCATTCACGCACTGTCATAGGGCTATTAAACCAGAAAAACCAACACCAAGAGATACTTGTCATCCATCCCCTTGTGGCCCTAATAGTATTTGTAAAGACGCTGATAATGCTGCTGTATGTGCTTGTCTTGAAGGGTTCCAAGGGTCACCTCCGGCATGCCGGCCGGAATGCGTGGTTAGCTCTGAATGCCCGTCTACTAAAGCTTGCGTTAATCAAAAATGCATCAACCCCTGTGTCAACGCATGTGGAATATCTGCACGCTGTGAAGTTATTAATCACAGCCCAATCTGTAGCTGTAATTCAGGACAAACTGGGGATCCATTCAAGAGTTGCTATGATATTGTACTTCCACCATCTAAGCCAATCGATGAATGTAATCCATCACCATGTGGACCTAACTCACAATGTATGGAAAGAAATGGAAAAGCGAATTGTAGATGTATCGAGAATTATATAGGACAGCCACCAAATTGCAGACCGGAATGTGTCATTAATCCAGATTGTCCTTCGAACCAAGCATGTGTCAAAAATAAATGCATCGATCCATGCCCTGGCTCGTGTGGAGAGAATGCGGACTGCATTGTTATCAGCCATACTGTTTCATGCAGTTGCAGGGAACAGTTTACGGGCAACCCCTTCATGCAATGTGTTCTTCAAAAAGGTATTTTTTTTTAAATATCATTTGTAGTATAATTAGAAGGTACTTCGTAGGTATTCGAACACTGTGAAAATATACTGTTTGTAGCGCAGTTCAGTTACAGAACACACAATTTTTTCAAACATACATTCGAAAACATTTCTATTTTAAGGATTTTTTAGATTTGATATTTGATGAGACAAATCATTTTTCAGAAAAACCGGTACAACCCTGTGATCCATCGCCATGTGGAGCAAATGCAGTTTGTAGCCAACGAGACGGAGCTGGATCATGTTCTTGTCTGGAAGGATATCAAGGAAATCCCTATGATGGTTGCCGTCCTGAATGTGTTCTGAGCTCCGATTGTCCTGCTGATAAATCGTGCATTAGAAACAAATGCGTTGACCCTTGTCCAGGAATATGTGGTAGAAATGCTGAATGTAACGTTATAAATCACGTTCCTAGTTGTGCTTGTTTTAAAGGATTTACAGGAAATCCATTTGACCAGTGTGTTAAAGAACCAATAATAGATATTGTTAAACCATGCCAGCCATCACCCTGTGGTCCTAACAGTGTTTGCAGAGAGAATGGTGGATTAGCATCTTGCGAATGCTTACCAGATTATAGAGGCGCACCTCCTGATTGTAGACCAGAATGTACTGACAGTAGTGAATGTCCGTCGGACCGAGCTTGCCACAGGTTAAAATGCGCTGACCCTTGCAGAGGAACTTGTGGCATAGGATCTCACTGCCAAGTTATTAATCACAGTCCTTTATGCAGTTGTCCAGCGAAAATGACTGGTGATCCATTCAAAAGATGTATCGAAATACAATTAATAGATATGGAAAAAGAGCAACAACCAATTCATCCATGTCAGCCAAATCCATGCGGATCATACAGCGAATGCCGACCGATTAACAACAGTCCATCATGTTCTTGCATTCAAGGATATATTGGTGCTCCACCGAATTGTCATCCGGAGTGCCTCGTCAATACAGATTGTCCGTCGCACCAGGCGTGTATCGCAGAAAAATGTAGAAATCCATGTGAAGGCTCCTGTGGATTTAGAGCTGAATGTCGCGTACACGACCACATACCTATTTGCATCTGTCCCATTGGTTATTCTGGTGATCCGTTCATACAATGTGTGGAAGTGATAGGTATGTATTTGGTCTTTATTGTAAAAGATGAACTCTGTTGTTGTTACCATGTGTGTGTTTAGATTATAATAATATGCATATCTTACGGTTGTACGTTGTTTTATAGGTAGTTGTAATTTGAATTGTGTAAAATGAATTTCGTTTCACATATTTTTTTAGGGTTCCGTACCATTACATACATTTTTTTGCTCGTTTTTATAAATAATGGTACGGAACCCTTCGTGTGCGAGTCCGACTCGCACTTGGCCGGTTTTTTTTTTATCTTATTGTCATTTCATAGAATAATCAATACTCAGTTTAAAGAAATTTCCATCACTAATTATTGTTTAAAATAAGTAAGTTTAATGTTAGCATATTCTATCATAGAATAACAAATCAAATATTCTTTATCCGTATATAATTTATTTAATACAAAACTTATTACCAAGAATAACATGTTACCTAGTGACAGTTTCTAAAATTCATACCTTTGAAAAATGCATACCTTCCTATAAAATTACAACACCTGTCCTGTGGATAAGTTCTTGTCAAGCATGCATGCAGCATGTAAGCAAGCATGCAACATGCAGCGTGCAAGCAAGCATGCAGCACGTAAGCGAAACAGGCAACAGGCATGGTTTCTGTCACGGCTCCGGCCCGCGGTCCCACGCGAGATTATCGTCGCAGATGGTATTAACGCTCGCCGCCGCGGCTGAGGTCGGTTTTGCGGCGATTGTGATGTCGGTTGTGAGTCGGTTTTGCAGCGATTCGTTTCTGTCATTTACTTTTGTAGTACAACATATTGACATTAAAGACAATATTTTAATTTAAGGGTAATAATGTCGTTGAAATAAAATACAATGAAAACATACATCGAACAAACAATATTCGTTAAAAAATAATTCTAGTGTTTGATAAGTTTGTTAAAATAAATAAATCTGGTTATACAATTCATTGAATTGTGTTTCTGTAAAATATGTTTCATTTAATTAAATAGTAGTTAATGTTTAGTTGAAATAAAATATTCGGAATAAAAATACAAAAACCAAATGTTATGTGTAACAATCTCTGGGAAACGTAATTATATGAAATATCTGTCTGCGAAACAAGGGGACACCACATGTTACGCTTACTATAATGTTATGCATTTTGCAGAAACTCGTCCTACTTCACTGGATCCTTGCAATCCATCACCTTGCGGTGGTAATGCTTTTTGCGAAGCGGGAACTTGCTCTTGCGCGCCTGAATATTTTGGAGATCCTTACGCCGGTTGTCGCCAAGAATGCAGTACTAATGGCGAATGTTCTCCGACTCGTACATGCCAAAGAGGAAAATGTGTCGATCCATGCCCAGGTGCATGTGGAACAAATGCTGTATGTTCAGTTAATAACCATATTCCATCGTGTACATGTTCTCCAGGCACATCAGGAGACCCCTTCAATTTATGTACTGAAATTCTAATTCAAAAAGGTATATGTTAAACTATTTACCCTAATTACTTTTTTATTTAACTTTAGCAACCCTTTCTAAATGATTATTTAAATGTTTTTAGACATACAAATTTCACCTTGTTTGCCGTCTCCGTGTGGCCCCTACAGTGAATGTACAGTAAGCAAAAACGGTGCTGCTGCTTGTTCGTGCAAAACGGGACATGTTGGATCTCCTCCATCTTGCCGACCGGAATGCCTTGTCAGCGCCGAATGCAAATTACAATTAGCTTGCATTGGCCGCCGATGTCGCGACCCCTGTGAAGGAGCTTGTGGGCGCGGCGCTCGTTGCCAAGTTATTGCGCATTCACCTATTTGCACATGTAACGAAGAATATACTGGAGATCCCTTCTCTTATTGCTATCCGAAACCAGGTATTAAAAGAGTGTATCCTAATGTCGTCAGTAAAAAAAAAAAAAAAAGATCGTCATGATCATGTTTTTTTTTTGTTTTATAGAACCGCCGTCAGGGCCTCTCAACCCGTGTGAGCCTTCCCCATGTGGTCCAAATTCAATTTGCGTTAATTCCGGCGAGACACCAGCATGCAGCTGTCAGCCAGGTTTCATAGGAGCTCCACCAAACTGTCGGCCGGAATGTACAATCAGCGCGGAATGCCCAGCGGCCTTAGCTTGCGTCGCGCAGAAATGTAAAGATCCGTGTGTACAAGCTTGTGGCCCGCGGGCCATATGCTCTGTGGTCGATCATCGTGCGATATGCGCCTGCGAGCCAGGTCTTGAAGGAGATCCCTTCCAGGGCTGCTCACAGCCTAAAGGTAATAGTCAAAATCATGATTGTACTATATTTGACACTTTTTAATTACTGTTTTATTGAACACCTTCAAGGTGCAGACTTAATTTGAAAAGTTTACAAATTTGCGTCAAAATAAATGTATTATAATATGTGGGTTTGGTAGGTAAATTATTTTATTATTCTTGTCAAATATTTTTTAAGATTAAGGTTATCGGATTTTTTATAATAATGCTCTAGCTAGGGAAACTGATGAACCAACCACTTAAGATGCATATAACCCCTCAGCTTGGCAAAGCGCGAACATTCGTTCATGCTATAAATGACGTGCTTGTCATGTATGAAAATATATACTTAGCGTTCACGCCTCACACGGTTTACTAATGAACATAGGACTGTAAAGATGTTCTTACTTTGGGACTATATGGTGACCATGCCCACCTATTGGTTTAAAGGCAATTACATCAATACAGCCCCTATGCAAATGCTTCCAACAAAAGCCTAGGACCAGGTCGGTAGGTACCGATACGAAGAAAAATAGGTGAATAAATCGCTTCCAGGAGGGATATAACTCGATTAAAATAACTGTTAATGTGATATAATGCCTTTTGCTTGACTACGGAGCACGCGGAGATAACATCGCACTTACAGTAAAGCTTAGGCTGTCCGCCATGACAGCCGCTTTTGGACGGCGCTGCTTAAGATAGTGACGCTGAAGCCGGAATAAGGAGGTCACTAAACGTCGCCAGGCGCAGCAAGCTTCAACTAACGCTTCGGAACAAGGACCTGCTTCTACGGTGACTGACATGTTTCTCGGTAAGTCAATTCATTTTATTTTAAAAACATTTCAGCTCCACCAAAGGTCGAATATCTAAATCCATGTGAACCATCCCCTTGTGGTGCAAATGCCGAATGTAAAGTACAAGGAAACGCTGGATCATGCTCATGTATGCCTGATTATTTCGGTGATCCTTACCAAGGTTGTAGACCTGAATGCTTAGCTGATTCAGACTGTCCGTTAGCGTCGGCGTGTAACAGAAACAAATGCGTAGATCCATGTCCGGGAGTTTGTGGATATAACGCTGACTGCTATGTCACCAACCATAAACCAATGTGTAATTGCAAGCCGGGTTACACGGGAACTCCACTCTCAATTTGTCATCTTGTAAGAGGTAAATATTCGAGGTAAATTATTGAAGTGAAGTCACGATGACTGAACATAGTTATTTAAATATAGATAATAATATCCTTTCAGAAAACGACATTGCAGTTATAAATGTATGTAATCCGTCACCTTGTGGAATCAACGCAATTTGTAGAGAAATAAACAATCAACCAGTATGTTCATGTCTTCAAAATTATATGGGCTCGCCACCAAATTGCAAACCAGAATGTATGATGAACTCTGAATGCAAATCCAATCGGGCTTGCGTCAATCAACGATGTGTTAATCCTTGCCCAAAGCCGTGTGGACAAAACACGGAATGCAAAGTAATCAACCACAGTCCAGTATGCACATGTCGGCCGGGTTACTCTGGAAACGCTTTTACTAAGTGTAGTCTCATAATGCGTAAGTTGGCATAAATAATATTTTAATCCTTATTTGAATCGGATGGCGCATAATAGTTATATTTAATTTATTTTGTAGAAACATCTCCAAGTGTGGCAGCTCCTCCAGATCCTTGTGTACCATCACCGTGTGGGTCATACGCCGAATGTCGCGATAATAACGGATTAGCTTCATGTTCATGCTTGCCGTCCTACGTCGGTTCACCGCCGTACTGCAAGCCTGAGTGCGTTGTGCATTCTGACTGCCCGAGCGATCGGGCTTGCGAAGCTGAAAAATGTCGAAACCCTTGCGAAGGCTCTTGCGGTCTATACGCCAAGTGTTTTGTAAACAATCATGTTCCTGTATGTCTTTGCCCAGATGGTTTCACTGGAGATCCATTTAGGCAGTGCACTCCTAAGCCTGTTGCTGGTAAAATATTGATTTCATCTTTGTTCTTTGTACATAATGGATAATTTAATGTTAGTTATTTTGATACAATATTTTTTCAGAAAATTACACTTTGACAAAAAATCTACGTTTACTTGTTGCAAATATGTAATCACTAATCATGCAATTTTTATAATAATTTTGCATATTATTTATAGATGTAGCCGAGCCAACTCCAAGGGATCCATGTCGTCCGAGTCCTTGTGGCCCGAACAGCGTCTGCAACAATGGCGTTTGCTCATGCATTGTTGGCTATCATGGTGACGCTTATCTTGGCTGCCGACCAGAATGCGTGTATAATACAGATTGCCCACTAGACAAAGGATGTTTACGAAACAAATGTGTAAATCCGTGTATTGGAACCTGCGGACTAAACGCCATCTGCGATGTTATGAACCACGTACCAATGTGTTCTTGTCCGAAAGGCATGAGCGGTAATGCTTTTATGGAGTGCAGACCATCTGCGGGTGAATATATACTTTTAATTAGGTCTATACATTCTGATTACATTGATTATCAAAATAATAAAATATTTGCGTTTTACAGTGTTTGTTACCAACCCATGCAATCCTTCACCATGCGGACCGAACAGTCGATGTCAACAATCAAATGGACAAGCAGTGTGTTCCTGTGTACCTGGGTATCGCGGCAGTCCCCCGACATGTCGACCTGAGTGCGTCGTTAGTCTGGAATGTCCACTAAAAGAAGCCTGTAACAATCAAAAGTGTATAAACCCGTGTATAGGAGCATGCGGTACAGCGGCCGTTTGTGATGTTATTAATCATAATCCAATTTGTACATGCCCGCCGTCATTTACTGGAGATCCTTTTGTGAGGTGTATAGTTATAGGTAAATATTTTACACGTAAACGAGATTAACTAACATTAATCAGTATTATTATTTTAAATCATCATCTTAAGCTTAACTCTGATGAAGTTGCGATATAATTAATTGTATTTCTTTATTTCAGTTCAAGAAGAAAAACAGGTAAATTCATGTGAACCATCACCCTGTGGGCCGTATTCTATATGCAGAATAAGTGGAGAAAGCCCCATCTGTGCTTGTTTACCGAGCTACAAGGGAACACCTCCCAACTGTCGACCTGAGTGCATTAGCAATAGTGAATGTGATTATAACTTGGCATGCCTCAATCAAAAATGTGCAGACCCATGCTTGGGCGCGTGTGGTTCCAATTCTGAATGTAGAGTTGTAAGTCATGCTCCCTTGTGCTTATGTCAAGCAGGATACACCGGTGATCCATTCACATACTGTAGCGCTATGCCAATCATGGACCAGGCTGAAGTATTAACGCCTTGCAATCCAAACCCATGTGGAGCCAACGCCGTTTGCAAAGAACAAAGAGGTGTTGGAGCATGTCAGTGTGTAGATGAGTACTTAGGAAATCCTTATGAAGGGTGTCGACCTGAGTGCGTCGTCAACTCCGACTGTCCTCTTAACAGGGCTTGTTCTAGAATGAAGTGTATCGATCCTTGTCCGGGTACATGTGGCTCGAATGCTCAGTGTCAAGTGCATAATCATATGCCAACATGTATATGTCAACAAGGATACACCGGAAATCCATTCAGCCATTGTAACATTATGCAAGAACGTAAGTTTATAATTATTTTATACCTAATTGATTAATAGTTGATGTAATAAGTAATAAAAATAACTAAATACAATTTCATTTTAGCACTGATAGTAGAAACGAATCCATGCAATCCTTCGCCATGTGGAGCAAATAGTCAATGCAGAGAAGTGAAAGGCCAAGCTGCGTGCTCTTGTTTGCCAAATTTCAACGGTGCACCACCAAACTGCCGCCCTGAATGTGTAGTGAGCTCGGAATGCCCCTCAGATTTGGCTTGTGTGAACCAGAAGTGCGTTAACCCATGCATAAACGCATGTGGAGAAAATGCTAACTGTAACGTAATCAACCATAGCCCCATATGTGTCTGTAAACAAGGTCTTACTGGAAATTCATTTACAAGATGCTATCCAATTAAAAGTAAGCAAACTTTGACCACTTTACAGCTTTTCTCTATAATGTTTTCGCTTGAATGCCTTTATCATATCATATCTTGTCCTTTTTTTAGTATCGCAGCCACCTCTAAATGTACCACCTCAAGATCCATGTTTGTCATCGCCATGTGGTCTGTACGCAGAGTGTCGGAATATTGGCAATGCTCCCTCGTGTGCTTGTAAGCCCAATTATATTGGCAGTCCACCAAACTGTAGACCTGAGTGCACAATAAATTCTGAATGCCCCAGTAACCAGGCCTGCATGAATGAAAAGTGTCGCGATCCTTGTCCGGGAGCTTGCGGCATAAACGCTGATTGCACTGTATTTAACCATATTGCTCAATGTGGCTGTTCTGAACAATTCACAGGAGATCCGTTTACTCGTTGTTTACCAATGCCAGAAAATGACGGTAAATATTTAACTTCATCTTTATTTTTCATTTACACGATTTTTATTCTATTTTATCAATAATTCACGAAGAAATATATATAGTTTTTCTAGCGCTAAGCGCATGTTTAATAGTATTTATCTGCATAACGGTTGAATAGTGACTCCTGCTAGAAAAACCAAAATAACTTTAAACAATATAACACCTAAAACTTATATTGCAGATACAGAACCTGATTTATGCAATCCATCGCCTTGCGGTGCAAACGCTTTATGTGACGAGGGTGTGTGCACTTGTTTACCTGAATATCAAGGAGATCCTTACTTTGGTTGTCGACCGGAGTGTCTTATGAGCACAGACTGTCCTCACAATAAAGCTTGTGTAAGAAACAAATGCGTCGACCCGTGTGTCAATACATGCGGCAGGGAAGCCATTTGCAATGTCTTTAACCACGTCCCCATGTGCACATGTCCAAAAGGATACTCAGGAAATGCTTTCCTTGAATGTCGACCAGTCAGAGTTGCTGAAAGTATTCAGCCTTGTAACCCATCGCCATGTGGTCCTAACAGTCAGTGCCGTGAAATCAATGGTCAAGCCATATGCTCGTGCTTGACTGGATATATGGGCGCTCCACCTACTTGTAGACCAGAATGTACATCGAGTGCAGAATGTGCACTAAATCAGGCCTGTTCCAATCAACGATGCATCGATCCTTGTAGAGGAAATTGTGGGTCAGGAGCTCTATGTCAAGTAATAAACCATAATCCGATTTGCTCCTGTCCATCAGGCTATACTGGGGATCCATTTACTAGATGTATTGTAGAAGGTAATCATCAATAATATTTTTGTACAGTCATGTTTTACTACTTTAAACTCCGATTAACTAAAGCCTTGTTTTTTTTTACTATTACAGATGTGCAACCACCACCTTACGTAAACCCTTGTGATCCTACACCTTGTGGGTCTAACTCTGTATGCAGGGAAGTAGGCGGCTCACCATCATGTGCTTGCCAGGTTGACTTTATTGGCAATCCACCAAACTGTCGCCCAGAATGCATATCTAATTCTGAATGTCCTAATGAATTGGCTTGTGTGAATCAAAAATGTCGCGATCCTTGTCCTGGTTCTTGCGGATCTGGAGCAGAGTGCCGGGTGGTAAGCCATTCTCCTCAATGCTTGTGTCCTGTAGGGTACACTGGGGATGCATTCAGAGGATGTCAAGTTATGGATGTGGCTCTTGCCCCTTGTTCACCTTCACCGTGTGGTTCGAACGCTATATGTAAAGAGTACAGAAACGCTGGCGCATGTGTGTGCTTACCAGATTACATTGGTAATCCTTATGAAGGATGCCGTCCGGAATGTGTTGTTAATTCAGATTGCTCTACGAACTTGGCATGCATTCAAAATAAATGTAAAAATCCTTGCAACAATATATGCGGACATAATGCTGTATGTAACGTTATCAATCATACTCCAACATGTGTATGTCTACCTGGTCTGACTGGAAGTCCCTATCAAAATTGTTTCGAAGAAAAATTAAGTAAGTTTGTTTTATATTATACCTCTGCAGGTAAAGATACAATTCCACTTATAGATGTTTGATTTAATTCTTTCATTTCAGAAATTCCAGCTAAGCCAAAATACCCTTGTTCTCCGTCACCATGTGGTCCAAATAGCGTTTGCAAAGTAACAAATGAGCAAGCTGTGTGCACATGTCAGCCAGAATATTTAGGAACTCCACCTGCATGTAGACCTGAATGTCTTGTTAGCTCGGAGTGCAATCAACAACAAGCATGTATTCAACGAAAATGCAAAAATCCTTGCGAAGGCGTCTGCGGATTAAATACAGAATGCAAAGTCATTAATCATAGTCCTATATGCTCGTGTCGTCCACAGTACACCGGCGACCCATTCAGTAGATGTTATATAGCACCAGGTGATCTTATTCTTCTCATTTTGCAGAATGATGCTTTTGTTCGGTTTATTGCTTTCTTAATAAAAATGGAAATGATTATTCCAGTTGCGGATGTTGCTCCCGAAAATCCTTGCGTGCCGTCACCGTGCGGGCCATTCTCTCAATGTCGAGATGTGGGAGGATCACCGTCTTGCTCCTGCTTGCCACAATATACGGGCAGTCCACCAAATTGTCGTCCAGAATGTACTATTAATACAGACTGTTCTAATGAGTTGGCTTGCATTAATGAAAAGTGTGTAGATCCTTGTCCAGGCTCGTGTGGAGTGAACGCAAATTGTAGAGTGCAGAGCCATGTGTCTATATGCACTTGCTTTGATGGTTATGTTGGCGATCCATTCCAAAGTTGTTCCTTGAAACCGAACATAGGTAAGCAATACTTGTGTTATTTTTAATAGAGTATTATTATAAATGTAGGCACGTAATAGTTCAAAATAACCTTTACAACACATGATGTTCATTATTTTTTTATTTCCAGAACCTGTTGTAACAGACTTGTGTAATCCTTCACCATGTGGACCGAACGCGGTTTGTAACGATGGAGTTTGTACTTGCATTTCTGAGTACAACGGTGATCCGTACTTTGAATGTCGCCCTGAATGTACAATAAGTTCCGAATGTCCCATGGACAAAGCATGTGTTAGAAACCGATGCGTCAATCCATGTATAAATACTTGTGGCATTAATGCCAACTGTGAAGTAGTAAATCACATGGCTGTTTGCACGTGCCCAGCTAGAACTGCTGGTAACGCGTTCATACAATGTAATCCCGTGCGAGGTGAGAACACTAAAATCTAAAATAATTTATAATGTTTCTTATAGTTAAGTGATAATTAACGTCCGCTTGAGCATACCTATGCCTACTTTTCACCTTTAGGCGTAAGGCATTCATTTATAACAATACAGTTAAGTACGATGCAATTGATGACTTTTGTGAACTTTAATAATTAAATTATCATTTTTACAGAAATGATTTCATCTTATCCTTGCCAACCTAGCCCGTGTGGCCCACACAGTCAATGCAGAGAGTTTAATGAACAAGCAGTGTGCTCGTGCCTGCTTGGGTTCCGCGGCGCGCCACCATCGTGCCGCCCAGAGTGCGTGGCAAGTTCGGACTGCCCACTAGATAAAGCATGTAGCAACCAGAAATGTATCAACCCTTGTCAAGGAACGTGTGGTGTAGCAGCCAAATGTCAAGTAGTCAACCACAATCCTATTTGTTCGTGCGGGCCAGGAATGACCGGTGATCCGTTTACAAGATGCATATTAATGCGTAAGTGATTCATTCTTTATAGCTCGTTCTATTTTCCTTATGTCATACAAACCTACGTTAACTTTTAAATTGTTTTTGTTATAGCTCTTAACATTCCTCTGATAAAAAATCCATGTCAGCCATCCCCATGTGGGCCCAATTCTGTTTGTCAAGAATCTGGAGGGTCTATTCCTTCATGTCAATGCCAACCTGAATTCATCGGAGCACCACCAAATTGTCGTCCTGAGTGTGTTTCCAACACCGAGTGCGCTTCACAAATGGCTTGCATAAATAGAAAGTGTCAAAACCCTTGCACACAAGCATGTGGCACCAATGCTGACTGCCGAGTGGTCAGCCATACGCCTATCTGTATCTGTCCCGAGGGTTACGCAGGTGACGCGGCGGTACAGTGTACTATAACGGCTCTGGCACCTTTTGAATCGGTGTCCCCGTGCACGCCCTCACCTTGTGGCTCCAACGCAGAATGTAGGGAACATTCTGGAGCAGGCGCGTGTGTATGTGTTACCGGATACTTTGGCAATCCCTATGAGGCATGTCACCCAGAATGCTTAGTGAACTCTGACTGTCCAAGTAATAAAGCATGTACAAGAAATAAATGTATGGACCCCTGCCCGGGCACATGTGCTGTAAATGCTGATTGTCAAGTAGTCAATCATTCACCTTTATGTACATGCCGACATGGTTATGTAGGCGACCCGTTCACACAATGTACTTTAAAACGTAAGTGTCGTTTATTTTATTCTGAAGTATCTGAGAAACAATGTATCTTTACTTAAATTTAATTTAATTCTCTATATTTACAGCCCACGAAGACGAACCAGTAAACCCTTGTCAACCATCTCCTTGCGGTCCTAACAGCCAGTGCCGAGTATCGAATGGTCAGAGTGCATGTTCGTGCTTACCTGAGTACCACGGGTCACCGCCGAACTGTAGACCTGAATGTGTCGTGAGTGCTGAATGCCCCGCAGAAAAAATATGCCAGAATCAGAAATGTATCTCTCCCTGCCCTGGGCCATGTGGACGTAACACAGACTGTAGAGTCATTAATCATAGTCCCATATGTACTTGTCAAAATAGATACACTGGAGATCCATTCTCCAGTTGCTATATAATAACAGGTAACAATCAATCTTCCCTAAATAATTACATATAACATTTTTCTCTCTACTAATATAAGAATATTTTTTGTAGTTCAAAAACAACCTCCACAACCTGAAAGAGATCCGTGTGTACCTTCACCTTGTGGACCTAATTCACAATGTCGAAACCTCCGAGGAAACCCATCATGTTCGTGTTTACCGAACTTTGAAGGCAGCCCTCCAAATTGTAGACCAGAGTGCACAATCAATGAAGATTGTGCTAGCAACCTAGCTTGCATAAACCAAAAGTGCAGAGATCCATGTCCCGGTTCTTGTGGATTGAATGCTAACTGCCAAGTCATAAAACATGTTTCGATTTGTTCTTGTGCTGAAGGCTACACTGGCAATGCGTTTACTCAATGTAATCTCATGCCACCAAAAGGTAATGTGTTATTTTTTTTTGCCACTATACGAAATCGACCTTAAGTACAACTACTTTTTTTACAATAGTTTCCATATTTATAGAAAATGACGATCCATGCAATCCATCACCTTGTGGAAATAATGCAGAATGTAATAACGGACAATGTAGCTGCCTTCCCGAGTTTATCGGAGACCCGTATGCTGGATGCCGTCCAGAATGTGTTCAGAGTTCGGAATGTGATCGCAGCAAAGCTTGTATCCGCAATAAATGCAAGGACCCTTGTCCGGGCACTTGCGCGACAACAGCTGTGTGTAGCGTAGTCAACCACATCCCCATGTGCAGCTGTCCGGAGCACATGACTGGGAATGCATTTGTCGAATGTCGACCTTTGCTAGGTAAGTGAGAAAAAATTATACTTATAATGGAATGTTTTGGAAATGACTAAATTACTCAATTATATCCTACATAAATTCATAATTACGTATTATTTACAGAACCTTTAGTTTCAAACCCGTGTCGACCATCACCATGCGGACCGAACAGTCAATGCAGAGAAGTCAACGGACAAGCAGCCTGCTCATGCGCCCCTAACAATATCGGGGCTCCTCCTGCGTGCAGGCCAGAGTGCACCATAAGCGCTGAATGCCCGCTCAACCAAGCCTGCAGCAACCAACGTTGTATCGATCCGTGTGTTGGTTCTTGCGGTGTAAACGCTGAGTGTAAAGTAGTCAATCACAATCCGATCTGCACATGCCCAGTATCGTATTCCGGAGAACCATTTTCGCGATGCTTTAGACTTCGTAAGTAAAAATAACATAGATTAATACTATAAAAAGATTAGTAGTGATACGATTCCAAAAATTCTTTCACTATTTACGTAGTGTCTATACTTATTTAAAACTTTACCGTGAAATAATTTAAAACCATAACGCGAGCCAAACCGCAGGCAAAAGCTAGTATCAAATAAAATTGTGTGTAGTCGACGGTATGGCTCTATGTCTACCTTTTCATGAGGAGAAAAAATACTTCTTCTACAGTGCTAATTTTTTTAAACACAATAGGGAATATGATTTGACTTACTTGCATATTCCCTATTGTACGGTTATTTAGATTATGCTTTGCTTGTTGTAGCAGATCGTTTGCCGGAAATAGTGAACCCATGTCAGCCGTCACCTTGTGGACCCAACTCGTTATGTAAAGAAGTTAACGAAGCACCATCTTGTACATGCTTGGAAGGGTACCACGGCCAAGCTCCTTATTGCAGACCGGAGTGTACAAGCAACGAAGAGTGTTCTACGCATCTATCATGCATCAACAACAAATGCAAAAATCCATGTGAAGGTGCTTGTGCAAGTAATGCGGAGTGTAGGGTTGTAAGTCACTCCCCCATTTGCCTTTGCCCGTATGGATTTACTGGAGATCCGTTCTTTGATTGCGTTCAAGAACCACTGTACCTAGATAATGTTGCTACTCCTTGTTCGCCGTCACCGTGTGGAGCTAACGCTCAGTGCAAGGAACGAAATAACGCAGGATCATGTTCATGCATAGAGGGATATATCGGAAACCCTTACGAAGGTTGCCGGCCGGAATGCGTCGTCAACACTGACTGTCCTTCGAATAGAGCTTGCATTAGTAACAAATGCGGCGATCCCTGCCCGGGTAGTTGTGGCACCAATGCTGAATGCCAAGTTGTAAATCATGCTCCTCTATGCACATGTATCAATGGTTATACCGGAGATCCATTCCGTTATTGCGTTTACCAAGGTATGGTTCGAACCATATAAGGTGACTGGTAATTTGTGACTTATACTTAAACACGTGACTATACTCATCATAACAAACAACTTTCCCAAAGAAACTTTTTTTTGAAGTGAAACTTCTTATGCGACTTCCAACAAGTTTAACGTTCTGATGGAGGGGTATATTTTCTATTACCCACTAAGAGATGGCAGTATAACAAGATTTGTGACTACGTAGTTCTACTAGGTACGCAAGATGGCGTGCAAACAGTCATGCATTCGACTCTTCAGTGTGACCAGCCTTCGCTCAATTTCCATGAGTAGAATAACCTCGATAAACTTATGTAATAAAAAGTGTACAACAATGAAACAATAAAATATTATTTAGAAGCTCATTATAATAACGAGAGTGAATGCGTGACACTCGAACGCATGCGTGTAGTATTACTAAGTTTCACTTCTTCCGCGCGGAGGGACTCCACGCACAATTTTTTTTATTTTCATTCACTTTTAAGTAGTTTTTATTAAGTATCGGTCACTAATTACGAGTCACCCTATATATTCGATGTTATTGAAAGGCAAAGATTTTAACATGAGCTAATCATATTGTGCTTTAATTCTAGAACCTCCACCAGTTTCCACACCGATCGAGGTGTGTTATCCGTCACCATGTGGACCAAACAGTCAATGTAAAGTGGTGAATAGTCATGCAATATGTTCATGTCTGTCCGAATACGTGGGTTCCCCGCCAAACTGTCGGCCAGAATGTGTCGTGAGCTCCGAATGCTCGCAAGATAAAGCCTGCATTAAACAGAAATGTATCAATCCTTGTCCTGGACCCTGCGGCACAAATACTAATTGCAAAGTAATCAACCACAGTCCGATATGCTCGTGCAGGTCGTCATTCGTTGGCGATCCATTTACACTCTGCACTCCTATTAAATGTAAGTACTGTGAAACTTGGTGCAAGTTACATTTTTAAAACATTTTCATAACTTTACTTAAAGAGCGTTTACACCTTACGGCATTGCATACAAACTTTCAAGTCCCTCTTGATGACTGAACCAAATTTAATTAAACTACATAGTCTTCATATGAATGAACCACGTGCTCCCGATTATCTGAAAACTTATTTCAAAGTGTTGGGCAGTTCTCATAGTCGTAACCTTCGAGCTTCCAAAAATCTACTTCTCCAAATTCCTTCTCACCGCACCGGTTTTTTGTCAAATTCTTATGCTAACTCGACTATAAAACTCTGGAACGCGCTACCCATTAGCATTAAAAAAGCCGAAAGTAAATTCACTTTTAAAAAGAAAGTTTGCAACCACTATTTAAGTCAGACTAAATAGCTCTTAATTTAAAGTCTAGTCGTAGTAATTATTATTAGGCTTCTCGTTTTTTATTTGGTATTTCTTATAATATATATTAGTATATTTATTTGTATATTGTGTATTAGTGTCTATGTATGTGTATGTATTTTCGAAAACTAGTAAATTTTTTTTTGTTCCTATTACAATATTGTCGTATTTTACCCAAAGGTTGACTGGTAGAGAATGCCTTGTGGCATTAAGTCCGCCTATGTACCACTATTGTACATGAAGTTTAAATAAATAAATAAATAATACGCATATTAAGCAGAATACATAGGTCTAAAAAGTTAATAAAAACATAATGTAAGGGATGCCACAAACTTACCATGATTGCTTTACAGACGAGACTGCTCCTGATGATGTAAGGAATCCTTGTGTGCCGTCTCCATGTGGTCCGAACGCTGAGTGCAGAGATATCGGCAATACGCCGTCATGCTCGTGCCTTACTTCTTTCATTGGTAGCCCACCGAACTGTCGACCAGAATGCACAATACATGCGGATTGCCCAAGTGACCGAGCATGTATCAATTCGAAATGCCAAGACCCATGCCCGGGATCATGTGGTGTATCTGCTGTATGCAGCATTCTTAACCACATTCCTATCTGTACATGCATCGAAGGGTATGTCGGTGATCCATTCACCAGCTGCCGGCCGAAGCCTTTAGAAGGTATTTACCTACTACTTGTTTCTTAAGTAAATTTGTCTTTGAAATATCTTATTTAAATAGAAAACGGGTTTCTTAGAAACTATTCAGAACTATTCTAGACTAAGTTACAGAGTATTATATTATTTGTTTCAGTTGAACCGTCAGTTGTGGATGCTTGCACAAATATACGCTGTGGTTCCAATGCAGAGTGCATAAATGGTCAATGCCAATGTTTACCGGAATATCATGGTGATCCATACTTCAATTGCAGACCGGAGTGTGTGTTTAGTTCCGACTGCGATCAATCTAAAGCATGCGTGCAAAGAAGATGTGTTGACCCGTGCGTTGGCGCCTGTGGGCAAAACGCCGTATGTCAAGTGGTAAATCATATCCCCATGTGCAGCTGCAACAATGGATTTACGGGAAATGCCTTTGTTTTATGTAATCCCATAAGAGGTAATCATACGATCAATTTCCAAAGAATTTTGTTGTTTTTATTTGTTTCGTCGTTCATTTATTTAAATGATAACGATACTTTTTACAGAAGCACCAAACCAAAGGCCGTGCAGCACACCAGTATGTGGCCCCAACAGTCAATGTCGTGAAATTAACAACCAAGCGGTGTGCTCTTGTCTGCCTACATATTTAGGAATACCGCCAGCTTGTCGTCCAGAATGTGTAGTGAACGCAGAGTGTCCGCAAAACCAAGCTTGTATGAAACAGAAATGTGTGAACCCTTGCATTGGAACGTGTGGCTTGCGGGCCACGTGTGAAGTCGTCAATCACAATCCGATTTGTGCATGTCCAGCAGCTCATTCCGGTGATCCATTCGTGGAGTGCCATTTTGTATCAAGTAAATATCATACATACATACGTTATAGCAATATGGTTGTTTAAAAAAATCTTTAACTAAATCTCGTCAATTTAAATTTTATAGATGCGCCACCTCTAGAAATCAACCCATGCCAACCTTCACCGTGTGGACCAAATTCAATTTGCCAAGAAATTAACGGAAGCCCGTCGTGTACTTGCTTGCCAGAATATAAGGGCCAACCACCCTACTGCAAACCGGAATGTATAAGTAATAGCGAATGTTCGCCGCATTTGGCATGTGTTAATCAAAAGTGCAGAGACCCATGTCTTCAGGCGTGTGGAGCAAATGCCGAGTGCCGCGTAGTTAGTCACTCAGCGATGTGCGTTTGTCCACAAGGCTATTACGGTGATCCATTTTCACAATGTTTACTGCAAAGCATAAATGAGCTATTAACTCCTTGCTCTCCATCACCTTGTGGAGCGAATGCGGTATGCAGGGAACAAAACAAAGCTGGATCCTGTATTTGTAATGAAGGGTATTTTGGAAATCCATACGAAGGATGTCGACCCGAATGTGTAAGCAACTCGGATTGTCCCGGAAACAGAGCTTGTATTGGAAACAAATGTCAAGATCCCTGTCCGGGTACTTGTGGCATCAATGCCGAATGCGCTGCGGTGCATCACGCTCCGACGTGTACATGCATCAGTGGCTACACAGGCGACGCTTTCCGTCGGTGTAACCCCATTTCTCGTTAGTAGCCTTTACTTGTTATTAATCTATCTTCATCGCATTTAAGGTATTATCAAGTATCTAATCAATTTCAAAATTTCCAGAACTAGATCCAACTCCAGTAAATGTATGCTATCCAAATCCATGTGGACCACATAGCCAGTGTCGCGAGATAAATGGCCAGGCCACTTGCAGCTGTTTACCTAACTACTTAGGGGAGCCTCCAGCTTGCAAGCTCGAATGTGTGATGAACTCTGACTGTGCCTCAGACAAAGCGTGTATAAACCAAAAGTGTGTAAATCCTTGTCCAGGCCCTTGTGGTCAGAGAGCAGAATGTAGGGTATTTAATCATAACCCTATTTGTAGCTGTGGTACTGGTCTGACCGGTGATCCATTCACTAGATGTTACTCAAAACCAGGTAAATAGACAGTTAGTTTAACTTTAGATGATTATAAACCTTAATCGTTTAATTATTTAAAAACCAAAGGATGCTTAACGAACCCGCCCTTAATATTTCAGTTCCTCAGCCAGTTTTAGACGAAAACAAGGATACGTGCGTACCATCACCATGCGGTGCTTTCGCGACTTGCCGTAACTTTGGGGGTCAAGCTTCATGTTCTTGCTCTACGGGATACATCGGTAGCCCTCCCAACTGTCGACCTGAATGTGTCAGGAATCAAGACTGTATCAGTTCATTAGCATGTATTAACGAGAAGTGTAAAGATCCTTGCCTTGGCTCGTGTGGACAAAACGCACGCTGTTCAGTCATGAACCACCTGGCGATTTGCACTTGTTTCGAAGGTTATAGGGGAGATCCGTTTACTGCATGCGTCGTAGAACCTTTAAAAGGTAGGTTATTGATCTTTATTTATTTGATTAGGTGAGCATATCCATAGTTTGAAACTTTTATACATTTCAACTTAATATGAACTTAAAAGGAAAAACGAACCATTACATTAGTATGCGAGATCTATGCAACGTATTATACTTACTATTCTTCTCTTTTTAGACACTGCCCCACCTGATTTGTGCAATCCATCACCTTGCGGCTCCAACACACAATGTAACAACGGAGATTGCACGTGTCTACCGGAGTATCACGGCGACCCATACGTAGGTTGTCGCCCTGAGTGTACTGTCAGCACAGATTGTCAAAGAGATCAGTTATGTGTACGTAAGAAATGTGTGAAACCCTGCCCGGACACTTGCGGAGCTAATGCTGTGTGCGAAGTTTTCAACCACATACCAATGTGTAGTTGTCCTGCCGGATATACTGGAAATTCATTCGTCGCGTGCAGTATTCTCCAAGGTATTTAAAATTTATATTTTTGTTTTACCAGACATATCTTGTCAATAGTTTTCATCGTTAATGCAAATATCTAATATTGGTATTATTTTAGCGCCTTTACCTGGAAATCCTTGCAATCCAACTCCATGCGGTCCGAACAGTCAATGTCGCGAAGTAAACAAAGTAGCTGTTTGCTCCTGTATACCTGGGTATTCAGGAAACCCTCCAACTTGCCGACCAGAGTGTACTACAAGCGCTGAATGCCCTCTAAACAAGGCTTGCAATAATTATAAATGTATAAATCCTTGCACCGGTGCGTGCGGAGTTGCGGCGCTTTGTGAAGTTGTAAATCATAATCCCATTTGTTCGTGCCCTAATGAATTTACTGGTGATCCATTTTCAAGATGTATACCAAAACGTAAGTAGAAAACGGAACAATAAAATAGAAAGTTTTTATTACTTCTTTTTTGACAGTTGTTAACATGTCTTAAATATTTTTCAGCACTTGAAATCCCAGCTCAAATAAATCCTTGTTTGCCTACACCTTGTGGACCATATTCGTTTTGTCAAGCTATTAATGATGCACCATCCTGTTCTTGTATGGCAGAGTATGTTGGGTCGCCACCAAACTGTAGACCTGAATGTTCTAGTAACAGCGAATGTCCGAACCACTTAGCTTGCATAAATAACAAGTGCGGTGATCCTTGTTCAGGAGCATGCGGTTCCATGGCAGAATGCCGTGTTGTCAGCCATACTCCTAATTGTTTATGTCCTCAAGGATACATTGGAGATCCGTTCGTATATTGTAATGTGCAACATGACGTGATACCTGCAGAGCGACCTACACCTTGTACTCCATCCCCATGCGGAAGCAATGCTGTCTGTGAAGAACGTAATAACGCTGGCTCCTGTGTGTGTTCCCTTGGATACCTCGGGAATCCTTATGAAGGGTGCCGACCAGAGTGTACAGTAAATACAGACTGTCCTTCAAACAGAGTATGTCAGCAAAATAAATGTCAAGATCCTTGCCTAGGGACATGTGGAGCCAATGCTCAGTGTCAGACGGTGAACCACGCTCCAATTTGCACATGCAATAGTGGATACACTGGCAATCCTTTCCATCATTGTATTGTCATTCCAAGTAAGTAACATCAATTTATTACCAGCTATCATGAATTGCATTAGTTAATTGAGAATTTTATTTAGTATTGTGTATTTTATTTCCAGATATTGAACCGCAGACAAATACTTGTGCACCATCCCCTTGTGGTCCAAATAGCGCATGTAAAGTAGTAAACGATCAAGCTGTATGTACTTGTTTAACAGATTACAGAGGCGCTCCACCAAACTGCAGACCCGAATGCGTTGTCAGTGCTGAATGCGCTTCGAATAAGGCTTGTGTGGGACTTAAATGCACTGACCCATGTGTTGGGCAATGTGGTCTTAATGCGAACTGCCTTGTCATCAACCACAGCCCCATATGTTCTTGTAGAATTGGTTTTACTGGAGATCCATTCAGTAGGTGCTATCAATTGACAATCACTACCCAGGTTCAAGAATCACCAAAGAATCCTTGTCTACCGTCGCCTTGTGGACCGTTTAGTGAATGTAGAGATATTGGTGGCATACCATCTTGCACTTGCCTTTCCAATTACATAGGGGCTCCACCAGGTTGTCGTCCCGAATGTATCATTAACGCCGACTGCTCTAGTAATTTAGCTTGTTTCAATCAGAAGTGCAGAGACCCTTGCCCAGGCTCATGTGGCCTGAACGCTCAATGTATTGTTAAAAAGAATACGCCCATTTGCACCTGTCTTGACAATTATATCGGAGATGCTTTCACTGAGTGTAAACTTCAAGGTGAGTCTTCAAAATTTTAAATGTAATAAAATTTAAGTTGTTTTTAGGGTTCCGTAGCCGAATGGCAAAAAAACGGAACCCTTATAGATTCGTCATAACTGTCTATCTGTCCGTCCGTATGTCACAACTACTTTATTCCGAAACTATTAGGACTACACAGTTGAAACTTGGTAGGGAGATGTATTCTGTGAACCGCTTTAGGATTTGATGATACAAAAATAAAAAATAAAGATTAAGAGTAGGCTCGCCAACATAGAACTGAAATAAAAAAAAACATCAGAACTATAAGTGCAGTGTCTATAGATAGGTCATTTAAAATGACATTTAGGTTTCTAAAACCATGTTTTCTCAAAGTCAATCGTTTGAAAGATAGACACTAAAATGGTAAAATGTGTGCACCCCCCCACCCTAATTTCTAAAGTGCGAGGCAGAAAATTTTGAAAATGTAAGATTGTAAAAAAACTTGAAAAAAAAATTGGTTTGAATAAGATTTAGTTTTTGAGATATGGGACTTTTTCATACAACTGCAGCAGTAACTTTGTATTTAACAAAAATACTACGGAAAACAAATTTTGTTTTGCTGTTGAATGTAAACGTTTTAATACAACATTATGAATGACCCTTCAAAATATTTTCATTATATAATTTAGTGCTACTGAACCCTGTGTGCGTGTGAGTACGACTCGCACTTCGACGGTTTTTTTAAAAGGTACTTAATATTTACGAAAATATTACTTGTGTTACAGAAATTCCTCACGATGAAGTTGATTTATGCAATCCATCACCCTGTGGTTCTAATGCAATTTGCGATAATGGGGAATGTTCGTGTATACCGGAATACCAAGGAGATCCATACTATGAATGCCGCCCTGAATGTGTTCTTAGTTCAGACTGTCCTCAAGATAAAGCATGCTTCAGGAATAAATGTACAAACCCTTGTAATAGTGGGGTGTGTTCAAGTAACGCAATATGTGAAGTAATAAACCATATTCCGATGTGCCGTTGTCCAGAACGTATGACAGGAAATGCATTTGTACAATGTTCGCCTGTTGAAGGTATTTTCTTAATTACATTCAATTCATATTTTTCACTAATTTTTCCTGAATTTCGCAATATATTTTGTTGTAACATAATTTTAATGTTATTTTTTCAGTCGTAAACAGGCAACCTTGTCAACCAAGTCCATGCGGACCTAATAGTCAGTGTAGAGAAATAAACACTCAAGCGGTGTGCTCGTGTCTTAGCGGCTACAAGGGCAGTCCACCATCGTGCAGGCCCGAATGTACTGTTAGCACAGATTGTTTGCCTAGTGAAGCCTGCAGCAATATGAAATGTGTTAATCCGTGTCAAGGAGCCTGTGGCGTCGCAGCAAAATGTCAAGTGATTAACCATAATCCCATTTGCTCGTGCCCGCAGTCATACACCGGAAATCCATTTGTTAGATGTATTATTCAAGACTTTAATCCAGAGCCCCTAAACCCTTGCCTTCCATCACCATGTGGACCAAACTCAGTATGCAAAGAAACAGCAGGTGCTCCTTCATGTTCGTGCCTCAGTGGCTTCGTAGGCTCACCGCCATACTGTAAGCCAGAATGTATTAGCAATTCTGAATGTCCTCTTCAACTCGCCTGTATCAATCAGAAATGTACAGACCCCTGTATTGGTTCCTGTGGTACAAACGCACAATGTCACGTCATAAGCCACTCTCCGTCATGTTCCTGCATGGCTGAACATACTGGTAATCCATTTGTAGAATGCCGCAGAATTGAAATATACCAAGAAGTAACGTCCCCTTGCCAACCCTCCCCTTGTGGAGCCAACGCTATTTGCAAAGAATACAATGGAGCAGGATCATGTACATGCTTGCCTGACTACTTTGGCAATCCCTATGAAGGCTGCAAGCCTGAGTGTATTATAAACACAGATTGTCCATCAAACAAAGCTTGCCTCCAAACGAAATGTCAAGATCCTTGTCCCGGCGCTTGTGCGCCTAATGCCTTCTGTCAAGTGGTCAACCATGCACCATCATGCTCCTGTCAAAGAGGTTATACAGGAGATCCGTTTAGATATTGTACTCCCGAACGTAAGTTTACCTTTGCATATACTTGTTAATGACCAACAACCATAAATTATATTATCCTAAAACTTTATAATACATTTTCATTTTAGAAATGTTGGATGTACCGATTGATGTCTGTCAACCATCACCCTGTGGGCCAAACAGTCGCTGTCAGGAAGTAAACAAGCAAGCAGTATGCTCATGTTTACCTAATTACATAGGAACGCCTCCAGGATGTCATCCAGAATGTGTCACAAGTGCAGAATGCTCGAGACAACAAGCATGCATTTATCAGAATTGTGGAAACCCATGTCTAAATGCATGTGGTACAAACGCAGAATGTCAAGTTATAAACCATAGCCCTATCTGTACATGCAAGTCTCGATACACTGGTGATCCGTTCACTAGGTGCAATCCAATACCACGTAAGTTGGAAAAATGCTTTGGAAGAAAAAAAAAAAAAAACTTGGCACTTTCAACTAACAATATCTTTTATTTTTAGCACCAGTGGCAAATTCAGTCTTAGAGCCATACAGAAACCCATGCATCCCATCTCCATGTGGTCCTAACTCGATCTGTCAAGAGATACGAAACGTACCTTCTTGCACATGTATGCCCAATTACGTTGGAAGTCCACCAAACTGCAGACCTGAATGTACGTTAAACGCTGAATGTCCCACTTCTCAAGCGTGTATCCAGCAGAAGTGCCGGGATCCGTGCCTCGGCTCGTGCGGCGTGGGGGCGTTGTGTACTGTGACACGCCACACTCCTATATGTACTTGTCCAGAAGGTTACACTGGCGATGCATTCACAGTGTGCTCACCTAAACCGTTAGGTATGTTACAATAGTTTGAAATCATTATATTCAATGTCTTTCATTTAATTGCAAGGCTACATAATAATTCAACCAAGTGTTTCGAAATTTTATAAGAGAACCTCAAAATAAATAACACCCTTCTGTCTATAACTTGGTTATTGAATTTCTAACTCTTTACAGAAGCTGAGATTATCGACAAATGCAACCCATCTCCTTGCGGGTCAAATGCTATATGTAACGATGGATTATGCTCTTGTATTGAAGAGCATCAAGGAGATCCTTATGTAGGCTGTCGACCTGAATGCGTTCTCAGCTCAGATTGTCCACGTGACAGAGCTTGTGCCCGCAACAAATGTGTTGACCCTTGTCCAGGCACGTGTGCTCCCAACGCAATTTGTGATGTTATTAATCATGTGCCTATGTGCAGTTGTCCTCAAGGAATGACTGGGAACGCATTTTACAATTGTGAACCTATTCAAGGTACGTCACACATTGTATTTTTTTACCTAACCATTTGGCTTAGAATGAAATCGATTAAAATTTTGAAACTATTTTTTTGTGGTTTTTGCAGTACCCTTCGTAACGAATCCATGTATTCCTACTCCTTGTGGACCCAACAGTCAATGCAGAGAAATTAACGGACAAGCAGTATGCTCATGTGTGCTCGGATACCTTGGAAGCCCACCTCTTTGTAGACCAGAGTGTGTGGTCAGTTCGGATTGTCCACTCAACAGAGCTTGTAATAATCAGAAATGTATTGACCCGTGTATTGGCTCTTGTGGCGTAGAAGCAAAATGTAATGTCGTGAAACATAATCCTATTTGTACTTGTCCACCCAAATACACAGGGGATCCTTTCACAAGATGTGTACCTTACAGTAAGTAATTTTTATTAAACTTTATGTTGGCATTATTTTTGACCTAATCGATGATACCTATTTAATAGAACATATTTGTATTTTTATACTCTCAAAAAACGATGAAGGAAAACATCGTGAGGAAACCGGCATGTCCTAGAACCAAAAATTCGAAGACATGTGACATCTACCAACCCGCACTGGGCCCGCGTGGTGGATTACAGCCCACTCCCTCTCATAGAAGAGGAGGCCTGTGTCCCAGCAGTGGGAACATTATAGGCTAGTGATGATGATTTGTATTGTGTGACGCGCTGGAATCCAGAAATCCACGTACGAAGCGAGTTTTTTGCGTACCTACTGTTTTTTTTTTAAATAAAATTACTTTACAAAATACATGTTTATATTTTAGGACCGCTGCCAAGCGCTGATGTAACACCTTGCACGCCGTCTCCATGTGGACCTAATTCTATCTGCAAAGAAATCTCAGGAACACCCTCGTGCGTTTGTATGCAAAACTTCTTTGGCTCACCACCATATTGCAGACCTGAATGTTCTAGTAACAGCGAATGTCTTTCTAATCAAGCATGTATCAATCAAAAGTGTAAAGATCCCTGCGTCAACGCATGTGGTATCAACGCTCAGTGCAGAACAATAAGTCACTCTCCAATGTGTTTCTGTGATAATGGCTTTACTGGAGATCCATTCTCTAATTGTTATCCACAACATGACATTTACCCTGAAAACCCGACACCATGCGAGCCGTCGCCGTGCGGACCGAACGCTGAGTGCAGAGAACATAACGCCGCTGGGTCTTGTAGATGTTTACCTGATTACATTGGAAACCCCTACGAGGGATGTAGGCCAGAATGCACGGTAAACACGGACTGTATTGCTAGCAAATCATGTATCCGTAATAAATGTCAAGATCCTTGCCCTGGAACATGTGGACCATTGGCAGTGTGTGCTGTTGTTAACCATCTCCCATCATGTAGCTGCCCAGGTGGCTACAGTGGGGATCCTTATATAAGATGTGACATCTTAAGAGGTATGATTACGATCACAAGATCTGTTTGATATTCTAAAGTATGATTGCACTAAAACATTGTAATTTATCATTTTCGTTACAGATCCAATTCCAGAAATAACAACTCCGTGCGTACCAAATCCATGTGGACCGAATAGTGTGTGTCGTGCCGTTAACGGACAAAGCGTGTGCTCTTGCATGCCAAATTACATCGGTTCTCCTCCTGGTTGTAGACCGGAATGTACAGTTAGTTCTGAATGTTCCAAAGAGAAAGCTTGTATCAATCAAAAATGTGCTGACCCTTGCCCTGGTCATTGTGGATTGAACACAATATGTAGAGTTATAAATCACAGTCCTATATGTTCTTGTAGCCCTAGTTTCATTGGGGATCCATTTACACGCTGTTACCCTCAACGTAAGTATAACCATAAACATAGAACAAAACATAAAAAAAGAAAAAAAGTCTTAATATACAATATCCCATTTCAGCTCCTATACAGCATCAAGCAGAACCTATTAGGAATCCTTGCGAACCAAACCCATGCGGTGAGAACGCCGTCTGCCGCAGTGTCAACGACGCCCCGTCGTGCTCATGCATGCCTGACTATCAGGGACTACCGCCGAACTGTCGACCAGAATGCGCCATCAATCAAGACTGTCCATCAGACAAAGCGTGTATCAACCTGAGATGTCGCGATCCATGTCCGGGAAGCTGCGGACAGAACACTTTATGTTCGGTATTCTCACACGTTCCCGCCTGCTCCTGTAGTCAAGGATTTTCAGGAGATCCGTTCGTTTTTTGTTCAATTCTTGAACATGTACTAGGTAAGACCATGATGTGTTTATAAACAGTTAGAAATCATCTGAGTCGGAATTGCCTTTGCCCAGGTACTGACGTTTTTAAGAAACTTAACTGGCTTATAACATATTTACATTTATTTCAGATGAAATTCCACCAGATCCTTGCAACCCTTCACCATGTGGATTTAACGCACAATGTAGAGACGGAGTTTGTACATGTATCAGTGACTACCAAGGAGATCCATATTTTGGTTGTAAACCAGAATGTTTAACAAGCATGGATTGTTCGTTAGACAAAGTTTGCTCAGGAAATAAATGTATTAACCCATGTCCAGGAACATGTGCCCCAAGTGCGCAATGCAATGTTTACAATCATATCCCAATATGCACTTGCCCTGAGGGAACAACAGGAAACGCATTCGTCGAATGTCATACATACGAAGGTTAGTAAACCAGTTCCTTATTGTACTTATATCACAATTACATAAAGATACTTGCAAGTTAGCTATTTAGATTAAATACAACAATCAAAATAATAAGACGATTGTTGTTTAATGTCTTGTTCTATTTTCAGTTGTGCACGTTGAACCTTGTAATCCAAGCCCGTGCGGCCCCAACAGCCAGTGCCGCGCTATAAACAACCAAGCCGTTTGCTCGTGCCTGCCCTCCTATATCGGTAGTCCTCCGTCGTGCAGACCAGAATGTACCATCAGCGCAGAATGTCCTCTGAACGAAGCATGCAACAATCACAAGTGTATAAATCCTTGCATTGGTAGCTGTGGTTACGGAGCTAAGTGCGCAGTAGTCAACCATAACCCAATATGTTCATGTCCACCACAATATACTGGGGATCCATTTTCGCGCTGCAGTCCAATATGTATGTCCACATCTTCAATATATACTGCTTTATGATTAATTCAATACACATCAATGTTATAACATGCACATAAGTTAAAACAAAGCTATAATTAAATTTAAACATATTCTAGTAACGGCTTTTGTTCCATTTCAGTTGCTACTCCACTGCCACGACTTGATCCCTGCACACCATCGCCATGTGGTCCCTACTCAGTGTGTAAAGTGATTGGTGAATCGCCCTCATGCACATGCCAATCAGATTACATCGGAGCCCCACCTAATTGCCGACCGGAATGCATTAGCAATTCAGAATGTTCGAGCAACTTAGCATGTATCAACCAAAAGTGCAAAGATCCCTGCCCTGGAAGCTGCGGATATAATGCAGATTGTAGAGTTATCAGTCACGCTCTAATCTGTTCGTGTCCATTTGGTCAAACTGGGGATCCTCTGATATCTTGTGGGCCTTTAAAAGGTAATTAAACTATTACTCTTTTCATTAACCTGCATTACGATTGTAAATACATAGGTACTTATTCATTTAATATTTTTTACAGACAATAAAATTGAATACAACTCTCCTTGCGAACCTTCTCCGTGTGGTCTTAATGCAGAATGCACTGAAAGGAATGGAGCGGGAGCGTGCAGATGTGTTGACACGTATGTGGGCAACCCGTACGAGGGTTGTCGACCCGAATGTGTTATTAACACAGACTGTCCTCCTATGCTAGCTTGCATTCAGAGCAAATGTAGAGATCCTTGTCCGGGCATATGTGCACCAAATGCAATCTGTCAAGTTGTGAACCATTTGCCTTCTTGTTATTGCCCTCCAGGACTAACTGGAAATGCATATGTCAACTGCATAGAGAAACTGGAAGGTATGTTTGCTGAAAACTTACCCATGATATTTTTTTCTAGTGTTGTGTCTAATGATATCCTTGTATTTTTCACAGATCCAGTCAAGCCAACACCATGCTCGCCTTCACCGTGTGGACCTAATAGCCAGTGCAGAGAACTAAACGCACAAGCAATATGTAGTTGCCAAATCGATTTTATGGGGACCCCGCCAAACTGTCGACCGGAATGTACAATAAACAGCGAATGCACTAGTGACAAAGCCTGCGTAAACCGCAAATGCGTAGACCCGTGCGTTAATCAATGTGCTAGAAATGCAAACTGCAGAGTAATCGCTCACAACCCTATATGTTCATGTCAGGATCGATTCACCGGAGACCCATTTACTAACTGTGTACAGAGTAAGAACTCACTATATTCAAAATAATTTCATTCCTGTCTCGTACTATCGTTAACTAAATATTGAATATGTTTCAGTGCTACCATCAATTTCGACGCTACGACCAGAAGTAAATCCGTGCATACCATCACCATGTGGTCCGAATTCTCAATGCCAAGAGTTCAATGGCAACGCACGCTGCACTTGTCTTCCGAATTACATTAGCTCTCCGCCGAGATGCAGGCCGGAGTGTACTATCAACTCTGAGTGCAATGCAGTCATGGCATGCATCAACCACCGGTGCAGCAACCCGTGCCCCGGTGCGTGCGGCAATAATGCGCAGTGTAACGTCAACAACCACCTACCGATCTGCTCGTGCTTGCCTGGTTTCAGCGGCGATCCGTTCAGCAGCTGTCAAATCATGCATCAAGGTACCTAATTTTCACTTTTATCTGATTTGTGATAGTAGCTCACACCTACATAACGCGATTTATAATATCTATTTGTGACTGAAACTTTGTTATTATTGTTTAGATCCCGAGCCATTGAATCCTTGCACACCATCACCATGCGGTGCTAACGCTGTGTGTGACAATGGTGTTTGCTCATGCTTACCGGAATACTTTGGTGATCCATACTTTGCATGCAAACCTGAATGTGTGCTGAACTCAGACTGCCCAAGAAATAAAGCCTGTATCAGAAACAAATGCAATGACCCATGCATTGGAACATGTGGAGTTGGAGCCATTTGTGAAACTATCAATCATATTCCAATGTGTTCATGCCCACAAGGATTTACAGGGACACCATTCCACTATTGCAATGAAGTTAAAGGTAAAATTGATAGCCTGCCGAGTTATCTTCGTTTACCCGTCGATATAAAGGTTATTTAGTTAAACTGTTCCATTTTCCAGAACCGGCAGCACCGATCAATTTATGTGAGCCGTCCCCGTGCGGCCCATTCAGTCAGTGTAGAGAAGTGAACGGTCACGCTGTGTGTGTCTGCGTGCAGGGTTACCAGGGTAGCCCGCCTAACTGTCGCCCTGAGTGCACAGTTAGCTCCGATTGTAACTTGAACCGAGCTTGTTCCAACCAGAAGTGTATAGACCCATGTCCAGGCGCTTGTGGACGCAATACCCATTGCATAGTTGTCAATCACAACCCTGTATGTACCTGCTTGTCAGGATACTCCGGTGACCCATTTTCTGTTTGTCAATTAATTCGTAAGTATACACCAATTTATTAATGTTACCATAATGAAAGATTTTGCGGCATTTGACATAGGTAATCTTCTAACATATATAAAATTCTCGTGTCGCGGTGTTTGTTTTGTATGAAATTTTGTGTGCATCGGGTAGGTCTGAGAATCGGCCAACATCAAAACCCATCAAAATTTCCATGCGAACGAAGTCGCAGGCAGCAGCTAATGTCTTATAAAATTATTTCATTACAGCCGCTACGCCACCAGAAAAAGTAAACCCATGCCTTCCTTCACCATGTGGACCTAACTCTCAATGCACAGAAAATGGAGTAAATGCTGATTGCCGATGCTTGCCTGAATTCACTGGCGCTCCACCCAATTGTAGACCCGAATGTACCAGTAACACAGAATGTGCATCAAATATGGCTTGTATAAATAGGAAATGTCAAGATCCGTGTCGTGGTTCGTGCGGCGTGAACGCTGAATGTACAGTCGTTAGTCATACGCCTATTTGCTTATGTCAAAATGGCTACTCCGGCGATCCATTCCTATACTGCACCATCAAAGTTGCCGCCACCGAAACAGAACGCCCAACACCTTGCGTTCCTTCACCATGTGGCGCAAACGCCGAATGTAGGGAGCAAAATAATGCCGGATCGTGCACATGTTTACCTGGATACTTCGGTAACCCTTACGAATCATGCAAGCCAGAATGCCTGATTAATTCAGATTGTCCATCAAACTTAGCTTGTTACCAAAACAAATGTCACGATCCCTGCCCGGGCACATGTGGCATAAATGCTCAGTGTAACGTGATCAATCATATTCCAAGTTGTTCGTGCCCTGATTTGCATTATGGGGATCCGTACAAAATATGCACGTACAAAGTTCAATGTAAGTATTTCATTTAATTATCATTTAGACAAATAAATAAAATTGAAGTGTGTGTTCGTAATTTCAAATAACAGTCATTTTACTGAAAGTATACACGGTACTATAACAAGCATATCTATTATTTTTTATTTACGTCTGTCTGTTTGTTCCGGCTAATCTACGAAACGGCTGGACCGGTTTGACGGGATTTTTACTGGCAAATACATAATATTATCAGGAGTAAATTAAGCTACTTTTGAAAAAAAATAATACCCTTGAAATTGTTAACAAAATCCGAATCGAATATCCCTATTTGATTTGGATTTGTAATATTTTTATAATAATTTGACGCGGACCAAGGTCACGGGCAACAGCTGAAGGCAAAATATAATATACCGTCAAAATATTATAAGGCCCGCTTGTGCCACAATGACTATGACAGGGACAGAGAGATGTTAAGTCTTTGGTGCAACCGGGCCTGACTAACATATTGTTGATCTTGTTGGATGCTTTATTACAAAATAACATACACGTTTTATTGCAGCCGATCCAATAGACCCATGCAATCCTTCACCATGCGGTCCGAACAGTCAATGCAAAACACAAAATGGTATAGCTATATGTACCTGCTCGAGTGGCTACCAAGGATCACCTCCAGACTGCCGTCCAGAATGCGTTACCAGTTCGGAATGTCCATTAGACAAAGTATGTGAGAACTTCAAATGTGTATCGCCTTGTGACAGAGCATGCGGTATACAAACAGAATGTAGAGTCATAAATCACAATCCAATTTGTTCTTGCAAACAAGGTTACACTGGTGACCCATTCTCGGTTTGTTACGTACTTCCTGAAAAACAACCGCCTCTAATGGAGGAAGTGCATCCATGCGTTCCTTCTCCTTGTGGATTGAATGCAGAATGCCGCGATATTGGTGGAGTGCCATCTTGCTCATGTACACTTGGATTCTTTGGCAGTCCTCCTAACTGTAAACCGGAATGTGTAGTGAACACAGACTGTAGCAATGATAAGTCTTGTATGAACATGAAATGTCAGAACCCTTGTTCGGGATCTTGTGGCTTAAACGCAATTTGTAACGTTGTTAATCACATACCAATTTGTTCATGTCCAAATGGCTATGAAGGCGATCCTTTCGCAGTATGCAATGTCAAACCACCGGGTAAGTTATAACAGATTATTCGTTATAGAGGCAGACAAACAAGTTTTGAAAACAATTTAACTTAATCTTGGTGCTTGTTAAGTAATTCTATCAACTTTGTGATACTGTTTCAGACACGCCTAATATAATTGATCTATGCCATCCTTCGCCTTGCGGAGCTAATGCAGTCTGTAACAACGGCGAGTGCACTTGCTTGCCTGAGTATCAAGGAGACCCCTACTTCGGTTGTCGACCTGAATGTGTTCTAAGTACAGACTGCCCGCTAGACAAAGCGTGCCTTAGATCAAAATGTGTTGATCCCTGCCGTGATATGTGTGGTCTGAACGCCGAATGCAATGCATATAACCACGTCGCGATCTGTAGCTGTCCTAGTGGTATGACAGGAGACGCGTTTACGCAGTGCACCCGCATTGAAAGTATGTACCTACTTCAAACATTTTTTTGTAATCTTTATTTAACAATAACATACGGCTACAAAAATAAACGATTTTATTTACAGAACCTGTGACTAGGACATGTGAACCTTCTCCTTGTGGACCAAATAGTTTATGCAGAGAAGCAAATGGTCAAGCTATATGTGCCTGTCTCCAAGATTATATTGGCAATCCACCCAACTGTCGCCCCGAATGTATTCAAAGTACAGATTGTTCTCCATCTCTAGCTTGCATTAATCGGAAATGCCAAGACCCATGCCCAGGTTCATGCGGTCTTAACGCAATATGTAACGTTAACAATCACAATCCAATATGTACATGTCCACCAAGATATACTGGCTCTCCATTTAGTCACTGTTACGGTAATTACTTTATTTCTTCTACGTGATCTTTATTTGTAGTTTTGAATGTACTGAAAATAATTAACGTACATATGTATATGGTAGGTACCTAATATGTTTACTTATATTTTCAGTCCAACCAATTGAAGAACGGCCTTCAAACCCATGCGTGCCATCGCCTTGCGGACCAAATAGTATATGCAACCCAACACCCAACGGCGATTCGTACGTTTGCACTTGTCAGCCGACGTTTGAAGGCACTCCGCCGCAGTGTCGCCGCGAGTGCACCACCAGCGACGACTGTCCGTCGAACAGAGCTTGCATTAACTACAAGTGTAATGACCCGTGTCCCGGATCTTGTGGAACTAATACGCAATGTGCTGTACGCTTGCATACTCCAATGTGCTCTTGTGAAGAAGGGTACACCGGCGATCCATTCACGGCTTGTTACTTGATACCACAAGCTGTCGAAAAATTAAATCCTTGTAATCCTACACCTTGTGGAGCCAATGCTCAATGTAAAGTTTCTAGAAACGACGCTGCAGCGTGTATTTGTGAACCTGGATATTTTGGGAATCCCTACGAGTCTTGTAGACCCGAATGTGTAGTAAATACCGACTGTCCTTACAATAAAGCATGTCTGAGGAACAAATGTGAAGATCCTTGTCCGGGAGTTTGTGGTTCCTTAGCATTATGTCAAGTTATAAATCATATTCCATCATGCAACTGTGCACCTGGATATACAGGAAATCCATATTCATACTGTCACATCGACATTATAGAACAAAGTAAGTTTTAGACCATTAGGTAGGTCACCCAAACGTTTGTAAAAAACTGTTTTAATGTTGACGTTATTTTACAGCGCCTATTTCGGAAAGTCCTTGTGTGCCAAATCCTTGCGGAAGCAACTCTATCTGTAAGGACAACAACGGACTAGCAATATGCTCGTGCAAGCCAGATTTCTATGGATCTCCGCCTAGTTGCCGACCCGAGTGCACAGTCAACTCAGAATGTGACTCTTTCAAGAGTTGTATCAGGCAGAAATGTGAAGACCCATGTATTGGTTCATGTGGACAAGAAGCCGAATGTAGAGTTGTAAACCACGCACCGATATGTTCCTGTAAGAGGGGATTCGAAGGCGACCCATTCGTTAGATGTGCCATTGTCAAAGGTATGACTGCATGACCGATCTGCAAAAAAATATTTGATTTAAAAATCTAATATTACTAACGGAATCCATCTAATACTTATTTTTCTTTCAGAAATTACAGTTCCACTTGAAGATCAAAATCCATGTGTGCCATCACCCTGCGGACCAAATTCTCAATGTCAAGTTATAAATCAAGTATCATCATGTGCATGCTTGGACAACTATATCGGCTCACCACCGAACTGTCGAGCGGAATGTACTGTGAACTCAGACTGCCCGAGCACCAAAGCTTGTATTAACCAAAAATGTCGCGATCCATGCCCGGGCTCGTGTGGCCTACAAACAGAGTGCCAGGTTTACCAGCACGCAGCTATTTGCAGTTGCAGAGAAGGATATACTGGAAATCCATTCCAAAGTTGTCGCGTAAAGGAGAAAATAGGTAAATATTTCGTAGAATCGAGTAGGTAGGCGATTTAGTAAAGAATTTTATAGCAAAATTCTTTACTAAATCGCCAACTCATCTTTTTCTTCGTTCCAACTTTCTGTCTTCATTATTTTTGTTGCAAAGACTTGTTTTCTTTTAAACATTATTCACTTTAAGTTAACCCTATTACACCGTTTACAGATCCTCTGCCTGCTGTATTTGACAAGTGCGACCCTAGCCCCTGCGGAGCAAACGCTAACTGTAACGATGGACAATGTACATGTAGGCCGGATTACTTTGGAAATCCGTACTTGAGTTGTCGTCCGGAATGCACACACAATTCCGACTGTCCTCTTACTAAAACATGTGTTAACAACAAATGTGTTAATCCTTGCACAAATCTATGTGGACAGGGAGCTTTATGTGAAGTATATAATCACATACCCATGTGTAGTTGTCCATCGAACACTAGTGGAAATGCATTCTTTTCTTGCACTCCAATAACAGGTAAATATAAAACTTCGCAGGTTTACGTACTTAATTCGATATTATCGGAAGATTATCTACATGCATTCTAAAATTTATATCCGATTTCAGTGATACCAGAAAACCGAAACCCATGTCATCCGTCTCCATGTGGACCGTATAGTGTATGCCGAGCGATGCTAGAACAAGCAGTTTGTTCGTGCCTGATTGGCTACATTGGCGCGCCTCCAACGTGCAGGCCGGAATGTTTGGTGGATTCAGATTGTACAAGTCTCATGGCGTGTTCAAATCAAAAATGTAACGATCCTTGTGTTGGTTCTTGCGGATTACATGCTGAGTGTCGCGTTCACAATCACAAGCCAATTTGTTACTGCAGAAATGGTTACAGCGGCGATCCGTTTACCCATTGTGTGATCATTCCAAGTGAGTATCACAACGAAAGAAATATGATATACATTTTTATAAAATTGTGCATCCAAACGAAACGGTTTTAACTATGATCTCATTTTATTGTAATCCATTGATTAAATTATGGTTTCTCTAAACTATGAAACAACCTTAGATACTTGCACCCAACCTCCTTCTGCTGTTCTGAGATATTTATGAAATAGTAGAAACGGATTAAATCATATTACGAAATACTTTAACTGATGTGTACATGTGTTTCCTTGTTAGATGATCCACCACCAAAGAGAACACCGTGTGAACCGTCTCCATGTGGTCCCAATTCTGAATGCCGAGGAGTAGACGAAGCACCAATCTGTTCTTGTCAACCCGGTTACATGGGACAACCACCATACTGTCGCCCGGAGTGCTCTACGAATAGTGAATGTAGTTTTGATAGAGCATGCATAAACAGCAAATGCGCTGATCCATGCATTGGTGCTTGCGGACTTAACACGGAATGTCGGGTTATCAGTCATTCACCGCAATGTGCGTGCCAACCAGGATACGAAGGAGACTCGTTCTATCAATGCACTGCCATCAAAGGTAGACTCTGCTCCTGACAATTCAAATACTTTTAACATAATTATTGCTTCCATTTCTATATATAAACACGTTCAGTTCCAGATGTAAAACCGCCACCACCGACCGCACCATGCATGCCGAACCCCTGTGGACCAAACGCTGTGTGCCAAGAGCGTAACAACGCTGGCAGCTGTACATGTGTCACGGGATATTTCGGCAATCCTTATGAAGGCTGTAGACCCGAATGCGTACTCAATTCTGACTGCCCCGAAAATGTAGCGTGTATCAATAACAGATGTCAAGATCCATGCCCCGGACTATGCGGCACTAATGCTCAATGTCAAATGATTAATCATATTCCCAACTGCGCTTGCACACCAGGATATGCGGGTAACCCGTATGACAGGTGCATTCTGAGAGAAGGTAATTTTTTTTATTTCCTTTCATAAATGAAACTTTTTTCAAGTTCTTATTAATAAAAATTTCATTTTTGGTTTAGACAGTCCACCGAAGTCGGATTTGCAATAAGTATAAGTATTTTAAGAAATTAGAGGCTTACAAACATCGAGAGGGAATGGGAAGCCGTCGCCTCCTTCTGCGAAGCAGTCATGCTAGCGAAGGAGGTGGCGGAACGTGAGAGGGAGAGAACCTCACGTCCCAGCCGCCACGGGAGACGCCCCGGGCGTCGGGGGGCAACCAGTGGCCCCCGGTCACCGTAGGCGCGAGCCTGTGGACGGTGAGTAATGGGCTAGCTCACCGTCCGTCTCATGACGACAGGCCGTGTCGACGGCGCGTACGTGTTCCACGCGCGCCTCAAGGAGATGTCAGCAAACCGGAAGGGGTCCGAAAGGGCCGATGCCTGCCAGGGCTGCGGGTTGTTCGAAAGAGATACCACGGCCCTGGAACACAAAGGGCTAAGAAGGAACATGGGTGGGTTTTAGTCAGTCAAGTCTGACACTCCCTCCCGCTCCGCCCAGAGCGGGAGAAGTCATTTGATGATTGATCCCATCCGCAAAAAAAAAAAGGCTTAAAAAAGGCAAACATTACACATGCAGATTATGAAATACATTTTCAATTAATATTTCTTTCAATTTATTTTTAAACATTTTTCCATGTAATTGACAATACTTTCTTGGTTTTATTAAATAATATCTTATATTTGCAGAACCACAGCGTGACCCTTGCAATCCATCCCCATGTGGTCCCTATAGTACTTGCAGCGCTGCTGGCAATAAAGCCATTTGCACTTGTATATCGCAATATATTGGAAATCCACCAAATTGCAGACCAGAATGTATGATGAGTTCAGAGTGTCCTCTCAACAAAGCATGTATCAAGCAAAAGTGTATCGATCCATGCATCGGAGCATGTGGAGAAAATGCACAATGTCGTGTGTATCACCACAGCCCTTACTGTACGTGCTTACCTGGATTCGAAGGAGATGCTTTCATCAGATGTTCAAAAGAAAAAGTGTTACCACCACAATTCAAATCTCCGTGCGAACCTAATCCTTGCGGTCCATTTGCAACATGCAGGGAATCAGCTGGATCAGCTATCTGTAGTTGTAGGGAGGGGTACTTCGGAGCCCCGCCCCGATGTGCACCAGAGTGTGCTATCAACGAAGATTGTCCGAATGATAAAGCCTGTGTCCGAGAAAGATGTGTTGACCCATGCATTGGATCATGTGGCTCTAATACTGAATGTCGAGCAATGAACCATCTGGCTATTTGTACATGCTTACCAAGCCATCGAGGCAATTCTTTCGTCGGATGTTATCTGTTCGATGGTAAGTACATTTTAGAGAAAAACTAGGCGGCCAATAAAGCGTCTAGCTAGTGCTTACTCGATTGAATTTGAGAATTTTGAAACATGTATTTAAAATAAGCGAACAACATTCATGAACTATAAATGCAATATTTTAGCACTTATAATTCCATTAATGTTGTGTGTTTCAAGTTGTTGTTATTATTTTACAAGAACAGGTCATGCCTGAAAAGCTACGCGCAAATATCGCTAAGTAAATGTTTAATCAACTTTAGGTAAAACAATATATTTTTCAGAACCCCAAACACCAGTACAGATAGACCCGTGCGCTCAAAATCCTTGCGGAAGTAATGCTATTTGTAGCAACGGTACTTGTTCATGTATTCCGGGGTACCACGGCAATCCTACAATAGAGTGTCGACCCGAATGTACCATTGATAATGACTGTGACAAACGTCAAGCCTGCGTGAACTACAAATGTGTTGACCCGTGCAAAAATGCATGCGGTCTCGATGCAGTGTGCAATGTTTACAATCACATTGCCATATGCGAGTGCCCAGCACCTCTTCAGGGAGATGCTTTCATAGCCTGCCGGCGTGTGATAGGTGAGAACCTACTTTATTTCTTGGTTAAATTATCTTTCTGGAACAGTACAATCGGTTACAAAACACTTGATAGTACCACCAAAGAGAACATTCCGAATTAACGATAAATAACAAATGCAGCACCGGTGGAAACGGAGCCGTGCTCGCCCAACCCATGCGGGCCAAACAGCGTGTGCCGCGCACAGGGCTCAGTGGCGCACTGCTCGTGCCGGCCGCCCATGTATGACGAGCCGCCTAGCTGCCGACCTGAGTGCCGCAGCTCGGCCGACTGCCCCGCCGCGCTGGCTTGCCGCGCCGGCAAGTGCCGCGACCCGTGCCCGGGAGCGTGCGGTGCTCGCGCATATTGTCGAACAACCATGCATTCAGCTATTTGTAGTTGTCCACCTGGTTACACTGGGGATCCATTCAGTCGTTGTATACCAGGTATGTAAATTCTTACTTCTACTGCTCGAGGTGACTCGATATTTATGCCAATCATACGTATTTAACATGATTATTATTTACAGCTCTCGAGTCTGACCCTAAAAAGAATTCACCTTGTCCGGACTGTGGTCTGAATGCTGACTGCGCTGATGGCCGCTGTCGCTGTCGCCCAGGATTTTTCGGAGCACCCCCATTCTGTCGTTACGAGTGTCTGGAGTCCAATGACTGCGAATGGCACCTTACTTGCATTAACAGACGTTGCGTAGATCCCTGCCCGGGAGCATGCGGTCAGGGCGCCAACTGTGTCCCAACGGCTCATGAGCCACGCTGCATTTGTCCTCCCACCACTTCCGGAAACCCTCTCGCGGCGTGCCATCCCATCGAAAATATTAGTAAGACAGATTAGATCAAACGAATGATTGCTTTAAGATAAAAATATTTTCGTAAAATACGTAATGTGATTCAGAAATGCAGGGATGTAGGATGCGGCAATCTTGCGTCTTCGCTTTTAAAGCTTAGGCATGGGCTTTACTAGTGAAACCAAGTGCGCCGTTCGCCTCTTAAAAAGACGAAAAGTTTAGCTTGACGACGAGCTTTCCATAATATTTGCTTCGTTGATCTTACCTTAGACACATGTTTAAGCTTTCATGTACCATGTTACAGTAAATCCACCAAAGGATGCTTGTGTACCATCACCGTGTGGACCTGGCGCCTTGTGTCGAGTGAAAGGAACAAGCGCTTCTTGTGAATGTGAGCCTGGCCTACGTGGTGACCCGAACACTGGATGCCGACCTGAATGTCTTGCGGACTCTGATTGCTCTCCTGCGAAAGCTTGCATACGCTCTCACTGCCGTGACCCTTGCCAGGGTACTTGCGGTGTAGGGGCAGACTGTGAAACCGTCAATCACATACCTCTGTGTTCGTGCCCACCGGGAACTAGAGGAAATGCATTTGAAAGATGCTTTGTAGAAATGACCCGTAAGTCCTACAATTATAAAAGGAGGTTACTTTATTTGCGTTGTCTAAACTCACACGTCAATTCTATTTGTTTTATGCTTTACAGCACCGCCATGTACTCCATCTCCATGCGGCCCAGGAGCCCTGTGCTCAGTAGTGGGCGACAGTGCCATGTGCACGTGCCCGAGTGGCACGAGTGGCGACGCCGCCACCACAGGGTGCAGACCCGAGTGCGTGGTCAGCTCGGAGTGCCCGCGTGACCGCGCCTGCGTGCGCAATAAGTGTGTGGACCCCTGCCCTGGCACTTGCGGCAACGCAGCCATGTGCCGCGTCTTTAACCATGCACCTATCTGCTGGTGTCCACCATCCACAACTGGCGATCCATTTGTTGGCTGTATAGGTTAGTACCACTAAATTTCTTGCCGTAGCTATGTCACAAAATTAGTAACGTCTATTCGACGGTACAACCTATTACTTCTTACGCATGAATAAGGCATTAATTCATCATTTTCTTCCTTAGACACGTCACCGAAATATAATGATCCCTGCGACCCCAATCCTTGTGGAGCGCATGCTACCTGCCGCAATGGAATATGCACCTACTACGAATGTACCGTTAACGATGACTGTTCTGGCGACCGTGCATGTATCAACAGAAAGTGCACTGATCCATGCGTGAACGCCTGTGGTCTCAATGCGATATGCACGGGCGTGAGACACTCGCCGGTGTGTTCGTGTCCCGCTGGTTATACAGGATCTCCACTTGTGCGGTGCAGCGTCATCTCTGTGCCGCCGCCGTTGCCAACGCCCGAGTGCGTCTCAGACGATCAGTGCGCCGACAACGCCGCTTGCGTCAACACGCACTGTTCGCCGGTATGTGGCCTCAACAACTGCGGACTTAATGCACGCTGCATCGCCAAACAACATAGAGCCCTTTGCACTTGCCTACCAGGGTACGAGGGCGACGGCTACACAGGATGTTACTCAGGTATTTATTATTTATAACTATCCTATATTATCTAATTAAAATGTATGCTACTTTTAGAATTCAGTCACAGATAAAGATACCAGGTTTCTTGTGCAATGGAATGCAAAAAATATTTGTAGGTACTTACTTCTTTTTGTTTGTTTCAGTACAATGCCATAGTAACAATGACTGTCCAGATGATGAAAGCTGCGAGGGTGGTTCGTGTGTGAAGGTCTGCTTGCGCATACGTTGTGGAACCGAGGCGCACTGCGTTGCACGCGGACACACTGCGTCGTGTGAATGTAACGCTGGTGCCCACGGCGACCCATGGACTGGATGTCGCAGAGCCGAATGCGTAGTAGATGACGACTGCTCCTCGTGGCTGGCTTGCTCTCGCGATACTTGTAAAGACCCATGCCTCGGAGCATGTGCTCAGGGTGCGATCTGCACGGTTGTCCGTCATGCACCAACTTGTGAGTGCCCCAGAGGCACCCAGGGCAATCCCAAGATTGAATGCCGTACAGGTTTGTTATTTCACGCATAGGCTCAAAAAAATGCTTTACTTCCTCAGCTTAACCTATAATATACCCGGCTTCTATCTTTAGTTATAGACGAAGGACAATGTGAAATGGACGGCGAATGCGGCCCCGGCCTAGCATGTCTGCAGAATATATGCAGGAATCCCTGTGAACCAACATCTTGTGGCGTCCGAGCAGAATGCAGAGTTGCAAATACCCTACCATTCCGAACGCTCGTCTGCGAATGTCCGAAACCTCTCGTTGGGGACGCCTCTGTACAATGTAATCCAAGTACGTATTTCAGGAATCTGATTGTTTCAGCCACTTTTCATTAATTTAATACATGTAAGCCTTTTAATAATCATTATGCTTATTTATTCAAAGACAGCCATGCAGACTTATTTACAGATATCAGAGGAAAAAAATTTTTCAATTTTAAAATACGGTAGGTGTGATTACAACCGGATTACACCGGGCTAGAATTTTAGTTCCAATAATGGTTTGTGCTCTGTGGATACTTATCATGTAATAAATGCATGTAAATATATACAGCATTATGAGTACCTACTTATTACTGCACCTAACTTTCTGTTAAGTAAGGTTCTTCCGAGGCTATAGAGGTATATTGTATAAAGTAACTTTTACGTATGGGTACCTAATGTGTTATGAATGCCTACGCAACGAAAGATAAAAACATCAAAGTGTCCGTTTGTGCGCAAGAAACAGCATCATGTAATAGATACTAAAAGTTAGTTTTATTTACAGGAGGCGAATGCAGCGCAGACAGTGATTGTGGATCAGAGGAGCATTGCGTTAACCGCGTGTGCGTGAATGCGTGCGCCGACAAAACATGTGGGTCGGGCGCCGAGTGCCGTGCCAATGCGCATCGGGCTACGTGCACTTGCGTGTCACCACTGCAAGGCAACCCGGACGTGGCCTGCACGCTCGGTGAGTTCTTCGAAAATACTTTGATGTATTTTACTTTAATGTACTTTGTAGCATTTGTTTGTATTATTTAAAATGCTTTGCCCTAGCCTATAAGTGAAGGTTATTTTTTTTCGTACAGGTGTACAGGGTGTGGAGTGCACGTCTGACTCGCAATGCGGTGGAGCGGAAGCGTGTGTGTCGCAGCGCTGTGTGTCGGCATGCGCGGGTGCGTGTGGCGCCGGCGCACTGTGCGACGCTGCGCAGCACCGCGCGCGCTGCCACTGCCCGCCCGGCACAGCCGGCGACCCCGCGCGCATATGTTATACACGTAAGTCTAACGTCCGTTGAGCTGTTATAAGTAATACGAACAGTTAGATCGTTATAAATAATATGTCTGCTTATTTATATTTTTTTCAGCTGAGTGTACATCAGATGACAACTGTCCCTTCGACAAGAGTTGTGTCAACAATTACTGTCAAGATCCGTGCACACTCGGTACACCATGCGGAAGAGACGCGAACTGCGTGACAGTTGCGCACATCGCCAGCTGCCGTTGCCCGGCCGGGACCCAGGGTGACCCACGACGTGCCTGCGTGTCTGCTATCTGTCACTACAACGAGGATTGCCACGACTCACAAATCTGCAACCGACTGAACCGTGTTTGCCAGCCAGCGTGCTCCGAGCAGTCGTGCGCACCCGGCGCGCAGTGCACCCCGCGCAGTCATCGCGCCGAGTGCTCGTGCCTGGCGGGCCGTACCGGAGACCCGTACGCTCGCGGCTGCAGCATAGAGCACGACGACGAGACAGAGTGTACTACCGACGCCGATTGTTCGTCGCCATTTGCCTGTGTTAATGCACGCTGCATCGACCTCTGTTTAGGAAACCCTTGCGACTCTGGCCTACTTTGTAAGATCGTCGACGTACTACCATTACGCGCTGTAGCTTGTATTTGCCCCGATGGAGGTCGGGTGGCACCCGACAATGGATGTCGAGCTCCACCGGAAGCTGAATGCTCAGTCGATTCTGAATGCGCTACCAGCCAAACATGCCGTCGTGGCAGCTGTGTTGAGGCCTGTCGAGCTGATCCATGTGGACAAAATGCTGTTTGTGAATCTATAGACCACACATCGCGTTGCACTTGTGCACCTGCATACACAGGAAATCCGAGAATTGAATGTAATCCAAGTAAGTACCCACCTTGATCACACGTTTTCTTTAGTATTAAGGTCGTTTTCTGGTAGTATTTGAGTAGCAATGCTTGACGTGCTATTTGTTTTACAGTACCTCGACGCCCTACTGTCTATGAATGCTATAATGACGAGGAATGCGGCCCAGAACGAGCTTGTATCGAGCGCGCTTGTGTGAACCCATGTAACGCGTGCGGCGTCGGAGCACTATGCCGAGTTATAAACCATAAACCGCAATGCTCTTGCCCAAGAGGACATGCCGGTGATGGATACGAAAGATGCACACCTCGTAAGTAAAAAAAACGTTAATTATTTTAAAAAGTCGGTTTTTTTCTCTTTATTTTATTATACCTACATAATAATTAAACTACACGGGGTAAAGGCCTAAACTTTAAACAACATACTTTTTTCAGCTCCTGGTGATCAAAATAATATCCTTGTCGGTTGCAAAGCCAACTCTGAATGTCCGCTATCACAAGCGTGTGTCAACGGCGCGTGCGCAGATCCATGCGCGTGCGGCTCCAACGCAGAGTGCACTGTAGTCAGGCACCATCCCGTATGCTACTGTGAACGAGGATATTCAGGCAACCCTTACGTTGGCTGCACTAAAGGTACGTTGCATGTTTATTATTTTCTAAACCACTTCCTTTAGTTATCTTAGTTTCAATATTTATAATATTATTGACGCGATATTGAAAATTTTTTTTTTACAGTTGGTTGTGGATCCGATTCAGATTGTCCCGACAGCGATACATGTTACAACGGCGCTTGCGTCAACCCTTGTGTAGTTGAAGCTCCTTGCGCTATCAGCGCCGAATGCTTCGGTAAAGCACATCGCCCTAACTGTCGCTGTCCTACGGGAACCACTGGAAATCCCTACACTAGGTGTCAAGCCGCTGAATGCGAGATTGATAATGATTGTAACGACGACAGCGTGTGTGTAAAGGGATCTTGTCGCCACGCCTGTTCGAGTGACGGCCGAAACCCTTGTGCTAACAATGCTGAATGCTTCGCACGTAACCACGCTGCATCTTGCAAGTGCCCTCCGGCACTTCCTCTAGGAGATCCTCTCGTCCACTGCCTGAAAGTCGATGTTATCGGTGAACCCGAATGCCGCATGGACAGTGAATGCCCCAGCGGCTATGCTTGTCTGAGAGATGAATGCCGCGAAGCTTGCAGCGAATTAAAACCATGCACCGGCAACGCTCGCTGTACTGTATCAGACAGCGTACCATTCCGAACTTTGATATGTCGCTGTCCCGATGGATATATTTCTGAAGAAGTAGGAAATTGTAAACCTGCGCAACTACCAGCGCTTAGCTGCTCTTCAGACCAGGACTGCGGTGACCACGAATCATGTGTAAATAGGATTTGTCGTAACCCATGTAATTGCGGAGATAATGCAGAATGCTTCATCCGGAATCATAGACCTATTTGCTCATGTCGCGAAGGATATGAAGGTGACCCATACAGGCGATGCCACATCGTTGGTTGCCGCAGCAATTCGGAGTGTCAATCTCATGAGGCATGTGTCAATGGCAACTGCATCAGCCCTTGCCTCCTGAACAGCACGTGCGGACCTAACGCTGAATGTTATGTAGAAAGGAATTTACCATTGTGCAGATGCCGTCCTGGATTTGAAGGTGACGTTTATTTAGGTTGTCATGCTATAGAATGCAGAACTAATGGCGACTGCCTACAGGATAAACAATGTCATGCACACAGATGCGTGAATCCATGCCTAAGTGAAAATATATGCGGCACCGGGGCAACGTGCTTGGTCAGAAATCATATCGCAGTATGCAAATGTGAACAGGGCTATACCGGAAGTCCATATATTGAATGTAGACCACAGATCATCGAAGAGTGCTACGTGGACGCCGACTGTCCATCCAGAATGGCATGTTTATCATCTAGATGCGTAAATCCTTGCACAGAATTGCGACCATGCGCCACTCCGGCCCAATGTGAAGTGTCACCAACTCTACCAGTGCGCACAATGCTGTGCACATGCCCACCGGGATACGTAAGTAGTGGCGGCGGTGTTTGCCGTCCAGCAACATCAATCGCAGATGTCATTTGCAACGCCGATGATAACTGCACCGCTAATCACGCTTGTATAACATCCCTCTGTAAAAATCCATGCGAATGCGGTCCGAATACGGATTGTCAAATAAAGGGCCACAAACCAGTCTGTGCCTGCCAGCCCAGTTTTGTTGGCGATGCCCGCACCGGGTGCTACAAGATCCTATGCCAATCTGATTCACAATGTGCAGATGATGAAACATGCTTCAACAGTCGTTGTATATCAGCTTGTTCGGTTGACTCCGACGTTTGTGGAGACTCTGCCGAATGTTACGGTAATGAACATCGCGCATCGTGCAGGTGCAAGATTGGTACTATAGGAAATCCATCAATTGCGTGTACACCTATTGGCTGCCGCGCAGACTCTGACTGTCCATTAGACAAATCGTGTATAAACTCCAAATGTGTGAACCCATGCAATACAACAACTTGTCACGAGCCTGCAGAGTGCAGAGTACATCTTCACGAGGTTCACTGTGTATGTCCACCTGGTTACCAAAGCATTGAAAACGGATGCTTAAGTACGAGACAACCGCAATGCATCTCAGATATAGATTGTCCCTCTGGAACCGCTTGCTTGAACGCAAAGTGTGTGAATCCCTGTCTTGAAATAAAACCTTGCGGCACGAATGCCGAGTGCAAGGTTATTGACACCCTACCAGTCAGAACCATGATCTGTGAATGTATACCCGGATACAAAGGAAACGCTCTTGTCGAATGCACTTCCAATAGACGTGAGTACTTCGTTATTCTTTTTAGTTAAACTTATTACCTACTTACGATTCATTTATTATATTCGATTTCATTTTGTTCAGCTAAACAAATGAATTCTTTAGTTCTTTTTCATTCAAACTAGAAACATGTTCGGGATCGCCGGCGCTCTTTTCTGAATCATGCCGAATTAGGCCCACACTGACATGTCTGTGAACAAATACAATTTATTTAATACATGGTCTACCACGGTCCCAAAAAACTTAACTGATTGTATGTTATCAATGAGCTTCTCGTGTGCAGGTCCGAACGCAGAATGTATAGAAGGGCAAGGCATCGACTCTACCGGCGAGTGCATACCGTGCCGCGCGAGCGACGGTCGCGTGCTAGACGCGCGCGGGCGCTGTGTGTGCGACGCGGCGCGCGGTTATGTGCCGCGTGGCGAAACGTGCGAGCCGCGCGGCTGCCGTGCCGACGCGCAATGTGACAACCATGAGCGCTGCATCAATGGCACCTGTGTGGACGCGTGTCGTGCCGAGCCGTGTGGGACGTCGGCCACCTGCGACGCCGTCGGCCACCGCTCGCACTGTACCTGCATCGCCGGCTACACCGGCAACCCGCGAGTGCACTGCAACACCACCAACCCTCCAGTGTACCGTACCGACTTCCCTCTGCCTGATATGGAGGTAAGAATCATAAAGTTTCCTTGGTTTTTATTATTTTGTCGCTTACTTTTGTGGATCACTGTTATCTGTTAAATAAATAATCATTTGTTTTAGGTCTACTGTCTTGCCGACGGCGTTCGGGTTAGTCTGAAGATCAAAGACTTTAACGGCGTACTGTACGTAAAGAGTTACAGTAAGGACGAGCGCTGCCGACTAGCTGTAGATACTCCTAAGGAAGACGTGACAATTGTCGACTTTACTGTGCACTTCGGCGAGTGTGGCTTAGTTCATGTGAACGTAAGTCATTTATCAAAATATTTTAGAAACTTATCTTCCCTCAAGCTGAAAAGTTGCCAAAAGAAGATGACTGGCGGCATTATCGAGTTATAAGGGCATTCAAACTCTTACGATGTCAAATCCAAAGTAAGGCAAATAACACATTTTTATTTTACAGGGTCTGGCAAGCTTCGTCCTTGTGATGCAGAAACATCCAAAACTTGTGACTTCGAACGCCAAGGCGTTCCACATAAAGTGTATATACCAAACGGGCGAGCAGAACGTGACGCTGGCGTTCAACGTGTCGATGCTGACGACGGCCGGCACCATCGCCAACACCGGCCCCCCGCCTACATGCTCCATGAGAATCGTCTCCCGATCCGGCAGCCAAGTCAGCTCTGCCGAGATTGGAGAGAACCTGGTTTTGCAAGTCGATGTACAACCTTCAAGTAAGAAACTCTCTTAATTTCTTGCATAACTTATTTTTCAGACTGTACCTACCATATAAAGGTATGAATATCGAAAAGACACATAGAAAATATCATAGAACCGTCTGCGGTTCTAACGGCGGTGATCCTCTTTAGCGCTGACTATCATTTGTAGCCGTAAGTTTCGATACGGCCTTCGATTCCTAGTGTGAATAAACGGTGTCTTCGTTTCGACAACGCCACATCTACCAGCAGCCTTCGAAGCGTCTCCGTGCGCTATGGTTAAAAGTAGTCACATAAGCTTACAATTATATTTAAAAACATTTTCTATTCTTTTCATAGATATTTACGGCGGCTTTGCGCGAAGCTGTATAGCAAAGACAAGCGAAGTAGCCACAAAAGTTGAAAATGAATACCCGGTGACGGACGCCGACGGATGTGCAACGGATCCATCAATCTTCGGCGAATGGGAACGAAGTGAAGACGGCAGCGTACTGCGAGTCGCCTTTAACGCGTTCAAATTCCCTAGCAGCGACAACATACGATTCCAATGTAATATTCGCGTCTGCTTCGGAAAATGTCAACCGGTAAGGAACACAAGCAGATGTTTTCGAAAAAACCTATGTATTCCACAAAAGATACATATTTTACATTTTACCGCTGTCCACAGGTGAACTGTCGCGGTGCCGACGCGTTTGGAAAGCGAAGAAAACGAGAAGCTATCGACAGCAGGACGTCATCTTCACCTGCAGGCCAGTTCCGCGAGGAAGTGACCGTCGAATCCAACCAAATCTTGACGCTGCAGCGGCGCGACCCATCGCAGGTAGCGCGGCAGCGCGACGCCGGCGGCGCGGCGGGCGCGGGCGCAGGTGCGGGCGAGGTGTGCGTGTCGGCGGCGGGGCTGGCCGTGGCGCTGGCGCTGACGGCGCTGCTAGCGCTGGTGGCGGTGGCAGCGGCCGTGGCGTGCTGGCTGGTGGCGTGGCGCCGCGCTCGCCCGCCGCCCGCGCCCCTGCCACACCCGGCCGACTTCCCCAACCCGCTGTTCCAGCGCTGAGTACGCTAGTCGCGGCCGCGCTCCTCCGCCGGCACCGGGCGGTGTCGGTCTTCCTCTTTCCCTATCTCTGTGCTGCCGCCGGAGGACCGCCGGCCGGGGGCGCGCCGGGCGCCAGCTCGCGCTCGCCGCGCCCCACCCTATACTTTATTTTATATTATTTTTTACGTTTTACTTTTACTAATGTGGCATCCGTCGCTCTTCGAATTTTGTGATATTCATATAAATATTCGAAATCACCATAATTTTATGTAAAATAAATATCGATTATATCTAATTTTAAGAATAAACAATTAATAATATTTTCCTAGTTTTATTGCAATGTTGTACATTTTTGTAGTATTTAGCCATGGGGATTACATATTTCAACAATTGTGCTAATTGCAAAACCACTAAGGGGGCCATACTTATATTACGTGTTACGATACAATAAAATACGTTCCGTAATCATTACTTTTAATTTATACCTTCATACGGACTTTAATAGTACATTATGATATATTATAAGTGCGGTAAGTTAAAAATTACAGCCGAGGCGAAATTGCTAGCCCGAGCCGTAGGCGAGGGCTACAAGAAAGCAGAGGCTGTAATTATCAAAGCGCACGTATGTCATACGACGTCTTATAACACATTTGCGAGGAAATAAATAAAACTCGGAAGACATTTACAAATAAAAACAATACCGCGAAAAGAAAAAGCGCGCGGAATAATTTTTACTCGTTCACAAATTATGATATTAGCGATGCGCGGGCATCAGCGCTTTTTTTAAGGCAAAGGCACAAAAACAGCCAGTATTACTAATAAAGTAAATTAATATTTTTGTGTTTTGTTACAGATAAATAGTTGTAATTTATGGTCAAAATTGATTAAATTAAAGAATTAAATGTTTATTTTATTATATTTTATCTCACAAGTTAATTTTATTCATAAAATGTTGACCACTTTTCTGACATAAAAACTCTTTGCTAAGATTTAAAAAAGTACCGTTCGTTTTAGACGGAGCATTTTGATTAACCGTGCGTTTTACTTTACATTACCGCACTAGTCCGTAATGAGATACATTACGATACTGACATTGGTGCAATAAGAGACCCTTTACGAGCAAATGTCTTATAATAGTATATTGTGTATTAAGGGCGGTAAGTAAGGAATTACGATCGAGGCTCTAGTAGAAGCCCGAAGTCGAAGACTGAGGGCTTCCTGAGTCGAGGTTCGTAATTCCCGTACCGCCCGTGAAACGTACAATGTTTTTCATCACATTTGCGAGTTAATAATTATGAATATGCACAAGTCAGCACATATTATTACGAAATACGTGAACTGATTTGCGGATGGCGGGCTGTTTGCCCACACCACAGATTATACAAATGTTTGGTTCAGAAACGTTAAAGGCAAATACTTACCTAGGTATACAGCCACGAGAGAGTATAAAAAAAAACGATGTTTTGATACAAAAAACTATCGATTATTTAGATTTTAGAACATTAGTTGAGTAATTAAATAACATGTAGCGAGATTGAATGACATTCCTGTTTAAATAACATTTTAAGACAAATTTTCAATTGCGTGTACACTCCTTGCTTGAACTTGCATGACCTGTGTGCTGTCATGCTGTGCTGTAAATTTAAAAAAAAATACTTACCGCCCTAGGATTTTATATGGGGAATTACAGCCAAGTTAACCTGTATGTTATGACACTGTTTACGTGCAAGTGTGATGAAATAGTACATTACGATATTAGTGCGTTATGATGGTTATAACATGCGAGGCGGAATTTCAGCCCGAGCCGAAGGCGAGGGCGTAATTGAGCCGAGCATGTTATAACCAATACGCACGTATATCGTACGACGTTTTTTAACACATTTGCGAGGAAACAGAAAAAAAAAAAAACATTTTATATTTTGTTCATTTCTAATTATTGAAACAGTTAGTGAAATTACAATTATTAAAATGATACGTAGTTGTAGTTGGTTTTTTAATTATGTTTTTATTATTATTCATAATGTCATTGTTTTGTGTTAGAGTAAATGTTCGAGACGACGAAACTTCTTGAAAGGCGGCAGAAGAGCATTGTAATTCGTCATTAGTTGTAAATAAAAAAATATCCTCAGTAGAAGTAGAGGGGCGAGGCTCAGGGCAAAACTTCTTCGTTTGTGGCTCCAAATTTATTACCTGAGTTATTTTGACACTTAAATTTGCTTTGTTTTGGATGGAATCTTCTACATAAGATTCTGCTACTGCGTTAGAACGCCACCCGCCATGCCGCTTTAAAGTCAATATATCAGCTCCCGAATCAGCAAGTAATGTAGCTGACGTTCTTCTGAAACTGTGCCCTGTATAACAATCAGCGTCCGGCAATCCTAAAAACTTGGCGACTTCCTTTGGCATGGCACCGAATTTATTTATGCCAATAGGTTGCGCAGTACATTTACCTTTTTGGTAATTCTGAAAGAAATGTTTATTTTTTGCCTTAGTCGTACGCAGAGCTTCATATTTTTTGACCACGTCATAAAATGGGCCGTTGATAATAAAAGATCGGGGTATTTTGTTTTTAGTGTTTGGGATTTTAATTAAAAGCATTTTGCCTTGATTTTCAATGTCATTTGTGGTAATATTGTGAAGCTCTTGCCGAATATTAAATTAATACCAAATATTAACGCAACCTGAAAAGAAATAAAAATGTGTAAGATAAGGTATAGGTACTTAGCTTACAGACGGTCGTTAAAAAATATGTACAGTAGGTAGATCAATACATAAAATAAGGAGGCAAACTGACCTTAGTTGCCAGGTACTGGCTATCTGGAGCATCTCTTAGAAACTTTTCGACGTCATTTGATGACAGTACCTTAGATTTTTTCTTTATAATAATTTAAACCATCAGAGCATCTCTTTAGAAATGCAATGAGATTTGAATATAAATTAATATCGACACCATTTTTCATCTTGAGGGTACTTTTCAGCATCGAATATGTTGTCCACAACGAGCTAGGCTTATATTTACTAGCTAGTTCATTAAAATACGCCAAAACTACATTTTCGGAAAATGACTTGGCATTTTTCATGTTTTTCCACTTCAAAAAATGTTCATACGTGGTTATGTATCTGTCTTTGGATATTGACGGCAGCAAGCTGTCGCATGCGGTTCGCGCTTCTGTTAGTACCTCCGGTGGAGTTGAAGTAATATATGGCTCTTCTAATTCTTCATTATAGAAAGTTGTCATATTTAAATTTTCACAATACAAGTACAAAGAAAAGAAAATTTGAGAAAAATGGCGCTAGGATTATTTTCTGCCGTAGCTGCGTGAAAATGTTGGCAAAGACGTTAGAGCACGCAGCCAAGTTTTTAAATTACCGAATAAACAGATTTTTATTTATTTTAAATAAACTGAATCTGTGAATGCACACTGTTGCTTTCCCACCATTTTAACAGCGTGCTAGCGCTGCCTACTGACTGGCGCCGCGCGGCGATTAGTTCGAAATTTGAATAGCAACAGCGCGCAAATAATACTGTTATGGAATTTGTATGGACTATAACTTAACTATTTGCTTTGGTAACACACGCGTTTTTTATGACCCGCTTTACATATTTAAAACCGGTGGAATCACATCAGCTTTACGAGCAACGGTGTTAAAAAGTTACTAACATATTTACTTCGGGTCTTATTTGACCCAGTACTATATTTCCAGAAGTTATGTGTAATATTTTTATTAATTACTATTATTTGGGTTTGTATTTTAATTAACTATAAAAAATTCAATGATAAGAAAAGCTACTGAAATGTATGTTGAGAACCCACGTATCGGAGCTAATTTATCTAACAAACTCCGTTCGCATCAATCCTTATAACTCTTGATATTTTCTTGAAAGTCGCCACTGACATAGTTGCTACGAATATTGGTCTTCCTTTTTGAGAATCCCGTAAACTTTCAGAACTTTCGTTATTTGATCGAAAAACACCAGCCAGCTAAAGTAATCCAATGAATGCAAACAATTCAGTACTGTCATTAACAGTCCATTCTGATCATAAGCGTCTACTCTAATATACAATAATTCAAAATAATACATACCAAAGGAGGTGGAAAAAATATTCAAAGCTTGAAATTTCTACTTCTGTGATTGTAGATGATGCATAACTTGTCAATCCAGGCATCAAGTTGATAATATTTTCCCTCGAAACTCTACCGTAACTGTTTCGAAATGGTTTTTTTTCCATAAGTTCCAGGCCATTTTTGAAGTCATTCTTTCGGTTGGAACAAGTGAAGTTTCACTCTCAAGAAAACTGCTGTCCGATAAATCAGCTTCCTCAACATGATCTTCGAATTCAGACCTCGATTCCTACTCATCCGACACGTCGTCCAAAAATAATTCAATTTTACTATCTCTCATATTCAAATAGGAAATAACTAGTCCTATCTTCAAACTAACACACGTTCAGTACACTCAATATTTATTGTAAGACTATAACAGGGCTTTGACAAGAAGAATGCAACCATACAATACGTAGGTACTTGATGAAAAATAAAATAACAAATGACTTTCGTTTAATACGTATGCTCAAATTTGACCCGAAGCCCTTGAACGTAAAAAAAGTTGTTGGTCGAAAAATTGAAGATATTTTTATAAAATGGTATACTTAACATATTAAGCTCAAAGCTTTGGTAAAAGACATGAAACATCAAATCGCAAAAGCAATTAGCTAAAGAGAAAACTTTGTTTTATTCCTAAAATGGATCAAAAATGAGCCGAAGACCGTATGAAGGTAATATGGTTTAATAAGCCCTATTCATTTATATATTTGAGGAAATGTGGTTTACCTTTTTTAGACCCTCAATGACGGCGTCGTGTCAAGAATGAATATCGTGCAATACGCTTTTAGCTTCAGCCACGTGTTAAATCATTGAAACGGCAAAACAGTCTATACCTACTAGTAATAACGCCATCAGCCCTAAAACAAAACAAAAACATAGCCATTGAATTTCGAAAAAATATTCAAATTAGTTTCTTAAAATAGAGACTGTTACGAGCTGGGTATAGGATAAATTAACACACTTCCTATTAAATACATTTTTTATCTAACCTTTTGGGAAATCTTACAGACTAATAACATTATAATAACAAAAATATATTATTATAACTAAATTGCTAAGTACAAGCTTCCACAAATGAATACAAAATTGTTACTTTCTAATACTAGTATCAGTTACTTCCTCAAAGTTGGTTCATTTTATTCCCCCCAAAAGACATGTGCGTTCAAATCCGTGTCGGGCCTAGTTGGTTTTTGTATTTTACAAAACATTTTACTATAATTAATTGATTGTTTTAGTGAATAAATAAGTTTAAGTTTGTATTTTTCTTTGAAACACTGTTTTTGATATTGTTTTTTTTCAATAAAACGTTAATAAGTACTTCTATTATTGGGTATAACGACTAGATCTTTAAATTTTTCATTACTCATACTCTGAAAGTAGGTCTGAAGTTGCCTGCGGAGCGGGTTGAAAGTAATACTTTTCCTCCCTAGGGAGAATCGCTTTCAACTGACAGATGCCAAATTATAAAAAAAAAACTAGTTCTATTTTCACATTTTTATTGAACCATGTTCCAACTTTCTATGCAGCCACGATGTAAAATTTAAATAACTTAAAGTTAAGTATTGATTAAAGAATCTATATTTTTTAATAACTTTATTATAATTTAGTTTAAACATTTTCTAATAACATAGATTTGGGAAAAATATTTACCATTTTTTCAATTATGATAATGAAAAATAATGGCTGAATAGCTGGCTTCCCTCGAACTATTGGCGGGCCCGTTTTTTTTTTTTTTTTTTCCGGATGGGAAATCATCAAATGACTTCTCCCGCTCTGGGCGGAGCGGGAGGGAGTGTCAGACTTGTACTGACTAAAACCCACCCATGTTCCTTCTTCGCCCTTTGTGTTCCAGTGCCGCGGTATCTCTTTCGAACAACCCGCAGCCCTGGCAGGCATCGGCCCTTTCGGACCCCTTCTGGTTTGCTGACATCTCCTTGAGGCGCGCGTGGAACACGTACGCGCCGTCGACACGGCCTGTCGTCATGAGACGGACGGACGGTGAGCTAATTGGCGGGCCCCTCACTTCGTTCGGGCGCCAAACCCCGTCTCGGGACTAAATAAGTTGCTTTCACCCCTAGGGTAACAATGTACTATTACTAAAAAGATTTATATTTTTACAATTTGTTTTGTTTATACAGTTATCATAATATACGTATTTTACCTGACACAAACGGGTCCCTAGACAAGTGACATCCTATCACGCAAACCATAAAATAGGAAGCGCTATAAATATTTTAGATTGACTAAGCTAACGTTATAACTCGAGGGTATAGGATTAATTTTATAAAGAAAACGCAAGTAAGTAAAATTAATAGATACTCGTACCCTCACATCAATCGATTATACAGAGACCTAAAGGTAACGTGACTCGGACGATACCAATTACCAATTTCATATCGCAATATTCAAGGGCTCGCTGGCTAATTTGTTAATTTGGTATATTGTATTGGTATTCGTAAGACGCAGCTAGGTGAAGCGATGGTTCGATTCCGGGTGGAAACGTTGAGTTCTTTTTGAAAGCATTCTTCAGATTATTCGAAACGAATTCAATGTTGTAGCAGTGTAACAGTTTAAAACTTGAGGGGTTAGGAAATACTAACGCTTTCTGTACGAGAGACACCTGTCTCTCTAAAAATGGCTTAGCTAACAATTTCCTCACTGTGCTTGCATTGGTGCAGAATATCAATAATGGTGAATGCTAGGTTCACAAGAAATTTCGTTAAAACTGCGACTGGCTCTCTAAAAGTATGCATAGAAAATGGTACCTTCTGCACCGGCGAGTGTAATCTACAGAAACTTGTTTTGCCCTGTAATCAAGGTACATAAGAAATTTTCTCTGGATGACCAAATACGAGACTTGTAGATCCCATATTCTGGGTTCCTGTGATGCATACTCAAGATTGCTGCGTATGAACGAACAATATAATACTTTGATCGGTTTTAGTTATCGAAAACATACTGAGGTTCTTATTATGAAACCAAGTGCTTTTGACGCCTTTTACTATACTGTCGCTATGCTGATCGAAGAGTAGCTTGCTGTCTTGTATAATACCAGATCCCTAATACTATTGACTTTGCCTATATGCTTCTTCGTGGAATCAATTATACCTACATAGATTTCTGACGAGTAAAAGTCATGTAGAAACATTTTGATACATTCAATTCAAGCCTGTTTCATCTACAGCATTCTTCAAATCTATTCAAATACATTTGTAACAGGTATGTATCTGAAATGTTTTGGATAATTTTATGAACCTTCATATCGTCAGGATAAAGTAAAATATAACAATTTTCAAAACAGTATTTCACGTCTGCAATATTGTTATTCAAAACTAAACACTTAAACTTGATCACAAATTCACAACTGATCACTATTCACTTAGACATCGCACTAGTAGTTCACTTCCACCGTTTCGTTTCGTAATCGAATACTTCCGCCATTGAACTATATTAGTAATACCTCAGTGACTTCCGCTAACCCTTCAGCTACATATATGGCCGACACGTCTTCGAGTAAAATCCACAACTTCCTTGAACGTCTAGGTAGTTCCTTAGGGGAGCCCAGCCTCCAAGAAAGTACCACAACCTTCTTGAACCTTCTAGATAGCTCCATAGTGGTACCAATCCTTCTAGAAAGTTCCAGAAAGGTCCAGAACTTTCTTGAACTTTCTACTGGTATTCAGCTGCATCCGGTTAGCCTGAAAGACGACCCAACATTGGGAAAGCCTAGGCAGATGATAAACCAGGTTAGATCTTTTGGACAATTCCAAATGTAAGACGGGATCTTTTTTGGAGTACTACCTATTCGGGGTCTGTCATTATCATACCACTATCTTAACTAAACAAAAGGTGTAAAAACACCCACACAACAACAAGAATTTTATCAAAATCGTTTCAGTAGTATTCAAGATATGGACTCTACTGTAAGCATACCCCAGACCATTGACCAACACGAATACCCGACAGAAATCACGAACAAAGTAGTCGATAGAAAAGCGAAAAATATGGCACAACTCCAGAAACCCGCGTGATAAATAAAAATTCAGTGGAACTAAAACAAATGATAAACCAGACAACAAACGATAACCTACAATCAACTCAGTAGCCTCTCTCCACATAAAGCGTCTACTTACTCACTATAGAAGGTAAAAAGGCTCACAAATCATCATCAAATCAGCTCGATTAAGACGGACATCGGTAAATGGGCAAGATCATACAAGGACAAGGCCAAGGCATGTGTGGAACACTTCGTGAACTTTCCGTGCCAGTTGTAAATATCCAAAGTCATCATGGTCCTCAGAACTGGGAAACTGCCGCATGAGGCTAGCTCCTATAGACCTATCAGCCTTCTATCTGTTAACGATAAATTGCTGCAGTTTTTTTTTTAGTTTAAGTGCCATGGCGGGCTAGCCAGAATCCAGACTCCGTGGCTGTTACTGAGAAATTCCTGATGGAAAAACCCAATGACAATTTGCCCGACCTGGGAATCAAAGCCAGAACCTCATGCTCAGCAGTCGCGCTTGCGACCACTAGACCAACGAGGCAGCATCATTGCAGTGAACCATAAATGTGCTGGTGAACGTGACTGGCTTGTAATTGTTAAACAAAACGTTAAGAAAAATTACTAAACACAGCGGTGCAACTGTTAATACAGGTAGACAGGTATTATGCGTGGCTGCTATATGAAAATAAAATAATATGGCGGAAATTAGGCAGGCCAGTCTTACGTGTGTCTTTTTTTATACAAAAATATTCTGAACCCGCCTACTCCCACGAAGTTCTTACCACTCGGTTACTCTCCAAGATCATATTTGGCTATTTTTCCATGCTTATCACGTTCGTCACTGCCGCAAACATTTATTTTATAACACCTTAATTCAATAAACATGAAGAATTACCAAAAGTCACGTTTACTCATGTTACAACTATCATTATCTACCTACATAAATTTCCAACCGACAACGTCAAATTGCACATTGACAACTGGAAGGAGTTTGGATTTAAATTCGACCCCTGATGCAAGCCAACACAGAGCTCGTCGCAGTTGCCAGCAGAGACTGGGCTTAGGGTACCTAAGAGACAGGGACGAAACTTAGCGTAAGAGTATACGCAGTTTTGTAGTTACAGAGGCACTTAACTGTCTGCACATCCCAAATCAACTCCAACTCAATAGGGGCTCCTCAACTTTCGCTTTCAATGTTTCAGCTTAAAGAACACTATTTTCTCAACTCGACTGTACTTCTCGCTCAAATCGCGGACTCTTAATCTAAAAATAAATATAATGAAGATGTCAAACATAAGCTCATAATATAAATCATTTTGAGGCACTAGGTAAGCCGTGTAAAACGTTTATTTAGTAGATATGAATTAGTGACACTGAAGACGTAAACAGATTATAAGTGTTAATTGTCGAGGAACGAATAATAAATTAGCAACGTAGAGGGGCACGGCTCTTAGAAGACCGACATCATTTAACGTTAACCGTGTTCACTGATCGGTGGGGTAAAAATTCATAAGTACTCTATTCAATTAATTAACGAAAAAAGTGCAAACATGTCTAAAACACTTCAAGCCACACTTAATAAAAATTATGAACCCATTTGGTAAGTTTTTTTTTTAAATGTTTAATAATTAATTGAAATATGTGACTTTTGAGAAAATAATTTCCCTATTTTGAACATCTTGCTACATTTAATTTCTCTTTGTTTTTATTATAACCATTCAATCAACAAAAATATAAAAGGTGTAAAGGTGTAAGCTCTACATCTGCTTTAGATACAGTTCCGTTATAAAAAGGTGACGTTCTTAAGATAAAAAAATGAAACATAAATTTCACTTAAGGCCAGTTAGTTCGTTAAAGAGAGGAAGAACTACTTGACGGTCTCCCTAGTACGTGTCGTCGGACACGGGAAGGAAGGTCCATGATCTGGCAATTTATACAAGACTTGCCTAGTTTAAACTCCGGATCCGATATATTAGGAACCGTTCCACTACTTGTACATCTTGAATAAAGGGTGTAAATACAACCTTAACGAAGCTGAATGTTATCCCCGTCATTGCGATCATTTTTTTGTTCTAAACCATATCTTCCTATACCTTCAATTTACGGCAATATTGGAAGTCAAAGTTTCAACTTTTTCACTTTTTTTTTGTTTTTTAATACCTGTTTTTTTTATAACTTTTCTTTAAATACCTCGTTTACCCGTTTACTATTCAATGCATCCATCAGCACAATGTTTTGAGTGAGCTACATTAAATTTTAACGTCGAACGTGATTTTTTTAGCACAAAAATAAGTTACTCCTAGCAATAATTTTTGTGTAGGGTTACTTAGTTTGATGTACAGAATGCTTGGTTAACGGCTTCGCGAAGAGTCCGTTTACTACTTGTATATTACTGTACCTAACCTAATTTTTCAAATTATGGCATCATCATCATCATTAGCCTATAATGTTCCCACTGCTGGGACACAGTCCTCCTCTCCTATGACAGGGAGTGGGCTGTAATCCACCACACGGGCCCAGTGCAGGTTGGTAGATGTCACATGTCTTCGAATTTTTTGTTCTAGGACATTCCGGTTTCGGTTCGGAATTATGGCATTTCGTTGGTTAACATACAGTTAGCAGAAAACTTAATGCCTATTAGGTGTTGTGAATACACAAAGTGCCCATAATTAAGTATCCATCCACATCCAGAAAATTTCTTCGTAAACCACACCTGTATCGACCTTGTCCCGACTATTTTATCAGCATATAGCTTAACCAAGTTCATTAAAATAAATAGTATTTCAACGTTTTTGTCTAGACGACAGACATAAATATTTATACGAAATTGTCCGGTCCATTTTGCATTTTTTTTATATATTTAATAACTTTTCCTACTCTCATCTTATTCAAAATTAACAACACCAACTCCTAACGAGTTGGTGTTGTAAATTCAAATATTTCAAAAAGACGGTTTATAGTTTACTATAGGAATTGACGCGATCAGCTGATCAAAATGTATACTGAAATCAAAAGTTATGAATTTCCAAAAATCTTAGAACATAAGTGTTGTTCTATATCATGGTGTGAGCCACCAAACGAAAGGTTGTGCGTTTAGTACGTTACACCTTGTATAGTACTGAATAATACATATTATTTTACTAATGCTTTAAACCGCCTCAAAAACTGCTGGCTCGTTTAGAAAAGTGATTTTATTTTACATTATGCACTAACTACACGCCCTTATTTCGCATGGGTGCAATAGTGAATGTCAAAACATGACAAATTCTATTCTGTATAGTTTAAGGAGATTGGGATAAAATAGTCCCACCAGCACCGCCAGCGAAGTGTCAATTTTGAGAAAAAGAAAATAATACTGAATCTTTTTTAATAAGGCACCATCAAAATACATCCTAGAGGAACCGATCTACGTGTATCTAAAGTATTTTTCTTTAAATCAATTACTGATCGTTTTTGGACGCATTACTTATATTATATGATATTATACATATAATTAATATGATATGTGATAGTTTTGTATCTCTAATTGCTTGAATGTAAGAAAGCTGTAAAAGCGTAAATATTTAAAAATGTGTAAAAAAAGATTTTTCCATATTTTTGACGACTTATTGCTTTGGAACTGGATCACGATAACAGCTTACGACGTCATTCTTGCATACTTTTCTGTTAGTTTCTCACCGTCCATCCTTCGTTCATCAGGCAAAAGTACTGGAAAATTATTTTACCTCGGTACGTAAACATTTTTTCAATGTGTGTTAGTATTAAGAATCAAATTATAATTGTAACCTAACTTAAACTGACACATCATCATCTGCTTAGCCTTTTCCCAAACTATCTTGGGGTCGGCTTCCAGTCTCACCGGATGCAGCTGAGTACCAGTATTTTACATGAAGCGACTGCCTATCTGACCTCCACAACCCAGTAACTGGGTAATACGATACCCCATGGTAAGACTGGATGTCAGACTTTTTTGGCTTCTAACTACTTGTAACGACTGTCAAAGATCTACAAATGACAGCCGGGACCAACGGCTTAACGTGCTTTCCGAGGCACGGAGGAAACTCGGTATGTAACTATGGTCACCCATCCACGGACCAACCTCGGCAAGCACGGCTTAACCTTAAAGATCGACCCGAGCGGCGGTTATTATTTAGCCACGAGCTCCTCTCAAACTGACACATAATCTAAACTAAACTATTAAACGTATAACAACCGTGAAACCTTAACCTAACCTAACATTGTCAGAACTCAATAACCCTGGGACAGATTTTGATGCGGTTTGAACTAATATCTTCAAACTGTGGCGGTAGTGCGACCAACTCCCATGCATTTTTGCCCCCTAACAATAAATTATGTTTAAATAAATTATTAACCTTGACCTTGGACCTTGGTGTCTTAATTGACAGCAATCTTTCGTTACTCTTTTAAAATCATTTGGTTTTACAATATTTTTATGTTACAGCGTTACCTACTACTTAAGTATGGGAGGACATCGTAGGCCCGACAATAAGCGGCGGCGACCTCTCGTGTCCGGCCCTGGTTCAATCCATGGTCCGGAGCGAGAGGGAATGGGAAGCCGTCGCCTCCTTCTGCGAAGCAGTCATGCTAGCGAAGGAGGTGGCGGAACGTGAGAGGGAGAGAACCTCACGTCCCAGCCGCCGCGGGAGACGCCCCGGGCGTCGGGGGGCAACCAGTGGCCCCCGGCCACCATAGGCGCGGGCCTGAGGACCGTGAGTAATGGGTTAGCTCACCGTCCGTCCGTCGTATGATGACAGTCCGTGCCAACGGCGCGTTCGTGTTCCACGCGCGCCTCAAGGAGATGTCAGCAAATTGGAAGGGGTCCGAGAGGGCCGATGCCTGCCAGGGCTGCGGGCTGTTCGAAAGAAATACCGTGGCCCTAGAACACAAGGGGAGAAGAAAGATGGATGAACACAATAAGAAGGAACATGGATGGGTTTTAGTCAGTCAAGTCTGGCACTCCCTTCCGCTCCGCCCAGAGCGGGAGAAGTGACGATTTCCCATCCGAAAAAAAAAAAAGGCCCGACAATAAGTCGTTGCTTACTACAAAACGTGGAACAAGATAAAAAGTTACCAAGAATCTAGGACTATAACTATATATATGGAATCTATAACGCATACAATGTCAACACATTCACGAACAATCGGTAAATAAAAAAAGACACTATACAAAAAAAAAATACAAAAAGACTAGATTAAACAAGTGATACAAATGTTGTGATGAGTGCTGTAACTATTCTAAACAAAAGGTGTAATGATTTAAAAACTATTGTAAAACATCTAATTATAAAGAATTAAGAATAGAAAAATAAAATAAAAAATAAGATTGAGAATAGTTAGAGACATCCACACATTTGTCCCGTTTATGAGCAACCAGGGAATTCGCATGCGCGAAGGGGCTAAGGCCAATCTTCAACGTAAGGACTACGTTGAAGATTGGAAGTTTGTAATATGCTTTTTTATTATGGACACGTTTGATATATTTTTTAAACTTTCTATCAGTCAGTTCTGTAAGTGACTTCGGCAACTTATTATAAAAGTTTATACTGTTTATAAGAAAAGACTTGTAGTTTTAGTTCATTTGAATTTGGGTATCACAATTTCGTGTTTACTGCGTGTATTTATATTATGGACGTCGCTTCTAATTTTGAAAAGTCCTCGGTTTTTGCGGACTTATAAAATCCATAGTTTATTTTCAGTATTATATTATTGTAACACTTAACCTTAACCTAAATAAACACCTTACACCTAAAATCCCAATATCTATTATTAATTTCTTAGTCTTCAGATAAAGACAAATAACTGCAAAAAACCTTTTTGCAAAAAAAATAAACCAACTTCACAAACAGCAAAAACTTTAGCTTCGGAAGTCGGTGGCAAAATAACTGAATCAATTAAATAAAAGTCACCGACATCATCAGATCCTGACCTGATGACAGTATACTTCTCAAGTGGTCCCCTCCACTTGAAAAGTATACAATTTCAAACAATGCCCATAAGACTTGAGGGTTACCTTTAATTTTCCTGGGATCCCATCCCATCCTGACTAATTTCTTCCATCATCAGCTCAGCAACATGAGATGATGATTACCAGGCCCAAATATCTGAATTACGTATTAAAATCGAAATTATTTGAAAAACATTACAAGTAGGTATCCAATAATATTTGAGGGTTGCCTTTCATTTCCCTGGGATCCCATAATCAGATTCAGACTTGGTGACAATGGGAGCACCCTGGCTACTGGCTTTAGAATAAAAAAATAATTTTGAAAATCCGTCCACAAGTGGCGGAGATTTTGGTGAACATACATTAAAAGAAAATACATACTGTCGAACATAGAACCTCCTCCTATTGGAAGCCGGTTAAAAATAATTAAAAGTGGTGGTTACTGGGAATAATATTAATAAGTTATGTCACTAGTTCGTCATTGGTGGACCAAGAAAATACTGATGTTTAAAGTGTCGCTGACCACGAACGTTGCTAATGGGGAATTTTAAAAGGTTGTGTCTTAGTCCAGTAACTTTAAACATCAGAGCTTGCCTCAAATCCGATAGTTCTGATGTTTTGCAGACTTCTTATGATGTAGTCCAAGAATAATCCAATGAATAATCCGAGTTTGTGACCTCGAGCGCCAACCGCAACTTTGTCAAAAATCGAAAAAAAACATTATATGAAAATTTCGTATTCTGGAGAATTAGATTTTGGCGATTTTAGCCCTAAAGTACTAGTTTTTGATAGTGCCTTCTCAGGACGAGAAGGGACTAGATTTCCTATTGATTTTATATGAGACTAGATTTCCGAGATAAAACCTTTCAAAATTTATATTTTTTTCGAACTTCGCAATTTCTTCGAATATACATTGGGCAAACATCAAAAACCGGCCAAGTGCGTGTCGTACTCACACGCACACAGGGTTCCTTACCACCAAACAATAAAATATAAAATATATTTAATATTATTAAATTATTTTTACATGTAACAGCAAAACTAAATTTGTTTTTCATAGTATGTTAATGAAAAACAAAGTTACTGCTACAGTTTGATGAAAAAGTCCTATATCTAAAAAAATAAACATCATATCTTATTCAAACCAATTTTCGTTGACAGTTTTTTTTATGTTCTATAATCCTAAATATTTTCATAATTTTCATCCTCTTACTTTAGAAATTAGAGGGGGGGACACACATTTTACCACTTAGGCAGTGTCTCTCGCGCAAACTATTCACTTTAGAAAAAAATGATATTAGAAACCTCAATTTCATTTTTGAAGACCTATCCATAGATATCCCACACGTAAGAGTTTGATAAAAAAAAATTTTTGGGTTTCAGTTCTAAGTATGGGGAACCCCAACATTTATTGTTTTTTTTTCTATTTTTGTGTAAAAATCTTAATGCGGTTCACAGAATACATCTACTTACCAACTTTCAACAGTATAGTTTTTATAGTTTCGGAATAAAGTGGCTGTGACACGGACGGACAGACAGACAGACAGTCATGACGAATCTATAAGGGTTCCGTTTTTTCCCATTCGGCTACGGAACCCTAAAAATCAGTACCCGGAACTTTCAGGCGACAAGGTTACTAGACTATCTATCAAAATTAGCGAGAATTATTTATCAAAGTTGTGTCGCGGTCCACCACTGGTGGACAAAATGTAGGTGGACATCGTCATCAATCATCGTTACAATATCTAAACTAGATTAAGTTTGCTAACTTAACTTTAATCTATACTATTTAATATAATATCCTATATTAATATTATAAATCTGGCGAGTTTGTTTGGTTGAACGCTCAGGAACTACTGGTTCGAATTGAAAAAATCTTTTAGAGTTAGCCCATTTATCGAGGAAGACTACTACTTCCTACGACCAATAGGAGCGGAGCATCAATGAAAAATTTTGGGGAAAACATGACTCAGATGAAGCTGCGCGGGTCAGTTAGTTTATTATACGTATAGAGTATGATATCTATCTTTACTAATATTATAAAGAGGTAATATTTGTTTGTAGATTTGTATGTGTAGGGGGTAATCTTCGGAACTAATCATCCGATTCCGAAAATTCGTTCAATTTTCAGTGGGAAGTTAAATTATTCCCAAGGTCATAGGTATTTAAAACGTTTCCGTGAGATAATTTATGACCACAACGCGATCGAAGCCGTGGGCAAAAGCTAGTAATCCATATGTGTAGGTATTTTCTTCAACCAAAAGTTACGTGGTTAAGTTGGGAATTAGGTACTGTAATGTAACCTGACTCTCCCAAAGACTTTAGGTACTTGAAAGTTTCTCGAAGTAAGTACACCACTGAACAACCGCACCAAAGAGATGAACCATGACAGTGAGCCAGTGAGTCAAACTAAGTGGAGACACGCCCTTGTGTTAACCAGACCAAAAAGTATTAGAACTTCGAAGTTGTCTTCAGAAACAGGGATCCGTAAAGTTTCTTTCACCTCTAACGAACTTAGCTCTATCTAGATCATCATCATTCTCCTGCCTTTACCCCAATTTATTTGGGGTCGGCGCAGCATGTCTTCTTCTTCGATAGTTCTCAATTACTCGCTTCACACAGTCCACCCATCGTTTCTTTGGTCTTCCTCTACTCTTATACCTATTTGCATTCATACTCAAAACTTTCCTCTTAGGTCTACCTAGATTCTAGATTAGATTCCTATTCATAAATTAGATGTAGTATTTTATCCCCTAATGCTGGGATTTGCGTCTAACAGTTCCAGCCTAACAGGATGCAATATAACATCACTCCAGTATTCGAAGGATTATGTAGAGGTGGTGCAATGTAAAGTATGAACTAAACACGCATTCTTTAGTTGGAGCAACCTTATTGTCATCGAACGAGCATGGACAAATGGCTGTTACTGATTAATTTTTTCTTATCAACCGGGGCAACGAATGTTTCCTAAAATAAAAAAAAATATTCGTGAATCTCTCATAGTTAACTTACTGTTCAACTATAGATTTTACTAGCTATTATGGGCCAGCCCTGATAAACGCAAGCGCAGCGCAATGTCTCATGGCCGCCACGGCGCATGCGCGGCCCTCCCCCCACCTAGTGAAATACTCCCACCACCCGATGTTAGAGTCGTACTTTGTTTACCAATTGCTTTGCTGCGATTGACGAACCAGTCAGGGCAGTCGGTCCGCCAGCTCACCCGATCTCGCTCGCTCTCGCGATCGGTCATTATTCACAGTCGCGCGTCGCCAGCGACGCACGCGACGATAGTCACCGCGTCATGACCCTGTGACGTGATAGTATGAGTAAAATCGAAAATTCGTCGGAAACCGCCGCGCCCAGCGTGGCGATCCACGTGGATCACTATGACAGCCAAGACAGGGAGCACTCAAAGCTCCTCGACCTACATGCTCCGGCGCCGATGATAACGCCCTCTGGGCAAATGCGCAAAGTGAAGAGCTTCAGTGATACACACAGGATTCGTGATGTGTCTACAGCCTCGGGTGCAGCGTCTGCGCGGTGTCTACGGCCTTACGAGCAAGTGGCCACATATCCTGAGGGATCTGACAGCGGCACCAACCACTATGGCGCCCCATCGGTCCGATCTCTTGCCTCGATCGGTATGGGATGCACGGATGGTCGCAAAATGGTTATAAGACGGGTACCAACATCGCCCACGGAATTGTTTCATCTAGTTCGTCCTCCTACGTGAGTACCTCTGCGAATGACATCCTTTGGGTTGCCATTATTCAATTGACGTCTATCAACCGTACACATCTCCCCATCCTCCGTGCATTCTATTCTTTATTAATACTTGATACAGAGTTAAATCATACATGTCACAGATTCACAAATTTATAACCTAACTTAATTTAATAGACACAAAGTAGATCATACATGTGTAGAGTATTCGGTATTCTATGGAATATGAAGCATGCATGATTGTTTTCTATTCATTTACATAAAATTATATTCCTAAATAAGTTTTAGTACACCCATATTTAGTATAGCCATATAACTCAAGTTAGGTAGTCGTCATTGGTCACATGCCATGCTTCATTCAACATATTTGCGGAGAATAATTTAATTTTGGTTCATAACTTTAGGCAGACAGAACAGACAATTGGTAAAGGATTTTGAAATAAAATTAAAAATAAAGTTAAGTACTAAAGTTGCATTTAAACTACCTGTGCAGGTGACTGGAATGTGACGCCAATTCATGAACAAAATATGATATTTGTTAGGTACTGTATGGAAAACGTCACTGTTTAATATGTCAATACATACAATGCATAACCGTTAATGAATTATACCAATGTAATAACAATCCATCAGTGGATATCGACCTATCAGTGATGATAAATTTGGTGTGCCTAAATGTAAATACTCCAGCAACACTGTTGCTAATGTATATACACTAACAAAATTAAAATAAAATCTTAAGATTAGTCTGCACGTGAACCATGCAGCAGTGGTTCACATACTGAGTCGAAACGCTAATTACTATAGATAGGTCTTTAAAAATGACATTGAGGTTCCTAAAATCATTTTTTTTTTCAAAGTCAATCGTTTGAAAGACAGACACTTCATGGTAAAATGTGTGTGTCCCCCTCTAATTTCTAAAGCAAGAGGAGAAAAATTCTGAAAAAAATTAGGTTTGTAGAACGTAACAAAACTTTCAATGAAAATTGGTTTGAATAAGATTTGATGTTTAGTTTTTGAGGTATGAGACTTTTCACCAAACTGCAGCAGTAACTTTGTTCTTCATTAGCATACTATCAAAAACAAATTTAATTTTGCTGTTGAGTATAAATTCACTTATGAAAAAAAAAATATATATATATTGTTTGGGGCTACGGAGCCCTGTGTGCGAGTACGACTCGCTATTGGCCGGTTTTTACTTGTCATTGTTATATTTCACTCCTGAGGTAAGTTAGCAACTGCAATCATAATGACCTTTGCATCATTTTAAATTACCTCGAACATAGCTAAATAATAATAGAAAGAGCTACACATGATTTTAATATGTGTATTGTAGGTACGTAAGAAGTAAAAAAAAGTTATCTGAAACGATGATGATCCACGTTTTTTTCATGGAGTAAGATTGGTTTGATAAATGTTTTAGTAAATAAATAAAACATATGTTTATTTCAATTACATGATTCTTAAACATACATGATTTGGAAATCACCTTTTAAGCAAGAAGATGCTTGTGTTAGGTGTCTCCACTCTTCCACTTATCAAACAGGGTATGCAATTGAAATACAATCTAACATCACGAAACGTAAAGGCATAAAGGAGCGCACATGTGTTGTGTATGCAAGTGGGTTTTTGAGTCTGTTTGTGTGTGTGGCTGGGTGTGTGTGGGTGTGAGTGTGTATTGTACGTATGAGCTAAGTTCTTGTAGGTTTAGGTTAGCCCTTTTTTTTTTTTTTTTTTTTTTTTCGGGATGGGAAATCATCAAATGACTTCTCCCGCTCTGGGCGGAGCGGGAGGGAGTGTCAGACTTGTACTGACTAAAACCCACCCATGTTCCTTCTTCGCCCTTTTTGTTCCAGGGCCGCGGTATCTCTTTCGAACAACCCGCAGCCCTGGCAGGCATCGGCCCTCTCGGGCCCCATCCTGTTTGCTGACATCTCCTTGAGGCGCGCGTGGAACACGTACGCGCCGTCGACACGGCCTGTCGTCATAAGACGGACGGACGGTGAGCTAGCCCATTACTCACCGTCCACAGGCTCGCGCCTACGGTGGCCGGGGGCCACTGGTTGCCCCCCGACGCCCGGGGCGTCTCCCGCGGCGGCTGGGACGTGAGGTTCTCTCCCTCTCACGTTCCGCCACCTCCTTCGCTAGCATGACTGCTTCGCAGAAGGAGGCGACGGCATCCCATTCCCTCTCGCTCCGGACCATGGATTGAACCAGGGCCGGACGCGAGAGGTCGCCGCCGCCAATCGCCGCTACGAGGACACGGCGGTGCTCAGCCCAAGCGGGGCAGAGCTCCACGGTGTGCTCCACCGTGTCCTCCGGCCGATCCTCGCAATGGTAACACCCGGGCGTTTCCTCCCGCCCGATTCGGTGCAGGAACCTCCCGAAACAACCGTGTCCGGTGAGGACCTGCGTCAGGCGGAAGGTGAGGGCGCCGTGCCGCCTCTCTAGCCACTCCTCAAAGAGGGGACTTATCGCCACTATTGTGGCGTGCCCTGCACGTGGTTGCGACAGTCGCTGTCTCCATGTCGCCATGAGATCACGCCGGAGGTCTGTCCGCTGAGCGACAATTTGCCGCGGCAGCGGAGTTTCCCCCCGACGTAGTGCCTCCGCGCGCCATTCGTGCAGGCGCGCGAGGACTATCGCCTCCAGATCCCATGGCGGCAATCCGGCCAAGAGGCTCGCCGCCTCGCCGGAGATCGTACGGTACCCCCGGATCAGCCTTACGGCTACCACCCTCTGGGGCGCGTTCAGGTAATGGGCGGCTCGCCGCCTCAAAGAACGCGCCCACACCGGGGCCCCATAAAGGGCCATGGACCGCACGACCCCCGCGTAGAGCCTCCGGCAGGAGGCGTTTGGACCCCCCAGGTTGGGCAAGAGCCGCTTGAATGCAGCTCCTGCCCGTTCCAGTTTTGGGGCCAAACGTCGGAAGTGCTCCACGAAGTTCCACCGGCTGTCGAGGACAAGCCCTAGGTACTTCAGCGTCGACTCGACGCCGATGGGAACCCCTCCTACCGTCAGTATGGATCCCGACGGTGGCGCATTCCGAGGCCCATGAAAGCACATGGCCTCGGACTTGTGCAATGCCACCTCGAGACCCAGTTGCCGGATTCTCTCCACGACTATCGCAACCCCGCGTGTCATTAATTCGGCCGCCGCCTCGTGCGACCTCCCCTGTGCCAGCACCAGCGTGTCGTCAGCGTAGCAAACTACGCTGACACCACTAGGGAGGTCAGCGCGCAGCACCCAGTCGTAGCCGATGTTCCACAAGGGCGGCCCCAGAACCGATCCCTGTGGAACACCGCACGACACCTCTCGCCGAAGGTTTAGGTTAGCCCTTCGACAATGACTTGGGGTCGGAAGAAATTTAATATATCGTACAATTTAATTATTTCCACGAAGTAATAGGTAAACGGCTGGTGGGTATAAATGGATTGATTCGTGTTTAAAGTAAAGAAACTATAAGCGTTCATGGATTGAAGTTATCGGGAAAGCCATAGCACTAAAAAAGTTGAGCAGCCTACTGAAAAGGTAAAAATCTAGCTGTGCGTAAATCTAATCAAACTAAACAGCCTTAAATATCAGTTGGGCTCGTAGTCTTAACGAACTGTTATTATTACTCCTGACTGCAGAACAAAGGTGTCCAATTACTTATCATAAGTGCCTCTTACAATGTGCACTGTGCCCTCCGCGCCGCCCCGCCGCGCCGCAAGAGTTCCGCATCTCGTAAACATACCTACAGGTACTCTGGAACTTTACTTTGCACATAATAATACTAATTGTAGCAGACATATACTTTTATTTTATACGTAGGCCTTTTTAAAACATTATCGAAGTAAAGTAAACATCAAAGCATTGTCTAATTGTTTGTCCACATTCATGTAAAAATAGCTTATCTGATTGATATGAAACCTTCAATGTCAAGAGTCAAACAACTTAGACTGAGCAAATTGAGCATAAGGTTTGAAAAGGATCTAAATTCCGACCCTGAAGTACCGGGTAGCCATATTCGGTACTTAGTATTCGCAAAGTTGACATAGCATTTTACTTCAAGACAAGAAACTGCACATAACAGCTTTGTCCCTCAGTCAGTAACATAACTGCAACATTAGCATTAGGATTCAATACATACCTATGCTCATTACACTTCCAGTTACCAAAAATGAAAGTTATACTTCTAATAGAAAACAATCAAATTCTATAGTACATACCTATAAGTATAGATATCGTTATATCTAAAAAACTTATTATAAAAACCGTTATAGCCAGTCATTTGTCAAGGTCGACTGGCAAGCATCAGTTCACTTCACAGAGGTTGCTACTTGCGAGTGTATTTCTAATAGCGTCGGTGACCGCCAGCATCTTATTCAGTAAATCAACGTGCAAGTGAAGAAACAAATACTAATTCACACGGGGTCTACGCAGGTAACGTTACATTTCATTAGTGTTATTAGTCTTTCCGCCTAAACTACCTTTTCTCAGCCATTATGGCTAAAACCTCTTCACATGCATAAATACAAGTGCTAGTAATGTAATGTTACTTAGTTTCTTACGCGTTTAGCAGAATCCTTTTTCCTAATCCGACCAGCCAGTACCAGTAGTAACCAGCGCTAAATAAAAAAATGTCTGTCAACTTAAATTTCATTTACTTATATCTGAAATGTTTATAAACAAAAACATGTGATTCAATCTAATGAAATAATATCACAACGTGATAAATAATGGATTCTTAAGTTTACTAGAGATATTACAGAAAGCCCTTCAGTACGGTCCATAGCACGACATTTACTGCCTCGTTGGTTCGATTCCTGGGTCGGGCAAAATGCCTTTATCAGAATAGCAGCCGGGAGTCTGGATTTGAGCGCGGTTGATGGCAAGAGGCCATTTAATAAATAAACTAAAATATAAAGCATAGCATAATCAGCCTAAAATGTGTATCCCAATTATGTCGGGAGCCAGGCCTGCTCTCTGTGAGAGGAAGGACATATCCTTCGAGAATGACACCAGTAATTTTATGTTCACAACAGGGTAAAGGTTATACCTATGTATTTATTTTTCTCTTGTATATTTTGGCCATCCTTTTTGTTTGCACTCTACCTCACCTTTACCACCATTTTGTGGCAAAGTTCTCCAAAACCTTTTATTGAAACCCAAAACCCTTTTTTAGGGTTCCGTACCCAAAGGGTCAAACGGGACCCTATTACTGAGACTTCGCTTTCCGTCCGTCTGTCTGTTACCAGGCTGTATCTCATGAACCGTGATAGTTAGTCAATTGAAATTTCTACAGATTATGTATTTCTGTTGCCGCCATAACAACAAATACTAAAAACAGAATAAAATAAATATTTAAGGGGGCTCCCATACAAAAAAGTGATTTTTTGCTCGTTTTTACAAATAATGGTACGGAACTAACGGAACCCTTCGTGCGCGAGTCCGACTCGCACTTGGCCGGTTTTTTATTCAAATAAGAAAAAGAGCGTGACCACAACTTTACGACTACACTGAGAGTGTGGGAAATTTAGAATATGCACCATGCGTTTGCGTTTTTACTTTATAAGTATTAGTACACAGGTCACTTTAACCTATTTAACTGTTTACATATAGAAAACACTAAAAATGTGGAAGTCTTGTAAAGCCGAAGCGAGGCAGCGCTTCTTTATTGAGCACTAGCTGACCCGCACAACTTCGTCTGCATCTCATAAGGCGAAAAAAAAAAAAAAAACATTTTCGCCACCAATTGAACATTTTTTATTGATGCTCCGCTCCTATTGGTCGTAGCGTGATGTTATATATCCTTCCTCAATAAATGGGCTATCTAACACTTAAAGATTTTTTTAAAATTCGAATCAATAGTTCCCAAGATTAGCACGTTCAACCAAATAAGCAACCTTTTCAACTTTATAATATTAGAACAGATATTGCCTCCCAAAACCTTAACAATATGTAATGACGATCCATTTCACAGGTTTTGAACGCAATGATAAATAAAAATGACAAAGGTTCCTTTGTTTTTCGATTCTATCTGATGATGTCACGCCGGTACTTACGATTTGGTCGAATCTATGACATACATATTACATACCATGCAAACTGTTCAATCTCTATCATATAAACTGTTCTCTACAATCCTTTTGTTGCGAGAATTCCTATTTTACGCGCGTCGTTTTTAGAATGAACATGTTGGGGTACGGCTGTCCCTCAAAGAGAAAGACAATAAACAAGCTGGGCACTGTCGAAACGCCTTTGAAAAAAATCAGCTAAGTTCCCCAATGTAGGTGATAAATAGCTTAAAAATGCCACGAACTAGTCCTACACTAATTGTATGGTAAGAATAGTAATCGTACAAGAAAATAAGCAGAAGCTATGACTTCAATAGGTGTGCTACCTATTAAAAATATCTTGTCTGAATAACTCAAAATGCAATATCATAAATCCAGTAAAGTTGTGTAAAGTTCCAACACTCTCACTGTCAGGCGAAGGATTTGAATGCGTCCGATTAAACTATGACATGAACTACTTGAGGCAATCCTAAAATCCCAAGAGGCTTATGTTTATAGGGAGTTTTGATCGTTTGACCTTCACGCCATGAGCTGATAACACTGCATTGCTGCTATCTTTCCACACACACATATCTCGCATACGACGTGGATACGACGATTGATCGTGCGCCCGCGCCGCTTCGCGTTATCACTGCCTACTTGATAATGATTTTAAAATACGTTTGCCTACTTACATGTTGACAGCTAGGGATTACTTCTTTAAATTGTTCTTTAAAAATCATGGTGATTGAACCGCCCAAAAGGTCCAACCATCTTCAGATGAGGCAAACTTGCGTTCAAGTATCATTGAGGACATGCCATGAATCTTGTAAACTGTAGCAATAAGGTGCATAATGAATTGTCACCGTCACTATTTTTATTTTGATACCGTGTCTAACGTTACACATTTTATATGTATTCAAATTCGATATCAAATAATTAAATAAATTGCCGCCATATTAAACGTCTACCCGTAACAATAGCATTTATTCATTTTGAATTATTGTTCTCAGAGCAAGCAGTAATTAATAACCTACTTTTAGCATAACCACCTAGTTGCCTATTTTGATAGCCCAAGAGATAAACATGACATTGGTTTACTTTTTTTTTTTTGTCTGCCAGCTCGCAGTTTAGCCTCTGAGGCTGGCTTCTGCTTAACCGGTCAATCCTGTGGATGCCTTGGATTTAAGGCCTCCAGCCAGGACAAAACTTATAAACTAAGCGACCACACGTATTACAAGAGTTTACCATGTAATAAGAGGGTAAAATTTGCCTTTTTACTGTATGTTTTCTTCTCTCCCGATATATCGCGTGCTTATCTATAGAAATTACATGCCCCCGTTATAGCAGAAAAGCCTACTATAACCTACTACACATAAAAATATTTTTGGAAATTGGAAAAATGCGATATTCTCGTCCAAATGGTCTGATATTCCGAGTTTTCTTGAAAGTAGCGCTTTTGAGAAAACCATTTTGCAGGTACTCCATTTGCTATACCAAGACTAGAATTAAATTCGTACTATATCAACGATCTCTTGACCAAACCGCAACCGCGAATAGGGACCGGTAGAATATCGTCATTTCGCCCAAAGCGACTCTACTTTTACTACCACAGGAGGTACATAACTGTAAGATAAAATAGGATAAACAGTTAACCTATTATTTAATGTGTTAATATTGCCTTAATTTATTTAAATAGCTCAATTACGTAGCTCCATATCAAAGACTTTTCTGGATTAAAAATCTTGTCTCTGAAATTGTAAAATTTAGTTTACTTACGTCTCATCAAAAGTAGGTAAAGCCTTTGAGCTGTGTGACGTCACTCTAATCCACGGTCATTGTAGATAATTCATCATTAATCCAACAACTCGGTTTATCAAGTATGGTTTTGCAAGTTTCATGTACGCCATAGATTCTATTTCATAAAACCCTTCCGAAAGGAAAGTCCTTGGCCATTTTAAATAAAAGTAACAAGAAAAAGTACTGCGAGCCGTCGCCTTTCCCTCATTTGAAAACTTTGTTATCTTCATTATGTTTAGTATTTCATTAGTTATACAAACATGTCATTCCACATAAAACTCGACATACACCTAATCTACATAAATTATCTACGACATGTTGAATCTCTTTTAAACAGTTACATTTATTTGCATATTTTTATTATTATATCTTATATGATTATTTACGTCTACATACTTCGTCAAAAACCTTTGGCATATTTGCCATTCGAAAAAAAATCAGTGTATTTATAACTTTTTAGTGGATATTGTTTTACATGCATAGAAAATATTAGTTTTTGGTAATCTTCTGTAACTGCTCTTTACTTAAATTTAAAATAAATCTTTCTGCCAACATTACGCCACCGGATTTTTCTAGTAAATGGTTGAGTTCTTCACTTCACAAAAAGACATAATATTTTTTGTTTGCGCAGGCCACCCGATGAGGATACAGCGTCTCACGAGAGTGACTGCGAGGAGGAGGAAGAGGACACGACTGCCCACCTAAAGCCCCGCCGACCGTTCTGGGCCAACAAAATACAATTCGTATTAGCATGCGTTGGCTACTCGGTTGGCCTCGGGAATGTGTGGAGGTTTCCCTACCTGTGCTACAAAAGTGGAGGAGGTAAGGCAAAATAACCTTTATACAATCTTAACTGTTTTTTTTTTTCACAGCAGTCTTATACAGGTTGTGACCGTGTGACGCATCTCATACAATTTAGTAAGTTCACTAAAGAATTCATAGTGTTTTCGCCCTGAATTGAATTTGAATTTGCATAGTTGAAACTGGGCAGAAAATGTTTTTATTTGTAGAACATAGGTAAACAAAAAGTACAGATGTCAATATTAATAAAATGACCGCTATGAAAACATTCTATTATTCATAAATTGGTAAAAATATTAAAAAGTTTTAAAACTAATAAATAAAAATCAATTATAACAATTAATTTTAAAAAATGCACAGGTAAAAATAACGATAAATTTAATTAAATGACAAAATATTAAAATTATAATAAATAAAAACAAATAAATTAAAAATAAAACATTAAAATGTCATTAGTTTACAATTTGTCTTCAAGAACAGACTGGTTTCGTAAAAGGTAGGGGAACTCGCGTGCAGATCCTCAACGTCCGCCACTTGACAGAGAAGTCATATGAGTTTAATACACCTCTCATTATGTGCTTCATAGACTACAGTAAAGCCTTCGATTGCGTAGTCTGGCAAAGCCTGTGCAAGATAAATTAAAAATTGGAGTACCGCATCATCTCGTATCGCTAATTCAAGGCCTATACTCTCAAAACAACGGCATAGCTAGTGAAGGCGGACCAAACAAACTCTAACCCCTTTAGTTTTGGAAAAGGCGTAAGGCAAGGCTGCATTTTATATCCCATCCTTTTTAACCCATCGACACGACACAACACAACGCGGTCGATGACTTTATTTACCTGGGCTCTAACATATTATCCAACACAGGATCTTGTGAAAAAGAAATCCGTAGGCGCATAGGCATGGCCAAGAATACTATGTCTCAGCTCCAAAAAATATGGAGAGATGGCAACATTTCGCGGAATATCAAAGTGAAATTGGTCAACACGCTGGTCTTTTGGATTTGCGGATACGGAGCAGAAACGTGGACCTTGAGAAAGGCTGGCCTAGCTCGTATAGACGCTTTCAAGATGTGGTGCTGGAGGAAGTTGCTTCAGATACCGGCCTGTACTGCATTCCGCACCAATGAGTCCATCATAGGCGAGCTCAAAATAAAGACCATAGAAACTGCGTCAACGTCGATTAGAACTTGGGTAGGCTCAGAGAAGACCCTGCAATAGGGGATAATCACAATTTTTTTTTATTTGTCTGTTGGGTAGATTATTGAAAAGTATTGGACACGTATTTTTTCTTTTTTTACGTGGGCATAAAATTACGGAGATATATTGAGTTGAAATGGCGCATGACGTCACTTGTAGGTAATTTGTATACCTACTTGTGACGTAGTAAGTTTTTGATATTTTGATAAAACAAAAAATACGTGTCTAATATTTTTGTATTACCTGTCTGACGGACAAAATAGAATTTCGTTTTCTTTACCCAGTCTTCACCCCTATTATAGACAACGTACAAAATATCGCAAATGATGTAGTATTACTTATTTCAGAAAGTAGCAGCATTTCCGTGCAAAACGCCCGTTTACAACTTTCTGATAGTTACGGGAAGCCGCCTTATTTAATGTACCTAAGAGATTTACTGAAAGATGGAACTAACAAAACCTGTGTCCCATATTTAACTTTTGACCACATTTATCGTTTTTTAATGTCAATGTCATAATGATACAAACTACAATAATATTACAATCACAGTCGATATCACTACAATCTCGTTCTTATGACCGGTCTGCAGGCGCCCATATACTTATTATGACGTCACATGTTATTATTAATAGTGTCACCGCTAAAAAATAAATCATTTGAAACATCGAATTTGTAACTCGGTTATACGTACCTACTTCATCATAGTATGTACCTACTATTAAATGTTGAAGAAGCCTGTAAATAAAATATAGTTTTGGACAAGATATAGGGCTAACGTTGGATAGTACTTATGGTACATAGTCCAGGAACGTTTGCTACAAGCCTACAAACTAACAATAGGACACACCTACACGATTACAAAGTTAAGATTAGGAATCCATTGCCGGATAGATACAACTATGTATTTGCTCGTGTTATTTAATTTTGGAAGAGTACATTTTCGCAGTAGTTTAGCTAATAACATGTCATCGCGACCGCTGTAAATTAACTCATTAAGGCGACAAAAAGACGATCGTGTCCGCCATGACATTGCATTAAGTCTATACTAATTGTCGAGCACTTTACACTTAGTAGAAATGATCCAAGCACGAAATTGAGATGACCGTGAGGACATCGATTATGTTTTTATCACATGCTTATAATTATATAACTTTTTAACACCTTTTTATTTGTTGCGAGTCGTGATCATAAGTATTAGGCCTGTCATTATGTTTGTGATGATGAATGGATATCTAATCGAAAAAACGTCACAACCTTGTTGATTATGTACAAGTATTTTTTTTTTATTGGTGACATTTGTAGCCAACCTTTACAAATAGTTTGTATTGTCAAGTGTAAATTTTATCATAAACAACGTCACAACTATTTGAACGCTTGACCTATTTACTGCCACGTCTTAATTAATCTCAACGCTCCAACAGTTTCCTAATTCATAACAGCGTTAAAAAGTACCTACCTAGATAATTGCAATTCATATAATTGCCCTTCATTGTTATTTCATACATAATAATATGTTAGCGCCATACATGGTATAGAAAATTATAATCTCAAATAACAGGAAAGAAGTTAGTCACCAAGGTAAAATATGTAATGTACACACACAAGTGCGAGATCGTGTCCGAGCGATGTAAGCGTGTTTGTGTCGCGGCGTGCTAACTGGCTGGTGGCTGGTTGACACCGAGGTACCAACACGATCCAACGACACTACAATACAGTGTGAATTACAGCTGATGCCTACAGTAAACTGATACTTGACACCGCGTAGACGTATTCACAAGATATCAAATGATTTATTGCTAGATATATTTAGAAATCACTGCAGATATTTAAATGACATCGATTTGTTTGTACACTATAACGTTTTGCATATGATATACATAGATATGTTAATGACGTCATAATGTGCCACATTTGTTGATGTATATACCTACATACAAAAGACAGTTGTTAATTTTTTTCTGCAATATACCTATTATTGTCTTATAAACCATACTTCAATGTGTTTGAATAACTAAATAAATAGGTATTATTATTACACAGGAAAAAAGATTTAAAAAAAATAGGTTACCCACGCAAAGGAACGGGTTATGTTCCGACAATATTTGGGCTCTAGAATACCTACCTAAGTATAAGTATGTGATAGGTAAACATGAAATAGGAATGACTAAATTCTTTCCTAGAAGTCGATAGCATTAAAAGTTGTTAACTAAACTAAATAAACGACGTGGGAACAAATATGTATCTAGCTATTTATTTAAATGTACATAGGTATTGTACCAGATACTGTAGTCACAAGAGTGGTGACCTAAACGTTCTTCTACACACTTACGTATGAATAATTTCCATCCTTGCATTGTACCGAACTAACAATGGTTTTCTCTATTAGTTTTCGATGCAAAACGTAGCCTTTAATTTCGTTGTTGCTGTAGATACGTTGTGATATAACCAGAATGGAGTATTGTTCTAACTTCTGAATTCTCATCTGAAAACATCCACTAGGTATGTACCACTCACCAAATAGATCCACCACCGCTAACTTCTTGTCTTCTTTCCATATATTTTATACTAGCTTTTGCCAGCGGCTTCGCTCGCTTTAATTAGAATTTGATATTAACTGACTGGGACCCGTGGCGCTATCTATTATCATAAGAACGTTATTGTTGTTTTCCTCGGGAACAGCTCTTTTTTTCAAATGAAAGGTACCCTATGTCCATTTCTGTACACCTGGCAAAGTATATTCAAAATTTCAGGATGATCGTTCAGTGGTTTAGGCGTGAAAAGGTAAAAGACTAATAAATTTACTTTCGCATTTATAATATTAAAAATTTAGGAAGTTAGTATTACTATTAGCTACGTCACATGCCCCGCCCAGAGCCAAACTTATCGAGTGAAAAACTAAATATCTCCTTACGATCTAAACTAGTTCTGTCTAAATAGAAACTATCAAAATAGCATCATCAAAATATACTTAAATGATAACGAACTTTACAGTCATTCGATTTAAATTTGTTTACAAATCATCAAAGAGTGGAACTAATGACTCCTAACTTTGCCTTCATAATCGGATGAGCAAATGACTACACTAATTACGCCAGTTCCTGTAGGTCAACTCATTGGTACCAAGGATACAATTGGCCCAACGATGACCACTTGAAAACAGTCCGATGTACCTGACTGTGAAATCATTTGTAATCTTTCAGGAGGACAATATTTTCACGTACTCGGGCATGTTTCAATTCACTGCAGTATCTTGAGAAGGGTCTTTTACTTAGAGAGTGGGTCGGTGTGGGCCGTTCTCACCCTCACGCAGGGTTAAATACTTTATTTCTTCGTAATTGTAGAGTTGGTCAAATAATAAAATCCTTTCACTTTTTGATTAAGTCTCCATGTGGGGCACAGACTGACTTCGAATGCGAAGTCAGTCTGTTCATAAAACGACTTAGTTTTAATATTAGGTATTATAAGAATTCTTGTTAACTTATTTTTTTAAATTAATTGTAGCTAATTTTAGTTTGCGCATTCCATGTCAATTCTGTCTCCAGATGCGTTCCAAATGCTATCAAATATTCTCACGTGGGGTCTAAGGATACTTTTGAATTTAACGTTTGGACGTTACACAAATAACTTCTTACCATAATTTTCTTAAACAAGTCACTATTGTTAGCTGAGAGAAGATGTCTCAGCCTGAGACATCTTCCGAACGCAAAATATTTATGTAGATGAAACTCAAACTCTTCGCAGCAGGAAGTGGTTCACAGTCAGTTATTCGGATCAAATACACATCGTCATCTCTGCAATATTCATCCGGCCATCTGTCAGTCACTCACACTTATATTTTCATGATAGGGAACATCTCACCAACCAATTTACCTACTTTTAACGTTAGTTTTGTTTATATCCGCAAAAAATCTACTCTCTATCAAAAACGCCAAAGTATTGAGTGATAGTAATTGAAACTGATGGTAATATTTTATTGTTTCAGGAGCCTTCCTCATACCATATTTCATAATACTCTTAGTATGCGGTGTGCCAATGCTTTTCATGGAATTGGCTGTGGGCCAGTACACAGCTCACGGTCCCATTGGTGCCCTGTCACAAATATGCCCACTCTTTAAAGGTGAGCTAACGAAACTGATCTTTTAATTCGGGAAATAACCGAAGAATTAAAAAATACTAGCTTATATTTGGCATAATTTCAGGTGCGGGCTTAGCAAGCGTAGTGATCTCATTTTTAATGTCCACCTATTACGCGGTCATAATAGCGTGGGCTATCTACTACTTCTTCACGTCATTCAAAACGGAGGTGCCGTGGGCGAGCTGCTCCAACCGTTGGAACACGCCGCAATGCTGGGTGCCCAACCACAACATGACCAAGCCCAACGGCTCGCAGACACCCACCGAACAGTTCTTCGAGTAAGTTTATAATTTGAATTAAGAAAATTATGCTTTCAGGTGCTTGAATATCAAACACCTGTTTTATCAATTTTATAAGAAATGATTAAAGGTGATGTAGATCTTATCCTTTCATTTCCACTACCAATCTACAACTTCATCTAAGTATATGAAGTGTGAGCGAGTTATATTGGATTACGCACCATTGATTATTTAACTCACGTGTGCCCGATTATCACCGTCCGTCTTAATCATAAATTATCAATGATAAACTTTTGGAACTAAGAGTAGTAGTCAAAATTATGTTGAATTTTGAGTTCCGGATATGAATAATATGCACACATAGCTATGCCAATACCTGAGGTATCGTCATTCGTCAATAAGGCTCATAAAGATTGCATACTCCGTAGTTATTGATAAGTAATAAATATTTATCAACGTTCAAGTCATGTGTAAAGTCGATTGAGTTCTGCGAAATGACTAACTACCGGTCTCAAACACCTATTTAAAAAAAGGTCGCGTTATGTTTTGGGAATAATCTAAGCTAGTGGAATGAAAGGATACCAAGAGAAAACGGTTCAAATATGAGAGTCAAAGTTTCGAAGTACGAAGGTTCTGAGAATTAAAAGTTGATAAAAAACGAGAATACCTTTTTTTATTTTTTTTAACTATTACCTAATCATGAAACCAAATAATTTGATTGTTATTGTATTTTTTTCAGGAAAAAGGTACTGAGCATGAGCGCCGGCATGGAATACCCGAATGGAATGCGATGGGAGTTGGCAGCTTGCTTGGTCTGTGCTTGGGTGCTAGTCTACTTCGCTCTATGGAAAAGTATCAAGTCTTCCGCCAAAGTACGCTATATCACCACAACATTGCCCTTTCTACTGATTATAGTTTTCCTCGGACGCTCATTGACCCTCGATGGAGCTGATAAAGGTCTGAGGTTCTTCTTCAAGCCAGAATGGGAACTTTTAAAACAGTCAAGACCGTGGGTTAACGCGGCATCACAAGTTTTTAACTCGATCGGTGTTGCGTTTGGATCCATGATAATGTTCGCATCATATAATCGATTCGACAATAATTTCCTCCACGACACTGTGGCTGTTTCACTGATCAACGCTGTCACTAGCCTCATAGTGGGAATCTTCACGTTTGCCACTATCGGTAATATCGCATTTGAACAAAATACTCCCGTCAAGGATGTCATCGCCGACAGTAAGTATACTTGCTAAAATTACAACTAATGGGCCTACCACACGCACAAGCTTCACCACAGTTTTGCCTGCGCAAGCCGGTTTATATACACGGAACACCGTGACATTTTTACCAACCACACGCATGGTGTTCTGTGTACAAACCGGTTTGCGCAGGCAAAACTGTGGTGAAGCTTGTGCGTGTGGTAGGCCCATAAAGTACATAGTTACTTGCAATATAAAACAGTCTTCTAATTTTAATACTTTTATTTTAGGTCCTGGATTATTATTTGTAGTGTATCCGCAGGCTATTGCGAAAATGCCGGCTTCACAATTATGGGCGGTACTATTCTTCTTTATGTTCCTTTGTCTTGGACTTAATAGCCAGGTGAATATAATAAAAACTTTACGCATACAATTAAGTTAAAGTAATGGACAAATTAATTACTCTGTGTTTCTACACTTTCCAGTTCGCTATTGTTGAAGTTGTGGTGACGTCGATACAAGATGGATTCCCAGACATGATACGCAGAAGACTTGTGTACCACGAACTGTTAGTGCTGTGCGTGTGCGGGGTGTCGCTCGTGTTCGGGTTACCGCACATTATACACAGCGGCATATACGTGTTCCAACTGATGGACTACTACGCCGCATCACTCAGCATTACATATCTCGCATTCTTCGAAGTGGTGGCTATCGCTTGGTTTTACGGCGTGGACAGACTTTCTAAAAATATCAAACAAATGACAGGTTTGTAGATTTTACTGAAGCTAAAGGAGTAGACTCATATCATTATCATTTTTAACAATACTATTTTAACTTCATTAATAAAAAACCATTTTCCATCGTCATTTATCTGTTTTGTTTTTCATGTCATCAATCTTTGTTTATCCTTGATCAAAGTTAATTGTCTTCATATGTATATTAATACTTACTGTACCTGAACTGAATATTATTATAAATGGCCTTCGTTGGCTGTTCATAAGTACACATGTGCAACTGAATATCTACCTATCGCTACCCATACGATGTCGTCACACGGGATGTCCTGCCATTTCCTACAGCGCAACTTCCGTTTTTGTTTGTAGTTACCCTCGAAGATCATAATCACATTTTTTGCATTTAACCGTCATTACCGCACAAATAAGGATGACTCATCGTTATTGTTACTTTATCAATACCCACTTTATAATTCGCCACTCCCTAGCAGATGTATGTTACACGTTACACCTTTGTTATCGGATATATGAATGCACGAAATAATGAAAAATAATGACATTAGCCTTGACAATATCTTAGAACCTATACCTACATTTCACCAATAGCTTTCTGAATAGAATTCTCGTAAATTGTCGTACCATAACCCTAGAAATATCAGTTCAGATTGACTCACCAGGGCTGGCTCGCTCTATGTCGCTAGCTGGTAAAAAATAGTCCGCCGATACCTTATGGTCATAGTGGGCTTCATGATAAAAATGAGAAAATGTGGCGTTAGTGCCTTACTTTGCAATGCTATACTTTCAGATATTTAGTTTTTGATAACGTTGATTTTCGGTTTCAGGTCGTCGCCCTTCGCTGTATTTCCGAGTGTGTTGGCTGGTAGCGACGCCGGCGCTGCTCATCGCGCTGTGGGTGGCCAGCCTGGTGGACTACACGCCGCCGAGCTACCGGCAGTACCAGTACCCCACGTGGGCGCAGGCGCTCGGCTGGATCATCGCTTCTCTCTCGTTGCTCTGCATCCCAGTGTATGCCGTATTTGTCGTCACGAAGTCGCCCGGAAATAATTGGAGAGAAGTAAGACTTAAGAGTACACCATTGTATTTATACCTAAATTATAAATGACGTACTCACCTAAAAGAAAAAAATAATCTTAGTTATGCCACAAAGCATACCTGCTTTTTATAATGAATAGGTGCCCCTGAGCACAATCAACGCGTTTCAGAATAATAAAATATCACTAATGAACAGTAGTTACAATAAGATAAAATGAATTACATACAATAATTTAAAATAAGATTTACTTATCAGTTGCGTGTACCTATATTTACTTACAACTGCTGTAAAATCAAGAAACTCAAAATAACTACCCACTACATGCTTCAGCTCAAGAGTGATTTTGATCATACCTCCTTTGTGATCTTTCTTGAAAGAGTCAACTTTTAGTAACATTTTTGTTTTAGTATCATTCATAACTATTATGTACCACCACATGATATTGCAATGATAATATAAAATAACCTTTCTTTTTTCCAGAAATTGCGCCATTCCATACGTCCGACGTCTCTTTGTGAGTGCGGTGTTACTGGATGCGATATTTGCTACTCGGAGTCCGAGCAACCGGACGATAAACCTGCTATCAACTAGTCTGAAAACAACTTAGAGAATAAGGACATACCTACTTTCTACAATAATATGATACTTTGATATCACGAATAAACAAGACAATAAGATAATGAAACGAGACGGTATTCCATCATTATTATCATTAATTTACAACAACGCGGGGGCCGCACTCGACCTACTATAATAATTAAGTAGCTTGGCTCTGGTCTTGAGTGTTCGCTTCGAGGGCGCTTTAGCGTTTTTTGGTAGCTGAAACGATCTTCGATTTTACTTATACTGTCAAATGTTTTTTATAGCAGCTGTACAAACAATTATTTGTGTATATAATCTCCCTAATGAAGCACACATGTTGTATAAGTAAGTACCTACATACCTAAGGAAATTGTAGATTTTAGAAACCCAACAGAACCAGTATTAAGTTTTATATGTATCCAGTTAAATTTAAACAATGTGACACAGTATGAGTTTGTCATATTAAAACAAATATTAGATTAGGAAGTATTTAGTATCTATGTTTCCTAAAAATTTTGTGATCAAAGTCATTCCATTAGAAATCGTTTTTTATATCCTACTTAATATTATTTAGATAAATTTCTATTTATTCCTAGTAAATTTCATTATTATTCTTAGAAAAAAAAGTGATTCGAATTGAAAATTTACAATCTATCACGTGAACTATCTCATTGTCTCAGGTGGGCATGGAAAATTCTAATACTTAGATATTTTATGATAATGTCGCACTATTACGACTTACCTATTACCCAATTGATTAATAACCTATAATAAATGTACGATGTAGCAACCTTGTAAGTGATGGACCTAGGACAAATAAACACATATCAATGAAACTAAATACCTGTATTAAAGAAGACAATACCGAAATAATGAAAGAAATCAAAGTACAATGTAACTTAAAATATTGTTTCGTAATGTAAATAAGTAACTATTTGTAAATAAACAAGTGTTAAACTTGTTAATGTAGCATATAAGACAATTTATTAAAAAAATAAATTCCCTACTATTATATTTTTTTTTATTTTATTTTAAGTGAAATAGGTACCTAGGTATAAGGTAGTAAGCCTACTGTCCACGACGAATGTCAATTGATACTAGTATAGGGATTAATATATTACTTTTACACACCTATCAACCAAATTCTAAATTGGAACCTATTATATCAGTGTTCAATTATTTCAGCTATTGATATTAGTCAATACCTACAATACTGCATATGTATGTAAGTTCATTGAAAAATTCCCAACACTTTATGAACCTTATCAAGTTATCATGCAATGATGGACGCGCTAGATTTTTTAAATAGGTACTCTTTTTTGATACTCAGCATATAGTTTTCCCACACAGCTAGGACGCGGGCCCGACACGATGTCGCACGTTTACGCATTTTTAGTTCTAGGTTTCCTCACGCTGTTTGCCTTCACCTTGATTCTGTAACACTTCGATCCCCCGACCGTAGGTACCTCGAAAGTCGGAGCGGTTATCACTGCTCTCACAAGAAGAAAGACACAATGGCGAATTGAAATAAAATCTGTGCATATTATTTGATAGATCTATAAAGATAAAGTAGGTAAGACGTGTGCAGATCATAGACATATAATTATATGGACTTGAAATGTTTGACTATAGAAAAAACAGTTATACAAATACGAGGCATATCGACGCCAAAATCAGAAAAATACTGCTATCTCTTTTTAACTTTCATAATTTTGCGTAAGTGAAAAAGGATAATAGTGTTTTTGACAGTTACTTTAATGGCAACCCTACATTTCTAAGTCATTGAAATACCTATTTGCGGCCGGGTCGCCATTTTATCCGCTCGTTGTTTGATACCTAAGTTGGGTACGTCAACTGTCAAATGCTCTTTAGCTGTGGTTAAAATTTGTGAATTCAAGATGATAAACAAAGGATTCTGCATTTATTGAAGAGTTTCAACAGTAAAGCATTCATATTTTCCCTTTTGCCTCTATTTTCAACAGTTTTACTACATGAAATCATTTTCTTGTTATTGAAGGGATAGAGTAGTGCATTCAGACATTTTTATATTTATCGATAATGCAATTTTATGGTTCTTTATTGGTTTTATGTTTTACTTTTAAGGCTATAAACAATCGGTGTGGAAAATATAAAAAATACAACAAAAACAATAATTATTTGTTCTCTTCACTTTGAAGAATCGTCTTTCAACTGAACACTCAATAAAGTAACATTGCGTGACGATGCTTTACCTTCACGAACCTTATTGGTACGTACGTTTGATACGGTCGCAAATCATATTTTTATCAAGATACAAGCTGACACTGACCTGCAAATTTGCAAAAAAACGTAAGCAAATTTGAATTTCGCGGGCTACCTTGGCGCATCCCCCTTAAGATAACAGTATAAAGAAACCGTGGGGACAGCAAGTGAAGCAAAAAGGTCAATTAAAAAATTATTCGATGTAAGTAGGTATTTAACCCGTGCGCGATAAGTTGAGACCTGACTCCCCCCGCCCGCTTCCCCCGCACTTCCCGATGGCGCCCGTATTGTACCGTGGCGGTACAAACACGCCCCTGTTACGTCACCGCGCTCAGGTCTCAACTTATCGCGCACGGGTAGTACAAGTCGTGCCATTAAAGTTGAGACTTGACGCACCACGTGGTTTTAGCGGTATCTTGATAGATACCGCTGAGGTGATCCTCATGGATACCCACGAAAAAGCGGCGGGAGGCGTGGTCAAGTCTCAACTTTAATGGCACGACTTGTACTTACTGCTTTTCATTTCTTGTAATAGCTAAAAGAATAAATTCCAAGAGCATAAAATTAAAAAACCGACTTCAAAAAAGGAGGAGGTTCTCAACGGGCCGGCAACTAGATAAACTTGTTGCTTAAATTATACAATGGAGTGAAATCAGTTACAGAATACTAGGTCGATAAAAAACAGCATAATATATCTATCCTCCAAGTTTCAACCTGTCTTAATAGGAAACATCAAAATAAGTTCTACGGTTTAACCGTGAAAGAAGGACGAAACTTCTCAAACAACAACAAATGAAAGATATATTATTATGTTAGAAAACTTGGGGTATTTTCACCCGTAGATATTGTACCGTAACATTATGAAAACATTCTCACAATCTTTTATCGATGTTATTATATAGAAATATCGATAAGGGCTGCCCTATTAGCCGCCATTTTATCAGCTCACTAAAGTGTAGGTATGCACGTTTTTCTTGTAGGTATGCCAAGTCCATATGATTTATATGTCTATGGTGCAGATAAAGTAGAAAAAAATTTACCTACCTCGAACTTTTTACTAATTCGGCGGCAAATTCTGAAAAAAATAAGTTGGAATAACTTTTAAAAAAGCACTTTAAATTGGTTTTAAGAAGACTGTAGTGTGATGTGGTTAAATGAATATAAAGGGTTCATTTAACCCCATTGAATGTCAATTTTATGAAAAAGTCGTTCAATGGGATTAAATGGACTTAACGGGGTTGTATTGATGATTGTATTGTATTGTATTGTATAGCGGGCTGGTTTCCGCAACTCCACGTCTAAAGCGCGTATTTTGCGTACGGGTGGGAACATTACTCCAACCACCCCAGCTCCCCGAGAAAGGCCAGCAGCCCCTTGGTGTTGCTGACGATCTCGCGGAGAGTACCTGGGTTACCTAAGTACTTTGCCCTGTATGTTGCAACCTCTGGGCAGTGTAGAAGCACGTGGGCTGCTGTCTCGTCCTCCTCCAAGCAGGCTCTGCACAGTGGACTATCTGTGACACCTAGGACAAAGAGGTGTTTATTAAAAGAGCCGTGACCAGTGATGGCGGCTGTGACTATGCGGAGCTGTAATTTGGTCAGCCGAAGCATCCGTTTGGTGAGGCGGCCATCTATAGTAGGAAGTGCCTCCTTGGCCTGCCTACACTCACCATGGTCTAGCCACAGTTTGTGGTGTTGATCACTGGTGCGTTTCCTTACCAGAGTCCGTAGATATCCGAAGGGGAGTGGCACGATAGGTTCTGGTCCTACTGCTGCCATACTGGAACCCCTTCTAGCGAGTTCGTCCGCTGCATCGTTGCCCCGGGAATCGCTGTGGCCCTTAATCCATTGTATGGTTATGTTATTGTGATTACCGACCTGGTTTAGGCGCTGGTGACACTCGTAAATTAACCCGGAGGTGACCGTGTGGTTGTCTAGTGCTAACAGTACAGCCCTGCTGTCTGAAAGTATGCGGATAGAGTGGTCCTTAGCCCTCCTGGCTAAGATGGCTGATGCGGCCAGGGAAATGCCCATGCATTCCGCCTGAAATACCGTGTTGTGGACCCCCAGTGGTACGGCTATATGGATGTTGAGATCCTCTGAGAATACTCCGGCCCCAGTACCCGTACCTGTTTTAGATCCGTCCGTGAAGATCCGTAACTCTGCAGGGTTTAACCCCTCGCAGCGGTGGTCCTCGTGGAGCTGGATCTTGTATTTTTTGTCGAATACAAATTGTTTTGGTACCCGATCGTTAATGGCTTTCGCCAGGGGGAACTCGTTGTAGAATCCCTCTAGTGCCGCAGTGTGTTGCGTGTTTGACTTACTCCACAGTTGAAGTGTTTTGAGGCGTGCTGCCGCCATTGTTGCCTCCTGTTGTATGTACAGATGGAGCGGCGGAAGCTCCAGCATGGCTTCGAGAGCCGCTGTCGGAGTGGTTCTCATGCAGCCTGTAATTGCCATGCAGGCAAGCCTTTGCATGCGTTGAAGTTTGTTCGAGGCTGTGACTAGTCTGGTGCGTGGCCACCAGACCACCGCCCCGTACGAGATCATGGGACGGATCACCGCGCGGTATAGCCAAAGAATTATTTTGGGGGATAGGCCCCACTTCTTACCTATCATCCTCCTGCACTGCCAGAAGGTGATGCACGCCCTGTTTATTTTGTTGTCTAAGTGACTGCTCCAGTTTAACTTACTGTCTAGGATGACTCCCAGGTACTTGACTTCAGTGGCTAACTGAAGTTCTGTATCAAATAGTTTAGGCAAGCGATAAGGTCCTAAAGTTCGTTTTTGGGTGAACATGACTAACTCAGTTTTCGTGGGATTTGAAAGAAAGAAAGAAAAAATGTTTATTGGCGCAATTGCCACAAGTACACACAATATAAAAAAAAAGAAAAACGATATAAAAATAAAACTAAACAAGAAATACTGTGTGACTCACGGCAGCGCCAAATAGGCCCAGTTCAGCAAATAGCCGGACAACTAGTGCCCGACGCTGGTTTTCAACTGAACCTAAATGGTGAGTGTACGGATGTCAGTAAATACAGTAAATAAATAAATATTGTGATATAATAATATTATGTAGTGTTTTATGAAAATAAACTAAAATAATGGTAAAAATAAAACTATTTTAAAACTGGGAACAGGTATTTCATAACATACCATTTTAGTCCGTCGCAACACACTGCGCCGCACGCGGTCGAGTGTGATGCACGAACCACCGATGGCGTTGGCTTAAATTGCACATTTTTTTTTTTTTTGTAATTTTTTTGTAGCTGCGGGTATACTAATAAATATATGAAAATGATGAAAGATATTTTTGTGAGCTAGAAACGAACATGTTACATAAGTTAATTTAGACCGCTCAGATAGATTTAAAATAGTAGTGAACTAATGATAATAAAAAAGCGAGATAAGACAAAACAAGGTAAGTGTTAAGAAAATATCGAATAAAGCGAGTATTTTGTTTGTTGTGTCAGGCTGATCTAATTATATTGTTCTACACTTGTTCGCACTACACTAACCCATACACTACATTCCACTGAAATTGACAATTATATAAGCGAGACATTCATATTGACCATGTCCAATTTCCGTTGTGCATCAATCAAGTACTGCCGTAAGCGTTTTCTGAAAATATCAGTCGAGTTTGATGATCGAATTGGTGGTGGCAGATTATTCCAAATCTTTGATGCCGCATATCGAAAACTGCCTCTGAAAGCCGCCGTACGATGAGAACGAGACGCAAGTTGTTGCGAACATTGCCTTCTATCGCATTCTCGTGTACTAGCTATCCAACTCAACTTATTGTACAGATAGTCCGGTTTTTGACATTTTATGATACCGAACAGAAGGCACGCCAAGTGCAACTTGCGTCTCGATTTCATTTTAAGTGTGTAGTGCTTATTTAAGACCGGGGTTACATGGCTTCTGGGGGGAATTTTATAACAAAACCGGGCACAAGCGTTTTGTACCCTTTGGATGAGCCGATCTGTGCGGGCCAACAGGCGCGGACCGTATACTGTATCTGCATAGTTTAGCCTAGACAGCACCAGAGTCTCCACAAGCTGCTCCCGTAGCGTTTCAGACAAGTAAGGCCTCATCTTGTACAGAACCTTTAGGCGGTAAAAACAGTTTCGCACCGAATCAGCTACATGTTTTTCGAAACGAAGGTCTTTGTCCATAATGAGACCAAGATTCCGCGCTTCAAAGACTCTGTCAATTGGATCACCCATCAGTTCCAGGCCAAACTTTGCGGGTAATTTGGATAATTGCTGTCTAGTGCCAAATACTAGATACTTAGTCTTGGTTGGGTTTAGCGATAAACAATTTTCCTCAGACCAGACGGCGATTCTATGAAGGTCTTCATTGAGATCCCTGATAGCACTATCATATTCATCCGGCCTAAAAGATAAATAAAGCTGGACGTCGTCAGCGTAGATATGGTATTTACATTTCTGGAGGCAATTTATAATATCCGCACAGTATAAAATAAAAAGAATTGGCCCTAATATAGACCCTTGTGGAACGCCCCTTACTATCTGAGTACACGTTGACCTAAGAGCAGTACCGTCACCCAACTTTAGATCTACACACTGTTTTCTGTTAGTGAGATAGCTACGGAACCACTCCGTGGCGTTAGGGTCAAATCCGTAAAAAATTAGTTTAGACAATAAAAGCGAAATATTAATTGCATCAAAAGCTCGGGAAAAATCCAGCAAGACCAACACTGAACACATTCCTTTGTCTTGGGCTGATAGAAGATTATCGGTTACATCCAGTAAGGCAGTGGCGGTACTGCGTTGCTTCCTGAAACCAGATTGTAAGTCCGGCAAAACGTTATTGTGTTCCAGGAAATGCGTTAACTGCAGACTCACGACTTTCTCTAGCACTTTCGACAGGCATGGTAAAACGCTTATAGGACGTAAGTCTTTGACTTCAATAGGGTTAGCGTGTTTCGGTAAGGGCCTGACAGACGCTATTTTCCATAGGTCAGGGAACGTTGAAGTTGATATGGAACAATTAATAATATCTGTAATAGTATTTAGAGCGTTCGGTAAAATCATATTCAGCATGTCAAGGGTAATGTGGTCGTAACCTTCGGCGTTGCTTTTTAGGTTAGAAATAATTCGAGAAATGTCCTTCTGTTCCACTGGATCGAGCTTGAAAATGGCTTCACCATATCTATGGTTCTCGAAAAAAGACTTAAGTGACATGCTTGCTACAGGGTTACCAGGAACAACCAAAAAAGAATTATTAATAAGATCTGGATCAGTAAAATGCGACGGAATGTCTTGTCTAAGTTTAAAGGGCGATAAGGTGGCTTTAAGATTCTTCCATAATAATTTAGGATTTTTTATCTTATTGTTTATATTATGTTTAAAGTACGCAACTTTTTCATTATATAAAGAACTTAGAACAAGGGACTTCAACTCTTTGTAGTATTCCTTTTTGGAATTTGATTTAGTTTTCTTATAGCAAGTTAAAGCATTGTCGCGTAAACGCATCATGAGTTTAATAGTATCTGTTATCCACGGATACGACTTCTCCTTAACAGTACAAGTTTTGATTGGTGCGTGAACATCGAACAGTGAAATAACATGGGAGTTAAAAACGTGCACCATATCATTTACATTGTCCAACGTGGAAATATCACAATTACACAATAGCATCAAGTCCATATTAAAATTATCCATGCATACGTTTTTAAGTGGCCTAAATTTCACTATATATGGTTTAAACTTATCACGTTTTACATGAAATTCTGCAACTATAATAGAATGGCCGTTAAGTGAACTAAAAGATTCCACTGACGTATACCTTGCTCTTAAATCTGTACAAAGGACGTCGATCAGTGTTTCACTGGAATCTGTGAAATGAGTAGGAGTTGTGACCAATTGATTAAGACTGAGGCTATTCAAGAACTCGTTAATTTTATTTGTTTTTGAGCCGCTTGCATCCAGCATGTTTACATTAAAATCACCCAGTAATATATAATGGTCACAATCACCCAGTGAGGTAAGTGAATCGGTTATGGCATCCAGGAAAAGAACAAGGTCCAACCATGGTGGCCGGTACGCGGTACCTATCGCAATTTTTTTACCACTCATTGCGAGCGTTAGCCACATCTGCTCGACCGATTCGAACCTGGGATCGACCGCGCTACTCCAAGTACGTGCGCTTAGCCCGCGCCGCAGATAAAATCCAACGCCCCCACCACGACCCGCGCGAACGGTCGCTGGCCGCGGCGTATGACGCAGACTGTAGCCGGGCACGATAGGAGCGCGCCCATCCTCGCCCGGTCGGAGCCAAGTTTCATTTATGGCCAAAACATCAAAACAATGCCTGTCGAGCGCACCAATCAAGTCATCATGCCCGGTACCCAATGATCCTGCGTTCAGAAAACCAACCTTAAGAAACTTTTCTCCCTTAGTCATCATTATAATAGTGAAACAATGATTCGTCATTCAGCAATATCGATATTGTACCTTCAATAATTAATTTTGTTAGGTCATATAAAATTATAAACAATATTTCAATTATATGTGAGTAAATATAGTATCTGTACAATGTTGAATGAGTTATATACGAACGATGTAAACTGAGGTATACATGTAATAGTTTTATAGATAGTGTATATGTAAATAAAATGTAACGATGTAAGAAGTAAAGATAAACAAATGCATAGACATAGGTGATAAAATGATTTACGCACAGTTCACTTAGGTGCGCCGTGAGACACACACCTATCATTAAAACACTTATAAAACAGTAGTACGTATAACACAATATTGACACTACTTTTGAAATGATAACACTTATACCTATTATTAAACTTACTTTAAAATACAGAATTACTAAAGTTAAAGATTGAGATTGAACAAGATAATAAAATAAAGCAAAAAAAAACAATAATCTAAGGAGCGCATTTATCGTCGTTACCCGGTGCCGGGCCAAAGATGCGCTGTAAGTCAGCGTCAGAGCGGATAAGGCAAGCGGCGTCCCCTGGTTTGTATCGGGCAAGAATGCGGCCGCGCTTTGACCATATGAATTGCCAACCGAGGCGACTACCAGCCTCACGCGCGTTCCGAAATAACTCGCGATTAATTTTTGTTAGCCGCTCGTTAACATAGAAGCGCGTTGCAGGGCCTGGCATATCGAGGTCAGCAGTAGTGATCCCGCGCCGTACTCGTGCACCCTCCAGCAGTTCGTCACGAAGGTCGCGTCGCGCGAGGCGAATGACGAGGAAGCGCGGGCGGGTCTCCGCCGGCGCCGTCGCCTGCGTAGCATTGATGCGCCTTCCACCAACACGCTCGGCGCTGACTATGTCACGCGCCTTTAATTTGACGCCAATCTTAGCCGCCACCATCATGGCCGTGTGGGTAGCGTTTTCACCATTGACCTCGGGTATATTCGAGATCTGGAGATCATTGGCGAGTAACTCCTGGTCACGATCATTGATGTCGTTTTTTAGCTGTGTTATAATGTCATCAAAATCCGATGACCGCGACACCTGGGGCTGAGCAAGTTTGGTCTCGATAACCGCCACTCTTTCCTCCAGGTTGCTCATCCTGTCATTTGTAGAATTAAGTGAGGACCTCAGCTCCGACAGATCGTCACGTAAAAGCTGGAACTCATTCCGCACGATCTTTAAAAAGTCCTCTTTGAAACTGCTCAACTCTGCCCTAAGGATGTCCAGGTTGAGTTCCTGTGTGGCATCTAGAGCTGTATTATTAATGGGGCTGGTGTCCATGAGGTTGACAAGGCTATCCTCGTGTGCTGGTGTTGGTGCCCGCGCCCTTACTGGTGTTTCATCCCGGTTATCCCTCACCATGTGTTTTTCACACTCATTACAGTGCCAGGGTGTCACTACAGGGCCTGCAGTCGGGATGCCCACGCACCCACGATGGTACCACAGCCTACATTTATTGCAGTTTGCAGCCTCTGCCGACGACATAAACTTACCACAAGCACTACACTTAGCCATGGTTTGTGGAAACTGGTTTGTTTACGTTTGGCGCAGCACAATCGATACGACCAAAGTACAACGGTCAGGCAACAGATGGCGCTATTTGCAGAAACGCGTTACGGTGGATAACACGGCGATTATGGTGCAGACAGACACCATAGGTTGAACACAGTAGTTGAGGAACAGGAGCGCACACACCAAACGTTCGGTCACAGGTTATTTCCGTATTCTAGCAAAAAACCGCTTAATTATTTTACAGTTTCGGGTACTTAGGTGCTTATTGGAGATCAGTAAAACGGAATTTATAGATTTTTGTGTATTTACACCGTATATAAACACTGCACAATATCTGCACTTGTAAGTTGCACTGAAAGTATTATTTTTACCATAAACTTATTTCAATTTACTGGTATTTTTTATTTTTATATACAAGAGGATCACAAAGAGCTTATGGCTGATTTGACATCCGTGACGTCACGATTGACTGAAAGGTCATATTCCCTGCACCATCGTTCCACGATGCGTAGCGCCTGTTGGGTGAGGTTACAGATTGTTCCTGTCACTTTTCCCGAGATGAGAATAGCAAGGTCATCTGCATACCCAATTGTGTAGAAATGACTGGCGTTGAGTTTGGTGATGAGATCATTTATCACCAGATTCCAGAGGAGGGGGGAAATTACTCCTCCTTGGGGGCAACCTCTGGCTATCAGAGCCATCTGCTGCTGTCCTTCTAAGCGAACCGCTCGTTTGCTCAGCATGTTAGTAATCCAGTCAATCAGCACCTGTTCCGCCCCATGACGAGACAAGGCGGAGCTGATGCTGGAAAAGTTGGTTTTATCGAAGGCTCCTTCGATGTCTATGAAGGTTCCAAGGCAGGTACCCTTCTGATGTATAGCATCTTCAATCCGACTGACTACCAGGTGGAGTGCCGATTCAGTGGACTTACCCGAGCTGTATGCATGTTGGTTGCTGTGTAGTGGAATAGTTTTCAACGCGCCCTCCCTCAGCTCTCTCTCGCAAATTCTCTCCATGGTTTTTAGAAGGAAGGAGGTTAGGCTGATTGGTCTGTGGGATTTGGCATTGGTGTAGTCACTCTTACCTGGCTTTGGAATGAATATGACTTTCACTTCCCTCCATCCTTTCGGAACGTATCTAAAGGCCAGGCACGCTCTCATTAGGGGGACCAGTCTACCGGCAACGGAGATTCCTCCCCACTGTAGTAAGGCGGGAAAGATCCCGTCCGGACCTGCCGCCTTAAAAGGATGGAAGCACTGGATCGCCCACTGGAGTTTCTCCAGCGTCACCACTTTATGTGCGTAGCGCCAGTCGTTCTCTGTTGGTGTTTGGTTTGTCTCGGTCCACTCAATTACCTGAGCGAAAGCGCATCCTGGGAAGTGAGTTTCAATTAGGACGCGCATCGCCTCTTCTGTTGATGTGGTGAGTGTGCTGTCCGGTTTTCGGAGAACAACAGGCCCAGTCGTGTTTTGCTGAGCCAGTATTTTCCTTACCCTATTAGCTTGTTGGCATGATTCGATGTTGCCACAGTATTTGCGCCATCCATTTTTGCTCCTGAACCTGATGCATTTTTTATAGCAGGACTTGGCCGCTTTGTACGCGTCCCAGTCCCTGTCAGCGCAGCTGTTCATGGCTCTATTCAGTGCTGTCCTTACCTTCCTGCGCTTGCGTTCCAGATCCGCTCCCCACCAAGGTTGCTGCCCCGGTGTAGAGGGCGGAGTGGTTTCCGGGCAGGCTGAGTGGTAGCTGTCTAACATTGATTTTGTAAGGTGGTTGACTTGGTCGTCAATCTGCAAGATGTCCTCGAACGTTGACCGATGATCGGTCGGTGCAAGCTTGGTTTCTAGGGTTCGTGTATAGGCAGCACGGTCTGTGTTGCGTGGGTTACGCCGTGGCAGTATTGGCGTGACACTAACCTGGATGTCGAAACGGATCCACCTATGGTCCGAGCAGGAGGCCTCCCTGGACACCTGCCACCCGGTGGCCATGGCCGCTGCACCCTCTGATGCCAGGGTTAGGTCTATGATTGTACGGCTGCGCCTGGTTACGAAGGTTGGTTCGGAGCCTGTATTTAGTAGGGTTAAGTTTGTAGTGAATAAATAGTCAACTAGAGCCTTACCCCGTTCGTTTTGCGTTTCCATGCCCCACAGAGGGTGATGAGCGTTAGCGTCAGCGCCTATGACAACCTCCAGCCCCAAGCTCTCGCAATGTCTCACGAGGCGGGCGAGGTCATGCGGCGGCGGATCCTCAGCCTCAGGCATGTATGCCGAGGCGAAGACGACTGCTACCTCTGTGTCGTCGCGCTGTAAGGTCAACCTTACTGCAGAGATATCCCTGCAACAGAAGTCTGTCAGTGGTTGTGCTTTAATGTTACCTGTCGTATAAATGCACGATCTTGGGTGATCGTGATCTGTACTAACCAGAAGCTTACCTCCAAGATTGGAGAGGCCTTGTATGTGGCCGGCCCTGATCCACGGCTCCTGGATCAAGGCAATGGCCGTATGTTGGACCTCCAACCACTTACGCAGCTGAGCCGTTGCGGTTTGGCTGTGGTGGAGGTTAGCCTGCAGCACTCTACAGGTCGACGAAGGGGACGCCATCGCTGGTCGTGCCTTCCTCGTCGCCCTCCAGACGCAGCCCGGCGAACAGGTCACCCGCGTCAAAGCCGTCCCCCTCCGAGTCCGAGACCGACGACAAGTTATTGCCATCGAGCTCGTCACCCGATGTGAGGACAGCGTCCACGCCGGCCGCGGCCGGGACTGCTGTAGATGTTGGCACCTCTGGCGCCGCAGGCGCTGCCGGCTCCGCCGGCGCTATTGGCACCTCTGGCGCTGCTGGCACCGTCGGCACCGGCGGCGCTGCTGCCGCAGGTGCAACCACGGTTGCTGCCGCGGTGTCAGTGTGGGGGGAAGCTACCTTCTCCTCCTTCTTGACCTCGACGATCGTCCCCGTGGCCGGGTCCCATCCCTGAGGGACGTCGACAAATCTGCCGTTCGCACCCTGAAATTTCACGTACGCCGTCCCTACCCCGAAGGAGAGACGACGTTCGGCCTTCATCAGGGTGGGAATTTGGTCCTCAGGGACCCCGACCACCACGAACCACGCATCGGCCTGTCTGTCCGTGTGCAGCAGTACCCATCCCTTGATGTCGATCCAGGGATTTTGGTAGCACAGAGCGCGTCCAATGATGGACTGCTCTGCGAAAATCCCCTGTGCATCCGGGATGAGAATGCCGCATCTCACTCGCCTTTTTATTTCCGTCTGCCTCCTGACCACTAGCGAGGTACTAGTGGAGGGAGGCATCTCAGATATCACCGTCCTCAGCCAGGCTAAGGTGTAGTCACTGCAAGGCCACAGTTTTAAGACCCCTCCGGTGAACACCGGCCTTGCTCTAAAGGCCGGTGCAGGTGAGTCCTGTTTAGCGGAGAGGCACTCGGTGACGATCCTCCTCTGTATGGCCGCGAGCACCTCTTCTGATGTCCCCTTGGTTATGAACCCCGTGCGGTCGCAGGTGACTGCGACATCAAGCTCGGAGCCCACAGCTTGGGCGTAGCTACGGTTGGCGGCCCGCTTGGATTTATCAAGCCGCGGCCGCTTATGCTCCCCACGAGGTGACGAGGTCTCGTTGAGAGCTCGCTTGGCCGTGGCCTGATCCTTCCGATCGGGTCCCTGTGCTGTCATCTGGGCTTGTCCCTTCAAGCTGGTTGACGGTTGGCTGGGTCCTGGGCGACTATTGTCGACCATGGCCTGCTCCCGCTTTCCTGCGGAGAAGATGACATTACAGCCGGTCGGTCGAGCCGAATCTGCGGCGTTAGCCTGTAGATTACGTGGAGTCTTACCTTTCCACCGTTTCTGGCGCCGTTCCTTTTTGGACGGTCTGTTCCTTCTCCAACCGTTGCCCGCCGTAGGGGCCGGAGCTACTGGCGCTGAGGGATCAGCGCGTTGTGTAGCCGGAGTGTCCTTGGCCTTCCTCCGCCTATTACCCTGCACCTGCCAGGTAAACGCGGACGTGTCCCCGGCGGTGCTGATCTCGTCCGGTTGGCCAGTGACGGCCAGCGGGGGAGGGGTAGCTTGAGGAGCCATAGGTGGAGGTGTCTTCAGTAGAGGAGCCCTGCCACCGGTATTAACCGTCGTGGGGGGCTGTACACCTGTAACTAAAAGAGGATCGGTACTGGTCCCAATCAGCGCCGATGTCCTCTGTATTTTCCGGGACTTTATTTTGGTCTTGGCCACGGTTCTCGCCGCAGCCGGACCGGTACCCGCGCTGGAGCCCGCTGCATTGACAGCGGAGCACCCAGGGGCGAGAGAGGTGCTGCATGCACCCCTCTTGGGAGTATCTTTGGCTTTCGCCTCCACTCCGATGTGTGGTTGTGTGGTGTGTGTGTATGTGTGTGTGGTGGGTGTGTTTGTTTGTGTAGCGTTTGTGTGTGTGTGTGTGTGTTTGGTGTCGTATGGGCTTGTAGTATCCATAGTTAGTTGTAGTTTTGTTTCATCTCTCTGGCCTCCCACCCTCCACGGAGCCCGCACCTGGGAACGTCTCGCTACAAACTAGCTTACCGTTAGGAGTACCATCGAGATATAGGGGCGAGAGGCTGGCTTACAGTGCGACATCGGGTGCTTGATCGGGTTGGCCGTGGGGACGCCCTGTCCCTTCTGGAACTGATCAACCCTCACTTACACCGTCAGCATGACCTTAACCCACCGCTGCGACAATCCGAGGACGGCCACAGCGGACCCCCCGCTCCTCGCCGAGGCCCTCTGACGGGACACTCTGACCATTTCCCTACCCTTGGCTATTGGTTAGGGCTACCGTTTTGCTTGAAATCCGGACCAAAGAGGGCGTGTTGCCTTACGGACACATTACCGCCAGCGCCGCTCGACTCAGCCCCCCAGGACTCCTTCATCCCCGCTTACGGCGCTCGACTGCGCAGGTCCTAGCGCAGGTGACTATATGTTCCTACCCGTCGCCAGCAGAGTTTAGTGACGGCCGAGCCCACAACCACTCAGTCACAGAGAGTCATGGTTAGGAGAAAAAGCGCCTGGTGGTTTTTGTTGCGTCTATTTCTTAGGGAATTAGACCAAGAACAGGGCGGCAACCTCGTGAAGGTGAATCCGCCAGACTTGCCTTGAGGATCCACACGACTGTAGCGCTCTCCCTCAAGACCCCGCCACCTTACCGCTTCTGAGGGAAGCAGTAAGGTAGGCTTGTATCTATACTACCAAGCAAAGCGTAAGCAAAGCGTGTCGTTGTGCAACCGCAAAAGCATAAACACAAACCCACCCCAATTGATGATACAAAGCCATATTTGTTAGGACCGAGAATCATATTTTAATCAACATACAAACTGAGACTGTCCTGCAAATTGAAAATACCGCGTAAGAAAGTTTGAACTTCGCGGAATACTCAGGGCAGGCCGACCCAGAGATTTACGTCGTTTTGTTTTGTGTTTTAATCGTAGATGGCACGGATTAAAATTCTGAAAAAAACATATTACACACTTCGCTCTACATATTTCGGCCGTCCGATACACGATTACTTGCACTTTACTGCGTTCAAATAAAGCGCAAAGAAAAGTCAAAAGTCTGACCAATTGTCATTTCATTTGAGTTATTTTAGACATTGAACAATAAAATTTATGCCATAATAAAGGTCGTGAAAAACGACCATAATGTGAAATATGAAAAAAACCTATACCAATAATTCCAAAATCAAGTGTTTTCTGATTTTCATGCGCCCGCATCGTGTTTTTTAGTCCCGAATGTCCAGATGAACGCGTTGGAGGTCGGACGTGTGCCAATTTTTTCGCGCCACCCCCCTCGTTTCTGTTACCGGCTGTGCCAAATATTATTCGTAAAAAAAAAAAAATAGCTGTATAAATACAGCTACCTCTTTTGCGCATCCCTCGCGCACCGTCGCTACGGAACGATTCTATGAGGAACCACACTATTGATGGAAGGATGACAAGTATTAAAACGAATAGACACAATGTAAAATGTTCAATTCACTTAAATATTTGTTGAATATTTAAATTATAAATAGAATATCATAAATAAACAACATCATTTTTTTTGCTTTTTAACAAATTAACATTAATTTTGTTTTAATATTAGGCTGCTTTGAGGCTTTAATTCTCCTTTATCCTGCGAAGGTAAACCAAATTAATGATTTGTGTTTTTTGCGAAAAAAAATCGAATTAATAATAATAATAATGTCGGGCATGCCACCGTCCAGGCGAATCGATCCGTCACATAATCTCCGGGTGTTCCCGTCTAGCTAATGGAGAATACTTGCATAGACACAACCTTGTAGCCAAGATTATCCATCAGCAACTTACTCTAAAATACAACCTTGTGGAATCGGAAGTGCCGTACTATAGGTATGTGCCCGACCCAGTTCTCGAAAATGGCATCATACTGATATCACACTGTATTGGGATCAATCCATCATCACTGACAGGACTATTGTAGCCAATAAGCCTGATATAGTGGTGGTGAATCGATCAGAGCAGCGCGCAATTATTGTTGACATAACGGTTCCACATGACGAGAACCTCGTGAAAGCCGAGAAAGATAAGCAAATCAAGTATCTTGACTTGGCTCGCGAGGTTTTCGACATGTGGGATGTTGACTCAGCGATCATTGTGCCGATAGTCGTATCAGCCAATGGCCTAATTGCCAAGAGCCTCGACCAACATCTGATGAGGCTCTCGTTAGGCAGCTGGATCAAGGGCTTGATTCAGAAAGCGGTACTCCTGGACACGGCTCGTATTGTTAGGAGGTTCCTTTCTCTGTAGCCCTGACCACCGGTAGCTTGGACCCTGTTCCCGATACCGGTGGGCTACAATTTTTTATATTTTTAAATGTTTTTTTTTTATTATTATAAGGAATATTAAAAATATATTAAATTTGTATATAAATGAATAAAGGGAATAATAATCCATTTATTTTCAGGTGACAACGTCCCATAGATAAATACCTTAACCTAAATATACAATACTATAACAATTGTGTTAGTATATGAAACTTAAACTATGTTGGTAACACATCACTTGCACGATGTTTTGTGCGTTCGTGTCGAATTTGTCGTTCGTTTTTTTGTTTTTTACGTTTGGGAAATCATCAAATGACTTCTCCCGCTCTGGGCGGAGCGGGGGGAGTGTCAGACTTGTACTGGCTAAAACCCATCCATGTTCCTTCTTCGCCCTTTGTGTTCCAGGGCCACGGTATCTCTTTCGAACAGTCCCTCAACCCTGGCAGGCATCGGCCCTCTCGGACCCCTTCCGGTTTGCTGACATCTCCTTGAGGCGCGAGTGGAATACGAACGCGCCGTCGGCACGGCCTGACGTCATGGGACGGACGGACGGTGAGCTAGCCCATTACTCACCGTCTACAGGCACGCGCCTACGGTGGCCGGGGGCCACTGGTTGCCCCCCCGACGCCCGGGGCGTCTCCCGCGGCGGCTGGGACGTGAGGTTCTCTCCCTCTCACGTTCCGCCACCTCCTTCGCTAGCATGACTGCTTCGCAGAAGGAGGCGACGGCTTCCCATTCCCTCTCGCTCCGGACCATGGATTGAACCAGGGACAGACGCGAGAGGTCGCCGCCGCCAATCGCCGCTACGAGGACACGGCGGTGCTCAGCCCATGTGGTGCAGACCTCCACGGTGTGCTTCACCGTGTCCTCAGGCCGATCCTCGCAGTGGTGACACCCGTGCGTTTCCTCCCGCCCGATTCGGTGCAGGAACCTCCCGAAACAACCGTGTCCGGTGAGGACCTGCGTCAGGCGGGAGGTGAGGGCGCCGTGGCGCCTCTCGAGCCACTCCGCAAAGAGGGGACTTATCGCCACTATTGTGGCGTGCCCTGCACGTGGTTGCGACAGTCGCTGTCTCCATGTCGCCATGATTCGCGCCGGAGGTCTGTCCGCTGAGCGACAATTTGCCGCGGCAGCGGAGTTTCCCACCGGCGTAGTACCTCCGCGCGCCATTCGTGCAGGCGCGCGAGTACTAACACCTCCAGATCCCATGGAAGCATCCGGCCAAGAGGCTTGCCGCCTCGCCGGAGATCGTGCAGTACCCCCGGACCAGCCTTAAGGCTATCACCTTCTGGGGCGCGTTCAGGTAATGGGCGGCTCGCCGCCTCAAACAACGCGCCCACACCGGGGCCCCGTACAGGGCTTGGACCGCACGACCCCCGCGTAGAGCCTACGGCAGGAGGCGTTTGGACCCTCCAGGTTGGGCAAGAGCCGCTTGAACGCAGCCCCTGCCCGTTCCAGTTTGGGGGCCAAACGTCGGAAGTGCTCCACGAAGTTCCACCGGCTGTCGAGGACAACCGCCGACGTCGTACCACGACACCGATTTCATAAAATTATTATCAAAAATACGGGTGCTTTATTCTTTAATCTTTTCATGTTGCATGATGAATAAATATTTTTTTTAGAATATAAAACGTTGTCAATCGTGTCTTCTGTGCGAAAACAAAGAAATACAACCCCCCCGTCTGAAGGCCGAAGCCGCACAGTCAAGAAGAGTGACAAGCAGTGTTGCCAACAGTTAAACTAATAACTCTCCACCAGATTCAACATCCAAAATCACCAGAAAACCAGTAACGAAAATCGGCTTTATACTCACAGTCGCTAAATTAAAAAAAAAAAAATTATGCGTGGAGTCCCTCCGCGCGGAAGACGTGAAACTTCGTAATACTACACGCATGCGTTCTACGCATTCACTCTCGTTTTTTTATTGAGCTTCTAAATAATATTTTGTTGTTTTCTTGTTGTATTATTTTTATTACATAAGTTTATCGAGGTTATTCTACTCATGGAAATTGAGCGAAGGCTGGTCACACCGAAGAGTCGAATGCATGACTGTTTGCACGCCATCTTGCGTACCTAGTAGAACTACGTAGTCACAAATCTTGTAATAGCGCCATCTCTTAGTAGGTAATGAAAAATATTCTCCCTCCATTAGAACGCTAAACTTGTTGGAAGACGCATAAGAAGTTTCACTTAAAAAAAAAACATATATTTTGACCGTGAAGGTTTTGCACTTTTTTAACACAGAGCTCTTTTTTTTTTCCGATGTTATGTGGAGGGATCAGAATGATGTACTGAGTACGTCGTAGGCGTTTTCACGCGTCGGTGTCCCTTACACCCCGTATAGTAGGTATACCGTAACGTGGCGTAACGGATGAGTGATCGCATTTTCAGTCATTAAAACTGAATTCTACTAAACCACTAGGTTTAGTAGAAAATCCACTAACCACTAATAGAAATTTTTCGCCATTAAAAGGGGGGCGAAACCACCAGTTTTAGTGGAAAATCCACTACGTTGGCAACACTAGACAAGTTGTATTATTTTAAAAAATATGTGTATCAGGGTCCTAGCTAGGGCCGGGGGTGTACGTTACCCCAACAGTAAAGTGTCGGTGTCCGTTTCGACCGCGCGGCCATGACGTTTTTTTTAAAAAAAAACTATATCAAGATTTTGTAATAATTTGTAAAAGTTGATTCCTAAAACCATAAATTTGTCAAAGTTATGGTTAAAAAGTTATAAAGGTTTGAACGTGGCCGTGCCATTGAAACGCGGAGAACCGCGCGGCCACGGAGATCTTTAAAACTACGCGTTGCAGAGACCTGAAATTCAGGTAAACAACAGATTGAATTTGTAAAAAATTTGTAAAAATATAGAAAAAATACCTAGGTTTATATTTTAGGAGCTATAAGACTAAAACCCCATGGCCGCGCCATCGAAACGGTGAAAAACACGTTATCGCCGATATCTCGCTGAAAAAGCATCGCAGAGGTCTAATTTTTTTTGTAAAACCTAGATTTGAATTTGTCAAACAATGTAAAAATACACAAAAAAATCCTAGGTTTATATTTTAGATGCTGTAGTACGGATTCGCGTAGAAATTAGTCCTGATTATCTATCGAAGAAAGTAAGTAATAGCGAGTGTTTTTTTTTGTAAACAACACCTATTTATATGTAGAACTACCGATAATAGCCAAAAAACATTTTTTTTTCAGAATATCAAACCTTTAATACGTTTTGAAAGTTTCGATAGGGTGACCATGGCTTAGGGTTTACAGAAAATTTATTATATTTTATTGTATTATATAATATATCTCAAGGATTCTAAATCGCCCAAAGACAATGACGATTTTTTTAATTATCTTTCAGATCCAAAAGAACTTGTTAATTATATTTTTAACACCACATTTTTTATTTTTTTTTGGCGTTTGTCAGGATATTTGGATGTTGGGATACATGAGTTAATTACAGGGGTTATTTCTGGCATAACATATTTTTTTAATTTCAAATCCTTAGGAAGGATTCAAAATAATGACTTTTTTTTATTTAGGTGTTATGTTTACGATTCACAGTTACATCAAGTTACACAAGGATAACTCTTATCATGCTTGGCGTAAGTGGGAATGTGGGAAGTGGCGATGAACAAATTGTTTCAAAGAATAATCAGTCAAATCAAAATCATTTATTTCAAGTAGGCCAGTTACAGGCACTTTTAAATAGACGAACCAGTGCGAGTCGTACTCGCACACACAAGGTTCCGTAGCACCATAAAATATATTATCAATATTTTTAACGCTGATTGTTTAAATTTACACTCAACTGCAAAACAAAATTTGTTTTTCATAGTATTCTAGAAAAACAATGTTACTGATGAAAAAGGTTTTACGTTCTACGAACCTTTTTTTTTCAGAATCGTACGTTAACGACTTTGGAAACAAATATCTCATTAACATTAACATGGACTTAAGAAAAAAAGTATACAGGGTGTTTGGTGCATCGTTTGCCAAATCGAATAGGCCGAAAGGAGAGGACATTCGCTATATCTTCACGCCCTATAAGAATTTGAAATTAAAAAAACATAACTTATTTCAGCAATCACAACGTTCTTTTTTTTAATTTCAAATTCTTAAAAAGTTGGTTCCTGTTTAAGAAAGAGATAGGACACTACGCACTAGTGACATAACAGTATCTATCTACTTACTTGAGGCATGTTATTTATGCTAAAACTACTGTTCTTACTGTAATGTCGAATATCAGCAGAGTGTCTAGATTACACATTTTGTTAAAAATGAAAAGGTATTAAACGTGTTTTTGGGCACACTGCATACCGTTGGAAAGAGGACAGACAAGAGAACTTTTTAAAAGTATTCGAAGATCTCGATCGCTGTTAGTTTTTTTTTAATAGCCATTTAAAGTTGAGTTTTAAGTGTATTTTTCTTTTGCAAAAAGCTGTTAGCAAAGAGCTATTAAAAAAGAAAGTAATTGTTACTAGCAAGTAATTTTGAATTTTATAGAATCATACAACAGTACACATCAAAATTAAATCGAAATTTTAAGTCTAACAATTTTTGATTTGACCTATAATGTTGAATTTTGGATTTTTCAATATTTAAATTAAAAATTTGTTATAAAAAAACCGGTGTGGCAAGAAATGAGTAAAGGGCGTAAAGAGATAGCTAATGACCTCTCCTTTCGGCCTATTCGATTTGGCAAACGATGCACCAAACACTCTGTATATTTTTTTAAGAGCCAGAGATTGATACCCCACACAGTTATATGCGTAGTTTTTACATGTATAATTATTTCACATCATATTTGTGTAGTGGTTCATAGAACGCACCTGCTCTCCAAACAACTGTGTGTGTGGTACTGGAATTACGAATGTTGTGCAAAGTTATTTGTTATGGTACTCAGAACCACAGTATTTTCAGCTATCAAGCAATGCCCCTCCATTGCTTGATAGCTGAAAATACTGTGGTAACTAAATAAGAAAACTTGAGACTTTTCCGTAAACCCTAAGCCATGGTCACCCTATCGAAACTTTCAAAACGTATTAAAGGTTTGATATCTATATATATAAAAGAAAGTCCTGTTAGTTACTTCACTTATAACTCAAGAACGGCTGAACCGATTTAGCTGAAAATTGGCAGGGAGGTAGTTTAGAGCCAGGAGAAGGACATAGGATACGGTAGGGTAGGGTAGGGTAGGGTAGGTAGGTAGGATAGGGTAGGTAGGTAGGGTAGGGTAGGTAGGTAGGGTAGGGTAGGTAGGTAGGGTAGGTTAGGTAGGGTAGGTAGGTAGGGTAGGGTAGGTAGGTAGGGTAGGGTAGGTAGGTAGGTAGGGTAGGTAGGTAGGGTAGGGTAGGTAGGTGGGTAGGGTAGGTAGGTAGGGTAGGGTAGGTAGGTAGGGTAGGGTAGGTAGGTAGGGTAGGGTAGGGTAGGTAGGTAGGGTAGGGTAGGTAGGTAGGGTAGGTAGGTAGTAAGGGTAGGGTAGGGTAGGGTAGAGTAGGTAGGTAGGGTAGGGTAGAGTAGGTAGGTAGGTAGCGTCGGGTAGGGTAGGTAGGATAGGGTAGGTAGGTCGGATAGGGTAGGTGGGTAGTAAAAAGTGCATTGCAACGCATGCTGGGTACAGCTAGTTCTGAAAAAAAATATGTTTTTTAGGCTATTATCGGTAGTTCTACATATAAATAGGTGTTGTTTACAAAAAAAACACTCGCTATTACTTACTTTCTTCGATAGATAATCAGGACTAATTTCTACGCGAATCCGTACTACAGCATCTAAAATATAAACCTAGGATTTTTTTGTGTATTTTTACATTGTTTGACAAATTCAAATCTAGGTTTTACAAAAAAAATTAGACCTCTGCGATGCTTTTTCAGCGAGATATCGGTGATAACGTGTTTTTCACCGTTTCGATGGCGCGGCCATGGGGTTTTAGTCTTGTAGCTCCTAAAATCTAAACCTAGGATTTTTCATTGTATTTTTACAAATTCTGACAAATTCAAATCTGGCTTCTACAAAAAACTTCAGACGTCGGCGATGCTTTTTCAGCGAGGTATCGGCGATAATGTGTTTGTCACCGTTTCGATTGCGCGGCCATGGGGGTTTTAGTCTTACAGCTCCTAAAATATAAACCTAGGTATTTTTTCTATATTTTTACAATTTTTTTACAAATTCAATCTGTTGTTTACCTGAATTTCAGGTCTCTGCAACGCGTAGTTTTAAAGATCTCCGTGGCCGCGCGGTTCTCCGCGTTTCAATGGCGCGGCCACGTTCAAACCTTTATAACTTTTTAACCATAACTTTGACAAAATTATGGTTTTGTGAATCAATTTTTACAAATTATTACAAAATATTGATTGCGTCATGGCCGCGCGGTCGAAACGGACACAAGTGTCGCCTAGAGTGATATGAGTGGAACGTATATTTAGTGCGTAATCTGCTATTAAAGTGCGCTACTTATAGAATTTGTGCGCCTGGCCGTTTTGGTAAAAAACGGAAAACACGATTACTGCTAGGGTAACGTTTTTCTAGCAGGTAAATTCTAAACGAATGATCGGAGAGAGAAATATTACGCATGGGCAGAGAGCTTATATTTGTGCCAAAATGTGCCACGAAAATATAATTTGTGCGTCTTCCCAAAGTTAGGTCATATAATTGTAGGTTAAATGCTCTAAGTATAATTGCCTATAAACGCGAGCGACTGTACGGACAACAGATGGTCACCGTTATGTATGATTTCGCCGCTTTTTTGTAGTCATTAAAATTTGGTCGGATAACCAGCCGTTGTTTACATGTTTTGTTTTTTTTTTTATATTTACTTAATGCAAAACATGCCAAGCAGATATTTTCACTATATATTTTTGACTAAACGCACTAACTCTTGGTTTAAAGCCACACATCTTGGGTTGAGCCGGTTTTTTGTATTTTGCCGTCATATTTCTGACACCGTCGTTTTGATTTTTAGCAATATTATTCAATAGCGCATGCATGTACAGTTTTGAAACTTTTAATGGTTATTAAAAGCTTCAAGAAGGATTAAACACTGTTTTCAGCGACCTTATACGTTTTCTTATTAAGGAGCTACGATACTTTTTAGGGTTTTCTAAAAAGTCCGATTACTTGAAAGTTATAAATATTTTCCTAGATCTAATTCTGTCACAAATACGGACAAATTAAGGTGTCATGCTCTGCCGCAGAGCCACCATTCTAGAAACCGGTCAATGATATCTTAAAATGATGTACGTCTAACGTACATAATGTACGTATACCGATATCGCTGTACGTGCATTAGGTAATGATATTTTTTTTTTTGTGGCTCTGCTGCAGAGCATACTCTCAAGCAGAGCCACACATAACATGTACTCAGGCAAGATAAACGCTACTGTTTTTTGATGAAAACTGTTGTACGAATAGTTTTTATTGCTTACGTGTCGAAAAATATCATTTTAAGACAGTGATTTTATTTATTTTAACTTTACTAAAATGTTCATAGAAAGCGCCTGATTATTTTGTGTTAGCAAAACGTTTTGATGTGCGTGTGAACTGAGGGACCAACTGGAATTTCGCAAAATAATAATTATTATCACATTTTTTTTCTTTGTCCGTCGGGTAGTTTATTAAAAAGTATTGGACACGTATTTTTTCTTTTTTTCACGTGGTCATAAAATTACGGAGATATATTGAGTTGAAATGGCGCATGACGTCACATGTAGGTAAGTTTTATACCTACTTGTGACGTAATGAGTCCAAAACTAACGTAACTCTCCAACTTTAATAAGTTTTAACTAATACATTTTTTGAAATCTTGTAAAACAAAAATTACGTGTCTAATATTTTTGTATTACCTGTCTGACGGAAAAAATAGTATTTCGTTTTCTTAAAATAATGTCGTTTTAAAACAAAAAAATGTCTTTATGAAAAGCTATGACCTATTGATAAATCTCGTTGGGGCCCGCCAGACAGACTCACACTTTTTTTATATATTTTTTTTACAAACTCCCAGTTTAATTCTACAATTGTTTCACATCTACTACTAAATCCTATAATTTTTATTTTGCGAAATTCCAGTTGGTCCCTCAGTTCACACGCACATCAAAACATTTTGCTAACACAAAACAATCAGGCGCTTTCTATGAACATTTTAGTAAAGTTAAAATAAATAAAACCACTGTCTTTAAATGATATTTTTCGACACGTACGCAATAAACACTATTCGTACAACCGTTTTCATAAAAAAATAGTAGCGTTTATCTTGCCTGAGTACATGTTATGTGTGGCTCTGCTAGAGATTATCCTCTGCAGCAGAGCCACAATCAATGTCTATTTTATCATTACTTAATGCACGTACAGCGAGAACGGTATACGTACATTATGTACGTTAGACGTACATCATTTTAAGATATCATTGACTGGTTTCTAGAATAGTGGCTCTGCGGCAGAGCATGACACAAACTCGTGTACGTTTATTGAACAGGCGCACATACGATGGTTTTAGAGATACACGATTCTGCGAAACGTTACTCCAGCAGGAAACACAATATCTCGAAAACCTGAAGACGCACAAATTATATTTTGGGGCACATTTTTGCACAAATATAAGCCGTCTACCTATGCATAATATTTCTCTGTCCAATCATTCGTTTAGAAATTTCCTGCTAGAAAAACGTTACCCTAGCAGGAATAGTTTTTTCTGTTTTTTTCCAAAACGGCCAGGGGCACAAATTCTATAAGTAGCGCACATTTATAGCAGATTACGCAATAAATATAGTTCCACTCATGTAACTCTAGGAGACACTTTCCTGTTGGGGTAACGTACACGGGCCGGGGCAGGGCGGTCCGAGCTTTAACTGGTTAAAAAGCTGAAAAACTCAAAGGAAAGGGTTTTACAATTAAATCAATGGATTTAAAAAAAAACAAGGAATATGCCACCTGCTAAGACATAGATCGACTATCCTGCAAAGTTTCATGACCTTCATTAAAGTTTTTAATTGAATTTATCTATTTATTTATTTTGCAGGTTACTTTGAGGTATTTTTCCTTTGAGATTTTTTATAAAATTGGGTTTTCAAAACCGATACCACTTAGAAGTAGTCCTCAACTTTGCTATATATTAATCACAAAGTGAATGTTGCAGTAATATGAAAACTAGAGCCATTATACTTTCACAATTTGTGGTTATTCTGGCCCTGAACTCGCATATTGTGATTTGTTTTGTGTCACTTCGCCTTGGGGGCTGGGCTAAGCTATGAATGCCTAAGGTGCTCGGGTTATCACAGCCTTAAGAGAATGCAACTTACAACAGCCCATAACTGTGAAACAGTTTTATTATAGTAATGTTGTCTGTCTGTCACAGTGCTGTTTCTTTTAGCAGTAAGAAGACAGTTGAGAGGGGTTTGAAATTTGAATACTTTGGCCTGCATAACTTACTGCCATTCTATTTTATGTGGCCATTTATTGTATGACACAAAATCGAAAACGTCATGTTTTCCATTATATATTTTGAAAAAAAAGGCACAAGTTTTTACTCACATTTTCTAAAATAGTAGCAAAAATATTGGCCCATCAACAACAAGAACAGTTTCTCAACTGGAGTTGTTTGGCTTTAGGTAGATACTTGTTATTAGTATTTTATTAATGATTCTTCAAGTGTTCATGAAAACAAGTAAAAAGTCAATTATTTCACTGACTTTTTGAATGGAATACTCCATTCAAAAGGTCAAGTTAATTTAATGATGTTTTTTCTTTTTAGATTCACTGTGTCCATTTGATTTCTTGCCAACAGGTCGTGAGCACTCACCACCATCATCTGTGTCCTCATCATCATCATCTTCATGCATATTTGCATCACCAACTTGAACAGAAAATACAAGACTTGGAAGCGAGATTTAAGGTTAGAAAAGGTAGTAAGAATAAGCTGATTTTCAGCTGAAACACAGTGGAACCAACGAAGATATGAAGAATATGTAAATCTTACTGTTTTCACCAAGTTCTTCTATCATCTTAGTTAATGTGGCATTCGCTTCTAATTGAAATTCCTCCAACGACCTAGTGAAATGGTGCTTCTCAACTGTTTTAGTGACTGTCTGAATTAATTTGGCATTTTGAGTCACAGTGAGTTTAATTTGGGGTGACATTTCACAAACTACAAAAGAATTTATACCAAATTCTATGTTTGCGTTTCTATCTGGCTGCCACCGGCTGGTACCCTGATAAAAAAAAATGTACTCTGTCTGTGGTGCCCTGTCAACTATTAGTGTCATTAAGTCTGTCAATCAATATCTCTGTCAGCGCAGCATGGAATTATTAAGAACATACAATGTATTGTGCTATAGAATAATATTATACTTATTAGTACTGCATGGTTCTTCCGGCGTGAGCCTTCATCGGAAATAACGCCTCTGTTTTGTTCTTCAATACAATTTCACGAATCAAATGCAAACAAGGCCCTACTAACAAAATCATTCAGGCACCAAAAGGTCCATGCAGCACTTTAATACGTTCACGGCTACAGTCCCTCCACTTCGTCCATATTTATTTTATGTTGGATAGCTGCAATGTAATAGTAACCTGCAACTGTTATGCTAATAAGTCAGACTGAGAGAACTGTTTTGCAGTCATGATGTCAGTGTGTCTGTGTATCAATTAGGCTTGTTGAAAATATATCGATATAATTTTTTCAAAATATCGATGTTTTTGAGCGATATTTAATATTTCGGTATATCGATATAAAATTCCAAGTATCGTAAAGGTATAATAATCGATTTTTTTTTCAGACCAATAAACGTTTATAATTTTTAAGATTAAAATATCCTAAAAAGTATTACTTTTTTATCATCTTTTCAACAAATTATATTTTATGTATTTTTTGTTTTTGGTCGACTCGATTTGCAGTTTTATAATTTGGTTTTAAAGTTGGCAACTCTGTTTGTCAACTTCAACTGCAAACGACTTCAATTGCCTGTCTGGCGTCCGTATCGTATTATTTTTAGATAAATATTGGTTTGATTAATAAATCATTAAAAAAAAATGGTTGATTTGATTTATTAATGTAAGATGATTGAAGTAGATTAGGCCAAATAAATTAATTTTTAGAGCACGAATATTCTCTGTCAAATCATACCGATATATCGACATTTTTTAATAAAAATATCAATATCGATTTCGATAATTTCAAAAATCGTCGATACGATATATATCGATACTTTTTTGCATTTCCGACATCCCTAGTATCAATGGTGTGTATCAGGCGTTTGTATAGTAACTAATTAGTCCATGGTCAGGCAAAGACAAAATTTCATGAGCTCAAGGTGTCAAGCACAAGCACTTCAAAAATCATGTCAATCATGTTCATGCAACTATCAGCTGATTGAAAATGTTTTTGAACAGAAAGCATTAATATTTAAAATTAAACTTTATTTCACTATGTAATAATTAAGTTATTATGCGGGAATTTGGAAAATTTGGTCCTTTAATTGGTGCTGTGGATGAAGGAACATCGAATGTTAAGTTTCTGGTAATATCTACTATCAATTTAATTCAAAACTTTAAACTAATATTTTATCTCTAGTGGCTAAAATTCCTGTATGAGAGCAAATTTACAGGTATTTGCAGCAAACACTTCAGAAGTGCTAACTTACCATCAAATATCCTTGAAACGATTTAGTCCTCAAGAAGGGTGGATTGAACAAGATGCTCTCGAAATTCTAAATGCGGTTTTAGAATGCATTGAGGTAAGAGACCGCGACAATAGATTACACATAAGAAACATAGTAAATATTTAATGGAATTAAATAAATGGTAACCTGTTAACATTGGAAAAACTAATATATTAAATGGTACTGGTAGATAGTAATTATTGTTGCTGTGATGTAAATCGCAGACATTCAAATGGTTCACTTAACTTCTCCAAAACTTAACATCACGCCTGTAAATCGCCGAAGAGTAAGCCAGAATACAAAGATATCTTCAGAATGTATGTGACATTGTATGTGTTATAAATATTTCAGGTGACTACCGACAATCTACGAAAGCTAGATATTAATCCTGAGGATGTGGTTGGTATTGGTATTACAAATCAAAGGGAAACCACCATAGTGTGGAATTCAGTTACTGGACAGCCATTGTATAGTGCCATAGGTAAGATTATAAGAGAACATGTAAGCATTGTGTCATTATTACCTAAAATCAATTAATATTTATATCTTATTGCACTAACTTATAATTTCAGTATGGTTGGATGTAAGGACATCAAATATTGTAGATGATCTGATAAAAGCAAAAGGTGCACAATGTGTAAATGCTGTCACACAGACTAGTGGGCTTCCTTTATCCACATACTTCTCATCTGTTAAACTAAAATGGTTGCTACAAAACGTATCAGCAGTAAAGAAATCGGTTAAAGCTGGTGAATGTATGGCAGGCACTGTGGATTCCTGGTTGATTTGGGTATGTATTTAATTTAATACTTATGTTTCAAACTTTATGCACAAGTACCTGACCAAACCATACAAAAGCGAATATAATGCATTATGGTGCATCCACACAGCCTGGTGGCATGTGCCGGAGGCCCAGACGCCGCCGGCTTTTTTGCGATTGCCACACTAAAAGCCGCCGGCATTTTGCCGAAGAGGCTGCCGCGCCCCGCCGGCAATCACAGCTTTCAATGAAATTGGTGTCGTAGTTGTAGGGGTTGGTATCAGAATGACTGGATATTGGTGGAGAAACTGTGAACAGAGTACTTTAAGACAAATATGACTCCTGCATGACCGCCTTAAAAACGGGCTATGTTGACGGAGGAATAGACAAACTGACACATTGTCATTATGTTGATTCTTCCGTAGACAAAACCCGTTTCTACAGTGGTCATGCTACGCGTGCTGCTGCAAAATATCTCAAAACTATTGTTAACTGAACTTGAGCTGGTATAGCACTTCTCCAATAGTGTTTGCTTTCGATATTATGGGTCCAGTTAAGCATAATAGTGTTTCGAAATCTTCACTAGAAAGGTCAGAAACCATTCAAAATTCAAGCAAACAGTTGTTCGGTTAATATCATCCATTCTTTACTCTTGAAGCATTCTGGGAACAACACGCCTTTGTCTAGACTTGATCTCATCCAAAATCTTCTTTTGCTTTTTTTTTTCTTCTTAAATAGAATATACACCAAAATTACAGCAGCAATTGGTATTTTATCGTCTATTGTTGTCTCCGGTAGGTATCACAATGTCAAAGTCACATGATAACTGAGAATATCGATTCACAGCCGGCACAGCCGCACTTGCCGGCAGCTTTTTAGCGGCTTTGCTTGTGGTCAAGCCGCCTGCAGTGCCGCATTCCGTCGGGCTGTGTGGATGCACCATTAGGCATGGATATCCATAAAACCTCCTTCACTGTCAACTTATTACATTGTTAAAAATTGCATGCTGGGAATAGATGTGTCATATAATATAATATATGTTGGTTGTTTTTTGAACACTAGTAAAATGGAAGGCATTCTTTTACAGAACCTTACTGGTGGCAGACATGGTGGAAGTCATGTTACGGACGTCACAAATGCTTCACGAACCCAACTTATGTCACTACGGAGTCTGCAATGGGATAAAGGATTGTTGCGCTTTTTCGACATACCAATTGAAATCCTACCAAAGATTAAAAGTTCTGCCGAAATATATGGTTACATTTCCACAGGATCCCTCCTCGGTGTTCCAATAGCTGGGGTCAGTTTTTATTATTTTTACCAAAATATCTATGGCGGAGTTTACAGGAGGATAATGTTTTTCCTGTGATAATCTACTTGTTGTCCTTAAACTATTTTTTGGGGTGTATTACTTTTTATGTTTAAGAATTATTAATTTATTATACTTACCCACTGAGGTATTACTACTACGTATAGAGAAGACAACGCGTTGCATGATTTTGCGCCACGCTTTGCGGTGAGCTGTACTGCAACTATCCAGTGAGTATCCAACGCCCGCAGAGACATGTCGTGTTTGGCTCGTATAAATAACAACATGAAAATGCCTGGTTGTATACTTAAAGACTGCCGTAAACACTCCAGAACATCAAAAAAAGTGATGGTATAACATATCATCAATAAGTAGACATTTAAACGTTTAAAACTCTGATTTAAAGTTTTTCGCGATGTAACAATGCTCACGAGAATCGGGTTGCCGGGCGCCGCCATTTTGCAATACAATATACGACTTGCAGTTACACTACGTTGAACGAAACGCGTTAGCGCCATGAAATTCCTGGCGCTTATGAAGTTTTGGTCGCGAGAAAACTATTCCCTCTATGCGATCTATACTGCATGTTGTAATAGTTTGGTTAGAAACTTTAGTTCTAACTCTTACCAAAATGAAGCAAATCTTTGGTTCATTTTGTGTCTGTTCTATACACTAGTAATATACTTCAATGTACTTACCCCACAAATAATTTTTACTACATATTCCTACTCTTTACTTGGGGGGCTCAGAATGATACTGAATACATAGTTATGTGGTAAACGTTTTCGCGTCTGTGTCCTATCCACCCTGTATGCATTAATATTTCAAAAACATTAAAAAAAAAACATACCTTATTTACTGCAGTGTCTAGGAGATCAACAAGCAGCTCTGGTTGGACAAGGATGCATGCGATTTGGTCAAGTCAAATGTACTTTCGGCACTGGATGCTTTTTATTGTACAATACAGGTATGTATGTACTCTCCTATCATCGCAATACAAGTAGTTTCATTACGTGAATTTCATAAAACAACCCATTTTTTAGGTGATTCGATTATCCACTCTCAGCAAGGTCTTCTAACCACTGTGGCCTATAAACTAGGACCAGATGCACCACCCGTGTATGCATTAGAGGGATCCGTTGCCATTGCAGGTAAATCACACAATCATAATAATTAACTATAGAGGTACTTTCCTATTAGAACGGGCTCATTGACTTTATTGATATCTTATCTAGGTGACGCATTACAGTGGCTACGAGACGGCTTGGAGCTTATCACCGACATACAAGACACTGAGACATTAGCATCTGAGGTTGGTGATGATGATGAAGGAAGCATTTGTTTCATACCTGCATTTAATGGACTATACTCTCCTTATTGGAGGAAAGACGCTAGAGGGTAGGTAACAATTCATAGCGCTTAATATTACATATTTCCAAAATAGCAACTCAACCCGGCTTCGCACGGGTGCTGCTAACAGCGCCATCTATTGGGGCCAAAACTATTCAATCTTTCAAGCTGGAACCAACCATACACATTCACAGTAAATTAAGATTGTTTGCAGTATAATGTGTGGGATAAGTGGAAAGACACGTCGAGAACACATAGTCAGGGCAGCGTTGGAGTCAGTGTGTCATCAAACACATAGCGTGGCGACAGCGATGGCGAAGGATTGTGCGCCTGTGGGACGACTACTTGCCGACGGCGGTATGGCGCAAAACACCCTTTTGATGCAAATGCAAGCAGACATTCTGGGAATCCCTGTGGTATGTTCATTATGCTATCATTATTATATATTAATTATTTTAAACTTTGCCTACGGAATCTCTCCTCTGCTGTGAGTGCCTTTGCAGGCCTAAATGCGCAAACGAAACACACCAACCCCAAATATTCATAGTAAACTAACGTTTCAGATTCGACCTCTAATGATGGAAAGTACAGCGCTGGGAGCTGCTATAGTGGCGGGTCGAGCACTGCGTGTGTGGCCCACGTCGACACCGTGCCCGCCAGCAGACACTTTTTCGCCGGCGATGACTTCCGAAGGTATCATTTTTTAAAGTATTTATTTCATTGATTTATTTACTTACATAGGTACTAATTAAATTTTTAAATATTTCTACAAAATGATATAAAAAAAAAACATTTCAAAATATAAAAAATAGTAGCCCACCGGTATTGGGAACAGGGTCCCAGCTACCGATGGTCAGGGCTCTTCAGAGGGAAACCTCCTAACAATACGCGCCGTGTCCAGAAGTACTGCTTTCTGAATCAAACCCTTGATCCAGCTGCCAAGCGAAAGCCTACTCAGATGTTGGTCGAGGCTTTTTGCAATTAAGCCATTGGCCGACACGACTATCGGCACAATTACTGCTGTACTCATATTCAACATGTCGACAACCTCGCGAGTCAGATCTAGATACTTGAATTGCTTATCTTTCTCTGCTTTTACGAGGTTCTCGTCATGCGGGACCGTTATATAAACAATCATTGCGCGACGCTCCAATCGGTCAATCAACACAATGTCAGGCTTATTGGCAACAATAGTCCTGTCAGTGACGATAGGTCGATCCCAATACAATACAACGTGATGTTACCATCATCGAGAACTGGGTCGGGCGCATACTTATAGTATCGCACTTCTGATTCCACAAGGTTGTATTTCAAAGCAAGTTGCTGGTGGATAATCCTGGCAACGAGGTTGTGTCTATGCAAGTACTCTCTCCGATAGCCAGACGAGAACACCCAGAATTAATGTGTCGGATCGATTCTTCCGGACGGTGGCATGCCCGACACGGGACGGTTGACGTCAACCGTCCCATCCTCCATAGTATGTTTCCGGTAGTAGTTCGTCAACGTAACTTCGTCCATAATCGCACAGACAAAACCTTCAGTTTCCCCAAAAAGGTCGCGAAACCTAGCCAGGACACGGACGCTAGGAAACCTATATCCGGCCATGAAGAACCCGGTAGAAGCGCCCGTAAAGGTCCTTGCTCTGCCATACCTCCCTGCGATGATAAAAGCCTGCGCAGACGACGGATTTTTGTCCGCGGACTTTTTTATCCACTAAAATAGATCGCTTACAACTGTATCCAGTAACGCAAACGAGGGATTAAAAGTACCGCGTACGAAAAGTCCCCCGAATAACCGAGGACATGCAGAGAGCGGCCCAGGGTGTCTACTCTCTAAGCCCGAAATCCGTAGTTTCGGCCGAAGTCACGGTCGTTTCCTACTCCTTATCACTTACAGACACAAGATTCGTTAGGGGCCCGAACTAAAATTGTATGACAATACGATTGGACAGTTGTCCTTATTCCCGATGTGTTTTCAAAACTCATGTATCTCAAAATATTAGGGAGTAGGGTTCATTTCGAAGTATAAAGCTAGTTACGGACGGATCCGTATTTTCGTTGACGGACTTAGAGAGTAGGCCCCCAGACAAAAGTACGGCGGAGTCCCCGATAAACAGAACTCGTGTGGCTAGGCGAAGCAACGCACATGGCGGACTTTAGTTCGCGTTGTGCACTCGAGAGTGACGTACGTATGCACGACGATAAACGATGACACCGTGTGCGTTGAGTTCGCGGTAAATCCTCGGCGGACTTTTATTCCCGGAGCGTACTTTTTTCTCCGCCGCGGAGAAAAGTACATCGTCTGCGCAGGCCTTTAGTGTCTAATGCTAGAGGCTTGCGCCAGTTCTCGTTAGCCAAGAAGAGCGGGGTAAGGCCCTTGTCCACTGAGACCACATAGATCACCAAGTAGGTTTTACCCGCAACTTTGCCCGCATTATGGGCGACAATTATCCTACGGAATCGTTTTAAAAACAGCCTCTGAAGTTCAGGAATTTAGATCCATAGATTACGTCACACGTATTTCATGATTATTTGACACCCCCCGTCCTTGTCACAGCTGCCCGCGTAGCATGACCGCCGTAGAAACGGGCTATCTCGACAGTAGAATACAAACTGACACTAGCACTTGTCATTGTCTATCTGTCATGATTCTTCCGTAGACAAATCTTGTTCCGTCCGTTCCTAGTGTGACGTCTTAATTTTTCAATTTTACATGTCCATGTTTGTCGTACATTATTATGTAGTTCAAATTTCGTATTTTTAACCCCCAACCAAAAAAAGTTGGTCTAAGTTTGACGTGTGTATCTGTGTTTGTCTGTGGCATCGTAGCGTCCTAAACGGATGAATCGATTTTGACATAATTGGTTTCGTTTCTAAGGTGTTTTAATCGAGAGTGTTCTTAGCCATTTTTCGAGAAAATCTGCTCAGCCCTTTGAAGATCATCACCTCTTTTCTAGTTGACGAAGGGATTTAAACAACTTCCACAGGTCCACAGTGGAACGAATGTATGGGAGCGGTTGGACGTAGACATGTCCGAAAAAAAAGAGTAAAATTATGCCAAACTAATGATGCCATCTTATTCGATTACTTAATGCCTTCATAACTTGTGGTGATGAATTTCTTCATAACTCCCATATTTCGGGAGTAATTTGAGAAAATGTGAAATTTTACTATGAAAATGAGTGTATCGAGCTCTCTCCCTCCTGATTCCGGGCTTGTTTCAAGTAGCGGTCTCTAATATCATAATGCTAATACTAAGAGCTATATTTAATACTAAGACACATAGTGCGCCAAATGTGCACTTTCTGGGATAAAGAGTGATGTTTATTTTATAACACAATTTTTTTATTTTTTGTTTATTTTGTTGATTAAAACCGTTTTTCTAAAGGTTTACCTTATTACAATAACATTTCTGAGCAGCCAATTAGAGAAGATATAAGCTAATTAGGATATATAATTAGGGACTTAAGGTTTACATATAAAACTGATGCACTAATGATTACTGATAAGAACATTGCTATTATTTAATTACTAAATGGCTCTTAATACACTAATTTAGCATGCATCATTTACTAATTATCACAATAACTAATTACCTTGCAATATTTAACAAAGGATACCTGGGATACCTGGATTTTATATAAATAGGTCACTATTAGTAACTTTAAAATCAGTGTTGATTTACACCTCGTTGTATCCAAGCTAATCTCGCAATGTATTTTCCAAATTTTAATACAAATCTTGATATTCACGTTGCTTTATGCGCACGCGCACATAAAGATTTACGCGACTTTAACTATTTGTTCAGTGTTTTAAAAGATAACAGTTGTGTTCAGTTATGTGAAAGTGCTGAAACAAGTTTAAAAGACTGGTGTCGTCGATTTTGCTACCGCATTTATGCAAAATGGACACAGTCTGGAAGAAGCACAGATAAGTTTCGGAAGAAACATGAGATTTGGCTACAGGCTGCAATTCAATGGCCGGAATTACAGAATGAAAATATGGAACCTTCTACAGAAAATATAAGTGACGTCATCGAGCCCATAATTTCTCCTGCTAAATCTAATGCTTCAACTTGTACACATCCTAGTCCTCGTAAATCTTTTGAGGACCTTAGTAACCGGCAAAAAAGAAGACGCACTGAAGATAGTCTTTCATGCAGCAGTAGCAGCGCTGAAATTATGTTTTCGGCCGAAAGGGCGCTTCAAAAGGCAGGACAAAGCGATACAGCTTATGTTATGAAATACTTGACGGAGAATCCAGAAGAGGCCTCAAAAATCAAAGCCTTCATTGAAGGTAAATCAATTCAGGTACGGGAAATATCCCCTTTGAAGGCATTGGCTCTTTATGTATCGATGAACTTATCGAAATGGCGCTATAACACTCTTCGGGATTTCAACACTCAAGAAGGAGCTCTTCAATACCCGAGTTACTACATGTTGGTTAAAGAAAAAATTAAGTGCTATCCGGCCAAAGAAGATCTCACAGTTACAGAGAGCTCTGCAAAAATCAAATTACAAGCCTTGATGGATTTAACCTCAAGAAGACTTATTAGGTCGTTAGAAACCCCTGTTGATCCCAATCAACAGCTCGTATTGACCAGCAAATGGGGTTTTGACGGATCATCTAGCCAAAGCATTTATCATCAAAGGACGAGTGAAGATGAGCAAATCGATCTTGCTAGTAATTTTATGATTAGTCTTGTACCACTGCGGCTCGTCTCAAAAGGTGTAACAATTTCGGAAAACGAGCGACCATCTTCCACTTCATTTTGCCGGCCAATATTGTTTAAGTTTATAAAGGAAACCAAAGAAAATGTGCAGAGAGAGATGGCTGAAATCGAAGCAGAGATTGAAGCCTTAACTCCATCCACCATCACTGATGGAATTAGTGTCAAACACCAACTGCTGTTGACAATGATTGATGGTAAAATTCATTCCATTATATCCAATACAGCAGCTTCAGTGTGTGACATATGCAAGGCTTGTCCTAAAGAAATGAATAATTTAGAGTTAATCAAAGATAAACACGCAAACGAGGACATGTATAAATATAGCTTAAGCACCCTTCACGCTTGGATTCGCTCAATGGAATGCTTATTACACATTTCCTACAAATTAGACATAAAATCATGGCAAGTAAGGGGTGATATAGCAAAAAGGCAAGTTGATGACAGGAAGAAAAGAGTTCAAGAGGCTGTAAGAAGAGAAACGGGCTTACTTCTCGATGTTGTGAAACAAGGCAGTGGATCCACCAACAATGGCAACTCGGCAAGGAGATTTTTTGAAAACTACACTAAATCTGCTGAACTGACCGGAATAGATGCTATGCTTTTAAGAAAAATCTGTGTGATCTTGCAGTGTATTTCATCAGGAGAGAAGATCAACGTAACTAAATTCCGAGAGTTCTGCTTTGATACTGCTAAGCTTTACGTGGAGTTATACCCATGGTATTATATGCCTTCTTCACTTCATAAAATTTTAATGCATGGGCCAGACATAGTTCAGAACATGTCAATTGTGCCCATTGGTTTTCTATCCGAAGAGGCATCTGAGGCTAGAAATAAAGATTTTAGAAAATATAGAGAGGGGCATTCTCGAAAGCATAGCAGTATCTCATGCAATGAAGATATTATGCACAATCTTTTACTGTCTTCTGATCCACTTGTTACAAGTATCCGTCCAAAAGGAAATAAGTTTGTAAAAAAATCTTCTTTTAAGGAATTTTATGAGCTTACGGATTCTGAGAAAAGTGATATCGAATTTGTTAACATAAATGATTTAGCGGACATCGATTCTGAATTTGAATTAATTGATGATGATGATGATGACGAAGATAATTAAATGATGTTATTGTTTTAAAATGTGTAACTTAGTAAATTAGAGCTTACATCTTAATTATTTATTGTACTTTTAATGAAACTAGGTAATTTATTATCAACTTACTTAAAAGTCATACTCTCATCAGTTCTTGTGAATATTTTTGTTAATATATATTTCTGTATATATATAATATATTTATAGACCTCTTAATAAGTCTGTCTGCGGTTTAAAGTAAATACAAATGGGGAAAAAACGTTTTTTTTTTTTAAATTTTCATTTCCTTTTATCCCAGAAAGTGCACATTTGGCGCACTATGTGTCTTAGTATTAAATATAGCTCTTAGTAATAGCATTATGATATTAGAGACCGCTACTTGAAACAAGCCCGGAATCAGGAGGGAGAGAGCTCGATACACTCATTTTCATAGTAAAATTTCACATTTTCTCAAATTACTCCCGAAATATGGGAGTTATGAAGAAATTCATCACCACAATTTATGAAGGCATTAAGTAATCGAATAAGATGGCATCATTAGTTTGTCATAATTTTACTCTTATTTTTCGGACATGTCTACGTCCAACCGCTCCCATACATTCGTTCCACTGTGAGGTCTGGTGGATTCAAAATTTGACATCTTGTCATTTGTCACCATGGGCATCGCCGGGGGGCACTCCCCTCCCCCCTGAAAGCTCGGGATTATTGTATTCGTTAATTAGCGAGAAGAGGCGCAACACCGAGAAAATAGAAGGAATGAGGGGTGGCCTATACCCAGGAGTGGGACAGTCAAGGCTAAGAAAAAATAATATAAGTTCAAAAAGCTTAAAAAAAAAAAAAAATTTAAAAACCCCCGACACAAAAATCCTCTAGGTGGACCTAGGGGGACCGCCAACTAGGCCGCTTAGCACAAGCACAAACCTAAGCGGAACCCCGACGCTTGGATTAATTTATTTTTGGTTTTTTAGAGGTATTTTGTTCGGGGTTTTTATTTTATTTTAATACTTAGATATATTAGATTTAGAAATGTGACGTCACGAAATTTAGTTCCCCATTAGTGCAAGAATTTTCGGAATCAGGTCCTGATTACACTCCAAATTCCAACTTTACCTCTTCATAATACTAGTGATAGACTGTTATTTATTTCTTTGAATGTTTAAAGATATTAATTTTATTTATTCAATTTTAAGAACGCGATATCAGACGCGTCCGATGGGAGGAAGCTCTTGATAGGTGTTTGGCGTGGACTACGGATGGAAGTGAAGAGAAAGAGAGTATATGCCCAGGTAAATATTTATACTTAACTCGAAAATCAACTAGGAAAATGTTGTCTCTCTTAGACAACTTTTTTCGAAATCTTGTTAATTTATTTTTAAGGCATTATCTGTGTCCTCTGTACACTAGTTCCATAGCACCATAAGTTTTTCTAAACACTAAATGTGAGTTACTTTTAATGTTTTTTGCAGAAGAGACGGACTGCAGGACAGCAGTCATTCCTCCCGGCCTGTTTTTTATCGGCACGGCGCTTCTAGTAATTATTGCAGATAAATTAAAAGCTATCTAATACATTGGCTCTTGAGCCAAGCCATTACAAAGTCATTAGTAGAACAATTTCTGTGTACCTCCAAAGTTAGTTGTAAAGTATTAATTTATTCATAGCTGAATTGTTAACTATTTGTTGTCATAATAATATAAACAGTTATAAATATTTATTATGTTTTATTTTTATCAAGAAATGCAAACTTATAAAGGTATGTAAATTCGCTTACATTAAAATTATGAAATGTGTTAAAAATATTTTTTTAACTTCATCAGTCCACTGATTCAGTCATGGAAATCTTGTGGTTTAAACAAAAATCAATTTAAACAAGACTAATTGCTTCAGCCTTTAATAACTGCAATAGGTCGCAGTTTGACTGTTTTCTTACTTATTCCAGCTGCATGACACGTATTAACGACATCTGTAACATTTTTGTATGACTCGGGAGCCTCTTCCATAACCAACTTCGGTGAAGCAACTCTTATAGAAATACCCATATTTTCCATTTTCGTCAGTACGTCTTTGTAGTCTATATTCCTCCTTGATTTTGCCCGTGATAAAGCTCGACCCTTTAAACAGATTAATTGCAAGTATATAATTAATTATGCATGAACTACATCCAAAATTTCAAACATGTATTTCATAAAAAACTTCAATCAAAGTGACTTTCGGATTTAAGAGGTAAGAAATGACACATAGTGATATATCTTATCACCTCTGATACATACTTAATTTTATCTTGCACTATAAGACAACCAAAAACTATAACCATTATCCAGATATTAATTAATGCAACACTTACTGCTCCATGGCAGGTAGATCCAAAGGTTTCAGTCATTCCCTGATGTGTTCCAGTTAGTACATAGCTGCATGTACCCATTGTTCCACCAATCAGTACTGGCTGTCCAGTCAACTGGTAGTCCACAGGTATCAGAGGGTGATGCGGTGGGAAAGCCCTTGTTGAACCCTGGAATTACATTCATAGGCCAGAATATATTTTGGCTGATGACTTAATACTAGGTTTTGAAGAAATTGTTAAAAATTTAACTAAAAAATTACCTTTCTATGAACCAACAAGGTCTTTAGTTTTCCATCTACAATATGCTCTTCAACCTTTGCAATATTATGAGACACATCATATATGACATGCATATCTAGATCATCAGGTGCCATTTTGAACTGTTTAGCAAATGCTTGGCGAGTCAAAAATGTCATTGAGCTTCTGTTGACCCATGCAAAGTTAGCAGCTGCTGCCATTGCCTTCAAGTAATCTTGACCTTCCGCAGAATGAATTCTTGCACAAGCCAGCTGGCGATCATTTGTCTCAATCTGGTCCCTTTTCATAGCTTTTTCCATTTGGACAAGTGCATCAGTAGCTACCTGATGACCAAATCCTCTGCTACCAGAATGAATCATTACACAGACCTGCCCAATTCTTTCAATACCCATCTTTCCAGCAGCATATTTATCATAGATTTCATCTACTACCTGTATCTCAGCATAATGATTGCCTGCACCTAGGGTACCCAACTGTGGCAAGCCTCTCTTCTTGGCACGAAGACTGACTTTAGAGGGATCAGCATTAAGCATACGTCCATACTCCTCACAGTGTTCTTTATCCTCAGCCCAGACATATCCTTCCCTGAGGGACCAGTCCATTCCCATTTCAAGAGCTTCCTCCAGATCCCTGGCATTCATAGGAATTATACCCTTAGAACCTACCCCCACTGGTATGTGATCAAATAGACTCTGGGCAAGTTGTTCCTGGAAATGAATACAAATATCTATTATCATGGGAATAAATTCTTTCATTTGACAACACATTCTATCATCATACATCCTAATATTCAGGAATAGCTCGTTGGATTGTAACAAAAAAAAACTAGAGATAATAAAAAATAATAAGGTAGAGATACCTAAATGTTGACTACATTTTGTTAGATGTTTTCATTTAATTTTAAGTTTGCATGCTTAAATAAGTCGGCGAAATATTATGTGAAACCTTTTTAATTATAAGACCATTATTATTATTTTCATGCAAATAAAGAATCTTGAAACTAAAGATTCTGCTGCTAATATTGTGCACAAAAATTCATAGACTGGTCATGAGCATGTTAAAGAAAAGAAGCAAGTAATTAAGTGTAGCACCTTTGCCTCACTAATTACCTTTATAGGCTGGACATCTTTCTCATAGAGATTGGTTCTTAACAGGCGAACACCACAGTTTATATCAAAACCTACTCCTCCAGGCGATACAATTGATGTTGGGTCAGCCATATCAAAAGCTGCCATATTTCCTGAAACATAAAACTTAACTTAAAAATAACACAGGATTGCATCATTTATTGAAATATCTCAAAAAGGAATAAATAATGATGTCATAAATAATTAGATTCCAACAGAATTTTATTATAAGGATAAAAATTAAACACCATGTTTCTAGGTACAAACAGCCCTATTGTTTTAAATGATATTGTGTAATGCTCAAAGCACACTACCTACTATGTTTTGAGCATATAAAAGTGGTCCATTTAATTAATAAGATAGATTCAAATTGATATTTACAAAGCGTTTTTAAGTTAAAAGGGTTCTAAAGTAACATTATTAATCTAGTGATAGCTTACCTATAGCAAATCCATACCCCGAATGTACATCTGGCAAGCCGATAGACTTGCCCACGATCCCCGGCAAAGCCGCAACATTGGCTATTTGCTTCACGCCTGGGAGGAATCCTCCCGTCATTCCAGGCCTACATGAGTTCTTCAATTCATCTAACATAAGCTTTTCAAGAGTAGAATTGACGTAAAATACACCTTCAACTTTCATATTTGGTTGGAAACCCATTTTAATTCTCCAGCAATAGGGATTGATCTTTTCAAGGTACTTCAATTCTTCGTTATATTGACGCACAACCATTTTTTTGGGATTTATAACAAATACGATGCAAAGAGCTGTTAATAATTATTATTATCTCGTGCTGAATATTGCTGATAATGCCAGATGCCGTGCGGCTTGAAAATTGCTTGATTTGATGCTGGTTTACTTTACTGTCAGTGTCAATAATAAAGCTGTCACTGTCAGTCACTGACTGTTCACAAATTACTGATAGCTGACAGTAGACACTATCGACTAGATGTAGACTCTAGATCATCCATGGAAATTATAAATACTAAGACCCTATCAACGCTCCACTGTTTCACAGAACAAGTGAGTTTACCATTGCCAGAGAATTTATTTTCACAATTGTTTTACTTCAAACCGTAGCAACCCAACAATAGCCATAAGCTAGCGAAAATTTAGACCGCTTGGTCTCGTATTTGGAAATCTATTTTAAAGGGTGTAAAACACCTCTTAACGAAGCCGAAAGGCACTGGTTCTCCCTATCATTGCGATCATTTTTTTATTCTACATCATACCTGGGAACCTTCTAGTTACGGAGATATTACGGGTCAAAGTTCCAACTTTAAAAGTGAAACTTTTATTACATCGTCACTTTTTCGCCTGTGTGTTGCATGTCGCGTGACGCTGACGGCCGGCCGCGGAGTAGTGATAAAGTTTCACTTTTACCGTGGTTTCATAAAACCACACAATCCTTTTTTTTGTATGTAAGATCTTTACTTTAAACACCTCCACGACCCCCGTACTATTCAATCCGTCCATCAGCAAAATTTTTTGTGTGCGTTACATTAAGTTCTACCACAAAACATGATTTTACACCCCCCAAAAAAACGTCGTTTCCCGGCAATATTTTTTGCGTAAAGTTACTTAGTTTCATGTACAGAATGCTTGGTTGACGGCTTCGTGATGAGGTGATTTACACGGTGTATTTAAATATACAAATAAAATAAGTGATTGAAGTATGTGTTTGTCTGACCTCGAAATTAGCACTAGGTACCTCAGTTAACTTGAATTTTGATTAGATAACATTTTAACCAACCGTAAAATATCATCATCAGTCTATAATATTCCCACTGCTGGGACACAGGCCTCCTCTCTATGAGAGGGAATGGGCTGTAATCCACCACGCGGGCCCAGTGCGGGTTGGTAGATGTCACATATCTTCGAATTTTTAGTTCTAGGACATACCGGTTTCCTCACGATGTTTTCCTTCACTGTTTTAGAGAGCAGCGAGCAGCAATTTATTTCATCACCACCTGCCTGGGTTCCGTAAGACTTAAGGAACGTTAATATGACAGCGATGCTAAGTCCGAGGTAAAATAATTGGGTATGAAAGTGGAATGCTGCTTGCAAATGGAAGGAATCAATCAATTGATTAGGTATTCGATTTGTGTAGTAGTCGATTTAGGTTTGGCAATGGCATTGTCATGTCATTTGAAGATTTCGAAGTGTCAGTGTCAGATAGAAAATCTTTTCATCTGTGGGCACCATTTCGTTTCTTTGGGCCTTTGGGTTTCATAATCAGTTTTAACCTTCTTGTGAAAAAATAACTCGCTGGATTGTTGTTTAACTACGCAACAGGCGTAAACCCTAAACAATGGCTGCACTAATAAAGCTTCGTCAAATGCCTGTTATCCAGAGGAGTGTTTGGAACCATTTCAGCCGTAATATTTCTACTTCGAAAAAGAACAGCGATGCCGCTGCAACGGTGACTTCTACTGAGCAAGACAAAAACTGGGTGAGCTATGGCTTCGACTACTTCAGTAAAAACGAGGATACAAATGCGCACAACGCTTCATTCTTTTTCTCTGTTACATTGTGTTTGGTCTTCGGTGGATTTGCTTGGGCCTACGCTCCTGATACTCATTTGAGGGATTGGGCCCAGCGTGAAGCCTTTTTAGAACTACGTCGGCGTGAAAAGGCAGGACTTCGGCCAATAGACCCCAACTTTATAGACCCAAAACTAATGAAACTTCCCAAAGATTCAGATATCTGTGGTGCTGAGATCATTATTTAAATTGAATGTAAAATATTTTTATGTAATGATTGCATTGTAGATATTTGATTGTAGTAAACTTTTGTGATATGTATTATTTTTTATTTTATTTAAAATATCCTCATAATCCAGCATTGTTTGATTACTAATGATAGTAGATATTTATGATCACCATCAGGGTTCTGATTTATTTATTGTATTGCTGGATACTGTGCCCTCACTCATCATGGAAAGTAGTTTTTAATTGGGGAATAAACTTACATTATTGTAAATATTTGAATTCTTGAACAAATAAATGAATCATTGTTTACCATGATTTATTTTCATGAAGTTTATTTTACATGTCTTTTATTTTTCTTTTTACATATAATATAAATGAGGAGCAGCATGTGGCTAAATAATAACAGCCACACGGGTCTATCTTTAAGGTTAAGCCATGCTTGCTGAGGTTGGTCCGTGGATGGGCGACCATAATTACATACCGAGTTTCCTCCATGCCTCAGACAGCATGTTAAGCCGTTGGTCCCGGTTGTCATTTGTAGATGTTTCACAGTTGTTACGAGTAATCAAAAGCCAAAAGTGTGACATCCAGTCTTATCAAGGGTATTGTATTACCCAGTTTATGGGTTGTGGAGGTCAGATAGGCAGTTGTTTGATGTAAAATACTGGTACTCAGCTGCATCCGGCTAGACTGAATGCTGACCCCAAGATAGTTTAGGAAAAAGCTAGGCAGATTATGATATAATATAAATGAGCTATGGCAACACAGTATTATATTTGGCACGCGATTGGCCTATATTAATCGATAGCTGGTATCAATACAAATTAGTTTTGTATGAGACACAATCCTATAAACCAAAACATTTCCGAGATATGATCTAGAATAGATTTTAACTCTGATAGCGTAAAGTCGGAAACTTCACGCTTTGGACGTATTGTCTCGTAAAAAAAAACTAATTTATATTGATGCCACCTATTGAATAATACCTACTGAAATTTAACAAAGGAGTTATTTAGTTTTTTTTCATTTTTGCATTTGCATTTGTTTTTATTTTTTCTAAAATAGAAGTAGCCGTTATAAAAGTCCCGTCAACCAGGGTCCAATCGATCCAGAGATTAGCCGGAACAAACAGATAGACAGACGGACAGGCAGACAAAAATTGTTGTAAAAATATTTTGGTAAATGTACCGTATATACATTCAAATGTATGTAGTAAAAAGCGATTATTTTATTATTACAAACAGACACTTCAATTTTATTTATTTGTATAGATAAGAAGCGGCTTCCACACTTATGTACCCTTTGCCGGGACTAAATTTTAGGTAAATATGCATCCAAATATCCGATCACTATTCATAATGAAATGGACATCATGGTACTCAGCATGTGTGGTACTTCAACACTACAATAGTACAATATTATGATGTGCGGTAAGTTGAAAATTACAGCAGAGGCGATATTGCTAGGTTTGCCATCCGTCCGGGTTTCCCCGGATTTGTCCTAGTTTAGAGGGCATCCGGGGAGCGTCCGGACGGGGCTTCATTTGTAGTCCGGGTTTAAAAAGACAAACAAACTCGTCAGTAATTAAAATAAATTCAATTTCCAAGAATATAGCTGCATTGATTTTTACGAATTCCTTTTCAAAAAGGTAGATATTAGTAGATATTCTAAATGCTATAGGAAAGAGTGTCAAATACAAAAAAAAAAAAAAACAAACTGAATAGTAAAAAGGCAAGAGACTGAGGAAAAAGCTTTTAAAGGTCTGAACATAAATAAAAAGGTCATTTATGACATGTTCAACTGTTTTTTTTATTACACTGACTATGTTTAAAAAAATCTGTTGAAATGTCCGGGTTCTGGGCTCTAAGATCCGGGGTTTTCACGCGTCTTGTCCTGGTTGCCAAATTTTAGAGATGGCAACCCTAGATATTGCTAGCCCAAGCCGTAGGTAGGCGAGGGCCACAAGAAAGCAGAGGCCGTACCTAATTATCAAAGCGCACGTATGTCATACGACGTTTTATAACATATTTGCGACGAAATAAATAAAACTCGGACGACATTTTCAAATAAAAACAACAGAACAAAAAGAAAAACCGCGCGGAATAATTTTTACTTGTTCACAAATTATGAAATTAGCGATGCGCGCGCATCCGCGCTTTTTTTTAAGGCAAAGGCATTAAAACAGCCAGTATTACTAATAAAATAAATTAATATTTTTGTGTTTTGTTACATATAAATGGTTGTAATTTATGGTCAAAATTAATTATTAGAATGAAATGTTTATTTATTATATTTTATCTCCCAAGTTAATTTTATTCATTAAATGTTGACCACTTTTCTGACATAAAAACTCTTTGCTAAGATTTAAAAAAGACCCGTTCGTTTTAGACGGAGCATTTTGATAAACCGTGCGTTTTACATTACATTACCGCACTAGTGCGTAATGTGATACATTACGATACTGAACTTGGTGCAATAAGAGACCCTTTACGAGCAAATGTGTTATAATAGTATAATTATTGTGTATTAAGGGCGGTAAGTAAGGAATTACGATCGAGGCTCTAGTAGAAGCCCGAAGTCGAAGACTGAGGGCTTTTTGAGTCGAGTTTCGTAATTCCCGTACCGCCCGTGAAACATACAATGTTTTTCATCACATTTGCGAGTTAATAATTATGAATATACACAAGTCAGCACATATTATTACGAAATACGTGAACTAATTTGCAGATGGCGGCCTGATTTTGCCCACACCACAGATTATACAAATTTTTTGTTCAGAAACGTTAAAGACAAATACTTACTTATGTACCTATACAACCATGAGGGAGTATAAAAAAAAACGACGTTTTGATACAAAAAACTATCGATTATTTAGATTTTAGAACATTAGTTGAGTAATTAAATCACATGTAGCGAGATTGAATGAAATTCCTGTTTAAAATAACATTTTAAGACAATTTTTCGATTGCGTGTAAACTCCTTGCTTGAACTTGCATGACCTGTGTGCTGTCATGCTGTGCTGTAAATTAAAAAAAAAATACTTACCGCCCTAGGGTTTTATATGGGGCATTACAGCCAAGTTAACCTGTATGTTATGACACTGTTTACGTGCAAGTGGGATGAAAATGTGTCGGTCTTCTACTAGAGCCTCGATCGTAATTCCTTACTTACAGCCCTTAATACACAATGTACTATAATGACACAACCAACAGGCAAATTTCAAATTGAGACTGGTAATAGGGCTTTGTTAAAGAAACAAATTCTGTTAGAATAGCAAAATATTTATTCAGGAAATATCTTTGAATAAAATGTTCTGAAGAACGCACCTATTCTGAAATGCATTAATTAAGAGTTAAAAGAAAAAAAACCACCTTTAAAAAAATCATCGTTTTCAAGATTTTATCAGAGTTATGATCTTATTGGTAGCTGCCATTTATATAATGCCTGTGCTTATAGGTAGATACGTTTAGTGTTCTACATTCTAATCTTATACAGAACATACATAGACTACTCTACCGCCAGTCACAGCTGCGTAAGCAGCATCACCATTAGTAACTAGTGAATTAATACAACCACCAAGGTTGATGTCTCCAGCAGGTTGTATCTTTTCCCCAGCTATATTCCACCGGCGCACGAAGCCATCCCAGCCGCCAGTCCACACGTAGTCCCCACTCGCTGACAAACTAGTTACAATCATGTCACTTACCTGAAAAATGATATCGAAAGTTAAGTACCTAGCCACCAGACCGTCATCATACTATCATGTAGATAATTTACTATTTCTTTATTTTTTTTATTTCTTTTTTTTATTTCATTTCACGGGAAAATCAGAAACGGGTTGTACAGTACCTACGTAATAAGGTTAGTTAGTACCCGTGCCTTTAGTTCGGTTTTGGGGACGATTTTTTCGGTAGAGGTATGTAGGTAGTTGGTAGACAATTTGGTTACAGTTCGAAAAGTCTAGTGAGGAAAAGACGACCCACTGACCGAAACTACCTCTGAAACTGATTTTTCAGTGTTTTAAGTCGACAAATTCTAGAAGCGTAGATTATAAATATGATATACTGCGTTTTATAAGTGTACTCAATTAACAGGATTTCAGGAAGGTTACATAGAGAAAATTTTTACAAATAGATATGTAAAGTAGGTAATTTGTTTCTGTAACCTTGATCTCATCAAGTCGTTTGAAACAAGTATCGATGGAGCCGTCATGTAACCGCAAGCTATTGCCATCCCTAGACATAAATAGAAGTCGGTTCCCAGATATCCTCAACGGTGGTCGACCTTCCATCGTGTGCCTTGTCATGAAGCGGGTCTTCGATTCTTCTGAAAATATAAAATATCGAAAATGAAAAATCTAAGGCTACATACGCACTAAGCGGTTAGCCGGAGTGCGGTCGGCCGTCCGGTGGACCGCAGGATGCGGTTGCGCTTGCGGTTAGCCGGGTGGCGGCTAGCCGCAACCGCAACCGGAACGTGCGGTTGAGAAACCGTCGTGGTTTGCGGTTGGATCAACTCATTTCCAAGATGAACGTCGAAGAAGTCGCAGCTATTTACTACATATACTCGCGTTATATAAAGAAAAAGAAACAGAGAAAAAGGTACTGGGTGCATTCTTATTTGCAAACACCAGATGAGAGCAAGCATTTTGAATTATTTTTTGAAGAGCTCAATAAGTATGGAGATAAGTTTTTTTTTGGATATACTAGAATGAGTCTGAAATCTAATATACAGGGTGTAACAGAAAGGGTATATACATACAGGGTGTAAATCACCTCATCACGAAGCCGTCAACCAAGCATTCTGTACATGAAACTAAGTAACTTTACGCAAAAATTATTGCTGGGAAACTACTTTTTTTTGGGGGGTGTAAAATCATGTTTTGTGGTAGAACTCAATGTAACGCATTCAAAACATTGTGCTGATGGACGGATTGAATAGTACGGTGGTCGTTGAGGTGTTTAAAGTAAAAATCTTACATTAAAAACTCGTATTTGGAAAAATACTTGTCAAAAAGTTGGAACTTTGACCCCTAATATCTCCGTAACTAGAAGGTTCCCAGGTATGGTGTAGAACAAAAAAATGATCGCAATGACAGGGAGAAGCAGTGCCTTTCGGCTTCGTTAAGAGGTGTTTTACACCCTTTATTTAAGGGTGTGCTACAGACCATCAAACTGAACATGTTTCTCCATCGGACAAACATCGTAATAGCGAAAAAAATATCAGCTGCCCCATACATTTGGGTCGAATAGGTATTAAAATTTTGTATGGGGAGCAGATAATTTTTTCGCTAATATGATATTTGTCCGATGGAGAAACATGTTCTGTTTGATGGTCTGTTGCATACCCTTAGGTATGTATGTATATACCCTTTCCGTTACACCCTGTATAATAATGAAAAATATTTTGTTCTAAGTTTGCGTGCCGTGCTAGCAGCATCCGCGTAGTGTGTATAACAACCATGCGGCTGGCCGTCAGTCGGGCCGCAGCGCTCAGAACGACCGGAGCGGTCCGCCCGCAGCCGCATCGCAGTGCGTATAAAAACTACTTTCTCGTACAAATTTTTGATTCCTGTCAGCCGGACGGCTGGCCGCATTGCGGCTAACCGCTTAGTGCGTATGTAGCCTAACAGAGGTTTTGACAACTGTTTTTGGTACCTATCAATAAATTAGGTTTCTAATTTCCACAGTCCACTCATAATTCATAGTACCTATCGTAGTAAGGAAGTTTCTGCTTACCTAATAGGTACTTCGTTTTATTTTATTCTGAGTATGATAAATCTATATAAATAAACAGAGAAGTCCTGACTGACTGACTGATTGACTGACGCATCAACGACCAGCCCAAACCCTTGGACCTAGAAAGCTGAAATTTTGCACAGAGGTTGCCTTTATAATGTAGACAAGGAATAAGGAAGGATTTTTCGAAATTCAACTTATAAGGGACTTAAATAGGGGATGAAAGTTTGTATGGAAAATCGTCATTTTTAAAGTTAGAAGGCTGAAATTTCATATACAAGCTTCTTGTTAGAAATAAATAAATACGTATTTTAGCGTTTTTGAGAATTAACCCCCTAAGAGGGTGAGATAGGGGTTAAAAGTTTTTATGCGCATCAACGCCCAGCCCAAACCCTTGGACTTAGAAAGTTGAAATTTTGCACAGAGGTTCCCTTTATAATGTAGACAAGGAATAAGGAAGGATTTATCGAAGTTCAACCCTTAAGGGGCTTAAATAGGGGATGAAAGTTTGTATGGAAAATCGTCATTTTTAAAGTTAGATGGCTGAAATTTCTACAAGGTTCTGGTTAGAAATAAATGTATACGTATTTTAGCATTTTTAAGAATTTACCCCCTAACATCCCCCCTCACATACAACCCCTATCTCACATAGGGGTTCAAAGTTTTAATCCGTAATTTTTGAAGAAAGAAGAATGACATTAAATATTGAAGTTTCTGAGTAAAAATAAATGAACACGTATTTCGTCGTTTTTGGAAATTCAACCCCAAAAGGGAGACAAGGGGTTGAAACATTACTAAAACAAAAATGGTCTGCACAGCTTGAAATTTACTATTTTTGTTTGAATTGATAAACACGTATCAATGTTTTTGGAAATTCCACCCTTCAGACGATAACAGGGGTGGCAATTTTTTATGTTTGTTTTGTAGTGTTAGCACATTTGTATGGACAAATACGCAAAAAAAACTTCATATAAGTACACACTTCTAGGGAATGTGGGTCATTTGTGCGAAGGACACTTGCGGTAACTCATTTACGCGAAAAGATATTTGCGCGCATGGACACTTGCGTGACAGAAACTCGCGTGACTGGAGACTTGTCCGACTCAATGGCTTCATGGGGGTCGTTTTCGTGGTTATTAGCGGGTCGCTGGCAATGAAAATGAAAATCTGAATGAAGATGGCGCCGAGGAAAATTTCCTGTTTTTTGTTAATGGGTGTCGTTTTTGTGGTTTTCGGGGTCGCTGAACAAAATGACGCCGAGGAAAACTTTCGGTTATTCTATCATGGGTGTCGTTTTCGTGGTTGTCCGGGTCGCTGATAACAAAATGAAGACCTAATTTTCTATATGCAAATAATAAAATTTTAAATACGCAATGTCTCAATATCCTCCTCTAGGCTATGGCTGGAATTCATTTAAGTGAGAACTGTTTCTCACATGTGCAGTTTTATGTTGCGTGCTCCAGAGTGAGCTCTGCGAGTAACTTAGTAATTTTAGCCCCAAAAGGAAATACCGCAAACGTCATTTACAAAGAGGTGCTAGGATAATTAATTAAATATAGTTTTCCGGGAGTTACCTATATCCCTAGGTGGATGGATGACCGGGGCATTTGAGCTACGGCATCGTAACTTGGGAGACATGTATAAAATAAATTCTGGTTCAACCCATTTAGGTCACTAACAATACAACATTTAAAAAAAAAAAACGCCGTAATATACTTTTTTCTAACCAGAATGAAATTATCTGGCTTCTTACTTCGAAAAGCGCAGACTTTTACACAATTACTAAAATTTATCCGATACTTACACTTACGCACCAGCTAAGCCGCGGGCAACAACTATTGTCTATAACATTTAAGTGACTATTTTCGACATTATTTTGCGCATACGTGGGCAATTGCCGAACTCCACGCGGTCGAAGCCGCGGGCAGAAGCTAGTGAGATATAAGGCTACAAATCTTAGCTGTTGAAGGCAAACAAATAATAATAATATCTTCTTTCCATACGCGCCTGCGCTTTCAGCATTGTGGTATTTATGCTGTTTTGCTATTGAATTAAGAAAAGTTAAAATTATTGCAAAAATTAAAGTAGGTAAGTAGTACTGCATTGATAACACTAAACATGGTATAGATCAAAGGGCTTTTTACCGCCTTGGTTTCGTTGATAAATTTGGTTACCTATATTACCTATACAAGGTGTTGTTTTGCATCCTCGTCAAAATTCAAGAGGTTGTCACAAAAGACTTAAATAATCAATTAAAATTACAGTAACTAGTTAATTATTAATAAACGCTGATTTTTTGGGGTTGTTGAAGTTTGTCAGTATTTTAGAATAACCCCCATAACGTGTTTTTTTTTGTTAGCCTACATAGTGTCCCACCGCTGAGCAAAGGCCTCCCCTTTCTCCTTCCATACCTCTCTATCCTGTGCGATCTCTTGCCATGTTAGCCCCGCAAACCAGATCGTCACGCCACCTTCGCCGTGGTCGACCTCTACGACGCTGTCCTTCCTCAGGCGTCCAGTGTGTTACCAACTTTGCCCATCTCTCCGGGTGCATCCGTGCTACGTGGCCTGCCCACTCCCACTTCAGCCTGGCTGTTTTTTCTCCGACATCAGTTACTTGAGTTATGGACCGCAGGGTGGTGTTTCTAACGCGATCTATTCGCTTAACACCTATTATGCTGCGCTCCATTGCTCGTTGGCAAATCTTGAGTTTGGACTTCTGTTGTTTAGTAAGTGACCAACTTTGTGCCCCGTAGGTTAGGACGGGCAAGATGCACATGTCGACGAGTTTTCTTTTCAATGTAAGTGCAAGGCTTCCCTTCATATGTTCCTTCAGGGCCCAGAAGGTCTTTCAAGCATTTTGGACTCGTCTTTCGACTTCTTTGTCTTGCCTGTTTATGAACGACACTATCTGGCCCAAATAGGTATACTCGTCGACATATTGCAACGTGTGCCCGTCTACCTCGACCCTACGTTTCGTGCTGTTGGTCACGATCTGGGTCTTGGATCTATTCATTGAAAGTCCAACCTCAAGACTTGCCGTGCTCAGATCTTTCAGCATTTCTTCGAGTTCTGAAGCTGATGTGGAGAATAGCACGATGTCATCAGCAAAGCGGAGGTCTGTAAGGTGCTTTAGGGAATAAAAAAATATCGAATATATGTTTGAGATTGTTTGTATGTGTGGAAGCGTTGTTATAGAGCGAAATCAGACGGCTCGCATTTAAAACATGGGTTGTTCACACTTACCGATTTCCGTAAATAAGAAAAAAAAAATACTTACTCATTTTATTATTGATTCGGGACGAGAATCATTAGCATAGTTACCCCCTTGAATTTGACGAGGATGCAAAACAACACCTTGTATATATCAGACCAAAAAATCAAATAATTTATTCGCATAATATGGGTAGATAGATGGTAGGGTGTTACATTACATAATTTAACAATACTAAAACAGCAATACAACTGTCCAAGCGTTAGATTATTGATACCTACATGCCTAGAGGTATTCAATCATGAACTATGCAAGTTAAATCACCCACCTAACCAAGTAGGTACCAAGAACTAAACCTACACAGGTTTAAACGGTAGCACAGAATAAATAATAGTTCTGGCGACGGTAGCTACGTACCTCCTGATTTACAAAAAAAGTAAATAATGTACATAAGTACCTACCTGGCTTTATTTCAGTGGCGGTAACGTAAAGATCCCGAACTGTGAATAGGAATGGAGGACTAAAGCACAGTTCCTTCACTTCTTCTAAAACGTTGTATTTAGCTTTCATCTTGTTGTTTTCATAAACTATAATCTGAAAACAACAAAAAGTATATTCCTATTTAAGTGTGGCTCTAATCAATTACTTTGACTGCTGAGCATGAGGAACTGGGTTCCATTCCCGAGTCGGGCAAAGGCGAAGTGCTTATTCTCTATTCGTTAGAAACTTTCTACGAATTCAGATAGACTTCAATTATTTATGGAACGAATTATTGAACGTTGTGTTCTAAAAAGGTACAAAGGTGGACCCTATCTTCTACTTACGTTTCCATCTTCGTCGCCGGCATAAACTTGTTTGTCATACACTTGTAAGGCGCCCACATCAGCTCCCGTAGATGGTAGTTCAGCGATTTTGTCTCCCGTCATAGACCAAACTCTGATCCCTCCATCATTCGATGATGAGTATAAGGTGTCTCCATCAGTGGCTAACGCGAACGGCTGCACTCCATGCGCAGTCCACGATTCTTTTGATGTCAATTTGGCATCGAATGACTTAAAAATAATAAAAAGTGTCTTATTACATTATTTAATCTGAGGTACCTATCTAATTAAGTCAGTTCTGTTTTATAATTTGGGGTAAATTCAATACGACTAAAGGTTACCTTCCCATGTTTTAGCCAACTCAGGCCACTCAGGTCAGTACGAAGTACGAAAAGTAGGCATTTAACCAAGGTTTCAGTGGAAACAAACTAATTTTTAATCTAATTGTAAGATTAATCTTATTGTTGTAACGTCCCGTTTTAGTATACTATGGCTTTGTTTGTTAAGGAGAATCACTCGACTCCTAAGACACAGCCACATACACCTAGTTTAAGAGTCCGAGCATTAACATTATTGTGACCTAGTTATAAGCCTTATATGCTCTTAGTCTGTGGATCTTGTACTGTGATGGCTTTTGGTGAAATAAAGAATTTATTATGTATTTATTTACTTACATCTCTTTCGTATAGGTATAGGTATCTACTTACTTTAATGGATCCATCTTCAGTGCCAACAAACAATTTGTTGCCCCAGATCAGCACACATGGCTCCGAATCAACTTTGGTTTCAGCCTCAATTTTTAATGACATTGTTTTCAAAGTTATGTTATTTTTTACTAACTTTAATGATATACGTTATTAAATGCGTCCAGTCTCCTTTCAATATCTGTGAACTACTGCTAGTGCCGCGAAACGCCGTAGCCATTTGATACCAAAATAAACCAAACCGGCGTCCAATGATCTTACGAACTTTCCGTACAGAAATAAACGATTCTAGACGAATCTAGTGATTCCAGAAGCGGGAAGTATGATATTATGCTAAAACTTGTAATAAACAAGATTGTTGTTTTAGCTAATCTAGCTAACCGGCAGCTAAATACTTATACTCCACGGACACGCATTTTCGGGCTTTTACAAGAGCCGCAACTATCTGCCTTCCGTCTAATATTCGAGTGCCTGCTTTAAAATTCCAGAAACAACCTTTGCGGTTAAGATGCACTTTTTTAGCAAACATACTACAGAAACGAAGTTCCAACCAGCTCATTCTTTTCATCGAAGTGTCGTACTGGTTAAAGTATTTACCACACTAGAATAAAAAAAAAAACACTTCTGAAGCGCCAACACAAAAATGCAGCTATCATCGTTAAGTAAGATTATGAATAAAAAATCTTTCCGCTCATTACATCGTAATGCAATGCTAGTTGTATAATAAAATTATAGGCTATGTTTTAACTGTAAATTACATTTCCAACGTTTAAGGAGATTAGAAGTAGGTAATATCATCTCATCGTTCATGTGGTAGAAAATTATGTTCATAATCTTAATGGCACTTTTATTAAAGTTTTATATTTTTCATTCAGTGGAAAGTAGAACGCCATACCATTTCCAGTAGTAATAAAACCACACACGGTACGAGTAAGTCATATTAATTTAGCATTCTACGGTAGCAAGTAGCCAAGTCACCACGTAATATTACGGGAACCACATTATGATATCATTGTTACACAACACCATTGGCTTTTGCCAAAACAATGAAAAGGATGAGTAACGGCTTCGTCTACCCAACGTGAGTATACAACAACACATGAAGAAAACAGTTTGATAGCATAGTATGCATGGCATACATAAGATACTTACTCTACATTGTTTTGAAGACAATCCTAGTTTACGGAAGCGTCCATTGACCACATTCGTACCACCCGTGAAAGTGAAAATTGCTGACATATAATAGAGCCGTGAGACGTTTCTTACTATTGTGTATATTGAAGAGACCTAGTAATTGTTCATATTACATCATAATCTCCCCACATACGTTAATATGTCTCTGATTATTGCACAAAATGTAGTGTGGGGTTCGTGGTCACATAAATGGAGAAGCGTGAAAAAGTGTACTGTCTTAAAACAATCGAGGCGCGGTATCTTTAGCTCAATTGTCCAGTCGTTTCGCTGTAGCTCAGAAAATTACTTGTTTACAGGGTATGTCTGCTATCAGGGCCCTGCTGCACGATTGACTCGTTTCGAGTGTAACACTGGTTACTGGAAGTCATCAGTTTACATAACTATGGAGTTTCTACAAGTCCAAAGAAAGCCGGGAAGCAGCAGACATACTTTCTGTGTGAAGAATAATTACGGCATTCTAAATATCTCAACGTTTGGGATACCTCAAGGCACGTGGCTTGGGCCCTTTTCAACCATTTACCATCTATAAACGATCTTGCAGTTATTCTATTTTGCTATCGACCACTGCTTTCCTCGGGTCCGAAATGATCCTATCTCCCGAGCTGGAACCAACAACAGGTGGATTACAAAATTTTATTAAAATCGGTTTGGTGGTTTCAGAGATTAGTTAGTCAATAGATTAGTGTACCAACATAGTGACACGCATTGGTTACACTTGATTTCAATATGTTATGAACTTAAGATAGATTCTTTTCCTTATTTTTTTAATTATAAGTTCTCCAGAGATCACGTCAAATGTGAATCGGCTGGGCTATACAGCATTTGGGAAGCTTTGCAATATTTTCCAAAAGGTAATGGAAAGGTTTATGCTAGAAGTTTGTAGCTTGTTGTGAATCGAATCAGAAATTAAGAGATCCGCACAACATCAGAGGCAAGGCTGATGGGGTCGAAAGGTTCTGGACCGGCAACCACTGAACGCGCAGTTCTCCCTCCACGCGGACCAATAACTGTGTGACGGTCGAGGAAATCCTCTGGACGAGAGAATCACAAGACTTATCGATGCGGCGATGCTTTACTGGAGGTCTATGCCCAGCAGTGGACGCTTTTCACGATGTATGACATTTCCCTACCTAAACAGTCATAAGTCCAGTTGTTTTTGTAAATAGAAATGCTAAATACCTGAAACCTGAACTAACCTATAACTACTCGTCTACGTTTGCGAAAATATTATTTTATTCATATTGTTAACCTACATAAAAAGTCATATTACGTGACCTTAGAATATTAAGTAACTCCATACCTTTTATATGTATAAGTTATTTTCAGTATAATTCACATGTTTTCGCTTTTAGCGCGTTACTAATCAGGATCCCCTGTTGGACAGTCGTTAACACCTTTCGCAACGGACTCAGAGATTTTCATGTCAAGCCATAGTCACTTCAGAGTACATACATATGAAAATTCTTTTTTTTAATCCGAAATTATGTAAGTAAGCGTTCATAAGTATTATCATGGAAATCTATTAGCAAACAAGGTTTTGCCTACAAAAAGAAATTACCAGCTGAAATATCGCTTGAAAGAATGAAAATCTTTATTTTTTTGATAACCCTTCTATTAACAGTAACGATTGTTTGTTATAAGCTGGATCAAAAATCCTTCGATGATTCAAAAATTAAATACTATTGCAAGGTTTTTCAACACCACCCTACAGATTGCTCCCAAAAATTCTAATCTGGATCTTGGTCTTAAGCTTCATGAGCGCTTTGCGTGACAAGCCATCAAACCTTACAACTTAATATTTTTTAAGTTCCTTATTAAACAATAAAAACAATAATTAATTATCATAAAACATTTTAATCATATAAAAAATAATATATTTACAAACATTCACATCAATTTGATGTAATAATACAAGTTGCAGTACGATTTGGCAAAACGCCAACATGCTGCCCTCACAGTGCTCGTCCGACTTTTCTAGACCACTTAGGTTCCACGCTTTACCTTTTTAATATCACAGCAAGGCACTGATGAAAAAGGTAATTATTCTAATTAGAGCTGATTTCATCTATATTGGTACAAAAAACGTCAAAATCGCGACAGATCATAACGAAACAACTAAACATGAAGCGAAAATGCCGTTATATAATATTTTGAAAACTATAAAAATTGTGTGTTTTTGTTAAGAATTTATAAAAACATTTTACTAAATATTCATATTTTACTAATTGTTCATAGTCACAGATGCTATGTTACTAAACTGTCTGTAGAAAAAAGGCTACCATCACACTATATCCGTGTGGACATAAAGCAGGGTAGACTCGTTGTTGTATAACTTTGGTGTAACTAGTATTAAAATCTAACCAATAAAACCTATAGTTGACCACGTTATTTATATAACGTTACTACTACAATTTTTAATAAGAGGTCTTTAAAAAGTAGGTCGAGCACTAATCGTCAGCTGGTTTGTGATCGTCAAGAGTGATCGTCTTAAGGAGCACCGTATTCTGATGAGGGCTGAGAAGCGGCAGGTCCGTATTCGGGCTTGGGAACCGCGGCCGGGTAACCTTCCTGTTTCTGAAAACAAAATTGTAGTTTAGTACAAAATACGTTATAAAGGGTGTAAATAGACTCTTAACGAAGCCGAAAGGCATAAATGCCTTTCTCTTCCTCTACTTCTTCTTCTACCCATCGTTGCGATTTTTTTTTGTTCTGGACCATACCTGGGAACCTTCTAGTTACTGAGATATTGGACTTCAAAGTTCCAACATTTTCACAAGTTTTTTTTAAATACTAGTTTTTAATTTTATAACTGTATTTAAATACCTCCATGACCCGTTTACTATTCAATGCATCAATCAGCACAATGTTTTGAGTGCGAAACATTGGGTTTTACTGTAAAACGTATCTTTGTCACCCCAAAAAAAATGTCGTTTCCCAGCAATCATTTGTAGGGTTAGTTGGTTTGATGTACAGAATGCTTGGTTGACGGCTTTTTGCAGGGTCTGTACCTTGTATATCGTAAGTCGAATATAATAGAATATACTTTATTGTACTCCAACATTGAAACAATGGTGGTCTACTTGCCATTTACATATTTATTAAGATGTTGTGCTAGTTGTGCTACGATATGCTCATAGATTTAATAAACTCTTTTTTTTTATTTCTATGGTTATGTCATAAAGACAGTCTTATTGGGGTCGTTTTTGCGAACTATTAAGCATGATGTACTAACTTCGCAATATCTTTTAGCAACTCTCTCAACTGGCATATCTGGGTTTGAGCCCTGCTCGCCTGCCTTTTCATGACATTTAACATAACTGACGAAATTTGAGAGTCCTTTGCTTTCTCTTCTACCCCCATTTTTTATCCTTCCTTTCGGGGAATACATATTAATGACGAAAATGTTCAGCAATGTTACGACCTCACATAGGAATCTAATACGTTCGTAATTACTCAATAACTTATTAATAGATATCGGTATTTGAACAAATAGATGAGCTAGCATTAAAATGCTGCTAGTTGCATAATACCATCGAGACGTTGTGGCCAAACGAATAAAAATGGAGAGTGCAAGAAGATGCACTTTACATCTAATAGACAAATTGATTGCATTGAAGGTTAAATATTTTCACAGGTCAAAGTTGGTCATCAAGTGAAAGGAATCTTGAATTTAATAAGAATTTAAGAATGACACAATAAACATTAACTATCAAATATTTTACGCTGTTTTACGACATTGCTTATTGAACTCTTTAGAAGGAGCACCCTTAAAGCTGAAATGTTTTCAAATCTATTAGTATATACCTAGGGATGATTTGAGTATGTGTTTGTCTACGAAAAGTGGATGGGTGAGAATGGAAACCCAGTAAGTTTTTTGCATACATGCGTGCCATTACCCAAACCTTGAAAAAAACAAAAGAAATTAGTTTTTTGATCTTATTAGACTTAGCTTTCACAAACGAGTCAGTAGAACCAATCAATTTTTAAAAACTAATTTCGCGCTAGAAGATGAATGGATATATTATTTAATAAATACCCTAGGTAACTTTAGAATTGACCTACATACAACGCCTACATGTTACGTGTTTAGAACCTTAACGTGGTCGGTGGTACCATGTAATAATAATATAATACTACACATACTTTCGTTTGTGGCTCCGTTCTCGATCTTCGAACGACCTGCCAATTATAACGCTATTTGTTGGAATATGCGCTATTACGAGTTATTTACATTGCGTAAAAGAAATAACCCAGAATATTTAGTTCACAACAACAAATTATAATCTCCATTCATTATTTGCTGTTTCTTTTGTTTTGAAAAAACTTAATGGAAACTCTGTACCTAGTTTTAATGGATCACTTTGAATTTCTGCTACCTACCAAAATAGGAATTTTGTGCTTATGCAGTGCTAGGGCAGCAGTGACAGGGTTATCTTCTTATAATTGGGAATAATAATTGTTTATAAGTGACTAGTTTTCAATCATGTCGTGGTGGTAACTAAAAATACTGTTTATAATAATAAGAGGACCGAGATAAATGTATAAATTAATCAGATCCAATAATATGACGCAACTTCCTAGTAATATTTCCAGAAGAGGATTACCCACCGGGCGATAATGGTACAAAAAATGTACCTGCCCACTTATTGCGAGAGACATTGCGTTACATAGAAAATACGGGTTGCCGGAGTACAGTGGCATCCTCGGTTGCGTTAATGTAATGATGATAGCACCTGAACTGAGTGTAGAGCACGCTAGGTCTTGCAGATAATGCCATATAATGCTTCCTAGATTGTTGTAGGAAATGTTTACGCGCACTTTCACGAGGTAGAGCACGGACGCATCCTCAAGCCATCACCATGCAGCCATGACACATGACGACTTAATAAACGTCAAGAAACAATCAAAAGCCAAGCTCCGTGAAATAAATTACGAATGTGATCTCTTTTTCCGTAATTACCTAAATCAGTAATGGTTTCACTAACATTATAACGTAAAAGTTATGGTGCTTAAATTACGGCAACGATTGCATTTACGAGGCGATACGGCGTTAAATTAACTTTTAGCTAACTTTAAACTAACTTTAGTTATTCAGTAAGTGCTACGACTACGACACTTATTGGTTTATCTAATAATTATTGTCCTTTAACTATTCTAGTTGGTAATATTTATGGTACAAATGACCCATCATCATATCACAAATACATTTGTTCACATATTTTCATGATTGTGACTGTGATGAAAAATCGTAATCAATCTTGTCATCAACATCAGATTATTACGTAGGTATTTAGACATCACATTCATTACATAATAGCTAAGTAGAATCAACCGCAAGTCTATTTAAATTGCGGTCATTACTACAAACGGTTTTACAAGATCAACCAAAATTAAATTATATTAACCTGAAATTCTTTCCTAATTTCTTAACATGATGGATTCGATAGTTTACAACACAAAAATGAATAGAACGTAAGTATACCTAATTAAATCAATGCATTAGCAATGTAGCCCCTAATCTTACCTGTGTTTTGTATCTGATGAAGTAAACTTCTGGTTTTGAGGGCTGCGTGGGCGCGGGTGTCGGGATCACGACATCGGGTTGCTCCTCGGGTTTCTTCACCAACACGTAGACGAGGGTCTTCTCTTCGTTCTGAGGCTGCACTGGAATGATGGGTGCAGTGGGGGTAGGTGGAGTCGGTGCCTTGATGAACACAATCTTGTAGTGTTTCTGAGGAGGAGGCACCCAGATGGGTTTGCGAGGTGCAGGGATGTCATTGTCTGGAGGTGGAACGTGCACGTACACATGCTTGTGTACTATGGGCTGCTGGGGAGGTCCGTACTGCGGCGCGGGGGCTCCGTATGACGACGAGGGAGCACCGTATGACGATGAGGGAGCACTGTAGGATTGGGCGGGCGCGCCGTACGACGTCGGAGGCTCTGGCCTCGCCACCGCGCATGCCACCACCACCGCTACCACCAGAGATCGAAGTACCTGCACACACAAATTACGATCCTTTTATAAAGTGTATACCTACTTAAAAATTGATTAATTAATTATATTTTATAAGGGTTTAAAGGTCACACTTTAGCACTGTTATTGTCCTTAATACGCTGATATGTTATCAGGAATGCACTTTGTTGAAATCACCAAGGCACTAAGTTGATCAGAGATGATCCTCACAATATAGCATGTCACGGGCACCTACCGTTTTGTCACACATCCTGGGTATGTGATTAGATGCGGCTAGTCAGTGTAATGTCCAGTGCCCAGGCGCCACCTGTGTTTATAAGAGTTGTGCGCTCCATATCCGGGGGAGGGGGCACTTTCGATGGTTCACATACGTTTCGCAATAAGATGGTGCTCACGCGCCGCCCTCCTACTGACGCCGCATCAAGTGACGTGCTCGAGGGCACATTCTGCCGCCAAGCCAATTACATTATATCTTTTAGGTGGCCAATTTTTTTTAAAGATTTTTTTCCAGAATCTCCCCAAATAAATAATGTAAAATGATGTCAACTGTCGATTGTTTAAAGTAAGTATAATTGACACTAATTAGACACTAAGTTAACTATTTATTCTATAGCAGTACCAGCTGGTTTGTATTTTGGGTTCACCCTTATTTTGTACAAACGGGAATATTTTGTTTTAAAATAATGTATTATGTCGTCATTTCTATTTAAAGATTATGTCGTAGGTCTTTTACGAAGGAAGCGTTTTCGTTCGAATCCTTCTTTTAAATGTTTTAAAACAAAGTCGTATCTTAACGACTCCTTTAAAAGTTCGTCTAAACTGCACATACATATAATACTGATATTGGACAAGTAGGTTGTGCGTTGTTTCATCGCTAATTGTTTAATCGAATTTTGTTTCACATAAATTGTTTCTCATATTATCATTTCATAGAATAATCAATACGCAGAATACTTACTTTGAAGAAATTTAAATCATCGATTTTTGTTTCAAATAAAATTTAATGTTAGAATATTCATATCATAGAATAACAAATCAAATATTATTTATCCACATATTGTTTGTTTCACATAAAACTTATTACGCAGAATAACATTTTAATCGACTGACAGTTTCTAAAATTCAAACCTTTGAAAAATGCATACCCTCCTACAAAATTACAACACCGGGTTCACAAAAATAATGCGGGTAAATTATTGTCAAGCAGGAAAACAATCTTGTTATTCTCACTAATGGTGTCCATGCCTGTTGCTTGCAGCATGCATGCAAGCAACCATGCAACTTGCAGCATGCATGCAAGCAACCATGCAACTTGCAGCATGCATGCAAGCATGTAACATGCAACTTGCAGCATGCATGCAAGCATGTAACATGCAACAGGCAAGGTTTCTGTCACGGCTCCGGCACTGCGGGGCTCCGGCGGCCCCACGCAAGTTTATCGTCGCAGATGGTATTAACGCTCACCACCGCAGCTTCGGCTTGCTGGCCGGCAAGCCGGCCAGCCTCAGCCGCGGCGGCGATCTTTAGAAACCACCTGCTCCTCAACTCGCGGGCCGTCTCATCCCTCCGCGCCTACGCGGGCTTAAATTACACTCTAGGGGTAGGGCAAGCAAGACTACGTGGAGTCTGTTTTGCAGCCATTCGTTTGTGTCACTAACTTTTGTAGTACAACATATTGACTTTTAAAGACAATATTTTAACTTAAGGTTATTAATTTTGTTGAAATAAAATACCATGGAAACATACATCGAACAAACAATATTCGTTGAAAAATAATTCTGCTGTTTGATAAGTTGGTCAAATAATAAAATGTGATTGTAAAATTCTTTGAATTGTGTTTCTGTAAAATATTTTTCATTCAAGTAAATAGTAGTCGAAACAAAAATATTTGAAATAAAAATACGGGGACTAAATATTATGTGAAACATTTTCTGGGAAACGAAATTCTGTCAAATTTCTGTCTGCGAAACAAGGTGACACCATAATATGTACTAGCTTCTGCCCGCGGCTTCGCCCGCGTGGAGTTCGGCAATTGCCCACGTATGCGTTAACCCCCCAAAATAATGTCGAAAATAGTCATTTAAATGTTATAGATATAGTTGTTGCCCGCGGCTTCGCTGTTCTCACTTAAATCAATGCCAGACATAGCCTAGGGGAGGATATTCAGACAATGCGTATTTTAAATGTTATTATTTGCACTTAGAAAATGAGGTCATCATTTACGTTATCGGCGACCCTGAAGTCCACAAAAACGACACCCGTGAAAGAAAAACCGAAAGTTTTCCTCGGCGTCAATTTGGTCAGCGACCCTAAAAACCACGAAAACGACACCCATGAAGCCATTGAGTCGCGCAAGTGTCCAGTCGCGTGAGTGTCTTTCGCGCAAGTATCCATGCGCAATATATTTTCGTCCCGCAAGTGTCCTTCGCACAAATGACCCAGATTCCCTAAAAGTGTGAACTTATATGAAGTTTTTTTAACGTATTTGTCCATACAAAAGTGCTAACACAACAAAACAAAAATAAAAAATTTGCCACCCCTGTTATCGTCTGAGGGGTGGATTTTCCAAAAACATTGATACGTGTTTATCAATTCCATCGAGATACACAAATAGTAAATTTCAAGCTGTGCAGACTATATTTGTTTTACTAATGTTTCAACCCCTTTTCTCCCTTTTGGGGTCGAATTTCCAAAAACGGCCAAATACGTGTTCATTTATTTTTGGTCAGAATCTTCAATATTATTATGTTATTCTTCTTACTTCAAAAATGACGGATTCCGCATAAAAACTTTGAACCCCCATCTGACCCTGTTAGGGGGTAATTTCTCGAAAGCGCTAAAATATCTATTTATTTATTTCTAACCAGAAGCTTGTATATGAAATTTCAGCCTTCTAACTTTAAAAATGACGATATTCCATACAAACTTTCATCCTCTATTTAGGTCCCTTAGGGGTTGAATTTCGAAAAATCCTTCCTTATTCCTTGTCTACACTATAAAGGGAACCTCTGTGCAAAATTTCAGCTTTCTAGGTTCAAAGGTTTGGGCTGGGCGTTGATGAGTCAGTCAATCAGTCAGTCAGGACTTCTCTTTTTATTTATATATATATATAATAATATATAATAATAATAATAGATAGATAAGTAATAAGTAGCTGTCCAGCGCAACTTCGTCTGCATCACATTTTCTCCGTTTTCGCAACATTTTTCATTAGTACTCCGCTCCTATTGGTCGTAGCGTGAAGATATATAGCCTATAGCCTTCCTCGATAAATGGGCTATCTAACACTGATTTTTTTTTTCAAATCAGATCAGTATTTCCTGAGATTAGCGCGTTTAAGCAAACAAACAAACAAACTATCTCTTCAGCTTTATAATATTATAAGTATAGAAGTATAGATGTGCAGTATAGGGATTTTTAACAAGAAATTCAAATATTTTTATTTTTTACCATCATTTATGAAGCTTATCATTTATGTGTAACCTAGATATGTCACGGAAATCTCGATATTTAAACAATTCGCGATGTCATGTTTGTAGAACAGAACACTAGTTCCGAATAAAATAAAATGGAGGTACCTTATATGCAAGAACCGGTAGTATCAGATGACAACCTAAACATTGGCGCCGGCGACGGCGACGTCGGCAGTATTTTCAGGGAGGTGCACCTTCAGTTCCATGAAAACAGATCGTTTTTTTTTGCACTCAAACTCGGTTATCAGATTTTCGTTGTTTTTCGTTTGTCAATTCATGCAAGGAGTAACTTTACAACTTTCCAAAGAAGTCTATCGATCTTTTGAAGGTGCAGGTGTCGTTTTGAACAGTGCGTGTGCGCGAGCGAAATAAAAGGAACGGAGAATATTGCTTTGTTTTATTTATTTGAAAAGATGGAGACAATTTTTTTTTTTATATCCCGATCACACAGAGTACAGAACACACGGACTGTGTTGCCACACACCATTATTAAAATATATAATGTTGCCTTTGCATTGCATTATTCGATACGAACGAAAAAAAATAGAATTTAAAAGCGAACGCTGCGAGCTTGGAAATTTTTGCATTAGCACCCACCTTTAATTTAATAGGTTTGCTTTTGACCTTTATTACAGAAATACAGTTTATTCTGCCCATTTATAAAGAAAAGCTTATGAACGCAATTACGCAAAGGACAAGATGCCGCAAAGAATATTTTTGCTTTCCGCCTCAGATACATGGTTTCTCTATATTGCCCGAGATTTCAGGAGGTTTGAACCCCCAAAACCCTCTCCCTGCGTACGGCCCTGGCGATGAGAGACGCGAGGCTAAACGACCCGTGCATGCTCAGTGTCACGGGAAAAACGTAGACGAGGACAGGACACTAACTTTATTGACAAGGTATCTTAATAAAACAAAAATATTTTCTATGATTTTCTTTCCCGGGGGTGCAAGGGGGTGCCCTGCTGCCGTCGTCCATGACTCTGCTGTTTTTTCTCAATCTTACTGTGTCTTAGTTCAATAGTGTTTATGTTTTTTGTTTGTTTTGTCGACTTCCGAAAGTAAAGTTTTATATTTTTTAGTTAATACATTTTGTGTTTTCTTACATAACATCCTAAGAAAAAAACTTTAATCTAGAAGAACGCTGAAATCGAGAAAAGATTAGTGGCATTGATCGTTGATCAAAAGATAACTACTGTATGTATACAACACACAAGAAAGTTTTTGTTTGCGATTTTTGACTTTTCTTATAAATACTCCCTAATAGGATCTCAGTATGGTTCTGTAGTATTATTTAATTCTCACGTGGAACTGCATGACATTCGTTGTGCGCCGTTCGTGGCGCATGCCTCGCAAAGTCTGTATCGACCTTCAGATTGCTTTCCTGGTTACGTCTGAAAAACCGACCTTGTATAATAGTTACATACGTATACCTACTTATAATTTATAAAAAATCCTTCCTCAAAAATATTTTACACTTATTTCGAAACTAAGACAAAATGATGTTCTCAATTTATTTGACTACGTCGTTGGTCTAGTAGTGTAACCAGGTAATCGCAATTTGCCGAGTTCAAATGTTAATTTGCTGCAGGTTAACCGATACTTGCAGCGCGTATGCGTATCTTCATAGTTAACTGTTTCGTCGTGTGTAGCACCAAAGTTAAATGAATAGTTATTAGGCTTGTAAATGCCTATTACAGAAGATGACTGGTAGTAACCCAACCGTACTCTAAAATTTTGGCTGTACGTAAATATCTTCAAGAAATACAAATATTTGTTTTGTTCAATGTCGCAAAGAGCAACAAAAGATCGTTTTTAAGGACAAATAATTAAAAATAATAACAAATACTCTCTTTTTAACCGACTTCAAAAAAGGAGGAGGTTCTCAATTCGACGGTATGTTTTTTTTTTTGTGTGTATGTTACGCGATTACTCCGCCAATTGTGGACGGATTTTCAAAATTCTTTTTTTGTTCGAAAGGAGATACTTCTGAAGTGGTCCCATAGTCACCAAGTCAGGATCTGATGATTGGATCCTGGAGAAATCGAGGGCAACCCTCAAATTTTATAGGAAAACGTACAGCGGTTTTGGTATTTTCTACAACAAGTGAAGCATTTGCGTTCAATAAGAATCATTCTATCATCAGATCTGATGATGAATCCTAGAGACAGGCACCGGAACTCAATAATAAGACAATGTATCTTAGCTGTGTTTGGGCTTGTTGGAATTGTAACGGTATGCACTTTCCAGGTGTATGTACAAGTAATAATTTAAAAAAAAATAGAAATCTTTTTCTTTTTTTACTAACTTCTTTAGTTTGATGCGGAATAGTTGCTATTTGGTCCCATAAAAAATGTTATATAGTTTGGCCCTGTAGTTTTCATTTTATTTTATTTGTAAATTTATCACGTACACCTATTTCTCCGTGATTACTGGACCGATTTACATGAATCTTCATTCATTTGGTAGAGAAAGCTTGCCCGGTGGGGGCCCATATGAATTTTATTATCTTTGCTTTGGTACTTTTTGAGTCATCCCCTTTATTATGCATTTTGTCCTTTGTCGAATGTATGGACGATGTGCTGGTGTCTAGTTACAATGTAAAAATGATACTAGACAAGAATTTAAGTGAGATACCACAACTGAAAAGGGTATAATAAAAACTTTTTACAAAAAAATATAACCGACTTCCAAAAAAAAACAATAAAGTGCAAAATAATATTTTACTTTCGGAAGTCGGTGGCAAAAAAAAGAAAGAAACAACAACAAGATAACCGACAAGTCACCGACTGACGAAAGTAAAATATTATTTTGCACTTTTTTGTTTTTTTTTGGAAGTCGGTTATATTTTTTTGTAAAAAGTTTTTGTTCTACAAAAACGAAAAAATACTTTATTGGTCCTAAAAAAAGGTGGCAACCCTAATTACTGGTGTTAGGTACTTCATTCAGACAACTACCTACTTATGTACCAGAAGTTCATTCAAACAACTACCTACTTATGTTCATGAGTTCTTTACTCCACGCTATACGTACCCGCTATTGACTTTTAAATCAAAATCTTAGTGCCCACGAAGGTAGTAGGTACAACAATACGTTGTTGATTAAATCGTACGTTCACAAGCATTTTGCTCAGTTTCGTGTTGGTTTACTTGTGATTGATTCCATCTAAGCAATCGTTTCCGATACCTTGCTCGTTTCGCACTATCGCGTTCGTTGTGAAGTAGGTGCGCAATTATGCGTATAATGGTTTCATGACAAATCTAAGGAGACGCGTTACGGTTGTAATTTGTAGTGTGAACAAAGTACTTAGTGACAATCTGTCACTGCATCATTGTTTACGGTTTGTGTCGAAGCGAAGTGGGAATAATTGACCTCTGACCCGGCGCTGGCGCAGGCCCCAGAATGTGGAAACACCAGGAAGGTAGGCGAGCATCGGTGCCTATTTCCAAGAAACCGGTTGATTTATACAAGCGATTACTATTAATGCTATCTAGGACACGATGTTCTATCACCAACATCCTTAGTAATCAACACCCAGCTTCATTATTACCTGGTTCATTATTATTTACAATAAGCAGATTTATCTTGTTACTATACATTTAGGTAGATTTTGAAAATGGCCAGATAATGATTAGTAGAAATATTATTTGATTTTAGGATAACTTTGCTTTTGATAACAGTTTGTTTTCCGAGCATTAAATGCACTTTTCTTATCGATGTTTTCTAAACACCATTAAACGCCTAATGCCTGTAAGTTGCAGATTACGTCGCTACATAACGAGCTCGGGCGCAGTGGCTTGTCATCGATAAAAGATTACACTCTAGAAGACGCAGCCGCCCTTGATTAACAATTAACAATAGAGGTCGTAGGAAGATTCTTTGAGCCAAACGTTGACACATCCGAAAAAGCTCCAGTTGTGACGCCTCGTGCAGCATATTGTTCCGCGCTCGTTGTATTAGTTACAATTGATTGGTGTACATATCCGACACGTATCAGAACCTCTCAGCCTCCAGTATCTATGTTACACGAGTGTGGATTGCCTGTCGTTGCATGCATTTAATAGATCGAAAAGACATGTAAACAATATTCTAAACAAACAGTGACAAAGAAATATTTTGACAAAAACAAAATTTGACGTAAGGAATAAACATTAGAAATGGCGTTATATTTACCCTACACAAGTTTAAGGCTGAAGATTACCGGCCGAACTGAGGTGAGTTCCAACTTGTTCATAAATCTAATAGTAAATAACAGATGCGGACAAATGCTCAGCATCTGCGATTTATTATAATTGTAAGCTTAGCAAAAGATATCTGATAAAGATGAAGAGCAGGTACTTAGTGCGTTTATGAATACATTTTATTGCAGTTCTGGTGCACTTTATTACATAGCCCGATTCGAGCTGCATATTTGTATTTGCATTTACTTGTTGTAACTCTCTCTAGGTATTGTGTTTGAAAATTTATTTGGTAACAACTAGGTATTTCGATAGTTTTATAGCTGCTGACATTTGCACAATCTTATCATTAAATTGCTGTTTTCGCTTAGACACTTACAGTGATATAGATGGGTACTTATGGTCATCTTTATAAGTGCTTAAGAGATATTTATTTACATTCTAATATTCAATTTTTGCACATTCCACATATATACTTTCGTAAGTTTCACCAAGGATAAGTTCAGTGTTGCGATCTCCGTTTCAAATAAAATCTTTTAAAACCCGTCTTGTATAATTAGCCGCCACACGAAATAACCTTTGACTTCTAACTGGTCTCACTTCACTTTAAAATGCAAAACACTACGTAAATATGTAGATATCGCTTTTATATAATCAGAAAAAATAAGTAAGTACATACTCTGTAATTTAAGACATAACACGCCACGAAGTAGTTAGAAATAATCTTACATTGAAAACTAACTACTCGTACGTACCTACCTAATTAAAATGTCTCTTTGTGAAAAACGTTACCTACATTGATATAATTGCAAGTTTTCGATATCATTATGTCGGCCGGCGAAGATTTACGTGGTAAAACGTAGAAAGTTATGCAAACGTCGAATATAAAAAGGGCACACGAACATTATGTTCTACTACCATAACAATACAGCTATTATTTTTTCAAGTATTCGAAATTCGACGTAATAGCCGTGTTTCGATTTATAAAAACCCCAAGGCTCTATTATGCCAAATTACAGAAAGGTTGCAATTCATCACGAACAGTATAACATCGTCTCAGAAACTTACGAAACCAAAATTTTGATGTCTGCTAGTTGGTGTAGTAGGTACCTACCTCAAGCAATGTTTTGAAATTTCAACATTTTGAGTAGACAGCGTGTAGACATACGTACTTGTAATTGTCAATATTTTTTTGGCTTAACAATGTGCCTCATGTGCATTTATCATATACCTCCTAATTAACAAGTGCACAAGTATTAATAATAGTTTATTAATAGAATTCACAATAGACATTTACCTATTTTGAAATACCTAAGTTGTTGCGGAACCGTATTTTCTTCGCGTCGTTGGTCTAGAGGTTGCAACAAGCGCAACGGCTAATCATCATGTCCTAGGTTAGGTAGGACCCATTACATGCCGACTTTCCTCCATGGTTCGGAAAGCACTGTCATTTGTCGATCTATGACAGTCATTACAGTTAGTCAGTGGCCCGAAAGTCTGACAACCAGTCTTACCTAGGGGAATCGTATTACCCAGTACAAACTGAGCTGTGGAGATCAAATAGGAAGTCGCTCCATGTAAAATACTGGTACTCAGCTGCAGCCGGTTAGACTGGAAGCCGACCCCAACAGTTGTGAAAAGCTAGGCAAAGGATGATGTATGTACTATACACTATAACATTTTTATGTGCCACCGTAGCGCCTAAACAACGGAGTTTATTTTGGTTAATAAATTGTCTATTGTTTGGTTATTACGGTCCGGGTGAAATAGCTACATCAAAAAAGTGGAGTGGTCGTTTTTACTCCCCTGTCGAGTGGGATAGGTATGCAATTAAAGAAGACAAAATTCTAAGTTCAAAAATATAGTATTATACAATGTGGAAAGGACAGCGACGCGAAAACGGTTCAGTACATCATTCTCATACCGACATAGAGATATTCGAGTTCTTTTATTTTTTTAACAGCTGTGTCCTAAAAAAGCAATACCTACACGGTCAAAATGTGTGCAAAAAGATGTGGGGTCTCAGAATAATGTGCTGGATTCGTGGTAACCGTTTTCGCGTCGCTGTCATGTCCCTTCCCTCCTGTATAATACTATATTTCTGAACTTAGAATTTTATTGAGATGGAAGTTGGAAGCAGGAGGGTCCCGCCTGCTTCCAACTTTTTTAAAATTTAATATGTGCTTGTTTTTAGCCTTTCAGTGGATAATTTTTAATTTTAGTTTTTTTACTGCCGTTTTTTTGTCGGGTGTTTTAGTATTTTTAATTACAAAAAAAATACATATAGTTTCAGCTTTTTAGTTACAAATGTGATAGATTTTGTAGACGATTTAGTTCTTGCGAGGAGTTTTGGTCGTGAGGGTTATTTAAAAGCTTTTTTGGATCAAGTGAAATAAATAATAACAAGCCTTCGACATCCAATAATATTATATAACACAGGAAAAAGAAATAATTCCTGCTTTTATACGATTTTTTTTACTTTTATACGTGTTTGTTTTACTCATCACCCTTTAAAACCCTTCATTTTGATAAATGGTATTGGAAGCAAAAAAAAACGTACTTCACGATATGGCACCCGAAATCCGCCATTTTTCTTTGTTTTTTTTTTTTTAATTTAACCATTCACTCTCGCGCCATTAAGACGAACCTAACGACGACGTATAATTTATCGAAATTGGTTCATCCTTTTAGGAGTTACAAGGGAACATAGAAACGGACATACATACATACAGGTCAAACAGATAACCCTCCTTTTGGGCTTCGCCGCAGTCAGGTAAAAAGCCCGAATATTTTAAATAAAAATAATGTTGACCACTGAGGACACCGAGGCCGTGCGACCAAACTTTGTTCCTGGTCCCTAAAACCCAACTAAGACAATAACGGCAACTAAAAATGCATAAACAAGACATTGATGTAATTATTTTCGATTTTCGTATGATACTTAGTAAAAGTTGTAGAGAAAAATATGAATTAGTTATAATGAGGAGAAAAAAAAGTACTTAAAAGCCAAATGATTTTAAAAGAGTAACCATGGAGTTTCTTGCCGGTTCTTCTCCATAGGAAACGACCAACACGAACCGAGCACCTTTTTGTCGACGTTTTACAAGTGCCCACGTAGGCCTATGTGAAATAAAAATATTTTGATTGATTGATTGACTTACCCACAAATTACGCAATAAAATATTTTGTAGACCCTACGCGGCTACGTCGTAACCTACTACGCCTGACACGGGTCTACGAAAATGCCTACGCAAATGTGTACGAAACTGATTTCGTATTTAAATTTATATTATGTAATAATGGCGATCTAGTTACGGTAGATGATTTATATCGACGCAGTAATTTTTCCGATCGCACATGGTAATAATATGTAAAAAATGTAATGATATCGAATAGGGTAAAATTTCAAGACTCTTGTTGTCCTAGATGCCGAGCGTACCTAATATCTGTAACAAACAAATTAGAAACAAGATGTATCAACAGCGATGCTTAATTGTTTGGAATGTGGTGAGACATTAATACCAGTCCCATACTATGCCCATGAGCTGGCTTCGAGCTATTCATTGAAGCGTTCAGTCCGGAACTATCCGGATTGAGGAAGCTAGCGCGGGACTAAACCGGCTTATTCCGCCCTTTTATTGCCTTGCGTGTCGTTGTAGCACAACATGTGTTGCTCTTGAGTGCTCTTGAGTCGTGACTGGCTTGAGCATCAACTCGGCCGTAGTACTTACCGCTAGTCCGCTACTGTCAAACATGCAAGCACGCCAATATTAAAGTCTGAGTTCAGGTTTGGCATTGCTAGGTTTTTTTTCAAGAAGCTTTCTCTACTTATGTAATTCAATTCTCACTACGAATACATTTTAATGTTAATAAAAAATAATAATTGGTACTCGAAATATTACCCCGCTTCAGGTCAGGGTTCACGTGTGATTATTGTCTTGGAATCCCTTTTTTATGTTGTTTTTTTTTAATGAAAACAAGACAATAAAATTGTATCTTTTCTAAAATAAAACCCCTCGTTGGTCTAGTGGTCGTAATCGCGACTGCTGAGCAATGAGGTCCTGGGTTCGATTCCCGGGTCGGGCATTAAGTGTTTTTGGGTTTTATCAAATCAAATCAAAGTGTACTATGAGTACACATCTGCCTAACCCATCGTGACTTCAGGCGTGATTGTTATGTATATCCTAAAAAAAAAACTTTGCCGACTATTTTGTTTGTTTGGCACTATACACAATTTATTGGCAGTTACATTATTAGCCTTCATTAGCAGACTACGGCAATTTTAAACAATTTAAAAGGCAATTGAAATTGTGTCCGTTCTTAATTAAAAAAACACTGTAAGAACGGACATTATTTCTTATTGTCTGTACCCGTACTTGGTATCGACCCACTCGCCGATTAAGCAATTATATGTATATAGCGTATATATGTATATGTTATTTTCGAAATGATTGATATGGGTTCGAGGCTACGTTATAAAAAATTGGATGTCTGATGAGACACGAGTTGTCTGCAAAAAAGGATTACATTCAAAATGAAACAGCAATATTACGGTAAAGAGCAACGCAACTAATACAGCTAATTTAGTTTCTAACGCTTCTTGTTTCACAACCACATAACATACTGGATCATAGTAATTAAAATCATAACTTCAATGTCTTTCGTAACCAGAACTTAATGGTATGTTATGTTAGCTGTTATGGTTTTCATTTAAGGTACGGTACAGTACTGCTATTTTAAATCTATAGTGCCACTTAATTCTAAAATTCATGTCTTTTGTAGAAATTATAGCGTCTACTCACTATCGGTTAACTTATGTACCATTATTTAGGATGGTTGACCTTGTACCCACGCGTACCCTTCAAGTAACTAAAAAACATCCATAGGAACCTGCTTAAGCTTAAAATTATGTTTTATTCTACAAAAATCATTCGACAGTAAAATTTTTGTAATATATTATTATGTATGTCATCCTGTAAGAGAGAATATAGGCTAACGATTTGTTTGTAACAGTAACTGATGGACTAGTGACCTTTCACTAAATGCGCACTGTTGTAACCAGTGTTATGAATAGTTTAATACACAGATTACACCAGTCCAAAGAAGACGTACGTATATACAAGGTGTTGTTTTGAATCCTCGTCAAAATTGAGGATGGTAGTTTAAGTTTGTCAGTATATCAGAATAACCCCCATAACGTGGTTTAGAGAATAATAAATTATCGAATAAACGTTTGACATTGTTTGTATGTGTCAAGCGCGGTTACGGGACGAGGATCAAACGGGCCGCGTTTTAAACACGGGCGGTTCACACTTATCGATTTCCGTAAACAAAAAATAAAATAAAAATTATCTACTCATTTTATTATTGATTTGGGACGAGAATCTGTAGCATAGTTACCTCCTCGAATTTGACGAGTTTGCAAAACAACACCTTGTGTACTTGAGCTTCTTATACATAAAGAAATTATTAAAATTGATCATTTTCATATTCAGGGAATGGCTACAACAAGTTGATCAATTAATTGATCGATGAGCCAGCATGCACGCTCTAGCCTTAGATTTTTGGCAAATTGCTATAGACTTGTCTTACCATGCCGAACTATTTAATTAACGCTGACCTTCTGTGTCACTGCGAGCTTTAGTCCCCAAGATCTGAAAATATTATTCTACCTAGTATCCCGGCACGGCAAATTTGTTAAAGAATAGACGAATAACAAGGGGGAAAAGAGCTAGATCGCCTTTGTCGGTTTGTTTATCGTGCATGTATTAATTACTATGTATCTACCCAAAATGATCGGACAGCTTTTACAGTTCCATGATCTAGCTTTGCTATGGTTTCAGGCAAGCGTCGTGTCGCCGTCATGAGCGTTCGATCTTGACTAATTTTGAGTCTGTAGGTCACAGCTACAAATGGTTTAATATTATGCTCTGATCAGACCAATCTGAAGATAGAATGCAAATGTATGGTATTCTTACGAAAAGCCACCATAGGTGAACATTCGCCGACTATGGCAAACTTTCGCGTCGGCCTATCGATATCATAATTATATCCATAGTATATCAGATGAGAAATATATGAATATACTTGCATTAGATATTCGCATTAAACATCTTAATTAAGTAGGTACTCCATACACTGAAAACAACAGGTTATTTTTTTTTTAACTAGCACCTAGAACTTGTAACAATTCAGTTTATTAACAAATATAATAACAAATATAATATAGTTTATTTATTTAATTGAAATAGTAGGTGTAAATTAAGTACTGTTAGCGCATAAAGTTTAATAATGTATATGCTACGCAGCTATCTGTTGAAAGTATTTATTTGAAACAGTCATTTTCTTAAAAGCTTCGACTCCACTACGTTACGGACTATGGTTACGCGCACATATATTGATACGATTTACTTTTACATTGAACTTGAGTGAGCTATTCACTAAGCGTATAATTTATTTCCTTTCAGATAATATTACTAACACTATTACATTGGAGTTCAATATCAGTCGCATCCGCGTCACTCAACATATCGAAAACCAAGAAAATAGAAGACATAGTTGCGACGCAGAATGTTAGTGTGGCGGAAGTTCTTTTCCATTGGGAAGACTACAGCGTGCTAGCCGCTATGCTACTCATTTCATGCTTGATTGGCGTATTTTATGGGTATTTTGGGGAAAAGCAGACCACCGGTGACGACTTTTTGCTGGGTGGTTCATCCATGGGTACATTCCCCATGGCCCTAAGTCTTGCCGCAAGGTTAGTTTACCGTTCGAATTGAATTTAAACATAACTAGACATATTCTCTTGTTTATTTTGACATGGTTGTTTTCAGTTTCATCACAGCTATAGAGTTGTTAGGAAACCCAGCGGAGATGTACATGGCAGGTGCGCAGTTCTGGATGATTTGTGTCGCATTTGTGCTAGTGGTGCCGATCGCGAGCCAGCTGTACCTGCCCGTGTTCATGAGACTACGACTCACGTCATGTTACGAATATTTGGTATGTATGAAACTTATTGAATTGTTCAAGGTAGGAGAGAGCTTAGTGCTGAACGTAGGTACTGCAGATGAATACGAAATATTGCACATTTGCAATCAGTGTGCGTACGTATCATTGAGGTTAATGCACTAGTATCTATACCATTGATAAAATTCGAAGAAGAGGCTAATGCAAAGAACGAGCTAAAGAAAAGAACCTGCCTAGAATAGTTTCATTAGCTTGGTTAGTGCCTACGAACATAGTAAAAAGCATACATAATTAGAAGAGGTACAACGCTGTATTACTCAATAAAACATCAATTATTGTAATTTATATTATCACGACTACAGCAGCTCGTAACAAACAACTGAACATCGATCTTCTAATGACCCGCTACATTGATCATGTGAGTGCAATTGATGACACTTGTCGATTTGTTCACAGGAAGTACGTTTCTGCAAGTCAATCCGCGTGTACGCCAGTGCGTTGTACTTGATGCAGATGATACTGTATACGGCAGTGGCAGTGTATGCGCCGGCACTAGCACTCTCGGACGGTAACTAATTAATTACTTACCATGTTTAATTTTATATGAAAAACTGATGTCTTTTAGAGCGATCACCGCAAAGTTATAATAAGGAATGAACCCCATATTTATCAATGCCATGGTTTTTCAAATGATTTATTAAAACGGAATAGGTGACCTGCATATTGTTTCTTTTTTGGGTTCCGAAAAACGGAAGGCCTCTTTTTTTTCGGGTTGGAAATCATCAAATGACTCCTCCCGTTCTATGCGGGTCGAAGGGAGTGTCAGACTTAAACTGACTAAAACCACTCACACCAGTCTGGGGCCCCCAACGCCCGGGGCGTGACCTGCGGCGGCTGGGACGTGAGGCTCTCTCCCTCTCACGTTCAGCCACCTCCTTCGCTAGCATGACTGCTTCGCAAGAAGGAGGCGACGGTTTTTCATTCCCTCGTACTCCGCACCATGGATTGAACCAGGGCCGGACGTGAGAGGTCGCCGCCGCCAATCGCCGCTACGAGGATACGGCGATTCTTAGACCAGACGGAGCAGACCTCCACGGTGTTCTCCACCGTGTCCTCCACCGTGTCCTCCAGATGATCCTCGCAGTGGTGACACCCGGGCGTTTCCTCCCGCCCGATTCGGTGCAGGAACCTCCCGAAACAACCGCGTCCGGTGAGGACCTGCGTGAGGCGGAAGGTGAGGACACGGTGACGCCTCTCCAGCCACTCCTCAAAAATGGGACTTATCGCCACTATTGTGGCGTACCCTGCACGGGGTTGCGACAGTTGCTCTCTCCATGTCACCATGAAATCGCGCCGGAGGTCTGTCCGGTGAGCTGCGATTTGCCGCAGCAGTGGAGTTCCCCCCCGACGTAGTGCCTCCGCGCGCATTCGTGCAGGCGCGCGAGGACTATCGCCTCCAGATCCCATGGCGGCAATCCAGCCAAGAGGCTCGCCGCCTCGCCGGAGATCGTGCGGTTCCCCTAGACTAGCTTTACGACTACCACCTTTCGGGGCGCGTTCAGGTAGTGGGCGGCTCGCCACCTCTAAGAACGCGCCCACACCGGGGCCCCGTAAAGGGCCATGGACCGCACGAACACCGCGTAGAGCCTCCGGCAGGAGGCGTTTGGACCCCCCAGGTTAGGCCGCAGAGCCGCTTGTACGCAGCCCCGGCCGTTCCAGTTTGGGGGCCAAACGTCGGGAATGCTCCACGAAGTTCCACCGGCTGTCGAAGACGAGCCCTAGTTGTACCTACACCTGAAAAGTGCATACCGTTACAACTGAGTTCCGGTGCCTGTCTCTGGGATTCATCATCAGATCTTATGGTAGAATGGTTCTTATTAAACGCAAACGCTTCACTTGTTGTAGAAAATACCAAAATCACTGTACGTTTTTCTATAAAATTTGAAGAGTTCCCTCGATTTCGCCAAGATTCCATCATCAGATCCCGACTTGGTGACTATGGGACCACTTCAGAAGTATCTCCTTTCGAACAAAAAAAGAATTTTGAAAATCGGTTCACAATTGGCAGAGTAATCGCGTAAAAAACACACAAAAAAAACATACCGTCAAATTGATAACCTCCTCCTTTCAGAAGTCGGTTAAAAAGGAACATCTGCCTTTAAAAATAAAGCGCCATAAAGGTTTGTTCTGTAATTTTCTTGAAACTTCCCTTATTTTTCGAGTCATTTGCTGTGTTTGCCTAGATTGGTACCAATTTCAGAATGGGATTGTGCGAGAATAATACCCACTTACAGCACAAAATAATTATAACTGAAACCGCAATACAAAACGGACCATTTTAATATAAAATAGCAAATTAAATTCTTACACGTCGTAATAACCGTAATTTTAATAATCTTTACTACTTACAGCCATAGTCAAATAAGTATACCTTTTGAAACGTGTAACATACCTACTCGTATATAACAACTAAGTCAATGTACTTATGTAATTATAGCTACTAATACTGATATTAATACACATTGTACTAGAGAGTTGCGAGTGTTGCATTCAATGCAGTAAACTAAACAGCGTCGCCTTAACATTATTTTAGGATCTCGATTTTTTCAACATTAAACACAAATGAGATATTAATATTCAGCAACATGAATAAAGACTACAAATGAAGCCTATTCAATAAAGATCATCCGTAATCGCATAGATGACAAATTAGACTTGCTCCAACCACTGGAACAGGCAGTCCTCCCAAATTATTCTATCACGGACTAACTTCAATTCTTCACACTATCAGCTAATCAAATCAAAATCATTTATTTCAAGTAGGCCAGTTACAGGCACTTTTGAATAGTCGAAAAACAATAAAAATGAAGCTACAGTCCCAGTCACAAGACATAATAACTGTGAAAGTACTGTAGTTGCCCATTCCAAAGCGTAGATCTCTATGGAGAAGAATGGGCAAGAAACTCCATGGACACTCTTTTAAATCAGAATCTTGTTACAAAACCTTGGTTACATCATTCATTTAGAGATGGTACATTATGTGAGAACGATGTAGCAAGGCGTGCACGTTAAAAGTGTCCATAGTAAAAACGAAAAGAACAATTAAAATATGAAATCATTAGTTCGAAATGAGCCGTGGCAGCTAAGAGACGACCAGGCACAACTGACAGCGCTCGTTCACGAACATGACGCATGGATCAGCCATCATTCAACTCAACCATTTTGAAGGGAACTAAATGACCCGACACAAATTGAAAAACACTCGGAATTTCAAAAACCTCCATCTGGCTTTCGTGGACTACACAAATGTTTCCAACAGCGTTAAACACAGTGCCATATTCTCAGCTTTACGAACAAATCCAAGGTATAGAGAAAACTTATATAGAAACATGTTTATAACAATAGCCCAGCCAATGGCGGGTCAAGTTTCTAGGATGAAGACGGACATATGGGCGAAGATAGAAACACAGTGGGTCCCTGAAGACAGGCGTTGTAACCAAGGCATGCCCAAGAAACGCTGGCGTAACGAGATTTGCTGGATATTTTGTTCCGCCACTTCTTCTTCGTCCCAGCTAACACTAGAAAATGGCGACGGACTGGCGTTTTAGAGAACTATTCGTAGTAAACTTTGACGTTAAAAAAGTGCTGATTTATCAGCCTAATAAGAAATAAATGGCTTTTGATTTTGATCTGGACTCATTCCCAAAGGATTGGACAGAGAATCCAAAAGATAAAGAAAACTGGAAAGCCATGGAGGAGGTCTTTGCCAAGGAGTGGGACAAAACAGACTGATTTAGAAAATAATAATCTGGACACCTTTATCTACGTATGTACCCGCTAAGATTTTAAGGTTTAAAAAATGATACGACTTAAGTATGTCGGTGCTTATTGAAACTACTATGTAAGCTCTAGAAGACCTGTAAGAGTCTATTCATGCAGTTGATACATTCGCTGGTAATATCATGAATGTTTTTTTCTGTTAGAACGGTTCTATTCGTTTCAACGTAATGAAAGTTAAACGCTTGATTTCATTTGCATATATACTTCACATAGTCAATGTCAATAGACATTTTGCAATAGTATTGAAGCCAAATAGGGGGGCAAGTTAAGCGGTATCGTGTGCTCCTGTCCCATCAATACCTGTATTAAATTATTCAATGTCACTGCATTCGTTTTTCACGTAACAAGGTTCTTGAATGGTACTTATAAGTATTAGTAGGTATTAGGGTTACATTACATCAGAAAACATGACCGATCGCCAAATAATTTCAAGCGTAACATACTCGTAGGTACGTATTGCCATTTCTAGATGAGATAAAAACGACGAAACGAGCAATTAGTTTTAATAGCGTTATTTTATATAAACTGACAGACACTTACTAAAACGAATTGGAGATTTTAAGGTCTAATTACCAGCTGATGAATATGTATATTAAAATACTTGCTCCGTATATAGAGGAATGTACCTAAACTACTTTTACGTGTTAAAAAAATCGACTTGGAATCCAATCACCCTTTATATTTTGACACTATTTTTTCTTTCATTTTCAATGATTGTTCCTAACATGATTGTACACTTGCCTACTTACCTACATAAGTTGAATATTATTTTTGTTTGGTAACGAGGGATCTCTAGTAATGTTACGATTATTGGTTCGGCAACTTTGCCTACTTATTATTTCTCAAGTGACACTACAATGTATGCAATGCTGCCGAAAATCAACATTAGAATTTAAATTCAAATAGCGTGCAAACGGCGCGATAGTATTTCGTTACATCACAACCCTAAAAACACTAAGGTGCCTGTATACTAGCAAATTAACTTTTGTCATGCATCCTTGAACCCGTGAACATGTGCGATATTAAACAGCTCCAATATAATTTAAAGGACAAACGCAGATAAAACTCAGATATCAACAGAAAGCACAAAGACACTAGAGGGAGATGCCTACCAAATGACAGATCCCGTTTGTGCGTGATAGCTTTTTTAACCGACTTCAAAAAAGGAGGAGGTTCTCAATTCGACGGTATGTTTTTTTTTTTGTGTGTATGTTACGCGATTTCTCCGCCAATTGTGGACGGATTTTCAAAATTCTTTTTTTGTTCGAAAGGAGATACTTCTGAAGTGGTCCCATAGTCACCAAGTCAGGATCTGATGATTGGATCCTGGAGAAATCGAGGGCAACCCTCAAATTTTATAGGAAAACTTACAGCGGTTTTGGTATTTTCTACAACAAGTGAAGCATTTGCGTTCAATAAGAATCATTCTATCATCAGATCTGATGATGAATCCTAGAGACAGGCACCGGAACTCAATAATAAGACAATGTATCTTAGCTGTGTTTGGGCTTGTTGGAATTGTAACGGTATGCAATTTCCAGGTGTATGTACAAGTAATAATTAAAAAAAATTAGAAATCTTTTTTTTTTAACCGACTTCTAAAAGGAGAAGGTTATCAATTCGATTAGTTTTTGTTGAATGTACACCGATTACGCTGAGACTTATTACTTTACTAACTTCTTTAGTTTGATGCGGAATAGTTGCTATTTGGTCCCATAAAAAATGTTATATAGTTTGGCCCTGTAGTTTTCATTTTATTTTATTTGTAAATTTATCACGTACACCTATTTCTCCGTGATTACTGGACCGATTTACATGAATCTTCATTCATTTGGTAGAGATTTATTATCTTTGCTTTGGTACTTTTTGAGTCATCCCCTTTATTATGCATTTTGTCCTTTGTTGTATGTATGGACGATGTGCTGGTGTCTAGTTACAATGTAAATGATACTAGACAAGAATTTAAGTGAGATACCACAACTGAAAAGGGTATAATAAAAACTTTTTACAAAAAAATATAACCGACTTCCAAAAAAAAACAAAAAAGTGCAAAATAATATTTTACTTTCGGAAGTCGGTGGCAAAAAAAAGAAAGAAACAACAACAAGACAACCGACAAGTCACCGACTGACGAAAGTAAAATATTATTTTGCACTTTTTTGTTTTTTTTTGGAAGTCGGTTATATTTTTTTGTAAAAAGTTTTTATCACTTATAGCCTTTATTAGACCCTACGCGACGAACTGCTGCGATGGTAAAATTTGCAAGTCCGAAGATGATCATTGGCCCACCGCAAGCAATGACTAAAATGGCAAAACAAAACAAAAAACCGGACAAGAGTGAAGACTCGCCCGCCGTGGCGAGGGTTCAAATTTGTATTTTGTAAAGACTATAATTATATGTTTTATGATTTAATTGCAAATGACCAGACGACAAATGTTCAGTTTTCAGACTTTTCCCTCAACTTGTAGTATAAGAAGATATTACTTGCCAAATTTCATAGTTCTAGGTCAACGGGAAGTAACCATAATAGTACATTGTTACCCTAGCGGTGAAAGTAACTTATTTAAGCCCGAGACGCGCCAATAGTTCGAGGGACTAGATAAGTCTTTAACCCGAGGTAAACACTGTGCTTTTCATTACGAATACAAGGAAAGTAAAAATAAAAACATGCATTTGCTAAAGAAAAAGTTAGTAAATTTTATTTTACATAATTCAACAACTTTTCCCGCCTATTTTGTTTTTTTTCTGTGGCCAGCTATTCAGCCATTATTTTTCATTTTCATCATTGAAAAAATGGTAAATATTTTGCCCAAATCTATGTTATTTTAAAGAATAAAGTTATTACAAAATATATAGATTCTTTAATCAATACTTAACTTATATAGAAAGTTGGAACATCTATATATATAAAAGAAAGTCGTGTTAGTTACTTCACTTATAACTCAAGAACGGCTGAACCGATTTAGCTGAAAATTGGCAGGGAGGTAGTTTAGAGCCAGGAGAAGGACATAGGATACGGTAGGGTAGGGTAGGGTAGGTAGGTAGGATAGGGTAGGTAGGTAGGGTAGGGTAGGTAGGTAGGGTAGGGTAGGTAGGTAGGGTAGGGTAGGTAGGTAGGGTAGGGTAGGTTAGGTAGGGTAGGGTAGGTAGGTAGGGTAGGGTAGGTAGGTAGGGTAGGTAGGTAGGGTAGGTAGGTAGGTAGGGTAGGTAGGTAGGGTAGGGTAGGTAGGTAGGTAGGGTAGGGTAGGTAGGTAGGGTAGGGTAGGTAGGTAGGGTAGGTAGGTAGGGTAGGGTATGGTAGGTAGGTAGGGTAGGGTAGGTAGGTAGGGTAGGTAGGTAGTAAGGGTAGGGTAGGGTAGGGTAGAGTAGGTAGGTAGGGTAGGGTAGAGTAGGTAGGTAGGTAGCGTCGGGTAGGGTAGGTAGGATAGGGTAGGTAGGTCGGATAGGGTAGGTGGGTAGTAAAAAGTGCATTGCAACGCATGCTGGGTACAGCTAGTGGTTCAATAAAAATGTGAAAATAGAACTAGTTTTTTTTTATTATTTGGCATGTGTCAGTTGAAAGCGATTCTCCCTAGGGATGAAAAGTATTACTTTCAACCCGCTCCTCAGGCAACTTCAGACCTACTCTCAGAGTATGAGTAATGAAAATTTATATTCCCTTGAGAGTGTCGAAATATACGTTTTTGTGTGTTTTTACGGCATAAAAGGCCCTATCTTTTTTTTTGTTCACTTAGAATTTTGATTTTTTCTTAAATTCCTGGGACCGTAGACATATTATATGGTTTCAACTCGATACCTCCACGCGTTCCCGAGATAAGGGGTCTTGACAGACAGATAGACAGACGGACAACAAAGGGATCTTGTAAGGGTTCCATTTTTTCCTTTTGAGGTACGGAATCCTTAAACAAGATGCGTAGCATAAGTTACTGGAAACCTATTTCTTAACTGTTGTACGATTATTGAATTGTGGTTAAATTTTTTCACTACATTTTTTTTTTAACATTCAACATTGATGTTAACAAGGTCATAGAAGCTTGTAGATAATATTCTAATATCATCCATATTGCGTATATTGTAGACGGCGCGGGCGCAGTGAAAGTGAAGTCTGTATAAAAGTCGCATCCATGGCTAATACGGCTGGTCTTGTGAGCTAGCATTATGTGCTGCAAGAGTACGTGTATGACTATCTGAACACAGTTTGTGAGAATACCTTTGTCAGAAATGTATATTACCATGCAATAGCATAAAGGAAAGATAATGCTGCAGCCTTTATAATTAACCTAGGTTCTTAGTTATTAAATAGAAGGTACCAGGGGTTTAAGGAAGGCCGGACACAGTCAGACTTTTTGGTTGCGTGTCGGCCAAATTAGAGGAGTATTCCCGTTTGAGCTGATGCTGTCCAGCCTGTCCGGCTTTTGTTAGACTTTTTAAATTTGGCTAGTTTTTTTTATATTTGTCTTGTTTTTACATTTGATTAAGAATAAATAAAACTAAATTCATTCAATTTTATAAGAAGAAGAAGAATTTATGGTAAATGATGAAAAAGCCTTGTTTTGCTTTTAATAAGTAGTCGTATTATAAACGGACTACAAAAATGAAGGATGTCGGGCTTTTTTACCAAAATGTCCGGCTATAAACAGACTAGTCTGTCCGGCTTTTCATTTTTAAGATCTAGCAACCCTAACTCTACGGGTTTAAAAAACATAGGTAGTCAATTAGTTAAATAAAGAAAATTCCAATAATGAAAACTTACGAGTTTTTGGTGGATGAACATTTGGATTAATTCGGTTAGCTTTTGAATGAACTAATACAACCAACCACCAAACTGCATTCCTCTGGGAATGCAGCTTCCTTCATCTTCTTGCTCTTGTTCCATTCTACTTGGAATGGCGCAACACGTTTTCTTCTTCCATTCTCCCCTGTCAGCTATCACGGCATCATTTACTCATTTAAACTTATTTTATATCATTCCTTACACAATAAATGAGCTATGATGTAGGTGAGCACTAAAAGATCTATCGAAATTCGGTTGAGAAGCAAGTACAAGTAAAGAGAAATCCATGACAAAAAAAAGCGATGTCACAATGATAATTCACAATATTACCACAATAGAAAAGGGTTTCTCAAAAACTAGTGAAAGTTTTACCATAGATGGCCCTTTTGCAACAACTTTATTGTATGACACCTACCTGCATTTTGCCATTTTGTAGATGAAATAAATTTAAATAATGAACACTGAAATAATACCCAATAAAATGATGATAAATATTCGATTCAGATTTTTTATTGGCCTTCGGCTGGTAAAGTTACGAAAGAAAATAATCAGATATTCAGTGTAGACAAGTGTTGGTTAATTTATCGGTATTTTATTGCTATGATTGTATTGGTAAGCACATGTACTTAGGTATTGTACGGATGACCATATAGACCGATCGTCAGGCCTGCTAAGGTGCATCTAAGGCATCTCTGCACTTTAGTCCGCATGCCGACAGTTATCATTATATTGCACACATTACCTAACTCCCCCATTAAGCCATATAAGGAATCGGTAATGATTTCTAATGAGTCAATAGTGGCTATCTTTTTAGTTTTGGCGATTGGTGTCAAACGTTTTGTGTCGTCATTGTGATATTCAAATTGATATACCTATAGGTCCTACCTCATCCTACCTACTCGATCAATCGATGGATGGACCTACTTCATCCATCGATTTCAAGGTGGATAAATTGTGTGAAAGATGATATGTTTAAAAATGATACCAATTCTGTAATGGAAATGATGTGATGAAGGCTAAAAGAGATGAATGGAAATCACGAGAAGCGCCAACCACAGGCCCAAATCGATACCCTATTCAAAATAGATAGCAAAAATAGCAATCCACAAAAACCTTAGAAATAAAATTTCTGACTGCTGTATTGCACTGTATTAGGTATCAAAAACGAGGATCCCGATTTCAGCAAGAACCACTAACATGAGAAATAGATTCCAATTTGGAATTTTCTAATATTGTTATTTCTTTGATTTATGACTATCGAAATGCTACTTAAATACGGCAAAGTCGAAGACCTGCTTGCTCTAGGCATTCATCAAAGATGTAAAAGGTAGGAAAATTCAAAAGTATTAGAAAATATCTACGTTTCGGCCTAACCGGTATTGTTATCTTATAGATCCTATCCCTTGTAGATTACCTTAGCTAGAATGTTTTATGTTGGCTTGTCATAGATGTTCCATTAGCGGAAGATAGCAAATCTTTGTGTCATTTTACAATGTTCTTGCAGCACTACCTATAAAGCAAAACGGCTATGGTTTAGTGATGTAGGCCCTCGGATTTCACTAGGTACTATTAAAACAGGCGCCTCTGTGCTCTGTATTTTATTTATCAAAATTAGTCTATTACTTATTTTCTTTTTTTATTTTCTTTTTTATTTTATTTACAGTGACTGGACTGAATACATATCTAGCTGTGACTCTGGTGTACGTCGTTTGCATATTCTACGCCACCCAGGTAAGTCTGGCGGTAGCAAGTTTACTTTATTTTTCAAAATTATTAGCATATCGCTACTGTTCCGCACGAGTGCAATGCGACCTGTCAAATCATCGATAGACTTATTGATGATTTGTTGACTGGGCTATTATAAAAAAAAAAAACCTGTCCGTTCCTAAAGGGACATATAATTATGTAAGTGCACCAATGACATTAAAAAATAAAATAAGAAACGTAAACAATTCATGAAAGTAAATTATATTTTAAAATGCATGATTTTTGTGCCCAAATGATCACCATCAGTAGGTACGCAAAGTAAGTACGTATCCTTACACATCTCTGGTGGTAAGGCAGTCTGGTGTTAAAAACTTTTTCTGTTATACAGGGTGGCATGAAAGCAGTTATCATGACGGACTCTTTTCAATCAGCTGTCCTAATCGGCTCGCTTGCAGCTGTGCTGGCAATGTCTTCAACGCAAGTTGGCGGATTTGACGTGGTGTGGGAGCACGCCTGGCGAACTCACAGACTCCACTTTTTTGAGTAACTATTTGCCTTTTTTCATTATTTGTGTTGATTTTTGAGTATCCTTACAAAAAAGAGAGCCCACATCTCCACGAAAGTGATGTTAGTGGATCTTCTGAGCTTTCGTGAATCTCTAGTCCCAGAGCTTTTATATTTATTATTGCGCTACAGAATTACAAAACCAAGGAATTTGCAGCCTGATCAGGTATAAAAGAGAATAAGAGTTCTAAGTCTACTTAATATTCCGCTCAAGTAGGTATAATAGTCTTTTAACTAAACGCGCCTACTTACTTTACCTACTTATGTACTCGAAAATGCGAAGCTGGCTCAAGCTGGTACCTATTCTACCATTACGTCCATTAACCTACTAATGTATGTAAGTAGGTGAATTTAAAAAAGGCACAAGTGTTGTTTTGTTATGCTTGAGGTTGACTCAACTCGTAAACAAAAAGATCGTATGTAAAAGTAGAAGCATAAGCCTTATCAAATCGTAGGAACTGCATCTCTTTTTAACGACGATTAATCTAATTTGTTTTCAATTTTTAGTATGAACCCCGACCCAACAGTGCGACACTCATTTTGGTCGGTGGTCATCGGTGGCACCGTGTACTGGGTCAGCATGTTTTGCGCGAACCAGGCGTCAGTTCAGAAGTACCTTTCGGTAGAGCGCATAGCTCAGGTCCGAGTGGCTTTGTGGGTGTCAGCCTTCGGTCTCATCGCCGTCTATTCGGTCAATTTCATCACCGGCGCCGTCCTTGCGGTCCATTACGCTGACTGTGATCCGATTCAGGTAAACACGTAGCTGGACAACTAATTCAATGTAGCTCTGACACAACGTTGCAATACAACCGTATTTAGTCAAAAGTCGTCTGATGTTGAAACCGCGATCTTCACCTATTTATTCGACCACAAACAGTATTGGAACCATCCGTTCCACTATCAGAAAAAAATATTATTGTTTACCACAGCACACCACACATGGGCGCCGGCAGCAGGGTGCAAGGGGGTCTACATCCCCTGTCGGGAAATAAAATGCATAATTATAAAAGATTTCGATTTTTCTTATTAGAATATTGTAGGCCTGGATTGCAGTTCTCATTTTTTCATTACCTTATCAATTCTCGTTACTGTAATTATGAACAAAAACCGGATAAGAACGAGTCGGCCTCACCCACCGAAGGTTCCGTACAAATTGGTTGTAAATAGTTCACGAATCGGTCTATTTTTTTTATGATGTAATAACAAATGTATAGTTTTTAGACTTTTCTCTGTACTTGAAGTATATAAGGCCAAGGTTATTACTTGCCAAATTTCATTGTTCTAGGTCAACGGGAAGTACCTATACATTTTGGTTCCCTCGAGAGTGTCGAAATATACGTTTTTTTCCGTTGACTTTGAATTTTTCACAGCTTCAAGGGACTGTAGACCTGAGTAGTATATGGTTTTAATTTCAACTCGACACCCCTACGCATTCCCGAGATAAAGAGCCTTGACAGACGGACAACAAAAGTAATCCTATAAGGGTTCCGTTTTTTCCTTTTTAGTTACGGAACCCTAAAAACGAACTTATCCTGAAATATTCGAGCTCGTTTTGCTCATTCAGAATCTTATGTCTCTTGCGTTCATAGGCTTTTTTTATATTTTTAATTTAGCCTATTTTCTATAATAAATAAAAGAAAAAAGAAAACCTATCGAATTCGAGGTGGGTACTAATATTTTCACGTTACTTTTCTGTAGAAAATCTACGTTTCCGAAGTGAAATGCAAAAAAAAACGAACTGTTGTCATGGAACTGAAAATGCACCCCCCTGGAAATAACCCTGCTGGCGCCCAGACACCACAATACCCATCTACCATCTAAGTATGTTTACTGTAGAAAATATAAGGGGGTAGCCTGCTAAAAATAGACAAAGCTAGTGGTAGCTAATTGACGGGTCATGGCTTAAAATGGCTACCCTTGGTTTGGCTTGTTATCGGATTAGGTAACCCTCGAAGTTGCCTACATTGAGTCACTACTCAAAGAAAATCTAAGCCGTGATTATAGCAAATGTTATGAAGGTTACCTACATAAATTAAATTTAGCTATTTACCTCAGGCTGGTGTCATCAACGCATCGGACCGTCTTCTGCCGCTCTACGTGGTGAGGCAGCTAGGTAACTCTCGCGGGATTCCTGGATTCTTCGTCGCCGGGATCTTCGCAGCTAGTCTTGGGTAAAGTACACGTCACACATTCTATTCGCACTCAGAATTTGTCATGACTAGCATTGAAATCAATGTTAAGTTAAACAATTAGCACATTTTGGCACAACCGAAATCGACACTGTGAAACGAACGAATGCGTCCTGTGAACTGACGCAACCATAAAAAAGAGTTGAGATGAAACTAGAAAAGTCCAGTTGGGATAGGTACGGGTATTCCGACCGGACTGTACTGGTTTTAATTTGAAGGAATTATACGCGAACTGAAAACCTAATTTATTTGCTTGTAATGGATACCAATCGCTTACATCATGAGGATGTCGGTAGGTCTGTTGTTAAATATCTTCTTTTATTTTCTGCATGAATCCTGAAATAAAAGGATATTTCAAAATATAATTAAGTAGTGAATTAATAAATCATAATAACAGTTTATGACATCGGTTTGTTTGGTATACAAAATCATATCAACATTGTCGTTCAATTTGCAGAACGGTAGCGTCGGCGCTAAACTCCTTGGCAGCCATTCTCTGTCAAGATCTCGCCACCGGGCTACTTGGAATCACGCTGCCAGAACACAGAGGAGCAGCAGTAAGTGAACTTCATATAAGTACAAGTGTCGTGAAATGTTTAACTTACGGGTTTTTCCATCATATTCTTTGTTTGTTTGCCGTCAAACTGAACAAAATATGGTTCTAAAACATGACTGATGTAGATATGGGAGTATTCTGTACTTCTCTGCCTATGCCTTCGAGGGCTACGTTATGTTATGCAAATGTTCCTTCATAAATAATAATCTTTCATCGTTCGTCACTGTAAGCTTCACCGAGTAGATGATGATGTGGTGGTTATCGAGAGCGTTGGTGTGGAGTTCTTTCATGTGTTCTCAAGTGACTAGCATATCCCAATTTCTAACTACGTTTCGAATACCCTCGTAGATAGATTTCGTCGGAGACACAATAATACTTACCATATTTTTATACCTAACTTATTTCTTAAGTGGTAAGCTTCATTGAATCAACCAATATTTTAACGATCAGATAGCGCGCTGGGTGGTCCTCGCCTGCGGTCTGGTGTCCTTTGGCTTGGTGTTCGCTGTGGAGCGGCTCGGCCCTGTGCTGCAACTGGCTCTGTCCTTCAACGGGATGGCGGGCGGCGTGGCCCTCGGTCTGTTCTCACTCGGCATGTTCTTTCCATGGGCTAATGCTAAGGTTTGACACAAACTATGATTTAATAACCAAGTAATGTAGGTTTCGTTTAAAATCAAATATAAACACTTACTTAGAGGGGGACGAAGAAAATTAACTTTCATGCTACTAACACGTCCGACCCTTACCGAAATATTGTGTGATTGTAATTATTATATATTATATGATTGTAAGTAAAGGAAGTAGGTACCTAAATATAAAGATTTCCCAACGATATTATGTTCCCGATCAGAATATCTTTGTAGCGGCGCGAGACGCAAACATAACTGGCGAAATATGCTAAACCCTTCTGGAATTATTTACACGTGTGATGTGATGTTATTGGAACGAAGTTCCTTATCGCGCGTTGTGAAAGGGGGCTAGACGGAAAAAATTCTTACGAAAAGTTGTCACGACACTTTTTGCTATAGTAAGCTATTGTAAGCTGTGCGGCGTCGCATGTTTCTCTGTCTGTCTCTCTCTCTCTTATAGAAAGCAAGCCAGATATTTTCATTTCTATTTCGCATTGAACAGTGTGGTGTCGCGACGATTATTTTTGTTGAGTGTATACAGGTTTTTTTTATGTTCAGGGTGCAGTAGCGGGCGGCGTGTTCGGTCTGCTGCTGGTGGTGGCGGCAGGCGGCGGCGCGCAGCTGGCGCAGCTGCCCATGCCGCGCCTGCCCGCCGCCACCGACGGCTGCGTCGCGCCATACAACATGACCACGCATATGACTATGAACCCAGAGTAAGCATTTTCTACCGTAATTCGAACATCGAAGACTTCGGCACTTGCCTCACGCGTTAGTCATAGTCATCATTTATTGCATTCATGTAGTTTACAAGTTGACAAGTACAATAGGGGATAATCCTATTTTTTTTTTCTTTGTCCGTCGGGTAGTTTATTGAAAAGTATTGGACACGTATTTTTCTTTTCTCACGTGGTCATAAAATTACGGAGACATATTGAGTTGAAATGGCGCATGACGTCACATACGTAGGTAAGTTTTATACCCACTTGTGACGTAGTAAGCCCCCACTCTCCAACTTTAATGAGTTCTAACTAAGTATTTTTTTGATATTTTGATAAAACAAAAAATACGTGTCTAATATTTTTGTATTAGCTGTCTGACGGACAAAATAGAATGTCGTTTTCTTTACCCAGTCCGAGCCCCTATTATACAGGTTTCATACTTGAACCCTGCTAGAGCACAGCAATGTACACAATAATAAACAAACCACTGTGCTTATAAAATAAAAATACTTATGTTAACATGTTTATCATTTGTTGTTTAAATAAGTAAGTAACTGTCATAATCTATATATATAAAAATCAATGCCACTTTTCGTTGTAGGTAATTTTGTAACTCAAGAACGGCTGGGCCGATTTAGCTGATTTTGGTTTTAAAATGTTTGTCGTAGTCCAGGGAAGGTTTAGGTTAGGGTAGGGTAGGGTAAGTATGTAGGGTAGGTATGTTATGTAGGATAGGTAGGGTAAGGTAGGGTAGGTAGGTAGGGTAGGGTAGGGTAGGTAGGGTAGCGTAGGGTAGGGTATGGTAGGTAGGTAGATAGGGTAGGTAAAAAGTGCATTGCAACGCATGCCGGGGACAGCTAGTATAACATAGGATAGGGTAAGAACAATTAATTGGTCATTATTGCCATTCATAAATTAAATTAAGATAAAATAAAATTAGAACAAATAGTCATAATCATCATCTGCCTAGCCTTTTCCCAAACTATCTTGGGGTCGGCTTCCAGTCTAACCGGATGCAGCTGAGTACCAGTTTTTTACTTGAAGCGACTGATCTGACCTCCACAACCCAGTGAATGGGTAATACGATACCCCTTGGTAAGACTGGATGTTAGACTTTCGGCTTCAGACTACTCGTAACGACTGTCAAATACCTACAAATGACAGCCGGGACCAACGGCTTAACGTGCTTTCCGAGGCACGGATGAAACTCGGTATGTAATGATGGTCACCCATCCACGACCAACCTAGGCAAGCACGGCTTAACCTTGAAGATCGATCCATGCGGCTGTTAATATTTAGCCACGAGCTCCTCAAATAAACAAATAACAAATAGTCTTATTAATCATAACATAAAGTAGGTAGTCAGTCAAAATTGTAGGTGATGTGTGTATTGTGTACAGTTATGAATTTCAATGTCAAAATTTACTTATCGTCAAAGAATTCCTTTAACGTGTAAGTAATACGATTTTAATATAAGATAGTTTTGGAGACTTTTTAAATTTATTTTCGTACTCTATGTCCATAATTGAATTTGGAAGCTTATTATGTATTTTCACTCACATGGCTAAAGGTCCTGAATGGAACTTAGTTAATTTTGAGCTTGGTAAGGCTAATTCATTTTTGTTTTGGCGTCTAACACTGCGATGTTGTGGGCGAAGGTCCTTACTGAGTGAGAATAGTGACTGGTGCTTATTTACTTTGCTAACTTCTAAAATATACATACCGGTGTCACCTTGTTTCGCAGACAGAAGTTTCACAGAATTTCGTTTCGCAGAAAATCTTTCACATAATATTTGGTCCTCGTATTTTTATTTCGAATATTTTTGTTTCAACTACTATTTACTTGAATGAAACATATTTTACAGAAACACATTTCAATGAATTTTAAAATCACATTTTTTTTTATTTAACAAATTTATCAAACAGTAGAATTACTTATTAACGAATATTGTTTGTTCGATGTATGTTTCCATGGTATTTTATTTCAACGAAATTTAATTTATTAACCTTAAATTAAAATATTGTCCTTAAAAGTCAAAATGTTGTACTACAAAAGTTAGTGACAAAAACGGTGTCACCTTGTTTCGCAGACAGAAATTTCACAGAATTTCGTTTCCCAGAAAATGTTTCACATACTATATAGTCCCTGTATTTTTATATCGAATATTTTTGTTTCGACTACCATTTACTTGAATGAAACATATTTTACAGAAACACAATTCAAAGAATTTTACAATCACAATTTTTGATTTGACAAACTTATCAAACAGCAGAATTATTTTTCGACGAATATTGTTTGTTCGATGTATGTTTCCATGGTATTTTATTTTAACGAAATTATTAACTAAAAATAAAATATTGTCTTTAAAAGCCAATATGTTGTACTATAAAAAAAAAAAAAAAAAAAAAAAAAAGTTTGTGACAGAAACGAATGGCTGCAAAACAGACTCCACGTAGTCTTGTTTGCCCTACCCCTAGAGTGTAATTTAAGCCCGCGTAGGCGCGGAGGGATGAGGCGGCCCGCGAGTTGAGGAGCAGGTGGTTTCTAAGCTCGCCGCCGGCTGAGGCTGGTCGGCTCGCCGGCCAGCAAGCCGAAGCTGCGGTGGTGAGCGTTAATACCATCTGCGACGATAAACTCGCGTGGAGCCGCCGGAGCCCCACAGCGCCGGAGCCGTGACAGAAACCATGCCTGTTGCATGCTTGCTTGCTTGCTACATGCTTGCATGCATGCTGCAAGTTGCATGCTTGCTTGCATGCTGCATGCTGCAAGTTGCATGCTTGCTTGCATGCTGCATGCAACAGGCATGGACACCATTAGTGAGATTGAATAACAAGATTGTTTTCCTGCTTGACAAGAATTTACCCGCATTATTTTTGTGAACCCGGTGTTATTATTTTAAAGGAGGTTTGAATTTTAGAAACTGTCAGTCGATTAAAATGTTATTCTTCGAAATAAGTTTTATGTGAAACAAACAATATGTGGATAAAGAATATTTGATTTGTTATTCTATGATATGAATATTCTAACATTAAACTTTATTTGAAACAAAAATCGATGATTTAAATTTCTTCAAAGTAAGTATTTTGGGTATTCATTATTCTATGAAATGATAATATGAGAAAAAAATTATGTGAAACAAAATTCGATTAAACAATTAGCGATGAAACAACGCACAACCGACAAAAACGAATGGCTGAAAACCAGACTCCACGTAGTCTTGTCCTACCCTTAGAATGTAATTTAAGCCCGCGTAGGCGCGGAGGGGCGCGGCGGCGGCCCGCGAGCTGAGGAGCAGGTGGTTTCTAAAGCTCGCCGCCGCGGCTGAGGCTGCAGCAAGCCGAAGCTGCGGTGGTGAGCGTTAATACCATCTGCGACGATAAACTTGCGTGGGACCGCCGGAGCCGTGACAGAAACCATGCTTGTTGTATGCTACATGCTTGCTTGCACGCTGCATGTTGCATGCTTGCTTGCATGCTGCATGCAACAGGCAAGGACACCATTAGTGAAAATAACAAGACTGTTTTCCTGCTTGACAAGAATTTAACCGCGTTATTTTTGTGAATGCGGTGTTGTAATTTTATAGGAGGGTATGTATTTTTTAAAGGTATGAGTTTTAGAAACTCATACCTTTAAAAACACTGACACTGTCACTAGATAAAATTTTATTCTTCGAAATAAGTTCTATGTGATACAAACAATATGTGGATAAAGAATATTTGATTTGTTATTCTATGATATATGAATATTCTAACATTAAACTTTATTTGAAACAAAAATCGATGGTTTAAATTTCTTCAAAGTAAGTATTCTGCGTATTGATTATTCTATGAAATGATAATATGAGAAACAATTTATGTGAAACGAAATTCGATGAAACAATTAGCGATGAAACAACGCACAACCGTAGATACTAGTTTATGTAAGGACTTTGTATTTTACAAAGAATGGCTTGCAGCTTTCTGTGTTATCTATATGGCAAGAATTCGTTATACATTTCTTTAGGAGAATAAAAAGTCTGTCTTTGTCTACACCATTTCCCCACACCACGATTCCATTATCTAGCCAGGAGTATGCGTAGACATAGTATGCTGTTAGAGCAGTTTTAAAATCGGTAGCTCTTTTAAGCTCCTCCAAGGCATATAATTATAAAGCTGGCTAGATTGTTTGCCAATGTATCTATATGGGTTTTCCAGTTTAAATTGGTATCTATAGTCAAACCTAACAGTTTAAACTCGTTTGTGCAATTTTGTGCATTAGCTTTGTTTTGTCAAAAATTCTGAGTTATGATCTTTTAACCATATTTTAGAGAGCTTATCGTCTAGACTTAAGTTTAGGTTTTCTGCATTAATAAGTATATGGAATAATGATAGAAATATCGTCAGCAAATAGAATAGGTACTTTGAGCGTCAATTTCTTTAGGGTGGTCATTAATATAAATTAAAAAGAACAAGCATCCCAAAACGCTGCCTTGTGGTTTTGACATTATTGTTTTTGCTTTATTAGATCTTACGCGCGTTAGGCCAGTGTTTGGTCGCAATGTTCAACCAAGTAAAATTTTGTATGCAACTCTGTCGTAGGCTTTGCTCATATTCATGAAAATCCCTACTGCGTAATTAAGTTAGTTAAATATGTAATAATTTAGTTAGTTAATAGTTATAGAGATAGTCTAATTTTGTGCTAAACAAAGGTAAGTGCAAATTCTTAGCCCATCTCCCACATGATTAACTTTTTGCTACCCGAAAATAAGTAAGGTAGGTAGCCTATGTTGGCACTTACTTAAGCTTCACTACAAAAATCTAACAGGCTATCCATTCTGTTTTCAGTGAAAACCGTGATGAGGCGGTGTTTTGGCTTTTCCGTGTGTCATATCTGTGGTACTCCGGCCTGGGATGTGCCGCTACGTTGGTGGCTGGGCTGTTCGTGTCTGTCCTGACGGGCGTCAATGACCCGGCGCAAGTGCCCATCGACCTGATCTCACCGCCTGTGGTCGCTCTCCTCAACTCTCTGCCCAAAAGATTCAAGGTAGGACCACAAGGATACATCCGTCTGGACTAAAAAAACAAATATAATATTTTCACTTATCATATTTAATTTATTATGATCTCGATAACAACCCTATTTAGCTTTTCAGAAAGATAAAATATTCCACAATAAAAGTTAAATTCTATATAGGTAGTGTTCACTTTTCATCCGTCATTTAGTTTTAAGTTTCCTTCTAATGGTGTACTAATGAAATATTTTTAATTCACAATAGCGAGCTTTAAGGGTACCTACTCGGCTTGGCTCGGAGCGTCGTCGTAGCTCGAGCGTGCGTCCCCCGGGCGCGGCCGACGACAAAGACACGCGACGTCGACGACGACTGTCCGAGATGGCCGGGGGAGTGTTCTACAGCGATGCTCCCACACTCGCGCGAGGATACGATAATTTCGCCCTTGGCCTCGACCCAGAAAAACCCCCACCAGATGACCTTAAGAGATCGAATAGTCTTAAATTTGACCCCACTTCAGAAAATCATTTGCCAGAGACATCCACTTGTTGATTTTAATTCCATTTCCATTCTGCAAGTAGTTTAAGTAGCCACTATCTAGACGTATCGACAATGCAGTAACTTGAATGGTGAGTCTCACCAGGCGTCTTCTATCTTCACGACACGTTATTTTATGGTTAGATAGGTAGTCAGTAAGCGTTTTTTTAAACTTAGAAGTAAATAAGGAAAGCTGTAAATTAATCGTATTATTCGGATTTAGCGGAAGGTACCTATACTAAGAGCTAGCTAGTAGTAGTAGACAAGCAGATAACTATCGTTTTAATAAAATATTGATCGATCTTAATGGCAGGAATGAAAATGCAAGCAGAAAATTAATGGAAATTCGGCAGGTCCGCTTGCTATAACATTCGTGCATACCTAATAGGTACTTATTCACACGTTGTTAACAGATTTTTTTCCGTAACTAGAAATTAACCCTATCCTCATTCGTCTAGATTCTTGAGATCTATAAGTACTCGTAGGAGTCGTAGGTAACTTCGATTGAAAAAATCTACCTTCTGCTGCGTTCAAATAAATGTATTATGTCACATTTTGTTTATTAAAATGTATACACATAATAACAAATTCAAAACCGACTGTGTGCACTTATGCAGTACCATTTTCTAAATACTGTAACTGAAAGCGTCTTTACTTTCTCGACGCCAGCGACCCCCATCCACATAAAGCTGTAACATGTTGTTCTGTCCACTTCTAACTGTCTGAAACAGGACAAATGCGGTTACTACCAAAAGGCAACCCATACTGAGCAGGTAAAACTCTTTATACCTGTCCGGAAACCTTCTAATTACGGAGATATTGAAAGTCAAAGTTCCAACATTTTCACACTTTTTTTCCTCCACCCCGGTACAGCTATTATTCAATGCATCTATCCTATCAGCGCAATCTTTTGAGTGCGGTACATTGAGCGCCATCGTGATTTTTCACACAAAAAAAAGGCATTTAGCAGTGTGTAAATGTAAACTGTGGATAATGATTGGCACAAGAAATGATTAGGTAAGAAAATATTTTTTTCTTGGTTAATTTTTATCAATACCTACCAATCACGTGTGCAGTTTCGCTAGCTATAAAATGTGATCCTGTACACGTACAGAGTAACTTAATTATTTATACGGGCAATTTTATCTTGACCACACGGGTTTTTACGAAAATGAAAACTGTAATAATAATTTAATGTAAATTAAACGTTGTTTAAACTATTATTTAGCTTTATTTAAATTTATGAAGCACAGTTACAGTTTTAAGAAAAGACGAACGGAGTAGAACGAATGATAATTATTTGTGTTATTTGACACTTGACTGAAAAGGCGGCAATTTTAAATTCTAAAGCCGGATTTACATTACGAAACAAGTGTCTAAAAACTAATTTTAGCACATGTGAAACTTCTTTCGTTTAAATGATAGTGTCGTGAAATTATCAGTATCGCGGAGATAATGGCCCTGTCAAAATCAATGCTGTATTTTATGATGCAAAACGTCGTTGTAGAAATGCTAAAATATAAAATAAAAAAAAAGGTTATCTCGGAACAAAAGACGTTGGTGGATTCGAGGATGGGTTGAAAAAAAGCATCTGGGTGCAACAATTGTATATTTTTATCGCCTGTCCAACGGTGGTTAGCCATTTTTGGTGCGTACCGATTTGTCAGCAATCCAACAAATAACCACACGTCCACTCTTCGCAGGTGCTGTCGCGACACTAGTTTCGCGTCGCATTTACATGATGAAATAAGTTGCACGACATTAGTTTTACAAAAAATATGCGCATAGCACGGAACTACTCCAGTGTCACAAAAGTTATGCATGCATTGTAAAACTGAACGTTTACACGTGAAATTACTGGTCAAATGTGTTATAAAACTAATTTCAAGCCACTAATTTCGTAATGTAAATCCGGCTTAACGCATCCACCAAATTAGAGCCTTCTTCAGTATAAACTATAATTAAATTTTACATGACTGTAAACAAATAGAAAAAATGAAATAAGAAAATGACATACATTCATATTCACTTTATAATAGTATGCTGATACATTTTACCAAAAATATTAATCTTTATATAAATGTTAATCTTTAATGTTCACATTTTTATGAAACGTTTGATCAAAGTCGAGGATTCCCTCGACTTCGATTAAACGATTCCTATGAATGTGAACACTAATACGTACTCCATACTCCAGTTCGCTCAGCTATTTCCGGTATATTACCCTTTTGTAGTACAAACGGTTACCTACACACTTAGCGATTGCGACCATCTTTCTGCAAGGCGTTAAATGTAGGTAAAATAAAAAATGTACTACGAGTTGGTTCAGTTCTATATTTTTAAAATACCCATACATCATATAACAATTCGTCATTAACATAAATGCAATAAGTAATTATCAATATATTATGTATAATTTAGTGATAGAAATATTTAAGAATCGTAAACAGAAAAAGTTTATATAAGTAGTTTAATATGCTTTGACACTATTTATTATTATTTTGTATTAATAGAATTGTAGCAAATAAATAAAATTGTGTTTTTCCTTTTTCTATTATTTATTTATCCTTTTGAATGTACACTTACAATAACTTTGAAGGCAGACCTAAAAGGAAACCTTAAGTGTATTTATCAAATACCCAGCTCTTGGTACATATCTTTAACATTTGCACTTGTTATGATAAAGTTACAATAAATGAAAATATTTATAATACAATGCTTAAATCATTATACCTGCCTTCCAAGTGAATGATTTGAGCATAACATAAAATAAACTAACAAAAATTTGGGCCGATAAGAGAAATCTCAGCTTAAAATATAAAATAGGTATACAGTAAAATAATTTTATCATTTCACGATAATAAATCTTGGTGTTGCTGTGATTGCTGCTGATGTATTTCTTGCATGGTGGAGACAGGTAGCGTAGCACTGACTGTGATAGACGGCATTCCTGGTAAAGAAACCGGCGTAACTACTGGCAGTCCACTGGACATTGGAGGTGGCTGGATTGGGGCCTGAGCAAAATTGCTCATGTCAAAAGTGGGAACTGGGTTTGGTGCACTTTGAGGGTATGGTGAAAATGTAGGGACTTGAGATGCAGTGTAGTTAGGCATAATAGGTATGTAGGGTTGAGGCTGATTCATAGGAATACCAGGTAGGTTGGGCAGTGGTGCTGGAGGTTGCATATTAGATACAGATGGTATGCTTCCCAGATTAGTTAATGTTGCATCTGCTAAATCTGAAAATTAAGAATATTAATATAAAAACTACACATCTTTCTCTTGAATGTAGAGTTGCAGATACTAGCCCGACAGAAAATAATAACCACATTTTATTATTTATTGCAAATTGTGTATTTGTTGTATGTTGATGATTGGTTGATTTGCAACCATATAAAAATGTTTTTACAGAATTATGCAACTGTTCAACTTAATCCTAAAATGCAAGTTGCAAAATGCATCAGAAAATATAATAGTGCTATAAAAGGAAAACATTCATAAATTGAATATACTTACTGCTAGAATAGGCTGCCATATTGGATACAACCGATTGTGCTTGAGAAATAGGTTGATGCGGGGAGATTATTTGCTGCCCAGCTTGTTGTTGAGATGGAAAGGTTGGTATAGCAGCAGCATCAGGAGGGCCAGCATAGCTGCCGGGATTAACCATTGGAACTCCTGACAAGAATGGTGGAGGTGCACCTTGCGGATACTCTGCATTAACATTTGAGACTTGAGGTGCAGACATCAATGGTGTTTTATCATCATCAATATTCAGATTTTGTATGCCTGGTACCAGATTCTGTTGAACATTAACAGTTTGTGCCACCTGAAAGTAAATAATGTGAGTTAAAGTCAACTTTTTGAATTCAATTAGGTCATATTTTTGTGGAAAATAACACTGAAGACCAAGTATTACATGACATACCATTGGTGCACTGGCTGCATAAGATTGATTTGCAGGCAGAGCTTGAGCACTTCTTATAGGAATTCTATGCAAGTATCCATAGCCTATTCCACACCCAAGGCTACCCTCGCCTCCCCAACTATGATTTGGGGTAATATGCACTTCTCTGCAAGTGTCATCATTAACATTATACACATATAGCTTCAGAGCCCTGCCTTCATGGGCTTCAATTAATGTAAATAGATCTTCACTCTCGTGCATAATAGAATCTGCTCCTATTATATAATCAGAAAATGGCCTCAAACCAGCCAGTTCCGCAGGTGATGATGGATGTATTTCCTGAAAATGAAGTATTATGCATTGTATTATATATGTATATTAAAATTTAACTTAGCAAATAAAAAGCAAATTATAATAATCAATCACAAACTTAGAATTAACACTATGATATATTAAGATCATTAAATAAAATTGTGGTGTAAGTTTAAAAATAATTATTGTTTACAGTCTTCAAACATGAATAAAGAATAAAATGTTATTTAAATGTTCTAATCAATAAGATGAAAAGGAGGTCCTTTAAATCATTAATACATACCAATACATGCCAGACGTTTTCATTAGCACCTTCAAATGAGCAAAATCGAATGCTAACTCCAAGTAAGCCCTGACCGCCCCAGTTAGCACTAGGTGTAATCATTACTTCCCTCACCGTTTGGGTTTTACTACTATATATTAGCATTTTGATAGTTCTATCGACATTTTTTTTCAACAACTCCTTGAGAGTGTCATTATCCTGGTCCAATCTTGTATCTTCAATAGCTACTATAAAGTCGAAAAATGCTTCCAGATTCGCTTTTTGACCTGGAGATCCATCCTGAACCTAAAAGCCAAAGATATAGGCAATGAGCGATTAAACATAAAACAGTAACAAATTAGAAACATTATCAACACAAACCCGCAAAACATGATAGCCTTCAGAGCCGCCGCCTGGAACTTCAGTACTATGGGAGGAGCCCATTGGTTATTTATAATAGTACAAATGCCAATTACCGGCAATTTTTTATTATTTTTGAAGTTTGTATTAAATTTTCGTCAAATTAAAAAATCTTTACAACCGCAACAATTTTGGCATTGACATTTCTATTACGTGGCATGAAGTTGCAGGCAGTTGCACAGCACTAGATAAATAGTGATGCCATAATTTATAGAAAGATAAAAACCATTCGACTAAAATAATGAAATAAACACGAAAAAAGTCAACAACACTATGTATCCATGGAAATAGTAAGTAACAAAACATGTAAATAAGCACCACAGAGTGCGCCACGGCAGAGGGCTGAACTAATAGACACCATCGATTTTTTTTCCTAAGTCATTGTCATTCAAAAAAAGGCCAATCAAAGCTGAGATGTTTACGATACGATGAGCATAAATATTTTTGACAATAGAACGCGTATCAACGACATGGAATTATATTTAAGATTATTCCTCACTACAATATCCTTGACAATCTCTCCAACGTCCATTACCACGTCCACTGCTTTTGGCATGATGAGTATTGACAAAAAGGGATAATCACATTTTTTTTTATTTGTCTGTCGGGTAGATTATTGAAAAGTATTGGACACGTATTTTTTCTTTTTTCACGAGGTCATAAACTTACGGAGATTTATTGAATTGAAATGGTGCGTGACGTCACGTGTAGGTAATTTTTATAGGGAAATTATAAACCTAGCCATAGAATTTTTATTTGGCCACAGAACCCTACCTCTAATTTTATATGTATGCCACCGGAAAATCAAGTATTTTTTTAAATACAACTTTTTAATGTAAGATTTTTACTTTAAACACCTCCACGAACATCAGCACTATGTTTTATGTGCGTTACATTGAGTTCTACAACAAAACATGATTTTACACCCCCCAAAAAAAAGTCGTTTCCCAGCAATAATTTTTGTGTTAAGTTACTTAGTTTCATGTACAGAATGCTTGGTTGACGGATTCGTGATAGGTGATTTACACGGTGTGTTTAGTGGCTATAATTTGATGGTTATTGAGGTACATTTTATGATCAATAAATTATAGGACGAGTTATGAATTAGTTACACATAACTAGGTTTTAAACGTACTAAGTTATACAATTTTAGAAGTCGATAGAATTACTTTATGGATGTCGTATATAGTTATTTTAGAAGCTTACTGCTTGAATTCATATCACAAATATAGATGCTTTAAAATAAAAACCATACTGAGATGTATTTGTCGCGACGGCGTGTATTTCTCTTCTTTCCCATGTTATATTCTAGTTATGTTCTAGACTACAAGGTGACTTATTTTATTTTAATATTATAGGATTTTACTGCTTCGCTTTGATGTGAAGAGAAACCCACGCCCCCACGAAACGTCTGAGATACTCACAGATACGGATCACACACCGATACGGAGCGTCTCTCAATCCAGTCTCTTATGCTTCGGTCCTCAAAGGCACCGAAGTGGTTATCATCAGGTCGACCATCAGTTTATCCATTTCCTCAGGTCCGGCTAGGACACCTGTAAAATTATGTACCCATGAATCTCTGGGTTGGTACCTATTACCTATCTGTTTATGATTAATATATCGTCTCTGCTTTCTCACAAGCAGGTTATATTTCATCGTTTTATCATTTAGGACACCTCCGTGTCAAACGGATTCTGGAGTTTCACTTCCTCCGTTATATCAAGTGTTCCAGACTGTTTCGGCTCATATTTAGCATATAGCCTCCGCATCTGGAACGAACACCTTTGTGCTAATCAAATTTCGGATTAACCTCATTTGCAGAAGCACACATTCCAGACTGATACGGCTTGCAGCCTTCACGTCTGGAATGTCCCCCTCAACATTTATAGCGTCCGTCGACACTAGCGCCCGTCGACGCTTACTTGGGCCTGTGGGGATTATGTTATAAGGTTTGCAAGAGAAGTTGGCCCTTGGACTTTCTCACAAACCCAGCGCGCGTGTCCGGCCAGACTTATTGCGCGTGAGGGTCGTAGTTACACCTTAAGCCGTGATTATGAAACATCTTATTAAACTAGGACCGCGGCTTAAGACACGACCATCACTTCAGGTGTTTTAATTAGGTATAAGTTATTCAAACTGGTAAACATAATTTCATAGAACATTAATGAACATATCAAATCTCTAAACCGTACATAAACAGAAAGTTAATATCTAGGTACTTAGCTTTCGAGGTGGCGCGCCTCACGGATGACAAGAATCTCCATATACTCTTCTTGCACTGAATTTACTTAATTTAAGTTAGCTGCTAGCCAAACTATGTGATGGCAAAAGGCGGCAAAAAGAATGGCTTCAGTTTGCGTCGTCAGGTTGCTCATACTGATTTAGTGTTGCTATCTTATTAGTGTTGTGTAATTAAATATTTACATTTATAAGTTTGGAACATCGCGATTTCATCTTTCGCGACACTCCCGACGGCGACAGAAGCTATATGTGTTCCATCAAGTCTCGCGTCCACTCTCGTATCTTTTCTCGAGCTTTCATGGACGCGTCTCTCACATCTCTCTCTTCGTATCTCCTTTAATCTGGACGATATCTCCCAGTTTTGGCATTTTTAATTTTGTTATTCTTGGTTCTTTAGGAGAGTGTCGATATCTCTCCCTTAGACTTGGTAGATACTGATCGATCAACATTCTTTTAAACTCTTTCAGCATGTTCTGTCCACGTTTCCAACCTTCCACTAGATTCTGTTTTGTTACTGTGCCTTCTTGTGGAAATTCTGCATCTGAAGGTGTTGTCTCGATGCATTTACTCAAGGTTAGAAAATCTGAAGGTTTGAGAATATCTTCTATTTCAAAACCTACACACGTCAGTGGGCGTGTGTTTAATACTGATTCTATTTCTTTTATGATTGTACTTAGTTGATTATCTGATAGTAAACTTTTCGTCAGAGTTCTCTTGAGACAGTGTTTAACTAGTCCAACAAGTCGTTCATAGAATCCTCCATGCCACGGTGCTAACTGTGGTATGAATTTCCATTCTATTTTATTAGTGATGCAATCGTTGCTTGACAGTATTTCTGCAGTTAATTTAAATTGTAGTGCGTTATCTGAAACTATTCGTGTTGGTATTCCTCTGCAAGATATAAATCTTCTTAGTGCTAAGAGACATTCCTCAGCCGTAAGATCCTTAACTACTTCCAAGTGTATAGCCCGTACTGCTAGACATGTATACAGACATATCCATCTTTTTTCTAATTTATTATTTGTCTTTACTTGAAGAGGACCCAAATAATCTATTCCGGTATACGTATAAGGTGAACTATAGTTTACTCTTTCCTTAGGAAGCGCTGGAGTGGTTGGTAATTTGAATGGACCTCCTCCATGTTTGACACAATTTGTGCATTTTCCTAATATTTTCTTTACTTGGCTTCTTCCTTGAGGAATCCAGTACGATAATCTGATCAAACTTAAAGTGTGGTTGACTCCTACATGATAGTTTTTCTTATGTGTTTCTAGGATCATTGTGTTAGTGAAATCACAATCCTTTGGAATTAATATTGGATATCTTTTGTCATAAGACCAATCAGCGTTTTGTAATCTTCCTTTGCAACATAGGATACCGTCTATGTCGGTGAATACGCCTAAGTTTCGTTGTAAACTAGTATGTTTACCCTCTACTTCCTCAGGGAAATGTTCCTTTTGAATCCTTTTAATCCTATGTGTTTGTGATAGTGTATTGTCCTCACAGTTATCTGTGGAGTTGTTTCCTGATTCCTCATCTAATTGATTTCTGGGTTCCTGCTCTTTTAAGACCTTTTCTCCACTCGTGAGATCCTCCCCAACAGGAAAAGAAAAGTCTTGTTCAGCAGAAGAACATGTGGGATTGATAGTGACTTCAGTTTCGTTAAGTAAAGAAATTTCGGTTCTACAACCTTTCGGCCAAGTTCTGGAGTCTCCCAGTAGAAAACTTGGTCCGGATAACCATATCTGCTTGTCTTCCTTAGAACTTGTGGGTCTAGTAGCCACGTCTGCTGGATTTAATCCTGTTGGAACATATCTTATTGTAGCTGGTGTATTTCCCTTTATTTCTTCTATCCTCCTTGCAACGAATGGTGGTAGTAGTTTGTTGCTGTAATACCAATCAATCACTATTTGACTATCTGTCCATATAATATTTTCTCTAAATTCAAATTTTAGGAACTTGGTTACGTACTTCAGCAACCGACTACCTATTAAAACACCTAATAGTTCAAGTCTTGGGATTTTTAAATTGTCTTGATCCTTGATGGGTACTAACCGTGATTTTCCTATTACAAAATTCAATTCTTTTCCATTAGAAATGTATACAACTGCAGCATATGCTTTGGTTGATGCATCTGTGAAAACGTGCAGTTGGATATTGTCACCACCATTTTGTTCGAAATATTTCCTTGGTAAAATAATGTTTTTGGTTTCTTCTAACTGTTCTCTAATGATTTGCCACTCATTGGTCAATTCTTCTGGTAATGGGGTATCCCATTTGAATTTATGTATCCACAGATTTTGTAATAAAAGTTTTGCTGGTAATAAATCTGGTGCGGCATATCCACATGGATCGTAAACTGATGCTATGTTTTTAAGTATTTCTCTCTTGGTGGTGGCCTCTTTAGTCTTTCTTGGTCTCAATCTGATCGTATCTTCGTCTGTGTTCCAATTCAGACCTAATACTTTAACTTCTACATCTCTGCAGACATCTGATGAAGAAATGTTCTCGGAGAATTGTTTGGAATTCGAACTCCATTCTCGAAGATTCATTGAAATTTCTTCAAATGTGATCTTGCACGACTCATACATTGCTGTTGCTTCTTGTACAGATTCTGCTCCTGTGACAAGGTTATCGACGTAGATGTCATTTACTATGCCTTTTAGACTTTCCTCATTGGAACGCAGTAGATGATGTTTCAAAGTAGCATTTAGAAGAAATGGACTCGATATCACTCCAAACGGTACCCGACAGAATCGTAAGTGCAGAATGTTATCTTCCGTGGCCGCCCTTTTTATGTCTTTCAACCATAAGAATCGAGTTACGTCTTTGTCCTTTTCGTGTAATGCTATCTGTAGAAAAGCCTTTTCTACGTCTGCTGTTATTCCTATCTGATGTGACCTAAACCTTAACAACATTCCGGTTAAGTCTTCTAGCATAAGTAGACCGCAATGTAAACATTCATTTAAACTTTTGCTATGTTTGGCCTTTGCCGAGGCGTCGTAGACTATGCGAGTTGGCTTGTCTGGATGAATAACACCGTGGTGCGGCAGGTAGTGTATAGGATGATCCATATCTTCGATTCTCTTTTCATTGTCTGGTACATTTTCAATTATTTCTTTTGCTAGTTGTTCTTTCAATGTATTATCGTACGCTGTTAGTGAATCGGAATCTAATCGTTTGAGTAAGTTGACTAGTCTGCCTTTGGCTAGACCGTAATTAGTTTCTATTAGTTAGGTGGGTAATCTATCCATGGCCAACTAACAGTGTATCTATCCTTTACTAGTTTTATGGTATCATTGAATTGGTTGATTACTTGTTCGTCTCTAGTCAATTTTGGCGAATCGCATATTCCAATGGATTCTAGTTCCCATAAGCATTTGAGGTTTTCATTGTATAACGGGAGATCCGGTGGTGTCAATTTGTTATCTACTCCTTGAAAGTAAGTTAATACTGACAATGTGTCCGTGGTTTTTGTATTAGTTTTTCCAGTCAGTAAATAACCGAATTTAGAGTCAATCAAGAATAAGTTACTTTCCAGTTGAATTCTGTCTTCAAGGATGAATGAAAAGTAGAAGTCATTGCCGATCAATATGTCTATTGTGGGTGACAATGAGCCGTCGTCAGCCAAAATCAGATCATCTTTGTATTTACCTATGTCAATACCAGGGAAAGGAACTCCATGTGAAATATGAGGAACAACGTTTGCTTCTATTGGTAAAGTATAATTTGTCCTTGTACGTATCTGTAACCTGACTACGGGGCTTTCTATTACTTGGGGAGTTTTCGATCCAAACGTGAAAACTGATAAGGTGCTTTCCTCTTCGATAGGAAGGTTCAATTTTGAAGCTACTTCTCGCGTTATGTAAGTACGTTGACTACCCGAGTCCAACAGTACTCGACAGACCGTTCCATCAGAATCATCGTCTTTACGTAGAGCCTTAACTATTGCTGTTTGTAATACGGTGGAGCTTATAGAGTTGACGTGTAACGTCTTGACATCCTCGGTTTTATTAATGCAATTCTTATAACAAAGTGCTCTGTTATGGTGGTTAATTTTGTTACAGTATGCACAATGAATTGAGCTTTTACAATTTCTTTTTTGATGACCTTTCTTTAGGCAAACAAAACAGTGATCGATTAATTTGTCTTTCCTCTCTCTCACAGTTTTAACAACATCGCATTGATCATTGAAGTGCGCTCCTTGGCAAAAAATACATTGAAGCCTCCTTTTCTTTCTCATCGACATGTCCCTTTTACCTCCCTGTTCTTGAGGTTTTCTTTTTATGGACTGGCTATTATAGTTAATGTTCCTATGGAATGGTTTTTTCTCATTGAACTTCTCTTCTTTACTATTTCTTTTGTGGGTTTGAATTGGGTTATGTTTCTCAAAGTTCTTGTAATTTTTCTGTTTTATGAATTTTTCCTTCCTGTTGTATAAACTTGTATGTAAAGTCTGAGTGGTATACTCTTCTAGATTTTCGGAAGTGATCCTATTTGCATCTTCCCTAGCGGCTATTATGGTTTCCAAATGTTGACGGATTTCTTCTATTGACTCGGTTTTTGCTTTTATTTTTAGTTCATACACTATGTCTGAGGGCATCTTTTCTAGTATCATAAATCTGAGATGATCGTGATCAACGTCTTGATTCAGCGATTTTAGGATTCTTAAATGTCTTTCTATTTGACCAAATGTGTTTCTTGCTTCTGTTATATTGCCTTTGGAGGCTTTCGGCACTTTGTATACCGCAGCGTAGTGCGCGTCTATGACGTGATTTTCTTTACCATATCTATTTTTCAGTAGAGAAACAGCTATTTCATAATTCTTATTAGTGGTCTCGAGCCCATCGATGACCTTTTTTGCTTCGCCTTTTAAAGAACCTTTAAGGTATAAAAGTTTGTCTACCTCTGATAGGTCTCTATTTCCTACGTTGGAGCAGAATTGGTCCCAAAATTGACGCCATTCCAGAATGTCTCCGGAAAATTCGGGCAAACTTAACTTGGGTAATTTCCCCATTAGTGCAGTATTCCTACCCGGTAATACAGTTGGTGCAGAGTTTTCTTTTATCCTTTCCAGTTTGATATTCATTTCTGTAAGTACCTCCTCACCGCGTAGCTGTACTTCACTAAAGGAAGTGACTTCTTCCACAAAAGATTGCATTTCGTTTATTGATAGACTATTGTTTAACTCAGTTCCGAACCTTTTCACCGCTACATTTAGCTTACCTAGCACTAATTCTAAATTTTCAGAGTATTCTTTATTAACTTTATCTTTATAGGTGAGAGCTTCTTCAGTTAGGTTAGAGATAGCACTTGATATAGACTCAAGTCGTCTTATAAGAATTTGTTCCATTTTGGAATTCTGAAATAATATTTAATAATTTTATACGCTGTATATCATACGTTAAGGATTTACATCCTGTATCGTTAGATTTCTAAGTTACGTAGTATAAGAAGAAAAAAAACTTTTCCAAATAAAAATTTGGTAACACCCTGTATGACCAATAGTTTTTCCAATATTTCGTAAGAATAAAGAGTTTTCTTAACACCTGGCATATAATGGAATAATATTTTATTAACACCCTGTATAAAACAGGAAAATTTTATATACACCCTGTATAACAAAAAATTTCCAAGTTAAAAGCAAGGAATATTCTACTATGTGTATATAGGATACTACATTCAGCATGATAAACTCAACCATTGAACTATGTGTGCAAGGAAAATTCTTTTGTACTTAAGAGGTTTTAGTATTAAATCAGTATTTATTCAGATATATTTCTAACGTTACCAGATATTATCCTCACTGACTGACGGGTAAAACTGGTTTGTTTCATTAGTATGAATTTTATTTAAATAATTTCTATGTCATACAATTATCCCCTCTTGACTCCTAATAAAACATAACTAAAGAATTTTATGTTATTTCATTACTTATTAATAAACAAGTGAGGTACCAACACCGTTTGTGTATGCATCCACAAATGATGTTAGGTTTTACCTACACCAACTTAGTACCCGGCTGCACATATGTCAACTTAGTACTCAGTACATAGTTTCACATACATCAACATAGTACACTTTAGTAGCTACATGAAACAATGCAGTCAGTTAGGGACGACATGTATAACATTACAGAAGTTCAGACACAAGTTAAACTATACAACCCAATTTCCTCCGCCAGCATGATTTATTAATATTTTATTTTAGTTTTTATAGGAATATATCAATTTTATGCTCAGTTTTCAAAGTAACAGGTAAGATGAACTTACAGTGAATGTTGATGTACTTTTGTTTTAATAGTAGTGATCTACACATAAGATGTTAGATATGCAGTATCAGCAACGCACATCTGCCTTCATTTGTCCATCTGTTTGGAGAGTATTAGGCATAAGTAAACAGTTTTATGCAAACTCATACCTAGCAATACTATCTCTAGGTAAATTTTAACACCTGGTGGTTAGGTACATATTACAACTTTACCAAAGTACACATTAGGTAAAATGCAATTTTAAATAATGAGTGGGCACATAGTGACGTGACTCCGTGGTACTGAATATTAGCCTGGGTCATCTATTTAGTGACCCCTTCATTTGTGAACGACGACCACAGTGGCTGTTGTCAATTGTTGAACTATCGTGTCGACTTTGCTCCCCAGTCGGAGACTTAAAAGTGGTTTTATAGCTTATAAATCATAAAATACTTTACTTGATGATCTTCTTAATCACTCCTAGGTTATGATATGCTTCCTTTCCTGCACTTTATAGGTAGGTATAACTTCCACTGGGGTTATTTCAACCAAAACAAGTTGTGAACTTCGTATTTAGATTATATGAGCATCTTTCACAGTTGATCGAATCACGTTTACTAAATATACAATTCGTAACAGGTTTCTAACAAAATCACTTTTCCCTTTTTGTGCTTTTATTCTTGTAAAAGAATTCAACGAACTAAGTTTCACTTTTCGAAGTTCAGTATGAACACCTGAATCGCCGCGGTTTGTTCGCCATTTTGAATGCAGCGTATTTTATTTTCTATTCCGGTCGAATTTCATAATTCGTGAATATCGGAATCTTGTCAACCGTTTAGTGTAAAAGTGATTATTATGTCATTCAGTCATTTTATTTTGAATTTTACTTGACTTGTATAATAGATTTACAAAATTTAACTCGTTAAAAGTAGGATAATATTACATTCATTTGAGCTTTCATAACGCCTATTATTTCTTACTTCCGGTTAAGGAAAGCGTAAATCATTTTTCGAATTTGCCAATACGACACTCATATCGTATTCGCGCCAAATTCAAAGTTGAATATTTAACTAGCTCATAACATTGCACATTACACGTACACATGTTATACATATACTTATTCAATTTGCAGTAACTTCGATAATCTTTCATATCATCCTGCCATTTATCTCATTATACTTAGATAAATGAACGTTTACTCATCATTAACGTAACATTCGAATTTTGGCGCCTTTAGGTGAATTTTATGGACATCTGCTTATTGAACATTAGTTCCAATCAGATTATATAGAGGTCGCTGACAACCTGATTTATACTCAATGTTTACAATTTACCAAGATAAGAGTCTGGATTGATTTTATGCCTTGGGATACTTTTTGGAATGTTTTCAGATCCCAGCATCTCCACCATGTCGCGACGGCGTGTATTTCTCTTCTTTCCCATGTTATATTCTAGTTATGTTCTAGACTACAAGGTGACTTATTTTATTTTAATATTATAGGATTTTACTGCTTCGCTTTGATGTGAAGAGAAACCCACGCCCCCACGAAACGTCTGAGATACTCACAGATACGGATCACACACCGATACGGAGCGTCTCTCAATCCAGTCTCTTATGCTTCGGTCCTCAAAGGCACCGAAGTGGTTATCATCAGGTCGACCATCAGTTTATCCATTTCCTCAGGTCCGGCTAGGACACCTGTAAAATTATGTACCCATGAATCTCTGGGTTGGTACCTATTACCTATCTGTTTATGATTAATATATCGTCTCTGCTTTCTCACAAGCAGGTTATATTTCATCGTTTTATCATTTAGGACACCTCCGTGTCAAACGGATTCTGGAGTTTCACTTCCTCCGTTATATCAAGTGTTCCAGACTGTTTCGGCTCATATTTAGCATATAGCCTCCGCATCTGGAACGAACACCTTTGTGCTAATCAAATTTCGGATTAACCTCATTTGCAGAAGCACACATTCCAGACTGATACGGCTTGCAGCCTTCACGTCTGGAATGTCCCCCTCAACATTTATAGCGTCCGTCGACACTAGCGCCCGTCGACGCTTACTTGGGCCTGTGGGGATTATGTTATAAGGTTTGCAAGAGAAGTTGGCCCTTGGACTTTCTCACAAACCCAGCGCGCGTGTCCGGCCAGACTTATTGCGCGTGAGGGTCGTAGTTACACCTTAAGCCGTGATTATGAAACATCTTATTAAACTAGGACCGCGGCTTAAGACACGACCATCACTTCAGGTGTTTTAATTAGGTATAAGTTATTCAAACTGGTAAACATAATTTCATAGAACATTAATGAACATATCAAATCTCTAAACCGTACATAAACAGAAAGTTAATATCTAGGTACTTAGCTTTCGAGGTGGCGCGCCTCACGGATGACAAGAATCTCCATATACTCTTCTTGCACTGAATTTACTTAATTTAAGTTAGCTGCTAGCCAAACTATGTGATGGCAAAAGGCGGCAAAAAGAATGGCTTCAGTTTGCGTCGTCAGGTTGCTCATACTGATTTAGTGTTGCTATCTTATTAGTGTTGTGTAATTAAATATTTACATTTATAAGTTTGGAACATCGCGATTTCATCTTTCGCGACAGTATTTACAGTAGTGGACATCGATGATATATAGTGGCTGAGATAGTACTTTTTAGATGCACATTGATGGTGGCCGAGTTAGTAATTTAGAGGACAAGTTATTTTTTTGGACGACAAAAATGCTATTAAATAGAAGTCGGTTTAATGAGAGGTTCTACCCATTTTTATACCTACTTGTGACGTAGTAAGCCCCCACTCTCAAACTTTAATAGGCGGGTACACACAGAGCGAGCAGCCTCGCGAGGCATTTGCCGCGCGAAGTAGCTCGGTTATTGCTTGCCTCGGCCGAGGCAAGTGCGCGATTTGCCGCGGGCGAGTGTCCGAGCGCCCGAGCCATTCAGTGTCGGTTTTTTGTTTTGCTCAAAGGCGCCTCACGGCCTCAGTCGTTTGCTGCGCGCACTCTGGACGCTTGCGTATATTGTTTCGTGCCTCGCGCTTGCCTCGGCTGAGGCACGTCCACACTCACACTAACCGAGCTGCTTCGCACGGCAAATGCCTCGCGAGGCTGCTCGCTCTGTGTGGACACGCCTAATGAGTTTTAACTAAGCAATTTTTTTGATATTTTGATAAAACAAAAAATACATGTCTAATATTTTTGTATTACCTGTCTGACGGACAAAATAGAATTTAGTTTTCTTTACCCAGTCTTCACCCCTATTCTCGTGTACTCTACTCCATGGTCCACCCACTGTCAAGTGACAAGGGCATAGACATATAAATCATATGGACTTGGCATACCTACAAGAAAAACGTGCATACCTACACTTTAGTGAGCTGATAAAATGGCGGCTAATAGGGCAGCCCTTATCGATATTTCTATATAATAACATCGATAAAAAATTGTGCGAATGTTTTCATAATGTTACGGTACAATATCTACGGGTGAAAATACCCCAAGTTTTCTAACATAATATACCTTTCATTTGTTGTTGTTTGAGAAGTTTCGTCCTTCTTTCACGGTTAAACCGTAGAACTTATTTTGATGTTTCCTATTAAGACAGGTTGAAACTTGGAGGACAGATATATTATGCTGTTTTTTATCGATCTAGTATTCTGTAACTGATTTCACTCCATTGTATAATTTAAGCAACAAGTTTATCTAGTTGCCGGCCCGTTGAGAACCTCCTCCTTTTTTGAAGTTGGTTTTTTAATTTTATGCTCTTGGAATTTATTCTTTTAGCTATTACTAGAAATGAAAAGCAGTAAGTACAAGTCGTGCCATTAAAGTTGAGACTTGACCACGCCCCCCGCCGCTCTTTCGCGGGTATCCATCAGGATCACCTAAGCGGTATCTATTAAGATACCGCTAAAACCACGTGGTGCGTCAAGTCTCAACTTTAATGGCACGACTTGTACTACCCGTGCGCGATAAGTTGAGACCTGAGCGCGGTGACGTAACAGTGGCGTGTTTGTACCGCCACGGTACAATACGGGCGCCATCGGGAAGTGCGGGGGAAGCGGGCGGGGGGAGTCAGGTCTCAACTTATCGCGCACGGGTTAAATACCTACTTACATCGAATAATTTTTTAATCGACCTTTTTGCTTCACTTGCTGTCCCCAAGGTTTCTTTATACTGTTATCTTAAGGGGGATGCGCCAAGGTAGCCCGCGAAATTCAAATTTTCTTACGTTTTTTTGCAATTTGCAGGTCAGTGTCAGGTTGTATCTTGATAAAATATGATTTGCGACCGTATCAAACGTACGTACCAATAAGGTTCGTGACGGTAAAGCATCGTCACGCAATGTTACTTTATTGAGTGTTCAGTTGAAAGACGATTCTTCAAAGTGAAGAGAACAAATAATTATTGTTTTTGTTGTAATTTTTATATTTTCCACACCGATTGTTTATAGCCTTAAAAGTAAAACATAAAACCAATAAAGAACCATAAAATTGCATTATCGATAAATATAAAAATGTCTGAATGCACTACTCTATCCCTTCAATAACAAGAAAATGATTTCATGTAGTAAAACTGTTGAAAATAGAGGCAAAAGGGAAAATATGAATGCTTTACTGTTGAAACTCTTCAATAAATGCAGAATCCTTTGTTTAACATCTTGAATTCACAAATTTTAACCACAGCTAAAGAGCATTTGACAGTTGACGTACCCAACTTAGGTATCAAACAGCGAGCGGATAAAATGGCGACCCGGCCGCAAATAGGTATTTCAATGACTTAGAAATGTAGGGTTGCCATTATAGTAACTGTCAAAAACACTATTATCCTTTTTCACTTACGCAAAATTATGAACGTTAAAAAGAGATAGCAGTATTTTTCTGATTTTGGCGTCGATATGCCTCGTATTTGTATAACTGTTTTTTCTATAGTCAAACATTTCAAGTCCATATAATTTATATGTCTATGGACAAGGGTCACTTCCCTTCCTTCTTTCTCTTATGTCACCAAGACACCAATGTCATAATTATGTCATGTCATTTGTATTTTTGTGGGCCTAGCCTAATTCCATTATCCATTTAATTTCAGGAAAAAAAGTGAAATATTGCATGTGCCTGTAGTGGTACAGTAACGAAATTTAAGCTATTATTAAATCAGTTTAACTAAAAAGCCTTGAATTGAAAGGTATGTCGTCATCACATTGCAATGGACAGTTCTTTAATTTAATAGATTCTTTACTCAGGGATTTAATAAATGTTTGTTACAGTATAATTCAACAAGATTACGTAGTTATTTCTGTAAAACTACATACTACGTTTCTATTTCTACAGTACTGATGTTATTGAAATTTGCAGTAGCACACGGGGTGTGGCAAAACACATCCAAACTAATATTTACCTGACTCGAATTTATCCAAATGTCGTGCTGTACACGCATATAAGTATTAAAACAAGAAAATAAAAATAGAAAAACAATACCTAATGACTGGAACAAATAAAAATACTTTAATTTTATACTGAAAATAAAATTTTATTTGATCGTAAAATCATTTGAATACTAAGTTGAACTGCGCTTTAACAAGTACGTACCTACAATCTATTTTTGTACAGGTTTAAAAAGAATTACATTTGTCGTAATGGCAGAATGGAAACAGCTGATATCAGAGTGGCTCAGTGAGTATGCTGCATTGCAAGAAAATGAAATAAAAAGTTTTGCTGCTGAACATGAACACAATCATGAGATAGCTACTGCCGTTTTTAACCTGTTCTATAGTGAAGATGAAGCCCATCCTTGCAGTAAAATAGAGAAAGATTCACAATTTGAACAGGTATCTTCAATTTACTGCAAACTATGTATTCCATTAGTTTCATAATACTTTTTCTTTTGGAAAATAGTCTTAATATACTTTATGTATCATTTCAGTTATTGGAAAATGTTTGTACCCAGTTATTCAGCTTCTACAGGTCAAAGGAGGTTGAGTTACAAAGATTTACACTACAGTTTGTTCCTTCATTAATTTATAACTATCTGAGCTCAGTGGCTCAGGGAAACAAGAAGACATGTCGCTGCATTGAAACATTATTAATTGGTAAAACAAAATGCAAACAATCTCTTTTACAGCTGAATCAGTAATAGGTATATTGGCTTAAACACCTTTGTAATTTATTTCACAGGTTTGTATAACTTTGAAGTGGTAGATGAAGAAGGCAAGCCCAAAGTAGTATCATTCAGACTACCATCATTAGCTCAATCTTCCATATATCATGAGGTAAAAATATAAATTAATTTAATTAGTATTATATAGGGTTCCATACCTCAAAAGGAAAAAGGAACCCCTATAGGATCACTTTGTTGTCCATTTGTCAAGACCCTTTTTCTCAGGAGTGTCTAAAGGTATAAAATTTATATCAAATCAAAACTCTAACTTGTAAGTAAAGGTGATCAATAGATATGACCTTTATTTGTATTATTATATTGTTACCGTCGAATATTCCAAGACTCAAAACAAAAACTTGTTTATTTTCAGCCGCTTTCTTTGGGATCTCAGTTTCTTACTGAAAGTGCATTACGAAGGTGGGAAGAGTGCAATACTAAACTTGTCAGCTGGGGACCACTCCCCCAAGTAGAAGTTATCAATGCACAGAATCGGTTGAAAGTGATGTCAGCATTGCTTTTTATTTACAATCGCCAACTGAGCTTGTTACCAAAACTTGCATTAAGACATTTCTGCATTGCTGCATCCAGGTAATCAATTAAAACATATTCATTAAAATGGTTTAACATCAAAGGAACCTGGAAAATAATGGGTAATTTTTATTCTTTTTAGTCGTTTTTTTTAATCATTTTACATGAACAACAGCCTAGCTCTAGTAGAATACAAATGTATTTTACTAGAGCTAGGCTGTGTATTATTGCTAGTGTTAGCTTGAACTGGGAGTTCTTACCATATTATTAGTTACTTAAGCTGATCTGCGTTACTTTGTCTTTGCCACATTTTCCCCGTGTTGCAACTTTTTTATTGATGCTTCGCTCCTATTGATCGTATCGTAGGGTGATATAAATAGCCTATAGTTCCCGAAATTAGCGCGTTCAACCATACAAACAAACTCTTCAGTTTTAGAATATTACTAGCTTCTGCCCACGACTATGTTCGCGTGGAAATGTTGATGTATGAGAAAAAAATATAATAGCCTATGTCCTTCCCCAGGATATAATCATCTCCTTTCCAAATTTCATTATGATCCGATCAGCCGTTTAAAATTAGTCGTGATAAGGTAATAAACAAAGTAACTTTCGCATTTTATTGTTATGAGCTGGGTATGGGATAAATTACCACACTACCAATCAAACACTAATTCTTTTTATTTAACACAAAACACTTAAACTTAATCACAAATACACCACTGATCACTATTCACTTAGGTATCGCACTAGTAGTTCACTTCGATCGCTTCGTTTCGTGAAATTAGACTGACTCTTCCATTTTTTTTTGTGAATGGCATCTCGCAGTTCAACCTATGAGGTTGTCGTCTGCTTAACCGGACTATCCTGTGGGTGCCTTTAGAGTAAGGCCTCCAGCCAGGGCATAAAAACTTACAAACTAAGCGACTGCATGCTAAAGGCGCCCCCTGTGGGGTACGAACCTCGGCTTAGGGCGTCGCTGGGGGAGGACTGCATGGGGACAGGCTGGATCTGAATGGTATCATTATTTAGGGGCTGATTTAAAACTACAGGCACAGCATCGCGGGCTGGCTCAAGCGAGAGTCGGGGAGGGCATGGACCGGGACGTCGCGACGGACCTCGACGGCGAGATCGGAAAGACGGTGGTTTGAGTCGGAACTTTTTAAGAGTGCTAGTCTCTTTGCTACTCTCCTGGAGGAGGGTGATAGCATCATCTGGAGTGACGAGGGTATGCCTAGGTCGGCGTACTGTACTAATGCGCGAGGGTTCGTAACGGGCGGCCGCTGCGATCAGGGGACCACTGACTCTTCCACAAACCGGTCGGCTATTTATATGGCCGACCCATCTTCGACAAACTGCCGTGAACGTCTAGATAGTTCCTTAGGTTCCCCTAAGGCACTATCTAGACGTTCACGGCAGTTTCCACCCAGCCGTCGAGAAAGTTCCACAACCTTATTGAACCTTCTAGATAGCTCCATATTGGAACCAGTCCTTCTAGAAAGGTCCAGAACTTTCTCGAACTTTATAGACATGTCCATCGTGGAACATTCTAGGCTTATTCTCAAATTTTCTAGACATACTGGATTATTCTAGACTCGAACGTAATCCTAGAATGATTTCGTAAAGCAGACGACGTAACAATATTATTAGATATTAGATTAAGTATATATATTATATACTAGCTGCTGCTCGCGACTTCGTTCGCATGGAAATTTTGTTATGTTTTTCAGGGATAAATTATGCATAAAAACCTTTCTCTTGAATAATTCTGGTTATTAATGAAAACTTTTTTTTTTTTTTTTTCTATCCTGCTACTTAGCAATCTGTTTCCAAGGAACAATAATAAGCACCCATTGATGCCATACTCATCTTCTGTCCGCAAATCTCATAGCTAAATCTGGTATGCTATTTCTCTTCAGTCGAGAGAATCTCACGCTGCCCTCTCCCCTCAATTCAGCAGCCAGTTGATTAACATGTTGGTCTAGTCTATTTTGATAATTATTGCTGTATGACTCTATTTCTTCTTTCACTGTTCGCAGGTTCAAATCTAGGTTTACATATCGATTATTTATGTACGGTGGAATATTAAACATGGCTCTCATTGTTTTACTTTGAAACCTTTCCAGTATTTCAACGTTACTATGACTTGCTGTTCCCCATAACTGTATGCCATAAGTCCATACAGGCTTCAGAATAGCCTTATAGATAGCCATTTTACTGGCATCTGTCAGTTGCGACTTACGACCAGTGAGCCAATACATGCTTCGAAACTTGCAGTCTAATTGTTTCCTTTTGGTCCATATGTGTTTGCGCCAGGTTAGGCGTCGATCAAGGTGCATACCTAAGTACTTGGCGTCATCTGAATGTGGGATTTCAGTATTGCCAAGTTTTACAGGTGGACAGGTTTTCCTTCTGAGTGTGAAGGTTACTTGAACCGACTTATCTGTATTGGCTTTAATACGCCACTGCTGCAACCTTGTTTCGATCAGAGTCAGGTGTTGTTGGAGCATTTCGGATGCAGCCTCGTGATTCTCATGTGTTGATAGGATTGCGGTGTCATCTGCATATGTCGCGGTAGTGGTCGAAGCATGAGTGGGTAAATCTGCTGTGAATATAAGATAGAGAACTGGTCCCAGTATGCTACCCTGTGGTACTCCAGACTTAATTTCATGCATTTGTGATGCGTCGGAGTTATATTTTACTTCGTAGCATCTATTTTCGAGGTAAGATTTTAATAATGGAAAGAAGGAATGTGGAAGCGTTCTTTTGATTTTGAAGAGTAGCCCATTATGCCAAACTTTGTCGAATGCTTGGCTAATGTCTAGGAAGACTGCGCTACAATATTGTTTGTCTTCCAGCGCTCTACCAATAACATCAACTAGCCGATGCACTTGCTCGATTGTACCGTGGCCCTCCCTAAAGCCAAACTGGTGAGTTGGTATTATCTCTGCTAGATGTTCTCTCATTCTATTCAAAATGACCTTTTCCAGAAGTTTTCCAATTACCGGAAGGAGACTAATAGGTCTGTATGATGCTACCTCTTGAGGTGCTTTGCCTGGTTTCAGTATCATTATTACTTGGGCAATCTTCCACTGGCTTGGGTAGAAGGACAATCTCAGACACGCGTTGAAGATAATTAGTATAAGCAGTAGCCCCTTTTTTGGAAGTTTCTTCAACAAAGTAGCGTCAATAAGATCGTAACCTGGGCACTTGCCTTCCTTGAGTTTTAGGATTTCGCGCCTTAGTTCTTGTGTTGTAACATGCTTCAAAGGCAGTGACATTTGATTAGGAGAAGTCAGGTATTTGTGTATTTCATTGTCCAGCTGCTGATTGTTGCTAGGAAGTGGTTCAAAAACTTTATGTAGATGATTGGCATACGTGTTAGCTTTTTCACTGTCAGAGCGGGCCCAGGTCCCTGATTGTGTTTTTAATGGTGTTACTTGTTGTTGTACAAAAATATATTTTGAACCTCCATACAAAAAAAAAATTAATGAAAACTGCATCAAAATCCGTTGCGTAGTTTACAGATCTAAGAGTACAAACGGCGGGAAGCATTTTAGTTTTTAACCCCCGACCAAAAATTAGGAGTGTTATAAGTTTGACGTGTGTATCTGTGTGTCTGTCTGTGGCATCGTAGCTCCTAAACGGATTAACTGATTTTGATAAAATTGGTTTCGTTTGAAAGGTGTTTTAATCGAGAGTGTTCTTAGCTATGTTTCGAGAAAATCTGCTCAGCCGTTTGAAAGTTATCACCTCTTTTCTAGTTGTTGAAGGGTTATAAACAACTTCTACGGGTCTGGTGATATCTTGTCACTTGTCACCATGGGCATCGCCAGGGAGGCCCCTCCTCCCCCCTAAAAGCACGTTTATTTTAATTTATAACATTTCCTTGTTGGAATTAACGAAAATTAGCGAGAAGAGGCGCAATTCCGAGAAAACTGGAAGGAATGGGAGGAGATCTATGCCCAGGAGTGGGACAGTCAAAGCTAAGAAAAAATAATTTCAGTCAAAAAGTCAAAATTATTTATTTGCAGTAAATGTGGTACAAGAGATGGACCGCTAAGTAGACCGCTTAGCATAAGCACTAAACAAAGCGGTCGGTTAAAGCTTTTTCTGTCGGGGGTTTTTATACTATGTAATGATTATGTATAAGGGTAGATGTAAGTACTTAGGAACTACTTAGTAGAGGATTTTAAATCTGTCAATATCTTATGATTACAGAATAGTTACCCAAGGATTCAAGAAGAAAAATGTGGTTTCATGTGTAAAAGTGTCTAGAATACCAGTTTCACCTAATTTCTTGTTAGAAATGATTGAAGGCGCATATTTTGCGATGTTCAATGAATTCTATACGTTAGCACATCAGGCAGTGCAAGATATCGACCAAAGAGCCCAGTATGAACTATTTCCTGATGTAATGTTGGTTACTAGTGCTGTGATAAACTCCTTAAAAAATAATCCTTCAGGTACAGAAAACTTACAATTCCTAATCTCTTGCAGGGCCCTGTTTAATAAACGTTACAAATTGTGAATTGTAATCGTTGTTACAAGTCTACAAGTTTCTGTTTAATAAAGAATACAACTTTACCATGGTTTAAAACTGACAAAATTGTAAAATTGTACTTACAATTTTACATATTTCTGTTTAATAAACATTTTCTCTTTACAGGTGACTATTTACATATTTGTAAGGAAAACTGTTTTATTAAACGCTCAATTGTAATATTGTAAATTGTAGAACAATTCCGACAGGTGAAATAAAAAAATATACCATTACAAATGCTGTTTAATAAACGTTTACAAGTGCAGAAAACGCCTGTAGATTTCGATGACAGTATTGTATCATCATCACTACTGTCACTACTTCCACTACTAGTTGTTAGAGCCATTTTTAATGTATAACAATTCAATTTCCTCACTTATTAAATTGACGTACAAAATTGTAAAGTTCTGACACAAGTCGGAATTGTTCTACAATTTACAAAATATGTAAATTTGTAATGAAAATTTTGCGTTTAATAAAACAGTTTTTCTTACAAACATGTAAATTGTCACCTGTAAAGAGAAAATGTTTATTAAACAGAAACATGTAAAAGTGTAAGTACAATTTTACAATTCTGTCGGTTTTCCACCATGATAAATTTGTAAGTTGTATTCTTTATCAAACAGAAACTTCATCATCATCATTAGCCTATAATGTTCCCACTGCTGGGCCTTAGGCCTCCTCTCTATGAGAGGGAGTGGGCTGTTATCCACCACGCGGGCCCAGTGCGGGTTGGTAGATGTCAAATGTCTTCGGTTTTTTAGTTCTAGAACATGCCGGTTTCCTCACGATGTTTTCCTTCACCGTTTTTGAGGGCAGCGGTGATGAAATAAATTACACAAAGTAATGCGCCCGCCTGGGTTCGAACCCACGGCTTACTGCTCCTAAGTCGGGGCTGCCACCACTGGACCACCGCTGCTCTCCTTAACAGAAACTTGTAACTTGTAAAATACAATGACAATTTACAATTTGTAACGTTTATTAAACAGGGCTCTGGTCTTTGATACAGAAAGTCCTAATCATAAGCTTGGCTTTAAGACAACACAAATTTGCTTTGATGCTTAAATTAGACAAAGTTCCAAAATAATGTAATTTCTATAAACAAAAATGATCTTGAGGCGTCTTCTACACTGCAATGCGTCCCGGCGCGGCAGTCCGTGGTTCCTTATGTGGCAGGATGTACTTTTCATGAAAAGAGAGTTATGTATATAAAACGGTTGTGCGTTGTTTCATCGCTAATTGTTTCATCGAATTTCGTTTCACATAAATTGTTTCTCATATTATCATTTCGTAGAATAATCAATACACAGAATACTTACTTTGAAGAAATTTAAATCATCGATTTTTGTTGCCAATAAAGTTTAATGTTAGAATATTCATTTCATAGAATAACAAATCAAATATTCTTTATCCACATATTGTTTGTTTCACATAAAACTTATTACGAAGAATAACATTTTATCGAGTGACAGTTTCTAAATCTCCTACCTTTAAAAAATACATACCTTCCTATAAAATTACAACACCGCATTCACAATAACACCCCTCTTTTTTGGTCGGGGGTTAAAAATAATGCGGATAAATTCTTGTCAAGTAGGAAAACAGTCTTGTTATTCTCACTAATGGTGTCCATGCCTGTTGCACGCAGCATGCAAGCAAGCATGTAGCATGCAAGCAAGCATGCAACATGCAGCGTGCAAGCAAGCATGCAGCATACAACAAGCACGGTTTCTGCTATTTCTATTTTCTGTGAAACGAAATTCTGTGAAACTTCTGTCTGCGAAACAAGGTGACACCATATAAAACGCTAAAAAACACGGCGCCGCGCTGTCGCTTGGCTTGAGGTAGTGAGACCCTAAGATCTTTATATTGTTTCAACTAATGTTGTATTTTTTTTTCAGGACAACCATGTGACGGCCCCATGGGTATTAGCGTAGCATTGTCACCAGCGACAACTACCGTCACGATGTCTAAGTCTATGATTACCAATGCATCATTCCGAACCAAGAAGTTACCAGGTAAGAATAAAAAATCACCTGTCATCAAGTATACTGCTAGCCACAATTTTATATTTCAGTTTAACATTCTTTCAGTAGTATGTAGATTTAATGAGTTACTCCCAATATAATAATACCTAGCTGACATGATATTGTATTTCAATGTTTTTGGTTTACATACAGATGAAAATAACTGTATGCTGCCAAATGCATGCTCCTCGCCTCATACTTTGGATTGTAGCTTGTGGATTAAAAGCATTAATTGTATGTGCAGTGACATTGATAAGTCAGCATAATCTCACAATATTAAAACAAGCAACAATATTCGATTTATGACTTTTCATGGATACTGAAAAAGATCCTCAAATTATAGAATCATTGAAAAACTTTTAAGTATGGGAGTTGTCAAAATATTGTGTACATTATGTTAACATCTTTGTAAAGTAACACACTGAGGTATTTTGGAAAATAAATCACGTTATTTTATTTTTGTAGGACTTTAGAAATACTTATTGAAGCACATGTGACGTCCAGCTGTAGGAGTGCAACTTATGAGCACAGCTCCATCCACTATGTCAAGTGTGTTAGTGAAACAAGTCCTTCATCCTTTTAATAAGTAGAACACTTTTAAAAGATCCGTTGCTTCAATAAACTATACTAAACGCCAAGACTCGTAGCAGTCACGGTCGTTAAGCGTGCGAGTAGGACAGTGAATAATATGTAGGTCATTATCGTCATTCTATTGCCCTAACCCCAATTTATTTGGGGTCGGCGTAGCACAGCACATCTTCTCCTATACTTCTCCTTTAGTCGTCGTTTCAGTAGTCACCTCCTCCTTTTTAGCTATAATCATCTTTCTCACAGCACATCCATCATTTCTTAGGTCTTCCGTCTCTTGCCGCCATCAACATCAATATGCAAAATATTTCGGTAATACAAATATAATTAAAAATCATCTAAAATCTCATACTTATCTACATGTGTGATCTCGCTCCCACGTTTTATGACCGTGGAAACCATGAAGGTTGACGTATTACATATTATAGTCATAGTTGTATTGTATGTAATTATTACAAAACGAAAGCTTATTTTATTTTTGACGGGAGACTTAAAAATTGTTCATTTATATCCTCACTTACCTAACGTAACTGTTTTAGTCAATAACTTATTTTAGTCAATTACAGTCACAGATAGTATAAAGTTTTGAAAAGTAGAACATTGTTTATTGTTGTATTATTTTATGGGTATTTCATTGTAAACTTTGTCTAGGTTTGAATCAAGGCGTTTCGAACTGGTTCTACTTTCACAGCAATATGTACTTAGCTGTAATTCAAGTAAAGGTGCTTCTAAACGAGTAATATTTTATCTGCAATATGTGGCTACATTATTTCCGGCCATCATAAAAAAAAAAGGTGCAGATTTATATTTCCAGCCCCACAAAAACAATATTTTACCAATATTTCTGCACCACTATGGCTCATATGTTTGACTTGTACACGGTCTACAAAATGGCTGTCGAAATATTGCTGTCGCATACATTGCAGTTAAAATTATGCTCGTTTGGAAGCACCTTAAGACTTGGTCATACAGTGCAATATTGAAAGCATTTTTTAGCAACTCTATCTGTTCACGGATGATCACTTCGCTCAAGGCTCAAGGTGCTTTTAAACAGGCAATATTTTTACTGCAATGCATCGCTGCAATACCTTGACAGCAGTTACAGCCAAACTATGCATGCAATATACGACAATATTTAAAAAATAGTTATTCACTTAGACATTCTATTGGTTTTTAAGTTACCTATCGTATCACTCTTGTTTATTCGTTATTATCGTGTTTTTTAATTACAAACGCGTTTGCACCACGGACTATGTCGTCAACAACTTATTTGTTGCCCCTGGAAAAAAACTTCCGACCATAGTCTGTAATAACATATGACAATGAAAGTATTGCCCTTTTGTAAACCCCTTTTAGTCGGTAGTGAGCACCATAGTAATATGAAAGCAAGCTACAAACCATTCCCTTAAATGCTCACTGCAATAGCTTCAACACGATATTTTTTGGATAATGTGAATGTAAAAGGAGAATTTAATTAGCTATATGTATCTTTCTATATTTTTCTTTCAAGCACAATTTACTCATTTCAAAATGCCGATTGTTCATGATTAACAAATTTCAACATTTATTTCCAGATGACATTCCTATACAAGCCGGGCAAGCAGTGCCATCTGATTCGGCTGACCTGCTCACTTCAATCACGGAGGAAGCCGAAGCGGAAGCCGCTCCCATACAGCGGGGCGGTGCCGTCCGGAGTTCCAAGCCTAAATTAAGTTCATTTCCGGTTCTCGGCAAAAAGACCAAAGATGGTAAAGACAAAGGTGCGACCATGGGCGAGAAGAAAGTTACTCTCAAAGAGTCTTCAAAGGGTATTTGGAATTCACTCAGCGGCGGCGGCGGGGATATGGTAGATGCGCAACAGAAGTCGAACGTTACCGAAATTTCTTTAGAAGCGAATGGTAGTATGAAAGATGAAAAGATGTCTATGGCATCAATGCATATCAGTACTGAGAATTCTGATACACGCTCTCAAATCACTTCTGACTCACTAGATATGGAAACGACTCCACGTTTTGCAGCAATGCAAGTTAGTTCGGTATAACTACAAAGGTTCACGGTTATTAGAAAAATTATTTGGTTATATAATCTGAAGGTAAAGTCAAGGTTTCAAGGTAGCAAATTGTTGTGAACAGTCAACGAATGAAAATGTTAAACACCTTAAGGTGAACTTTTACTTGCACCTCATTGTTTTTCCGACTACATTTTCAATAAAAATGACAGTTCGAAAAGTGTCATTCTTTCGTTATGTGAGAAAGGAATTTGTTTGGAACTTGCGGTACATTTTCGATCCTCAAACACTTCTTGGTTGAGGTCATGTTTTAATTAAGGTCGTGGCATGTTAGGGTGCATGGATTGAAATTACCTACATTAGTCGATTAATGTTGTATCTATGTAATAACAGTAAATTGATAAAAATATTTATTTTAAAATGATGTATGTCTGTTGAAAGCTTTTCTTTTAAATATATTACAGAAATTTATCCAGAATAAACTTCTTAAATGTTAATAGTGTTTTATTGTATGTAGCTGTATTTTATAGAGTCTAGTTGGTAATTGTTTAATAACTTTCGGAATTTTATTATACGTTATTGGTACAAAATTGAATATACTTTTATGCATCACTGCCGTGCTCGGCCTAACTATTTCTAGCCTGTGTGTCACGACGACTTAGAATCGTAACTTTTTAAAATCATTAAGTATTAGTTTGGACAAAATAAGCTACTTCATATAATACAAGGTGGAAACCGACACTAAAACGGTTATTACGTAATTGTTTCAGCAGTTATAACAAAAAAAAAACTTTACTGTAGACATTTATCTAAAAATGTCATGTAAAATTCTCCTGTGGACAGTATACGTACAGGGGTTTCTCAGAAGTGTAATTATATCTACAAACTTGTATGATACGATGGAACTATGTACCTACGCCAGTCTTCGCTTATCTTTGCTCCCAAGCTTAGGGGTTACCATTATCAATACGAAAACATTTCGTGTGAAGTCATTAAGCGGTTAGCATAAGTACTATAGTTAAACTTATTTCAGATATAAAGAGTGAGAGGATTTGAGTCTCATTTAGTCAAACTACAAGGTTGACGACGATAAAGGGATTTTGAGAATGAAGTGCGTACTTGCATTAAGTGTTTTCGTGTTGATAGCAATATCTTCATGTGTAGCAAATGACCTAATCATTGGGACCAGCTACAACGGTCGCTTAATATGGCAACAGAAAGCAGAGTACATGGGTTTTCCATTCAAAAAGCGAGTGAAGGAAGTGTTCTACTCAGATCCTGGCCAACAAATAATTAGGGTATGTGCGCAATCATTTTCGTAAGCTTAGAATTTAGTCACAAGTATTCCTACGTTTTTTGCCCAATAATTAATACAAGTTGTGTTTTTTTTTGACGACCATGATGCTATTATCTTAAACAAACGAAAGTGCTAACTGGATCATTTCTTATTTTGGTCCTACCTTGACTCTTGTCACAAACTTTATTACGTTACTTTTATGCTTTTATTTTAAACTCTAGAATCACTTTTCTGTTCGCTGGTTAGAATACCTCCTAATCGAGTAGTTGGTCGAAAGGGACTCGTTAAAACATTATTTCTATAAAAATATAAAATGACAACTGGTTGCGCCCTGGGGAAGGATCTTGAAATACAGTTCCCGACTCCTCAACCGCACAACTAGTTGTGCCGTCCAATTGGTCAAACTTAATTATTACACTAAATAACCGCTTGCTAAGGGCACGACCTCGACTTATGGACGGGGGGGGGGGGCAGCTAGGGCGGCCATAATATTATTATTTGGGGAATTTAAAGCTACAGGCACAGCGGCGCTGGCTGGCTCGTTGAGGAAGGGTTGGGCGGTTTACTTTTATGACTTGATTATACAGGGACACATCGAATAAAAACAGGCTTAATTAGGTACTATTTTCTGGTTTTGTATTTCAGGGCATCATAGCGAGGGACATGGACCACACAACAGGAAGCGCTACCATCACCGCCGGTGGTATTGGGTTCAGTTTCGCCAACATCCGTCTAAAGAGCGAACGCGGCAGTGGACTCAATTACCAAATAGAAATCTATGTATGATTTTTTTAACATTGATAACCGGTCTGTAAGGGTTTGTCTCCACTGATCCCGAGATCGGATTGAATTGGAAACTGATCCCGCCGATTTGTATCCACAGATCTCGAGATCCGTTTCTAACAAAAAAAAAAAAATTGTATCTACCGATCCCGGGATCCGTGCCTAAGAAAAAAGTAAGTATATAAGTTTTTGAAATTGATCTTAATAGAAATAAAAACCAGTTTCGAAAAATATGATACTTTAATTCTTGTCTCTGTAAATCGGGATCAGTTTCCAATTCAATCCAATCTCGGGATCGGTTGAGACAAACCCGCCTGTAAAATAAAAGTTTGCAGTAGTAAATACTTGTTTAAACATTAATGTATCCTTATCTGTATTTAGTATGTACAGTCAGCATCAAAAGTCGGTTAACACTTATAAATATTACTCCAAGTTTTGTGATGGTCAGTGTGATCTGAGCTTATATTGTTTTGCGAATTTGTGTAACCATTGATGAAAATATTGTTATGTCTTTTACTCCAGTCTGTTAATATAGATCGTTCTAAAACTAAGACGTCTTATAATTTTGGTTATGTAAAGCGACTTTTGCTGCTGACCGTACGTACGTACTTACCCATTTGCAAATCTCACTTCCTTACGCAAGAAAGGGAGAACGCGAATGGATAGAAAAGCAATGAGTAAGTTTACAGGGTTCTCTTTTTAAGTGGGATAATATGAGGAAAATTATTAGATATTAGAAAACATTAGTTCTGTTTTACGAAAACAATTCATTACTCATACTCTGAAAGTAGATCTGAAGTTGCCTGAGAGCGGGTTGAAAGTAATACTTTTCAGCCCTAGGGAGAATCGCTTTCAACTGACAGATGTCAAATTATAAAAAAAAATACTAGTTCTATTCTCACATTTTTATTGAACCATGTTCCAACTTTCTATGCAGCCACGATGTAAAATTGAAATAACTTAAGTTAAGTATTGATTAAATGATATATATTTTTAAAACACTTTGTTATAATTTAGTTTCAACAGTTTTTTTTTAAACAACATTGATTTGGGCAAAATATTTACCATTTTTCCAATGATGAAAATGAAAAATAAAGGATGAATAGGCTGGCCACAGAAAAAAAACAAAACAGGCGGGAGCGCGGCAAACAGTTTTACTCATTTTTTCTTTAGCTAATTCGTGTTTTTATTTTTACTTTCCTTGTACTATTCGAAATGAAAAGCACAGTGTTTACCTCGGGTTAAAGACTTATTTAGTCCCTCGAACTATTGGCGCCCTCACCGTCTCGGGACTAAATAAGTCACTTTCACCCCTAGGGTAACAATGTACTATTGTCATACTTACTAAATGTTTGGTCAACTGTGAGTTGTGTATAATATTTTTTATGGACACCTCACACTTGACCAAAAATTGCGTCACCGTGCACCGGTGGCTGAATAGTTGTGGCTCTTGGTAGGAATGAGAACAATAAAGGGAGGAAAAATTTAGTGGAAAAATGAAAATGGGTTAAGAGTAGAGAAAGACCAAAGAAACGATGGAAGAACGAAGAACCGTGTGTAAGACCGAGTAAGACGGCAGTTATAGCTAGAAAGGTAACCTATGGGAATATGTCGAATAGGTAATAGGTTTATTTTCTTCCATACTTGTCACGACCCCCAAATAAATTGCGATAACGACAGAAGAATGATATCCATACCAAATAATTTGAGTTACTAACTTATATGGTAGGTAATCGTGCATCTGTTTGGTTGTCAATCTGAGTGGATCAACACAGAGTTGTGGGGTTTGGCCTCAAACTTTATCGATCTGCGCGACTGAGCGGTCACCGGTCACTTGCCTACCTACTGAACAGCGCTAGTCCCAATACTTCAAAGTTTTATAGTAGAGACAAGCTAGACCTAATGAAAAATCAATACAAGTCCTACATTGGTAGCTTCTAGTGATGGTGAAGGTAATATAATATATTGCATCACAAGTTAGATAAATGCTTTCAACTACGCTATAGCTTCACTGCTACACGTAATATGTTTACATACGAGTTTATATCGATACTTACTTAGTAAAATATGTTTGCTGCCCTTTCGAACTCAATCGATAAAAGCAATTTGTATACTCAGCATTTACTAGGAACTGAACATAGGTAATAAATGCGCGCAGTGTGTGCCTTTCTCATTCACTATACAGTAACTTAGTTTTCTCTTTACTCAAAGACTACAATGGCTCTACCCGACAGCTCCAAAAAGACGGTACCTACTTAATTGTTGTTATAAATTATGAGCGTTTACGCCTTACGACCTTTCATACAAACCTAGTTAGCAAGTCCATAATTTCCGAAATGACTGAACCGATTTTAATAAAACTTCATACCCTGCATGCAAAAATTGTGTTACAGCTAAATTCAGGGCTTTAAATAACGGCAAAATTTTCGTAACGTTACCTTCATTAGTCGGTGTTACCGTTAATATTAAAATAACGTTAATAAAATTAACGTTATTTATGCGTATTTTATCGTTAATTTTTATAACCGTTAATTGCAACAAACCTTGCGAACGCCGCATTTCGTGGGTCGCTAGGTCATGGTTGAGGGAGTCAGTATATGGTTAGCAACTTAGCATCTCACATACCACACACAACCTTAAATGTGACCGGGTTTTAGCTAAATTAACGGTACAGTAACGTTATTATCGTATATTAGGTTAATTGTATTTAACGTTAAATTACTGGTAATGTTATCAATTAACGTTATATTTTTGTAAAGTTAATAAGGTATCACATTGGAATTAACGTTAAGTAACGGATATTTTTTTGTTAGTTGGTAACGTTAACAAGCCCTGAAATTAGACCGATTATAAAAAATATCTATAGAAAAAGAAATTTCCATTTTTTTTTTAAACATTTCGAAAATCTTTTTAGTACCTAACATTTTAGACCTATGTATCCTTGAAAGTTTGTTTGAAATGCCGTATTATTTATTTATATTTTTTATTAAACAATTTTAAAACAAACTTTTATTTAAAAACTAAGCCCCACAAAACCGTTTTCACAGTTTGTCTGTGGGAACGGAACGATATTTTAAAAATAATGTTATTATACTAAAATTAAAGTTGAAACTAACAATCAATAAATCTTAGAAACTACTTATTTACTCTCTCCCAGCAATCTGCAAACCACTTTCCTAAAAAATATGGTTTACAGACTCCTGAGAAAGAATAGTTTAAGCGATTTTGCAAACTGACTTTTAATTTTCTGACTTCTTATATCAGCAGGCAATCGGTTGAGAAGGTATGGTACTCTTTTATCAAGCGTTCGGTCGCCAAAATAATTACTGATTTTAGGTACATCAAACTTGCCTGCTGATATTGACCTAGTAGCATGGTTATGGGTAACAAGCGATTGGTCAAGTTATTAATTGGTCCTCTTAACAGAACTTGAGTGGGAAATGGCTGGTAGCTCAAACGAAGATATTACTTAATACAATTTTAATAAGTTTATTTAATATAATTAACCTTAATAAATTTATTGTGACCATTAATTCTGTCACTGACGTGCGTTTGGGTTCTACTGGGAACAGTGAAAACATTCCTGTTGACGATGTCTTCGGGTTGTGCAGAAAAAGGAATGTTATCTAAAGCGCGCGGAACTGTCCTCCGATTGTTAACTTCAAGGAGTTGTTGCAGTTTGTTGATGACAGCAGCCTGTTCGTCTCGCTCCATCTCGTTTCTGACTATAGGCAGATTGGCAGCACATACCCATAGGTAAAACATACCCACTGAAAGCAGACACTGAGAATAGTAAGCAGAATCTTAAAGGCTTATTAAACTTTGTACTTATACCCAAACAAAGCAAAGTAGGCAGGTACCTGGTAGGGTTCTAAATAATTAAGTAAGACAGAACGATCTAGGTTTGTTCGATTCGTGTTTCTCCCACACTCTTAGTGTGAAATACGTTCCGAGTTCTTACATAGTTAGTTATCAAGTTACTAATACTAAATAGCCAGTAGATCTTAATTAAAAACTTACGAAGCAGAAATCCGCCTGCAACGCTTGCCCCTATCAGCAAACCAATGTCCATGGTATTTTGCTTGATCAGAAGTAGGAAGGTGGCAACCAAAGTAGATATCAAAATGAGACGCAGTAGCTCCATCAGTATGAAGGTGACCATAAGCATGTTGTTACACTGTCGGGGTAATTAATAAAAGGTAAATTTTTAATGAATCAAAGAGTCTTTCCTTGCTAACCGTACCAACTTATGATTCAGACTTTCCTGCAAGGAAAGTCTTGATGCTTAGGTACTGTACCTATGTAATTGAGTAGGTATTGATATATGTACCTACCGTGTAAGCTCCATAAATATAAATAATGCATACAATCATGTAAATACTTGTAAAACTAATGCCAAGTGAAAGATATTTTTCTGGATCTGAAAAATTAAGTAATGATTAGAACATTCAAGTTTGGTCAAATCTACATACTTAATTATAAGCATTTTATTGTAAGCCCATGACCATTGACATTATTGCCCACCTGCTTGCATGTCTTCCAGATAGCTCTTTGCGTATATGAGATTGTAATCATTTATCCAGTTTGTAATCTCATCTTTAACTAATTGAGACTGACTGTATCCTAAGCAACAAAATACTAATATCAGGAGTCCCTGAAACTAATATTTGGAATTAAATATAAAAAGACCAGGGGCGTTATTAGGACGTCTTAAAGCAGTATTGTATTATTCTTATTTCAGTATGGGAAAGAGACAGAGCTATAGAGGACGTCTAGCGCCATCTCTTTCCCACTCTGGTATAAGATTAAAACAATACTGCTCTAAGACTTCATGTTAGGCCACCTGGTGTATGGTTTGTTAATAAATTATAACTATTGGTAACAAAACAACGCTTACCAATGAAAATATCCCAATCAATATACCTCCCAAACGTAATGAAAACCAAAAGCAGCAGCTATACACTAAAGCCATTATGATGCTCCAATACATCACATTTTAATTTGTGTTAAATTAAAATGTACCTGTCCGAGTGTTGGCACCTACGTCCTGTCTCGCAAGTCAGCACAAAATGTTACGTATCACACAAAATCTATTGCATCATGTCGTGTCACAAAACCGACGGGGGTAGGTACATAATAGCTTATAATAACAATGAATCACGATAATTGTTGACGGTATTGATCTACCAGATCCTATTTCTGATAACGTTTTGGAGTCAATAGCTAAACATGCAAAACCATTTAGGTACTGAAGGAACCCCTTTGGTCCCAAAGCACTATACTTATCGATATTGGTTGGTTCATCCGCTTACAACCTGCTGGGAACTGGAGACCAGCTGCTGCAGGGTGCGAAAACAGGTAGGTACTTACTTAATTTATGGAGATATGAATCTTCATGAATCATTCGGATTGTAATAGACAGTCATTATCATCTGCCTAGCGTTTTCCCACCTACCTATGTTGGGGTCGGCTTCGGGTCTAATCGGGTGCAGCTGAATACCAGTATTTTAATAGACAGTAGGTACCTACTAGTGTGTAACGAAATTAGGATTCTGGCTGTAGGTACACAACCAATAACATTTTTAGGAGGAACTTAACTATAGCTATTACCATTACCATAGATATAATTATGTTGGCAACACCAAGTGAAGCTACTGAGAGTGGCGGTGAGGGAAGAGGGGCCGAGGTGACGCCGGTGGACACGGCGGGAGGATCGCCCCTTTTTTCAGCGACCGACCTCGACGCGAACGCTTGTGCTGTGCTTACCTTTACTTAATTTTGATATAATAAGTTGATTGTCTAAATTTATGGTTTTAATATACACAAGTTATATATCTAGTTTGTTTTGCTTTAACAGCCTTAAATAGTAGAATACCTACAAAAAGTTAACATCAGAAGTGTGCTAAATACCTATTATTTAACCCAGCCCACATAATGGGGAAAACAAGCAAAAGTAAACGCAAGCATAAAGCCAAACGCGCTAGACACACGTCAAGTAGCAGCAGCTCAAGCACGGAAAGCAGCAGCAGTGGCACGGAGACGCCGCCACTGCCGTCGCGATCTCGAAAGAGGGTAAAGTCAACAACGACTGTGAGTACAAATTTGAATACCCTCCATAATATGATACCTGAGTTTGAACCTTTGAATGATAATGTTACCTCATGGCTGAATGTAATCGAATCTTATGCATCAACTTTTAAATGGTCTGATAGTATCGTTCGTTATCAAGCTCTTAACAAGCTCAAAGGTTCCGCTAAAACGTGGTACGAGTCTATATTACGTAATGATCACATGTGGACGGCTTGGTTATGGAAAGACTGGAAAGAACGGATTTCTATAACGTTCAAAGTCAAAAGGAATATGTTTGAATTATTGCGAGAAATTATTGACCGAAAACCCGTTGATAATCAATCCTTATACGATTTCTTTTTTGAACAAAAGGCAAAAATTGATAATTTGTGTTTAAATTTCTCCGAAAATGATATTATTTCTATTATATTAGGAAATATAGGCGATAATAATATTACAGCATCTGTCGAAGCTAGTAATTTTAAATCATGTGATAGTTTGGCGGGCTTTCTGCATAGTCGTGTCTATAAACCCAAAATAGCTAGGCAAGCAGTCAATCATAGTGGATCAAGTAATCGTGAAGTAAATATCAAAGGCGCAACGACAAATAATGTTCCCCAAACCGTAACGTCTGTTCCACTACCCACAAGTTCGTCAAATCAAAACAACACTAATGCATCATTAGGTCGTAAATTAATAGAATGTTACAATTGTGGCGGTAATCACAAAAGAATTCAGTGCACAGTTAAATGTGAATATTGCGGTAAAAAGGGGCATTCGGAAAGTTCTTGTTACCATAAAAAGAATGCGAAGGTAGAAAAATCAAATTCCACCACAGATAAACAGGAAACAAAATTCGTGCAGCAAATAAATACCAAAGATACATTTTGTAAGAAAATAAGTATTTGTGGTCTCACACACGAAGCGTTTATAGATACAGGCAGTAGTTGTTCGATAATAAGGTCTGATTTCGTTAAGAAATATAATAATTTTGAGATAACTCAACTACCCTCTCCTGTGATTTTGCAAGGGTTTTCGAAGGATAATAAAAGAAAGTCATTCTTTCATAACAGTGACAAAGAAGGTTCGAGTGAATATCAAGTTAGATTCAGCTTGCATTAATGATATAGAAATGTATGTTCTCGACGAATTATCTGGTTGTGACGTGTTGATTGGTCGTAACGTAACAGAAAGATCTGATTTGATGTATACTCGAATAGGCGATACACTGACATTTCAAAATGTCACTGATATAGAAAACATTTTAGTATGGTAGACGAATCACTTCTAAACTTGGATACTGGTTCGCATAGTAACGAACTAATGTTACTATTAAATAAATATAGGCAGTGCATAGCCTCAACTATAGGACAATTGGGTAAAGTAGAAGGTCATGAGATGGTTATTAATGTGAGTGATGATAAACCAGTTCAATTTAGGCCATATAGAACGTGTAATTCAGATAGAATCATTATCAGGGAGATGGTAAATGAACTTTTAGAGAACGGTATCATACAAGAGAGTAAATCATCATACGCTAGCCCGGTTTTACTTGTTAATAAAAAGAACGGTGAGAAAAGATTGTGTATTGACTACAGAGCTTTAAATAAATTAACCATAAAAGATAAATACCCAATGCCACGGATAGAGGATTTAATTGACAGACTTCAAGGTTGTACATTTTTCTCTTGTTTTGATTTAAAAAGTGGGTATTATCAAATTAAAATGGCCCAGGCGTCTATCCATAAGACAGCTTTCATAACTGAAGACGGGCATTATGAATTTTTGCGAATGCCGTTCGGCTTGGCCAATGCCCCTTCGTGTTTCCAACAAATGATGGATAAAGTGATAGGTAACATGAGATTCGGTAATATCATTAATTATCTTGACGATACTTTGCTTATAAGTAAAACGGCGGAAGATAACTTAGTTCTTATTGAAAAGGTACTCCGCATTTTTAAGGAAAACGGTCTAACAATTAATTTAAAAAAATGTCATTTTCTCAAAAGAGAAATAGAGTTTTTAGGGTACCGAGTAAATTTCGAAGGTCTCAAACCTAGCAAAAATAAAGTTAAAGCAGTAAAAGAATTCCCTACCCCCAAAACGGTTCACCAACTTCGTCAATTCCTGGGCCTTATTAGCTATTTTCGTAAATTTATTAAGAATTGTGCCGTGCTTTCTAGTCCTCTTACTAAATTGTTAAAAAAAGATATCCCATGGCAATGGACTTCCGAACATGATAATGCTTTTTTGGTTTTGAAAGACGCTCTTATCTCTGACAATGTTTTAATAGTGTATGACCCCAATAAACAAAATGTACTGTACACGGACGCAAGTAGAGACGGAATCGCTGGTATCTTGATGCAAGTTACCGATCACGGTGAGAAGCCAGTACATTTTTATAGCCGTCAGACTACAGAAGGTGAAAAGAAATATCACTCGTTTGAACTAGAATTATTGGCTATCGTACAATCGTTAGAAAAGTTTAGGCATTATCTACTAGGCACTCATTTTCGTATAGTGACGGATTGTAATGCAGTACGTTACGCACTGACAAAAAAAGATATAATTCCCAGAATATCTCGATGGGTTTTGTCTACACAAGAGTACTCGTTTGACATTGTTCATAGAGAAGGTAGTCGGATGCAACATGTGGACGCTTTAAGCAGGAATCCATTGGATTCTGGAGAAAAATCGGAGGCTGAGGTAGTTATGTCCATAACTGAAGCAGACTGGTTGCTTTCTGTTCAGTTGCAAGACCCTCGTATAAAAAACATTCGAGAAACCTTAGCATTAGGTGAAGTGTACAAAAACAAAGAAACATTTGATAAATATGAGCTCCTAGGTAATAAAGTTTACCGACGTACCAGTCAAGGTCGTCGTTGGGTCGTGCCTAAAAAGTGTAAATGGCAAATCATTAAATACAACCACGATGACGTTGGTCATTTTTAACCGACTTCAAAAAAGGAGGAGGTTCTCAATTCGACGGTATGTTTTTTTTTTTGTGTGTATGTTACGCGATTACTCCGCCAATTGTGGACGGATTTTCAAAATTCTTTTTTTGTTCGAAAGGAGATACTTCTGAAGTGGTCCCATAGTCACCAAGTCAGGATCTGATGATTGGATCCTGGAGAAATCGAGGGCAACCCTCAAATTTTATAGGAAAACTTACAGCGGTTTTGGTATTTTCTACAACAAGTGAAGCATTTGCGTTCAATAAGAATCATTCTATCATCAGATCTGATGATGAATCCTAGAGACAGGCACCGGAACTCAATAATAAGACAATGTATCTTAGCTGTGTTTGGGCTTGTTGGAATTGTAACGGTATGCAATTTCCAGGTGCATGTACAAGTAATAATTTTAAAAAAATAGAAATCTTTTCATTTTTTTTTATTTTAACCGACTTCTAAAAGGAGAAGGTTATCAATTCGATTAGTTTTTGTTGAATGTACACCGATTACGCTGAGACTTATTACTTTACTAACTTCTTTAGTTTGATGCGGAATAGTTGCTATTTGGTCCCATAAAAAATGTTATATAGTTTGGCCCTGTAGTTTTCATTTTATTTTATTTGTAAATTTATCACGTACACCTATTTCTCCGTGATTACTGGACCGATTTACATGAATCTTCATTCATTTGGTAGAGAAACATTTTTTCATGAATATGTACCGCATTAAAATTAAGGTAATCATCCATGGTCGTGCTGAAGAGGATCACACCCCGGTGGGCCCATATGAATTTTATTATCTTTGCTTTGGTGCTTTTTGAGTCATCCCCTTTATTATGCATTTTGTCCTTTGTCGTATGTATGGACGATGTGCTGGTGTCTAGTTACAATGTAAAAATGATACTAGACAAGAATTTAAGTGAGATACCACAACTGAAAAGGGTATAATAAAAACTTTTTACAAAAAAATATAACCGACTTCCAAAAAAAAACAAAAAAGTGCAAAATAATATTTTACTTTCGGAAGTCGGTGGCAAAAAAAAGAAAGAAACAACAACAAGACAACCGACAAGTCACCGACTGACGAAAGTAAAATATTATTTTGCACTTTTTTGTTTTTTTTTGGAAGTCGGTTATATTTTTTTGTAAAAAGTTTTTTTCAGTTGACAAGACGGTAGAAAGAATATCATGTAGATATTGGTTTAAACGCTTACGACATATAGTAAAAAAATATATTAAAAATTGTTTGCACTGTGTCTTCTATAAGTGTAAGGGAGGGCCAAAAGAAGGCGAGTTACATTCGATACCAAAATATGCGCAGCCGTTTCACACCCTACACCTAGACCATCTGGGACCTTTTGTCACTACGCAAAATAACAATAAATATTTGCTAGTTATAGTAGATTCTTTTACAAAATTTGTATTCATTACGGCGGTACCTAATACAGAGTCTAGTAATGTAATCAATGAACTAGGAAATATTTCCAAAATATTTGGTAACCCTCGGAGACTTATCACAGATGCTGGATCGGCTTTTACATCTAAAATGTTTGATAAATTTTGTATTTCTAAAAATATTAGGTTACACACGATCGCTACGGGCATGCCCCGATCTAACGGCCAAGTCGAAAGATTTAATAAGACTATATTAGAATCTATGAAAACTATGGGAGCTAATTTAGATGAGGATCATTGGGATAAATGTATACCGCCATTACAACAAGCTATAAACAGTACTTACCACAAAACAATAAAAGCTGTCCCTTGTGAAGTGTTCTTGGGCTATAGACTGCGTACAGATAGTGACAGTTTAGGACCTGAGCTAGGAGACGTTGATGGCCATACTATTGACGTGACCAAATTACGTAAAGATGCATCTGAGAATATAAATAAGAATGCAATATCGCAGAAAAAACGATTCGATCTAAGCCGCACCAAAGCAAAATTGTATCACGAGGGTGATCTAGTACTCGTTAAAATCCAAAGTCAAACTAACGATGGGCGGAGCAAGAAGCTACTACCAACATTCAAGGGCCCGTTTCAAATAAAGAAATACGTAGGACAAGACAGGTATCAAATAGAAGATATGAGAGGAAGTCAAAGGTCAAAAAAAATATATGAAGGAGTGGCCGCTGCGGAGAATATCAAACCATGGATCAAAATCGATAATTGGTCTATAGAGTAGGACGCGTGTTGGCAAGGTACATGATTTATACACTTATTTACAGATACCTCTTATTATGTTATAAGCTTATGTGAAATAGGGTAAACTATAAATGAGTATGTGTGCTGGTTTGCCAGAAACAGTGTTCACTATCCAGGGTAGAAGTGGTGTGCTGAAGCAGTTACTGCCTAAGACTAAAGGAGTAAACTGGAACAGGCACTTCTTCGGACTAAAGGAGTGAACAGCTGGTTTACAGAGTTTTTTCTAAGCCTAAAGACAACAAGCTGTAAGTTGGGCAAATCAGTACTATAAGGAAACAGTGAATCTGTTTCGCAGTTTCCTAAGCCTAAAGGAGACTTTGATAAAGTTCACTGATTAAAGGCAACACAAGTTCAAAATTTCTAGAATACTTTCTAATACTTGTGTTTTATTTCTAGATGTATTGATTCCGGTCTGCAAAGATCGGTATTGGTTGGAGCGTGCCTGAGGACATGCACGATGCAGGAGGGCCGTGTTGGCAACACCAAGTGAAGCTACTGAGAGTGGCGGTGAGGGAAGAGGGGCCGGGAGGATCGCCCCTTTTTTCAGCGACCGACCTCGACGCGAACGCTTGTGCTGTGCTTACCTTTACTTAATTTTGATATAATAAGTTGATTGTCTAAATTTATGGTTTTAATATACACAAGTTATATATCTAGTTTGTTTTGCTTTAACAGCCTTAAATAGTAGAATACCTACAAAAAGTTAACAATTATCATATAAAAAATATTTCTATGGCTTGTTATGATATAATATGTAACTTTTGAGACTGAATAAACGTTTTTCATTTTTTTTTTTTTTTTTTTTATGATATTCAGTCATTATAATGTCGCAGCAAATCCTATGTACGACAATTATTTGCGGGGCTTATTCATATTTAATTTTCAGAGTTCCGTAGACTTATAATAAATTAACAGGGCCTGCTCGATCCCATATGAAAAAAAACTTTGAAGTAAAAAACCATTCTTACTAATAGTAGGTAGTAGTAACACGGGCAAAAACTTTGCCCGTGTTACTACCGCAGTTGAAAGTAGTAGCACAGGCAATTATTTACGGTAGCCGATAGTCGTGTCGGCCAAATGCCTCGACCAACATCTGAGTAGGCTTTAGCTTGGCAGCTGGATCTAGGGCTTGATTTAGAAAGCAGTACTTATGAGGTTCCTCTCTCAAGAGCCCTGACCACCGGTATCTTGGACCACTTTTCCCAATGCCGATGGGCTACTATTTTTATATTTTAAATGTTGTCTAAATCACTTTGTAAAATATTTTAAAATATAATTAGTATGTAAGTAAATAAATTAACTAAATAAAAAAATAGTGCGTGGAGCCTCTCTACGCGGAAGAAGTGAAACTTCATAATACTACACGCATGCGTTCGAGTGCCACGCATTCACTCTCGTTATTTTATTGAGCTTCAAATATTTTGTTGTTTTCTTGTTGTATTATTTTTTATTACAGAAGTTTATCGAGGTTATTCTACTCATGGAAACTGAGCAAAGGCTGGTCACACCGAAGAGTCGAATGCATGACTGTTTGCACGCCATCTTGCGTACCTACCTAGTCGAGCTACGTAATCACAAATCTTGTAATACTGCCATCTCTTGGTAAGTTTTAGAAATGGTAGAGTTTAAAGCAAACTTGTTGGAAGTCGCAGAAGTTTCACTTCAATAATAATAAGAAGAAAACCGATTAAATCAACAATATAAAAACTGAAAAAAAACAGTTGCTTAAAAGCACAAAACCGGATCTAAGTAAACACAAACTTAAAAATGAAATAATCCTATGAAAAAATGTAAAAGTCACATATATTATGTCACCAATGCTGACGAGACGCCGATAGCGCATGCAAAAGCCGGGTTGTTTTAAATAACCGGTTTTTTCGGGTTTCTTGTGTACAAAACTGTGAAACCGGTATAGGTTTTTTCAATCTCTATTAAAAAATGTGTAGAAGGAAATTAAAATGCTAAAGCCTAATCAAAATATGTATTCTTTACTTTTATCTTACCTATGTGTATAATAATGAGCATTTGTTTGGACTTCAATAAGCTACAACTACTAAATATCAATATAAATAAATTCTATTCTTCATACATAACATACCTAGAATAAAACTAATTATTTATGTAAACAACATAGTCTTAAAAATGGTACTGAGACTTATATTCAGAGACGTCTCAGTGATCAATAGGTTTAATACTGAAAGTGTTCATAGACTCGTTCGAGGGTCTCTGAATATTGATTTCAAGCTTGAACGTGTCCGTTTGATGATATCCAGGCTCCGACCAACCCTGCTCCAAACTGTGGGATCTGAAAAGTTCCAATCTAACTTGGAGAACCGATTTGCTGCCGTGGAAACCACAAATAGCGTTGACATTGACCAGGCCCTCGAGAATGTGGTCGGAATCCTCAGGAAGGAAGGTGTGAGATTTTGCGAATTGCGGCGTAGAGACAGGAAGTCGAAGTTTTCGGAAGAAACGCTCAAGCTCATGGAGAAACGACGTGAACACCCACCAGTCAGTTTGTCAGAGTGGCATGCTATAAACATGAGAATTGGCAAACTTGTACGACGCGATCTCCGACGCTCCAACACTCGTTCAGTAGAACGAGCGATTGAGCAAAATCGGGGATCGAAAGTATTTGTCCAATCTCTTGGGAGAAGTCATCTGACGAAGTTGAACACTACAAGTGGAATAGTCGTTTCTTCCGGGCCGGATGTTCTTTTGGAAATTGCTAACGAACTCAATTTATATTAACAACTCAGCTATACGCTACGCGTGCATCTCAACCAACAATCAACCTGATCCCGAAAATGAGAAGTTTTGAGCTACATTAACATGCCACTTTACGGAAGACTTGCCAGAAGTCAACCTAGACGAAATTGCGATAGCTCTCAAACAGCTTAAAAACGGAAAAGCCCCTGGAGAAGACGGTATTACGACTGAGCTCCTGAAATCTGGTGGTAAACCTGTAGGTGCTCCAGAGCATTTTCAATACTGTTCTTTTTCATGAGAGAAAGATAGAAAATAGCTTATAGACGTGGTTAAGCCACGTCTATAAGCCTGGAGGATGATGATGATGATCAGACCACATCCACACAGTGCGGCAGATTATACAGAAAACAGAAGAGTATAATCGGCCCCTGTGCTTAGCGTTTATGGACTATGAAAAGGCCTTTGACTCGATCGAAATCTGGTCGGTTTTGGGATCTCTGCAGCGATGCCAAGTCGATTGGCGATACATCCAAGTGCTGAGAGGTCTTTACAACGCCGCTACTATGGCCGTCCAAGTCCAGAACCGGCAGTCTAAACCTATGCCCTTGCATCGTGGTGTGAGACAAGGGGACGTTATATCCCCCAAATTGTTCACAAATGCATTGGAGGTTATATTCAAGACGCTGGACTGGAAGGGGCGCGGCATTAATATAAAAGTCGAGTACCTCTCACACTTACGATTTGCAGATGATATCGTCATCGTGGCGGAAACGCTGCAAGATTTGAAACATATGCTGAATGGCCTAGCTGATTCTTCTCAATGCATTGGTCTCCGGATGAACCTGCATAAAACCAAGGTTATTTTCAATGAACATGTCAGTCCGGAACCAATTGCAGTTCAAGGCAGTATTCTCGAGGTTGTTAAGGAGTATGTTTACCTCGGGCAAACTATGCAGTTAGGTAAAAACAACTTCGAGAAAGAGGCCAACAGAAGAATACAGCTGGGCTGGGCAGCGTATGGGAAACTGCGTCGTGTCTTCACATCGCCAATTCCACAGAGTCTAAAGAAGAAAGTCTATAATCAGTGCGTCCTACCCGTCATGTCGTACGGTGCCGAAACGTGGACACTCACGGTAGGGTTGGTCCACAAATTTAAAGTCTCTCAACGTGCTATGGAAAGAGCTATGCTCGGGGTTTCTCTGAAAGATCGAGTTCGTAACGAGGTGATCCGCCAGAGAACCAAGGTTATCGACATAGCCCACCACATTAGCACGCTGAAGTGGCAATGGGCCGGTCATATAACCCGAAGAATCGATAACCGTTGGGGTAGACGAGTTTTTGAGTGGAGACCACGGATCGGTAAACGTAGCGTAGGACGTCCTCAGACTCGGTGGAGCGATGATCTTCGCAAGGCGGCTGGCAAGAGCTGGATGAGAGTGGCCGAGGATCGTGCTCAGTGGCGTGTCATGGGAGGGGCCTATGTCCAGCAGTGGACGAATACAGGCTGATGATGATTGGGAATGTGTAAATAAAATTAAAATGTACAAATTATTTTTATTTATTAATAATTCTTCCTGCAGTGCTTAATAGTTGCTGACAATTTAAGAACGAGATCTTGCAGTTAACTTTATTATTTACATTTAATGTGTGCTAGGCTTGCTTCGTCTGGTTTAGTAATGGCACTATTTACTAATGTAAAGCGGTATCGGTTGCACTACTGAATATTATTATAATGTAAATTCAAATCAAATTCATTGCAACAGAAATATTAAGTACATTTTCAATCAGAATATTCAAGTGGAGATTATATTATTTTAATACTATATAAAACACAGTATCGGAAGTTTATTTTAATGACTTCATCATACCCAATACAAATTTGAACGAAAACTTGGCAATTCTAACTTACAATGCTATTTTTTGGTAAACACATTAATTTTAAATGTAATAGAAAGTTAAACACAAATTACCTTTTTTGTGTCATGTAAGTCACGGAATTTAGGGCATGACTACCACACAGTCTTCTACGTAATGTGAATTGTTCTATCGACCGCTAATCGGGACGTCACACATTGATAAGTTATGTTTTGGTTTAAACACTGACCGCACAAGTATCTAATCGTCACTATAAATAAAGTATTAAATGATAAGTTTCAAATATTTCAGTAACGAAAACTTAGTTTCTAGGCTAAGAGACCTTTATTCATAATTTAATAATAAGTCCACTTACAACTGTTATTTGAAATGAGCAATATTTACAAATGATGCAAATAAGGTTTTGGTCAGTGTATTTCGCTACTAATCGAAAAGAGTGTGAGTGAGAGTGCTGTAACGAAAAAGATTTGACACACATCACTATTTCTACACAAGGAGTTGGGTTGACTACTTACGTCATAAGTTGAGGAGAGCTATGTTTGCTTACAGAAATATTTTATTAATATTATTATAAGTACCACATACTAAAATACGCAATTGATATTGAAAAATCTGACGATATTTTTCCAGTCAATTAAAGCTTTTCTATCAACATCTTACAAAATATTAACTACAAAATTAAAATGCCATCAATCGTAAATATTTTTAATTCAATATTTAGAATTTTGATTCGAATTGGTTTTAACTAAACTTCCTATCGTAAGTCGTAATTTTTTTAACAAAATCGAAATTATAAGTAACTGTGATTATTATGTCTATACCCCTATTTGCTAAAAAAATAAAACTTACCTTGGCAGCAAATTATTAAATTATCGTCGCTGTACACAAAGTATAAGATCGAGGTGTCATTTTCATTATAGCATACAAGCTCGTTATTGAGTCAGAGATCATCGGCAGTGCACGCGCGACGACAAACGGAATCTAAAATTCCTAGAGCGAGATTTATACATTGAGCAACACTCTAAAATCTCACTCAAATTATAATTATTTAAAGTTAACATAAGTAGGTATATAGAAGCAAATAGTAACCTATTAAAACTAAAATTAGATAGGCATTATTTTAGTTTAGACATTTCCACCACTAAAATTTACAGTGACTGGACAACATGTTTAAATAAAGCAAAATTATAAATTGGAACTCATAAATCGCATGACATGTTGAGTACATTTGGATCAAGTTTGGTTATAAGCTATGACATAATAGTTTAACTATATGTTAGTGATTGAGGTACGCCATTGACAGTCTTTGATTTCAGGACCCCGTTTTCATAAGACATTACTGTCTCCCGACCGTTCTCTGTAACCCTGTAAAGAAAAAATAAGTACTTATAATGTAGTTTAACCATTTGTTGCCAACTAAACTGTTTTGAATTGTTAAGATACTTAGATACTACAATGATGTCCAGCGCTATTTATGACCAAGCACCTGAGGTGATACGCAAGAAAGGCAACGCCACCCGATCTCGTCTAACGGACGACACCTTGCAGTGGTCATGTGAACTCAATAGGTTGCGCGCCTAAGTAGGCCACTGCAAACACAATTTGGCAAAATGTGGGATTAAGGGTCTTTCTGACACTCAGTGTGAATGTAGTGATTGACCTGATTACCTACTGAGCAAAGTCATTTCAGAAGTCTTCATCAATACGTAAGAAGATATTGATGGTCATAAAAATACGGCTATTCCGTCGGCTAATAATGCACCGTAAAAAAGGAAGGGGTAACTAACGAGATTAGAACCCATTTTTTAGCCTAGTGTGTTTTTGTCACCAGCTTTTCTAACTATATTCACTTAGGCTCATTTGCGTTGCAGTTCATCGTTGTAGACAGACTATATATAAGAGTATATAAGAGTAAATATAAAGTGGTGGTGGTTGTAGTACTAGTATAAACTAGTATCTAATAGATGCAGTCCACGGTTAGATCCCGAGGGATAGTTACCGCATCGGTCCCCAGCGTTTAACAGCGTGCTTGTGCATGCGGTATTAATAACTCAAGTTACGTTTAAAAGCAGACAGCCTGCTCAACTACACCTACATAAGTCTGACTTCGAGATTCTTGCTACCGTTCACCACTGCAAAAAAAAATCTGGGTGCCCAGGTTCACAGCATCTCCGAAGAGTGTCAAAGTGGAAACTACAGTTATCATTCCAGTAGTGATCGTATGAGCGGCTCCTTATTTCAAGATAAGTTTTTTATGGTATTTTTAAAGAAACTATGCTTACTTCTTGGTTGTAACCTTCTTCCCGTTGACGACACGAGTGGTGGTTGTGGTACTCCTCATGTTGGCGCTGCCAGGTCCCGCTAATGAACTATTGAATGTAGAGAACGATGTGAAAGTGTTTCCATTTGATCCGGCATGTGCGAATATGTCATCGAATCCTTGCATGCCAAACCCAAAGGGGCTGAATAGGGATGAAGTGAGGGAAGTGCTCGGGTGGCCTCGACGACCGTGCCTATGATGACCGTGTCCATGACCGTTGATTTCTGAAATTAAAACATAAACCCTTAAATAAATGCACCTATGAAAATCAATGACATAAATAACCTCCACCACCACCAATTATTCCTACGTAAACTAACATTAAGTTACTATATTATCATTATAATATATATATAGTAGTATAGTTATCCATGTACTCCGTCAGGTCACTGTACTGTGCCTCCCATTAAGCAAGTAAGCCATGGTAAGTGAATATAGGTAAATAAAAATATGTAGGACAAATCGATCGACCTTGATTGCTGCAAAACATTCAAGAAAATACGGGCTCAAGAAGACTATCTCGCTATATTTATTACTTTGTAAAAGTATTCTTACCAGATAATAAATCGCCGAATGGAGACCCACCGAAGAATTCTCTGAAAACGTCTTCGGGGTCACGGAATGTGAACGGGAAACTAGGGTAGCCGAAGTCGTAATCGTCGTCGGGTGCGGAACGTCTGCCTCTGCCGTTGTTCAACCCTTCTTTGCCGTACTGATCATACACTCGCCGTTTCCTTTCTGCAAAAAATATCATAAAAGTATATTTTTCTCACATAAATTGGACTAGTGCAGTGGTTTTTTTTGTAACTTTATCATGCATTGAGTTCAATAATGCGAACTAGACCGTGTCTAGGTTTGTAAGTCGAGTCGACCAAAGTTTACGGGTGATCCCGAGCACACACCGCAAAGGATTAAACAAAATGATGTCACCAATACGCGAAACTTCGGTAGAAACGACCTTAACTGCGTCTGTGGCGAATTTCCTAGTAGCACACTGCTGTGCGATCACGACTTTGTTAAAAAGAAAAAACCATTAACGCAAAAGATCTAACTAGGCGTTATTTAAAATTACTTGGTAATTAAGTTTAATTTAAACAATGATCCAAGGTTAAAGAATCAGTTTTACCACAAAATATATAACAATATAAACAAATGCCTTTGATACGTGACCGGAAGGTTATTAACTATTAATGGCATAGGTCACGTAATTGAATATCAGCACCTGCCAACTTAACGTGAAGTTCTTTCTATTAAAATACTTTCAATTTCCATAAAATCTGTTGTTCAATCACTATACAAGCAAACTACTCGGTACAAAATAAAGCTGTGGGAAATGTTAATTTTGTAAGTAAACCAAACTTCAACAGGTTAGTTAGTTGGCTGAATCTATCTGGATGTCCCAATTTAAAAGAAGACGAGTGGCACTTGATAGAATATTTTTGTCAGGGTCAGCGTCGCAATTAGTTCATTATTCAAGAATTAAAAAGCAAAGCAAGTGAGTAGGCACATAACGGCAAAAACAATTTTAAAACGCGAACAAGGTTGAGTTTGTTATGAAACAAAGTTAACTGAACTCTGTTGAAGTTTGAAGATAATAAGGTAACTTGTTATTCATGGGAAATTTAAAGCCAAGGTAGATATAACGTGGGTAATAGTGATTATGGATTTGCAACAAGTGCTATTTTTAGCAGATACGTACTAGCACTCTGCCCCTACTTTGCATGGGCGCCACCTACTGATGTGGCGACATGTCAAAACTTCGAGATGTTTGTGCTATATTTACTTAAATGTATTTTTAACTTTACCAAAATGCATACTCTAAAACTCTAAATAATTATAAAAACCGCACCAAAAATATTTGTATAGTTGAGAAGAACGAAGCGGACATACAGACAGACACGAAAAGCTACTTTGTTTTGTACTATTTATAGAAGAGGACGCGATTCTAAAAATGTTGTGTTGTGTGAATGGCGAATGTTGATAAGTATAAATATTGAGACGACTTGAGGATGTGTGAGGATTCTTTTTTGGAAATAAACATTTGGCGTGTTGTGTGTTACTCATAAAAACTTGTTTCCTCAGCAGAGACTTTATTCTTTTTTTTTATGAGAGCATTTCGTAATACTTTAAGTTTTAATAAACCTAATGATGCTTTATCATTTCCATGATCAAGCATTATTTTCAGCACTTTTTTTTTGTTCTTTTCGAAACCTTATTAGTAAATTTTCAGAATGTGGCATCAATTTCATAGTAATTACTTTTAGCCGACTTCCGTGTTTTAAAAGTACCGTTACAATGACTCGCCAAATATAATGTAATGTTCCCATTTTATTCATCACCAAGAAGGTGATTCATTTCGTGCGTAGGAGGATATGTTTGTATATAACCTATGAATGTTAAACATAAAAACTTCCACGTTTATAAGAATTGGAACTAAACGAAGTGCAGTCGTTTTAACGTATCACATTTGTGACAAAATACTTTGTGAGAAGGGCTGTCCTATGCATGTCAATAATGATGAAAGTTTGAAGACATTCTACCTTGAAAGGGTATAAAATTTCTAAATGGGCGTAACATATACATCAAATCATAGAACTCAATAAGGTCTCCAATTCACAAAATTGCGACACATACTAAAGTTGCCGGAGACCGGAGCTACTGCCATTTGAAAATGTTGCATTTCCCTATAATTTGTCGAAAATTGGACTACATCAGGTTGAAAACATTGTGCTACAGCTAAGCATAATGTAATTAATCCGCTCTTGGCTGGGAGGTTCTACAATCGACTAAAGACTGTGGAGGCTGTGTTTCGGAAATCCCCTACTAAACTAAATTTATAATTAGTTTAAATGATAGGACAAATATTTTACGAAATACAGAAAAAGGCAACATATTTATAATGGCTCTCTTTCTGTTTTTCGGCGACTTAAGTACATGTTGTTAAGAATGAATTGAAGTCCTAACTGTAAGCTACTTCTGTTGGTCTTATGCCCAAAGTTCATAAAAAAAATCCCATGGTCCTTTATCCTACATTAAAATTATTCCTATCGGTTAAATCAGACAGTTTACTGCAAAACTACCTACCTACCTACTCGTTGAAGGTTATTTTCGAGGTTTCAGTTCACTCTGGGTTACTATCACAACATCATAATATCAAGCATACTTTAGCAAAGTTGATAAAATGCAGGCTTCAGTGGCAGTCGGCTGATACAAATTGATCACATTAATAATTATCTTTCTGCTCATCAAATACTCTCGATTTTTTCCTTTCCTCAATCAAGTTGTTGCATTAATTTAAAAAATATATAATTAATCAAATAATGTCAATATTCCAGTTAAAACTCACATATATAAAAAAGAGTCCCTCCGCGCGGAAGAAGTGAAACTTCGTAATACTACACGCATGCCTTCGAGTGTCACGCATTCACTCTCGTTATTTTATTGAGCTTCTAAATAATATTTTATTGTTTTATTGTTGTACACTTTTTTACATAAGTTTATCAAGGTTATTCTACTCATGGAAATTGAGCGAAGGCTGGTCATACCGAAGAGTCGAATTAATTACTGTTTGCACGCCATCTTGCGTACCTAGTAGAACTACTAGAGTCACAAATCTTGTAATAGCGCCATCTCTGAGTGGGTAATAGAAAATATTCCCCCTCCATTAGAACGTTAAACTTGTTGGAAGTCGCATAAGAAGTTTCACTTCAATAACTACAAGAATGTTATGTCCAACTGTTATCAGATTAACTCACACAAAACTCATATTAATGTTAGTAATAAAATGTAAGTGGACCCAAACAAAATTAAATTAAGGTTACTTTTTAAAACTGTTCTGAATATTATCATGATTCTGAATTATAGATCATTTTTAATATATTGATGAGGTAAGTAGAACAAATGTTAAGACAACTGGATATTAAAAAAAATATAAGCAAATGATAATATTCACAACTTCTTAAGGCAATCCTGCATTAAATGGACAGCTACCAAAAAAGCGGTGGAATGGAGTGTCTCCAAAAAACCCTCTGAAGTTAAAGTGCCGATGCCCATTGACTCCGTTCTTGCTTTGATATCTGTGTGCGTGATGACTGGATCCCCGTGCATCATATACTTTCCGCTTGTTTGCTACCCAACAACAAAAATCATTTTACACTCCTATATCAAGCAACCACTAATATTCTTACTACATTACATAACAAATATTAAAACTGCTATTACACAGCAATACAGATATTTATATCCTTCAATGAAGCATATTGATCAAAATGATAGAAAATAATGGAGGACATAAAAATACAAAATCATTATCACTAACTTGTTGAGTAGCTGTCGTATTCATAATCAAAGGGTTAAAATTAATATTTTGATTGATTATATTTAATAGTATAATACATTATATATATAAATAAAGGGTTCACTATTACCAACAAGTTAAACAATATTGAAAGCATCTAAGTAAATTCAGAAGATAAAAATTACCTGAATAGCCATATTAAATACATTGATAATTGAGCAACATTGAATACTCCAGCTAAACAAACATACTATGTTTCATGTGAAATATAAATAATAAACTCACACTCACCATCTGAAAGAACTTCATAAGCCTCGGAGATTTCTTTGAATCGTCTGTTAGATTCATCTGCATTATCCGGATTCTTATCAGGATGCCATTTTAATGCTAGTTTTCTGTAACTGAAATTAAAATTGTTTGCATTAGGAGAATCTCCCAAATAGGCTAGTATTGAGATAAATGAAGAGAAAGCCAACCCAAAGATGTTTAGGTATTTATAAAACAAATGAAATCGAAAATTTTGGGGGGCAACTATGAACGGCAGTGATAAAGTGTAAGTAAATGAAAATGAGAGTAATTCAGTTGTGATAATTATATCACAACTGAACTGTTTTGCCTACAGTTATGGGTTACCTGATTTATTTTAAGAACTTACGCCTTTTTTATTTCTGCCTCGGAAGCAGCTCGAGTAACACCTAGTGTCCTGTAATAGTCCACCATAGCTGGTCTCCCTCAAGGGATGTGAAAAGATCTGAAATTACAAAATTTCATATGATAATTATTACTATTACTGAACCTCCTACTTGCACAGAAAAGCATAGAAAGATTTACTTGGGACTACTAATTTTCGTTGATACACTATCAGCAAAAAGTAGACTATTCAAAAAATGACAGATCGAATGGGGATCATGTAAAATGAAATGAAGAATCGTCAGTGTCATTTTCATAGCAGGTTACCATATTGCTACTAAAATACAGTAAATCTGAACGAAATAATTTACGAATTGCTAAACTTACAAAAATTCTTCAAAATCGAAAATATTTACAAATCTCTTTGGAATAGAATGACTGCGTCGTAGATACTTTTATTTCCAGATAAAGTTTCCGCTGTAAACGACTAAAACAAAAGCTACGGCACCATCTACCTAACTTACCAATTGATATAATCAACCAATAATTTATTTATGAATCCAGGAAAATGTTTGAATAGGACAGAATTATAAAACTGGTGTGACTTTTTTTTGTAATTACCTCAAGACGCAGAAAACATTCCACACGACAACGTCATTTGTCAAAAATAAAAATATGAATGATACAAATTACAAAAAGGGAAAAGAATAATTGTCTCTGGAAAAACCAGGAAGAAGTTTTTGACAAAAATAATTTTATTTACATTACAAAAAACTTATACCAACTTTAACTATAGCTTAGCTAACCAATGCAATGACGATACGTTTCATAAAAAAAATCCTTGTATTGGTTCTACAAACAAGGATTTTTTTTCAAATGATTAGGTCACTGTGATCTATGACTTTATAATAATTAATTTATAATGCCTGAAAATCATGAAATAATATAGTCAAACTAATATTTTGAACACTCATGCGCACTCTTGCCTTTTTTTAATGTAAATTAGCAGGCCTAAAGATTTGAGATTACCCTTTTATTATGCAAGGAACTGGCAACACTTGTCGTAATAAGTCAGTGAGTTAAGCTTTTTAAAATTTTAAATTTCGTTATTTTCGTTAGAATTCGTGATTATCGCTTCGGTTTTAGCGACGAGAAGATCTATTCGTTCAACCTATAAAAGTAAGTAACTACTCTGTTATTTTTAATAAACTTGAAGTCGTAAATGGACTGAACTGAATAGGTACATTATTTTTTTGTGCCTTTATTTATTTATACCTACACACAAGTGGAGGGCTGGAAGAGGCACTGCTGGACACTGCTGCATCGAAGAGGTAGGAATGTTTGTCCCGTCTTATTTTTTTATTATTTTAGTTATAACGAAAGTAGGTTGCAATTAGGTACTACAACATAGTTTCAGCTAAAACGTAAAAGCGGTTTACCTTTATGTAGGTGGCTTTCTAGACTGTTTTAAAATACTTATGTAGGTTCCTACGCAAATGCACTGATACAAATAAAATACAAACCATCCCATCGATAGACTCGACCTTAAAAGGCTGAGAGCGATCCTACTGATCTCTGTCAGTAGTTTAGACCTTTGAAAAACGGGAAATTAACTAATTTACCCAGTTCGTTTTTCCTTACTTTCACTTTGGTATAGGCACGTAATCTGTGAAAATGAAAATACTAACTGGCTATTTCATTTGTTTTTAACCGGTATCGAATCTCTGTTGATATTGAAATCATACAATTGATAATTTCATCAAAACTGAGAAGCTGTACCTACTTATTTATGTGCCATCCTGATAATGGATGACCGTGTGGTTATTCATCATCAGTCGCCCAGTTCAATTAGTTCATTGTATAGTATGTTGCATGCAAAATTGCTGACCGTAAAATTATGTTACTTGTCTTTTAACATTATTTAATAATACCAGAAATCTACATACTTGTGTATCTATCAATGTATTTGATTACAAATTCCTTAACAAGAAACACTGCCACACTGCTGCATGTGCTGACAGGTGAATAGATAGGGATGTCAATGACGCCATTATCGGTACGGAAATACAAATCGTTAGAAGTTGCTGCTCGTAATTTCCTACTCAAGTTTAACCAATAATTTATTTAAAAAAACCGCAAAATATTAGAGATGATATAGCTAGCGCAAATACTAACGACGAATTCTAATGGAAAAAAATAGTATCTACCTCCAGCTACTAATTCTCATGTTTACGTCGTCGTGAGCTTCAATAATTTGACAGTAGTAGGTAAGTATTATAGATATCTAGATAAAAGTACGTTACAATGGCGCGAAACCTAATTATAATCGGGAATCATTTAATAGTAGTTAACCACGAGGACAAAGCTGGCAAGATAGATAAGAGGGCGCCACTTTCCACTACAACTGCTGTTATTGTTTCCATTAATACGAGCATCACTTAAGCAACTGATCTGCTTGCGTTATCATTTTCAAACGGTAGTTATAGCTATCTTATAAAAATTACATGGCAGGCACGCCTAACGCCTTTCTTGAATATTTTGTGCATGTAAAATACTTTTTGTTAACGTCATGTCAGTGTCATATTTCAAAGACAAAACTTTGACTATGCGTGGATTAATATAATTAAGCTTTAAAACGTAGTTACTGTGAAACACTGATTATGGATGTATTGGATCCGAGCAAATTTGAAGTTTCTGTTTAGATAGGTAATAGGCACAAACCTTAAAATAACATTGGCTCTTCCGGTGACTATAACGTTGGTGCCAACCACGGATAGCAAACGATCTCCACCTGCACTAGGCGAAACTCAGCGTTTGAAGCACTTCTCTTGTTTCTTCAGTCTTATGCAACTTCGTTTTGTTCTTAAATGATTGTAAGACACTATCACGTTTTATTTCGAACACACTTGCACTAAATGGATGACTGATCTTGTCCAATGACACTTGTTTTCAATCTGCATGAGTAACCAATAACACAAATATAAAATATTCCGTTGTTAACAAAATTGTCAGCAAATGGAAAATTTTTGCACATGAAATCGATAAAACACAGATTCACAGTGGTGTCAGTGTGGGCACGATAAGACAAAGCGTAGGTAGAGCTAGCGGTAATGTAACCGCACCTACAAGTACAAACGATCCGAGCGCACGTTTTCCATCGACTGACATTCGAAGACGCGAATACTAACGAACGACTCACGAATGGCAACGAACAGCGGATACACGACACAATAATAGCGCTAGTAGCGCACACCAGCTGACGTGCGCGTGAAGGACAAGACTACAGACTAAAGCTACATAACAATCATATAGCTAATGTATTTGTTTGATATTGCATTCTCCAAGTATGTAATATTGAGTTCTACCCATATGATGGCACACAAATACAGACAAGTATTTGTTTTAGCAGATTATCTCATTCAGCCGCTATGTCAAGAAAGAAAATCATTAAGATATGCCATTGTTTGGGTTGGATTACCTCATAGGCTCGTACTTGAATTTACAATATCCATCTAGGTAACGAATTTGTTTTTATTTATTGTCTGAAAAACAGAAATAGCTCTCAATGGATCTAATTGAAAATGTGAATTATGTACTAATAGGCGTTTGTGTAGGTAGATATATTTCATTTAGGGTTTTAGGCATGAATCGTGATTGAGGGAGTCAACCCTAGACTGCTTTGTCTGAGTTTCGCTTATAGCTTGTCAATGACCCTCGTCAACATAATGCAAATTGAACATCCTCTCAATTTTTCTGTCCCGATTTGAACACCAAAAGAATAAACAAGTATTTGGAACTTATGGAATCATTTTTAGAGCGTTTACGCCTTACTTTCCGAAATGGTTTGTCCTTATTTTCCGAAATGGTTGAACCGATTTAATGAAACTTAATACGCAAAAGCAAGATACATAGGTCTAAAAAGTTACTAAAACACATTTTCGAAATGTCTTTAAAAAAAAGTAATTGGAAATTTCTGTTTCTATAGATAATTTATAATCGGTATAATTCAGCTGTTACACCATTTTTTGAAAATGTTTTTAGTAACTTTTTAGACCTGTGTATCCTGCTTATGCGTATGAAGTTTCATTAAAATCGGTTCAGTCATTTCGGAAAAAAACGACTTGAAAGTTTGTAGAAATGTCGTAAGGTATAAACGCTCTTAACAGCAGTAACTCAGTCAAATAATAATTAATTAAATCACAAAAAAGTAACTTTTTAACTATACCTACTCATGCAAATTAAATTTGAATTTTATGTATAGGTATGTATTAAAGTAAACTGCAGATATGGCATTATGTGTGGTATTCAACATCACTCGGCCTTCAAGAGACCGGTTGCGGTACAGTCACTGTGCTACAGCTGATACGGTAAGATTCACTTACGTCATTACATGCTAATAATGTGGCTGTGTGACAGAAAATTTCATTCAACTTCTTTTGAGTGACTCAGTATCAGCATCAAAGATTTTTATTCTATTGTTAGGTCATTAATACATTAAACCTTACAATATCTCTAAGCACAACTAACACATTCACCTAAAAACAAATCGATCCATTTAACGGTTATTAATCGACAAATGAATGGATGGTGGGCGAATGGTGATTCGCCCACCTTCATCATCTTATTGAATCCAAAGTAACTTAGTCATTCGAGAAAGCGAAAGATCACCTGAGCACGACCAAAAAATAGAGCTAAAAATGAACCGTCAAAATGATGCAGGTAGGTATGATTAACTCGTTACTCATGATTTGTATGTGTGGGCGAAATACTTTGAGATAGTTTTCTCTTACATGCAATCAACTTTTATACATATAAAACATTCAGTGGTGGGTCAGCAGTGCTTAAACTGTCTTATAGGTTGGTTTTGCAAAATCGTGTCATCTGGCTAGTCTTTCTCAAGTACCCCCCGTTGTTTCATATTGAATGCGGCGTAGTCATAAAGATTATAAACATCATGCAGAATTGCAGGTCCTGAAAGCTACCGTATTCGCAGATTCCACTCCCCATAATTTTTGCGATCCAGTAAGTGTTGCTTGCGTGCGATTGCATTCCCGCTCTGTTTCTCGTTTTAGCAAAAAGGATAGGAGCATAGAAAAGTGCGTTCCATTCCGCATGCGTTGCATTCCGTGATGCCAGATGAAATTCAACCCTTAAAGATGTTACCTCCTAAAACTACTTTGGTTGAGTTCACTTTCACTCTCATGTGTCATTGTCACGTCGGTAGCGGTACTAGTAATTTAATGTATTTTCATAACTAGGAAGGTTTAACTAGTTGAGTGTGCAATAAATTTTAAATCTGTTACGCGCGTAACGCATAGCAAGAATTTGCTTGGCGGGCGGGCCGCTTGCAGTAATACCAACGACTTGTTTCATAAGTCTGCCAAGAAACTCTTACGACAATCTATGTTATTTAAGAATTACCACAGTTATTTACTGTTGGCTAGACCACGTACCGACTTAACTCCTTTATGACAGCTTAGCATAATTTATTGCCAATATCTTCTCATTCTATACATATATAAATAAAAATCAATTGCTGTTCGTTAGTCTCGCTAAAACTCGAGAACGGCTAAGGCGATTTAGCTGATTTTGGTTTTAAAATGTTTGTCGTAGTCCAGGGAAGGTTTATAAGGTGAGAAAGGTAGGGTAGGTAGATAGGTAGGGTAGGGTCGGTAGGGTAGATAGGTAGGTAGGGTAGAGTTGGGTAGGGTAGGGTTGGGTAGGTTAGGGTTATAGATGCTGGCGGGAAAAATTCCGAATCATTCCCGTCGAATAAATACTTCGGAAGTATTCCGAAATATTCCGAAACTTTGGGAATATTTCAACTGTCAAAAAACGTGTTTGCTTGCAAGGTTTTCCTTTATTTGTTTTTATTGCCTTGGCTATTATACGCGTTAAATAGGTAGCTAATGATTAATACCTACATTTGCGACTCGCGATGCTTATCGAGCTACATACAAACTAACAAAAACATACACGGTGTAAATCACCTCATCACAAAGCCGTCAACCAAGCATTCTGCACATGAAACTAAGTAACTTTACGCAAGAATTATTGCTGGGAAACGATTTTTTTTTGGGGGGTGTAAAATAATTTTTTGTGGTAGATCTCAATGTAACGCACTCAAAACATTGTGCTGATGGACGGATTGAATAGTACAGGGGTCGTGGAGGTGTTTTAAGTAAAAATCTGAAAATATCAACATATACTTAATCAATCCCATTTATAATAAAATAAGCATTTATATTCTACTAACGTATGTGCCACTGCACAGTAATTAACTCACCCACCACACCCCAAACAAACACGTTTCGGGCGAAATATTCGGCGGAAACATTCGATTGCGGGGTACGAATCTTTCTCGCGGGGGGGAAACTTCTCCGGGGAGCATCTCCCCTCTTACCGCACCCCGCACCGTCATCGCCTGCACGTACGTCTCGTCACTCGTGGCAGTCGGGCGCGGTGACGATCGATGCAAAATACGATTTTTCAGAAAAAAATAATAAAAATCTTAATTAAATTCATTTTGAATATTTCTGATTTAAAGAAACTTTCCCAGAAGTATTCCGGAATTATTCCGAATTTTTCAGAAGTTTTGCAACTATAGTTAGGGTAGGGTAGGGTAGGTAGGTATGTAGGGTAGGGTAGGGTAGGTAGGGTATGTAGGTAGGGTATGTAGGGTAGGGTAGGTTGGTAGGTAGATAGGGTAGGTAAAAAGTGCATTGCAACGCATGCCGGGGACAGCTAGTTCAACAATAATATAGATATGTGACACTTGATTTCTTGTAGTTCGATAGGTACTTCTTTACAACGCGAAATAAAAACGTTGGCAAAACTCCTAAAACCTTTGTGTCGATCTTTCTTGTTGCAATCAGGAATTTCTCAGTAGCAGACTTGAGTTTTATGCCCGGTTGATGTCAATAGGCTCCCTTCCCCCTAGTCCTAATATAACTTGCGAAATCTTAAAAGTACCATCGAATCGAAAATATGAAGAAATGAAATGTGGAAGTACAATATAGGCATAACTTATAGCCTTCGAGGATTACAAACTAGTGCCTTGTTAAAATACCCCTTCTTGTAAGTCGCCTTTCATTCTCTCAACGTGATCAAACCAGCTAAACATATTTTTTTTGTTTTCATCGTCTTTTATACCGCAACATAAATCATTCGTAGTTACACCACCACATACTATTGGAAGAGGTAACATTCAATAAGGATAACTTTTACTTCAACTCTCTTTACGTTATTTATTGCTTTGCTGAATCAAGTTTCTTGATTTATCGTCTCCAGTGAGATTCAATTTCATATGACCCACTCGTCAAACTAGTTGCCAATCAAACTTGCCATGGAACAGTTTTCATCTTTAAAATTTCACACGAGCATGCAACTCTCATTGATTACATGGTATAATACCAAGCACTCAATTTCTATATCTAATTTGCATAAAATAAACATTTTCGGTGCTGTTTGGTGAAAGTTACTATAAGAAATATGGTCTGTGTGCATTCCATGTATTTTTTGGATTTAATTATTTTAGTAGGTAATTAATAGTCATTGTAGCGTCACACGACCCAACTAATTTTACCCATGTCCTATTATCTCGTATTTATCAGCTGTCTAATATTTAAAAGCCTGTTTAAGAACATATGTAGGTATCGCCATTTCCTCGGTAGCTGACAGCTTCCAAAGTATTGTGAGGCCTCGTTCCCACCATGCTCGCCGGATGAGCAAAACACTTACTAACCCCCTCGGCCGGAACCGCTCGTTGAAATTGTTGATAATACAATTTATAGACTGGTAGGTACCAACTTGGTTGATTATTTATACTTCCTGAATAGTAGCGGCGTTAGGGTAGGGCAAAGTTTGGCGACCGCCCGGGGCGCCAGATATAAAGGGGCGCCGATGCCGCCCCTGCATTGTCGTCGCCAAAGGGGGTGCAGCAGCTGGGCTAGCTTTGCTAACTCTTGCGACTACTTACGTTCTCTTAAATCTGAACATTACATTGTCTAAAAGCGGAACAAGTTTCTCCTGTATGAAGGATCGAAATAATTGTAACCTACGCAAGACAGAGTGAAAAAGAAATACAAGCCCGCTTCACTCGCTCTTGCACTCTATTTCCTCTTGAATCTAGACTTATTCTCTAACTCGACCAAGTAACTCCTTTATAAAGGGTTCGAAACAATTTTAACCTGTGGGGTGAGATGATAAAATTCGCTCGCTCTTAAAGCTTTTAAATTTAAAGTCCGCGGCGGCTGGTACATGAAGCCGTCTCCCTATCACGGAGGAGACGGCTTCCCATTCCCTCTCACTCCGGACCATGGATTGAACCAGGGCCGGACGCGAGAGGTCGCCGCTGCCTATCGCCGCTACGAGGACACGGCGGTGCTCAGACCAAGCGAAGCAGACCTCCGCGCCGTGGCGCCTCGCCAGGCACTCGTCAAAGAGGGAACTTATCGCCAATTTATTGTAGTGTGCCCTATACGGGGTTGTGACAGTCGCTCTATCCATGTCGCCAAGAGATCGCGCCGGAGGTCTCTCCGCTGAGCGGCGAATGCTTCACAAAGTTCCACCGGCTGTCGAAGACGAGCCCTAGGTACTTCAACCTCGACTCGACGCCGATGGGAACCACTCCTACCGTCAATAGGGATCCCGACGGTGGCGAATTCCGAGGCCCATGAAAGCACTTGGACCTCGGACTTGTGCAATGCCACCTCGAGACCCAGTTGCCGGATTCTTTCCACGACTATCGCTACCCCGCGCGTCATTAGTTCGGCCGCCGCCTCGTACGACCTCCCTTGGGCCAGCACCAGCGTGTCGTCAGCGTAGTTTGCTACGTTGACACTGCTAGGGAGGTCGGCGCACGGCACCCAGTCGTAATCGTAGTTCCAAAAGGGCGGCCCCAGAACCGATCCCTATGGAACACAGCAAGACACCTCTCGCCGGTTCCATTCTCCGCTGCGACGACCGTGGTAGATGACCGATGTCAAGAGACACCGCCAAGACGACCCCTCACGTGCATGATGGCGTCCACCGTCGAGCACCCTTTGCGGAAACCAAAGTGGTGTTCCGCAAGATCCGGCCCCAACCCCACAAGGTGCCCGGCGAAGCGGTTGGCAATGACTCTTTCAAAGAGCTTGCCTACCACGTCGAGCACCACAATGGGCCGCTATACCCCGGCTTCCGGATGAGGACCAGCTTTTCCGTCTTCCAGCGAAGCGGGAACTAGCCTCTCTCCAAGCATTAAGCGCTTAAGTGCCGTTCCAGTCGGGGCCCGAGTGCCTCCGAGGCCAGGACCCAGGCTTTGCCAGGCGAGCCATCGGGTCCCGGGGCGGTATTTTTGGCTTTATGCCTGCCTACCGCCACTCTCAGATCTACCCCGGTCACCTCCGGAATGTCGTCATCGTCCTCGGTGTGGTCCGCTTCCGGCGGGGGAGGATGTTCCCCTAGCGAAGGGAACAGAGCGCTCACCACGTCCTCCACAAGCTGAGGGCGGAATCTCTACGTCAGCAAGGGGGCCCAGGTGTGGAGTTTGTCCCGCACCAAGTTGTAAGGGCACCCTCGCGGATCTCTATCGAGAGTCTCCGGCATCCCCTCGCGGGGAGAGTCGCGGTGAGTCTGGCCGAATTCGGGGCATTGTCACGTCGTATATGTCAGACATGGCCTCCTGGAACCATCCCGCCTCGTTGTTGATGTTGGCAGACCTGGCCGGTGATGTCACCCAGGCCTGCACGATCGAGGCTTCCAGGAGGAGCTCCCGGTCCAGCTGCTTCAGCGCCCATCGCGGACCACTTGGGGCCTGCAGGACCAGCGCGCTTGAGACCTGGGTGGAGACATCGAACCGGATGTACCGGTGGTCATAATAGGTCTCCATCCCCTCCATGACACGCCAGTCTGTGAGTGTGACATACGGTGACAGTGTGGGGAAGCGAACGAGATGTCCACCACCGGCTCGCCCCGCATCCGAACACACGTGGGGACAGAACCCCGATTTAGGACAACCAGGCCCGCCTCCAGAGCCCAGTCCTCCACCATCCTATCCCGCACATCCGTGCAACGAGAACCCCAAGCCAAGTTTTTGGCTTTGAAGTCCCCGAGCACAAGCACGGGGAGGGAATAGCTTTGGAAAAAAAAAGAGGCTTACATCTAAATTGTAAGAATTGTATCCCTAAGTTAATTAACCAGCTAACTTTTATGGAGTGCAGAATTTACATTTTCTTTAAGTTACAAGACTTTTAAATTAACTCGACAAAGTTAGTAACTTCTACTTCAAAACAAGAAGAAGAATCTTCTGAACAAGTAAAGAAAATCTAACCAATCAGAGGTGCTAATATTTTTGAGGTGACTGTCTGTTTTTTTCATCCTACTGGAAGAATTTAAGTTCCTGCTTGTAATAAACTCTGATGAAATATTAATGATCATTCAATGAAAGACTCCCGAAAACTGTCATTAGCACAACATAGTGAGATAGCAACTAGAGATCCCGGCAAACTTACGGGAATAATTTCTTCCTCCAAGCACGTTTGTTCTTACAAATAAAAAAAATGTGCGTGGAGTCCCTCCGCGCGGAAGAAGTGAAACTTCGTAATACTACACGCATGCGTTCGAGTGCCACGCATTCACTCTCGTTATTTTATTGAGCTTCTAAATAATATTTTATTGTTTTATTGTTGTACGCTTTTTATTACATAAGTTTATCGAGGTTATTCTACACATGGAAATTGAGCAAAGGCTGGTCACACCGAAGAGTCGAATGTATGACTGTTTGCACGCCATCTTGCGTACCTAGTAGAACTACGTAGTCACAAATCTTGTTATAGCGCCATCTCTTAGTGGGTAATAGAAAAAACAAAAACAAAACAGGCCATTAAAAACAATATTGAGGCAAACCAGGTTTGAGGAACAAGGCTTCTCCTGGGACATCCGAAGTCCGAACCGTGTAACGTGAACGCTACACTCCAAGAGCTCGCTATGAGTTGTCGGCGGATTTTATCTCTCCTAGCCTGATCCGACAAAGTGAACTGCACAGGCACAGGTCGGATCACAGACAAAAGATGCGGTGGTGGGCGGTGAGGATTATTAAGAGCCTAAAGCATACGCAGAAGAATTATAGGGATATGAGACCTTTGTCCTGCAGTGGACAACATATAGTCCCACTGCAGGGTAAAGACCTCGCTTCCCTATAGGTAATTCCACGGGATCGAATGCTAAAGTATGGCAATCCTCTAAAGGTCAGTCCAGCTCATCCGGCACTTTACCTACTTGGTCTGCCGCGTTGTCGTTTTCCGATAGTGGCACTGAGTGGTTATTGTTTGCTCATCACTTCACCAACACGTGGCAGATATGACTAGCTCACTTTGACTTCAAAGTAGCTTCAGCTGTAGGGCCTGCATCATAAGCAAACATTATTAGAACATACATAAAAATGTGTGATGGGGTTTGGTAAAAAGTGGGTATTCAAAATCACATTCACTGTGTTCCACCAACTAAATCCATAATAACCAACCAAACGTACATCTCTATATACTTGCTTGTGTAAATTGTATACAAGCTCATATAATGTAGTACCCAGTATACCCACAAAATGTAGGCCTAACTAACACATTCACATAATGATACAGAGGGTCAACGCTCGCTGTTGTAGTTACCTACAACCGCGGATAATGATGCCAAGTTGTAAGTTAGACAATATAGCACACTGTACAACACATCGCTTCGTCAATTTTGTATTTAACTGCGAGCAGGTCATTGGTCAACGAGGTCAACAAACTAGCTCCAACACAAATAGGTTAGTAGGCGCGCGTTGTATTTGAACCTGAAAATAGTATTGTATTGAGGTACCTCAACGTATGTGAATGTGTGCTATGTAGAAATAGGACAAACAATGGCATATTCACTGATGGCATTTCTAAAACAGAAGTTAGTCTCTTGCTTCAATAAGTATACGTAGTTCTTACAAGTTTAATTTCAGCCCTTACCTTCTCAGTTGGATGGGGATAAGAAATCGATCCGACGCGACGTGTACGTAGTAGGTTGTCACCACCGCCATTTGTAGCCAGGGGTAGGCAAAGGCTTTTTGAAGTGAAACTTCTAATGCGACTTCCGACAAGTTTGCGTTAAAAGTTTAACGCTACCATGGAGAGGGAATAGAAAGAGACAGAGCGCGAATGAATGCGTGGCACTCGAACGCATGCGTGTAGTATTACGAAGTTTCACTTCTTCCGCGCCGAAGGACTCCACGCACTATTTTTTTTATGTAGTCCTTTCTTTTTTGTCGTCATGAAGTTGGTAGTAAACTCACCTTTACTGAGATAAAGCCGTTAGCACTTTTCTAACAATTTCCGCTTAAACACACTTAGCCGTTTGAATATCATAGAAAGAAAGAGTATTTCTAGGTACCTAACCCTTCTGGTCTAAGTACTAGATTTAAAAAAAATACTGAACCTTGTGATATCTTTTTTTACCGGAAACCCTAAAAACGCTCTCTTAATGTTCACTAGTTTTGCTGAAAATGTGATAAGAGCATGTCGGACGTCGCAGTAAAGGTTTTGGTGTAGAGTGTATCGTTACCTAATGTTTAACTATCGCGTGCACAATGTTGGTTTTAATGACATTATTTTTTTATTGTTTTCTTAAAGCACCTAAAATAAAACGGGCCACACAATTTAGATTTCGAACCAAACCTTACTGAGCAGTGCCAAAACGAAATCTGCATGTACAACATAATTATGTATAGTATTTATATTAAACTGGCAATGTGATTACACAATAATAATTTATATAATACATCATCGTAAAATACCGATGTATCTATACCGGTATTGAAACACTGCAAGAAAATGAAGGAGGAAGAGAAGAAAAAGGGAATGCAACTAACAATCATACCAAAAAAAAAAGATACGCGAATAAATACGGCACTAGCTACAATGTTACGCATAAAAATAATATTTCAGTGGAAATCTATTTAAATCATCGCAATACGTAAATAGCATTTCGTTGTGGGTGCTACCTCCCGTAACGTTCCAAATCAATATATAGGTATTACAGTTACATTGATATATTTTTGCTAAATATGAAAAAGGAGTAGCTACGAGAAAGTTCTTAGGGTGTACCTTTAGTGTTCAAAGAAGATGATTTTTTTACGGCTTTATTTATTTGCTGCAAAAGCATTATCAAAGGTTAAGTTATAAGTACATAGTACTTACCTATGTATTATAAGCCTACCAATTATTGTTTGCTGCTTATCATTTTATGTAGGCCTATGCCTGAACCCGGTGTAAGTACCTGTTTATCTATTTTAACTAAAATCAATATTAGTAGTTCTTCGTTTAGTGTATGCTACTGTAGTTAAATACTTAACAACGTAACTGTATTTCTAGGCAATTGATGAGTCCGTTAGGTTAGTTTTATGAATTAATGGAATACATTATAATAATGTAGAAACAATTTACAAGAAGGTAAGTAATCCAGTTCTTTGATTTATCTACCTTCGTAAATCTAAATTACGTAGACAATCGTTGGAGTGCTACTCGGATAGGTTGAGAGATTTGGGCTATTTCTGCTCGTCGCAAGAGGTGGTATAATTATAGAAGTAGACAGATATAACTACGTAAGTAGGTATCTACTGCTTCCTAAATATATCACGTGTATGACGTCACTTTCTATTAATAAGTTGTGTACGTCTAGTATTATGTTATATTATGTATGCAGCTGTTTGGAATACTTAGCAGAAATATATATTCCAATGTAGGTTTCATACTTATTTATTATTTGAAGACGTTGGTTTGATACATTTAGGCAAAAAGTTATCGCTGTGTCCCTTCTTCATATACATATTACCTAGCTTTATATTCCACTATAGAACTTTTGATATGGTGTGTAATAGGTTCTATATAATTTGAAATGAAATGATCTTCTATTGTAACACAATGAGTTTAATAATGCGAGTTACTATAACCAAACACGGTATGTAAACAATGACTATGATAAAGTTATACAAGGTGTTGATTTGCAACCTCGTCAAATTTCAGGAGGTGGTCACAAAAGACATAAATAATCAATTAAAATTACGGTACCTAGTTAATTATTAATAAACGCTGATTTTTTTGGTTGTTTAAGTTTGACAATATTTCAGAAGGGAATAAGAAAATATCAAATAAACGTTTGAAATTGTTTGTATGTGTGTAAGCGAGGTTATAGGGCAAGAACCAGACGGGCCGGGTTTAAAACACGGTTGGTTCACACTTACCGATTTCCGTAAAAAAGAAAAAAAGAATAATTACCTACCTATTTTATTATTGATTCGGGACGAGAATCATTAGCATAGTTACCTCCTTGAATTTGACGAGGATGCAAAACAACACCTTGTATATAAATTAAAGCGAGAGTAACACGGTTAGCGGTTATGACCGGCTGTGTGTGGTAGCGTATTTGAACTGCCTCGAACTCATTTTTTTTTTGTGAATGGCATCTCGCAGTTCAGCCTATGAGGTTGTCGTCTGCTTAACCAGACTATCCTGTGGGTGCCTTTAAAGTAAGGCCTCCAGCCAGGGCATAAAAACTTACAAACTAAGCGACTGCACGCTAAGGGCACCCCCTGTGGGGTACGAACCTCGGCTTAGGGCGTTGCTAGGGGAGGACTGCATGAGGACAGGCTGGATCTGAATGGGCCTCGAACTCACAGACTGCAACGTCTTAACTAGTTGAGTTCGCAGGGTGTGTGCATGTGTGGGTTACATTACATTACATCCACTACATGTCCTTTTTAACCCCCGACCAAAAAAGAGGGGTGTTATAAATTTGACGTGTGTATCTGTGTTCTGTGTCTGTGTATCTGTGTGTCTGTCTGTCTGTGGCATCGTAGCTCCTAAACGGATAAACCGATTTTGATAAAATTGGTTTCGTTTGAAAGGTGTTTTAATCGAGAGTGTTCTTAGCTATGTTTCGAGAAAATCTGCCCAGCCGTTTGAAGGTGATTACCACTTTTCTAGTTGATGGGAAATAAACAACTTTCCCAGGTCTGGTCGATTCGAAATTTGAAATCTTGTTACTTGTCACTATGGGCATCGCTGGGGTGGCTGCACCCCCCCGCTCCCCCCTAAAAGCTCGGGTTTTTTTTTTAAATTGATAAGTTTTCTTGTTTTCTTTAAGTTTTCGTTAAGTTTAAAAAGCATGAAATAAAAATTAAATTTAAAAATTTAAAAAACCCCCGACACGAAAAACCTCTAAAAAACCTAAAATAAAATAATCCAAGCGTCTTAGCGTCGGGGGACCGCTAAGTAGACCGCTTAGTACAGTGCCCCACACCATTACCTGACCCATCTCACAAAGCCAAAAAGAGGCAAATGGGTCAGATAATGCTGCTCACTGACTGTACAAGCACAAAACAAAGCGGACCCCCGACGCTAAGACGCTTGGATTATTTTATTTTAGGTTTTTTAGAGGTTTTTCGTGTCGGGGGTTTTTTAAATTTTTAACTTATATAAAGACAATTCAATAAAAGGATAGAAAAATAACTATCAAAATAACAATCAGTAAATTGTGTTGGTTTGGTGTAAAAGAGTAGTTACATATAACTATTAACTATACTTAACTTTTAAATTTATTACACAGAATAAAACACTACGCCAACAAGTGGTATGCGGAATGTGTATAAAAACAAAACTACACATGGATGCTTAAACCAGGGATGTTATGAATGTCATATTTTAGACATTCGCGAATGCGAATGCGAGTGTTTAAAAGGCGAATGTGCGAATGCGAATGCGAGTGCGAATGTCGAGAAGGGGCAAAAAATAAATATCAAGGTAGGATAGTAATCATCATTTTTTAATATACTTATATTATTATATGGTTATACAGTGTATACACGGTGTAAATCACCTCATCACGAAGCCGTCAACCAAGCATTCTGTACATGAAACTAAGTAACTTTACGCAAAAATTATTGCTGGGAAACGACTTTTTTTTGGGGGGTGTAAAATCATGTTTTGTGGTAGAACTCAATGTAACGCACTCAAAACATTGTGCTGATGGACGGATTGAATAGTATGGGGGTCGTTGAGGTGTTTTAAGTAAAAATCTTAAATTAAAAACTTGTATTTAAAAAAAAACTTGTCAAAAAGTTAGAACTTTGACCCCTAATATCTCCGTAACTAGAAGGTTCCCAGGTATGGTGTAGAACAAAAAAATGATCGCAATGACAGGGAGAACCATTGCCTTTCGGCTTCGTTAAGAGGTGTTTGACACCCTTTATATTCAAGGTGTTGTTTTGCATCCTCGTCAAATTCAAGGAGGTAACTATGCTAATGATTCACGTCCCGAATCAATAATAAAATGGGTAGGTAATTTTTCTTTTTTTTCTTTTTTACGGAAATTGGTAAGTGTGAACCACCCGTGTTTTAAACGCGGCCCGTCTGGTTCTTGCCTTATAACCTCGCTTACACACATACAAACAATCTCACACGTTTATTCGATAATTTTTGATTCCCTAAACCACGTTACGGGGGTTATTCTGAAATACCTACTGACAAACCTAAACAACCAAAAAAATCAGCGTTTATTAATAATTAATTAGGTACCGTAATTTTAATCGATTATTTATGTCTTTCGTGACCACCCCCTGAAATTTCACGAGGTTGCAAAACAACATCTTGTATATAGGTATAAAATATACACAATCAAATTAACAAGAATGTTTTATTCATTCAGCATCAAGACAGACAAGTGACAGTTAGAAACAAACTCAAAGTTTGTTACTTTGAGTTTGCGCGATGTTAAGGGTTTTATTACCATAAATGGCTCTTTCTCTTAGTTTTTATAGATTCTATAATGTCAAAAATTATAAAAACAATATGCAAATCTGATATTAAAACGCCAATTAACAATGCAAAAGCATCTAATAAAAATGGAACCATGGCGATTTTGTTGTATATCTTAAAGGAACGTTATCAATGGTTATCGATTGAGTCCCGTCACTAATGTCACTGTCAGATCTGTGATGATCTAGTAGTCCATCGTTACGTTTGTTTGTATTTTTTTTCTGGGATTTTATGTATATCTTTGCGATTTTGTACATTCTCGAGTTTGTCGACGACTTGGCCTTTATATTTTGAAGTGAAGATACTGCATCCTATCTAAGACTACCGCATTCTTCTCTGGACAATGAGTTGCTTTTGATTTGGACTGTGATTTTAACCACAAACATGCGTTGCGTTAATTTCCACTTACGACATGCGATCTTACGGGGGCGTCGTCTCTCTGATGAAGATGCTTAGAGCTTTGAAAAAGTTCAGAGGGGTGTATCCACGCGATGTAAGTATATTCGCAAAAAAAACATATATCATACGTTAAGAACTTATCTAGGATATCTATCTAAACAACAAACAGATTCGTTCAACTTTTATATGTATAAATACATAGAGTTGTAATCTTATTTTAGGCTCATTGTTACTGTTGCCTTAAACTTTATCTGATTAAGACAGTATGCAGTAAAAGACTGGCCGAGGTAGCAATAGAATATAATATTTAACTGAGATCTTTCAGTCATCAAAATGGAAGATACCCATCTTCCATTTAGATTTGTTGAGTTTGGCTATCGCATTTTGTCTTGAAATATTTGTATACCCCTCCAAAGGTCAGAGGTCATATTCTCTTTCATATCAAACGGTATTTCTGTTTTTCTTTCGGGTGGGGACCCTGGAGTCCTGCGAGTCAGGCACTTTTGTTACTTATACATGGAACTCGTTATATTTATTACACTCAAGGTGAATTTATTTATTTTAAAATTATTAATTCATTCCAGATAGCAGGAGACGACTACATTTGTCACTCATGTTGGGGGCTGATAAGCTGCGACCCTGAAAATAAAACCCGACAGCAACTTGGCCATCGTAACGTCTGTGTTGCATAAAATAAAAACTATGTGAAAATACCTATAAATAAGATTTATTACTTATACTTTTTTTATTCAACAAAACCTGCCTTTCAATAGCTATACATAGCTAGTCAACTCTGGCTGTTATAATTTATGTAAAACAATATGATCTTCTCTCAGCGTAATAAGAATCGTTTTACTTGACTATAATTCGCTTATAGATCAAAATCGTAACGACATAGTTTTAATAGTGATTGAACTAATTACTGGGTTGGTAATCAGTTTAGTCTCTAGCTGCAGTCTAGCATTTTCATGATTCATCAATTAGGTACAGGCAATGAAGTAAAAATTCGGGTTTTGGCTTTTGACGAGAAGCAAAACACGTAAAGTCAGAACTAAAACTGCGAGGTATACATACATTAGTTTATTCGAATCTTCCTTTAAGAGTCGTCTTAAATATTATTGTATTTTGATTAATCTTAATTACAAAGACATCCCACTGTTAAAAACCTCGTAAGAATTTTAGGTTATCTTGTATATAGACGTATATCTCTTTTCTCCCAACTTTTCCGTCTTACTTACCTTTTACTTTTCTGATAGTCTAGTCGTTTTACAACTATGTATAAGTTGCTATAATGAATGCAACCTCTAAGAGTGGGTCCCAAAATTCATGTAGTCTCGCCCGTCTCCTTTCAACTTGCTAACTATGACGATTCATGAGATACAGCCTGGTGACAGACGGACGGACGAACGGACGGACAGCGAAGTCTCAGTAATAGGGTCCCGTTTGACCCTTTGGGTACGAAACCCTAAAAACATCATATTGATTTTCAAAGATCTCTAGTGAAATCTACCTATGATATGGTACCTTTTTTTTTTTTTTTTTTTTTTTTTCCGGATGGGAAATCATCAAATGACTTCTCCCGCTCTGGGCGGAGCGGGAGGGAGTGTCAGACTTGTACTGACTAAAACCCACCCGTGTTCCTTCTTCGCCCTTTTTGTTCCAGGGCCGCGGTATCTCTTTCGAACAACCCGCAGCCCTGGCAGGCATCGGCCCTTTCGGACCCCTTCTGGTTTGCTGACATCTCCTTGAGGCGCGCGTGGAACACGTACGCGCCGTCGACACGGCCTGTCGTCATGAGACGGACGGACGGTGAGCTAGCCCATTACTCACCGTCCACAGGCTCGCGCCTACGGTGGCCGGGGGCCACTGGTTGCCCCCCGACGCCCGGGGCGTCTCCCGCGGCGGCTGGGACGTGAGGTTCTCTCCCTCTCACGTTCCGCCACCTCCTTCGCTAGCATAACTGCTTCGCAGAAGGAGGCGACGGCATCCCATTCCCTCTCGCTCCGGACCATGGATTGAACCAGGGCCGGACGCGAGAGGTCGCCGCCGCCAATCGCCGCTACGAGGCCACGGCGGTGCTCAGCCCAAGCGGGGCAGAGCTCCACGGTGTGCTCCACCGTGTCCTCCGGCCGATCCTCGCAATGGTAACACCCGGGCGTTTCCTCCCGCCCGATTCGGTGCAGGAACCTCCCGAAACAACCGTGTCCGGTGAGGACCTGCGTCAGGCGGAAGGTGAGGGCGCCGTGCCGCCTCTCTAGCCACTCCTCAAAGAGGGGACTTATCGCCACTATTGTGGCGTGCCCTGCACGTGGTTGCGACAGTCGCTGTCTCCATGTCGCCATGAGATCACGCCGGAGGTCTGTCCGCTGAGCGACAATTTGCCGCGGCAGCGGAGTTTCCCCCCGACGTAGTGCCTCCGCGCGCCATTCGTGCAGGCGCGCGAGGACTATCGCCTCCAGATCCCATGGCGGTAATCCGGCCAAGAGGCTCGCCGCCTCGCCGGAGATCGTACGGTACCCCCGGATCAGCCTTACGGCTACCACCCTCTGGGGCGCGTTCAGGTAATGGGCGGCTCGCCGCCTCAAAGAACGCGCCCACACCGGGGCCCCATAAAGGGCCATGGACCGCACGACTCCCGCGTAGAGCCTCCGGCAGGAGGCGTTTGGACCCCCCAGGTTGGGCAAGAGCCGCTTGAATGCAGCCCCTGCCCGTTCCAGTTATGATATGGTACCTACGTTGTTCTTTCTACCTCCATTTCGTATTCCACGGCTGATGCTTTGCTTTTTATAAAAAAAAAAAAAAACTAGACCTAGAATTTCAATGATTTTTTTAAAATCCGTTCAGCCGTTGCCCGTTATGATGCTTCGAGGGTATAAAGAATACCACATTCAAAGATACATAAATAACTAGATTACGCGTGAACAACATAAACATCGGGGAGTTAACCGTGTGGTGTTACAAAACAACGAATCAAGTTACAGAACAAGCTCATTTTAAACAAAAAAAAAATGTCCCTTGATTCGTTGTTTATTAACAGCGTTCAATAACACAAGTAGGACGAAGTAAAGCTGTTCCAAGTACTTGACAAGTTGATGTACCGGCTCTAAAATGATACATAATGAAATGTAAAATGAACCACAAAAATCAATTCGACATAGCAATAAAAGAGAAATTGATAATTGAACTTTTCTAACTTTTCGTCACTATAATAATATTTAAACCATTGGCGCGGATTGAGGGCAATGGAACGGTATTTAATAGGTACCTATGAAATGAGAGATTCCATTAAATCGCTCTCTTCACATATCGTGAAGTTAACTATTAATAGAACATGATTTTATTGTTGTTATGTTGTTACGAAATTATTTCTCGATCGTTCGGTTGAAGACTCTGAAGTTAGGTGTAATGGCTATAACGTTTTACGACGAGATCGTGGTTTTCCGTGCGGCGGTGTTACGACAGGAGGTCACGAGCTGGGCCACTCATGAATCGAAGCCGGGATTTTGAGACAGATATTGGTGTAGATCTACGGGCATCATGTGAAATAGATGGTCGCTCGATATTTGTTTGTGTGGTGTACATAAAGCCCAGTGCAAGTAATAACGGCTATAAGTCGTGGTTTTGTAAAATTGAAAGTTTCATACAAACGATAAAGGGCACTCACTGTTCATTTGTGGTGATTTGAATTTAAATAGTGCTTCGGTTAATATTAATAACTATTTCTGCTATTTTTTCTCTTTTTGTGGGGAAGAGTTGTGAAGAATCTGCATGGAGGTATGCTAGATGTAGTTATGCTAGATTAGTCCACGAGAGCGTTGATTATTATTACATATCTCTTAGCGAGTCGGAAGGTATGGTACCACCCGATAATTATCACCCGCCACAGGAAATCGCTATAAAGATTATGGGCCCTCGGTAACGGCGACTTTTTGAAGCGATGCAGTAGTGATACTGTCGCGCGCCCGCATCGATGCAGTCGTTAAGCGGTCGCAAGCTGTGTGCCCTCGCTCACGAGCCCAGATTCAGTCGCGATGAAAACGCGATACTGGTGCGCTTCTGTCGCGATGCAAACGCGATTCAGTAACGGCACAAAAATAGCTGCGATCGCTACAGTTTCAAGATGGACTCCGTTGAGACAACATTAGTCACGTTAGTCTTTGGTTCTGCTTTTACGTAAGCAGCCGAAGCGTAGGCAACGAAAGCAGCGTCAATATTGGATGCACCTTTTTTTTTTTTTTACCCATTATTTGCTGAAAACTAGACATTTCGTTCCGGATGGATGCGTCAAGTAAAATTAAAACAAAAGGAAAAACGTATTACAAATTTGGGGAAGTTCCCGATTTATTGAAAAAATAACCTCGAAGATTAAGTTAAGTACAGAACAGGAACTCATTTAACTCAACCGTACTAGATGATTCGATACTATTAATAATTTTACTACGGGGCGGACGCCTGCCCTGTCCTATCTGTAACTTTATACCCAAACATACTGATTTCCGCCAATATACCTACAAAAATACTAATGCTTGGAAAAGTCGATAAAATATACCGAAAAAGTATTAAAATACTGAATATGGTCACACTGTTCTCCACTCACGCACCACCCTCCCTCTATTCTCTCCCCGATGTCGTCCGACACGGTCGCGCGTTGGCATCGCTTCTGTAGCGCGTTGCAAATGCGACTTTTTGTAGCATCGCTACAAAAAGTCGCCGTGAGTGAGGGACCTAATACAGCTTCTCATGTTCGTCCTATGCCAGCTAGTATTAGTGGTCCGTCTAGGGACTGGAATTTTAATAAGTGCGATTATGAACGTCTTATACTCTGCTTATTGAGGAATCCGTGTACCGTAGTAGAGTCATCTGATATTACTTCTTGCACGAATACTTTTTTATGAAATTATTTATAATACTTTTAACGAATGTACGCTAAAAAACAATAGAGCTAGTTGCAAACGTTATCCAGTTTGGTACACCCGTGATATCATTACAGATCTTTGACATAAATACAAACAATACAGGTTTTCTTTTCGCAACAAAAATTCTGTTAACCCAAAGAACATCGGTTATAATTATACGAGTTATACGACCTGACCAAAATATGAAACGACCATCAATGATTGATATGTCAAAAAATAGTGACTTAGGTGGTTAAATTACGGGGTCCAGCTTATTTTATTGGAGCCGCGAAAATAATTTAGCTTTGTAATAAAAACCTCATTTCCTTACTAGTTTTTATAGGTTTTGAACGCATCTAAACCGGTCCCGTTTTTATCTGTGGTACACGTTGCATCATAACACTAAAGTAACACTACCATTAGGCGTTTACCTTTTTAAGTACTAGATTTTAACGTAGTTTTTTTATTTATTTTTGTAGTGTATTATCAGTAATTATATATAATTTTTAGATGGAAATATGGATTAAGATTAAGAGATTATTCCGAAATGAGTTGCAAATGATATGTTGACATTTTTACTAATACGTAGACCGGAACGTATTATGACATGAGAGCTGTTAAAGTGTCATAGAGGGAAAAGCGCGGGAAACCTCAAATTTGGCGGACGTGGTTTTTTCGACTGTTTTTTTAAATTAATTTAGGATTGGATTAAGTTTTTGTATATATTTTATCTTATTATTTAGTACTATAGTTAGTTTTAGTGTTGATTTTATATTTGGTAAGTGTTTTTATTTGTATTTATAGTTTTTAGCTATGGATCACCGTGGACACCATCTTCAGAAATAGGTCATTATGTCACAATCTCAAATAACGATACCAGTGTTATTTATTTATTTATTGATTTTTTAGGAAAACTTACAGCTAAGCAGACATTTAGCAATAGCTAAACAGAATATGGCCAATTACAAGTTTCCACATGTAGTAAATGGAATATATGAAACAGAAAATTGATAAAATACATAAGGATCAAATTAATATGTATGTGACACCAAACAGTAAAATTACTATTTACGCTCGAAGAAGCAATCACATAAAATTTTCTTCAATTTACTCAAACTAGTATAGAAAATGTCAATCTCAGCTTCCTGGCAGGTTGTGTTGTACATACGACTCGCTCTCAGCATGTACGAGTTCCGTCTGTACGTAGTGGTTACCACTGGGGTGTACATTAAATGAGGTCTACGCAAGAACACAGACGGCACTCGCAGCCCGACCTTGTGAAGCAACTCGGTAACACCAGTTGTTCCATTGGCTATCTTGAAAAGAAATATAAGATCAGATATTTTTCGCCTTTCGTAGAGTGGTAGGATATGAAATTTTTTGCAACGGTTGGTATAATTCGATAAAAACGTTTTAGACCGATACTGAATGTGCCTCAAAAACCTTTTCTGTATGCTCTCAATACGATTTATGTAGACATTATAATTGGGGTTCCATACCTGAGAGACATACTCCAAATGACTACGGACAAAAGAACAATATAATATTTTAATAGTTTTTATATTTTTGAACTCGGCCGACACCCGGAGTATAAATCCAAGTGCTTTTGATGCCTTCTTGACTACCTTATCTATGTGCACATCAAAGAGGAGCTTAGCATCAAAGGTAACTCCCATCCCATCCCAACGGTTGATACTGATGGTTCGTTAAGTTTAGTTAGTAATTCCAAACGTAAAAGGGTCTCTGCTCGGCCCACAATTTGCAAACATTGCAATAAAAAAAGACGTAAAAGTGGCGGGAAACGCCATAATAATTGTGATAGTGGCGAGGTGGAAAATGTGGAAATGGAGACTGAAACCAAGGATCTTCCACTTACTTCTACATTGGGGGCTGGAGTTGATGGGGTGAACGGGTCACCGCATCAACCAGTTACTACTGTTACTAGAGATACATACAATTCCTCGGACGCGGCTCCGTTTTTAGTCCATATTCAAAGAGAGCAAACTGCTTCTAATGAAATACGTATCTAAATCCGATTTCTTTTGGGCGATATTTAAAAAGGAATTCTTTTACTAACATCGTGAATGGTAGTCTTAAAAAAATAGGACGTAACAGACTTGTTATATCTTTTACCAATTATCAAGATGCCAACTCCTTCATTACTAGTAAGTTTTTGGAAAAAGAAAAATACAAAGCTGTTATTCCATCATTTTCCGTCACTCGCATGGGTGTCGTCAGAGGCGTACCCATGGAGTGGGCAGATGATGAAATTTTAGATAACATCTCCGTCCCAATTGGTTGTGGGAAAATATTGAACTTGAGGCGTATAAGAAGGAAAATTTTTGTAGAGGATAAGCCTGAGTTTAAAAATACTGAAACTGTAATTTTAACTTTTGATGGGCAAATTCTTCCCAAGCGCGTGTATATGTGCTATACAGCACTTTCTGTGGACCTATATATTTATCCAACAATTCAGTGCTACAATTGTTGCAGATATGGCCACATGAAAAACCGATGTAGATCTAAACCTAGATGTTTCAAGTGTGGACAAGGTCACTCTGGGGATGGTTGCACCGTCTCCGAGGACAATTTATCTTGTTGTCTGTGCAAAGGCTTTCATGAGGCTACAAGTAAAAAATGTTTAGAGTATGAGAGGCAGAAGAATATTAAGGAATCAATGGCCAAATCTTGCATCTTTTATGCTGAAGCTTCAAAGTTTTATCCCACTTTTTCAAAAATGTCATATGCTGATGCCTTACTATCCTCACCCTCAATTTCAAGCCATATAAATGCTTCTGTTCCTCAGAATTACTCTCCTTCCAAACAAAATAAAACTTCCTCATATAAAAACACAGTTTTTATTAAACCTCGCTCCCCACCTCACTTTTCTAAAGGTTATGATCAGCAATTCCATCGGGACCTTGTCAAGGGCATGCCTCAACCAAAAATGCCTGTGCTCTCATCCCTAGAGATGACCTGTCTACTGTATCTGTAAATGAATTAATCATTGCTTTAATAAAATCATTAACTCAAACTCAACATCTTTCACCGTCCATCGCTGCCACTGTACTGAACGCAGTTAATGAATCAAATATTAATAATGGACAACAAAGCCAAGGTATTCCAATGGAATTGCCGAAGCGCAATTAGTAAAAAATCTGACATAATATATCTTGTAAATAAATATAAACCTTTTGTTTTTGCTCTTCAAGAGACATGACTTAAACCAGGGTCTTTGTTTAAGATCCCTGATTATGCTTGTCTTAGAGAAGACCGCTCTCATGGGTATGGCGGCGTCGCTTTACTCATTAAACATCATCATTCATTTTCACTTTTCACAATCCCACCTCATAATACTGATTTTTCTGTTATTGCAGCTGTTGTAGATAACATTTGTTTTGTTTCTGTATATATTCCCCGCCAATCTGCTGTAATTTTTAATGAAATTGTAAATATTTTTTCTATTCTTCCTAAGCCATTTATAGTTTTAGGAGATTTTAATTCCCAGCATGCAGTCTGGGGTAGTTCGTCAACAAATAACTATGGTAGCACTTTATTAGATATTGTAGATAACCTCAATCTTTGTCTAATAAACACTGGGTCCCCAACTAGACGCACTTCTCCAAATGAAGGAGCTAGTGCACCTGACCTGTCATTATGCACGGATAAATTAGCTTCGCGTTTGAGTTGGCAAGTTATGCTTTCCTCTTATGGTAGCGATAATTTCCCTATAGTCTTATCATTTCCTTTCTGTCAAAAACCTTACTCCAATCGCCCTCCGCGGTTGAAGTACAAACTGGCGGACGTTAACTGGCATACTTTTAGGGAACACTTAGATGAAATAGTTTCTGTTCTTCCTGAAATTAAGTATGGTAATGAACAGTCTTGTACCGAAGCTTTATCCAAAGCCATGATACAAACAGCCGATAAACTTTTTCCAATGAAATCGCTACAAAATAAAATTCCTTCTCCACCATGGTTGGACAAAGATTGCACAGATGCAATATTAAAAAGGAAGCAGTGTGAACTAGCAACTCTCTACCGAAGAAAATTTCGACATTTTCAGCGTAATTATTTCAGAGACTAAAAAACTATTAAAAAAAAAGAAATTGAAGGTTGGAGGTCATTTTGCTTCTCTATTCCTCCAGATGCTCAACCATCTGTTGTTTGGTGCAATATCAGAAGGTTCAGATCAGCATTCACTGAACGATCGAGCGCATTTCTTCCATCTCAGTTAGTAAATAAATTTTAAAATAAATTGGCTCCTGCATGTGTCCCAGAAAATTTTACTACCTATTCCATTCCCCGTTCAATGGTAGATTCTCTTTGTGAATTAAATAATCCATTTACCCTCGAAGAGCATATGCTCTAACACCTATATAGGTGTTGTATGTCATATGCGATTGCGTTGGCAGCATTTCATTTTTGGTTTAACACACAAATAGATTAATAATCAATATTCAAAAAACGCAAACATCATGTTGTTTCGGACCACTGCAGGCAATAAGGATAATATGGATATAACCCTTAACAATGAAAAGATTGAATTAGTGACCGACGTCAAATTTCTAGGTATCCATTTAGACAATTTACTGAAGTGGAAAAAAGAACTAGCACATATAGACTCCACTATGTCATCAGCATGTTATGCGTTGAGGAAATTGAGAGACGAAATTAATACGGAACAGTTAAAGATGGTATATTATGCTCTTGTCGAATCCAGACTTCGATACAGTATACAGTTCTGGGCGAAAAGCTACGGTTATAATCCTCAAAGAGCCTTCATTCTCTCCAAAAAAGAGCAATACGTACTATTGTCAGAATTTCACAAAGAGAAAGCTGTCGATCTCATTTTAAGCGTTTAAATATTCTAACATTGCCCAGCTTATACATACTTGTTTTGTTAGTTAATTTTAAAAAATATGGCCATGAATTCGAGTCTGAGGAAGAAAGAATAGCCAGGGAAAACACTCGTAGGAAGGATTTTAAAAATACAGTTGTACCTAATTTCAACATTGTCAAGCATAGCTCTCATTACCAAGCTGTACAAATTTAATAGACTGCCAGCGGACTTAAAAATATTGTTTTACACTAGCTTCTTTAAGGCTAAGCTAAAAGCATTTCTGTTGGGTAGAAATTTGTACTCAGTAGATGAACTGTGATTTATAATTCCATTTCCCTATTTAAAAAAATAAAATGCCATTTTATTAATTTGTTTTTGATCATGTATTTTTTAAATTGAATATTTTTGTTATGTTATGTTTTTAATTATTGCTGCATGTCTTATATTATTGCATGCCACTGTAGAAGTTATATTATTATGATTAATTATGATGTATGTAATGTATCAAACACAATTTATTGTTCCTGATAAATAAATATGAAGGACTCTGCACCAGGTTCGGATGGAATTCCTTATTCTTTTTTGTCAAACATGAGTGATCTGTCTCTTTTGTACCTCTTGTAACTAATAAATAAAATTATGTTAACTGGAAATATTCCCAATGCCTGGAAATCCCAAGACATTTTACCGATACTCAAACCTAACAAAAATCCATCTAGCAGCACGTCTTACCGACCCATAGCTTTGTCTTCAGTAATGTTAAAAATCACAGAACATCTAGTTAAAAATAGGTTAGAATGGCATTTAGAAAACAATAAACTACTTAGCGACAGTCAATTTGGTTTTAGGCGAGGTAAAAGTACTTTAGATAGTTTGAGTATCTTTGTTACTGATATAAGGTTAGCATTTTCTTCGAATAATTCCGTAGTTTCTGCTTTTCTAGATTTAACTTCGGCTTATGATAATGTGGAAATATCTACATTTAAAATATAAACTCCAGCAGCTAGATGTTCCTATTTTACTCATAAACTTCATTTTAAATATTTTATCTGAGAGGTGTATAAATCTTACACTCGAGGATTCTACATGTGAATCTAGACTCGTGTGGAAGGCCTCCCTCAAGGATCACCTCTTAGTCCTTTATTATATGACATCTACACTTATGATCTTGAATCCTCTTTAAACAATCAATTAAAAGTGCTTCAATACGCCGATGATCTTCTTTTATATTGCCCCCATAGCTCTATTGCAGCGGCTTGCATTACAATGACATCGGCCCAACGGCCCTTAGTCTTTTAAAAAAATGGATGGATAACAATGGTCTTGAGCTATCTACCTCCAAAAGTACAGTTGTGTTTTTTTCTAGAATGCGCTTTCCTCCTCCTGTTTCTGTATATTATGATGATGCTCCCATTCTTGTAAAATTTTCGGTAAAATTTTTAAGTGTGATTTTGGATAGTAAACTATCTGGGATTCCACACTGTGAGTATATAGCGGCAAGGTGTGAACAGAGATTGAATATATTAAGATGTTTATGAGGGGTTTGGTGGGGTGCCCATCCCTTTTCATTAAAATTAATCTATAATGCAATAGTTAGAAGTGTGCTTGATTATGGAACATTTTTATTAGAACCTTGTAATTTGGCCGCATTAAGGAAACTGGATAGTGTCCAGTCCAAGGCATTACGAATAGTGACGGGAGCTATGAAATCAAGCCCAATAAATGTCCTACAGGTTGAAACTGTAGATCCTCCTCTTTCTCTTCGACGTCAGTATCTTTCTGACAAATTTCTATTCCGTTCATTACAATTTTCCAACCACCCTTTATGTGCAAAACTTCAGTCTCTTTTAGATGAAACCAATTCTTCTAATTATTGGTCTCACAAATCTCTGCCCTGTCTTGTTGTAAGCTATAAAAAGTTTATAGCTTTGCAAGCCCCAATTTACCAGTCACTTACATATCCACTCTTTAATCATTCTTATGAATCATTGGTGCTCACTCCGGATGTTATCTTTAATTTAGGTATTAATAAACACGATGATTTTGTAAAAGAGTTGTTTAACTTTTCCAACGACTTGCACTGGGAGAATTGGCATCATATTTATACAGACGCCTCTAAACACTCTTCTTTAGGAAATGTTGGAGTTGGAGTCTTTCACTCACAATGCAATATAGTGCAAAAAATTAAACTTCCTCCTGAGTCATCAGTATTTACTGGCGAATGTTATGGTCTGTTCAAAGCCTTAGAATATATTTACATCATGAAATTGGGAAAAACAATAATATTTACCGACGCTTTAAGCGCATTGCAAGCCATTAAAAGAAATCCTTTTAAATGTAAGCCAATATTTCCTATACTTCTGTTCATTAGAAGCCTTTTGTACAAATGCGTAAAATTGGGTCTTCAAATTTCTTTCGCTTGGATACCTGGCCATAGTAATATCACGGGAAATGTTAAAGTCGATCACCTGGCTAATGAGGCTGTAGACTGCGGTGATTTGTGTCCCTATAACAACTTTAGCCACGACTTGGCGAATCTGCCTACCGTCTTTCTTTGGGAAGCTTGGAGCAAGTTGTGGGCGGATAGCCGCGTTACCAAAGGAAATTATTATTCACGTATTCAGACATATATTCCCAAAAAACCATGGTATTCGAAATTTAACTTCCTTAAGGCTGCTATCAGTTGTCTTATTCGCATGAGATTGGGTCATAACTGTTCCCGAGTCCACCTTGCACGATTGCAGATCGTTTCTAGCGACCTGTGCGAATGTAGTGAGGTGGGTGATTTAAACCACATTTTCTTTTCCTGTACTCTTCTTAATCATGACCCTTTAATTACATGTCTACTTTGCTATAAAATTCCTTTTCCTACGTCTGTCTCTGCTTTACTTTTTTTTAGACATTATGGATAAATAAAGATAATTTAACTTGTAAATATGCTAATTAAAACGTACCTACATGACTAAATTTTTCCAAATGTTCAAAATAAACAAAACGATTTTTTTTTTGTTGTTTTATATATTTTATTTTTAGGGGGTGTAATTTTTTTACTCATGTAATTTTTATTTCTTTATTTATATTTAATTTTAAGTCTTTACGTTTTTATTTTGTAATAGTTTACCTTAAAGCTTCACTGTACACTATGTTGGCAGTGGTATATGTAGGTGATAACAAAACATTGATTGCCCATGAGAAAAGCACTCTTTCCTTAGGTTGATGCCAACCATCGAGAAAGTTTGTCCCTGGGATTTATTTATTGTAAGGGCAAACGATATCTTTACAGGAAATTGTAACCTTTTAAAAGTTATAGGCAAATCCGTCGGTGTCATTGGGATCCGCGGAAGGTGAGCGAGCTGACCGGCCGCGGGGCCCGTGATGATAGTTCCTACAATCACATTGTCTCTTAATACCTTTATCAAAAGTCTTGTACCATTACACATACTGGGAGGGCTTCTCAATAGCATAATGGAGTACCTACTATGCGAACACCCCTCTCCCACACTTCGGTGTCATCTCTAACGCCGCGTTGCTCGCTGCGCTGCGTGGAGTCACAACGGCGCGTTAGCGTGTAATTTTTGTTTATATAGATATTTTTAATTTCGTAATATCTTTTGAATGGAATGTCCGATTTCAATAATTCAAAAAGTAATTAACAGGTATTGAAGCTGTCTTGAATACGAAATAGTTTATTTGGATAAGAATTAATAATAAGGTATGGATAACATGGTCTGATTTCGATCAGCATTTCTATCAACTTTTAAAATGTAAAAAAGTAGTTATAGTGACATAACTACAATAGTTGGAGATATGGTCTCGCGAAGTTTTTTGTTGATATAGATATGTTCTATAATATTGTAGAATATTTTTTTGTTCTATCATCAATTCTTTCCGCAGCGCATGCGATGAAAGACATTTTATGGCTCATTTTTTTACACCTTGGGTAGGTTTTAGTAGTGACTTCTAAGGATCTCTATTTTTTTCTAGTAATAAATATAGCCTATGTTACTCAGTGCTATAATGTAGCTTTCTAACGGTAAAAGAATTTTTGAAATCGGTTCAGTAGTTTTTAAGTTTATTCGTTACATACAAAAATACAAATCTTTCCTCTTTATAATATTAGTGTAGGTAGATGTATATTTATCTTCATTTATCACTCTTAATAATATGCGTATTTAATAGTTATTTTATTTTTATCGTTTCTAATAATCCTGTCCAATATCCATCCAAATTCCGTATCCTAAATTAAATTATATTTTCTACCTTCTTTCCCCGTTTTTGTATGTGGCATTGCGCAAATAGCGACTTGCTAATAAAAAAAAATAAAAAAAAGTGTCGTAGAGTATAGTAATATTGTAAAGTGTTTACTGTACCGACCTTTGAGATACGACTGAGATATTAGGTTATATTTTTAGTAGGTACCTATAAGTTATGGCAAGGAATCATTTTAAATATTTTTGATAACAATTTAAAACTGTTATTAAGAAACAATCTAGCTTGGCTGTTGTATAATCATACCCTGATTCATGCACATTGCGCTGCACCTGTCTTCGATACATAACAGTGAAAAGATTAGAAAGGTTATTCTTTAATTTTTGTGGATTTAACCATTGACTTTTAAAGTTATATATTACTGCAGAGTTTTTATATCAATGGTTTTAGCTGAGATTATCGTCTTATCTGCAGACTTATTTACTTACACTATATCATAACCTCAAAAGTGACGAAATACATAAAAGTAACGTTCCATAATCCTCGGCTTTGAAATAAAATATTTTCAATTTAGGATTGATGATTGTGCCTAGGGGAATAGATTAATCCATACTCTAGTCAAGTTCGCGATATTTTATAGCTAGGTCACAGCATGTATGGGCCGTGACCGATGTTCAAGCTAACATTAGTTAATTTTATTTCGTCTCAAATGGCCCGCGGACAGCAAGTGGATGTGCTGAATTTGATTTCCGTAAAACGTTTGATAGAATTAATAACGATATGTTGTTACGCAAGTTGAGTGCCTTGTCATTTACACCCGGTCTTATTCTTCTGTCTGACTATCTCCGGGCCCGTCAGCAATTTGTTTGCCTTGGCTCATACAACTCACATGCATATCATACACGATCAGGCGTGAGTCAGAGTTCCATTTTAGGTCCCTTCTCTTCTTGATTATGTAAATGATGTGCCACAAATAATAAAACAGGCGAAATGACTACTTTACGCCGACGACCTGAAAATATATGCGATTGTAAACTCCGTGTCTAACTGTATGGCTCTCCAGCTTGATACAGATGCCTTTAGTGAATGGGCCGCCACCAACAAAATGGAATTTTAGGCTCGGAGAGCATCGGCCAGCGCTCTTCTTTTTACGCAGACCGCAGCGAGTTATAAGGTTGGAACTGGCCGGAGCCGACATCGACAGCCGTTTCACATAGACCGGCTGGAAGAGCATTGTTTTTGAACCGATGCACTCTGATCCAGACGGATGTGCTCGGAACCGAGCGGGTGCTCTACATGGGCGGAATACCTCCAGTTCCGCGCAGTTCAAGTTTTTTTTTCGATGTATTCGATGCGAGAGAGGACGCAATTGAAGCCGGTCGGCCGCGCGAGCGTGAAGGTGCACGCAATCGGAGCCAGTCGCGCGACCGCGGAAGGGTACGTCATCAGAGGCAGCCCGTCGGCTCCTCTTATTATTTCACACTAAGCGCGTTAGGTTTGCTCTCAGGCATTCTCAATAATAAAAAAAAAAACATATAAAAATAAACCTTATTTCAATGCTTCAAAACTTAAACGTGATGAAAAATCTGCTCTCATCTCCGAGCCGGTCTGTGTGAACGGACCCTAACACCTCTCTAAGGGCCTTTTCATTGTCATGCGTGTTTGCGCCCGCGTGCAGGCCAGGCCCGCATGCGTGCTGCCCGCAACCTATCGGATACATGTTTTTATTGTAATGCGCGCCACACGTGACGCATGACGTGTCGAAAATAATCTGCTCTGCGGGCGGCCCGCAACAAGCATGGCCGCCTGGCCTGCATGCGGGCGCAAACACGCATGACAATGCAAAGTATGGGGCCGCATGCAGAGTTCTATACAGTTCGACTACAGTGTGAACGACGAGACTATACCCTAGTTAGCTAGTTGAAACCCCTACCCTAGTTAGTTACTTACCCTAGTTAGCTAGTAGGTATTTAATTTTTACATTTAACAGGGTAGTTTACATATTTTGTAATTAACAGTCCACCCCAAATAACTAAACTACTTATATAAAAACGAACATTGTGATTGGAGGTAAGTATCGGGCGCGGGAGAAATATGGACTGGAATGACTGTCACTCTATGCGGATTACGGCACTCCGCATTTACATCCGCGCCTGTACTAAACACTTGCGTTTATAACCGCTTTGCATCCGCACGGATTCCGCCTTGTCTGAACTAGCTCTAATGGAAGACTATAATGTTAGAATGTTTGTGGTTCCGTGAGAAGACCGAGTAAAAGGATAACTTAACTTAATTTAATGTTAATGACTTATGCTGTACTTTAATGTAATAAATAAATCGTGTACCTACATAAGTAAGCAAGAGCGTTTTTAAAAATTTTTAAATCGGCCTCATTCGACCAAGCAAATGAAGTGTTGTACTGTTGAGTTCTGACGACTAGCCAACAATAGAAAGTGTTTTGAAGTCAAACGGAGTTAAGTTTGACATAGAAACACTTTGTGCCCAATGTGTCAAACCTTGATTTGGAATATCATTGTAATGTGAAAGATAACATGGTATTTTATTTAACCCAGAAAAGTATTTCAAAAGGTACTTTCCCTAATAGTTTGGTAAATTATATCATAAAATACTCTTGTAGTAGTAGGTACTCAATTCAACTGATGCAACCAATCCATGTATATTTGCTAGCGAAAAAGCAATATACCCTATGTCTTTAGAAATAATCCGTTAACCGCCATATCCCCAATTGCCCATACTGTCTGATTGTCCATACCAGGCCCGAAGGCACCTAAGAAGCCGATTCCTGCCGTGTCTAGTGTCTACTGTAGTTAAATAGTAAATTATATACACATCTGTGGTTATCACATGACAGTACACATTAAACAGACATTAAATACATCATACGATTGAAAACATTTGAAAAATGCAAAAAAAAAAACATCTCAACAAAGAAAGCAACATGTGGCGCCAGTAAGCCGGTGCTCGGGTGTCAGAATTCAGAACTAAATTCGTATGAGCTCGGACACGTGAATTCGCGGCAATCAGCAGCGTTTTGTAGGGACTAGGAAGATTTTGGACTTACGACAGGGACAGAAAAAGATTATATGTAGGGGAGAACGAGATGGAATGAGTAATTGTCAATAAGTTGTTTGGATACTAGATTTTATAGTTCGTTTTTTTTTATATTTATATAAAGAGTTTTTTCGCCATTGTGAATATGGCACTTTGTAGGTACAAAATAAAATTATCTACTTAGGATAAATTCACTATTATTACAAGCTTTTATTTAACTTCAATGTTTGCATAAGCTAAGCTAAGAACCACTTTCTGATATCGGATTGAGCTGAAATTTTGCACACACCTTTGGGTTTAAGAACAATAGATTCTTATGACAAACATAACTTAATCTTGCAGTCAGGATCGTCTCCTCACGAGGGAACTCCTCAACGTTTAATAGCACAGACACGAAACTTTGCATACGAGTTCATGTTTGATGGATGATCTCGATTTGTATCACGATCTCATCCTGCAGCCAGGATCGTCTTCTCACGAGGGTACTCCTCAACGTTTGACAGCACAGACACGAAACTTTGCATACGAGTTCATATTCGATGGAAATACACGATTTGTATCATGAACTCATCCTGCAGCCAGGATCGTCTTCTCACGAGGGAACTCCTCAACGATTAATAGCACAGACACGAAACTTTGCATACGAGTTCATATTTGATGGATGATCACGATTTGTATCTCTATCTCATCCTGCAGCCAGGATCGTCTCCTCACGAGGGAACTCCTCAACGTTTAATAGCACAGACACGAAACTTTGCATAAGAGTTCATATTCGATAGATAATCACGATTTGTATCATGAACTCATCTTGCAGCCAGTATCGTCTTCTCACGAGGGAACTCCTCAACGTTCAATAGCACAGACACGAAACTTTGCATACGAGTTCATATTCGATGGATAATCACGATTTGTATCATGAACTCATCCTGCAGCCAGGATCGTCTTCTTACGAGGGAACTCCTCAACGATTAATAGCACAGACACGAAACTTTGCATACGAGTTCATATTTGATGGATGATCACGATTTGTATCTCGATCTCATCCTGCAGCCAGTATCGTCTTCTCACGAGGGAACTCCTCAACGTTTAATAGCACAGACACGAAACTTTGCATACGAGTTCATATTCGATAGATAATCACGATTTGTATCATGAACTCATCCTGCAGCGAGGATCGTCTTCTCACGAGGGAACTCCTCAACGTTCAATAGCACAGACACGAAACTTTGCATACGAGTTCATATTCGATGGATAATCACGATTTGTATCATGAACTCATCCTGCAGCCAGGATAGTCTTCTCACGAGGGAACTCCTCAACGATTAATAGCACAGACACGGAAGTTTGCATACGAGTTCATATTTGATGGATGATCACGATTTGTATCTCGATCTCATCCTGCAGCCAGGATCGTCTTCTCACGAGGGAACTCCTCAACGTTTAATAGCACAGACACGAAACTTTTCATACGAGTTCATATTCGATAGATAATCACGATTTGTATCATGAACTCATCCTGCAGCCAGGATCGTCTTCTCACGAGGGAACTCCTCAACGTTTAAAAGCACAGACACGAAACTTTGCATACGCGTTCATATTTGATGGATAATCACGATTCGTATCATGAACTCACCCTGCAGCCAGGATCGTCTTCTCACGAGGGAACTCCTCAACGATTAATAGCACAGACACGAAACTTTGCATACGAGTTCATATTTGATGGACGATCACGATTTGTATCACGATCTCATCCTACCGCCAGGATCGTCTCCTCACAAGGGAACTCCTCAACGGCTTATAGCACAGACATGAAACTTTGTATATATACGCGTTTACTTTTATAAATAGTCATAATTCCTATAGTTATCTGAAGCTAGCTTTTGTGAAAATTATACTATATTGTTTTCATTTAGATAGGTACTCAAAGATTTATTTTTTTCTTTTCAATGCATCTTTCTATAAGCTTCTTTTTAAAAGGTTTTTAGCTTATATATTTTTTGTTTATAGTTCCTGTGCATTTATATTATATTATTTATATTATTCTTTATATTATATAAGTTTTGTAAAAAAGATCAAGTTGCGTCCTTTTTGGTATCTTTATCATGGGTGACATTTTCGTGGTTTTTGAGATCGCTGATAACGATACTGACACCAAAATTAAAAATGGCACTCCCGCGCAACATAAATTTCTTTTTTTTTGGTCATGGGTTTCATTTTCGGGGTTTTAGGGTTCGCTGACAATGAAACTGAAAAAAGCGATGACAAAAAACAAAATTCATATTCTCATTTTTTTTCTTCGGCTTCCCTTTACAAAATTTTGACCCTTCGCCACTGGATCATACTGTCTGTGCTTGAATCTGTAACATTACAGATTGCACACTGTGATGCTCGGTTCTCCTCCCTCACTTATGTTATGGTCGTCTCTGTAACGTTACATTACAGGCGAATGCTCCAAGTGAGGGAGCATCTTGGCCACCATAGGGTGGAAGCGATAGGGTAGCCCGCGAAATTCAAATTTTCTTACAGGTCATTCTTCATATTTGCATGTGTCAATGTCAAGTTTTATGTTGAACAAAATATGATTCGCGGCCGTAATACACATGTATTTCCAGAATTATTATAATTCAAACCATAAATACAACCCTCTTGAGTTCATTTAACATCATTGAATGACTATTTGATGAAAAAGTCATTCAAAGGGGTTAAAATTCACTTAAGGGGTTGTTTTAAAGATTTTAATGTTTTTAACTCGGCAAAGCTAGTTGTAAATGCATCAGTACTAACACTCGAAAACTTCTAGTTGCTACGTAGGATATGTTAATAGTAGGGAAAATGGTTTAAAAATGAAACAATTTTCGGGAGAAATTGATATAATCTGGAAGACATCAATCAGTCGTACTCGTATGTATTTTCCTCGCTAAATATAACAGGCTTAAACTTTTCTACATTAATTATCATTAGGTATTACCTATAAAGTGTATTGCTGTAAGTAGCTAAATATACATTTTTGATACGTACCGTAGGCATTCCTCTGTTTTAGTTCTACCCAGTATTCCTTATGTAAGCCTACCTCCCGTCCAATTATGAGAGCATTTAAAAAAATACATAATTAATATTGTAAAAAATAATAATAAAATACACAAAAAAATAATATTCGGTACAAAATCGTAAAATAAGTAAATTACATAATCAGATATAATAATACCTGAAAAAAAATATATTGATTGTGATTCATGCGAAGATTTTATAAATATAGCAAGCCTAAAGGGTTTGGAAATGGGGCAGCCGACTTTATTTTGATTCAATACATTTGTGTACACTATTTTTCAAGTATCGACGAATGCGCCACACGCTTAATTAATGCAATCATATAGGTACCCAAATCATATAGGTAAATAAATGTGTAATTCGTGCTATAATAAGTTCTCATTTCGCACAATAACTAAAATTCACTGTCTCTTTGCATACGTCAGAGTAAACTGTTATACATCAAAGTGGTACAAAGGGGAACCTTTGAGATGGGTCAGTAATGAAAAATTTGAAACTATTAGACATACAGTAACCATGCTCGACATGGTTTATTATTATTACTGTATGTCTATAAAAGGCGACATAGCATTCGCCTTTTCTAGGACAACCTGATACTCTTTCAGACTTGTCCAAACTGACCTATTTCCCAGGATCCTTCTGTGTATACTTAAATAAACTTCTCATGCTACAAAAATATGCTATATCTATATAAAAGAAAGTCGTGTTAGTTACACTATTTATAACTCAAGAACGGCTGAACCGATTTGGCTGAAAATTGGTGGGGAGGTAACTTAGAACCAGGAGACGAACATATGATACGGTAGAGTAGGTAGGATAGGGTAGGTAGGTAGGAAAAAATGCATTGCAACGCAATATAGAGAAAAAATAGAATAGGTATACAATAATATTTATAAAAAACTTAATTATTATCAAGTACCTATAGATATTCGCATTTTCTGTTGCGCGTTGTTCCAACGCAGGCGTTCGTCGTAGGCGCAGCGTTATTACTTTATAATGACATGACTCACTAACGCAACGCAAACACCGTGGTTGCGCTGTGACGTTTGCAGTTAGCGACGAAATGAAGTGAATTGAATTCCCAAAGAGTTTTATGAAATAAAAGGATATCATTCAGACGTCGCACTTTTACAAAAAACAAGCGGACCATGAAATTGTCTTGTTGGATTAACAACTTTTCCCAACATCATTATATCGAAACTAGACGCAGATCCTTGACCTAGCGTCTATGCTATGTGACGCCACGATCATGGCGTGTTGCTGCGTCATCATCAAAACTTATGCTGAACATACGCTCAGTGTAATAACACTCATAAAATACAACTGCCTAAATAGAATAATTTATAAATTACTGGAAGCGTTCAAAAAGTTTCCTGTTCAGCCTAAGAGCAGCTACCTTTGTTTAATTCGAGTAATGTTTTCCTGAGTATATCCAAATATATCTCGGCATGTTTTGGTTCAAAAATTAAAGCAGGTCGGAGACGAATTGCGGCTTCTCCGCACGAACCTCCTAGCACACCTGTAAATAAAATAAATCTAATTAATTGACTTTAAGCCCATCCATTACTGAACCATGTCTACAAGCTGTTCAAAAAAGGCTTAAGCAAACGCTGCGGTAGGCACACAAGGCCGAAGACTAACCTACATCTTTGTTACTGTTTATGAACCTTGAACAAGCCGTGGATTCAATCGAGACTTTGCGTACTATTATTTTTACTGCACTGTCTCTGTCTCTTTAAAGATGCTAAATTGAGCATCGGTAGGTACATACATCGAGGTGCTGATGTGACTGTATAAAAACATTACTTTTCTAGTCCAATAAATCTAACTTCGAGAGAGATGCCAATCAACGAATTCGCTGGAGCGAGTTCGTAAAGCTGCGCAATATATACTCTTCACAAATACCGCAGTGTCTCATGACGAAAGTATTTGTTCGAGAATAACTTATCTGGCACTAAAATGTGCTCGCTCACAATACGATAGGTTTCTTTAGAGGGCAGAAAGTCACCCAAAAGGCAATGGAGAGCGATCAAAACAGAAGTGTAGAGATTCGCAGATGAACCAAGGCAACGGACATAGCCCGAAAGTGACTGATGGGGTCGAACGGTTAGGGGTGGACAGAGTGGTGACTACGCACTGGAAGGTGTAGCGTTGTATTGTAAGGCCAAAAGGTGGACCGATGACCGGGTGAAGTCCACAGGTATCCCGGTATATGTCCAGCTGTGGACTTCTTCCGGCTGATATGATGATCTCCTTGTTATCAACATCATATTATTATCTTTCATTCGAACTTGCAAATTTTCAAAATATTCTTTGAGATGATAGTTTGCATCCTTGATATTCAAAGCTTTAAGATGGTTTTATTTTTTATGAAATGTCATGATCATAATGTATTGTGGCATGACCAGGCACTAATATTTTGTAAAATATAAGTGCCTTGGCAGAAGAACAAGATCTCTAGATGCGGATGCATAAAATCTACAAAATTGATAAAGATTTCCTTACCGTTTTTCTTCAAAGTGCCAACAATTTTATCCCTGAGTTCTACTGTGCTGGCGTCGAATGACAAAAACGTGCCTCGACCACGCACGCTATTTATCATATTCGGAAACTCTCTCTCCAGGTCGTGAAGCCCACATTTCAGAACCCGGCCTGTCTTTTCTACCAATTGCAGAAGATTGTCAGTTTTGATGACCTTTAGAACTCGCTCTAACATTATTAACTTCGATGGGTCTCCCATCCATGTGTTAAATATTCTGAAGGGTTGTGGAGGCCTGAAATGAATGAAAAAAATAATGTATTATTGGAATTGTACTATTCTAAATCCTTTTATTAAATCGATCTAAACCTATATTATCTAGGGATAGACCGATTTCGTAAAAAGGTTTGGATTAAATACTGTGTACCTAGGCTGTGGGCTAGCCGCGCGGCCAATATACGGCAAAAACAAAAAACTGGAAATTCTCTATTGCTAAAAATTTACAAAAATAACCCGTGGGGTCCCAGTCCCAGCACTTACTGTGACGTGGAAAAACCGCGAGAAGATTAAATATTATATCTATAAATATTCAGTGTGCGCAGGTAATCGGTCAAGCCGTTTAGGAAGAGAAAATTTACAAACACCCACCGGATTTTATATAAGTATAAAGATATCTAAATATTAAAGTATTGGTCGATACAATCGTGTTATACTTATTCTAGTTTAAAACAAAACTTACTTATATAAAGATTTGCTGTAAAATCCTCCTGTTAACATCTTCTTACTAAATGTAACCAAATCAGGCGGGTTCGGTAAATTGAAATGTTCATGACACCACATTTTACCAGTAGGTCCACATCCAGTCTGCACTTCATCCAAAATCAAAGCTGCTCCTTTCTATAAAAAAAAATATTTCTGTTATTCTATGCTATTTATTAAGATTTAGATTTTACGAGGTTAAACTGTCAGAATTCAAAACCTTTAACACATTCAGTGCGTTACGGGAAGTATTTGGTTGTAATTGAGCTTCGCTCTGTGCGGCAGCTAGTTGTCCTTGTTTTGCACTCCGTGCGGGGGTGATTACTTCAAGTATTCGTACAAGTAAAAAAGAGACACCTGTATTGCCGGTGTCCTTGCTTGAAGTATATTAAAATTTACGAATAAAAATGTACGGGAATTATTTTACAATAGTACGATACGGGAACTATTTGGCCGTATCCTAAACCCCGTACCGCACTGAACGTGCGCGCGCGCGGCCCTCAGTTAGCCGTAGTGTTGTGCCCAGTAAACACGTTTTTACAGAACGCGATAGGTATTTTATTCGTCACGCGTAAGTGAGTAAATTGTACTTAAGTAAACAATGAAACGTTCACGTAAAAAACTTATTTTGGGGAAAGGTGTAAAGACAGAAGGTGAAGAGGCTAAAACATTATTGTGAGTAGTGGTTCCAGTTCATCGAAACCATCTAATACAAAAAAACCCAGTTCAATTTTTTTAAGTCCATCAACAGGAAGAGAATTTAGTGTATTAGAAGATGTAATAATTAATAAAAAGACGGATCCAGACTCATTATCGCTGGACAACATTTCTGTGAGTAATCTAGTACCAGCGCTCGAAACATCATTGAATTCTGAAATGGTGTCTGAACTATTGTTAACACCCCGAAGTAAGTTTTCAAGTAATGAGTTTTCACGGTTTAATACACCAACTTGTTCTTTATCTAGAAATACCGATGGAAATATTAAAATTTTCCAAACACCGACTTCAAAACGTAAGGCTGTTCGAATTGGTGGTTATGAAGAAGAAAACTTAGACCATATAATTAATTATTACTTTTGTTAAAATAGTTTTCGTTGATTGTGTACGATCTGAATAAACAATAATAAATCTGAAACAGAAAAATATGTTACTTGTTACACCCCATCCCTAGCAATGTGACTGTTGCATGCGCCACGACAAGTATTTTCCCGTAATATCAACCTTTTCCAAAATACTTGTAACTTTTAAGATATTGCTTAAAACCCCGTGCGACTGCAGCTATATATACACAAGGATGTAACCTATTGATTAGTACAACAAAAAAAAATATCTGTAGACTTTCCATGTCTCTGTGATGGTTTAAAGTCAAGATTACGTACGGGAAAATAGACGTCGTAACGCATATCAGGCATTCTTGATACGGGAAGTATGTGACTTGTACAGCACTGGAAGTAAGTATTAATCTAGCGTAGCCGCAGGGAAGGTGTTAAGAGGTACGAGAAACTTTTACCAACCTGACATCATGAAAAATATCTGCAGTTTTCTTCCTAAAATTGAATTATGTTTTAAACCAAAATAAATAACAGCCGATTATTTTTGCGGTTTTTCGATCGATTCTACAGTAAAAGTTGTTTCAGTACAAGCTAAAAAAATAGTTTTGAGGATCATTCGAATAACTTACACTTTCGCAAATTTTCTGCAGTTGTTGGAAAAATTCCGGCGAAGCATGATTATCACCTCCTTCCGACTGTATGGGTTCAATAATTACAGCAGCAATTGGACTTTTCTTTTCCCACTTTTCGAATTGCTCACACACATATGCGAGGCACCTGAAATCAAAATAACGACAAATACAGTATACAGAAATATATCTGTAAAAATGTATATGCCAATACACAAATGAGTTTAGCTAAAGGCGGAAACACACTTACGTGTCGTGGCGTGTCGTGACGCGCCAGAAGCATTCGGTTTCATACATCGTTGCGACACGACACGCCATGCAAATATGTCCCTAACCATATTAAATGTGTGAAACCGATTTGCTTCTGGCGCATCACGACACGCCACGACACGTAAGTATGTTTCCGCCTTTATCCATACATAATTCTTCTTTGTTCTGTCGATTATTCGCATGATTATTTAAGTCAAATTAGCGTCCATACATTTTTAAATTCGCGCCGCCTTTTTTTATCGTGCTTAGATTGGAAAGATAATTAAAGACGCCCATGACTTGAGTGAATGACTGACGAAGTTTCGCTAGTCTATTTAAATTTAATCGTGTATCAGGCAGGAGATAGAAAATATGTTATGTAAGTAAAACAAAAGCCTTACTTTTTGTCTTCTTGTTCGTTTTCACGTTGATTTTCTTCCAGAGGATACTTGTAGTCTGGGAACCAAGCAACTGGCCATTCAAAAGACGGGAAGTCCAATTTGTGAATAGCTTTTGATCTTGTTGTCGCCATCGAGCCAAATGTCCGGCCATGGAAAGCCCCCTGCAAGTTAGGTGCCTGTTTTCGAAATCAGTATTAATATTCGTATAAAAAAGTGTTGTTGTTAGGTAGACTTGCTAATTTTAAATCGTAGTTTTATCTACGTAAATAAAGAAAGTGTTTCATGATAGAGCAATATATAGAGCTGGAGCTATTGTAACGTTTAGTGTTTTCTATTCTTCCACATTTACCTACGCGGTATTTGCAAAAACTAGAAGTTACGCGATATTGAACTATCCCTGAATTCCTCGGCGATTAGACGCTATGTCTGCACAAGTACTTAGTTCTACGTATCAGTGCCCCTTTGTGATGCCCAGCGGAAATCAAAGTTGATACCTATTGAAACATTTAAGCCAGTTAACTGGAGTCGTCACCGCACAAGGGGACAAGAAGGACAACGTAATAAGATAAACAACAAGCTTCTAATGCTTGTGTGCTCTCTATCTACGAGTAAATATGTACTGATGAATTAATTGCCTTGTCATTTTTTGGGAGAAAATTATAAGCAGCCATACCTATTTTCAATGTTATTATTTACGTTTTTCGCAGCGTCCGTAGTCTTTAGTTCCAACCCCCTAGTTAGCCTAAGAAAATAAGATAAGCATCCTCTACCGATTCTATTGTTATTATTACGCTACTGACTTTAAGCCGAACTAGGCATAAAATTGTATCAACCGTTCGATGCGAAACCAATTTGAATTCGTTTCGGTATGTTGATATATCGCTGGCAGTGGCATACCTAGTAACACTGCTATTACTTTTACTAATACCTAAACATTAGTAAAAACATTGCGTAAATTCCGGATGAATTAAAATTGATTAATCACAGAATTCATATTTTGTTTTAATGGTTTTATAATTCATGTAAGTACCTAAGTTATTTATTCATAGCCCTAAATAAATACAAACACTCTAGAACGGGATAAAAATCAATGATACCGTGACGTCTGACAGGGGAGAATGGAACAAGATCACGGGTTGCGCCGACCCCAACTAGAATGGGACAAGGGCAGGAAGATGCCTCTAGATTTCAAATTTATCGTTGTGGACCTTTTATCGTTTTTTTCTAGTGTTTCGGCAGAAAATCGGAAACCAATCACTGCTGCACTACGATTGTTTGCCACGCTTACTGAGTGAGTTCTTTCTTTCATCTATTCCAGAAAGGATAATAAAAATAGGTAGTTACTAGTTACCCATGCTTGTCACAGATCTCACATTGTTATCACGAATCAATGTTTTCTTTCCGTCATCTGTCATTCGCTTTTTGTCTTGCGGTATAGTCTTGCAAGTTTGTTCATAATAATAGAATATATAATGAATCCGCTGGTTACTGATACTGGCCAGGACCCATCCAAAAATGTATCCCGAATCAGGAAGCTAGCACCAAATTAGCTGTGATACCTGCCTTTTTTAACTACTGGGTTCTCATAAAAACAATTACACGAGTATAAGACAAAAAAAGGATACCATAACATACATAAACGGTACTAACCTTGAACGACATCACTGATAAATGTGGTGCCCCTGGTGGCTTGTTCTCGAGGACCGACTTCATTTCTTCTTCAGTGAAGGTTGTTTTTCCCCCACGTTTATTTATACAATACCGAATGAAGGCGGCTTTGAATGCATTTTCATTAGAGCAGGAGCCACACATCATAGTCATAACTTGATTCAAGCCACAAGGGGCTACTGACAACAAAACATCTCTTAATTTTTCAGGCCAGTCGACTGCTGGGAATACACCAAGTGCTGGACGATTCACCAACGCCCTCTGAAACCATATTCATAATAATCTGTTTCATAATACCGTAGCGTATTTTGTTTTTGTCTTTGTAAGTGTATTATTATTCCCTTTATTCATTAATACATACAAATTTAATACATTTTTAAATATTTCTCATAAATAAAAAAAAAATAAAAAAAACATTTAAAAATATAAAAAATTGTAGCCCACCGGTATCGGGAACAGGGTCCAAGCTACCGGCGGTCAGGGCTCCAGAGAAAGGAACCTCCTAACAATACGAGCCGTGTCAAGGAGTACCGCTTTCTGAATCAAGCCCTTGATCCAGCTGCCTAACGAGAGCCTCATCAGATGTTGGTCGAGGCTCTTGGCAATTAGGCCATTGGCTGATACGACTATCGGCACAATGATCGCTGAGTCAACATCCCACATGTCGACAACCTCGCGAGCCAAGTCAAGATACTTGATTTGCTTATCTTTCTCGGCCTTCACGAGGTTCCCGTCATGTGGAACCGTTATGTCAACAATCATTGCGCGCCGCTCTGATCGATCCACCACCACTATATCAGGCTTATTGGCTACAATAGTCCTGTCAGTGATGATGGATTGATCCCAATACAGTGTGATATTGCCATTTTCGAGAACTGGGTCGGGCACATACCTATAGTACGGCACTTCCGATTCCACAAGGCTGTATTTCAGAGCAAGTTGCTGATGAATAATCCTGGCTACAAGGTTGTGTCTATGCAAGTATTCTCCGTTGGCCAGACGAGAACACCCGGAGATAATGTGACGGATCGATTCGCCCGGACGGTGGCATGCCCGACATATGTCAACCGTGCCATCCTTCACAATAAATTTCCGGTAGTTATTCGTCATCATAACTTCATCCATAATTGCACAAACAAAACCTTCGGTTTCTCCAAAGAGTTCCCCGGAACGTAGCCAGGCTACGGACGCTGCATGGTCTACATCAAGTCCATGTAGGGCACTGAAGTAGCGTCCGTGAAGCTCCTTACTCTGCCATACTTCCCTGCGGTCATTAGTGTCAAGCACTGCAGGTTTGCGCCAGTTCTCTTTAGCCAAGGAGAGCGGGGTGAGGGCCTTGTCCATCGCGACCACATCTCGATGCATCCCCACGTCGGCTTCTAGGAAATATTCCCTGAGACTGCATATCTCGCGATTGTGGAGAGTCTTAGCGTTTAAAAAGCCTCGACCTCCACAACTCCGGGGGATATACAGTCTCATAACCGAGGAACGTGGGTGATGCATTCGATATGCCGTCAACAATGTACGGACCTTCCTATCCAGGGCGTCTAGTTCTGTTTGAGTCCATTTGAGTACGCCGAAAGTGTACATCAAAACCGGCATGACCCAACCATTGAAGGCACGCACCTTATTTCCGCCTGATAAAAGACTATTAAATACTTTTCTCAGGCGGCCAAAGAAGCGCTCCTTCAACGATTGCTTCATGTCAACAGAATTGATGCCCAGCGCTTCCGACATACCCAAATACTTGTAGGTTTCGGTTGCTGAGAGGGATCTAAGATTTATGGAATCTGAGAGCTGGGTTCCCGCAGATTCCACAATCCCCCCTCGCTTTACATGCATGACCGCACATTTGTCCACACCAAATTCCATCCTGATGGCGCTACTGAAAGTTTCTGTTACCCTCAGTAGTTCCATCAATTGCAAGTTGTTGGGGGCAAAGAGTTTCAGGTCATCCATGTAAAGAAGGTGAGATATAACTTGACCACCTCTCTTCAATCGAAAGCCCAAACCTGACTCCTCCAGCAGTGTGCTTAGAGGATTCAAGGCTAAGCAGAACCAAAGCGGACTCAAACTATCGCCCTGAAAAATACCACGCTCGATCCTTATTGGTTCGCTGTTCCCCTGTATCTGTCGACATCCTGGATAGCGAAGGACTGTCCTCCATTGCCCCATACACGACATCAGGAAGGTGCGCAGAGTTGCATCAATTTTATACAATTCTAGCACCCTCATGAGCCATGTATGTGGCACCGAGTCATAGGCCTTCTTATAATCTATCCAACATGTCGACAGATCCCTTCGGGAACGTCGAACCTGTTGGTTAATGGCCATATCAATGAGGAGCAGCTCCTTAGTACCGCGGGACCCGTTCCTACATCCATTCTGAGAAGCGGACATGATCGAATTGTCATCAATGTGTTTACAAATTTTAGCTCTCAAAATGGATGTAAGAACTTTATACACTGTCGGAAGACAAGTAATAGGCCTATAATTTTTGGGTTCCGCAGTACTACCTGATTTATGGAGCAGGTGGGTTATTCCAGTAGTTAGGAACTCGGGCAGCGACCCTGACTCTAAGGCTGACTGGAATAGGGCCGCCAAGCGAGTATGCGACCTCGCAAACCATTTAATCCAGAAGTTGTGCAGCCCGTCCGGTCCTGGAGATTTCCAGTTAGGTAACGGACGGACTGCACGAGCTACGTCTTGGGGGCTGATAGAGATTGCCCCCATTTCTGGTACTGGATCGCACACTCGCTCGACTTCTCGAGTCCATTCACCCTCGGTATGGCTGACAGGCACCGACCAGATACTGCGCCAAAACGCACACATGACGTCATCATCCGGCAGGCGCGTGTCGGCCACACCTTGGTCCGGTCGCTCCCAACACCTATAAACCCACCTTTCGTCTCTTTGGAATGTGCGATTCAGAGTGTATCGTTCCACCCTCCGCTTATACCTACGGATACGGTTTGCCCATGCATACACTTTCTGCTTCAGGAAGTCGATGCGTTCTGTGATACGGGACATATAGTCTTGAGGACTAATATCAGTCCCTGCAAATGCCCGCTTCACAAAACGCATCACTCGAGGGCGATTGTTGCCCTCCCTGAAGCAGATTAGTTTGCCGATGAGTGTTCTGGCCCCACTAATACGTCGCTCAATCCTGCACTGCCAAGCCGGTACGACAGGTTTAGATCGTGTAGCTTTATCATTAGAAAATTTGACATGAGCTACACGACATGCCGCTACAGCCGCACAGTACAGGATCGAGTGAGCATCAGTGAGGTCTTCGCAGTTATCAAAATAGTTTGACAACTGCGAATCCAGAACAGCCACCAGCGCCCTATTTCTGTTATGCATGGGCAAACGAGGTAAACGTGGTCTAAGTTCAGGCGACATGTACCGATATTCTCTAATCGCACCTTCCAAAGCACTCCTCATTTCCTCACTGCACTGGGTACTTACATTAGTAGCCATGTCATTACTCACTTCGTCAGCGCGATCGAATAACTGATTAGACTGTGGTGGAACCACAGCCTGTGACGGAGGGACAATGACGTGGCTACTCTGCATTTCAGTTCGCAGGCGATCAAGTACGGTGTCGTCCAACATATGATTACGTTGGATGACCCGCACCTGATCCGATAATCGTTGCGCCGACACGTTGACAGCTGGCTCAAGCTAAGTTTAAGTGTATTATTATTAACATAGTAAACAGGTTACATTGTTACTAACACAACTTATGAGTCTTGTTGCTCGAAAAAAATGATGAAATAAATAAATATTCAGATTTAATTAAGTTCCTATAATTAATTGATTGAAATTTACTAAAAGTGCAAGGAGAAAACGGTCGATCCACGACGATTGTTTCATTCGATATTGGATTATTCAATGGTGATCGTTTAGATGCCGTGCAGTTATGGGGTAATGAATATCGACTAGTCAACGTCGATCGCCCGCAGTCAGGTTGCACCTTGAGGTTTTAATGTATGTAGGAATACGTACAATATTAGCATCGTTGTCGAAAGCAGTAAGAAGTTGCGGATGGTTGTATCCAAGAGGTAACGAAGATATTTGCGTATAGGTATCCAAAAGAATATTGCCATCAGCGTCGGCTATATAGTTTCCAGCGCTTTTATTGAAGTCGGTAAAAATTTGAACAGAACCACATTGCTGAAATAACAAGAACATTTACTAAGTGCTTATCTATTCAATAACATTAAATTGCTTAGGTACATACGCATCATTTTGAAGACAATGCGCAGATAATAAGGTTAAGTTTAAATTATGGACACTTAAAACTCAGTGATAAGAATATAAGAAAAACATGTTAAGCAGTTATTGCAATGTCAACACATTCAATGTAGATTACCTAGATTCCCAAGAACGAAACAGCTCTATTGTAAATAATTATAAAGTAGGTACAGAGAGTCAATAGGTAATTGTGTCCATTTATTGCCAATTGATCATTATATGCTATGTGTGATAATGTCAAATATAATGAAGAAGGTTCGGGTATGGGATGACTTGGAAGCTTTATGCAAGTAGATTTTTAAAAACCGAATAATAGTACAAAGTTTTAATTTTATAAACTCAAAAAATACAATTTTTGGACTATCACTAAAGACCAAGGCAAGTAGAACAACTCAAAAAAATCTGCCGCCGATATCGAACAGAGATAACATATTTAACCAAGGATTCGCATTGATAACGTACCTACGACCAACTTTTTTTAATTCAAAATATTCTCATCGATCTAATTGACGTAAATAGCACAATGAACTATCTAATCTACTATATGTGGAACATCACAGATGTGAACGATTTGCACGAGGAGCCATGTTCGAATCTTCAGCCTCCTGAATACTCGTAACGAATGTCAAATAGGTATCTGATCTACAAAAGTCAACCGGGACCGGGATTTTAAAGCGTGCATTGCGTGGCACGGTGATAAGGGATTGGGATTAGGGCAGGAGAATGATGATGATGTGCTTACCTGTATTGCATCCATTTCTTTTAAAAGTGCCTTCGATTTAGGTCCGGGAATTTCAGTTTTAACACAAGGTCCTGACGGTTCCTTGTGTTCGGTTGAATATCCCGATGCATAACTTCGAAATTCTGTAGAAGTTTTAATTTATATTTTAGAAGTAAGTACGTAGTTTGGCTTGCCAATGGACGTAGGTTGTGCTTAAGTAGGTAGTAGTACTTATGCTCACTTGCATTAACACTAAGTGGCACCTAAATTAATGGTTTAATAAAAGTGTAGGTCCATTAATCATTACGCATTTTTTACTATTTGTGCAACTGAGCAATGAGCATACTGGCAACTAACTTTTAAAAAGCCTCCAACATAAGGGGCGGTGTTCGATTATTTTTCTACGAGTAACTACTTTCTTTTCTCCACTTTTTAGGTACAAATTGAGACCTGTTAATAGCGAATATTATGAACATGTTTTAACAGACTTCTAAAAAAGGAGGAGGTTGTGTAGGTATTCGAAATAGATCTTTTATTTTTCATGTTCATTCACGTGATTCTTTTTTCATTTATTATAGGAAGCTCGCGAAGTGGTCTACATTTTATTAACTTTGCTTCGGTAGATTAGAAGTCATCTTCTATAATACGTATTTTCTTCTTCGTCTATGTTGATCTCCTAGTAATTATCTTCTAGTTACAATGTATTTATACTTGACGAGAATTTGTGGGAGATACCACAACTGAAAAATGGTAAAATGTGCTTGTTTTTTGCTTTTAAAATTTTCTAGTCGGGTTTTTAGTTTTTTCAATAACTTTTTTTATTACCTACTTCGTAAAATCATTAAATAAAATAATTCGCATTTCATATGTCAATTTTTTATTTTGAATGTGACCGCAATCAGGTAGTGTATTTTATGGACTCAACTAGCTAAGTAGATTTAAAAATATTTATGTATATTCAGTAGAATAAGTACCTATCGGCGCTATCACAGTATAGTAATTAACACATACCTTTAAAAACAGCTGGTGGCAAGGACGATTTGACTGTAACACGTCGCAACATTTTAAAACTTGTATGTTTTCCACGTCACTATATTTTTTCTGTAATTGCAACGATTTTATTGCAGTTATAAATTTGCTCTGTTCAAACAATCATACGTACTACGCCATAGTACAGTACGTACGGTGCAGCGGTGGGAATAACACTCTTTGCAAACGCGCTGTATCCGTTTGCGCCGCGGGAGGTGTAAACGTAGTGATTATATGGGTCCTCTGCAGAGTAGAGGCGCGCAGCTGCGCAGCCGCGAGTACGGGGGGTACGGGGCAAACACCGACTTACCTAACGCGAATATAAATAAATATTTACCTACATTTGAATGTAGGTATATATTTTTTGCTACTTACTGTATTGTTACAGTTAGTAGCTGGGGATATGGAGACGTTTTAAATTTTCAAGATTTTTACCTGCAGTTAGAGTTAAAGTCAAATCGTTGATTCCAATTAGACCAGCGAAAGGCATTTTATTAATTAAAAACACAAGAAACAAAGAAATTACTCTTCCTGTTTGGCCAGAAACTTCATAAAGGTGCGTACAGACTATATAACATAACATGTTATACAACATTGCTAATAAACTAACTAATAAACTAGGACTAAACCAGCATCTACGTTTTTTTGTTTTTCTTTTGTTATTTAAAAATACAACAGTCGCTGCCGCAGCCGCGGGTGCGTCTCATATCATATGTAGTTAATTGTAGTTATTTGGTATATTTTCATTTTAGTAACGTTCTCAAGATATAATAAACGTGAGTTAAACCAACTGTTGATATAATTTCTTCAGATATAACATTTATTCTAAACTTTATTTCGTATAATGTTATTGGATATAACGTTTATTTAATCGAAAATCGACTTTTGTCGACAGTAGCAGAGCTGAAGTTGGCTCTATCGACAGCAAAGTGCTGCTCGTCTGTTTGACGCCTTAATATTCTGTCGGCGTCAGCACGCTGACATGTGGAGTTGTAGGATGATTTACAACGAGTTGTGATTAGGTATCGGCTCCGAAATCCATACTCTAGGGGTCAACAATAACCCGATTCCGCAGAATACTCAAATTAACAATTCTGCAGAAAAATGATCTCTAGAGTCCCGATACCTCCGTTCGAGGTCGACTAAGTTGTACCTATGTGCATAGGTCCTACCTACAAGATAATCTTAGATATGTAAAGGATTCGATTGATTAGGCTAAATTAGCAAGTAAGTAGGTAGGTACCTAGTAGACATGCAGAGGTTCAATAATTAAATCTAGAAGGCCTGCGACAGACGCCTCGCTAGGTAAAGAAAGGGGGTAATCTAATCTCCTTTTAAAAAAATGAAACTCAATGTAATGTGCACCACATTTTTTATCTGGCTGTAAGTTGTCGAGGTAACAGACATTGCTTTAAAGGCAACGCGTTATAGTCCGGTTAGGCATAGGTCGACAATTTGACATGATCAGACATCGGAATAGGTAGAGTATATTTGTCTTAACTTTGAGGAAGTAATTGACTTGTGGAAAATACCTCCCTCTGATTCAACACCTTTATTTCAGCACTTAAAATGAGTTTTAAGTGCTGAAATAAACAACGTCATGGCGTTTATGTTTGTTTATCTTCATTATTAATATCATCATCATCTGCCTAATATCTTCCCAAACTATCTTGGGGTCCAGTCCAGTCTAACCGGATGCAGCTGATCATCAGTATTTTACATGAAGCGACTGCCTATCTGACGTCCACAACCCAGTAACTGGTTAATACGATACCCCTTCGAATGAGTTTTAAGTGCTGAAATAAAGGTGTTGAATCAGAGGGAGGTATTTTCCGTGAGTTTATGCGGAGGTATTATCCACATCTTACTTACCTGCGTAAAAATACGTACCACAAAACGATTCACATCGTGAGGATTCCAAAAATTGGTTATGTATACGTATTTTTTTGTTTTTAGGTACCTACCTATAATAGTAAATTTTGATACAAGTGGGGAAACTTTGTCATTGCAGCCGAGGCGGAATTCATACCCGATCCGAAGGCGAAGGTGGTACGGAGCCGAGAACTGCAGTGGCAAATGCCGTGAAACATGTATCAAACTACGTTTTTCAATACACTTACGAAGAAATAAAATATTAGAACGAAAAGTATTTTTGTCATCAATTCTATGAAATTTATATGTTTCAAAGAATTATTAAAAGCTTTGCTTTTATTTCCTGCAATTTGCCTTCACAGGTTGAAGGAAAATAAATGTATGATGAAGCTTCAATACATAATTATCATAAGTCCGTTTACTCGTCGGTAGTGTTCGCTCATCTTTACATAGTACTTAATGTAACACAAAGTGAATAAAAAAAAAAAAAAATATGATGGAAAAAAATACTAAAATTGTCGAACTTGCTTAGCTCGGTCTTCTATCGTGAATTTTATAAAAAAAAGTCGTTCTCGCCGTCTACGCTTAGATCTTTTAATTAAACTTCGCAACGGATTTTATTCAGAGTTTTTCATCAATAGATATCATGATTCAAGAGGAAGGTTCATACAAGGTGTTGTTTTGCATCCTGCCTTGTCAAAATTCAGCAGGTTGTCACAAAAGACATAAATAATCATCTAGTTAATTTTTAAAAAATGCTGATTTTTTTGGTTGTTTAAGTTTGTCAAGTTTGTGTAACGTGGTTTAGGGAAAATAAATAATCGAATAAACGTTTGAGATTGTTTGTATGTGTGGAAGCGCGGTTATAGGGCGAGAATCAGACGGGCCGCGTCTAAAACACGGGTGGTTCCCACTTACCGATTTCTAGAAATAATAAAAAAAAAAGTAAAAATTACCTACCCATTTTATTATTGATTCGGGACGAGAATCATTAGCAGAGTTACCTCCTTGAATTTGACGAGGATGCAAAACAACACCTTGTATGTATAATCCTTGAAAAACACATAAAAATTTTCACGCGATTGAAGTCGCGGGCAGCACAGCTATGATAAAAAAATACTAAATTTGTCGAACTCGCATCGGTCGGTCTTCTATGCTGAATTTTATCTTTTAAATGAAACCTAATTAAAAAAAAATAGATACTCTTTATACGTACTAACCCATCCAAAAAGGAATTTTCGGGCTTGGTTCGTTCACTCTGAACTCTCTGAGCTAGTTCTTAAACGTTCGGCATAAGTCAACTAAGTCCCATCTGTATGGATAAATGAACAAAAAAAAAAAACAAGCTTATTCGAAGCAGGGTGCTAAAAGTTTCGAGCTGGCTTCGCTCGCTCTTGCGTTCTCTTGACGTTAAAACTGTTTTTACATTTGTCGTATTATCTGTTAGTGGTAAAAAGATAATCTGTCTCATCTCTGGTGAAGTGCTAAAATTATTGTTGTCGCTTCGGTTGCTCATACTTCCGACATTCTCTAAAATCATTAAAAAAAAAACAAATTGTCGACGACACATTACGGCCTATTTCTGGATGGAATGGACAAACAAAAATCTAACATATCAGAGATATTGTGCAAAAAAAATTGAGCTTGCTTCGCTAGCTCTTGCATTAGGTATCATTTCTGTGTTTGCAATCAAAGCTCGTGTGAGCGTGAGCCATACGTACGTTTCAAAGAAAAGTACAGTTGAATCCAAAACAATAGTTTTGCAGTATCAAAATTAAAATAATTTAATAATTAATTTAAAAAAAATACCGCCCGAAGCAAAACAACCACATAAAAATTGACATTGACTTGACAATGAGGGCTATGTCACGAATATGAGTAAAGCCCGAGGAACTTAGATACTTTACTGGAATGTGTACAAACAAAATGAAAATATCTGACGGCGCCTTTGCAAAAAGGCTTCATATGATTCACATTGCGAACTAAACTGTGACCACCGGTGAGAACCGGTCTACTATTCTATTCTCTCTGGCGGAACGTCAAGTTGTGGGTAACCATATTGACTTGAGAGGTTGTCAAGTAAGGTAACAAGGCGTTGATGGATCGCCGACGTCTGTTTTCTTAATCTAATTAAATCTGGTGCCACATATCATGCCGAATTCAAGGAGGTACGAGTAAGTATGCTAATGATTCTCGTCCCGAATCAATAATAAAATGGATAGGTATTTTTTTTTTCTTATTTACGGAAATCGGTAAGTGTGAACCACCTGTGGTTTAAACGCGGCCCGTCTGGTTCTTGCCCTATAACCTCGCTTGCACACATACAAACAATCTCAATCGTTTTGATAATTTCTAATTCCTTAAACCACGCACTACTACCTACCTTAAGACCTTCCACTGACAATACCAAACTACAAAAAAAAAATGCGAAATCGGTCCAGCAGCCGTTCACGCGTGATGTCGTGACAAAGGGAAATAGGGATTCATTTTTATATACGTAGATAAAAAATAAAAAACAGTGCAGTAATGACAATTAACATTTCTGCACTGTTTTGTTTCTAAGCAAAAAAGACATCCTTTGTGATCGGTTTTGTAGTGATTAACCTTTTAACCGCCTACGTCGGATTAATCCGAAATACCTAGTACATTTTGATACAAGTGCGGAAAGTTTGTTATTGCGTACGAGGCCGAATAAACACCCGAGCCGTGAGCCGAGGGTGTTATGGGGCCGAGAAACGCAATAACAAATTCCCACGTGTATCAAACGACGTTTTTCAATACACTTTCTAAGAAATAAAATAATAAAACGATACGTATTTTTACCTTTTTAGTAACTTTCCACTGAAGAAAACTTTGCAAAGCTGCCATATATTTCACCTTAGATTTAGATGGCAACAGGCTATCGCAAGCATTTTATGCCTCAATCACAATATCCGGCGGAGTACCATCTAAAGAATTCTCTTCAAAACTTAAATTCGAATTTTTTTCACAAATAACTCAAAATATTAAGACTAACTTGGTTTTTTTTCCCGCGCTTTATGTTCGCAGGCTTAAGGAGAAGCGAAGGTATGAAGCAACAGCCTCACAGAAAAATTATAAAATCAAATATATTTTAATTATGAACACAAATAAAATGTTAACTAGTTCATAAAAGTAATATTTGTTTAAAATAATCATGTTTATTAGTAGTATTCTTTTTATAAACACAATTTAAATATTCAAAAATATTTAGGCTGTAAAGACGCAAATCAAAATGAGACACGCTTGCTCTATATTAGTCAGTGGTGTTTTTTTTTAATTTCTTATGTTTTAATCGAATTACCGCACGCGTGCTGTAATCTTATTACCGCACGCGTGCGAAATATGTTGCATTTCGAACTTAATCGTAGTGCAATAAGAGCTAGTTTTCGAGGAAGTGTATTGAATAATATTTTCGGGTCCATTTCGCCAGGGTCGTATATTTCCGACTAAAATACCACAACTCGTTTAATGTGCTTTTTTTATTTACGATGTATTCTATCAAAAAGTTGTTTATATTAGATAAACAGTTAATTAAGTAATCATTTACAATTAAATGCACTTTAGTCTCTTAATTAGAAGTACTTAAAATAATGTCCAAAGTTCAACGAAATTACGTATATTATTTTTAGAAAATTGTATTGATGTACAACGCCCATGTCGGAAAAATCAAATATTTCTCTTTATACTGACTAATCTATACTAATATTATAATGCTGAAGAGTTTGATTGTTTGAACGCGCTAACTCAGGAACTACAGTTGGAATTGAAAAAAACTTTTGTGTTGGATAGTCCATTTATCGAGGTAGGCTATATAGCATCACGCTACGACCAATAAATATAAAATAGTATAAATGAAAAATGTTGCAAAAACGGGAAAAAAATATTCTATTAGGTAGGGAAGTCGGGTAGGTACGTAGGTGCGCTAGGCAGGTAGGTAGCCAGTAGCCGGGAGCGAAGCCGCGGGCACAGCTAGTCAACTATAAAACAAAATACATCAGTTGTCAATAAAAAAAAACCACTAATATTGGTAGTACTCCCTGCGAGCTGCGCCACGGTCGGTTTATTTAGTTTAGTTTACGTCATAAACGAGTGCCGACATCTGGAATTTTCCATTTGTGTTGTGCTTATGCATGTAGTTTTACATTCGTGTGTCGATAAATTTAACTCTGAGTTAAGTTTTTCGTGCAAGTATCCCTTAGTGTATACCAAATTGTGATAAATATCTTTATCATGTATTTATTTATTTATTTATTTATTTAAGGTTCACCCACAGCACATATATGGACATAGATACATTGAGTCTTATGGTAATATTCTAATATATATGCCAATTACGGGCAAACACAACATTGACAAAAGTACGCCAGATTATTTATAAACTACTACAAAAAGACACGATGTAAAAACAATGACATACAATACATCCAATACATACAATAAAACGGAAAAAATAACAGTAGTAGACCAGTGAATATAGATACAAACTAAGTTAATTTTTTGGACCACTGACTTGATCAGGAGACTTGATAGCACGTAGGGATGCCTGAATTCTCGATTTAAATTTCGCCTTAGAGTCACCAAATATATCTGTCTCAGGAATGGACTTAATAAGTGAATTCAGGTTGTCACACATCTTTGCTAGTGGGGAGTTGCGACCTATGTTGGTACGGGTAAAAGGGCGATGGAACAATCTGGTAAGGGGATACCGTGGAATGTTTTGCGGAACACTCAAATAAATGCGCGATAGTAGTTCACTACAATCAATATGGCCGTTGACTAACTTGTATAGGAACATAAGGCTGTGCATAACTCTTCGTTGATATAGCGAAGTTATATTGAAGAATGTCAAGCGGTGTAAGTCAATAGGTAAACAATTATTGACATTGTCCAAGTATTTTTTGGAACGAAGTTCCTTATCGCGCGTTGTGAAAGGGGGCTAGACGGAAAAAATTCTTACGAAAAGTTGTCACGACACTTTTTGCTATAGTAAGCTATTGTAAGCTTTATTTCTTTAAAATAAAGTTGAAATTTCCTTAAATTACGTACAATTGGGGTGTGTATGTGAGTAAGGATAGAATGATTATTATTTTGAGTGACCGAACTACAAAGTACAAATTCGGTTGTGCAGTTAAGTAAGACGTATTGCTTCGAATTAAGGATTAATCTTCCTTAAATTAAATATTTTATTTTTCGCACACTAACTTAAATCTAAAATGTATTGATATTATGTACGTGAAAGGAACTTCGTTCCATCCGGGTGTCCCTTGACACCTCTCAAGTTTTTTTTTCTGTTTGTTGTTAAATTATTTTAATACAAATTGTGATTGTGATTATTATCGTAACCTAGATGGTTACGATAATTAGTCAATACGTAGATTACTTCTATTGAGAAAATAAAAATAAATTGTGATTTCAGACTATTGTATTTTATTATACTCAAGTTTATATTATAAATAACTATTGTCTGACAATTACGTAAGTCAATCAAAAAGTACAAAACAACAAATAGTAGGTAATAAATCCAAAAATGTAATTGAAACAAACTTGTTAAACTATACCTACATTAAACGAAAGTAGTACTTATTAAAACGAAATATCGACATCGAAAAAGTTGAGTATTGCACTTCCCTTTTTGTTGTAGGTATTTATTTTTCGATTCACTGTGCCGGGCGCTGGGGGCACGACAATTGATATGAAGTCCGGCGGTTAAAAGGTTATGTGACATTACTGCGTAGTTGAAAGAAAATATGTTTCCTACAAAACTTCAACAGTCAATACCTAGTGTACGTTACCCCAGCAAGAAAGTATCTCCTAGAGTTATATGAGTAGAACGTATAGTTGGTGCCTTATCTGCTGTAAATGTGCCCCCACTTAAAAAATGTGTGCCCCCTGTCGTTTTGAAAAAAAAAAGGGAAAAACGATTGTTGCTGGGGTAACGTTTTTCTAGCAGGAAAATTCTAAATGAATGATCGGAGAGAGAAAAATTGTGCATGGCCAGAGAGCTTATATGTGTGCCAAAATGTGCCCCCAAAAATAAAATCTGTGCCCCTTCAGATTTTCGAGATATTACATTTCCTGCTGGAGTAACGTTTTGATGAATCGTATATCTCTAAAACTATTGCATGTGCCCCTGTAGAAAAAACATACACGAGTAGCTCTTAATGTGTGCCCCTATGTGCCCCAATTTAGATTTAAGAAAATATTTATAGTTTTCAAGTTATCGCGGTTTTATGAAAACCCGAAAAAACATCGCAGCGCTTAAATAAGACAAGGTATAAGTTCGCTGAAAACTGTATTCGGTTCTTCTTGACGCTAATAATAACCATACAAAGTTTCAAAACTGTTCCTGCATGCGTTTTTGAATAATCTTGCTAAAAGTCATAACGATGGTGTCATAACTTTGACGGCAAAATACAAGGAACTGGCTCAATCCCAGATGTGTCGGTGTAAACCAAAATAGTGTGCCCTTAGTCAAAAATATATGGTGAAAATATTGAGCTTGGAATGTTTCTCATTAAGTAAATATAAACAAAAAACCAAAATATGTAAACAACGGCTGGTTATCCGACCAAATTCCAATGTCTACTAAAAAGCGACGGTTTCATACATATCGATGACCTTCTTTATTGGACGTATTATACCTAAGCTGTTGTCCGTACAGTCGCGTTCAAAAGTTTTGGGGGCTAATTAAAAAATATGTTAAATGTACCTTGTGACTATATTAATGAAACAGCTTGTTGATGTGGAAATTATTATTTTTATTCCCTTAATTTTAATTCTTAAAGTAATTATTGCATTAAATCACAGATCAAATTTCCTACCTATAAATATTAGAAATTATTTGCACGTTGTGTAATTGATTATAGATTCCTGCTCCGCTTCCTCGTCCTCTGAAGACGACTACCAAGTTCGGCGTTGGGCAATCGCTACGTCCCCGACATGGGGGCGTGGCGGGCGGGATGTGGGCAAGCCCTTTCCCCGCGGGGTCAACACAGTGCCCGTTACGACGGGCACCTCAATTGGATGGCCTTATAGGCGTGATAATTGGCGAGTGCGTGTAAAAAGCGCAACTCGCCTGTGTGTGGTTGTCATTATTGTCCGGTAGGAGGCGCCAGCGGCGCTAGCGCTGCGCGCTTAGCTACGGTACAACGTTACCGTAGCGAGCGCCGCTTTCTTCACGCCGCCTCGGCGGCTTGTCATCGCCAGGTGAGACCTCCGGTTACCCGGAGGAGGCCCAGCAGATGCAGACCTGCCAGAGGCGACTCTGATGGCGCACCCTACCGCTAAGGCGTTGACCCCCGTCCGTTGCGCTCTCAGAGCTAGCCGATTGCGTTCCAGACTAAGGGGTCGTGGTGTATGAGTTAGAGCGGCATTGTATTGTGTAACGCCGCTCTTGTAAGCGAATGAATAGCGAGCCCGCGCCGCACATTCATCGCGTGAGTTTGGATGCGTGTGGAGTAATGAATGCATGTTCGATGCGCGTTATGCCTATATTAACCTAGGTCATGACGCGCTTCGAGTGTATGTAATGATTGTGGAGTCTCAGTGGTTGGGTAGGTCGCGTGTAGACTGGAGCGGCCTACCCGGGCGGGTCAAGTCCGAGGAATGACGACGGCTACGTCACATCCGCAGGCACCAGGTCGCTAAAGCGACAAGGCAGGAAGCGGGCGCTCCTGCGGTTGGCGAGGTGCCGCGGACGTGACATGCCATCGTGAGTCGGCGGTCGCAGGTGCTCCCTCGGTGCAGTACCTGGGGCAACCGTGCGACGCCGGCTCCTGTCGATCCGGGGTTAGTCCTACAACCTAGAGGAGGAGGCGGAGAGGGGCGGCCCTATACATAAGGCCGTGGCAATCCAGACTAGTTTCCCGACTGGCTTGCGTAATGGAGCTGTAGTAGGGCTCGGGCTTAGTAGCTCCATAAGCCCGTCGAGAATGACTTCCTCTGCATCCTGGCCCTCCTTTATGGCCCTGATTAGGCCAAAGAGTAGCCTAATGGCGCAGGCGGTAAAGTCTGGCGTTGGCGGGACAAGGCGCTGTTGCGCTGGGGCGCCGGCTAGCGGCTGGCGTGTGCTCGGCGCCGCTACTGAGTGAGCGGCGGCCGTAGCCGTGTCTGTGGGTGGGGCGGGTTTCCCCGCCCTCTTCCCCTTCTTCCTGCCGGCGCCTGTAGCGGCATCGGCGGTTTGGGTGGCGGCTGTGGTGGCTGTGGGTGCCGCGAGCGCCTGAGTCGACGCCTGCGCAGGGACAGGGCCAGGGTCCTGTCTGGATTGCACCGCGGGAGGGTGGGGCTTTTTCCCCTTCCTGTTTCTCCCCCCGCGTGGTCTCTTCTTTCTCCGCCTCTTGGCGGGAGCATCTGATGTTACCTTTGAGGGCCCGTTCGCTGTCGCCATCAGCGATGTGCTGGGGGCCTCATGGGCCTCTACTTGAGTGGCTGCAGCCACCGTTTCTCGGCGCTGCCGAGAGATGGCGACAGTGCCCGCTCGCTTGTTCCGGAGTTCTCTCCGGAACACTGGACATCCGCCACTGTTGGCCGGATGGTCACCCGCGCAGTTCACGCAGGTGGCCTTCTCGGTGTTAGGGCGTGGGCAGTCTTGGGCGGCGTGGTTGTCCCCGCATCGCACGCATGCGAGCGGGCGGTGGCACCGGTGCGAGCTGTGTCGAAACAGCTGGCACCGGTGGCACTGGGCGGGCCCTTGTTTGCTCCGCCAGGCAACGATACGAACACCCCGCATGCTTAGTAGCTCGGTGGTGTCGTAGATGGTTCTGATGTCTGTTTGCCGTCTGAGTGTCACGTAGAAGAGACAGCCAGGTCGTCCGCCGCGCGCTTTTATATTGCGGACGTACTCCGGCTCGTATCCACGTGACCTCAGCTCCTCTAGGATGTCTTCAGGGTCCGTGTCCGCTGGCAGGCCCCTGATAGCCACCTTGATACTCCGCTCCGCTGGCAGTGAGTATGAGAACCAACTTAGGCCCTCCGATCTCTCCAGGTCCGTGAGGTACCTTTGGATCACCCTATACTCGCCCTCTGTTTCAGGCAGAAAACGAATTCCGCCCTGAAAAGAACGAGCATTAGGTGGGTGACCCAAAATGGTCCGCACAGCCTTGAAATGGAAGGCCCAGTTTGGTAACCTCTCAACCACCAGCGGAGGGTACCGTGGCTGGTCCCGCTTCTTATCTTTGGCCGCTGCGTCCGCGCTCGTACTAGGCGCGGGGGCTGCGGCAGCGGGAGGCGTCCCTTCACTGTCGCGTTCGGTAGGCGGGCGGCGAGCCGCCTCGGCGAACGTCGGCGACCCGGCTTCGGCTCGACCACGCGGTGCACGCTGTGGGAGCGGGGAGTCGGGGCAGACGCGCTTCGCCTCTTCGGCGGCATCGTCGTCCGAGCTGCGTGGTCGGCGCTGGGCGCGGGTCTCAGGCGAGACATCGCGCTCTAGCGCCAATTCATGGGGCGTCACTTTAACAGAGGTAGGGGCACCTACCTCATAGTCCTCGTCGTCCATGTCGCTCTGCTCCACGTCACTGCCCTCACTTGAGTAGCAGGGCGACATGGGCGCGGGCGCGGGCGAGTCTTGGGCTGCGCTTCGGGGCGGGGGCGGCGACATCAATCCCTGCACAGACGTCGCTGCGGCGGCTGAGCCTGCCAGCAAGCGGTGTGGTGCGGGTGATGCGGCGCGTTCGGCTCTCGGCGCAGCGGCAGCAGCGGCCGGCCGTGCTTGTGTAGTAACACTCGCGACGGGGCGCGACGCGGCGGGCGCGGCCTGGGTGACGGCGGTTGTTTTTGGTGGGCGCGTGTTGCGCGGGTTCGCAGCGCGAGGCGCGTGCGTCGCGGTCGCCCGGTCCGCCTGCGCAGAGGTGCGTAGGGGGGGGGGCGACAGCGCGAGCAGCGGGCGCGCGGTTGCTGGGCCCAGGAGGACCCGGGGCCAGGGTGGGCACGGGGCGGAACGCGGGTGGGCGAACCGGGGCGGTTGGGGCACGCACTGGCGGCGGCGTCGTGTTGCTGGGGCTGTGGCTCGGCGTCGGCGAGGGAGAAGAGGCCAGGATGGCCCTCCTTCTCCTTGCCTCCGCGACTGCAGCTGTGGCCCTAGCGATGGCGGCCTCAAGCGACGGGCTCCGAGTGGTCGGCAGCGGCGGCGCTTGATCCCCCTTGGGGTTTGGTTTGGGAGGCGGTGTCTTCTTCGGCATCTTTCTGGGTGTGGCCCTACCGCAACCGGCACGGTGCAGCTGCACCGGGCAGCACAGGTGGCACCCGCTGGTTACCCACGGAGCTAGGTAACCATGGGTATCCAGCCGGCGCCTACCATAATTAAAACTTTAATTAAAAATTTTATTTTCCCGGTTCGGACGGTATGCGTAAAAACTTTTTCGCCCGCCTACCCTCAACCGGATTTATAAAAATCGGGAGGTCGACCAATCACAGTCTGCGCCAAAGGTGGCGCAGGGACTTCGGTGGCGGCCAGCGGAGGCCTGCACACTCGACGGTTGTGACTGGACGGTTGGAGCACGGACAAAAACGTAATAGCGCGTGGAGAGGCCACAGGCTAATCCGACTACCAAGTTGTCGGAAAGGGCAACAGGAAGAAGGGCAAAAACTCTCAGGCCGCCATGGCCCAAAAGTTAGTCGCGCTCCCACTCATCCCCTCTCCCGAGCCCTCCTGCCCCACCTCCCCGGTCCCCGCTGCTCATACCAGCAGGTCAACCAGTCCTAAGGCTAACTCTTCAGCCGCTTCTTCCAAGAAGCTGAAGCCCCCTCCCCCGTTGTTCATTCAGGACAAACGGAAATGGACAGACGTGTCCAAAATGTGTGTTGAGCGGCGCATTCAATACACAACCAGTACGACATGGTACTGGTCATTTGTGACCCAGTAGAAGGACACCACCCGATCTTCAAAGTGAAGTCGGTATGCTCCCTCACAGGCATCTCAATAGAGAAGCCTTACCGCTCAACCGTAGTAGGGCAGTGCCACCGCTGCCAGCTGTACGGACACAGCCAAGCCAACTGCCATGCGCCGCACAGATGCGTAAAGTGTCTAGGCGACCATGGTACGGCAGACTGCCCCTGTCCCAAAGACAAATCGCTATGCACGGAGCCACCGAGCAGGCCAGTGCTAGGTTGTAGGTTGATTAAAATATTATTCGCGGCTGTAAGACATATGTAGTTACAGAATTATAATCCTCAAAATCATCAATACAACGCTCTAAGTTTATAAAGCTGTAGGAATGACTTTTTCTATTATTTTTTGTTCCTACGCCTTTATGAACTTGTAGCCTTGTAGGGTTGTATTGGTGATTTTGATGATTATAATTCTGTAACTACATAATGATGAAAAACTTACTTTAAACACTACTACTTACTTTACAAATACGGGTTTTTTTATATTTATATACAAAAAAAAGAGCTACCTCTTTTTATTAGTAGAATCACCCATTTCATGAACTATATATTTTTTAAACATCGGGACCAATCAATTTTGGGTCAAAGACTTGGCAAATTACTGGATGTATTTTAATGAAATTTAGAATGGAGAAGATAGCTTACCTTGGAATAGCACTTAGGCTACTATTTATAATGTACTTAATCATGTGTAAGGTCATAGAAACATCTAGTAGAATATAATTCAATACCAACTTTATTTTATTTCTTATTACTTTTCTACTTCAGTGTACTCAGGCACAACAACACGTGTGTAAAGTAAAGAAGGTCATCGATATGTATGAAACCGTCGCTTTTTAGTAGTCATTGGAATTTGGTCGGATAACCAGCCGTTGTTTACATATTTTGGTTTTTTGTTTATATTTACTTAATGAGAAACATTCCAAGCTCAATATTTTCACCATATATTTTTGACTAAGGGCACACTATTTTGGTTTACACCGACACATCTGTGATTGAGCCAGGTCCTTGTATTTTGCCGTCAAAGTTATGACACCATCGTTTTGACTTTTAGCAAGATAATTCAAAAAAGCATGCATGAACAGTTTTGAAACTTTGTATGGTTATTATTAGCGCCAAGAAGGACCGAATACAGTTTTCAGCGAACTTATACCTTGTCTCATTTAAGCGCTGCGATGTTTTTTCGGGTTTTCATAAAACCGCGATAACTTGAAAACTATAAATATTTTCTTAAATCTAAATTGGGGCACATAGGGGCACACATTAAGAGCTACTCGTGTATGTTTTTTCTACAGGGGCACATGCAATGGTTTTAGAGATATACGATTCATCAAAACGTTACTCCAGCAAGAAATGCAATATCTCGAAAATCTGAAGGGGCACAGATTTTATTTTTGGGGGCACATTTTGGCACACATATAAGCTCTCTGGCCATGCACAATTATTCTCTCTCCGATCATTCGTTTAGAATTTTCCTGCTAGAAAAACGTTACCCCAGCAAGAATCGTTTTTACCTTTTCTTTTCAAAACGACAGGGGGCACACATTTTTTAAGTGGGGGCACATTTACAGCAGATAAGGCACCAACTATACGTTCTACTCATATAACTCTAGGAGATACTTTCTTGCTGGGGTAACGTACAGTCGTACACCAATACCTAAACGTTCAAATTGTATGCTTTTGCATAAACAGCAATTTTTCTTCTTGAGATTACTAAAAGCTTCAATTGGAAGGCATTCCTGTTCAAAGAGAAGTTCAAAGCGTCACCGTTATATGGTAGAAGTCCCACGGAACCCAACAAAGCGCTTTGCTTCCACATTTATTGTGCCTGCCGCCAGTCTGTGGAATTCATTTCCAGCTCTTCTGTTTCCTGATCATTATAATCTGTTCAAAGTTCGAGTGAATCGGTTTCTTCTATGAAAGCGTGTCGTGCAATCCGCTCCACCCTAGGCCGCCTCATTTCTTCACAGGCGAGTTGCAGCTAAACGATTTTTTTTTAGACTGAAAGAAACCAACCGCGGTGGCCACATGCCCGAAATATTAAAATATTAAATTGCAAAAAATAATTAGTCAAAAATCTCCTTTCATTGTAAAACATTTTCTATGTGGTGTTGATACATCAAAAAATATCGATATTTCATCTAACCTCCTGTCACTGTCATTCTTCATATTTGTTTCGTCTTGCTTGCTTGGTTCACAAAGGAAAATAAATCCTATCGCATTGTGTGCAAAACGCATTCTATCTTTCTATTTGATAATATTATATACTCATGTTAGCGACATTAAAAAAGGCATTAAAATGGAATGTAACAAAATCTTCAGAAACCAAAAACACCCAGACATCCCTCATATTGGTAGCATTTATTGGCTTACTTGAAGATGTTTTATTTTGGAGAAAAATGTGGATGTCTTTGTCTTTTATGTTCATTCTAAATATTATATTTTTGTAAGTATTTACATATTCAATCTTATTACGGATTATGATTACTAATTTATGGTTTTATGTCTATAATATTATGTTATACATTTTTAATAATTCTGTTTGTTGTCAGTGTATGTGTTCATCGACAAGTCAACCTATTAGAATTCTTTTTGAGTTCTTGTACAGCAGTGCTATGCATTGATGCATTTGAGAGCTGGTTAAAACACAAACATAGAACTACTTGTTTAAAACGGCTAACCGGTAATGGTGATCAATTATGTACAGCAGCAACAAATATGAAACTGTTGTTACAAAACAGATGGAATGATTTCTTGTATTTAAGAGAAATTAATCACACCAAAGTAAGTATTTGCATCAATACTGGATTGTGTATTGGGTTTGTATTGGGTTAGTTTTACTCAGTATATTGTTATTTTATTTATTTCCAATAACCAGCAACCTATAAGTGAAAGTAAATTAGGAAAGTGAATATTGTTGAATATTGTTGACAGTGAATATTGTTAGATTAAAAAAGCAAAGTGCCTGCAAAGTCTATTCCACATTGCTTAAAGGCGCATGTAGTGGTCTACATGTAATTTGGATAAATCTTATATGATAGCCTATTCCTAACTTTTCTAAGATCAGCTTCCAATCTAAGCAGAAGCAACTGAATACCAATATTTAGAGTGACTGCCTCTCTGACATCACAAGCTAGTTAATGAGAAAGATACCCTTGGTAAGGGTTGTCCTCATGTCCACCAACCAGGTTTTCTACCAGTGGTGAACAGCGAAACAATTTAAAATTAGTTTCTGTCCATTAGGTGGTGGACAGGGGGGGGTGTTACACAAATGGATAAAGTAAGAAATCAGCATATAACAGAAATTTGGGGTTCAAGACTTACTACAACTAAAGGAAGACAGCTCTTAAGTGCAGTTAAAGAAACACATTGTGAAGTAATGAGTACAGGCAAACCTACATACTGGCCCACTGACCACCAGAAAATACCGGATCTTATAGATTTTTTCATCTGCAAAAATATATCCACCAATTACATCAGTTTGGAGGAAAGTTTTACTATGAACTCTGACCATTCTCCGATTATACTAATGCTAAGTCAAAAAATCCTATTAAAAGAAAGCCACTTAACCTTGGTTAATAAGTCCACAGATTGGGACAGTTTTGCTCTTGATCTAGATAATATTATCGACCTTAAAACTCCGATAAAATCGCAAGATCAGCTTGACTCAGAAGTAAACAAATTTATTATTAATATTCAACAATGTGCGTGGAGCAATACACCTCAGCTAAAACGCAAATATAAGGGATTTATCTATCCTAAAGAAATTGTGGATTTACTATCAGAGAAAAGAAAACAAAGGAAGTTGTGGCAGCAAACAAGGTGCCCGCGTCATAAAACAACACTAAATAACCTAACTAAACGACTAAAGAGAAAAATTCTACAATTTGAGGATGAATCTCTGAATACCAACCTTCTTCAGCTTACCAATGACAAATCAACGGATTACTCACTTTGGAAAGCAACGAGAAATCTAAAAAGGCAGATTATACAAATACCGCCCATCAGAGATAGCAACGGAAAATGGGCAATAAGCAATGACCAAAAGGCGTTCCGATTTGCACAACATTTAGAAGAAACCTTTCAACCCAACGAAAGCTCTGTAGAAATACATGAGAGTGTAAATTTATCACAAAACCAAAGAATCAAGCTTGTGACTCCTAAGGAAGTAATGAGAGAAATTCAAAACAACATTAGCTCAAAAAAGTCTCCCGGTTACGACCTCATCACAGGGGAAATTCTAAAACGCCTCCCACGCAAAGCCATAGTAAAGCTGACCAAACTAATAAATGCTTCATTTATCTTAAAATATGTACCTGAGCCATGGAAGGTTGCTGAAGTCATTATGATTGCGAAGCCTGGGAAACCTCCCCACGAAGCATCATCATACAGACCCATTTCTCTGTTACCCGTACTATCAAAGTTATTTGAAAAACTGTTATTAAAACGGATAAAACCAGTAATAGAAGATAAAAACCTAGTTCCAGATCACCAGTTTGGCTTCAGAGAAAAACACTCAACGTTAGACCAGGTACATAGAATAACTAATGTTATTGAAAAAACGCTAGAAAATAAAGAAGTCTGTGCTACCGTGTTCTTAGACGTCGCGCAAGCTTTTGACAAAGTTTGGCATGAGGGTCTCATATTTAAGCTCAGACGCATGCTACCAGAATTTGTAGATATCCTAGAGTCGTATTTAACTAAAAGAATGTTTAGAATACGCCAAGAGGACGCATATTCCGAGCTAAAAACCATAAAAGCTGGGGTGCCTCAAGGAAGTGTGCTTGGCCCAATTTTGTACTTGTTATACACTTGTGACATCCCAGAGCTGGAAAACAGCACCATAGCGACCTTTGCAGATGATACTGCTATTATGGCCACCGGATCAAGCCACAGAGAAGCAGTAGAGAAAGTTCAACTAGCTGTGAACAAAGTTTACGACTGGACACAAAAGTGGAAGATCAATCTGAATGAGTCAAAATCAGTTCACATTAACTTCACAAACAAACACAGTGACTACCACCCACTCTACATAAATGGCATGCAAATACCTTATGCTAATACAGCCAAATACCTTGGCATAACTCTCGACGCCAAGCTGCGTTGGAAAGCCCATATCAAAAAGAAAAAACAGGAACTCGATATTCGTTATAAACGTTTGCATTGGTTACTGGGAAGGAAATCCTGTTTATCAATACATAATAAGCTGATAATATACAAGCATATCCTGATGCCAATTTGGACGTATGGTATCCAACTTTGGGGCTGTACTAAGCCAACCAACGTCAAAATAATTCAACAGTTCCAAAATAAAGTACTCAGGGCTGCTGTAAATGCACCCTGGTACATAAGAAACGATGACCTCCACCGTGACCTCGACATGGAATTCGTCACCACCATCATACAAAAATTTGCTGAAGCCCACGAACACAGACTCCATCGACACGTGAATGTTGAGGCAATCCAGCTGTTAGACAACACAGGCATAGTGCGTAGACTAAAGAGAACTAAACCATTTGAATTAGTGTAGTGTAAGTGAATCAATAATAGTAACAATGTTGTGCTATTTATATAACACATGAACAAAGTGTTTTATCAATTTTACCAGACTCTAAGGAAGTGTTACGAACGTGTGTAAAAGTGCATACCTAATTATGGACACTATTCTTAGCATTAACATAATTTATAACGTAGCATAATAAGTTAGATTTAAATTGTTTATTAGTCTTCTTAGGCTAGATTGCAATTATCTAGTAAGAACTTGGTTCTTACTAATAAGGGAAAAAAAAAAAAAAAAAAAAAAAAAAATATAACAGAAAGGAACAGGAATCGGAAGAATTACTAATAATTGTTGTGACAAACTGGTGGTGGACATTCTGGCACTGAAATAAAAATTTGCTATCAATCTTTGACATCACATAAGAACCAAGATCCATGTCTTATTTTAAGTTACTTTGATACAACAATTTATTTTAGTTCTTGTAGAAACTGTTGTACTTTTCCAACAATTTCTAGCAATAACAACAACACAATTTCATTTTTTTATATGTATATTGTAGTATATTTTTTTCTGTTCCAGGCTTTTCTATTAATCAATATCAACCTGATAATAATTTTTCTAACTGGAAAGTATATTAATGGGTATTTATTATCATACTTATTGCTAATGTTTATATGTGTTTTTTACAAAGTGATATTACCTGTAATTAAATTATGCAAGAATATGAGACAAGACTTAGGTGACTAAATATTTCTTTATTTATTTATTCAATAAATTATGATTGATCATTTATACCTTGTAACAGTTTTAATTTTGTTTTTTTCAGAATCAGACTTTGAATTGGAAGGTCTTATACCGGAAGTATCTGAAGTTACCATAAAATTACTATCCATAGAACCTGATCCTGCTCCAAGTATGGATGAAAAACAAATTTATGGTACATACATGACTCCATTCTTAGTAAATCATTATGATTTGATTAGTACTATAAGAATCTTGCATTAATGACTGTTTTTACAGAGTGATTGTATAATTGGGTACTTAAAGCAATTTTTAAAACATGTTTCATTTCTTCATCTGGGCAACAAGATAGCTTTTAAAACTGTGAAACTAGGCCGGATAAGTTTTCCGCACTATTGTGTGTTTGATCTGTAGGATCATGTACCAGCTGTGTATACCATCTCATATAAACAACCCCCATAACATATTTTACATTCATAATTTTGAAATAGCAATTAAATGACTTACATGCCTTATCTTATAATTCTTTAGCGATTCGTTTTGGAATCGGTTTTGCATGATAGAAGTTTAATGTTTTTTGTTTTCAAACACAGTGTAATCAATGCTATTTGTTAATAGATTACTGGAAACCGGAAGATGTTCCACTGGCTGAGTGCAGTGATAGCTCTGACAACAGCAGCTCATTAGTTACAAATTTCTCAATGGAAAAAATGCAAACTCTAGAAAAAGATGTAGATTCTTCGGACACCAGTGAAGATGAATATATACCTCTAGGCAAGTTCTATGAGTGATTATTTTATAGATGAAGAAAATGCTAAACTGTAAGATACTGACACAATTTCAGCATGTTTTGAAACAAATACTAATATTTATTTCATAACAATTAAAACGAAGTTCTTAATGAATACCACAAGTATAGCCTATATATAAATGTAAATTAGGATTTGTATTATTTTTATTTTACATGGTTGATAATATTGCAAATATTATTTTAGATCAACAAAAGGAACAAGGGAAAATTAAATCTACTTTAGAGGTAGCAGAACCTGCCGGTACCTGGGGCAGCAGTGCATATAACGCGTTGTGGAACATAACTGGAGCAGTTGCAAATATGATTCAAACGGAATCAACTGAAACGAAAAGGAACAGACTATCCAGTATAGACTCATCGGATGGTTTCGAAATGATTGATCAGAATGATTTAACATAATCAAAGCTTAGATGTATACAGAAAAAATATCATTTTTTATGCAGTTATTTATTAAATAATTCTAACTGGTACATAAGTATTTTTATACTCTGTTCATTTTATAGTGATTAATAATTGTTGAAATGATTATATTTTTCATTACATTTTTAAATAATGATTAGTAATTAAATGAAACAGCTTGAAATTCAACATTCATTGGTAATTCAGAAACAATCATTAAATGAAGAGTGTTTAACTTAAACATTTAACTTAAACATCATTTCCTGGTGTTGTCTTTTTAATGCTTTCAAGCGTACTGCATTGAGAGTGTTTCTTGCTACAAGACCTTCTAGCATAGGCCTGGACATCTGAAAGAATACTAGATTTATTAGATTGTGTTTACTGAGTACCTAGAAAAAGTAGTGTTTAACCCAGTTAATGTTATAAATTGAAATATCTGTGAACTTCAAATAGTTTTTAATATTATCTTGTACATTCAAATCAATAAAAAATAATATCTCTACTGACTGACTTTCCATAGTAGACTTCAATACAAAATTCCTACTGCTTGCTGATTTTATTGGATAAAATATCTGATAAAATCAACATTTTTGGAAAGGGGCTATTCCGGCAATCAACCAATCCGCAAGTAGTATTACAATTTTGTTTTGTCTAAAGTGTTGCATGGCACTTACACTGAGTTGTATGGCTTTAAAATAAAATAATCAGTCTTGGAAATAAACCGGCCAAGTGCGAGTCGTACTTGCACACACGAGTGATACACACTTATTATGATAAAATTGTTTTGTGCTACGGAAGAACAAAACAATTTAATCAAAATATTTTCAAAGCTCATTCATATGTACTTTGTTTTTCATAATTATGTTAATGAAAAGCAAAGTTGTAGTCCAGGTATCTCAAAAAATGCTGACTGTATCTCGATCAAACCAATTTTCATTGAAAGTTAATAGCAAAGTGATAGAGGGTAGGCACTTCCAAAGTGGTAAAATGTGTGCCCATTTTACTACTTTGGAAGTGTCTATCTTTCAAACTATTGACTTTGAGAAAAAAATGGTTTTAGAAACCTCAATATCATTTAACCTTTTAAACGCAATTGTCACATAATATAAGTGACAAGTAAGCGCGTGCCCTGTACGCCAACGACACAAATATGTGACAAAAAATGTGGTGCACTATAGCACGAAATAAGCTAGGTATTTAAATTGTTACTTATGTTTGTGTTTATTTATATATTTTTAAAATGTGATCTATATATCTTAAATGGCTTATCAAGAAATAAGTTGAAAATACTTTTGAAATCCTGTTTTTTTGTTTGTAGGTAAGTATTTGTGGCTTGGCGTGCCCACGCGCGTGCGTTTATGCTCTGGTGTTCAAAAGGTTAAAGACCTATCTATAGACATCGCACAGTAAAGGGGTGGGGTTTTTTGTTTTGTTTCAGTTCCATGTACGAGCAGCTTTATCTTTTTTTTTTTTTGTATAAAACTCGGAAAGCGGTTCAAAGAATAAAGTTTCAACTGTGTAGTTCTAATAGTTTCGGAATAAAGTTGCTGTGACATATGGACGGACAGACAAACATGACAAATCTTGGGTGCCGTGTTTTGTCATTCGGCTACAGAACCCTAAAAAGAATATCCACAGAAAAAAATAATATACAAATTGTGTTACCTTATCAACAATGTGTCCAATTGCAATAGTTCTAACTGCTGCATTATGTTGTTTGTTTAGTATGTCATCAGTATCCTCTGCCCCAGCCTCATTATTGTAAGCTTCATCTTCTTCCTCTTTTAATATTGCAGGCAATTGAGTTAAAGTCTTAAAATTTAATTAATTAAATTAGAATACAATCAATGATTCAGGAGTGGGACAAAGCTGGCAAGGAAAAAGAACTCTATTGGAAATTTTGATGTTTTTCAGGCATAAATTATACATAATTATAAACCTTTCTTAAAGGCATTTTCTCGTTATTTAAATATTATTGATAGCCTAAAAATACTCTATTGTTTATTACATTAAAACAGAATTAAACCTAATAGCTTTTTACTGACGAATTATTTGTATTCAATGATGAAATTCCATTCAAAGTTTCGTCCCTTTTCTCCCTCGCATCCCTATTCACCCCGTTTTACCCGATTATTCCCAATAGTCCCCTCTAGCCCTGTCCTCCGGGGTGACAGCTGGGAATTGTCTACCCAGTTGTCACTGGGGTGACAATTTGTGCCGACTGTTCCCTTTGAAAACTGACTAGAGGGGGGGGACAAATGGGAAGTCTGTTTCTCAGTTATCACCGGGGGGGGGGGGGGGGTGATATTTGCTACGATTCCTTACTTCCGACCAGTAAAAAAAATGTAATTTCCATAGATTTCAGCTTTTTTATTTCTTATGCTACATAGAATAAAATAGTGTACGTTACCCCAGCAAGAAAGTATCTCCTAGAGTTATATGAGTAGATCGTATAGTTGGTGCCTTATCTGCTGTAAATGTGCCCCCACATAAAAAATGTGTGCCCCCTGTCGTTTTGGAAAAAAAAGGGAAAAACGATTCTTGCCGGGGTAACGTTTTTCTAGCAGGAAAATTCTAAACGAATGATCGGAGAGAGAAAAATTGTGCATGGCCAGAGAGCTTATATGTGTGCCAAAATGTGCCCCCAAAAATAAAATCTGTGCCCCTTCAGATTTTCGAGATATTGCATTTCCTGCTGGAGTAACGTTTTGATGAATCGTATATCTCTAAAACCATTGCATGTGCCCCTGTAGAATAAACATACACGAGTAGCTCTTAATGTGTGCCCCTATGTACCCCAATTTAGATTTACGAAAATATTTATAGTTTTCAAGTTATCGCGGTTTTATGAAAACCCGAAAAAACATCGCAGCGCTTAAATGAGACAAGGTATAAGTTCGCTGAAAACTGTATTCGGTCCTTCTTGACGCTAATAATAACCATACAAAGTTTCAAAACTGTTCCTGCATGCGTTTTTGAATAATCTTGCTAAAAGTCAAAACGATGGTGTCATAACTTTGACGGCAAAATACAAGGAACTGGCTCAATCCCAGATGTGTCGGTGTAAACCAAAATAGTGTGCCCTTAGTCAACAATATATGGTGAAAATATTGAGCTTGGAATGTTTCGCATTAAGTAAATATAAACAAAAAACCAAAATATGTAAAAACGGCTGGTTATCCGACCAAATTCCAATGACTACTAAAAAGCGACGGTTTCATACATATCGATGACCTTCTTTACTTTACACACGTGTTGTTGTGCCTGAGTACACTGAAGTAGAAAAGTAATAAGAAATAAAATAAAATTGTTATTGAATTATATTCTACTAGCTGTTTCTATGACCTTACACATGATTAAGTACATTATAAATAGTAGCCTAAGTGCTATTCCAAGGTAAGCTATCTTCTCCATTCTAAATTTCATTAAAATACATCCAGTAATTTGCCAAGTCAAAAAGAGGTAGCTCTTTTTTTGTATATAAATAAAAAAACCCGTATTTGTCTTTAAATATATATATATATATATATTTATTGATAAGCCGTAGGTTAAAGTAAGTTTTTCATCATTATGTAGTTACAGAATTATAATCATCAAAATCACCAATACAACCCTACAAGGCTACAAGTTCATCAAGGCGTAGGAACAAAAAATAATAGAAAAAGTCATTCCTACAGCTTTATAAACTTAGAGCGTTGTATTGACGATTTTGAGGATTATAATTCTGTAACTACATATGTCTTACAGCCGCGAATAATATTTTTAACCGACTTCTAAAAAAGGAGGAGGTTCTCAATTCGGATGTTTGTATTTTTTTTTTTTTTTTTTTATATTTGTTCGCGCATTACTCCGTCGCTTGCCAACCGATTTGGAAAATTATTTTTTTGTTGGAAAGGGTATACTTCCCAAATGGTCCCATAGTCATCAACTCGGAATCTGATGATGGAATCTTGGCGAAATCGAGGGAACTCTTCAAATTTTATAGGAAAACGTACAGTAATTTTGGTATTTTCAACAACAAGTGAAGCATTTGCGTCCAATAAGAACCATTCTACCATCAGATCTGATGAAGAATCCAAGAGACAGGCTTCGGAACTCAATAACAAGGCAATGAATCTTAGCTGTGTTTGGGCTTGTTGGAATTGTAACGGTATGAATTTTCCAGGTGTATACACCGATTACGCTGAGATTTATGATCCGATTTGCGTGATTCTTCTTTAGTTTGATGTGGAATACCTGCCATTTGGTCCCATAAAAAATTTATATAGTTTGGCCATATAGTTTTCATTTTATTAAAAAATTTGTTATATGTAAATTTTTCACGTATGTACACCGATTTCTCCGTGATTACTGGACCGGTTTACATGATTTTTCATTCATTTGGTAGAGAAGCTTGCCTGGTGGAGCCATATGAATTTTATTATCTTTGCTTAGGTACTTTTTGAGTCATCCTCTTTATTATACATTTTGTCCTTTGTCGTATGTATGGACGATGTGCTGGTGTCTAGTTACAATGTAAAAATTATACTTGACTAGGATTAAAGTGAGATACCACAACTGAAAAGGCTAAAATAAAAACTTTTTTACAAAAAAAAATAACCGACTTCCATAAAACACTAAAAAGTGGCAAATAATTTTAGTTTCGGAAGTCGGTGGCAAAAAAGTAAATGAAACAAACAAGTCACCGACTGCCGAAACTAAAATTATTTGCCACTTTTTAGTGTTTTATGGAAGTCGTATTATTAGATAGATAGATATCGTATTTTTTTTTTTTTTAAAGTTTTTTAATCAACATACAACCTAGCACTGCCCTGCTCGGTGGCTCCGTGCATAGCGATTTGTCTTTGGACGGGGGCAGTCTGCCGTACCATGGTCGCCTAGACACTTTACGCATCTGTGCGGCGCATGGCATTTGGCTTGGCTGTGTCCGTACAGCTGGCAGCGGTGGCACTGCCCTACTACGGTTGAGCGGTAAGGCTTCTCTATTGAGATACCTGTGAGGGAGCATACCGACTTCACTTTGAAGATCGGGTGGTGTCCTTCTACTGGGTCACAAATGACCAGTACCATGTCGTACTGGTTGTGTATTGAATGCGCCGCTCAACACACATTTTGGACACGTCTGTCCATTTCCGTTTGTCCTGAATGAACAACGGGGGAGGGGGCTTCAGCCTCACTTGCTGAAGAGTTAGCCTTAGGGGTGGTTGACCTGCTGGTATGAGCAGCGGCGGACTTTGGAGCGGGGACCGGGGAGGTGGGGCAGGAGGCCTCGGGAGAGGGGATGAGAGGGAGCGCGACTAACTTTTTGGCCATGGCGGCCTGAGAGTTTTTGGCCTTCTTCCTGTTGCTCTTTCCGACAACTTGGTAGTCGTCTTCAGAGGACGAGGAAGCGGAGCAGGAATCTATAATCGATTACACAACGTGCAAATAATTTCTAATATTTATAGGTAGGAAATTTGATCTGTGATTTGATGCAATAATTACTTTAAGAATTAAAATTAAGGGAATATAAATAATAATTTCCACATCAACAAGCTGTTTCATTAATATAGTCACAAGGTGCATTTAATATATTTTTTAATTAGCCCCCAAAACTTTTGAACGCGACTGTACGAACAACAGCTTAGGTATAATACGTCCAATAAAGAAGGTCATCGATATGTATGAAACCGTCGCTTTTTAGTAGTCATTGGAATTTGGTCGGATAACCAGCCGTTGTTTACATATTTTGGTTTTTTGTTTATATTTACTTAATGAGAATCATTCCAAGCTCAATATTTTCACCATATATTTTTGACTAAGGGCACACTATTTTGGTGTAAACCAAAATAGTGTGCCCTTAGTCAAAAATATTATTGTATTGGTGATTTTGATGATTATAATTCTGTAACTACATAATGATGAAAAACTTACTTTAACCTACGGCTTATCAATAAATATATATATATATATATATTTAAAGACAAATACGGGTTTTTTTATTTATATACAAAAAAAGAGCTACCTCTTTTTGACTTGGCAAATTACTGGATGTATTTTAATGAAATTTAGAATGGAGAAGATAGCTTACCTTGGAATAGCACTTAGGCTACTATTTATAATGTACTTAATCATGTGTAAGGTCATAGAAACAGCTAGTAGAATATAATTCAATAACAATTTTATTTTATTTCTTATTACTTTTCTACTTCAGTGTACTCAGGCACAACAACACGTGTGTAAAGTAAAGAAGGTCATCGATATGTATGAAACCGTCGCTTTTTAGTAGTCATTGGAATTTGGTCGGATAACCAGCCGTTTTTACATATTTTGGTTTTTTGTTTATATTTACTTAATGCGAAACATTCCAAGCTCAATATTTTCACCATATATTGTTGACTAAGGGCACACTATTTTGGTTTACACCGACACATCTGGGATTGAGCCAGTTCCTTGTATTTTGCCGTCAAAGTTATGACACCATCGTTTTGACTTTTAGCAAGATTATTCAAAAACGCATGCAGGAACAGTTTTGAAACTTTGTATGGTTATTATTAGCGTCAAGAAGGACCGAATACAGTTTTCAGCGAACTTATACCTTGTCTCATTTAAGCGCTGCGATGTTTTTTCGGGTTTTCATAAAACCGCGATAACTTGAAAACTATAAATATTTTCGTAAATCTAAATTGGGGCACATAGGGGCACACATTAAGAGCTACTCGTGTATGTTTATTCTACAGGGGCACATGCAATGGTTTTAGAGATATACGATTCATCAAAACGTTACTCCAGCAGGAAATGCAATATCTCGAAAATCTGAAGGGGCACAGATTTTATTTTTGGGGGCACATTTTGGCACACATATAAGCTCTCTGGCCATGCACAATTTTTCTCTCTCCGATCATTCGTTTAGAATTTTCCTGCTAGAAAAACGTTACCCCAGCAAGAATCGTTTTTCCCTTTTTTTTCCAAAACGACAGGGGGCACACATTTTTTATGTGGGGGCACATTTACAGCAGATAAGGCACCAACTATACGATCTACTCATATAACTCTAGGAGATACTTTCTTGCTGGGGTAACGTACACAATAAAATAACAGGCTTACAACATTAGAATTTTGATTTTGTGCCTTGCGCCACAGGTAGCATGACACAAAATCGAACGACTCGAATCGATCTCATTCCTCCATCTCTCTTTAAGCACTCTTGAAAAAAGCAAGTACAAATGAGACCGACGGACATACTATTTTGTGTCATGACATCTGACTAATAAGCACTTTACCCTTAGTCTTATCCTTTTTTTATCCTTCCACTTTACCTTTACCCTTAGTCTATTATCTGTGATTATACGATTAGTATTCATTAAAGTTAATAATCTGTGATTGTACCTATTAAAGGAAACATAATGTTGTTTTTTTTTATTTGATTCTATATAACTTTTTTAACATTTTTATTTAATTACTTAATATTTTCTAATGTTGTAAGCGTGTTGATATTGTGTTATTTTTTTTATTTAATTCTATGTAGCATAAGAAATAAAAAGCTGAAATCTATGGAAATTACATTTTTTTTCTGGTTGGAAGGAAGGAATCGTAGCAAGTTTCACCCCCCCCCCACCCCCGGTGACAACTGAGAAACAGACTTCCCATTTGTCCCCTCTAGTCAGTTTTCAAAGGGAACAGTCGGCACAAATTGTCAACCCGGTGACAACTGGGAAGACAATTCCCAGCTGTCACCCCGGAGGACATGGCTAGAGGGGACTATTGGGAATAATCGGTTTTACCGGTACTGTATATTAATGAAAAACGCATCAAAATTCTTGCGTAGGTACAGACGGCGGGAAGCGAATTTGTTTGTGTTTGGTGCATCGTTTGCCAAATCGAATAGGCCGAAAGGAGAGGTCATTTGCTTTCTCTTCACGCCCTTTAACTCATTCCTTGCCACACCGGTTTTTTTATACCAACTTTTTAATATAAATTTTGAAAAATTTCAAAATTGTTTAAACTTAAAATTTCGATTTAATTATGATATGTACTGTTGTATGATTCTATCAAATTCAAAATTACTTGCTAGGAACAATTACTTTCATTTTTCATAGCTCGTAAAGTTTTTGTAAAAGAAAAATAAACTTAAAACTGAACTTTATGTGGCTATAAAAAAAAAACTAAAAGCGATTGGTATCTTCGAATTCTTTTAAAAAGTTCTCTAGTCTGTCTCCTTTCTAACGGTATGCAATATGCCCAAAAAAACGTTTAATACCTTTTCATTTTTAACTAAATGTGTAATCGAGACACTAGGCTGATATTCGAAATTACAGTAAGAATAGTAGTTTTAGCATAAATAACATGCCTCAAGGAAGTAGATAGATACTGTTATGTCACCAGTGCGTAGTGTTCTATCTCTTTCTTGAACACAAACCAACTTTTTAAGAATTTGAAATTTAAAAAAAACTTTAATTCAGAAATCACAAATCTTGTTCGAGTTGTCCGCCACTGTTGCGAATGGGGCGCACGGCATCTTCGTCTTATCTCGACTGTAGTTGTGCGTAAACGTATTTCTGCTTTGATGGTCACGAAAGCCACATCAAAGTGTTGGACCAAATCCTCCCTAGTCTCGTTTACGCACAAGTACAGTCGAGATAAGACGAAGATGCCGAGAGCATCCGAACAAACATTGACAGCGCGCGAAATTTGACGTTATTATTATTTTGACATACATTTTTGTTTTTGTTTGGAATGTTTATTTTGTTGTGTTTGATTGTTAGGCAAGCCAGGCTTTTCGGCTTGAATGATAGTTCCGCCACTGACTATAACTTACCTCAAAATTGTTTGACACCAAAGAGTCATTATTATTTATTATTTCCATTTCAATCTCTTTCCTACTTTGACTTGACCCATCATTTACAGATTGAAAACACGTAATTTGAATCTGGAAATAGGTAAAATTAAATTCACTACCAAATCATTAGCAACTCACGGAAATGCAGTAAGTATGTTAGCATTTATCTATGGTTTATTCGCTCCAGACACAAATCTAGTGTGCTAGTCAGTTCAGTTAACAGCTCAGCCATACTCACTGGCTTTATGTCTGGAGCCTAGTCCTGTAAATATAGTTTTTACCGAAGGGGCCTTTGTAGTCTGATCTGTAAGGAATACTGCAAAAATAATTCCAACAAAGCTTGAGTCCATTCTTTGATACATGGACTGAGTAGCAAGATCTGAAACAATTGTGGATAATGTTAGTAAATTATTAAAAAAATAATAAAATCCAAAATAATTTGTAAATTAAAAATACTATTAAATTGTAGTTTAACCTACCAACATGTGAGGGCCATACAGTGATATGAGGGTGAGAATGGTACCATCCAACGACTCGTAGGGGTCTGTTGACTTCAGCTGCTAACTCTTCGGCACGCAATGTCGCTTGTACCAACTGCTCTTCAGATATTTCAACACGATCTGGTTTTTTATCTAAGCGTCGTAATATCACGGAAGATACAATTGAAACCAAAGTACCATTGTTATGGACCTGTTGAAGATTCGTTGATTAATCACATAATAAATAGAACTTGAAATACAATTAGAAATGAAATTAAATAATCAGAATATATTTACCTACCTCTCCGATAAGTAGACCCATGATTTCTTCCTTTTCTGTAGATAGCGCATGTTGAACACAAACCAACGCAACGTCGGAAGAAAGTAATACCTTATTTAACATGTTTTTAATTATATATTTTTATTCTAAACACTACAATTCAAAAACAACAAACATGGAAACACCAAGCTTTTTCAATAGGTACCTACTTAAAAAAATATCACACCACAGTCACAGTCAGTAATATTTGACAATGACAGATTACGTAGCAGTAGTCGGTAATTTCGTCATGCATGGAAGTAGTTTATTCCATACCTTGTACTACAAGCTCATTGGAAATGAGGTCGTATATGGAATCCCACCGAAAACATTCTGTAAAAAACTAGCCAAGTCTCGATGGAGCTGCTTGTTTATCTCTAAAAAGTAAAGAAATTTAGGCAAAGTCGTGCCAAGTCTAATGTTCCTTACTGCGATTTCTTTATTATTACAGTTAATGTTGTGTGACTTGGCCGTTGAACATTCTTTATACGTTAGTGGGTACCTACAAGTTAATTTTGTTTACACGTAATGTTATATCTGTTGTAACTACCTATGTTTGTTAAGCGAGATAATAGCCCGTACTGGTAATTGGATGCTGTTACAAACTCTTTTTAACCCCCGACCAAAAAAGAGGGGTGTTATAAGTTTGACGTGTGTATCTGTGTGTCTGTCTGTGGTATCGTAGCTCCTAAACGGATGAACTGATTTTGATGAAATTGGTTTCGTTTGAAAGGTGTTTTAATCGAGAGTGTTCTTAGCTATGTTTCGATAAAATCTGATCAGCCATTTGAAGGCCATCACCTCTTTTCTAGTTGAAGGGAAATTAACGATTTCCACAGGTCTGGTCGATTCGAAATTTGAAATCTTTTCACTTGTCACCATGGGCATTGCCAGGGGGGGGTGTGCGTAGTCGCAGCGGAAAAATGTCGAATTTCTTAATTTCAGTTATGCAGATATTTAGTGTATGACCTCGTGTAATTGTGTATGGTAAGTACAAATTTGTGTATCCAGCCATTGGGGAGCTATTCAACAAAAACTGTTTCCGCTGGAACTACGTCATCCTAGCGGCACTTTTGTTATCCTATGCACGTACATGAAAAAAAATACATTCAATAATTAGTGTGTAAGGAGAGGTAAATGTGTATGCTTGAATGAAATTTGTGTGTCATAAAACTGCGAAGATAATCAAGTTTCCGCTGCGCTGACGTTTGGCTATTTGATGAAAATCATATAAAACAGCTTAGTGCAGAGTTGAATTTTTTTACGCACCTTGCTTTGAATTTGTGTGTAATGTTTGTGTAAACAGAATTTGAAAAAAACATACCGTTCAGAAGATATACACGTAAAAGTAAAATAAGGTTATTAGGTCCAATTACTTAAAATAGGTACTCTAGAGCCTAACTTATTACGTTTACTTGTATCTTGTAAGGGTCTACAATGCCTTGCCAAGTTTCATTTATGTGGTCTTAGTAATTAATGAGCAATGGCATAATTTACTACGACTGGACCACTATATTGTATGACATCAGATTGCAGGACTTTTTATTGATAAAGCAGGCTAAACTTATTCCGATAGTTAGTGTATTAATGCAACTATTCACATGTAAAATTTCAGGTCATTTCACTAAATAATTAAAGAGATGGAATAAAAATACCAGAACAACCGCAATTCATGAAAAAACCGACCAAGTTTGAATGGCTACAAAAAAGCGGCCGTGCAGTATATAGAGCTAACGTTCTAAAATTTCCAGTATAGTATCGTTATTGTGTGTAATAGTTTTGTACAGGTGCGTACACAATTGTTTAGCAGAATATAAAACAACTTTATTAAATTTATTCCTACTCTAAAAAAAAAAAAATTGGATAATGACTAATAAAAATGAAAAAAAGCCACATTATTATCAAAGTAGGTAATAATAACATTGATAAAGAATCAGTTTTTTACTAAACATAAATAACTAATATATTGCCTACTGTAAAAGCCTACATGTTTAAGTAAATCTTAGGTTTTTTGTACTAGGACCTAACTTTTCGGGAGTTAGTCTTCTCGTTCGAGCTTTCACGCACACAGAAACAATGTACATGTGCACTACACACACGACTAAAACCAACCCACCATCGTAGTGAGTTAGAATAACCTTCTTTAGATTATTCACTAATAAACCGATCAGTTTTTAAATTCAACATCTGAAATAACTACTGGTGTTAATGAATTTTTATAATTATTATTAGTATTTCATTTAAACAAATTATATCATCAAAATATTTGTACGCTGGAAGCAGCAGAATATTAAAGAAGGACCTAATAATTACCAAGTGTAACAATTTTTTGTATTATTGTGATACAGAAGCTATTCTTATTAAAGTGAAACTTCTTATGCGACTTCCTCCAACAAGTTTAACGCTACCATGGAGGGTAAATATTTTAAACTTAAACTCACTGGCAGTATTACAAGATTTGTGACTACGTACTACGTAGTTCTACTAGGTACGCAAGATGACGTGCAAACAGTCATGCATTCGACTCTTCGGTGTGACCAGTTTTCGCTCAATTTCCTCGATAAACTTATATAATAATTATGTTATAAAAATAATACAACAATAAAACAACAAAATATTATTTAGAAGCTCAATAAAATAACGAGAGTTAGTGCGTGGCGCCACTTCACTTCTTCCGCGCGGAGGGACTCCACGCACTGATTTTTTTAAGTTTGAGAAACAAACAAGAGACCCTCTATTTTTATTACGATAATTACACACATCAAAAGTGTCTAGGGATCAAGCATTTTTATGCGGATTTCTTGAGATTGAGATGTGGCTTTGTAATAAATTTATGATTTTATAAATTTATATGGATCCTTTTTGGTGCATTTCATAATTTGAATCAGGAACTGTGAATCAAATTCGAGTAAAAGATGAAAATCAGCTGTCAATATTTTCCCTATAAAAACATACAACGCATTGAAGACATTATTAGTGCTACTGTTTCCCTACTACTGATTAAAACCAACGTTATTATGGAGCGGCGACGTCATTTAAGCAGGGAAGAAATGCTCAGAGCCGTGGGAATGATAGAAGCTGGTTCCCGGCAACGTACTGTGGCTTTAGCTCTGAATACAAGTCAGAGTGTTATCAGTCGACTTTGGACACGTTACCGAAGCACTGGTACCGTGGCTGAGCGCCATGGAGGACGGTATCGCTGCACCACACGGAGACAAGACCGATACATTCAAATCTTAACTCGAAGAGCTCCAACAATAACCGCCATGATGTTAGCCGTGAGGCTTCATCACTCTTCAGGGAACTTAATTAGCGACCAAACAGTCAGAAACCGCTTGCATGAAGTGAACCTTCATTCCCGAAGACCGCTACGGGTACCACCTATAGCAATGCACAATCGTAGGATTCGATATCAATGGGCTCTTGAACACAGAAATTGGGCAGAAGAACAATGGCGTTTCGTGTGCTTTTCTGATGAGTCTCGTTTTGGTATGAGACCGGATACAAGACGTATACGACACTGGAGAACCCCTGGACGCCAACAGCGATTAAAATCCTGCCAGGAAGTCCATCCTTATAGTGGTGGAACCATCATGGTATGGGCGGGTATTTGGATCGGCGGAAGAACTGAGTTGATTTGGATCAGAGGCAACCTCAACGCTCAAATTTATGCTGAGACGATTGTATCAGACGTCATCGTTCCTCTACAAGTGCAAATCGGTCCCTTATTTCAGTTAATGCATGATAATGCACGACCGCACACCGCAAGAGTTGTAAGACAGACTCTCGCCGCAGCTAACATCAATGTCCTGCCCTGGCCTGCTCAGTCGCCAGACTTGAACCCGATTGAGCATGCATGGGATATGCTACAGAGAAGAGCTCTGCCGAATATGGAGGGTATCCAGTCGCAAGAAGACCTTTTTTTGTTGTTGCAACCAACATGGGCGGCCATTCCACAGCGTGATTTGGATGAACTCATTTTGAGTATGCCAAACCGATGTTCTTGTGTTGTTAGTGTTCGCGGTAGAAACACGGATTATTAATTGTTTAAGTTACCCAATAAAATTTTAAAGAAAACTGTTATTTCAGTCAAGATAAGTTATTGCAAAAATATATGTTGATCCCTAGACACTTTTGATGTGTGTATTTGTTACTTGTTTAAGAATTATGTGCCCACCTGTACCAATCCAATAATGGTACAACACTGGAAATTTTAGAACGTTAGCTCTATATACTGCACGGCCGCTTTTTTGTAGCCATTCAAACTTGGTCGGTTTTTTCATGAATTGCGGTTGTTCTGGTATTTTTATTCCATCTCTTTTATTATTTAGTGAAATGACCTGAAATTTTACATGTGAATAGTTGCATTAATACACTAACTATCGGAATAAGTTTAGTCTGCTTTATCTATAAAAAGTCCTGCAATCCGATGTCATACAATATAGTGGTCCAGTCGTAGAAGACCACATAAATGAAACTTGGCAAGGCATTGTAGACCCTTACAAAATACAAGTAAACGTAATAAGTTAGGCTCTAGAGTTCCTATATTAAGTAATTGGACCTAATAACCTTATTTTACTTTTACGTGTATATCTTCTGAACGGTATGTTTTTTTCAAATTCTGTTTTCACAAACATTACACACAAATTCAAAGCAAGGTGCGTAAAAAAATTCAACTCTGCAGTAAGCTGTTTTATATGATTTTCATCAAATAGCCAAACGTCAGCGCAGCGGAAACTTGATTATCTTCGCAGTTTTATGACACACAAATTTCATTCATGCATACACATTTACCTCTCCTTACACACTAATTATTGAATGTATTTTTTTTTATGTACGTGCATAGGATAAAAAAAGTGCCGCTAGGATGACGTAGTTCCAGCGGAAACAGTTTTTGTTGAATAGCTCCCCAATGGCTGGATACACAAATTTGTACTTACCATACACAATTACACGAGGTCATACACTAAATATCTGCTTAACTGAAATTAAGAAATTCGACATTTTTCCGCTGCGACTACGCACACCAGGGGGGGTGGGTGCTAACACCCCCCCTCCCCCCAGAAAGTTTTTTTTTAATTTTTTGCTGTTTTTGTTAATTGGCGAGATGACACGCAACACCGAGAAAAGTGGAAGCAATGGGGGAGGCCTATGCCCAGTATTGGGACAGTCAAGGCTAAGAAAAAACAATGTAAGTTTAAAAAGCATGAAATAAAAATTAAATTAAAAATTTTAAACACCCCCGACCCTAAAAACCAAAAATAAAATAATCTAAGCGTCTTAGCGTCGGGGGACCGCTAAGTAGACCGCTTAGTACAAGCACATAACAAAGCGGACCCCCGACGCTAAGACGCTTAGATTATTTTATTTTTGGTTTTTAGAGGTTTTTAGGGTCGGGGGTTTTTAAAATTTTTAATTTAATTTTTTATAATATCTTTCTTAGCATAGACATCAGTGACTTTGTCATTGCTGTTGTTTTTCAATGTCCTTAAATAAACTTTAATTTTTAAACTTATGACGATTATATTATTCTTATCAGTGGCGACGAGGATTAAAAATGAACAGTGAGCAATTTGAAAAATTCCTTATATTGCAAGCATCACAACAAAAACAAATTTCGGACATTTTACAATTGTTACTAACACCACAACAAAATGTGGCTGCCGCAACTCCCACACCAACTACGATGAATGGCACGGAGTTACCCAGCTCATCGCAAACTAACACCTATAGAAACAATATTTACAACAGTTTTAAAGGTGACAACTTCAATCCGAGCGAAACCTCAACCTCTCTCTCTCCTGAAACTTTTCACGACATGAAAGTTGCCCTTTTTTTTTTTTTTTTTTGCGGATGGGAAATCATCAAATGACTTCTCCCGCTCTGGGCAGAGCGGGAGGGAGTGAGACTTGACTGACTAAAACCCACCCATGTTCCTTCTAAGCCCTTTGTGTTCCAGGGCCGCGGTATCTCTTTCGAACAACCCGCAGCCCTGGCAGGCATCGGCCCTTTCGGACCCCTTCCGGTTTGCTGACATCTCCTTGAGGCGCGCGTGGAACACGTACGCGCCGTCGACACGGCCTGTCGTCATGAGACGGACGGACGGTGAGCTAGCCCATTACTCACCGTCCACAGGCTCGCGCCTACGGTGGCCGGGGGCCACTGGTTGCCCCCCTACGCCCGGGGCGTCTCCCGCGGCGGCTGGGACGTGAGGTTCTCTCCCTCTCACGTTCCGCCACCTCCTTCGCTAGCATGACTGCTTCGCAGAAGGAGGCGACGGCTTCCCATTCCCTCTCGCTCCGGACTATGGATTGAACCAGGGCCGGACGCGAGAGGTCACCGCCGCCAATCGCCGCTACGAGGACATGGCGGTGCTCAGCCCAAGCGGGGCAGAGCTCCACGGTGTGCTCCACCGTGTCCTCCGGCCGATCCTCGCAATGGTAACACCCGGGCGTTTCCTCCCGCCCGATTCGGTGCAGGAACCTCCCGAAACAACCGTGTCCGGTGAGGACCTGCGTCAGGCGGAAGGTGAGGGCACCGTGCCGCCTCTCTAGCCACTCCTCAAAGAGGGGACTTATCGCCACTATTGTGGCGTGCCCTGCACGTGGTTGCGACAGTCGCTGTCTCCATGTCGCCATGAGATCGTGCCGGAGGTCTGTCCGCTGAGCGACAATTTGCCGCGGCAGCGGAGTTTCCCCCCGGCGTAGTGCCTCCGCGCGCCAATCATGCAGGCGCGTGAGGACCATCGCCTCCAGATCCCATGGCGGCAATCCGGCCAAGAGGCTCGCCGCCTCGCCGGAGATCGTGCGGTACCCCCGGATCAGCCTTACGGCTACCACCTTCTGGGGCGCGTTTAGGTAATGGGCGGCTCGCCGCCTCAAAGAACGCGCCCACACCGGGGCCACATAAAGGGCCATGGACCGCACGACCCCCGCATAGAGCCTCCGGCAGGAGGCGTTTGGACCCCCCAGGTTGGGCAAGAGCCGCTTGAATGCAGCCCATGCCCGTTCCAGTTTTGGGGCCAAACGTCGGAAGATGAAAGTTGCCCTGACACCACGTTTCGAAAACAGTACGTATACAGATATTCGAGAAAAACTCCTCGACCTGTACAGAATCAAGCGCACAAGATACAGGGCGCTGTCTGATTTCTGGAACTGCATACGCACGGACGACGAATCTATGGAGTACTACGCTAATAGACTTAAAGAAATAAGCAAAGATTGCGGCTATAACGACGATCTATTAGAACGACAGTTACGTGATCGTTTTGCAACTGGACTCAATCACCAACAGTTGCAGATCGACTTGAAACAAAAATGGCCCGACTTACAAGAACGTCAAGACGGAAAGTTGAAGGAAGTAACTTTTGCTCAGATTTTTAGCGTTGCACAATCGCGAGAACGAGCTGAAAGCGATGATACACCGAATGTCAGAGTCAATAAAATTCATAGAAACACGAGACCTTACTCGAATACGTCTCCGCGCCGATTCCGGACTCATCAATGCCTCAGATGCGGTGAACCTGAAAGACACCCTTTAAGCCGATGTACCGCCAAAACTCATACATGTAAAGAGTGCAACACGCCAGGCTATTTCGAAGATTGCTGCATTAAGTCAGGCAAAGCATGTCTGCCCAATCGGAGCGATAATAAACAAAGAACATCTACGAAAAGAAACAAGCTATACAAGCTAAATCATGACGGAAACAGCAACAACTCTTCACAAGCATCTTACTCAGAAGACAGCGACGACGAACCAGATACCGTCTGTCTAGTAAACAAGTCAAAAGGCAAAGACAGTAAGAAAATAGACGTCCTAATTAATAACATTCATTGTACGTTAGACTGGGATCCTGGCTCTCAGTCTATTCAATTATCAGCACCAAGTTCTGGAAGCGTATCGGCGCTCCACCTCTCACAAAGGCTCCAGGTCTACGCGCTTATGGGAACGTAAATCTTAAACCAAAGGGCTTAACGCAAGTAACGGTACGAGTTCAAGAGGAGGAAAAGATACTACCTGTTGTTGTCATGAAGTCAGCTGACCCAATGTTATTCGGCCTACAGTGGAGTGAAATGTTTGACATGAACTTCCCAAAACCAGTCTACTCAATTAAGAACACCCGACACGAAGTCTTTAGTTTACAACAAGTCCTGGACAGGCACACTGCTCTTTTCGACGGCAAACTTGGAAAAGTCAAAGATTACCAAGTAAACATTCATATCAAGCCCAATGCTCAACCAAAACACATTCCAGCAAGATCAATTAAATTTTCGATTAAAAGAAACATTGAATTTGAGCTAGATCGTCTAGTTGAAGAGACATAACTAAAGTAGACCCAAACATTACACCGATCCAGTGGGCGACTCCGACAGTCAACGTAGTCAAAACTAATGGCCAGATCAGAATTTGCGGCGATTTCCGTAGCACGCTCAACCCTGTATTGATAACACTCGCACACCCAGTTCCTCTGTTTGATCAATTACGCCAGAATCTTGCAGACGGTGAAAATTGATTTAAAAGATGCTTACCTGCAATTTGAAATTGGCCCGGATCCTAAAAAGTTTTTAACAATATCTACCCACAAAGGATACTATCAATTTAACCGCATGGCATTTAGTATTTCCACAGCTCCATCAGTTTTTCAGCATTACCTTGACAAACTCCTCGAAGGAATACCAAATGTGGCAGTTTACTTTGATGACATTGCGGTTACAGGGAAAAATGACAAAGATCATCTCGAAACCCTACGTACCGTTTCCGAAAACTTGAAGAAATGCGTTTTCCTTACCCCGGAAGTCGAATATCTCGGACACACAATTGATCGAAATGGTGTACGTCCTACAAAATCGAAGATAGAAGCAATCTCCAAAGCTTCACCTCCAACTAACGCCAAGGAGCTCAGATCATTTCTTGGTTTAATCAATTTCTACGAACGTTTCATACCACACCTACACAGTGTCTGTGCCGACCTTCACGCACTGACAGGAAATGGGCTAAAATGGCGATGGACCGACATTGAAGCCAAGGCATTTGAACAAGCAAAGACCTTGATTGTACGTTCAAAACCACTAGTAGCCTTTAATGACAAACAACCACTGTACTTAGCCTGTGATGCATCAGAAAAAGGCGTGGGAGCGGTGCTTTTTCACATAACTAACAATATAGAACATCCAATTGTGTTTGCATCAAGAAAACTTCGACCAGCAGAATCAAAATACTCTGTCATAGACCGCGAAGCTCTTGCAATATTTTTTGGCGTAAAAAAATTCGATCAGTATCTTCGCGGCATCAAATTCACTCTAGTAACTGATCATAAACCTCTCATTCACATTTTGGGACCGGAACGCAATTTACCGAAACTTGCTAATGATCGCTTAGTAAGATGGGCTCTAATAATTGGGAGATACGCTTATGACATCGTGTATACAAAAGGCTGTAACAACTTGATCGCAGACTACTTATCAAGGATGCCTAACCCTGAAGAGCAACCTTCCAAACCTGAACTAGCTGTTCACAGACTTGTAGTGCGTCTACAGACAGATAGGATTGGTGACCTAACTCTTACAGAAAACGTCATACGAGAAGAAACAATAAAAGATGTCACTCTGAAACAAATATCACAGTTTATTAAGACGGGTTGGCGTGATCATCAATATACCAACGATGTAAAACCATACGCTCGCAAACGCTGTGAGTTGTCACTAGAAAATAAGATCATCATGTGGCAGGGTCATGCGACCCTGCCACATGATGATCTTATTCTTCCGAATTGTTCCGAAAAGCGACTCTAAAATACCTACATCGCGGACACCCAGGAATATCAGCTATGAGAGCACTGGCAAGATTCTATGTATGGTGGCCAGCCATTGAAGAAGACATAGATATACACGTAAAAACTTGCCGCAAATGCCAGGAGAATCGGCCTAACACCTCGGATTTGCCAATTTTCTCATGGTCCATGCCAGATCAAGCCTGGGAAAGAACTCACGTTGATTTCGCGGGACCGTTCGAAGGCTTGTATTGGTTGGTTCTGTCTGATGCATTTTCCAAATGGATCGAGGTCAAACCAATGGCAAAAATTACGACTGCCAAACTCTGTGATGAACTGGACACAATTTTTTCCACCTTCGGCCTTCCTCAGTTTTTATTCTCAGATAATGGCCCACAATTTACTTCTCAGGAGTTCCATAATTACTGCAAAGATAAGGGAATTAAACACATCAAATCTTCACCCTATCATCCGCGGACAAACGGATTAGCAGAGCGGACGGTTAGAACTTTCAAAAGCAGAATGTCTTCAAGTACAGAATGCCTCAAAAAACGGCTTGAACATTTCCTGTTTGCCTATCGCATCACACCCCATAGCACCACGGGCAAGGCCGCGGCCCAGATGATGTTTGGACGGCAATTAATTTGTGAGCTTGACAACGCTCGACCAAGTGCCAAACGGTTGTTACAATATAAGCAAATACAAGCGAATATTAACTCCGACAGCCAGACGCCCAATTACAGACCAGGTGATACTGTGTACGTACGAGCCAGGGATCAATCGAGATGGGAACCAGCCACGGTTTCGCGGCGCACGCATCGATACTCGTACGTCATTAACACTCCAGTCGGTGTGGAAAGAAGGTACCACGCAGACCATATGCGACCTCGTGTCTCCGAATCAAATGAGTGCCCGGTACCTGGAAGCACTGAAAGCGTTTCTCGTAATCCTATACTTCGGGTCGTTTCGGTGAGGGAGTTGGATTGTTGAAATACCTCGGTTTGACCTCAGCGCACAGTCGGCAATCCTGCGTCATCTTCCTGACTTCGTCGATTGAATAAGGTAGATTCTTACTCTTCAGCCAGTGGTACATTCTTGTCACTCCTGGATGACAAAGTGATGCGTGAAGAGATTGGAGTTTAGATGAGGTATTCGTTGTGCAAGCACATATGCGTGATAGGGCATCTGCTGCTTTATTGTCCTTCCCGGGTCTGTATACTATGTCATAATTATATGGCGCTAACTCAAGCCGCCACCTTTGGATTTTCTCATTTTTGATTTTACTGGCGTGTTTGGCATTGAGCATAAATGAAACTGATCGTTGATCCGTTATAAGAGTAAAATGTTTCCCAATAAGGAAATGCCTCCACTTTTTTAGCGATTCTACGATGGCGTACGCTTCTTTTTCAACGGCTGAATGGTTGAGTTCACTATGATTTAAGGTTCTTGAGAAGAAGGCAACAGGTCGTGAATCTTGGGTCAGTGTAGCAGCAATCGTGTGTTCAGATGCATCTGTTTCAACGGTGAAAGGCATATTATCATCAATAGCATGAACAGAGGACTTGGCGATTGTGGATTTTAAACCTTCGAAGCAATCTTTAGCTTCTTCATTTAGGGGAAAGGAGTCAGCATGAGCCAGAATATGGATTCACTCGGAGAAGTTAGGGATCCATTTAGAATAGTGGGCGAACATGCCCAATGTCCTCCTAAGAGACGCTAGATCATTTGGCGGTGGCATTTTAAGGAAGGGCTGTAGTCGATCACTATCAGGCTTGATGACGTGTTCATGTATTGTATACCCAAGTAAATTGATGATGCGTTGGCTGAATTTGCTTTTAGTCTTGTTGAGCGTCAAACCGTATTTGCCAGCCGCCCGTAAAAATCGTTCCAAATTTATGTCGTGTTCTTGTTGGGTGTTACCACAAACGGTTATCTCATCAAGGTAAGCGTATGCAACGGAGAGATCTTCTTTCCTGATGAGCCAATCGACGGTTCTTTGGAAACTGGCCACCCTTTAGTTTCGCCAAATGGAATGCGGAGAAATTGATACAAATTACCACAAGCTTCAAAAGCTGTGAAATGTTTTTCGCGGGAGAGGATTGGGACCTGATGATAGGCGCTTTGGAGATCGATGGTACCGCAAGATGAAGACCGCATATTTAGAGACCTTTGTTACCATTTCTTCCATGTTAGGTATCGGGTATGCGTCCTACCTATTGACGGTTTGGGAGTAGTCAATTACTAAACGTTTTTTATGATTTGCATTTTTATTAACGAGTACTTGTGCCCTCCAGGGAGAATGACTCTCTTCGATGATGCCGTCTTCTAGCAATTTCTTTACTTCATCCGCAATGAATGCCTGGTCCTCAGGGCTGTGTCTACGGGATCGAATTGCTATGGGCTTGCAGTTAGGGGACACATAGGCAAAGAGCGGTATAGCAGGTACTGAGGCCTCTGCAACGCTGCCAAGGGCGGATCCAGCTTTGGCCCCAGGAGGGGGTCACATAGTCGTGGTCAAGTCAAGAACTTATAGTTTAATTTTGAAAACAATAGATACAAGTAAAAAGTAGGTATTTTATTAATGTACGTAAGTATACTGCACTTAAAAATATTTTTTCTTTATTGTACACTTGAAAAACTTAACACATATACACGTACATATTGCCATCTTCTCTTGAAGACATCCAGAGAAGCACTATCACGCATGGAATGAGGCAGCCTATTTATATTCCATAACCGTGGTGAATGATTTGTCATAACAGCTTTATTTTTTTTTTACGGTTGGGAAATCATCAAATGACTGCTCCCGCTCTGGGCGGAGCGGGAGGGAGTGTCAGACTTGTACTGACTAAAACCCATCCGTGTTCCTTCTTCGCCAGGTGGTAGCCCGCTTCTTCTTCTTCGTGTTCCAGGGCCACGGTATCTCTTTCGAACAGTCCTGCAACCCTGGCAGGCATCGGCCTCGGCCCCCTTCCGGTTTGCTGACATCTCCTTGAGGCGCGCGTGGAACACATACGCGCCGTCGACACGGCCTGTCGTCATGAGACGGACGGACGGTGAGCTAGCCCATTACTCACCGTCCACAGGCTCGCGCCTACAGTGGCTGGGGAAGTGACCGGGGTAGACCTGAGAGTGGCGGGAGGCAGTCTTTAAGCCAAAAATACCGCCCCGGGACCCGATGGCTTGCCTGGCAAAGCCTGGGTCATGACCCAGAGGCCATGGCCTCGGAGGCTCTCGGGCCCCGACTGGAACCCCCTCTTAAGCGCATGCTTGGAGAGAGGCCCGTTCGTTGGAAGACGGGGAAACTGGTCCTCATCCGGAAGCCGGGGCGCCCTGCGGACTCTCCGTCCACATACTGGCCCATTGTGTTGCTCGACGAGGTGGGCAAGCTCTTTGAAAGGCTCATTGCTAACCGCCTCGCCGGGCACCTTGTGGGGATGGGGCCGGATCTTGCGGAACACCAGTTTAGTTTCCGCAGAGGGCGCTCGACGGTGGACGTCATCATGCGCGTGAGGGCTCTCACGACGGGGGATGCGGTGTCCCGGGGTGGGGTCGTCGTGGCGGTGTCTCTTGACATCGCCAACGCCTTCAACACCATGCCCTGGACCAGCATTAGGGAGGCACTCCGGTATCACCGGGTGCCCTTGGGCACACAAAAACTTTGGGGCCCTTTTGGAAAGTAAAAAAAGCGAATTAAAGTATTTTTTTTTTTACTAAGTAATAAGTATGACCATTTATTATAGGTAATCAAATACAGTATGATATAATATGTCATTAATTATATTAGAATGCTGCTGGTTTTTTGGTTACGATTAGGATAACGGTTTCTTTCTGGATTTCTGTTGAGCAAAATTTTATTTGTCAATTATGGGAATGAAAGTATGTCCACGAAACTTTTCCTTGCCTCTCAACTGTGCAGTCTCTGTTGATCCTTCGGAAAAAGTGATGCGTGTGCTGCGAAATCTTTTTCTTTCAAATGTATCTTTGTAGTCAGCATATATGGATTTTTTTCTTTAGCAGCCGTTTCGTACTGATCAAAATGATTGCAGCGTATAAATGATCAGAGATTCGTAAAGTTTCGTTACAACGTCCATGATCATAGTGCTATTCTGTAAACTTAGACTTGTTTTATTTATACGAGTAACTCCCAAAAGATCATTCCATATTTCCGTTAGAAGAGCAGTCTCGTCTTTTCTTTTTTGTGAACCACTTAAATATGTTAAACGCTTAATTCGCTTAATTAACTACGTAGCTTTTCTAATGCACTCTCTGTAGAAGCACGGGGTACAGAAAGTTAACCGTGAAACACCTTGGTGAACCAGGGGTAAATGCGTTCCGAAATATTATTAATTAGTACAGTAGGAATAGGCGCAGTCATCGATATAATGGCGTAGTATATGCTTTGTAAATACCTTCTGATAAGATTACTGATCTGTGTAAAAAGTGTAATGTGCCCGACAAAAATGTTTTGAGAATAAATGTGTGAGAGAAATTGTCGGTCCTTCGGGGCCCCCTGAGAATGGGGGCCCTGGGCACGGGCCCCGTGTGCCCTTATGGTAAAGACGGTATTGGTGGTACGACAAGGGTTTCCAACAAACAAAATAGAAACAGACAAAATACATTTAAGTATTTAAATAACAAAATCAATTGTTCTTTTACGTCTTCTCCCGAAACATTTAATTACGTCATTTACGTCAATGGGTACGTTTTTATGAACGTGGAGAAGTGCCAGTCCGGTTAGGCGATCTTCAACCATTGAAGATTTTAGCCACGATTTAATTCTGCGCAACGTAGAGAAAGAACTTTCTGCTGTCGCTACACTGACAGGTAGTGTAGCCATACATTATACATAAAAAATTGTGTGGTCACGACGATACACTTGATTTCATTGTGTGAATTTATCTAAGATTTTAGGTTAGGTCAGTAAGCTTAAGGTGCTACCCTAACCCAATGACAGAGAGAGAGACAATAAATACAACATTCAACACAAGCTATTGAACATAATGATTTTGTTTATATATTTTGTCACCATACAGATTTTATGTTACGATACATAAACATAAAATCTGTATGGTGACAAAATATATAAATAAAATCATTATGTTCAATTAGTGGTCCACCTTAGTCCTGGAACCAGCTCAGGGGGGGGTCATGACCCCCATGACCCCCCCCCTGGATCCGCCGTTGAACGCTGCATACTTTGAACGCGTCTTTAGGGCCACCAAAGGCGAACTCCAAAGTCGAATGGAGCGCCAGCACATCATGGCCTATGATCAGGTCGGCGCAAAGGTTCTTGACTATCAATAAATTGATCTTTTCGTAACAGTGGTCACCTAATTGTACGTTTTGACAGGTTGAACCGCTGACTTGCGAAGTATGAGATAGAGAAGCCATTGCGACTGTCTGGGTACAAAGGCTTCGCTTCAGACGGCAGAGGTTGGCGAAGTCTTCATTTATGAAGCTAATCGAGCTCCCAGTATCAACCAGAGCTTGAGATTTGATGCCTTTGATGACAGCAGAAATCATTGCACTTCGAAGAGAGGCCGGCGAAGCAGCAATGATGGCAGAGCAATGTTCACATTCTTCTGGTGAGATAATTGATGCCTAGTGCATCGTTCATCGCATGTTGGGCTTCGATCGGCATATCTTGCTAAAGTGACCTTTCTTGTTGCAGGATTTACAGACAGTGTCTCTTGCAGGGCACTTTCTCCTGGCATGCAGTGATCCACCACAGTGCCAGCATTTGCGAGCGAATGCGGAGTTAGTGAGATTTGATGTCGTAGCGGCAGCTGTTGTAGTAACAGTCTCTGGAGCAGTGTCGTGAATGACGTTGTTTCGCGTTTCAGATGCTAGAGACACGGCATTGATAATGGGGTTGATAAATGTTTTTGAATTTGTTTCCGCCATTTCTATTGACAGGGCTATATTGTAAGTTTGATCCAGTGATAATGATAAGCTCTCTAGAAGTCTCGAGCGTACTTTGCCGGACGTCATGCCTGCAATAAATGCACCGCGGATGGTTTTTTTTTGGTTTCTGCATCAACGCTGGTGAAATCGCAGTCTTTTGCGAGTTGTTTGAGGGATTGCATGTACATATCTATAGTCTCACCTGCCTGCTGCTTTCTCGTAGTTAGTAAGTGTCTGGCATAGATGATATTATTGGGCTTGATGTATAATTTGTCGAGCGCAGCAATCGCGGAGTCATATGTTTCGTACTCACTAACATGGGCGTAAACCTTCGGCGAGATGTGGTTGATCAAAAGCTGGAGTTTAATTTGAGGCCATTTTGCGGCAGCATCTTTATCCGCAGCAGATAGTTCTGACTGAGCTAAAAAGTTGACGAATGTTTTTTTCCAATGTAGCCATTTTTTTGCACTTTTACTGGACGGGTCTTCGTCGAACCGTTTTGGTCTTAGGTACTTGTCCATTTATGTTTATTAAATTGAAATAATGAGAAAACCTGTAATTAGGTTTTAATAAACATAAAATTGTACATTATTTGATACGAAGAAAATCTGAATGACAGACATGACAAGCAGGAATAAAATTAGAGGTTGGCAAGGAAGGAGATTACAACTCTAAGCAAATAGTTCATATCACGTCAATAACAAAGTAGTTTAGTTTCGTAATAAAGTGGCTGTGACATACGGACGGACAGACAGACATGACGACGGTGTGATGGTTCCGTTTTTTGCTATTTGGCTACGGAACCCTAAAAAACGAGAAGAAAGTGAAAGAAGAGAGTGAGGTTGCTTTTGCTTCGTTTGCGTTTTAAAAATGGTAGTGATGCGCTCCTTGCTTCTTCTATAGCTTGTTCCTCTATGTTTTCAGGTTTAGCCAGGTACCCTTAGGGTCAGCTCACACCGAGACGCGACGCGACGCGACGCACAACGAAATGTGTATCTCGTCTCGGTGTGAGCTGACCCTTAATCACAAGTTGGCAGCATATTACCCATCTATATTACTATACTCTTTGCATATTACAAAGTACTCTGTGGTTGGCAGCATCAGCATTTGGCATTGACAATTTGGCAGCATTCGACACATAATGTAATGTCAGCATCTTGTCAATGGCAGTGACAGAGAAGCAAATAGACAGTAAAAAAAAGTCAAAATAAAGACTTGATGAATTATAATGAATTCATTGAAATTCCTCTGCCCAGTGAGATAATATACCAACGTTTAATGGCCGTCAGTGTCATCTATTTTATCTAATTTTTGGTGGTTAAATAATATAGTTATTTTAATTTTGACATGACGACAAAAACCTACGAGAAATGCACGGCCAAAGATGGGGCTCGTCCTTACAAAAGTTGTGACTACGCCAAAAAAATTTCCGGAAACTTACATCACTTCAAAAGGGATGGGAGGTTTTGTGATATAGATCTAATATCAGGCTCAACGAGAGTTAAGGTATGATACAAAACAGAAAGTAATGATAATATTTCACTCTTTATTTTTACTGAACCTGTGACTGAACTATCACTTTATTAGAGCGAAACTAAGCCAAACTAGTACTTACGAATTATAATAAGTTTTATTGCTGACATAACTTTTTAAGTTAAGTACCAGACTTTTAAGTCAGCCGGCACAAAAAAAAAAAATGTTCTCATAATATCACTAAATATTGAGTACATTATGAGTAGCTATTAGTTCTAACTATCATCTAACACAAATAAAATGTTTAGACTTAAATATTTGGAAATAACTTTTTTTAGTGCATGTCATGGGATATCACCGTATGACGTCTCTTGTGACTCAGACTTTCTCATTATGAGATTTCATTCATCTTTATCACAGTTTCAACCAAGAGTTTCAAACAAACAATCATAATTATATACAAACATGTTAATATTTTAAATTGCAGGCTCATCGTGTGGTGCTTGCAGCAAGTTGTGCTTATTTTGATGCAATGTTTAATGTGGGCTTGGAGGAGACTCAAAAAGGATATGTTGCACTTCCAAGTGTCCCACCTGATATCCTGCCTATGATAATAGATTTTATATACACAGGTAATAACGCAATGCTAAAAAAAATAAACAATGATCATCATCCAAGATTCATTTTTTTATTATTTTAGCAAGATTTATTTATTACTTGTATTTCATGAATTAACAAAACTAGGAAAAGTTCCTGCCATGTCATACCACTTAAAACATCTATTATTGGGTTAAATTACATTTTTGACATGGAAATTGTATATCGGGTGATTTTATGGGTTTTTATTAACATGTGTAAGGCCAAACCAAATACTAACATTTTTCTTTGGCTCCAGTTTTCATTTGGACCACACCCAATTTCCTATCACTTTATATTTAGGGCCAGTGCACATTGGCAGATAGCAAAGCAAAATATTTAAACATTTTGATTTTTCTTCATTTTAAATAATTTACACTAAAGCACAGCAGTATGCTTTAAAAATGAAGTAAACAATCAACAATGGGAATATTCATATTTTATAAGTGAATATATTTCACCTTTTTTTTAAACCTTTGTAAATACTCTGAAGTATTTCAATGTTTAAATTTTAAGGCGCTCCCTGACCTGGAGCATTCAAGTGCAATGTAACATGTAGATTCGACTTTGAGCATTACAATACTACCTCCCTGACCGACGAGCATTCGCGTGTAATGTTATGTAACATTATAAATTCGACTTTGAGCATTACATTACAATACTACCTCCCTGAATGACGAGCATTCGCGTATAATGTAACATTTAGTTTAGTAGTAGGTAGTAGTAGTAGGTAGTTAGATTTGAATTTGCGAGCATTCTTATTTAGTTGTTTCTGTAATGTTAGACGAAGCGGTCAAAAAGCGCATTGATGTTACAAGTTGTTTCAAAATATTACACATTGTATCATTACAAGGTGCGCATTGTAATGCTTGGTTCTCCTCCTTCACTGATGTAAACTCGTTTTGTATCATTACAGTTTGTGCACTGTAATGCTCAGTTCTCCTCCCTCACTGATGTAATGCTCGACTCTGTAACATTACATTACAAACGAATGCTCCCGGTGAGGGAGCGCCTTAAAATATACACTCCACTCACTACTACTTGCTACTTGTTTAGCTCTAAAACTAATCATAACTCATGCAACATACAAATAATATAAAGCTTAGTAAATGTACCAATTATCTCTAAAACTTTTTTATAGGTGAAATTATGATCGATAAAAGTACAGTACAGCATCTATTGATTGCTGCTGATATGCTACAACTCAGAGAGCTTGTAACTGGCTGTGGTGACTTTCTGAGGAGAGAATTGCACCCCTCCAATGCACTTGGCATATTTAGGTAATTTCAAATTGTATTTTTTTCATAGTAATATTGGACATTTTATCATAATCAGTCAGTTACATAAATCACATGTCTAGTGCTTATTCAATTAAATCTCGTCCTTGACATGTCATTTTAGTGACCCACCCTGTCGCTTTGCACAGTATTTCATATACTCATCATCATCAGCCTATAATGTTCCCACTGCTGGGACACAGGCCTGGGAGCGGGCTTTAATCCACCACGCGGGCCCAGTGGGGGTTGGTAGATGTCACATGTCTTCGAATTTTTAGTACGTCGTAGTAGTCGTTTTATACTACTTATACATTATAGATATACACTAATGCATTTATTATTGCTTTCATTAAATTAGGTTTGCAGAAGCTCACAACTGCGTAGAGTTGGTAAAAGAGGCACTAGAGCATGTTCAAGCAAACTGGAATATAGTATCAAATGGAGATGAGCTTTTAGAATTGCCATTACCACAGCTAATAACTTTGCTTTCTTCGGAACAACTAAAAGTTGACAGTGAAGCTCAGGTATGTTATCAAATGTATGGTTACTGTTTGTTTAAAATCTCACAAAGTTAAGATTAGTACAAAAAAAAAATAACATTCTGAAAACGAGAGGTCTCCGTTTCCATCAGTGTGGGTGCTTACTATTTAAAAAATGAACTCATGGAAGTATTCTGTATGTATTCTTTTACACTGATTATTTATTTATGACAAAAGCATACAACTTACAAAAGATACTTGTGTTTTTGGAGACTCTATTCGGAAAACAAACGACTTAACCATAATTATATCTATGCTAAATAATGAGCCTTGTGGCATTGCAATAGTGTTGCAAAGGACTCGAGTCGTTATTTTAAAGACTCGGCTGCATCATGCAAGGCTCAGTGTGCTCAAAAGGCTCGGAGTCTAGAATCAAGCCGAGCCTGAGTCATTTTTATTTACTTGAGTCTTCAAATGAACTCAAGTCTTCAAAAAACTCGGAGCATGAAGATGAGACTTGAAGCTCATCATTCGAAAAGATAAGTTGAAATTAGTGGTAATGATGTAACATGCTTATGCCAATGTTATATGCCTACGAAAAATCTGATAGGTAAGACAAAATCATACAAATAAGCTAAAAGCTCACTTCTAAGATAATCAAGGTTTTGAGATACTACTATTAGATGTAAATGTAATAATTTAATTGCTAGACTCATACACGAAGAGGACTTGAATGCGACTCGCGGCATAAAATGGACTCGAGTGCACAAAAAGACTCCAGCTCTCATGTAACATTCAAAGCTCGTAGAGAATTTAGTCTTTTCTTATCATGGAGTCCTGTTGTAATGAGTCGAGTCTTGTAATTTGTTGCAACATTAATCTGCGATTGTTCCTCGATTATTATCCACGGCTGCAAAAAAAAACGATGTTGCAATAATGCAGTCACCAAATTGCCGATCGCTGCCTATATCATATTATGAATAGCATGTTTAATTTTTAAACTAAATCATGCTGAATGCCTTGCTTTTTCACCGTTTTCGAACATTAACAATCAATACATTGGCATTTTAATTTTAACCAAAGTTGGTCCCAGCTTTCTCAACGGGGGTGAATCAAGGATGCCAATGGTGTTATACCTAATAGTTTCTTTTTTTCCTTATTTTTTTTCTTTTCCTTTTTCACACACTATCGCTACTAATAGTTAGGTATTTAGTTGCAAGCGTCAGAAATAACTCCGATGATGCATATACAGCAAAGTCGCGCGCTGTAGTCACCAACATTGCTCAGGTTTAGGAGGTAATATATCCATACCTACATAAAGACATAAATGTAGCCCGCTAAAGTCATAACCCGTTTTTAGGGTTCCGTAGTCAACAAGGAACCCTTATAGTTTCGGTATGTCCGTCTGTCTGTCCGCGGTTTAGCTCAAAAACTGTTGGTACTAGAAAGTTGTAATTTGGCATGAGTATACACGTTAATGACGCTGGAAAAGTGGTAAAATAAAATTTTGAAAAAAACAATTATTCAGGCCCTGCGAGGACGACAGACTATCCGTGACGCACTTTTTAGTCTGTGAAAATAGAACCTATGCAATTATATGCAGTAACGCACACGACGCGCAAAAAGTCCGGCGCACAAAAAATCCGTGTAATTCGGGCAGACCGCACCGCGCCGCGGCGCGCCGCTCCGCACAAAAAGTGTGTGAAAAAAATTGAACGTTTGCTTCAACGCGCGCTAACGCAGACGGCGCACACTTTAGTCGGCAATCTGCATTTGCTAGGGGTGGACGTAACGCACGCGATCTATTATCGTGGCGCCAGAGGTAGATGTAACTATGTTAATTCAAGAAATACAAAACAGACCAGCAATTTATGATACTTCTAAGGCAGAATATCATGATAGACATTTAAAAAGAAAAATAAGTAGCAACTCATCAAATGTAGTAACAGACATTGTATAAAATTTTAAAAAAAAAACCGGATGTTGTTTTAGAATTGAATGTTTAGTATGGAACTGTCCCTTCAGTAATCTTTCCGAAAGTATAGGATGTACCCAAAATTCTCTATTTCTTCTTCTTTTTCTGTACTTCATGTACAAAATAATACTTCGCGATCTCTGCACAATTTCCATAGCGTCTACGTCCCTACAGCTCTGCCGACAGAATGATCGAAGATGTGCGTCGTGTGCGTTGAGTCTGTGAAAAATCCGCGACCGACTTTTTGCGGGCCATGCAGACTTTTTGTGCGCCGCAGACTCGATCGCACAAAAAGTGTGCCGTCTGCGCTGCACTGCACCTTAGGGTACCTCCCCTACATGTAAAGTAGAGATGATAATTTTTTTTTCGTTCTTCCCATTGTGTGGGATATCGTTGAATAGGTCTTTTAAAAATATTTGAATATTTGGGTTTGTGAAGACTGTTTTTTGATTAAGTAAACCGTTCGTGACTTATCAAGCTTTAAAGTACCAATTTTCGTTAGAGTCAAGTGTGGGGGACACTTGAATCTAACGAAAATTGGTACTTTACCAAATAAACGGTTGCAGTTAGAAATTCAAATGTCACGGCAGTAGCACACACTATCACACTTAAGTGGGCTTTACAAGTTTAGGAGTAATAGTCGATCAATTGTATTTGACTCGTAAATTTCGAACAAGTCCATAGAAATGTCGATAGATGGCGCTAAGCGTCAGTTGTTCTAAAAACGAGTCTCATTTGCAGATCATATATGGCGGTTTTTATAAATATTGGTACAGAACCCTTCGTGCGCGAGTCCGACTCTCACTTGGCCGGTTTTTTTTATTTTATCGGGTCTGCTAAAACAAAGTTATAGGCAGCTTTACTAGTGGTTTCTCATTACATGTCCAACACTGTATATGGCTGAACAAACGCTAAATACGCAAATAAACCTTGGGGATCCCTTGTGGTCTTTTTAAATAAAGGCAGTATTCGTGTATCTGCAAATACATTCAGACTGAAAAACTAAATTTGCCACAAAGAACAGAGTAGAGGATTTAGGCGACACATTATCGGCCACCGTAGGCGCCAGCCTGTGGACGGTGAGTAATGGGCTAGCTCACCGTCCGTCCGTCTCATGACGACAGGCCGTGTCGACGGCGCGTACGTGTTCCACGCGCGCCTCAAGGAGATGTCAGCAAACAGGAAGGGGCCCGAGAGGGCCGATGCCTGCCAGGGCTGCGGGTTGTTCGAAAGAGATACCGCGGCCCTGGAACACAAAGGGCTTAGAAGGAACATGGGTGGGTTTTAGTCAGTCAAGTCTGACACTCCCTCCCGCTCCGCCCAGAGCGGGAGAAGTCATTTGATGATTTCCCATCCGCAAAAAAAAAAAAAAAAAGGCGGCACATTATCACAAAAGCTTAATTTAGGTGTAGCATATTATACCGTTCAATGTGTAAAAAATATCTAGATTACTTCTAGACCATGAGATACTCCATTTGGAAAAGGTGCTTTATTCTCAACAAAAATAAAACTATTTTCAGGTTTTATATGCAGCTCTACGATGGCTAGAACACGATCCAGCATGTCGTAGACGTCACTGTTTCGAAGTACTGAGTCATGTTAGACTGCCACTAATCTCACCACAAGTTTTAGATCAAGCCATCAAAAATGTACAGGATCCATCTATAGCTGTAGCTTTAAAAACAGTTAGAGTTGACATGGTAAGAGATATATTAATTTCCATCATTATTCATAAGCCTGTCATAAATGGTTCCTCATTTATGAATTACATAATATATGATTATTGTGACTATACAAATTAGCGAATACAAATTAGCCTATCTAGTAAGGAGGGACGGACCCAACCGACCACACATTTCGAATGACCATTATTCGATTTGACTGCCAACTTCTGATTTATTATCAATTAAAATAATTGTTTCCGCCGTTACAGTCCTTTCAGTTTGTTTACCGCTTGCTTTTAATTTGGCAAACTAGTAATAAAATAGAAGATAAAAGTAGGTCACCATCACAACAGTTTGTTTCCAAATGATATTATTTCCACTTAAACAAATATCAACCTTAATGTGATAACGCGAATTAAAGTCTAATTTTGGGCTTAAGTTAAAGTGTTTTTTTTTTCCAAAACTAATATTTGATAGCATGTTTTTGAACTGAATAGCGATTATTGTATACATGCTTTGTGAAGTAAGTAATTTTTATTAATCGATATTTTTTTAGAAAACTCGTCGTGGTGCTTTAGTTTCTTTGTTGGTGGAGCCCCGTCAACGCGCGCGCCGTATATTACTGTTAGCTGGAGGGTCATGCCGCGACAAAGCCGCGCACCCACCATTATCAACACACTATAATCAAGACAATATTCTCTCTTCGGTGCTAAAATTCGATCTACATAAACGGTAACTGATTTATCTTATTTCTCTCTAAATAATATGACATCACACTTTGGAATTATTTAATTGTTGAGCCGTTTGTTATGTGTCAGGGAGCGATTATAACTATAAAATCCTTGAACGCATCTAAGACTTAAGCGACTAAGATTAAAAAATTCAAACATTATAATTTGTATGTTTTATGATTTCAAGAGAGTGGGAAGAACTTTCACCAATGGGAATAGCACGAATCCAGCCAGGCGTGGCCACTCTAGGAGGGCGGGTCTATGCCGTCGGAGGCGAACAAGGAAGTCAAATACTCGCTAATGGAGAGGTTTACGATCCACAGGTATAGCAGTCAATCTATATTATTAATACACATATATATATAAATTACACGATGTTGAAGTTGAAAGCTGTCGTTTGACACGTGTGAGCTCGAGACTTGAGGCTCCATTTAGCAAATAGTCCCGAAATACCATCTCAAGTGCCATTAAAAACTTGATTAATATGCATAAAAAGTACTTTAGCTTATCAGCAGTAATTTTCATAATGTAAAATGTGATTATTGACATCCAGTGTGTCCAACTGTCCACTTAAAATGTATATGTATAAACGTTTTCTTTTAGACTGATAAGTGGACGAACATTGCACCAATGAAGGAGGCGCGTTGTGAATTTGGGCTCACAGGTTGGAATGGAAATTTATACGCATTTGGAGGTTGGGTGGGCTCAGACATGGGCTCATCGGTTGAGGTGTACGACCCAGTCGCTGACGAATGGACATTAGTAGGCAGAATGCCAGAGCCTAGGTTCGGAATGGGCGTCATCAATTTCGAAGGTATAATACTAGTTCCATAATTATATTCCATTCCGAACAAACAATATTTTTTATCCGTTCCGATTCCTAATACATCTATTATTCAGGGCTAATATACATAGTCGGAGGATGTACTCACACTTGGAGACACACCAGAGATTTATTATGTTATCATCCTGCATCTCGAAAATGGCAAACGTTGACAGAGATGCACCACGCTCGTAGTCAAGCTGCAGCAGTCGTTCTTGACAACTACCTGTACGTCATCGGCGGGAATGCACCGCGGTCTGTTCTCACTTCAGTGGAACGTTACAGCTTTGATGAGGTAATAATAATTACAAAATTATAAGTCAAGCCATATTTTTTTCTCCACGGGACCGTACCTCTTATTTTATATGTAAGCAACGGGAAAATAAGAAAGCTTCCAATATTATTTTAACACATTGCCCGCACTAGGAATATCAACTCACATACACAAACAGCCAGACCCGAAACAACTATCTGTAGGCCATACAAATATTTGTTCCGTGCAGGGATCGAACCCGCGACATGCAGCGCAGCAGTCGATCGCTCAACCACTGCGCCAACCGTGCCGTCATTATTCATATCCTACTAATATTATAAATGCGAAAGTTTGTGATGATGGATGGATGGATGGATGTTTGTTACTCTTTCACGCAAAAACTACTGAATGGATTTGGATGATTGGCACACGTGTAGTTTATAACCTGGATTAACACATAGGATACTTTTTATCCCGATAGTATCTTCCCGTGGGACAATTATCGAACTCCACGCGGGCGGCGCCGCGGGCATAAGGTAGTTTATAATAACAACACCAATTTACTAAGTCAGCCACGGATTCTGCATCTCGCGAACATTTTACGTTTAACAGCGTCGACATAACGTTTCTTACAAAATACATATCGTTCAGGCAACTTTTAAACTTCATTAATTTAACTTAGCTTGTAAAATAAATTATCGTATTTTTTTACATGAAAATAGTAACTGCAACGATCAGTTCGGTGAGAGGGAGACGGACGCTACTGACGGATTCATGCGAGGACGAGTCCTCCGTGTAGTCATCAAAATAATGGTTCACTAGATTGTAGATCTTTTATTTTGTTGAAATAATCACTTAAGCTCCTCAACATAGTAAAAAGGCATTGTGGCAAGAGCAAGCGCGGCGAGCCCGGGACTTGTGGCACCCCGACTCGGACAGGTCAAGTGAGTGAGCGAACTAAGACCTCGCCATCCCCTTCGTGTTAAAAATATGTTCTCCCCCATACGAAATGTAGATTTACCAAGTAATCTTAGCCGTTGAGAATTTGGTAATCTTGAGTATATTCTCCCCTGAATAAGATGTTCTGCAAGTGCTGATCGCCTGCATTATGTATAATGAATATGATACATAGTAAAGTCCAGCCGTCTGTATCGATTTCAGGGTACATGGGAAGAGGTAGCGAGCCTGAAGGAGGCGCGCGCGGGCTGCGCGGCGGGCGCGGCCGAGGGCGTGCTGGTGGTGGCGGGCGGCGACAGCGAGGGCGCCGGCGAGCGCACCTTCTACCGCGCGCGCACCACGCTCGCCAGCGTGGAGCTGTACGAGCCGCGCGACAACACGTGGCGCGCGGCGCCGCCGCTGCCGCACTCGCGCGCCGAGGCCGGCGCCGCGCTGCTCTGACACCGTCCGCGCCCGACCTCATCGCGAAACAAATAATACTATCGAGGACGAACGTACAAATACATTAGCACTTTTGGTAAAACAATGACAAGGTAAAACAACAATCGACGGTGTAACTCATGTTTCCATTTTTATAACATAGGTATCTAATTTTATTGATGTGACGTGTATTTAGAATATGAAAGCTATTCGTCCAAAGTTCTTAGACAACTGGAAAATTCATATTAAAATCCTACAACTTCCTACTTATTTTACAATTTGATGGATTTTTGATATTTAAGACTTTTGTATGAGGCATTAAAGGTCTTAATTCAAAATAACAGTTTAATCAGAAAAAGTATGCGCTTCGGTAATCTTCGTGTTTCTGAATTAGCACAAACGTTCAACAACGTATTTGCACTAAATGCGTTTGTGTAAAAGTTAATAGCTTTACGTAGGCAAAGCTATTAACCCTTGTCGGTCGCGCCGCTTAGTGCTATCATTGCGAAGATCTCTCCCTGCCATGTTAACGAACCCGATCGCGATCGTCATCTGTTACTCGAAATACTATCAAGGTGCTAAAGCCGCCACATAATCCTCGCACCGCCTGGCTACTTCATAGATCTCTGGTGACAACACAACCTTAATTTATAATATTTTAATCTTGGTAATACAAACTAGGCAAAGACTTTCGTGGTTGTAACAACTACATTAGTCTAATAATGATCAGAATTTCCAAAGACAGACAATATTTCCCGAAGCACATACTTTCCTTTGTGGAGCTGTACAAACACGACAATTTACTAACTCATGTTTAAATCTCTTGTTATGCAAGTTTCTTAATGACTACGTCAGACGTTCATTTGTATTCTTAATATTAATAGATGTACGAAAATAACGGTCAAGATACACTTAGTATTGTTGCCCCTCTTACATATGTGGACATTTTTCGTCCATTTGAAGGACACCACTACTAAGAGGCCGTGTTCTATTATAAACGATGATCACGTTCATTTTGTATGGGGAACAGAACAAGAAAGCAGGGGCCGCCGACATGTCGCCGTGCTCTGTGTTCCGAAAAAATTGCGACAAATGATTGCAACGATCGGTTCTTTTAGGACACGGGGATTGGCTTTCTTATTTCAGACCGACTTATCGGCACTTATCTGTCAATTGTACCATGGCGACACTATTCGTCTTGACGTGTCGCAGTCTAAGTTTAATTATGGCCGTCACACTCGAAACAAAATGATAATACAATAAGGCTGATTGATACAATGGTTGGTTGAAGTTATGACCAGATATCGGAAATCGACTAGTTTATGATTTCGGGATTTTAGATGAGGTATTATCAACTCTATTTATGTTACTTCCTTCCTCGAACTTTTTTTATTTATCTATAAATAAGCTCTACCTATTCCGATCACTGGTTCACATACATTACCAAAATTTTAATAACGGGAAGACGTATGTAAAGCGTCGTACACTACTTAGAATACTCGGCTTTGATTTGGCAGGCTTAGAAAAGCCCTTCTTTGTAGCTCGAACCTCTGACACTCATAGTTGTGAGACTGACAGTCTCGACCTAAAACTCGGTGTACCAATTCGGTATGTAAAGGTTTTGCGGGTATTTTTATATTGAAGATTAGGTCACTTTAAGCAACTTATTTCTTTGTATTCCAAGCTTTAGTTGACTTTTTATACTTTTTCTAATCTTTTTGTTCGTGACGACGTCGTTTTAATAATAGAGACTTCGAAATTAAAACTTGTGAATGAATAACAACAACAGATGAATATCCTCAATCAGCCCAACGTGTGACATCATTTGGAAGTGAAATAAAAGTCGAGTGATTTCAATTATTTTTGTTTGAAATAGCAAAAATAAGGTTTTGACATCTAAAATCTCGAAATGGTTTCGGAATCAGCATAGGTTATTTTTAACCGACTTCTTTACTTTACGTACCGAATTATTTACACTCTGGTAATTAACTGTACTTCATTATGACATGATGATATTAAAATAACACTTAAATAATATCATGTGGCCACGGCAGACCTTTATTTTGGTAGAAGATGAGAGGTAAAAGGCAGCTCGTGATATTACTTGACGTATTACGTATGCAAAAATGCAACCCTATAATATAATACACGTTCTAATATAAGCAAAACATACAAATTAGGTACAATGTAACATAAATGTAATTGCCAATTTTGCCAAAGTAGGCTATGAAAATGGGAACAGATATTGTTTGTGGGGGTAAGGTAAATACGACTCTCCCATTCCAAAATTGATGGAACATAACTGCTAACATTCTCGATTGAACAGAAATGTGGCAGTTTAAGACCTGTATCAATAAATCACATTCACAAAAGTTTGACAAGTATATTGTATATCCAGACTAAATATAATGTGTCCTGGAAATTGATGTGCTGCCAAATCAAACGGCTATGTTGGGAAAGCTTTAAATTCGGTTTTATTAATACAGGTCTAAATGTCTAGTCTACTTTGCCCCCTTTTTGTCCTCTAGGTTCAATATTACTCTATTATTATTTTTATATCCATACTATGATACTATTCCTAATAATGTTATGTTACTGTCTTGGTATATTTTATGTAATTACGTTCCGTATTTAAAATAAGCAACAATACTTCCACTACTTCTGGTTTCCTTCTTAATTATTGTATAATGTGTTCAAATTAGAATTTACAGATATCTATAATATTTAAATAGAGATATAATATTATAAGCTTAACTGTTGGACTGCCGCCTGGTAGCATTATTTATATTTATAATTTAAGCTGGGTGATATTAATTAATCTAATTTAAGTGTGAATAAGAATTAAAAAATTATTAAATATTTTTACAAAGAGATATTTTTTATTACTCAATAATGAATTCAATAGGAATCAATAATGATTTACACAGAAAATGCTGGGAACTTAGCATCTAAAACTCGTATTATGTCGTCTGCTAAATATAGACGCCCTACTAATCCTTCGAACAATGATGCTGGTCTGTCCGGGCGATGTAACTCTGTGCCCGAGCGTTCCACTGCACACCACTCCATAAAGCAACAAGCCTGGTATAGATACATAGGTTTCTGGAAAATAAAACAGTTGCTTGTAAATAGCTTTTTCAAACTGAAGCATGAGAATCGAATACGTGAGATATGCTCTATTATAGGATTGGCACATGAGCAAATAAACGTACATACATATATTATTTTTAACCTTTTGACCGCCACAGTCGTGTGTAGACGACAAACCAAAATGTGCCCAGCACGCCACGGTCGCGAATGGTTGACAGAATTTTAAACGTAAATAAATGTCATTAAACAGCATTGTTTTGTGTTTTTCCCTTGTTAATAATTTACCTTGACTCTTCTTCATTTATTTGAAGTGAACTGCTTTCATTAGATTTCATCTGTAGTAACATAAGATGACAAAAAAGAAAACCAGTTAAAAAGTTCGTGCCCTCAAAGCCACAGTCACCTCAACAGGACACGTAGTGATGTAGGCAGCAGTCAATATAACAAGAATATCGACCTCGACGGCAACCTACGTTATATTTGATTTACTCTGAATTCTGCATTATTAAACAAATAAAACATTTGATATTGAACTTTCATGTTTGAGAAATCAAGAAAATTTTATAATACTGAACTATGCGCTCTTTAAAAGTTGAATGTTAATAAATTATCGATTGATTGTAATGACTGCAATGCCCATCCCTATCACACACTGTATTGTCTGTGCCGGGAACGCCACAGTCGTCTATGATTGACAGTCCCATGACGTCAAACGAGGAAATTTTTTGAATAGAGTAGTTCTTTAAGTTCTTTTGCTGTTATTATTATTGTTTTACCAACCCGCACTGGGCCCGCGTGGTGGATTACAGCCCACTCCCTCTCATAGAGAGAAGGCCTATGTCCCAGCAGTGGGAACATTTTAGGCTGTTGATGATTATTGTTTACTGTATACATGATTAATAATGGAGAACTATAATATGAGTAGTGAAGACTTATTAAGTATATTGCAAGGAGTCGATACTGACACGTTTATAATGGTTTTTTTTTTTAATACTATCCTACCTAAAAATACATACGTATATCGATATAAATCAATATACAATTGTTGAATTAAACTTATGTTGATTGTCTTATACATATTGAACGGTTTATAATGTGTGAAGGTATTAAAAATGGTGTGATTGTTCTACCAATTTCTACCACCCAACTTTTTAATTAAAAAACTGATTTTTATAAAATGTTTTATTTTATCTTTTGTGAACTTCATGTTTGTGACACTTAAGAAACTTTGTCCAGGTAGGTACCATTATTCCTCATTATTTCCTATTCATTACAGTGTTGTAAATTGTCTACATTCGAAAGTAAACAACACTAACACAGTAAACGGTATTTACTTCTGCACTGATGTCATCAGTGACTGGCGTTATACTAAAGCAATATTAATTGCCTGTTCTTCCAAAGAAACTTAAATTTTATTAGTTGACAATGTTAAAGGTACAAAACGAACAAAATAAAATATTTCGATATTATTAATAAGTATCGGTGTCGCACCTCTAGAGAAGAAGCGAGCAATTTCAAGAAATACGTGCCAACTGCGCCACTGTCGTCTTAGGGTGACAAAAAATTACGTCATGATGGACAATAGTGCTGTAATACTATTGACTTGGTTTTATCGATTGTTGTTTCTATTTGTGGAATAAACGCCGTAACTGTGACACCGATTATTACATTTCTGTCATAAAGTACAAAGCGCGATGAAATAAAACTCAACACAAGGATGGTATAATAATCTTTATTGAAATTAAAACCCATGTAAAAAAATGTTGTCAGGTTTCTATGAGCTTTATCGATATAATTTCGCCCTCACTATTATTTTGTAGGTATTAAATTATGAATTCGGAGCTTGGCGCTGAGGGCACGCTTTTTCTTTTTTGACGTGGCGGTCAAACATTTTTTTTTTTAAACGACAGTCAAATGAATCCAAGCGTCGTGCGTCATTACGTCGGGAGTCCGCTTTGTATTGGGCTTGTGCTAAGCGGTCTACTAAGCTTTCCCCCGACGCTACGACGGCGACGCTTGGATTAATTTATTTTTTGTTTTTTAGAGTTTTTTCTGTGTCGGGGTTTTTTAATTTTTATTTCTTGCTTTATTAAATCTTATCGCCTTATTTTTTAAATCTTATCGCCCTCCAGGCGATGCCATGGCAACAACTCAACAAGTGACAAGATTTCAAATTTCGAATCGACCAGACCTGTGGAAGTTGCTTATATCCCCTCATCAACTGCAAAAGAGGTGATAATCTTCAAACGGCTTAGCAGATTTTCTTGAAACAGCAAAGAACACCCTCGATTAAGACACCTTTCAAACGAAACGAACTTTATCGAAATCTGTTCATCCGTTCAGGAACTACGATGACACAGACAGTTGCACACGTCAAACTTATTACACCCCTCTTTTTTGTCCAGGTTTAAAAAATAGTACCTATCGCGTGAGGAATATCGTAAGTCGCTAAGCGCGTTAGGGTCAGTGTGATCACACCGAGACGCGACGCGACGTGACGCTGCGCGCACACTTTGAAGGAGCGATTCAAAATATAACTTTATTTTCTACACGAAAAGATACACATTTCGTTGTGAGAATTCAGAATACGTTGCGCCACGCCGCGCTGCGTCGAGCGGCCTCGTGAGGTAGATTTCAGTAGAAATCAGAATACGTTGCGCCATGCAGCACTGCGCCGCGTAGAGCGACGCAGCGCGAAATCACTGGCCTCGTCAAGTATCGTCGCGTCGCGTCTCGGTGTGAACTGACCCTTACGGTTTGAAAAGCTTCTGAAAGAGTGTGTGTGTTTATGCACTGTGCTAAAATGATTATAGAAGTATATAATAGTTACCTTCGTGGCCTGGTATAGTTGTATCAACGCATATGCATTTCCACTAACCCCATGGCATATGCTGTAACCTTTAGTACATAATCCACGGTTCCATATGAGATCTCCGCATTGCAAAGCTATTTTCATATATTTCTCTTCTTCAAAAGTCTGAAACATATTGATTAGGTATGATCTAGTGTCCGTGTCGACCGCGCGGCCATGACGTTTTTTTTTAAAAAAAAAATCTATTCCATGAGTTTGTAATAATTTGTAAAAGTCGTTTCCCAAAACCATAAATTTGTCAAAAATAAGGTTAAAAAGTTATAAGGGTTTGAACGCTTACTGTTAAAAAGATATAAACTCAATCTGTGATTTACCTGAATTTTAGGTCTCTGCAACGCGTAGTTTTAAAGATCTCCGTAGCCGCGCCATCGAAACGCGGAGAACCGCGCGGATGGAAAATTCAGGTAAATCACAGATTGAGTTTGTAAAAAAATATAGAAAAAAAATCCTAGGTTTATATTTTAGGAACTGTAAGGCTAAGACCCCATGGCCGCGCCATCGAAACGGTGACAAACACATTACCGCCGATCAATGACTATAAAGCCTCCGCCGATATCTCTAAACTTAAATTATTTTTTTAGCCTTGACTGTCCCACTCATGGGCATAGGTCTTCTCCCATTCCTTCCACTTTTCTCGGTGTTGCGCCTCTTCTCGCTAATTAACGAAGACAAGGAAAGTTATAAATTTAAAAAAATCCTGAGCTTTTTGGAGGAGCGAATTTATAAAAAAAAGTGGTTAAAAGTTGCTCAATTCATTAGTGCTGTGTGTCATTGTAAAGCTTGTGAAACGGACTAAAGAGTGATAAATACAACACATCTGGACTCTATCGGTACCGTGTTTAATAAGAAAAAAAAACTTTTAGAAAAAAATTGCAAAGACTTGCGTCCCTAACTTAAGCCGGATTTACATTACGAAATTAGTGGCTTGAAATTAGTTTTATAACACTAATTTGACCAGTAATTTCACGTGTAAACGTTCAGTTTTACAATGCATGCATTACTTTTGTGACACTGGAGTAGTTTCGAGCTATGCGCATATTTTTTGTAAAACTAATGTCATGCAACTAATTTCATCATGTAAACGACATTCATCATGAGACGCGAAACTAGTGTCGCGACAGCACCTGCATAGAGTGGACGTGTGGTTTTTTGTTGGATTGCTGACAAATAGGTACGCACCAAAAATGGCTAACCACCGTTGGACAGGCGATAAAAATGTACAATTGTTGCACCCAGATGCTTTTTTTCAACTCATCCTCGAATCCACCAACGTCTTTTGTTCCGAGATAACTTTTTTTTTATTTTATCATTTCTACAACGACGTTTTGCATCATAAAATACAGCATTAATTTTGACAGGGCCATTATCTCCACGATACTGATAATTTCACGACACTATAATTTAAACGAAAGAAGTGTCACATGTGCTAAAATTAGTTTCACGAAACTAGTTTTATCATGCATGACACTTGTTTCGTAATGTAAATCCGGCTTTAGGGCAACCTGCAGAGCGGCCGTTCCTATACGCACACATGCTTAACGCTTAAACGTACACGAGGCAACTGTTTTATCAATTTGAGCTTACGCTGCGCGTTTATGCAGACTAAGCTTACGCCACGCTCCAAAACTACAATAAAAACTGGCAGTAATCTCAAAAAATAAACAAAGATTGATTTTCAAAATATAACTTTGCGAAGAAATAAAACAGTAAACATCTCTCCGACTTCCTCTTTGGACTCCGCTAATGCTTAATATCTTTCAAAAAGCTTACCACAAACTACCAGCTTAAGTTGCGAAGAGTGTGAAAGACGAAATGGAGATTTTGAACACTTGAGAATGTAATTAAAAACTGCACATGATGAAATTGACAACTTAGTCATGGAAAACGCCACTTTGAAGAAACAAACATCTGAACAATTAAATATCATAGCTAAACTTAAAAACCTATGTAGCGGCCAACCTAATAGTACAAAAAAAAATACTCAACTTTAAACACAAAAACAAATGCATGATACAAAATTTTAATATTACCAAAAAGAACTTTGATAAGAGTCTCATAGATCTAGAAGCAAAAAGAAGCAAGAAGTCTCATAGATCTAGAAGAAATCATAACTGGCAGTTATGAGATACGAGTGGGAATGATTCACCTCTAGATGTCAACTGCAACTTAAAGCAATACGATCTATGCACGACCGATGACGCTGTAACTGAAACTAAAAAAATAGCATTAACTGAGGGAACACAAACAAACTTCAATAACAAATGAAACAGAAATTATAGAAAGGGAGAACCAGCGAGGAAATAACAAAATATTAAAAGAGAAGCAAAGAAAAGTCCCGCGAGATCGGTGGTGTGCCCGCGAATACGGGCACCCTCAACTTGATTGCCGATCTAGGCGGCGCATGACGTCACATGTAGGTCAGTTTTATACCTACTTGTGACGTAGTAAGCCCCCACTCTCCAACTTTAATGAGTTTTAACTAAGTAATTTTTTTGATATTTTGATAAAACAAAAAATACGTGTCTAATATTTTTGTATTACCTGTCTGACGGACAAAATAGAATGTCGTTTTCTTTACCCAGTCCGCACCCCTATTATGTGTCACCTAATAGTAGAATGAAAGAAATACTCACAAATATGACCAACAAGATTCAAGATTTTAACATGGACGACTATTGTATACTAATGATTGTCGAAAAGGACTAAGATAATGAAGACTCCATCGAACTAGTTACACTATTTAGAGAATCCTTGGCACAAACAACTCATACAAATGTGATCGTATGCTAAAAAAACGGTGTCACCTTGTTTCGCAGACAGAAATTTCACAGAATTTCGTTTCCCAGAAAATGTTTCACATAATATTTAGTCTCTGTACTTTTATTTCGAATATTCTTGTTTAACTACTATTTACTTGAATGAAATATATTTTACAGAAACACAATTCAGATAATTTTACAATCACATTTTTTTATTTGACAAATATATCAATCAGCAGAATTATTTACCAACGAATATTGTTTGTTCGATGTATGTTTCCATGGTATTTTATTTCTTAACTAAATTATTAACCTTAATTAAATTAAAATATTGTCTTTAAAAGTCAATATGTTGTACTACATAAGTTAGTGACAGAAACGAATGGCTGCAAAACAGACTCCACGTAGTCTTGTTTCCCCTACCCCTAGAGTGTAATTTAAGCCCGCGTAAGCGCGGAGGGGCGAAGCGGCCCGTGAGCTGAGGAGCAGGTGGTTTCTAAAGCTCGCCGCCGCAGCTGAGGCTGGCCGGCCTGCCGGCCAGCAAGCCGAAGCTACGGTGGTGAGCGTTAATACCATCTGCGACGATAAACTCGCGTGGGGCCGCCGGAGCCCCGCAGCGCCGCCGGAGCCGTGACAGAAACTATGCCTGTTGCATGCTACATGCTTGCTTGTATGCTGCAAGTTGCATGCTTGCTTGCATGCTGCATGCAACACGCATGGACACCATTAATGAGAATAACAAGATTGTTTTCTTGCTTGACAAGAATTTACCCGCATTATTTTTGTGAACCCGGTGTTGTAATTTTATAGGAGGGTATGCACTTTTCAAAGCTTTGAATTTTAGAAACTGTCACTCGATAAAATGTTATTCTTTGTAATAAGTTTTATGTGAATCAAACAATATGTGGATAAAGAATATTTGATTTGTTATTCTATGATATGTTCTAACATTAAATTTTATTTGAAACAAAAATCGATGATTTAAATTTCATCAAAGTATTCTGCGTATTGACTATTCCATGAAATGATAATATGAGAAACAATTTATGTGAAACAAAATTCGATTAAACAATTAGCGATGAAAGAACGCACAACCTAAAAAAACACCTAGGCCGCGCGGTCGAAACGCCCACGACTTTCCTCCCTCCTCATTACATGTCCATACCAAAATAAACGACTTCTTTTCAATTTTTCTGTAACAGGCGCCACGAAACTTGCTTTTGATTAAAGAGTTGATCGGATTGTTTTATTTGTTCTCTGTCCATCACTGATAGACAAGCCGGTGGTGGACATCGGGCATCATCGTTATTTTCCACCTCGGAATTTTGCCCTGTATTTATATTTCGCATACTAATTATGAGACGCTTAACTAAAAGCTTGCCTGTTACTTACAATTAAACTAAAAAAAGGCTATAGGTACTGTATGTTAACTCCACATTCATTAATAAGGGGACTATGTATTCATTTTTAATAACCTGGTAAGCCTGAATACACAAAGGTACAAATCCTGGAGCTCCATGGCACCATTGAACCAGCTTGTCTCCCGAAGCGCTCCCCATGGATGAAGGGAAATTGCCGCTTGGAAAGCGCTGATTTAATAACCAGTCTACTGCTGGTTTAATAAAGGTACGTATTTCAACAACGTTGATAAATAAACGGGCCTGGAACAATTAAAACATATTATTATTCTCGAATAGAAATAAAAAACACAATTATAGATAACGAGCTACAAGGATCTAATGATCATCGCTCGTGCTCGATTGACGTTGACAGAGATTGCGCTGCTGAGAAACATTTGCACAACATATTGAAAAAACGCCATTGCCGTGTTAGTTCCGCTTTTACCTTGCGCCTAAAGATCCTTGTACAGCAGTACAGTTCTCATGAATGAGTCTGTTCTTTTAATTGACGGAAACCCATAGCTATCCTATTCACATGTCCAAACGACCACTATTTTGGGATCTAGCAACCCTTACGATAACTTATAGGATTAGTACACCACAAACTTAACACACAACACAATTAAATATTTGTACCTGCAACAGCATATATAGGATTCCCGCCATTCCATGAGCAGCTCCAAAATATACTTTTTCGTGCCAGTGCCATAACAATGGGCTCGCGCACTTCATTGTCGTGGAGTATTGTTTCCCAGACTTCAATATGCTGTTAATCACCTGAAAGTGGAACCGCATAAGTGTCAATTAATATACAGTTTTTCATAACTCTAGGTTCGTTTACTTATTCAAATTAGGCCATATTACATAAGACAGTCCCCCAAAACACAAATTGCTACATTTTCAATTGGCCCTACCTTTGATGTACACTCCGACGCCTTTGGTATTTGCCAATACCTTGAATTTGTGATCTTATTGGCCCCGTTGGTGGCAATAGGCTCGCCACATACATGCATAAGCACACGCCATTTTCCAATGGCGGTAGGCATAAATTATAGAATACCACCCGCTCGAAAAGTGGGTATACCAGGTACCTACACCTTTGCCTAACCCTTAGGAGATTATCGGCGTGATGTAATGTTATTATAACTATAATATTTCAGATATACCTAAATTTTTGTTTTTCGACAATCATCTTTCAACAGTGTTTTTTTCTTATGTAAGTATTGTGATTTTATGCTATTACGAATATAGTAGTTTGGAACTCGTGCTATTACGAAAAGGGTTAGGTATCTCAAAATTCAAATCGCTATTTCACAGGAAACTCCAAAAGTGCGTACCTACAATTAGTACTCGTCACTGTAAGTACGATTTATATTAGTGTGCGTAGTCGCAGCGAAAAAATATCGAAGTTCTTCATTTCAGTTTAGCAGATAATTATGTATAGTGTAAGGTAAGAACATTGGATGCACAAAGTACTCACCATACACAATACACGACGTCATACACTGAATATCTGCTAATCCGAAATGAAGAAATTCGTTTTTTTTCCGCTGCGATTACGCACACCGTTTTATAATCCATATATTTTCATCAATTAAGCACTTAAGAAGATATAGTAGTAGCTTTTGCTTTACCTACCTTTTCAATGTGTTTTGCAGGAATTACTTCTTTACCACTTATATGTTTGTTCACAAATAGTAAGGCAAACAGATATCCAGATTTGCCATATAAAAGCTCATCGGGTGATTCTTGCAACAAGGAACTTAGAGACATTAATCTGAAATATTAAAAACGCCACTATAATTAATTAAATGACGCCGAATCCGTAAAGATAGAAATTTTGAAGGCAATGGTAGATCACAGAGCGCAGCGACATTACTTCTTTTATTCGTTGTAACATGCTGGCACGCAATTTGCAGGATACTCTAAAACGTCAAAGACGACGCTATTTAGGGCTTACTGCCAGTCTATTATACGTGTAGTTTGTGGACTAGCTACACGCAGCGAACCGTCAGTGCCCTGCGGGTCCAATATAACAATGCTTTCAGGTTGCTGATAGGATTGCCTCGCTACTGCAGTGCGTCAGCGATGTTTGCTGAAGCTCAAGTGGACGGCTTTCACGCCATTATACGTAAGAGAGCAGCATCGCTGATGCGAAGGGTGAGGGGCAGGGCAGTCCCAACAGCTACCTGAGTCGAATTGCAGAATGCATCCATAGTCCGATTTGGAGGCATTAATATAGGCTGACAGTCTGACACGCGTTTTTTTTCTTGTTTTTTTTTTTTTCTTGAATTTGTGTAAGTAACTACTATAATGTGTAAATAACTAACATGGCTTTAAGTTATCTTGATGATATACTACTAACACTCGTATGGACCAAAAAGTCTGAAATAAATGTTTTGAATTGGATTACTGGTTTCTTAGTATTTCTATTAAATTCGCGATTCAATAGACAGTAGCTACACTAGCGCGTCAAACCCCGTACTCCTTTTCTCTGAACGCAAACTCTCGTGTGAACAGGAATAGTCGTATCTTGAATTTATTGTAGTATGGTTGACTACCTCGGTGGTCTAGTGGTCGTAAGCGCGATTGTTGAGCAAGAGGTCCTGCGTTCGATTAATTGTTTTTGGGTGTTTCCATCAGGAACTTCTCAGTGGCAACCACGTAATCTGGACATGTGCCCATGGCATGTGTGGTTGATGGCAATAGACTCGCCCACTTTAATATGGGACTCTAACATAACTGGCGAAATGTAGGTGTACTATTAGGTACACTTCTGCCTTACCCATCGGGGATTACACGTGTGATGTTGTGTTTATGGTTGAATGGTAACATTTTATAGCATACCTTTGGGCTAAAGTTTTATAATCTGGCAGCGTTTTATCACAACGTTTAGAGCCTAGTTTATATGATATTACAGTTGCCAGAGCAAGTGGTCCCGCATCTCCACACAAAAAGCTAATTCTGCGTCCTTTTAGGTTTTCAATATTGATGTATTCTAATGCGGTCTGTAAAAAGTGTAAGCAGCAAATTAATTGGTTTATTCCACTCTGTCCCACCAGTGGAAAAAAGTGGAATGTTTAAAAGTTTGGAAGTTCCGTCATAGGTCTTCAATCATTGCGTGTTGCCGTGCCTGTTTTAACTTACTCCGAAACGTGGAAACTCATGGTACGGCTGGTCCATAAACGCAAGGTCGCTCAACGAGCTATGGAACGGCTTATGTTTAATTAATCTCTCTCAAGTATCGAATACGGAACGTAGTGATTCGGCAACCAAAGAGATCGACATATTTCACAGAATAAGCCATCAGAAATGGGCGGGCCATATTAGCCGTAGGATACGTGACCTTTGGTGTAGTGTTCTTGAGTGAAGACCACGAATCGATCAGAGGGTCATCTTAGGAGAGCGAGATAAGAGATTCCGTTGAATCAAGCTGAATGGTGTGCAATTGGAGATACCTAACTATTTATGTCCAGCTATTCTTACAGAATTAAAATCATCAAGACTATTATTTCGAAGGCTCTTTTAGCACTACCCATAGTACTATAAAGATAGGTATCTCTAGAAAACTGTCATCATTATGTGAGATATTTGAAGCATTAGATAAGTGTGGGCTTAGCTAGCTATGACTACCGTCACTGAATATAAATTGTGCACGCACGAAGTTCAGGCGTTCTCGTCCTTTAACTCGGCTGGCATCTTACCTAGAAACAAACAAAACTATGTCGTATCTGCGGCATGAAGCGGCGCGGCGAGGCAGCCTGTCTCTATTCAAGCGAATCGAAACACGCTGACGCGTGTGTGCTGTAATGAAATCTTCATTATCACTAGTTTTCCCCAGTGAAAATACCTCTTTTTCTGATGCTACTTGAACTGTCTTGGGTTCGAATTCGAGACGACGAGACCTAAAACTTCGCAGTCCGATGGTCACACCACTAGGCTATCATGCTTATTCTTTGATTATCCATTCAAGTAGTTTGAACCATATTTTTATTTTTTTGGCTCTTCATAAGATGTTATGAGTTACAAACCATGGGTTTTTCTTATGATATGATACTAGTAATCGATATACATGTATAAAAATTATGTCTGTTAACACATTAATTAGTTTATCTGTACATACCTACATTTTGTAGACTCCTAAACTACTGAACCGATTTTGATGCAATTCTGCACAGTTGCTCGACACAAACCTGGGACAGTTTCTGAAAAAAAGGCATTCCAACGCATGCCATAAACAACTACTATAATAAAAGAATTGTTTAAATTCATAAAAACTAACCTTTAGTGTTTCAGGATTGTTATCATTTTTCAGAGCATCCATAAAATAAAATAGTGCTAGGCCAGCTGACCCAGTGTATATTGTGCCATCATAGAATATATCATTTTTCATTTGAGTTTGAAGCATTTGCAATTTTTCATTTTTAAACTTTAGCAATTTTGCTTGAAACTTTTCTGATATCTGTAAAATATGAGCATGAAAATTACGTTATTTTTCTTAGGCATTCAGAGCTTGTCGCTGGTAACTATTAAAGTCCTTAATTACACTTGGTTTCTTTCTAGAATGAAAGGTGTTGATATGTCAAAATTTATGATACAACCCTAGGATTTAAAAGTTACTTATACTAAAATTTTAGGGACCATAGAGTCTGAAATAAAACCTTTTAAATTTATTTATATATAGCATCAAGTCAAGTGGTCAGATTGGCTGTTAATAATTCAGTTAACACATGCTTGACTGTTTGCCAGCAATTTTTTAGGGTTGGTTTTAATTCCAGAAACCAGATTTTAATAAAGTCTACATGTTATACTGTAACTGCCTGGACCATCAAATAATACAAATGTTACGGTATATTGTCTGCCTTCTCCTGCACTGAAGATTTGATGATGTATACTCATGACCATCTTAGAGGGTTGTAGGTAACCAAGGCCTAACAAATATTCTGAGTGCTTTCCAACCTCAATTTTTTCGTCATTTACTAGTTTTTCTTTAACCAATACAATCAGGAAATCAAAATCTTTTATTTCCATTATTACTTTAGTTTCATTGTCAGTATCTAGGTCTAAACGTGTTCATATTTTGTAATTGTGTTGAGATTAGGATTCTAAATCATTGGCGACAAGCAATTGTTTTAATTGTGTAAATACAGTGGGATCATGTAGCTAGCTAGGAAAATACATAAATATAAAAACAAATTGGAAAAACACACCGCATCTCGAGAACTATTAAGAATATTGGTAGTAAGTTCGGGTGAATAGTCATCATATTGATTTTCAAAAGAACCTTTTGGAGCCATTATTATTTAAAGATAAATGGTGGTTACACCACAGGATTACACACAATTTGTTTTCTTTTTCGTATTTACATGTCTTCAGATACTGACAATCTGCCTGACAATCTGACATTTCATTTAATGACAAAAATGAACTGTCAATTTGTCAACGTAACCATGGAACTAATACTTACCAACCCCTGTATTCACGAACGCTCGGATTCGATTTTGATTCGGAGAGTCCCTAAAACGCTATTTTTTTAGCTGGGAAGAAGAACGGGCGGAACAACCTCCCCAGTAACACAACTGTCTGTTAGGTTATAAATTAACGTATGTATACACAATTGGCCTACGACAACAAACAAAGACTGCTAGTGATATGGCTCAATTTTTTGACAGAATAGACTATTTTTAGATAACACTTATTTGTAACATAAAACGGTATACAATGGCATCTGTCGGCGAATGAACTAGCTTTCAAAATCAAAATATTTTAATTTTACATAGGGCCTACCGTAATGGGATACACATATAAAACGTCGACAAAAGGTGCACAGTTCGGGTTGCTTGTTTCCTGTGCATAAGAACCGGCAAGAAACTGCATGGTTAATCTTTAAAACCATTTGGTTTGACAGTATTTGAATGTTACAGCGTTAGTACTTAAGTATGTGAAGACAGCGTAGGCCCGATATTATATAAGTCGTTGCTTAATACAAAAGGTGGAAAAAGATAAAGCAAAAAAAAGGATTGCGTGGTTTTAGGAAAGCACGGTAAAAGTGAAACTTTTTTTCACGCTACAGACATTTAACAAAAAATTTAATAACATTTACATTAAACACTGACAAATACAAACAAAACTTTTTTTTTACACTATAGCGCGGAGTAGGTAGGCCGCGGAGTAGGTAGGCCGCGGAGTAGGTAGGCCGCGGAGTAGGTAGGCCGCGGAGTAGGTATAAAGTGAAAGTTCTCTTTATGCCTACTCCGCGGCAGACTGTCAGCGTCACGCGAAATGCAACACACAGACAAAAAAGTTTGAGACGATGTAATAAAAGTTGATTGTGTGGTTTTATGAAACCACGGTAAAAGTGAAACTTTTTTTTACACTATAGCGCGGAGTAGGGATTCACTTTATCCCTACTCCGTGGCCCACCGTCACGCGACATGCAACACAGAGACGAAAAAGTTTGAGACGATGTAATAAAAGTTTCACTTTAAAAGTTTCACTTAAAAAAATCGTAGAGCACTGGCACAAATTGAGAATAGAAAATAGTCTATACACTACACGGTCAGCTGCGGCGAACTGTAGGCGCCACCATATTAGCCTTGGCTGCTCTGACGAGCGCCTTTCACTAATTCACTTTATCCCTACTCCACGGCCGACCGTCACGCGACATGCAACACACAAACGAAAAAGTTTGAGTCGATGTAATAAAAGTTTCACTTAAAAAAACAAACTAGGAATTTACAAAGCGTACAACGATCAAATATTCACAAAAATCGGTAAATATAGAAGAATCTATGCAAAAGTAAAAATACAATGTTAGGAGGAGACTAAATTAATTAAAGAATTGACACAAATGTTGTCATCAGTGCTGTAACTATTCCGAAGCCTGGAAAGCCGGAAAATGAAGTTTCATCTTACCGCCCTATTAGCCTAACTCCAGTACTACTATCGAAGTTATGGGAAACCTCACCTACAAGAAAACCAAGTTGTACCTGATCACCAATTCGGATTTCGCGAGCAACACTCCACCGTAGAACAGGTACACCGAGTCTACAGCACCATAAGACAATGCCTGGAAAAGAAGAAGTATTGCTCGGCAGCATTCCTCGACGTCCAACAGGCCTTTAACCGAGTATGACATAAAGGACTATTATGCAAGATAAAGTTGCTCCTGCCACATTCTTTTTACCTGCTAATGGAGTCTTACCTTAGTGATAGGCAATTTCAAGTAAAGGTACGAGACGCTAGATCATCCCTCGCCAGATGCCTTGCAGGGGTACCCCAGGGGTCTGTCCTGGGCCCAGTTTTATATAATATATTTACCAGTGATCTCCCTCAGTCCCCAGGCGTATTTGTAGCAACCTACACTGATGATGCCGCGTTCCTGGCCTGTGACCAGGATGCCAACTTGGCGAGCAACACGCTGCAAAATCAACTGGACAGGACTCATGACTGGCTAAACAAATGGCGTATAAAAGCAAGTGCGCCCAAATCGCATCACATCACCTTTGCACAACCCCTTACTGCATAGCACGACATATCGGGCATCAGAGGTTTTTGTCACATCATTTAAATTTGGTCCATTATTTTTTCTTCTTGCAACTCTTAAATTAAACAACGGTAATATTATTTGACGTTTGTGAAAAAAATTGGTGCCCAGCACTAAAAGATTATAAAAAAAAACTTGAGAGGTGTCAAGGGACACCCGGATGGAACGAAGTTCCTTTCGTACTTAATATCAATACATTTTAGATTTAAGTTAGTGTGCGAAAAATAAAATATTTAATTTGACGGCACGGTTGGCGCAGTGGTTGAGCGATCGACTGCTGCGCTGCGTGTTGCGGGTTCGATCCCCGCACGGAACAAATATTTGTATGGCCTACAGATAGTTGTTCCGGGTCTGGCTGTTTGTGTATGTGAGTTTAAATGTTTGTAAACGCACCCACGATACAGGAGAAAAAAAAAAAAAAAATAAGGAAGATTAATCCTTAATTCGAAGCAATACGTCTTACTTAACTGCACAACCGAATTTGTACTTTGTAGTTCGGTCACTCAAAATAATAATCATATCTATCCTTACTCACATACACACCCCAATTGTACGTAATTTAAGGAAATTTCAACTTTATTTTAAAGAAATAAAGCTCACAATAGCTTACTATAGCAAAAAGTGTCGTGACAACTTTTCGTAAGAATTTTTTCCGTCTAGCCCCCTTTCACAACGCGCGATAAGGAACTTCGTTCCAAAAAATGTCAGTTTGTTTCCTAACGGTCGAGAACAGGTAAGTGGACTGCACATTCCGGGTGTTTTTGCATGGATTTTCACAATATATAGCAATAGACATTGATTGGAAAGCAATTGGCAAAAAACAACTAGATTCGCATAAATGATTCCATATATATTTTTAACCGACTTCTAAAAAAGGAGGAGGTTCTCAACTCGGATGTTTGTATTTTTTTTTTTTTTTAATGTTTGTTCGCGCATTACTCCGTCGCTTGCCAACCGATTTGGAAAATTCTTTTTTTGTTGGAAAGGGTATACTTCCCAAATGGTCCCATAGTCACCAAGTCGGGATCTGATGATGGAATCTTGGCGAAATCGAGGGAACTCTTCAAATTTTATAGGAAAACGTACAGTGATTTTGGCATTTTCTACAACAAGTGAAGCATTTGCGTCCAATAAGAACCATTCTACCATCAGATCTGATGATGAATCCAAGAGACAGGCTTCGGAATTCCATAACAAGGCAATGAATCTTAGCTGTTTGGGCTTGTTGGAATTGTAACGGTATGCACTTTCCAGGTGTATACACCGATTACGCTGAGATTTATGATCCGATTTGCGTGATTCTTCTTTAGTTTGATGTGGAATACCTGCCATTTGGTTCCATAAAAAAATTATATAGTTTGGCCATATAGTTTTCATTTTATTAAAATTTTTGTTATATGTAAATTTTTCACGTATGTACACCGATTTCTCCGTGATTACTGGACCGATTTAGATGATTTTTCATTCATTTGGTAGAGAAGCTTGCCCAGTGGAGCCATATGCATTTTATTATCTTTACTTAGGTACTTTTTGAGTCATCCTCTTTATTATGCATTTTGTCCTTTGTCGTATGTATGGACGATGTGCTGGTGTCTAGTTACAATGTAAAAATTATACTTCACTAGGATTAAAGTGAGATACCACAACTGAAAAGCCTAAAATAAAAACTTTTTTACAAAAAAAAAATAACCGACTTCCATAAACACTAAAAAGTGGCAAATAATTTTAGTTTCGGAAGTCGGTGGCAAAAAAGTAAATGAAACAAGCAAGTCACCGACTGCCGAGACTAAAATTATTTGCCACTTTTTAGTGTTTATGGAAGTCGGTTATTTTTTTTTTGTAAAAAAGTTTTTTTGTTGCTGAAGTTAGTGCCCATATATGGGTTAGCATGCAGTCGTAGGAAAAACTTTATGCCAGATATGGGATTGTATGCAGAATGACAACAAAAATGAGAAAGCCATATTTGGGATAGTATGCAATAGTGTCAATTTTAAGAAATATTTTGAAGAAGTGGCTACAAACTTTTTGAATTTTCCTTGGTTTGATTAGGCTTGCCCTGCTTTTTCTCCCCAACAGTTTATGAAGAACACTGCCGAGACGGAAACAAGTGCATGTAGTCAATATTTCAGATGGGATTGAAGACGAACAGCTTCTGATGAAGATAAGGAATGGAGAGATAATCGAGGAGCGGACCCGTTATATTTGTATGAGTCTGATGAAGATAGAATTATAAGACCAAAGCGTATGACTAGTCCACAGGGGAGGGGAGGTAACAATGGGAAAACTCCTAACAAGACAAATAAGTAAATAGGAAATTGGTCAGCGGCAGTATAGCGAAGACAATTACGCCTTTCTAGAAGATATTAGGCTCACAGAGGAAATAAAAGGTTCAAATACACCATAAAAACCAAAGTTCCTAATACTCTGAATAAATAAATTAAAACTGTAAAAATAAGCGTTTTTCTCATTTATTTCCATCTCTCCCTTCAGGTATACAATCTATCACCAGCCTATGCCAGAATAATTCCATAATCCGACATTACATACATTCTCATTTTTATCTCAAATTTTTGATTCGCCAGCCACTTCTGCATACAATGACATATTTGGCAAACTTGATAATAAACCTACAACCGCATATAATGCCATATTTGGCATCGAAAGTTTTTGCTAAATATCTTCATAAATACCAGGGGTGGATTATTTTTAAATATTTTTAGTGGTATTTCTTGGGGTATACGCTACGTCATATATTTTTTTCGTCCCAATCAAAAAATCCATGCAGTAAGGGGTTAAACATGGAAATTGCGCCCCGGTCAAATTGGGTCAGGACACTCTACCACAGTCACAATGTGTAAAGTACCTGGGATTCTACTTGGATCGTAGGTTGACATGGAAGGATCACCTAAAGAAAAAAAGAACTGAAATAAACTACCGATTCAAGAATTTGCTCTGGCTACTAGGCAGACAATCTTCACTCACCCTCAGTAACAAACTTAGACTTTACTGTTCCATCATAAAATCAATATGGAATTATTATATATTATATTGAATTTGCTTGCGGAAGATCATAATTGAATTCCATATGGAATTCAATTATGATCTTCCGCAAGCAAATCAAACATCATGTGCATTCAAAGAAGTCAAAACAGCATCCTTAGGGTCCTAGCAGCGGCACCCTGTTACTCTCGCAACTCAGAAATCCACGAGCACCTGGAAATTCCAACAGTCCTAGAAGAAGCGAAGCGCTACCTAGAGAAATTCAAAGACAGATTAACCAACCATCCAAATCCCCTCTCACGTTCACTGTTGATGCCAAATCCTATCAAAAGACTCAAGAAAGCGGATATTGTGCCGCCTGATTAAATAGAATTTGGACATTGGTCCTGATTCTGTAAAAACGTGATGCATCTTTCCACACATCTGATCATAGTCAGGGATGACTGATAGCAGATAAGAGCAGATAAGATCAGAAAAAAAAATACAATTAGCATTCAACATCAATGAATAAGTTACAATTATTATTAATTTGTCATTCAATAGACCAATCAATATATATTATAAATAAATAAAAAAATATGAATTTTATAATAATATCGAATATATATTTCTCGGTCAGAAACTCAGTTACAGTGTAGTACGTTTTATCTATCAAAAAGGGGTTTGGGTTTAGCATTCAACATCAATGAATAAATTACAACTATTATTAATTTGTCATTCAATAGACCAATCAATATATATTACAAATAAATATAAAAGTTAAAAAAATAATTATAAAATAATATCGAATATACAGGTTGTTTGGTGCATCGTTTGCCAAATCGAATAGTCCGAAAGGAGAGGTCATTTGCTATCTCTTCACGCCCTATAACTCATTCCTTGCCTCACTGGTTTTTTATAAAAAAAAATTAAATTAAATTTTGAAAAATTCCAAAATTCAACATTTTATGTCAAATAAAAAAAGAATAAAGGTTTCTGTTGAAAAAGATACTACACTACGCACTAGTGACATAACAGTATCTGTCTACTTACTTGACGCATGTTATTTATGCTAAAACTACTGTTCTTACTGTAATTTCGAATATCAGACTAGTGTCTCGATTACACATTTAGTTAAAAATGAAAAGGTATTAAACGTTTTTTTGGAAATATTGCATACCGTTGAAAAGAAGACAGACTAGAGAACTTTTTAAAGGTATTCGAAGATGCCGATCGCTTTTTTGTTTTATAGCCATTTAAAGTTGAGGTTTAAGTTTATTTTTCTTATACAAAAACTTTACGAGCTAAAAGAAAGTAATTGTTACTAGCAAGTAATTTTGAATTTGATAGAATCATACAACAGTAGACATTAAAATTAAATCGAAATTTTAAGTTTAAACAAATTTATAAAACAAAAAAATGCATGATGTTGAATTTTGGAATTTTTCAAAATTTAATTAAGTAAATTAAAAAGTTGTTATAAAAAAACCGGTGAGGCAAGGAATGAGTTATAGGGCGTGAAGAGATAACAAATGACCTCTCCTTTCGGCCTATTCGATTTGGCAAACGATGCACCAAACATCCTGTATATTTCTCGGTCAGAAACTCAGTTACACTTTAGTACGTTTTATCTACCAATCCGCTACCTACCCACTACCAATCCGCTACCTACCCACTACCTACCTTCATGTTTATTAGCTAGGTAACTACGTTAATACGGCTTGTTGTAGAAAAAAGTACTATGCATAGAAAGAACAAGATTTAGGTTTTAGTTACAATTTTCATCACGTGCTAAATGATTCTATAAGTGTAAAATTAACAAGTAACTTATTTCTCTATGCAAAGAGTTTATAAAATTTTTGAGCCGGTTTGACAAGATTAATTTATGTTATGTTGCCAGTCTTCAAAACAACAAAGAACTGTCAAACTTTGTACCTATTTTTCTCGAATTCCAAGGTGGTAACTTACAGAAACGGCACATTTAGCGCATGCGTCGGACAATTTTCGGCCATATTGTTATGACGCATACAAGATCATAGGTCTCCGCCAGTGACGAGTCTTCTCGCAGTTGACGTGGCTACTACGTACCATCCCGTTCGCCCACTCCGGACGCAGCATAGACGGTGACGAGGAATACGTAACTGGTGAGTGCTTGTGAAGACAAACCTTGCGATCTGTCATGGTTACTTATATTTGGATTCGCAAATAATGTTTAATCCCTATGATATTGGGATCCTCAAATGTAGTAAATATCGTTAAAATATGCTGCGTATATATTAGACGCAATAGGAAATTCCGCGTCCCGTCTATGACGCGATGATTCCGTTTTAGGATTTCCAAGCCAACAAGAAACTTGTCAGAAAACCAGAGAGTGTTTATATTCAACGAAAGATATTGCCTCGAGCATGTCTGAAGATCAAGGAATGCACAGAAAGTTGACCTTGAATTTTAGGTGACCTTAGTGGGCATGGATGGAATGGTGGAAGAGAATGGCACTTCAAGCGGTGCTGGCCCCACGGACCCGCTGGGCAGTGCAAGCTCCTCGGCGGGCGCGTCTGCTGCTCACGTAGTAGCCGTCACAAGCATAGTGCAACTCACTTTACCAACTCAAGCTCCATCTGCACAGGTGTTTATTTTGATCTTTATTTATTTTCATTGGTACTGTTTACAACAAGTTGTGATTATAGCAACTCCTAACCTAATGGTGGTTGTTTATAATATATATCAACATCTGAGTGAAATAATCTATTTGAGTGATTTTAGCCTGCATGTTTATATTTTGTGCAATCCTATCTGTAGGTAACTTAATCAGTGTAGATTAAATCTATAGTAGCTTCAGTTTATTATCATTGATACTAAAGTATTCTAGTGATGAATTTGATTTGTTTATATTGTTAGCTTTACTTACAAATCCGTTGACTGAAACTTAGAAACTTAAAGGTTTTTATATTTTCAGGTTCAATCAGTAATACAACCAAACCAACAATCCGTTATTCAAACAGCATCCAACATACAGTCTGTGCAGTTACCAAAAGGCAATGTGATTCTGGTCAGCAAACCAAGTTCTGTAATACACACAACCCAAGGGACATTGCAGACATTACAGGTAAAATTTATTTCCAGTGCCTAATGTGCTTTTTACTACTATTTTCTAACTTGATTCCATATTTTCCATCTTTTATGCATTTCTCTAGATTCCCTTAGACAAAAGGTTCTATCTAATGTATCTGATAATGCATAACACTACCAATAGAACATAAGGGCCTCATTACAAGTGTTTGGCATTAAGTCAATGAAGTAAATACTTCAGTAAACAAGTATTAATCAAACGAGGGAAATGGGTTGTTGCACAGTTTAAATAAAATAGCTATCTGGCACACCCATTTCTGTTCTACATTCTTGTACACAATGAGTGGCTTAGAATGGCAGTATTTCAGTTCTATGTAAGTATAAAACATGCTTTTACATACCTAAGTTTGGCTTAAACTAATACTTGAATTTAACTTTGACAATTTTTTTTACACAACTCTTAAAAAACGAGTCCTATTTTAAATCTTCTTGGGCTAAGACGGTTATTTACTGGTTACAGTGGTAACTGAAAAAAAAAGGAAATTGTGTTTATCAAGTATGTACACACAACCAATCAAGCTATAAATAACCAGTTTATGGAGATCTCTTGTTGTATGGAAAGCTATACAAAGTGAGGCCATGTTATACTAGAATGTATGACTTGATGTGTCATCCGGTCATCACCCTATACCACTGCATGTTAAAAATATCTTGAAAACTAACATTAAATTTGCCAATGTTGCAGTGAATTTCTTGAGTATAGAGGTAAAGAGGTATTTCATTCATAGCAGTTCTTCATTGAACTTTGATTTCAGGTAGAGATAATTTAATTATGCTCTTTTGAATTTATAGATTAAACCTGAACCAAACACATTAATCAGCACTCAAGGCCAATCCTGCAGCGATGACAGTTGTAGTGGTGATGAGAGTCCGAAGCGGAAGTACAGGGAAATGCTGACCAGGCGTCCTTCATACCGCAAAATCTTAAATGATCTTGGGGGTGCTGAAATTGCTGGTGAGTCTGTAACATAACCTTATTAATGCTACAAATGTGTCATATATTATGAATCAGCAATTATACAACTAAGTCTTGATATAAAGATTGTGCTGTGATAAAAATGTTTAACATTATTTTAATCTTTAGAATCACATTTTTATTCAACCATACAAAACTTGCATTGGAGATTGTGTAGTTTGTTCTAAGTGAAAGCAATAAAAACGAACAACATCAGAATCATAGTACATTCTGAAAGTTTTTAAAGAATTATATATATGAGAAATTAACTGAAATAGAAATTGCGGGAAGAGGAAACAACCTTTTACGCCTAAACCACAGAACCTATAATTTTGATAATTATTTAACAGATAGGTAGCCTCCAACCTGAAATCTAGTGAAGGATGCTTACTACTTTTCATGTTGGATGTATTCAAAAAATATATATTACATACAATTGAAATCATGGACATCATCTAGTACTTATGAAAGTAATAATTAGGAGTATTTTTAGTTAAGTAACTCATGATCAGGAAAATGGTGAACATTTGAAACTCTTACTTTGAAATGCTAATGACATTTAATTAACTCCATAACACAAATTTTTGGTTAACCAAATGTTTTGTAGGAACAACCGCATGTCAGTTTGGAGTACAACTGCCCTCACTGCACAGACTTGTAGGCCCTGCCAATGTAAAATTGTAATCATGCGGATGGCTATAGTAACTAGCACACACGTCTACACGCGTACATTTCCAATGTGATCCATCCTGGTTTATATAGGCTTTCCGTATAATGACAGGTCACCTTACACTGGAAATTTATAGCTTGATATGTCATCGTGCTGTACCTTAAATCATAGCACTAAATAATAAAAGCCTGCAAAATAGAATTTAATAAAGTGTTAACACATAATAAACAAATCATACAATAACAAGTAATTTTCCTCATAAATTACTTAGGTGATATAGGTTTAGGACCATAATATTACTTATTCAAATAGCAGGTCTTACACATCATAAAAAGGTTGGAACAGATTTAACCAAATTACTCATAAGTATAAGAACCTGATGATATTGCAGAAAATCGCATGGGATCTAAACCAGGAAGCGAGAATGAAGTGTCGCTGTCATCTTCTTTATCATTTGCGCCAGGTCAGTTATATGTGCTGCCATTGACACTCTTTGTTTCTGTGTGCAACATGTGTCACTAACCTGTTACAATGCATCATACATAACTTTAATGTACATTGTGTTGGTACACAGCTCATAACCACTAGCTTCAGGAGTCTACCATTGTCATGTTTACATCCCATCAAAATTAGAATTCTTACATTTACTTTTAAATAAGAAACGAAATCGCACTAAAATAATAATATCCTTTAGGGTAGATTAGTTTTGTGGGCCACACTACAAGCTATTGAACTTGAATTTGTTGTTCTTATTATCTCATTTTGACACTATTCATAGCTTTTGGACATTTTAGAAATGCTTTAATCTTAATGTTCATATTATCTTTAAATAGATAGAAACTATTTTACCCATGAATAATAATAGCAGTTAACCAATGTTGTCATAGCTAAGTATACATACATTATAAAGAGGGTATAATTAATAGCTTATACACCGTGTAAATCACCTCATCACGAAGCCGTCAACCAAGCATTCTGTTCATGAAACAAAGTAACTTTACGCAAAAATTATTGCTGGGAAACGACTTTTTTTTTGGGGGGTGTAAAATCATGTTTTCTGGTAGAACTCAATGTAACGCACTCAAAACATTGTGCTGATGGACGGATTGAATAGTACGGGGGTTGTGGAGGTGTTTAAAGTAAAAATATTACATTAAAAACTTGTATTTAAAAAAATACTTGTCAAAAAGTTGGAACTTTGACCCCTAATATCTCCGTAACTAGAAGGTTCCCAGGTATGGTGTAGAACAAAAAAAAGATCGCAATGACATGGAAAACCAGTGCCTTTCGGCTTCGTTAAGAGGTGTTTTACACCCTTTATTTGTGTTTCTTCAATGGATTCCTTGACGCTCTAAGGCCGGTTTCACAGCAGTTAGCAGCGCGGCAGAAGCACATGCCTTCACATTATAAGAACAGTCGCGCGTTAGCAGCGCCTCTGCCCACCGCAGTTTAGATCAGGTCTGGCGCACTTCATTTCAAAACTAACGGGAAACATTTTGTATCTCCCGAAGGAAAAGTACCGTGGCAGAATATCATGATATAATTTGGTACCTAAATAAAATAATAAGATATACCTGCTGCATGTTTTTCGAACCCACTTTTATTTTCGAATCAGGAGGCCAGTTTTTCTACTTTGTTGTAATCGTCACTTCTTGAGTCCCACAAAACAGGACGCATTTGAATTTCAACTTGCTTCGAGCATGCATCCAGGTAGTGAACTGTCGCGCTCATAATCTATCAAGTTAACGTTTTCGAGCAAGTGTTATTCGATCTCAAGTAGGGTGTGCAGTCTATAATCATGTGCGCTGTGCTGACTGTCGCGCTGCTAAAGTCGCCTTAATGTGAAAGCGGTCTTATTGCTTGTGTATTCTTTATCAATATTTTAGCCGTAAAAGAAATAAAACGGTTAAACCTCATGACTACTTTTTATTGTATTTATTATTATAAAGGTATGATGGGATTTAAAGCAGAACTCAGTCTAGATCAATATTGATTGATCACTGGCTCTCCTTTAAAATTAGGTATATTTATGATGACTTCAGACATTGCGAGGCATACGACGCGGACAGCGCACAGCGAATGCCTCGCAAGTCGCAAGGTGTGTACAACTTGGCAAAAAAGTCGTGAAAATAATGGTGACGCCACAATCGTGCATGTTGTAACCCTTTATAGTACGACGAAAACAGTTTTGATACTTGAGTTTTTTTTTAACATTAATACAAATACAAATTCCTGTATTTCAAATAGACCACTTACAGGCACTTTTGAATGGTCAAGTTCTGTCAGTCTGCTGGCTGTCAGCTGCCTAGAACGATAAAATTAAAACATTTGCAATTAATTATTTAAATGAATCGAAAATAAAATTCTTAGGTAGGTATTTCCAAATACCTTGATGTCAACTGATCCCACATTATGTGAGGCAATTTTATGTTCTACAAGACTCAAGGTATGTGATTTATATGAAATATTAATTTATATTGTTAAAAAATAATATATTAAAAATAATACATTTTTGGTACATTTCTAATTCTAATGATATAACAAACATATTTATCACCTTGAAATCACATTCAACAATAAAGTTATGTAGAAATCGTATTTACATATTGCAAAGTACGCCACTCAAGTATAAACATCAATCTAGCGCGCTATACCAAAGTAATGTCAGACGAAATGTAAACATAACCTATGTGCTCGATGATTATTGTTCTAAATTCCACTTATTTCGTATGCAAGCGATTCAAAACAGAATGGGGTTCATCAATTAACACGAAATTCATCTAAAAACAACAAAACAAACAGTTACATACCTGTCATATCAGTGGTTCTGTGGTAAACATCGTTGAGATCGGTAAGAATGGTTTTGGTTTCTTTTTCTGCCAAACATCGCCTATAAACCTTATAAATAATCTCTCTGCCAGCACTTCGGATGGTTTTATTCATTTTTAGGGTTCCATACCCAAAGGGTCAAACGGGACCCTATTACTGAGACTTCGCTTTCCCTCCGTCCGTGTGTCACCAGGCTGTATCTCATGAACCGTGATAGCTAGCCAGTTGAAATTTCTACAGATTATGTATCTCTGTTGATGCTATAACAACAAATACTAAAAACAGAATACAATAAATATTTAAGGGGGCACCCATAAGAAAAAGTAAAATTGTGAAAAACCTTGTAAACAGCGCCATCGAGCAGTTATAAAGAGAACTTGCCTCTGATAAAAAACAATTAGCATGCCGATGTGGCCGTATGGCAACAAACGCCATTTAATTATTATTATATTAAATTACCCTAAGTGTTTGAGGACTATATTATTTTTTCAAGTGATAAGATTTATAATTAACATTTCGTGCAGAGCGGCAGTTTTGATGAAAGCGCCATCTGTGCTTACATAGTTGTACTAATAACGACTTAACCAACTCAGTGTGTCAACCAAACAGTTGACAAAGTTCTGCTGCTGATTTTTTTGCTCGTTTTTATAAATAATGGTACGGAACCCTTCGTGCGCGAGTCCGACTCGAACTTGGCCAGTTTTTTTTTATCACTTTACGTTAGTTTAATCACGCATTAAGGGCACAATTATTATTAGTTCAGTTTCTAGACTATTTTGCCAAGCTGTACCTTTTTATTCGTGGCGAGGCATGTGCGACGCACGTGCGAGGGCGAGCCAACGTATGGCCGAGGCATTCGTTGTGCGCCGTTCGTGGCGCATGCCTTGCAAAGTCTGTATCAACCTTAAAATCTGTTTCTGGAATTTTAGTAAATATAGCACACACAATTACTACGGTAACTGAGAACAAAGTAAAATGTATGTAATAACAATAAAGTTCAGTTCAGGCTCTACAAAACGGGTCTATCGGCGACCAAGCTACATTTCCTTAATTGTAGACAACAACCGCCAAGTACATGTCGGACCACACACAACGAAGGTTTCCGCAGTCGAGTAGGTAGAACGTACAACATGGATTTTATCGACAACAATAACAAATTGATATTACGTATGTATAGCGACTTCCACAGATTACCGGTTCCACTGACGTGTTTTTTTTTGCCACCGTGGTCTTATTATCAATTTTACAACTTTGCTTCAGTAGTTTTTGAGTAGTTCTTCAATCCAATTTCATAATTTGTATAAAATTACAAATTCAGGTAAATCGACTTTTTTAAGGTGATGTAAACAGTACCTAAACTTGTTTAAACATTGTGAGAAAAGGAATTAAATTGCAAGTAATAATGTTTTCAAGTTGCATAAAGTTTCCTTCTAAATCTCATAACATATTTAGATCGACTTAAAAATGTTTGTAGCTATAAATTCTGTAGTTATAGGTACAAATTCCAACAATAATGACGTCATCAGTGGTGAGACTTGATTAATATTCTACCCGGTGACGTAACCCGCGGTGAGAAGGCATGATGACGGCATACTACACCAACCAACCTACTTTGCTTATTCATACTTAATTCAGATACAGGTTAAAATATTATGGTATTTTGATTTGACAACTTATTTATTATTATATGGTAATGCTAGCGTCGCTACTGGCCTGACTAAAATTATTGTATCTATGCATAATTTTACCAAGATGAAACAGAAGGATGTTTGCTGGAGTCAGTTTATCTCCTTTTATTAAAAAAAAAAAACAACACAAAACACTACACAAGCTGTTTTCCCGCAAGGTTTAGGCAGTACAGTAGTGTACACATAGTACATCCACATTTTGCTAGTTATATTATCAACCGAGCATACATCTAGCTAGACTCCTTACTAGATATTCCGAATGTTAAAACCTCAATAACACAATGCGCGACCTGGGTCAGCAGTAGCATTTGTGATCGCTAGACCAATGAGGCACACAACATCAAAGATAAAAAATAATGTACTATTTATATTCCTTGTTATATGATGAATCACTAATCTGTTCTCTAACCAAGCCCCATTGTCTCATACTTTGTTAGAATGTCTTTGGTGAACTCCCACGTGTAGAACGTGGGAGTTAGCGAGCGAGAAAGGATCAAAGTACGTGCGTGGAGTTCCTCAAATAGCATAAGCATTATTAGTCTAAAATGTTCCCACTGCTGGGACACAGGTCTCCTCTCTATGAGACGGAGTGGGCCGTAATCCACCACGCAGGCCCAGTTCTTGTTGGTAGATGACACGTCATGTGTTCGAATTTTTAGTTTTAGGATATGACTATTTCCTCACGATGTTTTCCTTTACCGTTTTGAGAGCAGCGGTGATGAAATAAAGAACACAAGGTAATGCGCCTGCCTGGGTTCGAACCTACGGATTACTGCTCGTAAATCGGGGCTGCCACCGCAGGGCCACCGCTTCACTCGAGTTCCTCAAATAATCTATCGAAATAGATCCAGCAATGGCACATTACAGGTTACTTAACCTATTGCGGTCCTGTCCTTTAGGTAGGATGCAAGTTCGTCCCACTTACAATCTCAAGTGGTCTGTTGTTCATATACATATAACCTAAATATAATATTAGTATTTCATTGTCCTGTCAAAGCAAACAATCTATCTTCTACATGGAAATCAAATTAGCTTGCAAAACTGCAGACGTGTGGTATAATTAATATGTAGACATGATGAAACAAGAAAAAAATAACTGTCTTAATACCAAAGTTTTGAAAAGAATTCGGTATTTAAGGGGTTTCTGAAATCTGCACCTAACTGGGCAAAACGCAAAATCAAGTTATTAAGTGACTATTACACTGCTTACTTTGATAATGGCTACACACCAAAACAATTTTAAAAGCAGTCCCTGCAGGGTTGAAAAAGAGGGGGTGGATGGGGATAGTAATAAATCCACGCAGGTGAAGAGCTAGTTCCAGATATTTTTTTATTTGATATAGCTAGGTAATGAAGTCCGGTAAAAAGAAAACTTTTGTTACCTTTTTTTACTGTTTATTAGCTTTTCTATATTTATTTATTTGTAAAACAGAGCACAATCTTTATACAAAATTTTATCATTCATACTTTATGCATAATTTTTTAAAAGAAATTGTTTTCTGGTTCTTATAAATAATTTACCTACTAGTTTGATGTTTCGAATACGCCTCCGCTGAGTGAATTAAGCCCAACATGCTTGACAGGACTTCGTGGTTTAAATATCAATCACTTTTTTATGCATCATATTACTGTGTGGCATCTAAAATTTCTCTAATTTTGTGCCAAGACTACTTACTTTTTTAACATTTCGTGCTTTATTTCTAGTAATTCCAGCTGGAGCTCTCCAGACTGAAAGTGGTTTACATACGCTGTCTGTATCGGGAGGGGGAGCAGGTGGTGCGATTGTGCAGTATGCAACAAATCAAGATGAACATTTTTATGTCCCTGGTTGGTATTGAAAATCACAGTTCTACTGTATTATCACGTACAAATAAATTGATGAATCAGTAACTTTTACAATAATTGCAGGTCCAATGCTAGAAGATCAAACGCGCAAACGTGAACTACGGCTATTGAAAAATCGTGAAGCAGCAAGGGAATGTCGTCGTAAGAAAAAAGAGTACATTAAATGTCTAGAGAACAGAGTTGCAGTGCTTGAAAACCAAAACAAAGCACTTATAGAAGAATTAAAGTCCCTAAAAGAATTATATTGTCAGCAAAAAACAGAATGAGGTCCAGCTGGCTAACGGGTGTGCCGCTGCCTGCCAGAGAGCCTAAAGGCACACATTGTTACTGTACTGTCTGTGCTAAAGTGCTACATTCAGATGGCTTCATTTGGCTCCAACTTCCAATGGATTACAATTTTGTAATTCTGTTTCAGCAGTTGATAAAGCCAAGTCAAATTGGTCATTGATCGATCCATATTTTCTTAAAGTATTGTTAGATTTGATGTATTGAATTGTTAATGTGTTTTGTAATTTTCTATTGTTGTTTTAATATCATTTGTTTGATTTTTACGCAGTATAATATTAATAACAGACTCGATACTTTAAGTAGCTGTTGATGTCACTGTTTTATTTTTAACATATTAAAATGTTAAAAAAAATACTGTAAACTTATGAGTTGAATAGCATGAAAACTTCAGTCATAGCTATACATACCATTCCAAAATGTTGTTATACCATAAATTTCAAGCAATTTCGACTTGGTGCCATGGTTGGAGTCGGAATGTTATAATGGTTGTCATTATGTTGAAATTATGTCAATGAGTTTAGTGCGGTAAATTATTGATGCCAAGAAATTTGATTTTTTTCTTCTTCTAATTAATTTGGTCAAGAAATGAATGATCTTACTAATTATTGACGATTCAAGTGTTTGGAACAAGGTGATAATGAATTATAGTATTGTTTGTTTTTTCATATATTTAAAATGTCTGCTGCATATTTTGTTGTTATATCACAATAACATTATAAATGTACCTTAAGATGGTCTTTCAAATAGTATCATTACAGCTGTGCTAAACCATTATAGTGCGGGAGGTGCTGCTACATTGAAACAAGTCATTTTATACCCGCAGATATCTAGCTGGATATTGTAAGAATTATGGCCGGTGTACCAATTTCGATGGGTGTCATCATTCCTCCCCATTTTTAAATCGTAACTTAGTTCCACGACGGACACCGCGACTGATTGAACATCGAATACCCATCTGGTACAATAAACAGAAAATGGTATTTCAAAATTCAAGCGGTACCTCCCGTACTGATAGTCAGTAAGATTTGATGTTAGAAATCCATCAAGTTTTTAACTGTTTTTTTTTTTACAATAACAACATAGTTAACTTTAAGACTTTGTGTCCATAAAAACTAATATTAAAGTAATTACTCGAAGGAAAATCCATTATTTAAATTAAAAATAGCATGAGCAAACATCTAAAAAATATTTTTACTTCTAGCCTCCTCAAGGCAAGCTCATTTCGTATCTGTATAGGGCTGCAGCGCATCGCATTCCAATACAAAAACCTATACTACTAGTACGTATGAGGTGATGCAGGAGGATTTATGCGTCGCGACCCGCCCAAAAAGTCTCAGTCTACATGTTTCAGATAACTCTTGAAAAATAGATACATTTCTAACATCGTGTTCAAAGATCTTTAATGAGTGGAATTTCTGTATACAGCCATTATCTGTCGAATATTATTTTAACTTTTTATAAGTACAGTCACGGACTTAAATTGATGAGCCACTTGATGTACTTTCTAATTTTGCAGTGTTATCCATTCACGAAATTAAACGATTAAACCCGAACTCAAACCGCATTCTCGTAAAGAAGATGACATATTACTAATAATCGGAAATTGTCTTATCAATAGAGGTTGAAGAATGACTAATAAGTTGTCAATGAAAAATCCATAAAATGCTACATACGTTTATCCAATTTTTTACCGACCTCTTTTGAATTAGAGCTCACTAAATACTCTTTATTTCTGAAAACTTTGGATTGGTTTTCAGACAGGTGAAATGTCAATTTCAGAGAAGATTATTTTGAATTTTGGTGAATCGAATAATTGTCATGAACGTCATCTTGGACGCCACGCGTCCGGATAAAATCGTGTTTTTCTGATGTCAAAATTACCAATCATAATTTCTCCGTACGCTAGGCTTTACTAAGGCTACGCTTAAACAAATTGTAGCTAGGTAACGATTGCTAGACCTGCAATTGGTTGACTTTGGGTAGTCACTCTGTACTTTGTACTAATATAACCGACTAAACCCAATTTGCATTACACGGCTAAAATACGAACAGTGGCTTATCTATTAAAGTCCGTGACTGTACATAAAGCTGTTTTCTTTTTCAAAACCAGTTTATTATACGATTTTAGGTACTTTATAATCCAGTACGTGTCCCGCTGCCGATGATAAGCGAGCTGTGGGTTAGCTAGGAACAAATCGGCATCGGAAGGTCGCTGACAGTTTTTTTTTCTTTCATAACTCTTAACACACACATCGTGAACAGTCAGCAATCAACTATTATTAATTACCTTTTGCCTGTATATATTTATGGCGAATCATATGACAAATTTTACGTTTCTTTAGGGAGAAAAATATGTTTGCCAGTTGTTCTAGTCGGCAGCGGTACACGTGCCTTAGTCAGTCATTGATAAGATTGTGCCTTTCCAGAATTGGTCTTTTATTTGTATAATTTTCCTTATGTTGAATTTAAACCTAACAGGATGCTGCTGCAAGTTGTCATTGTTGTGTCTGTGATTGAAGATACTGAAGTGATAGATACATTACACTATGTAAGCTGATTATTACCTTTTACTTTTGACACCACACAGGGTGTTTATAATGGATAAGCCAAAGTTAATATTTTTAGTTGATTTGTGCAATATCCATATTGCAATGTACAGTTATCTATTTTTCTGATACTAATAAATGATACATACCGTTAATAAATGAGAATAAGAATTTTGTACATTGTGTATAGATGAAAGATATGTAAAAATAATGTATAAAAAATCTTTGTATATATTATATTAGTGTAATAATGTGGATGAGAAAGAGAAATATGTTTTAATCAATTTCTATCAGTTTATGTGTCACCCATTAGTGATCGAAAAACGTTTGCGATAAACGCATGTTATTATTTAACCAACTAGTTCTGCCATCCGCATCACTTATTACACATATTCTATTTTGTTTTTGTGAATGGGTAATTTTAGCTGACTACCAGAGTTAAAAGTAAGATTTTATATATTTTATTTGCCATGATTGATACAAAGATCTCTTGTATGTTAATTGTATAGTTTTGTAACAATTAAATTGTTTGTGAATGTAGTCAACACTTACACACTAAACAGGGTGCAAATTTGAAGCAAGGTATATGTTATATATTGATGCTGCTAGTTTTCAGAAAACAGAACTAATATTTTCTTTAAGTAAAACATGGTAGCATCAATATTTAATGCACTTCCTCTCTAGGGCCCGCTTCAACTTTCCATCTTTTATACAGGGTGTTACACCTTGTATGTGTAAAGATCACGATATTTTAATATTCCTACTTGTTGTTTTTAAGAGACCATGTTTTTGAGATATATTGATCATGGCAAATGATTTAGCATTAATGATAGACATTGTGGAAAGTGCCTTTACTTAGAATGAATAAAATTTATACCAACATAGCTCTTTATGTTAACTTAATGCTATTTATAAAATTAATAATATTAACTGTTTGATGTATTATTGTGGTCTTATTATTTCATTATACATATCCTCTGATTTCAAGCGGGTGAATGTATGGGGGAGTGGGATAACAGTTGTGGAGATATCATAGGGGTTTAAAGTAAACAGTCACAACCCAAACATTAGCAGTTTTATTACGAAACGAGTTTCTAACTATAGTTCAAGCTGTGTATTGAAAAATTTTCGTAATTTCATCACACGATTGTTTATTGTTGTACTATGTTCATCCATATACAATGTGTACGATGATAGCGTATCTAGCTTAACCTTTTAACCGCCTACGTCGGATTAATCCGACAAATATTTTCGGGTCCATTTCGCCAGGGTCGTATATTTCCAACTAAAATACCACAACTCGTTTAAATTCTTGTCAAGTATCATTTTTACATTGTAACTAGACACCAGCACATCGTCCATACATACGACAAAGCACAAAATGCATAATATAGAGGATGACTCAAAAAGTACCCAAGCAAAGATAATAAAATTCATATGGGCCCACCGGGCAGGCTTTCTCTACCAAATGAATGAAGAATCATGTAAATCGGCCCAGTAATCACGGAGAAATAGGTGTAATGAGACGTGATAAATTAACAATAATTAACAAATACATTTTTTTTTTTATGAAATGAAATCTACAGGGCCAAACTATACAGGGTGTTTGGTGCATCGTTTGCCAAATCGAATAGGCCGAAAGGAGAGGTCATTTGCTATCTCTTCACGCCCTTTAACTCATTCCTTGCCACACCGGATTTTTTATAACAACTTTCTAATTTAAATTTTGAAAAATTCTAAAATTCAACATTTTAGGTCAAATAAAAAAGTAAAAAAATTGTTTTTCGATTAAATTTTGATGTCTACTGTTGTATGATTCTATCAAATACAAAATTACTTGCTAGGAACAGTTACTTTCTTTTTTTAATAATTCGTAAAGTTTTTGTAAAAGAAAAATAAACTTAAAACTCAACAAAAAATAAGTTTACGCACAACTACAGTCGAGATAAGACGAAATGCCGCGGTGCATTCGCAACAGTGGCGGACAACTCGAACAAGATTTGTGATTTCTGTTTTTTTTTTTAATTTTAAATTCTTAAAACGTTGGTTCCTGTTTTTAAGAAAGAGATAGGACACTACGCACTAGTCACATAACAGTATCTGTCTACTTACTTAAGGCATGTTATTTATGCTAAAACTACTGTTTTTACTGTAATTTCGAATATCAGCCTAGTGTCTCGATTACACATTTAGTTCAAAATGAAAAGGTATTAAAGGTTTTTTTGGGCATATTGCATACCGTTGGAAAGGGGACAGACTAAAAGACTTTTTAAAGGTATTCTAAGATCCCGATCGCTTTTAGTTTTTATTTTTAATTTTTATAGCCATTTAAAGTTGAGTTAAGTTTATTTTTCTTTTACAAAAACTTAATAAGCTATTCAAAATGAAAGTAATTGTTACTAGCAAGTAATTTTGAATTTGGTAGAATTATACAAGAGTACACATCAAAATTAAATTGAAATTTTAAGTCTGAACATTTTTTTTATTTTTTTATTTGACTTAAAATGTTGAATTTTGAAATTTTTCAAAATTTAAATTAAATAGTTGTTATAAAAAAACTGGTGAGGCAAGGAATGAGTTAAAGGGCGTGAAGAGATAGCAAATGAACTCTCCTTTCGGCCTATTCGATTTGGCAAACGATGCACCAAACACCCTGTATAGTTTGGCTCTGTAGTTTTCATTTTATAAAAAAAAATATTGTTTATTATGTGAATTTATCACGTCTCATTACACCTATTTCTCCGTGATTACTGGGCCGATTTACATGATTCTTCATTCATTTGGTAGAGAAAGCCTGCCCGGTGGGCCCATATGAATTTTATTATGTTATGATCTCTCCTTTCGGCCTATTTGATTTTGCAAACGATGCACCAAACACCCTGTATAACATTTTTTATGGGACCAAATAGCAACTATTCCGCATCAAACTAAAGAAGAATTACGCAAATTGGATCATAAATCTCAACGTAATCGGTGTACATTCAACAAAAACAAATCGAATTGATACCCTCCTCCTTTTAGAAGTAGGTTAAAAAAGAAAAAGATTTTTATTTTTCTTTAAATTATTACTTGTACCGTTATTACTTATACCGTAATTATTACTTTTATCGTACGCTTGGAAAGTGCATACCGTTACAATTCCAACAAGCCCAAACACAGCTAAGATCCATTGTCTTATTATTGAGTTCCGGTGCCTTTCTCTGGGATTCATCATCAGATCTGATGGTAGATCATGGTTCTTATTAAACGCAAATGCTTCACTAGTTGTAGAAAACACCAAAATCGCTGTACGTTTTCCTATAAAATTTGAAGAGTTCCCTCGATTTCGCCAAGATCCCATCATCAGTTCCCAACTTGGTGACTATGGGACCACTTCAGAAGTATCTCCTTTCGAACAAAAAAAGAATTTTCAAAATCGGTCCACAATTGGCGGAGTAATCGCGTAACAAACACACAAAAAAAAAAAACACCGTCGAATGGGTCTGACAAACGTTTTTTACTTTACATGCCAAATGAATCTACAAAAAATTACGAGAAAAACTTTGTTTTTACTTTTTTCATATCTTAAAAAATGGCTGAGATATTTACGATCAAAGTGCGTATTTCCAATCGAACGTTTTTAAAAACGAGGGCGGGCGCTCACTACGCGATGACGTCACACCCCCGGTCAATCGTCAATCGCGCTCTCGTTCGCACGTCGGTGTGCAGTAAAAATCAAAATTATAAAGTTCTCTGTGGTAAAAATGCAAAAAAAAAACGGGCCAAGTGCGAGTCTTACTCGCACACAGGGTTCCATAGCCCCAAATAATATAATAATAATATTTTGAACGGTCATTCATTAGTAAACTTCCCCTCAATCGCAAAACTAAATTTGTTTTTCATAGTAACTTCATGAAAAACAAAGTTACTGTTGCAGTTTGGTGAAAAAGTCGCGTATCTCAAAAACTAAATATCAAATCTTATTTATTGGTATTCAAACCAATTTTCATTGACAGTTTTTTTACGTTCTACATCCCAATATTTTTTTCAGATTTTTTCCTCTTACTCAAGAAATTAGAGGGGAGGGGGACACACACGTTTTACCATTTTGGAAATGTCTATCTTTCAAACGATTGACTTTAAAAAAAAATAGTTCTAGGAACCTCAATATCATTTTTAAAGACCTATCTATAGACACCCTGCACCCTGTATGGGTTTGATGTTTTTTTTTAGTTTCAGTTCCGTGTGGGGAGGGGGATATCCTTAATCTATATATTTTTTTTATTTTTGTACAAAAATTGTTAGGCGTTCACAGAATACATCTACCTACAAAGTGTCAGATGTGTAGTCCTAATAATTTCGGAATAAAGTAGCTGTGACACACGGACGGAAAGACAAACAGACATGACGAATCCGTAAGGGTTCCGTGTTTTGCCGTTCGGCTACAGAACCCTAAAAAGTACTGTATTGTGCCTCGGAGCTTCAATTTAACAGTTAAATCACCTGATAAACTCTTATTTTATGTGCCTGAGGATGAGGCTATCATACACTTTTTCCCCAAAAATGAGGAAAAAGTGTATGATAGCCGTATTTATTATTACTTTAAACAGCCGTATTATATTATTACTTTGAAATACAAGCAAACGTATAATATATAAAACGAATAATGTATAAGTACTTTATAGGAAAAAGAAGACGATCGAAACAAAATTAAACGAGACGCGCCTAATTTAATAGGGTCAACGCACCGGACTGGACGCGGCGTCATGTCGCGGTCGCAGGCTGAACGGGGTTGTGACGTATTAGTATGAGCGCGCGTAATCGCGGAAATTCAAAAAAGGACTTAAACTTCTCGTCGTTATAACTTCGGAAATACTGCATGTATTGAAGTAAAATAAAAACTAATGTAATGTACAGTCACGGACTTAAATTGATGAGCCACTTTCAAACTTTCCGTTTTTGCAGTTATATACATTCACGAGATTACACGATTTAACACGAACCCAAACCACATGCTCGTAAACAAGATGACATATTACTAATAATCGGAAGTAGTCATCCATAGTAGTTGAAGAATTACTAATAAGTTGTCAATGAAAAATCCATAAAATGTAACATACTTTTATCTAATCTATTTTTTACTGACCTCCTTTGAATAGGAGCTCATTAAATACTCTTTATTTCTGAAAACGTTGGATAGGTTTCAGACAGTTGAAATGTCGATGTCAGACTCGATTTTTTCCTTTTTGTTGAATAATGGTTTAATGGTAATAATGACCAATGATAATTTATCCGTACGCTAAGCGTTACTATGGCTACGCTAAAACAAATTGTCGCTAGGTAACGGTTGTTAGACCTGCAGTTGGTTGACTTTGGGTAGTCACTTCGTACTATGTACGAATCTAACCGACTAAACCCGATTTGCATTACACGGCTAAAATAGAAACAGTGGCAAGTGGCTTATCAATTAAAGTCCGTGACTGTACACGTTCTGCGCTCCAATTATAGGTGTATTAGATACTAATATTTTGACCCTTTTGTGTTCCCCATTGATAACCTCCTCCTTTTAGAAGTCGGTTAAGGGTCAGTTCACACCGAGACGCGACGCGACGTGACGCTGCGCGCACACTTTTAAAAAGCGATTCAAAATATAGCTTTATTTTCTACACGAAAAGGTACACATTTCGTGGTGAGAATTCAGAATACGTTGCGCCACGCAGCGCGGCGTCGCGCTGCGTCGAGCGGCCTCGTGAGGTAGATTTCAGTAGAAATCAGAATACGTTAGGGTCAGTTCACACCGAGACGCGACGCGACGTGACGCTGCGAGCACACTTTTAAAGAGCGATTCAAAATTTAACTTTATTTTTTACACGAAAAGATAGTGTCCGGTTCGACCGCGCAGCCAAGACGTTTTTTTTAAAAAAAAACTATATCAAGATTTTATAATAATTTGTAAAAGATGATTCCTAAAACCATAAATTTGTCAAAGTTATGGTTAAAAAGTTATAAAGGTTTAAACGTGGCCGCGCCATTGAAACGCGGAGAACCGCGCGGCCACGGAGATCTAAAACTACGCGTTGCAGAGACCTGAAATTCAGGTAAACAACAGATTGAATTTGTAAAAAAATTGTAAAAATATAGAAAAAATACCTAGGTTTATATTTTAGGAGCTGTAACACTAAAACCCCATGGCCGCGCCATCGAAACGGTGACAAACACATTATCGCCGATATCTCGCTGAAAAAGCATCGCCGACGTCTGAAGTTTTTTGTAAAAACCTGATTTGAATTTGTCAGAATTTGTAAAAATACAATGAAAAATCCTAGGTTTATATTTTAGGAGCTATAAGACTAAAACCCCATGGCCGCGCCATCGAAATGGTTAAAAACACGTTATCGCCGATATCTCGCTGAAAAAGCATCGCAGAGGTCTATTTTTTTTTGTAAAACCTAGATTTGAATTGGTCAAACAATGTAAAAATACCCAAAAAAATCCTAGATGTATATTTTAGATGCTTTAGTACGGATTCGCGTAGAAATTAGTCGTGATTACCTATCGAAGAAAGTAAGTAATAGCGAGTGTTTTTTTTTTGTAAACAACACCTGTTCATATGTAGAACTACCGATTATAGCCAAAAAACATTTTTTTTTATTCAGAATATTAAACCTTCAGTACGTTTTGTAAGTTTCGATAGGGTGACCATGGCTTAGTGTTAACAGAAAACACCTATTGTATTAGATATTATATCTCAAGGATTCTGAATTGCCCAAAGACAATGACGATTTTTTTAAGTATCTTTCAGATCTAAAAGAACTTATTAATTATATTTTTAACACAACATCTTTTTTTTTTTGGCGTTTGTCAGTATATATTGATGTTGGGATACATGAGTTAATTACAGGGGTTATTTCTGGCACCGCGGGCCTGTGGATGGTGAGTAATGGGCTAGCTCACCGTCCGTCCGTCTCATGACGACAGGCCGTGTCGACGGCGCGTACGTGTTCCACGCGCGCCTCAAGGAGTTGTCAGCAAACCGGAAGGGGTCCGAGAGGGCCGATGCCTGCCAGGGTTGCGGGACTGTTCGAAAGAGATAACGTGGCCCTGGATAGAACACAAACGCTGATATTCTGCTGGATCCCTGTAGTGACATACGGACGTCGAGCAGACGAGATAAATTAGTGTTGTGCGCGTATAAGTAATTCTTTCACTTCCAAGTGAAATAATTACTTATACGCGGAGTGAAATTATGTAAGTCTACCCTCAACTTACAACACAAGGATAACTCTTATCATGCGCGGCGTAAGTGGGTGTTTCAAAGAATAATCGGTCAAATCAAAATCATTTATTTCAGTTACAGGCACTTTTAAATACTCAAACCAGTGCAAGTCGTACTCGACACACAAGGTTCCGTAGCACCATAAAATATAATAGCAATATTTTTAACGTTGATTGTTTAAATTTACACTCAACCGCAAAACAAAATTTGTTTTCATAGTATTTTTATGAAAAACAATGTTATTGATGAAGTTTGATGAAAAAGTTTTTACGTTCTACAAACCTTTTTTACTTACTTCAGAAGTTAAAGAGACACACAACGTTAACGACTTTGGAAACAAATATCTCATTAACATAGACTTAAGAAAAAAAGCATATATTTTTTTAAGAGCCAGAGATTGATACCCCACACAGTTATATACGTAGTTTTTTTCAACATATTTGTGTAGTGGTTCATAGCACGCACATACTCTCCAAACAACTATGTGTGGTACTGGAATTACGAATATTGTGCAAAGATTTGTTATTGCACTCAGAACCACAGTATTTTCAGCTATCAAGCAATGCCTCTCCATTGCTTGATAGCTGAAAATACTGTGGTAACTAAATAAGAAAACTTGAGACTTTTCTGTAAACCCTAAGCCATGGTCACCCTATCGAAACTTTCAAAACGTATTAAAAGGTTGATATTCTGAAAAAAAAACTGTTTTTTGCCTATTATGAGTAGTTCTAAATATTAATAGGTGTTGTTTACAAAAAAAACACTCGCTATTACTTACTTTCTTCGATAGATAATCACGACTAATTTCTACGCGAATCCGTACTACAGCATCTAAAATATACATCTAGGATTTTTTTGTGTATTTTTACATTGTTTGACCAATTCAAATCTAGATTTTACAAAAAAAAAAAGGGCTTTGCGATGCTTTTTCAGCGAGATATTGGCGATAACGTGTTTTTCACCGTTTCGATGGCGCTGCCATGGGGTTTTAGTGTTACAGCTCCTAAAATATAAACCTAGGTATTTTTTCTATATTTTTACAATTTTTTTGCAAATTCAGTCTGTTGTTTACCTGAATTTCAGGTGTAGTTTTAAAGATCTCCGTGGCCGCGCGGTTCTCCGCGTTTCAATGGCGCGGCCACGTTCAAACCTTTATAACTTTTTAACCATAACTTTGACAAATTTATGGTTTTGGGAATCTACTTTTACAAATTTTACAAAATCTTGACATAGTTTTTTTAAAAAAAAAACGTCATGGACGCGCGGTCGAAACGGACACAAAAGATAAACATTTCGTTGTGAGAATTCAGAATACGTTGCGCCACGCAGCGCTGCGCCGCGCGACGCCTCACGGCGTAGAGCGACGCAGCGCGAAATCACTGGCCTCTTCAAGTATCGTCGCGTCGCGTCTCGGTGTGAACTGACCCTAAAAATGACCTTGTTTTAACACGGTTAAAGAACATAATATTTCGAAACAAACATTCCACCATATTTATGACTGTCTAGAAACTACTTAAAGTATTTTTTTAAAACTTCTCCCCACACTAGGAATTTCTCCTGTATCGTGGGTGCGTTTACAAATATTTAAACTCACATACACAAACAGCCAGACCCGGAACAACTACCTGTAGGCCATACAAATATTTGTTCCGTGCGGGGATCGAACCCGCGACACGCAGCGCAGCAGCCGATCGCTCAGCCACTGCGCCGTCAAAGTGTTGTACTTGTTTGTACCAATGTATGTAGAAGATCGGCTGCTGCGCTGCGTGTCGCGGGTTCGAATTCGAAAAAAAAATATGGTGGAATGTTTGTTTCGAAATATTATGTTCTTTAACCGTGTTAAAACAAGGTCATTTTTAGGGTCAGTTCACACCGAGACGCGACGCGACGATACTTGAAGAGGCCAGTGACTTCGCGCTGCGTCGCTCTACGTCGCGCGGCGCAGCGCTGCATGGCGTAACCTATTCTAATTTCTACTGAAATCTACCTCACGAGGCCGCCCGACGCAGCGCGACGCCGCGCTGCGTCGCTCTACGTATTCTGAATTCTCACAACGAAATGTGTATCTTTTCGTGTGGAAAATAAAGTTATATTTTGAATCGCTCTTTAAGGGTCAGTTCACATCGAGACGCGACGCGACGCGACGATACTTGAACAGGCCAGTGATTTCACGCTGCGTCTCTCTACGCCGCGAGGCGCAGCGTTGCATGGCGCAACGTATTCTGATTTCTACTGAAATCTACCTCACGAGGCCGCTCGACACAGCGCGACGCCCGCGCCGCTCTACGCCGCGAAGCGTCGCGCGGCGCAGCGCTGCATGGCGCAACGTATTCTGAATTCTCACAACGAAATGTGTATCTTTTCGTGTAGAAAATAAAGTTATATTTTGAATCGCTCTTTAAAAGTGTGCGCGCAGCGTCGCGTCTCGGTGTGAACTGACCCTAAAAGTGTGCGGCAGCGTCACGTCGCGTCGCGTCTCGGTGTGAACTGACCCTTAGGACACCAATTCTTTTCTGCTTTTATTTTATTAGTATTAATAGGGCTAAAAAGATGTGCAGGAAAGGTATTAGATGATACTGCCACATTCATAGAGAGCCTTGTCAGATTAGTTTCAATAAACAGGTTAATTATGGATAAAATTAAAAACAAATTAAATATTTGAACAATAAGAAATTTTATTAGATATTGAATTATGACAAAATGTTTAAAATTCAGTGTAAAAAATACACATGAAACACAAGCAGTATACACTATTAATAGGCTATTGATGTAGACAACATATTAAATACATTTCTTGTGTTATCTTTTAATTTTGTCTCTTCACTTTAAAGATATCCATGAAAGATAAATTCTAATCATCAAAATTCTGTGAAAGTAAGAAATTAGCAGCAAGATTCTCATTCTTTTCACAAGCAAAGTACGCTTGGATGACCATATGTTCTGGAAAGCCCAATGCTTTTAATCTTTCAATGGCCTCTTTGTCTTGTGGTGAGACTTGTGGCTGTTGTACTTGCGGAAGCTCTACAGCATTCTCCTCTGCTACTGCACCAGAAGCAGAAGGATTCACAGGCTCATTCAACATTCTGACAAAAGCCGATTGGTGTTGACTGATTGCCTGTAACAGAGCTGGGTTAGTTTGACCAATCTGTTGAAGCACTGCATTCAACAAATTGGGATTTTGTTGGATAACTGCATGCATTTGTTGGAATTGAGGCTGATCACGAAGAAAAGCCAGTGGGTCTTCATCAGTGCCTTCTTCAGCATCCTGTTCCTGAAGTAATTCTTCTGGAATGCCTGTTATTAAATATTCCACAGCTCTTTCACGATTATTAAATGATGCCCTTAGTGCTTGTTCCACTTGCTGTCTATTATATCCCATATCCATGATGCTATGGACTGTAGCTTCAAAGTCAAGTTCATTTGCGGTGGCCACAGGTTCCGGTTCTGCAGCGGGAGGTGGTTTAGGCGCTTCCTCAGCGGTGGGTTTGGGTTTACCGTCGCCGCTTTCCGTTGAAGCACTTTCACCAGCTTCTGGAGCAGACGTAGTGGAAGCCGGGACTTCAGAGGATTTCGGTTTCGTTACCATGATAACAATGAATTTTTTCTCATCTATGTTGTAGGTTTTTAATTTATCGTCATCCAGCAAGATTTTTCCTGCATAAATAAGTCTTTGATGATCAGCAACATAATCTTTACCTTTCTCAACTTCAATTTTTAGCTTGAGGGCTTTGACCGTTTCTTCTGGGTCAATTTCTATTTGAAAAGTTTGTTGTTGTAGTGTCTTCAGCGTCACCAACATTTTGATAACTTTCTTTATAAATTTTCAATGATTGAGCAAGTTTTGTTCTAAATTAGATACCGACTGAATTCTGACTCGACAAAATTATGCAGTAAACATAACCTCACGGCTGTCCGCTTTCCTTACGGCGTTCGGATATGCATACCAAAGACAATTTTCTTTGTTATAATAAATTTTACATATATTTTGCTTTTTTTTGGATATAAAATACTGTCAACAAATGTTTTTATGTCAACATAATAATTATTTTAATATATTGAAATTACGATACAACTTTTATTTGATTATTATAGACAAACCAGGATCTTATAACGCATGGCAATAATCGGAATTAACGCCACCGAGGTGTTGGCGTTAATTTATAGTTTTTTCATAAAATTTGCAGTAGTATTTGCTAGTTCCATGCAATTTACGCTATATTTACCTACAGCCTGTCACATCATTCGAGACCATAGAGAGAGGTATCTCTTAGGGTTGCGCCACATCTATCAGCACCTAATCGCATTATTCCACGCTCGAGGAGAGCATCCATTTATCCGTCGCTTAAAATCGTCATTTGCTAGAGCGAAGAAACAGAGCGGAAGTGCTATCGCACGCGGCAGAATCGATATGCGCTTTGTAGGATAGCAGCACGGAAAAATGCTATTCCGTGCTGATTTGATTAGAGTTGCCACTTTTTTTTTCGGCCCCAAAGCATCATGAAGCGTAAAAAATATACCGTGTATTAGTGTGTAGTACCCGGGCGGGGTACGAGGTCGGTGGGACGAACGGGAATTTACAATAATAATATTTTGTTCCCGTTCGTCCCATCAAGGATTTGAGAGGAATGGGAATATGTTTTTAGATTAGTGCCATTCGTCCCACTAAATTATTTTGTGCATAAAATGTTTAATCGTTATTTCGTTTACTTTCAAATTTGTCGTGGATATTACACGGCTCTGGTGGGATGCGCCGGCGCCGGCGGTGCCGCTAGTTAACAAAAGAGTGCCGATAACATTGTGTTATTTGCGTAAACCCTATTGGTTTACCTGACATTCTCTTCCTTTAGTATCCTTATATTAGACCGCACGGGTTAGTGTTGACAAAACAATGAAACTGCACGGGTGTTAATGAAAAAATACTAATTACATAATAAAAATGAAATTATTTGTTGGGACCAATAGAACTAAAAAATAATTAATTAATAATAGGGGATCGGACTGGGTAAAGAAAACGACATTCTATTTTGTCCGTCAGACAGGTAATACAAAAATATTAGACACGTATTTTTTGTTTTATCAAAATATCAAAAAATTACTTAGTTAGAACTCATTAAAGTTGGAGAGTTGGGGCTTACTACGTCATAAGTGGGTATAAAACTTACCTACATGTGACGTCATGCGCCATTTCAACTCAATATATCTCCGTAATTTTATGACCACGTGAAAAAAGAAAAAATACGTGTCCAATACTTTTCAATAAATTACCCGACGGACAATGAAAAAAAAAATAGGAATATCCCCTATTCCCGTTCGTCCCATGAGTCCCTCCGCGCGGAAGAAGTGAAACTTCGTAATACTACACGCATCCGTTCGAGTGCCACGCATTCACTCTCGTTATTTTATTGAGCTTCTAAATAATATTTTGTTGTTTTCTGGTTGAATTATTTTTATTACATAAGTTTATCGAGATTATTCTACTTATGGAAATTGAGCGAAGGCTGGTCACACCGAGTAGGTGGTCACAAAGCTGGAGCCCTGAGGCAGCTAGACGGGGTCGCGGCAGACCAAGAAAAAATGGCGGGACGCCTTGGATGGCTTTCTCGTTAATTGGCGAGAAGGAAGGAAAAGTGGAAGGAATAGGGGGAGGTCTTTGCCCAAGAGTGGGAAAGATCAGGCTAAATATAAATAAATATTTTTTTTTTATTTGATTGATTGTTTATTTGATTTTAGAAATATCTTTCATTTAGTTTATTTTCAAATTTTATTTGTTTTTAAGAAATGTTAAGTTTATTCTAAATTATTATCGTTTTTGTAATTTTTTTATGTTTTCTACTCGTTATAGGCTAATACAAGATGAAATAAAGGCAATTGCAGGCAAAAATTGGATTGAGAGAGCGAAAGACAGGGACGTTTGGCACTCTTTGAAGGAGGCTTTTACCCGAGAGGGGTCCATGCATAGTTAACTATTTATTTTCAATGTAGGTACCTAACTAGTAATCAATTTCCAACAATTTTAATTATATTATTTAATTTACTCTAATTTATATTTTTTTATTTGAAGGCATGTAGAAATGGTTTTTGTTTTATTAGTATTTTATTTAACAATTTATTATTTTAATTTTTTTTTTTTATGATGATGTAACATTGATTATTTTCAATTAGGTTTTTGATAACTTACTGTTTACTTTAGTCTAATTATTGTAATTATGCATGGAATTAATAAAGCTATTTTGATTTTGTTATGCTGATGAAAACTTATAAAGTGGAACTTTTATTACATCGTCTCAAACTTTTTCGTCTGTGTGTTGCATGTCGCGTGACGCTCGTTTTATACCCTTAATGGAATATTATTCCAATTTTTTTTTGTTAAATGTCTAGTGTGAAAAAAAGTTTCACTTATACCGTGGTTTCATAACACCACACAATCCTTTTTTTTTAAGGATGGGAAATCATCAGATGACTCCTCCCGCTCTGGGCGGAGCGGAAGGGAGTGTCAGACTTGTACTGACTAAAAGTTATATATGCTCCTTCTTAGCCCTTTGTGTTCCAAGGCCACGGTATCTCTTTCGAACAGTCCCGCAGCCTTGGCAGGCATCGGCCCTCTCGGACCCCTTCCGATTTGCTGACATCTCTTTGAGGCGCGCGTGGAACACTAACGAGCCATCGACACGTCCTGACATCATGAGACGGACGGACGGTGAGCTAGCACATAACTCAAGATCCACAGGCCCGCGCCTACGGTGGCCGGGGGCCACTGGGTAGCCCATGACGCCCGGGGCGTCTCCCGCGGTGGCTGGAACGCGAGGCTCACTCCCTCTAACGTTCCGCCACCTCCTCCGCTAGCGAATGACTGCTTCCCATTTCCTCTCACTACGGACCATGGGTTGAACCAGGGCCGAATGCGAGAGGTCGCCGCCGCCAATCGCTGCTACGAGGACACGGTGGTGCTCAGACCAGGCGGAGCAGAGCTTTCACGGTGTGAAAATTTCAGCCGGCGTACTATGACTTATTTTTGAAGTGAAACTTCTTATGCGACTTCCAAAAAGTTTAACGTTTTCGTGGAGGGGGAATATTTTCTAGTACCCACTAAGAGATGGCGCTATTACAAGATTTGTGACTACGTAGTTCTACTAGGTACGCAAGATGGCGTGCAAACAGTCATGCATTCGCCTCTTCGGTGTGAGCAGCCTTCGCTCAATTTTCATGAGTAGAATTAACCTCGATAAACTTTAATAAAAAGTGTACCTACAACAATAAAATATTATTTATAAGCTCAATAAAATAACGAGAGTGAATGCGTGACATTCGAACGCATGCGTGTAGTATTACGAAGTTTCACTTCTTCCGCGCGGAGGGACTCCACGCACTATTTTTTGATCATATAAGATCAACCATCGATGACAATATCAGCCGGCTTACTATGACTTTTTCATATGCAAGGCTACCGCCAGGACTAAAAGCAAAAAAAAATTACTCAGTAACTATCCAGATTTCCGGTGTGGTGCCAAGTGTGGCAGCAAACATATTGGCTACACCCGTGAATAGGACAGAAAAAGAGAGAGAGGCAGTACTTATGAGAAATAATAAAAAAAAAACTTGAAAATTTCGCTGTCAATGCAAACTTGGTGGACCAGAGAGAGAAAAAATCCAATGATCCATGTCACTCCATTTGTTTCTTTTTTTTGGTACGGATAATTACTTTATCGTGTTTTAAGGAGTTCATTATTTTGTTTTCGTAGTAAGAAATATGCACCTAAATCAAATAACACTGAGATGTCTTAAAATTGGTTAGTGTTTATCAGTCTTTATTCAGCAAAAATCCAAGATTTATCACATTTATGAGCATCACTATTTCTTATGTTGTCTTAAACAAATTTAATAAAATATCTACATAGAGAATTTCTTTCAAATGTAGGATTTAATTTGCAGAATTGATATCAAGATGTTGTTATTAAAAATTTATTACTTACATACAATACGTTTGTCTTATTCTAAATACAACTAACGTAACTAAAGTTGCTAATTTATATTAGCTAACATAATATCTCACAAAATGTATACATAATAATAGTTCCCGTCAAGAGCCTTATATCTAACGAGCGTCAGCTTTATTCAGGAATATAATATTGAAGTGTGTAATAAATACAATAAATACTTTAACAGTGAACCAAAACTGACCAACTCTATTAGATACCTTCAGCTTGAAATTTAATATAAATTATTCTTTGTAATTTTCATCACATAGTTTACAATTTACAGACAGATCATAAAAACAAAATATAGTTGTGAAAACAGCGAACTATGTGTTCAATAGACCGAATTCATCACATTTCATACCTTAGACACTGTACACTAGCACTTTTATCATTGAGTCGTTTCGAATAATTTTTCACGAAAGTACTTGATTTTTTGTGCGAAAAAGGCTTCAAGACCTTCAGCACATCGATAAAATTCCGAGTCCTTTGGATTAAAATATCGACAGTTATCAAATATTTTTGTCATATCACCAATAAACTCACTTAAAGTACTATATATTTGTTCATTCACTTTTCGTTCCACAGTCTGTAAATCTGTAAAAAAAAGTATACATAAATTTAGAAAGCATGTCAATTTATTGCAATGACACATAATAAGGAAAACTAAAACATACCCATGGGTTCTTTGATTACTTTATAGTAGGTGGGAGCTTCTCTGGGGTCTACAGGTTCCATAAAAGGCCATGCATTTTTGTGAAGCTGTATTTGTTTGACAAGTCTCTTTAAGTTTTCAAAATCTTTAAGAGTGAGCTCTTTCATATTGGCGAAATTGACAGAATTGTTCTTTTGGCAATTTGGACAAATGTACTCATCAATGTTATCTGCTTCTGATTGTAATATTCCAACGCAACGGCCATGGAACCAATCCTGACAGCGATCGCAGCATATGTAAAATCTGAAAAATACAAGAAAAAATAACTTTTTTTATATATTTTACTACAATGAATAGTGGACTGCAGTACAAGTATCTGTTTAAATTAATTATTTTTGAAATAAACTTATAATTTCAATAGACTTACTGTGAATTGTCGTAAGGTTGTCGGCAGAGACAAAACAGTTCTTGTGTCTCCTCAGCGCGACGACAATCTGGACAAATATACTCTTCCATCGTCTTACTCATTTCTTCCGTGACTCCAACACAATCTCCATGGAACCAGTTGCTGCAGTGCTCGCAGCCAACATAAAACCTAAAAAAATAATAAGATTTAATGAAGGAAAATACCCATCGTTTTACTGACCCTCGTTGCGCATGGTAGCATAAATTGGATATAAAAGAGTTTCAAAAGAAATAAAAAATGACCATTTATTTTGTGGGGCTTTTTGTTTTTCTTTGATTTTCTGTTAAGTTTTGAGGTAAGTTTTGTAACAAACCCTCCACTTAAACCATCAGTCCTTTACAACAATATGATTCGAATTCACATAAAACAACAAAAAATAGTTCCAAAAAAAAAAAAAGTAATGAATGATTTCAAATAAATAATATTACATAGAAAAGTTCGCTGCCGAATGCCGATGCTTTTTTCATGGACTTACTAAATCCATAGCTTTTTTTGACAAATTGACAGACATTGACATATCGCGATAGTGTCACCAACACTTAACCATTAACCATATAGTTCGGTACGGGCCCCCAAAGGGGCTCGACGCACAAACCTTCGCTGGCTTGGTATCGGGCCCGAAAGGAGCTAGCAATTAAGTCATTCGTCATCAAATACTATGAGTGTGCGTTAATTAAGAGAGTTGGATAAAATTTTAATGTATCAACGTCATTAAAACTTCTGTATTTAGCGCGCAAGTTTCAGAATTTACCCTTATAAAAATTCAAGTGCTTAAATACGGTCATCGTCGGGGCGGGTTTGTATTTATGCTTTTGCGGTTGCACAACGACATGCTTTGCTTTGCTTGGTAGTATAGATACAAGCCTACCTTACTGCTTCCCTCAGAGGCAGTAAGGTGGCGGGGTCTTGAGGGAGAGCGCCACAGTCGTGTAGATCCTCAAGGCAAGTCTGGTGGATTTCACCTTCACGAGGTTGCCGCCCTGTTCTTGGTCTAATTCCTTAAGAAATAGACGCAACAAAAACCACCAGGCGCCACACCTGCATAGCCGAACCGTGGCGGCGCATAACCACATCCAGGCCCGCATAGCCTTGGGGCACCAAATCCCCCCAAAAAGTTGCACCACACCTAGCCAAGGGCGGGTAGCGTGTGGCAATTCCACCTCTTAGCCCCAAAAAATAATGAACGCACATGGAAAAAAATTATTACCCCAGGAGGGTACCACTGCCACCGGTAGTGGAGAATCCCTCATCGAGTCTAGTTCGGTCAGTCCCTCGTATTCTGGGGGGGACAACCTGTGCTCAGGACCGGGCTCCAGCCTGGACCTGTCTGGCCTTGTGGAGGCCATACCAAGCACTGTGAACACCACCACCGTGTCACAATGGACCGTAGCCGCACACTAGCGACCCTGCAAAAGGGAAGCTTCTGCAGCCACCACTTCGGGGCCGAAGGGCAAACCGGAACGCAGTCGCCTTAACCGGCGCGCGAGAAGGGAAGCTCTTCCGCCCAAAACCACAGCAAAACCACCCAACGCGACAGTAAACGCAGCAGCGGAAACGCAGCGCGAGCCTGAGCCTTCCGCCTCCACGGAAGCGGCTGCAGCAACGAAGGCACTGTCGCCGAAACCACAACCACCACCGGCTCGACCCAATCAGCTGAATCGGAGGCGTAAACCACGGGGTAATCGTGGTCGGCGGACCGCAGCGGCGGATCCCACTGCTCCTGAAAAGGAGCAGCCTGGAACTGGGAAGGGCCCGAAAGGGCGCGCATCTTCGAAGCGCTCTCGTCTTGACGAGACCCAGTCTCCCAGGGAGGATACCAAACGCGCGAAAACGACGCGAAACCATAGCGGACGGTGAGCTACGCGGACGCGACTCAGTCGCTCCTGAGAGTAGCGGTAATCACCGTCCCGCCGAGGGACCTCTCGGCGCAACAGGCAGAGCAGCTCCGGGAAGCTATCGACGATAGTATCCTGCAGTCTGTTCTGTCACCACCGTCTCCAGGCGCGCAAGCTCCATCCTTTCGTGGACGTCCCTTCCTGCTGGACGGCGTCCTAGCGATGTGGTGCGAGAACGCGAACGCACTCAGCTGGTTCGAGAGAGCGGTCAAAACCATGAGATCACCAATTCCCGACACCACTCTGGCTGTTGTAAAACAGTCAGAATTTAAGAAGAGGATCAGAGCAGGGCTCCTCATTCACACCCGCATCACCGAAGCCGCCACGCTGCACAGAGTCCTATGTGCCCAGAACCCGTGGTACAAGGTGGACTCCTGGCAGTGCTACGACATGTCGGTGAGTGACAAACCTCAGGGACCGGGTTCCAAGGAAAAGGTGGTGCATCTTCTCCTAGGAATCCCTGACGACCAGAAGCAGACCATACTCGACCGAGACCGCCGTGTAGCCCACATGTCCGGAAGTGGGTACATTCGGTTCCTCGCGGACGAACCGACAACGGCCGAGGAAAAACAAGCAACGACGCAACTTGCAGCAGCCTCCGCTCCAGAGCAGTCCAGCCTAGCTCCCTAACAGGGTTCGAGTGTGAGAGAGGCAAGCTCGCCGTTGAATATCGAGGGAGCTACCAGCGAAGAAGATGACGTCCAGCGTAGCCCGTAACTCCCCCGATATTAACGTCATCCAAACCAACCTCCAGCACAAACAAATAGCAGCGGCCACCTTACGCAGAGTGCTGGAGGCAGACAACAAGACGGTCGCCCTGATTCAGGAACCCTGGATCAGAAACAACAGAATCTGCGGTCTGAACAATATCGGTGGTAAGTTACTCTTAAATACTACCGTTGATAAACCAAGGACATGTATTTTCATGCCAAAAACCATCCCAACCACCATACTTAACCAATTCTGTTCTAGAGACCTCACTGCCGTGAAAATCCTCACAGAAAAGCAAACCATCCTAGTTCTAGCTTCAGTGTACATGCCGAGCGATGGTGAAGTTCCTCCCAAAGAACGCCAACAGACCCTGTTCCATATCGTAACCCCCGCAAAACAGATATAACACGGTATATAAACTCAATAACCAAGGCACAAGGTGACTCACAACTGACTGACGTAACACTTAGTACAGACAACATCGAATTTAACGTAAAACTTCTAACCGCAACACTTTTGAAAGGTTATGAACTGGCGTGTCCTCTTGTTACTCCGAAAGTCCTGGAAAAAAGCACCTGGTGGGGGCCAGATCTTGAACGACTACGGAAGGGACTAAAGACACTTTTCAACCGAGCATAAAATACCAGAACCACTGAGGCCTGGGATGAATACAAAACAGCACAACAACACTACAAGAAACAGATCAGATTCCGAAGAACGGAAGCCTGGCGCAATTTCTGTAACAGCATAAACGCCACCAACCAAGCCGCAAGACTAAAGAAAATCCTGGCAAAGGGTGACCTCAATCTACTGGGTTCCCTCAAAAAGGAAGACGGCACTTACACCGTCTCAGACGATGAAACCAGTGCAGTACTGCTGGGAACACATTTCCCCGGATGTCAAGTCGCGCCAGACCAGGAATGGACTGACGAGCACTACAGCACACCAACAACCCAAGAATGGGAAACAGCGAACAACATAGTAACTGCGGACAGAATCGAATGGGCCCTAAAAAGCTTCAAACCGTTCAAAGCCGCAGGGCTGGATGGAATATTTCCAGCACACGAAAGTTATCTTTTGACCCAAACCAGGTAAAGATGACTACACACACGCCAAATCTTTCAGGCCTTCTGAAAACGCTGGAAAGACTAGTAGATCGACACTTAAGGGATGGAGCGCTAAAAGATAAACCGCTACACCCTCAACAACATGCCTACAGAAAGGGCAGATCAACAGAGTCGGCTTTACACGCGGTAGTGCACAAAATAGAGTCGGCTATCACAAACAAATAATCAACACTTGCGGCCTTCATAGATATAGAAGGAGCTTTTGACAAAACAATGCACAACAGCATCAACCACGCCCTTCAAAAATTCAAAGTAGAACCAGTTGTGAGAAACTGGATAACTGAGCTTGTAAGTAAAAGGGCGGTCCAGACAGAGATGAACTCTACCACAAGAGCAAAGGTAGTCAGAGGACAAGGGGGGTCCTATCACCTCTTTTATGGAACATAGCAGTGGATAGCCTTTTAAAAAAGCTAAACGATAAAGGAATCACTACTATTGGTTATGCAGATGACCTTACAATATTGATAAACGGGAATGCAGAGAATGTGTTAAGTAAAGTAATGCGTTCTGCCCTTCAGATTATAGAAGAATGGTGTGACGAACAACAGCTGTCAGTAAATCCGAAAAAAAAAACAGAACTTATCCTTTTCACTAACAAAAGGAAGTTCATCTTCATGGGGTTTTTGGTTTCCGCACTAAGTCCCTTAAGTGGACCATTGTGCGTGAGCCATAGTGGCCGTTATTCCAACCAGCCCTCCTCCCTCCAGAAGCAGATTAGACTTCCCGGTCTTCTCAGGGCATCCGCGAGGGATCCTGGTGTTCCCAGGGTCCTCGCGAATCTTAGTGACACCGGTGCAGTCAAGCAGCACATGCGCCACCGTTTCCTCCGCATTCATGCATGCTCTGCACAGGGGAGTATCAGTGATTCCTAGAGTGTAGAAGTGTTTATTCAGTGAACAGTGTCCAGTGATGGTCCCCGACACCAGGCGCAGTCCATCCCTATCCAGACGCAGAAGGTGCCTGGTCAGCTTTGTATCAAGGACAAAAGGAAGTTACCAGAACTACAGTTACTAAAGTTATTCAATACCAAACTCTCCCTATCAACACAAGTCAAGTACTTGGGCGTCATACTTGATAACAAATTGAACTGGAGTCACATCGATGCAAAAATAAAGAAGGCCTGTATAGCTTTTGGTCAGTGCAGAAGACTTGTTGGTAAAAAATGGGGTCTCAATCCAAAGATCACACATCAGCTGTACACATCAGTCATCAGACCTCCTCTAACCTACGGATCAGTTGTATGGTGGCCCAGAACACAACTGACCACAGTAAAAACGAAACTCCAGAGGCTACAACGCCTAGCGAGCGTAGCAGCTACAGGATGTATGAGAACCACTCCATCAGCCGCTTTAGAGTACCTCTTAAACTTGAGGCCTCTAGATCTTAGCATACAGGAAGAGGCCAAGTTAGCCGCCTTAAGATTAAGATCAAACGGTTTGTCTAAACTAAACGCAGAGACAACACACTCAAAAGTTCTGCAAGGGATTCTAAAGGAAATACCACTCCTGGATGCACCCTCGGACAGAACTCCATGTCACCACGTCTTTGATCGAAGATACGATATCGGACTCAAAGCAGAAGCTGAAGATTTCTCTGGCATCGATGAAGTTAGGATATACACAGACGGCTCCAAAACCATTAACGGTACTGGAGCTGGCGTCTTCTCGAATGACTTAAATATCAAAATATCAACCACTCTAGACAAACTAAACACAATCTTCCAAGCAGAATGCATTGGGATCACCAGAGCGGCTCAAGCAGTTGCAGCCAGAGATGTCAGAGATCTTAACATCAAAGTCATCTCAGACAGTGCATCAGTGCTCCAAGCGCTATACAAAACAATATTTTAACTTCCGCCCTCGTATTGGAATGTCACAGCGCATTCCAACAAATTGCAAGCACAAACAGGGTAACACTGCAATGGATAAAAGGGCACAGTAACTCACTAGGAAACGACGCAGCAGATGAACTGGCCAAAAGGGGAGCGGAGGCAAAAGCGTACGGTCCGGAACCACTGCTGCCCATACCCCAAGCCCAAATAAAATCATGGCTGCGTAAGAAAACCGAGGAAATACACCAAATGGAATGGAGAAACAGTGAAACCTGCAGGCAAACAAAGAATGCAGTTCCGGAAGCATCAAAGAAACTTGCCCGCAGCATCACTAGACTGAAACGGGACAAAATTAGCAAAATTATAGGTATTATAACCGGCCACTGTCCCCTGAACAAACACCTATTTACAATAGGTGTGACGTATAGCCCTCTGTGCAGAGGATGCATGCAGGCGGAAGACACACCACAGCACTTGCTCATGGAGTGCAGCAGCGTGGCAGATCAACGGGCTACGACTCTCCAATCGCCGGCATCACTTCCGGAGGCCTGCAGCAGCCTGAAAAGGCTGCTAGCTTTCTGGGAGGACCTGGGATGGTTGGAGTAACCAGAGGATTTTTTTTAGGAAGTTTTCAAATCGGGACTTAAACTAATAAAACAAGGAGTTCCACAAGGTTCAATATTAGGACCAATCTTTTTCATTTTATTTATTAATGATTTAATTAACTATATGATGAAACTAAGTGATTCTGAACTTGTGCTTTTTGCTGATGATACGAATGCTATTATTGCCTCTAAAGATTTAGATACTCTCAGTAGTAAAGTAAATAAAACTCTAGCTCTTTTTCATCATTGGTTTACCATCAATAATCTCAAATTGAATGCCAGTAAAACGAATGCCATGTTATTTAGGACGACGTCGAGAAATCAAGAAAAAATAGACATAGTATTAAATGAAAATGCAATAACATTGGTAGAGAGTGTAAAATTCTTAGGTATTCACATTGACGCAAACCTAAACTGGAAAAAAGAATTGACAGCTGTAGAAAGTTCAATTAGCTCGGCTTGTTATGCCTTAAGAAGTCTTCGAGATGTGATCGCTATTGAGCAATTAAGAGTGGTATATTACGCACTTGTAGAATCAATACTTAGGTACAGTATCACTCTATGGGGAGGTAGTTACGCATATAATATAAATACAGCTTTCGTTATACAAAAAAGGGCCATAAGACCATAGTAAGAATTCCGCAGTGGGAATCATGTAAGGAGTACTTTAAGGAGCTTCAGATACTAACGGTCCCTTGCTTGTATATTTTAGTTCTTCTTACTGATCATATTAAAAAGCTGCAGAATTCTGAAACACCAGAGGAAAGGAGTAAGCGGGAAGCTACTAGGCGTAAGGATTTGCAAAATAAGATCCAACCTCATTTAAAAATAACTTTGTAATTAACTTTGTTGAAATAAATAAATAAAAAAAAATTAAAAAAAAAAGTAGTGAGTCATGCTGCAGGTTACCAATCGGTCAAACTGTTTAATAAACTACCTGTACACTTAAAATCAATTTACAACTTAAATCAGTTTAAGCAGCAGTTAAAATCATTTTTGATAGAAAAGTGCTACTACACCCTTGATGAATTTCTCTGTGACACATACAACTAGACTTTAATCATAAACTATTTTTATTGACATTGTATTTTTGTTATTTTTTTTGACATTATTATGTGTATAAGCAATATTTTTGACATATGTATGGGAATTAATATTTTGAATATTATTAAGTAATATTTATAATTTGAGATTATTATTTTTGATTATTATTTGTATTGGATGATTCTGATTTGAGTTTACATCATTTATTTGACATTTACTTTTTAATTTATTTATTTGGTTCCTGTTTTATCACTGATTTTATTGTAATTCTTTAATTTTAATTTATAATTTTGTGTAAAATTTCGATACAATGTAAAAATTGTTACTGAAATAAATGAAATTAAATGAATGAATGATTTTTATACGTACAATGGCCCAATAAAGAGGCTAAGTGCGGAAACAGCCCCGCTAACCTAACCTAACCTAAACCTAGTAATAACGCTCCTTCTCTTGAAGTCAATGTTCATTCATGAATTACAAGATGCTTTTGATCTAATAATAACTTAATGAAATTATTAAAAAAATATAGTATTATACGACCTATTCCATATTAAATAATTATTTGAAATTATACCAATGAGTTTTTATTTAGTCTCCAACTCTTTTTTTCCAAACTCGATTTAATTACGATTATCGATTAGGCTGAAAGCAACTTATTAATCGTAATTTTGAAACCCGGGTTTGCGGTCAGCACTAAGAAGTGTTATTTTATACAGGGTGTTTGGTGCATCGTTTGCTAAATCGAATAGGCCGAAAGGAGAGGTCATTTGCTATCTCTTCACGCCCTTTAACTAATTCCTTGCCACACCGGTTTTTTTATAAAAACTTTTTAATTTAAATTTTGAAAAATTCCAGAATTCAACATTTTAGGTCAAATAAAAAAATTGTAAAAAAACTAAAAGCGATTGGGATCTTCGAATACCTTTAAAAAGTTCTCTAGTCTGTCCCCTTTCTAACGGTATGCAATATGCCCATAAAACGTTTAATATCTTTTAATTTTTAACTAAATGTGTAATCGAGACACTAGGCTGATATTCGAAATTACAGTAAGAACAATAGTTTTAGCATAAATAACATGCCTCAAGTAAGTACTGTTATGACTCTAGTGCGTAGTGTCCTGCTATCTCTTTCTTAAACAGGAACCAACGTTTTAAGAATTTGAAATTTGAAAAAAAAAAAAAAAAAACAGAAATCACAAATCTTGTTCGAGTTGTCCGCCACTGTTGCGAATGCACGCGCGGCATCTTCGTCTTATCTCGACTGTAGTTGTGCGTAACTATATTTCTGGTTTGATAGTCACGAAAGCCACATCAATGTGTTGGACTAAATCCTCCCTTGTCTCGATTTCCAAGGCGTAGACAATTTATTTGGCTCGTCCCTAGACGTAAAAATCTAACGGAGTTAAGTCTGGGGAACGTGGAGGCCAAAGAATAGGGCCATCCCTCCCAATCCATGATTCTGGAAACTGACGTATCATTAGGTACTCCCTGACAGTTAAACTCCAGTGAACGGGACTACCGTCTTGTTGGAATACAAAAGACATGTCTTCACGGAAAATTAGCAGCTCAGCTAACAATAAGGGGAAGTCTGTTTCGGTGTTTTGGGATGGCTATTTCATGACCTCCACGTTCCCCAGACTTAACTCTGTTAGATCTTTACGTCTAAGAACGTGCCAAAGAGATAACACGGAAGTTGAGACTAGGGATGATTTAGTCCAACGCATTAATGCGGCTTTCGTGACTATCAAAGCAGAAATACGTTTACGCACAACTACAGTCGAGATAAGACGAAGATGCCGCGCGTGCATTCGCAACAGTGGCATACAAGATTTGTGATTTTTGAATTAATGTTTTTTTTTTTTAGTTTCAAATTCTTAAAAAGTTGGTACCCTGTTTAAGAAAGAGATAGGACATTACGCACTAGTGACATAACAGTATCTGTCTACTTATTTGAGGCAAATTATTTATGCTAAAACTACTGTTCTTACTGTAATGTCGAATATCAGCCTAGTGTCTCGATTACACATTTAGTTAAAAATTAAAAAGTATTAAACGTTTTTTTGGGCATATTGCATACCGTTGGGAAGGGGACAGACTAGAGAACTTTTCAAAGGTATTCGAAGATCCCGATCGCTTTTAGTTTTTTTTTTTTATAGCCATTTAAAGTTGAGTTTTAAGTTTATTTTTCTTTTACAAAAACTTTACGAGCTATTATAAAAGAAAGTAATTGTTACTAGCAAGTTATTTTGAATTTGGTTGAAACATACAACAGTACACATCAAAATTAAATCGAAATAATATGTCAATTTTTTTTTATTTATTTGACCTAAACTGCCATGCAAAAATTATGGAATTTTTAAAAATTTAAATTAAAAAGTTGTTATAAAAAACCGGTGAGGCAAGGAATGAGTTATAGGGCGTGAAGAGATAGCAAATGACCTCTTCTTTCGGCCTATTCGATTTGGCAAACGATGCACCAAACACCCTGTATAACATAGTTTTTAGTAATATTTGTCAAGACTTAGATTGTGTTTTTATATGAAATAGCGATTGAATAATGGCAAAAATAAGAACGCAGATAGAATGTTACTGTTTTTATTTTGCCTTTTCGAATTCTTATAGCAAACGAGAAGCTTGCCTATGCACATTATTTCCAGCGCATCTAAGGTACCAATTTTTTGGAAGGGTGTAGTAATACGTATTTTACACATATTTTGCAATAGACTGACTCCGTTTTACCGACCGCAACCCGATATTGGAGAAATTAACCTCAAATTTATCGTCTGAAACAGATCCCATGACATTTTTTCACAATAAAATTGAATGCTGAAAGTTGGTGAATATTTCGTGAATTTCATAACAATTCGCACCACCGCGCCGATTCAGCTGATGTGTCATGTGTCAAAATCTTGTCGGGCATAGGTTTAATTTAAATCACCCTGAAAGTGATTTGTCAACTAAAGAAAGATTTATTAATTAGTGAAGTATTATTTTAAAGAGAGCAGCGGGGTGGCCCAGAGAGCAGTGGTGAAAGCCCCGACTTACGAACAGTAAGCCGTAGGTTCGAACCCAGGCAGGCGTATTACTTTGTGTAATTCATATCATCACTGCTGCTCTCAAAAACGGTGAAGGAAAACATCGTGAGGAAACCGGCATGTTCTAGAACTAAAAATTCGAAGACATGTGACATCTACCAACCCGCACTGGGCCCGCGTGGTGGATTACAGCCCACTCCCTCTCAAGAGAGGAAGCCTGTGTCCCAGCAGTGGGAACATTATAGTCTAATGATGATGATGAAGATTTTAAAGATGTGAATTAATCTATTATTTTAATTATGACAGTAAAAAAAATTAATACCGCGAAAAAATGTGGCAGTAGAAGTATCATTTATAACATTAGCAGTGTTAGTAATAGTGTCAGTGACCATGTCAGTTCAAAAACTTATATACCTAGTTGAAATTATTTTTAAAATATAGAATCTGACCGATTATGGCGTTAAGATTTAAAATTGGCAACACTGCTTTCACCAATGCAACAGAATCCAAATAACTAATTAATAACAAAATATGAACCCCACATTTGATTTCGATCAAGTGAACTAAGAGAAGTTAAAAAAATATTTTATAATTTATGAAAATAATTTTATGGCTATCTTTTTCTATGAAGGAATTTTGCAGTGGTCAATCTCCTTTTTGGCTCTACTACAAGTTTGTGTCACCATGTCTGTTTGTCTCAAAGGGTTGCAAGGGTGAATTAGCAGAAATATTCTGATTTTCACGAAATCGAAGTATTCTTCACAAACCTAAGTTCGAGAGCATTATGGTCAATTTAAGCAATTTTGAACCTTTAATTTAGAAGATTTAATGAAAAAAAATTTTTTTTTGGTCAATATTAACTATTAATTTAGTTGGGAAAAGGCTAGGCCGATGATGAAAGTGGGCCGATATTAAGAGCAGAGTTAAGTTGCTTACTTGGTGTTATCGTATGGTGTACGGCATATACAAAGTAATTTTTCCTTCTTTACTGATCTCTTGTTAGGTCTGGGCGTGGACGGCGCGGTCGCTCCACGACGCTTGCCACCCCTAACCTCCTCCTGCTTGCTACGTTCTGCTCTCGTTCGGAGTGCCAATTCCGCAGACAGTTCTTTCTGCAATATTATGATCAAATTTAATAAAGAGTTATTTCCACATGACAAAACGGAGCAGAGTCAAGTAAGTATATAAGCTACCTGGATTTCGACACCGAGTTCTTTCTCAAGGAGTCCTCGTTTCTTAATGATGTCCTTTTTCAGCATTTCTTTGTGTTTGAAGAGTAGCATCTGTAGGCGGGAATTGTTGGAAGCAGCTCGACGCCGCTCGTCGAGCCCCGACGGGTGCGCGAGGGCGGCGGGGGTGGCAGGCGCGGAGGGCGCGGCGGGCGCGGCCTGCGAGGGCGCCGGCCGAGCGGGCGCCGGGCGCGGCGGCGGCGCGGGCGGCGAGCCGGGCCGGCGCGGGCGCTTGCGCGGACTGTTGTCGACCCACTCGTCGTCGTCGTCGTCGTGGCGCGAGGAGGTGGCGCGGCGGCGTGCCGGCGGCGTGGGCGAACGATCGACAACGGCGATCGCCCGCATCTCCCTCTCTGGCTGGACTTCCGGCTTCATCCGTTTTTCCTGGTAGCGTTGAAGCTGAAGAAGTTTTTCTTCTATTTCAGGATTCAAGTTTTCTTGCTTCAGCGCACTTTTAATAGCTGCAAACATACATAAAAAACTATTATTTAAAATAGCATACTTTAATATAGGTAGCAGACAAATAAATATTGCAAGTAATCAAGTCAATGAGGGCTATAGTTTTTATGCACACCAGGTGGCGCCAACTAGCTCCAGTCATTCATAAAACTTTATTTAATTACGTATAACAACATAGTGTAAACTTCAGATACATATTTACAACTAGCTTTTGCCCGCGGCTTCGCCCGCGTGGAGTTCGGCAATTGCCCACGTATGCGTTAACCCCCCCAAAAAAAATAATATATATTTTAATAGTTGTGTAAAAGTCTGCGCTTTTCGAAGTTAAGAAGCCAGATAATTCATTCTGGTTAGAAAAATGTATATTACGGCGTTTTTTTTTTTAATGTTGTATTGTTAGTGACCTAAATGGGTTGAACCAGAATTAAATTTATACAACATGTCTTCCGAGTTACGATGCCGTAGCTCAAACGCCCCGGTCATCCATCCACCTAGCGATATAGGTAATGAGCTAACTAACAATATTTTAAATTAAAAAATGTCAGATTAAACCAATCTTTTTAACTCCCGGAAAACTATATTAATGAATTATCCTAGCACTTCTTTGTAAATGATGTATGCGGTGTTTCTTTTTGGGGCTAAAATTACTAAGTTACTCGCCGAGCTCACTCCGGAGCACGCAACATAAAACTGCACATGTGAGAAACAGTTCTCACTTAAATCAATGCCAGCCATAGCCTAGGGGAGGATTTTGAGACATTGCGTATTTTAAATTTTATTATTTGCACCTAGAAAATAAGGTCATCATTTTCGTTATCAGCGACCCTGAAGTCCACAAAAACGACACCAGTGAAAGAAAAACCGAAAGTTTTCCTAGGCGTCAATTTGGTCAGCGGCCCCGAAAACCACGAAAACGACACCCATGAACGAAAAACAGGAAATTTTTCTCGGCGCTATCTCGGATTTTTATTTTCATTGCCAGCGATCCGCTAAAACCACGAAAACGACACCCATGAAGCCATTGAGTCGCGCAAGTGTCCAGTCGCGCGAGTGTCTGTCACACAAGTGTCCATGCGCGCAAATGGTTTCTCGCAAGTGTCCTTCGCACAAATGACCCAGATTCCCGAAAAGTGTGTACTTATATGAAGTTTTTTTTAGCGTATTTGTCCATACAAACGTGCTAACACTACCAAACAAAAATAAAAAAATGCCACCCCTGTTTGCGTATGAGGGGTAGAATTTCCAAAAAAAAAAAAATATACGTTTTTATCAATTCAATTGAGAAACACAAATAGTAAATTTCAAGCTGTGCAGACCAGTTTTGTTTTACTAATGTTTCAACCCCTTTTCTCCCTTTTGGCGTTGAATTTCCAAAAACGACGAAATACGTGTTCATAAATTTTTGCTCAGAAACTTCAAATTGAGTTTCTGAGCAAAAAAAATATATAAATATAATTGTAAATATTTAACTTGCAATGTATGTATGTATGTTTGTATGTTTTAACGGTGGATTTTTATATTTACAATTACAATATTGTGCCTAAACATAGCAAGAATATAATGTAACATTTAAAAATCATCAATTAAAAATTAGATCCTAACATGCTGCTTAAAACCTTCCAAGTCATTATTAATCAGGAATGGCTTGACCACAATCAAATGACTAAAAGAGTGATGAACATAAATGTGGATAGATGGAGAGGGAGAGGAAGACCAAAGAAAAGATGGATGGATTGTGTGAAAAATAATATTAAGGAAAAAGGAGTAAATGATACCGTGACGAATGACAGAGGAGAATTGAGGAAAAAGACGAGTTGTGCCGACCCCAATTAAAATGGGACAAGGGCAGGAAGTTAATAATGATGACTTGACCACAACCGTAAATATTAGTAAAAAAAACACGAATAAAAAAACGCGCAATTCAAGAACACAATAACATCTGACATTTCTGAAGACCTCACTATACATGAACGCCTCTAGTGGCGAATTCATGCGCGTTTAACAGAACTTCTCCAAATCATTATAAAATTATTTGAGTATCCACCGGATACCTTAATGTTTTACAGAATCAATAACCAACGTTCATTTAATGAACGACAGACTATTAATAAACGACAAGAAAGTTGGCCGTTACGGGACGCCCGGCAGAAGTGAAACATCTATATTTTGTAATAGAAATTAATCATTAATAAAACCTATAACGAAAGTCAGAAGATGTAGAATTACAATTTAATCATATTAAACATTATCAACAAAACAGCCAGTCAGAACATAAAGCGCCCCAAGAGTAAACAGAAAAAGCTTACGGATCATGCAGTTCACCTTATAGAGGAGAGACAGAATCTATCACATAAGTCTTCTAAGTACAGAGAGCTCGACCGAAAGATAGAGCGGAGCATTACAATATCAGGAATCATAACACTGAACTCGCCCATTCCGCTTTAGCAAATAACCGTTCCCTGTGGACAGCAATGCGTATTGGCGGCGGCGACCTCTCGCGTCCGGCCCTGGTTCAATCCATGGTCCGGAGTGAGAGGCAATGGGAAGCCGTCGCCTCCTTACCTACGGCCTCCGGCCTCCGTAGGCACGGGCCTGTGGACGGCATCCGTCTTATGACGGCAGGCCGTGTCGACGGCGCGTTCCACGCGCGCCTCCAGGATATGTCAGATAACCGGAAGGGGTCCGAGAGGGCCGATGCCTGCCAGGGCTGCGAGACTGTTCGAAAGAGATACCGTGGCCCTGGAACATAAAGGGCTAAGAAGGAACATGGATGGGTTTTAGCCAGTACAAGTCTGAAAATTCCATTCCGCCCAGAGCAGGAGGGGTCATTTGATTTTCCATCTGTAAAAAAAAGTCAGCAATGCGTGGGATGGATACAGGCAAGTCCTAAATAACGCACTTAAAGACAGTAATGGTGTAAGACAGGGTGACAGGACAAAACTAATCCACATTTGCACAGAATTCAGATTTATATTCAGACGAAGACAACACAATTTTCCAACTTGCAGAAGAAGTCTACTCATGCCCTGATGATGTCCCCTTGTTAGGAGTTCAGATATATAGAAGTTCATCGGGCTCTCGGTGGCATGAAGTACAACAAAAGCCCAGGTGAAAGTTGTATTTCAACAGATTCACTGCGAGTGGAAGAGCCAAATTTATTACCACACATATGCAACCTATTTAACTCGTAATTTAAGAACAGGAATATTTCTAAATAACTTCTGTCATTCATCAAAGTTCTCGAAAATCGTATAGTCGCCCAAGTAGATCTTCACCCCTATACCGATCACGTACACTCTCTGAATCAGTTAATTGGAATACATTAATTTATACAATTAATTTGAACACATAAATTTATCGTTGTATGTTGCGTTGCGGGTGTGGAGGTTGAATATGTCAATGATGTCTTCGTTCCAAAATACAAATTGCAGACGTAGGCAACTCAGCCGCCACGTTAAAATGGAACTGGGCAGGCCATATACGCCGCAAGTCGCAACAGAATTTGGCGAATATATCCACGGGTTGGGTTCCGAATAACAGGAATCGGCGACGCGGCCGGCCTAGAAGGAGATGGCGTGATGACCTGCTGCAGCTCTAGAGAGAGAGAAGAGTGGAAAAATGAAAGGGAGGCCTTTGCCCTGCAGAGGCACACAACTGAGTCATAATAATAACGAAATATGGAGTTAAAGATGAAATTAATGAAATCGAACAATCAAAAGCAAAACAAGATCATCAATCAACCCAAAACAAACTTTATTTTAAAAGGAAAATGTTAATTTTACGTGACGTAGAGTGAAATGGCGCAACACTATTTCCCGTCACGGCATACGAGTCGATTTTACTGTCTAGTCGCGCATATTGATGGTTCACATAAAAAGGACCTCGGACACCGTGGAGTAGCTCCCGCACCAACATCAACAGTGGTAATACCTGTCATGTGGCCTTCTTAGGGTGTTACCACACCAATCGATCGATATCGATGCCATCGATCCCGTAGACAGCAAATTTATTTAAGTATTTAATGTACACAATTATAGTTAAAAGCTGGGATTAAAACTATGCGATGCGGATCTCACGTCGCATTGGCTTGTATACCCGTTGATGCCTAACACTAGAGTTGCACGAGATATTGCTATTCAATGATAAAGAATTTGTCGATTTATTTATTGATGGCAGTAGGCTCGGCCCGTATTACATGGGACTTAATATGTGAGTTTATTAACTTATCGCGGGCTCAAATCACTGGTGGGCATGGCTAAAAAGCACGATGTTTCATTTGGCATCGTGTCCGACAGAGATAGTATTACTGACATTATTAATTGTATATATAATTACTAATAGTTATTATGCAATTTATGGCAAAAATTACGATAAACAGTGCGTTAAGTTACGATTGGTCCTTTGGAAAATCGAGTTTTAAGAAACAAAACCACTGCATAAATCAACTAATAAAGTTAATTGAACTCATCGGTAATTTTTTTATTACTTAGGAGGCGTCCATAAATTACGTGGGGGAGGGGGTCGAGTCAAATCTCATCTAATCTTACGTTGTGGTCTCGGCAAATATCAAGCAATTTTTTTTCTGATTGAAACAATAAAATATATACTATTTTGGTCCATTTAATCCAGATTGTACATGCTTATGATTTAATCTCATTCACTTTTTCGTTCGACAGAAAATAATTTCATTCATACTTCGACGTTATACATCTACTGACCGTCAAACCACCATATTTCTTTTATGCCAAATAGCTCAATTTAATCTGAATTTACGGTACAGTGTAGCCTGCTGGCGTACCATGACGTCATAAAACATTATTGTTCCATTCTTATTCCAGAGTGAAAAAGAGACAGAGCTATACAGGTCGTCTAGATCCATCTCTTTCCCACTCTGGAATAGGAATAGAACAATAATGTTTTAAACGTCATAGTAACCCCCCGGTCCTTTGTTTTCACGCCACTGTCAGCCGAACGCGCGACTCGATGAAATAAATAATCAATATTGATTACTAGTCGTAAATAAAAGCACGAAGCTAACAATCCAACGCGTTTACGTAAGAAACCCACATTTTGAAAAATCTCACGTGAGATTGGGGGATGGGGGAGGGGGTTGAATAAAATCTCACGACATCTCACCAGGGGGGAGGCAGGGACAGACAATTTAAAAAAACACCTCACGTAATTTATGGACGTCCCCTTATGTACGCCCAAAGTTGCGTTAAAATTAGAAAGAAAAACGAATCATTGTTGGCTCATAACTTTTTGATGGCTTTTTAATTTACTAATCTGTTTCCGGACATACAAAATTAATAATAAGACAAAACGATACCATGTTTAATTTTGGATATACAATGTCAAACAGTGAGGTAAGATGCCCCCGATATTTGTATTGAAGAAACATCGGCTAGTGCAACCTTAAATATAACCTACGAAATATAGGTGTACTATTAGGTACACCTCTGCCTAATACCTTCTGAGATTACAAGCATGATGTTATGACATTTGATGAATTACTGGCCAAGTCCGTGCCAGAACACAGACAGACAGTAAAGGGTTCCATAGTCGGGTTGAATTTAATAAACTATTTATTCCCAACAACAAACACATTTTTTCCGTAGGGAGTTATTGGTAAATGGGAGATCATGATTTTCAACCTTAACCGTAGTCACGGAGGGGATTCTTTATGTTATGGAGCCATCCACGGATAGAACATTTGTTTCACTTTGGGCCTTAACCTTTACGGGATTATGCCTTTCAGTTTACTCAACTTTTATTTAATACGTACTTTAGTTCCAATCTTAGACGTTTTACCTCAGGCGTGTTCTAGTCTCCAGCCGGGTGCATACATCATGATACGCTTGCTTGTTAAAACTGCGACCTCATTCTATTTTGAATGAGCCCCTGACAGATACAACGGTGTCATATTTTAAACACTGTCATTATGATGAAGTGTTCGCCGCGGGCGCTGTCGTATCATGTTCTGCTAAATGTTGGTCACCACGTTTGCGTAGACTAGCATTATGCATTATGTCCTTTTTAGGGTTCCGTACATCAAAAGGAAAAAAACTTAAAAAAAGACATGGGCGTTTATGCTGCAAAAAACGTATTTTTCGAATCAAAAAAGGGAAGGGAATCAAAATGTGTGTATAAGTTACTTCCAGTTGACCTAGAACTATGAAATTTGGCAAGTAGTATCGTCTTATGACGACTGGACTGGACAGACCTATAAACTTGATGTCCGATGTGTATAAAGTCTTTTCTAAAATAATTCTGTCACGAATCACTTCTATCCTCGATGAAAACCAACCAAGAGAGCAGGCGGGTTACCGCAGTAAATATTCAACAATAGACCATATACATGTTCTAAGGCAGGTTCTACAAAAATATAAAGAGTACAATAAAAAATACTATTTGTTGATTATAATAAAGCCTTCGACTCCTTGGAACATGAGTATATCTGGGAAGCACTACGTATACAGGGAATAAATGGAAAGTACATACGTATACTCCGGAACGTATACTCCAAAAGCACAGCCCAAATCAGGCTTGAAACTACGGGTGAAGAATTTCCTATAGAGAGAAGCGTCCGGCAAGCAGACCCAATTTCTCCTAAGTTATTTTCGGTGGCTCTAGAGATGATATTCAGGAATCTGCAATGGGATCACGAAGGCCTGAACATAAACGGTAAAAAACTAAACCACTTACGATTTGCAGACGACTCGATCTTATTTGCAGAATGTCCAATAAAATTAGAGCAATTTTACAACAACTGTCAGAATCAAAGCGCGAAAGCTGGACATACAATGAACACGGCAAAGACAAAGATTATGACTAACTCTTCACAGACGCATACCATCATAGTCAATTCAAAGATGATAGAATATGTCGAAGAATACGTATACCTAGGACAACTCATACCCGCTGAAGACACCATGCATAGAGCGATTGAAGACGGATAGTCAATATATTGCAGAGATATTGGTCACTCAGCGGAGTCATGAAAACAAGGCCATGCCTATCAAAGAGAAAAGAAATGTGTACAATATATGCATTTTACCATGCTGACGGATAACAAACAAAATAAAAGTATGTCAAAACGGAATGGAGAGAAGCGTAATAGGTTTCAAGAGAAAAGATAGAATAAGATTAGAACAAATTAAAAATACAACTAAATTTAAGGATGCAAAGAAAACATGTAAAACTTTAAAATGGCGATTGACTGGACATGCTTAGAGATACGAATGGAAAATGGACCAAAACCATAACAGAGTGGTATCCCAGGAATGGAAAAAAAATAAAGGGCGTCAAACAAAAAGGGAAGATGACCTCAAAAAGGTAGCGGGTCCAGACTGGACGAGAACAGCGAGAGACAAGCAGAAATGGAAAGCTTAAGAGAAGGCCTTTGACGGAAGACAAGCTGTGAAGTGAAACCGATCGTGTAGTCGATCTGTTAATAAATTATTAATAAGAAAATGTGTGTATTGTAAATTTGTAGAACAGCAATAAAGGCTTATATTTTATTTTATCGTATTATACTACGAGTTCAGGAAAAAGTCTGAAAACTGAACAATTGTAGTCTGGTCATTTGTAATTAAATCATAAAAAAAATTTAGTCTTTCTAAAATACAAAGATCACTCATCCTCCATACATTTTTGGGCTAATTTCAAAAGTAAACTTATTATTTGAATAGAGCATAACATAATAAACATTTTTTATTATTACACCTAAGTCGTAAGTCAGTTTACCAAGAAGTTACTCAACCACAAAATATCTGAGATCACTTAAATTGGGCTATTTTATGCCGGCCAACTGTAAATAACCTATTCTAACTAAAAAGCTTCAATAATAAACCACAACAATTAGTCTCAGTCCAGTTTTATCAGTTTATACAAAATTTATATTTTTAGGAAAATAGGCTCATTCACAGCTAAACTGCAATGAAGATGACCGGAGAAAACTCGTTGCCGAATCAAGGCAAAATTTCAATCTAGATGATGGAAGGAACAAAGTGTAGACGACGCGGAGAAAGATACATTCATTCAGTGAACATTATTGAAAGAGAGCGTTTTGGTGGAGGGTCCACAATGATTTGGGGAGGCATTTGCACAGGAGCACGCACGGAGATACGCATAGGGTCTGACTGCAGTACCATACAAAACGCACATTTAAAAACTGATGGTGATACTCATACACTGGACACATTGAAAAACTAATCCCAAATCCATGAAACTTAGAGGGCGTTAAATTTGTATGGAAGAATCAAAACTCAGTATCTCGATCAAAATATCAAAAATGTTTTTGAATTATCAAAACCAACACCTAGTTTTTAAAAGGGAATTTTACTCTTGCCTTTATAAACTTGAAAATTATAAAGGTGGACGCTAACCTAGACGTGCCGCAGTCACCGCATTTTCGGATGGTCCCGCGCATTCCTTTATTTTATTAACAGTATTTCTGTTTGGCACTAGCCGTTCGCGCCGAATTCGATGACGACACGCGCTGATCGAATTCGTATATCCTACAGCATTTTACTGAATGCGGTTCGTTCGGCGCTGATAGTTGCGCGACGTTGCATACTATTCAAATAATGGAACTTTTAAATATGACTGTAGACAATTACTTTATAGAGTTATTGCCAAACAATGACATAACAAACGATGAGGATTACCTGATTGTTTTGTTAAAAATAAAAAACTATAAAATAAATACTTACTTTGTTGAATATAGTCAGGGGTTAACACGAATTTATTACTTAGTAGAACATCTGGGCCAGAATTTATTATATCTGTTTTCGTGTTATTCTCTTTGATATCTTCAGGTTTTGAAGGTGTCGCCTCTTTGTGACTAGCTGCCTCTGCCACATTTTCTTCACCATTCAAAAGTGTTTGTCTTTTTATTTGATCTTCTTCACTTACATCCTATAAGTAAAAGGTTGTTATATGTGTCAAAATAGGTACCACCATTACCTTTCCTTCTCCCTAAAAATTCTTACCTTATTGATAATTCAAATTAAGAAATAGGGTTTCATGAAAAAAAAAAGAAAAGAAAAACTAATAAAAACCATCAACATCCGTTTGTGGGAATATATCAGTTCAAGTTGTAAAGTAATAATAGTATATTTTTGCGGTACTAACTGAATTGAATTTTTTTTTATGTTTAATTACTATAATTAAACATAAACAATCCCTATTTATTAATTTTAAAAAAATCAATCATGGTAGCATAAATTGCCCATACACCCCCACAAAACGTTTGTAAGAAAAAATAATAAGAAATAAAAACTACATAAAATAAAACAGGTCGTAATTAAATAAAAGTCAATGATTATTTTAATATTTTATTGAAATGATACTAATTTACTATCAATATATTAATAAGGAATCATTTTGTAATAACTTATAGGTATAATTAAATACATGTAAACAGGTGGTGTATGAGCAATTCGTTAGACCGGTAGCTTATGCTTCTTTAAGGATTTGGGGGTAATAAATTCAGTAGTACTAGAATAATATTCAGTTTAACTAATATTGTTATTTATAATGATAATTTGTTTCGATTTAATTATAATTTTTGTTTAAGAGAGTTAACTGACAAAAAAAATTACAATACCAAATCTATCAAGAATATAATATAACTATGGGCATTGTAATATTGTTTTAATTTGAATTATATTACAACCGGGATTATTTTGTGCTCCCTAAATGTTCTTACAATATTGCGACACAAAACTGCTATTTTAGCGGTTGCTATTAAAGGACGAATAGGACGTACGAAACGGGGAAGGAAACATTTGCCGTCGGTTGCGGAAATTATCTAATTTTATCAGTTGCCAAACACTTTTATACGTCAATTTATTCATGCATTTCTCTTACTATGCATTGGGTACACAAACGACGCACGTATGACTATCTCTTGGCAACTATAAAGGGAAGCGCATATAATAGCCGCAGCGTAAAATCAGGGCCAGAGCTGCCTGCCTATAGTGTGTGTTGATTCATAAAAAAAACGAAAGTCAAGTGGAAGGATTTATGTAAACCCTGCGTTGCGGGATGGCACGCCAATACATGCGCTTGCCTTAATAGTACATTGGAAACACTTCGGCAACGCGTAAATATGCTTTTGGCAATAATATTGTTTAAGACTAGGGACATAAACTGATTAGCGATATGTACGAGCGCTAGTAAAAATGAGCAGTACACCACATCAAAGAATATTTGCGGTTGTAATGTATACTTTTTTCGAAAATAATTAAACAAACTTAATCAAGTGATTACACCAAATCTTGGAACACCTCATAGACACACATCTCTTGTGATCAACGCTAATAACGCTCGTATGTGTATATAGCTTTGTGTAGATTCGCACTACATAGTAATAAGTCTATAACGGTCCGACTGTTAAGACACTGGACTCCTCTCTGTCAGAGAGTAGGACTAACCACTGTCCTTCAATTATATGGAATAATATGACATTGGAACCTGTATCGTATTACCCAGTTACTGGGTTGCTGAGGTTAGATAGGCAGTCGCTTCATGTAAAATACTGGTACTCAGCTGGATCCGGTTAGACTGGAAGCCGACCCCAAGATAGTTTGGGAAAAGGCTAGGCAGATCATGAATATGACATTGGAATGATTGTCAACATTACGGTTTCATACATTAGTTCAGATGCTATTTTAATTGAAAACTAAAGTACTTTTTCGATTAAGCTGATCGACGATCTTTGAGACGCCCGAGGGCATGCCATTAAGGACGACTGCGGCGAAATTGGTGTGACGATTTGGATAGGTTTGCAGGGCAGACATGGGTAAAATCACAAATGATAGTGAAGAGCAAAAAAAACCAATATTGTTTGATGTTGACCCTGGTACTGCTGTAGCTCTGCTCAATAAGTCTCTTCAATGAGTCTATTTTAAAATTTTATGGAAAAATCATACTGACTGTAAGGTTTAATACTGCGATTTATTCTGCTACTGTATGACTATACAACTACCTATAATTTAATCAGAGAAGGATAGATGTATGTAGCCTAATAACATATACATGGATACTTAATATTTACAGAAATCTTTGGTGTTTTTCTAGTATAACTTATAGTAGTAGTAACTATTTTTCACACCATTTTAAAAACATAATTATTTGCCAGTCTTATAAATTATAATACATTATTGTATGCACAGACATGTCTTGTACATAAATAATTAGGGTTTGATCATAACAAGTGCATTCAACATAAACAACGTTCAATCTGGACTTGCAACCATTTGTGAAATTCAAATTTGTTTACAAGAGGTATATAAAAATACAGCGCTCATTTTGATCCCACCCCAATATAAAACCGAGCAGAGCCTGTTATTAAATCTGCCATTTCTTATCTACTCAATAGTAATAATGTTGAAAATATAGCAGATTTTAGTAAGGCAATATAATAACAGTATTTCGTTTGTGTATGGAAATTCTGGTTAATCCATTTACAATAAATTATGTATGTTTATAATGATTCGGTTCGCAATATACATACATACATAGTAAATAGTTGTCGAGTCCAGAGCGTCATCTAATAGTAATATATTACCTGATGCGTAGGTACGGGTAGTGGTTGTAGTGACTGTAAAGCGTGCAGAGCTTGCGGCGCCACCGGGGTGAGCGGCGGCGGCGCGCTGGGTGGCGGCTGCACGGCCAGATACATCTTCCTGGGACCCAGCATACCCTGCTTGCCTGTAGACTCTTGAGCTATAAAAGTGCAGTCAATGAATGCTTGGATAACCATGAAATTTAACAAAAACAAATAAATCTCGGTAAGTAATAATTTACCTTTTAGCAATTGTTGTTTCACTTGTTGCTGTACTAATGCCAGCTGTTGTGGTGACAAAGAATATCCATGCAGTCCCTGTAGAATTATGCTAGGTCCACTAGTTGTCTGCATTACCTGTAATAAATATAGCAATGTATGGCTGAAATACTGGAGGACCACAAGCATTATGTATTACCGAGACTGTTCTTGAGATATGTGTGTGTCGGTGGTGACTTGACGCGAGGGCCGTATCAGCTCATAATGTCAACTTCGCAAAATGACAAACGATCGCAAAATGTCCACTTCTCAAAATGTCAACTTCTTAAAACGTCAAATTCGCATAATGACTATTTCTCAAAATGTCCATTTCTCAAAATGACAAGCTCTCATAACGTCAACTTCTCACAATGTCAACATCTTAAAATGACAAATTCGCATAATGACAACTCCACATAGTTTTTACTTTTACAAGGTAATTTGATTTTGGTAATAGGTATAGCTAATTATACATATACTAAAGGTATGTAGGTAGATATCTGAAAACTTTAAAAATAAAGTATCAAAATTTTCAAACCACTGTAATATTTTGCGTCTTTTTAAATTTAAATAAAAAGTACAAAAAATTTGGAATCTTTGGAATACGGCCATTTATACGCCGGTGCCAACCTTCTAAAGAATTTGTTGTACGGTGGCGCTAACCCTCACAACATAAAATATTTGGCGAAAACTTAGGGTACCATTGTCTTTCAAAATAGCGACGCTTCATTTCGTCGACAAAATAATAAAATGGTTAAAGGATATCACGGTAGGTACCTAGTAGTTGTGGTAACTCTCTGTATAGGCAATAACAGATAATAAAGTTTTATATTGGAACGTTTCACCGTGTTGCATGCAGACATGATGATGATGCTGAAAAAGTTAATAAAATATATGAAATTGAAGTATATAAACTTTTTTTAAGTAAATGAAACTTACAATCAATGTATTTTTAGTGTATGTTGTTATGTTTTTCAAAATTTTGATGATTTTGTGTTTAAGATGACATACCTATTATATTACTATGACAGTTGATTAATAATTTCGGTATTTTATTTTTAAAGTTTTCAGATATCTACTTAGATTCCCTTATTATAAGTATAACTAGCTATACCTATTACCAAATTCAAATTATCTTGTAAAAATAAAACTATGCGGAGTTGTCAATATGCGAATTTTTCATTTTAAGATGTGTAATTAATTAAAGAATTTTTCATTGTGAGAAGTTGACGTTATGAGAGTTTGTCATTTTGAGAAATGGACATTTTGAGAAATAGTCATTATGCGAATTTGACGTTTTAAGAAGTTGACATTTTGAGAAGTGGACATTTTGCGATAGGTTGGCATTTTGCGAAGTTGACATTATGAGCTGATACGGCGAGGGCTTAGTAAGGCATCCCGATTTACGGACTACTACATTGGAATTTTTAAGTATGGATATTATTTATTACAATAAATTATAAAACAGTTAGAAAGTCATAATCTAAAACGATTATTATCTATCTAAATTGATGAAACTATCGTGTGTGCAGCTTGACAAAAATGTGCATCGTTTCACACAGCGCGTAACTGCGCAGAAATCGTCTGATTAAAAGTTTCAGATTTATACTAAGAACAGTCGCTCAGAAGTGGAGTCGTTGAGCGAATATTTTCTTCCGATAGCTCTGGATGCTGCGACATACTATACTGGGTGGAAGGGACACCGACGAGAAAACATGTGCTAAACATTAAACACATGTTGATGTTGTTGTTATAATGTCCTGTGACTGCACGACTGTTAACATTTATTTTCATCATTTTGTTTATTCGTGATCAAGGCGTTGGCAACAGCGCCGAAATATCGGGAACTCGAAATAAATAGTAATCATGGTAAATATCCGGTTTCTAGTGTTAGTGACCAAGTCAGTTTAAAAACTTATTTTTATTGTATGCAGACTAGGAATGTTACGAGGTACTTATACAAAGTTTAATATTTACTGTCGTATTGTCGTCTCCACCTGTACACAGGTACAATGTTTTTCCATAACGTTTATAATTGTTTATAATTATAGGTTTTCATACTTTTGTTGGGGGTAAAACCTACATAAAGTAAAAATCGGGCTTTCTTTTAATAAAAAATATTACTACCATATTCTGTTAATCATTTAACTTTTAAGAATTTTAGAGATGGGAATGATAATTGTATCGCTATTTAATGTTTCAGTTTTTCCTCCGCAGTTTTAGTTTTTCAAATCAAGCTCATAACACTCTTGAACCACATTTTTTTTACCCAACAGTTATAATATAACTGACATATTATGTCTTAACTTTGTATCAAGAATTATAATTACCTGTGCTGTTACTGTCTTTATAACAGTGCCAGGAGGTTGGCCGACCAAAAGACGTTTCTCTACAATTTCGTCTTCAGTAAGCTGTTGTAGCTGTTGTTGTTGCGGCTGTGGCTGAACTGGAGTTGGAGAGGGTTGCGGGGCTAGCGGAGGCGGCGTGGGCCGGGCTGAAGGGGCCGGTGAAGGCACCGGGGCCGTGCTGACGGCCGACGGACTCTGCCCAATGTGGGCAACTATCTGTGCCTGGTTGTTTCCAGTGGGCCGTATGAGAACTTGCTGCCCGTTAACCGTCGCTAGTTGAATTTTGCCTGCGGCGATCTGCTGCACCAGCACAGGGTTATTGACGACGATCTGCTGCGCCTGCGCGGGACGAGGGCGCGGCGCCGGCGGCACGGGGCGCGGCGCCACGGCGGGCGCGCGCGGCGCGGCGGCGCGCGGCAGCAGCTGCCCCTGCAGCAGCACGGCCTGCACGCCCGCCAGCCGCGGCGCGCGCGCGCCCGCCTGCACCAGCACCTGCTGCGCGGGCGCCACCACCACCTGCTGCTGCGGCTGCGCGACTATCTGCTGCGTCGGCTGTACGACGATCTGCCGGTTACCATGCACTACCACCTGCTGACCGGTGGACGCGGCCGTGCGTGGCGTTTGTCTCGGCTCTTCGATGGCGGGTTTTACTTGAGGAACTTCGGCTGGAGAGCTGCCACTTTCGACTGTTTTAGTAACAGGAGAAACCCCCACTAGCTGCCCTGTGGCACCATGTTGCCCTGCCATTACTACATGTAACTTTCCATCGGGCATTTGAATTAACTGCTGTCCCGCTAATAAACCCCTCACGGTTATTTTTCCATCAGGGGCCCGAATTATTTGAACCTTTTGTGGCCCTTCTTTCTGTGGAGTTGCATTGGCTTTCGCAGTAACTCCATCGCTTTGTGCCGATTTCGTTGACCCTGCAATAGGCTGACTAATTACTCGGGTTGAACCGTCGGCACCTTTTGTCATAATTATTCTTCTGGTGCCTATAACTGTTTTCTGGCCAGTGGGAGTGGTGGCATTCGTAGTAAGTAAAGATGTGAGTGTGCTTTTTCCAGAGTTCTGATTTGGAGTAGATTTCGATTTTTCTGTAATAATAAAGGAGATGGTCAAACATATTGTCAGAAATGCCTATTAATCCAGATGACTCCAACCTAAATGATACTAATTTATTGAAAGATTCTAGTTTCACTATCATAATCAAATGGCACCATCTTATGAAATTTATAAAAATAAAAGGACTATGTTCTTGATCTACGTTTATATTCTTTTTTTTTTCTGATTACATACTTAATTATGAATTCGATTATTTTGATAAAAAATGCATGTTGCTTTAAAGCGCTCAGCAGCGTTAATACTGGCGAGAAGTGTCCAACCGGACCTCCGACTTCGGCCAAATGAGCCGAAGTTTTGGCCGAAGACGACGGTTTGTAACAAGCGCCGAAATTGAACGAACGTTTCGAACACGCAAGAGCGCGATAGAGGAGGCGACGCGCAGGGGCCAGGGGTCACACATTTCGAATTGTTTTTGTCTTTGAGAAGTTTTTAGGTAATTTTCACCATCTCGTTGTTACTATCAACATGAAACTGAATTTGAACTGAATGTATGTAGGGTTCTAAACCTTCGGGCGAAGCCGAAGATTGTTGTGATAGGCGAAGGTCGATTTCTGGCAGCAAACGACCTTCGGTCGGACAAGTAACACTAAATATTTATTGAATAAATTAACTACTAGTCAGTTGATGACTTGATACTGGTGACAATAATATTGACCCTATCTTTCATTAGTATTACACAAAAGAAATAAATACCTTGTGACATTTCTAAAGCTCTTTTCTGTTGATGGGCGGCTCTCTGTTCACGTAGCTGTTGCTCCATTTTATCTTTCAGATCAGCAGCATTTGCCGGCGGTGCCACATTGCGCTGCGGCAGCTTGCCGGTGGAGGTGCGGGTGACAGGCGTAGCGCGTTCCGTGCGCTCACCGTATTGACGCACTTCCCAAAGTTCTAGTTTTTCTTCATCGACCCACTCTTCAGAGACCTAAACGAGTAAAATAGGTTAATCAAGCAAGTTCTTTTTTTTTCAGTTAATGTTGTTTTTTTAGTTAAATTTACCTGAGGTTCGGTATTTTGAGGAGATTCGGCGCGCTTCCTTTTCCTTAAACCACTACGAATTGATGTCACTTCACGTACTGTTTTGGGTAATTCAAGTGGTATGACTACCCGTCGTCGAAGATATTGCGTTCGCTCCGAAAATTGCCCTATATGTCGATGTTTTAGTAATTCAAGCGATACGATTTCTGTATCAGTTGTAAGCTGATGTTTACCGTCAGCAGAAGCAGGTTTGGCTGCCATATCGTCCCAACGTAGGCAAGCCCACATAATACGAAGTTGCAGAGCCGCACTTGCTAACCATTGGAGATTTACGGTGCGATATAGCCAGCATGTTTTAAATAATGGCCGAGGACATGGATATGGCCACACTGCTTGATTAGGTTTGGCGTTATGACTAAATCCAGCTACCGAATTATGCCCAGATTGTCTGCATAGTTTTCGCAATTCATGATGAGGTAAAACCATTATAGTTTTGGCTTTACTTCTTGTATGGAATGTTGAACAAAGTGGATACTTCACAGGGGTCCGTTTCTTTTTCTTTTCCACTGCTGATGTTTGAACTCGTTTAAGATATACTTTTCCAGAAGGGTTCTCCATAGAATATACTCTTACTACGTTCCCCTCCGTTTTTTCCTCCTTAATAGATTTATCCTCTCTTTTGTGAGTCCTTGGAGCACCAAATCTCCTGTTGATCAATGCACGATACTTTGCTTTGTCGATAATTTTAGCTGACGTAACGGAACATTTGTAAGATGAATCCTTTGTTTCATTGTTATTTCCGATACTTTGAGTATTAGAAGATGCTTTAGATGTCCTCCCTCTTGTTATTTTCAATTTAGGAATGGGCGGTCTTTCCTTGCCATCATTAACTGTACTAGTATTATTATCTTGTTCTGATGATTCACAATCAGTTAATTCCTTTAATGGACCTATTTCAACTTCATTCTCCTCATTATTGTTGCATGTTATGTCAATATCCATTTCATTCCCTATGGCTGGCACGGCGGACTCTTCAAGTGTACTCTCTGACTTAACCACACATGAGTTATCATCAATATCGTCCTTTTCAACTTTATAATTAACAACATTACTGTCATCACCACTTAATTTTCTCTTAACATAGCAGTCACTGCCTTTATTGTCGCATTCCTGAGCACAAGCAACTGCCGATAATAGGTCAGTTAATATGTTTTCGTTTGAACTAGTACAAGAAGAACTTTTACCTAATAGATACTGTTCTAATATTGACATTTTAGTATTATCTTTAGAATTTACAACTAGATTACTTGAATTTACCACTCCACCTTTTAATAAAGTCACTAATTGATTCAAAAGCCTCCCTTTTTTAATGCACAGTGGTGAATAACAATTAATTTTAATTCCAGAATTTTGTAAAATATTTGATATATCAATTTTGTTACAGCAATGTGAGTAACACTGATATCTTTTCGTTAGCTGAGATATTTTTTGATATTCATCTCTCAGCGCATCTACGTTTTCAGTATTGGCTGCATCCTTTTGTTTGCTTCCACAAATAGTTGACATGTCAGGTTCTGGATCATCATTTTCTACATCAATATTCTTATCATCCTCGCTTTTAACGTCTAAATCTTCTTTTTTCACATTAGCTATCAAGCTTGCTAACTTCTTTTCTTCCATGAATTTTAAGTATGTTCGTCTAGCCAAAAATTCATCCAATTTGGATTTTTTTGCAATTTTTGGGTAATATCTTCTAGTGGAGGAGCTCAGCGCCTTTTCAACATCTATTTCTTCAAAACCATCTTCATCCTTATCAACTTTTAAATTACGCATTGATGGTGGCACTGTAATAAAAAAGGTTTTATTTGTAAATTAAAATCCTTACGTAAAATACAATAAACATCATCATCTGGCATTGGTGTCATTCTAACCGGATGCTGTTAAAATACCAGTACTTTACATGACGCGACAGCCGATCTGACCTCCATAGCCCAGTGATCAGGTAACAAAATGATACCTCTTGGTTCGAAAGCTTTCAGATTGACTACTTGTGATGACTGTCAAGATCTCTGAATTACAGTTGGGACCAGTGCTATCCGAAGCACGAAGGGGTCCCGATCCTGTAATGGAGGGACACTCATTCACAGACCAACCTCGGTAAACGTAGCCGATCGGTAACCTTCGATCATACGTTTACCTAGCTACAAAGACCCAGCATTTTTATTTTAAATTAACACTTTCTGTGCTAAGCACATGCGTCGAACGTCGTTCGTGTGCGCAAAGCCCGCCTACCGACTCCGAGTCGTCGTTATACGTAGGTATAGATGACTTGTGAATTTTGAGCATACAAGTTAATATGAATTATTTGCACTTGGCAGCAAAACTGGTGATACACAAAAAAAAAAGGTTTGTTATACATACATTTCTCCATAACATCTTTATTTTCGCCTTCTTTTGAAATAAGATAATCGTAAGTTTTTGGTTCAACAGCTAGAACTTTAATGGTACTGCCTTCACTCACTCGCACTGCTATTTTAGCAGGACCATTCAAAAGGCAGGCTTTTGCATTACTATGTTTTTTATATTTTCTGGTAGAAGAATTCCACAACCATCCCCATTGTCCATGAATTCTGTACTCTTCTCCTTTCTGTTTCCATACCTAAAAATAGTAAATTTGATTATCATAATATGTGAAAATGATGAGATCTATGAGACATGGGGCCGACGGGATATCTATTCAGAAGTTTTCAAAAAACAAAGAATTCCAACTTTTAAGTTCCTGAAAAATACTTTGTAATGCTTACCTTTGTCAAAAAGAGCGAAATTAAATTAACTAGCGAAACTCAAACGACTTTAAATCATCAATACACATCAGTTTTTATAATTTAAAGAGAGTGGATGATTTTCGAAAACGTTCAGCAACTGCAGGTGTATTGTGTGGTTACTTGAAACACCAGATTGTTTGTTTCATCATGGTTCGTTACACATTACGTCTGCGGTGTTTCTCTTGGAAATTTAATGCGCATTTCATCCTTCTGCGCACAGCATTTCATTTTTCTAGTCAGACTGTGAGTTGTCTGTCAGTGAGTGCAGATTAAGTAGATATCGCGTAAAAACTAGTACCATGGACGATAATCGCTACGTACTTCGAAACAATAGGTGCTATCGCTTGATGCCACTCTCGAGGCAGCAGTTTTACAAAATCATGTCGTCCATTTTAGTGGCAAGAAAAATTAAGCATACCTGATGTCGAAGACCAAGAGAATATTTCACAAAATTGTAAGCTGTTCGGTATCTTTCTTCTTCCTCATCTCTTTCCTTTTTTTCTCTCTTATCTAGTTTTTTTCGTTCTTCCCTTTCGGTTGCAGTTGTGCGTGATAACCTCACGTGACCTAGTTGTTCATGCCACGCGGGTACCCAAACCGCGGTTTTTATGCATGCCTGTGAAATAGATATATAAATTACTATAAAACAAAACAACTGAAACTTACTACTTTGTAAAACAAAAATACGAACCTGAAGTACACAGAGGGCTCTAGCGAAATCTCGAGGTGCTTGACAAAGTTGAACTGCTTGTACCCATGGCTTTCTCAAGAGTGACCAGTTTGGGTGCATGAATTGTAATACTATGTTTGATTCTAACTGTAGTAAGGTTTGTCTAAGTGTAGCCTCCAGTAATGGTTTTGTAGCTGAAGAAGAATAAAATCGTTATTAAGATTTTGCATACCCACATGAACAGTAATCAATAAAGGGTTATAGTAAGTTTTTTTTTATAGTTACCATTTAGCAAGCCTACCCATTTGAATTCTTGTGCTGAAGACAAAGAAAACTTATGGGACATGTATCGCTTTTTGTCTCTTTCTTCATTTCTCTGAGGCTTGTTTAAGGCTAACGGATTTGTAGAGTACTGGTTTATGTAATTTTTAAAACTATTTTCATTTCCTAATTTAAAAAGGTAAGTTCCATTAGAAATTTGGTTGGACTTTAATCTAGTCAACCTTTCTGTCACTGAAAAAAGAAAAATATTATTGTTTGTGATTTTAATTTTATAAGCAGTAAGTAGTAGGTAGTATTTTTGAAAATTTCAGACATCTGAACGATTGTATTAGTCATGACTTTCAGGAAAATAAATGATTAAGATAATTTTTTGAGTAGAGTACAAGTGCAATATACCTTCTTCGTGTTTTTTTTGAAGGGGTAGTTTTCCTCTAACTGTATTGCCTTTTATTTTTTTATTATTATCGTCATCTTCTAAAGATTCATCATTATCTTCATGGGTTGCGTCTTCACTGACCACTGTCACTTCGTTTACCACATCACCATCGCCTACTAGGGATGAAACATTATCAAGCTTGTCGTCTTCTAGTCTTAAGTCGGGATTGTTCTCGTGTCGTTTTTGTTCTTCTTTGACTTTTCGTTGTTTAACAATATTTGCATTTTCAATCTCCAAGTAGGACTTCCGATTTCCCTTGACTTGGTTTGTCAAGCGCTCTGTAATGTCCATTTGTCTTAAAATTTCTTGTTTCATTTCCAATAGTTCCCGAACTAGTGGAGCTTCCATCTCATTAGAATCCAATACATTTAATAGTTCTTCGAATTGCTGAGGTGATGAATAATACCGTACATCACCATTTTCAGCTTCACTAAAAGAATAATATATTTTATTAAGATGATCCTGAGAAAAATACGCTAGCTTGTAAGAACAAGGAATAACTGGATTTAGTCTAAGAGCAACCAAACCATCCGCGTAACCCCATTTTTTTATGTTGTGGTTATGGGATTATTTATGGCGCAACCGCGAGATGCCTGCCAGAACGGTACTTTCTTAATTGACTGATATTAAAAATCTTTTTTTGTGGGAAATGGGTTAGTCGGATGGTTCAGTAGCTCTCCCACTACTTGGTGCTTGACACACTCATTCCATATTAATAAACAGAATAAATTAAAAAAACACCATAAATACAACAACCAGATGTTTTATTTCAAAATCTTTCATATTATGTGTAGTGAACTTGCCATCCAACTGCCCAATAACTTGATGAGATTATTACATTTAATTTAATATTTTCTGAGGAATACTTACACAAATATACGTCGAGCTATAAACCAATATTTTCTTCCGTGTCTGTCAAATCCCAAGTGCTCATGTCTGCACATTAAACCCTGTTTTTCAGCATCAGGAAGGCAATCTGTGACTCCCATTGTTTTATGCTGCTTGCACAGGGCACACTGCCAGTCTTCAGATGGTACGTCACCCAATGGGGGGTCCACACATTCTAAGTGAAATACTGCAGGACATGTTTCACAACATAAAAGGTCTCCCAGACGATGGCATACTCGGCAATGATCATCATAATGTATAGGAACTGAAAAATAGATTTTAATTTACTTAGTGAAGTTAAAATTAGGAAAAGCTAGATATCTGAAAGAATAAATTAAAATAAGAGCCAATTACAATATTCAATGACTTGGCAAGGGATATGACAACTTGTAACTATTCTTTACTAATTTTCCAACAATTACAAGTTGTTTATGGAGTTTACAATAAAGGTAGACAATAGACACAAAATGTAGAATACATATTTTATATTTTGGTGTATATGCAGGGTATGAATACTAAAGCGCCCACACTCAGAGACATCAGTTATTTAAAATGTGATGGATGGTGAAGATGGTGTTAGTGACCATGTCAGTTTAAAAACTTATATAAAATTATGGATGTTAATTTACCATCATCATCTTAGCACCATGTCAACAAAACTGAAATGTTCTCAATCTGATATATGTTTTTGACTTACAACATCCCATACTTTACTTGTCAATGGTACATCTTTGAGTGAGGTAGTAAAACTATTATGGGCTAAGAGACTTGGAAATATATAATAAGATTTAAAATGCATTTTTGTAGATATAAAACAAGGTGGGTTGGGCAGATTTGAGGACTATGGATTGGTGATTAGTTTTGTTTTGTACATTTAGTTTTGATGTTAAACCAAACCAAATTTTGGAGTTGTGTAATTAGCATTTTATTCTCCTTTATTTATTTGGAATTGTTATAGTTTTAATTAAAGCAACACCAAAAATTTAAACACCATTTTCTTGGTGATTTTCTTAAGTTATATTACCTGGACTTATGAGTATACAGAAAAGGGACACAGTTTAGTACAGTTAAAATTAGAGTAGACAGATTAAACTGACCAAAAATAAAAATTGAATTTGAAATGAAATATTAGTGCCCATCCTCCTTTTGCTCAAAGGCAACATTATTTTGTACTGAAGTGTAACTCAGCCATGTCGAAAGCAACAATAAAAAATAACACCCTACATTATGCAGAAAGGACCAATCAAGAATAAAGTCTCAGTAGAAAACATAGTATCACAAGACAAAATTACAACAATTATAAGCTGTATTATGTACATATTATGTTAGACTTAACTCACCTTCACTAAGCAGATCATCTCGAACTGGATTAGTTATTAAAAATTGATTGCATAAGAATTGAAGAACTGCAAGACGATCCTCTACTGTTGTGAAGGGATATTCACTTGCATTTAAAATTCTGACCACATTTTGATCAAATGATTTGTCACTTTCTATGTAAATTCTAAGGACTTCAGGCCATGTAATGACATCTAATAAAAACAAAGTAATATTAACACTGTCTTTATGGTCCAGTGGACCGAAATGTGTCTGTTGAGCATCTTCTTCTCTTAACAAAGCTTTGAGTAGCATCATATGCACTTCTACAAGTAGATTGCTCTGATCTTCACAACTTATAGCTGCACACAGATCTTCTATGCGAAACGGGGACAGTCGCACCAGATGCCTGAAGTGTCTTAACACTTCATAAACACCAACCACTTGCAAAATTAAATTCTGTTGAATTAGCAAGTCGTCTGATGAAGGAGGAAGCCCTAGAGCTGGAATTTGTCGTTCCTGTTGAAGCCATAGAGGATCTGGACTAGGTGGTCTGAGTAAATGATTGACCTTACGAGGTGTACCACTGGTAGTGCTAAAGCTGCTAACCGAAAAGTCACTATCGCTCGCGGCAGCATCACCCACACTACCTTCAGAACTTTCACTGGCGCGATCTTCTTCTACTTCAGACCTATCACTGTATTCATCTCCAAAATCAGATCCATAATGATATTCCGATTCATGGTAATCTGCAGCTTGTGGGTTGTATCCTCTTCGTGAATACGAACCAGATATTCCACCTCTTTTATTTTTATGCGCCTTTCCTCCTCTTTGTTTTCGTGTACTTCGCCTACTTATATCGCTCCCTTGAGGAGACGATGCTCTTGATGCTGAGGGTGTGCTAACCAAAGAAGCTGACCCCGCATTTTGTTGGTTTAGTAAATATTTTGGTTTTTTCAACAAATGATACTGGAATTTCCTGTTTTTCTCAAAACTCCCTGATTTTGGAGGCCTTCCGCGTTTCTTTGCCCCCCTTCCCGACATCATTGAAAACAACTGTCAATTGTATACAGTCTCGCACGTGTATCGTAAAAACATAGTCTTGTTTACAAAAACAAAAAGATGGTATTGCATTTCAGTTCATCCTAAATCCAACGCAGTCATGATCCCAGCCGTCGGGGTGCTTCACATCAAATAATCGTCTCATAACAATTTTAAACACAATATTCACACTGTTTTCTTAGCAATTAACTGAAAAGTCAATCAACTCACTAATATCAAAGATCACCTACAAAATTTTATAGGAGAAAGAAGGCACCGAAACGTAATGACGCGAAATGCGAGTACATGCAATTCTGAAACGCTTGATGCTGGCTTCCTATTGGTTGATTGTCAGTCCGCCATGTCGTTTTCATTATTTGTAGGTATTGAATTTTCGGTACGACAAATTAACATTATCTTTGAAGTTAACTGATGCACACGCTATAATTCTTAAAATAAAATATTACAGATTGGGCTCTATTGCGGAATAGTTTAACGAAAGTTATCACTGGCAAGAGTGGTAGTTGCCGCACAGAACACATCGGCAGCCATTTTCTTTCTTTCGAAACGATTCGACCAGAAGAATCATTTTTATATCTTTTAAATATAATTTTATCATTTCTTCACACTAACCACACATTTAAAAGTAAATAATAACAAAATAATTTTAAAATTTACTTTCGTGTTAATGTAAGCATAGTTTGCGTTGTTTTGGTACAAATGCGACAAACCGGATATGCTCAACTTGAGCATGAAATTGTCTTTGGTGTTCATTGATTTACAAGCGACAACATAACAAGCGTTAGTTTCCATGAAATCATAGACATTCTTTTTTGTAAAAACAAAGCAGAAAAAACCAAACAACTTATCTTTAATCGTCGTCGCATTATTCACAAACTTAATTATTGGTAAAGAGCTAGTTGTATATCATCAACTTCCTGCTCTTGTCTCATATAATTTGGGGTCGGCGAAACACGTTTTATTCTTCCATTCTACTCTGTCATTCGTCACGCTATCATTTACTCCTTTTTCCTTCATATCATTTCACACACAATCCATCCAACTTTTCTCCCTTTTTTTTTTTAAACTTTTCTCCTTCTCCATCCATCAACATCCATGCATCCATGTGTTCCATCCCTCCTCGTCACAATGTCCATACCAAGACAGACGACTCCCTCTCATCTTTTCTGTAACAGGCGCCACTTTTAAACTTCCTCTTAAAAGCTCATTTTTTAAAATTATCCATTTTAGTCACTCCACACATCCATCTCAACATTCTCATCTCTGCTGCATGCAATCTTTTTCGTCCATCTTCTTCATTGCGCAGGATTCCTACCCTGCGACTTGTCAAATTGTGCTTGAAATGAATAAAATTGGTATTCTTAAGGTTCTGCATAGTTTCTCTTGGCACGTGGCCATAGCCGGAACTAACCATCATCTTGTTTCAATTCGTGTTCCATGTTTCAATACGTACCAAAAAATAAAAAATTGGAGTGTTGACTTAGAAAATTTGGTCGTGTTAAATAAAGATCTCATCATCAGCCTAGCTTTTTCCAAAACTATCTTGGGGTCGGCTTCCAGTCTAACCGGATGTTGCTAACTACCATTATTTTACATGGAGCAACTGCCTATCTGACCTCCACAACCCAGTAACTGGGTAATATGGTAAGACTGGTTGTCAGACTTTTGGCTTCTGAGTTTCTGACTACACGTAACAACTGTCAAAGATCTACAAATGACAGCCGGGACCAACGGCTCGTGCTTTCCGAGGCACGGAGAAAACTCGGTATGTAATTAAGGTCACCCATCCACAGACCAACCTCGACAAGCACGGTTTAACATTAAAGATCGACCCGTGAGGCTGTTATTATTTAGGCACGAGCTCCTCTCGAGATTTAGTATGGAAAAATAATGAAAGCTAATTTCTCTTACGAATCTGCATTTGTGGTAACTACTTTAGGAGTATTTTAAACATACATATAATTACATAGGAGTATTTTTGTATAAATTTGGGGTGAAATCACTGCGTTTTTAATAGGGTACGTCCAAGAGATGAGTCCGATATCGTGTAAAAATCATCGATATTTTAAAATCATTTCATCATGCAATGACAAAGACAAAATCATCAATGGTTTTAAATCATTATTAGAATGAACGCGAACTTCAGCGGTTCAGATCGGACGGTCCCAGGCCATCTCGGGCGCTGCGGTGTGAATTGCAACGTTGCGAGGCTGCGCGATCGGCGATACTGAAGTCACAGATCTCACATATTTCGATAAAATGACCGGGACTGGGCGCAAGGAACGGCAACAATGCATTCACTTGCATTGTTTACGTTGCGTGCGAAATGCCCTGCCATGAATGTCACAAACTAAGAAAAAAAATAGTGCGTGGAGTCCCTTCGCGCGAAAGAAGTGAAACTTCGTAATACTATACGCATGCGTTCGAGTGCCACGCATTCACTTTCGTTATTTTATTGAGCTTCTAAGTTATATTTTATTGTTTTATTAAAGTGAAACTTTTATTACATCGTCTCAAACTTTTTCGTCTGTGTGTTGCATGTCGCGTGACGCTTGGCCGCGGAGTAGGGATAAAGTGACTCTGTGCTCTGACGAGTGCCTTTCACTTTATCCCTACTCCGCCTTTTATACGTTTTATACCCATAATGGAATATTATTCCAATTTTTTTCAGTTAAATGTCTATAGTGTGAAAAAAAAGTTTCACTTTTACCGTGGTTTCATAAAACCACACAATTCTTTTTTTTGTTGTACACTTTTTATTACATACGTTTATCGAGGTTATTCTACTCATGGAAATTGAGCGAAGGCTGGTCACACCGAAGAGACGAATGCATGACTGTTTGCACGCCATCTTGCGTACCTAGTAGAACTTCGTAGTCACAAATCTTGTAATAGCGGGTAGTAGAAAATATTCCCCCTCTTATATTCTCAACTTGTTGGAAGTCGCATAAGAAGTTTCACTTCAAAAAAAATATTATGCGACTAACTGACGAACTCGACCTATGCCTTTCACTAAGCCGTTCCGCGATCATTTCAGTATCTACTCACAATTGAAGTAACGAGATTTAATACTCAAATAAACATCATTGATGATTTTGTCATCGTTCCCGTCATCGATATTTTTTTGTCATTGTCATGCAGTCATCGATACAGAAAAATCATCACTCAGCCCATCTCTAGTACGTCCGTGAAACTAATCGAAGAGTAAAATTAAATACAAAAATACTTCCTATACCTCACATAATATTCAAGTACAGCAAGACTGTCACGCAAGTATCAACTGTCAATGTCTTTTGTAGGCATGTGATATAGGTACTTGCCACGCGCAAACAACATAAACACGCGATCAATCACACGCATCCAAGTATTTTTAAAGTGAAAACTTCTTAGCGGCGTTGTACACTTTTTGATGGTTAAAAAAGGAATGTGTGGTTTTATGAAACCACGGTAAAAGTGAAACTTTTTTTCACACTATAGACATTTAACTAAAAATTTTTGGAATAAAAAAAGGGTTGTATGGTTTTTATGAAACCACGGTAAAAGTGAATCTTTTTTTCACATTATATGTAGACATTTAACTAAAAAATTTTGGATTATTATTGCATTAAGGGTATAAAACGTATAAAACGCGGAGGAGTAGGGATAAAGTTCAGTTTATCCCTACTCCTCCTGAAAGGCGCTCTAACGAGCGCCTTTTGCTCTCCCTACTCCGCGGTGAAACCGATTTGCTTCTGGCGCGTCACGACACGCCACGACACGTAAGTATGTTTCCGCCTTGAGCGTCACGCGACATGCAACACACAGACGAAAAAGTTTGAGACGATGTAATAAAAGTTTCACTTTAAAAAAAATAATGTTAAACTCGCGTCAGGACAGGACACGTGACCATCAGGTTACGGATTCGGACGGAAGAAATTTGAACTTTATGACATCTGACATTGAGTTTGGGTTTCCAAAACTGAATAATTATCTTATGCACAAACAAAACCTTCGGTTTCTCCAAAGAGGTAAAATTCATAAGACGGATTTTAATAGTTCTGAAGTGCTAAATTTTTAATGTGCTTAATATAAATTGTCATGTTTGTGTACGATAGCGCAATCAATGAATATTGTATTTTACCACATACATGATAGTACTTTTATACTGATAAATAAAGCAATTCGTGCAAAATTATTTCCTTACCATTTCAAAATATCAAAAATGCACAAATGTTAATATTCAAGTTTTCACTTCTGCCGGCGCTCCCGGAGTGCAACCCGTTTCTTTTTTTTATGCAAATACGATTGTGCTACTTATTCATATGAAGAGATGGGTTAATTTTCTATGCAAGTACTTTTCAAGTCTGCTTTCTTCTAACTTTGCCCATGCGGCCGCGCCAGCCAGACTAGCAAAAACTTTCATACTTGCAAGTCACTCGTACAAGGAAGGACTACAAGGGCGCCCGCCCTGGTTGGAAGCAAAGCCCTGGTTTCAAAACCTGGTTGCGAAAATACATGCGTCTCATCCCTTTTGTTTTTGTATCTGTGTGTCATAACCACAGAGTACTATAATATAAAAGGAAGTCATAACGATCGATCTCGAACGCAGAACGAAACGTGGACTATTTATTTTAATTTTATTATTCCAAATTTCCAATTCAGTTTGGTAAGAACAATAATAAAATAGATTTAACACCTCTGCTTAATGATGTATCATATGAAGAAAATAATTGTTCATGATAAAGAAATCCCTCTGCCGACCTGCATGTATTCTGTAAAATATCGGACAGATTGTTTTAAAGAAGATGATAGCGACATCAGTATCAGTAACCAGGTTATCAAGTTTCTTAAGGTTTTTGTCACTGAAGTTATTAAATAAATTTATTAATATATATGTGTACCTGTGAATATGACTAACACAAAATAACACTTAGTGGGATAGCTATTAAAATGTACTGTAATTTGTTACTGGTAACGTGCATTCAAACTCAAGAGTGATTTTATGCAAACACTCAAAGATCCAGACTCCACCCCTCTTTCGTCTTTCACACCCGCCACTGAGCCAAAATCTACTCATTCATGATATTTGATTAGGAATGTAACATTAAGCCTAATTAACCATTGGGTTCCAAAGTAAAGGATGAATATGATGGGCTTGGTGATAGTCTTTTTAACCCCTTCTTCATCTCCCTGCCTATGTCTCATGTTACTCAGGGTTGGTGCAAAACATTTTTTTCTTCCATTCTCTTCTGTCAACAATTATACAAACTCTGTCACCAGTGGCGTAGCTAGGTAACCAAGGGCCCTGGGGCTAATAAAAAAATGGGCCCCATTTTTTTTTTGCCTGGCACTGCTATTTAAACTGGTTAGGTTTTATCAAGTGAAAATATACAAATACTTTAAAAACGTTCACATGATTGGCGGTGGAGGTATCTCCAACTGCAATAATTGTCGAATATTCTTCAGTAGGCTTCTCAACCAACACTGCAGATACCACATTATTTGAGTCTTTATCAATAGAAATATTTTGTAAATTTTGGGCAATATTTATTTAAACTATCTTCTCTTTCTTGGCGTTGTTTGCGTTTAAATGCACCACTGGGTTTCTTCTTTTTGTCCATAATTTTATTTATCTAATGTATTTATATTCATTGAATATATATTTGATTGTTTTCGAGTAGGTACTCACTGTTTACTGACAACGTTAAAAGTAAAAGAAAGGAGAATGATACGCTACAAGACGTCGTTGGGGAATCCCCGGAAAACATTTTATCGCCGGTAGTGTATCCACATTTAACGGTGGAGACCAAGAACGATCTCCTCGCGCGTGGGCTTGAATTAATGCACCTACTGCAGGTGACCTGCATTTTTTTCACGATATTTCGCGTTATACAATGAGTAGCTGAAATATAGATTTGACATGATTTATTGACGTAACGAACATCAATATAAGTGGTACTAAAATCAAATAAAATTGAACCACTATGTTGACCAGTACTAATAAGTTTATTGACATTAGCTTACTTACTCCTGATGCAGCATTAATTTTTTAGCCGTTCTCTAAAAAAAATCTTAACTCGAATTAACAATAAAACGCACATCGATGAATAATAAAACGCACATATCGGTATCCGTCAAATTGACAACACGGCTAACCCACAGAAAGAATTTAGAGGAATTCCCTAGGTATAACTTTCTAATTTCTCTCAACTGAGTTGCCATGATAGAAGTCCTTTGCAACCTGTCATATTTATTTTGAAAATGGGAGAAAATTTAAAAAGTTCAGTTCGATCGAGATTTTCTGGTTAGGATTCGAGGGCCCCCTGAGCTTGAGGGCCCCGGGGCACTGCCCCGCTTAGCCCCTTGGTAGCTACGCCACTGTCTGTCACACTATCATTTACACCTTTTTCTTTTATATCATTCCTCACACAAGTGACACAATCCATCCATCGTAATTTTATTTTTAATTCTACTTATACTAAGCATGCCTATTAAAAATACATATACTAGAGTTGGCTTGTTAAGATAATTGAAGGAAAGTATACATACTGTACATACCCTTTTCCTACGGGGTATCCCATCCTTACATACTCCTTTTGCATTTCCTTCCTTTAAGAATTGTTTTTGTAATTTATAAATATACTGCTCTAATGATAAGCAATTAATGGGAGCACTAAAATGTTTTTTTGTTTTAACTTTGTGTTTATCTAAATATATTCATGGTTGTATAAGTATTATGTGCCCCTGTGCCTCGGAAAGAACATTAAGCCGTTGGTCCCGGCTGTCATTTTGTAGATTTTTTACATTTGTTAGAGGTAGTCAGTGGCACGAAAGTCTGACAACCAGTCTTATTAAGGTGTATTGTATAACCCAGTCCTAACTGGGTTGTGGACGTCAGATAGGCAGTTGCTCCATGTAAAATATTGGTATTCATCCGGTTAAACTTGAAGCAAACCCCAATATTGTTGGGAAAAGGCTAGGGAGATGATGATATGTACTAAATAAATTTTAATATCTTACAGGGATCAAATAAAATGTCTGAATTAGAACAACGCCAAGATCAATTATTAAAAAAGCTGGATACCCTATATGATAGAATTAAGACAATTAGTTCATATTGCGAAGTAGACAACATTCAAGATGTTAAAATAAGCAAACCAGGGAAATGTGTAAGATGAAATTATTTATATTTTAATAAACCTTTAAACTTAGCAAATATCATTTTACTGTTGGTACTGATTGTTGTATTGTTGGTATTAATGTTGTATTATTTTTAATCCTGACAGTTAGATTCTAATCAAATCTTTAATTATCAGTTACATTCGTTTATCATTAACGTTCATGATTCTGACCACTTTCCACACAAAGATTAGTCTTAAAAAAAAAACCTATTGATCAAATCCATTTTAATAATATTAGTATGTTTTATTTCAGTTACCTGTGCCTGAAGAAGTTGTACTGGTCCTTAGTCCAGACAGTTTTCCCTGGTATTTGAATGTTATCTTAAAAGAAACATCTGTAGCACTAAATATTTCATGGCATATTCACTCTTCAGTACCTAACGAGAAAGTACCAAAAATAAAAAACTTTGTTAAAAATATTCAAGTATTGAAAAATGATGCTAAAATAAATTTAAGGCTGATATTTAAATGTGGTAAGTCTGCAATTCATTTTAAATAGATAAACATAAAGCCTCATTGGTCTTATGGTTGCAAGTACACCTGCTGTGCATGAGGTCTTGGGTTCGATACCCAGGCTGGGCAAAAGTGTTATTGAGTTTACTATCGGGAACTTTTCAGTAGCAGCTACACAGTCTGTTTTGTGCTCGGTTGATAAAAATAGGCCCGCCCCTATTGTATGACTGCTGCAAATTGGTTATACTATATGCTAGACCTTAGGTCCTCCATGGTGGAGCATTATAGGTTAATAATGTTAAGACGTTCAATGCCGCCGACACGCCTAGCGTGTTCTTGCGAATTTCTATAACTACGCCTCGAACACGCCAGGCGTGTCCTAAATGTTTCAGTAATATTTCGGAAATTAGCCAAAATTGCCTTTTAGAATAGGGGATCGGACTGGGTAAAGAAAACGACATTCTATTTTGTCCGTCAGACAGGTAATACAAAAATATTAGACACGTATTTTTTGTTTTATCAAAATATCAAAAAATTACTTAGTTAGAACTCATTAAAGTTGGAGAGTGGGGGCTTACTACGTCACAAGTAGGTATAAAACTTACCTACATGTGACGTCATGCGCCATTTCAACTCAATATATCTCCGTAATTTTATGACCACCTGAAAAAAGAAAAAATACGTGTCCAATACTTTTCAATAAACTATCCGACGGACAAAGAAAAAAAAATAGGATTATCCCCTATTCTCAGTACATAATCCTCTAGCAATAACCTAAGGATTTTTGAGGAGGCCCCCGGAAAAATCTCTTAATACGTATTTTTTTTAAAGTGATTATGTAATGCCGAGAACCCGCCAGGCGTGTCCACCTAAACAAGTTAATCATAGATTGTCAACCTTTGTACTAAGACATCAAATATAGCTAAAATAATGTACATATTATTATATACAAAAATCAATAAAATATGAAGATAATCTATTGAATGTCAAGTAGGTAGAAGCCCAAGAAATAAAAAGGGGAGTTGGACTTATAGATAACTACTGTGTGAACTCGCGTTGCCTCGGTCAGACCAATAATGTACAAAATAATTTACGGTAGGTACGATCGGTAAACAAACAACTAGTTGGATTATTAGGCTGCATAGTTGCGTATACCCTTACCCCCTTTTTTTGCAGTTTTTGGCAATTCATCTTTAGTGAAATAAAAGTATAACCTAGGTGATAAAAATATATCCTAGGTGAGAAAATTATGGCAAACTTAGGTACTTTTACGAAACATTTTGTTTTTCTAGTAAATAAATACGCTATCTTCAACTAAAATAGGTATTGTTCCGTAAACTTGCAATCATTTACTTATCTAAGTTAATATTATAAAAATAGGTAAAAAAACTTTTTAAGTTAAACGGTTTTATGTTAAACATACATTGCAATGTTCAAGATAAATGTACTAAAAACCAAAAAATAATAAAATAGATACAGTCGTGGGAATTATAAACATCTGCATAGACTAGACTAAAATAAAACCGTGGGGCACGGGTGTATAAGATGTACTCCGTCTCTTGCGAAATCAATTCGGACGGAAGGTACATCTGTTGCATACATCTGAGTTCGACGAAATTGAGGCCAAACGATTTCGTTGATGTAGCCTATAGCGCCATTTATAAAAAATTAATTATATAATTATATTATTATATATATCGTATATTTTTTATTAATGATTATTTCTAACGCCACACAGTCCTCAACACGATACAAAATCTTGACTTGGGTGGTGGATTCAGGCTGGATTAATCAGATACCTAAATTACAGATTCAATTTCTAAATTTAAATCTTATAAAATCTTGTTAAACATGGACACGCCTAGCGTGTCCATGTTTAACAAAATGCAGTGCCTGGCGCATACACGCCTGGCGTGTCCGTGGCTTTATAGGGCGGCATCGCTATGAACTTCAAAAAAATTGTGGTGGCAGTGAACTGAGGCTGGCTGATGTGTTGTAAAAATTATGTTCAACAAGAAGTTTGCCGTGTGTCATTACTTCCCAGGATTAAATACTTATTACAATTAGCAACACTATTATATACTATTATAATATTATACACTATATAATTATATTATTATATATATCGTATATTTTTTATTAATGATTATTTCTAACGCCACACAGTCCTCAACACGATACAAAATCTTGACTTGGGTGGTGGATTCAGGCTGGATTAATCAGATACCTAAATTACAGATTCAATTTCTAAATTTAAATCTTATAAAATCTTGTTAAACATGGACACGCCTAGCGTGTCCATGTTTAACAAAATGCAGTGCCTGGCGCATACACGCCTGGCGTGTCCGTGGCTTTATAGGGCGGCATCGCTATGAACTTCAAAAAAATTGTGGTGGCAGTGAACTGAGGCTGGCTGATGTGTTGTAAAAATTATGTTCAACAAGAAGTTTGCCGTGTGTCATTACTTCCCAGGATTAAATACTTATTACAATTAGCAACACTATTGAATGTAATAATAGTGTTATTTTTTTTTCTAAAATAATGGGTTCAATTCCTGGCTAGGAATATTGATTTTTGAAAAATCCGATGATGCAGTTTTAGTTTTCATCAAAATCAAGCTCGAGATTCCTTTGAGTATTTTTCGGGATTACTCAAGATTTCAGATTTGGCCATCTGCACCCACTTGGTAAATTCATCTGGTTGAGAGTTCTTAATATTATCATTACGTATGGGCGCAATGTAATGCTAGGCTTGACACACTCACAGACGTATCACGTATATGGACGACATCACACAGTCCATATAAATACGGATGCCGTACTCCCGCGCCCGCTGTCTGTGCGATTTGGGCTTAATTCTCCTTCTAGGCTGCAAAGAACCAAGAATGCAAGCAAGTGCAGTTCATCTACCTACAATGAATGCTTTGCTCATTATTGTGAAACTTTTATTAATGCCGCTCTATTTTTTTTACAGTTTCGGCTGACACAGAATTAAAATTGTCTACTCTGGATGTTCCTATTGTGGGCAATGTAAACATATTACGATACCTTTCATATGTTTACCCAAGTGTTATTCCGTACAATTCTGACGATCATCATGTTGACTACTTACTTGACCTCTGCCACGTGTTGGAAAGAACATCGGAAAAAAATAAAGAAGTAGTTGTTACAAAATTGTTTTCAGCACAAAAAAACTGGATTTACCAAAATCAGTTTTCTATCGTAGACTTAGCTGCTTACAATGTAATTAAGCAATGGAAGAATGTCCCAAAGTACGTTCCTAAAGCTTGGTTTGACAAGTGCGATAAATTGGTTTTATAAGTTTTTAATGCTTGAATTCAATTAAGTACATGTACCTACTGTATGAATATTGTAATTATTATGTTCTATGATTAAATAACAATATTGTCAATTTGAGTATTTCGATCCCTTAGAAGAGGTAAGTAGGTACTCCAATCTTGTGGTTCTAATACTTGTCCATATTTAACCAACGTCTAACCCCTCGTTTTCACCAAGGTATAATACATGTATTTTAATAATTTTGTGCGATGGTTTCGTTTCTCATATACTTACATGTATAAAACTTGTGGAAACTATACATACATGTCCAAAACTTGTTGTAAGTATTCAAAACTTGTTGTAAGTATACAAAACTTGTATGAAACTTGTTGGCTGAAAACTTCTAGTTGTCTACATGTTTATGATTTTATGTTTTTGTTGTAACTAAACTTGTAGAATTCAAGACAAATTCAGTTCGTAGTTTTATGTTATCTACTAATATTAAAAATTGTTGTGACAATGGAAAGAGAAGATGCTGAAGAACTTTACTTCAAGTGTGCAGTATACACATGCAAAATGAAGCAAATTCAAGGAAAAAACGCAAGTACTGGTCGCGATCATTGGCGCATTTTTGTACATGCAAAAGCTCAATGAGTTCTAAAGTTTGTTTCTTTGACCACTCCATTCTTCTTCCTCGTTTAAGTTTTCATTAAGGAAAAAAACCCGGTCCGTCCGGTATGTTGAAAACTTTATCCAACAAGCATGGAAAAAGTATAAAACTTGTTTGTAACTAGTAATCAACAGAAATTGCAATAAAATAAATAATACTTGTCGAAAACACGACTGTATTTTGTAGGTGAGAATTTAGCTGAAAAGTTCTGACATGTCACAGACTTCAGGTGTAAACGCAAATGTGTTTTATACTTCTATATAAACTCGTTGGCTACACAGTGTGAACGAAAGAATGTTGTTTGAGACTGTCTCAATACATGTATAAAACAAATAATTATGTTTTGACAAGTATTCTACAAGTTATCAAACAAGTATTAAACTTGTTTCTAGGTGAAAACGGGGGGTAAAAGACATACCTAAAAGGTTTTAGACACTAACTTGGAATAACAAGAAGAAGCATGGTTCGTCAAGAAGGGTTTGGCGCATTTGGTGCACATCTCAACTTGTACACCATGCTCAAATGGTGAACTTAGCAACTGGTGCACTTCTCATATGGTACACTTCGCAACTGGTGCACTTCGCAAAAGGAGCACTTTTTAAGATGAGTAGAGATTTGGAAAAATTGTCTAAAAATGAAAGAATCTTTGGTTTTGCGTAGGTAATTTTCTTAAAAATACAATCAACAAATTAATTTTAAATTAACTCATTGTGTTTTATATAGCATAGGTATTAGGTAATCACTTTGTTATTATTTTATTTTTTTGCAGTAGGTCAAAAAGAAAAGATCACGTTTTTCCAATTATTATATTAGTGATTATGTAATTTGTTTTAAAAAGGTAATTTAATTTAAAGCTTTTATTTAATTAATAACTATAACTATAACTAAAAGAAGTCCAGCTTAATTATAATATTATTAAGTTTATTGATATAATTATATTTTTATTATTTCCGAGTGACTTTTCTTATTTTTGAAAAAAAAAAATGTTAGTGATTATGTAGGGTTTACTTCAAATTATTTTTGTTTTGTTATAATTATTTAGCAGTAGGTAAATCTTTCTTACATATTTTTTATTACTTTCGTGTGACTTTTTATGTTATTATTGAAAATTGTTTAAGTTTAAGTAAGTGTGTACCTACTTCAAAGGTATTTGTTGATTGTATTTTAAAGAGAATTACCAACGCAAAACCCAAGTTTCTTTCATTTTTAGATATTTTTTCCAAATCTCCACTCATCTTAAAAAGTGCTCCTTTTGCGAAGTACACCAATTGAGAAGTGCAACAGTTGCGAAGTGTACCATATGAGAAGTGCACCAAATGCGTCAAACCCGTCAAGAAGTCATTGATTCGAATCCTGCTAGTGTAAGTTTATCTCCAGAAACAGCAGGAAACAAAGGTTGGTTTGGTGGAATCATTAGAAGACGGAGACGAGTTACTATAGCGCCTTCTCTTTCGCACATTATCATACAAAAGAAAGACAAAAAAATCTTTTTTAGGGTAGGTGGGCGACAATACCTTAGAAAATGTAAATGTACGTTCACACTGCGCTTCTTAAAAGTTCACTTAGTTTATACCTGCGGCTTCATCTGTCGTATAAATTGAGAGCCGTTTATTTGGTAAGAATTTTTTTATAGGTAATTTTTCAATATATGATAGATATGAAGGAAAGCAATAAAAACGAGAGTTAATTATTTATTTTATTATAATATACAAGTTATAAGGCAAATCACTCTCCGACGTGACCAAGTCCTCAGGAAAGCAATAAATCGTAAAATCCAATACACAAACCAGTTCACGAGTTGAGCATACCATACAGTCACAAGTAAGAGCACGTTGGCACAGTACGGCAAGTAAGAGCAGACCACAGAGTACTATAATATAAAAGGAAGAGTAGACTAAAAAGTACTCGAACTGTCATACTGTGTACACCGCCTTAGCACTTTAACTGACCAAACGCAATCAAAAAGTTGTGTGAGTGAGATAGCGCTCTACTAACTCGTCTCCGTGTTCATACACTATAGGTGTCCGTTTCGACCGCGCGGCCATGACGTTTTTTGAAGTGAAACTTCTTTATGCGACTTCCAACAAGTTTAACGTTTTCATGGAGGGGGAATATTTTCTATTACCCACTAAGAGATGGCGCTATTACAAAATTTGTGACTACGTAGTTCTACTAGGTACGCAAGATGGCGTGCAAACAGTCATGCATTCGACTCTTCGGTGTGACCAGCCTTCGCTCAATTTCCATGAGTAGAATAACTTCGATAAACTTATGTAATAAAAAGTGTACAACAATAAAATATTATTTATAAACTCAATAAAATAACGAGAGTGAATGCGTGACACTCGAACGCATGCGTGTAGTATTACGAAGTTTCACTTCTTCCGCGCGGAGGGACTCCACGTACTATTTTTTTTTATAAAGAAATAGCTGCCATGAGTTTGTAATAATTTTTAAAAGTAGATTCCCAAAACCATAAATTTGTCAAAGGTAAGGTTAAAAAGTTATAAGGGTATGAATGAACGTGGCCGCGCCATGAAAACGCGGAGAACCGGGCGGCCACGGAGATCTTTAAAGCTACGCGTTGCAGAGACCTGAAATTCAGGTAAACAACAGATAGAATTTGTAAAAATATAGAAAAAATACCTAGGTTTATATTTTAGGAGCTGTAACACTAAAACCCCATGGCCGCGCCATCGAAACGGTGACAAACACATTATCACCGATATCTCGCTGAAAAAGCATCGCCGACGTCTGAAGTTTTTTGTAGAAGCCAGATTTGAATTTGTCAGATTTTGTAAAAATACAATGAAAAATCCTAGGTTTATATTTTAGGAGCTATAAGACTAAAACCCCATGGCCGCGCCATCGAAACGCTGAAAAACACGTTATCGCCGATATCTCGCTGAAAAAGCATCGCAGAGGTCTAATTTTTTTTGTAAAACCTAGATTTGAATTTGTCTAACAATGTAACAATACACAAAAAAATCCTAGGTTTATATTTTAGATGCTGTAGTACGGATTCGCGTAAAAATTAGTCGTGATTATCTATCGAAGAAAGTAAGTAATAGCGAGTGTTTTTTTGTAAACAACACCTATTAATATGTAGAACTACTGATAAAAGGCAAAAAAACTTTTTTTTTCAGAATATCAAACCTTCAATACGTTTTGAAAGTTTCGATAGGGTGACCATGGGGTGCGCCAAAGTTCACCTAAATTTTCAACTCCGAAAATTGGAAATCCGAAAATGTTCTTCCTAACATTTTTCATCCTAACAATCGCAATTCCTAACTACTCTGTCTCTAATGTTCTAATTCCGAAGCATTCAACTTCATAATGTCAGTAGCAATAATCATCTATTATACTTTTATTTGTTTTCCTATATTTTCTCAACCTAACCATCTTTTTCACTATTATTCAAAGTCATATCTTTTTTGTTTAGATTTATTTTTTATTAATTAAAGCGTCTTCTTTAATTTTATTTTAAGAGGTGTGTACCCGCAAAGATATCCATAGGTTAGGTTAGGTTAGAACTGCGACCAACTACGCGCGAGCCGAGCGAGCGAAGCGAGCGGTGCCGCGGCAGCGGCCGGCGAGCGCTACCTCGAAATTGGTCGCGAAATTTTTCTAAATATTTTTTTCATGGTGGGGGCACTATAAATATCATCTTCTACCCACATATATTATTTATTACACTTGGTAAATGTTTCTTCCTGAGTATGAGTGAAATTATTATGGTAATTATGTTTAGGGATAAAAGCGTTATGATAAAAAACAGTAGGAGTTGAAATATATTTACAATAATGATATTATTAATTACAATTTTCGGAAACATGAGTGTTATGAGCATCGCTGGTAGCACTACAAATAGTATGAATGAAAACTTTAGGATGAAAAATTTTAGGGAGAGTGATCATTCGGATTACAAATCATTAGGAAGAACAATTTCGGGTAAAGAACTTTAGGTGAGCCAATATGGACCCGTGACCATGGCTTAGTGTTAACAGAAAACACCTATTGTATTAGATATTATATCTCAAGGATTCTAAATCGCCCAAAGACAATGTTTTTTTTTTAAGTATCTTTCAGATCCAAAGAACTTATTTTTTTTTTTTAATACAACATTTTTTTTTTGCGTTTGTCATGATACAGGCTGACTTTGAATAAATGCGACAAAAAGAAATGGGAGCTTCAGTTACAGTAACATAGTAATTATAAACTGATTTTTCTACAATCTAAATCGTTAAAAAAAATTACGTGATTATCGCTTTAAAATGGTCCATTGATGTTATTATCTTTATTTAAGTACGAATTATCGGTACTCCAGCAAAATAAATTAAGCAAAATAAATAAGAAAACTTAAAGTATCAAAAAATCTCGTCCTACTCATCGCAGTGCACAATAATCCCGTTGCCGTTCATAGCGGTCATTTACCTAAGTTTGCCTATTATCTAGTGTAAGTATCGCGCGACGTTGCCAAACCTCGCATGAGCGCCAGCGCCGACATCCCTTCCCGGCGACCGCCCCGCCGCGCGCCGCCCACCCTTGCTTAGTTCATTAGTCGTCCTAAAACGTTTGTAGGTCACGGTCGCGCGCGCATTCCGCAAATCCCACTTTACGTATTGCGAATAATTTGTATTTTTGTCTTGTGTTTGTCATAACAATGCCTAGGACGAGACGATATAGTTGTGAACCGTTAACAAACGTACAGTATCTTGATATTGTTGTGTGGTACAACACCGTAAGAAATCTACGTGAAACGCAGCGAAGATTTCGGCTAAAATATCCTAATGTCCCCCTTCATTGGGAAGAATTCTAAGAATCACTCAAAACATGCTGGACAGACGAGCTAAAAAACAAAAAATCAGGAGTGCATTCGAAACTGTAAAATCACAAACTTTAATTAATAAAACTTAGGGAAAATTTGCGGTGCCGTGCTCAATTGTGTTTACAAAACTGAGGTGGACATTTTGAAAAATTATTAAAATACACGTAAGTGTACTGATTTGATTTAGTGTAAATACTTACTAATTATTGTAAATACTGTGATTCCAACTTTTTAAATACGCCAAAAATACAATAATTGATTTGTTGTTGTAACAAACATTATTCAGGTTATACCTCTTACTAAAACATTGTTTTAGTATTTACTTTTATTGTACTTTTGATCGTCTTCAGCCGACAAAAGTATGAAGGGAAAGGTTTACAAAATTTTTATTAATCGTGCGCGCGGGAAAGAGATGCGCGGGCGGCCGGGCGGACGGGGGCGGCGCGATTCATTCATAGCGAGAATGTATACCTAAATCGTGCCCACTACGCGAAAACGGTAGTACGCGAAATTCTTTGATACTTTAATTATTTTAACGTTTTTCGTAACACTGTTAGATTCTTTTTTAATTTTACATTTGATATGTTCTAAATTTTGTTGACAACACGTATTATTGTATATTTAAATTTGTCGCATCTGTTCAATTTCACCCTGTATATTGATGTTGGGATACATGAGTTAATTACAGGGGTTATTTCTGGCGTAACATATTTTTTTTTAATTTCAAATGTTTAGAAAGGGTTCAAGTTCAAAACAATGACTTTTTTTATTTAGATGCTATGTGTACGATTCACAGTTACATCAAGTTACACAAGGATAACTCTTATCGTGCGCAGCGTAAGTGGGTGTTTCAAATAATAATCGGCCAATTCAAATCAAAATCATTTATTTAAAGTAGGCCAGTTACAGGCACTTTAAAATAGTCGAACCAGTGCGAGTCGTACTCGCACACACAAGGTTTCGTAGCACTATATTATATAATAAAAATATTTTTAACGCTGATTGTTTAGATTTACACTCAACCGCAAAATAAAATTGGTTTTTAAAAGCTTTTATTTTTCATAGTATTTTTTATGAAAAACAATGTTAACTGATGAAGTTTGATGAAAAAGTTTTTACGTTCTACAAACCTTTTTTTTCAGAATCCAACTCTTACTTCAGAAGTTAAGGAGACACACAACGTTAAAGACTTTGGAAACAAATATCTCATTAACATAGACTTAAGAATAAAAGTATATATTTCTTTTTCAGCCCTCTTATATGCATAATTATTTCAAATCATATTTGTGTAGTGGTTTATAGAACGCACCTACTCTCCAAACAATTGTGTGTGTCGTACCATAGTCTGGGTGTAAAAGTTCTGTGATATATCGACCGGACAGACAAACAGCCCTAATTCATAAATGGGTAATAATAATAATGAAGTATTTAGCCTTAGACGTTGTTATGGGTTTGAATTATTTATGAATTAGGTTTATCAAATACAGGAAAACAGGTTACATGTTATTATCTTACTGGAATTACGAATGTTGTGCAAAATTATTTATTATGGTACTCATGCAGAACCACAGTCCATTGCTTGATAGCTGAAAATACTTAAATAAGAAAACTTGAGACTTTTCTGTAAACACTAAGCCATGGTCACCCTATCGAATTTTTCAAAACGTATTGGAGGTTTGATATTCTGAAAAAAAAAGTTTTTTTGCCTTTTATTAGTAGTTCTACATATTAATAGGTGTTGTTTACAAAAAAACACTCGCTATTACTTACTTTCTTCGATAGATAATCACGACTACTTTTTACGCGAATCCGTACTACAGCATCTAAAATATAAACCTAGGATTTTTTTGTGTATTTTTACATTGTTTGACAAATTCAAATCTAGGTTTTACAAAAAAAAAATAAACCTCTGCGATGCTTTTTCAGCGAGTTATCGGCGATAACGTGTTTTTCACCGTTTCGATGGCGCGGCCATGGGGTTTTATTCTTATAGCTCCTAAAATATAAACCTTGGATTTTTCATTGTATTTTTACAAATTCTGACAAATTCAAATCTGGTTTCTACAAAAAACTTCAGACGCCGGCGATGCTTTTTCAGCGAGATATCGGCGATAATGTGTTTGTCACCGTTTCGATGGCGCGGCCATGGGGTTTTAGTGTTACAGCTCCTAAAATATAAACCTAGGTATTTTTTCTATATATTTTTACAATTTTTTTACAAATTCAATCTGTTGTTTACCTGAATTTCAGGTCTCTGCAACGCGTAGTTTTAAAGATCTCCGTGGCCGCGCGGTTCTCCGCGTTTCGATGGCGCGGCCACGTTCAAACCCTTATAACTTTTTAACCTTATCTTTGACAAATTTATGGTTTTGGGAATCAACTATTACAAATTATTACAAAATCTTGATATAGTTTTTTTTTTAAAAAAAACGTCATGGCCGTGCGGTCGAAACGGACACAAAATGGCATGGCCGCGTGGTCGAAACGGACACAAATCTAGAGGGTCTAATAACACAATCATGTGGTCGATTCAACAGTGATTAAACCGAAAATTAGTATAATAATTTTACTTATCTTGCCTGTGCGACAGAGTGGATAATTTTAATGACGGCTGGATTTAGGTTATTTATTTGCAGAATTATCATGAATTCCAATATTATCAACCCCAGCGTAATAAATTGATTAATGAAACAATAAGAGGGAAGCCACAAGCATTCATCGCGACGCTTACTCAAAACGGATTGCCGATTTTTTTAAAGTGAATACTTTAGCTGCGTTGAGCGGTTTCTGGTACGGGAAAAACTATGGGTTCGCGTCACCGATGACCTCAATATGCTCGTGACGTCATAAGCCAGACTAGCGACGCGTAGTTCCATTGTTTTGAGTTTTCACTTCTGTCAGCAGTCCTTACTGCCTATGTTTTTTTTTTAGACATATTAAGCTAAGTCCAGGTTTCCTCAAAAATCAACCCCTGTTGAGGTGAAAAGAGGGAAATACAATGATGGGTATGAAAACCTTATTCCTTCGGTGTAGAAACTTGAAACCGGGCACACACACTTCTGTGTGAAATTATTATCTAAATTATCAATTATTTTCCAACACACCCTCTTACCCTTTATTGTGGAGGTATTGAAGGGGTAAAGACGTAAAGTAAAAATCGGCGGCGAAAAAGTTGCGTGTTAAATACTAGCATTTAACACACACACAGCAAAGAAAAAAAACAAACGAATAATTTATGCGATTTAATAAAGTAAATAAAAATTATTTATGTCCTACTATAGAGCTACATAGACATAGTTGATTTAGTCTTGGAAATGATGGCACACCTTTACGGAATATTTATTGATGTTGGTTAAAATCCAAGGTAGGATGTCACCAATTAAAGATACAGTAAAATATCAAAAGTATATTGTAAACTGTGTGTACATGTAAATCAAAATTGAAATACATGTACAGACGACAGCAGGTTAAGCTACCCAAAACTGTCAAATTTCCCAATCAACCTTGAACCTAATTCATTAACTATAAAGTTGAATATCTATTAAATAAATTTGACAGATTGTTGTAGGTAGGTTGATGTGTCGTCTGTATTTAAACAATGAATTGATTGATGTTGCCATATTTTGTATCAACATCATTTACGAAAAATTTAAGTACGTACATTCAGTATTTACATTTATTAGTTACAGTTAGTGGTCCAATTTAAAAATCTTTTGGTTCACAAATCATAAAATATGTGTATTATTCTTTAAAATAAACAATCAAAATCATTGAGGCAGGCTGCGCCAAGCCCAAACGAATTAGGATGAAAACAGGAGCATGATAATGATTTGAATCTATATTTTTATAAATATGACATCTTCTCTTTTCTAATATTTTTATTTATAGAGGTGAAATATTAAAATATAGTTGTTTAGAAAGTCACAATCCAAATACATAATTAGATCACAGGTTATTTTTTATTAAGAAATTGTGCCGAAAATTGTTCAAATACATGGATGCATTTGGAATCATATATTTACACACGTAAAGAATTAGACACTACATCTATCAGTCAATTGCATATAATAATTGTAGGTAATTGTAAAAATATTATAAAATGCTTAATTACGAATATTCGTCCTGATCTATCAGACACGTCGCTTTTTTTCCTTTGCCTAACTTTAACTTGAAACTGGTGTTACGATTATGAACATTTCTAGGCTCTAATCAATACTGACTTATCAATAAGTTCTATTAGATTACGTGCAAGTAATATGCAAAATTCATAGATTGCAATACACATTTAAGCCCCACTTGTATCCCAAATCACTAAGTAAATGAGTTTAGCGATAAACAGAGTTAAATGTAATTCTCCCTCTCAGGGTCAGTTCACACCGAGACGCGACGCGACGATGCTTGAAGAGGCCAATGATTTCGCGCTGCGTCGCTCTACGCCGCGAGGCGTCGCGCGGTGCAGCGCTGCATGGCGCAACGTGTTCTGAATTCTACTAAAATCTACCTCACGAGGCCGCTCGACGCAGTGCGACGGCGCGCTGCGTCGCTCTACGCCGCGAGGCGTCGCGCGGCGCAGCGCTGCATGGCGCAACGTATTCTGAATTCTACTAAAATCTACCTCACGAGGCCGCTCGACGCAGTGCGCGGCGTCGCGCGGCGCAGCGCTGCATGGCGCAACGTATTCTGAATTCTACTAAAATCTACGTCACGAGGCCACTCGACGCAGTGCGACGGCGCGCTGCGTCGCTCTACGCCGCGAGGCGTCGCGCGGCGCAGCGCTGCATGGCGCAAAGTATTCTGAATTCTACTAAAATCTACCTCACGAGGCCGCTCGACGCAGCGCGACGTCGCGCTGCGTCGCTCTACGCCGCGAGGCGTCGCGCTGCATGGCGCAACGTATTCTGAATTCTACTAAAATCTACCTCACGAGGCCGCTCGACGCAGTGCGCGGCGTCGCGCGGCGCAGCGCTGCATGGCGCAACGTATTCTGAATTCTACTAAAATCTACCTCACGAGGCCGCTCGACGCAGTGCGACGCCGCGCTGCGTCGCTCTACGCCGCGAGCGGTCGCGCGGCGCAGCGCTGCATGGCGCAACGTATTCTGAATTCTACTAAAATCTACCTCACGAGGCCGCTCGACGCAGTGCGACGGCGCGCTGCGTCGCTCTACGCCGCGAGGCGTCGCGCGGCGCAGCGCTGCATGGCGCAACGTATTCTGAATTCTAGTAAAATCTACCTCACGAGGCCGCTCGACGCAGTGCGCGGCGTCGCGCGGCGCAGCGCTGCATGGCGCAACGTATTCTGAATTCTACTAAAATCTACCTCACGAGGCCGCTCGACGCAGTGCGACGCCGCGCTGCGTCGCTCTACGCCGCGAGCGGTCGCGCGGCGCAGCGCTGCATGGCGCAACGTATTCTGAATTCTACTAAAATCTACCTCACGAGGCCGCTCGACGCAGTGCGACGGCGCGCTGCGTCGCTCTACGCCGCGAGGCGTCGCGCGGCGCAGCGCTGCATGGCGCAACGTATTCTGAATTCTAGTAAAATCTACCTCACGAGGCCGCTCGACGCAGCGCGCGGCGTCGCGCGGCGCAGCGCTGCATGGCGCAACGTATTCTGAATTCTACTAAAATCTACCTCACGAGGCCGCTCGACGCAGTGCGCGGCGTCGCGCGGCGCAGCGCTGCATGGCGCAACGTATTCTGAATTCTACTAAAATCTACCTCACGAGGCCGCTCGACGCAGTGCGACGCCGCGCTGCGTCGCTCTACGCCGCGAGGCGTCGCGCGGCACAGCGCTGCATGGCGCAACGTATTCTGAATTCTACTAAAATCTTAGGTAGATTTTAGTAGAATTCAGAATACGTACCTCACGAGGCCGCTCGACGCAGTGCGCGGCGTCGCGCGGCGCAGCGCTGCATGGCGCAACGTATTCTGAATTCTACTAAAATCTACCTCACGAGGCCGCTCGACGCAGTGCGACGCCGCGCTGCGTCGCTCTACGCCGCAAGGCGTCGCGCGGCACAGCGCTGCATGGCGCAACGTATTCTGAATTCTACTAAAATCTTAGGTAGATTTTAGTAGAATTCAGAATACGTACCTCACGAGGCCGCTCGACGCAGTGCGCGGCGCAGCGCTGCATGGCGCAACGTATTCTGAATTCTACTAAAATCTACCTCACGAGGCCGCTCGACGCAGTGCGACGCCGCGCTGCGTCGCTCTACGCCGCGAGGCGTCGCGCGGCACAGCGCTGCATGGCGCAACGTATTCTGAATTCTACTAAAATCTTAGGTAGATTTTAGTAGAATTCAGAATACGTACCTCACGAGGCCGCTCGACGCAGTGCGCGGCGTCGCGCGGCGCAGCGCTGCATGGCGCAACGTATTCTGAATTCTACTAAAATCTACCTCACGAGGCCGCTCGACGCAGTGCGACGCCGCGCTGCGTCGCTCTACGCCGCGAGGCGTCGCGCGGCACAGCGCTGCATGGCGCAACGTATTCTGAATTCTACTAAAATCTTAGGTAGATTTTAGTAGAATTCAGAATACGTACCTCACGAGGCCGCTCGACGCAGTGCGCGGCGTCGCGCGGCGCAGCGCTGCATGGCGCAACGTATTCTGAATTCTACTAAAATCTACCTCACGAGGCCGCTCGACGCAGTGCGACGCCGCGCTGCGTCGCTCTACGCCGCGAGATGTCGCGCGGCGCAGCGCTGCATGGCGCAACGTATTCTGAATTCTACTAAAATCTTAGGTAGATTTTAGTAGAATTCAGAATACGTACCTCACGAGGCCGCTCGACGCAGTGCGCGGCGTCGCGCGGCGCAGCGCTGCATGGCGCAACGTATTCTGAATTCTACTAAAATCTACCTCACGAGGCCGCTCGACGCAGTGCGACGCCGCGCTGCGTCGCTCTACGCCGCGAGATGTCGCGCGGCGCAGCGCTGCATGGCGCAACTTATTCTGAATTCTCACAACGAAATGTGTTTCTTTTCATGTAGAAAATAAAGTTATATTTTGAATCGCACTTTAAAAGTGTGCGCGCAGCGTCGCCTCGCATCGCGTCTCGATGTAAACTGACCCTTAAAAAAAAATACAGAAACTGAAGCATGATTTCAATTCAGTTGGCGCTAAACGTATTTAGTGATTTGTGGAGCAAGGAAGCCTTTGATATACAAAATAATGCATTAGATGACCTTTAACTTATTAATGAAATTACTTAAATAACAATATAGTCTTTGTTTCAAGTAGGTCATGGTTCTTTTGCCGCAGTTTTGTTTCAAGTAGAGTGCGTCATGGTTCTTTTGCCGCTATCTAGTTTTTTTCAATACAACTTCACAAATATTGTTCACCAAATGCGACCAGCCTCATGACAATGTCACTCAAGCGCCATAAGAACCATGACACACTCTATGCACAACATTGTGGTCAGTATTTATAATTCATCCTTTCTTGATGAAATTTGCTCGGAACAGTTTCTTTTTTATGTGGCCCTTAAGTTTAAGACTCTTGAATTCGTTCCCGCACGGTGTTTAAACAAACACACTATGTATCTTTGAAATGTTTTTTCTTCACAAAATTTCAAAAATTGCTCAAAATGAAAATTAACTAAACGAGATCTCCACCTATATGTTACGTCCTATAAAATAGCTGCATTATCTATCTGCCATTAGTCAAAAATATTAATGCAATATTTTTATGTGCTTCCTATCGAAACTCTTAATTTGTGGTATGGCATAATATTATTGTAAATTATTAATTAATTAGAAGCTGCCTGAATCGAAAATCCTCATTTATAATTAAATGTCAAAGTGTATTTTGAACTTACAATTACTTGAATCTACTTTAAGAATATCCCTAATACATAATCTGAAGAATCCTAATTTAATTTCAGATATTTTTACCAATTTAATTAAAGCTTACAAATTATATTCGATATGTACAATTGCAATAGTTGCTAACAAATTAACTTAATAATTGGGAATGGGCAGTGAATAGTTACATGTGCACGGCTTCGTGCGGCGCCGTGCCGGCGGGCTCCTGTCATACGAAGGACGAGAAGCCCGGCAGCGGCGCCCGCGAGCGCGCCATGTTGTTCATGACGATCTGGCCGCCGTTGAGACTGACCACGGCGCTGCCTTCGGGCTCCGAGTCCGTGTAGCTCGAGTAGTTGCGCACCGGCCTCTGCCGCTTCCACGATTGCCGTAACGTATCGTTCACGTTGGCGTAGTGGTTCACGAAAGAATGCGGCTCCGACCTCACACTCTCGTTTTCGCTCTCAGAATTCTGTTAAAAATTAAAATTTAATTATTATTCATTTCGAATATTACGAAACGTGTGATGATTTATTAAAAAAAGATAATCATGTTAAATGTATTTTATGAAATGTACAGTCAACATCAAAAGTACTGGTTTAAGTTAGCTATAGATTAAATTAATAACCATAATTATAAACCATAATTTGTCACAAAAAGGGAGGACAACGTTGTGCTTTTGCTGTTTACTGTTTAATATTTATTTTAAATTTACTGACGATGGAATATATTAATTTTATTTAGCATGTATTTTCATAATAGTCTATTTAATAAAACATAATTACACTAACACGCCACTAAGGCGTCCGTCTAATATACTCAACTCAAACCAATAAAAATACTACTACGAAAGTGCGGATCTCGACGAAAGCGTGTCCAAAAAGATAAAGATAGCAGCAGCGGGACCTCAGCCGTCGATATTTACCGTAACGCGCTCCAGGGAGCGATGGAGAAAAAAATAAGGGGCGATTTAGTGTTCGAACGCTCTAGACGAGAGTTAGACGACGCTGATCTTGATGGTAATCACCTGAGAGTCGGAGGAGCTCATCTCGGAGGGCTTCTCGGTGAGCGAGGAGTCGTCGGGGTTCTCGTCGTAGGCGCGCAGGCTCTCCTCGTCGCTGTGGTAGGCCACGGAGCCGGGCGCCGGCCGCGGCGGGGCCTTGCCCAGCGCCGCGCCGCGCCGCGCCGGCCCGCCGCCGCTGGCGCACGAGTTCTGGCGCGAGCGGTACAGCTCCATGGCAAGCGTGCCGCGCTCGTCGCTCTCTCCCGCCAGAGATTCCTCCAGAGTTTTCTGTGCCTCTTCTGAAAAATACAATAGGGAATGTATGAGAAAAGAATTAAAAGCTACAAATAACCAAAAACGTAAAATTAAACTACATCTTGATGCTCAAAAAAAAATGTTACCCCTGCAATTTTCCATAGCATATTTTATTTTAAAACTTTAAAAACCAAATTGTTTCAAGACTCCAATAAAATAATAAAATACGTTTTAAGGGCCCTCGCTCACGGCGACTTTTTGTAGCGATGCAGTAGCGATGCTGTCGCGCGTTTGCATCGATACAGTCGCGATACTGCTCGCTTCTGTAGCGCGTTGCAAATGCGACTAAACCGCGTTAGTAGCGATGCAGTCGCGTATTTCGTAAACGCGCGTCAGCATCGCTACAAAAAGTCGCCGTGAGCGAGGGCCCTTAATTGCACGTTGTTAGGTTATTTATGTCCACCAACGTACCGAGTCTCAATATAAATAACAAAAACTTACTTTTGTATTTATAGCTCTTGCTCTTCACACAAAGAATAGCAATGACCATAATAATGATAATGATTGAACCAGCCGCGAGCGCGACCATGAACCACGTGCTTCTATAGAACGGTCGATACTGCAAGTATCCGTACTCCAAGTACAGTTTTGAAGGCGTTACGATGACCTTTTCGCTGTACGTTGGGTTACTGATCCCGAACGTGTTGTATGCTATCACCCGGAACGAGTACGCCGTCGAAGGTAGAAGACTCTGGTATGATATTGTGAACTCCTCTAGCACGCCATTACTAGTTCTGGTGATCGTTTCCCATCTTGTGTCATCTGTATCAAAACAATGACAAATAAAATAAAATTGATCATTAAACGTACGTTGTTTTGGATGTCTGTGATTACTTGATTACTGACGCCAAAAATATAAGTATTATGTGTACCATTATGATATCGCTACTAAAACTGCATCTAGTAAGGTTACAGTTGTTGAATACACAGGTTCTAATTGAATATCAATTTAGTGAAAGGATTTACTACAAAGTGCACACAATAACGAATAAACTTACAGGCCTGCCACGACTCCTTGGCTGCATTGAAAATACGACATTCATGTAATCGTTGGCCACCAAACATATCGAAACGACTACGTGATCTGAGGCTTAATAATGGGTGGGTGTAAAAAGACCCTTTACGAAGCCGAAACGAAAATTCGTTACGTATATCGTAAATACGATATACGTACACGATTCGATGATCATACGGTAAGCTTTGTCGTATTGATGATACTTTTTTTAGTACGACATAGTATCTTGAAATTGTTTGGCGACTGGCGTTACATACCTGACAGGTATTAATTGGTGAACAAGCTGATATTTTTTTCTCCGTTACTCAGCAGTTGGTCAACCTAGTACATTTTTTTTGTTTCAAAGTACCGTTACCTATCAAGCCAAGCAAGTAAGTTAATTTCATTAGACGTTGTTACGAAACGTGTCGTTCGTTCAATCGAATCGTATCTATCAATTGTATGAACATAGTGTCACAGTGCAGAGGTGTACCTTTCCGGCGAGCTTCGAAGTAGTACCCCGCGAGTGGGTGGTCGCCGGGCGAGTTCCGCCAGCGCAGACGCAGCGCGGCGGGCCCGGGCTGCAGCGCCAGCGCGCGCGGCGCGGCGGGCGCGCCCGGCTGCGGGCCCGTGCGCACGCGCGCGCTGCTGGCGAGGCCCGCGCCGCCTCCTTCCGTCACGCCGCGCACGCTGAAGCGGTACTCCACCTCTTCCTCTAGTCCGCCCACTGCTAGGCGACGCTCGGTCACCTTTTGTTTTACTTGCTTGCTGAAACCTGCGTGACGGTAGATCAAGTTAGTGGTGAATAGATTTACATATTATCGATCAATATTTAAATAAGTGTCTTTTAAACCGACCGTTATCGAAAAATATTATAATGGCTATCATAACTAGTTTAAATATTTAACACAAAACTCATCACTCAAACAGAGTCTCGCTCTCTCTACACATAATTAATTTATAATAATATCAAGTGTCTCACGTTCATCCTGTTCTATAGTCTCATAGATGACCAGGTAGGCCTGTATGAGGCCGTTGCGTCGATGGGGCGGCTCCCACGACACGACGAGGCTGTTCATGGTGATGTCGGTGAAGGTAATGTTGCGCGGCGCTGACGGCAGGCCCTGTAGCGTGCGCACTGTCACTGCGGTGGAGCGAGGGCCGTCGCCTGCAGCGTTGAATGCTAGCACCTGGACGAATTTATTTAAACACGGGTTACTTCATTGAACTCAACTAACTCTTGGTATTTTGTATGGCGAAATTTCAATTTACAATAATTCTTAAATCACTTACGTATGTATTTTAAGAATTATTTTAGCTCCAAAATAAACGAAAAATAATTAAATACCTGTATGCGATATTGCGTGTATTTGTCGAGAAAGACGAGTGAATGCGAGGTGGCGGTGGCGGGTACAACCTCGATCTCTTCCTCTATACGACGACCGGGTTCCGGCTCCTCGGGAGAATCCGTCACTAGGTAGAAGATCTGCAAAGCAATATGTATGTTGAAAATAGCTTACAATATAGAGTAATTAGTTTTGAGTTATTTAAGTCATTCGCCATCGATGAAACGACTGCACGCACCTAGTTTCATGTTCTGGATTTTTTTATCTAAGTAGTAGCTTATGCCTGCGGCTTCGCCCGCGTGGTATTCGGTTATTGTCCTACGGGATCGTACGACCGGGATAATAACCCTATGTGTTTTAAGTTACAAACATCTGTGTGCCAAATTTCATCCTCGTTCGGTCAGTAGTTTTTGCGTGAAAGAGAAACAAACATCCGTCCCTCCGCCCCTCCTCACAAGCTGTCAAAAATAGGGTAGTGGAGTGGAGTTGAAGAACTATATATAAGGTGGTATATACCTTGTATCCCAGTAGGTCCCCATTCTGCTGCGCCTGCGTGGGCGGCGTCCAGGACAGCGTGACCTCGGTGGGCGAGAGCGCGCGCGCCTGCGTGGGCGTGGGCGGCGCGGTGGGCACGGCCTCGCCCACCCACACCACGGCCGGCGTGCCGCCCGGGCCCGCGCCCTGCGAGTTCACGGCGCACACGCTGATCTCGTAGTTGCGGTCCAGTGCCAGCTCGGTCAGGACTACTTCCTCGCTCTGGCAATAAAATATGATAATTTGTCAAACAGATCAAAGTAATGTGAAAAAAAGTAGAAAAAAATGGGCCCGTGCCCCGATATGGTTGCGCAATTTTAAACGTTTACTGATCAAAAGTGCCAATACGCCCAAGTTGCGTATAAGGTAGCTTGAGCACCACCAGACGAATAACAGAATTACGGATTATACACGGCGCGTTACCAAAAATAAATTAGTAAAAGATACTGTTTAGTCCTAAATAGTAGTTTTCAAGAATTTTATTTTGCTGTAGAACTATAGTAGTAAAGCATTTAAACAAGCACGCATGTCTCTTGAGTGTGTAGCTGTGACCCGGTTATTGAAGTACAGCTACCTTGATGCCCGGCACCTCCTGCTTCATGGCCTGCTGCAGCGCGGTGGGGAAGTCGGTGAGCGGCTGGTAGCGCACTTGGTAGCCGCCCGTGCGCGTGTCGCCGCTCCAGTGCGCGTCGCCCAGCGGCGTCCAGTGCACGCGCACGCTGCTCGGCGTGATCGGGACCACGTGCAGGTTCTCTACCGCTTTACTTGGCGCTGGGGATGGAAGTTAAACTGTTCATTAATAAGTAGCTTTAGCTAGTGGCTTCGCCGGTGTGAATGTCGGGACCTATGTGACCTACTCGTACATTCTAACACAGAGGTAACAGATAGGCGAGTTATTTTTGCAGTAAACGATCAACAAGATTATTAGGAGGATAATCTTAAGGCCTATTTCCCAAACTCCACGAAAATAGTGCTGTCCAATCCTTTGTCAAGTGTCAAAGAAAAACACTACTATCGCGCCTTAGATGATCGTCTTTCGAATTTTCTTTACAGGTATACTCGGTTTCTCATATTGAAAGTCTTCCAAATTCCAGACAACTATTTATCCGAAAATTTTCTAAACCATCACCGTTATAAATAAAGGGTATGTACCTGCGGGCAGTGTCCGTACAGTTTCGGTAGCGTTGCTGTATCGACTCGGTCCGATGTCATTGGTCGCTCGAATGCGGAATTGGTACGCCGTGTACGGCTTTAGACCCTCGGCTGTGTATGACGTCACAAAAGGATCCACACGCTCAGGAATCGTTTGCCAAGTTCCTCCGTCTTCCTTTTGTTGCACAGTGTAGTATCTGAAAGAAATAGAACGTCTTTGCCTTAGAATTTGAAAATATATGCCCTTCTTTAGGTACAATCAATCAACAGTTACTACTATTAGTTACTAGTACAGTTATTATTACTGGTTTGAAATTGATATCGCTTTTCATCGTAAAAGGAACGCTGATATCTGAAGTACAAGGTTACCATTGCCGTACAGTCGACTGTATCTACGGATCAACTCACCATCACCAATCTACGATGGATACGATCTCCGATGCCGGATTTATTTCCTTGAGTAGTGGTAATGGGCTCAAGTTGTTGTCGGGGCTTCAAGCCCAGACAGGTGCGGAGCTTTGTTGAATTTATTTAATCAGCATTGCTCTCAAAACGACATCGCGAGTAAACTAATTGTGTTCTAATTATCCAAAAAGTAGAAGGCATGTCACATCTACCAATCCGCACTGGGCTTGTGGTGGATAACCTTCTTCTCACAGATATCAGGCTTGTGTCGTTGCGATGAAAACATTATAGGATATGCTTATGCCAACTAAAAGAGTGTACCTGAGCGGCGCATATCCATCGTCACCCGGGGTCCAAGAAAAGGTAATGTGATGTGGCTGCAGCAGCGAGCGCGCCACGTTGGGCCGCGGCGGCGGCGCGGGCGCGGCGCGGTTGGCCGTGCTCAGCACCAGCGCGCGCGCCGTCGCGCCCCAGCCCAGCCGCGTCTGCGCGCGCACGCTGAACAGGTAATACCGCTCCGAGGCTAGCTCCGTGGCCCTGTTCAATAATGTGAATGGTCAGTAGAGCCCTGCCATAAGTATTTTCAACCACTGAACGTTCTACCTAATGTTTATGAAAGTAATGATCATGGCAATTGCGTCAGTCATGCAAATTCAGAGGTGGAAAAGAACTGTGATCGGACTGTCATACAGAAAGTGAGTTGCATGTCCGTTACAAATTACGTATATTACATTGATAGAGAAAAATCGGTAGGAAATTTTAAAGTACACTACGTTCTCAGTTTTATTTATTTTCTAGGTTACGTGATTTTGGAAAAGTTATAGAATCAATTTGATTGAAACTACAACAAAGAAAATAACAAGTATCTGAATAAGGCTTCAGTAAAAACAAAGTACAAAATCAAAGCTTACCGGAAAGTTCGGTCCGAAGGCAGGAACTCTCTAGAAAACACGTGTTGAGTGCTGCTGTTGAGGTGGTACGTCACTTTATATGCCAGTATTTCTCCGTTAGGATCTTCTGGAACGTCCCAAATGATGCGCGCGGTCGTGAATGTAACATCAGGGAACGAAACGTTGGATGGCGGGCCCGGCGCTGAGCACGAAACGAAATGTTACGAATACAAGTTGTATAGAATCATTGTTTAGTAAAGAAAGTAATTGTAGATATACGTACTGTCTTCGAAAGTCCTGACTGTAACTGGTGGATCACTCAAGGCCCCATCTCCCAGCCTTGTATATCCTAACACTTGTATTTGATAGACAACATATTTCCTCAGCTCTGTCAGCGTTATTGTGTGAGTCTGGTTCGACGGCACTGCTTGACACTCCACCTTCTTTTGTTCGGGTCGTGGTGGTGGCACTACTGCGGCGTAACACACTTTGTATCCTTCGATCAAACCGTTTTGTTCTGGTGGTGGAATGTCCCCCCAGAGAACGACTACTGTTGTTGAAGATGTGGCATTTGCTGATACGTCTGTGGGACCTCGTGAGGGAACTGCAACATTATGAGAATAATTTCAGGGTTTTCCTTGAAGAACTCTGTTTTTTTTTTTCAGGTATATTAATAATTATCACGCAACCTTTTCTTGAACTCACCTGCTTCCCTCGTCCTTTCCATGGCAGTGGGACTAGCAACTGAGGTCCCTACTTCGTTTATAGCCGTCATTCGTATTTCATAGACCGACCATTCTTCTAAATTAGACAGTACGTGTGAGTTTGCTGTGTGGTCCTCAATAATGCTATGTAATGTATCGTTACTGTCGCTCCTTGTGTACGTTATGTTATAGCCTTTCGGATTACCGTACCATTCGCTTTGTTGTAGGGGCTGAAATCATAAATTCATCATAGTCATTAAGTATCTATGGCGCGTGATCTCAAAAGCTTTACCATAATTCGAAAATCATACGGAAAAAGCGAATTTAACACGTGCAAATATTAATAAACGTTTAAAAATATATAGAAAAGTCTTACAATCCATCTGACGCGTAAATTAGTTGCGCTGACTGCGCGAACGGTTACATTCTTAGGCGGGTGTTGAGGCGGCGCTTGAATAGTCTGGAACTCCTTACAAGGCTCCGAGGGTGGTGACGAACCAACCACGTTAGTCGCTATCAGTCGGAGTCTGTACGTAGTGAAGGGAATCAGACCAGTCACGTGTATAGACTGGGCATCCGGCGCGTTTACTTCGAATATTGTCACCCATGATGAATTCCGCGCTGTCTGAGCCTGTTTGAGATATATATACTTTATTGTACACAGGTTTTCACACGCCATTCAATATCCTATTTACTCGAGTTTAGAAATGTATAAATTCCAAAGGACCTCGTGGATAAGTACTAACTGCCGCTCGGGGTCGATCTTCAGGTTAAGCCGCGCTTGCCTAGGTTGCTCCGTGGATGGGTGACCGCCCTTTACATGCCGTGAAAGCACTCTAAGCCGTTGGTCGCGGCTGCCATTTGTAAATCATTGACAGTCGTTACAGGTAGTCACTTACACTAAAATGGAAATGGGCAGGACACATTTCACGCTACACTGACAAAAGATGGACCATAGAGACCACTCGATGGAAAGGCCCAGGAGGGAAAAGAAATGTTGGCAGACCAAAGAGAAGGTGGGCTGATGACATTGTACAGGTGACAGGGAACAATTGGTTAGATCTAGGCAAGGACAGGGACGTGTGGAAGAAGCTGGAGGAGGCCTTTACCCAAAAAGGGGTCCATATTCCAAACAAAGAAAATTAACATAAGTACTAACATATTATAAGGAAAACATACTAACAAACTACTAACAATATTTGAATTTTTAAATTGGTAATATGGAATAAACAGGCTTTATTATTATTATCTTCTTTATTCATCTATAATCTTATCTTTTATATTTTTACATATTTCTTACAAAAAAATAACAAAAAACATTTAAAAATATAAAAATATAAAAAACAGGTTTCCGCCGGTAACGAGAGCAGGGTCCAAGCTACCGATGGTTAGGGCTGCAGAGACAGGAACCTCCTCACAATGCGGGCCGTATCAAGGAGTACTGCCTTCTGAATCTGGCTCTTGATCCAACTGCCAAGTGAGAGCTTCGACAGATGTTCGTCGAGGCTCTTGGCCATAAGGCCATTGGCCGTTACGACAATCGGCACAATGATAGCAGAGTCCACATTCCACATATCGACAACCTCGTGAGCCAAGTCGAGATATTTTATCTGTTTCTCTTTCTCAGCTTTCACGAGGTTTTCGTCATGCGGGATGGTAACATCGACTATCATTGCGCGGCGCGCTGATCGGTCTATCACCACTATGTCAGGCTTATTGGCAACAATAGTCCTGTCAGTAATGATAGGCCGATCCCAGTACAGCGTGACATGGTCTTTCTCGAGAACTGGGTCGGGCACATACTTGTAGTACGGTACCTCAGATTCCACAAGTTTATATTTCAAGGCAAGTTGCTGGTGAATAATCCTGGCCACTTGGTTGTGCCTGTGTAAGTACTCGCCGTTAGCCAGACGAAAACAACCAGAAATAATATGTCTGATGGACTCACCCGGACAGTGGCATGCCCGACACACGTCCACCGTCCCGTCCTTCATAATATGTTTCCGGTAGTTGTTCGTCAGCATAACTTCGTCCATAATCGCACAAACAAAACCTTCAGTTTCCCCAAAGAGGTCGCCGAAACGTAACCAGGACACGGACGCTAGAAAATCTACATCAGGTCCATGAAGAGCCTGGTAATAGCGCCCGTGAAGAACCTTGCCTTGCCATATTCCCTTGCGGTCATCGGTAGTCAGTATTACAGGTTTGCGCCAGTTCTCTTTAGCCATGGACAGCGGGGTGAGTGCCTTGTCCACTGCGACCACATCTCGGTGCATACCCACCTCTACTTTTAAAAAATATTCTCTGAGGCTGCACACCTCGCGGTTGTGGAGGGTCTTCGCGTTTAAAAAGCCTCGACCCCCGCACTTCCGCGGGATGTACAGTCTCATCACCGATGATCGTGGGTGATGCATCCGGTTTGCGGTCAGCAGTGTACGAACTCTCCTATCCAGGGCGTCCAGTTCGGTCTGAGTCCATTTGAGTATGCCAAAAGAGTACATTAAAACCGGCATGACCCAACCGTTGAAGGCGCGCACCTTGTTCCCGCCCGAAAGAAGGCTATTTAGTACCTTCTTCAGGCGACCAAAGAAGCGCTCCCTCAACGATTGCTTCATATCAGCTACATTAATGCCTAACGCTTCCGACATACCCAAATACTTATAGTTTTCGGATGAGGAAAGGGATCTTAGGTGTATGGAATCAGAGAGCTGAAGTCCCTCGGATTCCATAATCTCCCCTCGTTTTACATACATGACTGCACATTTGTCCACACCAAATTCCATCCTGATGGCGCTACTAAAAGTTTCAGTTACTTTCAGTAGCTCCATCAGTTGCAATTTGCTAGGGGCAAAGAGTTTCAAATCATCCATGTAAAGAAGGTGAGATATGACCTGACCACCTCTCCTCAACCGGTACCCTAGACCTGAATCCTCCAGCAATGTGCTTAGAGGATTCAGGGCTAGACAGAACCAAAGTGGACTCAGACTGTCGCCCTGAAATATACCCCGTTTAATCCATACAGGCTCATCGTTCCCCTGGATTTGTCGACATCCTGGATATCGAAGGACCGTCCTCCATTGCCCCATACACGACTCAAGAAAGGCGCGTAGAGTTGCATCTATCTTGTACAACTCCAGCACCCTCATGAGCCATGTATGTGGCACAGAGTCGTAGGCCTTCTTATAATCTATCCAACATGTCGACAGATCCTTGCGGGATCGACGAACCTGTTGGCTAATGACCATGTCGATGAGGAGAAGCTCCTTAGTACCACGGGACCCGTTCTTACATCCATTTTGAGAGGCCGACATAATGGAATTACTATCAATGTGTTTGCTAATTTTCTCTCTCAAAATGGATGTAAGAAGTTTATAGACCGTCGACAAACACGTGATCGGTCTATAATTCTTGGGTTCCGTAGGACTACCTGACTTATGGAGCAGGTGGGTAACACCCGTTGTAAGAAACTCTGGTAGCGACCTAGACTCTAAGCATGACTGGAATTGAGATGCCAGGCAAGTGTGTGAACTACTTAGCCATTTGAGCCAGAAATTGTGCAGTCCGTCCGGTCCCGGAGATTTCCAGTTCGGTAACGGACGAACTGCTCTAGCAACATCTAACGGTGTTATTAAAATGTGTTCCATTTCTGGGATAGATTCACACACTCGCTCGACATCTCGCATCCAATCATCCTCCGTATGACAGACGGGCACCGACCAAATGCTGCGCCAGAATGAACACGTGGCAGCATCATCTGGGCGGCACACGTCTGTCATATTTTTCTCGGGTCGCTCCCAAGCTCTGTATACCCACCTCTCATCACTCTGGAACATGCGATTCTGCGAGTATCGATCAACACGTTTCTTATACCGCCGAATACGGTTCGCCCATGCATACACTTTCTGCTTCAGGAAGTCAATGCGCTCTGTGACTCGGGACATGTATTCTTGAGGACTGATCCCAGTCCCCAAGAATGCCCGCCTCACAAAGCGCATCACACGTGGTCGTGTATTACCCTCCCTGAAGCAGTATAGTTTGCCGATGAGTACCCTGGCCCCGTCGATACGGCACTCAATCCTGCGTTGCCAGGCTGGTACGGCTGGTTTTGGTCGAGTAGCTACGTCACAATTTGGAAATTTGACGTTTGCTAAACGACAAGCCGCTACAGCCCCACAATACAGGATCGAGTGCGTATCAACAAGGTCCTCGCTACTCTCAAATATATTTTTTAGTTGCGAGTCCAAGGTACACACCAGCGCCCTATTTTTCTTATGCATGGGAAGCCGTGGTAATCGAGGCCTAAGTTGGGCAGGAGTGGATCGATACTCGTGAAGCGCATCCTCCAGAGCGCTCCTCAAACGTTCGTTGCACTGGCTACTTACCGTGGCAACCCTATCTTCATCCTCTACAGCATCAAGATTGGACCGCGGTGGGATTGCGTCAATAGTTGACGCTTGCACCGCGGTTTGCGCCGGAGTCAAGTCGATATGGTTGCTCAGTACCTCTGAGCGCAGCCTATCAAGTGCGGCGTCGTCCAACATGTGATTGCGCTGGATGACCCGCACCTGATCCGATAGTCGTTGGGCCGAAACGTTGACGGTTGGTTCAAGAACCTGAAAAAGAGACAGCATCCTAACACGGTACGCAGTGAGGTTAGTTCCCCCCTCTGTAGACCCGTAATATGCGCGCATGACGTTTTCGTTTATGGACCTCGTCCATCTCATGCGCTGCACACAACCACCGGCAGCGGGGACCCCGCTCGGGGCCAGTTGGCCCCTAAGTCCCAAGCTTCTCGGTGGCCGGCCTCGCCCCGGTCGACGTACAGGTGTAGGCCACGTCGGCGGGGAGAAATATTCGTCGCTGGAACTCGACGCTACTACCGCCGCCGGCGACACAGGTGATCCGGGATCCGGCGGCAGCGAGGCGGAGCTCAGCAACGAGTCCGGGGGTGGAAGGCGTGCTCGTTGTGACGCAGCTCTTGTTATCATTTTCTTATTCGTATTAATTCATCCATAATTTATTTCGTTGTATGTCCATGACATCTGTCATCTGTCTGCTTGTTGAGTTTTGGTCTTTGATCCATGTTTCAATAAATATTATATGTAGGTTTAAAACGATTTTCTGATTAGTAATGAAACTGATAAATATCTATTACAAAAACGGATGGAAAATGGTAGCAAAAAACTGATATTTGAAAAAAATTATATGGAGAATTTACGAAAGACGTGCACCTGACAGCAAGAGTTGCCAGTTTTTTATTATTATGTCCTTTATTCATTTATACTCCTGTTTTTTATATTTTTACATATTTCTTACAAAAAAATAACAAAAAACATTTAAAAATATAAAAAACAGGTTTCCGCCGGTAACGAGAGCAGGGTCCAAGCTACCGGTGGTTATAAGGGCTGCAGAGACAGGAACCTCCTCACAATGCGGGCCGTATCGAGGAGTAATGCCTTCTGAATTTGACTCTTGATCCAACCGCCAAGTGAGAGCTTCGACAGATGTTCGTCGAGGCTCTTGGCCATAAGGCCATTGGCCGTTACGACAATCGGCACAATGATAGCCGAGTCCACATTCCACATATCGACAACCTCGTGAGCCAAGTCAAGATATTTTATTTGTTTCTCTTTCTCAGCTTTCACGAGGTTTTCGTCATGCGGGATGGTAACATCGACTATCATTGCGCGGCGCGCTGATCGGTCTACCACCACTATGTCAGGCTTATTGGCAACAATAGTCCTGTCAGTAATGATAGACTGATCCCAGTACAGCGTGACATGGCCTTTCTCGAGAACTGGGTCGGGCACATACTTGTAGTACGGTACCTCAGATTCCACAAGTTTATATTTCAAGGCAAGTTGCTGGTGAATAATCCTGGCTACTTGGTTGTGCCTGTGCAAGTACTCGCCGTTAGCCAGACGAGAACAACCAGAAATAATATGTCTGATAGACTCACCCGGACAGTGGCATGCCCGACACACGTCCACCGTCCCGTCCTTCATAATATGTTTCCGGTAGTTGTTCGTTAGCATAACTTCGTCCATAATTGCACAGACAAAACCTTCAGTTTCCCCAAAGAGGTCGCTGAATCGTAGCCAGGACACGGACGCTAGAAAATCTACATCGGGCCCATGAAGAGCCTGGTAGAAGCGACCGTGAAGCACCTTGCCTTGCCATACTTCCTTGCGGTCATCGGTACTAAGTACAACAGGTTTGCGCCAGTTCTCTTTAGCCATGGACAGCGGGGTGAGTACCTTGTCCACTGCGACCACATCTCGGTGCATACCCACCTCGGTTTTCAAAAAATATTCTCTGAGGCTGCACACCTCGCGGTTGTGGAGGGTCTTCGCATTTAAAAAGCCTCGACCCCCGCACTTCCGCGGGATGTACAGCCTCAGAGAATATTTTTTGAAAACCATATTATTATTATTATTACAGGTAGTCAGTGGCCCGAAAGTCTGACAACCAGTCTTACCAAGGGGTATCGTATTACCCAGTACTAATTGTGTTGTGGAGGTTAGATAGGCAGTCGTAAGTCAAAAACTGGTATTCAGCTGCATCAGGTAAGACTTGAAGCCAACCCCAGAATAGTTGACGAAAACGGCTAGGCAGATGATGAAATGTATCAATTTGGTGATAGGAAAGTTAATAAAGGTTTTTTCAACAGAATGATCTCTCACTGCTCTGAAAAACTATAATTAGTGATAAAACTTCGAAGAAGTCTTCTGAGACTTCTTCGAAGTTCGACATCACCCAGCTCTTGAAAAAGTGATTTAAATAAATTTTTTCGTTAATTTATTTACACCGATATTCTCATTAAAATCCAGCTTTTACCAATATAGATAATGTTACATCTTACCTGTACTGTCCACAGCGATATAGAAGAGTTGCCATCAAAGCCATGTGTAAACTGTAGTAGTACAGAGAATGCTTCGATATTGGAGAGTGCTAGGTTGCGAGGAGCGTCAGGTAGCACTGGTTCGACGCCGGATTGAATCACTGCGGCCCTCGGCGGACCTTCGCCTACCGCAGTCATGGCGCATAGCCAGAACTTGTAGTGTGTACTAGCCTAAAATCGAAAAGGATATTACCACCTTCCTTTAAAAACTTTGAAGTATTAACATTGGTTCGTGTATGTCAAGGAATTCTTCTACAGAAGTTTTACAACAGGACTTATTTATGCCGCCAAAGTTGCTTTTTGTAGTTGTGGAACTGCGTTCTCGTACAAAAGGTAATTAAAGGCATATAAAACTCTCCACTCTGGGACGGCGATGCACCAGCGATTGCAGATATACAAAGGCGGATCTTGTGCCATCAGATGGGCCACCTGTTTTTTTTCTTCAGTTTTAATAACACTAGCACTTCGCCCGCGACCTCTTCCGCGAAAGTTGTGATATAAGCCTATATTACTCGGTTAAGATAATAATTTCTAAAATCGGTTGAGTAGTTTTTGAGTTAAATCTTAACAAACAAACAAATAATGAAATCTTTTCTCTTTATAATATTAGTTTAGATAAATACAACTGATACACATACCTGCAAGCGCTCCACCCTAATGCTAGTGACATTTGGCGGTAGAACTTCCTCTAGTATCGTTTCGTTACTATCTCTCATCTCGTAAGACAGTTTGTAGCCCATCAGGATTCCATTCGATTTTTTAGGCGCAGTCCAGGACACCCTCACTGCACGATCCGATATATCGTCAAAAAGCAGACTTCCTACTTCATCCGGAACTAAAAAACACAATTTAATGTTAACAATGATATTTACATTGTAAACATGTCTATTTTAACTGGTATAATTTAATTAATGTATGTGTGATCAATGGTTAGTACGAGTAAAGTTGTAATTTTAATGGTTGATAATGGTAACAGTAAGGTCCCCAAAAGTTTCCGGCCTACACAGATTATATATCAGAAATACAAAACCAACATGCCAATAAATTAATGAAGGTTTCTCCACGTTAGATACTCATTTTTAAAAAAGAATAAAAGTATTTATATAGTGTCCCTTTATTTATTTCAATCCATTTTTGTTTGGATATTAATCCTTAATTTTATAGTTGAAGTCGGAAACTTTTGGACCTTACCATGTAAGCCATTCTTTTTGAAGTGGTTACTTACTGTCTTCGTCCGTCCTAACTTGTACATAGTCACTGCGCGGCCCGTCACCAGGCTCCGTGAAACAAAGCACCGTTACGTTGTACTCAGTAAACTTCTCGAGGCCGCTGATAACAGCCGATTGCTCAGTCAAGGGATCTAGCAGGTTAGGAGGGACGCTAACAAGTTTATGCTCAACATTAGCACCCTCGTTCTCGTCCCAGATCCACGCTTGCATTTTGTAGCCCTGGAAAAAGGTTCATTTTAATAGTTTATTTAAGATATGTAGCTTACACCAAATCCTTCACCCGAGCGTTTGTAGTTATTATACCTGGTTTATGCCGTTGATTTTCTGTGGATTAGGCGGTGTCCACCAAACAGTTAATGCTGTAGAGTTGAACGGCTCACACCGAACACTATCGGGAGGCGCTTCGGGCACACCTTCTTTTGTTTTTATCATGAAGCTGTCCGAAAAGACACCGACGCCTTTGTCGTTGTACGCAGCTATTTGTACATTGTAATCTTTCCATGTAATCAGGTCTTGAATGAGATAGTTCCTCTGAGCCTCATTGGTGATGTTCTGGTGTGTCCACGGACTGTTGTCGTAACCCCGGAGTCTGTATCTGATAACGTAACCGAGGATGTGTCCGTTTCTGTGTTCCTCAAGTGGTGGTTGCCACTGTGTTATGATTTCGGATGAAGATCGCGCAGAGCCCATAAAGCCGACGGGAGGACCGGATGGTGCTGGAAACATTTGCAATTAAGTTACTTACGTCTGTTTCTAAAAGGATGGTTAAAACGTGAGTATAGCTCACGTAAATATTGCTCGTCCAAAAGAATTCTTTTTGGTGAATAAAATGATAATATTATTTAAGTAATTAAATTAAATGATTTATAAAAGGGATTAATAAAGGACTATGCAATATCTGTGTTTCGGTTTAAAGAAGCAAGAAAGAGAATATAAAATATTGTTTTTTTTTTTAACATTATGTTTTATCTGCATGCACCCCATGCATGTAAGGAATAATGCAATTGGACACAAACAAAACAATCGTAACTACTGACATACTTTTTGTAATAATAATTATAGACAACTCACGTTTCATGCAGACGATACACAATAATAATGCAACCTAACGGACATCACAACTTACATAATTTTATTTATTTCATAAGCATCACTTTATTTAGTGATAAAAGAAAAACACGTACATTATTTAAGTTACGTTGAAAAAAAGTTGCGACTAAATTTAAAAAGGTAGAATACGAAAAATGCATGGTCAAAACAAATGCAATCTAATGTTTCAAAATATTACGCATACCTTGGCAGCATATTAGATCACTGGCTGCTTGATCGCAAAGAGAATACAATTTAATATTATGATATAGAACATTCATAAAACATCTTACCTGCCCAAGATTTTTAGTTCATATTAAACAGAGGTGTATAGAATGTTTGAAGTGCAATAACCATTTATTGTGCAAGTATTTAACAACATACAATGTGAAATTAAATATGAACCATTTTACAGTGGTAGAGTATATAAAGCTCTGAGAGAATTCTGTCCCGATTTGTCGCAGGCGAATGCCATCTATCATTCTAAATAATTTAGACAGAGCACGAAGTCGCCGCGACTGCCTCTAGTCTAGGCGGCACTTTCCATACAAACTTTGATATTGTTTACTCGAACTACGACGCAATTGACGGGTTTGAATGTTAACATCCGTAATTAAAGTTGTATCCTCGATGCACTTTTGCACGTCGTGAATTTTAGTAGTACCGTATGGTATGTAGACGTTGGCGGCGCGGCAATTCCGTCCTCTGTGATAATTTATGTCCTGCTGTCGTATCGATAAACCCGTTGAGGCAGTATAGTGTTACGTTACAACGGCGATGATGTTTTTTTTTTATCTATTTAAAATGTATTGTATGGTAGTTGGTCGTCTTTTATCAAGTGGAATACCCACGCCGTGGGGCACTAATATTCGGTTTTTTACGTATTTCATGCTATCCAATGTGTTTTTATAAAAGTTTAGGAGGTACTCATTTTACATACCTTCTTGAGGCAATGTCAAGACATCAGTTGGGTCGGAAGCAGGACCTTCTCCCACGGTGTTAACGGCTGATACTCTGAACTGATATGATGTAGCGGCCTTTAGACTGGTCAAGAGGACCCACCGTTGGTTTGCTGACACATTCATCGGCTCTGTTACCCAGTTCAGCAACGGATCAGGTGTAGGACCTATGACAAAAATGATTCAATGTTGAAAAATATATCTTCTTATGATTTAGCTATTTTAATGGCATCATCGCTGCTGATTGACTTACCGAACTCAGGAACAACACGTCGCTGCACGATGAATTTTTGTATAGGGGAGTTTCCGTCGAAGCCTGGAGTCCATGTGACATTGACCGCTCGTTGTGAAGCAGCTTCGAGTCTGAAGGCGCGTACATTTGTGGGAGCAAACGGAAGCTCGATGACGGACAGAACCGCATGTCGCGTGTGATTGCCGCCCGGCGACGTCACCACGCACGTGTACTCGCCCGCGTCGCTCGCACGCACGGCCTGCACTTGCAGGGCCCCATCTGCTGACACCCATACGCGGGAACCAGCTGTCATTGGCCTATAAAAACAATAACATAGTTAGCACGTCACCAGTTTTTATTCAAAGCAATAATAGTAAATGTTTCCCAACTCACTGTTTGTTGTGGAACCAATCAATATTGTATTTCACATTCGGGTCGTTTGATACTTTGCATTGTAGCGTTGCCGTGTGACCCAATAACACTCGTGTATCCACAGGTGGAGCAATAATTTGCGTTCTCACTAAAAAAAGAAAGATTTGTGTGTAGGGTTTCGTTTCAAAAACAGGAACCAGAAATGGTAGAAGAATTTATTTTACGGAAATTCTATTTTGAGAGTTAAAATGCGTATTTAATGTAAATACCATATACGCTCAAAAACATTTTCCGCTGCTAGAAAAATAGGATGGATGGATGGTTAGCATGTAAATCCCGTCATTTACTAAAAGCGGTCTAATATCGGTTGAAAAAATACTTTTCTATCTCATCAAGTAAAATGACGTTGAAAAGGGTTATCTTTTGTGCACTCGGGAGGTTTTCCCCTCATTTTGAAGATATTATCTAAATGGTTTAAGAAAATAAATCGTCTATCCTTTTGTCTTCGAATTTGTTTGCTCGAAGATGTTTTAATAGAAAATGGCTACTTTTAATGACATTCTGTTATAAGTAGCCACAGATTATTCAGTAGATATGAATTCAAAATACAGTGATCGACATAAATACTCATATTTTAGTATTGGGAATACAGTCACGGGGACTATTCAGTTTATTTTTCTTTAAAAAATCGGTAGATCTACCCTCTGGTCCGTGAAAACCCGAGGATTACGGCGGACTCGGCCGATAAATCCACCGCAGTGGGTAGTGGATCTTCCATCTAATGCCGCGAATCCGGGTATCGCTTGCACTTTCATCCTTGACTTCGGTACAGAATCAAGATAAACTACACAGTTTACACCTTAGGTGGAGATGAATTCAGACAGCGATTCCGAAACGTAAACGGTAGTTAGTATTTCTGTGATAAACTAACATCACAGAAATACTAATTTAATATAAGCGGAGAACTTAGATCGGGCGGCCTACCATGCCTAACTAAATCTCAGCTATTATTTTAGGTCTTCCGTAACGTTTCGTACGATACATAGATAGGTATAACTACATGACCCATTATTAATTAGACTGAACTGATTTGTTAAAATATGTTGTCTCACCCAGCCGCGGTGATAAGAAACGTGATAGCGATATAAATACCATAACATTTTAAATAACTGAAAGTAAAGTAAAACATGATGCCTATCGAAGCGTTGATAAATACAATCTTATCGGCTACCTCTACAATTTATAACTTATCAATTACGGGAATATTACAAATTAACTATTAATGAGAATTTCTTGACACGAGGCGGAATCTTACTAATATTATAAATGCGAAAGTTTGTAAGTATGGATGGATGGATGGATGGACGGATGTTTGTTACTCTTTCACGCAAAAACTACTGAATGGATTTTGATGAAATTTGGTATGTAGATAGCTTATACCCTGGATTAACACATAGGCTACCGCGGGGCGCAGTTTGACATAACGTCTTGGCGAGCGCCAAGCGTTTCTGGGGCGGCGTGGTCGGGATTGAGGTACTAGGAGAACATAGATTACCCGGAGATAGTTGAGCGTGGAGTTGGTGATGCCCTGGCGCGTTATTTTCTTTGCGAGCGTGTCTGGGGCGGCGTGGTCAGGATTGAGGTACTAGGAGAACATAGCTTACCAGGAGATAGTTGAGCGTGGTAACCTTACCTACCTACCTACCTTATGATATCAGAAAAATGAAGGAATAGGGTAGGGTAGGGCTAGGTAGGGTAGTTAGGTAGGTTGGGTAGGGTAGGTAGGTAGGTAGGTAGGATAGAGTGGAGTAGGTAGGCTAGGGCAGGATAGATAGTTAGGTAGGGTTGGGTAGAGTAGGTAGGTAGGGTTGGGTAGTGTAGGTAGGTAGGGTTGGGTAGGGTAGGTAGGGTAGGAGGTAGTAGGTAGGTAGGATAGGGTGGGGTAGGTAGGCTAGGGCAGGGTAGATAGTTAGGTAGGGTTGGGTAGTGTAGGTAGGTAGGGTTGGGTAGAGTAGGTAGGTAGGTAGGGTAAGTTGGTAGGGTAGGAGGTAGTTAGTAAAAATAGAAAATAGTCTGGAATAGCATATAGGATACTTTTTATCCCGGTAGTGTGATCCCGCGGGACAATTACCGAAAAAAGGCGAGCGAAGCCGCGGGCAGAAGCTAGTTATTTATAAACTTTTAAATGACACGTATAGGTACTCACCTAGGACAGTGAGGTAAGCCTCTCCGGATACGTTCCCAGCATCGTTTGATCGTACGCAGGTATATTTCCCACTATCAGCGGTTGTAGTACTTGTGATTAGCAGGTCGCCTTCTTCGAGTGCTTGTAATCTTGCCGATAAGTTTATGATTAAAGAATCTGTAACAGTTGTGGACTTTTTAAAACAATGTCAGTAAATTGTTGCAGGGAAACGACCAAAATGTAATATTTGGCTCTTTTTGACGACAGACTTTTGTGAGTAACACTAGTAGGTAGATATAGGGGTGCGCCAAAGTTCACCTAAATTTTCAACTCCGATAATTGGAAATCCGAAAATGTTCTTCCTAACATTTTTCATCCTAACAATCACAATTCCTAACTACTCTGTCTCTAATGTTCATAATTCCGAAGCATTCAACTTCATAATGTCAGTAGCAATAAACATCTATTATACTTTTATTTGTTTTCCTATATTTTCTCAATATAACCATCTTTTACACTATTATTCAAAGTCATATCTTTTTTGTTTAGGTTTATTTTTTTATTAATTAAAGCGTGTTCTTTAATTTTATTTATAGCGGTGTGTACCTGCAAAGATATCCATAGGTTAGGTTAGAACTGTGAGCAATTACGCGCGAGCCGAGCGAGCGAAGCGAGCGGTGCCGCGGCAGCGCGGCCGGCGAGCGCTACCTCGAAATTGGTCGCAAAATTTTTCTAAGTATTTTTTCATAGTGGGGGCACTATAACTATCATCTTCTACCCACATATATTTTTTATTACACTTGGTAAATGTTTCTTTCTGAGTATGAGTGAACATATTATGGTAATTATGTTTAGGGATAAAAGCATTATGATAAAAAACAGTAGGAGTTTAATAGTTATTTATCCAACATGTGAGGAAAGTTCGTTTTTCCTATGAGTTTTGATTTTGAGTCTTGAGTAACGAAGGATTGAAAAATAGAATCACGAGCGCAGCGAGTGATTATAAATTTCAATCCTGAGTAAGCGAAAGACTCAACAAAACGAATAGCAAATGAACTTGCTCACATGTTGCATACAAAAGTTTTCACCACTCCCAGCAAGAAAGTATTCAGTCATCATAGGTAAATAAATTAAATAGTCACAAAGCAAATCAAAATAATTCTTTTTTCGAACTTTTGCTTCCAATGTCCTTCTTTCACAGGCTTCTTTCTTTGAGTGCGTTTAAAAATTATAATCCTAAATTTGACGATGTATTTTTTCAATATTTTATCAAACTTTTTTAATGTTTCTGAACTTATACACTTACAATAATTTGATAAATTTTATAAAAAACATTAATCTTAACTTATAAATATTTCTATTCTAAGCATAAAATTATTTATTTTTTAAAATATCTTTAAAACTTAACATAAAAATATCAAGCAAAGTTAATTTCTGAACGGGATCATTACTTTCCTCACTGTTCAAACAGTGAGGAAAAACCAATTTTCCTCACTGTTTTCGTAGAGGAAAGACACTTCTTTCGTGCGGGAGTGGTGAAAATATATTTTCATTAATGATATTATTAGTTACAATTTTCGGAAATATGAGTGTTATGAACAACGCCGGTAGCACGACAAATAGTATTGTTTGAAAACTTTAGGATGGATCATTCGGATTACAAATCATTAGGAAGAACAATTTCGGGTAAAGAACTTTAGGTGAGCCAATATGGACCCAGATATAGCGCTACATAAATATTACGTTGTAGCAAATTCCTATGTACATTTTATTATTTCAAGGATACAAATTAGGCTTTATTCGTAGTTTGAATGTGATTAATCAGAGTTTGTCAATACAATCAAGCATAAAATTTATTCTCAAAGTAAAGGCTTAGCTTTCAGTTAATAGTATTTACAGATGACAATTAAGTGTCGTAATTACTAACCATTAAAATACCAAGTGACGTTAGGGGTGGGTGCTCCGACGGCGCGGCACGTGACGGTGGCGTCCTTGCCATCCAGCACGGTGAGGTTGTTCGGTGGAGTCTGCATTATGGGCGGGGACGCTACAAGCCACACGCACACAGTTAGGACACGACTACATGAGCCGAACTAGCGGGTTAATTATGTTCGATCTCTTCTAAAACTATATTAGTATAACACACGAAATCAGTGACACCTCATATCTGTGTGAAAAGCGCATGCGATTATCCATATTTAAAATATATATATAGGATGACTGGTAATTAGCGACCGATACATAAACACGTGATTACACTCATGATAACAAACAACTTTCCCAAAGAAACATTTTTTTATACTCTTTCACTTTTATCACAATAATACAAAAGCTGTAAGACATTCGCACCCGCTGGCCTACGGCCTATCACCTTGTAATAAAAGTGAAAGAGTATAAAAAAATGTTTCTTTGGGAAAGTTGTTTGTTATCATGAGTATAATCACGTGTCTAAGTATCGGACACTAATTACCAGTCACCCTATATGTATCTATAAATATTTTACGTGCATTATAAATATTGTGATTAAATAATAATAATAACGGTATCTCAGTAAACATGCTGCCAAAAATGAAATACAAGATATACACAAATAATTCTATTCTATTGTTCTAAAAAATTCCGCGATGGGTTACTTTACAAAAAAAGGGAATCAGTACGGAATCATTTGGGCATTTATTAATTTCATGGGTGATACGTATAAACACCATAACTTTAAACGGTCAATATTGAGCGCCGACACTTAGTAAACCGCACAGGTGTCTCGTGGCCCACTATAATTTTGCTGGGAATGAATGAATTTTTTAGAAGGATGTGCGTTAAATTCTTGCGTTTTACACGCACCTTACCACATAAAAGTAGAATGTTACCTACATTTCCTCCACCCGAGTTAATTATTTAGATGTCTTATAACATGATCTTATATTGATTATTTTAGCAAATAAAATTGTCATGCTAATAGATATAAGATATGGATCAAATAAAAGTGGCTTATAAGTGTATTTAAAACTAATCTACTTTGTTAAATATATTAATCATCTATGATCTATCTAAGGATTACGCATTAATCTTATAATGCAGGAATGTTTCTAATAAATCTGTATAATCTAAGAACAAATCAAATAAAAGTAAGTTATTAAATATGCATATCACCTAAGGCAAGGGTATAAAAAATATTGGTTCATAAAGCAATCATCACTCTGTGCTGAAAGAGAAAATCATCTATGCTCTAAGTGAATTGTTAAATGACAACAAGTAATTAATTCTTACTGCCGGTGTCAAATCTGAACGTTTTTGCTTTTTTATCGGAGGTCCTCATTCTTATTAACTTCATGTGACTTCGTGGAAGCCGCCTATTGTCCTTCACTGCACGATAGTGGCATACGTTAATTAGACAGTATTGTTATTTTACCTAAATTCACACATACAATATGATGTACAACGACCCTGAGACATACAGAGCTTGACGGATTTATAGAGTCGCATTCGCATTACGCGCCGGAGAACGGCTTCCAGAAATGAATACTAAATAATCATGATATTCATTTCCATATTTTATTAAGTATCTAAACATCAGGTTCACATGCATTGTTTTAAGATTCTCGTATGCAAGTTTTAATAACACATACATAACCAGTCAGCGTTACCGTAGTTAAAATTTGTATTAGTGAATCCACTTACTTTTAATCTTCAACCACGTGTAAATAGAAGATTCGCCTGCTTCGTTGCTGGCAATGCATTGGTATATGCCAGTATCTTCCATTTTGAGGTGATTAATGACCAGAGATCGGTCCACTTCCACGCGGTACCTGCCACCGCCGTCGTCCTTTTCAGGGTTATCAGATTCCTCAGCACCAGCGCCGACACTCGCGATCTTTTTAGCATCTTTGTACCAAGTAATACTAGGCAAAGGAATACCCTGAACATTGCAGTCCAGAACTATAGTACTTCCGAATTCTCCAAAAGTTTCAGATTTTAAATTGGATAGGAACACTGGTTTCTCTAACACCGTGACAAAAGCAGAAGCCGAGTCAGTAGCGTACCCTCCTGTTTTTAACCTGGCTTGGCATGTGTACTGTCCAGTATGCGTCAGATTAGCTGATATAAGAGTAAGGGTTCTATTCCATTGGTCGTTTAAGTCGAATGTGATTCCGGCTAAGTCAATCATTATCCCATCTTTAAACCATAAAGTTTCTAATTCATGTAGAGGCCTAGCGTTTGCAATACAATATAAACTAGTGTATTCTTGACCTTTTACTATTTTCGTGTCTTCTGGTTTTATAATTATTTCTGGTGCTATCTCTTTACTATCATTTCCAAAAACGTTAAGTTGTATGTATGGGCTGTTTTCTTCTTTACCTAGCTGTGTATTTATGGCACGTACTCTGAAATACAAGGTGATATTTAAAAAAAAACACTCATCTGTGATTAATAAAATATGAAACCAATGGAACAACTCATTTTAGAATAGAATGTAACCTGTATGCTTTCTCATCCTCGTGTGAAGTACAGAGTATGACGAGTTCATGTTTGTCAGTGAATGCGTATTTTTGATCATATCGCAGAGCGCCACTCTCGTCCTGCCATATGACCGACGGTGGTGGTTCAGATTCTATCTGGGGAAACGCTATTACTGCCGCTCTACCGGATTCAGCAGTTATTACTGTTTCAGCAATAGGCTCAAAGACACCCATATCTGAAAACAAAGGTATGTTAATTGAGCCCATCTATAATTCTAGAATCTAGAAGAGTCTATAATAATAAAATCTAGACGGTTATAGAACATTTGGCATTCAGATTTTTATGGTTTGACTAATAAACTTCATTTTTATACAAATAGTTGTTTCCAGGACAGTAGCCATATTTTTTCTCCGAGATTATTCCGCCTACACAACAAAGAGACATATGAAAGTACAAAGAGACGTATGAAAGTTTACTTACACGCGACGACAATGTTGTTCTTTTCGCTGAATATTGCTCCGACGTCATTTTTCGCTATACACTGGTATGCTCCGGCATCCAGCCGCTGGGTATTATGAATCTTATAAAACAACTCTGATGAATATTCACTGAGCGGTACACCGTTTCTCAACCATCTGTACATTGGTTGTGGTATGCCTAAAATGTGCAAAATAATATCGTTCAAGGTAGGGGAGTCCAAGTTTTTCTATTACTTAGACGAAGATAACATAAAATGATCATTTTATATATATTTAGAATTTGAAATTATATGTATAAAAGACTGTATAAATATAAGCTCGCTCTAACACGAGCCAGCCGAAGAAGCAGGTCCCCTTTATATGTAGAGTGTATTATGATAAGTAACCCATGATAAGCGAAACAACATAATTATTTATGCTAGGGCCACATTTATCGGGGATTGGTGACTGACTACACCTTCTAGATTGTCATAGCACTACGGCCAAATTATGGATGAGTTAACTTACCCATAGCAGAACACTGTAAAATTTTTGTTGTTCCTTCTCTAACTATACTATTTGAAGATGATGGTTGCATACTAAACCGCGGTGGCTGCATTTGTACTGAAATAGAACAAACTTTTAATAATTTGTCTGGTCATAATCATAAAGATTCTTGTTTAACAAATAGTTCATTTGGCAAATAGGCGCTTTTCTCAACTCAACTCTAAATAACACGATGCCTCATTGCTTTCCTGATCGTGGCTTATCAACATTAGCATCTCCAAAATGTTCTTTTAATTTATGTGTTAATCAAGAAATTCTGATTCTACAAGCTTTTAATTTATGTGTTAATCAAGAAATTCTGATTCTACAAGGTGTTTGTTTTGTCTCGTCGTCAAATTCAAGGAGGTAACTATGGGTAGGTAATTTTTTTTCTTATTTACGGAAATCGGTAAGTGTGAACCACCCGTGTTTTAAACGCGGGCCGTCTGATTCTCGCCGTATAACCGCGCTTCCACAAATACAAACAATCTTAAACGTTTATCCGATAATTTCTCATTCCCTAAACCACGTTAAGAGGGTTATTCTGAAATACTGACAAACATAAACAACCAAAAAAATCAGCGTTTATTAATAATTAACTAGGTACCGTAATTTTAATTGATTATTTATGTCTTGAGTGACATCCTCCTGAATTTTGACGAGGATGCAAAACAACACCTTGTATTTGACAGCTTTATATTTGAACCAGTCTGAGCAATATTGTAGGAGGCGTGTTGCTCATTGACCGAATTTATCTCCCCATCAAATCGCTACTGCGGATATGGTCGAAGCTCGTTGCAGAACAACTCATGAATCAGATTTTGAAACCTTTTACATTATAACTAATAACATTCATAAAACGTATAAATGTTATTAACAAATACATTAATGGAATTAAAATATCGCTCTTTTTCGGATGAATGAGCCAGATAGCGGGTGCGATGAGAAAACTTTTGTGTCAAAAGTTGGATGTCGTTTTTTTACGCTCCCGCGGGTATCCTAAAACATTTCATGGGTGGTTGTCTTGATTAAAGCAGCATCCCTTTTTTTTCTAGGACGTATTACAGAACGGCTAATTTCCGTTTTTGTTAAAACCGAGAGCCGAGAGAGACGTTCTCAACATCACGAACCCTCTAGCCAAGCCGTACCAGACGGATAACGGTAAACAAGGGTCTCAGGTTACAGAAAATGTACTGGTAAGAAAACGGAATTCTAATCGGAGCCCCAAAATCTCAAAATGATGAATGTAATTAGGCATGTACATATCAATGCAAAATAAAACATGTGTCGTTAGGCAATCGTTAAAATCAAGATAAAGTTTAATTCTCAAATTTTAGTTGTCTTTTACATTTACCGGTGTTAGAGGGAAAATTACAGTAAAAAAAAGAATATGCTTCTACTTCGAATATTTTAGAATAACTAACTGGCTTACATAAATTCCTGCACTTACGCACATGTTTAACCGAGGTAACTGTACTCCTCGGTCGAAATAGTAATGGGAACTCACGATAAAACAGATGGATAAAAATACTGCGCCACGATTAGGGTAACTAGGAGAAAGAAATAAATCGGTACTAAACACGTCGAATAAGCCGTTGACAGATCGGTGTTAGTAAGCTCCCAAAATACGATGTATCTGGAGTCTTTGTCTTTGTTCGAAGATAAAAGTTGGAGGCAGTTTTTCACGTCAATACTACTAACAGTAAAATCCTTATAGATGACACTTATTTAACATTGATTGTAACATATTGTTGACCTCTATTCTGGACCCTTTTCGGTAGTAATTGTCTCTGCGGGGTCATTAAGCTGCCCACGTATAAATTTCGGCAAATCCTATTGCGCTCCTAAAACCTCTAGTATTTACTCAAAGTTAGGTACTACAAAAGATAATTTTGAGCAATCCAGACTTCCGTTTGATCTATACGGAGGCATACGCGTGTTGAACATTATGGTGGTATTGTAAGGACTACTAATATAAGTTAGTAAGTCGTTGACAATCGTGTAAGCATTTGTTAACAATTTTGGACGTTCGGTGAATTTAAAATGAGGTTGGAAATAATACAGAGTTAGACGAGCGGGAGGAGTGAAGACAAAAGTTTTCAAGCCTATTGAATGCCCGCTGTTCGTTAGATATCAATAGACATAGCCTAGCCTTCTCCAACAACAGTTACTAGAAATCCTTTTATTTTGTGCTTATTGTAGGCACCAAGTTCAATCAAAATCATAACGTTGAACATGTTTTTGTGATGCAATTATAAGAAATAGTGAATCTGTTTATTTTTTACGCGGCTCTTGATTGACTGCAGTGAGCCTGACCCAGTTACCGACCAGTCAACACGTGTTGAGTATCATACCGACGGTTTTTAGTTAGCGTACATTATTAGCCTTTTCCTAAACGGGAGCAGTTAAAAGTTTACCAAAATATTCCTCTGAGGTGAAAGAAACATACACAATAGGTTAATTGATACCGAGCGAGCGACCACCGCTGATAGATGGAGTGATGAAAAGTCTTGGGTAAAAAGAGTTATGATATGCATTACGGAAGTAAGTCATTATTTGGTTAAAAAATAAGTGGATTATTTTGGTGTTGGTTATACGTGCTGTTCAGTGGTTTTGTATAAGTCTTATTGTAGGTAGGAAGCAACATAGTATTTACAGGCACTTCGGCACATACATTTTACGATGGCAAATACCTTGCAGTGTCAGCCTGTATCTCTATAAACCGTTTTATGTTCAACTTCATACTTTGATACATCCTTCAAAATACAGTGTTTCTATAATGTCGTGTATGTAATATTTCAGAAGTCTTGTTTATAATTGAATACACTACAATGTACATACATTTGACTTTACTTTTGCTAAACGCTTTCGAACAAACTTTTAATACGTTTTCCAACAAACTTTAAGTTGAACTGCCGCTTGAATATCGGTCGTTATTTCAATCTAATAACGCGTAAAGGGTGAAATAAGTAAAATACGCTTTCTAAGTTTGGTTCTAAGTAAATGCGTAACATAATTTAAACAGTAAGGTTGAAGTTTTGAGGCATGTATAATAAATACCAGGTTTTCAGATAATACAGCATTGATTTAGCAAGTTCTGCATTATTTAATAATAGCATGAGCATTTTTAGCCATAATCAAAATTGTTTCTCCCGCCTATTCCTGTTATTTTTTTAAACATTTATTTTTATTTTTTTATACAGCCATGCAATACACACGCTGCTGGGAGACCACTTTAAGGGAGAGGTAGACAAGTGAGATAAATAAGGTAAGTCCTCTAAAATCTAGAGCAAAGATTCCATAAATAATAGAGTTTTAATTGCTTGACTATGTGTCAGTCTATAAAAGAAGCTATGCACTCGTCTATCTTAATTTGGCAATAACCAAGTTGATAAACTGATAAGATACGCCTACCTTCACTAGGTAGGTCACTGGAACAGCTAACACACAGTTTTCTTTGGCTTATCAATCACAATGTGAAAACTTGTTATTCCATAAACATTGTATTTAAAAAGCGAAATAAAAATGAGCAGGTCTTACTAGATGCTAGCTATCTGCTGCTGGATACTTATACTAAACATTAATAATAATGTATTGGTATTAGATTAATACCTGTATAATTATTTTTTATCCACAATGCTTACATAGGTACGAACTAAAAACGAATGAAACGTGGATAAGTAATTTCAATATACAATTGCATAATTATTAAGGTCATTTCATTAGTTACAGATGGAGCAACTAGGGGGTGGGTCCAATGAGCTTCAACACAGAAATGGTCTAATTTGTATGCATCACCCCATTGCACGGTGCTCGTATAGGAACAGAAAATATATGTAGGTACTAATACTAAGTGCCTGCATTTCAAAGCCTTCATTTTGATAAAAAAAGCTCCGTGGAAAACTAGACAGGTACTTAAAAAAACAAAGCAAAACGATACCATATTAACATCAAAAAGTTATTTTAGGGAGCGTTCTACTTTTTAGATCACCATAAAATATGAGTTTTTCCACTGGCTAGCAGAAGGTTCTTAAGAGTTTTCATAAAGAATAAAATGCTCGTTTAACTAAGTTTAATTTACGTGCTCCGCTCGGCTATCTCGAATGCGCAGATGTTTGCCAATAAAGGGATTTCAAATATAAACAGCAGCAACAGTAATAAAAAGTATTCAATATTACAGTTGTTCATCTACTTCGCAAAGTAAGATGCGAGGTTATGTAAAAGTAAAACATGGGAACGCATCAAGCTAAGACATCAATATCGAAAGAACCGTTTCCGTTACGTGACTCACACCTATGGCACGTTTACTTGAAGCCAACGACTACTAACATACTAATAAGCGACATGTGATTCGAAAGGAGTTTTATTTACCTGAATTCAGGTGATTTAGTGTAATCATAATTTTATAATGGGTACAGTTTTGTAACCACGCTCGTAATGTCGCCTAAGGCAATTTCATAGTTCAATTCTACAATATTAAGTCTGTATTTCTACCATTTGCCTATAATAATTTTGTGTTATCAAGTTCGTTTCCGGTTTTTTTTCACTCAGTTCGCAATAATAGGCGGTAACCTGAGCCTACACCACAAAAGCCGGTCACATATGGACTGCGAGCATGTATCTACTCACACGTCAATGTACGAGAAACCCTTCGATTAGCTTTAGGTCCCTTTATAACGAAGACTTACAAGTGTCCGTTACTCCGTTTTCAACGAATAGTGTGTACGTTGAATCCACTAGAAAATGAGTTGCCTTTATGTTCCTCAGTTTAAACAATTTTGCAGCGCATCCACGATTTATAAATGGCATCGACAGTTGAGCTCTGCTTTTCCAGAATAAATTGTACTCGTTGCTTCCGTAATTAACTGTAAACTTCTGGCACAGTGGCTCAGCAATGTAAATAGTCGATTCATCGGGGTCAGAAGCTGCTATAATCTGACGATGTAAATTGTAAAGCGTGATTGTACTTCGGTTCTGCGGATTCAAATGAGCTGAGTCACAAAGAATGGATAGTGTTTTAGTCCTTCTAAACGTAACTCTACTCTCTCAGTGAGTCCGTTGTAGACTGTTGAAGAATGTGTGCAGTTTGACCGCAGTCCACGAACGGCACGCCACGGCCGGCAGCGCATTACAGCAGGCAAGCAACCGGTCGACACCGACGCAACGCAACGAACACTATAGCGAATAAAACGGCTCATTTCCCAGAACATGAATACAGACATACTCACACACAATGCAATGAAATTAAAGGCTTCTTTTATCGCACCATAATACTAGTTGAATTTAGACCCATGCATGTGCGATGATGATGAAACATGTATACATACTAGCATGGTCTGTAACATTTTAAGTACAAAATGCCATTGCCAGGAAACAGTACTTAAATGCCCATTACTAACTAGGTCACCGTTATAATGTGATTTCTTTCATTGTTAACCTTCTTGAGCAGATGATGTTGTTAGTTTAAAAGGGGTTCAGGTTACAAGAAAGTGTTACTGTTAATGGGAACGATACTCTTTATTGAAGACATTAGAACATCAGATTATAGCGGATTAATCCAAGAAACAAACAAAAATTATAATAACGAACGAATTTCTGTCACTTATCTGTGAATTTTTTTCGTTATGTAGAGACTATTTTGATCGTATTACATCAGTAATAATTAATTAATTAATTTTTGTACTTAGGGATCAGTCGTTCCTAGAACATTAAGGATCGAGTTGAATGTTGTGTCAAAAATGCAGTAGTTAAAATTGGCTGGATATGAGATCATGACCACAAAAACCTCGAAATTAAACTAAGGATGAACTTACATACACACACGTTTACGATAAAGTTCCTTTTAAATACAACCATTATGTTCGACATATTTTGAGTATTGATTTTGATAGAAAATGAGGTCAAAGATTTCAACACATTTATCATTTGGGTTACAATTTGATTTTGTACCATAAAAAACATGTCAAGTTGGCGAGAGAGAAGAGTGTCTGGATGGACTTTGGGAAGGCCTTTACCCAGCAGCGGGACAATATGGGCTTAGGGTTAAGGTAATAAAAAGACCCTGGATATCTGAATTTTTGAATAGCTTAAGAGGCAAATATGTATACATTATATATATACCCAGTGTTCATATGGGGATCGCACGCTAATATTTTCGACAATAAATGATTAATGTCGTTGTAACGATGAAACATTGCGCGAACATGAAAGAGCTGTTGGGCGTCCCACGTTCCCAGCGTCCTTTGTTTATCTTAGTCCAGGCAGCAGAGCGTTAAGCTACCGCCCCGCACGACCATGAGTAAAAATAGAAGTTGATCGATCCTTTTATTCGTGTCAGCCACTCTCTACATCATCAACAGGTACCCAACAGGAACTCGACCTTTTCTAACAAGTATGTCAAACTCAATGAAGTATACAGTTTTTAAGTCATGTCATCTATTGTTAGCATATGGGTTCCGTTCAAAATTGTGGTCCCAAAAACCCGCAAGATGTGTAATATCGTTGGGATTTCTAATACATATATCCCAAAACCCCAAGTGATTTGTGTTCTGTAATTCTGAGCCTCACGTAGGTAGCAGTAATAAAACCAATCCAGTGAGAGTTAGTCGGGCTGGCATTTCGAGGGTTGCTTTTCTGATTAGCGATTTTCAGTCAATGTTTATCAATGATATAATATTACAAACTTTTAATGGATTGGTCAGCAAAAAGACACATCATATAAAAGCCAGTTTGGTATACTTCCGCGTAGCTACGTAGTGGTACACTTGGTACAGCCCACAGGGCCGTGTATAGCTGCCCTATACATATACTGCTCGCTCCGGGTTTACTTAATTTATTTTCCGAATGGATACACAATGTTTATTTTACGATTTTTTTAGTTTAAAGGATGCATAATTCAATAATTATTACTCCGCATATATGATGTTAAAGCAACAGGCAGTCGACGTTACACAGCTTGACTTAACACACGAAAATTTAACGAGAAAGCTCAACTCTTGCTTTGTGATTTATGATTAATTTATCGTTAATTGAGCAGCGTGTGTTGCAAACAACTGTCGCTAAGCACAAACTCGGATTTCCACAAAAATTGAATGTTAGAACTATTCAGGCTGTTAGATTATTACCAACTAGCTACCAGCTAGCTAATAATATATCAAAAGAGATTTGTGAAGGTACTTCTGTAATGATCCCTAAATGTATGAGGATTGTGGATAAGCTCCAGTATTAAGATCTTTTCATTAAGTACCCTCAGGAGTGTCATCGCCACCGTACTTTGGAACTGAGCCTACCTATGTGTATTTGTAACATACCATAATACTTATAAGCTAAGTATGTTCGTATAATTTATACCTAATTGTGTCGCGTTAGGCTCCATAAATACGGTGCGTAATGGTTTTTTCAATGCTTTTTTACTGTCCCCACAGAGGCATTAGTCCAAAGTATTTCTGGTTGTTCATCAGTTTGCAAAATGTGTTTTATCATAATTGTGCTTCTGTGCATATTATCTAAAGGCCGTTTTATTAATTTTGCTTGTCTGTATGATAATAGTTTTCAAAGCTTAGTCAACTGCACATTAATGCTTTTGTTATTTTATAAAACTAAACGCAACGCCAGCGGAATTGTCGGCTATAAAGCTTAGTAGTATGATTATTCATAGTAAAACACAAAAAGGGAACAAGACAAAAGCCCCAGTTAGGGTCAGCTCACACCGAGACGCGACGCTGCGTGCAAATTTTAAAGAGCGATTCAAAATTTTAACTTTATTTTCTACACTAAAAGATACACATTTCGTTGTGAGAATACGTTGCGCCACGCAGCGCTGCGCCGCGTGACGCCTGTGAAGAAATGTGTATCTTTTCGTGTAGAAAATAAAGTTATATTTCGAATCGCTCTTTAAAAGTATGCGCGCAGCGCCGCGTCTCGGTGTGAGCTGACGCTAAGACTACTAACATCCAGTATGATGGTAAAATACTACAAAAACAATGATTCAGATTCAGAAAAACACAGAATCTTGAAGACAATTACTTCAGTGAAGGCTTAGAATTCTTCACAGGGATCTGAGACTTGTAAAACACCTCAATGTTTGAACAGGGCTCTTAAAAGTGTGTCAAGCCAGATATGTATCACGTATCACTCAAAAAGTACTGCACGCGTCTGAACCAAGGCGCTCAGTTAATACTGAATAATAATATGAAATATTATAGATTGATATACATGATATTGATGTTTAAAATAAATATTAATAATGAATATTTAGGGGTATGAGGAACAGGGTGTAATGCTCCTCGTCTCGCATAGTAAAGGGAGGATCCGCCGCCGACCAGACTGTTACGTGCGCAACTTCACAACAGTCGTTGTCGGGTTTTTCTATATGTATAGTCTTAGGGCCTGTCCACATTTCCATGTCACGGGGCGTCGTCAACGTGGAAAGTTGCGGTAACGTGCTACGTTACGTTTCCGCGTCGTGCTGCTGCACGACGGCGACGGCAACATCGCCGTTGGACGGCGCGTAAACGCGTCGGCCGACGTCGTCGATTCGAAGCGCTCGCTCAGTAAATGCTTCATTGTCAAGTTGCGATTAGTTGTGATTTGTGAATAATTTCGGAAAATATTGACTGTGATTTATTGATTTCACTTGTTGAAGAACGTATTACAGAATTACGATATTACAGAATTTTACAAGGCACGGCGACGTGCAACGTTGCTGCGTCATGACGTGCATTTTTACGTTTCATTAACGTAAAAATGCACGCATTTAAATGGATTATTATTATTATTATTAAATCGAGGACAACTTTGCTTGCAATTTGTAGACCATGTTAGTTCTTCGGTTGCGTCATAGCTGGCGCTGTAGTACTTTTTTTTGTAAGTTGCTTTTTCTACGTCTATAAATATATTCATTCAATATTTTTTCAAGAAACTAGTAATATCATATTTAAACATACTAATTTAATATTTTGTAGTAGGTACTTGACACTCATAATGATAGAGTGAATGGAAAACATTCACTACAGTTTATGTTGCCGTGACTTCCAGATTGGTCTTGTGCCGATCGACCGAATCGATCAAAAGGGGGCGGTCAAACATTGGTTAATTAATGGACTCTGGTGTCGACAATGTACTGTTTGCCTGTATTTTTAAGTTAAATGAGTTTTTAAATATCTGGAAACTAAGTCGAAGTATCATTTCCTATGTGCTTTTCTTTTGGCAGATTGTGAACACGAATGATGATTCGCGGAAGATTCAACGAATGAGAAATTGATACGTTCGCATCTGACTTTAAGAGCGGATTGCAGGTTCAATCCTATCCAGGCTCATGCTCCTAAAGTTTTTTCTCAGGTTGTGTATTTAAAGATACAAAAAGATGTGGTGTACTCGAGTTAACTTTTCAATTTTGTTCGACTTGCTAGATCCTGAGAAAGTGCAGACATCCGATCATTTATAATAAATAAACATAATATGCGCTACTTAGACTAAGAACTCTGTAAATACTACCTACCCTTATCATTTTCATGTCAATAGGGGATCGGACTGGGTAAAGAAAACGACATTCTATTTTGTCCGTCAGAGAGGTAATACAAAAATATTAGACACGTATTTTTTGTTTTATCAAAATATCAAAAAATTACTTAGTTAGAACTCATTAAAGTTGGAGAGTGGGGGCTTACTACGTCACAAGTAGGTATAAAACTTACCTACATGTGACGTCATGCGCCATTTCAACTCAATATATCTCCGTAATTTTATGACCACGTGAAAAAAGAAAAAATACGTGTCCAATACTTTTCAATAAACTACCCGACGGGCAAAGAAAAAAAAAAATAGGATTATCCCCTATTAGATGCGACTGTCAATATTGGCTGAAAGAGTTTGATTCAACAAGTTGGTGTTTAAGTGTTTAGTTCAGTTTGTTGGTAATTAAAAGTGACCGGAGGTTCACGATTGCTGTACACACAAACACTCGAGATATTCTAACTAGATATTTTGTAAGTACCGTACCTTGTAAACAAATGTTAAGATTTTGTCGCATATCTTGAATAATGAATAAGGGTCGCTAGGGTTATAGTCGCCCAAAACTACCTTATCTTCCGGGACTTGACAACCACATCCGTTCGAGTGTCGTCATAAAATTGAATAAATGAATAAATTCATTTGCTATTATATAATTGGACCACGAAAAAACAAGGACACAGATGGATTTCAAATTCATTCATCTATTACGATACTTTTTTTTTTTAAGTCATACTTATATCAATGAAAGTTTTGGGCCAAACACCGATCCGATTGAATATTTATGTTTCCTCGAAATGGTAAGATCAATCCTTTGATACGTAAATACAACGAATAAAGACTTCAATTGAAATATTTTTTATCGAGAATTGTAGTTTAGAACAATAAATTGGTTTAGAAACTCTTTTTTATTAAAATGCCTGTTTGTTTGATAACCTGCTAGTAACAAACTCATCACTAAAAGTTTGATTAATAAAAGTTATTATATTATTGTTGCTGGTACCGGTGATTATAATCTAGAGCCAGACAGTAGGCTATGGTTGACATACAATACAACAAAACACAACTACAATGTTAACTTGGCTAAAGTTTTACCTTTTTAAAATACGCCAGATTATAGTATTATATGTTACGTTAAAAACACGAATTAGTTTATTTAGTCATCATTATTGTATGCAGTGTGTAAGTAGCGTAAACGTTACAAAATTATTACGACACGCGACGCGACGTCAATGTTTACCGAGGAATGCATTCTTTTTATAACATTGAATTTGATAAAAGTTCAATGTAACCGTGAACTTCTGTGCTACGGTATGCTTATTACATAAACGGAATATTACTTCATGCTTACAGTATAATTATATTTTCATGCAATATACGGTACAGTTGTAAATGAATGGATTCAGTATCCTTCATTGGGTGATTACTTCTTGGAGGAAGGCAACGTGACATATAGCATCATTGCCTGTATTTACCCGGTTCGCAGTGTTTTAATATTAATAACCCCATTCAAGAGGTTCCTGCAGTAGCTACCTACTTGCAAGACTAGGGCTTTTATGATGATGTTTACCGCCAACTCGCGCACGTCGCGCGTCCTCGTCGCCGGTTTTTGCCTCAGAGAGTAAACCTTCTTACTAGAAAACCCTCCTCTTTGAAATAAACTAGCTACTGAGGTCGGCTATTTCAATTTACGATGGGGAGAGTTCAATCTAATTGGGGATTTAGAAGGGTGTGAGTTTTTGTTACTTATTTTTGGAGAAACAAACTTTATTTACTGCTTCATTAAGTTTTATGAACATTTTGTTTCCAATTACGAGTCGACAATCGTTAAATTATTAGCAAAAGCGAACTTAATCGATTTAACCTAGGTTTGCGTTTCCATAATCGAAATACAATGTGGGCTTCAAGAAAAGTTAAACCTACACGGTTTGATCGAAAGTCAATGGCAAGTGTGGGTACAAGTTTTCAAGTGTTCATTTCTCGTATTGTGCGTGCAGTAGGGTTACCACCACTGCTCAGGGAATACGTCCTAATAGACATAATGGTTACAGTTAGGAAAAGTTAAAGGTATTGTATGCAAATTATGTTATAGATAAATATGAACTTACTATTTATTTAGCAGCAGGCGTTTCGTGATCCTATTTTGAATCACACAGGATTTTCAAAAGGGTCACGTTAAATTGAACGCTTTATCAGCTAATTTAGTGGGGTCCATATTGGCTCATCTACAGTTCTTTACCCGTAATTGTTCTTCCTAATGATTTGTAATCCGAATGATCAGTCTTCCTAAAATTTTTCATCCTAAAGTTTTCATTCATACTATTTGTAGGGCTACCGGCGATGTTCATACCACTCATGTTTCCGAAAATTGTAATTAATAATATCATTAATGTAAATATATTTAAACTCCTACTGTTTTTTATCATAACGCTTTTATTCCTAAACATATATTTTCACTCATACTCAGAAAGAAACATTTACCAAGTGTAATAAAAATATATGTGGGTAGAAGATGATATTAGTGCCCCCACTATGACCAATTTCGAGGTAGCGCTCGCCGGCCGCTACCGAGGCACCGCTCGCTTCGCTCGCTCGGCTCGCGCGTAGTTGGTCACAGTTCTAAACTTCTAACCTAACCTATGGATATCTTTGCAGGTGCACACCGCTATAAGTAAAATTAAAGAAGACGCTTTAATTAATAAAAAAGAAACCTAAACAAAAAGGATTGTATGGTTTTATGAAACCACGGTAAAATTGAAACTTTTTTTCACAATATAGACAAATAACTAAAAAAATTTGGAATAATATTCCATTAAGGGTATAAAACGCGGAGTAGGGATAAAGTGAATGGCGCTATGACGAGTGCCTTTCACTTTATTCTTACTCCGCAGCCGAGCGTCACGCGACATGCAACACACAGACGAAAAAGTTTGAGACGATGTAATAAAAGTTTCACTTTAAAAAGATATGACTTTGAATAATATTGTAAAAGATGGTTATGTTGAGAAAACATAGGAAAACAAATAAAAGTATAATAGATGTTTACTGCTACACATTGTGAAGTTGAATGCTTCGGAATTATGAACATTAGAGACAGAGTAGTTAGGAATTGTGATTGTTAGGATGAAAAATGTTAGGAAGAACATTTTCGGATTTCCAATTATCGGAGTTGAAAAAGGTGAACTTTGGCGCACCCAATTTAGTGGGTAGGGTTAATGAGCACCATTAAATTGGAGTGGTAGGATTGGAAGTCAGGGAAACGTATTGCTGGTGAGTAGTCCGAAGTCGCGTTTCATGTTTAAATAAGACACCATAATATTTCCGCCGCGGATATGCCTGGAGGAGATCCACGTGGTATCCAAATACTTCATTATTAATTATGGTAACCCTAAGTTTGGAGCAGCGACGCACTTATGGGAGCGTGCCCATGAATGCATTTCTCGAACAGCTAGTCCTTAGATCCTTCACGACACAAGGCATTTTTTACCCGCTCCGACGATTCACGATGTTATGTAAGTAGTTGAGAATAGGCTAGGGCTACACGCACGCGATTTTAAATTGCTTGGTTTGCTTATTATTATACACAAGTATCTATACCACAAAAAAGAACAGATAATAGTTGGGACTATTATCTGTTCTTTTCTGTTCTTTTCCCTAGCTGGTTCTTGTGTACACATTTTGCATGTCCTTTACCATTTTATCATAGTGGACAGGATAGGCATGACAACATAACCGTGTAAAGTTACATTTTACTCTAGCTCTTCATTAATAAATGGCAGGCGTTTAATTAACCACCTGCCTGTGAATTAACAAGAGAGTTATGGGGACTGACGGTAATTCGTGACTGAATATTTTAGGTCCACTCTAACTTAGCAAAGTTCATTAAAGTCTTTGATTGAGAGTTTCTCCTGCATACTAAGCGACATCTGTTGTAACCTATAGCTTTGTTGTCAGTATGAATGGTTGATAGAAAAATGTTAAATGTTGAACTGTTCTGTAAAGATTACGAAAAATAATGTGTGTTGATTTTTGCGTAACATAGAATGAACTAATGTTAATAATATCTATAAAAAAAAGCAAATAGGATGATGATGGATCCTTTTGTAAGCGGGAAATATTCGGAAATGTTTTCAGTAGTAATACTGAATTAAATAGTAATGGAAAACTGATAACATAGATTTTCATTTCATTGCAGGAGTCGGTTCATCATCCACCTTGCCTTTTCACAACTATGTTGGGGTTTGGGGTTTGGGGGAATTTTACATGGTGCGACTGCCTATCTGACCTCCACAACCAACCCAGTTATTATTGGGTACAATACCATGATGGGTGATTACATCTACAGACCAACCTAGGCAAGCGCGGACAAACCTGAAGATCGATTCGAGTGGCTGTTATTTAGCCACGAGAGAAGGGTGTGGTAAAATTATTTTCCACTTTTTTGTGTTTTTTTGGAAGTCTGTTATTTTTTTTTGTAAAAAGTTTTTATTTAACCATTTTCAGTTGTGGTATCTCACATAAACTCTAGTCAAGTATCATTTTTACATTGTAACTAGACACTAGCACATCATCCATACATACAACAAAGGACAAAATGCATAATAAAGAGGATGACTCAAAAAGTACCGAACCAAAGATTATAAAATTCATATTGGCTCACCAAACAAGCTTTCTCTATCAAATGAATGAAGAATCATCTAAATCGGTCCAGTAATCACGGAGAAATAGGTGTACATACGTGAAAAATATACATAAATAAATATTAAAAAAAAAACATAAAATGAAAGCTACTGGGCCAAACTATATTCAATTTTTATGGGACCAACTGGCAACTATTTCGCATCAAACTTAAGAAGAATCACGCAAATCGGATCATAAATCTTAGCGTAATTAGTGACATATATAAAAAAAAACCAATATACAGAACCTTCTCCTTTTAGTAGTTGGTTAATAACTGGGCGCAAAAACGGTTATCTCGACCCCTAGTCTACTAGCTAGCTAGCCAGATAAGACGAGAGTCGAAGGATTCTATGGATGAGATCTTTCTTCAGTGGACGTCTCCCAGTTGCTACCTAAGATCAGGATTTTTATGACCACATACCTACATAATGCACATCAATCATGGCGAACATTGAACATTGAAGGTAGGCACTGTGGTCATGCCGTATTCCGACATAGGTACGCGGACAATGGACATAGGTGAGGGGGGGTTTAAGAGCTGCGAGTTCGTATGTACCATCAACACGAAAGTACTGTACTAAGTTTATACTATCTTTTGTCTGGACTCTTAATATAAAATACATAGTTTGTTTTGTAAATCAAAACATTTACAGGATTAAGGCTTTTGTGTTAGTGTTGTGCATAATAGGGGATAATCCAACTTTTTTTTTCTTTGTCCGTCTGGTAGTTTATTGAAAAGTATTGGACACGTATTTTTTCTTTTTTCACGTGGTCATAAAATTACGGAGATATATTGAGTTGAAATGGCGCATGACGTCACACGTGGGTAAGTTTTATACCCACTTGTGACGTAGTAAGCCCCCACTCTCCAACTTTAATGAGTTTTAACTACTTAAGTAATTTTTTGATATTTTGATAAAACAAAAAATACGTGTCTAATATTTTTGTATTACCTGTCTGACTGACAAAATAGAATGTCGTTTTTTTTACCCAGTCCGGTCCCCTATTGTGATGACTGTATTGTCGATGCAAAAAAACAAGATTAGGTAAAACATTATAGATTTATTTACGCCAGCTCCTATCAACCATTTAAGATGCCATGATGAGTCATCAATTGATGGGTAGCGTGTGTAATGGTCTGCCTCCAAACACATGCACTACAGTTACTGTACTGTTTCTCATATTACCCTCTGATCCCTTATTGAATAAAATAATAAGTATCACCACATATTATAGCCTAGGTTACAAGCAATGGTTTATTTCATCTTGATTATTTAAGAAATCTTGAGATACAGCTTGGCCTCTCCCTTACACACAGTCGCACAAAGAGCACAGGTCATGATTAATCAGTTATTGTGAAAGGATGTTGTTGTTTTTCAATTTATGTTGTTAAATTGATTGTAAACTGGTTGAGTATTAGTTGGTAACAGTGATAGGGTTTTGCTGTGGGGCCTGCGGGTTCTGGTAGGTAAAGTAATGGTTTTAGTGGGCATACAACTATCCTCAATTAAAAATATAGGTATGTATGAAAAGACTGTAACCACAAAGGCAATAAAAACATTTTATATATGCGAGTTGAATAGTTTTATTTTAACTACTTTTAAGGCAGCTGATAAAGAAATTTAAATATATTTTTCTGCCTATGTCTGCTTGTCCGTGTCTTGCTACAGTACAAAATAAATATGACCAACAGGATGAACCCATCCTTTTTCCGAGCTATGTGCATACAGTGCAACTATTTTAAGTATGCAGTTCAAGATGGCTGCAAACTATTTGTCAAGAAAAAATGGATCAATATTTCAAGCTTCAACTTCAATGTAGTTCTCTGTTTTACGGCCTGCACAGATTTTTTGCTTGAAGTAGGTATACTGGTACAAGTGCATTTGAAAATGTCTTGTGTCTTACAAGTTTGTAATAGGTAATAAAATCAGACCTTTTCACTCCTGGTCAACTTGATCATTAATTTTCTAGATTGATTAATATTACGGCTATGAAACAACGGTAGTTAGTATAGTTGGAAGGTTACACAACCTTAATGTTAAATCTTGAATGCAGAAATGTGATCGGATTTTATAGTAGATTACTAATAAAAGCAATTTTATCTATATACTTTATATTCTTACTTCGTCGTCATCTTTGATTTGTATTAGTGACACAACATTTTTTATTACAGGTGGGTCTGAAAATACAATTTTATTTTCAATGATGAAAAGCCATACCAAAACTATGTCTAAATTAATCATTCATAACTGACATCAAAAGCATCGGTAATATCAAAATCAAATTAGATATAATACATACAGAAAAACTTTTGGCCAAGATGACAAATTAATCAATCTTTCACTGTTACAGCCTATAAAAAAGAGTTTAATTATAAGAAAAAAATATAATACATGAAACTTTTGTTTTAACTTTTTCTAATTGTTTAACAATTTGTTAATGTCGGCAATTATGTGATTAGTTGACATACAAATACAGGACAATACTGCTTTACTTTGTTGATAAGGGACCATAAGTTAAAACTTTAAAAAACTTTGAAAAGCAGTAAGACAAAAGAAAGAGTTGTGTTTTAAACTGCTAACTTCTAATATTTAATAATAACGTAAATGGCTTACCTGTAATATTTACTGATGTTATAGGATGTACAAAGTACAAAAACAATACAATAAAAGTTCCACAAAACTCTTTGCAATACATCTTGGACCACCGCTCTAATTCTTCCATGACACGTTAAATCTTCTTGTTCGTGTTTATACACACTTTTGTCTACATTTTTCTCAGTATTTAATTAGCACCTTTACACTTTAATACAACTCTACGGTGAGATCCGTCATTTTATGTCGGTTGCTAGGATTTTAGTTGCCACAACATTCGTTACACCTGTGGAATTCGCTCGCCTTGCAACTATGAACAAGGTAGGGATTACTCACAACTTCCTAAGTTCACTCAACTTTGATTGTATGCTAGGATGTTGTCTTTTACATAATTTTATTTCACTACACCGCTATGATAATGTCTCCCAATATTAATAACATCGTTAAATTATTTTTTGAAAGTTTTATAAACTTCGAAAGTTTCATGACATGAACTTCATTGCACAATCGTCGAAGGACGCGACTTGACTTGACGTCGACGAGCAAAACGGGTACTACGGCAGTACGGCAAAAGTATGTTTTTGTTTCGTTTCTTTTGGGCACTGTTCGTTAAACTTCGGTTAATATCGGGAGTTCGGAACCGACCAGTCACCAGTCACTAGCGCCAGAAACACATTTATGGTTACTTGTTAGTCGAGTATTTTGTTGCCAATAAACAAATTACAAAGGAAATTAAACGATGAATAGAAAAAAGACAACAATTTTTATTACATTTTCTTTGATCAGCTTCGTTTGTAGGCTACAGATTTTCTTCATGTCATCATCATCATGAAAATTGGCAAACAGCATGTTAATGCTCTATGGTAACCAAAGAAATTTATTTTTCTTTGCATTTTTCCAGCTTTGTGTTTGATCAATTAGATTTTAATTTCAGTAAATAAACTACACTCATGCTAACGTAATATATACTATAGAATAATGTATAATAGTAACGTTTTGACACTAAAAGGAGGTTGACAGGTAGCGCGACGATCGACGTTTTGCAGTCACACCGTCACGTGTTTTCGAAGCCTTACATAAACTCACGTCTTTATCCCATGGGGGTAGGCAGAAACACAGAACGCTACCTGCTACGATCCTTACTCCTTTTAGCTCATCCACGTTTATATAATCTAATCATACACTCCGGTTGCGTGTACTACGCATCTGACCTTTCTAAAGAACGTCACCTGTAAGGTTTGTGTTTGTCCTCTCTATATGACCAAACCATCTAAGAACGCGCTTTTCAATTTTTGTCACTACATCTTCTTTTATCTGCAACTTTCTATAACCTTACTTCTATTTTTAGTTTCGAATATCTTATAAACATTCTAATTGCATGTTGTGTAGTGAAAAGGCAATGGAAATAAAAGTAAACAAGGACTCTTGTTTACTTTTTTACTTTACCATTGTTGTCGATTCTATTGGCACGAGTTGAGTCTAAGCTAAAATTATGCGGTTCAAAAATGATTCCAAAAATGAATTACATACTTTTCGGTCTTCTATTGTTTTGTATCGATATCTCATTTATTTCTTAAAAATGAAGAAACATAAATATTCATAGTTATTTGTTTTTAGTCGATTTTTAATTTCCCACCTCTTCACAGCCATCACTAAAATATTTCTTTCGGAGTGTTCTGTCATTTCGGTTCGCTGAGGCGGGTATTAAATCCTAGGTAATCAATGTTTTTAACGCCTTAAAATCACAAGAAAGTAATTAATATTGCAAAGCAGTTACTGTGAACTTCGTTCCATATAATATTTTGGTTAAAAGAATCAATGTTCAGTGATAACCTCTGACGATTCACGGTGTTTTGACGTTTCTTCGTGCAAATGTGAAGTTCCTTGTTACCAAATTTATTGGTTAGAAGAAGTTTTTGATTCACATCTCTGTTATTTCAGCCATGGTGCGTATGAACGTATTGAGTGATGCTCTCAAATCAATCCACAATGCTGAGAAGCGCGGCAAAAGACAAGTGCTTATCCGGCCTTGTTCTAAAGTTATCGTCAAGTTTTTAACTGTGATGATGAAGCACGGTTACATTGGCGAATTTGAAATCGTCGATGACCACAGAGCTGGAAAGATTGTTGTGAATCTGACCGGCAGACTGAACAAGTGTGGAGTCATTTCACCCCGCTTCGACGTTCCCATCAATGACATTGAGAGGTGGACTAACCTGCTACCGTCACGACAGTTCGGGTAAGCTGTTTTAATTCTATTGAAATTCCATTTGCAAGCAACATACATCATTGTAAAAGTAGCTAAAAATATTTCATGTTTGCATTACTGCCATATCCAGGCCATTACCAAGACTCATCAGGAGTACTTGATGCTTGAGTCACTATCTTCATCTACAACTTTTTGCTCCTACTGCAAGGCTCTCATTGAAAACATCTTGGATTAAAAACCATATATGAATTCAATATTGAAAACCTGGTTATCCAAGATTTTTTCATTTTTAAGTGTGAAACTGATTTTGTGAAAGTTCAGTAAACATGAAGTTAATAATATCCAGACTCATATCACCTACCTGTTTTAACTAGTCTGAAAAAACCACAGCTTACAGAACTGCACTATTGCATTAATGTGACATTATTTAGAAACAAATCCCATCTGTTAACCTAATTATTATAAAAATTCTTAATTCAAGATCATTTGCGTAGTCACTTGATTTTGTTGCGATTGGCTACCAGTCTAACTGGATGCAGCTGAGCACCAGTATTCTGTAATAGCGTTAATTTCTGAATTGTCATGAAAGTTATGTTAATCAATATCAAATCCATTCAATTCATGTAATACCACTACTCGCTACTTTTTACTTTTGTTTTTAGGGTTCCGTACCCAAAGGGTCAAACGGGACCCTATTACTGAGACTTGCTATGCTTACCGTCCGTCTAGCATCAGGCTGTATCTCATGAACCGTGATAGGTAGCCAGTTGAAATTTCTACAGATTATGTATTTCTGTTGATGCTATAACAACAAATACTAAAAACAGAATAAAATAAATATTTAAGGGGGTCCCGTACAAAAAAAGATTTTTTGCTTGTTTTTATAATTAATGGTTCAGAAGTCCAACCTGCACTTGACTGGTTTTTTTATCCTTATTTAGTTTTTAATGTTCTACCAATAACTTGTAAGTGTGGTGTGACTGATAAGGTTATAAATATTAAAATCAGATCTATTTGCACAACTACCGCGGATCGCCAATAGTTCTTGTTGGTAGACATTTGATAAGTTGTGCAAAATTGAATAAAATGTCACAATTTGATATCTTTCATATTGATGGATATTGTTAGTGATGTTTTGAACAAGTGAATATTGCAATATTGTACTAATGTTGTTGCATCAGTCAGAAAGTAAATGTGTTTTGTGTGGTTGCAAAATAAATCTAATTTTAAATTTTTCAATTTTCAGCTACTTGGTCCTGACAACCAGTGGTGGAATCATGGATCATGAAGAAGCCAGAAGGAAACATCTTGGAGGGAAAATTCTAGGCTTCTTTTTCTAAGTTTACTCAATATAAATGAAAATCTATTTTTTGTTTTAATTGATTTATTATTTTTCCAAAATCGGTTGGCTCCTGTTGTTAATATTTTATAGTCTGAAAAACAACAATAATAATTTTATCAATGATTCTTCCCGTTTACACCTTACGGCACTTCATACAAACTTTCAAATTCTTATTTTCTGAAATGACTGAACCAATTTTAATTAAACTTTATATGCATAAGCAGGATACATAGGTCTAAAAAGTTACTAAAAACATTTTCGAAACGTGTTTAAAAAAATAAAGATAATTGGAAATTTATTTGGATAATTTATAATCGGTCTAATTTTGCTGTAACACTATTTTTCGAAAATGTTTTTTAGTAACTTTTTAGACCTATGTATTCTTTGGAAAATTTCATCAGCTATTTTGATTATCCCCTATTGTCATCACAAGAGGGGGGGCCCCTCTTGTGATGACAATAGGGGATAATCCAATTTTTTTTTTCTTTGTCCGTCGGGTAGTTTATTGAAAAGTATTGGACACGTATTTTTTCTCTTTTCACGTGGTCATAAAATTACGGAGATATATTGAGTTGAAATGGCGCATGAAGTCAAGTAAGTAATCACATGTAGGTAAGTTTTATACCTACTTGTGACGTAGTAAGCCCCCACTCTCCAACTTTAATGAGTTTTAACGAAGTATTTTTTTGATATTTTGATAAAACAAAAAATACCGTGTCTAATATTTTTGTATTACCTGTCTGACGGACAAAAAAGATTGTCGTTTTCTTTACCCAGTCCGATCCCCTATTAGTGAGTTGATGTTCCCTTACACCCTGTATTTGAATGATTTATTTATTTTAAATTTTTCTTATTGAAAAGGCTGCTACTTGACAACTGCGATTTTTCTGCAATGGTGATAACGGTCGCGAGTGGGACTAACCCGAAATTTCTATGAAACAATTCCCAGTTGCCACCTGTTCGCCACACCCGTGGAAGTGTGGCGAATGGGAAATTGTTTTTTATTGTTTTATAAAATCCCTGTTTCTACCGGAGGGAGCAAAGCTGTGGGTGGCAAGCTGGACTAACCCATATTTGTATGTTTAATTCAGGGATCTGTGGTTTAATTGAGGTTTTAGTATCATCTACTTTTATAACCTTCCAAATAAAAGAATTATGACTTCCAAAATGTCATTCCATCTCTACCTATCTTTTTCTAAAATAACTTTCTTTTTATCCCTCATGCCTACTTCACCTTTTGGTAACTTTGTCTTGCGGACCACCTTCATCCTGTCTTTTCAAGCAGCATACCATTTCTCTCTGACCTAACTTGACATTATGTTTGCCTCATCAAGCCACTACCATTTAATTTAAGGTTCGATGTTGCCGCGTGCGATATCATTCCCGCTCTGTACCTTGGTCCACTAGGCTTTCTGTGCCACTAACTAAGCTACTTGAACTATTTTGTGAAATTCGAGGTAGAGTGAGGTTGGGACAGCTTTGGGATCCGATGATCCTTCTGGCCTCAGGATTCTGTGAGACTCGTACTGCCTAAATAATAACACTGTATTTCTCATCAATTAAGGAATTGTCCACGCAGCCTCTTTTTACGTGTTGAAATCCTCATGGAGTCCTCCGCTGTTGGTTTGGTGGAGGGTCTGTCAGAATCCTACTGACTTAAACCACACGGTGTTCTTCCTCGTCACTTCTAACTGGGGTGCGGGATATGATATTATTATATATTTCATATCGAATGGTTTGTGATCAATCACGTCTGTGTAGTTTTACACCGATGAGAGAGATTTTATACCGTGAGATGGCAAACGTATGGGGCGTTCGGCATGTCTTACTAAACTGAAACTACATTATAATGAAAGAAAAAAAAAAACGTCATCCACGAAGGATTGCTGACATGAAAATAGCTTCAAAGCAGCTAGACCAATAATAGCGACTGATTGGTCTTCCGAGTTATGAATTCCACGAAAGTACATATTTTCGTGTGTTGGTACGGTCGAGATCTTGTTGAGGTAATGTAACTATAGAGGTATCAATAATAAGCACTTGTAGTAGGTACCTAACTAAGCAGCATTGCCAAAGATACCTGAGCGCAATTATTCCGGCCAGACTCCAGTGGGTGCTAACTACTCTCATCACAGCGTATTCTCTTTTCGATTTGATGGTCCCCTACCGGATTATTAAAAAGCCACAATATAAAGTAGTTTTACCTGCTTAAAGTCGTTTTGGTTTGGGCTTCGTAAGATAAAATGAAAATAAATGTTACTGAACGGCCCGTTTAGATAGCCCTTTTTGAAAACAGAAAGTGGGCCCTTGGCTGAAGTACTCCTGACTAAAACTTTTCATCCTACTGTCTAAGCCTTCTCTCATATTCACGAACTACCTAGGTACATACCTATACCTACACTCGGCTATCAAGTTCATGCTGAGAATACTGCGCTTGCAGAACCTATGGGCTTCCCTACTACCGTGTAAAATGGGTAATCGGGGCAAAACTTTCAAAGGCGTTTTCACGTTATTATTGGTAGCCTAAAATACTGTATTGTTTATTAAATTTAAACAGAAATGATCCCAATAGCTTTTTAGTGACGAATTTGTATTCAACGATGAAATCTCATTCAACATTGTTTTTCCCTATTCTCCCTTGCATCCCTATTCACCACGGTTTACCGGTATTGGTAATTTTAAAAGTTCAATAATGTAACAATAGATGGCGTTAGTGTCTCCATTTGTTTGGTAAATGTGACTGATCAAATCACCCGATTGATCTTTATTATTGAGTATATATATATCTCTTTTTAATTTATTAGGCCATGTTGAAGGCGGACCACGGCCTACAGGCCCTATAGACCCAATCCATGATTTTCCCGGTTAGCTTTTTTATTGCAGATTATTGTGCTGACATTAATTTTCTGAGTAATTTTTGGCATAACTCATGTAGAAGCGGTAGTTTCTAAATTCTGGCGAGTGTTCCCCATGTGTTTCTCTAGGAATAGTATGGTAATGGGAAGGCACTTTCATCGGTTTTCTCGGATTCTTGCATAGTTACTGAACCTAAGCAGGATATTTTGTTGCTCTGTAAATTCTGCACTCTTAGAAATAAGACCAATGGTTTCTTGTCGATGGGTTCGTGGTGTTAGGTGGTTGTTTACCCACAGAACGTAAAGTTGTAAGTATATGTTGAAGTAAATAAACACAACCACACGAATCGGAAACCTTCTGGGTAGTCAGGGAAATATAGGTGTTTGTTTGTGTCAGTTCATTTGTAGGTATCGGTAAGTGGTTAGTGATTTAGCTACTTCCCTTTTTCTGTTCGCGACACACATTGAGCTGAGCACCTACATAACTAATAATAATATGCGTAGCATTCCGTCACCGCACCGGGCAGGTCGTACCTACTTGTGGCACAGACGAGACGCCATCACCACCATACTAGTTCCCCGCGGCCGGCAGTCCCGCCACCTTTCCGTTCCGCTCGACAGTTGTGCGCTGCACGGACGATACTACGCTCGCTATCGACGGACGAAAATGTGTGCCGCGTCCACAGTGTACTAAATATTACAGTGGCAGTGCTCGTGATCTACGCACACGAATTCAACTTTTTAAACGAAACATTAATTCAAATAATGATGGCGCCCGAGACGGTAGTGACTACAGAACACAACAAACCAACTGCACCTCCACCTCAGCAGCAAGGCGGTTCGCTGGATTGGCTTAAAATCGACATTAACTATTTTAAAACTCCACCAGGCCTATTGAAAATAATTCAACTTGTAAGTACCTACCAACTTTTTAAATTAATTGTTCTGATAAACAGCAATGCACTTAGATGTTACTTAATTAAAGTCAAATAAATTCCAATAAATTTAAAAGAAATAACTTTTAAATCTTCTTTGATAGACTGGATAAAAAGAACAGCCCCAAAACATAAAAGAAAGTTTGTTTCCAATCTTTATTACAAATAATTTTATTCTTTATTAATTCATTTATCTTGTATATTATTTATTGGTCATCTAATGAATTTACTAACGCTACTTACAGCATCGGTTCAGTAGGTACCGCAACGGCTTAGTATTTTGCTTATATGCGTTCTAGGGTTTATTGTGTGTTACCAATGTAGAATCATAGAATGATGCTTACAGTAATTTTATATTCACCATCTCCTTAGCGTCATTAAAGTTGCGGGCGCTCGTACCGTGAGTGAGTGTGTACAAAAGCATAATGTATTTTATGCATATGAGTTATCGAGGCCATAAAACGTTGCATATTGTCGCTGAGAATGCTTTTTGGTGTCATGGAGGTCAGTCAGTAGGCACTTGGCAGCAAGAGGCGGCGGGGCGCAGCCGGCGCGGCGGCGGGGGCTGACTCCGCAGATTGTACGACTGCCGACCCGCTTGCGGAAGAGGCGAGATAATCTTACTCCTCCATTCACCAACGCTGCAAAACACTAGTATTGAATATTCCATCTGAGGCGTTTTGTAAGCTTATGATTTTTGTAGATATTCTTTCAGAGAAATTAAGAATAATATGGTCCGATACTGCTTGTATCGGACCATATTATTCTTAATTGGTTGGAAAAAATTGGGAACCACTGAAAAAAGGCCCAAGTTAGTAAAAGGAAATAGGTACATAGCTGATAATATACTGCGATATTGATTACTACTGTAGGTTTGTTTTAAATCAACCGCAAAGCAACAGGAAAAATACCTATACCTGAAATCCAGACTTCCCTAAAACTGACCACGAGGTTAATAAGTCTGTACCTACCTGTCTGTAGGTGCAGTTGACTGGTAGAGAATGCCTTGTGGCATTAAGGCCGCCTATATAACACTCTTGCACATGAAGTTTAAATAAATAAATACTGTCAAAAAGCCAAAACCAACGCCATGTACCTGTATTCTACATAATAATATCATCTAGTAGTTACCTACTGTATTTGTAATGTAATGTATTGTTTTGTTATTCACGACAAGGATGTTTCCTGATCTACTACGTCTCATCACAAATGAAGTCATTCAGTATTTAATTACTTAATCGATTTCTTTTTTTTTTGTTTAAGTGTTAAATGGCTTCAAGTTGATTGGTTATTATGGGGCACTAATTTGACATTACTAGTCATGTTTTGAAAGTTAACAAACTTAACATAGATGAGTAATAAAATAATATAAATTCTTTGTGTTCTGTTTATTCTAGGTATAGATTATGCTTGCTATCTAAATCCAAGATAACGCATCAAATCTAACAAGATAATGAATAGTCAAAAGCTTAGTATTTCTGGTATTTTAGTAAAATGTGGTTTAGTCACCGAAAATATGGAATTGTGGATACCTAAAATGGTAGCTAACGTTTCTTGAGTTCAGTTTGACGAATAGAGGAAAATTTAAGGAAAACCTATGGTACAGTCAGCATCAAAAGTCGGTTAACACTTATAATTATTACACCAAGTTTTGTGCTGGTCAGTGTGATCTGATGTTATATCGTTTTGCGAATTTGTGTAACCATTGATGAAAATACTGTTATGTCTTTTACTCCAGTCTGTTAATATGGATCGTTCTAAAACTAAGACGTCTTATAATTTTGGATATGTACAGCGACTTTTGCTGCTGACCGTACCTAAAATCGAAGCAATAAGAAATTAATCTCCGCAGAACATATCTTATACTTAGAACTGATAAACAATCATCGAACATTTCTCTAGCTGTGACTCGTTGATTACTAAGGCCGTACTACGTCACTGAGAATTGTCATTCTTTATGTCACCTAAGCAACCTTGAAATAGTTAGTCAGTTCTCGAAGCGATAAATATAAGTTGGTACTAAAAGTATCGCCTTATTTTAACTTTAATTCGAAGGATTCGTCATATTTTGAATGGGCGTGTGTTCGCCTTCGCCTACTCGGGCTCGCTGATATCATCGTCCGTCCTTGCCTCTGCTCCAATAATACAGCTCCCTATATAAGTAGGATTAATATTATAAGCACACAACAATGGTCACTTGAAGACGAAATCTTTTTTCGTTGTGAGATGAAATATTTCTCTTTTGTGACGCTAAACTTAGCTCTCGTAACAGTCGATAGCGAAGCATTGGGATTTGTTGAGTATCTTGGGTATAGGATACTTATGGTTCTAAATTCGCCAGATAATCAGTATCATCATTCCTCGAAAAAGTGCAATGATAGCAATATTAGACGAATGTTAGCTAGTAGGTAACATATTTGATTATTTACTTCCCCTTGCTCGTCTTTGGCTTCAATTAGATTAATTGTTCTAATTGGAGCTCTTATTAACTTATCCTGTAGGGTTATCTAACAAAGGGTACAGAAATATCTCGTTGCTTTGCGATGCTGTTATTGCCATGGATCCAAAATTATTTCAGGGTCAATGTTTTCCAACCGCTCAAGTTGTTTTTGTCTATTATTAAGTTAATTTATTGATAATAGGTAGGTTCTTTTAGACAGTGGACAAAGTGCATCTAAGTCGATCTTTAGTTCATTGTTCTTGTCGCTTTTGTTTTACAAAAATAAATATTTAATTTAATAAAAACGCCCTAATCCTCAGATCTTTGATGGGCAAAATATCTACCTTACACAGTGCCCATATTGGCGACATTGATTCTGTGAGTTCTGTACAGTACAGATGTCAGTAAGACAAGCCCAGACACTTGTTTCTTTGAAAGGCTTCAGTTTATACCCTAACTCAATTTTATTTTATTCTTTATTTATTAGCAGTGCACCACTCACTACCCTCCTTATTATTTTAAGTTCGTGTACTCCATCCAAAGGGTGTCTGGAAGATATCGCTATCAGCGATAGGAGCACCGTTGTACCCATTAAATTATCAATCTTGTAAAAAAGCTGTGTATCAGTTTTAGTGTACAATAAAGTAAAATAAAGTATTCTATGTATCTACAGCTCAATTTTGTTGTTGGGTTGTATAACCATATCTTGGACCTGCGTTTGGGCTCTTACAGTAAAACATACGCTTAGCTTACGCGTTGCTTTCGCTTTCACATTACGTGACATTACAACCAAATCTGTTTGAGATCCAAGTTGCGAGTAAAAGTAGGTAAGACATCCGACCAGTCTTACATCTATACTTAATATTATACAGAGGTAAAAAATGTATGTGTGTAGGGGTTAATTTCTGAACTGATTCCGAAAATTCTTTCACTAACGGGAAGCTACATTATTCCCACATGTTATATTATGTATGCTACATTTAAAACGTTCCGTTCTCTTAAATAAGGGAGCGAAGCCGTTAGCAAAAGCTAGTTTTACACATAAAAGTATGGGAAATTTACGGGAAAATATATAACTTTCATACATCGGTTATCAGCTTATCAAACAACAAATATTAACTTGCCATTGTTATCGTAAATTCAATCGGTTATAAACTGTTACAGTTAAATCTAGAAATGTCATTCAACTATGACCTTAGCGTTCGGCGGAACTATCGGTGAACGATAAAATGTTACAAAAAGAACATGTTGCTGAACATGTGTTGGGTTCAGGTTGAATTATGGTGTACCAAATCGTTTTAAATGAGCTCGGCAGTGTCAAAAGTAATGTTGCTCTAAAAGACCTCGAAAATATTCTCTTTTACCTCGTGACAAATGAATTTTAAAACTTATTCAAATGGAATTTCATACAGTAACCGCGATAAACCGCTTTTTTCAGCCGTACCGGCTTATTAAGATAAGCTTTTATCCCTAATTTTCCTCATGTAGTAGGTACACAATAATCTAGTGCTACCCATAAACGAAAAACAAGTATAAATGTGCCTTCATATATTTGCAAAGTTTACGTAACTTGCTATGAATATCCATGAGTAAGCAAACGATGACACATATACAGTCTTTGCCTTTGCAAGAATGTTGTTAAGGTTTTTGTCTGTATCATTCCATTCAGTTTCTGTAAACACTGCAGTTTTCTCTATTGTGTTAGGGTTTCGTGCTGATTGATGCCTTGACTGATGTGTAGGATTTGGTGAACATCCACGTAGCTAGGCTTTTAACTTTTTTAAAGTTTGTTTTAATTCATAGGTAGCTCTTTGTCATTTTCGTAGCTATCAATATTGAGGTTTCAGTTTCAAGGCTGGGCAACATTGCAGTTTACTTGCCTCTATATTATGATTTCATTTAACTCGGGTGTTGTTTAAGATTGAAACAGAATTCTAGCTATAGCTATGGTTCGTATCAAAAATAGCTCGGATTAGAGTAAGTAGTTATATAATATGGTTTCGTTAGCTTCGTCCTGCATCATTATTATATACTAGTAACTGATTGGTTCTTTTTTGGGTTCCGTAGCCGAATGGCAAAAAACGAAATCCTTATAGATTCGTCATGTCTGTCTGTCTGTCTGTCCGTCCGTATGTCACAGCCACTTTATTCCGAAACTATTAGGACTACACAGCTGAAACTTGGTAGGGAGATGTATTCTGTGAACCGCTTTATAATTTTTGTACAAAAATAAAAAAATATATACATAAGGATATCCCCCCCCCCACACGGAACTGAAACTAAAAATAAAACCATCAAACCTATACGTGTAGGGTGTCTATAGATAGGTCTTTAAAAATGACATTGAGGTTCCTAAAATCATTTTTTTTTCACTACTAAAGTGGTAAAACGTATGCCTCTCCCCCCTCTAATTTCTAAAGTAAGTGGAAGAAAAATTCTGAAAAAATATTGGGATGTAGAACGTAAAAAAAACTATCAAATTGGTTTGAATAAGATTTGATATTTAGTTTTTGAGATATGGGACTTTTTCATCAAACTGCAGCAGTAACTTTGTTTTACATTAACTTACTACGAAAAATAAATTTAGTGTTGCGGTTGAGTGGAAGTTTACTAATGAATGACCATTCAAAATATTGTTACTTATTATATTGTTTGCGGCCATGGAACCCTGTGTGCGAGTAAGTATCGCACTTGGCCCGTTTTTTTTATAAGACACTAGCTGTACCCAGCATGCGTTGCAATGCACTTTTTACTACCCACCTACCCTATCCGACCTACCTACCCTATCCTACCTACCCTACCCGACGCTACCTACCTACCTACTCTACCCTACCCTACCTACCTACTCTACCCTACCCTACCCTACCCTTACTACCTACCTACCCTACCTACCTACCCTACCCTACCTACCTACCCTACCCTACCCTACCTACCTACCCTACCTACCTACCCTACCCTACCTACCTACCCTACCCTACCTACCTACCTACCCTACCCTACCTACCTACCCTACCTACCTACCTACCCTACCTACCTACCCTACCCTACCTACCTACCCTACCCTACCTAACCTACCCTACCCTACCTACCTACCCTACCCTACCTACCTACCCTACCCTACCTACCTACCCTACCCTACCTACCTACCCTATCCTACCTACCTACCCTACCCTATCCTACCTACCTACCCTACCCTACCCTACCGTATCCTATGTCCTTCTCCTGGCTCTAAACTACCTCCCTGCCAATTTTCAGCTAAATCGGTTCAGCCGTTCTTGAGTTATAAGTGAAGTAACTAACACGACTTTCTTTTATATATATAGATGGTTGTCTAAATGCAAAATCTTTTAGTTTAGTTTCATAAAAATATATTGATAGCGTCACTGCGTCATAATCCGATTAATCTCTTGAAGTGTATTTTTCTTTCTTTGTTATCATACATAATTAGGTGCATATCTTCATAATTCACCCGCTACGCTTGTAGGTAAATAATAATATAATAGCAAAGATCTTTAGACGATAAAGCGATCGAAACATGTTATCAAACAATATGTGCCATTGTTTCAAATCATTCGTGTATTTTATAATATCGGTTTCAGGTTTAAGTTCTTTGATTTCACTTAATTCACAACTTAAGGAAATAAGTATGTCGGTACTTAAAAAATGGCGTTAGTGATACTTCTGTACAAACAGAAAAAACGGGAAACATACTAGAAATGAACGGAAGAAGAAGTGATATCGATCGGAATATGTAATAAACGAAAAAATAACAACCATATTAACAGACGATTAAAATTTTGCATTCGTAGCTTATTCGAGAGCGACATCGGGTGAAAGTTGGCATCAAAATGAAAGTAGTACTGTCAACATGTGGTCCGCCATGGCCGGCCAACGCCGTACCTACGCGTCTTTGAGTCGACGCGGGCCGGTGTGACAACTTGTCGTTTTCCCATCATTTCAACCGCTCAATAATGTGTACTTGCGAGTAATACTCATAATCGTTTTCACTAGTCAGAAACAGTTTACCTCAAGAACTAAGACAACTGGGCTACGTCTAGGTTGAAAGTTTAATGAGTTGCTTACGCATTTCGGATTCGAAAGTTTTCTCTTTGCTTACTTTCATTCATAAAAGTTCATCATCGTCTGTTCCAAAGAATCGATGTTCGTATTTTATAATCTGAAGAGAATTTGACGGTGGTGTAAGAGAGTACACTTACAAAACTAATACTACCTACATAATTATCAAGAAGGGCTTCTTAAATCCCATAATCAATTATTTTTGGTTTCCCATCTCGGACAATAATGTTGTTACCGAGCAATGCGCTGGCACTTACATTAAACTGAAACATTGTTACTGAAAATCCATATACATATAAGAACACGGTTAACGTAACAGAATAACTACCTGTTACATACTCACGTCGAACAACAAAATGTGTTTCGAAATTTTCGCATTGTATACGTACGCTATGCTCCAAAGCTTGCGACACACCTAAACGCTGAGTTCACGTGTACTGTATGCATGCAAAGGAATAGTGTATGCAGGAAAGACTAACTTGGTAATATGTTCGTATTTACAAAGGAAAACCAACAGTAAGATATACAAATAATACGCTAAGCGTAAATTATCACATCGCAGTCAGTAACTATTATAGTACGTACTAATGCTACTTACATTTAATACTATAATTTCAGTATGATGTGCTGAATATTTAACTACTCGAAGTGAATCTTATTATGAACGAGTAACATTTAACAATGGTCATAAAATTATGTTGTGTAGTTAGCAAACTTTGGTAGTTATAAGATATTGCGCTGAGATGTCACACTCTCGGCATTGGGTTGGTATAGTGTTGGGGAAGCTATCGCTCAGCTCATTTTTCATTATGTCATGATTTAATCTCTTTTATACAACAGTTTATATTCGTCTGCCGCTACAGCACGGACGGTTATTTTGGGAGGACGGTCATCTGTTGTTCTCTTATTTTTCTTGTTAGTATCGTCCGAGAAAACGGGTCACGGAGATCATAGACAACTACAAAAACACACTTTAAAAAAAAACGTTTTCATATCCAGCTCTAACATCTCACGTTTAAAACGAGAACATTTCTTGTGCTCGTTAGATGGATGTAGAGTTCGTGTACTTTATTCAATTAGTGCAGAAGTTCCTCGAGCCATCGTTGTGTGACCTGTGACTTTTGACTTCCAACACCTCTCAAATCGCCTCTATTGAGTTACTGATCTTCTACCTTGGGTTTAATTTTTTAATTAAAAGGAATGTAGTTAGGCACCTGTGTGATGGGATGACTAGATATTATACTTGTATGTTATTTACTTTGTAAATGATACATATCAAAACATGATCAAGAAGGTAGTTGGTATTGCTAGTAAACGTAACCTAGGTCAATATTCAAGTAGGTATTCCCAGAGCATAACACTTAATATTCAGAATGTTAAGTGTCAGTTAAGTATGTATATTTCTTGGAAAAAAAAACTTTGAATACTGCATGGTACAGTTACTTGATGTGAGATGAATTTGATTCTTAATATTTTTGAAATGATCTTTGACTTGACTGAACTTATCCCCGCCAAATGTTCTATCAACGTTGTTAAACCACTTGGAATTGAAAATAGGCTTTTGGATTAACAGGTTGTCTGAGCAAGAGCGGCAGTCTGCTTGGATTGATGTCACCCAACCGCGACGTTGTATATTCACACAGAGCCCATTTCCCTGTGAATGTAACACACTGAGTGCCTATTGTTTGCTCAACAGCTACAGCCCGTAAGCTTCTCAAGTCATCGCTGTTGTTGTACCTTGGTTTAGTATCATCAACGTTATTACCACCGATACAGCGTTACTTCTGCGCATGCTACGTTTGTGTTGTTTCAATAATATGTACCTATGTGTGTGTAGCTTTCATATTAGTTGCCGAAGGTCACAAGGAAAAGACACGTAATACGTTTTCAAGACTTTAATATATTATGAGGTTTCAAACGTAGTTCTCTGTCGTTTATTTTCCTTTCAAGCAGAAGCAGCCCAGTTTTTATATTGTTGTGTTTATCTGTTAGTAAACATCACTTTCGACAATCCATGCTGCGTTGTCGTACGCGCAACAGTCACGGTTGCGAAATCAAGGTCAACGAAATTGAAATAACTTTCTTTTAAAATCATTCTGTTCGGGTTGGCTTTTGCACTTTCCTAGAAATCAATATTTATAAAGTTCAAGCTTCGGTCAAAGTCGATATGAAAAAGGTTATTGCGTGGGTATACCTATACTGGCTGGGATAATCTTGATGTTGGTAGGTATACATAAACAGTGAAGAATGCGGAGGCATTCAGGTTGTTGCAGTATATCTAGTTGGCTCGAATGCCATTCGTAGCTCATAGCCATTAAACTAGGCGACTCAATTGGTGGCCAGGCACTTGCCTTGCTTAAATCGAAGTCTGACTAGATCTGGGGATTGCGTCATGTTCTTGAGCGTGAGCGAGCACCAAATTAAAATTCACTAACAACGTCAAATCGGCGACGATTGGCATGCTGATAGTATGTGGGTTTATATATATTTGATGTTATTTTATCATATTATTTATCAAGGTCAGCATCATTGTATATTTGATAATTGAATGTTACCGACTTGACAAGGAAGTTCGTATTCTCAGCGCTAGAAGAATAAATAAAAATTCTATTGCATCTGGCTGAGTATAGGTTGTCGTTTAAAACAATAGTCCGAGTTACGTAACAACGTTGTCTAACAGGTTTTTTAATGAAAATAACTTACCTACTACATACTTTAGTCCATTAGATATACGAAAATTCTAACGACTTGGCAATTTTGTGGTGATGTTGAATACCTATCATTGGACGCTAATGCAAATCATTTTTAAATGATATTATACAGAATGTTTTTATTCGTTAAAAATAAGTTAGTCAAGTTATAAAGACATCGTCAATCGGGACAGTGCCGAGGTGAAAGTTAAGTGTAAAGGTTAACTAATCGGTTTCCATTTCACGAAGTTAAATTTGAACCCCATGCGGAAGTATGGTCAATAAAACGACTACCGACTAGACAGTGTTTGGGCAAGTTGGCCAGCAGCACGCCGCCGTGCTGCATGCACGCCGCGCCGCTGCCGCCACGCCGGCACGCACCCATTGACCCCAATGTTATGTTACTTGATTGCATTTTCACTTCGCAACCGTTGCGTTGCTGAATCGACTCCGATACAACACCACACTTACGGAACAGTGTCAGACAAACGCATTCATCACTTATTTTTTTATACTATTAACCGCTTTGTGTCCATTTTCCTGGATATTGTTCTACAAACTAAGTGTTTCAATAGTCATGCAACGGTGTTCGAAAACGTTTACCGCTGTAATTTGATATAATAATAATACGTTAACTACGGTTAAGAATAAGCGCGGATCGATGGAGGCGCTTTAATTAGCCGCCATTCTGAATTGGTATTAACTTCAAGGGCAATTGCGCGTTGTACCTTCACATGGGAACAGATTAACGACACAAATACACGCCAACTATAGTATAGCTAAGCAAGGAGTTTATATTTACGTTTATAAATATAAACCTTTAAAACTTACGTCTAGATATAAATATCATTTTTAATAAACTAAGAAATACTTACGAAGGTTTCTTAGAGCTATGAATATCTCTAATATAAAATTGGCTGCGCTCTGATAAATGTATAGTGAAAGGACAGGACTGAGGTGGTAAATGAAATATCGACAGGAACACATAATAATCATCAACAACAGGATTTAATTTCCTGACCGGTCCACGCATTTTCTGTGATTGAACTGCGTAGAAGATCCGTGGACGCAGCGGTATCTGCGTAGCAGTACTACGTACCGTCGTAGTTGCTACGCAAATCGCGTATAAGCTACGATGAAACGGCGTAGAAGTAAAGGTCCGTGGCGGTATGTGTTTCTGCCAAACATTCTCATCGTACGTGGTGTAATCGTGGTTTCTGCGCTGCGATGGTTTTTAACGAACGCCTACACTAGACCTACGCTAAATGAACTCTTAATATTTGGGTCAATAACGATAACTTGAAATGTGAAGTCAATGATAAAATTAAAATTTAGCCAATTCGAGTTTTGTAGTGAGGTATATCCGAAACGTTTTGGACTGACCGAAATTTGGAGACACTGACAAAATATCGAGCTAGGACTGCGGGTTGTGTTGTCTCTACTTCCATGTAAATTCCGTGGGTGTGTCCTATTATTTGTGGCACTTTCGTCAATAGATGTAGATACGGAACACAGTGGTGTCGGAAATCCGGCCACGTTTTGTTATTTGGAGCGAGACTGCATCGTGTAAAAGCGATGATGGTCTGTGAACCCATTGATAGAGCTCGGTATGGCGGTCGCGTCACATATACGTCGACACGGCCACTCTGCCCCACGGCTGCGCCCGGCGACGCACTTTCTCCATATTATATGCAACTGTGCACGTGCCTCATTTGACACACATTTCCGTCCCTCCTTAGCAAGGTAGGGACGTACTCGTAAACGTAAACATTTATACTTGTGGAGCGGATGTCATCTAAGTTGTTCTTGTAATTAATTATGTTCGACCGGAGAGCGCGTTGAATACCACAAAATCTTGGTGGGAAGGTCGCCGGTCGCAAACTCGCATTATATTGTAAGACAATGTTTGCCTGTTTGGTTATCGGATGGAATTTCTACAAACAACACCTGTTAGTGGGCATTGCGACAGAGGGTTCGTGTTCGCGCGCGATATCAAACCGGTTTGGCTCGTAGAGGCCGTGGCGCGGCGGTGTGCGCGCGATTACCTGCGCCCGCGCGGCCGCCTTCTTCGATGGACGCTAATGGCTCACATTTACCTGAGACCGTTGTCCTAGTGGTACTGAGATACTACCGCTAGCGGTCAGTTTATCTATTAACTTGCGCTGGTTAAAAGTTATTTAAAACCTACACATATGTAATAATATTTAACTTCGTGAGGTAAAATACTCGCAAAAAGTGTATGTCATCAACGCAAGAACATTAGACCAACAGTAATTAGCTGAAGGGTAATAATTAATACTTGAAAGGTATTCATAAGAGCAACTTCAAAAGACTATTAACAACTATTATTATTCACTGATGTGAAATAAATTAAATTAGCAATTAAATTTAAATCTAAAGTGATAAAAGACGATACCGACCTGACGTTGTTCATAGCGCCACCTAATAATATTACGTAGTTTCTCAATTTGTTACATTATTATTGAACTAATTGGCTTAGTAAAAACCTGTTCATTAAACTAAATTAGTACCTATGTGACTAACAAATTACGCCAGTAAGTGGGAGTGAGTTAAAGTATACAAAAATTTATTTGGGAATATGGGAATAAGATTTTAAATATACAAAGCCAAAAAACCGTTCTCCAGTGACTCATGTCACAAAATACATGCGGCATTACAGCACTCTACGGTAAGTTAAAGAATCAGCGATGCACTAAATAAGAATAGAAATCCTTGAGGTTCAACTAGATAACGATCTATTTCGACCAGTCGATGTTGATCATATTAAAAACTTTTTTACAAAAAAAAAATAACCGACTTCCAAAAAAAAAACACAAAGAAACTTTTTAGTTGTGGTATCTCACATAGATCCTAGTCAAGTTTCATTTTTACATTGTAAGAGTCAGCTCACACCGAGACACGACGCGACGCGACGCTGCGCGCACACTTTAAAAGAGCGATTCAAAATATAACTTTATTTTCTACACGAAATGATACACATTTCGTTGTGAGAATTCAGAATACGTTGCGCAACGTATTCTGAATTCTCAAGGTGCGCGCAGCGTCACGTCGCGTCGCGTCGCGTCTCGGTGTGAGCTGACGCTGACCCTTACTAATAACCAGCACATCGTCCATACATACGACAAAAGATAAGGGTCAGCTCACACCGAGACGCAACGCTGCGCGCACATTTTAAAGAGCGATTCAAAATTTAACTTTATTTTCTACACGAAAAGATACACATTTCCTTGTGAGAATACGTTGCGCCACGCAGCGCTGCGCCGCGTGACGCCTGTAAAGAAATATGTATCCTTTCGTGTAGAAAATAGTTATATTTTGAATCGCTCTTTAAAAGTGTGCGCGCAGCGTCGCGTCGCGTCGCGTCTCGGTGTGAACTGACCCTAAAATGCATAATATTATTTCATTTCAAATTTATATCATTTCTAAGCAAAGATAATAAAATTCATATGGGCCCACCGGGCAAGCTTTCTCTACCAAATGAATGAAGAATCATCTAAATCGGTCCAATAATCACGGAGAAATAGGTGTATATACGTAAAAATTTTACATATAAAAAAAATGTTAATAAAATGAAATCTACATGGCCAAACTATACTAAATTTTTAGGGGACCAAATGGCAATTATTCCGCATCAAATTAAAGAAGAATCACGGCATATCAGATCATAAATCTCAGAGTAATCGCTGTACATACATAAAAAAAATACTAATCGAATTGATAACCTGCTCTTTATAGAAATCGGTTAAAAAAAGAAAAAGGTTTAATTTTTTTTTTATTATTAGTGATGCACTTGGAAAGTGCATACCGTTACAATTGCAACAAGCCCAAACACAGCTAAGATACAATGCCTTATTGTGGAGTTCCGAAGCCTGTCTCTTGGATTCATCATCAGATCCGATGGTAGAATGGTTCTTAATGAACGCAAATGCTTCACTTGTTCTAAATCGCTACACGTTTTCCTAAAAAAATTGAAGAGTTCCCTCGATTTCGCCAAGATTCCATCATCAGACCCCGACTTGGTGACTATGGGACCATTTGGGAAGTATGCCCTTTCCAACAAAAAAATAATTTTTCAAATCGGTTGGCAAGTGACGGAGCTATGCCCGAACAAACATAAAAAAAATACAAACATGCGAATTGAGAACCTCCTCCTTTTTAGAAGTCTGTTAAAAACATAATCCATGCATGACCGATGAACATAACCGGGAGGCACAACCAATACACCACACTACATAGATCAATCGGACAATCATAGGGAAGGGATCGATCAACTGTAATCTAGTTGCACCACATTGCACCATTACTTACAGGAAAAAATCAAACATAAATATATCAAAAAGAAATCCCCTCGAAAGTGAAACTTGATAATGTTATCGTTCCTGCGATAAAAAAAACATAATCTTAACAACAATGTCACATACATCTTTTGCTGTGTGTCATTAATTGCCTGTACTATTTTGTTTGGCACCTACAAAGTGGTATAAAAGTACTAGCTACATAACATCGCTTTTATGCTCTATTGCTTTTCTTCAGCTTAGTATATTTTTGCCGCTTCTACGACATTGTATATTTTATTTAATTACAGCTAGCTGTGCTCATAGTTATTTTGAGCTCGACCTTTAGCAAAAAAAGTATGATTGACGATGCGTCATGTACCTAATCAAGTTCTGGGATCATCTTTATCGAAACTGTTGAAAGATAAGATTGGAACCGGTGACATGAAAATACATAATATCACATATTTGGAAACAACTTACAAATTACTTTGTGCAAATGAGAAAATAGAAACACAGCTTTGCTTTAAACTATACGTTTATTGAATAAAACATTGAACAGATTGATTGAACTGTATATCGCTTTCGATGTGGTGAAGCAATTGACTGCTTCGGACACCGTTGTCTTACCTTCAGTAAGAGTGCAGGTCGGATAGCGCAGCACGCCAGCATTAATGACCTCATCCGCCGCGCTCTTGACTGCTGTCTTAGAACCTAAAATGGCTTGGCACGCATCGATGTGAAAAGACCAGATGGTATAACCATAATGCCATGGAAGTTACGCCTTTGGTGTAACTTGCTTCGACACCCTTGCCCAATTCCATGTCCGTAGCACGGTGGGCTAGGCTGGGGCGGCTGGTGCATGTGCTCAAACGACGAAAATACAATAACTTAATTGGTAGTTACGTGTTTGAGCCGCTTGGGTTTGAAACACTAGGCCCATGGGGTGTGAGTGCGCACCTAGGCGGTTGGTCGACTCTTCACGGGAACAGGGAGCTAGCCTTCTGGGCAGTTCTGGGCACTTTTCCTTTAACTTGTTAGGAATAAAATTACCTCACTCATATAATATCTGCAATTTATATGTGGCATCCAAATTCAAATGAGTTTTTTGAGACAGCAATCAATTTCACTTTTACGCAGCCCGATAACCTCCTAAAATGAAGGTTAATGGTTGTCAGAGTCGGATTAAACTCTAACCGGTGAATCTAGGATGGAACATTTTTACAACTATCTCAAAATTTAATGAATAAAATGTTAACTATTCTATTCTACATTTTATGAAATACCAAAGTAGAAGAGGAAACGACAATGTTGCGGCTATATTTTAAAGCTAAAATTAGAAGATCTGGAAATTAGATAATTATTTATAAGCATACTCGTATGACAATTTAAAAATTTTGCACAGAAATATACAGATTCTGATGCCCAGTCGCAAATGCAGTTTCGAAGAAGAATGAGCAAGAAACTCCACTGTTACACTTTAAAATGTTTTACAATATTTTGTTATTCTATTCCAGGTTCTGGGCATCCTGTGCATGGCCCTGGCATCGCCATGGTACTCGACGTGGTTCGTGTTTGTCGCCGTCACCAGTTTCATCACCACGCTCATGTGGACCTTCGTCTTCCTGTTCAGCATCAAGGATGCCCTCAAAATACCTATCAACTGGCTTTTATCTGTAAGTATTTGCATAGTTTGAGAGAATGAAATAGAGACAACCAATGCCCTACTAGAGGGCTGGCACCATCGCCTTAATGAAAGAATTCCAAAAAAAACTAAAATTACGATGCGAGTCCAAATACCGGAATAGACGAAAAAACAACATTAAAAAAAAAAGACGGTAATGTGACATCCAATTTTACAGAAAATACAAATACTTGAAACAATTGAAACGGAGCTCTATCACAACTCCTTTATTTCTTAAAAAAGATATATTCCTACAAGTTGTTTCGAAAAGGTAAAGTAAAACTAAAAAAAAATGATTAAAATACAAATGAATGACCGAATTTTGTTGATTTTGTATCTCTGATTAAAAATGCAATACATTAATAACAAAAGCGTTTAAGCGGATTGCCCGCGCAGTGGCGCAGTGGCCCCCGTTCACCGTAGGCGCGGGCCTGTGGACAGTGAGCATTGGGCTAGCTCACCGTCCGTCCGTCTTATGACGACAGGCCGTGTCGACGGCGAGTTCGTGTTCCACGCGCACCTCAAGGAGATGTCAGTAAATCGAAAGGTGTCCGAGAGGGCCGATGCCTGCCAGGGCTGCGGGACTGTTCGAAAGAGATACCGTGGCCCTGGAACACAAAGGGCTAAGAAGGCACATGGATGGGTTTTAGTCAGTACAAGTCTGACACTCCCTTCTGCTCCCTTCCACTCTGCCCAGAGCGGGAGGAGTCATTTGATGATTTCCCATTCGAAAAAAAAAAGTTTCTTCTCCTGTTACCTAAGCATATAACTCACCGTGACTTTCTTAATGTAAAATCATATTTGAAGTTCTTATTAAACGTCTGCCATGATCTCTATGTAATTCTGTTGTTTTAACGAAAATAATATGTAACCTTTCAGGAGTTGATCAGCACAAGTATAGAGACGCTGATGTACCTGATCGCCTTCATCGTCCTCTTTGCAGCGACGGCTGGGTGGTGGACGAACGCGTATGGAGCCAATGTTGCAGCTGCTGTAAGTATTTTCGAATCATCTTAATTAATAGAGTGTCCCAGAGTAGGTGTGCCAGAGCGTTCAGTTAATTTAGTAAAGGCTATTAGAATCAGCATTGCCATCCAACTTCGCAGCTTTCTGGCCACTTTTCCTATTGACAACTATGTGGACGAATTTTTGAAACATGTAATTTTGGGATTCGTGTCATCAGGTAGCTTTTCCCAAGCCATGATATCGTGTAGTTTTCAGTTTAGTTAAGGTACTGTTACTGTTAGTAGGTACCTGCATTTTAACCTCATGGGTCAGGGTTAGGAGAATATTATTATTGATTATTTTTCCCATTTACCTGCTAATAGCTACACAACTAATGAGGTGGCTAGCAAGGTTGCCTGGTGAAGAATATGATTCGTTAGCGCGAAAGACTCCCAGACGCACTTCAAAGCCAAATTTTATAGGTTTGGTTATCGTTATAACAATAATGTTTAGAAAACCAAGAATAACTAAGAAAATAAAATAGGATTAATTACTTTGAATGATCTAAGGTCTACTAAAAATTATTGATATTGTAGAAAAAAATAAAAACTAAGTAGGTTTATTGCAGATAATTTAGAACACACGAGTGAATAAGACTAATGTATAGTAGATAGTTGTATATTTAATAGTTTTCTTTGGGAACGACGACCAAACCAATCTTGTACTTTCTATTTTGTTGATTTGCATATCGACTACCTACTTACTTTCGTAGGTAGTATCTTGATGTTGGTTTTTAATCTTTACGTCTGAGAAACTAGTAATAAACGTTATTTAAGCCATGTGACTTGTTTTCATGACAGACCTAGTGCTGAGAACCAAGGTCTGCTATGCGATATGATGAGATGAGATTAGATATTATTATGAAGCAAGGTTCCCTTGGCAAGGTACCTTGCCTGATATCTTACCTGGTTAGTATGGCATAAAAATGTTATGTGGACCCTTGAAAATCACGTAAATGTTGAACGTACGTTCAATATTTTCGTGATTTTCGAAGATACTTAGTCTGTTAAAAAGTTGTAAATTATGAATAATTGATTTATGAAGAAACAGAGCTGACTAACGTCACGGGTTTTGCACTAATTAAGTAGTAGTTTTATTTGTGGTCAGCATTAACCACGCTGAGCAAAGGGAATGGAGACTTTATTGATCGTCGAACGTACTACCGATGACGCTAATCATCGTTCTGCCATAAAGATATTTTGGAGTACTTATTGTTTAAAATATAATTCTGATTGTACAGGTGTTTGGTATCTTCAACACTGCGGCGTACGGAGCGAGCTCGTTCCTGTTGTTCAAGGAGTACCGCGGTACAGTGACGACGGCGCAGGCGGCGTGAGCGTTGCCTACATCCCCAAGTGCATGCGCTGGTACTACCATAAACCTCAACGGAAGCCTATTATTGTATCACACACATTCGTTTCGCTCTCGATCCTGAACGCCGAAATCTAACTGTAGTTTTCACAATCTTTACCACAAACACTTAAACTTTTTTTTTATACTAGGATACGTGGCTATTGGTGTCAAACATGAGATTTGTTAAAATAATGTTTTTATCAAAGAGTGGTATGTCTCGAAATACTTTAAAATAAGCACAGTAAACGTTTTTAAATATTTTCATACGACCACATGAATACATGGAAGTACGACCTACATAGGTATCTTGTAATTTAAAGAATTTCAAAATCCAAAGCCGTATGAATGAGTTCTTAGCTACCAGGCTGATCTACACATAATAAAACTATAAGATATCTATATCGAATGTTTATATTTTTTTTTTGATATTCTGTCGCAATCGAGTGAAAAATTTCTCACCTTAGATTCGTTGAACAAAAGCATTGAATATTATACAAATATATAAAATTTGTAATTTATATCTCATAATTTAACTATATTTTAAAGTCATTTAACAAACAGTACGGTTTAATATTAGTAGAGTAATACATAAATTAATGGCCATAGATTGTGTACATGTAAGGAATATAAACGGTAAGGTATGATGACAATGTACCACAGTTCAAACGGATTCTTTTTTGAAAAACAAAGTGTTATATTGGTAAAATATAGGAGGGCAGAAATCCTTCTTTCTGTAAACGTATGGAACTGAAATGTTAAGGTATCGAGTAGTAAGTAGTCAACGACTAGGAATAGTTATGCTCTGAAGCCCATTTACCTATGTTGGCTAACAATAACTCTATGTACCATTTTGGAGACTGTCGCAAGAAAAGATAAGTAAGTACAGCAGAAATGTTAAGATCAACCAAAACTAGATTATTTTAAATTATAGTGAACATTATGTTATTTCATAAAGAAAATAATGGGAATGACGTAAAATGAACATAATCGACGAGAATTCTCGTAAAATATATTATTTTAACTTTATATTTACCTAATTACAAATTAAAGAAAAAGTGGGGCCAGTTTTGAACTTTTGATATAGTACCTACATTCTTAGGCTTCTCATAAAAGGTAATTCTATGTACCAATATACTCGTATTTTATCACACAGTTCTAACAAATTTTGTTAGACTAGTCTTACAAAAATCTGTACGTTTGAATTAAAGATATATAAGTGTAATCTAAAACGAATTAATTAATTGTAATATGATATATATTTAATGTAATTTGGGACTAGATATTTTGGTAATTACAACTTTATACGCACTTAACTACCTAATGTGTGAGTTTAAGTACCTGATATATTGCAACTATATATCGCAGTCATAACAATTTTAATGATTGCTCATTCTTTTCCAAATTATCACCAGGATAACTATTAGTTACTATTTACCAATCTATTTTTCTAATATACAAGTCTTGAAAGTACGGTATCTCGAAAATGTTTTCTTAAATGTCGTTTTAAAACTGGGATTGAGCACGTTTTTATACACTTATACCTTTTAGGTACCAATACTTAAACTTATTTAATATACTTCTTAAAGTTACATTTGAATGTTTTTTGTTAAGTACTGAAATATTTAAGTTGTGTTGAATGTCGGGTGTTATGTGAAGTTTTTAAACAATAGTTAATTTTATTGACGTAATTTGTAAAAAGTTAATAAATATATTTTAACATATTGTGATTTCTTTTATTTGTTATTATTATTACATTTTGAGTTCAACTATCTACATCCTGGCTCGACATTAAGTGAAATATACAAGGTGGAAGGGGAACCGAAACGAAAATGATTACCACTTATTCAGTACACTACTCTGACCCCACAAGGCCCCCCTAATTACCGTAGAAATTTTTCAACGGTAATTAAAAAAAAAAAGCTTTTCATACATTTTGACCGTGTAAGTATGGTAACAGTATTCGCGTCGGTGTCCTTTCCACTCTGCTTTCAAAACGAATCATATGAAATGACCCCTATACGCGCCTTAGACGTGGAGTTGCGGAAACCAGCCCGCTATACAATACAATACAATATGACCCTAAACTCGAGGGGTTTACTATAGTAGCTCCTAAAGAGTTCCAAACTCAAACTCAAAGCATTTATTTCAATTAGACCATTACAGGCACTTTTGAAAGTCAAAAATAGAACAAAACGCAAAGCTACAGTCCCAGACACAAGGCATAATAACTTGTGAAAGTACTGTAGTTGCCCATTCCAAAGCATAGATCTCTATGGAGAGAGAACTCCATGGAAACTCTTTTAAATCAAAATATTGTTACAAAATCTTGGTAAAATCATTAATGTCGAGAATCACTAATATGTGAGAACGATGTAGAAATACGTGCAAGTTAAGAGCGTCCAGAGTAAAAGATTTAATAAATAATCCAAAAATAAAGATTGGCAGCTAAGAGATGAACATGACGCATGTATCAGCCATCATTCAACTAAACCATATTGAAGGGAACTAAATGACCCGACACACCCGCCACCATCAGCGTGACATTTGAGTGGGCATGACATTCACTCAACCGCCAGGGTAAATTCGCGTCAATGAAAGATGTACTCGGTACATGGTGGCTTTACAGTACATAGTACTCACACATGTGCTATGCAGTTAAATAATACTAGAAGATTGAATCTATCCAATGCAAAGATATTTTTCAAATCTTCTGCAGCTTCCAAAATAACTTCACATGGTAATTTGATCCCTCAACTTATAATATATTATGCTTGCCCACATAGTGTGCTTTTATGCAATATTTAAATTTTGTCTCATTCAGTTGAAGAATGGCGGGAGGTATTTTGTTGTAACATTTTAATCAGTACCCCATGTAAGATGAGTTCCCTTATCCACCTCCTTGTTTTATCATCAGATCAGCTCCAAGTTACCAAATTATATTATTGCTATCCGTACTAAAACATACAAAATAATACAAAGTTTCATTTCAATACGACAAATTAGAAGTAGGTTAAAATTAACTTCGAATAATTAATTATATTAAATGTGACAAGTGATGACTAATATAAAAGTGTTAAAAAAAAGAAGATTATAAATAAGAAAAGGTTTTATTTCTATCGAAGGACACTGAACTAACTTACCATATTACATGATAACGACACACTAACCGGGCCAAATCCGGAGAAGTTCCTGATGGAAAAACCCAATAACAACTTGCGCGACCCGTGATCGAACCCAGGACCAGGCAGAGCTCAGCATTCGCAATTGTAACCACGAGACCAACGAGGCAGTTTTAATAATGTTATTACTTCGAAAGTTCGCTTTCGAAAATGCGCCCCTAAAACGACACACTGACCAAGCACACCACCTCGAGGAAATATTTTGTGAGCCAATCTCTCAGAGAGGAGGCCCTGTAGTGGGAAGAATATAGACTGGTTCTGAATTTTAGTTTAACACGACCAACTTGGAAATTATTTCTCTTTTTTATTTCTATGAAAAATCCTCCCTTAGCCATTCGCTCCTAGTTTACTAATTATTGTTGTCTGGCCGTGACATACTCACGTCGTTTGACATCTACTAGTTTTTCCTGCTCGCGTTTGACAACTACCCGTCTATCTCATGACATGGTAAGCGTGATGATGCTGTCAACGATGGTGTAGGGCATTTGACTCATGGAATGACTGTGAAGCAGAACTCTTCGAGGACACCTGAATGGTGGATAATAGCAGTGCGTCAGCGAGGTGATTTAAGCTCGTTATCAGTAACAGAAAAGGTCTTTGACCTTCACTTTTAAATTGCAGCCAGTATTATTTATAGAGTTGCAAGTGCGCATGCGTTAGCGAAAGGGAGTAATGTTTCATCTTTTTCCGAAGGAATTGTCAGTTCCTTTGTGTTCGAGCATGTCTGGCCGTTCCTGACGCATCGATAGCATTCAGGTGAAGCCTGGGTGCGCAAAGGAGTTCGTCTGTTGTATGCGCAATGTTGATACTGGCCGGCGAGTTGGCGACTGGTGACTCACCGCCTGAGTGCGGTGCCCACTCACAGTCGTGCCAACATTGCCCGCTCGTGCATACGTGCGCTTTTCACTAGTTTTAAAACACTTCGTATCGTTTCCCGACGAATTTAAACACTGTGAGTACCATTTTATTATTTACTCATTTAGAATCCTGTACTAACGTTAAGAATTTATTCTTTCTCTCACGTCAAATAAATTCTGAAAGGAAATGAACTATAGTTTCGAGAATAATTACGTTTTCATTTTGTTTACTCTATCTCATCTTATGGTATAGGATATAACAAGTCATTTTGTGTATAAAATGTAGATATATCTTGCATTGGGTTGAAACGGTTGAATAACAACAAGTTTTAATGAAGAAAAACATTATAAAACAGCTATTAGAGACGTATTTCATTAAACTGTGTTTATTTTAAAAGGATTTCTTTTGTACACCACTTATAATACAATATATTCCGATGCTATAAATTGATAACAGATGTGCTGCACAGTTTATAATGCACCGGCAAAACATCTTGGCAATCGCGATGATTACATTATCAATGACTGCCTAGATTACAACAAGACATTCTTCGATAGATGCATACTCGAATGCAGATGTGAAAGGGAGTGAATAAACTCAGTTATACATAATTAATAATATAAGTAAGGTATAGCGATTTATTGTAAGAGCAGGCGACCCTGGCATACAAAGATTGCCGTCACCCGCCAACGTGTTAACCTAACCGACCTTATACGGCAATGACATAAGTTTTGTCATGACTGTGGTATGATCGAAACTAAAATATTTGTACAAGGATCTTTTAGTATGTGGCCTTCATCAGTCTTTATCTTGTGTTTAGTGCCTAACCTAACTTCTGAGTTCTTGTGTTTCCATAGGTCTCTGACTTGGCTTTACATGCCATCGAGAAATATCTCTCAGGCATGCTGGTTCGCCTTCACCGAAACAAATAAGTATACAGGGTGTAACGGAAAAACATCGTAATAGCGAAAAAAAATTAAATGGAGAAACATGTTCAGTTTGATGGTCTGTAGTACACCTTTAAGTATGTATCTACCCTTTCCGTTACACCCTGTTTATGGGCACATGAATCCCAAAAATTGTCTTGGGTTCGAATTCGAGTTGTATGACTTGGTAGTCAGACGGTCACATCACTAGGCTATCACTGCTTGTGTGTGACAAAAATTCCCCGAATCAAATTCATAAATGCTTGCAACATGCAACCGCTCCCTATCTCAATGTTACCTATTCTAACGCCAAAATATCTTTATAGCAATAACCTACTTCCATTTTATGATCAAATAAAGCCCATTCTTCAATTAAAATGTCGTAATTCTGACAGTTTGTCGTTTCATCCAATTTATCTAAATTGTATTGATTAAAGTTGCACTTAACTTTGTTTCTGTGTCATCCAATCTGAATGTTTTTGCTAGATGAAAAGTTGATACGGCTAATATGTCCCCAACATATTAGCCGTATCAACTTTTAGACAAACCACTCATCATTTGTGGTCTTCCCCTACTTTTACCAGCCAGTCAACAATAGTCTGTGTATCTATGTTATTAAAATACGAGTATCATGACATTACAGTGACCCAAGATGTCGCACTCGCTGACCATCACCCGAACAACGGTGGCCACATCTGGCACCCCTGTGTATATAAACAGCAGCTACTTGAGCACCACTCCAGGACTCTTGAAGCTCGCAGAATTGGTAAGAATACAACACTACCCAGTACTTCGCAACACCTACCAAACACAGCTACAATATTCACTACAAATAGTACTGCATGGTGTTTCTGGCAAGTGGCCATAACTTGAACTAACGCGTTTCAATCAAATCACGTTTTTAATCTTAGCTTTCAATACAATTTCAATGAAATGTTTACCAACAGCGCCCTCCTGACAATGTCATTGAAACGCCAAAAGAACAATGCTGCCCTTTATCTGCTCACTACTAGGGTTGAGACAGCAAGCGAAAGTTTAGACAAAAGTTGTTTTAAAAAGTTTTAAACAAAGTTATCAAAAAATGGACGATTATGGTTATATGTCGATGGTGCTGAATTAATATGCTAGGTGGGTGGAAGTCTCAGAAGGGAAGTTACAACAATCTTTTCTACTTCATATTGATTCACCATCATCTGCCTAGCCTTTTCCCAACTATGTCCGGTTCTGCTTCCAGTCTAACCGAATGCAGTGGAATACCAGTTATTACATGGAGCGACTGCCCATCTGACCTACACAACCCAGTTAGTGTTAGTACTGGGTAATAAATACGATACCCCCTGGTAAGACTGGTTGTCAGGCTATCAGGCCTCTGACTACCTGTAACGAATGAATCTCCAAATGACACACAGTATGAACGGCTTAGCGTGATTTCCGAGGCACGGAGGAATCTGGGTATGTGGTGGTCACCCATCCCCAGACCAACCTAGCCAGGCGCGGCTTAATTTGAAGATTGATCCGAGCGACTCTTATTATTTAGCCATGAGCTCCTCTTCAACTTCATAATGATAGGTTTATCGAGCAATCGAAGATTTTAGTTTGACCCTAATGTCACTTTAATTGTTTTTAAACATATGTATTAAAGGCCGATTTGTCAATCGTAAATAGAGCTGACGTAGCTGCAGAGGTAGCAAGCACAAGCCTCAGATAGATAGAAGCTACATAAAGGTAGGATTGCCTACCAGCACGCGTAGCATGACCGCCGTAGAAACGGTCTATGTCGACGGAAGAATCGACAAACTGACACATTGTCATTGTCTATCTCTCATTATGTCGATTTTTCCGTAGACAAAACTCGTTTCTACAGTGGTCATGCTATGCGTGCTGGCCGAAAAAATCATTTACGTGTAATGGGTGCTTGGCAACTTGCAACTGAATTGCAGCTAATGTTTAAATCAAAACATCATTATCAGTTAGTATATAATTAGCATTGTTAACGGTACACTAGTTTCTGTCGATCGAGTGTATGGTGTGAATGATAAACATGATTTCCTGCATACTCAGATATTTTGATCCACAGTGTAACCTAGTTTCGGTTACATAAATATCGCGGTTGGGCAATACGGTCGAATTAAAAGAAGAGGCTCCTTGCTATAATAAAATATACTCGCCGTTAAGGTTTAAATTGAAATTAGATAAATTATATATTATATACATATATTACTAATACAGAATCGAAATAAAAAAAGTGGATAATCAGTACAGGTATACACCGTGTAAATCACCTCATCACGAAGCCGTCAACCAAGCATTCTGTACATGAAACTAAGTAATTTTACGCAACAATTATTGCTGGGAAACGACTTTTTTTTGGGGGGTGTTAAATCATGTTTTGTGGTAGAACTCAATGTAACGCACTCAAAACATTGTGCTGATGGACGTATTGAATAGTACGGGGGTCGTGGAGGTGTTTAAAGTAAAAATCTTACATTAAAAACTTGTTTTTAAAAAAATACTTGTCAAAAAGTTGGAACTTTGACCCCTAATATCTCCGTAACTAAAAGGTTCCCAGGTATGGTGTAGAACAAAAAAATGATCGCAATGACAGGGAGAACTGTTTTACACCCTTTAGATTTAAAAAAAGTATCGTTTTTAGGTTTTTCTAAAAATAGTTTGCACTAAATTTCTCTTATTTCAGTAATCATACCTAAAACAGAGGATATTTAAGTTCATCAGATGATAAATTACAAAATGCTCAAAACTGAAGAATATGTCAGTGAATTGTCACGATGTCAATGCTAATGTATTCAGTACGTACATATTATTAGTATTTCGTTTTCCGTCCGGATTTCTTTTAAAAGGCCACGGATGATATCACCAAACAATGGCGTCATCGCGGTTTATTGAATCGTCTGCAATAATGTTCAAAAACATAAACTAGTGTTGGTACTGAAGTGGGTTTAGCTTCCTATCTTTGTCAAATGAGTCATATTGTGCGTTAACTTCTGGAATTAACTCGTTCCTTCATTTAGAGCAATAATCATCTGAACAAATTAATTGAACAATGCTCAAAAGTAGTGAACTTCCATGTACGCACTTCACACTTGCACCTACTCTGTGACTCATCAGAATATTGGATAACAATTTCAAAAACAGTGAAGATCTTAAGAGACTTCAGTAGAAAAATAATTCTGATGTAAAGGTATCGTAATTTTCTTCTCGCTAGCGTTTTACGAGGTAGCCATGACTTCACCCGCGCGGTTATTCTCGGAGCCACCAGAATAAACAAACGAACGATGATTTGCATCGCGAAAGTGCGCCGAAACACTTCATTTTGTATTTTCAATGCAGCAGAGGTTTGTTGATAAAATCTGCGAGTTAGAGGAAAACCTTGCGCCCCAACCTTACATGTTAACAACGCTGCCAAGGTTCAGCCCAATGTTAATAATATAAACTCACGTAAATAATTTATTTGTCGTACATTTTCCTATTAATATATATTAATAGGAAAATGTATGCAATTATCAATTATTTTGCTAGAACTAAATACTCAGTTGTGTCACCAGCATCACATTAAATGCCCTCAGACGAGGAAAATTGCACCATAATAAAATACTACGTTACCTACCTACTGCATAAAATTCCCTTATTTGAAGACCACTTGACGGAGGTTATTACGAGACAAAGCTTTCGAAAACATGCCTAAAAAAAAAAGTCTGAATCTAGTAAAATGCTTGAGACAAACATGTCAACAAGTTAAATACCACCAAAACACCAGATTTTAATTAAGAGCAGTGATGGGGTAACGGCCGTGACTTGCGTGTGGGTCGTGGGATGAACGAATCGTGGGTTTCGAACCTAAAATTCGGATGTAACCTCCACCAACCCGCAATTGGCCTGCGACCACTCACTCTTACAGAGCGGAGGCCTGTGTCCCAGCGGTGGGTACCTACGTTACAGGCTGATTGGGTTTGTTGATCATGTTTAATTTGTTATTGAAGAGGTATTCCCTTGTTTCCAGTTGCTGGGTGCAGCATGCGTAGGCGTGGTGGCCTACTACATGGACCATGGGCGCTACTCCAGCCCCAACGGCAAGCCAGAGCTCTTCTTCTTGCTCGCTGCCGTAGCCTGCCTTGTAGGCACGTTTTGCCTACTTACATCGTGCATCGTCTCCTTGTCTACTGCGTCTATCATATCGAAAACTATATATGTAAGTAAAACATTAAAGACGTGTCATGAGGTTGCTTATACAAGGTGTTGTTTTGCATCCTCGTCAAATTCAAGGAGGTAACTCTGCTAATGATTCTCGTCCCAAATCAATAATAAAATGAGTAGGTAATTTTTATTTTTTTCCTTATTTACTGAAATCGGTAAGTTTTAACCACCCGTGCTTTAAACGCGATCCGTCTGGTTCTTGCCCTAGAACGTCGCTTACACACATACAAACAATCTCAAACGTTTAATTGATAATTTATATATCTAATTGATAATTCCCTGAACCACGTTAAGGGGGTTCTTCTGAAATATTGACAAACTTAAACAACCAAAAAAATCAGCGTTTATTAATAATTAACTAGGTATCGTAATTTTAATTGATTATTTAAGTCTTTTGTGACCACCTCCTGAAATTTGACGAGGATGCAAAACAACATTTTGTATAATCTAAAGAAAGAGATAATTATACCCTACCATACATGTTAAAGAGGATGGAGAAGCCAATCTGAACAAGCAACGTGCGTCAGTTGACTTGACTCGATGAACATAACACATATAAACGATCTACTTGACGATTGCTTTAGGCTGGCTTTCAGTCCGTAACACGCGACATGCGGTTCTAATATAAAAGAATCAATTTTCAGAATTCACACCAGTTTGTCTCTGCATCACCCAAAGACTTGAAGTAACTAACAGAACTTGTATAAAATGCACAAATGGCATTTAGTCAGTCTCTGTACATTTATGTGCTTAAGGTGGAAGCGCCAGGGTAGCCCGCGAAAGTCAAATGTAAAAGAAAAAATATATTTAAAAAAAAATCGCCCGCGAAATTCAAATTCAAGAGGAAATTTAAATTTCGCGGGCTATTCTAGAGAATTAAATAATAGTACATTATGATATAAGTGCGGTAAGTTGAAAACTACAGCCGAGGCGATATTGCTAGCCCGAGCCGTAGGCGAGGGCTACAAAAAAGCAGAGGCTGTAATTATCAAAGCGCACGTATGTCATACGACGTTTTATAACATATTTGCGAGGAAATAAATAAAACTCGGACGACATTTTCAAATAAAAACAATACACCGAAAAGAAAAAGCACGCGCGGAATAATTTTTACTCGTTCACAAATTATGATATTAGCGATGCGCGGGCATCAGCGCTTTTTGGAACGAAGTTCCTTATGGCGCGTTGTGAAAGGGGGGGACGGAAAAAATTCTTACGAAAAGTTGTCACGACACTTTTTGCTATAGTAAGCTATTGTAAGCTTTATTTCTTTAAAGTAAAGTTGAAATTTCCTTAAATTACGTACAATTGGGGTGTGTATGTGAGTAAGGATAGATATGATTAATTTTGAGTGACCGAACTACAAAGTACAAATTCGGTTGTGCAGTTAAGTAAGACGTATTGCTTCGAATTAAGGATTAATCTTCCTTAAATTAAATATTTTATTTTTCGCACACTAACTTAAATCTAAAATGTATTGATATTATGTACGTGAAAGGAACTTCGTTCCATCCGGGTGTCCCTTGATACCTCTCAAGTTTTTTTTTAAGGCAAAGGCACAAAAACAGCCAGTATTACTAATTAAGTAAATTTAATATTTTTGTGTTTTGTTACAGATAAATGATTGTAATTTATGGTCAAAATTTATTAAATTAAAGAATTAAATGTTTATTTATTATATTTCATCCCAAGTTAATTTTATTCATAAAATGTTGACCACTTTTCTGTCATAAAAACTCTTTGCTAAGATTTAAAAAAGTACCGTTCGTTTTAGACGGAGCATTTTGATAAACCGTGCATTTTACTTTACATTACTGCACTAGTGCGTAATGAGATACATTACGATACTGAAATTGGTGCAATAAGAGACTCTTTACGAGCAAATGTGTTATAAAATAAATAAAACGAACGGTCGATCTCTGCGAAAGAGACATTATGAGAAAGCGACATTATGAGAAAGAGACATTTTACTACCAGTAGACATTTTGCGAAAGAGACATTTTGCGCCTGAGCCATCTGATCATGTGTGAAGCTATAGGTAAATACAGTTGACATAGACATCGATCGTACTTTTTTATACTTGTTAGTCGAAGTCAAAGTCAAAGCATTTATTTCAATTAGACCATTACAGGCACTTTTGAAAGTCAAAAAAAAAAAACAAAATAAAACGCGAAGCTACAGTCCCAGTCACAAGGCATAATAACTTATGAAAGTACTGTAGTTGCCCATTCCGTACCGTAGATCTCTATGGAAACTCCATGGACACTCTTTTAAATCAAAATATGTTACAAAATCTTGGTTACATCATTCATGTTAAGAATTACAAATATGTGAGAACAATGTAGAAATACGGGCAAGTTAAGAGCGTCCAGAGTAAAAGATTAAATCAGTAATTAAAAATAAAGTAATTAAAATAAACCGTGGTAGCTAAGAGATGACCAGTCACAACTGACAGCGCCCGTTCACGAACATGACGCATGTATCAGCCATCATTCAACTCAACCATTTTGAAGGGAACTAAATGACCCGACACACCCGCCACCATCAGCGTGACATTTAAGTGAGCATGACATTCACTCAACCACCAGGGTAATTTCGCGTCAATGAAAGATGTAGGTAGGTACTCATTAAATGGTGGCTTTACAGTACATAGTACTCACACATGTGCTATGCAATTATATAATACTAAGGGATTGAATCTATACAATGCAAATATATTTTTACAATCTTCTGCAGCTTTCACAATAACTTCACTTTGTAATTCAGATGATTCCGATTGCCCCTATGGTTGTGGAGCAGGACCAGCATACTCTTTCTTCTTTTCCAATTATAGATAGAATAGAAGAAAAATAAGAATAATTAATGTGAAATGAAAGTCTATCTTTCATTTCACACTAATTATTCTTATTTTTCTTTATTTTTCTCGTAATAATTCATCATCATCATTTCAGCCGAAAGACGTCCACTGCTGGACATAGGCCTCCAATCTATTCCAATTATCCTGCGTGCGACATATAGTAATGTGTTTTCATATCTTTTTCTATTTTTTCAGGAGGTGATATACCATGGCATGGCGTTTATCTTGTACCTGTGTGCTGGCATCACTCTTATGATAGAAGTTAATCACAGCAACAGTCGCTATTATAGAGACTATGAACCCTACTTAGCAGCAGCGGTAAGTTCACAAGTTGTAAAAGTGTTGATGCTTAAACTCTGCATAACGTCAGTTTTTTAAATGGGTTCTAGAAAAAAGTGTGATGTATTAGTATAGGTATACGACTTTAGCTTCAGTGTTCTCAACACTGACGCTCAAGTCGTACGTCGCACGTAAATACATCACATTTTTAGTACTGAATACCGACGTGTGACGTCGTTAAATTATAACCAAACAAAATGTCATGTTTATCCATTTTTTGTTGTTGTCTTCGTCGTAGTTCAAGTTGGGTTTTAGTTTTCAACTTTACTTACTTACTTAACAATTTAATTTTGTTTGGTTCCTGATCCTTGTAGCACTTGTGATACGGCGAAACTTCACTAAGCGCTATGCGCATTCTTTGTGCGAACCGTCAATCTGTGGAATTCACCGCAGGCTTCTCTGAAAGTTCTCTGTTCCCTGATCATAATAATCTGGATCTATTCAAAGCTCGAGTGTCTGGGTTTCTTATAGCCAAGCATGATCCACCTTTGGTCGCATCATCGCTTCACATCAGGCAGGTTGCGGCCAAACGCAAGCCTATCTGGTTATTAATGGCGATTGTGGCAATGTTAAACAATCCAAGATTAGATGTTGAGCTACTTTGAGGGAGCATTCTTCGGTGATGTAACGATTTAATCCAATATTCGATTTTGTACAGAAACAAATCGTTGTTACAAATTGTTTCATTGCAGTTTTTGCACTCGATTCTCCTAACTCATTGATGTAATTCTCGAATCAGAACTGTTAAATTAGAGGTGAATGTTTCCCCCAGAGACCATTAAATGATGGATAGCTTAACGCACCCCCATAAGCGATTAGTTTGAAACTAAATACAACTCACTATTTGTTTTTTTCAGATCATGGGACTTATCATGGCAGCTCTGTATTTGCTGAGTACGTTTATAGCAAATCGTCAATACCGAGGCATTTAAATGAAGTATTCGATACGAGGAGCTGTCCACTATCTTGTAGTAATTTATTATTTAATTTTATATAAGCAGATGCTATTTAATGTCACGCGTTAGTAATTAGTGACTCTTTTCGTTTACTATGACCAATATTGGGAAGGCATCTTTACGCAACAAAGTCATCACGAAATTTGTTTCCAAAATCAACCGCTAGTGGCGCTAGCATGAAAAATTTAAGATTATGCTACATTGTAACTTGTATTGTGGGATAGTGTCTGTACAGCAAGTAGCGGTTCTTAATCTTGGATATACGGCATACAGTCTTCTTCAGAGGGAAAGTCACGGCAGTGTTGCTTTTTGCCGTGTTGATGTAGCTTGCAGTGCATGAGACATCATAAGGGCATGGTGAATACATAAGTGAGCACAATAAACCAGCCTTTAACTCAGGACTGTATCAGTAAAATATGCGAACAAAACAGTCAAGAGGCAGAAGTCCATCAGCATGTACCATGAGGGTAATCAATAGAGGGTTTCAGCCGAATGGTCTGCTTCTGTAACGGCCATAGTTACGGAAGACCTGTGTCACTGTGCATACTGTGTTCGGCTTAAACTGTGCCTATATTTATTACACCTTGAATACGTACTGTACTTGAACTTTGTTATAGCTTTTATTTTAATATACGTTTTTAGAGTACTTTACTATTTGGAATGCTGGTTTTGATAACCGTTTTGAATGAATATTTTAAGCTTTTCAAACCAGGTAGGTATGTATTCAACTATACAGTCAAGCCAATAATGTCAATAATCGCCATTATTTGGTGGGCATTACACCCAATGTGCCATACGTTCAGTGTAAAGTGTTTGAAGTCATGTGTGTTTTTATCACATACACGTTACACAAATGACATTGTTTGATATAATTGAGCGATAAAAAGGTTTAATCCGATATTTTAAGACTTCCTACATTGCACTTTTACTATCTTGAATCTGCGATATTTTTAAGCATTGTTATTGGCAAGATGTGGCTCAAGCCGAATATTTAGAGCAAAACTAGTCGGATAACAAAGAAACTAAAATCAATTGAAAATGTCTATGCTTTACAGGGCGAAATATGGATCTATCTAGTCTAGGGGTAAAATACCTTTTTGTACCCTACTGATGCATAAATAGTGTTTAAATTATGATACCTAATATTTTAGCAGTTATTTTAGATTAAATAAGTTTTACTTTATCGTATTTTTGAATGATTTTTATTGTCTGAAGGAATTACTCACGTACTTATTTATTTTCTCATTCGCGGAAATATTTGATAGAACAACAAAAAAAGTTGAGGAAAAATAGCATTTTTAAACAAATATCTGTAAATTGTTTGATGATACGATAAATTAATCGCAGATGTACCTATCATTGATTGATTGTCTACCCACGCAAATATTGCGCGTTTGCAATGACTTGATTTGTAGAGAACTGCATGAATCCAAGAAATGTAAAGTAGGACGTAGGTGTCCCTGTTTGTTACTGACGGAATTAGTTTGTTTCGCATTTCGGAATGAGTAAATAATGCATGCGCGGATTGTGAATGCTTACCACACAACGGTCTCTCCTATTTAGTAAGTCTACAAAACACTAACTATAGTACGAACACTTAATAATTTAAACGACGTAAGGTGCTCACACCTTCATTAGGTACCTAAATGAAGGTGCTAATAAGTACACGTGGCGACACATCAAGCTTCATTTCCAGCATAACACGGCGTCGCTTTGTATAAATTTCTGATAATTGTATCAGAAATATTATGGACAAAACCAGTTTATGCGGAACACTCATTGGAGTGTTTCGCATAAACTGGTTTTGTAAAGGTTAATTGGTCGCCGTGCGTACATCTTTTGTTTAGCTTGGATAAGCTTAGACATATGATTTATGTAAACAATCATATAAGCTATACAGGTACCTATGACTTAGACAGGTAAGTCTAGTCTAGCAAGAAAAATGATGTACTTTCAGGCAAATTTATGTCTTTAGCTTACAATTAGCTAAATTAAACTTCCCTGAATATTAAAATATATTATGCTTGAAACAAAAATTTTACTTAAGCAAATATTATGTACCTAAGTATGTATTAATAAGTAATTTACAAAAATATTCAAGAAACTGGTGTAAATTGCCAATGTTAATCACTTTTGAATTAATTGTAATGCAGACAGGTTACTATTTTATGAAATTAATTCATGTATAACGTGATTGTTTTAAAGTGAAAGGTAGACAGACCTGAGACCACAAAACCTCATATATTTTGGAAATAGTTTTGAAGTAGATTTATAGAACGCAATTAAGAAAATAAATGTTTGTACTTTTGGTATATTAAGACGTTTTATTTATTTTTTATGAAAATTCTTTACCTTCTTGTTTGGTTTCCTTCTAGCTATACCTACCTAATACCGATTAATAACCACAGTGGTGTTATCAACTACTGTTATAAACTGGCGAAATAGTGGTGTAGTACAAGTACAACTCCGCGTAACCCTTTGGAAAACACAGGAGTAACGTTGTGTGGATACGTGTACCTAATAGGTACAGTCACGTATAATAATATGGATACCCGCAGAAACTTTTAAAAGTGATTTTCTCTTACTGTTTTGATTAAGGTTTTACGTTTTCACGAACATGGAATTTTGGAAGCTATACTATTACGAAATAGGTCTTAAATCTCAACGTAGAAACCGTAATTTCACGAGCAAATCACTGTTCAGTTTTGCTAAGTGTATACATATTATTGTTCGTGACTGTACCCATATTTTGGGCAAGCAACAAGCATTATTATGAACAAGGGATTAAGATAGAAGAGAGGATTTAAGAGACAGTATTCATTAGGGATCACTGATCAGTAACCAACATAGTGATTTCATGTATGGAATGAAGTGTTTCTTAGAGTAACTGTTTTTGCGTATCTACTCTTACCCGCAATTTTTACTTACTCATTACATATTCATGAGTAAAACGAGTACGATTAACCGGTTTCGGTTCGGTTCCAGGTTTTTGATACCTGGTTCTTGGGAGCAGTTAGAACCGGAACAGCTAATTCCCGCGGTTCCAGCTGAAACAGCTTTTTCTACGTTGAGAATAAGTCATAATTAATTATTATAAATTACTATCCTTAATTTTACATTCAAAATCAAAATATTTTATTTTACATAGGCCTACATGGGCACTTATAAAACGTCAACAAAAGGTGCACGGTTCGGGTTGGTCGTTTCCTATGGAGAAGAACCGGCAAGAAACTCCATGGTTACTCTTTTAAAATCATTTGGTTTTACAATATTTGAAGTCACAGCGTTAGTACTTAAGTATGGGAGGACAGCGTAGGCCTGACAATAAGTCTATTGCTTACTACAGAAAGCAGTAATAGGAGAGAAAAAAAAAATCACTATTCTTATTTTCTCTCTGTTCTAACTTTAAATGCATGGAAAAGAAGATTGTTTTAAAATATTTATTAGATACATGATCAGATGGACCGTACGTTTTATTTATTTAATTATTTAAGGTGGAAGCGCCAGGTTGACCCGCGAAATTTAAATTTCGTCTTGAATTTGAATTTCGCTTTTTTTGAATATTTTTTTTTCTTTTACATTTGAATTTCGCGGGCTACCCTGGCGCTTCCACCTTAAGTACACAAATGTACAGAGGCTGACTAAATGCCATGTGTATAACTTGACACTGGCTAAATGCACAAAACGTGCGAAGCAAGAAAAAAAAAAAAAAAAAAAAAAAATGCCATGTGTATTTTATACAAGTTCTGTTAGTTACTTCAAGTCTTTGGGTGATGCAGAGACAAACTGATGGTGTAGGTGCAATTCCGAAAATTTATTCTTTTTGTTAGAACTGTGTGTCGCGTGTTACGGACTCAAGGCCAGCTTAAAGCAATCGTTAACTAAATCGTTTGTATGTGTTATGTTCATCAAGTCAACTGACGCACGTCGAATGTTCAGATTGGCCACTCCATCATCTATTTTCATATGCTAGGGTTTAACTATATCTTTCTCTAGATAAAGATAAGCAACATCATGACACGTCTTTAACTTACATATATTGTTTATCATTATTATCAGCGAGCAAGAAGAAGAGCTCTGTCTTGCCGTTAGGGCTGGAGTAGCGCCCATGGTCCATGTAGTAGGCCACCACGCCCACGCATGCTGCACCAAGCCACTGGAAACCAGAGAATATACTCTTCGTTAATAAACGTAATCAGCCTGTAACGTTCCCATACTAGGACGCAGGCCTCCTCTCTTTAAGAGAGAGTGGGCCATAATTCACCACGCAGCACGAATGCGGGTTGGTGGTTGTTAAATCCGAATTTTTGGTACGAACCCACGGTTTGTTCGTCCAACGACTCACACGCAAGTCACGGCCGTTAGCACCAAGACATCACTACTCTCAATAAAAGTCTGGTGTTTTAGTGGCTTTCTGATATTGGATCATCTCACTTCCTTGCTCCGTGTTGTACGGCTGTAGCTTATAGGATTTCCATGCCTAAATCTTCTCATATATTTTACATTTTTAGCCGACTTCAAAAAGAAGGAGGTAGTCGACTGTACCTATGTGTTTATTTTTAATGTATGTTCAGCGATTTCGCCGCCAATGATAGACCGATTTTCAAAATTCTTTTTTACTCGAAAGCCTAATCAGAGGTGGTCCAATTGTCAACAAGTCAAAATCTGATGAAGCGATCCCAGGGAAATCGAAAGCAACCCCCCATTTTTTATCGGCACATACAATGTTTTGCATATACTTTCTAACGCAATTCAGAAATTTGTGCATCAGCTCAGCAACTTGAGATGATGATTACCAGAAACATCATATCAAGTTGCTGAGCTGATGATGAAAAGTATAAGTCAGGATCTGATGACATGCCTGTGGACGGTGAGTAATGGGCTAGCTCACCGTCCGTCCGTCTCATGACGACAGGCCGTGTCGACGGCGCGTACGTGTTCCACGCGCGCCTCAAGGAGATGTCAGCAATCCGGAAGGGGTCCGAAAGGGCCGATGCCTGCCAGGGCTGCGGGTTGTTCGAAAGAGATACCGCGGCCCTGGAACACAAAGGGCTAAGAAGGAACATGGGTGGGTTTTAGTCAGTCAAGTCTGACACTCCCTCCCGCTCCGCCCAGAGCGGGAGAAGTCATTTGATGATTTCACATCCGCAAAAAAAAAAAAAAAGGATCTGATGACATCACGCCTGTGTGCTCTGAGGCCACACAGGCGTGATGTTACGCAGCATGTATACAGTACAGGCCTACACCCACGTTTGACAGTTAGATATGTTTAGTTCCATTCTACGGGAGATAAGCCTATTATCATGACATGTAATTGCACACAATGTAAAATAAATGCATAGCAAATATTTGTATAGGACATTATAACTAAAAATGGAAAAATTAAAAAACTTTACTGCAAAAAAATAAAACAGACTTTTAGAACAAAAAAAAGTGAACAATAAATTTTGCTTCAGAAGTCGGTGACTTTTGTTTCATTGATGACAAAGAAGACTAAATTAGCAACCGAAAAATGTTGTCATCAGTGCAAAACCAGGTAGACTTGGGGATTCCAGAACCGAGTAGAACCGGTTGCATGCCTTAAATATGACCGATAGTTTCTATTACACGTAAAAATCAGCCAGACAGATGGCCATTGACGTTTTATCATCATAAAAAACCTCGAACAGTACTTTACATATTGTTTGTTTACAATAGGCGACCAGATTTTTACTAAAGATACCACATGTTGATATGTCGCTGTACCTAAAAAACAAAACAATAAGGTTAATGAGGTGATAAATTCCTGAAATAGACATCTACCCTCCCGTCGCGAGTGCGTGCTCTATTTTTATAATGACGCGCACACGCAGCGCGCGGGCACGCGACTCATTCAAAATAATTTTAACTTTGTTCCTGTCCAGACATGTCTTTTGTTTGAAACAAATCCTGTAGAAAATTCTTGTGTTTTTCTAAAGAAACAATTGCCGAACAGTTCAAAGGGTAAACTTAAAATTAGTTGTTCCCATTTCAAAGTTTATTGTGTAGGTCAGAGTTGAATGACCAAACACCTAAAAACTTTGCGGTCATCTAAATATACGTTATTATGAGTAATACTGACCGTGTAAGAGGATTGAACTCTCCTTTATTTCCTGTCTGGAGATCCAACAGTGTGGTTAAATCTCTGATGGTCTTACAAGCCGGTGTTTAGTGCGATTTCAGTGAAGTTTTCAGTGAGTTAAAATGACTCGTGGACCGACGATAGTGCGGGTGCCGCCTAGCAGTGGTGGAGGTGGTCGGGGCATCAAGTGCTGCTGCTGTCGATGCTGCGAATGCCTGAACCTTGGATATTTGACTTCCCACCATGGTGTCATAAAGCTAGCTGAAGCTGTAAGTACCTTACTGATAATACCAGCCTATTACTGTCCACTGCAAGGAAAGAGGCTCTTCTAATGCAGAGAAAGCACGGGCGATTTTAGAGTAATTTAATATTATTTACCGTGTGGTTAGTGCATAACTTGGTGTCAAAGTTTTGATGCCGCCCATGGACCTCTGACTTGGCTTTACATGCCGTCGAGAAATTTCTCACACAAAAATAAGAGGTGTGTGTCTTGGGTTCGAACTCGAGACTTATGACTTGGCAATCCGACGGTCACACCACTAGGCTATCACTTAATATTAATGCCACCTAATACTAAGACCAGCTTTTCTCACAATGTTTTCCTTCACCGATGTCAGTGATGACCTTATGAAGATAAACTTGTTAAAATGTGCGCAATGCAACATAATTCCCTACTACTGAAAACGAAAATTGTGATTTCAGCGCAACATCGGCCTTTATTGTGCAAGCGACATTATTTTGTCAAGCCTAGAACAGTTTTTGTAATTAGTTCATCTGGCTAATCAATTTCGCCACATTTTTGCTCAGTGCGTAGTAGTTGGACTCATTTTCATCATATTTCTAGTCATTGCTAACATACAGTATGATGTTCGGTCAACCAATCTGAACTTCTGAAGTAATCTCAACGTCAGTTGCAAAGTACTTTAAAAACCAAATTTCATTTCATAATAAGCCATCTGTCAATATTTTGGCTGAGTCATAAAATGCAGCTTATTTTTTTTACTCTATCAATCTTTGATTTATTATTACCGTTGTCAGAATCTATACATAATTTACAAGTCACGGGATGGCTGGTAGTAACCTACTTACTGTCAACCAGAAAGGTGGCCAGTGACAATGAACAGTCAGGTGAAACAACTGCTTCAGAACAAATTCTAGCCTTTTTTACAGTGTGTTAAGGCCAAATCGATGCGCTCTAATCGAACGAATAACGACTAGTGTTGGCAATGGCAGCTGATTTTCACTCTACTAACGCGATAGTAAACATTTCGACTTCACCAATGCCTTCTTAGTTTCAAGGGAAGCCGAACTACTTAGTTCGTAAATATTAGTGGTTGTCGAATTATGAGAAAAACTTTGTTGTGTTGTCTTACTATATTTGTTATTGCTCTACAGTTGAGCTTGGGGTCGAGTCCCAGGATATGTAACCATCCTAGGACTCGACCAATTTAGAGAAGCCAATCAATTATTACATATTCATTAGCTGCCAGGAGTATGGATGTATGCCTAATTGATTTCACTAGTCTTTCTCCCCCCCTCTAATGCACAGGAATATGTAAAAAACTGGCGTATTGTCGTATCCTTTCGGAGCATAGGCGTGATGCAACATATGGATATACTTAACCTGGTTGCGTTCCCACCGGCAGATGCTAGGCGGTTTGTGCCAGAGCCTGCTGGTAAAGTACGGCATGTCAGAGGCCAGCAGCATGGGTTCAGCCTTCCACGGGTTCCTGACAACGGCGTCGGCATGTCTGCTCACCACCGCACTCCTTATCACTTGCTACGTCCTCTCTTCCAACACGCAGCAACTCATACGACAATCTATATTTGTAAGTAGAAATTACTACGCGGATTATTCGTAAACGCTGCTTAAAGTTAATAGACATTTAAACTTCAAAAAGTTTTAACCAGCCGTTTAGCCGTTTAAGCAAATGTTGTAAATCAATTCTTAACTTTAATCAGTGTTTATGAATGAACCCCTACAGCAAAGGAAAGCTGTCTTGATGAGGTCACGTAAAGAAAACATTGACTGCCAGAACTGAAATAAGAAGGTTTACCGTAGTATAATTGTTTGTAAACATTTAGTTATTAGTCCAAAACATCGCTCAATTGGTCAAGCAATTCCTCCTAGAGGATAGTCCGAAGCAATGAGCAGTCTTGTTACATTTTGCCATTCCATTACCTCCAACCAGTCACTAAGTCACTTTTATACAATGTGTGAACAGACCCTTCACGAAGCCGTCAACGAAGCATTCTGTACATCAAACTAAGTAACCCCACGCAAAAATTATCGCTCGTAATCGTCAAAGCCAAAGCCAAAGCCAAAGCCAAAGCATTTATTTCAATTAGACCATTACAGGCACTTTTGAAAGTAAAAAAAAAACAAAATAAAACGCGAATCTACAGTCCCAGTCACAAGGCATAATAACTTGTGAAAGTACTGTAGTTGCCCATTCCGTAGCGTAGATCTCTATGGAGAAGAACGGGCAAGAAACTCCATGGACACTCTTTTAAATCAAAATATGTTACAAAATCTTGGTTACATCATTCATGTTAAGAATTACAAATATGTGAGAACAATTTAGAAATACGGGCAAGTTAAGAGCGTCCAGAGTAAAAGAATAAATCAGTAATTAAGTAATAAAGTAATTAAAATAAACCGTGGCAGCTAAGAGATGACCAGTCACAACTGACAGCGCCCGTTCACGAACATGACGCATGTATCAGCCATCATTCAACTCAACCATTTTGAAGGGAACTAAACGACCCGACACACCCGCCACCATCAGCGTGCCATTTAAGTGAGCATGACATTCACTCAACCACCAGGGTAATTTCGCGTCAATGAAATATTTAGGTACTCATTAAATGGTGGCTTTACAGTACATGGTACTCACACATGTGCTATGCAATTATATAATACTAAGAGATTGAATCTATACAATGCAAATATATTTTTACAATCTTCTGCAGCTTTCACAATAACTTCACTTTCTAATTCTGATGATTCCGATTGCCCCTATGGTTGTGGAGCAGGACCAGCATTGAGCCAAGCATTTTTATCATCAATATAATCCCCCAACTTATAATATGCTTGCCTACATAGTGTGCGTTTTATGCAAGATTTAAATTTCGTTTCATTAAGTTGTAGAATGTGGGGAGGTATTTTATTGTAACATTTTAAACAGTACCCCATGAAAGATGAGTCTACTTTAGCCAACCTGAAACCTGGCTGAACTAGTTGTTCTCTGTTTCTAGTATTATAGTGGTGCCGGTCACCTCTTTTACTAAATAAATGCAGATTTTTTCTAACGTACATGATGTTTTCATAGATGTATCGACAAGGTACCGTCATGATGTTAATTTCCTTGAACAGTTCTCTTAGAGAATCGCGCCTACGTAGATTATATATGGCTCTGATAGCTCTTTTCTGCAGAATAAATATAGACTCGATGTCTGCAGCCCGTCCCCATAGTAAAATACCATATGACATAATACTATGAAAATAACTAAAATACACTATCCTCGCGGTATCTACATCAGTAAATTGACGGATTTTTCTGACAGCATCTGCTGCTGAACTCAGCCGTCCTGCAAGAGATGTTAAATGAGGACCCCATTGTAGCCTTGAGTCGAGCGTGATCCCCAAGAAAACAGTTTCATCGACAAATTCAAGTTTCTCTTGATTCAATACTATGTCACAGTCACTACTTTTGACATTTGGTAGAGAAAATCTTATGCACTTAGTTTTTTTCCCATTTAATACTAAATTATTTGCGGTAAACCATTTATGGACCTGCATTAGAGCGTTATTTACATCGTCAAGGTTTGTGGCACGTCTGTTTATCTTAAATATTAACGAAGTATCGTCCGCAAACAACACCATTTGTGGTTGGTTTTTAAATAAATGGGGAAGGTCATTAATATATACTAAAAAGAGGAAAGGACCCAATATCGAACCTTGTGGTACACCCATTTTTACTTTCAAAGCCATTGAATTTACACCATTTACCTGTACTTGCTGCTGTCTATCATTTAAATACGATTTTACTAAACTGAGCGCAAGTTTACCTAAGCCGTAATGCTCAAGTTTCAAGAGCAAGGTTTGGTGATTTACGCAATCAAATGCCTTTGAGAGGTCACAGAAGATTCCTATGGCATCTTGTGCCTCTTCCCACGCAGTATATATGTGTTTTAATAAAGTGACACCGGCGTCAGTTGTACAACGTCCCTTGGTGAAACCATACTGTTTCTCGTGTAAGATTTTGTTGGTGTTAAAGTGGGTGAGCATTTGATTAAGCATTACCTTTTCAAACACCTTGCTGAAAACCGGCAGCACGGATACGGGTCTATAATTATTCGTATCTTTACTGTCCCCAGATTTGAAAAGTGGTATTACCTTGCTGTATTTCATAAGGTCTGGGAAGACTCCTTGGTCCACACACAAATTAAAAATTAAAGCCAAGTACGGTGCTATAGAGTCAATAATAGCTTGACACACTTTAATAGACAATCCCCATAGATCTTCTGTTAATTTGATTTTGATTTCCTTAAAAGCTTTAATGGCTGCTATGGGGTTTATATGCTTAAATTGAAACTCAACCGGACATGCTGAAACGTTCGCTTTTAATAAATCAATAGAAAGCAAGGGTGAGGAATTTAAGGTTTCGGTAGTTTTAAGTGGATTATTGGTAAAGAAATCTACAAATTCTTGAGCTAATTCGTTTTTAGAGCTTAGAAGACCACGTGAAGTCTCTAGTCTGATATCATTATTATATTTTTTATTTCTATTGGATTCACTATTGATAATTTTCCAAACCGTCTTTATTTTGTTATCGGCGGACTTAATCTTGTTGCTAATGAATAGGGCTTTGGCTACTTTGCAAGTGTTTTTAAAGATTTTTGAATAGGTTGCAACATATTTATTAAAAGTTTCCGAGTTGATGTAAGGCTTAAGGCCGTACAACTCAAACAATCGCTCCCTACTTATCCTAATACCCTTAGTGGCCCAGTCACTGAACATAAACTTAGGGTAAATAGATTTTGTTTTCATTTTTAATGTATTATTGAACTCTACGTGAACTACCGAAAAGAATTCCTCATAAAATTTATTTGCATTTTCAATTATATGGCCCGGAATGCCTAAATTACTAATTAAGTTATTATTAAATTTATTCAAATTGCAGGGCGTTATTTGTCTAGAGTTTATCTGGATCTTTTGTAATGGTGTGTATGACTCGAAAACAACGGTTTGCCCACTGTGATCTTGAAGTACATTGTTACCCTAGGGGTGAAAGTAACTTATTTAGTCCAGGAGGTCTACTCTCTTTCTCCGAAACGTAACTTCGGCAACGAACGAAAATTAAACGTAGTTACGTTTGTGACCCTATTCTATATAATTTGCGGACGCACACAAGAAGTTCGAATTCACAGACAGAAGAAGAATTCGAACTTCTTGTGTTGGAGAAAGAGAGTAGACCTCCTGAGACGGGGTTCGGTTCCAATAGTTCGAGGGACTAATAAGTCTTTAACCCGAAAAAATGGTAAATATTTTTTGCCCAAATCTATGTTATTTTAAAGAAATTGTTTTAACTAAATTATAATAAAGTTATTAAAAAAAATACAGATTCTTTGATCAATACTTACTTACTACAGTGTTTACCTCGGGTAAAAGACTTATTTAGTCCCTGGAACTATCCGTCGACCTATCGATAGACCGTCTCGGGACTAAATAAGTTACTTTCACCCCTAGGGTAAAATGTACTATTTTTTGGGTAATGGATTGAAAGTTTACCTAAACGGTGAATAGTTTACCAGGTAGAGTTGTGCTTATAGTAAAGTTGCGATGATACTGGTACACATCTGCCTATCCCTTCGGTGGTTACAACTCGTGGTGTTATGGTTAAAACTTTAAACGATTTTTATAGCATGTCACCCTTGGATATTAATAAGATAAAATAAGTTAATTAAAAGTACAAAGTAAAGAACATGGCTCGTGGCTAAATAATAAAAGCCACTCAGATCAATCTTCAGATTAAGCCACTCTTGCCTAAGTGGCTCTGAGGATGGGTGACCACCCATTACAAAGGTACCAAGTTTCCTCCTTGACTCGGAAAGCACGTGAAGCCTTTGGCCCGGGCTGTCATTTGTACATCTTTGTCAGCCGTTACAGGTGTAACGGTGGTGGTGGAGCGGCATAAAAGTCTGACAACCAGTCTTACCCAGTACTAACTGGATTGTGGAGGTCAGATAGGCAGTAGCTCTATGTAAAATACTGGTATTCAGGTTCATCCGGTTAGACTGGAAGCCGACTGATGGAGATGATGAGAATATTTCGAATTTACACCAAGGAAGTGCAACCTGTTTTTCTACATGATTGTTAATGCAAATATTTCAGGAATGCCTGTTCAACGCGGTGGCGTGTTTCCTGTACCTATCAGCGTCGTCGTACATGGGTGTAGCGGTGAACTTGTACCTGTACCCGCGGTACGCGCTCGTCAACATGTACGCCGCGTACCCCGCCATGACAGCTGTCTATGTAAGAACTACGCCTAACCATTTACGTACAAGACTAGATTACGCGATGCTGGTTTACGTAGTTCCGGTTTTCGCGCACTTTCGAGCCTATTCTAGTTTATAAGGTACCTGGTGCAGAAATCTGTACGTTCGTAGTTAAGTAGGTACATCATCAATTCATAACATATAGACAAGATGAGATTAATAAAGTAAAGCTAAGCAAACTGGTCAGGATTAGATGCATAGGTAGTTTCGAGTTCTATGCTTAGTTTTATTCATTTTGTCTTGGCAGGATGCTCCTACATACTTATTTGGTGTTTCCTGTTTGCATTCAATCGAATTATAGCCAGGTTTTTCTATGAAATACCAAAACGCAAAATAAAATAAATACTGATATTAGACACTTTTGAAAGCAATTATTAATTTTGTTCGCATGTACTAAACATGCGGAACATCGCGATAAGTTGACTGACGAGCCGTGAAAGTGGGACAAATTCAATTAACACGCATTTAAAAACAAACTAATCCTAATTAATCATCATAGCTAGCCAAGATAAATAGATAATACAAGGTGTAAGGGACACCGACCCGAAAAGGCTTACCAGTAAGTACGTTACTCAGTAAGTACGTCATTCTTAACCACATAGAAATTTTTAATCAATAATTAAAAAAAAAACCGCTGTTTCATACATTTTGACCGTGTAGGTCTTTTGTAGGAAACAGCTGTTATTTTTTTAATAACCGAAGAATAAATTGGATAAAATGGAAAAAGGACACCGAAAACGCTTACCACGTGCTCAGTACATCATTCTGACTTGAGCCCCCCCTACATAGGAACTTTCACCGGTTTTTTTTTTTTGATTGGCTGTTTGCGTCAATAGAGCAATACCTTCACGGCCAAAATGTACGGCACAGCTGATTTAAAAAAAAAATACCGATGAAAAATTCCCCACATAGAAATTTTTCATCGTTCAGATTCGTGTGTTTAAGGTGTCCCTAACACCCCGTATAAAATGTGACAAGTGTTGTGGACCGATGCGGTTAATAGGTTTGTGATTTGAGTAAAGGAAACTCGTGGTTAATTTAAAAAGATCATTTCATGCCTTCAATAGGCCTTATTATTTTTACATGTTCACCAGTTTAAAACTAGCTTAACAATTACAATTCCTAAAAATGTTTCATTATCGTTATTTTAATACCCACTGTAATCGTAAAACGCAAAAACTATATTACATTTTCGTGTTTAGTATGTTTTACGTTTTATGGAGGACTATAAAATAAAGTGTTGATTATTTATGTTTCCAGTACATCGGCGTTGTGGTCGGGATCCTCCATGGTGTCGACGCGTATTTGTCGTACAAGTATCACAAGGGATACCGTTGAACGAAACGAACTGTAACCTAAATATACGAGACAGAGTTGTAGCCCCGGATTCATGGTAAATGACAAAAGTTGAGCGATGTTGTTGGTACAACCTGATCTTTGTTTTATTCTCCTTCGTGTCGCTGGCACATTATAATATGTTAAATTTCCACGGCTTCGTCGATGGCAACATAAAGGTATCTTCGGCTGCATGTTTTGAGGCTCAACAGGATAGGACATAAAGCATACTGTGCGACAAAATTTCACAGCAACATCCCGCCGCGGATATAGATATTTGTGTTGCCTGGAAAAAGTCTTTCAAACTTTAAACAAACACATTGTTGCAACAGTATTTTACAATAATTTTGGGTTACCATGAACACGGGGCTTTATAGTAACACTTCACGCTCACAATCTCATAAACTATTAAAATTTTGTTTTTTTTATTAAAGATTTCGTTGTAATCGACTAATTGTGCAAATGTGCAGTCCTAAAAGTTAAAAAAGTTTAATTGTCAAATGAAAGCTTTGAGATTGTGAGTCAAAGTTGGGTTTACTAGACTCGACAGTGTTCAACATCTTTATACAATTAATTATTTTTTTAAATTGTGTAACACTTCATTCCAACAATGATTTTATGCTTATTTCTTCTTACGAAGTATTTTTATTATCTAACCATTGTTTTACGTGATGTACTTATAAATATATAATCCAAGTTACAACGAGTACTAAAATTTATAACTCGGTGTTGTATAATTAATGTGGAATAAAGCATTTATCTGATTTATTTTATTATGTAACTGTTTTATTATGTACCACCTACATCAAAAGACGGACAATAGTCACAAATAAGGAGTCTTTGTCATTAAACCTTTGTTCTTGTGCCTGGTTTACTAGACTAGTAAGTGCCTTATCAGTCACTTTAGTTAGTCCTTCTACACAAATAAAGTAATTAACTTAATAAATGAATGTAAGCAAGTCAACAATACAAATAAACTTACTCATGCAAGTTACAACTTTACAAGTTTATTTTATCGATAGATGACACATTTAACACCGATCTTCGCAATGTGTGTATCTGAAGTAACCTTTACTTTAATTTGTCAGTCTCTCAATCTGACCTAATGAATTATGAATTTCATTTTAGTAATATATAAAACCAGCACACGTTATCTAGCGCTCATTCTTACCAAAGCTATGAGGTAGAAGCAAGTATTGCGAAAAAAAGGAGAGAATTGATGCTTATGTGAATTTAGGTTTGATGAAAATTGTGAGGCATAGAGAAGTATATTACAATTTCCAGCACGCGTAGCATGACCACTGTAGAAACGGATTACGTCGACGGAAGAATCGACAAAATGACACATTGTCTATGTGTATTTGTCATTATGTCGATTCTTCCGTAGGCAAACCTCGTTTCTACGCGTGCAGGTGGAAGGTTTTTATTAGAATTTCAAAGCGATTTCGTTGAAAGTGTATCTATTCCCTAGAATATCAGATGGATCATCAAGTCCGTTGTCTAAGATCAAAAAAAGTAATGAAGCTACTGCACCACGGCACGTGCACATGGGTCATCATCATCTGCCTAGCCTTTTCCCAAACTATCTTGCACGTGCACATGGGTGTACGCAATCAATTTATATAATCAGATTATCCTTTTTAAGGTTCCGAAAAAGAAAATGAGCCATTGTATTACTTACTAGCTTAACACGCGTTTTGACACTAAAGCCTGGTATCTATCGGGAACGAAAATTTTCTATCGATGCTTGAAAATTAAACGCTAGTTAGGTTATGCGATTTGCTATTGATAATTCAATCAACCAATCACAGCACTTGCCTTCAATTAAGATGTAGAGTTTAGGAGCTACGTCAAGTTTATTGATTACACACTATAGGAGTAATTGCACAGTAATTAAGATAAATCGGCTACTGTTTCACAGATAGCTCAAGCTCAGTATAGGGCGGAACCTTAACTGTACAAACCCGACTCGGTCTTTACCGGTTTTTTATGATCGTATATCACAAAAAAGTGGTGAAGACCGAGTCGGGTTTTACCTGACCTTGCAATTTATTGTCAAAACTTCTAGGTCGTCGAGACTTAGCCTACATTTTGGATAAGACTTTAACAGTAAATATACCTATATGTTTTATAGTATATATACCTATTAAAAGGGATTAAGGATTATGAAATGACCTTTCCCTACTTCTTATCTTTCCGCTGTATAATGGCTATTTTACAGCACTAGGTGTCTTAGGGCTATAATGTTTGATAATTTCGGTAGAAAAAGTACCATAAGCTCTACGGGGAAGTATTACCTAATACTCCCGCAAAGAAGCGTTGCCGTTTCTCAAGTTTGGCTTCAGCGTTATCACTGGCACGACCCACATCATAAATACACACATCAAAAGTGTCTAGGGATCAACATATATTTTTGCAATAACTTTTCTCCTGATTGATATTAATTAAAATTTTCTTTAAGGATTCATCAAATAAAGTGTTTTCGTTTGTCACAGTAACGATAAACCAAGTCACCTTTGCATTAATAAAGAAATTTGCCATTTTCTAATAAAGGGATTTTTGACATTTGAACCACTAACATTAAAGTTCGAAAAAAAGACTGAAATAACAGTTTTCTTTAAAATTTTATTGGGTAACTTAAACAATTAATAATCCGTGTTTCTACCGCGAACACTAACAACACAAGAACATCGGTTTGGCATACTCAAAATGAGTTCATCCAAATCACGCTGTGGAATGGCCGCCCATGTTCGTTGCAACAACAAAAAAAGGTCTTCTTGCGACTGGATACCCTCCATATTCGGCAGAGCTCTTCTCTGTAGCATATCCCATGCATGCTAAATCGGGTTCAAGTCTGGCGACTGAGCAGGCCAGGGCAGGACATTGATGTTAGCTGCGGCGAGAGTCTGTCTTACAACTCTTGCGGTGTGCGGTCGTGCATTATCATGCATTAACTGAAATAAGGGACCGATTTGCACTTGTAGAGGAACGATGACGTCTGATACAATCGTCTCAGCATAAATTTGAGCGTTGAGGTTGCCTCTGATCCAAATCAACTCAGTTCTTCCGCCGATCCAAATACCCGCCCATACCATGATGGTTCCACCACTATAAGGATGGACTTCCTGGCAGGATTTTAATCGCTGTTGGCGTCCAGGGGTTCTCCAGTGTCGTATACGTCTTGTATCCGGTCTCATACCAAAACGAGACTCATCAGAAAAGCACACGAAACGCCATTGTTCTTCTGCCCAATTTCTGTGTTCAAGAGCCCATTGATATCGAATCCTACGATTGTGCATTGCTATAGGTGGTACCCGTAGCGGTCTTCGGGAATGAAGGTTCACTTCATGCAAGCGGTTTCTGACTGTTTGGTCGCTAATTAAGTTCCCTGAAGAGTGATGAAGCCTCACGGCTAACATCATGGCGGTTATTGTTGGAGCTCTTCGAGTTAAGATTTGAATGTATCGGTCTTGTCTCCGTGTGGTGCAGCGATACCGTCCTCCATGGCGCTCAGCCACGTTACCAGTGCTTCGGTAACGTGTCCAAAGTCGACTGATACCACTCTGACTTGTATTCAGAGCTAAAGCCACAGTACGTTGCCGGGAACCAGCTTCTATCATTCCCACGGCTCTGAGCATTTCTTCCCTGCTTAATTGACGTCGCCGCTCCATAATAACGTTGGTTTTAATCAGTAGTAGGGAAACAGTAGCACTAATAATGTCTTCAATGCGTTGTATGTTTTTATAGGGAAAATATTGACAGCTGATTTTCATCTTTTACTCGAATTTGATTCACAGTTCCTGATTCAAATTATGAAATGCACCAAAAAGGATCCATATAAATTTATAAAATCATAAATTTATTACAAAGCCACATCTCAATCTCAAGAAATCCGCATAAAAATGCTTGATCCCTAGACACTTTTGATGTGTGTATATTATATATTTTTTTAGTTTTACTTCTTCATGGCAACGCGGACACCTTACTATCAGGTGGGTCGTCAGTTATTTTGCCACGACTTTACATTTATATATAAAAAAGTCTACCTAAATAAAATACTCTTCATTCCAATTTAACTCTCGTATGTATGAGCAATTTGTTATATTCCCATACGAACAAAAGTATTTACTTCGTAAAGTATTTCTAAGCTCAGATTGTGATGTCCAGCGATTGTGTTTGGTTCTCATTCTTCAATGTGTGCGAGCGCCGTGCCTGGTACGATCGTCGCGTCACCGTGCACAGCCTGCGATACCGAACGATTCGAGTTTCATTGAATTACGGATTTACTTTATATCTGCGTGTTGGATTCTCGAAATTGTAAATGATTTTATTGTATTAGGCTTAGATAGTATTATAATAAGGTGTTTACCTGCGTTATTCATGATAATTATACATTGTTTGATTTTATATATATAAATAATTGTCCTCATTCAATGCTCAGTGCTATATCCGTAGATCTACGATTTCAAATTGATGATTATAAAGATGTTTACCGATAATACTTTGATTAGTGCTACGCTTGGACATGACATAATACATAACATGACGGTCAAGACCGCCATGACCAAGTTTTAAAGGCCAGACGAGGCCGCGTTGGAATGCATAGTGCATAATATGCTGCTGTTAAGCATAATAGAGGGCTATAATGCAATAAAATAATCAATTCTAATCTGATGCATGGAAAACTCGGTGTCTAGGAAAATGAAAGACGAATCCTCTACTCACATTCAAAGTAGAATTTTAAAAACTCACGCAGACTTTCACAAGGTACCACATGATCCTCTTGATGAGAATCATGTGGTTGAATGAAATCAAAGCAATTGTGAAATGAGTGACATTGCTTTCAGGGATAGTTTTCTTACATTACTTCCCAGCGACCCGAAGGGTGTGTTTTTTTTTTTCATAATCAATGGTTTCGGTTCCTGGCTAGGAATATGGATTTTTCTAGACTTCTTTGTGTGTTTTACGCTATTCCTCGTTTCGGATTTGGCCATCCACGAACATTTGAAAAAAATCACCGTAAACCCAACACAAAGGCAGAGGGAAAGGTGATTGAAGACTTGAATTGGGCCTTGAAGTGGGCCAATCTTATCTGCAAACCATAAATCCAGCATAATATTATGAGCGGTGAAACCAGTGTTATAATGAACTTAAATCAGAGTAAACTGAAAATAATGCAAACAACGAACACAGAAAGATGCAACAAATGGCTGTCAAAAGAAATCTGATCCCGTCTCAGTGAGGCAATAGCTGCATGACATAGGTAAAATAAAAGGGGTAAGCAGAGTCGCTCATCATCGAGTGCGGTTATGGACCACGAACATCTGGTTCCAAAAAAGAACACATGCGATGCGGACGGTTTCATCAAGGTGGAGATAAAGAAGTTGAAGCCTACTTACCGCAACCAGTGTGGGACGGCGCCGGCGCCGGCATAATCTAACATGCTGCTATGTCCTGCAGTACCGACGATCCAGCTGTACGTATCCCGTTCGCACCACTCTACGAAGACTGAGGACATTGTAGAGTTATTACGGGTGAAGACCAACTGGATCTTGAGGATGGACAAGCTGGAGGCGCGCCATAACACCAATTTCAAGTCGTACGTGGTGCGCGTTCCGACTCACGATTGGTTGACATGGACACGAATGGACACACACATAGGACATTTCCTCTTGTATTGTACCGACAGCAACCCATAGATTACACTGGTCAGCAAAAAATTGTAACAAGAGAGAAATGGGGTTACTAATTTGGAATAACCTACCTACCCAACTGTGAAACTTTTTAGTTTACAACAACATTTCAAATTGATATTCGAACATGTGTTTTTTTGATAATGACTTGTGTCATTCACTTGAAATATTTTTTTTTCTGTGCAGTCAACGTTTTTGCTTCCATAACCTAGTCATCTAGTTTATTTCATTAAAAGGGGGTTACTAATTTGGAATAACCTATCTACCCACATTACAATACTATATATTTTTTTTTTTTTTTTATGTATGGCTTCTCGCAATTCAGCCTCTGAGGCTGGCTACTGCTTAACCGGTCTAATCCTATGGATGCCTAGAATTTAAGGCCTCCAGCTAGGGCAGCAAAATTATCTGAGTTAAGCGACAGCTCGCTAAGGGCACCCCCTGCGGGGTTCGGGCCTCGGCTTAGGGTGTCGCTTGGGGAGGGCAGCAAAGGGACAAGCTGGATCTGAGTGAGTAATATTTATTTCCATTTCATTAGGTCTTTGTGTTAAAGTGAGTTCAAGTTTCCTTGGAATTCACCCATCAAATGACTATAAAAGAATTTTCGAATAGCTCTTATCTGCGTATAATACTTTGATATACTTAGTAATATGTTTTCCAAAATCCATTCCCTACATTCACATTTGAGTTCTTTCCCGTACATCTGAGCACCGCGCGCCGTCAGCAATGAATGTGGTCAGAGATTCCATTAGGAAACTACAAAATTAAACAATATCAGGGAAGTGGAGTCCACATTTAGCAGATTGCTATTGGGCATTTACAATGAAACCCAATGAAGCAAATAAGACGAAAATCATACTGAGCATTAATATTAATACTGTAATACCAAAACATCTACTTCATTTTGTTTATTAAAACTTTCAAATAAAATAAAACTATTCGTATCATACTAATATTATAAATGTGAAAGTTTGTGAGGATGGATGGATGGATGTTTGTAACTCTTTCACGCAAAAACGACTGAATGGATTTGGATGAAATTTGGCACACGAGTAGATTATAACCTGGATTAACACATAAGATACTTTTTATCCCGATACTATGTTTCCGTGGGACAATTATCGAACTCCAGCTAGTTTGAAATATTTTAATATCTTTTCTATTATCACTATCCTTTTTATAAACATGACTAAGCAAAAGATTTCATGTTACCTACGTAAGAAAAGTACATAGTTTAGTTACAACCTATGGATGACGTATATACCTAGATAAGCTAATCGATTAAGACCACTTCAATTCTCTAAAGCAGACAACCTTTATTGCCATAGCATTGAGCTATAAAACAAAAGACACTTTATTTATATTATGACAGCCATGACGGTATATTGGCTGACAAATAAAAAACATCTAATCACGTAAGCAATCACTAAACTTCAATGTTTTGGCTTATCTATAGGTTTTTACTATCCTTTGATGTTCGCTCTACCTACTTCACGACTCTACTTTCACACCTTGTAAATGCATTATGAGAAATGTTTTTAATGAATGAGGTAGGTTTAAGAACTCAAGCACATTCTCATTATATAGAGGCAAACAAGTTCAATTCGTCACAAGCCACACCCATTTAAGTTATTGTTTTTCAATCACTGTAGTACCTACCTAAGGCAATTTTTTAGTGTCAAGAATGCGTGATATCTAAAATCTTTGTAAATTAAAATACCAGTTATAACAAGTTTAACACCATTACTGTATATAACAATATCCTTGAATCAATCAAAAATCAAAACACTTATTGCGTTTAATTCTTTGGGTTCTTTGGTGGCTACTAAGGGTGAATAACCTGTTTTGTTATTTTCCGTCAATAAACGTAATTATGTACCTACTTGACTTTAAAAACACGGGAAATTCCTCAAACCAATTATTTATAAAATATTTACCATAATCTACGACGTACGACTGTACAATTTTTTTATAAAAAAGTTTAAATTTGTCCATAGTACAGACGTATACATTCGATTACATTAGTACATGTGGAACATGATATGATTTACGGTAAATATGGTTCCATCTAGTTCGGAAGCGAAGGCAGGTATCTCTACGACAACATTGCGTCGACTTTCGACACAGCTTTCGACATTCGGTGCGCACTAGAGGCAGGAAAGTGGGCCGCCGTGATGTCGGGCGTGGGGCCTCCCTACGCCCAACTACGTCTTAGATAACTGTACTCCCAATGTTTACCAAGTGCACACAGTTTACGTCTTAGAAATATAAAGTGTGTGCACTTGCTAACAAACAGTGTCAACCAGCTATTGCGGACGTTTCGCAAATTAGAACTCTTGTAACTGTTCTCTTGTTACAAAGTCGGCACGGATGTAGGTGAAACTGATTCGAATATCCATTTTGAAAAAGTATATCTTTGAAAGGTTGTCGACGAGAGATTGTTACACTGGTTGGTATAGTGCCAAACATGATGTTGCACACAACCCAACATGTTGCATGTTGCGCAGTTTGCTATATTTATGGCCAAGATGAGGCTCTAGTAAGCCAGGTATAATAATAATAATAAGTTTATTTATTTCCATAAAAATATTACAAGTTGAACCGAATTTTAGCAGTTAGAATTAAGCACAAATAATAAAATGTGAGCAACTGCGCCCGAGCTAGGCTGAGCCTGTATTTCTGTATTGTTTGTTTTTTCTTTTAAAACTTTTATTTTCACTTTTAGTTGGAAAATTTGCCAGTCATTCACTAGAAAATACTAAGATGAAGACTGTCGAAGCTATTCGCTTTTGAACACCTGTGAAAATCGAAGTATGTCTTCTTCTGCCTAGCTTTTTCCCAATTATGTGAGAGTCGGTTTCAATTCTAAATAAATTTAGCCAAATGCTAGCATTTTACATCGGGCAACTGAATACCTGGGTAACACGGTACCTCTTTGTAAGACCGATTGTCAGTCTTTCCAGCTTCTGACTACCCGCAACGACTGTCAACGAGGCACAGAGTGGCGTCGGAAAGGTCCAAAGGTGAGAAATATGATTTGATTTTCTTTTTTATAGACAAAAGTATCTGGAAACTATTGAAGGTTTTAGTCTAATTTGCGGCTTAATAACAATCTTAAAACAACTCAATTCACCAACCTATTCACGACGCAAAGCCTAAAGCTTGTAGCATGAAAACAAAGATTCTTCGTAGATAAACTGTATAGCTAACTATGCCACCTGTGCAAGGATATTTGAAAATTCATCCCTTAAATTCGTACAGTTTATAATTTCTGCAGTTGGGAAAACCCATCGGCTTATACTAACTTAAATAAAATCCGACCAATCACAGTCACTGATCGGCTTTTATGTTTCACATTCTTGATGAATTATTTGATATAAATTATAAATAGGTAATGATGATTAACATTATTTGAAAATTATGCAAAGTTTTTCTCATTGCTCAATTAAAACATCTTATTACTTGCCTAATCTGTTTTCAAAGTCGACTGTGTGGTTCAAAGATTCACTGGAAAGTTTTTGTCATCCTCTGTCTGACATTATTTCCAAGCTAGAAATGTATTTGCAATCAGTCATTTCTTATCTAGAAATCTCGTATTTTAATGCGGATGTGTATCATCGATAGTATTAATTTTATGAGCAATTGATTTGACGATAAATTATCATGATTATCGGATGTGATAGCTGAATTTATCGCGAAATGTATGTGGGTGTTTACGTGGGTAACGTTCTCATGCACACATGTATTCGGTTTTCATTAGAATGTTTAATTAGGTACCTATATTTATCATATCAGAGGGATTAAAACTATTCTTAGTAACATATACCTATTCCATAGCCTTTATTATATTTACCAACCTATTCCATTTTTGATAAGTTTTTCACTTTAATACTACAATTCCGGAGAGTTTCGTCTATTCACTTTCTCCTCCTTCAATCCGACAGTGCAAAAAGTAAGGTAAATCTCCTTGACGAAACCGAATTTTACAAGCATAACTAGAATCCATTTTGTATGCCCTGCATACCTAACCTACGACTCGTCATGCCTTATCATATTTATCATAATTAGCAAAACATATGGCTACACCGACCAAACAGTTTTCGTAGGTGTGCGAATATACGCACGAATATGACGTGACTAGATAAAGTTACAGTTAGCGGTGGATAAAGACCACCGTCATTTATTTCAACAGGAAAATGCGTAGTTCTAAAACCTTAGCAAGGCATCATACCATGAAATTATTATAGATAATTAATAATATACAAGGTGTTGTTTTGCAACCTCGTCAAATTTCAGGAGGTGGTCACAATAGACATAAATAATCAATTAAAATGACGGAACCTAGTTAATTATTAATAAACGCAGCTTTTTTTGGTTGTTTAAGTTTGTCAGTATTTCAGAATAACCCCCTTAACGTGGTTTAGGGAATAAGAAATTATCCAATAAACGTTTACGATTGTTTGTATGTGTGTAGGCGAGGTTATAAGGCAAGAACCAGACGAGCCGCGTTTAAAAAACGGGTGGTTCACACTTATCGATTTCCGTAAAAAAGAAAAAAAAGAAAAATTACCTACCCATTTTAGTATTGATTCGGGACGAGAATCATTAGCATAGTTACCTTCTTGAATTTGACGAGGATGCAAAACAACATAAATAAATAAATTAATAAAATATAATATAAATTAATAATAATTTTCTTTCAGACAACAATGCAATTATCCATAATGGAAATAGGTAAAAACATTACCTACTGTTGCAATTCAATTGACAAACTTATTTTTTACGATAAAGCTACTTATAGAATAATGAAACATATTCATTAAAACTAAAGGACAGCAAATAAACCAAATATAAGCTGTCTAACTGGAATAAACAATAGGACGCTTAGGCGTCAAAGTACTCCTCCACATCGCTGTTATCTCGAACAAGGTGCCTAGAAGACTGGCAGCATTGCCACGTTGAATGGCAATGCTAATTGTTTGATCAAACAAAGAACCCTCTGGTCACGCGAAGTGTCGTAACAAACCAACACGCCTGTAATCCTCATAGGGTAAGGCAAGGTGTATCTAATATTGCACCCACATTTCGCTAGATCTACCAACCCGCACTGGGCCCGCGTGGTGGATTACAGCCCACTCCCTCTCATAGAAAGGAGGCCGGTGTCTCAGCAGTGGGAACTTATAGGCTGATGATGATTTTGCCAGATATGGTTATTATGAAGTTTAAGTCCCATGCAAAAGGTGGCGAGCCTATTGCCATCAACCGGGCACAAAACCAGACTCTGTGGCTGCTACGGAGATATACCTAATGGAAAAACCCTATAGCAATTTGCACGATCCGGGAATCGAACCCGGTATCTCATGCACAGCAGTCTCGATTGCAACTAGGTAGTCAAGTCCAAGTGTCGACTAGTCTGCTCTAGTCTAATTTCCTTAAAAAGGAAATTTCTCGCATTTTGGCCCCATTTTTGTTTAGATTGATTGATTGAAGTCATTAGCCATTTTAATATCTAAATACTCTACGTTTCGATCCTCAGTTTTTGTTTTTATGTTATTGTATTTGTAAGAATCGAAAACAAAAGTTGTTGCAAAACTGTTTTATTTAGCTTGTAAATGAGTTTTTTTTTTGCAATAAGGATTTTTAAAGGTTAACACAGACGAGTTCATTGTTAGTGATATCTGTGGTTATGATTTAGTTGTGAAATAGCTTGACGTGTTTTGCCCAGTGTAAACATTGGGGCATCTTCCCCACGCGAAGTTTTTTAACAGATGAACTTTTATTTCCTTAGCCCTAAACACCTAATTTTTTTTTTAAACAGTTAAGTTTGTTAGGTAAATAATGTTTATGTTCTTTTGAATTCTCCATAGCATATTTATAGTACCTAGACTTAATCTTTTCTATTTAACTGATAACATAGCTGTGCAATGGTTTAGTCGCCTATTAGGTATTTTTTTTTTTGTAAAATTCCATACTTTTAAAGAAAATTCCAAACTTTTCTGTCCTTTGAATTGTGCTGCATAAGTTCATACTGCGATTTGTTTTGCTAAGGTATAAATAGAAGTTCTTACTATGGAATGAAAAATGGTTATTCTAGATCTAGCATTATAGAACACGAATTAAAAATAATACGCATCAAATCACGAAAGCAGTACAAAGTACGGAGATAAAACAAATAAATCGGTGAATTCAATAAATAAAAATAATCATGATCTAGTTGTTGTTTATTTGTGCTGGGGTTAATTCGGTATTAGCGATATCAGCAAGCTGTACAGAGATAATAATGTGGGTAATATGATAGGAATTAGCAGCAATCTATGCTTGTTCCCGATGATGATTATCATTACTTTATAAGTACAGTTCCTCAACTGACTAGAAATGGCTGGATGGAAATTCGGTCACGTGCACGAAGGTAATTCTTTTCCTTAAGAATGAAGGCCGTCATTGTGTGACTTGACATTATGGCGAGGAATAAAAAAGCAAGATGGCTGCCGTTCGCGGGGTGATGGGTTAGAAGTATTTATAAAACTGCATTTGTCGATAGAAATTAGTCCATATAAGCCTTTAAAGTATCAGTAATCGTTCTTCAAACACACGGTATGTTACTTGACATTTTTTTCACAAATCATCTATCACTACGTAGTCAATTTCTGTATGACCAATCTCTTATTTTATTAGACAAGTAATTTGATGGGCTCATTATTTCAATATACTGTTAGAAATTAAAAAAAAAATACACGATAAGAGATTTTAGAAGCCATTTACGACATCTAATTATATGAATAATAATGGAATTAGAGTGATTATGAATTGCTGTTCTCATATCATAATAATAAATTCTTAGACGCGTCATTGAAATATGTGTCTATAAGATAATCAGGTGCTTTGTATTAATTAGTGTTTGTTCACTCCACCGTCATCATGGAAGCATAATAAGGAAAATTTTGTGAAGATTTAACGTTTTTGATTTTCCAATGAGCGATAGTTCGTGCGAAAGATGATATGGCTAATGGGTGCTCCTTCATAATGAGATAACGGATCAGAGAGATGTTCTGTGGCAGCTAAAGGATCTAAAACAATACGCTCCAAAACAAATCTAGCTGACGTGGTACAAAAGGTTGCTCAGCTTGAATGGTTCCGGGCCGGATATTTCTTCCAAATCTGGGCCAAAATAACACAGAACTGGTGCTTTGCGACATTGAGGGTGAGGAGATGGCGGAAATAAATTGAAAGGTTTCGTCAAAACAGGATGTTCGTACTCGCAAAAGATGGAATAAGGAGGTATTTGCTCAGGCATAGGCCTCCCTTATTTTGCTACCTCATCCACTTTTATCACAATAAAACAACAGCCATATGAAATTCGGGGTTGCAAGCCGTGCGGGTGCTCTGCCTACCCACTGATGTGTCACGGTACAATAGTAATGAGAATAACCGCGTCTCGCGGCTATCAGCTGAAAGATCACAGGCGCGCGCGCGCGAATTTCATTTGTTATTGTAATAAATTCGCTTTTATTATACAATAGAGTATAAAAAAAAAAACTTCGGGAAATTTCTTTGTTATCATGAGTATAAACATGTGTTTAAGTATCGGTCACTGAGTCACCCTATTATATTGTATAAATATAAAAGAGGTTAGTCGTGATTCGACTGTAAAATTTTGTAGTACCTAAGTAGACCAATCGCCAATCCGCTTTAATTTAAGCCCAGATTTGATTTCCTACTCCAGTACATTGATAATATTACGTCCGTATTATGTTTCATAGAAAGTAGTTGCAGAATATTTAATTGAAAACGACGGTATTAACTTTATAACGATTAGGTAACACAATCTTTGTATTTCCTCATCCGGTTCAGTTATTTAGAAATGGTGATTGTGTTCTCATGATGTCACATTATGAGGACATGTTTTTGGTCTTTTTAAAAAATTTCAAAAAAATAAAATCCTCCTGGCCAGTTTCTGTCATGGCGGCCTATCTCAGCGAACACTAGCCATCGAATCAGAAAATATTATAGTACACAAGTGTGAGCGCAATCGCTCTTCCCTCATAGACCGTTGGCAAACAGACATGACTTGAAGCATACGCAGCTGGACCATCGGCTTAACGTGCTTTCTGAGGTTGAGAATATCATACCAACTTCCAAACTCCGGCCTGCTAGTGAGAAATAACGTCTAACCTCTACCTACCTACAAAACCAGACCTCTACCTACAAAACCAGTACCTCTACTACAAAATCAGACTGAGTACCTTTGTGAATTTCCCATAACTTTTCGTCGCTTAGGGTGGTATTACACTTATCGAATATCTTTGTGCAGTGTACAGTCCGTGGTGCCTCAAAGCTGTTGCTACATTTGTTTGTTCGCTGTTCGTGTACATTGGACAAAGATATTTGATAGGTGTAATACCAACCTTAATATGACAGTTTTGAGAGTAGTAGTGACGAAATGAGTAGAAGAAGAAGTGCATTCATGTATGGGTTCGTACTGGTTCGATCGGTACACAAATCAGGATCGCATTTCATAAGTCAGGGTCGATTATTCCTAACTAGTAACCTGACCCTAAAACCTAACCTGGTCGCGGTTTTCTTGAGAGAGAGAGGATTTTTTTTTGGTCTTCCTGCAGTTTTAAACACCAATAAGTATTCAGAATAACAGATGTACAGCTTTTTATTAACTATCAATATCGTAACCTATGAATCGGTTACCTTACCTTAGTACCTAAGTGCATTAGGTAAGTACGTATTAATTTATTAACTTGAAGCTAAGCACTACGAACCTAATGAGTTTTTAAGAAAATTACAATGGTATTCATGAACATAATAATGCATGTATAAGTACTAATTATCATAATAATGATCTATTAATTAGCAGAATTACCGTAATTACATCAATTGGTTATCATCGGTTATGTTGAAATCTCAGTTTTGTATCGGGTGTGAAACAAAAAATCAATTCTTGTAATATCCGTTGTGAGCGCAGATTCTGAGTTGTGTAAACAACCTGCGCAGGAGTCGACTGCGCTATCACGTGATCGCGCCGCACGTTCACTTCGCTGCATGAAAGTAAATTTATAAATTATACATGCATTGAACCAATATCACAAATTCTAGGAGCCAATCAATTTATACGTAAAATACATATTATGTCATTTATTTAACACTCACACACTCTTCGAGAGACTTCTATTCTAATTCTAGTCTCAACTTACAACTTATAATAGAACTAAGGTTATTGAAACAACAACTAAGTGCATTTTGATTGTTACTGTACTTATTTATTTGCTAAGTACACCAGGTGCTAAGCACAAATGAGCACCTAAGTAATTATTTCTTGGTAAGCGATATCGTTGACTCATGTAAACGTTTGCTTTGGGGACGTAGCTGTAGTTCGACGCCTTTGCTATTATAGATAGCTTATCTACGTTCAACGTCTGGTTTAATGGGATCTGGCGTAAACGGGCGTAAAAGGGGGCGGTTTATACGTCATTTATTTATAATTGAAATAACATCAGTGTTATTAAACGGCACTGATGATTGTTGTGGTTCCCAGTGACATACAATAGCGGACGATGCAATAATAGGCTGTAACCGCCGTGCCTGAACTATTGTCTAGCAAAAGGTTTTGTCACAAGACATTACAGTGAAGTGATCTCGCAGTTACCGCGGCCACAGTGAGAGACGCGCCGTGGAGCGCTGCGCATGCGCCAACAACACACCAACGCGCGCACTTCACCTACTGTCATATTCGAACATAAACACAATAAGTGATACTATCATAAACAGTGCCAAAGTATTTAGTGTGTAAAATTTAGTATAACCAAACTAGTTTTTTTTACAAGTGAAAGGACCAAGCTGTGCGCGACTGCGTGTTTATGTAAGTGGAAACCTACCTGCCGCCTGTTTGTACTTATTTTTTTTGTTCTCGCCGAGTGTATTGGCGGAAAATATACCTGCCAATTGAAGGTTGGTTAAATGTTTGGCACGTCCAAATTCACTACCTATCAACTGAATATGTTCGTTCTTATCAATCAATAAAGGTGTGAGTGAGAAAAGAAATATTGTTTGAATGTTGATCTAACGAACAGTTTGAGTGGAAGATGAAGATGTATAACTTGTTTTAAGTTAATAGAAATGTATAAGAAGAAATCCTTCTAGATGTTGTGATTCTGTGATCGTTTCCTCACAGCTACAGTGGTGTATCTATTAGTAAGGATTGCTTGGCGATGCGCCTGCGATGGTCTCGTGTTCTTGACCCAGTTCCCTAACAATGATCCCGTTACTAAACCTTGGTCGATGTCCTGCCATCCGGTACTCAACGGATACTTTTCGAAAAACGAATACCTAACCTTGATTCTAATATGCGCAATACGGCCGTGTTATCTTTTTAAGTTTCTCAGGTAATTATGTGTGTAGAAACAGGCTTTATGTAGGTATAGCTTATCTTTTGCCTACTTAGAATATCTTTATAGTTCCACTAAACCTCGTACTGAGTAAATATAGGTGCCAAGCAATGTTAAGAACAAAGTATATAAAAAAAGTTTTGATATGGTTAATGCATTTCATGCACATAGCACTGATATGACCTGAGTATAAATGCATTCCAGAGTAATTGATACAATACCTATCTGCTTACCATCGTTTTGTACACGTTGTACGATTAGCTGCAACAAGAGCCGCTGCGGAATTCTTTTGTTTACTTATGGAGTACCTGCCTTTCATTCCCCAGGATTGTTAGCTTTTTTGTTTGGTCAGGTGTATTCTCTAGGAATATAGTTAACAAATAAGTTGTACTGACAATATACGCCGTGTAAATCACCTCATCACGAAGCCGTCAACCAAGCATTCTGTACATGAAACTAAGTAACTTTACGCAAAAATTATTGCTGGGAAACGACTTTTTTTTGGGGGGTGTAAAATCATGTTTTGTGGTAGAACTCAATATAACGCACTCAAAACATTGTGCTGATGGACGGATTGAATAGTACGGGGGCCGTGGAGGTGTTTAAAGTAAAAATCTTACATTAAAAACTTGTATTCAAAAAAATAGTTGTCAAAAAGTTGAAACTTTGACCCCTAATATCTCCGTAACTAGAAGGTTCCCAGGTATGGTGTAGAACAAAAAAATGATCGCAATGACGGAGAGAACCAGTGCCTTTCGGCTTCGTTAAGAGGTGTTTTACACCCTTTATTATTGGAGTATCTAGTGGTGCTAGTAAATAAGTTTATTCATTTTTATTTACGTACGTACATGACCACTGTAGAAACGAGTTTTGTTTACGGAAGAATCATGATACCTAGATAGACAATGACTATGAGTCAGTTTGTCGATTCTTCCGTCGATATAGCCTGGTTCAACTGCGGTCATGCTACGCGTGCTGTGCAACAACAACTAAATATCTCTTGTAATGATTAAATCCCAATATTATAGGGGGCATGCCTATTGCCTTCAACCAGTCACAAATCATGTCTCCGGGCTGCTGCATTTTGATTCCAATCATGAAATGTTATGCGAACTTGAAACAATATCCTTTATAAAAAAATAACTAGGTTAATATTTCACGTTTACAATACACTTGCAGCAATCGAGCCGAACGTTGTTGAAGACGACGTCATACAGTTTATTAAAACAATCGATATTGACGTTAATATCGATACCGATCTTTAAAACAATGCTTCAAAACGGGCAAGTGTTTTCATTGTTAGGTACTCTTAAATCTAATATCAACTACACTGCTTAGTGCATATGATAGCCACTGGACCCAAGAGTATTGATAAGACTTCACTTAAGGCTTTTCAAGCACCTGAAAATGATGATTCTAATTTTGAATGTGTACCTGGAAACAACGCATTCCTAAATAATGTCAAGAAATGCGTTCGGTAGTTACTTCCACGTATGAATGGCGACACAGTGATTCATCGCTTTATTATTTACTTTACGGTATCGCGGAAGTGATAAGTTGCTTCCAGGCAACCAAGGATTTTAGAAGCGACCCTCACCCATTCGGGTACTTTACCGCCGTTATCGTTCTCTAATTGATATAGATAATTATGAAAATGAACGATCATTCATTTGCTTCACTTGGATCATTCACGAAGGGCAGACCCTTGATGTTCTGCTGAAGTTGCAGACAACTTCAGCAGAACATCAATTGAGTAGATTCTACTGGGAAGGTAGTTGAGTAGTAGATTTCTTTTGACAAAGGGTAACGATGGTAGAATATGAAAATTAAATTTGTCAGAAAGTCTGTTTGTGATTAATAGAATCCCAACTATTCCTAACCGACGACGGATATCGCATTAATTAAGAATGTAGACAGCGCGCAACGGTTAAATAAACGATTCGTTAGCGACAACAACAAGTTAGATTATTAGACCGGTTACAATCTTGTTTCAGGTTTTTACACTTGTACAGTATTCACGACAGTTAGAAACTTGTCAGTTAGGATTTATAAATGAACTTGCGAGGCAGGGACAAGAGTCGTTTGGTTAAATTTGGGAGACTGGGCTATATGATCAGCCCAGTTCAGTCGTGGGGGAAATACGCTGAGTTGATTGAACTTGTCGAATAAATACCTACTTGCTAAATTCACAACTTGTTTTTTTCCATATTTGACGAGTCACTGGAATATTATGCTGGAAACATTATAGGTAGTAACAGACACTTCATTTAAGTTGATAGGTTTAAAAAGGGATATAGTAAAAACACAAATAAAACTCAATAACTAAAACAACAAGATTCTACAGCGGAAAAGAAATGGTTTTACAAAGGACAATACTGATTGATTCTGCAAATTAAAAAACAAACAGGAAAGACACCTTATTATTTCATGAGACAAATATTTTCTGATAAAATAGCACTTCGTAGAAAATCAATAGCAGTTCTTACAATATTGATAAATGCTTCAAAATAAATAATTAGAATGATTATAACATTTATTAACATAATTCCAACCGGATTTAAGCCTTCCATTCCTTGATAAGAGAACAATTCAGAAAAACGATTTGTTTACGTATCTAGTAGCAACTAATACTTCCGATGTGATTGTTATCTAAGTATATAGACTTAGATAAACTAGGAAAAAAATAAAACAATTGTTTAAATAAGAACTCGTTTGAATAGATCAGAGAATCAGTTACCGAAGGTCATAACTAGAGGATGGCTCAAGTAAAGCGAAACAGGCTAGACAGCAATTTAAGCATAAACTTTCACGCTTTTCAAAACTATTAGCAAGAGAAAGCAGATTTAGAGAGCACAGAATAAACACAATATTTTTATCTTCAAAAAGAACCTTGGCAGTGGTTAGTAAAAAAACTATCGTTAAAAACAAATTAAATGACATCAACAAAATACTGAAGTTTCAAAACAACAATTGAAATTCACGTGTTTAAAAACACGATGAAATCGTTTATACAAATGGGATAAATACGACACCTCTATCAGAAATGACTTCTCCATGTTCGTGTCAGGCGACAATGTGGACAGGCTGCAGAGTAGTTGGTCTCGCCGGTTGTGATGTAAAAATTGGATGTGTAGACGTGTAGATAACACTGCAAGCACGCCACATAGTACGTGACTTCTGGACTTACGAGTAGGTACACAAATTATTACTTTCGATCATTTCAACCGATAATCAGGAGCTACTGTTGCGTTGACGCAAATTCTATAACAAATAAACCAATTACAATTCTGTACACCAGTACAACTAAGAATGTTGTATGAATGCACCTTCTGTTATATGTCATGCCGTACGTTTATGGAATGTTATGGCTTGCGGGTCCTTTCAAAGACTTTGGAAGGTTTCCGCCCATGCAGTCAAGTAGTTTTTCACTTTTACACAAGATGTCTTCGGAGATCAATGGATGTGTGCAGAAGCGGTTATATGTATTCGTTTATCAACAGTAATCGACACTGTTATCAATCTTTAGACGTTTGAGATTATAATTTTAAAAGCATTAGATTGTAAGTTTAATGAATATCATTATCGAACATAAAATGTTGCTCATGAATTAGTTTTTCGAACTCAGTCGGTACGATGCTCCAGCGGCCAATGTCAGGGGCGGCTCCTTGTTAAATTCTATAATCAGAGATGTGAATATTTGATAGCGGCATTGATTACAATCTTTGCTACTACATGTAATTTTTATGACATTTTAGACTAAAATATCCAAAATGTTATCTTTGATCATAATTGATTTGCGTCATATCAATTATTTTACTTCTTGGAATTGTTTTCTAAACCCATGAGGAATGATGAATATCACACAAAAATCAAAAGCATCCATTTTAAATAGAATAGCTTTATCAGCAGCTGATAATAAGTTTTGTAATCATCTGGGGAAAGAATTTGCAAATTGAAGGAAAAAAAAACTGTGTGACTTCTGATAATTGACAGGATTTGATAACCAACAAGGGCAGTTTAACATTCTGAACGGCGTTGATTTTTCACAGTCAGCAGTTTATGGAGGACAGGTGGAAAGTTTATAAAAAACTTAACTGCAAAACAACCCAGTTTGGAGTTATCGGGGTCAAAACTGTTGTAAATTAGGTCTAGTATCATTTTAAGGAATGCATCCAATTACCCTGTAAATTGTAAATTACGTACGTAAAGTATTACACAATTCTTTAACAGAACTAATGCTAAATAGTAGAGTGGTGTTATAAGAATAACAGTCAAGAAGGTTAAAGGATATGATTAGGACATAGAGCTGAAAGCATAAAAAACTCTATTCACGTTTTACATGACATAAAATAATTCGGAAATATAAATCGCGAATGTATGGGTAAACCCACGAAATGTTTGATTTATACTTTTAACATAACAAATTTTAATGAAGTGATATAGAAAAATTTGGCCGCTGTGAGTAGGGGGAGACCAAAGAAATGAACTGTGTGAAAGATGATAAGGGCTTGAAAGAAGTGAGCCATGAGATGACGTGACGACTAATAGAGAAGTGAGAATGGTTGAAGAAGACATGCTGCGCCCTATGATAACGGCAGGTAGTTTTTGTCATCATGCTAGCGTGGAGTGTCAGCTAAAACATAATTTGGATTCCACCTAAACCATTATCTACTTTACAGAAACGAGCACGATGTACAGATTGTGTTACAGATGATATGGAAACTAATGAGATCACTTAAAATAAAATATAGAACGCTGCCTCAAACCCATAAAAACTGGGAAAAAAGCAGGAATAACTTTACCCAATAAACAAAACATCCTACAGACATTCAAATAGGCAGTTAGGTTCTTCACAGGGTATTTTACGAAGCGAATCGAATTTTACGAGCGATCTAGAATGATGTATTCAAACAAACAGCGAATAACATTTTTATTTTATTTTTCCACAGTTGACTACAAGTGCAACAGAAGAATAAATTGAAATGGATTCTTCCGGAGAAAACGCAATCAATTGGCAAGATGAAGGTAAATTAAAACAAAAAGTTTACTAAGAAATGCTCTTTACTCAACTCACCATTCTGATCAATTAATATTTTTTTTATCCCTATCCCTAAACTTCAGTGGTGTGCACTTACCGTAGTATCTACTTTCATTTCACTTTATCCATTGCAAATTTCTATAGTTGTTTAGAGGCTGTTTTCTGTATACCTCTAAATTGTTTTCTATAAGACACTTATAGACGTGAGTATAAACATTTAGAACTTCAAACTTGTTTTGGCGTGCTATTGTTATCCTATCATTGACTTCCTCGTCAATTAAGTTATTCTGTCCAAAGTTTTCTTCTAAACCATAAATAATGCTGCTAAAGTCTTTGCATCCCCTAATTGGAAGTGAAGCTTCTGCGAATAGTAGTAACTAACATTTTTTTTTTTTAATCAAAATTTTAAGTACTAACGTGTAAAATCTATTATTAGGTATATTATGAGCACACAATGTACTGTACCTATCCACTTTGCCTACGATAAAATTAACATAATTACTGTTTTTGATGTTTTTTTTCATTGATAAAGTATTTCCTGCCTTTGCCCGTTCGTATTTACCGCCACTGGAAAAATTTAATCAGCTCCCGTCATCCTCATATCACCATTTTTTGTAAAGAATCTCAAAAAAAATGTGTACGAACGCATGACGTGAAACATGACGAAATTGTGAAATCCTTTGTGTATTGACCGAGAGGTCTGTCGCGTAAGTCTACGTATCTTAGATGCCCATAAGACAAACAATCAGGCATCAGTTCATCCGAAACCTTTTTAAGATTAATGTCAGGTGGAATGTATAAGGACCAGATTGATGAATAGTTAAATCACATATAGATATAGATCTTTTATAGCGATGCCTGATTGAACATTTTGTGATAATCACCATGATGAGTTAAATACGTGATTTAATTCCAGATGTAGTGCCGACGTCGGATCCCAACCTGACGGTAGCGATGATTTCCGACGAGCTGCCAGCCCTCACGGTGACCACCATCGTTGGAATGACAGTGGTGATGCTCATAGCGATCCTCGCCGTATTCATCCTTGGAGTGCTTATAGATTGCAGGCAACAGTAAGTTGGACTTGTCCGTTTTATTCAGATTACAAACAACTTCATGATAAAATAATTACGTTGCTTCTTAATTATATTATCGCCTACGTGGAGGAAAAAGCCATGATAAATCTTTCGCGAATTTCTTGACGTATCATTGAAATCGTCATTTCATCGGAAGAAGTGATGTAATTACATACTCACCTTGGAAGATTTACTATTCCAAATATTTAGTATTCATTACAATGCCGTTGCCGATAAGAGTGAAAGTGTGTATTGCGCCCATTGGAATCCCAGAGATTAGTTACCGAGAATCCATTCGATATTGTCCAAAAGCTTACGGATTAGGCGATAATTAATCCTATTAATAGTAAATCGCGGTAGTAAAGATACCTATTTATTCACTGTTGTTTGTTTGCAGTTTTACGTAGAATTATCAGTGGATAAATGTTGAATATGCTGTGTCACTTTTGCAAGGTATGGTTGCGGATGTTAATGAATGGCACGTTCCGTGTCTTGAACCGGAAATAAAAGAAAATCCTTTTTCGTTCTCACTACCAGCGACATCCCCATTTAGGCAATTGCTTATACACAATCCCTGAAATAACACTACCCTACCTATAGGTAGGACCCCAATAGGGGGAAGATAAAAGCAAATTATAACTAATTTTTATCTTTCAGGCGATTATTAGAAAAGAAAATGGGTGAGGCGAAGCGCATGAAGACCAGCAGACGCGTGAACATGGCTCCTGAAGCAGACGATGCCAGCATAGCCAACAACATGGAGGAGTCGGGCATGAGCGCACCCCCGGCGGACGCGCTGCGGCATATACCTTAGCACAACCCCGGACAATAGTACACACATCAGCACAGCATCCTACTCGAAACTGTAAAACTTTCCCAATCAACCTTGAACCTAATTCTTTAACGATAAAGTTGAAAATCTATAAAAGAAATTGAAGAATTGTTGTAGCTTGATGTGCTAGTGTCTGTGCATACGCGGCACCAGAGGTCTTCCATTAATATTACACTTAATACATATCAGGATACACGTAAGGAAAATATATATCAACAACTTGCTTCGAAGGATTTAAAGGCAAAAGCTTCGATGTAAATTGCAATTTGTGCATTTCCAGTTGGTGACACTTATAATGATGAAACGGATAGTTTTACGTTCAAATCTTCTATTTTGTTAGTTTTTTTTTTTAATGTATTTTGATGTAGTTTCTCCCGATTTTTTTTTGTTTCTTATATATGATTATTTTAGGCCAAAGTAAAACCGTCGTGTACATAGTAACTGTAAGTAGGCGAATCAATTGAATCTATATGGTATTTTAGGAATTTGTCCCAAGATAGTGGAAGAATAGTTAAATTATTATTTTGAAAGATCTTTTTTATACTAATAAATTAGCAAAATTATATGATGTGATATAATTTTAATTTACTTATTTTTATAAACCTTGGTTTGTTTATATATTAAGAAATTATATAATTGAAGTAATATTTAATGATTATGACTAAGAACCTGTTGAGTGTTGAAATAGTTAAATTAAGTATTTTTGTACTGTGCCAGTTTCATAAATGAAAATAAGTAACGGTATAAATGGAAGTTTTAATTGTTAACCCAATCCTTTTTTTATTCAAAGAAGTTTAGTCGGTATTTAATAAGTTCCATGCTTTTATTTTGTTTTGAACGCAGTTAGAAAACTTAATCCTAATCCAATCTAATGGAAGCTAATCCGCTTAGATTGGCGAAATGTCAAAATGAGCTTTTTCATGTTTAAAAAACATGGCGGCCCCTGGGGACAATTGCGATTGCAGATACACGCCACGTATGTTCCATTAATTTGTTGTCATGACAGATGTGCGCTATAGGTATCTGCTTCCGGTTGTGGACTTTAACACAAATGAGGCGACTTTGGGAATAAAAGTCTATGAATGTCAAAAAGGCCTATCTACGCATTTATCGTATCGCATTTTCACATATATGTATTTTTATTAAAGTAACTTTTGTGTGTCACACACAAAGAAGAGGACCTGTAGAAATAATTAGATTTTATACGTACCTATGTCCTTAATTAGCGGTTTGTCTCACTTCTGATTTGGTGTAATGAAAAGCAACGATCACGATTACTTGTAGCATTGGTTGATGGAAGTAGACCGAAAGATTGATTACTGATAACAGCACCAGCGATATCATCTGGATGGAAATCTAGAAGATTAAGCGATTTTCGGCGCGTCTGATCTAAAATTAATTAGTTTATTTGTTTAGGCTCTGTTTACACTAGTACCTTAATCTGTTTATAAAGAAACATAAGTTGACCTGACTAAAGATATATGTTCTTTTTGAATCGACTGCGGCAAATCTATCTGTCACATCTATGTAGGTAGCTATGTTATAGCTACTGTTTGGGCCCAGTAAGTAGCCTAGCTTCTTGTGGCAGTGGCTTGTGGAGGTATAGTTCAGTTCGTAAAGGATACAGGCGAACCGACATTTGGGACACGCGAGCCGATGGGATATGTTTAAATCAGCCGCGCCACACTCACTTTGGGTGCTGAATGAATCAAAGTTACTCAATTTTGCCAAGTTATTCCAATACTTGGGCAAACGCAAACGATTCAATGCTATCCAAATTGCCGCTACAGTTTACATAGCTAGGCTAGGCTAGAGGGTTTAGGTTTATAGTCGACAATAATAGTTACCTTAAGTATGAGAATTTACGAAAGCTCTTATTAATTCTTCAACGCTGACTTAACCGCTGTTAATTGTTAATCATCAATTGAAACAGGTTGACGACGTCGGGATCATATTATTGAACAGAAACTTGGAGTAGTAAGTTATGTGGATAGTGGCTACGTAAGGCTGTGAGGCGCATTTAGGAACATTAGAGTCTGGGTGTAGAACAGGTTACTGCAGATTTTTTTCCCCCCAAAAAACTTGAGACAACCGCATACAACCTTGTGTGTTAACCCCATCATGCGTAAGCATCATCGTCAGTGATTTAGTCATCACTCCACATTGCCAAATATGACGAAAGTTGATCTCCTTTTCAGCGGTAGACGGATAAGCGGCCGTTCACACGACGTTGTCTTGCACGATATTTTGTGGTAACGGTAAGGATACGTCATCATCCCTTTTTTCATACGGCTAAACCAAATACAGTATAGAATAATATTTACGTGTAGTTACGACAGGCGTGGATCCCAAGTAGATCTCGCAAGAGTGCGTCATTGCTCAAAAGGACTGTTATCTTTTATTCTAGGTTGAGTTGATTGATTGCAAATTGGTCCAGTGGTTGCAAGCGGCGACTGCTAAGCTAATGAGGTCCTGGGTTCGATTCCCAAGTCAGGCAAAGAGTTATTGGGTTTTCCCATTAAGAATTTCTCAGTAGGAGCTGCGGAGTTTGGACTTGTGCCCGATGGTGGCAATCGGCTCACCCCCTATTACATATGGGATTTATTTGTACTATTGTACACACATATTTTGACAGTTAAGTTCAAAACATACACCTCTGCCTAACCCTTCGGGGATTACAGGCGTGATGTTATGTATGTATCGAACTAAAACAATAGTGACTATATACGGGTTATTTACGCTTCAGTTTACGTAATAGCATGTCTTGAGCATTAGGAATGCAGTTTTTCCTATTGAGTGATTGTTCAGTGGCGCACGCACAGTGCGAGACCGGCAGGCGAGCTCTGATAGGCACCATGCACCAGTTGTCAAAGTACCTAGCGGCCATCGTGGAATTCCGTGCATAGCACTGCAGCTCTAATCAATTAAGCACGATAACTATATCAATCATTATTGGTGCCTGATAAGCACAGTTTTCAACCGATCGACTTGTGAGAACCATTTTGTCAGTGCTGCGGGCATTGTTTACTCGTGCAGACGTAAACACGGGACACTCCACAATACACATCTTTACAATTTAATTATACGTGTTTAAATATTTAGAACTGAAATGTGCGCGAAAGTTTATATGGTCTAAGAACCAGTTTTGACAAAAGTCTTGAGCGTGATCTATTAAAAAAGTGCAGTTTTTCAATGGGGAATTGTAAATCCAAGAAAACTGAAAAAGAGCCAGATACGTTTTTTGAAAGGGAGAAATGGAAGCAGCAGAAACGAGATGAGTCACGGAATAAGAAGGTGAACCCTGCGAACAGGAGGCCCGGGAAGCAGGAGGCGCCAGTGCCACCGATGGCGCTGGTGGAGCCGCCGGCGAACCCTGGGCCTCCGCTGTGCATGCAACAGCACGCGCGGACCTATGACGAGGAGGCACTGGACCGCATGCGCTACCAGCTCCAAAACGACTCCGAAGCTTTCCTTTTGAATAACATTCTCCTCTCTGTGCAGTTCTTTGAGAACTACGAACGGTAAGCCAATGAAAATGTTGTTTTAATCATCGTGCTGGCTTTGTCATTGCCCAATTTAATCGTATTCATAGAATTCAAAATCACGAAGCGATAAAGAATATTCATATTAAGACGTGTCCTTAATACAATCTAAATCTGTTGTATTTAAACCTCGTTAGTTACAATAGGTATGATAATCGACGTGTAATGTATGTACAGATTTAATTTAGATTTAAGATAACAAACCAAATGTTAGGTCCTACATTATTTTGCAAAGGTAGGTTCTTGGGCATGGTACAAAACTGTTGTTGAATTAGCATCTGCACCCGGGTAGACTGGAAGTCGACCCCAACATAGAAGGGAACACACTTGGAACTTGATGATAATTTTCTAATGGGTTCTACACACCAAAGCATGACGCACGTCGGTGGTTTTGTGAGTACACTCTATTAAAATTACTCGATAACTCTGCCAGTCAATTAGGCATTTTTTACCCGACTTACCCAGATAATAACATTTATTATTTGTCGAAATCAAATAACATGCTGATATTTTTCCGACTGTTTTAAGACCAGGTTCACCTCTTGACCTATGTTTACATTTTGAGTATATCTTAAAAGAGAAATAAGAGGCACTTCAAATTTGGATTTGTTTAGTTTTTACTCCACTCAAAAATTTATTAGACTCAAAAACTTTTTAATCCAAAACTGTATCGAAGCTATGGCTAGTTTTTCAATACAATTAATTTCTTTTAGCTGAAGTAAGTAGGTAAAATATACGGAAATCAATAATTCTATGGTTAGGTATGCTTATCCTTTTTTTGGGTTAATTTGTGTTTTGTCCAGTTATCTGCTTTTAATAACTAATTGTGAGTATTCGTGAAATTGGTGTCATATAGATGTCCTTATCAGTTGTAGAGGCACAAGGAAAGTCCGTAACTTTGACTGTCATTAAGATAGCAGATTTTCTTCTAATGAATTATAGAATAATTTTCAAGGTTATGAATATTTTCTATCTTCCTAGTAATATTATGTAAATTATCATAATTGCAAAGTTATGTTATGTTATGATTGTCTCCTTTATGATGGTTACTATTGTTTTAAAAATAAACAATAAGTAGGTTAAATAGTTTAAGCACATTTCAAGTAACCAAAGCTTCTACCTTTAGAACCTAATCCGCGAATATTGAATTCGGTAAATACTTCAAAGCATTAATTTTATTATTATGTCATTAAAAAGATCATACCGACAGATATGATAATGGGAAAGAGATTGGTATTAAATGATAAAGTTTAGCATCTACATATTTATTAAGTTATCACATGTTAGCTGTGATTTATTTTATTTTATAATTCATTTGTTATCAACTGCTGAACTGCTTAATGTTAATACGTGAAAATATTAATATGTAAGTAGGTATGTGAATGCAAAAAATAATCAAATGTCGAGATATAAAATAAAATCAATTTCATGTTTGATTTCAGGGAAGTACATCAAATAAAAAACAATCCAATAAGTGAACGTGAGCACTATATCAATGAAGCTATGGTGCGACAAAACAAACATGTGTTTTTCGCGGATCGATTGCAAGAGAGTGTTCACGAACACATAAGCTACCAGAGGAGCCGAGGGCAAAAAGAGCCTCTATCAGCTCCGAGGCTCTTCGTTATCTACGACAACGTGGAAGCGAGTGAACCTGGAGATACCTCCGATTACAGCGCGGTGCTCGATGCACCATTCTACAAATTGCGCATAGAAGACGGTAAAAACCCAGGTAAAATAAATTTATTGAAATATATAGCTAAACATTCATATTTTACGTGAAATTTGTATATCGTTTTAGAACAACAAATAAATAGTAACCACTGTCTGTGTTTTCAGGATATGTAAAACTGAAGAAATTGGAAGTTTTAGAGAGCACCCTACACAAAGAAAACGAAATGGTTACTATGAGTAAAGCTGATTCTGATGACAGCATATATACCGAGTCTGAAAAAGAATCAAATGATTCTGATGAATTCCCATACAGTGCCAGTAAAGGCGAAGAACTTTTACAACAAATTAAAACTAAATTGGAAAACACTGAATCATTCTTAGCCTCCGATGAAAAAAATATACCCGATTCAAATGCGGCTGTCGGTAGAAGACCCAGTGGACCGATAAAGCAAGTAAGTTTACAAGTAACGAAAAGTAATATTTCAAACATGAACAAACTTCGGAAACTCAATACTTTATTACCCGAAGAAGAGGATGAACCGGAATCTGACAATAATTTTATAGAGGTTAGAAAAACACTGCTTGGCGATAATGACATGGCTCCGAGAAAATCAATATTAAAATACTCCAGAAGACTAAGTAATTCAACCAAAGATCTCAGCAAATACTCAAAAACTAACATGCGTTCAGCTTATTCAGAAGGTAATCTAGCAGAGGATACTGAGACCTCTGGCTACAAATCAAACTCTAGTGAAGCTGAATCTGATTATGGTTATTCTACTATAACTAAAGCAGCTACACCAAAAAAAATAGGACTCAGTTTGCATTCCAACTACTGGGTTACATCAGGAGCGTTGCCAGATGAGACGTGGACACCCATGGATGTGAAAGCCCTGGACGAATGGATTGATGAAGACGACGACGATGAAGTCGCTGAAAGCGCCTCCAAGTCTTCAGAATCACCCAATTTATACGAGAGATGTTATTATCTTAACTCGTTGAGATTTATGAATAACTTCGTGGATAACTTTATAATTAATTTAGGGTCTGGGTTAGGTTTGAGTACAGAAGAAGTCAATTCTGCTTTAACTCAAGGCGCCAGTATTTATTGTGACTCAATTAAAAATGGCTCCAAAATTGGTTATGAAATATTTCCTGCTCTTGTCGCTGCTTGGCCCAATGCAGCTAACCAGTGGATTATTAGAGAGAGGAGAATCATACAAAATCCCAGAACTAATTTTTCTTATCAATGGCCCAAAAAAGAAATGGTAAGCAAAGCTATAGGTTTCGGATGCTTGTTAGTACCTATAGGATTTAGAGACAAAAGAGGCCAAAATCCAGACCAAAATATACAGTGGAAAATTATATTTCCAGCAGCAGAACGTTATTTGGAAAGTTGTTTGGCTCATTCTCACATACGTTGTTATTTGTTCACTTTAGCATTACATAAAACTTTCCTGGAGAATGAAACGGCCAAGATCGGCATTGACGCTAGTCATATTAAAAGCCATCTATTTTGGCAATGCGAAGATAATTACGCAAAATGGCCAGAAGATCGACTCGGTGAATCCTTGAGACTGTTTTTGCGAAGCTTTTACACGAATTGTGTGAAAAAAAGAATGCCCAATTATTTTGTAGAAAGTTGTAATGAAGTTAAAAACATACCGAAACCATTGCTGCACGTACAACAGAAAAAAATTGCAGAAATTCTGGAGGCTCCGGTAATGCATGTTCTGAATGCGCTCAAAAGGATAAAATATACTAAGAAAGATTTTTATCCGGCGTTCAACTGCCAAAGGCTGTATGATATACTGACATGTAAGAATCCTTTACGCCTTATCAATCCATATTTACCTCCGGTTGTCTCCAGTTATCAAGACAGTTCTGATACTGACGACGATACTCAAATAAACTTCTGGGATAAGGAAAAAGAACGAGACAAAAACTATAAATGGGCCAGACAACAACACAAACAACTACAAGAAAGGAAAAATGCTCAAAATCAAGCAAAAAAGCAAAGGTCAGAGAAACAGGAACGAGAATTTAGCAGAAACGTAAGTTGTATTATAATTTTTTTAATATTTATACCTAGATATAAATTCGTATCTGGCTTCTAAGCATCAAGTTGTGAGGTACGGTTTCTTTTTGGCATAGTCAACTTACAAATGAAAAAGTAGTGGAAGATGTAAGTTTACTAATTTACTTTTTGTTTTTACAGTTTATGATACCAAAAAAGATGGAAACGGAGCGTCGACGTCTAGTTCTGGAATTTTTTATTCCTCATTTCATCGCAATGGCGCGATCTAGCGAAAGATTCGAAGCAATAAGACAAGCGCTCATATACCTGGAACAGGCTCAGAGACTCTGCAAATTGCTATTACAAGAACCAGGCGGAGACATGACAGCCAATGAGTATTTAGATGTGGTACGTGAAAAACTGACTGACTGTCAGAGGAAATTAGCGAACCAAGGTGGTTTTAAGTTACCAACAAGAAGAGACAGCAAACTGGAACGAAGCCAAAAAAAACCACTTCGCAAGCAGCGCCCAAGGTTTGAAGAAGTTCACGATTCACCGACTGATAATCCTGGTATATCAGCATTCACCTTTGTTGATGTGCATGCTGAGAACTCTTCAAGTCACGATAACATGAGATTTAATGAATTTATGAGTGGAGAGGAATCCAAATTGTAAACAACTTTAATTAAGAAAAGTTGATGTAATGTGCATATTAATAAGATTTGTGTGTAGGGATAATTATCAACTCTTAACTAGTTCTCGGAATTTGTTTTAATTTTCTTTATATAAATATATAGAATCTCGTGTGTGTTTGTTGACTTGTTTTAGATGCTTGCAATCTTATTTGTGGCAGGAAAAATAATGAACGCCAGTTTGTAACTGATTACTTTATTATTAAATGTTTACTAAAGTATTGTAAAGTAAAAGAAATATATACTATGTGATTATTACTAATACCATTTTTTTATTTATAGGAATGGTATGCATTGTGAATGGCGTTTGTTGTACTAGTAATTATCATCTTCTAGTAAAATCCTAAGAAATGATACTTATATCCTTGGTACGCAACAAACAACTGGATTTTTATTCGGTCCAGCGAAAATATGCTTTTAAGTTTTTGTTTACATTCTAGAACGTATTTTTAACATATTTGCAATCTGGAATGAATCTTCTACGTAGGCAATAGTCAAATCATTCCTCAAATGACGTAGGTACTACTTAATAGCTTTGTGTGCGCATAATCTTTCTTTGATACGATACAGTAACATCAAACGACGGCACACATGTAATGCGCTTCTGATTTGAGATATTCGCTATTGATTCAATCTTTTTGATTGCATATCAAGCGGATATTCAGTATTCCAAAATATATATTAAATATATAATTACTGATTACAAATTGTATGATGTTGCAATTAGCACCGTGGTTTTACGTGAGCGGGTTCACGCCAGCCACCATGGAGAGTAGAGCCATCCGCACGTACATGCCGTACCCGGCTTGTCTGAAGTAAGCGGCGCGAGGGTCCGAGTCGAAGTCCGGCGAGATTTCATCGACGCGCGGTAGGGGGTGCATCACCACCATGCGCCTGCGAGCGCGCGTCATCAGCTGCGGAGTCACCACCAGCAACCCACGTGTCTGGAATAACAGTAGATGCGTTTGAGAGCAGGTATATATGGCAGTATTAAAATTTGTCATAACTGGATTGCTAATAAACAAATTCGGTGAAACGAAATAAATCTAAAAAATATGAGAACACTTAATTTACTGTAATTGAACTTATTCTCTTTGATAGGAATGTTACTTAAGAATTTAACGATTTAGATCAAATAATGAAGTTATAGTACCTTTTCATATTCTTCTTGACTTTGGAACCTTTCACGCTGAATTCGAGTCATGTACAAAACGTGAGTGTCCTCTAATACATCCTCCAACCTCTCGTATACTCTTTGAGGTATACCTTTAGAAGCAACATAATCCGTGATATGCTTCGGCATACCTAGTCCTCGAGGGCTGACATATTGCAGCTGTACTTGATAGAGAGTAAGAAGCCGTGCTAGAGAATGAACAGTTCGACCATTCTTCAGGTCTCCAACCATGGTGATGGTTAATCCGTTCACTGTTCCGATTTCTTCACGAATTGTAAAGACGTCGAGTAGAGCCTGTGTGGGGTGTTCTCCAACGCCATCTCCGGCATTTAGTATAGGTTTGCGACAGTGACGGGCTGCACGCTAAAAAAGAAAGTTAAATTAGTATTTTATCAACACATCATGTACCTAAGTCAGGTTACGACTTAAGATAATGTAACTCACCGCTACTGCACCGGGCTCAGGATGCCGAAGTACAACTACATCAGAATAGCTTGCCATTACGGAAACACTATCTTCCAAAGTTTCACCTTTCTTTGCTGATGAACTCGTAGCATCGGTATGGATTACAGAACCACCCAATCGTTGCATTGCTGCTGCAAAACTGCAACTAGTTCGCGTGCTAACTTCATAAAATATCGACGCCATAACTTTGCCTCGCAAAATATCATCTAAGTTTCGACCTTTGTTTACACTGGTTTTCATGAACTGTGCTAAATTGAATATATCATTGAGAGTATCTTTGCTGAACGAGTCTACGGTTAGTATACTTTTTCCGAATAGGTCGCTACGTTGACGTTGAGAAGCTGTTGTTGCAGGGGGGTTATAATTAGATGTACTATCACATCTTTGTCTAGTCACCTGGGGTAGCGGTGATAAACACCTTGCAGCTGCAATTTCACTGAAATGAACATTAGGTTTGTTCTGTGCCTCAGGTCTGTTATCGATTTGATCAAAGTCAATATCACTAACTCTATTTAATTCTGCAGTTATGTGTACATCCAGTGCAGAATTTGGACGACTAACTTCTTTATCTGTCTTTTCAATAGTAAGGTATGTTTGTTTTTTGGGTGTAGGCCAGTCTCGGACATTTTGTCCAAAGCCAGGTGGTACTAGAACTTGCCCCTCAACGTACGCAATTTCACCTCGCAATGTTACGCGATGTACTGCTCCACAAACTTGCATGCCTGCAAATGGTGTCCATTTAGATTTCGAAAACTCCAATGCTTGTGGGATCGTCCATTCGTAATCCATATCCACCTCAACGTAAGTGTTTGGTTGTTCCGGCAAATTAAATATTTTACGAGGGTTACGATGGAATTTATTTATCAGATCCTCCAACGTCAAACGCCCTTCGTGTACTGCATTTAGAAGTAATGGCAAAATTGTTTCCAATCCTGGAAAACCAGGAGGAGGCTTCTGTGAATTTTTTTCTTGCACAGTGTGTGGAGCGTGGTCCGTCGCAAAGACGTCAATCATATCTATATTTTTCCAAAGTTCGGCTTGGTCTTCTGGGCTACATAATACTGGCCGCACTTCAGCCCTTCCTTTTCCTATATCATCAATATCTGCTGTGCTTAGGAACAAATGATGAGGGCATACTTCACATGTAACCTTTAGACCTCTTTCTTTAGCAGACTTAATGATAAGAATTTCCTCTCTCCGAGCTACGTGACAAATATGAATAGGTCTGTCGAGTAGAGATGCCATCAAAATTATGGCTCCAGTTTTTTCTCGCTCTGCATGAGCACATACAGGCATTTTCTTTGGCCAATTCTGGAGATGTTTTTGCCAAATTGTCATATCGTCCATTGTAAGAGTACTATATGTTTGGTTAAGATACATTTTCAATGCAGCCGCTTGAGGAGCCATTTCAGCAACAGTGTCAAAGTTAGTAGATGACGCTCCCATGTACAGTGCATAGTCACACCGAGCACTTACACGTGCCAAAGCTGAAGTATAATCGAAAGAAGAGCGATCAATAACCGGAGGATTAGTGTTTGGCATGGCGCATATCATTGTGATGCCTCCAGCGAGCGCAGCGGCAGTGCAACTCGCGTAATCTTCTTTGTACGTAGCGCCGGGTTCGCGCACGTGCACGTGGACGTCAATGAAACCCGGCAACTTGATGATGTTGCGCGACGTCATACAGTCCGTATGAGTTTTCATTAAAGGAGCACCACCGCAAAGGTGCATAGCCTGTAAAATATGCATTGTTTTGTTTTTATTTAATTCGTCTAAGAAGAAAGTAGATGTACAAATATATGTTTTAACAGTAGACAAATTAACAAACCTGAACTAATAGTTTAGCGCACTTCACATCAGTCACTAAAGGCACAGCGTAATCCACGGCAAGTCGGCGAGTGCGATATCCATGAGTAGTGAACGAAGATACCCGTCGGGCACCACCTCGCATTGGTAAATTAATTACTAAATCTAATTCACGTCTTGCCATAAAGTCAGCTAAATGCATCAGTTCCCCGTCTGATCTCACATCCTCCGGATCACCTATGTGATCAAATGTCCATTGTACACTTTCAACCTACAAAACAAAAACAATAAATAAAGTTTTATAAAAGGAGATAAAAACGTAACATCACGCCTGTAATCCACGGAGGGTTAGGCAGAGGTAACGTGTACCTAATAGTACACCCAAATATGACCAGTTATGGTCTAAGTCCCATATAGTTGAAGGAGGCGAGCCTATTGCCGTCAACCGGGCACAAATCCAGGATCCGTGGCTGCTATCGAGAAATTCCCGATGGAAAAAACCCAATAACATTTTGCCCGACCCGGGTATCGAACCCAGGACTTCCCGACTCATGCTTAGAAGTCGCGTTTGGGACCACTAGACCAACGAGGTAGTCAATAAATCAATACTACAAAAAAGTACCTTACCTCGACTCCATGCTCAGTGTAGAAATCTCCAGTGCCCATACTAGCGTACAATTTATATCCCATTTTATGCAGGATTCTAACACTCGGAAGTAATTCCATTTTGTGCTGAAATACAAAAGGATACATGAATACGGTTACACAAGTAAACACACAAACAATTACAGAATTTACTTCTTACCTTGAACGTTCCAACTGATAGCAAAATAGCTTTTTTGGGTATTCTAAACCCTGTGCTCATTAGCGATTTTAAATAGGCTTCATAACGATTTTCACCGAAACATGCTACTTCACCGGTAGATGCCATTTCTACTCCTAAAGTTACATCTGCACCAGCCAGTCGGGAGAATGAAAATTGTGGTACTTTAACACCAACTTTTCCACAACCGGTCATTACATTAACTGGTTCCACAGGTATACCCAAGATAATCTTAGTGGCCATCGCAACAAAATCATGGTCTAGTGTTTTAGAAACAAATGGAAAGGACCTTGAAACTCTGACGTTGCATTCAATGACTTTGAGTTCGTTATCTTTTGCAATAAGTTGCATATTAAAGGGCCCAGTTACATCTAGCGTCTCAGCTATAATACTGGCGATTCCTTTAATTTTTTCCAGAGTTTCATCATTGATATCTTGAGGCGGAGTAACTAATGTTGCATCGCCTGAATGGACTCCCGCATTTTCAACGTGTTCAGATACTGCCATACAGAAAATAACGCCATCAGCAGCGACAACGTCTACATCTATCTCTTTCGCATCCATTATGAATTTAGATATTACCACTGGATAATCTTTGCTTACTAAACTAGCCGACTTTAAATAAGCTTCCAATTCCTGGTTTGAATTAGCAACATTCATAGCTGCACCACTTAGAACGTATGACGGGCGTACCAAACATGGAAATCCCACTTCTTCACAAAAACTTGCAGCTGATTCTAAATCGGTAAGTTCCTTCCACCTCGGTTGCAATATACCTTTCCGGTCTAATATTCTGGAAAATTTAAACCTATTCTCGGCATTATCAATCATATCAGGAGACGTACCTAAAATAATTGCTTGTTGTCTATGTAAATCCATTGCAATATTATTAGGTAACTGTCCACCCATAGATAATATTACTCCATCTGGGTGTTCAATGTTATAAATATCCATGACAACTTCAAAGGAAATTTCTTCAAAATACAACCTATCGCTCATGTCATAGTCAGTACTGACCGTTTCAGGGTTATAATTAATCATGATTGTCTTTTTGCCTTGATTTTTAAGTTCTCTTAGGCATCCGACCGCACACCAATCAAATTCAACGGAACTTCCAATGCGATAAACACCTGAACCTAACACCACGGTAAAACCACCAGGAAATTCTAGATCATGCGTGTTACCGTTATAAGTTAAATACAAATAATTTGTTGTAGCGGGCCACTCGGCTGCTACTGTGTCGATTTGTTTAACAAATGGAGTAATTTTATATTCTTCTCTTAACTTTCTCACGGCGACTTCAGTACTTTTTATAGCAGCAGCTATTTGTTTATCCGAAAATCCAATTTTCTTTGCCTTCTTCAAAATATCGTAAGGAATTGAACCATGATGATCGGCCTCCAAGACTTGATAGTAATCTATTATATTTTTGAATTTCTCAAGGAACCAATGATCTATTTTGGTTAACTCGTATAATTTATCAACAGTGTAACCTTTCCTTAGAGCAGCAGCTAAGACAAACATTCGCTTATCAGTTGGTTCTCTCAATTCGTCTTCATTCACTTTCTTAATGTTTGGGTCGAACCCATTAACGTTTTCATCTACCATACGTAACGCTTTTTGGAAAGCTTCTTCAAAGTTTCTGCCTATTGACATAACTTCTCCAACACTTTTCATTGAACTTCCAATTTTTGTACTTACTCTATTAAATTTAGCCAAATCCCATCTTGGTATTTTGACAACGCAGTAATCGAGACTTGGTTCAAAGCAAGCAGTCGTAACTCCGGTGACGGAGTTCTTAATAACAGGTAGCGATATACCCAGCGCTAATTTTGCAGCAACATAGGCTAGTGGATATCCAGTTGCCTTACTTGCCAGGGCCGAACTTCGAGATAGCCTAGCATTTACTTCTATAATGTAGAATTCTTCTGAATTTGGGTTCAATGCGTACTGAATATTACATTCGCCTACTATGCCGAAGTGTTGAATAACTTTGATGGCAGTGTTTCTCAACATGTAATATTCTCTGTTTGAGAGGGTTTGACTCGGTGCTACTACAATCGATTCACCTGTGTGTATTCCCAAAGGATCGACATTCTCCATATTACACACGGTGATGCAATTATTATATGCATCTCTAACCACTTCATATTCCACTTCTTTCCATCCTTTAAGCGATTTGTCTATTATAAGTTGATCGGAATGGGATAGTCCATGTTGTGCGAGTGTTCGAAGTTCGTCTTCATTGTTAGCAAAACCGGATCCTAAACCACCTAAGGAAAATGCAGATCGGGCCATTACTGGATACCCAATTTGCCTTGCAGCTGCTAGTGCCTCGTCAATTGTTGTTACGGCTGCGCTTGGGGCAACTTTTTCACCAATTGCATTAACTTTTTCAGCAAATATTTTACGATCTTCAGTATCAACTATTGACTGAATAGGAGTTCCTAAAACGCTCACATTGTATTTTTCTAGAATTTTACTTTTTTCTAACTCGACTCCACAATTGAGGGCAGTCTGACCGCCGAATGTAAGAAGTACTCCAGTAGGTCGTTCTGCTTTAATAACCTGTTCAACATATTCCTGTGTGATAGGAAGGAAATAAACTTTGTCAGCCAGCCCCTTTGACGTTTGTACAGTTGCAATATTAGGATTTATCAATACCGTTTGTATCTTTTCTTCCTTTAAAGCTTTAACTGCTTGCGATCCTGAATAGTCAAACTCGCCAGCTTGCCCGATTGATAACCCTCCAGAACCAAGTATAAGTACTTTTTTTGGTCGTTCGTGTAAAGTCGGTACAAATTTTAGTTTTTCTGTAATGTTGCCATCGATGCTACACGACTCCTTATTTTTGTAAGATCTCACAGCATCGACAAATACATCAAAAAGACATTCTAAATCCGTAGGTCCGGCAGTGTGCTCCGGGTGAAACTGAACACTGAAGAAAGGCAAAGTTTTATGAATAATACCTTCATTTGTTTTATCGTTTTCATTGGTGAATAAAACTTTCCAGCCTTCCGGCAGTGAATTCGCATCGACGGCAAAGCCATGATTTTGTGATGTCATAAAGCATCGGCCGGTGCCATTATGTGTGCAAGGTAAATTGTGTCCACGATTGCCGTAACTGAAAAAAAAAACACCATTAAGAAAATAAAATAAGTAAGTAGTAAATAAAACCCAAGGAAAAACCCTTCCCGCCCTTTGAAATCAATAGACCAATTTATTGTAAACAAGGTTTGGGGGATATACGTTAAAACAACGCAAAAGGATACGTAAGCGAAAATGTTATAAAAAGAATCAATTAAACATTCGTTATTTACTTGGTTTTGTAAGTTTTGCAGCCAGCGGCGATGGATAGCAACTGGTGTCCCAAACAGATGCCAAATACAGGTTTAACGTTTGTCTGGTCTTCGATGACTGAGCGCATTTGGTCCACGACCTTCTTGCACTTGACTGGGTCACCTGGACCGTTACTGACGAAAAGGCCATCATACTGGCTAGGGTCCAGCTTGTGGTCCCAGGGTACTAGCACAACCTTGGCGTTGCGTTTGATCAAACACCTGATCTGATTGTACTTCAACCCACAGTCTACAGCCATGATTGTTACGTCACCATTTGGGTTGTATATTTTAGGTTCCTGAAATAAATGGTTAATACTACTAAATTGCTTATGTTCTATTTAAATATCAAATTTTTTGTTTGTAAAAGTTATTGCATGTGTGAATTTCGCGACTTCATTGATCAAAGCATCATGTTCTCTAAGTAAGAAATTTAAAAAGAAAACAGCAAAGGAAACATAAAATGTGAAGTGCCATAGATACTCATCATTATGCGGATTATTACAATAGAATGATACACAGATCATGGTGATAAGCTCAACATTGCCATGGCTAATTTGCACTACAAAACCTACATTGAATAAATAATGTTGCTTATTATTTTCTACATTCTGTATTTAATGAGCGACGAGTACCGATATTTGGGTGGGTATCTACGACGAGTAGGTACGAGACACAACAACGTTTTTGCCCGTTTTGCAAATTACAAATGGTTTCATCTTGGATAGCGTAATTCATCTTCAAAAATAGGGTACTAACCTTTACAGACACTTCAGCAACCAGATTTCTGGTATTTGGGTCTGATAGGGCTGGTAGTAGTCCAAATGGCGGGACTCCTTGAATGATGCGTCCAAGGGTAACACCAGCTCGTAGACGGAAGGTTAGCGCCCTGGTGTCCACGTCACAGAGGCCTGGGACACCGCGGGCTGCCAGCCAAGAGCCTAGGGAGCGTTTAGCGCGCCAGTGGCACGCGCGAGTGCTCACCTCGCCCACTATCAAGCCAGCTGCCCATATGCGGTTGGATTCAAACCACCTGGAACGTACCGTGGGGACTAGTCAGTCATTATTTTAACTTGAAACCAGACATTGTATGATGGCTTTAAAAAATCTTGGCAAACCAGTTGCAAAAACGTTTTCAACTTATGAAGGTTTTTTTCTGCGCATCCTGCAGTTTGCCGCTTTCACTCCAAATGTTGGGAATTTGGGATTGGTCCGCCAGTAGCTACAAAAGAGTAGCTGCACTCGCCGCTTCATGTTATCTTCCCAATTCATTGAATTAAGTTTCGAGTAAAAGAGGGCCTAAACTTTCGCATTTTGTTTTTATTATTGTTTATTAGTGGTAGTATTGTCCGGCTGCTAGTGGAATATCTTACTTGGGTATTCCATGTTCGTCTTTTTCGTCTTCGTCAGGGACGCCATAGTTGCCTACCAGTGGGTACGTGAGCACCAACAGCTGCGCGTGGTAGGACGGGTCTGTCAGCGACTCTGGGTACCCGACCATACCCGTCTGAAATACTGATCAACAACACTATGATTAGACCTACTGAAAGTAGTCAATATGAAAATGTATTTTTTTTTTTAGGGTGATGGTAAGATATAGTAATGCATGATTTTATTTTACATATTTTTTTGACTGACTGGTTGGTTGAGTGGTCGCCAGCCTGACTGCTGAGCATGAGGTTCGATTCTCGAGTCGGGCAAAGTGTTATTGGGTTTTACCATAAGGAATTTCTAAATAACTGCTAAGGAGTCTGGATTTCTGACCGGTTGATGGCAATTGGCCCGCCTCCTAATACATGGAACTTAAAATATAACCGGCGAAATGTGGATGCACGCATCTGCCTAACCCTTCGGGGGTTACTGGCGTGATGTTATATATATACGTGTTATTCACTGTTTCCTTTAACAGCCAACTAGTAATCATTTTTTTTTCATAAAACACTTGTGTATGTGCACTGTTAGTAACAGAAAATATTTTTTTAACGCTTTTTGGCGGCAATTAATTACAACAGAAGAGTAATGGACGTTTCTTTATTGGTGAAGCCATCTAAATTTTATAGGGCCCATGGTATACCAAAACGAATCCACGTCGCTTCCCAAATATTTACAATTTTCCAAAGTAAATTAATACTTTTGGAATAAAACTGGACTATTTCAACTAAATAATTAAAAAAAATAATTGGGAATATCAGATGGATTATTTAAAAAAAAAATTGTGGGTTGCGCCGTTTTTACAAAACAACGGACGAAAGAACTAGTTAATGTACTTACCAACTTCTCCATCCACAGGGACTTGAGCCCCAAAGCTTCGCCCTGTGAAGACTGATCCATCAGCTAACACGAGGCTGCAGGGTGGACCCACCTCACAATTTAAATCATCGGCCACCATCTGTACAAGCAAAGGGAGCATTTTTAATTTAAATAAAAGTGTTATATCAAACAAAAAGTTTGTCTCCCCTGGGGATCGATCCCCAGGTCTTCAACATGGCCACTGTTGTATGTAACATGGCAGGTCATTGACTATAAATAATAAATCTCTATTTAATTTGTTTTTTAGGTATACCTATTGAGTTGAAGTTTTCCATTACGAATTTCTGGGTTTCCACTGAGTCTTTATTTGTGCCCGGTTGATGGTAATAGGCTTGGCCCCTATGGGATTTAAACATAGCTGGCGAAATATGGGTGTACTATTTATTAGGCACACCTCTGCCTAACCCTTCAGGGCTTACATGCATGATGATATTATGTGTGTGAGTATGACCATACATCATCATTCTCTTGCCCTTGTCCCAATTTATTTGGGGTCGGTGCAGCATGTCTTCTTCTTCCATACTTCTCTATTGCTTGTCATCTCATGAGACACCTCCTTTCTTGCCATATCATCCTTCACACAGTCCATCCATCGTTTCTTTGGTCTTCCTCTACTCCTATAACCATCCACATTCATACTCAAAACTTTCCTCACCACGTTTTCCTCATTCCTCCGCATCACATGCCCATACCACGACACACACAACCAGCACCGGCGCCACTTTCAGACTGCCCCTTATGTACTAATTTCTTATTTTATCCCTTCACGTAACACCACACATCCCCCTTAGCATTGTCATCTCAGCTACATGCAAATGACTTTCATTCATCCCTTTTGTGGCCCAACATTCTGATCCATACAAGACAGCAGGTCTAACCATTGTTTTATAAATCTTCCCCTTGAGTTTAAGAGGAATGCGGGAGTCGCAGATAGTTCTCGTGACCTGCCGCCATTTCATCCATCCAATGTTTATTCTGTGCACTACGATCTATTTCGCCATCGCTTTGGACAAGTGGACCGAGATACCGAAAGTCAGAGCAGACAGGAAGAAGCGCGCCATCTAGTATCTTGAGTATGACCATACCATATACCTAACTGATTTAGCGATTTGATTACAAAGTTATTTAAAACACCCATTAATTCTATTATTTGTTTATTTTTTAATCGTATGCGGAACGGATGGCTTGTCATGATATGGAAATACCTACGGCGTAGTATACTTCATTCAAATACACGGTAGTCAAAATAAATAGTAGCCGTCGATCTCAATTTACAACATCTTAACGACCGCATATCATGTTTGACAATTATAATTGTTGATCAGAGTGACTGGAACATGACCTTCCAACCAGATCCAGGCAAAACAAAAGTTATGTATGTAAAATAAAGCCATGAATCTATATTTTGTTTAAAAAAAATATAAACGTTCCACCCAGATTCCTTTATCCCAAAACTCGATCAAAATAAATATAGATTTGCATCAAACGAAGCATCGATGTATTGTAACGGTGATATAATAATATACCAGGACCGAAACTGATACTAGTTGAATACCCTTTTGAAAAACAACTGAGCTTTCGTTGCTATGCGAGGTTTTAAGGCTACTTTCAATATTTTTAAAATTTACCTTTACGTTATTTACGTTTCAGTAATCATATGCATGTAACTGCAAGAATTATTTCCTCAATGAATGAAAGAATATTGTGTTCAGGACCTAAATTCAATCAATGAATTGATTGTTTGTACTTACCTATCTATTACGGTTATCATTTATACATATACGTATGTAAAACAGTTTATTTATAGGTAACCATCGAATACATAGTCAATAAGTAGGTAAACATAGAAATAATATAGAACATCAATTAAAGCCATTTCAAGGTAAAATTATTACTGATACAAAATAATTTACGGATCGAAATAAAATGTTGAACAAAAGAGTTCAATGTAGATTTTTTGTAGATTTATAAATCAACTAACTAATTAAAGCAAATGTGAACTAACTTATTAAAGAAACGCAAACAAACTTTCCGTTGCGAACATCATGAATTTCGGGCAACAATTACTCAAGACGACGTACAAAATGAATTAGTATTGGTAGTTTCAGACGAGATAAATATATTGATGTTCAAAGTTATAGCTATTGTCCTACGCATCGGTCAATAAACCGTAGTTTTACTCACTTTTTGTAGGTTCGCTGAGCCGGCCACGTGGTTTATTATGAAGCCGGTGAGGAACGGTCCGGCACTGTCGCGTTCTACACGACGACAGGCTCGCTTCAACCATTACCTACTCCTTATCATACTCCGTCACACACACAATGAATTCTACCTGATGTGCACTCTTTCACACCGCAGTAACTTCTCTATATCCGTCTCTTTCATGTCACTTGTTATGGGTTCATGGTGTGAATTGTTCTGTTGTGTTCTTTAATGCTTCTATTTTAGAATCAAAATTTAAACTGGCTCCGAAAACGCAAGTCGCAACCACTTGTAGCGTTGATGGCTCTTTTGTTGGTTGGTTCCTGTCATGCATTGAAACTTGTTTGTTATAAAACATTATTTTGTTAACGAAATGTCTGAAAATTATCTACTTAACTGATTAAATTTGAGTTCAGCGTACTTAGTACGCATAAAATAAAACTCCTTAACGCCTTAAAGTGTGAGACTTATCCTATAAATTAAACATAAAATAATAAGTTGTATGATGCATTGATGAATAATGAATGATGTGTTTAAAAGAATATTTGTAAGAAATAGTAGATGATACAAGAAAAAAAAAAGGGAATGTAATTCGAGAAACTAAGTTGGATCCCGAGAGCAGCGAAGGATTCTAGAGTAGAAACCCGAGTGTAGCAAGGGATTCTACAGGGTGTAACGGAAAGGGTATATACATCCTTAAGGGTGTGCTACAGACCATCAAACTGAACATGTTTCTCAACATAAAACATGTTTTTCAGCTAAAAAAATATCTGCTGCTCCATAGAAAATTACAATACCTATTCGACCCAAATGTATAGGCAGCTGAAAAATTTTTTTGCTGCAAATTTTTTTTTATGTTGATAAACATGTTCAGTATAATGGTCTATAGCACACCCTTAAGGATGTATATACCCTTTCCGTTACACCCTGTATATTAGACTCCTGAGCGGAGCGAGGGATACAAAGTCCTAGATGTTTTTTTAACGAGTTGTGTACTCTACTTTAACCATTGACCGCGAGAAAATAAATAGCAGTATACTATAAAATAGTAGAACACAATTTGTACGACTTTGGAAGCAAATATTTCTTCAACCATTGCCCAGACAAACAGACAGTCGGGCAGACAGATAGACAGACGATGAATCAGATGCCCTTTTTCGAGTGACAATGATAAAAATTATCTAATATTATGATTCTCTAGTTGTTCTAGTCCTACTGCTCAAGTGTATGAGATCTTAGATTTTTGGATCGGGCAAAGTGGTAAGCAAACTAAACAAAATACAGTCCCTCAAACGCCTGCCGCAAGGGCAGGCGTTTGAGGCGTATGTATTTTCTGTCTGTTATTTTCGCTGATGCATTATCTATTCTTATTTTAATGACTTTGAATTCTGATTTTTGCACGATCTTTCCTGCTATCATATGGGTCTTAAACATAAGTGTAAATGTATCCTAATGTTTTATTTGGTATGTTTCTATATCGTAGTAAACGCTCAATCAGCTTTTGAAAGCGAAGTGTATGTATAGTACCTACTCGTGACTGTACAATGTACAAAATATACTTACAGTGGTGACATTTTGTTCTCTGTTGGGGTAGGAATAAAATTGCTTCGTAGGGGTATATATTCAAATCTTGTATTTTAATATCTTACGAAGTCTCGATGCAGGAGCAGTTGTAAACGGAAACACATGACAAGAAACAATATAGGGGAAAAACAAGCCTTTATTGAAAAAGTAATTATGAACTAATTGAACTTTACTGTTAAGTTGTACATTATATTGCGAGTATTAAGTTGATCCTGGTTGTTGTCTCCACCAGTTGATATGCCCAGTTCGGTTGAGTATAGGATAGTCGATAAGGTCCATGGCGGCGAACTGGGGAGGGTTGTCAAGTTCCAGGATCTGCAGGTGGTTGGTCTCTGGCGCTGGCTTGAGCCATAACCCGGGCAGGTACAGCGTTATCTGAGGACCTGCACTTGGCCAATACCTGCCGAGGTTGTACCCGTTCACCCATATGTAGCCCTGCAATGATACATAATTCAGGTAAATATATATTGTCTTTGTGGAGACTGGTGCCTATGCTAGACAGTTCGACGCCTGTTTTTCAGGACACCAGGAATGAAATGAATACGTAAAGGGGTGGGCCCTTTACATATTTATTTCATAATTATGTACTAAGCGCGTTGACAGAATGTACTTAGTAAGGTATCATACGACATTCTATAGTTTTATTTATTTTGATTAATATCCAGGTTAAGTATGCGAGACGAATGTTAGGTAGACGTGCAGTATGGGTGAATCTGTGGGTGTGTAAGTGTGGATGATTCTGTGTTTAGGTTTTTTTAGCATGTTTTCAGTGTCATCATAGTTTAATTTTAGTAGCCAGACAGTTAGCCTCTGTCTGCATTTATTGTTTGTGAGACTAAAGATGTGTAACAACTAATGAGTTTTATTGTACAAGTAGCCACCTAGATCAAGAGGCAAAATAAATGCTTTGCAAAAATAGTTTGGTGACGTAGATGATGGCGCGACTGGGTCGTATCGTCTTTTTCCCCCTGGTTAGCTTTGGATTATAGACCAAGAGAGCGTGTTGTTTCAACAGAGTGTGCAATATAAACAGTTGTCGCACTGTCAGGACTTTATTTTCTTTGTATAGCTGCTCAGTGAGGTAGCGGTACGGTTGTAAAGCCGACACTTTATGTATAGCTCTTTGGGTTCTTTCTATGTCTATTAGGGTAGTTTTCGGGGCTCCACCCCAAGACGTGATGCAGTAGCATATTATAGATTGAGCAAGAGCATAGTACACTGATTTTATTATATTTTTATCGACTATTGATCTCAGCGATTTGAACACATATGTTAGTTTCCGCAATCTGTTACTAAGAGTTGTTATGTGGTCTTGAAATCTCAGGTTTTTGTCGATTGTTATTCCCAGGTATTTTACATTGTCAGCCGTTGTGAATGGTTCGCAGCTACAATCACGGGTGAGTGGGTTTGTGCAAGAGTGAGCCATAATAGTTTTGATTTGACAGGATCCATTGTTTTCATGCAGTATGCTATGTTTTGGTTGTATTGAGGGTCAACAGCAATGTGTGTGTGTGTGTCTGTGTGTAACATAGTAAATTTATAATCCTTAATGCTACATATATATAAAACTAAATGCTACATCAGACAATTGGGCAAAATTAAGCCTAAATGAATCAACTTACATGAAAATTTATTCAAAATCATGAAATATTTGAAACATAAATACGACTTATTTGGTTGAGTGAATATTTGATGGTTCATTTTGGCATTATGGCTCTAATTCTGACAGGCAACCATTCTTCAAAGGTCCTTTTAGGAACCTTACTAGATTACTAGATTATTCGACAATCGATTACTGGACTATTCAAATAATTAACTGTAGTTGCTAATATATAAAGCCAAATTAACTCAAAGTTAGGTAGTAGTAGCAAAAAAAACATTGGGTAAATTCGGTTTTTGTTACCTTGCCCCATCCACTAGTGTCGACAAATGTGTCTAACGGCGCCTCCCCGGCTGGCAAGACGAAGGACCCCTCGTAGAAAGTAGGACGCCGGGCGTTATTCTGACTCCTTACTGATGATGTGTTGAACGTCTCCAGAGGAAATCCCGTTATCTTCCATTTTCCGTCCAGTACCTTACTGTTGAACTCCACATTGCTAAGTATACCCTGAAATAGTAATACAGTAGGTAAATAATCGGTGAAACTGGTCTACGAGAATGCCGCTTTTCGAGATCATTGCTTAGGTATATTTATTAGGGACACATCAATAACGAATAAAGATGTAGCTTGTCATATTTTGGTGTTAATAGTCATTTTTAAATTGGTCTGGAAAAGTTGTTTTCTTGAAAGGATAGTGTTGGCTGAATGATTTAAAAATCCCTCGTAACAAATCATAGTTTACTTGTATTTTTTTAAATAAAACAATCATGGATTTAGAAACAAAGTCTTGAATTTAAGAAGAAACCGTTAGATTATATAAAAGGTTAGATAAAATAAATATTTGGAAGTGTAGTGAACTGTAATTGTGTCGATAACAGTCTTATAGCGAGTCGTCTGTCTTGGTCAATGTCTGACTCAAGGATTACTGTGTCGACTTGACAGATAAGATGACCAACATAAATATGAATATTTCGATAAGTGCTTCGAGTTAGGCAGATGAAACGTAGGCATTGTTCAGAAGCATCGATATTTGTTTTAGTCACTGCAAGTTGTGTGTTTCCACGGAGCTCACTTCATTGGAAATAATTATAACAAAGTTTTACAAAAATGTTTGATCTTGTCTTGGAATTTGGATAGATGTTAATATTTTATTGAAGATTAATAACGTTTATGAGTAAACTTAGTATAATCTCCGTATTATGCATGCATAAACCAAAATTAAGGCTTTCTATGCAAGCTGCTTTGATTAACTTAACGGTAGTAGGTATTATCTACCTATGGCTTTAATTGGACCACATACCTACAGAAGCTGTCTCGCTTATGATTGCGTACTTCGCATGGCAGGCGCTCCAAGAAAAGCCTTCCAATATTGAAATAACTTAAGATCAGACATAAAAGCGCACAAACTACACAATATTTAGTTACAGCTGACGGAATGCGAATGTACTATAGATATACATATATTTAGATACACTCTCTATTACCCTTTCGTAGATTATAGGCGTGGAATTTATTTAGTATTCTCTAGGTTTTTAGCTAGAGATAGGCCCAAAGATACTTTAATCGAGAATTTGAGATCGGTGAATTCTTTACTTAACTGCTCAGTTTATTTCATTTGTTCTTTATCTTTCGCAATGCGTGGTTAACTGATATCTACAACTTACTTATCAAGTTATCAGTTACTACGTCGTAATAGTTAAGTTTTGTTTACTACGACGTGTTTTTGTTTTATTATTCGACGTATTCGTAAATATGTTGTATGAATGGTGGACTTGTGCAGTAATAATAGTAGTACCATACTACCGGTTGATAGAAATAATAGAAAACAAGAATTCATAGTCGATGGAGTTGGAAACTATAATCTACTTAAGTAACAGAACTAACGAGAAATTTAAAAAAGATAAAAGTCTTCTTATTCAAAACTCGTAAGTTGAATGGACAGTTATGTACCTACTACATTTTAAAGGAAAAAAAAAACACATGATCAATTTAGGTCATGGAAAATGGTCCGACCACATTGTTAACCACGATAATTAATTATGACTATTGAGGTTTTCAAAGACTACCGAAAACTTGGCCAACATTGATAAGGAAATAAAATAGAAATGGCAATCAAGTAATTATTAGATTTGAAACAAGATGTCACAATAGGGATGGTGACTCATTTTTTTTTATTTGTCCATCGGGTAGATTATTAAAAACTATTAGACACGTATTTTTTCTTTTTTCACGTAATCGTAAAATTACGGAGATATTTTGAGTTGAAATGGCGCATGACGTTTTTTTTTTTTTTTTTTTTATGAATGGCATCTCGCAGTTCAACCTATGAGGTTGTCGTCTGCTTAACCGGACTATCCTGTGGGTGCCTTAAGAGTAAGGCCTCCAGCCAGGGCATAAAACTTACAAACTAAGCGACTGCACGCTAAGGGCACCCCCTGTGGGGTACGAACCTCGGCTTAGGGCATCGCTGGGGGAGGACTGCATGGGGACAGGCTGGATCTGAATGGTATCATTATTTAGGGGCTGGCGCATGACGTCACGGCTCAGTACATTTTATACCTAGTTGTGACGTAGTTAGCCCCCACTCTCCAACTTTAATGCGTTTTAACTAAGTATTTTTTTTGTTAACTTGATAAAACCAAAAATACGTATCTAATATTTTTTTATTACCTGATTGACGGACAAAATAGAATTTCGTTTTCTTTACCCAGTCATCATCCCTATTCACATTAATAAAATAAATTAATAGAATAACAATTTGAGGAATCTTAGTCAAAGACTAATGAAAACTGAATAAAACAATCTGAAATGAAATTAATTTCATTTTAAGTCTAAATACGTCAAAACTATTATGTCGAGATACAGAAAAATACAACCTTTTAACAAATACATAAATTATTTATGCCCTGATCTAGTAACTTTTTACCCTTATTCCCTTTCCATACTCTTTTCTTTTTCCAAGATTACCTTATAATCGTGGATTTGACTGCCGAAACCAATACGGCCTTGGGACTCCACTAGCAATGACAATACTGAACCATTCTTAGCAGACAGAGGCAAGCTGTAGATCTTGTGAACTCTGCTGATGCGACCTTTTAGTTCCTGAAAAATAAAATAAAAACTTAAGAGGTGTCAAGGGACACCCGGATGGAACGAAGTTATTTAATTTAATTAAATTTAAAAAAAAAATCGTCGCGACACCACACTGTTCAATGCGAAATAGAAATGAAAATATCTGGCTTGCTTTCTATAAGAGAGAGAGAGACAGACAGAGAAACATGCGACGCCGCACAGCTTACAATAGCTTACTATAGCAAAAAGTGTCGTGACAACTTTTCGTAAGAATTTTTTCCATCTAGCCCCCTTTCACAACGCGCGATAAGGAACTTCGTTCCATAAGTTGTGACAGTTTAAGCCGCTATTCATGTTTCACACATCAATGGCTAAAGGTTTGCTAGTTAAAATGACAGTGGCATAAAGGCTGGATTCCGGGCACACAGTTTACTATGCTTTTGATTGGATAGCTCAAACTTGTTTAGAGGTTGCGTTAACGTACGCGTCGGCAACGTAGCGTATGTAGCGGCGTAGCCGCGTAGGCGCCTACGCGGCTACGCGGCGTAGGCGCTACTAAAGTGTCGTGTAGACGTTTGTAGACGCGGCGTAAAAATGAATGATGAATTGATGATACATTTTGACGTACTCGTAAATATTAAAATATTTGTTTATTAAATTGCCTGATTTTCATTTAGGAAAGGGAATTAAAATAATACTTCGTTGGCAGTGAGAGATGATCCAAGCGGTGCAGTGGTGGTTAACTGGTTATGGATCCAGAGTGCGGAAACACCTAACAAAAAGTGCATACTAATATTTTTGCTAATTTGTAATCATTGTATTTCAGTTATACTTACACCATCAACATATACAAAAATCATATCTCTTGGTTTACGAATGGATAGCAAGTCATCAGCTTCGTCGAGCGTGGTCTCATAAAGCATCAGTCCTGCTCGTTGGCGCAAATATTCGAAGGTGGGCAGAGTTGAGCCGGTGTAGTCGCCGTATGTCTTGCCCAAATGCTCGCGCCCCTCGGGACTTAAGAGATTCACTGTTGGGGTTACACGAACAAGCCCGTAGGCACCTTTCGGACTTGCTGAGGGTACTGGGATGCTTTCGTTTACAAAGTTGTACTGAAAATTTAAAAAAAAGGTTAGGATTCATGAATGGTATACTTGTTTTAGTTTTTTTATTTTTTTTTATTTAGTTTCTTAAGCCGGAAATACACTTACGTGTCGTGGCGTGTCGTGACGCGCCAGAAGCATTCGGTTTCATACATCGTTGCGACACGACACGCCATGCAAATATGTCCGTAACCATATTAAATGTATGAAACCGATTTGCTTCTGGCGCGTCACGACACGCCACGACACGTAAGTGTATTTCTGCCTTTATTCCTTCATTTGGCTACAACCGTCTGCTTGTGACTAACTTTTCTCAATTAATTTAAACTACAAAAAAAAAAAACAAGAATCTAAGATAGATGATGTCAATAAACCTTCCTATAATTATTTTGCTTAGGTCAAGTTATTTCTATAAAAAAAAAGTTGTTCTACAAAGCTATTTCTTAATAAATAACTAGTTTCCTATCTGCTTAGAATAATTTCAGACACACATTTAAGATAAGACATTTTGGTATAAATGTGATTCGAAATAAATTCAAAATACCTGCTTCAATTTGTCTCTAATCATGAAATACTTAGGAGTTGGGTCTCCAGCCTCCGTCAGCGGCGAGTCGTAGTCATAAGATGTAATGTCTGATGCGTATGTTCCTAAGAAGTTGGCTCCTATAAGAACAAAATAAAAAGGTTACAGGTCTTTCTCAAAACATGTATACGTATTTCACCTAAGTCACAGATTTAATAGCAAAAAATGCCATAATGATCATGCCTTACTGGCATGATCATTAATGTTTGCTTAATATGTCATCATCATTGTAAACAGAATTAATTAAATGGGTAAATAAAAACGGTACCTGACCGCTACTTATAACATGGCACTAGATAAATGGCATACAAGGCAATTTATGCCAGTCAGTCTCTTATTTGCCACCAGCATTGCCACCTTGATGTGACGCCGTGTGTACAAATAAATTTAAATAAATAGCAAAGTAATAAATACCTACTTGCCTCCTATTAAATTGGACTTAAAGAAACCTGGTTTTGTGTGTAAGTAACTCTGGCTCAACCTACCTGCAGTATATTCAAAATTGGTGCCACCAAGGAACATGAAGAAGTTGACGCTGGCTCCGTAGTCCAGGATCACTCCGAGGGTGTTGACCACTGACTCGGCATCCGTGGTGGCGAAGTTCTCGCCCCAGTGCGTGAGCCAGCCCGTGTAGTACTCCGAGTTCATGAGCGGACCCTGCGGCATGAAGCGACGCAGCTCCGAAAACGAACTGTTTACATCTGAGGATGCGACATTAGATGATATTAAAGGTATTTTGAAAATACCTTAGAGCAAAAAAACTTGTCCGTCACGGTCGCCCGACAAATGTGAATCCATGTTTTTATAATAGAATTAATGATTTAACAAAAACCTATAATGAAATATGCAGTAAATGAAAGAAAACAAAATTGTACATGTAACTTTTAAAAACAAAACACGATCAACAAACAATCCAAAACAAACTTTATTTTAATGGGAAATGGTTGATTTTACGTGGCATAAGGGTGGGGGCGCAACACCATCTCCCGTCATACGAGTCGATTTTACTGCCTAGTCGCGCATATACCTAGTTTCACATAAAAAAATAACCGGTAAAACAGAAACGGGAAACCGTTTTTTTTTAATTCTAAGCTCAATGGCGCCAGACTAACAATTAAATAACACAATTACGGTCCAGGCATTTACAACAGTAAAAACTAAAGTAAGTTTACTGACCAGAAAATGCATTGAAGTCGATGGTAGAAAGAGTGTTGGGCACCGCTCCACCCCTGAGTAAGGAGTTCGAGTTCCCGTCAGTGGTGTAGAGGATGGCATTGGAGCCAACGTGCTTGTGTATCATGTTGCGGAGTTGGATGCGGTAGTCCATGTCGTTTCCATAGCTCCCGTACTCGTTCTCTACCTGGACGGAATAGAAGAATGTCATCTTAGGCCCGTATTTTAGACTGACACTGAAGCGCATTTTTCCATAGCATGAACAAGCCGTTGGTTGAATCTAGTAAGTCTAGTTTTGAAAAATAAAGAGATTGGCTGTGACAGCTGGATCCTATAAGCGTTCTGTTTTTTTATTCGGACGTACGAAACCTTAAAAGGCCATGTGCGTGTGAACTGAGGGACCAACCATATTTCACAAAATAAAAATTCTAGGATTCAGTAATAAACAATATGCTTATATATAAACAATTGTAGAACAAATCTGGGAATTTGTAAAGAAAAATATTAAAAACTACAGCCCTTAAATCAGCCACATCTCCGAAAGTACTACAGACATTTAGTAAAGAATTTGTAAAGATATTTACCAAAAAAACAGACCACAAAGCATCAAAGACAAAAAATTATATAACGCCTAACTGTGGTCCCACACTCCACACACAAAAGACAAATATTTTAGTGCATTAATATGCACTAAAATATTTATCTTTCTTTATTCGGTAATCCGAATCACATCAATAAAATCTTGCTTTTTCTACATAACATTTTAATAAGACACACACATATTGTAAAAATAGATGGAATAAAAATTACGACGCAATTTGAAAATAGCGATGATTAATCTTCACCTCCACTGACATATATGTCAAGATGAATACGAGACGAGAGGAATATCAGAAAGTATAATGTACTTATTTTTTTGTAAAAAGTTTCTACTAAATAACAAATCTTTAAAATTGTGTATTTCATACCTCTTAGCTAAGATAATAATATTTTTTGAATCCTATGAATATGAGGGACCACACTTGAAGGGCTGTAGTTTTTAATATATTTCTTTACAAATTCCCAGATTTGTTCTACAATTGTTTTATGTCTACTACTAAATCCCAGAATTTTTATTTTGCGAAATATACTAGCTGGTCCCTCAGGTCACACGCACATAAAAAGCCTTCCTTCTGTAAAAGGCCACCGATTAACCTACAATTTTATTGGTTTACTTGTTCTCTATAAAGTTCCTATTCTTAATTTCTGTTTGGGCTGATTAAAAGTGTAGATAATTTTACGTCAAGTAGGTAGGAAAAGAGGTGAAAGTTCAAAGCTTTCTCGGCATGGACGTTTGTAAGAATTCATGTGCTTAACCTCTGTTCATTGAACTGTTAATAACACGTAGGTGACAGCCCGTTTTTGTATTCATTAAAGGCAAAGCACGGCTTCACGTTATTTTTGGGGTTCCGTACCCAAAGGGTCAAACAGGACCCTATTACTGAGACTTCGCTGTTCGTCCGTCCGTCCGTCCCTCCGTCACCAGGCTGTATCTCATGAGCCGTGATAGTTAGCCTGTTGAAATTTCTACTTATTATGTATTTCTGTTGCCGCTACGACAACAAATACTAAAAACAGAATAAAATAAAAATTTAAGGAGGGCTCCCATACAAAAGTGATTTTTTTGTTTTTATAAATTCTGGTACGGAACCCTTCGTGCGCGAGTCCAACTCGCACTTGGTCCGTTTTTTTAAAGTTGGTTGATACATACAAGGGATTAAGTAAACCAATCCAAAGTTCATTAAAGTGTAAGTAATCAGTCCTGAAAAAACGTTTAAATACAGAATAGTAATAATAATAATTTATTTGTATAGAATGCAGGTGTTACAATAATGGTGTTAGTTTCAGATAATATTCCCAGTACATTCTGCCTGTTAGCATACAAAAATATAGTGTTAAACTTACAGATAACTTAGAGACTAAGGTACTTAAATTCAAAATGAGATCATGGATCGGCTAACTATAAAATTATTTACCTAATAAGTGAGATAAAGTTAAACAAATATTACAATACGGTAATAGAGTAATAACATTTCTCTGTCAGCAACGACGACAAGAGTTTCTTAAATTTTATTAAAGGCTGATCCTTAATACAATTTGGCGGTTTGTTAAATATAATAGGTGCCATACCAATAATGTTTTTTTTTAAGCAAAGCAGTGTTATATCTACCAGTACACAATAGGCTCTGATATCTGATCTCATGGTAGTCGATCGCATCCTCGTATCATTTAATGTCGGAAATAGATGCTCGTATCATTTAATGTCGGAAATAGATGCTAGTACTACCTCGTTGGTTGCGTTGTCACAAGCGCGACAGTTGAGCATGAAGTTCTGGGTTTGATTCCCGGGTCGGGCAAAGTGTTATTGGGTTTTCGCGTCAGGAATATCTCAGTAGCAGCCATGGAGACTGCATTCGTGCGAGGTTAATGGCAATAGGCTCGCCCCTTAATACATGAGACTTAACTGGCGGAATATGGGTGTACTATTAGGTAAATCTCTGCCTAACTCTTCGTGGTTTATAGGCGTGATGTTATGTTATGTATGTGTTAGTATATAAGCTTCTAAGATAATTTATTAATTTTTACCTGAACTAAAATTATAGGTCCACCATTCCCATACAGTAATGAAGACGCTTGTTCGAAGAATTTGTCCAACCAAATCTCAGACTCTGCCAAGAAATCTGCGAAAAGTATATAAAAAGCTTTTTATATAAAACAGCGAGAGAAAGTAACGCAACATGAGATGAATTATAACATTTTCATATTATTTTATATTCGTTTATGAATGATATTCACCTTTATCAGTCGTTCGTAACCTAATATGGGGATATTTGCCGAGCAGCCAATACGGGAAACCACCCTGTAAAACAGTTAAAATAAATACTTTAATCAGTTTCTTAAGAGCGGATCCAACTTACATGTACTCGTATTAGAAATCGATGTTCTTTTGATCAAGTTTTTTTTCAAAATTGTATTCATAAAAACTTAATGTAGTTGAGAGGAATAAAAAAAAGTCAGTAGGAACAAGAAAGTCAAAGATAATGTCTGGCGTTTTCAGACTTATTTAATACCTAGAAGTCAATACACACTCGGTGCTATTACCACCTGACCTCTAAACCTTGCTATTAGGTATACACAAGTAACCAATTGTGATGCGAAAATGACTGAAATTAAATCTAGACTATATGATCAGTATATTGATAGTTTGTTATCACTAATCTATGGAATATTATAAGATAAAGAATATCATTTAGATATTTTATTATAAATGAAATATGCGAGCATCTTTCACGCATTTTGAGCAGTGGACCTAGGTCGTTACCTTGAAGCACACTTGCTCACTTAACGGTATTTGGGAAACCACTCTTACTTGCTAACGCATGATGTATACTAATATTTCAAGGAATATAAGTCTACTCGTAGATCATGGAAACGGTAAAAAACGACAAAATGAAAGTTTTGGAATAGAAACAGGGAACTTGCAAAATATCGGCATTGACAATTTCTCAAAATTTAAAATTAAATAATGCTCGAAAGGAACGTCATGTGGAATAAATTCAACAGAAAATTAAAAAGATTGTGTTGTGCAATCCTATAAATCTATCTTATGTTAGTTATGTTATTTACCTTCTAAAATGATATTGACCTATTCAGAGTGATATTGCTTAAAAAAAACTTGATAAAATTTAAAAAGATTTATGGCCACTGACCAGGTCCCTTTCACCGCAAATGTAGGGGCCGAGTCGGAGCAGCACATACAGGCCTTCCTCAGCCGCTGTGCGGATGAAGTTGACGACATCTCGGTCGCCTTCGAATGAGTATTGTCGTTCCTCAGGCTCGTGGAAGCTCCACTCTACGTATCTGATGGATGAATAACAACATTATTTAACGAAGGTGCCAAAGAAATATAAAATGCGATGAAATAAAAGACAGTAAACAGACATGTATCTGTATAAGTTATATCCCCTCCTCCATTTAGTTCCGGCATCGATTAACGAGCGTAATTCTGAAAGGCGAAGGCAAGACATATGACAAGAAAAGAGTTGAGTAAAAGCGTGAATGTGTGCAAAATAGATGGATTGATTGTCTGGAAGATGATATAGCTAGGAAGAACAGTGCATCTTGAGAAGATAAATTGTGATAAGGGCAAGAGGACCATGATAAAATTTGAACAGTAAAAATCATACGTGGCAACGGAGTTAAGTCCAGCAGCTTTCAGCTTCCGCAGACGGTCTCGCCAGTAGGGAGCAGGCACCCTGAAGTAGTGCAGTGAACCCGAAATGATGCGCAGCGGCTTGCCATCGACCATGAAATCGTTTCCAACTATACTGATGCTCCGGTTTGTTTGTTCTGCCTGTAATTCCGTGAAACGGACAAAACTGGTGTAAATATTTTTTCTCGACGACCTATAGCGTGTAATTTGTAAGACGTGTTCGCGAAAAAAATCTGTTCTGTAATGTATGGAACATTCGAGTAATAGGTATGGAAATTTTGTATGGGACAGCTGTTTCTGTTGTTTCCACGATAATGATGCTGGTCCCACGAAGAAAATTGTTCAGTTTCATATTCTGTACCAAATACTTAAGATGACCACGCCTTTCTGATACGTAGGTACTGTAAACACTATATTTATATATTTATTTATGTATTTTTGTGGAAATTACTTAACTCATGTTTAGAACATCTCTTATTTACATAAAAAAAACAATCAGTCTAAATCATATTTACAGATAGTGTAAATATGATTTAGACTGATTGTTTTATTTTATGTTTACTCAATATTGTTGATTGTATTTTAATTTAGTTAAGTTGCCATCTTTTAATCACGTGAGGTTTTTAGTGATACGTCGTGAGTTTTTATGCTACTCCTCCTAATATCACTCACCATGTTTTTTTTTTTAAATTTAAAATATCAGATAGCGTAAGACTCCGTTTTAAAACAAAAAAAAAGTATTTTTGACACAATTTCGTTTGCTAAAGTTTTGAATTTTGAAAATTATTTTGTACATCACACATTAAATAATTTATTTCGTCCCTTGGAAAAATAAACATTATTTTTCACACTATACCATCGTTATTAGTCATGATTTTTAATTTTTTGTGACCCCTTCCCACTTCTCCACTTGAGGTTCGAAAAGATTTTCGAGCCTCACGTGATTAAAGCACGACCCTTATCTTATAATAAGTTACAAGTCAGAATAGCATGGACTAGGTAGTACTTTAAAATGAATGATTTTTATCATCTTATTTTTTTATCGTATCTAACAAAAAGTAGCTATTTCTGGATGTGTGAAACGATAATCTGATGCTTGGATAAACAGAGGCCAGTTGTTGTAACTGGCATATTAATATTCTTTTGTTCTAAATGAAGATCTTTAATAAAAACAAGTTACTTAAAATAATTGATGTAATTATGTAGATCAAACGCAGCATTTAAAAATGGATAAATATATGAATACCCTTTTGTTACTGTCTCACTCAAAACACTGTTTTTTTGCGGAAGATTAAAAAAAACTAAACACTAATTTGACGTAAGAACATTTGAAGGAAGATCATAATTAACGCGCATTTTCTATCATTTTCATCGCATTTTCTATCGCGCCTGTGCCGATTGATTTTTATCTGTGGTCAAACATGTTATTTAGAATTTTAAAAAAATGTGAAGTTTGTGGACTGTGCTATTCATAGACATAATCATTTCAGGGAAACCAATATCCAAAAAGTAAAATTCCTATCAGTATATGAACATTCTATATGCTAGGCAGAGAACCATAAACAAATGGGCCATATCCTTTAATTGCGGTTCTCCGCTCGCTGTATTTTCGGTAGCCGCCCGCGGATGATTCCAATTAAAGTAAAAGAATCGCGAACCTAGGTCCAGGAAGTGGTTCCGCTGTATGGTAATTCGGAGTCAAACCGGATGCCTCCACGTTTTGCATTAAAAAGTTAGCACAGCCACTTGGTTCACAAGATTTGAAATAGGTATCTGGTGCCTCACAGCATTTCCGCCGCCTTACCTTAGAATCCGAAGGATCTGATTGCAAAGCGCTCGCATCGTTTCGCGGTAGCCGGCGTTTATGGCTCGATGAAGATGTAAAATCGTCGCTTACCTGCACATCTTGTTCCGAAACACAATTGTTCACAATTTCACTATTTATATGAGTTTTCAAACTCAAATAAATAGTGAAATTGTGAAAAAATTGTGTTTCGGAACAAGACTCATTTTTATTTAGGTGTTACTTGCTCGAGGAGTAACGACGCGCGTTGCTATGAGGGAAAGATGAGTAGGTACGATGTATGAGAGAAGAAGGCAATAGCAATAGCGAACACGCCGCCTGGGATCATGTGAGAGCTGTGATTGGCTGACAACTAATGGGTACAATACAATGTCTTCCTCACAGATGCTGTCCATCGTCACATCGTCCATCGTCCCGATTAATACAGGATTTTCCTTTCTTGATTTATGGCGGTTCAATTCCCAGGACAGAAGCGACTTTTCAAAAATGTTTGAAAGCCATTTAACAATACCAATCAAGATAACATGGACCTCGTAAAATATCTCTCTATCTTAATATTTTATGAAACCATGCAGAGTACCTATATTAATTGCACTGATTCTGAGTTCGTAATTTTAATGAAATACCAATAAAAAACAAATAGCTACCAATAAAGTTTGGTTTGCGCTAGAACTTAGAGACTGTCAATTTACTACTAGAATGAATTCTATGATCAACTTAATTTACATTTGAAAATAATTTACATTTGTATGTTTAGGTTGTACCGAATGCATGTTAAATAGTTAAAAGTATGCACTTCCAAGATAATAAAGAGAGTTTAACGCCATGTGGCGCGATTATATTATCATCGCTAGTCATTACACTGTTGTTGTCAATCCAAAAGTAGATCAAATTACCTTACACACTTTGCACACATGTTCAGGCTGAATGATTCGTTTTTTTTTCAGATGGGAAATCATCAAATTACTTCTCCCGCTCTGGGCAGAGCGGAAGGGAGTGTCAGACTTGTACTGACTAAAACCCATCCATGTTCCTTCTTAGTTTTGTGTTCCAGGGCCACGGTATCTCTTTCGAACAGTCCCGCAGCCCTGGCAGGCATCGGCCCTCTCGGACCCCTTCCGATTTGCTGACATCTCGATTTGCTGATTTGTCGACATGGCCTGTCGTCATAAGACGGACGGACGGTGAGAACCAGGGCCGGACGCGAGAGGTCGCCGCCGCCAATTGCCGCTACGAGGACACGGCCGTGCTCAGTCCAAGCGGAGCAGACCTCCACGGTGTGCTCCACCGTGTCCTCAGGACGATCCTCGCAGTGGTGACACCCGGGCGTTTCCTCCCGCCCGATTCGGTGCAGGAACCTCCCAAGAATAAAGGGGCTCAGTTAAGCAGCACGCGTAGCAAGACCACAGTAGAAACGAAGAAGAAGAAGTTTAGTCTACGGAAGAATCGATATTATGACAGATAGACAATGTGTCAGTTTGTCGATTCTTCAGTCGACATAGCCCGTTTCTACGGCGGTCATGTTACGCGTGCTGGACGTAAATTCACACTTTCCTAATATGCTAGCAATAATTGAAGTGAAATCTCCATTCAGAAATATGTATTTTGATACCACTAGCTACGTATGAATTTACGTTGGGTAACGATCTACTCTGGCCTGCCGTCCCCGGTGCATACGGTGTGCGCTGGCCTTTTTGCCCGGCCGATAGACATGATTCAGCGATGGTGGATGCTGTACGAAGTTTGCCCAACAGCACGGGAAGAATCAATTTCGAACAACACACAACAAGTTTATAAAACTCCTTTTATACATATACATCTATTAATAGGTATGCAAAACTACCACAACAAAAAAGCGAAATTATGGATATAGCTCTTATAGTTATAGTTATCGATACATTCTGTACATTGTTCTGCACCACGAATATTCAAGGGTTATATAAAAGAAAAGGACAATTGCGAGTCAGACTCGCCCACCGAGGGTACCGTACAAATTCACTTTTGTTATGCGCGTTAATTAAACCATACATTTTTTTTTTTTAATGTTTTGATTACAAATGCATAATTTTCAGATTTTTCCCTGTACTTGTAGTATAAGACGATATTACTTGCCAAATTTCATAGCTCTAGGTCAACAAGAAGTACCTTAGACATTTTGATTCCCTTGAGATTGTCAAAATATGCATTTATTGCGGCATAAACAGCCGCATCTTTTTTTTTTTTACGTTAACTTTGATAGTTTCACATTTTGAGGGGACTGTAAACAGACAGACAGACAAAAAAGTGATCCTATAAGGGTTCCGTTTTTTCCTTTTGAGGTACGGATTCCTAAAAAAACAATAATTGTTTCCTCCAAGAATACAATATCTCACAGGGTCAAAATGTATGGAACTGGATTTGCCCTGTATAGGGAAATTACTATCATATTGTTCATTCACCAACTAATACGATATTATGATGTGTTGTCTTGCTAAATTACCTAATGATAGCTTAAACTTACAGTAATTTATGATAATGACCATCGATAGAATTTTATTATAGATACCCTTGAAAATCTGATGTTTTCTCTATGGTTATCACTACATAGTAAAAACAAAGTCGCTTTCTCTGTCCCTATATCCCTATGTATGCTTAAATCTTAAAAACCACGAAACGGATTTTGATGCGGTTTTTTTAATAGACAGAGTGATTGAAGAGGAAGGTTTATATGTATAATAACTATATATTTTATACCTGTGCGAAGCCAGAGCGGGCTGCTATGTTTTTATATACAACGTTCACAGTTTTTTTGTATAGTGTATTTAGTATCAGCATTACACCCGTGCAAAGCCGGGGCGGGTCGCTAGTAAGAATATAAAACGTCAAAGAAAACTCTACTATGACCTAATTATGCACCTGCCTATAGCACTGCTATTTCCTGCTATAAGTAGTTGGACTGTTTTCCATTTGTTTAATTGTTTCTAGGTGCAGTGGGTCAATTGGTGCAGCCTTGACTTGATGACCCCTAATGTACTACTATTACTGAGAAGTTACACTAGGAATGTGATCCTGAGAAGTTACATTAGGTAGTATAACTTTCTGGGGCTCATAAACCAACTCGATTGTAATCGTTTTCCCCCTTTTTATCGACGCAGTTTTATTCTGCCTCCCATTAACGGTTATTGAAACTGTCTGTACCTTACTGAGTACCTACTCAGTAAGGTACAGACAACCATTTTCTCAAGTAACACTTGGACGACAAAAATCGTCCCGACTGCAGTGATTACTACAACAAAAGTTGCTGTCAATGGCGGATTGTTCCCACTATCTGATATAAGTTTGACTGTACACGTTATAACCTATAACGCCTATCTGAAAAACCTTGTTTAATGCATTTGTATCCACCATCTCTTGGGGCTTAAATGAGGACTAGGTACAGGCGTAATTTTAATATCTTGCAGCAGGCAGACATAATAATTACAGTTTTTTTTTTTTTTTATTAACTTCACCTGTATGTTTGTTTGTAACCGACTCCTTTGGGCGCGTTTTTGACCCACTTTAAACGGTCAGATTTCGTTCAAAATTTGTAGATTTATCGAGGAGCGATGACAATACATTAATTTGATAAAATTATTCCATTTTTCAATTTGCAAAATAAGTTTATTGTTAATTTATATAATTTTCATCTATAGTCGATAAGGCAGGAATTGATGTTAATTTTAAATTTCAACCATTAACTTTAACTTATTTATCTAATATTAGGAAATTTTCGAATACCAAAGAGAATTTTTAATTCAACAGAGCAAATAATAGTTAAAAAAATTAAAAAAGCACGATTTTAAATAGAGATTTTACTATTAATACAGCTGTACACATAAATAATTTGGAATATAATTACAGTTACTTATAGTTAACACGGAATTAATAGTAGATTAGAATAATTAATAGTTTAAAATAAAAAAATACCAAACTTAAAAGTAGAAAATAAATAATACCCCATGCTTTTTTTCTTAATTTAAATTTATTCAAATTTATTTTCTATTTTTTAGTTCGGTTTTCTATAAAAAGCGTGTTTTTTAGTGTTTTTTTTTAAACTATTATTTATTTTATATTATTTTAAGCGTGTTACCTTTGTAATTGGCTCTGAAAGTCTCTCATAACGCTTATGTTCTACTTGGATAACCGTTGGGTCATACACATAGGAAGCGTCGGCCTTCGTCAGGGGCCCGCTTACCACGCTCCACAACGATACTGCTACGAACACAGCCCATTGCATTCTCATCTCGCTGTCTGAAAAGAAAAAAATATAAGAATCAATAACTTCGTCACTGAATCAGGCTTACCAGTACGGAATTAAAAAATATCCTGATTTTTTAATTCCGTACTGGTAAGCCTGATTGCTGTGATAATCGAGCGCCTCATTAAGACTTAGACAGCTTCGCATGACGACGATCTTGTGAAAGCTGAGTATGATAAGGAAATCAAGGGGTCTGACTTAGCTTACGAGCATGTCAACATGTAGGTTGAATGAACAGCAATGATTGATCCCCGATCGTTATATTCAATGGTTTAATATTAATAGGAAAGAGCTTCGACCAACACGTGAGGAAGCCTTAGTCAGGCAGATGGATAAAAGACCTGGTGCAGAGAAAGAAAACGATACTTCACTGCACACTGAAGGGAGGTTCTCTCTCTGAAGCCCAGATGACAGGTAACAGCGGTGTTTGGTTAATAGTGCGCGCAGTTCTAAGACTTAGTGACACACATTAGCTGGCTATCTAACTATAAAGCATGGCATTATCATCGGCTTTAAATAGAGACGAGTGAAAAGTATGTGGGTCGTTAGAGAAGGATAAGTATAGCTATACCAGGCTACGTATTTATATAAGCAGATTCACATTTGGTTATAAAAAGAAACTTAAGACATATAAAAGACGATGTTCAATATAATTAATAAATCTTTCGTCTAGATTTATGGTTGCCGTATGGATAATCGATGAAGAAAAATGATATTTTGTTTAGAGATAAACTAATTGAAGTTTATAATTAAAATGCGCTTATGTAAATTTATTTCTACTGAGCGAGCTTCAAATATGTAGCTCACCTCTAACTTAAAAAAATAAAATGGATTATGTTTAGCTGGTATACTTTTCACGCAAATAAAAAGTGAGCCGTCAGTCTGTCTGCCAATATAGAAAGAAATGATGCTATATATAGACTAAATCATTTCCTGTACTCGTCTGCTGTTAAAATCGATAACAAAAAAAAGGAAGAATGTGTAGATATCAGATCTAAGCTATGAGAAAGTAACTTTCTCTTATCTTTAGGGGTTTAATCGGTTATCTACCTATCTCAATAGGTAGATAACCGATTAAAACTATTAGCGAAGCTAAGAATGAAGGAAGGTATCAGGTTTTAGTTTATTTATTATTATCCGTTACCATAGTCCTCATATTATATGTGCGATTTGTGATATTATTAAGAGAAAAACAAGAAGTTGCAAGGTTTCCTCGTTGAAATAGTATATTTTTTGTTTGTTACAAAACTCACTTGTTAATAATTGTTCGTTTTCTCTACTACAATAATAATAAAGCGAATTTTAGATAACTTATTAGGTAATAATCATTCTTCCAAAAAAAAAAACTGTCTTTCTTGGGCATTTTTTGTTAGCTGTTGGGTATTTTATTTATTTCTGCTCTCAAAACGGTGAAGGAAAACATCGTGAGGAAACCGGCATGTCCTAGAACTAAAAATTCGAAGACATGTGACATCTACCAACCCGCACTGGGCCCGCGTGGTGGCTTACAGCCCATTCCCTCTCATAGAGACTAGAGGAGGCCTGAGTCCCAGCAGTGGGAACAATATAGGCTGATGATGATGGGTATTTTAAGTATTTTGATCTAAATTGTTGGTTTATATTATAGAGAGAGAGAGTCACCGGTCTCAAAGCAAGACTCCATGGCCGCTGCTAAGAACTATACTACTAGCAGCGGCCATGGAGTCTTGCTTTAGAACTTTTTGATGAAAAAACCCAGTAACACTTTGCCCGATCTGACAATCGAACCCAAGACCTTATGCTCAGCAGTAGCGCTTACGAACACTAGACCAACTAGAAATAAATACAAAATATTATAATATTAAAAATAAATATCACTCAGTAGTACGTACTCACACTGTTTTAACAAAGTCCCGAAGCAACTGTCACGTATAAATGCGAATAGCTCCTTATATTACAGAGCAGTGTGTAAATATTACTCACTTATCGGAATATTTATTAAAACTTTAGAGCCATTAAGGATAACATTTTTTTAAAATACCTTCTATTATTGGCATGAACAATGTTAAAAATTAAGTTATATATATATAAATGTTTACGACAGCTATGACTTTTAAAGTGTTTGCTCGGCTAGAAACAAGAGCATGTAGAGAAGAAGAAGAGACTAGCTTGTATGTCTTAGTGATGACTAGCTTGTACCGGCTGTCATTTTTATCATCTTTGACAGTCATTACGAGTAGTCAGAAGCCAAAAGTCTGACATCCAGTCTTACCAGCTCAGATAAGGCAGTCGCTTCATGTAAAATACTGGTATTCAGCTGCATCCGGTAGACTGAAATCCGATCCCAAAGATAGTTTGGGAAAAGGCTAGGCAGATGAAGATTATCTGGTGTTAAGGTAGATTTTAATTAGAAAAAAAAACTGTACGTATTGGATCAGCAGTTCCGACGATTAACCCCTACGTCCAAACTTCATATAATTAATTAGTGTAGATTAATTTTTGTTATTTTATAATGTTAGTGTATATTGAGCAGATATAACTTATACGTATAAGGGATCGTATTTTGGCTTAAAACTTCAGCGGGCAAGAGTAACGGGAAGTGAGGGGTCACAGGGTAAGATGAAGTAAGATCTCATGAATAAACATCAGGTGGCCTACCATGACGTCTTACAACATTATTGTTTTAATCCTTTTCCAGTGTGGGAAAGAGATGGCGCTAGACATCCTGTATAGCTCCGACTCTTACCCACATTGGAATAAGAGTAGGTAAAACAATACTGCTTTAGAGCGTTTACACCTTACGACATTTCAGACAAACTTTGAAGTCGTTATTTTCCGAAATGACTGAAATGATTTTAATGACACTTCGTACACATAAGCAGGATACACAGATCTAAAAAGTTACAAAAAAACATTTTCGAAAATTGTGTTACAGTTAAATTAGACCGATTATAAATTTTCTATAGAAACAGAAAATTCCAAATATCTCTTTTTTTAAAACACATTTCGAAAATATTTGTTAGTAACTTTTTAGACCTATGTATCCTGCTTATGCGTAGTTTCATTTAAATCGGTTCAGTCATTTCGGAAAAAAAAACTACTTGAAAGTTTGTATGAAAAGCGGTAAGGTATAAACGCTCTTAAGACGTCATGGTAGGCCAGCAGGTAGGTACTTACATTTACTCAAAATTTAAATTATCCACCTGAACAACAGGAAAGTCTGCTGTTTAACAAACGGAACCAAACGAAACAATTTAGGTTGCCAGACGTTTATTATATTTAGTTGAAATTATAATAATATGTAAGTAGGTAATTAGTTGCTTGCCTTGGATTTCGTTATTTTTTGTAGTAACTAGACATTCATATTTTCAGTGTCTCGTTAAAATAATATGCATCATTTTATTTATTCTTATTAGTATTTTAAACATATTTAATGTTTTTAAATACTTGCTTGTTCAAATTATGAGGGAATTGTGTTAAAAATTTGCTGGCAATTTTTTCTAAGATTTAATTTATTTCTGGTACTTACTAGATTAATTACAATAAACGTGATAAACTTAGGTGTGTTTGTAAATGTATTTTTAGGAAAAGTAAGAAGATTGTTATTTAGAGGTATTTTAATGAGAATGATAAATGATAAGTCAAATGCTGTAGATGTCGTTACACTTAATCTTATTTCATGGATATTACCGTAACTACAAACTACCTACCGTGCTGTAAAATTGCAGTGGCTCATTGTAAGGGTTCTGTTGCTAAATGGCAAAAAACGGAACCCTTATAGGGTTCGTACTTTCCGTCTCTCTGTCTGTCTGTCCAACCGTATGTCACAGCCATTTTACTCCGAAACCGATGGCACCACACTGGCGGGGCAAGACCTAAATTTTACGTGGGCAAGAGACCGGTCGGCGCATGAAAACAGATTATATAAACCGAAAAAAAAACACTTGAAGTTGCGGTAAAAATCTTCTAAAGCGTCACGTTTCTAAGGTATGAGCTACCAAAGTAGGTAAGTCAATGCAATTTTAATTTTATTAGCCACGTATAACATCTATATTACCCTATTCAGTAGGAAGTTAGGCAAGCCATTTAATTCAAATCCTTTTGGAGAGTAGGTGCCTGCTATGTTGTACTGCTACACAAATGTGACGTGAAACTATAAAAAAAAAAATGGGTTGGCCCTCCATACATGTAACTGAGGGTTAAAAAAATGTATCTACGTACATAACTGTGTACGATTACGATGTCAATCGAAAAATCTTAAAAAAAATATATCAAGGTTTTCGAAAATACATTTTTTTCTGTTGATGAGATGTTTGCTTCTGAAGTCGTTAAACAATTTCTAAAGTAAGAAGAGGAAAATTCTAAAATTAAATGGGTTTGTAGAATGGAGTTAGATTTGATGTTTCCTTTTTGAGAGATGGGACTTGTTCGTGGAACTGCAGAAGTAACTTTGTTTTTCAATAACATACTAGCTTCTGCCCGCAGCTTCGCCCGCGTGGAGTTCGGCAATTGCCCACGTGTGCGTTACCTACCCCCGCAAAAGAATGTCGAAAATAATCATTTAAATGTTATAGATAATAGTTGTTGCCCGCGGTTTCGCTCGCGCGTAAGTAGTATAAATAGTTGTGTAAAAGTCGGTGATTTTCAAAGCAAGAAGCCAAAGAATTCATTCTGGTTATAAAGAACTATGTTAAAGCATTTTTTTTAATTTTAGGTTTGTAGTTACCTAAATGGGTTGAACCAGAATTTATTTTATACTTAAATGTATTCCGAGCTATGATGCCGTAGCTCAAATGCCCTGCGGTAATCCATCCACGCCTATTTCGATATAGTTAATGGTATAAATGAGCTAGCTTACAATTTTTTTAAATTCATATATTCTCATATTAAACAAAACTATTTAACTCCCGGAAAACTATATTAATAATGAATTATCCTATCACCTTTTCATAAATGACGTTTGCAATGTTTCCTTTTGGGGCTAAAATTACTAAGTTAGGTACTCGAGGAGCTCACCCCGGAGCGTGCAACATAAAACTGCCCATTTAAGAAACAGTTCTCACTTAAATCAATGCCAATCATAGCCTAGGGGAGGATATTAAGACATTGTGTATTTTAAATTTAATTGTTTGCACCTAGAAAATGAGGTCAAAATGAAAGTCCAATATGGCGCCGAAGAAAATTCTCAATTTGTTATCAGCGACCAGGAAAACCACGAAAACGACACCCGTGCAGGAAAAGCCGAAATGTTTTCCTCGGCGCCATCATGCTTTTTCATTTTGACCTCATATTTATTATCAGCTACCCCGAAAACCACGAAAACGACACCCATGAAGGAAAAACCGAAAGTTTTGCTCGGCGCCATCTTGGGTTTTCATTTTGTTATCAGCGACCCCGAAAACCACGAAAACGGCACCCATGAAGCCATTGACTCGCAAACGTGTCCAGTCGCGCGAGTGTGTGTCGTACAAGTGTCCATGCGCGCAAAAGTTCCAGATCCCTTAGAAGTATGTACCTATATGAAGTTTTTTAGCGTTTTCTCCAAACAAACGTGCTAACACTTCAAAAAAAATGCCACCCCTTTTGTTGTCTGAGGGGTGGTTCCAAAAACGCGTGTTTATCAATTCAATCAAGAAACACAAATAGTAAAGTTCAAGCTGATCAGACCATTTTTGTAATACTAATATTTTTACCCATTTTCTCCCGTTTGGGGTTGATTTTCCAAAAACGACGAAATACGTATTAAATTATTTTTGCTCCGTAACATCAATGTTGAAATTCAGTCTTCTAGCTTTAAAAATGATGGGTTCCGCATATAAACCCCTATCTAACCCTCTTAGGGAGTAGATTCTCAAAAACGCTAAATACGTATTTATTTATTTCCAACCAGAAGCTTGTATAAGAAATTTTATGCTTCTAACATTAAAAATTACCGATTTCGATACAATCTTTCTTTCTTCTCCCTTCCCCTTTAGGGGTGGAATTGCGAAAAACCCTTTCTTAGGATACCTACTCTTCACAAAGAACACACCCTTCATATTTCATGTCTCCAGAATCAACGGTTTAGGCTGTGCGTTGATATCTCAGTCAGTCAGGACTTTGAATTTTATGTAATAGATTAAAAAAAAAAATGTTTTGAGCATTTGAGTGTAAATAAAATTGATCTATGAACGAGCGTAAAAAATATTTTTATTATATTGTTTGGTGCTACGCAACCATTTGAGAGTCCGACTCGCACATGGCCAGTTAGTTTAGTAATTCTAAACACGCTGCCAGATCTCACACAATAATCACATACCTAAATTAAACTAATTTACCATACCACTTTACTTTTGTTTTGAGGTCAACACAAAGTTTGAATTATGAGATGTTGATATTATGACCCTTGGCTTGGCTTTGTATGAAACCAACCATTTTTTTTTTTAAATTGAATATTGTGCTGTATGAATCCAACAAAAAAAAACTAATAAACACCGATACCGTGTGAAATTGTGCAGCACAAACAGTTTTTCTTTATTTTTTCGATACAATACAAAACCATTTAGGAGTTTCGCTTCTGTGTGCACGAGTGACAAGCATACTGGCAATAAAGGAAGTGCAAGAATGAGCACACAAACCGTCATGAGTGCAGTGTCAATCAATCATACATTTCTTCGCGGATCACAGCATGCAGAATAGATGTAGAACGTGTACCTGAGTGCTGGTGAGGCTCGTGTGGCGGCAATGACCCTCGCTGGCTTAACACAGAGCTGGCAGTGAACTGTCTTGACCCCGAGAAACGAGTCGCAATCGCTTGCCTGTGGTTCAGTTACTAGGTAGGTTATTAGAGCGCGCGCAAGTACCTTCGGATAGCGTGTTTTATTCACACGATGGACTCGACAGCTCTCCACTGCACGACCGCTCGCCTCGGCACTCCCTCAGTCACTCGCTGATTTTGAACCTGTGACCGCACAGGCACATATTGTTCGGAATGCAGATTAAAGACCCGATTTGTTAAGCAAATTTACGTATCTGCTATAACTAATACAATAACAGCACATTATCGAGTAATTTGTTGCTATTGGCATTAATTCGTCAGAAATTACGTGATAAGCGGGGATAATTTTATTGACATTGTAAGTAGTTTGTTCGTCTTCTAACTAAGTTAACTTGTTTACAATATTTGATTTCGTTATAATTATAGGAGAAAAGCGTTACTGTTTATAAAAAATGCATTCTGTGCTCGGCAATGTCTGCTAAGTCGCAAGTCGCCGCTCATCAGATAAATATGCGGCAATAGAAACCAAACCATCTTGCTTAGAGGTTGCCCAAATGCTTATAGTGAAAGAGTAAGGTCATATCACGACAGTGATGACGACTCGTCTTAGACAACTTAAATTCAATGACTTTGATGGTAATTAGAGGTGGCTAGTAAAACCAGTTTTATATTACTGTCGTTTTTTTATTCCGAAGTTTGTAAAAGTTACAAGTAGGTAATCGCGGATTAAGGCGCACCCATGATGTTCTCTCTATTGTGGACAACATAATTATAAGTTTAAGATTTATATTTTATGACAGCGAAACTCTGAGGCTGAGTAAAAGGTGAGTAAAAGTGTTGTCGCAAGCCATCAAATGAGCTTAGAGCATCATCCACCGCTATGTCGATTTCCACTGGATTCAGTCACCTCATCAAAGAAGTTAATAATAAAATTCTCACAACGCCAGTGACTGCGCTGTCTATACATAATTTATTACCTGTTTTGCTGATTCTATTGACTTTATTGTGCCAGCAATACGCATTACTGCAGGTGTCAATGATCTATAAGTGTGGGCACTTAGTTTAGATTACTTACTATAAAATCAACACACAATTCTGAGAATTGATTAAAAAACATTCTAATGAAATGAGAAATGTTATCAGCTATTGCCGACAGATTTGTATTATGAAGTAAAACAAACATGAATTCCGACATCTCGATAGTATTTATCTTCCTTTTTTATATCATGTTTACAATAAGCCCGGTAAAACCCCAAATATAATGTACAGCTTTCTTGATAACAGTAACTAGCTACTATAGTTGATATAGTCGTTTTTCACAGTATATGATGGTAAGCAGTTTATGAAAAACTTATGTTTTATTTATGACTTTCATATCTACCTCCGTCCTCCTCCTCGACACTTCACGTGAGTTCTATATCCGCATATTTTGTGTTTTTTTTTTTTTTCAGTAATAATTTGGTCTTATTTTCTCATTATTACGTAATTTTTGCCCGAGTGTGTAAATCCAGAGTTCATCAGAGTTGATATAACATAAATCATTTTATTTTTTCGTAAGTGTATTGAAAAAAGTTTTTTTATACACGTGGGTATTTGTCACTGCAGTTCTCGGCTCCAAAACATTCCAAACGTTAATTCCGTCTCGGCTTCAATAACAAAGTTTGCCCGCTTGTGCTAACATGTACTATATTAGATTATTTTTATAGCGGTATTGACTGTGGTCCAGCTATTAGTGCTATAGTGGCAGTGTTTTCAACAATGTTTTGTTAATGATTCCATGATTCCAAAACATCGAAACAATTTATAAACAGCCTTTAAAGCGGCCGGACACCACCACGAAGCGATCCAGATGGACTTATTTCATGTTACCATATACACCGTGTAAATCACCTCATCACGAAGCCGTCAACCAAGCATTCTGTACATGAAACTAAGTAACTTTACGCAAAAATTATTGCTGGGAAACGACTTCTTTTTGGGGGGTGTAAAATCATGTTTTGTGGTAGAACTCAATGTAACGCACTCAAAACATTGTGCTGATGGACGGATACAATAGTACGGGGGTTGTGGAGGTGTTTAAAGTAAAAATCTGACATTAAAAACTTGTATTTAAAAAAATACTTGTCAAAAAGTTGGAACTTTGACCCCTAATATCTCCGTAACTAGATGGTTCCCAAGTATAGTGTAGAACAAAAAAATGATCGCAATGACAGGGAGAACCAGTGCCTTTCGGCTTCGTTAAGAGGTGTTTTACACCCTTTATATATTTTTTTGTATATTTTTTTTTCGAGACTTGTATTGTTGTATGTATACCTATTACCTTGCATATAAAGGTGCCTGTATATTGAGACTTACCAAGCGTATCCTCAAGGCAATAATTATCAGTAGTCACTAAGGACAATTAATGAAAAACTACTGTGTATATACCATGGTATTGTTTGATACCATGTTTAAATTTCTTACTAAATACCTTTATCAGTGTATAGTAAATTCCAAGCGTTAATTACAAGTTAACTGATAGGTCGAATGTTTAAAAAAACATAATAGACGTTTTCGTCGGGTTGGCGAATTGTAGTTTCACAAGAAACATTATTACAGTTAAACATTAATGAAAAATTCTTTGGCATTTAATTTATTATGGCACCTAGATTGCAGACTTTATAAAGGTGTTTCCACACCAATCGATAGATGATCGATGCATCGATGGTAGAATGGAATAGTCGACGCCGATCAATAGTGTCTACTAGGTACACCTATCGATATATATCGATCGATCGTCGATCGATGCCATCGCTCGATTCGAATCCATTGGTGTGGTAACGAGACCTTCTGAAATCTTAATCTTATTAAAATAATTTAATTGCAGTTTATCGTGGTCTATCCGTAAGTTTACTATTTCTTCCAAGCCTGTCACGTTCACGACTATGGTTTGTAAGCACCATTCCAGGCAAGCAGAGGTTAAAGAAATTAATTATTTTATGGAATACTAGCTGTCCCGCGCAACTTGGTCTGCGTCACATTTTATCCGTTTTCGCAACATTTTTCATTGCTGCACCGCTCCTATTGGTCGTAGCGTAATGGTATATAGCCTATATCCTTCCCCAGGTTGAAATCTATCTTCTTGCTAAATTTTATTAAGATCCGATCAGCCGTTTAGTCGTGAAAAGCTAACAAACATACAAACAAACAAACAGAGTGACTTTCACATTTATAATATTAGTATGGATGATGAATTCGGTTATCGTGATAAATGCTCGACACTTGAATAAAAAGTGGGATCATTAATTAGTCATCGAATGTGTAATTTAGTACGTGTGTCTTTATATTTTCGCCTGCTTTAGTAAGTTTTTAGGGTTCCGTACCCAAAGGGTCAAACGGGACCCTATTACTGAGATTTCGCTGTCCGTCTGTCACCAGGCTGTATCTCATGAACCGTGATAGTTAGCCAGTTATTTTTTTTTCTTTTTTTTAAAAACGTTGCCCCACACTAGCAATTTCTCCTGTATCGTGGGTGCGTTTACAAACATTTAAATTCACATACACAAACAGCCAGACCTGGAACAACTACCTGTAGGTCATACATGTATTTGTTCCATGCGGGGATCGAACCCGCGACACGCAGCGCAGCAGTCAATCCCTCAACCACTGCGCCAACCGTGCCGTCAATTTCTACAGATTATGTATTTTTGTTGATGCTATAACAACAAATACTAAAAAAAGAATAAAATAAATATTTAAGGGGGCTCCCATACAATAAAGTGATTGTTTTGATCGCTTTTATAAATATATTGGTACTGGACCCTTCGTGTGCGAGTCCGACTCGCACTTGGCCGGTATTTTAGCTATCGGTAAAGATCGTATTTTCTAGGGCGAATATTAGTTATGGCTATTTTCTCCGTTAGTTTGAGTGAATGAATCTTATACTAGTTTAACAAAATCTGTTGGTTTTATACAAACACGTTAAGACAAAATGAATGGTAGGTATGACCCAAGGTACCGTATTGACTTTGACTCCACTATAAAACACCTGACAGGATTTAAATAACCTTAGCTTCCATTCGGTAATTTTTTTTCAATACACTTCCTCGACAACTGGCTCTTATCGCACTTCGATTAGTTTCAGCATTCAATGTATGTCTCACTCATTGATTTTATTCAATTATCACAACTAGTGCTGAAATAAAAATTTCCACTGATGAAATAAGTCCAAACTGGTTCAATTCATAGTAAGCGGTGAAGGTTTTTTTTTTTAAATCCCAGCATTAAACACCACTTTTTTAAAATAAATATTTCAAAAAGTCTGCAAAGCGATGGGCAACATAGATCGTAGTGTTAAGCACAGTGTTCAATGGATGGATAAAATGGCGGCAGGTCACAGGAGCAATCTGCGCCTCCCGCATTCCCTTAAACTTAAGGGGAAGATTTATAAACACTGGTGGACAGCTGCATGTGGCTGAGATGAGAATGTTAAGGCTTTCAGACTTCCTCTTATGCACCCACAAATCCCGCGTGGGTACATAAGAGGAAGTCTGAAAGTGGCGCCGCCGCCGGTGTCTGAAAAGCTGTGTGGTTGTCGTGGTATGGGCATGTGATGCGGAGGAATGGGGAAAATGTCGTGATGAAAGTTTTGAAGAATATAGATGGATATAACAGTAGAGGAAGACCACAGAAACGATGGATGGAACGACATTCCGATTTTCAATACTTCGAATAAACTTAAAGTCAACTTGTTGTGCTACAAAATTTTGTGACAGAAACGAATCGCTGCAAAACCGACTTAACGCAGTCTTGTCTGCCCTACCCCTAGAGTGTAATTTAATTTAAGCCCGCGTAGGCGCGGAGGCGTGGAGCGGCCCGCGAGCTGAGGAGTAGGTGGTTTGAAGGCCCGCCGCCGCGGCTGAGGCAAGCCGAAGCTGCGGTGATGAGCGTTGAAACCATCTGCGACGATAAGCTCGCGTGGGGCCGCCCAAACCCCGCAGCGTTACCGCCGTGACAGAAATAATGCACGCTGCATGTTGCATGCCTGCTTGCTTGCTGCTTGCCTGCTGCATGCCTGCTTGCATGTTGCATGCCTGCTTGCATGTCGCATGCCTGCTTGCATGTTGCATGCCTTGTTTTACAAGGAGTTTTTATTTTGGAATTGTATTAATCGGTATTTTAATAATCGGAATTCGTATTTTTGATGTTTCGAATTATTATTAAGTCGGACTTTTTGATATTCGATATATTGAAACTCGGTATTTTGAGAATAGTAATTATAACCGTTAGGAATATTGAAATTTAGGAATTATAAAAATAGAAGTAATGATAAGTTGGAGTTGTTATATTAGGAATTTTGAACTATTCGAAATTATGACAATCGGCATTTTGAAATTCGGCCTTATGACTATCGGAATTAAGTTTTTCGTACTTATGTAGTGTACCCGGCGATAAGTCCCCTCTTTGAGGAGTGGCTTGAAAGGCGCCACGGCGCCCTACCTTCTGCCTGACGCAGTTCCTCACCGGACACGGTTGTTTTGGAAGGTTCCAGCACCGAATCGGGCGGGAGGAAACGCCCGTGTGTCACCACTGCGACGACCGACCGGAGGACACGGTGAAGCACACCGTGGAGGTCTGCTCCACCTGGTCTGAGCACCGCCGTGTCCTCGTAGCGGCGACCTCTCGCGTCCGGTTTTGGTTCAATCCATGGTCCGGAGCGAGAGGGAATGGGAAACCGTCGAATCCTTCTGCGAAGCAGTCATGCTGGCGAAGCAGGTGGCGGAACGTGAGAGGGAAAGAGCCTCACGTCCCAGCCACCGCGGGAGACGCCCCGGGCGTCGGGGGGCAACCATTGGCTTCCGGCCACCGTAGGCGCGTGCCTGTGGACGGAGAGTAATGGGCTAGCTCACCGTCCGTCCGTATCATGACGATAGGCCGTGTCGACGGCGCGTTCGTGTTCCTATTGGTCGTAGCGTGATGATATATAGCCTTTGTCAGGTTGAAATCTATCTTTTTGCCAAATTTCATTAAGATCCGATCAGCCGTTTAGTCGTGAAAAGGTAACAAACAAACAAACATACAAACAAACAAACAGAGTGACATTCGCATTTATAATATTAGTATGGATAGTATGGATATGGATATGGAAGTATGGATTAACATGGATTTGTGTTCTCAATTAAGATATACAAACTGTTGTTTTGCATCCTCGTCAAAATTCAGGAGGTTGTCACTAAAGATATAAATAATCAATTAAAATTACGGTACCCAGTTAATTATTAACCAAACGCAGATTCTTTTGGTTATTTATGTTTGTCAGTATTTCAGAATAACCCCCTTAACCTTTGGGTATAAGAAATTATCGAATTAACGTTACAGATTGTTTGTATGTGTGGAAGCGCGTTTATAGGGCGAGAATCACACGGCTTGCGTTTAAAACACGGGTGTCGTTTAACATGCGAAAAACATCGTTTGATACACGTGGGCATTTGTTACTCTGCAATTCTCTGCTCCATAACACCCTGGCCTGGGGCTCGGGCGTGAATTCCGCTTCGGCTACAATAACCAAGTTTTCCCACTTGTATCAAAATATATTGGTGTTGGTTTTTCCATCACTGTGATAGTCAAACAGTATTCGGGAAGACTGTTTTGTACTGCGCAATTTCGAAAGGGAACTATATTTTCTATCACCAAAATTTATATTTGTCATCAAGTTGTATCACCTAATAAATAGATCTATCGCCACGAAATATTTTCGTTCTCAGATAAACAAAAATTGTTCCCAGGTATGAATTATCAAATTAATGTTAATATATGTGTAAAATAAGAGATCGATAACCAATAAAATTATATTGCATTACATGAATATAAACTTCGTTCTTATAATAACAGTTTTGTTACTTGAATAATAGCTCTGTGCTCAGAATGGTAGATCTGTCACCAAATAAATAGATCAGTTAATACGAGACATAGGGCACATCAACTCGGACAGGTTAGGTTCGAAGGGGATGGCGGGGTCTAGTGAGCGAGCGGAGCGAGCGAACTAAGACCCCGACATCCCCTTCGTGTTAGGTTACTTTAAACCCTGCAGAGAGAAATAGGAGCCCCGCGTAGCGGGGCTCCGTCGACTACTATTTGAACTTAATGCAATTTTCTAGTAACATAATATGATTTATTGGTGATCTCTTTAAATTAGTTTGCTTAAATACTTATTAGGACACACCTATTATAATACATACAAAAACATTTATTTGGTACTAGACCTTCTCAGGATTTTAGGTGATTTATTGTGGAACTGATTTTGCATTGTTTGGTGACTACATTTTGGTGACAGATCTACTATTTTGAGGACAAACCCTATTATTTAAGAAACACAAAACTAATTAAATTGGTGATAGCTTAAATGATACCCATTTCGAAACAGGTTTTACCATCATTTCAGGCGTTTATTTTATTTCCATTTGTCTTGGGTATGTTGAGCGCAGAATTATTGTTTTTGCTCATGTCAGTAATTAGCAGCTTTTGTGAAACAAACGAACTACTGACCCTCCCCGTCAATATTTCGTTTTATAATCCTATATACAAATACCTAGGAAATATGAGACTATGCAGGATGCAAGTACCTAAGTGGCTTTTCAATTTAGTCTGTACTTTCTAAGTTAATTTAAGACATTATGAACTAGCGGAAAAGTCGTGATGAAACCTGGACTAAAGTAATAATAGTCTATAAGCATAAACAGGCATAAAGCTTAGTGTTATTGCTCTCAGTTTTCCCTGTAGTGGGTCAGTGTTTTATTATTTCCTTTATTACAGTCTAGCCTGATGTCGAGTACTGGGTCTAAGTTACTTCGGTTGGTGCTCCTGAGAGAGGAATCTTCTAACAATACGCACCCGTGTCCATTAGTAGCGCTTGCCTTGCTATTATGATAACGAACAGGAAATGCAATGAAGTATTATTAATAAGGAATATTAATAATGAATGAGGAAAAAGACTAAAATGAACCCACATATTATTTAAATACTTGGTTCGTTTTGTTGCAAACTAGATATCAATTTAAAAGTGTTGGCGAAGACCATTGACTGCAAATATACCTAAATGGTAAGAATATAATTGAGCATATCCGTTTTATACTGTCAGGTTTTTGAATAAGATTTGGGTTTAAGCTAAGTATTCTTCATTCATGGTCATATTTTAATGAAACACAGTTTCTCTTTTTATAACAATAATAGGAAAAAATATACAAATTAAATTGCTCTGAAAATAACTATTTGAATACTTTTGCATACTTTCAAGTTTCAGCTTAGAAAATGTAAGTGATTGTTATATAAATGCTACTGAACGTTAGTTAGCATAAAGATTAGAGCGTACAATTTAAAGTCAACTCTGAAGCTAAACTTAGTTATTTGGTTATAGGTAGGTACTTTTAATTGTTTAGGAGGTCGTGTTCATTTACATCGTAGTAGAGGCTAATGTAGTTATATATTTAATTATTTATAGTAATCAACGCACATGTGGTACAACTAAAACAGTTACTCTAATGTTCAAATCTGGGTTGAATTATAAAAACTTACCTTAACTAAGTTTTTTTATTGAACTGGTCAGTAATGAGTCCATGTGTAAGAAAAAAACGTAGTCTGATTAGCGTTCCGATAAAGACAAGTAAAAAATGAACTTACAGGTGTTTTGAAAAAAATAGAAAGTTAAAGAGCAACACTCAAAATCCAAAATGATGAACGGCTTTCAAAATGATTCAGCAAGAAAATTTGTTCTTTTTTCATCAATATATTTTGAAAGTAATTTAGACACAGACAATAACTGCGCGCGTAGGAAAGTCTATATATACTCCTTATGTGTTTCTTCTTTTCTCATATTCTACAGTAATAGGTGCCTAGTTACCACTTTGAATGAAGTAACTTTCGGGGTATGAGGAACAGGGTGTAAAGTTCCTCATCCACGATAGGAAAGGGAGGATCCTCCGACCAGACGGATGATGTGCCTGGTGGGCTTATGTGGTCGGGTTCTTGTGTAGGTTTGCAATCAACTCGCGAATAATCATGACATCGCGGTTTATGTTCTTCGTTTGCGTCATACATGTCACTAGCATACTTTTTGTCAGCTTGGATATGTCCTGTAAATTACCTGAAAATATTAAAAAAAAAACATACATGTAAGATTTCATAACTGGGGATATCTGTAAGTATTAAAACAAAGTAAACACTAAACACGCTCCGTAGTAAGTAAAAAAGTTAAAAGCTTTGAAATTTATTAATACTTTTGTAAGTAGGTATTATAGCGGCATAGTACAAAAAGTACTACAGCGCCATCTATGTCGCAAAGGAAGAAGTAACATAAAAATTCTGAATCCTGGTATTAAAGTTATCCGCGCTTTAGGCAATATAGAAAAACCCGATAATGACTGTTGGGCCCACCAGACACAAAGCCCGCCTGATCCTCCCTTTTCTATAGGGAATGAAGAACTTTACACCCTGTTCTTCACAGTGGCGTGCCTCAAGGCCAACAATCATCATCATCATTTCAGCCGAAAGACGTCCACTGCTGCACATAGGCCTCCAATGCCAACAATACTGTTCAGAAACCCTAAGGTCATGAAGAATAGTTAGGTTGTAAGGGCAAGCCAAACTTGTAGGAAACTGCCACTAGTTCTTCACACTCCTATAGTACCTATATTTGGCGTTTTCCTCTGTGTAGATGCAAATTGCAAATTGTGTGATAAATATTCCTGTTTATTTGGCACGGAAAACAAAAAACCGTTTTTTTTTTTCTTTTTTGTACGGACTTATTAAGGCGACGCGTAGAAACATGTAGGTAGATAAGTTTTATTTTTGTCTATTGGATTGGTTTGAGAAGATCTTCAGTTTCTTGGTATAATTAAACTTTAGTAAGAGGATTGGTTTTTTTGCACTTATTTTTTGTAAGTTATATATGTATGCTATTTTGTTAATACCTACATTTGTAGAGACGAGAACCATTTATATCAAAAATCTACTGGCGAGAGCTCTATGCGACTGAATTTCGCACACAATGTCCTTCCTTATTGTTCGGCTTAGGTATATGGGATTGCAGCATGCTTACGCAGGAAGGTCTGAAGCCCATAGAGTTGTCTTACTGTGAGTGCAGAGCATTGTTGGTACAAACTTACGGTCGGGTATGTAATAGGCTTCTTTAAAAGAACTTTGAGGACCGCTCTTTGCGCCCTCTCCACACGCAGCATACTAGTAGCAAACGTGCCTCTTCACGCCGCCAGTATACAGTACATTATTATTGTTTGTACTAGGAAAAAATACACTTACTTTTATGTCTCTAGTAGTCTAGTCTTATCTCTTTATTGAGGACAGACCCTTGCTGTATTTTGACTGAATTCTACGGTTGTTACAGTTACACGTTCTACTACTATTGAAAAAAGAGTATGCATAGACTGACTAATAGGTAATTTAAACAAATTGATGATTGTGGGATCAAGTTTACTTCAAACACAAATAAATAATGAACATTTATTACAAGTAAGTATGAAAAAGAGAAAAAAGAAGTAATTACTGGATAATAATTCATAAAAAAGCTTTTTTTTAAAGGGTTTTTTAACTTAATTTTATTTTAACGTTTTTAGTTTTGCCGTAATCTTTCCTGATCACACATCATTATCTCAACACTTTTTTATTCCATGCTATTTATTTACCGTTGAGGAGTTCCCTCGTGAGAAAACGATCCTGGCTGCAGGATGAGATCATGATACAAATCGTGATTATCCATCAAATATGAACTCGTACGCAAAGTTTCGTGTCTGTGCTATTAAACGTTTAGCGGTTCCCTCGTGAGAAAACGTTCCTGGCTGCAGGATGAGATCATGATAGAATTTAAAAAAAAAATTGTCTGTGCTATTAACCGTTGAGGAGTTCCCTCGTGAGAAGACGATCCTGGCTGCAGCATAAGTTCATGATACAAGTCATGATTATTCATCAAATATGAACGTGCATACAAATTTTCGTGTCTGAGCTATTAAACGTTGAGGAGTTCCCTCGTGAGAAGAAGATCCTGGCTGCAGGATGAGATCATAATAGAATTCATGTTTATCCATCAAATATGAACGCGCATACAAATTTTCGTGTCTGTGCTATTAACTGTTAAGGAGTTCCCTCGTGACAAAACGATCCTGGCTGCAGGATGAGATCATGATAGAATTCATGTTTATCCATCAAATATGAACGTGCTTACAATTTTTCGTGTCTGTGCTATTAGCCGTTGAGGAGTTCCCTCGTGAGATGACGATCCCGGCTGCAGGATAAATTCATGATACAAATCGTGATTATCTATCAAATATTAACGTGCATGCAAAGTTTCGTGTCTGTGCTATTAAACGTTGAGGAGTTCTCTCGTAAGAAGACGATCTTGGCTGCAGGATTAAGTTATGTCTGTCGTAAAAATGTATTGTCACCAGAACCAAAGGTGTGTGCAAAATTTCAGCTCAATCGGATATCGGGAAGTAGTTCTAATTTAGCTTCCAAGATTCCACCGTAACAAACATACATACAAGCAAAAATAAAAGCTTTTAATGAATCAAAGTGAACGAACATAACATCTTCAATGTTTCATCATCATCATCCACAGCCCGAATTTACCCACTGCTGGGTATATGCCTCCCTTTTCTTGTGCCAATGACCGTTTTCCCTACAATGTCGTCTGCCCATCTCGCCGCCGGACGACCCACATTTCTTTTGCTCGTTCTTGGACGCCATTCGGTGATATCTTATGTCCACCTGTCATCCCTGCGCCTTGCTAGGTGTCCTGCCTGTACTCAACTGGTCTTGCATTTGAGTTCCGTAACGCGATTTCCAATATCGAAAACCTTTGTGTGTCTTCAGATTTAGACGTTAAGAACTCGATCTATCAGTTTTATGCCGAGCATGGAATGCTCCTTGGCTGTCTGTGCAACTTTGAGTCTGTACACAGCTTCCTGTGTGAGCGTCCATGTTGCTCAGAATGTCGTCCAAATTGCTAAAGGCGGCCCACCCAAGCTGTATTCTTCAGGATATCTCCTTTTGCCAAATGAAAGCATATGGCTAAGAAACACATTCTGGTCAACCATCTCCAACTCTTCATTTCCAACGTTGACAGAAGCATTTGAATTGCTGTTGTCATAATCTTCGTCTTGGCTATATTCATCTTCAATCCTACATTAAAAGAAGCATCGTATACGTCTTGAAGCATATTCTGAAGATCCTCGTTTTCAGCGAAGAGAAAGACGTCGTCTGTAAATCTTAAGTGCGACAGATATGCCGTAACAGTCCCAATTCAAGTATTTGCCGATGTCTTCGAGGACTGCTGTGAAAAGTTTTGGTGAAATGGTGTCGCCCTGTCGCACTCCCCGCTTGATCTGCTCGGGTTTAGACAGGGTATGCATGCAAACCTGCAGAGTGGCCGAGGTGTATAGTTCCCTGAATATATCCACCGTAACGGGAGTCGATATGGCAGCGATGGAGAGCGTGAAACACAGCCCAATGCTCGACACTGCCGAAAGCCTGCTCGTAATCGACGAAAGCCATGCATATAGGTCCGTTATGTTGGCATTGCAATATTGGATGATAATCGAGTAGGGTTGATAAATCTATAGAATAACCTAGTACAATCAAAAGAAATGGAGATAACAGATAAAAAAAACCGACCAAGTGTGTGTCGGAACACGTATAGTGTTTCGTAGTCGGTTAAATATTTTATCCCAGAATCCCCTCGCGTGAGTTACGAGGTGCTTACCTCGGTGTAAATGTAGAAGCTAGATTTATTTTGAGGCCATGACAATAACAACATCGACATGCAATGAATATGTCAATGAACAATGTATTTAGGAAGATCGAGGAAATCGGAATGTTTATTACCTATGGCAGGCAGTTTGTTGTCCATCGGTCCGCTGTCAAATGCGGCTGGAAATCTTAGAGTATAATAAACAGTTAAAAAAAATATTAATTAGTAGGTACAGTAACTATATTTTGATGCAATTAATATATCATTCCACTTGAGGCGGACATTGCAGCCCGAGACGTCGGAGAGGGCATTATACAAGGTGTTGTTTTGCATCCTCATCAAATCCAAGAAGGTAACTATGCTAATGATTCTCGTTCCGAATCAATAATAAAATAGGTAGGTAATTTTTTTTTCTTATTCTCGGAAATCGTTAAGTGTTAACCACCCGTGTTTTAAAAGCGGCCCGCCATAACCTCGCTTACACACATACAAACGATCTCAAATGTGTATTCGATAATTTCTTATTCCCTAAACCACGTTATGTGAGTTATTCTGAAATATTGACAAACTTAAACAACCAAAAAAAATCAGCGTTTATTAATAACTAGCTGGTCCCGCGCAACTTCGTCTGCGTCACATTTTCCCTGTTTTCGCAACATTTTTCACTGCTGCTCCGCTCCTATTGGCCGTAGCGTAATGATATATAGCCTATGTCCTTCCCCAGGTTGAAATCTATCTTCTTGCCAAATTTCATTAAGATCTGATAAGCCGTTTAGTCGTGAAAAGGTAACAAACAAACAAACATACAAACAAACAAACAGAGTGACATTCGCATTTATAATATTAGTATGGAAGTATGGATTGACTAGGTACCGTAATTGTAATTGATTATTTATGTCTTTTGTGTCAAGCTCCTGAATTTGACGAGGATGCAAAACAACACCTTGTAGAGCCAAGAGTGAAATGACAAATGCACACGCGTATCAACCGACGTTTTTTAACGCACTGGGAAGGCAAAATAAATAAAACCCATACATATTTCGTAGCGTCCATTTCCGAGTAAGTTTGCGAAAACAAAGGTTTTTCACAAAATGGAAAGCTATGTTTGTTCTTCAGTCTGGAATCGGAAATACACAGGCCATGCCACTGAGTGACGCTGCGGGCTCCCACTGCCGGGCACAGTTTTGAAACCCAATCCGCAAGACATTAATCCTATTCGCACTTGACAGACTTGACTTTGTCTTTTAGTTATTTTCTTGCTTTCACTAAATTACAGCACTTTTTAATAATTTTAATTTTGGCGCCAACAATGCCATTCATGGAGAATGGCATTGTTGGCCCCTTTGTTTCTAATTAATATCTTAGACATATCCCACACGTGGAAAAGCAGGCGTAGCTCTTCTCTGTTGAATTGAAAATATGCGCAATTGTCTAAAACATAAGTAAAATGTAGAAGAACACTTCAACTTTCCAGACAAAAATGGCAAGTTTTCTAAAAATGTTAAGATACTGTGTAGGTGCTAAAACTATACGTGATTTTGGGTGGGGGCTGGGGGTTAGTCTTAAACCTCACCACGTATCACCTAGGGGGAGGGGGGGAAAAAACATCACGTGAATAATGGACAGCCCCTTAACACAAGTCTAATGCCTTTAGAGTTTGGTAACATAGCTGAGAAACTATACTTGGAGATAATGACGAGAAAAAATTATAAAAAAGGGAAAGTAGCCCAGCACAGCTTGGTCAGCCTGTGCTTAGCTTTTCAATCAATCACAGTATAATCATCTATTTGTTTTGGCTTTCCCGCAATCTCTTTTGACACCATGTGCCATCAAGCTGTTCTCAGTTTCATTATAATTCTAGATCAAACCAATTTTCTTTGAATCGGGCATCTATTTAATCGATCTCATCATTTTCATTTTAATAAATAGGTAATTTAACTCGTAAATAAAATTCAGATTATACGAGGGTATAAAATACGTTATTGTCGCCGCGACCACCTACGTTTTTTTATTTATGTATGTATACGTTTTTGTTAAATAAGAGCCTAAGTACCTAATTTAACTAAACGTACGGTACTTGATTATTAACTGACTGGGTACTAGACTGCCTCTCCTCGACTGCTGAGCATGAGGCCCTAGATTCGATTCCCAGGTCGGGCCACACGAGTACACCTCTGTCTAACCCTTTAAGGATAACAGGCGTAAAACCACCACCGGTCACTCTTCTCCTAGCAGCGTTTTTTTTTATATATTTTGTTTGCTTAATGAATATTGAATAAGTAGGTAATTAAAACAATTTATGCTAGGAACACGTCTTGAAGCCGGTTAAAAGGTCCCGTCGTGCATCGTGCTTTCAAAATTACGAAAGTATTAACAACGAAATTATTGACACACCTGTCTTTTGTCTCTCTCACAGTAAGAACCTCTAAATAAAGATTCTTATCGTGCCTCTGCATTTTCGGTTAAGCGGAAAAACCCGATTCACTAAAGGAGAGTTTCACTCGATGTGAAACCATCTGCTTTCTTTCTTACAATATAATACGTAATCACCACATGCATCATAGTGCATCACGTTTCTCACATCATTTATGATTTCCGATACACCTTTTGTTTTGGAAAAATTAGGTCAAGAAAGATCGTCTTCCGTTTCATTGTCTGTCCTAATGAAAATCCGATACACGAAGTAGATAGGCACCATAAATTATACACGCCTATTTTGTTACAATACCTTATTAACTTGAGTTTCCCATTTTGCTAAAACGGCCATAAATTAGACATTACTTTGAAGTCCAATGGCAATTACCTCCAGGTATTCATATCAATAGGTTCAATAGAGTATATTTTGGAAAGAGAAATGCTGGTAAAATTTTCCAACATCCTAAACTTTAGAAAGCTCATACATACATTATTTAAAAGGAAAGCTTGACGGATAGTAATTTCATATAGTACAATCGAATTATGGAACAAATCCGAGTGAAATGCGATTGGTATGGAGTAGACACTAGACACCCCTAAGCAGCGCACGTGCCACGGCGGCGCTAAACGAACCGTGCAGCTTGAACTACATTTCACGCGTTGTCTATTCATATGTGATGAACTGATGATAAGCGATGGAAATTAAATCATATGTTATAATACCAAACAATATGAATTTATGTTGACTTTGCTCACCATTTTGTTACGCCTGCTGCGTTCGTAACTTTCATTAGACGAACTAGAAATCTGATTGATTTCGCCTGTCTGTAGGTATAGCTACTGTCTATCGTTTGATCATTACTTTTGCGAACTAAGGTAAGGGGGTTAATTGCTTAATATTGTGCTTTATTCAGATCGTAGACTAGAAGAATATGACCATTATGAACGTTAACTTTCTTAAAAACGATTTGAATACTTAGCTACGTAGAATAAAAGCTACACCTAGGTAGGTACCTACATGAAAAAATAGATGATTTTCTTCTGTTTCAGACACAATAATAGATTCAAAGCAGAAAAAAACCTCTTCCAATCCCTTTGATCATGAAACAGATGGTTAACAGGTTTCGTTTGGTTAGCTGATGTTAGTGCGCATTTTTTTAGTAAAGCTTTTATTAGGGTTTTTCCTAGAAACAAAAAAACACATATTATTTTTTTTTAAATTAAGATGAGAAGAATGGTTGCACAATACAAAGATGAATCGGGGAAGCGACCACATAAATAAACCAAGCGGGCACGGGCATGCTGACCTAGTGGTGGCGGGCGCGGTTGAAAGCGACATCGACGCATAATAACAGTGGCAGGGAAGGTGGTCCGGCCGGCTACGGCGGCGGCCGCAGGACGTACAGTGCGCGCGCACCTCGCCATGCGCACACGCTCGACACATGGCGCGTCGCCTGGCGCTGCTAACGCTGCTGGCGTGCGCGGCGGCCGTCCGCCGACCGCCCACACATTCCGCAGACATCTCCGATTCAGAATCCCTAGATCCTTTTTCCGTGTGGGACGAATACGAAGACTCGTACGAAACCACCCCTGCGCCACGGACGCGAACCACAACACTAAGTGCTAAAGTGATACTCAAGGGGAAAATCCCCAAAGTGAACGTGACTATGAAAAACACTAAAGGTGAAGAAAAACAAGTAATTAAGACTACTAATATTAATATAGAAAGTCATACTAATTTTATAGCTAAACCATCACAAGGGAAACCCAATGCTGTGACAGGACTTCCAGTACTTCAGATAGGAGATCAATACGTGTTAATGGAATCTCCTGAGATGGAGCAGGTGGCTCGGCCGAGCACCAGGCGGCCGGCGACGACCAGGCGGCCTGGCAAGCGGCCCAGCACGTCGCGCCGGCCACCGACCTCGACGCGCCGATCTACAACCCGGCCCATGCGACGCACCAAAACAACCAAGTCGCCATATCACAAGAAGAAAACTACTTGTCCACCCAAAAATCCAGGGTGGCTGTCATCATTTTTCGAAGAAAACCTTTTAAAAAGGGTTCCAGACAGGCCAGAAAACTCAGGTTGGTTTGGAGGTATGTCTACTTTTATTTATTTAAATTATAATCAATTTCTTCCACATTTCTATTAAATACCTACTACTTTACAACAGTAGGGAAGCGTAGCACGTTCTTCAACAACCGTTGAGGTAGGTCCGACGTAAATGGAAAAGTACGGCTCACCAAAAACAGAAATGTGTTGTGATTGAAAGTGCCCATACAAGTGGGTACATAATTGCTCTTTGAATTCCGAACGGATGTTGCCGGAAGGAAACGTACATTTCTACGTAATGATAGTCAAAGCGCTAAAATCATAACCATGTGCAGATGAAGAGGAGTTTCTCTAAAATGTTGAACTTCAGCCGAAATCATCATTATAAAAACGTAGGTGACACGAACCGAATCATTGCGGACTCACTAAGATAGAAAAATGCGTTTTAATATTTTACTTGTGCTTTCTAATGTTTATTTCACGCTTTAAAGCGCATAATACGAGTATGTCCAACGTGAATATGCAAACTCTTGGTTTGAATGCTTCTAAAATGTAGGTGCTTACTTACAGCTTCTCGGCTAAACTCGATTGAGGAAAAAAATTATGAATTTTCACCTTGTGTGTAGTTATATAGTGTTATTGTACTTACTCTCTTGCGAAAGAAAAGATTGAAACGTCAGTTTGAAAATCGTAATTTAAATATAAAAACCGCTTAAATTATCTACTGGTTGGTAGTATTTTATATTACAGCGCGAAATGGTTTTCCCCGTTACATAGTTTACGTTATTATGTCAAACTTTCTTTCATAGCACTCGATATAAATATAATTTTTCGCACTAACCGATACAAGCTGATGCTTGGGCTCCACCAACCTGTCTTGTAATGGCCTGGTTTGTCGTTCTGAGTAGCAGGCAGCGGCAAAATCAGGAGGATATCCAAATCTAACAAAAAACACAAGGTAAAATCCGTAATTTAAATGTTATTAAGTCAATGAACCAAATATAACTGAATACGAAACTAAAGGATGGATTTCGCAGACCACTGTCGCTCCACAGTTGCGGGAATATTCCATGAGGTCGACGTTGCGACAATTTTTAAACATCCGTTAAATGGGGGGTTTGGTTAGAATAGTTACTAAATCAGAAATTTTCGGGTCATATTTTTCGTTTATATAAACATTGTCTTCAGGAAAGCAGTTCTAAACTAATTAGGACTGTGACCGAATAGGTCCAAAAAGCCATAGTTACTCAGTACCTCGACCGATCCGGTTGCGGTCGGTTGATCAGATAGGTTACGATGCTCAGCACTTGTTGAAAGATGGTACGCAGTACGCTGCTGAGGGGTTACTATTTGATATGATACATTTTCTTACGATGATGATGCTTTGAAATATGCTCTCAGAAACGATCCTATTATTCCACACGTGAGCACAGTACCGTCGGGATTTAAAAGCCCAATTTCGAAATTTCAGATTAAAGTATAACAAAATCGTTGCATAAGTAAATCCCAGCATATTCAGATCCGTCCGATCTGAAATAATTCTAAGCCTTGTGCGATCTTTATAGTGGCATGGTCGATTACCGACGCGACGGCTGGAACTTCCTATTGAAGCAAATCGTAGAAACTATATAGTCCGATCGTTTCTTCATATGCACGCATCAGGTCAGACCAGTCCGACTTAATTGTCAGACTAGTTGATGAATTGATGGTTAAAAAAATAGGTTACCGGAACTTTATGTTTGATCTAAGAGTAAGACGAAGAACAGTGGTGAAACTGGCGTCGAGCACCAAAACATGGCAGAAATAACTATGATAATAATATCTTACAACGCTTATAAGAAGAAGGCACAGAGAGGAAATCTGTGTTCCAGCAGAGGGAAAATCAAAGGTAGACTAAACATATAGTTACATATAGGTTTGACAAAATTGATTGAAATATCTGGCTTGCAACACGTCAAACACGTTCCATTATATACCTCATAGACTTCGATAGAGCAATAGATCAATAGAATGGTCGAGTTTACTTTGTTTGTAAAGAAAAGAAAAGCAGCTTTTTCAAATTTACCAGTTGAAAAGTGCCTAGAGGAAACTTCCTTTCAACGGTAGGTCTATGGCGAAATTGGTTTTTGTGGTCAAAATTACTTTTGTTTTAGCACTAAATAGTGGTTGGTAGTATTATCAAACAACCGCACCCAACCTAGTTTTTTTATATAATGAGTACAGCAATTAGCTATTATTAGAGGAGCTCGTGGCTAAATAATAACAGCCGCCCGGGTCGATCTTTAAGGTTAAGCCGTGCTTGCCGAGGTTGGTCCGTGGATGGGTGACCATAATTACATACCGAGTTTCCTCCGTGCCTCGGAAAGCACGTTAAGCCGTTGGTCCCGGCTGTCATTTGTAGATCTTTGACAGTCTTTACGAGTAGTCAGAAGCCAAAAAGTCTGACATCCAGTCTTACCAAGGGGTATCGTATTACCTATTTACTGGGTTGTGGAGGTCAGATAGGCAGTCGCTTCATGTAAAATACTGGTACTCAGCTGCGTCCGGTTAGACTGGAAGCCGACCCCGAGATAGTTTGGGAAAAGGCTAGGCAGATGATGAGTACAGCAATTAGCAAATACATGCCCCTTTGTAACATAACTGGCTACAAATGTGGGTGTATATCTATAACCCTGCTTCTGCTTAACCCTTCGAGGCATACAGGCGTGATGTTATGTCATTTTTATGTAATTGCTAGAGTAACATAATATCGGAGGGATATAACTTCCTAAAATTAGCAACTCGTCTCGTCTAGTTTTTGAGTCGCCGAAAACCGGCTATAATATACAACAATAATGATCATAACAACTTTTTATAAACTACCAAAATAGACATGGAACCTAACAAAAAATGAAGACATTATACAAGGTGTTGTTTTGCATCCTCGTCAAATTCAAGGAGGTAACTATGCTTATGATTCTCATCCCAAATTAATAATAAAATTGGTAGGTAATTTTTATTTATTTTCTTAATAACGGAAATCCGTAAGTTTGAACCACCCGTGTTTTAAACACGGCCCGTCTGGTTCTTGGCCTATAACATCGCTTACACTCATACAAACAATCTCAAACGTTTATTTTAGGGTTATTCTGAAATATTGACAAACATAAACAACCAAAAATATCAGCGTTTATTAATAATTAACTAGGTATCGTAATTTTAATTTATTAATTATGTATTTTGTGACCACCTCCTGAAATTTGACGAGGATGCAAAACAACAGCTTGTATAAGTCTGCAATTAGTTTTTACCGTCTCTTTTCATCGATCAACTCAACTGGGGAAAATTTCGCCATATTTTGAAAATAAAATGAAACTTAGACACAAGCATCACACCTTACCTAATAGTTTTGATGGCTCCTGTCATCCTGTGTCGAATGAAACGATAAAAAACAATAAAACTTAGGATGGCATTTGTTTATAAAGCTATAGAACTTACTCATTAGGTACCTATCTCTAGAAGTTTCAGAAACAAAAACTTAACAGCTTAAAGAGCTATCTCCCACAATTCACCAATACCTAGACCATAATTGGTACTTCAAACTGTATCTGACAGAATAAAACTATTTCCATAATAAATTGAGGTGTTTGTCGGTCAAATAATCAAAATTTTGAATAATCTGCATTAATTTAATAACAGTAACGTATTATTGACCAAAAATGTTAGTATCGGATTAGGAAATCAATTTCAGCAGACATTTCAACAACAGACAGATCAATTTTAAAGTAAATGGCTTCGCAAATTAAACCCAAAATCGAATGAGATTTTTGCACTTTTATCTGTGCTTTTTAAGTTTTTACTAGGTACGGTCAGCATCAAAAGTCGGTTAACACTTATAAATATTACTCCAAGTTTTGTGCTGGTCAGTGTGATCTGATCTTATATTGTTTTGTAAATTTGTGTAACCATTGATGAAAATATTGTTACGTCTTTTACTCCAGTCTGTTAATATAGATCGTTCTAAAACTAAGACGTCTTATAATTTTGGTTATGTAGAGCGACTTTTGCTGCTGACCGTACCTACTATCTTCACAGTTTCTGCTACTGCATGCAACAAGATCCATCCACTTTTTTATAGCAGGGCATAATCAGCCTATAACGTTCCCACAGCTGGGACACAGGCCTCCTCTCTATGAGAGGGAGTGGGAGTGACAAATTCTTGATTTTTTCTTTTCTATTATAGAACATGCCACTTTTGAGAGCAGTGGTCTGCCTGGGTTCGGACCCACGACCCGCAAATCGTAGGTTGGGCCATTACCAAACGGTCACTCTGTTCTACTATTTTATTACCACTTATTACTGATCCTAGATCATCTCACAAAGACCTAATCGCTTAACAAAGGAAAATACAGCTTGTATAAATCGAGAGTTCTGAGCTCTAAAGGTGTAATACAACTAATTATACAACATCCATATAACTATTGCGCCCTACAACAAAAACATAAATTTTGCATTTAGTAGTCAATAGTGATTGGCAAATCAAGTAGTAATCAATATTTCAATTCAAGATTCTTCAATATTTCAATTTATGATATTGATATGAATGAAGCTATAAACTCCACAAATAACATCAGAAAACTGTTAGTACTGAATTCAGTGAATATTACACGGTTAATCCGAAAAATGTCGTATGTTCGCGCGATAATATCTATCTATTCTCTATACTAATAATAAAGCTGAAGAGTTTGTTTGTTTGCTTGAATGCGCTAATCTCAGTAACGACTAGACCGATTTGAAAAATTCAGTGTTAGATAGCCCATTTATCGAGGAAGGCTATCTATATATCATCACGCTACGACTAATAGGAGCGGAGCAGCAATGAAAAATGTTGCGAAAACGGGGAAAATGTGACGCAGACGAAGTTGCGCGGGACAGCTATAGTGTAAGAATAATGTACTCGAAACAGTTCAATTTTTTGCACTCAAACTCGGATATCTGTTTTTTTTTTTTTTTTCGTTTGTCAATTCATGCAAGGAGTACCTTTCTCAATTTCAAGAGAAGTCAATCAATCGAAACAAATAGGATTCAAGATGGAGCGCAGCGAGCTTGGAAATTTTAGCTTTAGCACCCCTTTTCCCCTTTAATTTGATAGGTTTTCTATATTGTAGAACTACGACTTATTCTGTCAATTTATAAAGAAAAACTAATGAACGCAATTACGCAAAGGACATAAGATGTCGGAGAGCGCTCGAACAGTTTAGGATATTCTCTGAGAAATTAGGTTATTTTTGTACATACATACACAAAAGAGAATAGGATTAGCAAACATTTTTGCTTTGCGGCTCAGATACATTGGTTTCTCTAGTTGCCCGAGATTATAGAAGGTTTGAACTCCCATAACCCTCCCTCTGCCCACGGCCCTGACGCTGAGACACGCGAGGCTAAGCGGCTCGTGCATGCTCAGTGTTCCGATTATTCCCAATAGTCCCCTCTAGCCCTGTCCTCCGGGGTGACAGCTGTGAATTGTCTTCCCAGTTGTCACCGGGGTGACAATTTGTGCCGACTGTTCCCTTTGAAAACTGACTAGAGGGGACAAATGGGAAGTCTGTTTCTCAGTTGTCAGCGGGGGGGGGGGGGGGGTGACATTTGCTGCGATTCGTTCCTTCCGACCAGAAAAAAAAATGTAATAACCATAGATTTCAGATTTTTTATTTCTTATGCTACATAGAATAAAATAAGAAAAAAGAAGACGAGGACACTAACTTTATTGACAAGGTGATGAAGCAATTTGGGCATCAACCTGTTTTTATTCACAGAGCTATAAGCACAAGCGATAAATCAAAACGGTTCAATAAAGTAGGTACTTTCACTTAATCATTTAAAACTTGGAACACAACAGTGGGTATTCACAACGGTGGGTCAATTTAGAAGCAAGCCCACGAATTAAGCTGGGTCCGATGTCGATTTAACATACATATTCTAATCAGCCTCTGTTTTATTATTAAACTGTACTGACACATAAATATCAAATTGCAAGAGATTAGCATTAGATATTTCATCGATCAAAGGCGCATGGGGCACGTGGTAGAAACACAACCAACACCATTAAAAAGCGTAAAGCTATTGCTTTACTAGACTATTCTAGATGCTTATTAATTTTAGACAAATTAACAAACATATAGATTAGACACAAATTAACGTTTCCTTTCGCTGAAACGAATACTTTGAGAAAATGCAGAAATGTATAAAGTAAAATGCGTCATTACTTGTCATAGAATTTTCTTTCGAGGCGAAGTAGGCAACAGAGTGACATGTCTTTATTGCAATTAAAATATGAAGAGCTGCGTACATAGTTCTTTTGGCGCGAATGACTTTGACAGAAAGGTTGATAAAGAAAAATAAAGGTGTTGAAAAAAAAAATGGCGGCGTAGGACCGATTAAGACCACGCGTTAAAATGCCATGCAATACAGCATGTCTCCCAAAATTAAAAAAAAAAACAACAAATACCTACTTGAGTATTCCGTACCCTATAGAGTGATATAGCAAAACATTTATCCAGAAAACAATATAATAAAAATACCTACAAATCAATTTTAAAAGTTTTTGAAGCTAGATCGCATTTTTTTGTTCTTTTTTCTTTTTACCAGCCAGTTATTAAAAAGAATTAAATGAAACATCAAAAAGGCCAAATCAAGAAAACACCGAACTTTTACAACAGAAGTTACACAAATATAAGCAAAGTTTCTTTAAGTGAGGTTTCACTTCGGTGCCCTGTAGTAATTATTAGGTATATGGCAGAGGTCAGCTTAGAGTTGATAACTATTAGTCTTTACGAGTATGCATCAGGTATCTACTGATTCCTACTCAGTTTTATATGAATTTTCATTTATTTAACTTGTCAAAAAATATAACCAGCTATAACAAAACATTGTTTTTGACTAGGAACTGAGATTCTTTTCTTACACAATGTTTATTTAAAAGTTGCCTAAAACGAGTTTGACTAATAGCTGCTAAATACAGAAATCCGCAATCTGATTTGCATGTATTACATTAATATTATCAATAGTTATATAATGTTGCGTATTTATGTATTTTCACCCATGAGGCCCACTGCTGAAGTGAAGAAGTTATACTTCAGTTTCAGATCACGTAGGTAATATATATTTAAACCAAAATCTGACAATAACTAGCACTGTTAACTTGTCAACTATAATCCAATTCTTAATTTCCGTTATGGCAAGGTATTTTTAAAAGTATCCGTATTGCATAAAGCACTTTAGTAAATTATGGGATTGCACAATAACTTCATGTCAATAATCTAATCTGGAAAGAGCTCAGCGATCACTTATCAAGGTGATGTATTTTAAACCGTTTAGGTTCCCCACAACAGACCTCTATAAAGTCAGCAACTTACTTTCAATTAGAAAACTTTATGTTCTAAATGTGACCCTAACCCTGCATAAATGTCTTCCTTTTGACCCAGCTACGCAGAGCAGAAGGCGCAGAGATATTGTGGCCTACTCTCCAGGGGTTCGATCAGCTTTTGCTAGACGTCAATATATTACACAATCCACTTACATCTACAATAAACTGAATCTTAAGTGTGAAATATATCCCATGCGGTTATACGATTGTAAAAGAACTATAGGTGATTGGTTAAGATCTCTAAGATATGAAGAAACAGAAAACATTTTGATCAGGGCAGGCCAACATACTGGATAATTATACATACACACACGCAAGCACAAATACACACACACACACACGCACGCACAAAACACACACGTATGTACGCACATAAATACGTGCGCTCCTCACACATTGAGAACTGCTTAATTAACTATCATTTAATTTAATTTCATTTCTTTTTTAGTTTTATTTATTTTTTCCGTTCTTAGACTTTACTTTCATCATTGTTAAGATACCATTTAAGGGAAGAGCGAGACAGCCCCAACACAAGTACTATTGTAACTTACTGGGGCTGCCTCAGTTTACGTAAGACACGATGTTTGAGAAGAAATAAATATTTTGATATTTATTTTTGTATTTAATTAAGATTACATTAGGTATAGGTATTGGTTATCAAATTCATGTATGCACCTACCTATCCAGTAACATAATCTTCAAATACTTATACAGCATTACTGTCTTTGAGTGAATGAGACTATCAGTAGATCTCTAGTTGATATACTTACTTATGAACTTACATATCAAGTCGAAGCCATAATCGGGAAAGTTGCTAATGATTGCAAAGTTCAATACACACGTAATAGTGTTTTCTCATGTCAATAGCTCCGCTCCAGGTTCCATTTACCGAGCCTTTACTTTTCATGCTCTTATAATATTTCTTACGATCGTCGAGCTAGTCGTTGATCGTAATGATTATCTTCTATCATGTAATAAAATAAAAATATGATCGGAATTTCTCTTCGACTCTCTCTTATTATGTTCCATTTCTCAGTGATGACGATCACATATGAACGGACGTGAGAATAATCGTAAACAAGATGGAGTAATTAACATAATGGATTTCAGTCATGCAGTGCAATCAGTCAGTGGGTAGCGCGGAAAACGCACGGGGAGGTTGTCGCATGACGTAGCGGCCCGAGCACGACGCTCGGCGCCCGCGCACCCGTCCTCCAGCTCTCGCTCGATACTCTTGCCCCACTAACATAAAAAAGTTTCTCCTTAAATGCAATAACTACTCGTCTAAGCTTCCGATAACCAGAGTAGGTACTCATTGAATTATTGAGCAGTTCCGCGCAACAAACTGGTAATAAATTATGCATTCTGCTACGAGTATGGCTTGAAAACTATTGGTAACTGTTAGTTTTTTTTTCCTGCATTCGTAAGTTTCTTCAAACTTTGACGATAATTCTCCGTAATAATATATACAGGGTTATTTGTAAAACACCGGCAACCTCTTAAGAGGTCATTCTACTCATCATTATGAACAACTTTTACTATGAGACCAAACCTGAAATCGCGAAAAAAAAATCTGCTGTTCCGTACTTTATGTTCACATAACTCGTCAAAATGTAGGGAACAGCAGATTATTTTTTTCACGATATCGGATTTGGTCTCATAGTAAAAGTTGTTCATAATGATGAGTAGAATGACCTCTTAAGAGGTTGTCGGTGTTTTACAAATAACCCTGTATATACAAGGTGTTGTTTTGCATCCTCGTCAAAATCAAGGAGGTAACTATGCCAATGATTCTCGTCCCGAATCACTAATAAAATTAGTAGGTAATTTTTCTTTTTTGCGGAAATCGGAAACTATGAATCACCCGTGTTTTAAGTGGGTGATAGACGTGCGAACTTTAAGTACGTGGTTTTTAAGATCGCGAACTTAATCGGCTCGACGTCGGTGACACACGAGAAGCTGGCTCACACTGTATTACCATGTCATAGATGGAAGAAGCTTTGTGTTATTTAGGAATTGTATCTTATTACGTTTTAAAAACTAATAAAAAAAGAAAAAAAAACGAAAAGTTTGGATAAAAAACTATATTTTTGTCTTTGTATTCGTTGCTTTTAATTTTCCAAAGACAAGGATTATTACGGAATCCTTCTATAAACTCTGTTAGTAGATCATGAGAATATGTACGGAAATCACTCATTTTAAAATTTCTACAACACAGATGATTAGCTAAACCAACAAAAAATACGTGGAAAAACGGCGGCTCGCGGCTCGCAGTGCTGCCACACGTCGAGCCAAGACGAGCTACGAGTAAGATTTCAAACCGGTTGGATCGCCGGCGAACTTGCTCGGCAATTTTAAAGTACGCGTGCTTAAGGTGACACACACGCGAAAAAGGTCGACGAGCCACAAGTCCGCGTACTTACTCGCACGTCTATCACCCACTTTAAACATAGCCCATCTGATCCTCGCCTTATAACCTCGCTTACACACAAACAAAAAATGTCAAACCTTTATTCTATCATTTCTTATTCCCTAAACCACGGTAAGGGGGTTATTCCGAAATACTGACAAACTTAAACAACCAAAAAAATCAGCTTTTATTAATAATTAACTAGGTACCGTAATTTTAATTGATCATTCATGTATTTTGTGACAACCTCCTGAATTTTGACGAGGATGCAAAACAACACCTTGTATATGATATGAGATGATAATTATTACCTCGGAAAAGACTTTTACAAACGAACCTTTTTTTCAGGAATTATTTCTTCAATATACAGTTGGTTTATGGAATCCAAGACATCATGGTTCGGCGGTATCTGGTTTCCTGAAGATATTTTGCCTAAAAGACCTATCACGACGACTACTCATCGACCGTTGACGACTGCGCCGAGTAGCTGGTTCCAAACGCTACTGGATTCAGAAGAAAGTGATGGCGCCTACATCTCCAATGATATCACAATAAGTAAGAATAACTGTAATCATTGCATTATTAACGAAGTCATTTACAAAAATAAGTCCAAAGTGGGAATTAACCAACAGTCTGTTAGTAAAACCAAATAATAGGTAAGAATAGCCTAACATTGAGTTGTTATTGTAACAACAGGTATATATTTGTATACTTGATAGGTTTACGAGCCAGGTAATAAACCAACGCGAGCGCATTATGGTAAAACCAACACTTTCTCGTCATTATTAATCCCCTAAGAACGCGTTTATATTGGAAGAAGCCTCAGTAGTACCCGCCAGATATTGATTCAAATCTGATAGGCAGTGGCAAATACTGCTTCTATTATTTAAAAGCAAACGTGCCATAGCATCTCTAAATGTATTCATATGTACTGACGTCAAAAAGTTTTCATAAAATTAATTTATATAAATATAAGTGCCGTTAATGACGTTCTGGTCTGGTAAACTAAACTATTTTTAGGTCATGACAAGAAACAGTGCACATTTAGTGATAAAATAATAGTTAACGGCACTTGATACTTTTTTTCTAATTTGATGTTCTAGGCTATTCTAAAGGTGATGAGGTACAACCATCAAACGCATTGCGAAGAACACGCATGCTGTTAATACGCCTGGCTTGGCTTGCTTTCAAACATTCGATTGGTTTTCTTAGCGTCTTGGCTTAAGTATACGCGTTAGCAATTAAATACAGTAAAAAAAATCAAGTACAAACAAAAACAAGCATCCTGTCTGTACCAACCATGGGTCATACTGCCGAACTCATCAGTTTTGGCCGCAGACAATAACCCCGTCTACAACTTTCTAGAGTCAATGTTTTACTATTGCAACTTTCTCACATTTTTTGTATGAATGTGGCTGACTTGCCAAAAAATGTTCTAATTGGCGTTTCATATCGCACTCTAGAAAAATCTGCAAAGAAATCTTTGAAGAAGAACTACAAAGGTTTCCAGCTAATAAGAATGTATCCTGACGTTCAATGGAAGGTGCACGAGATGCTGGACTTGCAGGAGGAGGCTCAAGGCTCGGGACTCATGTGGTGGACGTCGCCGTCGCTCAACGGATCTACGGACTTGCTTGTACCTCCCGATCTTCTCCTAGACGTCAAAGATCATCTCAAATCAAATAAAATTGACTTCGATATAGTAATTTGGGATTTACAGGTACGAATTTTTTAATTATTTATTATTATTATTCATTTATTTATTTCTATACATATAATTAACATTTTTAAATATTTCTATATCAAAAAATATTAAAAAAAAAAACATTTAAAAATATAAAAATAGCAGCCCGCCGGTATCAGGAACAGGGTCCAAGCTATACCGGTGGTCAGGGCTCCAGAGAAAGGAACCTCCTAACAATACGAGCCGTATCCAAGAGTACCGCTTTCTGAATCAAGCCCTTGATCCAGCTGCCTAACGAGAGAAAAAAAAAACTTTTTTTTCACATTCATTGAATCCCTTTCATTTATTTCATAGAAAGCGATAACTTACGAGAACCCACGGCTGTCAAAGAAGCAGAGACTTGAATTAGAGCAGTTACGTGGTCACCCGATGACTTGGCGCCGATATCATCGATATGCAGATATCCTCCGGTATTTAGAGTACCTGCAGCACTCGCATTCTGACTTAGTAGACCTCATACCACTGGGTCGATCATCAGAAGGATTACCACTTGTTGCAGTTAAAGTAAGGTCTTACTCTGTTTTTTTAAACACCTCGTCTCTAATATGACTTTGATAGACATACATATTTAAGGGTGCTAAACTAATGTGTCTTGTTGTCATCAGATATCACTATCAAATAATGAGACTGCGATGAAAGGAAAAGAGAAGAAAAAGTGGAAACTGCGGTCGCGCATGAAGCCTGCCGTGTGGCTGGACGGAGGCTCGCATGCGCGCGAGTGGATAGCGCCGGCCGTCGCGACGTGGATGATACATGCACTCGTCGAGGGAGAGAAAGATCAAGGTTCGATCATAACAACTATTACATGAACTTAGAAAATATGCATGACATTTCTCTAAAATTTTCCTACTACTTACGTAACGTAACCATCTAATAAATTATTCAAACTATTTTAATCAATTTATAAACATCAGAGTACAACTTTCTTTAGCGTAGCCAATTGATATTTTGGTTGTTAAACATGTTTGTTGTATAATTAGGCGCGGAGTACGAAATGCTCAAGCAAGCGGACTTCTACATCATGCCGGTGTTGAACCCCGATGGTTACGAGCACTCGCACACTCACGACCGGCTCTGGAGGAAAACACGTTCGCGACAGCCCGACCATTCCGACGACTACTATGTAGGATGGTAAGTCATTGAGTAAACCGCATTTTGCGCGAAAACGTTGATTCTCAACAGTGACATGTATGGCTACGTGCATTGCATCAGTACAGTAGATAAATTATGCGCAATGCCAAACGCCCGTCGCTCTTCATACGGTGACGGGCGAGCTAAGACGTTAAAATCTGGGTAAGGTTTTTTATTGATCTGTAATTGGGCTGTCCAAAAAGTTGATTCACCAGGTAATTTTTTGCAGGCAGTTTAGTAACAAAAAGTTGACAGTAAACCTCTTTTGAAAGCGTCCATTGGCGGCGGTGACCACTTACGATTACCATTAGCTGGCACATCTCACTTATGGTCTACTTTTTATGAAAAGAAAAATTGAAATGAAATCATTACTACTTTGAAAGGTATTAATTTTAAACTATTTTTTACCTTTATAGAAAGTCAGTCTGTATTTTAAGATTTATGTTGTTCATTGCTCAAGGCAAGGGACATCCTGTTCGATCTACAACAACGTTACCGACAAAAGTTTTATTCTTGTTGTATTTCTTGCCACATGATGTGGGCAGGGTCACAGATGTCCATATCAGCTTTTCTTATTATTTGTATAGTAGGGGTACTTACAAACAACAAGACAAGTTTGTAGTGAAAGTGTATAAAACAAAAGTCACGGATAATTTCACGTCATGCCAAGCCTTACAGAGTACAATTATCTAAAAGGATGTTTCTTAATGGGTAATGTCAATCAGAAACACAGTAAATAACTTTTTTTGCGATTCTCTGATTCCAATATAATTTGGGCAGATAACAAATTAGTGACATTTAGAAAAACATTTTATTTTGTGTGTCATGAAAAGTTTAAAATTCTTTTTAGTGTTCTGAATATTTAGGTAATAAAGGTACTTCGCACCCTACATAATTGACAACATTCTACAAAACACTCTGAATGAATACGCTAGATGAATACTTAGCTCAAAGGTGATTTACTTACTTTAAAGGTGTAATTAATTGAAAACCTCATAAGGCGTCATTGTACTCATCATTATGATCAAGATGAAGAGACTTTTACGGGGAAACTAATACTTAATGATAAATTGCTGCTGATTTTCACAATTTCAGTGTTGGTAGTAAAAGTTATTCACAATTTTTTGTACAATCTCAATATTACACTTAGTATGTTTTGTTTTATAATCTACCTTGACTTCTGTTGAACATAACACTTTCTACCACGACGCTATTAAGTCAAAGTAAAATAAATCACGACGACTACGCGACTATTTAATTCGTGTACATCAAATGTTCTAATGACAATTTAATATTTATCGTAACAATGAAAATATGCAAGCACATGCTCTACGGCTTCCAGATAAGAATTAAAAAAAAAATAGGAAACGGTTCACATAATAATGCTCTCATCTTTCTCGTGAGTGTACTGGACTAGGACATTTTTATCATCGGTCATTTCGCCACGTTGCTGCTTCAAGGGTTCCGTAGCCAATTGGCATTAGATTCTCCCTGTCCGTCTGTCTATCCGTCCGTATGTCACAGCGATTTTACCCGAAGGCTGTTGGCACCACACAGATGAAATTACGAGAGTATGTGCATCTATGAACCGCTACACAAAAATGATGTGAAGTTATAAAAATACTTAAACTATGGGTAGCTTATAGGTGGTAGGAATACATGCAACTGCGGGTTGATAATGAGATATTTGCTTCTAAAGCCTTACGGCTTTCGGTTCCTCACCGAACACAATTTTACAATTGTGTTCGGTGAGGACACAATTTTTACGCCTCGAGGAGATGTTTCATTTTCGGCCATAAGATGTACATTTATTGAAAAAAAGAAAAAAATACCACGAACTTAGGAAAAATATTCTTTCGTGAATTTAAGCCTGATTTGCTGTGCACAAAAAGTAATAGTTTTTCAATTATTGCCCCATTCTATTCAACATGGCGTCTTCCAGTTTGCAGTTTGCTTTCGTTCTGAAATCATGTCACACAAAAACATAATATCACATCGACGTTAGATTACTAAAAGTATGTGTTTTTGTAATTAATTATTATTATTGGTCTCTTAGTCATAATTTTCAACTCATTATAAGCAAGTGTGGTAATTTTATCGTTAAAAAACTATATAATAGGTACTACTTTTATGGAGTGTACTTCTGAACGAAAAAATCAAAATGACGTTTTATTCTGACAAGTGACAAAACCTATCAGTGTCAGTCAGTCAGTCTCGTTCGTCTCGTATTTTTTAACGTTTTATGAAAACAGAGAACAAAACAAATACGAAAGCATCGAAAAAAAACAATTCTGATAAACAATTATTATCAAATAACAATTTCTAGGTTATGTAAACGTCATCTCTACAACTTGTCATGGCTGACATAACTCTCGCGACAAACGTCAAACATTTTTAATTTTTATTATGTGCATAAAAACCATCTATTACTATTTAAAAAATGTTACTTTATTCTATTCAGGGGATTGTTTCCCACCTTTCCTGAAAGGTACAGGTCATGGCCGGAGTCCCATACAAAAATGAAACATCTCCTTTCTAAAGTAAGAGGAGAAAAGTTCTTAAAAATAATTGTTTATAGAACGTAGAAAGACATTTCAACATTAATTAGTTTGAATGAGATTTGATATTTAGTTTTTGAGTTATAGGACTGTTCCATCAATCATTAACATCGTATGAAAAAACATGTAAAATATAAATGAATGAGATTAAAAAAATATTATTTTTATGATGCCACCCTGTGTGTGCGAATCCGACTCGTACTTGGCTGGTTTTTACTTAAATCTGGAACTGCTTGCGGTTCATTTTTAACGACCAGAAGTTTGGAAACCTAGTGAAATATTATGCAACAAGTATGCAACATACATTTTTTTTCACACAGTTTTCGGACTGCTTGTGAATACTTTCACTTCTTGTAGGAACAGAAACTCGATCATAGAAGAAAAATATAAGGCCCGAGATGATTTCGAAAAATCTTTTCCTTTAAGGTTTCCTTGGAACTGGGGCCAGACGGAATGTGTTGGGGTAGACGCGGACCGCAACTGGGACTACCATTGGAGTGAAAAGGACTCGTCACAGGACCCTTGCTCCGACAACTACGCCGGACCACATCCCTTCAGTGAGCCAGAGACAAGAGCCGTTTCGGAGTTCCTTTCCGAGCATAGAGGACAGATCAAGGTACTTTGAAAGTTATAAACCTCTTTTGCCTGATACTTATAAGTATTGGAAACATGAATTAAGCACAGTTATGCTATTCACAGACTTGCCATGAAAATCCACAAATAATGTATGACATACATAATTTATTGGTCAATTTGAAAAGGTTGTGTTGGTAGAGTCACATATTTTGATTTGAAATACTGCTTCTTGCTAAAGGTGATGGCCATCAAATTTTAACGTTTTAACGAGTGTGTAAACCTCGGTAATCTGCCGATATGAACCGAGGTTCAAGTGACTAATCTTGTTTTCTATCTCTGAGTTTTTATCGCGTGACGGATGCACACAACGATATACGTCATTATAGGTACTTATACCCATTTACAGTGTTCATGTAAATAGGTAATTAATACCTATAATTGCCGGTCGTAATGTGTTCTTAGTATTCGTTTTCACTTTAGATCTTATTAGTTTACTAACTAGTACCGAAGACATAATAATATGCTAGATATCTTTGACTATAAACCTTTAGAATTATTTTATGACCAAGGAAATTCACATAGTGCATTCTACGACTGTCGCCAAGTCTTGTAATCTACTCAGCTAATAACAACACATTTTATAGAGCTGATAACAAAATGGTGGATTTCAACACTCTCCTGTTTTTTTTTTTTAATCCTTGCCCCTCTCTAGGAATTTCTCCTGTATCATGGGTGCGTTAGCAAACATTTAAACTTACATACACAAACAGCCAGACCCGGAACAACTATCTGTAGGCCATACAAATATTTGTTCCCTGCGGGGATCGAACCCGCGACACGCAGCACAGCAGTCAATCGCTTAGCCACTGCGCCGTCAAAATAAATCCTTTTTTTACTAAAAATGTATGACTGTAAGCTGTCACGAATTGTAGTCACTGAATAGAAATCAGAAATGGTTTCCATCACCTATAAGTATAGCAATTTATCATTCGTTCAAAACCGTAAAGGTAGACCGCACGGCTATCGCGGGAAATTGTGACAGACTACGGTATTTGCCCACATCGTTACTTTCAAAAGATTTTCTACTAAACTTTCAAAACGAATACTACAAAAGTACTGATATTCAAGAGAGTATGAAGTTGTAAAATGTGGTCTATTGTAAGAATGACGAGTAATAAATGTTGGAGGTGTTATCAATGTGCAATCAGAATTGCGTGTCGACTGACACCTTTGCTCATTTTAATCTTTACGCTTGCTAAGTTTCCTCCTTATGCAAGGCTTGTTGGGGCAAGATACTCGTAAATTATTCAGATTCAAGTTCATGATGATGTTGGACTATCTTTTATTCTTTATCTTTTTTAAATGCTTACTTTATTATGTTTTTTGGGGTTTTTTGGGTTCCGCGTTTTCTTACTAACAGTATAACTATGAGTATCAACAGATCGCGTAATCTGAAATAATTTTGGATCAAGGGTTTAAAGAGAAACGAAATTTTCAGAATTTTTGAGTTTACCTTTCTCTTTCTCGTTCTTAGGGCTATTTTTGTCTCTTATAACAGGCAGAAACTAGATTTTTGATATAGGAAACGGAACCCTATTGATCAATGTAATCCGGCTTTTGTCTTTTGTTTTTGTATACGGGGTGGAAAGAACACCCCGAAATCGAAATTTTTCATCGGTAATATTAATAAAAATGAGCTGTTCCACATATTTTACCGTATTTTTTTTTTAATTATCGTGAAAAAATTCTACGTGGTTCAGAAAGATGTACTTGAGTAGGTGGTAACCGTTTTCGCAGCTTGTATTATCCAGATATACATATTATAGTCGTACAAAGAAACAACGAACTTTACAAATTGATGAGAACGATAAAGCAACTAGCGGTTTTGTGGCGTGCACAAACAGATTAAAGTCGTTTAGATTAAACAATAAGTAGCGTATTTTCTGTTATAAAGCCACAAAGTTTAATTGGCATAATGGCGTTGCTTCACAGCTGTACTTGTCGCTTCACGCGTACTCTCAGGCGTGGCTGGTGCCGAGCTCACACGCGCAAGAGAACTTCGCTGACGACGGCGTACTCACCGAGATGGGCAAGTTGGCCACCGTCGCACTTGCCGACTTATATGGCACCAAGTATCAAGTAAGAATCTCATCATAGAAAGTTGATCGATTATCCCTCTGTTACTTTGTACCCTATTAGATTGTTTCATTCGAAGCTTGTAAGTCTGTGCCACTAGTGTTGTGACCCCTTTTTGTACCAGCCCTGTCTATCTACAAATGTCTTAGAAGAATATCTATGACTACCTTTAACTTCCTACTTAGTCTTACATCATAATACGCAATGTAATATGTATAACTGTATTTTGTCTCTCAGGTTGGCACAGCCGCAGAATTAAGGCAGCCTGCTTCCGGAATGTCTCATGATTGGGCGAAAGCACGCGCTGGAATCAAATTCTCGTATCACGTGGATCTGAGGGATTCATTCGGTCCGTACGGTTTCTTGCTGCCAGGGTCCCAAATTGGTTCTACTGCCCGTGAAACATGGCAAGCTGTCAAAGCAATAGTAGATAACTTATCCCCTGGATAAACAAAATTGAAAATTATTTATAAGTAAATTGAAATTTTATACGCCTCGCCAGTTGCTCAATTAGACATTAGTTTAGTTATTAGAATTTATACAAACATTATTTTTCAATTTTATAATTTATTATTTATTTACTGCCATAACTTATGCGTTGACAAATATCGACGTTAAAGATATCGAAAATATTACGTTTTGTGTGTATCTAGAACAAACATGATAAAATTTTATTTCATGAAGCTGTATAAGAATGGTCTTCTTAGATATGGAAAATCGCACTGTTCTGGGAAATATCCATATGGCATTTTCTTTAAGAATTATGATGACATTTTATAAAAGTTAATAGAAAAAAATATATATTATACCTAACCAATTCTCAAGCAACTGCTCAACCTGTGTCAACGTAGTGATTTGGACTGGTCAATGATATGATCATTGTACCTACTGGTCTTTTAGAAAGCCCGTAATAATAGATTAAAGGCTGATACGAATTTAGAAGATAGAAAAAGGTATGCATTTATTAAGCACATTGATCTGTCGCCGACATTAACAAATTACTAGACATATAAGAAAATTCGTGATGCACTTAATGTAGACGCGTAGAACAAATTTTGTACAAATTAATTACATTACGTATATGCTGAGGTGTGTGTATCCGGGAAAGTAGAAAAATAAAATAAATGAAGATTAAATTTATCGTTTTTTTTTCATCTCATTTCCGGTCAAATTCACGTCTCTAATTTTAGGTACCTACCTACTTCGCGTTGGCATCGGAAGAAGGTAGGTAATAGGTGTGTGGTGAGAAACCTATATATGACTTGCTTAGTTAACATGTTGATATCTATTTAAGAGGCCTCCTTTAATCATGTAAGGTTAATAGACTACTTTTATACCCCTTCTCCCCTTGATCTTACGTCGTAAAGTTTTATGCTTCTCCTTGTCCCCCCTCCACCTAGATTCACATGTAAGAACAGATAGATTTCGTATCTGTTATAAAATGATTGAATTATTTATTGGAAAAATTATTGGTATCGCATCTTTGGTAGAATGTGTATATTTGTTCAGAAATAAGTTTGTAGCGTTACAGAAGATCGGTGACGTAAAGTCCGGGAATGTTTTTCGGTCCTGGCCACGTCCCGTGTTCGATGTTATGTGATATTGACCAGTCTTAATATCAGGGACGCTGAAATCACCTGAAGCAGTGGCGTTTATACCCTGCGGTAGGCGCGGGACGGCAGCACCTTCTTGCCTGCCGCCCAGTAACTTCATTTTATATAACATAACATTAGGCCTGTAATCCCCGAAGGGTTAGTCAGAGGTAATGGTACACCGGCATTTCGCCAGATATTTTTTTATTCCTATTTGGGCCTTCTAGCACAGGTATATAATTTACTTAAAAGGAGGTCCCTATGTAAGATTTACTGTAAAAGTTGTACAAGTTTCTGCAATAAACCTTTTTTTTTTTTTTTTTTTTTTATGTAATAGGGGGCGAGCCTAGTGCCATCAACCCGGCACAAGTCCAGACTCCGTGGCTACTACTGAGAAATTCCTAATGAAAGAACCCAATAACACTGCCCAACCCGGAATTTAAACGCAGGACCTCATCAGCTCAGCACGCGACCACTTGCCGAACGAGAAAGAACTTCTATTTATCCGTAGGCATTAATGTTCCTGTCACATTGAAGTTGGGTGTACTTTTTTGGCGGATCCCATTTTCTTAATAATTCTGGACTTTTTTTTTACCTTAGTCGACAAAGTAACCTTAGTGACAAAGTAAGTGACCTTACTGCTTCCACGGCTTTTAATGCACTACGTTTCAGCGCCTTACAGAAAGATCGAAAATACCAGTGCACGGACCAGTCGTACTCTGGTACCTACTTCGTCGGATACCACGGTTCTTCCAAATGCACCCCAAGTAGGTCATTACAGTTTTAGTGGCAGTAACAGTACGGAAGGTTTCTTTATGGCAGCTGCAAACCTACTTGGATCTTTGGTCACATGTGTGGGGACACATGTGACCAAAGATCCAAGTAGGTTTGAACTAAGACAAAAGTTGAGCACGGTCCAAGGTGAGCACGGTTTTAAGTACCTCCAGTTTACTTTAGTCTTGGTAAAGTTGATTTTAAAACAAAGTTTAGCGCTCTGTCCTTCTATAAGCTTCATCAGATCCCGCCATCTCTTCTTTACTCGACGCAACTAATGTAGTTTCGTCCGTATATCTTAGGTTGGCGACTCTTTCATCGTAAACGCCAATTCTGCCGTGCCAACACTGCCAACCATAAACCACTTCCTCATATGTAGTTCAAAAGATTCGGCGACAAATACAGCCATGATGCATGCCCGTTCCGTATGTAAAGTCTGCGATTTTTGTTTTCCAGTTTTAAGTACCTACAAAGCTGACGCCATCAAGGCACAGCTTTTGGATCAGAAAAGGGAGATGTGGAGGGACGCCCATTGCAATGAGAACTTCAAACATTGTCTTTGTCTGCCATTGTACACAATCGAACAACTTAGTGTGATTTTTTTATGCATAAATCGACAGAGTAATATAGTTTATTTTTTATACTCTATCTGCTGTATGAATGGTAAAAAGAAAATGTCTGTGAAAACTTCAGCACCTATTATCGCATGATTAAATGTATATTATTGGTTACCTACTTGGGTATAACAATCACCGATAAATAACTAAGTACCGCTCCCATAGTAGCGAAGATTTTTCCTTTTATAATTAAACTTAGAAACATCTTAGAAAATCTTAAAATACGCCACTGACCCGAAGCAATTGGCTAAAGCTAACAGTATTTCATTTTTTTACCATTTATTTTTATCAATGGAATGGCCCATTAAATATCTTACAAAGAGCAAACTCTCTCTCATAAGGCATTATGGGCAGATTTATCGAGTGTCTTTTTATCATACGGAGTACGAGTATCAAACATAATCTAATTGCCACGCTCAAGGTTTGCCAGCGAGACATATGTAGTGACGTGGGTACTCTGGGTATCTTTAGACAGATTTTACCAACCACTACATCACACCTCATCCACTCGGAATGTTGAATTGCGCAGGACACAAATGTATGCTGCACATCACTAATCAGGCGATAAATGGGGCCATACTCACGACCCTGTGCGTCCCCAAACGATATCGTAGCAGGCCTAGACATTTAAATAAGGACCAGTTCTTGAAGTAAATCCACTGATGAGAAAGATTAATGAACTAACGCCGATATACCTATGCACAGACGTCAGCCGGTCAAGCTACAAAGCTTGACCTACGAAGCTGTCAAATCCCAATCAATCTTGAACCATATTCTTAAAAGATAAGTTTAAAAATCTATTAAAGAAATTTGACAGATTGTTGCAGCTTGATGTGCTGGCGTCTGTTCTTTACCCTGATCACCCTTACGAAATCGAATAAGTGATTACCACACCATTTTTTTGTCGATTACTGATCATCATCGTCCTTCACAATCAAATGGCCCGAATGAATGTTGCCAGTCCAGTATATTTATAAAAACATTGTACGTGAAAAGACGCGTGATTAGTGTCTGTCAAACTCAAACACCAATGTCAAATTATTGACAATTTGACATTGAGTTTAGAGAATATTGTTTTTTTTTTAATCCACCGGTTGAAAAATAAATACCGGAAAACTAAAAACAGAAGATGTCAGATCAAACAGAACTGGAAACTATTGAATTAGATTCCGCAAAGTTTGCAGACTCATTGGGCTCGATATTATGTGGCATAGGCGCTCAAAAATATATCGATATATTCGAGTAAGATCTATTTTAATTTAAATAGTATTCTTGATGTTCCTAAGCTTATTTTTTACGTAAATTACACACAGAAAACAAGATATTGACAAGTATGGATTATCCGAATTGTCCGACGAAGACCTCACAAGGCTGGGAATCGTTGAACCAGAAATAAGAACAGAGATCATGAAAAATGCTAAACTAATTCCTCGATGCGATGAGACTGTTATCTGCACGTAAGTTATTAATTGAGTTACATTTTATAAGTAGGTACCGACAGTAGATATCAATAGTATTTAATATTATCTTACTGTTGGGAGACAGTTCATCACATCTATTGGTCATGTGGATGTTTATGATTCCGGGATTTAAGATGAGGTATTATCAACTCTGTTACTTACTTCCTCGAACTTTAGGTAAACATATTCTACCTATTCCAATCCCTGATTGTGACGAGATACCTTACAATAACTGTAACCAATCAACAATAACAATTTAAATAAAGTAATGTTTTATTTATGAAATGTAACAACATTAACAAGAAATAATGCAAAATAATGTGATAGGTTTTCTAATTATTATTTCTTCATTCTTTCTCAGGGCAAATCTTGGTCCAATGGAGGTAGTTGAAGTATTTGAGGAGTGTGCATTACTTCTCCACAGAATAAAATTAAGCATGATGGCCAGTAACATGGTTCTGAAGAAAACAAAGAAAGTATCAGATTGTTTGCTTTATCAAGACAAATATGCATCTAACATAGCAATCTCTACTTTAAATGAAATTATCACCATTTTAAACTCAATGGACAAAGCAGTAAACACACAATTGAAGGTACTTTTTTTTGGAATGAACATTGAACAAAAATTCAACTTAAAAAGCTCATCATCATTCTCTGCTCTTATCCCAATTTAATTGTGGTATCCGCTGCATGTCTTCTTCTTCCTCAATTTTCTATAAATGGACAGCATGTCTTCTTTTTAACCCCCAACCAAAAAACTTATGACACCCCTCGGTGTTGATAAGTTTTTAATTAAAAAGCTGATACTGATCAAAACTAATCCTTCTGTTTATTTTACAATTTTCAGATGAAGACAAACAGAACTCGCATTACAACAAAGAAAATCATTGTAGGCACAGTTGGTAGCGCTGTGATTGCTTTGTTGGCAGTTTTATTTACTCGATCCCTGAAAAACCTTGATTAGTATTGATTTAGACTCTAAAACAATTAACTCTTAGACTTAATGTTACGGTGTTTTTTCTGAATATGTTTATAGTTATACTTTAAAATAAATACCACTGAAGTTAAACTAGGCTTTTTTGTGAAACAATATTGTTTTAAAATATTTATGTACTTTTACATTGTACCTATAGTTTAATTGGCTTATGTTTCTTTTGAAATATTTGCTATTTTCACATTTTTTTGCCTATGCAGTATTCTGCATCTCGATTCGTTAACGCGTTCAACAAACAAAAACGCATTCGCTCTGTCTGCCCTGACCACAGTCCCCACGGTTATACGCCGGCTGCAAATTCGTAATTTACACGGTCATTCGGCCGATAACAATTGCACACAAAGGAGTATATAGGGTCAGCGCAAACCGGAAACAGCATAACTACCAGAAATAAAATGTTTCCAGTTTGCACAGTAAATAAATCCAGATGAAGTGACCCAATTGATTTGACCTCCCCAATTAAAAAGTGTAAGGTAAATGATGGTTCGGCACTCGGTAGGCAGGCAGGGCGGGCGTGACGTCACACGCGGGGACAGGCGGGCGCTCCGGAAGCGTTCGGGGACCGCGCGCGCCGGCCGGTAGCGGAGTCCCGTGGTCCCTGGACCGGCGATATCGTTATTGCGGCCGAGCGCGCCAATTGAAACGCGTGTCCGTTGCGCCCAATCGGGACGTGCCCTCTCCGACTTGTGAAATTTCGGACTACGAATTTTGTAATGTGTAATATAATAATTATAAAATTTGTGTAAAAATGAATTGTTTTATACTTTTATCGGTGATTGTTTCATTATTTAATTGTTCATGTGCGCAAGAAATCTATGAAAAGGGTAAGTCTTCTACCTGTTTAAATCTTTCCAAATAATTATATTTCTGAATAATTTGATGTTTTACAATAACACAATGATATTTATTACTAACAACATCAAACTTTTCTGTCAAAACCAAATTCATAAGTAACTTTGAAATACAACCGCGCTTTTAAAAAATCAAACTTATCAACAAAAAAATACTTATGAAGGACGTCTATTAAAATCATCATTTATTTGGAAGAAAAATATCTACAGAATTATCTTTTCCTTAAAAAAATTAAACAAGCAGTTATTACAAATCAACTATACACGCGCAGCTATGCCTGAAGATAGCGCTGCCAAAATATGTATTAACTAGCTGTGCCCGCGACTTCGTCCGCCTGGAATTTAAGAAGTAGCTTACGTTACTCCTTATGATATCAGCTATCTGCCGGTGAAAGTCCCGTCAAAATCGGTTTAGCCGTTCCTGAGATAGACAAACAGACATACAGACAAAGATTGTAAAAAAAAATATTTTGGTATAATGTACCGTATATACATTCATATGCCTGTAGTAAAAAGCGGTTATTTTAATATCACAAACAGACACTTCAATTTTATTTATCTGTATAGATATTATATGTAAAAAAAATAGACAAGATGTCAACATAGATAGCCGTTTGAGTGTAACCTAAACTTCCATAACATCAGTGGTCTGGCTGGCGGTCAATTTTTCCAAAGACTCTGTTATTTCTGGTGCTGTTTGAACATATCTTCACAAAACTCTAGACTTTACTAAGTTTGTTCTTGCTGGGGGCGTAGTGGACGGGGTGGTGGGCCAGAGCGTCGAGCTGCCGTGCAACATCACCGCGGAGAAGGACGACGACAAACTCAATATTCTAGCCTGGTACAAGAACGGTTCATCTACCGCATTCTACAGGTAATTGTTGATTCATTCTAATAAAACCGCCAATATAACTGTCGTTTTCACATCAAAGGAGCTGATGAAAGCTACTAAAAATGCCAGACTCGTCGCCAGAGTTTGGGCTGAATTGCAATTGCAATAGGGGATGAACACTATTTTTCTTTTCTTTTCTGTCGCGTAGATTATTGAAAAGTATTGGACACGTAATTTTTCTTTTTTAACGTGGTCATGAAATTACGGAGATATATTGAGTTGAAATGGCGCATGACGTCACGTGTAGGTAATTTTTATACCTACTTGTGACGTAGTGAGCCCCCACTCTCCAACTTTAATGAGTTAAACTAAGTAATTTTTTGATATTTTGATAAAACAAAAAAAACATGTCTAATATTTTTGTATTACCTGTCTGACGGACAAAATAGAATTTCGTTTTCTTTACTCAGTCTTCATCCCCATTGTCGTCGACATGCTAAAAACAAGAGGAATAAATCGCCTCATTAGGTTTGCGTGCTACCGAGCACTTCGTCGATGCTGCCGCGTGCCATCCACAGCACTCCCGCTCTGTTTCAAGCTCTAGCAAATGACGGTTCTGAGCGACAGAAAAGCCTAGGAGCATGGTAAAATGCTATTCCGTGCTGATAGATGTGGCGCAACCTTTAGACTCCTAGTCGCCAGCGCTACTGCTGAGAATGAGGTCTTAGGTTCGATTCCTAGGTCGGGTAAAGTATTATTGGTTTATGACAACGTTGGTTAAAACCGGTCTGAAATGTGTGTGTAGTGTGTACTATCAGGTATACCTCTGATGTACGATTATGTGTATGAATTTCTTAATAGCAGCCAAGAGTCTGAATTTATTATTAACTAAATTAAGCCTTAGCTATAATGAGGTTGGAAGATGATAAGTATACCTATCGACATAATTAGGTACCTAAGTATATCCTTTCTAATCAATGGTCTTGGTATTCATAAATCATTTTATTTATCCGAGTATCGTAGTGACGCCTTATTACGATTCACAGATAACACTAGAGGTTAACAAAACCCTACAGCATCATGTTAGTCCCGGATTTTTCATCACTTCCGAGTTCCGTCCGACGATCTTATAGGCATGCCTCTGCTTCCTTTCTCATTTTTCTTGTCTGTGCTGATCAGCGTTCTAAACTATCGTGTGCCTCATATTCTCGCGAAATAAAAACAAGTAATGTAAAACAGTTTCGGTCAGGCCTACATAAAAAAATTAGTTTCTATAACTTTTTTAAACCCATTTGGCTAACTACGAGTAGGTATACGTATGTAGATACCTAGTAACAGTTGGGAACATTTGACCGTTCACGTGGTTTGCATCAGCAGTCGTGACCTCCGCGATGGCGACAAGAGCACCACCACGTTGGGGGGCGGCCGCTACCGACTGGTGACGGGCGACACCGAAGGGGAGGACATGCTGCAGATAGTCACCGTGCGACCCTCGGACGCTGGCGTCTACACCTGCCTCGCAGACTTTGCTGCCAGCCCTGCACATAAAACTTACATTCAACTCGCTGTTATCGGTAAGTAGCTGAACGATCCAGCTCTCGTCACCTTCTTCGATTTCTGATAAAGCGGCCCGTGTGAAATTGGATCAGTACTGGATCACAGATACTGGGTTCCTAATCCTCGCCTTCTTCGCGTCGGTAATGATAAAATTTTATTGACCAAATGCTTCGCCACTTCCATAGTTCTTTTTGATACCACAGACCAGATACAATAAAGTCGTGCTGATATTCAAAAAGCTTGAAGTTAGTCAGTTAGTCCGCATATACTTAACCGATGTTACTAATCTGTACACGGTTATGGTCCATTTGAATCTGGCTGACTGGTAACAGTAGCTTACATTAGGAAGGTTAATACCAGCCTCGTCACCCAGAAGCTAACTGTATACTCTACAGAGCACTTCACACTGGATAGTTAACTATAGATATAGGTGGATATGAATTGCCACGAAATAAGTGGGCTCTTTAACCATAAATTTAGCAGTTTCATTTTTGGTGTAAAGTTTTGTTCTATTAATAACACTTACAACGGGATATTTACCATGTGTATTATTTGTTTCGAGTTCCTGATATTTCGGCGCTGTTGCAAACTCCATGATCACGGATAAACTCGAATATCGGGAACTCGAAACAAATAATACACATGGTAAATATCCCGTTGTAAGTGTTATTAATAGTGTTAGTGACCATGTCAGTTTAAAAGTTTTATTGTATTCTTTTCTATTATTGGAATAGGGGATATTCCAATATTTTTTTTCTTTGTCCGTCGGGTAGTTTATTGAAAAGTATTGGACACGTATTTTCTCTTTTTTCACGTGGTCATAAAATTACGGAGATGTAATGAGTTGAAATGGCGCATGACGTCACATGTAGGTAAGTTTTATACCTACTTGTGACGTAGTAACCCCCCACTCTCCAACTTTAATGAGTTTTAACTAAGTAATTTTTTGAGATTTTGATAAAACAAAAAATATGTGTCTAATATTTTTGTATTACCTGTCTGACGGACAAAATAGAATGTCGTTTTCTTGACCCAGTCCGCACCCCTATTGTGCAGAAACAGAAGGTGAAGGACATATGGTTTGCACGTAGCAATTTCCGAAATTAACGAGCCACACGTTTTAAGCCGTTAACGTCTTTATACGATGATCTCCGTGGCATGTGACTGCAAATTGCTCATGCACTCATGCACTTAGCTGACTTTAGGATCAATGTGGACGACTGAGTTATGTCACATAACTCATGTCAGATGAGTCACAGTGCATCATTATCTAACAAAAATGTCTGATACTGTGCAGTCCTTTGTGAAATTCAACCAAGTACCTAAGTACTAAAAAACAAATGAGGGATTTTTTTTTTAATTTTTGGCAACCTTACAATGCAAATGTGTATATAAATAATACGTGTCAACAAGTCACTGTAAACGCAAGAACAATGCTTAGTTTTTCGTTTTACATGAACGGAACAAAGGCATCTGAAACGAGCCGAACTGAAAATTTACCTATCGCGCAGAATAGCCGCGGTTCAGTTAATTGGTCCGCGAGGCTAATGAGGAAGCTGACTGCGCCGGAACTGCTCGCTCCATTTATTAAACAATTGCGCAACGTAAACATTACAACATTAATAGCGTAATAATTAGCTAGGTTGGTGACTTACACTATTTTAGGACTAGACTCATCAGGACTTGAATAACTTTTTTAATAACATGAATTAAATTAAATAGTTTGCTTTGCCATGTAGATAAAATAAAAATAGATAGTGTAAAAGGTACCGGTATCTACTTCACACTATTTCTAATTACAGTAGGTACCTATTTACTATGTAATTTGTCACTGTAAATCCCTAACTATTAAAACATAGTTTGTGATAGTTTTGTTTGTTCATGTAACACTTTTATTCTTATACTTACAACGGTTAAAATTGTGTGTAGAACCTCCTCGTCATCTATGGGTGGTGCACGAGAACGGCACTCAAGTGGCCAAGGCCAGCGCTGGTGTCAACACGAGCCAGAACGTGGGACCTTACTACGTGGGGGACACCGTTCATCTCGCTTGCGTGGCGTATGGAGGTAAGGAACTGTTTGTAGTTTGTACATGATAAGTCTCTGTAAGGAGGACGCACGGGTTTGCGAGAGATGGAAAGAGTGGAGGGATGCGGATGCGCCCAAACGGATGCGGACACGGAGCAGGTTAGGAAAAAAAAAACAAAAAAAAAGTCTCGACTTCTAGGCCTTAGATAGATAGTTAGACTCAGATTTGTGCCCGGTATAATGCTCACCGATTGAACGTATCTAAAGTTTCATTAATATTAAATAGAACGATGTGTGCATTATGCCCAGTTTCGGCGGTCCCGCTTTTAGAGCTCTAAACTATAGCTACGTGGTATCCTATCTTTTTACCCCACTGAGGAGTATTTTAAAATATTTATTTTAAAAAAATCTTGCCCCACACTCGGAATTTCTCCTATATCATGGGTGCGTTTACAAACATTTAAACTCACATACACAAACAGCCAGACCCGGAACAACTATCTGTAGGCCATACAAATATTCGTTCCGTGCGGGGATCGAACCCGCGACGCGCAGCTCAGCAGTCGATCGCTCAACCACGGCGCCAACCGTGTGTGCTTTAACATCGTATAAATTGGAAAATGTAATAAACTGATGGGTTCGATCTTCTTTTTAGAACAAAAAATATGTTTGTTAATATCCAGATAAAGAGGTTCCTATCTTCGATACCGATTTAGCGGCAGTCAATGTAATCAAAACATACCTAAGCGCATGATTCATGAATGGACGTGGAACGATTGACTGATCGCCGTCAGCCCGAGCTCTAAATGTGTAATACCATCAGTCAATTTAGCGATTATGTGATCAACTAACGGGTCCTAATGGAGCGTTCGTTAACGTGACGAGGTATGACAGTAATTGCATGAATAAGTGCTAAGGAGGGAAATTGTTCCTATTTCAATAACACATAAGACATTGTGTTTAAAATATAGGTACCTAATTTACGATCCCAATTGCAATTTGTAGATACTGATAAGTATCGCAGTTCATGTAACTTTTCAATTAGCAAAGCCACTATTGATGATCAAGAAAGGACTAAATGTTCCTGTGAATATTACTTGTCTTAAAAGCTGCATCTATTTATTTACAAAAGTATCCTTATACTTCTGTGGCCTTTACATAACTACTCAATTTAATAGGTAAACCGCTGGCTGAACTGTCATGGTGGACAGAGCAACGTCTTCTGAAGAACACCCTCACTCCGCTATCGGAACACCGTGTGCGCAGCGACCTCATATACGGGCCCTTACAGCGAGAGGACCACGGCCGGGTCTTCACTTGTTTCGCCAAAAATAACGAGAAAACTACACCTCTGTCTATAGACATCACGATAGATATGTATTGTAAGTACCTAATTGATGCCTACCTATCTTTTCAGCTAAGTTAAATGTTTAACACTGTCGAACAAGAGCCCAGAAAATGATCTCCGCAAACTTTATATTTTTCAATATGACGTTCCCCAGTCGCTGCATGATTACTGGGATTAAGCTGCATCCGGTAAGACTGAATGCCGACCCCAATAAAGTTGGGAAAAAGGCTAGGCAGATGATGATGATGTTCCCCTTAATCGTTCGTTTTCAGCTACACAGCACAAAGGTAAAAATACTGGACATTTTTATACTACCTTTTGTGCTTCAACTATTCACTGTAACCGTGACCTGACCTTTAAACAATTATGGTATAATTCGTCTGCTCAGCTACAGCTTACACACCTATAAGCACAGTATCGGATTGACATCTCACCTCATTTTTACTAGCTGATCCAGATTCGAGGCATACCGATACTGGTCGGATAAAACTTTAGTCAAATAGACACACAAAGAATTACAAGAAAATAATATGCTCATTGCAGAATGGAATAAAAAAAAACTGCTGGTAGAATACATAACCACCTTCTTATTTAGAAGTCGGTTAAAAAAGAATCCCAAACGGCTCGAGCCGAGGCGATGCTGGCAGAGTCCAGTGCTTTTAACTGTGCGTTGCCCTGCAAACAATTACGGTAATTCGCCTGCCCCAGATTCTTCTCATAATTCAAATAACATTATTAATCAAAGTGCCACCGGACCTGGTGTCACTGCGGAGCGTGGGCCCGGAGGGTGTCGAGGCAGTGGGGCGGGTGCGCGCGGGCTCTGCGCTGGCGCTGCAGTGCCGCGTGCTGGGCGCGCGACCGCTGCCTCCCATCGTGTGGCGGCTCGCCGACAATCAGCTGCTCAACTTGGAGCAGAAAATTACTGTGAGTGACAGCTTTTGATTCGTTTATTTGTTCGTCACAACATGATTGAGAATGATGTTTCGATCTATCGGTTTGGCTTTCTATGTGGCTTTTTGAGTGTTATGAGGTTATAATTGTATTGATGAATGAATTGGAATTCTTGCCACCAATTACGGTCTTTAGCCGAAATCTCCAACATGAGGACGGCATACAATTTACCTGTTTGACTTGTCTGTTTTGAAAATACGCGTTCAACTATTTGATAGTAGTCTAAACTATTCATACTGCCATGGGGCAGTATAAATTTACTTTGTTGATAATGAGCCAAAGTATTTTTCCATAAAAGTACTTTGGCTCATTATCAACAAATTTTATAAATTTTTAGGTGAGTTTAGAAATTAGATGATTTTTGTATCATATCATTTCTGTAGTTGGGCGAGGGGCACAACAAATGAGTCAGTAACAAAGCCATTTCATACCGGTGACGTTAATCGTGATAATTGGCTGTAATCATTTTGTAACCCACACAGATGGAGCCATCCCAGCGGCTCGTGGCAAGTGAGATCCAGCTGACGATAGACCGGAAGTACGACGAGTCAACAATAACGTGCTGTGCGCCGGCGCACCGCCACAACTCGGAGCAGTTCGTGTGCGCACAACCTCTACCCCTCACCGTGCTCTGTGAGTCATTACTTATGAGGAAAACGGTAACGCTGCCACTATGGAAAGTTTCTGCGAAAGCTGTGTTCGTGACAAAAAATATGAAATAGGAGCATAAACTAGTTAGACTACTTTTTGTAACGATGGCAAATTATTAACATCGTGATTGCGGTTAAAGGCGATTATTAAGCCAGGTTTTTTGTTTACAGTTTTGTAGATATAAGGCCCCTTGTTTATTTGCAAAATTGTTCTAGTTGCAAAATTCAACTTAGGTTATTAAAAATCTCGATAATTTCAGATCCACCTATTCTAGAAATCGTTGTGACCGACGCGGACGTAGAGAATAATACTGTAGCTGTAGTTAAGGGTTCCAATTTATCACTGGCTTGTAGCTATCAAGCCAATCCTGCGGTTTATGAGCTCCTCTTCTTTCACAAGGTATTTAGTATTAAATAAGTAATGCATGATGGACTTTCACTTAACTTGCTGTAGACTTTCGAATTGTTTTATAAATTTTATTTTATTTCTAGGAAGACATGGTAGGTAACACTGAAAATGATCGCAAAGATACAATCCAGCAGTTTTTGGAACTGAAGAATGTAACGGAAGATGACGGGGGCGAATATGCATGTGTTGCGAACAATAACGAAGGATCCACGTACAGCGAGCCCATCAACGTTGATGTCACTTGTAAGATTCTGCCAATCGTCAAAACAGGGTGGAAAGATCCGACGCGAAAACGGTTACCATGTATTCAGTAGGCTCTGAACCTCATAGAGAATATTCAGCGTAAATTAAAAAATCAGCCGTTTCATACATTTTTACCGTATAGCTATTGCACTTTTGTTCCTATTTTCGCGTCGGTGTCTCTTCTACCTTGTACGTTTCAACGTTTTAATGATATTTGTGAATTAACTGTTGATTTGTGAGACCACATAACAATATTTACTAACACGGTCCATCTTTTTTGAGCCATACTTTTTGATGATACTGGCCAATCCTTTTTGCCTTTATTACTACGGACATGATAAGCTGTTAACCGCGACTGCCGATGCCAACACTGGCGATGATACAACCACACGGAGTTAATTTTAACCAAAGTTAGACTTAATCAAACACGATTTTCAGATCCCGCTTACTGCGAAGACGAAACAGTCGTAGAGTACGGTGTCGGTGAGAACGAAGCGATAAACTTGACGTGTAGCGTGAAGGCTAACCCCCCGCCTGAGTCTTATCGCTGGGTGCTGGTCAACGAAGCCGTAAACCTCACCACGCTGAGGAACCAACCGCACGAGACGATCGAGTCAGAGGAACGAACCTTGCTGTATGAACGACCCAATGGAACTGCTTTTAGTAAGTTGGGGTTACTTATTATACGGTTATTCAAGAATTTTCTATATAACAAACATAATATACAGGGTGTAACGGAAAGGGTATATACATCCTTAAGGGTGTGCTACAGACCATCAAACTGAACATGTTTCTCATCATAAAAAATGTTTCGCAGCAAAAAAAATATCTGCTGCCCCATAGAAAATTGCAATACTTATTCGACCCAAATGTATAGGCAGCTGATATTTTTTTTTGCTGCAAAAATTTTTTTATGATGAGAAACATGTTCAGTTTGTTGGTCTGTAGCACACCCTTAAGGATGTATATACCCTTTCCGTTACACCCTGTATAACTATTTATTATGTTTGTTTTGCAATATTAGTAGTACCATGTCCTTGAGCCCGAATACATAGGTTACAGCAACAGGTTCCATTCTTTTTATTTTATAGCTGAACTTTCTTGCGGTTTTAACAGACTTTCGGACTTTCAATAGAAACAAATGAATGCAAATTCAAATATCTGCTAATATTCCTTATCGTTGTTCGGTTATCCAGGCACAATATTCTGTTGGGGACAAAACGACGTGCCCACAAAAGGGTTGCACCACACTCCGTGTACCTTCCTGGTGACCGACGAGACTATTCCGCGTCCTCCAACCAACTGTGGCGCTAAGAAGAACACTATGGACGATATCGTTGTGATTTGTGATAAGGGACATGACGGCGGGTTGCCGCAGGTGAGCCAGTTCATTTTGATTCTTATTTTTTGGTAGCTGAAGCAACTTATCAAAAAATGTTGATAGAATAAAATATACACATTTATGAGCGAAATCATAATTTTCCTTAAAAGCTAGAATTGTTGAGTGTCATAAAGTGAAAATATTTTATTGTACCTTTCTAAATGTTGTGTTGTGTTCCAGAAATTCAAATTCGTCGTCCAAGCAGTTGATACCGAGGAGCAACTTGTATCAATTATTAACTTAGAACCAACTTTTATGGTACAAGAGCCAAATCATGATAATTATAAATTCGTTATCATCGCTTTCAACGATAAAGGTGACAGCCAAGTTGTAGAAATTTATAAGGACAGCATTGTCAGCGAAGAAATTGGTGAGTTGTAGAAAGCCGAAGTTAAATTTCATTACATTAGTGGGAATTTATATAGCGCTTGCTTACGCTCGGGTCGATTGTGAAATTTCATGACATTTGTATCCTCAAGCCTCAAGCGTAGGGTGCTGTCGTGATAAAAGCGGGGCCGCTGCGTCCCATTGAAGTTTCTATGAGACCTAAACCTAACTACCTGCCTCAACCTAGTTATACATTGCTGCATCGCATGCGCACGTTTTTGCAAACTTACCGATTGGCCTGACCTACTTGCATGTTACTGGAACGGGCGCACACTGGTCCCGAATGATAAAAAAGTGGACATTAAGAAATTTTTGACAGAAGGTCAACGGATTCGGCTGATTTTTTTTTTGTAGACAGCTGATGCAATTACAAATCACTTTTACAGATTGAGTTTTTGCCAAATAAGCCGTATTTTCAGAGAAAAAAAATATTGAAATATTTTTTGTATGAAAGAAATCCTAATTTTGTCTTTATCTTCCAAGATTCAAACGTATTCAAAATAAAACTTAGCGCAGCTTGTAGAGGTGCTAATTGCTCACCACTTTGTCATAGACACTCTTCTGCGATTTTGTGCTCCTTTTGAGTTACAGGCACTTTAAATATTTTTTGTATAAAAAAATTCTAATTTTGTCTTTATCTTCCAAGATTCAAACGTATTCAAAATAAAACTTAGCGCAGCTTGTAGAGGTGCTAATTGCTCACCACTTTGTCATAGACACTCTTCTGCGATTTTGTGCTCCTTTTGAGTTACAGGCACTTTAAATATTTTTTGTATAAAAAAATTCTAATTTTGTCTTTATCTTCCAAGATTCAAACGTATTCAAAATAAAACTTAGCGCAGCTTGTAGAGGTGCTAATTGCTCACCACTTTGTCATAGACACTCTTCTGCGATTTTGTGCTCCTTTTGAGTTACAGGCACTTTAAATATTTTTTGTATAAAAAAATTCTAATTTTGTCTTTATCTTCCAAGATTCAAACGTATTCAAAATAAAACTTAGCGCAGCTTGTAGAGGTGCTAATTGCTCACCACTTTGTCATAGACACTCTTCTGCGATTTTGTGCTCCTTTTGAGTTACAGGCACTTTAAATATTTTTTGTATAAAAAAATTCTAATTTTGTCTTTATCTTCCAAGATTCAAACGTATTCAAAATAAAACTTAGCGCAGCTTGTAGAGGTGCTAATTGCTCACCACTTTGTCATAGACACTCTTCTGCGATTTTGTGCTCCTTTTGAGTTACAGGCACTTTAAATATTTTTTGTATAAAAAAATTCTAATTTTGTCTTTATCTTCCAAGATTCAAACGTATTCAAAATAAAACTTAGCGCAGCTTGTAGAGGTGCTAATTGCTCACCACTTTGTCATAGACACTCTTCTGCGATTTTGTGCTCCTTTTGAGTTACAGGCACTTTAAATATTTTTTGTATAAAAAAATTCTAATTTTGTCTTTATCTTCCAAGATTCAAACGTATTCAAAATAAAACTTAGCGCAGCTTGTAGAGGTGCTAATTGCTCACCACTTTGTCATAGACACTCTTCTGCGATTTTGTGCTCCTTTTGAGTTACAGGCACTTTAAATATTTTTTGTATAAAAAAATTCTAATTTTGTCTTTATCTTCCAAGATTCAAACGTATTCAAAATAAAACTTAGCGCAGCTTGTAGAGTAACTCTTACAAATATATGAAATTATCAGTATCAAATAAACAAACAAGGAAATCTCAAAACGTGTTCAGACATGTTTATGTACAGGTAAGTTATTGTGTGACTCGTATGTAAATTTTTTTTTGTATAGAGTCATTGCTTAACTACCCTATAAGTGACGATTTCGGCTCTATTTGGTCATCTAGTCGAACGCGTCGAAAACGCTGAATGATGAATAGGTATATAAATTGCAATTAAAAATTCCCTTTGTAGTTTTGCGGTATTTATGTAGGAGCACATCTTAGTATGTTTTATTTTCTCGTGACTCATCCAAATTGCAAGAATATTTGGCTCATTATCTAACTACCCCATTAAGTAATGAGGTTTTTATACAAAAAATATTTAAAGTGCCTGTAACTCAAAAGGAGCACAAAATCGCAGAAGAGTGTCTATGACAAAGTGGTGAGCAATTAGCACCTCTACAAGCTGCGCTAAGTTTTATTTTGAATACGTTTGAATCTTGGAAGATAAAGACAAAATTAGAATTTTTTTATGCAAAAAATATTTAAAGTGCCTGTAACTCAAAAGGAGCACAAAATCGCAGAAGAGTGTCTATGACAAAGTGGTGAGCAATTAGCACCTCTACAAGCTGCGCTAAGTTTTATTTTGAATACGTTTGAATCTTGGAAGATAAAGACAAAATTAGAATTTTTTTATGCAAAAAATATTTAAAGTGCCTGTAACTCAAAAGGAGCACAAAATCGCAGAAGAGTGTCTATGACAAAGTGGTGAGCAATTAGCACCTCTACAAGCTGCGCTAAGTTTTATTTTGAATACGTTTGAATCTTGGAAGATAAAGACAAAATTAGAATTTTTTATACAAAAAATATTTAAAGTGCCTGTAACTCAAAAGGAGCACAAAATCGCAGAAGAGTGTCTATGACAAAGTGGTGAGCAATTAGCACCTCTACAAGCTGCGCTAAGTTTTATTTTGAATACGTTTGAATCTTGGAAGATAAAGACAAAATTAGAATTTTTTTATACAAAAAATATTTAAAGTGCCTGTAACTCAAAAGGAGCACAAAATCGCAGAAGAGTGTCTATGACAAAGTGGTGAGCAATTAGCACCTCTACAAGCTGCGCTAAGTTTTATTTTGAATACGTTTGAATCTTGGAAGATAAAGACAAAATTAGGATTTCTTTCATACAAAAAATATTTCAATATTTTTTTTCTCTGAAAATACGGCTTATTTGGCAAAAACTCAATCTGTAAAAGTGATTTGTAATTGCATCAGCTGTCTACAAAAAAAAAATCAGCCGAATCCGTTGACCTTCTGTCAAAAATTTCTTAATGTCCACTTTTTTATCATTCGGGACCAGTGTGGGGCGGTGCGCGGCGTCACGTCGGAATGGCAAAATTTCACCCTATTTTCCACTGTAAACTGGCAGTGGGACATCATGTGTTTGGCAGTGGGACATCATGTTTTATTTTCAGTGTAGAGCACCTATAAAATTGAATGCAAAAATTAAAGAAATGCATCTCACATTATATTCCGATGATATTTATGCACATAATATATTATTATTAATTAGCACTTACTTTTTTAATTTCCTACTGTTCGTTTATCCACGCATGTTTTGACTATCCAGTTCCTCTTGTCTTGGTTTTATATTGACGTCGTTATAATTTTTTATATAGCCTACGTAACTACCATATCGTATCGATTGGGATGACAAATAATTGACAATGCAATCCACGCTTAAAAATGATAAAATGCTATCCGTTTTAATTATAAGCCCGTGGTGCTTGGCTGTTCGCAGCGTAAGTAATAAAATGTAGTGTGCGTTAGAAATCTGGCAACGTGCGAAACAGGTTTCTAGACCTTTAGTCTGTTGTCATGTTCATCCCATTTGTTTACCTTCTTATTTTACTCGGCACTATCTTGGTATTATTATTTCGTAGTTTTATTTTTAAGTATTTTTTATTATTATTGCTGTACACAATCTTATTTTATTTAAGTAGCCGTTTCACATACACATACACTCTGACACAAAATATGAAACTGTTTTACGTCCGTCACATCACATTCACAGGCCCAGTTGAAATCCAGCGTCAGGCAGCCTAGCTGCCCGGCATTTGGCTGAACTGGCCCTATTTGGCGCAGCCGTGAGGCGCACTATAATTATCGCTTTTATTTGTTTTGTTTAGATACATAATAATTATCCCGTTTTTTCTTTTATTTAGTTTTAAGTATTTTTTGTTTAATGTTGTGTGTGCTTGTGGCATGTGCCAAATAAACTTATTTTCTTTCTATCTAGTTGTTCTATGATTATGAAAACAAAACCCTTGTTTTTGTAAAAATACCCTGATTCAAGTCTTCTACTAAACGGTTGTCTTTAAAACTTCTTGACGCATGTCAGCAACTTTCTTCAAAATCTTCTCAAAGAGCGTTCATCATAACAATGGTTATTTAACACTAGAAAGACCGGCATTCGTGCCCTACCTAGAAAGACCAAGATCGTCATATTGACGTTAGGATATCCATTGACGTTGATGTCAAATTATTGTTAAATGTATTAAAGAAAACATAGTTATTATTTACAAGCATTTAATTATTTTAACCAGAGACACATTTTGTACAAATTATGTTTTAAAAAAAATATGTTTTATACATTTTCCTCAAACGGGTTTCGTGCATGTGTCACAAAAGTAAGACGTATTATTTCTTTTACATTTATTTGACAAGTTCGTCTTTTATTCGACTCCGTGTCTTCTACTTCCATGCTAACATTTTCAGGATCAGTTATTAGACGAGCTGGGCCTGGTCGATTTTTTATATGTTCGGCTTGTAACTCAGAAACGAGCTGGAGTATGAAACTGTGCCGAGAAATATTATTTTGAGTAATTTTTCTGTAAATAATCCACGAGTTGATAACAGCTATATCTAAAATATTATAAAATATGTGCATGGGCCATCTACGAGTACCATCAGCTGTCACGGTTCTCAGTTTCTATGCACGACTTTATGAGTCGAAGAGTTGTGTCAACAAGGAATAGACGCTAAGCAGTAATCACCATACAATTTCCAACGAATCGTTTTGCGTAGGGGGTTGGGCCTTGAATTTCCCGAAGCACGTTTGGACAACTACGCCATCCGGTCTGGCTTCTACTCTGGGAATGTGCTACACACTTCCATTCGGTGCCATCACTTGCAATCAAAGTATCACCTGTAGCAGGTAGTTCCGATTGTCGATTGGAAGAATTCCCACCGCGTCGACCTCGCCCTCCTCTACGCCTGCTTCTCAATGCGATACTGCGACGATTAGGACCCACGTCAATTGTGGAAGGTGATTCTATTTGGATGTCTTCTCCACCCGATTCAGACTCTGAGCTACGCAAATTCCGAAGATTTTGCAGTTGTCTCTGTATTTCAAACTCAGATTTTATTTCTACGAGCACTCATATCGATTTTATTCAAAACGAATCCAAAAGGCGACGAATATAAAATTATCTCCTTACACACCACTAAGATATTCAACACGGGTCGAACAATAAGCTAACACAACAATATATTGAGTGATAATGTAAACAAAATATTTGTAAATACCCTCAAGTATCAAACTTAACCGAGCCCTTTGTATTGAGTCATTTTGACGATAGTGGTCTTTGTAGGTATTACTCATTGTAATTCCAGAACTAATTAAGATAACAACGTTATATATCAATAGGGTGTTTAAAACCACAAAATAATAAAAGTCACAGAGTGTCATGTTGCAACAAGCCGTAACTTTAAAAATATTATCATTTTACTTCACAAAATCGTCAATTTGACGACTTTGGTCTTTCTAGTGTTAATATATCACTATTCTCCATTGTAGTTATTTGCGTACTCAGAAAATGCCTAGAAGTAATCCATTCTCTTTAGGTGCACTTGAGTTTTTAGTTTATTCTATTTCATTCATTCTAGTGTTTTGTTGGGGGGGCAACTAACAACTGCCTTCAATCTATGTGCTTAGTTCCGGAGGTGACCGCAAGCAGCGTGACGAACATAACAAGCCTGGCGCTAGCGCTGTGCGGCGGCGTGGCGCTGGTGGCGCTGGCGGCGTGCGGGCTCGTGCTGTGCACGTACGAGCGCACCTCGCGCCACGACCTGCCGCGCGACCACGCCGACCCGCCGCTCTGCGCGTACACCACTGAAGGTACGGCATTGTCCTTGCGATGCGTCCTTCCGGGTACGAGCCTCTGTATATGGCGCCGTTAGAGGAGGAGAGCAAAGGAAAGGCTGGATCGCATCAAGACCAACCAAGCTTAGTAGTAAACTGAACCAACAGTCGATTCGATTTAATGCGATGGACTGTCTTTATTTCCATCATAACGTTGACGGCAGATTTATTGAACAAACTTGCCAAGGGTCAGCTCTGTGAGCAAGATCCCGATATTGATTCAAAATTGACATTTCCAGAATCAAACTGCGAAACATATCACGACAGCGATGAAGGCAGCGAGTGCAACGTCCGACGGACCGATTCATTCAGACGAGCAGTCTCGCGACGGCCCTCCAAGAACTTCGACGTACGACGAACAAGTTCGTTCCACTCGGCGCGCTATATGAATGACATGGCCGAACAAGAGAATGTGAAGTGCGACGTGCCACGACACACCACCTGCAGGGTCCACTCGTTGCAGAATATTAGCAGAAAGAGGGATATGGAAGCACTGTGCGATCATCTAGTTTTGCATCTACCACCAGAAACGAATTACAACGTTCCAAGACCGGTACGTAAACGCGTTTTTGCTATAACTACATATTATGTGCACATGCACCTAGTTATTATGCCACTTTCGTTTTGCTTTCAGATGAACACGTTCTACACGATGCCTAGAAAAATGCGACATAAACTAGCAAAGGAACTGAGCGACGAGACTTCCGAAATAACGCAAACTTCGGATGGATTCTCGCTGCCGCCTCCACCGGACGAATTTGGCACTTATCGCGCAGGAACGAGAATCAAAGACATGCCGATAAAGTCGACACCTACTTACACTACAATTATAAGAAAAAACTCAACAGGGAGGGATCCCACTAAACAGCAATACAATAGCGCTATGTCTCCAATGAATACAGTGGGAGTGCCCACGATCAGCGGAGCACAGCACAGCGGAGTGTACTCTTACCCAGATGACGATCATCACGCAGGCCATCAGGTAACTACTAACCCTTTCGATGAAGACTCCTCATAGTCACGTCATTATTCATTTGTCATTAATATCAAACTTTTGTTAATTTAAAGGACACGCTGAGTACTACTGGCGGTTTCCAAACTTATTTCACCCCTAGGGAATCTGGATTGTAAATACTAAATATACTAATTTTAATTTACGATCAATTTAAATATTAGATCTCATTAAGCATTTCGCATTCTACGAGGTATTTAAATCACAGTCAGTATTTTTCTTAAATCATCATCGTTTATTTACAAAAATAGAAACCATTTTCATAGTGCCTTTCGATGCATAATCACCTATATTTTTATAATTATGCACATGATTCAACATATTTGTACATTTGACATAATTTTATGAGGAGAATATTTGTATGTCACTGCCACTTCAAATAATATGTTAACAGACAATAGTTTAATATATTAGCAAATTATATAATTAATAATAATTACTGTATGACTTTTGTATGTTTAGTAATTTATGAAAATATTAAATAAAAAATTTATGTCAGTCAATGTGTATTTTGATTTTAGTTATGAAATCCAATATTATCTTAGCACACCTATAATTTACCAGTAACAAAATGGCAAAATATTTTGATGCAAGAAACCACAAGACTTTCCTCTTTGAAAACTTTTCTTTCTGTATGTAGTTAGGTGCACATGTATAAACTTAAATAATAATCTTACGCTAAAGTTACAACTAGTTTCAATCCATGCGGTCCAAATGCGCCTGCGCCACTGACAGCCGGTCGATGAGACGTTGAGTGTTTGGCCGCGACTGAAACAAACATACCCGACCTGTCTTTTAACAATCAGAATTCCCGAGAACCCCTGCTCCCACTAGACATGGGACGCGAAACTTTTAAGTCTATAAAAAGAACTCGACTCGGTTATGACGGTTTCCAACTCAATCAAGTCCTTAAACACTGAACCCCAACCATTTTAAGAGGCTTCGACTCACTCGAGGTTTAATCATAACACTCGTCGTTTTAAAAATACTCGTAGTTTTAAACGACTCAAGCGCAACTAAAAGTTTCGAAATATTTTGAAAACAACTCAGTTCGTGAGTCGTGCGAGTCGCCAGTCGTGAGACGCGCGCGTAAGTACGCGTCAACAACTGTAACAATGTTGTGGGCTGAAGTTATTTACCTTATTATGGTCTCATACTAAATGACTCGCTTTGTTAAACGACTCGAGTTCTTTACTTAAATGACTCGAACCTCTTAGTAAAGAACTCGAGTCGTTTTATTTATTCGAGTCTTTTCTAATGACTCGAGCTCTTTCACATAGAGCTCAAAGTCGTAATTTTGGAGCCGAGTCTAGTCTTAACTATAAAGATTTAAAAGCCTCGAGTCCTTTTATAACTGGCGCACACATATGTCGATGAAAATAAATTAGGTAATGTATAAAGTGGTTTTGGAAAAGAAATTGCCATTGTGTGGACTCGTTGTCACTAATCTTATTTATTAGAATGGTTCCGCGTACCACTTGGGGTGGTTCCGCGGAGCACCGGTAAAGAACCACTGCTGTAGGTAGAGCACATAGAGCACATACCTGTAGCGCAGACAAGGCAGCTTCGTGCAGATCCTTGCAGCGAGCGAGCGCGCGGCGTCGCAGCGCGGCCGGCAGAGGGGCGAGCTCGGCGCGTGCGCTCTCTAACAAAATGGCCGCCGCACGACACACGTGACTCTCGTCGCCGCATCCCAGCCATACGCGCTCGTTAACGCTCACCAATCTAAGACGAAACACATTGATTACCTAGTTAGCAACACATGGCAACAGTGCCTTTAATGTCTGTAAATTGATAGTAAAATGTCACAAAAATCATAATGGGCAGTTAACACTTTCGCTGCTAAGTTCAAATAATTCATTTTTACTTGTCTGCTTCAAATTCAGAAGTCCTCTATAGCTACGTATAACGACGACTCGGTAGACGGGTTGTGCACACACGAACAAATTTTCCAAATCAAAATATTTTATTTCACAAAGGCCTACATGGGCACTTATAAATTGTCGACTGAAGGTGCACGTTTATGGAAAAGAACCGGCAAGAAACTCCATAGTAAAATAGTGTTACAATTAAATTAGACCGATTATAAATTATCCATAGAAACAGAAATTTCCAAATATCTTTTTAGCACGCAGAAGTGGTTAAATTGCACAACAGGACTACGTACTTGATATAAATGTCCAGTACTTGTTCCAGCGATACGCCGATATTTAAAATTGTTCTAAACACCATCCCTCGGTCAGCTTGAAGTTTACAGCTCATGATTTCTAGTTGACGCACGATGAAATCTGTTCAAGAAAATTATTACGACTATAGATTCGCCTCCGTTGCGAGTAGTATAACTGTATTAAACGCTTACACTAAAATGATTATTGATTACTTACACAATGGGAAGCAGTGTCCCGTATTGACATATTCCCTGCCGAGAGTTGTTAGCTTGCTAAGAACGGAGGCCAGTCTCTCGTCAGGCATAGGAAGGCCTCTAGCGGCAGCCTCTGCTTCAGCCAGGATGTTGCTCCAGATGTTCTCGACTAATAGCGCGTCGTTGTGGCCTGAACACTGCACGATCGCAAGCTTGCACTCCCATAGGTTGTAGCGGTCTGCATATTCTTCGTAAAGCTGGGAAACAAAGACATTGCATGTCAATTTTAATACTACACAAAAAAAACAAAGCCTTATTATTGTGAATAAAAAAACAATTTGCTACTGAAACCGGTGCCACAGTGGTGCGTACGTTACAGAGTAATTACAACACGGAGGTTCCTCTGTATGAGGTCTGAACTTGTGAAGGACGTCAGATTAGTGATGGGTCGCGGTACCTGCGTGATCTCGAGCAGCTCGTCGTCCAGGCGCTGCATGTGCAGCGGGTGCGGCTGCAGCGGCCGCGGCAGCGCGGCGGCGGCGGCGCGCACGGCGGCCTGCACGCGCGCCACCTCGGCCGCCTCGTCCAGGCGCCGCAGCAGCTCGCCGCCGCCGCCGCCGCCCGCGCCCGCGCCGCGCACGCACACCACGCCCGCCGACAGCCACGACATGCGCTGCGCTAACGTTGCACCAGACCTGTACCGTTACGTAATATTCAAAACAACTTGCGGATTAACATGTGAGATGTTGAGTCAGTAAGTTAGACAAAATCAAAATCAAAATTGTACGGTCTCATCGCCGTACATTTTTCTGCTTACTCGGTGACCTACTTTATGTCAACGATGCGCTCCATAATTCAACATAATAAAACGACATGACAAACGAATTTAAATATAGTGAACTTATAACTGGGTAGCTATCAACAACTGAGAGAAATAATCGCCTTCCACTCTAGTACTGTAACTTACTCTTAACTTAAATAAACTTAAATATTTAGTGCATCTTAGTGGAAAGTGTTTCTCTATACAAACTACAAAACCTTCACGACAATTCGGTGTACGGAGATAACTACTACAACCCGTACATTTATGGTCCTTCGAGCCTTCGTGTATCTTAGTGTGTTTGTGTCTCTCGTGACGGTAGCGAATCGGTTCAACTGGTCTCTCGGAAGAGGGTCGCCCCAGTTGGATTGAGAAGGCGCAAATACCTAGCCAGAGTGCAGGCACATTAACTACTGGAACAAACTACAACTACTGGAAGAGCCTTCGACTACTGGAAGAGCTTTCAACTACTGGAACTAACTACAACTACTGGATGAGCCTTCGACTACTGGAAGAGCTATCAACTACTGGAACTAACTACAACTACTGGAAGAGCCTTCGACGATACCAGTTAAAAGTCTTCAACTACAAGGATAAACTTCGGGACTTTTTTAAAAGGTATTTTTGAATAACAACGAAGCTATTATCTATAATCAAGATGAATAAGCTATCGCAACAATCAGCATGTTTTGAAAACATCAAAACATTATGCACCAACTATAACAAGGATAGCAGAACCAGAAAAACAAAGGAATACTTGAACAAGCGGCTGTCCTCGTTAGAAGCTCAATGGATGGATTTCAATGCACGGCATACATTGCTGTTGCAAGAAATTGAAGACAGGAACATAAACTATTTTGTGGAAGATGTCTACGGTAAGACAAAGACCATGTACGAAACAACTAAAGCAGACATTTTAAAAATGTTGCAAACTACTGAAGAAAATGTCAAATTCGACCTGACAGACTTGTCGAGAGGAGAACCTGATGAGAAGACCAAGACTTTGCTGACTAAACAGGAATGCAACTTCAAAGCCATCGATCGAGCTATGGCAAAAATTGATTTTGATGCCTTAGCTGAAAAATGGGAACTTGACGACCACTTGTCAATTTTGAAGTCGAAATGGGAAGCTATTGACAGTACTCATTGGGAACTGGAAGCCTTACTGAAAGGTTCGGAACATATGTACTATGACAAGTTCAACAGCATGGAAGACAAATATGACGAAACAAGGAAACTACTGAAAAGCAAGATGTGGTCCACCGCTCATCATCAACATTCAGCACCGAGAATCGAGATCCCAGAATTTTCAGGACACTACAGCAAATGGATATCTTTCAAAGATCTGTTCCTGGAAACCATACACAAAAACCCGACATTGAATAAAGCTCAAAAAATGCAGCATCTGAAGACCAGGCTGAAAGGTGAAGCAGAAAGACTGGTGCAACACTTGAGCATCAGCGCCGACAACTACACTTCATGTTGGGAGATACTGACTCAACGGTACGACAACCGTCGACTACAATTCTCGTCGTTCATGAACACTATGCTGCAGTTGCCTGTCATACAGAAGCCAGACGCTTACAACTTAAAGAAGCTGCATGACGTAACAACGGAATGTCTAAATGGTTTAACAAACATTGGTTTTGATATAACCAGTTGGGATCCGATGATTGTCCATCTGATGTCACTGAAACTAGACTGTGGGAGCTACAATGAATACATAAAAAACTTGCACGATAACAGAGAGGTATCGACACTACAGGAATTTATGACATTCTTAGAAAACCAGTTTATGGCGTTTGAAACCATGAACTCTTCACTCTTAAGAAAAACGACTTCGAAGTAATTGACAAAAAGCTGCGGTTCCAACAAGAGAACGAGCCGAAACTACCATCCACTATCACCGATCATGACGTTCACCAATATGCAATCTGTTACCTTTTACTAACAATTGCTGTCATCACTTTCCTGTGGGTCATAACAAGGAAATACTGCACTCTGCTCAAGAAGCGATTTCCAAGGAGGAAAAATAGAAGACAAATACATGAGGACATTGAACTTCAACCAATGGGACTTCGACAGCAGACTGCCAGAGAAGAGAACCAGCAGGCGCCCACTGACGACTGCAAAGTTCAACCTCAAGGGCACCGAGACAACATTGCCTTTACTTTTGATTGATTGTTTACCTATTTACTTTTACTGTAATGTTTGACTTTGTACAGGCGTTTATTTCTTTCTCTCTCTTTACTCATCTTAGCTTCTTTATGGGGTTGCCAATATGTACGGTCTCATCGCCGTACATTTTTCTGCTTACTCGGTGACCTACTTTATGTCAACGATGCGCGTCATAATTCAACATAATAAAACGACATGACAAACGAATTTAAATATAGTGAACTTATAACTGGGTAGCTATCAACAACTGAGAGAAATAATCGCCTTCCACTCTAGTACTGTAACTTACTCTTAACTTAAATAAACTTAAATATTTAGTGCATCTTAGTGGAAAGTGTTTCTCTATACAAACTACAAAACCTTCACGACAATTCGGTGTACGGAGATAACTACTACAACCCGTACAAAAATATTTTATTTTACATAGGCCTACATGGACACTTATAAAACGTCAACAGAAGGTGCACGGTTCGGGTTGGCCGTTTCCTATGGAGAAGAACCGGCAAGAAACTCCATGGTTACTCTTTTAAAATCATTTGGTTTTACAATATTTAAAGTTACAGCGGTAGTACTTAAGTATGGGAAGACAGTGTAGGCCCGACAATAAGTCATTGCTTACTACAAAAGGTAGAAAAAGATTTTAAAAAATACAAAGCCTACAATGTCCACACATTCACAAAAAATAGGTAAATAAAAAGAATCTATACAAAAGTAAAAATAAAACAATATAAGAGCACTAAATTAAACAATTGACACAGATGTTATCACCAGTGCTGTAACTATTCTGAACTATGGTATAATGATTTGAAAATTATTGTAAAACATCTGAATAAAAAGAATGGAAAAAGTAATATTGGGAATAGTTAGAGTCATCCACGCATTTGTGTCGTTTATGAGCTACCAGGGAAGCCGCATGAGCAGAAGGAACTAGAACCAAACTTCTTTATCTTCAACATAGTCGTTAATTTTGTAATATGCTTTTTTAATAAGGAAACGTTTGACGCAATTTTTAAACTTTACATCGGTCAGCTCTGTAACTGACTTTGGCAACATATTATGAAAACTTAAACTGTTTATAAGAAATGACTTGCTAGTTTTTGTTAATCTAAATTTGAATATTACAATTTCGTGTTTACTGCGTGTGTTTATACTATGGAAGTCGCTTCTAATTTTGAAAAGCCCTCGCTTTTTGCGGACACATACATTCTAGGATATAAAGTGAAGGCAGAGTCAGTATATCGATCTCTTTAAATTTTTATCTGAGGGACTCGCGAGGACCCATTTTAAAGATCGCGCGGAGGGCCCTCTTTTGCAAAATGAAAATTGAATCTACGTCTGCTGCCGATCCCCACAGCAGAATGCAATAAGACATAATACTGTGGAAATAAGCGAAGTATACTAACCTAGCTGTGGCTACATCAGTTAACTGCCTTATTTTCAGACAGCATTTAATAAACGTTACGTTCGCAACCACATAACTTCACCGTAGGTTTGAGCTTCGTTTAGCAGTACGCGAGCGACGAGCTATAGACAAACTAACAACGCGACAAACAAAGACGTCGCAACATTTGTACTTGGTTCCAAATCCGGCCATTCCATTTTTTGCACTCACCCAGGTCTGGTAGCAAGTCCCTCCAGCACATTGGCGGCAGCGAGGTGGTCTCCTCCCTTCTCCAGCACCTTCCACAGCAGGTCCAGCAGGTGCAGCGCGGCGGAGGGCGCGGCCGAGCGCGCCGCCGCCTGCAGGTATGTGCGCAGTGACGCCGGGGGGGCCGTGCCCAGGGATAGCAACTCTGGAGATAAAAAGGTTTGTTAGTAAATTACCCATCAAAGGAGATGTAAAGATGTTGACTTTTAGCAAATTTTTTACATAGTAAGGATTGAGCCTTACCTGAACCCAACTGCTTTGATACAAGCCACTCGTAAACTGCGACGTGCAGAAGTTCATCATCTCTGGATAGGCATTCCCACACTAATTTTCTTCCCTGCAAATAGAACATAATACAATATAATATATACTAAATAAATTAATTATAAAAAATATCTTTGCAGCACTTTTGTAGGCGTGATTCGGGAATCCAGGCGTGCTGTCATATAAATTTGTCATTTTCATGTGGTTACCTGGTAGTTAGCATCAGCAGGTGACATGGTAAGAATATTGTCGTTAGCGGGCTGCGAGCGCAACGGCGAAGGTTCACTGCTCGAGGCCTCTGCGCTGCGCTCGTACAAGCGTTCTAGCGCAGAGCACACTTCACGGTATATCTCCATTCTAAACCATCAAACAAGACAATTCATAAAAATGTCAATAACTTCACTATGTACTTTACAGACATGAGTATTCAAAATAGCTAAAACGGGATATATAAAACGAAAAAATTCGCCGTGTATCGGTTTAGATGACGGGACTTGACACCGCGTCGGACATGTAGCTTTACTACATGGACATAAAGCTGTTTCTGACTAGCTCATGAGCATACTCAACTATGTGTAAATATCTCGTACGCTGAGAAAAAAGTTGGAAGAAGTTTACCTTCTATAGTAAATAAAGTGTCCCTCCCTATCCTGGGAGGGCTGATCGCTCTTGTAGTAATGCACGGCTTTGTCCTGAGGGTCCAGTTTAGACGCGCACGCGACGCACAACTCAACAACCCCGGAGTAAAAGCCGGCTGACACTAATTTTGAACACACCAATGGCAGATTCACATTTGGCGCTACATCCTAGAAAAGAACATGAATTTGAATACAAATTTTTAAAGGTGCTACTTTACAGGTCTTGTTACTGTCACTCTGGAGTTAGCAATATCTAGCGCCCTTAGCACAAATATTCTTTTAAGGGTTACGTAGCCGAACGGCAAAAAACTTAACCCTTATAGATTCCTTGTCTGTCTCTCTGTCCGTCCGTATGTGCGAAACTATTAGGACTGCACAGTAGTAACTTGGTAGATAGATGTATTGTGTGAACCGCTTTACGATTTAAATACAAAAATAAAAGATTATGGGGTGTTCTCCATGGAACTGTTTAAAGAAGGAAAATTCTGTAAAAATGTAGGATTGTGGAATTGCTTTGAATAAGATTTGATGTTTAGTTTTTGAGTTATAAGACATTTTCATCAAACTGCAGCAGTAACTTGTTTTTCATTAACAAACTATAAAAACAGATTTAGTTTTGATGTTGAATGTAATAAATACAATACAACACATGAATGAGCCTTCAAAATATTTTTATTATATTGTTTGGTGCTGTATGTGTGAATACAACTCGCACTTCGCCGGTTTTTTTCATTAATAAGGAAGGTCATCAAAGTTTCATATTATACTAGTTTAATATATTACTTACTTTACATAACTTGAGTGCATGCTGAAGCATCTCTTCGCGTTCAGCTGGATTCTTTTGCTGCTTTGCAAATATTAACAATTCATTGGCCTGGAATTTAAATAAAAATTAGTATAAAAAGCTTTCATAAACAGGATTTTCTACTCCAAATGAACTAAAAATACATTGTACCTTAGAACAAGTAGCATCTTCTTGCCTATAGAGTGTGGGACAGAGCTGTCTTAGTTTTTGGGAAATGCCATCCACTGACGCATTGTCTCTTAGATATCCGGCGACTAGAGATCCGAGGAGCAAGCATGCTACTTCTTGTCCACCTACTAATAATTCCCTAAAAACATATAAAATATATTATTTAACTATTACTACAGTTAGAGTAGCTATAATAAATGGTAATGTGAATTGACTCTGAGGTAATTTTTTATCATATTTTCTGAATATACAAAGAATAAATAAAATATTTCATACCTATAACTAGCGGCCTGCAACGCATTCTGTTGTTCAGGCGGAAGACTAGCTGCGATCACATGGAACTGATGCTCACAGAGCACCTTCCATAAACTTAACATTTCCATCGCCATCGCTGGAAACAAAACTAACCTTTAACACCAACGTATTAAGGTACTCAACTGTTTAACAAGCCCAAGTTAGCCAAGATCCTGTAACTACGCAGTAACTGAAACAATACTTCATCATCATTATTTCCTGCCTCCCTCAAGTGTCGCCACATTGACCGGTCCCGTGCGACTCGCATCCAGCGGATCCCCACAACCTTCAACAGGTCATCGGTACAACTAGTGTACAACTTTTCGGCCTCAATAGCGATTTCGACAAACAATACTTACTAATAAATAACTTAAGAGCGTGCAGGGATGTGTGCTCGTCGGAATGTGGAGGTGCCAGTGTACGCTGCATGAACGCAGCCACGCGCTGCAACTTCTGGACGATGTAAGCGCAATCCTCGCCTGTCACTTTGCTACTCATCTGTGTGCAAAAATTATTGTAAATTATTAATTGATAAACTTTAAAAGGATTTAATACTACAATAATGTAAAGTAACAGAATAGTAAAGATCTTTTTAGAATCCATTATCACAAAAAAAAAATTAACTCACAAATTCCTTATTATCAGGCGACTGCGACATCGAAACACATTTCAAACCCCATATTGGAGCCAAGATTCTGCCAACGTAGATATAAAGACCATTATGCTTGGCACTGTATTCTATAGGCATTGGGAAGTTAGGATCCCTCTGTTGCTGGGTCATATTGCCGACAAACGATGACTGATTGAACCCAGGACTTAACATGCTCTGGTGGAATGGGGATTGAGGCATCATAGACTGGTTTGGTGATCCAGGGAAGGATTGGTTCATCGGACCTGGTTGGTAGGACTGATTCAGTTGTCCTGGCTGCATTTGGCCTTGTGGTCCTCTTATAGACATTGGGGTCGACATTTGGCGCGGCGAGAATTTCGGCGAATCTGCAATTAACAAGTACACATCATTATCTATGTAATTTTTTTGGGTATGTCACTGTAACTTAATACATATATTTATCAGTGAAAGTGGTTTTTTTTTGGTATTTTGATTTATTACTTACTTATAGCAGAAGGCATCTGTGAAGGCTGTTGCTGGAACATAGGCGTCGGAGATAGCTGGCTGCCGTAGAGGAAGAAGGCACGGGTCGCCCACTCGCTGATAGAGAGGTCGCCACTGGTTATATCCTCACACGCCAAGAACAAAGCGCAGGCACACGCTTGTTCTACGCTGTACAACTGGAGAATTTCGATTAAGATTATAAAACTTATGATCAAAAATTATATTCAGCATTGAGTGTGATAATTTGGTTGAGAATTTCAATTATGGTTTACAAATATAAAGCAGTTGTAGAGAATTAAGCTTAGTTGCAAACTTATTCACAAATATTGGTTATGTCGTGTTTCAAATAAGTAGTAGAGAATAAAGTAATAGGATACCTGGAAGAAGTCCTTGACTGGGTGAGCGTCAGGTCCGCGGCAGTCACGTAGAAGTGCTCTCAGCAGGTCAGGTGCAGCCCCTGCTTCTACCACACACGCGCCTGCGCCGGTCACCACTGCCCAGCGTGACACGCTCCACACCTCTGAAACACAACATAACATCATATGACGTCATTTACTCAAAACGTTTCAACATGTTTCTCAAAAAACTTTCTACAATATTGTGCTCTACAAGTGATCAAAAGCAGAGTGTTTGTAAAACCAAAAATATCTAAGTTTGTTCTATCTTGCTTTAGACATAGCCTTTCATAACTTTACCTCGTTTTAAAGAGTTTAGTAAATGACTGATGTCTACTGTGGCATAGATAGTAAGCCCCGAAGGGTTATCACAGGGTTTATAAATAACCGATTTTTTTATGAATGCAAGCTTGCAGCTTACCTTTCTTGGAGAGCAAAGCTTGAGAGAGATGCTTAGAGTGATGATTCGGCAAAGCGGTAAGCGCCCAGGCTGGCCCATCCAGAGCTAGCAGTGTGTGCGACTCGCTGAACGTGGCTGCCGACGCTAGCACGCGGGAAAGGCACCAGAGCGTCTCCGCCTCGCCGCCGCCGCCCGCAGAACAAACCATTACCAGTGAACCTGATTCAATTAAATACATGTTATTGCTATAACCAGAGAGTTTCAGTTAATAAGCGTTTATAAAGATAAATGTACATCTGTGATGACTTAAGAAAATACCTCAAAGAAATAAACGAAAATTGAAAGACAATTTTATTCTCACCATTTTCATAAACTGCGCTGTGTACTTGTTTCGGCTTTAATACTGAGGAGTTAGGTGTGAATCCAGGCGGTAGCCGTACATGCAGCAACGTCAGATACTGCGGTCTTTGGGGCGCACCAAGAGTCGCACTGAAGTCATATAAATAACCATTAAAATAGTACTACCACTAATTAGTAGTTACCACTTTTGTTTATGCACTTACTCTGAACTTCCAGTACTAAAATATAAACGGGCGCCGGTCTGTGTTACAGCTACTAAATTAAGGTGATCAGACTCAGATTCCTCTACTGCAGATATTGCTACAACAGGTTTAAAGTTGCTGGGTTCCAATGTTCTAAAATGAAGAACAAAGAAAATAAATTACTATCGAAATTAAAACAAGATTAAGAATCCAATGTTGTCAAGTCAGTTTAGATACCCTCTTTTTAGATATCCAACTAGTTAAGGTTTGTCAATGACTATACAATACAAAATAATATTACTGTAAAAAATAATAGTACTGTATACTGTAGTAGAGAAGTGACGGGAGAAATGATGGGAGAGCTGTGTGACCAATGATATGGCTAGAAAGGAGTGTTGAGACTTTTTTTTTAAAGTGAAACTTTTATTATATTGTCTCAAACTTTTTCGTCTGTGTGTTGCGTGTCGCGTGACGCTCGGCCGTTAAGTTAAGTTTTATACCCTTAATGGAATATTATTCCAAAATTTTTTAGTTAAATATCTATAGTGTGAAAAAAAGTTTCACTTTTACCGTGGTTTCATAAAACCACACAATCCTTTAGTTTTTTAATTGTCTTTTTTTTTTAATTGTCTTTTTTTTAAAATTATCTTTTATTTTATTTTACTATGGATACTTTTAACGTGCACGTCTTGCTACATCGTTCTCACATAATGTACCATCTCAACATGAATGATGTAACCAAGGTTTTTGTAACAAGATTCTGATTTAAAAGAGTGTCCATGGAGTTTTTTGCACATTCTTCTCCATAGATCTAAGCTTTGGAATGGGCAACTACAGTACTTTCACAGTTATTATGTCTTGTGACTGGGACTGTAGCTTCATTTTTATTGTTGTTTGACTATTCAAAAGTGCCTGTAATTGGCTTACTTGAAATAAATTATTTTGATTTTGTTTTTGAGATAATGAGTAATATTGAAATATGGAAGAAGAATCATGCTGCGCCAACCCCAAGCAAATTGTTATAAGGGCAAGAGATTGATGATGATGATGAAGTGGGATTAATTATATAGTAACTTACTTCACAATATCAAAAGCTGAAGAAACAATTTTCCCCTGTGTTAGCCTCACAACCCTGCTCAGTCCTTCGCCGTCGGCGCCTAAATCGAACACTTCTATGCATCCTTTCTCACTCAATGTGTATAGAATATGTCTAGAATTGTCTACTTCAATCTTAACTATAGGGTCCTCGTCATACAAGGCCGCACTGAGGAACGTAGGTACTAGGAATGATAGTGTACTTGTTGAGTGATTCACTTTTTTGCAGTGTTTTCCAAACCACCCTAGTTGAGCCTGAAAGAGACATTTGATTAGGAAAATTATATACAAAACTGACATTTACTGGATGCAACAAAGTATACTATTGAAAAATTGGTAAAGGTAAAGCTCTTTGGAAAAGATTAAGTTTGCAGGTCCTTCCCGTGCTCTTATTTTATTCACTTCTAAGTACCTGGTATGTAATTTCATACAGACACCCATCCTTGCCTCCCATGAAGATCCTTCCATTAGCTGTGGACTTGACACACATCATAGAAATACCATCAGTAGGCAACACAAATACTGGCTCAGGAACTAGATGTATTTCTTGAAATTCACCAGACCCATCGTTTTTACTAGAAGAAAATGTTACGCCTGAAACAATATTCAATTAGATTCATATACAATGACTAGCAATGTTTTGTTAAATAAAATGTGACTCACACAATCAATATGCTGATACTGTTCGGAATCTATTTCTTACACAGTTTGCAGATCCATATTATATAAATGGTTCTTACCTAAGACTACTATTTCAACTGTGGTTGTAAGCACTAATAAATATTTAACAAAATTTTGGAATACTCCAGACTTGGGTTTCACTAAGCCCACGCTAACTATAGTCTCGCCAAGTCCATCAAAGTAAGCTACGTCACTTCCATGTTCAAAGGCCCATACGTATATATTACTGTCTATTGCAAGCCAGACTCTGCTAATTTCTGGAAAGACTCCCATTAAACAGTGGCACTGCATATCTGAACATTTTTATAAGGAATATTTTATGAAATTCATAATTATAACACAAACAAACACAACACAAAAATCTCAAAATTGACATGTTTACATGAAAATACAACAATTTATGTGCTAGCTTTTTTATCAGATACGCAACAGATTTGTGAATTTGTATGACCATGGTTAAATGAATTCTAATTTCTTTACAAATGTGGCACAAAGCTTAACGATAATGGATTGTTTTATAAAGGATACGGGCAAAATGTTCCATAATTTCAGGTGGCAATGGAACTTTATTTAATATCTTCAATTGCGACAAGCTGGGGTGATTCACTAGGGCAGCGAGGTTCCTGTAGTCTCCTGCGTTTAAACCACTGCATGTTGGACTTCTTTGAGAGGCTATTCCAGTTATCTACAAAGTATCAATAACAGATACATAACACAAGTTACATAGCATAGCTTCATAAAAAGTTAGACTTTTACGCAGTTAATGATATTTGAGGAGGTAAGAATGATTCAACAAACCTCTAAAAACGAAGGGCGCGAATTATCAGCACTTATATACCGGTCTAGTGTGCAACCAGCCAATTCCAAAGATTCTAATTGCATTTTGGTGCCGTCTACCGGACGTGTTGTGTCAATACTATTGTTTATTACACTTGGCATCTAAAAACAGCATTATAAAACAATACACAATTTTAATAAAGTTTGGACTAGTATTGTAGGATTTTTATTTTACTTTTTAGGTTAGTTTATCTGTCAAAAGTGACACTAAAATACCTTTTTTAATTATTCTCGAAACACCACAAAAAGAGTTGAGTAATTTAATACTAACAAATAATAGATTGAATTTAAAAACCCCATAGGCAAAATCAATGTTCTAAAAAAATCACAAGCATTGCAATAACAAATTAAAAGTCTCATTCAAAGAAGCGCGACGGTTAGACGACAAACAATGCTACCAACAGAGCAAAGCAATCTATATTACTATACTCTATGGAGCAAAGTGTATAGGTAAAGCAACAGAGAATATACCGTCTTGGCTATGACAAAGCACGTTTGGAAACATTTCCTTGAACTACACTTGGTGACACCCGACCATAAAAATAATCTCATTCATCTCTTTCAATTAAATGTAAAAAAATCAGTATGTTAATTATTACATTGAATGTAAGAATAAGTGAAGTAAGTTAATGTTAATTCAAGTTTTGAAAGTTTAAGTCAATGGTAGAAAGTTTTGTTTTGCTATCCCATGAAGTATTCTGGACATTCTGTAGAACTTTTTTTTTTTCGTTTAGTATATAAGTTTTATGCTCTGGCTGGAGGCCTTACATTCAAGGATGGATAGGAAGGATAGGAGGATAGGAAGGATAGTCCGGTTAAGCAAGACCACCCTCAGAGGCTGAACTGCGAGATGCCATTAAAAAAAAGCATAATAAGGATGACGTATGTATGTACATCAAAGCTTATTATATTTATTACTTCCCACAATATTAAAAAAAAACTGTTCCGCGAAGGTATTATTAGGCATCGAGATTAGATTCTATTTATTTATATATTATTTATTATTTTTGTTTTTTTTTTTTTTTTAAATATCGTTCCGTTCCCACAGACAAACTGTGAAAACAGTTTTGTGGGGCTTAGTTTTTAAATGAAAGTTTGTATAAAAATTGTTTAATAAATAAATAATAATAATAATATGCGGTCAATTAACGAGATGCAAGGCAAAAAAAAACTTCGACAAAAATTTAATAAAATCTACTAACATGAGGAAACTGATTTGGCAACACAGTACAAAACTCCGATCGCTTTTGAGGTGGTGACGTCATAATCCAAATAATCAAACAAGTTCAAACAACTGACAATCGAACATACGAATGCAGCTAAAAAGAAGTAATCACGTTTATAAAAAATGTAAGATTTTAGGGAAATGCTAGTAATTTGGGAAAATTCATTATACTATTTGTTGAATATTTTATGTTTCTTATTGTATTCGGTAGGTAATTGATTTCATTGGGATACCTACCTATAGACAGAGACTATTCGACTATTCTCTGTCTACGTATAATAATATGCCCTTTTCGGATCGGACAGGGTTTTCTAAAGATATTGTATAAAGAAACTTGAAATAAGACGTATTAACAATATTTTATTGTTCATAAAATTAAAAATTTAAAAAACCCCCGACGGACAAAACCTCAAAAAAACCATAAATAAAATTAATCCAAGCGTCGTAGCGTCGGGGGTCCGCTTTGTTTGTATATATATTTTTATGTACTAAGCGGTCTACTTAGCGGTCCCCCGACGCTACGACGCTTGGATTAATTTTATTTATGGTTTTTTTGAGGTTTTGTCCGTCGGGGGTTTTTTAAATTTTTAATTTAATTTTTACTTCATGCTTTTTAAACTTAAATTATTTTTTCTTTGCCCTTACTGTCCCACTCCTGGGCATAGGTCTACTCCCATTCCTTCCACTTTTCTTGGTGTTGCGCCTCTTCTCGCTTATTAACGCAAACAAGGAAAGATATGAATAAAAAAAAACTTTAGCTTTTAGGGGGGAGGGGGGGTGTGCAGCCTACCCCCCTGGCGATGCCCATGGTGAGAAAGTGACAAGAATTCAAATTTCCAATCAACTAGACCCGTAGAAGTTGTTTAAATCCCTTCATCAACTAGAAAAGAGGTGATGAGCTTCAAACGGCTGAGCAGATTTTCTCGAAACATAGCTAAGAACACTCTCGATTAAAATACCTTTCAAATGACACCAATTTTATCAAAATCGCTTCATCCGTTTGGGAGCTACGATGCCACAGACAGACACACAGATTCATTCAGTCAAGCATTAGAATTTTGTAAGCAGCATAATAAAATTAGTTCTTCCTCCAAGTACTATCAAACTCGAACGTAAGCTTCAAGCGTGGCTCAATGTTTACAAAATTACAAAAATCATGAACTTTGGTAAAAACCGTGATAAAAAAAGGCTTGTGTGGTTTTATGAAACCACGGTAAAAGTGAAACTTTTTTTCACACTATAGACATCTAACTAAACATTTTTGGAATAATATTCCATAAAGGGTATAAAACGCGGAGTAGGGATAAAGTGAAAGGCGCTCTGATGAGCGCCTTTCACTTTATCCCTACCCCGCAGCCGAGCGTCACGCGACATGCAACACACAGACGAAAAAGTTTGAGACGATGTAATAAAAGTTTCACTTTAAAAGAACCCAAACAGTGACTCTCACTTACTGTCACTCGGCGTCCGTGCTCTGTGAAATAATAAGGGTTAAAGTTTGAAGGTACTGAAAAATTGAAATGAGTTTTTTTTTTTTAATTTGTCATATTTATTTAATCAAAATAATTACCATTTTTATCTATACACATTCTGCCATCCAATAGGAAGGTTATTTATGCCTTTGCGATAGAACTCTGGTGATCTAGATTCGACAAACTGTGTGAAAGCATTTTGTACTGCCTCCTGAGAAGAAAACTTTTTGTCACGTAGAAAATTGTCCAAATCACGAGAAAAATGGTAGTCCGTTGGTTTCTAATTGTAGTTCCTGTAGAGTTAAAACAGTTTCTCGTGCTCTATGAGGTCTCGCGTTATCATGGAGCAATAATGGTGAAGATCGATTCATGAGTTGGGGCTGTTTCACTGCTAGATTTGCTATCATTGTTCGGAGTTCGGCACAGTAGACATATGCCGTTATTGCTTGACCAGATCGGAGAAAGCTCTAATGAATAACACTCGGCTCTCTTAAGAGCTCACCTAACGGCTCGGGTCTCAATGGCGCCTCAGCGGTAATCACCAACATTACACACTAGTACCATAATGTACTATTATCAAAAATTAACTATTTCCTATCGTTTGCCCTACGGCATTACTTCCCAGAATTTGATTCTTAGCAGCAACACTATCGAATGATGTCATTTTTTTTTTCAAAATTAACGCGTTCGATTCCTGGCTAGGAATTTTGATTTTTCAAAAAACCCTGGAAGCAGTTTTAGTTTTAATCAAAATCGGGCTCGTGACTTCTTTCAGTGTTTTTCGCTATTCCTCATAGTTTCGGATTTGGCCTACCACCCAGTTGAAAAATTCACCATGTACTTATATCTCGGCTCCGAAGCATTTTGGAAATAATTATTCATAGAAGAAAATGAATGTCTTATTGTGTTCTTACACTTCTTACTAATGAAATATTTTCATTAGTGGCCGCAGACTTGCAACTTTTACCCAAACCCCTTTCGAAGTATCCATCTTTCTTGTCTAAGCTGAATAAAAAAACAACTGAAAGTCAATAACTGAATGTCATGGCTAAATGCACAAACCGTGCGAAGCCAGAAAAAAAAAAAAAAAACTGAATGTCGCACATTTTTTAAAAGAAGAACTTCATAGGTACCATGTGAAAAAAGTTTCACTCAAAAATCTCAAACCATGAAGGTTCTATGCCAATTCGAAGTACCTATTACAATAACACGGCAATTTCATACTTTAACCCTTATTATTACTTTCTTTTAGTTATCTATCACCACTTAAATTCATCTAAGTAGTAGGTAACCATTTGCTTTCGCCAATAACAGCCATCACATACTTTTTTTATTACCAGTCATTGCTTTGCCAGTGTGTCGTGCCTTCGCTGTCCTCCCATACTCAAGTACTAACGCAGTAATATTCAAATATTGTAAAACCAAATGATTTTAAAATAGTAACCATCGAGTTTCTTGCCGGTTGTTCTCTTTAAGAAAAGATCAACCCGAACAGTGCACCTTTTGTCGACGTTTTATAAGTGGGCCCATGTTAGGCCTATGTTATATAAAATATTATCATAGATTGAGAAAAAAACAAAATAATATTTGTAAAAATGTATTGATGCTTTTTAATATTAAAGTTCCTAATACTCATAGGTTAACAATAGCTGTCCTTTAGGTCCACCAATGAGTTGACCATCGGAGTATACCAGCTGTCCTCTGACGTACGTCTGCATGACTTTTCCCGTTAGCACCCTATTCATGTATGGACTTATCTGAAATTAGAAAAAAATGGATAACATTGTCTGAATTTACTTACAGCTGCAGTGTCTGCAGTGGTATTTCATTTTTGTGATTTTCTTAACACACTTTTTTTTCTTTGTCGGTCGGTCTTTGTTAAAAAAGAAAAAAATACTTTTCAATAATCTACATTATTGAAAAGTATTTTTTCTTTTTTAACGTGGTCATAAAATTACGGAGATATATTGAGTTGAAATGGTCCATGACGTCACGTGTAGGTAATTTTTGTACCTACTTGTGACGTAGTGCGCCCCCACTCTCCAACTTTAATGAGTTTTAACAAAGTAATTTTTTGATATTTTGATAAAACGTGTGTTCGTGTCTAATGTTTTTGTATTACCTGTCTGACGGACAAAATAGAATTTCGTTTTCTTTACCCAGTCTTCACCCCTATTCGCCAGTTATATTTATGCCCCATATAGTTGATGGCAATAGTCTATTGCTTATGATAGAAGGCGAGACTATTGGCATCAACCGGGTACAAATCCAGACTACAGGGCTGGTACTGAAAGATTCCTGATGGAAACGGACATAACTTGACGGCACGGTTAGTGCTGAATGTTTGTAAATGCATCCACGATACAGGACAAATTCCTAGTGTGAACCCAGGAACTCATGCCACCAGCGGCGTGCCTCCGATGAAACGGGGGCAAAGCCCAACTATACGAAATTAGGGTTAAAAAAAAACGGTCTATGTTATGGCATTGGTTACTAACGTTTTTGTTTTCACATTATATAAATATGCCTAAATATGAAACTGCAAACAGTGGTGTCATTGCATATTTTACATCCCGTAAAAAAATAACAACTATTTTAATATCAAGTATGAAGTAAATTATATAAGAGCCATCTATTAACTTAAATGTAACAACTGAACTCTGAGTCTATTAGTTTACTTCGATCGGTGTAGTCGCTATGGGTCAAATATTCAAATGACCGCTAGATGGCGCACAAACAAAAGATTGGTTTCTAACTACACATTGTTGAAAATATTTGTAATTACTCACAATGTAAACAGCCATAACTCTTCATTCTTCTCTTCTTTACCACGGACAGATGACACACAACAAAGCACACAGAAGGCATGGTATTACTAGATAGATTTACAGATACATATCAGCAATGATATACCTCCGGCGGCTTTGATAAAAGCCGTTTGTTGTCAAATTTGTTTCAGTAAATGATTTTGGAGCATGCTTTTATTGTAACACTTGAATGAATAACAAAATTACTTTAATTACTTTCTGTATTCTAAATCAAAAACTCTATCTTTCTGTAAAAATGATTTTATTACATCAGCATAAAATGATGGTGAACGTTTTAATTCTACCAACAGCTGTTTTTATAAGGCAATCGTTGATAATTCGGAAAGCCGCTCTTGTCCTTGTGTATTTCTTAAATATGTGTGAATACGTTTCAAAGATGAAAAAGCGCGTTCCGCGGAACAACTTGTCGCGGGAATTATTACAAATAAATGTGCTAACTTTAAAAGTTCCTGAAAAGCATCCTGAAGGGAATTTCATGTAGGAAATCAATTAAATTAAAAATATTGAGATCCTTTAGTTCAGGTGATGAATACAAACTAATCAACTGAATCTTTAAAGTTTCCCTATCAAAATAGTTTGCTTAAATGCTGAATATCGAATCTTACATATTTTTCCGTAAAACTCAAACTATTTACCTTGCCCAGTAACGATTTCACACACTTCAATCCATCACATTTCCGAATTCATTTTATTTTTAACAAACTTTAATCACTTCAAAACAAAGTTAATTCCGAGAACTAATCACAAGAAATAGAAAAAATAATATCACAACAAAGAGATGCACCAGTAATCGCTCAAAACAAATATGAACTAATTTGAAATCGTTTTACTTTCTATGGAAATTCGCGCTACGCGCAGGTCTTTGCGCTGCTTGCCCATTCATTCTTGGCGCGCAAACACACATTCACTCTCTCAAACTTACACTGACATACACGCACACATTCAAAGAAAAGCCCAGCTTTTAACTCCATACAAATTTCCAAAATAAATACCTAATAATCTTATCGGAACAGAGTCATTTTACTAGCAAAGACAAAGAGGTCCGACAAGCCAAATACAGAAGCCAGTGAGTGCGACTGAGAAAGTATGACTCGCACTAGGCTTGAACTCCTCTTTTATATAGTGTTAGAGCGAGCCAGAGTCGCGCCGCTGCTCGCGCAGCTATCGGAGATAGGTATTAGAACATTTTGGCAACGTCGCGATAATAATGCGAGCGAATAGAGATAGTTCAGTGAGTGTGTAAATCAGGCAACCTCGCATCGTTTGGCGCGTGGCGCGCGGAATTTAATGTTATCATTATTTTGACACATTTTTTTATTTTGTAAGGAATGTTTTTGTTTTTTTAGTTCGACTTGTGTTAGGCAAGCCGGGCTTTTCAGGTTGTATGACAGATCCGCCACTGCATGCCACCAACTGCCGGTTCAGCTCGAGCTAGCCACCAACTATCTATATAGATGGCTATCCCAAGTAACAAAATATGGTACTATAAAAGTCCTGAGAACGTATTAGGACGTGCTAAATAGTGTTCATAATTAGTACTATAATGGTGTTGTAAACGTTTACAGAACCCCAAAAAGGCCCTAGTTTTATAACTGATTTATTCTATAATCATTACATAAAGGCTCTTACGGTGATAAATCAGGTCTATAGATGAAAATGTTGCAACAAAATAGATACATAAAAGTGTCAGTAAGGTCGCCTATAGTACTACATAGTACCATAATCGCTTTTTTCATATCTATTACAGTGCAACATTTTAAATATTCTGTTATATGGTCCTATAAACGTTCTAAGAACTAAATTATGGAACTTAATGCTCTTTAATCTTATAGAACCAAAACACTGTTTGAAACCTTTATAGTACAAGCAGTCACAGTGGTTACCATTATAGGCCTACTATTTCACTGTTTGGTGATAAAACGCCTTGGTTAAAGAACCTTTTGCTACTTGGGTAAATAATTTTCGACAACGATTTATTAATAAGATTTTTAGACACATTAATCTTATATGTACTGTCTCCATGTTTCTCCAACTACTCCTGCGAAACATACATTATAGCTACGTGTAAAACAAATAACTTAAGGATTTTGAATCTCAAACTGTAGAATTTACCTACCTACCCACCCATTTTTACGCAACTAAGGACATAAATTCGAATGGATCTCTTTCAAACCTACTAGAAAGAATATAATCTAAGCGTAAGATTGACCTCGATCATAACAGTACATTGTTACGGGGTTTGGCCAATAGTTCGAGGGAATAAATAAGTCTTTAACCCGAGGTAAACACTGTGCTTTTCATTACGAATACAAGGAAAGTAAAAATAAAAACATGAATTAGCTAAAGGAAAATTTAGTAAATTTTATTTGACATAAATCAACAACTTTTCCCGCCTTTTTTTTTCTGTGGCCAGCCACCTATTCAGCCATTATTTTTCATTTTCATCATTGAAAAAATGGTAAATATTTCGCCCAAATCTATGTTATTTTAATGAAATTATTTAAACTAAATTATAATAAAGTTATTAAAAAAATATAGATTCTTTAATCAATACTTATCTTTATGTTATTTCAATTTTACATCGTGGCTGCATAGAAAGTTGGAACATGGTTCAATAAAAATGTTAAAATAGAACTAGTTTTTTTTTATAATTTGGCATCTTCAGTTGAAAGCGATTCTCCCTAGGGAAGAAAAGTATTACTTTCAACCCGCTCCTCAGGCAACTTCAGACCTACTTTCAGAGTATGAGTAATGAAAAATAATTTGCCTAAGAAATATCTGAATGATCTCTATTAGAAATAATGACTTTGGAATAAATTAGCCTCTATTACCTTGTTTTTGTATCTTATGATATCGGGCGTGACGACGAATGAGGCGTTGGGATCGAAGAAAATGAGGTCAGCATCAAGGCCAGGCCTTATTGATCCCTTCTTCTCTTGCAGGCCGCACAGTCGAGCCGGACCCGCCGATAAATAGTGCGTCAGGGTACGCAGTGAAAATCCACGGGCTTTCGCCTCCGTCCAGAATAATGAGAGGTCTGGAAATCACATATGATTTTGAATAATTAGGTATTACGACGATACGTGTATCAAAAAAGTTAAGTACTTAGTACTGAGTATACGAGTGGTTTAGTTATTTATTTTTAATAATAAAATAAAGTTATATTATTACCAAACTGAACGGAAGATATTCCACCCCAGGCTGTCATGAAGTTTGGCCCTTTCAGCTCCGCCACGCTCGGTGAGTGGTCGGATGTGACTAAATCCAATCTTTCATCTCGAATATACTCCCATAACTTTTGCTGTAAGTAAGACATTGTAAAGTTAGAAGAGGATTATACATAGAGCTAGATGCTTTTGGTTAAGAATCGCTAAATACAAAACTTTACCCGGGCAGTTTAGCTAAAAAAATAACAAAGCAAAAAGATAACTGAATAGACATACCAAGTGGAATAAAAAACAGTCCTGACGTAATATTTGGCGGTATGGCTGACTGCCATAGTTTAAGTCTTTAAACCCTAAACACAGTACAGTTTAGTAAACGTTGTGATAGGTACCTTGTTTGTAATATTCCTAATAGGAGGCGCGCATTTATATTCGGAGTGTCCAGGAGGAATCTGTTCCGAACTGAGAGTGAGGTAGTGGTTACACGTCTCCGCAGTAACACCTCCCCGCCAACCTTTGTAACCTCCTTTTATTCTCTCTCTCCTGGCCGCTTCCAGAATAGGCACCACGCCTTCCGCTGAGACATGCACCACATGTACATGAACACTGTGAACATAATATCATAACGGTAATAGAGAAAAGAACTGGAGTGTCAGCTTCCAAAATAGGTGGGCCATAGTGACCCGTAACCGATAGCCTCCAAATTAGACGATGAACCTTCGAGGAGACAACTTATCAGCAAAAGCAGCTCAGCAAACGTGCTTGGGGCGTTTCATTCTACATTTGATCCAACACCGACCGAGCTCAAGGTGGAAAGCAAAAGAACGGGGTATTGTGGGGCAATTCAGGAGAGGCTGTTCTAGAATAAGTATTGATTATCTATGGTTGGATTGTCTATGCCTCTCGGAGATAGCGTCTGTACGAGTAAGTCCTGTAAAATTTAATAAAGAGTTTATAAATGATTAACTATTCGTAATCTTTTATTAAAACATGGCGCAGCCGTAAAAACGAATCACTACTCTTTGCAATTATTCTTAAAGTTTATAAGAATGGAGAAATGTGTGAAAGTTTTGCCAAATTTTGACATGCGGTCGAGTAATGCCGGTGATGAGTGGCCATTGTGGAAACAATGTTTTCAAGATTATCTTGTCGGTATTGGTCAAGGTGAAGCCGCAGACCATGTAAAAGTTGCTCTGTTGAGGAACATGATGGGGTTGGAGTCCGCCAGAATTCTTGCAACTCTTCCAGTCTCAAGTGAAAAGACTGTGAAGTATGAATATTTATTAGACGCAATTGATAAATATGTTCGACCTAGAGTCAATGAAGTTTTTGAACGCTTTAAATTTAATGAGAGGAAACAGCAGCAGGACGAAAAGTTTGATAATTTTCTAACGGATTGTAAAAGACTTATAAGTACGTGCAATTATAAGAGCACAGTGGAAACCATCGAGGATCAGCTCCTGCGAGACAAAATTGTTCACGGTATAACTGACAAAAACTTGAAAGAAAATTTACTCAGACAAGAAAATTTAACTTTGAACAAAGCAGCTGATTTATGCAGAAGTGCAGAACAAAGTAAAGAACAGGTGAAGTTAATGAATCCAGTCAGTAGTTATGAAATTGACAGAGTAAAAACAAAAAGTCTTAATAAAAATGCAAGTTATAAAGAAGAGAAGAAGTTTAATTGCAATCGATGTCAAACGACACATGGTCCAAGACAATGTCCAGCATATGGGAAAAAGTGTAGTAAATGTGGCACTTTAAATCATTTTGCAGTGTCATGCAGAGTCAGAAAAGTGCATAATATTCAGGAGAATTGTGGTGATTCTTCGCCAGAGTCATCATTATTCTGCGGAATGATCAATAATGGTCAGTGGACTGAGAAAATATTAATTGAAAATGTCAATGTGAAGTGTCGTCTTGATACAGGTGCAGATGTTAGTGTTATGCCACTGGAAATATTTAAAAGTCTAAATTCTAATTTGCAGATAACTCCAGTTCAAACTGAATTAGAAGGATTCCAAGGGACAAAAATTAAACCCTTAGGCATGGTAAATTTAAGGTGTAAGTATAAAAATGTTGAATGTTGTGAAAATTTTATGCTTGTTGAAAGCCAAAATATGCTATTAGGTTTACCCGGTTGTATTAAATTAAAGTTGTTAAAAAGGGTGCATAAAGTGTCAGTAGTAAGTGATACAGATGAAAAGAAGTTTAAGTTTATATCTGAAAATTCTGAAGTTTTTAATGGTCATGGTAGTTTTCCCAATAAATGTAATATTCCTACAATTCCTCATGAACCTATCTGTAATCCACCTGTTAAGGTTCCCTTGGCTTTGTCTGAACCCTTGAAGTGTGAGTTAGACAGGTTAGTTAAGCGAGGTGCTATAAAGAAAGTTGAGGAAATTAATTCAGAAGCTTGTATTAATAGAATTGTCATTATTGAAAAACAAAATAAAAAGTTAAGATTGTGTTTGGACCCAACAGATTTAAATAAGTATGTTATTAGGAAACCAAAACATATGTCTACTGTTGATGAAGTGGCATCTAGGTTAAAAGATATGGAAGTATTTTCAGTTTTTGATCTGTCAGAAGGGTTTCATCATTGCCCACTTTCAGAAGAAGCTTCATGGAAATGTTGCTTCGCTACACCATTTGGAGTGTACAGATATTTAGTTCTTCCTTATGGTGTAACCAATGCACCTGAAGTTTTCCAAGATCAGATGGAATTTTACTTTGGTTCTATACCTAATGTCTTATGTTGGTTTGATGATATTGTAGTTATGGGGAAAAACGAGTTTGAACATGATAAATCTGTTGCTGAATTGTTGAAAAGAGCAAAAGAGATAGGAGCAGTTTTTAACAAAGATAAATTACAGTACAAGCAAAGAGAAGTTAAGTATATTGGTCAAATATTCAGCAAGGAAGGTATGAGAGTTGATGGTGATAGAGTGGAGTCTCTATTACAGTTAAAGTCACCTAGCTCTAAGGAAGAACTACAAAGATTAATTGGTTCTTTTAATTATGTAAGAAGATATGTTCCTGAGATGGCAGAATTAATGTCACCCTTATGTAAATTATTGAAAAAAGATGTAGAGTTTCAGTGGTTGCCACATCATGAGAAAATGTTAGGTAATCTAAAGTATAAAATTTCTCAGGCACCAGCTTTGAGCCCATTTTGTACTGATAAAGATATAATTTTGCAGTGTGATGCTTCTAAAAATGGTATTGGTTGCTGTATGTTTCAAAAAGATGAAAAAAATATTTTAAGATTAGTTGCCTGTGTATCTAGGACTATGAATAGTGCTGAAATTAATTATAGTCAAACTGAGAAGGAACTATTAGCCATTCATTATGGTACACAAAAATTTCATAAGTATGTATATGGTTGTAATTCTGTAAGTGTCCAAACTGACCATAAGCCTTTGTTACCAATTATGTCAAAACAGATCAGTAAGATTGGTTCACCTAGATTAAGACGTTTAAGGTTAAAATTATTAAAGTACAGTTTAAATCTTGTTTATGTTCCTGGGAAACTCATACATTTTGCTGATATGCTTTCAAGGAATAGTAGGAAATTAGTTGAAAAAGATGTTGAGATGATGGAAATGGTACATTCAGTTTCATTACATTTACCTATGAGTTCAGAAAGGAAAATTCAATTTCGATTAGCTACTAGTAAAGACAGAATTTTGACAGAAATTACTAAATATTATTTTAATGGATGGCCTGATGAATCTAGGGTTTCCTCGGAATGTAAACCATATTTTAAAATTAAAAATGATATTTATGTTGAGGCAGGATTAGTGTTTGTTGGATCTAAAATAATAGTACCAGAATCTTTGAGATCTTATGTGCTAAATTTAGTTCACCAAGGACACCCTGGGATAAATAAAAGTATTAATAGAGCTAGACAGCTATTTTATTGGACTGGTATGTCTGAGAATATCAAAAATTTTATTGTTAAATGTAGATCATGTGAAAAATTTAGACCTAAAAATTATTATGAGCCTATGTTGTGTCATAAGATACCTAAGCAAAGATTTAGTAAAATAGGGACAGATATATTGGAGTTTGCTGGTAATTCATATTTAGTGATAGTAGATTACCTGTCACATTGGCTTGAAATAATTCCTTTGTTAAATAAGAGTTCTAAATCCATAATTAATGCAATGCAAGAAGTATTTACTAGATTTGGTTACCCGGAGACTGTAGTTGCTGATAATAATCCATTTTTGTCATATGAGTGTAAACAGTATTATAGGTCTAAAGATATACAAATTGTAACTAGTAGTCCACATTACCATAGGAGTAATGGATTGGCAGAGAAGTCTGTACATATTGCTAAGACTTTGTTAAAGAAATCAAATGAGGAAAACATTGATTTTAGAGATTCCATTTTACATTATAATAATACACCCTTAGCTGGCTTACAAGTTTCACCATCACAAATTTTACATAGTAGACGCCTAAGAACTAATTTACCTACTAGCAGTATAGCTTTAGAACCTAAAATAGAGAAAAATGTGGATATTTTGTTGAATATGAGAAAGTCTGTAACTAAAAAATTTCATGATAGGAAAGCTAGAAGGAAGGAACAAACTTTTGAGATAGGGGAACAAATAGTATATAAAACAGATAAGGAAAATATTTGGAAAAAGGGAATAGTATTAAATAAAGCTGAAGAACCTAGATCTTACATAGTAAGCGGTGATTGTAGACCAGTAAGACGAAATACTTATCACATGAGAAAGTCTCAAACTAATGTAAGTTATGGTCCTAGAGACATGTTTATGGATGTAAATGATAATAATAATTGTCAGTTGAGTTTACCTAGTGGTTCACAAAGTGTGTCAGATGTCCCTGATGTGACCAATAATAATAGTTTTAACAATGTTCAGAATAATAGTTCAAGTTTGCATCAGACTAGATCTGGCAGAATTATTAAGCCTAGACAGATTTTAGATTTGTAAATGACCTATGTTGATTAGACTGAATGATGTTTAGCACTTAGTGTTTATTGGGGATTAGTTAATGAAAACAAGTATAATTAAGCATAAGGGGGAGGTGTTCTAGAATAAGTATTGATTATCTATGGTTGGATTGTCTATGCCTCTCGGAGATAGCGTCTGTACGAGTAAGTCCTGTAAAATTTAATAAAGAGTTTATAAATGATTAACTATTCGTAATCTTTTATTAAAACAGAGGCAGTGACAAATTAGGTCTACATTCAGTCTACGAGTGACATTCGGTCACTATCGAATGCCCCATTTTTCATCGAGATGACCAGGGTTATTGCCAACGAAGTTCCAGAATCAGTTTCTATTTACAAGATTTAATATCATTTGCAATGTGTTTTTGTTTGTTTAGGTCAAATCGTTCAACTGAATTTTAAAACAATGACTTATCCCCAACTGATTGAGCTGAAATTTTGCATAAATTTTTAGTTTGGATGACAATGCACGGTTAGCTGAGTGACGTCATTCTAAATCCAATATGGCGGTCTTCCAAAGATGGCGGACTAACATTTTTTTATGCACCCCCTACAGTTAAAGGAATTTTCTTAAGAGAATACAAAAAAAAATACGTCACACCTACATATATTTAAAAGATTGTTTTTAAAATGTTTTTTTTTTAATAATAAGCTTGTTTACTGTTATTTTTTAGAGACTATCGGTATTGATAACGGTTAATTTATTATTCGCCTTCAAATGGCTATTTAATATGTCTATAGATAGATAGTCGTCACTTTTTTTCTTATAAAAACTTGTATGAACGATTCTTGTTATTCAATGGCCTGCGATCAGACTGGTATTTTGTATAATATTCGAATAATGAAAAGAGAATTTCTTACTCGGTTTTGTATAATTGTGACGCGATTAATGAGGCTGCTTCGAGCTCCATTATTTCGGGACGGGATGCTAGGTAAGTGTCGTAAATGTGTGGATCTGAAATGGTAAAAGGAATAAAAATACAGTTTTTTCAAGATTCATCATTCTTGCCTAGCCTTTTCTCTACTATCTTGGGGTCGTCTTCCAGTTCTGTCCAGCCAGATACAAGATTCTTATTTTTTTTTTATTTTTTTAAAACGTTGCCCCACACTAGGAATTTCTCCTGTATCGTGGGTGCGTTTACAAACATTTAAACTCACATACACAAACAGCCAGACCCGGAACAACTATCTGTAGGCCATACAAATATTTGTTCCGCGCGGGGATCGAACCCGCGACACGTAGCGCAGCAGTCGATCGCTCAACCACTGCGCCAACCGCGCCGTCAAAATAAACCCAGGCTCGGTCAATTTCTTTATTTTCTCCTTCCTATGCAGTAATCTATACCTACATACAAAAAATTAAATTGAAGTGTTTGTTTGTAATTTCAACATAACAGCTTTTTACCGAATGCATATGGAAGAAAGTATATACGGTACTGTAACAAAGAAAAATGCTTTGTATGTCTGTCAGTTCTTATGTTTGTTTGTCTGTTTGTTCCAGCTTTACTTCGAAACGGCTGGACTGATTAGGGTGGGACTTTTACTGGCAATTAGCTGAATGAAATTATTTTCGAAAAATAATTAGGGATAGGGATCCGTGTAAAAAAATTAAATCTTGAAATTGAACATTGAACAAAATATGACTTCTTATAAAATTATTTACTTTATTCAAATAAAGAAGTCATATTTTATAATAATTTCACGTGGTCGAAGGTCGCGGACAACGGCTAGTAGGCCTACAACAAAAAATACTAGATCCTAGAGGAAGTAAGTAGGTATATATCATACACTAGCTTCTGCCCGCGACTGCGTCCGCGTGGAATAGTTACTTTACTTACTTTGGGCTAACGCTAACTTTAACCCGCGACTTTGTTTACGTAAAAGGTGAAAATATTTTCAAATAATACGTCTGTTAAGGAGCTATTTTTAGGTACCTACGTCACGCTTATCAGTATGAGTGGAACTTTAAAATGTTAGGTAAAAGTACCTACTGTTTACAAATAATGCATTATTTTAGAACAAATTTGGTTAGCATAAAAAGGTTATAATGAGCAAACCTTAACAGATAGACATATGCTGTCGCGGACTTTTTTTTGAACCCTTAAAGGCTAACAGTTCTGTCACACATGATTTTGATGGTGACTTGCGTTTACGCAGCGCACGCAGTGGAAGCTCTCAAAAGGAAAAAAAAACCCGATTTTAAAAACATTCCTCATTGTTTCTCCGCTCCTATTGATCTTAGCGTGATGATAATAGCTTTCGATCAACGGTCTATCTAACACTGAAAGAATTTTTCAAATCGGATCAGTAGTTCCTGATCCTGAGACAAGCGCGTTTAAGCAAACAAACAAACTCTTCGGCTTTATAAGATTAGTATAAAGTATAGATATATTTTAAGAACACAGATTCTCACCTACATTACATTCAAGAAAGAATGATCAAGTATTTCTTAATTTATTGGCATTACCAGTAGATTCTTAATAGGTGGCTATGGTTTAAAATAGTTCAATACCTGGACATGATGGAACATTGCATTCAGTGCTCTCCTCACCAATTTGTACTTCAGCGTGGAACTGAAAACGTTTTTAAAACACCAATAATTTTAGTTTTACCCATACTATTATCACAAATTGCCTTATTGGTGTAGTGGTCCCAAGCGCGACTGCTGAGCATAGGGTTCTGGGTTCGATACTCAGGTCGGGCAAATTGTTATTAAAGTGAAACTTTTATTACATCGTCTCAAGCTTTTTTTCAAGTCTGTGTGTTGCATGTCACGTGACGCTCGGCCGCGGAGTAGGGATAAAGTGAAAGGCGCTCTGACGAACGCCTTTCACTTTATCCCTACTCCGTGTTTTATACGTTTTATACCCTTAATGGAATATTATTCCAAATTTTTTTAGTTAAATGTCTATAGTGTGAAAAGAAGTTTCACTTTTACCGTGGTTTCATAAAACCACACAATCCTTTTTTGGGTTTTTCCATCAAGAATTTCTCAGTACCAGTGGACTCTGGATTTGTGCCCGGCTGATGGCAATAGGCCCTTAATACATGGGACTTAAACATATCTGGCGAAATTTGGGTTTACTATTAGGCACACCTCTGCCTAACCCTTTTGGGATTACAGGCGTGATGCTATATGTTATGTTATTATTACAAATAAGAAAATGAGTTCTCAATATTTACAGCTAAAACGGTTCCACTGCCGTTGAGATAGACCAAGGCTTTCTCCAAATCTTCCGGTGTTACGTAGGGGAACTCCGACACGCCGCTGTTGATCAAGAAGCATTTGAACCCCACCACACCAGCATTCACCATTTCTTGTAACTCTTCCTGAAAAGGAGGAAACGACTCACTAATTTGGCCTCGCTTGTCTGCCTTGCCTGTTACTAGAACGAAATTGTTGAAGGAAAATAATATAGGTTTCATTGAAACTTCCGGTTACCGTTTCAGCAACTTTAATAGCCACTGTCGAACAAATCCTAGTGGGTTGTATTGAGAAACATGATGGAATTTCTGATGGATGAAGGCAAATTCGTGCACATCTCACTGTCTGCAGCTCTGCACTGACCGCCATTGTAGATTTATTATGTACTAGCTATCCCGCGCAACTTCGTCTGCGTCACATTTTCCCCGTTTTCGCAACATTTTTCATTGCTGCTCCGCTCCTATTGGTCGTAGCGTGATGATATATAGCCTATGTTACTTCTAATACCTCCAAGAATATGTGTACATCATTCATGATGATCGGTTGGGTAGTTTTCGCGTGAAAGCGTAACAAACAAACTTACATTCGCATTTATAATATTAGTTAGGATTCTGTGCCATTTGTACCATATTATCAAACATGCGCAAGGGATATTGGTACCGGTAAGTACTATAAAGTTTACCTCATTTCCTGGGACAACACCTCCCCAAAAACCAACATCAACAAATACCTCTTCTTTTGCAATGTTGGCTTTTACTCTCAAGTTTTCAAGAGTCGTCGTAGGTGGAATAGAATTCCTGTAAATTGAAATAGCAGATTTTTTATTTAATTTCATAAAAATAAAAGAATGTAGCTGGTTAACGCCTATTTCCCGAATCCCGCTTCGGTAACAACATATAAAATGCTTGATTATTAGAACTACAGATGAGGAGAATATCAATAATTACAAATTCAATTATTGCAGGATATCATCATTGCAAATCATAGACACGAAAAAAACAAACAAAAGTACGATAGCAAACCCAATCAAGTTTATCTAGAATAAATTGCCGAAAGCTTATATTATTGATAAAAGGTTATTGTAATCAACTGACCACGAGTAGGCCCGAGAGTCGTGTATCTGTATGGAAGAGCCTTTTCTCTTTTCATACCGAGAAAGCATGATCTTTGATCACCACGCTTGCTCGTGCCGACAAGAGAACAAGAATGTAAGGAGACATACAAAGGCATATCGATGATGGTGGTCATCCCTCCGGCCGCAGCTGCCTCAGTAGCCGTTACATATCCCTCCCAGGAAGTCCTGCCAGGCTCGTTCACATGCACATGAGAGTCTACTCCTCCTGCCATTAAGGCCCAGGATCCGCCATCTATTAACTACAAAATAGACGAAAAATTAGAACTAAAAAAAAAGATTTCCTTTTATTTTTAATTCCGGTCTACTGGACCTTGTATGTAGTCTCCAATTCGACTTACTGAAGCATAAAGGATCTCTCAAGACAATAAATCACGTTTCCAAGAATTCAAACTAATGTTACAATAGGTAACCAAAATATTATGTATTAGCGTGACCGTCACGCGAATAATCTCTCTAGGTCATTACTTTGACGGTGTTAGCGTAAATAGTTTAGGTTCTAATTTTTGCAAACATTTTACGGGACCAAATAAATAAATGATTACATTTATTTGGGGCTGCCAAGCGGTAATTTTTTATTATATTATCAATACCTAATTTATAACTTTAATTATAATATCTAATCGAAATTTCAATATAAAGTGTCGGCTTTTGTTTGATAAATAAAGGATTGCCAAGGATGCCAAATAAATAATGAAAATAAGATGATAAATAAATAAATTACTAACACGAGGCATGGTAAAAAATGTTCTTATGGAATTACCTAGCCATCTACGTCTACGTGAACCATTAAGTCATAAATCACAGTATATAATTAGGCCTCTATCCTTATTGTCGTAACGAAGAGCCGGTCTATTGAAGTTGCACTTACCTGCCAGTCCCTGCTCCTTTCAGAGCCGAGTAACAAATCGACGGCTTCCTTCCTGAGAACAGCTTCAATGACTCCGTTCTCGTCAACCAGGACTCCACCTTCAAACTCCTCGGTTTCAGTAACCACATGGCGACTTAAAAATAATTGTTTTTCTAAAGGTTTTGTTGACGGCCCGATTATATGACAGGTAACTCCCGCTACAAATAAAATTATTTACATTACTATCGTACAAAAACTGCCGATATTTATTAGTTTGCACACAACTTACACAATATTATCGTTGATAATAAAAAGTGTAGCAGCAACATAGTGGTCGATACCGTGCAGCTGCTTCGTAAAAACTGAATAGCAATTAAGACGAGAGCAGCTTTACATAATAATGTTCTTTACATCAATGACAAAGGCAATTATCTGTTCGAGTAATAATCGCGACCGTGTAAAACCTAATTTGTTGGTAATGAAACACGTTTTTTCGACAAATAGAAGTGATGTTGTCGGAAGAGCGTTGAAATGAGTTCTGTGAATATGAACAATACATAGGCATCAGGGCACCTTATCGCCAGATTATTTGAGATACTGATAGTCGCTACCGTATCTCATCAACAGATGAATATGTCAACCTGGTTCCAATAATCAGATTTCGCCCATAATTGCACGAGCTTCGAATCAGGTTTATGGGATATCTATTTAGGTTGATATTGTTTTTATTATCAATGGTTTTGATACCATAATATTATCTCGGCACAATATGTTAGATAGCTACTTATTGAACTGTTTTCGTGTTTCTGATTGAAACATTGAGGATCCCTCGTCCAAAACATGTTTAAATTTTGACTAAGTTTCGCATTTTTATACAAACATTACGAGCTTAATTTTTGCTTGCTAAATTGGATGGATAGCGTTAACCTACTTATCATTAAGACCATATAAACCAAACATGAACTTGAAGTTATTTAAATATTTGACATCTAAAATCTGCTTCACGTTTTTTGCTTGGCATTTTTAGACCGGTTTTTTATAGGACCATCTTGCATGGAACTCAGCGTTGAAATCTCGTTCCAAGTATTTTACTGTAGGTATCACCGATGCTTGCTGCCTTCAAAATTTGGGTCGAGTAAGCCCCTATTGAAGTTTTGTGTGGGACAGTTGTTTATTTTTCAAGATTATGATGTTGGTTTCATGGAGAAAGTCGTTCAGTTTGCTGGTCTGTATCGTATCACAGCGTGAAATATAGCCACACCTTTCTGACATTGTGCGCTTTAATTTAAACATAAGTCAGATACCTCGCGGAGAAACTTTTGGAAATTAGGTATTTGAGCAAACTATCACTGTCGCTTCGTTAGCGCGATTTCGAATTTTGTGTGATAAAGACAACTGCAGATCCGTCTGAATAGCCTAAGTAAAAAGTCATAATTCGAAGTTTGTTTCTGCAATATAGGATTAATTTAAAAGGTATTGCATAAACTGAATAAGAAGGACAAGAACAATTAATCTAGGCCTCTGTTGACACAAGCGGTCCAAATAGGCAATTTTAAACATTATGTAAGTGTGTCTAGTGCTTATAAAGAGTATGTATTCATCAAAAAGGAAAATATAGGGACATAGAAGATGTGGATGTTTGTTTTAAAGTACAGTTTACAACCAGTTGACAGTTGAATAGGAAACTCATTCTGAAAGATAAGATAATTCATGATCAGTTACAGTGTGTTCGTAACTGTCCTAATTGAAATAAAAGCGTGCTATTGGATATTCAATGTTTGTCTCAGCGCTGAGAGTTAAAAATTAAACCGCGTACTTGTATTTAGGCATTAGGTAATTTAAGGGATACCGAAAACGAGCATGACAGATATATTTTCTCATTTTTATTTTTTTTATTTAACCACAATTTAGTTTCATAAGAATCAATTGCTCTAGATTTTTCCCAGTATAACAGCAGTATTTCAGACGGAAAGAGTGCCTATCTGAGCTCTACATACTAATTAGGGTTTTTACTTGATATGCACGAGTGCCTTGAAATTAAGTACCCCATATTACCAGAACCAATGGGCTTACCTTTGTAGGTAAGTAAGATGAAAAGTAAGTTGATAGTTGTAAAATGAACACAATAGTGTATTATGTTCTATTCGAGCTGAAAACATGAAGTACATGCAAAAATTACAGAATATAAGTGAAGTCGTGTGTATATACCTAGGTATACAGAGCTCCATTAAGTTCTAACCCCCCCCCCCCCAAAGACATGTGCGTTCAAATCCGTGTTGGGCCTAGTTGGTTTTTGTGTGTTCCAAAATATTTTACTATTATTAATTTATTGTTTTAGTGAATAAATAAGTTTGCTTGTATTTTTTTTAACAAACTCTGTTTTTTGTATTTATTTTTTAATAAAAGGTTAATAATACTTCTATAATAGGGGATAATCCAATTTTTTTTTCTTTGTCCGTCGGGTAGTTTATTGAAAAGTATTGGACACGTATTTTTTCTTTTTTCACGTGGTCATAAAATTACGGAGATATATTGAGTTGAAATGGCGCATGACGTCACATGTGGATAAGTTTTATACCTACTTGTGACGTAGTAAGCCCCCACTCTCCAACTTTAATGAGTTTTAACTAAGTATTTTTTTGATATTTAGATAAAACAAAAAATACGTGTCAAAGTCAAAGTCAAAGCATTTATTTCAATTAGACCATTACAGGCACTTTTGAAAGTAAAAAAAAACAAAATAAAACGCGAAGCTACAGTCCCAGTCACAAGGCATAATAACTTGTGAAAGTACTGTAGTTGCCCATTCCGTAGCGTAGATCTCTATGGAGAAGAACGGGCAAGAAACTCCATGGACACTCTTTTAAATCAAAATATGTTACAAAATCTTGGTTACATCATTCATGTTAAGAATTACAAATATGTGAGAACAATGTAGAAATACGGGCAAGTTTAGAGCGTCCAGAGTAAAAGATTAAATCAGTAATTAAAAAATAAAGTAATTAAAATAAACCGTGGCAGCTAAGAGATGACCAGTCACAACTGACAGCGCCCGTTCACGAACATGACGCATGTATCAGCCATCATTCAACTCAACCATTTTGAAGGGAACTAAACGACCCGACACACCCGCCACCATCAGCGTGACATTTAAGTGAGCATGACATTCACTCAACCACCAGGGTAATTTCGCGTCAATGAAAGATTTAGGTACTCATTAAATGGTGGCTTTACAGTACATGGTACTCACACATGTGCTATGCAATTATATAATACTAAGAGATTGAATCTATACAATGCAAATATATTTTTACAATCTTCTGCAGCTTTCACAATAACTTCACTTTCTAATTCTGATGATTCCGATTGCCCCTATGGTTGTGGAGCAGGACCAGCATTGAGCCAAGCATTTTTATCATCAATATAATCCCCCAACTTATAATATGCTTGCCTACATAGTGTGCGTTTTATGCAAGATTTAAATTTCGTTTCATTCAGTTGTAGAATGTGGGGAGGTATTTTATTATAACATTTTAAACAGTACCCCATGAAAGATGAGTCTACTTTAGCTAACCTGAAACCTGGCTGAACTAGTTGGTCTCTGTTTCTAGTATTATAGTGGTGCCGGTCACCTCTTTTACTAAATAAATGCAGATTTTTTCTAACGTACATGATGTTTTCATAGATGTATTGACAAGGTACCGTCATGATGTTAATTTCCTTGAACAGTTCTCTTAGAGAATCGCGCCTACGTAGATTATATATGGCTCTGATAGCTCTTTTCTGCAGAATAAATATAGACTCGATGTCTGCAGCCCGTCCCCATAGTAAAATACCATATGACATAATACTATGAAAATAACTAAAATACACTATCCTCGCGGTATCTACATCAGTAAATTGACGGATTTTTCTGACAGCATATGCTGCTGAACTCAGCCGTCCTGCAAGAGATGTTAAATGAGGACCCCATTGTAGCCTTGAGTCGAGCGTGATCCCCAAGAAAACAGTTTCATCGACAAATTCAAGTTTCTCTTGATTCAATACTATGTCACAGTCACTACTTTTGACATTTGGTAGAGAAAATCTTATGCACTTAGTTTTTTTCCCATTTAATACTAAATTATTTGCGGTAAACCATTTATGGACCTGCATTAGAGCGTTATTTACATCGTCAAGGTTTGTGGCACGTCTGTTTATCTTAAATATTAACGAAGTATCGTCCGCAAACAACACCATTTGTGGTTGGTTTTTAAATAAATGGGGAAGGTCATTAATATATACTAAAAAGAGGAAAGGACCCAATATCGAACCTTGTGGTACACCCATTTTTACTTTCAAAGCCATTGAATTTACACCGTTTACCTGTACTTGCTGCTGTCTATCATTCAAATACGATTTTACTAAACTGAGCGCAAGTTTACCTAAGCCGTAATGCTCAAGTTTCAAGAGCAAGGTTTGGTGATTTACACAATCAAATGCCTTCGAGAGGTCACAGAAGATTCCTATGGCATCTTGTGCCTCTTCCCACGCAGTATATATGTGTTTTAATAAAGTGACACCGGCGTCAGTTGTACAACGTCCCTTAGTGAAACCATACTGTTTCTCGTGTAAGATTTTGTTGGTGTTAAAGTGGGTGAGCATTTGATTAAGCATTACCTTTTCAAACACCTTGCTGAAAACCGGCAGCACGGATACGGGTCTATAATTATTCGTATCTTTACTGTCCCCAGATTTGAAAAGTGGTATTACCTTGCTGTATTTCATAAGGTCTGGGAAGACTCCTTGGTCCACACACAAATTAAAAATTAAAGCCAAGTACGGTGCTATAGTGTCAATAATAGCTTGACACACTTTAATAGACAATCCCCATAGATCTTCTGTTAATTTGATTTTGATTTCCTTAAAAGCTTTAATGACTGCTATGGGGTTTATATGCTTAAATTGAAACTCAACCGGACAGGCTGAAACGTTCGCTTTTAATAAATCAATAGAAAGCAAGGGTGAGGAATTTAAGGTTTCGGTAGTTTTAAGTGGGATATTGGTAAAGAAATCTACAAATTCTTGAGCTACTTCGTTTTTAGAGCTTAGAAGACCACGTGAAGTCTCTAGTCTGATATCATTATTACATTTTTTATTTCTATTAGTTTCATTGTTGATAATTTTCCAAACCGTCTTTATTTTGTTATCGGCGGACTTAATCTTGTTGCTAATGAATAAGGCTTTGGCTACTTTGCAAGTGTTTTTAAAGATTTTAGAATAGGTTTTTTTTTTTTTTTTTTTCCCTTATTAGTAAGAACCAAGTTCTTACTAGATAATTGCAATCTAGCCTAAGAAGACTAATAAACAATTTAAATCTAACTTATTATGCTACGTTATAAATTATGTTAATGCTAAGAATAGTGTCCATAATTAGGTATGCACTTTTACACACGTTCGTAACACTTCCTTAGAGTCTGGTAAAATTGATAAAACACTTTGTTCATGTGTTATATAAATAGCACAACATTGTTACTATTATTGATTCACTTACACTACACTAATTCAAATGGTTTAGTTCTCTTTAGTCTACGCACTATGCCTGTGTTGTCTAACAGCTGGATTGCCTCAACATTCACGTGTCGATGGAGTCTGTGTTCGTGGGCTTCAGCAAATTTTTGTATGATGGTGGTGACGAATTCCATGTCGAGGTCACGGTGGAGGTCATCGTTTCTTATGTACCAGGGTGCATTTACAGCAGCCCTGAGTACTTTATTTTGGAACTGTTGAATTATTTTGACGTTGGTTGGCTTAGTACAGCCCCAAAGTTGGATACCATACGTCCAAATTGGCATCAGGATATGCTTGTATATTATCAGCTTATTATGTATTGATAAACAGGATTTCCTTCCCAGTAACCAATGCAAACGTTTATAACGAATATCGAGTTCCTGTTTTTTCTTTTTGATATGGGCTTTCCAACGCAGCTTGGCGTCGAGAGTTATGCCAAGGTATTTGGCTGTATTAGCATAAGGTATTTGCATACCATTTATGTAGAGTGGGTGGTAGTCACTGTGTTTGTTTGTGAAGTTAATGTGAACTGATTTTGACTCATTCAGATTGATCTTCCACTTTTGTGTCCAGTCGTAAACTTTGTTCACAGCTAGTTGAACTTTCTCTACTGCTTCTCTGTGGCTTGATCCGGTGGCCATAATAGCAGTATCATCTGCAAAGGTCGCTATGGTGCTGTTTTCCAGCTCTGGGATGTCACAAGTGTATAACAAGTACAAAATTGGGCCAAGCACACTTCCTTGAGGCACCCCAGCTTTTATGGTTTTTAGCTCGGAATATGCGTCCTCTTGGCGTATTCTAAACATTCTTTTAGTTAAATACGACTCTAGGATATCTACAAATTCTGGTAGCATGCGTCTGAGCTTAAATATGAGACCCTCATGCCAAACTTTGTCAAAAGCTTGCGCGACGTCTAAGAACACGGTAGCACAGACTTCTTTATTTTCTAGCGTTTTTTCAATAACATTAGTTATTCTATGTACCTGGTCTAACGTTGAGTGTTTTTCTCTGAAGCCAAACTGGTGATCTGGAACTAGGTTTTTATCTTCTATTACTGGTTTTATCCGTTTTAATAACAGTTTTTCAAATAACTTTGATAGTACGGGTAACAGAGAAATGGGTCTGTATGATGATGCTTCGTGGGGAGGTTTCCCAGGCTTCGCAATCATAATGACTTCAGCAACCTTCCATGGCTCAGGTACATATTTTAAGATAAATGAAGCATTTATTAGTTTGGTCAGCTTTACTATGGCTTTGCGTGGGAGGCGTTTTAGAATTTCCCCTGTGATGAGGTCGTAACCGGGAGACTTTTTTGAGCTAATGTTGTTTTGAATTTCTCTCATTACTTCCTTAGGAGTCACAAGCTTGATTCTTTGGTTTTGTGATAAATTTACACTCTCATGTATTTCTACAGAGCTTTCGTTGGGTTGAAAGGTTTCTTCTAAATGTTGAGCAAATCGGAACGCCTTTTGGTCATTGCTTATTGCCCATTTTCCGTTGCTATCTCTGATGGGCGGTATTTGTATAATCTGCCTTTTTAGATTTCTCGTTGCTTTCCAAAGTGAGTAATCCGTTGATTTGTCATTGGTAAGCTGAAGAAGGTTGGTATTCAGAGATTCATCCTCAAATTGTAGAATTTTTCTCTTTAGTCGTTTAGTTAGGTTATTTAGTGTTGTTTTATGACGCGGGCACCTTGTTTGCTGCCACAACTTCCTTTGTTTTCTTTTCTCTGATAGTAAATCCACAATTTCTTTAGGATAGATAAATCCCTTATATTTGCGTTTTAGCTGAGGTGTATTGCTCCACGCACATTGTTGAATATTAATAATAAATTTGTTTACTTCTGAGTCAAGCTGATCTTGCGATTTTATCGGAGTTTTAAGGTCGATAATATTATCTAGATCAAGAGCAAAACTGTCCCAATCTGTGGACTTATTAACCAAGGTTAAGTGGCTTTCTTTTAATAGGATTTTTTGACTTAGCATTAGTATAATCGGAGAATGGTCAGAGTTCATAGTAAAACTTTCCTCCAAACTGATGTAATTGGTGGATATATTTTTGCAGATGAAAAAATCTATAAGATCCGGTATTTTCTGGTGGTCAGTGGGCCAGTATGTAGGTTTGCCTGTACTCATTACTTCACAATGTGTTTCTTTAACTGCACTTAAGAGCTGTCTTCCTTTAGTTGTAGTAAGTCTTGAACCCCAATGCGTATGCTTAGCATTAAAATCGCCGCCTAGGATGAATCGCTGGCCTAATAATTCAAAAAGATGTAAGTATCGCTCTTTTCTTATCATGTGCCTAGGAGGCGAGTATATGGCTGCAATGGACACTTGACAAAACTTAGTTTTAACAGATACTGCCACTGCTTGAATGTCTTCTTCTTCATATTTACACTGCACGTAGTGACTAATGTTTTCTTTAATTATAACCGCACTACCCCCCCTGGCAGAGTTGCTAGGGTGGAGGGAATTATGTATCATGTATCCTCTAAATTTGATAAAAGATTGCTTTGTGAAATGCGTTTCGGAGATTAAACACACGTCTATATTTTCTGTATCTAGGACCGCCTGCAACTCATGCTGATGTTTGAGGAGTCCATTGGAGTTCCATGCCATTATTTTGAGTGTGTTATTCATTTTTGATTATTCAAGACAGCTGTTTTAGTGCTGGATTCTAGCTTCTCTAATCTCTTATCAAATGAGGTAATGCACTTCAAGATCTGGTTAATCTTATCCTCTAAGTTCAGAGGTTGAGATCCTTGTTTTGCAGCTTGAGCGTAAGTACCAATGTTGGTTACTTGCATGGCTGGTTGTTTTGCAGTTGACTGGACACTTGCTTTCTGCGCCTGTTTACCAGGGTGTGTTATAGGAGGAAACTGTTGGGTATTAGGCACCGTAGGTTTCTTTTTTAAAACTTTATTTTTCATAATTTGCATCTGTTTGGCTACTTCACACCCTCTATAATTGGCAGGGTGAGGTAGGCCGCAGTGGATACATTTTGGTTTCTCTTGCGGAGATTTGGTACAATTGGCTGTAAGATGCTTGCCAGTGCATTTCACACACCTTGGCTCTTTTTGACAATATTTATGTGTATGCCCATAAGCTTGGCATCTCTTGCATTGGGGAATGAGTGCTGGATTTTTGAGTGGATGTATTTCAATTTTACACCCTAATATGTACTTAATGCCGTAGATTTTGTTGACATCTTCATCGTTATAAAATGATAAAACGAACATGTTGAGTGGTTCTTTGGTTTTCCAGCTCAATTTACTATCTACCTTTTCTATTTTTAGGCCTTGGGTTGTTAAATCTTCCTTAATTCGATCTGGTTGGCAAGAAGAGTGTAGTTTCTTTACCACAACTCTAATTGGTCTAGCCTGCTTGTTTTCGTATGAATGCCAGTGGTAGTCTTTTTCAGACAAGAACCTGGCAATTACTCTATATGAGTCTTCTGATTTGGCGTTAACCTTCACACAATCCCCATTCATCATTTTTGCTGTAAATGATTCCGCTGGTTGGCTTTCAATTAACGAATCGTAGAACGTTTGATAGTTCTTGATTCCGTCTATTATGATTGGCGGTGGTAAGGGCACTTTTTTGACCGAAGTCACTTTCTCATTTTTTTGATGATTTTGATGATTGTCTTGTTGGGCGCTTCCGGGTTGTTGTTTTGGAGAGAGGGAGGTGTTAAGCTTCCTTTTCTTCCTGCTCTTGGCCCTAATCCACTCAGTCTCTTTAGCAAGGTCATCCTCGTCTGTACAGTATTCCACGTCGTTTTTTGTAGTCTGAGCAGGTTCTGTAGTCCCTTTTGTTTCTTTGATGCAGTTCAATTCTCCTTGAAGTGTCTGAACTTGTTCCTGCAGGGCATCAATTTGTACATTCAATTTACGTACCATGACTTGCAGGTTTTCTCTATCTGTTTTCTCTTGGAGATAACAGTCATATAACTGCCTTTCTAGGTCAGTTTTAATAGTAATAGACTTTTTTGTAGCCATTATTAAGTTGTAAGGCGAGTTTAACACCTATACAATAAGTTATTGTAAACACTTCATGATTTCCGCACTTGTAACTAGGTCATGACACTGACCCCGATATATTGACGTAGGTACGCCGCGACGCGACGTTGTTGTGATCCGTCAGCAGAAAACTCTCGCGAAAGAGCTCGCGCGCGCGATCGTACGTCCGTGCACTATACTAGGTAGACAACAACTGAAGAATTAGAATAGGTTGCAACATATTTATTAAAAGTTTCCGAGTTGATGTAAGGCTTAAGGCCGTACAACTCAAACAATCGCTCCCTACTTATCCTAATACCCTTAGTGGCCCAGTCACTGAACATAAACTTAGGGTAAATAGATTTTGTTTTCATTTTTAATGTATTATTGAACTCAACGTGAACTACCGAAAAGAATTCCTCATAAAATTTATTTGCATTTTCAATTATATGGCCCGGAATGCCTAAATTACTAATTAAGTTATTATTAAATTTATTCAAATTGCTGGGCGTTATTTGTCTAGAGTTTATCTGGATTTTTTGTAATGGTGTGTATGACTCGAAAACAACGGTTTGCCCACTGTGATCAGAAGGGAGGTAATTTACAATTGATTTATCTAAGTAGTCGCAACAACAAAAAACATTATCAATACATGTAGCAGTATTTGTAGTAATTCGGGTTGGTTCCGAAAACACGTTTAACAAATTAAATGATTTAAAAAGGTGTAATAATCTACTAGTATTAGAATTTTTGTCTAAAATATTAATATTAAAGTCACCACAGATAACCAGAGATTTTTTACCTGTTGCGAGTTTTGCTAAAGCATCTTCCATTACTGACTCAAATAAGGAGTAGTTTTGATAATTTGAGGGTCTGTAAACGCACACTATTATATGCTTATCCAGCTCAACACAAGACAGTTCAATATTATGCTCAACCGATAGATCAACAATATCGCTTCGACACTTAAATTTAATACAATTTTTAACTAAGATTAATGAACCCCCACGCATTTTCGATTTTCGGTTAAAGCAACTGCCCACACTGTAATTTGCGTAATTAATTAGCATTTCATAGTCTTTTAACCAATGTTCAGTGAAACAATATTGTCTAATATTTTATATTTTATATGTCTAATATTTTTGTATTACCTGTCTGACGGACAAAATAGAATGTCGTTTGCTTTACCCAGTCCGATCCCCTATTGGGTATAGAGACTAGCAATAATAGGCTTAGGCCTATTATTGCTAGTCTCTCTAAATGTTAGCATTTACACGATGTTCTTCAACGTATAAATAGTCCAGAGCTTTCAAGACCTTGTCATGAATTCTATTTTTAATTATAAAGTATGTTTCTATTTTGTTTTAGTAATATTTAGGAAAAATAAAAACTTTAATAATATTTATTATTGCTATTAATTAACAAAACTTTGATATTTTTTAGTACAAAGATTTATACTATATTTTGCAATTTGTTTTGATAATTTACAGTTGTGATAATATACATATTTTACCTACAGACACAAACAGGTCGCTGGCTTATTTGTTAAACTGCCGGTTTCCGTAAGACGCAGCTCGGTGAAACGATGGTTCGAGTCCGGGTCGAAACATTCGTGTTCTTTTTTAAAGTATTCTTTAAATTATTTGAAACGAATTCAATCTTGCAGTGTAACATTATAAATCTTGAGGGGTTAGCACATACTGACGCTATCTATAGGTAGACAGAGCGACACAGCAAGCTATATAAATCCAGTATAACCTAACGTAGCTTTTTATGAGGTTCCCGTACAACGAGAGATCAGCTTAATTTGGTTATGCATAGCTTGATTGGTCGTCATGCGTACCTAAAAGTTTTCTTTTACTAAATAATAAAAATTTACTAAACACATAAAACAAAACGCAGGCAACTAAAGGAAACACCATGCTTTAACGTTTCTACAACATATTTTATTTATAAGAACAACACTCTCTAATATTAATATTGCCATAACGTTCTTATCAAATATCATTCAACAACAGATTTCCTTTTGGCTTTTCCACAATTTCACCATCTTCGTATATCAGGCGTCCACGCAGATAGGTTTTCTTCACGACACCTTTTAACTGTTTGCCGATGTATGGCGTCAACTGAAACAAAGAAAAAATATAATTAAAATATAGGTAGTTAAGGAAACGTTCTAGAACAAAAAATATTTGCCATCCACACCAGCACTGAGCCCGCGAGGTGGATTATGGCCCTGTCCTTGTCACAGACCTACTGTCTCTGCCGCCTTGGTCTTTGTCACAGCAGGGTAACTATATTGCTTTTTTTAAATAAGTAATATCCCACCAATATGAGCTCAGCAAAAAAAACAGTTCCTAGGTTTTCTAGATAACTTTAATTATGTTCAGTAACTTTATAGGGGCCTTAATTAATTAGGTATTTATGCTTTTTAATCAACCTTTTTTTTTTGGCAAAGCCTAATTGTTTATTTATATTCAAAACCAACATTTATCTTTTTTGTAGCGCTATCTGTATACCTACCCACATTTTTTTCTCTTCCTACTTAGGTAGGTACTGAAATCAAAATGTGGATTTTTTTATTAAAAAAACACGCAGTTAACCAACTTGTTACTGTCCGGAAAAAATAAATATTTACAAATAAGTACAGTAGCTGGTCGTATCATTGAGCTGCTGAATAACTACCAAAAAGAGTTATGGAGTTTTACAGAAATGCCAAACAAAGATACCTAAAATATCTCACTCCACCCATAAAAGTAAATGATTATAACAATAAACGATATTTATTGTAGGACCTTCATATTTCCGCATTTGTCATTATTTAAGCCGACCCCTGACGCTTCACTATTTGTTCAAATTTTACCTTTTTTTTCATGATCTTCAACTTTAAGTGAAACACCTCAACGCAAAATTAATCAAAAATGAAAAATGGATCAATAAATTATCCAACACCGTTGGATATTCCAGTCACCTACCGGATGATCGAAAAATTAAATGAGCGGATGAGCGGTCGTTCCTATTTTAGTTTATCGGTGTTGTGTGAACGTAGAATGAAAAAAAAAGTGAACTACTTTAACTTGAGTAAACAACTCACTCAAGTGAAACATCTGATACCAGCTTTACAATTTTACCTTATTCTTGTGTCGTATAATTTCAGTAGTCACGGTAAAGGATGCTTCAGGGTCGAAGAATATGAGGTCAGCATCAAGGCCGGCCTTCAGTGCTCCCTTACGGTTCTGAAGGCCGCATAGCTGGGCCGGCGCTGAACTCATGTATTTACTGATCGAGGTCAAGTCCAGACCGCGAGTACTTGCCGATGTCCAAAATAGTGATAACCCTAGAAAACAATTACGATTTATTTTTCTCCCAAAGTGCAATCACAATATACAGATGTTACAAATATTGGAGGTACAAGGTTTGTGGGAGTCAGGAATCCAAATTAGGATACCCTGTGCTCCTGGCCCCCCTCCCCGAGATTGGAATTATCACTGTTGTAGATTATAGTTACAGGTAGGGACTATAGTACGAAAAGAAAAAGTAAAAATAAATAAAAATGCGACTGTGTGTCATTGCTAGTGTGTGTGAGAGAGTAAGATGGTGTATGCATGTGATGTTTATGTTTAGGAATGTGTGCGTGAGGTTTAGTTTGTAATGCATTCTGTGATTCTGTCTCTTGTTCTTATGCACTTCAGGCGGCCAGGAGTAATCCGCTGTTTTATTGTATATATTGTGCATATTTTGCTTAACAGATAGCCTGACACTGATTTGCAAATTGCAAAAAAAGTAAGATAATTTGAATTTCACGGGCTACCCTGGTGCTTCCCCCGTGACATTTGTGAAAATTATTAAAACAAAACAAGATGGCGACGTTACTTCCGATCTTGGCCACGCGCCAAAGGGTCCTTGTTTAAAGTTAAATGTAGAACTGCATTTTGTTAATAAAAAAGCCGAATTTTGTTGATGAAATTTACCAAATTGTACAGATGAAATCCCGCCCCAAGCCTCCAAATTATTCGAGCATTTGAGGTCCGGAGTGCAGGGAGAGTGATCGGACACAACCAGGTCCAATTTATCTTCTAATAAGTAATCCCATAGCTTTTCCTGCAAGAAATACACACTTAATATAATTATTTTTAAATATTAAGTAGTACCTTACTTTATGTCAACGAATTACACTTACAATAAATAAATCTAGGTATTTATTTTATGTCTTCTTTCAGGTAACTAAACATTTTCCCTTAGGTATTCTATAACCATAACTGAGCTACACACACGACGCCATAAAACCCAAATAAAAAAGAAAACATTCTTAGATCGAACTTATAAAATAAATTACTACGAAAAAAGTTCGTATACCTTTCCAACAATATCTCCTATTCTGTAAGACTGGTCGTTTAGAAAAGAAAAAATGTGAAAATCTTCCAACCTTTTTCCAATTTCGAATCTGGTTTGCAAATCGTAAAAAAAAATATCACGGGACAAAACTGCTATCAGATCAAAAGCTCACAAACCTTATTAATATTAAAGGGTCTCCTGTAGATATCAGTGGCGAAGGGTCATAATTTTGTAAAGGGAAGCCGAAGAAAAAAATCAAAATGAACTCGTAATCTCGAATGCAAAGTTTCGTGTCTGTGCTATTAAACGTTGAGGAGTACCCTCGTGAGAAGACGATCTAGGCTGCAGGATGAGTTCATGATACAAATCGTGATTATCCATCAAATATGAACTCGTAAGCAAAGTTTCGTTTCTGTGCTATTAAACGTTGAGGATCGAGTTCCCTCGTGATAAGACGATCTAGGCTGCAGGATGAGTTCATGATACAAATCGTGATTATCCATCGAATATAAACTCGTATGCAAAGTTTCGTGTCTGTGCTATTAAACGTTGTGGAGTTCCCTCGTGAGAAGACGATCCTGGCTGCAGGATGAGATCGTGAAACAAATCGTGATCATCCATCATATATGAACTCGTATTCAAAGTTTCGTGTCTGTGCTATTAAACGTTGAGGAGTTCCCTCGTGAGAAGACGATCCTAGCTGCAGGATGAGTTCATTATACAAATCGTGATTATCCATCAAATATGAACTCGTATGCAAAGTTTCGTGTCTGTGCTATTAAACGTTGAGGAGTTCCCTCGTGAGAAGACAATCCTGGCTGCAGGATGAGATCGAGATACAAATCGTGATCATCCATCAAATATGAACTCTTATGTAAAGTTTCGTGTCTGTGCTATTAAACGTTGAGGAGTTCCCTCATGAGGAGACGATCCTGACTTCAAGATTAAGTTCTGTTTGTCATAAGAATGTATTGTTCTTAAAACCAAAGGTGTGTGCAAAATTTCAGCTCAATCGGACATCGGGAAGTGGTTCTAGTTTAGCTTAAACATGCAAACATTGATGTTAAATAAAAGCTTGTAATAATAGTGAATTTATCCTAAGTAGATAATTTTATTTAACTCTAAACTCCTTAACTCCTTAAATAAAGATTAAAAAAAAACCAACTAATCTAGTATCCAAACACGATATTGATAATTACTCATTCCATCTCGTTCTCCCCTACACACAATCTTTTTCTTTCCCTGTCGTAACTCCAAAATCTTCGGCTTACCTAGTCCCTACAAAACGCTGCTAATTGCCGCGAATTCACGTGTCCGCGCTCATACGAATTTAGTTCTGAATTCTGACACCCGAGCACCGGCTTACTGGCGCCACATGTTGCTTTCTTTGTTGAGATGAAAAATTTTTGTATTTTTGTAATGTTTTCAATCCTATGATGTATTTAATGTCTGTTTAATGTGTACTGTGATGTGATAACCACAGATGTGTACATAATTTACTATTTAACTACAGAAGACACTAGACACTACGTATAGTGTCTTTTTCCCAAAGGGAAGCCGGCAGGAATCGGCTTCTTAGGAGCCTTCGGGCCTGGTAGATATAACCTGTATTCTGTCAATCATCCTAAAATAAGTGGGTACGTACCTAAGTATGACTTATTGGCGTCTGTGATTAATTTTGTTTGATGATTATAACTTCGAGATTAGATTAATTTGGGCGCTATGTGTCTATGTGTGACCCTATACCCCGCGCTTTTGACTTAGTCACCCACGGCCCACGATGTTTCTCCTAAGAAGTAGGATCAATTATTCATAAAGAGATACCCTGGGTTTTTAGTCGGTAGGAGTCCAACAAAATCCTCCGTTTGCCACAACACTTTCTCATAGATAATGATTGGTCAGAATAAAACAAATATCGTAATCATTTACCTTATTGTCCTTATCCCTAATAGGCGGGGCGCACTTGTACTCGCTGCGTCCCTTAGGAATCTGATCTGCGCTAAAGGTGAGGTAATGGTGGCAGGTCTCAGCCGTGACTCCAGCGCGCCAGGCCTCGTTGCCCTTCGCCAGCCTGGCTTTCCGAGCCTCCACAAGGAGAGGAACCACCTCTGATGAAGACACGTGGACGACGTGTACTCGGACGCTAGGGGTAAAAAATATTGAGAATATTAACAATTTTCAGTCGTTAAGAGTTTTCCTATCACTAGTATAGAGTTATGTAGTTAAGTGTATAAACATAGATTATCGTATTGTTTGGGTGCCTTTGTGTGCGAGTCCGACTCGCACTTGGCCGGTTTTTTTCCTTAGAATGGTTTTCGTTACGAATATGTGTAAACATTGTTATGCATTTGTGATTCATAAATAATAACTTACTCAGTTTTGTCAACAAAATCTTTGATTAGCGAGACTGCATTTAGTTCCATGTTGGGCGGCCTTGACTCAAGGTATGTTTGATATTCTTCGGGATCTGAAACAAACAAAAGAATAGGTACTTACGGCACATTATTGAAAAACAACCTTTGTCATATTTAAAAGCAGGTAATTCGTTTGTTTCAGTAAATATTGTTTGTATGTAGGTTATTTAACCACAATAAAAGGGCAAGGTGATTTTTAAACTTGTTTTGATTTTAATATGAAAACGTCAAGTTATTGAAAAAAAAAACGATGTAGAACCGGCATGGCAACGTTTTCCACGAAAAACGCTGTGTTTCACGTTTTTAAAATCTATCTTACCTTGCTTTTTAATTTTCTTCTTACTGGGTGCGCTTTCATCTTCAAGTTCAGCATGGAACTAAAACATTAAAAAAATCATTTACCCCGTCAAATAAAACCGGAAACATCATTCAAGTTTTCGTTCTGATACGTACCGCTAATACTGATCCTGTCCCTTCTAAAGCTGCAAAGGCCTTTTCCAAATCTTCAGGCCCTACATTGGGAAACTCATCGACACCACTTGGACAGAGGAAGCATTTGAAACCCACCACACCAGCCTTTACAAGATCTCGCAGCGAATCCTGAAAAAGTAACACGTATATTTTGAGGTTAGGGATAATAAAAACCTAAATAAATATTTTTGGTATCTTCTAATGTTACCCAAGTCAATATTATTATTTAATGTTTTAGAAGAAATGCTAAAACGCCTCCGCTTTATATAAATTAATTAACTTAACTACGGGAAGTGATTTGTCGTTTTACCTATTTCTAAGAGTGAATAACCTAGCTTTGAATAAAAATGCGACTTGCTTATATATTTAACGAATTCCGTTTATCCTTTTGGAAGTTTTATTATTATTTCACTGCTATATTATGGTGCGACAGAACACATAACACTCAAAACTTGTTCTTTTACCCATTTATAGTGAAAATATGTCCAATGAAAAAGCAAATAATGGTTAGGATGTTGGGTCAAATCACCATCGTAAACCCTACCTTTTCGTGTTAAATGTCGTAAGGTGTAAACGCTCTTAAATACTGAAATCATTTTACGTAATGGATGTTTATTTAAATAACTTCCAGAGTCACGTTTTTTAGAGTGTTTATCCTGCGCATGTTTGAGTTAGTCCGACATATCGTGTAGCAAAACACTTCGATGCCGCCGCTCAAGCGCCGCGTAACAGGCGCGTAGCGAGAGCGTCAGACGCGTAGCTAGACAAAGAAAATGCGTAGCAGTAGCGTAGGCGCGGCGGCGTAGCATGAATGTAGGAGCGTAGGCGCAGCGTAGCGGGGTTCAAGGAGCGTAGGCGCATAGCAAGACCGTAGAAGTGTCGTAGCAAAAGCATAGATTAGAAAGCATATTGTATAGCGGAACTATAGGCCGTAAGAGACGATCTATCGTATCGTTACAAATATACTTATTTCAATAAGAAAACAATGAAAGGATTTTTTGGTTTAAAATAAAATGGATATGCTGTAAAAAGGAAATGAAAAAAAACAGTCAACCGAAACTTATAATCCAACAATACTGGCCATAGATAGAATCCATTCCAAGATTCTAGCGTCACAGGTTATTCCGAGAACTATCCTAACTTAATATTATAAATGCGAAAGTAAGTTTGTTTGTTACCTTTTCACGACTAAACGGCTGATCGGATCTTAATGAAATTTGGCAAGAAGATAGATTTCAACCTGAGGAAGGACATAGGCTGTATATCATCACGCTACGACCAATAGGAGCGGAGTAGTAATGAAAAATGTTGCGAAAATGGGGAAAATGTGACGCAGACGAAGTTGCGCGGGACAGCTATAGTGTATGTATAAAGGGTATGAATTTATTTTAATGACAGTTGTTTGGTGTTGTTTTCTGGGAATTTGAAAGAGCTTAACGATCTCATGAAATCGTATATATCGCCGAGAAAAAAGCGTCGTAATCACGCCGTTGGCACTGGGCAAGCTTGTCTCAGTCATCTTTAATTATAATAATTTTCATACTTACATCGTTTCCTACAATAACTCCGCCCCAGAATCCTACATCTACATAGACGTTTCCTTCTGCGGAAGATGCTTTAGTTTTCAAGTTTTCCAAAGTCGTGGTCGGTGGAATTGAGTTCCTGCAAAATGTAGAGAGCTCATTTTCATAACCAGATCAAGATCAAGAGTCAAGTCAATTTCACTCTATTTAATTATGAACATCGTTAGGTGATTTGTTGTTTAGACATGTTATATTATAAATTATCCTTGAATGTAGTACGTATTTCCTTTATGCTGACGACAACACAAAGTTTGTCCTACTTTTGTATTTTCATTGCATTTCTCACAAAAATATTAAAGGGGTCGCTGACCGCTGTACTATCTTTTCTTTTATCAAATCTCAGATTCTCAGATAACAGGTATGATCTTTTCCGATAGAAAACTATGAAACATAATTTTAGTAGGACGATATGGTGAGATAGTGATAAACTATCTCCAGTATATACTTTTATTGATTATATTGTGTTAACTCTGATTGCAGAACAAAATTTTATTTACATTGCAAAAGAACTTATGGTTTTTAAATTAAAGTAATATTGATTAACTCTGTCAGTATATGTTATTTGCATTAAAAAACTTACCTGCTAACTAAACTAATTAATAGGTACTTAGTCGATCGCCAATCGTGCTTATAATAGTACCAGTTATCAATGAGCGACATAGTGCCACAACTAAACTGGAAGTAGGGTAATGTTTTATCGTGTATGAATAGGCACTACGATTTATAAATGGGGTCAGCAGTACAAATAAATGTATCTATACAAATAAATAAAGTTGAAGTTTTTGTTTGTAATTTCAAAATAACAGCTTTGTGCTAGATATATATACATACATCCAATAAAAGCTGTTAATACATGTACATACAAATGTATATACAAATACCGTACGTACCTACTTATAACAAAAAACTTTTAATTTTATTTTTGCGGTTAATCTCCAAAATGGGTTGAAAGCCAGATAGGCTACTTTTATAAAGAAATAGGTTTTCGTGCAAGAAAAACCTTTGAAATTTTTAACATAATCCGATTCAAATCAGGAAATTAAATTATTATAATAATTTCACGCGGACGAAGGTTGCGATAACTACTTAATACTACAAAGTGATAGCGCTATAGGGTTTGTTTGTATGTTTGAACGCGCTGATCTCTGAAACTACCAGTCGAATTAGGAGCCGACCGAAAAGAAAAAAAGTGAATAAATAAATGAAGGTCAGAAACGGCGAGTAAAACCGCGAGACGCAGCTAGTATACTCATATTTTTGTTAATTAATTTACGATCTTTGCGTTATGAGGAGGCATGCAGTTATTGTGATGTCATTATAAGCGCCAATTAGTGATCACTAATACTTGGCACTGTTCAATGTTGATACCTAGTTAATTACTGTTCGTGATATTTTGTAATAGACAATAGTTAATGGCCTGCACATCGCTTGCCTGTTGATAAAACAGTATATTGCTCTGATCTTAGTAAGAAAAAGTACCTACTTCTACTGGATACTCTGTTTCACCTAAACATTACAACTTCAGAAGTTAATGACTACCTAGATTACTTTAATCTGATATTTGCAGTATGTGGGCTTCGGGTCACCGTCAGCAAGGTACTTTGTATGCCGACCGCTTTCGCTCTAAATAATATAAATCTAAATTATATACAGGGTGTAACGGAAAGGGTATATACATCCTTAAGGGTGTGCTACAGACCATCAAACTGAACATGTTTCTCAACATAAAAAAATTTTTGCAGCGAAAAAAAATATCTGCTGCCTATACATTTGGGTCGAATAGGTATTGTAAATATCTATGGGGCAGCAGATATTTTTTTGCTAAAAATGTTTTATGATGAGAAACATGTTCAGTTTTATGGTCTGTAGCACACCCTTCAGGATGTATATACCCTTTCCGTTACACCCTGTATAAAGTACAATTTATACCACATCTCATCATAAAGGGTGTAAAAAGGCACTGGTTCTCCCTGTCATTGCGATAATTTTTTTGTTCTACACCATACCTGGGAACCTTCTAGTTATGGAGGTATTAGAGGTCGAAGTTCCAACGTTTTGACAAGTATTTTTTTAAATACAAGTTTTTAATGTAAGATTATTACTTTAAACACCTCCACGACCCTCGTACTATTCAATCCGTCCATCAGCACAATGTTTTGAGTGCGTAACATTGAGTTCTACCACAAAACATGATTTAACACCCCCAAAAAAAAAGTCGTTTCACAGCAATAATTTTTTAAAGTTACTTAGTTTCATGTACAGAATGCTTGGTTGACGGCTTCGTGATGAGGTGATTTACACCGTGTATGCTGTAGGTGTAGGGCCATTGTAGTAGAGTGGACTTTCAATTGAAGTGGGAACTAAACACAGATTAAGGTTTTTCTTCATCCTTTTAGCTCAAATAAGACTTTGATAAACTCACAAGGGCATGTCGACAATGGTGGTGATGCCACCAGCAGCTGCAGCACTGGTGGCTGTACGGAACCCTTCCCATGCCGTGCGACCAGGCTCATTGACGTGGACATGAGAGTCTACCACACCGGCCAGCAGAGCCAGGTTCCCGCCATCCACCACCTGAAAACATGGGTAATAAAATTTAAACCAACTTTACCTTGGAACTTAGTACATAGTTGATGATAGCGGTCTTGTTATATCTGGAGGTCGGTCCGTTAGACCGTGACCTAACCTGTAACAATGTTTTGCTTATATTTTTTTTTTAAGAACTTAACACTCGAATGATGACACCAAGGGAATACATTCATTGTGTATAGTACCTACAGGTATTATAGGTAACCTATAAATCACGATAGATACGCTAATGCAAATAATTCACCAGTAACCATTTATTAGAAGACCGGTTTGAGGAAAACAACGTACCTCACGAGGTGCAAACTTTAAGTAGTTGAGATTTGTAAAATAACGTGGTACCTTGATCTTTCCATCGCTTTCAGCTACAATTTTATCTGCCTGTTCCCTAGTAACAATTTGTTCGATGGTGCCGCGTTCATCCACCAGAACACCGCCGTCTGTGATACCGCTATCAGTGACGAGCCGTTTGCTCAAAAACAGGTGACGCTGAGACAACGCCATCGCAACACCGACTGGCAACAACTACGAGCTATACTTTTATCGAACCACGAGCGTCCAACACCACCGCTGTATAATTTACAACTAACTATTGATCTCATGACCACGCGCTGTTGGCGGTATCTGTTATCGTGGAAACTTAGTGACCATTGTAAACAAACAAATGGACGATAGTGATAAAGATGACGAAAGATATTCGATAAGAGTAAAATAACTGTAACTTGTATGCTGAACCCACATCTTCAGTAACTTTTATTTGGAAGACTGAGAGATTGATGATCCCATAAATTAAAGCACTAACCGTATTTAGAATAACTAAAAATATTCTACGGATCTGATGATGAAAGCTCTTCGACAAGAAGTTGTGTCCTCCAAAGATTAATGATGGTTTCCAATAAATTGATTCAACGGTACAATGACTTGATTGCGGCGTAGTAACAAAAGTACTTAATTTCGATCCCATTGTTCCTTATCAAGTCATAATAATAGTGATACACAAAGAAGTGTAACTACGAGTACAATAGATAATTTCATTTAGGATTAATTTAATTTCAAACTATGAACCCATACTGAGCGTGGGCGCTAAGCATCTGGCACCGAATATTGACGAATCATACAATAAATGCCAACGGCCTACCTTGAACTTCGCCTTGAAACAGAGCTCATCATCAGAGCACGCGGGGTGCAAGAAGGCCATCGCCCTCCACCACCAACCCCCCCTCGCGACATATACAATGCTAGTGCACAAGTACTCAGTAAATTGTAAACACATACCGGTTCCGGTTTGTCCTTCTTCCAAAGGGCAGGATGATCCAGATTCCGAACGAACCATTAATAACATAATAATAAAAAGTCTTGTCTAGCATCAGCTCATTACGGTCTCTCACAAGTCCACATAAATGCGAATATTAACAACTTGTATGTACAGTCACGGACTTTAATTGATGAGCCACTAGCCACTGTTTGTATTTTAGCCGTGTAATGCAAATCGGGTTTAGTCGGCTATACTCGTACATAGTACAGAGTGACTACCCAAAGTCAACAAATTGCAGATCTAGCAACCGTTACCTAGCGACCATTTGTTTTACCGTAGCCATAGTAACGCTTAGCGTACGGAAAAATTATGATTTGTAATTTTGACATCAGAAAAACTCGCACCCACGATTTTATCCGAACGCGTGGCGTCCAAGATGACATTCGTTACAATTATTTGATTCACCAAAATTCAAAATAATCGTCTCTGACATCAACATTTCAACTGTCTGAAAACCAATCCAAGGTTTTCAGAAATAAAGAGTATTTAATTAGCTCTTATTCAAAGAAGGTCAGTAAGAAATAGATTGGATAAACGTATGTAACCTTTTATGGATTTTTCATTGACAACTTATTAGTCTTTCTTCAAATTCTATTGATAAGACTTTTTTCGATTATTACTAATATGACATCTTGTTTACGAGTATGGCGTTTGAGTTCGGGTTTAATCGTGTAATTTCGTGAATGGATAAAACTGCTAAATTAAAAAGTTTAAAAATGGCTCATCAATTAAAGTCCGTGACTGTACATGAGCAAAACTTCCTAAGAAGCTAGGTCACTCGTTCGGGTCAACTTTGAACGTTTGAAAACAAGGGCATTGGCAATTTCAGGGTCTACTTAGTTCGTGTGTGTACAGTTAGGTGGTGCCGCTGGCGACAGCGACGTGCCGGTAAACAATGCGAGTGACATTGGCGGCAAGTAAGGAAGAGACGCTCCGTGCATAGTAATGATGGAGGAGCTCGGTGCGCCAACGTACCTCGACACCACGTACGATAGCAATGCGCAAGTCTGGACAGTCCGGGCACAGCACATTACGTCCCGCTACTGATAGAGCTTTACTACAAGTGATATAAAAATAAAAACTTTTACAAAATATTGACGAGTGTAGTCTAATAAAACCAATCACCAAACCAGACACGAACCTAAGAATTAAAAGCTTCATTCTGATGAGGCACGCACGAAGTGTAAACAAGGATACATTTTGTGGAGACCTTTACCACTATCTCTAGCAAAGCATTCGATACACAAACTGACAAATCAAGGAATACTTTCAAAATTACAAATTATGTGAAATGTGTAAAAACGTGAATTTGAATGTTCAATGTCAATTTTGAATTAAATTTTGTGAATGTGGTGTTTAAATTCAAATGTACAACGCAACGAAATATAAGGTAAGAGATTTTTATTATAGTTTTTGCTACTAGTTCAGTACAGCAAGAGCTACTTTTTGTATGTTTTTCCTAGTATAGAATGTTTTTCAATCAATTAATCACGCCTCAACTGCTATAGATAAGATATGGATATTTGGCAGGCGGGTACTTAGATCATGACTTGAACGAAAGCAAAGGATTGCCGCGGTATAATGTTCCCATGGGATAATTGCCGACTTTCACGCAAGAAAAGCCACTGGCTAATCAAGTTATTTATATTTTTGCGCCTGACATAGTACAGACACGTATTATAATTATTACAATCAGGTACTAACTTTAATTTAGGGTAACTATACAAAGCACTTGCCAAATCTTTATGAGATCAAGTCATGACAAACTGGATCGTATAACAGGTTAGTAACTAAATTAATTTTTAGTTCATAAACCCAAACCATCGATCGATATTGCAAATTGAAAAATATTAATAATTATTTGCTAGTCGGCTCATTCAAAAACTCATTTCGAGAATCCATATGATTAATTATTTATAACATTATTAAAATATAAACTAGTCCATACTAACCTATAGTGCCAGTTAGTAAGCACGGACGTTGAAACGTAATTTCTTACTAAAAAAAAAAGAGCACTGGTTAGGGATAAGTGGAAAGAGGAAAGGAAGGTCTTTGCCCTGCAGTGGGACACAAATGGCTAATAATGAGTTACGAGAAAGAAATTCCGAATTACGTTCGATTTTATGTACCTATCTATACTGCTAAAATTAGAGCGGTCCTTCAAATTATCTATTCAGGAACCGACACAACGGTGAAGGAAAACATCGTGAGGAAACCGGCATGTCCTAGAACCAAAAATTCGAAGACATGTGACATCTACCAACCCGCACTGGGCCCGCGTGGTGGATTACAGCCCACTCCCTCTCATAGGAGAGGAGGCCTGTGTCCCAGCAGTGGGAACATGATAGGCTAATGATGATGATGATGAACCGACAATTTGTCCAGTCAAGAATACAAATGAAAGCGAGAGATTGGCGGCTCTTTGACCTTTTCAATAATATTTCGTACCTTTTTATATAAATAATTTATTACCAAAAGTCAATAACCAACTTTATGGAAATCCTAAACCTATTGATATTTTTTTGTTGATCCATTCATTCTTTTTTTTATTGTGTAGCTCATTAATTTTATTAGACTTGAATAACGGTTTCATTATCCGTTTTTATGAGATGTTTTATTTAAGTGAAAAATTGTATCTGCCACATTTTTCCATTTGTACAAAATAATCTAAAGGGAAAATAATAATAAGCAGTCTTTATATAAATAAAAACGTCGATCCGCCATCCATCTTGTTCTGGAAAGAATTTCGAATAAAAGAAATTCATCCTAATCACAATCCACTTCAAATTAAATTGATTGAGTTGTATCAAATCTACCCTATAAAACCACTCGAATAAAAATATTGCTGAATACGGGCTGACTGAGCAGATTTTCAAGATTGGCTGTACACCTACCTACCTTTACTAAGCACAGACCCGAATTGTTATATTCTATGCTCCATTGATAAAACATCGCAATAGTTCCCTTCCTTGGTAAGAGTTTTATTAGGTACCTCGCAAAAAGCTTCCGTAAAAAAGACAGTTCTGAGATACAAACAACCTAATTACCTGACACTCTAAATTAAAAGCTTAAACAATCTGAAAAGTTCTCAGCAGTAACGAAAGAAAAATAAAGACTGTAAAAGCTTTGACAGCCAAGTGGTATTTTTATTAATAAAGAACTTTTGAAATCGCTCCAGAAAAAAAAAAACTTGTAAATTGATCAGTAGTATAAAATAATAACATTTTGTCTCATCTTAGGGTAACCATGAGTTACTGACAGAAAATACAATTGTGCGAAACACACCGTTGTCTGTTGAAACGGTTTTAAAAGTAGTATGAAGTGTGAAACTCTGGTTCTATCGTGAGTAAAACTTAAATTAATATACGGAGTACTTCAAAAACACTCGAATTTTATTGTACTCTAGCCATTGAACCGTTGCTCCTTCGTTAGTGTCTTATTTCTTGCTTCGTGCCATATACTGCTACAGGTAGAGCTGAAAACGTTTTGAGGTTTTGTTACCATTTGAGCTTATTTTCCTCTCTGACAGCAGTGGAAGTTGTCCCTAAACATCGCTAATTGTTGTGCACAAACGTGGGTGCGACGCGAAGCTCGGCTCGATGACACCGGGGTATTTAACACTAGGTGACGCGCGCGCCGCCCGCTCAGTCGCACCAGACCCGCGCACGCGCAGCTTCACAACACGGGGGTAGTGTTTTATTTATACCCTATTGTATTTACACAGGATTATACAAAATAGGTATGTTTATAAAATAATTTCGCATCACATTATGATTACATCAATTTCACAAAGCAATAAAAACAAACAAGGTGGGAATTAAAAGTGGATACTAGAAAATGCCGGTAACATTACAAACAGAAGGTACATTTAGATTCTTTTGTTTTTCAGATAGAAGTTCAAAATACCACTGAAAGCTCCCCGTCATGGGGCATAACTTCACACTATGGGTAAGTGTTTTCTTATAGTATTTATCTTTATTTTCTTGAAAGAGCAAACGTTTCCTTTTGTGTCATAACTGGCAAAATGTGTGGTGCCTAACCCTTCGGGGATTACAGGCGTGATGTTAAGTTCAAAAGTTTCATTATATTCGTAGTTAATTGTAATTCAATTTCTCTCATTACCTTTTAATGCCTAAGAATGTGCCCGAAGGGCCATCAATTATAATTTCCTAAATAACATATTCCATCAAACACATTGTATGAGTTAAAACGTGTAATAAAATTAAGCATTAGTGGATATCAATAACGATGATCAACAAACACCTCATTTAAGTTAATAGGAAAAACAATTATTATTTATGGGTCAAGTTTAATGAACTATTAACACAAAAATAAATTCGAGAAAACAAACCGAATTTTGATAGCCGTAAAACAGTAGAGATACACGACATACAGAAAGATACAGATGCCTGGCGTGTACCTAATACTTAACTGTTAATGCATTATTTGAATACTGTCCCCAAAAATTCTTCGGCGAAATAAGTGTCTCTTTGGCTCATTTCTTATGCATGACATGAATGCCTCCTTATATATTAAGTCATGTGGGAAAGTTAACTGCAGCACCTGCATGATATGAGGCAGTGGGGCACACGTGGTCGGGAGCAAGGTCGGGATCAGGATAAACCAGGGCAGTACTTAGTATGAAACCGGTTCAGCTTTTTTATTTTTGTACCTTTGCACAGAAGGTGCTCTACTTCATTTTGTCGTTTATTTACTTATGTACTTGAATGGATTTTTGCAATTTGACTTAATGTTTGTAGCGATATTTTTTATTCATTTAAAAGTAACCGTTTACTTTAACGAGAACTATTGGTAATTCAATGATGTACAGTAAAGCCCAAATCATTATTCCATTAGGTTTACAAAAAGTTCGAACGGCGCCAGCAATACATGTAACGATCTCTATTGATGTTTGGTCAAGTGTAAATTAGCTTGAGAATCTTTTTGGAAAAGATAGCGGTACTCACCGATATTGTGAGAGATTTAAGACTCTTGAAATATCATCTAAACAACATTTAGTTAGTTAGCAAGTACCTACGACTAAAACACGAGAACAAGCAAATAGCAGACGCATGTTATTGACAAAGCTCGGCTAACTGTGGTTTGAAAGCGTTGTTAAAGCAATGACTAATTTCATGTTAAGTTTGAAGAAGTGACATATGGTTGTACTGTTTTCATATCCTCATCGTGACTCATTGACATTAATTGACCATTGTTTTTATGGACGGTACTTGCTAATAATAAGTGTAAAAATGCAAACGGCCAAAGTGAACTGTTTATCATAAATATAAGAGCTTAATTTTGCGAATATCTTTCGAATACCGAGGCGCAAAAAGGATGAACCATTGTAGAGTACAGACTACTATAATAATATACATGTCAATTAGCTCCTACCATTTATGGGCTCTACAAAACTATTGTTGGGTTCAAGTACGTTAGCATATAACTTTAGAGATATCGCATTTTTATATCGTAAGTTTTTTTCGATTTTGTGTAGGTACTACTTCCTTCAGTAGGAATCTTTAGGTAGGTACATCTAAAGCCCTTGTGAACAAAAGCTCGAGATTACATGCCATTATTTTCAACTGCATACCGAGGGTAAATTAAATCGAAAGTGCTAATTATGTCTATTAATTTAAGCAGCTAGCAAAAATGTAGAAAATGACCGTGTTTTCACGTGCCATAGGTACATACTTTAAAGAAAAATATTACCATATTATAGTCTTCACTATTTTATACAGGGTAGTATGCAATGCACGCACGGGTACGCATGATCGTGCGTCGCTCCCGCGGCCTTCATATCAACACAATGTCAAGTTGTATCACTCCAGTTTCCTACAACGTTTATGTTTTTTTAAGCATCTAGATTATAAGGGGATTTATTCCTTATTCTAATATCGTCGTTGATCACATCATCGAACTCTATTAGACCTTTAAAACCAGGCAACAAGTCATAAAAATAATACTTGTTCCATTTTGACAAAAAACTAATCTAGATTATTGATTGAGGGCGTTTTGCATCGCTCGGACTATAAATGCAAATTGAATGCACATATCTTGACCATAAAGTTAATGAGCTGAGGATTGGGACAATAACACGGCTGTTGGGATTTATAAACATACATAAGTTATCACAAATATCGGATCCAATATAAAGCTCGAGTCCTAATCGCCGGCGAAATGTCACGCGAATACACCTTGGACTGGTTGGGAAGATGACGATGACCCCGCGGGTAGCCGAGCCGCTACCTGCGTCTGATGCCTGTATGCAAATTGTGTTGTTTTCCGAACGACCCGAGTCAATGTACTAGAGATCGTTTATTAGTAATTTATTAGATCGATTCTCCACTCCCAAAATACAGCACAAAAGCGTTAGATAATCAGCTATTCCGGTGGTCAAAAATTACTTGTTTAATAATAATACTAGTTAAGCAGGATTTAGAGAATAACCGCTGCTTATATAGAGTAGACAATCTTAAAAAAATATGTCCTTTTTGGAAACAAAATAACGTAACGGTTTTCCAACAGTTTAAAAAGTGGAAAATAACGCAAACTGCGCAGGATTTTCCTGCATGTTTTGCTGTAGAATATTTTACGTGCAGGCTACGAGTAGGCGTTTCACATTACGGTATCAAAGATTACTCCTTTTGTCGCAAGTTTTCATGAGACATTTCGAAAGTGTTGTCACTGCTTTGAAAATATCTCGCGTTAACAGAATTAATGTGTACTACAAAGGTAGTGTTTTAAGCAAGGTTTGATTTCTTTGCAGTCCTGTTTATTTTTATGTTTGATGAACATTAATTTACCGTTTTAGCATTGGCATTAATATAACTGCATTTTTTTTAATCACAAGCTTTATTTTTACGACAAAATAATATCCAATATTCATATAAACAACTTGCGGCCATTGACATCATCACCACAATAAATGGAGAATAAACACAAACTTTGGTGAACCAGTCTCAAGTGTTGATCTTAATTCTTGAGTCTGTCAAGTTATGTAAATTCCGCAAAGACGCGGTGCTATACATGATCGGAAGGTCGCTGACCGCTACCGCCTACACTTCACATATTTTCAGTTAGGGCGCCGCACATAGAAAAACCATTCAATCTTTATTAATGGTTCCTTTGTAAGCCATCAATTGATTCACATACCACAAAGACATTGTTAGCAGAGTAGGTAAACTTTTTGTAAGCACTTTTTGTAGTCTCATTTAACGGTATTCCCTTTAGGTTACAAGGCATCGTATAATGCCTATAGGCTTTAATTTAAATGTCGACTGATAAGTGATACCATTACTATTGTTATGAATGTCAACAAACTTTTTTATGATAAAGGTCGATAGCCTCGAAGCCTCCTATTCTATGAATTTAATGCGAAGCACGATATCTGCCTCTTGTTGAGAATAAAAATTAAGAAAGGCAGACGAAACTCGAAACCCATACCAAAAGTGCTAATATGGTCGGTGCTAATAAACAAAGGACCTCGTTTTTTTCTTGTATTGTAATTTGAACTGATTTTAATATGTGACTTATTTGCAGTGCGCTTTAGCGTTAGCGCTATGCGCATACGCACTAGCGTCTCCTCGTGCGGGCTTCACGTTCGCACGAAGCGCCGTCGAAACGGTTCCGCAGCACGATCCCATTGCTTCACCGATACGTGCCTCCGTCGAAAGTATACCGTTAAGGTAAATTGAAATAAAAATCTTAAAAAACGGTGTTTTATTGTGCACATACAAAGTACCAGAATTGATTCCATGTATTGCATTGTAGGAGTGTTCGTGATGAAGGAGATGAGAGACTGCCACTACGTGACGCTGTGGAAAAAAGACCGATCTCACTGATAGAACCAGAATCATCATTTAAGTTATTAGAGGTAAATAATTTAAATACAGAACATAAGAATACAACCGAATGGACAGCCTCAACGTATTCAGTATAACATCATTTCGAACCAACGTTTTTTTAGTGCAATAAATAATAAGAATACAAGGTACGAAATTATTATCTGATTAAAATTGCCTCTCTCAGGATCCTGATGTCATTTTGGATGAAGAGAGTCTTGGAGCATGGAAATATTACGGCGCTGCTGGCTATCTTAATAAGTAAGGACATTCTAAATATGCACGAATAATATATTCTTATAATAACTGTTGAAGTTTAACTAAAGCTGATGCCTTTTTCTTGGCAGCAGCACCCGCAACGATGAGAGATTGCAGCTAGGAAATGCGAACTTACAAGGTAAAGCAGGCAGTTTCATGACTAATTTCAATTTGCATTTACTGCAAGTTCCTCATATTTATATTATTCTTGTTTTTGTTCAGCGATGCAGCAGACGGTGGCCGGTCCCACGGCGCGTCGCTTGGTGGTGTGCTACATGGAGTCATGGGCGGCCTACAGGGCCCCTCCGCTAGCTTTCACCGCGGGATTAGTGCCCAACTCCTGCACACATCTTCATTACGCGTTCGCCACCATGCACCCCCATACTTACTCTGTTATTCCCAACAATGAGGATTATGATATCGTTAAAGGTGAGGAAAGTATAATAAAATAGAAAAATGACAGTTGTTCTTGCGTTATTGAAACTTAAATTAACATTAACAATGAACTAAATTAACATAAACATCAAAATGTAGAGCAATTTAAGGCATTTTGACTTTTTCACAGGTGGTTACCGCATAGCGACCGGCCTGAAACGTCGTCTTCATGGCTTGAAAGTGATGATCAGTGTGGGAGGTGAAGGCACTGATCGCCTGTTCAGCGAAATGGTACAAGAACCAGCTAGACGGAGCATGTTCATAGAAAGCGCTGTCAACTTCATGAGAGACCACGACTTTGACGGATTGGATCTTCACTGGGTATACCCAGGTAAAGATACTTATCAATAAAATTATGGCATTTGTGCCGCTTTTTAGCAAAGAACAGGTATTAAAGCTGATTTAAAATTTTCAGGTGAAGACGAAAAGGAGAAAGAACTGTTGACAGCCCTGCTCTACGAGCTCCGAGAGAAGTTTTCTTCTTATGGATTCTTACTCTCAACCATTCTACCTCCGTTTAGGTAAGACCCACCTACTAAAAGAGCTGTAAGATCAAAATTATATGAAAGTAAAAGATTTATACAGTCAGTGCCGAAATAGTACGAGTACTTGGACAGAAAAAGAGAAAACATAAAATAAATTACTAACAGGAAAAGGGTGAAAACTCAGTAAAAAACAATTTTAGTAACAAAATATCCTTATAATCATCAGGTATCAAATAGAGGATGGTTACGACCTGAGCGCAGTGAGTGGAGCCACCGACTACACAATCTTGCAGGCTTGGGACATGACTCACGCTAACCGTGACGAGGCTCCATCGAGAGCTGTGCAGCACAGTCCGCTGCACAAAGATCCTGGAGCAGCCGCTCGGGACCAGCGATATGATAACATTGTAAGTACACTATAAGTACAAAGCGGAGTGCGTGTATGAGCAGATACATATGAATGTGGAAGATAGACAGGATTGTTCCATGGGAAAAAGACGTGGTCATATTAAACTGTAGAGTCGGTACCTTTGTTAAATATTTTATGAATTTTGAAGGACGTTTTTGGTAGAGTCACATGCATTATGCGATTAATAAACTTATAGCTTTGAATTATGGCATAATTTATAAATTATTTAAAAATCATTTCACCGTAATTCTGTATATAAGTTCTCAAACCAAAGTTCTGCTTTATATGCTGTGTATATAATAATAATAATCACAGAAATCGAAGTTTCAATAGGCTTTATTGACATCAAAACTCGTCAAATCTACTGATATAACAAACTTTAGATATCAGGCAATGCATAAAAATAAAATCCTTAATGTTCTGATTTACTAGTATACACATTACAATACGCATATTTCCACAGGAATTCATGGTGAAGTTCATCCTGCGCCATGGCATGAACGCTGAAAAGTTAGTGCTTGGCGTTCCGTTCTTCGGCCGCACTTACACTCTTGCGCCGGCGACGCTGCCCGCACCTGGTGCTGCTGTCAGTGGGTGGGGAGATGAAGGATCTTATACACAAACTAAAGGACTTCTGGCTTACTTCGAAGTAAGTATTTCTTTAACAAACCAGCCAGTTCTAGTACTCGTCGTAATTTTAAAGCTTCCGACCTTAAAAGGAAAATCACATATTACTCGTCTGCGGCGAGGTTAAACCGTCCGCGAAATATTTCAAGTTACTAAACTAAAAAGATGGAGAAAAAGGTTACCTATTAAAAAAAGGAAAAACCCAACTGCGGTGTGATAATCTGAAAACAAGCACAATTTTAAAATAAGGGAAAATTGGAAGCAGGCGGGTCCCAGTCCATATTTATAATTTATATTCAAACTAAATTCAAACAATTTTTTTTTTATATTCAAACGCTTGCTTCCAACTTTTTGCCCATCTGTCAAGGAGTTTTGTTTTCTGATACTAAAACTACTTTCATATTATAATGTATGGAATTTTGGCTTACAGTCTTGTGTCGAGTATCCTTGTAAGTAACCATTAGGTGGTTTTCTAAATGTTTTTCTATTTACAGATTTGTATAGCCGAACGTGAAGGTAAAGGACCAAGCGGCATTGATAACGGTGGGAATACTTACGCTGTTTTCGACAACCAGTGGATCACCTTCGACACCCCGGCAACGGTCTTAGAAAAGGTACTTGATATAAAAGTTCAACCACTATGCTAATATCATATACTATGCTTTCGTTGGTTTGTTGCTAAACATAGATCTCCAGAAAGTCATGGGTCAATGTTGTATATTGTTCTACTTAAAACAGATATTAATGTTCGATGTCCTTAAACAGATGAAGTTTGTAGTAACCACGGGCTTAGCCGGAGCCGCAGCGTCATCCATCGATATGGACGACTTCAGAGGACTGTGCGGTCAACCTTTCCCAATGTTAAGCGCCATTTCAACCACATTGAACGGTAATACTCCTACACCTATTGTAATTTTGACCTTCAAAAAGTGCTGATTATCAACTTAGTTTTTTTTTTTGACGCTTCATTTAATTACTAACTTTGATCAAGTTAAAACTCACAAACCACTTTCGTTTCGTACAGGTGAAGCCGTCCAAACGGACCAGTCCTCATTGAAAATAGGATCTTGTGAATCTGAGAACGCATACTTAGCGTCTGACGAAGACTCTTGCGCACACTTCCACTTCTGTACTGGAGGCATCAGTTACAGGATGTCTTGCGAAGATGAACGACTTTACGATCCTTCTACTGGATTCTGCGGGTAAGATAAAGCTAGATTATGATAATTTAATAATGTAAGTTCCGTTCACAAAAACGATACCTCAGCTAAGTAGAAAGATTTATCTAAATATTGTGTTCTTCAACAGTCACCAAGACGTTGCCAAATGCATGCCTGGACAAAGCCTTCGGATCAGCGTTGAGGATGCAGCTCGGTTCTTATCGCAAGCATATGAAAATGATTTTGAGGTAACTGCTGATCATTTCAGCTAATATAAATAATTTTTCGACAAATTGAAGAAGTGTATTAATTTCAATGTGTTTTCTTTTCAGTGGAATGACCCTGCCAAAGACATGTATGTTAACAAAGACCCAGAGCGTTTAATTGCTGAGTTGGATACCAAAAAGAGTAAGATACACTTAAAATTATTTTGAAATCTTATTTGGCGTAATTTAACGTAAGCCAAAAACTTTATTGTCAAATAAATCTTATTTTGTAGGTAAAAAAAGCGACAAACTCGTGGTATGCTACATGACGAGCTGGGCATTCTATCGTCGCGGAGACGGGAAGTTTGTTCCTGAAAACATCGACACTAGGCTTTGTACCCATGTGGTGTACGCCTACGCATCACTCTCTCCTGATGACCTCATTGTGAAGGAGTTCGATCCATGGGCTGATGTTACCAACAGTAAGTATTTATAATGAAATAAATTTTGGAAACTGAAATAGAAGCTGATCTGAAAGTATGCACCGACTCAATTTAATTCAGGCTAAAAAGTAAATAATTATTTGCCTCTCTTCCAGATCTTTATGAGCGCGTAACATCTTTAAGAGACGTCAAAGTCATCCTAGGTTTGGGAGGTTGGACGGACTCCGCTGGCGACAAATATTCCCGAATGGTGTCATCTGAGGCAAATCGTAGCAAATTCATTGAGAAATTGATTCCATTCTTGCGGTCGCACAACTTCAAGGGACTCCATTTGGATTGGAACTACCCAGTTTGTTGGCAAAGCAACTGCAAAAAGGGTGCTGTTTCTGATAAAGCTAATTTCGCTAAATTCGTTCAGGTAACTTATTGAAACATTTCATTTTTTTTCTGAGAGAAAGACAGATAGCACGTCTTAAGAATAGAATAGAATAGAATAGAATAATTTTATTTGTGTAAAAACATGGTACATTTAGGTCTTATAAATAGGTTTGTGAACTTACATGTTTTACCATAGAATGGCATACAAATATTTGAACATGTTAAACATGAATTTTAATACGAGACATACATTTGTTAAGATATTAATACTATAGCATGTCTAGGTAATAACGCTTACAATTTAAGGATTCGTATCTATTCGAATCTTTAAATAATAAAATAATATAAGCTTAAAAATAAAAAATAAAATGAAACGCAACAACATGAAATATTTTGTAGAGCTCAGTAACCATATCTATCAGTCACTTTCTTTCCAGCAATCCATTTGTGTTTTGGCATCCTAAGGGTGATCGATCGATTGGTGTGGTATATAACACCCTAAGATCAAAATGCAAATACATTATTTTGGTTCTGCACGTTAAAAAAATATCAAAGGAAAGACGGGGTTAATTAACCAATTTGTTAACGACTACTAGAGATAATTAATGAAGAATATATTCTTCTTTACAGGAATTATCTAAAGCTTTACACGGAGCCAACATGGAACTTGGTGTCGCTCTCTCTGGTTACAAAGAAGTGATCGAGTCTGGTTATGATTTGCCAGTTCTATCGAAGGCGGCTGATTTCCTTAGCACAATGACTTATGACTACCATGGAGGATGGGAGAAGGCTACTGGGCACCATACTCCGCTAGTACCATCACCCAGGGACACTTTAGCTTATTACTCAATCGTAAGTAAAGAAATGTCAAATAAATAAGCAATTTACAATTATTTAATGTGATCAGAATTGTCTCTAAAGTTCAATTGTTCTTTAGGAATACGCAGTCAAAGCCTTAATTAGCGGTGGAGCAGATCCTAAGAAACTTCTCCTTGGCTTGTCGTTCTACGGCCAATCGTACAGACTAGCTGATGTTGACGGAGTTAAGGGCCCTGGATCTTCTGCCGTCGGCCCGGGCGAGTCAGGAGAGTTCACCAAGCAACCCGGAATGTTGGCTTACTATGAAATTTGCTACAGAGGTTGGTAGCACATTATACAATATTTCACAGGCGTATTTTATTTTTGGCCTCGATGAAGAAATATAACAAATCGTATTTTTATTATAGTGAAAAACCTAAGATGGAAGACAGGCAGACAGGACAATGCAGGACCTTACACATACTCCGACAATCAATGGGTCGGATACGATGACCCCAAATCTATCACTGAAAAGGTTTGTGTACATTTTTTTTTTTGCTGCTTCCATAAATTAGTTATTTGCTTCAATTGAATTGAAATCCCAAACCGCAGCTTGAACTTAATTAAGGTCGCTTTCAATTTCTGTTATTGGTTCTAAATTACTTGGCATGACACATCACTTAAGAACAGTATAGTCATCATGACCAATTGTTACATTTGACTAAGTTAGTATTAATTATAAGTATACAGTTAGATAGTGTGTGCGTTTGAACAAAACATGCTGGGTGAGTTGCTTTTGCGTCCACAAACCAACAGCCAAAAAGTGATATTGTTTTAGATTATAAGCCGGGCTTCTTCGTTGGTTTAGAGGTCGCAAACGCGGTTGCTGAGGATGAAGTCCTAGGTTCGATTCCCAGGAGGGGCAAATTGGGACCCCCTATTATAAGGGATTTAAACATAACTGGCGAAATGTGGGTGTACTATTAGATAAGCCGCTGCCTAACCCTTCGGGGATTACAGGCGTGATATTATGTTATTATCAACCTTAAGTTTCTCATCATTAGACTTCCAAGTTTTAACTGCTATTGTTTTGAGTACGGGGCCAGTCACAAATGTATCGTAAGCATAGCGAGTACCTACTTGGAACTCAATATAAACTATGTGCAGGTGGAATGGGCGTTACGTCAAGGCATGGGTGGTGTCACAGCTTGGGCGATAGACCTGGACGACTTCAGCAACCGTTGCTGCGCGGAACCATCGCCACTCCTTCGTGCTGCCGGTCGAGCCCTGGGTAGAGAAGTACCTTCGCCACCGACTACAGCTTGTGAAAAACCGCCTGAACCTGTCACACCGTCACCACCTACTACTACCACTGTTGCGGCTGATGGTGAGTTCGAATCCCAAATGCAATATGCATTTTTAAATGATACAAGTATCTTTGTTGCAGGAGAAGAGTAAGCACTTTTTCCTCGTCACCTATAAAGTTACACGACTTTCTTACGCTAACTTATATAACAACTACTAACTTTTTAAGGTAAAAAATATTGCGTTCTCGTAGAAAGAAAGCAACATAAAACTTATTTCGTCCCAGTTCAATAAATGCATTATTTACATATTCTGCTTTTATTCCTTCCAGTGTCAAATTTTCTTCTCGTAGAATTCACATTCAATAAGGTACCGTCTACGCCACAATTCTTTGAATACTCATTAACTTTCACACGGTAGGTTCTATCGGAGGTGGCAGTCACGATCATCACCACCACGACCAGACATCGACGACGTGGCCGAGCTGGAACCCATCCACAACACAGAGCACCACTCAGACATGGTGGCCTGCCGCAACCACTCCAATGACCACTACCACTTCTACTACCACTAAACGTCCCACCATCCAGACACGGCCTACTAGCACTAAGAAACCTCCATCTGATTCCGGTAAGTGAAAGAAACATGAATAAGTGCATTCAACGAAGTAGCGCCTCTATACTCGTATGATACGAAAATAAAACACTAGTGGACCAATTTAGTAGACAATTTGTCATCGTGACGTGAATATAGGGTGTAAAACACCTCTTAACGAAGCCGAAAGGCACTGGTTCTCCCTGTCATTGCTATCATTTTTTTGTTCTACACCATACCTGGGAACCTTCTAGTTACGGAGATATTAGGGGTCAAAGTTCCAACTTTTTGACAAGTATTTTTTTTTAATACAAGTTTTTAATGTAAGATTTTTGCTTTAAACACGTCCACGACCCCCGTACTATTCAATCCGTCCATCAGCACAATGTTTTGAGTGCGTTACATTGAGTTCTACCACAAAACATGAGTTTACACCCCACAAAAAAAAAGTCGTTTCCCAGCAATAATTTTTGCGTAAAGTTACTTAGTTTCATGTACAGAATGCTTGGTTGACGGCTTTGTGATGAGGTGATTTACACGGTGTAGTCAATAAATCTGGTACCAAATAAATCTACAAATAGAAATGCGCGAGAAAGCCAAATTACACCTTTGGTCCAGATTACACGTTGACCGTTGTAGTCCGCTCATACTTAAGCCACAGAGGATCAGACAAAAGATTTTGAGACTAACCCGAGTACAGACTTCTAAACCCGTGCTGGGCACTGTTAAGATAGGCACTGTTGAGAGTATTGAAGATTAAGTATCAAAAAATAATAATTTACCCATTACAGCCAGCATAGAAGGCCAATCATGCAACGCAGGCGACTACCACGCGGCTCCAGGCGACTGCGAGGGTTACCTGCAGTGCGAGGGCGGCGCATGGCGCAAGCACCGCTGTGCACCCGGCCTGCACTGGGCCTCCAAAGTCAACCGCTGCGACTGGCCTAGCTTCGCTAAGTGCACCGGTAATTATGTTATGATAGAAGTCATATTTCATGGCCGCTGGTTTGGGATGGATTTCTAGTGTAGCCAGACCAGGTGACCTACTATGACGTCCTAAAACATTATTGTTTTACTCCTTTTCCAGTGTGGGAAACAGATGGCGCTAGACATGTATATATGACACTGTATAGCTCCATCTCGTTCCCACACTGCAATAAGAGTAAAACAATACTGCTTTAAGACGTCATGGTAGGCCAGCAAATACAGCTAATTTATATCCAGCGGAGATCTGGTAGTAAATGCGATGTTACTGCTAATCTGCTGCGAAATTTTATTGGAAATAACAACTGTTACAAATTTCGAGTAAGTATGCTTTTGTAGTCTGAGACAAATGGAATACTACACAGTCTAAATTCTTGTTCTAGAAACAGCAAGTAGCGAAGCAAGCACAGCGACTACGACTCTAGCACCGATGACGTCACGTCCTCCGCCGAGACCGACCACGACCACAACCTCCACCACAACCACCAGACGTCCCACAAGCACTACTACTACCACAACAAGGCGACCAACCACAAAACCCACCACTGTGCCGGTCCAAGCTGGTAAATATATTCATCAGTATTCGGCAAATAGCGATGTAAAACAAAATCCAATTCCTATGTAAAGGTCATTAAAAATGGCGATGCTTAAGACCGTCAAACAGTTACTGAAATAGGTATTTAAAGATATTGCATGAGAACTCCTGTTGACGCGACGGAAAGACGAGGAGGAGACAATTTTCTTTTTTATGTTACCAAGGCATTGTCTCAAAACAAGAGATGCTATTCCAGCAGGCAACAAAATTTACTTATACTTCTTATTCTTTTCACTCGACATAAAAAAACGTAAAACTTTAAAAGTCAAAGTCAAAGCATTTATTTTAATTAGACCATTACAGGCACTTTTGAAAGTAAAAAAAAAAAAACGCGAAGCTACAGTCCCAGTCACAAGGCATAATAACTTATGAAAATACTGTAGTTGCCCATTCCGTAGCGTAGATCTCTATGGAGAAGAATGGGCAAGAAACTCCATGGACAGAGTGTCCATGGAGTTTCATGCCCTTTTAAATCAAAATATGTTACAAAATCTTGGTTACATCATTCATGTTAAGAATTACTAATATGTGAGAACAATGTAGAAATACGGGCAAGTTAAGAGCGTCCAGAGTAAAAGATTAAATTAGTAATTAAAAACTTGTGTTTGTCTGTATTTGAAATGCAATCAAGAGTTTCCATCTTTTTATTCCCATTTCCCACAGACTCAGTAGACGGTCCTGTGGACGGTGAGTCATGTTCTGGCGAGCAATACAACTCAGTGCCCGGTGACTGCAACGCGTACGTACACTGTGACGGCAAAGTGTGGCACATGCAGCACTGCGCGCCCGGACTGCACTGGAGCAACAAACAGAAGCACTGCGACTGGCCCAAGTACGCCAAGTGCGAAGGTGAATACACTTCTATTACCTATAATACATGATATAAGCATTTAGCCCTGGAATTGATGATTACAACAGCAAACTCGTGAATTGTGCCTAAGATTGTTTACCAGTCTTACCAAGGGGTACTGTATTACCCAGTAAAATTTTAAAATACTGATATTCAGCTGCATCCGGTACGACTGGAAGCCGACCTCAATAAAGATGGGAAAATGCTAGGCAGATGATGATTTAAACTAAAAGCAAATATTACAAATTGAAATGCATTTGTTACAGTACCAAAATCAACAACGTCTGCTCCTAAACCGACACGACCAACCAGGCCTACAACAACAACAACGACAACTACTACAAAAGGTAAGTCATCACATATACTCCTCATAATCATCTGAAGTCCTACTTTGTACGTATTTTCCTCATTATTCTTCTCAAGTTAAACCATCGGTACCAACTCGAACATGCTGACATACCTACTTGACAAGATATTTCTATTTATTCCAAGGATGAGCAGCAATCAGCAAATTAAAATAAACAGTAACCAGCATAGCACATTATAATGAAACATATCCCAACAGCTCCTGCATCTGATTCTCCATCTGAGGACTCATCATGCGGCGGCAACGACATGCATGCACCCGCGGCGACTTGCGACTCATACCTGCTTTGTGTCGGAGGACGTTGGCGCAAGCAGTTGTGTCCGCCTGGCTTGCACTGGGACAGACGCACAAGACGATGTGACTGGGTCGAGTTTGCTATGTGTGAAGGTAAAAACATCAAAACAAACAACGGCAGTCACTCGGGACTTAAAAATTTTCTAATTACCGGAAAATCCAACATAGATTGGATCTTCTCTTCTATACACTTGGGGCGAAAGGAGAAAAAAAACTAACTGAGTCATTCCCTTGTCGCGAAGACTACGCCGAACTCTTGACGGAAATGTTGGCTAAACGTGTTAAATACAGTGAATCTTTGGAGCACTATTATTACGCGAAATTAAATTATATGAATAGGTGCAAAATTTATGGTAAACAAGCAGTAGATTGTGTCTTACTCGTATACGTAGTAGATCATCGTGCTATTGGAGTAGGCGCGCAAGCGGGTCAATTTAGTGAACCGGAACGAAGTTTAAAATATTTTCGAACGGTTAAGGTAGTACAAAATAGGGACGCGTACGAAGCTAATCGAAATAGGAACTAACGCAAAGCCACTGCTAATGCAACATCGATAACCCAGAATTCGAAGTCTGGTACAATTAATTCGAAGATACGGTGTTTCAATTGTAACGTATTTGTTCACCCTAGTTTTAGATGCGGTAAGCCTGATATTAAATATTGTACTTTATGCGGGAATGACTTTCAAGAATAGCGTTGTAGTGGAAACCCTGACAGCTTTTGAAAGATTATAATGGTAAAATGGTGATTCAAAAAAACCTACAGTAACCCATCAGGTTTTCAATTTTTTAAATAAAATAAATGGACTTGTTCCAACAGCGGGCGCACCGTCCAAGACTCCTATGCCACAGACTACCACCTCAACCACCACTAGTACCACCACCACCACCACTACGACGACCACCAGACGTCCCACGACGACTTCCAGAAGACCGATGAGACCCACGTCTTCTACAACAAAGAGGCCTCTCGCTGATGAACCGCAAGTGCCTGGCAAGGTAGTTATTACAATAATTTATTATAGAGCCATCCATGCCTTGAAGCTTCCTTAAATGTTACTGACCCTATCGGTGAAACTACATCTTCTGCTAATACACTGCATAAAAAAACATTCGATCGTTTTTGTTAGCCATGTCAATGTGAATTTCTTGTTATGGTGGCATCAGTTTGAATTTCTCTCAATCGACCAAAAAATACGTTCTACTTTCATTATACTCCAGGGTTGCAGCACTGGCACATACCACGCTCATCCTCAATGCGAGAAGTTCTACGTGTGCGTGAACGACCTTCTGATAGCTCAGAGCTGTGCTCCCGGCCTGGCGTGGCGACCCGACCGCAGCCAGTGCGACTTCCCCTCCGCATCCTCTTGTACTGACAAGCGACAGAGCGATGTTCCCGTGATGGACTCTACCAACTCCCAGTCGAACGTTATGCAGCAGCTCAACGAAGAACCGCCCAGTAAGATGTTATCTAATTCTACCGACTAGTCTAGTCTCGCTATTTACAATTGGCCACTTGTTGCACCTATTAAATTTATTATGCATGGTTTCAATCAATCTTTCAGAGTACTGTGAAAGTGGCGCATATGCTCAGCTGCTTACGGACTGCACGAGATACCTACATTGCTTGTTTGGAAAATTCGAAGAATTTGCCTGCAGTGCTGGATTACACTGGAATCAGGTAATGAGAATAATACCTTCATAATGGGTTACTATAGCCCTTATGATTTGATAAGCAATAAATGAACTAAACACTGCATTATTTTACTTCACAGGAGAAACAAATCTGCGACTGGCCTAAGAACGCTAAATGTAAACGCAAGGGCAGCCCTACTACTACAACTACAACGACTACATCCCGCCCAGTTCAAATGGATGTGATGCCAGAGCATGATCACGTTCATGACCATGAGCATTCACATGATCATACACATGACCACGGACATGGCCCCGATCATTCTCACGGAGCACCAGATAGGCCAACGGTTTCTTCATCTAGCATCACACAACCAGACATAAGCACCAGGCCTGCTCTCCTAAACTGTAGGTTTTGCACCTGATAATAATCCAACCAAAGATAATAAAGTAATTTAACTGTAGAACATTTTTTATATGAAAGCACTTTAGAATGTCGTAAATTATTTACAGCTCGCTATAAACTGGTGTGTTACTACACGAACTGGTCATGGTACCGTCCTGGTATCGGCAAATATAGTCCAGAAGATATTGACCCGAGTCTTTGCACCCATATCGTCTATGGATTCGCTGTTCTTGGAGATGATGGTCTCATTATGGCTCATGACTCCTGGTCGGACTATGATAACAGTAAGTTTTATTTCTTTGACGACAAAATAAATAGTTGAAGAGCCGTCTCAACATCATTGTTAATGTTCTCAATATTTTCAGGATTCTATGAAAAGGTCGTAGAATACAAACGTTATGGTATCAAGGTATCTCTAGCTATCGGAGGCTGGAATGACTCAGCAGGCGACAAGTACTCAAAGCTAGTCAATGACCCAGCAGCTCGTGCCCGATTCGTCTCACACGTAGTTCTATTCCTCGAGAAATACAAATTTGATGGTTTAGACCTCGACTGGGAATATCCTAAGTGCTGGCAGGTGAGAATTTTATAATTTTTTGTATACAGTCGGTTTTTAAATGTTATGTTTACGTAAGACATGTCCTATCTTGTTTAGTTGTGTTCAATTATTTGCTTTCTAGTAAAGGAAACAATATCCGCGAACCTTTCGTTCCGTTTTTGAAGAGAAAAAGATAATAAAAGAGAATATCGTGGAAATCGTGGGAAATTAGGTATTATTTTGTAGTTAAATTATTTGTCTCTTTCGAGGAAAATAACGTGCGACTGTAATTTTGCTAATAAACTATGTACGGGTTTACGACAATATTTAAATGTCCCCCTCGAATTAATGAGCTTTTTCTAAAACAATTACGAGTTATTATTATTAGCGGTTAAGTCATAAACAGCTTCACACACACACACTTCCAGCTTCCTGAACTCTACTATGAACTATAGCAATCGTTATGATATAGGTATTATAACCACCATTATTTAATAACGCTTAATCAAAATGTCAATATTGTTGTAGAGGAGCGATAGAAATGCCTTTACAAAACTGAATTATTATTTAAAAGCATTGCTAGCCTACCTTTCTATACAGTAATATGTTTTAAAAGAGAAAGGATCTCCGTTATAGTACTATTGTGTAATAGAGGGACTATAACAGTTATAAAAAAAACAATCCTGTTTTAAAAAGGTGTCTTTGTGATAAGTTTATCTCTACGACTATAACGAGTGCTAACAAACCTTTATGTGGCAATTTAAGCTACAAAAATAATTTAACGCGGACGAAGGTCGCGGGCAAAGGCTAGTGTTACATAAGAACGATGGGTCAAAACGACTTCAGAGATTACCTACGTACTCATATTTTCTATGATATTGTTCTCAGGTTGATTGCTCAAAGGGTCCTGATTCGGACAAGGAAGCTTTTGCCGACCTCGTCCTGGAGTTATCTGCTAAGTTCAAACCAAAGGGCTTGCTTCTCTCAGCGGCCGTGTCCCCTAGCAAGAAGGTCATAGACGCTGGTTATGACGTGCCAGTGCTGGCTCGTCACCTCGATTGGATCGCCGTCATGACGTACGACTACCACGGGCAGTGGGACAAGAAGACTGGTCATGTTGCACCGCTGTACTACCACCCTGAAGACAGCACCACTTACTTTAATGCGGTACGGACTTTACTATTTTCGAAATTGGCGACATTTGTTTCAATAAAAGTAGTAGTCTAACTAGAATCGATCAAATATTTTTTAATACCAAAACTTGACAATGAGCTCAGCCCAAAACTCTAGAGTAATCCTGGATGAAGCTTCTTTGGATATCTTAGTTCACGATCATAGTAAAATAAATGCTCTTTTAATCAATTTCAATTGATTACAGAACTACACAATTCATTACTGGATGCAAAAGGGAGCCCCGGCGAATAAGCTGGTAATGGGTATGCCAATGTATGGACAGACATTCACTTTGGGCGCTGAAGAAGATTCACCACAGGCCCTTAGCTTGGGCAATGAGGATACTGGGTTGAATGCTGCAGCTTCAACTGGAGGCGAAGCAGGAGAATATACGAGAGCTAAAGGGTTCTTATCTTATTATGAGGTACCAAACCATGCATACAAAAAATATCTAATCGACCAATCATAAGAAAATCAAGAAAGTTTTAATATCTTGTTTCTCGTTTTAGATCTGTGACCGCATCAGATATAACGGATGGAAGGTTGTCAAGGATCCTTACCAGCGTATGGGTCCATACGCATACAAGGGCAACCAGTGGGTGTCCTTTGATGATGTTGAAATTATCAAAAAGAAAGTGAACTTCATTAAATCGCTAGACCTCGCCGGTGGTATGGTTTGGGCTCTTGATCTTGACGATTTCAAAAATAGGTGAGTACAGTTATTCGAGAATCCACTAAAAAATATGGATATATATTTTTGGAAACCTAACCGAATCAGTTTTTCGGAAACGTATTAAACCGTTTCTGTGTCCATTATTTTCTAGATGCGGTCAAGGAAAGCACCCATTGGTCAACGCAATTAAGAATGGTTTATTAGATCCTAACGTAGAAAAAGATACAACAATACTATCAGACCCAATCATTGAGCCTCCGAACGAAATAGACGACGACCTGGACGACATTCAAGTGCGGCCTGTAACGAAGCCGACTCCAAGGCCCACGCTGATGACGACGCATAGACAACCGATCGTAACCACAACTACTAAAAAACCAACGACTACGACTACTGTCAGTACCAATTTGGAAGAGCGTTACAAAGTCGTGTGCTATTACACTAATTGGGCTTGGTACAGGTAATTCACCTAATTGTGTTTTTATGCTCTTACATGGAAGAAGTAATGGATTTGTTCTATTGTACATTCTTCGAGGTATAATTCTACAATTACTTGGCTTTTTCCAGACCTGGACCAGGAAAATATACACCTAGCGACATTGACCCCTCGCTCTGCACCCATATTGTGTACGCATTTGCTGTCCTCGACACAAAGCGCCTAGTAATCAAACCACACGACATCTGGTTGGATGTGGAAAACAGTAAGTTGCTCTTGAACAAGTGCCAGGTAGTTTTTATTTCTTTCACGATATGTACTAATTGTTTTTTTTCACGTTCTACAGAATTCTACGAAAAGGTTGTATCCCTAAAAGAGAAAGGCGTGAAAGTGGTCCTTGGATTAGGTGGATGGGACGACTCGGCGAGTGATAAGTATTCTCGAATGGTGAACAGCCCGTCAGCGCGAAGGAAGTTCGTGATCCACGCTCTAGACTTTATTGAACAGTATGAGTTTGATGGATTAGACCTCGACTGGGAGTATCCTAAGTGCTGGCAGGTGAGAATTACAATATATACAAACAATATATCCTGGTTGCAAATAATAAAAGATAAGATAACTTTGGTATATAATTTCTAGGTGAACTGTGAAAAGGGACCAAGCTCCGACAAACAAGGCTTTGCTAGTCTCGTAAAGGAACTGCGTGCTGCCTTCAAACCTCGCGGCTTATCGCTATCCGCCGCTGTCTCAGCCAGTAAACGAGTTATAGACGCTGGTAAGACTCTAATTTACTTTTCCTTAGCGTACCATATCATTTAACTTAAGTTTCTGAATTATGATTAATATTATGTTCGTGTAGGATACGATGTTGCGACGCTGTCCAAGAATCTCGATTGGATTTCTCTAATGACATACGACTACCACGGTCAATGGGATAAGAAGACAGGGCATGTATCCCCAATGTATGCTAGCGACGGTGATGTAGACAAAACTTTGAACACTGTAAGTATAATTTGGTACGAAATATAATTTGTTCAGAAATTGCGCACATTTCAAAGACCATGGTAAAATTATATTTTTCTGCAGAACTTCACGGTGCACTACTGGATCGACAAAGGAGCACCGCCTGAGAAGCTTATATTAGGTGTGCCTTTCTATGGTCAATCATTTTCACTTGAAGAGAACGTGGGAACTGGCCTCGGAGTACCTTCCTACGCGGGTGGAGAGGCTGGCGATGAGACAAGAGCTAGAGGCTTCCTGTCATTCTACGAAGTGAGTTATAATTTGGTGACACTCACTAATCGCCTTTTTGCGCACTGCTGTTACATACTAAAGTACAAAGTTACTAAATACTCAAAAGGTCAAAGGCACCACATTAATGCCATGTTTTAATGTCTGCATGTATAAAATGTTTCTACTGAATAAACATATTCAGTTTATTTTCAGTCGAAATTATACTTTTGACTTGTTTAACTTAAGTATCGTACGTACCTCGTTTATATTCTTGAAGGAAACCGATACAACTATAATGTATATATTTAAAGTGGGTGCGGCCAGCTGACCCAGCCTACCTGACAGTTTCTGCTATAGTATTCACATTTTTCTCCAGATATGCGACCGTATCAGAATGAAGGGCTGGCAGGTATCCCGTGACCCAGGTGGTCGCATGGGGCCTTACGCCAGCTTTGATGACCAATGGGTTTCGTTCGACGATGACATTATGGTGCGCCACAAGGCAGAGTATGTCCGTTCTATGGGATTGGGAGGCAGCATGGCGTGGTCCCTTGATCTTGATGACTTCAGTGGAAGGAACTGCGGCTGTGGAAAGTCGCCGCTTCTCGCTACCATCAATCATGTGCTGCGTGGCAGTGAAGCGCCACCGAGGTGCTCGCTTGAAGATTGTAAGTTTCAAATCAGATTGTATCTACCAATATAAGATCCGTCAAAATCTCGTTTTATGAGGATAGTTAACAAAAAACACAGAATACTCAATTAAGACAAAAAAGTAATAAAAACGTATTATGTTCACAGTGCAAGCAGATAATGCAGAACCAGACATGGACATCCCAGTCTCAATACCGAGCGCCACACCTACTCCGGATATTGAGGAAACGGATGATATTCCAGTGATGGCACCTGTAGAAGAAGTTGATACCGACACTGATACTGATACCGAAACTGATGCTGGTATTAATACCGACACCGATGTAGACACTGATAGTGTAAGTAGCCCCTATAAATCTTTAACTGCTTAAGATTTCAGTAAGCGACTTTGTTATTTTTTATCACATTATTATTTTGTGATGTAACAGGGTCCAAGTCTTGAAGGCATGTCGTGCACTGGAAACGTATTCAAAGCTGATGAGAGTAAATGCAGCAAATACTATTTATGTCTCAACGGAAACTGGATGCAACTCGAGTGTCCTTCACCGCTACACTGGCATAAGGTAAATTCAAATCAAATAATAAATTCCACTAGATCATTTATTTACCCGCATCGTTGAAATACCTGGATAGTGGATATACCTGGATGCAGGAAACAAAATAAAAAAGTATTTTCCTCAATAACGGTATTAAGGCTACAAAACAAACAGATTTACTCAAAATATGATTTTGTTTATATAGAACCACTGCGACTGGCCAGAGAAGGTACAATGCAGAACAAAATCTGCGCTGCGACTAGCAGGACTAGAACCCGAAGAGACGCAAGAGGACAAACCTATTGTGGGATGCTACTTCACCAATTGGGCATTCTATAGGTAAAGACAGCGGCAAATTATTGATTGATGAAAGACAGCACAAGTTCCAATAAATTATTTCTAAAATCATTTTTGACTACAGGCCCAGCAAAGGTAGCTTTGGACCAGAGAAAGTGGACCCAACCCTCTGCTCGCACATCATTTATGCGTGGGCTCATCTTGATGGCGATAACTTCAATTTGGTACCTGGTAACCCAGAGTTGGATCTTGAGAATGGTATGTACAGTAAACAAATCAAACTCACTGATAATATTGGTTCCCAAGTGTCTGCTACAATCATAAATTATGACTCTCTTCCAGACTTCTACGGCAAGTTGACTCAATTACGGCAAACAGGTGTCAAAGTTATTATTGGTGCTGGTGGGCTTACGGACTCTGAAAGCAGAAAGTGGAGCAGAATGGTATCACGCCCAGAAAACAGAAAGAGATTTGTAGAATCTGTCTTGAAATTCTTGCAAAGATGGCATTTTGATGGTGTTCAGATTGCCTGGCAATATCCTGGATGCAGACAGGTAAACTATATTTTCAGAATCTGAATATTAATTTAATAAAGCAAATATTTAAAACACGGAACTAACTTCGTAATCTCATCCAATATCTTAAGATTCTGAAGTACAAGGCATACGTATGCAAATGCTAACGACAGTTGATGAAGTTAATAAAATCTACAATTTTAATTTTAGACTCCTTGCACCAATGCTACAGTGGACTACGAAGAAAGGGACAACTTCGCTGAACTACTGACAGAATTATCAAGGACTCTTCGTCCTCAAGACCTGGAGTTATCTGCTATGGTGTCTGCTTCTCCAGAAATAGCCCAACTAGCGTACAAGCCTTACGTTCTAGCCGCTGAGTTAGACTGGATAGCTATTGCTGCTAATGATTACTACGCATCCTCGTCCGGGAAAACGTCGTATTTAGTACCTCTCGAATCTAGTCATGTTAGAGGGGTCAATAGCTTGGTAAATGTCGTTTTTTTTACTTAAAATATATTTGTTTGTTGAGAAAAAGGATGAGCCTAATAACAAAGACAAAATTCAGAGTTTCTGCAAAAAAAAGTTATAATTACCCCTGTAGTAGGTACAAGACAAGAAGCCTTTCGCTAAGAAAGCGTGAGGGATATGAGTGGGCTGGTAGCTATAACTCTCTCTTCTATGGCTTCCCTTCCATGGCTCGTAAACTAATTAATTATAGCAATCTGATGATTTGGATATGTAATTTGTTTTGTGCAGAACGCGTCCCTATCATACTGGACGAGCGTGTTGCCACCTCGTCATGTGGTACTAGGAGTTCCTGCGTATGCGCGCTCCTACAGTCTGCGCAGCGCTGCAAACGCTGGGCTTGGAGCGCCTGTAACCGGCCCCGGAGAACCTGGCCCTTTCACACGAGTGCCTGGCTTCTTGGCCTACTATGAGGTTAGTACAGAAAAAACAGGTTCAACATACAAAAACCCAAAATGGATACTAAGTATCAAAGCTTTGTGGCGTACCGCTTACGTTACTTTATACTTAGGTAAGGAAAATAACTATTGACCAAACTAGATTCGCGTCGTATTTACGTAATGAGCAAAGCTTACACCAAGTAGACACTATAAATATGTATAACGTTCGAGTTCTTTATTATAATATTGTCTCTTCGAAATTACAAGAGCATTTAATTTTTATCAAATAATGAGCTGTAATTGCGGAAAAACTACGAAGGTCAACCTGAAACCGTTTTCCGTCACAGACAATAGACATAGGTACTATCTACATCTGTTTGTACTATCACGCGACACGGATCCTATCTCCTGATAACAGAGATAGTGAAGGCATACTTCAATGTTCATCGTGTGAACGTAACTTGTTAAATGACACAGCACTCTGAAGCGTAGATCCGCATGATAAGCTTCGGCACCTGAGACGGACCGGATTCTCGTAATGACAGTGCCTTTACCTCCATATTCCTAATAATTATCTACTTCAGCATTTCATTTTGCACTATGTGCCCCTAAGATACGATTCCGTCTCCAAATCTAGGGCAATTGGAATGAAATCAACTAATAACTAACATTTATTGCGTACTCACTCCGACTCGTCATACTAAGTCTCCGTCTAGACAAAGACATGATATCATTGTATCGGTCGATGCCTTACGAATGATCTCTTGGGCAGGAACAGTATTTCTCATAACTGACTTTAGTTCCAACTTCGCTTGGCAGCTCGATGATGGTTTACTTCCCGGCCGTGTTTAGGTATATAGTATGTAGGTCATCGTAGGATGCATGGCATTGCGCTGATTTTGAACCTAGAACCTAGGGTTTTTCTAAGAAGCAGGGTTACGTTTATTAACACATTTATTTGGTACAGGTTGCCGATGGTTTAGCGACGCATCAGTGGAAGGAGACTCGAAGTTCTGGAGGTACGTTCAGCGTTCGCGGTGGGCAATGGGCTTCGTACCTGAGTGCAGCAGACGTGGGCGGTGCGGGTACAGCGGCAAGGCGCGCGGGCGCACGAGGTGCCGCACTGTGGGCGCTCGACCTGGACGCGCGGGGACAGTGCTCGCTGCTGAACGCGATGCGGCGAGGTCTCACAGAACCTGACCTACCTCTTGAACTGTGCGCACCTGCTGCGTGAATCATATAAAACTTAAAACGTGTATAACGTGGGCTCCAACATCAGACCCCAGCAATTAAAATATTAATTCAACGGTTACTTCTTTGTGTAAAGTACCGGTTATGAGACTGTGTCATGTGGGTGCTTAGACTTAATTTAGGTAAAACTTAAACATATTTAGATACTACAATGTGATATTTTTGATACGTAGCTAAACTTTCAACTGATGTCGTCGTTTTTTGAATTCCTTGATTTTTACTTGACGGTTGCAATAAAATATAGGAGTAGAAATAATATGTATTTTTTAATATTTTTCGGTATTGATTGCCTCGGAACTCCAGACCCGAATTTCCAATTTAAGTAAAAGTGCAAGGAATTATTTTAGCTGAATTATTAGACAACGAAAATCACAACTTTTGTAAATGTATCCCTATTGATATCACCTAACAGGCAATACTGTATTTATTTTAAGGAATAAATAGTTACCAGAACTGTATACTTACTTAAGTAAAATAAACATAATATTGGTGGCGTACAACATCCCTCATATTTGATTATGAGATGCTGCATGTGTTGTCTTGTCTGATAATAAAACGATACTAAACATTTTTAATAGACTTATTCTTCACCCTAGAAAGTTATGCGTTCATAAAATAAATCATAGTAAAACATGAATACTTACTATCCAAACGTTGAAGTGAAGCAAAACATTCAGGAAAACATCCAATAACAAGATGAAAAAGGATAATGGTACTGTTTTCCTCTGAAATGCGACGTACCTAGGAAACGAATTAAAAATATTCTCACTGACTTGCCCCAATCATGTTTTTTCTACCTATACACAGGGAACCGATCACTTTTCCGAATTTTGTTTGTTCGAATTTAATTTTACCGAAAACTATTGACCGACGTCTCTTTTGCTATATTATGTGTTATTTGACATATTTTTAGATCATCGAAGTATCATGTGTCTCATGTATTATTTTACCGAACCTTATTTCGCCGAATTACAAAAAAACTTTTTGCTATTGGCCGAAGCCTCTTTTGAACTTTTTTCATTTGCCAAATAATTTATTTGCCATAATTTCACCACACCGAAACAACATTTTACGGAATATTATTTGGTCAGAAATATACAATAATACGAGTATATGTTTAAAAAAAACCTGTCCGATCCGTGAGGGTATTATTAGCTGTCAGTATGTAAGACGCTATATATGTAATTCTTTTTGGATAACAAGTAAAAAAAAACATCCCCACAAAAATTTAATAAAACTGAGAAACTTACAAGGCAATACAGGGTGGTGGCAGCGCGGTAGTGACGTCATAAAGTAATGAACCGATGACGTCTGCCATTGGCTCTGAAAACAACTTTTTTGTGATATGTCGTTCGAGTTTAGATCGTGTGTATTACAAGATTATTCGATGAGGAAAACTCGCGCTTTTTTACCTGGGTGAATCAATTCCAAGGTGAACAAAGGCCTCCGCTTAAGTTGAATTAATTCACCCGGGAGATATCACCAAGGAGAAGCTCTTCCGAGGTGAAATTAGGACAGCAAAATATCTACTTTATTCGCCTGGGGGATATCACCCAGGTGAACATAGTGAAATAAACCGTTATACCTACCTATCAAGCAACCTATTCGTTCAGAAGGCTAGCAAGAAATTTAATTTAAAGTGGTGGTAGATAAGCTAAAAAAACATCATCATAAAAGCAAAGTTAATAAAATAAAGACAATGATTTTAAAAGAAAATTGATATTTGGTTTAAATAAAATAAATGATGAATTTATAATTTATTAGCCTTGGGAAAAGCTTTTGACACTAATAAAGACCATGCATAGCCTAAATAATAATGTACCATTAAAAATAGTAGATTGTATCATAAGGGAGGGAGCAAAATAATATTTTTACGGCGAGGGCGCTTTTTTGAATCCAGAGCGAAGTGAGGGATTCTAGACATTTTCGCAATTATAAAAATTTATTGTTATTCAGCTGGCGGCGCGGCTATAGGCCGTCGTACAGCCAGTCTTTATTCAATAGTATATTGTGTATTAAGGGCGGTAAGTAAGGAATTACGATCGAGGCTCTAGTAGAAGCCCGAAGTCGAAGACTGAGGGCTTTCTGAGTCGAGGTTCGTAATTCCCGTACCGCCCGTGAAACATACAATGTTTTTCATCACATTTGCGAGTTAATAATTATGAATATACACAAGTCAGCACATAATAATACGAAATACGTGAACTGATTTGTAAGCGAATGGCGGGCTGTTTGCCCACACCACAGATTATACAAATGTTTTGTTCAGAAACGTTAAAGGCATACTTACCTAGGTATACAGCCATGACGGAGTGTAAAAAAAAAAATCGACGTTTGGATACAAAAAACTATCGATTATTTAGAACATTTTAGAACATTAGTTGAGTAGTTAAATAACATGTAGCGAGATTGAATGAAATTCCTGTTTAGAAAATATTTTAAGAAACATCAAACTGAACATGTTTCTCATCATAAAACATGTTTTTCAGCAAAAAAAATATCTGCTGCCCCATAGAAAATTACAATACCTATTCGACCGAAATGTATAGGCAGCAGATTTTTTTTTGCTGCAAAAAAAATGTTATGTTGTTAAACATGTTCAGTTTGATGGTCTGTAGCACACCCTTAAGGATGTATTATATCCTTTCCGTTACACCCTGTAGAAAACACTACCTTTGGGAGCACTTAAAGGCGAATTCGTCCTTTTCGAATAGATGGGATGAAAAAGATATTAATTCATTTATAAGTTCAACTAATAGTAAACTTTATTGATTACTATGTTAATTCATGAAGTGTTCTCCTAGGTAATATTGTAGGACCCATATTAATTCCGGAACTCTATTACTTGTTATTAGTTAGTAAAATTTATTTTTAATTACTAACTAACTAAAATTGTACAAAAACACTCACGACTTCACGAGTTAGCTGTTGAACTGTTAGTTAAATCTACGTAATTTATTATGAGATGCTATGCCTCAGGGAACTTGTAAAAGTTAACTAAAACCCACCAATCTACACTCGATTTTGAAGAATGGCAGCATAGTTATTATTGTCTAGCTCAGGCGCAGTGCGCACAAGTTCGTTTAAAATAATAGGTCACCATTCCATCTACCTATAAAATACACGCCGAGTCCTTAAAGATGATTGTATACAGTCTTGCGATTGCATCAGACGCCTAGTGAACATTTTCGTTACTCTTTCTTCCTTATAAATAATTACATGCTGTGTCAAGGTACCTTCTCACGGTAGACAGTAGGTACGTGATACAGTTCATATAAGTAGCTGTCAGATCCAAAGTGCAAAATCCATCGTGCGATATGATTAAGTATGATGAAGGTTATACTAGTTTTGTAAATAGCAAGCCAAGGGCACCGACCCGTGCAAAAAATATTAAAGGTTAGGTTATACCTACGTGTACATAAAATAAAATAATCGAGTGAGCAATGATACGATATCTTCACTAAATACTCAACTGGATATTTTCATAATAAAATTCGATTAGGTATCTTAGGTATCCACCTTAAGTCCAAACTCCATTCAGTTTAACACTTGATTCATATAACAGAGCACGACTTTGGCGATATACTTACTTATTATTTGCGTGATATAATCGGAAGTGTCCCAATTTATTTACAAAAGTGATCATTGTTTATTTCTGTATCGTAACGTTTTAAATGTCATTGAATCAAAACATTTAGCTGCTTGTTCCGCTTCAATTAGGTCATCAATCGACAGTCCAATGATCTTTATGCGTAGGTATCTATAGGTACATTATTGTACAAATATATAGCTTAAGTGACAAGTGACGAGATTTTATAAACGAAATAAGAAAACTATAAATGTTAAGTGATACTTGTTCCTGAAAATTCTTACTAACTATTTGAAAAGTATTGAACCCGAAACATGGCCAAAGTAATCTACACCGGTTTAAGAAATAAGTTCCCGAAAATCAAGACGCCTCTTTCTGTGTTCTTCAAAAATCTAAACACTCAAGTAAGTTTTTTTCAAGATTTCTATTTATTTTGTAAATTTATCACAATCATGCGATCCATATTGAGTTGTATATCTTCGTGCTCGCTTATCGCGATTATATATAAAGGATGACCGAAGTAAGCCCGGAAACAATATTTTTCCGAAACTGGTTGTTACACTGATAATGACCTACATAATATATTTTTACGATTACGGAGATGACTTTCATAAATACACACATCACAAATGTCTAAGCAACAAGAATACTTTTGCAATAATTGCAATATTTTTTTCTCTGTTTTATTGTGGGAGTCAAACATCAATAGAAGCGTAATTTAATTGTTACGTTTTGATAGGAGGTTTTTGAGCGATAAATTAAAATTTAGCCTCTAACTAGCTATTAATTAAATGATTCAGTTGAGTTGAGTTCAAGGAAGTTTCCTAAGGCTCTACCATCGGCGTCATATACCTACCGAATATGGGTTTAAGTGTCTATTCACTGGAAAGATGTCGAAAAAGTTATTCAGGTAACTTAAAATTTTGGTTAAAATTACTGAAAGCTCTTCCCCCAAACAAAAACCATTATGATCAATGAGATTGAGATCAGCCGGCCAAAATTGAGCAGGCCGGTCTAATACCGAGATATTGTGTTCGCTGAACAATTTGTTTACTGGTGGCGTACCATGACGACTTAAAACATTATTGTTCCATTCTTATTCCAGAGTGAAAAAGAGACGGAGCTATACAGGTCGTCTAGCTCCATCTCTTGTTTTAAGCGTCATAGTAACCCCCCTGGTCTCACGATGTGTGCAAGCTCATTATTTCGCATATATACGAAATCTTAGCCAAACTGCTATGGACGAGGAATGGCCATAGGTAACGCATTGTCGTCACGATATTGCTTTCCATATAAATTGCCCCGTATTCCCCCAGACGATTTCCAGCCCAGACCAAAAGCGTTCTGCCTTGACAAGGACGAAGTTTCTGAGGACTCCGTAATCGGCTCTGGTGACCGAGATCTCGCCAACCCCCCACTCTCCTCAAATCAGGATGAAAACTAAAGCAAAGCTGATCGAAAAACAGAACACGTGACCACTGAGTGTCGGTCTAGTACAAATTTTAATGTGCGTATATACCCAAAACACACACTAAGCCCTCGATTTTCGTGTCGCAGAGCTAGAACTCTTAACGGTATGCGAGCGTATAGATTGCCCTTCTGTTATCATCTCCTGGTAGTTTAGACACTAATCACAACTTGATACTGGGACTAGAGTCCTCCAACCAGCTGGCGAACTAAAATTCGAGGCTACTCTCTCGCTGTTATGAAGAAAACAGTTCTACTTCTGGGCAGTGATCCTATATTTGCCTAGGTAACGTCAGCCGACATCTTTTTTAGGCCTAAAAGTGCCCATAATCCGCAAATCAATCTTGGTTGCAGGTTAATAGTGTCCTCAATTTCACGTTGACGGTGGCCACCTTCCACATACCCACATCCCTAGGCATCCCTCCCTGCGTTAAATTACCACGTGACATAACACTCCGTGTCACAAAAGTTACAACAAAGAAGCAATCATTGCTTTTTTACCAAAAAAAAATAAGAAAACCCCTTAACTTTTGTGAAGGTTGAGGGGTTTTCTTATTTTTTTTTTTTTTAAATGCCTTACACTGCAACCAAGCTTAGTTTTCCTTCCTTATTTCAAAAATGCGTATGTTCTTTTTATTTTATTTTTTAAATTTCGAATCATTAATAAATGTACTTACATTTACTTTTTGTCGAGATTTTTTTTTAAATAATTTGCTATAATTGGCGTGTTGCTTAGACTTTTTTGATGTGTGTAATTCTATTTAGTTAACACCGGTGATGGTTGATTATGGTATACCTGGCGATAACAAGGTGTACCTAGGTCTGACGTTGACGGTTGGTGTAAAGATGAGATCATATATGAGATGAACTTAGGTTTTGACGAGTAAAGATGATGATGAATGAATAAAATGATGTGATTGCTAGTGCCAGAAGTGTTTATGGTTTATAGACTTCGAGGCGGACGAAATCATGGACAAAGCTAGTTGCTATGGAATAGTCATAAAATCCCGATCATATAGAAGCCATGGTTAGAAAATAATAACTTATTGTTTCAACAGGTACCCACTGAAGAAATTCAGATCCCAGTGAAGTATGGTCACATCGCGGGAAAATTATGGGGCAGCGGCGACAAACAACCAATACTGGCATTACATGGTTGGCAAGACAACGCAGGCACCTGGGACACCTTAATACCTATGATCATCAAAGATAGACCAATATTAGCTCTGGATTTCCCTGGACATGGGTTTTCGTCGTGGACTCCCGGTTAGCAAATATTAATTTCTATAATTACGTCTTGTCCAGTCTTACTAAGGGGTATCGTATTACCCAGTTACTGGGTTGTGGAGGTCAGATAGGCAGTTGCTTCATGTAAAATACTGGTATACTCAGCTGTATCCGGTTAGACTGGAAGCCGACCCCAAGATAGTTAGGGAAAAGGCTAGGCAGATGATGAATCTACGTCTTGTGTTGCTGCATTACCTACCCAATCTTGGCTTCTCAATCTAAGTTGATACGTTCCCTACGCATAAATAGTAATGCCGCTTTTAATTTTCAGGTATGACTTACAACGAATGGGATTGGCCTAGGATGATTTTATATATAAAAGAACACTTTAAGTGGGACAAAGTTTCCCTACTGTCTCACTCAATGGGAGCTATAGCTGGTATGCGTTTCGCGACCATTTTTCCTGACGAAGTCGATTTTTTCATCGCAATAGACAGTTTTATTTTAGAAATCCACGATTCAAATACTTTGGTAAACAAAATTTATCCAAAAATGCTAGAAAAAGATTTTGTGTCTAAAGCTTGGTTAGATAAGGAACGACCAACGTATACTTTAGAAGAAATGACTAACACATGGCATTTAGCAACGAGGAAGTCTATAGCCTTGGAGAGTGTTCAGCACTTACTGAAAAGGGGCGCAAAGCAATCGACAAGCGATCCTACTAAATATTATTACACCCGGGACTCGAGACTGAAGTACGTCATACTTATTCCTGAAGATAAAATGTTTGTCGAAGCTCTCGTCAGAAGATTGAAGTGTCCAATGTTATTTCTAAAAGCAACTGAATCTCCTTTTTCTGCCAACAAGTTTTCTATTGCAATGCGCGAAATAATAGAAGAGCAGAATGAGAAGTACGAATTTCATTTTGTTCCCGGTAAACATCACGTTCATTTAAACAATCCAGAAAGAGTGGCACCATTAATTAAAAACTTCATAGAAAAGAATAACTTAAGTTTTTAATATCTGTTATATTATATATAAGTTGTTAATTTAAGTATGTACTTCTATTAAACATTAATAATATGTAGATAACTTATGTAAATAATTAAAATTATGCGCTATGAGTAAGTACCAAAACACTAGTATTATTATACATACCTAGATTAGAATGAACACCAAAATTGCCTAGTACATTTCAAATTGCACTCCTATTAAGAATCCCGAACAATAACAAATTAAGACCATTTTTGCACGTAAGCAGATATGTATGATCGAAGACCGATTGACTGAAGTAGGTACTTGCAGGACGGTCAGAGGTGAAATAGCCTTGATTAACACTTTAAGAGTTTTGGAGGCTTTCTGAAAGCCTCCTAAACTCTCTCCATCTAGGTAGCCGCCCTATGAAAGCGGCCTTCATCTAGATGGAACCAGGATGCGACATGTACCTACCAACAAACCTAATGAGAGGAGGTTTGTCTCTGGGCCTACACCGATAACTAGGTTAGTTTTTACTAGCTATAAAACATTTTTCAATTTTTTTAACGTCTTTATTTTTTATTTTTAATAAAAAGAAAGTAGTTATTGGCATTAATTACAAAATATGATTATTAATAGATATCAAAGTAATCCTCATTCATAATAATTGTATGATTAGGAAGTATGAGTCCAAAGTTCATGCTGCGTGAGTGTAACATTCAATCGTACATAACCGTGAGCCCGGCCTTGGCAATGTTATTCTCGCGCGGTGCGTCACTGCGTTACGTTAAACCGCGCTGTTGTAGTGAAATATCTTCAATTACTTTGCAAAATTACATAACTAAAGTCAACTTCCTAATACTCGAACAAGTAGGTGATAAGTCTAAATTGTCATTCGTCGAATTTATTAAATGACGATAACAATTCGTGACGGTTCGCGGATCGATAAACTTAACCTAGTGACTATGGTTATTTTAACATGTCATTGTATTAGTGGGCACAAATATTAATAGGAAATAACTGCGAGTATTATTTATTCGTGTTCTTGTCGACTTTACAAACAAGAGTGCTGTTCAATCCGAAACATGGCCAAGCGACTGCTCTCCAGTTTAATTTTGAACTCTAGTGGGGCGACATTAAAGTCGTCTATGCCGATTGTCAGTAAAAAACTGCACACTCAGGTGAGTTACTTTTTAACCCCCACCAAAAAAGAGGGCTGTTATAAGTTTGACGTGTGTATCTGTCTGTGTATCTGTGTATCTGTCTGTGGCATCGTAGCTCCTAAACGGATGAACGGATTTTCATAAAATTGGTGTCTTTTGAAAGGTAATTTAATCGAAAGTGTTTTTAGCTATGTTTCGAGAAAATCTGCTCAGCCGTTTGAAGCTCATCACCTCTTTTCTAGTTGATGAAGGGATATAAACAACTTCTACGGGTCTGGTTGATTCGAAATTTGAATTATTGTCACTTGTCACCATGGGCAGCGCCAGGGGCGTAGACTCAGTTTTTTTTTTTAAATTTATAAATTTCCTTGTTTTCGTAAATGAGCGAGAAGAGGCGCAACACCGCGAAAAGTGGAAGGAATGGGAGGAGACCTGTGCCCAGGAGTGGTACAGTCAAGGCTAAAAAAAAAATAGTTTAAAAAGCATGAAATAAAAATTAAATTTAAAATTTAAGAAACCCCCAACAACAAAAAAGTATTTTAGAGGTTTTTTCCGTCGGGGTTTTTTTAAATTTTGAATTTAATTTTTAAATTATTAAGTAATGTACCTATTGTACACTAATGCACCGGAAACTATTTATTTTTTAATCAGTTCAGTGATTTTATAGATTACAGTAATAATTAGAATTTTTTGGTGTATTTAATTCTATTAAATCTTCATAATGAATTTTATATCTTAATTGAAAAATACTTACAAATAAATTTATCTAAGAAGGTACTTACTTAAAACGTTATTGCTGAAAGTTTGCGTTACAAAATAATCGTTCTATAATTTTATTTATACTAGTTTTTTTTTTAAGATCTAGTCATAACAAGTTTGTAGACTATATAGACTTTAATTATCTATCTATTTATCTAGTTTTATTGATTTTCCATAAACCTTGGACCTAATTTGATTGGTGCTTCTAACAAAGGTATTTAATTAACGGATAGGTAGGTACTACTGAATTAATAATTATATTCAGCAAACAAAAACAATAGCATTCTGCATTGGTCTGATGAAATTATCATCAATGCCTCGTAATAATTTTGTTAGTAATACATACTCGTATAACCACCGTTTTTCGTAGCAGTCTCTAAATAGATAATTTTAATGACAAAATCTGTTTGTTTCAACAGGTGCCAACTAAAGAAATACAGATTCCAGTCAAGTTTGGCCACATCGCGGGGAAACTATGGGGCAGCGGCGACCAACCACCCATCCTAGCACTACACGGTTGGCAAGACAACGCAGGCACCTGGGACCCCTTGATACCGATGATCATCAAGGATAGACCTATACTAGCTCTGGACTTCCCTGGACACGGCTATTCGTCATGGATTCCCCCTGGTAAGTTTTAATAACTATTGGTTATTGCATCTCAACAGGCTGTATTGCTAGTTATATTTTTTTTTCTAAATTTACCCTCTCACTACTACTTTCCCCTGTATTCTGGGTGCGTTTACAAACATTTAGACTCACATACACAAACATCCAAATCCGGAATATTTGATCAAATATTTGTTCCGTGCGGGATTCGAACCAGCGACACGCAACGCAGCAGTCAACCGCTCAGCCACTGCGCGAAAACTGTGCCGTCGTAGTATGGGTTTCCTACATACATACATTTTATTAAATTTTATATTTTAAAATTTTCAGGTATGCTGTACTATCAATGGGAATTGCCGAGGATTATTCTGTACCTAAAGCAGTATTTCAAGATGGAAAAAGTTGCATTACTGTCTCACTCAATGGGAGCAATAGCAGGAATGCGTTTTGCGAGTGTGTTCCCAGATGAGGTCGAATTTTACATAGCTATAGACAGTCTTATATACGACGACTACGATTTAAATGCTGTAGTAGAAAGAATTTCTAAAACCATGCGAAAGGGATTAATAGCACAAACACGGTTGGATCAAGAGCCACCGTTATATACTATGGAAGATATGATTAAAATATGGCATGCAGGAACTAGGAAGTCGGTAGCCCTAGAAAGTGTTCCCCATCTATTGAAAAGGGGAGCAAAGCAATCAAAAACTGATCCTACGAAATATTATTTCTCACGCGACTCAAGATTGAAGTATTCATTATTTAACGCAGAAGACAAGAAGTTCGTCGAAGCTCTCGTCCGCAGGCTGAAATGTCCAACCTTATATGTCAAAGCGATAGACTCTCCATATTCGGCCGACGCGTATTCTATAGAAATGCGCGAAATTTTAGAGCAGGTCAACGAAAACTACGAATTTCATTTTGTTCGTGGTACACATCATGTACATTTGAACAATCCTGAACTAGTGGCTCCCCTTGTTAAAAATTTTGTTCAAAAGCATAACTTAAGTATTTAAAAGCTGTAAAATATAAAAATCAAAAACTCCTTACATATTAGTGGCTATAAAAAGTTTCTAGGGTTTAACTGTTGTTTTCTGCACTCGTTATTACAAGCAACTGATCGAATATCGTGCTAAATATTGTACAAGGTTACTAGTTTAATTGTTTAGCGTAAATCTTGACTCGTGTTTGTAATCTCAACTACATATAGTAATATTTCTACGAGTAGTAAGAGTATTTACAAACAGCGCTAGAAATGATATTATTACATCACAAACACTATTTCTATTATTGTTTATTACTGTATTATGCGTACAAATTGCAAAATCTGCTTATTTAGCTTTAAGTGTCGTTAAATAAGATGAGACGTAAAAAGTATTCTAAGTATAAAGAGTGTAAAACACCTCTTAACGAAGCCGAAAGCCACTGGTTCTTCCTGTCATTGCGATCATTTTTTTGTTCTACACCATACCTGGGAAACTTCTAGTTACGGAGATATTAGGGGTCAAAGTTCCAACTTTTTGACAAGTATTTTTTTTAATACAAGTTTTTAATGTAAGATTTTTACTTTAAACACCTCCACGACCCCCGTACTATTCAATCCGTCCATCAGCACAATGTTTTGAGTGCGTTACATTGAGTTCTACCACAAAACATGATTTTACACCCCCCAAAAAAAAGTCGTTACCCAGCAATATTTTTTGCGTAAAGTTACTTAGTTTCATGTACAGAATGCTTGGTTGACGGCTTCGTGATGAGGTGATTTACACGGTGTATAGTTGATTATTCTGTAAAAAAGTGTTGACTTACTTTATTTGTATCTTCAAGTCAAGTTTTAACAGTGAAAATGCAAACAGATATTGATATTTTCTTTGTGCATTTTATGCAATGCATTCTTTATTTGTTTTTTTTTTTTAAATATTTTGTGCATAGTAGAAGTTCTAAGGCTTTCATTGAATGAACAGATACTTAAGAGATAAATATTATTCTGTTGTAGTGTAGTAGCTGCAATAAAAAAAGTGCTTCTAGTGATACACAATATAAAATGTCTTGATACACAATATAAAATGTCTACTAGTCATCATTAACGGTTGTGTTAAATATAATAAATATTTAAATAAATACGTCAGCATACAAATATATTATAAAAAAATGTTTATTGTTACACAAGTAAACATAACAAGACTTACACATAATATGTATAACCGCTTGATATGTACCCCCCCCCGCGGTTATAAAAGATTCGACGGCTCACCGGTACGACGGATGACGTCACCCCGCCGCGCGCCAGATGGCCGGCGCACGAAATGTTTTTTTGTCGCCTCGTTTGTAACGTGAGTCGTCTCAAGTGTTGTTTTTATTCAAGCTAATGAATGGCTCTTTCGAGTTGCGTCAAGTGTTTGTTATCGTTTCGTTTTTGTTTGTTTATATTTAGCGGTAAATATTGACGTAAGTAGAAAAAAAAAAAAAAACACGTTATGTGAATTTTAAAGAGGTTTATTTTAAAAAGTAAATCGATGACATATATATATTCTGACTTTTATTGGTAGAAGGGTTCTATCTACGTACGCAAAAAATTATATACATACTTCATGGTATAAAAATATTTATTTACATGCATAAGACTGGCATTAAATATTTGCCGACGGCGAATAATTTTTCAACCAAATTAAAAAAAATATTACGACTAAACCGTTTAACGTAAACTTAAAACATTGATATTATCTAAAAGCTACATTCATAGAGGAACTTATGTGTAAATATGAAGTTGATAGGTTAATCTACTACAGAAATATATGGGATTGATTGAAGGAACTCCCGCTTACGTAAAAACGCACATAACAATTCTTGTATTTTTTTGATCAGTGAAGTTTGAGTTAAGAAAGTACATTATATCTAACCATTTTCTACAAGAAATGCTCTTTCCAATGAGGTATAACACATCTTATTCAATAGCCATCGAAAAAAAACACAAGTAAAGAAATATCACAAAACGGGAGAATGGACAAAAAAAAAAGAAACCACGTGATGTAATAAAGGCGGGGTAACAGTGAATACACATCCACATCCAGGTTAAAAGCTATTGTTTTTATATGTGATAAAAATAAAAAAAATGTAATGAGGTCACAGGTCCCAATCCCTGTTTCAATGGAAAGATGAAAAACAATGTGATGATTTTTATTACCCGACTGCAAAAAAAAGAGGGTAATGTTTTTCGAATGTATGTAGGTAATTATTATAATTTACTCACCTGACTGCAGACTGGGCGGCACTTCTGGGGTTCCCGGCACCAAAGGGCGCGGCACTGACACACCACACACTATACACCACACACAAGACACCACACACCACACCGGCACTGAATCGAGTCAAAATGTGCACTGTGTTCCAGCCTTTATTGGTGGCCGCCATCTTGTTTGTTTACGTTTCGCTGTTTTGCCGACTCAGTTGAACAAAAATTATTATCTTATCACAAATTTTGTAGCTTTGGTATATGTTTTGCTTGAAAACTATTATCGAATAAATATACAATGCAATATTATTATTAGTTTTTACACAGAATCGGTCGCACTATTTAATAAATTACGATAGAATTCCGCCAAATTCTAGAACCGTTACGAGTGCATTGAAAACCATATAAAAATAGAAATATCCTTAGCCTCAGGTCAAAAACTGGTTGCTCACACATAAACTATATTCTAATTAACTAATTAAAGCAGTTATTTACTCAAAACACTCATTCACAACCGAAAAAATGCATTTAATCCGCGGAACAACTTTCGCGTGTCGCACGTGAACCACAGACTGACTTTGACATTATTTTTTTAAATCAAAATGAATGATTGGTGAACTGTTGTCGTATTTTTAGCATGAAGGAACTCACTATGGTTCAAGTAGAAAAGAGAAAAAGGATATTAAACACCGTGAAATAGAAAGAAATAGACATAATAAGACGCCGTATCGTTACATCATTCTTGGGTGACTCTAGTCACCCAGGTGCGATCTACGGTATATTTTTTTTGGGTAGTGTAGTACTCAAGAGAGGTCTAGCGGTGTTAAGAATAATTTAATTTGAATGTTCACTGTTACATGAAATATCTAAGCTTGAATTAGAATTACTAACATTGTCACAAATGTGGGCACCCTTCCTCATCGGTAGAACTTTTAGTAATGCCTCTTGCCATGGCACTCCTTCACATACCCTTATTACAATCTCAAATACTGTAACAGAACAAAGACATCACGTTTATTTAGTTTCTAGATTTATTTATTTCAATTACGTAATTTATGTGTTCTGTCATAAAGAAGATATTACCATGATCAATTGTCAGAACTTTCCTAGTTTTCATATTTATGTATTTGTCCAATGGCAGTTGTCCATGCCTTATGCCCTGTTCCTCTGCTATTTTATGGCAGAGACCCTGAAAATAAAAAATTGACAATTAGTTCAAAGCTTAATTGTTTTTTTTTTATGTTTATTGTGATAGTAATAAATACAGGTTTGTGCGAAGCCAGAAAAAAAAAAAATACAGGTTTATTTAACATGTGCCACCAACATGCGTAACATGAATAACTTATGAAGAACATAAAAGCAGAGAAGCTACCCAGCATTTATTTACTTATTTTGCAGTCTCATTGGTCTTATTTTATTCTTTTTTTTTTAAATTGAAATCGCACTGTATTAGGTCAAGTTATTTGAAATGTTTTTTTTTTTTATAAGCATAAAAACGGGGAGTGTTGATAGTTAAGTTATTCATTTAGCATTCTTACATTGAAAAACGTTACCTTATGCTTATTGTGATCTACTAGACCTCCGATAATATAGGCAGTGTTTTCTTCAAATTGTTCAATGATATTGTCAGATTCACTTGTTAAATAAACTATGTTCTCTTTAGGAAATACTTCAAGATATGGTGTTTCATGGAAGTTTATCTGTAAAACATCAAAGATATTTATTTAAAAGGTTTTATTTATTGCTAATTATATTAAATGCGACTTAAATGTATATAGGGATGTTGTAATATTTTACTTAATATTGTGTGCAAGATTGCTATGATATTAAAGGAATTTGAAAACTTAAATGCATATTTTATTTCAGGAATATTCACAGTGAATGAACCTTTATCAACAACTACTTTGACATTGCTGGAAAGGCTTTTAGATTTTTAACACATCAAATAAATTATTTAAAAATACAAGTATGAGCTTGTCAGTAATTAGCAGGTTAAGTAGGTACCATATTATAATTCAAAATCTTGGGAATAAGAAAAAACAGAAATATCTTATATATTTATATCACGAAATATCAAAATTACTTCAGATCAAGTCTTGCACACTTATGTTAGAAACTATTTGAAAATATTGAAAAGTGTCTGCGCTCAAGCAAAATCTCAAATAATAAGTAATAAAATTGGTAATACAAATAATAAAATAAAAACTGTGTAGCAGGTAATTAACAGGGAACCTGGAAAGACTCAACAACGAGGTAAGAGTGAATTGTCTTTAAAAACAAATAACAAAACCATTTCTGATAAGTTAGAAGTTCCTGAGACACTAGACAATTTCTTTACCAACATTCCGTTAGAGGTTACGAAATCTCTCCCCTAATTAGCTGAATGTCTTCTTAAAGAGAACTTTACATAGGACATGCCAAACTTTAAATTTCAACCACCGCATTGCCACAATTAAAAACGCATTCAAAAGTGTCAATATACAAAATACTGAAGACTTATGGGGGATTTCCGAACATTATTGACTCCATTGCTCCAGTCCTAACAGACATATTCAATCAATGGTTGGACAGCGGCCAGTTTCCTGGCTTAATGAAACATAGTAAAGTGGTACCAATTTTCAAATTGGGTTGTAAGAGTGATCCCTCTAATTATAGACCAATATTGGTGCTTCCAGCATTGAGTAAAATCTATGAAAAAATTATGCTGGACCAGATGTTGTCTCACTTCAACTCTTATAGGATACTGCATAGTCAGCAGTTTGGTTTCACGAAGGGTAGGTCGACAACGGACGCGGGAGTAAAACTCATCAGTTGCGGTTGGTATTTTCTGTGATCCTTCAAACAGCTGAGCAGATTTTCTCGAAACATAGCTAAGAACACTCAGACTGTTCTCCTTGTCTGGTGGCAATATTACAAAAAACAGAAACAGATTGCCAGACAAAGCTGTTGAGACTCTGATTTTTTAAAAGCCTATTTTATTAACTCGTTGGTCTAATTAATATGTTGGTTGATTACTTAAAAGACTGATTTATAAGTCTGTTTTATTACTTATATTTAGATTATTTAGTTATGAAAGAAATCTGTGATTATGGTGACCAATGAATAGATACTAGAATTACTAGATAATAGTAAAGTTATTAAGAATTAGTATGATGATTATATAAGATTTAACTGCTTGTGAATCTGCATGTGATTAAAAAAAAACAAAGCAATTATTAAGACTGAAATTAACATTAAAGTTATTAAACTTTAATTTTCTAATAAATGTTGATTTTTCTAAAAAAAAAATGCCTTTTTTAATGTTTCACAGAAATTACACACAGAAATTAGCTTAATTTAAATTGTTCGAAAAAGGCATTCCTCTCTTAAGAAAAAACAAGAAAAAATATTTTTCTTAAAAGTCTCAAAGTCCCGGGAATTCCCAAGACTTTGATTGTAGGCTGTCTCGCGTCCTGGGACTTTGAAATTGTCGGGAATTCCCAAACCCTAGTACCCATGTAGGCCTATGTAAAATAAAATATTTTGGGTTTGATACAAGTTTTAGGTCTCACTGTGAGGACAACAATGACAAATCTAACATGCACATTAACATTTTGCAATAAGAATCCAACTTACATCCCAATGCTCATAGCCATTGTGCCTAGACATATCACTTCTAGCTACTTCTCCAAAACTAGTGATGTGGAACTGAACCGGGATTTCAGATCTCCTGTTTATTGAGTAACAGCGGAGAATTTGTTTTATTACTTTAAACCTATCTTTTTCCATCATTAAATGATCGAAACTTAGATCTATTACTATTGAAGTACTACTTTTCGGTCTTTCTAACTTCATTTTCTTCAATGCTTTCCTGTTTGGTCCTAGATCAATATTGGCCTCCCGAGCTTCTCTCCTCCTTGCTTTGGCTTTTGCTTTCTCTCTGGATCGTTTCTCCGCCTTGCGGTTTTCCCATTTCACTTTTTTTAACCATTTTCGCATTTGATTTTTAGTGAAAGGTCTCGGAATTTCGTTGCCCTCATCATCCTGCAAACCTGAATCTATCGTTATATCAAAAAGTGTATATTGCGGAAAATTATTTTCCTCTTGTTCATTGCTTACAGTTACGCCGTCTTTCGTAGAGTTTGCTTCTGCGATATCCATTTTGAAACACTTGAATAGACCGTATTTTCGACAAAAAGCAAAGTTAGACCATACTTTACGAAATTTAAGTACCATCCACGTGTGGTCACTTTAACCTTTTATTTTACCGACATTCTAAGTATCATTGACACATTTTTACTAACAAACTTATGTTTCTAATATTATTTTATATCAATTTTAATTAACAAAAATAAATATATTTGGAAAGAACATTTATTTTGAGGTTATGCTTTTGTATTCGTTGTCAAATAAATGTCATTGTCATCATTTCACCATCTTACAACTTGTCAAATCGAAAGGAACAAAACGTAAAACAATTGCATTACGTTTAGTTTTTATTAGAGACGATTTTTCATGTAGTCTTTAACGCATATATTCGGAAACCCTTATATTTAAGGACCTTTATATTAGCAACCGGATCCTAGGGACAACTAGTAGCGGCGTTAGGATAGGGCGTGGTTGGGCGACCGCCCAGGGCGCCGAATATAAAGGGGCGCCGAAGGCGCCCCGCAAGGCCCCCCCACGAAGGGGGCAGACAAATGAGAAAAAAATGTAAGCGGTTAATTTACAATCGGAAGCTGCTGAAGTTCTTCTAAGAATCTAAAATGCAAGAGTGAGCAAAGCGAGCAACAATTTTTACATCATTCAAAGGCCGAATTCCCCCAGTGGTGTTATAGGCCTCCCTTTTTTGTGCCAATCTCCAGAGTCCCGCGCCAGCCTCATCCAGGTTCTCCCCCAATGGCAACTATGTCTTCTGCCCATCTCGCCGCCGGACGACCCACGTTTCTTTTGCCCGTTCTTGGACGCCATTTGGTTATAGCTTTAGTCCACCTGCTATCTGCCATCCCTGCGCTTTGCTAGATGCCCTGCCCAAGTTCATTTGAGTTCCATAACGCGATTTCCAATATCGAAAAAATTTGTACTTCCTTTGATTTCTACGTTAGGAACTCGATCTATCTGCTTTATGCCGAGCATGGAACGCTCTATGGCTCTCTGCGCAACTCTGAGTCTGTACACAGCCTTCTGCGTTTACAGACTCCTATTGAATTAGGATAGACAGATGCTGTAATAAATTAGGAGCCCCTTGCCCCGAGGCCCTAAAAGGCAATAATGACACACATAAGGTTGCAAAAAATAGGGCATGTGAACATTTTAATCTCAAACTGCATATCTGAATTGATTTATGACATTATGCAAAATTTTCGTGCTCGCTTCGCTCGCTCTTGCAACCTACAATGATATCTTTGTCTATAAATCTCCCATGTTACTCATGTATGAACGGTCTAAACAATTCTAACCTGTCCAAAATAGTGTTTTAAATTTTTTGAATTGCAGACTACAACGTCTTGAATCTTAACTTTGTCTATAAGTCGACCAAGTAATTAATAAATTATTTATTTCACCAAAAGCCATCACAACTTCTTCCTCGAGATGAAAAGGAAGTTAGTAGAATTGTATATTAAAAAGGTTATAAGGGGAAAACGAATTTAATAAATGTTGATATGAAAAATACAATAAATTAATAAAAAAGTGAAGGGCAGGTTAACCGGGAATGATTTGAATGTTCGCGCAAATCTCTGAGCGTGATAGTAACTGAAGACAAACATAGTAGTAGAAAGCTGGCTTGATCAAGATGAGCTTGACCACGACGAACTTGATGCAGGGCGGCTTGGCAGGACCCACCAGCAGACACGTACCGCCCCAGTGCCAGGCTCGTCAGCTCGCAGAGCAGCTTCCAGCAGACACGTACCGAGCCCCAGTGCCAGGCTAGCTCAGTCGGTAGAGCATGAGACTCTTAATCTCAGGGTCGTGGGTCCTGCCCAGCTGCCCTGCATCAAGTTCGTCGTGGTCAAGCTCGTCTTGATCATCGCTTTCTACATCTGGATGTTTGTCTTCAGTTATTATCACGCTCTGATATTTGCGGAGGCATTCAAAACGTTCCCGGCTACTTTTTAAATAATTTATTGTATTTTTTTATGACATTTTATAATATATTCATTTTCCCATAATTAATAACCTTTTTTAATGTACAAATCTGTTTACTACTTTTATCACGAGGAGCAAGCACGTTTGTTACAAGTCTTGGTTTGATCTGTATTCTGTAAGTAGACCAAGTAACACCTGTACGAAGGGTAAAAACAATTCTTACCTGTTCAGGGTATGATATTAAAATTTTCGAGCTCGCTTCGCTCGCTCTTCGAACCTTACTTCATTTATTCGTAAAATGGTCTCCGTAAGTCAATAAACTAACATCTGGTTCCTAAATAAAAGGACTAAAGGAAAACTAAGTTTCCTGGAATGGAGCGTTAGGTACATTTTCATTCAGTTCTTAGACTTTTCAAATAACTTCACAAAATCAGTAACTTCTACTTCCATATGAATAAGTATAGAAAAGCCGAACTTGACCAAAGTTCTAACACTTTTGAGGTGGCAATTGCATTTTAGATTCTAAGAAGCATTTAAGCAGCAAAAAACTGATTTATGTGGGTTAAATTTATTATTTACGGATGCACGTAAAAACCCTTAAAAATCAGGATTTTTCTCATCTTGCTGCCGCTGCCGCCTTGATTTGCAAACTTGGCAAGTTTATCAATTAAAAATGAAATTGCTGAAAACATCGACTTTGATAACCTAATGAAAGATTTCGCCGATAGAACGGCTAGAAAAAAAATACTTTTCTTTTTTTAAATAGTTATTCTATTAGTTATTTTATTATCGCTTCATGTTTCATGTCAATTCCGAAAACCTTAAATTTTTTGTTACAGCACATATTTTTATATATTCTCTTCAGTAATTTTGATTTGTACGGAACCCTCGGTGCGCGTTTCCGACTCGCACTTGGCTGGTTTTTTCGTATGGGTTTGATTTACAGTTAGGGGGCGCCGTAGAAATCTCGCCCAGGGCGCTGGAAGTGCTAAAACCGGCACTGGGGACAATTACATCTATTGCCAGACGAGTTCATTTATTAACTCGGTGACATCCAGAAATAGTGAATCGTTTTTAGAGTCCAACGCTGACCTGAGGTTTGAACTAAAGACAGAGCGCTACGCTATTACTACTATAGATGCCTTTGGAACCGTTGGGCTATTGTCGCCTAACTTTAATACCTACCTATAGATGCACTATACATAAAAATACAAGGTGTTGTTTTGCATCCTTGTCAATTATCAGGAGGTGGTCCCAAAAGACATAACTAATCAATTAAAATTACGGTACCTAGTTAATTATTAATAAACGCTGTTTTTTTGCTTGTATAAGTTCGTCAATATTTCAGAATAACCCCCTTAACGTGGTTTAGGGAATATAAAATTATCAATTAAACGTTTGAGATTGTTTCTATGTGTATAAACTAGGTTATAGGGCAAGAACCAGACGGGCCGCGTTTAAAACACGTGTGGTTCACACTTACCGATTTCCGTAAATAAGAAAAAAATACCTACCCATTTTATTATTGATTCGGGACGAGAATCATTAGCATAGTTACCTCCTTGAATTTGACGAGGATGCAAAACAACACCTTGTATAAAATATAAGTACAAAACGTTTTCCGACAATTTATAGTTAGCGAGTGTGTTAAGATAGTTTGTAACCTTTTTAACCCTTGTAGATATGAGAGCACATGAAAGATAATTTATTATTGTTGAACAAACATGTGCCTCAACGTTTAATTATCTTGCAGTCATTCCTTGAAGATTATGTCTACCGTGAGTACAGTACACATCGTGTTTGTTTGAGGCTTATTTAACTAATTAAAACGATTACATATGAATTTGTGTTGGAAAATAAGGATTTCGGTACCTACCTAAAGAAATATATCAACTCTCTAGGATAGGTATCAACTATGGGGAGGATGCTTCGAAGAGGAACCGTCGGCCGTACTGCGGAGATTAAACGACTCTCTAGAAGTGGATGCACGATTGTTCCGTGAGGACATACAAGGCAGTCGCGGCTGGGCTGCCGAGCTACATCGAAGTGGACACCTCTCTGAAAACGACAATAACTCCATTCAAGAAGGACTTATCAAAGTAAGTTTGTATCCAATACCAACATTTTACCAATAGTTTATAATCTAACGTCATCACGCCTTATTCTCTGAAGGAAATTATAGGATTCGAGGTGACATCCTGGTATGTGGTAGACAGATCATATTTCACTACAGTAGGTAACAGTTACTGTGAAAGGGGACGAGCCTAATGCCTTTAACCGAGGCTGTTACTGAGAATTTCCTAATGGAAAAGCTTACCTGCCTCCAGGATCAGATAAAGTTTTCCACACACTCTCGTCACACTTCCTACAACTAGACAAATGATGAAGTCGGTTGTGATATCTTGATTACCGTTATAGGTGGAGAAAGACATTGAAGAGGAAATGAAACAAAGTGGACGTTTGAAAGATCCTGAAGAAGACATCCACTCAGTAGTAGAACGGCGACTGTTCAAATACGCAGGCGATGCTGCTCTGCGCCTGCACACAGCCCGAAGCCGCAACGACCAGTCAGCCACCGATACTAGACTGTGGATGCTAGCCCACTTACCTAAGTTGCACGCCGCCCTCAAAGAACTGATCATGGTATTTATTTCTAACATTATCTTACTTTTTTTATTTTTTATAAGCCTCTCATATTGTGTCCCACTGCTGGGCAAAGGACTCCCCTTTCTCCTTCCAAATCTCTCTATCTTGTGCGATATCTGGCCATGATCGCCCAGCAAACAAGATCAGATCGTCACACCACCTTCGCCGCGGTCTACCACGACGGCGATTTCCACCGTCAGGCGTCCAGTGAGTGACGATCTTTGCCCATCTCTCCGGGTGCATTCGCGCTACGTGGCCAGCCCACTCCCACTTTAGCTTGCCTGTTTTTTCTCCGACATCTGCAACTTGGGTTAATGGAACGCAGAGTGGTGTTCCTGACGCGATCTGTACGCTTCACACCTATTATGCTACGCTCCATCGCTCTGGCAAATCTTGAGTTTGGACTTCTGTTGTTCGGTTAGTGACCAGCTTTGCGCACCGTAGGTTAGGACGGGCAGGATGCACATGTCGATGAGTTTTCTTTTCAGTGTCATTGGGAGACTTCCCTTCAAGTGTTCTTTTAGGGCCCAGAAGAACTTCCAAGCATTTTGGACTGGTATTTTTAAAAGACACTATCTGGCAGAAGTATGTATACTCATCGACATATTTCAGCACATGCCCGTCTACCTCGACCCTACGTCTCGTGCTGTTGGTCATGACCTGGGTTTTGGATCTGTTCATTGAAAGTCCAACCTCAAGACTTGCTATGCTCAGATCTTGTAGCATTTCTTCAAGTTCAGAAGCAGATGTGGAAAACAACACAATGTCATCAGCAAGACGGAGGTTTGTTAGCTGATGGCCGCTAACATGTACGCCTCGTGACTGCCACGAAGTGCAGCTTAGAAAAATAAAAAACGTAGGCATTCGAATTTGTTGTACTTACTGTTTGAAGGTCCTGGTGAACCGAGCTAGCAGCGAAATAGATATTATTGCACCAGGGTATACGCATCTTCAACGTGCACAACCTGTGCGTTGGAGTCACTTCCTCTTGAGGTAAATGAAACACAATAACACAACCATCTATACGACATCAATAAATGCGCTGTCTTCATTTTAATCCCTATAATTCTATTTTTATTCCTATTTCAGTCATGCTTGGGCTCTACGTGATGATGTGACAAGACTAGAGGAACATAAGAGTCGCCTTTCCCGGTGTCCTTTAGGCAGTGGAGCCGTTGCAGGCTGTGCCCTGCCTATCGATAGATTGAGATTAGGTGCTAGTCTGGGCTTTGAAGATCTTACGCCTAACTCCATGTTTGCCATCAGTTCGAGAGATCACTTGGGTAAAAGAAACTCAATTCAGGTCTATTTGTAGGTCACCGATGGCTGGGTCCTTAATCAGTTAATAAATTATGTTACAGTGGAATTCTTTAACTGGGCTTCGCTATGTGGTCTGCATCTAAGTAGATTATCAGAAGACCTGATCATCTACAGCTCCCAAGAGTTCGGCATTGTTCGCTTCTCCGACCAGTTCTCAACTGGATCTAGTTTGATGCCCCAGAAACGTAATCCAGATGGATTAGAACTGATTCGAGGTGCTGCTGGTTTACTGCTTGGAGAGGCCTTTGCATTTAGTTGCGTTATAAAAGGATTACCGAGTACTTATAATAAGGATTTGCAATCAGATAAGGAGCTCCTCTTTAGATCTTACGATCGGCTGCTTGATTGTTTGAAAGTTGCTGTTGGAACAGTTGCAACCATGGAAGTAAGTTAGCTTTCTACTAGCATGTGATTCTTAAAGCTTGAATAAAAACTAATATATGTCGATTTATGTCCACAGGTGAATAGTGAGAGAGCATTAAACTGCCTGGACCCTGGCATGCTAGCGACTGATCTGGCCCATGCGCTGGTCCGCCGCGGGGTTCCTTTCCGGCGAGCGCATCACTTCGTCGGGGCAGCTCTACGACGTGCTTCTACTCTCGGTGTCGACCTCAAAAATTTACCTTACCAGGAATATCACGCCATTTGGTATGCTATTTGTCTTTCTATACGAACAAACATCCCAACTGCATCTATACAATCGATATCTAAAGAACGGCACCAGCTACAGTTACCTACAATCCGGTTACTAGAGCTATAAGTTGGTAAGCTATGATAAAACAGAGTTTAAACTTAAATTTGTGTTATAGCCCTGAATTTGGAACAGAAGAGGAGATTCAGAGTATATTCTCATGGGAGACGAGTGTGGAACAATACACCAGCTTGGGAGGAACCGCGCGAGCTGCTGTGACTCATCAACTCGACACATTGCGCTCTTGGCTTGGAGTACAGGCAGCATTCACTTGCCCTAAGTAAAGTTTTTGTTACTTGTCATGTGTCTTATCTAAACCTATCTTTGTGTGTTTAGGGAAATAATAAAACTTACCCTATATACCTGAGTTTTGATTTTTTTTTTCTACGTACCTACTGTAGGTAAAAGAAAGTTTAAATTATCACAACTTCACAATTCGTCATGGAATCATACAACCATTAGGCTTCAGGTCATGTAATTTTTTTTTTTTCAAGATAAATGCGTACACGTTAGGTAACCTATGCTTGTACCAACTGGGGGGGGGGGGTTCAAATTTATGGAAATAGAAAGAGCCAATGTCAATAGATCACGTCTGGCATTACACATGACACATCTTTGTTAACCCAAATAGGCTAAGGAATGAGTAAATAAGTAAAACGATTCCCAATCAGGCCCGAGCGATTGGTCACGTAAATGAATGACCAGGTTATTACTGAGTCGGTATCTTCCTAGTTAAATGATATCTCTAAATATAGTAAACAGTCGAAATGGTTGGATGGAAGAAACATTTGATTACCATCTACGTAGATGAGGAACTCTTTTTTTTGAATCTGATATAAATTATTATGAGCTTATCTTTAATTAGCTAACTTTATGACGCAAGCTCCCTCATGAACGTCACGCGGCACGAATCGTCTTTGTTACGACTCATCAAAGTCTGTTAAAAAAAATTACCAGTGTTTAGATGTCCTGGACTACCGAGAAGTCTCGATTGGACACCTAACCGGTTGATGGAAATATAATAAGGGTTACCTGGACTCACCCCATAGTTCGTTATTTAATGTAGCTACTCTCCCTCTACCTCTGCCCCACCCGAGGAAAACATGCGTGATGTTGTGTAGTTGACTGTCTAGATTACTCCAAATTAGCATGCATTCGGCCATCACCATAATTCGTTACTGCTGTTTCGGCCCTAAATTAACATATTTCCTTCGTGTTTCCCCTTTATGGACGCACACACATCTCTTGGACAAAATGGATCAAATTATCAGACATACTTTATCATCCATTTTAAATGTGGCTTTGGACGACCGAGCTTGGGCACAAGCAAGTCTTCCCATTCGCATGGGAGGGCTCGCTTGTGACAAACAAAATAATAAAAAAGTCTAGTATTTCTTTACCGGCTTTCATATTTAGACTCGGTCAACGGCACTGAGAATTAATCAGGAATATCCTGACTTCCACACTGATTGATTTTGATGTGCTGTGCTTCTCCGTGGCCATCGATGCTTGGAAACTCGCTTGCCCGAATACTGAAGAACTTGACAATCCATTTTCCCAGAGACGGTAGGTCGAAGCGCTCTGCAGAGTAGTTCAGGACAATTTACTTAACACAGCTGCTACTACTGCTGAGCGAGCGCGATTGCTGGCTGTGGGTGAGTGAGAGTCGGGTCTTGGCTTCACGCGCTGCCGTCGTCGAGCATAGGCACTTTGTTCGACGACAAGACCTTCCACCTCGCTGCTTTCTTACGTCTTGGTGCCGCCTGCTGCGCGAGGGGCGCAGCAGGCGGCACCAAGAGATCGCTGTCACTGTGGTGAAGCTGTCAACAGCCTAGGACACCAAAGCCTGTCATGCAGTCGAAGTGCGGGCCATTTTGCGCTGAACGCGAACATAAACGATATCATCCAACGAGCTCTTGTTACCGTCGGCGTTCCAGCTGTCTTAGAGCCCAATGGCTTGCGCCACCACATCTTCCAAGCTCATCGTACTGAGCTGGCGCTGCCGCTGCGACCTTTGTGGTAACTATATTTTCGAGCCGTATGGGGTCGTGGAGTCCTGGAGAATAATAAATATTTTCTTCTATCGATATTTTTATTTCTTAGTCTCCGCACTATGCGAGTGATATTCGTAGGTGTGCTTCGTGGAATAGGAAATTAATTATTCAAAAATTTTATTTGAAGCCCACCTACGGGTGTGCTAAGTGGAATACTTTAGGTGTGCTTCGTCTGGGTGTGCTTCGTTTGGGTTTGCTTCGTGGAATACCTCTAATAGGGTAAAGTCTCTTTGCAACGCATTGGGTACCAAGGTACCTGCAGCTTGACCTAATCATGTCACATCACTGTTTAGATAAAAGTGAGACGGAGAAGCAAACCAGCTTAAAGCATCTTCAACCATTAGGGCATCGCCATTACAGTCTCAAAATATCGTTGTAACTACTAAGTAACTAGGCAATCGTGCCTTTCCAGCAACATGACATGACCCACACAATTCATGAAACTAACTACAAACCTAGTAAAAATAAAGTAGGCCTACGATTGTCATTCTATTTAATGCCAATATCGTAACGGGTAAGTAAAAATAAAATGTGACGTAAGTTAAGTTGACAATCACAGGTACGGCGAAGGGTTGCAGAGAGCGGTTGAGCTGTCTCTCGCACCGCTCCGTGGGCCGTCGCTCTGCTTACGCCCGAGTGCGTGCCCCGCGACCCTGCCAGGAAAAAAAACTTCGCCCCCCAACCGGCCGGCCGCCCACCATTGCTTACCCATTTAACCGGCGACGCTACACATTTCACCATTGCCTTTCCGAAAAGCAGGCGGTCGCCACCAAATACAATTCGCATCATTTCTAAACAGTACGGTGGACTCGGGTGTATCTTTATTTGCTGACTCTACTTCAAGTGTTGTGTTACTAAGACCACGGAATAATACGAAATTAAGGATTACCTTATTTAATTTTACGGTAAGGTAATACGTAAGAAGTTTAGTTAAAATAAAAACGTTTATTTTGTGCTGTACCGATAGAAAAACTAGTTAAAAGTTGAAAATTAATGAAAGCTCTTTAGCCAAGTTCTACAATGCTGAATCTCTGCACCGTTGTTCTTATGTTAGAACTCCAGAAAAAACATAGTTAAAAAAAAAAAAAACAATTGGTGTAGGTGAATTTTTAACAGAAAGCAGTAGGCAGCACCAAACCACCCACGGTTTATGGCATGTGTTTTATGAAGGGACTTAAACTAGTGAATATAATAATATATTATACAATCCCAGCTTACCTGATAGTGATAACGTAAACCTACCTTATCAATTTAAGCTTAAGGTCCCGGCCGTTGAATGTTAAATGTTTATTTACATTCATGCATTATCGATATTTTCTAGTGCTCGGTATAACAGTGATCTGTTCTGTGGATAGGCATCATACGCTGCCTAGTCCGAATGGGTGCACAACATGCAGGAATATAAATTTCACAGTCCTATACAATAAATAAATTCTACAGTTGAGTGATTTAAATCAGTAGGTTATACTTACTTCCCATTTTTGTTTGTAGTGACACAGAATGTTAAGTCTAATCCGAAGAGCGGGTTTTCTCTTCATGGCGCTGGTTCTAACGTGTGAAATATTTGCCAGCGATTACGTCCAGGCACCTGAAATTGAATCATATCGAGAGGAGAAGGAGGAGTTATCCGAAATTTCACCCTACGAGGAAAATGAGAAGGTATTTTTGTATAAGTACTAAGGGATCTCGAGCACTGGAGAGAAAGTTTGGTCGCAAGGCCAGGCTTCAGACCACTTTTGTTCAAGATAGCGGCCGCTCATGCGACAAGTCGTGGTGGCCGCGTAGTTCACGAGATCCCTAATTCCGTCTTTTTTTTCACACCCTTGTAATGTAAACAGTTGGAAAAAGATTTTGTTTTGATCTTTCCCAATTTTCCTTGTGATTTTCTGCTATCAAATACAGTAGGGAGGTAGGTAGATACTTGCGAAATTGCGGTTATGAGACAAATGCATTTAAATATGTAGGTACTTATTTTGATATCCAAATATTGCATTATCGCTAAAAGTTTTTCCTTGTCCCATCCCAAATCCAACACATATTTCGAAAAAAAAAGTAAATAGTTATAAAGTTTTGTACTTACCTTTATACTGATATCGCTTTTGATAACGTCCAAAAACGCCGATTAGGTGGTACTGCACTCGTAATTACGGTAGCATGATTTTACTCCCCCCGTTTTGTTTTTATTGCACGCTACTATCAAAGTAGGAACATCAAGGGTAGGGCAGGCGCGCTGGTCGCCAAAAAAAACGTTATCAAAATTTAAGAAAAGTATAGCTACATTAGCTACCTGTTGCAAGAAGCGGATGAATACCGAATACAAGGAGTGAAACACGCAAACGAATACCCAAAAAGGGGTAATTGGATTAATTATTCTATACGGATGACAGCGAGTCTCACTCCCATAGTAAAACAGTATTACCTGCGTTTAGGTTTTCTGTTATTTTTATTAGGTAGGTACACCTTGTTTGTAGGTACAGATAGTCAGTATTGCAACATAGGTCACACAGATCTCAAACCGGTATATTTTCATGAATTGGTCCCATTTTATGAATGAATTCGGGCTTCGGGCTCTGAGCCATCATGACTTAATGTTGCTATGAATTTAAATTGCGGTACATTTTTACAAGGATTTTGTTTCTTAAGGTGGAAGCGCAAGGGTGGCCCGCGAAATTCAGATTTTCTTACTTTTTGCAATTTTATCTACAGGTCAGTGTCAGGTTGTATGTTGATTAAAATATAAATTGCGGCCGTAACAAATATGGCTTTACAGAGTTATGATCATTAAAATAATCAATACAACCCTCCAAGTTCATTTAATCCCATTGAATGACTTTTCATGTAATTGGGGTTAAATGAACAAGAGAGCGGCGGTGGCCCAGTGGTGGCAGCCCCGACTTACGAACAGTAAGCCGTGGGTTCGAACCCAGGCAGGCGCATTACTTTGTGTAATTTATTTCATCATCGCTGCTCTCAAAAACGGTGAGGGAAAACATCGTGAGGAAACCGGCATGTCCTAGAACCAAAAATTCGAAGACGTGTGTCATCTACCAACCCGCACTGGGCCCGCGTGGTGGATTACAGCCCACTCCCTCTCATAGGAGAGGAGGCCTGTGTCCCAGCAGTGGGAACATTATAGGCTAATGATGATGATGAACAAGAGATTGTTTTGATGATTTTAATTACTCCAATCCTGTAAATACATACATTTTGATTTGAATCTCGCGCGCCACTCTTGTGATTCCACCATAAATTGTGCACAGCAAATGTGTCAAAACAAAACGGTTCAACACCGCACGTATTATGCAAGGGTACATCGTGAAATAGAATAGTAGTTAGTCTTGAATGCACGTTTACTAGCACTAGGCAAGACCTAAATGAATGCCTAAATATATTTATATGGCTCTCTTGGAATTTAAACTTCGAAAAAATAAATGAATTCGTTCGGTTAAGCATCCATTTAGGTGGTATCTACACACGTCTAGTGTTAGAATAAATGTGCTCACGGTTAATTTACACATAATTTTTTTTTGTTTCGTTAGTATAAATAAGGTTGCTGTAGTCAGAGATAACCACAGATAAGTTTTGTGGAGGTAACATAACTGTGAAAGAAATCAGATAGTTTTACTTGAGATGAGACTGTAACCGAGAAATGCGTAGGTATAGAGACCACGGTCTACCAACTGAAACTGCCGAAAATTCCAATTGCCACACAAAATGGACATAAAAAAAATCTGCGTCCCACTTGTGGGACAACTTGGTGGAGCAGAGTGGAATGGTTCGTACTGACGACCGAATACATAGGTAACTGTAGAAGTAGATAAGTGATTGTTATGCATTATCTCCGGATATGGCTATGACGGTTAAGTAACGCTTCAGTGGTAACATAGAATTTAATTTTGGGATAACAAGTCGTTTCGATATCCGCTGCGTGCATGATAAACCAGTGGCCAACTCGTCGCTCGGACACTTCATCAGCAGATAAGATAGCTCGAGAGGCAGCCAGTACTCATATTTCAATGATTACCAACACTGTGGTTTGCTCATTACTAGTATTCCTGTAAATCCCTCCGAGTATCCACTTAAATTTTATAAAGCTGGTGAGTGCTGTCAGAGATAAAATACCTGTGGAATGGAAAGGACTTTTCTGCCCGTTTGTAAGATAAAAGGAGTCATTTTTATTTTTACAGAAAATTGTAGATAATAGTCGCAACCATTTATACCTAATCCTTGTAGAAACTTAAATCCATCATTTGGCTCGTGCATTTAGTTTTCCTGGATAGCGACTTTCGCGACAGTAATCATTAGTAGACAAAAGAAAAAAAAACTGGCCAAGTGCGAGTCGGACTCGCGCACGAAGGGTTCCGTACCATTATTTATAAAAACGAGCAAAAAAATCAGCAGCAGCACTTTGTCAACTGCTACACACTGAGTTGGTTGTCGTTATTAGTACAACTATGTAAGCACAGATGACGCTTTCATAAAAACTGCCGCTCTGCACGAAATGTTTATTATAAATCTTATAACTTGATAAAATAATATAGTCCTCATACACTTAGGGTAATTTAATATAATAATAATTAAATGGCGTTTGTTGCCATACGGCCACATCTACATGCTAATTGTTTTTTATCAGTAGCAAGTTCTCTTTATAACTGCTAGATGACGCTGTTTACAAGGTTTTACCCAATTTTACTTTTTTGTAAGGGTGCCCCCTTAAATATTTATTTTATTCTGTTTTTAGTATTTGTTGTTATAGCATCAACAGAGATACATAATCTGTAGAAATTTCAATTGGCTAGCTATCACTGTTCATGAGATACAGCCTGGTGACAGACGGACGGACGGACGGCGAAGTCTCAGTAATAGGGTCCGGTTTGACCCTTTGGGTACGGAACCCTAAAGATGATGTGCTGTTGGCCAAAACTAAAAATATTTTCTTACAATATCGAATACAAAAAAAATGCCAAATCGGTCAAGCCGTCCTCATTTGATGCTCCGTCATACTTGTTGTGGCAATCGATTTTTATTAAAATACTAGTTGTACCAATTGCAATTGCAATGCACTTTTTCCTACCTACCTACCCTACCCTTCCTACCTGCCTACCCTACCCTACCTACCTATCTACCCTACCCTACCTTTTAAACCTCCCCTGGACTACGACAAACATTTCAAAACCAAAATCGGTCAAGCCGTTCTCGACTTTTAGTGAGACAAACGAACAGCAATATACAGGGTGTTTGGTGCATCGGTTGCCAAATCGAATAGGCCGAAAGGAGAGGTCATTTGCTATCTCTTCACGCCATTTAACTCATTCCTTGCCACACCGGTTTTTTTATAACAACTTTTTAATTTAAATTTTGATAAATTCCTAAATTCAACATCTTAGGTCAAATAAAAAAGTGAAATAATTGTTTAATCTTAAAATTTTCGATTTAATTTTGATGTGTACTCAAAATCAAAATATTTTATTTTACATAGGCTTACATGGGCACTTATAAAACGTCAACAAAAGGTGCACCCACATACTGTTGTATGATCTACTCCGTTAGATTTTTACGTCTAGGGACGAGCCAAATAAATTGTCTACGCCTTGGAAATCGAAACAAGGGAGGATTTAGTCCAACACATTGATGTGGCTTTCGTGACTATCAAAGCAAAAAAATACGTTTACGCACAACTACAGCCGAGATAAGACGAAGATGCCGCGCGTGCATTCGCAACAGTGGCGGACAACTCGAACAAGATTTGTGATTTCTGTTTTTTTTTATTATTTTTATTTCAAATTCTTAAAACGTTCGTTCCTGTTTAAGAAAGAGATAGGACACTACGCACTTGTGACATAACAGCATCTATCTACTTACTTGAGGCATGTTATTTATGCTAAAACTATTGTTCTTACTGTAATTTCGAATATCAGCCTAGTGTTTAAAATACACATTTAGTTAAAAATGAAAAGATAGGATAGGCTAGAGAGGTTAAACTTTTTTTGGGCATATTGCATACCGTTGCAAAGGGGACAGACTAGAGACCTTTTTAAAGGTATTCGAAGATCCCGATCGCTTTTAGTTTTTTTTTTTTATAGCCATTTAAAGTTGAGTTTTAAGTTTATTTTTCTTTTACTAAAACTTTACGAGTTAAAAAGAAAGTAATTGTTACTAGCAAGTAATTTTGAATTTGGTAGAATCATACAAGAGTACACATCAAAATTAAATCGAAATTTTAAATTAAAAAAAAAAAAAATTGTTTGACTTAAAATGTTGAATTTTTCAAAATTTAAATTAAAAAGTTGTTATAAAAAAACCGGTGATGCAAGGAATGAGTTATAGGGCGTGAAGAGATAGCAAATGACCTCTCCTTTCGGCCTATTCGATTTGGCAAACGATGCACCAAACAACCTGTATATAGTTAAGTCTATGCGAAGCAAAATAAAGCGATAGTATAATAGCGAGGGGAGCATAGTCGTAACATTTAGAGCGTTCAATTTCAATATTTTTATTTTTGTATGAAAATCTGATGTGCTAAAATATGACGAATTTTTAAAAAAAAACATAATATAATATTTATTTGCGTAAAACATGGTATACAAGGGTGTTAAATACAAATTGAGGCACAAGCATGTTTAGCTAGGATAAAACATAGCATGCAAAATTTTAAAAACAAGTTAAGCAACAACAACCGTTTTTGTTTTTTTTTAAAACATCAACATTTTTTATCTATAAATTCTTTTAAACTATAAAAACTACACTCGATTAACCATTTATGAAATTTAATTGTAAATAATTTTGTGTTTAAAGCTTTGAAATGCCTTGGTATTTTATTATAAATGCTCACACACATTGCCAAGCAGTTACTATTGTATTTAGACAGTCTAGGCAAATCATTTAACACTAGTTTATATGGATCTCGTCGATTCCGAAGATTCACATCATTTGCAGTCTTAAATAGTTGCTTATTTTTCATAACAAAAACACATATTTCGTAAATGTAAAGCGACGGTAACGGTAACAAACCAAGTTTTTTAAATATTGGTCGACATGAGTCGTCGGGTTTAAGTCCACAAATTGCTCTCATGCACTTTTTTTGAGCGATGAATGCTCTTTGGAAGTCAGTGCTGTTACCCCACATTATTAGTCCATAACGTAACAACGATTCGACGTATGCGTGGTATGACATTACAGCAGTTTTAATATTAGTTATATTTTTTACTTTTTTCAATGCATAAACAAATTTATTAATTTTAGTGCTAACATTGTCTATGTGCTCTTTCCAGTTTATGTCTTTATCTATTATTACACCTAAAAATCTGGTACGCGTTACTTCATTGATTTTGTTAATATTGAGTTTAATGTCATTTTTGGAATTATTTGATCGATTAAATTGGATGTAAACGGATTTATCTAAATTTATCATCAAATGGTTAATGTCAAGCCAATGCAATAATTTGTCAATTGTATTATTAATGTCAAGTTCATGTTCTGAAATGGTATTTAGTTTTTTATTAGATGTCACTATAATAGAAATATCGTCAGCAAATAATACGCATTTATGGTTAGTTATTTTTATGATGTCATTTATATAAATGAGGAATAATATTGGGCCTAGCACACTTCCCTGTGGAACGCCATATTTATTATGTTTATATTCCGATGAATAGGATATTATTACATTATTTTCATTTTTTTTATTGATAATAACACATTGTTTTCTATTGCTTAAATAGGACGACAGCCACTGAAGTGCCGGTCCTCTAATTCCAACAGCTTCCAATTTTTGTAGCAATATGTCATGAGACACCAGATCGAAGGCTTTCGAAAGATCAAAAAAGAGGCCTGTAGTTATATAATTATTATTAATATTTGAAAGTATAGCTTGCATGAGGGAAAAAATAGCTAACGATGTGGACTTGTTCTTTTGGAATCCAAACTGCTGGTCACTTATAATATGAAATTTATTGCAAAAATCAGATAACCTTTTTAGCATACATTTTTCAAAAATTTTAGACAATATGGGTATGAGAGTTATAGGTCGGTAATTGTTGATGTCACATTTATCTCCCTTCTTGAATAAGGGCTTTATTAAAGATAATTTTAATTTTTCAGGAAAGGTGCCTTGTGAAAATGACATGTTTATTAAATGCGTAAGAATACCAGTCAGTTCGTTGCAACAGGCTTTGACCATTTTTGTATTGATCTCATCATAGCCCTCCGACCTAGTGTTGGACAGAGACATTATTGCCTGTCTAACCTCGTTAACCTCCATTGGTCTAAGAAACATAGAGTTGACATTCGTACTTTTGAAGCGGTTTTGATTTGTGCTTCTTTCCCCTTGCACATGCGTTAAATTAACATAATTGTTATTAAATATAGTAGCCATTTGTACAGGGTCTGTAGTTATTGTTTCATTGAATTTAATACTTTCTATGTTGTCTTTGTGAGTGTTACTGTTTATTTCTGTTTTAATCACATTCCATGTGACTTTACACTTGTTATCATGATTATGAATATATTTTATATTTGCACTCTTTTTTGAATTATTAATGCATTTATTTAGTAGACTGGAGTAGTTTTTATATTTAGTTTTATTTATTAAATTTTTATTTTTATAATATCCGTACCGTAGCTTTCGTTTAGTTTTACAACTTTGTCTCAAACCTTTGCTTATCCACTTTTGTTTGTTTTCCTTATTACTATTGATTTTAACTCTTACTTTAGGAAAACAGAGACCATACAACAGACACAATAGCTCATGAAAATCATTGAATGCACAGTTAGTGTCAGTTTTGAGATATATATCGGACCAAGAAAGATTTTCCAGACATTCTTTAAATTTTCGGATGTTGTCTACGTTATAGTCTCTTTTATAAATATAGTATATTGTTGATTTCTGTGGTTTCTTTTTGATTGGAAAGCTTAACATTTGTGCTGTGTCGTGATCAGACAAATACAGGGGCAGTACAGTGGCAGTGGCGTTGGCAATGTTGCTTAAAATATGGTCAATACAAGTCAATTTGCGAGTAGGTACATTGATGTGGATTTTTAAATTATGATTGTTTGATAAATCTTGCAATCCATTTGTGATGTTACCTTTTTTAAGAGTATTTATGTTGAAATCTCCGGCCACAACTATATTTATCTTGGACTTGTATTTATTTGACAACTCATGCAAAAGATTGTGTAATTTTGTCAAAAACAGATTCGGATCAGATTGTGGTGTTCTATAAACACATATTACTATTAATTTATTATATATTATTTCTATGCCACAAGCTTCAAAGGTGTTTTGAGTTGCATAGTTTTTCACAAATGGCAGCTCTTTATAAAGTAAACCCATTTTCACTAATATGCATGTGCCACCTCTTTGCTTCTCTCTACAGTAGTTGGTAGCCAACAGATAGTTGCAGATTTTCACATAATTTTCATAACCTTTTTTTACAAAGGTTTCCGATAAACATATAACATCTGGATCATTATTCGCTTCTTTTAACTCCTGAATAGTAATTTCTAGTAGCTCTTGTTTAGATAATAAACTCGCTATATTTTGATGGAGTATTCTAAACTGGTGTGTTTTATTAGTTTGAGGTGCGAAAAAAAGAGTCACGCTTGTTTAACACAGGAAAGTAATAAGGTATAGTCCCTATTTGACCTTTTGAGTTGTGTTGCAAAGAGGAACTATGTTCGTAGGGCGTTGTACACTCAATACGACCAAAGTAGTAAGGGATTGTCCCTTTTTTGGGTTTATCTGTAGGAACGTTTAATTTTGAACTTGATTTGTTACTCGCTATTATTTTTCGTATTTCGCTCGGATTTAAATACTTATCACTATAATCACAACAATCTATAAGATAATTTATCGACTTACAAATACTGGATAGATTCGTGGATGTTTGATTTACAAAGTGACAATTTTTATAACTATTACAAACATTTTTTATAGAGTAGTTTAACTTACGAACATTGAGGTGCATGTTATTGACGACATTTAACACAATAATAGTGTTATTTATAAATGTATTTAATACAATTTGCAATTGAGACAACAAAAGGTTAGGGTTGTTGTCATTTTCACCTATGCATATAACAAGTTTGTCTTCAGTGGTCAATTTAGTATTTCTGCAGTTTGCTATTACTTCGTTGCTAGGCGCATAGTACAAAAGTTGTTGATTATGATGTTAGTGACAGTCGTGAGAGGTTGTCGGTGCTTTGCAAATAATATATTATAAATTATTTTTCCAGTACATCCGGCACATCCATTCATTGATCAACGCGTACAGAGATGACGTCTTGGGCCGGCGGATGGTGATTCAAACAAATGCTATGGTAGACACTCAGTACAAAACGTGGAAACGTAATGGTGACTTGATAAACTCATTACTGGCATTGCCTAAAGGCATGCACGAAGCCGGCCGTTAGTCTAGTATCAAGAGTTAAATTGTGAATACTTTTGTGATAATTATCAAAAAAATTAAGGATGAAAGAAGTTTGATCTAGTTAATAAAGCAACTGCCACTATCAACGCCAAAATGATGTGCTGGTGATTTTTAAAAACTGTAATCCTGTATACCATTTATTTATATTGCAAGAACATCAGTTCAATTTTCTGTTTTATTTATTTATTTATTTATGTATGTTGTATAGTAAGGTATGTTTGAAATAATAACATCATATCTTTTGAAAACATATAATTATTGTACCATATTTTAATTCTACACTAATTCCACCATCACTAAAATTAAGAGGTATTTACAGTGTATCCTGTAACTTCACAGAAATGTTGAATAAAGTTTGTAACATTATGTGCATTCAACATTTTAATGACCAATATCTGAGGTTGAATGCTATTTACTCAATCAGTTTTATATTTTGAGCGTTCAACTCTCAATGCATTAATTACATATGATTAAAATTAATAATGAAAAAATATTACTTTATGCTATTTTACACATACATCAACAATGGCAAAGAGTCACAATGAAATATTTAATTCTATACGTTATGTATTTCATAAGTACATAAATAACGTTTATATTATATACACGAGCATTTTATTTGATGTTTATAGTAAATTTTCTAAAGCGATCTTATTGCAATATACAGATTACTATCAAAAAGGCAGTTTTTTTCAATGTTCTGATCCTCCATGTTTCCTCCCAATTGTAAAAAAAATAAACATGTGACGTGTAAAGAATTTGTCATTCCCCTGCATATAATATTATTTTTAATTGTGCCTTAGAATGAGGCGGTATCTAGCGAGATGTCAATTAAAATCTCATCATCGCGGCAGTAGCGATACTTTAGCAGCTAATTTGTTTGGAAATTAAAGTACCTACAGCTACGTACGGCTAATGTTGCGTAGCTAGATTGAACGATGTTACTCAATAACAGTTAGTATTATCCTAGTATATGCTACGATTCGAGCGTCGCCCGAGTGGTCGTCGCTAAAACTTGAGTGAGAAGCCGGGCGCGACGTTGAGCGAGCGTTGGTGCAGCTGGAAGCCGAGCGCCTCGTCCGTGTCAGCGCGCGCGTACTGCGCGTACGCGGCGCCGCCGGCCGGCGGGCGCGGACTGTGCGTGGTGCGTCGGTTGCCCTCGGACTTGGCGGGCCACGTCGGAAACATCGCCGGCTCGATCGCCACGGGCTGCTCCTGCACAACAATACACCAAACTATTTTAGGCTTAATTACACACACTTCCGAGTCATCATGAGTGGGATGGAAACATATTAATATAATGTATTTTCGAAAGTGATATTAGGATGTTGGCACTTGAAATAATGACTATTATTTATTAGGAACTTTAATGAAACTACTACTTAAAGATCTGTGCAAGTGGCTACATACTGGTTGGGTACTATTTTAGTCCATCGACACGCCTCGAAAAAGAAAACTAACAGAAATAGAACCTATTTACCTTAAAGTAAGCGTGTTCTAACGCGGCGTCGGCAGTCACTCTTTTGGCTGGATTATATGTCAGGAAACCGTTCAGTAAAGCTAATCCCGTTTCTGAAAGTAGATCGGAACCTATTCTTTGCCGGAGCCCACCCGAGGGATGCTCTGCGAAAGTCATTTTCTGCACAGCAGGCAATTCGCTGTAGCCGGGCCAAATCATCTCGGAAGGTGTGCCCATATCCTGTGAAAAAATGATAAATTACTTATGAACATGTTTCTCTGCCTATTTACATAATAAAGTATTTGTTGTAGGACAAAGAATATACCTTAAATATTCTATTCAATTGATCCACCTCGGACTTTCCAGGAAACAATGGATTCATGGTAATAAATTCGGCAAATATACAGCCCACGCTCCACATATCTATGGGAGTCGAGTATTCCTTGCAGCACAAGAGTAGTTCAGGCGCACGGTACCACAGCGTCACTACGATCGGGGTGTACTGACGTAACGGGGACCCGTACTCTCTTGCCAAGCCAAAATCTCCAACCTGAAAACCATTTCCAGTTTAAATATTATGTAATGAGAAATAATTATCTTTTTTTCAGCTATCCTCAAAAATATTACCAACCTTTAATACGCCTTTGTGTGACAGTAAAAGATTGCTAGTTTTTAGATCCCTATGTAATATCCAGTTATCATGAAGATGATGAACAGCTTTGAGTAGTTGCGTCATTAGACATTTTACTTCTCCTGTAAAGAGCAGAACAACATTTTGTAGTGCAGATAAGAACAAGGTTAAAATTATTCTTCGGAAATATTGTTAAATGAAGCCTACCTGGTAAAAATACTTGTTTCTTTCCACGCATGGTCTCCATAAGACTCCTCAAGTCATGTTCTACGTAGTCCATTACAATGAATATCTTATCCATATTGGAGCCTACGACTATCTCCCGCACTGTGACAATGTTCGGATGCTGGCCCTGCAACAACAGAGCAGAATGTGCGACGTCTTAATATGGTGACAATGGCGGACCATTCTTACGCTAAAGTGCTTCATCATCGTCCAAAAAGAGGATAGAGTTATCTGAAAATGAATGCTTCACAATACTTGATCAGAGATATAATAATGCTAAGGATGATAAATAACGCACGTCTCTTAGAAAACAGACAGTGATCAGATCAAATATTGTTCACTGATGAGACGAGTTTTGATTCTTAATCAACCTATCATGTTGCTGTCACAGTTTGGGTACATCATGATGTAGTAGCTATAACAATTTGGAATCTGTCTTTTACTGTAATAAATATTTTAAACAAGAATAACACTTAATATGTTTGCTATGTCAACTGCTTATTGAACGAATATATTGTGAAAATGTAATAGTATTTCGTATTTATAGATTCCCTCGTTACATTCTTTCAACACTTGCAGGAAAAGCATGTTGGAATACCTTTTGAGATTGTGGTGAAGATTAAGCACCCATGTGAAGCGTAGATATTATGGCTTTGGCGTAGACATTAAATACATACAATAAAAATGAACAACACTAAAATGTATACAAAGCAGCAGCAAATATAATAGAATAGTATTATTTCATAACAATATAAACATTTTTCGTATTTTAGACGACGTTGACGAGGCTCTATAGACATACTGAGTAAGTAAATAAATACATACCGTGCACTCCAGAAATGTACCCAAACTATAACATTAATAGATATAATTATGCTTATTTCTGATTTTTAAACAAAATCACTTTCACAACAACTTTTATACAAAAGTAAACATGGTGAGAGTAAAATTAATTCCAGACAAAAGAGTTTAGATTAAAAAGGTAATAACCCAATTACAATTAAGTAGCATTTTTGTCTCTGATCTTTTGGATTTAGTAAATTAGATACAATTACAATTTATAACGACTTGTCTAATTTTTTTTTATAATTTGATACTATTCATCTTTTACAGGGATAGAAGCAAAATTCCAGAACTTATTTGACAAAAGTAATCGAAGTGGCACATTAAATCCAAATGAAGTGACATTTTCAAATAACTGCTTAGTCTTAAAAAATAATGATTATTGTGAAGAAAACATTTTCAGATACCTAAAATACGATAATCCCTACGACACCAATGTGGAGTAAATTGTACACTGTAAAATTAGGTTCATAAATTCCGGTAAAACGGACTTTGCAGCACTTAACGATACCTAATTTATTGGGAAAACTCGATACGTCTCAATCTTTTGTAATATTTAATTCATCAAAAATAAAAAGATAACAAAATATTTTGTTCTTAGAATGTGAAATATATAATTATTTCTAGTAACAAAACAAAGACATATCGAGTCCCGTGGCCCGTACGATGATTTATTGTTTTATCTACAGTTTAATTAAAACAAACACAGAAACAAAACAAATATTGACAACAATATTCAAATACACTTGTGACAGACAGGTGTTAAAGTTGTATTTATTTAAACCGGAGATAACAATATCTATAGTCCTGATGTCCAATAATTAAAATCACGCCGTACGTGTAAAGTGTCTGGATAACATTTTATTATGTTATTGTTTGCATAGGATTTTTTATCATTAAAACTGACACAACCAATTCAAAAATACGTGATTTTAATTTGGGAAAGTATTAAGAGCGTTTACACATTACGATACCTTTCATACAAACTTTCAAGTCCTTATTTTTGAAATGACTGAAATGATTTTAATGAAACTTCGTACACATAAGCAGGATACACAGATCTAAAAAGTTACTAAAAAACATTTTCGAAAAATAGTGTTACAGTTAAATTAGACCGATTATAAATTTTCTATAGAAACAGAAAATTCCAATTATCTCTTTTTAAAAAACACATTTTGAAAATATTATTTAGTAACTTTTTAGACCTATGTATCCTGCTTATGCGTAAGTTTCATTTAAATCGGTTCAGTCATTTCGGAAAAGAACGACTTGAAAGTTTGTATGAAAAGCGGTAACGCTTTTAACTAAAGTTTTCTTACAAATATTTTTTACATTAAAAGTATTTGCATATAACCTTAGAGCGACACAAATCAATATTTCATCTTATAGAAACTATCGTAACTAGTGATTTATTCAATGCAAATGCGTTAATTTCGATAATTTCTATAACGACTTTCTGGGTTACGTTTAGATTCAGAGTAGTATTTGAGAATATAATGCGTTACAAATACGAATAGTAACGTCAACGAACTCGAGCTGTCAAATTTAACTTGAAAAATACGGGTTAAGTCATAAAAACCGATATACAAGGTGTTGTTTTTCATCCTCGACAAAATCAAGGAGGAACCTTTGCTAACTATTCTCGTCCCGAATCAATAATAAAATGGGTAGGATTTTCTTATTTACGGAAATCGGTAAGTGTGTACCACCCGTGTTTTAATCGCGGCCCGTCTGATTATCGCGCTTCCACACATACAAACAATCTCAAACGTTTATTCGAAAATTTCTTATTCTCTCTAAACCACGTTAAGGGGGTTATTCTGAAATACTGACAAAATTAAACAACCAAAAAAATTAACTAGGTACCGTAATTTTAATTGAATATTTATGTCTTTTGTGACAACCTCCTGAATTTTGACGAGGATGCAAAATAACACCTTGTATAAAATAAATATAACATTTAAAAAAATGAATTGCGAAGTTAAAATTTTATTGCAAACTGTACTTTTCAAGTAATAGTTGACAAAACTAGGTTATTGACGATCTTATTCTTATTTAAAAAGCATTATAATTATAACAGTGACTGCTTTATCAAATACTACTTTTAGACCAAATAAATACATTTGATTTGATACCTTTACATCTGTGAAATTTGTTTTACTGTAACACAGATATTTTATGTACATTTCTTCTATACCCAGGTTTTATATATGTATCATTGCTGAATAGAAAATGGATACCGTTTTCAACTAAACAAATACATAAATGAAATATTCGTGGCAAATTTAATAACATGGGTGCATTAAATTCACCACAGAATATCAAGATGAAACTTTTGTTACACAATAATTGGTTGATATTATGATTAGTATTCTTCACGATATTGTTTGCAAACCGGGTGCAAGTCCACTTAATGCCATGGCAATTGCTACTGCTGGCATGTTATTTTTCGAATAACATAATAGAATTTGATGGCAGAAAATTACGAACATCGAGAGTTAATAATTATGCATTAAAAATACACACATTCTTCTTATATACCAATTGAGTCAGTCGAGTGTACGATCGATTAAATAATACGAGACATTTTTATTTAAGGCCCGAGAAATTTGTTCATGCGATTTTAGTATGATTTGAAAGCTAGACCAAAAGATGTTTGTTCTTATTTTAGTGTTGACCAAGCTAGACCTCTACTTCGTTATGGACTAGTTATAAAATAAATAGAATAAAATACAAAGCCTTGCTCTTCCACCAGAACAGCAGCAATAATGGCACATAGTATGTTACATGCTTTCAAAAAATAATTTCAAACAAAAAATTAACGAAATATATTAATAAAACGAATCACAAATAAAACAGCACCGGTTCGGAACGCTTTGTGTCGAGTCAATAAGTCAGTTGTCCCGGTCCGGTTGGTTAGCTTATCAAAACAGAATCGTGATATTTCGCCCTCGCTCCGCTCGCGTTACTGTTATAGACGTTGATTCCCTGTGTTTCGAAAAATTTCTTAACCGCTTTTATCGCAATTGAAAACGTAGCTGTTGTGCTAGCTAACTAACCCCAAATTGACACTGTTGATCTCTGTCCCTAAAATAAAAATCTGGGCTACACCCCTGCAAACTAATGTAATGAAATTGAACTTAACCAAATGACAATGAAATTGACTAGTTTGCGCCAAAAAACTGGCGATTTAAAATCTCTTTTCAAAACCTGACCACTACAAAACGGTCTCTTCAGAAAATTCTAAAAATGTAACGTGTCCACATTATTATGGTTTACCCTTCTTCTATTACAAATGTCCCGGTCGGCGTTTCATCACTTATAGCAGCTCCCGAATACTGGGATAAGAAACCGATTAGGAATTCTCATTTCGATGAAACCTTGATCTCAATTGTTATTTTTGTGCAAAAGCGCACGATTTGACACACAAGCATACAATCCAATCTTGATGTTGGCCACTTCGATCAACATCTGTTAGTTCCATAGCTAGACAGTAGCTTGACAAAATTGAGCTTTTAAATCGAAAGTAAGAAAAGGATTTAGCCAATTTTGACAAACTCTTTTGGTAATTAAATGTTCTGTTCAACATTTTGTCGTGCTGTCTCACTATAGAACAGTCCGTTCAAATATTTATAGTGACATTAAAGGTGTCGTCAAACTCGTAAATATTTGAATGTCTTTGCATCAAACGAAACTCACGGAATGCCAACACCGGACCTTGACAGATAATGTACTAAAATAATTGTCGTAGTCCGGTGTCCGCAGCCAGACTCCTTTACTGTCGGCTCGGTTCGCCCGCACCTTGAACTTTTAAATAGGATTACGAAGGGAAGCATGTTGAGGTGAGTTTACAACAAAGCACACAAAAGTTAGCTCAAGTATGAAAAGAGAAATTAAACTTCGTAAAGAATCGGCACTGGGTGTTTCATACACCCCGAAGCTGTAGGTTACTAACGCTATTAGAAAACCTTTGGGTTTTTGATACTAGTCAAGATATAACAACAAGTTAAATCCTGATTAATGGATCGTAGTATAGGATCGGAACTTATAATTATAAACAGCATGGTAATAAAGGAAACCGATACTTCACTATACTCTAAAGGCAAAAAAGCAAGGCAGTTCGGTTATATAATCTATTGTACACGAACACTAAAAATTTAACACTATTTTTAATACAGTCGTATAACAATTTCGAAGATAATCTAGATCAGGATATTCCACGAAGCACGCCTTCTGGAGTAAAATGCGAGGAAAGGAAAAACCCAGTATAGGCGGGTACATAAATATGTAAATGGCGTACAGAAATGTGTACAGCCTTTAACAATTCAGGGAATTATTTCTAAATCAGTCGCTATCCAAATATTCCGTGGATTCTCTAGACGCGTTATGCAGTGAATCCACAATAGGGGTGCGGACTGGGTAAAGAAAACAACATTCTATTTACAATTACAAAAATATTAGACACGTATTTTTTGTTTTATCAAAATATCAAAAAAATACTTAGTTAAAACTCATTAAAGTTGGAGAGTGGGGGCTCACTACGTCACAAGTAGGTATAAAATTTACCTACATGTGACGTCATTCGCCATTTCAACTCAATATATCTCCGTAATTTTAAAACCACGTGAAAAAAGAAAAAATACGTGTCCAATACTTTTCAATCAACTACCCGACGGACAAAGAAAAAAAAATGTGATCATCCCCTATTTTTTTGAAATCCACGATGACATAAATAAATGTTATAAACACATTACCCTCCTCGATCGAGTAAAAATGATGAAACATATTTTTAATCAAAGGAGACAGACTGAAACAACGGTTGCTTGGGGTATCCTGATCTAGATAATCCATCTTCACGTGGCGGTCAGCAAGCAGGACTTACAAATATTCCGTCGACGCTTCAACCACGTTTGTCGCAGAATCGCAAAAAAAGGGGACGTGTTGTTGAAAACTGCAAAATTACAGATTGTAAAACATTCCCGATGCTTTGCATCTGCTTTCTTATTTTATTTTGAGTACAACTAGGAAGACTACTCAGCATACATGACTTATTCAAGTTCTGTTTGGGCAAATAGGTGCAATATGTTTGGACTTGTGATATTATCATTTTTTTGAGTTAGAATCAGTTCGAGACCGTCAAAGCAATCAATGTTCTACTATAGTTTTGAAATATATAAACTATCTTTTTTCTAAAACTTGAGAATTAATACTGAATTAGTATCCATGTGTTGAAGGAGATTCGATTCAATCTAGAACACGATTGGTGGTGAGAGAATGGGGATCAACCATTGCTCCACAACATGCGTCTGACTGTGGACTGTAACAGAATTAATTGATTGAATGTAATCTCTTTGCGTGTGTCAAAAGATATCGCGGTTACCAAGAATAATTGTTAGAAAAGTATAGGATAGGCATAAACTAGAGTTGTACCACATGTGGCGTGGTAAATATACAACTTTTATATTAAAAATACTCTGTATACAAAGTCTATTAAATTAGAAAACTTCACAAACGTGGTTAACACCTGTGAAATATCGCCAGCTAAATAATGATAACGTTTTATAGCATGCATCAGAAAGGTGAGTCATACAAAGTGTACACAGACCCTTGACGAAAGCGCCAACCAAGAATTCTGTAGTCTGTACCTGCATCAAACTAAGTAATTCTACGCAAAAAATATTGCTGGTAAACGACTTTTTTGGGGTGAAAATTCACGTTTTACAGTAGGACTCAATAGTACGGGGGTAGTGGCGGTAACTAAACTAATAATAACATTAAAAACGTGTACTTAAAACTTGCTTGGCAACAATGGCTTTGTTCGAAGCCGAAAAAGTTTTTTTTGTTCTAGACCATACCTTGGAACCTTCTAATTACAGAGATATTGGGGTTCAAAGCTGCAACTTCTTAGTATTAAACATTATAACTTCACTTGAAATACCTCCACCATGACCCCTGTACTATTCAATACATGCGTTAGCACAATATTTTGAGTGCGTAACATTGAGCACTACAGTACAACCATGAATTTTGCACACCAAAAAAAAATCGATTTGCCCGCAATGATTGTTGCGTAATGTGACTCAGTTTATGTACACAATGCTTGGTTGATGGCGTTGTGAAGTCCGTTTACACCTTGTATAAGGGTCTGGTACAGACTATCAAACTGAACAACTTTCTCCAAGAGAGCAACATGGTTATCACGAAAATGCAATCAAGTAGTCAATTTATTTCTATTAGACGGCATCGGCACCTTTTAAAAATAGATACATAAAAATTAATTCTATTGGTTCTTGTTGTCTCGTGTTCGCAAACGTAATTATATCAGCGAACAAATGTGTTATTGTCTGACACTGGGTATTTAATTTTAAGTCAAGTTTATATTTTTAATTAAAGTTTGGCAAGTAAAAACTGTAAAAAAAAACTTGTATTTTAAATATTAAGATTAATAAAGAAAAAAAGAAGTGTCCCAAACTAAATGTCAATATCTGGATCTACTCGACCCAAATGAACGTGACAGAAAATGCAATCAAGTGTCCCAAACAAAATGTCAATACCTGGATCTACTCGACCCAAATGAATGGGACACAAAATGCAATCAATTGTCCCAAACAAAATGTCAATACCTGGATCTACTCGACCCAAATGAACGGGACAGAAAATGCAATCAAGTGACCCAAACAAAATGTCAATATCTGGATCTGCTCGACCTAAATGAACGGAACAGCTGATTATATTTTCGGGAAAACCATATAGGTCCCATGGAGAATTCAGAGATTCATTCTGATAGTCTGTGCCACACCATAAAATATGACCACACCTTTTGGATACACGCTGTTTAGTAATAAAATCCTTGGTTGCTACTACTTGAAGGAATATTCTGGTCTTAAATTGAGCTTAAGCTGCGCTATTTGTCTAAAGAAATGAAAGTTTGCACTTAGATAGTATATTGCAAAAATCCGAATGTAAACTAGTTTTACACATATCTGAGTGGTCTCTAATATTAAGATATGCTTACACGGGCAAATAAATCGCGCAATCTTAAAAGTTCTAGCCAATTATAATGTCATGGTTGTACCAAGATTATACAGAAATTGCCAAAAATTGCGCAGTTTTAATTACTCCTGTTAGCACAGTCTATGCAAAGCAGAATCAGGCCCGGTTTCCACCAATCACAAGAAAGACGAGAGATGCCATGAGGACAACAACCAATGTCATTGGTGGAAACCGGGCAACAGTCGTGCGCGTAAGAAGCGTGTCTTGAATTTTGCTGTCCGTCTCAGTCGCACACTTTTGTCAGACGAGTGCAAATACGTGACTTTTGGGGGCATTAGCCTCATCAAGCGTCCCATAGCATTTCATAAAGTCAATATATAAACAGCTGTTGTAGACCTCTGAGAAATAAAAATATATACTTAAATGTTGTGCCAGAAACATGATACATTTCATTTGCAGACTGTTTGAGTTTGTAAACATGATTGACTTACATAAATAAGAACAATTTGAGCGTTCCTATCAGTTAATATCTCGAATATAGCAGCATGAAATATATTTCATAGCACACATTTACATTAAGCTCTGTCATGCTTTTTTGCCTTAAGTGGGAATAAATTTTAAGTGATCACTGAGCAAAAGCTCTAAGTATAAATTAATGGGTTGCCACGTGATTTTACCAACACAGAATTGGGATAGATTTAGCTAGCTGACTTTTATAACAATACTAAAAATTACAGGAAACCGTTAGACTTTTTTTACTCGTTATAAGATTCGACCATTGACCCACAACTTCGAAAAAAAAGAGCCATACAATCAATGTGACCAAAACAGCATAAACTAGTTGAACAAAGTTGTTGGATTTAAAGAGTATAAAAGTCCAGTTTTCCTAGCTTGGATAAATGGAACTTAAAAGTAATGATTAAAAATCCTCTTCTTAGATTATGTTCAAATAATTCAGCAGAACTTAAAACTACTCCCTAACTTTACCTGATGATGTTCTTGATGATCTTAATCAACACTTGCATCATTATCTTATAGTAACCGTCGATGTTCGTATTTTAAGCATTTTATATTATAAAAAAATTACTTTTCGTAGACCATCAAATTCCACAACAAGAAAGCATTGAAGGGTTGGTGTCCCCTGGAATAAATTCCTAAGATACTTTAGCCCGCCCGTATCGGAGTTGTTAACCCTTGCAAACGGGTCACACCTCTAGCACAACCCTCTTGCAGGTAAGAGGTGCCGGGCCTGTAGGAATAAAATACAAGGTATTAATGAAATGAATTCAACACAGGAGCCATCGAGTGCTTCACAGCTCGCGGCTCAAAAACTAACACGTATTTAAAGTAAACAAAATAATTTTAGAACAAAATACCTTCGAGAAAAGGAGCAGTGATGCATTGTGATGGCTCAAGTGAGCTTACAATAATAACAGTAAAGATTGTGATCTTACCTTCAGTAATGTGTTAATCTCTCTCAAAGAGGTGATGGGGAATCCTTCTTTCTCCTTTTCCATTTTAAGTCGTTTAAGAGCAACAATTTCGTCTGTCGTTTTGTCACGCGCTCTGTAAACAACTCCGTATGCGCCTTCCTCTATTCTATTGAGACATTGAAACTCCTCAACGGATCGACACCCCTATAAAATGTTATTAAATAATTAATTAGTATTTTCCATAATGATCATATCTAATCTAAGGTAAATTCCGATGTCGCTTTAAATGAAAGATGTTACTTAGCTCTGACCTGGGAACAATGATTTTCTTTGCTCATGTACTAAAGATAAGTCTAAGACCATAATTCAGACAAATACAAATGCATAGGTTAGAAATTAGTACTCGAAAAAAAAATCGAATTTGAAAACTCCTTCAGAATGAGCACAGTTCAGTGCATGTTTCACCTTACCACACTGCTACAGGACAAGATTGCTCTGCCGCCGTGGGCGGGCAAACGGCCGTGAACAAAATCGCGAACACGCCAACACTCACAATGCAGTGTAAACTCACAGATAGACAGACTCGGATCGCATAAGTCAGTTACTCAAGCTTATTTATTGGTTTATAAAAATATAAAACGATATTTACCTGTAATGCAGGGTAATAAGGAGGAAGAGCATTAATGGCCTCCTCTCTCTGTCTTGTTTCCTCATCATCTTCATTGGGCATAACTTCCTCTGTAATCTTTCCGTTTTCTCCAGGTGGAGGAGGTGAAAAGGAATGAGACCTGCTTCTACTCTTAGATCTGGAAAGTGATCTGCGGAAAAATTAAAATGAATAATTATTTTGATTTCTATTACATTCTATCTTTGTAAATAAGAACATCAACACTTAGAGCGGATTTGTTTTAAAAAAATATATATATTATAATTTGAAAAGACGAGAAATAATATTTGATACAAATCCTTCACATGACTTCTTACGAAAAACAGACTCATCATTAGAAATCAATTAAAATACCTGTTGTGCGAGTGTGATCCATGTGATGATGGTAGTGACTCAGGCTTGGACTTAGACAAGGTTGGGCTGGGGGACTTTGATTTAGATGGAGGTCTAGTCTTGTCATTGATCCTTTCTTGCTCCTTTTCCTCCTTATCAGACTTATCATCATCAATATGTTCCTCTTCTTCACCTTCAGATTTAGATTCTGCTGCAGAATCAGACTCCGTGCTTGAGCTATCTTCTTCTGTTTCACTGTTTGTGTGCTCACCTAAAAAAAAATATTGAAGGTGTAAGCAAAATTTTATTTTGGTTACAATTGGGCATTGGCATATTGTATTGATCTGTAATAACCGTGTCTTGGGCACTTAATTTTCAAGCGGGGTTTTTAGATCTTGTTGGGAAGCTAGTGCTATTGTTATAAAACTGTAATGATTGACACTTACCATCTTCAGGCTCTGAGTGCAGTGAGTCTGTTTTCATTTCAACATCACTAGAATCAGATACAGTAACTACAGAATCACCATAGTTAGGTGAATCCGTTTTAGTTTTCTTGGTAGTGGTCTCAGATGGAGAAATTGAACGCTTCTTGCCGCGACGACGATGTTCCTGTCTTCTAGCCTCTAATTCAGTACGGGATTCATGCTTCCTTTTTTCCCTCTCTTTATCTTAAACAATGTTAACATTTTTCTAAGATGTACAACATACATAACTATTTATATGCTATAGTGCATTTACTAAGCGTATTTACTATGACACTACACAACTACCACAGCAACAAAAGATTTCTATCCTAAACTAAATAGTTCTAGGTATATACACGATTCTTACCTGCAAACAAAACTTTGTTTTTCCTATGTTCTTGATGTTTGTCTAATGATGAGTGACGAGATGAGGATTTACTCTCTTTCTCATAATATTCTGAACTTTTCTTGCCATCTTGACTTTGTAACTCTTTGGTTATTCTTTTATTCAGTAGTCTAGTTCTTAAATCTTCTAATTCTTTATCTCCAGATGATCTATCTCTGTTTTCTTTTTCATTATTGTGGTTAGTATGGCCTTCTTCGGCTAATGATCTTAATCTAGATTCTATTCTCTCATTGTCAGGGCGTTTTCGTTCTGGGTCAGCATATTTATTATACTGTCTGTCACGGCCAAGATAAGCTTCCCTCTGCATATCTTTCTCTTTGTTATTATACATATCCTTATCTTTATATGACATATCTTTCTCTCTATAGGCTTCTCTAGACCTGGTTGGTTCTCTGAAAGAGGGATCCCTGTACATTTCTCTCTCCCTGTAATGCTCCCTTTCTCTATAAGAATCCTTTTCACCTCTATAAACTTCTTTTTCTTTATACATTTCTTTCTCTTTATACATTTCTTTTTCTTTATACATTTCTTTCTCTTTATACATTTCCTTTTCCCTCACATCTCTCTCCCGATACATTTCTTTTTCACGGATGTCTTTATTATCCCTGTACATGTTATCTTTACCATCTCCTCTATACATTTCTTTTTCTCTGTATGCCTCCTTCTCTCTGTAAGGTTCTTTATCCCTAAATGTTTCTTTATTTTCTCTATACATTTCTTTCTCCCTATAATATTGCTTTTCTCTATAGTACTCTTTGGCCATTTCCTCACGATCAGGATTTTTATTAATCTCTCTCTTTGATTTGTCTGACTTATCTCGTTCCCTGTTGAAAAAGGTTTATGATTGATCTATAACAATCCCAATGTCAGTAGGATGTCAGACCTTAAAGCACATAATATAAGATTTATAAACATGTTATAAAGTGATGAAAAAGTAAAGAATGAATAAGATAAGCATTTAATTAATTAATTAAAACTTAAAACACATAAAATACTTTACATTGAATACTGCTTCAAATTCTGCATCAACTGAATAAAATCATTGAACTAGTTATTACTACTGGATGTCTAATGCAAAATAAAGATAACTCTTTATCAGAACTACCTAAAATACATCATTACAATGAAAAAGCAATAAAATCACAATACTGAAAAACAGTAAATTAAAGCATTTTATATTAGAAGAAGTAAATTGGTCAAACACTTATCATGTAAAATGTTATTACCTGTAGAGATGTTTCTTTTCTTTCCGAGCGTTATCTTTGTATCTATCCTTTAAATTCCTTTTATGACCCCTTTTGTCCCGGTGTGTGGGATGAATTACAGCCTGGGGGGGCTTGATGATTAAGGAATCAGCATTGTCGCGATCTTCATCAGATAAACTATAAAATTACCAAAAGAATCAGAAAATAAACTTTAGTTGCAAATACAAAAATACTTATCACTCATTACTCTGCTTAGTGTGCCAGCTAACATTAAACAAAAGACAGACCCCAACTTAAATCATTTTTGCCAAAGCAAAAACAATTTATTTTATCAAGTGCAACTGCAGGCAAGACCTATGTTACAAAACATTGTGTTAAACAATAATATGGTAGGGCAAAATTTAAAACTAGAATTTCACTATATTGACTTGACAGCTTGTACGAAATACTGCACTACTATTTTCCTCATAAGCATTGCGAGTGGTTAAAACCGTCCCAGCCAACAGGAAGATGTAAGTTGTTGAGTGTGTGCGTGAAGGTGTGAATCATAACAAAGGAAGATACTGGAAGACGTAAATAGCATTTTAACTATTTAGAAGGAGTGAGAACAAATCGTTGAACAAGGAACACAAGAATTACTAGTTCTGGACTAGTCTTACTGTTTGACAGCCATGATATTTCACAACATTTAAATTACAATCTTCTACACGTTTAAATTGATTAGAGCAGAAATTGCAAAATTTGATATTTGCTTACCTAAAATCCATTTCATCTTGAGCAGGACTACGCGCTAATTCTCCATCTTCGCTTTGATCGTCCTCGTAATTACTCATGATACAACTTCTATAAATCAATAGCTTATCTCTCTTTTAAAAGTATACCAAGAAAGAGTAACAACAAATCATAAAATTAAGTAAATGAATTCTGTTCTACGTTAATCAATTAGAAGGAAAATACAAAACGTAAATTACACATGAACGAATTACAAATTCTATACACTCACGCTGGTAACGCCATTTTGTTTGGGAATATTTTTTTAAAAGATCAAAAATCAAAATGCACAACGTTTGAGCATTTTGTAAGAAGGGCTTTTTGCTTTGTGCTGGCAACACACGATCATAGAGATAGAGCATAGAGGAATAAGCTGTAGAAAAGGCAAAAATGGGCTCTCCCGTAGTCCCGTTACCGCTCGACAAAAGTACAGTCACGGACTTTAATTGATGAGCCACTTTTAAACTTTCCCATTTTGCAGTTTTATCCATTCACGAAATTACACGATTAAACCCGAACTCAAACCGCATGCTCGTAAACAAGATGACATATTACTAATAATCGGAAATAGTCCTATTGATCAATAGAGGTTGAAGAAAGACTATTAAGTTGTCAATGAAAAATCCATAAAATGTTACATACGTTTATCCAATCTATTTCTTACTGACCACCTTTGAATTAGAGCTCATTAAATACTCTTTATTTCTGAAAACCTTGGTTTGGTTTTCAGACACTTGAAATGTCGACGTCAGAGACGATTATTTTGAATTTTGGTGAATCGAATAATTGTCATGAACGTCATCAAGGACGCCACGCGTTCGGATAAAATCGTGGGTGTGAGTTTTTCCGTTGTCAAAATTACCAATCATAATTTTTCCGTACGGTAAGCGTTACTATGGCTACGCTAAAATTTGTCGCTAGGTAACAGTTGCTAGACTTGCAATTGGTTGACTTTGGGTAGTTACTCTGTACTATGTACGAATATAGCCGATTAAACCCGATTTGCTTGTGGTACAGTGGCAAGTGGCTCATCAATTAAAGTCCGAGAGACTGTACATTAGCCATTCGACCATACACGTTACATGAAACTAGTTCATTCACCGACAAACGCCATTGTGTATCGTTTTATTTCGGAAATAAACAAGTTCTCTCTAAAACTGTTCAATTGTGCAGTTTCCTGTTGTAAAAATGATCTGCCACATCAAATCTGCATAACTATGGTGCATCATACATATCATATTTAAGAACATACTAAAAATGCACTAAACTGGTTTTATTTAAGAACATTGTTGAAAATAGTTGAAATCATTTTTACGCCACTGTTACTATAGAAAAACTTCGTAGTACGATTGTAGCCCAAACACATTATAAGGGCTAACAGAAAGCCGAGACAACGGGAACAAATCAATATTTTTTTTCCGTTACTAGTGTGATGTTCAGTTCATGATAAACGATGGCGTCTGCCGGCGAATGAACTACTTTTATGTAACAGGTACAGTCAAGTGGCCAATGTACGACAGAATTCACAGACGGTTGACCACTTTTCAACCTTATTACATGGAACAAAATACGAAAAGTAGCAGACCGTCTCACACTGGGCTCAATATCGACTTTCATAGACATATAAAACTTTTACCGAATTGTTCTTGTTCTTGACTTGTATGACATAAATATATTTTGGGAGACTAAATACATGCCTAAAAATATCAACATTATGAAATAGTATTGCAAACAACACACTCAGATTTTTTAATTAAAAATTTGTATGGAGCTGGCATAAAAAAGTCTCATATTTTCTCATTAGATAACATCCTATAGTTTTAAGGCATCATTCGATAGTATTGCTGGGAAGTAATGACATACGGCAAACTCACGGAAAATGTTACACTTTATGTTTTGCATGTTTTAAATTAATATACTTGGTTGATAAGTGATAATAGCCGCAGCGCAGTCATTTTAACAACATTATAATATAATGCGCATAGCAAAAGAGCGGAACTCTCTGCTTGCGTCTGTGTTCCCGAACGCTTACAACCCTAATCTCTTTAAAGTTAGAGTGAACAGGCTTCTTCTGTATAAGCTCGTACAGACAGCGTCAGTATTTCCTAACCCCTCTAGTTTTAAAATGTTACATTTTTACGACATTGAATTCGTGTTGAATAATCTAAAGAATACTTTCAAAGAGAACTGAATGTTTCCACCTAGAATCGAACCATCGCTTCACCAAGCTGCGTCTTACGAATACGGAGGCTTAACAAATTAGCCAGCGATCCTTTGAATATTGCGATGTAATTGGTAATTGTTATCGTCCGAGTCACTTTATCTTTAGGTCTCTGTCTAATCAATAGATGTTGAGGGTGTCTATTAATTATACTTAAGTACTTGCGTTTTCTTTCTCAAAATAATAATCCTATATCCACGAGTTATAACGTTAGCTTGCTTGCTATAATGTTTGCATGTTTTTATTTTTCAATTTACTGTGTTCGTAAAACTTTTTATTTCTTTTCTAGATAACGATGAAACGATAGATAATTATCATTATGATTCAGAAGATGAATAAAAATGTTACGTAGTCTGCTTTACGAAAATATATATATAAGAATATAATAATTAATATTATAATTATAAGGAACTGCTTAGACGTTCACGGATGTTGTGGAAGTTTCTCGAAGATGAGTCGGCCATATAAACAGACGACGGGTTGATAAGAGCAGTCTCGACCTCACCGTGGAGGTCCGTCAGGACGTCCCGGTTCTTGCCCACCCCGACCCTCGCTCGAGCCAGCCCGCGATGCTGTGCCAGTAGTTTTAAATCAGTCCCTAAATAATGATATCATTCAGATCCAGCCTGTCCCTATGCAGTCCTACCCCAGCGATGCCTTAAGTCGAGGCTCGTACCCCACAGGGGGTGCCCTTAGCATGTAGTCGCTTAGTTTGTAACTTTGTAAGTTATAATGCCCTGGCTGGAGGCCTTACTCTCAAGGCATCCACAGATAGTACAGTCAGATAGCAGACGACAACTTCATAGGTTAATATTTTGAGCCTTGTAGGAGCAGTTTATGAATTACTAACCCGATTACAACTTTGCTATCGTCTGGCACATACTTGCAACCCTCAAAATAAGTTGGAAATTGTTTTTATATTTAAACATACATAAATTACAACATATTAAAATTGTAGCTTTGTGGGAGCAGGTTAAAAAATAAAAGATTTGGCGAGATGCCTGCCAGAACAGTATTTCTTAACTGACTGATAATAAAACATCAGTTAAAAAAATCTAGCTTTGTGGGGAACGAACGGGTTAGTCTGATGGTTCGGTAGCTCTCCCCCATAGTATTTTGGCAGATGGTCAATTCTACACTAACCCTAAGGCTATTTCCTCTATGCTCTCATATTACAAACGAGTGTGAAACGTGAGTATTTAGTCGATTAATTCTGACATAAAATAAATTGTCTTCGTACCTAATAGTTCCATAGACATTTTCAATTGAGTAAGACAGAAGATGTCATCCTTTGATGTCATCCTTCAAAACTACAAATGAAATTGTCAGATAAATACAATGAAAGTCAAAATAAATCATGTTTACCATTTTATCTAACTTGTAGTCGTTAGTATTTTGGAGAATATGTGCTTCATTCCATTAATTGAATTTCATTTAGTGTTATGAATTACGAGGAACCAATAACATGGTAAGACATGATTACTTTCGCTCACTAATGTAATTACGAATAAGTTTCATAAAAAAATGATGTATAAAACAGACAAGTGCTTGTAAAAATTAAGGCCAATGCCTAATCTTACATGCAAACATTCAAGCATCCATAAATTGTCGTAATCAAGTTTTAAACAAATGTAACATGAATACCTACCCACTTCAGTTACATACACGTCAAATATAAAACCATGTATTTGGAGAAGAAAGCTTGCATGCAACTTTGTTAAATATGTGTTCAATACTTGCTAAATGTCCAGATAAATTAAGAAACGATGTTATAAACATATGTATTCGAACATGAATCTATTTTATAGAAAGCAGTTATTAATTATCATATTTAATATCTCCTTGTACCATGTATTGTTTTGCTAGTCATTTCATTCTTTGTAGAAGTGTACCCAGTTTGCGGAAGTGAACCTCAAAATGGGTATGCCTAAGAGACATTAACATCCAACCAGTGTTCCAAGGACCAAATAAACAAACCTGTATGTAGCACATGGTGTACATTTGCAAAGTGACCTCTGAAGTAGTTAGTAGTTCTGAAAGTACACACAGCTTCTCTAAGTGCTTACCCCCAAAAGACATGTGCGTTCAAATCTGTGTTGGGCCAAGTTGGTTTTTGTATTTTGCAAAAACATTTTACCATACTTTATTTATTGTTTTACTGAATAAATAAGTTTAAGTTAGTATTTATTTTTGTAAAGTTTGTTTTAAATGTTGTTTTTTTTTTCAATAAAACATCAATACTTTTATTATTGGGTATCAACAAGCAATAATATGCTCAACATTTACGTGAAGTTACTCAACATATAGACTGGAGGTTTCAAGACCGCTTGACATGCATGAGATTGAACGTTCAAATTTTAGGGCCGACGTGTGCCTTTCGCCATGTTATTTTTTCTCTTTAATATCAAGTATTTGTGCATCTACATTATCTATACAAATATTATAATTGCGAAACTTTGGATGGATGTTTGTTACTCAATCACACCAGAATGGCTTTATGGATCAGGATGAAATTTTGCACACAGATATATTATAGTCTGGAATATCACATAGAATATTTTGATATCTCAGACTTTCACATCAAAATTTCCATGCGATCAAAGTTGCAGACAACAGTCTGCTAGTGAGCTAAGTTTCATATTGCAGCAATAACCTCATAGTTCTTTTTAATAACATACAGCAAGCAAAATATCTGATTAGTACATTCTCTTGTTGCAATCTTTTTTTTTTTTTTTTTTTGAGAGCAGCGTTGGCCCAGTGGTGGCAGCCCCGACTTACGAGCAGTAAGCCGTGGGTTCGAACCCAGGCAGGCGCATTACTTTGTGTAATTTATTTCATCACCGCTGCCCTCAAAAACGGTGAAGGAAAACATCGTGAGGAAACCGGCATGTCCTAGAACTAAAAATTCAAAGACTTGTGACATCTACCAACCCGCACTGGGCCCGCGTGGTGGATTACAGCCCACTCCCTCTCATAGAGAGGAGGCCTGTGTCCCAGCAGTGGGAACATAATAGGCTAATGATGATGATGATGAATCTTTTTTTATCATAAATTGAATTGAGTTTTTTCTTCAAATAATTGTTTTACTTTGATCTAGCATCTGATACTGCAATATGAAATTGTTTTGATTATATTTTTTCATAATTTATCTTCAGTTTGTTCTGTTTTTCTGTTTCTATTTTCTTTCTGTTTTTTTTTTTTGTGACTGACATGTAGTTAAATATTATTATAAACTAAATTTGTTAACGTGTTTGTATTGTATTTCAGAACAGCAAGATTTTAAATACAATAGCTAATGCTATAGACAATAGAGAGGAGTTAAAGAAAAGGATTGAAAATGGTAAAACTATTTACCAGGAACTACAAAACTGTGTACAAAACTGTCAAACCCGCTTTGGAGGAAAATCTGAGTTAGCTACAGAAGATGATATAAGGTGAGAACATTAAATCAAGCTCCATTGAGTACTGTGAATATTGAAGGAAATAAAATCAAGTGATTGTTTCAGAATAGCACAACTATGTGAAAAATGGGAGAAATTGCTTAGCCATGGCATTAGAACAAATCTATCAAACTCGGCAATTCAGAATTTGGTCACAGCAGGTTTAAACTTCACTTTTAATATTGTTAATGTTGGTAAGATAATGTTATATGATTAAAAATATACTCGGAGTTATGCTTTCCTAAACACATGCCTTTTATAGTATTTACTAATCACATTTTTAAACTGACAGTAAGATGTATTGTTTTGTTATAGGTAACTCTCTCTGGAGTTACACTTGCCTGCATCTAACAAAACATGAAAAGGAAAGGTTTAAAATCCTCACGAACATCAACACACCACTTGGATATTTCAGAGCTTTTCTCAGAGCTACTCTGAACGAGAGATCTCTAGACAGGTAGTCATTATTTTACTTAGTTTCACTACATTTCGACACTAGTAAATTGAAATGCCGTAAGAGGCATGAACATGCTGTTGGATTTTAGACTTTGGGTGCCAAACCGAATGTTGCTAATAGCACGTTCAATATGACATATCTTCTACCATTGATTTATGTAATTTTTTTTTCTCAGATATCTGCAAAGCTGGGTAGCTCATGGTCTGCTGATGGAATATTATGAGGAAGGGGCTCTGGTCAGAGATCTTGATACCTCACATCTTTTACCAAGCATGGCTGCAGGTTGAATATTTATGTAACCATCATTAATTTGAATGAATATTAAGAAATATAGATACCGAGTTTATTATGGCCAGAAACAAGCATGTTTTTATTAAATAGAAATAAAATACAATAATATTTGTATCTATTATTTCAGGTTTATCAACAGTCTTGTTTGCGTTATCAATCGACAGACCAGAGTTGAATGACTCACAACAAGCTAATCATTCTAACAAAGCAGAACTTGTGATACCTTTGCCAGTACCCGTGAAATCATCCAGTAATTTAAAACGAAGGCCTTTGCGCCAAGTTATATCTTTTGATAAAAATGAACAAAAAAATCTCAACGTAAATAAAAGAAAATCACTTGAAGCTGCAGAACAACTTGATAGTTCCGCGTGGAACAGTGCACCGGCGACTTGCCTTAATTCACCAGATCCCAAAATAGTTGCACCATCGAGTAGTGAGCCTACCAGCTCCGAATACAAGGGTGCTCTAAGACACTTCTTTCCAGACAGTGTCAAAGCTATGGACAGTCCTTCACAAATTCTGTCGAAACTATCAGAATGCGCAAAGGAGATATTCTCATCCTCTAACAGTATTGATGTAAATAACGTGATAAAAGACGATGTATCTGAACTAAGTATAAACAATTTAAAAATATCTGAAAGTGACAGTGAGGAGGTTGCAGGAAGTATAGATGGAAGCACCTCATGCTTGGAGCTCTGTTTCACAGAAGACGAAGGAGTACCGGAGGATAAGACATTAAATGTGCTTTTAGAAAATAGGGAAAAAGAATATTTAAACATGCAAATGAAATTCACACAAATGGAAGTAGCCAATAAGGAAAAAATTAAGAAGTTAGAAAATGTAGTATTAGATCTTAGCAAGTGAGTATAATATAATGGTTTTACCTTAAGTCAATATGCCCACAGAATACTCTACTAATGGAGTGATCAATTGGTGTGGTAAGTATTTAGTTTTAATCAATGCTTTCTTTTTCAGAGAAAATGACCGATTGAAAGACCAGTTGCGTCAATACATGTCTGCAGTTGAAATTGGAAAAGCTTTAAAAAACGATTCTGGAGAAAATGCGGAAGTTGATCAGTATGAAAGGAAACTTGTCCAGGTAAACGCGTCAAACGCACGTCATTAAGAGGGGACTCTAGTCGGTATTTCTCCATACAAACGTATTCCGCTGTTTTCTTCGTGGATAATGCGTCTAGAGCAATGATTATTTTTTTTCCAAAAAATCTAGGTCTTATTTATACATGCCCCTATCATTTCCTTTTTTTTAAACGCGCACTTAATGAATTATGACCATCTAAAAAGCCGAAAAAAAGCCCGTTTTTACCGCTATGTTCAGACGACTATCAAATTAGATAAGTTTTTAACAAAAAAGAAAATAATAGAAGCATAGATATACCTTTCCTCTAAATTTTGATATAAGATTTATTTAGATCAGTTTAGTTTTGAAGAAGAAAACAGCGGAATACAAAACGTCTTTGGGTCAAGATTTTTGAAGGTAAAATCAGCCTGAGCTGCAGTTGTCCCTTTCGCACTTTACGGGGGCTTGGTCGGGCGCAGCGCGACGGCAATAGTTTCTTCAAATCAAATGAAATACTTTTAATTACCGACTAGAGTCCCCTCTTAGGGGCGCATAGGATAACAACTCAAATTTAAATTTCACCCCCGCTTCCCCAGCCATCTATCTTCTATCCCTCTCGCACAGTCGAAACGATTCTGTTAGGGTGAACTACACTATTGATGGAAGGATGAAAAGTATTAAAACAAACATACACACTATTTTCACACCCATCTTTAGCCATAACATATACACAATTTACAAGCTATACACAGACCTTAAATGATAATCTCTTCCTTTATCGTGTGGTTAGTGCGTAACCTGATGTCAGAGTTTGAATTTATTTATTTTATTTATTTTTAATGCCGCCCATGGGCCTAATGATACTAAAAATATTGTATAGGTACGTACACATCAAAAGACGAATAGAATAAGGGCGCGATCCCACTATGTCGTGACGATTATTTTATCGTTGAACTAGTCAAATCTAGCTGTTCTCAATAAATCGTGACGAAATTTTTACTGTTCATGTACATACGACAAGGCAACTGCCATGAACAGTAAAAATTTCGAATTAAGATTTGACTCGAGTACATTAGTCGCCTCTACGATCTTTTGAAAATCATAGTATAGTTTTTTTTTTTTTATCGTGGCTGCTATAGATAGTTTAGACATGATTTGCCATCATGATAAATAGAAACTTATTAACGTTATACGACTGTCGTGCTATCTGTTCCTATTGGCTTGACATTCTGTCGTCAATGTAAAAAAAGATGTCGACGACAGTTAATCGTGTCGTTCTATATGTGAACATCTCCATTTAAATACACAAGCCACGACCCTTTAAACGACACGATAATCTTTCGTCATAACCTAGTGGGACGGGGCCTTACAGGTTTTCAAGAAATTCGTTCGCATCGCTGTCAATGGGAAAAGGTTCTCAGAAGACACGTGCGTGTGGCAAATTGGATGGCAATGCTCATTGTTTAGTCAAAAAGCTCTGGTCACGTGAAGAGTCGACCAACTGCTAAAGCGTAACAAACGTAATCCAATTAAGGGCTTAAGAGTTGTCAAATCAGGTTTTTCAACTCGATATTCTGAAAAAATTACTAGGTCTATCAATATGAAAAAAATATCACTCATAAAGGGATTCATGTTTATTATTTTGGCTTGTCAGAATTTTATTTTATTAGCTACATTTTGAATAAAAAAATGTCTTTCAAACGTCTATTAGCCCGCAAATTCTCGATAACAAGAAATGCGTTTTAATCGATTCTTACATTCAAAGTTAGGAAATTTAAAAAGATGGGAATTCCCTTGGTAACTTATTTTAGGTCGTTTTTTTATTAATAATTTGTGTTATTTGAAATACATACGCAAGCAAAAGCTCGCGCCGAGTACGTCTCAGTGTCATTTTTTTTAGTCTGCTGCGGCACCTCGTGACGAGCAGACCACGCGCGCGTTGACAAATAATATAAAATACATTTTTTACTGCCTTTTTAGTTTTTTGAATTAATAGCAGTGTAATATTGGATCGTTGTAGATTACATATATTTTTTTTTACATATTTTGAGCCTTGGTTCAAATTTTATCGTGACTATTTTTGTGTTTATCATGATTGTCTCGTTGTCATAGATTAAGCAATTTATCTGTGCAGAAGAGACCGAGCACCTGATTCAAGTAGGTTACGTTACGGAACATACTATTTTGTTGATGTTCGGTATTATTATCGTTTGCAATTTAAACTTTATGATTACAAATTAAAAAATGTACTTACAAGAAGTTATTAGTAAAGTAGTTATAAAATAATGTTTTATTGTGTTTTATTTTCTAAAATAATAATTTACAACAATAATTAGCTAGGTATTCGTATTCGTCGAATGGTAAAATTATTATTCTGATTCGTATTCATATTCGCAAAAGTAGGTTTCATTGCAGCATAACCAACATCTAAGAATTATTATGGGTATATTCTAAGTACCTACCACTGTTGTCCTTATAATAATAATATTCTAGTAACTGCTTGTTTTGTTTTAGTAATAAGATATGTGTTTTAAAAACGATACTTACATGAAATTATTTGAACATCAAAATTAGATTATTTTTTCGTATCCGTTTCATTCTTTGTTTTTAGATAGAAAATCAACGTAATAAATCTGGTCATGAAAATCGAATCAGCTGCCACGGAATTGAGCGGATAAAAACTAAATCGTGGGTCTGTTCTGCACATGTTTTACTTTTCTTCGGAAACGTCATTTGACGCACGGACCTTGTCCGGTAGACGGCGCTAAAGTTGAATATGTCTCGTTTGCTCAAGGTCATTGGCGTATGGTAGGGCCTTAAGTGAAAATCTTAAACATCCGAAATTATTTGTGATCATCAGAGAAATTGTGTCAAGTTGCTGATACTGAGACAAACAGCTCATCATGTATATCTGGGATCACATAAATCGGGCGACATGTAAGACAAAACAAACAAAACTTATACATGATTCTTTATCATATTTCGACCATCCTGCAAAATGACTTGACCTAATCTAAAGTTTTTTAATTGAATATTATCCGTTTATTTTTTTATAGAATCGTGATTTTAAAAGTTATACTGCTTAGAACTAGTCCTCTACTTTGCTGTTTATTAATCACTAAGTGAATGCTGCAATAATATTAAAACGAGAGCCGTTCAAAAATCATAATTTAGGGTTATACTGGCCCTTAATTAACACTTGAATTATGAAAATAGTCCTTAGCACTACGAAATAAGGAAGCTGTTAATTTCAGACATACTTACAGACTGAACTAAATGTTCAATTTAGAATGTCAGATAAATAATTATTTTTAAAACAAGAATTATAAATATTATAAAAAATAAGAATTTTAAATACAATTTTCATTGCAATTACCTAAGATTAATTTTGGACCTTTTTATTTAATTACAACTAAAACATTCAAACACTATCAATTCGATAGGTGAATGTATACAGACTAATATTCTGAATTCAAGTACAACAATATACATTTTTAGGTGGCTGAAATGCACGCTGAGCTAATGGAATTCAATACATATCTGCAACAACGACTCAAAGAATATGAAAGTATATCGGCGATGGAAGTGCTCGAATATCCCGAGTCCAATGTTAAGGCTCATATACCTAGCGCATTCCTAGTTGGAAAGAAAACATCATATCATGTTTATCAGGTAATTTGAATGCACGCAACTCTTAAGGCCAGAACTGGGAAGTACGGCGCCATTGTCACTGTCATACAAAATTCGAACCTGATCTATTGCAATGAAGCTGAAAATGACAGTGGCAACCTGCGTCGGGTGTTTTAGTATTTTGTGATGTGCTTCATAACGTGAATTTTTGTTTTTCAGATCTACCTGAAGATAGGACAAGAGGAGTGGAATGTTTATCATAGATACGCTAAGTTTCACGAACTACACATGCAGTTAAGAAAGTGTCATCCTGATATAGCGACGTACAAGTTTCCGCCAAAGAAAACGTTACGAAAACGGGTAAGTCATCACTATTTTGGGACATTCAAGTCCTGGAATCTCTAAAAGTTTATTCCAATTAATAGGGGTGCGGACTGGGTAAAGAAAACGAAATTCTATTTTGTCCGTCAGACAGGTAATACAAAAATATTAGACACGTATTTTTTGTTTTATAAAAAAAAACAAAAAATTACTTCGTTAAAACTCATTAAAGTTGGAGAGTGGGGGCTCACTACGTCACAAGTAGGTATAAAACTTACCTACATGTGATGTCATGCGCCATTTCAACTCAATATATCTCCGTAATTTTATGAACACGTGAAAAAAGAAAAAATACGTGTCCAATACTTTTCAATAAACAACCCGACGGACAAAGAAAAAAAAATGTGATGTGATTTGTGATGTCCCCTATTGTGCCAATACGTCTAGTTTCTTTGCATTAACTTCTTCAGATTAAACCTTTATGAGCGTGCTCGTCGCAAGTGCGACTGCTGAGCATGAGGTCCTGGGTTCGATTCCCAGGTAGGTCGACCGAAGGGTAATTGGGTTTTTCTATCGGTAATTTTTAGTAGCTGTCACGGATTTGTGCTCGGTTGATGGCAATAGCCTCGCCCCGTATTTTTTTTTTTTTTAAAGCGTTGCCCCACACTAGGAATTTCTCCTGTATCGTGGGTGCGTGTACAAACATTTAAACTCACATACACAAACAGCCAGACCCGGAACAACTATCTGTAGGCCATACAAATATTTGTTCCGTGCGGGGATCGAACCCGCGACATGCAGCGCAGCAGTCGATCGCCCAACCACTGCGCCAACCGTGTCGTATTACATGAGACTTAAAGATAACTGACGAAATGTGGCTGTACTATTAGGTACCTGGACCTCTACCTGACCCTTCGGGGGTTATAGGCGTCATGTTATGTAAAAAGATCTAATAAATGCAATTCTTTGTTATAGGATGCTCATTTGGTTGAGCAGCGCCGAGTGGCTCTGCAGGCATATCTGCGACACATACTACTCGTGCTTCCAGAGCTGAGGAATTGCACCAATCGCGCACAACTCATCACCTTGCTACCTTTCTTTGGGTTCGTATATAATTTATATACAGGGTTTAACGGAAAGGGTATATACATCCTTATAAAAGGGTGTGCTATAGTTGTGGTTGTACATGTTCAGGTTGATGGTCTGTAGCACACCCTTAAGGATGTATATACCCTTTCCGTTACACCCTGCAGAGTACTAGCTGGTAAAATATCATATAAATTCAACGTTAAAATCCCTCACAAAGTTTTGTCTCGATTCACGTTTGTGTTTCTTTTCACCTCGTTTTACCCGGTACATTCATCAAACGCGGCTGTTTATGTGGCACTAAAATACATAGTAAAACTTCGACTGTATAAAGTTCTCTATGTCCCTCTTAGCTGCTTGACAGTCTTATTATTCAACATTATTATTTTATATTAGTAAGAGTATACTTTTCATTTCAGAACTTCATCTACTGCAAAGGAGAACGGTTTGAATAACACCCTAGATCGCCAACTATCGAATGATTCCATTTCTTCATACAATGCACTTTGATGCTTTGCTTTCGTATAGACGTATGAGGGCCAGGTGGCGTACCATGACGTCTTCAAACATTATTGTTCCATTCTCATTCCAGAGTGAAAAAGAGACGGATCTATACAGGTCGTCTAGCTTCATCTCTTTCCCACTCTGGAATAGGAATGGAACTATAATGTTTTAAGCGTCATAGTAGGGCCCCTGGTTCCCAGTGTCCGGATAGTTACTATCCATCAGATAAAATTATCTATAAACAGTTTTTTTTTAATGATCTGTCAGATAAATTAACCAGAACTTGTCGTTAAATGGTGAAACAGGCCACAACTGTTCCAAACAGATTAGTACATTCTACATCAGCTTCTAAGTTAATTTATCTCTTATTTAAAGATATTATTATGCACAGTAACGCTAAAGATACAAATATAATTTATTTTTATGTTAAAAATGTTGTATGTATAAATAAAGATTGACTTATTCTAGTATAATATAGATTGTGATCGGGCTTGCTATGTTATATTTGCGTATTATAGAAGCCGATCTTTTTTACAGAAAACAAAATATTATATTATTATGTAAATAAAAATGGAATGTATGAGATGTGTATGTATTCAAGTGTTCATTGTTGGCAACCTAGAGCTGTTTTATGTGGTTGAGACTTTTGAACGTCTCATTTATGTTATGATTGTTAACATAATATATTAAAATGAAATTGTATTATAATGTGTTCATGTAGATATTATAAATTATGACGCTTAGGGAAAACCAGTATATTATGCATCAAAACAAAGCACTACATACATAACCTTCTCCAGGTTTCCTAATGAGCTACGAAAGCTTATGTAACAAATATTTTATACATGTTATATAGGATGTAGAAATGTTATATATAGTAAACCACAATACATATAGCTAACGTATATTATTTATAACAATGTCCTAACTTATTAATACAGGATGGAAGGAAATATCGACGCACAAACGGTTACCTCGTATTCAGAACATCATTCAGAACGCCCCTAAATACAAGTTAACCTTTTGAACGCCATTGTCACATATACGTGACAAGCAAGCGCGTGCCCTGTACGCCAACGACATAAATATGTGACAAAAAATGTAGTGCACTATAACACGAAATAAGCAATTTAAATAATTAAATTTGTGTGTGTTTATTTATATATCTTTAAAATGTGATAATTAATGTCTTATCAAGAAATAAGTTAACAATACTTTTGAAATCCCTTTTTTTGTTTGTAAGTATTTGCGTGAATTTGTGGCTTGTCGTGGAGCGCACGCGCGTGCGTTTATGCTCTGGCGTTAAAAAGGTTAAAACATAAATCGGCTGTTTTCTACAAAAGTGCAATACTTACAAGGTCAAAATGTATGGGACAGCAGTTTTTATTTAATATTACTGTAAAAAATACGGAATGATGTACTGAATCGCTAGTGCGTCGATGTCCTCTCCACCCTGTATAAATGGGTAGGTAAGTACCCTATCCACATTTTTTTTTATTATGTACTAGTGCGAATCTGCCTAACCTTCGAACTACGCGATAAAGAGTGAATACAATATCTTCATTTTCTCTCTTCACAATGGTTCACATCCTGTATATATACCGTGTCGGGCCACGCGCAGTGTAGGGTTCCGTAGTTTTTATAACAGCCAAGTGAGGGTCGTATTCGCTGACTGATAGTTTCGTACCATGCCTAACTAAAAGCCGAACATTACTACCTATACCTAATTTGACTTCCTATACAAATTCTCCGTGCGTGGATAGCTTTATTTTTTTTTTCGAGATTTGTATAAGACTTGTCATAGCCGGTGTTTTGAAATTAAATACAGAACACAGAGCTACATTACTCACTCGTTACAAAAAAGTACAACGCCATCTAGTTAGAAAAGTAGTACTAATTGTTACACAAAACTGAAAATGAATAACTTAAATGAGATTTGGTTTGACACAATCCTCAACAAATTTAATTTCATAAACACAACTAACTATAATTGTATTCGACAGCAACTGTTTTTTTTTTATAAAACTTATTTAGGAATGAAACAATAGCGCGATACAACTGACGCTTAGCACCATCTATCGACATTTCTATGGGAGTTGTTCGAAATTTTCGAGTCAAATACAATTGGTCGACTATTACTCGTAAACTTGTAAAGCTCACTTAAGTGTGATAGTTTTCCTTTAAATTTCGTAATATATAGGTACTACTGCCGTGACATTTGAATTTCTAACTACAACCGTTTAATTGGTAGAGGGGGGGACACTTGACTTTAACGAAAATTGGTACTTTAAAACTTGATAAGTCACGAACGTTTTACTTAATCAAAAAACAGTCTTCCCAAACGTGGTGAAAGACCTATCCAACGATATCCTACATTATGGGAAGGATGAAAAAAAAAACATCCCCACTTTACACGTAGGGGAGGTACGCAAAATATTTTAATTTAAAAAAAAATATATTTTACCACTTTTTCGGCGTCATTAACGTGTATACTCATGCCAAATTACAACTTTCTAGTACCAATAGTTTTTGAGCTAAACCGCGGACAGAGACAGACAGACGGACATACCGAAACTATAAAGGTTCCTTGTCCGGAACCCTAAAAATTACGCGTCACGTTGTATGTCCGGGATGGACTCCTAAACTACTTAACCGATTTTAATCAAATTTTCACACCGTGTGCAGTTTGATCCAACTTGAAAGATAGGATAGCTTACATCGCAATTTATACTGTCAATATTATTTTATTGCAATAGGGGACCGGACTGGGTAAAGAAAACGACATTCTATTTGTCCGTCAGACAGGTAATACGAAAATATTAGACACGTATTTTTTGTTTTATCAAAATATCAAAATATTACTTAGTTAAAACTCATTAAAGTTGGAGAGTGGGGGCTTACTACGTCACTAGTGGGTATAAAACTTACCCACATGTGACGTCATGCGCCATTTCAACTCAATATATCTCCGGAATTTTAAGACCACGTGAAAAAAGAAAAAATACGTGTCCAATACTTTTCAATAAACTACCAGACGGACAAAGAAAAAAAAAGTTGGATTATCCCCTATTATTTAGAAATAAATGTAATCTAATGCACTAATATTAAAGCTGAAGAGTTTGTGTGCTTGAACGCGCTAATCTCAGGAACCACTGACCCGATTTGAAAAATTCATTCAGTGTTAGATAGCCCATTTATCGAGGAACGCTATATAAATCATCACGCTACGACCTCAGGGAGCGGAGCAGCAATGAAAAATGTTGCGAAAACGGGGAAAATTCGACGCAGACGAAGTTGCGCGGGACAGCTAGTAGTTATATTAAATACATATGTAACACTAACAAAATGCATAAAATACATATGTTCCTTTGTAAGAGAGGGCGTCCATACTAGGAAATAATTATCAATGATCCTGGTGATCCAGTCTTACCAAGGGGCATCGTATTACTCAGTTACCGGGTTGTGGAGGTACCGTAACCGTTGTAGCTACAAAAAATAGGAGCTTAACTATAACTAAGAAATTACGATTTGTAAAATAAAACATCCTCGTGCAAAAGTAAGTACAAATAAGAGCAGTAGAGGTTGGTACGTATTGGTTCGTATGGTTGTAAGCACGGAACTGTTTCACTCTGTTCCTTGTACTAACGTAAACTGGATTACAGGTGGAACGATGGACTTGGTATTTTCAAATTTTGGTAAAAGTAGCCTCAAAGGAGCACTCCGGCCAAGCAAATTCCTGCTCGGCTCGTTTAACGTAGACATACTTTTATTGGACCGACCGTTAGTCGCAAAAAAACATCACCTTTAACATTTTGAATGCCAAAATATAAACACACGCGTGCCCTTCACGCCAAGCCACAAATTCACCGCAAATACTTAAAAATTAAAAAACCGGCGGAGTGCGAGTCGTACTCACACGCACACAGGGTTCCGTAGCACCAAACAATGTAATAAAATCATTTTTAAGACTCATTCATATGTTGTATTGTATATTCAACAGCAAAAATAAAAGGTGTTTTTCAAAGTATGTTAATGAAAAACAAAGTTACTGCTGCTGTTTGATGAAAAATTCCCATACCTATCAAAACTAATTCGAACCAATTTTCGTTAAAAGTATCGTTCTAAAATCCTACATTTTTTCAGAATTATTCTTCTCTTACTTTAGAAATTAGAGGGGGAGATACATTTTACCACTTTGGAAGTCTCTATCTTTCAAACGATTTACTTAGAGAAAAAATGGTTTTTGAAACCTCAATGTCATTTGAAAACACCTATCTATCCACACGTAGAGGTTTTTTTTTTAGTTTCAGTTCCATGTATGGGGAGCCTTAATCTTTTATTTTTGTTTAAAAATCGTAAGCGGTTTACAGAATAGTTTAGTCCTAATAGTTTCGGAATTAAGGACTTAGCTTAAGAGTTGTCAAATCAAGTTTTTCAACTAGATATTCTGAAAAAGTTACAAGGTCTATCAACATGAAAAAAATATCATTCATAAGAGGACTCACGTCTTTTTGTCTTGTCAGAATGTTATTTTATTAGCTACATTTTGAATAAAAAAATGTCTTTCAAACGTCCATTAGCCCGCAAAATCTCTATAACAAGAAATGAGTTTTAATCGATTCTTACACTCAAATATCCTAACTAATATTATAAATGCGAAAGTAAGTTTATTTGTTACCTTTTCACGACTAAACGGCTGATCGGATCTTAATGAAATTTGGCAAGAAGATAGATTTCAACCTGAGGAAGGACATAGGCTATATATCATCACGCTACGACCAATAGGAGCGGAGCAGCAATGAAAAATGTTGCGAAAACGGGGAAAATGTAACGCAGACGAAGTTGCGCGGGACAGCCAGTAGAAATATAAAAATATGAGAATTGTCTTGGTAACTTTTTTTAGTTCGTCTTTTTATTAATAATTTGTATTATTTAAATACATACGCAAGCAAAAGCTCGCGATGAGTACGTGTCAGTGTCATTTTAGTCTGCTGCAGCACCTCGTGAAGGGCTGACGACGCGCGCGTTGACAAATAAAAACGGGTTGTACTCCGGGAGTGCCGGCAGAAGTGAAAACTTGAATATTAACGTTGTGCATTTCTGCTATTTTGGAATGGTTAGGGAATAATATTTTGCATTTTTTTTTAAATTATCAGTATTTATGTACTATCATTTATGTGGTAAAATACAATATTCATTTATTGCGCTGTCGTACACAGACATCACAATTTATATTACATTAAAAATTGATCACATTGATCGAAGCTTCAGAACTATTACAATCCGTCTTACAAATTTTACCGGAGAAATCGAAGGTTTTGTTTGTGCATAAGATGATAATTATCCAGTTTTGGAAACCCAAACTCAAAAAGACAGATGTCATAAAGTTCAAATTCCTTCGCAACCTACGTGACCTGACGGCGTAGTCTGACGGTCACGTGTCGTGACCAATACCGTCTTTACCATAGGGGCACACGGGGCCCGTGCCCAGGGCCCCCATTCTCAGGGGGCCTCGAAGGACCGCCAAATTCTCTCACACATTTATTCTCAAAATATTTTTGTCGGGCACATTCAACAAGAATATTCCTTTGCCTAATGGTTACCAATTGTAGTGGAGAGCGGTCATTTTCGCAGCTTAAGAGAATAAAAAAATAATTTCGAACAACAATGTTACATGAACGACTGAGTAATTTGTCAATTATGTGCATAGAAAGTGATATCCTTGAAAAATTGACTTTAAGGATATAATAGAAGATTTTGCTCAACAGAAATCTCGAAAGAAAACGTTATTGTAATCTTAACCAAAAAACCAGCAGCATTCTAATATCATTAATGACATATTATATCATACTGTATTTGATTACCTATATAATAAATGGTCATACTTAGTAAAAAAATGTTATGTACTATAATTCACTTTTTTTACTTTCCAAAAGGGCCCCAAATTCTTGTCTGCCCAAGGGCCCCCGCCTAGTTTAAGACGGCCTTGGTCGTGACGCGAAATAACTTTGATTTATTGTTTTGGGAATCAACTTTTACAAAGTAACTAGCTGCTGCCCGCGACTCCGCTCGCTGGGTTTTTGTTTCGGTATGAAAAATAGATGTTGGCCGATTCTCAGACTTACCCGATATGCACACAAAATTTCATACAAATCGGTTCAGCCATTTCGGAGGAGTAAGGTAACTAACATTGTGACACGAGAATTTTATATACAGGGTGTAACAGAAAGGGTATATACATACTTAAGGGTGTGCTACAGACCATCAAACTGAACATGTTTCTCCATCGGACAAACATCGTAATAGCGAAAAAAAACCTTACCTCATACAAAACTTCAATACTCATTCGACCCAAATGTATGGGGCAGCTGATATTTTTTTCGCTATTACGATGTTTTTCCAACGAGAAACATGTTCAGTTTGATGGTCTGTAGCACACCCTTAAGTATGTATAATATACCCTTTCCGTTACACTCTGTATAAGATTGCGTGGTTTTAAAAAAAATACGCTATGGCCGGAGTGCGTTACCCAGGCAAAATGTTTTGCTTTAGAGAGATGAGACTTAAACAAATAATTAGTGTATCATGAGGAGCAATTTGTTTACTAATAGCAAAATTTGTTTGAATTGTAGTTTTTAAGTTATTTAAGAAAAACAAATTTTGCTGGAGTAACGTTTGAAACGTTACCCAGGCAAAATCGTCTTTCAAAAATTAGTTTCAGCACGGAACCAAATACATGAATAGATAGCTTTTGTTGAGTAGTAAATGTTTATAAATAGCAAAATTTGTGTGTGGTATAGTTCTTTAGTTATTTAAGATTTTGCTGCGGTAACGTTTTGGGATTTCCCAGATCTCGAAAACGGCTCAACGCAGAAGTTTGAAAAAAATACCAATAAAAGACCTTAATTTGTTTAAATTTGTTTAATCATTAGTTTTTGATTTGGTTGACGTAAACCAATGTAATTAAATGGTTTCAAAAATCAGAAGAAGCGGGTTTACATGTAAACCAATACACTTATAACCAAATAAACAGCTGTAAAAAATACCCGTGGTTCGACGCTTGTTTACAGCAGACATTTTAGATTTCATACTTTACACGTTAAGAAGATAAAAACAAATTTGATTTATTTTAGACTGGTCGTACTTTAGCGATCGAATACGCAGTTCCCATAACATTAAGAAACATGGCATACTTTAAACAAATTAAAATGATTCATGAAAATTCTTTCCTGTTAATTTCAGCCTTGAATTACGGCTCTAATGAAAGTTATCTCAAAAACAAGAATATGTCAGCAATTCTCTAATAAGCCGACCAAATTGAAAAGGTCACGTAAAAGCGACTGCACCGTACGTACGGGTAATCTTCGCAAATTAGCAGCTTGGTAACCGATGTTTTGTACAGTTAAGCAGAAAAACGTTATTCGTGAAGCCGATTTTTTAATATTTTTTAAGTGCAGTACCATATTACACAATTTTTACTAGTTAATAAAAGTGTAATATCATAGTGTATAATTTATAGTGTGATTTAAAACAATACAAACATATATACATGTAGCTATATTTTTAATACTTAATTTGTTGTTTCTGTTAAACCAAATGTTTTATTTTGATACCACAACGCAAAGCCACGCTAAAAACGTTTTAACGTTCTTGATGCTAGTCAGAGCAGCGCGCATCGCTGTGTGCAATGCAACGCAACAGCTATATGCCTTGTCTTACTTACTCTTTAGCTGTGAGTAGTTGAGTACGCTCTATCTATGGGTACGCTAGCTCCGACCGAACCAATGAAACAATCAGTCGTGAACCAAGTGTTTTGGAGAGAAGTGCTTGTGGTTTATGTGTGTGTGTACGACGACGTCTTTGAACGATGTGAGTATTAAATGTTTTTATTTTACAGTACAGTTGTGTTTCAGTATAAAATAGTCATTCAGCGTATATTAATGTACGCTTTTTGGTGTGAATCAGAATAAAGAAAACTCGTCAAATGTGACCCAAAACACAATTAGCCCCGGCACAAAAAAAAACTTTGCCATTTTCTTCATTACAATTAGGAAAATATAGTATATAGTTTTTTTATCATTTCAATGGCTATCATGGAAATATTGAACCAGAATATCGCGCAAAATATGAAATATTATTGTTTTACGACAGACTCATCTCTTTATTGCTTAAAACTGTGTGTGTGATTATTGGCTAAAATAACAACGTGGCGGTCTCAGTGGTAGGCTTTAACTTTTAATTATTCTATACCTACGCCATGCTAGGCAATCGCGTTGTGATATTGCTCTTAGACTTAACGTAAACAAAACAAAAAGGATACAGTTTTTATACGTTTAAGCTATACTGTCATAAAGTTTCAAGCGCTTTAACGAATCTAGTATTATTCTCAATTATATTGAAGTGTGTTTGACAAGTCCGGTGAGTATTCGGTAATGATAGTTTATGAAACTTGTATAATGAGGGGTATTATACACGAGTGTTACAATACCTAGTTAGATATGTGCTGTTTCATACACGGTACTTTATATACACATTAATTGCAATCAGATCACACGAAATTCAGTATACGTACAACAAAGCGTAGGAATGGCGCCACGCCTAACAAAACCCAGCTCATCACTGCGCAAGCGCTTAAGCGGTTTATCTTTAGCCATCTTGGATTTTTTACGGCATTTATCGCATATTGGTAATTGGCGATCCCAACCTTAAAAACGACACCCTTTTTAATCTGCTAAAATGTCCTTTCGCGCAATATCTTGAGAAGACTGAAGGTACTGTACACCTACAGTCTTTTTACTGAAGTGTGCATTCGCAAATGTCTTTATGCGCAAGTATCCATTCGTGCGAATGTCTTTCTGCGCAAATGGCGAGACAAGTGTACTAGATTTTTAAAATGATAGGTAATGAAAATATTAATGTAAATGTGATGTGTGCCTTGCTTTTTTTTCAGGTAGTTGCACTTCATGGCTTCGGGAGCAGAATGTGCAAGCCTCAACTCACACCGTTGTTCATGTCAGTTCATTTTATATTCGGAAAATCACACATACCAGTGAAGTACCAGCAGGTACAATAAAATGGCAGGCCGAAAAGTAAAAGTGCCCCTTGACGACCTAAGAGTTGTGTTCTCCAAATATAAAGATATATTTAATGTTTCTATTCCCCCAATCTCAAATGAAGTTTATGACCACATACAACAAGAACTGCGTATTCAGTTTAATCACGAAGTCAGCAAAGCAGCCCTGCAAATATCTGCGAAGAGAAATAAAGTTTTATTTTTTAATTCTCGCGGAGATTGTGAAGATAATCGAACACAATTGCATGCAGTTGTAGAAGCTCCTTCTGATTTAACAGTTTCTTTTGAAATGAGTAAATATGACTACTATAAAATTGCGCCTATTGAATCCCACCATCTCGCACAAAATAAGTGGACCAACGAAATGCAAGATCATATATTTTTTAAAACCGATTTAGAATGCACATTCTCGTTTAAAAACAATTACGTGCCTACTGATCTCAAAAATAACGACATCACATGTACAGGAAGTTGTACGCAATGCAAAGCTAGTCTGTTCTTGACAATATCCCCCGAAACAGCTGATAATTCTTATAAAGTAACGCTTATTCTTACAAATTTGAAAAAAGGCTTTCGGCATGACCCTCGAATTAAAAATAAATTAACTTCACACCGGGTTAATCTGCACAAAGAAAAACTTAAAAACATTAAGGCTTTAAGGGTACGAAATTCAACGGCCGATGAAGTTATGAGCATGGATAATCCAAAAGAACCGCCAACTTTGCCTAAATTATTAAATTTGAGGAAATACCGGCATGAAGCTAGAAGCGCTCTTCAGTTTGATAAAAATATTATTTTATCACTGTATGCCATGACCTGTAGCCCACCGTATGACAGTTTCATAAAAAAAATGTCTCTTGTTCCATTTATATTGTATTTTTGGACTACTGAGCAAAGTATATATTACGATGACATCTTGGAAGACAAATATAAAATCCTGTCTATTGATGCCACTGGATCTTTATTTAAACCAATAAAGCCACCCGAAGCAAACGATTTTTTAAAATATAAAAATCCCAAACATGTTTTCTTATATGCCATCGTAGCATATACCTTGGGTGCTAGTGTTCCAATTTGTTATATGTGCTCTGACTCACACACAACAGAAACAATAGCCACATGGCTAAGCACATGGTTAAACAGAAGAGTCCTTCCAAATGAAATAATTTGTGATGATTCTTCTGCTTTAATAGCGGCCATAACGAAAACTTTTTTGAAAACGGACTTGAATAACTATTTAAGACAATGTTTTGCAATAGTTGAGGAAAAAAAAGGCAAGATACCTGCTTGTTACATCAGACTTGATAAGTCTCATTTTTTAAAGAAACTGTATACACAAAGTTGTTTTGACAAGACTTCTGAAACATGCAAATATTTTTATATCAATTGCATCAAATTGATACTACAATCACGAAGCTATGACGAAGTATAACTAATTATTAAAGATGTAATCACACTTTCTCTTCATGAATATATAAGTACCGATCTTGATTATACGGCATCGAAATGTGAACAAGCATTGAAACGATTGAGCGACCAAATAAAAACATATCTAAGACACACAGACGAAATTGAAAAGAATGAAAGAGAGGACAGTTCCGAAGAAATATATTTTGTAACAGAAGATGAAGAGAGTGAGCAACACGGTGGCCCTATGCCTTTGATAAAATATTATGATGACATTATGAATACAGAACTATTATATTTACAGTTAATTGAATCTACACCAATGAAAAATGCTTTTTTTTTTGCCGGAAATTAACAACACTCTTAAAAGACTTTTGAAAAAATTACCTTTGTGGGGCAATATTATGACTGATTATTTTCCTGGAGCCAAAGACTATGCCAGCAGCTCAAATGTAGAAAATCATTTTAAGGACATCAAAACTATATATTTTGAGACCAAAGTTGAACGCGTCCGGTTAGACGAATTTCTTATACAACATTATAGTTTTATTAACGGAACCATAAAATTAAGCTCTAGTCAAATTTTACACGAGAATACTAAGAACAAAGAAGAACAGGCCTTAAAACTAAGAAACAAAAAGGAAAAACGCAAAACAAATTATGAGTATTTCTCACGAAAAATAGTAAAAATTAGAGACAAACACGAACAAAAACGAGATTCATTCTCAGCAGAGTTAATTATATCTGATTCTGCACCGAAGTCAGTTGAAAAAGAAGAAGAAGAAGAGAACCTAACTGATACGTCAGATTTTGATATTCAATCAATTTTTCAAAATAAACCTATAGAAGTTGAAAACTGGCGGGGACTTACCATACCCACTCCTAAATCAAAAAAAGCTACCTCCATATACATATTACAGAATGGTAACGTCGCATATTCTTATGTACACCAAAACAGGGTACTTATAACAAACACTTGTGCTTTTGATTCCCTCGCGCAAGCATTCGGTGTAGCTTATCAAGACAGGCCTGCTTTCAGAGAAAAGTTAAATAGTGCTAGCGATGGTTTAACAACATTCATAAAAGAATTATCTAATACGAGAAAAACTTGCAAAAGATTATATGAACTTCGTGACAAACTATTGATTGACCTTTTTGATAAAACAAAGTCACAGCAAAATATTATCAGTTGTGAATGTAATATAACAATGATTTTAGAACAGGTATTCATGAGCAACATATACTTTTCTGCCACCAGACAGAGGTGTTGCTCAAATGACACATGCTCAAATGCATTACAACCAAAGAAAATTGATTGTAAATATATATCTTTAAATATAAATATTATAACACAAAAGGGTATTGACTTCTTGGAAGAATCTGCCACATCGTGTATTAATAATGATAATGTTTCACTGTGTCCTGTATGCGAGACAGGAAATGTATATTTTACATATGAATTAAAACCATTACTTTTCTTCGAACTACATGACATGTCTGTTAACCTGAATGATATACCCATTAATATAGAGTTAAATGGCCAACAGTATATGATTTTGGCAGTAATTGATTTTGACCCACCATCAAGTTCCACATTGATTGGACATTACAGAGCATACTGTTACAGAACGAAAACTCAACAATATGAATGTTACGATGATCTGTACTGTAAACTACAGAAATGCAAAAACTCCATAATGCCACATTTGATTATATATTCATTAGTGTAGGTAATTAAAACGTTAGAGACTGGAAGCATAAAACACATAATTTTATACGGTCCCAATGACCACACAAATTTTATTGAATTAGGTACGAATCTGTGATTATGAGTGATATTAGTAGTTATTAATGATAAAAACTGTACTGTTTCCTATATTTTTAAATAGGTACATAAGTGTAAAAGTTGTTTATTTTTTATATAATTGTTGGAAGATTTTTATTATATTGTTGTTTTCTCATTTAAAAGTTTTGTGATTATATACATTTTTTATAGAATATGCTCGAAACCGTCCCTCATAAGGGCAAGAAATATAGGCAAGCCGATAATACATATTTTGTAAAAAAAAACATTAAATGTGCTTTGCACATTACACACACAACGCCGACTCAATTCCAACTCAAGTCACACTGTGGTATTGAAATATGAGCTTTATGTCGTGTTACTTAGAGTGGATATTTCAACATTAAGTTAAAAGAAGGTTACGACGCTTTGACAATGATTGGTTCACGGGTTATCCACCTGTGGCAGTCACATGTAATGTTAAAATATTCACTCTAAGTAACACGTAACAAAACTCATATTAAAATGCCATACTGTGAGTCGAGGTGAAATGGAGTCCACCTATCAACCTACGTTATTAGTACCTCCTAAGGAAAATTGTACAAACTATTAATGTATCCAAATATTAAAATTAAGTAAGTAGGTTATAACTTATCTGTGATTTTTCTCTAAAAATGTTGATGCTAAGGCAAAGCAATACATATAATTTGTATGAGACTGATTTTTTAAATAAAAATAATGAATCTTAACCATTTTATTATTTTAACTAACCTGACCAGAAAACTTTTGTATTCAACTGTACTAACAAAACATCTATATTATCCTGTTCATTTCAGATGGTTGCGCTTATGTATGGTGCGGTCGCTTTTATGTGACCTTTTCAATTTGGTCGGCTCATTAGAGAATTGCTGACATAATCTTGTTTTTGAGATAACTTTCATTAGAGCCGTAATTCAAAGCTGCAATTAACAGAAAGGAATTTTCAGGAATCATTTTAATTTGTTTAAAGTATGCCATGTTTCTTAATGTTATGGGAACTGCGTATTTGATCGCTAAAGTACGACCAGTCTAAAATAAATCAAATTTGTTTTTATCTTCTTAATGTGTAAAGTATGAAATCTAATATTTCTGATGTAAACAAGCGTCGAACCACGGGTATTTTTTACAGCTGTTTATTTGGTTATAAGTGTATTGGTTTACTTGCAAACCCGTTTCTTCTGATTTTTGAAACCATTTAATTACATTGGTTTACGTCAACCAAATCAAAAACTAATGATTAAACAAATTTAAACAAATTAAGGTCTTTTATTGGTATTTTTTTCAAACTTCTGCGTTGAGCCGTTTTCGAGATCTGGGAAATCCCAAAACGTTACCGCAGCAAAATCTTAAATAACTAAAGAACTATACCACACACAAATTTTGCTATTTATAAACATTTACTACGCAACAAAAGCTATCTATTCATGTATTTGGTTCCGTGCTGAAACTAATTTTTGAAAGACTATTTTGCCTGGGTAACGTTTCAAACGTTACTCCAGCAAAATTTGTTTTTCTCAAATAACTTAAAAACTACAATTCAAACAAATTTTGCTATTAGTAAACAAATTGCTCCTCATGATACACTAATTATTTGTTTAAGTCTCATCTCTCTAAAGCAAAACATTTTGCCTGGGTAACGCACTCCTATGGCCGCGTGGTGGAAACGGACACCATTGTTGTCACATATTTGTGTCGTTGGCGTACAGGGCACGCGCTTGCTTGTCACGTATATGTGACAATAGCGTTCAAAAGGTTAATAATTACATCAATAGTTAACTAAAGGGTTGACTAAATAACAATAAAAAAACGCTTTAGCAAATAAATTCATGATTTTATTTTCATAATAAATAAAAAAAAACAAGAAAACACTCTTTCTGAGAATTTTCCGTATATTAAAATACATGATACAAAAGATGTCAATACAAACTAAATCACTTGGTGCAAAGGCAAGCCTGGCGCGTGCAGGGCGCGTCGACCTCCGGTTAGAGCTATTTATGCAACAGGCGAGTGGAAACCGAGGATAGCCTCTTTAACTACATTTTAACATAACTATCTTAAAGATTTAACAAAGATACAATGTGCTTTCCTCGTGGAATGCATCTTTGTAGGCATCTCTAATTTTGAATGCAAAATATATGGTATTTGATCATGATTTTAAAATAATGTAAGTAGAGGTATATAAAAAGCGCATTTATTACACTTCAAAAGTGAACAAAAAACGATATAATTTAGTTTTATGTAATACAATAAATAAAATATGATAAAAATCATGTATCTAAATTAAGTGTGAAATAATTTACTACAACTTTACATCTAAACGATATAAATGTATTGCAACACACTAAGGAGCTTTGGAACCATTGAGTAATTCGGGGGCTTACATTAAATTTCAGCTGGTAAGTAATCTCGAACAATAAATCTAAACTTGTGATTCATCTTTGGTTTTCTGGACGTTGAGTCGGCTATAGTTCCATAACTCCTCATAGGACGCAGCCACTTGGGCCCTACACTGCTCCGTGTCTAGATGCAGCAAGCCTACACTGGTCTGCCATCCGTCGTGATTAATTCATAAGTACTTATATAAGTTACAGATCTACTGCGAAGCTGATGCATCCTAAAGCAAATAGAGAACTTTATTAACCAATCAAACATACTATGTTGACGCTGGTTTTTTCCAAAGTTTATTTATTTCTCATGTGAACAGATGTCAGACAATGATCTGAAGTGAAATATGCCATACATTTCATTAAAAATATACTTTCTTAATTGTTACGGATTATATTATAAGAGCCGATATTGTAACTTAGTGACTAAAATTACTACTGAGACAGTTACAAGACGCAATACAAAAGTAAAATATTTGCTAAAAAACATCACAGCTCACAAGCTAACGTGAAGGTGGCGCGCAGTAGGAGGGACTAAGCGAAAGGTGCGATGAATGATAACCTACAATATGCAACAACTATGTGTGTGTATTAATGTTTCTTAAGCAGTAACAAACATACTGTTACAGTTTAGTATTTCAAGTCACTGGAGCTAAATGTAATTAGTTGAAAGAGATTTTCATATTCATGATTGAATACAAAAATCACCCACTAATATCTAATCGCATGTCAAACTGGCGCAGACCGTGCCTAATGACAGTGAACTTGCTTGTGATAGCAAGTCGTCCAGGCACACGCACGTGGAACCAATGCAAACTCACCGGGTATGAGCGGATACCTGAAGTTTATGTATCTGAATAATTATGAACCTTCTCGTTATCACCCATGACACCTTGTGAACATATACCAAAGGTTTTCGTTTCGTTAACTAAATAAATGCTCGCATGTCGGCATATCAACGCTTATCACAATATATAAAAATATATATTAAAGAAGCTTAAACTACAACTACACATTGAAGATGCACACTGCTCTGCATTTGCCACCACACGTGGAATTGATAACAACGCCGACAGTAACATACATATTATGAATATATTTTTTTTACTTTTTATTGTTTTTATTTTATTTGTGCGGCAGCATATGCAATTCTGCAATTAATTCACAGCATATTCTTAAAGATAACGAGATATTGCATCTTGGAAATCATTGTTTTATATCCACATGAGAAAGAAATGTGAGCATGTATATCCCGTCTATTTCACACATATTGGTAACTGGCTCGGTATGTCTTTGTACTGAATGATTGCTCACGTCTCAGTTTGTCGCATTTCTTTCTCAAGCAGATAAATAATCTCTAAGTTCATCGAACATTTAATCGAGTTTAAGCATCCATAATGAGAAACTAAATTAATACTTTTGTCATTTCATAAAAATATTATATTGATTTAAAAATAGCAACATCAAAAGACCATTGAAGCTTCGGTCTGCTCAAACCGTAATACTTTTATTTTAGAATTGGTACTATATCGAATTTATATGAAACCTGATATATAATATCGCAGAAAGCTATTAACTGTTCTAAATCCATGTGCACTTATAGACTTTAATATTAGGTAGCTCAAAACATTAAGCCTAAGAGAACACTACCAATATTTATCTTTTTTTTGTTGCACTTATTATTAGGCTTTCCATAAACGCATAGTTATAATAATGGTTATGATTTAAAATAATTATTTTCGTCGCCCCTGTAAGGTACATCTATGAAGTTTCATTTAAATTCTCTATGATGTAACGGCTATCTCTTCAACTCTCATCTGAAACAAGTGCATTATTATGTAATGGATTGTCATTAATTGTTACAACAGCCGAAGTGTATTTTAAATGTCGTTTAAAATGTACCTCTTGCGCCCACAATGATAGACTTCCGTTTGATGTCCTGCGCAGGCGCAGGCCGCACCACGCCGGGCGCTCCGCCGCCCACTAGGTGCCCACCACCGGCACGGATGGGTTTCGCTGGAAAAAGTCATGATGTTAACATTTGCAGTCCCTGGTAGTCAGGTCTAACAATATTTAATATTATATTTTAAATATCACTTACCTATTTGGGCTTGTGGGCCTCGCCGTGCTAGGTTCTTAGCACGAACAGCCTCCTTGATTCTGTCAACTTCAAATTGATATCTCTTGCGGTCACGCATAGCGCCGTCCTTTGCTTCCTGCAGATAAAAAAAAACATTAAATTCAGTCACGATTTATTATAATTTATTAGCGATCCTTTTGAATAAATAAGCGTATTTAGTTTTCTCTTCAAGGGCGTAATCGCAATTTTAAAATGTACCTTGAGTGCTGTTTCCAGCGCCTTGACACGCTCCATAGTGGCTCGCAGACGCTTCTCCAGTTTGGGCACCTCGCAGCGCAAGTCCGCGTTGTCGCGCACAAGTTGCTTGTGCACCTTGGTCAGCTGTTCCAAGTTGTTCTCCAAGAACGAGATCTTCTGCTTCTGAGCCAATGAACCGCCCTCCTCTTCCGCGCCCTCTTCCGAATTGTTGGATTTCTTTATCCTTGCCTGCGCGATAGTAATTTTAATAAGAATGATGAGCTAGCACACGGTATGCTAACGAATTTGAATAATAATGATTGTACTCGCCTGCAGATCCTGTACAAATAATTTGCGCAGATTGTGCAGGGTCTGCAGCTCCTTGGCAACAGTGTCTTCCAATCCTTTGAGGTCAGCGCGAGCTTGTTCACGCCGCTCCACGCTTTGACTACACATAACAATATGTTTCTCATTAGTACACTTAGGAACTAAATAATTCAATGATAGTTAATGATCACCCCTTATTACCTGCGAACAGATGTGAGCTATCTAAGTCCCAGCACGCACCCATCCATATTCGCCGCTCCTTGTACTTCGGCCGTATGTTTTAGAAAATGCCAACCCTCGGCAGAATGAATATGAATGGGATACGTGCGGAATAAAATGATAACTCAAAAGTAAAAAGCGTAAGGCGTTACAAGACCTCGCACTATGTCTACATCGTACTTACATCGATCATAACAATGTGTAACACATATACGTTTTGTCGCTTCGTTCAAGCAATTAATCTAGAAGAGTGTGTTGAAATAGGAATGTTCTAAATATTGCATCGATCTATTAAATTGCTAGACGAAAGGTACGCCTGGTGTGTTTAAGTTACATTCACATAGAATATGCGATTCTGTCAATCATCGTCATTTTAAACACTGGGAGAAGTATTCATTTAAGGTATCTTAAACACATGGAGGCGACAATCACTCTTCGGCAGTTCGAGTGCACATAGACTAGGGAAGTGACATGGACACTAGGAACAATATAATGCGGTAAAATGCAATCGAATACTAAATTAATGGTCAATACAAGTGGAATGGAAAATGTTTCATGCAATATTAAATTGTCAGTTAAATGCGATTCAATCCAATGCGTTAAATGCTTGCAGGAATGCTTAAATGGCTCTTAATATTAAATGCCTTAAAACAGACATGGCAGTTGTAAATGAAATAAATTATTACTAAATGGTTCCATATCGCCTGTCGTTTATCAATTACTTTAAATTCCTACGTATATCTATCATCTAAATTGTCTCTAATAAGTTTAATTATGTATACGAAATCTCATATGGACAAACAGTAAGATGAACACTATATAAACCGAATCACGATAATATTCATGCGAAGTTAGCTATAACGGTTTTCAAATTGTATAAAAAAATAGTTTGATAAAAATATTACTTGCCAACTCTCTATACAAACACTCAGGGTTATTTACAGCTATATTTACATGAGAATATTGTTTTACGTTAATATATTAATTTGCTGCTTCATATATTAGCGACTAATAATTTGTGCAAGCATCAACGAGGATCTATACAATACGAGTTGATAGTTATGTATAACAGCAATACAAGCTGTTCTAAGAAACGATGAGAGGTTTATTATTTTTAAATTTACGATATTCTAAGTGCTAATAAAACTAGGAAAAACAGTTTTGAAAACGAAATCAGTTGCGTTGAACTTGCAACTGTACAAATACTTCATTGTTAACAATGCAGTAAGGCAGTGTGACTTGTAAACAACTTAGAAGGCGCAACCGTTCATTTACGTTAATCGTCATATCTATATTAACAACCGAAATGATCACAACGCGAAAAGTCATAACGAAATCAAGTACCGAATATAGAGTTATACTAATAGTCTTTACTGTATTTTTACGAAAAACTTCATGCTAAATAAATACGAACGTTACTATACAACATGCTACAATATAGCAGACAACTACAACATTCAAATATTTAAGTACCTTACAAGCAAAATAATCGTTATAAAATAATCTATGATTGACTAGGCATTCATAGCTTTATCGACTAGTGTAATGATAAGTCTCCAAAGCCAAGCGTCAAAAATGCATAAAAAATATGAACTCATCGTTTTGAATATCAAAACAACAATAAAAACAACTGGCTTACATCAAATCAGAATTATAATATAACAGATCTAGTTATTTTGTACTATTGCTATACTTTAAAATGTTAGCCAGTTGCGAACGTGATAGCGTCGTTATTATCACATCAAATAAATATATGGATCTCTCACACACATTAAATCATTAAAACTGAGCTAAAGTCAACATTACATTCAGCAATCCATACATGGAATTTTATTAGTAATCTGAGCTGGTCCCGTTCGACATATTTTCAATAAAATAACATGCCAACTAAAACCAATTCCGATTCTCTATATAAATAATTATTGCTGATCATGTCATTAAAGGCACTGCAAAAAATATTGTCTAGTGTCCAGAGATCCACATTAATATCACTGAAAAATGTAACAAAGCTTAAACCAAAACAACAATTTGTGGATAACGATGGGTGAGTAGGATCATGGTGACAGATATAAGTAGATGCAGTTGGAGGGGGTGGATGTTGCAGGAGTGGCGGGAGACAGGGGACTTGGGGATTGCCGAGAGCGACTTCTCCTCTTTGGCGGAAACTTTTTCAATATCAAGGCCCATTCCATATGCAAATCCTAGTTTCTCCTTCTTCGGCGATATGATGTAATCCCTAAAGATATCGCCCTCCTCTTTCAACACCATCTGTTGATTGACAACCTCTTTCTCGGCTTTATCGAGAGTACGTCGCGGTGAACGTGACACTAACATGAGTTCCTTGAGCTTGGCAGACTTGTCGGCCTCCTCGCGCTTCAGTTTCTCGTAGTCGTCCTGTAGTTGCTGGCGAGCCAGCGTCAGTTCCTGGTAGGTACTGCAAACAAATAAAAAAATATTAGTATTTAGACTAATTGACAATCATTCCGCGATTATGGCGCTTGCAACAGCGTCGAAATATCGGGAACTCAAAATAAATTATAATCCCGGAAGATATCCCGTAAGTGATAGATGCTTTTTTTTAATATAATGCAGATCGCGTGCGGCGCGTGTGGTGTGCGTGTGGTGTGCAGGTAGTGTACTTACTCCTTGAGGTCCTGGTGGTGTCGCTGCAGCGCGGCCAGCTCGTCGCGCAGCGCGGACAGCTGCGTGGCGTGCGCGGTGCGCAGCTGCTCGAGCTGCGCCTCCAGCGCGCTGCGCACCTGCGAGTCGGCGCGCTGCTCCGCCGCCGCCAGCTGCACGCGCTCCGCCGCCTGCACACATGCAAACCTCATATATGGGGCTATCTAAGTACGTCTTCAGATAATCTATAGCAGTAATTACTGAGACACGTTAGCGGGGTCCGCCCAAACATACGGTGCCTGCGTGTAGGTTTGCGACCTAGTGCAGAGTAGGCCTATAGGAATATTACAGATCGAGTTTTCTACGATGACGCGGGGCTTTAGAATATAAGAAGCTGTTTATAAAATTAAACCTCGATTTTAGGAGCACATACCTGCAAGCGCGCGCATTCCTCGCGCAGAGCGTCGGCAGCCTCCTCCAGCTGTCGCTTCTTGTTCTCGGCCTCCCGCATGGACTCGGCGAGTGACGCGCACCGCGCCTCGTGCTGCGAGATCAGGAGCCTGCACTCGCCCAGCGAGCGCTCGTACTCCTCAATCTGTTGGGGAGACATTCCTTATTTACGTTTGCAAATTTCGTAGTTGTTGACTAGCTTGAACCAAATAAATTATTTCTCTATGAAATTTCCCACCTGATCAAAAGTTTACTTGTACGTTACTGTAAATCACTTTGCTGAATTATAATATTGAAACGTTTTACCCATATTCAAGTAGATCGAATCTAAAGGTGTTATAATGTGTTACGAGAAATGAAATAATTATGTGGTGAAAATATTCGCTGACCTTCTGGTTGGCGTCGATGTTGGCCGACTCGAGTGAATGGCATCGCTGTACGATGTTCTTCACTTCACTCTTCATCTTGCTGATATGAAGACGCGCCACCGTGAACTCTTCCTCAAGCTTGCCCACAGTGTCCACATTGAGTTTGAAGTCCAGTTCGGAGCCGCCGACGGCAGCGCCGATCTCCGCGAGATCTCGTAGAAGGTTCGTTAGCAGTTCCGCGATTCGTTTGCGTTGGTGAGCAGATAGGTCGCGCAGTTGTTGGAGTTCGGATGTCGCACTGGCCAAAGCACTCTGTGAAAACAAGTTCGACATTTCACAGTTAGGGCCTTTAAAAAATAAGTTTAGCAAGGAGAGAATTTGATGATAGTACTAAAATTTTGACGGCACTGTTGGCGCAGTGGTTGAGCGATCGACTGCTGCGCTGCGTGTCGCTGGTTCGATACCCGTACGGAACAAATATTTGTATGGCCTACAGATAGTTTTTCCGAGTCTGGCTGTTTGTGTATCTGAGTTTAAATCATTAAATGTTTGTAAACGCTCCCACGATACAGGAGAAAATCCTAGACGGCGGCAAGGTAAAAAAATAAAAAGTTGTTCTTCAACTTGAATACATTTGATGACCTGTTATTTACATAAAAAACTAATAAACAAGTCAATTCTTATCATCCTGTAGTTTAAACTGACCTGCTTGGCCTGCAACTCCTCGGACATCTGGTCGCACTCGCGGCTCTTGCTGTCGACCTCCTGTGACTTCTGGTCGTAGTTGACGGCGAGCTCCTCGAGGGCTTGCAGCACCTCCTTGACCTCCTCCTTAGCGGCTTCGTTCTCCTGCTGGATGCGGTTCATGTCACCTTGCAGGGCCTCGTAGTCGCGCCTGTCGTGAACATATTGTTGCACCAATCACAAATACACATACACAACATCACGCCCGTATGCCCGAAGAGTTCGGCAATGTCGTATAGTATACGTAGCGCCAATTATGTTAAGCCCTACATAATAATACATAGGTGTGGTAGATATAAGGCGAGTCCCAAATGTTTTGCTGCTAAAAAAAAACACCCGAACCTGGATTTCCTATCCAAATGATGCCTAATCCACGTGTTGGTGTTTTAACATAATGTGTCAAAAGATGATCAAGTATAATTCAGATATCAGCACGTTTTTATCAGTGTATGTGGAAAACACATCGCCTCGTTAATCGCAAATCGAAATGACGTTGCATCATGCATGACTCTGTAAGAAATATACTAATAAGACTTTGTCTTTATCTATTACCACTTTTATTTTGTTAGTCTGTTTTCTGTCCTATTACATGGCAAAGTTCACTTTTCTCCTTCTGGAAGGAGAAAAGGGAAGTTAATAGAATAGAATAAGATACAGAGACAACGGTCTAGTATCGTATTCTATTCTTAAATATAATGGAAAGAAAAACAACCATGAAAGATGCAAATAAATTACCTTGTGCAGGCAATGAGCTCCTCTTGTTCCATCATCTGGTCCTTGAGTTTCTCCACCAACTGTGAGTGCTGGTTGATCTCCTCGTCTTTGTCGTCCAGTTGTTGGTACAGGGCTTCCAGTTTGCCCTGCATCGCCGCATCTTCGACTGCGCTAGACACGGCCACTGGCACCGGCTGAGAAAAACAATCTTAATTAGATGAATCACAAAACTATTCCAATCAATTTCAATGTAAATCGTGTAATACATGCTTACAGGCGCACCTGACCTTTCAGAAGGACGTCACGAATAAGGCGGGTATATGACCTTGCAAGTTTATGGTACTTGGAAGTCAATGAGCATTATGTATAAAACGGCATAAACCATGAACAACGACAAATTCTTTAGTCAGAATAAAAATCCCTGTGAACACTTGGTCCGACCGCTTTGTCCGATCAATTGGACCACGTGAACATTTTTTCCCTTTTAGTCCGATTCATCGGACCAAGTGGAATTACAAATTCTCATAGTCCGATCGATCGGACAAAGCATTATTTTCTTTCCTTTTGGTCCGATTCATCGGACAAAGAGGAATTATGATTCCTTTTAGTCCTATCAAATTTAAAATCGTTTTACCATTAACAAATATTAAAAAAAAGCTAGCCTTTTTAGAAAATGAATGTTTCTGATAAGTCAGATTAATGGCAATGCACAAGTTTTATCACAAGTGAAAATAATTATGTCGAACGAAGAAATAATATTCCTCCGTCACAAAGGCGGATCAGTATTATTATGACAGCGCAGCGGTAAACAATATTACCGAAACAAATCATTCAAAAATGGTTTATTATTATTATTATTTATTTATCATGTTCCTGTAGGTTTTTTTTAGAAAGCTTGGCGTGGAAAGGTTCACTATTTAAATGATTGAATATTATGATCCTTATAATTTCTCAAATTGTTTTTTTAAAATTTTATGTTATACTAGCTGACCCGACAGATGTCCAGTCCAAACGATTCCGGGGGTCGTAGCAAAAACATTTGCATCAGTCCAGTGAGTTATTTATCCATCTCCGTAGCATAATAAACAAAACGAAAACCAACCTATCCGCACGACACGCACACGAATGGTTCCGCACCAAAGTATTAAGGCAAACAAAAAAACGCTGACACTTTTTTGGTAGACACTACCTTTTTTATAGCGGCCATAGCAATATTCACTAAATGTCTATTAATTACGGATTAAAAGATACAGCCCTGACAGACACCAGAGCCTTAGTAGTAAGGCCTTGTAAGCACAACAACCAATCAAAGTTGAAGAAATGTCGAATATCAATTAAATATCAAAATCACGTAATGGTGATGATTTCCCTCATGAAAAGACCATGCTGGTTTCAGGATGAAATCTTGAGAAATCAATTTTTTAACAAATCTGATTGCGTATACAAAGTTTAGTGTTCACGCTATTAACCGTTGAGGAGTTCTCTCGTGACGTGAGATGTGCCTGCAGGATGAAGTAATGACTGGCATAAAAATGTATTGTCACCAATACATACTAACAAACAAACTAACACGGCAAGTTAAATAAAAGCAAATACAAAGTTCACGCCTTTTGATCTTTCGAATATTCTAAACGATTTACCTCATAGTCCGACTCCTTATTAGAACCAAAAGGAAAAAAAATCTTGTTGTCCGATCGATGGGACTAAGTGTTCTAAAATAACGACAGACCTCGTGGTCCGACTCGTTAATCGAACCAAAAGGAAAAAAAAGTTCGCGTTGTCCGATCGATCGGACCAAGTGTTCTAAAATGACGACAGACCACGTAGTCCGACTCCTTAATCGGACCAAGAGGAAAAAAAAGTTCATGTGGTCCGATTGATCGGACTGAGCAGTCGGACCAAGTGTTCTCAGGGATAAAAATGTGGCCTACAACAATAACAATGAATGTTATTTATTTGAAACCATTCATCTGTGTTACGTGGTTTCCCATATCTTGCTATAGTTTACAATAGTTCGTAGTGAATCATCACTTACCGCCGCAGGTGGTTTCTCTTCAATGAATGACGTAACGGGAGTGACGGCCTCGATTTCTTGCAGGTTAACCTGTTCCTCGATCCGTACGGTCTCGCCCGAGCGCCAGCGGTTCAACTCGGCCTCCAGCTTTTCAACCTGATAAATTGAATATGTAATCAGAATAATGAACCTTATTGTCTAAGTAGTATAGCAATGTTTTGATGATAGTAAAGTACTGACCTTGCCCTTCAGCCTGCCCACCTTCTCCTTTTCTCTCTCATAACGACGCTTCCATTCCTCAGCAGTGAGCTCCTCATTGACACAGACCACATTCTTGACAGTTTTGGCTCTACAAACAAAATATGCATGTACAGATAGAACAGTTGTGTACCAAATAAATATTTTTTTGATAAATATTAGCGAACATTTCGAATTGTTTGATGACTGTTGTGGTAATACAGCATTACATTTCCCTAATCCTCCATAGCTTAGTATGACGAAAATGTAAAATACTGTATTTAGACATACCTTTTACCAAAGTCAAGTGTACTCTTGGTCTCGCTCTCGTTGAACGACGCGGGGGAACAACAGATGACGATCGTAGTCCTTGCGTTACCACCGAGCGACTCTTGTAAGATACGCGTCAGTTTTGAGTCTCTGTATGGTATATGTGATTTGTTTCCGTCAGCCAATGCAGAAATGACATTACCCAACGCCGATAGCGATTTGTTAATATTCTTAGCCTCGTCAAGTACTGTACCTTCAGCACCAGTTTTAGATACCTGTTAAAACATTCCCCAAATAAATAATTACAATTTACTTGACCAGGAAAATAATAAGTAATATTTCCTTGTAATAATGTAATAAATATGCATTAACTAGTGAAGGTTGATTCATACACATATTTCAGTATTAGAATAATAAATACCTTTTCAGAACCAGCCAAGTCCACCAGATATAATTTGCCCGAAAGTTTCTTTTGATTCTCAAGATTTTCTTGTTTAACGTTTATGAGGAAGACGGAATGAGATCTAGATGAATGTTCATTCATGTCTGAAGTAAAAAGTGGCGGTTAATAAGTGAACATAACACAGCAAGCTTTTATCACTATTTTAGATATACTTACTTGTGACTGCAATGTGTCGATTTGATTTACCCTCCTCAATAACCTCAAACACTTCTTCAGGACTTGACACAAATCTTTCTGTAGCACCTTTGACAAATGGGACTCTGTTTTTGTCTTCATGAACACTAAGGTTCACTTTTGATACTGAAATCCATAATTTCACCAGTCAGATATGAAAGATCTTATAGAAATAGTAAAAAAACATTTTTGAGCTGCACTAACCGTCTAACAAATCCCTGATCTTGTCCATGTAAATTTCAAAGTATGACACTTTAATGTGAAATTCCAAGTTTTCTTCCATGGCATAAATATGATTGAATATATCATTTACTATCCGTGGAATAATACCCTGTTTCCCTGGATCCCCTGCAAAACAAAAATATAGAAAAATTAAAGATGAATGAACTGAATAAACTGATTTACCGTGATGTAACTACTTTGACAGTGCCTCATACCTATGACACCTTCCATAGTATGTGTTTTTCCTGAACTGGTCTGTCCATATGCAAAAATAGTGCCATTGTAGCCAGCCAGTACGTCAGACACAATACTCTTGGCTGCTTCATTGTAGACCTTTTCTTGGGTTGCATTTGGTTTGAATACTTTGTCAAACAAGTATACTTTACCCTAAAAGAAAAAATAGGAATATATAACATAAGGAACACAAATGCATTGCATTTAGTTTAAGAAAAAATATTTTGTGTTGGGAAGAAGAAGTAATTAAATGAATAGGCAACTCATTTATGAAAGTTTCATTCTAAATAACTCTTGTGTACAGTGCGAGACATTGTACAGAATATTTATTGCCCTTAGATATATGATATAATAACTATTTTACGTATTATTCAACTAGACATAACACAGAATTATATTTGTACCTGAAAACTATGAGCAATTTAACACAGCTAGTACCCTACTTGTTGTAGATAATACTTAACAAGTGAGTCTATTTCTCTTCTAAGATTAATAGCCTTCTACTTGTTCAAGTATTAGTCACTTCTTTGGCATTTCATTATGCAAATGGCCTTACAATGTACAAAACATTCTCAGTGTGTTACATATTAAGACGTTAATAACTTAAAATATTAAATTGTTTAACCTGGTTCTGAACACTTAGTTAGAAAAAGGAAACAGTTCTTTTACTTTATTGCAACATTTGTGGTATGAAGGCCAGAGGCTTACTTATTACATAAAAATATCAAGATTGTTATGTTCTATATTGTTATCATCTCAATTGACTGAAAATTTAATTAAATAGAAATAAAGAGCCTTAAATTGAGATTAAACTTTGAAAATGATGGTCACAAGTTAACTTGACTCAGGGTATCTGGAATTAGATGTTAAACAAGCACTTCCCTTCTGAGGCCAATTTATTTCATACTTGATGCTGATGATTCCTGCTATTAAAAGGAGGATCTTCAGTCAGTGTCATTTTTCTTGTGGTTTATTGACTTCTGGTTGAATTATACTTTTAAGATTGTGATGCAAAAGTATTTAAATGTCTTTAGATATTTGTGGTAAAGTAAATCAAAGAAATCTAAATAATTTGATAAATACCACATTTTAATTTTTATATGTAATGCTCAAACAATTCTCTGCTTTCAGAAGCTTCACTAACAAAGTTCAATGTACCTATTGGTGTTTGTAGACATATTGAAGAATTTATTTATAGAAACCTCATTTGCAAATATTTCCTGTGTAGTCTAAAGCATAAACATACTGTAGATAGACAGAGCATACATCCCAAGATGAATCAGGCCAACATAAGTATCTGACATCATCACCTAGACAGGCAATAAACTGTAGGTTGTTACAATTTGACACAAATTAAAAGCTAAACCAATCTGCCTTCTAAATAAATGGATATAACAGTACTTACTAACTTCTTAAGCTTAGAACTTGTTCCATAGGTGTGAGGGGTTATTTTTTTTTTTTATATTTGTAAATGTTTAAAAATTTAAACAATAATGATGTAGATGTCGTAAATTATTTTTATTTTTTTGTAACTGCAAGACATTGTGTCAAATTCAGATTAAAAAAAAAATCATTAAAGCTACCCTCAGTTATAGAAAGTGTATCCTCATTATTTTTGCCTGGTTTCTATTGCCAGGTGCCAGTTTTTATAAGGTTTAGATTTTTGTGGATGCAAAAGTAATTACTGAAATATTTATTAGACAAGCTTCAATCATAACTGGATGTGAATATATCCAGTTCTAATTAGTAGATTAATTACATAGTGTATATAGGATGCAGTAAATTATGTAATAATTATAGGGTCAGTGAGGCCAGCTATTCTTGTTATATTTAGCTTTAAATCTGTGATTTATCTCAAGGTTTGATAAACTACATTATTTAAATATTGTACTTAAATTATTTCATAATAAGAATCAAAAAATTAGCAGGATAGTAAATTGTTTTTTTTTTTTTTTTTATAATCACAAAACAGGATTTTTCTTCTGCAGATTCTTCAGCATTGTACCAGATGTTCTTGTTGTTAAAAAAGAGGGTAAAATATTGAAAATTCAATGAGCAAGCTTTAACATAATGTTTATCTTAGAATTGGAAGTAATGAGCTGAAATGTTTAAGCATATTATACAAAATAAACCCCTAAAAATCGTGATATACCAACTCAGGTCAAGGTCGAGGAGGTATTTGTATTGATTTTCGACAAAACAAAGAAGTTTGTACTTATGCGAATATTCGGCAAGATTCTTTTTATTAACACGATCATAATCATAACCATCGAAGCGGAATGAAAAAGAAAGGCCATTTCGTAGCAGGTGAACAACTCGTAATGTATTAGTCATCATGATCTAATTTAGGGCGATGATAGGGGAAAGCAATAGACATTAAAATAATTTGCACTTACCCCTATAGAAATGCAATTGTCATCGGGTCCTGAAGGGAATTTCACAATAAATTTAGATCCAGCTTTTTCTTCAGAGTCATTCAGTGGCCGAAATCGGCAAACCACTCTGATGCTGTCTTCAGCAGCAATCTCGCGATCAGCTGCCATTTTCAAAAAATAAAATAGCTTACACTACACTCCGTCTATGCAATTAAAAAATAAAACGTTTTGGGAACATAAAACCATGCATGAAGAACTACAAAGTTAAAATTTTGTCACTGAAAAATCTTCATGACAGCAATATCAAAATGTCGGCCATATTCTTCGAAGAAGAAAGGCCAGAAGTGTCTCATTGGCTGAACGATCGACATGCAGCCAACATAGTAAAACAAAATCGATTCGCAACTACGTTGCGTTCAAAACCTCTGATTTGGTTATTTATGTGCCTTCTGAAAACTTCTTAAATTGTGAATGTGTGCTAAAATATGCACGGATCATTCCAGTTTATCTACTATGTAAAAAAGAACAATTATGGATTATCAGATTATGTTAAAAAAAACCTTAAATCTATCCTTTGAACTTCTGATTAATTATTTTGAATGAATTTATTGAGTTTTCAGCCCACAGCTGGAATGAATGATCTGCCTGTTTGTTTTGCTAATTTGCTTCATTCATTCACTCATTCATATTAGGGATGGGCAAATGAAAAAAGATACCGATTTTTATCGTACCGATATTTTAAATACGGAACGATTATTCTCGAGTGGAAAATATCGATATATCGTCTCTTTTCGCATGATTATGCACACATATTCCCAAAAAATAAAAAATAAAATTGGTTGTCTGTATAGTTATTTTATGGACGATAGTTTAACGTGACAACGTCATAACAAAACATTGATGCGGCGCAAGAGTACAATGAGCGTAACGGGACAATGAGCGTAACGAGACAATGAGTCATACTTTTTCGTGCATGCGCCGGCTGCATGCACGAAAAAGTATGTTCATGGATTTATTAGACGTTGTCACGTCAAAAATAGCTTTAAGCCTCTACCAGCACTGCCGCGGCCGTCAAAATGGCGATGACCGTATTTATGCACTAGAATTTTATAAGGGTAAATTAAGAAATTTTTGCGCTACATACAGAAGTTTTAATGGCGTTGTATTATGTATTTTTCTCCACACACTCTCGCACACTCATTGTACTTGATAGTCAGAATATTAAATATTTACATAAATAATGAGGATGACGAATGACATAATTGCTAACTCCTTTCGGGGTCGATACCAAGCCAGCGGAGGTTTGCGCGTCGAGACCCCCTTTGGGTGCCCGTACTGAATTATTTGGTTAAAGTATTAGTATTTTCAAGGAGTATCTAATAACATTAAACACGCTAAAAAAGTTGCGTTAAATAAAAAACGAAATTGATATGAATTCGATACTCTTAAATAAATAAATATCGAATATAGATACATCGCGATTAAAAATATCGACGATATAATTATATCGATAATTGTATGGAAAAATGTCGACATATTAGTTTATCGATATTTTTTGTCCATGCCTAATTCACATATTTTGTACATTTTGTGAACTGGGGATTATTTTTATTTGTTACTAAAATGAATTAAAATGTGTGTGACCATAATATAACATCATTTAAAACTGGAAAGTACTGGTAAGTGTTAAATACATTATAATTAGTAAAAATAAGTGTTTCGTGTATTGATCTGAAACTATGTAAACTTCAGCTGAGTGGTCAGCCCACGAGCGACCTAATTATGTGTATTTCTATAAAATACAATGTAAAACAGTTGGTTTTGATAAATTAACAACTTAAAATATGATCCCTTTAAAAATACACTTAGCACCACTCGCGGGGGAGTAAGGTCTCAACACACACATTTGCAGAGTCAGTGGGTTGTTATTTTGACTGTCACTCGGTTGCGACTCCGTGTATTCCCAGTACTCGATCTCGCAGATGGTGGAAGAGCGTCGGGCTACGGCATACATATTATACTTCAGCCGGTATGTGCTGTTGTGGGATCTTGCCCCCCAACGAGTGTGGTTACTGAGGTAAAATAAATTTTAGATATCTTCTTATTTATTTTTGTATTTGTACATTTATGCGCAGTATATACATAAAATTAATATAAATCCCCAACACTTATGATCTGGTAAATAATCCAGAGTTGTATGCTAGTGAAAATGATGAGGTATAATGAAGTCATTGGCAGGCTTGAGTACCTACAGTGAAAGAAGAGGTTAGCAACCACAATACAGAAATCGAGGCACAGCCCGAAAGTGACTTCAAAAATGAAGGAATGGTTTATATGGAAAAATCCAATTTAATGATGATAAATTGATAATTATGACTGAAATAATGTTCCTGAAAAGTGATGATTATTTGCTAAGTGAACAAAGATGAATGTAACTCCTGTGATTTTGCACCTTATATGGGAAATGTAGAGTTTTATGATTGTTTTGTACTAAAATACTTTTACTCATCATCATTTGTCGTGCCCTTATGCCAATTCATTTGGAGTTGGCACAGCAGTTTCTTCGTCTTCCATACTTCTCTATTGTAGTTTTGTATTTTAAAAATGGTTTTGTTTTTAAATCACTAATTTTACATTGTATTTGGCCTTGGAACTGGACACAATGTAACGCTGGCCAGAATGCAGTCCGGTGCAACCTGAATTACACTTTATTTTCGTTCTGAAATTCTTCAGCCAAATTGGGGCTACTTACCTCTGTGCTTGCCTTCAATTGATGTTTATTGGTTGAATGTGCTACAGTGATGTGCATTCTATATTGTTACTGCCTTGGGATCCGTTTTTATTTGATGCCACAGAATTCATAGTACAGTATGCCTTAGATCTTTCAAATATGGCAAAAACATTACAAAACATACATTTTACTTACATCAAGGCTTAAGATTAAATTTTTTAGTTACCTACCAATCAAAAAACCAAGAACAAGTAAATCATACTATAGTGCATGCACTCCTTTGTTACATGTTTTGGTATCACCAAAAGTTAATCAGTTTGTTTTTTCATAAAGTAATAATGTTTACTTTATAAGTCACAACATTCAGCTCTGCAAATAGTACCTCTATCAAATTCAAACTTAAAATGTACAAATCCCAGTACCAATATTGGCACATAATTTTAATTTATTAATAATTTTTATTTTATTTTTTGACTTTAATCTATTAATAACTCACATACTGCCACATATTAATGATGCATCTCATAGGTATTTATATTTTATTCTTCTGTTTTGATAAACTTTCATTTAATAAATAACTTTCCATTGAACAAAGCAATCCACTTCATGCTACAATGACCCTTATTTATGAATGGACATAAATAGTGTGTTCATAACATTAATAAATTCAACTCAACATCATTAAAGTAGGTACTATAATAAGTTCCCATTTTACGATAGACTTGAAAACTTATGATCTCACTCATGCCTTTAGTTATATTTTTAAGAAATATCGTCATAACCAATTTGCAATTTATTCCAATGTTTTCATCCTATGCAAAAGTCAAAAAAGCAAACCTAGAATGTAACATTCTAAGTGGACCAGCAAAGGATTTCAAAGTGGAGTAAAATCCTACACAAAAAAAAATGCAATATTTTAATTGGGGATTCTCTTTCATACATGGCGTTCCATATCGTGGGGTAATAGTGGCGCGGCGCCGCGCCTGCCAATGTAAGCAGGAGCGGTCGATGACCCGGCTGGTACACCCCTTAACCGTTATCGTCGATATAAGGAAACCCGCTGAAGGCTTCGCGGAACTTTGTACCTACGTTCAGTTATACCTGTTAGCTAATCAATTTCTTAGAAAGCGCATAATGTTTTATATGAGTCCCGTCCGTAATACGCGACTTATAAAAGTATGACCTGCGTTACAAGTACTACGGATGTCTGTGTTTAGATTATATGTAAACAAAATTTGTTATCAAACAAAGTACCTACTGTAACAACAAATCTATTTATCTGCCTCTTAGAAAAGTCAGTTTCTTTTCCTCATTCCCCCTCCCCCGTTTCTTGCCCTCCTCTAATCATCTATTGTATTCCGCTTACTCACCGCAGACTACTAATGGACGATATGATTTAAATGTTCGTAAGGCCATCAAATGTGTCTGTATAAGCGAAAGAATGCTTACGATATCACAACTTGAATCATCATGGTCGGGCTGAATTGGTAATGACGTAATTTACTCGACCTACAGAAAGAAGCACCGGTTTGTCTTCAAACTTGAAGATCATTTTATTATACACTACGTCACACGTTAAGAGGGTGGTACAAAATGTGACATTGTGTGTCAAGGGGTGGTAGTGGTCCTAAATTTCGTGACGTCACATTTCAAAATCTAGTATTAAACAACGTGAACCTTACACAAAAAAAGAATTGTAACTCTATATGTATGAATATGTGAAATTGCAAAATATATTACGTAATCTATGGATGGCCCCTCAACACTAACACGATGGAGTTCGCGACGTTAATAATAAAGATGTAGGTAAAACTGCATCGTAACTAAAAATCTGTTTTGAGCATTTAAAATAAATCCGATAACCCCGTGGTTTTGTTTTGACTTAACGTGAGTAAACATTTCGCCCAAATCTCAATTGGATTTTCAACTGAACCGTTATCACAAGCGATGTTCGCTGAAACAGGACTCTTCAAAGTCATTCAAGGTACTTATTTATTTATTTCTAGTTTATTCCATTCGAAGTAGCGCTTTTTACTGAGAACTAATGTGGATCAAGGCCTGGGGTAATTTTATTGTAGACTCGGATCTACCCAATACGACAACGAATAGGCAAAGTTATAAGCAGTCCCGTCTGTCTCGTAAAATGGTCCTAATTTTAAGTCACAGGTTTCAGAGTTGTAATATGTAGTAATCCTTTCGATCATTTCCCTAATTACCATCGTTTAATCGTCTTGTATAGACATCAATAAAAGATGAAACCATTTCAATTATTGCTAAAGTTATTTGCAGAGACTTAATTAAGTGTCCGTAGCTTTTATTGATTTATTTTTTCTCCGTACGTAAACCAATAGCTGCTTCTTGCAGCATAACATCATTTAAGTTTATGTTCGATCTTAAAGCAAAAAATAAGGCAGATCATGTTGGATGCAACTTGATTTTGAACACTCTAATTACAAACACCAATGAAACACCACTTGCATAATTCTCGGTCGCTCGTCCGCAGTCATGCGTAAAAATACTGGACCAAATATTGAACCTTGAGGTACTCCCATGGAATGTATTATATTTACAGCGTTTGATGAACTACTTAATGGCTATGTTCCAAGTAGGTAATATTGGGAACACATTAATTTGTCAAGTTGGTAATAGTAATGGTCAATATGTTTTGCATTCGGGATAATAAACTAAAGGACTTTGACCTAAATTTTTGGAAGGATTTATGTATGAGTCCTGCCCTGTCGCAGTGGTTATAATGTTTAGATGAGTGTATTGAGTATCGATTCCGAGTAGAAACTGTGACGGTGCTCGCTGTATCACCGCTTCACCGCTGACGAAGTTATTTTCTGTACAATTAGTCACGCGTGTATCCGGCGCGGGCGCACGTCGCGCTGTGTTCAACAATATTACAAATATCATTTCTGAAAATTACTGAGACTGACTAAAATAATTAGAATATTATAATTAGTGATGCTAAAAAACCCATGATTTAAAATTTTGGGCTAGTTTTGTGTGGTTATCCTGACAAAAAGCTTTAAGTGTAGGTAATTCGTTTAACTGTCGAGTTTAAACAAAGGACCTAAGGACCTGCAAGTGATATTTAACAAATATAAGTTTTATAAAATATGTTTATGTGTGAAGACTGAAGAGTACTCTACTGTGTTGATGCTTGTAAGCTGACTCAGTGATATGATAGGTGATTTTTATCAAGTTGCCAGTGTCAATATGTAAGTACAAACAAGAGCAGCCCAATGTAAATAAGCACTCAGTACTGAAATGTCTCTCTCCTTGTTGCGTTTCCTGCTTTTAAAAAACACACCTGTCCTATTTTTTTTAAATTCAGTTTTGCTTGGTTGTTATTATTTAATTCATTACATTGCGTCTTGAGAATATGGAAAATTGTCTGTTCTCTCCAAACTCTCAAAATTTTGGGAAACCAATCAATATTTTTAACTAGGTAGCTGGTTCCTCATAGTCATGAATACGCAGTTACGAACATCTCAAACCAACCTAGTTCGTTTATTTGACTCCTACATCTTACCGGAAAGATAAGAATTTATGACAGTTAACATACTTTTTGCAATTCCAAGTCAACAAGGTGAACACACGGCCTTATTTAGACCTGCGTGTGACGTTAGCGTGGAAATTACTTATTCATTAATATAAGAAAAAAAAGTAGTTAATGTTAAAAGGGAAAGTTTTACAATATGAACGAGTTAGGCATTTAAGTAGTTAGTTTTCAATCCACTGATATCAATACAGTTAATAGTGATCAGTAAGTCAGAGCATGGTATAAAATGTACGAGGCGGACTGGATACGATTTAGTGCGTAGGTGGCGCCCTTTCTCAGTCGTTGCCGCCGCCCACAGCTGGCCATATGTCCCAACCGTATCATAACGTTTACTCAACGCTATTTACTACCTGTGAGCCGATGACGCAGTCGTACAATCATTCATACTTTACAGCTAATAGTGCGGTCCGGGATCCTCGTCACTAGATTTACACCATCTTTATTTATACCGGCGTTTTCATCTACATACGTTGCTTGTTGCATGTTTCTATGAATTTATAAACAAAATTTATCCTTTTAGTTGTCCCATTGACCTAGTTCTAAAAGACCTTGGCCTGTTACGTGGCTAAGAATTTACTGCTAACCAACGTTTGTTATTGAGTTATTGGTATACGGATGCAAACGTCATTTATACAGTAACTAAGCAGGAAAGCTACGTTTAAGCACTGATTATATTATCAAATACATAAATATCAAACAATTAGTGTTGTCTGCATATAACATGGATTGGCAGGACATTAGTGTAAACTGTATGGTGTCCGAATAAAGAGCGGTACGGTGATAAGCCAGTCATCATTGATCTTCTGAAGTATCAGAGGAATAAAGTATTGTACGACGGCTACGATAGGAAGTTATACACATGTAGGAAATAATTATATAAGTCACAATTATGGACCCTGTCGGGCACAGCAAGGTCAAGTAAGAGAGAGGAGAAAGAACACTGGGTGCTTCATGAGATTCCGGTCGGGGATTATAGTAACTAGGGCAATCATGTTATTATTTGATTTATGAGAGAATATTATACTCCATTGCGTTGCACGCGCACTTGTAATGCATTTAATATGAGGCTTCCACGAGTTCATGTAATACGGGCAACGTACTAAATTACAAAACTATAGGTATTGCGTTCAAGATTAAAATAAGTTTACCTGACGTTCTGGCCTTTGATACTGGGTCACGCAAGTAGAAAGTTATGACTATATGAACACGCTGAAACGCTTGTTATAAAACAAGATAAAATAGTAATAAATCTGCTACCGCAACATATTCCTCGATTACGGTAAATTACTTTAAGGAACCGTATTTTTTTAAATTAAATATGGAAATTGTCCTTGTTACAGAATTTGATCTGAAAACGAATCTATAGATTAAGTACAAAATGTACAAACAACGATCGACTGTTTTACGACTATGTGTGTGGGTGAGCCTGTTGGCGGTATGTTGGGCCCAGCGGGCGGAGCAACTCCTGGCGCAGAACCCCTGCTCCAGCAAGACGACGTGCAGCGACTGCATCCGTACTGCCAGCTGCGCATGGTGCTTTCAGGCAGAGTTCAATGGCCCAAGGTGTTTCAACCCTGCGATGGAGCGGGGTGGGACCGCAGGATGCGATGAAGCCTACATCTTCAATCCGGACAACCAACGCTCAGTCGACCCCAGGTTCAATATTGAGCTGAGCAGAGGTAACAGATGGATCACGTTTTCCAAGTTTCACGATCCTTTCTTTATTCCCAACAAGTTGGTTCACGTTCTATTGCTTGCATTTCAGCAAAATCTAGAATGGGTATGGCCGCAGGCTCGACATCATACGAAGAATCTTATAGCTCGAAGGGCAGCAGTTTCTCAGCGTCAGGATCTGCAACATCTTCGGCCGGAGGTGCCGCTGGTGCGGCTTCTGGCGAGAGCCTGGTGCAGATGAAACCGCAAAGAGTGAATCTCACTTTAAGAATGAGTGAGTACATTGTTATGTGTGCGTAGGAAATTAAATAATCAGGCATAACTCAACTAGTTATGATAAACAGTTCGCGTTCAATGCCATCGTCGAGTTGTGTGGATTAATTAATTACATAATTATATATGACACAATGTCCTGATGAATTTATTTTTATTACTTGATATGCTAATCCTACATGGTATCCAAAATATTTTTTTTGCAGATCAAATGCAAAAGCTGACATTTGCTTACTCCAGGGCCCAAGATTACCCCGTCGACTTATATTATCTTATGGACCTCAGTAGATCCATGAAGAACGACAAAGAGAAACTCAGTTCATTGGGAACTTTGCTCTCTGCTACTATGAGCAACATGACTTCCATGTTCAGAATCGGTTTCGGCTCATTCGTAGATAAACTAGTCATGCCTTACGTATCTACTGTGCCTAAGAAGTAAGTGAAGAACGTTTTAATTTAGTAAATAATAACTGCGAATTGATTTAGATTGATATATTAAAATTGTGATATTTTTTAGTTTAATTTCGCCATGTGAAGGATGTGCTGCGCCTTACGGATACCAAAATCAGATGTCACTCAGCACTGATACAAAATTCTTTAACGTGAGTTGTCGTAATTCGTATCTTCATAACTTTCTGTTAATATTCTGTAGATTTGACAGCTATAATTAAAATAATAACCATCATATCCGTCGCTTCGTTGACTGCTTCGTTCGTCTAGTTGTCTCGACACAAGCGCTACAGCTAAGGTTGAGGTTCTAAGTTTGATCTCAAGAAGTCTCAGGTGTCAATAGTGTTATTGGGTTTTCTCAGATTCTCAGCAGCGTCAAATCAGGATTTGTTCCTGTGATTACATAGAACTTTAATATACATGACGAAATGAAGGTGTTCCTCTAACTAACCCTTCGGGACCCAGACACGATTCTAATGTTATTTGTCTCGTCCTACAGACAGCCGTAGCCAGAGCAGACGTGTCAGGTAACTTGGACGCCCCCGAAGGAGGCTTCGACGCGATCATGCAAGCAGTTGTGTGCAAACAGCAGATAGGTTGGCGCGACCAAGCCAGAAGACTGCTTGTCTTCTCAACGGACGCTGGCTTCCATTACGCTGGAGATGGAAAGGTAATGGTCATGTTTTAAAAAGATAAGATAGACCTTTGTTATTGCTACTTCTTGAAAATAGAGGCCAAATTATTTATTGAGAATTGTTTCAGTAATGATTGTAACTATCGATATACCTACATAAAAAGTAGGTATACTTTTAAAGCAGTACCTACTTTTTGAAAACATAGGTTCATTAAAAATAGATTCAAAGCAAACCAAAACACAATCAGTTACCATTCCATACAATATGCTATGTTAATAACTTGTTAATAAAAGTTTTGTATTCAATTGCAGCTCGGAGGTATCGTGCAGCCCAACGATGGCGAATGTCACATGCAGGACAATACCTACACACACTCGACGTTGCAGGATTACCCCAGTATTTCACAGATTAATCATAAGGTTTTGTTTACTATTTTCCTAGTTTTTCCATAGACTTTGATTCATAGACCTTTAGGAATACATGGCTTTTTACTACATCGCAGTAAAAGATGTAAGTCATCGCCATTTATGTGTTTTCGAATGGTTTAGATAAATTGCTGAATTATACCAGTAGTTGCCAATACGAGTCACTGTCTTCCTGCCCTTGTCCCATGTCACTTGGGGTTGGATTAACCCCTTTGTTCTTCCATTCTCCTCTGTCAACCGTTTCGCTATCGCTATAGAGCGGTGGGCCTTGTAGCTTCAATTTTCCGAGCGAAAGATTTCATGACTATTAAAAAGTGACTGAAAACGGTTTAAAATAAGCGGAAAATCATATGTTAAGTACGATTTCGATTCCGGATTTCATATTTAAATGAATAATGATGGTTTTTCCTTATGAAATCGTGTTATTGAGTTTTATGGACTGAGGTTTTCCGCACACCACCACATTTTGTTTAAACCTTCCGTTATACTGTCATGACTTTATTCCTACCTATTTTACGAAAAACTGATATAATTTCATGTAATCTTTTCCTTAAACTTATCCATCCAAACCATGTTTAATGAATAATTATGTTTGTAGGTAAAGAAACACGCTATCAACGTGATATTCGCGGTGACGGCGGAACAAATCAGCGTATATGAGCAGCTCAGCAAGCATATCGAGGGATCTAGTACTGGAGTGCTTAGCAACGATTCCGATAACATCGTCGACCTAGTGCGGGAACAGTACAATGTGAGTACTCTTTCTCTTGTATAGACAGAAGCTGTTTGTGGAAGACTATTCGACAAATCGACATTCGCGGATCCTCTAGCACGTGAGCGGAGATGCTTAACGTTTGCGAAATTTATACTTAAAGGCACTGCTGATACAGTCCTTTATTCAATGACATCAAAAAATTGCGTTAGGATTTTTCCGCTTGGTTAACCAGTTAGCAAGATATTATGGTTATGAGGTTGAGTGCTTAGCCCTAGGATTGAAGTATCGTCAGTCATGGAGGCAATTTTAATGTCGTATAATTTTATTGTAGTAGTTCTAATTATTTTTTTATTTTATTGTTTATTTATAATCAAACAAACTTAGACCTACTATTGCGGGAAACTACCGATAGTGTTGTATTTAAAAATTATCGGTTGGCTTTCATAATGGCATTAAAACAATGAAATATAATTAATACCAAGAGTTAAATCGTTTAATCGGCTTTAAACTGTTAAATTACGTACGTATTTTACGTACGACGTATTTTATGCCATAAATGCACTTGTTGAATTAAATTAAAAATTATTTGTAAACTTTGTATAGACATTGGTATCGATTTGTTTCTATGTATAGCATTAAAAAATGTTTTACGGTTTAAGACATTTATTTCTCAAAAAGAAGATAATTCACTTAATATGAGAAGTACAAGATAATCTTAAAACTAAATATAAGAATTACTTAACAAGAAGTATTGGTTCAGATAATCTGACTATGATTTAAGGAGTTTAGATTTGAATCTTTGACGTGATTGTATTACAATAGCTTATCAATGACCTTACGTTTTATTGAAGTTATAAAAATAAAGATTACATTAATTATTTGCAGAAAATTACGTCAGCGGTGGAAATGAAAGATTCATCGAGTGATGCTGTACAAATAGTGTATTACTCATCTTGTCTTAGCGGCAAAGAGCTCACTCAGACAAACAAATGTGACGGATTAAAGGTATGGTATCCAAAACTTCCTATGAAATGTTAATATTTTCGGTTGTATGTACTAATTGTTAATTTCTTTGTAGGTAGGAGATGTGGTAGAATTCACAGCTGAAATCACACTGAAGGAATGCCCCAAGGACCGCAAGAAGTGGAAGCAGACTTTCGATATCTCGCCCGTCGGTATCTCAGACAGCCTCACTGTTGAACTCGAAATGGTCTGCGACTGTCCCTGCGAACAACCTGGTCATCATGTGAGTATGGCCTACACATCTTTGATTCTTCTTTAATCATGTGTAAATCAGTAATTTAACGTACAGGTGCAATCGGTTTATTCCAGACATATAAAAAATATCTTGTACGATTCTGTCAATATCATGTAATATGCAAAATCACTATATTTGCCACTACTAAAAGTTGACTAGGTTAACTTTTAGAAATAGACGTTTTCGGCGTGTTAAAACGCTGATCTTAATTCTCGGCGAGTAGAAACGTGATTTATATTATACTACGTCACTTTGACGCGGATTTAGACGCTAGTCCGCACTATGTTGGCGTCCGACAAACGCCTACTTGGACATATTCTAGGTAGAAATAGGTTTATAAAAGTGGCATCTAAATAACATCGAATGACTTCATAAATAACTGTTTTTTTTTTGTATTGTCAGGCCTACAACGACAGTCCCCTAGTGTGCAGCGGCGAGGGCGTGTCAGCGTGCGGCGTGTGCGTGTGCCAGCCCGGCCGCTTCGGCAAGAGCTGCGAGTGTTCCGCGCACGGCGGCGTGTCGGCCGAGCAGGAGCGCGGCTGCCGGCCCACCAACGCGAGCTCGGGACCGCTGTGCTCTAACAGGGGCACGTGTATCTGTGGTGTGTGCGAGTGCAACAAAATGGATGACTCTCAGAAGGTAACAAATGTTTAGTAATGGAAGAAACTAATGGCTGTAACAAATAAAAGAAACGCATTAGCTTACTTTACGAAAAATTTCACGCAAAGTAGAAGGAATAGATGACATACGGAGCTGTTATCAATTTTTAGCTTATACGTTTGTTTTTGCTTAATGTCGTCACCAGGTGATCTCCGGCCCATTCTGCGAGTGCGACAACTTCACGTGTGACATGAACAAGGGTCTGCTGTGCTCCGGGCCCGAGCACGGCGAGTGCGTGTGCGGCAAGTGTAGCTGTACGCCCGACTACACCGGGCCCGCCTGCCAGTGTCTGAAGGATCAGACGCCTTGTCGCTCGCCTGGTAAGATTACTGCAATTCATTGTTATTGTAATACAACGTGGCAATGCCGCCAGTCTCGTGGCCACATTACCAGCTGACAGCGTTGAGAAGTTTTTTGACGCCATTTTATAGTTTGTTGTTATTTAATTTACTCGTTTATAAACTTTCTCACTACAGGTACCCTTTGGTGCCATGTTAAAATTATTCTGCTCTAGGCAAGCTTTATTTCACTTACATGACATTGGTACATACAAAACGCACACACACATTGGCTACAAGCATTTAACGAAGTAATTAGTGTTCGAAAGGTTATTTAAAATTCATATTCACAAATCATGAAATTTAAACGGCGCCTCGCTTGTTGTGTTTTTTGCGTCTAATACATGTTTGGCTTGTCGAACAATTGTATATAATTGTGTCTTAATCAATTTGTTAATTACCGATTATTGTATGTAATAAGCACTTTCAATTTCAAGGCGCTAATCATTACGTTTGTTACAGAAAACAACGAAATATGCAGCGGAAACGGAAAGTGTGTGTGCGGTCAATGTGTGTGTAATGTTGACGATGACCGTCATTATTCGGGCAAATACTGCGAGAAGTGTCCTGTAAGTACCTACCTTATAAGAACAAATATGTGTACTTTTATACAGGGTGTAACGGAAAGGGTATATACATCCTTAAGGGTGTGCTACAGACCATCAAACTGAACATGTTTCGAAACATAAAAATTTTTTTGCAGCAAAAAAAAATATCAGCTGCCTATACATTTGGGTCCAATAGGTATTGTAATTTTCTATGGGGCAGCAGATATTTTTTTTGCTGAAAAACATGTTTTATGATGAGAAACATGTTCAGTTTGATGGTCTGTAGTACACCCTTAAGGATGTATATACCCTTTCCGTTACACCCTGTATATATCGAATGTGGGATTTCAAAATGTCGTAAGTAAAGTGTACGGCACGGTTGGCGCAGTGGTGGAGCGATTGGCTGCTGCGCTGTGTGTCGTGAGTTCGATCCGCACGGAAAAAATATTTGTATGGCCTACAGGTAGTTGTTCCGGGTCTGGTAGTTTGCGTATGTGACTGTATATATTTGTAAACGCACCGACGATACAGGAGATCATAGTGTGGGACGAAGTGTAAAAAAGGATTGTTTGGTTTTACGGTAAAAGTGAAACTTTTTTTCACACTGTAGAAAATGTTTGGGAGCGCCTTTCACTTTATCCCTACTCCGCGGCCGACCGTCACGCGACATGCAACACACAGACGAAAAAGTTTGAGACGATGTAAAAAAAAATTATTTTTTTTGCGCTAACCGTTTTTAATGTCCCTTACGGCATTTCAAATTGCCACTGTCAATATTTCGTTTGACCCTGCTAATGAATACCTTTATCAATATTTTCAAGACCTGTCCCGGTCGTTGCGGCGAGTTCAAAGACTGTGTATTATGCGAGGTGCACAAGCGTGGCCCGCTCTACAACCCTGACACCGACGGCTGTGGCGACTGTGCGCTGTTCCCTATCGTAGAAGAAGGCAAAATTGAAGGTAAGACATTACAAGGGGAATCTCTTGTTTCGCACCTGATGTGAGACTTTTTATGCCGCCATGAATATCTGACTTGGCATCTCATGCCGTCGAGAAATATCCCTCAGATGCCTGAGGTTGCTGGTTTGTTTCTCTCGCGATGTTTTCCTTTACCGAAGCAAGTGATGATTAAAAAATACGCACATGACTTAGGCAGGCGCATTATTTTGTGTAATTTATTTCATCATCGCTGCTCTCAAAAACGGTGAAGGAATACATCGTGAGGAAACCGGCATGTCCTAGAAATAAAAATTCGACGACATGTGACATTACCCAACCCGCACTGGGCCCGCGTGGTGGATTACAGCCCACTCCCTCGCACAGGAGAGGAGGCCTGTGTCCCAACAGTGGGAACATTATAGGCTAATGATGATGACATGACTCAGAAAAATCAGAGGTGAGTGGGTTTTGGGATCGAACTCGAGACCCATAACTTAGCAGTCACAGAGTAGGCTATTACTGTTGCACCGGTGTAATCTACAGCTGGGGCGACATTACAAAAACTGGTTTTGTTTAGATTTAGACGAAGTTATCAGTCAAACAGGAAATTTTATTTTATACATTAAGTACATGTGGTATTCACTAGTTAGGGTTTAGAACAAAAACCGCCAAATTATCAGTAAGTACATGAATGACTTTAAGGGTACGTGCTCTCGCTGCCCGTGTTACGTGTGGACTGATTGATACGGAACCTTAAAGCTCACGCTACGTTTATTAGAATATTACATCCCTATGTATTGTACAAAATAAAATGGCCCGTTTGACTGACTTAAATGCCTATTACATACTTGTTAGAGGAGAAATGTAAACAAAATGCAAAGTAAAAACAATTCAAATGAAATCGGATAAGGCGTGAACTCGCGAGTTTATCTTATTAGCTTACGACCTCGTTGGAGGTTTAATTAGATAGTCAAAAAGATCGTAATACTTTATTCGAAATCACAAATTCCAATACCTATCTTTTGGTTTGGTTAGTTTTGAACTGCCTCGTTGTTATAATGGCGCAAGCACGACTGTTAAACATGACGTCCTAGATTCGATTACCGGGTCAGGCAAATTTTGGTCAGGTTTTTTCATTATCAATTTTTTAAGTAGTAGCCACGGAGTCTGGATCCGTGCTCGGTTGATGCAGTGAAATATGGGTGTGCTATAATTGGGTACACCCTTAACCCTTCGGTGATCGTGTGATGTTATGTGTCTTTTAGTATTTTGTGCTGTTCTTTCATAAAGGGTGTAAAACACCTCTTAACGAAACCGAAAGGCACTGGTTCTCCCTGTCATTGCGATCATTTTTTTGTTCTACACCATACCTGGGAACCTTCTAGTTACGGAGATATTAGGGGTCAAAGTTCCAACTTTCTGACAGGTATTTTTTTTAAAATACAAGTTTTTAGTGTAAGATTTTTACTTTAAACACCTCCCCGTATTATTCAATCCGTCCATCAGCACAATGTTTTGAGTGCGTTACATTGAGTTCTATCACAAAACATGATTTTACACCCCCCAAAAAAAAGTCTCAGCAATATTTTTTGCGTAAAGTTACTTAGTTTCATGTACAGAATGCTTGGTTGACGGCTTCGAGATGAGGTGATTTACACGGTGTATAGGGAAATTTGTAAGTTCATACTTGTTATTTGGATTGAACTCTACGGTAACATTCAGCGTTAGTAGTAAAATTATGACACACGTCTCGACTCATATTCCTAATTACCTTTACATTGACACGTCCGATGCATCATCCGAAATGAATCACAATCTATGATGCGCATTACCTGTATGCGCACATCGTAGCCTCGTTGCTCCGCAGCGCATCGTATGTCAAATTTATAAAGCCCAACTGTGAACTAAAATGGTTCAGAAACAATGCATGAAAGTAATGTAAGATGATTTTTGTACTACGAAGCCAAGAAGTCTTTCAATAGCCTAGTGGTGTACCCGTCAAACTGCCAAGTCATAGGTATCAAGTTCGACCCCTTATATTCTGGACATGTACGCTTTCTATAATAGGGGATCGGACTGGGTAAAGAAAACGACATTCTATTTTGTCCGTCAGACAGGTAATACAAAAATATTAGACCCGTATTTTTTGTTTTATCAAAATATCAAAAAATTACTTAGTTAGAACTCATTAAAGTTGGAGAGTGGGGGCTTACTACGTCACAAGTAGGTATAAAACTTACCTACATGTGACGTCATGCGCCATTTCAACTCAATATATTTCCGTAATTTTATGACCACGTGAAAAAAATACGTGTCCAATACTTTTCAATAAACTACTAGGAGGAAACCAGCATGCCTGAGAGATATTTCTCGATGGTATGTAAAACCAAGCCCATAGGCAACATAAAACTCCCGACGCCAGGTTAGGTACTAGCCACATGATAAAAGAAGGAAGAATAGGTATTGTATTACCCAGTAACTGGGTTGTGAATGTCTGATAGGTAGTCGCTCCGTGCTGCATCCAGTTAGACTGGAAGCGACTCCAACATAGCTAAGAAAAGGCTTGGAGTGACTCTATCTTAATGTTTGCCTTTTGTTTCAGCCAACGAATCTCGAAACGAGCATCTGTGCTCATTCTACGACGACGAAGATTGTTTGTACGTGTACGTCTACTCTTACACTGACAACCAACAACTTGTTATTAGGGCGCAGAAGGAACGCGAATGCCCTAAGAAGGTATGAACTCCGACCATTTTCATTAGTAGTATTTATTTAAAGTAATGATACATCGTTTGACGCTAATTCACTCACAAGCGTGATTGTTTATTTTATCACAGGATATTAGTCATATTTATGAGAATAAATATGGTTCAGCTCAAAGAACAAACACAATAAATATACCTATCATATTCATATGAGCATGTAAACATTCGCTATTGGACAAAAGCCTCAACAACAGCCACCAGAATGTAGGATACAGACTACAGACATTTAAAATAAATGCTTTCATATTCAGCTATTTTTATTATTAAATGTTGTTCTTTAGTTTATCACCATCCATTCATGCCATTGGGGTGCCATACAACAATCACGCCAATGATTCGTTGGGACGAATAGTCATCTGGTATAGATATCTCGAGCACTATTTTAATAACGGAATACATTCCATTGCCTTGTCCTGTCTTCTATTAATTAAATACTATCGTTGATATTTGATGTGGACTTGAACTTTAATGATCAGCGGCAGTGACCGAGTGGGAGATACCACTAAGTTGCAATGCAACTTTTTGATTTTATCGATAAAGCCATCGTTCAGATTAAATCAGCGGGATGCATGGCCGCCTGATTACGTTATCATGACTTAGGGTGTTATCAAACGGGAGGCGTAGACTGACTGCTTTATTACCATAGAAAGCACCATTACTTTGGCATGTTCGTATATGCTATCTTTGTTGCTTATAGGGAACTTCGCCCTAACCTAACCAGCTTCTATATCATTCCTCATAGGTGCCTATCCTGGGTATTGTGCTCGGTGTGATCGCGGCCATAGTGCTTGTGGGTCTAGCGTTGCTGATGCTGTGGAAGATGGCGACCACTATCCACGACCGCAGGGAGTTCGCACGCTTCGAGAAGGAACGCATGATGGCCAAGTGGGACACGGTAAGGAAATTCTGTGCATGTAATTAAAAATCATAGAATTTAAGAATCGGTCATGACGTGACATTGCACATTATGGGATAAAAAATTAAAAACATTTTCATTTGTTATGCATTTGGGCCTCACAGCCCTTGTCCATGGGGATGGGCTGAAACTACAGAACAAAACGTGCTGCAATTGCGTTCCTAACTGGCACCTAAGGGGCACCCCCTTAGCTTAGTCCACATTCATACATTTGGTGATACATTTGCGCCGGTTTCGAGTACTAAGCACCAATCCTCTAATAAGGACATAACCGTTATATCATTTGTTTTAGTATGTTCGATCCTACAACTTGTTCTGGTTGGACTACCCACCCTATGTTATTTTAGTTAGTGGGCCGTAAATCCGCGATACAAGCCTAGGGCGGGTTGTCATCTTCGTAATTTTCCTTTTATGTTGTATTTTATTTACTCTTGTATTTCGTTTTCACTATGTGTTTTTTTTCCTAGGGCGAGAACCCCATTTACAAGCAAGCGACTTCGACCTTCAAAAACCCTACGTATGCTGGAAAATAATTATTTTTCGAGTATAAATAGTCAGAAACGTTAAGTAGTCGTCTCAAAATATACAAGAATGAATGCCGCATTTATAAAATGATCAAGTTGTCAGTATTCCATAAAATTTCGAGGTTTATAGAATTTTTATTCAAGCATTGGTTTTTTGAGCCATGTTCAGAGAGATGCCTTAAAAATGTGCCTTTCAATTGAATTTTATATTAATTATGATAAAAGTAAATGACTGCAATAGCTAATGCTAAAATTACCTGCCGACTTGATTACGTTTTAGCGTATATTTTGAATCATACATGTCTACATTGTAGAAATATTTATATGAAAGAAGTGCAAACAGTCTGTATTTATGCTTTACATTTATGTTATATTATTATCAGAAGGTCTGTTTAATCTCAGGATGTATATTGTACGCTTTTTGTACTTATGTGTGAATGTATGTCGTATGTACTTACTTATGTTTGTGTGTAGCTTCGTAAAATCGAACGTGTTACGGGGTGCTAAAAATTAACACTCTTTTCATTACATTATGACCATACCACGTTCGATAGGTTGTAGTTTAGAGCTTTATAATTAATATTATTGACGGTAGTAATCCTAATTTACAAAACTGACGAAATCGGGAATACATTTTAAAACGTGACTTCATTATCATTAATGTAAAATCTCATTTTACAGTAAGACTTTTATGAAGAATCTATGTGAATGAAGTCGATCTATCGTCGAGTCAATTTGGTAAACCGATATTATTTTATTGTAAGAGTAATTTGTAATACTATTAATATTTAAAAATAAATTTATGTATATTTTTAATCAAAACTCATGATCGTCGAATTGCAAATGTATAATTGTGCGAGATTAAATAAAGGTGTTTTGTCTGATCAAATAAAATAATTTAGTCACTGCCGTAAACAGAATTCTTATTGTAAGGCAGAAAGTGAGATGTATTGTAATCTGCATTCTAACTGTAAAAAAATAAATGACGTAAAAGTTGAATAAACGATGTGTGGGCGGAAAATCTGAAATCGATTTTATGAGTGATCTCATGTATTTCGGATATATTTATTCAGTCAAGTCTTGGGAACATCAATTTATTACGACGAAACGCCGAATACTCTCAAAGATAATCGTAATCTTATAAAGTACATTTTGTACAGATTCGTTCAGGTAATCTCAGTCAATCTCCAATATGACGTCGTGAGACTTTGCTACAGCTTCCCTTGTTAGCCCTTGTGCCTTGTTATAAAATGAATAATAACTAGTGCCATTACTAATATTATAGTGAGTAAAAGATAAATATTATTTATTTCAAATATTAAAGTTGAACGTAAATTAATGTAATTTAGTGTTGTAAGTTTTTACTATTAAAAGATTTAGTTTTGACATCCTTATTTTACAAATACATTTAAGTTTTATATTTACGTTTTGTTAGTTGAATACGCACAAATCTTGGGATATTATAAAGTTTAACAAAAAAAAATATTGTCAATTGAACAAAGACCAAGAGAGCGATAAAAAAATGCTGTATCGCCTATCCTTATAGCTCTCTCCATAATTGTTTTCAATATAAAGCCAATACTGACGCTAATACCGAGATTTGGTACAAACTTGTGTCTGTAAGTAATGGGATATTTATGGTAGCAGGAAAATGTCTATTCATTTGTGAGCCTGATTGAACCCGTACTCAATACATTGACAGTTTCTGCGATCATCGCCAAACATTATGTTGTTTTCTTTAGTTATTTTTTTCTTTTCATCCGATTGTAAATATTTAGGTTTTTATATTCAAAAAAGATTATAAGCAATTGTGGCTTCTAATAGTAGCTAATAAATATTAACACAAATATTTGTTTTTCATTGACCTACTCCTTTTATTACTTTACAGAAATTAGGGAAGGCTACAACGTTCAATCAGTGTTGAACAGGCGCCTACTGTAGGCAAACAAATAGTTTGGTGCCTGGTACGTATTAAAGCTAAATTCAATAGCTAGAAACTACAAAGTGGCCATTCGATCATTGTTCAATAGCCGTCATTTGTTTCAAGGTTTTGTTTGATTGTTGACTTGCCACACATGGCTTGCTAGGCACATCAATTTCTAATTACAGTCATATCGTATGCATGAGTGTTTCAAAGAATTTGTATCTAATTGAAATTGAATTCAAATACAACAGGTATTATTTCAAAATTTGCGTCGTGGAAGAACGTATGCGGACATATTATAGAGTTTAAGCCTGTGAAACCCATTCAAGCAGTTAGATTCGGCGCTACTGGACGATTAGGTATTCACATCCCTTCAAAACTTCTCATCCTGAAATAGAATGGTCATAAAAGGAATGTAATGTGGTAGGAACCCAACACATGTTAAGTAGATATACGTATAGCCCAGATATCTACGTGCTCGTATTCTATCGCTACTTTGATGTGCCCAAAATCAAATGAATTACGTTTACACATTAGGCACATGAGTAATCAATAGCTGAGGTGGTATCCATAGAAACTCGAGCTTGCTTGATATTTATTATAACCGTAGAGGTTTGTTCCGCGTAAGATTTCGGTGTACCTACGTACAGGAATGTAGAGATAGAGGGTCATAAATACACCAAATAAAATAATATTACCGCTTTTTTAGGGTTCCATAGCCGAATGGCAAAAAACGGATCTCTTATAGATTCGTCATGCCTGTCTGTCTGTCAGTCTGTCCGTCCGTATGTCACAGCCACTTTATTCCGAAACTATTAGGACTACACAGCTGAAACTTGGTGGCTAGATGTATTCTGTGAACCGCTTTACGATTTTTGTATAAAAATAACAAAAAAGATTGATTAAGGATACCCCGCACACCGAACTGAAACTAACAAAAATACCATCAAACCTATACGTGCGGGATGTCTATAGATAGGTCTTTGAAAATTACATTGAGGTTCCTAAAACCATTTTATTTCAAAGTCAATCGTTGGAAAGATAGACACTTCCAAGAAAAATAATGTCTGTCCCCCCCCCCTCTAATTTCTAAAGTAAGAAGAGAAAAATTCAGAACAAAATATTGGGATGTCTACATCCCAATATTTTGTTCTGAATTTTTCTCTTCTTACTTTAGGTTTTTTTACGCTCTAGCGTAAAAAAATCTTTCAACGAAAATTGGTTTGAATAAGATTTGATATTTATTTTTTAAGATATCGAACTTTTTCACGAAAATGCAGCAGTAAAGTTGTTTTTCATTAATATGAAAAACAAATTTAGTTTTGCGGTTGAGTGGAAATTTATAAATTAAATGACCGTTCCTTGACCTTCGAAATATTGTTATTATATTATTTGGGGATATGAAACCCTGTGTGCGAGTAAGACTTACTTGGCCCGTTTTTCTTCCAAAGGCACCGACCAAGAATGCGAGATGTCAAAATTAACAAAGCTACCTACACAATATAATAATAAGCAAGGTGTTGACAGTCCCGCTTTACATCTAAGTACTTACCTAAGCTGCGGACTAGGATATCGACAGGGCTCGCTAGAGAAATCGCGTCCTCTCGGGGCAGTCGGCAAGAGCAGTGTATGATCGAGTTAAATGTCTGGCGATTGGAGAAGCCTATGTCCAACTGATGTGAACTGCTGTAGGCTAACGGTGATTATAGTTGTTCGATATGATGAAGGAGTTAGTCATAATAGGGATGAAGACTGGGTAAAGAAAACGAAATTCTATTTTGTCCGTCAATGAGGTAATACAAAAATATTAGATAAGTACGTATTTTTTGTTTTATCAAGATAACAAAAAAATACTTAGTTAAAACGCATTAAAGTTGGAGAGTGGGGGCTAACTACGTCAGAACTAGGTATAAAATGTACTAAGCCGTGACGTAGTGCGCCATTTCAACTCAAAATATCTCCGTAATTTTACGATTACGTGAAAAAAGAAAAAATACGTGTCAAATACTTTTTAATAATCTACCCGATAGACAAATAAAAAAATGAGTCACCATCCCTATTAGAATGTACCTTTTTATGACACCTAAAATTCACTGTCACATGCCGTTTCACATCAAAGAAGCTGTCCACCTACGCAATGCCTTTTAGATATGTAGATACACAAACACTGAAACGGGTATCATCCGGTACTCTGTTTTAAGGTGGTAGCGCCAGGGTAACCCGCGAAATCCCTTTTTATTTTTGCAATTTTCAGGTCAGTTTCAGGCTGTATGTGAAACAAGATATTATGATTCACGATGGTAACACTTATGTAGTTACAGAATTATAATCATTAATACAGCCCTTTATGTTCAATTAACCCCATTGAACGACTTTTTCACTGAATGTGATTAAGTAAACTTAGAAGATAGATGATTTCAATGAGTATAACACTGTAAAGCCATATTTTTTACGGTTGGGAATCATGTTTTAATCAATACTGACCTGCAAAATGCAAAACACGTAAGAAAATTTGAATTTTGTAGGCTACCTTGGCGCTTCCCCTTTATTACAATAAAGCTCAGCTTTGAAGATATTAAGGCAAAGCTGAGCTTAGAGACTTTCTCGTTTACCTAGGTACCTTTATCTATTATCATTTTCAAAAGAAATTACTTTTGTTCCTTAACATAAACTAATTAAGGTTTCTTTTGATAAAAGTATTTTGTGATCTCCTAGCTAGAGTACCAAATTTAGGCCGCGGGTTTTGACCTGAACCTTATCCTAGAGGCCTCAAACCACAGAACATTTGGCACAAGGCTTGTTCCCTTACTTGTAATGCACAGACGCCAGCACATCAACCTACAACAATCTGTCAAATTTCTTTAATGGATTTTCAATTTTATTGTTAAAGAATTAGGTTCAAGGTTGATTGGGAAAATTTGACAATTTCGAGTTGCTTGACCTGCTGGCTCCTGAACCCAATGATTCAAATTTAAATAGGAAACCCGGCTGATCTAGCTGCCATTATAAAAAATGATAGATTCTATATTTTAGTAGATAACACTAACTTAATAATCTTTTGACTGTATTTTTCTTTACTTGCTTCTTTATTTTCCAGTACGGAACCATATCAATTGAATTCGATCACCCTGTATGCATTCTCTGGTTAACTCCTATTTGCTACCCTATTTCAACATTGATAAATGATTGGTTTTAAAAGTTATGCTTTTCAGAAAAGAGGTAACTTTAAACCTGCCATTTATCTTCTGCAGGTATCGTACGTACCCTGGAGTGTAGGTGTACCTACTCCCGATTTATCACAAATGTTTGCATAACATTGACACTTCCTAAAATTCGTTTAGAAATTCAATTTCCCCGCACGCTCGTAACTGTGTCGTTATCAGTTCGGCAGCTCATAAGCGAGATTGTTTGCCGTGCATGATTTCCTATCATACGGTGTAACCTCGCTACAACGAGGCACCTAATGCCAGAATTGGATTGTTTCTCATTTGGTTAATACTATGGGGTGATTCCGGGCTGAAATGATAATGATTTAATACTATGCTTGTCTTATGTTACCTCGGTTGGTGTATACGTATAGCAGGTGCATAATTTACATTTTGCCGGTTGTCTTAAGCAGGGCTTTAAATAACGGTAAAATTTTCGTAACGTTACCTTCATTTGTCAGTGTTACCGTTAATATTAAAATAACGTTAATAGAATTAACGTTATTTTTGCAAATTTTTATCGTTAATTTATACATATAACCGTTAATTGCGCCAAACCTTGCGAACGCCGCATTTCGTGGGTCGCTAGGTCATGGTTGAGGGAGCCAGTATATGGTTAGCAACTTAGCATCTCACATACCACACACAGCCTTGAATGTGACCGGGTTATAGCTTAATTAACGGTACAGTAACGTTATTATCGTATATTAGGTTAATTGTATTTAACGTTAAATTACTGGTAATGTTATCAATTAACGTTATATTTTTGTAAAGTTAATAAGGCATCACATTGGAATTAACGTTAAGTAACGGATATTATTTTGTTAGTTGGTAACGCTAACAAGCCCTGAAATAAGGTATACCTATATACACCTCTGCCTAACCCTTCGGAGACTACAAGCGTGATGTTATGTTACAATGTTAAAGACCCATGTGTGGGCAAGTCCATTTCCACCAACAGGTGACTTTTCCAATCGCTCAGACTGCTTCTGATGGAAATTCCAATAAAAACTTAATCGCACAGTATTATCATTATATGATTGATTTCTTTATAAGTTGTAACATCAATGCTTACAATAAATTCGAACCAAGGATCCCAAGTAAATCGTATGTGACGACAAGACCCACAAAAGGCAGTCTGAGAATGAATGACTACTAAGCACCAACAGACGCAGGTAAAGTGCGTAGTACCTAATATGAATTTAAATCTACGGGATCTTCAAACAAGAAAACAACATTAATGATGATTATCCGCGTAGCATCATTCGTCATAGGTACTACCTCTTTAGTAAAATAAAGTAGGTCGCGCACAGGCCGTTCGCGTCCGCCGTCCAATTACATGCTTACTTTAGGAAGTTGTCATTGTCTTATCCTGAGCTCATTCATTCATCGGCTTCATTCCTCCACCGCACAGATTAATAGTAGTTACGAGTAAAACCTCCATTCAGCATCCCCATCCTCATTCCACAGTCACTACTCAACCAACTAAAGAGAAACGACCATGTTTTATTTGTTTTGTATGAAGTACACTATAAAACTTTATCTCAGTGTGTTCAGGATTTATGCTGAGCAATCTTTGTGAGAATACTTACTATATTTTAGGAATATGTATTATGATACACACTTAAACATAATTGGTACTTACCTATATAATTTTGCATTACCTAAGCTAAATTGAAGTGGTATTTTGACAAATTACTCGTACTTTCTTAACGAGTTTTCCTTATTATAAATGTGCTATCGTTCATATGAATATAGGTACTTACCTATAGAAAGTTAATGTGAATTTGATGGAAAATGTCCTTTATACCTCATTGTTATTCAAAATTGTTTATAGAGACCAAGCCGAACACATTAACGATATACAAAAGGCTCCGCAGGTGGCTCGACGATTAATCACAGCAAGGAATTCGTCGGCGCGTGGGGCGGGCGGACTCTTGGGCGGATGGACGCTCGGGCGGGCGGCGGCGGCGGCGGGCGCGGTAGTGCCGCCGCGACGACGCGCCACGACGCACGCCCCGCCCTCCCCGCGCCCCGCTCGCGACACCCACCACGCGTGTCCAACAACCTGACTACCAACTTATAAACAACAGACCTTACGCTGTCACTAAAGGTAAGTTCTACTAAGTATAGTTTTGATAATGTCCTGTAATTTCAAGGCGTTTAGCGGACAGACATACTTGCAAGATGCACTTAAAAGTTCCGAAGTAAACTTGGTGAACTTATGTTAAAAAGTTCCATGTAACAATTGTGTTGTATTGATAATGAACAAGACGCAAAGTTCCTACTTTATCGGGTAACTAACCCAACCTGTTGAACTTAGTTATATTTCTTCGTAGAAAGTTGTTCGATTCATTTTATAAAGAAACTTCGTAGGTAGGTACTTTCTTCTTTCCGAACTTACATTTGAATGGCTAACTTTTCAATATCGCGCTTCAATTGTATCGCTGCTTATTTATTCGATGTTCTACTTTATCTACGTAATTTTTTAATGGAATTTGTATCTATTTAGGGATTTTGTAAGCTTCATAGCACAAAACAAAAGTTCTGTAACTTTTGTTTATAGAATTCAATAAACAACGAAAAGTCGTTCTCCAAAATCAAAATGTCTTTCACAAAATACCCTCGGTACGGATGGACGAAGAAATTGATAAGACTGCTTTTAACAATAGGAGATTTGGACGTCAACAAAGGGCGATGAATACGGCAGAGACAGCTTTTGTCTATTAAAATAATAAATTAAAGGTACGCTTGGTAACCACGACTTTCAATCATACTTTTTCATAACAGGAACATTCTTAACATTGGGAAGAGATGGTGTCATGCCCGTTTATTTACGTGGTTTTGACTCACGCGTCGAGAACTTGGTGTCGTCAATACGCTTATATATTATAATTTATCTGTCTGCTCTTCGCTCGTCTTGTTACTTTGATGTAGCCCTTTCTCGTTTCATTTAATTAAAGAACAACTTACTAAAATACTTGGAGATCTCGTTGTGTTTTGATAGCTCATGTATGTTGTTTAACAGCTAATATATGTGCATAAGAGGGTTAACGTTTGGATACAGATTAACATACAGTATACAAAGCTACAAAGATGTACCTAATTTGTTTCAGGGGATCTGAAGCATAAATCATTATTATGTTTTAGCAAAAATGTTGGCACGGCAGTTCATGTGTATCTATGTATGTGCTATCCAACGTACGTAGCATGTGTGAATATAAAGGGTGTAAAACACCTCTTAACGAAGCCGAAAGGCACTGGTTCTCCCTGTCATTGCGATCATTTTTTTTTTCTACACCATATCTGGGAACCTTCTAGTTACGGAGATATTAGGGGTCAAAGTTCCAACTTTTTGACAAGTATTTTTTTAAATACAAGTTATTAATGTAAGATTTTTACTTTAGACACCTCCACGACCCCCGTACTATTCAATCCGTCTAACAGCACAATGTTTTGAGTGCGTTACATTGAGTTCTACCACAAAACATGACTTTACACCCCCCAAAAAAAAGTCTTTTCCCAGCAATAATTTTTGCGTAAAGTTACTTAGTTTCATATACAGAATGCTTGGTTGACGGCTTCGTGATGAGGTGATTTACACCGTGTATAGTAGGTGCCTATTGAACACAATATGCATTACTGCACAGGTGGATACATAGGAACTTTTATACGTACGCGGTACTCCCTTACTCAGGCCTATCGCTTTCATAGTTCGACAAAGGCTTCGGAGAAGGCAGGAAATGTCGATGCACCCTACCCCTACCTCTATAAACATAGAGCAACATTATCAGAGGTATAAAAAATATAACATTGTGGTAATAATGGGGTGGGTTCAAATTAGGGCTTGCATTCGAACATTCGAATATTCGAATTATTCGAATAATCAACTGTTTCAAATATTCGAATAGAAAATTTGCGATATTCGAATATTCGACCTATTCATAAAATACAAAACTCAACAATCTGATGTGCACACACAATTCAACGGTCATACACGCCGTCCAAACTGTAATTTTTTGTACTAATTGTTAGTGTGTCATTGACGATTTAACATTAATAAAACAATTTGACATCAAAGGTATAATTGCGTTACTTACTTGTTATTTTATTATATTACTAGCTGTACCCAGCATGCGTTGCAATGCACTTTTTACTACCCACCTACCCTATCCGACCTACCTACCCTATCCTACCTACCCTACCCGACGCTACCTACCTACCTACTCTACCCTACCCTACCTACCTACTCTACCCTACCCTTACTACCTACCTACCCTACCTACCTACCCTACCCTACCTACCCTACCCTACCCTACCTACCTACCCTACCTACCTACCCTAGCCTACCTACCTACCTACCCTACCCTACCTACCTACCCTACCTACCTACCTACCCTACCTACCTACCCTACCCTACCTACCTACCCTACCCTACCTAACCTACCCTACCCTACCTACCTACCCTACCCTACCTACCTACCCTACCCTACCTACCTACCCTACCCTACCTACCTACCCTATCCTACCTACCTACCCTACCCTACCCTACCGTATCCTATGTCCTTCTCCTGGCTCTAAACTACCTCCCTGCCAATTTTCAGCTAAATCGGTTCAGCCGTTCTTGAGTTATAAGTGAAGTAACTAACACGACTTTCTTTTATATATATAGATTACGATACTCATAACTGATTTGATACGACTGTTGTGTTTGCGTCCAGGGTTGAAAAGCAAATAAGATTGTTTTATTTTGATAAATATTCTAAGCATTTGTTTTTAATTTCTTATTTTTGTGAATATTATATTAGAATAACGTTGTAGTCTATTAATATATTCCGTTCAATATTGAGTTGACCATTAAAATTCTTCCTATAAAAATACATTGATTATTGTGATATTTATTGTATTTGAAGAAACTAGTTGATTATTGCACTTATGCCTATTTTAATGTTAAAAATACTAGTTTGATAGTTTGGGAAAAGGCTAGGCAGATGATGATGATGATGATGCCTATTTTAATGTTAGCTGTTCTAATCCTTCGTGTTCTTTTAACAGAAATATGTTATTTTAATTGTTTTTTGTAAGACTGCGTTAGCTTTAACTATTATTATTTAGAGAATTAAGACTATTTAGAATTTCAACACCGAGCACCGACACATGATTTCTATAAAACTTAATTTTTTATATTAATATTCGAATAATATTCGAATTATTCGAATATACCCTAAAAAAATATCGAATATTCGAATTGCAAAATTGTCGAATATTTCAAATTCGGCAAGCCCTAGTTCAAATCCGGAAAAGAATTAATTAGATTTTTCATTTCCTTTTTAAGTACACATGGATTGAAAAAGTCCCCCTGTGTTCTTCGTATCGCGCCAACTATCGGGTTCAAAACTATACCTACTATTTTTCGAGCTCACAGTTGATTAGCGTATTTTCGGTTTTTAAAAGTGCTCGGTTTTGTATAGATAATCTGTACAATAAGAGATCCGCATAAACTGGTTTTGTATAGCTTGATTGGTCGCCGCGCGTACGTGCGTACCTATACTCGGGGGACAAAGCAAATTCAATACAACTTTGGCCAAGGTAAAAGGCTTAGGATAAAGAAACCAGGGCCGTCCAAAAGCTCGTTGGGTCTACGATATCGTCTAGGGAACTTCTGGATATGGACGCACAGAACCGGGAACTGGGAAGTGAGTAAGAAAAAATGGGGCCTATAATACCCAGCAGTGGGTGATTCCGGGCTCATATGATGATGATTCGAATACTTTTCGTTCAGTTATTTAATTTCTTCGGAAGTGTATTGATAAAAGTCGTTTTAACGGCAAACGGCAGTTCTCGGCTTCATAACGCGTCCGAAAATGTACTAATCTTGCACATCAATGAAGGAAAAGATTTTGAGGAAACCTAGACTTACTTGAGTTGCATAAGTAAGTCTGAAATTTCCAATCCGCCGGTCTGGCTGGAGGCCTTAAATTCTAGGCATCCACAGGATTAGTCCGGTTAAGCAGAAGCCAGCCTCAGAGGCTGAACTGCGAGATACCATACAAAAGAAAAAAAAAAAAAAAAAACAATCCGCCGACCGCCCTTTACTAAGCGTGGTGATCAATGCTCATATTGCTCATGCCTTCTTTGTTTGTGAAGAGGGCTTTACCTTCCTGTGCTGTGGGACAGTAATTAGCCTGATTATTCGATATCATCTAAAATAAACATTGTGTTTTCTGCCTCTTGCTCTTTCTCATTCTTCATCTATAATAGATTGTTGACTGAGAGACTACTTAGCTATTTGAAGTGGCGGGTTTTAAATGGTCTAATTAAAATGAATGTTTTAACTTTGAGTTGAAACTTGTGATTTCGCACCTAGATTACCTCGGGGGCCGAAGTTGTGCACAATGACACACTTGGTTTCTGAGGGCCTGGAAACAATCGCTTTTAAAGCATTTCGTAGTTCGATTATGATATATATACAGTATTAACATAATTATCTTTTTTATAGCTTGTACCTTTTTGAATTTTTCGTCATCGTAGAATGTTACTTTTTGAACGGTTTCTGACAAGCGTATTTTTCTACGCATATCGGATCACGCGCTTACTCGTGCGCCACATTTTTCGCTTCAAAACACCGAACGCGCGTACACGCACTCATTTCAGCGTGTTCACCAAAGAGTAGAATACTTATACCATAATGTGTTCACTTGAACCGGTGAGTTTTGTCAGTAGTAATACGTCACTCAATGTCAGTATATCTCGTGCTAAAAACAAGTACCTATCGTACGCTACTCTTTTATGTTAATTAAACAAAAGTACATAATTTAACCTTGTACCTATGCCCTAATGAATTGTAGGAAACATAATATTATTCAGAGAATACGCTACAGAAGCACAACAATAAGTTTTTCTACGAGCTCTCGAGTAGGTACTTTCAAAACTGAAACTGAATTCGTTTGAAAAATTCTACGTCACAAATATCTATTTGGTTGTGCAATCAATGAAATTCGCGGAAGAGCTTTATCCATATTTGATTGTTCACTGCATCGTTTTGAAAAATGAAAGAATAACAAGCTGTGCTGTGCATTGGATTGTTATCAAGTGGAAAGGGCCGATCAATAGGAAATTGGTAATTCTATGAAACCAAACCGAAACAACATACGTGCATGTTTCTAATATTTTAATTTAGAAAACTGACAAGACACGAGTCCGTGAAATGACCTGTAATCGCATCGGTAGTCTCCTGTATTATCAGTATTATGTATGCAAAATGAGAGCTTGCGAATAGCAATTAGGGCTTACCTAAAGCCTCCGTTTAACTTCAACTCGCCTACATGCTTCCTTAGTGGTGACCATGTATATTTCATGATAAATGCTGCTATTTAAATACTTTTACATAAATACTTAGATAGGGTATAATACTTATGATTCAGATGTCTTGAACTTATGATTGAAAAGGATTGGTGAAGCTTTTTTTTTATATCGTTAAACTCCGGTTTTGTAGGCGGCCGAAGGGGTCCTTTGCCTTTTTCTCCTGAAATTGACAGAATTAGGTGTGTATAGAGCAGGATTTTTTTTTCTTGAAGAAACCACTTCTGTGTAAAAAAAGGAACTTATTGAACAAAGGTTTTTTTTTAGTTCTTTGTTACAAACAATCACCGTCTACTGTAATGCCACTGTGTAGCAGATAACCCTAAGTTACTTTGTATAGATAAACACAAAATTCAAACATTATTCAAAATCAATACAACACTGATTAATCTCTTTCCATATGAGCAACGTTGTGAAATTTTCCGATGCGCTTTTCCTGGTATTAATCAAACCCAGCTTTAGCTTTCATTAAATGCAGTAGCTAATTATTATCTGTATATTCTGTATTGGTAATACTTCGTAGTTTAAATACAAATGAATGTGAACGTGAATACCTCTATTATGTTACTAATAGCTCTGATAAGTATTTGTGTTGTGTGATTTGGTTGGAATTGTTCCTCGAACTGAACAATTATCTAAAACTTAAAAAATATAATTATTTAAAACTTATTTCAAAGTGTTGGGCAGTTCTCATAGTCGTAACCTTCGAGCTTCCAAAAAACTACTTCTCCAAATTCCTTCACACCGCACCGGTTTTTTTGTCAAATTCTTATGCCATCTCAAGTATAAAACTCTGGAAAGCGCTACCCATTAGCATTAAAAAAGGCAAAAGTAAATTCACTTTTAAAAAGAAAGTTCGCAACCACTATTTAATTCAGACTAAATAACTCTTAATTTAAAGTTTAGTCATACTTAGTAATTATTATTAGGTTTCTCCTTTTTTATTTTGGTATTATTTATAATACATAGTATATTTTATTTGTATGATGTGTATTAGTATCTATGTAAGTGTATAAATGTTCGAAAACTAGTAGTTATTTGTAAATATTTTTTTGTACCCTATAATCACAATGTTGTCGTATTTTACCCTATGGTAGAGAATGCCTTGTGGCATTAAGTCCGCCTATGTACCACTATTATACATGGCATGAAGTTTGAATAAATAAATAAACAATTGTGAAATATTCCACTATTCTGTTCTGCCATCACCTTCCGCCTGACGCAGGTCCATACCGGACATAGTTGTTTCGAGAGGTTCCTGCTCTGAATCGGGCGGGAGGAAAAGTCACCACTGCGAGCATGCACGGAAGACATGGTGGAGAACACCGTGGAGGTCTGCTCCGCTTAGTCTAAGCACGGCCGCGTCCTCGTAGCGGCGATTGGCGGCGGCTAACTCACGCGTCCGACCCTGGTTCAATCCATGGTCCGTAGCGAAAGGGCACGAAATGGGAAGCCGTCACCTCCTTCTGCGAAGCAGTCATGCTAGCGAAGGAGGTGGCGGCACGTGAGAGGGAGAGAGCCTCACGTCCAAGCCGCCGCGGGAGACGCCCCGAGTGATCGATCGATCGATCGATCGATCGAGTGAGTGCGCAGGCAGGCCTGTGGACGGTGAGTAATGGGCTAGCTCACTGTCCGTCCGTCTTATAACGACAGGCCGTGTCAACGGCGCGTTTTTGTTCCACGCGTGCCTCAAGGAGATGTCAGCAAATCGGAAGGGGACCGAGAGGGCCGATGCCTGCCAGGAATGCGGGACTGTTCGAAAGAGATAACGTGGCCGTGGAACACAAAGGGTGCAGGAACATGAATGGGTTTTAGTTAGTACAAGTCTGACACTCCCTCCGCTCCACCCAGAGAAGAAGGGGTAATTTGATGATTTCCCATCCGTAAAAAAAGCCTGGACCAATCCAATACTTTTTATATTCGAGTCCACCTGCGTAGTCCAGTAAGTATTAAAAGAAATGCTGTGAGCTTTTTCCAAAACAAAGTTGATTCACGGAATCGAAACTCGGTCAGCAATAATCCTCTTGAGCTCAGTTTGTAGGTACCAACATGGGAAACGAGTATAAAAATGTTTAATTTTAAAGCATTTTACATCAAATAGCATGAAAAGTTGTTCTATGTAAAAATGTGGTTCTCATTTTGACATTTTATTAAAAGATTCTGAATGCTTTTCCGACGATCCATTGATATCTGTTAGTAAGAAAGCTTAATCTTACTTATTTACTTAATATTATAAATGCGAAAGTTTGGATGAGTGGATGTTTGTTACGCAATCACGACTACGGTTTATACAGATATTAATATTTCACTTTCTGGATTATCCGGATATTTTTGAGATTAATTATAATAGTACATTATGGTACTAGTGTGTAATGTTGGTGATTACCGCTGAGGCGCCATTGAGACCCGAGCCGTTAGGTGAGGGTCTTAAGAGAGCCGAGGACGGTAATCACCAATACACACGTGTATCATACGACGTTTTTCAACACACTTGTGAATAAAATAACAATAAAAACTCATTTTATTTAGTAGATAATAGATATTTTTCCTTGGAGTTTTCAGGTAGTAAACTTTCCATAACGTTAAGGGCTTCACATATCGGGTTTATATCGGGCGGTGTACAACATAAATCATTTTACTTGTAGACATTTTAATTAATAAATAACTATAATTTCAACAGAAAAAACGAGTTTTGAAAAATGATTCGCTATGGTGGGAAAAATTAATCAGTCTTCCTATGCGCGCGCATTGCGATCAGCCACAAACTAAAGGGATGAGGTTTTTTTTTTATTTTCCGCGCATAGTGTTTGCGCTTATTCTGCCACGAACAAAATGCGGAATTTAAAGTTTTCTTTTATTACAGAGTAAACAAAAGTTATATTTGAGTGAAAGTTTTATTTATTAAACACGAACGAGTTAAAATTATCTATTTAAATAAGAAGTTGCATGAAATGAGCAAGCAATAGATTGAACACGATCTTTTTTTTGAATAATAGTTATTTATCCAACATGTGAGGAAAGTTCGTTTTTCCTATGAGTTTTGATTTTGAGTCTTGAGCGAACGAAGGATTGAAAAAAAAAATCACGAGCGCAGCGAGTGATTATAAATTTCAATCCTGAGTAAGCGAAAGACTTAACAAAACGAATAGCAAATGAACTTGCTCACAAGTTGCATACAAAACTTTTCACCACTCCCAGCAAGAAAGTATTCAGTCATCATAGGTAAATAAATTAAATAGTCACAAAGCAAATCAAAATAATTCTTTATTATGAAATAAAAAGAGCTGTTATTCATGAAATAACTATATTTTTTTTAAATATCTTTAAAACTTAACAAAAAAAAATCAGGCAAGTTTTATTAAGACAGGCCGTTTTCGTAGAGGAAAGACACTTCTTTCGTGCGGGAGTGGTGAAAAAACTTTTTTTAAAACAAAGCACCTCAACCAATAAAAAAAAAAAAAACTATAACTCACTAGTGAGTTATAGCAATGAAAAAGTAACAGTTTGATTATGGGTGTCATTCTGTGCCTAATTGCGGTGACCATAAAGCCACTTTATGAGCAAGTGTGTTGAAAATTAAATTAATAAGCTTTTGTAACACGTTTTAATCAGTCTCTCAAGTAAAATAACAAAGAAATAATATACACTATATCAATATTTCAAGTAGGTAGCAATCACATAGAAAAACTAAATAACTTTCTAAAATCTTATTTAACTAATCATGGATAAAAACCCCTTTAATAAATAAAGATTAAAAAAAAAAAAAAACTAATCATAAAATACCGATACGGTACATTTGTACAAATAATTGGTATCTATTTTTGCTCACACTGAAAACAATTTTAATTTAAAATACCGATCACAACTTTCCAATCAAATCAACCTTATTAAAACATAATAATCAAATGAAAATAATACTTCCTCTGGCAAATCAGCTCAATTATGAAACTATAATAATAAACAATAAAATATACTAAAACAAGAATGGACATCGCAAAATAACCAATTAGCTACGTACTACAATTATAACGCAATTCGATTCAATTCATTTATTGCATCAAATATGGTAGGTACGTGAAGTATATCTAGTATCACACATTTAGCCAATATATAGCATGTAATAATACAAGTTTTTACACTTTTGTTTCTTCATTTTTTCAATTTATGTCTCTACTAAAAACGTGTTAAAAAAGCATAATTGTTTTATTTATAATAAACCAAAAGACAAATACAACTATTAATGAAATCCGCAATCCGAATGGTGATGCAAGTAAAATACGGATTGTAAAATCGGCGGATACCCGGTTAATACGGATATCCGGATTGCAAGGCCTAATCACGACCGAACGGCTGAACGGATTGGAAAGAAATTTGGCACAGATTATATTATATAGTCTGAAATATCACATAGGCGGCTTCTTTTTCTGACACATAGTCATCATAATTTCCACACAAACGAAGTCGCTGGAAACAGCTACTTTACTATAGGTATTAATATCATCTAAGTAGTAAACGCTACTACGCCTACTTAATTAATAAACGTGCAATCACTACGCCCATTACTTTTTATAGTTAAGTGTTAATTCTTTTAGGTATCCACCATCCATTTACCTACTAAACTAAAGATAAAACCTTATTAGATTATATTATAATTAAAAATGTTTTTAAAGGTAATTTAGTAGATAGGTACCAGTTATCTGAACACAAAATAATAAGGCCTAGCGCATACATACAACTTCTACATCGACTAAACTGTTTAATCGAGTTGTGTACCTCTCGTGAATTCAACGCAACTAAACTATTTAGTCGAAGGAGGTACGCATACAATCGATTAGTCGATCGTCGATTTTTTTATCTCATATACAAACCGACCAGTCTTCTTCGGCAACGTTCAAGACAAGTTGCTGTATATGGGCGCTGTCAGGATTTTTCCCAAGGAGGTGCACCTTCAGTTCAATGAAAAAAGCTCGAATTTTTTGCACCACCTCGGATATGTTAGATTCAAGGAGTAACGTTGTTGATATATACTGAAAAACGCATCAAGCGGAAATAAATAGGATTCAAAGCGAGCGTAGCGCACCTCGCAGCGTAGCTCACCCCTTTTTTAGAGAAAGTTATTAAGAAATGCTTATGAATGCAAAGGACATAATTATCTGAACACGCTTGAATTTATTAGGATATTCTCGGAAAAATTATAAATTAATTAGCATATAAATTCCAGGAAAACAGTGCGTACCTACGAGCGAACGAAACCAGCTTTTTGTTTGTAATCACACTAATCACTTACTCTATCGATTGACACTTGTTTCATCACTGCCCGCACGTAATGGGTCGGTGGGTATAGTACGTATGCCAGGTCCCATACAAAATTTGTCGGAACCCTTTGAATTTTGTGGGCTACCCTGTCGCTTGCACCTTAAATAGCGCCCGTGACTTATGACGGACACGTTTTATCACCTCAATGCATTTTATATGCCTATTAAACATATTTACTTACATGTTTAAAATTAGTGCGAGTCGCCGTTTTACTACCCATATTTGTGCGTTGTTTAACAAGTAATTATGCTTTACTTATTAATGACGAAGTTTATTAATCAATATAGCTGGTATTTTTTTATTGGAACGTGGGTAGTACGTAAAACCTGATTAAAGAAATAGTATTTTTAATGTGTTCCTAGGCGACTTCCTAAGTTATTTTGATATAATGAACAATACAATTTATGTACTTAGTTACACCAACTAAATGTACAAACCTACGCATTAAAAATCATCACCATCATTCTCTTGTCCTTGTCCCAATTTATTTGGGGTCGGCGCAGCATGTCTTCTTCTTCCATACTTCTCTATTGCTTGTGATGACAAGCAATAGAGAGCTCATGACACACATCCTTTCTTGCCATATCATCCTCCACACAGTCCATCCATCGTTTCTTTGGTCTTCCTCTACTCCTATAACCCTCCACATTCATACGTAAAACTTTCCTCACAACGTTTTCTTCATTCCTCCACATCACATGTGCCCATACCACGACAACCGATTACCACACATCTTTTCAGTAACCGGTGCCACATCCCCCTTAGAATTCTCATCTCAGCTACATTCAAATGCCTTTCATTCATCCCTTTTGTGGCCCAACATTCTGATCCATACATGACAGCAGGTCTAACCATTGTTTTATAAATCTTCCCCTTAAGTTTAAGAGGAATGCGGGAGTCGCAGATAGTTCCCGTGACCTGCCGCCATTTCATCCATCCAATGTTTATTCTGTGCTTCACACTACGATCTATTTCGCCATCGATTTGGACAAGTGAACCGAGATACCGAAAGTCGAAGCCGACAGGAAGAAGCGCGCCATCTAGCGCTATGACACCAGGGCTGGAGAGACCGCCGAAATCACAGAACATGTATATTCGGTTTTAGTTCTGCTGATTTTCAGGCCAACATTCTCCAGCTTCTGTTGCCATTTCTCCGATTTGCTCTGGATCTCCGGTCCATCTTCACCAACAATAACAATGCAAACTACGAATACGAAACTACGCATTTAATATACTATTGTCTAATATCCATACTTCCATACTAATATTATAAATGCGAATGTCACTCTGTTTGTTTGTATGTTTGTTACCTTTTCACGACTAAACGGCCGATCGGATCTTAATGAAATTTGGCAAGAAGATAGATTTTAACCTGGGGAAGGACATAGGCTAAATATAATTACGCTACGACGCTACGCTAGTACGATAAGAGCGGAGCAGCAATGAAAGATGTTGCGAAAACGGCGAAAATGTGACGCAGACGAAGTTGCGCGGGACTGCTAGTTAAGTATATATTATGCATGGTGTATATAGGCTAAAAGTACCTATATTTAAATAAATTAATGAATTAACTTTTTTACTAATAAAACTTTACGGCTTGAAAATTAACAATATAGCCATCAACACAAAATCTTATGACGCCATTAAAGTTTTCTTGTTTTTTTTTATTTTTCACCACAACATGGCTTCAATTTTTGTTCAAGCCCGGCTTTTTATTTAATTTTTATTAAAACCGTTGCGACTATGGATTAAACAGAAGGAAATACAAAGGAAGAATAATACAAATCAAAAGATGAAACTACGCTGAAACAATGAATTAATTTCGCGTCATCCCAGACAATACGAAACCATTTTTCAGACATTCTGTAGGTTGTGCAACTGAAAATGTATAGGCACGTACAGAATAATGCTTTTGTCAGTTGTGTTGCCTTTCATTAAATAAAAAGCCGTATACCAGAGCCCCGTTTTGTGATACCTCAAACTCGGATGAAGCTGTATAAATGCAATAGCAAACTGCAGCGACGGTGAAAACAAGCAAGTTCAGAGGGCTGTGTGGTGTTCAGTGAGCGAATTAAGCAGCGAAATATATGTATACATCTGTGTGTTCACACAGGGTATTGTTGATGTAATGATGTTGATGTTGGAGGATTGTGTTCGCCTAGCGATGCATATCGACGGGCCTGCTGCCCGCTGCCCGCGCTGCCTCCCCAGCAGCCACGACCCTGCACACACAATACTCACCATTCTCCCCTTTAATATTTTTCATATTTTGTTTTTAGAACTTTAACTAGAGCCACCCGAAGTTCTCATGGTTCGCCGTTGTTTTGTTGGACAGCTAGGGTTTGTAATTCGTTCACTTCTCTGTTAGGCATTGTTATTTTGTTTATAGGAGACACTCTCTTTTGCTTGTTATCCAGAATAAACAATAGGCCCTCTCGCTAAAACAAAACTCATTAACATAATCAGCATGATAATGTCTTTAATTCTTATCTTAATAATTCAAAGTAGTAAGTACGTAGGTACCTATGGATAAGTAATTAACTAAGTAGGTTGATGTTGGCGTGGACAGTTAAGATAGTCTGTGATTGAACGGTCGCTGTAAAATGCAAACAGTTGACACGCAACTCCGTAAATTCATAATGCAAAACTTCACGTAAGTATCTAGACATAAATGACAGGCATTTATCGCGAAAGCTCCATGAACCCAAAGGCACTTAAATTAAATTTCAAACTTAGTACAGTAAGTTCTGTGCTTCGCCGAAACTGTTTCATTTCGAATTCTACGAATTATTAGACTGATCTAAGTACCTTTCTACCAACTATGAGTTATTTACTGTGCAAACTCAGTCTAGCACACAATGGACTTTGATAGCTGCGCAGTACCTATATTTATTGATCTCCTAATTAATTACGTAACACTCGCGTGTAATCTATTCGTAGACCTATATACATGTTAAGCCACCATTTAGTCTAATCGCTTGCTAAGCAACACCTACCTTGGGTGCACTTTTCTTCAACAACGATTTCATTTTATCGTTCCATTTGTGAACAATTATTTTCGAATTAGCCCTCAATACGATGTACGAAGTCCGTAAATGTCACTTATTGAGATTGATGTGTATTTCGCGGTCGGGGAGAGAAACAAACATTTTCATCGTGGAATCGTTTCCGTTGAGTGTTAATCGAGACGAGTTGAGTTGGCGATTCGTAGTACTATTAGCACTGCACGCTCGCAGCACGCCTCACGGACATTCCGATGTTAATGTATTTAATTACATCATTTAACGAAATTAATTAATGCAGTTTTTTTCATCGGGAAAGCGGAATTAAGTACTTTTATAAAGTTTTGCTTTGAGATTTTCTGTTTGCATAATAAATATGTAAATTTACATTTGCTTGTTGGATATGTTAAGTTGTGGGGACACTGCAATTACTTACTTAAAACCTCGAAGATTTAATAATAAATCCAACTTAGTGAAACTGTACATGGCGCTTTCAATTAAATCTAGTTGTGGGAGTAGTTAGGTAATAAAAATATTCGATGCAGGCTACTTGTTTTCAAGCGCCCAGGCATCCCTCGTATGTTAAATACCCGTAGACAGACCTCTATTATTCTTGTATTTCCTAGTCACAAAGTAGTGTACTAGCAGTTTTGTCCTCACAGGTAGCGTTTATAGTGAATGAATGGTGGAAAGCTGAGACGACTCCGCAGAGCATTGTAACGTTTGTAGTATGCTTTTAGCGCGACCACTCGGCAGCCGGTCCAATATCACCCCCGCTCCCCGCAACCCACCCATTTGCGTAATGAATGACAGACTGAAAACTTTCGCGTTAATTGTTGACGTGCAATCAATAACTTTACGTAATCATTTTAGATGCTCTGGGCCATGTGCCAATATTTAGGAAAAAAGTAAAAGTGCACTTAATCTTAAGGTGAATAGGTACACCTACCAGACCTACCCATAACGTATCTATCTATCTACATAATTTATATATGATGACTGCAATTGAATTCTTAAAACTAAACAAAGAATTTTACAATCTTCGGCGTGCCAATTATTACACTTAGGGATTATTTTAAACAAACGATGAAACCATCATCAATTTTATTTATAAATCATATAAACATTAAAGATTTTATACACACGTTACCAACCTATTTTTAACATCAGAAAAATAAATCTGAGGAAATATTTATTTTGATTACATCTGAAAACTGTTGTTCGCTAGCGCTACAATAAAATTGTAGTTTCACATTGGTAACAATTTTCCTTTCATGTTTCAAACAAGTTTTCAGTGGCAATGCCAGTCCTGTTGAAAAAGAACACCAACTAACGTACGAGCGGAAGAAATAAATCTGATTTCACAAAAACTATGCAGCGGTGAGGTGTTCCGCCGCAGGGGGAGGTAGGGGGTTAACGTGGTCAAAATGCCACTTGGGCTACGGAAGGCGATCTCATGCTGTACCTTATCACCGCACGTGTAACCGTTTTGCATTCATTGACGGACTAACGACATTTTTGTATAAGTACATACCTACCTAGGTACTTTCCATAAAAACGGAATTTTTAACCGCTACTCTGCCGTTACTTCGTGCATTCGCGGTTTGGCAAAGCCATTGCAAAAAGTCGCGGCTACATAATTTAAAAGTCAAAGAATCTTCTGGAATATTACGAGGACCTCACATTACGTGGGTTTTTCACTTCCCCTCGAAATTAAATTTGGCCAGTGCTTTTATTTTCACTTAACGCACAAAGTGCCGGAACCGGGCTTAAATTCGATCAAACCGACCGCTAATCACGTCACTACGAATATGCGTAGAGTCGTTCAGATAAAGGCGGTCTGGCACGTCTTCGTTTAGCGATGCGAAATCGTATTGACTCATAGTCGGAAAATGTTTGGTATTCAGTTCCTACTCTACACTAATGTACCTTGTTAAGAATAACACCGTTCAAAAATCTTTTAAAATTTTAATTGCCCATGTCGACCTTTTATCACCATTATGTACAGCCAGATAATGGAGAAACTTATCTATAAAGAGAAGAATTCAGACAGATAAGTCATTGTCATAGCAAATTAATGCTCGGTTATTTTTCTTGTAACCGCGAGGAGCCATCTGTCACCGCCCGGCTTTTATATAGCCACCTATTTTTGTGGAAAATTTAGAACCGTCACCACTCATTGTTAATCTTATTAAAGTAGCTACTTCTTTTCTATTTCACAGGTAAATACAATAAACGGTATGTTTGTGCCGCTTGTGCGAGCACTCTTGATGCTTTTCGTGTAATCTCGCGCGTTTAACTAAAATAGAATATTAAAGTGAGCTACTTATTTCGTCGTGCTTGTGTGATTTAGGTAGGTGCTTCATAATAAAATATGAATGGTACCTATATAACTGTCCTACGGTATTAGTCAACTGGGTAACTATATAATATACGCATGTTTTCGCTACGATTAGGATAAACTTACCTTGTATGGATTATTAAGAGAAAATTTTAAAGCTGTCGAATCAGTCATATATTTGAAGGATTTAAGTTATATTCGATTGAAAAAGCAGCTGTTAGTCGGCCTTCGACAGCCTATACCTGCAAAGGTTTGTCTTCCCTCTGGCCTCTCCGCAGCCACATATTACTTATGTAGTAACAATCTATACCACAGCGTATAAACGGTTCCAGACAAAAACATCCGCGAGGCTCTATTAGGTTATCGTTTTCTTATTGGTTCAGAATTAGATTGAAAGTAACTCGTTTTACAAGGTTCAAGCTTCACAAGATTCAAATCTACCCACACTTTATTGAATTACAGCAATTTCGAAAGTTACTTGTGAAAATAACAAGTGGGTGGTTATTTTAGCGTGTTATCATAGTATCATAGTACTTGTCAGACCAAATACTCTAATTTAATACAAACTTAAACTATGGTCTCATTGTAGTAAGTATTTGCAGAATTACAGAGTGACAGATGACATAGAAGCATCCATAGCAGGGTCGCGGCTGATAGTTCCCTAGTTATGCGGTTGGATTCCCAAGTACAGCATTGTGAACAATGTTTGAGAGAGATCGCAGCTCCCGGCGAGCTATCGAGCTCCCGTGCAGGTTACTCAACTGGAGAATGGCACAGCATTCCATCACATTGTGTGAACATAACTTGTTCGCAGCATTGTTTGTAGTTGACGCATAGCACTCATATTCTACGGTTATAGACGTCTCGAAACTTTGACCTCAGTCAGTGTTTAAAGAATTATAGTATTAGTCATATTATGTAACTTTCTTCTTAAAGGAAAGGTAAGTGTTTCTTGAATAGTTTGCCTATTAATAATTTTTGTTCTCTATAAAAATAAAGAACAAAAATTTAAAAAATTTCAAGCAGAGAAATGAATCCTTAAAAAGTTTACAGATTTAGCTATACCCTGAGTCAAAAGTAAAATTAGCTCGCACATAAAACGTAAAAGCGTTTCCTAAATGTGCCGACGATTAAACACACAAACATGAACCACATCTGAACAAGCACAGAAGTTCTAGAGCGTGCAAACATTAATCTTAATAAAACATGTAACCAGCAAAAAGAGGACTTTGTTGGCAAGTTGGGTCCCTCATCAGAAGCACTAAACAAGCTGTTATATTACAGTTAGAACAGCCCGAGCCGCCGAGCTGCCGACTGCAGCGCGACACGAAACAGAGATAGCACGGAAATAGTTGGAAATTTCGCGACAAGTTCACCCAGCTCGCTTTAAACCAGGCTTATCTCAGCTGGCGCTCGCAATACCATAAGTGACTTCCTCGCGACTTGCGCCAATATCCAATAGTTTAAGTATACTGCCGCCGTTTAAAGCGCCTGTCGCTCTTTAACCACAGTTCAGATATTTTGTAACTTTTATTATATTTATAAGTACTTAAGTTTTCACAGAATATTCTGAAAATTGGGAAAGTGAATGATGAATAAATAGTTCCCTCCGTTTCAGCAGGCCACATTCTGGTAAAGATACCAATTAAATTATTAATATTAATTGAGTGATGTGGCTGTCCGGATCATAATAGAGTGCGGTGTGTTGGCAAACGAAGTAATCCCTTAGGATTATCCGCATCAGTGCTGTTACATTATTAAATAATTTATCGTTTGTTTGGACGAAATAGTCAAATATCGTCACTAGATTTGGTTACCATTCCGATCTCATTAATTAATTTGACATGATTAAATTCTCACATGTTAACCGAAAAGGTGGGTACCGACATTATTAATTCAGGTCACCGTTATGGCTAGGTGAATTTTAAAATGCGTTTAGATCGCCAAAGTTAAAAAAGGACCATTAATTAAAAGTGGATGTTTCCATTTTGTAAATAAAATATTTAATTAGAATTGCTCTCCAAATAGGGTAATGTAAAGTTGTCAGTAAACAGGTAAAGTTGCTATTATATACTTTGCACGTTTTTAAAGAAGTGTGGTTGTGACGATTATATTTGATGCCAAGTTAGGTTAACAGTTAGTCCACTTATTGTACGTGATATAACTCTACCTTGTCCTGTACTAGTTACTCAGATGTACAAGTAAACGAGGTAAGCTCTAGAATTTGAACTAGACTCGCCACGTCTGCTCTGTGCCAAATTAAGAACGTATCCTGTCTTATGAAACAGTTGTTTTACACAGGTAGAATATCCCAAGTAATCTGACTAGCCTAGAGAATATCTAAGCACATTAAATTCATAATCAGGTCAAAAGAGGCTCAGACGGGAGCCTCTTTTGACCCTGGGCTAAATGAGATGAAATAAGAGAGATTTACTTAGCACATGACAGTGTATGAATTATATGTACGTAAGCAGGTACGGGTAGGTAGGGGGAAGATTATGGGAATCGCAATCCTTAGATTCTGAAAATGTTGTGAAATTCGTTCCATTTCATGTTTCTGATTTCTTTCAATTATTTATGTCATACTGTCTACTTGTGCCTTTTCATTATTTTATCAAGATTGTGTCTTCTGAATACTGGCAGCTTGCTGCAGTGCTTTTCCGTTGTCGCAGTACAAGTAACGCAATAATATCTCACAAATGAAGTGACCGAGTTAATAGTTTCTGTCGAGTCTCAATGTAAACCCCAACACGGCCGAAACTTTAGTCATTTCTGGTTACAGGAAGCGTTTAGTGAGGTCGAGTCGAGCGATCCGTTTCAATAGCATCCCTTCAGTTCTAGTGACACCGCCCCTTAAGGGGGTGGCTTTGACACCGGCCGCCACAGACTTCACATTTTAACACCTGTCCCTGGCTATGAAAGCTGTTTTAGTCGTTACTATTATACCAGCCTCGAATCAATAATCTTTGCTTAAATTTTTTAAATTACAAAAGAGTGATGAAGCAGAAAAATCCCATTTATTCAAAAGCTTAGTAGGTGCTCATTGTTAACGAGTCGCTCCATGAATTGCGCGGTTTGTTAAGCCGATTTGAACAGCAGGCTCTGTTCAATTACTTGTAAGAAAAGCTTGGTTCTTTAATTTGTACGTATTATATAGGCCGGGGCATAAACACGAAGCTCGTGGCTCTCCCTACTGCCAGTATTGACCTTGCCACAGAAAAGTGCCGTACGGAACTGTACCAAGTAATTGTTGGCTGCGCTTCCGTTCGTAATTTCAAACCTTTTGATAACAAATCGCAATTAGTAAAACGTTGAAAAGGTTCGAAGAAATAATTGAGCAATACATGCAATTAGGTACTTCAGTGTAGGTACATTATGTATGTGTGTGGTGGTGTACATTATGTGCGCTTAGGTTAGATTTGAATTTCAAAAGTTTTTAATACTAATTCAAAGCACATGACATACACAGATGTAACACACATTTAAAATGATATTCCCAATTTCCTAAACTCGGTGGCCCTCGGGGCAGTAATTTATTTCCTGCAGTCATTACAGCTTCGTGGGAACAAAAGCTCTCGAGAATTTATTTTTCTCGCCCATCCCCCTTCAGCATGAATATTTTACGTCTTTTAATATCCTCTTTATCCATTTAATTATTCAACGTAACTAGGTTATTTAAGAATAACCTCGCTAATTGCTATAATTACAAGAGGCGGCTACGTTACTATGAAAGTCGAAGTGTATTTCGACAAGCTCGGAGATATTAAATTCCATATTCACTTGAATATTCACAGAAAACTGAGATGAGAGGCCGAGGAAAATCGGTCAAGAATCAACAGGCGAAACGGTTTAAAAGTTAAATTCGTTGACATTTCCACAGTAGCGAGCTGGCGAGTGGCCGCACTGACATGTTAATTTAGTAAGATTCCTTTTGAGCTTTTACTAAAATACGAACCTGACAGATGAATATGAAAATGAGCCCACGGTTTATTAGGTCAGAGGCGTTTAAATTGGGTGACAAGTAAGCAATTCAGCGTATTTAATCTTAGTTACATAAATAACGTTTTATAAGTAACCTTCATGTGTGACTTATAACTTAACAGTACGACGTCAGGACGTGTTAACTAGCCAAAAGTAGAAAAATAGAAATAATCCATGTAATAAGTATTGTGCAGAAATACTTGAAGCGATCAACTCATAGAAATAGTTTGTACACGCGATGCGGGAAAGTTATTATTAAAAGACCTTAACAACTTTTTCGCTATTATTTCCGAATTCACAGGAGAAAGTTCATAAGGGGGCGATTGTCGGCGGGGGCATACGGGTCGCGGGGTGTCGGGGGGGCCGGAGCACAATGTTCATTTTATATTGCCCCACTCAATTGGGCCCTGTACCCTGGTCACGCCATTAATCACGTCAACACTATTGTATTGCTGACTACTTGCTTCTCACTTCATATTGAACACTTTGACACATTTAATATCGACTTCATTGAATTTGGAATCGCTTGATCGATGCTGTAGTAGAAGATCGAATAAAGGGCATTGTTAATAAAATAACGATTTAAAGCTTCGCCTCACGTATAATGAAATGACGCACTGGCTTATACTCGTAATGCGTTCGAGCATTTTTAGTATCAACAAAGAAAGATTTTCGTCATAAAAAGAAGATGATCCTTATTGTGCCTAAACACACAAACATCTCTTTGATGTGGTTAGTTAAGTCTGATAGTGGTTCGTTATCCGCAACTTCTGTCTCCAACTTGTAAAGTAATCATAATCCTGTAGATGCGACAGACTGACCCTCAGCCTCGAGGGATCTTGATGACCCAAAACTTACGTTAATTTATATTAAAAGTACAAACTTCGATGGACTGATATTATCTGAGAGCAAGTTTAAACTTGGTTATACTAAATTTGCAAAGGAACTTTCATCGTTGTTAGACGATGCAAAATGTAATTCTATTTTCCTTAACGTTATCACTAACATAGCGTTGCGTGCAATCCACGGAAAGATACCTTATCGTAAGCCAGGCAGGATCCTAGTAACGCGCTAGCACCGTAGCTTGTAATGCAAATTTATTATATAAACGAGCTTTTATAAACAGAGTCGCTACAACAAATTGCAAAAAATTATTTAATAGGTGTTTTAATGCACTATTGGGTCAAGGGTAGTATTTAAATGGTATTATGGAATGATGAATCCGAAGTCTAGGCAGGAGTAATAGGGCGAGTCACGCGATAACTATTTGTCTACAATCAGCGGCATGCGCTACGAGTCTACGCTGAGCTACGCTCGTAGCTCGTAGGAGGCGTAGGTTTCGTAGGCTTGGCAAGCGGACGCTCCGCTACGGTGCCTGTGGTCATTGACTTTGAAGATTTGTAAAAAGTTAAACATTCAGGTTTTCCCGTTTTCTCTATAAATCGTTTAATTCAGTGTTAAGAATTTAACATTTCTGTTATTATGCAAGTATTTTGTTTTTTAAATATGTTTGTTTATTTGATGGGGTACTATACAGGGTGTAACGGAAAGGGTATGTACATACTTAAGGGTGTGGTACAGACGATCAAACTGAACATGTTTCTCCATCGGACAAAATCGTAATACCGAAGAAAATATCAGCTGCCCCACATTTGGGTCAAATAGATATTGCAATTTTGTATTGAGCAGCAGATAATTTTTTCGCTAAAAAACATGTTTTATGATGAGAAACATGTTCAGTTTGATGGTCTGTAGCACACCCTTCAGTATGTATATATACCCTTTCCGTTACACTGTATAGTTTTCAGTGACGTTAATAAAACTTTGTGTTTTTTCTTCTTCACGTACTTAATAATAAACCCACAGCTGGGTTAAGGCCTCTTATTGTTTATGCTAGGTTATAAACAATGCAAGTTTTCCTTTTTTATTTTAACCGTATTACACCAAGCTCATAATTTACTCACGTTACGATATAAAAATAAAAACGGCACTGACCCCGTCGTACATTTTTAAGCCGGACTTAATTGATGCTCAATTAAGCTGAATCCAATTTTGTGGAAAACCAATCTGTCGGCCGCAAACGCTTAACGCTTTTTTCACGAGAAATTCCCGTCATCACGCGATCCCTACGTCTTTGGCATAAATAATCTACTAAGTACTAAAAATAAAGTTTTGGTCGTTTCTAAAAGTCGCCTGCAGACTTGTGCAATCCTTGGCAGTCTACATGAGGTGAATTAAGTGACAGCAAATGTTCAATATGTCTTAAAATTAGTCCCGTTCCTGTATTCGGGGTTTAATATGTCCCTTTATATAAGTTAGTAAGATTGAAGGGATTTGCCTGATGTGTTGCTCATGTAAAGCAGGTATTTCCATCTTATCTTGTTAGCAGCCGAGTTGAGCTCATGCCTTCTATCTTTCATTTTTTGCTGAAAAGGAGGCTTTAACTACAATTTTTTTTTTTTTTTTTTCTTTTAAAAAACGTTGCCCCACACTAGGAATTTCTCCTGTAACGTGGGTGCGTTTACAAACATTTAAACTCACATACACAAACAGCCAGACCCGGAACAACTATCTGTAGGCCATACAAATATTTGTTCCGTGCGGGGATCGAACCCGCGACACGCAGCGCAGCAGTCGATCGCTCAGCCACTGCGCCAACCGTGTCGTCAAAATTAATAATAATTAAGGTGTCGAGAGACCCTGAGCTTAATTTAATTGTAATTTACTTAAATAATTATGCTCTTACCTTTCGTAAGTGGACGTTTTATAAGAAGACGTAGGATTTAAAATTTAACAACGATTATAAGTAAATTAGATACTGTAACCGTTATAGAAGAAAAGGTTAAGGAATGTTTAATGAAGATATTATTTCTAGACCATTAAGTACTAACTAACAAATCTATTATTGATTGTCCTAAAGCGCCACGCGGTTCATTGCCGAATCATACCGTTCACCTGTTTGACTGGTATGTTGATTTGCTACTCCTGGAGTATGTTCTTGCTGGTTGTCATACAGATTATATTTATATACAAATAAACTGAGAGGATCTGTCTTGTTGAATTGTAGTGCCCTCCTTGTTCAGTGCATGTGCTACCGCTAGCATAATGCATGTCCTCTAAAAACTATCATTACACAAAAATATTATGTTTTTAGAAAATATGTCACTCTACTTTTATGCTTGCTCTACATTAAAAAAACGGCTATAAGTCTACTGCAAAAATAAGTCACCAAATGCCACAAGCTACTGTTTTTTTACGGAATGATATGTGGTAGTTAAAGTTAAAGATTTTTGTGAGCAATTGTGAACCGTTACCGGTTTGTAACGGTTCACAATTGCTCACAAACATCTTTATAGTGTGTATCTAAAAAACTAGTATCGCTGTGTTACGACAGTTTATTTGAGAAAATGCGAAAAGTGGTTTTGTGACTGAAAGCTTTTAAATATTTCACGGATATTTCTTTAAAATTATAAACAAACAGACTACATGTTTCTCTTTGTTTCTACCTTGGCTTTAATCAAAAAAGTTAAATCTACATTTTTCATAGCAACAAACACATGACCGAAAGCTAAAAATAATTTATAAACATTTTCACAGTCACTGTTTAAAGCAGAGCTTGCTTAAAAGGAGTAAAAAGTCATCAATCTTTGTCTATAGCCCGTTGCGGCGTATTCAGCATTCGGGCCTACATTTCAAGGCCACCTGTGAAAGACAGAGAGAGGTTGTACTATTAATTATTATAAAACGTTCAATTATGTGTATAGAGCTAGCTTTAAAAGAAACAACATATCAAAAGGAACTTATTATCTTATTTAAGAATGAGCCGTTAGTTTTTCATTAACTTTTATCATAATTATTACATTAATGTACTTACATCGTGTACGGTCTCATCGCCGTACATTTTTCTGCTTACTCGGTGACCTACTTTATGTCAACGATGCGCGTCATAATTCAACATAATAAAACAACATGACAAACGAATTTAAATATAGTGAACTTATAACTGGGTAGCTATCAACAACTGAGAGAAATAATCGCCTTCCACTCTAGTACTGTAACTTACTCTTAACTTAAATAAACTTAACTATTTAGTGCATCTTAGTGGAAAGTGTTTCTCTATACAAACTACAAAACCTTCACGACAAATCGGTGTACGGAGTTAACTACTACAACCCGTACACATCGAATTCTAGATGACAAAAAATCAAGCACCTGCTAAGTTGTTGTTTCTTTTTCAGATCTCTGTCAGAAACAAGTTGCTTGTTTTTTACTAGCCAATTTTGTCCCACTTCTGAGCAAAGGCGTCCCCCAATTCCTTCCTTGAGCTCTTTTCCTGTGACTCCCCGAACCAACTCTCGCGTTACGCGTCCTACCTTTGCTACCTTGTTTTAAACTGGCCTCGGGGTCGCCGTCCGTCTTCCGGTAACCATGGTACGGAGGCCTTTGCCCAGCGGCCATCGTGAATGCAGCTGACCTACTGACGTGACCCACCCAATCCCATTTTAGTGGGTGTCCAAGTCTGAGCACCGTAGGTTATTAGAACGGTTACTTACATGGCTTGCAAATCGAGATATACGAGCACTTTATAAAGCCTACGAGATAGCTACAACTACATGCATGGCTGTGTTTCCGTCAAGGCAAGACTCATCATCTGCCTAGCCTTTCCCCAACTATGTTGAAGTCGGCTTCCAATCTAACCGGATGTAGCCGAATACTAGTATTTTACATGGAGCTGCTGCCTATCTGACCTCCACAACCTAATACGATACAATAAGACTGGTTGTCAGACTTTCGGGCCACCGAATACCTATAACGACTGTCAAATACACAAACAAATTACGTTACAAGTGACAGCAGAGACCAACGGCTTAACGTGTTTTCCGAGGTAAGGAGTAATCTCGGTACGTAATGGGTGGTCATCCATCCACGGAGCAACCTAGGCAAGGGCGGCTTTACCTGAAGATCGACCCGAGCAGCTGTTATTATTTAGCCTCAAGCTCCTCCGTCTAGAAAAGAGTAACTTGAAAGAAGATGAACATAGTGAAATAAAGAAACAATAAATAAATCTCCTATAATTACTTTGAGTATGGGGCATTAATTTATTTGATATTATATATGTACCTAGCTGTGCCCACGAATTCGTCCGCGTGGAATTTAAGAAGTAGCCTAAGTTACTCCCAATTACATCAGCCATCGGACAGCGAAAGTCCCGTCAAAATCGGTCCAGCCGTTCCAGAGATTAGCCGGAACAAATAGACAGACAGAAAAAATTGGAAAAAAAAAAATGAGTTTCTGTATGTACCGTACGAGTATATATGCATGTAGGAAATAGCGGTTATTTTAATATTACAAACAGACACTTTTTTATTATACTTTTGATTATACTAACACAATAGCCGCAGGTAAGCTTGCTACGTTTAACCTAGCTCAAACCTACTTGATTGTGTTTAGTTTGAGTTACAGTAGTTATGAATACGATAATGTTTTCCATTAAAGTTGTGGTTCTGGTAGACTGTAGCCGCAAATGTACGCTCGTTTAGATATTTGATAAGCAAACGACAGTAATGTACCGATTTTTAGGGTACTGTTGTTAAATATGAACCCCTAATTATTCTCCACATGAAATTGTGTCCTTTCTGCAACAAGAAGTATGTTTAAAAAAAACCCTGTTGTATTGTGACCAAATGAGACCTACTAGGGTCAGTTCACACCGAGACGCGACGCGACGATACTTGAAGAGGCCGGTGATTTCGCGCTGCGTCGCTCTACGCCGCGAGGCGTCGCGCGGCGCAGCGCTGCATGGCGCAACGCATTCGAATTCTACTGAAATCTACCTCACGAGACCGCTCGACGCAACGTATTCTGAATTCTCACAACGAAATGTGTATCTTTTCGTGTAGAAAATAAAGTTATATTTTGAATCGCTCTTTAAAAGTGTGCGCGCAGCGTCACGTCGCGTCGCGTCTCGGTGTGAACTGACCCTAAAGTTATATTTTGAATCGCTCTTTAAAAGTGTGCGCGCAGCGTCACGTCGCGTCGCATCTCGGTGTGAACTGACCCTCACGAGGCCGCTCGACGCAGCGCGACGCCGCCGCGCTGCGTCTCTTTACGCCGCGCGGCGCAGCGCTGCATGGCGCAACGCATTCTGAATTCTCACAACGAAATGTGTATCTTTTCGTGTAGAAAATAAAGTTATATTTTGAATCGCTCTTTAAAAGTGTGCGCGCAGCGTCGCGTCGCGTCTCGGTGTGAACTGACCCTAAAAGCTGGAAAATAATTCAGATGAAATTATCTGGCCGATAAGTATATAGGAGGTACTATAACCTGAATATTGATCCATATAAAGAGTTTAAACGATGTGGGGTACCTGTTCTACCAAGTAATGATTTCTAAAACCACAGTTAATCTAATTTAAAATTTCCAATCACGGAACCCTCGTTTGGCCCAACATGCACAACTTAGTTTTTGATATTTCTGACGCCATCGATCTGTAGCTTTAAGTAATAAAAACTTTTTTTTATCTCAGCTCAACGTCTTCGCTGTAATTTCCCGAAAACCTGTTCAAAGAAAACACGTTTGTGATAAAACAGAAAGTTTTTTAATAAATACGAGAAAATATTTGCCCTCAGACTCTTTTGATAAATAAGTACGAAATCTACTTCGCTCTAACATGTAGAAGTATGTTTATTTCAAGAACTTTATTTTATTAATCATAAACATGTCAATTTGAGCAAATTATCATGTACGTAGGTACGGTCAGCAGCAAAAGTCGCTTTACATAACCAAAATTATAAGACGTCTTAGTTTTAGAACGATCCATATTAACAGACTAGAGTAAAAGACATAACAATATTTTCATCAATGGTTACAAAAAACACAAATTCGCAAAACAATATGACATCAGATCACACTGACCAGCACAAAACTTGGAGTAATATTTATAAGTGTTAACCGACTTTTGATGCTGACTGTACAACGTTCATTCTGTATTGGTTTGCTACAGGAAATTCCAAAAAAAAGACCAACTTAGTATGCAAAGAGCATTTCGTAGCTGTCCGTTAATCCGTACGTAGCAAGTGCTAGAAGGCCTACGCATACATTAGGTATCCACCAACTAGGCATGAACAATAAGTTACTATGTAAGCAAGCAGTAGATAGACTATCATATCTATAGATAAAACTAACACAATAACAAGCACATTGTCTTACTATTTACTAAAACAACATTTACAATTTGTACTGAGTATTTGAGTAATTACTAATCAGTTTGTTAATAGGCATGTTGATTGTGGCATTAGCTCCTCTTAACCCCTGGTTAATTACTGGGCCAACATTCACCACTAAATCCGCAGAATGAAATTATAGATGCATTCAAGTGTGCCACCGCAGATGCAGTCTTCCGAGCCGCTAACGAAGTTATGTCCCGACACCATCTCACCTCCGTAACACCTACATCGAGCAAAATATAGTCTACGTTTTCGTGTTTTGAGCGCCATCCGCCATTTGAGCGTATATTGGAAGTATAACAAGTTTATTGACAAAATGAAATGTTTGGTTATGAAAATGGTTTCATGTTTTTTTGTATAATAAACGAACGAATTAACGTTTGAGATTGTTTGTATGTGTGGAAGCGCGGTTATAAGGCGAGAATCAGATGGTTCGCGTTTAAAACACGGGTGGTTCACACTTACCGATTTCCGTAAAAGAAAAATAAAAATTACCTACCTATTTTATTATTGATTCGGGACGAGAATCATTAGCATTGTTACCTCCTTGAATTTGTCGAGGATGCAAAACAACACCTTGTATATTATGATGAGATGATTATTCAAAAATCAAAAATCAATCAATAGTAAATTGTTACCCTAGGGGTGAAAGTAACTTATTTAGTCCCGAGACGAAGATTGGCTAAATAAGTCTTTAATCCGAGGTAAACACTGTGCTTTTCATTACGAATAGGTACAAGGAAAGTAAAAATAAAAACATGATTAGGCTCAAGAAAAAATGAGTAAATTTTAGAAGATCGGATTGCCGCTTTCCCTCTTACCTATTTTTTTTTCTCTGTGGCCAGCCAGCTATTGAGCCACTATTTTTCATTTTCATCATTGAAATAATGGTAAATATAAGGTCTTTACCTATGAAATTGCCGTTTTGTTTGAAAAAAGTTAAAGTATTTTTTTTTTCGAACTTGTTTATTTCTTTTATTCAAAGTAATCACCCCTGCAATCAATGCATCTTTGCCAACGCTGTGGCAGTTTATGGAAGCCCTTCTTGAAAAAATCAGCTGGACGGGAGACAACAAACTCTTCAAAGGCGTTTTGTACTGCCTCTCGGGAATTGAATTTTTTTCCCGCTAAAAAGTTGTCCAAATTTTGGAAAAAGTAATAGTCGGAAGGCGCAAGATCTGGTGAGTATGGCGGATGAGGGAGAGCTTCCAAACCCAACTCATGCAGCTTAGAGACGGTCTGTTGTGCAGTATGGGGCCGCGCGTTGTCGTGAAGTAGCAGTGGAGACGACCGATTGACCAAAGCTGGTTGCAGACGTGCGAGTTTCGCCATCATTGTGGTCAGTTCTTCAATGTACACATCTGCAGTAATGCTCTCGCCGTTTTGTAAAAAGCTATGATGAATCACACCAGCACTAGACCACCAAACTGTGACCATCACCTTTCTAGGGGTCATTTTTCGTTTTGCACATTGCTTTGGTACCGAACCAGGATCTAACCAACTTGCTGAGCGCTTTCGATTGTCAAAAAGAATCCATTTTTCGTCGCACGTAACAATTCGGTTCAAAATTCCTTCATTTCTGTGCCTGTTAAGCAGCGCAAGGCAAGTCTCGACGCGTACGTTGCGCTGGCGATCGTTAAGTTCGTGGGGCACCCATCTATCAAGCTTTTTTATCTTGCCAATCTGTCGCAAATGGACCAATATTGTTTTAATGCTAACATCAAAAGCTGCTGCCAGCTCAGCTGTAGATTGAGTTTCATCAGCTTCAACAATCACCTTTAATTCATCATTGTTGACCAAAGTTTCCGGACGACCACGAGGTTCATTTTTCAAGTCAAAATTCCCAGAACGAAACCGAGCAAACCAATAACGGGTTGTGCGTTCGTTTGTACAGTTCTCTCCGTAAACGTCGTTGATGTTACGGGTCGTTTGTGCCGCGTTGGTGCCACGACGGAACTCATATTCCATAATTACACGAAATTTCAAAGTATCCATTATGAGGAAAAATGTTGAAATGTAATGAAAATACAACGCTAATGAATAAACAAAAGACTGATTTTGTAAATAGAATGTCATATTTTTAAAACAAAATTAATTTGAATTTAGAACTCATAGCCAATCAAAACTTTTTTTTGTTTGAAAAAGTCTGTACTGCAATACGGCAATTTCATAGGTAAAGACCTATTATTTTGCCCAAATCTATGTTATTTTAAGGAAATTGTTTAAACTAAATTATAAATAAAGTTATTAAAAAAATATAGATTCTTTAATCAATACGTTATTTCAATTTTACATCGTGGCTGCATAGAAAGTTGGAACATGGTTCAATAAAAATGTGAAAATAGAACTAGTTTTGTTTTATAATTTGGCATCTGTCAGTTGAAAGCGATTCTCCCTAGGGATAAAAAGTATTACTTTCAACCCGCTCCTCAGGCAACTTCAGAACTACTTTCAGAGTATGAGTAATGAAATAGTATATTGTGTATTAAGGGCGGTAAGTAAGGAATTACGATCGAGGCTCTAGTAGAAGCCCGAAGTCGAAGACTGAGGGCTTTCTGAGTCGAGGTTCGTAATTCCCGTACCGCCCGTGAAACATACAATGTTTTTCATCACACTTGTGAGTTAATAATTATGAATATACACAATCTGCACACATATTATTACGAAATACGTGAACTGATTTGCGGATGGCGGGCTGTTTGCCCACACCACAGATTATACAAATGTTTTGTTCAGAAACTTTAAAGGCAAAATACTTACCTAGGTATATACAGCCATGACGGAGTGTAAAAAAATAAAAATTTCGACGTTTGGATACAAAAAACTATCGATTATTTAGATTTTAGAACATTAGTTGAGTAGTTAAATAACATGTAGCGAGATTGAATGAAATTCCTGTTTAGATAACATTTTAAGACAATTTTTCAATTGCGTGTAAACTCCTTGCTTGATGAACTTGCATGACCTGTGTGCTGTCAAGCGGTGCTGTAAATTAAAAAAAAATTACTTACCGCCCTAGGGTTTTATATGGGGCATTACAGCCAAGTTCACCTGTATGTTATGAAACTTTACGTGCAAATGTGATGAAAATTAAAAAAAAAAAATACTTACCGCCCTAGGGTTTTATATGGGGCATTACAGCCAAGTTAACCTGTATGTTATGACACTGTTTACGTGCAAGTGTGATGAAAAAATATTTTTCATCACACTTGCATAATTTATTTTTTTTTTAATTTTCATCACACTTGCACGTAAACAGTGTCATAACATACAGGTGAACTTGGCTGTAATGCCCCATATAAAACCCTAGGGCGGTAAGTAATTTTTTTTTAATTTACAGCACCGCTTGACAGCACACAGGTCATGCAAGTTCATCAAGCAAGGAGTTTACAAGCAATTGAAAAATTGTCTTAAAATGTTATCTAAACAGGAATTTCATTCAATCTCGCTACATGTTATTTAACTACTCAACTAATGTTCTAAAATCTAAATAATCGATAGTTTTTTTGTATCCAAACGTCGAAATTTTTATTTTTTTACACTCCGTCATGGCTGTATATACCTAGGTAAGTATTTTGCCTTGGTAAAGTTTCTGAACAAAACATTTGTATAATCTGTGGTGTGGGCAAACAGCCCGCCATCCGCAAATCAGTTCACGTATTTCGTAATAATATGTGTGCTGACTTGTGTATATTCATAATTATTAACTCGCAAGTGTGATGAAAAACATTGTATGTTTCACGGGCGGTACGGGAATTACGAACCTCGACTCAGAAAGCCCTCAGTCTTCGACTTCGGGCTTCTACTAGAGCCTCGATCGTAATTCCTTACTTACCGCCCTTAATACACAATATACTATTTCACACCACCTGCTCGATAATGTCAAATTATATGTCATGCAAACCTAACCTAAAGTAAGTCATTAACGACCTGAGGTCTAGCAGGGCAATAATATTGCACTGAATTTCATTATGACCCGCTGGTCAATAATGTGATTTGAATTTGGAACATAAATCACATACGAATATTCACGCATTCACCATTATTATCTGCACAAAAAAAAAAATTGTTCAAAAATCGAACTGGCCACCACGAGATAGAATATAATTAAAAGAAAAATAAAACAAATTAAAAAGAGGCGCGAATACTGGAAATTGCTTTGCTTTGTTCATTGTTATACAACAAATTACTTAAAATATTGCAAATTCTCACAAAAATATTGAGTGACGATAGTGATTTGACTGCGGAATACTTGATTCTAGTACTACTGCTTTTATTCTCTCGTAGATGGTGTGAAAAGTAGAGTATTCACCTCGGGGATAAAGGTGCCTTCGTCTTGGGCGACCTTGATTCCCACGCTGCACTCAGGATTCTTATCTTAACTCCCTCGCTTTGCTCGGGAGTTAACTCTAAACTCCCTCGCACCACTCGGGAGTTAACGCTAGAATCCTTCGTTTTGCTCGGGATTCAATACGGCGCCCGCTACATAAGACACTACTTTATCCCCTTGGTGCATAATCTACTATTATTTCACATAGGCCTACATGAAACAAATAATAACAGCCGCCCGGGTCGATCTTTAAGGTCAAGCCGTGCTTGCCGAGGTTGGTCCGTGGATGGGTGACCATCATTACATACCGAGTTTCCTCCGTGCCTCGGAAAGCACGTTAAGCCGTTGGTCCCGGCTGTCATTTGTAGATCTTTGACAGTCGTTACGAGTAGTCAGAAGCCAGAAAAAGTCTGACATCCAGTCTTACCAAGGGGTATCGTATTACCCAGTTACTGGGTTGTGGAGGTCAGATAGGCAGTCGCTTCATGTAAAATACTGGTACTCAGTTGCATCCGGTTAGACTGCAGGAAGCCGACCCCAAGAGAGTTTGGGAAAAGGCTAGGCAGATGATGATAGGCCTACATGGGCACTTGTAAAACGTCGACAAAAAGGTGCTCGGTTTGGGTTGGTCGTTTCCTATGGAGAAGAACCGGCAAGAAACTCCATGGTTACTCTTTTAAAATCTTTTGGCTTTACAATTTTTCTATGTTACAGTGTTGGCACTTAAGTATGAGTATAACATTTTTCTATGAGTATGTACGGTCTACGTACATTGAACTTACATCTAGCTGACAAGGCGAATCAATAGGTTCACTTGTCACAACAAATATTACGACTTACTTAGTGTGCAACATAGACATATAAATCAGTGTGCAACTAACCAACGCGCGAACCAGACATACATGTAGGAATCATCTAATCTAAACCGTACAGAGTATACTATCAATGTTTACTTCATTTTATTTAAAAACTTCCTTAGAACATTTACACAAAAGGTTTGATTATTCTACAATTCGTGTAGCAAAATATCAGTGCGAGTAACTCGATACGGTTACAGCTAGGGCATGCAAACCGGATACCCGCTTAACCGAAAAAACCGGTTAACCGACTGATTTGAAACCCGGTTTTTTGGGATAGTAAAACAGGTTTTTTCGGGTTTTTTGGTTTTTGGTTATATCTTTGATCGTTTTTCACTATTCCTCATAGTTTCGGTTTTGGCCTACCACCCAGTTAAAAAATTCACCCTGTATATCTCGGCTCCGATGCATTTTGGAAATATTAAAATTAAAGTCTTACTGTGTTATTATTAATAGGTAAAGAAATTTAAATTAGTGGCCGTAGACTTATAAAAATCATGCCACTTTTACTCAAACGCCTTTGGTTTCTTGCTGTTTACTCCGAGATTTTAGACCTTTGTGTTTACCTACCAAATGTTCCTAATTTTGTATGTTAGTCTTAGTGCCCTAAATTTTTAGACTATGATGTTTACCTAAATAATAAGTTTTATTCTATGTTATGAATGAAGAAAAAAATATTTTTATATTGATTTTTAGTCGTTTTTGAAGTCCAAACAAATTGTCATTATTTTAAACATAGGTAAGATAAACGTAACAAAATTATTTTGATTAGGCTTTAGCATTTAAAATTTTTTTCTACACATTTTTTAATAAAGATTGAAAAAAACCGAAAAAACCGGTTTCGTCCGGTTTTGTAAACAAGATACCCGAAAAAACCGGTTTCTTAAAACAACCAGGTTTTTGCATGCCCTAGTTACAGCTAATGACGTTATTTTCTTATCGCTCATCTATACGATTCACCCTACAGCAGTACACAAGTTTCAATATCACATTAGTGGCCCTTGACCGATTTCGTAATATCGATCAAGGGGAGCAGAGGAGCGTAAATGTTGCTTAGCGTTACATATTTTAAGTATATCATACCTAACTGCTTATAAATTATGTCTTCATCTTAGAGTTTTCTCAGGGGTATATGGGGTCGGTCTCCTCCCAGTCGACAAGAACCGACTGAATTTAATTATTCTTGCAGAGGGCCAATACTCTAATACTTATACAATAAACGTCTGGGAACTATCTAGCCACTAAACCAAAGCGTTGTCAGGTCAGTCCAGTGTTGGGATACTTCAAAAAAACTTTGTTCATCTATTAGAAAGCAAAACCACCGATTGCAAGGCTAAAATGCTTAGGGTACTTCGAAGCACTTTTTGTAAAATCTAGTATTCCGTCTCACTGCCTGACCGGGTATGTTATCTTTTTGGTAATTTATTTGTCTTAAATAAATCACAAGCAAGTCGGAAAGAGTTCAACTTAATCTCTATAAAAGTAAAATGAAAGGAAGGTTTCCTTCCTCTCTCTATATGCTAATGCAGGATTGAGAACCCAAGGGGTTAATCCTGCCTGATTTTAAGGCTTGCAATCTATAAATTGTGGCCAGTAGCGGCGTTAGAGTAGGGCGAGGTTGGGCGACCGCCCAGGGCGCCGGATATAAAGGGGCACGGAATGTGCTCCTCAAGGGCATCGCCAGCTTTTGAGCTAGGGGGAAAGACAGATAAAAAAAAAATTGAAGGGTTTTTACTTTCGGATGCAGCTGAAGTCATTCTAAGAATCGAGCAACATTTTTTACATAATCATCATCCACAGCCCGAATTCACCCACTGCTGGGTGAAGGCCTCGTTGTTCTTGTGCCAATCTCCACGGTCCTACGCCAGCCTCATCCAGGTTTTCTCTCGATGGCAAGTATGTCGTTTGCCATCTCGCCGCCGGACGAACCACATTTCTTTTGCCCGTTCTTGGACGACATTCGGCGATAGCTTTAGTCTACCTGTCATCCTTGCGTCTTACTAGGTGCCCTGACCAAGTCCATTTGAGTTTCGTAACGCGATTTCTAACATCGAAAATCTTTGTATAGGTATCTTCGGATTTTGACGTTAGGAACTCGATCTATCAGCTTTATGCCAGTATGGAACGCTCCATTGCTCTCTGTACAACTCTGAGTCTGCACATAACCTCCTGCGTGTACAGTCAGACTATTATTGGATTTTCGCATAATTGATAGACAAATGCTGGAATGAATAGGAGCCTTTTGCCCCGAGGCCTTAAAAGGCAATTATGTCACCCAAAAAAATGCAAAAAATGAGGCATGTGGACATTTTGATCTTAAATGACATATCTGAATTGATTCAAGGCATCATGTAAAAAATCTCGTGCTAGCTTCGCTCGCTCTTGTAGCCGACTTACTCTTGAATCTTATCTTTGTCTTAAGTTTTCCATGTAACTCCTGCATGTAGGTCAAAACAATTCTAAACTGTCAAAAGTAGTGTTTTAATTTTTTTGAATTGCAGACTACAATTTCTTGAATTTAACTTTGTCTAAAATTCGACCAAGTAACTGCTGTATAAAGGATCGAAACAGTTCTAACCTGTTCAAGCCAGGGAGCAGAAAAAAAAATTTTCGCTCGCTTCGCTCGCTCGTGTACCCTACGTCATCTTAGGTCTTGGCTTGGTCTGTATACTGTATGAAGGCCAAGTTATACCTGTATTCCAAAAAAAAATCTTACCTGCCCATGGTAGGATATTAAAATTATCGAGCTTGCTTCGGTCGCTCTCCGAACCTCACTTCATTAGTTCGTAAAATCGTCTCCGAATGGACATTTTCTTTTAGTTCCTAGACTTTTCAAATAGCTTGACAAAATCAGTAACTTCTACTTCTTTATGAATAAGTATAGAAAATCTGAAATATACCGAGGTTATAACACTTTTGAAGTGGCTATTGCATTTAAGATTCTAAGAAGAATTTCAGCAGCATCCGTAAATAGTAAATTAAAAATCTGTTTTTTTCTCATCTTGCTTGCCCCCCCCCCCCAGGCTCAAAAGCTGGCGACGCCCATGGAACAGGGTGGTGTTTCTTACGAACGTAGACGAAACTTGTGTTTGTCAATTGAAAATGAAATGGCTGAAAACATCGACTTTGATAACCTAATGAAAGGGTTCGCCGACAGGAACGCTAGCTAATAAACAATTATTCTATTAATGAATGATTATTTCATTAAATCCTTTGCCTCTTTTCGTACGGGTTTCAATTGCATTGCAGGGCACTGTAGAAATCTCGCCCAGGGCGCTAGTGCTAAAACCGGCATTGATTGTCGCATCAATAAGTTTTTTTTCGGTCACAAGCTAAAAACAAAATGGCCACTTAAAACCCGGGACTGCATGCTCTCTCGTTTTCTTTGAAAGGATTGTTTTTAGATTAGAATTAATCACGCAGACCAATTACGGAAAGACTAATGGCCTAAAAGAGCCTTCGTCACTTCGATGAAAGCGGGAGCTAATAAAACAGTAAGTAGACCGGTACTGATAACGAAAATAGAACAGCTAAAATATTTTCTTTTAGCGTACCTATGGTAACAAATAAGTAGGTACCTAAGTACCTAATATCCGCCCAACACAAATATCAGGCATTGATACCGAAACTCCGTAACATACCTAATCTGCGAGCTACGGATTTGTTTGTCAATATACGAGGTGTAAGTATAAGCTATAAGTTTTTATTAAGGTCGGGCGCGGCAGGGCTGTACGATGGCGTATGATGGCGTACGATGGCTGTACCCACGTAAATGAGTCGGCGCGGGTGGTGCAGTGTCATGGTTTCAATTTCCGGTAAGCTTTGGCATCGGCACCGACTCGTTGATGCGGTGTTAACGAATCATTCGATTTGTTTTTGATAGCATTTATAGGGCTTGTGGTCGGTTCAAATGTTCGGGTGGTGATAAAGAACAAAGGGGTTAATGTATAATACAGGTATTGGTTGCTTTTATGCTTTGTTCGTTTTGAATATAAATGACTTGAATGTGACTTCTGAAAATGTGTGTGGCGCCACTGTGTTAATAACCGGAAATTAAAAACATCATTATTTTCTTCTAGTAAAAGACACCCAAAATTTTAAACTAGCACGAAAGTAGGAACTTGTAGTGGTATTTCGCTTAAAATTCTTAACATTTCATTAGTTAGAACAGTTAGCTTCGTGTTGTAAAGTATCATCTTTTTATTTAATTAAAGAGCTTACCTTTCAGAATTCTCAATCGTAAACGGCTTTCTGATTTAATTACTTTTTGCGTTTGTAATTAATTAATTATGCTGTGTCTTGAAAAATACGTGGTAGGTTTTATTTTTTTTCTTCAATAAAGTTTATCAGCGAGACCTTTAACGCCCGACCTACTCTAGGAACTTATTTCTGTAAGGTGCGGTTTGGACGTGTTCAGTCATCATAACTGATGGGTTCGCAATCCCTTCGGATTATCGAAGGGCAGCTGTCTTGTTATTTCAGGAGCACAATAGATTTGTTTGATTTCGATCAGGAATGATGTCTTTAAACGGGCGACGAAATTGAAATCGATATGAGACGGTGTTCATACCTACTTATCCGTGTGTATTTAATTTATATGCAAATACCTACATTGTAACATTACCAGACATGGATTGGTTACGTCGCTCGATCGATTGGAGGAGACATTAGAGTTTGATTAATTTAATAATGGCAACGTTAGGGAGCTAGACATAACATAACACAACATCACGCCTGTACTCCCAGAAGGGTTAGGCAGAGTTGTATCTAATAGTACACCCACATTTCGCCAGTTAAGTTTAAATACCATATTGTAATAGGGGGCGGCCCATCGCTGGCCTAGCCTGGATATCATCATCATTATCAGCCTATAAGGTTCCCACTGATCTTACACATGAGGCCTCCTCTCTATGAGAGGGAGTGGGCTGTGTTCCACCACGCGGGCCCAGTGCGGGTTGGTAGATGTCACATGTTGTCAAATTTTTAGTTCTAGGATATTCCGGTTTCCTCACGATGTTTTCCTTCACCTTTTTGAGGGCAGTGGTGACGAAATAAATTACACAAAGTAATGCGCCTGTCTGGGTTCGAAACCACGGCTTACTACTTGTAAGTCGAGGCTGCCACCACTAGGCCACCGCTGCTCTCGGCCACCGCTGCCCTCGGCCACCGCTGCTCTCGGCCACCGCTACTCTCCAGCCTGGACAATCTATGTTTATTTATAGAGTAGGTGCCTCCAATGAAACTTCAGAAGCGTGTGTTATGCGTGTTGCTTCCTTTTTCTGGTTAACTGCAAAAAGGCAGAAAATGCGCTATTAATTTGCACTGAGGTAGACAACTAATAAAGCTTTGGCATGGAGGAGCCTCGCCGCACAAACAGAATCCTTAATGATGCTGTAATAGTCGCTGTTAATAAGTGCAGCTTCCGCCCAGTACCACATTATGAACCATCATGAAGGCACAAGACCAAGGAAATTGCCAAACTACAGTGAATCTATTTAGCAATAAAAGCTTTTACATATAAAGCCATTCAAAAACAGAACAGAGACACATTAATTAGCGAATAATGTGAATGTATACACATAGGTACATGTAAGGTACTAATAGGTATAATACTGTATAGTGTGCTTTCAGTGAAAGCCTTTCACGCAAAAGCTTTCATAACTTTACCAATCAGAGCCATGTTAATTGATTCAACATCAGAGCTATGAGTACAAAGGATAACTTCAATATAACAATGTTATAAAGGCACCGCTAGATATTACTTTAACATCAGTCTTTTTATTTCATTATGATTAAACTGTTACGATATTTCTCAGAGCACGAGCTTTAACATAATGTAAATAAGTAGGCAAGTTACCTGCTTGTTTTAACAATGTTAGAAAATCATTTTGTTAGCAAAGAAAACAGACAATCTGTTTATACTAACTGGAATACATTCTGAAGGAAACTTTGGAGAAGTTTACGGAGGGTTTCTGTTTACACTGAGCTCATGAAGTGTGAAGAATAATTTATTTTATCTCAAACATAATGAAACTGGGTTATAATGAATTCAATAGGTATTTCAGCATTTTCATGATGAAATGTTTTTGTTCCGCAACGCGTCGTTTCAAATGGTATTTAATTTGATAAAAGAGGAAAGTATTTTCCGACCTTTCGTTAAAAATCTCGTCGGCACACCTACACACACCAAAAAAAAACCAAGCGGATTAATACATATAGGTAAATTCGTGGTGTGTATATAGCCTCAGTTCGTTAATTAACACCTTGTTCGTATGAAAACAAACTAATGGCTGGAATGGTGGAGCTTGCCTTGAAATCTCCGAAGTAAGTAAGTACTTAGTACAACATCCTACTTATTGGGCAGGCGATCCAGTATTTGAGTTGTAGTTTACTCATATGAGATTTAAACTTCAGGCGTGTGTTCTGCAGGATTCAGTGAAGTAAGAATAAATATCTAGCTAAGAAGGTTCCTACCTAAGGCAAAGAAGAGAGGCAGCTAGCAACGGATTGAAATTCGTTGCTAGCTGCCTCAAGTAGTTCTAAACTATCTTTTAACCCATTTTGAGCATTTTGTTTGATGCCCTCCAAAAAAACGTTGACAATTCGTAAAACAATTGCCCGTTCAGTTTGCTCTTTTTAGTAGCTGCACCCACTTTCGTTAGCAACTCGTGCTGAAAAGCTGGACGCTATCAGTGCGCGGGGAGTCGCTAGAACATTGTAAGACCTACAGTATTTTAACCATGTTTTGTTCGGAATGAAGATTTTATTATTTTTTATTATTATTATACCCATTAGTAAGCTACGGATTTAGAGTCTGGGTTTACATCATTAAAAAAAAGTATCGTTCTCTGTTGTTTAGATCAGGTTTGGCGATTTACCTACCAAAACTCGGAAGACAGGTAAACACTTACCGAGTTCTCTCCCCAAATTTCTTTATGTGAAGGTAATTTAATTGGCCTCGATTAAAAGATAAGCAAACTTCTGAATCGACTGGTTAGGCTGCCACTTATCGGAAACAAAACTTTCCTAATTTCCTTCTTTAAATAGATCTCTTTGTGGATAGTAAAGTTCTACGAAACTCTTTGTTGAACAACACTCAAAAATCAAGAAGAATTTTGCACCATGGGCGTCGGCGGGGGTTGTAGGGGGGGCAGCTGCCCCTCGAGATTTTAACGTTTTTTAATGATTAATTACTTAATAAATTGTAGCGTACAGTAGAACACACTCTCACTGTTATATTTTTAAGGCAAAAAATGAGTCTGAGTAATCTTATTACTTTTACAAAGTTACATATTTTCTTCGAACTAACGCTCGTGGTTCGTATTTTAACCCTGTGGACAAAAAAATATCACAGAGGTTCCATTTTTCTGCTTCTGGTTTTGGCACTCCTATTGGTTTTTCTCATGATCGAGCGATATGAACAGAGGCTGGAATAAATTAGTATCCCCTTGCCCCGAAGACTTAATGTCACACATAAAATTGCAAAAAAACGGGGCTTGTGGACTTTTTGAACTACATAATATCTCAATCGATTGAAGGCATGAAGTAAAAAAATTCGTGCTCGCCTCGCTCACTCTTGCAGCCCACTTTGTTTTGAATCTTATCTTCATCGAAACAATTCAAACCTTTACAAAGTAGTGTTTTAAAATGGTGAGCTCGCTTCGCTCGGTCTTGCAGACTAAGAGGTTTGACTTTTGACTAAGTCAATCCTGTATGAAGAATCGAAACAACTAAGTATAACCTGACCAAGGCAGAGTGTAAAAAAAATCAAACTCACTTCGCTCGCTCTTGCATTGCCCGGTTGATGGCAAAGGGCTCGCCCCTTATAACTTGAGGCTCCAGTAGGTACACCTCTGCCCAACCCTTCGGGGACTACAGGCGTGATATTTTTCATCGTCGCTATTTAGTAATTTTATAGATTTACAATAATCGAAACTGATTTATTCGCATAATAAAAGTTATCTCAAAGTTCAAGTTTAAAAATCAGCATCTTGGGCTGTCACTTTATATCCACATAAAATCCAAATCCCAAGTCCATTGCCCAATGCCAGGACGTCCTAAATACTTCAGGTTCTCCAATAATCCCTCGAGACTTCCGTTAAGTGGCAGGTTTGTAATATAAATACTAACTTGGAACAGTTGGAACTCAATGTTTGTTTGTCGAAGACTCGAATCCTATTTTAGGGTTCCTTAAGCAAGGGTCAAACGGGGCCCTATTACTGAGACTTCGCTGTCCGTCCGTCCGTCCGTCCGTCTGTCACTAGGCTGTATCTCATGAACCGTGATAGTTAGCCAGTTTAATTTTCTACAGATTATGTATTTCTGTTTTTGCTATAACAACAAATACTAAAAATAGAATAAAATAAATATTTAAGGGGGCTCCCATACAAAAAAGTGATTTTTTGCTCGTTTTTTTAATTAATGGTACGGAAACCATCGTCCGCGAGTCCGACTCGCACTTAGCCGGTTTTTAATTTTCAAGTCTTCCTTGTCCTGGCTTTCTTCAGTCGCTGTAATTTAAGTCAAGAAGTAGTGTTTATAAATTGCTTATATCTCCGCGCCACCTAAACGCTACTGAAAAGTTTAACATCATTGAAAGAAAATTTCGTGCCACCAAAACTTATCTCATGCTGTTTTTTAAATTGTAATCAATTCAATTTATGTACCGCGATTAGACATTTAACTTTGGATTGCTTATATACAGTGCTAACGAAGTAGTTTGGTAATGGTTGTAGGCAATCGTAAGCCACGAACGGAGTCGCGGAGTAAAGCTAGTCGTAGTCACAAATAAATTCTCCGTTCGAGGGAGGCTATCGTCATAATGACCTATTTATTGCTCCAACATTTTCCCGCTTTTCCTGAAATACGAGTAACTGTTGAGTGCTCAGATAATTGGAGGAACAATATAAATGCTACTTACGTTTCTCAAGATTGGGTGGATACCTACCGCCTACTGAAGTATTTTACAAACTAGTTGCTACGCTATTGTTCTAAGTTATCTAAGTACCTATGTATTTAGTTCTATAGAATCTAGTTAAAAATATCTCTGGTTTAATTTCTTCGCCGCAGCATTTTAATAGCACAAACATAAACAGAAAACTTTTCCTATGCAAGAAACTAAGAGCAAATGTTTAAAGAAAACAGGGGTCACGGTAATGGAGTCGTGTAATATTAACCACTTCACACGCTACTCCCGAGATCCCGACTGGCGACTGAAGGAAAACCTTCCTGGGGAAGAGCTTACAGAATAAATGATATGTCCTGCATTAAAATCCCCTGCCAAGGCTCCATTCACATCACAAGAAAGTTTAGCCCAACTTATTCACATCATAACGAAGTTTATGAGAGGAATTCGGAATTTTCCTGGAATAATTTGATTTCCGGCTCACTGAAGAAATAATCAATACAAGTTATTGCTTATTTCGAAATATTTAATAGCGAAAATACCTCGCGTAAAATTTCTGCTTGTTAATAAAAATATGCCTACTAGGTAGGTACTACAGTATTATCTAAGTACATAATGTGTAAGTTCCTAAGTACGTGAATTATTAGTATTTATTACGCACGTTCGGTACAAATAAGTTTTCGAATTTGGAATTTTTGAAACTTGATGAGATGTAATTTAAAAATCGAATTAACCTGAAATTTTGTCGCGTCGTAATAATTATTATAATTAAATATTCAATTTAATTAAAATTAATGTTAGTGTAAATGGGTACTTTTGAGTACACAATGAATACAAAGTTTCTGTTGCTAGTGGAGTGGTATCAAGAGTGGGAGTACATTGATGAATGTATCAAGGTAAATATTATGACGAGTTTTATCGTACGAAGATTAATCACAGTATATCTAACGGCGCGGCGCTGGTAACAGTGCTTGTTGCGAAACTAGGAAATTTTGCCTCAAAAATTAACAGTCGTAAAAGTAGGTAGGTATTGTATTACCCCTCAGTTGGATTTTTTTAACATTTAGGTACTAGACAATACTTCCCAAGTAGCACCAAACAGCATTATTGGATGTCACGTAGGTTCCACATCGGTAACTTTAGCATTTATGAAGACTTTTATGAGTTCACTCGAACTGCACATGCTGAAAATTACGCTATCGGCAGATTATTGTATATATAAACAACCACAGAAATCCCAACTAGCAAAATATGTGCTTATAACTATCTACACGACTATTTTTTTAACGCTTATAAAATACTTATAGCTTGCTACAACCCTGGATTTGGGCACACTTATAGGAGCATTTTATTTTTATAACAATCGTATAATCAACTTACACAATGTTATTAACTCCTATGATGTACTTTGGTAGCATTTGAGAAGTATAATGAGACCTACAATGATAGACACACAACCTTTATAAGTATGATAACTTGTATAAGCGTCTGATACAAGATCCTTACCAAACAAATCTTGTTTATAATGTGTTAGTAAAGTACTTCATTGTTGATTATAAGTGTATTTTCCAATACTTGTTTTATGTATTTTGTTTAGTGTTTGCTCCCTGTGTAATCGAATTGAAAAGAAAAATTGAAATTAAAAACGTAAATACAGGATTAATTTATTATAAGTGTTAGGTATTACTATTTGGTATGGTAGCATAGTGTGTTAATATAGGGTGCGAAACCATTGGGAAGTAATATTCAATGTTAAAATATACTATATTTATATCATATTTTTAAAGCGCCTCCAAAAATTGAACGTTACACAATTGTTATAACAAGCTAATTTATCTAATATTCGCCATATTTAAAAATGATATTGACCGAGAGCGTTTTAAGACTATTATAAGCATAATAGCGCTTGTTTCAATATTAATAAGAACTATTCGCCTCCATGTTAATATAAAATAGGGTTCCTCATTGAATCATTATTTAAAACATTGAATTTTTTTTAGGTGTTATATTTTTAAGATGGTTGTATTTCTTAATGTCGACTGTTTTTTAAGCAACGACGCAGAACAGATTAAACATAATAACTTTATACTTATAATATGCTTGGTTAAATAGTTTTTAAGCGTATGGCTCTTATAGTGGTCTAATTTAGTGCTTTTACTTTTATAATAATTCTGATCAAGACTATATTATAACAATCTTATTAAGGACTCCCCTAAGTATGTTATTAAATCTAATACTCCTACTCAATGCTACAATAGGAGTAGAAATTTTACAAAGACTATTAGTCTTGCTACATGCACTTTTGTCCTACAACTGTCTAATAACTTAATCTTGTAGTGAACTATAAACCTTACTTATAAGATCAAGAGATCTTGAGTATGACAAGGCTTATAACTTAATCCGGTAGTATACTATAATCATATGTTTTAAGAACAATTGATCTTGAGTAAATCACAGCTTGTGGAAAGCTATTATAAAAATGGAAGTCTTTACGGGTGCTAGTATAAGAGTTTTATTAGTCTTGGCAGTCCTATAATTTTTATTATAGGACTTATTTGCTAGTTGGGATAACATTGTAATGTTGCGAGCGTTAATATAGGTGTCCAGGGTCTGTTTGAATCAGCATTAAGCAATCAATAGTACTGTCAGCTACAATATAGCATTTTTGTGGACCTGAAAGTAGCATTCTGAATTGAACGCCACAAACGTACCCATAAAATGATTGCATTTTAAAAAAGAACATGTGAACTGCTATCACTTCAATTAAAAATGATATATTGCGGCTTGCTGAATATAGTTGAACTTTTATAGTGTTAATCAGCCTGCTACACGCAATCTTATAATAGCACTTATCTAGCCCACATAATCTCTATGGGTGAATTTATATGATGCAAAATTACAGCAAAATGCTATAAATTTGATCACATGTAATCTTTGATCCTGGTTGGAGCTGAATATTTGTACTAACATAGGCAATTAATCTACTTATTCTCTTAAATAAGATCCTGAAAGACTATCATTAGCACCCAGCACATATTATCTTATCAGTTAAACACCGCGCCGTCACCATTGCAATATTGTGGTATTTTATTTAGAAATGCTGAAATCTAAACGTACAAAGGATTTAGCGGTCCATGGGGTGCAATATTTGCATACTTACGTGTTACCCACAGTAAAGCTTTACAAGGATCTTGTCTGACTTGTTCGACGCAAAAGCTACTCGTGTGATATTGTTACGGATTTTTATATCACGAGTGAATTCTTATACAGCACATAGCATTTAATTTTGATTAATGTTGTACACATTGTTTGTCCAGGTTTCAGGTTTTTATCTACTTATTATAATGATACTAACAATTTATTTTTGTTTTGTCAACGAAAATAACAACTAGATTTGAAATGAATACCAATTACATATTTATAAGTAAAGCAGCGTAATGTCAAAATAAATGTAATTAAAAGAGATTTCTACCTTTTTTGTATCATCAAATTATTTTCTTCTACAAATTTCAAGTAAACTGTCATATTTTGAGAGCGCGTGAAAATATTCGCCTATATGATAATTGACAACTTGCTTCCCAATAAAATTGCATGCATCAAAGCATGTTAGAGAAAAAATCAAGGTTACCGAAAACTATTTTACCTCTAACACTGCTCACAAAATAGTTCGCATGCATACACCAAAATAATAAATAAAAATTATACACAATTTTGCCACTTGTAAAAAAAGGGATTAAATATAATGAGCACCAAAAAATACTTTGAGATCCTAAGCTACGTTACCAAAAAAAAATACTAAACACCAAAAAAATTGTATTCAAAGACCAAATATAGTAAATGATCACCAAATTTTGTGGCAAGAAGAACTAAGGAAGCAAGTGCGAGCAAAGCGAGCTCGGGATATTGGGCACCCCGACTCGGACAGGTTAGGTTCTTAGTTCGCTCGCTCCGCTCGCTCACTAGACCCCGCCATCCCCTTCGTGTTAGGTTACTTTAAACCCTGCAGAGAGAAATAGGAGCCCCGCGTAGCGGGGCTCCGTCGACTACGCCTTAGTTCGGAGCTGTGATTTTCAGGTTTTTAATTCTGGTGATCATTTACTATTTCTGGTGATCATTTACTATTTTAGGCAGTATAAAAATGTTTTTTAAGGTTATTTTTACTTTATCTGGTGTTATGTTAAACATAAGCCGTAAAAAAACAGCTGAAGCTTTAAAAAGATCACGTCTGTAGTTTGTGCTGAAAAATAGGTAACTCACATCTAATAATCCACTGTAAAACACCCACTTAACAATCAGCCAATATTCTCTTCAGCAGGCTTGTACAGCTTAAGATTCTATGGTAGACAGTAATTCAGCTGATATACAGCAATTCGGTGTTACTTGGGTTAGCCTTTAATAATTCAATCGGCCAATCCTAAGCGTTCTTACCCAAGTAAAGTTACGCATGTAAGTATAATACTAAGCCTATTTTAAACTTTTGCTGAATTAGCATACCTACCTACCTTTACCGAATCGGTAGAACTGAAATGCACTTTTTATTTATGCGTAATATCTACTGAAAATATTCAGCTAAAACAAATACCTACTCTATTAAAAGGCCAAGTTACTCGCTGAAAATTCTGAAATCACTGAGTTGCGCTTTGAGCTTTTCTTTAACTATTCGGTAATGCGATACGCTGTAGACCTTTTGCAATAGGAGAGGGTAGGTAGTTAATTATCAGTTAAAGCGCATTTTTATATTTAAAAGGCGTTTGTTTATTGCGATTTTGTTTTCACCCAGCTGTTTGCCTTGTTTTATGTTTATTACAGAAGTAAATATGTAGGTAACTATACAAGGTGTTGTTTTGCAATCTCGTCAAATTTCAGGAGGTGGTGGTCAGAAAAGACATAAATAATCAATTAAAATTACCGTACCTAGTTAATTATTAATAAACGCTGATTTTTTTGGTTGTTTAAGTTTGTCAATATTTCAGAATAACCCCTTTAACGTGGTTTAGAGAATAAGAAATTATCGAATAAACGTTTGAAATTGTTTGTATGTGTGTAAGCGAGGTTATAGAGCGAGAAACAGACGATCCGCTTTTAAAAAAAGGGTGGTTCACACTTACCGATTTCCGTAAATAAGAAAAACAATAAAAATTACCTACCCATTTTATTATTGATTCGGGACGAGAATCATTAGCATAGTTACGTCCTTGAATTTGACGAGAATGCAAAACAACACCTTGTATAGGTTAGGCAACTACTAAGTTCTGTATTTAAGAGCAAAAAAGTCAACTACCTACATTATTTCATGAATTTCTTTATCCATTTTAAATAGGTAGGTACCGTATTCCCACCGTATTTTTGTGTCTCTCACAATATCTAATTTAAATGCTGGGATTTCGTTACCTACCTACCTACTTTTGTATTTACGTTCGTTTATACCAGCTATTTCAGGACGCGCCTAGCTCAAAGGAGCAAGTTGCTACTTTACAATAACTCAAAAAATTACCGACTCGTTTCGTATTCAGTTTCCAACCGACATCTAGTGCAGAGTTTCCTCAACTGCCGATTGTAGGGGAACATAACAATAAACTACATTCCATGGACTTGCCAACGAGTTCACCGGCAGCCCCGTAACCTAGTCATTTGTATGCCTCACTACGCCAACAGATGGCGTTGGCAGTTTAAACTTTCTCACTTTTATGCGATGGCTAATTTTAAAACTCGTTTTGGGCAAGATATTGATTAATTTTAGTAGTGAGTGAATCACATCTTTGTGATTTACAGACGGAACTTATGGAGATGATTACTGGTACTCCAATATTGCCCATTATTTCTTTAAATAATCATCAGGTTTTGAAATACCTTCCATTTTAATATTTTATGTTAACGACGATCGAGATTTAATCCTAAAGTAGGTATTTATTCATTATTTACAAGTTGGAACACTTGGAACAGATGTCCGTGGGATAACGAGGGATAAAACAATTTATACAATTTTGCAAACCCAGTAAATGTTCCTACGTACTCGTAAAAGTATTTAAGACATTTTACGGACCTACATACATTGAGTCTTCTACCCTCATGTAAATGAAATATATCCGCTCTAGTTCTCACATACGTCGGGTCGGGGGTCCACACAGCTGCGGGGTAAAAAACGGCCATTTGTAACCTAGACAGATGAGTGCAACTTATTTTGCGTTTCTGCTATGAATTTATTTCATGTTTGTATCTATGTAGCATAAGAGATGTATAAATGAAGTTGCAGTAATAATGATGTTATTAAATGTATGAAATCAATAATTACAACAATAATTTACAAACTGAGTCTGTTATCTAAAAGCACGGAAAATAATTTCTCAATGACAAATGTTATAAATACTTACCAGTTTTTATACCTACCCCCAGTCTTTTATTAGTTAATTTACGCAACCAGACGCGTCTTAATTTTTGCTGTTTTAGATGGAACTAGCTGTTTGTCATTTTTAATTATTTTTAACTAGCAACTTCCTTTGACGTTATTAATTATAAACGAGAGCTGGAAGTTCCTAACTGGATTGCTCACTGATCAACTTTTTTATATACAATTACTATTTTTAATTACCTATCCAAATAATTTTAGCAGAATTGAGATCGCCATACGCAGTAACCAGCGTGCAGCTGTGACGTCAACAATTTATTGTACTTAATGCATACACCCGTCCACTTCCTTTGTTTGTGAGAACATTTAGTCCGTGTACTTGCTCGATACTTTTTTTTTTTTGATAACTCTGTATGAACTCTGTCTATCATTTCATAAGGTGTTTTGAATAGTGTTTATAATATAAACGTACCTAATCAGTAGGTGCCGATGTTTAGTGCACTGACTTGAAAAGGCACAGTGTCAGAATTATTAAGAAAGAAACTATGTGGGTACAAAGTATATTATCGCTTTTCTCATCCAAGAAAGCATTCACAGATTCTTAGAAGCGTACCTACAATCTCGGTGCCGTTAAGACAAAGTACTTACATAGGAATTTTAAGTATAGGTCCAGCTACTTGCCTTAAATTCCGTTTACAACAAAAATATACAATATCTTTTGAATCAGAACCATGGGTGAACGTGGGACGGGAGTAGGTAAATGAGATGAGAAGACGCGAGAGGGAGCGCGGAGCATAGAGGTTGGGATGACGCTTGGTCCGGGCGGGGGGCCCGGGAACGATTCATTGATCCGAACCGTTCTCGGCACTGCGACAGGGACAACAAAGGGAGGGCCCGCTGCCGTGCAGTTTCTCTCTCACTCCATTCAATGTAGCTTAGCGTAGATAATCATGAGTAAAGATTAAACTAAAGAAACTGTTTTATTTTAGCAGAAAATAGATTAAATCACTACTATTTCTCGCTTGGAATTTAGCTTTGACCTTGATAACGAACAAAAGCGACATTTATTTTGAGAATTTTCTTAAACAACATACTTTGTAAGCCTAAGAGTTTATGGATATTGTAACAAAGAATACCTAGTAATACATCTATTTACTATTACACCAAACTTATTTTTTTTAAATTGAGAGCTGTGCTTACGACCCAACTCAAAAACCATCCGTAATTTTGAGCAAGAGGAACAGCAACATTACTTGTCGCGCGTTGGATGTCGAATAAAACCGATTCCATTCTCTATCCTTGTCTTACACACAGTGATTCGCACGGGCGAGGCGACTCGTTGAGTGGCCACGCGTGCTCGTAGCCGCCGTTGTTGCACATCGACATTAACCGCTTTCAGTGCTAGAGCGCGTTCCTCCGCGCTATACTCACATAACCTCAAAGTTAAACAACCCTGATTATTTTAGTACTATTCATTGTAATACCATTAAATACTCATGATTACCTCGAATTTATAAGTTAGTGTTGTGGAAGTTTACGCCCAGCCAAAGGGCGTACGTGGAGTGTATTTTTGTGCAACACAAAGTAAATACAAACGGCAAGCTGTGGGGATCAGGGGCCTTTTTTTTGCCGCCGCAGGGGATGTACTATCCTGTGAGTATACACTTCAGTATCTATAACGATAAATAATCTTTATATGCAGGCATAGATAATAATTTGTTTTTCGAGCCCGGGATGTAATAAAGATAACCCCTGGTGTCAGACGGCGGAGCACAATGTTATGGCATCTATGGCGCATGGCGTTACATGCCTACTCTACTGTTTCAATGGCATAAATAGATCCTAACTGTTGTTTGCTGTTCATTGTTATTGTCCTAATATTTTAATTCAAAACAAACTGTAATTTATCCTGTATCTATTTATGTCTCTGGACCACGTAACTATTAAAGTTTTTTGTTACATTTATTGTTAGTCAATAACAATTACATATCGAAAATACGGATCATTGTATGTATCTCTTCTTGCATCCATTGTTATGACATTGAAGTTGAATGAATTCATTGAAATTCATTGTTAGTTGTCTTTTTCTGCTACACTAAAATGACGTAAGATAAAAAGAGACATTTTCATTTTAGTCACAACCCATACAACGTTGTAAAATAGTCAATAATCGGACTTTTTTTTAATCATTTTTGTTTACCTACGTATTTTGTTCTTTGGCTTTAAGAGTCTGCGAAAAATATCTTGTCAAGAATACGTTGTTGTAAACAAGTGGATATACCTATATGTATACTTGATACCTTTTCTACATATAGATCAATACAGTCAAGATCGAAACGAATTATTTTTTATTTCTTTAATAATTATGTACAATAAAAAGAAATTAATTTTAAAAAAATATGTAAATGTTTAATAAAAAAAAATAAAAAAACATACTTGACTCCCTAAAACATTTTGTTTTGAATCTGTCAAGCCTCAAAATTTGAAATCGAGCTTCTGTAAGTTCTGTAACGACAATTATTTTTTCATAGTTCAACTATAACTTGAGTAGAAGTGTTTTGGCCGCGTTCTTTGGTATGACGAAAGAAAAAACAGGAATGTTGATTTAAAATGTAAGCCGATACCTAGGCACATTTAACTGCACTAACTAGGTAGAGATACGACTGAAATTTAACACCTCAATGCTAAAGTTTATGCGTGTGTTCTTCATTATAATGCTTCTTATTAATAATAACATGGATTATTTATCTGTCTGCCTTGAATAAAGACCGAACTACATATTCTAGATCTCTTTTCAAGTACTCAATCTAAGATTCTAAAGATGATAAAGGGGTAAATTGATAAAATACATTGTATCTACGTCTATGTTTGGATCGCTGCTCTTGACGACTCGGCGCCACCAAATTGACTGTTGTGAAACAAATTTTATTAATAATCCTAACCCACTTTATAGATGTTTTTGAAGTCGTCAGCTAGGTACGTATCGTTCTTTAATAAATACGGGAACTTTTGCTCAATATTAAACCTATCCGTGATAGAAAAACCCATACGAGCTAAAACAAGACCTATGCACGAAATAAATGACTAGAGGATTTAACCATACGACCCAATTACCCATGTGTTAATTTAAACAAACACGAGATAGGTGCGCACTACGTATTTTGTTTGTCGGTTGTAATAAAACTGTCCAATGTCCCCCAGCATCTGCAAATCAAAAGATTTACCTGACATTGTATTTTTTTGTTAACAATACCCTTAACAGAAGACTGGTTGGTAATACTTGGCATACAAAGTCGGACGTTTTGTTGAAATTGAAGTAAATACCATCGTCTGGCTCCCCTCATTTTAAATATTTGGAGAGAGCTGCCATTGGCAGCGACGGAAGGGGAGATTACAGGAACCCGTTCAAGCCTCAAGGTGAACGCGAAATTCAACCAGTGATGGTAATAAGGACAAATTATTCGCATACCGGCCTTTTGTTCACATCTCCCTGTTCATGGATGTATTAACTTCACGACTTTGGGTCGACTACCTGCCAGTAAACATTGAAACATCGAACACGCAGGTAGCAGCAAACTAAACCTCGTTCCAAATCGCAGTTGGCCTCTTTTATACTGGCTCATTATTATTTTTAACCGTATTTAACTATTGGATGAATAAAGTAGGAGACAACCCCAACAACAAACACGTTTAAAATCTGATGAAAAGATTTCAACATCGATAAAAATGGTCCAGACGCTTAATGTACCGAATACAGCAATAGCAAGCAGCATAGCAACGCCATCCATAAGTATCAGGTCATGTCGTGTGTCAATAATCTGTATAAGTGTGTGAGAAATAGGTATTGCGAACCTACCTGAAGTATTATTTTGATTACCTGCTCGTTCAAACTGCGTCGGCAGGTAGGTATATACCGTGAGAATAAGACTGACACTAAACAGTTTTAATACCCTGCTCATATTGATCCACTACGAATTTACACTACCCAAACCGTAAATTAGAAGACGACAGCTTCACTACAAAACATGTTAAAAAGTTATCAAACATTCAGAATAGTTTCTTTTAGGAATGTTCAGAATATAACAATAAATATACTTTTAGGTTTTACTAATTTCGTTACCGGCCATCCGTTCCTAATGGCAGATCTGTTGGTGTTCGGAATCCCTGAAAGTTACAAATTAATTTAAATGTTCGGAACACAGTCGCTCGGTCAGAGTCGCCCTTGTTGGATCTGCTAATGACTTACTTATTTCGCTCGTTTGAAACTCCATCGAGATGACGGAAATTGACTTATCTAGCCCTTTTGGAGATAAACTTTTCAATTACTTATTGTAACATTAATTAGGTACCTATGAGTTACAACTTTCTTTCAATGAAATAATGCCAAGCGTGGTTTTTTGGTACAGTACAACATGATATTAGAAAATAATGATTTAGTTATGCAGACTCTATATGTTTCGATAAAAGAAAAACAAAGTATTGATACGATGTCAGAAAAAGAATAACTGCCAATGACAACTTAAGTAATAAATTTGCAACGTACGCACATAATTATTGTGCACAAATAGATCATTTATTGTGCACAAATAGATTTAATTTAAAATTTATAAGAAGTTAAAGTGAACGGAACTAACATTTTCTCCCCTACCGTGAGAATAGCACTTAGTTCGCCACGAGATGGCAAATAGGTTTCCGTCCCACATCTTGCCTCGGATGACGGCTTGGTTTCTGCTATTTAAATCTTTACGCGTCAAGAAAATGTGTACGAGTTTTCTCTCTATCTGTACATAACACGGTACATACTAAAAGAGCGCATTACCTACGTATTATTGAATTCGTAAATTGTTCACGCATTGGTCGGTGTGTGTAAATAAAGCCGCCGTACAACTTTCCGAAGTCGTGTAAATACTAAACAATGTTTGCTTTTAATGACTTGCTTATAGGCGCTGTTAGACTTATAGGCCGGAGATTTTGTGGTAGACCATTGATTGCAACATAAACTGCGAGCAAGCTGAAAGCTGGCAGGCGTCGATATTGTTACAGAATATTGACCATCGATATTTTCGTCGGCTATGAAGGCTTTGAAACTACCAGTACTGAAATATTTAGCTATTTGGGATTTTAAAAATCTTTCTTCCAAGATAAATCAGGTACCTATAATGGTTTAGGTAACTGCACTCTTCTGTTAGCATTGAGCCACACGAGATCCGTCATTTGTTTGCTGGCGGAAGCTTTCTTTTACATTCGCCCTCGCTGATGTTTGCCGAGTAAATACATCATTCTCATAATATAAACATTACCAAGAACTTTTGTAACCCTTGCCAGTTTGACTAATTTCAAAATACCACATACACTTGAATGGTTGTGTGATCCGCGGGTTCTTTTCTCCATGGAAAATTATTTGAACAAGAAAAACCTTTGGCTCTTGTGACAGTTTGGGAACAATATTGCTCCAAAACACATGCTCACTGCCGAGCGAGACAATGACACATACGAGGGATATATCTTGCAAACATAGATAGTTAAGAGCTTTCTTTTATTTATTTTTAGAAAGAAATATATTATATCGTGCCAGTCCCGGAGTCTGGATTTGTGCCTGGTTGAGGGAAATAGGCTCGCCCCCTATTACATGGGACTAAAACATAACTAGCGTATGTGTGGCCTGTGCAAACCTACTTCGAAGAAATGTAAACTCATCTAATAATGTGTGATTAATAATCATAATATTTGCTAAAGAGCATTGCATTTAATAGCTATAGTTTATCTTTCATTCAAAATGAATTAATTCAATTCATTAGTTCACCAAAACGTACGAAAAAGTGGAAGGTTTGTGTCGGTATTTGTTTCAATTACTTCGTATGTCTTGTCTCGATGTAATTTCGGTAAATTGATTGTATTGTATCCGTTTCACTTACACGCATTTTATATTGTTCAGAGCACCCTAATGCCCTTTCGACGAAACCGTAATAATATTAAATTACGATATTCGAATGGAGTATATGTGATGTGCGAGCATATGCCAGAAAATTGAGATTTTTTTTTCAATTTGGCCAAATTTGTTATCTTTTTAGTTCGTAATGTAACCAAATATTGCACATCATGAAAAGTGTCATTCAATATCACCAATATGGGATCAAACTTCAGGGGCCTTTGGCTATTTTAATTGGAAGTCTCAAAGCGATCAAAACTGATGTTTATGAGCAGAAACAACGTTGTGTGTCTGCTATCCCTGGAGGCAAAAGGCGTAACAGGATCAATATACTATTTAAACAAGCCACAACGGAACCATATTTACGTACAATGGAATCTATATTAATGTGATGCCCTTCAGCAGTAAACTAAAAACGAATTTAAATTGCACATTAAAATCAAAAGCTGCGGTATCATTTCCCTTGTGATTCTTGACTCAGTGTTTGCCTTTACAGAGTGAGCTTTGTGTTTAAACTTCAACCCAAAACTGCGAAGAACACATATAATTCTTAAAAGAGAAGTGAACTCGAGTTCAGAAAACCTTTTCCCATGATTTCGGTTTTCTCTGTACAGCTATCTCAAAAACTTATCCTGTATATTACGAATGCCGACTGGGTTTATTTACGGTAATACCGCTCGCTGAAAAAGCAGGGCACCTGCGTCTATGTGTAATCATTCACTTTATAATGGGATGAATTTCACTACCAGATGCTCAGTTTCAATGACGATGTCTTCATGCCTATAATATCTCACAATCAGGTATCTGGCAGCTATTCTCAGGTTTAGGAATAAAGTCAATATCAAGACATTAGTGGATTTTTATCTTTAATAAAAAATTGTTTCACAAGATTCTAGCGTTATTTTTTTAGTGGGTAAGGTTAAATTTGATGGCATTAATATAAAATTGCGTCAGCTTTCATGTGTGACATTTATTTTTAAAACGTTTAACCCACTTCTAGATCTATAAATAATTGACTTCTAATCTATTTTTTTCTTATATCGTCGATATCCGACTTAATAACACATAATTAGTCTGTCGTTTCGTTATAGTGGGTTATTCTCAAATAGGGTTTTGAAATTGGTATTTTAATAAGAGCATTATCACAAAGGCCTTGTTTAACTGAGCTATTCAAAATATGTAAGTACTTTACTATTTTATCCTGCCTTATAACCAGTCGTTCTACGACAAGTTCAAATTTTAACTGTGTCCAAAACTTAATCTGATAAAATTACTTTTTCTATATACAAGGTGTTGTTTTGCATCCTCGTCAAATTCAAGGAGGTAACTATGCTAGTGATTCTCGTGATTCGAGGTATTCCACGAAGCACACCCAAACGAAGCACACCTAAAGTATTCCATTTAGCACACCCGTAGGTGGGCTTCAAATAAAAATTTGAAATAATTAATTTCCTATTCCACGAAGCACACCTACGAATATCACTCGCATAGTGCGGGGACTAAGAATTAAAAATGTCGATAGAAGAAAATATTTATTATTTAAAAGACTACCTTTTTCTAACATCATTCAGTTTCATTATAATAATGTGACACAATATTTGTCATTTTTGTAATCTTACTAATTAAAATCACAGATTGTTTCATAATTGCAATAAAACTTGGACAAATATCAAAAACATTGTAAATATTGTTTTACATAGAGATCTATGTTAAAGTTTTCTTATAGCTACCTGTTTAGTGAATAATAAAAATACTCTACTTTAACATAAAAAAATCACAGATTGTTTCATAATTGAAATAAAAACTTGGAAAAATATCAAAAACATTGTAGATATAGTTTTCCATAGAGATGTTGAAGTTTTCTTATAGCTACCTGTTTTACGTCTTATCTATGGGATTAATATATATGAACATTATGGAAATTACAAGTATTGTATCACATTATTATAATGAAACTGAAAGATGTTAGATATTTAAGTTAGTCTTTTAAATAATATATATTTTCTTCTATCGATATTTTTATTTCATAGTATCCGCACTATGCGAGTAATATTCGTAGGTGTGCTTCGTGGAATAGGAAATTAATTATTTAAAAAAAAATTTGAAGCCCATCTACGGGTGTGCTAAGTGGAATACTTTAGGTGTGCTTCGTCTGGGTGTGCTTCGTGGAATACGTCAGTGATTCTCGACCCGAATCAATAATAAAATGGGTAGGTATTTTTTTTTCCTATTAACGTATGTCGGTAAGTGTGACCCACGCGTGTTCATTTCATTTCATTAAACGCGGCCCGTCTGATTCTCGGCTTATACTGCGTTTATTCTATAATTTATTATTCCCTGAACCACGTTAAAGGGGTTTTTCTGATATACTGACAAACTTAAACAACTAAAAATCGGCATAATTAACTAGGTACCGTAAATTTAATTGATTATTTATGTTTATTGTGACAACCTCCTGAATTTCGACGAGGATGCAAAACCACACCATGTATAATCAATTAACAATACATAATTTTATAAATAAGGTATTGAGATTGTCTGTCTGTTAAAATGAAACAAGCCGATATTAAAAAAAAATAACACAAATGTAATAAATGTGTAATTTTCGGTAAAGATCCGAAACCGATTAAACAGTCACACACCTTCTGAATGAATGAATTTTCTGTTAATATAAGTATTCTTAGGTTTTGTAAACGGTTCATGTTGTGAAGTGTATGCTTCTGTTAGATGTTATGTAGTAGAATGTAAATATTTGTCGTAAATACATATCAGCTATGTGTTCCGTCGCCAAGCAAAATGCCAGGCCACCTACTTTCTTTGTAGTTTTGATGGCAGCCGTCTCCAGCGGGCGTTCATTTGTCTACGACTGCTCGTTGACGCTCGCTAATCAACAGGCCGACATAACTACAACATTCAATATTATAGTCTCTTCTAAATTGATCATTGTTGGGATAATATCGATAGGTGCTATAATAAAGAGCTTAAGGACAGTAATTCTCACATAAAATTGTTCAAATCGGCACAAGAACTTAAGTATTTGGATCTAAACGATAACTGCTATTTCTAGATAGCTAAAAATGCCATTCATGCTTTCATTTGCTATTTTGATGATGATGACGCCATCAAATTGATTTCGCCCACAGCGACTGCATTCGATGGGTTTTTAGGGTCTTTGTTTGGTATTTTAGCACCCTGTGGGATCTGTCTGATATTTTTCTTATTCATAACAATAGGACCGGATTTTGTGCTAATTTGAGCATTTATTAGACGAGACGAACTGAATTCCACCCATTTTCGAATGAGCATCAATATTTCTTAAATGAAAAAAGTTCAGTTAGATAAAAATCATTATGTGTTTCTTTGAACTTGGGAGTCAATGGCTGTTTAGTTAGAAGAATAAACGTGTAAAGTGAAGAATTTTATGAGAAAGAATTTAATATCAGTAAGGAGGAGTTAACGGAAACTTGTGTAGTTACCGTGTTATTACACGAGCGTCGTGTTTGAACAATCTTTTAAAACATTTCTGTGGTATGGTCGGTATAATGTTTTTTTGTGGTTCGTTAACCGCTTGTTCTATTCCTCACTTTGTCATTGAGCGCGTGTTGCGGTTTTCTCCAGACAATTTTTGTAGAACTAAATAAGAGGCGACACAAATTCTTTTATTACTACTTTTAATTCCTATGAATTTGATGTGATGATTCTACTTTATAGGTTGGTATCAACATATCTCAAAATTGTTGTCAAAATTCTTTTTGGATACATTGGCCATGGTCCAACAGCTTAGATATCTAGTTTAAATATCGTTGTATCAGACGACCGTCTACGACTTGTGTGCTATTACACATGATTTACAGCTCCCAGTGTCAATTTAAAATAGATACACATAAGTACCGAAAATATTTGATGTGCTGCTATTTTTATTACAGGTTTAATATTGCGCATCGTTTCGAAATGATGATTTGAGTGTTTGGCTGACTGTTTATGTACAGAACACAATAAAATTTATTAGTGTTTATTTTTACCGAACCCCAGTTTTCGTATTGTTATTTGTTAGTCGCATAGTACAACTGAAAATCTTATATTATGTTCATGTAGAAACAGATTTTATGAACCCATTTTTAACTGTGATGTCTTTTCCATGTTATTGGGAGAATAGTTAGCCTGCATATGAAGGTTCGATGGCTAAATGGCTATGGGCTTAGATCAGGGACTGTTCGTCTTATGTTATGATAGGTAATGACGTTGAATCGTGAGTATTGTATTTACCAGGTACACCGTATTAAATTTTTATCCACGCTGTTAAGCCTGCTGTATAAAGCGCAGCTTTGTTCTGCTCACAAGATAATCCTTTGAGATTTCCTCAGGTGTTCAGTTCCAGGTACACTGTCTGTTCTTATTTTACGTCTGCTAATCATTTTTTAATTAAATACATTTCAAGTCCCTAGTAAACTACAGTAAAATCGAATTCTGCCTAAAATAATGAGCTTAGGTTACTCGTACCTAATGGCAGCATTGGCAGCACAAAATAAAATATTTATAAGAAGAAAATAACGTGTAGTTCTTCCTGCTAGTATCTTCGGCTTCGGTCACTGATTGGAAGTCGTTGCGTGTTTATACACAGATAATGGGGTCAAACATTTATCTGTGAACTGATAACAAGCATAAGGTTTTAATGACATGTCATTTTAATGTAAATATGTACGTCGTGTATATTATCCCAATGTAATCGTTGACTAGAAAGACTAATGTACCACCTAGGACAAAACAAGTAGAGATGTACCCGAGTATATCAGAAATAGTCGAAAATATAACAGATTTTCCTCATAATTAAATCCTAGAAATGTTGTTTTTATATTCTTGTACCTTGTTACATTTATTACCTATCTACCTTTTTCTATTATAAACAACTGGGATATTATCTCTGTGACTTTGGCGTTGTACTAGATAGGTACATTCTTTGCCCTCAGCACCAAAATAGATCGGTATCCAATCACAAGACAAAGACAGATGACAGCATTATAAGATTTAATCAGTGTGGTTAATTAAGCGTGTCGAGGTGCGGCTTGAATGCGTACGTATCAATACACCTGGGCTACCAGAGTGGTCACTTGGTGGCAGGCATAGCGAGTCAGCGAGCTTTTAGTGCACGATGCACGTGCAACCGCCAGGCGTCCGAACTGCACGAGTGAAAGGAAGCGTTACCAATGTTTCCGCACTCAAGGGACCTTGATCCACCCATATTTATGCGAGTAACTTCGTACCTTGTTGTTGAATCAGCGAAACAACTTTTTTATTCGCCTATTTTCCACAAGATGATGGGTTTACATTTACACAGTTGACCGCTCACGAGACGATTTATAGTCCTTTATCATGGTCTCTACGAGAACCAGTGTTATTAACTTGTTTGCCTTTGACACGTACAATATAATAAATAATAAGCCCAAAGGGTGAAAGTCCTTGAAATAACTTTATTATCGGCGTTGTTTGTGCTGTTAGCGTCTTCTTATTATTAATATTATCGTTAATAGGTATTGGACGTTTCCAGCATTCACTAAATGTTCTCTCTCTAAATGGCATTGCTTTATCTCGTAGAGTAAATCAATATGCGACGGGTTTATGGTTCTAGTGGTATCGAAACAATAATTGGGTTGGTTGCAGTCTGTGGTATGTGTATGCTGTTGAAGGCAAACTGGTATTAATGTAGTAAATAGTTGCAAGTAGCAGATTAAGTATGATTCCGTTTATAATCATGGCCGCCACCGTGGCCGTTCAATCGGAGCGATGCATGCACTGTCTGTGCGTGTAATAGACCGTCTAATGGAAAGCGGCTCGACATTACATACACGGTCAACGTTAATTGTACACTTATAGACACGTTTGTTTCTCTCAATAACAAGACGCAACTTTCACTTTTTATTCTCTTTTCAATCTTAGTCTCGATATTGAAATTGTTGTGATTTTGAAGACACCGAGAAACTGGAAACAAATACATATGTATTATATGGCCTCCAAATTGTTTATTCCCCAACAAAAGCTACGGATATACATATAACAATACAAATGTTCACCTGTATTTTAAGAGACATGGCATTTAATGTTCAGAATATTATCATAATAATTTTTGTATCAACATTGATTAAAGAACCTACAATTATTTAATCTGATAGTAAAATAAACCCCCTTCATTGTTTTAATTTAAGTAATAAAATCTATCTCAAAGCACCGCGCACAAAAGGTTTTATAGCTGCAATTTATTAAGGAATTAACAACAAAGAAGTTAAACGATTAATTGTTCATAAAAAAGTACTTACTCATTTACTGTTTTATATTTTATTTTAACGTCTAATTCACACTTAATTGGTATATCCCTGCTGTTGTCAATGAACCCCTAAGTAAGTAAATAATGTTAATCTGTTCTAATTGTTGTTGATTATAATTAACAATGTCCATTAGCATATTGGCCCTGCCATAGACACGGCAAGTACATAGTTACTTTCTTGACGAAATTAATGCCTTCAGTAAACTTATGAAAAATTAAATCGTGAAAAATTGTAACAATCCATCATACATCCACACACTGGTAACGCCCACTCAGGAGCGCTACCTACCCATGGCTATTCGTTTGTAATATTAACCGCGTTGAATAATAAATAAACGCGAAATAAGACTGCCTCGTTGATCTATACTCAACTCATCATAGGCGAGGACGCTGGCACCCTAAACACAAGTTAAATCTTACATTGGGTGCCAGAGCTCATCGAAAACACTGTTCCATAGTTGTAACGCTGTATAGTGTTTAGATAAGTGTTTTCCTGTACAATTATTGAAGGTAATAAATATCATTTATTTTCAAAGTGAAACTTTTATTACATCGTCTCAAACTTTTTCGTCTGTGTGTTGCATGTCGCGTGACGCTCGGCCGCGGAGTAGCGTGACGCTTCTCCGCGTTTTATACCCTTAACGGAATGTTATTCCAAAAATTTTTAGTTGTGTTTATGTATGTCTATAGTGTGAAAAAAAGTTTCACCGTGGTTTCATAAAACCACACAATCCTTTTTTTTTTTATACTAGTCGCGAGCGCGACTGCTGAGCACGAAGTCCTTAATTCGATTCCCAGGTCGGGCAGTGTTATTGGGTTTTTTCCATCAGAAATTTCTCAGTAGCAGCCATGGAGTCTGGATTTGTGCCCGGTTGATGGCAATAGGCTTGCCCCTATTACATGGGGCTTAAACATAACGGGCGAAATGTGGGTGTACTATTTATTAAGTAAACCTCTAGCTAACCTGCCTTATAAATTATGAAACAGGTTATGCGAAAACTGAATACAGGAACTAAGACAGAACTATACTGATTGTAATGTGACGAAAATGCGTTTTTGGGCCAATTTGCTGGTCAAAAAAGACCTAGGAAAAGCATGGTGGAATAGAAAAACTGGCCAAGGGCGAGTCGGACTCTCGCACGAAAGGTTCCGTACCATTATTTATAAATATGAGCAAAAAAAAACACTTTTTTGTATGGGAACCCTCTTAAATATTTATTTTATTTTGTTTTTAGTATTTGTTGTTATAGCGGCAACAGAAATACATAATCTGTAGAAATTTCAACTGGCTAACTATCACGGTTCATAAGATAAAGCCTGGTGACAGACGGACGGATGGACGGACAGCGAAATCTCAGTAATAAGGTCCCGTTTGACCCTTTGGGTACGGAACCCTAAAAAGTATTACAATGCAGTAACCACAGTGCTATCCCTAGTTTGTCACCGAAGTGTAAATTTTTCCATGGATGGGTTTGGGTAATTTTAAAGACTGAAAAACTTCTCTCAGCGTCTTACCTTGTGGTAAGAGACTCAAAAAAGTAAGTTTACAGTCACAACACCTAGTTATGATGAACTAAGCGTACCTATTTCAACATGTTTATCCCTTCTGAAATAATGCGTTTACTGTTCCAAAAATATACAGTTTTTCAAAACTGATGTACTTTCATCAGACGGTTTTTGATGCCTGAATGCCTTCTGAAATAGAAGCGAAGCTGTAAACAAGCGAAATAAAAATAAACATTTTCGGTTTCACATTTTAGGTATAAATTCTCCCACAGAATGAGTTTACATCGTAATGTATGAAAATATGTAGTAAATGGATCTGGCACGATTTGTGCAATATTGTTTGCAAACGAGTGGAGGGCCGCCAGACGTGACGCGTTCACTGCTAACCAGATGTACGAGTATATATACACATTAATCCGTATACTCGGGATGATTTATAAGTACATGTTACGTGTTATCAATTAGCCCTAGTTAACCACCACTTCATTAATGATGAATGTACATAGTTCAGAAGCTCCGCGTAACTTAATGTTGTTAGATTTACTAATGTCCTCATACTCGAAGATAAGGAAAATAAATAACACTAACAAATTATGATGAATTCAGTTTTCTTTATCAGCTCACAAGGAATTCTTTATTTATTCTGTTATTGATCTCTAAGCGAATGTTTGAGGAAAATGTAATTACGAGGATAATCCGATATCCGAGGGTCAAACATGCCATCTACGAACAGCTATGAATCCGATCCTAAAAGGATCGATGCGCGTTCGCTGTAGCAATTGAGCAACGGTATCGGCGATATATTTATAAATAAATTTATTCTTTGATTTAAATGTATTCGTATTCCGATTCAGGTGAATAGGGCAACTTATCCTGGTGTAGAGTGAGGCGCATGAAAAATATTTGGAATCGTGCCAACGTTGCTCGGTCCGCGGGCGGCGGCGGCGGCGTCGCGACGCCCCTCGACTCGACCATCGGACTCGATAACGCAATGCAATACCTGACGTCGAAAAGTGCATCGCTTACGTTTGCTCTTAACTCAAAATATCTTTTAAAACAATTCCTTCATTCAATCCTGTTAGGAAAAATGACCGCAAGAAAGAGAAATTGTTTGTCGATGCTTTTAGATATTAGTAAATCAATAACCTACTTATTCGTGTTTACCATACAAACATTTGCGGCTTAAAATGTTTTGTATTGTTCCGTTCCCAAATAAGCAAAAATAACTCATAGGGAATCACTTCATTGTTTGCCGGTCACACAAGTGATTTTCACAGAAAAAAAATCAGACTTTAATCTACACTCTACTTTAATTCCATTATGTTTCAGTGTTGTTCTCTTTCATAATAACAAGAAAGCTTTTCGAACTTTGTTTTTACATTTGTTACATAAATAGCGCAGGACAAATGCGTAAAAACTTTGGACTTGCACAGCTGGCTTTTGTATTTTTGATTTACTTACTTCTTAAGATTCATTTCATTATTGTTCTTAATTCGTTGCGTTCACGGTATACTAAAGTTTACAAGTAAAAGTTTTGCGTTTACGGTTCAGCGTATGTTTATATTCCCTTAACGGAAAAATGGTGCAAAAGGCTGCAACTTTTATACTTAGTTGAGGATCGTATTCCAGCATCTTTCTTTGTTAGCTTTGGCGTAGTACCTACTTCTTATGGCAATATTATACACACAAGACCATCAATACAACGCTATACTTATCTAGGGGGTACCAACTACATAATTACAAAGTAATGTTAGAAGAAATACAAGTTACCGACGTTTTTCAGTTAAAAGTTTTATCTTGTGGGGCTTCCCAATCCAAACCTACGTTGATACATACAGTCTAGTTCTAAAAAGTGGTCAGTTAAGTTTAGCAAGTCACACCGCTAACAGCCGTACACCTCCAGCCAGGTTTACTCAGTCACCATTAATCACTTACTCAACTTGACACCTACCTAGGTACCTAATAAACAACTTTATTGGGGTTGCGAAAACATTATGCATAACTTGGTGCAATCGCTCTAACAACCTCCTAGTAATTTCGAAATAGATTTAAATGTAATGTAACATTCAGCCATAGCCGATCCTTACGTTGTTTACTTTGAGATCAGACACTATTGTCAGCTCTCTGATAAGATTAAAGTATTTGAAGAACTTATGATATACAAAATCAACAGAATCGTTTCATCGATTCTTTCCGTCGATTACTTTATCACAATGTCACGTGAACGCCTTGTTTTAACCTCATAATTATCATCAAACACATCACCTAATAAAAGTTAGAAGTCACTTAGTGAGTTTTGTTTATTTCAGGTGAGTAACGGCAATGTCATCGATACAGGAACACCTACCCTGCTGGTATTTACCGTTTATTATTTAGCACTACTTACGCATGTGGATGCATACACATATTTAACATGTCTGCATAATTACTAGTTTATAATTTACTAACCGTAAGTTAGCTGATCTCATTTCATGTCTGCCAATTCAATTTATATTAAACAAGGAACGCCTACTCACTCGCTCGCACGACTAACCCTCATTTTTAAACGTCGTAGTACTTTTAAGCTTCCTTTTCTTTTTCGAGAGGTTAATTTTATTTTACATATAATTAATTCGTAGAACGCAATAATACGTTGCGCCTAGTAGTACAATAATAGGGTATAACCCGTAGTATCTATGTTTTACGGTTTACTTCTTGTTTTCTTATAATTATAAGATCCTCTCAGTTTTGTGATTATATAATAGTGCCTAGATCAAAGCATTTTAGATGAACAAATTAATGTTTCGCTTCTATTAGATAAACCTAAATGCGTTCATCTTTTCTACTAGATTTATATCTCGTTTCGTTAGTCACTTAATAAATTGTCGATGTTTCTCAATACTGGTTACTGGCTAACGTGTATAATATTATTATCAAGGAAATCTCCGTGCGCAAAAGAAGAAAATTACATTAACAATAGCTAAGTGAAAATGAACACGACCTCAGGGAACAAGTAAAATTCAAGGTTAATATGTGCGGCGCGTTACAAAAGATTTCCTTTAGCCTCTTTTCACGTACGAGTATAATATGGTTGAATTTCCACAAGCACTTGAAATGCTACATATATATTTTTGGAATACAATACATGGGCGTTGTACTGATTATAAACCGTAATATTTCTCTTGGCATTTCTTCATTGTACGAGGTAATTTTAGTCCTACTTTCGCGCTATCCATTCGACGCTTTCATCTCATCCTGTATTAACCATGCATGTGTTAGTTTAATCTCATCAAAATCCTTATGTAATAAATAAATTAAATTGCCTCCATCTCCAATTGACATTGATATAGGCCAGGAGTCGACTCCGAGACACCAGACACGCTTTGATCTGTTCACGTAATGTTATTTATTACATATTACACATTTATTCATTATTTACTTATTTACCTATTCTATTGATGTTTCGACACATTTTTATTATGTAGTTGTTGTCGTATATTATGTAGGTACGTAATTTTGAACAAGAGCAGTTTTAGTTAATAGTCTGTTTTGCTGATCATACACGGTGTAAATCACCTCATCACGAAGCCGTCAACCAAGCATTCTGTACATGAAACCAAGTAACTTTACGCAAAAATTATTGCTGGGAAACGACTTTTTTTTTAGGGGTGTAAAATCATGTTTTGTGGTAGAACTCAATGTAACGCACTCAAAACATTGTGCTGATGGACGGGTTGAATAGTACGGGGGTCGTGGAGGTGTTTAAAGTAAAAATCTTACATTAAAAACTTGTATTTAAAAAAATACTTGTCAAAAAGTTGGAACTTTGACCCCTAATATCTCCGTAACTAGACGGTTCCCAGGTATGGTGTAGAACAAAAAAATGATCGCAATGACAGGGAGAACCAGTGCCTTTCGGCTTCGTTAAGAGGTGTTTTACACCCTTTATTTTTATTAGAATCATAAACTGAGTTGATTATAAAAACAAAAGGTACTCAGTATTGCTAAGAAGTTTTGACGACCAAACGTTTTCGTATAAGAACCAAGGCATTATTAAACATGCAAACAAGTTTTAAATATTTAATCGATTGTACTACCTGTCCTGCTAATCGTGAATCTTTTTTCCTGTAACCTGCAGATCTGGTTTTATAAGCAGACATTAAGTAGTAGCGTTGAGTTTCCAACTAACATTTATGCAGTTCATATGCATCGAATGCATATTTTTGTTGACGTTCGGTATGCAGAGTTTAAATTGGAATATTGCCCTCGAATAATTCTGGAATACATTTGAATGTTTTCTGCTTCGTTATAGTATGTTAAATCGTCAAAAAGTAGCGAGTATTTAATGAATATTCCTAAAAACAAAGCTGTACGTACTCGTGGCTTCAGCTTTGTAAACGCAGGGTGTTAAGAAGGCCCATGGGGCAGTTAGGCGTGCGTGAGCCTACGAACATACACACAGATTCTAACGTTGCTAATTGGGGTGTCACTAATTAACGTAAAGGCCTGGATGTACGTATGTTTACCTACTGTGAACTAGTGCAATATCGGTATCTATGAAACAAATCGAATCGAATATATAGTGTGTCACCTTTGAAAATTATCGTGTATCGAAGTACCATTAAGACCTCGCCTGGACTGGTGCCAGAGTTCGGGTATTATTAGCATCGTCGACAACGACAAAGTTTATCAAGCTCAAATAAGATCAATATTTCCCGTAGGTGAAGTGATAGCGTTGTGTCTCAGGGCCTGGTGCTCGGCCCACTTATAGCCTGTCAGCCAGGATTACTAGCCGGAGCGGACGAAGACGGGCGCCGTCACACTGCCGGAATTCTTTACATCATATGACACTACTGTCACAGTGTGTTTACTCGAGAATAGTTCGATATTATAAATATGGACCAGAGGGCGTAGGCGCGGGATACCCATCGCTACAATTTGTTGCTATCTCTGCCTTATCGGCAAGATTCATGTCTTTTTCCTTTTAACCAGTGGATTTTTTTTATTCTTAGTTTTAGCTCTTTATATTTTTACTAGCTGTCCCGCGCAACTTCGTCTGCGTCACATTTTCTCCGTTTTTGCAACATTTTTCATTGCTGCTCCGCTCCTATTGGTCGTAGCGTAATGATATATAGCCTATGTTCTTCCCCAGGTTGAAATCTATCTTCTTGCCAAATTTCATTAATATCCGATCAGCCGTTTAGTCGTGAAAAGGTAACAAACAAACAAACAGAGTGACATTCGCATTTATAATATTAGTATGGATTAGCAAGTCATTAAGTGAACTGTTTACTCAGCGTTATTAGAAAATCCCTGAACTGATTTCTATGTTTTATTATAAGCACAAACAGTCAATCGTCAACAACCTTATGTGATAAGATCTATACCTACTTTCCATGTTATGTTGCGTGGCGTGACCATTCGCGTGAGATGCTTGCTTGCCTGCGTGCGCCCGGGAGAAATTCCTTGGTTATACATATAGTATGAGGAGAAGTATCTATCTTGTTGTTTTGTATAAGAATTGATGTATACATATGACTCCTATGTTACTATGTATCAGTCTAATTAATGTGAAATATTATAACGGCATAGTCATGGTTTTTGGAATTTGTAAGTACTTTTATTTGTAAGGGCATTATTTCCTGGTTCATATTCAAGTATAATTTTATTTTCATGTTTAACAAAATATCGGCTACAAACACACAAACTTAATCATAGGCTGCGTACCTTGCCTAGCCTACTCAATTTTCATCAACAACCCTCCTGAAAATTCATGTTAACATATCGTGTGAATTTTCATAAATAACGTTTTTCATTGCTGTATTTTCGTCGCATTATGTAAGAGTAAGCAGTACATAAAGTGTAGCATATAAATTGAAAACGCTTAATTAACGGGATCGGCGGTCCGTTAAATAGGGTAGACCTCGGGTGCAGTTTCAAAGAGATTGGCTCGGCGAACCGAGCGAACGCCCCGTGATGCAACCAACGTCAACGTTCTTTTTCCTCTGTAATAGCACACCATCATTTTTTAACGCTTCAACGATGACGTTCTACATTTTCCATTCAAACAGAAATTGTGATTATTTCGGGAAAATATTTCTAGCATTTTCTACATTGAAATCGGTATCTAATCAATTCGTAAAACAGTATTCTTATATTTCGGTAATAGGGGATAATCCAATTTTTTTTTTCATTGTCTTTCGGTTAGTTTATTGAAAAGTATTGGGACACGTATTTTTTCTTTTTTTACGTGGTCATAAAATTACGGAGATATATTGAGTTGAAATGGCGCATGACGTCACATGTAGGTAAGTTTTATACCTACTTGTGACGTAGTAAGCCCCCACTCTCCAACTTTAATGAGTTTTAACTAAGTAATTTTTTGATATTTTGATAAAACAAAAAATACGTGTCTAATATTTTTGTATTACCTGTCTGACGGACAAAATAGAATGTCGTTTTCTTTACCCAGTCCGATCCCCTATTGTTTGGTGCCTGTTGGTACGGACAGCATTCCATTAATTTCTTCAGTCTGATTCACGAGCAGGAATACTCAAAGCCAAGCGTGTATTGCAGTACATTACTTTACATCGATCTAAATATAAAGCGGAATACGTGGTTGGCATATTATCTGTTTCTGCCAGGCAAGGAGCGGAACTCTTTTTGATCAGGAATGTTACAGACAACCTGGACCTGTCTGGTTGTATGTATAGGTAATGTAGACTAGTCTGTATAACTACTTTTGGACTCCCAAGCGGTCGATAATTTAATTAAATAACGCTTGGTGTACTTAATAATGTAAGTAAATACATTTTATCACAAAATATGTTTTATGTTTCTACATTGTGATCTTTCTTTTTATGGTTTGTTTTATGTGGAATTATGTTGTGTAAAAACATCGTCGTCTCTCTAATACTTAAATTAATTTAAATGTTTTCAAACATTTGTTTAAGTTCTTTCTTTCTCAGTTATTCATACACGAAATATAATTACATAATATCAACTTTGAAATCTCCGATTCGATCCTTGAGCAACAGTGGTGGTCAGTGCTCGTACCCTCTCTGTATGAGAAGAGGTCTTTGCCCTACAGTAAGACAGTAATTGGCTGGTATTATTATTAATACGTGAATGAATAACTGAATCCAATATTTTAATATCATACATTGAAAGTTTGGTGCTACACTCTGCGAAATAGTAAGTAAAGGTTACCTGCTATTTTGTAAAAAGCTTGTAAAAGTTCTAATCGACACTCTTGGTAATGTTTGTCGATAGATATCTCCTAGTAACGATATCATAATATGACGTGTGAATAGCAACTCGTATTGGCGTGAAGTTGCCATACGCGTGCCTGATTTGCATACATAACTAACAGGCGCACGTACACTGCTTACTAACTGCATGTTATGTTCATCCTGTGGCTTCCAATAAATTATTAATTCACATTTCTGTCACACTCAAAAGCACAGCGGAAAAAATATGTCTAGGAGAGTGCACGATCCATAATATAAGTTTAAATGGAGCCTATTCACGTCCTTTAATAGGCTCTTTAATTAAAAAGGAAATCGAGTTTATTGACTGATGTTGAGTCGTAAAATTGAGAAACGGTGTCTCTGCCTATCAATCTTCGTACAGCATTAGAAATGTAATGAACTGTAGCAATAACTAAACAAAGGATACAAGGAACAGGGATACGTTAATTTCACCAGAGGAATTTACAAATATTTGTTAGACCCAAAGTAAATAATGTGAATTTCGAATCTTCTTTATTGACACATTCAGTTCTCCCTAAAATGCTGTTCAAAATGTAATCAAATACTTATTGATTCCGGTAATTCGTCGAGCGGCAGGCCGACGTGTGGGGACGAATGGAGGAGAGAATTATTGATGATATACTTATACATACAGAGGTACCTATTGTGGCTGTGGCGCAGTTACTCTCCGGCATAAAATCGATTAAACTGAGTTTTTTTCTTCGGAAATATGCTTCGATTAAAATCGGTTTTGTTTTGTCCGTTCAGCTAGGTAGTACCTTTTTGAAAGTGCTTGTTAGATATGTATTTTAATTTCGATGAAGTTTCTAATCATTAGAATTTTTAGTATTGTCCCAAAAAGTTTTTATTTACAAAGGATCATACATAGTGTGTAAGTACCTGTAGAAGTAATTAGCAAATTACTGGTCGATTAACAACCTAGTACGTGGAAAGAATACGATTTAAACCACAAAATAATTCGAGTTGGAAGTTTAGAATGGCTTTTCCAGCTGGCAAAATAATGTATTCTGGCTCAGAACGACGTAGGTACTAAGCCAAACTGGGCCAAACCAAATGATCCCCGCTCTTAGGGCTTCTCGTGTGGAACCGAACACGAAAACTACGGTAGTAGGAGTGAACCCAAATCATCCATTCTGTACCCAAACGTTCGTTTCCAGCTTGTAACCTTCAATCATTCCACTTTTGTCTTTCATCAATCTGTACAATTACGCCTTTAGTCCCAACTAAAGCGTTGTAGATCAAAAGCGGCCCTGAAAGTTATAAATATGATCTTAGATCCATTTTGCGGTAGATTTCGAACTTTCCTCACAAACTGCCCTATTTACCCCTCTCAGGCTTCTCAATCCTGAAGACGTGTTTTATATTTTAATTTGTTTTACTTAATAAAATAAAGGATTTTCATACAAACTGTCAGCCCTTTTAAGCCTTTATCACAAAACAAACCTGCTGTCCAAAATTCGCAGGTGCTGCGTTGTGTCTCAATGAGGACCTCTTTGTACCTATTACAAGCTGTCCAATTTTTTACTTTTCAAAATAATAATCTAGGCCCAATATACACCATCTTTTGCCATTTTGAAAATCGAGGTCAAAATACACCTACGCGCCATCTAGAGTAAGCTAAAATTAAAGATGGATCTTAAAACATGAGAGCGGTCGCGTTTTATAGTGCAAGCATTGCGGAGTGATTGCCACTCGAGTATCCCACATTTTTATGGGATAAAATTGATAGTGCACTTTTATCTTTCCTACAACAACGTTCAGTCATTCAGTATTCGCCCAATATTTTTCAAAATTTAGATAAGAATCAATTCAATAGTGTCGTTTTCGATATTGCCAAATTTTAATCTATTGCTTGATTAGTTAAGCACCCTTAAAGTAGCTTATATTCCAATCTGTATTTAATAAACTTGATTGTTAATCTAAGCACGTTTAGCTTAGAGTGCGCTTTCATTTTACGCTCAATTTTTCTTTATAGCTTATGTATTTTCTCTTGTAGTGGTGTTTTTCTGTGTAGTAAATTAAATAACATAATAGAGCGGTGTTCACGCGGATATTGGCTCGGAGCGGAGCAGCTGTCGACGCTGCAGCGAACGGAAGAGAGCTATTCCCGCCATTTACGAGTGAGCTCTGAATGCCCATCTCCATTGTTGCGAGGACATTACCGAGTGACGCCCTCAGATCGGCCTTGTATACATGTACGCACAGCATTCTAAGTGGGGTCGGGATTCGGGTCGCATTCACCCGACACAATCTGCGTATTGTTACAACATGACAAATGATGAAACCTACTGTTTTTATCAGTAGAATAAAAAGCGGGTGATTTATTATCATTATGTCAATCCAATTTGTAGTTAGTGTAACTGTTGACTATTCATATATCGGTAGTTCATACACTTTGCGTCATTCAGTCGACCAAATTAGGGCATAACTCATACTTCACCAGCACGTGTAAGATGAAATGCACGCTACCCATTTTCAATTCAAAATATTTACTGAGTGATGATATAAGCACAGAATCATTTCAGTGAAGATCCTTGATCATCACATGAGGGATAAAGGATTTGGGCAAAATGAATGTCAAGGAAATCACAGTATAACGCGTACATTTGCAAATGATCTGCACCAAAACGAGGAAAAAAAATTGTATACATTTAGGTAGTTGGATTCGGTGTTGCATATTGAAGCAACGTAGCTCATGCGTCTTTAATTGAATGTGCCATTATCTCCAGCCTAGCAAATGAGTGTAATAATTTGGTGCTTAAATAACGTTAATCTTTATCGCGGTCCGTCAAGATCATTCATATGCATAATGTCGGTGTAGGTAGCGGCATTAGGGTGGCGGGTGGAAGCTGGGTTGCGCGCTTCGCTAAGCATTGTAAATACTCTCCCGGTCACGTAGCGCCGCTGCAAACTGTTGAATATTAATACAAAATAATATTCACCAGAAGAAATCCCGCTCAAACCCAAGCTCTATCCATGCCAGAGAGGGCGAATCCCGGACGCAAATCTGGGAACATTCACTTAAAATTTGAAATATTAAACAACTACCCAACCCATCTCTACACTATGATAAGAACAATGTAATAGCTGTTCGTTTTTTATTCATAAGTTCGAGAATCTTACAAGTTTTTTTCCTGAACAGAACATCACTAAGAAAATGTAAAGTTTTGCGTACTGAAGCATGCGCATACATTAGAAGATATTATTAAACGAAAATTGGAAAATGGTTGGTATGATAGAAAGAATTAATGAATCTATTTTCATTGATACCTTAAAAAAATATTTTGGTAGACCGATCAAGATTTTAATAAACCTATTCTACGAAATTTATATATTGAGAACTTTCTACTGAAAATGATTTCTCAACATGAAAAAACGTTTCTGTTTCAAAGTGTTAGCAACTTAGCAATCGTTCTCCGAATTGAACTCCATGAACTCATAACTCATGGTGACTCACATAACGACAACCTATGGCGAGAAAATCATGTGATCATTAAAAAATTACAAGATGTTAAGCAACATTTTCAATTTCATGCCTGATTTTATAATTATTATCTATATTATTTTCAGGTATCGTCTCTGAATTTGTTAAAATTTATCACGCCGATACCTCTGGCTAAGTCTAAAATATTCCGAAATTACTAATTACGTATAGAAGGCGAGAAGGAAAATAATGTTATTAAAGTACGCTGTCCCAGTATCAACTCCATTATTTTGTAAAACATCCAATGTAAACTAATTATGTAGGCAGCTTTTTTACAGATTAGCTATTTTTTTATTAGATAAGACGATTAGACTGTATTTCAACAGTATTTTCTTACTTTCCTATTATAAAGTAATCAAAGACCAAAAAATTATGTGGACATTTTCATTGTAATAGCACATTTCAGTTAAACGCCAAGGGATGTCATTATTTTCATTGTGTAGTTTTATCGTGCCGTCGGCTTAAAAGGGGTCTGTGTTTGTGTTTACTCAGATCAGACTCAGCATCTGTTCAGTGTGAGGGTGTCAGGGTAGTAGGCGGATCGCGGGTGGTACAGGGAGTTGCGGGGGGCAACACGAGGGGGGGAGGTGAGGAGGGACAGGGAGTTACACCAACATCCACACTCCATACACTTCAATGAAGCGGCTTGTCATTAATCCACGCTATTGTGAACAATTATTACCTCGATAACTATACTGAGCATCTAATTATATTTGAATTGTCCTCATATTGGTTTATTATTACTGAAAATAATTGATCCAGATAAAGGTCGTAATGAGTAAAGAACACAATGTAAACTCGTCGTAAAATGAATTTGTCAAATTCATCGTTAGGATAACAAGAATAATACAGTTCGAGTACAAGGAAAGTATGGTTACGTTAATTAATTAATCTACAATTTATCATATTATAATCTTTAATATTTCCCACATATGTTACACATTCAGTACGTGATATCCATATAAATTAATGAACCTAACACAGATTTCATCACACTGACAGCATTTAAAGTTTGGTGATCAATCAGGCGGGTATTAAAAGTTGCACTTAGCTTGATGTATTTTTTTTTGTTGGAAGCTGTTGCAGCTGCATCACTGCTCTAATTCCTTGTTAAGCAGCGCATAATTTTATTACTAGTTACTTATCGTCACGTTTGTAGAAAGCGCTAATGCTGTTCAGTTTACTTCTGCTAAATATAGAGGTTTATTGAACTCTTTGAACTCTTCACGGAGCAAATAGCCGGGAAAATATATCTAGAAATATGTCGAGCTGCCCCCCTAGCATGACCGTTCTATCTCTATTCTACCAAGAAACGACAAGAAATCTTTTCTTTACAACTTGTCATTTCTTCTGCCCGAGCATGGCGCGCACCGTCGACTCGCGTTTCTACGAAGACATAGACAGAAATTCTTTCCATAGCAACGGGAACGTTGCTATGGAAAGTTAAAAGGTTACGTTTAGTTAACAAAAAAAAGTTGCCAATTGCACGAGTTTTTCATTTTTCGTTGGCGGGATGGTGTTGCTGCATCTTGGATCCAGGCCTGGATCTTTTTCGCGAAATTAAACCTAAATATTTTACATAACATTTCAACCTTTTGAACGTAACTCAACGCAACCAAGAAACGTATTTCTCGTATTTAGTTTTTATTAAGACTAGTTTGACATTTGTCAGAAGTAATGTTTCTACCCCCAAATGTCAAAAGAAGAGTAAATATGGTCGTCATGCTCAACGTTGTAGACTTGTGTCGACTGAAGAAAAGAAACATTTCTTTTCTACATTCTTAATATCGCCATACTTGGGAAGATAGAAATATCTGTCAAATTGTCGATTCTTCCGTAGACATAGCTCGTTTCTACGGCGGTCATGCTAGGCCGGCTGGTGTGCGTATCATGGGATTGAAATTTAGAATAATACAACGACCAGCACGCGTAGCATGACCACTGTAGAAACGAGTTTTGTCTACGGAAGAATCGACATAATGACAGATAGACAATGACAATGTGTCAGTTTGTCGATTCTTCCGTCGACATAGCCCGTTTCTACGGTGGTCATGCTACGCGTGCAGAAAGTAAACATATCTAACAGTTGCAGTTACATTCAAAACTTCTCGTTTTTATTTGGTTTTTGAAAGCGGGAAAACTCAACATGGTACAATATATTTTATGATTTTTGTATTGGATGTCATAATTTAATTTTTAATCGGTTGTGGTTTGAATAGGAATAATGTTATTATTCAATTTGCATGATAATAAAAAGGATACATAGCTACGTTATCCCTTTGGTTTTCAACATAAATACAGCGCATATAACCACACCAATATATTAGTGGAATATTTTTAATTTACTAACGATCTGAAAACTGCATACACAAGAATGTACATTGAAAAGCAATGAAACATTTTAACCTACGAAGAAGAAGTATCGTAAATCATAATTTAACAATTTCGAAAAATAACTACCCGAATTTTCTTCATTGATCGTTATTTTACAAACATTAATTGCTGCTTATTCTTAATACTTTAACTGTAGCGACTGGCACGTTTAAGTTGCCACCACGTGTACAGACGCAAAAAGAAATTAATGCTATTTTAGAATAATACAGAGATATCACAATTAGCGACCAGATGTATTGTTCGAGATGACGCATGTTTTGAACAAGTGTCCCTCCGTGCGTTGCCCGTAACATGCGTCGCGTTCAATTACATTTAATCGCTCCTCGTATAATTGCCTAATTGTGAATCAGCCCGCGCCTCGTCCTATTCGAGCATTCAAGTTTTAAGGATAGCTTTTTATCAAGTAGTTATAAAGACAACTATTATTTCTATGTTTGGTAGACTATAGTTGTTTCCTTAGATATCCATGCATTTTCAATCGGACGTGCCTTAGCCATTTTATGTTTTCCACTGAATGAGTCCGACATGATGCAGCAGGAAATGCCTTGACTGGTTGAATTCAATTTCAGATTCATTCAAAAGGAAGATCCGATATGTACATATATTTCAAAACATCTCATTGCACATTCAACTCGAATAAAATATGGCTCTGTTTACCTATTCGGATCCCATTTTACTGAGATATGAACTAAAATAATGATTAACTTACAAATGTTGTAGTATTTCTTTTCGGAATACATTTTTTATTTAAATCATGCTTCACACAAGCCAATTTTATTGTATCTAGTTAATGCTCTTCTTACTTATTCTGAAGCCATATTAACAACAGCAGCATTAATACTAAATAACACATTTCGCCATGATAACGTAGAGACTGGCTGCTCATGTGTTTTCTTCTTCCACCATTACAGTACCCATCTGAATCATTATTAATACACGTGGGAGTTGCTAAATTGATACATTTGTTCTGAGTAGCGACTGAAACATATCATCCTTACCCTGTAAGTACTTTTACGACGACGACGCTGACGGTATCAGAAATGTGTATGCTGTTTTCAGCCTTCACGTTCAATATTTTTCTTAAATTCGTTATTATTTTTGTCTTATGAACGTAAAATAATGTGACCGCGAAGATATCAAACTATTATTAAATAACGTTTTGCCAATTGTTATGCTATGCTCTTCACATTTGGCGCCTGCCATACGACATCAGAATTGAAATGAACTTATATGCTCTCCTGTTCTTAAAATACAGTGTAGTGCTTAAGAAATCTAGCGATATAACTGTAGCCATTTAGTGAGTATATATAGCAACGATAATATAAACTGAGCCTAGTCGTTTACAAACATATTGTACCGTTTCCGAAGCAAACGAGACTAAGCAGCAAGGCGGTTGTGCGAGACGAATCGCAGGCGCGCTCTATAAAAAGTTAGTTTGTTTACAGGACTGCCGGATACAACTGGAAGGTGGCCCACCACATGTGTAGTGCTTTGCTTATTCTAACCTTGTTCCAAGTATTCAACTCGGGGTAAAGAAGCATCCATCTTGTTTTATCTCTCAAAGTCAACACATTATAATCATTTTTCTATTACTTAATCAGCACTTACTCAATTACCATTTATTCAGTAGTTTCTTCAGGCTACCATTCGGCTTCTTACATAAACTAACCCGCTATAAAAATCGTATTGTAATTTAAATAAAGTTGTAGCCGTTGGGCCATGTGACTAGAATATGCATGAAGTTAGTTGAGTATTACTGACATGTCGTATAAATACGTAGCCTCTTTCGCTGTTACGGAATGAGTCACGACTATTGTGTCGTCGTGTTACCATAAATAGCAACAAGATCTGGAGGGTGCTAAGGCAACTTGACACATGTACTAAATCATCGCCCGCCTCGGACCGGTGACGCTGGCGGTGTCGCGGTTGGAAAATTAGAACTCAAAAACGAAGTGCCCTTCGTTCTCTCACAGAAGAGCTGAGACACTCCACTCCGTCTTGCGTATGTCGTCTCGAGTGTCTTGGCACAATGACTTTCTTTTCTATACTATTGCCTCATGTTGTTTCGTACCGTCTTAAAAATAACCAACAGTCACATGTTACTTTATTGGCCGGTTAGTTTGTGACACTATAGTTTAATAAGAATCGCCACACTTTAGCAGGACATCATTATTTTCTACTCCCCAAAATATTGCAGACGTTATTACTTTTCCCAACGCAACGTACTAAAAGGTTATAATAACAAGACTTAATTGGCGATAAATGTTAGTTTATTGGCGATTAATTTAATATTTTCCATTACAGTGTCTTGTGTGATATTACGTAGAACTTTTATTATCCGCCAAGAAGTACTTTGAAAGTAAAAGAAAGGAGCTTTATTATTTGTAGACTGAGCAAGTGGAGAGGTTAAAACTCGATAGAAGCAGTCATACAACCGTCATCAAAGAGTCGTTATTAAAAATATTTCTATTATTGCCAGCACCCGTTGACTGGCTGCCAGTATTGACATTATCGGTATCGCCTCCGGATCTTTTATCGAAAGAAATGGCGTGTTGCTTTTTCAGACAGAACGGGCCTAGGGTTTCAAATAACCCTTATAATTATTATAAAAGTCACACGCCGCCGCAAATTTCAGATTTATCCCGTCATTTTCATGAAATAAGGACTTTGGGAATTTATGTGCAACTTGCAGTGTATTGCTCATTGTCTCAGCCATGCCAGGTTGCCAAAGCAAGAGCAAACTCTTGACGTCTATGGGTAAAAGTATTTCATGAAAAGTATTGTTTTATTATTTTCCTTGGTTTACCCTTTTCAGAATTTGAAGTCTAAATGAAAGAAGTGGAAATTGCCACCGCTAATTCAGAAGTTACGTTATCAACTTGTTTACCTGAAAATGAAATCTTTTTACTGAGGTGGAAACGAATAACGATAACGGCTGATTCAAAAATGGAGCCCATAGTCTGTTGTAAAGGCAACACAATGGTAGAATTGTGCTATTCACAGAATGTTATATTTATTTTTGAGGGAGGAATTACACCCAATTGTTAAGGGATTTGAATTTAGAACCCGTTAGGCGGTCTTTGTGCGATATCACTAAATTAATAGTGTTCTTTGAGAATTCACGTGACAAGAAAAGATATATTAATTCAGTAAAATAAAAAAAACCTATTATCTGGAATTGATTTTCTAGATATTCATAAAAAAAGACACGAAATAAAAAGAACATTACACTAAGTAGTTTCATTTATTTATATGTATATTCCGAAAATTCAACATAGATGTGTCGCATCATTATTGATGAGGTTCCGGTGTGCGGAGGGCCGGAGGCCTACACGTGACGAACGTATCAATTGGTTTCATTTGCCAGTATTCATACTTAATAGTTTACCCTGAAAGGTCCAACTGTCAAGGATTTTTATTAAATAGAAATCCTTGATAGTTGAACTTCTAAAGGTGTACATACCTATTGCGTACATAACAGAAGATTGTTTTAATCCAACTAACCGAGCTTTAATTAGTTTACTTAATCTCGACAGTGGAGTTAGCAACATAAAGAGTATTCAGTTTTGTGTACAGGCACAAAAACAGATTAGAAACTTTATAAGTTTAAAGTAGGAGGCGGTGTTATGAAACTATAACAAGATTCTTGTCGTCGCTTTACTTAAGGGCACGGCTGTTGTTTGGGTTTCAATTCCCGTTTCGAAAACTTACTGCGCCATTATTTTGTCTTAAACTGCTATTAAAATACATTAGTACTGCTGTTTGATAAAAAAGTGAATTCTCATCTCGAATTAACTCAAGCCCCTGGTGCTAAAATCCAAAGTCGCTCAGCGTCGAATTTATGTTCCGACAGCACACCTCGACGTTACCTATCTAAAAGCCCAGGCGTGAAGATTATGTATTTATTTCTACAGAAACTGGGCACAATAGTAATCTATGGGACGATCTCGGGATTTGCCCGCTACCCGCCTTTAATCCCGCTCTCCCGTTAATGGTTGTTTGACTGTTGTACATATAAACAACTATTACGTTGGACTTAGCGCTTTACAAATTTTACATAAGCTCACTGAAAGTTAGCAGGTAGGTACTTAAGTTCTCCTAATTAGTTTTAACACTTAATAGTACATTATGATATAAGTGCGGTAAGTTGAAAATTACAGCCGAGGCGATATTGCTAGCCCGAGCCGTAGGCGAGGGCTACAAGAAAGCAGAGGCTGTAATTATCAAAGCGCACGTATGTCATACGACGTTTTATAACACATTTGCGAGGAAATAAATAAAATTCGGATGACATTTTCAAACAAAAACAATACAGCGTAAAGAAAAAGCGCGCGGAATAATTTTTACGCTTTTTTTAAGGCAAAGGCACAAAAACAGCCAGTATTACTAATAAAGTAAATTAATATTTTTGTGTTTTGTTACAGATAAATGGTTGTAATTTATGGTAAAAATTAATTAAATTAAAGAATTAAATGTTTATTTATTACATATGACTACTTTTCTGACATAAAAACTCTTTGCTAAGATTTAAAAAAGTACCGTTCGTTTTAGACGGAGCATTATGATAAGCCGTGCGTTTTACTTTACATTACCGCACTAGTGCGTAATGAGATACATTACGATACTGAACTTGGTGACATAAAGAGACCCTTTACGAGCAAATGTGTTATAATAGTATATTGTGTATTAAGGGCGGTAAGTAAGGAATTACGATCGAGGCTCTAGTAGAAGCCCGAAGTCGAAGACTGAGGGCTTTCTGAGTCGAGGTTCGTAATTCCCGTACCGCCCGTGAAACATACAATGTTTTTCATCACACTTGCGAGTTAATAATTATGAATATACACAAGTCAGCACACATATTATTACGAAATACGTGAACTGATTTGCGGATGGCGGGCTGTTTGCCCACACCACAGATTATACAAATGTTTTGTTCAGAAACTTTAAAGGCAAAATACTTACCTAGGTATATACAGCCATGACGGAGTGTAAAAAATAAAAATTTCGACGTTTGGATACAAAAAACTATCGATTATTTAGATTTTAGAACATTAGTTGAGTAGTTAAATAACATGTAGCGAGATTGAATGAAATTCCTGTTTAGATAACATTTTAAGACAATTTTTCAATTGCGTGTAAACTCCTTGCTTGATGAACTTGCATGACCTTTGTGCTGTCAAGCGGTGCTGTAAATTAAAAAAAAATTACTTACAGCCCTAGGGTTTTATATGGGGCATTACAGCCAAGTGTTTACGTGCAAGTGTGATGAAAATTAAAAAAAAAATACTTACCGCCCTAGGGTTTTATATGGGGCATTACAGCCAAGTTAACCTGTATGTTATGACACTGTTTACGTGCAAGTGTGATGAAAATAATGTTACGGCTTAGGAAGAGAGTTAGGTCTCTCGAGATGATAAAAATGGGAATAATAAAAACCAGCAGACTTTTCAGCGATTACTTCTTTTACGGGGCAACCATGTTTATGTAAAAGGACATCACCCAGATTGGTCTAATTCCAAAAGTTCCAACAAAGATAAAATACAGATTTGCACCAGTTCAGAGTGTGAGTCCCTTGTCCGCGACCACATCTCGATCCCCACGTCTGCCTCTAGGAAATATTCCCTGACACTGGATATCTCGCGATTGGGGATAGACTTTGCATTTATGGTAATCATTATTATTAATAAAACTTGGGTATAGAATTTGGGTTCCATAATGAAAAAAATTTAATATCCATAAGCTCTATTTAATTATTCCGTTTATTTCAGTTGGCTGGCAAAAAAATAGATTAGCCCAATCTGGGTGATCTCAAATATTTTGTGGTTGAATAACTTCTCGGTGAATTGATTTACGACTAAGGTGTAATAATAAAAAATGTGTATTATGTTATGCTCTATTCTAATATCAACTTAATTTTTTTTTCTAACAAAATTTGTTTTTGTTGCCACTTTTTAAATTAGCCCAAATATTTATGGAGGCTGGGTGATCTCCTTTATTATATGTAAGTATACATAGATTAGTGCACGTTACTCTTATTTACCCCGTTTCTACTATGGGACCGAAAACCCGTTCTGTGTCTGCTCTAGTAATATCGAGGTATAGATTTCGTAGTCAATCAGTTTTTCTTTTAATACAAGTCTTGTGTAGAAAGAAAGATTCTCATCTAATACTGCGGTGTTGAATGAAATTGTGACATATTTCACAGGCATATAATCCTATTCGTACGTATCTAATAGGTACATCATTTCAATATAATAATTTGCTCCGAGGTCTGTGAGCCAGCGAGCGTGGAGTCAGCCGGCAGTCTATGCAATTGTGTCCAATGGCCACTTCCTAATTTTCTCGTATCCGGCGCTGCGCTACGTAGATAGTAAAGTAGGTACACGCTGTACTCCGTTCTGTAAAATTGCTTCAATATAGCGTTGTAGCATATAAAACCACTAAGAATAAGCCAAGCATGACGTAGGTTAGGGACACTGATGAGACGTAGTAATTATACTGCGAAGAACTGACATTTTTACATTAAAATTTAATCAAGGGATGAGAGCTCGGGCCGTTATGTTAAATGCCCAAGGCCACCGTTTTTCAGCGGCCGGCGACGAACCACCCGCTGGCCAAGGGGGTTCTCTGTTAGATTCATTCGCAATTTAATTTTGTTACCGACAGGCTTTTGGGACGTAAAATAAAATTAAATGGAGAGACCGTGTGTATTAAAAATAACAACAGGCTGCGCAGCCATGTTGGAAATTCGACTTTAACTCCTACTAATTTGAATAATTAAAAACATTACATAGGGTAACACACGTTAAATGTATGTATATTAACGTGTCTTAATAATTGTTATTGTAACAATGGCATTTTAACTCTAGGTAACAAAGTTATACAGAGTTATACAGGCAGGTGCGATTTTTAGGGCTCGAGACATTTAAATGTAATCTCTGCGTTGTGTGAGTAAGGTCATATTCAAAATAATACTTACCTCTTAATGTTGTAAGATCAATGATATGGCACACCAGAAAAAAATATCTCAGTTTTTGTATATAGGTGATACTTATTACTTTTTCTTTATTTAAGCAATAGATTGCCTTCATGTAAAGTCTCCAATCCCGATCTCTACGTTCCAAAACAGTGCTACCCTGGCACCATGTGATTTTACTGTATGTGAAGGAGCCAAAGAAAGAGAGTGCATGGCGGCTCGTGTTTTGGCACGAGTTCTTCGCGTCAATATTTCGATTCGCAGCCCAGAAACGTCAACTATAAGCGTGTTTATTTATTACGACAGAATTAGTACATAAGCCACCTAGACCGCGTCCCTGAGATAAATAGCTTTGAATTCTTCTTTGATAATCAATGTCGTTCTGCTGACACGTATATGGTTGCTAATAGGTGAACATTGAACACTCTGAACAGTTGCTATAGCGTTGTTTTATTTGTTAATTCCAGCATATGGTGGGGACGGGTATGGCGACCCCGTTCCCTGCGGCGGCGGCGGCTGCGGCAGCCGCTGCCCAGTTCGCAGCCAACGGCGACGCGCTCGCGGGGGTGAAGGCCGAGGCCGCAGGTCCAGCCGCGCCGCCACAGCCCCCGCTCGTCAAGAGCGAAGGCCCGCCACCGCCTGCGCCGCTACCACCAGCTAACTTTTCACCACAACCGCCGCCACAGACACACACCCAGAACTCAATAGAAAATCAAAACAACAACTCAGTAAGTTTCAAATGTATTTTTTAAAATCTTAGATCAACACGTCAAAATATGACGATGACTATGTGCAAACAACAACTTTTGAAAATGTCATTGTTGGAGACTGCTCCCAGCATGGTAAGCTGTCTCTGTTTCTGGCGCAAAACAAAGTACTTCCAAGCTTCATTTCAATAGTACTCGTATTTATAAATAACGGTAACACTATTTTTGTATACTCGCCTGAACACTGAGCTTATAAGATTGCAAAGAAATAATGATTAATAGGTGCACTACCTACCAACTGAGGTACGCAGAACAAAGACTCGTCTTCGAAAGGTCCTTAGATCCGGGTCTATTTACTTTCCTAAATAGAGGGATAACTTGCAAAAATATGACCGGCTGTATTAAACCATTTCTCGGTTGGGGAAACATAATATCTCATGTCCAGCTCAGCTGTGTGAAATGGGGCGGCATTCTCGTATGTTGCCGGAGAGTGACAGATGATTTTCGATAACTGACCCATGTCTGTAAATACTTTTACTACCAAACTGTTTCTACGTCAACTATTTATATAAAAAAAATCATATAAATATTGGAACGCAGGCGATAGTTGCTACAGATTTTTTTCTGTAATGTAGGTGCCTACACGCTTGATTAGAGCGGTTTGTTTGGTAAAGAACGGTCTCTGGGGCATCTAGCCTCATTTCGTACGTGGCTAAATGTCTTGATTGCCAGTGTATTTGTTCATGATTCATTCCAATGTATTGATCGAGACCTTTCTGAAGTTAGCATGGATAATATAGCATGCAAACAAATAGAGTACTGGATGGAATTATCCATTACTTTATTTGTTTGCATGCTACATTTGCCATGCTAACTTATCAGGTTGATCGAGTGTGTTTCAATGAGGAGGGAATGGTTCAATGATTCTTCATAACAGCGCAAAACTTTCCAATACTGAACAGCCTCTTCTATCTCACCGTGTTCAATCCCTCGGCTATGGTGATAAGGCTTCCAAAGCCAAGCCTTGAGTTCCTTAAAGCTTTCTTAGCTGAAACGTATCCGAACAAATATTTCATTAGTATAGTCACAACTAATTCTAAATTATTTGCCATCCCTAGCAAAGCGAAGGCGAATCAAATGAAGAGAGTACACCAGTGAGTGTGGCGGCGGCGGTGGTGGCCCAGCAAGCGGCGGCCGTGGTGGCGCAGCAGGCTGCCGCAGCACACGCGGCCGCCGCGGCTGTCAGTGCTGCCGTGGCCGCCGGCAATGCCGCTGCGGCCGGCACGCCCGAAAAGACACTCGTACCCGTCTCACAAGCGTCGCAGCCCAAACGACTACACGTCTCCAATATACCCTTCAGATTTAGGGACCCTGATCTAAGAAATATGTTTGGGGTACGTATTCATTCTTACCCCTAAAGCATGGCGTAACCAAACTAGTTATCGGTATTAAACAACCAGCTATTTAATTTCCAACATTTTTTTACCTTTCAGCAATATGGCACAATACTTGATGTAGAAATTATCTTCAATGAACGTGGCTCCAAGGTAAGCAATATTTTCAGCCATCGCGCTGGAAATCAAGTGGCTCATTGAAATCAGTTGATACACAGATTTCATTGTGGCCACTTTATAAAAATGTCTTTATGTTTAGAAACAAAAACGCCTAATTCATATTCTACGATTTTGTTTGAAAATTAAAGACGATAAAAAAAATAACGCATCAATACTTTTCTTTAAACCAGTTAATATTATAAATACAGCGTTTTTTTGTTTCTTTACGAATCTTTATGTAAGTAATTAAAAGGAATAACTAATAGCCAGTATATTCTAACGAGGTCATTATAATGTTTTCAACTCTAAACAAGGTAGTAGGGCAAGAGTAGGGTTCTCTTGACTGGCAGACTCATGAGTGTGTTTGTCAAGGTTGACCGAGCAGATATTATTGCTCTTGTTATTTACTTATAAGTCTCACGCACAGCTCCCGCAGTGCCTCTACTCATCAACATGCTAGGCAACGCCTTCTGCCAAGGTGAAGCCTAACGACATTATTTTCTCTTTCGTTTTAAATTCAAAACTGGTAATGTAATAACCTCGTTAAAGCAAGTCAAGTCTAAAATGTACAAGTATCTATTTTAAATCATTCCGCTTAATGAATATTTTTTAATTAAAAAAAAATATATTCCTTTAATTTACTTACCAATCTTGCACTTCATAGCTATTGACTTGTAATACTTGTATTGTTAAAGTTTTCCACTGAACTGAATTAACATTGATAAATGACTAGTAATGAACGATATAACGGCAAGCAGAAGTGCAGTAGCTAAGAGGTCTTACTAACAATTATTAGTTATCGCTGCCCAAACCAAAGTAACTACCGATTTTATACAAATATTTCCTAATAATATGTTCTGAAGTTTACTTCTCTTCAAGTCATGCAATTTGATTAATTATTCCTTGCTTAACAGAAATTTATAGGCAAATGGGCTTAGTTAAAATAATCATAAATGTGTTTTAAAACAAACTTCTTTCTCATAGCATATTGGTTTTAATGTTTGGTGCAGTATCTCTAATTGCATTGTATATTTCATTGAATAATAATGTCTATTATTCTGATTTTGAACAAATCTGAACTATATTTACTTGATTGCACTATCGACTTACTTATTGTATCATTTTAGCAACTATCCATATTGGTTTAAATGTAACAATATTTCTTAAAATGATGCACAGCTGAAGTAAGTCATTGGTGCAATATATTGATATTTAGCAACATTAATTTTACATTTCAAATATACTCAAAAAACAACTCACTGTAAATGATAATTCCCATGAAATTTAAAGAGTTATTATCGAAATATTTTTATAATAATTGATTGGATTGAACGCTTTTTCGTGTTTACTGCTTTCCTTGTGTCAGTTTGGTGACCGCCCCTAAAGTAGTCCATGCTCGCTCATGTCAAAAAGTATTTTACTCTTTTAAATAATAGCTCCAAGTTATTTTTCTTCAATGCCTCACATTGGGATATGCAGTATTAGAGAATGATGCATCGTCACTATAACAGCTGATTTCCTAAGTCATATTTTCAGGACAGCTCTATTATTCATCACTAATGAGGTTGTTACAATCGTCCAAACTGCTTCGATCCTTCTAGTGTTGTATTTTCTTATATCTTTATTATGTTTATGAGATGATTATATGCTATGTACAAACCTTTTAATGCATCTATGTTGTAGTTTGGATGATCAGTCATTCTGATGTATTTAGTCTATTAGATTGACAGCGTACTTACTATTTTCTGTCCACTATGTTGTTAATAAATAATACAAAAATCCGTTCAGTCATATGCTTCCTAACAAGGGAATATAATTTTTATTAGTTTTGGGCATGTATATTTTGCTGAACCCTGGAAACACAATGTTATATAATGTAACGCAATGACTATATGATGTAAGTTATTTTCCTAGAAGTAACTTTTAGGGTGCATCACTTAGTTTGGCTTTCTCTCGAATAACTTCGGTAACATTCCGTTTTCACTTGGGGAAATTCTAACCGGTTTTGGCTAACCCATAATTTGTTCTTACAGTTGCTGTTGTGTTTGCAAATATATAATTATTTACAAATAATAAAACAATAATAAAAAAAAATATAACATAAGTCTAGAATCATTTTAAAACTACCTACTCATTTCTTCTATTTTATTTCTAAAAGTTATATCATTTCATATTATAAATTTAAATCTTTAGATGGTATGAAAACTATAACAATTATAATAAAATACCATTACTTAGTGGTAAATAAATGTAAAGTAACGCTGGTTATGAATGCCCCTTGTGAGATGGCGGTAATGTGGCCGAGCTGTACGAGTCACTTGTGTCTTCCTCGTCTGTCGATCGATTGTGTCTGTCAACATACTGAGAGCTTGTTGCACTGTGTGCGTTGTGTTACAGTCTAACAGTCCGGTCGGGTACCGCGGTAACGCGTCGGACGGGCCCTCGCCTCTTCGTAAATGATTATTTTTCTTTCTCTTTCTCTCTGCCCAGATTTAATGTTTACGTTAAGTATTTGCACTCAGAATGGTAATAATAGAGCTGTCATTTGCTTTTATAAGTGTAAGCGTTTCGTACAATCAGCAACTTGTTTGCCACTTTCACAACTCGTCTCTTCCACTGTATTGTGTGCTGTGCTAGCTGCTTTTTGTATCTATGGGTTATCACCATTTATTGAAAGTAAGTAGTTTCATTTGTCTGAGCACGATCTATTGATTCAATAATATTGGCCGAAATTGTATAACGCCTACTGAATGCCATTTACGACAATTTTGACAGTAATTTGTGTGATTCACCTATTGTAATTAATTAGGATGTACCAGGTGTATATTTATCAATATATAATAAATCTAAGTACCGCTTATGTTTACCGTGTTAGTTTTGGGCACTGTAAAGTACATGCACAATGTTATATTATAAAAAATATACTTAGGTGTAATATTGGGATGATTACAAAGTTAGTTTATTTTTACTTAATTATAGCATCTAAATGTAAAATAAGTACTGTATCGATGTTTGATTTTTGTAATTTGGTTGCTCCGTAATGGAACATCAAGTCCGTTTGGGTATACCTGTGTTTCTAGATCCGATTAGTTGATCTTAGCCACTGCATGATCGGTGAGTTTTCTGTATAGAACAAATCGCAGCTAACATCTCACACAATGACTTGTCATGTTGATAAAGTAAGTAGTGTCTATGAATGAGTGTCGAACAATCCTTCAGACTCGTTGTATACAGTGATACAAACTCTCCTACCACTAGTACAGACTACTAGCTCGAGCGACAATACATTAATTTATTACTGTGATCCAAACGCTTATGTGTACCCGTACAGCTAGAATACGCTCAAAGTATCAACGTAATCGACTCGATAATATTTTCTCGATATTTCACTAGAATATTTAAAAAGAATATGCAATGCATAAATGTTAATTTTTGTTGCACGTTGTTTTTTGAGCGACGCTGTTTTTAATGCATGTTTTGTCTGTCTTGCATGCAGGGATTCGGTTTTGTAACATTCGCAAATAGTGGTGATGCGGAGCGAGCACGAGAGCGTCTTCACGGCACCGTGGTTGAGGGCAGAAAGATAGAGGTGTGCATGAAACAATAAATTCCATCCGTAGCACTATTGTATTTATAACATCCCGCTCCTACGCCCACCGCCCACCGCAACCTGCGCTCGTCTGCTCTGTAGTTACTGTCATGCTAGCGTGCCGCGCCGCGGTCCCGCATATTAGCACTAAGTATCCGGCGTCTAATCCACCAACAAACCTTATTTATTTTATCCCTTTACTCTCTAGACGGTCATTTAATATGCCGATCGAAAGAGAGAGTGTCTCACAGAGAAATGTAGAACGAACCGTATCGTCACAATGCCGCAGAGGTAAGATTGCTAAACAAATTTTAGTTCCATTCTATCTTTCATTTTAAATTTAAAGAGAAGCGCTGAAAAGTGGTCTTGTAGACGAGTCAGTCTGCGCTCAAGAGGAGAGTGAATGTGGTTAAGAGTGGAAAAGTATGCTCACTTTAATATTCTTCAATATCCCTTATTAATTTCAAAAGTAAATCCCAAGTTTCCTTTATTTTATGTTCAAATATCAGATGTCGGCGGCTAAATTATTAAAGTTTAAAATTAAACACAACACAATTTAACACTTTTTGTTTGATATTTATCAGTTCAAATTAGTATATTTTTCGCATTTCTCCTATCTGTACGACATCTGATATCCAATTGGCTGATTTTCACATTAGAAGTTTATACAAAAAAATAATGTTACCTACTTTTATGTTCCTCTTTTTTTTAAAAGAAGCTGCAGTGGGTTCGAGTCTCACAAATAATTATATTTGCTAGATTTAATTAAGTGCTTCTGGAAAGCTTTCCATATCCTTGTAATTATAATATTTTTAAGTGAAATAAAACTTGTTTTAAAAATTAATAATTTTTTTGATGGTCAAAATTTTATTAAAATCAGCCAATGTTTTTGTTTTTGGTATAAACCCAGACGTATTCTCATATAGACTTTACTTCAAATCAGGTTAATAATGCGACAGCGAGAGTGCAGACAAAGAAACCTCCAACCGTTCCTAACGGTAAGTAACCCGACGATCGTTCATGAAATACATTCAATGAATTAAATTAAATCTTTCAAATTGAAGTAATGAAATTCACACAATATTATGAATAACAATACCTTATTGTATCACACCTGTACAAATATAATGCATCTTGGGATTTTCTCTTTTAATCCATCCAGTAATTCTGGCTAGAAATGGATCAGTTCCCACTCTGGGTGAGAGAGCTGAACTTGTAACTTCGGTGTTGTCCATGTTAATGTACTTACTTATTCCTACATGTGGCTAGTCCGTTGTCTGAATGCTCCTAGGTGAATGCTCTTAGAGAATGTCCACAGTCCGCTCCGGAGACAGTCTACCGACACTCGTCACACGCGGTACTCTTGAGTCGCTCCATACAGACATAATCTTCACGCAGTTACAGACAGTTCCAAACGTTGCAGAAGGCTGTCTCCGGCGTCGCATTGCCTGGCGATCTTTACTCACTGTATCAATAAACGGATGACACCGTCAATTAGACAGCTTGCTAGATTACGTAACACAGTTTTGTACAGCTATTACAAGACACATGAATGTTCATACCTTGACGTTTGCTGGAATGAATGCAATTTCCGTAATGCACTATATTCATATTTCAATTTTGTAGTAGAGAATGTCTTTTAGGTATGTTCTTTGTTTTAGATCTAGCAAAATCCTCCATCTAACTTGTGAAGTTTATATATTTAAATATTATATCTATTTTGTTCCAGTGTGTGTCCAGTGGCCGGAAGGTGAGAACCTTCATTACGATTTTGGTATGACATTTAATCGATAAACTAAATTAAGCTTACGCGTTTACATTACCATAACAATCATTCGAGCATGAACCTCCTTCACTCAATGTGGTGGGATTACTCGGTTATTTAGATTCTTGCCCTTATCTGTCGAATGAAATCTAATAAGTACTAGCACCCTCTGCGGTGACTGCGACCCCGCCGCCTCAGCGCTGGCACTCGGAGCGCGCGCTCGGACTGAGTGGAGATGAGCCTAACATTATGTGTGGCCGAGCGGGAAGCGTGTAGTATTGTTATGTGGTGTGCGCCAGTGCGTGCGCGTGCGTGCCAGTGCGTGCCAGTGCGTGTAGCTCACGCGGTGTGTGCGCAGGGCTGCGGGTGTCGGGCGTGTCGTGGCCGTGGCTGGGCGCCGCGCCGGCCGCCGCGCCCGCGCCGCCGCTCGTGCTGGCGCCGCGCGCCGCCCAGCGCCGCAGGTAACGCATGCCCCCCTCCCGTGTGTTGCATGTAGCGCTCCGCCGCGAGCCGCGCGCCGCGCCGCCGCTGGCGCAGCACGCGCCGCACGCCTCGCAGCACGCGCTCTCGCACGCCGTGCTCAACCGCGCCGCCGCCTACGCCTCGCAGATGCACGCCTACGCACCGTGAGTACACGCACCGCACTACCCCTCCCCGTCCCGTCCCCACCTGAGACTACTACCTACTTTCAATTGTCGTCCACACGACTTAGTATCCATTGTTGTCGTAATTTAATCATCTTTAGTACCGATTATGCCAAATCAGTGATATATGACAAAAAAAAAACAAAAATGATAAGACTAAAATTAATTAGATTACAATCATTAGATTAATATCAGTGTTCAAAACAGTGCAATATTTTACTTTCCTTAAATTCGTTGATAACGCTAAATTGTCTTCATTTATATTTTGATCATACTCATAAACTTTACCAAAAACGTCGTTGGCCCATTATGATGTTCAGCAGAACGTGAACAGACAAAAAAGATGAACGGATAAAATCGAGTCGATAAATCTATCGATTCCGGAAAACCTTGTAAATAACAAGGCCAAATCAGACCATCGTTCAGCCGTGTAATGATCGGGGTTCATCATCACGTCATATTACATCCATAAATTGTCTCGTTCAAGTACATACACAACTTATTTCTGCCGGTTGTCTATCAGAACTGCGAAGTCCCTTAGGATAGGACAAATAATAGGAAGCTGTACGATGCAGTTTTAATTATATAAAATAGTGACCGATTAATCGGGTTAAAAGGTTAACCGGTTACTCATATATTTGTTAACCATTGAATGAAAGAGACAATGCACAAAACGCGAACTAACTCTGTCACTTTCTAGCAATATTTTGTATCGGTATGGTTGGTTTTTCTTAAATAGATTTTCAACTTTATCGTTAAAGAATTAGATTCAAGGTTGATTAGGAAAATTTTACAGTTTCGAGTAGCCTGATGTGCTGGAGTCTGAAGAAAAATGAACTATGTGTGTGAACCGGTTATTAGCCTTGTACCGGTTATTCACCTAACCCTAAACAATAACGCGATTAAAATCCATTTATGGGTAACATTTTCGGTCCCTGATGAGATGTTTTGACAGATGAGAGTCACTCTCACGGCCCATTTTCGTCACCGCATAAAAGCACCGCAAAAGTCACACCACGGACTGATATATTCCCGTTGGGTATAACCGAACATCGTACTTTTTTTTTTGACACGATGTAGCGACAGGTATACACTGACACGGTTTTCAGTATTGCGAAATTATGCTAACATGGCACAATCGATACTTGATAAATCAATTTATTTTGACTAGTTCGTGCGCAACAATACCCACCGCATTAAACTATAGGACCACTTTTGAGCGAGGTACAACGATCCAGTTTTGTTGTAACATTTTTCGCAGTTAGATTTCTTTGTGTAGGTAAAGTAAACTCAGTAGTTTACTTCAGCAATATAGAATATTAGTACCTGAGCGAGCGAGCTCTACTCCGGTGAAAATAAAGAAAACAATATTTCTCAGATATTAGACCTAGCTAGATCGATTTTTTGCCCCCGTAAACCCATATAATTATTGCAACTTTCATCGATATCGGTAGAGCCGTTTTCGGTAACGTGATTAGAATAGGATACCTGCCTAGCATACTTGTATTGTATACTAGCTGCTGTCCGCGACTTCGTACGCGGGGTTTTTTTTATTCGGTATGAAAAATAGATATTGGCCAATTCTCAGACCTACTCGATATGCACACAACATTTTCATACAAATCGGTTCAGCCGTTTCGGAGGAGTATGGTAACTAACATTGTGTCACAAGAATTTTATATATAAGAAAATGTTGGTTGGCTTCCAGACTAAACTTACTGTTAATGGATGCAGCTGAGTATCAGTATTCGATCAAGTCAATTAGTGAAATATTAACAGTAACGTGTATGTACTTACAACAGGACGCAAGTCTCCTCCACGTTCCCAGACATCCCAATCCCTAGTCCCCGATTCACCTAACTTTGGTATGAGTTATTTTCTGTTTATTTATTAATTACACCAGCACCTCACGTAATTCAATGTAAATGTGTAACTAACAATAGTCACGGTAACTCTAACTGGATTGTTCGCTAAGCTTATAGATAACTATTTTAATGCTTATCCCGATGTTGTAATATTGTGTTGATTAGTCAACTACCAGTAGATGACAGTTGTCTAGTTTCTTCATAAAAATATTTTCTCTGCACTAATAGCACTTGAATGAACAGTACTGTTCGTTGCACTTAGTAGATTAGACACTTTAATAAGTATTTTTATTCCATTTCAACATAAGAAATAAAAAAAATGAAATTAATTTACTATTACTACAGCTATTTCAAAAAATATAAATAATCTGTATAATGTTATTTTATTTCGCAGTGTGTATTACGACCCGTTCTTAGCCGCGGCCGCCACTGCTGACTCCAACTACAGACTGCAGGTAAACAAAGTTTATTTTTTACTCCTTATTCCAATGTCTGTCCTATTTTCAATTATTATTTGATTAATAACTAATGAGTGAGTGTACCGACTAGTCTGCTCTGACAGCGAGTCTGTAGTCGAGTCGAGGGCCCAGGTGGTGACCGTGCGTGTGTTGTTACAGGCCGCGAAGCCGGCAGCCGAGGTAAACGTCACGACTTTAGAGTTCAGTTTCGCTCGATATGCGACTGTACCTTTATCTCTATCGCTTCCTGATTCATGTTCCACCACGCTAGTATAAGTTCGATATCCATCATGGAGTGAGTGCTGGGATTTTGTTTGCTCCTTTTTATATTCGTATGGTCCTATTGGTTGGTAATCCACCGTAAAGCAGGGTGCACATTGTGTTTGTGGTAACCAGATGGACTTGGCACACGCGCGGCCGGTCGGCCCGCGCGGTTTGCTTTCTGTTGAGTTTATCCTTGTTCGTTGGTATTGTGGTGGGTGATTTAGTTTTAGGCATATGTTGAGGCTGTACGTTGAATCTATCTGATGCTAATACCATGCTGCGTGTAGAACATTGAGCCCACAAATGTAAATGCAATTATTAAGTACACTAACACTCACCGATAATAATATGTAGCTAGATTTAGATACTTCGACGTTTTGATTTAGTTTGGATCGTTCCGTCATAATTGTTTCTTTTCATGCATGTTCATCGACCACATTAACATTACCGACTGCATTTCGAAGTCGATAACTGAAATCGATGGTTTGTGCAGAAGATATAACACCAAACATCATAGAAACGTGTGCCGACAGAGTTGCATGTGAATCGATTTTTATGTAAATAAATAGTATTTACAGACGTGCACAATCTTTTTCTTGTATGTAGTACCTACTTTCTGCATCGTTTTCGCTTTCAACTTATGGCTACGCATATCGATCAATGTGACATGAAAATCAAATTAACGCCATTATGTCGTCAGTGGATCTTCTCATACGGTAACGGTAAGGTCATCTATGCTATCGAATACCCGGAGAGCGACCGCGAACGCCATAAGTCTTCGACGGAGAAAAAGAGGTGACCATCTCGTATCGTGCCTTTGTGGGCTCACTGTTCAGATTAGACCGCCGGAGTGAGGACTAGCGAACGTGCCAGGGCGTACTGACGAGTGTCGTGTTCGCAGGCCGCAGCCGCAGCGGCAGCAGCGGCAGCGCCTCTGCTGAAGTCGCCGCTGACGTCGGCGCAGCACGCGGCGGCGGCGGCGGCGGCGGCCAACTACGGCGCCGCCGCGCGCGCCGCCGCCGCCGCCGTGAGCGCCGCGCCCGCGCAGTCCCTCGCGCCGCTCGCGCACACGTCAGTACCCACGTCCACCTCCAACACTTTGATGTCGCTCATGTAATTACAAAGCTTTCAGGACTTAACTAACACTACTTTATAATAAAATCCGACACTAACACTCGACCCTCCCTAAAATTAAGAACCAACAATATTTCGAACTACGTATATTGAATTGATTACCTAAATGAACGTGTGTACCTATATCGGAATGACGCGTTTTAAAAATAAACTTATCAATACTGAAAGGAATAGGGGATACTCCATTTTTTTTTTCTTTGTCCGTCGGGTAGTTTATTGAAAAGTATTGGACACGTATTTTTTCTTTTGTCACGTGGTCATAAAATTACGGAGATATATTGAGTTGAAATGGCGCATGACGTCACATGTAGGTAAGTTTTATACCTACTTGTGACGTAGTAAGCCCCCACTCTCCAACTTTAATGAGTTTTAACTAAGTAATTTTTTGATATTTTGATAAAACAAAAAATACGTGTCTAATATTTTTGTATTACCTGTCTGTCTGACGGACAAAATAGAATGTCGTTTTCTTTACCTAGTCCGCACCCCTATTATAGCAAATGGTTCTCTCGCCAGTATCGTATTTTTCAATCTACGTATATAACTATAAAAATCAATGGCTGTTTGTATCCTATAAACTGACCCGATGTTGATCAAATTTTGCAAAAAAGCATTGCAACACATGCCGAACCCAAATAGTTTTATCATCAAATTAAATATAATGGAATAGTGCAATTGTTTATTTATTTTATGTAGAACTGTAGACTGTAGTTACACATACTTGGAGATTGAAGATTGCTTCTAGTAGTCCGCTCTGCACTGAAGTATATAATAATGAATTATCATTATGTTGTGTAACACAATGAACATGTTGCGTGTTGCAGGTACGGCAGAGAATACGCAGATCCATACTTAGGCCACGGTATCGGGCCGGTGTCGGGATACGGGGTAAGATCTTCATTGAATTCCATTTGTCGGCGCTTTGTCTTCCCTAAACACACAACACTAACACAGATAATATTTAACTTACAGACTGCAGTGTACAGAAGTGGATACAACAGATTTGCGCCATACTAAAGCCAGTGGATCATGAAACGATAAACTCGAATATTACCTTCGCCACCTTCACTTTAACATGACAATGAACTCTCTTTGTAAACGTACAAACGTAATTCATAAATGTAAGGATCAATAATAAACGCTAGCCGACTACCGTATAAGTATCTAAGCTTGGGTAGCGAAACTAATGAGTAATGAGCGAGCGTCGTTGAGTCGTCGAAGCGCCGCTGCGGAGCCCGCAACCCGCCGCCCGCAGCCGCGCCATACACAACTTATGAAATACCAAAGTCATTAAAATTTCTAACAGAAATACTTTATTAAGTTGAACTTTAATGTAAATTATTTGTGTACCTAATGCTATACAAGTGCGAGCAGCTAAAGTGAGTGCTTTCGTTCTATTTAGATATTCTAAGGGTTACTATAATTTTACTAATTACACAGAAGTGAATTCATGTTACGATTAGAGTACCGTACTATCTAGTGTAGATGTTACACTTGTGTCATTGACAATAGAACAAATATTTACTATAAAGATATATTTAGTGAGCTTTGCACTTGCATATCATAAAAATTGTAAATACTAAACGGGAAACACATTTTATTGGGGTCACAATATTTTTTTTATTCAAAATTTCCAAAATGTTGTTTCCTAAATACATATTCAGCGATCTTATTCTAAATAGTATACTCGTTAACTTAAAAGATAATTCTCCATTCATCAACTATTAGAGACTTTTCGATTAGGAAAGCGGGTGAGTTAAGGTTAAAAAAAAACCTAAATTTTCATTTATCAAATTACAGTAACATCACCGTTATCTTGTAGACATAATATACAGAGACAATAGAAATTTCAGAACAACTATTTTGGACTAACAAGTTATTTGGTGCGATATTAATGTGGTGCCATTTGTTTGGTTGTTATTTTTACTCATACGTGTAATATTTTTTCTAAAGTTACCTTGTACCCGTACAGTTAACGTGGCATAGTTGTAGGCTGTCCCGAGACGTGACCTACGCCGCAGTTACATGGTGCTCACACTCGCAGCCACTTGTAGCGTGTCTCCTGGCGTATAGCTGCGAGTTTGAATATTGATATAACTGTGTCGTTAGTCGGTAGTACTAATATTGTGTCGTTTTGGTTTCTTTCGCTTGAAGCTTACTTGGTCGATAGTCCACGTTCCGTTCGTCATTGGAGCTCGTCCTGGCGCCTACTCCCATACTGTTCGCTTTTCGTACGGATTCTAATCTCTGAACCAGGAGTGTTTACTTGAGTCCTGGTTAGTTGTAAATCGAATAATCGGTTGCTAGTTTATAATTAAGCTAATGTTTTACAGAATGTAGGCGAAACGCTTTAGCTGTAGTCTATAAGGGAAGAAGGGAACTCCGTCGAGTTCTTACATATCATTGAGATTTTCTCCTTGTATGTAGTTATGTTTAATCAATAATTCTATTGTCTTTTAACGATGTCTTATTTTTACAGTGCTATTTTAATATTTTGTCTGGCGTACGGACTCTCATTTTATAGAACAAACACGCATACGGGTCCAACCCTTTTAGAAGTCGTAAATTTTAGATCTAACATTTGCATTAGGATTTTAAAGTATTGTAACATCTATGAATTCGCTCAACGTTTATACCAAAGCACAAAAACCCATCGATTCATACGTATTCGGAGAGTGTTGCAGGACATTAACCTCTTTTCGATAGATTTAATAGTCTTTCATTGAGAAAAACTTATAAAATCTATAAGTCGTGGTGTAGATAGATAACTAGAACAAAACAACAGACTTATTTTTTACTCCATTTTGTTTAAAAGTTTTCATTACTTCCTAAGTAATTTTTTTCTAAGGACATATCTACATGTTTGCCATCTAGAGTAGTTTAATCTTAATGTAGTTCAAAAATATATAGATCTGAATTGATTAATTCATAGTTGATCGCCAATTTTCTCATGTTGTTGTAAATTCCTAAGGAATATGGTACACATTGTGTTGCAGATGTGTCTGTGTGAGAGGTTGCGTCGACGTCGACGTGTTAGAGCTTTGTCCGTTTATTTTTCAAACCTTTACGTAGCAAGTTGAGATAATGTACCGAATACATTGGGACCGGAGCAGACGCGCGCCTGCGCCCGCGCACGGCTCGCAGCGCGGCGCGGGCGCGGCCGCACGACTCGGTGTCGTCTGATAATGATAGCTTTAATTAATTAAAGGTGTTAAGGTGATGTTCTCACCCAGTTGTGTCATCTTGAAACCAGAATAAGAATAACTAACTCAGTTTGTAGCATTTCCATGACATTATTATTGTTTGTCTTGCAGAATTCTAGTCTTCGCGCACAATCTTTTATTAAAATAATAGTAAAGGTGCTTACTCGTAAAGGTTTCATGTGATATTTACGGAATTAGTTGTCGTCTCTTTGTCTCGATTCGTATTCTATGTTCTTTCCGTACGATATGTAATAAGCGGTTCGTGTCATATTTTCCTTTTACTGATTATTACTCTCACCTTTTAGTGCCACTGGCTTTATATAATAAGTTATATTTACTTTTATCGTACGTTATTGTAGTCTCGTTGCAGCTTCGAACAATATTTTGTGCTTTACTGCTGAATACTCATGCGTGAATGCGTTATTTTAAGTAATTCTTAGGTTTGTAGGAATTGTCTGATTAATGCAAGATTTTGTATCTGAGTACAGAAAAAAGTACATGTGATTCTTTTTGATTTTATTGTTTAGTTTTAGTATTTTTTTAATCAATTGAAGTCACAAATATTTGTGAAATGTGTATTTTTTAATCATCAAGTTTTATAATAAGTTAACAGGACCTGTTTTGGAATAATTATATCAATTACAAACATTAGTTTTGTGTCTACTGGTAACTGTATAATTCAATCAAGTTCTGACCAAAACCTGTCTTGTTTGCTTCATTCTAAAAGATACATAATTTTTGATTATGTTATTTTAAGTCTTTTATGTATGATTTTAATGATAATGTAATAAATCACAAAAAGCAAAATACCTAAGTTTTGTATAATGTTACATAATGTAAGCCAAATTGTTGTTACTTGGAGAAAAATCAGAATTTAAATTACATATCTGACAAAATGGTTAGTGTGCTACAATAAGATTGAAAAAAAAAATAACATCAAGAACAATGTATTATAAAATATTATAATCATAAAATTAAGGATATGTATTTTGTAACGCGATTTGTTTCTCAGTTTTTATGAGATGTTAAATTAAAGTTTCGTACTATTGTTTTATGCTGTGCACAAATTATACGATCGACGGCTTCGATACTGTATTCATTAGACCTAAAGCGAATAAATTGTTAAAATATTGTGCATAATAAATAAATCATATCAGTAGGGTGTTAGCTAGTAGCGATGTTCGCTAGCGGCACTGAAGGCATCCGCCACAGAGCCGGCCCCGCGGCTGCTGTCGACTATTTAGTGTTACCGGCGGCTCCTCCGCCTCATGTTATGCGTATAACTTGTTCCCTCGGGTTCATATTGTTAAAGTAGCCAGAGTTAATAAGTATCACTCGTTCGTCAATTGCACTCGTCAAAGCTGTTCCGTTGGTGTTGTAGATTATTCAGATATTAGCGGGGTAATGTTAGCTCCCGTGTGTCGAACATTAAAGTCGTAGACGTGCCTTGCCACTCATTGTAATAGCACGACGTCGTCACGCATCACGTCTATGATTTTAATAGTTTCGATTTACCCGTACATAGTTAGATGATGTGAAGCATACTGATTGTGAAATTAATTAGTGGCTCGTCTAATTTGTAGCGAGTGACAGGAGCAACTATGGCTAAAGTTTAAAATATTTTGCGTTCCGAGTTTCATATTAACACTGTTGAAAATATCATTAATGATGACATAGACTGTATGTTTCATCTTAGAGAGATATAGTTGATGACGTTTTGGTGAAGTTGCTTGTAGTAAAAGCAATCAGTATGCGTTGCAGTTTTGCGCAGTGGGCGAGCATGCGCGTACTGTCGTCGCCGGCCAGTATTTGAATAATTATAACAATACCGTGCTCAATTCCTGTATCTGTACATTGTAAGTATAATGTTGACAAAATGTTTTTGAAGTTTAATGTAAACTACAATAGATTTGTTACATAATGAATGTCTTCCGTTTGGCACATTTTATAGATACCTACTTTGCACATTTTATTAATGCACGGATCTACATAAAGAATACTAGTTTAATATTATTTAGCAGATAATTTTCAAGCCAAGTGCACAGCGAGCCCCCTCATATACGATTTGTGATACCTAAAGTAAATTAATAATACGAAATTTCCTTTTTTGTGTGGCAATTTTCAATGGATTGCAAAGCTGATTTTCTCTTTTAAATTGTAAATATTTTTTTTTTCTAATGAAAAATATTGAATGAAGTGAATCATTTTAAGCCTTTGGCATTGTGTACTCATTTACGTTATAAATAAATTATAGTATAAAGAAATCTTGTATTTTATTTTCCGCATATTTTGCGTTATTGATTCCTGTTACTGGATTACCAAATATTTGCATGACTGAATAGAAGATTTAATTGCTCTTTTGTGAATAATACTGATTGGGTGACAATCGTATTAAGTCGATAAGATTGCAAGGTTCTCTGATAACACATAGTAGGTAATGATTCTTTAGTGTGAAATAATTAAAACAATCGGAATGGTGAGATTATCTGGTAAGAGCGATAAGGGCTGCGGTTGCGTCGTTGAAGCAGTGTCGAGCCGGCGCGAGCGCTCCTCAGTGGTTCTCTACTCGTGTTATGCAGTGCTGTGTATAATGCAAATTAATTCTTTGTAAAAATACTGCTTCAAAATGGTGTTGTGTCCGCCGTTCAGATGGGCTTCTCGAGCGAGATACAAGTTCGCTGTGCCTGCTGAGAACGGTCCTGATGTACGCCGTGAAACGATCTTTGTAAGTAAAACAATAGAACACTAGGTACCTCAAGTCAGTCGCTTAGCGTTTGTTTATATTTCTGCAATTATTACGAGCTAAGTATGTACCTACCTGCCGCAAAAGGTTTCTAGAAATACAATCTACTAACTCACACTTCTCTCATCCTGACGTGACCTCATACTATGTGAAAGGCCAATAAAGGAATGTAGTATCAAAAAGTAGCTAGAAGATTGTTTTTACTTCCACCTTTTTTGTTCTGCGATAGTGAGATCTGTCTTGGGTTCGAACAGTATATGTTAAAAGCTTGGCACGTAGACACTTATACAAAATTATGCAGCTTATCTGAAAGAATTGTAAACAAATCGTGTCTACTGGAAGTTTACATACAGTATACACTAGTTTAGCTTCAGGGCCTACGCTCAGCGTGCAGCGGTTACAACAAAGGACTTCAACATGAAAAGGGTAATCAAAAAACACCTTTTTGGTTATCTGAATGCCATCTTAAACTAAAAATCAATCGAAATGTTTGATAAAATATTGTGATAACTTATACGAATCACTGCAGATAGCAATCGTGAAAAATAATGAGGGATTAAGTTTTATCGATTTTTAGTCTTCGTTTTTGGACTTAATTGAAAAATTTAATCTGAGTATTGTCGGTACTTATTTTACCGCTTATTGCTGCTTAAGTATATGATACCTTGTTATTATACAGGGTGGGACACCGACGCCAAAAGAGCTAAGTACCACGTATTCATAACAATTTAACAATCACATTTTAATCAACATACAACCTGACATTGTACTGCAATTTGCAATTACGTACGAATTCCGTGTGCAGTTGAATTTAAAGGGACCATGGTATAATGACATATTAGTCACATCATTAGCAGACCGATAATTGTAGTTTATTGATATAGGTTCAGTTTATTAAAATAAATAGGTACTTAGCCGACGTACTATAAGAATTTCAAGCATATAAATCGAGATTATCGCTTAACCACAAGGCATACGAAAACTATGGTGAACTTGTGATCATAGTTTCATGTGCAGATCATTGCAACATTTTATTAAAAACGATTTTTTGTCAAACAGGGGTTTCTTTCATCATTCACGGGTGGAAGAGTTCTAGGCTTTTGTCGCAAATCATATCGATACAAATCCCAGTTATACCTATAACTAAAATTATACATGGAGAGAAGGGATGCCGATGCACAAACGGTTAGGTACTACATATTCGGTACATCATTATGAACACACAGATAGATAGGTTTAATTAGATTGATAAATTAGATTTTTGATACACAAGTAGAAGTTTTTTTTTTATGTGTCTTTCGTTTGTGCATAGGCATTGCCGGTTTTAGCACTAACAGCGCCAGCGCTGGGTGAGACTATACGGCCATAATTCAAAACCATACGAAAAAAACCGGCCAAGTGCGAGTCGTACTTGCACACAGCTTAGGGTTCTGTAGCACCAAACAGTATGATAAAAATATTTTCAACGCTCAAAAAAAAACTATCCCTTTTCGCTCGCTCTTGCAGCCTACAAGTTGCCTATAAGTCGACCAAGTAACTCCTGTCCTGTATGCAAGATCAAAATAATTCTAATCTATTTAAAATTGTCGAGATATACAGGAGTTACTTGATCGACTTAGCAAGAGCGAGCGAAGAGGGATCATTTTTTTTTTCACTCTGCCTTTGGACAGGTTAGAATTGTTTCGATCCTTCAAATAGGAGTTACTTTGTCGACTTTTAGAAAAAGTCAAGAATCAAGAACAGTAGTCTGCAACAGCGAGCGAAGTGAGCTCAAAAATTTTAATATCTCGGACAGTTTAGAATTGTTTCAATTCAACCCTTCTTACTTTTACCCTTTTTACTGCCTGCCTTCTACAGGATAGAATTGTTACGATCCTTCAAACAGGTCCTCCTGTTTACTTAGTCCACTTTTAGAAAAAGTCAGAATTCTAGAAAACTAGTCTGTAAGAGCGAGCGAAGGGAGGGAGCACGAAAATCTTTACGTCATGCCTAGCCTAGCCTATCTCACTATTTTATTTTTTTTAGGCAAAAGATGAACCCCTGAATAATCTTACTACTTTTACAAACTTATAACTTTTCTTTACCCAAAACAGTATGTACATCAGAACGTTCGGCCAGTCGAGATAGGAAGCTGGCTGCTACTCCAGTTTCTAATGACGATTATGTGACGCATAAAGACGCCAGCCAAAGCATTTGTGACAGAACAGTTCGAAAGTTAGAAGCATTTATTTATGGCCGAACGACCCGATATCAGAACGTTCGGCCAACCTGAATCTCCATAACTGAGGACCTTAGAGTAACTGTTACTGAATAAAGATTTATTGACGATTTAATGACAAACAACCAATGCTTTACTTTTACTCGTAATGCCACCGGTTAAAAGTAAAATGAATTTTGGTTTCTGTAACATCAGGACGTTCGGCCAACGTAATCTCCATAACTGTGGACCTGAGAGAAACCGTTAATGAATAAAGACTTAGTGACGAGACTGAAACGAACTTTTATTGTTTTATTTTTCTTTGTGATGGCCCCCTTATATAGTAAATTAAAAATTTAGCATATAACCTCAAAACATTGGCATTATCGATTCCTCCACAAGGAAGAAGCCCAGAGAAACCGTTAATCAATAAAGATTTTGTGACGACACTGAAATGAACTTTTATTGTTTTATTTTTCTTTGTGATGGCCCCCTTATATAGTAAATTAAAAATTTACAATATAACCTCAAAACATTGGGATTATCGATTGCTCCACAACGAAGAAGCCTAGAATACTCGCAAAACCCTTTGATGTGTTAAAGGTATCAGTGCAATGGTGTCAGTATTTTTGTTGATTCCAGATTAATCTTTAAAAATGCACTATGGCGGATGGCGACTGAAATAGGGTGACCATGTATTCCAACGAAACAAGTATTTATCGAGTAGGTATCTATCAACTGAATGAAGCAAAACACGTCGAATTGTTGAAATAAGGTGACGATGTAGGTATTGCAACAAAATAAATGGATAAGCGGACGGAGGACTTTGAGAAGGAGTGCAGATAACCAATATTTTATATAATATGCATTAGAAATAATTGTTATAAAAAGAAACGTTACACACACCAATGGTGGTGTGTGTAACGTATTTTTTTATAACAATTAGCTTTATGATGTGGCCTCTTTGCTTCTACTTTTATTATTTTACCGTGTCTGGAGGTCTACTCTCTTTCTCCGAAACGTAACTTCGGCAACGAACGAAAATTAAACGTAGATACGTTTGTGACCCTACTCCATATCATTTGCGGACGCACACAATAACATTCAATACGTTAATTGTCTGTGAATTCGAATTTCTTGTGTGCGGACACAAGAAGTTCGAATTCTCTTGTTGCCATGTTTTAATAAAAGATTACGAATAATTAATCATTTTAAACTCTTTATTAGATTTTACAGGACTTGCTCGAACAGACGCTATCTCAGAGAGGCATAGACAATCCAACCATAGATAATCAATACTTATTCTAGAACACCTCCCCCTTATGCTTAATTATACTTGTTATCATTAACTAATCCCCAATAAACACTAAGTGCTAAACATCATTCAGTCTAATCAACATAGGTCATTTACAAATCTAAAATCTGTCTAGGCTTAATAATTCTGCCAGATCTAGTCTGATGCAAACTTGAACTATTATTCTGAACATTGTTAAAACTATTATTATTGGTCACATCAGGGACATCTGACAGACTTTGTGAACCACTAGGTAAACTCAACTGACAATTATTATAATCATTTACATCCATAAACATGTCTCTAGGACCATAACTTACATTAGTTTGAGACTTTCTCATGTGATAAGTATTTCGTCTTACTGGTCTACAATCACCGCTTACTATGTAAGATCTAGGTTCTTCAGCTTTATTTAATACTATTCCCTTTTTCCAAATATTTTCCTTATCTGTTTTATATACTATTTGTTCCCCTATCTCAAAAGTTTGTTCCTTCCTTCTAGCTTTCCTATCATGTTTAGTAACAGACTTTCTCTAAACTGCAAATTATATAGAGTAGGGTCACAAACGTATCTACGTTTAATTTTTGTTCGTTGCCAAAGTTACCTTTCGGAGAAAGAGAGTAGACCTCCTGTCACTGTCACATGAAAAACATAATTGAAACTATCGATCGAATTTCAACCAATAGGCCACCACTAAGTTTTGCTTCATTTAGTTACGGCGGCTTTCTATAAAAATCTCAATCCCATTTTTTACCCCCGACCAAAAAAGAGGGGTGTATCTGTGTATCTGTGTGTCTGTCTGTGGCATCGTAGCTCCTAAACGGATGTACCGATTTTGATAAAATTGGTTTCGTTTGAAAGGTGTTTTAATCGAGAGTGTTCTTAGCTATGTTTTGAAAATATCTACTCAGCCTTTTGATGGTAATCACGTCTTTTCTAGTTGAAGGGAAATTAACAACTTCCACAGGTCTGGTCGATTCGAAATTTGAAATCTTGTCACTTGTCAACATGGGCATCGCCAGGGGTGGTGGTTGCACCCCCCTTCACCCCAAAAACGTTTTATTTTTTATTTCGTTTATTGGCGAGAAGTCGCGCAACACCGAGAAAAGTGGAAGCAATGGGGAGACCTATGTCCAAGATTGGGACAGTCAAGGCTTAGATAAAATAATATAAGTTTAAAAAGCATAAAATAAAAAATAAACTAATTACAAGCACAAAGCAAAGCGGACCCCCGACGCTAAGATGCTTGGATTATTTTATTTTTGGTTTTTTAGAGGTTTTTTGTGTCGGGGGTTCTTTTAAATTTTTAATTTAATTTTTATTCATTGTCATTCTAAAAAATATCAATTATTATGTACCTAACTACCTACCGCTTTTTTTGGATGATTGATTACAAATAAAGCCTTTTTCAATTAGGGTACCTAGTTAAGTATTCTTGTACTTAGTCAAATTTCCCAATCTCCAATGTCAGTCACCTTTCCACTTTCGTTTGCTTTTAGCCAAAATAGACTCGACTAATATAACAAAAACTTCACAAGTGGACACTGGTATGCAGGCATCAGCTCAACATTGCTTGTACCTATATAATTTAATTAATATTACAACGTGTTTTGCTTCATTGTTTAGGTAATTTAGTACTCGATAAATACTTGTTTCATTGGAATACATGGTCACCCTGTTTCAGTCGCCATCCGCCATAGTGCATTTTTAAAGATTAACCTGGAATCAACAAGAATACTGACACCATTGCACTGAAACCTATAACACATCAGGGGTTTTACGAGTATTCTAGGCTTCTTCGTGGTGGAGCAATCGATAATCCCAATGTTTTGAGATTATATTGTAAATTTTCAATTTACTATATAAGGAGGCCATCACAAAGAAAAATAAAACAATAAAAGTTTATTTCAGTGTCGTCACAAAATCTTTATTGATTAACGGTTTCTCTGGGCTTCTTCCTTGTGGAGGAATCGATAATGCCAATGTTTTGAGGTTATATGCTAAATTTTTAATTTACTATATAAGGGGGCCATCACAAAGAAAAATAAAACAATAAAAGTTCGTTTCAGTCTCGTCACTAAGTCTTTATTCATTAACGGTTTCTCTCAGGTCCACAGTTATGGAGATTACGTTGGCCGAACGTCCTGATGTTACAGAAACCAAAATTCATTTTACTTTTAACCGGTGGCATTACGAGTAAAAGTAAAGCATTGGTTGTTTGTCATTAAATCGTCAATAAATCTTTATTCAGTAACAGTTACTCTAAGGTCCTCAGTTATGGAGATTCAGGTTGGCCGAACGTTCTGATATCAGGTCGTTCGGCCATAAATAAATGCTTCTAACTTTCGAACTGTTCTGTCACAAATGCTTTGGCTGGCGTCTTTATGCATCACATAATCGTCATTAAAAACTGGAGTAGCAGCCAGCTCCCTATCTCGACTGGCCGAACGTTCTGGTGTACATAAAACAGTTTATCACAGTAGCTTCACTTTTTTGCCGATACTTGGTAGTGGTACTCCAATTAAATTTTCGCATGATCGACCGATATAGATTGACGGTGAAATAAATTAGCAGCCCCGTGCCTCAAAGCCGAGGTTTCAAAAAATGGAGCATGTAGACACTTTGATCTCAAAGTTAGCAAGGAACAAACATTGCAGTAAAATAACAATGACATTACTGTAACGCTTATTACTTAGGCCCCAAACTACACGTTGCTGCACACTACGGAGCGAAGAACGTTATATCCTAGACGCCACACACTTATTGTATAATACGTAAAACGAGACGACTGTGAATTGCTATGGCTAATTACGTAACGTGTTATCACAGACGCTATACGCTTCGACTGTTGTTACCTACTACCTACATATAATTATACTTCGGTAAATGCTACGTGCAACTAAAGTAAGTGTGCTACGAATCGTAGCACATTAACTTTAAGCGCTGCACTTCCGTCGTAGCCTACGACGGATGTTACTTGCTAAGACGTTTACTGTGTAGACTGGAAAAAAAACGCACTACGCGCTACGATAGAAGTTACATGCTACGCTAACTGCGTATGTAACTAGGATGGCGGCTGTAACTGTGCTCAGCTGTAGTTTGGTCAGCCAGACCACCTATTTAGTGTAGCGGACTTTGTTGTTAGGAAGTGCTTCCTTTCCTTGGCCTGCCTGCACTCTACATCTAAATGGTCTACCTACAATTTGTGGTGTGGTTCCCTGGTGCATTTCCTCACCAGCGAGGTACCTGAAAGAGAGTGGCAAGATGGTTTCGGGTCCGACTACTACCATACCCGATCTCCTTCTAGTGATCGTCCGCTGCATCGTTACCCGGGAATCACTGTGTCCTTCATAACATAACATAACCATCTCATCATCATCTGCCATCTCATCATCATCTGCCTAGCCTTTTCCCAACTTTATTGGGGTCGGTTTCCAGCCATAAAAATGACAAATGAACTAATCTATAAATGACAGCCGGGACCAACAGCTTAACGTGCTTTCCGAGTCACGGAAGAAACTCAGTATGTAATGATGGTCACCCATCCACAGACCGACCTTGGCAAGCATGGCTTAACCTTGAAGATCCATCGAGCAGCTGTTATAATTTGGCCACGAGCTCCTTTTTGAGTTGTTGCGGTTTAGGCGCTTGTGACATTCGTTTATTAGCCCATAGATAGACAGACGGTTTGGCTGAAACAGTGTTTCCCCTAATGGTGTGGTTATGTTATGTGGATGTCGAGACTTCTTACATATCATTATTCTGCGTTGCCAGAAGGTGATACAGGTCCTGTTTGCAGTTTCTTATCTAGTTAACTTTACCGTCCAAGATGACCCCCAGGTAATTGATTTCGTTGGCTAGCTGGAGTTCTGTGTTGAATAGTTTAGGTAGGTGATTTAGGTCTAGTGTTCGTTTTTGAAACACGACTAGTTCAGTTTTGGCGGGGTTCACTGAAACGTCGAATTCCCTGCACAACCGTTCTACAATGCTTAGTGCTTGTTTAATAAGGTTGCATATTGTCCCCGTAACCATCTCATCTCCGACATGAGGATTTCGAGGTCGTCTGCGCAACCGATTGTGTAAAAGTGATTTGCGTTGAGTTTTGTGGCTAGGTCATTTATCACCAGATTCCGGAGGAGGGGGCATAGTACTCCTCCTAGGGGACAGCCTCTGGCTATCATGTCCATCTGCTGCTCTTCTGCAAGGCGAATCACTGGTTTCTTTATCTTATAGTAATCCAGTCTGTCAGTATCGGTTCTACTTGGTGTCGAGACAGGGCGGTGCCCATTCTGATGTATCGCTTCTTCTATTCAGCTGACTCAAGTCGAAAGCGGATTCATTTGACTTACTCGAGTTGGCTAAACGGCTTGCCAAGCCAACAAAAATAGCATTTAATATAATAATTTAATCATTTCCAATACAATTCAAAGCGGGAAGAGGCAGACTTTGATTCTTGAAATACCTACAAATAATAATGTTTCGTAACTTTAAAGTACACTCTAGGCCCTAGGGTACAATCATCTAAGTATTTAACTATATATTTAACCTAGGCGTGTTCCTACATATCCGCCTATTTGTTATTCCACAGGAGCATTCGCCATAGAACGTTTCTTTTAAACTTCGCTACGGTAACGTTCTTCTTTTTCTTCAACCTATAGCCTCCCAATCCTGAGCGTAGGGTCTAACAAAATATCTGTCAACTTATGGTGTAGTTAAATAATACTAATGACTTAAATGCATTAGTTTTGCGTCACTTATCTGTGATCGTCATCAATTTAATCTCAAAAAAAATGTTAGTTGTGTTTTGATTTGATTTCATTATCGCATTTCAGATAATACCTGACGGTGGCACAAATACATTTCATACCAATGGTCATGAAGAAACACCGAATGGTAACGAACATGAGCCTGTTAAAACTGTACTTAGCAATAATAGTAGTACCACCAATAGTGTGACGCTCAGAGACAACAAAAAGATCAGCACACAGAGTAGAACCCCGTCGAGATTTAGTAGAGATTCTGACACTGATTTTGACGAACGGAAGAGCAGTGCCGGTCGTAAGACTATATCGGAGCTAGTGCAGCAGCCGAAGAGGACGAAGAGGCGGCGCCGCAAGAGTGGAGTGATCGCCCCTCACACGCCTACGGACCCCACGCGTCTCAGTGATCTGATATATGAGAAATACGAAAAGGATAAGACGTAAGAAACTCAACTTCAATTTTAAAGAAGTTTATAATTAATATTAGATCAAACGTCAGGATCAATGCAGATATTACCTGCTACATATATCTAATTTATATTATACCTTAATCCTATTTTTCAATGTTTACAGGTCAGCCGAGCAAATAAAAAAGGCTGTTATGGCTAATGACTTCTTAAGGAACTTAATGGATGATGGGCGACTTGCAGCAGTAGTCGAAGCGATGAATCGCCAGGAGTTCCCAGCGGGCAGCCTCATCATCAGGGAGGGCGAGAGCGGCAGCCATCTTTTTGTTTCGGCAAACGGGCAGTTTGAAGTCCTCAAGGGTGGTCAGGTTGTGAAAACCTTCGGAGAAGGAGAAGCATTTGGCGAACTTGCTATTCTTTACAAAGCCAAACGTTTCGCCTCCATACGATGTAAGTCGATGTTTATAAACATTATAACATTTGACGTAAACAAAATAGGCCTATATTTCCTTTTCTTTAATTAGGTATAACGGAAGCACAAGTATGGATGTTGGAGCGGCGAGTTTTCCAAAAGATTATGGTGCGAAGTATACAACAAGAGCAAGATGACAACATACGTTTCCTTGCTTCAGTACCTTTACTTGAAGGCATTCATCCTATAGAACTCGCGAAAATCTCCGAATTCCTTAAGAGGGTATGAACTAATCCATAAATATACATAAAATATCATCCGAAAAGGGGAACGTTAACCCATGATTACGTATTTCAGGAATTCTTTTCGGCTGGTACACCGGTTGTACGACAAGGCGACCGGGGTGATAAATTCTACATTATTCGGGGTGGTACGGTAGTGGTAACGAAGCGGGATGGCGAGGGAGAAGAGAAGCGCGTAGGGGTGCTCGGCCGCGGGCACTTCTTCGGTGAGCAGGCGCTGATGCGAGAAGACCGGAGGCTGGCCACTGTCACAGCACAGCCGCCGGGAGTCGAGTGTCTATCGCTGGAACGAGGGTAATTAACTTATTTAAAAAAAAATTGTAATATGCAATATTTCTATTTGTGACTTCGGCGCCGCGTGTTGAGCTAACTAGCGTGATTAAAATACATGTATTGCACAAATATTTCTAAATGCATAAAAAACAGTATCTGTTACTTGTTATTGATATTGTAGCGACCGACACTACAAAAAGCAACTTACAACAAAAACTACTGCAGCGCAATCTATGACAAAACTGAAGAACTATATGATCTGAATCTCGTAAGCAAAGTTATCATCGACTAAAGACTATGTAGATAAAACCCGACAACAACAGTCGGGCAGTTGCCCACCAGACATAACACCTGTCTAGTCGGAGGATCCTCCCTTTTCTGTGGAGTATCGAAGAACTTTACAGGGTGTATGTTCCTCATACTCTTCAAATATTAATTAATTCATTTGTGGACGTGGTTCAAGTGACTAAGAGGAGCTCGTAGCTAAATAATAAAAGTCGCACAAGTCGATCTTCAGTTTCGTTTCGCTTCGTTTAGTTTTTAGTTCTCCATGGATATTACATACCGAATACCGAGTTTCCTCCGTGCCTCGGAAAGCAGTTTCAACCGTTGGTCCTGGCTGTCATTTTTTTAGATTTGTGACAGTCGTTACAGGTAGCCAGTAGCCCAAAAGTCATCCAACCAGTCTTACCAAGGGGTATCAGATTACCCAGTACTAACTGGGTTTTGGAGGTCAGATTGCAATAGCTCCATGAAAAATACTGGGATTCAGCTGCATCCAGTTAGACTGGAAGCCGACGACCCCCATATATTTTTTTAGGCTCCTGGTTCTTAAAATGAGTTATAATAACAACTTAAAATACCAAATAGAAATTTAAACTAAAACTAAGTAGAAAAATACCGATTGGTAGGGAAAAGGGAGTTTTATCAACACATATCGGTTGATTTGATCGGTTTCGATAGCAGTCCCGGGTTTATAATGTTTCTTGTTTGTTTAATTTTACAGACCATTTTCGGAATTATTGGGCAATATAGAGTTACTGAGGAACATAACTCATGATGTGCCGAGACTATCGCAACAAAAGAAAACATCGCAAGTTAGAAGTGGTAAGTTTGTAATATTAACTGTATATCCAAAAATTGTGAACGTTCCGAAAGTTACCAAAAAGGTACCACTAGGCATAACACTGCCCAGTACACGATCCTTTTCCTCTCCTTATCATCATCATCATCCAAAGCCTGAATTTTCCCACTGCTGGATATAGGCCTCTCTTTTCTTGTGCCAATCTCCACGGTCCTGCGCCGGCCTCATCCAGGTTTACCCCCCGATGGCAACTATGCCGTCTGCCCATCACGCCGCCGGACGAACCATATTTCTTTTACCCAGTTCTTGGACGCAATTCGGTGATAGCCTCACCAAATGGCAATGGCCTTCACCTCCTACATAGTTCTAATAATGTTATACCTAATGTTATTAATCATTAAATGGCCCAATTGGGTATTTAACCAGAAAATTGGACGCAATTACTGATTTCGCGTTTCTGTTTGCGAATCTACTTTTAGAATTCTGTAAAATTATTATTTTCGACACAGATATACCTACGCTTTAAGGCGGATTAAACCCCAAGCTATCATTGACCTAGATATTAACTATTTAGCGCGCGACAATTATCGCTGTTTATATTGTTCATGACTGCAGGATGGTCAATCATTTCTTTCAGAATTCGAATTCGTGGAACTGAAAGACTTGGAGATTAAGGGCACCATGGGTGTGGGAGGGTTCGGTCGCGTCGAGCTGGTGCAGTACAAACTCGACAAGAACCTCACGTTCGCTCTCAAGTGCCTCAAAAAGATCGACATGGTGCAGCAACAGCAGCAGGAGCATGCATACAATGAGAAGAACATCATGATGTCGTGTAACAATCCATTTATTTGCAGGTAAATGTTTGTTTTAGAACATCTGGCATATTTCTAAATACTGCGACGCGACGTAGAAATAGGACAAGGGAATGTTGAGTGCTGTGGCCGTTATAATTTACCTACGAGTAGAATAAGAACATACGATTAAGAACAACTGAAATATAACGTTACGTATAGAAACATAACTGATGATAAGAAGATAAGTTAAACAATGAAACGAATAATTTACAAACGCAAACTAAATGACTTAGATATTACCTAGTAAGATATCACTAAGTAAAGGAAATCCGAAATCGAGATTCATTGGAATCTAAGTAATCAACAAAATGTTGTTTACCGAACCGTTCAAGATTTACAAGAAAGAAAAACATGCCGAATAAAATGCAAATATCACTTGTCACCCTTATCTAATGTACCTTGAGATAACTGGGTTACGCCTGACGACGCACTTGTACAACTTAAAAATTAATGAATCACAGAACTACATACGTCAAACGAAAATGAAATGACGTTAATCAATGATTTTACTGGAAATTGTTTCGCTTTTACAGATTGTACCGAACTTTCAAAGACAATAAATACATTTACTTCCTGATGGAGCCGGTGCTGGGTGGCGATGTCTGGACTATCCTCCAGAAGCAACGCTACTTCCCTGAAAATATTGCTCGTTTCATGATGGCGTGTGTCGTCGAAGGATTCCAATATCTGCACTCTAAAGATATTATCTATAGGGATCTCAAGCCTGAAAATTTGATGCTCGACAGACACGGTTATATTAAATTGGTACCTACCTACATTTATTTTGATAACTAAAAATATACTTTCTGACCTATTGACAATGAGGAATACACATGATGATATTTTTCCGTAGGTTGACTTTGGCTTCGCTAAGCGGATTTCACCAAATAGTAAAACATGGACATTTGCTGGTACACCCGAATACGTAGCTCCTGAGATAGTGCTCAATAAGGTTGGTTGAAATCTAAAACTATCCTTTGCATTGTTTTTAATCGCAGTTTGTTAACTTTCGCACTTGATTCAGGGCCACGATAGAGCTGTGGACTGTTGGGCATTAGGAGTGCTGATCCATGAGCTGCTAGTGGGCAAGCCTCCGTTCCGCGCGCCCGGTGGAGACCACATGAAGACATACACGTTGATCCTTCGCGGTATCGACGCCATAGCGTGGCACCCGCGGGTCGCCAAATCTGCACAAATGCTTATTCGGAAACTGTGCCGACCTGTGCCCGCCGAACGACTCGGCTACCTCAAAAGCGGAATAGCAGACATCAAAAATCATAAGTACGTTCAAGGTTACATATCTTCGTATATCGTCATCAACCGCTCAATTGTATAGCACATGTAACGAATTTATTATGTATTAATTCATTTCACGTTTCGGGTACTCTACAAAGAATGCGTCACAAAGATTTCCTGTATGTTTTTGGTTATCAAAATGTTAATTCTTATTATCAAGTCATTTGATTAATTCATAGTTTAACACATACGTGCTTATGTATGGCGTGCATTACCTGTGACGGCATCGATAAAATTGCCTATGAAATCGCCGTAAACTATTAAACATTTAACATGAATTCTTTTTAAAATGAAGAATGCGAGACTGCTAGTTATAGTCTATAGGTCTCTTAACAAACTCAATGGATCTCTTGATCAAGAAAAAATCCAATCATGGCCTCGTTTTATCATTAATATTATGATTCTTCCACTGTGCAGGTGGTTCCTGGGATTCGACTGGGAAGGGCTCCAGGAGAGGCGACTGAAGGCTCCTTTGATACAGCCTGTAGCCAGCGACCTGGACCTCGCCAACTTTGACAAGTACCCCAAGGATAAAATGCCGCCGGACGAAACTTCCGGCTGGGATATGAATTTCTAAACTTCTTTTTAACGTCTTACTTGAACTGTAGTGTTTGTTTTAGTCGATTTGGTAGGTGCCTACCTACATAGCAGACATATTTTACGGAAATTAAATAGTATTATCTACAGTAATTATAAGTGCATCAGTATCTAAGTACTTACTTTAAGTGGTTATTTTTTTATTTTTAACCGACTTCAAAAAAGGAGGAGGTTCTCAATTCGACGGTATGTTTTTTTTTTTGTGTGTATGTTACGCGATTTCTCCGCCAATTGTGGACGGATTTTCAAAATTCTTTTTTTGTTCGAAAGGAGATACTACTGAAGTGGTCCCATAGTCACCAAGTCAGGATCTGATTATTGGATCCTGGAGAAATCGAGGGCAACCCTCAAATTTTATAGGAAAACTTACAGCGGTTTTGGTATTTTCTACAACAAGTGAAGCATTTGCGTTCAATAAGAATCATTCTATCATCAGATCTGATGATGAATCCTAGAGACAGGCACCGGAACTCAATAATAAGACAATGTATCTTAGCTGTGTTTGGGCTTGTTGGAATTGTAACGGTATGCAATTTCCAGGTGTATGTACAAGTAATAATTAAAAAAAATTTGAAATCTTTTTATTTTTTTTTATTTTAACCGACTTCTAAAAGGAGAAGGTTATCAATTCGATTAGTTTTTGTTGAATGTACACCGATTACGCTGAGACTTATTACTTTACTAACTTCTTTAGTTTGATGCGGAATAGTTGCTATTTGGTCCCATAAAAAATGTTATATAGTTTGGCCCTGTAGTTTTCATTTTATTTTATTTGTAAATTTATCACGTACACCTATTTCTCCGTGATTACTGGACCGATTTACATGAATCTTCATTCATTTGGTAGAGATTTATTATCTTTGCTTTGGTACTTTTTGAGTCATCCCCTTTATTATGCATTTTGTCCTTTGTCGTATGTATGGACGATGTGCTGGTGTCTAGTTACAATGTAAAAATGATACTAGACAAGAATTTAAGTGAGATACCACAACTGAAAAGGGTATAATAAAAACTTTTTACAAAAAAATATAACCGACTTCCAAAAAAAAAAACAAAAAAGTGCAAAATAATATTTTACTTTCGGAAGTCGGTGGCAAAAAAAAGAAAGAAACAACAACAAGACAACCGACAAGTCACCGACTGACGAAAGTAAAATATTATTTTGCACTTTTTTGTTTTTTTTTTTGGAAGTCGGTTATATTTTTTTGTAAAAAGTTTTTTTATAAACCTAATCATGTATTATAATTATACCTTTTACAAATTTAAAACTTTTTATTTAATACCACTAGCTGTGCCCGCGACTTCGTCCGCGTGGAATACTAATTTAAAAAAAAAAAAGTAGTAGCCTAAGTTTCTGTGAAAGTCCCGTTAAAATCGGTCCAGCCGTTCCAGAGATTAGCCAGAACCAACAGACAGACCAACGGACGGAAAAATAGTAAAAAAAAATATGTACCGTATATAAATTCATATGCATGTAGTAAAAAGCAGTTATTTTAATATTTTCAATTTTATTTATTTGTATAGATGAATAATGATTAATATTAAGACATGGTAAGTGTGTTCTTCACTACACAATAAAATACATTATGATGGTATGCAGGTAAAGCCAGCCAATGATGGCGTGAGAGCTAGCGAAAAACCGTGGAATGAGAATAAGGTCAGTGGGGAGAATAACAGGCAGCATATGTGTGCCAAGTGAGTACTGCGCGCGCGCACCGCGTCGCCATGTTTATGCGAACCGCTGCCATTTGAATATCGAGTACTAGCAAAGCTGCAGCCATTATGTATCGAGCGCGTTAGCTACGCACTTGAACCAAAAACGTATTTGAAAAATGGCCTCTCGATGACGTCACACAGTCACAGTTCACGAAATCGCTTGGCATGGAATACTAATAGTAGAAGATTTATGTAAAACCAACCGGGCAACCGTTCCGGGGTCTCCCCTTTTGTTTTAATACTTCAATACTATAGTTGTGAAAAGAGGTTTTACTAAGTAAAAAAAATAAGACATGCAAATTTTTCAATGAAAGATTTTTAGACTGTAGGAACGTTTTTTCAGAGGTTTTTTTTTAGCATCTTCCGGTAAAATGATCCGGTTTCAAAGAGCGCAACAAACTTTATAAGTCATTCACAGTTTCACTTATTTAACTCACAATCCGATTTTATATTTGTTGACACAAATATGTATATCAAATATAGGTAGGTGTCCCTTTCATATGCCCAAAAAAAACAACCAGTTAGTAAAATAAATATACATCTAAAAGCGAGCATCTGCAGTAGCAGGTCAATCACAACTTGTGGGATAGAATGCTGGCTTGTAGTACATAGTAGTGCTAGGGACATGCGCCGGCGACAGACGAGCCTCCAGCTCCGGTCGCCGGACGCCGAGTCCGGCCGGGGCCTTTGCCGGCTCCGAGCAGCCTCGAGTTAGTGCCGGCGACACTTGCACGGTGCGGGCGGCATGCGGCGCTCCGGCCACTGGCGGCCAGTCGCCACCGTACTAACCGGCTGTTATCACGCGCGCGCTCGTGCCACTCTCTAAACGTGATGCAAATTCACACAAACTGATCGAGTAATAACAACCACATAATCCCATAAACTCAACAATCATTTTCAGTATGATGGAAAGCGGATGAACGTAAAATTCTCAAATTAGTGACATTCGGATGGTGTTCAGTGATTGTTTTGTGGTGGAATTAAAATAATTTTGGAGGTGAGTTTTGTTTGTTGTGAATTCCTACCCAAGTGGAATGACGTTTCGTGACGTAGTCTATTTACAAAAAAAATCATCATACTAAATCAATATCCTGAGTCAGACGTGACAGGTTATCATAAAACGTTCTTCAGAAACCCCTAGTTGTTAACCAGTTCGTGATGGTGGGACACTTTAGAAACCTGGCTTTAACACCAACAGCTATACATTACTTGAATACTTTGTGCTAGTCATTTCACTGAATATTCAAGTAATGGTTTGGGCCAGAAAAAATCTTACTAACAAACTATAGCGAAAATATTTCAAGCATTATCCCCTTTTTTTAACTCGTGTTATGAATACATATAAATATGTATAAAATACAGGTATGTGGCCCTAGGTGGTGTACCTACCTATGTGCCGCTGATTAAACGAGCCGATATCTTGAACATCTTGGGTATCAACAATGATATTCTTTACTAAAATAAGACCTACTAGGACAGTTAAAAGGCTGTTATACCTATTGAATATTTTATTACCTACCTAATCACAAAAGTCTTCAGGTATGGTGTTATAAGGCCCCTACTCAGGTTCACATTCAAAGGTAAAAAGTAAAAACTCGTCATGTAAAACAATAAAAAATCTAATTTGATGCAGAGTTCGGACCACTTACCCACTAAATATTATATTTGTGTTTCATTAGAATCTACACTCAAATGGTAGCTATCGTAAAAGCAGAAGTGAACAGTGAGATTGCGTGATATCACCGAAATAGTTGCCATCGAGGGAGGATGGAGGCGGTGTGCGCGCGCGGCGACGCGGCGTGCGAAATGCGCGCGCTCGCGGCTGCGCTGCACTCCATCAACCTGTACTGCGCCTCCATCAGCGCCGCGCTCATGTGCTGCTGCGCGCCCATACACAAACATTACAGGTACCAAAACACATCAACACTATCGAAATACAACAACAATGCTGATAAGCATAATCCCGCTGATAGTCCTCAAATACAAATCCGTCGTCTATAAACAGGAAATCGGATAATATTAATGAGCAACGATTACAGTGAAAACATCAATGTAAAAAAAACAGTTTCCTTATTTATTTTTTAAATATCATCTCGTGAATGCTGAGAGCCGCTTTATTTGCTTTACAAATAAGGAAAGATAATATATAACTCAACTGTTGAATGTTTAATATTCTCACGTCATTCTGTTTTGCTATTAAAAAACAAACCTCATATTTATAACGTTAACCGAATATTCGTACGCGACCTACGTATTTATTATAAGATTAACTTTATTTAAAATCGCGACAGATGATGATGCATGATAAGGTAAACTTGAGGATCTACACTAGTTCAAGTTCCAGCCTAAAAAGTATTCCTTCCATTCCAAGACGACCAGAGAGTATCTACTTAATCTATCTCTTTGGTTTGAGCTCTATACTGAGATCAGCGAAATCCTTAACATCAAAATTCCACGCAGGCACACAAAACGATGGCGTGGACAAAATGTACGGGGAGTAGCAAGCCTCGTGCTGGGAGTGGCATGGTGCTGCGATGCGGCTGCGGCAATGCTCCGGCCGGCGGACACGGTGCGGCTAGTGGCCGCACTCATGGCGCCCTGGTCGTGGCTGGCCGCCGCCGCCTTCCACGTGGCCCTGTGGACCCGGCGCTCTGCGGCCCCCATCCTCTACCTCGCCATTTACTGGATACTCGCCACCATATCAGCGGGGACAATCCTGTGGCAACACTTCGTCGCGGGAGCTACATCTTCTCACGTGGAACTTTACATTCAAGGCGTTTCATTACTGATGACATTACTGATATTTTCAGTTGACTGCGTTTGCTTTTATGACGAGGTAATTCATCCTAACTAACTGCAATATTAATAGTTTCAAAGGATATAACCAATTACCTAGGTACTAAAATAGGAATACTGTTATACAAAGCAAGGGCTTCAGAGTAGAACAGATCTGACCATCGATGACTGGAGCAGCATAATTATGGAATCGCGTTTCTAATTACAATAAAATTAAAAGACAACTTTCATCTTTAGACAGGCAAAGACCACGGTAACGGGCATATAGCGCAGCGATTCCGTGCTTACGCCTACAGCTATAATAAAACTAGACTGTTAATACATACTTTAGCAAGCCGACCTCATACAATACCAAAGAAGTCCTGATACCATTGGGTATGGATCAAAATGGAACAATAAGCAAAAGCGGTGAAATTGAATTGGGGTGACCATTACACCTTAGCGCGTCATTCAATTTAGGTATCAGTATGTCATGAATATTATACCTATGGTAATGTTTACCATAGTATGAGTACATAGTCCGTGGTGATGAGCACACGCATTTATTACTATCGATTTATAAAAAGTAGGACGTTATGAATTCCACCGGCATCTTTTTGGTTTGAGTATTGATAGCATGCTAATTATTTCTAGGAGCTTTGTAAACTGATCCATCCCCTTAGTGCTAACACTTATTGACTTAGCGCACATAACTTGATAAGCGTCCCGCTTCCGTCTAAGCCATCATCCTACAGACGATTCAGCAAGTCTCCGATTAAAAACACCTTACCGTGCCGTAAACACGAACTAGTAGTCACTTCCGTAACTCTTTCTATTCTGACCTAGTAGTAAATTAATCCATACTTCCATACTATCCATACTTCCATACTAATATTATAAATGCGAAAGTCACTCTGTTTGTTTGTTTGTTACCTTTTCATGACTAAATGGCTGATCGGATCTTAATGAAATTCGGCAAGAAGATAGATTTCAACCTGGGGAAGGACATTGGCTATATATCATCACGCTGCGACCAATAGGAGTGGAGCAGCAATGAAAAATGTTGCGAAAACGGGGAAAATGTGACGCAGACGAAGTTGCGCGGGACAGCTAGTTCATTATAAAGGATCTTCTAATAAGTTTTTTTAGGCTTGACATACTTAACGTGCACCGGCTGTTATTTTGTAGATCTTTGACAGTCGTTACAGTTAGTCAGTTGCCTGAAAGTCTGACAACCAGTCTTTAAATCATGGTATCGTATTAGCCCGCACTAACTGAGTTGTGGAGGTCTGATAGGCAGTCGCTCCATGTAAAATACTAACATACAGCTGCATCCGGTGAGACTGGAAGCCGAAACCAACATAGTTGGAAAAAGGCTATATAGGCATGATGAAAATATAAAAATCACATTCAAAACAGAAAAATCACATTTCAGTTTAGAACCAGACTAGTTATCATTCATTAATTCTTTTCAAATAGGAAGACATCACTCAGTCATTCACCGCTCGAATGCTTCCATCACTCTATGCAAATATATAGATATTGAATTACCACACAAACCTATATGACTTATTTGGCTGTTTGTGTAGATATACAATACATTTACTAATGTAAATGTCCTCCATGCTATTCAAATTAAGTCAAATCGCACATGGCACATCGGGGCTAAACTAGATAGCGTGAGGTACTAAGCTGATTGTAATTTAAATAAAAATAAAAGTTGGTCTAAAATCTTATCTCCGGTATGAGATAGAAGTAGCAGCAGTGAATCGCTCGCGACTGGGACCAAGGAATTTCAGATTATTTGTTTAATTAAAATCGACAAAAACTATAAGTACTGTTCGATTTGTAAGTGGACAACACAATAATGGACAACAAGTAGTAAAGAGCATGCCTGATGCCAGTGAGACGTGCGTAACAAAATGATGAGCGTGTTGGTCGCATATCATTATACTCAAGTAGCGGCACCGTTACATGCCACGGTGCCACTTTCTCTTTAATAGGTAGAGCAAAATTATGTGACGAATTATTAGGCTTAAAACTAAGAGCAGAGTACTGATATAGCAGTATAGTTATGTGGCGTATGAGTCAACTCGGGTCGACCGGCGCGGCGCGCGGCGCGGCGCCAGCCGTCGCGCAAGGAGCACAAGGAGGAGACGATGTTCACTACGCGTCTGGCGCCGCTCTCAGATGGCATTTCCCATGAGTGCACGTGCGGTCAATACGAACGGGATAGCTATCAAAGCCTTCTACTAGTTTACACGTTATTGTATCATTCACGAGTTTATTATAGCTTCGGGAGGGAAAACTGGAAATTGGTGGAGAGTTTCTCTATGTAGCATCAGAAAATAATTCTGATGAATTGCTAGATGTTTTATTAAAAAGATCATTCTTATTATGTTTGATATGTTATAAGTTCTTCTATTTCAGGTCACGAAACGTTTCAGATACGATCTAAAGTCAAGCGTCCCAAATATTTGTTACACACATAACGACACACACTTCTATTCCAAAGTCACGTTCTTTTGGCTAAATTCCTTATTGAAAAAAGGATATAAATCACCTTTGGAACCAGATTATTTGGGAGAACTTCCAGAAGAAGAACGTTCGGTTAAATATTATAAGGAATTTGTGAAAATATATCAGGACCTAGACGTACGTACTGCCTACGCTGATGCTATCGTTTTGTCTATGTATGATTTCTACACAACTTATCGTCACATTGCTTTTCCATATTTCAGGATTTGAAAGGAAAAACAGCAAGCCACAGTCTGTGGTCATGTTATATTCGTAAAGTGTGGCCAAACTTTTATATTGCTGGAATTTTAAAATTATTTGGTGATTTGATCGGCGTAGTGCCTCCCTTAAGTTTGGCCATAATAATCCAGTACATTGAAGATCCGAATAAAATATCTGGCGCCAGTGCACAAGTGACTCTTGAAGAATTCTTTAACAACGGATACGTAATGCTTCTCATAATTACGATGGCACTAATTAGCCAAGCATTCTTATCTCAGAATTCAACACATTTAGTGACGGTTGAAGGCACAAGACTGAAGACAGCTCTACAAGTTCGTTCATTTGTTACGACAACTTAGCTTTTGTTAATGACAATGTTGTTGCTGTGATATTTCTAATATTCACAATGTAATATATAATAGTTGCATTTTATGCAGTTTTTTATTGACAGAGCATGGTGTACGATAAGTGCATGAGGCTGGCCCCGTGGTCATCCACCGACGCTGACACCGACGAAGAGTCCCGCCTGCTGCGCGACACCGAGGACAACAGTTCCACGAGGAGTGGCCTCATCACGAATCTGGTCTCGCAGGACACTTACAATATAATGTCGTGTGTTTGGATCTGTCATTACATCTGGGCCATACCTTTAAAGGTATACTGTCTTTCGATAGATAGTCAGACAGTCGATTAGCTTTAATTATTATATTATATCAATATTATTTCCAACTTCTTGTTTATATTGCAGGTAGTCGTTATTCTGTACTTATTATACACAAAACTGGGTGTAAGCGCAATCATAGGCACCGCTGCGAGCGTTCTTGTAATTACGCCATTGCAATTTTATATCGGAAAGAAATTATCGGATAATTCAAAGGATATTGCAAAATGTACCGATCATAGATTGTCGAAGATGACGGAAATATTGCATGGCATTGATGTTATCAAACTTTACGTTTGGGAGGATTTGTTCAATGAGAAAATTTTACAATTGAGGGAACTTGAACTAAAACTTCTAAATAAAGATTCTATTTACTGGAGTTTCTTAAGTAAGGACACAATGAGTATCTTGACGTCTTTACTCAATGAAATCCTTAAAATAATTGTTGGCATATACATAATTCATTTTAATTTCAGCTTTTACAACTCAAATATCGTCAATAATGATAACAGTTATCACTTTTACTGTATACTATTTCATAGAAAATAACAGTCAGTTTACGGCTACTAATGTATTCGCTGGATTAGCGTTTTTTAATCAACTTACTGTTCCCCTTCTCATACTGCCAGTTACAGTGCTAATGGTGATTCAAGCGATGGTAAGGAAATTAATATTATTATTCATTAATATAAAACTAATGCAGTAGTTCTAACTAGCCAACTACCAGAAAATAAAGATTATGTTTTTGTTATCTAGGTTAGTACGAAGAGAATTAAAGATTTCTTGGAACTTCCTGAATCGAATAATATTAATGAAGGTAAAGATGACGAAGATGAAAAGAAAGCGCCCAAAGAAGAAAGAAATCAAGAAACTTTTATTGATAGGAACGAAGTTAACGACACATACATAATCAATAAAGATGAATCCGACCGAGCTGAATGTGTGGATCAGTTTTCCGACGATGAAGTGTTCAGTTTGCCTACTCGTAGAGCTGAGTCGTTGGTTACGTTTAGAAACGCAGCCTTCACTTGGGGCAAGAGGAGTGACATGTTATTAGAAGTAGACGATCTAGAAATTCCAGCAGGTGAGAGTGTTCGTGAAAAAGTGAACTTGCATGATTTTGTTTATTTTTTTGTTTGCATCCGTTGGCGTTAAATATGTATAAATATAGAAGTTAGATTTTACTAAATAAACTAAATTCTTTCCTCAATCAAAATGAACAAAATGATTAATCGTTAACCCATGGCATTACCGATTTAACAACGATTACGGTATCATTATTCAATTTGCTGATTCTGGATTAATTGAGAACCTAGTTAATTGTTTTGTTACTAGGGAAACTGATAATGGTCGTTGGCACTACCGGATCTGGGAAATCTTCGTTGCTGTCTGCTATACTTGGGGAGATGTATCTGGACAAAGGGGACGTAGTTCATCACAAGTAAGAATTATATTATTTGGCAAATTACAAAAAACCCCGATATCGTAAAAACATCGCTTGAAAATATCAAAGGGGGTACCACTGGGATCTATCGTCGGCCCTCATCTTTGTTTATTTTCTGTATTGGCATTGAAACTCCAATGGCATGGCATTAGACATTTTAAAACTTAAAGCTTAGGTTCTCCATCACCTAGGCATATTCGTACCTACCTGATACCCCTTTTAGTATGTCACTTGTTTAAAGTCTCTCTTGGGACGAGGAGCGATGGAATGTATGTCCTATTCCTATCCGTAAACGAAAATAGCGAGGCAATTTAAAACTATTTACCTTAATTAAAACTGTAACGTTGTACGTATCTCATAGCTAAATTGGTGAACTACTGACAAGAATCTTCCTACCTACTGTCTGAACTGAGCCCATTGCTACAATTGACACAATTTTATTACATGCTGTAATTACTAAAACAATACCAATAAACGACTAATTACCAAAGTAAGGCTGAGATTGTATCTGAAGTCAGTCAGGATTTACCTTTACGATTCTTATGCTCAGCATCTATCTTTCTTTACAGCACCGAGAGCATCGTCCTTCATAGTTACAATAGAAAGAAAATTGTTTTTATTTGGCATTAATAACACTTTAAAAATTACACAAAATAAATAAACAAACAGGACTAATAATGCCAAAAGGGCCTCAGCTCAGCATAATGCCAGATGGCAACACAAGGTGTACCACTTGACGCTGATTTTCAGCTGCAGCCCACGAGTGCCATACCGTATGCCGCAATAGGATGTACCTAGCGTGATAGTGATGGTAAACATTTCACTAGAGACAGAGAGAGAGAGACACTTCATAAGTAATAGGAATACTATGCAAATAATATTTATTGCTCTCGACTATTCGCAAAATCACGACTTCATGGTATTATAGGTTACACTTACATTAGGTACTGCAATATGCTTTATTGATACCTATTGTAGAATATGTAGTCATGTATTTCGTTTTACCCTAGGAACTGTTCGATGTGGTACGCGGGCCAGCCGCCATGGCTGCTAGAGGGATCTGTGCGCAACAACATCGTCATGGACAGCTTGTGGTGCCAGAGAAAATACGGGCGCGTCCTACGAGCGACCGGTTTGAGACCCGACCTACAGCTTTTACCAGGCAAGAAAGTAGCATAGACATTTATAATCTAGGTATCAGGCAACCTCGACGGCATGCGGCACCGTTGACGCAGTGGTTGAGCAATCGACTGCTGCGCTACGTGTCGCGGGTTCGATCCCCGCACGGAACAAATATTTGTAAGGCCTACAGATAATTGTTCCGGGTCTGGCTGTTTGTGTATGTGACTTTAAATTTTTGTAAACCCACCCACGATACAGGAGAAATTCCTAGGGTGGAGCAATGTTTTTAAAAATAGAAAAAAAACCTTGTCATCAAAATCGGTGCAGATCATAATAAAACTGCAAACGAATGAATCAAGTCACGTGTATTCAGTTACAAATGTAACAATCGAACAATGATGGTTATTATTATGCGTATAATATGTGTACATACTACACACATTTGTATATGACGTGTCGTGTGTGTACAGTAGGAGTCATTATGAGACCGGCTTGTTTTCAAACAGAGGGTGACGCAACTCGGCTGGGCAGCCACGGCGCGCCACTGTCGGGCGGACAGCGCATCCGTGTGTGCGTTGCGCGGGCTCTGTACTCAGACGCACAACTCTTGGCGTTGGACGAGCCACTAGCCGCACTAGATGCCCCGCTTGCACGACACCTGGTAGCGCGCGCGCTGGTGCCAGCCACCCGCGCCGGACGCACCGTCGTCGTTGCAACCAACAGACTTGAACTTCTTCATTATGCTGATTTAGTAGGTTCCAACTTCAACTCCCATTGAGTAATTCCTAGAAGAAGTTTAATGTAAAAACCCGAGACAACAGAATCATAATATGAGTCATCATGATCTTCAGCTATTGGTAGGTACTTCCTAGATCCAATAAACTAATCAAACGGCAGGGATTAGCAGAAAAATAGACAACAGTCATAAATATTTTAAGTTCAAGGGAGCGCGGGTGGTGTGATGCATATTTTGCATTGTTGGGGAAATACAGATTTATTCTAAAACAAATATGTCGTCTCTGTCAAAAAATATAATACCACATTTCACAACCACGTTACTCGGCATCACGATGCCCCTTGCGAAGACTGATTATATTGCCATCGTTTTGGACTTATGGCTCTTTGGTTCTAGCTGGTACCTACCTGCAACTTTACAATAAGATAACGAAACGATTTTTAGTCAAAATTGCCTGATCCTTGACAGCCTGGTCTGTGAAGCCTCGACTGGATGTCAGACTGCAGCTTGTTTGAGGTAAAATCGAAATAGAATAGAAACATCCGATATGTAGATAAAGACAAGAAACTTAACACGTTTAACAATTAAGATGGCGATCACATCACGTCATTTTGATGTTCCCAGATAATAGCAATGGAGGAAGGTCGCGTGGCCGGCATTGGGCGCAGCGCATCTTGTGAAGGCGCGCTAGCACGCTGGGCGCGCCTGGCGGGTGAGGCTCGCGCTGCGGCAGCCCGCGCCGGCGCCGGCCCGCCAGGCGGCACGGCCCGGGAACGGTCGAAACTCGTGCGCGCGCTCAGCCGAACCCGGTTCTACAGCAACTCCGAAGAGGCCACGGTAAATACGAATGGCAAGCTATAGGTATCCGAATTCAGTTTGACTCCCTAATGCAATTGTGCCATGTTGAATTGGTGAAAATGTCAATCGAGACTGATGACGATTATTTTCAATCAACCAACACCTCCAATTGAAGCAAGCACCGCCTAATTTCAGCAGAGTTCCAGCCAGTGTTTAAAGTCAATTAGCCAAAGCCACTTTTAGCGATTCAGAGCAATAAAAATATTTGTAGAAATTTACACTTAGTGGAAGATGAAGTCATCTCTTCAAAGTATCTTATTCTTAGATACGGGACGAGCAAGCGACTGTGCTGTAAATACAGGGTGTAACGGAAAGGGTATATACAATACATACTTAAGGGTGTGCTACAGACTATCAAACTGAATATGTTTCTCATCATAAAACATGTTTTTCAGCAAAAAAAATATCTGCTGCCCCATAGAAAATTGCAATACCTATTCGACCCAAATGTATAGACAGCTGATATTTTTGTTGCTGCAAAAAAAAAATATGATGAGAAACATGTTCAGTTTGACGGTCTGTAGCACACCCATAAGGATGTATATACCCTTTCCGTTACACCCTGTATATCCAACAATGTCATACTTTATGCTAGATTTACATCACTTATGATCACTTTATTACACAGTTTAAAAACAGCTCCAGATTCTCAGCTAGCAGCGTTCGGACGAGGTAGCCCATGTTCCACCTCTAATTCTGGCTGCCCTATGTGAAATTTGCGCTACAAAGTGGCGAAAGTCTTGGTCAAAAAAATCTGAAAATGTGCCAACTTCATGAAGAAAATGAGGCATCAATGTTAATTTATCTTGCGAAGGTCAGCGTCAGTGAAGCGGCGGGGGCGCACCTGCTGTCCGAAGTGCCGACGTGTGCGGGTGGCAGCTGGAGACGGCGGGTGTCCTCTCATCAGCGAGTAGCGCTGTCCAGGCAGCTGTCCTCACCGCCACCATCCATGTGCAACTCAAAGTAAGGTCTTGAAGATGCTGATTAGATATTTCGACTGTTATTTTATTAGCAGTTTAACGAAATCAATCTATTGAATTTTGATGACTGGTTTACCACTCCCCATTTCGTCGCATAAGATCTAACACGGCGTAAGTCAAAAGTAGTAATTTTACAGGGAGAGTGAAAAAACGATACCAAAATACATAATTATAGCTAAATAATGGTACAATACTATTTTATAATTTGTGTTCGCCTCAAATTAGATACAGACGTTACTTGTTTCTGATTGTCTGACACAATGCGTCTTCTGATTTAGAGAATGAGAAGACGCGTTGTTTCAGCCAATCAGCCAACGGCATTAAAATTTCAAAACAGCCAAAAATATACTTTGCATTCGAACCAAATTGACTTGTTCACTGTAATGAAGTTGATTTTTAACTACCTCATTTCTTTGAGTCTTATTATTGGTAGCCCTTGTACGACTTCCAAAAAGAATCACATTCGTAATTTTTTACAGATGGCGTCCAGACGTCCGGCGCGCAGTGAGTGCAGACGAGTCAAACGCGGCTCTACATAGAGAGGCCAGCTACCTGCGCCGGTTGCTGAAGCCCAGGGCACCACGCAGTGTCAACAGGTGCTTTAAATTACGATATTAAACATGTCAAAGTTAAAATTAACGGTAGGAAGGTATATAGGCCTACCTATTAAAAACTTATTCAACGTGCCATTCTCGTTAGTTCTAGCATAATAGAAGTGTAGAACTAGAACCATAGAGGTTTAACTTTCTGGTTCATTGGATCGCGAATAATTAAAATAGTTTAAATCAAAAGTATTAAGGAATAACAACTTAGGTAACTAAACAAGTATTTTGCTTCAGATGGACACCAAAGACTCTACGACGGCTTATTAGCTCAGATTCTGAAACTGCGCCAGAAGACAACCAAAGTAACGGTGTGTATCGGTTTTGGTTTTACCGTAACCTTAATTACAATTTAAACAGTTGCTAAAATAATGAGTACAGGGTTTTGAGGAACTGGCTTCTGTCCAAGGATGGCTAAGTTGACTTACTACATATAGGTTTGTATTTTTTTATTATTATATTTATAGTCATTGTTTGGATTCAGATGTTGTTGACGAATCCATGGTTGATACAACACCATACAGCTCGCTGACGTCCAATGGCATAGAAAGCAATACCGCCATCATCATTAATGAAGATACTAACTCATCACAGAAACCAGAAGAAGTCAGTGAGGTGAGTGTAACCTTTACTTATCTTTCCACTAGTCTATTTCATTTATAAAACTGCTCTCTTTACTGCCCAGTTTCGGCCAAATTTTTTAGTTGGACATTGAACTACCCAATTCATAGGGTCCAGCACGATATTTTTGTGATTCAACATTCAATCTAAATTTTTAGTAAGTATGAGAATCAGTCCCGGCTTGGCCTTAAAAACGAATAGGGCAATTGCCCGCTGGGTCGGATGGGCTAGTGTGACCGATTGGCTGAACCAGCCCATTCGGCAAAGGCAAAGGAGGTGGTAATGTATGCTGGTGAAATACCTACATAACCACCTCCTTTTTTCCCTCGATTAAAATAACGTCCTCAACCGTCAAGTCGAAGACCTAATTAAATTTACTCTTGGTCTCGCTTTGTAAGCTTTCGCCACACGCGCGTGGTTCTTACTTTCAACCCTGCGAAAAAAAAAATATCATAAGGGCTCCTTTTTTCTGCCTCTGGATTAGCACTCCTATTGGATTTTCGCATGACTGACCGGAATAGACAAAGGCTAAAATTAATTAGGAGCCTTGCCCCGAACCCTTAATAGGCAATTATGGCATAGGCACTTATACAAGATTGCAAAAGATGGAGCATGTGGACATTTTGATGTCAAATTACACATATGAATTTATTCGTACATAGGTACATTACATACATTTTCGAGCCAACGACCAAGTAGGTCCGATAGGTCAAAAAAATCTAACCTGTTCATGGCAGGTAGAGTATTAAAATTTTTGAACTCGCTTTGCTCAGCCTTTTTTATTTTGCTTCAGACTACTTCCTCTTGAATATTAACTTTGTCTAAAATTCGACCAATTAACTATTGTATGAAGGATTTAAACAATTCTAACCTGTCCAAGACAAAGTGTCAATAACACCCCTCTTTTTTGGTCGGGGGTTAAAAATAATCGAGCGAGCTCGATTATTTTCATCCACGAAGTGGATGGCGTAGTCGCTTATTTCGCTTACTCACTAGACTCCGCCATCCACTTCGTGTTAGGTCTCCTTAAACCCTGCAAACAGAAATAGGAGCCTACACCAATAAGTTTTCTTTTTTTATAAGTTAGGTAGTTTTAGGATTTATTGTGAGTCTTTGCTCAACATGATATTTGAAACACCTCGATTATTATAGTGCAGCACTCTTGGAATAAAATATATGCCAGATGTTGAATAATTATAATGTCTGGTGATCTGCAAAATTGTCGCTGTTCACCTAAGAATTATTATGCTGATCGGCGACTTAAAAATACTATTAATTAGAGGTTAATTATTCAGAAATAACCTCTGCCTCTAATTAATAGTATTTTTAAGACACCGTTTTAATATTTGTGTTCCCTCTCAGCCTTTCGCTCACTTAGTATTTTAGAACACCATAATCAGTATTTTTGACAGCCTGATTTTGTATTTATGAAAGTCGATCATTTAAATACTACCCATTTTCTTTTAATTCCTAGAGTTTTCAAACTTCCTCTGAATGGAGGGCATGTGCCCAGCTGTGGGACAAACTATTCTGTCCCACAGCTGAAGAAAAGCGAAATTACAAAAATAGGCTAGGATTCATATTCATCACAGAAAAACGATGGGCACCCCGAAATAGGTTAGGTTACCTAGGCATTACTTATTTGGTTTTGTGCAGTGTGCGATATGGTGGGAATACGCGCGAGCATGTCGATGGTGGGGTGGTGCGTACTGGGCTACAGCGGCGGCTGCGCAGGCACTGGCGCTAGCCGCGGACTACTGGCTCACGCACACCACCTCTCAGAGCGTGGGCACTGAACTCTCTGAGCAACAGGTTTGTATTCAGAAGCTGTTATTTTATTCCTGCCTATGAAATGAGATGGGGCGTATTGGTCTTCCGAAGACATGCCTATCCTTTGCCTTCTGATATCGAACTCTCGAACCAATCGAACTCTGGATGGAACTGTATGTTTGGGTGTTGACGTGAGCTTGGATAGGCTGGCTGGGTTGATAGACTCTTGACTGTCTGTTACGACTCTTAAGAAATTAATTTTCAAAGACTAGTTTTTGAAGTGAAACTTCTTATGCGACTTCCAACAAGTTTGCGTTAAACGTTTAACGATACCATGGATGGGGAATAGAAAGAGACAGAGCGAGAGTGAATGCGTGGCACTCGAACGCACGCGTGTAGTATTACGAAGTTTCACTTCTTCCGCGCGGAGGGACTCCACGCACATTTTTTTTTATATCTATTTACTCGCACTCGTCACAATGTTCCAAAAAAAGAAGACGGGTCCATAGTGCAAGAAAATGAAAAAATCTTTTGTGGTAGACGTGGAGAGGCGTGCGCACATACGCAATGTGGTGCGGGTGCGGCGCGCTGGCGGCGGGCGCGGCGCAGGCGGCCAGTGCGTGTGCGTCGGCGCGCGCGCGCCGCACTCTGCACGACCGCCTGCTGCGGGCCACGCTGCGGGCCCCACCGCATCATCTGCGCAGCGCGCCCTTGGGGGACACGCTGCATCGATTCTCTGCGGATATCTTGGTTATCGATAAGGTAAAAAATCCCGTGATAAATCATAACCTTAACCTATTTCATTTTATGAAGTTATCTAATCTCGGTACCTACCTACCTACGTTCTAATATAGAACCGAAAACTGATTAGCTTATCTCCAATTTTTATATAAGTAAAACTGTTTAGCTTATCTCCAATTTTTATATAATTTTTTAAATCACTTATTAATTAATGTAATTTGTAAAGTATAGGTGCCGAAATACATATACTTAGGTACATCAGTTTCATGTCTAAAACTGGACATACCTAAGACCCAAAGTTCTTTTAAAGCAACTCCAACCCAAATACGGAAACCATAGGGCCCTGACAACTTTCTTCCTTTTCCCTCTTTCAGAAACTGCCGACAGCGATCAGCCGCTGGGCGCAGTTAGCCCTCCTATGTGCCGCAGCCGTGCTGGTGAACGCTATCATCGCGCCGTGGACCCTGCTGGCGTCGATCCCGGCGCTACTGTGCTACCTCACCCTGCAGACGGTCTATCTGAGTAACGCTAGGTATATTCGCATTTAGTAAATATTAGCTAGGAGTTCGGGAAATAGACGGCGACGTTGAGAAAAAAAAAATGTTGAGAAGATGGACAAGATAATCTGAAGGAGAATTTTGAGTAGAAATTGTATCTTAACTGCGTATCAATTGATAATCAATAAATTAAAAGTACATATATATTTATAATAAGCAATTTCTCGATAATTATTTACAAACATAAAACGAATGCCAGATGATTGATTTATAGCTTGGTCTACTTTATCGAATTCCAAAAAACATTTAGATAAGGATTTTGTAGCTGCGACCTAGCCTACCTAGGGGTAGCGACAGTCAATCGAGGCAGCCAACATCAGCTCCAGCCTCACACTCTTAGAAAAGGTATATTAATAAACATAATCCAGGGAGCTTCAGTGTGCAGAGGCCCAAAGCGCAGCGGTGGTGGTGTCCCTATGCGCGCAGACGTGCGCGGGCGGCAGCACCATCCGCGCCGGCCGGCTGCAGCGACGCATGCGCGCCACGTACCAGCGAGGACTCGACACCAATCATAACACACTGCTCCTGCTCAATTCAGCCAACCGCTGGCTTGGACTTACTTTGGTAAGTGAAACAGTTCAAAATCTACTTGCTTTGTTCTTCTCTTCTTCAAGTGTTGTTTATTATTTACTAGCTGTCCCCGGCATGCGTTGCAATGCACTATTTATCTACCCTATATACCACCATACCTTACCCTATCTACATACCTACCATACCCTACCTACCAACCTACCCTACCTTATCCTACCTACCCTACCCAACCTACCTATCTACCCTGCCTTTTAAACCTTCCCTGGACTTCCACAAATAATTCAAGACCAAAATCAGTCAAATCGCCGTTCTCGAGTTTTAGCGAGACTAACGAACAGCAATTAATTTTTATTTATATAGATAGATTTCCGTCGAAATGTTTAGGGCTTCAGAATTCGTAACCTAAATAAAATGACGGTTGTTTTCGAACGCCAAGTCCGTTTCCTAAGTTAATATCTCATACAACACCGTACTGCTTGCTCTTCTAATTCATTCGCCAGCAATACCTATTATGTCATACATTCGTTGCAATGATAATTTCAGGACCTGGTAGGAGCAGGCTGCGTGTGCGTGGTACTGACGGTGTGCCTACAAGGCGGCGCGAGCGGCGCGGCGGCGGGACTGGCGGGCGCGTACGCACTGCTGCTGCCAGCCTACCTGGCGCATCTGGCCAAGTGCCGCGCCGACCTGCATTTACAGCTGGCGGCGCTTGAGCGCGTGCATGATGATACTAATGTCCCCCAGGAGGATTATAGAGATGACTGTGAGTATGCAAATTGGCGTTACTTTGTACCTACATAATTACAGTAGGTACGAAGTTTTATAATGGAAGTTTGGTTGTCGACAACGGACCTGTTCCTCTTCCAATCTCTTACTTATTTACATTGGTAAAACTCAGCGTATTGAGCGTTAATTACCCTCCATAGTCCTGCTTTTGTCTTTCATTTCCAGGTCCAATACCTGTCGGATGGCAGAGGAATGGAAAAATAGAATTCGAAAATGTCAGCATTCAGCAAGAACCAGGATCGACATCGATACTTAAAAATATAAACCTTAAGATTGCGTCTGGTGAAAAGGTAACCCAAAAAATGTTTTAATTTTACTTTGATTGTATATCTACTGGAGCTATCCAGGTAGACTCGACATTTGCTTAATGTAAAATACTGGTATTCAGCTGGATTTATTAGACTGCAAGCGGCACAGACCGATCCATAGTCTTGCCCAAGTCACTAGAAAATACACTGCATCATAAAATTTTCCAGCCTCAATCTGTGTTACGTTAGATTACCGAGGTATATGATCAAGACTTATTATCTTCTCACAACAGGTGGCAATCTGCGGGCGCAGCGGCAGCGGCAAGTCCACGTTACTGCTGACCTGCGCCGGCGCGACCACAGTGAGCGCGGGCCGCGTGCTCGTCGACGGCGAGGACATCACGCGCGTGCCGCTGCGCGCGCTGCGACACCGCGTCGTGCTCGTGCCGCAGGACCCTGCCATGTTCTCCGGCACGCTGAGAGAGAACCTCGACCCGCTGGCCGTGCACACTGATGAAGAGATATGGAATAGCTTGAGAGCCGTCGGGCTGTTCGACTTTGTGTCTGCTCAGCCTGCTGGATTGGGTATGTAAACTTTTTTAGAGAGACAGGTGCTTTCCAAATCCAAAAGCTTTATGTTAATACATTTTGATAGTCAGCAAAAGGTTGTTAGCGGGCCCGGGGACATCCCCGCTAGCAACTGCAAGCCCTGAAAATGAGTGCCAAAATTAAGTGTGAACAAAGGGATGGGTTAATGGATTTGAAAGGATTAGGAACTTCATTTCGACTGCTAAATTAACATAGCTTCTCTATTATACCTTTGGGACTTGAAACATATATACTGTCGCAATGTGTGTGTACTATAGAGTATAGTTCTACCTAACCCTTGTGATAATGTTCTTTCATTCTATTGGATTCTGGAAATAAAAGTCTTTATAATACTGTATGCAGAGTGCAGCGTATGCAGTCGATCCGGTGGCTCAGGATGGAGTGCGGGGCGCGCGGGTCGCGTGGCGGCTGCCCGCGCAGCGCTGCACGCGCGGCTGGCCGGAGCACTACTGCTAGACGAGCCAGCTGCTGCACTCGACGCTACAGCTGAAAAAGCGCTGCTTGCAGCGCTGGCAGCAGTCGCACCTCATACCACCATCATTACTGTAGCGGTAAACATCCTTGACTTAACTAATCCCACGACCCGAAATCGCAGCACGTTACTAGTTGTATCGAGATGCAACCTCTTGTAAAAACTGACGATGCAAGGCTACGCCGCCGAGCCTATAGCAACAAAATATTGCGAAGATTTTTACCATGCACGTCGTACGATTTCTACGACACGACTTAGCATCGCGACACGATTTCGTGTAGGTATGTGTTTAGGCCGTTGCTTAGATGCAAATTACCAATAAAATTATAATTTTCTTAGCGAATTAAGCAACACAAACTAAAATGAATGCTTTACTTTGCAGCACCGCATATCGTCTGTACGAGGATATGAGCGCGGCGTGGTGCTGGACAGCGGCTGCGTGGTGGAGCAGGGCGCGGTTGCCGCTCTTCTCTCGCAGCCCGCCTCACGACTCGCGCGCATGCACGCTGCCGCGCAACGACCTAACTAACCACCGCCCGACTTTTTCTTTTTTTGTACTAGTCCTTCACGTGTGTAACCAAGATATAAAAGACACATTAATGATCGGATTCTGACATGAACCTACGCTGATGCTGGTTTTACACGAGGGCAGAACAGTTTGGAAGGATAGTGGCGTTTAATTATAGGACAGTCCGCGATTGATAGCGATGGAGCATGCCACAAGCAAAACAAGTCGGGAACCGCGTCTCGACTTGTTGACTTGTTTTGTCCTGCTCTTTGCCCTCGCGTTCACACTCATGCGAGAAAGGTGGTGGGGGAGCAAACTGCCCGGAAAAAATAGACCGGCGAGCTATTAACCGTTCTCCCTTGGCTACTGTACTGTTCTGTGCTTTCAAACAATAGCAGTACTGTGCTGCCCACTGTTCTGCCTCACAGTTCTGTCCTCGTGTGAAAGCAGCATAGGGGCTAATTTCGCAATGTAGCGCGGTATCTCGAGATCTTAGTTAATACGTTCTAGATCTAAAAGGGTTCTTAGAACTTAAATAGACTGAACGCAACTGCACGTTAGGCATTTATTTTTAGATTGACCAATATAATAGATAAGAGGATACAGCTTTGTATTCAATGCCCAGTATTTTAGAAATTTAAAAGACAAATGACATCAAGATTTCCATAGTATCGATCTAGTATTTCAAAAATATGCACAAGTGTCGTCTAATTTCTTCAACCAACGTGTCTGCACTGCACCTGCCCCCGTATTCACAAACGCTCGGTTTCGATTTCGATTCGGAAAGCCGTATGTCTATCTCGCTCGCTTTCGTAATGCCAAAACAAGATAGACATACGACTGTCCGAATCGAAATCGAAACCGAGCGTTTGTGAATACGGGGGCTGGTCATCATCTAGCACTTTTCGTAGATTACTGATTATACTGCACATTTTTGATTTACAAGTATGATATAGCGCATATTTTAAAGCAGCAAGGCTAGTTTATTGTAGTCACTAATCAGCATTTAAGTTTTAACGTGCAATGAAGCATAATTTTTACTGACAATGAATAATAATATCGAGAATCATCCAGCAATTCTATTTACCTATTAACATATATCATGAACCAGAAAATCAGATAACAAACGATTCATACATAGTGTAGGAATTTAAGCTATTTACGAATGTGTTGACATTGAATCTCAATTAGCTAGTTTAACACACAATGTTCGCAATGACTACCGACATGTTGTAATCAATCGTGACTATTACACGAAACAATAATTTATTATTCAATTGTACCTCGTTCGTTCCAAATAAATGGTAATTAAAACAGCCGTTAGTGTTTCCAGATTGTATTTCCAATAGAACAACAATTGCACTTAACCTCATTTAAAGCTCACGAGCGCGGCGCGGAGCCGACGCCAACAAACGACAACCTGCTGCCAGAGTCAACGATACTTCATAAAATTATATCACTACATAACAAATTACAACAATATTTACGTTGGCACCGAGTTATATATAGTTATATAAAAACATTTGTGTTATCACACAATATAAAAATATTTACCTAAAGTACTTACGTAAATATACTTAGACAATTCTAAATTATATCTCGACAAGTTTAATAAATTCATTGTTTCTTACGAACTACATTGGTTTTCACTTGATATCGGACAGGACGGGCACATGTACATATTTTACAACTTAATTGCATTCGCTCAGCGATGCGTTCTGCGGTTGTTATATCTTTGGTAAAGTTATTTCCTTTAATTCACCCCGTTAGTTAGTTGCAGCCAGTATTGCGGCTCACTTCACCTGGGATCTTTCAAGGTTGGACTAAAAAAGTTAGTAAAATTTTTAGAAAAATATGTAGCCCATGATTGGAATCGTTGGTATATATCATTTCGTCGGCAAACAGAACAATTAACATTTGCAAGCAACGATACTATCAGACTATCGATAGGCCGCTCATGTTTTCCGATCAAAGCCTCAAGCTCTAACTATGTGGCTAAAATTAGTACGACAATCCTAACTAGCCTTAGTTACATATTTATGCCCGATAGTCAGGTTATTATTGCTCGCAAATACAACAATTCTCCTCCCGAGTACTTTGAGAATCACAAATTGTGTGACGGTTATGTATTTACAATAAAATTACATTTATTTACCACGTACAAGGCACTAGATTAGGACACTTCTGTTATCACCGCAACAAATACAAGGCGCGGACATTTCGAGCAATGTTAGTCTGCCCGATTTGCACAAAAAAAGGCTCATGAGTACGAGGCGAGTTTCTCGACAGGCGAGTGTCTCGACGGTCGAGGGGTCAGAAAATCCATCTCGTTAGAAACGCCCCTTACGAAAGGTCTCGGAATACAAACTTAGTTTTGGACCGCTCTTGTTACACAATACCACATAGAAGATAATGTTGACAATGTGATGATTGTGATACATTTTTAAATTATACTTCGTTCTTGTGATGCTACACCAAATATTTTACCCGTTACTCATTTAGAGATAAGTTTTTTATAAACTTAGGTCTACCTATATATTATAATAGACGATGTTATGAAGGCTCTAATAATCATGATAATTTAGTGAAATCAAAATTGTTTATACAATTCAAAAACTTAGTCAAGTACACATACAAGAAGTAACAATTCAGATGTAAGCTTACATTTCAAACCGGGCAGTGTTTGAACGCTTCGACGATTGCTAAAATAAAAACCAACATAATATGGCATTAAGTTATTAGTTCAGTTGCAACTAATTCTGCACATATTTTACGATTTGTAGAAAATATTTGTTACTGAACGGTCAAAAAATCATTTGTTACAATACGAATTTCGAAAATTATATTTTTCGTGATGTATTTTAATAAACAAATTGCGAGTAAAAATTAAGACAAACGTAGATCGAACAACGCAATAAAAAATGGCCGAAACAATATTTGAACAATAATAAATAAAAAATCAACAAAGATAAGACGACCGACCTTACAATGTGGTTTTGTATTATTTTTACATTCAATGTTTTTGTCGGTCGAAAATGTAACATTCTGCATTGACGCGCACTAGCAACGACCGTACCGACTCGGGCCGAGCCGAGAAGGGAAGCGTTACACGTGAGGACCCTCGGACGGTGACGGCGTCTCCCAAACAAAAGTTGTCGAGAATGTATGTTTTATTGGGGAGAGTCGGGGTCGGTGACGTCCTCGCGCGCCACTAGGTGGGCTCCTGCTTCACGCCGGCGCGGGCGGCCGCAGCGGCACGCGCCTCGTCCGGCAGGCGCTCGGGCGAGCTCAGCATGTCCGTGCTCGTGCACAGCACGCGCAGCGAGCTCAGCACCGCTGGGGGCAACCAATACGACACATCAAAACAAAATTACCGTAGTTCTTGCTCTATTAAACTAATAACTATAATAATTAAAGATAACACCGGTTTCTAAACCCCAGCAAGGGACTCGGTAAAGACAGTTTGAGGCAAAAGTTCGGTGTGGATGCTTGTCCTCCTATGTCGATCAGTTAATGTCTTCAGCTGAATTATGATGCTGAAATTATTAAGGCATGAACAACAGGGTGTGAACTTCCTTATCCTCCATTAAAAACGGAGGATCCTCCGACCAAACGGACATCTGTGTAGTGGGCTACTGCCCGACAAGTGTTGTCGGGGTGTTGTATAAACTATATCTATGCGATGCAGGATTTTTGGGTGACGGTAAGAGATGAGTACTTCGTTTGATACGTTATAGTTGGCGCTACACGCTTTAATTCACGTTTAGGGCATATCGTAGTTACTGTTGTTACCTGGCCTCATCTCGACGAGCGAGCAGTGTTGCTCGGCCCACAGCAGCGTGGTGCGCACGAGGTCGGCGGCGCTGCTGCACGACACGCACGCACTGAACGACTCCACCAGCGCCGCGCTCACTACGCTAAACTGTACACGCAACTTAGGAAAAAGTATTGTTTGTTGAATGAAATAAGAATGATCAAACCCGGTTGTCGCTTTGCTAATTCCTACAGAAATTGATCAACTTTGTTATTTTTTTAAATCATTTATGAGGATTTGTACTGGATTTAAACTTGATTTGAAAAGAGTTATTCTCATCTAAACTCATGTACGGTTTTTGTTATACCTATTAATATAACTACACATGCATATAATGGCAGATCATTTGGTCACTCAAATAAAGCCCTGTCATATTGAAGTTCCATTTTTAAAATAAGTAAAATACGTAATGAAATATAATGGGTGTAAAACACCTCTTAACGAAGCCGGAAGGCACTGGTTCTCCCTGTCATTGCGATCATTTTTTTGTTCTACACCATACCTGGGAACCTTCGAGTTACGGAGATATTAGGGGTCAAAGTTCCAACTTTTTGACAAGTTTTTTTTTAAATAAAAGTTTTTATGTAAGATTTTTACTTTAAACACCTCCACGATCCCCGTACTTTTCAATCCGTCCATCAACACAATGTTTTGAGTGCGTTACATTGAGTTCTACCACAAAACATGATTTTACACCCCCAAAAAAAAAAGTCGTTTCCCAGCAATAATTTTTGCGTAAAATTACTCAGTTTCATGCACAGGATGCTTGGTTGACGGCTTCGTGATGAGGTGATTTACACCGTGTATATCAAACTAAAAAAAAAAGGTACTTAATCAAAAATATTTCCACCAAGGTTGAATGCCCTGTATCAAAGATTACTTCCCCATTGTTGTCATGCGGAAAATAGAAGCCCACTCTATCTAGTCAAACCCATGATGCGAAGATCCTCCGTGATAACACATTTTTATTAACTAGGCATATATTTGTACTTATCAGGGTTTTTTTTTATCATTGACGTAGGTACATCGCGCCAGCTGTGTAGAACATAGATGAGTATTAAAAAATGCAGGTTTTGCCGGCAAAACAAGTGATAACATATCTATCAGTGTCCTCGATCGGAAGCCCTCACGAGACTACCAAGTGACTAGCGCATGATTCATAAAAATTACTGTGTTTATAATAGCGCTATCTAAAACAATATGAGGAATGAAGTATTTTTAAATACTGATTATATTCTATTTGACTTTTCTTTATTTAACTTTGTGATGTTTCTTCTATTTAAAGAAAATATCATTTAACAAATAGCGTAGGTCACTTCACTTATCATTGCAACATTTTATAAAGCATCATAATAGTTATCTGCATTGCAACACCTTTGTTACATAGTTACTACAGAAAGTCTGCTCCATAAAACGAGCAAACATGCACGGACACATAGACAAGCTTCAAGCAAAGCGAGTGCAAGTGCACTCGCAACAGATACTCGATAGACTGTGGTACGTCGCATCCCCGTTGTACCGTATGCACCATTGACCTGCACCACCAATGGTGCAGAGGTGACTAATTAGTTTCGTTTGGTGGTTGGTTGGTTAATGGTACAAATGAAACTGTATTGATAGTATGGTCTCATCTGCACCATTGAGATTGGTGCTAACGAAACCTAATTGATTGACCATCTCAGTCTCTTATTTGCATAGTCTTCACGTGAGTTGGCCAAGATTATGTCTCGACCTTAAAAGAGACAGTTTCTGTTTTTTCTCAGAGTAGTCAGGTACGAAACACCGCCCTCATCTAGTTAAAAAAAAAGGTCGACGTGCAAAAGTGTTTGTAAAAACCTATTTGCAAAAATAAACATCATTTTATCATTTCAATATTAATAGTGCAAGCGAGTGTATTCCCGTTGTCCCCACTGACCTTTGTCCCATTGGTGGGGACAGCGCGAATCGAATAAAATAATTAAAAATTGTTCCCGTTGTCCTCACCGGTAGGCCCACTAAACTTGGAATCTCAATCTCATACAACCATACTACATATTTTTCGACTATCATGCAGCATGCAATGAAGATTCTGGTCTCCGTAGTCTGTGAGACTAATATCCTTTAATGTATGACCTAGGTAACTATTACATCTAATGTATAAAATAAATTCCCACTGCCGCCATCATTAAGGTTTGTGTCATTCCTTCATTTTTCTGATCTCCTAGTAGTTCGTTGCCACCTCACCACTAGGAATCTCTCACAACCAAATCTATATTTCGATTATCATGCATGCAATGATAACACTTCTTTATGATTCTGGCCCCCTGGTAGTCGGGGAGACTATTTGCCCCTAATTAAGCTTTTTTCTCATCTCCCACCTCCCACTTGTCATTGGCAATTTTCTAATCCTTCTTGTTGCCTACCTCCATTGAGGCGGACCACGAAACGAAAATTTTGCGATTACCTGTTGTCCCAGATTTTGTTGAGGAGCTCGTGGCTAAATAATAACAGCCGCCCGGGCCGATCTTTAAGGTTAAGCCGTGCTTGCCGAGGTTGGTCCGTGGATGGGTGACCATAATTACATACCGAGTTTCCTCCGTGCCTCGGAAAGCACGTTAAGCCGTTGGTCCCGGCTGTCATTTGTAGATCTTTGACAGTCGTTACGAGTAGTCAGAAGCCAGAAAATCTGACATCCAGTCTTACCAAGGGGTATCGTTTTACCTAGTTACTGGGTTGTGGAGGTCAGATAGGCAGTCGCTTCATGTAAAATACTGGGTACTCAGCTGCGTCCGGTTAGACTGGAAGCCGACCCCAAGATAGTTTGGGAAAAGGCTAGGCAGATGATGACCTGTTGTCCCCACTGGTGGGAATATCGCAGTGTGGATAGCGGGAATACACCAAACTAATTATTAGTCCCATTGATGGTGCAGGTCAATGGTGCATACGGTAAAAGTATGGTGAAATAGTTGTATTAATAATATTAGTGGTGCAAACAAAACTAATTAGTCGATGTTGCAAGTCAATGGTGCATACGGTACATCGGGGACGCATCTACGTGCGCGAATGCCGGTTTTCGCGGGTAAATATTTTGTTATGTAGTCGACGGTCTATTATGTTGTGATTTTCCTTTTTGAGTTCCTGGATATATGTCAGTTTTCACTACCATTACGCGAAATCAATAGTTATTTATCCAACATGTGAGGAAAGTTTGTTTTTCCTATGAGTTTTGATTTTGAGTCTTGAGCGAACGAAGGATTGAAAAATAGAATCACGAGCGCAGCGAGTGATTATAAATTTCAATCCTGAGTAAGCGAAAGACTCAACAAAACGAATAGCAAATGAACTTGCTCACAAGTTGCTTACAAAACTTTTCACCACTCCCAGCAAGAAAGTATTCAGTCATCATAGGTAAATAAATTAAATAGTCACAAAGCAAATCAAAATAATTCTTTTTTCGAATTTTTGCTTCTAATGGCCTTCTTTCACAGGCTTCTTTCTTTGAGTGCGTTCAAAAATTATAATCCTAGACGATGTAATTTTTTCAATATTTTATTAAACTTTTTTAATGCTTCTGAACTTATACACTTACAATAATTTGATAAATTTAATAAAAAACATTAATCTTAATTTATAAATATTTCTATTCTAAGCATAAAATTATTTATTTTTTAAAATATCTTTAAAACTTAACGTACAAAAATCAGGCAAGGTTAGTTTCTGAACGGGATCATTACTTTCCTCACTGTTCAAACAGTGAGGAAAAACCAATTTTCCTCACTGTTTTCGTAGAGGAAAGACACTTCTTTCGTGCGGGAGTGGTGAAATAGTTATTTATCCAACATGTGAGGAAAGTTCGTTTTTCCTATGAGTTTTGATTTTGAGTCTTGAGCGAACGAAGGATTGAAAAATAGAATCACGAGCGCAGCGAGTGATTATAAATTTCAATCCTGAGTAAGCGAAAGACTCAACAAAACGAATAGCAAATGAACTTGCTCACAAGTTGCATACAAAACTTTTCACCACTCCCAGCAAGAAAGTATTCAGTCATCATAGGTAAATAAATTAAATAGTCACAAAGCAAATCAAAATAATTCTTTTTTCGAATTTTTGCTTCTAATGGCCTTCTTTCACAGGCTTCTTTCTTTGAGTGCGTTCAAAAATTATAATCCTAGACGATGTAATTTTTTCAATATTTTATTAAACTTTTTTAATGTTTCTGAACTTATACACTTACAATAATTTGATAAATTTTATAAAAAACATTAATCTTAACTTATAAATATTTCTATTCTAAGCATAAAATTATTTATTTTTTAAAATATCTTTAAAACTTAACGTAAAAAAATCAGGCAAGGTTAGTTTCTGAACGGGATCATTACTTTCCTCACTGTTCAAACAGTGAGGAAAAACCAACTTTCCTCACTGTTTTCGTAGAGGAAAGACACTTCTTTCGTGCGGGAGTGGTGAAATAGTTATTTATCCAACATGTGAGGAAAGTTCGTTTTTCCTATGAGTTTTGATTTTGAGTCTTGAGTAACGAAGGATTGAAAAATAGAATCACGAGCGCAGCGAGTGATTATAAATTTCAATCCTGAGTAAGCGAAAGACTCAACAAAACGAATAGCAAATGAACTTGCTCACATGTTGCATACAAAAGTTTTCACCACTCCCAGCAAGAAAGTATTCAGTCATCATAGGTAAATAAATTAAATAGTCACAAAGCAAATCAAAATAATTATTTTTTCGAACTTTTGCTTCCAATGTCCTTCTTTCACAGGCTTCTTTCTTTGAGTGCGTTTAAAAATTATAATCCTAAATTTGACGATGTATTTTTTTCAATATTTTATCAAACTTTTTTAATGTTTCTGAACTTATACACTTACAATAATTTGATAAATTTTATAAAAAAACATTAATCTTAACTTATAAATATTTCTATTCTAAGCATAAAATTATTTATTTTTTAAAATATCTTTAAAACTTAACATAAAAAAATCAAGCAAAGTTAATTTCTGAACGGGATCATTACTTTCCTCACTGTTCAAACAGTGAGGAAAAACCAATTTTCCTCACTGTTTTCGTAGAGGAAAGACACTTCTTTCGTGCGGGAGTGGTGAAAAATGTATTGTTTATAAAGCTTACAGTCTAATTTTCAACGCGCGCTTCTGTTCGGTCAGTCGCTGTTTTTCGAGGACCAGGTTTTATTTAGGACCTATAAATTTGTCTCGAAAACAGCGGCTAATGAAATAATACTTCTTTAGGTAAGTAAATTTTCTAATAACAGGGCGCCAATCCTACTCGCTCGTGTCTATCAACATTATTAAACCAGACACCCGACATCGTATAAAAGTTTCGTCGTTGTCACAACGTGTCATTAATTACTTACGAATCTGACGAACTATTACACTATGTGAAAAGGATACGAGCCAATACTTCCAGTTGTGCATGGTGCGGTTGGCGACGTGTCGCGCGAACATCTCGCGCAGGCGGCCCGAGCGCGCGCGCGACACGGGCGCGCCCGTCGCGGGCAACAGCGAGTGGCAGTTGCTGTAACATTAACAACTTTGTTCTTTACTTTACCTACATATCACCTTTTTCCTGACCTCGTCCCTTGTTATTTGGGGACGGTGCAACACTGAATGGACCCGCGTCAGTACGTTTTCTTGGGGTATTTTCAGAGATTGTCGACTCCCTCGCAAGCGAAGCCGCGGGCAAAACCTAGCATTTATTAGGTTCAACAAAATGCTCTTTCTTACCTCTTGATTTGTCTGTTGCTAAACAAAAACTGTATACGTACGTGATTGAGTTATTTAAACATTCTATTTGCTGTCGCAAGCTTTCCATCTCCTCTTTGATTTGGTTTCTCTCAGCTTTCAACTGCTTGATATACTCGGCACCCTTCTGCAGCATTGCAGCTTTACTTATCTAAAAAAGGGTAATGTAATTTGAACACTTACATTTTCTTACTTTATTTCCCGGAAGTGGTATTTTAGAACTACATTTTGATTTTGATCTCTGAGTCAGGCAATGGCTTTTTGCATTAGGAAATTTTCATGTTATTTTAGTAATAGACTTTCTCCCAGTATGCACTCCGCTTTGGAGGGTGCTGTCTGGATAAGGAAGAGGCCTGTAGGATTGGATATTGTCCTGAAAGGCCTCCAGGATATTGTATTGTTTGGCAAAGACAAGTTCTTTGTAACGACTTTTTTATGTAAACTATGCAAGTAACAAAAATACAATGTGGAAATCGTACATAATATATGACACAATGGGCGGTGTTATCGCTAAACTAGGATATTTATAAATAGTACTAAGAAGAATGGCCGCAGGAGTTTGCTGAATGAATGCAGCTGTTTGTAGAAACCTATAATCGCCAAAGGACAATCTTTCGGCTGCATGATGATAAGCATATAGTAAAAAAAAAAAAAAAATACAAACATCCGAATTGAGAACCTCCTCCTTTTTTAGAAGTCGGTTAAAAATAGCTTCATATACCAACCTTAGCGGCGGGATTAGTGTTCAGGTGCGGTATGAGCGCCTGCAGCGTGTCGAAGCCGTTCTTGATGTTGTAGCGGCGCTTCTGTTCGGCGTGCAAGTGCGTGCGGCGCGGCTCGCGCGGGCTGCCGGCGCGCGGCGACGCGCCCGGCGACGTCGGCGGCGACAGCGACTGAGGGGGCATTGACGACCAAACTGTTACCAGGTGCTCTACCAAGACGTCTTAAGGTGGAAGCGCAAGAATGGCCCGCGAAATACAAATGTTCTTACGTTTTTTGCTTTTTGCAGTATTAATTCAATCTTATTCCAGTGTAGAAAAGAGATAGCGCTAGACATCCTGTATAGCTCTGTCTCTTTCCCACAACGAAATGTCATTAAAACAATACTGCTTTAAGATGTCATGGTAGCCCCGCCCCGCACACGTGACTATAGACTACATGGCATAGAAAAGATTCGGCAGTTTAAAAAAATCTGCTGTTTCATGTAAAAGTGCAATACCTACATGTGCATACCTAAATGTATAGAGCTTTATTTTTTTTTTTTGATAACTGGCGGAGAATTTCAACGCTGATGTGTCTATACTCATGTACTGAACTTATGGTAACAGTCTGGCGTTGGCGTCGATGTCCTCAAAACACCCTGAATGGTTTAGATTTGGAATATGGGGACCGGACATGCTTTCGAGACTAATGGTACACTGTATCGTCTTGACTGCTCTTTGAGGCCTAGTTCAATGCTGATTCAACCATATAAATGTTCCCTAAAGCATGCTGAAGCACGTTTCGAAAAGTTCTTTGAATAAAAATCTGACATCAAAAAACAATTATTATTAGTTGCTCGATTACATAACGATAGAATAGTGGCGGTAGAATGTAAAATATTCACCCATACTTGATTTTGAACTCGAGCATGAATGATACGCGCAACCGTATACATGCCGAAGGTGTGAAAAAAATGTACGATGAAAATGTTAGTGTGAGTCCCAATGCAGTGCGTCAAAAGAGTCTGCCCTTCGGCCTTGTCACATTACCCAGCTACTCACGTGATGCGGCGACATGATGTCGCTGCCGATGGGCGAGGGCTGCGCCTTCCTGCTCGGCGACTTCGTGGGGTCCGCGCCCTCTTCGCAGCTGTTTAACTTGTACAGGCTTTGGGCTGCAAGCAGAAATCATCACAGGTCAGACAAAGTCGCGGGTTACAACTACCAACTTTCATACTGGATGCAGAACGGAATTGTAAGAAAATAAAGGATGTTTAGTGACTGATGTCATCTCGAATCTCGTTAGTTGGTGTTTAGTATAACTTTTACATGGGTGATTTTCATTCCGTTCTGTATCTGACTTATAAAATCGTGCGAGTGAGAGAGATAATAAAATAAATTAGCATATTGACTGACAGTGTTGCGCTGAGAGTAGCTGCGCTAGCATAACGCTAGCTTGCGGCAGCGTGGGCTCGGACGCGACGCTGTTGAGCGGCGGCGGGCGGCGCGCAGGCCCGGCCGCCCCGCCGGCCCCGCTGGCCCCGCCGGCCCCGCCAGCCCCGCCGGCCCCGCTCTCCACTACGCTGCCCGACGTCGAACGTGACCGAATGCGAATGCCGCCCGGGTTCGACTCGCGAGCCTGCAAATTGTCAAGTTTGTACGTTACACGTACACTTGTACTTACCATTTAAAATGATTCGAGCGTTTGCCGAGATTTCATTGCACGAGGGTACGAGCGATTAAATCACTCTTCACTTCCACAGACATCTGTTGGTCAATATAAAGTAAATCTTGTAGTTGGCCCATGGTAAATTGTATATCAAATGTGTAATTTCAAAACTTCAGCAATTCAAAACTTGACAAGCTCGATGCGCGGACATTCTCGGGAGGAGCAGTGGTGGTGGTTAGGATGTAGAAAGATTACTCCGGGATCTTACTCGGGAATAGCTTTTCAGTCCGGATGGTCCTGGCAAGAAACAATGTAGTAAAAGCGCATACCCTAGCGTTGTGCTTAGAGACCGACACGTCATGCGCCGGCGCGGGAGCGGGCGCGGGCTGGGGCACGCTCACGCTCCAGTCGGGGTTCAGCTGCGAGCCCAGCGGCAGGCTGTGCGAGCGGAACTGCTCCTTGTTGACGCGCGACACACCGCCCGCACTCGAATTCGCCACTGACGACATCTGACCACACACGACAGCGACAGTAAGACTCGACATCCAAACGTGCTAAATATTACCCTTAAAAAAACCTTCATCTTTTCTCACCTGTGGAGCTGTGACGGGCACTAGCGGTGGGGAGGGCATCTTAAAAGAGCGCGGGTTCACCGTGGACGACACGGACTTCGCCTTATACGAGTCCTGCGGGCTCGGCTGCAAGTACTGCATCTGCGGCGACGTCTGGCGCGAGCCCACGGCGCGGGACTCGTAGCCCTGCGGCGACACGGGCGGGCCAGCCTGGCTCATGGACTGCCCGTAACCCTGATACTGATTGTTCTGCGCCTGCCCCGAGTAGTGCGTCACCCTTTGCCGCGGCTTCTCGCGCCCGTACCCGCCCCGGCCCTGTATCACTACAGTAGACGCGTACTTAGAATTCTGTATCGGTTGCTGCAGCAACGATACTGTTTCTGGTGCAGTTTGTGAAGGCGGTACTACACCTGTAAACAGTAACGTATAAATATAATTTCTTGTTGCAACAGGACAACGAAATGAATTATCCCAGGGTAATCAACTAACCTGTATTATATTTATAAGGCTCAGATTGCGTAACAATCTTTGGAGTATTAACATATTGTAACCTAGATGATTTGCCACCGTAAACATTATGCATTTGTTGATCTGACTGTGAAGTGTTCTGCTGTTCGTAACTGATGGGTTGGTATGAAGATAGCATCTCTTGAGCATTCATCATATTGTTTTGTAGTTCGGACTGGGAAAATAGCCTGTTGTTGTCGTACATTCCCATCTGCTGCTCGTTCTTAATTGTTTGTTCTGCCATCGACATCATTTGAGTATTGTTGTTTGTGCCTAGAAAAAAGGGGCTCGTTCAGTAATTCACTCGTTTTTCAAAGGTTTTATTCAATAAATTGCATTATAAGAAGGAGATTTGCGTTTGACAATGACGAATGCTGTCAATTTTATAACATTGATACGGTTGACGCTCCAAACGATGCGTGCTATCGTGAAATGTGCAAGCTATAAATAGTACCGTGTAGCGACATCTGACTGGTCGGCATCGTGGCTGCTGTGTTGCTCTGGCTGCTGCTCATAAAACTCTGCGGAGAGTAGGTGTCCACGGACATGCCCCCTCGGTACATCGAATCTTCGGAAGTTAGCGCAGATTCCTCTGGCACTGGCGGTAATAATCTAGGCGTGAACAAATCTGGAACATTATACTTTCACGTTAGTACTGAAAAAAGGTACACAGTAAAATTTATTCAATTTAAAATGACAGTTACCCTGTAGTGGTTCCAATGTGTCCATAAAATCATCAAGATTGGGTTGCAGTGGGCCTAAACTTGGTTGAATGAAATCTGCTAAACTTGCTCCTCTGGCTACAAAGAAATAAGTTACGGTTTTTAGTATTTTGAAGCATATCAATTTATTTTATGGCGAGTGGATTGGTTGCATACTGGAATATGACCTTATGCATTGTTTCCTCAGTAGCTTATTTTTTTCTGTAAACTCGACCTTATTCTCATAATGCAAAGTTGTAATTACCTATTTCCCTACAGTCGGGGAAGGCGAACGGTTGGTGGCTGGTGATGGTGGAGAAGAGTGTGTCAGTCATGAAGTTTAGATAGTCTTCGTCCGTGAGCATGTTGCCTGCAAGGTCGCTGCACTGGGAGAACGATTCCACCGTGTCCATGTCCGATATCTGAACAAAAATCAACTATATTCTTAACAACGCTGGGTCTATTTTTCAGAAACGACAAATTGTAACTATTAAAAAAAAAAAAACTGACCGTATCCTGAACGGAAGTGTCTCCCTTTCCAAGGAGTCGCATTATATGAAACTTGCGCCATTTTTTATATTCTGCTATAACCGCCTCTGCCCTTCGTTTCCAATATTTACCTTCTAGTATTGTTGCCTAAAAGAATGCCATCGAATTAATTTAATAAAAGTACCGTTGATTCATATTAAAAAAAAAAGATTAATTAATCGTATGTATACATTACCTCTGGTTTTACGTGCGTGTCAACATCTAGCGGGGAAGCGAATTGGCATACCAAAGTATTTTGTTTCTTTATAACTGCAAACATAATTTATGCAGTTTTATCTGAATTACACATAACACTAAAATAATACAAAATATGGTAGAAATTTATCGGCACCTTCGGTGTTTAAGTTGTCAGTTGACGATATCCCTTTCTGTACATTGTTATGAATTACATCACACCCCCTTGTGGGCCTACAGTGTAGCATTAAGAACTAGACAAGCTCAGTTCAACTATGTAATACGTAGATAGATTAAAATTAAATAAGTATATTTTAGATAAAGTATTTGGCCTACATATTCTACATAATCGGTAAATTCTTAATCGCCCCGACGTAGGTTCACCTCGCATAAATATGGAAAGCTTTTCTATATCATAATTTATTACTCAAGTAGATATGAATGTGATAAAATGCCCATACTCCTCATAGTAGGTACCTACACGACACGCCTTCGTCAAAACGTAGGTGTGGCTTACTTCTATTTAGTAGAATTGCAATATACAGGGTGTTTGGTGCATCGTTTGCCAAATCGAAAATCGCCGAAAGGAGAGGTCATTTGCTATCTCTTCACGCGCTACAACTCATTCCTTGCCTCACCGGATTTTTATAACCTTTTTTTTAAATTAAATTTTCAAAATAAAAAAGGTCAAATAAAAAAATTAAAAAATTGTTTAGACTTAAAATTTCGATTTAATTTTGATGTGTACTGTTGTATGATTCTACCAAATGCAAAATTACTTGCTAGTAACAATTACTTTCTTTTTTAATGGCTCGTAAATGTTTTTGTAAAAGAAAAATAAACTTAAAACTCAACTTTAAATGGCTATAAAAAAAACTAAAAGCCATCGGGATCTTCGAATACCTTTAAAAAGTTCTCTTGTCTGTCCCCTTTTCAACGGTATGCAATATGCCCAAAAAAACGTTCAATAACTTTTCATTTTTAACTAAATGTGTAATCGAGACAGTAAGCACCAAACACCCTGTATATTAAATAATTAGAAAACTAATTTATGTGACAACGCAAACTGCTTAGCGTAAATTTAAACAAGTTCACAATTTACATAGCAAAATAACCAAGGATCTAAACTTATAAAATCACTTTGTTCCCAAGAACTAACAGCAAACTATTTTTAAATAAAATACACCACAACAACCGGCCTCCAAATGAATTACTGAATTAAGCAGCATAACAAAATTATTGTATTTAAATAAATGTACCTAAATATGCATTATATCAACGTGGTAGCAGCAATCAAATATAAATCAACCTTGTCTTTATTTAAATGTCCAGTTTGGGGTCACCGTTATCTTCTGTATCTCGTACCTATGTACATGCTCCAGTCTGTTAGGAGCTACTTGTACAGGTGTTTCATTTCCCAGACAATAAATATTTTTCCGAAACTTACGCGCCTATAACCAAATCCATATCAGCATCATTATCAAAATATTGCTTTTAGCACGCGTCTAGTGCATGCTTGGTCAAGGTTTCATTTTTACGACAAATTACTAAAAACGTAAGAAAATTTGAATTTCGCGGGCTATCCTGGCACTTCCACTTTTATCATGAGCCTCTATTGAAAGCAAATAAACTTAATCATCTCAACTCTCAATTTTATTCAAGTCCAAACTACGGAAAGCAAATCACGTAGGCATATAATGAGAGAAGATGAGTCATTCATTTTTTTAATAAAAAATCTATTACAGAACATGTCGCATAGTAACAGATAAAAAATATTCGTAGACACTAAGAAACTTCGTCAAAGAGAAGTCTGCAAATAGAAAAGACAACGAAAAGTTATTATTTGGGCGATCCAGAATTGATATTAAAAGCCGAAGTTACGTACTTATTATTAATATTCTAGCGCATAATACTTTATGTATATAAGTTTATATACTTACACTGCATATGCCAGCACCGCCATATGACGTTGTTCAATCGAATCTTATCCTTCCACCGGAGTTTAATACCTTTAAAACGATTCCATTTTGGCGAAGTTAATTTTTGTCTGAGAAAAACCAAACACAAAAATATGTTTAAAAAAAAAACTCACCATGCTCTACCCGCGTTCACCCAGTCACAAACTAATGTTAGATAAATTAACTATCATAGAAATGTTAACTATAAAGGTCCTTGAACTAATAAGAAGCATTTTTACTTTGAAAGAATTTAAAACAGCCATGATTGAAAAAAAATAATAGAAATATTTGTCAAAAGTGTAGACAATATTATAAAACTGTGCTGCACAGTGGAAATAAATTGTCAGACAATCAAGTGGTAAGCTGGTTATCAGCATCGCTATCAATATGTGATCTTAAGCTTATTGCAAATAACAGTTTGATAAGAAAGAAACATAGCCTATCTTATCTACGGTCTCTACTTGTACAAATAAATGGCAGAAGGTAAATTAGAAAAGCTATTTGTTACAATTTTGATATAGATATCAATTATGTATAGGATTCAACAGGCTTGAAGGATTGCCTATTGCATAACGCACTTTACGGCAAGCGTTCTTACAAAACTTTATTTATAGGCAATTCACCTAACAATCTGGTCTTCATGCCTACTCATATTTATAGGTTCTTAATGTTCTTAGGGTGTATTACACTAACACATAGCACAATCACATTAGTAGGAACGATACGATCGTTCGGCGTCGATTGGCTCAAGCAATTACACCAAATCCGAGATGGATTTTTACATCAAATTCAATCAACTAGTTCCAAGTATTGATTGAGCGGCGAATGCGGCGAAATTTTTTCATAGAGTAGATGTCCCCATAGATCGGAGCAAATCTGATCAGCAATACATTTACATGACGATAACTTCGATCCGTCAAATGAATTGATTTGAAGAAAAGGATAAATATTTTCAAAAAGCTTAGGTACTCATCGCGAGATCGAAATTAACATAATATTCTTTTTTTATTTCAATATTAAAATTTAACTAAGTATTGGCAGCAGGTATGAAAATCGTACGCGAGTCGAGAATCATTTCTTATTTTACATCACTACATATCACTACATAGTATAAAACAAAGTCGCTTTCTCTGTCTCTATGTCCCTATGTATGCTTAAATCTTTAAAACTACGCAACGGATTTTGATGCGGTTTTTTTTAATAGAGTGCTTAAAGAGGAAGGTTTATATGTATAATAACATCCATTGAATAGTGGAGAAATACTGTTATTTTTGAGGTTTCTAATGTGATGTCGTAAATAATTACATTTGTTCCGCTTACATTGCAAACGCAGGCTGAACCCTACGAGATTTATCAAAATAATTTACTAAGTATGGTACACATTGAAAAGGTCTACAGAAAACTGCGCGATGGTATATGTCTATCTCTTAAGGATATCCCACAATAACATTTTTTTGTCATTTACCTTTTACGACAAATAATGGCTAATTTTCGAAGCGATTTTAACCAATACAACATTAATCCTTATCCAATTAAATACCTTAAATACATTGTTGATTTAATATAGATCTATATGGCTCTTTACAGCATAATTATGATTTAAATGAATATTTTCGAAGATATTACAGATTTAAAAATTGCGGGACGTAGCGTTTGCGACGGTACCGGCCGGCCGGGGCGGGATGTTTGTATTGTCTAATAACAAGAAAGCTGTGAACGTTGTATATAAAGACATTCTGTAATATATTAATTGTTGTAAAAATAAAATAAATAGGTAAAAATGTAAAAAGTAAAAAAGTAGTGCATGAATTTAGATATTCCAAAGATAGCAGGAAATCTTCATGGTATAGGGAAAGGGGAATTGTTTTACTCCAAATTTAATGCGTGCGGGCCACGGGCAGTAATGAATAAATCAAAACTACTGGATCGATTTCAATCATTTTTTCAGTGAGTGACATAGGCTATATATTTTATACCCGTGCGAAGCCAGAGCGGGCCGCTATGTTTTTATAGGGATTAAATATAATGAGCACCAAAAAGTACTTTGAGATCCTAAGCTACATTACCAAAAAAAAAATACTAAACACCAAAAAAATTGTATTCAAAGACCAAATATAGTAAATGATCACCAAATATAGTAGATGATCACCAAATATAGTAAATGATCACCAAATATAGTAAATGATCACCAAATATAGTAAATGATCACCAAATTTTGTGGCAAGAAGAACTTAGGAAGCAAGTGCGAGCAAAGCGAGCTCGGGATATTGGGCACCCCGACTCGGACAGGTTAGGTTCGAAGGGGATGGCGGGGTCTAGTGAGCGAGCGAAGCGAGCGAACTAAGACCCCGACATCCCCTTCGTGTTAGGTTACTTTAAACCCTGCAGAGAGAAATAGGAGCCCCGCGTAGCGGGGCTCCGTCGACTACGCCTTAGTTCGGAGCTGTGATTTTCAGGTTTTTAATTCTGGTGATCATTTACTATTTTAGGCAGTATAAAAATGTTTTTTAAGGTTATATTTACTTTATCTGGTGTTATGTTAAACATAAGCCGTTTTTATATACAACGTTCACAGTTTTTCTGTAGTGTATTTAGTATCAGCATTGCACCCGTGCGAAGCCGGGGCGGCTCGCTAGTTACGATAATAAAAGGAAATGGTTTGGAGAACTGGAATGGAAAAGGTTTACAGAAATCGGTACTATTAGTAACAACATTTTTGACCAAATTTTGGGTATGTAAATTGTGCATTGGATGCCTTAGTGGCCCAATTGTCGCAAGCGCAATTTCCAAGCGTCATGACTCATGACCTGGGTTCATAGTTTTCTCAGTGAGCCGATTTTGAAAACGTAATTTTCTTTCGCGTTTACTCACGAGCTGAAGTCGCAAAGTGTTTATTAATTTGGTTTAATTTTGGTAATCTCTGTTGCTAAAACGCAAGAGGCCGATGACAAGTCAAACGATATCGTAACTAATATTATAAAATGCGAAAGTAAGTTTCTGTGTTTGTTACCTCTTCACGCTTTAAACCATTTAACCGATCATCCTGAAATTTTGCAATATACGTTGTCATCCCGAATCACAGATCCCGAGGAAAACAACAATAACGTTCTTTATGGCGCCACGAGTCCGAGACGGTTATTGTCAAATTCTAAATTTCGCGAGTGAAGCCGCGGGGCAAAAGATAATTCATAATAATTTTGAAACACGTCCTCGACCTCGGCGTGACCTCTCTAGAACAAAATCGATCAATTTTGTTTGTATGAGGAATGGGTTTGAAGAAGCAAGATATAAGGTAGGAATATTGTGGTAAGTCGCCCCCCACACACTAATCGCAGTGCGTCGTAGCGCGATTTGTGTTGTGTAGGTAGGTACTTTAATTTCTTTTAAAGGTACCTTCAATTTTGTTTGAAAGTCTAAAGGTAAGGACCAAGCATGCTGTCATACAGCTTCTTAGTCATCAGATAAATAACTAAAGCAACACTGTTGCAGCAAATATGGCGAAATTAATTGATTTTCCTGTAATTAATACCTATATTATCTACATTTTTACACACTTATTGCAAGAGGTAAACCTAAACCTATATTTTTCTTCATTATTTTTTGTACTGAACACAACACACACTAATAAAGTTAATGACTTTCTAGTCTAGAGGAATGTTTTGTTTTGATTTCCCTGTTATAGGGCTAACTAGAAATAAGTATGGCCATGAATTAATGAATACACAAAGAATAAAAGGCTAGTTCATATGTACATTTAAATTACGTTAATAGGTAATTATGCAGTAAGTAAATAATTCTGTAACATTATTTAAAAATTTCCACATAGTATCTGCAATATCATTAATAACGGAATTGTCTCAAACTTGAGGATGTATGGTAATAGTTGCTCACTTAATTGATTGTCTGACTAACTAATATGTGATGTTCCTTTTATTTACATTTTTAGTTATATGTTTGAGTCTACAGTAACATGCTCACTACATACTTGCTTGTCAATAAAAGCTGGAATACATAAGGCTAATAATAACCTGAGAATGAGTGACTGTTTAAATACTCTTAGATAGCCTTTCCAATTTATATCTTACCCATAACCAAAATACATATGTACATACATTGCAAGTATGTACCCATATTACCAGTTTTATGTGACTAATATCTAATATTATATTAGGATACTGTTGTGTAGATAAGGTCAATAACTCCAAACACACAAATATTCCACTGGACCACAACAGTTTCTCATAACTTCCATACTTTAGGAATTTACTTTAACTTAAGTGTACTACTGTGTACTAAATCTTATTAGGGGTCATTCATTAATTACGTGAAGTGTTTAGGGAGTAGGGTGTCGACACGAATCTCACGAGGAAGAGAGAGGGGTTCTCGGCAAATATAACATTTTTTTTTCTGCAAGAAACTGTAAAATTGATGAAAAACTAGGTTTAAGTAAACATGTTTCTCCACTAAAATATGGCTTAATCCTACACAATAATATTTAAAAATAATTATTCAATGGAAATAATTACTTAGGCAAATTATGTTTTTTAAATCAATTTTTTGAATATATGTGAGATTTAACTTGCTCCCCTCAAGTTAAATCTCATAATATCTCACTAAGAGGAGAAGGGGGTTCGGAAAATTGCCTCACATAATTAATGGACGCCCCTTATCATCCGTGTTATGAAACACGAAAGTTATTTTTCTTATTACCCAAGAACTACTTATCCGAATACTATTTATTGGGGTGAGCCACAGGTACAGCTTGAAAACAATATTATAAATCTAATAAGATCTGTGTTTCGCTCACAGATTAATACAGCACAAGCATCATGCAAATTAATTTATTTATAAACTTGTTACAACCACTTGTAGTGCAAAGCATGTTAATATGTTTACAGATTCAATAATTGTGTAAGTATGTATCAACATAATATCGCAAGGCAGTTTCAAGGGATAGGAGTAAGTCTGCATTATGATTGTTCATTAATCACTACATAACAGACAAATATAGTGTAGAATCACACTAAAGCTCAAATAAAACGAAAAGTAATTTATTAATAAGTATTCATAGACTGAGTTATCTCAGCATATGACCTGTGTCTTTTGTACTGACTATGATGACCTCCCCTTATCTTTTGCACGCTAAACCCAATGGAAACATACTGTTTCCTTATTTTTACAGAACATTTGATGCTTTACTGATAAGATGTTTTGATATTATAATAAACATAATCATCTCAATAACCTTTTGATAGGAAATTATAGTTTTTTTTTTTTTTTTAAACTTTGTTATGCCAAATTGAAGCAGTGATGACAAATTAAAACAAAACTTTTAAGTCTTTACAAGTAATTATTGTTCTTAAATAATGTGTTTTGTATTCAATATTAGAGTTATTTCTAAGCACAATAGTAAAAAATGTTTGAGATTAAGATAACTTTGCAACAATAGCCACTAGAATCGTAAGTTAGGCAGGCATGTTCAACTAACTTAACATGTACCAGGAAAACATCAATGCCAATTAACAGCTACAGTATGTCTATTCTATAATCATCTATGTGTATATAAATTTGTGAGGACTCACCTATAGGCCAAAGTCATACATTTGAATAACTTTGTTAGAGATATCTCTATAGAAAGTTGTTGATGCTGAAAACTTTCCTCTTTATCAGGCGTGTATGGTATGATCGCCCCGGGCACCGAATAGGTGGCCACGGTTGTAACCTTTTGTACATCGTGTTGCTTCTCATCTTCATCGGGAACCGTGACCAAGTCGTCAAAGTCGTCTTGGGCTTCAGCTTCAAAATGTGACACCATGAAGTGTCCCGAGTGTATTGTCTCCTTCTCGGGTCGGGACTGCCGTTTCTCAACATCGTTCATTTCGATGGTCTGGATGTTGGTGTGTGTCAAAGTAATAAGTTATAACTTGAAGTTTTATTGAATTACGTTTGATAAAAGGTCTATCAACTTTTGGACTTGTCCATATTTTTACTTATCACTCACACTCACAGACACATTGTTTTTTTCATCTGACAGCTAATGTTGCTAGTTGCTATTTACAGCAACAGCAAGATGTTGTGAATATTGTGATTAGTTGTTTTTTTTTTCAGAATGGCAATTTCATCAGATCTAGGCAAAACATGTCACATTGGAAAGAAGTAGAACCATCGTTACAAATAGACAAGTAAATAAATAAGTTAAAAATCATAAAAACTTTTGGTTTTCTTCATAGCTCCATGTCCAAATAGAATAATTTATTAGCGCAACAATAAGCATCCAGCTGTCAGTGTCAGTATTCCTATCCTTATTGTGAACATGAGCAATGGCAAAATACGCTGACGCGTGATGCCACACTGAAGAAAAAAAAAAAAAAACTTTCGTATTGATTGACATTTGACATTCAAAAAATATTAGCGCCAACTACTTTAGTGATTTACAAGTTTTTTATATTTATATTTGTGTTTTTCACTGATTTTTACAAATATCAAACCTGTTACTGTACTTTCTAGAATATGACTTCATCCCCGAAATTCAAAAATTTAGGATTAGGACCTAAACAATCACCAAAAGAGTTGAAAGACAAAATGAGAAAGGTATATAAATTATATTTAGTGCTAAAGTATTATCATCTGCTTGGTAATAAGTACAAGTTACGAGGGGTATTTTCCGTCATTGTAAGTGATTAAGAATATGATGAGATTTATGAGAATGACTCAACATAACTTGCATACCCCTGATAGTTTACATAGCTATCTGTTTAAAGTCTGAACAAAATAAACACTTCTTCTTCATAGTTCCCTTACTGCTGAGGATGGCCACCACATCACTAGCCACTGTAAAAATTTAAAAAATGTTTTCTTATTGCACATTATGGCTTTAACTAAATTTTTATGCTGGACTGAATCTGTATGGGTAATAATAACAACATTGTTTCAGAATTACAAAAACAAAATTCAAAACTGCCGTGGTATGTTGATGGATAAACTACGCGGGTCACTAATAGAAAAAGATTTATGCAACACTTTAACTGATATTTACAAATCTATGTTTAATTATTCTGATGAAATAAGCAATGACGAAGAATATGAGCTTATGGAGGAACTCAAAAAAGAGCTAATACAAGAAGAGTTGGAATGGTATGTCATCATCATCAATGTATCCCAATAACCCACATCAAATAACAAAATAACTTCATGTGACAAGTAGTAGAGTAGATACTTACTAATATAAACATCATATCAAATAAGTTTGTGTAACTCCCAAGTATGTGACGTAGCACCTATAACTGCAAACATTGGAAGCTGCAAGAAATAAGAGAGCAGACCTGCATGTCCTAAATTCCGAGATAGGTTGTATGGGCAGCAGAAGCTTTTTTATGATTAATTAGTACAATTGTAAAAAAAAAACCCCAACTCAAAAACCTCTAAAAAGTCAAAAATAAATTAATTCAAGTGTTGTAGTGTGGGAGGTCCGCTTTGTTTTGTGCTTGTGCTAAGCAGTCTACTTAGCGGTCCCTCAATGCTATGATGCTTTGATTAAGTTATTTTTGGTTTTTTGGAGGACTTGTGTTAATTTTATTCCATTATTTTTAAAGTTATATTATATTTTATTAGCCTTGACAGTCCCAATCCTGGGCATAGGCCTCCCCCCATAACTTCTACTTTTCTCGGTGTTGCTGCTTTTCTCTCTAATTAACGAAAGTAATAAATTTAAAAATTAGCCAGAGGTTTTAGGGGGGAGGGGTTGTGCATCCGCCCCTTCCCCTAGCGATGCCCATGGTGTCACCAGCAACAAAGGGGTTCGAACATTTTTGTATGGGGCCTGGCATATCTAGCCGCCGCCATATTGATTTTTTTCCAATTTACTTCTAAAATCTCGGAAACGTGGCACTTTAGGATACCATGTTACTTAACATTTTTTGTTTGTATAAGTGTCCCCTATCCAAATATACCACTTTTATCGTGCACGGAAATTTTGAAAAAAAAAAACAATGTGGCGGCGGCTAGATAAGTATGCCACAAAGGTTCATACCCCTTTCAAATTTTGAATTGACCATACCTGTGGAAGTTGTGATGATCTTCTAACGGCCGAACAGATTTTCGCAAAACAGCTAAGAACACTCTCAATTAAAACACCTTTCAAACGAAACCAATTTTATTAAAATCGGTTCATCCGTAGTAGCTACGATGCCACAGACAGACACAGATACACATGTCACACTTATAACACACCTCTTTTTTTGTTGGGCGATAATAAAAACCAAATCTATTGCAGGTGCATCAAAGAGTATGAAAAAAGTCAGCTGGAAAATGTTGATTGGTCCTCTGTTGAAGAAGATAAAGATGTTATATGCCCAGTGTGCCAGAAGACTAATGTTCAGCTTCAAAATGGCCATCTGACTTGTTCTCAATGCCAAAGTGCCATTAAAACACAGAAATCTCTGGCAGAAATTAAAAAATCTCTTTTGAGTTCCGTGGATGGCCATAATGCTGTATGCAATAGTAATGCACAATTTAGTATTGTTTCAGAAGAAAATGAATGTCATGTTTACCTCATTTGTGAAAATTGTACAGAAATGAATCTAATAGTTTGATAACTTGTTGTTGCATGTGTTTTGAACCCTAATTGGCATGGTCAAACATATTTTTTTGAAGTACCTAATTGGTGAAACCAATTGAAACTGTTTATGCAATAAGCCTATTTAGAGTAAGATAGTCAAAATAAATTCTTGTTGTGTTATGGTGGAAGCGATAGGGTGGGTACCCTATCGCTTCCACCATAACACAACAAGAAACTCGAAATTCAATTTACAGGTTTTTTTGTAATCTGCAGTTCAGTTTCAGGCTGTTATACAAAATATGATTCACAGTAGCAAAACGAGCGGTAGAATTGCAATCATTAAAATTATCAATACAACCCCTTTAAGTTCATATAACCTTTGCATGAAAAAGTCATTCAATGGGATGAACTTTGAGGATTGTACTGGTGATTTTAATAATTATAACTTAGTAAAACCATGTTAGTTATGGTCGCAAATCATATTCTAATCAACATACAACACAAACTTACAAAAAAATGTGAGAAAAATTTAAATTCGCGGCCTACCCTGACGCTTCTACCTTAAGATTTTCTTTTTTGTTTTATCTTTCTGTTGCAAATTTAGTAGTTTAAAAATGCAACCTTCTTGGACTACTTGATATTTTCTAAAAACCAGCTGTGCTGAAATCTCAAACCTAAATATAATATTGATAATTTAACATAACACAAGCTTAGGCGAAAAATTAGTTTATGGTAATATGGTACGACAGAACTTACTGGCGCGGTTTCTGTTAATCCTCGAGGAGTCCTGAGTAGGCGCGCGACCCGAGTCGCGAGCATGCGCGTAGCGACGATTAACATGCGCGTCGATATTCATTCAATTTTCTACTTTATTCGATAGGAATACGGTCCTATTTTCAATGCACCCAGTTTATTACGCGAGTATTTTTCCGTTCTGTCCTAACCGACCTTTCTGGTGCAATTGCAAGGGCTTTGTTTAATGTAACCAGAATACACCGATGAGTGCCCCTTGTCTATGTTGGAGTTTAATGTTTACACCTTGTGCCAATTGTTGTCTTGTTAAAAAAAAAAATTGGTTGCCTGTAAAGTCGGTATACGGGCGAAAGTTTTACGTGACAACGACTTTGAGTGGTAAAATAATTTTAATGTGAATATTCATTCGTATAGTAGAAAGAAGGATGAAATAATAGTAACAATTTAAAACATTTATTTGCGCGTGCCTTTCACTTTTTATGTCTGTCTCTCTCGCTCTTAGGCGGGCTAACCATGCCCGAGTGGAAGGGACGCGTGCCTCTCACTCGCTCTCATTGTGAGCGCATAACGTGAGCGGAGCGTAACGCAGTTTCTTGAAGTGTCACCCGGCAAACCAATTTATAAGACGTTGTCTCGTCAAAAATAAAAATTATAGTTGTTAACTGAGTAGAAGTATGCATGTGATACAATAAATTTTACTGATTAGTTCTATTCCATAGCTTCTGAATACTAATTGAATGTCAGTTTATTACGAAGTATCCACCCAACAGTTACTAGTTACATACAGTGTACGACAATCCAGCTCTATGTTAACAAAGTTAAAGGCTTTGGTATTCTGTTGTAAGATTTTCATAAAGATTTTATTTTGTTATGAAACCTACTTTTATTGGATTATTTCGAAGTAAGGAAAAAAAACTCCTGGTTACAAAATAAAAAATGACATTTTAATCAATTCATGAAGCATGGTAACAAGGTATATTGTAAATTATTCTTTTGTCATATCGGGGTTAGAACATTTTATTACATGTGATTAATTCCTACCAAAAGATTAGACTAAATGGTAACTTGTATAAAATGTACATTAATTATAATATGTAGTATAAAACAGTACCATAATTTTCCGATATTATTACATGGGCATCTTTTTTAGTTGAATTCATCCTTAGCATAAAATGCTCAACTATATGAATTTACTCTAGGCCTGAAAATAAAAGCTTTTCAGTCAATTCTTTAATTGTAATAGTCAACAACTCTGTGTAATGTATTTAAGGCATATAGTTATAATCTGTACAATCAGTAAATATCACTAATACGACGCAGAACTTGATCCGTGGTTAAGACTTGCTCTGCTCTGCATTACCCTTTAATATTTCACTTTCAAATAACAATCATTCTTATAACTTAAACACTCTTTATTACGATATAATATAGTTATACATTATTATTGCATTCCAATTCTCATAAGCTTTTTGTAGGAAGTTCGTTTGATTATAATAACAATAAATTACAATAAAACCGAAACAATATTGTACAGATTATATAAGTAAACAATGATGCACTTCTGTATCATTCCAAACGGAAGGTTGGTGACAAAATAAAGGAGACACAAAAAAAACGGACATTAAATAAAAGAAATTATAGTGTTATACTAAAATTATATCCTCTATAATATCCTATGTATTAATTCATTTTCTATGTTTATTAACTAACGTTACTTTTGGCGGGTCTCGTGGGGGTTAACAATTGAACTAGGGCATTTCACATTAGAAACAATTCCTTTATTAATGTTAACAGTTATAATAAGGCAAACCAGTATAAAAAATAGGAATTCAATAAAAACCAGTGAATGAATGTAAACAAAATAAATCAATGCCGCAAATTTAAAATGTACTTACATAATTATTTGTTCATATTATTTCTGAATGAAATTAAAACACAAAAGTCTGTCTTATTTACTTAGACAACTCTCTCTAATTATAACATTGTTACTTCTACACTTCAATCAAACAATTGTGATTTATTTTCATAATTCAGGATATCTATGTAACAAAGTTAACAGGAAGGATAAACCCGCTTTTTCTCATTAATACAGACCAGTAGTTAAATTAACACAACACTTATCTATTTTCAATTATTTCTAAGGGTAGGTACTTACTATATAGGTAAACCTTGAACGTCCATGAGGTCTTCATGTTGAGCGTGAGAGTGTGGGTGCGCTGAGGATGCTGGCGGCACTGCGAAGTGGTGGTGTTGAGGTCTCGGGCGACGCGGCGAACGTGCTGTTATAACACGCGGTTTGTGGATCTCATCCATTACAGATGGCGCCACGTAGGTAAAGCCCTGGCAAATGATTTATTTTGAGATAAACCAGCACTGATAAAACAGATCTGATAGAAAAGTTATTAAATTGTAACAGAAAACGGATTGCTATAGTTTACGCCTGTGTTTTCATCATACTCAACATGTAAGTATTATTATTGTCTAGTCCTCATCATCACAGATGTGGATAAGATAATACAACATAACTAACTTCAGTTTCCAAAAGCCAGCCAGGTTTACTTTTCTTATAAGTGAATCTATATATATAAAAATCAATTGCTGTTCGTTAGTCTCGCTAAAACTCGAGAACGACTGGGCCGATTTAGCTGATTTTGGTTTTAAAATGTTTGTCGTAGTCCAGGGAAGGTTTAAAAGGTGAGAAGGGTAGGGCAGGTAGGTAGGTAGGGTAGGGCAGGTAGGTAGGTAGGTAGGGTAGGGCAGGTAGTTAGGTAGAGTGTGGAAGGTAGGTAGATAGGGTAGCTAAAAAGTGCATTGCAACGCATGCCAGGGACAGTTAAAAATAAAAAAATCATTAATGCATTTACCTGGAACATGAGGTTGGCACTTTCACTAAGAGTTGACTCATCAGGTGAATCAATTGGTGTCTGCAGAGTAAATCTTGTATCAAACTGAGACACGTCATCATCACTTGTCTGAAAATAGTAATTGAAAACATCACCTGCCTAGCCTTTTTCCAATTATATTGGGGTCGACTTCCAGTCTAACCGGATGCAGCTGAATACAAGTATTATTCATGGAGCGACAACCTGTACAACCTAGTTCTTGGGTAAAACTGCAGCCCTTGGTAACACTGGTTGTCGTTCTTTAGCGGACTTCTGAGTACTCGTAACGACTGTCAAAGATCTACTTCTACGGCTTAAAAATGCTTTCCAAAGCTTGGAAGTAACTCGGTAGATGTTTACCGATCCACGGACCATGCCATACCATGCCGGACCATTATCAAGCCATGAGCTTCTCGAGTAATTGAAAACATGGTTAATTATTTATAAGGTTCATTCGTTACTACTTAATAATATTGAGTCACCAAATTTTTATCCACATACAAATTTTTATGCATTATATTATTTACATTATAGTGTAAGTAGGAAGAGGATGCGCCGCAAGGCAAATGCTACCTCTTTGCCATAATGTTTTTTTGATAAGGCTTGTCTTTAATTGCCCCTAATCATTCCCATTTTGATTACTTAAAAAAAATAATGGACACTGTTGTATTTAGGGTCTTTTAATCATCATCTTTCAGGGACAAGGGCAAGAAGATGATGATCAATAGACACAAGGCCTCTTTTAATGAACCTCAAATAAATTATGGTGTCGTAAAATACTAAATAACCCCAAGGAGCTGCTGGCCTTTCGCGGTGAACTAGGGTGGATCGAATAATGTTCCCACCGTACGCAAAATACGCGCGTTAGACGTGGACTTGCGGAAACCAGCCCGCTATACAATACTAAATAACCAAGTGACTCAAACCAACTTTGATGTAGTATAGCTCACTTCGCTCGGTTCGGCTTGAGTACTTGCTTACAGTTCTAACCTAATGCATTTGGTTGGGTTGTATAGCTAGTGTGACCAACTGAATTAAAGTAATCTTACCAGTCTGGGTTTTATAGGTGGCTCCAATCTCCTTGCAAACACGTCATCCCAATGAACATGTTTGAAAAATGCATGCCCTCTGACGGCTGCGGCGCCCTGTGCCCCTAGACGTTGCGTTTCCGAGCGTTTCATTAAGCGCCTTATCAGGTCACGTGCGTCTTGTGTGAGGTAGGCAGGAAGCATTAGTTTACCTTTTAAAATTTTCTCTATAGTTTTTGTACGATTATCTCCAGTAAATGGTGGCTGAAATGTAATTGATACTTTGTTTACATAATAAAATATTGCACACAACACTACACTTACAAATAGTTTCCCATTTGGATCTGACTGCTCGAAAATGATCAGTGAGCGAAAAAAAAATTAACAATGATGTGCTGTAGCAGTTCACAGCAACTTAAAAAGACCATGCTCAGAAATATTAATCAGTAAGAAGAGATAACTAGCAACCCTGCTTCAAATGGGTGCAATGCTGATGAGGCAATTGTCAAAACAGTCATTGGTTTCTATGGTGCAATTTGGTGGTTATGTGAAGACGCAGGAGCGGCGTGTACGCAATTTGCAAGTGGCCATCATTATGTTTATACAAAGGGTTGATGATTTTAATAAAAGATTCTGGAGATACATTTCGCGGAGGTGGCCAACAAGACTACAGCAAGAAGTAGCATGTTACTAAAAACTAACCTGTCCAATAAGCATGTCATACATTAATGCTCCAAGACTCCACCAATCTACAGCTTTCCCGTGGCCACTTCGTGTTAAGATCTCTGGTGCCCTGAAAAAATCCAAATATTCTTGAATATTGGCAGTTGGTATTACAAGATTTTTATGGACAAAGCTAATTAATTTTATTGCTGGTAAGAAACAAATAGACCCAAAATTCCAATATTAATACTTACATGTACTCAATTGTGCCACAGAAAGTGTGAGTAACTATTCCTTCTTGAATATGTTCCTTACATAATCCAAAATCTGTAAGTTTCACATGACCTTGAGCATCCAATAGTACATTTTCTGGTTTTAGATCTCGATAAATTATACCAAGGCTATGTAAGTGCTCTAATGCCAAGATAATTTCTGATAAATAAAAGCTGAAACAGAAAATTGCATTAATATTTGAATTGACATTCCTGAAATCACAAAATGTACACCAAAAAAAGAACTCACCATGCCGTATCTTCTAGAAATATACCTTCACGCTCAAGGTGCATAAACAGTTCACCACCACTCAAATATTCTAATATTAAGTATAACTTGCCTCCAGTTTGGAAAGCATATACTAATTCCACTATAAAAGGATGCTGAAATATTGATAAAATTGATAGTATTATTTTAATTATTACCAATAAAATTCTCAAATAACAAAACATATTTCTTTTTATTTACCTTCACAGCTTCCAATATATTTCTTTCTGCTTTTGTATGGGCAGTATCTTTTTGATTGCGTACTATAGAAGCTTTTTTCAGAACTTTCATAGCAAAGTGTGCACCAGCATCAGGACCAGTAATTTTTCGAACTTGAAACACTTTGCCATATCCTCCCTTCCCCAAAACTTTGCGTAATTCAAAGTCTTGAGGACCAAGACGTTTACATTGGCCTGGATTTACAGTATCTTCACATAATTGAATAGTTTCAGATCCTTCAGTCCTGTAAAAAAAATAATATTTAAAATAATTAATTAAATTTATGATATTGTAAATGCTGGTTATGAGGAAACTAATTAGTAAAGGTTTTACTTACTCTACAATAGCATTAACATGTAGCTCAGGTTCATAATCCACCTATGGAAACAAAGTATAAGTCAAGGTACCTCTGTATTTATATCATGATAAAAAAAAATCAAGGATAACATTTTGAACGATATTTTATAACACAAACAATTAGCATTTGCAAAAAGTAAGATGGGATAAATATTACAGGTATTTTATACTTCAAAAAGTTAAAGCTTCCGGCGTTTTAAAGCCTTTTCTATGAAATAATTTCAAATCAACTGCGACGAATTTTATCCTTGACAATCGAGAGAATATGGAACAAGGTTTTAGGTTAAGTAATAATGAGGTGTCTCTAATTTTTATCATAATAATGTTATGAATACCTCGTCGACTTCAATTATATCATCTTCATCTGAATCACCAACAGTAACTGTATCCACATCTAAATCTAAATCAAAAACACCAGCCATATACGATGACATTTCAAGAATATCACATCAGCAGCCACAGTTCTTTATGATAATATAAATGCATAAAAATCTAATGTTTGTTTTGGGAAAAGATATAACTGTTCAATTCTATGAAAACTTTTATAATTGTTAGAAATATTTTTTTCGTTCGTATTTCTCAAGCATAGATAGTTTCTATCAACAAAGTGAATTTGAGAATGTGATGGATGAACGATGAACTTATTCACGCAACGTATAAAGACAACACTATTTAATAAAAATTGTCGATGTCCATTTGTCAATCTCGATATCGACAGAAACATTATAAAAATGAATTAGTCGATAAATTAGTATTTTAAAAGAAACTTATCTATCATTTTGTGAATTTATTGAATGTATAAACAATTATTATTATTTATTGAACCTTTCTAAAGTTTCTAAGTACTGCGAAAATTAACCGCAATCCACCTGTTAATGGGGGCCGTAAACGATCAATATGGCATTGGTTTGAATTTAGTCAGCAGTTAATTTAGTTTCAAATTCAACATGAACTGCATTTGAATTTCAACTGCACTCCACTTAAAACATTGATTTTCATGGAGTGGGTGAGGTTTAGAATCGAAGTAACCATCAAACATCCTACTATTTGAGATAGACTTTTTTTTTTCATTTGAACGCATCGTTAGTTGTTATGATTGTAGAGTTTCTGTCATCCATCTGTCTGAAACAGAGGGTGTAAACATGATTTACCTTTGAAAGAGTGCTTTTTTACTTTTATATTGTTTTTACATACTAGTGAAAATATAAAATATGTTTGAAATGGACAATAGATTGTGATATATTTTTATCTCTTACATTAACCACTTTAATCCTTTCAATGGCTAGTGACAACGATAAAAGTTCGAATAATCATAACTTGGATGGTTCTTTAAAAAGCAATAAGAAACTAGTGAATAGTGGAAGTATTGGTAAGCATATTATTGTTTTACTAAGTTAAATTTAATATTAATGGTTTGGGAAGTCGGATGGGGAAGTTTTTGATTACAAATAACCTCGTCAAACAGAGAGTGCTGCCATTAAAATGTTAGCCTTAATACTAAAAACTTTACTATTTCGTCAATTACCGTACTGTCATTATTATATTAGTTAAAACTATGTTTATTTATACAATGTCTATGATTACTGCATAAGATTTCATTAAGAAATTTTAAAAACATGTTTTAAAGTTTTGAACTTACGACATATTGTGATGTGATAATTCAATGAAAGCCAATGTTCATTGATTGCTAAAATATAGCCCTAATTTTTATTAATGATAGTAATGCATCATCAGGCATTATTATGATAGTAATAATTAGGGCTAATAAAATGAAAATACTCTCACCTAAACCACATATTGTCATGGGGTGATAACTACTTCATAAAAACGTCAAGTTAAAATTTATCAAAATTATACATGTGTTATATACTTCAGCACTCATTAACTAGTCTAGTTATAGTCTATTTAGCACTAAATGTTATGGTATGTTTAATTGTTTTGCTTAAATGTACAATAATTTGCTAATAATAAGAACAGAAGAACATCTGTTATCAATAATTTATTTGCATTAAATAATTATCATATGGATGGTTATAAAAGCAGGGGACAGCCAGGTGCAGATCCACCATTATGGGCACAGTAGGCATGCCCACAACCCTAATTGAAGTTGATGATATTCTGATGTTACTTTGATTTAATTTAATTTTATTTGAAAACAAACTTATATGTTATATGCATTGGCTTAATCAAATTAAAAAAAGGAAGAACCTTACCTAATCCCTAGTTTACCTATCACCAATCTTACGCGACTCGCCATGTCAGCTTGGCTACCACGGAGAAATCGTTTTGTTTTCTACGCAGGGTCAAATTTTGTTCACTTGTCTCAATGGCACAATAAATATTATCTAGGCTAGCGCTCTTAAATAAAACTCAAAAATGTGTGCCGGATTATCAATGACATTATTAACTAGAACCATAAACTTTATTTATTATTGAGTAAGCATGTCAATAAAATTATTCAGTGTAAAACGCAGTTAAGTAATTAGGTATACCAGCTTTTTAGTAAATCTGATTTGCTTTTAAGATGTAAAAGTTCATCAAAACCGGTCAAGTAGTTTAGAATGTACATATGCAATTTTATTGTTTGCAAATTAAAAACAACTACTTAATAAAATCAAATCAATCTAATAATCTGTATGAATGTTCAAAAGAAAACATAACCTACCTGAGGCAGCTTGAAAAAATTTTCGAGCTCACTTCGCTTGCTCTTGTATTCTATAGAAGCTTACAATCTTAGTTATTGTCATACTTTTATATAAAAACACATGTATGAATGATAAAAAAAATGTTGCAAATCGAAGGAGAGCTGCTAATTTTTTCGAATTCGCTCGCTATTGCTTTCCAAGTATCAATTCTGAAACTGTTACGTACAAGTTGACAAAGTGACATTAGTATCACCTGTAGTAATAGCAAAAAATTTCGAGCTTGCTTCCCTCGCTCTTGAATTTTATGACAACTTAAAAGTCCACAAAGTCACCCACGTGTATGAATGACATAAATAAAATCTTTAATCTTCTTCGACAATGGCCCGATAAAGAGGCTAAGTGCAGAAACATCCCCATTAACCTAAATAAAATCTTACAAATCGGAGGACGGCAGTCAATTGTTTCGAGGAGTAGTAGCCCACTCCTGAGGTATGGAAGAATGTTCCGTTTCAGTTTTTAATTACATTTGCGGACTATATACTGTGAACAACTCGTCGAATGAATGCCATTATAAAATATTGATGATGTTGCACATTGAATTCAAACAGCAATATATTTGATAGCTATGAGCCAGGTTTCAGTTATGCATCCTTTTAAAAAAAAATATATACCAGTAAGTATATTTTATTGAATCTTGTTTTTCATTGAAATCTTTGATTTGATTTTATTTTTTGACAACCCGCTCAAATTTAATACAACTTTTAATAAATAATTAAACAAAACAACTAAATCAAGACTTAAATTAAGTACCTATATTAAAAAACAGAGACATTGATACGATACTTGGGCATCAAAGTGCTCCACAGCAGCGCTGTCATCCTGGATTGTCCCCAGAAGACTGACAGCATTGCCACGTTGAATGGCAATGCTTATTCTTTGGCCAAAGAAAGAGATAGCCCTCTGGTCATGCAAAGTGCCGACCAGTTGGCGAGAGATTTCCTTAAAAAGGAGACACACTCGGGCCCCATGACCTGAGCATTTCGACCCCAATTGGCTGATAACAGTAGCTAACATAAGGTTACAGTATTTGCTCGGCTTGAGGGTCTCAGCACTCTCAGCAGTCGCGCAGCGCCCGCACAACCCCTTGAACCTCTTTAAGAGAAGACATTTCACTGCCTGCAGGGATTAAGGACATTGGGGTAAAAAAGCCGAACACCCTTCATTTTTAGTCAGTACAAAAACGACATTTAAAAAAAAAGTAATACAAGGTTTTTAATCTTTTACCATAAAATCTTGTAAAATTCAAATGAAACAACAATAACATTCAAGAAATCAGTCTTCTTTATTATTATTTAAATGTAAAAACATGACAAATGTAACAAAACTGGTCAAGTTTAAAAAGCCTAACAAAAGCCGGACAGGGTGGACACCATCTTATTTGGCCGGACACTCAACCAAAAAACCTGACTGTCCGGTTTTATTCGGTCGCCTGGCAACGCTGAGAGCAGAGGTGGCCCTGTGGTAGCAGCCCCGACTTACGCGCAGTATGTCGTAGGTTCGAACCCAGGCAGGCGCATTACTTTGTGTAATTTATTTCATCACCGCTGCTCTCAAAACGGTGAAGGAAAACATCGTGAGGAAACCGGCATGTCCTAGAACTAAAAATTCGAAGACATGTGACATCTACCAACCCGCACTGGGCCCGCGTGGTGGATTACAGCCCATTCCCTCTCATAGAGAGGAGGCCTGCATCCCAGCAGTGGGAACAATATAGGCTGATGATGATGGCAACGCTACATTTAATGAATCAAATTAGTTACATAATTGATTGCTTTTCCTATGGGGTTGGGCAGAAACTACAGAGCCACATGATTAAACGATCCTAATATACTCCTAATTACTAATAATGAATACCCTACCTAAGTACCAAGTGTCAAACAGTGTATTATTAGGGGTGCGGACTGGGTAAAGAAAACGACATCATTTATCATTAAAGTTGGAGAGTGGGGGCTCACTACGTCACAAGTAGGTATAAAACTTACCTACATGTGACGTCATGCGCCATTTCAACTCAATATATCTGCGTAATTTTATGACTACAGAAATAAATAAAGTGAAGTGAAGTGAGTGAATAAAGAAAAAATACGTGTCCAATACTTTTCAATAAACTACCCGACGGATAAAGAAAAAAAATGTGATCATCCCCTATTACCTGAGATGACAAATTTTAATAACACGCTTTTTATATTTTTTATATTCTTATACACCGGTAAAATGTTTTAATAAGCCGTTTATAACTTATAATAAAAGGCTCATTAAAACGTTGTATTCCTTTACTCCTATCTCATTAGTACTACTTACTAAAATATTGTATCCGTGAGGACGTTCACAATATGTTCCAGAAACCATTACAAACTTGCTTCATGCTTACTTAGCCGTAGCATTTACAGAGTTCGCTTTTTATTTTATTGTAATGTTTATTATTAAAACAGCAGGACCAATACCACAGGAAGTTGTATTACCAAAAAAAGGATTGTGTGGTTTTATGAAACCACGGTTAAAGTGAAACTTTTTTTCACTCTAGCACGGAGTAGGGATCCCTACTCCGCGGCCGACCGTCAGCGTCACGCGACATGCAACACACAGACGAAAAAGTTTGAGACGATGTAATAAAAGTTTCACTTTAAAAATATTTATGCAATAATTATAAAAATTGGAAATCGTAATTTTTATTATTCCTATTGGTTGTTTATTTTTGACATAAAATAATATTATCATGAATTTATGGGTCAAATAAAATTATTTCTCCTATAAAATGTGCTAAATCACTAACTGTTTATATAAACAACCAACACTACCTTCGTAAATGAATACTTCGCGTCATGTCACTGTCGGCTGACAAATTTGACGTTTGTTGCCTGTTCGGCCATGACATTTCATTTTAGGTAAACAATCGTTCTGCAGTCAGAATAACTTGCCCTAAAATTCTCGTTTGTTCTGCTTATTTACCTTCAAAATAAATAAAATTAAAATTGATGTTGTAAAATATGGACATAACGTTAGAGGAAAGTACCACAGAGAAAATATCACCCCTGCTACATGAAATTGTAAAACGAATTTTATCTGAGAGCAAAAGTTATGATTCCATCCAAAAAGACTTTATGTTTGTTTTGATCGTGGTATCGATGATAGAGAATGGTTTTTTACTTGTCAATGATGACATGGAGGTAATGGATCCCCTGAAATCTTTTGATATTGCTCAATTATCTAAATGGAAGTTACCCTCTGGAATATACGAAACAACCTTCATACTCTCTGGATTTAAAAGTGTTACACTGAAATTAATCATGAGCCCACTAGGAGCGACTATGTTAGTGAATTTAGTGGCCAATGAATTGAACTTTGAAACTTATTCAATTTGTGTACCAATCAGTCGCTATGTGGTTTCACCTCAAGCTACATCAATTCCAATGATATTTCGGGACCTGAAACATTTTTCAACAACTTTTAAAAATAAAACTGTATGTGCTATCAAAAGTACAATATTAAGTCACTATGGTTATGCTAGTGCAAGTTTAATTGGGCTACCAGAGGAAGTGCTCTTGAACATTTTGCTAAACCTATCTGTGGTGGACATCATCAACTGCTGTAAAACAAATTCAAGAATGCAAGTTTTACTTAACAGTGATAGTTTGTGGTATTCTTTATGTAAAAGAGATTTTGATTGTAATTTTCAAACAGATGTCAGTAATTGGAAGGAATTGTACAAGAACCGATATGTTGCAGAGCAGGACAACAAAATAAGAACTCGGAATCAAGGAGCTGGAAGCATGCATGACTATATGGACTATTCAGATTATGTATCTTACATTGATAATCCGCTGTGGAATGTTATAATCTGAATTTAAATTATGATGTGATGATATGTTAATTAATGTTTTAGCTTGTATGTAAATCATTTTAATCACAAGTTTATTACTTACAATAAAAGTATGAGATAAGGTTTAAATATTGTTTTTAATTTCACCTTTTAAAACCATAAGTTCATTGTAGCTTCAAACAATTACTTTTCTTGCTTCTTTTTCTCATGTACATAAAAGCTTATATATTTTGTATAGGTGAGAACGAGGACAAATCAAATCTGGGTGTGCATCCTGTGGGAAAAGGTGGTCGCCATTTATCTATTCCATTTGATTCAGCAACAGCTAATGGTGACATAAGTGAGTACAAGATTTTGTCAAACTTTAAAAAAAAAACATAAATGGTTATACACACAGATATGGCTTGTCCAGGTTAAGCTGTCAAGTATTCAGTGTGGATTCAGGATGACTTCCAGGTCAGACACATACTTTCAGGTGTCCATCAGGACACAGGAACCAGTGCCTAGATTACCTGATTGTAATCAGACACATTGTAACTGTTACTTGTAGCAGCACTCAAGTATGGTCCATTACTTACTCTTGATAATGAATTTGAACTTTATCAAACTATTAGTACATATGTACATACTTCATTCAGCACACTAATAATATGTGAAATCTAATGATAAAATATTTAAAAAAAAATGAACCAGAAAACCATTAGATCAGTATAATATGCATAGAATCGTATGATTCTTTCTAATTCTATCTAGAGTTTCGTCATAACAATGGAGGGGATTGATAAAAGGTGCTTAAGAAATAATATGTTGAAAAAGCATCAATAGGAAAGTAATAAGGACAAAATCGCAGGATCTAACCCAAGTAGGTACTTTTAAATTCCTTTTAAAATCTTTAGATAAACATGCATGAAATTAGAATTAGTCACCAGATGTTACAAAATCGTCACCAGATCTTTAATTGAATGCATCACTATAATTAAATCAACATAAAAATATCAGCACATACTAGTAATCGAGAAGCATTAGCTAAAATCCCGGCATTAATATACATAGACATATCATAACATCAGGCGTTTACTACATAGAAAGGATCACGTTAACACAGTACACGTGTTTGCATGGGGGACGGAGGGCCTGCGTGGTGGCGGGCGGCGGGCTTAGAGAATCAGAAGGGGTGAGGGATGCGCGAGAGAGATGCGCCGCACAGCCTCCGGCCGTTCTCGCCGTCTATGTGGCGCCGCCATCGGTGAGTTGACGTGAGTTCTGTGAGCTGGACGCGACGCTGATAGTGCTACGTAGATGTAGGCACGAGAGCCGTGTTTATTGTGTTGATGGGCTGGCGTAGGTGAACGGCCGTGGAGGGCCCACGGGCGCTGCGCGACCGACCGCCGTGGCGGTGCTACGGACCCATGCTTACTCACAGTCGATCCGACGGCGATTTCCCAGTGTACACTAGAGCAGGTGAGAGTGCCATCTCTTTCTGATCATATTATTGCCTCAGAGGGATATGTTATTTTATACTATTTGTAGTAAATATTCATCTTTGAGATTACTTTTCTAGAAGCTAGGATTAACCAACATACCCAATGTAGCTTCTGCCGTTTACTACAATGGGTTCTGGTATCCATTAATGCTCTATGAAATAACGTCGTCGATGAATCAACGGCGTCGGACTGTCCTAGAGTTATGTTCTAGGTAATCGATATCATACACAAATCGCCGCTTTTCCCAGTATTCCACTTTTTTAAAACATTTATCTATGTAACGAGTGCCTTATTCCTAAAACGATACGATTCTTTATGTTAATAATGAGAGTAGATATGTTTAACAATAGGGTATTTAGTATTTTATGTTCGTATTAAAGCTTCACTGCTTGCATTTAACGCTACGTAGGTTTCTAGCATGAAAATATGGTTCGCTTATTTTCTAGGGCAATATAGACTTCTATTTATAAAAAAGGGACTACACGCTTAATCTAACCGAGCCCATCATCAAAAGCGAACACTGTGGTCATTGAAGCTTGTTTTTTTTACATTTTTATACCACGTCATTACTGACCAATTTAGTGGTACCTACTTAAACTGTTTATTTTAAAATGCCAATATGTTTCACGAAAGTCAAACAGGAAAACAATAAGGATCCAAACGGGTATTTTATTGTTAAACTCAATTTCATAAGAGTAAGGCGGAAAAACCGCGAACTAGTGTGTTGTTAGTGTCTAACAGTTGTAGCGTCTGCTTGTCTATCGTCTGTTCCATTTGGCACTGGGTTTTAATTTGAAAGAATTAATATTATTTTTGGTGTATCATAACTATTCTCATGTTAATTTATAATTTTGCTTCCTTGTATACTTACTTATTACGTTACATAACAATACATAATGTATTAATGAGTACAATAAGTAGGTACCCTATCATTTTTTTTCTGACCTTGTAAATAAGTTGATTGCTATATTTTGTTGTGACGAAATCAGTTCGATCAAGCACCAATAGAAAAACATTTTGATAAGTTGATGCTATCAATTGCTATCTTATCTCAGAATTCAATGAGTAATGTCTTAGTGTTATTTTAAATGGTGTACTACTAGGATAGTGTATTGTAAGATTTTAATATTTGGTGTGTGTATTGGCAGTGGGCAGCTGAGTGTACTGTGATCGACAGCATGACAATATGGATGTTAGAAATCAAAAGATTAAAACGAGGCACAGGCCAGTAGACGATGAGACGAGCAGTGATTCTGAAATTATAGACGAAGTTTACTGTAAGTCATATTCCCTCTTTAGTACCTAATCTTGAGTGCATATACCTACGCTAATATTATTGTTTATGTTAAAGACATTTTTCCATTTGTTTTGATACAACTTTGCATTTTCCATCCCCGTATTAGATTATGAACGAACATTTTTCAATTATTCATTTTTTAATTATTCCGGTTGGCTTTACGTTGTGTGTAGATTTTATTACCCCTTTTCTTGATAAATGTCCAACTTAAAATTAAGTTTTCAAGAAATGCTATCTTGGGAATATGGGTCGAACACAGTCTTCGCTGTCAGTAGCACAAACGTGTTTATTTGCGATTCATGTGTGGTGTTAAATGTCAATCCTACGTTGAAGATGGAGCACTTGATTTCTGTTCACATCGTCTTATCTGTATGTTAATCTAGTTAGACTAGACTTCCTGAATCATCAGCATAATTAAAATATTACATTAGCTAGAGCTAAATCCTCAGATCTCATAAAATAAAGATAGGACTAAGGAAACGTCAATACGAGTACATAATCAAGCAATTTTTAATATTAAGTATTCATATTCTCTTCCTACCCTGGAAGTCAAGATTGAAAACACATCATGACAAAACACGCCTGTGTTCTCATCAGGCTTAAACAGAGATGTGGTTCTCCTACACCCCCATTTCGCCAAGTACCTAGGTATGTTTAAATCCCTTATAATAGGGTAACATAAAAGTAAATCCCACCTAATAGAATGCATTCAGGAATTGCTCGTAGGGGTTTGTAAAAGGTTCTTAAATCTGTTAAACATATTATATCAGATTGAGTCGCCAGATTTTTTTTATACATATACCTACCTTATCCCTATCCTGAAGACCCAAGATATGAATACATGTTTTTCATGTTACACGCTCTGGTTCTACCACTGCCCATAACTTATTCATAGAGAAGAGGACTTTTTATCTAACAAGCCTAATATATATTTATTTTTTATATATTTTTCTGATAAATATAACTAGTTTTCACTTGTCTTAAAATCAAGTAGCAAAGGATAACTAGAATATTTAGGTTTGCTGTTGTAGAAGAAATTATTAAATTAAGTAGGTACTAGATATGCCCGCGACTACGAACGCGTGGATATTTAGATATGTGTGAGGAAAACCGGCACTGGGACCAACCCGCACTGGGCTCGCTTGGTGGATTACAGCCCACTCCCTCTCATAGAGAGGAGGCCTATGTCCCAGCAGTGGGAACGTTATAGGCTGATGATGATGTGAGGAAAAAACATCCTATGTGCTATTCCAGGCTATAATCGATCTGGATGCCGAATTTCCGGTCAGCTGTACCTACTGGCGTGATTGAGTAACAGACACCCATCCATCCAAACTTTCGCATTTAAAATAGCAGTAAGATGAAAAATATACATACTGATTTAGATGATTTAGGGCCGATTTTTCAATCCTCAAATAAACAACCAGATAGCGTTTATTCGTTGAATAGCAATATTTTTGGTTTTTCAATGGTCAGATAGTAGTTAACTGTCTAATAAAGCCCCTAACGGAGGAATAAAGTTAACTGCTACTATAAGGGCCAGTTAGGGTTTTATCTCCCCAATAAGTGATGATTTGGGTTATGTTGGACTGTTTCATTCGTTTTGGTAAAACGACATAGGTGCCGGTGGTTTTTTTATGAAGGATTAGTTTGAACAATGATGATTCAGAAATCGAGGAAGAACATGAATTGCTTAATTATTTAATTACCTGAGAGGAAAAACCGACTTTTACAAGAGAAGCCTGATAATTTTAACGCATGAGACGACAGTGAATTTTGGAGAAGATTTTGCTTGAAATATGATACCATAACCTACTTTCATTAATTTAGAATAAAATAATAATTCATTTACTTATTTAAGCAAAAACAAACAGCAACACAATAAAAACTAATCATGATATTATCTTAAATATTACAATCAAACACGAAACAGTTTTTTTTTCAAACAAATGTTAAGCGAACTATTGTTTACAATAATTAAATCAGATCATAGTCATCTTACAATATTTACACATCAATACTATAACTACTAATCACCCTACGATTCTATGCAATTGGCGATACTAAAAGTCGATATTAAAAGTCTAACCATTGTTTTCTTTTTTCAAGCAAGTTCTCCAAAATTGTATTCATGTCGTCCCATGTGTTAAATACACGTTTTGTTGCTATTCTTGTCTAACACGTTGTATACTGTATCTGTGCATCTCGCTTGCACATCAATAGTGTGAAGTTGGCTAGTATAGACCACTGATAGCTATTCTGTAGATAAAATACGATTGAAAAATTGAAAACATTTATTTGCTTGATAAACAGACAGATAATTTTAAACGCTTGATACTTATTCGACTGTTTAACTGAGGATTGAACAATCGGCCCTTAGTCACCTACGTCCGCCAAGGGGGTGATTCTACCCGTCATACATAACTTTCGCTATTGAAGCTCATATCCGATTCTTAAAAAATACTTTTCATACATGCATCGAAATAGTCTGTCTACAATTCTACATACACGGTGTAAATCACCTCATCACTAAGCCGTCAACCAAGCATTCTGTACATGAAACTAAGTAACTTTACGCAAAAATTATTGCTGGGAAACGACTTTTTTTTGGGGGGTGTAAAATCATGTTTTGTGGTAGAACTCAATGGAAAGCACTCAAAACATTGTGCTGATGGACGGATTGAATAGTACGGGGGTCGTGGAGGTGTTTAAAGTAAAAATCTTACATTAAAAAATTGTATTCAAAAAAATACTTGTCAAAAAGTTGGAACTTTGACCCCTAATATCTCCGTAGCTAGAAGGTTCCCAGGTATGGTGTAGAACAAAAAAATGATCGCAATTACAAGGAGAACCAGTGCCTTTCGGCTTCGTTAAGAGGTGTTTTACACCCTTTATACATATGTATACTTAAACATATGTCAATTTAAGTTCCCTGTTGCTGGCCTTTTTTAACCGACTCCTAAAAAATCTCCAGGTTCTCAATTCGGATGTTTGTATTTTTTTTAATGTTTGTTCGCGCATTACTCCTTCGCCGATTTGGAAAATTCTTTTATTGTTGGAAAGGGTCTTCCCAAATGGTCCCATAGTCACCAAGTCGGGATCTGATGATGGAATCTTGGCGAAATCGAGGGAACGCTTCAAATTTTATTGGAAACGATTGTGGTATTTTCTACAACAAGTGAAACATTTGCGTTCAATAAGAACCATTCTACCATCAGATCTGATGATGAATCCAAGAAACAGGCTTCGAAACTCCATAATAAGACCATGTATCTTAGCTCTGTTTGGGCTTGTTGGAATTGTAACGGTATGCACTTTCCAGGTGTACCACTAATAATAAAAAAAAATGTTTTTTTTTTTAACCGACTTCTGTAAGGAGGAGGTTATCAATTCGATTAGTATTTTTTTTATGTATATACGGATTACGCTGAGATTTATGATCCGATTTGCGTGATTCTTCTTTAGTTTGATGCGGAATAGTTGCCATTTGGTCCCATAAAATTTTAATATAGTTTGGCCATGTGGTTTTCATTTTATATGTAACTTTTTCAGGTATGTACACCTATTTCTCCGTGATTACTGGGCCGATTTAGATGATTCCTCATTTATTTGGTACAGAAAGCTTGCCCGGTGGGCCCATATGAATTTTATTATTTTGCTTAGGTACTTTTTGCGACATCCTCTTTATTATGCATTTTGTCCTTTGTCATATGTATGGACGATGTGCTGGTGTCTAGTTACAATGTAAAAATGATACTTGACTAGGATTTAAGTGAGATACCACAACTGAAAAGGCTAAAATAAAAACTTTTTTACAAAATAAAATAACCGACTTCCAAAAAGTGGAAAATAATTTTAGTTTCGGTAGTCGGTGGCAAAAAACTAAATGAAACAAATAAGTCACCGACTGCCGAAACTAAAATTATTTTCCACAATTTGTGTTTTTTTTGGAAATCGGTTATTTTATTTTGTAAAAAAGTTTTTATGACCTATGTATTCTAATGCGAATTTCAAAAGACATTTAATAACTGCTAGTATATTAAAGACAAGTAAATTACTTTTTAATTGCTTATTCCTATGTTAGGGGTTTGGTTATTTTTTTTCTGTCAAACTCAAAACAGCAACTTCCCAACAGGAGCTCTTTGGACAAAGTTCCGGGTCTAATGTTAATAACGAGTTAGACTTGAAGTTTTTGATAATGCAGGTTTATTTGAATGCATTATAAATTGAGACCGTATCAATAAATGGTTTCATCAAACAATAGAGTCCGAAAATCAGACATTTTCAAACGTGTAAACCTACGAAAAATAAAAAGCTTGTAAAAAGGAGGAGGTTCTCAAATTCGACGCGTATACTTTATTTTAAAGAAATTAAATATTTAATAAAATAATGACGAGAACCTCGTGAAAGCAGAGAAAGATAAGCAATTCAAATATCTAACATGGCTCGCGAAGTTTTCGACATGTGGGACGTGAGTACAGCAGTCATTGTGCCAATAGTTGTGTCGGCCAATGGCTTAATAGCCAAAAGCCTCGACCAACATCTAAGGAGTCTTTCGCTTGGCAACTGGATCAAGGGATAGATTCAGAAAGCAATACTTCTGGACACGGCGCGTATTGTTAGGAGGTTCCTCTTTGAAAAGGCCTGACCACCGGTAGCTCTGACCCTGTACCTAATGCCGGTGGGCTACTATTTTTGTCTTTTTAAATGACTTTTGTATATAATTTTGTAAAAATATTTAAAAATATAATTAGTATACAGTATGTTAGTTTAAACGAGGGACATATTCAAACCCATAATAGTACATGCTAACATGATACTAATAAAAATATAAACAAAAAAAAAACACTGATAAATAACAGACAGAACCATACCAAAATTTTCGCAAATGTCACGCAACGTGTATACACCCTTGCGCTAGCGATTTAATACTATCGCAGAACATGTGAGCGGGTCAATGACTGTTAGGTATAATCCATTTTCCCTTCATACTTTAAACTTACCTGGCTTAAGACAGTCCAAAATATCTAGGCACTAAACAAAACATTCTTCTATATACGTTATAGGTTTTTTACATATTTGGTACGAGAATCGAATACTGAATACCCTCCCTCAATATGTCCCTCGTTTAACTTAACATACTGTATAAGTAAATAAATAAACGAAATAATATGTGTCCAGCAATGGGATCATTATAGGCTATCTTATAGCAAAAAACTTATTACGCATTCATCTGCTATTTAAATGTAACGGCAAATAGGCAACCAGTTATTACTGGTGTTGGATGGTCACGGGTCGACACTTCGACAGCGAAAGTGGCAAACGAAATGTTTGTATGTACCACCAAATGTTATGTAAATGTTGAACAAGTAGACGATCATTGTGTAGGCTTGTGTTTATATTTGACGACAAAATATTGCCTATTTCATATAAGTAACGTACTTACAAGTGATACCTTCAATGACCAAGCTATTTTATAAATTACTAGCTTATGCCCACGGTTTCGCCCGCGTTTTTCCGGTAATTGTCCCGCGGGATCACACTACCGGGATAAAAAGTATCCTATGTGCTATTCCAGACTATTATCTATTCCTGTGCCAAATTTCATCCAGATCCATTCAGTAGTTTTTACGTGAAAGAGTAACAAACATCCATCCATACTTACAAACTTTCGCGTTTATAATACTAGCTTATGTCCGCGGCGGCGCGGCGTGTCGCCCGCGTGGAGTTCAATAATTGTCCCACGAGAACTTAATATCGGGATAAAAAGTATCCTATGCCAAATATAACTACCCGTGTGCCAAATTTCATCCAAATCCATTCAGTAGTTTTTGCGTGAAAGAGTAATAAACATCCATCCATCCATCCTCACAAACTTTCGCAATTATAATACTAGCTGTCCCGCGCAACTTCGTCTGCCTCTCATTTTCCCCGTTTTCGCAACATTTTTCATTGCTGCTCCGCTCCTATTGGTCGTAGCGCGATGATATGTAGCCTATGTCTTTCCCCAGGTCGAAATCTATCTTCTTGCCAATTTTCATTAAGATCCGATCAGCCGTTTAGTCGTGAAAAGGTAACAAACAAACAGAGTGACTTTCGCATTTATAATATTAGTATGGATTAGTAGGATTCTTTGGTACTGAAATGATGTAAAGGGTTCAGTTATTTGAGATACTAACATTAATAAAGCGTTAAAATGTTATTTTAATGAAGACTAGCAGGAGCGCGAATGCTGAGCATAAGGGTGGTCATGGGTTTGGTTCCCAGGTTGGGTTAAGTACTGTTAAGTTTTTTCTATCTGAAAATTTCCAGTGGCAGCCATGGAGTCTAGATTTATGCCCAGTTTATGGCATTATGCTCACCCCCTATTACATGACTTAATCATGTACTATTAGGTACACCTCTGCCTTACCCCTCGGGTATAGCAGGCGTGATGTTATGTTTATGTCAAACAAAAGTAACAGTAATGTGCGTGTATATCACGATACTTTGCATTGCGACATGACATACTTATGTCGCGTGACTGGGTCCTATCCAGTATGTAGACCTAAGTCTCTCGTTATGAACAACAGTCAAACGCACTCTTCTTATCCTATATTTTATGGTTCTGCGTCAACTACGTCAGTATGTTGAGATTGCTTGTTAGACTGGTCACGGCCACACCATCCCCAAGTGTGTCCGATTCGACCGCGCGGGCATGACGTTTTTTTTTAAAAAAAACTATATCAAGATTTTGTATAAGTTGATAAATTTGTCAAAGTTATGGTTAAAAAGAACATCTAAAATATAAACCTAGGATTGTTTTTGTGTATTTTACATTGTTTGACAAATTAAAATCTAGGTTTTACAAAAAAATATTAGACCTCTGCATGCTTTTTCAGCGAGATATCGGCGATAACGTGTTTTTCTTTCGATGGCGCGGCCATGGGGTTTTATTCTTATAGCTCCTAAAATATAAACCTAGGATTTTTCATTGTATTATATTACATATTACAAAATCTTGATACAGTTTTTAAAAAAAAAAAACGTCATGGCCGCGCGGTCGAAACGGACACTCCCCAAGTTGGGCCACAGACTTGAACACCACTTTGCACCATTACAGTTAGTCAACAGTTAAATATATCTATAACTAATAACTGACCATATTTTTGTTGTAAATAATCTCTTCCATCAATTGACACCTAGGAGAAAATTACTTAAATAAAAATATCCAAATGGACAAAATTTCTTACATCAGCTCATTGCAATATTAGTCAATTTTGAAACTTAAAAGAACAACCACAAAACTACCATTTCGAGTACTTATAGTTAGTAGTAGGGTGCATTAAAATAGCCCGACGGTACTAAAATGTACATACGTCTGGCGCACCTTAGCAGAGAGCCTCGGTTCCACCTTGCTGTCTGGGTCAGATATTTTTTGCACGACAATAGTCATGTATGTATTATTATTATTATAATTTAAAAAAAACTTTACTCATCACCTACATTTTTACAAGTACATACTTGATTATGATTATAAAGAAGATATAGAGTTTTACTTCTAGCAGCATGCATGCTTACTACTTATAGTCATGATGTCCTGGATGTTTCTAGTTGCTCTATAAACAAATTGGTTATCACTTATCATCTAATACAGGACGTCCTACTGGGCCCACTTTATCGACACGAAAATAAGAACTTAATTTCATTTCGAACTTTAATTTTTGCCGAGTGAAATTAAGACTCCTCTCTTCTCTACTGAAGAAAAGTTTCCCAGCCTCGAAATTTAATTCATGTTTTACTCAGCATAAGATATGCTAAACCGGTTTAATGATTTAAGTAAGGTTTTTTTATAATTTAAAATGAAATAATTTAAAATCGGTACAGTTGTAGATTTTATCAAGCTCGGTTACGAGACTCATTTATGTACTATATGTATATAGTTTAGGATTTGGCTATCCACCACACTTGGAAAATTCACCCTGTTTTACCAACCTAGGTTGAAGTAAACGCTCTTTGAGGTCAACGGCTTTTGTGTCCGTATAAACTGTGTAGTCAGATCCACCAGATCTTGACACTCAAATGCCAGACTGTTTTGTGTTCATCATGCGAGAGTTCGCCTGCTCGCTAGCTACCGAAATAAGGGTTACGTTTTGCTCATTAGCTTACTTTCTTTTGAGCTCCTTTACCACTTTCGTCAAGCTGAAAATCTTCAAAAAACTCCGAATACAGCTAGCTCCAAAAATCGCACAAAAACAAACTGCTGTCGTAGTACCTAGCCATGTTGGCTGGTTAGTTTATTAAGTAGGGAATTCGAGTTCATCTAAATTAAACGCTAGACCTTCAGGTTCCCATATCTATGTTTAATTAACAGATCCTTTGAAACTAACAATCAAATCTCTTGGTGTGAATTTCATATCTATTAGGAGGCATACCCTAGAAAATATTATCCACCCTTCCGCACCTTTTTTTACTACCTAAAAGGAAATTCAACGTCATTGACTCCACGCAGTATAAACTCATCAATTTACCTGCAAATAATCAAGTCAACCTTGAACTTATAACGACTCTTCCATTTATAGCTCGACGCTTGATTGTTCACATAATTATCTCCATGTAAAACTAAATGAATAAGCATGTAAAACTCGATCACCAAACGAAGGTATCGTACCTATAAATCGAAGTTGTCAGTATCTGCGTACAAAAGTTACAATACAAATAGAGCAAAACGTTCATAATTCCGGCGGGCCTGACGCCGCCGCCGCGCCAGCCCGCTACGGCGCGACGACGTACCGGGGAGCTGGTTGTAGGCCGGTTGTGTCTCTGTGACGTGCCGGCGCGCAGCGCGGCTGATACTCGGCCGGCGTCTCACCACGACTACACTACTACAGCCCGGAGAGGCAAGCTGAGTGCATTGCAACATGCAGGAGGGACAGAGGCAGGCAGCCGGGCCCCCACTCTGCCCCGCGCTACCGGCCGCCCGCACGCCAGTTTGCCGTTGAGCGTCTCTAGCGGCGCAGGCATTTCGCAATGAAAACGTCGTGATCGGCGTTGTTCGCGTCGGTTTCACATCTTGTGTGTCTTTGTTTAGTGTTCATTGACAGTGTAATTGGTGTGATTACAATAGTGAAGATGTTGTCTGTACGACATGGCGACGCGTAGTTGACATGTCGCTGAGCGCGCCCGTCCAGGCGGTGCGCGGGACAAGGACGAACAGCCTCGACCAACTCGATTTTCAGGAGCGCAGGCAACTGATTGCGAGTTCTTTATCTCTTACTGATTTCTTACATGTCGGGGCAAAGGAGGTGGCAGCAGTCGCCGGTCAGTTCCCCTTCCCTTTTATCTCTTTACGCCCAGACACATTCCTAACAATAGCTTTGCGAAATTAAAACTACGTGCATAGCACAGCATTGTACTCTTACAAACGTTTATTGTAACATATAGTTTCAACCAAAAGTGATCTCTCTATGTCGTACTATGTTGTGTTGACAATAATAATATGATTTAGATATGGTTTACAACCAAAATGTTGCCATTCATGGAATTACAACGTAATTTCTCCCCATGGGTATGCAGTCACGGCTGATAAAATACTAGGCCTGTCCCATCACTCCCTATGAAGTCTGATCATGGTGTCAATAATGCCCGTCACCCTAAACACAAACTAACGATGATGTGCATCAACAATCGTATTGTAACATGTAAATAATGTGACTAAGTTTAATCTGTTGATCACCGACTCTACAGTTAGCTTTTCAATATGTGCAAAAACAATGTGAATAAAAACTTGTAAAACTATGATATCCAAGAATTCTGAATAAAATAATAATATATTTAGCCTTCGAAGTTGACTAGAACCAGGATAAAATGTTATGGCAAGGTGTTTTAACTCCGATCAAAGAATGATATTATTATTGGCATCACGCTACCTGCAGGAGTGGTTTGGGTTAGTCACGAGTCACGACAGCCCACAATGTGCGCCTATTTTTCACTAGCACTTGCGTGTCATTCAATAAAGTTTGTTATGGTGTTTACTGTCACATTTTAATTAGAACATAATGAAGAGAATATGAAATGTGTCCCCTACCAAAGGCCATTAAAATGTATCTTCAACTACAGCTTTGCAAAATCGACCATAAACGTAGATAAAACAAAACATCAACTGTTTATGTAAGTCTAAAATTATCCAAATTTCTACCCGAGATAATGATCGACTAATGCTTTCTAGTGTTTTAGGTTGCTGTATTTAATAATAATGGCGCCTTATTGTGTTTTTGAATTACAATTTCTGTGATGCAGTTGGCATAGTTTTCATTATGGCAGAAGGTCTCGGGATCGAATCGGATTGGTAGATCTCGGAATTAATCTTAAGTTTGAACTTGGACAATCATGCCGCAAAGTAAGCATTAAGGCCAGTCATAAGGTTATATTGCATTGATCTTATTTGTTGCTGATAAATTAATGTAAGAGACTTTCTGTTGCGATTCAGTTTTAAACTGATTTCTTAAAAGGAAGAGTTTCTGCAATAGATCTTGTTTTTGCACCGATATCTCTTTTGGCCCGATTTACGTGATGCTTTTTTTAATTGGCAGAAGAGCCCCGTGAATAGGGCCCACTAACAAACTGATTCACTTGGGTACGGCCAATCATTTTTTAACCAGCTTTAAAATAAGATGCTGTCGAATCTGCCTATGTCGATGACATTGTTATTGATACTAACGGAGTAGTGAAACACGAGCTTGTAAAGACAATCGATCTTCTCGGCATGAAGTAGTAAAACGCGGAATAAAAAAGAGAAACAAAAACCATCAACCAGCGAAGATGACGACTTCAGTAAAAACCTTAAAATGGCGTCTCAGAATATGATCTAGTACAAGAGCCCATGACTATAATATCCTCATTGAATTGATGCAACGTGAACCTATTTAAAATTGTCAATTTATAATACTTAATGAAAAATAAATTCAATTGTATACTGTATAGTAGTAGACTAGAGACTTTACCGATGACAAGTACTATATGAAATTGCTAATTTATGCCATTTTAAACAACTTGTTTCTTTGGTTCGTTTTGCTTCGAACACAAAAGAGGCTCAACTTGATGGGAGCCTGATTTTACTCACGTTTTCTCGTAGCTAATACTACATGGTGTGTCTATTGAAAGTGAAATGCTAACTCATACATTTCTTAGAACTGAATATAGTCACTGGTTTTACTCATAACAGTACCGTTACTAAGAGCGTTGATGGATTGATTGATTAATACCACTCAACCTCAGCTAAGTGACAGTTTATTGGTAGAGTTACATATTGTTTGTTAGCTTGTCGCGCCATTATTACGTATGATGGCGCGATGGATGAAGTCGACAGGATAAAAAACTTGTTTCCTTTCTTCTGTCCTTATGCCATGTTATTTCTAATTCGTTGCTGGTCCATAATGATACCAGCTCTATAAAAAAAAATGCAGGCTAGACAGCCTGGATAGAACGAAAACTATTAAATTCAGGGTTGTTTAATTTGACTAAACTATTACGGAATTGTAATTGATAGACAAAAGTTATTGAGTAGTTCTCCATGTAGGGTCCGCAACTGGCTAATATTCCAGAAATGGCAAAAAAAAATTACTAGCTTCCAAAGCCAACAACATGTCAGCCCTTGACCATCGTTGTTAGCAGGTAGACACCCCCGAAATATCGTAATTACCGTACGGGACCCTACTTCGATAATTTTTATGTTACTCTATTTTTTGTGCACTACCTGTTCAGTCACCATTTCCATAAAAGTTTTGTGGTTATTTTACCTACGCTATACGTATATGTAACCATGTACACAATACATATGGATATTAGTGATTATCTCTGTTGTATTATTCACAGTTCGGTGAGTAGCTCTCGCTGTATCCATTTGATAATAAATAGGCTCAGTATTGCCAAAACATAGAAACCAAAACTTATTTTGTATATAAGAATTACTGTTTTATTTATAACCAACTTACACTAACAGTTTCACCATACGTACAAGTTATTAGTTAAACATTAAAAACTAGTAAAACTACATGAAATTAGTCAGAATTAGACTAAAATAAAAATAATTAAATAATTGAATTTAATTGAAGGACGTGTCCTTGTGAATTACACAACAATTCTTAATGTTAAATTGAGGTGGATTAGTAATCTTTTTTAGAGGTTAATGAAATATGATATAGGTTAATTTTCATAGTCATTGTATCGACGAAGACATGATCAAGTTTACTAAGTACAATTTAATGACCGTATTTTTATATAGTTTTAAATGTTCGATGTGAGTAGGTCTATATATAATAAAGCATGGATTTTTAAACACGATTCAGTAAAAAATAACCATTGATTCTGAACACAGCACGTCCTACGTGCCCGCCTGGTCGTGCCCGCTGATTGGCCTGCGCGGCGCTAGTTGAAATCAACGTTGACATTCATTATGTGATGAACAAACAGTAGCAATATTTTAAACCCAATAATCAGAAGTCAGGACGTAGCGGGTACTTACTTCATGTTGAATTATTTACATTCCTCAGAGGATATTGTTTTATTTTGTCAGTGACATTTCTAATCAAAAGGTCAGCGTATCAATGCACAGACACTTTCACACAACCATTTTAGTGACAGTACAGAGTACTGCATACTATCATGAAGAAGATGTAATATATGTATATAAAACAGCGAGTACCTTACCTATCGAAATGTTCGCCTGCAGTCTGCAGGTATTAACTAATGTCCCTTTGTTACCGCAGGTGACACTCGAGAAGCATATTAACTATGGTACCTATTCGTTACGCAAACCTGCTGTTGAATCATTGCAAGTATAATTGAATGATGTTTGAACACTCCCCCTTATTGTTCTTCGACCACCATAACTTACTATAAACTAGTAGTACTTAGTGAGTCAATAATTTGTATTAACGATACTTGTAAGGGTTTCATTTGTTGCGTGAAGACTATGAAAGATATATCGATGAACAAGTCGCTAATGGTTGTTAACATTATACGTTATAAGTTTATTTTGGAACATCTTTCACAGTTAATGTCAATGATCAAACACCAAACTTATAAAATTCATAATAATTATAATGCTGCGTATCCAAGGACCAAAATGTTATAACAGCATTTGTGTTTATTTTTAATTTATAGTGAGAGCTAAATGACAATTAAAGTGATACTGTCATGGTCCAGAGAGTGCACAGAATGCGTTTCTGCTTTTTTTATTTGGACAGTTACAGTTATTTTTCCATGTTGTTGTTGTTGTCCCTTCGTGGGCAACAATTACAAATGGAAAATTATACATAGAGTCGCAATCAAACCTACTTTATGATGGAATTTAACCATACTTATTTTGCAATCATCATCTTAATCATTCTACAAATATCGTACATGTTTTAATACAGACTTCCGTTAGCACTAGATTGTAACGTACTAATAGCTGGATCGTATGTTCTACGGTCCTCAAACATTACTAAGGTTTTCATTATCTTTTGCCCAAACGGCTCTATTTTTAATTACATCACATTATAAATAATAAAAACTTTCCTTTTCATGCTTTACTGCAAGTGCTGCCTGTTAACGTTCAAATAAAAGCATTGACTGCGTGGTATACTTATTTGTTAGATTGCTGGTACAGGTAGTCATTATTTTGATATCATTTTTAAAACCTGTCATAGTATCTATAATCTATCATGAATTAAGTCGAGGTCGTAGAAGGTAAGGACCTCAAATCTTGCAACAAGGTGAGAGAAGTGAGGACGCAAGGTGCGTTGGTGGGCTCCGGCAATTGTAGTGGGCGAGTCACTTCGTCACGATCCGGTGACTCATGTTCGGCAAATTAAACGTTACTCCTATCACACCCATAACCCCCTTCATTTACCTTTTTTGATTGGTCACGTGTGTTGTGTCAGTGTTGATGAGATTTTCTTAAATAAGGTACACACTGGTCTGGCGAATGTTCTCTATAGAATAACCCTTTACTGACAATGTCAAATTGCCAATATTTATATTGGGGCGATAATTACTAAAATCGATTAAACGTGCTGTGACAAAGGCGAGCAGACTTATTGATAATTATCTTAAATAATTATTATATTCTTCTCTACAGAACGATATAATACTTGGTGAAACAAATTGGGAATTGCTGGCACAACTACTTTGACTCTTGAATTTCATGCTTCGACATATCGTATTTGACTGAAACCCCTAAAGAACATTTCAATTCGTACAATCAAAAAAAATGATATTTTTAACTTGATCTCAATGGTCTACCACGCTCTTTCACTGCGAAACGCCATATTTTTTACGCCAAACGCTTTCAGAGAAAGCAGCATGTGACGAACAGAGAGTGATTTCCTAACCGTTTTGACAATTTTAGCATGAAACACTTAAACGACACTCGATTCTCGACTCAATCCTTAAATAAATATAATAGGGGATAATCCTATTTTTTTTTCTTTGTCCGTCGGGTAGTTTATTGAAAAGTATTGGACACGTATTTTTTCTTTTTTTCACATGGTCATAAAATTACGGAGATATATTGAGTTGAAATGGCGCATGACGTCACATGTAGGTAAGTTTTATACCTACTTGTGACGTAGTAAGCCCTCACCCCACTCTCCAACTTTAATGAGTTCTAACTAAGTAATTTTTTGATATTTTGATAAAACAAAAAATACGTGTCTAATATTTTTGTATTACCTGTCTGACGGACAAAATAGAATGTCGTTTTCTTTACCCAGTCCGATCCCCTATTCTTAAATTGGTGTGAAATGTAGTATTATGATTGTGTTAAAATAATAAAATAGTATTTCTAATAATATTAAAATTTATATTCCATAAAATATGTGTTCCATAAAAATATGTTGAATAAGAACGTACCTATATAAAAATACGTTCTTACTTCTTTTGCGTGTTTAAAATAAACTTCTAACAACGTTTTGCGCGTTATTTATAATAACATAGATGATTCATGTGTAAATTATTCCAATAATGATCTTATCAAATAAACTATTTCTGTTATATCCGTAGGAATTATGATTAGTTCTGATGTTCGTTACTGTTATTTTAGTCCCATGAATAAATATTTTTTTAGCTCCATGAATTCAACTGGAATTCGACCTGATTTAGATAACAACTGAATTATTTCTGCATTTAGAGGGTTACTTAAAACAAGTACAGAAGATTTTCTTATCCCTACAATAAAACAACTTTCAAAGAAAGATTTTTTTTTTCAAGCAGTCACTTCCGCTTAAGATGTTTGAAACTTACATAAGTAATTAACACACATACTTACAGAGTTCACTGACGGTAGACCACTTTTCTACCTTTTATAACTTGCAGCATAAGGGTGAATAGTGGCACCACGTGCAGGGCACGCCACAATAGTGGCGATAAGTCCCCTCTTTGAGGAGTGGCTAGAGAGGCGGCACGGCGCCCTCACCTTCCGCCTGACGCAGGTCCTCACCGGACACGGTTGTTTCGGGAGGTTCCTGCACCGAATCGGGCGGGAGGAAACGCCCGGGTGTTACCATTGCGAGGATCGGCCGGAGGACACGGTGGAGCACACCGTGGAGCTCTGCCCCGCTTGGGCTGAGCACCGCCGTGTCCTCGTAGCGGCGATTGGCGGCGGCGACCTCTCGCGTCCGGCCCTGGTTCAATCCATGGTCCGGAGCGAGAGGGAATGGGAAGCCGTCGCCTCCTTCTGCGAAGCAGTCATGCTAGCGAAGGAGGTGGCGGAACGTGAGAGGGAGAGAACCTCACGTCCCAGCCGCCGCGGGAGACGCCCCGGGCGTCGGGGGGCAACCAGTGGCCCCCGGCCACCGTAGGCGCGAGCCTGTGGACGGTGAGTAATGGGCTAGCTCACCGTCCGTCCGTCTCATGACGACAGGCCGTGTCGACGGCGCGTACGTGTTCCACGCGCGCCTCAAGGAGATGTCAGCAAACCGGATGGGGCCCAAGAGGGCCGATGCCTGCCAGGGCTGCGGGTTGTTCGAAAGAGATACCGCGGCCCTGGAACAAAAAGGGCGAAGAAGGAACATGGGTGGGTTTTAGTCAGTACAAGTCTGACACTCCCTCCCGCTCCGCCCAGAGCGGGAGAAGTCATTTGATGATTTCCCATCCCGAAAAAAAAAAAAAAAAAAAAAAAAAGGGTGAATAGTGGCAGACCGTCAGTGAACTCGGTAGTATTGTTGTTGTTTTGCATCCTCATCAAATTCAAGGAGTTAACTATGCTAATGATTCTCGTCCCGAATCAGTAATAAAATGGGTAGGCAATTTTATTTCTGGAAATCGGTAAGTGTGAACCACCCGTGGTTTAATCGCGGCCCGTCTGAGTCTCGCCCTATAACCGCGCTTCCAAACATACAAACAATATCAAACGTATATTCGATAGTTTCTTATTCCCTAAACCACGTTAAGGGGGTTATTCTGAAATACTAAAAAACTTAAACAACCAAAAAAATCTGCGTTTTTTTAATAATTAACTAGGTACCTACCGTAATTTTAATTGATTATTAATGTTTTTTGTGACAATTGACCTGAATTTTGACGACGATGCATAACAACACATTGTATGTATAAAAATATTGAGTGACAATGCTGTAAAATGCTAAGTACGCAGATAATTTGTTTTCTTTGTAGATAAGGTAATGGTAGCGACGAAAACTGTATCTCTTATCGAGGCCGAATTCTTGGACAAACATTTTTAGATTGTCAAGTCATATTTAGCGTCCTTTTTAGATGCTTTTATCTTATTCAAACACGTTTTGTTTGAATAACTACGAATCTGAAAATTTCTGAAATCGTGTTGTTTTGCCCGTAAATAAAATTCATTTGAACGTAATCATATATTTTTTTGTTATGCTTTACTATTTTATATAATTTTATTGTATTTGTTCAAATAAATTTTTGTCTTGTGGGAGACTAATAAATACATTTTCTTTCTTTATTTTAATTAATATCTTTCATTCAAACAAACGCCATGTTAATAAATATTTAATATTCCATTATTGGATTACTCTGCTACATAATGTAAGGTGCATGTTACATAATAGCTTGAAGCCACATAAGTGAAAAACGGAATGCAGGCAGGCAGCGGCTGAAAGAATGCTCAACTTTATAATTGTGTTGAACGATTTGTTCAACAACTAGATTTTCTTCTACATATTTAATTTTCTACTGTTTAAATACTTATAGTTTAAACAATATTGGCACTGTTCTGTTCTGGATAGTCCTGGCTTAAAAGCTGTTAATTTAGTTTTGTATGTGTGTTTGAATAGGAACATTAGGTACATACAAAGTTTCGTTTAAATTGTCGCAAGATTATACTTCCCCAAGTGATCATCTTATTCTGTACAAGTTTTTGTTCTGTATTTCTTGGAAAATTGAAGTTGAAGTTATTTCGAGTCGGCACTACAGACGCCAGCAGCATATCAATGACTTGTTCCTATAGTTTGTTATGCATACCTTGTAAGTCCTGCCTTTCTCGTGATCATCCTATCCTGTTTCTTGATTATTCTCAGATAGAATTAAGTGTAAACCCTCATGAAACCGTCAATACTTAATAGTTTATATATTTTGTTTTCTTCTTTGTAAGTTGTAACATTTATCAAGTCCATATGAGTTGATAAACAACTGAAATACAATGGTACTAAATGTATAGATTTGTGGTCTTGGCAGGCGACGGGAAAATTTCTCTTTTGTAGGTATACTTAGTTCTCCTTGGTATTGTGTTGTGATAGGCGCGGACAGTTCATAACAATAGACTCTCGACATAATGGGGCCATTGATTGTGTGGATGTATCATGAATGTGTGAGTACTATTTGTACCGATCTTGCTGGTACCTATTTTGTATCAATGTTCAACTTTGTTCTTCAAAGTATTTGCTCGTGGTTTTATGACCTCTATACGAGTGTTTTTAACTCCTGATACACGCAGCATTTAAAATGTGCACAATATGGTGACCAATACTCGTTTTTTACTATATGGAAAGAGACTTAATCGTCACTGAGACAATACCAGGCCGATATATTATGTATTTTGTTATTTACTCGTGTGACATTGTCAGTTTTTTTTAAACAACAGTTAGCTAATACATACACTAAGTTCGATGACACAACCATTGAAATTATTTCGTTTTAACCCACAACGTGACAATGCCATCCTTTTTGTGAGTTGTCCTTTTGTCCGTGCGGCAAAAATTATTCACGATCTCATATAAGGCTTGAAAGATGAGACAAGAATAACAGTTTCCCGTTTGATTGACATTTAAAATGTTTTGTTGCAGCAAAGAAACAAAATGGTTCTGCGGTACGCACGAACAGCCTGGGGTCGGGCGCGCGCACGCCTCCGGCTGAGCGAACCAAGTCCAAATTCTCAGCTTTTGGTAGACTATTCAAGCCATGGAAGTGGAAACGGAAAAAGAAATCAGAAAAGTTCGAAGCTGCTTCTAGAAGTGAGTACTGAGTACTTACTATGTTATCTTAACACACGAGGTGATAAACGGTCATCATGATAACCGGAACCGGAGATGATTCACACATGCTTTGAAATCTAAACAGTTTTTTGTTTTATCGGTTGACACAATAAAATCTCCTTTGCACTTTTCTATGATGATCTGAGATAAAATTCGGAGTTGAACCTTGAAGCAACATTCATGACATACTTTGCTTTATCAATAGTGGTAAAAAACCCGTCATTAAAGAAAAATGCCCGGTTTCTGAATGCCTGATTTGGTTACGCTCATCAGTTAATTACCTTGATCAGATGTCTGTTAGATTAAATGACTGGTATGGGACATTGGAGTGTTGGTAACAGATCAATAAATGGGTTTATAAAACTTAGTCAATAGACTTAGAGAACATCGTTTATGACAACATGATTTAAAAATATAGTAGATACTTAATTATGTCTATTAGTTTTGATCTTAATTAGATTCCAATTCTTAGTTACTAGTTGAGTTTACTTACTTTATAATAAAGTGTATTATGAAGTGTGTAATACTATTTTTTTTTCTATTTGCAGCCTTAGAGAGGAAGATATCCGTCCGAGCGAATAGAGATGAGTTGGTGCAGAAAGGTATCCTCTTACCAGAAAGCCCGGTCACGCCTGTGCCAGAAGTTGGTGAGTATTTAACTTACTAAACTAGCTTTAGTCGACAGTTCACTCGCATCCTTAGGATTAAAAAGTATCCTATAGGCACTAGCTTCTACCCGCGACTTCGCTACTCGGCAATAGTAGCTTTCCACCAGTGAAATAATTTTCCAAATCTGATAAGTAGTTTTAGAGATAAGTTTTTAATCGGCTTAAATTTCATCAAATCTAAGCTTACTGTCTAGCTCTGTCCCTAATTTCACCCAAACAAATTCAGTAAAGACTTTACTAAAGCCCGAAATCATTGCAAACGTGTTAGGTAGGTACAATACGCCAGGACATCTTGATACCCGAAACTGTCAAATTTTCACAAAATGAAACTTGAATCCAATTCTTTAACGATAAAGTTGAAAATCTATTAAAGGAAGACAGGTTGTTGTAGCTTGATGTACTGGGGTCTGTACTTAAATAACCTATTTACTTTTTGCTCAGAACACATGTTTTTAAAAAAAGAGTTCAAGTGCCGAAATACTATTTATAATTTCTAAAGTACTGAAAATAGTTCACACATGTTTAGGAGATAAAAATAAATACTGTATTTATCAATACAGTGATTACCTAATAGTAGATACTAACGATGTTTATCAAAGTCAATATAATACACTTTAACGACAGTAGTAACGCAGCATTATGTTTGTCTCGCAAATTCCTATAAGTCGGTTTTCCTTAATGTAGTTATTTGTTCTTAGAAATCCCACCGGCTTACGGAAAACAAAAGATTTATTTATAATGATAATACATTTATGATGAGTCATAGACGTCTAATTGTCCAAAAACAGCTGATACTAAACTGATTATCAAGTATTACGTAAGTTTAAGTGCATAGGTAAATACAGCTAAAATTGTTATAAATAATACAAAAGATCAATCCAAAATCGTTTATTTTTTAGTTCGTTACTCGGATTTCAATTAAAATTAGTACAGAAGTTAAACATGACCGGGAGAAAGACATAGGATACTTAATATGCGGGTACGTGAAGTCCTAAGATAAGAGTGAAGTGAAACCACGGCCATCAACTAGTTATTATACAGGGCGTAACGGAAAGGGTATATACATATTTAAGGGTGTGCTTCAGACCATCAAACTGAACATGTTTTTCCATCGGCCAAACATCCTAATAGCGAAAAAAATATCAGCCGCCGAAATTTTGTATGGGGGAGCAGATAATTTTTTGCTATTTGTCCGATGGAGAAACATGTTCAGTTTGATGGTCTGTAGCACACCCTTAAGTATGTATATGCCCTTTGCGTTACACCCTGTATATATTATTGTTATCAAAACTCATCGGATTCTGTTATTCATAACAATTATTTAACGCAGGTGTTGCATAGAGTAACAGTAGATAATAATTATGTTTAATTAGTGTAACACCTCAAGCAGGTACCGTTTAAACAACAACAAAAAATGGACTTCTCAAAATATGCACTTACTTTTATTATTATTTGAGGAACGAGATACCTAATTATTATCTCGTTATTAATTGTAATGCACAGCTAGTGGCTACATAATAACAGCCGCCCGGGTCGATCTTTAAGGTTAAGCCGTGCTTGCCGAGGTTGGTCCGTGGATGGGTGACCGTAATTACATACCGAGTTTCCTCCGTGCCTCGGAAAGCACGTTAAGCCGTTGGTCCCGGCTGTCATTTGTAGATCTTTGACAGTCGTTACGAGTAGTCAGAAGCCAAAAAGTCTGACATCCAGTCTTACCAAGGGGTATCGTATTACCCAGTTACTGGGTTGTGGAGGTCAGATAGGCAGTCGCTTCATGTAAAATACTGGTACTCAGCTGCATCCGGTTAGACTGAAAGCCGACCCCAAGATAGTTTGGGAAAAGGCTAGGCAGATGATGACATCAGCACGTCTCCTTTCAGAAGAATATAATTTAATTTTGTTGTACTTAACTTCCGTACCGATTTAAACGATAACAATATTACTATGCGCTTATCGTTATCGCTTATCGATCAATTTCCTATGTTGGAAATTAAATAATGTATCTCGAAGTTCTGTTTAACATCAGACCCGTACCTACTGGCTTCAGGGTTGAAAGCATCCAATTTAACACGTTACCGGTTCGTTGGCACCCGAATCTGAGCGAGCCCAATCTTGGTATCGTGCACACTCACAAGTAGGCAACAATACAAATCCAATTACTACCAATATGGTTTATACAGCCACACTCGGCTATTGTGAAACGTTTTCGGTTTTTCAAAAACGAAGTGTTCAGCTTTTGTGAGGAAAATGATTCCCGCAAGCGTTTACTGCATGAATCTAAACTAACTGCCTCGTTGGTCGAGTGGTCGCAAACGCAGCTGGGGAGCGTGAGGTCTTGGGTTTGGTTTCCGGGTCAGGCAAAGTTTGGTTGGGTTTTTCCCATCAGGAAATTCTCAGCAGCATCCTTGGAGTCTGGATTTGTGCCCGGTTGATGGCAACAGGCTCGCTCCTTATTACATGGGACATAAAACAAAACGGGCGTTATGTGGGTGTACTATTAGTTACTCCTCTGCTTACCCTTCGGAAATTACAGGCGTGATGTTATGTTCAGAATCTTGAAATGTCATCTTGGGTTCCTGAGCTAAGCAATCTTAAAATTGGTATGTGCAAAAACATCAGTTAACAAACAGAATGGAAATCACGAAACTATGTTTGGAATACTATAGCCAACTCTGCCATTTTTTTTTTTTTTTTATTTTTCTTTTTGGGATAAGCCATCATAATATCCGCCACCACTATCTAACCAGCTCTGCATAACGTATCGGGGTACAGACGTTATGTTATACATGATTGTCGATACTAACAATATCCTTTGTTATAGATGAGCCAGTGTCTGCCCCGAGCGGCGAGGAGGCGCGGAGCGAGGTGAGCGCGGCGCAGGCGGCGCAAGACCGGCTCGTGGGCATGCACGCGGCGCTGCAGGCGCAACTCGCGTCGCAGCTGCAGCATCAGCACCAACACCAGCAGGCAGCCATGGCAGCCGCCGTCGCCGCCGCCGCTGCCGCGCAACACCACCATCAGAACAATAATGTCATAGGTCAGTGCTTGCTTATATCTAATTTTAAGCCAACTGTCTGTGGAGAGTAGTGTTTGTGGCAAAAGGGCAGCGGCCCTGACTTATTGCTTTAGGCCATGGTTTCGAACCAAGGCAGGTTCTTTACTTTGTGACGAATCACCGCTGGTCACGAAACGGTGAAGGAAAACATTGTGAGGAAACAATGTCTTAGAACCAGAACATGGCCACACAGCTGCATTAAGTAGTTCCCCGCACCCCGGCCTACTTGGCCGGAGTTTTGAGAGAGGTTAGCACATACTGACGCTGTCTACCAAGCCGCACTGTCCCCACGTCGTGGTTTACGGTCACACACGTGGTGTACACTCACAGGGGGACGCCTGTGTTATTTTTTTTTTCGTGTGTGTGGAGATAATGGGCTTCGGTAACACAAAAATAGATCTCAGATAATTAGAGCCTTTGTAGTGCCAAAAATAACAAAACTGATTTTGTCAAACTATTTCCTCTTATCTAGGCAAATTTCAAAAATAATATCTAGTTGAACAAGTTCCTAGAAGCCCGAAAAACAACGCTCAATAACGTGACAATCTGCAGACGGGCGCAAGACCGTCCACTTCAGTGTCGTCTTGCGAAACCTCTTGTAAGCTTCGACAATAGTGCTGAACGGGTTAATGGTCCTTTGAGTCGTGTAGCGTCATTCAATGTGGGTTTTATGAATGTGAGCAGTATATGATTTTAGAGAGCTGTGAAAACGAGCTTTGACAGTCTGACTGCGTGACCTTAACTAGATGTTTAGTGCACAAATAGATGTGAGCGTGAACAGGAACCACACAGAATCTCCTCACACAAAGTCTTTATTGTCATTATACGGAAATTTAAAGTTCACATTTCCTAGTTTCTTAAGCTATTTAAAGTCAGCGTCGTCAAAAGAGCCCTCAAAAACGACCTCCCCCCCTTCAATGTTCCGCAATAAATTGAAAAGGGGTTAAGTAATTATTTTTCAATTACGTAAGCATGTTGTCGTTGTGTTCATGAGTAATGGGCTTTTCCCAAAACACTCTATGGGGTTGACACGCGTTCCCTGGATGGTGTCGGAGGGTTTGTAATTTGAATTCATGTTTATTTCTTTTGCCTTGCTTATCAATAATAAAGCACGTTAAGCTGTTGGTCCCGGCTGTCGATTGTAGCTCTTTGATAATCGTTACAGACAGTCAGTGGCCCGAAAGTCTGACAACCAGGGTATCGTATTACCCAGTATTAACTGGGCTGTGGAGGTCAGATAGGCAGTCGCTCCATGTAAAATACTGATATTTAGCTGCATCTGGTTAGACTGGAAGTCGCGTCCATCGTCCAAAAGCTAGGATACAACTTCAGTCAGTCAATACCCGTGATTTATTTTGACAGTACATTTATTTTGCCCTAATCGAATATATAAAGGGTGTTAAAACACCTCTTAACGAAGCCGAAAGGCACTGGTTCTCCCTGTCATTGCGATCATTTTTTTGTTCTACACCATACCTGGGAACCTTCTAGTTACGGAGATATTGGGGGTCAAAGTTCCAACTTTTTGACAAGTATTTTTTCAAATACAAGTTTTTAATGTAAGATTTTTACTTTAAACACCTCCACGACCCCCGTACTATTCAATCCGTCCATCAGCACAATGTTTTGAGTGCGTTACATTGAGTTCTACCACTAAACATGATTTTACACCCCCCAAAAAAAAGTCGTTTCCCAGCAATAATTTTTGCGTAAAGTTACTTAGTTTTATGTACAGAATGCTTGGTTGACGGCTTCGTGATGAGATGATTTACACGTTGTATAATAGTTTTCCACAACCTTATCTTTATAAATATTTACAATGGAAAAACAATATATCAACGCGACGTAAACGCCTGATATGTTATGTACCTAATATTTCATTTGCATATACAGATGACAAATAAATTAGCATTCGCCGTCTATTTGTTAGTTACACCTGCGTAAAACTGATTATACACGTACAGGGCTATACAAAGCTTGTTCAATATTATGTTACTTGTGATACCAGACAAGATAAGTATATACAAACACATACAACGGGCGCCCCATGAAAAAGGTGATCTGACGAGCACAGTTTCTCATCAGAATAGCGCTCTATGTGGATTTTGACCTTTGCGAGTGTATGAATTTCTGAATTCATTGAATCTCGAAATTGTAGTTTATTATACTTTACTAGCTGTGCCCGCGGTTTCGCTCACGTGACCACGTATTCTTTTGGCATTATCAGGGAACAAACATTAAAGTAAATTGACTTTAATGTTTGTTCCCTGATTTGTTCCGTGAATTTAAAACCTGTTAATACATCTTTATTTTAAGTATTAAAGGAACTCGTACGCAATTTCTGAGGCGAATCAATTTATATTTCCATCGTTATACTTAATTATTATTATTTATTTTTTAATTCAGGTAGAACCCATAAATTTATTAGTATTTCTTAACCTATGTTAGTATAATAGACTAAAAACATACGATATACCTAATACCTAATTACGCCACCTCACGGAGACACCCGGCAACAGTACATGCACTGCGTACAAGTGCCCTATAAGGTGGCCCTCAGTCTTACTAGCAACAACGCTCAGAAGACTGTTGTCGCTGCCCCGCATCCGACGCAGTAGTGAAGCGGATCTTTTACGAATGATCGCAAAGAAGTCGTCGGTACGCGCTGCTGCGAACAACCCCGACGCGCTACAGAAACGAGGCAGCGACAGCAGTATCCTAAAAGCATTGTTGTATTGCACACGCAGGGCATTAAACGTTTTCTGCGAGTATCTGGTCCACAGACTGCAGGTGTAAAAGGTCTGGCAATAAGCCCTAAACAGAGTTATCTTGACATTGCTGTCACACTTTGCAAATCTGCGGGCCAGCATGTTGCATCTTACGGCCAATGCCCTACGCTCCCTCTCAATATCACAGTTATCAGTGCCATCCTCTGTAACCCAGTGACCAAGGTACTTGAACTCCTTGACTCTGTTTAGAGTGGCACCACATAGCGAGACTGGAGGTACCACTTCACATTTCTTGTTTTGTGCCATAAAAACTAACAGCTCGCTTTTCTTGGCATTATACCTCAGTCCATGGGCCCCAGCATAGCACTCACATATCTTTAACAACTTCCTAAGAGCACTGATTGATGAACTCAGCAGCACCATATCGTCAGCATAACTGATGTTGTTGACAGACACACCATCGATCGTGCATCCGATGCCAGTGCTGCTGAGTTCCTCGATCAGCTTATTCACGTAGATGTTAAACAACTTGGGCGAGGTCAGACCCCCTTGTCTTACCCCGCACTCTAACCTGTACACATCTGAGTATGAGCCTGCCCACCTCAAAGCGTTCTGCTGTTTATCGTACCAGAACTTTAGTACATTAATTAATTCAGGCGGCAGGTTAACTTCATTATACAATTTTTTCCATAAGATGTCATACGAGACTAGGTCGAAAGCACTGGATAAATCCAAGAAGCATGCATACACAGGTGTCCTCCTCCCAGTGTAATATTGCACTGTACTCTTTAGTGTCATGATTGATTAATTGATTAATGATCTGGTTTAGCCTTTGCAATTAAAACTTTTAAGAAGTCTTTCCCCATCTCAACTCCTAGTACACTCGGTTTACAGCGCCTAATTTAACGCGCTTTTAAAATACAATTTAGCGTGATTGTACAGCAGACTCATTATTATCTTGCGCGCTGGTCAGTATTTATCCGAACAACATTGTCTGTATTTTCGTCTATTACACATCTGGCTAATTCGTGACCGTTGTGATTATTATTAGCTGCTCCAAATTTTATATCAATCAAATTATATTTTCGTACACGAACTTTTACAAAAACTTGCTCCATGCATTTCGTACTCGACAAAATAGCGTGTAGAAATTGGTCATAGATTTCTTTTTATTTTGACATTTAGATCTGCAAGTTATGAGTCACAAGCACTTGCAAGTAATAAATATCGTTTACTGACTAAGTTACAAGATATACCACTTGAAGTATTGCATTCGAGGAATAATAATGATTTAGAAGTACCAGTAGTTCTTAAGTAGCGGTGTACCTACTTGGCAGTCGACAAGGACCAGTTTCTATTCAGTAATTGAATGTAATTGGAAAACAATTGAACAGATATCGATGGACACTACTGGATCATTGAATATTTTTCAATGAGCATATAATTTGGTTAAATAATTTAAACAGTTTCTTTTCATTAAAACTGTACTCAAAGCGGATCCAATATTTCATATTTAATAATTGTTTGATTTGAATTGAAATTATTGAATCGGATTAAATGTAATTGGAGAATAGGTAGTGACGCGTGGCGGGAATTAACGACATCCTGACAGGACGGGCGTCGAACGTTGACCCACCGCAAGCTGTCTAGTTGTCACAGAGCCACCGCAATAACGTGACGTCACTGTACATGTCATTATAATAAGCAGTATTAGTATGAAATATCAGTTTTAGAAGCCGTAATTACATTATTTTAATAGTACATACTACTATTTGGAACTTCAGTTGATTCGTTACCTATAATATGTTGCCGTTATGCTAACCCAATTTCACACACGCGAGAAAAAGTATTTTCGGCAATTTTATTGAACCGAATTTAATTCAGTTGGCAAAAATTCGCAATAGTTTATTTTTCTATTTCACTCAGTGTAACAATTTACTTTGCCTGAACAGTTTTCTATTTATTTTAATCTGGTGTCTGTGTTTTATTCACATACCTAAGTCATTGGTACAGTATTTAAGTCAACAAGACATTGAGATTTCAAAACTAGACACATGGGTGCCCTACTTTAGAGATGGAGAGTTACATAACTCATTATTATTTATTTATGAGATCTTCTGCTGTTCTGTCAGCGCTAAATGGGTCGGTGGGCTAAAATTGAAATACGCATGTTCGGAATGTTCGGAGCACGTCTAGGTAGGATAGTGAAGCGGCGAGTCTGCGAGGCAGTCGTCGAAGTCTAGATTGAGGAGCCGGCGACTGGGGGTTGGGTTGTTGGGTGAGATGGTCCCGACTCCCGGCTGTAGGGCACGTGCGCGGGGAGCGGTGCGGCTGAGCGGCGCGCGTCTCAGTGTCGGTCCGCCCGCGCCCGCGCCCGCCCGCGCCGCCGGCCCGCGACCTGCCGCAAACCGACCCTCGCGTCTGCCTGCCCTAACCTCACTCGATTACCTGCTCACATAGATATTACACCTGTCAAATCACACGGTGAAAAGCAGCATTCTATGTTTTTTGTTGTCTTATCTATCCTTCGTTGAGATCATTGTAAAAAACGGATGACTGTATCACTTGAACCGAAATGTCTTGAAAGCTTTTGGAGGTGCACTGTACCGTTTGTTTTTAATTGATGAATCTGATACACTGAAGCAGTAAAGCGCTTTTGGTTGAAGATCGACGCGAAAATATCCAACTGTAATCAAGACAAAGCAATTTGTAACCGAATGTACAGACGGCGCGAAATGACGAAAAAACTAGCAAACTAGTTCTAATCGCACCTTTTACTGAATTACCAGTTCTGATTCATGTGTGGTCTGTTAATAATGCTTATAAATAAATTATAATAACTAAAGGTATTTGGTATTTGCTCTAATAGCAATAGTTTGCCTCAACGTAGCTTATGTTATTCCTTATCTTTTATTTATAACGTAACGAATGACATGATGGCACATTGAGCTTATTCCATAAATAGTTTAAAAGATAACATTTATTAGTTACTTACATACATAAATTACTGCTGCTATATGGATATCATTTTAGGGACAAACGTGTAAAATGAGGGTTAATCAAACTATCACTGCTGCGGGACTAATACGTAAATAAACCATGGACTACTCAGGTTTATGAAATAAACTGTTTTGATGTAGAACTATGTTATATTTGTGGTGGCTGCTTCGTTATCATTGGTGCAATTGTATCGATTGCATTTTTTCTGTGAAGCTAGACATATGTTTTAGTTGTGGTCGGTGGTTAGGTCTGAGGCGCGAACGTGCTGTATCGATCGGGTCGGCGCCAGCACGCGATGGCAACCGCTGCACCGGCGTCGGTGCCCCGTTGCCCCGCGACGCTTGCACGATATGTTCCACTAAACACTAACAATATCAAATATTCATTTCAATCGTTTCAAATTGCTATTGAGTCATAAAGTATCATGATGGACTCGATACCATTATATGTCTTTTACCTTTCCGCATTGCGCACACTTTCTTTCCCTACATCCAAAGTATTTCCAGTGATGCAGTTGTATAGACAGAAAGCATGATGGTAGATTGTTATTTTCAGTTGAATAATTATTCGGCAATTGGCAATGTAAAATGAATGTTAGTTTGCAATAAATTAAATGACAAAATCCTTGTAATTAAAACAATGCTCAAGAATTTGGGGAGTATTCTTTGCTCACATTTCTTGGTTTACCGTTGAAATGCCTTGATGGGCTATGAAGTACGTAGTGAGAATGTGCGGGCCGGGGAGGGTTAAGAGTGGTGGGTAATAGCTGGCGCGGTGTCGCGAGCGCCCCCGCGCGGCAGGCGCGTGCCGCCGCCCCCGCCGCCGCCGCCGCCACCGCCGCCGCCTGCGCAGCGCCTCTCCATGATGGGCTTCATCATGGGATGTGCCTGCCTAAGAGGTTCGTACACTTCAATTTCGAACAGTATGCAGTTGTACGTTGCTAGAGATGGTCTACTCCATGCTTTATTTAAAGTAGTGGTTTTCTGTGAAAATAATCGGAGACACACGTCTCGCCTGCCATCGAGCCGGCAAAAGGGACCCAGCATTCCGGTAGCATGCTCAGCGTAAGCACTTAGTCCTACAATCAGCACATACGCAATTCCTGACAATTATAAACCGAGACATGGCCCGGTCCGCTGACATTTCCGCTGGTCCACAAGTTATTCAGTGGAGTATGGAAAAGTTGAAAACAATATCTTACTATTGAGTTAAATCCAGACGTAGCTGGTTTTTCAGAAAATCGCACGAGCAATGGACCAGCTTTATTAGAACTTTAGTTAACTGACGAGTCTTGCCAGAGACGTGGTTTTGAATAGTAAATGGGCACAGGCTGAACGAAGCGATGATATTCGCACTTGTGGGATGAAACTGGCTGAGGTACCAGTTCATTAGCATGTGTTTAGAGAAATAGTAGTTATAATAGCGGTAATGAATACACATTCTATTAGTAGAGTGTATTCGCTCAGGGCGTTTGTCAAGGTAGGCGTTGACACAGCGTAGGCGTCGCGAAAGCCCTTACATACTCGCTAGCAACCAAATCGACTTAATATTTTACCGCGCATTCACATATGTATTGAATAAAAAATATACATATATCATTACATCACGCCTGTATAGTCCCCGAAGGGTTAGGCAGAGGTGTAACAAATGGTACACCCACATTTCGCCAGTTATGTAAAAGTGGGCAGGCCTATTGCAATCAATCGGGCACAAATACAAATGCTGAGAGAATAACCCAATTACACTTTGCCCGACGCGGGAATCGAACCCGGGACCTCATGCTCAGCAGTCGCGGTTGCAACCACAAGACTACCGAGACCGAAATAAATACATCATTTATTTAGAATTATCATTAATAATTAAAAAGCTTAAGAACTAAGCTTTAAATTGGTACTATAATCATCGACATTTAATCAGTACAATGATTGCTAACAGAATTAAAATATGTATAGTTAAAATGGGCATTTAGCAATATGTGTAACTTAAATAGTTTAAAAAAATGCAAAAAAAAAACTCTAAAAGCACAAAAAAAATACTATAACCTACCTATATTAATAAACCTAACCTAACCTACGATTAACCTATAATAAAATTTAAAAAAAAAATGGAGTCGGTGCCAAGCAATATACGATACCTAAATAATTAATACCTAATTTTGTCTATTAATAAAATATTGGTAGGCCTGGTTAAGATTCTTCTCGTATGAGAAAACAAAAATTTTAATGGCCAGCTTTACTTTTTTAGAGAGCAGATAGAGGATGGTGAATTACCTGAAGCTGTCATTATAAAATTTGATGACGATACTATTGGCAATAGGTTAAAAGATTTGGATGGCTGTATTACAATAACTCCAGTTACAGCTACGTTTCAGGCAACCAGAGGGTACTGCAATGTAGAGCGAAGGATGTTTCCTTTAATCTTGAGCTGGGCAGTCACAGTACAAAAACTTCAGGGCACAACGCTGGATAGAGCTGTGATTGACTTAGGGAAGAAAAACCTCGCCAAAGGGCAAGTATATGTAGCTCTAAGTTGCGTGAAAACCCTAGAGGGTAATCTATTGTGCGACTTAGAGGCTAATAAATTATTAAATAGGCCACATGATGAAATAACATTGGCAGAAATGGCATGATTGCGTAAATCGTCAGCCATGAGGAATTCACAAAATCAATAAGCTGACACCCTTTCATCATCATCATGATCATTTCCGTCAAACGAAATCCACTGCCGCGCATCTCGCATCCAACGAATTCCCGCTGCATTGACGAGGTCATCTGTCTTCCACTTATTGAAAAGTTCCGTTGTCTATCTCTGAACCCAGCATCTGATCTGCACGAAAATTCAAACAAAAACAAACATCCGAATTGAGTACCTGCTCCTTTTTTATAAGTCGGTTGAAAACATCAAAATCCATCCATAACGGAGTTATGCCCGAACAAACATTAATATATCCGGAGAATGATATTTTGAATAAAAATAGGTTCTATTTTTTTTTTTTATTAGTGGTACACCTGGAAAGCGTAGACCCGTTACAATTCCAACAAGCCCAAACACAAATAAGATACATTGTCTTATTATGGAGTTCCGGTGCCTGTCTCTTGGATTCATCATCAGATATGATGGTAGAATGTTCTTATTGAACACAAATGTTTCACTTGTTGTAGAAAATACCAAAATCGCTGTAAGTTTTCCTATAAAATTTGAAGAGATTCCTCGATTTCGCCAAAATTCTATCATCAGATCCCGACTTGGTGACTATGGGACCATTTTGGAACCAGGAACCTTTCAAAGCGTTTGGCAAGCGACGGAGTTATACGCGAAAAAACATTTAAAAAAACAAATATCGGAATTGAGAAGCTTCTCCTTTTGTAGAAGTCGGTAAAAAAATTAACAAAAACTGTTATAAAAACACAAAAAAAAACATTATGTCAATACTGCAGACCAGTCCATCGACAAAATATTAAGTATTTCTTACATTTACTTTATTACTTTGAAAAATCACGTATTTTTGCGCTAAGGCCTGCGGCAATTTGCTTGCTCGCGAGTGTAGTTTTCGATAAAATCATTTACAAAATAGATTTCCCCTAAGAAGCACTATTTTTTCTTTTTTCTTAAAAAGAAAACTACTGCGAACACGAGTGTTGATAAAAAATAAATAATTACAAGCTATGGAAGTGACAAAAAAAAGCTCAACGGACTGAAACGACTAGCCAGAAAGGAGACGGGCGAGACTACATGTATTTTGGGACCCACTCTTAGAGGTAGCGTTCACTATAGCAACTTATACATAGTTATAAAACGACTAAAGACTATCAGAAAATTAAATGGAAAGTAAGACTGAAAAGTTGGGAGAAAAGAGATATACGTCTATTTACAAGATAATCTAAAAATCTTACGACTAAGGTTTTTAACAGTGGAATGTCTCCGTAATTAAGATTAATCAAAATATAATAATACATAAGATAAAGGAAGATTCGAACTACTGTATTTCCCTCGCAGTTTTAGTTCTGACTTTATGTGTTTTGCTTCTTGTCATAAGCCAAAACCAGAATTTTTACTTCATTGCCTGTGCCTAATTGATGAATCATAAAACTGCTAGACTGCAGCTAGAGACTAAACTGATTACCAACCCTGTAATTAGTTCAATCACTATTAAAACTATGTCGTTACGATTTTGATCTTTAAGCAAATTATAGTCAAGTAAAACGATTCTTATTACGCTGAGACAAGATAATATTGTTTTACATAAATTATAACAGCCAGAGCTGACTAGCTATGTACAGCTATTGAAAAGCAGGGTTTGTTGAATAAAAAAAGTATGAGTAATAAATCTTATTTTTTGGTATTTTTACATAGTTTTTATTTTATGCAACACAGACGTTACGATGGCCAAGTTGCTGTCGGGTTTCATTTTCAGGGTCGCAGCTTATCAGCCCCCAGCATGAGTGACAAAGGTAGTCGTCTCCTGTTATCTGAAATTAATTAATTATGTTAAAATAAATAAATTCACCTATAATGTAATAAACATAAAGAGTTCCATAAGTAACAAAAGAAAAACAGAAATGTCTAAAGATAATATAGAGGTCGAAGACCTCTGATACCTGTGGAGGGGTTTATAAATATTAGGTATAAATATTTCATGACAAAATGCGACAGCCACCCATCTTCTATTTTGATGACTGAAAGATCTCAGTAAAATACACTACTGCTACCTCGGGCAGTCTTTTACTGCATACTGGTTTAGTCCGATAAAGTATAGGGCAACAGTAAGAATGAGCCTAATATAAGATTACAACAGTATGTATTTATACATATAAAAGCTAAACGAATCTTAGTTTGTTGTTCAGATAGATATCTTAAATACCTAAGTTCTTAACTTATGATATAAATACATGTTTTTTTACAAATATACTTACATCACGTGGATACACCCATCTCTGAACTTTTTCAAAGCCCTGAGCACCTCCATCAAAGAGACGACACCTCCGTAAGAGCTTAAGTCGTAAGAGAAGAAGAAATTAACGCAACGCATGTTTGTGGTTAAAATCAAAGTCCAAATCAAAAACAACTCATTGTCCAATATCCAGAGAAGAATGCGGTAGGTAGTCTATGACAGGGTGCATTATCTTCAGTTCAAGATGTAAAGGCCAAGTCGTCGAGAATCTACAAAATCGCAATGATAAACATCAAATCCCAGACAAAAATACAAACATAACGATGGACTAGATCATCACAGATCTGACAATGACAGTAGTGACGGGACTCAATCGATCATCATTGATACCGTTCCTTTATAAGAAATACTATAAAATCGCCATTGTTCCATTTTTATTAAATGCTTTTGCATTGTTAATTGGCGTTTTAATATCAGGTTTGCATGTTATTTTTTATGAATTTTTGACATAATAGAATGTATAAAAACTAAGAGAAAGAGCCATTTGTAGTAAGAAAACCCTTGAGCAAAAACACATGTCATTGGATTGGAACGTAATCGGAAAAAAGTTGCGTTTTGTAACTGCACGATTACTTAATTTTAGTAAATTGAAAATATTTATAACATTTGATTCCCGAGTCCTAAAAATTCAATATTTAAAAAATAAATATCTCATAAAACTGTAGTTATAATTATTTTATATTTACACTGGAACGGAGTTTAGTTAATTTTTAGATTCTTTGGGTCCATTTTCGCCAGCCTTCTTTCAGCGTGCAATTTTATTCATGTTTAAAGAAATCTTAGTTGTTAATTAAACTTATTTGATTGGATCTAAACTCAATATGAAAGCCAAAATATAATGTTGGCCACCCATTGGTGGTCCATTACCACACTAAGAAAGAGTAATTTATTTGTTGTTTAATTTTTTAACTTTCTCGTCATTTTGACCGATTCTGATGATCAATATACAGTCAAAAAACACGTTAAATTCAGAGTGATAGAGGTGAAACATTTTTTTTGTTTCCTTGCGGTTCATTCAAACCAACCGGACTGGACTGAACCGAACTCTGGACACTGGACATTTACAGATAATGTACTGGATATCTGCCAAAGTCCGTTGTCCACAGCCAGTCCGGACTCCAGTCCGGTCGGTTTGATCACCTTTTAATTAGCTAGGTTCTGGACCTCTGGGGCAGAAGACATAAACGCGTAAGACAAAATAACTCGTGTACTGTCCTGTTATTTGCTTTGTTTATTGTTATTGCTTTGCTTGTAACTTTGTGAAAAACTTCACTTCAAGCTCTATCGTTGTTTGCTATACCTTCGTTTGAGGAGGAGAATCTCTCGAAGGTTTTGGTATCGATAACAACTATAATTCCAAGAGTAAGATTTCTTAAGAAAAAAGAACCGGGACAGATCCTGCTGTACCTTCAAGTTCAATAGTCTTCTAAAGCTACTTTGCTTAGCATGTACTATTTTACATATCTACAACACGTATTTCAGTCGCTACTCTCTTCAATATTTCATGCAACACTACACTATAAACTAACTTGCACTTTAATTCAGAACCTGTGGTATCTCCACGGAGCAACCTAACTACACAGTTAATTTACGAGGTGTTTAACCGTTCATGATGCACTTTTAGTTGGTACCAACACTCTGACGTCACGCCATGCGGTCGCAGATAACACATGACTGATGAGGTAAACAGAATGCTCCGTTTTGCTTGAGATGACGTTTTGTTTTAGGATATGACGCGTTTGCCGCGTACAAACTTTATCGACGTTATAAATAGAAATAGAACTCTGATATTTTCTTATTGTTTTGTTTGTATTTCTGTAGCCGCGAAATCTCTGTTTTTATTTATCTGAGGTTACTTTGATTCCTTACACTTAAGAGTTTTTAAAAGGTTTTTTTTTCGATAATATATTCTATTGCCACATTTGCCACTTACCTATGTCTTTTTAATATACAAAAAAAACCAGTTTCGTAAGCGTATCTAAGTGCTCTCTATGCACTGATAATTTAGTGTACAGTTTTTCTCATTCGTTTCAGCGTTATTCATTCGTAATACCAACGAAAGTTTTATCATACGAGTACTTTTACCCGTGAGTGTATCGTGTTTGCGATGCGCAGCTCGAGTGCCGACAATTTTCACTGTGAAATGAGAGTCTGCCTGCATCAATGAACAAGGCTTTTCAACTGCAAAACTCTTGTTGCTATTTTTTCATCTCGCCGTCTAGTTTTAACATGTATAGCTTTTTTTCTGTTAGTGTTACTCCATACAGTACGGGGTCTTTCAACCTTCTTAAAATTGGGTAACCGATACTTTTAACCAGAACATGCGTACTCTAATCTGTTATTACTTCATTTGTAAGTGATTGGCCGGTTCCAAAGTCCCTATTGACATGCAATTATTATTAACCAAGGTTGATGATGATTCCATTACTTATCATAATATTATTAATCAAATAGCACTGGCCGATCTGGAGTCAATCCTCACGTTCCACGCTTCGTTCTAATCAAAAGTGCGTATTACAGAACGTCACTCAAGGAGTCAAGACTCAAGCAATGCTTTAAACTAGATTCAAATCAATGGATTGGTTGAAACTAATTTTAGTAATGATGCTAATATAGTTGGGAAAAGTCTAGGCAGTTGATGATGATGACTGTAGTCTTCAGTGACGTTCTGTAAAGTTACTTCTTGCCTCGATAGTCAGGCGAATTTATTATTAAATTCCGAGTAGCAATATTTCATGTCGGACCAAACAAATAATAATTTTCATAAAACGTAAATTGAACATATAATTTACCCAGCTCGGTTTAAGCTAGGATTAAGTGTTCGAAACCATGCCAGTTACCATTAAATCTATGAGAGTGACACATGATAATATTTACACGCATATTTGTCGAACCGCCATGCTCTTATCAAAAGGTTAAGGTTTCATGAGTCTAAAATGTTTGCTGCCATCATCGTAAAGATAGCGAAACGTAAATAAAAGGTAACACGGGTTAAATGGATCATAAACCTAGAAATAAAACTGCCAATAACTAAATTCATGAATGAGAGCAAACACCTATGTATTTTCAGGTTTGTTTGTGTTGATAGGTAAGCTCACGATAACGTATGCATAAATACATAGTAATGTGTGGTGTTTGCAGTTTGCTGTCATTCAGGCAAACTCGGATACCTACCTGTGTTACGAAAACTTATGAATATGAATAAACCACCGTAGCATAACGTAGCTTTGTGTACTTTTAGTAACAGTTATTTGTAGTTCTATTGTTTGAGCACGGTTTTCTACCATTTCTACCCTTGTACAGTCTATGTGGCTCGGGGCTTTATTCCCTTAGGGCTAATTTGTGCTAAAATTGATGTAAAAATTACTAAAACCTTTTTAATTTTATATTTGACCCTGTATAAATGTCAAAGGCACTGAGCCTCTGAGTTGTGTAGGTAGATACGACTGGGGTGCTTGCTACAGTTTACTCAAAGCTTTCGCCCACATCAAATTAAAAATATGTTTTAAATATTTAACTAAGAATTTTAATATTTCAAATGCTTCGGGCTTATGGAGTATTGAAGTTTAACAAACACGCTTACGGTTATTATACTGCCTAGGAAAAAGAACATTATTCTAGAGCAAACGAAATAAGCTTTTATGTTATGTCTTCGGAGACCGACAGAAATCGTCTAAAAAAATCAACCTACATAGTTTTTTGATCAGATACATCCACATCATTTTGAAGTTCAGGTATTCTAAAGATAAAATTAAGTCATGTAAACGCGGCGCTGTCACGAAATAATAAATGAGGGTTACCGGAACACCGTGGCGCATTACATGCTTCATAGATCGGGTCGTACGTAGCAGGGGGTTTCGTAACCCTTAATTAAACCTAGGTCATTGCACTCTTTAAACCTTAGGGATGCTCATTTTCTTGTTATACTCTCAACGAGTGCTAGATGAATGGCGATAAATTAAAAATTCAAAACAAAGCCAAGCAGCGCGTGGGCGGGCGGACGGCAAGCGCGGAGGGCGGGCGGCGATCGAAGAGCGCGCGCGGTGCCGGGGGCTGGGGGGAGTAGTAACGATCGCGCGGCCGGCCGCAGTCTTCCAGCCGCGAGCGCGCCGCGAGCATGAGCGACGTCGGCACGCTCGCCGCCATGGACGCGTTCGCGGGCGGCGCGAGGCGCAGGCCCTCGCGCTTGCCACCGCCGCCGCCCTTCGTGCCGCCGCCGCCGCCCCAGCGCCACGACCATTACTACGTGCGCCGCAAGTCTCCTATCCCAAGACACACTGCGAACCTTACGCTGTTCGCGCGTAACAATGGTACCCCAGCACCAGACATCCGCATGCACTTGCACACGCTCGCACGCACCTACCTGTTCCATTCTTCAGCTCCTGTCCCCGCCCGCCGCGGCACGTGCATTGCCAATGTCAATGTCACTCTCCCCCCGTTGCATGTACCCTTTGGCATTTAGGATCTTGTTATTACTATTGGTTCCTCTTCAACATTTGTCCTGTTCATTCAGTAGAAATTCTTTTATCAACTGTCTTTTATCACACCGTACTAAACGCGATGTTAGAATGGTGCTCTTTAGAAAATCGAAGTATGTATGTAATTCCACAAACCCTACCAAAAGTTACAATTTCGAAATACTGCTTTATTTAAACATAAATCATGAAATCCTACAAGCTTAAAGTGCCCGGTCATAGTGTAATTTGCTAGACTTAGATTACACTTACTTATTCAGTGAGGAGTGAAAGTCAAAGAGTAATACAAGGTTACAGTGGATTTCAGTGTCCTAATACTTTTAAGTCATCTTTTTGTCTGTTGCCATCGATTTCATAGCTGTTGAGAACTTGTTCACTTCGATCAATTCGTATCATAAAGAATTATCTAATTTCGTTTAGTAACTTTACTAATTTAATTTTAACCATGAAATTAATGTTACGATAATCTGTCTTTTTTTTCGCACAATTTAATGGCTTTACCATCCTACTTTTCGATATACACTGCCCAGTAAAAGAATCTTGCTATCTTACAACCTTCAATTACCAGCTGTGTTATATTCTTCACAGTATGCGTAAATAACATAATTAGATATCTTGTAAACCCTATTATTTGTCTTCACATCGCATCTTCATTGCTCAAGATTATTTCTGTCGTGGTATTGATGCAGTGGGCAGTCGATCATCTGAGGAATTTAGATTTATCCATATTTATCGTTCCATGAAATGGTGGCCAAAATACTGTAAAATTCCACACTCATCATACGTTCTACATTCATGTTTTGAGAGTACATTTTTATTTATTTTATGCGGTAATGAGGCAATTGTATGGAAATAGATACAATTATGAAGTCAATTGATCGGGCAACGGCCTGAACATTTAGCTCTGAAAATATTGATTTGAAACGCGAGTAGAGCCACTCGGTTGTACTGGCTGGGTTTGTGGAAGTTGTGGGAAACGACGTTTGTATTTAATAAAGATTCGAAGGATAGCGGATGTTGGTAAGAATGGAACGTGGTTAGTTAGGCGCCGCCGGCTTCGATGTCGATAAATAACGGAGAAGGCGTCTTGTGGCCTTGCGTAACTATTTGCGGCAGCGGTGTGCTTGTTAGCGGAGCCGTCGCCGATGCAAGCTACGTACACACGCCATTTTAATTGCCCCACCGTCGAATGTCAATCACCACATTCCTCCAATAATGACGTCCGTTTAATATAGATAACCTCGTCAGTCACGCTAAACTTATATTTAGAGAGCAATGTCACACTTACTTCCTATTTCAACAAGAAACTAACCTCTCGTCTCTTTGTTATCAAAACCTGTTAGCCTCTTCTGGTAAGACAGAAACAAGAAAAAACTAAGTTCTATTAAATGAATGGTTTGTTGCATTTCCTATCTGCCCATAAAAGTCACATTACTTATAGGAACTTTTATGAGTCTCGTAATGGTAAAGAAATTGAGGCACAAGGCGACAAATAATTCGCAGAATTTGGTTAAGGCAGCTTCCTGAAATGCGTGTCCGCTGGCGCGCTCTGCCCTTGACCTACCGTTGCCACTGATTCTGGCTGAACATTTATCGCTGCACTGCGTCTCCACTCCCGATTTCAAAGCCATTTAAATGTTTTTTGTTTGTATTCCATTAAACACAGTTGATGTTTTTCTCCTTATGAAACTTGACCATTTTTCAGAGGTCGTTAGGAAATCAATATTATGTTTTGGAAAAAGCACACGTACTACGTTGGCATTTTTATTCAAAACTAGCTGTCCCGCGCAACTTCGTCTGCGTCACATTTTCCCCGTATTCGCAACATTTTTCATTGCTGCTCCGCTCCTATTGGTCGTAGCGTGATAATATATAGCCAATGATACTTCTAATACCTCCAAGAATATGTGTACAAAGTTTCATGATGATCGGTTGAGTAGTTTTCGCGTGAAAGCGTAACAAACAAACTTAATTTCACATTTATAATATTAGTTAGGATTATGAAAGCATAGTAAAGTTGTAGTTTCTTAGAGAATATGCAACGAATGTAGCTTACTTATTTTCTGCTCCACCTGAACATATGTTTACGATTTTCGCATCTTGGGCGGATAAACTCAATTATATGTAGGTAGGCCATACGCGCGCTTAAAATATGAATCAAGTTGATTGGATCGACTAGGTTGCATCATTATTTGTATTCAATTTGAACACTACAAATGTAAGATTTTGATTCATACTCGGCAGGTTCTTTAGGGCACTGGTGGGTGACAAATGAGAGCATCTGAAATATCTTTAGTACTACGAGTATGCACGCGACTCGATTCATCCAAAATGACTCAGATGATATTAATTGTGCCAGCAAGTGTGACTAGCAATCAAAGCTCAAGAATCGTAGAAAGTTACTACGAAGTGACTAAGCTCAAATGCCGGAAGCTGCTTGAAATCCAAAATCATTTTAATATTGAACATGCGATGTTCAATATTTTTACGATTCTTCGCCCAATAAAAACGTACTCGTGTAAACAACCACGTGGAGTAAGTGTAATTTTAGGAACAAATAGACTGATATAAATATCCACAATCTTAGCGTATATAACTATAACTACAGAATGGTTGTTGAGCTTTGAGAATGTTTCAAACTAAACTCAAGGGAATTCTATTGAAGTTTACGCCGTCTTAACTTTTTTCATTTTGCAATTAACTGTTGAAGAATTGCTGAAAGAGATGTTATTTCACCCGTCACCGCCCGCCCACGTACGTCAATGTCGCAAATGCTTTCTTATGTTCGGCGCAAAAATTCCTCTTGCGCGTACCTATCGCGTGCGACCCAGTTTGTTGATCTTGCTTAACATAATGTGTCCATATATCTCGATTTCTGTGCAGTTGTCTTAGGCAACGATATCCCTAACAAACGCACGTTCTTTTTTAAAACAAAACTGTTTTTCTTGAGAGAAACAGCTAACTGATCGAAGAGTTTTCTTTCGGCCACTTACCTTATTCATCAAGATCAATTTAGAGGGTTCTGCTTCCTAGTAGATTTAAACTAAAGTTTAATTTTTTTTAAACAGTTAATTTAATAGAAGACTGCACTAAAGGCTTGTGGAATTTTTATACATGTAGGCGCGTGAATCGTTTGAAAACACTGTAACGTGTAATAAAGTATTCGTTTAACATTATGTGTAGCGTAAACAGGCCAAATACCTACCTGACGTGTCGATGAGTGTTTTCTGTTTTTATATCGTGCTAAATGTATTTTTAACGAGTGTGGTCTCTCGTCGTTTTACGCGACATGACAAGCAAGCCGAGTATGTGGCCAGCTCGCGAGTAGCCACCCCGCGTACTCTTGACATTGTCCACTGTTTTGATACAAGTTGGTGTCGATATCCTTCTGGCTTCTGGTGTTGATTGAAAACTAGCTGACATTCTACAACTCTTATTTTAAACAACATCTCATCATTGGCATCTACAGTTTCTGTAGATAAAGGTTAAATACAATGATTATTTAAATAATTTCAAGCGAGTAGTCTGGATATTGGGTAATAAAACATTGAAAGTAGAGCAATTATACAGATTTTGTTTTTCTTCATAGAAACGGTGGCAGCTGATAACGAGCAAGTCTTGTGACATTACTAGGTTGTGCACATAATTTACTTTGTCTTTGACGGGGCTCTAGATCGGATTTATTCTGAAACACTTAATAGTGTCGAATAAATGAATAACTTCATTTGCCCTGAATCGAAATTGGGAAAATTCCGTTCGCGTCTGAGTGTTTGCAGCGATGTCATCGCTCTATCCCGCTCGTTTGATGTTGCACGTCGCCAGCATTAAGAACGTACTTAATGGCCTCCATTTGGCAGGAAAATTGTGAGCAAGACGATACATGGCATCTTTAATGTGCAGGCAAAATGTTTGTTTACAAACCTTGTATATAGTGGGGCTTATTTATTATCTTGTTTGTCAATGTCGCTAAAGTTTCTAAATTGACCCATCCATCGACTGGCCAAGATTTCAAACACAATGCAGACAATCAAATCTTAAATATAGACTTATCTTGAATGGTTTGATTGAAAAGACATTGTGCTAAGGTTTTTCTAAAGTACTGAATCATTGGTCAGAAGGTTACCTGCATTACACGTGCTTGTGCGTGAGATAGCGGTTAACCTTCAAAGCGTGGGTCTGTGGGAGTGAAGGACGACGTAGGTTACATAACGCTGCAGCGAACGACGTCCTCGGGATGTCGGTGCGAAGGCGGGCGGCCAAGGGCGGGCGGCATCGATCCGCCCAGTCCCGCTGTCCCGGACCAACCGCGTCCCGCGCCGCTCAGCGCTAGCGCAACCTCTCGCTCTTGTAAAGCCTGTTGAATTAACAGAATTTAGGTGTCTTAATTTATGCTCAATTCAATAATTTTATTATTGGATCAGTCTTTTTCTTAGCGTGTCGATGGCAGTCTAAAATGTGTCGGCCCAGAACTGAGTCACTTGTCTGAAGCCCTCTTGTAGCGTCCATTACTTGGTGCAATGGATCCGTGACCATTACTTTATAGAGCTTTAGGCACCTTTGACCAACAATGTACTCAAGTACGAATCAACGAGTATTTTGTAAATTATGATAAAATGTTTAAGCTCAAAATACTTGGGTTTCATGGTCATATCCGACACAGCTTAAATAAACGAAAGAAGGTTGCGACAATCGATCAGGTTAACCTTGGCTGACAATATAGCTCTTATCGAGAGTAAGCAGTTTCCTAAGAGTACCATTTTGAGCTTTATATGGTTGTAGGATGACTGATGAATAGCACTATAACCCAGAAGTTAATTGAACAATGAACTTTAAAGTCACCTGTTGATTTTAACCACTTTTGTTAGTTTTTGATCTAAACTGGGTACAAAGATACAATGAACCAAGTTTGAGTAACTTAGTTCATTGTATCTTTGAACTCGGTCATCAAGTAAAGGTCACATGCATTCTGTGTAGTCATTCAAATTAAACTGAAGACATTCGTCATTGAGATTATAAATAGTATACCTAATACAATAGGTTTTGGCGTGAGAAATTCATTAATCAATCTGAAACGGTAGTAAACGTTTGTTTATTAACTGTTTGTAGTAACTTCCACGTTCATTGTGCGGAGCCGTTACTCATCACTTCGGGACAAACGATATTTTTAGGATTTTGTTTATTCAGTAATTTCTTTATTTTCTCATGTCCTTTAAATAGCATCGAGAAGTGCTATTAATACGCTTTACACTAATATTTAACACATTCATAGATGTCATGGTCTTCTGTTTGATTTATTGCTACAGATATTCTGGCAACCTGATCACAAAAATACTTAGTTAAATTCTTCACAAAGCAAAATAAAACAACATTAGCGTACCATTATTTTCAGATTTCGGGGCTTATTGAACAATAAGACCTTTAAAAGATTAATACAAAGCATAGAATCTGTCGAAATAGAGTTTTTGCATAGTTGATCTATGTCGAAATCGCTAACCAAGCCGCATTCGGTCACGAAATTTGCGAGGCTGGCGGTGCCTGGTGCGCTATGTTAAATGTTGCCTCACATGGGCGAGGGCGAGGGCCTAATAGCTCTGCTCATTGTGTATGTATAGTGTAGGTACTACTTCTAGCAATGTACACATGCACCGGCACGGCAGACTTACATAGGGCCAGCTAGCATACAGGAGATATTCCAAAGGATTTTCCTACAGATCACTTTTCGCATAAAGCGACGCTAATGCCTAGTTCGGCTTTTTATGATGAGGAACAAGAAATGGCACTGAATTAAGCTACTTCTACTACTCGTTATCACATCAAAATTAGTTTGGAAATTAAAATAAAATATTCTTCTTAGATATTTCGTTCAGAAGCACAATATGGACAAATCCCTGCAACCGAACTTTCGGATGTGATATAACAACATGAGTTATGCACACTTTTATCTCGGGTATGATAGCGGCGGAGATGCGTCAATAACACAGTTCCATGGCGAGGCCAAGGCCGCCGCCGACGCCGCGCGGTGAATGGAGGCGCGTGCCACGCCGTCACTCGCTTATCGACTATTATTAGCCATAGAACATAGCCATAGTGTACCTAGATATTCTATATTGCTCATCGGCCATCGCCACACGCTCGTACTCGCACTCGTACTTCAATTGTGCTATACTACAACACTACCTATACAATGACGTGAACTACATATAGACAACATATTACACATGTTCTGAAATGTTTATGCCTTACTTCGAGCATTTGAGCTTCTTGGCTTACCGTCAAATTCTTGTTGCCATATTTGAATATGCTTTCATTTGTAAAATGCTAAGATCAATGATTGTTATTGAAAGCTCTGTAATTGGTGTACGGAAGTGGTACAAAACACTCGCTTAAGTCAGGAATATTTATTTTTGGATACGGTTTTTCTTTGGAAATGAGGATATACATAGATTTGAACGGTATTTATCTGCTGGCGTCTCAAAATTTCACGCTTCTTGAAACTTGAAGGTGTTTTTGTTATTCTAACTACACTGTTCATTCTTGTTTCGAAAACACATTGAAGTACTAAAATATGGTGACAATTTAAATATCAATATTTTTGTTTTATTTATGTTTTTTTTTTCTTTAATTCCAGAACCAAAGAAGGACAAATTGGAAAATGGTGGTGAGCTTATGAGGCCCGAGCGACCCAACTCCTTGACCGGCAAAATCCCACGACGAATATGCTACCAAGGAGATGTCGGTATGTATTGACTTAGGAAAATAAATACAACATACCTATGAATAAATAAAGGTCATGGTCAGAATCGTGACATAAAGCACTTAAGGACTAAAACATTATTCCAAATTGCTAGATACAGCTGATGCAGTGTTTACTTCGACCCTTTATCGAATAAACGTGTAAGTGTATTAGCCCATAAATGTTCATAGGCTTGGCCTTACACGTTGGTAATTAATAACCCCTAAATGTGAGCCGTTTGGGAATTACAGGTGGGTTAGCTAATTTGCTAATGAGAATTAAATTACTTTTAAGTGTGGTAAAACCTGCAAATAGATAGACAGAACATCGTGCCGTTTTACAGCAGGTTTTATTACTAAAAATATGTTACAAACTACTAAAAATATGTACATTAACTGTCACTTCAACTTGGACTGTACAGAAACTACCTTAAAATGATGGAATAAATTAGATTTTATAATCAGCATGATGATATGGGTACTCTTATCACAATCAACGACTTGTTGCAGACCTTAGCATATATATAATTCTGAACAAAAAAATGCTGTACGTACGTTTGTGTTCCAGTGGGTGGTTACGGGTCGTCGGGCGACAGCGGCGGGCACGGGCACGGCCACGGCGACGCGGAGGAGCAGCTCATGCTCTCGGAGCTGCCCGAGCCGCCCATCGCGCTGTCGGAGATCGGGCCCATCCCGCCGCCGCCCATGTTCAGCTCGCCCAGCCCCACGCGCCACCACCACCACCAGCAGCACCAGCAGCACCAGCACCAGCACCAACACCAGCATGCGCACGCGCATAGCCAACACCCCCTTGCGCAACATCCTCTCTCTGACTGTAAGTATACAATATTCTAACCCAGACACTTTGTTAATCTTCAAAGATTTATCTTCATAAATAATAGTACGCGGGATGAGCTGAACCCTTTTGTACTTTAGAAACGCACACGCGTAAGTGGTGACAAAACTGCTTACTCCAATCCAAGAATATTTAGTAGTGCATTCTCGGCCACGACCAAAAGACGCCATTCATTAATAATAACGATTGCATTAGTTTGCAGTCGAACGAGCAGCAGAACGTAAGATGTATTGATAGTGAGTGATTGGTTATTATTGTCATTCACCAGCCGAAGAGGAGGACGATCCTGAGGACGACGACGTCGAGCCCCTGCCTCACGGTGCGGACACGTCCCGCGTCGAGGAGATCCCGCCGAAGGAGCCCATCTTCAACGCGGTTCCGCTCAAGTCGGCGCTCAAGAAGCGTCCCGCGCCGGCCGCGTCCCCCGCCGCCACCCCGCTGGCGACCCCGCTCGCGCCCCGCCAGGACCATCACCACACCAGCTTCAAGTCAGTATCCCACTGTTTCGCAACCCACCATACTTCATGTACACTTCCATATAGACACTACCGTACTCCAATTCCGAGTCTAAGTCTAAGATTATTATCAAATTTTGGAAAAAAGCTGTTTTTTATACATGAAAAATTTTAAGTTTCCATTGCAAAACAATTATTTTTAACCTTTTTATTAAATGTGCAATCAAAAATCAACTTGGAATTTAATACCAAAGAAGTTGAGCCAAAGATTCTGAATTCGAGTATAGTCATAAAAGAATTCCTTGCTTAATTTTAACTTAATTCTAACCTTAAATCTGCAGTTTGAACAATAAATTACACGTATTACTCTCTGAACACGATGTTGTCAAAATGATTCTAGTTACTCAGCTTTTAATACACCCGCTGTGATCCCGAATCGCTGACCCCGCAATTCCACGACGTTTAATTTCAAGTTTTTGACAGTTTATTTTTACTTTGAATTATCATTTTGACGTAATTGTGAGCGAGAAGATAGTACAGCTGTTCATTGATATTCATATGAAATGTTGGGCGTGATAGTGAAAGTTCCGTTTATTTCCACCATGCGTCGGCGAGCAGGCGGCCGCCGCCTAAACCGAGGATCCGCATATGGTAACAGTCCCCTACGTTATGCCAGTGTTGTTGAACCACGCATCGCCACCGACCTCCCGACGGTCCGCTTCGCCTTTAGTCCATGCATCGTGCTGTGCACGCTTCCGAATCTCATCTCTCTCTTATTTTAACTGTCGATGTCTTAAACTGTCTACACACTAATGCCATTATAGATGCATATGATAATGACATACGATTGTGATGCTTTGATTGAACTGAACATAAATAATAGTATAATTGAAAAAAAGTGTAAAGAGCCGAAATTTTAAAACAGAAATCCTGTATGAAATGTTTGGAGCCACAACCAACATGTGACGTGCTGTTGTTAAAGTTATGGCTGTTTTCTCTTATACTCTTGCTCTGATCGTCGTTGTTCTATGTTGCATGTTCGTGTACTTTCATTTTAGATTGACGAGCATAGACTTTTTGATTATTTTGATATATTTTTTGTTGTTTCTTAGTTGACATATTATGGAGGACATTATATTTATCCAATTAGTATTAGTTCTTTGTTTTGTTAATATTGAGTTTCGTCATATTGATTTAAGTAGTTATAAATATGTCAGATACATATATGATACGTATTGTTGTTGTAATGATTGAAGGAAGGCTTACAGCCTAACTTAGAAAGTGCATATTAGGTCTGTGACTGTTCTAATAATTATGACTCATCAGTGTTTGGTACTAATTTCAATAAATTGTGGAGCACTTGCATGGTCACGGTGCTGGTTCAGTGGGCAAACACAAAAAGGTGCTAATATAATAATTATCTTACCCACTAAGTGACACCTACCATTATTCCACACTGAATCCAATTCATAGAAAGAAAAACATCCTTTATCATCCAGAAGAATTTGAAAATGAGAGCCAGACAAATGAAAACATTAACTTATCAAATGGAACTCAAATAAAAATCTTAATTGCCTGTCATAGACCCCTTATTACTTTTATTTTCTGCATTATTAGCTTACACTTGCAAACGCACAAGGTAGTCTAAGTATTAGCACGTATAGCTCTTCATATCGTAACTCGATTGTTTATGTTTAGTACGCGGCCGGTGCGCGTGGGCAACGGCATAGATAACAAAGAGAACGCGCGGCCGTGGGAGGAGTACGAGACGTGCAACAACGAGTCCGACCGCGTCGCCGCCAAGCTGGCGCGCAAGGAGAGCCTCAACATCAAGCTAGCGCTGCGCCCCGACCGCCAGGAGCTCATCAACAGGTATGCTACTCTATTTTATACTATACTCTTCTCTTAGAAGTAACCCTTCTTGTGACGTGAATTAAAATTACCTCAATTTTGACAGACTTGTCAGTGTCTGCAACCCAACAACAACGTTAAAACAACGACCATAAAGATCATTCACAGTAACGCAAAGTTATAGGAAAAATAACCGCGACAGGACTGTATACGCCAAAAGTTATAGCTACCGCTGCCCTTTAACAAAAGAGTGATACGATGGACCGGCTCCATGCAGAGTTTTTAGAAGACTCAAATAAAAAAAATCATCGTCTTGCTCGCACGTTTTATGACCGCGACTATAACGAGTCTTGTGTGATAAGTGTAGCTCGGAGTAGCTCCTACTTATAAGCTCAAAAAATATACAATATGAAATGAAAGTTTTAATATAATATAGTTAGTTAGTTATTAAATAATATGAAAGTTTGTGTGCACTGGAACTAAATAGATATTTAAATCGTGGTGATTAAGAGGAGCTATGAAGTGAGCGTATAATGAGTCCTAGAGAATAAATTGGGGTTTGTGAGAACTAAAGTATATCTGAAAATTAAAACTGGATTAATAGATACCTATCTATTGTCATATCTGCAATGCCTTTGATTGACAAAATAGAGTCATTAATTATTAATTTATCTAAATCCTATCTAATCCGTAATAATCTATTCTTAACAGCTATCACCTAACGTAGACTTGTCCGAACTAAACTGGCTTCCAGTCTTACTGTTTGGTTGCTATCTATCATTTGACCTTCGTAAAACAAGCCTCGTTTCTATTGTATTAGAAACGACTTCCTGCTGATGTGTGTTTTGGCACTACCCTGACATTGTACCTAATGACAGGTGATAGTTTGGCTAAAATTATCCCGGAACCATAATTATGTTCACATAGAACTGGCTGGCTAGAAAATTAACTGATTAATTATGTTTACTATAAAGCCGAAAAGTTTAAGCTAAAAAGAAAAATAAATGGTTTAGTGGTTAATAAATATGACTTCTAAGCATGTCAAGCAGCTGGGAATGTGTCCATAGTGCAGATTGGATGCGGAAGATAACTTTCATAAATGACAGAATCATTCAGAACTTCAGGTGCGTTTGCCAAATAGTAACACTCATCATAACTGTTTGTTTTTAAGAAATTACGTAAAATTACTCAAATTCCTTTGTATGATATCATAGTCACAACATTGTCAATGTCACTGCCTACGTTCTAGCTAATGAGGGTTGGCAGTATTACGTGTTCATTTAATATTTACACCATCATGTATTATTTTTATCATTAAATAAATTATCACAAGGAAAACAAAGTATGCTCGGCTAACATATTGAAATAATATTTCTAATTCGGTCGTGAAATAATAAGGAAAAGTTGCTGAACCATTTAACATATAGATTGCACTTGCCAAAGTTTATTTGCACAGTTGGTTAGGTAGATAATGAGCGTATTTATACTTTTTAATAAGTTTAATCTATTAAAAAAAAATTTTTGACGTGATAATATGGTTCTGTCAGTAAGTCCTGTACATAAATGTAACATAGAGTAATAATATCATGAAGATATTTTTTCCAAGTAATTTATTTCATTTGGCTTTATAGCTGTCTAGAGAAAGATAAGTACATTAATTTGTGAATTAACGTTCGCACGAGTAGGTACATCAACACATGCACGTGTACGTTACGTAACTCAGTCCGGCACAGTAATAGTCCATTCCGACCGTCTGGCAACAATGCACGCCTGGGAGCGTTATTTTAGTCAGCACCGTCAAAGTCATTGTTATCACTGTTTTATTTCTTCCTGTTTCTAAGAGCTCGCTCTTGGCATTGGCATTGTTGCAATTTTCACTAATAGCTATTGAATAACCCACGTTTACTTTACCTCAATAGGGGATAATCCAATTTTTTTTTTCTTTGTCCGTCGGGTGTTTTATTGAAAAGTATTGGACACGTATTCTTTCTTTTTTCACGTGGTCATAAAATTACGGAGATATATTGAGTTGAAATGGCGCATGACGTCACATGTAGGTAAGTTTTATACCTACTTGTGACGTAGTAAGCCCCCACTCTCCAACTTTAATGAGTTTTAACTAAGTAATTTTTTGATATTTTGATAAAACAAAAAATACGTGTCTAATATTTTTGTATTACCTGTCTGACGGACAAAATAGAATGTCGTTTTCTTTACCCAGTCCGATCCCCTATTATCGTATCAACTAACTTTTACTACACTAAACCTACATCGTAATATAAGCCATCTGTAAATTTTTAGAACAGCCCTAATTTATTAATTATACCTGGGAGCTAAATTACGGGTCTTGGAAATTAGCCAAGTGTGTATGTAAATCGGATATTATGAAAACAATTTCTCACGTAAGCTTTAGTTTTTATGTAGTCGGTCGGTACTCGGGAGAGGATAAATGTTGTTAGTTTTCGGTGCAGCGTTGGGGAGGGAGTTAGATGAGTGCGTGCGGGTGTACGATAGTCGGTAGATCGTGATGTGTGTGTGATGGCGCAGGAACATCCTGGTGGTGCAGAGTGAGCACGAGCGGCAGGAGTCGTGGGAGGCCATCGGCGCGCGCCTCATCCGCCGCCTGTCCATGCGGCCCACCGCCGAGGAGCTCGTCGAGAGGAACATACTCAAAAGTAAGCATACTTCTTTCAACTTGTCCTCGAAGTTAACGTGTTAGCAACTCAAGAGACCATCATTATTTCCTCTTGACCTACATTTTCTGTGTGGCCCTCCCGTTTGCCTGATTAAAATCCTTTAGCATGTATGTATGTGCGACAGTTACATAAAACATACTCCTTGTGTTAGTTTACCATGCGTAACTGTACTATCTAATCTAGTTAGGAAATATAACAATAGAATACAGATTATCCATTGGAAATGTTGTTAAAATTTATGTATGTTATAAAACATTACATGGCTTTAAGCAGTTAGTTTTCAAGATAATTAAAAATAACAATTCGCATGAAGATCTCACATTCAATTTATGTCTGAATTTTGCACCGACTTGTTTGGTTAATACAATTCCTGAATACATGCAAAATATACCTAAAAGTACCTTCCTGAATAAATACATTTTAATTCCTAACATGTTATTAAAAAATGTAATAATATTACAGGCCAGTCACCCGCCGAAGAGAAGAAACAGAAAGAGGAGAAGAAGCGCTACTTGTTGCGCAAGCTCAGCTTCCGACCCACTGTCGACGAACTCAAGGAGAAGAAGATCATCCGCTTCAGTGATTACATCGAAGTCACACAGGTAATCATTATAACTATCGAGTAGAACCCTACCTTTGTACTCAAATGTTTTATGTTTTTTCCTGTGTTCTCTACTGTGTGTACATAAATAGTAAAATAAATAAATGAATAAAAATAGAATCTTTAAAAAAAAACCGAAGCCTTTACCACACGATTAGCGATAAAGTGGGATTGAAATATGCTGCCGTAAATCTGATATTAAACCTGTTTAAAATTGTTGTAGAGATTCTTTTTTAATATTAAATTGGCGTACTCCATGAGGCCAACCTCAGTCTCGTCGTGAACACAGATATGAGTTCCACCATGGAACGAGCTTACCCAAAAGAAGGCTATTAACTCGCGACTTAAATAGATTGGAATCCAGAAAAGATTTGAAAAAAGCTGTCTAGGTCCATTGAGCCTATTTAGTTGCTATGCCTGTTTAAGGTCTTGTTGGCGCTCGTCGTATTTTAGATGTTAGATAGATCTCATTTGTGCGACGGTGATGAACGCAAATAATTTCAGTCGAGCCGACCTTCATAATATGCTTCCGGTATTGTTCGTCATCAATAAGAGGAGGAGGAGCAGCTCGTGGCTAAATAATAACAGTCGCACGGGTCGATCTTTAAGGTTAAGCCGTGCTTGCCGAGGTTAGTCCGTGGATGGGTGACCATAATTACATACCGAGTTTCCTCCATGCCTCGGAAAGCACGTTAAACCGTTGGTCCCGGCTGGCATTTGTAGATCTTTGACAGTCGTTACGGAAGTCAGAAGCCAAAAGTCTGACATCCAGTCTTACCAAGGGGTATCATATTACCCAGTTACTGGGTTGTCGAGGTCAGATAGGCAGTCGCCTCATGTAAAATACTAGTACAGAGCTGTATCCGGTTAGAATGAAAGCCGACCCCAAGATATTTTGGAAAAAGGCTAGGCAGATGATGATATTGTTTGTCATCAATAATTAGGTATAGATTAGAGCTTAAAATACTGTATAAGCTGTGAGTTTGTCACTGGACAGCATAAGAGTTACTTTAGGAAGAAATAATACCTCCTTCCTGATTTCGGTTGTGCAGTGGGCTATAGCTCAATTAGTTTGTTCGCCAATATTAATGAGTGTAATGTTTGTTCAGGCGCATGACTACGACCGCCGCGCGGACAAGCCGTGGACTCGTCTGACTCCGCGGGACAAGGCAGCCATCCGACGCGAGCTCAACGAATTTAAGAGTTCGGAGATGGCCGTACACGAGGAAAGCAAGCATCTTACTAGGTAAGCCCGTGTTTTGCATAGTTTTATAGTCGATCTGGTACCGAACTTAGCACAGATAACCTCCTCTAGATTCCGTAAGATGAACATTTTGCTTGTATTCGAATTCATCAAATTTAGAGGTAAGCAAGCGATGCCCGGGTGCATCGAAATTTTATGTATCGATAAGCAAGAACGTATTGATCATGAATTCATGACACTTTTGTGAGAAAACGTATTAATACAATAGTACCCAATGAGTAGGGAATTAGGGAAAGACATCAACGTGAGTCATCAACTACAAGTTGAACTGTCGTAAAATGTACGATTTTTATATTTTTACTTAACATTTAAATATTATCCCATATTTTTTAGGGTTCCGTACCCAAAGGGTCAAACGGCACCCTATTACTGAGACTTCGCTGTCCGTCCGTCCTTCCGTCTGTCACCAGGCTGTAGCTCATGAACCGTGATAGTTAGCCAGTTGAAATTTCTACAGATTATGTATTTCTGTTGCCGCTATAACAACAAATACTGAAAACAGAATAAAATGTTTTATTTGCTCATAAATAATGGCACGGAACCTTCGTGCGCGAGTCCGACTCGCACTTGGCCTGTTTTTTTTTTATAACTTGATGTCATGGATATTTATCTACACCATTTAACAGCATAGGTAGTGTTTTCATAAAAGTATAATTATTTTATCGGAAATAATTAAATCTCGAAATCTTTAGCGGCCCTAACGTCTGGTCTACACTGAAGAGAATATATATACGACCATCGAGTTATATTTGTGCTAACTCGTGGATGTGCGGAGCGCATACGTTGCCTTCTAGAGACTGTTGTTTTGCATCCTCGTCAAAGTCAAGGAGGTAACTCTAATGATTTTCGACCCGAATCAATAATAAAATGGATATGTTTTTATAAAAAAAATTCTCATTTACGGAAATCGGTAAGTGAGAACCACCCGTGTTTTAAACGCGGTCCATCTGATCCTCGCCCTATAACCGCGTTTTTACACATCAAACAATCTCAAACGTTTGATCGATATTTTTTAATTTCCTAAACCACGTTAAGGGGGTTATTCTGAAATACTGACAAATTTAAACAACTAAAAACAATTTAAATTACGGTACCGTAATTTAAATTCGTCTTTTGTGGCAACCTCCTGAATTTTGACGAGGATGCAAAACAACACTTTGTATATGGAATCTAAAGGAGGTTATCTGTGGAACTCAGCAGAAAATTTTAGTTCCCTACTTACATGCCGCAGATCGTAAAAAACCGAAGGTCGTTTTCTCTAGAAACGTGTTACTGCTTTGTCGATATTGACTTGTGCTATCTGTGGTCCACAGATTCCACAGACCTTGACGGCTGTGCCTTAGAGCCGGAGCGGAGCGTATCGCCGTCGCGCGCGGCTGAGCGCGGAGCGTGGCGCGAGTGTGGCGCGACTGTGGCGCCACTGTGGCGCACGGTGCGCCTGCGTGCGGCGCGGCCCGCCGTAGCTACTTGAGCGTCTCTTCCCGACCACCGGCCGCGGCCGCACCTGTGATTTTTAATGTTATTTATATTGACTTCTTCCGTTTTCTGGAAGATTTTTATGCAATAACTTACCCGAACGCATCGGTAAAGTGTTGAATATTCTAAAGTTGCGTTGTACCGCCGTCTGACGTTAAGTTTTGTACGTGCGTATTGCGTGCCGAGAGTGCAATTTGTTTTTTTAATTTACCTACTATGTATCGTAGTTATTGCCGAGTACAATTATTGTCATTATGGTATCGTTTATTATAATTAAGTTGACGTATTCTAAGCATAACTATACATTCTTTGAATTGACCTTCGAGAAAGGTTAGTGATACTGTTTATTGTGGTGGAGATTATGCGCTTTCAAACTATGTGAATTGTATGTAACGTTTACAAGTGAATTATTTTGATATGTGAGACGTATCCGACATATTGTATTTTTTGTAAACTTGTGATTTTTCTTATATTGCTAGCTCTTAGCTCCGTAGTCGTTAAGCTAGATTTCAACTTTAAACTATTTATTTGGGATAAAATTTATACTGTATTATGTTACGGTCACAAATTATATTTTTTCTTTGTGTCGTATTTTATAAGGTAGACAAATTACAACACACATTTTCGCTAAAAGCGGCGCTAAATGCAACGTTTTATAATAAGTACAGATCTTTTATACTTCCTGAATAAAATGTTAAATCGTTCTAAATAAATTTTACAAGTTGCTGCATTTCTTTGAAGTTAGAGTTTGTATTTTGGAGATACTACCACAGTTTTTCAATAATTTGTTTTTAAAATTTTTGTGAACTTGTATTTTTCACTGACTGGGTTTTCTATTAGATTTTGTAATATTTTGTTGATATGCGATTATAGGTGTTATATTGGTTAGAAACTTTTTAATAAAAGCGCGTGTCTACGATGTAGGTAATACTTCGGAATGTTCATTTGATGTTCTGAAAGTGCTTCCAAATATGAGAATAATCATTTTCCAATTGCGAAGAATGTCGATATTAGTGCAATTCGTTATGGTTATCAGTTACACGTGCCGTGTTTATTTGCTCAATCGTAGCCAAACGCGAAATTGTGTACTAATGCCACTAATATACCACCTATTATCTCCCGAACTTACATTTCAATATTAATTCCTGTAAAGTTTAATTGGTATCATTAAAATAATCAATACATAGTTTGCCAGAAGTATGCATGAACTGTAGTGAATATAATTTTCTGTATAGGCAAATAATTCCATAATTACTTATAAATGAAACAATAGCAAAATAAACGTTAACCACCTTAACAGAGGCAATTAATTTGTGATTATTCGATAAGACTACTGGTCCACTTACGAGATTCCTAAGTACAGGGAAGAACTCAGTGATTATAACGCACTAATAGAACACTGTTGTTATTAAAATAACACTGAATATTGAGCTCAATGTTAAGCGTGTTAAATAGATAGGCTTGATGTCCATCGTGTGCGTGAGGACTGACGAGCAATGAGCAACCTCGGCGGGAACAAGGTGATATCATCGCGTCGCTCTAGCCTAGCTCTAGTGTAAGCTACTCAAACGTTGAACGAACTAAATCACTAAGTAATCATTCAATAAGCTATTATAAAGCTGTAGCTGTTAATTACATAATTATACGCCTTCTGAGATTATACAGATTGTTTGATAACGTGTCGATACGTTTTGTTTCACGTCGAGACTCCGGTCGGCTCGACTACATATAGAGCAATAATACTGCTATCGGCTTGTTTGGCAGACGAGTGACATTATTTGAACTAGCGTTGAAAACTTTTTATATTACTGTATAGATTAATTCTTCTTAGTGTAACTAATAGATAGGAATCAGTTATAAATATTTTTTAGGAGCGATGTATTGTTCAGTAGCGGTGCCATTTCGTGTGACGTGTTTCATGAGTAAGTCATCCGGGTCCTGATTGCGAGGGGCGAGTCCGTGTGAGTAAGTACTGTCGGCCGTGTTACTGTCGCCAGTATTCGAGTCAATTTGGTAACACGAACTTTGCATCAGTCTGAAGAATGTTTTCATTACACGTGTTTTCATATAGCGATTATTCTTTTATGTTAAGTCAATGTGTAATTACAGTACATTATACAAAATTATCATAGCAAGCTACAAGAATGTTGATATAATGGTTATTCTTGAGACCATTCCATTATAGAATAAAGTGGAAGCCAAAATGACGACTTATTTTTCTAAACGATTTTTGTTAGATTTGCAATTAAAACGAATAAGATAAAATGTAGATGTTTATCGATATATAATATTACTTAATAAGACATTCAGATTTTCCAAAGATCTAAGGCTCAACTAAATTCTTTTAACTAGCTTACATATTATGACATCTCCTGTGTATGTATGTGAAATTCGTCGAAAGTTATCGTCAAAGCCTTCTCCAGGTGATACATCCCACAGGTGTATAACTTGCGATATTATTTTTTATAAAATCAAATGTGATAATATAGTTATTTTTATTTCTAGTGTTAAATATGACTACACTTTTTTACATTCATATGTTATTCAATCATTTCCTATGAAAAAATAATGACTTATTAGCCAGACTTTCAATCGCAAACACTTATTGTTTCACTAGAAATCAGTTCTTTTTATATTTTTCACACAGCAAATAGCATCACAGACACTGCAATGTTTCGTATAGGGATCGTCAAAATGTAGGTTTTTCGTGTTATTTAATATAACTCATAAAGTATTTTGATAACAAGCGCAGGCAAACTGTTGAAATATTGACTTAAAATATTTTTCCATGTTTACACTAACGGTGTACGTAATAATGTACTAGTGTTAAATATACCCATTATATTTATGTGACGCTAAATGTACATGCAGGCTGGTTGAAAACGATGAGGTTTGCTTACATATTTGTTCTATTTTGCCGAACCTACCTGGTCAATATCTCTGAAAGAGCCAAGGTTATGATTTAATAAAAACTTGCTCGTGTTACTCGATAAAGTAAAGCGAATTTGTAAGCACCGTAAAATAAAGAAGATCTTATATCAACTACGACATAATCCATGTATTGCGGTAGTGATTCTAAAGCAATTATATCGATAAACATTCTTTTAAAATTATGTCTGTATATAATTTTATTATAATGTAAATTATGGAATCTCTCATTTCCAATAATATCGTTCATAAATCTTTGTGCTATTACGATTTATAATTGCTAATCTTCAGTAATCTGTATACTGTTGCTTTTATTTTAAACATCATGTAAATTATTAATGACTTGTTGTAATGAGTATATATAGCTATAAAATTACTTGTTTTATATAAACTAAGTCTGTAAATATCATAATTATACATTAAGTTTTATACAATATTGTTTTTGTTTCTACCCCAACCCTGATTATTTTATTTTTGTACTAAAAACGGCACAAAACAATAAACACAATTCACAACTTAAACATGGAAACACAAAAGTGGTGTGTACCCAAGCAAAGCGAACTATTGTTTTGGGGAGGTTTAATGAAATATTAAATGAAGGCTTTGACCCGTGAGGCTGTGCCGGTGTCGACTTTCGATGGCGCTAACTTATGGTCGTGCGACTGGGCTGAGAGAAAGTTAACTGTAGTGCGTGCCCGTTACCGCTCGCTCGCTCGGTCCGCGCTCAGTCCGCGCCGGCCACCGACGCATCCGCACCGCCGCACGCGCCGAGCCATGTTTACCTCGCAACTCACGAGCTCGCAACAACATAACAGAAAGTGACAGTGTTCAATAACAAAGCTTATCCAGAAAAACGTGAATACAGTGTGTGTAGTGCTGCAGCCCATGAGTCCAGTGCGCGGGGTCACGGTGTGAAAGTGCGGCCGGAACAAAGGATCGTTGCTATGACGTTCTCTGGAAACATGAAGGAGAGTAAACCGCGACCCGTGAAAGACGCATGGGAGTCAGAGGTGAGTGTACCACACACCATGATTTCTAATTTCACATGCATGTGTCGCAGCGGTTTATTTTATTGACACGCGTGGGATCAATGGTATTGTTGTGGTATCATAGATTTCATCTCAGTTAATTATTATTCGTGTGACAGTTATCTGTATTTAATCACGACTTTCTCTTTATTATTAGATATGACAGATATATTCAGGAGCTTATCGTGCGAAGCTTTTAAGTCTATTGTCTTTTGTAACGGAAAAATGCAACTGATATGAATAGTCTCACTTTTTAAAACAGAATGCATTCAATGATACATGTATCCAAATTTACATACTTGTGGGCCTTGGACGCTTCATCTTAGTTGCAATACCGTAAAAAAACACAGCTGCCCAAGAAATACGAAATACTTTTAGAAGAATTTCTTGAATTCGGCTCTGTTCGTGACCGAAAATTTTAAACATAACTGGGAGCTTCAATAGCTTTTACGAAGGCATTCTCCATTGCACTAAGTTCCTACCTATGACTAATAACGTTCCAAAACGTTTATTATCTAAGTGCGAAAATGTTTTGATCGTGCACTTACGACTCTACTTTAACGATTGTCGGTAAGAGTACCTAAAGTAAAAACTTGCCGTTTTCGGTTTTACATTAGTAACGCATTACTCAAATAAAGGTAGATGAAACAATTCGATACAGCTTGTGCATAACTTAACATGTATTTTAAAGCATGTCTAACTGCATAACTGGTGAAATGTGGGTGTATGTATTATTAGGTACACCTCTGCCTAACCCTTGGGTCTTTAAAGTCGTGATGCTATGTATTTATAGGGCCTGATCAAATTAAGGGTAACTGGTTCTTAATAACCGGAAGCGACTGTTATAACACGAATAAATGATTACATCTCAATAACATTCAAGAAACGGTTCCTTTGAGAAATTTCAAAACTGTACCTATTGTGTGTTCATTCATTAAATGTTACGGCTTAATCATCGCTTACGGTTCAATGTGTTTGAATACATAATATGTTCTTATTTCATACCTTTTTCTTCTGACAAACACTTATTATTGAAAGAACACGAGTCTCTTAACAGAATTACTCAAAACACCATGCCTGTATGTCCGTACACCCAGACTCCGGGCTCCACTACTGAGAAATTACCTACTGGATAATCAAACGCCGAACCCCGGGTACATCATTCGCGTTTACGACAACGAGACCAACGATGAAACATATTCTCACAGGCAAATGTACCTATGTCTGGAATTCAGACTTTTTTTTGGGACAAGCCCGCCACTGTTCCCAAAACACTGGTACTCTTGAAAGCCAGAATCAACAGTGGCAACCACCAGAAAAGCGCTGACACAATGAAGCTCGAGGTCCCAGATAAACCATTTAAGTTGGATCGCGCAACGAAATTAATCATAAAAGAATGGCGGATGAGTTCAGTAAACATGATAATCCTCATGCTTTCGTTTAGGCAACCACATAAACCAACAAAACTATAATTGAGTTACTATTTAGGGATAACTTATATTCTTAGAACTGTCCGCGGCATTTGAAACCGGTGGCGTTGCGATGTCGTGGTTTTCTATGCATAGATCAGCAATCGCCTCAGTATTTTCACTTCCTTTCCAGCCATTATATTTATCGTCTTTCACTAAATGACTACGTAGACCTTGTAAAACAGGACAACTTTTGCTATATTAACATACGCAGGTAAGTATAAATGTAGCTACTAACAGTTGTAGAGAGCTAGATAAGTTTAAGATTAATCTGGAAAATAACATCTACTTACGTATTAAAGCGATGCTAAGGCCAAATGATCTTAGTTTTTGCACTAGGAGATTGGTCTCATAGCAGGGAGGTATGCTAAGTTATGTATAGTGGTTAAAGTCTCTTCAAGGAGGGATGAAACACATATGACTAAAAAAGTTATTCTGAGTAATTCATATAAATGTTGATGGATGCAGAGTTAGAGGAAGACCAAAGAATAGATGAATGGACTGTGTGAGAAATAATTTGAAAGAAAGTATTAGTCGACAGTATAGTACCTAAGTCGAGCTAAGATGAGTACCTAGTCTTAGGAAGAACTCACTAACTATATAATACTACTTCTTCAACAATTTTTTTGAAGTTCCGTTTTGAAAGTTTTAAACATTTTTGGGTGCAGTGCAGCAGGTGTTAGTACAGCACATACGATATTTCAACTTGTGCGATTGCAAAACATCTGTCTCAATGGCAGTAATTCACAGATATCCATACATGCAGTCAACAACTAGGGACCATTTTTTGCCTATTATAGTGTTTAGTGCCAATAATATACAATAATAGTTCTATGTGCATAAGTACATAGAACTATTGTTACATGCCTTACCTATATCTACATTGCACATTGCACAATGCACATGCGTAAATTCTCTCACAAAACGGGCAAAATACTAACAATCATTTTTGAAGGCTTAGTCAAACGAGTTTTGCAGACGAGACGGTAAGGTAGCAAGCTCCATTCCTTAGTATCGTTGGTAGGAAAAGTGACTGACCATCTGTGATGTAGGTATTCCTATAGTATACTTAATTAGATATTGCAGTAACGTAGGTATACCAATAATGTTCGTAATTTACCTATCGTAACACAACGTTACAAAGAGGCTAGAAAGAATCCAGAAGAATGTGAATCTAGGTAGGTATACCTACTACAAGATATAGCCTCGAGACTTATTTTGCAATATTTTCCTTTGGGCCAAAGTATGGTGAGCGCAACGTTTGTATTTACTATAGTAAGTAATAGTAATTTAATATCGAAGATATATACTCGTAAGCTGCTTAATTTTCTCTAACTAGCGGAGGCGTAGTGTGGTGTCATCCCGTCCAACGCAGCTAAACTTTTTAGGTACAATAAACAAAATACCTATATCAGAAAATATAGGTTCTCCTATAAAAAAACATATTTAAGTAGATTTAGAAATCGAGAAACTTTGCTATTGCGAAAAAAAATCTGATAAGGAATTGGTTTCCAAACTTGAAGCTTTTTGTGACTTTTTGGCGAATGATGTGAATTGAGTGAGAGGGAAGTGTGTCAGTGTTGATATTAGGGTGATATTCACGAAAATTGTACATTTGCTTCCCTCTCCGCGTCCAGCTCGATTATTTTTTATTTTCCACTTCAATAATAGCTCAATTTTATTCACCCTAATTCTAAAACTATCCAGAACTATAATTTATAATACTCAGTAAGTAAGAGAAAGCAAGATATTATAATATTTCAAATTTTAAAATTGTATTCACAGAAATTTCATAATAAAAATCAGGTCCATTTTTACTTAAAGCAACATTAAAAATACTTTAAAAATAATCGAATTGTGTTAGTCTAAAACTTAGTGTTTTTTTAGTATGCTTATATCCATAACAATAGATTATTCTTTAAAATAAATAAAACAAACAGTAATTAATACATAATTTACATATTTAAATGGCAGTCCAATATTATACTCATCTCTGTTTTTCATCTCGGTTACAGTGTTTTACAACATTATTTCCAACATGGAAATAAAATTATCTACTGGCAACATTACGCAACAAACATTGTTAACAGATGGCGTGACTGTGGATTCGCCATTTTGTTGTTTCACTCAGTGCGATCAATTTTGTGCGTAACGTTATAATTCGACATTTATTCGTGACATTTGTTTTGGTGGTATATTTGAATTCGGTAATACTTTTCAGGTTTTTATATAATTATGAGAAAAGAATCGTGGTTGAAGAAGTGAAATCAGTAGAAGTAATTTGTTTAAACTAATTGATGACGGCTGTACAAAATATTTTGTAGGTTAGACACGTGCTAATTGTTCATATATGATATTTCTCCGTTACTTTTTTCTGATACGTAACAGATATGAAAAGGTAAAGCTGCGTGTATAAGGTGTTATAAAAACTACCTAAAGAAATTTAAGGAGTTGATTAATAATAAGGATGTTATGTTCCTACACTGTTGACATTGATAAATATCGATGTCACCATAAAATCCTAAGCTGGGATGCTATATTAATTATTAATATGTGATTCCTAAAAATTACTTTCCTAAAGTAATCGTACTTAATAAAGCAATATTATAAGTCAATCAAAATAAAAGCTTTTTATTTACCTCCTGGATAAAATGAATGGCCCAAAGACCCATTAAATAAAACTAATATTTATTTTTATACACTTGTAGTTGTATTATGTACTAGTCCTTACAATTGCTATCTGTTATCTTGTCTGTTACATTAAATTTATTTTCATATCTTGTTCATATCCGTTACGTACAATTATTATGAATAACACCCATTAACGGCGCTGCCGATGCCGCAGCGGTCGCAGCGATGTCATCCGTGATCCGGGTCGCAGCACTCAGCCGGCCAGTGTTGGCTGACCGCACACGGCAGCGCAGCACGATGCGCCTCTACATTTCTAATTACAATTTGTCACCGGCCAGTAACCATTCAAGATAGGTACACATACCATATATTGTTATCTTCCATGTCGTTTTGTACCAATGTACCCTTATCACAATAGTATCCTATTTAGCCCAAAGGTTGATTGGTAGAGAATGCCTTCAGCCTTGCAGGTCTGGTTATGTACAGTACATACCACTACTGTACAGTCATGAGGTTTAAATAAATATAGATATATAATAGATGCCAATTTAAAAAAGTAAGAGGAAAATCTTAATTGATGAGCCAATAATGAATTGATGAACTTTCAAAAGTTACAAAACACTTCGATCGTTGGCTTATATTATTCATCGTCGATTTGTATATTAATAAAATAAGAATATTATCGTAATCAAAACACATACGGTAGGATATTATTTTTTATTTTTTAAACTACGTAAGTACTCATAATAGGTTTTAGAAGTGTAGTGCTTATAGATACCATGTATTATTAATTATTTTCTTGGCATTAGATCATCATGTCTAAAATTCATCATTCAAATTACACATGCACCCAAAATATACTTTTTACCTTACGACATTCAAATACTTACAACAAAAACTAGTAAGCAAGGTGAACAAATTTTAAAAGTTCACGACCTTCTGCAGTTTCGATTGTCACGAAGTTCATCTCAACATCAAGTAATAGCTCTTTCAACTATTTAAACGCAACGAAAATTCTGTCACTTTTACGTAATTCTAATTGTATCTATATCTATATAGATAGACAACTAGTTACTGAGTATTACTTACTGAGAACTAGGTGAGCTTTGAATAGACGGACATAGATATGTGTACCACTTGGTTTTAAACAGATCCATATACAGGTTGTTTGCAGGTAGTATTTCAAAACGTTCGGTCAGCGGTCCGGTTACAATCTCGCAAAGTCGCGACCAATAACATATATAATTGAACGAAGATAGACATAGATAGAAGAGGCTTAAGAATTTTAGATGTATACTTATGTCCTACTTCATTATTTACATTAGGTACTCATACTTATTTAACATCAAACATAAATGCTAATATTTGGTATGATATTTTTGTTGGTATTTATGAAATCTCTTGAAAGGGTCTACATATGAGCTATAAAATACTTGGACAGGTTTGACCAGGGTTATTACAAAAGGTGCTCAATGCTACCTAGTTGCAAAGGCCATGAAGGTATTTTATGGCCCAGCTACGTGCAGACTGGTAGAGTTATATTATGCCCAATGTCAAAGTTCACGCACGTAAAAGTATCTGAGTATTTAATTTTTTTTTACACCGTAAGCGTAACACTTAACAGATTGTAAAGATCCTGTTCTAAAATGTACTCTTTTTAATTAACAAGCGTAGAGACTACGCTACGCATACGTCGTACGCATAATCTACGTCTAAGCTGTAGAAGCTGTGTAGATTTGTAGATACTGGAAAATTAGTAGACGCGGATGCGCAAACGCCGTATAAACGTTGCTTATCCACTGTAGGGGCACTACAATTAGTATCAGGTACAATAACCGTAACCTTTAAGGTTTCCATGTTCAAGTTTCAAATAGTGGAATGGCTTTAATTAAATAACCTTATAATCTCAGTGAAATTGATTAAGCTAACTTCCATTGTAATGTACATTAACGATTAATTAATTAATCTCTGGCGCAAACAATCACGTAACATTCAATTGTAGGTGTTTGCAGCAGTTGACAAAATTATTCTTATTCAACTTTCACAGCGACACCTTTCTGTTTTAATAACTGCTTTCTTTCCCGGCAGTGACAAATTATTTTTTGCGTAGCTTCAGGCACGAATCTACTTTATATTCACATTATAAGAATGAATCCACCTGTTGTCAGACTTGCTAGCTAATAATGCTTGCCCCAGATTCGTAAGAAACCGCCGATTAGGTAGGCAGGTTTCCGTTAATCTACCAACATTTGCCATTTACTGTCAACAAGATGTCACCTGTCGCCGTGGGCGATACTGATTCACGTTCAAATTATCGTTCGGTCTTCGCCTGCGCCATTATCTGCAAATGAGCACGTACCGAACGAAAGTGAGGGCGTCCGCATTGTTAAAGTTAGAGATCTTAATAGAAACTGGCGAAAAGGCTGCGGCGTGCAGAGCTGAGTCGAGGCGGCTTTGTTGTTGCAGTGCCGAACAAAAACGTGAGGCTAAGGCGGGATGTAGGTCGCGACAAGTGCACGCTGCTCACTGCACGCGCATTGTACGCAGTGTACAGGCAGCCAGGCATTCTGTAGCTAAGAGCTAGACAGTCTCCTCCGGCTGCGGAGAATAAAACACGAAATAGGTACATAGTAGAGTGGCACTTGACACTTCTCCCTGCTAGGTTCTTTCCTTTTCAATTTTGTTTTAAGAATTTTAAGGTGGTAGTTTTAAGAACGGATGTAATGTCACAATAGGATGAAGATAATTTTCTTCTCTGGTTTTTCTAAATACAAAACTGCTGGAAATAAGCAAGAGTATCGCGTATGGTATCGTGGAGCCCTGATTTATTACCCCAAATAAAGCATTTTTAAAGTAAATATAGGTATATTATAAAGTCTATGGTTGCCTAGACCTACCTACTTATCGACTGTAAAACTTTGTATGTCAAGTACGTATTACTGAAAAAAGGTGCCGCCAATTACCCACATGGGCGGCACTTTTCGTCAACGGCTAAATATAAACCCTGGGGGTATGAATATTACTTGCAGCTTTTTATGAAGGCCGCAAGAGCGGAATACTATTTACAAAAAATTATCAATGTTTTCCATGAAATTATATTTTATTTTTAGAGTTTTCAGCCAAACCTGCGACAACACTGGCTATACAACCAAGTTAATTGTATGTTTTTACACATTATGGTCAATAACACTTGAAAATAAGATTAAAGAAAGACTAGGTTCAAATGAATTAATTACGATAGAAATGAAATAGAAATAGTTCAGCAGACTAGGGCTAGTAAAAAGGCACATGTAACTGCAATTAAATAAATAGTTTTAACTCAAATAGGTACATAATTATACTAGCTTTTATGTTCTTGCCTGATTGCCTCCCATGGAAAAACATTCATCCATCATACATTAAACCGACTTCAATTAGTGAGAACAATGTAAACAAAGGAGGTAGGCAATAAGTGCTTATTTTGTATTACAAAACTGCTAATAAACTTAATTTGATACAACATTAACTTGCCATTACCTATTGGTTATTTAAAGTTTCATCATAAAAAGCTTTCCTCACTCATACATGGCTAGCTTGACCTTGCTTGTACTGCGGTACTGCCTGAGAGAGGAACTGTTCGCTCGAAATGCTTCCAAATATTCTCTTTGTTCTGCACGTTTGTGTCCAAATGCCATTTGTATGTCAGGCTTGTCACGCTTTTGTGGTCGCTAAACGGCAGGCTCGCATAACTAAGCCTTACTTACCCCAAAATCTTGTCATAATTTTCATAGAAACGTAATTTGGAAATGTCTTGCTACATCAACGTTGAACTTTCTTGTCAGTATTGTACTTTAAATCGGTAGAGACCATATTTCACAGTCGGTTTTCAATATTTGGAGTTTTAAGTTGCAAAATCCCGTTAATTGAATACGGCAGTTTCCATAATATGTTTTTTGCTATACACTGAAAAAATTAATTAGTTGAATCAACACTTATTCAACCTTTTTTTGTGTTAATATAGAACCTACATAGAAGATTTGTTGAATCAAACAAACTGAAATTGTTACTTTTAAAAGGTAGATTTAACCAAACCCAGTAAGGTTGTTTCAACACTGTTTTGAAATGGTAATGCTTAAATATTTTTGTTATTTTGACTAAATTTATCTGTTGATTCTACTATTTATTTAAATGTAAGGTGTTGACAACTTTATTCACACTAGTTAATTAAACTAATCGTATAGTTGATGGGAACATTTGCAAATAGTTGAATCAATTTTGTAAATTTGACTTAGTTCATTTGCTGATTCCACTTAACATTATGTTGACATTACCGAATTATTAGTTAAATTAACCGCTCTGCGATTATACATGAAAAAATATGTTAGCTTAACCCATTTTTTTGGTTGTAACAACAATTAGATTTTAACTTTTTTAAATTTGTTATATTGAATGTAGCTACGGTTGTCACAACGTAATTTATTGTTGACTCAACTGTTAAGGAATCAACATTCAGAAATTCAACTATTAGTTTTTTCAGTGTACGCTCGTAATAGAATCAATCTCTGAATTCACGATATTGCTTTAAGGTCAAACTGTGAGGGCGATCAGGCAAAACGATTAAATTAATACCTAAGTACTTATTGCAGTAACTTGCAAGCAAATTTATCTTTACAAATAATTAAAGGAACCGAATTTCTGTAAGTTTATATTATACGTACGCCCTGCAGTCACCTTAAAACCACGCCTATGAAAAGTTGAACTAATAATAATAACTTGAATGTTAATTGTAAATAGACGCTGTCTAAAGTAACCTTTACAACAAACATAAACACAATGAAGTAAGTAATTGAATCCGAAATGGCATTTTAAAGTTCGAATGTTAACCTGCAGCCATATTCCGTTGACGCAACCGAACTATTTTCTCGCTGTTTGAAATCTAGAGCTCGAGACTACGGAGAAATAGTAATGCACCTTACGACATTACACGAAACAACATCGCCGGTAAATAATCTACATTATTATTAACGCGTTACAACAGCTTCTCATTTTAACTTGCAATTTATTACAAGTAATAAAATAACAATTAACACTCACATTATCATAAATTAAGTAATTTACCGTAACTAGATCCACTACAATGTTTGAAGTTTTGCATGAATAGTGAACGTATCATGCATAGGCACCAAGGTTGGTCTCGTGTGAGTCTCATCACATCCTTGTAAAGCTTCCAACAAATATAATTTGTTAAGTAAAGTTACTATAGGTAGATTATCTTTATATTCAAACAATCAACTAGACCTAGGTATAATCACGATTTAGATATCACAATCAATCTTCATCATCTATGCCTACGAGTTTTCTTGTTTTTTTTTGTCGAATGCGGCAGTGTTTTCGATCCAAATTATTTCATGCCGACAGTATCGTGTTATTTATGAATAAATTACCCATTAAGTTACTTAGTCATGTACGTGGTAATATAACTTGTGGGTCTACATACATCATGGCGATAAGTTTAAGTATGTTCAATAAACATAGTAATGTGCGTGTAACACACTATTTGGCTACACCATAATCACATAAAAATAATGACATGCCTATTAGATACGAATAAATGCCATAACTGTTATTTATTGCTTACCTACTTACTGTACATACAGCATACTGGTGTGATGTGGCTGCGTGACTTTATTTTAGTAGGCCTTGTGTGAGAGCCTATAAGTACAAAATTGAGCAGACACGCATTTGGATAGGCACTGCGACACGGTCGACATGGAATTTCGATCATCTGCCTAGCCTTTTCCCAAACTATCTTGGGGTCAGCTTCCAGTCTAACCGGATGCAGCTGAGTAACAGTACCTATTTTACATGAAGCAACTGCCTATCTGAACCTCACATCGCAGTATCTGGGTAATACGATACCCCTTGTTTAGACTGGATGTCAGACTTTTGGCTTCTGAATACTCGGAACGACTGTCAAATATCTACAATGACAGCCGGGACCAACGGCTTAACGTACTTTCCGAGGCACGGAGGAAACTCGGTATGTAATTATGGTTACCCATCCACGGACCAACCTCGCCAAGCACGGCTTAACCTTAAATATCGACCCGTGCGGCTGCTATTATTTAGCCACGAGCTCCTGACATTGAATTTCGATATTATCGCTAAATTATCCGAAACGGCCTACGAAGGTCTAAACTTGCTTGACATACGAATCCCCCAAGTCGCACTACAATTTAAAACTCCTCTTGACCAGTTTAAATAACTTGGGTACAGCCTTTACATTATTCAAAAAAATAGTCTACGCGGTGGATGTTGCAAACGCTACAAAGCCGTAGGTCGTAGCACTCGTAGCAAAAATTAGACGGGTCCCGGCTACACCTGAATTATAAAATGTAGTTCAGAAAATAACTTGCAAATCTTGGAATCGCCTTGACGTACTTCGATTTAATTTTTGTTTATTTTATTACAAAGATATAATAATGTTGCTGTTCCACCCAATAATAACAAATTCTGCAAGCTCCCTTTCCTATGTCATTTTTAGTTGCATGAATGTAATATGTAGGAAGTCCCATGCAGAAGCCACCCATCTATTGTTTTATAACAGACACCTCGGTATCAAAAATTACATCACGTCACGTAATGCAGTAATTATGAGATAAGTGCGACAAATCAATATGGCTGCCGTAAAAGCCGCAAAATGATTATTCTTGTAATGTAATTATCAGGAAATGGGAAGCAATTATGTTAAGCTTGAGTAGTCATCTGTGTGTCAGTCTGTCACTATTTTCATTATAAACTTTCTTGTTGAAAAACTGAGTCCGCAATAAATCTTCCACACTGTTGGATTTAACTTTACTTTGTGTTTCGTGTTTTTCTAGCTCTCCTGTACATTTTTTTTACGTAATTTGTTTAACAAAGAATTACTTCAGTACTTATGTGCTGCGACATTATGTAGATCACAAAAGGTGATGGAGCGTATCATTCAATCTTCAACTTGAGATGTATTGTACTGAATGAATGCCAAGCTGAACGCTGAATTTACTCTAACTATTAATTTACTTTAACTATTATTACTGGAAATCTACGGTGAAGAATTAGCTCACACCTTGCTAATTTGTTAAATGGTTATTGCGATGGCATTTAGATGTATTTTCTTCATCAATGGATACTTGGAACTCTTGTGTATTTGCTTCAGGAATGGACTTCCGTGTGATAACTAGATCGTAACGTAAGTGACAAATTAAAATTACCCAAGGAGTTAAATTGTTCTTATGTGTTCCACGCAGTACATAAGCACATACACTTAGGTAGTGGGACATTACGTAGGTAGAGTTAATTATACACTATTGCATTATGTGTTTCTATAGTGGACGTTGTAGTTATCTTGATGTGTCGTTATATCACTACGCTTTCACATGGACTAGTATTTTCTTTCGACTGTATAACATAAAAGCATATTAAGAACTGAAACGGTTATTTTAATTTACTTCTTTCCTTTTTTTTGAAAATATTGGGCATCTTCTCCAAAAGTCGAAATCCGACGCTTCACTTTGTGTTCATTTTTGTCTTTCATTCAGGCGTTCCACTTTGATTGAATCAAAGTAAAACGCCTTAACACAAAATGAATCAAAGTGAGCGTGGAATTTAACAAACATGAACATTCACTCCAGTGACACCCATTCATTCGCATGAAGCGTTAGACATCGGTTTAAATGCAATTAACTCAGGCTTTTTTTGTTCAGCTGGAATACGGATGGACCCGCAACGGCAATCAGAGATGTGTGCGGCACCGTGCGCCGGAGTCGACGATGTCAGTCAGCAGTGACATCAGATTCACGCGACGCAAGATGAGTCGGCCCTGCCGTGGCTGTTGTGCGGCGCTAGCGTCACTGCTAGTGCTGCTGCTACTCGCCGCAGTGGCAGTGTACCTCGGACGTACGTATCGTTGTAGAGTTCACAAGGGTGCACGATAAGCTGGTTATGGTCCTAACTCAAACCGCGAGCATCAAAATCCTAAGTGACACTTGAAAACAGCTTTCTACCGTTCCACTTCTGACATATTATGTACTTAAATTATCTACTAGACTATCTAAAGATAAAATTACTCTATTGCTCAACATAGATTCTCTGCGGCAAGTACCTACTCGATGTTGCAATCTAGGTAAATATTTATATTAGTAAGCTCAAGTTTTTGCAAACATGGTTTCTAAAGGTGCGTTTGTACTGCACACTCCTTTGCATACCAATTAAGTATAAAAACGTGGGCAATAAGATGGGGTACCTGCACACACGTTATTCACAACGCAATACAAAACACCTGATGCAGCAGTGCAGCTATAAAATTTTAAATAACGCCACGGATGAATTTAAACGAATATTGCAGCAATTTTGTCAGACATTCCGAGTAATTTTAAGTCTACACGTTATAACCATAAATAGTAACATTACTCAACGTCTGACCTAAAGGACCGTGTTGCAAAACATCTTAGATGAAATGTAGCTTAGAGCCGATGGTGTACTTACAGTAGGTACTTATTACCAATCTATCATTCATGGATATTTTAAATGTCATAGGGAAACGAAAACGTGTCATAATATTTCAAAATGGAGCGAAAATATTCATTGATCGCAGATCCAATTTATCCAATCGATATCAATAGTATTCGATTCACCGCAAGTAACTTGCAGTGGCGAAATTCTATTTCGCTTTTCGGCTGACCAATATAACTATCATCTGATTTAGACTAGTTTGTTAGTAAACAGTCGGTATTCATAGTTCCAGTAGAACCGTCGAGGCGTAAACAGAGCGACATTTGCCCGTCACTGCCCGAGCAAAGGCCAGTAAGCAGTGTGGCCTTGCGCAGCCCGCCGCGGAGACAAGTGCACTCCTTATAACAGGCTATGCTGGCATATTAAATGATCATTATCTTGAAGGCCTAAATATCTAATTTGCTTCTAATTAGAAGCAGTTTGCAAAACAATTCTTTGTTATCGATCAAACGATTTGAAAGTGTGCATATAGGAAAACTTGAATGCACACCAGCCACATTAACAAAAGCATATGTTATATTGACTGAAGTCACGAAAATAAAACTTGATCACCTCAATTAAAATCAGAGTGATCGATAAAGAAAAGAGATTGTACTTCCGCGAGTTTCGTGACTTGCAAATGTTACTCCAAACTCCAAGTTATATCGGTTTCAATAGGTGTTATTGAATTTAATAATCATGTGTCTGCATCAAGTTATCGTTAATCTTTCACGGTTGTGTGCTCTGAACGAATACGCCACCTACTTCCTTTGCCTCCGTCATGCCATGACAGTGGTGTCGTGTGTCTCTTATGGCTGTTGTTAGGATTGACATGGGTTAACGATAATATCAGATGGGTGTTTATACTGGTAAGATGCTTATATTTTTCAACGACTTTATGTCCTTCTATGATCAAAGTGTACCTAGTTATCTATAGAGATCCAACCACCTGCAGGATATCGTATCAGTCAATAATGGAATCTATTGATATTCGAAATATAGACTCTACTATTAGTCGTGGAGAGTTTCTTCCATAAATCTGTTTGCCCCACTCACTTTTTACAGTGCTTGGCCTGCATTTTATGGATCCGCCGCGTCCGTTGCACATTTTCATCCCATTTTAGATGCGCATAGTTCGCCGCTTAGCTTATATTGTCTGTGTTAATAGAGCACAACTGCCTCACTCTCGGCTCAAGGTACGCTCTACACAAAAGATTTGACAAAGCCAATGTGTATCTGGATTATTTCATCCAATGTTATGGAATGGTGGAGGGACAGCGTGCGTATCGGAAGCCGAAACGTTGAAAGGTCAAAAACACCAACATCGTTTACCTAGTGAAGGACGGGGGATTACCTGAATGCGGAAGGATATTTATTTTAACCTACATGTACATCATTGTACTGTAGTGGACTTCTTTCGGCACTAATACTAACAAAGAGATAAAAAAGATGAACCAGTCGTTTCACTTTTTGTAAAAATCAGGAACGCTTGGCAACATGTCTTTCATTGCATTTAGTTCGTAGTTTCTATTTACAAACAAATGCTCGCATGAATCACTAGTCACTACAGTCTACAGAAAATATACTAATTGGAGAAAACCCAAGTATTTGGCACGACAGAACGAAAACACTACCACAAGTAGGTATTTGTTGTACATATACCTACTTAAGGTATACAGGGTGGGCTGCGGGTTGTTCGAAAGAGATACCGCGGCCCTGGAACACAAAGGGCTTAGAAGGAACATGGGTGGGTTTTAGTCAGTCAAGTCTGACACTCCCTCCCGCTCCGCCCAGAGCGGGAGAAGTCATTTGATGATTTCCCTTCCGCAAAAAAAAAAAAAAGGTATACAGGGTGGGGCTGCGGGTTGTTCGGGGCTGCGGGTTTTTCGAAAGAGATACCGGCGTGGCCCTGGAACACAAAGGGCTAAGAAGGAACATGGATGGGTTTTAGTCAGTACAAGTCTGACACTCCCTCCTGCTTCGCCCAGAGCGGGAGAAGTCATTTGATGATTTCCCATCCGTAAAAAAAAAAAAAAAAAATGGAAATGGAACTGGAATGGAATGGTGGAAATTTTTCAATGCCACTTGGAGGGAAACTCTAAATACAATAAATACTGGAGATAGCAAATTTTACTCAAAGGAAACATTCCTTTATTTTTAAAAAGAAACATATCAGCACTCAAAGATTTTCGAAAATTCGCTCGCCACACTCGGGAATCGAACCAGCTAAGACTGAAAAAATAAAATCCTGTACTTTTATGCTATCGGTTGATAGGCTCAATCATAAGACCCAAATCTCTAACAAATATGATAAATTAAATAAAAGGAAATACTGTATTATACCTACATTCCATATATACCTACTTGCTTATACGTGGGTACCGTAATTAATCCAACAAAACACTGCCACCATTGAATTGCCCATTTTAAATCGGATCTAAGTATTCTAAGTGATAATGTTAAACTTGTATTTACAGACATGTACCTGTTCGGAGATCCCCTTAACCGACAAACGTTCCGGGGCTCGTTCGTCGTTACCTCGTGGGGAGCCAGTGAAGGAGAGGGCGAGAAGGGCAACGACCTTGACTCCATAGCCAACCGGACACGTGAAAATGAACTGCAGCAGGCGCTATTCAATCTATATTTAAACTCTGAATTGAAATCCTGTCTTGTTTCTGCAGACATACTAGCTTTGGACAGGTAAGAATACTATTGTGTGCCGTTTATAAGACACGCACGACTCACTGCTTGGTTCCGGCATCAAATGATCGATGACTGAAATGGTTAAGAAAAATATATAAAAACAGTTTAAGCAATTTTATTAGGCTTATGTAACAAACATTTCAGATTTATTTATCTGTGAAAGGGAAAGGGTCAATTGGTCCATAGCCATAGGTACAGTTAACTTAAGTCGGTAGGTACCTTACTAGGTAGCTTACCTCTTAGTAGTAGATATAAATTTACTGTTGGTCCGAAAGTCTAGCAAAACGGCAAAATCAAAAAAGTCGTAACGAAAAGAAAAGGTTCTATTAAGTAAACGAAATGGTCAGAAATAACAATTAGAAAAAAAAACACACACTTAATTGTAACTTCGGTTCGTTGAAACACAATATTGATTAATTTTATCTTGTATAATCTTCTTGTTGTATATCAAGTTGTTTCATACTTAGGTACGGAACAACACTTAGGTACACAACAATACTTAGGTAAGTATAATAAGTTCAAACCACATAATACCGTCCTGAGAATATACATTAATTAATTAGTAATTACTGTGGTTAAAATTTACGGTGACGAACTGACAAGTTGTGACCAATTTTAAGTATTTGCTATTCAAAAACATTTCACTTAAAACCCGTTCAGTGCCAAACAGCCAACTTGAATCACGGTCAAACACAAATTCCTATCAGGCTAAAAAAAGCACCGACCTACTTCCATAACCAGGCTAAAATCATTTCAATGATTTTATTAACATGTAAATTAATATTATGTTAATGGGTCCTGACTAGTAATGTCTTAACCGATGGACGGAGAAAGTACACTTTCTCGAAATCTCCGAGGTCTGTAATGGAGCGTGCGCATGCCATGTTTTAGTAAAACGCAACGATTTTCATCTGTGGCCTATGATGGTGATGGTTATACAATCAGTTAATTTGACCAACAGACAGCCACATTATGATTTTGATAAATAACCATTTTATCTAAAGTCAATTGAAAATTCTTTGTCAATTGAAAATTCTATACTTAGATAGAGTTCTCGACGTGTTCAATTAGGTATGTGATCTGACCTTATTGGTTTTTGTGCCCATTTAATATTGTCTCGGTAGCATTGGCGTAGCGACACAAACTCAACTTGACATAGGAATTTAGTTTTTATACGTTATGTCGTACTTTTTTATGATATAAAACAACTTTTACTTTCTATGTTCTATAAAACTTCGCCGATCCTTATAAATAAAGCGTCATACGATATCATATCGCTACATTGCTGTGTATTTGACACAAGAAAGTTCTATACGTGCTTTGTTTCAGAGCTTCGTTGGTAGTTTCTATGCGGCGCACGTTGTCTACAATGTAGGTAATCCACATTGAAGGTTGTTCCCGATGTTTTATGTTCCGGCCCTTTCTTTTTGCGAGCTGAATTCAAATCGAAAATTGTAATGTCACAATGGTAGCCGTGTATCTTTTCACCGCTGGAAAACTGGTCACTTACCCGGATTGGACAGACGGCGATAACCTAGTTACTTTGATTTACTTTTACAATATATTTGCTCCAGTCGCAACAATGAATCACAATATTAGTAATGCGACTTGATTAAGTTTTTAATTGTAAAAACGATTTCACAAACTTGCGCGCGCTTCGACAATCGACATGCACATCCCTGAGAACATGAAGCTGTTGAAATGTTATTCAAACATATAAGAAATTCTCATTCCCACTAAGATTTAGTGTGCGGAAGTACTAAAACAGATTTACTGTGCCAATAGTTGTCCTAGATTTTCTTATTTTTATTATATCTTACGTGACTTCCCCTTCTGTCTGTTGCTCTTGTTAATGCTTTTCTAGCATAATTGTTATTTACTGACCGTAACTGTTACGCATTAGCATTGACATAACAACCGTAAACAAAAACCTTGTGAAGCCACAAATAGGGAAAATACCTGTGTTTACGTTATTAAAATACCTACCTATAGGTTTCCTTAACAATTTTAATGAGGTATTTAACTTAATGAGATAAACAAATTGGTATCTAGAATATCTAGATCCATGAAGCCGGCTCGTAGACTAATCCATGAAGTGCTCGGAAACTTTGACACTACTAACTCAATTCTGAAGTTTGTCAGAGATGAGACGACGCGACGTGACTAGTGACTAGTTTCTCACAACTCTCTAAAGAAATTATCTGAACTGTTGAGACAATCAAAACGGAAAACCATAAGAAAGGCAAAGTGTACAAGTTAACGCGAGAGAAAACTGAAGATAATGATGGCTAGGTAGCTGGCGACATTATTGCGAAAAGCTTGGTCCATATTTAGTAAAGTTATGTTAATGACCATGCCAGTCTTTTCACTGGATAAATGCCTCAATCCAGATAGGACTCCTCCTCGGTCAAGGCTCGGTGTCAGTACAAAGGAAAAACGCGGGTCGCCGACCGCTGTGCCTCGCACCGTTCGCGGTTATCTGCCCATTAGATAATTAGGCTAACCACTAAATCAAAATATAATTTCCAGTTCTGCGGAAGGTATACGCGTCCACTTCGAGGTGTCGTTCGAGCCGATCTTCACGGCGGTGAGCACCGCCGAGGTGACAGCTGTGCTTGCGCGTGAGCTGGCTGTGCCCACCGCTCTCCTCAGCAAGATAATCACACTACCGGAGACGCTGCATATTGAGGTAAGCAGTTCAATTAGCACCTTCTAACTCTACTTTATCTCTTAACGCAATTTTTGCTTTGAGAACGGTTTAACGTTTACTAACAGGTAGGAGGTACTTTTACACGTGTTCGTCGTTTGAAGTTCCAATCTGTTTGAATCCCTCTCTACACGAAACCGTCCTGGATCTCAAACAAACCCCTTTTCAAATCCTTATTCTCAAACAAAAACAGGCGACATACCTTTTTTATTTTTTTTAAACGTTGCCCCACACTAGGAATTTCTCCTGTATCGTGGGTGCCTTCACAAACATTTAAACTCACATACACAAACAGCCAGACCCGGAACAACTATCTGTAGGCCATACAAATATTTGTTCCGTGCGGGGATCAAACCCGCGACACGTAGCGCACGTAACGTACCTTAATACATGCGTACCTTGATTTTCGTTTTTTTTGCATTTCGGTGAACATTATTAATGAGATAATAATCGTAACATCTCAAATTCCTCATGGCGAGCTAGATTTCAGCGCTAAATAGCAAGGCAAGCAACTCATTGTGAAACATCGCAGTCTTTACGGTTAGGTGATCTTTATTTGCACAAATTCATATTCTCTTTTTTCGCTAGTTGCAGATATTTGTTGATTACTAAATCCTGTTTTGGAATATTAAACAAATTGCAATTATTGCAAATTCTTATCGTACATGATGTTAATTGTGCGGTTTCGCAGTTTTTTACCTAGACTTAAGTTAATTTTTTGAAAGATTTACCTTCTATTGTTTCATGCGAATGTTAATCAACGTACCTACTTATATTGCTCTTGAAACACATTGTGGTGGGGCAGTCACCCCGTCGAATTAACATAACTATCTGATTCGTTTGTATATTGTTTGCGAATAACAATGAACTTTAATATATTTAAGTATTTTCGTAAGATGAAAAGCCATGATTAAGTAGGTATGCGGACTGCGGTAGCTGGAATTTGTATGTTGACAGCACATAAACAGTTAACCACCGCACCGTGACCGGAGCACACCTAGGTACGGTAAACAATTATTGTTTTCCTTGCTAAGTATGGAGTTGTATCGATGTTAAATAGAAATGATTGTCACCTAGCCACAGACTGACCTCGGTAAGCGCAGTGTAGGTAACCTCGCGGATCGATCAATCGAAAGGCAATTAAATTATTAAAGACCGGAGCTATTGAAGATACATTGCATACATTTGCCTTTCATCATAACGCATTATCATCCCAATTTAATAGATACATACTTAAATAGATACAGCATTATTAAAATGGCAATAATGAATAGTGGTCAACGGCACTCAACGGTCACCAATGAGCGTGGCTTTACACAAGGCAAGACATTCAATTAGACTGACTCCCATCTAGTGATGGGTCGAGAGAATATTCTCCCACGGAGAATATTCTCGGTTCAAGAATATTCTGCAATGTTCTGAAATATTCTTTTCGACGGAGAATTTACGAGAATTTAAAATAGGATTAACTGACTGCTCTACCTGACGTTCGGCTGAAATCACACCATGTGTGCCACAATAAAATTATGCTGATTATAGCAGATAATGTTACCAACATGGTAATATGTGGTAAGATGCTATGCTGGAAAGAAAATATCCCCATGTGAAGTGGGCTGGCTGCTTAGCTCACACGTTGCATCTAATAATTGGCGATACATTAAAAAAACCGTAAGTAACCGTATTGTATTCAGCGTTCTCATATTCTGACAGAAGATTTTAAATCAATTGAACGGGAAAAGGGAGTTACGAAATCATTAGAGGTACCAGTGACAATAAGATGGGTAACTTCATTTAAAGTCTATTGGAATGCAAATCTGTTCTTCAAAATATGACGTTAAACTCGCCAGGTGTACAGAAATGTACAAAAATACTTTAAAATGAAAACGAGTGTACGAAATTTGAAAAAATAAAAGTTTTACTAAAAGAAACCGTAGGTTGGGTAACAAAGTTTGAAGGAGATTACTGTTCTATCCATTTGATACATACGGAATTCGACGAATTAAAAGAACTGGTAGAGAAGCCTATCGTAGCTGTAATTTTAGGCGAAGAAGCACACCATCATTTAAAACAGAAATTCAGCAATAGAACAGTTAAAGCGCTTAGCCCATTGTACTGCTGTATGCTGTGGTATTTTTAAACCCGCAAAATCGTGGTACAACAATGACATCAAGTGAAAACATGGATGGGAGTTCGTTCTTAGCTTGGCTGAAAGACACAGTATTTCAGTTCAACAATTGTTCGAAGAAGTGTCTGAATATAAATGTGGCACTGGCTTATGTGGAACGCTCTTGTTCCACATTTTTAAACATTCATACCAAAAACGTAATAAATTCAACACTGAAAGCGCAGGCGAAATTTATCTGATTGCTCACAATTAGGTATAAGAAAATTATGAACTAACCACAACGTTTAAACAAAGAGTCTGAAGAACCAAATCCAACTGCCTCTGCCTCAACTGGCCTCAAGCGAAAGAGAAGAGCTTACAATGAATTTAGACAACGAATCTAAAGAGAGCACATCTGAAGAAGAGGTAGAGGATGAGCCAGTAATCTTGGTGGAAACAGACTACATCAACTTAGATGGCATGGATCAATCGTTATCAATGGGCGAATAGCATTACTGCATTAGCAATTTGATTTGATTGAGAGATACTTTGCAGTTTCAGCTTCTCGGGCTCGAGTATTTTAGTCTCGCTAAGTATTCTTCACAGTTTCGGATTTGGCCATCCTCACCCATTATGATTTTTACTTTGTTTTTAATTATCCACACCATACACCGTTTTTATGATGTTATTTTTTTTTTAATTTATTAAAGCTGCGGACTTGGGGCACCCCGACTCGGGACAGGTTTGGTTCGAAGGCGATGTCGGGGTCTAAGTTCACTCACTTCGCTCGCTCACTAGACCTAACAAGGTTTCTTAAACCCTGCAAACAGAAATAGGAGCCCCTTGTATAACTCATAAAGTTTGTTTTAATACAGAAATCCTAATTTAACATTAATACCCTATGAACTTTAAGAGAATTTATGAAAATTTTCTCGGAAATATTCTCGGGAATGTTCTTGCTCAAGAGAATTTATTGAGAATTTAAGTTGTGGAGTAGATTATTTTTACCTAAACTTCGTAAAACTTTCAAATGCACTAAAACTATTACTCTTAAACTAGATCGACACAAAAGAGTCATTCAATTTTTAAATTCTCGTAAATTCCCTTCCAAAAGAATATTCTCGAGAACTTAACAGCAAAGTTCTCGCAAGGAGAATATTCTCGGGAATTTACCATCACTACTCCCATCACATAAATATTACATAATAGTATCCCAAATATATGCAATGCTTGTTTACGTGGTAATATAATATATATTATATAGGAAAATAATGGAAAAAAACATAGCTAGTATTTTCAACCGTCAAGGTTTTGAGAGCACAGGCCTGCATTCTGAAAGGATTATGACGTAAGTAATAATCGATTCATTTTTATAATGATCTTGGTTTTTTTCTGTTTGTTGGAATCATTCGAACTAGCGGACGACTCACTTCCAAGGAAGATTACAAGAGGAGGATGTCTATATTAGTAAGACAGGAATTGACGACTGACCAATTTTGACGAAGTATATGGAAGTGTACTGTAATGGCCATTAACTCGAATGAAGACTTCCTGAACCTAAAAGTGCGATATATTAGAGTACCTAATTGTTTCAACGGTTACCTTGCTAAATTAGAAAAGGCAGTCCATTAGGAATTCTACTGATTTCTCAGTGCAACTCGGACCGGTGATATGTGACTGGAATAGGCTCACTCTACCTATTAATCATAATGAAATGTGGGTGTAAGTCCCACTAGATAATTTCTACCTAACTCTTCAGAAAACAAAGCGTGATGTTATATGCTTGATTATTCGTGTTACAGGAAAGCTCAGTAATATCGTCGTTAGAGCTAAAGGAGACAGAGACGACACCTATAGAGACTCCAACCACCGAAGCGGTGACCCCTGACGCACTCGAGGAGGTCCGAGAATGCTCCCCTGTGACGTTGCCGTTGTGCTCCCATCTGCCTTACAACAGCACCTCATATCCTAACCTGGTGGGACACACGACGAAGGATGCTCTGATGAGAGATCTTGTTGCTTTTAGAGAACTCCTGGATGCTGAATGTTCACATCTCGCACAGGTAACTTAAATAAAATTTTCGTTTTCAACGTAAAAGATTTTGTGGGACGGACAAATGAATTCCAAGACGACACAATTTTGTCGCTACGGCAATAAAATTCAAATTTGTTATCGCAACAGCGCATGAAATAAGACAAATGGCTGGAACCTATTGATTACAATTGCATTTAAATGCCTTAGAAACTTGCTGTCTGAAATTTTGTTTGGCACCTACCTACTTACTTGGAAGATTTCGAAACCTCAAATAAAATTAATATTATGTATATACAAGGTGTTGTTTTGCAATCTCGTCAAATTCAAGGAGGTAACTACGATAATGATTCTCGACCCGAATCAATAATAAAATGGGCAGGTAATTTTTTTTTTTCTTATTTACGGTAATCGGCAAATATGAACCACCCGATCATTTATCCATTATATACACCCCATCGATAATTTCTTATTCCCTAAACCACGTTAAGGGGTTATTCTAAAATACTGACAAACACAAACCCCCAAAAAAATCTGCGGTTATTAATAATTAACTAGGTAGGTACCGTAATTTTAATTGATTATTTATGTCTTTTGTGACAACCTCCTGAATTTTGACGAGGATGCAAAACAACACCTTGGATATTTACCGTCTCTTGTCACGTGTACTCTTGACAGGTGTTTTTAATATGGTGATGCAAAACCGTATATAGACGAAAAAATCCCATTTGTAGCAAGTCAATTATGTTCTTATACCTAATCGTATTACAGGATTTCGTGTGCCAAATGCTGCATCCGCGTTGTTCGGAGGACCGACTGGTCCGGCCGTGTCGCGCCTACTGCCGAGCATTCCACGCGGGATGCGGTGCTCGTCTGCCCGAGCGATTGCGCCCGCACTTCGACTGCGCGCGATTCCCTGACTACTTCGGCCCAGGATCTTGCGCTCCTGAACCAGGTATGCTTTATAGTTTGTTCTTAACAATATACCTGAATCACAGAAAACCCCTTATCTGTGACCTGAATACACTTTCACATGTACCTATGAATATATAGTACTTTCACTGTTATTACGGAATGAAACTCATTTCTAGTAGTTGTTTAATATCCACTGATCATTCAAATGAAAAAATCAGCTGCCGCACGTTTCATTTCATACCGCGCCATAACCTTTTAGGTCGATTATTGTTGTCAATTCCAGTCCAGTCGTTCACGCGTGATGCGACCAAGGGAAATAGGGATTCATTTTTACATTTATAGATAAAACGTAAAAAACAGTGCAGTAATGACAACATTTCTGCACTGTTTTGGTTCTAAGCAAAAAAGACATCCTTTGTGATCAGTTTTATAGTGATTAATGATACCATTACTGCGTAGTTGGAAGAAAATACGTTTGATTCCTGACTCAGGCAAAAGCTTCTTCAAAAAAAACAAAACTGAACTTTTATTTTTCTTCAATAATAATAATTACTATTGCAAAGCCTGCCATGGATCCACAATTACCGTGATCTTGTTATTATTTCGACAACAGGATGCTCCAACGGCCTGCAAAGGCTCGCCCTATCTCGTCGAGAATGCGATGGAATCCCTGACTGCGCGGGGGCAGAAGACGAGCGCAGTTGCGCGCACTGTTCAGCAGCGGGTGCGGGAGGTTTGCGCTGTGCGTTACACACGCGCTGTCTACCCGCACATTTGCGCTGTGACGGGACGCCCGATTGCCCTGACGGTAGCGACGAAGCTGGATGCCGTAAGTTGTTCTTCCAACATGTTTAATGCGTTAAAATTAAAGCGAACAAACTTCCAATGTATTAAAATAATATTTATGGAACAAACAATTGTTACAAATAAAGGGGCTGTCTTTGGACCCTTATTGAATATTATTGCCACGAAATTGGAGTTTATTGAAGTACCGCAAGGGACTATCGCTGGGCCTATATTGGTAAGTAAGTACATATTTATAACGCAAAACTTATTTAGAACAAATAAATATTTGCCTACCACAAAATTGGTGGAGTAACCCAAGGCACTACTGTCAGACCACCGTTAAACCAGGGATGTAATTCTTTGTTTTATAACTTCTTTACGCAACGACTACACTTCATTTTCATTAAAAACCAGAAGACAATGCATCTGGCAATTTTAAATCAACACAGTTTGGATTGCTCGCTCCCTGTCGTCCTGGCGAAGAGAGAACAGTGAGTCAACCCTGGGTGCCATACGAAGTCGCAGCGGGTATGCGGTGTGGGCTGAGGGGGGGCGCGACGGCAAGATCTGCGCGGCGCCCTACGAACACGACAAACGTGCGCTCACCAGCGTTGCTGCTTCGCTCTGTAAAGCGCTTACCTTCAAGTGAGTGTTCATCTTTATCTTTTCGACTTTTCATATCGCCTAGGTACAAAATTAAATCGGAAATGATCATCTACTCTGTCACTGAATGTACGATTTTGATTAATAGATAGCACTGCCTTCCATACCGATGATTAATGTAAACGCATGTAGGTATTGATTAGAACATAAGTTCCATTCATGCGTTTACATGAAATGTTGATAAAATAAATCAAACAAACGACACGACGTTACCAGCCGGTAAAGAATGTTGTACCTAATTAGTATTTGTCTGTCATCATACATACAAAGAGTGGTGGATAGAAGTACATAATGACACAATCACAGTATTGTTATTTCTTTACTCAATCGTAAACATCTAGGTATGTAGGTGTTCACTTACCTACTAGCTCAGACTAGAGGACCTTAATATGAAAAGATAAAACAAGAATAAATACACTTAAGTACATAAATGTAAGTTTAGTTATTAATTGTGACTTGTGCGTGTCTGGTTAACAGACAAATCACCTTTTATTACAGGGCTGCATTTAGCGCAGAAGTAGTTCCAGATGCCGAAGATGTGGACCACGATGAAAAGACTGACCAAAAGAAAGAAAAACCACAGTATGTTGAAATAGTGGACCCTTTCGCCGCAGAAATATCTTTCCTTAAAAGTGAATGTCCCGAACGAAAAGTGATACGAGTTATTTGTGACCATTTAGGTGAGTTTTGACTAGCTAAGTAAATTTTTCGCACCATATATACAGGGTCAAATTAAGTTACCTAGCGGAACTCCGTAGATTTTCTACAGCAACAAACAGCGCTCGTTAAACCCAAAAACATCTTCAAATCCTGTTTGTTACGTGTTAACATAGCCCTTATATTTGCGGATTGACCTTGTGAATAGTGAAATTATGCTAACCAAAGTCCTCACATTTGTGAGAAGCGAAGATTTTACCTGCTTATAATATTGTAACGATCCAGAATGTGGTGTGACATCGGCTCGTGGGGGCAGTGCGATGGCGGGCGTGGAGGGCCTACCACGCTCGGCACGCCCGGGCGACTGGCCGTGGCACGCCGCGCTGCTACGCACGCACGTGCACGCCTGCGACGCAGCACTCATACATCCTTCATGGCTCATCACTACTGCCTCCTGCTTCCAAGTAAGTGTATCTTTAGTCTTTGATAATACGTGTAGCAAAAGAACTAGGTATGTCTTTCTGCCATAGATCATGAAAACCTACATAAAATCTAAACTAACTAATGCTATTGCAGGGACAGCCAAAAGCTGAATGGACTGCTAGATTTGGGACAGTGCGCATACAAAGTACGACACCTTGGCAACAGGAAAGGCGAATAGTAGGCATGGTTCGATCTCCGGTAGAAGGCAGTATGCTTGCGCTAGTACGGCTAGAGGAACCGGTAGAGATGACGGACTTCGTGAGACCTATATGTCTACCTGAAAACGGCGCAGAACAAGCGACTCGAAATATGTGCAACACACTTGGATGGACAAGAAACAAAGACCAACTGCAAAGGGTGCACGTGGTGACCAGTCCCATGAATACGTGCGAGAATGTAAGCATTGCTACTGTGAATGGAATATGCGCCGAACCTTTGTATGACCAGGATGACTGCGATGTAAGTATCTAAAGAATATAAATCGAGAGTTACTGCAATCTGCGACCTTATGTTTGCAAAATAGACTAATAGGCTTCTATAATAAGACTGTTTAATTTTCACAGGAGGAGGAATATGCAGGCAGTTCAATGATGTGCTTCAACGATAAAACAAAGCAATGGTCACTGGAAGGAGTCAGTGGCTGGCGAATTGCTTGTACAAAAATAGGACTGGGAAGACCTCGCATATACGATTCCATTAGCTCACATGTCGATTGGATTCGACGAACTATATCAAATTCAGCAAGATGACCTTATGTTGTACAATATTTTACATTTTAAAAGACTGCATTTGATGCTTTGGTTGTATAGTTTCTTTATACGCCATACAAAACTAACTGTAAAAAAGAGATTAAAATAAATATGTTTTATCTAATTTTAAGATTCCGAGTTAAAATTTTAAATATTCTTGGGTATGGGATAGAATCAAGATCTCTGTAGTCAATCTACATGATATACTAATTGGTACATTAACTAATATGTGATGTGATAAAAAGCTTGTAAAAAGTAGCTGATCATATTATAACAATACTCAATAATTAAAGACGGGGATGATTTCATTATTACTAGGTGTAATATTTTGTTAACAACAAAGTGTAAGTTATTAGTAACTATGTATAATATTTGTTCGTAAGAAAACTAAGTTGTTAATCTAATTTTTATAAAAATGACTTTTGTAAGTGCCTATTTTACTTTAGATATAAAGTTTTAAGATAATTTATTGAATATAAATGTTTATTGTTAAAATTAATGTACCTACCTGTTGTAAATATTATCATAAGAGTGGAGCCAAAATTTATAGCTAGCTATATTACATTTTACAAATAATTAAAATAGTTTTATTTCGTGAGATGTCGGGATTTTAAAAATATTGTGCCTAAACATGCATGAAAGAGCTATGTGATAGCATGACCAGACCTCAAAACCATGGCCAGTAATATCATATATACTTCTGAAGGAGACTTTTTTTCTTGTTCTGGTGCCTGAACTCAATCAAACACAAAAAATAACTACTCAACATCAGAAGAGTTACCTATTTGAGAAGGATAATTTTCCATGTTAACTTAAAAATTATATGGTAAGGTAAGGGAAATGTGGACTATTGTATACATATAAAGATATTATTTCTTTTTAAATAACAACTTTATTTACATACTGATCATATCCACACATCAAAGAGTTAACACTACAATTGATTCTAACTTTTACTTAATACACCTTCATCTTGCAATTCTTGTCTAATTTTAACTTTTACATTATCTGGTAGGCTCTTGAGTTCCCTGTTAATGTAGTCATTTAAATCTCGTAAAGGCTTATAGTACTGATGCACAATTTGCGATCCAGCAAACATAGACAGCATAGCTGCCGATGAAAATGCTATATATTGACCCCATGTCACTCCAGCTGGCATCTTAGGCTGCTGCGTATTTCTTTATCTTTTCTTCAACAATGTCGTGAGCTTGTCTCCTCTTAAAAGAGCTGTAAAAGTTTACTTCTCCAACTTTCCAGTTGATCATAGAAAACTCCAAAGCAGCTCCAAGTACAAAAAACATGGGAAGAAACCTATACATCCCAAGGGTCTTTTTCCCGGGCCATTTGTTGACTACTTTGTGAATCCAGCCTATTCTCATTGAAACTGATTGCCGATTCTTGTAATCTGGGAGTTTTAAAATTACATAAGTTAAAAATAAGGAAACTACGACCAAGATAACCTTCAAAACACCAAGCGTCAAAACAAAAATGTCACTTCGTTTTTTTTTTTTTTTTTTTAAGGTTTGTGGCTAAGCCACTGGCATGGTTACAAGACCTTTAAGCCAAGTCTTTATTATAAGAGTCATAATTTGAAGAGTTTTGAGTTTAAGCACTTGAATTTTGCACTACACACTTCCACAACTGTTTTTAATAAATTTAAAAATCGGCACAAAACACTTTTTATTTTTTAGAATATCTAGACGGAGTGTTGCCAGGGCAGACGTCAGTCAGACTCAGTTGCGTTTTTTTTTTTTTTTTTTTTTTTTTTGTTTTGGCGTTGCACTATTCGTGCTTATTGCCACTGACAATATTTTAGTTGAAAACAAAACGTAAGAATCAAGTACTCGCAAAATGATAAAATATTTATAAAACGGGAATTTGGAAATGGAAAGGAGATTAGTTGTTTTTAAATAATAAAAATAATAAATTCTACGAAGATAGCAGTTAATTATAATACAAGGAATAATAACAGGGAATTATAATACAACAGAAAACGCAGGTGGCCCAACAAAAAGGCCGACTCGATGCGTGAACTAAGAGCTAGATACATGGTAAATTAATAATGTTTAAATAGCTATATCATTATTTACAAGAAAAAGAGCTATGGTTTTATAAATTTCTACATTAAAATTAAATAAAATACATGAGATAGAAGTGGGTAAAGGAACTCGGAGGGAAACAAGACTTTGGAAAAGTGAGGAGTGGTCATAAAGGGGGCAGGAAAAAATAAGGTGGTTCAGATCTCCCACTTCAGCGCCACATTCACATGCAGGGTTCTGCACAATGCCAAGCCTGGCAAGATGATCAGGGGTGCACACGTGACCCAATCGCATACGTATGAATATTGTTGTAATCTTTTTGCTTAGCTTGTACTTGCTAAACCAAGGTTTAACAAAAATGGATGGCTGAATGGTACGGTAAAATTTCCCTTTCACTGATTGCCCGGACCAAAGCTGACCCCAGGATTCCTGTAGATAAACCTTGGGCAAAGCTGCCAGATCTTGGGAGTTATTTTTGTATGGAAAAACGTCTCCACACAATACGGCATCATTAGCTAACTGGTCAGCTCTCTCATTACCTAAAATGCCACAATGCGAGGGTATCCACGCAAAATGCACAGAATACCCCTTAATAGAACACCTATAAAGGAGTTCACGTGTTTCAAATATAATATAAGGATTATGAGAATAGAAAGGGAATCTGGCCAAAGATTGTAAGGCACTCCTTGCATCAGTTAAAATGAGTGAATTTCGTAAGCCCATCATAAGTATATATTCGACAGCTTTAAATAGACCGTAACATTCACTCGTAAATACAGATGATTCGGGCGGGATCTTTATTTTTTGGACGATATTATATTGTGAATGGTATACACCTACTCCCACACATGTGTCTCTTCCATGCTTCGAGGCATCTGTAAACAAAAGCTGATAGCCCTTCCAGTCTCTATCCATGGTGAAATTGAAGTTATGGTTATGACATACATCATCTCGGTAAATGTTAAGGTTATAATGTATATTTGGTGACATGATTAATGAACTGTAATTACAGTGAAATAAAGGAAGAAATTCAGATTGGTGACAAGGAGCTTCTATTAAATTGTATTTTCTAAAGCTTTTAACTAAACACGGAGTAGCTTTGTACCTCCAGTAAGTGGATGAAGTTACTTCTTCAGAGAGAATGGAAAGTTTATTTCGCAAAGGATGATTTGTAAATTGCAAACACCGAGCCATAAATCTATCAGCTAAAAATTGACGTCGTAAATGAAGTGGAGGGTCTCCACATTCTACCTGAAGACAATTAATAGGACTGCTTTTCATTGCACCTGAAACCACTCTAAGTGCCTTGGACTGTACACTGTCCAGTTTCTTAAAACCAGCAACATTAGCAGGTTCCAGCAAAAAAGTCCCATAGTCCAATACGCTTCTAATCAATGTGTTGTACAATAGTTTTAATGAAAAGGGATGTGCTCCCCACCAAACACCAGCAAGACATCTAATTATGTTGATATTTCGTTCGCATTTAGCAGCTATATAATCACAGTGTGGTAACCCAGTAAGATGTGTATCCAATATAAGGCCTAAAAATTTAACCTGGTTTTTAACGGGCATAGGGATATTATTATAGCTTACTGTAACTGTAGGAGGCTTACGCATTCTAGTAAAAAAGACAATGTTGCTTTTATCAATTGACAGATGTAGACCATTGGTTTCTAGCCAAGTCTTCAGTAAGCATAAAGAAGAGGTTAGGGAAGTACAAATATTTGCAACAGAATGACCAGATAAATAAAGAAGTAAATCATATGCATATTGAAGGACTTGTACTGACTCATTTAGAGAGGATTCCAAATCAGAAGTGTAAATATTGTAGAGAATTGGACTAAGTACAGAACCTTGAGGGAGACCTTTCCATACTAAACGGGTAAATGTATACCCATCAATATGAAGATTTAGACATCTCTCTGAAAGCATGTTAATTATGAACTTGGACAGCATTGTTGGAACTTGTAATGAATTCAGCTTTTGTTCTAGGATTGATACCAGGACATTATCGTAAGCTGAACTAATATCTAGGAAAGCAGCAATTACAGAGTTATTAGAAGAGAAGGCTAAGCGAATATCAGTTGTAAACACACCAAGGCTGTCCATCGTACTTTTACCCTTCCTAAAACCAAACTGTGATGTAGCTAGCAAGTTTTTGCTTTCCAAAAACCACTCCAAACGATTCTTAATGAGATGTTCAACAATTTTAGCAAGGACTGTAGAAAGTGCAATTGGTCGATAAGAAGTAACATTACAAGGAGGTTTGTTTGGTTTTAAAATGGGGATAATTGTTTGAGACTTCCAACTTGATGGAATGTTGCCAGATATCAAAGCTGTATTGATGAGATTTAAATATATTAAAAGAACAGAGTCAGACAGATTAGCTATAAATGAATATGGTATACCATCTTCACCAGGAGCTGAATCCTTAACATGTGAAAGGACTCCTTTCAACTCACTTAGTGTAAAAAGAGAATTCAACTCAGAATTAGGAATAGGAACATAGGGAAAATGCATTAAAGATCTGTGTTCAGGGACTGAAGGAGGAGCTAATTGGTCCATAAACTCATTGGCTAATTCTAATGGCAGTTTTGAGGCTGTTGTGTCTCTGAATGCTGACCTGAATCGCCTAATATTTTGCCAAACTAGAGATGCGTTAACTTCTGAAGAGATAGATGCACAGAATCTTTGCCAACCTTCGAATTTCTTTTTCTTAAGGAGCTTACGAGTTGTGCGAGCAGCTTCTAAGTATATCTCAAAATTGTGACGAGTCATAGTTTGACCATAATTTTTTTCTGCTTCTTTTCTTTTTTTGATGGCCTGAGTGCACTCAGCATCCCACCAAGGTGGTGAAGGAATTTTGCCTGTAGCACCATTCTTAATAGGGAAAGTATTATCTGCCACCTCTATTAAAATTCTTGTAATTTGATTAGATAATAACTGAGGATCATCTAGTTGTAAGGAATTATTTAAAGCAAGAATTCTTTCTTCTACACAATTTTTGTATGTATCCCAATCTGCATTTTGAAGTCTATACTTTAATCGTGGTGTTGAGTTGCAAGCATCTGGTTTTTTATGTGGAAAAGAAATTATTAAAGGGTAATGATCACTACCATAAGAAGACGGTAACGGAGACCAGGATAATAGCGATGCTAACTCAGGTGTGCAGATTGAGAGGTCAGGGGCACTTATTCCCTCATCTGGATTCGTTTGGCGTGTTGGGAGACATGTATTTAAAATACACAAATTATTATAGTCCAGAATTTCTAATAACTTTTCCCCATAGTAATTGGAACTAGAACTACCCCAGGACTGATGTTGTGTATTAAAGTCACCCATTACCAAAAAAGGTTTAGGTAAAACTGAAAGAAGATTATTTATTTCAGAAAGAATATTTACAGTGGGACGAGAATAATATATACATACTAAACAGATTTTATTTACAATAGCAGCGACAGCAGATATATCATCGCTGAGACTTGGAAGAGGAAAAGATTGAAAAGACAAGTTATTTTTAATAAGTATGGCGACACCGCCATACCCATCGCTTCTGTCTGTTCTTAGACACGCATATCCAGGAATTCTAAAAGAGAACCCTGGTTTAAGCCATGTCTCACAGAGAGCGACTGCAAATGGATCGTATTTGTTCAATATGTAGGACAGATCAGATTTTTTATTCACAATGCTGCGACTGTTCCACTGGACAATCTTGGGTAGATTTGGATCCATTATGATTAATATTAAATAAGTTAGACAGCGTATCAATAACTGTGGCAACGTTGGACGGTTCAATATTATTATTTTTAGATAACATATTAATTAACATGATTATTAAATTTAAAATTTGACTCTCATTATTAGTTGTTGTTTTATTTTGGAATGCAACACCATTCCCTGACACAGAAACTTCATTATTTATTAATGCTTGATGAGCTACCTGGTCATAACCCTTAGTTGTTTTTGGGGGATCCCGAGGTTTAAGGAATACCGTTTTTCTATGTGAGGAGACAATTGGTGTGTTACGTGATTGGGGCGAATGTTGTGAATTGAAATAATTAGTGGTATGTGATGGGGCAGATGTTACCACATCTGCATACAATTTTGAAATTGGTGGATGAAGCTGTGACGCTTCAGCATACGACACGCAGCTATGGGCCATATAATGCTTAATAGATTTTTGCCTTTCAAATTCTGGGCATTTTTTATTGATCGCGTAGTGAAAGCCACCGCAATGACAGCATTTACTGTTACTCTCGTCTTCAATACTACAAGTGTCAGCAGAATGCTTCTCCCCACACTTGAAGCACTGAGGGTTCGACCTGCATTGTACCTTTGTATGGCCAAAACGACAACAATTAAAACATTGAATTGTTGGAAATGTATACAATTCAACTGGCATGGAATTATAACAACAAAATACACGTTTTGGTAATATTTGTCCGTCAAAGGTGAGCACGACTGTTTGGGATGGTTTCCACACAGGGGTCGGTTCGTGTACTTTATAGTTCAGACGCCTTGCTTTGATGACTTTCCCGCATCCAGCAGGAACAGATATATTTTCTACTATTTCCTCCGGAGACCATTCGGTAGGTACGCCTTTAACAATTCCAATGCGACACACATTAATTGATGGAACAAATGCCTTCAATTTCTCTTTGGCCAAACTTGGGTCATTTATAAAAGAGTTAGCATCTACGTAACGGGAGAAGCTTATTGATATTCTGTTTCGACCGATGCGTTTTAGAGAACCGTTAATGATATTATTGAATCTGCGATTTTTAAGGAACTGACCTAAAGTTATTGGGTGTAATGTCTGAGCCGAGTTTTGTGCATCAACATTTTTTTGAATATGTACGACATATGGCGATAGGTCTGTGGCTTCGTACAAAGCCCTAGCAACCTGTGGCGCCTTCTGGGGAAGATCCGACTTTATAATTTCAGTCTGGGGACCGTCTACAGAACGTGAACGTGTGAACGTCGGAGTAGCTTCTTGGTGAACCGGTACGTCTGATGTAATTTGTGGACTGAATATGACTACTGAGTCATTATCACAATGACAATTTATTTCATTATTGTTTCCTTTTGAGTGACCATTTCGCCTTCTTTTGTTGCAATTTTTACAAATTTTGCGTGGAGCTCTAGCCCTTTTCCGCTCCGATCTGTTTATGGACGAGTCTGTATCCATACTGGACTCATATATCGTAATATTCTGCCCGACCGAGGGGACTGTGCCCCCCGGATCAGGCGGTTCATTGTCCATTGTGGCCACTTGGCCGTGGCCAGAAGAGTAAAATATAAAAAACTTACCCTAAATATGAAAAATTATATCTAAAAACAATTAAACTAACTAATCTAATGAATATTTACATAAATCTACAAAACTTATCTCCAATCACAAACGTTTTTTATTATAAAAAGGATATCGAAAGAAAAATCACGACCGCCAAATTCAATGATTCCCGCGCTTTTTTTTTCACTCAGTTGCGTTTGATTGATTAATTAATTCAGTGTTGCCAGTTAACTCACTATGCACAGATAACACAAACTCAGGCCGGGCAAAGTTTATTTATACTTTTTCACATGTATTAAGGTCGAAACGACAATAAACGGTAGCCCGTGAAATACAAAGTTTCTTACGTCTTTTGCAATTTGCCGGGCAGTGTCACACTGTATGTTGACCAAAATATGATTTGCGGCCTTAGTGCGCATGTATTTACAAAATTCTAATCATTAAAATCATCAATATCATCATCTGAGTTCATTTAAAAAGCTGGGCATCCTAAATAGAGTGAAGCGATACTTCAAGCCTGGACAGCTTTTAACACTATATAAAGCACAAGTCCGATCCTGCATGGAGTATTTCAGCCATATTTGGGATGGCTCAGCTAAATACCAGCTTGCCGCGCTTGACTCTGTGGAACGCAAATCAAAGAGGCTTATTAATGACGTAAAATTGGTGGATGCCAGGCTTCACAGTTTGGCTCATCGCCGCAAGGTTGCCTGCTTGTCGGTCTTTTACAGGCTGTACTTCGGTGAGTGTGCCCAAGAACTCCATGACCTCATCCCACCGGCCCCTTTCTATCATCGGACATCTAGAGGCACTACAAGTTACCATCCCTACCTTATTGCTATTCCACCAATTCTCGCACTAAGCGTTTTCAAACATCTTTCATAATGCGCACAGCAAAGGAGTGAAACTCTCTGCCTGCGTCAGTGTTTCCGAACGCTTACAAGTTGTAAACTAACAACTTTGAAGAGATTAGGGTTGTAAGTTACAACCCTAATCTCTTCAAAGAGAGATTAGAGACGTGTTGAGAGATTAGGGTTGTAAGTTACAACCCTAATCTCTTCAAAGTTAGAATGAACAGGCTTCTTCTGGGTAACCTCGTACCTTCGTCGACTTTGTCTCTGTCATCTCTGACCTAGAATCAAGAGCCAAGAGCAAACACAACGCAAATGAAAAAAAAACACTACTAATGTACCAATTGAGAACGAATTATTTACCAAATATGGAAGTTGTTTGCGTTGGTGGTCGTTCGTTCGTTCTCGTTGTCCCAGCACTATGCCAAAAGACCTACAATTCAGATTTCTCCTGTATCGTGGGTGCGTGTACAAACATTTAAACTCACATACACAAACAGCCAGACCCGGAACAACTATCTGTAGGCCTTTTTTTTACGGATGGGAAATCAATGAAATCATCAAATGACTTCTCCCGCTCTGGGCGGAGCGGGAGGGAGTGTCAGACTTGTACTGACTAAAACCCATCTATGTTCCTTCTTCGCCCTTTGTTTTCCAGGGCCACGATATCTCTTTCGAACAGTCCCGCAACCCTGCTATCTGTAGGCCTTACAAATATTTAATTTTGTTCGGTGCGGGGATCAAACCCGCGACACGCAGCACAGCAGTCAATCGCTTAGCCACTGCGCCAACCGTGTCGTCAAAAGTATGGCCTCGTTTTGTATAGATTTTCAATACAGATAGTTTCGCATAAACTGATTTTGTAAAACTTGATTGGTTGCTGGTAACTACACTATACTCTAGAGCTTATTCCTCTATGACTGTGATCGCTCAAAGGTTGACACTGTTGACAGTGACAGATAGGCATGAGATATACTTGCCACATTCAATACCAGGGCTTCCCAGTACTAGTGAGCAAAAAAACCTGGGTCGAAAACAGGTTTTAAAATACTTGAAAGTATTTGGTAGACTTCGGTCTAGTTCCTATCCTACCGTGCCAGAATAATATTTAGACTGTCTGCTTAGACATGTTTATAGAATGGCGACTATATTATTATTTAGAGTTTTATTTCCTCATCATCATCATTAGCCTATAATGTTCCCACTGCTGGGACACAGACCTCCTCTCTATGAGAGGGAGTGGGCTGTAATCCACCACGCGGGCCCAGTGCGGGTTGGTTATTTCCTCGCTATCGAGAAAAATATAAATATAAACTGGCAACTCTTGCTGTCAGGTGCACGTCTTTCGTAAATTCTCCTAATTTTTTTTTTATCAAATATCAGTTTTTTGCTACCATTTTCCATCCGTTTTTGTAATAGATATTTATCAGTTTCATTACTAATCAGAAAATCGTTTTAAACCTACATATTTATTGAAACATGGATCAAAGACCAAAACTCAACAAGCAGACAGATGACAGATGTCATGGACATACAACGAAATAAATTATGGATGAATTAATACGAATAAGAAAATGATAACAAGAGCTGCGTCACAACGAGCACGCCTTCCACCCCCGGACTCGTTGCTGAGCTCCGCCTCGCTGCCGCCGGATCCCGGATCACCTGTGTCGCCGGCGGCGGTAGTAGCGTCGAGTTCCAGCGACGAATATTTCTCCCCGCCGACGTCGCCTACACCTGTACGTCGGCCGGGGCGAGGCCGGCCACCGAGAAGCTTGGGACTTAGGGGCCAACTGGCCCCGAGCGGGGTCCCCGCTGCCGATGGTTGTGTGCAGCGCATGAGATGGACGAGGTCCATAAACGAAAACGTCATGCGCGCATATTACGGGTCTACAAAGGGGGGAACTAACCTCACTGCGTACCGTGTTAGGATGCTGTCTCTTTTTCAGGTTCTTGAACCAACCGTCAACGTTTCGGCCCAACGACTATCGGATCAGGTGCGGGTCATCCAGCGCAATCACATGTTGGACGACGCCGCACTTGATAGGCTGCGCTCAGAGGTACTGAGCAACCATATCGACTTGACTCCGGCGCAAACCGCGGTGCAAGCGTCAACTATTGACGCAATCCCACCGCGGTCCAATCTTGATGCTGTAGAGGATGAAGATAGGGTTGCCACGGTAAGTAGCCAGTGCAACGAACGTTTGAGGAGCGCTCTGGAAGATGCGCTTCACGAGTATCGATCCACTCCTGCCCAATTTAGGCCTCGATTACCACGGCTTCCCATGCATAAGAAAAATAGGGCGCTGGTGTGTACCTTGGACTCTCAACTAAAAAATATATTTGAGAATAGCGAGGACCTTGTTGATACGCACTCGATCCTGTATTGTGGGGCTGTAGCGGCTTGTCGTTTAGCAAACGTCATATTTCCAAATTGTGACGTAGCTACTCGACCAAAACCAGCCGTACCAGCCTGGAAACGCAGGATTGAGTGCCGTATCGACGGGGCCAGGGTACTCATCGGCAAACTATACTGCTTCAGGGATGGTAATACACGACCACGTGTGATGCGCTTTGTAAGGCGGGATTCTTGGGGACTCAGTTCAGTGGAATCAGTCCTCAAGAATACATGTCCCGAGTCACAGAGCGCATTGACTTCCTGAAGCAGAAAGTGTATGCATGGGCGAACCGTATTCGGCGGTATAAGAAACGTGTTGATCGATACTCGCAGAATCGCATGTTCCAGAGTGATGACAGAGCTTGGGAGCGACCCGAGAAAAATATGACAGACGTGTGCCGCCCAGATGATGCTGCCACGTGTTCATTCTGGCGCAGCATTTGGTCGGTGCCCGTCTGTCATACGGAGGATGATTGGATGCGAGATGTCGAGCGAGTGTGTGAATCTATCCCAGAAATGGAACACATTTTAATAACACCGTTAGATGTTGCCAAAGCAGTTCGTCCGTTACCGAACTGGAAATCTCCGGGACCGGACGGACTGCACAACTTCTGGTTGAAATGGCTAAGTAGTTCACACACTCGCCTGGCATCTCAATTCCAGTCATGCTTAGAATCTGGATCACTACCAGACTTTCTTACAACAGGTGTTACCCACCTACTCCATAAGTCGGGTAGTCCTGCGGAACCCAAAAATTATAGACCGATCACGTGTTTGTCGACGGTCTATAAACTTCTTACATCCATTTTGAGAGAGAAAATTAGCAAACACATTGATAGTAATTCCATTATGTCGGCCTCTCAAAATGGATGTAGGAACGGGTCCCGTGGTACTAAGGAGCTTCTCCTCATCGACATGGTCATTAGCCAACAGGTTCGTCGTTCCCGCAAGGATCTGTCGACATGTTGGATAGATTATAAGAAGGCCTACGACTCTGTGCCACATACATGGCTCATGAGGGTGCTGGAGTTGTTCAAGATAGATGCAACTCTACGCGTCTTTCTTGAGTCGTGTATGGGGCAATGGAGGACGGTCCTTCGATATCCAGGATGTCGACAAATCCAGGGGAATGATGAGCCTGTATGGATTAAACGGGGTATATTTCAGGGCGACAGTCTGAGTCCACTTTGGTTCTGTCTAGCCCTGAATCCTCTAAGCACATTGCTGGAGGATTCAGGTCTAGGCAACCGGTTGAGGAGAGGTGGTCAGGTCATATCTCACCTTCTTTACATGGATGATTTGAAACTCTTTGCCCCTAGCAAATTGCAACTGATGGAGCTACTGAAAGTAGCTGAAACTTTTAGTAATGCCATCAGGATGAAATTTGGTGTGGATAAATGTGCAGTCATGTATGTAAAGCGAGGAGAGATTATGGAATCCGAGGGAATCCAACTCTCGGATTCCATACACCTAAGATCCCTTTCCTCATCCGAAAGCTACAAGTATTTGGGTATGTCGGAAGCGTTAGGTATTAACGTAGCTGACATGAAACAGTCGTTGAGGGAGCGCTTCTTCGGTCGCCTGAAGAAGGTATTAAAGAGCCTTCTTTCAGGCGGTAACAAGGTGCGCGCCTTCAACGGTTGGGTCATGCCGGTTTTAATGTACTCTTTTGGCATACTCAAATGGACTCAGACCGAACTCGATGCCCTAGATAGGAGAGTTCGTACATTGCTGACCGCAAACCGGATGCATCACCCAAGATCATCGGTGATGAGACTGTACATCCCGAGGAAGTGTGGGGGTCGAGGCTTCAGTGGCGAAGGGTCAAAATTTTGTAAGGGGAAGCCGACGAAAAAAATGAGATCATTACTTTGTTTTTAAAGTGAAACTTTTATTACATCGTCTCAAACTTTTTCGTCTGTGTGTTGCATGTCGCGTGACGATCGGTCGTGGCAGAGCGCCTTTCACTTTATCCCTATTCCGCGGTCTACTCCGCGCTATAGTGTGAAAAAAAGTTTGACTTTTACCGTGGTTTCATAAAACCACACAATCCTTTTATTCGTCATCACATTTTTAAATTTCATTTTGATTGTCAGCGACCCCGAAAACGACGAAAATGTCACCCATGATCAGTATACACAAAAATTTTCGAAGGACCCAACTTGATAACTTATGTATTGTAACGATTAAATGCACAGGAACTATAGAAAATATGTTTATTCATAAAAGTGAACGCGTATAAATACAATGTTTCATGTCTATGCTATTAACCGTTGAGGAGTTCCCTCATGAGAAGAGGACCCTGGCGGTAGGATGAATTCATGATACAAATCGTCATTATTCATCAAATATGAACACGTATGCAAAGTTTCGTGTCTGTGCTATTAAACGTTGAGGAGTTCCCTCGTGAGAAGACGATCCTGGCTGGAGGATAAGATCATGATAGAATTTGTGTTTATCCATCAAATATGAATGTGCATACAAATTTTTGTGTCCGTGCTATTTACCGTTGAGGAGTTCCCTCGTGAGAAGACAATCCTGGCTGCAGGATGAGATCATGATAGAATTCATGTGTATCCATCAAATATGAACTCGTATGCAAAGTTTCGTGTCTGTGCTATTAAACGTTGAGGAGTTCCCTCGTGAGAAGACGATCCTGGCTGGAGGATAAGATCATGATAGAATTTGTGTTTATCCATCAAATATGAATGTGCATACAAATGTTTGTGTCCGTGCTATTTACCGTTGAGGAGTTCCCTCGTGAGAAGACAATCCTGGCTGCAGGATGAGATCATGATAGAATTCATGTGTATCCATCAAATATGAACTCGTATGCAAAGTTTCGTGTCTGTGCTATTAAACGTTGAGGAGTTCCTTCGTGAGAAGACGATCCTGTCTGCAGGATGAGATCATGATAGAATTCGTGTTTAACCATCAAATATGAACGTGCATACAAATTTTCGTGTCCGTGCTATTTACCGTTGAGGAGTTCCCTCGTGAGAAGACAATCCTGGCTGCAGGATGAGATCATGATAGAATTCATGTTTATCCATCAAATATGAACTTGTACACAAATTTTCGTGTCTGTGCTATTAAACGTTGAGGAGTTCCCTCGTGAGGAGACGATCCTGGCTGCAGGATTAAGTTATGTCTGTCATAAAAATGTATTGTTCTTAAAACCAAAGGTGTGCGCTTAATTTCAGCTCAATCGGGCATCGGGAAGTGGTTCTAATTTAGCTTGCTATACATACAAACATTGAAAGTTCCCTGTCGTAACTCGAAAATCTTCGGCTTACCTAGTCCTTACAAAACGCTGCTGATAGCTGCGAAGTCACGTGTCCGCGTTCATACGAATTTAGTTCTGAATTCTGACACCCGAGCGTCGGCTTACTGGCGCCACATGTTGCTTTCTTTGTTGACATGAAAAATGCTGGCATTTATGTAATGTTTTCAATCCTATGATGTATTTAATGTCTGTACTGTGATGTGATAACCTCAGATGTGTACATAATTTACTATTTGACTACAGTAGACACTAGACACTACGTATAGTGCCTTGTTCCCAAAGGGAAGCCGGCAGGAATCGGCTTCTTAGGAGCCTTCGGGCCTGCGAGGCTTTTTAAACGCGAAAACCCTCCACAACCGCGAGGTGTGCAGCCTCAGAGAATATTTCTTGAAAACCGAGGTGGGTATGCACCGAGATGTGGTCGCAGTGGACAAGGTACTCACCCTGGCTGTCCATGGCTAAAGAGAACTGGCGCAAACCTGTAGTACTTACTACAGATGACCGCAAGGAAGTACGGCAAGGCAAGGAGCTTCACGGGCGCTTCTACCAGGCTCTTCATGGGCCTGATGTAGATTTTCTAGCGTCCGTGTCCTGGCTACGTTTTGGCGACCTCTTTGGGGAAACTGAAGGTTTTGTCTGTGCGATTATGGACGAAGTTATGCTGACGAACAACTACCGGAAACATATTATGAAGGACGGGACGGTGGATGTGTGTCGGGCATGCCACCGTCCTGGTGAGTCCATCAGACATATTATTTCTGGTTGTTCTCGTCTGGCTAACGGCGAGTACTTGCACAGGCACAACCAAGTAGCCAGGATTATTCACCAGCAACTTGCCTTGGAATATAAACTTGTGGAATCTGAGGTACCGTACTACAAGTATGTGCCCGACCCAGTTCTCGAGAAAGGCCATGTCACGCTGTACTGGGATCAGTCTATCATTACTGACAGGACTATTGTTGCCAATAAGCCTGACATAGTGGTGGTAGACCGATCAGCGCGCCGCGCAATGATAGTCTATGTTACCATCCCGCATGACGAAAACCTCGTGAAAGCTGAGAAAGAGAAACAAATAAAATATCTTGACTTGGCTCACGAGGTTGTCGAAATGTGGAATGTGGACTCGGCTATCATTGTGCCGATTGTCGTAACGGCCAATGGCCTTATGGCCAAGAGCCTCGACGAACATCTGTCGAAGCTCTCACTTGGCAGTTGGATCAAGAGTCAGATTCAGAAGGCAGTACTCCTCGATACGGCCCGCATTGTGAGGAGGTTCCTGTCTCTGCAGCCCTAACCACCGGTTGCTTGGACCCTGCTCTCGTTACCGGCGGAAACCTGTTTTTTATATTTTTAAATGTTTTTTGTTTTTTTTTTTGTAAGAAATATGTAAAAATATAAAAAATAAGATTATAAATGAATAAAGGACATAATATGATCTAAGATTTATAGAATCTGAGAGCTGGGTTCCCGCAGATTCCACAATCCCCCCTCGCTTTACATGCATGACCGCACATTTGTCCACACCAAATTCCTGATGGCGCTACTGAAAGTTTCTGTGACCCTCTTTTTAAATTTTTAAATGTTTTTTTTTTATTATTATTTATAAACGGAATACTAGAATCATTTCTACAGCAGCGCCACTTCATAGTACTAAGTGGGGAAGCATTGTCTGATCTTTGTCCCGTACAGGCATGAGTGCCACAAGGTAGCGTACTGGGTCCCATACTCTACTTACTGTTCACTGCCGATTTGCCGACATCTGAATCATTAATTACTGGAACCTTTGCTGACGATACCGCCATATTAGCTGCTCATAGTGACCCAAAAATTGCCTCACAAATACTCCGAGAAGGACTTAATGACATATCAGACTGGCTTAAAAAGTGGCGGATAAAAGCTAGCGAAACAAAATCAGTCAATGTTACGTTTACTTTGAGAAGAGGATCTTGTCTTCCGGTCACACTTAACAACATTGAAGTCCCACAAGCAGATTATGTGAGATATCTGGGATTGCATTTAGACAAAACTCACTTGGCAAAAACATATTTTCACTAAGAGGAAGCAACTTAGTATCCAAACACGAAAACTTTACTGGCTCATTGGGCGAAAGTCGCAGCTATCTCTTGAGAACAAAATACTTTTGTACAAGGCAATACTGAAGCCCGTCTGGACGTATGGGATCCAATTATGGGGCATCGCATCTCACTCAAACATAGAAATCATACAGAGGTTTCAAAATAAAGCACTGCGTATGATAACCAACGCGCCGTGGTTTGTACCCAAAGATCTATTACACCGTGATCTGCGAATGCCCACTGTGGAGCAGGAAATCGTACGCCATACCAAGTCCTACAAAGAACGAATCCAACAACATCCAAATACTCTGGCTCGGCCATTAATGGAAAATCACAACAAAGCGCGACGACTGAAGCGCAAAATACCTCAAGACCTAATCCAATCACAGTAACTTCTGTCTAAACAATGAGGATGTGACACAGGTCACATACTGAGAGCGCCAGCGATAGCACCAACCAACATACTGCTGAATGTCCCACAAAGGAGACAGACTGTAGTAATACAAGAACAAAATAAAAATATAACGAATATTAACATTTAAAATGTATTAAATTTGTATAATATATAAATGAATAAAGGGAATAATAATAATTAATTTATTTAACAATATAAGTTATACATTAAATACAAGTTTTCTATTTAACTGACAAAAACAAAACGAAAACAAAATATTTACTTGATTTTAAACGTAACTTAGTAATACTATACTTTTGTTCACGCTATTATGTATATGTCTTATTTCTATATCAGAATGGAAAAATGGCGCGAACAAGTCTACAAAATGGCTGCGCTACCCATGCCACAAGCCAACCGCGACCGCCCCGCGGCGCAAGCCTTGAGCCGCCTGCGCCGCGAGCCCTGCTCCCGCAACCGCGCCGCGAGACTCGCACCGCCCGCGCTGCGCCCTGTAAGTACAGGGCGCAGCGCGGGCAGTGCGAGTTCCAGGAGTGCCAGGGTTTAAAATACTTGCATAGGATAACAATCCATGTCGTCTTACAAATAAGGATCATTATCGTATTTGCGAAAAAAATACTATTGTCATCAAAGTATTTTTTTTCGCAGATACGATTGTGCTCCTTATTTATATGAAGACAAGGGTTAATTTCCTATGCAAGTTCCTTTCCATTCTGGTTTCTTCAAACTTGCCCGCGCGGCCGCGCCTTGCTAAAACTTTAATACTTGCAAGTATTTCTCACTCGTAACGGGCGCCCTGGTAAGCCCAGGTTTCAAAACCTGTTTGCGTAAATACGTCTCATCCCTAGTGACAGACACTGCCGGACACCGACCGATTGCTTTTGCGTAATGTCATAGTGTTAACTGAACTCGTTTGAATTCAAAATGCATTTTTAATTCAAGTCAATAACTTTTGATTGAGATGTGTTGTCCAAACAACCAGCTTAACATTATATGTGGACGAAGCATAAATACAAAATATTGCAGCATTCAAGTGAACTCAGTAAATAGAAATTGCGACTCACTTCACCTATTGCAATAAATAAACAGTGCTGCAAGATTCTCATGAATCAGAAACAAGTTGACAATAAATTTTACCACTCTGTTGTTTCTTTAAAACTTACTGAGGTACGAAAGCTTAAACCTGATGCAAAGGGATGGGGATTGCTGACAGAATACTACTTGGATTCTGTCAAGATCAGTAACTATAAAGGAAAAGTATCATCATGTGCCACTATAAGAATTAGTGATCGTTCAGGGCAAGTAACATGTACTGTCAAAGGCCCCCAAATTGGTCTTCTATTTGGATTGACCACCATAGAATGGACCGAAGTCGAAAATATGTGCAACTATGAAGGACAACTATTCTATAGATATTTCAAAAATGGTATTAATAAAAGTTATAGTACTGAGCAAAAGTTGTTTTACAACTTTTGTATGACTAACCAGAAGCACAATGTCTTGGTTGCCAAGTACCGAAAAGGTGTGAATATTAGAAACAAGTTCAAAAGTGATTCTTTTCTTGAAATTTTAGAATTAAGAAAATGTGATAATAATTTATTAGATTTATACATTAATCAACTTAGAAGTAATCCTGAAATGAAACTTCCGGCAAGTTAACATACTATTAAAGAAATATCTGTTGAATGAATTCTGTTACTTAATTGTCTTCTAAATAATTGTTAAAAAAACGTCCTATGCAAACAATTAAATAATTAAATGTGAGCTTTGTGTGGTGGTGGTGGATCAATTAATCCTCTCAATTGAATTTCATAAATCATGTCATGTATTTTGCTATCACATCATATATTTTTTTTTGTGACTGAAAGAAAATCAGCCGTTCCGCACATCTTGTCCATGTAGGTATTGCACTTTTGTAGAAAACATGAGACTTGTGATGATAAAAAAAATCTATGTGTACATGATGATGTAATGAACATATTGTGGTAACCATTTATTTATAAGACCTAAATGTACCATGTTTTTACACAAATAAAAATTATTCTATATTCTATTCATTTGTGCGATGTCACTTCCACCCTGTATACATAGATAGTGTAGTGAGACCAAAGAAAGTAAACAAGTGTGTATCATGTATAATTGTATATAAGTAATAATGTTCAATAAAAAGGTTTAAAATCAATGGCCTATTATTGAACTGAATCATAATCATTTATTCAGAATTGACCTCCCCCCTGTAGGTACCTTAATCCTGTATCCCCAATGATATTGCCATTTGCCTGTGATTAAGTAATATTTAAACCGCGATGCGAAAATGCTTGGATCAAAATATCACTACTATGACTTTGTGGTCGTTCCCACTTGTTAATACCCCGTCGTTAACACCATTAACGACTGGGAATGTTTTGTCTCACTCGTTAACAGTGTTGATGAAGGTGACTTTTTTTCCCAATAGGGGATAATCCAGTTTTTTTTTTCTTTGTCCGTCGGGTAGTTAATTGAAAAGTATTGGACACGTATTTTTTCTTTTTTCACGTGGTCATAAAATTACGGAGATATATTATTGGATATATTGAGTTGAAATGGCGCATGACGTCACATGTAGGTAAGTTTTATACCTACTTGTGACGTAGTAAGCCCCCACTCTCCAACTTTAATGAGTTTTAACTAAGTAATTTTTTGATAAAACAAAAAATACGTGTCTAATATTTTTGTATTACCTGTCTGACGGACAAAATAGAATGTCGTTTTCTTTACCCAGTCCGATCCCCTATTGTTCATCTCTCATCCGAACTAAATGTATAAATAGGTAAGTAAATAAAAGTTCTTCATTTTTAGTAAGTACATTTTCAATAATAACTTTATAACATTTATTAGGATTAGGTATGATTAGTACTATTCTATTCTATTTTTATTTGATGGCAATTGAAGCCGATGTCGACTATTCTGCCAATAGCGAGTGAAAGAGAAAAACAAGTGAATAGTACTATTCATACACAGTTTTTTAGACATTTCAAATGTAACCTCAAAAATCATGATAGCACTTTCAATAACTGTTCTGTTAGGTATATCTTTAGTTTCATTTCACTTTACCCTAACAGCTGACTCCTAAATTAGACACGGAACGAGGGGTGAAAGATTGGGAAAAAAATGTTGCCTTCGTCGTCAGTCGTCACCATATATATATTGTAGTCTTTGGTCGTCACGACCCTTACTAGGTACTTAAAGTTATAGGGCCAACCAACACATTTTATTCCTTTACTTTTTAGAGGTATTGGGGAACACTTGATTTTGTTTGAAATTCATTGGTTTAAATAAAGACACGGGGCTACTATACGCTATGCGCTCAGGTACTAGGTAGCCCGAAATTCAAAGAGTTGTACTTTTTTTATCATTATCATCATCAGCCTACAACAGTCCACTGCTGGACATAGACCTCTTCAATCGCACGCCACTTAACCCGATTCTCGGCAACTCTAATCCAGTTGCTACCAGCCAGCCAGCGAGGATCGAAGCTCTACCGAGCCTGAGGGCTCCCACCTTACGCTAGACGATTCGCGGTGTCTACTCATGAACACGTCTACGCCAACGATCATCGGTTCTATGGCTAATGGCTGGCCCATTGCCACTTCAGCTTGCCTATTCTGTGTGCTATGTCGGCAAGTCTGGTTCTCTGTCTGATCACCTCGTTCCGTGCGATCCGTCAGAGAGACTCGCAAGTATAGCCAGCTCCATAGCTCGCTGAGCGACCTAGAATTCATAGACCAACCGTACCGTCTCCACGTTTCGGCCCCATAAGTCATAACTGGTTGAAACCTTAGGCTCAGTGGAACACGCGACGAGAAGACCCGACGAAGCTTCCCAAATGTCGCCTAGCCCAGCTTGATTCTTCTGTTAGGGCCGGCGCTCACTGACGGCGTGGCACGGCAGGTTGTGCAGTGGCATCCCGCGGCGTGCAGCGGCATGCCGTGGCATCCTGCTGAAAGCCCAGCCACTCTGGCAACCATCAGTTTTGCTCCGCGCGTATTCGAAGTTGGTTATAAGTTGGTTGTGTCGCATAGAGAACATTTGTTGTGTATCTCCCTCCCTTGCCCCCGCGCACCGACCGGAACGCGCCCCACCGAAATGCTGCACAAATTTCAACCTTATTTCAACTAACTAGCAATCATAATTCCTCGACCCCAAAGTGACCAATACGTCTCGCGGGATGCAATGGCGCGCCGCGGCATCCCGTGGAATGAAAAAGCAAGACACGTCATGCCGACGCATCCTGCGGCGTCACACCGCAGCATACTGCGGCACGTCGCGGCATCGTGGTATCAAAATAAAGTAACATAAATTCTAAACATATTGAAATAAGATTAAAAACAACTTAATTAGTATTAAAATCCTTTGCCATGCCACACCGTGCCGTGCCGGCAGTGGTCGCCGGCCCTAGTCTCCCTCTTAAAGTTGTTCTTACCAAACTGTTTGTCCGAGTTAAATATATTCTCGAACAACCTTGAGAGGACCGCCATTGCATGACAACAATAGGTCGCCATTGAACATATCCTGGGTTTTGTCCAAGTTCAACCTGAGACCAATGCGTATTGAAGAATCAACTACTTGGGCCATTCAGCATCTTCTGCAAGTCGTGCAGCCATTCCCGTGATGTTGTCATCTGCAAATTTCAAGTGTGAGATGTAGTTGATGTTAATGCTATGTCCTTCCCAGTTCATCGACTTAAACCAGCGCCTAGCTTGGTGAACAATTTCGGAAAAATTACGTCTCCTTGCCTCACCCGGCTGGTTCTGAGTTTGGACGGTAATTGTAGCGTTTTCGTAAAGAATTCTCAGCACTAGGATGTATCGCCAGTCTTCTTGGCATCGCTGCAGAGACTCCAGAACTGACCAGCCCCCGTATTCACAAACGCTTGGATTCGATTTCGATTCGAGAGTTTGTGAATAAGGGGGCAGGCCTCGATAGTCCACAAATGCAAGACACATCGGCCGGCCCGGTTTTGCTCAATCGGTTTTTCTATTCAACATAGGGATGTGAAAAAATAATCGATTATGGTAAAAATCTATTTAAAGTCGATTCCCAACCCGCTAATAATCGATTTTAAGCGATTTTTAAATTATGAAAAATCGATTAACAATCGATTTTTGTTTTTCCATTACCGATTTATTTTCAGTCAATGAACTGTACTATTTACTAAGGAAAAAATCGATTATTAATAAAGAAATACGATTATTTATTATTCGATTTATCATGCTTAGAAAAACAATCGATTCAATAATAATCGATTTTTTATGTAGAAGGTCACATCCCTATTCAACATCATTTGTGGTTTCCACGGCCGTGAAGTGGTTATCCAGGTCTGACTGAACTTTTTTATGGAACCTGGCAATATCACTAGGTTTTCGTGCGCGTAGCTGAAGAAAAATCTAAATGGTGTTTGGGTGACTATGTCCTATGCTTTAAACAACTCCTGGAGTAGCCCTTGGACATGCAATTTAATTTTATAGGTATCCTATGCTCAAAGAATGCTGTACGTATCAAAAATTATCTAGTCTATATCTGGAACTCATGCCCATCGTCATCGAGTCTCGAAAACTGCAAGTATCCAGACCAATTTCGAAGGTGCTGTGCCGGCTCAGGTAGGTCCTACTCCTACTCCTCTAGATAGGCCGTTGGGTTAATTTTAATTTTCCTTGAAGATTTTTGAGCTGTGACGCAAAAAAGTTTATACTAGCCTACCGGTTACAGGCATTCGGGTAAACTCAATACTTAAAGGCTGGATTGGCTGGCTTAGTAAGTACTTATCCACATAGATACCTAAACCCTCCTCGCAAAAAATATTATGGATGTTAACCGGTTGAACGAATAAAAATGATTAATGATCTTGATCACAAAAAGCTATCGGACATCTACGTACCTATTTTTATTGTATTCCAAAGTTTGCCAAACTTTATACATTTGTTTCCATATTGCAGTATCTATCTCCCGTAAAAGCGTGGGCCTCTTCCTACGTGAGAGGTACCTTATACTGACGGTGGGCGTTGACATTAAGTAGGTACGGTTTTTGTCAACGGAAGGCAATGACGAATTGGCGATATTTAAATTTATTTTGTGGGCTGAGGCTGTATCGTGTCTCGCGCGCCGAAGGCAGTGGAGGTGAGGTGACTGGCAGTAGGCTTCGAGCCGGCGCGCAGCAACAACGTGCGTGTGCGCTTCTATCGAACGAGCCCGAGCTCCCGAGTGTAGCTGCATTATCGAAAAACGACACACACCAACTCATTGACATGGAAGTGGCAGATCAATGGCGGCGAGAGTGGGCTGGAACCGCCGAATATGGAAAGGTGAGGTCAAACATCCCCTAAGCACTGTAAAGCTTGAGCTTTGCCGTATATGAAACATTTTAATTTCACACGAAGTTTGTCAACAACTTATAAATAATTTAAATGCATAATTTAAAGAAAAGTTCAAACGGAGCAGCATAAATTAGACAGTATTTCGTGATGCAAGCTTTCTAATTTGCATATTTGTTATATAAGTGGTCAAAAGAAAGATGTTAAATACAAAGTAAAGTAGCTATCGAATAGATAGATACTAGGTACCTAATGTAAGTAAATAAGATTGTGGCATTTCGATTAACAAGAGGTCATTGCCAAAAGGCTAAAGTGGTCATTTCCTTTTACGGTGTTAAAACTCAGGACGACGAGACGATCGAGCTATAGGTATTACGGATATTTATTCAATTTAAAAAATGAGACTTGTGTCTCACTGCATAAGGTTTAATGTTGCGAGGAAATGTTCAGACAAACCTGTCTGAGAGCTAGTTCAGTAAGTTTTTTTGTTGTGTTCCTTTAATTCGTTTGCAAGAGTTAAACTAAAATGCAAGTCTTGCAGAACCGTATGTAACAGTTATGTCACTGTCGTAAATTGTTCATGCGCGTTTCCGTAACTTCAACTTCCTTTTCATTATTCTGTGCGAGTTCTATGACGACGTGAGCAACCAACAAATTCGACTGAAAGTTCCACTTTACGAGCTTTTATTTGACATCAAGGTACACTACTAGCTCGCTTACAAAACGAGAATGGCCAAAAATCTCTGTACCTATCTCATATCTGGGTAAGCCGCGGCGTCGCGGTCGGCGTCGTCAAACATTGCCTGAAATTACAAAGCAATTGAATTGCACTGACAAAAATATGGTCCTAGAATCCATCTTTTACAATGGGAAGCTAAGGAGTCTAGGGCAATGAGATACGTAGGTATTAGAATATTGGATGTGTCACGCCATTTACCTGGGCAGTCTAACTAAAAGCCAAGCTTAAAATCGGTAGGTGCCATTGGGTAGACTGAATTCCGTGAACGTCAAATACTTAGGTACAGCCGACCAATAAGACAATAGTTGCAAGTTACCTATAACGCCATCAGAAAAGCTATTACAACAGGAAGGTGATGTGAACACAATAGTAATCTCGATCCCAACGCTTGATTGTCGAACAGTGAAAGTGAATAAATAGACGTGAGGAAGCTACTGATCGTTTTGCTTAACGCATTTCCTATATCTTCAAGCAGGAAACTATAAAACGACAATCTGGCTCTACATGTGAACTTTAATAAAGCCTATGAGTCATTGAATGGTGACGATTATAAACATGGTAATGATAACGAATCCGCATTTATGCTATAACCAGGTCGATGCCAGAGTTTTGTTTGGTATAATGCTCTCAGTCACATAACTACATTAAACCGTACGAAGCGTTGTTAGCTCAACATGGTTATTCGGGTTCGTGTGCAGACTGCCGGAAATCCTGCGCAAAGGCCGTGGCCCGCGAGCCGCGAGGCTGTGCTGCACCGCGCTATCCGCTGTTTGTCTCGTATTAATGTTTATGTACACGGTACGCCAACTTATCATCATTTGCGTGAATGTCACATAATGATGAGCTTCGCTAGGTACGCAACTATTATGTTATTCACGTAAAGGGCACACATATTAGCGTCGCAAATTGCAAAAACACTTTTAATGTTGCCATTAAGTTTTTATTTAGTAGATCGAACTACCTTAGCGTCCGATGAGACTAGGTAAGTTCCTACCAATTTTCATTCTACATTCTGTTACATTCAAAATAGGACCTTCGGAAAAAAATTGTCTTTCTAATATAAAACACAAACAAGACAAGAACAAATGGGAGACTACTCTTGCTAAGCTTTCTACAGCCTTTATTAGTAGTTTTAGGAAAATCCATGACGATTCAAGACAATTGTGGTTTACGCGATCGATACCAGTTTGTGACGCGCACTCGTTCTCTTCACGGTATTTTTAAATAAATAATCCATACTAATGAGAATGATAGGTGAATCATTGGAAACTAAGATGTTCAGATTTGTGGATTTTCCTCCATCATTTCTCGTAAAACATCGATATTGCGCGATGCCCGCACGCCCGCGCTGGAGTCGACGACCGCTCACGTCACGGACCCCTCCCCCACCTCTTGCCAAATTAAGCCTTCCGTCTTCCATTTAGAAATATTCTCACAATTCAAAACATGCATTTACATGTTACTAATTCGCGTGTTCTGATTAATACTAATAAGTCTGTCAAGTTTACAGTTAGCCGTGCAAAAACCACGTGCGGGCGTTAATCGTCTCAATGTCAATACATCGTGCAGTTATCATTATACCTACTGCGTTCAAAGCTATTTTTATTTTTACAAGGAAGAGTCAGTAACACTAGCACTAAATAAATTATCAGTTTTCAGGTTCTACTTCTAAGCCATAACGAGCAACCTCTACTTCGCTTTTACCTTCATGAATTAATTAAACTAGGCCGTGGCGGCAACGGAACCGGTTGTACCTACAATAATTGACAGGCACTGATTCTCTTTTGGTAACTTGTAATTACGGTTATTTCATTAATCAAAAAACCGAGTTTGATTTTATTTGCCCACTTTGTTTCGATTTAATAAACAAGTATCGATACAGATACTAGGTAGGTATATTTATAGTATTATAGAGGTGGTAGAGCGCTCATAGTGGGTCGCATGTGGCCTTCTGGTTTTAGTTTGCGTTCGATTATGCTGATGACGTCAGGCAAACCTTCTGAAATAAATCGACTTGATCAGACGCAGTAAAAAGCTGCGCAGTTGCAAACTGACAGAATTCCTGCCGACAAGGCTTTATCTTTTTCTTTAAATGGAATGTAATAAATAATAATAGAGCGAAAAACATCAGATAAATTGCCTACATAAAATAGAAATCTTAATGTGTAAATTAGGTATTTTGCTTGGGTTTGCCTTATTTGCCTTGGGTTTGACTTACACATTTACACAGGTAGGTTCTACTATTCTACACACATACTGTATTTAACGGGAATTGACCTTTTTGCTGTATCTGTCCAAATATTATTGATGTTCATATTGGTTAGACTCAGGTATAGCGTACAGCAATGCGGCTTGAATCTCATTCAAGCCGCATTGCTGAACACGTGATACCACCTACTAGACTTAACAGCTCTATCCTGTAAATTATAGCTAGAGGTTTAAAAATCTAGAGGCCTCCACTAAAACCTTCCAAAACTCGTTTTCAAAAGAATCCAGTACCTACCTAAGTTCAAGACCTTTTTTTGTCCTGTTACACAAAGTCAAGGGCGAGCACGTAGTATTTCTGACAACATCGATGAGTTTTCTCCGTAAACCCCCATGTACGTTGCGTACGTCATCGGTAGTATTTAAGTTTAAGAAGTTCTGTGGCAAAGCAAATATTTAAATGACTCTGACACCCACTTGAGTATTCAAAAGTGAGTTGATCATTGAAAAGATCGCAATCACAACACGCCGCAATTTCATTTCGCCCCCGCAAGAAGGATCACGTCACTAGTAACAATAAATACATACTTTAATGCCTGTGAAGGCCACAATAACTGTGTGTAACGCGCTAACTTGTAAATGGTTTCGTATTAATGCTTACCAATAAACGTATTTTTTTTTAATGTTAGTAAAAAAACTGATGCTGGCTTCTTTGTCTTGGGTGCGTTCATATACAAAAATCTGACATACAGCCACCGAGACCCGGAACAAAAAGAAATATTAGCCATTACTGTACCGCGACAATATTATCTGTAGGCGGCCCACAGTAGGCCAGACAAATATTTTCGTGCAAAGATCGAACCCGCAGCCCGCTGCGCAGGAAGCTCAGTCTCTGCGACAGTAAATTGTGTCTTTGTTTGGAAAGGCTAATTGTGTAGTTGGGTCCAAAGATGATTAGTTTTTTAAATAAAGCTAGCTTCTTATTATGATTCCATCAACAAATCGTAAGCACTAAAATAAGTACCTATACGAGTAGTTCCACAGGACACGAAAGTAGTTGAACAACATTCGTCACGACGACTAAGCAAGAAGTTCTCGGGCACGCACACATTGCATTTGGCAATGATTTAGACTGACTATACAGTCAAACAAAGTCTACGGAGCATTGTAGCCACTGGCCGGACAGTTATAATAACAGCTTAGTTGAGGTCATCACATACTCAGTCATGAATATTTTATACACTACTTTGAAAGTTCAATTGCAAAGCAACGGTAAGATTAACTCAACAAGTTGTTATTAAATATTTGAAGTATATTTCTATTTTGTACAACACAAACACGATCGCTTTGGGACTGGTAGATTAGTCATCAATACAAAGTACAAGTGGCAACCCAGGTGTTTACGCCTTATTTAACAAACTGTTCTTAAATCATTATTTTGTTTTTTTTTTTTTTATGATCTAGTCGTAGGTACGCAAATCTGTCTATCTGGCACATCATGCTCGTCGAAAAAGTCAAGTTTCATGACATCGGTCGATTCTGAACCCGCTTACTCATTCTGATCTCTTTAATATTTAGTGTCGATACCTCGATTAAAGGATGTTGGTCATTAATTGCAGGTGACAGAAGGAGGCGTGACGCGTCGCATTGCGCGTGCTATGGAGGTACTGCACGCCAGCGGGCCGGGCGCGCGCGTGCGAGTCATGCGCGCCGCCTACCACTCGTGCGCAGCACCAGGAGCACCAGCGGCCTCCTTCATGCTTCACTCTTCACGAAGGGTAAGCTATACTCCAGTCTCATTTAATATATAGCCGATAGTCCACCAAACGTTGTGTTACCAGTGGTAACACAAAGTTTGGTGGACTATCGGCTATGGTAACTTGCCAACGCCGCTTACGGACATCCACATAGGCACCATAGGCATCGCATATGCGCGTTGCCATACCGGAGACAAAGCTGAAATGTCTCATGTTTAAGTGCCTTTAAAACTGGAGGAAATACGAAACATGTCAGCACTTCTACTATTTACTACAGAGTATAACCTAAGTCTTATGACTAAGTCAGGAGTGCCTAGGGAGTTGCTATATTTCTAGATTATTGGGTCAATGTTACTGTGAAGATAACGATATTTGCACACTAATTACGAAAGTAAAACAAACGGTACATTAACTAACGGCTTATCGATCTGTGCATATGCTATAGGTCATGGGTACCTGGCAACTCTTACTGTTTCGTGCCTTATGCAAACCTGTAACTAATGCGGCAAACATTTTGAAAAACACAAAGCATATACAAGAAAACAAATTTTTGAGAAATAACGTATTTTCTTCTTTTTCAGGTAATATCATCCGGTTTTAGCATGCTGGAGTCCCCAACATCCCCGATGAAACCTCTGGAAATATCATCTATCCCTTTTGAATCATCTCCTGAACCCATTGCAGAATCAGAAAATTATAAAGTAACAGAACCAGACGATTTCGATATCTCAGAACCTTCCAAATGGAGAGGTTCTACAAAAGGAAGCTCGATTCGTATGCCCAGTGAAGAGTCATCTTCCACAGACAATGCCAGTATTATTGATCTCGATTCAAGACTTGGAAGAAACCTTCACAGAAAATATTCTTATGATTCCGAAAGCAGTGATGTTCAATTTGGTAGTAGAAACACTAGTCGAAACTCACCACTATTGGACACACCTGTAACTCTAAGTACACTTAAATATAAATCACTTTTAAACAGCAGTAATGAATGGAACACGAGGAGAAAGAGTTACAGTTTTGAAGACACGTCTCCACTAGACGAGACTATTACACACAGTAACGACACATTAGCGATGGAATCTTCCACTGATAGCGGCATTTGTAAATCTACAGAAATTGTAAATGATCAAATGGATGACAACTCACATTCAAAATATTTATCTAGAGATGAGAGAAAGACCAATAGTAATGAAGAATCATTCAGAGATTGGCTATCCAAAAACCGACCGACTTCACACTATAGAGGAACTAAATTCAAGACTTATAGAGACCATGACATTGTTATGGAGGACCCATTAGAAAACCATATAACTCTGCAATCATCTGGTAAAGTGTCAATAACCTTGCCTATTACCATTGAAGCAGATGATGACGATTATCGCAAAAAACACCAAACAAGTGAAGAGAGCGACAGAAGAGTTAAAAGAGTGGAATTCTGTAAAACCGAGGTACATTTCACCCCAGATTCAGGTAAAGTTAATATAATTGCAACGGATGAGAAACCTCCACCGTCGAACGATTTTAGAAAGCGGAGAAGTGCTTTTGTGCCCATGCAAGATATGATTGACAAACCTATAACATTGTTTGGTGAAAAGAATGATTTCCCAACGAGCAATGGAGTTGTCATTCCTATAAATGTTAGTGTTAGTGAGTTTGGTGAATCCGATGAGAATACAGCAGCTACAAAGAGTATTCTCAAAAACAAAATTCCGAAACCCAAACCATATCTTTTAGGAGAGAACATGGCATTTGGGATGTCCGATGATCTTTTAAATAAAGATCCTTCTAATGATTCTGTACTGTCGGCAGTTTCTTTAGTAAATAAGCAATTGAAAGCAGAGAAACACTACAACGCTGAAGTGAAATCTGTATTTCCGAGAGAAAAAGTTGAATGTGTAATGAAACCCAATGCGTCACGGACAATTCAAGCAGGTACTTATGCATATTTTGATTTATTATGCATGCTAGTTTATCGTAGACTATAAAATAGTGACTTGATATTACAATATTAACATTTTAATAATCAAGCTTTGTAAATAAATGTGCTTAAATAATAAATTTATAATTTGTTGTAGGTCCTACTAAACAAGATAGTTTAAAACGTGAGAAGCAGGTGGTGACACATATCAAAATTAATAAGCCCGCTGAAGATCCTATCGATGATATAAAAACTAAATTCAACGGTCTACAAGTGTCGCCAACGCAAAGGAAGCCTAAAACCAGGCAACTAAGGGACAGTGAACTAACATACTTCGGTGTTGATCACAGTAGAATAGATTCATACAAAAGAAACCATGTGAAAAGTACATTGGGACGCAATGAAAATGTCGGCGAGAATATATTTCAGTCCGTCAAGTTAATTCAGCAAATCTCAAACAGCGTGTGTAACAGTGAACATGATTCTGATGAGACGCCTGAGTACCAAAACATTCCTTTAAATATCAACTATGCTCCGGTCCCGACCCCAAGACTTCGTTCAAAGTATGAAGACAAACCTAATGAAATACACGAAATTGAAGTCTTTAAGCCAATTATTGAAAAAGAAAGTCAAGAATCAAATGACGTAGTTTCATTTACGAGGCGAACTAAGTTTCGTAGACAAGACGAAGTTACTACAACTAGAAGTATTTCGGCACCACCGAAAGCGCATGGACGTGAACGCGAAATAAAGGAAAAGTCTCATCAACGCCAACGCGATGACCAATCGATACGGTACGTATTTTAAATCATTTTCTAAGAAAGTAACACAGTGTTATTCAAAATATGTAATCATTTTCACATAATCATTATTATACACACACTATTTTGATTACTTTTAGTTCGAATCGGTCCATAAAAGGATATCCCAGAAAGGACGTCGAAAAGATGAGTTATACCACCGAAAATCATTTATCTGAAGACGAAAATCCGATATATGTTAATCTAAACGATAAAAAGGAAAAGTCCAACACTTTGGAGAACCGGGACACCCAAAAGCTGAAATCAAATTCACTCAACTCACGTCAAAGAAAATCGTATAAATCAGAAATAAATAATCATAAAACCGCACGTACAGCAGATATGCATGTTTCTGATGTAAGTAGCAGTGACCGCACAAAGGAACGTCGGTCAGATTCCGGGACCGATAGTAGTCACCGAACAAAACACTCGTTAAATAAAGACACTATCTCACGCTCTGCCTACAAAGACACCCTTTCAAGACGAGCTGAGAAGAGTGATAAACAGCGCCACGCAAGTGATACCCGAAGGGAGGCAACTGAGGAGCTGAATAGATCCAGTCATGCCCGTAAATCCCGAGAGGACAAATCTTCAACCGATAAAAAAACGACCATTGAAAAGAAAGATCATAGAAGTAGGTCATTGCAAAGACCTAAAATAAAAGATGTACCCGAAGAAACATCGAAAGACTTAACTCGCAAGATTGTTAAGAAAGCAGACCAACAAGTGAAAGACGGTCTCGATGACAACCACGGTGTAAACAGTAATCGTAAGAGAAACCCATCCAGGGATAAGTATACAAAAGAAACTATAAAACCATCACAAAAACAAGAATCAAGTTACACAGTGCTAATTCCACCATTACAGTCGAAAATCAATGGAAAAGATTATGCTACAAAGACTAACGGTTATAAAACAAATATGCGTAAAGAATACGTTATTAACTATGATGATAAAAATGGAACTGTCTCTTCTGTATGTAAAGTAGGTCCAAAACTTGGAACACCAAAACGGAAGAAACCGTCAAACGAAATATTTAAAGATAGTCAAAACGATAAAGCGTTTAAAATTAGAGCGGCAGACAAAATCGCCCCGCGTAAGTAAGTCGTGTGCATGCCCTAATGAAAATTCTAACAAACATAAACTGATTACATCTTTAAACAGTGGAAATCTTTCAGTGCAGCTAGAAGATCATCAAGAGGATCGAAACGGACTGAGTTATGCAGATAGGAAATGGAAGACGAAAGTACATTTACAAAGGTCTTGCCAAGTATTGTAGATACTACTTTTACTAGTCGTAAGAACCATAGAATATAACGTAATATTTTGAATCCTATTTGCGAATTGTAATTTCGTGTTCTGATATAGCTAGAATAAGATAACGATGATCTCACATTTAACAGTAATTTAAAATAAATAACCTAAATGTATTTCCGTTGATCTAACAATTGGAGTAACAGTTTCAGATGACAATAAAACGTACAATTAATGAACTTATTCAGTTGTTTTATTTAAGAACAAATGCAATTTATATGACTTACAGTGTAACAAGAGGATCCCTGTCGACTTTACTAACAAGCACTTGAACTTGATTATCTAATAAATTCTGAAGATTAGTAGAAAACCCTTTTAGGAAGCCTCTTTCTGAATCCGAGTGATTGGTTAAGATGACACTAATGCCTTTTTGTGCAGCATCGAGTACGTCGTGATGAAGCATTTCTCCTGAAAAGTTTTTTTCATTATTAGATATCTGAAAGGCGTTTAATTGGCTTAGTCAAACGATGATAACCATAAAAAAATCAGTTTTGCTCCGACCTCCACTTGAATAAAAAAGTTGAGTGAAATCTTAAGGTATTAATACAGTTTGATATGATAGTATTTTTCATGAGGCTGGTATTTCTTTATTTTTTAACGAGGGATACCATAAGGCTTAATCTTGGGACCACTATTGTATGTCAAAAGAAACTTGTAATCATTAAAAATGTAGGTTTACAATTGTATGCTTAACCAAGCTTTTAGACAAAATTTGTACATTTTCTCATCCACATTAATTTACGGCACGGCCAAAAGTTCGGCGCACGTCAACGTAGGTTGTACGTTATTGACAATTTTTTTTTTTAAAGTAAATAGTATTTTGTAATAGTATGGCCAGAGGCTAAGTATTGCCATACAACGTGGCAACGCCGCCAGTCTCTTGGGCACGTTACCAGTTGACAGCGTTGAGGAGCAGTTTTTTGACGCCCTTTTATAATTATTTGTTTTTTTTTAGTTTTAGTTATCTAGTTTTAAAAATCATATTAAGAATGTGTACTTCTAATGTAATAAAATACTATTGCCTATTAAAATTAAAACTCGATTGGTTTACCTGTAAGGTATAAACCAGCAGTGGCTCCTTTCAGCACTGAGCTGCCGGATCCCGCGCACAGCGCCACTGAGTTTACTTCACTCGACATTCCCTTCCCCTTTCCTATAGCGAAGCGCACATGCGGTAATCCAGTCAATTCCTTTACTTTTGAGACCGCATCCGACAAAGTAATGCTGGGCTTAAGTTGCAGAAACCTAGAACAATTTGTAAACCGCATTAGTAATCGATTGTTGCGGAATATCTCATCATTTATTCGAAATAACATAATTTGACTTAGTCTTGTTGACCGTCATTGTAGTGATGCAATTTATGCGGATTTTTCACATGCACATTTTCACGTAGGCATTGTGGTTATGCGCGTCCCGTGCAAGCAACATTTCATCATAAAGAGACACACCAAGACTCGCGTTAGTAAAGTTCACTGACATGTTTTATATCGCACAAGTAATGTGTAATATGATGGAAAAGCTTGTAATCATTTGTCTTGTCATCAAATTGTTGCGAGTCTTTTCATCTAACAGGTTAAACTTGCGCAATTGAACTCGCAATCTAGAGGAAGTTGGTCATTAAGTCCTTACTCATCATCAATCACCTGGCGCTCGCACGTTCAGTCCAGTAGCATTAGCTGAATTTCTGTGGCTGAGGATGCAAAGAGGACAATGTCGTCAGCAAAACGTAGATTTGACAGTCTGGCCTCGCAGAGGACAATCGTCTTTCCCTCCAATCTGCTGCCAACTTGTTGAAGATTTTTGCGAGGGTGCTGATGAACAGTTTAGGATATAGCGGGTCGCCCTGTTGACTCCTCCTCCTCTCTATTTTAAATTTTGGGCCGGTGGTTTGTAATTTTATTGCGGTTGCACTGTTTCTGTGTATGTTGCGTTAGGGTTAGCTCACACCGAGATACGACGCTGCGCGCACACTTTTAAAGAGCGATTCAAAATATAACTTTATTTTCTACACGAAAAGATACTTTGCGCATTGCGCAACGTATTCTGAATTCTCACAAATGCGCGCAGCGTCGACTCGCGTCGCGTCGCGTCTCGGTGTGAGCTGACCCTAATAGATGTATGTAAGTGGGATCAATGTTTTGGTTGCTTAAAGCGTTAAAATGGCTGTATGTGAAATGCTGGCGAAGGCTTTGGAGTAATCGGCAAAAACTAGGTGTAGTGGGAGTGTTTTCTCCAAGGAAATATTTATATGAATTTACCTCCCAGCTCCAACTTCAGGGTTATCAGCAGCAGGGATCAAGGGCTTAGATTCTGCGACACTAAATGCACTAGCCAACCAGTCGTTAACGCCGCCTCGGACGCTGTCCCAACTAGTGTGTGGAGAGTACAAACTTATCTGCTTCTCCAAAAGGAATGAGACGATGCGCTCTTTCCAAGCACTGGAATAAAAATTGTATTTTAATAAATATTTATAGTATTTCAATGTGGGAACATCATTACAGTAATAGTACAATCAAATCGCTATTTGAATATTAAGTTTATTCCAATTAAAATAAATAAAGCGATAATTTCGACAAATGTACCAAGTTAAATGGCAGTATTACAATATTTTGCGCTTAATAGTTACATTAGTTATATGCTTAGTATAGTTTGTAGCATACCTTTGAACCACAGATTTCATTGGAGCAAATATAGGCGGATGGTAGGAGATAATCATTTCACATCCATGATCATTAGCCTCAAGTGCTACGTCTTCTGTAAGGTCATTTGTTAAAAGGACTTTTGTTATATTCCTAAAAACATAAGACAACATTCTTACAATTATATCTCTTGCTGATACAGCCTTGGTTCTTGATGAACAAGGCTACAAGCAAAAATATAATGAATTATCCAATACTCAATCAAAAAAATATGTACGTACTGAATTAAAACTCTTACCTACGGGTATAAGGCTCCACCAATAAACCAGTATTGTCCCATTTTTCAGATAACTGTTTTGATGCAAATTTTTCTAAAACTGATGTAACTATCAACAGAGGGACTCCAATTTCCTCTCCCGTAGACATTTTGATGGTGGATGATGTTGTGTACAGCCTTATGAGATTTTTCTGTGAGAAGATGTGTTTTCCTACTGTTAAAATCATCAGATGTGAACTGAAAGAACATGCATTAAAAAAGAATTGTAAAAAACCATTACCAGATAGTGGTCTAGTCAACAAATGCCATTTTGTCGAATTCCAGTTCGCCTACTACCTTGGTGTCATTCGATTCGTAATTTCATCTAAGTATTAAGTTTTTGAAAAAACGAAGTCCCGCATAAACAAATTGCAAAAGTTTGAAAAATAAACAAATAAGTAGAGTGTTTTGTTTATTGAAAATATCGGTGTATTCCCGTAGTCTCCACCAGTGGGTCCACAAAATTTTGAATCTCATACAACCAAATTTACATAATTATATTCTTATTATTATGCAATGAAGGTAGGTACCTACTTTTTCGTGATTCTAGTCTCCTGGTAGTCTGTGAGACTATAATCCTTTAATGTATGTATGATGTAGGTACCTACCTATTCCCTCTAATATATAAAATTAGTTTCCACTGTCGCCATGATTATGGTTTGTTTCATTCCTGCACTTTTCTGATGTCCTAGTAGTTTGTTGCCACCTCACCGCTAGGAATCTCACTCAACCAAATCTACTATATTTCGATTATCATGCGGCATGCAATGGTAACACTTCTTTATGATTCTGGCCTCCTGGTAGACTGTGAGACTATTATCCTTTCCTTTGTTCTCGTCTCCCACTTGTCATTGGAAATTTCCTAATTCATCTTGTTGTCCCACCACCAGTGGGAAACGAAACGACGGTTTTTGATTTCCCGTTGGCCCCACTGGTGAGAATATCGCAGTGAGGATAGCGTGAATACACCCAAATATCTCAGAAACGATTGCAGATATTGGCATTTGGATAAAAAAAAAATCCTAAGGAGCAGGAAATATCATAAGGATAAGTAGGTACATGAATGAAAAAAAATCAATTGAACCATTTTTTTTCGATTTTTCAATAAATGACGCTATTGCTAATTATTATGGGTCTTTTACAAGTTGGAGTTTTACATAAAATCCCTATTATTTTGCAAATTCTATACCTGAGACTTTGTCCACTCTTTACTCTTTTATTCAAAAGTTTCGGGACTTCAATTTTTCAAAAACTTTTTATTTGAAATTATGAATCGAATGACACCAAGATCATAATTTTCTGAGTACGCGAACTGGAATAGTGGAATTCGACAAAATGGCGTTTGTTGACTAGACTATAGTATCAACTGTAGGCAACCAGACCCAGTGTTACCATTTATTATAGTTTATTAGTATTTACTTTAACCTTTAAATAAGGTAAAGAAAACCATTTGAGAAAATATAATAGTCATTTATTATGAAACCCCCATATTTTTAAGCCTATACATCTAAATAATAAATCAAAAGTTTGATGCAGTAACTTGATCAACAAATAACAGTTGTTCTTATAAAGTAATGTGATCTAGTCAGAAGTAAAACTCCATATTTTGATTTCACCATCATCACTACAAGAGAGCAGCTCTTTGTTTCCTGTTGGATTCCATCTCACACTGTTCACATCTTGGGAATGTGCATTCAACTTAGTGCATACTAAATCAAATGTTGGTGAATTAGGATCAGAGTCTTCACTTTCTTTGAATATTCTTATGATGTCATCACCAGACGCTGTTGCTAAGAAGCCAGTGTGGTGACACCAAGCAATATCATAAATGCATCTAGTGTGGAAACCTGATAATGTGCAGACACATTTCCAGACAGACTCTCGGTCTGTTACTATGACTCCCTCTTGGTTGTCAGGCTTGTATTCCTTCCATATTTTGACTGTTCGGTCATCACTACAAGTGGCAAGCCTCTGCCCCGTCTTGTCAAAGGTTAAGCTCCACACAGTAGACTCATGAGACTGCAGTGTTGCAATGCAACTCCAGTCATTGTCAGCTGGGTCTTCTTTGTACAACTTTACTGAGTTGTCATATGATGCAGAAGCCAAGATGTCTAGTGAAGGATGCCAAGCTACCTATAAAAAGAATAATTTATGAATAAAACTATTGTATTTATTGATAAATTAAAATATTGAATACAGGTATCTTTACAAACTTTCTTGACATCTTGGTTGTGAGCATTGAGTACAGATTCACATTCATACTCATCATCTCCGGCCACCTCCCACACCCAGACAGACTTGTCTCGGCCACATGTTGCCAGCAACTGACCAGAGGGAGACCATGCTACACTCTTTACTTCATTCTCATGGCCTTCCAATGTTGCATTGCATTCAAATTGACCTATGAACACATTTGGTATTTTAGAATTTTGGTTAACAATATTTCAGGTTATCAATATAGAGAACAGAACTACACACCACTTTTCTTGTCCCAAATAGCTGTGGTTGCATCGAAACTAGCAGAAGCCAGGTAATTGCCACAAGGAGACCATGCCACCTCTCTGATGGTCCGCTGGTGACCATCCACAAGAACAGTTTTTATTGTCCATTCCTGGCCTTCTTTGCTCCATAGCTTGATAGTTTTGTCTTCACCACAAGATGCAAATATTTTGCCTTGAGGATGCCAAGACACATTCCAGACAATGCCTTTATGGCCAGACAAGGTTTGTAGCAATTCCAAATTGGGCATTTCTTCAAATAAAAAACATTTATCACGAATAGAATCACATACTTATGTAAAGGTCAACCACTTATTTTTACTGCATCAAAAATATATTACAATTTGTGTGACCAGGTGCGGAACTGATAAGGCAGATATTTTATTTGTTTAACAATAAAATTAAATTGAAAATTTTAAAAACCTCCGACCCTAGAAACCTCTGTAGGCCGCTTAGCACAAGCACAAACCACAGCAAAAAAAAACAACGCAACAACGCATTTTTTGTCAGTGTTGCGCCTCTTCTCGCTAATTAACGAAAACAATAATCTCGAGCTTTTAGATGTGCAGCCGCCCCCCTCCCATCCCAGGCGATGCCAGTGGTTACAAGTGAAAAGATATGAAATTTCGAATCGACCAGACCTGTGGAAGTTGTTTATATCCTTTCATCAACTAGAAAAGAGGTGATGATCTTCAAACAGCTGCCTGAGCAGATTTTAGATTTTCTCGAAACATAGCTTAGAACGCTCTCGATTAAAACAGTTTCAAATGAAACCATTTTTTATCAAAATCGGTTCACATCAAACTTATAACACCCCTCTTTTTTGGTTGGGGGTTAAACAATATAAACCCAAAACAGTTTCGGCAACTGTTAGGTGGCGGGTTATAAAGTGTTTGCAAAAACCCAAAGTAGTACCTATGATTCAGATAAATGGAAGAAATGTTAGGGCTTGGGCGTACCCCACAGGCGACGCGCAGGGGCAGCGATGGCAAGCGGAATCGTGTGCGAATAGTTTTGGATAGTGAGTTAAAAGAATGGCTGGTGGATGTTAAAAGAGTGGGCGATGTGAGCTGTAAAAGTGATTTTGGATATTTTGGTAATGAATATGAGGATAGCGTAAAGAGAAGTTCTGGGAAAACTTTGATCGAGTGATGTTAGATGTGCAAGAGAGTAAAAACGTGTAAGTATGTGGGGGTTGGTGGACCTGGAATTACGAATACGTAATTCAAGAAAATAGACAAACACCTCATAGGTGTTTGTCTATTTTCTTGAACCACACATATAAAAGTGACCGCCACAACGCAAATCGACTATTTCTTGGTCAAACGAAACAACCTCAAATGCGTTCAAACTGTAAAGTGCTGCAAAGGCGAAGATTTAGTCTCCCAACACAGATTGGTCATAATGGAGGTGAAAGTCAGTGTCCCGTGCAGTGGAAACAAAGAATAGCCCCCACCTAAAACTAGATGGCGGATGATAGTAAAAAAAGAATGTGCAAGTATGTTTAAGAGCCAGGTGGTAGATAAGATGATTGAAATGAAGGATATGGAAGGAACATCTGTAAATGAATGTTGGAAAGGGATGGCGGACTGTTTAAGGAGAATAGAACAAAATGTGTTTGGAAAATCGAAAGGGAAAGGTTTATAGATACATGGTGGCGGAATAAAGAGGTACAAAAGAGTCTGAAAGAAAAGAAGGTTGCGTTTAAGGAATGGCAGGGTCTGTGTGCAAATGACAGTTTGAAGGAAGAAAAGAAGAAGATTCATAAAGAAAGGCAAAATCGGTAGGAGTTTCCAGGACTAAGGCACAAGAGAAGTTATATAACTCACTGGACAGTCCTTGGGGTCATAAGGAGCTTTACCGGATTACAAAAGCAAGAGAAAAGAGACACATAAATCATAAAAAGTGTATAAAAGAGGGTATGGTAAGGTTCTGTCTAAATTTTGAAAAGTTGATGAATGCAGAGAATGAATGGAGCATTGTGCTTAATGAAGACTTCACTCGAAAAAGCGATGGCGAAGTAGATTGTAGTAAAGCACAGAATTAACATTGAATGGATGGGTTTTAGTCAGTACTAGTCTGACACTCGCTTCCGCTCCGCCCAGAGCGGGAGGAGTCATTTGATGACATCCCATCCATCATCATCATCATCATATCAGCCGTAGGACGTCCACTGCTGGACATAGGCCTCCCCCATGGATTTCCAACAGGACCGGTTGGAAGCGGCCTGGACATCCCATCCATAAAAAAATATATAAAATGGTTGAAATGGTGCCAGGTCACAGGAACTATCTGCGACTCCCCTTAAAATTAAAGGGAAGGTTTATAAAACAATGGTTAGACCTGCTGTTTTGTATGGATCAGAATGTCTAGCCACAAATGGGATGAATGAAAGGCATTTGAATGTGGCTGAGATGAGAATGCTAAAGAGGATGTGTGGTGTTATGCAAATGTATAAAATAAGAAATGAGTACTTATGAGGAAACCTGAAAGTGGCACCGTGACTGAAAAGATGTGTGGGAATTGCTTGTCGAGGTATGGGCATGTGATGCGGAGGAATGAGGAAAATGTCGTGAGGAAAGTTTAGAGTATGAATTTGGATGGGTATAAGGCATCGTACACACCATACGTATTTTCCGCCGCCGACTGTGAGTATGCTCACTGAATAGAGGTATCCGTATAATCGGTTTGGTTTGAACGAGAAGTTAAATATATATGGAAAAGTGCGCAATGCGCGCTCACAGTCAGCGGCCGACAATACGTTTGGTCTGAACAATGCTTATGAGTAGAGGAACTCCAAAGAAATGCTAGATGGACTTAATGAAGAATGATATGGCAAGAAAGGAGGTACCCGATGAGATGACAAGTAATAGAGAAGTATATAAAAGAAGAAGACATGCTGCGCCGACACCAAATAAATTAGGATAAGGGCAAGAGAATTGTATGTTTTGCAACTGCTAGGCAGATTTGAGGCTACCGGCGAAATAAATTCTTTCTAAAGGCACACGTTCGCTTACCTTAATGGTTTTCAAATAACAATCAAATTGTGTTGATTTTACGTATTAGCTTTATCGCAAAATCGAAATTAGTTAGCGATATAAACTAATCGGACAGGAATAGTCACTGTGACAGTGACGTTTTAAATCACTCACAATCACATGTGTGTGGGATAGTGACAAAAAACATTACCTAATTACAAAGACATTTTTTTTATTTTATTACGGTAGCTAGTGATGCGATTGCCACTGTTTAGTCGAGTCAATGGACGGTTTAAAATGTGGAAGATTAAAATCAGCTAAGTAATGTAGCATATATCTAGGTAGCTCACAGGTCTGTAGATGTCCATGAAAAACATGATTGTTCATTTGATGTTCAATTGTTGTTCAATTTTTAACTCGGCACTTCAGCAATAAATGTAAAAGCACTGACAGTGACATGGTGATTAATGCTGCCAGTAAAATCAAATTCCCTGAATTCAGGGAGTTACAGGGAGCTGAAATACAGAAGCTATTCAGCCGCTGAAACCAACCCAAACGTTAAACGGTCTATCCGCGCACTAGGCAGTCTGGCTGCGTCACCAAACCGATGTGTTGTGGTATTGGAGCCCATGGACTAGGCAGCCAAGGATGTCTAACTGACAGCCGGAACAAGACAAAGCGAAAAAATGTGGCTGCTTTCGGTTCTCAGGCACTTGCTGTAGAAAGCAGACATATTTTTGTTCCAAAACTGTTGATTGTAACAAGATGAGGATGTCACATTTTTAATTGTATGATGTGGCCATCGACAGATGAACAGGCTGCTCAATAATTATATGTTGTAACACTTCCAATAGCCAGGCTCCCTAGTTGTTGGGTGCCCGTACTGTGGGAGAGGCAAGCAAGATTTTAGCAGGGTACAAAAGAAATGAGGGTTGGAGTGTAGCCTTAGGGGCGCAATGGCGCGAGGACTTAGATTTTTTTTTTCATATTTTATTTTTTGGGTTTTTTGTACTCCATCTCATAGTTTTCTACTAGAGCAACAGTTTCTTTCCTGAAAAGATTTTCATTTGAGATACCATTTCGGAAATATAGAGAGTTTTGTAAAAACAAGAAAAGAATTAAAAAGCTCCTAACTCGGAAACGTTGCGTCGGAGGGCCTCTTAGAACCTAAATAGTTTATATAGACAAGAATAATAAGGTTCTGCAAGAAAAACGGACGAAATTTGTTAGATTTTGTTTTTCCGAAAATTTGTCTGTCTTCGCCCCTAACGATACTCAAGCTGAAAGATCAAACGACACATTTCTCGCATTTTTTTACTATCAGACGTTTATATTCGTAATCGACGGGATAATAATAAACTATGCGTACCAAGATCAACCACGGCGTTGATGCGTAAAAGTATTTTTTGTTTAGCACCAATCATTTATAATAAAATCCCTAAACCTATTAGACAAATGCCAACTGCTCTTTTTAAAATTCATTTAAAAAAAATATCTCTTATCCAAGTGCTATTATACCATTTCAGAATTTTTAAATGAACGCAATTAATTAAATAGATTCCTATAATTACGACATTTTTACAATTTGACTCTCAAATCTGTAAAAACAATACTTTTTGTTTTTTTTAATTAGCATTAGTATTTTTTATTAACTTCAAAGTTTGGTGTGTAGACTCAAGTTTTTCTATTCTTTTTTATGGTTTAATCTAAAACAAAAAAGAAAAAAAATTGTACGCCATAAGTGGCAGAACATGCAGATCTACCTGTTATTTCAAGACCTTGCACATATTATTTGATGTATACTCATGTTTTACAATAAAATACAATACAATACCATCTCTTAGTTTTCTACTAGAGCAATCGTTTCTTAACAGAAAAGATTTTCATCTGAGCTACCATTTTGGAAATATAGATAGTATATTTCCAAAATGTAAATGTATATGATAGATAATTAAATAAAATTTGGAGGCCCATAATTCGCAAACGGTGCGTCTTGGGTCCACAGTCCACACCTATTATAGTACATCTCTATTATAGTACTTCACTCTTTGGTCCATACTTCTCAGAACCTAAAATGGTTTTTATGGTCAAGTTTAACCTGAACTGGTTTTTTTATTTTTATTTCCGAGTTTTTTTTTTGGAAAATCCATTAAATGCCAAAAAAAAATTTAAGAGTTTTTTTTTTTTTTGCTGCTCATAGTCATAGTGCCCCTAAGCGTATACTCCAACTCCTAAAAATCCGCCCCTAGGACGACCCACTGACCGAAATGAGATAACACAAAAGGAGAGAAGTGTATTTAGTACAAATACATGAATAAAAAATAATTGAGCCATACACCATATATGGGACGTTGAAAATTCATACTGGCAGCATTCACAACTGCCAAAAGTTTCTAAGTTTTTTTTGTAGGTTAAGAAAACAGCAAAAACAATGTGTATTTAATTTGTTTATACATGTTTTCTAATTTGTGATTATTGCTTTACGTATTAGGTAACATAGGTTTTAAAGTTATTACCAAAATATAAGTCTAAGCCATGGATAATAGTAATAAAATCGTCCCACCTCATCTTAACGCTGAAATTTACAGAACTGATACCACCGGCACCAGTACTCTTTCGTATTTAGACTATATTCGCATTCATTCCGGTACGTACTTATTTTATAGTAGTAGAATATTCAGATAATAATTTTCTTCTGCCTTATCCTTCAGAAAAGTCCTATAATCTCTGTTACAGATGGTAGTGTGTTAGTGGGATCTTCAGAGCTCACTGGTCGGTACTGGAACGGTGGTGTAAGTGTGTACAAATGTATTGCCAATGCTCAATGTATCCGGAACGAGGAAAAGAGGAGCATTCCACTGAGCAGTGGAACTGCTGATGGGTGTTTTATTGGTTCCTCTACTAAGGTGAGCTGCATACATCTTGATTCATAGTATATATCGCTGAAATACTAGTACCTACACTATAAACATCTGCCTGCCCCTTGAAGACAAAGTCTGTAATGATTTACAGCCAGCAGTGCAGCAAAGTATGTGCTGTGGTTCACTGGTGTACCATGGTCATTAGTTGGTGTGCTTCTGAAAAATAAGGTTATCTCTTAAAGTTTAATAGACAGATGGCAGATTTAATAAAAAACAACAGAATAAATTATGTCCAATTCTTTAACCCTCCACAGTTAGCAAAAGAGAGAACTAATATTATGTAAGATTTAGTAAATATGTGTAAATATTTCAATAGCACAATGAGTTTGTCTAAAAACTCATTCAAGTATTCTAATACTTCATCATCATTTCAGCCTATACTCATCCACTTTTGGGTATAGGCTTTCTTAATTGTTCAAATAAAGAACCCAATAAATCCACTATAGGTGCTGACATGTGAAGATAGTGGGGCAGTTAGTGTGTGGTCCAATGCCAATGGTGTATGGAACCAATGGAAAGAAGAGATATCTGTTGCTGAACATGATAACGCAGCCTTGGCAGTGGACTGCCTTGAACCTGAACGGCTGTATGTCACTGCCGGAGCTGACGGCAATGTTAAGGTTTGTGCTTAAAAATATCTTTGTGATATGAACTGATATGTGTAAATTATAATTGGAAATCACAATTATGGGTGTATTCCCATTTGTCACACTGCCTGTCATCACTATGTTTAAGAAGAGGGATTTATTATAAAGTATATGCTGTCAGAGCAAAGGATGATTTTTAGAGATAATACATTTCATTTCAGTTTTTTATTCATTGTAAATTTCCTATTGTGCCCACAAGTGAGATAACAGGCAGTGGTATGAATGGGAACACACCTAATTATTTCTTAGCGCTAAACATGCTGTACTAGGCTCTGGTTTTTGCAAAAGCTGAATAGTGGTACACAAATTGAATAGTGTTGCCAATCATGGAGACCTTAAGAGAAAAAGGTTTGACCCTTAAAGGCCTGAGATCCTAACTAACCCTGAACAGTAGTTGGAAAACACACCCTCTGTTTACTCGTGCAATAAGTAATTGAAGCCTTGTATTATCCTTGTTTATCATCTTAAATATTTTTTCAGGTGTGGGATATAAATGACATGATCTGTGTAAGGCACTATGGTGCTGCTCATAGTATGATGATTAATGCCTTGTCAGTGAGACCCAAGTCTACCTCAAACTTCGCAACGGGCTCCATGGATCAGTATGTCACTTTGTGGGATGACAATGTGGATAAGCCAGTTCTTGGTAAGAATATTATGCTTGTACGATTCCAAACATATTTATTATTTATGTTCATATCTGTTCAAGTAAACTCATCTAAATAAAAATACACTCCCTGTCATTGCTTTAAATTATTATCATTGTGAACCTTCTAGTTATTGGAGATAAAAAAGATTAGAAAATTCCTTTTTTTTTACACAGGTATTTTAAGAACAAGTTTTAGATTTTATATCTTTGCTTTAAATATACCCATGACCCCTGTACAAAGCAATGCATCCATCAGCAAAAGGTTTTGAGTCCGTTACATTGAATCCTAGCAATTTGTCAACCCAAAAAATAAGATTTTTCACAGTAATAATTTTTAGAGTAGAGTTTGAAGTACACTAATGCTTTGTTGATGGGTTCGTTTACACCCTGTATATGGCCAAGATCAACATCTAACATAATTAATAGCCAATTCAAATTCAATTCTATTCCCATTTATAAACAGTTCCATCTACTAGTTGCAAAATGATACAGAATATTTATAAAATATTTCGCCAGGTAGGCTGTCCCAACTAACACCTTGAGAAGAAGAATATAAAAATATAAGTTTTTAAACTGACATGGTCACTAACACTATCAATAACACTTGTAACGGGATATTTACCATGTTGATTATTTTTTTTGAGTTCCTGTTTGCGGCGCTGTTGCAAACGCCATCATCATGGATAAACCGAAGTTATTGCTGCTGGATGTTTATGAGCAGACAAATCGGTGTACCCTCTTTCTTGTTCGTTTTTTGCGCTCCATACCACTACCACTGTCACACACTGTGTTTACTCGCAAACTTTTTACGGCACTTTTTCGGTTTTCACACAGTTGAATGACTGGGTTGTAGGCTATTGACAGTTGAAACCCATCCTCCCGGTTGAATTTCTTATATTTAGTAATTTCAATAGCTTCTCTTACGAGCCTGGGTATATACGGTGTAAATCACCTCATCACGAAGCCGTCAACCAAGCATTCTGTACATGAAACTAAGTAACTTTACGCAAAAATTTGTGCTGGGAAACGACTTTTTTTTGGGGGGTGTAAAATCATGTTTTGTGGTAGAACTCAATGTAACGCACTCAAAACATTGTGCTGATAGACGGATTGAATAGTGCGGGGGTCGTGGAGGTGTTTAAAGTAAAAATTACTTACATTAAAAACTTGTATTTTAAAAAAATACTTGTTAAAAGGTTGGAACTTTGACCCCTAATATCTCCGTAACTAGAAGGTTCTAAGGTATGGTGTAGAACAAAAAAATGATCGCAATGACAGGGAGTACCAGTGCCTTTCAGCTTCGTCTCTATAATCTACTTCATAAACTTCGGGCTTTTAACGGAAAGTTGTCCTTCGGCGAACGCAACATCTGAGACACTTTCATGAAAGGAGTGAAGACAGTCTTTATGGCGTATTTCCGAAGAATGTTGGCAACCTTATCTGTCACTCCCCTCACGTACGGCAAAAATGCTGGCTGCCTCTCCACCTCGTACATCCGGTGCTTAATGGGTTTTCGTTTAAGTTGTGCGGTCTTCCCAGTATAACCGTTTTTCTGAAGGACTCCCTGTACATGTGTCAGCTCAGCACGTCAATGTTCCTCGTCGCATAAATCATATGCACGGTTGGTGAGTGAAGTCACTACAGAGTTCAGCTGTCTGGGATGGTGGTGAGAATCAGCATGTAGATAACGATCCGTGTGAGTTTATTTCCGGTAGACTGAGTGGCTTAGAGAACCGTCAGTACGAACCTCTATTTTCACGTCTAAGAATGGAATTGTCCTCTTATTTTCCATCGGGAACTCAAAACAAATAATAAACATGGTAAATTTATCCCGTTACAAGTGTTATTGATAGAATATAATAATGTTTGATTTGTTACAGGTTTATTGAAAAACGACTGCTGTATCCGTTGTTTGTCATGGTTGGACGAGAGCCGCCTAGTAGTGGGAGATGAAGCAGGATTGTTACATTTGTTAGATGTAAGAAATTCAGAAACTGATATCATAATAACAGAATTCCCTGCTGCAGTGCACAAGTTGGCCGTACATCCAGAGTAAGTACCCAGTTAAACCTACAGACCTAAGTTTTAGAAGAGCAGTTTTAGAAATCGATGGAAAGTCAATTTTAAATGTAGATACTGTCTGGTTAAATGCTACCAATACTCAGCACATCTTTTTAGCCTGTCACCTGCCAAACCCACCATACCTGACTTTTCATAATAGCCGTTGTTAGCAGCTAAGTTATTATAGTAGAAAAAAGTATAGAGTGAAAGAGCATTACCTTTCCTCTCAAATCTGATTTATATATGTATTTTTTTTTGTTTATATATCTTAGCATTATGTATTTACATTTAGTTATATGTGTATTTATATTTAGGTAATAGTATAGGCTAAGTTAGGTTAGGCACATAAACATATTTTTCTTTTCATTCTCTCACACACTATCGTCTACATTTCTTTTTTGAAGTGAAACTTCTTATGCGACTTCCAACAAGCTTAACGTTTTCATGGAGGGGGATTTTTTCTATTACCCACTAAGAGATGGCGCTATTACAAGTTTTGTGACTACGTAGTTCTATTAGGTACGCAAGATGGCGTGCAAACAGTCATGGCTCGACTCTTCGGTGTGACCAGCCTTCACTCAATTTCCATGAGTAGATTAACCTCGATAAACTTATGTAATAAAAAGTGTACAACAAAAAAATATTATTTAGAAGCTCAATAAAGTAACGAGAGTGAATGCGTGGCACTCGAACGCATGCGTGTAGTATTACGAAGTTTCACTTCTTCCGCGCGGAGGGACTCCACGCACTATTTTTTTCATTTTTCCTTTCGCAGGTCTGCTGGCAGAAATTTCGTATGAAATAAGCAGTACCGTTGTACTCAAATGTTTTATGTTTTTTTTTCCTGTGTTCTCTATGTGTGTATATAAATAGTAAAATAAATAAAGCAATTAATATGATTTAATAACTCTAATTATTAGCTTTTTTCATGTTAAGTGTTTGCTTATTTGTTCCAGTGGTGACAAAGTTGCTGTTTGCTGTGACAATAAAATTGTCACTGTTTGTGAAGTGCTAGAGAACTCCGAACCGAAAGTTATTTACCATGATAGACATAATCATAGCAATTATGTAAGAGGACTGGCTTGGGACATAGAAGACAAGACAACTCTCCACACTGTTGGATGGAACGGTGAACTTAAATCGCACACGGTATCATTGGGTTAAAGGATATAATTTGAGAATATAATTCAATTTTCATTTATCAAATAAGTTTTTTTTTTTAATCCCTTTTATCTTGGCTTATTTTATAATGCTTGAGATGGTTAACTGATGGAAGTTGGGGGAGAAAATGCTGGAGTCAAGACCAAGGACGGGACGGAGGAATGTGGGAAGACAACCGACTAGGTGGCCAGACAATCTCATTAAAGTGGCCGGAAGAAACTGGATAGCCATGATACATAAACGCGAAAAGTGGAGAGATTTGGAAGAGACCTACACTCAGCATTGGGTGGCCAAGGGTTGAAGAAGAGAGAGAGAGAGATGGTTTACTGTTCCTAGTTATATGCTAGAGTACCTACAAGCAAAAAGTAGTGTAAGTAGAATATACTAATAATACTTAGTTTTAGGAAGTATCGCCAATGTGGTGTTCACTGGAAACACTAGTTAGGGGTTAGAATAAAACCACCAAATGATCAGTAAGTAAGTGAATTACTTTAAAGGTATATGCACTCGCTGTCCGGGAAAAGTGAGCACTAGTCGTCACGGGACCTTAAAGCTCACGCTACGTTTATTGGAAATCACATACCGATGTTACACAACATTAAAATTAAAATTCAACGTGGAGCTGCATCCACCTGCGCATCATCGGGGATTTCCACCGATGTTGCCGCTTACACGCATCTTGAGGGTAGCTCATCTCTTTCTAATAATGGCGGCAATACCATCAATATTCTTTTCTGCAAACATCTCTGACGCACTACAGCGCTACGGTGGCAGCTTCAATAGTACCATTCACCAACCCTTAGCATGTAAGATACCCAAAAGATGGTAGATCTTTAGATCGATGTTAAAAGCGCTTCTGACCAGACCATGGCCTGTTTGCTGGAGTGTCCTACTTAAGTGCCCGTTCTGTTGCACCTTTGATGACCTAAATCATGCCACTGATGCTGAATACTAGACTTAAAATGTATGTAAAGTACCTATCTAGTTAATTAAAGTATTATCGACACTGAAAAGAAGAAGACTGTGCGAGGTAAGTAAATTAACTTAAACAAATTGGTTATCTTGAATTCGGAATCTTAATTAACGCCACTATCTATTTTACCGTTTTTCTTCTAATACCCAACAAGCTGTTGTTTTGCATCCTCGTCAAAATTCAGGAGGTCGTCACAAAAGACATAAATAATCAATTTAAATTATAGTACCTAGATTAAGATACGCTGCTTTTTTTCGTTGTTTCAATTTGTCAGTATTTCAGAAAAACGCGCTTAACGTGGTTTAGGCAATAAGAAATGATCGAATAAACTTTGAGATTGTTTGTTTGTGTGAAAGCGCGGTTATAGGGTGAGGATCAGACAGATCGCGTTTAAAACACGGGTGGTTATCACACTTACAGGTTTCCATGAATAAGACAAAAATTAAAAATTACCTACCCATTTTATTACTGATTCGGGAAGAGAATCATTAGCATAGTTACCTCCTTGTATAAAATTACCGTGGCGCGGTGTTTGATACCAAAGTGGAGGACTTTGGTATCAAACGGCTAAACCGATTTGTATGAAATTTTGTGTGCATATCGGGTAGGTCTGAGAATCGGCGAACATCTATTTTTCATACCTACCCCTAAAACCCACCAAAATTTCCACGCGAACGAAGTCGCGGGCAGCAGCTAGTTATTAATAAGTTGAGACTTCGATGAAAAATTTTGTAATTCGACGAAAGGTTCCTTCATTTATTAAGATTAAGTGCAAATTTCATTTTAACCAAAAGATTTGGTTACAATGAATTAAATGAATCGGGAACGGGATTGTGTATGTGGTCCCAAAACATGGTAACTTATCTGAGATTCAAATTTAGGTAGACCCTTGAAAACCAAGTTCCACTGTAGAGCTAGCCTAAATTTCGTGTGAAAGAAATTTAGGCTACCTCAGTCATGTTATTAACTAAATTTAAACTATCAATGCATTGATTACATTAATTAATCTCAAGGCAGACTATTTCCCAAAAAAACCGCAGGAAAATAAGTAACAACATTTTTTCAATGCTCACGTAATAATTTATTTCTGCTATAAGTGATAGTGATGTCGGTGAGGGCTACATGTTATGGGGTCGGTCAATGGTAGGGCGACGGCGCGCGACGTTCGGGCGAGGCGCACGGAGAGGAGCCGCGGCGGCTGTTGCTGCCGGGGCTCTTGAGGCGCACCATCGTGTCCAGGTGGCGGAACCTGATGACCAGGAAAATTACATTTAGACAAGATAGAAAAGTATAAATATAATACTAAACGTCATACCAACTCGATCCCAATGTATGGAACAGCTGGTATTTCTTCGCCATTACGATGGCGGTACCATGTCCCATGATGTGTGGTAATCGGTTGTCGTGATTATGAGCATGTGATACAGAGTAATGAGGAAAATGTCGTGAGGCAAGTTTTGAGTATGAATGTGTATGGGTTTAAGAGTAAGGAAGACGTAAGAAACGATGGATGGACTGTGTGAAACATTATAAATATGGCGAGAAATAAGGTTTCTGGTGAGATGACAAGTAATAGAGAATTTAAGGAAGAAGAAGACATGCTGCGGCCAAAAAAATTAGGATAGGGGCAACAGAATGGTGTTTATACGATTTTGGTCCCATATGACTGACCGGTTTGATGGTCTCAATCACACCCTTAAATATCACCACGAACGGAATAGCCTATGTCGTGATACACAAATTCCCAGCTGTCTAGCCTGCAACCATATTGTGTTAACTTCAAATTGGTAATTTGTGCGAGAAGCTATGTAAGCCAGTTCTCAGGTCTAGGGGAAAAAAAACTACATACATTTTACAAACAAGTAGGTATCGATAATTTTAAAAAACAATTGTTATAATCGGACCACTCAGTTAAAAGTTTGGGGGCTACTTATTACAATCAAAAATAAAAACAAGTCGAATGAGAACCTCCTCCTTTCTGGTGTCGGGTAAAAATGTATGCTATAAGAGAATTTTTGTCCGGTTTATGGCAATATAGTCTCCTTATTATTAACATGACCACACGTACATCTGCCGCTACCCTGTGCAGCGTGGTTTCAAACTTTACTTTTACATACGTAGGACTGTAAACATAACAGCCAACAAGCAAAATGTGGATTAACTAATGGTAAACCTTTGTCTCCCCTTTCGAGGATTACATGCCTCATGTTATGTGCTAAATGTATGCTAACCTCAATGGCAAATCATTAGCATCATGATCCACACTCTGGAAGAAGAATCCGAGTGGCCAGCTGATCCAAGATGATTGCTTCCTGCAAAAAACAACAGACATCGATTAAATCTTTGAAAAAATGTGAGAAAATAGTGTATAGCCTAGTGTTAGAAGATATCTATCTACCCTAGTTCTACGCAGTCGACTACTGGTCATAGGAAGCTGGGTAGCACTCACCAGTCACCACGCTTTGCACGCAGTTGTTCGACCACAGAGCCAGGCCTGCTGCCAGTCACCGAGCCGGGCTGTTGGGGCTGGCTGGCTAACCAAACATATCTCGTCACTAGCAATCCATAATAAGCAAAAGCTACGGTAGTCACTTTAACGCTATAGGTGCCTCTACTTGTTAGCGAAATTCAAAATGTTGCTAGAGATGTTGCGTACCTATAGCGTGGCAATAGTGATCATTGTCCTTAACCTATTTATAAGACCACGATGGATGTCGATTCAGAAACATTAATTAACAAACACGCTTTATTTTCTTTTTTAAAGTTAAGAAAACCTGTAAATGTAGATGGGTCAATGACCGCTAGTGCCATGCTTAAACGCACCAACTATACCACCTAGTTTCTTGCAGTTAACCATTTCCGATCAATAAAAACATGAAACTCACGGTGTAGATGGCTGGAGTTTGTCCAGATCAACAGGCGTATCAGGCGTGGCGGGCGCGGCAGCGGAGGGCGGCGGGGAGCAAGGCGTGGTGGGCGCCGGGGGAGGCGTCTTGTTGATGGCCGGGTTGTAGATCTTGGGGTCACTGACCATGCGCACGAAGAACGAGCGTTTGTGCGCCAGCGCAGCCTTGTGGCGACGAGCGCGCTCCTCGTTCAAGTCCTGAAAATATTAGAACGTTAAAAAGTTTCAAATTCTGCTTCTTCTCATTGTAGGTGCACCTACAATAGGTATTAATATACATTATAATAATATGTATAGATAAAAACATACCCGTTCCTTGTCCGGACCCTCCAGAAGCTCCGTAGCGAAGTCACTTATTATATCCCATGCTATTTCTGAAATGGTTAATGAAATAGCTTTTCAGAAATAACTCTAGCGTTAATTGACTGCAAAAAGTAGTAGTTTGCAAATTGCATCGCCTCTTTTGTTTAATAGTCTCAAACTCAGTTTTAGTCGCAGTTTATTGGGTTATTCTCTGAGTATCACGATCCCCGAGGACCTCGTCTTGGAGGACCCCGATTTATTTTTATCTTGATTACACAATAAAAAAGTCTGTTTACCTTAAAAGTAACGTCAGCAGATGATATTATGGTAAATAAAATTTGAATACTTAGTAAAATACTTGATTTTAAGTATCAGGAACAAATTATAAAGTCTTGCTTGGTTAAAGGAAAATATTATAATTTGAGTTTATATCATAGAATCCCCTGGAGCAATCACAGGTTTTAATTATTATCACTATAGTTCCTTTTTCAATACAGAAAATCAAAATACTAACTCTACATGGCACTTTAAAAATAATATATACCTTTATTATAAAAAATTGTCTCAAAATACGAAAATCTGTATTTTTCAATTATAAATAATAGTTATTGTCAACAGTATTTAATAACAGATACTATAATAATCAACTTTAGTAATAAAAGTTAAAAAAAAAAAAAAAAAAATATTAACATGTTCAATCAGTCTTTTCAAGACATACAAAATCAGTGTAATGTCGAATCATTCTTCTCACAGTAGGTAATTTGATAATTATAAATATCATCTGCTGACGGTACTTATAAGAGTTTTTCTGTCGTTATCAAGAAAAATAAATCGGGGATCTCCAGGACGGGGGCCTCGGGGATCGGGTTAACCCGATTACTCAGTGAATAACCCGTTTTATTCACACGATGGACCCATGACCGACTGTGTTTAAATACGTGAAGGTAAATGAAATACCCATCCATATTTTCACTTAGCAGGCATGCATCAGCAAAATGGAGGTAGATACAATATAACAGTTAACATAGCCTTTCCTTGAAGGCGGATAACTATATGTCGCAAATAAAACATTAACGAATCTATAAATGGCTGACCAATATCCTCGCGCGTGGCGTGTTGCTGCACCACACAGAAGCGGATAACAAATCGTTCGCCGACGGACGCCGGCACCATGTGTAGCTTGCCGGACGCGTTGATGTTGGTCAACAACTTCTTGTTGAGCTCGTCTATTTGCTCGCCCGGATCCTCAGGGCTCCCCACAAGACGGAAACAAACCAAGCCCAACTGAAAATCGGAGATGTTTGATTAAGCCCGACTTAAGGCTCTCGCAGACTGGCGCGGTGCCGGCAGGATAAAAATATTCTACGAATCTTTTGTTTCTTGTCGCGGAGTGTGTCGCAGCGTGCCGCGTGTCGCGCTCACTAAAAGTGATAATAAAATCTGAAACGCGCCGCATCGCGTCACACCATTGTGAAAGGTAGCTTGCGTTTTCATAGAAATTGTTCAACGGAAGTTTTGTCGCCGCGCACCGCGTCGCGACAAACAATTAAAAGGAAGCACCACATTTTAATTAATTGCAAAACTATGTGAATAAATCTAGATTTGATTTTTTTTAATATCTAATGCCATACCTAACCCATTGAATAATAAGAAGGTATAGATACCAACAACGCTACGCAACAACGCAGCGCTGTGTTTGAACCACTTTAACCTCACGTTGTAGGTACTGTTTTTGCCGAGTCCGCACTAGCGGCATTAATTTATAATATAATCGAAGCCCAAAAGATCGATAAACGTCTTACCTTCACTTGATTGCAGACTTGGAATCTATCGTCCTTTTTCACAAGTTGCTCGAAATATTTAGCAAGTTCGCAATGACGGCGCACGTATTTCTGCAAGCCGCTGATTCCGTAGCTTCGTAACATAAACCACAGCTTGAGTGAACGGAAGCGTCGGCTCAATGGCACACCCCAGTGCCTATAATCGATGGCCGTGTGGTCATAGCAATGTTGTAAGTAAAGCGGGTCGACGACGAGGGCCGATGTCAAAAGATAACGGTTAGTCACCCATAGAAGAGAACAGTCGAAGCTGGTGAGCATCAGTTTGTTGGGATTAGTGTTGAAAGAGTCTGCGTACTCTATTCCAGCAAGGTGGTATTTATGCTCAGGGCACAAGAAAGAGCTTCCAGCGTAAGCGGCATCTACGTGAAGCCACACGTTTGGAAATTTTCGGGCAACTGGCCCGATCTCTGGGAGATTGTCAAAAGAACAGCACGATGTGGTCCCCAAAGTTATGGAAACGAAAAATGGAACACGACCGGCTTCTTCATCTTCCTCCATGGCCTGTTAGCATAAAATCATAATTAACACTGCATAGAATCGAATAAAAAAACTTGTATTTGCGGTGACCTGAATATAAATCCTATAAATCGGATCTAAATTGAAAAGGCATTCTTAAAATACTTGAACGTATTCTGAGTTCGCAATTAAAGAGACCTCTCATAAGAAGGTAGTATCGTGAAATTTCAATATTTGCGGCATAGAAAGTGGCACACAATGCGGCTCCATTACCGCTCGGCTCGCTACGTATTTCCGGCATCTACGGGCGAGTCATTAAACGCGGGACATCGTCGTCGCCGAGAGCCGTGCGCTCCGTGCTGTCTTGTTTCTTCAATTACCGCCCACCTATCTGCACCTCTCCTGCATAGCCTGCACTCCGTAGGATGGCCCAATTCCATTTAAAAACAATAACGGTAACCAAATAAAAGGTTGCAGCTCATTCAAAAGTAAATAAAACTAGTTTCATGAATTATTTTCAATTCTTCTGACTTTGAATATTCGATAGAGTTTGGAATTTTATTTCGACCATATTTCGAAATTAGTTTTTTTTATTTTCCGAGAAAAATAACTGGGCCTTTACAGTTACTACCTTCAAAAACCTAAACTTAGAAAGATATCGGTTACTTAGGGATCAAAATAATTTGTTGTTTTTACAATTACTTACTTCTTTTAAAGTATCACCACGAAGAGACCCGTTGTCGTCCGGTTGTAAGATGCGAAGTTTAACGAAACAGATCATAGCAGCTTTTTCGACACAGGAATGCGCCTCCTTGGAGCAGTAGGCGATTAGTTTGGAGAGTAATAGCCCATCGTCTACGTTAGGGAATTGATGCTTGAGCCGTTTGATGCCATTAGCTCGGGCAGCCAGCATTGAGACTAGCACGCACTCGCTCGCCGATCCCTACAAATGATGTTGATGATTTGACATTCGATCTCTTTTAAATTTTAATCAATATTTCAACATGTTTAAACATGTTTACCTTTATAACGCCGCCACCTTTGCTTCCTTCTTCGAGCGCTAAAAAGTTGGGTGGTAAACCAATTGCTTTACCTGGAATTTAATTAATTTATTTAATATTTTTTCAACGAAAAAGGATTTTTGCAGCTAGGAGTAAAATAAAAACAAGACATCAATAAGTATAAATTTCTGCACTAATTAAGATGGATAAAAAATGTGGATAATTTATGAGTGCTTTAATAATAAATAATTAATGTGTTGACCTGAAACAATCGTAGCTACAATACTACATACAGTGCTACGGGAAGCTACGTGTGCTACGGTGCCTCGCAGCTGTCTACGCACACTTTGCTACGCTACTCTAAGGTATTTCTAATGTTATGCTTTTAATCCATCCTGATTTTTTTCTATCTACTTTATGTTTTAATTTACTTTGCAGTTAAAAATAAAAAAAATATTTTACGCACCCATCCAATCCAGCATTATGATCTCCAGTTCCGTGCAAGCGGGACTTGCCGCCTACGAATAAAAAACACTAATTTAAAAGTATTATCACGGCTAGGCCCCTACAGTCTTCAAGGATAATGAGGTTATGACATACATATAGGGTGACTGGTAATTTTTACTGACCAATACTTAAACACGTATATACTCATGATAACAAACAACTTTCCCAAATAAACATTATTTTATACTCATTCACTTTTATCACAAGCTGATAGGCCAGAGGCTGTTGTATTATTGTGATGGAAGTGAATGAACGAGTATAAAAAATATTTCAATCTCTCACTATTTACCAGTCACCCAATATAGAAATAGAGTTACGAACTGCTGACTAAAAACAAAAACCGTTATAAAAAAACCTGCTATCGAAAGATAGTATGGCTACGAACCCGCTACGCCGCTTGTAGGAATCGAACCAGCTACGCCGTAGCACAGGACTTTTACTACGACTGCTACGAGTCGAATCGGGGAGTATTATAACGTGATTGTGTTGCCACTGCCACATTATACTGACAATAGGCAATAATTATTCATGGTTGCAGCGTGAGATGTTTGAGATTTGCATGCTTTCGTTGTGCTATACAGCTGCCTGAGCAGATTTTTTTTTTCTCATAATTCAAAGTTTGTGACAGAAATTTTATAGTTTTCTTGAGGGCTCTGAAGACACAGTAAAAACCTATCAATAATTAGGACATTTAAATAATACAGCTACCTAAATAAATAACCTGAATCACTCAGAAAATTGCATGGATAAAAGTATTATTTGTTTGGTTTTTAAATCGTAAACATTTAATCGTTTTCAAACGGAGTTAAAAGTCGTAATAGGTCGTAGCGACCTTAGCTATTGATACTAAAATAATAGTCTGTTATCGATTGTAACAGCTAATACGTCATAATAAATTCCAGTCTATTGCTAATCATTATTTACTTTAACACTTTATTTTATGTGCCAACTATAAAATGTAATATAGTGTAACAGAAGAACTCCTATTTCTGCATATACAATAGGTAATGATATACCTATTAAGAAAATAATACTCGATGAATAATATTTATGGCGGCTGTCTGCTCTGTGGTAGATTATGAGTTGAATGGTGCGGCAGTCGGTCGGCAAATAGGTTATTGTTACTATTTTGAAATCGGTCGATTTTACGAGCAATAATGCAAGCTGGCTCATTATTACATGAGTAGGTGCGTAGATCACCGATATTGAGCTGCAATATGTACCGGTATGTACAATTAGGCAGGAGAGGAGCTCGTGGCTAAACAGTAACAGCCGCTCGGATCGATCTTGCCTAGGTTGGTCCGTGGATAGGTGACCACCTATAACTTACAGAGTTTCCTCCGTGCCTCGGAAAGAACGTTAAGCCGTTGGTCCCGGCTGCCATTTGTAGATTTTTGTCAGTCGTTGCAGGTAGTGGTATCATATTACACAGTACTGTGGAGGTCAGGCAGGCAGTCGCTCCATGTAAAATTCTGATATTCGTCTACATTCTGTTAGACTGGAAGTCGACCCCATCATAGATGGGAAAAGGCTAGGCAGATGATGATGTACGCAACGCTGTCATTTTGGATCGTCGGCATCCGAACATAGCGTACATCTGTACATTATGGCGCAACTACACTTGGTCATGAGCCCGTATTCGGGTGCTCGGGCACCCTATGCATTGATAACTCTGGTCACCGCACTGGAATACGGGCTAACGACTACGAGTAGTTTGAATGAAGCCTGCGCCCGCGTAATAGAAGTGAAACTAAATAAAAACTGGCGTCGGGTATCCGAAACGATGAAGCTGGGCTAGATTGACCTAAGACGGGCGTAGTCGACCCCGTTAATTTAAACTTGGTCGTTTGCTAGAATTCTATAGACAATCGTATTCGGGAAAACTACCAAATGTAGTTGCGCCATTATTTTACAGTACAATTTATCACATGGCAGTTCCATATTGCATTTGTTTTTAACCGTATCAAAATTGGGTTACTGATGTATGATCCCAATCTACCTACTAACATGTGAACGCCGCTATGGGTATATAATTTACTTTTAGAAGAAAGTCAATCATTTGGGCAGGCTACAGGTTTCAAAGAACAAAAAAAGTAGTTTAGTAGTAAAAGAGTTACTAAAGCATAAATTTCAAACAAACTAAAACAAAATTAAATACTGTCTGCTACAGAAGTAGTACATTGGTTTAGAGTTTGGCTTGTAAGAATCGAACCCGCTACGCCGTAGCTGTAGCACGGGACATTGCTACGACTGTAACGAGAAGAGTGCTGGTATTATTATAGGGAGTTTCTGTTTATTGCTTCTGACATTTTGACTGAACGAAAATGCTCAAAAATAAAAACATTAATAAGGCGGCATGATCGGAATTTTTGCTTTCCATGATGTCGTTGGATTATACAGCTCTAAGACCTGATGCATTTTTTTGTCAAGTCCAATTTTCTAGAATAGTTTTGATTCAAATCCATCCATAGTAAGACTATTTAAATTATATAAATACTGGAAAAAAAATCCTGAATCAATCAAACAATATTGCGTGAAAGTTTTATTTGTAGCTTTCGCATTCGCTAGAAAAGAATTAAACGTTGTTTTATCATACTCGGTTATGGCCTATGGGTTAATTTCAAAGCGGCCTTAACTATGAGCTAGCTATCAATACTAAAATACTAGTTCTATGTCCTATGTCGTGTGTATGTACTATGACGGCAGAAACCTTGAAATATGTGTCAGTCTACTCGTATGGCAATTCCTTATTTAGTTTCAAACTTTATTATACGTGACAACTTTAAAATGTAATATTACCTACCTTAAAAGGTAACTATAAAATGTAACTGTAACAGAGGAACTCCTATTTCTGCATATTACAATAGGTAATAATGAGGTAATAATACTCGATGAACCATATTTATAGCGTCTGTCTAAATAATACTTGTAAATTGCAATGTTATCTGGTAGATTTGAATGGTATGGTAAGTCGGTCGGCAAATAGGTTATTGTAACTATTTTGGAATCAGTAGATTTTACGAGCAATAATCTAAGCTGGCTCATTATTGTACGTAAAATCCTTTTTTATCATATTCAGCTGAAACAGTATGTACGCAAGACGACCAATCTACTATACAATGATTCCTTACTGTACGGGTACTCATACAAAGTGAGGTCAGGTAATACTGGATATGTCAAACTCGATGTGTCGCCGTGAGAACAACAGGGTACGCTACGCGGCCATTTTAAATCCTATTGGTATTTAACTAAAGGTAACCGGTAGACATTTTTGTTTTTCTACTAATAGTAATATTAGTAGAAAAACAAAAATGTCTACCGGTTACCATCTTAGGTTTTACAAAAGAGAATTCTAGAAGTTACATTAACTTACTTCACGTTCGCACGTTTACGTTCAAAACTAAGCTAGTTGTCGAATAAGGTCAGCAGTAGCATTACTTATTTAAAACACCAATTACAGAACAATCAATACTGTTGCAATGCCTGTCTTTGACTCAGGCCGTTCTATGTCCGTTTTATACTAACGTATTAATGTATTAACCCTAGAAAGATAATCATATAGCAACTAGCGTAAAAGATAATCATACGTCTGTCAGACGTACCTTAGTTAATTAAGATTTTTTATTAATTCTACGGAAGTATTATCATGCCCTATATGTTGAAATAATTGTTTGTATTCTATTTAAGGAAATAAAACGATAAAATAGCAATAATAAAGTTTAATTGGCAAATTACAAACAGAAATCGTAAACTTCTTTACAAATTAACAAAAACTTAACTTATCTTCTATAGGAACATTAAAAATCACTTTCAGTCTTTATATTTTCATATTTTGTTCTTTTATACTTAAATCAACGTAAAAAATACCTACTACGATAATCAGTCTCTTAATTTCAGTTATTAAATGCACTTATGGCACACAATTCTGTTATGTTCTCCACATACGGGGTTTTTGCACTTAATGCATGATAATTTTGACATCCTACGGAGTTTAGATGGACAGTACGAACAATATCTCTTTTTTTTTACAGGCGGCCCTTCTTGCTGAGCCTGGCTACTACTTGCATTAGGATTAGGCAACAATTCCTCTATATTTTGCCGCACAGTTCTTTTCAGAGTTGGCATCTGTAACCTTTTTTCCATCCAAGGTGAAGTGAGATCTGTACTAAGTTTCTTCATAAAGTTCTTACGGCTTAGAGGCTTTTCGTTCCTTGATAGAATGTTAGAACAATATATCACATAGGAATTTACAAAGGCTATGTTGAAAATGCCATAAAGTACAGCCATTGGCCATCTGTTCGTCTTTCTGGAACATGACATTGACGAACACATTTGGTCAAATGTGTCGACACCTCCCTTTGTTTGATTATAAAACATTATCATTTCTGGTTTTCCTGTCGTTTGATTGATTGTACCTTCTTCATCACAAGATGATAAGAGGTAAACCATTTTTGATGGCTTAGGTTTGTATGACACAAGAGTCAAACGACCGTCGTAACAATACATGGAGGTGCCAACCGCTCGAGATCGAGTGTTTTTCATTAGATCTGGGATCTCTCTTTTATTCGAACGTATAGTTCCAACCATAGTGAGTTTGTATGGTTCCTGTAGCAAGGACTTTGCTAATGGCACAGAGGTAAACCAGTTGTCGCAGGTGATATTACGATTGGTACCATGAACAGATTTTGATAGTTCTTTGACATAAAATTCACCCTGTGGAACGCCGTTGGTGTTGGTTGCCTTGCCGATATAAGGCATGCCATTTATCATGTATTTCGTCCCACTGTCGCACATCATGGGTATTTTTATTCCATACTTATTTGGTTTATTTGGGATATACATTCTAAATGGACATCTACCTCGAAATCCCAGTAGCTGCTCGTCAATGGTAAGGTATGGTCCAGGTGTGTAATTAATTATACATTGATGTATGAGCATATCCCAAACTTTTCTGATAGGTATAAATGGGTCTATAGTTCTGAGCGTTGGACGTAATGATTTGTCATCCATTCGCAGACACCTGATCAGAAAATCGAATCTGTCTCGACTCATAACTGATACGTAGCGCGTTCCTGAAAAAGAGCTATCAAAAAGTTCTTCCGTCGAGAGGTGGTTATCCTTCATAGCAGCAGATAATGTCAAGATCCCAATAAGCGCACGGACTTCAATTTCATTCGTTTCCCGAAAAGTAGCAGAAAATTTTACTTGTTTTCCAGCTTCTCTATCTTTGGCTTCTTTATTTCGGCATTTTAGGGAAATTTCTTCGTTTGTCCATCTTACTATTTCACTTAGTATATCATCTGTTATGAACAGATTAAAACATAACAAGGGATCGTAAACGTTTCTACACATACGCGTTGGTCCTCTAGCTGATCGAACAATATTTATTGCAGCGGTTCTACCGTGACTTTGACCCTTGCTTGTGGCCCAACAATGCTTATTTTTACCTCTGAGTGTGCGCTGAGAAGGAATAATTATTCGGCTATCAGATAGTGCAGCTTGGTTGGCAGTAGACTCTGAATGGTCTTCAGCAGAGACTTCGGGAATATCCACAGCTTCATCGATGAATTCGTCTTCAGTATCACTCTGCACATCGTCTTCTAAGAGGTTATCTTCGCATTCGCTTACAGATTCTGATGACGATTCCTCTTCATTTTGATATAAAAAGTTCTCAATTTGAGAACTATCCAACACCCTTCGATTTGCCATAATAATAAAATAAATAATTAATACCTGAAAATAAAAAAAAATGGGTGTAAATAACAATAAACAATCAGTTCCAATGATTGCAAAAGTTGCATTGAAGATAATCATACGTCTCGCGGACGTACGACATAGGTATATCTTTTATTTGAACGTACTTACCGTGTCGCCACTGCTGCTTAGCGCGAGCTCCGGCCGCCGACTGAGTTGACTCGCGCAGCTAGCGCGCTACGATTAATAATAAAAAAACTACAACGAAATTTAATTTTACGATACGTCTCGCGGACGTAGATTATCTTTCTAGGGTTAACATAGAAAATTTACAATTAATTTAAAACTTAGTATCGTGTCGTTAATTTAACTTTTATTTAACTTATCAAGCCGAAAAATAGTTAAAAAGAAATCTAATTAAAACTAAATTTTCGTAGAATACAACGCGGTTACTACTGTGAGTGATAGCTTGACACCCCATCCAATGAACTTTTAAAATGTCAAGGCATGGTGTTCTGAATCTTTACCACATTTAACTTTTCGGGGCAATGGAACAGAAATCGATGAAATACAGAAAGAACTGATGAAGAAATGATGTAATCTGTACAAATAGATAAAATTGCAGTGTCTGTTTGTGATATCAAATTAAAATCTTTTTACTGAATGCATATGGAAGTATATACAAGGACTTTCTCCGGAGGTTGGAAGTTGGTAGAATAATGCACCCGTGCCTTGAAAACTACGTTAAGTCAGAGGCGAATTTTGAATGTGAGCGTGGATGGCCAAATTCGAAACTATGAGGAGTAGCGAAAAATACTCAAAGATATAAAATACTCGAAGAACTGACCCAGCTCGGTAACCATCCAGTTTTGATTCCTAGTTAACTGGAATTAATTTGTTGAATCTAATGACCTCAAGTATAACGTCTTTCGAGAAGTAGGTAGAGTTTTCCTGTATAAAGGGTGTAAAACACCTCTTAACGAAGCCGAAAGGCACTGGTTCTCCCTGTCATTGCAATATTTTTTTTGTTATACACCATACCTGGGAACCTTCTAGTTACGGAGATATTAGGGGTCAAAGTTCCAACTTTTTGACAAGTATTTTTTTAAATACAAGTTTTTAATGTAAGATTTTTACTTTAAATACCTCCACGACCCCCGTACTATTCAATCCGTCCATCAGCACAATGTGTTGAGTGCGTTACATTGAGTTCTACCACAAAACATGATTTTACACCCCCCAAAAAAAAGTCGTTTCCCAGTAATAATTTTTGCGTAAAGTTACTTAGTTTCATGTACAGAATGCTTGGTTGACGGCTTCGTGATGAGGTGATTTACACCTTGTATAAATGTGTGTAATTCAATAAATTATGTAAAGAAAATGTTGGTTTATATTGTGGAAGCCAACCCCAACATAGTTGGAAAGAGAAAGGCAGATGGTGAATGTAGGAACCTTAGACAGGATTGAATTGGGCAAACATTTATTTTCTTGTCCAGTCAGACATATTTCTTATAGTCTAAGTAGCAAAAATCTAGCTGATTAGAATAAGATTACTAAATCTCAAGTATACCTAAATCCGTTTTTCAAACGATGTAATGATAGACGTTAGTTAATAGCCACTTTATTAACATTCGATCCATCATCCTCAATGCACGCCAATCAAATCTGTCGATTGCTTTAGTGTGATCTAAGTACTAAGATCGTTTGCGTTTTCATACAGTGTTTTATCTAACTTTTGTTAAAAATTCAAACAACTTTTGATAGTAGTTGTATGAGTTTTTATGTGAACAATGGCAAAACGTAACGGTCTTTTTGGTCTAATCTAAGCACAAATATGTCATTCATAGTTTTTTGCAAGGTAAAAATTCGTACAGTTAGGTACCTATGAGTTTTCTTACGGGTTACAAACAAAGTAACTATATGATTTTTGTCAAAAAAAAAATTGAGATATAAAATATTTTCTTTAAGATTACAGAAAAAGAAGCAGCGGTGGCCCAGTGGTGGCAGCCCCGACTTACGAGCAGTAAGCCATGGGTTCGAACCCAGGCAGGCACATTACTTTGTGTAATTTATTTCATCATCGCTGCTCTCAAAAACGGTGAAGGAAAACATCGTGAGGAAACCGGCATGTCCTAGAACTAAAAATTCGAAGACATGTCACATCTAGCAACCCGCACTGGGCCCGCGTGGTGGATTACAGCCCACTCCCTCTCATAGGAGAGGAGGCCTATGTCCCAGTAGTGGGAACATTATAGGCTAATGATGATGATGAGATAAGTATTATGGATCTTAATTAAAAAAAATAAGGTATATCATGGGGAGAGGCCTTTGCCCAGCAGTGGGATGACGCAGGCTAGCAGTATCAGTATCAGTATCAGTATAAAGTAAATATTTACCCAAGAGAATCCGATGCAGCCGATGCCAGCCGACAGCATGTCACCCAGGATCGAGGGGTAGCCGTTGCCGGACGGGAAGTACGCGTGGAAGCGCGGGTGCTGCCAGTGCGTCACCCCCGGCATGATCTTGTTCTCCACGTCACTCATCACGTTGTCCCATGCCTCGGGCAGGTGCGGGGCCTCCGCCGGCAGCGCAGCCCTAAGGTAGCCTGGCTCCACGGACGGGATCACGCGGCGGGTCTGAAGCGTGTTCATGTAAGTGCAGATGTAATCCACCATCTCCTTGCCGCGAATACGGAACTCGTCCACGTCCATGGTTGCGGCTTCAGTAACTTAGCAAAAGTTCGATGGTGTGAGCAACGAGTGGTGTTGCATGGGACGGTGCGATGTCAGCGGCGCGGCGGCCTCCGGCTGACTCGACGCCCGCAGCCAGCACTCTTGCGGTTGAGAGGACGGCGCGGTGGGGGGCGCGCGCGGGGATGGTGCGGATGCGAGCGTGAAGGCTTTCGTTCGTAGTCATGCCGAACGTGTCTCTGGTATACGCGATTAGCGATTTGGTTATTACACATTCGAGATTTGATTATGACTGTGTGAGTCCGATCAAATGTAATTACGCTCGCACACAAGTACGAATATGGCACCTACCACACGAGTTCCGCAGATCGTCAGGGCTTTAGGCCCTTTGTTACTTTTAGCCAACTCCCAAAAGGAGCGATATCTTCGCCAATTGCAAACCGATTTTGATGATTCTTATTTTGTTTGGAAGAGTATTAGTTTGTGGTAGTTTCGTATATCTGAACTCTTTAACAATAGACAGAAAATCTGTCGTGATTGCTGCAATCGCTTGGATATGTATTGTTTGCATTAGTCCATAACGCAATATTACACCTTATACTCTGAGTGCAGGGGGGGTATCTACGCGGAAATGTACAGAACAGTAGACCCACATTTCGCCAGTGATGTTTTAGCTACCTAGTACTTTCACAAGTTATTATGCCTTGTGCTTGTGACTGGGACTGTAGCTTCGCGTTTTTTTTTTTGGTTTTTGACTGCCTGTAATGGTCTAATTGAAAAAAATGCTTAAAGTTTGAGATTGAATGCGACACTTCCACAATAAAATAAACCCACATTGACTTACCTACCACTAACTTATATATTTTTTAGATTAACTTATATATTTTTTGCATGCCTTTGAATAAAATCGCACGCCGTAATCGATATGATATAAAATCAAAGCTGACCCTATTGTATACGCCCTTAAAAAAAGAAAATGATCTGGCAAATTATTCTTTTATTTTTCTGTTTAATCTTACTATAGTTAAAAACAATTGGATATTTATGAAAAGTTGGTCGTGGTGGCTTTTGCAGATATCAGGTAACAAAGGTTTGCTAAATAAATGCTAAGTTACGTTGATCTATAAAACGTGATTTTTGAAATTACAAAACTACTAAGATGGTTTACCTTCTCCACTGGCAGACCCTTTGTGTGGTCGAAAACCCCCGCCTGACCTTTAAAGTACCTTAAACTGTAGCTAATTGTAAGCGCATTTACCCCATAGAATAGAATAATAATATACTTGATTGAACACCAAAATTGAAACATAACTGCGCGGTTTCTGGTCATGTAAGTGAGACTGAGTCAGATTTAAGGTTATTTTTTTTAAGTTTTTGTATAACATCTCATCGAGTATAAGATATATCTTAGTTGTGTATAGTTCTGAGTTCTGAGTTCTAGTTTTAAACAAGTGTTTTTGTTGAGATTAAATTAAACTACCAGACAAATAATATTATTGATATTTAGGAAAATCAGTTGTTTTTCTAGTATTTTTTTAAAATTCTGTCAAGTTGATGTATAGCTAAGTTTATGTCATATTATGTTACCTAAATAATAAATAAAAAGATAATTTAAATATAAAATTCATTCAATGTGTAATTATTACCAATCTCGTAGCTTATTTACCATTTTTAAATATGAATTACCGTGCGTTTTATATCTCATCAGCCATCACCGTTCGACGATTTTTTTTTGCTTCAGATTCAGACATCTATAGCAGTTCAAATACTGTCCCTTATATTTATTTCGTTAACCTGCACTATAAATATTACTTTAAATCCATAAATGTTGAAATTGGAAGCAATATTTGAACTTAGTTTCGGAACCCCGAATATGCACATCTCACCAACAAAGAATCACCCGTATACAAAACGGCAATTCCGTAGATCCTAGCTAGAGACCTTATTCATCAAATGAATCTCACCAAAAACATTTCATGTAAAATGTTGCCAAGACGACCACATCAGGTTTGCCCTGTGAAAAAGATATCAGATCTCATGTAGAGCCAAGCTTCTGAATCTACACGGCCTAACTCTACCGACCCTAACTGCACAAATTCTAAAATAAAATAAATAAAAATAGCCTTTATTTACTCTGACCTCAATACATAAACAAGTAGTAAAATTAACTCTAACTTAAAACTAATAACATTTTCTAATAGTTGTTTACCCTACATTGCCATTATCAGCTACCAGGTCAGGCTGTCTTTCGACATAGGCCTCCACTAAATCCCTCCACTTATTCCTGTCTAGAGCAGTTCTTCGCCAACCTTTTGGCAGATCATCCTCCCACCTTTTTACCTGTCTTCCTTTACGTCTTTTTCCTTTTCTTGGGTACCATTCTGTGACTTTTTTGGTCCGTCTTGCCTCTCATCATATGACCTATCCTTCCATTCCAACCAAAAATTCACACCACAAATTCTACATATCAGTAAAAAATTATGGCTTCGCCATTTCGCTACCGTCGTGGAGGTGATGCGAATATTTAGTTTCTGACGTAAGTAACGAAACAGCCAACAAGCCATAAATTTTTGCGCTTTCTCGATTCCGCCATCCGCCCCACGTTTAGACCGGTCCTACGTCCGCCGCGACCAATGATAAGTTGCGAGTCGCGCCGATCTACCCTCCACGCCACTTCATTGTGTCAGCTGAACAGTCACGCTCCTTCTAATTCCAAGTAGCGATCGACTTCAACTCTTCCATAGAATTATATTTAGCACAGTTTCTCATAAGCCCAATTTTAAGGTCTTTTGAAGTTCGGAAAAAGTTAACAAACTTCGTCGAAACTTAAAAATATGTTTCGTTTACTTTTATTTATATTTTTCGAATTTAATATCTGATATCATGGCGCAAAAATAATATAAACTGCTTTTGGAAGTTATGCGTGAATCGTGACCCACAACACAACCACATATATTATTGCCATATTCCAAGGGCAAAGCTTAATTCCATCTTAAGTGTAAACCGAGCAATTATTGAGAATTTTACAGTCTCAGGATAATGGAATCGAACCTGCACCGGCGATGCACTAACAGCCGGTGTATGCAGCCGATCGACGATGCCAACAAAGGCGCTTTAAGTACTATAAGGTTACTTGTTAAACGAAGTACCTACCACTTAAACACCTTCCTTGTGACGTCATAATGGGTCTTCGAATCGATCATTTTCATTACGTGAAGATAAAATAAGGCTGAAAAAAGACTAGTTTAGGTTTTCAGCCAGTTACTATTATACGTTAAGCATTTGTTAAATTACTATTCGAATAAGATGTGATTTGGACCAGCATTCAAGAATTATGAATTTATCTACACACATCAAAAGTGTCTAGGGATCAAGCATTTTTATGCGGATTTCTTGAGATTGAGATGTGGCTTTGCAATAAATTTATGATTTTATAAATTTATATGGATCCTTTTTGGTGCATTTCATAATTTGAATCAGGAACTGTGAATCAAATTCGAGTAAAAGATGAAAATCAGCTGTCAATATTTTCCCTATAGAAACATACAACGCATTGAAGACATTATTAGTGCTACTGTTTCCCTACTACTGATTAAAACCAACGTTATTATGGAGCGGCGACGTCATTTAAGCAGGGAAGAAATGCTCAGAGCCGTGGGAATGATAGAAGCTGGTTCCCGGCAACGTACTGTGGCTTTAGCTCTGAATACAAGTCAGAGTGTTATCAGTCGACTTTGGACACGTTACCGAAGCACTGGTACCGTGGCTGAGCGCCATGGAGGACGGTATCGCTGCACCACACGGAGACAAGACCGATACATTCAAATCTTAACTCGAAGAGCTCCAACAATAACCGCCATGATGTTAGCCGTGAGGCTTCATCACTCTTCAGGGAACTTAATTAGCGACCAAACAGTCAGAAACCGCTTGCATGAAGTGAACCTTCATTCCCGAAGACCGCTACGGGTACCACCTATAGCAATGCACAATCGTAGGATTCGATATCAATGGGCTCTTGAACACAGAAATTGGGCAGAAGAACAATGGCTTTTCGTGTGCTTTTCTGATGAGTCTCGTTTTGGTATGAGACCGGATACAAGACGTATACAACACTGGAGAACCCCTGGACGCCAACAGCGATTAAAATCCTGCCAGGAAGTCCATCCTTATAGTGGTGGAACCATCATGGTATGGGCGGGTATTTGGATCGGCGGAAGAACTGAGTTGATTTGGATCAGAGGCAACCTCAACGCTCAAATTTATGCTGAGACGATTGTATCAGACGTCATCGTTCCTCTACAAGTGCAAATCGGTCCCTTATTTCAGTTAATGCATGATAATGCACGACCGCACACCGCAAGAGTTGTAAGACAGACTCTCGCCGCAGCTAACATCAATGTCCTGCCCTGGCCTGCTCAGTCGCCAGGCTTGAAGGTGACTTGGTTTATCGTTACTGTGACAAACGAAAACACTTTATTTGATGAATCCTTAAAGAAAATTTTAATTAATATCAATCAGGAGAAAAGTTATTGCAAAAATATATGTTGATCCCTAGACACTTTTGATGTGTGTATATTGGATTAATCGGAACAAACTATAAACTTTTTATAAAATTCATGGCATTATCATCTTAAGCAATAGTATTGTTCATCGAAACATTGTTGTTTTTAATTGGAATACAATTTCTTTATTTGTTAAGGCCGTGTATCTTTTACTTTTATTATTTATCATTATGATATTTCTATTTTATATGTTACCTCTATTTAAAAAAAAATACAAATGTAGACATAACAGATCACTAAATATTCTCTTTTTACACACGTAGATTTAATTATGATCACTCAATTTTCATATTTTACTTAAAAATAGTTGTGTCTGAAATCAGTTAGTACGAGTAGTATCTAAAGCATAATCAGCCGAAGGGTTTTGCCGAGGCGTACTCAAGTACACCACGTTTCGCAGGTTATGGTTCAGTTCAGTCCCATGTAATAGAGGGCGAGCCTATTGCCATCAATCGGGCACAAATCCTGACTTTGCGACTGCTACTGAGAAATTCGTGATGGAAGAACCCAATAACACTTTGCCCGACCTGGGAATCAAACCCAAGACCTCATGCTCAACAGTCTCGCTAAAAACCACTACACGAACGAGGCAGTACCCATAGCAAAAGTTTGGTATTTAGTGTCACTGCTCGCTGAACGGATTAAAAGTGTTTCAAGCACCAAACACTAAAAATCTCATACAAGAGACGTCGCTTTGTGACTTATCTTTGTCACACATTGAGTTTTAAACTTCTAGAAAATCTTTATGCAGTTCTTAAAGATTACGATCCAGGTTTGAACAGAAAAAGTTATTAGGAACATACATGTAATTTTCTATTCTGTTTATTTAATCTAAATAATTTTGTTAATGAATCCAAAGAGGGCAAAGGCTTTGGTATTTTATCATATTATATATTTTATCGCCGCCTTTATTAAAACAAAATTATTCATCATATATTTAATGGAATGTTCAGCAGTATAAAGGATATTTCCCTACGTGGTTCGCATGTCGGCTGCTCCGTACAAACGCTTACCAAATTATAGAGGAAACCCAGCGCGGCCGGGCCGCACACGGTTTCTTATACATTATAAATAGGTGAAAGAGAACTCGTTGTCGCTCAAGAGTCTACGAGTGCGGCCACATGAATATTCATAGTTCATCCCTTCGTTCTAAATATTCCTCAGGATTGTGCCTCCGAGATTGACACTTGTTTCTACTTCTGGCTCCTGAGGTGACACTTTAATATGATTATGAGCGGGGAACGAGCAGAGATGACTCAGGAAAGCAGCTTCAATTGTTTCTTTATATTTTCATAAAGTAGGTGAATTTGGCTCTCCTTTCAATAACTCACCAACTGAATAAGTACAGTTTTCCAAACAGTATTACAGATAACAGATTAGAATTGAAATAGAAAACTTACAAAACGGGTAACCAGAAAACCATTTTCCTGCAACAAGTTCCATAATACCATACTGCTACACGCTACGCCGTAGCGCCGATTTCATTGCCGGATGCTGAACCACTTGTAGAATGAATCTAAATAGAACCAATAGTATTGATAGCACAATTTAACATTCTGGGAGTGTAATTTTGTTGGGGATACTGCCACGGTACTGCACACATGTTCGGGACGGCCTGATTCGGCACCAACCGGGCGGCAAAGTCGAATGTAGAAAAACTTTGCCGCTCGGTTTCGGACGAATAAAACCAACTCGAACATATGAGCGGCACGCCTATGAGGGTCTAGGGATGATGCCATTTTTTTTCTTTGTCTATCGGGTAGATTATTAAAAAGACACGTATTTTTTATTTTTTCACGTAATCATTTAATTACGGAGTTAATTATATTGAGTTCTTGAGTTGTAATGGCACTCGTAAGTAAATTTTATATGTACTTGTGACCCCCACTCTCCACCTTTAATGAGTTTTAACTAAGTCGTTTTTTGTTGATTAGATAAAACAAAAAATACGTGTCTAATATTTTTGCATCATAGTAAACAAAATAATACATAATGAGATTAGTGTCGCAATAAAATTACAATGTTATCTTCTAAATAACTTTTCAAGATTCAACCCTCAAGAGATTTCACGGATTGGAATTTTATTATATTGTCTTTCATACAGTTCAGTCAAAGTTTAATATGTAATAACTTTTACTTTAGACAGACTAGTGCACACTGTCACTGTCACTGTCACTGCTGTTCCAAAGTACTGTACTAGCTGCCCCAAACAAAACACAAAAAAAATACTGTGGTAATAAGACAGTACAAACACTTAGATTGATAATAGCAATTTATATGAATTTACCGAAACAATAATATTTTAGTTGGAAGACCACTGGTGTCCGTAGTTTTTTTTTATTTTTATGAATGGCCTCAACCTATGAGGTTGTCGTCTGCTTAACCGGACTATACTGTGGATGCCTTGAGAGTAAGGCCTCCAGCCAGGGCATAATAACTTACAAACTAAGCGACTACACGCTAAGGGCACCCCCTGTGGGGTACGAGCCTCGGCTTAGGGCGTCGCTGGGCGTCGCTGGGCGTTATGGGGTCTCAATCCAAAGATCACTCTTTGGCTGTACACATCAGTCATCAGACCTTCTCTAACCTACGGATCAGTTGTATGGTGGCCCAGAACACAACTGACCACAGTAAAAACGAAACTCCACAGGCTACAACGCCTAGCGACTGTAGCAGCTACAGGATGTATGAGAACCACTCCATCAGCCGCTTTAGAGTACCTCTTAAACTTGAGGCCTCTAGATCTTAGCATACAGGAAGAGGCCAAGTTAGCCGCCTTAAGATTAAGATCAAACGGTTTGTGGAAACTAAACGCAGAGACAACACACTCAAAAGTTCTGCAAGGGATTCTAAAGGAAATACCACTCCTGGATGCACCCACGGACAGAACTCCATGTCACCACGTCTTTGATCGAAGATACGATATCCGACTCAAAGCAGAAGCTGAAGATTTCTCTGGCATCGATGAAGTTAGGATATACACAGACGGCTCCAAAACCATAAACGGTACTGGAGCTGGCGTCTTCTCGAATGACTTAAATATCAAAGTATCAACCACTTTAGACAAACTAAACACAATTTTCCAAGCAGAATGCATTGGAATCACCAGAGCGGCTCAAGCAGTTGCAGCCAGAGATGTCAGAGATCTTAACATCAAAGTCATCTCAGACAGTGCATCAGTGCTCCAAGCGCTACAAAACAATATTTTAACTTCCGCCCTCGTATTGGAATGACACAGCGCACTCCAACACATTGCAAACACAAACAGGGTAACACTGCAATGGATAAAAGGGCACAGTAACTCACTAGGAAACGACGCAGCAGATGAACTGGCCAAAAGGGGAGCGGAGACTACAGCATACGGTCCGGAACCACTGCTGCCCATACCCCAAGCCCAAATAAAATCATGGCTGCGTAAGAATACCGAGGAAATACACCAAATGGAATGGAGAAACAGTAAAACCGCAAACAAAGAGTGCAGTTCCGGAAGCATCAAAGAAACTTGCCCGCAGCATCACTAGACTGAAACGGGACAAAATTCACAAAATTATAGGTATTATAACCGGCCACTGTCCCCTGAACAAACACCTATTTACAATAGGTGTGACGGATAGCCCTCTGTGCAGAGGATGTATGGAGGCGGAAGAAACAACTCAGCACGTGCTCATGGAGTGCAGCAGCGTGGCAGATCAACGGGCACGGACTCTCCAATCGCCGGCATCGCTTCCGGAGGCCTGCAGCAGCCTGAAAAGGCTGCTTGCTTTCTGGGAGGACCTGGGATGGTTGGAGTAACCAGAGGATTTTTATACGTACAATGGCCCAATAAAGAGGCTAAGTGCGGAAACAGCCCCGCTAACCTAACCTAACCTAACCTAGGGCGTCGCTGAGGGAGGACTGCATGAGGACAGGCTGGATCTGAATGGTGTCATTATTTAGGGACTGATTTAAAACTACTGGCACAGCATCACGGGCTGGCTCGAGCGAGGGTCGGGGTGTTGTCCGTAGCCAGACGCGCGTTTTTTTAAATAACGCTAATATTGCATAATATAGTCGAATTATAGGTTTTTTTTGGCAGGTGCAAAGATATTCCACACCGCTCCCGTGACGCCATTTGTTTGTGTAATTGTGTCCAAAAAACGTAGACGCGTAGTAATTAGTGACGTGACCAATCAGAGGGCAGTACATTTGCAGGTCACCGAGGGGGTAGGAAACGTCAAACGATGTCCTTAGTTCGTTGTTATCTTTGATTACTTAAGGACTACCTTACCTACCCTACTAATTAGATTTTTGTGAAGTTACGATTTACAAGTTTTTTTGGAAAAATGTTTAGTGATTTAGTAACTAACCTTGATTTGTTCATGAAATTAAAAGCAGCTGGCAGTATTAAAGATAAAACTTTTTTTACACTGAAATTAAGTAAAAAATACCTGGTTTAAGCAATGATATAATGATAAAAAACTTAAGGAGTTCTATGCAAGGTATTGTTATAATGTTAATAGGAAATGGGAAAGTTCTCATCGTAAGGAACAAGTATTCAAAAGCAATTACAGTGAGTGGTTAGAGTCAGAAATATTGTGGCCAGATTTTATGCGAGTTTTGGTGGAAAAAGACGACGAATCAGTTCCCAGTACATCTACACACTTTGTAACTTCATCTCCAGTGAAAGCATCTATTTGGCACATCGACCGAAGTAAGTCCTAGAAAACCTTTTACTGTATTAGGTAATAGGTCCTAAGCAAAACAGAGACGTGTAGAACAAACTGCGACAACTATGTCTTCAGATGAATTATCACATGCATATGTTTCTAAGTTAAAAGCAGATGGAAACGAAAGTATTGCAGAAATATTAGAGCACTTGCTAATGAATCCACAAGAGGTGCAGAAAGTAAAAGATTGTCTTTTTGTTAAAAAAATTAAACTCGATTTGCATCGGAAGAAGCTTTAGGCTTGTTTTTGTCTCTTAAAATGACTAAGTGGCAATATAATACGATACGGAAAAGAACCCAACAAGTAACTAATGTTAACATATTTCCCTCCTACTACGCACTACAAACTGAAAAAATTAAATGCTATCCACCTAAAACTACTATTACAGTAACAGACACATCAGCTAAAATAGAACTGCAAGCTCTTTTGGACATTACTGTGAAAAGATTGATTAAATCTACCTAAATCGATGCGAACTATAGGTAACTAAAGAAATGACACTGATTAGTAAATGGGGCTTTGACGGTGCTTCTAATCAAGTTAATTATAAGCAGCGGTTTCAGGTGATCGACTTGTTTGGGAAAATTATTCTCCTAACTCTGCTCATTGGTGTCGTCCACTCTTTTTCCAATTTGTAAAAAAGAAAAAATTTAGTATTCTACAGGAGAAAAATGCAATCGAGGCAGAGAACGATAATTTGGTAGAGACAGAGATTGGAGCAATGAAAATCTCACACAACTTAGTATTAACCATGATAGATGGTAAAGCAACAGCTATTCTTTGCGATACATCATCTCAAAGATGCGACATATGTAAAGCAGGAGCCTGCCGTTTTGCTGAAAAGATTTTGACAAAATTTCACTACCCAAACAAATTTTAGCAACCTTTTTTTATACTAATGCAATGTTTGGAATGATTTTAGTACGCACTTTTTCATTTGGTCAAATTTTTACTTGGCAGAATAATACCAAAGATAATTTCATTATGGCATTTAGTCTTTAATCAAATGATTTATTACAGCAAACAATATTTAGACAATAAACGTTAGGTCAAAAGATTTGCTAAGACAAAAAATATAAAGGCAAACTAAGATTGAATTTGTCTGAAACAATGGTTACTAGGTTAATTGGGGAACTTATAAAAAAAAAAGTTAGGTTAGGTTACAGGGAGCCTGATGCCCAGTGTCACCACTGCCGCAGAAGCCGAGCGAGTACCAGAAACGACTAGAAAAATATGAAAAAAAAGAGATTATTTTTAGCAGGCTATATCGAGAACCGAACAAGTATGATGAGGTTAATTATTAAAAGAAAAATATTAGGTTCGGTTAGGTTAGAACTGCGACCTCCTACGCACGAGCCGAGCGAGCGAAGCGAGCGGTGCCGCGGCAGCGGCCGGTGAGTGCCAGAAACGACTAGATTATATAGAAAGAAATATGGAAAACCCAGTGATAGTGTTATGTATGACTAACCCACATTGAGCGACATTTATGATTTACCATCTACCCACTTAACACACACGTAACACACTTACGTAATTTAATTCGTATATTTTGTGCAACTGATAGATGCAAATTTTTTGTCATTAACTAAGCAATTGACTGAATAGAAATGGTAAATTGAAAACTGACGATACTAAATTTTAATGTTTGCCTTATTTTATTTTGCGTAATATGAGTTATTCCAACTGAAATATTTAACTACATAAAAATTGGTAAAAGTACTAGTTGGTAAACAAGTTATTGTTTAAACGTTCACTTGCCAAACATTAGGTTTGCGTTACAATTATTTGTGAAGAAATTTTTTGCTAAGTAATAACTTAGCAACTGAAATTATGCGGAAAATTGTTTGGGAAGTGATAATTTGTCAATTTCTATTCGGTGAAACATAGGTAACCCATGTAAAGCTACTCCAATGGAGATGAATGACTTGCCTTAAATATTGACGAAGAAAGTTGATATCGACTTATATAAATATGGTCTATTGTCGTTACACATTTGGATACGAATCAAGGAATGCATTCTTAACATAGCATATAGATTAGATTTTAAGACGTGGACTGTTAAGGGTGAGAGCATGGCTATTATGGAGAGTAGGAAGAAAGATATTCAGGAAGCGTTTAAATCTCAAACAGGACTTTTAATTGATGTCGTAAAACAGGGTCACGGTACGACCAATGACGGAAATATCGCTAGAAGATTTTATGCAAACTCCGAAATTCCGGCTTCGGTCACAGGAGTCGATGAGAATTTAATAAAACGATTTAAAACCATTACATACTAGAGGCAATTTTTTCAGGTCACCCTATAGATGTAATTAAGTTCAAAGACTATACCGAAGCTACCATAAAATTATATGTTAATTTGTATAATTGGTATTACATGCCTGCAAGTGTACATAAAGTTTTTGCTCACGGAGCAGATATAATTGAGAATTTGGGTGTAGTGCCTATTGGAAAATTATCCGAAGAAGCTGCTGAAGCTCGAAATAAAGATTTCAGGAAATATCGTGAACATCATTCGAGAAAATTCTGTAGAAAGGCTACCAATAAAGATATTATGAATAATTTATTAATTAGTTCTGACCCACTTATTTAAAAAAAACGTCACAAACTGTTGCGAAAATACAAAGCCCTCTCAGAAGACGCAAAAGCTTTGTTGATTGTTATGGCTAAATTTTTTGACGAAATCAGGAAAACATAAATTTAACTTCAGACCCATCACTGTACAATGAACCTGAATTTGACTTTTCTGATTGATTAATTAATGATGCCACGTCTAAGCAATAAAAACGTTTTCTTTAGTGGATTATTTCCTATTGACGATACCACTTTAAAAAAAAAAACCAGTGCGTGGAGTCCCTCCGCGCGGAAGAACTGAAACTTCGTAATACTACACGCATGCGTTCGAGTGCCACGCATTTACTCTCGTTATTTTATTGAGCTTCTAAACAATATTTTGTTGTTTTCTTGTCGTATAATTTTTATTACATAATTATTACAAAAGTTTATCGAGGTTATTCTACTCATGGAAATTGAGCGAAGGCTGGTCACACCGAAGAGTCGAATGCATGACTGTTTGCACGCCATCTTGCGTACCTAGTAGAACTACCTAGTCAGAAATCTTGTAATACTGCCATCTCTTAGTGAGTTTTAGAAAATATTCCCTCTCCATGGTAGCGTTAAACTTGTTGGAAGTCGCATAAGAAGTTTCACTTCAAAAACACATAGACGAATGAAATAGATATCATAGATATCTCCAATATCGCAAATTATCGCAGTACCAGATTATATGCTAAAATAGGCTAATAATTTGTACCATCGAAATCTATAAGCCGTTTGTTGAGATAACTTGAGAGTTTCGAGATTTAAATTATTATTATTTTTCCATACAAAAAAATCTTTAAATATTCATAACATTGAAAATAATGGTCAAAACGAAAAGTCATAGAACATTATAATATTGTATTTACTAGTAGATTTTACTGCCGTAATTTGTTTTTTTTTTAATAATTCGATCAGTTTTTGTTGATCTTAGTCTTCTACGATTTCATATCGGCCCACCGGGTGCCGTCGCCCCAGCGCTCGAGGTCGAAGCCGGCCGCCGCGGTACAATGATCACGCACTCGTCGTGTGCCTGCACCACGTGTAAGTCCAGCGCGTTCGCACTCAATGAATAACAAGACATGGGTCATTTTCAGAAAAAAAACGCGGCGGCCGGCTTCGACCTCGAGCGCTGGGTCGACGGCGCACGAAGGGCCGATATGAAATCGTAGAAGACTTATGGATCAGCAAAAAATGATCGAGTTATTTAAAAAAACTAATTACGGCAGTGAAATCTACTAGTAAATACAATATTATAATGTTCTATGAGTTTTCATTTTGACCATTATTTCAATGTTATGAATATTTAAAGATTTTTTTGTATGGCAATAACATAACATAAATCTCGAAACTCTCAAGTTATCTCAACAAACGGCTTATAGATTTGGATAGTACAAATTATTAGCCTATTTTAGCATATAATCTGGTACTTATATATGTTTTTCATTCGTCTATGTGTTTTTGAAGTGAAACTTCTTATGCGACTTCCAACAAGTTTAACGCTATATATATATATATATATGTTTTTCATTCGTCTAAGATGTGTTTTTTTTTTTAAAGTGGTATCGTCAATAAGAAATAATCCACTACAGAAAACGTTTTTATGGCTTAGACGAAGGCATTATTAATTAATCAATCAGAAAAGTCAAATTCAGGTCATTGGGTCTGAAGTTAAATTTATGATTTCCTGATGTCGTCAACAAATGTATCAAGAGAGGGCTTCTGAGAGGGCTTTGTGTTTTCGCAACAGTTTGTAACGTTTTTTTTAAATAAGTGGGTCAGAACTAATTATTAATTTATTCATAATATCTTTATTGGTAGCCTTTCTACAGAATTTTCTCGAATGATGGTCACGATATTTCCTGAAATCTTTTTTCGAGCTTCAGCAGCTTCTTCGAATAATTTTCCAATAGGCACTACACCCAAATTTTCAATTATATCTGCTCCGTGAGCAAGAACTTTATGAAGTGTACATAAAGTTCTTTAAAGTATTACGAAGTTTCAGTTCTTCCGCGCGGAGGGACTCCACGCACTGGTTTCTTTTTTAAAGTGGTATCGTCAATAGGAAATAATCCACTAAAGAAAACGTTTTTTATTGCTTAGACGTGGCATCATTAATTAATCAATCAGAAAAGTCAAATTCAGGTTCATTGTACAGTGATGGGTCTGAAGTTAAATTTATGTTTTCCTGATGTCGTCAACAAATTTATCCATAACAATCAACAAAGCTTTTGCCTCTTCTGAGAGGGCTTTGTGTTTTCACAACAGTTTGTAACGTTTTTTTTTAAATAAGTGGGTCAGAACTAATTAATAAATTATTCATAATATTATCTTTATTGGTAGCCTTTCTACAGAATTTTCTCGAATGATGTTCACGATATTTCCTGAAATCTTTATTTCGAGCTTCAGCAGCTTCTTCGGATAATTTTCCAATAGGCACTACACTCAAATTCTCAATTATATCTGCTCCGTGAGCAAGAATTTTATGTACACTTGCAGGCATGTAATACCAATTATACAAATTAACATATAATTTTATGGTAGCTTCGGTATAGTCTTTGAACTTAATTACATCTATAGGGTGACCTGAAAAAATTGCCTCTAGTATGTAATGGTTTTAAATCGTTTTATTAAATTCTCATCGACTCCTGTGACCGAAGCCGCAATTTCGGAGTTTGCATAAAATCTTCTGGCGATATTTCCGTCATTGGTGGTACCGTGACCCTGTTTTACGACATTGTCGTCAAAGCCCCATTTACTAATCAGTGTCATTTCTTTAGTTATAGTTCGCATCGATTTAGGTAGATTTAATCAATCTTTTCACAGTAATGTCCAAAAGAGCTTGCAATTCTATTTTAGCTGATGTCTGTTACTGTAATAGTAGTTTTAGGTGGATAGCATTTGGTTTTTTCAGTTTGTAGTGCGTAGTAAGAGGGAAATATGTTAACATTAGTTACTTGTTGGGTTCTTTTCAGTAGCGTTTTATATTGCCACTTCATCATTTTAAGAGACAAAAACAAGCTAAAACTTCACCCGGTGCAAATTGAGTTTTAATTTTTTTACCAAAAAGACAATCTTTTACTTTCTGCACCTCTTGTGGATTATTTAGCAAGTGCTCTAATATTTCTGCAATACTTTAGTTTCCATCTGCTTTTAACATAGAAAATATATATATGCATGTGATAATTCGTCTGAAGACATAGTTGCCGCAGTATGTTCTACACGTCTATGTTTTGCTTAGGACCTATTACATAATACAGTAAAAGGTTTTCTAGGACTTACTTCGGTCGATGTGCCAAATAGATGCTTTCACTGGAGATGAAGTTGCAAAGTGTTTAGATGTACTGGGAACTGATTCGTCGTCTTTTTCCACCAAAACTCGCATAAAATCTGGCCACAATATTTGACTCTAACCGCTCACTTATTGCTTTTGAATACTTGTTCCTTACGATGAGAACTTTCCTATTTCCTATTAACATTATAACAATACCTTGCACAGAACTCCTTAAGTTTTTTATCATTATATAATTGCTTAAACCAGATATTTTTGACTTAATTTCAGTGTAAAAAAAGTTTTTATTTTTAATAGGTACTGCCAGCTGCTTTTAATTTCATGAACAAATCAAGGTTAGTAACTAAATCAGTAAACATTTTTACAAAAAAACTCGTAAATCGTAACTTCACAAAAATCAAATTAGTAGGGTAGGTAGGGTAGTCCGTAAGTAATCAAAGATAACAACGAACTAAGAACATCGTTTGACGTTTCCTAGCCCCTCGGTAACCATCTACCTGCAAACGTACTGCCCTCTGATTGGTCACGTCACTAGTTACTACGCGTCTACTGATAAGAAAACCGGTTTGGCCGTGTTTTGGACTCAAACAAATGGCGTCACGGGAGCGGTGTGGAATATCTTTGCACGTGCCCAAAAAAACGTATAATTCGACTATATTATGCAATATTAGCGTTATTTAAAAAAGCGCGCGTCGGGCTACGGACACCAGTGGTCTTCCAACTAGCTAGCTTACCGGTCGCGCCGCGCTAATAATATTGTTTCGCTAAATTCATTTAAATTGCTATTATCAATCTAAGTGTTTGTATTGTCTTATCGTTAATATATTAATTTCATCAAACTTTTTAATAATATCATTAATTTCAACGCTTCTCACCTTTATTCTTCCCGCTTCGTTTCGTACGATATTATAGCTCTTAGCTGCCTTACTATACGGATTAAATTCCCGTGTAGTGTTGGTAAGTTATAAGTGTTAAACACATAACATCACCAAGGTGTCTTTTTTGTGTTTTGCTTGGGGCAGCTACTACAGTACTTTGGAACAGCAGTGACTGTGTGCACTAGTCTGTCTGAAGTAAAAGTTATTACATATTAAACTTTGACTGAACTGTATGAAAGACAATATAATAAAATTCCAATCCGTGAAATGTCTTGAGGGTTGAATCTTGAAAAGTAATTTAGAAGATAACATTGTAATTTTATTGCGACACTTATCTCATTATGTATTATTTTGTTTACTATGATGCAATCATACACATACGTTGGTTTTGCATCAGCTAGTAGATTATGGAAATATTCGGGGCAAACAAACAAAAAGTGTATTAATAAATTGTAATTAAGTATTAATTTCTTTATCTTGACTTTACGACAAGTACATAACTATGTTTATATTTTAAGGTGAGCGTGTCGTAGACTCGTAGTGAAGGCGACGGCATGTGGCGCGGCGCGCGGGTGCTGCTACTCGCGGCGCTGAGCCTCTTGGCCGAGCCATCGCTGGCCGCCAACAAGCAGTTCAACCTCACCATCGGATACCTGCCCTGCCTCACCGGCGAGCTGCGCGACCGACAAGGCCTCACTATCTCCGGGGCAATCTCCATTGCCCTCGAGGAGGTCTGCTCGCATTACTACCCATTAAAACACAATTCGTAACATAATTTTAGTATCACATTACCTAAATTACATGTAACCGGCCTGTAATGCTAAACTGATTCAAATGCGGTTTCGACTGATTAATTTGTGTTTAAATACCAGACAATGTAAATACACTCAGTAATTTTAGAACTATGAAATTTAACTATAAATTCGGTTGGACGCGTACCATGGCAAAACTTTATTTGATCAGCGCAAAATCATATCTTCACTTCCGTAGCAATTTTTAGCTCGAGGGCAAACAAGTTGAGTTAACTTTTAGAATATCTCGTACATAAATTAGTGTCCTATAAATATGATCTATGCGTTACTATGTGGATATAGTTATCCCACAGGCAGGTAGCGTTTTATCCCTGTTTTAGCAAGTGTAGGTCATGGACGTAGTAGAGTTTTAAACCGGAAGGTTGGTTTATCTCAAGGGGGATAGGCCATTAATCTATATAATAGATCTATCTCTACAGTTAAGTGTAAATGAACGTTATTTTCCTTCCAGTTGAACAACAACACGCAGTTGCTGCCCGACGTGAACTTGTGCCTAGAATGGCACGACACCAAGTTCGACACGGTGACGGCGACGCGCCTGCTCACGGACATGATCTGCTCGGGCGTCGTCGCCTTCTTCGGGCCCGAGGGCCGCTGTCACACTGAGGCGATCATTGCACAGTCCTGGAACCTGCCCATGATCTCTTATGTAAGCATAACTGCTCCGTGGGTCTCGCGGTCCTAGGCGCGACTGCTGAGTCGGGTCGGGCAAAAAGTGATACCTACTAGGTTTTTCTATTAGGTATTTCTAAGTAGCAGCCCGGACTTGGTAGTTGGTGGTATGATACCCCCGTACCTCGTAAACCTAGTCAAACTGTAAGTCCTGCGCCTGATCTCTCTCTCTCTGGTCGTGTCGGATTGCCGTCCTATCCTACTAAGAGGGTGAAGGAAGAGAGAGTGCAACCGTTTCGTTCAGCATTCAAACTTTTGTACTGTAATATCTGCCGCGCAGATGGCTGACTAGCCAAATTAACCGCAAACGGTCGGATGATTATTTATGTAGGCCTAATGATGAGATTTTAAGCAGAAGGGTTTTATTAGAGTTTTACATCGCGTCATGTAAAACGTAAATTGACCCTACGCGCCCGCGTAGATCTGCTTATTGCTTTTTACTGCCTAACATTAAAGCCGGATTTACATTGCGAAACAAGTGTCATGCATGATAAAACAAGTTTCGTGAAACTAATTTTAGCACATGTGAAACTTCTTTCGTTTAAATTATAGTGTCTTGAAATTATCAGTATCGCGGAGATAATGGCCCTGTCAAAATCAATGCTGTATATTTTATGATGCAAAACGTCGTTGTAGAAAAATAAAATATAAAATAAAAAAAGGTTATCTCGGAACAAAAGACGTTGGTGGATTCGAGGATGGGTTGAAAAAAAGCATCTGGGTGCAACAATTGTATATTTTTATCGCCTGTCCAACGGTGGTTAGCCATTTTTGGTGCGTACCGATGTGTCAGCAATCCAACAAAAAACCACACGTCCACTCTTCGCAGGTGCTGTCGCGACACTAGTTTCGCCTCGCATTTACATGGTGAAATTAGTTGCACAACATTAGTTTTACAAAAAATATGCGCATAGCACGAAACTACTCCAGTGTCACAAAAGTAATGGATGCATTGTAAAACTGAACGTTTACACGTGAAATTACTGGGCAAATTAGTGTTATTAGAGGTACGCACCAAAAATAGCTAACCACCCTTGGACAGGCGATAAAAATATACAATTGGTGCACCCAGATTCTTTTTTTCAACCCATCCTCGAAACCACCAACGTCGTTAGTTCCGAGATAACCTTTTTTTTTATTTTACATTTTATCATTTCTACAACGAGGTTTTGCATCATAAAATACAGCATTGATTTTGACAGGGCCATTCAAAATCAAAATCAAAATATTTTTATTTCACATAATATAGGCCTACATGGGCACTTGTAAAACGTCGACAAAAAGGTGCTCGGTTCGGGTTGGTCGTTTCCTATGGAGAAGAACCCGCAAGAAACTCCATGGTTACTCTTTTAAAATCATTTGGCTTTACAAATTTTCTATGTTACAGCATTGGCACTTAAGTATGAGTGGATATCGTAGGCCCGACAATAAGTCGTTGCTTACTACAAAACGTAGAACAAGATAAAAAGTTACCAAGGATCTAGGAATCTACATAAAAGGCCTACAATGTCCATACATTTACAAACAATCGGTAAATAAGAAAAAGAGTCTATACAAAAAAAAAAAGTAGATATTGCAAAAAGACTAGATTAAACAAGTGACACAAATGTTGTCATCCGTGCTGTAACTATTCTAAACAAAATGGTGTAATGAAACTATTGTAAAACATCTGATTAAAAATAATGGAAAAAAGTAAATAAAAATAAAAAATAAATAAAAAAATTAATAAAATAAAAATAAGATTGAGAATAGTTAGAGACATCCACACATTTGTGCCGTTTTATGAGCTACCAGGGAAGCCGCATGTGCGTAGGGGCTCAGGCCAAACTTCTCTATCTTCAACGTAGTCCTTAATTTTGTAATATGCTTTTTTAATTAGGACACGTTTGATGCAATTTTTAAACTTTACATCGGTCAGTTCTGTAACTGACTTCGGCAGCTTATTATAAAAGCGTATACTGTTTATAAGAAATGACTTGCTAGTTTTTGTTAATCTAAATTTGGGTATTACAATTTCGTGTTTACTGCGCGTGTTTATATTATGGAAGTCGCTTCTAATTTTGAAAAGCCCTCGGTTTTTGCGGACATATAAAATACATTCTAAAATATAGAGTGAAGGCAGAGTCAGTATATCGATTTCTTCAAATTTTTCTCTGAGGGACTCGCGAGGACCCATTTTATAGATGGCGCGGACTGCCCTCTTTTGCAGTATGAAAATTGAGTCAACGTCTGCTGCCGATCCCCACAGCAGAATGCCATAGGACATAATACTATGGAAATAAGCGTAGTATACTAACCTAGCTGTGGCTACATCAGTTAACTGCCTTATTTTCCTAACTGCATAGGTAGCTGAGCTTAACCTTCCCGAAAGAGTTCTAATGTGCGCGCCCCACTGCAGTTTTGAATCGATAGTAATCCCCAAGAATACAGTTTCCGCTATGACATCTAGTTTTTTGCCGTCAAGATTTAAATTTAGGTCACGTTGTGGTACATTTGGTAAAGAAAACTTAAGACATTTTGTTTTATTCGTATTCAGTAAAAGATTGTTGGCTGCGAACCATTTTGATAGAATAGTTAAGCTTTCGTTGGCATGTAAGACGTCCGTATCTTTTCTATGAATTTTAAAAATTAGCGAAGTGTCGTCAGCAAATAGAATTATATCCGAAAATTTGGCCATCATATAAGGGAGTTCATTAATATAAACAAGTAACAGGAAAGGGCCGAGAATTGAACCTTGGGGCACGCCCATCTTGACTATAGACCCGCAGGACGTCGCCCCATTTACATTTACTTTTAGTTGCCTGTTTGATAAATAAGAAAGAACAAGATCAGCAGCTTGTCCACGAATTCCGTAGTGGTGTAATTTACAGATCAGTGTGTTATGGTCGACGCAGTCGAACGCTTTTGAGAGGTCACAGAAGATGCCAATAGCATCCTGGGACTTCTCCCAGGATTCCAAAATGTAACTGATGAGTTTTACTCCCGCGTCCGTTGTCGACCTACCCTTCGTGAAACCAAACTGCTGACCATGCAGTATCTTATTAGAATTGAAGTGTGACAACATCTGGTCCAGCATGATTTTTTCATAGATTTTACTCAATGCTGGAAGCACATATATAGGTCTATAATTAGAGGGATCACTCTTACAACCTGATTTGAAAATTGGTACTACTTTACTATGTTTCATGGAAACTTGCCACTGTCCAAACATTGATTGAATATGCCTGCTAAGACAGGAGCAATTGAATCAATTATGTTTTCAAGAACCTTGACTGATATCCCCCATAAGTCTTCAGTATTTTTTATATTGAGACTTTTGAATGCATTTTTAATTGTATCAATACATACTGGTTTAAATTTAAAGTTAGGTAAGTCCTTAGTAAAGTTCTCTTTAAGAAGGGCTTCAGCTAATTTAGCTGAAGAGGGGAGAGATTTCGTAACCTCTAACGGAATGTTGGCAAAAAAATTGTCTAGAGTTACAGCGACTTCTAGCTTATCACAAATGATTTTATTATCTATTTTCAAAGTCAGTTCATTCTTATCTCGTTGTTGCGTCTTTCCTGTTTCTCTGTTAATTACCTGCCACACGGTTTTTATTTTATTTTTAGAAATACCGATTTTATTGCTTATTGATTTAGATTTTGCCTGAGCGCAGACACTTTTGAATATTTTTGAATAGTTTCTAACATAAGTGTGAAAGACTTGATCTGAGGTTAGAGATTTTTCGTGATATAAATTGTATAAAATATCTCTGCTTTTTCTTATTCCCGCAGTGGCCCATTCGCTAAATTTAGACTTTGAGTTGACTTTAACTTTTATTATAGGACACGTTTTATTAAATTCCTGGCAAACTGTAGAAAATAAAATATCGTAGTTTATATTGGGATCTTCTAAATCAAAACTAGCATTAGCAAGATTGCTAAGAACATTATTATTAAAAGATTTTAATTTATTTTTAGAGAGAGGTCTTGTCTGAATTGATTTAACTAAGTGTAACTTTTTTTTAACTCAAAAGATACAAGTTGACCAGTATGGTCTGACCATTATCTCCGCGATACTGATAATTTCACGACACTATAATTTAAACGAAAGAAGTTTCACATGTGCTAAAATTAGTTTCTCGAAACTAGTTTTATCATGCATGACACTTGTTTCGTAATGTAAATCCGGCTTTAACGTTTGATGTTTTTTTGACGGTCTGAATGGGGGTGTACTATTAGGTTCACCTCTGTCTAATCCATGATTTTTTATGTTAAATCACAAAGGCATACATCATAAATCATAAATCATAAATCTTTATTTTATCTCCACATCAAAACTTTAAGGTGCTGGTTCACATTTGTACATCTTATATAGAGAAAGGTGTCTGAGATAGGAAGATCCTGAGGTACAGATCACCTCTCGGGCTTATAATTAAACATTTTAATGTTTGCAAAAATAGAAGTAAAGATAAAAAAGAAGAAAATAGTAAAATTACAATTTTAAACAAAAGTAAATCAAAATAAAATTGACATAAAACATAAAATTACTGAACATACAATAGTTCCAAAGTTGTACTACAGTAAGAACAAACATATAAAAGAAAGAATTATTATAAATTATGCTAGCAAGCATAATAAAAAAAATATATAGATTGAACAACAAAGTGGGTTAGATGTTCATAAGACTACATTTCTAAACAAAAGGATGAATGAAAGTGAAAATGGTATGTGTAATGAACGTGCATTGGTGCAATGTGTTAGTTGATGTGTGTGAAAATGAGTGTGCGAATGTGAGTGTGTAAGTGTATATGTGTGAGTGTTAAGACACAGGTTTAAGTAAATTTTCTGTGGAAGCGTAGTCAAGACTTAATAGCCAGGTGCGCAATTTTCTTTTACAAATAGCTTTAGTATGTGTGTAGATAGATATTTTGTTATTAATTAAATTATAAAGAAAAGTTCCAAGAAAACCAAAAAATTTTTGGGAAAAACTGGTGCTAAAACGTATGATTGGACAAACATTTGCTGATCTTCTATTTTGAGTCAGCAAATCGTGATCTATGGGAAGTTCAGAGTGTTTTTTTAATACCGTCATGAGTATGAACAACTGCCGGACCGTTAGAACTTTGCAGTGTTGGTAAAGATCAAAGGTCGGATAGCGAATTGGGAAAAAACAACTGACTTTTAATATAGCTCTTTGAGCTCTCTCTAAATTAATTAAATATGATTTAGAGGAACCACCCCAGGTAGTGATGCAGTAGACTAGCAGAGACTGGCATAACGCGAAATAAACTAATTTAATTACTGAAGTATCGGATATATGTCTTAGATTTTTAAATATGTAAGTTAATTTGCGGATTCTTTTAACTAAAGTTTCAATGTGTTGTTGGAAGCTGAGACGGTAGTCTATAATTATGCCGAGATATTTGATTGATTCAGTTTTTAGTAAAACAGGACAGCAGCAAAGGTTTGTGTTTAAATTACATGTGTGGGCTTTCAAGTTGAAGTTTGGTTGGTCGTGCCGTCTAAGGGAATATGTCATGTACTTCGTTTTATCTACATTTAGGGTAAGTAAGTTAGCATACAACCTTTGATACACTGTATCGAAGCCTTGTTGGGCATAATGTTGAACCTCTTCCCACGTATCAGCATCGAATACCAATGCAGTATCATCCGCAAACGTTATGATCTTTCCGTTTTGCAGCTTAATATTACATAAATCATTAATATAAACTAAGAATAACGTTGGGCCGAGGATGACGATACTAACCACGAGTGCTGAGAAAATAAGTATAACACTCAAACTTACATAAACAGCTAAAGAAACAGGTTTTTTCAGGTTTTGGCCGAACATCCGACCTAACATAGATTATTAGATATGAGTCGGTCTGCAGAGGTGAGGCATAAAAATTATGAAATAAACTTCACATAATGAAAGCTTCATATAATATTCAAAACACGGTATCCAACGAAATATCACTTACATCCGACTTTTTTAAGCCGTTGGGCCGGATACCGGGTAGTATAGTCTCTTTCATAAAAACGTCGTCCTAATATTCACTAAGGTGATTGTTTGTTTCAGAGATGCTCCGATTACCAAACTTCGACATTGTCGAACTTTGTGAGGTTGGAGCCGCCTGGCGCACAGGTAAGCCACACATGAGGATATTATATTAGGTTCTTATTAAGTGATTATAAGATAGTAGTCGACAACTTACATTCCCACAGCCTATAACTTGTATTATTACTTTCTACTCAAATTAACAACGCGACATTGATCCACAACCTGTTGTCATACTCAGATGTGTATTACGAATACATACCCGGCCTACAATGACGTCTTAAAGTAGTATTGTTCTAATCTTATTCCAGAATGTAAAAAAGATGGCGCTTCACGTCCTCTATAGCTCCGGTTCTTTTCCACTCTGGAGTGGCGTTAAAATTAAAACAATACTGCTTTAAGACGTCATAGTAAAAGCCCCTGATCCTGATTTTTTAGGCCGATACATACAAGGTGTTGTTTTGCATCCTCGTCAAAATTCAGGAGGTTGTCACACAAGTCAAAAATAATCAATTAAAATTACGGTACCTAATTAATTATTAATAAACGCTGATCTTTTTGGTGGTTAATGTTTGTCAGCATTTCAGAATAACCCCCTTCACGTGGTTTAAGGAATAAGAAATTATCGAAATAACGTTTGAGATTGCTTGTATGTGTGGAAGCGCGGTTATAGGGCTGGAATCAGACGGGCCGCATTTAAAACACGGGTGGTTCACACTTACCGATTTCCGTAAATTAATAAAAAAATAAAAATTACCTACCCATTTTATAATTGATTCGGGACGAGAATCAATAACATAGTTACCTCCTTGAATTTGACGAGAATGCAAAACAACACCTTGTAGAACTATATTCATCCACCAAAACTATTAACAAGTGGTTAAGTTAATGTCTTCTATAATTACAGGCAACAAAATCCGTAATATCGCTCTTACGGTACTATCGATGGAACAAGTTCTCCATTCTGTACGAGGAGTCGTGGGTGACGGTGGCACTGACGCTTGAGAACCACGCCAAGAACAACAACATGACAGTGAACCACCAGCGGCCGGTCATCGACGGCTTCAAGTGCTGCGAGGAGAAGATGTCCTGCTGCGCGCCTGGCTTCTGGTACCAGTTCATACAGGATACCAAGAATAAGACCCGAAGTAAGTGGGTGAAATGTCTTTCTTCTATTGGTCTTTTTCTGTTGCTTAAGTGACGAGTCGATACTATTAAAGCACCACAGTTTTTCTTCGTTTTCAACTTCAACCTGGCACTATGTAGAAGAATAATTTTACTCTGCGGAACTAATTTACTTTTTCAATATTATGATCACTTGTTTTTGTCTGATGGTGATTAAAAATTAATATAGGCAACAAATCCTCTCTTGTTTTCAGTTTACGTGTTCTTGGGCTCATCTTCTGGCCTCATAGAAATGATGACGGCCATGGATTCTCATCAGCTGTTTTCCAAGGGCGAATACATGGTAATTTTTGTAGATATGATGACATATTCGCCTAAAGAAGCCTTGAAGTATCTTATAAGTAAGTAAATCAAATATATGCTTTTAATTAAAACTAGCTCTGGCTCGTGGCTTCGCTCGCGTTATGTACGGAAAATAATCCACCGGAACGTTTAAAATGTAGCCTATGACACTCGGGGATAACGTGTGGTTTAGCTTAGTTTTCGAAATCGGATCAATAGTTCCGAAGATTACATCCTACATACAAATAACTGACAAATTTTACCTCTTTATAATATTATAAGTATAGATCAATAGCCCTATAGAAAAAAAATGGTAACGTAACTTGTAATTTCTGCGTATTTGTCAGTACTGTTAAATAGTTCCGTTTTCCTTATTGTTCAACCAAAGTGTCATCACGTTGGTCGTAAGGCGTAAGGAAGGAATAACGTGATGACACTTTACAATTGCAAATCAAATTGAAACAGAAATTATGTATATTAGAGTATATATTCTGATTTATGCGTTTTGGACATAACATGGGACTTAAACATACACGTCTGCCTAACCCTTGGAGGATTACAAGCGTGATATATGTTATGTTTCACAGAAACGGAGGACCGAACGAAGCTAACATGTCCGAACACGCCGGAGTTCAAGAAGCGCGCGCAATCCTTACTGGTCGTGGTGTCCTCCGAACCGTCCAGCAGCTTATACGAGGAGTTCACCAACAAAGTCCGCAAGTACAACACCCTGGAACCCTTCAAGTTCAGAGACGCCATATTCGGGAATAAGTTTAATAAGGTTGTTCTTTAATTTTGGGAGCTCAGAACCGTATCTGCATGAAATATGTGTGCTCTTAGAATCTTTATAAGTACAGTACGAGTCTGAAAAGGTTAAGGAATTTTTCATTTAAAGATTGCACGTGTCATGTCACCTATTCAAAATATCAATTGCATTCATTATCTAGGAAACTTAATAAGTTGCATGCAATGTTTGTATAGGGCCGTTCTTATTTACACGTTGCGTGCAACTTGACGGCTCAGTTGGCGCAGTGGTTGAGCGAACGACTGCTGCGCTGCGTGTCGCGAGTTGAATCTCCGCAAGGAACTAATTTTGTATGGCCTAGATAGTTGTTTCGGGTCCAGCTGTTTGTGTATGTGAATTTAAATGTTTGTAAGTTATACGTACCCATGAAACAGGAGAACTTCCTAAGGTGTAGCAAAGTTTAAAAAGAAACTTGTTGTATCACGCCGCTTAGCCCCTTTATTCCTTAATTGTGCATGTGTGTGTATACTCTTCAAAAAATGTCTTCCCTTATTTGAACAAAATGTATAAACTTTTAGCTAAATATAAATTGAATTAATACACTAGAACCGTGTATCTCAACATAATGCTCTATTTACAGTTTGTTTCCATCTACGCTGCGTACTTATATGATTCGGTGAAACTTTACGCGAAAGCTTTGGATGAAATCATAAAGGAAGAGACTCGTACTGAAATGCTGACGATGACCAAACTGACTACTATTGCCACCAACGGGACGCGTATCGTCGCCAAGATGATACAAAGTTCACCGTACAAAAGTAAGTTTGTTGCTTTATACAGTTTTCTTAGTAATAAATAAGAACTTCAGGTTTGGAATATAAATTCAATCTTTGATTTAACATATTTAGTTTCTGGTTGAACAAATAAATAATTCATGATATAGCCTTAACCATGTACCACTTTTTAAATAATTGTAATGTCATCAATTATAACGTTGTAGTAAGAATATCTCACTTCTCGCAGGTATATCCGGCATGTCCATCCGACTGGACGAGCGAGCGGACTCGGAGGGCAATTTCTCCGTGCTCGCGTTCAAGCCGAGCAAGTATCGCGACGGCGACGTCAACTGTTCCTACAGCATGATACCCGTCGGCCACTTCCAGCATCAGAATAAACGAGAGTTTCCTGTGAGTGCATCTTATTCACGACATAATTTTATGATGCAATTAACGAACGCGCGTCATGTGACTAATGTCATTGTAATAGGGTTTCAGTTGTAATGAATGACGCACGTTCACGAATTTTTTTAACATAATAATGAAACAAGAATTTAATTTTTCCAGGAGTATAAACTAAACCCTCGTCTACCAATCGACTGGCCCGACAGCGTCAAACCAGAAGACGAGCCTTCTTGTGGGTTTCTCAACGAGAAGTGCCCCAAAGAAGAAATGTTTTCTAATACAAAAAAGGCGCTTTAAGTACTATAAGGTTACTTGTTAAACGAAGTACCTACCACTTAAACACCTTCCTTGTGACGTCATAATGGGTTATCGATCATTCTCATTAGGTGAAGACAAAACAAGGCTGAAAAAGACTAGGTTAGAATTTCAGCCAGTGTTACTACTTCACGTTAGGCAGTTGTTATTACTATTCAAATAAGATGTGACTTGGACCGGCATTCAAGAATTATGAATTTTATCTAGATTGGATTGATTGGAACAAACTAAGTATAAAGGGTGTAAAACACCTCTTAACGAAGCCGAAAGGCACTGGTTCTCCCTGACATTGCGATCATTTTTTTGTTCTACACCATACCTGGGAACATTCTAGTTACGGAGATATTAGGGGTCAAAGTTCCAACTTTTTGACAAGCATTTTTTTAAATACAAGTTTTTAATGTAAGATTTTTACTTTAAACACCTCCACGACCCCCGTACTATATACAATCCGTCCATCAGCACAATGTTTTGAGTGCGTTACATTGAGTTCTACCACAAAACATGATTTTACACCCCCCAAAAAAAAGTCGTTTCCCAGCAATAATTTTCGCGTAAAGTTACTTAGTTTCATGTACAGAACGCTTGGTTGACGGCTTCGTGATGAGGTGATTTACACCGTGTATACCTTTTGTAAAAATCCAGATGAATATCATAATGGCATTGTCATCTTAAGCAAGTATTGTTCATCGAAACATTGTTGTTTTTAATTGGAATACAATTTCTCTATTTGTTAATGCCGTGTATCTTTTACTTTATCACTATGATATTTCTATTTTAAAAGTAACCTCTATTTAAAAAAAATACAAATTTAGACAACAGAGGTGCTGAACGTGATCATCACTAAATATTCTCTTTTTACACACGTAGATTTAATTATGATCACTCAATTTTCATATTTTACTTAAAAATAGTTGTGTCTGAAATCAGTGAGTACGAGTAGTATCTAAAGCATAATCAACCGAAGGGTTCGGCCGAGGCGTACTCAAGTACACCCACGTTTCGTAGGTTATGGTTCAGTTCAGTCCCATGTAATAGGGGGCGAGCCTATTACCAACAACCGGGCACATATCCTGACTGCTACGGAGAAATTCCTGATGGAAAAACCTAATAACAATTTGCCCAGCCTGGGAATCAAACCCAAGACCTCATGCTCAACAGTCTCGCTAAAAACCACTACACGAACGAGGCAGTACCCATAGCAAAAGTTTGGTATTTAGTGTCACTGCTCGCTGAACGGATTAAAAGTGTTTCAAGCACCAAACACTAAAAATCTCATACAAGAGACGTCGCTTTGTGACTTATCTTTGTCACACATTGAGTTTTAAACTTCTAGAAAATCTTTATGCAGTTCTTAAAGATTACGATCCAGGTTTGAACAGAAAAAGTTATTAGGAACAATCATGTAATTTCCTATTCTGTTTATTTAATCTAAATAATTTTGTTAATGAATCCAAAGAGGGCAAAGGCTTTGGTATTTTATCATATTATATATTTTATCGCCGCCTTTATTAAAACAAAATTATTCATCATATATTTAATGGAATGTACAGCAGTATAAAGGATATTTCCCTACGTGGTTCGCATGTCGGCTGCTCCGTACAAACGCTTACCAAATTATAGAGGAAACCCAGCGCGGCCGGGCCGCACACGGTTTCTTATACATTATAAATAGGTGAAAGAGAACTCGTTGTCGCTCAAGAGTCTACGAGTGCGGCCACATGAATATTCATAGTTCATCCCTTCGTTCTAAATATTCCTCAGGATTGTGCCTCCGAGATTGACACTTGTTTCTACTTCTGGCTCCTGAGGTGACACTTTAATATGATTATGAGCGGGGAACGAGCAGAGATGACTCAGGAAAGCAGCTTCAATTGTTCCTTACATTTTCATAATTGAGGTGAAGTTGGCTCTCCTTTCAATAACTCACCAACTGAATACTCTTGTACATAATAGGTATGTATGACTATTGCTATGATAAATTATTCATCAACTCATATAAAATTAAACTATTTATCTTTTCATTCTGTTTCATAGCATTGTCGTGTCCTTTATTTATGGGGTAACATCAATTTGCATTCCAGCCAACCCATCCTCCGTCAGCTTCCAAGACGCATGAAAGCTATTATTAGGGACATGGAACTCTGTACACGACCTATGAGGTTCAACCTAAAGGTTTTAAGGTTTCTTGTTTTTTAACCTATAGGATGTACCCAGACCCACTTATTTCAAGATGGTCACTTTTATTTTTACTCATACAGGTCGGGAAATGTAAATCAAACATGATTAATAAAAGGCAGCCTAGTTTATAAGTTTTCTAAGTACATTCGCGTGCGAAACAATTAGGAAGTGTAGAGTGAAGGGTGGCGTGGTGCGGGAGGGGGGCGCGGGTCGCGGCCGCCGGTGACGCCGAAGCACGCGGCACGCCAAGGAGTCGCCGCCTCGCCGGCGGAACGCGCATTCTTCCCCACTCCAGAATACCAATGCCATATTATTATGTGTGATCTCGGCTCCTATTGTGCAATATATATCCACCGCCCGCCTCCATTGACATCTTATTCCGTTCTCAAAAGTCCGATCACGTTTCCGCGCGAATTATTCAATAGTTAAATTCGTTTTCAGATATTTAACCTATTCAGTCTAGATGTCTAACTTTAAATTTTATTTGCTACAGTGATCATTGATGCGTTACGGGAATTCGGAAAGTTCAAGTTATGCATGAAGTCTTGGCCCGCTCTGCTACACGTGCTACGCCGTAGTCCGTAGATATTAAGTTACGTATTTCACTTACTATGTAAGTTATTTTATTTTTGCAAATATATATAATTTCATTTCGCAGGTACAGAAAATAAATGGTAATAGAATATTTATTTGTGCGAAGAATTCTGAATTACGTTGTACGTTGCTAAGTGCTATGCCACGCCGTATACTTACCTAAAGTCAAATTGTTTTGGTGGCATATTCATATAAGTTAGAAATGAAATTGGGTTATAACGTGCTGTAGCAGTGCATTTTAGCTTTTAGGTATATGTACTTGTAAACAATTTTTTTGTTTTATTTTTTCAAATTGATTACTGTACGCGGCCTCTTGCTACGTGCTACGCCGTAGACATGAAAATCTGTTACGCACTATAAATGACAATCATCTAATTTTCAATAACTTTATCTCCTACAACTAAGTTATGGGATCACGGTAAATCTTAGGACCAATGTGACTACATTACGGCGTAATTGCATCCGAATAACAGTATTACAGATAACAGATTAGAATTGGAATAAAACTTACAAAACGGGTAACCATAAAAGCATTTTCCTGCAACAAGTTCCATAATACCATATTGCTACGCGCTACGCCGTAGCGCCGATTTCATTGCCGGATGCTGAACCACTTGTAGAATGAATCTAAATAGAACCAATAGTATTAAAAGCACAAGTAAACATTCTGGGAGTGTACGTTTGTTGGGGATACTGCCACGGTGCTGCATTCATGTTCGGGTCGGCCTGACTCGGCACTAACCGGGCGGCAAAGTCGAATGTAGAAAAACTTTGCCGCTCGGTTTCTGACGAATAAGACCGACTCGAACATATAAGCGACACGCCTAATAGGGATGATGCCATCCTTTTTTCTTTGTCTATCGGGTAGATTATTAAAAAGACACGTTTTTTTTTTCTTTTTTCACGTAATCGTTAAATTACGGAGTTAATTATATTGAGTTCTTGAGTTGAAATGGCACGAGTATGTAAATATACGAACTTGTGACGTAGTAGACCCCCCTCTCCAACTTTAATGAGTTTTAACTAAGTGTTTTTTTTAGTTAGATAAACAAATAATACGTGTTAATTTCAGTCATCATCGCTATTCTTGTAGGCTTTTTTGCCACTACTATTTGCGATATCAAGATCTCTTTGCCATATGCATAGTTACAAGTGAAAATAAATTTATTGTTTCAGAAGTGAGAAATAGGTCGCTGGTCTCCACACTAGGGTTCCCTGTGTCGTGGAGGCCAGTTAATATAATTATTTCAAACAATGTAATGAGGACGTAGTATAAGTAATTTAGCAGTACCGGTACGTGGTACCGAGTACTGACTACCGACCTAGCGTCTACTATATGATGCTGATCGACACTAAAACAATTTAAGCGCTCCTTCCATAATCGAATCTCCTCCGAGCTCCTCGAGGGCGCATTCCGCCACAATTATTGAACACAAATTCGGTTACGGTGCTGACAGTTTTATTTTATTAAGGAGGTATTTAAGGTATTGAGTATCTTTTGCCGTTTACCCAAAATGTTTTAAAGAAAATTCGACTTTTACCTAAAACATTATTACATTTTAAAATAAACGCTTCCCCTAGTTAAACAAGCGTCCGAATTTATGAACACAAAACTCTCATTCAGTAACAGGTCCGTCTTACTTGCAAAGTTACAACCTTTTTTCTAAAGTGTGTTCGATTTCCGACAACTTATTGAACTTATTGTACCATCCGTCTAGACTGCGGTCAGTCGTAACAGCAAGTCGAGAAGAAAAAGCCATTATTGTGCCGCTGTGTGGCGACCTAAATTGTACCAGATGAAAGATACAGATTAGATCTAAATCATACTCTCTGGAGACACAGGGTATTTTAAGTTTGATTCATGTAAAGAGACTATACTAACCAAATGAAATAAACATAGCTACAATTATTTTAATTAAATATCTAATCGGAGAATCGGATTAATTGCATTTAACAATTTAAGGTATTCGTTGTTGATGAATGATGAATGACGGAAATATAGTTTAGAAATAGAAACAAACACAGTTAACTTCGAAAACTGTATAGCAACTAGTATCAGTGTAACGTACATGACATTGATTACAGAGTTCTGTTACAAAATCGATTGTGTTTGTAATCAGTAATTAAAACCACTTTACCCACCTATTATCACATTTCAATTAAAAACGCTGCCATTCAAACTACAGCGCCGGCCCTCCGACATCTAAGGCAGGCATTCAATAAATATCGAGGAAATAAAAGGTGAACTCCTTCTGGGAGAGAAAATAGACTCGTTGAAATCTAATTTCGCGTAACCATAACGGGCAGTACTTGAGAACGATGAGCCATCCGCGACAGACGCCCGGCTCATATCAATTTCTTAATTGAGCCGCGGCTTCTTCGCTCCAACGCTTCTTCTGAAAACCTCATTGCCTCCGCCGCGGTTCACAGCCATCCACCCGAGCATTCTTCATAACATAACTAAGCATAGCTGGCTATAAAGAGATTCTGCGAACTTTTCACTCCACACAGAAATCTTGATTCGACCTACCTACGTGGATAGGTTAGATTCTTTTATTTTTTATGAGGGGTTGGCTTAAGATAATTTTATCTATATGTTACCATTTATTTACATCATTTATAAATCTTATACATATCAAGTACTTTGATATACATAACGATGCACAGACTTATAATATCATTCTTTCGAAATCGATCCGATGTCACTGAGTAACATAAACACAGTTATGATTACGAATTCTAAAATTATCCGTAGATGCAATAAACACAACATAATTAAGTAACTATGTCTATAAGGATCACCTTGTAGCCATAGTTACCGACTTATGTTTTGCATCCTCGTCGAAATTCAGGAGGTTGTCACAAAAGACATAAATAATCAATTTAAATTACAGTGCCTAGTTAATTATTAATAAACGTGTGTTTTTTTTTTGGTTGATTAAGTTTATCAGTATATCAGAATAGCCCCCTTAACGTGGTTTAAGGAATAGAAAAATTGTCGAATAAACGTTTGACATTGTTTGTCTGTGTGAAAACGTTCCGTAAATAAGAAAAAAAATAAGAATTACCTAGGTACCCATTTTATTATTGATTCGGATCGAAAATGAATTTGACGAGGATGCAAAACAACAACCTATATAAACTAACGTATTTAAGTTCCTATACATTTTTAATATTTTTTAATTAAATTAAAGTTAGTTAGTCGTCGTTTTAACGTTATGAGGCTGGGATGTCAACGTCGGTAGGTTTCGAGGGGTTGTCAGCTACGACGGTTGGGTTGCTCAAAGAATATGGTCCTTCGTTGCACTTAGGATCGTCACACGAGAAGTTGTCAAATTCGCAGTATTCACCCATCACCATCTGTAAGGGCATAGCTTTGGTTAGGGTCAAAATTAACATGATCGAGGCTTTAGAGACTTTTAATATCTAACCAATAAATGAGAAAACGGAACGGGAGTTTTGTCGGATAAGGTAACCGTAACAGGACAAACCACAAAAAATTCGTTAAGAACCGCCATAAATAATGTTTGATTTTAATAGTGCAATACACATGCTTTCGTTTTGAAAGAGAGCGACACTGAGGTGACAAGTAATAATAGAGAAGTTTGGAAGAAGAGAAGACATGCTGCGCCGGCCAAAATAAATTGGTAAAAGGACAAGAGGATGACGCACATGCTTTTATTAAGTGACCTACTTAGTCATTACCTTGTTTGGGTATTTGGTATCAGGGTTAGGGTTGCAGACGCACTGTCCACACACGCAGGTGCCTCTGCCGGAGCATTCGGGACCCTCAGTGACACCCGGCGGGTAGCAGGACCGCTGCACAACGCCCTTGCCGCACGAGCACTCCGAGTTCTCCTCGAAACTCACTGCAATGTCATTACGAAGATTATTAAGAAGATTTCATGCAATGATAATTTGACATTAAAAAATTCCTTTTTTTTGTAAAATATGAACTTAATATCGTATGAAATAGCTATGGTAAACATTGAGGAAACATACGGTTGTCAGAAAATCTCGAATTCCAGTGTAACAGGATGCAGCTGCATAGCTGTATTTACATGGACCGATACTTATATACTATCATGAATCTCTGTGTACGATACATGATTAAATTAACTATAGGGACCATGGCAAAATGATCTAGCTAATTTATCAAAGATCGTAACTAGGTACATAATCTAACGTGAGGATAATTTAACAAAAATATCGAATTACATCTTAGAATGTATTTCTAAACTCACAGCCGTAATCTACATGAACAATGGTGTCATTGGAGCAGAACCCTCCAAAGCCCGGCAGACTCTTCGAGAAGCATTTGGTCTCCGTCGGGCACCACGAACATTGAGGTAACTTCAAACAGTTGAAGCACGAAGTTTTGACAGTGCACACAAAGCGATCGTCCATAACAAAAGCATTACGAGCGATTACTACTCCGAAAGAAAAACAAAGCAGGTATATAATCGAGATGTGAGACATTGTAACTTGATACTAAAATACCGTGTATTAAATATAATGGTTCACTCTCAACTGGTTACTCATATGTCGAGTTAAAGATACCTATCTGCTTAGCCATGACTTGTAATACGCATTTACATCGCGGGAGATAACCTTTCGTTGTGTTGTGTGTAGCGGCAAATTAATAATGCTCCCGTTTTATATTGATACAAACATTACTAAGTTTAGTGTTCCCGTTCGAAGATGTTTGAAGATGAAATAAATCTACTTAGTAAGGTCAAACGCGTGTAAGGAATGTTATAAATTTTATATTCCTCTTTATTCATCAACAATAATCAACATTCATATCCATTAGTCTATTAGTCAAATGCGTTTCACCCCTCGTCATTACATGTTTATACCAAGACAAAGTATTTAGAAATAAAATTTTGAACCATTTTCGGATAATCAAAACAGCGTTTAAAAAAAATAGGTAGATAGGTTAAGAGATTCCTCTCCTTGTACACTTTAGTAGGCATGCCTGCATAAACACTGACTAAATACATAATATTACTGATGCATAGAAATGGGAAATAGCAAGTAGGTTGGTCGCCAGCTCAGGGACTCGCCAAAAATAGAATTTTTAAAACTCCATAGAATACAGATTCATTCATAAAGGTGGCCCGAGGCAAAAATTCTCAAAGCAAGACCTCTAAAACAAAACCATTCAAAGGGCCGAATGTCTTCTTTTTGTAGATAATTTAGTGAAAAAAAAAGAGAAAATAGTACTTTGCTCTTTAGGCATACGGAAGGATACAGCGTTAATTAAAGAAATAAATAAAGGAATACATACGAATATAACTGAGAAACATACATAATTATGAAGTTATCATAAATGTATGTCTTTCAATTACAGGCTGAACGGGTTTCGATAAAATTTGTATATTTAAGTATTTTTTGTATTTACAAAAAATACTTAAACATACTAGGATGGTATTATTGATTAGGTTCGTACTTTAGCAAATAGGAATGATTTTAAACTGATTAACTTCGGAAACACCGAATTAAACTCAGAGGTCTCTTTTCTAGTCTATACGATAAATACGATTCGCGGGATCGTGGCCTGGGATATAGGATACATTTCATTCCTCTACCTTGCCTCATTGGTCCAGGGGTACTTGGTCGACTACTGAGCATGAGGTCCTGTCGACCCAATAACATTTGGTCCTCACGTCGGGCCAAATGTTATTGGGTTTTTCCATCAGGAATTTCTTAGTAGCTGCATTCGTGCCCGGTTGATGGCAATAGGCTCGCCCCTATTACATGGGACTTAAACATAACTGGCGACATGTGGGTTTACTATAAGGTACACCTCTGCCTAACCCTTCGGGGTTCCAGGCGTGATCTTTATGTTACTATGTAAAATAAACCTACCTACTATCAATCTATGTGTAGGCACTAGATAGATAGACAAAGCACTCTACCATTTTAAAAAGAGGATGTCGTAATAAGGCTCATCTCTCGTCTCTATATTATTATTAATCCGTTGCCAAGTGGCAAAAAAGGGAACCCATAAGGATTCGGTTTGTCCGTGCGTCTGTCTGTCCATCCGTATGTCACAGAATTTTTACTCCGAGAGAATAGGCAGTATTGGCACCACAGTTGAAATTTGGAGATTGCCTTCTATAAACCGCTACACAAATATAATGTGAAATAATAACAAATATAAAAATAGGGGTGGCTCTCCATACATGTTACAGAGGGTTGGAAAAAAAATAACTACGTATAAATGTGTTGGTGTATATCGATAGCTCTTGAAAAATGATATCGAGGTTCCTGAAATATTTTCTTTTTAACCCCCGACCAAAAAAGAGGGGTTATTTAAGTCAATCGTTCGAAAATCGAATCGAATGAGAATGAAAATGAAAATCGAATGAGCTATTTGCTTCCATATTCGTAAAATTGTAAAAAAAATCCCCCCCCCCTCCCTTCTAAAGTAAGGGAAAGAAAATTCTGAAAAAAAAAATGTAGTATTGTGGAACGTAAAAAAAAAAAACAACTAAAATAAGTATGAATAAGATTTGATATTTAGTTTTTGAGATATGGGACTTTTTCATTCGTCCCCTCCTTTCGTATGCGTTAGTAGATTCATAAGTATCAATAGTATCAATAGTATATAAGATAAAATAACAATATAAAAGGCTGTAATTTTATAGTAGCTATCATCCATCGTATCATGAGTATACATGATACTATTGAGCATTTACGGCCGGGGGATTAAAATAATGAGGTTGTCGTCTGCTTAACCGGACTATCCTGTGGAGCCTTGAAAGTAGTGGAATAATAGATTTATTATTAAATATTATATAAGAAAGTAATTATGTGTACAGAATTAAATAAAGGAAATAATTTATAGTTTAACTTTGAAAATCAAAGAATATGGTTATTTTGTCGGTGTATAGTATACACTTTTCTAGTTGTTTCCCACCATTTTGAAAGATGTCGCTTTAAAAAAAAATGATCACCTTAAGTTTTATCTGAGATGCATTTTAAATCTGTTGGTCGGTGTAAGGATTTGGGGAGACGTTTTGACGCATCGTCCTTTACATATGAATTGAGCGTTAAAAATATTGTTATTATTGTTTGGTGGTACGGAACCCTGGTGTGCTAATACGACTCGCACTTGGCTGATTTATTTTATATTAAATCTCTGAATTCTGAAATGTTAGATATTGTCCTGAATAAGCTTGAAATGGCTTACTAAAAAATGAAGTAGTTCTGCGCACTTCAAATAACGGTAAAGTAACAATGCCACTTTTAGGTCGACACCTAAAAGTGGCATTTGTTTATTGGTACCTAAGCTTATTGTTCTAAAGATGAGAGTCTTGTAACAAGAAACTTTCAAGTATAATAAGTAAATTATATTAATCCTTAAACCCTCTTTTATCTTACCACGAAAACTCAAGCGGAAGCTTTAACTTCCGAGTGTACTGGTCCATTCCAGTTCATTTCGTGATCGTTTTCACGCGCAGGTTGCCGGGAATTCAGGTCGGTGCCGGCTGGTGCCAGACAGCGCGGAGTTCCATTGATAGGTACCCATAGTGCGAAAGCTGTCACCCGAATTTCACCCGGTTTATCATACGTCGCCGGACACCCGGGATGCCTGTTTATGTGAAGGGGTCAAAGGGATAGTCAGTTACTACAGTTGAAATCCGGTGCAAGAAACTACTTACTGGAATGAATGTTAATCAAATAAAAAAATCTTAATCTGAATGTTACTGGAATTAAGCATTCCTTAAAATACAATAATGGTTACCGAGAGCTAGATGGCCGTAAGGTGAGTAAGTGAGTGGTCGGTACGGAGGAAATTCGGTATGTATAATGATTATAAGTCAGTAAAGCCATATTACTTACGGCCGCGTATTAAATTTTATTCAACATAAAAACTGACACTGACTTGCAAAACACTTACACTTGACTAAATTGCAAAAAACGTAAGAAAATTCTTATGTTTTCCGCATGGTTGTATTGACGATTTTATTGATTATAATTCGGTGAACACGTGCGTATTACGGTCATGAATCATATTTTAATCAACATACAACCCAACACTGACCTGTAAATTGCAAAGTTTGTATTTCGCGGTCTACTCTTTCGCTTCCACCTTGAAGTGTTTATAAAGTGCTCAGGGCACAGCTCTGGCCCCCTATTCACAAACGTTCGATTTCGATTCGATAAGTCGTATGTCTATCTTGTTTTGGTATTACGAAAGCGAGCGAGATAGACATACGACTTTACGAATCGAAATCGAATCCGAGCGTTTATGAATACGGAGGCTGGACTCGACTAAAAGGACTTACTCAGCCATACATAATTTTAATGTGCATTTGGCAACACTGGTTTAATAAGTCAAAATCAAATAAAACAAAAACATCAATGTCAAGAAGCCGAGCTGGTTGTAATGGGAAATCGAAGTTCTATTTCCAGTAAATAAATAAGAAAGGTGCCTTTGAATGCAACGAAGTACATAAAATGGAAAATTATAGCAAAGGAAAAAATGTAGAAGAGGAACTAGAACGTGACAAAATACCTCTCAAAGACCTGCCCGAAAATTTCCTATGGATGCAAGTGAGTTTCAAAAACATATTGGATTAATTTGTTATTTTGTTCTTATGTGTATTTTGTCTATTACTAAATATATAGAAAATATACATGTATGTAAATGTGTAAACTAAAATACCTAGTATTTGCTTTATATATAAATGGTGTAAATGCCAGAACTGCATAACGGTTATCATGTATCAACTTATATTGCACAATCTTAGTAATGTGTAAGTAAGTACGGAAATATCTGAAATCATGTAAGTACATGTTTATTTAAGGTCAAAGGTGGGAGCAAGATGGGAAACTTGTTATCCCATGCATCAGGTATATTTGAAGATAAGGCAGCCACTGCTGTGGTGTGGAGTGGGGCAGGTGCTGCTATTTCTAAAGCAATATCATGTGCTGAAATACTGAAGAGGCAGTTTTCTATTGAACATCAAGTCACTAAACTATCCTACAAAACGTAAGAACCAAATCAATATCAGACTCTATACTAATGTCATATCAGATTATTCCATTATTAATGATTATTTTGCAATTTTCAGGGTGGAGGAATATTGGGAGCCTAAAGTGGATGGTCTCGAAACATTAGTAGTAAAAAGACAAATACCTATCATACACATATTACTATCAGTGGAAGCTATACAAGATAGCAACCAAATCGGGTTAGTGTTTCATCATGGACTTGAACCAGTTGAACTATGACAACGTTCTGAAAAAAAAGGCAATATGCTTGGCGCAGTTGGCTGCTATGCTGCATGTAGCAAGTTCGATGCTTGCACAATACAAATGTTAGTATGGCCTGCAGGTAGTTGTTCCGGGTCTGGCTGTTTGTGTATGTGACTTTAAATGTTTGTAAACACACCCACAATACTGGAGAAAATCCTAGTGTGGACTAAAGTTTAAAAAAAAAAATGCTTAAATGCTACTGAATTAAACCAATAGAATTTATATTTTACTGTAATGCTTCAGTGCTAATGCAATGGAAATGATTTATTCTAAAAATGAAATTCTATTTTTGGTAGCTATGTTCTTAGAGGGAAAATAAAACTAGGTTTATTGTCACTTGATGATAATTGTTTTACAGGTACCAAACACTTAAAGGAAAGAAATTCTGGCAAAAGGAGCAGAGCAGCAACTCAAAACAGCACCAATCATATAAACCTAAGAGACCTTTTAAACAAAAGAAACCAACATAAACACTTTTTTAATTAACTTGTTTTATTGTGCATAGTAAATAAGATACTTGGAGATTACAAATGAACTCACAATTTTTCTTAAGACTATTTTAATATAAATAACACATAGTTAAATACTTGACACACGAAATATTACACATCCTAATATTTGAGAGCATATTATTTGCATGTTTATATTTTTAATAAACATGATTTAGTCACATACATAATTTAAATACTAGCTACTATGCATCTTAAATAGGGATTTATAGTTTTAGACATCTATAATCTACTCTTTAAGCAGTAAATGCAATGATTACATACATCTCATTATCTCCATACTATTTTAAGTAACAATATACTTAAACATTCTAGATTTTAAAAAGTAGCTTAGTTATCTGGGATTGTAATTATTTATCTAGATATTTATGATATAGAACTAAAACAGAAGACACTTCAAAATAAGGAATTTTAAGGTGTTACCTTTTTATTGGGTACACTAAGAGTAAACATGATTACTACTTCAGTTATCTCACAAATCAATGTGAACACAACAGTCAGTAATGTCTTATAATTTGGTTCACAATGGAGTACCAAATTATTTCTTTAAACCTCATGCTTCTGATTCACCCACTGGTGTTTCATCGTCTAGTTTGGGCAGGATCAGGATTTCTTTAGAGATAATAGAGTATTTTGTGACAAAATAAGTAAATCTTTTACACAGATGAGTTTCCTTCTCAAAGGCATCAAATATTGCCCTGTGGTGGAAGTAAGCATGAGAAAATATTCTGTAAACTCGTCTGCAAACTGAACCCAGTTTAGCTACTGATGATTCCTTGATGCTGACCCTGTAATAAGTATATTATAATGAATAAGTGTTTGCTATGAGCAAAATCAAACCATTAATCTCAATAAAGCCATTAAAAGACACTTATGAACGTCAAACTAAGTTAAGTTTGGTGTGATAAGAAATAAACATACCTGCTAGGAAAGTATTTGTTGCTGTTGAGTAAGCATGCAGCCCCATCAAGGGTATGTCTTGTGTAGTCAATAGCAGGACACTCCTTAGGAGTTTTATGGGCAGCACATAGGAATATCCACTGTTCAGTAGCAGTCATTTGAGTACATGTTTCTGGTTTACATTCAGCTTGTAATTTGACTGCCAGGCCATTTAGTTCCATGCAAAACTGTCTGCAAGTAAACATGAGTGTTATTTAGCTTTTAATTAAAAATAAAAACTCAATAAAATTTTCAAACAGGGTACCTCAAATGCTCATATTTCCAAACACCTTCATCTTGAGCTTCAGGCATTTTTAAAATAGCCTCAAGATTGGAGGGATCTCGTCGTATGGTTTGTTGTATGAATTGTTGAACAGCGAGGGTGCTGTCCATTTCTTCAAAGGGTTCGTCGGGCCAGCGACAAAAATCCTACAAATATTATATTAGTATGACTAGAAACGTAGACATTATTACTATTATTACAAGGTTTTAAGTAAAACAATTAAATACCTTGGCTTTCGAACCGGGTCGATTTCGTCTCAATATTTGAACAGCTTCGACGGCCATTTCCAATAGGACGTTGGACAATTACAAAATTAATAATATACCAGCAGATCAAATGTGGCTTAGAATTATGATTAGAATATTATCGTAGAAAGACACTAGAAAATTCCGATTTGACGAATAATCCCTAACGCCATTAGGTTTCTTGGTTGTCAATGTTTTTTGACACAATTTTAAATTGCCCTGATTGGTTATGGTTTCGTAGTGATGCGAATTTTAACTCACAATGTTTATCCAATATTTATCCCGTCTTAAAAATTGAGTTCTCAAGCAGTACCTAATAATAAACGTTTTTCTGTTCTGTTCGTCACTCATTTGTATGTTCGGTAGGTTATACAGTATTCTTGTATATTGTGTCTGGAGTCTGGACAAAGATCAAGGAGTAAGTTAAAAAAAAAACGAACCATTAAAAAGAATGTGTGTTTAGTATGAGCTAGGCATGAAAATTAAATATACTTGCCACATTCAATTCCAGGGCTACCCAGTACGAGTGTGCAAAAAACCTGGGTCGAAACCAGGTTTTACAAACTTGAAAGTATTTGGTAGAGTTCGGTCTAGTTCCTATCCTACCGTGCCAGAGTAATATCTAGACTGCTTAGGCATGTTTATAGAATGGTGACTTTATTATTGAAGTGAAACTTCTTATGCGACTTCCAACAAGTTTAACGTTTTCATGGAGGGGGAATATTTTCTATTACCCACTAAGAGATGGCGCTATTACAAGATTTGTGACTAGAGATGAAGCGTATATACTAGAACAGATCCAGGGATTAGGTATTTAACGATACTAGGCTGCACCTATTCCAACTTTTCAAATACTTGATCCACCTAGTCTCACTGTGCCTACGCAGTCCACGGCACCCGGCGTCCCGCCCACATCGAAGTACCGACACGGCGAAGCGAGATAGCATTATGTTGCTGTAGATATTAGTCTGCTTTGCCGCTCATTCATGTTTGCCAAAATCATTCGTGTGTCAGTCACTTGAATTTGAACCCTAATTCAATAGCATAAAAGTAACGCGACGTGCACTTGTATTTTCATAAATCATTCGTGTGCCAGTTATTTGAATTGGAACCTTAATTCAATAGCATTATGTAACGCAACGCGCACTCGAGTTGTGCAAAAATATATTCTGTCCTTTTTCAACTACACCATTCCACAGTCCTTCCATCTTTGTCTTATTACTCGATCGAGACTAGTCGGGACTTGAGACTAGTCGGGACTCGGTACTAGGCAGACTTTATAGAATAGGTACTTTGACAATACTCGATACGAATGAAGACTATATTATGCAGTCGAGTATCAAGTGCGGACTCATACGATGCGAACGTGTTCTCAGTGGACGACGGCCTCCGTATTGATACCTACACGACGTCGCAAAAACCTATCAGACTTATTTAGTGATTGGTTTTCGTAACGAAGTTTTGATATTTCTTTCTGTAATTTCTTTTTGGATTAAGATATTAATAATGTGTTATTAATGATGTGTCGCTTGGATTGAAAAAATGGCTGAGTGTAAAATTTGTAAAATACAATTGAGTTTTAAAAGTTCCCTATCAAATCTTACAAAGCACCCAAGACGTAAACATCCACGTTGACAGTCCTAAGCCTGTGCAAAGTATGAATGGAAGATTACAATTCATTACTGCGTACGTATCGTACCACCGATACGTGCAAAGACTAAGCATCTATAAAGTATGCGTATTTCATGGACTAGGCGGACTAGGTGGAATAGGTATTTGGATCGAGTATTTGTACGGACTTGGACTAGGTGCACCTAGTACAAAATTTACCTAGTACGACCCATCTCTATTTGTGACTACGTAGTTCTACTAGATACGTAAGATGGCGTGCAAACAGTCGTGCATTCGACTCTTCGGTGTGACCAGCCTTCGCTCAATTTCCATGAGTAGGTAGAATAACCTCAATAAACTTATGTAATAAAAAGTGTTCAACAATAAACATTATTTAGAAGCTCAATAAAATAACGAGAGTGAATGCGTGACACTCGAACGCATGCGTGTAGTATTACGAAGTTTCACTTCTTCCGCGCGGAGGGACTCCACGCACAATTTTTTTTTTTTTCGTAAAATCGACTAAACATGTATGGATTAGTAAAATCCAGAAGCGCATGACAAAATACTGACATGTATCTATACTCTTTGACTTGTATTATTGACATTATTGTCAGAACATCTGGTTCAGAAAATACTTTGTTTGTTATTTGTAAAATAAATATAGATAGCAAAGCAACATGTCGCTCAAAGTAGTAACCAGAATATATTTCAGTGTTTTATTGATCAGCGGTAGTTATGCAATAAGTGATATGACCGAGAGTTCATTTGGGAAACATAAAGAGGGTGTTATTGCTGCATTTGGAGATTTTAATTCAGATGAATTAACTGATGCGTTTGTCATAAAAAATTACTCAAGTGTGGAAGTTTATCTTGCTTACGACAAAGAACCGTTTATGCGGCCTTCTGTGTATGCTTGTAATTTTAGTAACATTATAATAACGAGTGTTGTACCAGGTGATTTCGATGGAGACGCATACATGGATATAATGCTGACTACTCAAAGTCTAAATGATACTTCTGATTTGCATACTGTCAGAATATTATGGGGTGGCGAGTCTACATTGAACTGTTCTGATGCTTTGGTTATAAAGGCTACCTCATTAGGCCAACCATTAGTAATGGACTATAATCGAGATATGATTCTTGACCTTTTTGGCATGAATACTCAAAATGATAGGGTGTTTTGGGTATTTGACAAGTCCAGAACAAATCCTGCTGAAAAACAGATGGGTGATGATATGTCTAAGATGATAAAGCTGCCACATTCACACTCATTTTTAGATGTTAATGAAGATGATGCTGCAGATCTTTTAGTCACAACTACTTCAAATGTTGAAGTATGGTTAAATGACGAATTTGAAGGATTTAGATATAATAATAGTATTGAACTATTAGTAGGCCACCCAACTATCTATGGCCAAGCTCTGTTTCTTGATGTTGCTCTCTCTGGACAATTCTTTTTAGTTATACCTGTGTGTTATGATATACAGTGTTTTAATAGCACTATATTGATATATGACAACCAAAAGTGGCATGACCTTCAAGTGGATTTCAACGATGGCAAGGGGACATTGTGGCGTTTTGTGCCACCAAGAAATGAAATTTATTTAGATACAATCACCATGAGAAGTGGAGATTATAACATGGATGGCTACCCAGACATTTTGATGACTCTCAGCCCTGTCAATACTAATGAAACCAGGGTTTTTCTGCTTCACAACAGTCCATGCAACTTGCCAGGATGCAAGTTTTACAGAACATTTGAAGTGCAATGGGATAAGTTTGATTCCTTTGGTAATGATGTTATAATGGCCACTTTCTATGATTTCTACATGGATGGTGTACTAGACATAATATACGTCAAAAAAAATGTAACAACTCTACAACACACAATGAACTCATTCAGAAATGAATTGGAATATGACACTAACTTCATCAAAGTCATTGTTGTTACCGGTTTGACGAATGAAAGAATGCCAGTCAATAATAGAACTTTGTATAATAGAAAAGTAACATTTGGTAAGCAGTCAATTATAAGCAAGTTTCTTAGGATGGCTCAATTCTACAAGTATTTACTTATGTTTTCTTTTTGCAGGTACCAATCTCCCTGGACCTAAAATAGGGTACAACACATGGTCTCAAGAGGGCACATATAGGACAGGTGTTTGTGCTCAGCTGCCACAGTCTGCATACTTTGCTCTACAGTTACCTTACTCCATATTTGGATTGGACCGCACACCAAATTTTGTGGATACATTGAATGTTGGACTCTCTGGGTATTCCAAAAGTTGGACTCAGATCATACCAAATTCTCAGATAGTTGTGATTCCAGCTCCTCCAAGTGACCCATCTCAATGGAAGGCTCAGTTGTTTGTGACACCAAGCAAAGTTATTCTCAAAAGTGTGTTTGTATTGACTGCTATCATAGTTATTATTACTGGATGTGTCTTGTACTTGCATTGGAAAGAAAGAAATGACAGACAAGATATCATAGAAATTGATGAGAAAACTTATGTTAAGATTTAATTTTGTTAGTTTTATAATTTGTATAATCACTAGGTACCTAATTAAAGAATATTACTTTTAAGAAATAATGTGATCTGCTATGAAATATGTATTAAAAACCTTTTTTTTATTTTGTTGGAAAGCAGCCTACACTGCCGGATTTATTTTAGTGTAAGTTCTTTAGTGAAACTATTGTTATTGATCAAGTTACTGTGATGTATTTGCTGAAGTTTAAGGAGACTGTTGAAAGAGAAATATCACAAGGAAGACTATAAAAAATAAAATAATAATGTTACTTTTATTTAATTATGTTTATTGTTTGGTTGGTTTTATTGTTTTCAAAAAGAGCACTGCTGGTCAAGGAGAATGTGTCACATCCATTCTCAATTCAAATAAAATACTAAACACAAAAAAACATGCTTGTAATTTTAAGGTATATTTTATGTACTTGTTAATGGGTCATTTTCACAAAAAGTGTACATTCGTGTTTTGGGTGTGTCCCACAACTTATGTATTTTCTTTAAAGAGTAATATCAACTTTTAAGAAAAACAACACTAAAATTTTGGATCTGTAGTGATATTTTAACAATATATTGTATAATGTTACTGCTTATAAACACCAATATTACCTAAATTTTCAAAAATGAAGGTAGTATGTGTCTATTTTAGCACTGTCCCACTACCATTTTCATTAATATAACGTAACCTTAATGTATTTTATTGATTTATATATAATAATATTTTTGATATTTTGGAAAGTATAGTTATGCACGATTTGTTTAACAATTACAGCAATATTCTAATGTCGCATAAAATATTTAATTAATTTCATCTTTGTGAGGACATAAACTAGTTAAAATGGAAAATTCCCTTCCGAAACCGCAATTTTTGCGAGATGATCCTATCAAAACTACCATTTGATGCGTATTTATATCGATTGGCAACATTTTTAATGCTGTCAACTGGTTCCAACTAGTATTTTCGACCATTTTGACGGCGGCCCACAGTGGAACGAATGTATGGGAGCGGTTGGACGTAGACATGTCCGAAAAAAAAGAGTAAAATTATGCCAAACTAATGATGCCATCTTATTCGATTACTTAATGCCTTCATAACTTGTGGTGATGAATTTCTTCATAACTCCCATATTTCGGGAGTAATTTGAGAAAATGTGAAATTTTACTATGAAAATGAGTGTATCGAGCTCTCTCCCTCCTGATTCCGGGCTTGTTTCAAGTAGCGGTCTCTAATATCATAATGCTAATACTAAGAGCTATATTTAATACTAAGACACATAGTGCGCCAAATGTGCACTTTCTGGGATAAAGAGTGATGTTTATTTTATAACACAATTTTTTTATTTTTTGTTTATTTTGTTGATTAAAACCGTTTTTCTAAAGGTTTACCTTATTACAATAACATTTCTGAGCAGCCAATTAGAGAAGATATAAGCTAATTAGGATATATAATTAGGGACTTAAGGTTTACATATAAAACTGATGCACTAATGATTACTGATAAGAACATTGCTATTATTTAATTACTAAATGGCTCTTAATACACTAATTTAGCATGCATCATTTACTAATTATCACAATAACTAATTACCTTGCAATATTTAACAAAGGATACCTGGGATACCTGGATTTTATATAAATAGGTCACTATTAGTAACTTTAAAATCAGTGTTGATTTACACCTCGTTGTATCCAAGCTAATCTCGCAATGTATTTTCCAAATTTTAATACAAATCTTGATATTCACGTTGCTTTATGCGCACGCGCACATAAAGATTTACGCGACTTTAACTATTTGTTCAGTGTTTTAAAAGATAACAGTTGTGTTCAGTTATGTGAAAGTGCTGAAACAAGTTTAAAAGACTGGTGTCGTCGATTTTGCTACCGCATTTATGCAAAATGGACACAGTCTGGAAGAAGCACAGATAAGTTTCGGAAGAAACATGAGATTTGGCTACAGGCTGCAATTCAATGGCCGGAATTACAGAATGAAAATATGGAACCTTCTACAGAAAATATAAGTGACGTCATCGAGCCCATAATTTCTCCTGCTAAATCTAATGCTTCAACTTGTACACATCCTAGTCCTCGTAAATCTTTTGAGGACCTTAGTAACCGGCAAAAAAGAAGACGCACTGAAGATAGTCTTTCATGCAGCAGTAGCAGCGCTGAAATTATGTTTTCGGCCGAAAGGGCGCTTCAAAAGGCAGGACAAAGCGATACAGCTTATGTTATGAAATACTTGACGGAGAATCCAGAAGAGGCCTCAAAAATCAAAGCCTTCATTGAAGGTAAATCAATTCAGGTACGGGAAATATCCCCTTTGAAGGCATTGGCTCTTTATGTATCGATGAACTTATCGAAATGGCGCTATAACACTCTTCGGGATTTCAACACTCAAGAAGGAGCTCTTCAATACCCGAGTTACTACATGTTGGTTAAAGAAAAAATTAAGTGCTATCCGGCCAAAGAAGATCTCACAGTTACAGAGAGCTCTGCAAAAATCAAATTACAAGCCTTGATGGATTTAACCTCAAGAAGACTTATTAGGTCGTTAGAAACCCCTGTTGATCCCAATCAACAGCTCGTATTGACCAGCAAATGGGGTTTTGACGGATCATCTAGCCAAAGCATTTATCATCAAAGGACGAGTGAAGATGAGCAAATCGATCTTGCTAGTAATTTTATGATTAGTCTTGTACCACTGCGGCTCGTCTCAAAAGGTGTAACAATTTGGGAAAACGAGCGACCATCTTCCACTTCATTTTGCCGGCCAATATTGTTTAAGTTTATAAAGGAAACCAAAGAAAATGTGCAGAGAGAGATGGCTGAAATCGAAGCAGAGATTGAAGCCTTAACTCCATCCACCATCACTGATGGAATTAGTGTCAAACACCAACTGCTGTTGACAATGATTGATGGTAAAATTCATTCCATTATATCCAATACAGCAGCTTCAGTGTGTGACATATGCAAGGCTTGTCCTAAAGAAATGAATAATTTAGAGTTAATCAAAGATAAACACGCAAACGAGGACATGTATAAATATAGCTTAAGCACCCTTCACGCTTGGATTCGCTCAATGGAATGCTTATTACACATTTCCTACAAATTAGACATAAAATCATGGCAAGTAAGGGGTGATATAGCAAAAAGGCAAGTTGATGACAGGAAGAAAAGAGTTCAAGAGGCTGTAAGAAGAGAAACGGGCTTACTTCTCGATGTTGTGAAACAAGGCAGTGGATCCACCAACAATGGCAACTCGGCAAGGAGATTTTTTGAAAACTACACTAAATCTGCTGAACTGACCGGAATAGATGCTATGCTTTTAAGAAAAATCTGTGTGATCTTGCAGTGTATTTCATCAGGAGAGAAGATCAACGTAACTAAATTCCGAGAGTTCTGCTTTGATACTGCTAAGCTTTACGTGGAGTTATACCCATGGTATTATATGCCTTCTTCACTTCATAAAATTTTAATGCATGGGCCAGACATAGTTCAGAACATGTCAATTGTGCCCATTGGTTTTCTATCCGAAGAGGCATCTGAGGCTAGAAATAAAGATTTTAGAAAATATAGAGAGGGGCATTCTCGAAAGCATAGCAGTATCTCATGCAATGAAGATATTATGCACAATCTTTTACTGTCTTCTGATCCACTTGTTACAAGTATCCGTCCAAAAGGAAATAAGTTTGTAAAAAAATCTTCTTTTAAGGAATTTTATGAGCTTACGGATTCTGAGAAAAGTGATATCGAATTTGTTAACATAAATGATTTAGCGGACATCGATTCTGAATTTGAATTAATTGATGATGATGATGATGACGAAGATAATTAAATGATGTTATTGTTTTAAAATGTGTAACTTAGTAAATTAGAGCTTACATCTTAATTATTTATTGTACTTTTAATGAAACTAGGTAATTTATTATCAACTTACTTAAAAGTCATACTCTCATCAGTTCTTGTGAATATTTTTGTTAATATATATTTCTGTATATATATAATATATTTATAGACCTCTTAATAAGTCTGTCTGCGGTTTAAAGTAAATACAAATGGGGAAAAAACGTTTTTTTTTTTTAAATTTTCATTTCCTTTTATCCCAGAAAGTGCACATTTGGCGCACTATGTGTCTTAGTATTAAATATAGCTCTTAGTAATAGCATTATGATATTAGAGACCGCTACTTGAAACAAGCCCGGAATCAGGAGGGAGAGAGCTCGATACACTCATTTTCATAGTAAAATTTCACATTTTCTCAAATTACTCCCGAAATATGGGAGTTATGAAGAAATTCATCACCACAAGTTATGAAGGCATTAAGTAATCGAATAAGATGGCATCATTAGTTTGGCATAATTTTACTCTTTTTTTTCGGACATGTCTACGTCCAACCGCTCCCATACATTCGTTCCACTGTGCGGCCGGCGGACGAGCAACTACATCTCAGTAGAGGTCCGGATTAGATTTCCCAGAACCGCAACCAATTTCATAGTAATTTTACAAGTTTATATCTTGCAAATTATTTTGATATCTTTATTAGCTTTCAGTGAACTTAAATTGATACCAAGCTTGTTAATGTTATATGAGTTAGTTTAAAATAATTAAATAAAAGTGTTTAAAGTCAGACTTCCGATACTTCCGATCCGTAACCAAAACGCAGGTAACGTAGAAATGGAATTGAAAAGTTTCGGAATGGAATTCTTAGGAAGATGATACATTATGTTTGTAGTATCGATCTATCTATAATAAGAAAAAAGTGACGACTTCCAAATCCAATTCGTAAAGTTCATAATTTTTCACTTTGTAAAAAATTAAACATATAATATGTAACAAAACTATCATTGTAAAAAAAATTATAACTAAATGGTTGAAAATAAAAATATCTGTTAATTTAAAAATCAAAAACCCGCCTGCTTAAGAGGTGAACTAAAACAAGAAAAAAATCAGGCTGTGCAGTCGAAGCATCAGCTGGTCAGCCAGCTTGCGAATATGAATTCTCCGACTGCTCAGCATCTTTGGTTTTTGATTTTTAAATTAACTTTTGTTCTATTTACAACTTTTTACCCGACTGCAAGGAAAAGGTTATGTTTTTTGCGTGTATATTGTCAATGTGCCTATTCGTATTTTTTAATTTTGTTTTATTTTGTTACCCCCGACAGTAAAATGGGTATATTTTAAGTTGAACAAGGATTATTTGTAACAATTTGATCTCATTTTCTTGATAATGTGCGATAGTCTTAAGAATTCTATTCCGTTATAGAAACAGTCTACTCCGTGACTGTCCTATTTTATGTTTTATTATAAATATTATTTTTAGAGCGAAACGCTATTTAATTGTTATTAGATTTTGATAATTTCAATTTTAATCATTTGATTAATGTAATTAAAAATAGAGTTCCTATGTTGTATCCTAATTGAGAAACATAGCAGAAATTATTGAACTAATTTGGTCCAAAGAGTAACGTAATGGAAATTAAAATGATGATTATGTATGTTTGTTATCGTAGATTTTATGTTTTATTTATTTTGTATTGAAGTACAAAATACCATTAACCAATTATACTATTTGATTAAATCCAAATGAGTTTTGTTCTTTTTCTATAACCAAAAGCCATTAGTTTCGGAATGGAATAAATTTTGTTCTCCAGGGGCAATAAATTAGTTGTATTTCAGTAAATAATCCTGATTAAGAGGTTTTATTATAATTTTCATATACTGAAAAGAATATCAATTGTTAATTTAAGTAAAAAAACGAAAAACAAAACAAAAATGAAATTTCGTCATGTTTTTAATAGTGTACACTTTTTCTGAAAATGACCCTAATTACAGCTTACATCACTTGAAAGTTACTTTCAGAATAGAAAAAACACTACATTCAATATGATATTTGAACATGGCTCAGATTTTTAGAACATTTTTTTAATTGACATGAGTAAGTTGGTTTACATAGAAACAATTTTAAGTGCACCACCATAATCTAAATGTGAGTTATAATAGCAAATTGTACAGAAACATAGCTTAATTATAGAATCAAATTAGACAATAATTATACCAACTCCTCTTGGTCATTGTATATTATTGGTATAGTACTGAGTATGCATGCATTAGGTCTTCTAGGCTGCTAGCTTGAATAGCCTTTGAACAAAGGCAATATCTGGCCACAAGATGATTGCCATACCAATGGCTCAAGTATTGATCATCACAACCAAGTTGCCTAATGCATGCAAGGGTTCTTAATGCTTGGATTTCTTATGTTTTTTCTCCTTCTTTTTCTCCATTTTCTCCAATTTTCTGTAAAAATAAAAAAATACAGTTACTATTTTTGAAAATACTGATTTCTTATGTATTTAGACGTGATGTAATTAAAGGTTCTAGCTTAGATACAGCCTACTGTATACTTACTTCAACAGCTTCTTTTTCTGCTTTTTAGTTAATTGACTGATGAGATCCATTTCAGTGAGATTAGATGAGTCATTCTCTTCAATCTTGGTGACAGATAGAGGCAGAGCTCCAGCTTTCATCACCAGACCAGTATCTCGCATTTGTTGCATCAGTGTTGGGACATCTGGTTTCTCCTCTTCCTCCTCAGGAGCAGATGTTGAAGCCTGCAGGGCACGAGCTTCACTCATAGATAGAGAGTACATTGAACATTCTTTATCTGCAACAAATAATTGTAGGTTTGAGGACTATCTTACATAACCAATAGTTGAAAATAAGACACCATTAACAGATCAGGTTTTAAAATAACAATAGCTTGATTTGATTTTCTTCTTGAACAAGAAGTTCATTTAGGAACCAGAAGCAGTACATGGTGCTCTAGAACTAAGAAAATAGGAACCCACCTGTATTTATATGACCCCATTTGTGGCATTTGATGCATCTGACATTGCGAACCAGTATTCCAAAAGGTTGATCTCTGATTTCATTGTCCCCTTTGCAGTAACTCTCCCTGGGCGCGTTGTACTTGCGTTGCCACTCAAATTTATATTCAGGTTCATTATCTTCACGTTCTCTTTCTTTCTTGACACCAGGAGGCGGCTCATACATAAAGTTCAAACTTAATTTGTCCTTGCTGTCTTTGCTCAGCAAAGCCCTTAAAATAAAAGTTTGTTTTTAATCTTCAAGGCTAAACTATTAAGAATAAAGATAGGTACTACCAAGACTGTGACTTACTTGTTTTCATGAAGTTCTTGTTCCTTTTCATATTGCACACGTAACTCCTCTTGTTTCTTTTTATAAGCCTCTGTTTTCTGTTCTGCCATCCATACCTGACGATTCAAAAAAATAATTACTAAAGTAATACGACGTTAATTTATACAGCTGATCAGAAGCTGTTGTAAACACAATGAAAAAAATGTCACAGCTGCATTACTTACCCTTTTCAAATTATCTCTCGAAGCAGGATGGAAGAACTTTTTACACATGTAATTATTGAAACCTTTACCCATTTTGTTAGTTTAATTCGTATAGATTAGGACGAAAAATAAAATCTTTCACAAGAATACGCAAGCCTCGTACAAACCAGAGTAACTAACTTAACTATAATATAATGACATACTGTTTTCAGTGTTCCCAACTCTCAAAAATGTTTCCCTTCAAAGCTTAAATAAAAAATCCCTAAAATCATGAAAATCCCGCTAAAAAAGTAATATTCAAACAAATATAAATGATAAATTCATATAAAAATCAGTTATTAATAACCAATAATAATTAGTAAATAATAAATTAAAAAAAAAATGCGTGGAGTCCCTCTGCGCGGAAGAAGTGAAACTTCGTAATACTACACGCATGCGTTCGAGTGCCACGCATTCACTCTCGTTATTTTATTGAGCTTCTAAATAATATTTTGTTGTTTTCTTGTTGTATTATTATTATTACATAAGTTTATCGAGGTTATTCTAGTCATGGAAATTGAGCGAAGGCTGGTCACACCGAAGACTCGAATGCATGACTGTTTGCACGCCATCTTGCGTACCTAGTAGAACTACGTACTCACAAATCTTGTAATACTGCCATCTCTTAGTGAGTTTTAGAAATGGTAGCGTTAAACTTGTTGGAAGTCGCATAAGAAGTTTCACTTCAATAATAATTAGTAAATTAAAAAACAGTGCGTGGAGTCCCTCCGCACGGAAGAAGTGAAACTTCGTAATATTACACGCACGCGTTCGAGTGCCACGCATTCACTCTCGTTTTTTTTATTGAGCTTCTAAATAAAATTTTGTTGTTTTCTTGTTGTATTATCTGCATAATTAACAAATCGTTTGTCGACACAGCAGTACAATAGTAAATTTAAGGTTCAACTAGTCGCGGGCTCGAACTCACTGGTCGCCGTGGCCGAAAAGCACGCTGTCTCATTTGCCCGACAGAGATAGTATCAGATAGTATCAGTGATGAGCAGATAGACGCTAGTCTGCACGCACATCTAGTTCGTACGCACACACACAGCGTTCCGAAACGTAAGGCGCGCGTAAAAAAATACGAAAAGGCCTTTGGAAGATAGTGTTTTATGAAAAAACCACTGCGTGTATCAATTACAAATAAAATGTATTGAATTCTTTGATAATTGTGCTGTGTCGGTACCGACTTTGTTTTGGAAATTTGACACTTCTTTTATTACTAATTTACGACCAAAGTTGGGTTAACATTTGCAATAAAAACGAATCTTTGATAGCTCGTAACTTTGGCTTTTTATTTTCCTATTCTGTTTCCATACAGACAAAATTAATAATGAGACAATACCATATCATGTTTTACTTTGGATGTGCAGTGTCAAACAGTGGAGTAAAACCCCCCCGAAGTTTCTATGGAATAAATGTCGAAAAGTGTCACCTTAAATCAAATAAGTGAATCCAGAAAAACAATCATCGTATTTCCAGTAAGCACAGACAACGTAGCCATCAATCACCACAGTGTAGATGTAATCAAGGTTACTAGAAAAGGGTATTTTTGTAACCCTGATTGGAATATCGCGCTGATTATGCCCTATATGTTTATGGTAAACACTATGGTGACATTTGCTTTTCATTCAACTCCGCATACTTAGTAATTGAGGAATCGTACTAGATATCGCTAAGCTGCTAGGTCAACAAATAAATACGATTGGCTGTATTAAATATTACTCCAGGTCCTAATTCTTATACCTTCATTTTACTTATTCAAAAGAAAAAAAAATGGAAGAAGTCAAGAAATCTCTAAAAAAAATAAAAAAAATATATGACTCCTAAAAAAATCCCACTTCACTTATTTACCCCCTTTTGGGGGGAAAACCCCTAAGTTGGGAACACTGACTTTTCTTAATAATCTATAATCATGAGTTCATGACCATAGATTCAAAGTCTTTCAGTCACGAACATAAATAAATGACATACCTAAACTTAAGGTATTGCCACTAAAAGTTTAGCAGTTGCACCTTGACTCATTTAAAAAGTGGTAATTTGTCAATAAAATCCTTAGAAACCTTCTAATTCTCATCCCAAATATCATACTGGTAATAATTTTTAAAGGGGTTTTTTGAAGTGAAACTTCTTATGCGACTTCCAATAAGTTTGTGTTAAAACGATTAACGCCACCATGGAGGGGAACAGAAAGAGACAGCGAGAGTAAATGCGTGGCACTCGAACGCATGCGTGTAGTATTACGAAGTTTCACTTCTTCCGCGCGGAGGGACACCACGCACAATTTTTTTCTTTGCATATTCATGACTTAACGTTTTATTACAAATTCATTGGTACTACCTAAGGTGACTGCCTAAGCAACTTTCCCAATAATTGCAACATTGGTTTGAATCAATCATAGACTTCTGTCAATTTCATAGAACACCACAGGTAACAGCATTACAATAGGGATGCTACAAAAAACCAACATTATGTTTGGAAATTTTAAGAAGAAACCTGTATTCCTTAAATAATAGTGAATCCACGAAATACAAATAATATCGTTTTAAAAGATTCATTATGGTCGTGTTTTGAATAACTGCAACTATATTGGGAGTTGTATCAACAATTCAACATATTATTTTATTTATACAAGTTAAACCTAAAAACGTAATCGAGTCTCGCGAACTACACTTATCAAATCGTGCCTACAACAAGCGACTGATATACACGTGTGTGGTCGTCGTTGGACCAACTCTTGACGTACCAATCAGGTTGATATTTTGGGCAAAATTGTGAGCAAATTCCACGGTTTACACAATGAGAAAATATATTTAATTAAATCGACTAAAAAAGTTGGCTGGTGTTACCGTGTTACTAAGTTACGGTTATCAGCTGAATAGTGTCGTATCGTTTTTACCGATATTTTTGTGTATGGTGCTGTGCTTGTCAAGTAGTGGTGGTTATGTGATGGTGGATGGGAAGATATTTTATTTGTATACTTTGATAAGCAACAAGTTTTTGCGTTTCTTGTTGTAATACAGTGATTTTACCGACTAAAAGGTTTTGGATTCTATTATACGTCGTTAGCGTAATTCTATAACATATTTACTAAGTAAACAGGTCAATTCATGAGTACCTACGACTTTCTAAAGTCCAGTGATAGAATCGATTAAAATATCAGTGTTATTCATTTGTTTAATTCGTTTGTATCTTAGATTGCCTTTAAATTTATGAGCTTTTAATTATTAGTAATTTGTGTAATGAAATATAATTACCAGCAATTTTGATTTGCAATTCTATCTTTTTCCATTGTGCATAACTAAGTATCTATTTTGGTATTATCATTAGCTGCAGCCTATCACTATTACTACCCTATCACGCACGTGAAGCGGTTAATCCGGATTCACAATCCATATTACAAATTTTCATCATTGTGTTGCTTTATGTTAACACATTCATACTGTTTTATCAAGTTGATGTATTTTTAGAATCCAACCTACTATGCTATTCAAGCTTGATTCCTTTGTAAACATTTTTGAAGTTTATATTCAGTTTGTGTACATGTGAAATGAAATATAGTTATAGAGTGGTTTTACATATTGAATGACTCTTGTAAGACTGTGATATTATGATCCTATGAAGGAAACGTCAGGACAATTTAAACAGGATAATTTGACATTCATGGTGAGTAATGTATGTTTTCTTAAAATGCTTGTTTATTAGATCTAAAAGTTTGCAATTAAACTAATGAAATAATAATAATTTGCAATGTACATAATAATATGGTATAAAATTGGTAAGCCCTTTCAGTTTTCTTATACATATTACATTTTTGTAATCCAGTAATGTATAGTTACTTAGTAGTACTACTCTACTGTGATTCACTTGGTTTAGCTGAAAAAACCTTTACATTGATAATTCCACAAGTACTACAATTTTACTTTATGTTCAAAAACAATGTGTTTTACATAACTACAGTACAACACACGCAAAATACGCGCCTTAGACGTGAAGTTGCGGAAACCAGCCCACTATACAATACAACTACAGCACAGATCATAATTTTTTGAGTGGGAAACCATTTACGATCTGCACTGGTTAGCAACTTTTTAAACTAATAATATTTCTTTTTGTGCAAAATTTATTAGGGATTCATAACAGTCTGTATGTTTCACCTTGGGACTGGGCAGCCCGCCCGATCTATAAAATGGGTCCTCGAGAGTTCCTTAGAGAAAAATTAAAAGAGATTGATGTTGGTAGCTCATAAACGACACAAATCTGTGGTTGTCTCTAACTATTCCCAATTTAATTTTTTCCATTCTTTTTATTCAGATGTTTTACAATGGTTTTTAAAACATTGCACCGTTCATTCATTGTTCAGGATAGTTACAGCACCGTAGAAACGAGCTATTTCGATGTAAGAATTGACAAACTAACACATTGATATTGTCTATCTGACATTATGTCTATTCTCCTGTAGCCAAAACTTGTTTCTACAGTGGTAATGCTACGCATCCTGATGACAAGATTTGGGTCAATTGTTTTGAGTTTTGTATATTAGACTCTTTATAGTATAGACTCTTCTTAGGTTTCCATACCCAAAGGGTCAAACGGGACCCTATTACTGAGACATCGCTGTCCATCTGTCCATCCATCTGTCTGCCTGACACCAGGCTGTATCTCATGAACCGTGATAAGTAGCCAGTTGAAATTTGTACAGATTATGTATTTCTGTTGATGCTATAAAAACAAATACTAAAAAGAGAATAAAATAAATATTTAAGGGGGCTCCCATACAAAAAAGTGATTTTTTTGCTTGTTTTTTATTACAAATGGTGTGAAATAAAAAAAAATCGGCCAAGTGCGAGTCGAACTCGCGCACGAATGGTTCCGACCTTCGTGCGCGAGTTCGACTCGTACTTGGCCGATTTTTATTTACCGAATGTTTTAATATGTGGACATTGTAGGCCTTGTAAATTCCTAGATGCTGATTCCTAGATTCCAAGGATAAAAAAACCCTGGCTGTTTCTGCACTTAGCCTCTTTTTTTGGGCCATTGTACGTATGAAAAATCCTCTGGTTACTCCAACCATCCCAGGTCCTCCCAGAAACCTAGCAGCCTCTTCAGGCTGCTGCAGGCCTCCGGGTGCGATGCCGGTGATTGAAGAGTCCATGCCTGTTGATCTACCACACTTCTGCACTCCATGAGCATGTTCTGTGGTGTTTCTTTGGCCTCCATGCATCCTCTGCACAGAGGGCTATAGGTAAATAGGTGTTAGTTCAGGGGACAATGGCTGGTTAAAATACCTATAATCTTGCGAATTTTGTCCCGTTTCAGTTTAGTTTAGGAACTGCACTTTTTGTTTACCTGCAGGTAACACTGTTTCTCCATTCAATTTGGTGGTCCTCGGTTTTCTTACGCAGCCATGATTTTATTTGGGCTTGGGGTATGGGCAGACCGTATGCTGTCATCTCCGCTCCCCTTTTGGCAAGTTCATCTGCTGCGTACCCAATGAGTTACTTTTATCCATTGCAGAGTTACTTTGTTTGTGTTTGCTATGTGTTGGAGTGTACTATGACATTTCAATACCAGGGCAGAAGTTAAAATATTGCTTTGTAGCGCTTGGAGCACTGATGCACTGTCTGAGATAATTTTGATGTGATTTCTGACGTCTCTGGCTGCAACTGTTTGATCCGCTCTAGTGATTCCAATGCATTCTGCTTGGAAGATTGTGTTTAGATTGTCTAAAGTGGTCGATATTTTGATATTTAAGTCACTTGAGAAGACGCCAGCTCCAATACCGTTTATGGTTTTGGAGCCGTCTGTGTATATCCTAACTTCATCAATGCCAGAGAAATCTTCAGCTTCCGCTTTGAGCCGGATATTGTATCTTCGATCGAAGATACGATATCGATGTCGATGACATGGACTTCTGTCCATGGGTCCATGGATCCAGGAGTGGTATTTCCTTTAGAATCCCTTGCAGAACTTTTGTGTGTGTTGTCTCTGCGTTTAGTTTCCACAAACAGTTCCATCTTAATCTTAAGGCGGCTATCTTCGCCTCTTCCTGTATGCTGAGATCTAGAGGCCTCAAGTTTAAGAGGTACTCTAAAGCGGCTGATGGAGTGGTTTTCATACATCCAGTAGCTGCTACGCTCGCTAGGCGTTGTAGCCTCTGGAGTTTCGTTTTTACTGTGGTCAGTTGTGTTCTAGACCACCATACAACTGATCCGTAGGTTAGACAAGGTCTGATAACTGATGTGTACAGCCAAAGTGTGATCTTTGGATTGAGGCCTCATTTTTTACCAACAAGTCTTCTGCACTTACTAAAAGCCATACAGGCCTTCTTTATTTTTGCATCGATGTGACTCGCCCAGTTCAATTTGTTATCAAGTATAACGCCCAAGTACTTGACTTGTGTTGATAGGGAGAGTTTGGTATTGAATAATTTTGGTAACTGTAGTTCTGATAACTTCCTTTTGTTGGTGAAAAGGTTAAGTTTTGTTTTTTTTCAGATTTACTGACAGCTTTTTTTCGTCACACCATTCTTCTACAATCTGAAAGACAGAACGCGTTACTTTACATAGTATATTCTCTGAATTCCCGTTTATCAGTATTGTTAGGTCATCTGCGTAACCAATAGTAGTGTATCCTCTTTCGTTTAGCCTTTTTAAAAGGCTATCCACTACTATGTTCCATAAAATAATAATATAATAATAATAATCCATTTATTTCAGGCAACTAAAGGCCCATAGACAAAATACACAAAATAATCTTATAAAATAAAAATAAACTAATACATATTAAAAAAAAACCTTATTAACTATTACTAAACACGTAATGTTGACGGCGTCGTGTTCCGCTGCGTGGTGTCGCGTAACCGTCCCCGGAAACGTCGATAAACGACACCTTTCGGCCAAAAGTCATAAAAGAGGTGATGAGGTGATAGGACTCCCCCTTGTGGACATCCTCTGACTACCTTGGCTCTTGTGGTAGTGTTCATCTCTATCTGGACCGCCCTTTTGCTTATTAGTTCAGTGATCCAGTTTCTCACAACTGGTTCTACTTTGTATTTTTGAAGGGCGTGGTTGAAGCTGTTGTGTATTGTTTTGTCAAAAGCTCCTTCTATGTCTTTGAAGGCCGCAAGTGTTGATAATTTGTTTGTGACAGCCGGCTCTATTGTGTGCACTACCGCGTGTAAAGCCGACTCTATTGATCTGCCCTTTCTGTAGGCATGATGTTGAGGGTGTAGCGGTTTATCTTTTAGCGCTCCATCCCTTAGGTGTCGATCTACTAGTCTTTCCAACGTTTTCAGGAGGAGGATATTTGGCATGGGTGTAGTATTTGCAACAGATTATGTATGTCTGTGGCCGCTATAGCAAAAAATACAAAAAATAGAATAAAATAAATATAAATATACAACATATATTTATATAATGGTACAGAACCCTTCGTGCACGAGTCCAATTCGCACTTGACCGGTTTTTTTTATGAACAACAACACCAAATAGTAAAACAAAATAGTTTTTTTTATGAATATTTATGTGGTTTTTAAAACAATTTGGTTTCAATTTATTTTCTCCCAGATAATTAATCATTCTGTGTGTACCTTTGAAGATTTCGTGGCAAAATAAGAACAGCCGCACAGAGCGATCTTCAGGTAAATCTGCCCTTGCCTAGATTGGTCCGTGGGAGGGTGACAAGTTTGACCACCCATTACATACCGAGTTTCCTCCGGGACTCGGAAAGCACGTTAAGCCGTTGGCCTACTTTTGGTAATTTGTAGATCTTTGATAGTTCTTACAGGTAGACTGCCCGAAATGTTGACAACCAGTCTTACTGAGGGGTATCGTATTACCCAGTACTGGGTTGTGGAGATCAGATAGGCAGTCGCTCAATGTAATATACTGGTATTCAGCTGCATCTGATTAGACTGGAAGCCGACTTTAACATAGTTGGGAAATAGTTAAAATGCAGATGTTGTGTACCTTTGAAAATTGAATTAAAAGATTCGCTAAACATGTAAAGAAGCAAAAGATCACTCTAATCCAATTTTATTCAATCTCTTCAACCGAATATAATAACAATATTGTTAAAGATCATTCTTAAGTAAATTTACACTCAACAGCAAAACTAAATTAGTTTTACATAGTGTATTGAGTACAAAAATTTTCATGAAAAAGCCCCATATTTCAAAAACTGAATATGTACATATAGTTGAGTTCAAATTTAACGAATTTTGAAAATTTAAGGCAAACATTTATTTTGAAATTGGGAACTGGTACTTTTTCACAGATAACTGGCTAAGAAAATGTTCAATAAAACCACATTCATGAAAGTAATGACTAAAAATAATTTGCAAATATCAGAAAATCGTCGTTACTTAAAGCCATAGCAATGTTCATACTAAACTCAATGTGCATGTTATGGTCCAAATTCTCATTTTTGTAGCTATCTAATGAGGTAGAAAAATATTTAAGTGTCCTTGTTGAATATTATCTACTGCTGAAAAAGTAAAACATGACAACAAGATCTATCGCTAAGAATTGGGAGCGGTATCGGTATCAAATGGGGCGTAGAGAGAGACCCAGGCTTGCAACTAATGTTCGAAAGAAATTGCAAAAAATGGTAATGTTGTTAATGTTATTTTTTTGTGATTTTACCAGCGGCCCCATTCCACCTTTCAAAAGAAATCTTTGTCTACAAATCCGGTAGTTTAGATATAATTGAAGGAAATAGAAAACTCATAAAAATCTTGAATTATTCATTTCGTGGACCACAATTAACAAGGAAACTGATCAAATTGTAGTTCACACAGGTGCGCCCCAGAAGGTGGTAGCCGTAAGGCTGATCCGGGGGTACCGCACGATCTCCGGCGAGGCGGCGAGCCTCTTGGCCGGATTGCGGCCATGGGATCTGGAGGCGATGGTCCTCGCGCGCCTGCATGAATGGCGCGCGGAGGCACTACGCCGGGGGGAAACTCCGCTGCCGCGGCAAATTGTCGCTCAGCGGACAGACCTCCGGCACGATCTGGATGGCGACATGGAGACAGCGACTGTCGCAACCACGTGCAGGGCACGCCACAATAGTGGTGATAAGTCCCCTCTTTGAGGAGTGGCTAGAGAGGCGGCACGGCGCCCTCAGCTTCCGCCTGACGCAGGTCCTCACTGGACTCGGTTGTTTCGGGAGGTTCCTGCACCGAATCGGGCGGGAGGAAACGCCCGGGTGTTACCATTGCGAGGATCGGCCGGAGGACACGGTGGAGCACACCGTGGAGCTCTGCCCCGCTTGGGCTGAGCACCGCCGTGTCCTCGTAGCGGCGATTGGCGGCGGTGACCTCTCGCGTCCGGCCCTGGTTCAATCCATGGTCCGGAGCGAGAGGGAATGGGAAGCCGTCGCCTCCTTCTGCGAAGCAGTCATGCTAGCGAAGGAGGTGGCGGAACGTCCCAGCCGCCGCGGGAGACGCCCCGGGCGTCGGGGGGCAACCAGTGGCCCCCGGCCACCGTAGGCGCGAGCCTGTGGACGGTGAGTAATGGGCTAGCTCACCGTCCGTCCGTCTCATGACGACAGGCCGTGTGGACGGCGCGTACGTGTTCCACGCGCGCCTCAAGGAGATGTCAGCAAACCGGAAGGGGTCCGAAAGGGCCGATGCCTGCCAGGGCTGCGGGTTGTTCGAAAGAGATACCGCGGCCCTGGAACACAAAGGGCGAAGAAGGAACATGGGTGGGTTTTAGTCAGTACAAGTCTGACACTCCCTCCCGCTCCGCCCAGAGCGGGAGAAGTCATTTGATGATTTCCCATCCGCAAAAAAAAAAAAAAAGATCACACACGTCACACTTTTGCGCCACAATATTTTCGGCGAATTTCAAGTTGTTCATTAACGTAAAAAAATACCTTAAAGAAAATTCAAAACAAAATAAAAAGTCGCGAGCGGCGAATTTTCTTTTTAACTTCTCCACATCTCTAGAAACTCAATAAAAAAGTTTCGTGAAAATCAGACCACTATAAACTTGTTCCACCTTATTGTCTAATTGTACTCGACTAATACTGATAGTCTTATCCAAACCAATTTTCCTTGAAAGTTCTTTTTATATATTTATTTTATTTATTCTCCTTCCTCTTATTTTAAAAGTTAGAGGGGGGACGGGACACACAGTTTTTATGGATTAAGAAACGAATATCTCATCAACCATTGACTTAAGAAAAAAGTATTTTAGGAATCACAATATCATTAAAATTATTTTTTTCAGCCGTCGAGTTACTTGTATATTATTTTTTTCATTAGTTTACTTCATTTTTATGTAGCCGTTCATAAAAGAGACAAGCCCCCGTATTCACAAACGCTCGGATTCGATTTCGATTCGGAAAGTCGTATGTCTATCTCGCTCGCTTTCGTAATGCCAAAACAAGATAGATATACGACTTATCGAATCGAAATCGAATCCGAGCGTTTGTGAATAGGGGGCCTGCTCCAAATTTCAACTGTGTGGTGCCTACGGTCTCAGAGTAAAATGGCTATGACATATAGACGGACGGACGGACAGGGCGAATCTAGAGGTTTCCGTTTCAGGGAACTCTAAAAACTAACAACAGTGTATATTATATTTAAATCATAAATGTGACTCTGTAAAGAGCGACCTCGCACATCCTGCATGAAACAATACATATGATGTGCAGTATGTGGGAGCAAGACAATACTATTCAAATCTCATTAGTGAAATAGAGAAATAGTAATGCGAACATGTTTTGGTGCGGAAAGCACTTTAGCCACCAGTAAAAGGCATTTTACTTTGAATCATAGATTCAACGTAAAATGCCTGTTTCTGGTGGCTTCATATAGTGCACATTATGCAATGTAGCAATTATTACAAGTTTATCCTGAAATTATAAGAATATGTATTAATTTATTAAATCAGGTTAATAGTATTCAAAATCATTTCATACTGTGATTTTACTGAATTCTGCAATGATCTGGTTATTTTAAGATTGCAAAGGTCAGAAGGCAATTCATTACACATACTAAGTGACGTGTACACTGTACATAAGCTGTTTTTAAATAAAATAATAATTGCAAATAAGCATAGAAAACACCAGTATGATAAAACCATTGCATTTACTTAGGTTTGGATGTAGTATTTGTAAAATTGGTTCATGTACAGCAGGTATTAAATACCTAATTTCTTCGTGAGACTGGTTTATACAGGGTGTAACGGAAAGGGTATATACATCCTTAAGGGTGTGCTACAGACCATCAAACTGAACATGTTTCTCATCATAAAAAAATTTTTGCAGCAAAAAAAAAACAGCTGCCTATACATTTGGGTCGAATAGGTATTGCAATTTTCTAAGGGGAAGCACATATTTTTTTTGCTGCAAAAATTTTTTTATGATGAGAAACATGTTCAGTTTGATGGTCTGTAGCACACCCTTAAGGATGTATATACCCTTTCCGTTACACCCTGTATATATAGACGCAACAGATAGCGCTTAGGCCGCATATCCAGCCATCCGATGATCCGGTTAGCCGATTTTCGACCGAATATAGTCATGGAACGTCTTCTAAAAAATACCGGTAAAATTACTAAAACAGTAAGGTTATGCTACGTTAAATTTTAACGTAAAAAATAACGATAAGTCAAGAATAAGATAAGGATTTACCGGTATTTAAATAGCGTACTTATAGCGTTAATTCGCTAAAAACTAGCAATATCTGGTGCGGCGTTGCCTAACCGAAACTCGCGCCGCGCGCCTTACTTTCGGCTCTTCTTATAGGAGAGGTAATAGCTAGCATTTTGCGACAATCGGTGAGATATTTGCGAAATCAAGACGATTCGCGCGCGCTCGTTCGCGTAGGTTATTTCATTTCATAGTCAGACGTCAGACAAACATCGTATACGCCAAATACATCTATCGATTTGTTGTTCTAATGATTAGTTGTTTGTCTAAATCATCAACCCACATCGTTAGAAAGAGATAGGCGTGTAAATTACCGGTTAAAGAATGGTTACTTTTACCGATACTAATATTTGTAACTCGGTAACGTTTACGTACTTACGGGTATCGTTATATACCTATGTCGTTACTTTTTTATCCCTAGCATAAAGGTAATTGGTAACGTTATACAAAAAATAACTGGGTCTTTTTTAGGAAAAAAGATTTATTTTAGGAAAACCTTTTATATTTTTTTTTTTTGTTTAAGGTGTGTTTGCTCTTGACCCTAGTCTAGGTCAGAAATGACACTGACAAAGTCGACGATGGAGCGAGCTAATTTATGCTATTAAAACTATAACTGCACTATTGTATTAGGTAAGCCTATTACAGGCTTAGGCGATAGTGTATGTGTTTTTAAATAAATAAAAATGAAATGAAAAATGAAATCCGCTCAGATTTTTTTTGCGTGAAAGAGTAACAAACATCCATCCCATCAATTTATTGATAATATCCAATTATCCTCCAAACTTTCGCATTTAATGATTAACTTAATTGATTTACTATCCGGTAGCAGCTATTTCGTATAACGTTATCGGATATAACGTTTATTTAAATGTACGGATAGTTGCCGGATAGACATTTGAAAAAAAAAAACTAAACCACCGATTGCCTATATCATAATTGTTGAACACATTCGATATCTTGAGCACGGCTTAATTAGTCCGGTTAACACTTGAATGATGCTAAAGCTGAAAAAAATCTTACACAGTGCCTTGTCTACGATTTATCTTATATATAAAATTCTAGTAACACAATGTTAGTTACCATACTCCTCATATCCGTATCCGTATGAAATTTTGTATGCGTAACGGGTAGGTCTAAGAATCGACCAACATCTATTTTTCATACCAAAAAAAAAGAACCCCGCGTACGAAGTCGCGGGCAGCAGCTGGTTTTCAATAAATAATTGATTTTATTTAACGGACGCATAAGCAATTTCTCACTAATTACTTACTTTTTAAACCACTAACTTAATGAGTTATTGCTGTATTGTTCTATTTTAAACTCATCTATTTATAAACACTCAAGGAAAATTATGTATCCTACGGATTTGTTACGAAGTACTTCTAATTTTATATAAACTGTATTTATGGTGGGATTGCATGAAGTGAAGCTATTTATGTAAACTTATATTTTACTATACTACTACTTAATGAGTTGTCCTATTTTAATACATTTATAAATAAATGCGTATTCGAGGAAAATTTAAATCAATATGTACAACAAATACGTAGTAACAGTAAGTAACTTCTTGAGTAACTAGTTTAATAAAAAATATTATAATTACTGCAGTATACCGCCAGTTTCATTATTAAAATCACCACAATCATCTTTGTAAAGAGTCCCGGAAAAAGCTAGGTGGTTTTGGGGGTGTCAGATGTTTGCACTGCTTGACTCTTTCTCCTCTATGCGTGTAACGTTTGTCAAGTGAGAGCCGGCATCAAGCTCTATTTGCACCAAAGCTAGTTGCTATTCCTCTGCAACCAGAGCCACGTGGTCAAGTCAACCATGTCTGGCTGAATGTTTCGCAAAATCGATCATGAATTAAGATTTTCAATTTTACAGGTAGTAAAATTGAAAATCTTAATTTTTGCTTATATGTATCCTAAACGGGTCTCCTCAACCAGTGGCCTTGTTGTCAATACGGGATACACGCACCTCTTCCAATCTAGTTTCTGCAATGTTGATTATTTCATTCGAAAGTTCTATTCTTCAATGGTGTACGCACAGTTTCTTACTTATGCATTGGGATCTGTCAAAATTTTACGATATCTATTTGATACTTTCATTAATTGTGGTACAACAAGTTTCGTAGCCCTTAATCTGGGTTTCAAGAATAGAGTAGTTAAGATACGTAGTTACAATATACTCGTAACCTCTAGAAAGTTAAAAAAAGCTGTTTCCTGTGACCAGGTTTCTTTTGACCAAATTTTCATCATTTCCTTATGCACTATGAAGGTAATACTACTAAACAAATTAGTAGGTGTAAGACAGTGTTATATATAAATGTAAATATTGGCAGTATGAACAATGTATGTAGAAGCAAATCGCAACCTTACAAGTAAAACAATATAGTGTCAGTGTGTCGTCTGAGACGAGGGGTGGTCGATTTTTTATTAACTTAGGGTGGGTGCGGTCGGGAGTGGCAAGCCAAACATCGCCTTGGCCAGATCGATATCGCTACGAACTATTCCGCTTGCGACCCATTCCAAATCGCACCATGTTTTTTTATTGTAGTCAAGCGCATATTGCTAATATTCTGTATTCTTCGAGTTCATTCCTAGTCGCAGACTCGCAGTAGGTTTTGAATCTTGGAAGCTTCTGTCACATAACTATTATTCGTCATCTTCTGATGCTGTTGTGCAAGATCAAACTCGTAAACAATTCGCCATTGACTAAGATCCATTCTTTTTCCAAATCTGCATAACAAATATTCTTCTAAAACTCGCGTCTCTGTTTCATTCAAATCATCACAATCTACGTTATCAGCCGATAGATTACTTGCCGTTTGAGTATTGTGTTAAACTAAAATTTTGGCCGATACAATTTTTTCTCAGAAACATAGGAAGAGCGTAACACAGGAATAGTAACATATATAATAGTAACATAGGAATAGCGGAAACTGCAGATTTTAATACTTCTCAACTCATCAATTTATCAATTCGTAGTAGGTACGCGTATTGCTTAGAACTGCAACGTTGCGGTGTTCAAAATTGACATTCAACGGAAGCAGCGTTATTTGTTATGACTGCTACCAAAGTGCATAGTGAACAATAAAATAGCGTCTAGAATTTGTAGCTACTTCGTTAAAATATTAATATTTCTTTTTGAGGCATTAGCTACGATTTAGAGTTATATCGTATGTTTCGTAAAAAAATATGCCTGGGTTTTTGCTAAATACTGTGTCGTTTCATCGTATGATATTATGTCCTCTTCTGCTTAATTTTGATTACATTCAAGCTATTTAACTATTTGTCATCCGGCGACATAATGATTTTATGAGATAGGTCGAAATGTAAATAATCAAAGGAGATATATCTCCCAAAATAATTAAAATAAGGTGAAGTAATAAAGAAGCAAGTTTTTCCGATGCGTTATCCATCATGGTGTTACATCATTGTTATATTCGGGGAACCCTAATCGAGCACCTTTTTGTCGACTTTTATAAGTGCTCATGTAGGCCTTTGTGAAATAAAAAAAAAAATGATTTTGAACTCACAAATTGCCTGAACACATAGCATAACACCAGACTTGGCTTTACTATCTATTTATTTATGAGACTAGCACCTCTTTTAGTTATGTTATTTTGCTAGTGTGAACAGAATTACTGTAATTTATTTAATGGCTAACGAGTGCAAACAGTGTTACGCGCAGAGATATACCGCAGAAAACAAGGAATGTCCCATTAGTTTAGCTGTCTACGAACCTACGGTTATTATTTGAGTACAAACAGTAATCAAATTATAATAGTTTCCATAAATAAATCGTGCACAATGTCCGTTTTTAACGTCCTACCTCTTTATAAGATTGATTTGTCTCGATTCTCATTGCTCTATTTGGTGGTCTCTAGTGCCAAAGGACATCATCATCTTTGGGGGTAGGGAAGGAAAAAAAAGTTGAAAAATCCGTCGAACACGATTATAAAATTTAATCTCATAAACACAACTGATGCTTCTTTAGCTTCTAATACACACGCAGGTACCTTGTAGATATACTATTCCGCTATTTACTTGAATTGATCTTCTTATTGAACAAACACTTAGTACATACTTAGTGTCAAACGTCTACTTGCCCTGTCATACTGGATGTAAGTTATCCGTCTGCTGATTCAGCCTCTAGCTTATGTATTTCGCGTACTATTAATAACTTGGTAAATATGTAACCAAAGTCGAGGTTACAAATATTAACTTGAATAAATGTGTGACGTAATGAACCACAAGGCGTACTTACCAGGAATAACATAGCGATTTACGTCGTGCCTTCTCATTAGTCAGAAAGTAATGGTTATTATTCATTATTATTCTAGTTAGGACCTGGCGATTTTTCTCTTCTATTGTGGCATAGAGAAGTTTTGCGTTGTATGTTCTGGCTTTAAAAATATATAAACAGCGGTTGTCTGATATCTTTTGTTTATATAGTACCAAATTTGTAGTAACTCCTAGCATGACGTCTACGCTCATTTTAAGTTGGAATCGATTTTAAATTTGATGGAGGATTCCAGCGATTCATAGACGTAAAATATCCACAGATATAATGAACTACACGAAAGGTAATATATATTTAGTTAGACATGTGCTTATCTGCCGTATAAGAGGTTTAAATATGTGAGTAATAAATCACGCGATTGGGCAGTGGCTCCTTTGCATATTGACGTCTCTTTCTCCACTGGTCTATGAACTCAAAGGATTTTTGCACTGGGCGGAATAAACTAACAAATTATTATGTTTATAAAGTCACGGTTTTAATGACTCAAATAGTGAACAGTGATAAGTCTGAAAGAGAACTGAGGTGTCTTAGATTTTTGTTACCACGAAGTGACGTATTTGCAAATACGATCCACTTTTATTGATTAAACAAGAGATGAGGTGAGGCCGCCTTCATGGCTTCAAGAAGTGTATTTAGAATACTAAAAGGCATTTGACCGTATTATTGAAAATACTTGTATTACATATAGTCCGGGGAATTTACGCCGAAAATTAGGCCAACTCTGCATTAATTAAAAACAGCGATTTTTTTCATTGAATGTGTAGGGTATGGACAGGAGAGTATGTTATGCTGTATCCCGCGAAAAGTTCACCTCCGCGTATGTGTTTTTTTTAAGAAAACGTCTAATATGTTGTAACTTGGTGGAAAAAAATATAAACAGTTATGTTTATTTGGAGTATTGTAGAACAGATTGAGTGCTACGAGTAGGTCAGCAAATTAAACATTTTTCGTCCACGGAACAATCAGTTTTTTTTTAAAATCATATAATTTGACTTCGTACTTAAGGCAAAAATATTAACAGGACAAAAATAGTGCTAAAGTGATTGCTATCAACATATCTAACTATTATTATGAAAATTAAACAAATTCTGCTCCGGACTTCACAGAAAATCAAGAAAATCCAAAAATTTTGAATACTACTTACGGCAAAAATGTAACAGGACTGAAATTCATTTAACAATGGGATATATATCAATCCAAACCTTAATCTCCCAAAATTAAACAGATTAGAGCGTTATTTAATAAAGTAAAAGTAAAAAATAAATTACGATGAACGTGACGTCAGCGCTAAGCAGCGAGCAGCGTACAGCGTGTGCTAGTGTGCGTATCCAAGATAAGCGCTGCGTTCATTGTATGCGTATGACTGTGTTCTTTTTTAAGAGTCGGTGTGTTTTTATTGATAAATGATGTTTATTTTGCAAGTAGGTTTTATTGTGTTACTCTGTAATTGTAAAAGCATAGGAATAAAAACGGCAAGCCATCAGTCGGTCAGTGGCGACATACCTACTGTTTACAAACATGATCGTCATTAACGTTAAATCTTCATTTAGAAAACCGGCCAAGTGCGAGTCATACTCGCACACACCGAGTTCCGTAGCACCAAACAATATAATAAAAATATTTTTAACGCTAATTAATTTGTAAACTCAACAGTAAAACTAAATTTGTTAAAGTGAAAGTTTTATTACATCGTCTCAAACTTTTTCGTCTGTGTGTTGCATGTCGCGTGACGGTCGGTTTTATGTACTCCGCGTTTTATACCCTTAATGCAATATTATTCCAATTTTTTTTAGATAAATGTCAAAAGTATGAAAAAAAGTTTCACTTTTACCGTGGTTTCATAAAACCACACAATCCTTTTTCTTTTATAGTATGTTAATGATGAACAAAGTTACTGCTGCAGTTTTGATAGAAAAGTTCCATATCTCGAAACCTAAATGATTATTTCAAGAGTGGATTATTTTCAGGGTGGTTGAAAAAATGTAGCACCCACCTCGTTTTCTTTGGCTAAAAATACAGAAATAGTGTTATTTTATAAAGGACGATAACAACACAGTTTCCCAACATGTTAAATGCAGGTGAGGTAATTATATTTTAGCGACCACAAAAAGCAACATACTACAAAAAATACTACAGCGCCATCTATGATGCGACGGAGGAACTAACATCAATTTCCTACAAGTCGCAAGTAAAGTTTACATCGACTTTAGTATATATAGAGAAACCCGATAACAACTATTGGGCAGTTGCCCGCCAGACATAACACCTGTCTGGCCGGAGGATCCTCCCTCTTCTAAGGAGTATCGAGGAACTTTACACCCTATTCCTCATACCTCTAAAATATTACTTATTTCACCATTACAGTGCAGATAGCTACTACATACTTAAGGTGGAAGTGGAAGGGTAGCCTGCGAAATTCAAATTGTTTTTTTGCAGTTAGAGGGTCAACAAATGGCTTTACAAAGTTATATATATATATATATATATATATATATATATATCTCTATCTATATTATATAAATAAAAATAGAAGTCCTGACTGACTGATTGACTGACTCATCAACGCCAAGCCCAAACCTATGACCCAGGAAAGCTGAAATTTTGCACAGAGGTTTCCTTTATAATGTAGACAAGGAATAAGGAAGGATTCTTCGAAATTCAACCCCTAACGGACTTAAATAGGGGATGAAAGTTTGTATGGAAATTCGTCATTTTTTAAGTTAGAAGGCTGAAATTTCATATACAAGCTTCTGGTTAGAAATAAATAAATACGTATTTTAGAGTTTTTAAGAATTTACCCCCTAAGAGGGTGAGATAGGGGTTCAAAGTTTTTCACAGCTTGAAATTCACTATTTGTGTTTCTCGATTGAATTGACGTGAAACACGTATCTATTTTTTTGAAAATTCCACCCCTCATACGAAAACAGGGATGGCATTTTTTTGTTATTGTTTTTTGTGTTAGCATGTTTGTGTGGACAAATACGCTAAAAAAAACTTCATTTAATTACACACTTCTAGGGAATCTGGGTCATTTGTGGGAAGGACACTTGCGGTAACCCATTTACGTGAAAAGATTTTTGCGCGCATGGACACTTGCGTGACCGACACTCGAGGGCTGGACAATTGCGCGACTCAATGGCTTCACGGGTGTCGTTTTCGTGGTTTTAGCGGGTCGCTGGCAATAAAAAAAAATCGGAGATGGCCCCGAGGAAAATTTCCTGTTTTTCGTGCATGGGTGTCGTTTTCGTGGTTTTTGGGGTTGCTGACCAAATTGACGGCGAGGAAAACATTCGGTTTTTCTTTCACAAGTGTCGTTTTTGTGGACTTCAGGGTCGCCGATAACGAAAATGATGACCTCATTTTCTAGGTGCAAATAATAAAAAATAAATTCGCAATGTCTCAATATCCTCCCCTAGGCTATGGCTGGCATTGATTTAAGTGATAACTGTTTCTCACGTGTGCAGTTTTATGTTGCGTGCTCCAAAGTGAGCTCGGCAAGTATCTTAGTAATTTTAGCCCCAAAAGGAAACACCGCAAACGTCATTTACGCAGAAGAGGTAGGATAATTCATTAGTATAAAAGGGTGTAAAACACCTCTTAACGAAGCCGAAAGGCACTGGTTCTCCCTGTCATTGCGATCATTTTTTTGTTTTACACCATACCTGGGAACCTTCTAGTTACGGAGATATTAGGGGTCAAAGTTCCAACTTTTTGACAAGTATTTTTTTAAATACAAGTTTTTAATTTAAGATTTTTACTTTAAACACCTCCACGACCCCCGTACTATTCAATCCGTCCATCAGCACAATGTTTTGAGTGCGTTACATTGAGCTCTACTACAAAACATGATTTTACACCCCCCAAAAAAAAAGTCGTTTCCCAGCAATAATTTTTGCGTAAAGTTACATAGTTTCATGTACAGAATGCTTGGTTAACGGCTTCGTGATGAGGTGATTTACACGGTGTAGTTTTCCGGGAGTTAAAAAGATTGGTTTAATCTGAGTATTTTTTAATTTAAAATATTGAAAGTTAAGTAAGTTAGCTCATTTACACCATAACCTATATCGCTAGGTGGATGGATGACCGGGGCATTTGAGCTTCAGCATCGTCACTCGGAAGACATGTATAAAATAAATTCTGGTTCAACCCATTTAGGTCCCTAACAACACAAAAAAAAATTAAAAAAAAAAACGCCGTAATATACATTTTTCTAACCAGAATGAATTATGTGGCGTCTTACTTCGAAAAGCGCAGATTTTTACACAACTATTAAAATGTGTCCTATACTTACACTTACGCGCGCGCGAAGCCGTGGCCAACAACTATTATCTATAACATTTAAATGACTATTTTCGACATTATTTTGGGGTGGTTAACGCATACGTGGGCAATTGCCGAACTTCACGCGGGCGAAGCCGCGGGCAAAAGCTAGTCATTAACATTATGAATGAAAAAAAAAAATATCGCGCGCGACGAAAAATTTCATTTGGCCCGTGATGTTCAAATTTTCTTACGCTTTTTGCAATTTGCACAGCAGTGTCAGGTTTTATATTGATTAAAAACTGATTTAAACGGATCGTAAATACGTCGATTTCAAAATGGACAATACTTGTATTACGTACAATATTTCATAATTTATTTCGTATATATGGATGACTCTGACGAACAACGTAACGTGAACATCGACATTTTACGTTTACACCATGCGCTCGTGCTAGGGAACCAGATATTTACTTGAAAGTATGACAACCGGGAACACATCAAAACATTTGTAAGTCTTAATAGTGTTTTGTTACGTATACGCGATTTTACACCTTATCTCTATTACGGAAAGATCAAATTCCTATGAAAGCGCTGCACCAAATACAAGAATGAAGCTTGCAAACGTATTTTACGTAAACATTATTATTTTTTTTTTTTTCAGTATTTGCTTTAAAGTGTTTAATTTTCGTGTAAATTGGTTAGAAATAGCCTTTAGATGAAAGTTAAACAAAATTAAACCCTGTTACATTTTTGCCCCGACCGCTATTGTAAAAAAACTGATATTAATAACTTCCGTGAGTCAAATTTGTTTAATTTTTTTAACGGAGGTTTAATATATTAATTTTAGTTATTTTATGTAAAAAAACCGCTGTTTATATTTTTGCCTCAAGTACAATCCAAAAATTACGTAAATGTTTTTTTATCGAAATTTCCGTGGACGAAAATGTTTAATTCTGAAAAAATATATTACTGTCACCAGTTCTTTACCTAAAATAATTAAATTCGTCCTGTTAATAATTTTGCCCACGTTTTTATTCACAAAAACGCGTTTTCGTCTTTTTGACCTTGATCCGGCCTTGGAAAATGTTTAATTTTTTTTTTATTATTTGGAGAGCTAAGGTCAAGTACACGATTCAAGAAAAAAATCGCTGTTTATATTTAATGCAAGGTTCAAACCTAAAAGCCCCGTACTAATATAGGTGTATGTTATCAACTTATTATACTTCTTTGATAAAAGGCCTCAAATGTCAATGTGTGTTAACTGGATAATTCCGGTTAGTGTGTCAAACGATCAAAGAGAATTAACAAACGATACTCGATGGTGTCCTGTGGGGTTCAGTTCTCGGCCCATAACCATACATCAAGAATCGGTATTTTAATCAAACGTCAGTAGGTTGCAGAAAAACCTATGTCATCCAATAGTTCTTCATTTCACCAATTGGTAGAAAGTATACTTACGCCGGGACCAGCAAACACTGCGTTACCGCGACGAAGACAGTAGTTCCTAGTTCCCAATTCATCCTCCAGCAACCTAGTTGAATCACTTAAAAACTTTAGGGTGACAAAAATGGGAAGTACTTAATTCCAGCAGAGCCAAGAAAATTAACTCGGTGGTTATGATGTGTCATTCGCAGCATTCTTTTGTCTCGCTTCCGGTAAATATTTTGTTGTTTCCTACACTGAACTGCTTCAGGAAGTAGACTATTAATGGAATTTTTTTGCAAAAAAATAAGTAGAAAAGTATATGCTTCGGAGCTGGAGCTATCGGAGACAAATGCATAGACAGATCTCTCTCTTTTTTGCTGTCAACAACATACGATTTCTCGGGAAAAACGTGGCCTACACAGCTGGGGGGCGCATTACGATCTTGACACAATATAATCGTGTCATTTAAGTGCACGAGTGACCCCCATAAATAAGGTAATGTTGCGGACAAACTTTACAGTTAGTCAAACCCGTGCGAGATCGACTTACGGCATGGCATCAGACAAGATGTTTGTAACTGCCGGTCACTTTAAGTGTTCATTGGATAAACTAAATTTTGTCTGTCCACTTACCACGTTTTACCTTGGTGTATGCAATTGTGCATAGTTTTTTTTGTTTCTTTTTCTTAAGTAATTTTTCTTCGTTTCTGTAGTACTTATATGATATTGAAAGTAAGTTCAGAATTGGTCACAAATTTAGATTTCCGATTAGAGTTTAGCTTTGTAATGACAATTAGCCATTTTATTTAGCAGTTAAGTATCTGTGGTGGTCTAGACATGTAGTTTGGGTACAGACAGCTACACTATTCATTCGTTATCTCCTCTTTTGGTTTGGGCTATTGATTTTCTGTGTTAATCCACGTACCTTTTTGTGTTAATCGCAAACGATAAGTCCTGAAATATTCAGCTTCTTGATAATTCTATGTACGACCAAACCACTAGCCGAGGAACGGCTGACGATGCACGATCCGAGAGCGTTTAGTATAGATGGGTTACTGGAAAGTGCGAAGAGTATGTACTTTACCTGAACTTAAGAGTAAACTGTGGCTTATAGTAAATTAAATAATAAAAATTTTTTTTTTTTTTTTGTTGTGACTTCTAAATAAATTGAATTCTAGCTACGTTTAGGAAAGGACGACAATTGGCACGCAGACCTTAGCATAAAAAGGATGATAACTCCAGGAATTAAAGCAAGTACTTTTTAGCTAATGAAACTCAACTGACAACAGTTAGACAGGGCTTATTCAGCTAGAACACCGTTTTCGGTTGTATATATGTGTATTTAAAAATATAAAATGCCACCGTTTGACTTCCAACTTAACGTTATGCGGGAGAAGCGTATGCCATTGCGTGAAATGTAATCATAATCACATTACCTTTTTATTAAGTTCTAAAAATAGCAGCGGAGAACGTTATCGCGGGCGTTATCTCATGGCGAGATCGTGGTTCATAGGCGCTTGGCGGTCGTGCGGAGTCGTGCGTGTGGTGCGGGCAGTGAGCACGCCTCCAATGAGCTGCAGCTAGCTAGCCTGGGACAGTGCGCGCGGCCAGCCCAGCTTACTAGGTGCCAACAACATGCTGACTCCGCGCCATGCGGCACCGCGCTACACGGGCTACGTGCGGTTATTGACTCTGGGGGTAGATAGTCTTTATGTATACGGGAGTGGTAAAATTTCTACTGCTACACACCAGGTAAAATTTCTACTGCTACACACCATCTGGAATAATTATCGGGCTACATTAATGAAATAATAAATAAAATGCAATATTACTTTGCAAGCAGTTGTTTTACCTATCTAGCGGGTCTTGAACACAAGTTTTTAGAAGACGAGGTGCATGTTGTCAAAACAGCGGCACGTCAATTGGTCTAATCGGTCGCCGGCTGCGAGCCAATTACTTACTTGACAGCATGGAAGCAATTCCTACATTTGAGGGCGGAAAACGCGCTGCAGGAAGACTTCCCTTTATTGAGTTACAGAAATAGACACGCTCATTGTCGCCATCATGTGTCTTTCGATAAATTAATTTACGTGAAAAAATTGCTTTTGTCGAATTCAGGGGGAATGACAAATGTGCAAGTGACTCTTTGTGCTACGTTTCTCTGGGGCAGCTTCTACAATATTTTGGAACAGCTATGACTGTGTGTGTTTATACATATTAAACTTTGACTGTGTATGAAAGACAATAAAATTCCAAACCGTGAAATCTCTTGAGGGTTGAAAAGTTATTTAGAAGATAACATTGTAATTTTATTGCGACACCAATCTCATTACGCATTATTTTGTTTACTATGATGCAATCATACACCTATGTTGGTTTCGCATCAGCTAGTAGATTATGGAAATATTTGCGTCAAACAAACAATTAAAAAGTGTTTATTAATAGATTGTAATTAAGTATTAATTTCTTTATCTTCACTCTACGACAAGTACATAACTATGTTTATCATGATATTGCCAATACAATAATTACGTTTGCTGTGCCACATCAAAGCGCATACTGTTTCAGATCGTCTGTTATCAACCAATCATTCTCTTATCGTAATAGGACAATGACTCAAGTTTTATGAAACCCTAGGGTTTATCTTGATATGATGTCGCCATAGAGAAAATGCTTTCTGCAAGCAAGTACAGTTGGCCGCAAGTCGCTTCGTCGGTATCACTTTGACTTTGAGCTAGCCTAGTGTAGTACGAATTATGAAATAACAGCCTAGCTTATACTGGTTTAGTTAACACTGATGTGTGGCTTACTGACCGCTGTATGCGATACCCCTAGTTATTCTAATTTGCTAACGGAGATTTCTCCGAAGAAATCTAGTTAATCAGTTCTCTTTAGACATTTTTTTTTGCGTAAAGCCCTGTCGCTTACTTTCGTAAAATATACATATCAGACGATTACATTGAAATTGTACTCGTTCCGCGAGACATCCTCCTCATGGGTATTAATCTGGGTAGACACTTCGTATTGTGATGATGATTCCTGTGTTACTCTTCAGGGAACTACGCGTTTCTGTATCCTAGTATCAATAGCTTAATTGATGTTTTCTTTTGTCTTCCCAAGGTGAGCGTGTCGTAGTGAAGGCGACGGCATGTGGCGCGGCGCGCGGGTGCTGCTACTCGCGGCGCTGAGCCTCTTGGCCGAGCCTTCGCTGGCCGCCAACAAGCAGTTCAACCTTACCATCGGATACCTGCCCTGCCTCACCGGCGAGCTGCGCGACCGACAAGGCCTCACTATCTCCGGGGCACTCTCCATTGCCCTCGAGGAGGTCTGCTCGCATTACTACCCATTAAAACATAATTCAGATAAAACCCGATAGGATATACCTATTAAAATAAATCTAGTCAAGGACGCTGTAGATCTTTCCATTAGCCTCATCTGGCATACCGTGTAATATTTTTAGTATCGCATTAAATCACATGTAACCGGCCTGTAATACTAAACTGATTCCAATGCGGTTTCGACTGATTCATTTATGTTTAAATTCCACACGATGTAATTACACTCAGTACTTGTAGAAGTATGAAATGTCACTATAAATTCGGTTGGACGCGTACAATGATAAAACTTTATTTGATCAGCGCAAAATCATATCTACACTTCCGTAGCTATTTTTAGCTCGAGGGCAAACAAGTTGAGTTAACTTTTAGAATACCTCGTACATAAATAAGTGTCCTATAAATATCTATGCGTTACTATGTGGTTACAGTTATCCCAAAGGCAGGTAGCGTTTTATCCCAGTTTCAGCAAGTATAGGTCATGGACGTGCGTAGAGTTTTAAACCGGAAGGTTGGTTTATCACAAGGGGGATAGGCCATTAATCCCAGTTTTAATAATGAATTCAAAATTCAATGATAGATCTATCTCTACAGATAAGTGTAAATGATCTTATTTTTTTTCCAGTTGAACAACAACACGCAGTTGCTGCCCGACGTGAACTTGTCCCTAGAATGGCACGACACCAAGTTTGACACGGTGACGGCGACGCGCCTGCTCACGGACATGAGCTGCTCGGGCGTCGTCGCCTTCTTCGGGCCCGAGGGCCGCTGTCACACTGAGGCGATCATCGCACAGTCCAGGAACCTGCCCATGATCTCTTATGTAAGCATAACTGCTCCTTGGGTCTCGTGGTCCCAAGCGCGACTGCTGAGTGGGGTCCTGGGTTCGATTTTAAGGACGGGCAAAACGTGATACCGGTAAAATGTGGTGAATAGCGAGGGAGAATAAGGACAAAACTTTGAATGGAATTTCATCGTTGAAAACAACTAGTTCGTCACTAAAAAGGTATTGGGATCATTATCTTTTCTCTTTTTTTTTTTTTAAAAACGTTGCCCCACACTAGGAATTTCTCCTGTGTCGTGGGTGCGTTTACAAACATTTAAACTCACATACACAAACAGCCAGACCCGGAACAACTATCTGTAGGCCATACAAATATTTGTTCCGTGCGGGGATCGAACCCGCGACACGCAGCGCAGCAGTCGATCGCTCAACCACTGCGCCAACCGTACTGTTTTAATTTAATAAAAAAATAGAGTGTGTTAAGGCTACCAATAATATTTAAGTTACGTGAAAATGCCTTTCTAAGTTTCGTCCCGATTCACCCCCGAGTTAGAACTGAGTTTTTCTATTAGGAATTTCTAAGTAGCAGCCCGGAGTTTGGTAGTTGGCGGTATGATACCCCCGTATCTCGGAAACCTCGTTAAACTGTAAGTCCTGCGCCTGATCTCTCTCTCTCTCTCTGGTCGTGTCGGATTGCCGTCCTATCCTACTAAGAGGGTGAGGGAAGAGAGAGTGCAACCGTGCCAGCACTACAACTTGTGTACTATAATATCTACCGCGCAGATGGCTAGTCTCCGCCGAGCTAAGCCACCGTGACCGCAAACGGTCCGGATGTTTATTTATGTAGGCATAATGATGAGATTTTAAGCAGAAGGGTTTTATTAGAGTTTTACATCGCGTCATGTAAAACGTAAACTGACTCTACGCGCCCGCCTAGATTCAATACCAGCTTATTGCTTTTTACTGCCTAACATTAAAAAAATAATAACAAATTTAAGTTAACTGGCTCGCCTCCTGTTATTTGGATGATGGGACCTAAAGATGATTGCCTGGGGATGTACCTAATAAGGTACACCTCTCTCTAATCCGCCGGGGATTACGGGCCTGCTTTTGTATGTTAAATCACGAAGGCATACTAACCCCGAGTGCTGAGAAAATATGTATAACACTCAAAGTTACATAAACTGCTAAAGAAACAGGTTTTTTCAGGTTTTGGCCGAACATCCGACCGGGCATAGATTATATGATATGAGTCGGTCCGCAGAGGTGAGGCATAAAAATATGAAATAAACTTCACATAATGAACGCTTCGTGAAATATTCAAAACACGGTATCCAACTAAATATCACCTATATCCGGCTTTTATTTGGCCATTGGGCCGGATACCGGGTAGTAGTCGGATATTTCGTTATTCTTTAATAAAAACGCCTTAAGTTATAATATTCACTAGAGCGCTTGTTTGTTTCAGAGATGCTCCGATTACCAAACTTCGACACTGTCGAACTTTGCGAGGTTGGAGCCGCCTGGCGCACAGGTAAGCCATATGTGATGGGTTTTGGACATATTGGGATATATCCTTTGGTTCTTATTAGAACCAGAAGCGAAGTGATAATAAGATAGCTGTCGACAATTTTCATTCTTACATCCTATATTTTTAGTATTATTTGCTACTTTTTAATTTACAATAGCAGGTGCGACATTGATCCACAACCTGTTGTCATACTCAGAAGTCTATTAAGCATACGTACCTGGTGGACAACAATGACGTTTTAAAATAGTATGGTTTTAATTTTATTCCAGAGTGAGAAAGAGATGGCGCTTCACGTCCTCTTTAGCTCCGTCTCTTTTCCACACTGAAGTGACATTACATGACAAACAATACTGCTCTAAGACGTCATTGTAAACCCCCAGATCCTGAGTTTTTAGGCCGATACATAGAACTTTATTCAGGAAAAACTCGTGGCTAAATAATAACAGCTGCCCGGGTCGATCTTTAAGGTTAAGCCGTGCTTGCCGAGGTTGGTCCGTGGATGGGTGACCATAATTACATACCGAGTTTCCTCCGTGCCTCGGAAAGCACGTTAAGCCGTTGGTCTCGGCTGTCATTTGTAGATCTTTGACAGTCGTTACGAGTTTATTCAGAAGCCAAAAAAGTCTGACATCCAGTCTTACCAAGGGGTATCATTATACCCAGTGACTGGGTTGTGTAGGTCAGATAGGCAGTCCCTTCATGTAAAATACTGGTACTCAGCTGCATCCGGTTAGACTGGAAGCCGACCCCAAGTTGGTTTGGGAAAAAGCTAGGCAGATGATGATGACATAGAACTATATTCATCCACCAAAACTATTAACAAGTGGTTAAGTTAATGTCTTCTATAATTACAGGCAACAAAATCCGTAATATCGCTCTTACGGTACTATCGATGGAACAAGTTCTCCATTCTGTACGAGGAGTCGTGGGTGACGGTGGCGCTGACGCTTGAGAACCACGCTAAGAACAACAACATGACAGTGAACCACCAGCGGCCGGTCATCGACGGCTTCAAGTGCTGCGAGGAGAAGATGACCTGCTGCGCGCCTGGCTTCTGGTACCAGTTCATACAGGATACCAAGAATAAGACCCGAAGTAAGTGGGTGAAATGTCTTTCTTCTATTGGTCTTATTCAGTTGCTTAAGTGACGAGTCGATACTATTAAAGCACCACAGGTTTTCTTCGTTATTAACCTCTGCACGTAGAAGAGTAATTTTCTTCCCCGGAATTAATTAACATTTTCCATATTATGATCACTTGTTTTTGTCTGATGGTGATTCATCATCATCATTAGCCTATAATGTTCCCGGGAAACAGGCCTTCTCTCTATGAGAGGGAGTGGGCCTTAATCCACCACGCGCGCCCAGTGTGGGTCGTTAGATGTCACATGTCTTCCATTTTTTAGTTCGAGGACATTCTGGTTTTCTAACCATGTTTTCCTTCACCGTTTTTGAAAGCAGCAGTTTTTGATGGTGATTAAAAACCAATATTCTTATCATGTAGGTAACAAATCCTCTGTTGTTTTCAGTTTATGTGTTCTTGGGCTCATCTTCTGGCCTCATAGATATGATGACGGCCATGGATTCTCATCAGCTGTTTTCCAAGGGCGAATACATGGTAATTTTTGTAGATATGATGACATATTCGCCTAAAGAAGCCTTGAAGTATCTTATAAGTAAGTAAATAAAATATATGCTTTTATTTAAAACTAGCTTTTGCTCGTGGCTTCGCTCGTGTTATGTACGGAAAATAATCCACCGGAACGTTCAAAATGTAGCCTGTGACACTCGGGGATAACGTCGGTTCCCGTTAGTGAAAGAATTATCGGAAAATAATATTCTTATATGTATTAATATAAGAATATTTCCCCTTCATAAAAACTTACTAACAAATTCTACCTCTTTATAGCATTAGTATGTATAGATCAATTAGAAATAGAGCTCTATAGAAAAAGAAATGGTAACGTAACTTGTAACTACAATAATTTCTGCGTATTTGTCAGTACTGTTAAATAGTTCCGTTTTCCTTATTGTTCAACCAAAGTGTCATCACGTTGTTCATAAGGCGTGAGGCGTAAACATTACAATTGCAAATCTAATTGAAACAGAAATTATGTATATTAGTGTAGATATTCTGATTTATGTGTTTTGGACACGAGGGTGTTACTTGTCATGTAATGTTCACTCACTCTTGCAATGCATGCATTCTTGCGTCAGTTGTGTCGTATTTACTAGCTCATTATGATTGGGCACAGTCAGTACAGTAAACTATGGACAGCTATAATGGCACTCGATACTACCAGCTCCTTTTACTATAGGTACTTTATTTTACTATGAGTCATAAATTTTGAGTTCCATAACTGCCGTCCTCTTTTATTTCCTATCGTACGGAACAAGTATTAGCTATACAGGATAAAATACTTTCCCCAGAACATAGAATGCCTCGTTGGTCTAGAGGTCGCAACCGCGACTCCTGAGCATGAGGTCCTGTGTTCAATTCCCAGGTCAAGCAAAGCGTTTTTGGGTTTTTTCCATAAGTATTTCTCAGTAGGAGCCACGGAATTGTCCGCGGTTGATGGCTATAGGCTCGCCCCCTTTTACATGGGATTTTTAAACATAACTGGCGAAATTTGGGGGTGTACTATCAGGTACAACTCTGCCAAACCCTTCGAGGATTACAGGCGTGATGATATGTTATGTTTCACAGAAACGGAGGACCGAACGAAGCTAACATGTCCTAACACGCCGGAGTTCAAGAAGCGCGCGCAGTCCTTACTGGTCGTGGTGTCCTCCGAACCGTCCAGCAGCTACGAAGAGTTCACCAACAAAGTCCGCAAGTACAACACCCTGGAACCCTTCAAGTTCAGAGATTCCATATTCGGGAATAAGTTTAATAAGGTAGTTGTTTTAATTTTGGGAGCTCAGAACCGTATCTGCATGTAATATATGTGCTTTATGAATCCTTATCAGTACAGTACGAGTTTGAAAAGTTTAAGGAATTTTATATTATTTAAAGATTTGGCACGTGTCACCCGTTCATGTTCAGTTGCATGCAATGTGTAAATAGAGCAGTTCTTATTTACACGTTGCATGCAACTTGACGGCACGGTTGGCGCAGTGGCGATCGACTGCTGCGCTGCGTGTCGCGGGTTCGATCCCCGCACGGAACAAAAAAATTGTATGGTCTACAGATAGTTGTTCCGGATCCGGCTGGTTGTGTATGAGAGTTTAAATGTTTGTAAACGCAACCACGATACAGGGTAAATTCCTAGTAAAAGAAAACGTTTAAAAAAAAATAAAAAAAGAACTTATTGTATCACGCCGCTTACCATTTTTATTCCTTGATTGTTGCATGTGTGTGTGTACTCTTCAAAAAATTTTTGCCCATATTTGAGCAAAAAGGATAAACTTTTAGCTAAATATAAATTGAATTAATACACTAGAACCGTGTATCTCAACATAATCCTCTATTTACAGTTTGTTTCCATCTACGCTGCGTACTTATATGATTCGGTGAAACTTTACGCGAAAGCTTTGGATGAAATCATAAAGGAAGAGACTCGTACTGAAATGCTGACGATGACCAAACTGACTACTATTGCCACCAACGGGACGCGTATCGTCGCCAAGATGATACAAAGTTCACCGTACAAAAGTAAGTTTGTTGCTTTATACAGTTTTCTTAGTACAAAATAAGAACGTCAGGTTTGGAATATAAATTCAATCTTTGATTTAACATATTTAGTTTGTGGTTGAACAAATAAAGAATTCATACCACTTTTTAAATAATTGTAATGTCATCAATTATAACGTTGTAGTAAGAATATCTCACTTCTCGCAGGTATATCCGGCATGTCCATCCGACTGGACGAGCGAGCGGACTCGGAGGGCAATTTCTCCGTGCTCGCGTTCAAGCCGAGCAAGTATCGCGACGGCGACGTCAACTGTTCCTACAGCATGATACCCGTCGGCCACTTCCAGCATCAGAATAAACGAGAGTTTCCTGTGAGTGCATCTTATTCACGACATAATTTTATGATTCAATTACCGAACGCGCGTCATGTGACTAATGTCATTGTAATAGGGTTTCAGTTGTAATGAATGACGCACGTTCACGAATTTTCTTAACATAATAATGAAACAAGATTTTAATTTTTCCAGGAGTATAAACTAAACCCTCGTCTACCAATCGACTGGCCCGACAGCGTCAAACCAGAAGACGAGCCTTCTTGTGGGTTTCTAAACGAGAAGTGCCCCAAAGACGATTCTCAAATAACGTCTCTGGTGGTCGCGGGCACGTTAGCCGTGACTCTGTTCTGCGCGCTCGTCGTCACCATCAGCATATACCGCAAGTGGAAGATCGAGCAGGAGATCGAGGGTCTCCTGTGGAAGATAGACCCACAAGAGATAGCTGGATATTTGGGCAGTGGGCTCGTGTGGTCGCCTAGTAAGGTAACCCCTTACCAGAAATAGACGCGCAGGCAAGCGCTAGCTTTTGTGTAAACAGTGCAGACTTTATGTGCTATTATGTGGTTGTTACATGGTCGAAAACCGGCGTTCCTCGAATAAATTGTTTATGTTGCAGCTGAGTTTAGCGAGCGGGATATCGTGCGAGAGCAAATGCTGCACGCAGATATTCACGACAACTGCGCAGTTTAAGGGAAATGTTGTCAGGATCAAAGAGCTCAAGTTTTCCAAAAAGAAAGTAAGTGCAGATATTGTTTTCTATTATTTATTTTTCGGCATTCTCACTTATGGCTTTCAACCAAAATGAATCAATCGTGGAACTGTGTAAACTTGCAATTATATATTAGCCACATAGTTTCTAAGTACTATATTACGTGTAGTTAATAAAGATGCTTGTTATTCGCTAGGACATTCCACGTGAGATAATGAAGGAGATGCGTCTGCTCCGCGAGTTGCGCCACGACAACTTGAACTCGTTCATCGGCGCCGTCGTGGAGCCACTGCGCGTTCTCCTACTCACTGACTACTGTGCCAAAGGGAGCTTGTATGTAAGTATTGCTATTTACTTTAGTCGCTGCTTTTCACGAGCTCGCTACATTCAATTAATGTTAAACCCGATGTCAATAACTTAAAGACAAATAACGCGGGTTCGTGGTTGTATCAGCCAAACGACCAGAATTACCTATTGGAATTACGAAATGTCAAATACTTGCGCTCAAATGTCACGTGACTGCAATAAAATAAATATGGTGTTGTTTCCAGGATATAATCGAAAATGAAGATATAAAGCTGGACAAAATGTTTATATCTTCGCTAATTCATGATCTCATAAAGGTACGTCTTATTCCAGTGCTAACTTTACCATCGAAGTATTATTTTTGAACTAGCATGAACGTATTAATAATGTACTTTTGTTTCAGGGTATGATGTTCATTCATACTTCGCCATTAATTTTTCACGGAAATCTCAAATCCTCGAATTGTGTTGTAACGTCTAGGTGGATGCTACAGGTCAGTTATTTTATTTTATTTTTTCCAATACAAATTATACTCCTGTAGATTTCTAACGGATAGAACATCTGTTTGAACTGACAACAATCTTTCGCAGGTTGCTGATTTTGGACTCCACGAGCTTAGAGCTTGTGCTGAAAACGATTTTATAGGGGAGCACCAATATTATAGAGGTAAGATGACATGACGGAAATATCTTAACGATTTACGAATAATATCCTTTATAAAGGGTGTAAAACACCTCTTAACGAAGCCGAAAGGCACTGGTTCTCCCTGTCATTGCGATAATTTTTTTGTTCTACATCATACCTGGGAACCTTCTAGTTACGGAGATATTAGGGGTCAAAGTTCCAACTTTCTGACAAGTATTTTTTTAAATACAAGTTTTTAATATAAGATTTTTACTTTAAACACCTCCACGACCCCCGTAATATTCAATCCGTCCATCAGCACAATGTTTTGAGTGCGTTACATTGAGTTCTACCACAAAACATGATTTTACACCCCCCAAAAATAAGTCGTTTCCCAGCAATAATTTTTGCGTAAAGTTACTTAGTTTCATGTACAGAATGCTTGGTTGACGGCTTCGTGATGAGGTGATTTACACGGTGTATACAAGGTGTTGTTTTGCATCCTCGTCAAATTCAAGGAGGTTACTATGCTAATGATTCTCGTTCCTAATCAATAATAAAATGATTATGTATTTTTTTATTTTTTTCTTATTTACGGAAACCGGTAAGTGTGAACCACCCGTGTTTTAAACGCGGGCCGTGTGATTCTCGCCCTATAACCGCGCTTCCACAAATACAAACAATCTCAAACGTTTATTCGATAATTTATTATTTCCTAAACCATGTTAAGGGCGTTATTATGAAATACTGACAAACATAAACAAACAAAAAAAACAGGGTTTATTAATAATTAACTAGGTACCGTAATTTAAACCGATTATTTATGTCTTGTGTGACAACCTCCTGAATTTTGACGAGGATGCAAAACAACACCTTGTATATACCAATATACAATTGAACGATATATTAACATTATCTGTTCTTTTAATTTGCAGGCTTATTATGGAAGGCTCCAGAGCTGCTAAGGGAGATGGATAACCCCAACGGCACGGTTGGTGGGACGCAGAAGGGCGATGTTTATGCATTTGGGATAATTCTATATGAAATAATAGCTAGAAGAGGGCCTTTTGGTTTGACGGGGACAGAACCCAAGGGTAAGTGAAAACAAATACTTTACTTTTCTCTTACAGCTAGCGTCAAAACTACACGCACGAAAATACTCTTCGCGTATTGAAGTTTTGTTTATTATTTCAGATATAGTAGAGCGTCTGAAGAGACCAAAGTTAGACGGCGAGGAGTTGTTCCGACCTGACACAGACGCTCTGGACCCGGCTCCCGAGGACTACGTGGTGGCGTGCATGAAAGACTGCTGGACCGAGGACCCCAACTTGAGACCCGACTTCCCCATTATCAGAAGCCGCCTCAAGAAAATGAAATCTGGAAAGTGAGTGAAACATTTCTTACGATATCTAGTTATGTAGACGATTTTGAACCCTATAAGAGTGTGCCGTGAATGGTATGGTAACGTTTTGGATATTAAATATTTCAGATCAAAAAACATAATGGATCAAATGATGGACATGATGGAGAAATATGCTAATAATTTAGAAGAACTAGTCAACGAGAGAACGAGGCTATTGATAGAAGAGAAACAGAAAACCGAAGACTTATTACATAGGATGCTACCAAAGTAAGTCACTTTTTGTATTATTCTTCAATATTTATACATTCCTGTAGCAAATACAATAGTTATATCCAAGTTATATGTTCTGTATAAAAAACTGATGACATATCAGTTAATGTCAATAACCATTCGCGCATATTTGAACATTAGTATAGTTTTGTGTCTAAGAATGCATTAAAAGAAACAAGCTTTACTATGTTTATAGACGCGCCAGTCGCGACTGGCAGCGTCGTGATGTGCATGTACATGTCATTAATATTCTGTGTATGTTAGCGTCATCAGCTAATCGTTATATTATTACTAATTTGAAGGTTTGTTTTGTAATCAGTGTAATTAATAATAATATATACATGTGAGCACAGTTGAGGAAGACGCAAATACAACAAGCTGTATCACATACCCGGATGTCACAGTAGTGTGCGTACTGGTTTACATTAAGTCCAAGTCTCATCGCTGCGATGTGATAACTAACTTAGACGTTCTGTGAATCTCCGTACAAGTAGGTACACGAAATTTTCAACAGTCGAGTCAACGGGTAATAATGTGCTATTTTTATTGCAGGAATAATCTTTTGATTTACGTCATGATTATGTATTCTTCTGTAACTCTGTATTGTACAATAAAATGGGAGTGTATTATCTTACAAACATTGGCGTGATTTATGTATAGAAGTAACCACACCATAGGTTCTTTAGTATTTATTGAATCATGAACATTATTGACGCTTAAATATTATTTTGATTGATAATGGCACTATAAATATACTAATACACATAATATAGTTCATTCATCAACACATGAAACATCGACATGGACTTGATGTAAAACAGTGGTACGTCGTCTAAAAATTTAATGTATTCACTTTGTTGTACTTGTGTTCTTTTCCAGATGTGGAGGTTGAATCCATTATAGAAATGTCGTGAAAATGTCTTGAGGTAATTAACTCCCTATTGGTGATTGTAGTTTAATTTGGTTTGCCTCACACAGGTGGCAGGCTCACGTCACAATCTTCACCGAAGTGTTCCGACATTGTGACACACGAGGCTCACCTCTCATTAACCGAGTTTGAGTAGAAATAGCGCTTGCTTGGGGTTCTGTGGCGGGTCCGCGTGACGTCGTTGTCGGTGATGGCAGTTTTTAACTGGTTTTATAGCTTTTTGCAAGTGATTTTGTAGAGTTTCTATGGTGAACTTTCAGTATTGGGGCACGAGTGAACTATTTCAAAACTACACTGCACTTTTATTATTTTTAATTTATAGATCAGCATGCTTAATATTAATAGTACTACCTACTTCCACTATAGTAAGACTTTCTCACTTTATGAAATATTTATATTTTAAGTATTTTTTTTTTATATCTAAGCGCAAACTGTTATTATGTAGTTTTTTCTTGTAAATTATTTTTAGTTTATTAATATAGTGCTTGTGATTGAACTGTACATAATTGTAGGGGTTTTTTATTAGTGTATGTTTTTATCCGTAGCTCTTAGTAAGAAACTAGCAGCATGATCTGAAGTAGTTGGGTAAGTTGGAGTGATATTGTGTTTCATCAGAATATCTGTACAAGTGTGGATGGTGAGGCCAGTGTTTTAAGCTACGACTCATTACTGTGTCGTGTTGTGTCGTGGCGCGGGATAGGCCAATCAAACGAAACTGTTCAGGGTGACGTAGAATCACGAGTATTGGCTAATGCTGCTTCACAAGACACGACACAACACAATAATGTTAAGCGCGGTGTACATGAGGGTGGTTGTTGCAGGTCAGTAGCGCGACGGCTGACGACGGGCGAGGGCGTGGAGCCGGAATCCTTCGACTCCGTCACCATCTACTTCAGCGACATCGTCGGCTTCACCGCCATGTCAGCCGAGAGTACGCCGCTGCAGGTCGTCAACTTCCTCAACGATCTGTACACTGTGTTTGATAGAATAATCAGAGGCTACGATGTTTACAAAGTGGAGACTATTGGGGACGCGTATATGGTGGTAAGTTATATTATTTTCCTTTTTGAGTTACTAGCCTCAAACTGCAACAAAATAGATATTATGATGTTATTTCTTGCATTTCCAGGTATCTGGTCTCCCGATAAGGAACAACGACAGACACGTGGGTGAGATTGCCTCCATGGCGCTCGAATTGTTGAATGCAGTCAAAAGTCACAAAATATCTCATAGACCAAATGAAACACTCAAGCTTAGGATAGGAATTCATACTGGTAAGTGTTAAACTTGAATGACACGTTTTATGGCCACTTGAGATTAGTTTGATTTAACATTTAACAGGCTCTACTGAGACTACCCAGAGATACTTTACATCCAGATTTGAAAAGGCATTGTAAAGTGTTTCGATTGGCTATTGTTTTATCGTTCATTCATTAAATGAATGAAAATTTTTAGAACAAAAGACTTACTAACGAAACACATTTGACGAAATAATTTATGATTTATATTCCAGGCGCAGTAGTAGCAGGCGTGGTGGGTCTCACGATGCCGCGCTACTGCCTGTTCGGTGACACCGTGAACACGGCTTCGCGCATGGAGTCCAATGGCGAGCCGCTCAAGATACACATCTCTCCGAGCTGCAAGCACGCACTCGATAAGATCGGCGGCTACATCGTCGAGCCTAGAGGCACTATTCCTATCAAGGGGAAAGGGCAGGTTGGTCGCTGTGCTATAAGTGTTTAAGTAAAAGTAGTTAGTACATTGTCACGAGGGCTCTGTTGTTAAACATTTGTGATAATGTCTGTGGAAATTGTCGATATAACATGATTTGACTGTCCACCAGATACCAAATACATTTAAAATGTCCTTTATGGGCTTGCGTCCTAAAATTTATAACTAGGAATTACTACTAATTACACGAAGACGCCAACACTTTATCAACACTTTGCAAACGATTTAAGTCGTCATATTTAAGCTGATCTAAACGTTTCGATTTTTTTTTGTAGCTCATCATCTTGCTCAGCATCATAGCTGTTGGGCTTCGATTTTTCCTCTTGGAAGTTTTCTGGTGAGCATTTAACAAGGGGAGACGTAGCTGTAAACTTTTGTTTCTGTATTATAGCTCCAGACATACTGGTTGGTCAGTGCCACAGAGAAGGCTATACAGAAGAGGGCCGTCGAAGGGGAGGAACGTCCCTTGTTCCGCCGACCCAGACGAAGTCCCAGATTGGCGGACTCCAGACATCCTTCACTATCAGGTATTTTCTTGGTGGTGGCGCGACATCATTAGTAATGATGTCGCGGAGTGGTTTTTGTGGAGTGGTTTGTTTTGTTATTACATTGTCTGTATTTTCTATTGTTAGAGATTATCCGCGAAATGAACTCGACACAACGCACACTACAAATATATGAAATCTCGTTGAAATTTTGAATTAATTTCAGTTCCAATAACATATGTTATGGTTTGTGCAGGTGGTGGCGGCGGCAGTACCATCCGGCAGCGCATGTCGAGCGGCGCCCGCGACGGTGACGTCATGCGCGGGTCGCGCTGCTCGCTGCCCGCGCCGCTGTGCTCGTCGCCGACGTCGCAGCGCCGGCCTGAGCAGGCGCCCCGGCCCAGGTACGCGCCCTCCCCGCCCGCCCCGCCCGCCCCGGCCCCCGCGGCCCTGCAGTCAGTAATGTGCGTCTTGTGCAGGCACGCGCTCAGCTCCATCGCGTCGTCCACGGCGTGCTCGGGCTCGCCCGACGAGCCGGCGGCGCGCTGGGGGCTGCGCGCGCAGTCGCTGGACCTGCTGCCGGCGCGCGACGTGCGCCTGCGCCGCCTGCACGCCGCGCGCTCGCTGGAGCACGACGTGGGCGTGGCCACGGTGTGCGGCGACCCCGTGTTCAACGGCACCATCATCGGCATCGTGACGGACGAGGCGCCGCGCGACGAGGACAGTCCGCTGCTGCGCAAGACCAGCCTGTCCAGCAAGCAGGAGCGCGCGCGGCGGAAGGCGCCCGAGGCCAGCTACATCGAGTTCTACAAGCGCTGGCGCTCGCTGGAGAACGTGGCCGAGGGCAAGGCGGGCCCTCGCAAGGCGCCGCGCTTCGCCATCCCGTCGTGGCTGCTCGGCATCTTCTCGGGCCGCGAGCCGGGCAACGAGCTGCGTCACGCCCCGCCGCTCCTCGACACCGAGTCCGCCGTCTGAGCAGCTGCACGCACTATGTTACATTATATGTATATTATATGAGATGTTGTAAATAATATGTGTAAGTAAAACGATGTTACCGTCAATTGTGAAATAAGTTTAATGTTATTAAATAATTTCTATTGAACAAGGTCTCTTAATAATACTGACGTAGATCACAATTACATTAAGTGTCATTCGAGAAGCGAGAGGTGCGGTAATATCGTGAGGACTACGTTTGATTCGTGAGAGCGTTCACCTCCAACCTTAAGGTAGAACTCCTCGTCGCTCACGAGACGACCAATCTCGCACATATAAGTAACTGCTGCGATTCAGATCGAGCTATGCTTGAAATGTCGCAGTAGCCAGAGATGCATGTCGCTACCATTGACTAGGATTACATCGTAAGTACAAATGCACGCATTACGCGTCCGCGAGCAGTGGGATGCCGGCGCCGTCGCGCTCGTTGTACGAGCAGCCGTTGATCACGAGCTTGATGTCGCAGTGCTTGATGTCGCACTGCTTGGTATCACACTGCTTGGTGTCGAACTGATTGGTGTCGCACTGCTTGGTGTCGAACGGCGCGCTGTCCTGCAGCAGCATGGGCGTGGCGGCGGTGGGGGCCGGGGCGTTTTGGACACATTCCGTGTGTTCTATAATAGGACACGACACGCTCGTGTATTCATGTCGGAGGCTGGGTGCTTCTAATAAGTCGCATCGTTGCGCTGGAGCTAGTCTTCCTTCCCCAACCACCTGAATACACGAATTACATATAGTATTCTGCTTCATAACCGACTATCCAGAATAGCTAGAAAGTACTTACTTCCCTGAGATACTCATCGCTGCGGTGATGTAGAACACCGTCTGTGTGCGATTCTAAATGATTCCCGGAAGCGAAACGCAACTTTTTAGGAGATTCTAAACTGCAACATCTGTAAAATGAAGAGTTTATTAAGCCCTGGTTATTAATGTTATTAAGTTCTGGTCCCGATGTCCTTAACTAAAATACGAGCGATTTTAGACTGTATGATGTAAGAGATAAAGTCCAACATAACCTATGTAGTCCACCGACTTGATTCTTCCAGTTCTTAGTCTTGAGCGAGCTGCGTTGTCCTCGCTTGTCGGTGCTGCCGGGCGGCTGCACGTTGTCCCTCGCAGCGCGTCGCCGCGCCCTGACTGCGGCCGCGGTGGGCTCTTCACCCTTAAGCCAATATGTCACCTGATCCCGCTTGCCCTTCATTGCTACTATGCCCCGCTCCTCAAGAATGTACCCGCCTAGTTGGTCCAGCAGGGTCTTGCACGTTTGGCTACAGTGGATTTTCAGGGCTGAAATACAATATTGAATATTAAGTAGGTAAAGTTGACTTTATGCCGCCAAAATACCATATTCGAATTGTGTTGAAAGAGATACTTACGCGCCCCTGTCGATTCGAAACGACTGGCTGTGTTGACTGTGTCTCCAAACAGGCAATATCTGGGCATCTTTAGTCCTACTACGCCTGCACAAACTGGACCTGAAAACGTCAGATGATTAGCTTATACAAATTCTGGCCCAAATATGACTGTGAATTCGCACATTGATACTATAAAAGTTGTTTCTACACTTCTATGATAGAATCAATAATATTTATGTAAGTATGTACCTGAATGTAATCCAACGCGAAGCATAAGTCGATGGTCAGGCCGGTGTCGCAATCGAAAGGCTCGTGTGGCTGATAACAGGGCTAGGGCCATTGATGCTACCTCACCTGCGTGAAGTATACCGTTCCGAATGGGTAGGCCTGATACCTGGGAATAAGTAAGAACTATATTAATCTTGATTCTGAAAATCCAGGTATGAAAAAAGATCTAGTTCTCATTAATATACTTACCACCATATAAGCATCGCCTATTGTTTCCACTTTATATACGTCAAAATTTTCTAATATTGAATCGAAGCACGTGTACAGATCGTTCAAAAAATCTACCACCTGGAAACAGAAAAAACACGAGGTAAAATTACAGAAACGTAAATGAAATGTTACTTATACCCAGGCTTAAAAGTGGACCAATAGATCTGATCATCAAATATGTATTAAGTTATTCATACGTTGGTTTTATTATGCCAAGTAGGTGTTTACCTGTAGCGGTGTGCTCTCTGCAGACATGGCTGTGAAGCCAACAATATCACTAAAGTAAATTGTCACGGAATCATAGCTCTCTGGCATAACTCGTCGCCCTCGCTTCAATTGCTCGGCGACGGGTGCTGGAAGCATTTCTTCTAATAAAGCCTCTGAAAAACAATTTTAAAGACAATTAGACAATAATGCATTTGCGTTTCAAAACCAATGTCAGGTCTTAGAATTCATACCAGTCTTTTTTTTCTCCTCCTGTAATTGATCTGTCCTTTCATCCACTAAAGCCTCGAGATTGTTCGCGTATTTCTCCATCATTGCTATCATGTTATCGAAAATGTTTGGTTTCCTGAAATAGATTTGAAGAATGTTGAGTTACTCGTGAGTACACTTTTCTAACCGACTTAAAAAAGGAGTTGGTTCTCTATTCAGTTGTATGTTTTCAACCCCTGATCAAAAAAGAGGGGTGTTATAAGTTTGACGTGTATATCTGTGTATCTGTGTGTCTGTCTGTGGTATCGTAGCTCCTAAACGGAAGAACCGATTTTGATGAAATTGGTTTCGTTTGAAAGGTGTTTTAATCGAGAGTGTTCTTAGCTATGTTTCGATAAAATCTGATCAGTCGTTTAAAGGCCATCACCTCTTTTCTAGTTGAAGGGAAATTAACAATTTCCACAGGTCTGATCGATTCGAAATTTGAAATCTTGTCACTTGTCACCATGGGCATTGCCAGGGGGGGTGGGTGCTTATCCCCCCCTCCCCCCAGAAAGTTTTTTTTTTTAATTTTTGCTGTTTTCGTTAATTGGCGAGATGACACGCAACACCGAGAAAAGTGGAAGCAATGGAGCAGGCCTCCCGCTCCGCCCAGAGCGGGAGAAGTCATTGAATGATTTCCCATCCGGAAAAAAAAAATGGGGGAGGCCTATGCCCAGGCTAAGATAAAACAATATAAGTTTAAAAAGCAGCGACACAAAAAACCTCTAAAAAACCAAAAATAAAATAATCCAAGCGTCTTAGCGTCGGGGGACCGCTAAGTAGACCGCTTAGTACAAGCACATAACAAAGCGGACCCCCGACGCTAAGACGCTTGGATTATTTTATTTTTGGTTTTTTTACAATCACATTCTGTAATGTAAAAGTACTTACATGCCCTTCCGTAGAGGACGTAATCGAGTGCGGATAGCTTTGAAGTCTGGCCGAGCTGTTGGCTCATCTGTCCAACACTCGGTGCAACATTCTCGTACACAGTCAAAACTACCAGTCAAGGGCTCCAATGGAGGTCTGGAATTCAGAAATACAGATTTATTTATTAGTTTAAGATTCCACTGTCTTTCTAAAACCATTAAAGTAGGTTAGTGGCTAGAAAAAGAATGTACTTTTTGTTATGTCAAGCTTTTTGTCTGGCGAGCAGACCCTGTTATGTTATTGGTCCAGTTGAGCAGGCCATTTTTGTGTTGGTTAGTAGACCTTAGGCCACGTTGCCTGCTCAGACACATACCTACCTGTATGGCGCAATGTCGGGTGATGCTATCCTGTGCAGAAGAGATGGCACAGGGAGGGCGTCGCCTCCGAAGGGACCTCGTCTCGTGTGTAACTCGTACAGCACTAGTGAAAACGCGTACACGTCAGATTGTGGGGAGCCGTCGTGTAACTCTACTGTCATGTTCGTGGTTTCCTTGCCCCACCCCGCTGAGCGCAGCAACTCCGGCGATAAATAAGCTAAACCTGTGAAAGTTATAGGAATTTATCCATATATTTGGCTAAAAAGAGATTATGCATTAAATCTTCTTTTAAAATATAGATGAATCAGATATACCTATAGATGGATCAGATATATAGTACCTAGAAAATTAACTTAACCAAACCAATAAGGTTGATAGGTTGAGAAGATTATAAGCTATGCAATTTTAGAGATGTGGTAGCAATAAGTCCTTACTTTCTATATGAGATCTCAAAGCATTAGACTCCGATGGTGGTAGTTCCCCCTTCCGGAACTCCTTTAGTCCAAAGTCTGCCAATTTGACCACCCAGCGAGCGTCCACTAAGCAGTTTGAAGGTCGCAGAGCACCGTGGAACTGCAGCGGTGATTCGTGGATGAAAATCATGCCCTAAGAAGACAAACTTTGGTTAGAATAACAGCACAGAGCAAAAGTGAAGGCAGAAAGCCAAACAACTCCCAGTTTTTAAGTTGGATATAGTTTTAGCCTTAGGAGGTACGGTACGGTCAGCAGCATAACCGTATACTTGGCAAAAAAAAAAAACTTAAATTACCGGTATTTTTTCACATAATCTCTTTATAAATGAATGATGGTAGTAGGGAAAAAAAAAAAAAAACAGAGTTTTATTTCAAGAGATACCTTCCGTATCCCGTGAGATACATTGCCTTGTTCGTAAGGAATAACTATCTCAGGCGAATGTATCTCATGAGACACACTGCCAAAAAGAGGTAATAATACAAATGGATTAAAAAATTATAACTTTTAATTAATGAGATCACATATTTGTAATAAATAAGAAATTTCTAGTGGTGAAAACTATAAAAACAATTTCTACCAGGTATTAAGCACAATCTGACTCCACACTTAGTACATGAGACAGTGGTTTGTCCTTTGTTTAGTTTGAAAGAAAGAAAGAAGAAAGAAAAAATGTTTATTTGACGTCAGTCACGCACACACACAATAATAATATTAAAAAAAAGTTACAAAAAAAAGAGAATATACATAGTGTGTTGTGTGCCTCACGGCTGCGCCAAAAAGGTCCATTTCAGCATTCATGCCAGACAGGTGATGCTGTCTGACGCTGGTCTTCCAATGAACCTTGAGGGGGTAGGTAACAAACAGAAAACAGTTTCAAACATATTCTATAAATAAATGGTTACAATAAATATATATCGAGTAAATGTAAGTAATAAGTATTTTATTTTGTAAGAAAGTACCTAATACTGGTAACAATAAATAAATCTGAAATAAATACAGAGATAAACCAAGACAGAATAAATATTTTTGACAGAATAAATAAATAATTTAGGTAAGTACAAGAAAAACAGTATAACTACAAAGCATCTCATTCAGGCTGTGGACTTATGACGAGGAATTGAGAGCAGATTGGCCGTGGGACGGGCAGAGTAGCAATAGTTCGCATGTATGCATAATGACGTACAGTACGTATACGTACACGGCGCAGTCTGTAATTATTGAGCGTTTATATGATTGAAACATTAATTGCGACCATATCCAGTTTCTGCTGTGCTTCTATCGAATACTGTCGCAGTCGTGTTCTGAACGTGTGAATAGTGCCCGTAATGGAGGAGGAATATTATTCCACACTTTAGATGCAGCGTATCGGAAACTACCTTTGAAAACTGATGTCCTATTAGATTGTGTCGATAATTGCTGCGCACATAGCCTAGGTGCGCATTCCCGTCTACTAGCCATCCAACTTAACTTGTCGTATAAATACTTCGGCTTCGTAGTCTTAATAACACCAAAAAGAAGACACGCTAGGTGTAACTTTCGCCTCGACTTCATTTTGAGCATACAGTGTTTGTTTAGGGGGTGACATGACTTCTAGGGGGAACCGAGTAACAGAATAGAGCACACGCGTTTTGGACTCGTTGTATAAGTCTATCCGCACGAGCCAGCAAACGTGGGCCGTAAACCGTATCAGCGTAATTTAGTTTGGAAAGTACAAGGGTCTCGACCAGCTGTTCGCGAAGCTTTTCAGACAGGTAAGGCCTCATTTTATCCAGCAGTTTCAGGCGGTAAAAACAGTTTTTCACGGAGTTAGCGACGTGTTTTTCAAACCTAAGGCTGTTGTCCATACATAACCCTAGGTTCCGCGCCTCATTAACTCGGTCAATAGGCTCACCCATTAGAGTCAAATTAAGGCTTGCAGGTAGCTTCTTTAACTGCTGCCTTGTACCAAACAACATATACTTAGTTTTTAATGGGTTTAAAGCTAAACTGTTCTCATCTGACTAAGTGGCGATTCTTTCCAGGTCGTCATTTAGGTCTTTAATAGCTGAGTCAATGTCGTCAGGCTTAAAAGACAAATATAATTGCACATCATCAGCATAAATGTGATATTTGCATTTCTGCAGACACTTTATTATGTCTGCACAACATAAAATAAAAATAATAGGACCCAAGATAGATCCCTGAGGAACTCCTCTTTCTATTGATGTAAGGGCCGAAGTCAGGGTAGTACGCAAAATAAATCACAATCAGCCATGTAAATTTTCTTTTTTGAGCTAAGTAGTACCTATGAAACGAAACTGCGCGAACTTGCTTAGTAGGAAAAGTACGCGCACACGCTCGAGGAAAATCAAGTTCTAATCCATGCGGCATAAGTTTCATTTTGTCATGGCAGTTTCATTTAGTGCCATCTCTGAGTGTGATATGGAGTGAAATTACTTTTTAGGTGCGTTCAATTTGGATGCGTTCGTAAATTGTTTGCAATAAAAATCTAGTGTAACAAATATCGTTGTTCTCAAAAGTTACGAAAATTGCCTTATATCTAAAAATTACATACATGTTACGCGAGGGGGTCAAAAGTTACGAAAAATGTAAGAAATGTAACCTTCTGGCAACACTGTTCCTGAATCCAGATTGTAGGTCAGGTAATATCTCGTTATCTTCTAAAAACTTGGTTAATTGACGGCATACTATCCTCTCCATAACCTTTGAAAGACAGGGCAGAACACTGGTAGGTCGCAAGTCTTTAACCTCTATAGGGTTCGGATTCTTGGGTAGAGGTCTAACTGTTTTTAACAATTTTCCATTGGTAAGGAAACTTAGCTGTCCATATGGAACAATTAATCATGTCAGTGATAGTTGCTAAGGTGTACGGCAGAGTCAGGGTAAGCATGCTCAAGGTTCAGCATTAGACTTTAGGTCAGATAGAATGCGGGAGACATCATTTTGGTCTACCGGACCAAGTGTGATAGTAGCTCCACTATATCTGTTGGTCTCATAAAATGATATAAGCGAAGTGCTAGCTACTGGGTTTCCAGGGACAGTCAAAAAATTGTTATTAATAAGGTCTGGGTTCCTAAAATGTGAGGGAAGGTCTTGTCTTTGCTTAGAGGGTGCAAACGTGGATTTAATGTTCCTCCATAGTAATTTTGGATTATTAATTTTATTATTTATATTGTGCCTGAAGTATGCAATTTTTTCATAATATAGGGAACTTTCAACTAAAGATTTTAACTGTTTGTAGTATTTTTTTTTATTTCTGATTTCGTACACCTATACTTGCCTAGTGCATTGTCTCGTAACTGCATCATAAGTTTAATGGTGTCCGTAATCCAAGGATACGATAATTCCTTAATAGTGCAGGTTTTTAGTGGTGCGTGGACATCAAACAAATATATTATGCAGTGATTGAAAGTATCGACCATGTCATTAATATCGGCTTGTTCAGAAACACGCTCAATGTTTGATTGTGTCAAATCCTTATGGAAACTATCTAAACATATATCTTTAATTGGCCTAAATTTAGTTACGTAAGGTATGAACTTGTCCCGCTTTACAAGAAATTCGCTGACTATAATGGAGTGGCCAGTAATCGAACCAAAGGATTCCACTGTCGTATACCTAGGCCTAAGGTCTGTGCACAGTAGGTCGATCAGAGTTTCACTCGTATCTGTGAAATGAGTTGGCATCGCGACTAACTGAGCAAGACTCGTGTAATTTAAAAATTCTTGCACCTTTTTAGTTTTAGTCTCGCTTACGTTGAGCATATTTACATTAAAATCGCCCAGCAAAATGTAATGATCGCAATTTCCCAGTGTGGTAAAAGTATTCGTGATGGCATCCAAGAAGAGGTCTATGTCAAGCCAAGGTGGCCGGTACGCTGTACCGATGGCAATTTTTTTCCCGCTTAGCGAGATTGTCAGCCACATCTGTTCGACGGAATCGAACTTGGGATCAACCGCGCCAGAAATGATACGCGCGCTCAGGCCCCGGCGTAGGTAAAAACCAACAACCCCACCACGCCCCGCGCGAACAGCTGTAGGCCGCGGAGTGTGACACAGGCGGTAACCGGGGACAATAGGCGCGCGCCCCTCCTCGCCCACCCGAAGCCAAGTCTCGTTTATTGCCATAACATCAAACCCATGCCTGTCCATTGCACAGATCAAATCGTCATGGCCTGTTCCCAGAGACCCTGCGTTGAGAAAGCAAAGTTTGCACCTGCCCTTTGTCCCGAAATGGCCAAGTTGGTCACTGCAAATTTCTGTTGCCGGTCTTGGAGCAACAGGCGCCTTGATTAGTTTTGATGGGGTTGGCCCCTTCACATTGTCAGTGTGATTCGTGGTGGTTCTGTGGCGTAACAGTAAGTTTTTGGCTATGTTGTACCTGAATTGTTTCAAACTCATTGTTTTTCCATGACGGATATTTCGCCGGTATAATATCCAACTATTTGTAATACATATATCTAACAACTGTGATACCAATGGTAGGTACCAGCGGTGCCCCTTTAGCTCAGTTCTATAGAGAGCTATTAGCATATCAGCTAAATCAACACCGCCCATATGGGCGTTGTAATGCTTTATGATTTCAGGACATGGCACTGCTGACCTCTGTTTTTTCTCCTTGTCGTATCTTTGGCTCGTAGATATAGGGTGGACATCGACATAGCTGCTTGCAGTAGTGACACACTTATTGTCGTACCACTTGACGACACACACTTTCTTATTATTGCACACGACTTGTGAAGGAGAGCCCCTTGGTTTCTTCTGGGCTTCTTCTCAGCTCCACGTAATCTGTTTGCACTTATAGTTCCAAGGGAAAATATAACCAATCTTGGTCTAATTGCTCTGGAGCGTGTTGACGTTAAAGGAGTCCTTGGAGATTGTGGAACTGTCGGAGCTGGAGCTTGCTGTGGAGTCGCTACAGATTGCGCCAAATTTTGCGCAGCTAGTGGAGTGAGTGGAGAAGCTATTAATGGTGACGCAGTGACCGCTTCTTGGACATCAATTCTTTCATCGTCGGATAGCAGGTTGAGATTTTCCATTGACGATGGCAGTGAAGGCACTGGAGATGAATCTTCGTCTGTCCTATGTCGAATTGGATACTGCCTGATTTCATTTTCAGACTCCGTCGATGAATAGTCATTCGATGATTTTCTGCCCGATTTTGGGATAGGCGCACAAAGCTTTCTGCCTCTTGTAAAGGATGGTTGTACTCCGCCCTAAGAAAACCATTCTCAATTAACCCTCCATGCAAAGCGAAAATCAAAATAAACATACATTCCATAAAAACCCAGAGACCCACATGAATAAAAATCGTTTTTTTCTCGACCGGGAATCGAAGCCAGAACCTTTTATGGTTTAGCTTAACTCCATCACCACTACGCCACAATCAAAGCAATGAACACCAAAACATAAAAATAAAAACACTACAAACATGGTAGTGTGCACTACAGGATACATTCCACCACAACATACAAAACCAGCAAACAAGGCAGTGTGCACTAAGAGATACATAGCAATTTAGTTTTAGTTTACTGAACCAAATATACAAATTTGCATCAAAATTCACTCAATTGACACGTATACACTAATGTACTTTATCGTGATATACACAATTATTACATTATTGAGTAAAAACAATATAAAATATCAATTTTCTTACCTTTTTCGGCGGGATTGCTTTGAGTCGGTTCTTCATTTTGAATGTGAATGAAAAACGGCTATGGCAAACTGATATGACATGATGTAGATTCGTTCAGAAACAGTTACTTTCTTAAATAGTAGAAACGTTCCGTTTCACGCAATAATATTTTTCTTGATATGATTTTTCAAAGTAGACTGTATCTGACAGTGCACTCCGTCAAGAAAAGGGATAAGTCGCTTTACATAACCAAAATTATAAGACGTCTTAGTTTTAGAACGATCCATATTAACAGACTGGAGTAAAAGACATAACAATATTTTCATCAATGGTTACACAAATTCGCAAAACAATATAACATCAGATCACACTGACCAGCACAAAAATTGGTGTAATATTTATAAGTGTTAACCGACTTTTGATGCTGACTGTACCTAACCACCTAAGATTAAACTGATTAGATTGGCAGTTCTAGAAATTTACTTGATAAGATCTGCATATTTATGCAAGTTATTTTGGACGGGTAAACTCGAATAAGACTCGGATTAGCTCATGAATGGCTACGGTTTCTACTGTCTTAGAATACAACCTTGGCTGTTACGACCGCGAAATGATCGTGAAGGTAAAATGGATTTGTAACTCACTCTAATTATATCTCCAACTAGAGACGCAATGAACATGTTGTCCAGCTTGATGTCTTCATTTTCAAGAATATCCTGTGGAATGCAAAGTATTCAATAACGAATACGATATGTTGCAAAAGATCGAAATCTTCGTGCTATTATTTATTGCAGTTTTTTTTTATTTACCTTGAGGCTGCCTCTAGTGCAGTACTCGGATAGGGCGCAAACATTCGGAGGCTCGATACACGCGCCAACGAACCCGTTCACGTTATCGTGTTGCAAATCCCGCATCTGCCGACACAAACATTTTATTACAGCTGCAAAAACAATAGCTCTTAGATACCGCTGCATGTACGAGTATGGCGTGGATACAGAATATAAATGAAGCGGACACTCATGCTGTTTTATTAGGGTTCCGTTGCAAAATTAATGTAAAAAACGAAACCGTTATGAATTCGTCCTGTCCTTGTGTCTGTCCGTCCGTATGTCACAGCCATTTTACTTTGAGACCGTTGGCTCGTGGCTAAATAATAACAGCCTAGTCGCTCAGACTAATCCTTCAGGTTAAGCCGCGCTTGCCAAGGTTGGTCTGTGGATGTGTAACCACTCATTACATACCGAGTTTCCTCCGTGCCTCGGAAAGCACGTTGGTCCCGGCTGTGAAATGACAGCTGGACAAACGGCGTGGTCGTTCATTATCATACTACTAGCTGTCCCGCGCAACTGCGTCACATTTTCCCCGTTTTCGCAACATTTTTCATTGCTGATCCGCTCCTATTGGTCGTAGCGTGATGATATATAGCCTATGTTACTTCTAATACCAAGAATATGTGTACAAAGTTTCATGATAATCGGTTGAGAAGTTTTCGCGTGAAAGTGTAACAAACAAACTTACATTCACATTTATAATATTAGTAGGGATGTAGGGATGATGCTGTTGACTGTGAATCGACTGGGTTATGAATGAGCCTTAAAAATATTTTTGTTATATGTATGGTGCTACGGAACCATTTGTGCGCGAGTCCGACTCGCACCTAGCCGTGTTTTTTTTTATTTGGAGGTACCGCTACGTTACTGAATATATCGAAACCTGAATAGTGTGAAATCAAATGAAACAGACTCAATTATTGGTAATAGGAGCCAGTGACACGTATACCTGTATAATATGTGGTAAACTGATTCTGAAAGCTTTCGTAACGTAGTAGGCGTTGGTAATTTATTTACTCACAAATAAGATAATCAGCTATGAGCGGGCACGATTCCAAGATAGTGTACCTAGGTAAAGCTCTTTTGCTCATAAATCTATTGTGATTTGATTGAATCTACAATCCTCAGTTACATTTACGCGTTGGTCTTGCCCTTAGCCTCTCTATAAAATAAACTGTTAAAATTGCTTGATTTTGGGGCGTGGTCCAAGTAATAAATTAACGTTATCGAGAACGAGCGCGCTACTCCTCCCATTCGTTACCAAAACTACCTAGGGTTACCACGTATTCAGTACATCATTCTGAATACCCCCACATATTTCATCCATACTAATATTATCCATACTTCCATACTAATCCATACTTCCATACTAATATTATAAATGCGAATGTCACTCTGTATGTTTGTTTGTTTGTTACCTTTTCACCACTAAACGGCTGATCGGATCTTAATGAAATTTGGCAAGAAGATAGATTTCAACCTTGGGAAGGACATAGGCTATCATATATATCATCACGCTACGACCAATAGGAGCGGAGCAGCAATGAAAAATGTTGCGAAAACGGGGAAAATGTGACGCAGACGAAGTTGCGCAGGACAGCTAGTTTTTCATATTTCTTTTAACAACTGTTTCCTACAAAACTGTAATACATACACGGTTAAAATGTATGGAACATCTATTCTTTACCTTGTATATAAGCTAATTACTACCTCATATGGATATTATGTTAAATATAGATATTTCTCATGTTGTTACGAATGCTAATACAGCTGCTCTGACCCGCAGGTCTTACGCGTTCCAAAATTCAGAGACTAAAATAAGTATTTCGTCACATGTCATATTGAACTAAAACATGGCTAAAGGTTTAAGTCGTCGTACCGACATGTTACGAGGTAAGTTTAGCAGTTCCAATATTTTTATTACAGTTTTCGCAATTGGACGTTCTAATAAAGTCGGTTCTTAACTGAAACTGAACACACAGATGTAAGTTAGTGCGAACTACGAAGGTATTTATTCACACCTGAACCAATTCCTCTTTATAGGCACTTCACGTTGTTTGCAGTGAAAACCTTAATTCTTCTGAAGACATTGGAAAGTATTTCTTCGAGTATTTTTTACAATGATTCACTTCTATGATTTATCCAACGAATGTAAGAACTGAAATATTTGTTCTTGTACCAGACAACCAGCGGTAAACACGCTAATAATAAAAGCAATGTTACTAAACCGAATGCTCTATGATGGAAGGTGTTCATAAACATGATTATTGCGAAACATATATCGCTGGATAAATCCAACCCACCTATTTATTTCTATTCTACTATAGGTATACATGTACCTGTGGCGTCAGTTCAGTAAATCCAAATGTATTAAAGCGATTTGTCTCAGTCGGTGCCTCCATCATACAGGGCTTGGAAGAGAAATGTTTTGTTTGTTTTGCGGCCCGAGGGAAGGCTTTGAGCTATCCTCATGTAATGCCGTAAGGATATATCAAAGTAAATTACAAAGACTCTATTTATATCTTAGGTAAACCTTTTTCTTTGAATTGGATCTACGAGTTGAATAAGAGTCTTCGAAAGTCGAACTAAGCGGTAAAATTAATTGCGTTTTAACTTTGATATGATACTGGCTGTTTATCATTAAGTAGGTATAATCATAATGATTCAAATTAAAACTTACAATCTTCAGTTCTTTCTTGATTTCCCTGTTGATATCGATGTGGTGCCTCCGCACTCGTTTGACGGAGAGTAGACGTCCGCGGTAGAAGGCTACCTCGGTGAAGATGGCGGAGTAGCGGAAGTCCAGGTCTGGGTTTGAGCTGAGGGACACCTGACTGGACCGCACGCCGCCCGTGCTCCCTCCACCGTTCTTCTCCCCTCCCACGGCATTGGTAGATGAGGTGACGTTCCCGCCCGCATTGCTATCTTGCTGGAAGAATTCAGCTCTGATCAACTTGTTACGAATACTTGCTTAAGACTAAAACTGGTTGCAGATGGAGAAGTGAAGCTGACGAAGGGAGCAGTCTTGAAATAAATGAGATTGATAAAACAAGAACAAACTCAAAAATCTACACGATAGCGATTTTCGTAAAATTTTCCGCGTCACGCTTCAAGATACTTTCGTTAAGTTTTCGAAGTTCGCCCAACATTTTCCTTTCTCCCGACATGTATTGTTTCCAGATGATCAGGTAGTAATGATTCCGTCCGAAAACATTGATGATACAAACATTGGAATAGTAGGACTTTGCGCTTATACTGTATCGAAAGGCGAAAACGATTTTATAGAAACTAGTGTTTAACTCAACACCTTATAAACTTCTGGTTCCTCTTATTAATTTCCAGATGTGATTTATTCTCAAAAGAAATTGCAGTATCACATTTTTTTCAAATTTGAACTCTATTTCTTACGGCAATAGACCTGAGTTTGTAAATGAGAAAGTTAAAAATATGTTCACAAAATATATTTTTATTGCCTTGAACTGTATCAAACCGTTCGCTGAAGCATTGGTTTAAACTATTTTATATCAACAATTGAACACAGCGTGAGACCGGAGACGTGAGTAAATCTATTTCGCTTTGTTCAGTTGGCAGTACGGTCGGCAAAGGAGATAAATGTGAAAGGAGACAAAACATTTGCTTTTAGACTATAAAACATAGACAAAAAAGCATCTGCTAAGATTTAGTTATACCGAGTCTATTTATTGCTAGCAATAAGCATAAAAAATAATATACAAAAAAACACCTATCCGCAACATAAATGCATACCTATCCTATGTTCACTAGGATAATTTAATCAGTATTCTGCACTCAAATCTCCTTTGCCTAGAGTACTTGAAGCTAATATTAGCGTTAGCGCATGCAAACAACATATACAAGTTCGGTTTACCTACTCAGTTTGTTCGCTCTCTGTTCTCCGTCAGGCAGGTGTAGCTCGCGGAAGTCAATCTTCCAGAGTAGTGAGTCCAGCTCTTGTTCGTAGCGCCAGCCTCGGTATAGGGCGAGGGCAGCCAGGGCGAGGAGTGCGAGGGTACCTCCTGATGCTCCTAGAGCCCAGGCTCCGATGTGACCTAGAGGAAGAAAGGAAACTTAATTACAGTCCATCAACATCGATTGATATCTGCACCTGATTTCGCGATCTTCCGCCTCCCAAGAAATCTACAAGTTCGCATGCAATTTTATCGATACCTTAATGAATATAGCCAGCCTATGTTCAAAGGAACCATCAAAATAGGAATGAATTGAACAAAAAAATAGTATTTTGGTTTGACTTAAAGTTCTTGCTGGAACTGTCTCGTTAGTCTAGTCGTTGCAAGTGCGACTGAGCATGAGGTTATGGGTTCATTTCAGGTTTCAGTTTGAGCAAAATGTTATTGAGTTTTTACTTCAGGAATTTTCCAATAGCAGCCACGAAGTGGCTTTATGCCCGGTTGATGGCAATAGACTCGCCACCTAGCATGAGATTTGAACATAACTGGCGAAATGAAGGTGCTGGTGTGCATTTGGAACTCCTCTGCCTAACGTTTCGAAGATTACAGGCGCGATGTTCTTGCTATGTTTACTTTTGCCTGGTCTTATTAGTCTTTAATTTTATTACATTGTCAGACAACTTAGTAAGTGTACTTGAATGCAGGAGTTAAGGTTCAGTTTATGATGTCGTTAAAAACAGTCAGGTCTTACCAAACTACTCGTAAGTAGTTCACCAGATTGACTGAAAGATAGAGTACACTTCAAAACAACGCTGAGGTGAATGACACGACTTTAATCTTTGCTACAAACATGTAATCCTAACTCGAGTTCATTATTTGTTTAGTGAATTAGCGAAACTACAGCGAAATATAACATCATAATGAAGTTCAGAATTCAATTTAACGATGGAAACAGTTTGCTTTGTAGAATTTTAATTGCTTTTAAAAAAGTTTGTATTCAAGGAACAGCGCTGGATTCCTTTCAGCGCGTTGGGCCATAATATAAAGAACCTACGTTTTCAAGATTCGAAGCAAAGGAAGTATTTTCTTTGCTTCAAACCATCTCTCAGACGTAGGTAAGTACAAACGAGGTGGCAATTAAACCACCTAGACAGCTAGAAATACTAATTTTCTTTTGTAGCCATGTACCTACTCCCAAATACAATAGTACTTATTTACCGTGGTTTAATGTTAAATTCCCAAGATATTAAAACCAAGTCTGGATTTTAATTAAATGAAAAATAACTACTGTATTTCCCTCATACCGTATGAAAGCCTTCGCATCGCGTTCTCAAGGGACATAAGGCACAAAGAAATTAAGGCACTGCCCACTATTAGAATCTCCCGGCTGGCCGCTATCGAGTAATAGAACGAAGGCACGTTTCCTTCGTGAAATTTATTTTCAAGAGAAGGCTCTGTGTCAATAAAGCTTTGCAAATTGAAATGGACACAAAGTTCTTTGCAGAAAAAAGTAAATTATTATTCTCGTGGCTTATGGATAGTCTATTATCAACGAATGACTTCACAGGAATAAAGGGTGTAAATAGACTCTCAACGAAGCCGAAAAGCATTTGTTCTCTCCGTCATTCTGGACCATACCTGAGATCCTTCTAGTTACGGAGATATTGGAGGTCAACGTTCCAATTTTTTCACAAGCATTTTTTTAATAGTAGTTTTTATTTTTTTAGTAGTAAGTTTATAACTTTACTTTAAATACCACCATGACCCGTTTACTATTCCCGTTGGTCACGTAGTTGCAAACGCGACTGCTGAGCGTGGAGTCTTGGGTACAATTCCCCGGTCGGGAAAAAAGTGCTATTGGGTTTTTCCATTAAAAATTTCTCAGTAATAGCCCGGAATTGGAAGTTGGCGGTCTGATACCTCCGTGCCTCGAGAAAGTACGTTAAACCGTTGGTCCTGCGCTTAGTCTCTCTCCGGTCGTTTCGAATTGCCGTCGCATCGGACTATGAGAGTGAGGAAACAGAGAGTGCACCTGTGCCTGCGCACATACTTGTGCACTATAATATCTCCCGCGCCGATGGCTAATCTCCACCAAGATTGCCCCCCATGACCGAAAACGGTCAGGAGGACTATACTATGCAATGCATCAATCAGCACAATGTTTTGACTGCGTTACATTGAGTTTTAACGTTAAACGTGATTTTCCGGCTCAAAAAAAAGATGGTTTACCAGCAATAATTTTTGTGTAGGATTATTTAGTTTGATGTACAGAATGCGATTACATACACCTTGTATAATAACTTCAAAAGCAAAATGAAACGTTCCTTAGGGTGGTTTAATCGCCACTAAACTATCCAATAAAGGGCTTTCAAACAAAGTTCCTGAAATACGTAAAGTATCTATTTGTAAAGCGAAACAAATTGTTATGTAGACTGGATGTTCAAAATTAGCTAACATAGTTATCAGAATTTCACTTTGAATTCTGAAAGCACATGGAAAATTAATAAAAGAGTGATTTAAGTAATTATCCGTTCTTCATTAATGGTAAAGCACAAATACGAATTTTAATGTACAATATTTGAGTACACACATGTTGACACATCAATTAACGTGGTTGGTCCAAACTGAAAGAACTTCTGGCTTGACCTGAAAGCCTTGTTTCAGACTTATTAGAAGGCTGTACATGTAGTGTCTGAAAATATTTCCGAGTAGCAAATATGTGGGTCCGGAAAATGTTAGTAAGTAGTGTGTACTTATGTAGCAAGCATTAGACGGCGATGTCAACGCAGCGGGCGTCGCGTGCGCCCGATGGCCGCTGCTCCGCATTGCTTGTCACTACGACTCACTACGACTCGTAACGATGCTTTTACGACCCACCCCACTTACTGTCGCTTACAAACCTTGCGCTTAATGCCGACCCGAGCTCTAACAGTACATATTAGTTTTTTAGAACACCAGTAAACAAAATGGTCGCGTCCGCTCTACCGACCGTCCGCTGATAATGGAGTGCTCAAGCCCACTTGCTGATTCTATTAGCTTCCAACATACGTTGTGCATTAAGGGGAAAGTGTATACACTCTTCGCAACGACGGGTGTCCTATGGAGGCGTGTAAAAGTATTATTTTATAAAAAAAAAAACTTATGTTTATACTTACTGACGCATTTTTCTCCTCTGAACCCACACGGTGGCTCGGAGAGGGGCACCTGTCCACCTGGCCACTCCATGTCCCGTAAAAATCGCACTTCCTGCGTGAAATAAATATTTGCAAGATTTCCACGAACCAACGTTTTTCTCTGTACTAAACAAATTGGCGTAAAATTCCTCGTAGATCAAACAGATTGCTGTAGAAATAAGTGGTGAATATAAATTACCTACATGCGTAAATAAGTATTTCAAAAGCTTATAGGATTACAGATTGTTCCAGTTTATAGGACCTTAGCGTCTTCAGATTTGAATCCATACGTCGGTTGGCACCAGAGTGCATCTCCGAAGCCAAAATGTGACGTAAACGGTTAAAAGATGCCGTTTATTCGGGGCACGTTGAGTATCGTTGTGCGTACGTGTTTCGGATATTTGATAACGAATCTATTTACATGTAGATGTAAGTGTTTTCATGCGAATATTTATAAAATTGGCCTTATTGCACAGTAATTTGTTACAAACTTTTGCGTTAACTGGAATATCCACCAGTCCAATTATATACCTATTGCTTTTAACGGCATTGCAGGAATCTAGTCTAGTTTTGTAAACTATCGGCGAACTTACTTTAGTTCGTACAAGAGTGACGAATAGGTGCAACTTATCACTTGTCTGTTAGTGTAATGGCCGTAATTAATCATTATGCCATGTTTAAAATCAGTCGACAGAGTAAAATTTTCTGACAATGTGTCATACCTGCATACAAGTTTCTGTAATTTTGAAGTGAAAACTTGTTTAGCGGCTTTGTGCACTTTTGTGATGGGTAAAAAATGTTAAACTCGCGTCAGGTCACATTATCTTATGCACAAACAAAACCTTCGGTTTCTCCAAAGAGGTAAAATTCGCAAGACGGGTTGTAATAGTTCTGAAGTGTTAAATTATTAATGTTATATAAATTGTCATGTTTGTGTACGATAGCGCAATAAATGAATATTGTATTTCACTACATAAATGATAGTACTTTTATACTGATAATTAAAGCAATTCGTGCAAAATTATTCCCTAACAATTCCAAAATATCAAAAATGCACAACGTTAATATTTAAGTTTTCACTTCTCCCGGCACTCCAAGAGTGCAACCCGTTTTTTTATGTCGTCTTTCCTATCTCATAGTAACTTACAGTTTAAAACGGGGAACACAAGAAATTGATAACATGAAAAACAAATAAATTTTTGGTTTTCATGGGCTTTACGATGTAAAGGACTTTGGTAGGATTGCTTATGCATAGGGTACATTACCGGTGCGGATTTGTGCAGGACTGCAAGCGGGTAGAGGCCGGGTGGTTTTGAGGGGTCGAGGGACAGCAGGGTGTAGTTGCCCTCGGCGTCGCCCTGCTCGTCCATGTGCACCCAGTACCTGAACATTAGAAAAAAATCTCGTGACTTTGATAACTCGACATACCATCTGTTTTGACGACATTTTTACTGAACTTTCACGTTGGCCATGACAGTCCTAAAGCTAGCTAATAGCTATAACCCGATGGATGGACTATGGTGCAAAGAGCAAACCTAGGAAAAAGGTCAACCAAAGAAGTAAATTAAAACCATTCCTCAACTTTTCATTGCAGCATGGAAATTACCAAAAACCGTAAAGATTAGAAACACTAATGGGTCAACCTAATTAAAACAGGCTTACAAACATAAACAGAACGAGCTTTGACTGTTTAATGTCAAACCATTGTGAGAGGAAATGGTGTAAAACTCTTTTATCGCCACACGAAAACACGCAATAGGTGAAACGGTGTGCGACACGAACTTTTGACGTGGCACGTTTTGTTTTAAAGTTCCGCAGGTAAATAGGACACGTTGAGCACGGCTTACATGCAACAGTTTTCAACAACTTACGTTTATCTGTCAATTTAAGTCTACCGTCTCAACTTCACGTGTAATTAGTTCTGAATATTCTACCGTTATCAACAGAATAACCAAAGTTCAGGTACGCTTTCCGATCAAGATTTGGGCAATCTAAGCGGTCGGCTATATCGTTCGATCGCTCCTAATTCTGTTACCTAAGCCACAATCGGCAAGATGTGCCTCACAAAAGAAGCACGTCACAGTTACCTAACCAGAGGGTAAGTCGGTTTGTTATCTGACTTTGTGGTAGAAGAATTGGACGGATTTTCAGCGACCGGTTTTATATCTGATTGGAGTTGCAAATTACATTAATTTCCAACAATCATGCGCGAAATAAATTTCGATTTTCATTACTGAAAAGTTTTGCGTGGAAGTTTTCGAGTTTTGTATTTTATGCTATATAAGCAAAAGTGGACTTTTTTATTTTTTCGTATGGGCAATTGAATTTAAAAAAGAATTCTTTTTTTTTTTAATTTTCATAGTTTGCTTACCCCATAACGCTGTGGTAGGTGGTGTTCCTCATTCTTGCTGCTAAGGCTCTGCCATCCCGCGGTCCTTCGCCGCTAGTGAGCGCTTCTGCAAGCGCACGCGCATACACCCACACGGAGTCGTGTAGCCATGCTGCTTCCACAGGAATCTATTTAAAAAACCATGATGAGTTAATAAATCATTCTTATCCTGTTCCTTAAATTCTTAAAGTTTCAGGTATAGTTTCACCATAGTCCATCCAAGCTATGTAATTAAGTTAAAACTTCTTCATTTTAAATCAAAATTAATGAACCAATAGCGACCATTTTTCACATGCGGTAATCCCGGGAAGCTATTAAGCTTGGTGTCAACTTTAGGAGATTTCATTTAGGGGTCGGTTAGGCGGTCAAAACGGTAGTGAAATAACGAAAACTCATTTAGAGGGTCAGATAACCGGGCGGGTCCGGTGTTCAGGTAGCCTTCTACTATTTTATGTGTAGAAATGTAAAATTTCCGGGTCCCTTTATCCAAATCCAAATTAAGCTAGAGGTGTTAATCTACCAATTTGTTTCCTTATTTACACGAACATTGTTTGTCTTCCTCAAATTATTTCATATTTGCGTATATTTTATTAAAAGTCCTAGTAATCCTAGCCCCTACAAGCCAATAACTTTCTCGAACACGGACAAACCAATTAGCCTTCAGAACGGTTGTTGGTCCGGAAGAAGATTTATAGCTATCACGTAAATGGACTGCTGTTCTCCGTTGTTACCTATTTTTCCAATGAAGAAATGTGAATGAAAGAACATCACGCAACAGCATGTAAATAAGACTTAACGTAAACTTCATTCATTCCATTAAAACATCCCTCGTGCGGGGACAAGCTCATTCTTTGCCTTTGAATTAATTATTTTGAGGGTGCAGATTTAATTACGAAAGGGCAAAATGGACGCGATGCATAATTTGCTCTTATGTAGTCACTTCCATGTTCATGTGACTATATGTGACACTGTACATAGATGGGCCAATGTGTCAGATGCAGTTTTAATTAACGCAGTGTGTTGCAAACTAATTAAACAGGACGTAAGTCCTGTTTAATTAGTTTGACAGCTTGTATTATGTTAATGCTATAGTTGTATTAACGACGTCCAACAGCAGTGTATTTCCCTTGCCAAGAAACAGTAAATTAAATCTTATGACACGACTAACGACTTTTCTTTCTCAAATCTTTTGTTACATTATGTTTTTATGAGCTGTGGATTCTGGATACGGTTTTACAACAAAAACAATAGCTTTGTTTTTACAGCACCTTAATACAGACATGAAACAACAGCTACATTTAAATCTACTAAAACATTTTCCTAGACAATCACATAAACAGACACATAACTTCACGAGTTTAGTCCTCCCCACATTTCGCCAGTTTCAAAATCAAGTCGATTGTTTAATTTTCCTTTAAATACCTAATTAAATTGGAGCTTAAACACCTCAGTAGCTCAGTTAAACTTTTACAAACTTGGTACTCACCACTTTGCCTCCACCAAAAGCGAGTAAAGGGTTGGTGAAATTGAACGGCGGCATTTGTAGCCTCCTGTTCACTTCTCTAGCGAAGACTGGATATGATGGGGAGGGTGAAGGAGCCACTGCCATGTAAGACCGGAACGCTTGAGCAGTTCGGAGACCCGGCTCCTTACGTAAAGGACCGGAAAGGTAGCGAAGTGCTTCCTCTGATTCGTACTTGTCCACATCCACTCCGATAACTGCGTATTCACCTATGAAAGACATTAAAAAAAGAATTATTTTTTATATAGAAGACTAGCTGTGACCGTGACTTCGTCCACGTAGAATTTAAGAAGTACTAGTTACTCCTTATTACATCAGCTATCTGCCAGTGAAAGTCCCGTCAAAATCGGCCCAGCCGTTCCAAAGATTAGCCGAAACAAACAGACAGACAAAAATAGTAAAAAAATAAATTTTGTTATATGTACTGTGTGTATGTATTCATTACTACACGTATACGGTACATATACCAAAGCGGTTATTTTTTATATTATAAACGGACACTTCAGTTTTATTTATTTGTATAGATGTAATATGTGTAGATATAGGCATAAGGTCTTAATTGGGTTACCTTCGTCGTATAGTTTTCAGATTTTTCTCTGTACGTGTAGTATATGACGACATTACTTGCCAAATTTCATAGTTCTAGGTCAACGGAAAGTATCCTATAAATTTTGACTCCCTTGAGAGTGTCGAAATCTACGTTTTTTTGAGGCATAAATGTAAGTATCTTGTATTTACGTTAACTTAGAAGTTTGATTTTTTCACAGCTTCAAGCGATTGTAGACTTGAGTATGTGGTTTAATTTCTACTCGATACCTCCACGCGTTCCTCAGATAAAGGGTTTTGACAGACAGACAGATGGACAACAAAGTGATTCTATAAGGGTTCCGTTTTTTCTTTTGAGATGCAGAACCCTAAAAGGAAGGGCGTGACAAGCGAAAAATTATGAAACAAAATGAGGTAATCCCCATTTTCAGATTTATGAACAAATGTCGCGTGTTAACTTTAGTATTAAAGTCTAAAATCATATTCTTTTGTTTATCATCAACGTCGGGGTTTAACAGTCCCAGACACGTTTAATATCTAATTTAATAATACATCTAGTGCTGCTATTGATGTTGTAACATCATCTGGATTTACGCAAGTTAAAGACAAAAGACGTATTCCTTTATTTCGTGTTAACACCGAGGTTTCATAAAATCCGAGACGCTTCTATTTAAAATTTAATCATCCTTTTAGCATTCATTCTTGTAATGGCCGGTATGCGCCCGAAAACTGTTTGAGCAAATATTATTCGCCAGAGCTTGTGCTTTCACATGAAAATCCGCCATATTTGGGTATTAACACTAATGTCGGTGGTGCAAACTGCGCGCGAAACAAAATATGACGCTATTAAATTTCTACGTTTCCGTTGTTTGAGTTTTAAAAACTGAACATCGGCCAAAGTGATAGTAGGTAATATCCGAGTTGTCAATAATAGTTACGTTTTATGGATTTAATACTTATCTGACGTTCCGATGATAAGAGCTGTAACCATTGTTTATCTTGCCAAGGCTTATTAAACGTGTCACTGAATAATGATTAGGACGCCATGATCCATAAACAGGGGAATAAGATGAGTTTAAAAAATACAGTGTACAGGTTTTGTTACTGTTGATACATCCATAGTATATTATCCTCTTATAATAGTGAAAAGCGGGTGTAAATTGAATAGCAGCGTTTGTATAGAGCTACAATATTTGCTCGTCACGTGATCGATGTGCCCTCGCGAGGCAAATAGTGCTCGCTTCGACGACCCGCAATGCTTCCTCCAATAAACTATTCAATAGTTCACCAAGATCTTTAAGCTTATTGCGTTCCTATAATCTGATCTTAGCCTTTTATCATCTGAAAAGAAAATTCTCTTTTCACTTCAGTAGCTCAAACATGTAGGTTTTGCTGCCTGAAATCAGTGAGCAAAATGCGATTTTGCTCACTGAGTGAGACAAAGTAACTTTTTAATTATTTTTTTCAGAAAGCTCCGAATTTCTTATTCAGCCTTGGGTTAATCATACAATTCGAACCATTCACACTCTATCTCTTTCCCGCCCATTAGAAAGAGAGAGACACAAAGACCAGCCCTTTCGAAGTTCCGTTTTTGAATTCGAACACGTTCGGAATTTCGTACTAACTAAAGAGATTTTGCAAAAATGTCTTTTAATGTAATTTATTGAATTTTTAACTTATTGTTGTATTTAAACGAAAATAAGTATTTACTGCAAATAAAACTGATATTTAACCTGTAAATATTTATTTCTAGTTTCAATAATGTTACGTAATATAATATATTTTGAATAATAAAATATCATGGTTGCTATTTCCGAACACGCCTTCATTTAAATAAAAGAGCGGGAATAAAATTTCGTGTATGGCGTAAAGAGTTGAATATGTTAAAAATATTAAAATAATCGTAAAATATTAGTGAAACTAGCGACGAGAACAATATTTTAACACCGGAAGAGTTAATACAACAAGTTATTAATGCAGAAATAAGTATCCTACCTGAGAAGTCTCGCAAGAAATATCTGAAAGCATACCATGTCTTCAACGAATGGAGACTTACAAAGGGCGCACCGCGCAAGCAGTTTTTCGGAGACGGTGTTGTTATCTTATTTTTTAGATTTATCACAGACGAGGCGATCATCTACAATGCTAATTATTTTGATTCACAATAAATAGTTATTTAAATCTATTCCTGTTTATTATTTAATCTCCTAAAGTGTTCTCGCTGCTGAAGTGAAAAGTAATGTGTGTTACACGAGAGCAAAGTTTTTTGCATCTCGTGCCTTTGAATCCCTCGCCACACTCAGGATTCAACTTTATAATCACTCGCTACGCTCGTGATTCAATCCTCGCAGCAAAAAACGACTTTGCTCTCTTGTTGCACAAATAACTATTTCCATCGTTTATCGTTGTGTGTCTTCTTTTCGCATTAATCTTTCAGAAGCATAGAAAACCATGTCATTAAAATATGTTCTTATAAATAAATAGACTGGTTTATTAGTTATCTGTCACAAACATGACTGCTCTTCTTTTCTATTTTTGTGTTACGTGTTTGAGGAAAACCTTAAAATAGTTCTGATACACGGTCGGGAATATTTTTTTAGGCATGTGTTGATATTTTCGTTTGAGTGAACATTTTTACGATTGTATAGGTTCTGGTGCAGAGCTTCTGGATAATAGATGTAAAATAAATGGTGAAAAATCTTTTTCTCCAATAAAGCTCTTTAATCGTTCGAGGACCCATACTCGGTGGCAGATTAAACTTTATTCAAGCTTTCGACGAGGTGAAGTTACAATATTCAAAGAAACAAATTTACCTAGTGATTGCGAGCTTTGTTTCACTAACGCGAATTCATTCCTAATGTACCATGAATAGTGAGGATGAATAACGCGGCTAAAGGCTTTTCGAATAATGGGGCGTTGGTGTCAGGCTAACAAAGAGAAGATGTAGACAAATATATCACACGCGGGATTATGGAAATCACGCACGTAGTTAAGCTTTTCACTTGCACAGACACTCTTTGATACATCGCTCGACAACGCTAATAGGGTGCTTTGTATAATGTACAAATAGATTAACACAATTGAAACAAAAATATTTTTCATACTTCGGTCGTTTGCGACAAGGATGACATAACTCTAAAATTTTTCGGTGTTGTTTGTAGTTGAATATAAAATGAACGAAAGTACTTATAAGTATTAAATTAAGGGAACTTATAAATTTAGCCGCAAAATTTTTATTTGGCCACAGAACCCTAACCCTCTAATTAATATGTAAGCCACGGAAATAAGAAGGCTTCTAATTTACCAATTCGTCTTTTTTACAACGCCAACTAAATATCTCAAAAAAAGCGTCAAACAAAGAGCAACAGTTATTTTACTTGTCTAAGTTTCGAAGGGGATGCCGGGGTCTTGTGAGCGAGCGAAGTGACCGAACTAAGACACCGTCATCGAATACGAGTTAGGTTACTTGAAATCTTGCAGACAGAAATAGGAGCCTTAATCTAACTTAAAAAAACAAGCGACTTCTTTACTAACTTCAGCTAGCAACCGGAGCCTGTAGGAAGCACATGGTTGCTATTTTACGGATCTTTTTAGCGTAACCTGGGCGGGCAGGCTAACAGGTTGATTGATAGATTTGAATTGGATTTTCTTACAAAATTTTCATCAACGCAACCTAATAGTATTGAAAGTTTCCTCTAGTTTCAGTGTAGGATAAGGTTATTGATATTGCCCTACCTTCGGTAAATACTTTCAATATTATTTCAGTAATCATGGCAGTTTTCTTTTGATGCCGATGCCGATAAATAGAATGATATGAATCCAGTGTTCTTTTGTGATGAAAATGTTTTATTCACGTAAGGAAAGGGAGAGCAAGATTGATGATAATAGAAAAATATAGGTTGGATGAGATCGGAAACAGATGCTTCAGAAAAAATACCAAATTAAAAGCGTTTTTATGATAACTAACGTGAATATTCATCCAAAGCTATTTTGCAGCGGACGTTTAATGTTTTCTTATTCCACATAAATGTGGTTATTGTGCTTAAATTATATTCTGAAGTAGCTCTGCTATTTTTAATCATCAATTACTACGAGTGTACTTTAGAATGATTCTTCTCTGAAAACATGACCAAGCTATGTAGCTGAAAATGCGCCGTGTATAAATTTCACTTACCCGAATTCAGCAGCTGCATAGCGTCCAAAGCCAACATTAATCCGATGTGATCGTGATAATATCCAACGGAGACGTATACTGCAACAAAGTCAAAGTCAAAGCATTTATTTCAATTAGACCATTACAGGCACTTTTGAAAGTCAACAAAAACAAAATAAAACGCGAAGCTACAGTCCCAGTCACAAGGCATAATAACTTGTGAAAGTACTGTAGTTGCCCATTCCGTAGCGTAGATCTCTATGGAGAAGAACGGGCAAGAAACTCCATGGACACTCTTTTAAATCAAAATATGTTACAAAATCTTGGTTACATCATTCATGTCAAGAATTACAAATATGTGAGAACAATGTAGAAATACGGGCAAGTTAAGAGCGTCCAGAGTAAAAGATTAAATCAGTAATAAAAAAAGTAAAGTAATTAAAATAAACCGTGGTAGCTAAGAGATGACCAGTCACAACTGACAGCGCCCGTTACAAAATGCAATATTTTACTTGGAAGATGTTTCAGCGAGTGCATTCTCAATGTAAATAATTATAAGTTGTCACGTACTTCTGGTATCTTTGTACGTTTCGCGAACTATGTCCAGGAACGGGTTACGAGTGAAGTTTTCCCGTCTGTTCTCGTAGTAATAAGGCTGTCTGTACACTTGCACAGTGCGGACTGATATTTGTTTGTCCCTCGCCGCCGCTATTATTGCGAGCGCTAAACGTGAAAAGTCGTGGTTGGGGGCCTTTAGGTACACCACAGCTACCTGCGGAATGAAAGATGCATTGGTTTGAGTTTTCAGAGTATTTTACCGTGGATTTATTCTGCTTTTTATCAAGCGTTAATACATAAAGGAACCATTCAATTAAACGGTGAGTTAAATCTTTAAATGGATGGTATTCATCAAAGGAGATCAGTAAGGGATTAGAGGGAACAGAATTTAATATTTAAACGTTGCGCTTATTTTTCAGAATAATGACAAAAGGGATTTTTTTACATTATAAGCACAAGGAAGATATTACAGAAGATGCCACAAAACCATAGTGTTCCTTTGGTATTTTTGAATGAAATTTCTCTGCAAAGAATTATTAAGAACATAAATGAGCTAAGTGAAATGTAATATTGTTATAATGTTTACATGCATGAAATTGAAATGCGTGAGCACGGCGACCACTGAGCGGGAGATGTCGATGTCCGAGGGCCTGGTGCGCACGAACGTGGAGTACACCCGTTTGTTTGAGCTGGCAACATCGCGGCAGTACTGTAGCACAAACAATGGAAAAAACTCATTTAAATAAAGGTGCAACTACAATTTATCAGGAAAATTAAAGAAACCCCAAAAGGGCAATCCTACACGATTTTTTGCAGGAAGAATTAAAAGCGGCGCAAATAACGCTCAGCCGCCATTTCTGGATGCGGAGTATGATAAATGCCATATGTAAGCAAGTATAAAATATGAATCGCAGCAATTAAAGACCATCCATAAATGCTTAAATGGACTACGGGTAAGTAACCAAATTATTTATTTATTTATTTAATTTATTTATTTAAATAACATGGGAGACTTACAGCTAAAACAAACAGAACAAAGACAGTATAATAGTCTGGAAGCCAATTACAGGTCTCCACTTATAAAATACAGAGAAAAAAGTAAATTCTACGGACATTAACACAAAGTTACTTTAAAATACAGCATAAATGATATGTTGCTCAAACTGCATAACAACCATCATAACAAAAAGAAATACCTACTTAAAAAAACTTCGACTTAAGCACTTTCTGGCTGACGACACACTCGTTTGGAATGGATCTATATCGTACTGTTTACAAAGCTTGTTTAAGTTTCTGCTTGCACGCACAATATATGAATTCTGTCTATAATTAGTTAAAGCAAATGGCACACACAAAGGTGGATTGTAACGTTTAGACTTCATGGGAATGTTGAAATAAAATTTTGACAGAATATCGCTACAGTTAATGGTGTTGTTAAAAATTTTCAACAAACACACACAGTCAGAAATTTCGCGGCGGTTCAGTAGAGGTAAAATATGGTATTGTTTGCACAGGTTAAGGTAGTTTTCCGAATGATACGGTACTTTTTGATGGTAACATAGATACCTTATGAATCTTCTTTGGATGCTCTCAATGCGGTCAATGTATTTGTGGTAACATGGGTTCCAAATTTCAGACGCATATTCCAATTGGCTTCTAACAAAAGTGCAGTATAGTATTTTTAAAGTTTTGGCTTGAGTGAAGCACTTGGATAACCGCATTATGAAACCCAGTGATTTTGATGCCTTAGCGACTATTGCATCTACGTGTATTTCAAAACTAAGCTTGGAATCGTGATGAACCCCCAAATCGCGGATAGAGTTTGATCTAGGTAGAATTTGATCGCCTAAGGTATAAGATGTAGCGATGATTGAGCGCTTCCGAGAATAAGTAATAACCGAGCATTTAGCGGGATTAAGATCCAGCTTGTTTGTTTGGCAGTAGTCCTCCAGGCGATGTAGGTCATTCTGAAGTGCCGTTACGTCCATCCGGGATGATATTGTGGCATAAATTTTCATGTCATCGGCAAAACACAAGAGTTTGGATGAAGTCAAGCAAGAATCGATGTCGTTAATGTAGATTATAAAAAGCAAAGGACCGAGTAATGAACCCTGCGGGACACCACTAGGAACAGGGACCCAGCTAGATATGTAATTATTAAGTACCACTGCTTGGGATCTGTTGACAAGGTAGGAAGAAAACCATCTGAGTAGATCGCCACGGATTCCCATGCTATTTAACTTGGATATCAGAATGCTATGATCGATTCGATCAAAAGCTTTGCTATAGTCCGTATAGACGACGTCAATCTGCTTACCGTTGCACATGGCATCGGTTATAAATTCATTAAGGAGAATCAGGTTCGTGACAGTAGACCTCCCTTTTAGGAAACCGTGTTGGAACGAGCTAAATGAATTTTGCAGAGCTGAATAAACCTGATTGTATATTATCTTCTCAAAGACTTTTGCTATGATACATAATTTAGATATTGGCCTGTAATTTACTATGTCTGTTTTAACACCTTTTTTATGAATAGGCGTTATAAACGCAGATTTCCATATTTGTGGTACAACACAAGTATTCAAAGATTTTCTAAATAAAATTGAAATAGGTTGCGCTATCGAAGGTGCACACCGAACAAGAAGTTTGGATGGGATGTTATCAGGACCCGCCGATTTGCATGTATCCAACTTACGAAGTAAGTTAGTAATTTCGTCAGTATCAACAATGATACTGCTGATATCAGAGGTTAGGTTCGACGGATTGTTAAAAAGAAGAGGAGAAGAGATTGGATGACTAACACTGGGATTGAGGAAAGTAGAATGAAAGTATTCCGAAAAAGCTTGACAGATAGATTCCCCCGTCCGCAAGGTATCGCTGTTATAGTTCAAAGTGCTTGGGACTGCGTTTGAGTTGTGACGTTTTTTTACAAAAGTCCAAAAGTATTTTGGGTTGTTTTTAATTGAACTTTCAGTAAGATCCAAATAGTTGCGATAGCACTGGGATTCCATAGTTTTCACCCTTTCACGAAGAAGCTTGAATGTTGATTCGTCAGATAAATTACCATAGGTTTTAAATCTTTTTAAGTATTTATATTTTTCTTTAATTGTTCTAATAAGTGACGAACTATACCATGTTGGATACTTTATATTCCGAAACAGTTTTTGTGGAATATATTTTCTTTGCAGATCAACAATGGACTGATTAAAGAACTTGACTGCATCATCCATTGACCGTGCGGAGAACTCGGTTTCCCAATCGGTAGTACAAATGTCTCTGCTGATAGAATCATAGTCACCTTTATCGTACAGGAATTGGGTACGAGGCGCACATTCCAGCAGAGATGTTACTGATAGGTCCAAGTCAATTAATAGTGCTGGGTGATAGGCATCAATAGGTACTAATGGGCTGGAACATTCAGTCACAATCACTTTTTCATTGGAAAGGACTAGGTCTAGGATTCTGCCATATATATTAGTTACCGTGTTATACTGTCCAAGATCAAGAGTGCATAATTCATCACAAAGCAAAACTTCGTCGTTACTGTTAGGGTTCAATGGAACTAGCGATAGGTTATCAGATGGAACCCAGTTAATACCGCTCATATTAAAGTCTCCTATTACGAGAAAGGTATCAGAAATATTATTTATAACTGTTTGGTTAAGTTTAGTAAGGAAATTAGAAAGTTGTGAGGAAAAAGAATGGCCTAAGTTTTGTTGGCATAAGTAAATGTCACAGATATGCAAGGTTATATTGTTCCTAGTGATACGATTTTTTAGGTATATGGATATCCAGAGGTCCTCTGCTGTAGAGTGAAAACTAGGTTGGCAAATAACAGATAATTCTCTACGAGTAGCAATGAGTACCCCCCCTCCACGCGATTGCCCGGTTAAAACATAGTCTCGGTCGCGGCGCCAAACAATGTAGCGATCATCAAAAAACTCGGAATTCAAAACACCATCCAATAACCAGGTCTCGGTAAGTACTATGATATCATAGGAATTTAGCGACATTTGGCGATAAAAAGAATGAGTTTTAGTTCTAAGACCTCGAACGTTCTGATAATAAATGTTTAAGTTATTACTGTTAGTAGCCATTGAATTGTTAATAAACATTGTTTATAAACAAACAAATTGTTTATAAACGGTATGTATGTTTACCGGCGATTAAAACGAGTGTTCATCATCATGTGACAACCCAGCTTTATTGCTGCCGCTAAATACGAAGAAATACGAAGTGTGGTCTACCGTACTCAATCTTTCTACTCCGTGTACTTCGTAAGACCCTCGATTGTTAATGCTGATTACATTAACATAAGACATTGACTGCATTTGCAGTTTCGTTGCCTTCAACTCGACATCAATAACGTATATTATTCTTTTTCCAATTAACTCTGAAACTCTTGGCAGTCTGCCTATTGAAGATGTCAAGTTGCATTGTAAACCGCAGCTGAGTATCGTCCTATATGGCGGCCCCATAATATTTATGTTTTGTAAACTTAAAGTGGATTTTTCACTTTTGGGATTTGTATTAGTGAGTAGTGTCTCATTTTGTTATCTCTTAAGCCATTTCAGCTGTTTCTCTTATCAGTCGGCTTTAGTAGGTATTGGGAGCGTTCATTCATACCTCTAGACCACTTAATGTCAAACCTTTTAAACACGATAACCTTGTAATGATACAGGTAAAGCGTGTGAATACATGAATCGATAAAAGCTAAATTGCATTTTGACAGTTTGATTGATCAAGTTGGGCAAACACCGATGGAGCATGAGCCATCGTAATGGATGGTTAACAACATTAGGGTTTGAAAATAGAACACCTCCTTTCATGCCATATCAATGTCTGCCACAGAACTTCACAGATTGTTCGAATTAGCGAGTCAGTAGGAACAATAAATGATGCTGATGCTACAGCATCGTGAAAGAGGAGACAGTAGTAGGAGTTGGTGTGTTTTACTGCTAAACACTATGACTGATTAAGAAAAAAACGTGTTGTGACCTCAAGTTACATGTGACAAGAGCAAGAAGATGATGACTATACGAATAGAGTGTAGTACTCATGAAAATGAACATCTATTACCTAAGTATATTCGCTAAACTCGACAAAATGTGGGAAACCGCTGATTATTTCTTTCATGTTTCAGAGTTTCTCCATTTATAAAAGTTGTTCATATTCATAAGTCTCTTTCACTTCCTTTAAGTATGTCCCTTTTATAGTCAGTCAGGGTCAATAACTACGACAAAGTAAATAAACACACACCTGTTCCTTCTACAGTCTTATCTGCAGTTAAAGGTGCATAATTGTGAACGTAGCTTTAGTTATTGCATAGGAAGGGTACTTACGTAGCTAACCATGGGCAGATTGAAAGCTGCGGCCATGCGGCCCTCGTGGACACACGTCTCCTGCGGTCCGATGAACGCCGACACGTTGGCTGCCCACAACGCCGCCACCTGTACGACGCAATCAGTCGGTGTAAATAGGCTGTTAAGTGTTAACCACAGAATGTGAATAGGCTGTTATACAGCATGTATCAGAAGTACGTAGTAATATTTAAGGATGTGGCCTTTCCATGGGATTGACTATGTAATTGTGACAATTTTTTATCAGCCGTTCCATACGTTTAGTCGAGTAGGTTAAGTTTTTTTTTTTACGTATACCATATAAGTCTATGACCACACTTTTCTCATTGGTACATACATATTGTAGACTTAAGGAACACCAAGAATAATGCCGTGTACTTAAAATAAATATTAATTTTCGGTCTGTTTTACGAGCTCAAGAAGTTTCAAACGAAGACTTCTTGCGGCTCGTAAAAATAAGTTTTATCATAAGGGTTCTGTTGCAGTTGTAAAAACTTAACAACTTTAAAATGTTCAACGTCGTCTTTGCCACGGTTTTATTTAAAAGCCTTAGTTCCGACTTTAATTAAAACGAGGAGATTATTTAAAGTGACTTGTGTTGTTGTGAACTAAAAGCTAAATGTGGTTTGGCTCCTTCTTACATGCTGAGGACTAAACAATGAAAACGGATTGTTGAACGTTTTAGCTCTCGCATTGCAACACCTTGGTAATGCTTTAGTAAACAAGTATTGTGCCAGATTTTAACAGAACACTAATAACTACGAATTCATTTGTTTATTTGCTAACTGGGAGATCAGAGAACCTAGAGAGACACCAATTACCATTTAAGATAGCTTCTACTTGTATAAGCAAAAACTTTGTTTCTTTACGTATCGATTTAATCAAATACTATAGTTTACCTGCAGTTTTTGCATGATTATTGTAACAACCACGTAAAAAGACTGATGATGGCATCTCGTCGATTAATACCAAACTTGCACTGATGTGAGGAAAATCCAAACAAATGTTAAAACTATCGTGAGTTCCGTACATGTTATATAGCTAACTACCTATATCTCACAAATAGCCTTGTCTATGCATGTTTATTTTATCCATCAAATGTTTTATGGCCACATTTGACTAATGCCAATATTCTGTTCTCCGTTTACTGGCAGTTATCCTTTATCAATAAATATTTCACAATCAACTTCAGAGGGCTCAAGTAACTTAATTTATTACGCATTTCTGAACGAAAAGCTATTCGAAGGAAACCGAACATTATTATCCGTTAAAACTTTGGAACAAACAAAACAGAATATTTATTGTTGAAGGAAACAACCCGCTAGCGGCTAATAGTACTCATTATTCAAGAAATGAGTTGATGGTTAGAGTAATAGAATATTTTATTATTTACAATTGAGGGGACACGGACACCCTGCCAGGGCTGCGGGTTGTTCGAAAGAGATACCGCGGCTCTGGAACACAAAGAGCGAAGAAAGAACATGGATGGGTTTTAGTCAGTACAAGTTTGACACTCCCTCCCGCTCCACCCAGAGCGGAAGAAGTCATTTGATGACTTCCCATCCGTAAAAAAAAAAAAAAAGGGGACACGGACACCGATAATGACTTGCAGCAATCAGTCGTCGTATTGTTCTACTTGTACCTAGACGTGAACAGCTATTATAATCTGTAACGTAATGACATTGAGCGGGTACTTAACTACTCTAATTCCTGCGTGTTGTATTGAAGTGCGAACAAAGACACTTTCCAATCTAGTATTATGGTGTTGCATAGGCACGCGCGCCAGAAATAACATGTCTTTACAGCGTGTATGGGCATGGCATGGTAACAGTGATTTGCAACTTTCTCTGTTTGCATCCCATTAGGATTACTGGGTACAGCGTAATGACGTGGCAAAGCATACGAGAGACTGCGAGTGATGCTCTCGTTTTTTACGGAACCCTCGAAGAGCCCGCGAGTTTCGCGACTGTCAACTTTACGCGACAACATCAATTCCGCAGGCAAATACCCCTAATAGATAAAAGTTTGTAAAGATAGTGTTTCCTGTAACAGCGAAATTTATGTTCGATGTTTCCTGTTCTACATGCAGCTACTTATACAGAGTTGGAACGAAATACATTTGTATAAACAAATCGAGATCAAAAGATAGATTGAACGATTTTCTTTCATCTCTATCTCTATAAGAACGCTACTTTTTACTATTACAAATTATTAAAATATCCTGTCAGTTGATGTATTAGACAGATACTTTTATAACAGTCTTCCCAGAACTTTTCGTTTATCGGTTTGGAAAAAGTATTGGAAAACATGTAGCACTTATAAAAGTTTTCCCGAAGAAAATACGTTTACAAGAATCTCAGTGAGCCGGAAAGGAATCCGCGATTACCATTTTATGCGTTAGCTAGGCTGATACGTCAGGCAGGCTTCGAACTGAGGGTGGCATTAATGGTGACCCAATCTTCTTTACTTGCTCTCTTTCACAATACACAGTAAAAAGATTTTGTGGCCGCATTTTATGCTCAATATTAGACTGGAATCCGAATCTTTTTTGCCGGAGATCACGGTTCTGCTGTCGGGGTTCCGTATCCAAAAGAACTTTCTTGTTTAATTTAACTACATTTTAACCGAACCAGAAAATTTTCTATTCTGAAATCCTTATCTGTGAAGAAAAGCCAGTAATGACCAGTGACGCGAAAAACGTTTTACATCCTGATTCTAATCATAAATGACGAAATCATCAGCTATCTATTGTTTTACTTGTTCAAGTATGTAATATTTGTAACATATATACCTTGACAGTGTGTGTCTATAAGTATCAATCCTTCATTGTTATTTCTTATTGGTAATATCTATTTGCAGGTAAGTGGGTAATATACGTACACACGCGCGCCAAAGTGGTTTCATGCGAAGACTGGCTTGAATTAAACTAATAAGATACTTCAACGACGTGCACCTGTTTTGCTGTTTGCTTTTCGATGGCCACCTTTACTGGGTCATTGCTTTTTGCAGAAATAACCATAGAATTATTTCTGGTTGATGCATCCGTGATATCATGTGCTTGAAGCTTCACAGATAGATAAACGGCGTTTATCAGTGACCTTTGCAACAAAGTACAGTTTTAAATCAAGGTTTATTTTATACTGCTGCTTAGTTTAATGAGATTGAATGCTTAAGAAGATTGGAGAATAAACATGCAATAACGACTGAGTAGCCCATTTACTAGATAAGAAACGGAACAGTCCCTCATTTAAAGTTACGCGTAAGGATCATGAGGCAGTAGCAATACGAAGCTCTAAAGTTAAACTAATGTAATTCAATGGGATCTGTTTCCTCGAGAAACTGCAGATATAATTCGAATGACATAGGATCAAGCGTACATTTGGTGCCATCGAGTTATGGTGATTGCTAAACTTCGGTCTATTGCCCATAAAACTCATGCTTACTGCGCGTTGGGTGACTGTCTATTTGGCTCTACTGACTGGTTGCTTGCAATTTATCGGTTCAACATTCCTATTTTTTAGTTTATTTTATTGTTCAATATAACACATTGCCATAAAATCACGCACGATGGTCAATACAAGTTTAGTACTGACCATTTTATTTTTACTCCTAGGATTATGAGGTATCTAGTTTGCATGTCATATCGTTAACGTTATCGAATATCGATTGTATCCTCTTGTCGTATCGAATTACCCATAATTCAATATGTAATAAAGTTTGGTGTGAATTATGGTGACAGGGTGGTTGTACGACGCGAATAAAATATAAGTTCTACGAAGAATAAAATACGAGCTTTGTATATTCGGGAAAAAAAATAAAACCTTACAAAAAAATATGATTTAGCGTTGAGGTCTTGAGGAGCAGTTTTGTGTTTACTTTAGTTCTATTATTTACTAGTTTTTAATTATTAAAATAAACCCCCGCACATAGAAACTTTTCATCGGAAATTTAAACAAAAACAGTTGTTTCCTACAAAAGTGCAATACCTACGGTTAAAATGTGATTATGGAAAAGCTAAACAAAATCCGATGAAAAATTTCGGTGTCCCTTACACCTTGTATAGTTACTAAACAAATAAATACAGTAATATTTAGAACAGTTTTCGAAAATTGTTGAGAAATTCGTTTTTATTTTTCAATGATAACATAATATCGTGTCTAGAGAACAGACGTAGTAGAAGAAAGTAGCTCCCTATGATATCACCAATAATATAACATTTCCCGAGAGTAATCTGTGTTCACAACCTGTGAAAGAATAATGGTCGTCGAGTGAGTGGGCACTCCCAATGAACTCCCAAGTAATTTTGCAAACGATTGGGAAAAAGTATCTACGAACTAAATTGGAATACTTTCACAAGATTTTGTTCTATAGAATTCAAGTTAACGTTCATGAAGGAAATAAAAAGTTATTTATTGAAAGGTAACACACCTGCCGAATGGAGACCTCTTCCTGTCCAAAAGTTTCCGCGACGACGAAGTCGAGGGAGTGACCCATTGGACCAAGAAGCTTTTCGTTCACCTCATCAATCGCCATCGAAATGGCACCTGTTTTAAACAAAACTTATAAAATTATAACCTTTACAAAATTGTAACACCAATATTTGTGTTACACGATTGTTTATTTGCAATAGCAAATTATTTCATAAAGTTGATTTAGCGCCAAGTGTTGCCGCCATTAATCTTGTTGAAGCAATTCGATTTGTCAGTCAGAATATACAAATGCACGTTTGATGGCTTCAGTGTTATATAAATACGATCACGTTTGTGTAAATAGTATATAAGGAGCAGCTACTACGTTTTTCATCACTCTCTGAAGAACTATTTTACTTAAAACTTGAGTCACTATAAAGATGGTGTTGACGTTAATGGAAAATTTATCGACATGGTAAAGCACTTAAAGTTGCACAGAACTGGCGAGACGTTTTGGAGGGATATTTTACTTTCGAACTTGGGTGAATTAAGTATCTAGTTGGCATGCAAACTTACGTGATGAAGCTTTAAGTGCGTTGTCTAATAAAGTCTCATTGCTAGTCATTTGCCTCGTCTTTATGCCTTCATACAAATTAGGTTGTGATGGTACCTGAAATCACTCTCCCGGGTCTCTGGTAGCTGTAGTCTCCATTCCGTCGCTCCGACCCCGTCAGATAGCCAAGTGTGAACTTCTCTCCGTATGAATATTTCAATGATATCACCAGTAAGCCCCAACACCAATGCCACTGTGAATAAAATGAAATGTTTTGGTGAGAAGAAGTATTTTCCTTCAACATTAATTATATTTTCGGTCTGAATAAAAAGGTCGACCAGAGTAGTGATTAATTAGATTTAAACTGTGTGTTGCTTAGTGTAATGGATGCTGTCGTGCATTGACTTTAACATGAAGTAATATATCTAAACGTCATTCAGTTGATATTATTTGCCTGCCCTTTCGGCGAAAACGTTTCATGATTTTATGTAAAAATTGCGTATTATTGTAGGTCGGATTGTTTAACGTGGATGTTTTCAATGACCGATGAATAGCTTCAGTATCATCATTAGCCTATAATGTTCCCACTGCTAGGACACAGGCCTCCTCTCCTATGAGAGGGAGTGGGCTGTAATCCACCACGCGGGCCCAGTGCGGGTTGGTAGATGTCACATGTCTTCGAATTTTTGGTTCTAGGACATGCAGGTTTCCTCACGATGTTTTCCTTCACCGTTTTTGAGAGCAGCGATGATGAAATAAATTACACAAAGTAATGCTCCTGCCTGGGTTCGAACCCACGGCTTACTGCTCGTAAGTCGGGGCTGCCACCACTGGGCCACCGCCGCTCTCAGCTTCAGTATAAGTAGCTGCAATAGAGATTTTCTAAAATAAAAGCTTTACATGAAACAAAATATGAGTGCAGCTTCCCTATTACGGAAGGAACAATATTTCCCGGTAAAATGGACCGAGAAGTGGAGTAGAGCTAGGCTACAATTAAAAAAAAACGTCCTGGCAGCAAATCGTTTGGAGTGCACGTGCCGCCAACATTTTTCCAATATTGCCAGCTCGTAAAATGGCGGGGCTCGTGGATGGCTCTACTTTTAAACACACGCTCTAGCCTTTAAAGCTTACTAATGTTTATCGTCCCAAATTATAGACATTTGCGACATAACAGCGCCAGATTTAACAACGACGTTCTATTACTGAGCTTAATGGGGATGTCAACGTCATATCCTTGAAATGCGAAGTGCTGAATTTCCATATAATAGGGGAATTAGGGAAAGTTTATTGTAAGTACTGACGAATTCAGAACAATAGGAAGGTGACACTGTCGCTTATCGTTGTATTATGCAAATTGTTACTAAAACTCTGATTAACCTTCAGAACGATTACAAAAATGATTTTTTGGTAACCGTCATAACTACGCACTGCAGAAATTTCCTTATGTATTTCACTGCTTGAAACACATGAGGAAAATTCTGAAGTGCACAAATCATTGGATTTGTTATTTGGAGGTTATAGAATTAGTGCTTCAGGGCCAAAATCTTTCTATTACAATTGTGTTTCCCTTGGCTAATCACAAAAACTTTAAATAAAAAAAAAACTGCTTTTAAGTATATCTTTTGTTTAAAATAAGTTCAGAAAACATTACATTCCAAGTCATTGGCTAATACTCCAGTAGAGGCAAATACCACAGTTGGCAAGACGGTTCCTATTTAATATTCGGCGTGGGTTTACTCTATTATTGTTGGAATGACCATTCTGTAGCATAGTAATATATTAAGTATTCCTTCAAGTGTTTATGTAACGACTCGAATGAGTGTGGTACACAAAACTTGTCTGGCGAGGTGACAGGTCCATCCGAAAGGCAACACGATCGTATGTGAAGCATACAATTTGTCTCACATTGTGAAAGTTACCATCCGCAAATTGCCTTTAGGTACTCAAGCACATGTGGCATAAGCGAAATGTTTTTGTAGTAGTTTTCGACATAAATATGTATACGTTTAGGTAAAGAAACGGTGCTGGATAGGTACTGAAATGAGATATAATCTAATTATAAACCCTCGCGTTCATATATTATAAACAAATGTCAAAATAAACTATCAAGGCCTCAAAGTCTTGTTGCGAATTTATGTTACGAGTGTAAAAATTTCGCAGCAGTTGTTTTGAATTCTTTTGAAGAAACATCTCTATTAGCTGATAGCGTTCAGAAAGTAGACTAATGGCTATTGGAAGTATTAAAAACTGATGTGACGATCAACATGACAGCGTTGTCGGCAGAACACACACTCGGTCGGCACTAGACGGGCTCTCGTTTTGTGTACAATGTTGTTAAAAATAGCTCCCGTGGGAGATATTTATGTAACTATGACCGGGTTAAGTGAGTGAGTGTCATAAAACCGTCCCGTCTCTGCTTCATTGCACTTGCATTAGACCGAATCTCCTTTCGTATTGTCTTAAAAGAGTATCTTTAATTAAAATCGTCTCGATCGTCAATGATCTTGTCCTGAATGTGTCAATTATCGTTTTTTTATGCGCAATATCTCACTTCATAGTTTTATGTTCACTTATTTTCCTGCTGTGTTTATTGCTTAATATTTCTGCGAAGAGAGACCTTCAAAGCTGCTTTGACTTACTGTTATTTTCTATTTTTCCAGTTCTAACCTATAATTTACGGTTAGATAAACTTACGATACACCATAAATCATATATATTCATATATCTATACAAAGGATAACCATTACGATTAGGAAAATACTTGTAAGTCACGATATTTTATGGGACAGTTCAAAAGCTGTTATGGGTTCCGAACAAAATAACAAGTTGGTAACAGGCGGCAACTTAATTACTCATGGATGCTGTCGAACTTCAGGTCTACCTTCCAACATTTATTTAACGGCTGTTCCAATTACGAAGAAGAATGATTGAAAATTTCGCACAAGCCTGGAGTTGATTCCACTTTATGGTTATTTTATAGGTCTATAGCCATAGAAGTAAACCTTTTACACACCGATTTCGGCGGAATATTGGAGTGGATACCTACCAACATTGTTTGCTCAGGGCTTTCGTAAGAAAATAAGTTTGACCCACGAAGCATTGAATAAAAGAAGATTTGACCAAAAAAGTTTTAACTACAAATTGCGTGCAGTAATAAAGTGGGTAAACGTTGTCATTCGCGATGAGACCACCATAAAGTAGGAGCAGTTGATCGGCTATCTACCGATCGGTATTAAACTTATCGGTTTCATTGCTTTAAAGTATTGTAAGGGTCGTTTGCTAATAAGGCATCACAAAGACTTGAGTAGCTAGCTTTTTTATGCTCTATCTATGTTAATCCAATCACATTACAAAAATAAAACGAAAATAAACCAAATGTAGGTTGGTCTTTGTCAATTTTAGTGTTCAAATCTGTCTTTAGATTAGTTCTCTTATCTACTTGTAGTGGTTTAAGTATAGTTACTTAATTAATTTATGATCACAAATTCACAAACTTAATGGATCTAAAATTCTAAATATAGTTTAAAAGGGGCAAGCTTTTATACTATAGCATGTGCACTAAAATCACACTTATTATGCAAATTGCGATAACCGTATCAGGTTAATATCGAAATCCTGTCATAGTAGCTTTAAATAAATGACCATGTTTACCTACACGTCTAAATTAACGCTGTGTTAGAAACAGGTTGATTACGTGGTGCTGTCTCTACGTACCGCTATTAATCAGTGTATTTTGAAACTTGTTACAAAGCCCCGTAGATTAATCGGTTACTTATTCATGTGTACAAAGTCTTATGGGCACAGTCACTGGTATAATAAGCTATAGAGAGTTTGCTCTCATGTTTGATCATTATTTTTTGCAGCTAATGGGTTTGAGAATTCATTAGAATAGGGTCCTAGATCTACTTAAAGTTCTATTGTGCTTATTTGCGTTGAATGGTTCTAACAGTAATCTATCTGTTGTAGTGATACATACATCTGTTATGTATAAAAGAACTTTACGAGGACTTATTGTCCTCTAGTGAAAAGAAGCACATTTCTTTTTGAAGCACGATCTAGTTATGTTTTTAATTTTTTTGCTGGAACTTCAGAAGTACTTTTAGGGGATAATCCATTTTTTTTTCTTTATCCGTTGGTTAGTTTATTGAAAAGTATTGGACACGTATTTTTTCTTTTTTCACGTGGTCATAAAATTACGGAGATATTATATTGAGTTGAAATGGCGCATGATGTCACATGTAGGTAAGTTTTATACCTACTTGTGACGTAGTAAGCCCCCACTCTCCAACGTTAATGAGTTTTAACTAAGTAATTTATTGATATTTTGATAAAACAAAAAATACGTGTCTAATATTTTTGTATTACCTGTCTGACGGACAAAATAGAATGTCGTTTTCTTTACCCAGTCCGATCCCCTATTGCGATAAGACACACTTAGTAGATGCAGACAAGGATCTAACTCTTCTCTATCCAATAAAAGGAAAATGCAATAAATACCGGAGATTTATTGATGGAGTCCTCCCTAGCTTTAGTGGTCCGGCGTTAAGGATATGGCAGAATGGATGGTTGCGTTCAATTAACGCCATCTCCGAATTTTCCACTTTAGCCAAATGGCCTTAATATGAGCCTTTCAGATTGTTTGTATGTATTGAAACGCCATTCGTTTTAGTGGAGTCAGAAAGAACTTAGCGTTTTTATTGTTATTGTAAAATACAAAATGGAAAGTTGTTAATTGTTATGGCTACTACAGTAGGTGCGAACCTGTTTCTTGAGAAATTAATTAATTCATTAATCTGAGTTCGTCGGCTTCAAAACCAATTTTTTGCAAAGTTACCTTGTTGTTTTGATTTAGATCCCCAACGTTTTGTAAATCCAGTTTTGTATTTCATAATCTAAAACGTGGAATAATTTCTGACCTCTTCAATTATGTAACGAAACATGCGGTTCTGTGTCTAATAGCTGTTGTTTTCCAATGTATCGAAGAGGTCGATAAGAATTATGCGATAGTGCAGTCGACACGCGGCGCGGCATTGACATAGTTGCCGCGTCACTACGTCATCACGTCATGGCGTCAACGGCCCGCGGAACGCGACTCCGGCGCATGCAAACTTGCCAATATTTTTCAAAATCCTAATATAATCCTCGCTAGGTTTAGTTTTTTTATGTTATTGGACGATGTTAATGGACGGAAATGAAAATCAGTCCGATGCCCAACACCGGAGAAAGATATAAAAAACCGGACAAGTGTGAGTTGGACTCGCTTACCGAGGGTTCCGTACAAATTCACTTTTGTTATGCGCGTAAAAAAAAAAAATTTCAATTTTTTTTTTTTTTTTTTAGGATTAAGTAACAAATGTATAGTTTTCGGATTTTTCCCTATACTTGTAGTATAAGACAATATTAGGTACTTGCCGAATTTCATAGTTCTAGGTCAACGGGAAGTTTCCTATACATTCAGATTCCCTTGAGAGTATCGAAATATAATTTTTGCGACATAAACGGCCCTATATATTTTTACGTTAACTTAGAAGTTCGATTTTTTCACAGTCTCAAGGGACAGTAGACCTGAGTATATAGTTTTAATTTTAACTCGATACCTCCACGCGTTCCCGAGATATAGGGTCTTGACAGACAGACAGACAAAAAAGTGATCCTATAAGGGTTCCGTTATTTCCTTTTGAGGTACGGAACCCTAAAAACTAACAAAAACGAGATGGGTAGCAAAATTTAGATGACCCATCGAAAGACAAATCGTCGCCGCTCGATATGGCCATCAGCTATGTTTACCAGAGGCATCGTAGATGCATTGCTTGCACGCCATCCCAGAGATAAAGCTGAAGCTTCCGTTGGTTTCATGTTCCTGGAACCACGAAGCACTAGATCCTGAACACACAGCAACTCTATTTGGCGGCAGAGAAATATGTATGGAGGAGGACCTCCCCAGGCAAACACCTTCGCAAAGCTTTACTTCTACCATCTTCTCTGTTAGTTAAAGGAAATCTGAACCAACTGATAGCTATTTAATTACGTCAGTATCGGACACCGAACTCCGTGAATGGCTAAGCTCCTAGTTAGTTTAATTAAATTCCAGTGTAACGTGAACGCCAATAAGTTACGTTAGTAGCTTCCTTTTAAAATTCTTAACAAACACGAGCAACTATTTATTAAGCACTTTATTACTTGCTGTCAACTTGCTGATACAGAATGCGGGAAACTTTGTTTGTGAGATTACGTGAACAATTTAAAAATAAGTTTCATTCAAGGAGTGATTCCTCGGCAGTATTTTCCGGAATCTTTTATTTTTTTTGCTCTTATCATGAAATTGATGACGTATTTGAAAGCTCACTATTATTTGAAAGGACCATCGATGCTATCAATACGTTTGGCGCAAGTGAAAAGTTAACATTTGTATGCATGCGGGGTGGGCCCGTACATTGCGGAACCATCGATTGTGCCCGCATCATCGATGAACAATGTCTGATCCCGGGCGCGGCGGTAGCGCAGCCTTCTTGTCACTTCACCTGATACATATTAATGCCATGTTTAACATTGTTGTATCATGTCATGCCATTCATGTGGATATTATCCTGTATCACTGTAATCCAACCAGTTTATCATACTTACTTATGCGAATTCGGTTTTACATGTAAGTTGTCCGTGCAGTTTCATGCCCTTTCTTCTGCATAGAGATCTACTCTTTGGAATAGGCCACTACAGTTCTTTCTCAAGTTATAATTACTTGTGACTGACAGTGTAGCTTCATCTTTTTGTTTTTGACACTTCGAAAATACTTGTTATGGTCTCATTGAAATAAATATTTCGAGTTTTTCGTTAGGTTCCTAATTCAACAAGAATTTAGGTGAGGTGATGGACGAACGTTAAATTAATAAATATTACGAAGCGTGAACGTTATGATAACCGTTAATTATTACTATAAATGCGGACTTCGATTTACGGTAATGCCTATTTAGAAAATAGGACAATTAGTATATCTTAGCTAGCTATAGTATTTCTTAGCTCGTGTGTTTAAACAAATGAGATTACTGTAACCATTATTACCCTACATCGACACGCAACAACTGAAAATCCACACAATTTTAAGGTTTTTTTGATAAACTAAACATATAGGTATTTATTTATTTAAACTTTTTGCACAAATAAAAGAAGCAAAGACGGACTTAATGCCTTTGGTATTCTCTACCAGTCAACCAAGGGTCTTATCCATCTGAACAAACGGTTAGTCATTCTCTTACATGACTAAAGTACCCACCTTATTTGTTAACCTTTTGCGTAATGAAGAAGGAAAATTCACACTAAAATCACATAAAAGGTCTTAAGTACGCAAGTTTCCTGGTAATCTTATCACCTTAGGAATTCTGAATGAAAACCCAACATAACATGCAGCATGCTAGCCAAAATACCTATGCTTTGCCATTTAAATTTACCTCAAGGGCCTGCAGTAATAGGGCTGCGGGTTGTTCGAAAGAGATACCGCGGCCCTGGAACACAAAGGGCGAAGAAGGAACATGGATGGGTTTTAGTCAGTACACGTCTGACACTCTCTCTCTCTCGAGAAGTCATTTGATGATTTCCCATCCCAAAAAAAAAGGGCCTGCAGTTATCTGTGTATTTTCGTATTTTTTTCATGCCTCACTTAGTGGTGGCTATGGTGTCGTATTGCTTTATTTCCCGGTTGGTAAACGAGTTATCCTACCTATCTCTGGTGCTCCGTTGCGAAAATCACGGCAGGGTCGGAATAGTGCTTAGGTAGAGCCCGTAGAGTCTACATATATTACTAACACAATATTATTAGGTACGGTCAGCAGCAAAAGTCGCTTTACATAACCAAAATTATAAGGCGTCTTAGTTTTAGAACGATACATATTAACAGACTAGAGTAAACAATATTTTCACAATATTTTCATCAATGGTTACACAGATTCGCAAAACAATATAACTTTAGATCACACTGACCAGCACTAAACTTGGAGTAATATTTATAAGTGTTAACCGACTTTTGATGCTGACTGTACCTTTATTAACTACTCCTGTAATTACTGTAAATATGTAGCTTGTTTCTTATCTAAAGCTTTAGTTTTTTTTGATAAATCTATACCTAACTGTAGTGTGAACTTATACTAGCAGAAATCTGTATTTTTTTTATCTGAACATAAGCTATTTGCGTATCAGTACGTTTTACTTGAAATATTTTTAAAAAAAACAAGATCTTTATTACGATTACCATTTTTGATTTTACGATCTATAACGTTAAAGCCGGACTTATGTGAAAGTAATTTTATAATCTTGTCTCCCTGCTCATTGTTGTACCTAGTTTAACCGGCAATACTTTTTGTCCCTTGAAGTTGTGTAAAAAAATGAAATTAAGTATAAGTTAACTTAAAAAAAAGATACGGCCGTTTATGCCGCAAAAACTTATATTTCGACACTCTCAAGTGAACCAAAATGCATAGGTACTTCCCGTTGACCTAGAACTATGAAATTTGTCAAGTAATATCGTCTCATACTACAAGTTCAGAGAAAAGTCTGAAAACTGAACATTTGTAGTCTCGTCATTTGTAATTAAATCATAAAAAATATAGTCTTTACAAAATACAAACTTGTACGAAACCCTCGGTGGGCGAGACCGACTCGCTCGTGTCAGGTTTGTTTTTTTAAATGTGATGCGTTTAATATGTAAATAACCCAAGTTAGAACATTTTGTCTTAAATATAATCGGAGCCTTTTAAAAATACCCAGCCTATAGCGTTCCCACTGCTGGGACATAGGGTTACTTTTAGTGCAGAAATAGTAGCCATGATCCAAAAAAGAGCTATGTTATGTTAAAAAATATAACATTATTGCTTTTAATTCTTTATTCTTAGAAAATATGTAGATCATCGAAAAGTACAGATTGAACTGAATTGTTGATTACATTCCTAGCTTTAAACTGTCAGGGACAGGAACCTCTATGTAGGCGAATTCTGTATAAAAAATCTAACAAAAAGCAACTAGAAATACTTAAGAGATCACTTTAGCTCTTTGTCATGTATTTAGAAAAATTACCTACCCGGCAGCACTATTTAAAAGGTTTTTACTAGTTTCAGCTGTAACCCTTGAGTGGTTTTTCCTGTAAAAGCCACTGATTGTCCCTATTTTCAGCAACAATAATATTAAGTTCTGCGATTGTTATTTCAGGAAATGGAGGATTTAGTCAGACAGTTATAACATTTATTCCAATGGTTTCCGGAGAATAGTAAATTGAATTTTAGGTCCATTTGTTTAGGTTGATTTTCTTTCAGTGAGTGAGGGTAGAGATGTTTATTTTACGAAGCCAGTTTAAACGTAAAATAGTGAATGGTTTTTCTCTCGGTTAATTATGTAAATAATTAGTGTTGCTGTTGATGCATTTTCCTAGTAGAATGTTTGTAGAGTTTAAGTTTCTCTAATAATTATCATAATAATTAGGTTTATGAGCATTAAGCTAGAACATAGTTTCGGTCATGTGCAAGCGGTAGATAATTTAAGGTGATCGAGCACGAGCAGCAACCTTTCCTAGGTCAGTCGGCATGTTGTTCGGTTTTATCTATACCTAAAGTGTTGCTGTTGATGTCTCTTAGTTTAGATTTTGGTCAAGCTTCAGATTTTGTTCTTTACGTAAATTTAAAGACGAAAATTGAAAGGAAAGTTTTGGTTATGAATGTGGATGGAGGATGGGTATAGAAGTAGAGGAACACTAAGAAACGGTGGATGGACAGTGAGAAGCATGATATGGCAAGAAAGGAGGTTTTTGATAAGATGACGTGAGTAATAGAGAAGAATGGAAGAAGAATACATGCTGCGCCGACCCAAAAAAATGGGAGGGAATGATGATAATGATGAAAATTAAATAAATTATTATAGAATGAAATTGTTTTAAATGTGGAAGTGCCAGCCCTGATATTCGATAACATATTAGCTACTCTACTTTCCAATAGCTTGTTTTTTCTTTATGGGAGGTAATTTCTTTGGGAAAGAACCATTTATTTTTTAAGAAGTTTTTACTTAGGTACAGGTATCAATAAATACTTAGTATTTCCGATTTTCACTAGTTTGGAAGTTATGGAAAGTAATCTTAGAGGAGCTTTTTGTCCAAAATATAAATAAGTATGAATTATTCAAAATGAATATAGGCGCGTCTACTAGTTATAATAACATCTCAAAGCAATTTCAAAAAACTTTATTATGCTTGTAGTTTGATATGATCAACCAAGTGAAAGAGCGCATAAATTATGGATGTCTTTTATTTTTTGAATAAAATTTAGATGAGTAATATAGCTAGGTAGTTTAGAAAGAAGGTTTTAAACACTTATTAGATCACATCAATGTATAAGTAACACAATTGCTTATTATTTACAGATATGTAAAAGAAGAAAAGTAATATAAAAAAGAAAAACAAATTTAAAATGCTCACCAAGATCCAAGTTAAAAACTTCATAATGTCCAAGTTCACAACTTTTTCACTCAATAGTATAGAATTTATTTAATCATAATCGTTACTCGAAACGTCACATAAATTCATATTTTAGTTGTTTATGTAGTGTAGATTTATTTTCCCGCCATTACGTAAAGTTTACACGCGACTCGCGAGTCGGCTGTAAGAGCGCGCGTGTCACCACCGCGGATGACAGTAATAGACTGGCGGGCTAAAGCAAAAAGCATACATACAAAACTACATCCAGTTTTCGAGTTGACTGACTGGTAAGGTGAAATTGTGATGACGTTGTTGATCTGTGGTCGTCAGAACTCAGAACTGTTCTGCTCTGACTCATTTCTCGATACACTGATACTTTTTGGGATAATCCACTCTCTACAATCAGTCGAAACATCTATTGTACTACAGGAGGTTTCAGTTTTTAAGATTTCAGAATTTGCTGAATAAAATGAAGCAACAGCTTTTAAAATATGATAAAACCTGAACTATTTATTTTCAAAACATGCACGTGCTTTACAATATTCACACAAATGTACAATTAAAACCAAAATTCTTTAGCTTAAGATTAGACTTTAAATTAAGAAAATTTCCCGTACATCTACATACTCATAAAAATTCATTAGACTTCCGTTTTCACTGTGAAATCGTCCGAAGATTACGAATATTTTATCATCAGCATGGCATTATGAATGGAATACATGACATTATACATAACCGGAGTGCGGTCAAGGCGAGCAAGCTTGTTGCACTACATGTATAAGTACATTGAGTAGGTAACATATGCTACATAAATTTGTACCTATAACTATACGAACGTGTCATTAACTGTAAATAAAGTTACCTTGCAGGTTGATGTGTCATGTGATGAAGATGTACGTTGGGCTGCATTAATTGGGTACCCCCCTTGAAAGCACCTACGTTTGAACCGGGGGTACCCAACTGATGCAGCCCACTGTACAGACGCCAGCAAGTCAAGCTACCCGAAACTGTCAAATTTTCCCAATCAATCTTGAACCTGCTTGATTTGCTGGCCCACCTGTACCTAGCTGTCTAAGAGGCACGTTTACTTTGTTGCTACCTCTCCCTGGTTAACCTGCAAATATGTAACTAGTTAGGGGACTGACAACAGGTCTCACCTTCAGATAGTTACCGGAATTTGAACAGCCAATAGTTGGGTAACGAAGGTCGTATAAACCATTAATTGTAGCCTGTCACAGCCACAGCTAATTCTTGGATATTATAAGTAGGTATGTAGTCACAAACCTGACCGAACATTTTGGTATAATAACGGTCAGCGGGACGAACTGGACAGGCTTCGCAGAACTGGAAGCAAGATATGCGGGTTCACTAGGAGTGGAGGGAAAACTTTTGATAGGAAAAAAAAGGACAACTTTTCTTACATTGGACCTCAATTCTTGCACTGGTATTGATTTCTGTCCAACTGTCCAGCGATCAGAGACTAATCTAGTTACTGCATGCAGTAACTAGATTAAAGAGACATGTCTCTTAACTGTACCGATTAAGTAGACTGCATTATACCTACTCCGATTTTCCTCTCTGGAGGAATATGTTCACCTAACCAATCATATGTATTCCCCGATTTTTTATGGATCGCATTGGGTGTTTCGGGATTACCCTAATTCTTTCATGTCCTAACGGTTGTAAAACCAAAGCATGAAACACCAAATAGCCCACATCGCTTATTACTTAGTAGGTAGTTGGTTCTATACCTTTACGGTTGTGATGCAAGTCACGTTCCACTCTTCATGTTTTACGAATTCGACATACGTGTAACAAAATACTTACGATGTCTGCAAACAATGTACCTACTCACCAAATATGGAAAGCATTTCTTCACAGTCACACTCGTTGCCTGCCAGGTAGCAGGAACGTTCAGGAAGCTGAGCACTAACTGATAACAGAATGATTCAGTCGATTTTGTTCGGCTGCCAAATGATACACATTCAGTATTGGGCGGATACGGAGCGACGGGTTAATGAAAAAATTGTTATCAGCTGGGTTCATTCCAAAAACTTAAGACAAAGAGGAAGATCTTATAGCTATTAATCACGTCTTAATCTCGATTGCTTTCAGATGGTGCCTTAAATCCATTTATAAGAAGTCACGATAATGTCAAGTTTTTATTTTATCCATTAACTTTGCTCTAATGAGAAAGGGTTTATTAAAAATGCATTATTAATTGTGAGGGTACTCAGATAAAAAAAAAGTTTTTTTTTTTCATTAAAAAGTGGGTCGATTCAAATTCAATAAATTGCCATGAGTCTATCATAACATCATTATCTAGGACAGGAAGCGGCGCGTGCAGCTTTGGATAGGCTTATCAGGCCCGTGTTCAGTAGAATAGACGAGAGCTATAAGCCCATTTTAAAGCACGTTGATGGATTTGGAACGCTCGGCTCAGCGTCGAAAGTTTCAATTGAATCAGTAGCATGAAAAGTTAAAACCAAAAACTTTCAAGATATCAGTGCAACTTAAGCAGCTAGGTCAACAGCGTAACTAAGACACAAGCACTGTGTCCAAGTCCTAACAACAGCTGTGTGGAGAGGAGCAAGTTTTAATCCGTTCGATCTAAGTCGTGGCACCACAGGGGAGTTTGTGTACTTTGTGCCGGCGTGTCACCACAGTGTGACCTGATGGTGATAGCGCTAGCTTCCAACAGCTCTCAACTGGCGGAGTGGGCCACTTAATAAGAGTGTAGATACAGGAAAAGACACTTCTATTGTATTGTATTTTGATGGATGGATGGCTATGCAAGTAGAGGAAGACTAAAGAAACTGTGTGAACGGTGATCTGGCTAAAACTACAAACCGAACTGCGAATCGCCTCCATTTTTCGAAGTCGGCTAAAAAAGGGGTGACTACGGACTGTTGTGATGACGACTACATATTATAATAGAGAAGTAAGGAAGAAGAAGACATGCTGCGCCGACAGCAAATTAATTGAGACAAGGGCAGGAGTTTTAACTTTGTCTTTATGTTAAGTTATATTGGGTATATTTTTAGTGTAGTTTGATTCTAGCGCGTTGGTGTATGGTTACAGACATGTGATAAATGGAAGTCTATCAGATGTCTTACATCTGTAGGTAGGTACAACACATTCCTACATAGATTTGTCTAAAATGCTTTCAAAAAAGACAAACAGGCTGCTTTTCATAGTATTTTAATGAAAAACAAAGTTCCTGCTGTAGTTTTACGAAAAAGACCCATATCAAAACTAAATACTTATTCAAACCAATTTTCGGTAAATACTTAATTCCGTTTACGTTCTACGAGTACAAACCCACATTTTTCAGAATATTCCTTCTTTTACCTTAGAAACATGGCACATTTTCTACGGCTTTAGAAGCGAATATCTCATCAACCATTGACTTTTTCGGTGAGATGTCGCAGTAACATGGTATGGGGGGCCACCCAATTTGTTTTTTTCGTAATTTCACATCATTTTTGTGTCTCTCCCTTCAAACGTTTGCCAACTGACATACGGACGGACAGACAGGACGAATTGGATTGCCGTTTTTTTCCACTTGACTACGGTACCCGAAAAATAAATCTAATTAAGCAATGCCACGGGAATGGCAAAGATTTCAATTTGCAACGAGTTCGCAAAAACAAAACATGCTAGTATTTTGTCTACAAAGACGACAGACGATCTCATTATAATGGTATCAGTGTCTCTGATCTTACTCACGACTCGAGTTAGCTTCTAAACCGCGGCTGGAAAAAGGGCAAACCAGACACATTTGTGTCTATTTAAAAATGCTGACGTTTATGACATTTTATGAGCCTCTTTAGGGTTGGATTTTGGCCATCAATAGGTACGTTCTCCCTAACGAGTAATATTTTCAACAGCTAAGAGATAAAGTCAGTCATGAAACAGTTGTATGAAATGGCTATTTATCAAGGCGAATTAGTGCAGTTTGAGTTTGATATATGTATAATAAACTTTTCTGGTACTAAGTACTACAGTGGTCCTTTTTGTTCTATCATATTTTTATTAATGTCTTGACAATTTCCCAGATGTTCGAACTTCAGCGCACAAGCGTTTCAGCTGCAAACGATAAAAACTATGGCTGTCTGAGAACACTTTATCTACACTAGTTTTGATAATAATTTCATTAAGACGAGTATAATCCCATTTGATTCGTAATCGTAAAGCATCAAAATTAGATTAAGGTAGGTAGCGTACGTACTTTTTGCTTGTAAATCGTAAAACTATGTCTTAACATAAACTGAAAGTTTATTTAGTTATGAGTACTTATGTTTGTTTTTTGAGTTATTTCTATGTCTAAGAAACAAATTCAACGGGTACGCATAGTAGGTACTGCATGGTTCTGTAGGCACTTGAACATAGTCGGAAGTAACGCCTGCCATGCCATCATGGCATGGCAGGCGTTACTTCCGCCTATGCTCAGTAAAAAGGCGAGAAATAATTTGAAATGGACTGTATTTTATAGATTAGGAAAATTTACACGTCTTTGCAGTAGGGCACAGTAAAAAGTAAGAATAAACATGGTATTGCCATGTTTATTTCTATATTAGGCTAGTTGACTTAAATTCGAAAAATTGATAAATATTGGTGAGTTGGCTACCTTCAAATGCATTTTAAACAAACTCATAACTCAACTCTAACTTTGCTAAATCCTGATTTAATAGCGATATAACTTAGAAAAAATTGCTAAAAAGGGGTTAAATCATTGGAAAAACGGACCCTGCGTCTGCCAAGACGTGTCGTAATGCTTTCCGATTAATATTGACAGTCCCGTGACTAAATATCTAAATTATTTTCTGAAAATAATAATGCTCTTTATTTTTATAATGAATAATATAGTTTGTTTGTTTTTTAGGGTTTCGTACCCTAAGGGTCAAACGGGACCCGTACTTTGTCCCGCCCAGGGAAGACTGGGTGGAGGACCTGAGCGGCTCAGTGGCCATAATTTCGTCGGCCGCCGCCGGTACCCCGACCCTTGAGAGTGTCAGGAAGGGTCAGGGTTGCGTAGCAGCACGGTTCGGGGAGATCGTCGTAGCGGGAGTCTACTTCTCCCCGAGCCGAACTCTCGCCGAGTTCCACAACTCCCTCATGGAGTTGAGTGTCGTCATCCGAAGCTATTCTCTCCCCGTGCTTGTGCTCGGGGACTTCAATGCCAAAAACTTGGCTTGGGGTTCTCGTTGCACAGATGTGCGGGGTAGGATGGTGGAGGACTGGGCTCTGGAGGTGGGCCTGGTCGTCCTAAATCGGGGTTCTGTCCCCACGTGTGTGCGGATGCGGGGCGAGTCGGTGGTGGACATCTCGTTCGCTAGCCCCGCTCTGTCACCGCGTGTCGTTGACTGGCGCGTTATGGAGGGGGTGGAGACCTATTCCGACCACCGGTACTTCCGGTTCGATGTCTCCGCCCAGGACTCAAGCGCGCCGGTCTCACAGGCCCCGAGTGGTCCGCGTTGGGCGCTGAAGCAGCTGGACCGGGAGCTCCTCCTGGAAGCCTCGATAGTGCATGCAGGCCTGGGTGACATCACCGAACAGGCCTGCCGACATCAACAACGAGGCAGGGTGGTTCCAGGAGGCCATGTCCGACATATGCGACGTGGCAATGCCCCGAGTTCGGCCAGGACGCGCCCGGCGTCAGGTGTACTGGTGGTCGCGAGAGCTGAAGTCTCTGCGCGAGGCGTGCGTCGCCGCGCGGCACCTGTACGCCAGGCATCGCAGGCTCCGCATCCGCCCTACGGATGCGGCAGCCATTGAGGCAGAGCTGTACGAGGGATACAGAGCAGCGAAGACCGCCCTCCAAGAGGCTGTCCAGCGGGCCAGGGACCTGGGCCGCGAGGAGATGCTGGGGACTCTCGACAGAGATCCGTGGGGGCGCCCTTACAAGATGGTGCGCGACAAACTCCGCACCTGGGCCCCCCCGCTGACGCAGAGTCTCCGCCCTCAGCTCGTGGAGGACGTGGTGAGCGCTCTGTTCCCTCTGCGAGGGGAACATCCTCCCCCGCCTATGGCTCCGCCGCTTGCGGTGCCAGATGTGGACCGTATCGAGGACGATGACGACATTCCGGAAGTGACCGGGGTAGACCTGAGAGTGGCGGTAGGCAGGCTTAAAGCCAAAAATACCGCCCCGGGACCCGATGGCTTGCCTGGCAAAGCCTGGGTCCTGGCCTCGGAGGCTCTCGGGCCCCGACTGGAAGGGCTCTTAAGCGCATGCTTGGAGAGAGGCCAGTTCCCGCTTCGTTGGAAGACGGGGAAGCTGGTCCTCATCCGGAAGCCGGGGCGCCCTGCGGACTCTCCGTCCGCATACCGGCCCATTGTGTTGCTCGACGAGGTGGGCAAGCTCTTTGAAAGAGTCATTGCGAACCGCCTCGCCGGGCACCTTGTGGGGATGGGGCCGGACCTTGCGGAACACCAATTTGGTTTCCGCAGGGGGCGCTCGACGGTGGACGCCATCATGCGCGTGAGGGCTCTCACGACGGGGGATGCAGTGTCTCGGGGTGGGGTCGTCTTGGCGGTGTCTCTTGACATCGCCAACGCCTTCAACACCATGCCCTGGAGCTGCATAAGGGAGGCACTTCGGTATCATCGGGTGCCGACCTACCTTCGTCGTGTGGTCGGGGACTACCTGACGGATAGGGCCGTCATCTACCCCGGTTGCACCGGAGAATGGAATCGGCGAGAGGTGTCGTGCGGTGTTCCACAGGGATCGGTTCTGGGGCCGCCCTTGTGGAACATCGGCTACGACTGGGTGCTGCGCGCTGACCTCCCTAGTGGTGTCAGCGTAGTTTGCTACGCTGACGACACGCTGGTGCTGGCACAGGGGAGGTCGCACGAGGCGGCGGCCGAATTAATGACACGCGGGGTTGCGATAGTCGTGGAGAGAATCCGGCAACTGGGTCTCGAGGTGGCATTGCACAAGTCCGAGGCCATGTGCTTTCATGGGCCTCGGAATGCGCCACCGTCGGGATCCATACTGACGGTAGGAGGGGTTCCCATCGGCGTCGAGTCGACGCTGAAGTACCTAGGGCTTGTCCTCGACAGCCGGTGGAACTTCGTGGAGCACTTCCGACGTTTGGCCCCAAAACTGGAACGGGCAGGAGCTGCATTCAAGCGGCTCTTGCCCAACCTGGGGGGTCCAAACGCCTCCTGCCGGAGGCTCTACGCGGGGGTCGTGCGGTCCATGGCCCTTTATGGGGCCCCGGTGTGGGCGCGTTCTTTGAGGCGGCGAGCCGCCCATTACCTGAACGCGCCCCAGAAGGTGGTAGCCGTAAGGCTGATCCGGGGGTACCGCACGATCTCCGGCGAGGCGGCGAGCCTCTTGGCCGGATTGCCGCCATGGGATCTGGAGGCGATAGTCCTCGCGCGCCTGCACGAATGGCGCGCGGAGGCACTACGCCGGGGGGAAACTCCGCTGCCGCGGCAAATTGTCGCTCAGCGGACAGACCTCCGGCACGATCTCATGGCGACATGGAGACAGCGACTGTCGCAACCACGTGCAGGGCACGCCACAATAGTGGCGATAAGTCCCCTCTTTGAGGAGTGGCTAGAGAGGCAGCACGGCGCCCTCACCTTCCGCCTGACGCAGGTCCTCACCGGACACGGTTGTTTCGGGAGGTTCCTGCACAGAATCGGGCGGGAGGAAACGCCCGGGTGTTACCATTGCGAGGATCGGCCGGAGGACACGGTGGAGCACACCGTGGAGCTCTGCCCCGCTTGGGCTGAGCACCGCCGTGTCCTCGTAGCGGCGATTGGCGGCGGTGACCTCTCGCGTCCGGCCCTGGTTCAATCCATGGTCCGGAGCGAGAGGGAATGGGAAGCCGTCGCCTCCTTCTGCGAAGCAGTCATGCTAGCGAAAGAGGTGGCGGAACGTGAGAGGGAGAGAACCTCACGTCCCAGCCGCCGCGGGAGACGCCCCGGGCGTCGGGGGGCAACCAGTGGCCCCCGGCCACCGTAGGCGCGAGCCTGTGGACGGTGAGTAATGGGCTAGCTCACCGTCCGTCCGTCTCATGACGACAGGCCGTGTCGACGGCGCGTACGTGTTCCACGCGCGCCTCAAGGAGATGTCAGCAAACAGGAAGGGGCCCGAGAGGGCCGATGCCTGCCAGGGCTGCGGGTTGTTCGAAAGAGATACCGCGGCCCTGGAACACAAAGGGCTTAGAAGGAACATGGGTGGGTTTTAGTCAGTCAAGTCTGACACTCCCTCCCGCTCCGCCCAGAGCGGGAGAAGTCATTTGATGATTTCCCATCCGCAAAAAAAAAAAAAAAAGGGCCAAAGGGGCCCTATTACTGAGAATTCGCTGTCCGTCCGTCTGTTACCAGGCTGTATCTCATGAACCGTGTATTTCTGTTGATGGTATAATGACAAATACTAAAAACAGAATAAAATAAATATTTAAGGGGGCTCCCATATTTTTTTTCCCATATATTTTTTTGCTCGTTTTTACAAATATGGTAACGGTTTTTTGTTATCTCAATATCATGATCGATCATTAGAAACTACACTCCATCCGAATTATTGGTTGTAGACACAAGCCTATTTCCAAATGTTTACCATTAGCGCTCTCCTGGCATTTTTATTCAAGCGCCGAAATAACCATGTTGCACCATATCTAAGTTCCGTATCAACCTTCGTCAGTAAATGAAACAAATTTTCATTCTAATAATTTCGTGTAATATAACACTAAAACAGGTTAGTTAAATAAAATGTAATAACTTATACAATATTTTCCTACATAATAAATAAAAACGTCGCAATAGCACTACACCCGGCGCGTCGTTGCGATCAACTTAACTATCATTGCACTTTCTGTAACAAATATTTTACAAGTTAATATAATTATGAATGAAGATGTTGATCTATGGAATGAAGAGGGTCCCTTCCTTTGAAAAACAAAGAGAATTAGGCTGCGAGCGGGGACTATCGGTCATCGGCCACTGAACCGATTAATCTGGACACTTCTATGCGTTTGTCCGCACGAAGATCAAGCAAACTATACAACACTAGTATTTGGGCATCTCTCATTGTACGGGAAATCTAAACACAGCGAGGCCATGTTACACTAGAAATGAATAGATTGATGTGTCGCCGTGTGTCTATGTTCTGTACAGTAGTGTTCCGCAATGACCAGAATAAATACATGTGGTACATCTGAAAAGATCCAACACTTGAACAACTTGCATCAATAGTATAGTGCTAAGAAGTCATGAAGTGTGGAATTAAAAAAAAAAAACACTATGAAAGCCTGCGCAGACGACGGATTTTCGTCCGCGGACTTTCTTGTCCGCTAGAATAGATCGCTTACAACTGTATCGAGTAACGCAAACGAGGGATTAAAAGTACCGCGTACAAAAAGTCCCCCGAATAACCGAGGACATGCAGAGAGCAGACCGGAAAAAGTACGGACAAGTCCCCGAAAAAAATAGAAACCGTGTGGCTAGGCGAAGCAACGCACATGGCAGATTTTAGTCCACTTTAGTGAGCGTTGTGCGCTTGAGAGTTACGTACGTATGCACGGCGGTAAATCCGCGGCGGACTTTTTAATTCGCGGAGCGTACTTTTTTCTCCGGCGCGGAGAAAAGTCCGTCGTCTGCGCAGGCCTTTAAGCAGTAGATATCTCAACTGGTGGTGTTCCACTCGAACTCATGTTGTGTTCATATTGCATTACAACTAAGTAGAAATTTTCATGAGATTAAAAAACTCAAGTAAAGTTACTAAATTTTATATGGGACCACCGCGCGGTCTTCCTCTACCTACTGAAAAGAATCATGTAAATCGGTGCAGTAATCACGGAGAAATCGGTGTAGGTAAATACATGAAATGAAATAATACTCGGCTGTAAACATAAAATTGTCTTTTGTTGAAGCCGAAATAACGAAATAATAGACATAATAACCACTCACCATAGTAATTTCAGGAAATATGGTACTTAAGTTGAAGTTGGCACGGGACGTGACAGGAAAACTGGCCAACGATCTGTCCACGTTGTGTCCCATACCTTGCACGTTAGCAGGCATCAGGTGGCTGTTGAAAAAGTCGGCCTGGTACTGCGACGGCATTTGGTTGCCCACATAGTTCGTAAAAGGCAACTCTTCCGACATCAAGTTAGGATGCTTCTTATTCAACGCCTTGTTCTGCCAAAACAAATGAGGATCGTTCCATTCTTCAACTTCGTTATTGATCTTAGCTTTCTTACTTTGATACTTTTTACTCGATTCCTTTTTAGAACATTCCAATTTATGCTTAGTTGCCGACTCTCTTCTTGAGGTTTTGTAAGAAGGCGGCACCTTCTCAGATTGAAACACTGCTGAATTATTTCTAATCTTCAACTCTTCATACTTGTGGTTTCCGTAGTTGCATTCAGCTGTCTGATTGTAATCAATGAAGTCGCCAGTGAATGGTCCACTGGCATAATTACTTGACATTAGATTACTACTGCCAGGCATGAAGTTGGAGTAAAAAGAATTCGACATAGTATTAGTTGTAGTGTTATACAAAGTTGTGCCCGAGAACTGTTGGGTAGCGTAGCTGTTATCAGGGTAATCCAAAATTGGTGGAAAATGTGAGACTTGTGCCACAGCGCTATCCTGAGGGGCGCTGAAATCCGTGTACTTCTGGGGTGGCATCATAAATTTCGCACTGTTGCTGTCTTGATTTTTTTGCGTACCATTTGCACCTCTTAACAATGCTTCAGTTGAATAGTTGTTGTTCTTTTGAGTTTTAGAAGACTTTTCCGTTTTAGTATGAGATTTCGTTTTAGGTGGCGGAAACTGACTCTGTGCCATACTTTCATATGAGTTCACTAATTTAGGGTCGTTAAACACGTAACAAGGTTGTGACATATGATTATCTAAATGTGTCATAGTTTTGCGGTTAGTTTCGTTTGTAAAGTGGTTAATATTTTGCTTTCCAGGGACTGTCTTTGATGTATCGATATTTGGAACCTGATATCGAGAAGCCATATTATCGGTTGAACGGTTCATAAGCTGCGTGACTGAGAGGAAATTACCGCAATTTTGTATGTCAGCGTGTGGTACCCCACGATTCGATGCATCTATTTTCCTATTCTTATCATGCGGGCCTAGTGCCAGATCACCAACTAAGGTCGGTAAGTTGATAGGCGGTGGATCTATACTTATTTCAGTGGTTCCCAAAGGTCTAGTGGATGGCCACACTTGAAACTCGTCTTGCGGTGCTTGTGTAGGAAAATTATGCATCGTAATAGGAAAATAATTACTTTCATTGTGGTCTTGTTTTTTAACTGAATGATCTGTTTGATTGTAGGTCGCTTTGTGAGTTTCCTTTATGTGAGGATGTATCGGATTGCAGTTGTTTTGAACAGATCTTGTTTCAGATGTCATCCAGTTGATGTGCATTTTGCTCGGAGATTTTTTGGTATATTTCTCGGGAATTTGTTGACTCACGATATTATTGCCCGCTTTTATGCCACTTTCTACACTTATTTCAACCGTTTTCGGTTCGTAATGTTTGTTACTATTTACTTTTAAATTGCTGTTAGTATACACTGGATCAAATGTTGTATAATTTTGGTTTTTGGTTGTTAAAGTTTTGGGCATGTTATTATTGGTATAGAACGGTACGTCTTCAGTCCATAAATTAGCAGGTTGAGAGTAAAAACTAGTAATAGTTTCAGCAAACGAGGAGGTGGGTTTGGTCGTGTTATCTTTCTTATTAGAATTTGCAACTAACGGGACATGAAAATCTGGATTGAATGGATTATAAGATGTCGTGTATGGCGCGGAAGTAGTCGTTAAGATGTTGTCTTTGTTGAAAGTGTTTGTGGTTGTTGTGCAATTGACAAAATCCAAGCCTTTGTGCGACCAGCCCAAGTCAATATCATACGTTAATCTTGACGATCCAATTTTCATAAGACTGTCATCCACATTTGAATAATCTGGCTTATTTTTCGACGTATATTTTTCCATTGCACAGGGGTATAGGCCAAGTCCGTTAAATTCGTGGCTGGATGTAATACTGCTTGTACTATAAATAGCACTCTTGGCAAATGGATCCCCTTTGTAGAAAAAGTTGTTACTACTAGCATAACCAGCGGACTGGCTCGGTACAGATTTGCTAATATTGCAATCGAAATCTAATCCGAATGTGGTGTCTCCTAATGAACAACTAGTTGTTATTATTGAAGGCACTGACAAGTTCAAAAATGGATTTTCGCTGGAAACGTTTGGCAACGTACTAGAACTTTTAGTTACTGCAGCAACAATACTGGATTCTTTAGTTACGACGCTCACAGCACATTTTTGCTGTTCGTTTTGTTTATTTGTAAGATTGCATGTATCTGGAAGTTTATTTGTAACTGGTTTTACTTTAATATCGTTATTGTTAGGTTTTTCAAAGTATGGTACAGGCGGTGGCACTAATTCGGGTCTCTTTTGATTGTCCTTCGGGATGGTCAGCGCTGTGCTATGGCCATGTTCCTCAGCAGGGCTATCTGCTCTATTTCCGGACACTAGTGGAAAAGACATAAGAAATGCGGCGGTTGGTGACGTAGCTAAAAACTCTTCTGCTAGTTCAAGACGTGCATTACCTCCGTCAACGACATTATCGCATAATGTTGTATCTAAAGGTATAATGCTGGGCAATTTGTTTTCTTTATTTTCTGCAACTGTTTCTTTGCCATTCAAAATTTTACTTGGTTTAGCGATCTCATTAGGTGTCTTTATATTTTCTGTATTTGTTTTGGTAGTAGAGGTTGAAGTAATCTCTGGACCTGATGTTCCTTTGACGATTGATTCCGCACAGTCAGGTTTATCAATGAGTACAGGAACTTCATTGTCTTGATTTTTGTTACATATTTTCCCAGCAGTATTAGTATCTTTCTTACTTTTAGTGTTCTCTTTTTTTCGCATATTATCTGTCTTGGCTGTTTGGTCTTTATTTAAGATATTATCAGTCTCAGTCTTCTTATCATCGCTAATGATGCTGCTACACGCTGTTACTGTGTTGTTTTCCTTACGTACGCTATTAGAACATTCAGTGCTTTTACTTTCTTTAGAAACCTCTACCACCGGTTTATCTTTTATCTCCGTACTTTTCGCAGTTTCCTTAACAGTACTAACAACTACTTTTAATTTCTTTGTAGGTTTTTTATTAATAACATGTTTTAACCTAACATTATTCTTTTTACTCTTGGTAGCTGATAGTGGACGGGAGTAGGCAGATATCGGTACAATATTAACCATTGTAGTTTTGGTGATATCTCCATTATTTCTATTGACTGAAGGAACAGGTGATTTATTTAGTGGTTGTAAACTTTGGTCTATTAAAACTATAGCAGGTGGCACAGACGGGAACAATAGTGGTCTCTGAGGGAAAATGTATGGTGCTGCCGGCAGAACCACTATTGTATTTTCTGAACCTGAAACAATATACAAAAGTGGTGCATTTGTATTTTATTGTCTCCTTTCAAATAAATATAGATTTATATTAAATATTGCGTATCGATTAACCATCTTCTACCACTAGTAGCTCACAACAAACTGTTTTGTTTCATGCAGCTGTGATACTAGACTTAACTGTCAGCAGCCTACTTACTAGTCAATAATGCTTGCCTTAGGAAGTATTCATTCTGCCAAAAGGAATTTAATAAACAATGCTCATCAGTTGTATAAATTCTGATCTTACCTTTTTCATTTATGAAAGTTGATCTTGGAATTAGTATGGGTAATTTCTTTTGAGCTGCAGTTAGTCCAGACTTCTTGGCTTCAATTTTTTCTTGTTTACTTTGGTTTTTCTTCAACATCAATCGTTTTGCATATTTTCCATCTGAAATAGATATAAATAAACTATAACTAACAGTATAAGCAGAGCTAGAAGGGAACTAACCAGATATGGTGAAATACATACGAAATTGGTTCACATTCACAGTTACTGACTATCGCTGTATAATACAATGTTGATTGTGAATTAATTTAAGAGGAAAGTTAGTTTCCTGTGCATTTGTGTGGCTTAGTTTTATACAGGGTAAAATTTTTAAGTGGGTCTCCAAACTATGAGGAATAGCAAAAAATACACAAACGAGCCTCGAGCCTGATTTTAATGAAAACTTAAACTGCAACATAGATTTGTAAAAAATCAATATTCCTAGCCAGGAATTGAACCCATAGATTTGAAATAAAAAACACAAACTTATTGTATTATTACACCATTTGATAGTGTTGCTAATATGGATCCAGTTCTGAGAAATAAAGACGAAAGAAGACTTGCTGTAAATGAATTGGGATGATGGCAAGATAATGATGATGATATGTACTTGAATACTCTCCGTAGAGTAAGACTATTCAGACTATTGTAATTAAAAGACTACTTTACTTTTGAAAATTCCACTTTCTCACCTTTACGTTTTTTAGTCTGGCACAAATACACTTGCGTTGATACATCTTTGCCCTTCGGTTTCTTGTTCTTCTCAGTGTCTAGTTCCACTTTTAAGGCTAATATTTCTGCTTCTGTAATTGAAACGTGAAGATGATTATGGAAAGGTTTTTTTGTTAGTTTTTTTATTTGTAACAACATATAATGACATAACAAAGGATATCGACTTGAAATTAACAGAACCTACTACTAGTGCTAAACTCGTTGTCTATTTGAATTGTGATCAACAGGCTAAGAAGAAGAAAGGTTATGTAATCAATAGAATAATAAATTCATAGTTAATAAAGTTGACCCAGGATTCGACCCGTTTTTAGTAACATAATATTTGTGTAGTGTTAGGTGTTTATTACATAACAATAATCAACTTTAAACTGTAGTTATAACTTAAGCCAAGAAATCAAATGGTATTTCATCTGGTTAGATCAAATACCTTTTGATTTCTTGCAAAAACTATATTCAAGCTTTGTGGTTACAAAGCTTGAGTATGGTTTTTGCTTAGGTTTACACTCCTCATACTTATAAGTATAAACTTAGGCTAGTAGGATAACACCAAAATAGTTCTTACACATTATTACCTTTCTTTTTACTTATGACGCTTCTGTAAGACATGCATTTTTATAGAGATTATATAATTAATTAAATAATCAATGTTGGATTTGGAATAATCAAACTGTCATCACAGAAACTTCAACTAAACAATCACCATATTTACTTTGAATATTACATAAGGATCTAAGACAAAAATTCTACCTTTGTATAGGTCGCATAAAGTCTTATACAGGATGTTTCTGATTTGGCCATCCATGCCCACTTGAAAAATTTAAGTCAAGGAACATAAAGCTAGGATAATTTTGTGTGTCCAAAATATGCTTCAATATTACTATAATCAAATAATCATGTAATAATACTTTTAAAAATAGTTTTTTTACCTCTGTATCAACTTACTCAATTGTGTTTTGTCCTTAACATAGTTACGCAGGTATATAATAGCCTTCTGGATGATTTCTACCTTCGGATACTGCACATCTTCACTATCTTCTGCTGGACAATTACTTTTATGTATAGCTTTGACAATTTCTCCAAGTTTACTTATAGCATCGTTGAATTTATTACGTCTAACCCGTTCCCATTCCCGGCAGCGGCTGAAAAGTGATAATTCGGTGTTATTCAACCAAAAGTAAAGAATAGTTAGTTAGTATTTTGGAAAGTAAACAATATTTTTAATTTTAGATGGGCTTAAATACAAATTTACCTTGGAGTACGTTTACTGTTTACTCCTTCCATAGTTCAAAAACAGTTAGGAAAACTAGTTTCTACTGAAATTTATTTATTATATCCATATTTAATTACAATAATTAATTAATTCTAATCTATATAAAAACAACTCTACATAGCGCATATATTCATAGATTATTGACAATTTGACATTGTGTTTGACATGATTGACATCGGTCTGCCTTCTTTGATCTGTCATCTAATGTCAGTAATAAAATTGCATGGTCTATGCAGAAAATCGACTAATGAATGATTTAAACAGACAATAGCATTTGTCAGATTCAGACAGAAACGAAAAACTTGATTTGGCACTGGAACCATCATAAGGAATTAAATAAATACAACTTAAAAGTGTTCTTGGTCAACAATGGCTTTTAGTGTAATGTTCAAGGGCCAAAAACCTGAAATTGGAGAAAGTACCTCAGTCAACACTTTTTTTGGGATTGATTGCAGCTGATCAATGGATAGTCTCAAAATGACTGTTTATTCTATTTTGAAATGTAAAACTTTACTAATTACTTAATGATGTATGTCAACGGGTGGGTAATGGGTATCTACTCTTTGGTTTGGTGGTGCGGCACATCACTAATCATTCATTCAATTGGGGGTTTTTGTTGTTATGACCGTATGATTCATTGATTCATTGTGTTTCCAATTAGTCACGGAAATAGTGTTAGCGCGGTCGTCGATATAACGATAAACGGTTCTTGTTTTGTGGATTAAAAAGTGTATATTTCAACCAAGATGTCTCTGTACCCATCCTTAGAGGACATGAAGGTGGATACGATGGCGAGAGCTCAGATGGCTCATCAGCAGGCGCCGCCCTCTTACAGCCTTCCACCTGCTGCTCCCATGCCAGCCAGCGCCCCTGCAGCTCATATGTATCCAGCACTGGGGGAATACATGGGCCTTGAACTATCTAGTGATGTTATTGCAAGGAATATGCCAGAATACCAACTGCAAACGGTAAGTTTTGTCTATCAATAGCAAAAATAGAAATAGCGAAGTACGGTCAAAATGACGGGGGTCACCTTTCTCTGCTCTTATAATAATAATTATCCTCAAAGAGTATGATGATTCATTAGTACATTTTTAAGGAAATTATTAATTATATTAGAATAAATTATTATTTCTCAAATTTACCATTTTGTTGTGCAATTGTTAAGAAAGTGTTTAGTTAAGCGTCATTGTGCCATAGCTGCACATTATACTGACATTTCTATGTACAAAGAATAAAAGCTTGTTAAAACAGGTTTAATTACCAACAGGTTCAGCCACGTGGAATCATAAGTAATCTGATAGCACCTCTGTCATCTCAATCAACAACTTTGGCAAAGGCTACGGTTACTGGGGCCATAAGGCCTGTTATACTGTGCAAAGACAAGGATGGGAAGTGTGGTGTGAGGCTCCATTCAGTGAACAATGGAGTGTTTGTATGCTATGTGGCTGCCAACAGCCCCGCTGCACTTGCTGGATTGAGATTCGGGGACCAAGTTTTGGAGATTAACAATGTTGCTCTGGCTGGCATGTCAATGGACCAATGCCATGGATTGCTGAAGAAATCTCCTGCTAATGGAATTTCACTGGCTGTTCGTGATAGGTATGTGATAAATTGTATTGTTAATATTTACATTCATTTGTACGGATCTTTGTGAATGTGCTATGAATTGAATATTCTTTTTTGTTTTTGTGTTGATTTCACTATTGATTTCATCATAAATTTTTGTAAAAAGTAAAAACATTTGGTTTTAGACTACTACAACAACACAAGAAAATACAATTTTGAATTTATGTTTTCAGACCATTTGAGAGGACAATAACTCTCCACAAAGATTCTCTTGGTCATGTTGGATTCCAGTTTAAGGATGGCAAGATCGTTGGATTGGTAAAGGATTCATCAGCAGCTCGTAATGGTTTACTGACAGACCATCAGATACTGGAAATAAACACTATAAATGTTGTGGGCATGAAAGATAAGGAAATATCTAAAGTTATTGAAGGCAGCCCATCTGTTGTAAACATCACAATAATTCCCAGCTACATATATGAGCATATGATAAGCAAGTGAGTTATTATTTTTCCATGCTTGTGAATTGTACCAGTACTTACTCGTCTATTTTTACATTATACCATTATGTAGCATCGGTTGTTATATAATCAATTTCCATACATTGCAACTGCCACTGTATGGAAATTGATTATAAAACAACCAACAATCTTTCAAAGTAATAATTAATCTGCCCCATTGTATATCTATATATATAAAAGAAAGTCGTGTTAGTTACTTCACTTATAACTCAAGAACGGCTGAACCGATTTAGCTGAAAATTGGCAGGGAGGTAGTTTAGAGCCAGGAGAAGGACATAGGATACGGTAGGGTAGGGTAGGGTAGGGTAGGTAGGTAGGATAGGGTAGGTAGGTAGGGTAGGGTAGGTAGGTAGGGTAGGGTAGGTAGGTAGGGTAGGTTAGGTAGGGTAGGTAGGTAGGGTAGGGTAGGTAGGTAGGGTAGGGTAGGTAGGTAGGTAGGGTAGGTAGGTAGGGTAGGGTAGGTAGGTGGGTAGGGTAGGTAGGTAGGGTAGGGTAGGTAGGTAGGGTAGGGTAGGGTAGGCAGGTAGGGTAGGGTAGGTAGGTAGGGTAGGTAGGTAGTAAGGGTAGGGTAGGGTAGGGTAGAGTAGGTAGGTAGGGTAGGGTAGAGTAGGTAGGTAGGTAGCGTCGGGTAGGGTAGGTATCATCACGGTACGACCAATAGGAGCAGAGCAGCAATGAAAAATGTTGCCAAAACGGGGAAAATGTGACGCAGACGAAGTTGCGCGGGACAGCTAGTATATTATAATTGAACATCTATGTACCCATGTTTGCAAAGAAATAGATTATTTGATTTCATTGTAATATTATATTACTAATGAGAAATAGCTTATCTCTGTACATGCCAGCTGCATGTGCATTGCTGATAACTCTCAAAGTGTTTCTGTTTGTAATAAATTGTTTATGTTATCTCTTTCAGAATGTCGTCGTCATTATTCAAGGAATTGGACCGCACCCCTGCTGTATAAACAAAGTTTTATTTATGTTGTTATAAGCAAAGTCCCACACTGCCATGCATTTAGTAAAACATTGAAAATTTATACAAAAATTTATATACTGTTACAAAAAGTCTGATATATTGCACATGTCAGGGACTTTGCTCAAAATGTTACCTTTGGATCTAAAATATTTAAAGCTTTACGTGTCACAAAAATTAGTTCTAGCATTATCTAAAGTACACAAAAATTGGCACAGTTTTGAATGTACGTAGTTGCAATTAAATGTTTTATATTATTTGGTAAAATGTAGGTTTTCAATATACAATGCTTAGATTTACATGGTAAGGTCCAAAAGTTTTAGGCCTACACAAATTATATTAAGGCGCGTCCCCGAGCAAAACGCAGCGGTAGCCGTTTTTGTGCAGTTTTTCGGAGTTATCTACTCGTTATCCAAAAGATATACCAACTAATAAAATATACATTAAATTTCTACATAACTTGACTCCAAAATGGTAGTTTTTTTTTTTGTTTTAAGTAGTATAATGTTTAATTAATCTCCTCACAACGAATCCACAGAAATTAGAAAAAATATTAATAAAATACATCTCCTGGTAAAGTAACCACTATTTTGATTTGCTACTTACACTAATGAATAGGAAATTTAATAAAGAACATTATGCTAGAAAAAAATATATCAAAACACCAAAATTTTATTTTATAAAGATTTTATTCTAAAATCTGAGCGTACTCGCTACGTATCTCGGAGGAGATAGAATTGGTAGGGAACGAATGCTCAAGGTTATTTGGTCGGGGTACCGCCTTAATCAGAGATACAAAACTATCATGGTCACTAAATTAATGAGACTTCTCTGTAACCCACAGCAAAAAAGTAAAATTTTTATACAATGTAGTCTCCCTTTATTTCAATCCTTTTTTGTTTGGATGTTAATCCTTGATTTTATAGTTGAAACTGAACACTTTTGGATCTTACTGATATTTTATGTTAAGTGTACTATCGTTATATTTGTAGTGCTTGTAATAGTCAGTAAGGGCTGTGAAGAGATGCCAATGCAGTTTGATTGAAGTGCAACTAACAGACAGGTGTGCCGTGTGTGTGTCCTGCTAACACGGTGACAATCTATGGAAATGCGATTGGATGGTGGAGATGATGAACTGAAGGTAATTGTTCGTAATGTTTTAACTATATTTACATAAATAACAATTTTTTTAGGTCAATTGAATATGGTACCTATATTTTAGATTCCCTCCTTAAATGTGATGATATATATTTTATGATATATATTTTAGCTTCAATAGTTTTAACTGGCTACATTCCTGTTTTGCACAACTACACTCATTTCCATAGTCCTAGTAAAGTATAAAGTATTTATTTCTTAGTAATAACAATACTCGATGTTAGCAAATAAGGAATTAAATTCGCGAGATTTTGATTTATGTTTAAATTTAAGTTAATATGCGGCCATAGAATTTATTTTATTATGCATAGGTTAATTTTGTTTCTGGATTATCAAATGTGTGCCAACAAAAGGTTCTACGTTGCGTAATATTTGGAACGAAATACGATAACAATTTACTATTATAACTTTATGACGCCGAATTTGATTGTAATTACTATTTTTTATATTTAATAAATAATTTTAATAAAAATAAATATTCATATGAAAGCCTGTCTAAATCTTACTATTGATAATTTACATATAAATTATAATTATAATAAATTGATAAATTATAGATGTAAAAGTTTAGCTTTTTCCCCTGGCTTTTGACTGTGCGTGAAACCCGTCAATAAACTGGAAGTCGATCCATTGAAGAGGCTAATAATATGACGAACTTTCTTGGTTTACGAAACGTTAAACCCTTGCAAGCCAATTAGCAGTGGCGTTAAAAAAGTTATCAGAACCAGTACCTAACATTCCTGAAATGAAGAATTTCTAGAATTCGGTCAGAACAGTATTTATTTATATTTCCTTACCTAGTTATAATAGTATCCGGTAGGTAGTTATTTTCCCTTGCGTCAATAGGTACCTATAATAATGCTAAACATTACTTTAAATACATATTTTATTTATAAAAGTATAAAAATAACATTTATTAAGGCTAACATAACCTATGTTTGTAATATTGATTTTTTACTTAGTAAAAAATATGCTCAGAGGATTATGGAATGACCAGTCGGGTTTCAAAACGACTTCAGGACACGTCCATGACTTTGGTATGAAGAAACTGTCGTTTTCTGCAGGCGGACAGTTTCGGCGAGCGAAGTACTCCATCGGGTATAGACTCCACAGGATTCCTGAAACGTAATCAGTATTAATACTTGCAACTCAGTACGAGTCCTAAAAATAAACCACCTAATAATATCAATAAAGTTCAATTTCGGTGTGTCAAGAAATTAAACCGATTGCACAAATGAAACGCCAGTTCCAAGTTATCATATTTGGACTGATTTTTATGTAAACAGTAGGTAGATAGGTGCCTAACACGTGTGCCTTGCCAGTTCTGTAAACATTGAAGCTACAGTAAGCAACGGAAGTTTGATATTATTCAAGTTTTTAAAACCTAACTGAAGGAACATCAAAATATTTATGTCTATCTCTTGAGAATAATATAATTTGAAATTATGGAATAGAATAGGTTTTCTAGACTAGTGCAGTATTTACATTTAATGAAGGGACCTAACTAGTTCTAATCACCACACTTGAAACTGAAATTAAGTTACTGCAATAGCGTACAAATCTAGGAAAGTAGGTAATTAAAATTTTGTACCGTGCGACGTTATCAATATGGAGAAAAATATGCGCCAATCACGTCAATTCAAGAAAATATTGTGGTGTGGTTTTAATCCACTAATGATTTCCTGCCGTGTTGTTTAATTACGTCAATACTGTGGTTGATTCCACAGTGATTTGCCTTAATTGTGACAATTCGAACATAATTGTTGCATAAGTAATCATTGTACTGTTTCCTTTAACTGCCTGCTGGTCGGGTTATTCCCGCTCGGTAACACCCTTTCGTCAACACTGTTGACGATCGGGAAAAAAAAGTTTCGTTCGTTCACAGTGTTGACGAACGCTACTTATTATTTCGGGTAATTCCCGTTTGGTAACACCTTTCGTTCCTGTCGTCGTCAACACTGTTGACGATCGGTAAAAAAAAGTTTCGTTCGTTCGCAGTGTCCATGAATGGAGGGCGCTATTGCTGAACATGGGTTCGTGCTAGGTCGGACAAAGTGTTATCAAGTGTTTCAGTAGCAGCCACGTAGTTTGGACTTGTGCCCGATTATTAGCTCTAGGAGGCACGCAAACATAACTAGCGAAATGTGGGTGTACTACAATTGCACCACTACCTAACCATTCGGGGATTACAGGCGTGATGTTACGTTATAATTACCGTTTCCAATAAAGAAACTCAGCCACATGATAATGTTGAAGACGTTTGGGAAGCGACGCCCAGCTGTTGCCGTCAGTGGCACCATTATGACGCCGAGCAGACCAAACTCGACCAACAGCACTGGATAGAAGAAGCCGAATGACAACGCCAGTATGATCTCGTGGGCTACAGATGATACCTATGAAAGGGAAAAAATATAACGTGTAACGGCCCTTTCTCGATCTCGGCCGATGTGACTTTCGTAAGGCCCGGACTGCAGCAGGCGGAGACGAGACGTGCGGAAACCGACCTATCATATTGGTTGAAATCGTCTCTCGTTTTTCCTGTGATTGGTCGAATATTGCACATTGTGTCCGCTCCGGTCTTCTCAGATTTGGTGGAGTCTGGGCCTTATGCGACACGTGTGTTCCTTTGCGTGAGTATCTACTGTTGCATGTTGCATAGCAAGCTCTACTCGTAAGAATTTTCTGTTTATTTTCTCCGTAGTAGCATAGGTTTAGCCAATGGCCAAGCGTACAAACTAGCAAAATTGATTGCAACGATTGGTATCTAGGTGAGTGTATCGCAAGTCCGTCCTTAGTTTACGAAATAACAAAACTGTTTACGTCGTGTAATCGTAAGTACGTCATTGTTCACGAACGTCAGATATAATACGAAGAAGGCTCGGCTGGTCTTTCAGCAGGGAGCCTCTTATCTTGTCATATGCACGGCCGTCTGTTTTCGTCGGACGTGAATCAGGGATCTTTGTTTATCTTTTGACCGTCAAGGAAAAAGCATTTCACTTCGTCTTTTGTCATTATAGTTGAAAATTTCTTTTTAAATTCAAGTTTGTTTTGAAATTCATAAAATATTCAGGTTCATTGTTGGTCTCTTAGTATTCCCGTGCAGTCAACAATAGCTATTGTCAATTGTTTAGGTAGGTACAATGCGAGCCCGGCTGTTGACCTCGTTAATATCTAATTAGCAGTTCATGTAGGTCGACGTTCAATTAGAGATGCATTACTAACACCGGATCAAGATCTTATATCAATCATCTTTGTTATTTGCGGAAAAAACGCTCGTACGTAGGTACTCAGTGGGTAGATAGTAGATACCATCAGATGGTCCAGAAGACGAGACCAACATAGGTACCTAATTATGTCAGTAGAATAAATAGATTTTTTCGCCATGTCTGTAATGAATTTCCAGGATTCCTATAAATTTACAATTGGGTAACGGTAAGTATCATATTTGTGTGTATATTTTTCTCTTACAAAGAACACGGTGAACGTTGCCAGAGGTCGTCCAAAACACGGCGCCAGAGGAAGGTAGATGTGATCGCGGAGCCAGGAGTGAACCACGCGGTTCCAGCGGCGATAGTACAGGGAGAAACGCGATGTCGTCCACCAGTCCTATAATAACAATATTATTACTAATCTAGGTACCTACTTACAAAGTACAAGTCACCAACGAAAGTTTGTTAACACTACAGTTACCCTACCTAGATAGAATAGAACAGTAGTTATACGTAGCTACCTAACTTTCATAATTTCAAATATACATATGATCTCATTGCGGATTGCGGATTGTGCAGCAGAGTCGAAAAGTTCCTCGTATTGGAAACTCATATCATTAGGTAGGTTCTACTACCTACGCATAAGTTTTTACTCACTTTTAAACGTTGCATGAAATCAATATATTCACTTTACTGGAATTCGACAGTGCATCACAAGTAATATTTCTGAGAACATACTCTCGCCGAAAGCGAAACTTTGTTACCCATGGATGTAAAAAAAATACCATATATGAGGTACATATTTCGTAAATATTCAGCTTAACTAATGGATATTACGTTAAACGAAGGAAAACAAATGAACGTACAGGATAATGGTGCGTCTTGGTATACACTGTTTATTACTTAAGGTTGGTACTTACATTAGACACATTACCCGACAAACTTGAGTGCCAGCAGCGTTCTGTAGAAAGGTACCTACTTAGGAGTTAGGTACTTATTTACAATATAGGTACCTAGTTTTAGTTAGGGGCACTCCGCTGATTTCGTATAGTGCTTCCTGACACTTCGAAGTGTTAGTTTAGGGGTACCTAATATTGCTTAATGTAGTTTGTGTCAAAATAGATGCATTAGACCTAATGCAGTGACCTCCCAGTCAGTCAACCAGGTGTCAGGGACGGCGACGATCAAACTATAATCACGAATTCCGCACATGACTTCGATGGTGATGGTGATAGATCAGAGGTACCTACCTATAGTAATTGTGACTGCAATTTTAATTAAAAATCTTAGCTTAGGGTACCTATTTATTGTGCCCTATACCTCTGCAAATAGATGCTAAAGTGTTGTTGTATACTTTGTTGACTTATTAGCTAGGCCGATAATTGGGTGAGAGGGTTAAAGGACGTTACCTCATAGAACAAGCGGTCGCCGAACTTGAGCATTTCGGACCAGGCGTTGAGCCAGGCGTGTAGCACGCAGTAGAAGCCGCACAGGAAAGAGATCACCCCTGGAAGCACGCACGCGAACATGCCGCGGACCACCCTACCTGCCTCCACCTATGATAGAATAATTATAACCTTCAAACTATTTTAATATTTTCAACGCAAAATAGCTAATTAAAAAAGTTTTATTGTTCAAGAGAGGATTACACAAGCTGAATCTACCCTCCACACTAGCATTCCTTGTGTCGTGGAGAGTAGTCTCCTTCGTCTTACAAGATAAGTAATTAAGTAGTAAGTAACGCTGCATACATACAATAGCATCGTACAGGTAAGTTTTCTTAGGCTACAGTAAAAATATGCAAATCCAGAGAGCAATAGTAAAATTTAAAGTTAATCTAAAATTATTGCATGTATCACTGTTATTATATTTATAATCTTTCCACACTTTATTCGTATTCAAAAGGGAAAGACGTTACCTATTTTATTCCGACCTAGTTTCGGCCAGTGCCAACAGGGAGCATAAAATATTAATTAAAAGAGGGTAGGTAAGTAGGTAGGGCCATCCCATGAAACGAGCACTGTAATTAAAAGAGGGATTATCTTACCGTTTTCTCCTTCCCGTAATCAGACCAGTATGGCATGATGAACCTCTCCCAAAGAAAACAGTTGTAGAATACAATTGCCCCCACTTCCAGGAAACTGAACACCACCAAGCTCCATCGGATCTTCTTTGTTCTGTTGCCATAGAAAATAATTGATAATAATAACTTCAAAGTAAATAGGTACTGTAGAAATAATTAATGGCCGATATTACGACAACACTGAAGCACAGAGCCATTTATTGGAAATGGTCCTCATGTATCGAACGTTTGTTTTCTTTTTTACAGAACACGGCCTTTGTTAAGTTTAATAAGTATAGTGAAATACAAAATTCATAAACCATTTCTATTTTTGCACTGTATTTAAAGCAGAATATTAAACAAATACATCATTGCCGAACGACACGCAGGTTATAAACTTATGTAACACTTTTTTTACATAACGTGGAAAAGTTTTAGCTTTGAACTTTGACTGAACCAGCTGTATGACAATTGGATGCTTTCATTGAACGGGATTATTGACAACAAGGTACGGTGCTGTGTATTCCACCCAAAAGCAATACAGCGTCGATAAAGCAATTTGCCACCGCAAATACCGAATCAAATACCGCCGGCTGAACTATGCGGAATTACCATTTCATGGCTGTTTACGACAGGTATCGTGACGTCTCCGACTGCGATATTAGCGCACTTTAGTTCCAAATATTGTGGCTTTAATTAGGCACAATCACGGATTGAGAATGTAATACTGTTACGTCGTGACTCTAGTTAATTTGTCGTTGTAAGTTAAACGATCTATGAACGTTGAAATTATTATGCCATACCTACTAATGTTATAATCGATAAAGTTACTCTGTTTGTTACCTTTTCGCGACTGAACGGCTGATCGGATCGTACTGAAATTTAGCAAGGAGATCGATTATAAGTATCTAGGGGAAGGACTTAGCAACTTTTTTCTCACGCATGCTAAACAAAATTTTCACGCGAACAAGTCGCGGGCAACAGCTAGTCTCTAGATGAACTAAGTAAGGACCTACGAGTAGGTAGGTAGATTACTTCATTAATCCAAGTTAGTCCTTAATTTCAAATTGACGCAAACAGCTCAATCGCTCAATTACACCAGTCAGCTCTTCGCTACATAATTTGATTCAGGTAAATTCTCGCAGCCTTTGCCTAACTCAGGATATTACGGAGACGTGGAGCGTTTCTGCAAGTAACGTGCAGTTAATTTACCTGGGATATTGATCTCTGTAGAGGAGTGTTGGTGCGAACATGAAGTAGACGTAGTGTTTGAAGGTTGGCAGCGGTATTTTCCCGTCTACACAGCGTGGCCCGCAGGCCGATGCTACGGAGACGAGTTTCATCATGAAACGAAACTGGAACAAAAAATAAGGGTATTAGTAAACTTTAAAACTGTTGAAAATAAAAAAAGCTTATCTGCGTCACGGGAGGGATGTCTACGTCAGTGAAGGTTATGTTTTGACTTTCAATATTAGGTTAGGTTAGAACGAACCCTAGCTATTGTTGTTTTTTAAGATGTCAGGTGAAGTTCTGTATTGTAACTACTATCTGCTTCTCATTCACCTATCTACTTCATTGATATGAACGACCAGCTTTTATTTAAATGGAAAATAGCGAGAAAGTAGGCATCCGACGAGATGCCAAGTAATAGAGAAGTATGGAAGAAGAAGACATGCTGCGCCGACCCCAAATGATGATGATGATGTCATGTTTTATAAAAAGGAGAAAAATCATATTAGGTTGCGCAGATATGATGTTTGACCAATACACTAAAGCAAACGTCATATTTCGTGAGTATTATTTTGACAACTAAACAATCACTACTATCGTACATGTATATTAGGAAAAAAGTAGCCGTGAATTAAGATATTTTCTTTTAAACAAACATGTTGTCAACTAAAATAGCTTTCTGGAGCGATTTGAGATTAAATGATTTATACATCATTATACAAGTAGTTTGTTTTAGGGACTGTCGACATATAGAGTTTACTGACGTCCCTATTCTTACTTGAAACGCATTGTACTAAATCTTGTAATAGAATCTTGCTTAGCGTAAAACAAAACAATTCTATCTTATGCCAATGCCTACTTACCTATCAAGGAAATCCTCTAAACAAAGATCCGATAGAGATACAGTTTAATATCAACTACTAATCCAGTTCACAAGTGGTCCATCAAAATTATTCTTAGTTATGACTTCTTCTCAAGTGACATTGGCCACTGTGTACACTGGTAAACATAATTGCTCCACTTTTCAGTAAACTTACTGTAACTCTAAATATCGTGACTTGAACTTATAAATAAATAGAACTTTTATACTTAATATTAGTCAGCCAGGTACATTAGAAACTTAATTAAATTCTTTTACTAAAACTGTATTGCAAGGTGTTTTCGAGCAATTAATCAAAAGTTAGAAGCAGTTCAGTTTTGTTGTTGATATTGAATAATTGCTGTAATAATTCACACCATATTTTAGTACCTAACGTTGAAGGTGAAAATTGGGGAAGAAACAATGCTAACAAAGTAGCGAAACTGCCTTCAGTTACAGAACAACAGACTTGCTTTGTAATATAATATTATTTAGATTGCCTGGTAGAGTCAGTACAAGGGAAATCATCATTCTAGCGTGCTTCAAGCTTCTAGTGTAATGAGACGATGGCGAGTTTAATCAGTAAAGCACATAGTGTTCGTTTAATCTTAACTTGTAAGGTTTTTATTGCGAGCTTTTTGCTAACGTTGCTATAGTTTAATATAATTTGTAATATTATTATAAAATGAAAACTTAGTTTTTATACATACCTTTTTCAATATCACTGTATAGCTCACTTTATTTATATCAAAACAATCAGCGGTAGTAAAAAATGCACTTGCTTGGTTCAGTCAAGCTAGCATGTTAACGCTTTCTGTTCTTGTTCGTCTAATTAGGTGTATTAGACGAACAAGAACAGAAAGCGTAAGTACCATTTACGCGTATAATATTGTCATTTATTATTCACGTTTGCTCAATGTACCTAACTGTGGATTAAAAAAAGCTGAGCAAAACAGTGTTCCCAAAAAATGTGCCATGTCCACTGGGCGTAACGCCCATTAATCCTAAAATGTCGCTCACAAAAATACGAGAAGTATCCAACAGTAAATCATAATGTTGTATTAAGATACTTTTATAATCATGTTTGTATTTTAATTAACAAAAACGTGTCGGGTGCGCGAACGTAGAATGGTATTACGGGATACGCGCTACGAAGGGGCTCGTAGCCGCGTAGGGGACGTAGGTCTACGCGAGGCTACGCAGGGCTACATAATGCCTCGTCAGCGGCATGCGGCGATCCTGTTATTTACTGGCGCCAGCCACGCAGCCTGACAAGGGTCCAACTCAGGTGATTTATGTTACGTTTTACTTTCGACGCTGTTGTACCCGTTCAACTAACATCGGTCTTTATAATGTTACAACTTATTTTGTGGCCTATAATTTCTTGTTTTTAGAAAATGTGGTTTCAGTTATATAATTAAATAAACACTAACTTTTTGGAACGGCTATGTTGACGGGGTATTCCTATAATATTTAATAATACAAGGCGCTGTTTTACATCCTCGTCAAAATTCAGGATGTTGTAACAAAAGACATAAATAATCAATGTAAATTACGGTACTTAGTTATTTATTAAAAAAAAACACTGTTTTTTTGGTGTTGTTTGAATTTGTCAGTATTTTAGAATAAATTTTCCCTTAACGTCGTTTAGGGAATAAGAAATTATCAAATAAACGTTTGAGATTTTTTGTATGTGTGTAAGCAAGGTTATAAGGCGAGGATCAGCCGGGCCGCGTTTAAAACACGAGTGGTTCACACTTATCGATTTCCGTAAATAAGATTTAAAAAAACCTACCCATTTTATTATTGATTCGGATCGAGAATCATTAGCAGGAGTTAATTAACCTCCTTGAATTTGACGAGGATGCAAAACAACACCTTGTAATATTAAATATGTATGTATGATTAGCTTACACAATAAGCTAATACATTCTATTTCTAGTTCACATCATAAACAATTTCAGCACAAATTGCTAACATAAAAGTAGTTTGAACAGTACCTGTACAAACAATTACGCCACGTACAAAACTCTATACTTCTTCATACGCAACTAATAAAAGTTCGCGAGCGAGTTATTGTTGCAAATTACGCCAATAAGGATTTACGACACACATACGTACAATATAATAATATATAGGTATGTATTGTTTAGTAAAGGGGAAAGTTGGTGTTTGTGTATTACAGAGTTGGCTTTGTTTGGCGTTCGCTTGGAAGTTTCCTTTTGTAATGTAGATGAATCACTGGCGATACGAACTGCCACAGCGCCACCCGCTGCGATATCACAAACAAACAGTTAATTATTGTGACCAGATTGATGTCCTTTCTAATTTGAATACCATGTCAAAGTTCAGACACCCTATCTTGACCGTATCTGCCTATATCTACGTAAAGATAATATATTATCTTGTTTGTTGTGGGTTGAACGGTCCGGTATAGGTACCTATACCTATAATAGCAGTGATGTTTTCTCGTATGATCTGTTCTGAAGTTGGGACAATAAACTTGTTACCTTAGATCAGATAAATAGTACCAAATTTTAGTAAATTGATCTAGGAATGACAGTACTTCATCATAATATTTTAGTATCATAATATTTTTTCATCTCTTCTATCTAATTGAAAAACCCAGGCCGCTATGAAAAACGAAAATAAATATGCCTGTAATAAAACTTAGAAGCTAATTTTACGGAACTAGGGCGCGTTGTTTTCTGTTTTGTCAGCTACTACGTGTCTTATTAATTTTATAAACCTACTTTATTTCCAATGTTTTCGAAATAAGGAAAAGAATGATATTATCTGCTTGGTTATTCAAACGCAATTGCTGGTCCTATGTCGCAAATGCAGAGGAAGAATAATATCCTTTGTTTTGTCTTTTTAAAAATAAAAGACTATTTTACCGCAAAGCCAAAATATATTTTTATCAAAGCATTTAGATATAATACGAAAAACGTCAATAATAAAGACGTAACTCATTCATAGGAGTTTTTTAAAAATATCCATCAATAAAAAAGATCCATTCAAAGATAGCTTCAAACGAACCTTTAGGGATATTGCAATAATCAGAAGGATTGGCGATCTTACCGTGCCATTATCAGAATAAGGGTCCTCATCCTTTTTATTCCTTGGCAGCTTCTGGCGACACCCACGAGGTCAATTCATAGCGAGTTCAAACGCTGACGACATTTATCTAAGTGTTTGGTGCTGTGTTTACTTTTCAAATACAGTTAATGGAACGTTCACTGAATAACGCCCTAGTTTAGCAAACTGTGTCAAAACGGTTGCCAAGTGAGTACGTTAGTTATATGTTTGTGCATTATATATTTGTCAACTGTCGTTGGGTCTATCTTTATGTTAAACTGTAGTTTTAAGGTAATTTAATTTGTGTTCGTGTGGCTGCATTCAACAAATTTAGTTTCTCAGTGGTCTATGTATGATGTAGTTTTCACCATTATTTTGAGAATTTATTCCTGAGGGTTTGTGAGTATAATACATTCAAATGTGACTTAGATATGGCACACAAATCTCCATATTTTGATTATGTTACATAATAAGTTAGTTTTGCACTGGTATAGGTACTCTGATTGGTAAGCAGTATACAATTATTTCTAGCTAGCGATAGAGGCAGTCTATCATTTTTATTAAATAAAGGGGGAGAAGTTATTTTAATTTTGTGATCAGATGCAATGAGAAATCAAAGCAATAACTTAACTGAGATTGTACGAAATGAATGAGATTTGATCAAAATTATCAATACTTTAACGAGTTTGATTGCTAAGCATTAATTTAAAATTTTGCAGCAGTTGGTTGATAGCTCCAAGTATTGATAATTATTCATTTGACTGTAGATATTAGTTCCATTCAAAACAATTCCTAACTATGCAGACTTAAATAAAACGCATGTTAAATTTTGACAGATTAAACCTTTTTGAAAGTTCTTAAGAACCTGTTTATCGTGGTTATTTAGGTATTCATACCAAGTATCCTCCGTGCCTGTTACGGTCCCGGCTGTTATTTGTAGATCTTTGGCGGTCGTTATAGGTGGTCCGTGGTTCAAAAGTTTGACAACAAATTACCAAGGGTTATCGTATTACCCAGAATTATCAGTGATGTGGAGTTCAGAAAGGTAGTCGCTGCATGTAAAATACTGGTATTCGGCCGCATTCGGTTAGACTGGAAGCCGAATCCAAGGTAGTTGGGACAAGGCAAATTATGAACAATTTTAATCATGTACTTATAACTTACCATTTCACAGGTGACGGCGACAGAGGAGCCTAGCTCCAGATGTTTCCTGCCCAACTCAAACACCGGTACTGCAGCCACGGCCACTTCCACGGCCACTATTCCAACTACGCCAAGCAACACTACCGTTGGACGTAACACTGTGAAAACAAAACACTTTCAATTTATATAAAGCACATAAAACATGCACAGATATTATTAATAATAATATTGTTTATCACAAGAAGATTCAACAGCAGGTGGAACTCCCAGTACCTAATCATAAGCTGGACTGGACAGCACGCAGAAACTTAGAGCTAAGAATTTATTTTCTCCTAGCGAGCGTTCTGATCGTTGACGCCTATTAGAATATTTAACAGAGGCTACCCCCAAATAGGTGGAGGCTTTGTTCCTCGCACATATTTTTGCCGTAAGTATTAATAATAGGTAATAATTATCTAGCCATCACGCGTTGTGTTAGGGAACTGGACACGTACGCGGTCCCAATCTCAAAACATGTACGACAAATAAAACTTACAGGAATCATAAACATCAATATATCTAAAGAGTTAAAAATAAATATAAGATGCCACGTCGCCAAAATAATTCGCGTGATTAAACCTCGATGAAACCCGATAAAAAGTTTTAAATTGGAAATGATTTAAAATTGTTTTCTCACTGGTTGGAAACCAACAAAGGACAAGGTACCTAATTAAAACTTTGTGAAATATTATTAAACTTTCTCGTAGAGTCAATATTTCGAAGCATTATTTAGTCTCCAGCTCCAGCCGTTATTTAATTTAATACACGTTTGGGAACAATGAAAGTTTATTTGTAACAAGGTCTTATTGGGAAATAGTTCGATACTAAGAGGTGGCACGAGGGTTGGTCGCCGTCGCATCTAGATATATGGTGGTGTAGAAGAGTCTCGGATGCGGCAAATTGGAAGGCACAGTGAGTTAAGCCGTGTATTCACTAGAGAAATTGCAAGGGAAAGCTTCGATTTATATCGAGCCACAGCGTTGGTAGCAAAGGATTGTGTAAATTAATTCTACGTGTAATAGTAACAAAACAGGTTTTTGACCTATACAATTGTATTAGGGGATTCTTAGAAATAATAACTAAACACCATAATCAATAAACTCAGCATCAGATGTTGGTAGTTAAATGCAATATAACGAGAGCAGGCCCTATTCATAGCGAACGGCTTTTGAAATTGAACGTCTTCACCGTTTTTAATATCTGAATCTGAGGTACTTTGGGACGTTTTATCGCAGATGCTTGCTATTATTGAGATGAGGGTTCTTTGATAATACAGTCCTTGAATGAGTACAGTCATGCTACTAACTTTACATTTGAATTTTGAATAAAAGATTTCGATTTATGTTTATTTTACAATGCTGATACAAACTTTTCCTAGTTTGAGCAAACGAGCAAAAAAATAGCTTCGCAGAAGTCGGAAAAACTATAATCTAAGTATAGAAGAAACGAAAGTACTAACATACGCTAATTAGTTACTGAAGTGACGACAAGAAAAATAAATAATTACTACATTTCCCCCCTCCACCAGTTTCCGTTCTTAGAAACAGCACTATCGATTGTAAAAGCACTTTAGTCATTTTTCACTAAAATAAAAAATAGAGAAAACAAGACAGTGTGAAAAGTGCACAACAGTGTAAAAACTAGTCATTCCGGATGCACGGTTATGGCCAACCAAGTGACTAATTGGAGGGCGCGGTGAGAGCGCGGCCGGCCGGCGCTTGCAACAAAAGACTCCACTTGCGACCCGAGGACGCCTGGCCACTTGCTGCTACTCTGCCCATGACTTTAATTGATATAAATAGCTACGTCTACCTCCATAACGTCAGTTAATTTCGTCATAAAGACATCCGGTTGGGAAAATATTACGACAAAAAGTAAAAGTAATAATTGGGTTCTGTGCCCAGAGATTGCTACAGATTTTCTTCTTAGACTTTCGTTCGTTGTTGATAGTTGCTCTAAGATATTATGACACGGTGATCCACTCCAATCCAATCCAATACATTTCTATTGATTGTATTTGAAAGTAATCATTTATGTATGTAATTTTTTTTTTTGTTTTTTTTTATATAGGAATATTTAAAAATGTAAAAAGTAAATTAGTAAAATGAATAAACGAAAAAATAAATATTTGAATGTATCTAACTCAGTCAATGTAACAGAAACTGATTGCTTATCATTTTTCATGTAAATACAAGTTGTACCAATTCAACGTTGAATTGAACTTGACCATTAAACATTATCTTGTCTGTTGTAGTTTTGCAAGTTAGGTAGTAAATTATTTTATTGATTAAATATTTTTTCATTTTTGCCTGATAAACAGCTGCATCAAGCATTCGGAATTTACATCAAGTAAAAGAACCAAGTGAAAATAAAACTGAAACAACTTCATGTAACTGTATGCGTTGTAGAAACAATAAGTGTACCTGGATATTTCCTAGAGATGGCTCCTGTCCATGAATAGGCAACAAGTAAGGGGTAAAAAGACATTGAAACAAAAAAGTCATACATCCATAACTTTACTCCACGTCGTATGTCGCCAAATCCCGCTGCAACTATTGACATCCCCATATTTATCCTGTAAAAAAATAACCAATTTAGAAGGTGAATTTTTAAGAAGAATATTACACAAAAACAGCCGGGTCCGTCAAAATATACCCAAGTTTACATTATTATGAAGTACAAATGAAACTTTTTGCATGTTAACGCCGTAAAAATTACTTAATTTTGCGTCGACGTAACAAGAGTGCTACGTTACTTGTTCAAAATTTTTTCGTAGCACAAAATATTTAGCATAATTAAAGCAACGCGACTGAAAATGGCAGTATTTAGTCTCTGCCAAGCTGAGAGATAAAGGTCTGTAGATCTGACATCTGGAATTTAAACGAGGAACATCCTCGGGTAGTTAATTATAGGGCGTGCCTCCGAATCGCGTGACAACACGTCCACTGCATTAAAAAGTGTTTTTATAACTTTCGCGAACAAAATATCGTATCGTATGAATTCGTTTTACGGAAACTTATATACATAATAAACTGAAACCATGTCAGTGTAAAATGTTTAAATTCCATTTTACGTAATGTGACTCGTTTTAATGTTAAATAACTTCCGTATCGTAAACGGGGCATTTTGTTGAACTTAGGAAAATTAATATTGAAATTTTTTTTGTTCTAATTTTACAATTTAAAAAATTCGTCATTCGTGACATATTCATAAAGTACAACTATTCATAAAGTGTAACTTATAAGAATTAAAAAAGGTGTTAAATTACAATAGGTATTTATAATGTTTACTTGCTTTCCTCTCTCGACGAGGTCAAAAATGACGGTATCACAGATCAGTACTAAGAGAATGACGACGAATATGTGGTATACAGGGTGTAACGGAAAGGGTATATACATCCTTAAGGGTGTGATACAGACCATCAAACTGAATATGTTTCACAACATAAAAAAAATTTTGCAGCAAAAAAAAATTTCAGCTTCCTATACATTTGGGTCGAATAGGTATTGTAATTTTCTATGGGGCAGCAGATATTTTTTTTGCTGAAAAACATGTTTTATGATGAGAAACATGTTCAGTTTGATGGTCTGTAGCACACCCTTAAGGATGTATATACCCTTTCCGTTACACCCTGTATAGCCCTTATGTGCAGAGACGAAGCTAATAGATTCGTCAGTGGGGACTCTCGTATGGAGAACTCTTCATCCTTATTCTCCTCTTGGTTTGTCGCGTCTCCATTCTGCTTTCCATTCTGCTTTCCGTTCTTGTAACGGTTGCGAACACCGTTTTCTGTCATTTTTGTCTTTTAATCTGAAACAAAATATGCAAAATTTGGTTTTTATAATATGTCTTATTGGCAGACCCTACTAGCGGGGCTTGTGGTAGTTAGTTTCAAGCTGTGAAGCGAGGAATTGGCCACTTTTTCCACCTGGTTTGGGTTTTTGTAAACGGAAGATAGGTAGATAAGAAAGAGAGACGAGGCAAGCACAACGAGGCGAGACAATAACATCTTATATACGTGTAGAATAAAGGCGAGATATACATTGCAATTTGCGTTCAATAATCCTTTTGCAAAGCCAGGTGATTATGATAAAAATAGCCTGTCACAACATGAGGCAGCTCATTAACCGTCTAATACAAACTCTATGCTGAATGTTCATCAATAGACGTTAATGGCCAGTACTGATAAGATAACTGTCAGTACAAACTCAGTACACACGCACCAAGCCTTGTTTTGTCTGGCTTGTTGGGTAACTTCCGAGATGGCAACCTCAAGCATGCGATTGGTTCCCACGTGTTTAACGCGTCAATGGTTACCAATCCTAAGTGGTCAGACTTTTTGGTCTGCAGAGTTTTCGAAATTCGAAGAGTTTTGAGGTCAATTGAACCCACTCGATCTTTGAAAACAAATGAATCCGATTTTATGTTGCGTGTACTTGAGCATGGATCGATGTTAACAGAATAAAAGAGTTATGCAGATCTAAAGGAACAATGAGTTTTGTCTTCTTAACGGTAACCTATTAAGACAATAATATCTTGCTTTCTTCACGTGTTATATTAAGTATCTGTCGGAGACAATCCGCCTGCCCTATCGTAAACAGAGCACAAGTAATACTTATTCTCTGTTGACACTATGCCCTCTATATTATTGTTGCGAGTGAGTCGACTACATTCGTAATAAAAACAAATGTTGACTTTCTCTATCTAAAATGTGTTGTTTATTTTTAATATGCGAATAAGTTTTTTATTAAAACTAATATAGTTGTCAGTGAGCTGGAAGATATTGCCATTGACCTTTTAAGTTAATAAAAGTTGATTAAATGTACTCGTACTACATAAGCAGAACATATTTTTTTAATACAAAATATAAATACGTTTTTCTATTTCGCCTTATAAGTTCTTTTATATCCAATAAATTTTGTCATGTTTTTATTTTAGATTTCAGCAAGAAATCACAAGCAGCTGTTGTAACTGTTTTTCTTCCGTGGCGAAATCCAACGGTAGCCAAATATTAACACTATAATACAATGTTAATACAAGGTGTTGTTTTGCAACCTCGTCAAATTTCAGGGGGTGGTCACGAAAGACATAAATAATCAATTAAAATTACGGTACCTAGTTAATTATTAGTAAACGCTGATTTTTTTTGGTTGTTCAAGTTTGTCAGTATTTCAGAATAACCCCCTTAACGTGGTTTAGGGACTAAGAAATTATGAAATAAACGTTTAAGATTGTTTGTATGTGTGTAAGCGAGGTTATAAGGCAAAAACCAGACGGGCCGCGTTTAATACACGGGTGGTTCACACTTACCGATTTACGTAAAAAAAAAAAAAAAAAAAAAATACCTACCCATTTTATTATTGATTCGGGACGAGAATCACTAGCATAGTTACCTCCTTGAATTTGACGAGGATGCAAAACAACACCTTGTATATTGTTGACGGGTATAATAATTGCACATGTCAGTTAGTGTAATTGGAACACCAAACGGAGTTTAGATCAAAGGAGGGTTCTGCACATGCGTCCTCCATTGATACAAACCAAACGGCTAATGACAACACAGGTGTCAAACGGTTAATTTTCAACTATCCTCTATTATTGGCGCCGCCGCATGTGAACCTAATCACCATATTACATCCGCATAGTCTACGATAGATAATCCTAATCTATACGAATACATACGAGTACCTACACAATCATGCACACTGTCTTACGATTTTCACTTGACCTCGAAGAATAAGATTAGGTGTTTTTGGTTTGAGCCTAGCACCTAATTAATACCCTTGGGTGGACTATTATAAAATTCACCGTCAAATATAATTAACACATATTTAATACAGGTAGTGGACACAACACTTTAAAAACATCACGAATTTTAAACTGACAATCGCTAGAACACTTGCCGAGCCTATTTTCAGCACAAGGAATGTTACATTGTTGCCTATCGAAACCAAACTAACCTTTCACACTCGATAATGTTACACATCAATAATATTAAAATTTCATAACTGAAAACGTACGAGTGACTCCTTTTGCATCAGTTGTATCAATATCACGAATTTGAATATCACGTCAGAGTAGGAATCGATCAATTAGAATTAGGGAACTGATTAGATTCGAAGCACTTGGAAATATTTAAAATTATCAAATCATTTATTAACGACGTGCCAGTTCTTTGTCCTGACGATCACTGTCACAAATTATATAATAATGTGATGTTCTGAGAATAGAAAACATTCCTTATTTATTATTATTTGTTATTTATTCGCGCACGCCTATCGATCTCATTAGCCTGTTTGCTACTGGGCATGTATCAATCTACACTATAATAATATTAATCTACACTAATATTATAAAGAGGAAAGATTTGTATTTTTGTATGTAACGAAACTTACAAACTGCAGGACCGAGAATTCAAGAATTATTTTGCCGTTAGAAAGCTATATTATCACTGAGTAACATAGGCTATATTTATTACTATAAAAAAATAGAGATCCTTAGAAATCCCAACTAAAACCAACCCAAGGTGTAAAAAAAATTGCCATAAAATGCCATATCATCTCGTGCGCTGCGGAAAATATTGATGATAGAACAAAAAAATGTTCTACAATAATAATAGAACTTATCAAGATCAACAATAAACTTCGTGGAACTATATCTCCAACTATTGTAGTTATGTCAATATAACTACTTTTTTACATTTTAAAAGTTAGTTATAGAAATGTCGGTCAAAATCAGACCATGTTATCCATACCTTTATATTAATTATTATCCAAAATATATTATTTCGTATTCAAGACTTTTTTAATACCTGTTGATTTCTATTTGGATTATTGAAATCGGACATTCCATTCAAAATATATTATGAAATTAAAAATGCCAATATTAACAAAAAATACACGCCAACGCGCAAAGAAAAATGTTTTGAGTGTTCACTACCCACAAGAATTTTTAAATTCCCTCAATACTGCCGGCTTGCACCCAAGAACTAAAATTAAAAGTAGGTACTCCCATTATGCTTTTGCAATTTAAGCCCTCCCAGTAAGTGTAATGGTATAAGACTTTTGATGAAGGAATTAAGATGTGATTGTAGCAACTATCATCACGGGCCCCGCAGCCGGTCAGCTCGCTCTCATTCCACGGATCCCGATGATACCGACGGATTTGCCTACATCTTTTAAAAGGTTACAGTTTCCTGTACAGATATCGTTTGCCCTAACAATAGATAAATCCCAGGGACAAACTTTCTCGATGGTTGGCATCGACCTAAGGAAAGAGTGCTTATCTCATGGGCAATTGTATGTTGCTGTTTCTCAAGTAGGATCTCCTGAAAATCAATATATTTTGTTGCCACCTACAAATACCGCTGCCAACATAGTGTACAGAGAAGCTTTAAGGTAAAAATATTACAAAACAAAATGTAAAAACTTAAAATAAAATAAATAAAGAAATTAAAATATTACATGGGTAAAAGCATGACACCCCCTAATAATTAAATACGTAAAATAACAAAAAAATATAAATAAAATGTAAAAATATAAGAAAAAATAGGTTTACGGTAAAAAATGTGTTCAAAAAAATTAAATTTTAAATAAGTCCAATGAAAATTAGTTTAAAGGTCTTTGTTTTTACTTTTGATCATTTGGACAAATTGAGTCACGTACGTTTTAATTAGCATACTTATAAGTTAAATTATCTTTATTTATCCCAAAATGTAAAAAAAAAAATCTCCACCCGTGCGAAGCAGGGACGGGCAGCTAGTTATTTATATTTTATCAAACATCAAGCAACGAATTAGAGCTATCAAGAAAGTCGAACAAGATAAAATAAAATTTCTTGTCACTTCTATCAGATTGAATTAAAAACAAATCGCCGTTATAAAACGTTTTTATCGGGGATTATTATACAGTATATAACGTAACTACATAATGTAAATATGCGTTAGGTATATATATTTTTATAAAGATAAGGAAGAAGCACCAGATAAAGTCACGTATTGTTCGGAATTTATGTTTTGCAAACAAAGAACTTTCCTTCGTGAGTTTTGAAAGCTTTGCGTTTGATTCTATGTATCGGATCTTTACACTAGGGCGGACTAAATCAATAAAATGAACAGTAAATTAGACTAACAAAAGGTATTCAGGAAACCAGATTTGATCATAATTTTATTAATTAACCTACATAATTGCGACTGATAGAAGACATCTTAAATTCATAAAAGATTCGTTTTTAAAACATTATAGGTAGGGTGGTCACCTAAACTATACAATCTTCTCGGCGCTTTCATGCTGAAAACAAAGTGAATTTTTTTTTTACCGAATTTTAAACCATTTTCATTTTTTGAAAATAAACTAAACAAAGACAGCTATGAGGTATACTTGAATTTTTGGTATTTAATTCTGTTGCTATAATTTCTTTAGTGCCTGCATACCTACCTTTTATGTTAGCTGTAGCTATAATAGTTATACTAGTACATACTTAAATTTTGAAGACAATAAATCGCTAGTTTGAAAAGTAAAACTCATCATCATCTAGCCTTTTCCCAAACTATCTTGTGGTCGGCTTCAAGTCTAACCGGATGCAGCTGAGTACCAGTATTTTACATGAAGCCACTGCCTATCTGACCTCCACAACCCAGTAACATGGGTAATACGATACCCTTTGGTAAACTGGATCAGACTTTTCGGCTTCTGACTACTCGTAACGACTGTCACAGATCTACAAATGACAGCCGGGACCAACGGCTTAACGTGCTTTCCGAGGCACGGAAGAAACTCGGTATGTAATTATGGTCACCCATCCACGGACCAACGTCGGCCAAGCACGGCTTAACCTTAAAGATTGACCCAGGCGGCTGTTATTATTTAGCCACGAACTCCTCGAAAAGTAAAACTATTAATACTAAAAGAATTTAAACAATAATATAACATATCATGATATTTTCGTAACACGTCCGCTGCCCAGTATCGCATAGTTTAATATGACGTATTTATTCTAAGTATAAGGGTAAGTAAACAACCCATCGTGAACTTTGCGCTGTTATTTTAACCCAAAATAACAGCAATTTTGCTATTGCAATATTGCGATGTTACAGAGATTGCATTCCAGAATACTGTTTCAAGAGCTGGGAATTATACAAAGTTAGGAATTAAACAGTTACATAAAACATAGTATTATGTGAGCGATAAACGGTGAAGGGTTTGGCAGCGGTGTAGGTTCGTATATTACATCACTACCAGTAACTAATCTCTTCTCTAATGATGTACTTGGGGCATGTGCCAAATAAACATATTTTCTTTCTTTCTTTTTTTGATGGTTGTTATACTTGTCAATTAGATTACCCTGCCCGTAAGAATTATCTTATTTTATATATGGTACCTTAAAACGACTGCTTCTATGGGTGGATACCTGGTAGGTTCTTAAAGGCAATATAATAAATGTGAGTAAGGAAAATATCAATTTGTTTTTTCTAAAACCCCGAATAACAGTAGGTAAGTTCATCTCTGAATGGTAAAAGCTCGAACTATTCTGTGATAATCGTTCATTTCGAATTGTAACCACGATATAAAGGGTGTAAAACACCTCTTAACGAAGCCTTGTATGTACGTTGGTACTCGTTGAATCTTAAGTTTTACCTCAGAGACAGGGTAACGGTCGAATGACTGAACGACTACAAATCGCGAAGATGGTGACTTCAAAATTCGCATCTATCTTGGATAACCCATTACCCATTTGGTGGCTCAGATTATTATGACAGTATGTCATCATCAGTCGCTAGATCTTTAAGAAATAGGCTATGTTGTGTTTCCGAAATCAACATTTAGCAACTGTTATTGGTAAAACTTTGCATGTACATTGTACATTAAACCAACTCATTTTGTTAAATCCTCAGATTGACTAGTAAACCTAAGGTTTACCAATATACCGGTCTCTTGCAGTAACAAATACAAAAAACACATATCTACCTAGCAGAAACATTAACTTACTTATTGAATAAAAAAAATACTTACTTAGTACCTACTTGCATATTTCCACTTACTCCGTTTCTGTTTGTTCTGCTCAACGCTTGAGGACAGAAGTCACTGCAGGAAACCAACAGAATACCATGCTGAGCTGTATATCGACTTGGCGCAATCTTCTGGCGGGCATCACACGGTGGTTCTTGCAAATTCAAAACCCAGTGTGTCCATCTTCTGTATTTTTCGTTAAACTTTGAACGTTTTGTTAATATCCTGCAAGTTTATTTAAATATTCTAATTTAAATACAATTTAATCTTATTGCGTTTTATAAATGATAGGATTAGAAGATAGATATAGCTTAATTACTAGGTATAATTAATGTTTTGTTTAAATATTTGCAATTAATCTCTAAATTATTGTTATTAAAGCCGATAATTGCTCGCTGTTAGATGATTATAGGGACGGTAGCTAGGTAATTAGAAATACGAGAATTATTTAATATTTTTCTTACAAAAGATCATCTTTCACCTTTTACCTAAAAGTTCGCGCCGACCACAATCACCAACTAAGTGAAATTAACGCAAAAATTTGAATTGCGAATTAAAAGACAAAAATAAAAGGACTCCTGTAAATTATTTATCTGGAAACGGAAGTGGGACTGTGGAATTAGAAGGCTATTCCGCCTTTGTCTTGTTTCGTAACAAGTACGCGCGTTTTAAATGTCCGCCTTTAATGAGTTTAGAGAAAACACCGAGAATTTTCCGTTCTAAATATTACATACGTAAATAATTTAATCTGAGATTTAAAACTAAGATTTTTTTGTTAAAAATGGAGCGTAGAAGCACTGATCTGACCTGGCTTTAATACCTTTGCCTTCGTGCGTTTGAAGTAGGTCTACATTTTAAACCTCATTTCCTTTTTTAATGTCAGCTATCTTCTAGCGAGATAATTTTACACGAAGTCGTGATTAACTGGCCTTTTGAACTGGAAATCTAAGAATTTAATTATAACTGAACATTTTGTAGTTTTTTTTAATCACCTTTTATTAACCACATATTTAGTATCAGTTCCTTCCTAAATGTTGTATGCCAAATACTCAATAGTAGTTGATATACAGTGTGCAAACTCAAGAACGAGCACGTGAAGCTTGAAGCCACTTTGATGGGGTTTACAACAAGCCAATTAGAGAGGGAGCCAATTTTCTCTAAGAGCTCCACTTAACTACATACTTTGAGGAGAACGATATGTGAACCATAAAAATTACCTAACCGGGTGGTAACTTATCTGGGTGCAGTTCAAACGTGCAAATTTAGGTCAAAATCAATCCACGGCCACGGTTTGTTTAACGATATGGACTTAAAAATCATAAATATTAAAGATCAAAACTGGGTCAGTTGTACTGAAAGCTGGAGGGTTAAAAGCTTTTTAGCATGCAAGAATTGATTTCAAATAAGTTGAAATTTGCTGGAGTTTGACCCATATCGGTGTTGCGCCGTAATGCACGTTCGTTCGCGTACTACGTCACGCTGACGTGGACTATTGCTGTTACACGCTACACAAATGCAAATGCCGCGAATGTATAATATTATGAACGAGAAGATTTACTCGCAACGCTACCAAGACATTGCCTTAGCTTTTGTGAGATTGGATATATTCCAACTGCGCCAAATTCTAAAAGAGTGTTTTTTCTGAGAAAAGTTTAAAATTTATTTTAGGTGTAGTTAAGAATACCAAGTCGTTTTACAACTTGATTCGGTTTAGTTACTTTAGTAGATACTAGCAATGAAAAGGCGTCCAAATATCTCTTAAAAGGCCATCGGCAGAGTTCCGTAAAAAAATATGTACTCGTAATCTAGTATGTTTGAGGTGTTGGTATAATTCTCTTAAAACTTCATTGTAGTGGTTTATACGAGTATGAACCGGCCAGAAGGTTTATGTTTATACAGCACTGAAAGTTCAGTGTTTATGAGATCGTACAGAACGCTTGATTAAGAACGTTAAAACTAGTTTTTAATTACTATTAAAACACTTCTTAGAAGCTTTCTCACTGAAATTAATGCACTATCCTATATTCGTTCGTACATTTTTAGTTGCGGTAAAGTTGTAAAATCTAAAGGAAAAATATCTTTCAAATATTGTCTCCACTCACTTCCCCTTGCATGGTAAATATTTATCTCAATTGATTATCCATCCAATGCTTGAAAGGAGATCGTGGTGTTATTAAATTAATATATTAATTTGGTTCCGTGGACTGAATTAGTAGTCAGTCAACTGTATGAACAGATATTAGTAGACAGTCAACAGTTTACGAAAGGAAGAAAAAGTCTTTGAAGACTTTTTTCTCCCAATTTCATGTAAAGGCTTTAAGGATTCATATTATAACTTTGAATACTCAGCATATAATCAGTTGATATCTACAAATATTCACGCAGGACTATTCATAAAATAAACGTATCGTAAGCGAATAGAGCGCTCAGAATATTGTAATAATACAGTCGCACATTTTATGTGAAGGTAGTTCTGGGAACACGGCGGGGAATATCAATCTCTTATGATATTGGATATCAATAGCTGTACATGTGTATGTAGGTAATATCGCCAAATCGTTTCTTTTGAAAGGGAGTTCGGTGTAGTTGCCTTTTCTCAACTTAATATAAATGAGAATCTCTCCTACATTCTTATATCAGTCGATTGAGTTTATCAGGTTTTTACACGGAGTAACTACAATTTACAGCGAATTTATTACTATGGTTGGTTTTTCACATGATTTTAACCGGCTGTCAGTTCGAAGCAAGAAGAAAGATTTATGTTTACGGACTATTTCCAATATGTACTTAAGTAATTGTGTAAAAACATAACCAGTTTTATTTACGTACTCTCTCCAAGGCACAGAAGCATCTTAATGTTAAAAGCAAGAGCTCATCTATTCATGAACTGTTAAGTCTATTTCTATGTAATCCAGGAAGTCGTAGACTACTCGTAGACTCGTAGCACCTCCGTAGCATCTCGTAGCACGTAGTCCAAAAGTATTTCACAAAGTTTTTTCGTGGCAACCTTTATTTAGTCTACCTTACTAAATAAGCCAGCATGCCAATTAAGTTAAGAAGCGGTATTGTAGGAAATCAGGATTTAGGCACGGGAAGGGTAAAAGCGTGGGCATGTACCCATTCTAAGCAAATGGAACCCCATTTGCTTAGAATAGGTATGTTTGTTCTAAGTGACAGTAACTCCCTTGAAGCCTTTTTATACAGTTTAGCTGGTATATATTCGACTCGTCTGTTGCTGACTTAGTAAATAAATACGTTACTTTATATAACTAAGCGTGTCTATAGCAAGCCTGTCAATCCCTGTACTTTCTGTGAAGTTTTTTTTTTACCGCAACAAAACCTCAGAGCTAGAAATAAATAGCATATAAAAAGCTAGAAATACAAAGCATTTAAAGACAAGGTGCTGAAAACTACTGATTGGTTAACTTTTGAGAAGCGTCGTGGTATTAGTGATTATTTACCAACATAATCACTCTATTGCCCTTTGCAGCACACACAAAGACATGCTCAAGGCTTGCCAGTATCCGTTGCAATTCAAGATAATCCCTCAATCGTTCAGTCCTACAGAAAGAGGCCTAAGACCGGGAACCAGCAGACACAATTCAAGCTCGGTTAGGTTCAAATAAATATATGTTTTATGTACTACGGACCATTTACTCCCTGTATCACAAGACATGTATTACAGTTCTGTCGCCACCCTTGTCAGATAGACTGAATAGAATTATTATCCTATACAGCGTGTTACAGAAAAGGTAAAGTCATATGAAAGGGTGTGCTCCAGACTATCAAAACTGATCGACTGTCTATGGGACCAATATCGTAAACGCTAAAAAATAATCAGCTGCCCAATACAAATATTCAATACATACTCGACAAATGCATAAGACATTTTATTTATATATTTTATTTCTGTTACATGCTGTATACCCAGAACTTTGTATTTATAGGGTCGGTGACGTCATACATAAATATGTATGTAATGTATGTATGTTATTTTTTTTATAAAATTTTGTCCCCACTAGGAATTTCTCCTGTATCGTGGGTGCGTTTACAAACATTAAAACTCACATACAAAAAACAGCCAGACCAACATTTGTGGGCCATACAAATATTTGTTCCGTGCGGGGATCGAACCCGCGACACGTAGCGCAGCAATCGATCGCTCGGCCACTGCGCCAACCGTGCTGTCGATTTCTGTTACATGCTGTATACCCAGAACTTGGTATTTATAGGGTCGGTGACGTCATACATATGTATGTAATGTATGTATGGGAATTGATCCTGATTGAGTCTGCTGTGACTCGGTGCGATACGCTCTGTAGTGTTGAGAGTGAGACTTGACAATCGATTCCGTCTGCGTTCAACAGCTGTGATTACGTGACAAACAGTGATTGCTTTTGTAGCTATATTTAGACACAACACAATATACAATCTTTTGATACATTTTAGTTAAAAAAATTACAGTCGAAGAAGTTGAGACGAGTTGTTTACCGGCGCATCATCGACGTCGTTGTCGGAGTCACAGAAATTGGTTTACACACAAAATGTAACAACAAGATATAGTAATAAGATATTTGATAAAGTGCAAAGATAATACCTTACTCCAATTCCGGGTAATTATTCCACGATCAGCGAACAAACAATAACCTCCCGTTCGAATTACAATTGCTTTTATACACAAAACACGATAAAAAAATCTGTAAAAGTAGTCAGTAGAAGGTAAAAATATACTATTACTTTTTATAAAGAGGAAGTATTAAAATAAATCCTTAAAATACCACTCAGGCGGAAGTTTTGAATAATAATCTATATATAGAAATGAAATGACGTTTGTTAGTCTCACTAAAACTCGAGAACGGCTGGGCCGATATGGCTAATTTTGATTTTGAAATATTTGTTTAAGCCCAAGGAAGGTTTAAAAGGTAAGTAGGGTAGGTAGGGTAGGCTAGGGTAGGTAGGAAAGGTGCATAGGTAGGTTAGGGTACGGTAATCAACACGCAGGTTGATTTAAAACAAACTTAAAGTTAAAATCAAGTCAAGCAATGGTTATTGACCCGACTGCTTTGCTGTAGGACCAGCAAAGTAATTGAAACTACCAAGGGCCACGGACTGAAGGTCGCCAGTCGTACGGGGCTGACGGTCTCAGAGGGCTTTCTGTTATTATTTTAGTTAAACCGAGAATCTCATGAACAAAACAATGGCATAAATATTCTAAAAAGTTATAACGTTATTCTTCCTTCCGTGATACCCCTTGTCTAAGCTAAGTTTTAATAAGGCACAAGCTAGTCTCATTATCTTCTTTGTTATGAAAGGTCAAAAGCTTGTTTTTGCACTTGTAACTCTGCACCTAACATAGTAATAAGGCTGCGCGGAACGGTGCGCCGTAAACAATGAAAATCTATAAAAACTTTATGAGCTTCCATCATTCCTGAATCACCTTCCCACCTTCAACACGAACTTGCTCTATAGTTTAGCTGTTATAGCATCCGTTTTGTTTTAAAGTTGTTTGTGTAATTTATAGGAAGAAGGGATATTTAGGTTTGTTTTTACAATTTTGCGCGTTAGTAACGTAACGTAACGTAGTACTAACTGGGTTGAGAAAGTCGGATAGGCAGTCAGTCTATGTACAATACTGGTATTCCTGAATCACCTTCCCACCTTCAACACGAACTTGCTCTATAGTTTAGCTGTTATAGCATCCGTTTTAAAGTTGTTTGTGTAATTTATAGGAAGAAGGGATATTTAGGTTTGTTTTTACAATTTTGCGCGTTAGTAACGTAACGTAGTACTAACTGGGTTGTGAAAGTCGGAAAGACAGTCAGTCTATATACAATACTGGTATTCGGTCGCGTCCGGTTAGACTGAAAGCAGACCCAAACCTAGTTGGGGTCGGCTTCTATCTACATAGCAATGCAGATGATGAGTACTTGTAACGTAGCTGAAATATCTACATTCCTATTATAATATGTGCTTGTTATAGTGAAATTTTCCTCATACTCAATAAAACCACACGGTCTTAATCGTGTGGTTTTATTGAGTTTGAGGAAAATTTAAATTTAAATATTCCTAAACGTTACGCAATAGGTGACTCGTGTTCATACATTACACGTCATAATATCACTTGCTTATAACAGATCGAATCTCGAAAGAAATAGGAATGGGACCTATCTACATAGAGGGGCCTACACACCAGCGCGGCGACACATGCCGACTACGCATCGGTCAGACGGTTTTACAATTGCTTTATCGTACCGACCCGGGCTCGGTTCAACGTCACACGTTAAACCGGCTCATGTCATCGGCTCCACGAGATATGAGCACAATATTTCACCTTATGAAACACTTTCGATGCCGTCACATGTTCAATTTACTTGATGAAACAGAAGCAATTTACAAAGAAATTGAAAAAAAATTGTTACGTTTCGTGCGTTAATAAATTCACCTACCTGTCACGCACCAGCTTAATTATTCGTTTTATAGGCGTCGCCTCGTCGATATGTTTCTAACTATGGCCAATATATTGTCTTCAATGAACATTAATACGTTAGTGCTATCTATTTACGAAACTCCATAATTTTCAGCTGTCGAGCTCACCTAAACATGATAACGTCTATTAGCATTATGTAGGTAAATGTTCAAATACTTAGTAGATTTTCAATTACTTATGAATGCTTTATAGAGCTAGCGAAAGGCTATTAAACAGAATATCAGACGAAAAGAGGCAAATAGGAAAAGAGCTCTTGAAATATTGGTGCGACTCTTGAAGATAGTTTAGCTTTTCATCTTGCAGTTAGAATTGAAAGGAAGTAAATAAATTGGAGTAATAAATATATTCTTACTCATTGCACTGTTAAGAAATTGAACCAACAAATGCAGACGTTTCATTACAGCGAGACATGAATTTAAAGACAGCCGTAAGTAGGTAAGTACCTTCTTTGACTGAAAGCAGAATTAAATAGCGCTGCATTGTAGTGGCCTGGGCAAATGTTTATTCTTATTCATACTAATGAATCGCATATTATTACTCTATGGTACTTACTTTCGGCGTCTAAATCTGACAAGGACCTACTTAGTTTTGTTACGAAACACGTTCAACATATCCACACCCGGAATTTTTAATTTTCCGATATGAAACCATGTGGGATTAACCTGATTTATTTAGAGTTGAAACATTGGGAGGAAACCGGCATGTCCTAGAACTAAAAAACGATGACATGTGAGATCTACCAACCCGCATACTGGGCCCGCGTGGTGGATTACAGTCCACTCCCTCTCATAGAGAGGAGGCCTGTGTCCCAACAGTGGGAACGTTATAGGCTGATGATGATGGTGATGATTTAGAGTTGGAACTGGAAACAACCACACATTCACAATAAACTTACCACTCTGCATCTCTGCATTCCTAGTATTTCCCACAGGCTGCAGGTAGCGAGGGTTCAGCGCATGACTATTATAAATGATCTAACAAAACTGTACATAAGTATGGACACAGCGGGAGAATGACACTGACATTTATTGCACGCCTGCGGTTGAAGCTGCTCCTAATAAAAAAGAAAGAATCAGATTGATAGCTCACAACTGCTCGCACATAAATTGCAGTGACTGGGTTTTAGGATTGCAGCTTTACTTTTTATTCCGTTCCTGATGTGATGTTTTATTACGGTATTTTTTCATTTCCTAAGTATCATGACTCGACGGACAAAAATAGTTTTCTGGATGGGGTGGAGTATGGGTTAATATAAATAAGTAGAGAGTACTGATTAGCAAAATTGTTCACAAATATTTATCAAAACCAGAAAAAAAAATTACATACCTACCTTTTTAATCTTTAGGGGAACTTTCCAGGCTAGTGTAATTGTCAAAAGCATAGTACACAGGCCATTTTTATGTAAAAAACCAAGGAAGTCGTACAGAGGTGGTCTCCTCAATTTCCAGCGAGCGAGGGCGTGGCGAAGTGGCCGCGACGTAACGTCAAGCGAATGGCTTTTGTTCTGAAACACTGGTATGGCTGCTACGCGCGTTCGGTCCAGTTGCTTTTAGTGCTGGAATACCTCGACAATTATGACTAAACCCGAAACCAGTTTACGAGTAACTGCAATGCTTGTACCTTTACCCAACAATAAGTGAAGGTAAAGTCAACATCAGATACAAGGAAGTTATAAATGCATAATATACATGTCTTTAAAACTTGTAGGTAATTTTGAAAGTAGTCTTTTTGATGTCATATCTTGAGCTATTGATTAGAGAAGTGCAGGTGTACAATTGTACAAACTGTAGCTGTTAATGCTTTGATAACGTAGTAATCACGCAGGTAATCGCTTCTGAATTAGGTAGCAAACTCATTCAAGATTTTACCACCTAGCAACCGTGGATCTTTAATTGCAATATTATAACAAATACATTTCAATTAGCTTCCTGAAAATTACGAAAAAGATTCGCTTCAAACATTCAATGGCCAGGTGCTTATTTGAGTATGTCTAAGGTTGGCTTGTTCATAAAATTGAAGTAATTGACTGGAAATGTAACCGTAAAGATGCTTTAACATCTAATTTACATTCCACAGTTAGGTACCATTCGACCCAAATCTAATTATAAATTAGTAGGTATCCCGATTAGGTGCGCATAAAGCATAATATATTATACCTAATAAAAGGTGGCAATAAGAAATATGTATTTGAGTCAGTAAGTAATACTCCACTCTTCAAAACCTCTGGAGAATGCTGGCAGAGTGAAGGGATTTATTACTGAAAAGCTGTTTCCCACAACTTCATTCGCTTGAAAATTGGATAACATGACGTGTATTGCAAGCACGTTCTGTATTCTCGCCTTAAATGATAACAAATTCTGGCTTCTAGATATCAACAATACCACATGACAGAAAATCGATGACATACCGAATAGGAACTCGATGCATACTTCATTCACATAAAAAGGCGTTTCTAAATGTTCTTTGCATAGTTCCTTAACTCGTTGTATGGAGTCGAGTCCTCGGGAAATAGTTCACCTATTTTGTAGGGGGTGGCCAGGAGAAGAAAGGATGAAACTACGTAGTAGGGTGGCAAAGACGACTTAAAAAAAATAGAAACACAGATTAATCATTTCAGTATTTTTTAGCAAAATTTTGCTTTTCATGATCTTTATAAAATAATTACATAGAGTATTTATAACTTAACGCCTAGGAGTAATCTTGGTACACACGCCTCGGAGGCATCTCAGGGGCTCACGACAAATGGCGGAGGGGGTCTCTCCAAGCTCCTTGCTGTAAGTCTTGCAAGCAACACCTTCGTCTGAAGAAGAAAACAAAACAGTTTTAAAATAAGATCGTGACGTCATTTGGGTATTGGGGAAATTGCGGATCAAATTAGCGGATTAGCTAAGTAAGTCTTCAGTATTCCCAGTCTCTTATTAGATTAAAACTTCTTAGCTTTTCTGAAAATAAACATAGTTATAATGGTTCATCTTTTCTGTCACGTTTTCATTTTTATTGCAATTGCGATCCCTACTTGTTAAAGCAAATGGGTACTTGCTATTTACGTTCTATTTGCACTTTAAAATACTAGTTAATCACCATTCTATTGATAGTTACGTTCTTTGTGGCCAACGTTTATAATGTCACAATGCCATATGGGAAGGAAAAGAGTCGTAGCTTGTAAAAGATGACAATTTCCATTATTTTTATACAGTGGCGTTGTCTCGGAGACAATGTAATCACTTCCCGCGAGTGCCGTGGAGGCAATAACAGGATTATTAGGAAAACGTGCTATTCTTGGGACTGCGACGTTTTGTACCTGTATACTAATGACATTATACCGGGAATACTCTCTCGCGAGATATCTTGTGTGGGCTTCAATTGGAGCAGATGTTTAGTCTATTTACAGATTGATGTAGTACTCTTGATGTAATGTGATACACTCATCTCTGTCTGTCTGGTTGTACCTTATCACACTTTATCGCCTGAACAAATTCCAATTTAAAAAAAACGGTTTTCTTTATGGTTTGAACCTCATCTAGAAGCACGGAATTGCATTTTTCCACATCATCAGCCTATAATGTTCCCAACATTCTGTGTGTCTCTTCTTCTATCTACTGGGACAGAGGCCTCCTCTCTATGAGAGGGAGTGGGCTGTAATCCACCACGCGGGCCCAGTGCGGGTTGGTAGATGTCACATGTCATTGATTTTTAGTTCTAGGACATGCCGGTTTCCTCCCAATGTTTTTCTTCACCGTTTTTTGAGAGCAGCGGCAGTGATGAAATAAATTACACAAAGTAATGCGGCTGCCTGGGTTTTGGCATTTTTCCACGCTGCTAACATCTTATGCCGCTCAAAACTCAGAACCGTAATTTTCAAAAGCGGGTGTGTTATAGCACGCGTCAACACCGACGACGCGGTCGGCAGCACGCTCTGTATCTCGCTCTAGCAAATGACGGTTTACTTCCTTTCTGACCGTTCTTCACCTAAGTCCGGCTACATCCCGTCTGATAACATTCCTATTTCGATAACTAAACAAAAGACGTACAAAACAAGTGAAAAACAGTGCTCTTTCGTAACTATTTTAATCTTCATACATTGAGTCCCGTTTTGCCACCCATAAAGGAGGCTGGCGAAAATGGACCCAGAGAATCTAAAAATTAACTAAACTCCGTTCCAGTGTAAATATAAAATAATTATAACTACAGTTTTATGAGATATTTATTTTTAAAATATTGAATTTTTAGGACTCGGGAATCAAAAGTTATAAATATTTTCAATTTACTAAAATTAAGTAATCGTGCAATTACAAAACGCAACTTTTTTCCGATTACGTTCCAATCCAATGACATGTGTTTTTGCTCAAGGGTTTTCTTACTACAAATGGCTCTTTCTCTTAGTTTTTATACATCCTATTATGTCAAAAATTCATAAAAAATAACATGCAAACCTGATATTAAAACGCCAATTAACAATGCAAAAGCATTTAATAAAAATGGAACAATGGCGATTTTATAGTATTTCTTATAAAGGAACGGTATCAATGATGATCGATTGAGTCCCGTCACTACTGTCATTGTCAGATCTGTGATGATCTAGTCCATTGTTATGTTTGTATTTTTGTCTGGGATTTTATGTTTATCATTGCGATTTTGTAGATTCTCGACGACTTGGCCTTTACATCTTGAACTGAAGATAATGCACCCTGTCATAGACTACCTACCGCATTCTTCTCTGGATATTGGACAATGAGTTGTTTTTGATTTGGACTTTGATTTTAACCACAAACATGCGTTGCGTTAATTTCTTCTTCTCTTACGACTTACGCTCTTACAAAGGTGTCGTCTCTTTGATGGAGGTGCTCAGGGCTTTGAAAAAGTTCAGAGATGGGTGTATCCACGTGATGTAAGTATATTTGTAAAAAAACATGTATTTATATCATAAGTTAAGAACTTATTTAAGATATCTATCTGAACAACAAACTGAGATTCGTTTAGCTTTTGTATGTATAAATACATACTGTTGTAATCTTATATTAGGCTCATTCTTACTGTTGCCCTATACTTTATCGGACTAAAACAGTATGCAGTAAAAGACTGGCCGAGGTAGCAGTAGTGTATTTTACTGAGATCTTTCAGTCATCAAAATAGAAGATGGGTGGCTGTCGCATTTTGTCATGAAATATTTATACCTAATATTTATATACCCCTCCACAGGTATCAGAGGTCTTCGACCTCTATATTATCTTTAGACATTTCTGTTTTTCTTTTGTTACTTATGGAACTCTTTATGTTTATTACATTATAGGTGAATTTATTTATTTTAACATAATTAATTAATTCCAGATAACAGGAGACGACTGCCTTTGTCACTCATGCTGGGGGCTGATAAGCTGCGACCCTGAAAATGAAACCCGACAGCAACTTGGCCATCGTAACGTCTGTGTTGCATAAAATAAAAACTATGTAAAAATAAGATTTATTACTCATACTTTTTTTCATTCAACAAACCCTGCTTTTCAATAGCTGTACATAGCTAGTCAGCTCTGGCTGTTATAACTTATGTAAAACAATATTATCTTGTCTCAGCGTAATAAGAATCGTTTTACTTGACTATAATTCGCTTATAGATCAAAATCGTAACGACATAGTTTTAATAGTGATTGAACTAATTACAGGGTTGGTAATCAGTTTAGTCTCTAGCTGCAGTCTAACAGTTTTATGATTCATCAATTAGGTACAGGCAATGAAGTAAAAATTCTGGTTTTGGCTTATGACAAGAAGCAAAACACGTAAAGTCAGAACTAAAACTGCGAGGGAAATACAGTAGTTCGAATCTTCCTTTATGAGTCGTCTTATGTATTATTATATTTTGATTAATCTTAATTACGGAGACATTCCACTGTTAAAAACCTTAGTCGTAAGATTTTTAGGTTATCTTGTAAATAGACGTATATCTCTTTTCTCCCAACTTTTCAGTCTTACTTTCCATTTACTTTTCTGATAGTCTTTAGTCGTTTTATAACTATATATAAGTTGCTATAGTGAACGCTACCTCTAAGAGTGGGTCCCAAAATACATGTAGTCTCGCCCGTGTCCTTTCAACTGTATTTTGTACGGTACAGTCAGCTCCAAAAGTTATAATTAAACTTTTTCTTGATGTTGTTATTTTTTGTCTCTCTCTGGCACACTTAAGTTGGTGACTGCAATTCTCACACGAGACTGCGCACCGACGACGCGGCAGGCGGTGAAGTGGATGTCACGACTCATGGGTTTGTATGTACACGGATATAATATCGGTGCGATGGACGTGTGTTACCACACGTACACCGCCGGACCGCAGGGACAAGAGACGCCGACGCCGCCGCCGCTGGAGACGCTTGGGCAGCGGCGACGATTGACACACGAGACGCCGCATTACAGCGCGGATCACTGTGGGTCTGTGATAGGACCCACGAATGATCGAAAATCATCCGCGTAGACAGGCACGGTCACCGCCTTTCTGTGTGGCGCACCACTATAAAATTCGCTTCGCCGCCTCCGCCTCCTCGGAAGTAAGCATTTAACCTACTTAGGGTAGTACATAAGTTCTCGGGATAATTTCTATCTACCACGCGGGTGAAGCCGCGGGTAAAAGTACAAGCACATGATATTTATAATATCAGTTCCATAAAGTTCTATAAATGGGATTGGAAGAGACCTTAGGCTGTAACTAAATATATGTATAAAAATGATTTTCAGTCCTGAATCAACAATTTATAAGTACCTGCTCCGATTTCACAGATTAACCTTAAAGTTTCTTTCAACTTTTCTTTTCAAAGTCCACAATGAAATCTTTGCTATTTATAGATATCTTCGTGTATACTTGTGGAGGTAGGTACAGTCAATCAAGGGGTTAAGTTCAGGAAAGAAACTCGTAGAATTTATGGAGATAATTAAATTTGTGAAGCGTCGTCTCTGTTACGTACTGTACGCGTAGGCAACCTGGGATAAGGGCAGAAAGATGACGCTGTACACGAATATTCATCTTCTTCTTCACGAATTGATGACTCAGATTTTGTCCGTTTAGAACGTAGTTACATCTACAGTTCTGTCGTTTGCCTCACACCCTCCAGGACATAAGTCCTGTGACTGAACAGTAAAGTGTACTATATTTCAACTTACTAAGGAAGGTGACGCAGGCTGGGCAGCAGGCGCACTTGCCGGCGTGATTGGCGCGGTACACCGAGGGGTTGCGGCAGCTGCTGCTGGCCACGGGGGAACTGCAGGGGTTCTGCTTGCAGTAGTTGGAGCCGCAGACCAGGTCACCGTACACCGCCGCCATGACACACACCAGCAACAACAGGATGAGAGTCGCTTTCATTCTGGAAATTTCGTGGTGGTGGTGGTTTAACATTAAAGTAGAATAATTGGGTAGAAAAAATCGTTAGCAACTATTTGCAGCATTGGTTGCCATTCCCATAACACATGCGGCAAATAGTTCATAAGAGTAGCCAAGACGTAAATTGAATAAGTTAATGTGCTTGCGCAATCAGATGAAAACAATCTGAAAACTAAATAAAGTAAGTAGATAGGTACTCGGATAAACTCAATTTTGAACAAAGTATTTTTTTTTATAAATTTGTGCAGGTTGGGTTAAATTAGGTATTTAAAAAAAATATAAAACGTTAAGTTTGTAATCGGATTTCGTAAATTTTGTTGTTTGGTATTCCGTGTTTATCCGTGTAATTTGGGATGGCATTTGTTTGGAGGGTTGCGTACGACATGGGCCGATATTTTACTGGTACTGGGTTAAAAATGCGGTCACTAAGCAGAGAAAATTCAGAGCAGGAACCTATCAGTGGTAACAGGTAGTGTCCGGCGCCAGACTGCGGCCGGACGGCCCCCGGACTCCCGTGATTAATATTCTCCTGCCGTCCGGTTGGCCCGTCCCCGCAGATTATGCTTTTTTGTTTATCGAAAAACTTGGGGTTATCTAATTGAATTATGTAAAAATCCTACATATAATGCAAATTAAGGTTTGCCCTCGTTTTCAATTTCGCCTGGACCTAACCAAATCAGAATTGATCCATCCGAGGGTCGGGTAAACCCCAAACGGTTCTAGCTAAACTGAAAACAATCTTCAGTTTCCCGAGACTGGCATTGAACGACACAAACTTGGGAGCGTGTTGCGAATCAACAATAAAAGGGAAGATTACGGGAAATAGGTATTCCGGGATTTATATTTGATCAGCGATTGATGCTAACTGGATTTACGTATCGTAATATCAGATTTATGTTTCTGAAAACATTTACGGATTTACTTATTTCATCTTTTGCCACAATAACGCAAGAGCAACTACAAGGTTATCCAATTAATTGCATATGGGAAATACTACTACAACAGTTAGCGCTAAATGATATTTTTTTTCTAAAGTCTGATATGCCAGTCTTACTATGTCTTACTATGGGGTATCGTATTATCCAGTACTAACTGGGTTGTGGAGGTCAGATAGGCAGTCGCTCCGTGTAAAAATCTGGTATTCAGGTGGATCCAGTTAGACTAGAAGCCTTTGATGATTAGCGCTAAGTGGTAAAGACTGAGCTAGTTCGATGCACAGATTTGCTAGGCTACGAGTGAATTCTGTAAATAGTCTGCAGCACTGTAGCTACCTACATGCAAAGTATTAGCAACTTGAAGCAGCATAGTCTAGTGGTGTGACAGTCGGACTGCCAAATTCGAACCAAAGACACGCACCTCTGATTTTCGGATTCATCTGCGTATTGTATAATAATAACTTGCTTCGGGGAAGGAAATTATCGTGTGGAAACCAACAAGCCTGAGAGATATTTCTCAACGGCATATAAAGCATAGTCAGGGGGTCATGAGCCCAGGGCTGCGGGGCTGTTCGAAAGAGATACCGTGGCCCTGGAACACAAAGGTCTAAGATGGAACATGGATGGGTTTTAGTCAGTACAAGTCTGACACTCCCTTCCGCTCAGCCCAGACTGGGAGGAGTCATTTGATGATTGCCCATCCGAAAAAAAAAACAAAAAAAAGCGACCCATGGGGAGCATAAAAACTCTGACACTAAGGCACTAACCACACGATAAAGATAAAAGCTACTTGAAGAACCTTTATATAAAGATGTGAAAATATTCTAGAACTTACTTGAGTTTTGTAGAGAGGGAGAGTACTTCGTGCGAACTGTTCAATAGCTATCCTATAAAATGGCAATAGGAAAGCGAACTTAAGTAAATATAAAGAATGACTGCAGATAACCCCGAGCTGTTTACTTGTAACTTGCACTCGTGATCATTACTATCGCTTATTATCTTATTCGCCTGTTATTATGAAACTCGGTTAGGTACACTATTTAGGTACCTAACTTCTAGAATTATCGTACGAATATAATACCAACAATACTTGTTTTTTATAATTAAATTTTGCGAGAAATTCATCGTCTAGCCTTTTCCCAACCGTGTTGGTGTCGGTCTTCCAGTCTAACCGGATGCAGCTGAGTACCAGTATTTTATTTATTTATTTAAACTTCACGTACATAGGTGGTACATAGGCGGACTTAATGCCACAAGGCATTCTCTACCAGTCATCCTTTGGGTCAAATAGGACAGCATTGTGGTAGAGTACAAAAAAAATATATAAGAAAAATACCATATAGCTAACATAAACTGATATACATAAATAGGTACATACTAATACATATATATACTGATCAAATAAACGAATATATATTATAATACATACAAATAATTTCTAATACAAAATTAATTTTACATCGTGGGATTGCCTATTTTTTCCATAACCAAATTAGTATTGTGTTGTATTGTACTTTTATTGTAAAACATGAGTATACATCAAATCACATGTGCAAGGTCTTAAAATAACAGGTAGATCTGCATGTTCTGCCAATACGCTCCCTTGGACTCCATATTTAACTATCCGTTTTTTTTTATGCATATGTTTCTTCTTTCTTGGTATTAATGTTTACTTTAGAAATTACTATATATTGTTTACGATTTTGATTTTTTCAGGTAAGATTCTATGAGATTTAGTACATTGCCTCTTATGCCATAAGCTTCCAGTTTACGGAGGAGAATATCATGATTAACATAATCGAAAGCCTGGGTCATGTCGCAGTAAATGGAACATACCGGCGTCCTTCTATCCACAGCAGTAGTATTAGGTATGATATCTCTATAAAAAAAAAACGGATGATGCGGGTAAATTTTGCGACATATATTGGTTTTCCTATTGATTAACACGTATTTGGGAATACCAAATGTAAAATTTTTGGCGCAAACCATTGATGGCCACGGTAACAAAAACAATGAAAGAAAACGTGCGTATCACATATGTAGGTAGGAACGGAAAATAAAATGGTATTAATTATGCTGATAAAGTACCAACATTTTGTCCCAATTACAATCAATGTTTTTATTCGTCTCGTTTTCCCTTATTTTTTCCTTATGCTCCTTGCGATCGGTTGTAAATCTTTAGTAGCGGTAGTAGTTTTCTCAAATGATTTCCTACAAATACTTATGAGGTATGAATACTTCTAGGAAATGAAAAAAAATAAAACGGTGACCAGAGTGTCAAAAAAAAATCAAAAGTCGTATAATCAAATTAGGCTGATAATCAGCACTTTTTGAACGTCAAAATATCAAGAGACAGTCCCCCAAAACGCCCGCCCTTCGCCACTTCCTAGTGTTTTGGCTGGGAAGAAGTGGCGAAACAAACTCCCCAGCAACACATCTGTCTGTTAGATTAAAAGAACCAGATCCTGTACAATAGTGTCCAAGTTAATATAAACAACATTAAATTTATGTCACATGTCAGCTAGCACACACCAATAATAAAATATTAAAAAATACACTCAATAATAAATAAAGCGTGCTTACTCGTTCAATGTTGGTTTATACATATACCACATGCCACAGATGGTAACTAGGACCACAGGGCAAGAAAATAAACTAAAATGAAAACGAATTACTAATAACTGTAAAAAAAATCCTGGTCAACAAGACGACCAGTCACCACAAGCAGCACCCGTTCACAAGCATAATGTGAAGATCAGACATTACCCCGCTCGCCATATTTGAGGGACGGAGGTAACCCAACCCCCGACGTTACCGCAAGCAAAGATATCTAAGGGAGCATGACGAACTTGCTGCCGGTAACTGAGGCAAGAAAAAATGGATTAATTAAAATCAATGGTCGGGGTCGCTAGTTAACCATATATTGCAATACGATAATCATGAACATCATAATGAGTAAATTAGATCTTTAAATAAAAACAAAATTAAGTAAAAATAATAAGTATGCATGAAGTTATATAATAATATTTTCAGTAAGCTAATAATATAATATATTTTCAGTGAGCTAATAATATAATATATTTTCAGTAAGCTAATTATGAAGAAAGAACATAAACATTGTCTTGAGTTCAATAGAGCGACTATTCTTTTTGTTAATATAGTCGTTAGTGGAATAGTAGGCCTTTAATAGTATATTGTGTATTAAGGGCGGTAAGTGAAACGATCGAGGCTCTAGTAGAAGCCCGAAGTCGAAGACTGAGGGCTTTCTGAGTCGAGGTTCGTAATTCCCGTACCGCCCGTGAAACATACAATGTTTTTCATCACATTTGCGAGTTAATAATTATGAATATACACAAGTCAGCACATATTATTACGAAATACGTGAACTGATTTGCGGATGGCGGGCTGTTTGCCCACACCACAGATTATACAAATGTATTGTTCAGAAACGTTAAAGGCAAATACTTATCTAGGTATACAGCCATGACGGAGTATAAAAAAATGTGTTGATACAAAAAACTATCGATTATTTAGATTTTAGAACAATAGTTGAGTAATTAAATAACATGTAGCGAGATTGAATGAAATTCCTGATTAAATAAAATGTTAAGACAATTTTTCAATTGCGTGTAAACTCCTTGCTTGAACTTGCATGACCTGTGTGCTGTCATGCTGTGCTGTAAATTAAAAAAAAAATTACTTACCGCCCTAGGGTTTTATATGGGGCATTACAGCCAAGTTAACCTGTATGTTATGACACTGTTTACGTGCAAGTGTGATGAAAAAGAAGGTTAGATTTTACTTTAGCTTTAAACGCAATAAATGGCAAGTCTAGAAAGGAAGACGGTAGCTTGTTGTAAAAGGTTATACCAATACCTACGAATGAATTATGAACCTTATGAAGCCGGTGAAAGGAAGCACGTAGTTTAGACTTATCTTGAGTGTTTATATTGTGAATATCACCGTTTTTAAAAGCTTTTATTTAACTTGCAATGTATGTATGTATGTATGTTTGTATGTTTGTTACGGTGGATTCTTGGAAGCTAAATTAGAACCACTAACCGATGTCCGATTGAGCTGAAATTTTTACTGTACAAATGGATATTTAGCCTAATTATATAAAATGTTAACAAAGATGAATTGTAAACCCACCGTGAGAATACCATTCCCTTTAAAAAGGTCTCTCAGAGATAGGTACTCGGGCACCCAGCTGGTAAATTGCACAAACCGCTCGTTTTTGTAGAACAAATATATTTAGGATATCAGCGGCTTTTCCCCACAGCAGAATACCGTAGATCATAACCTCATAACACTGTGAAAATAACTAAAATTAACTAACCGTGCTGTATCAACGTCAGTGTATTGTCTTACTTTTCTGACGATGTATGTGACCGAACTAAGCCTCCCCAGCTAGGCTTGTGACTGCGATTCTAAAAACCTTAGTCGTTCGCTTTATTTAGCACTTGTAAATTTTTATTGGTTCGCCAGTAGGAAAAGAAATTACAATTAAATTGCTCTGGGATTTCCCTTGATTTTCCTCCTCTATTAGAATTTTTAATAAGCGTCATCTAGCTTAATTTCCGTTTTCCTCATTTAGACTTTAGTATGCGGAACCTATTCATCATCAAAGCCAATAAAAAATTGTAAAACTAATAAACAGATCTTTGTCGAATTACTTATCTATTAAAGTCAAATAGAAGTCAGAACATCAGTAACGAAAAGACATATAATTGCCAAGTGGGAAAATATTTTGACAGCTGTCCGAAAATCTAGTGAATTTAAGTATATATGGCTTTTTAAATATAGAATCTACGGAGCCAAAATAAGTAAGGAAGGAAATAAAGATTAAGAGAGTAACCTGCTGTTAAATAGAGACCAGGCGGATTTCTTTTGCATCAGTTAGTGTCAACTGAAATCTATTAAGATAAAGATGTTTTCGTTAAAATTCAAATAAGCAGAATAATATTTTTTCTGAGAAGTGTAACTACATGTTCTTATCATTAACTAGGTAGGTATTTCTTCCCCCGTTTATAATTGCATTGACGTATTTTAAAATGATATAATGTTATTACTTTTGGACGGTTTCTGATATTAAAAAAGTTCAAATAATGAATTAAATCGGTTGAAAGATAAAAGAGTTATAAAGCTTTCAAAGTTTCCGAAGTTACATCTTTAGCGAAAACGGAGTTTCGCGTAAAACTTTTGAGGAGAAAGTCAATATTTCGTATTTAATCGTTTTATGGTGCGGCGACGGTTCTACTTAGGCGTTATGGGTCGCGAACCCCTCTTCTGATTTCCCGGAACAAATATTTGTGTTACCTTTGGATGGTTGTTGGGGTATGGGAGTTTGAACATGTGAGATTGGCGTTTGTAATCGTACCCGAATCACGATAAGGAATTCCGACGTACTGGCGAGTTTACTGACCCTGTATAGGAAACCAGCTGCTGTAGGTAAATACTTACTCTGACATGATTTATTCCAAAGTGCGTGTGGTCCTCAATTCGTATAGATAAAAGGAAAGCTACACTAAACAGTGAAGTCATTAAGTGTGTAACTCTAGCAGGTGCTTGCAAGGTTAGGTGCATTAGCGCGCAAAGCCGCGCGACATCTCGACGTACTTAAGTCGTCTGCGAGCGTAGCGTCGGTGTAGCTCATTAGTCTCGTATGAAAGCATTCTCATTTGTGCAGTTTTGTTTATAAATATCTTGAAAATAACGTTGAGCTGCTACTGAAATTAAAATACAAAAAAAAAAGATAATTAAAAAAAAATATGTGCCTTGTTAATGGCAATAGGCTCGCCACGTATTATATAGGACTTAAACATAACTAAATGTTGAGGTACAATAAGTACACATTTGCCTAACACTTTGGTTAAAACAAGCGTGATGTTATGAACGATAAAATATTTAGTTCTATAGGTAGATAGTTATTTTATCAGGCTTAAGCCAAAATTTCATGTTGACTTCATACATAATTCACACAAACGGTCTACCATTTGTCTTTTCTTCCACCTGCCACTTTTTTCATATTCAAATGTGGAAGTAAAAATAACAAATACAAGCGCTTTATTAAAATAAATGCAAATGCAGCAGAATGGCGCGGCGGCGTTATGCGGTTAGGGAAACCAGCGGCAATGTGTTTTTTAAACACATACACACAGGTACATATATTCGTACAATTTAAAATTAATTGCCAGCTTCAAAATGAATTCCGTGTGAGCTAGGCACAAAGAAACATCAGGGAACATATCTCACTGGTATTTCTAGAAACAGCTACTTTAATTGTAACATAGTAGCAAAAAGTTATCAGCAAACATTCCAGTTCTACGTATGCAGCGCTATCAACGCGCCTGTCACGTTCCCCGAGCAATATGTAACTAATTAGAGCTCCGTGCATTCATATATTAATAAATCGTCTTTCGTCGTTTAGTCTTAGTGAGCTGCAAGTGGCCGCCTCCCCGGCGACGCTCCCGAGCCCCCCTGTAATGCGACTCACAACTGTCATTAGGGTCCCCGATGCAAGCACAGGATTCATTTCACTAACGAGATTAAATTGTAACTGAAAAACTTGATTGTTTCTTGCACGACCCATCTCTCTAGAAGCACCACGTTTGTTTCGACATCAAATTGTTTATCTTATATCAACTAATCTTATTACACGTCTAATTAATTAAATCTGACGAAGATAGACAAGAAAATACTAACAATAAATAAAAGCGCCCCAGTTACTAACGCCCAAATACAGTAAACTTGTTATCTGATTCTGTCTCTATCTGAGAATCAATCTATTCTTCGTCCGTCGCTGCTACGGCGTAGCAAATAAATAGGCACTGTCTACGTCACTGTTGCTACGAGAAATTGTTATTTGACCGAGTTTTTTTTTACTTTTCAGAAGTTTACTATACAACGTGGAATGAAGTTGGCCCGTATTCATTAAATATTCATGGTCTAGAACGTATTTTGTATAAAGACCATACTAACCCAGGACTGCTTTAATTCAGACAGCTATAAGAGACGCCTTTTAAAGAAGACAAATAACGCAAATTGTACGTACTTTTTAGGAAAGAATTTTTAGAATAAACCTCAGAGAGTTCATTATTTATTTCAATGATTATGAAAGACGTTTATTTTGATTATACTTACACGTATTTTAGTTACGACTGCTTACCTGAAGGTTGTTATTTGTTTTAAATTGCCATTCAAAGTTTTAGTTAGAGTGTCAATGCACTTTTATATCAATCGAAACAAGAGTTGAGAGGTCAAATAACAAAGTTATCGAGTTAATTCGAGCTCCTAACGATAACTATTATTATTAAAAATTTAACAACATGATATACTTTATAACTCAATATATTTTGCATCGATATCTAGTTACACATGTCTCCAACAAAGAATTGAAACTGTTGGATTCAATTTTGTGCAACGTTTTTCAACGAAACGACCTTTTTTTGATTGAAACTTCGCTTTAGATCATCCGTTTCGACATAAAAAATCGAATACAGTAAAATTCGATATCTAGTTCACTGTTCCAGTTACACCAAGCGTTTGTTTTTTTAAACTTGCGTGTTGGGAAGCTATTGACTGGTTTTCTCTGCATTCATTCTGTTTTTCAGCATTAATTTAATTTTCTTTTGACTGACTCTTTGGTCGAGTGGTCGCATAGGTTCGATTGGGTATTGCGATTAAGAATTTCTCATTAGCGGAGTCTGGATTTAGGCCTGGTTGATGACAATAGGTTTGCCCCTTTTTACATGGGATTTAAAAACATAACTGGCGAAATGTGGGTGTACTATTAGGTACATCTCTGCCTAACCCTTCGGGGATTACAGGCGTGATGTTATGATATTTAATTTCATTTTCCTTTATTTTTTTTTGAAGTGAAACTTCTTATGCGACTTCCAACAAGTTTAACGCTACCATGAAGAGGGAATATTTTCTAAAACTCACTAAGAGATGGCAGTATTACAAGATTTGTGACTACTTAGTTCTACTAGGTACGCAAGAAGGCGCGCAAACGTCATGCATTCGACACTTCGGTGTGACCAGCCTTCGCTCAATTTCCATGAGTATTAGAATAACCTCGATAAACTTATGTAATAAAAATAATACAACAAGAAAACAACAAATTATTATTTAGCAGCTCAATAAAAAACGAGAGTGAATGCGTGGCACTCAAACGCATGCGTGTAGTATTACGAAGTTTCACTTCTTCCGCGCGGAGGGACTCCACGCACAATTTTTTTTAAAACGCGTCCCCACAGTAGGAATTTCTCCTGTATCGTGGGTGCGTTTCAAACATTTAAACTCACATACACAAACAGCCAGACCCGGAACAACTATCTGTAGGCATACAAATATTTGTTCCGTGCGGGGATCGAACCCGCGACACGCAGCGCAGCAGTCGATCGCTCAACCACTGCGCCAACCGTGTCGTCCTTATTGCCACAGACTAACCGCAACGAGGACTACAATAGACCTTAGATTTACACAAAAGGGAAAATTATTCTAAAAGCTGTGAAGCTTCATAAATGTCAATTCACTGGTTTTAACTTCTTTGTTCGCTTTAATGGAGACAGTATCTGACAGGTAATTAAAATAAACATACACATAGATAATGTAGCGCCCGATAGCCTGGCCTGCGTGGCAGTGTGAGGCCCTGGGGTCGACCTTTGCCATTCTCTCACTCACACCCTAATGGACTTTTATGGATCTTCTAATGAAATTTTGTGTACCTTAGCCCCACTGAGTGGCAATTGGCATATCATCTTGCGTCGCGAATGTGAACAGTTGAACTTTTACGTTCTCTTTTTATAAATTCTGATTTATTCTTAGATTTTTTGTCTTTTCAGTTTTAGTTTATCAAACAAGACGTCATGCCTATCGCCTTAGCATAAGTATTGAAGTGTCTTTTATTTAGGCATATTTTTATTATGATTATATTGTTTATGTACGTTTTACCCATCATTTTTACCTGTGTATTTCAGTAAACAAGCAAAATACCGTGCAAACTCTCATGCGATTTTTTCGTGCAAACAATGCTCGCCGAAGGTGGCGAGCAGTGAGCAATGTGTGCAATTAATTAAGAGCCGCAATCCGAGCAAATGTTGACGGACGGAGTCTCGCCCTGCGCCCTTGGCACGTGCATCCCCCGCGCGCTCTGACCTATCTCTCATTGTTACGAACACAGATAATCATTTATTAGTAAGTGATGCAGCCCACTCAGGTTATTTTTATGAAATATTTCCTAATTCTCGATTATATTTACTATAAATGTATATTTGAAACTAGTCTCCTCATCGTCATTCTTCTGCACTTATCCCAATTTTTTAGAGGTCGGTGCAGCACGTGTTCTTCTTCCATACTTCTCTATCGTCATCTCATAATTTAAACTAGTCTCAAATATTTTACTGTGTACATACATAAGAACAATATTTTACCATTTTTTTGTTGGTGTATGAACGTTGACGAGGCAAAACGAGTATGTAAGGATCTTAGCAGATGGTGGTTTCTGCCTACCCCCATGGGAAAAAGGCACGAGTTTATGCATGTATATGTAAACGTGCTTATTTCAAGTAAACTTGTACTATAAGTAACTGCTGCGCATGTTATTATTAAATTCGTAGTTAAGAACACGAGTTGCATGACCTCTTGCTAGATTTGCTTGTGTAGGCTTTACGCGTACCACTTTATAGGGTATCAGGACATTTGAGCAAAAGACATTTGCGCGAAGGACACTTGCACAAAACCCATTTGCGCGAACGGACTTTTGCGCGCATGGACACTTGCGCGCATGGACACTTGCGCGAATGGACATATGCGCGAATAGACATTTGTGCGACTTATACTTGTGCGACAGACACTTTCGCGACTTAATGGGTTCATGGATGTCGGTTTCGTGACGAAAATGAGGATGAAAATTCAAGATGACCTGGCAAAGGGTGACTTTAATCTACTGGGCTCCCTCAAAAAGGAAGACAGCACTTACATAGTCTCCGGCGATAAAATCAGTGCAGTACTGCTGGGAACACACTTCCTCGGATATCAAGTCGCACCGAACCAGGAATGGACTGCCCCGGAAGCCTGCAGCAGCCTGAAAAGGCTGCTAGCTTTCTGAGAGGACCTGCGATGGTTGGAGTAACCAGACGTTTTCTTACGTACAATGACCCAATAAAGAGGCTAAGTGCGGAAACAGCCTAGCTAACCTATTATATTTTTTTTTTAACTATATTGAAATCCTCGAATGATTTCCTCCGCCCTAGGGAGAGCGGAGGGGTCTGTCAGTGTGGTTGTGGTTTGAGTCAGTACGAGCTGACTCAAACCACACCGGCGTTCCCTCGCACACTTGCGTGGAGGGGCTGCGGGATCTAATGCGACTTTAGCTGCCCCGGACTAGTGCCGCCCGCTTGACATGTGCGGGCTTCGTCCCGGGGGGAAGTGAAGTGAACTCCCCCCGTTACGTCTATGAGAGGTGCGTGTGGAACACAACGCGCCGCCGGCCGTCTCGGGTGCAGTGTAATGGGGACGGATGTCTCCGAATTCGTTGCCCCTGGACCTGTTTAGAGGGGCCGGATGAGGCGTTGTCTGCCCTCTACCGACGCCCGGTTCGTCTGCTGCGGAATGGGGAGGAACTCGTGATCTCCTTCTTTCTTTCCACAGCTTCAGCTGCGATATGACGGTTTCGCAGAAGGACAACGCCTCTGTGCTGTCAACCATCGCGAGCGGTTGGCAGCGACAGGCCTCCTTCGACCTCTGTTACGAGAGCACCTAACCAACCTAACCTAAGTGTCCAATCGCGCAAATGTCCGTTCGCGCAAAAGTCGAATCGCGGAAAAGTCCTGTCGCGCAAATGTCCTCAATCCACTGTATAGCCATAAAAATTCAAAATCTTGTATTATTTTCGGTAAAGTTCTACATTGTTGTTTTAACTTCATTAAAGGTTGAATGGTAACAAATATTTATTTATTTATTACTTAACAAATTGATTCGTAAAATTCTTTATTCAAATATGAATTAAACTCACCTCGCTTCGACGCATCGTCTGCTGAACTTCAATGTTACTAATTAAATCATTGTATTCTGAAATTATTCTGAAATCTGAAAGCAATGGCTTCAAATCTGGTTGTTGACTCCTACGACACAATAGCAAGCAGTAATCCATAGACAGCAATTTATAAAAAAATATAAAAATACTTAAATGAAATTTCAATTACTATATTTTAATATCATAACATTACATCACGCCTGTTATCCCCGAAGTGTTAGGCAGAGCTGTACCTAATGGTACAACATCCACATTTCGCCAGCCATGTTTAAGTCCCATGTAATAGGGGCGAACCTATTGCCAGCAACCGGGCACAAATCCAGACTAACTTTCATACCACATTTCAAAAATCATTAAAATGTTGAACGTTTCTGTAATAATCTTCTCAAACGTCAGTGGTATATTTTTATGATTCGAGGGGTTTTAGGGCTCAAGATTCCGTGAAGATCGATCAATCTGCGAGGTAAAGCCGTGCTGCTCCAGTCGGGCTTGAAAGGGATCTTTATTCCTCGTGCGTGACCCCTGCGTGACTCGGAGAGAACGTTAAAATATTCGCTCCTTTTTATACGTTATTGGGCACATAAGGATGTGTCAGGAAGTCATCCCAGGAAGCCAAAGGTCTTTTAGTCACAAGTTCTAATAAACAACCTATCTATATTCCTACAACGACTAAAGTGAATTCAATCCCTGTCCTGTCCCTTGATCAATGAAATGAAATGACAAGCATCAGTGGTTTTCTATGATGGCATTATCAATGTCATGTTTTGATAAACAATGGATAAAGTCACAATCATAATTGTTAGATTAACGAGGGAGGAGCTCGTGGCTACATAATAACAGCTGCTCCGGTCGATCTTTAAGTTAAACCGCGCTTGCCTAGGTTGGACCGTGGATGGGGGACGTCCCATCACATCCTCCGAGCCTCTGAAAGCGCGTTAACCGCTGGTCCCAGCGGTCAATTGTTGCCCAAAAGTCTGAAAACCAGTCTTACCAAGGGGTATCGTATAACCTAGTACTGGAAGTCGACCCAAACATGGTTGGTGGAAAAGGCTGAGCAGATGATCGTGAATCGTTAGATTAAACTTTTTACGAAACTGGTTGAGTCAGTTAGACTTCGAAAGTTTACATGTGATGGGTAGGTGGCACCTGTTAGTGATGCTTTATTAATAATATTGAAAGTTGCAAGAAAGTTGTAAAGTACTTAGCTACAACATTGTTATTTACAAATTTTTAAATCAAAGGAATCTATAACAGAAAACGACGGGGAGAAAATGGAAATTAAAACTTCGAAAAAGCAAATTAATGACATGGCTTTTAATTTGCGAAAGTATTCATTATCCGAAGCCGTCTGCGTCGCGGTGGGCTCTCGTCTCGAGGCAGTTCCAATAATACTAAGCTAGCTTTATTGATCGCAACGCACATTGAATTATTGAAGACAACTTTACTTCATTTATTACAGCTGAAACATTTTTACTGGGTTAATTTAATCGAACGAAATGTGCAGCAAGAGGCACCTCACCGCGCACCGATCCAACATTCATGGCATGTTTTACAATAAACCCTATAAATCCAACGTCCACGTTGCGTGCCAATACGTTGTTAAAGTTATCACGTTATAACAAACGCAATTTACTTAATTGTATTATTAAATATGAATGAAAGCAAAAGTGTTTTAAAAGCTGTGCGCTTAATCTTAAACATTAATGTCCTCGAGGACATTTATAACTAGTCGGTAAATCGAGGTTAAGTTTATTTATGACAGGCCAAACATAAATATAAGCACTAAGAAGTGCCTTTGTCCCTTTCGGTCGCACCGGGGGAACAATATGTTATATATATTTAAGTCCACACGTTTCGTAATAGCCAACAGTAAGGGTAAAAGCGAGTAATAACTTAGAACCAGCGTGGAGCGTTAAAAGGCGGGTCGAGTAGGTATAATGTTTCCTTAAAGGAATACGAACGATAGCCGGGTCCACATATGAGACTTGCGAATGTGGACCCCTGTCAACTTACCGCAGCACACTGCTATTGTGCCATTTCTCCTCCTTTTACGTACAAAGCCATTGTGAAAAATCTTTATTTTTATAAAGGTCATTTTTGTAAACTTTTAAAAGAGAGAAATAGAGCATTGTTAAGGAAAGCAGCGAGGAAAATGTTTTCTAAACTTATACAGACTGTTATTTGGAGAGATGGAACATGAGCCTGTTGTTCAGTCAAACAAAAGAGAAGCAATAAAATGATTGCAAAACACTGTCCTATGTATTACATGGTTACCTTTATTCGCTGATCTTTCAGAAGTAAGAATCTTCTTGTCTGGTAGATTCTATATTCTTATATTTTCGAATGTCTGATAAATCCTAGGTGATAATAAATAAGGCAGGCACCCCGCACCTAATGAAAATAAATGAAGTTCCATTTCAATTATGCTATATTCGCAAAACGTTTATTAATTAAATCAGTACGTTTCCGAGAACGCAGACTAATTTGTCTGAAATGAACCAGAACAACAATATTTTATACTTTAACGGTAATCCTGATCTGAAAACAATGAAAATCAATTGGTACACTTAGCTGAATGCATATTTTGTTTAATTTATTCATTTTAATTCAATGTTGCGGTTAAAAATATTCCGGATTTACTGGGCGAACTGGTACAATATTTTATGTTGCATATTATAACGACTGGAAAATGGAAATTAAGATCAGTTTTTTTTTTTTTTTTTTGAATGGCATCTCGCAGTTCAACCTATGAGGTTGTCGTCTGCTTAACCGGACTATCCTGTGGGTGCCTTTAGAGTAAGGCCTCCAGCCAGGGCATAAAAACTTACAAACTAAGCGACTGCACGCTAAGGGCACCCCCTGTGGGGTACGAACCTCGGCTTAGGGCGTCGCTGGGGGAAGACTGCATGGGGACAGGCTGGATCTGAATGGTATCATTATTTAGGGGCTGATTTAACACTACTGGCACAGCATCGCGGGCTGGCTCGAGCGAGGGTCGGGGAGGGCATGGACCGGGACGTCGCGACGGACCTCGACGGCGAGGTCGGAAAGACGGCGGTTTGAGTCGGAACTTTTTAAGAGTGCTAGTCTCTTTGCTACTCTCCTGGAGGAGGGTGATAGCATCATCTGGAGTGACAAGGGTATGCCTAGGACGGCGTACTGTACTAATGCGCGAGGGTTCGTAACGGGCGGCCGCTGCGATCAGGGGTTAAGATCAGCCATAAAACGACCATTTTATTCATTTGTCCATTGCAAATATGTAGCAGGTAAGAATTGTCATTGGCTGCTAGAGCCTGAGATGGATCATCGGCAGGCCGTCTTTAACCAATTGTAGGCGCCTGGGCACTTTAGAAAGCATTGTATTTTTATAAAGGGGTAGGTTAGTTTTTTTGTGACAGTCCTTACAAAAATATAAGTAACTATTGACTTATGTTGAAAAGCTAGACAAAAGGGGATGTTCTTTTTTTCTTTGTCCGTCGGGTAGATCATTATTAAAAGTATTCGACACGTATTTTTTGTTTTTTCCCTTGGTCATAAAATTACGGAGATATATTGAGTTGAAATGGCGCATGACGTCACAGGTAGGTAATTTTTATACCTACTTGTGACGTAGTGAGCCCCCACTCTCCAACTTTAATGAGTTTTAACTAAGTAATTTTTTGATATTTTGATAAAACAAAAAATACGTGTCTAATATTTTTGTTTTACCTGTCTGATGGACAAAATATAATGTCGTTTTCTTTACCCAGTCTTCACCCCTATTGTAAGAATGTAGGATGCAAAAGCGAGGGAAGCGACCTCGAAAAAATAATATCCCGCCTGGGATAACTTAAGTTTATTTTGACTGCTATAATAGTTACTGAAACTGTGCCCCCTTCGATCGGGGGCCCTGGACACCTGCCCAAAGTGGCCAATAGTAAAGATGGCCCTGACTATCTGAAGACGCTTGTTGCGGACTACCAGGGTATGTTTTGGAGCAGTAAGAGATTGCGTTAGATAGTACAATGTTGTTGAAGTCTACTTAATGTAGTTATTTCATGGATTGTAATATAATAAAATTCGAATATGTCAAAAGAGCAAAGCGTCCACTAAAATTGTTTTATATTCGTAAAACAAACTTATAAGCTCAGTGACTTATCTAAGATACAAACCTGTCAGCTCAACTAATATATTAAATTATCCACGGAATATTTTATTTGTCAAAGTGGACTCACAAAATCAATCAGCAGCGTAGATAGTCAGTGTTTACTAAAATAATTGTTTTATAAAACAAACCAACAAACTTATAAGTACAGTGACTTATCTGAGATACAAACAAACGAGTCAGCTAAACTAATATTAAATTTTCCACGGACTTGACGATAAAGTTTTAGTCCTTTCGCGTATGATTTATTCAGAAGGCTTTATGAGTAAATTGGGTCTTAAGGGTAGGTTTACATAATGTAGAACACTCGGACGTAATGTATCAGAGGTTCGAAAACTTCGTACAAGGTAATTTCGGTTCTAAAAGAGTCCGCAAATGATAAGGACAGCACCCTCGTCACTTTTCTGATAGAAGACATGCGGCTTCGCTCGTAAACACGACGAAATTTATTTAAGTTTATTTTCGCTCCTGTTTACTTTTCTGGTTGTAAGACTTGCAACCTTATAGCAAATTATAGTTATACCTAAATGTTGTCCAAACGTTTTATTCGCGATTACAGAGTTATCTTATCAGCCCCGAATCACCCACCTCTGGGTATAGGCTTCCACTTTTTTCTGCCACAATTATTTCTGATTACAGGATACGAGCCCAATTCTAATGCAAGTGTTTTTTCATTCAGTGCCCTATTCATATTTCTTGTTGTTTGATAGTGTAGAGTTGGAGATCATAAGTAGTGAAAACGTATGGCCTGGTGAATATACAATACCTACCGGCCTCTTTTTGCGAATACCTAACATATTTTCCGTTTAAGAACAAAACATACTAGACAAAATTCAAGCGGGTACTCATAAAAATCTATTATAGAATTAATTGCTGAAATACAACGCTCCCGCGGCCGGTCGCAAATTTCATTATTTAGCAATTTTGCGACCAACAAGGGAAAATAACCGTGAAAATATTGGGAAGTTTAACACTTATATAGCCTTACTTATAGCATGGTCTGTGACATCGATGCCTGAAATTATCCCACGGGAACGAACTATCGATAAAAGTATTCTATAACCTAGGACACGGCCCACCTAACGGATATAAAAAGACCCTTAACGTGAGGCACTCGTTCTCTGCGTAACTGCGATCAGTTTTTTTTGTCCTGGACCATTCCTTAGTTGCCTTACCTTACCTTAGTTACCTTACCTTAGGTACGGATATTTTGGAGGCCAAAGTTCCAACTTTTTCACAAGTTTTGAATGTTGTAACTTTACTTTATAAATCTCCATGACTCCTGTACTATTCAATGCATTCATCAGCACAATGTTTTGAGTGCGTCACATTAAATCCTACCGTAAATCGTGATTTTTCACCCCACAATATTTTTTTTCGTAGAGTTACAGAGTTATCAGACAGACTTCGCATTTATAATGTTTGTAGGTATGGTTTTCTTTTCTTATTGTGAGATTTGCCCAAACTTTACAGTATGTTTTATTATTAACGTCTGGTTCAGTCATGGTTTATTGCAGTGTGAATTTGTGTAGGAATGTCGCTCTTTCTCAGCGGCGAACAAGAAAGTTGTCCGCTACACTAATTTATTATCTACTACAGTTTTTGCTACTTCACAAGGAAGGGAGATTTATTTAGGTTAAACTACATTCGTAGATAGACGCAATTTTTTTGTTTGGCTATACGATACTTTACTTGTGTTTGTATGCGAAGATTTTTGCTAAGGAGTTTACATACATAAACTACTCTTTCTATCACCCCTTTTTACTCGTGTCAGTCATAGCACGCCTTTACGTTCTTCCACATGCATGCACCTTTTCAGTCTCGCGAGTCAGTTGCGATTGAAGTCTGAAAAACACCTGCTTCTAGCTGAAGCAGGATGAATGAAGAGTAGAATGAAGGTCAAGGCAAGCTGTCCCTAAAAGCTAGAACAGTTCACTGCATAGTCAATTGTGCAATCTCAGTATGCAATATGCAGGAGACTTTGGCACTTTGACTTATCCAATATAAACCTCAAGGTGTTAACGCTTGGTGAGTTATAGTGTTATTAATAAGTAATTGTTTTGCTGCTTGACAAGGAACTTTTTTAAAGATTTTTGTGGACGTTCCGGGACATGTTGCAACTACGATGCTTCAATGGAAATAATCAAAAATCATCACCTACATTTGTCATTGGAAATACTCAATTAATCTCCACCTACATTTTCTGCAAAAATAAGGACGAACTCTTCCACCTGCTGGAGCTTTGAGACAACGATCATATTTTGATTATCAGGGTTAGTTGACGTCACCAGTATGCGTTCTTGCTTTCCATTTAATATAAAATGTTCAGACTGTCAAATTAATAACCGTGTGGACTTAAAAAAGTATCGGCTTTACGACGGAAAAACGAGCTAGAAAACTTAGGAAACCTACCTACAACTACAAGACTGAGTTACCGATATCATATGTTAAAAGCATGGAGGTCCTTAAACCGAATTAATAATAAACGACACAGTATCATAGGATCAGGAGATATCAGGGATTAGGCACGAGGGTGGAATAACAGTGTGCTCGATTGCGATATATTATGCTAATTAATTCTATTAATCAATTAAGTAATTATCCATCAAGGTCGGGACGTGATGGAGTGACACTTAAGCTTGACATGTGTAATTAATACACCTATTCGGGTGTAGTCAAGAGTTTTGTGTTATAATATTCAATTTGACATGTAAATTAGTGCGTGTGTTTTATTTTGCTTGTGCAATATTTGGTTGAAAAGGTATTCTTTTGAACCAAATATTGTGACTTTACGATGTCTAGTCATTAAGTACTTCGGATTTAATGTACTATCAAAATGCCAAAATATGCATGCAAATAATATGCACTATAAAAGGGCGAGATATGCACAATAAATGCACAGTCAAAATGATCAAGAATTTACATACATTTATTTTCACAAATTATATATCAATAATCGTAGTTGTTGTTGTTATTCTTGTGACAATATACAATATTTTTTTTTTTCTATGGCGAACGTCTGATGTTTGTCACATAATATTAATATGTAGGCTGAAAATGACCTCTACGCCAGCTATCGTTACTAAACATAGGTACTTGAAATTTGACGCTATTAGTGCAGAAACCTCTACAGGCAGGGGTTGTCCGGTGCCGTCTGCCGTTGATATATGCGCTAACTTTCTTTATGCCATCAATCAAGATCCGGGTTTTTATAGAACAACTTAATCCAATGCGCGTAACTCCTTTTATAGCTGAAATAGTCATTTGCAACTAAATATGCGCTATAAAAATAGCGTGTCTTGAAAGGAGACAGAATCTTCACAATATGTCAAATTCTGGAAGTTTAACCGGGACCCGTAAACCATTGTTGGATAGCACAAAGGGGCCCAAGTTCCGGGTGTAAAATCTGGTAGGTGAATGAACAATCAACCGACATCACTTTTAAAATTCAAATAAAGAATCATATTCATTTTTATTTAATAATTCTATTTGTCAAATGCCCGTTTACACTAGAACCAGCAGGCGATTCCTTTATTAATAAATTAAATTGACATGGATTTGAAATTTTGGCCCGCCTATCATTCCACCATTTTATTTATTTTAAAATAACAGCCCCACATAAAACCTTTACTAATAAATAGCTGCCATAAATACAAACAAGCACTGTGTGAGACAAAAGTCTTCTAAAGTATCATATTTCTAAAATATTTGCAGGCCAAGCTTCATACAAGAATATACAAAACCCCTTTAAACTGCGCTGATTGCAACTTTCGTGATGTACCGAACATAAAACAATGCATTACAAGCTGTTGCAGCAACTGTTGGATCCGATAAGACTTTCCTGATTTTTGTAACACCAAAGTGCTATCCTGAAACCTAATAATGAAGAACACACTCGCAGGGTTAGTAATTACTCATCCCAACTAATTCGTTCGTGCACATTCATTTTAAACTACCGTTAGTTGAAAAACTAATTTAATATCGGCGGTATCAGCTAACCTTTACTGAAGTTCGCAGCATCATAGCGTTTATTGCGTTTGTTGCAGAGCTTGGCAAGACCGCTGCAACTAGTATTATATTGCGGAGTTACTGTACCGACATGTGTTACTGAAATGGAACGCTATTTAAACCGACTGCAATTAATACTCCACGTTTAGCACGTTAAGCCGTTGGTCCCGGCTGTCATTTGGAGATCTTTGACTGTCGTTACAGTTAGTGGTCTGAAAGTTGGACTACCAGTCTTAATCAAGGAGTATCGTATTACCCAGTACTGATTAGGTTGTGGAGGTCAGATAGGCAGACACTGAATGTAAATTAGCTTTGGGGAACTTAGAACTTGGGGAAATAGGGGATCACCCTTCTTACAGTCTTCTCTATGTTTCGCTTGTGACCTGGACAAGCGAAACATACGAGTCCCGTATTATCACGCCAGCGTTCCTTAGCGTGGCTCGGCGATGACGCACATCTCCAGGCACCCACTGTGTAGTTTGTGGGTTTATAATCAGGGACTTAAAAACACCTTCATAAAGGTTACAGAATTATAAGTGTTACATGTTGAATCGGTAACAGAATAAAATATGTAACACTTTTAAATGTGTAACAGATATTAAAGTGTTAATAAGTGTAACAGGTAAACGCAGCGTACTAAAATATAATTGTTTATATTTTAGTTACATTAAACAGTATCTTTGGTATTCGGTAACAGTATTGTATCTGTTACACTTTAAAGTGTTTTTCTGTTAAACCTGTTTTAAAAAACAGTGTTAAAAACACTTATTACGGTTAAGTTTGAGCCCCTGTTTATAATGCAGCCCAAAAATTTAAAGATATCCAACCAGTTATTAAAGCGTGTGTACTTTAGATAAGCATATAAATTGACAAACATAAAACACTTTACATCGTCGTAACAGCGGCAAGCAAGCACAAACAATATTGTAGTATAATTTTCTATTTACCATTTGTTTATGACGCCCTAGGTATAAGAAAATTAAAGGAAAACATACAGTGTATCAGTCGTATATAATCTGGAACAAATTCTTAAAGTAAACTGGATGGAGATAGAAAATTACGGTACGGTGTGGGTGACGACAAGACGACGCGACGATGAAGCGATGAATTATTCCATACTGGTTTTTAACTTAAATGGTTGGAGTAGCTACGCTCTTAATTAGAGTGCCGTTAATGACGCGACTATTTATTACTGTACGGTTTTACTAACGTATAAATTTAGAAAATATGATAAAACACTCTATCTGCTGGTTTCAGGTAACTTAGAAACCAAGTAAAATAAATTTATACCTCTGAAGCTCCAAGGGCATCTACAACATACATCTTGAACTTTCCACTGTAAACTGCAATTTATATACAAAACGAAGTATTTATATCAAAAGAAATCTCAGTTCAGAGATGGTATCTAGGCAAGTCGGTGGCACATAACGTGAGCTCTCGAGGTAACATACGGACGGGCGCACAACGACCTCTTTGTGGAGGAGCTGAATGTGAATGTGCTTTAAGCTCGCGTAAACTTCAACCAACTTATCTGTGCAGGCGGAAAAACACAGAACTAAAATAAATGTACCAAGTTTGACATATTGATACATGTTTTCTTGACCAGCAGCGCCACCTTAAACTGCAAACTTAAAGTGGTAATAACGTAGTCGAATACTCACGCTGAACGAAATACTGGTTCTATTTAATATGATACGTGTACGTGACTCATTAGCACTCGCTACTCATGGCTGTGTATATTTAAATTGTAGTACAGTGTGTAGTTTTATCAAATGTAGTTTTTCATACAAAGTAGTACGAAAAATATAACATGAAAGTCTTCACATTGTGTCAGGTAGCCAACTAAATATGCTGTAAGCAATTAGGCACGCATTACATGTCTTGAATGACACTTAAAACTGCTTCGGGTAAAGGTACCATTTAAAGTATAATTTATTTCAAAAAACGAATAAGTTAAAATAAGTCATTTAAAGTAAAACTAGTTAAGGGCCCTCGCTCACGGCGACTTTTTGTCGCGATGCTGACGCGCGTTTACAAAATGCTCGACAGCATCGCTACTGCATCGCTACAAAAAGTCGCCGTGAGCGAGGGCCCTTAAAATATTCTTTTTTGTTTTTGCTTGCGACGGTTGTGATAGGCAGCGAAGACGAGTGCTAATAAATTCAACATCAAAATTGAAGTATTGTAAAAATCTTAAAATGTCACGAATCTTCGTAATAACCTAGAAGCTTCTTATAAAAACCGGCCAAGTGCAAGTCGGACTCGCTCACGAAGGGTTCCGTACCATTATTTATAAAAACGAGCAAAAAAATCATCCCTTATATTTTTCTGTTTTTATTTTGTTGTTATAGCATCAACAGAAATACATAATCTGTAGAAATTTCAACTAACCGGTTCATGAGATACAGCCTGTTGATAGACGGACAGCGAAGTCTCAGTAATAGAGTCCCGTTTGACCCTTTGGATACGGAACCCTAAAAAGCTCGGCAGTTACAGTGCCGTAGAAGCGTTTATAGAAAAATCACATTTTCAAATGTCCAATTTTTGCTTAAATCAGTGGGCATGAAAACCAAGCTAAGAAGCACCATGCTACCATGCTTTAAGACACTTGAAGGCGCTTCAATTGTTGACATAGGAAAGGGGCGAATTACTTTGTAATAATAAACCTAACTAGGTTCTTTCAAATACGCCGCTTATCCACTAGGAGTAGGTAGCCACTCCATAATTATAGTTTTAAAATTCGGAGACAAGTCTCTTTATCCGAGAAATTGTTATAGTAAATAGGTACACAAATGCTACCCAATTTCTGAGTTTGCCGGGTTCCTTAGACCATACCTTCTGAAATTTCAATAGAACCCTCATTAAATGTGACGCAAATACGTGTCCATGTCCTCCCTATAACTTGACCCATACACACATACAAGACCAAGCACCAATTGTAAAACTTGCAATCTTGAAAATTCTTTCTATCTTTCCAACTGAATTTTACTTCGAAACAATTTTTAATTAATATCTTGAAATTAGTATGCAGAAAGAGTTTTTATTCTTCTATAAGTTCTTTGTAATATTTAAAAAAGAGCTTTTGTTCTCTCTTTTAAACGCTTATAAGCAGATATTCTTAAAAGCATGATGCTACGTACAAGTAGCAGACGGTTTTGATTTCACTTAGCTTGTTTAATTTAAAGTAATGGCTTGAAAAATCTTACTAATCGTGTACGTTGAACGATAAAGATAAAGATAATTATTATATATTTATTACTTATCTGTGTACATGAAGTTGTTATTAATAAAACAACTTCATGTACACAAACAACCTCATGTACACATCATGAAGATTTCTTGCACGGGTTTTTACAAAGTTTCAGAAGTTGAGACAAAAAAATAATTGTTTTATAAAAGCAGATGGTGGACACTCCATTATACTCACATAAAACAAAGTGCAGTAAAAATGCAATTTGTTTAGGAACAAGGAAACTTTCAAAGAATCATGCAATAGATTGAAAGTACCTCTTAGTCAGCATTAACTACAAGACAGTGTCGCAACAAGCTCTTAGTTTTACACGACGGTTAATTTATTGCATCGCAAACTGCCGGTATCTGGACACCCGACAAACTTTATCGAGTTCCCCCGTCGTTAAACTAATTTATACACCCCCAAGGAACTAATAATTTATTCTAAGAATTCGAAAACTTTTTAAAGAGGTGACAATATAAGCTCTGCATCTCAACGTTATTTACTTATCGTCTATCGGAGATGATTAAATTTGTTAATAATAATTTACACAAATATTTTAAGCGATATAATAACATGCGGAAAATGTTGCGTCAATTTGTAATTACAATTTAATGATAATTAAAAAACATTGACACCTAGGCAACAATTCCAATTACAGGAAGAAAACAACAATATACCGAAGCCCAATTAAAATGGACCGGATCGTCTAAATTCCGTTTGTGTGTACAAACACCGGTTCATCGATTACATTTCACTGTTCAAGCATTCGCCAAACGAACATCCGTGTGTTTAACATTTGCACAATTAATTCCACGTTGTACAAATTCGTCAATGACTGTACTTATAGAAGTTTTAAGCAGTATCAGACTAATATGTTCTATATAAATACTCTATTTATTCAAATACCAGCTGGTTTTCATAGCACTGTTAACATTTTCATCCAAAACAGTCGTGAACAAAAACATTATTGTGGCGTAAAACTTTGTTGTATAAGACGTTGACTAAAGTGTCGCTCTAACACTTTCGCTGCAAAATGCAGTTGGTAAGTGCCCTGCATAGCGGGCGGCGGGACTCGAACGCGGGAATTGTTTTTGTTTTAAACGATTCTCCCTCTTAAGTCTGACGGACATTATTCCTCTTTAAAGTGCCCCAGACTCATTGGGCGAAGCTTCAAAGTTTGCTGGGTGGAGTATTCTTCGGTCTCGAATTGCAGAGGGCCGTTCTTCGAGACGGGTCTTGAAAGCCAACTTCGAGATTAATGGTAATGGTTGCTCACACTCGACTGTTAGACACGTATTAGCCACAGGGTTTTATTTATATAGGTTGTTCGCAATGTGTCTTAAAACTTTCCCGACGCATTATCTATAGGTCGAAATAATTAATTTCATCTAGTCGCGTCTTTGGCTTGCGTGGGACCAAGATTTATGTTCATTCTAAATTAGATACATTAGATCAAAATTAAACTCATCTATCAGGAAATGTAGCTTTACATATTCGTTGAAGAAAGCGACGTTAAACTTCCGTGACGTCACATCACAAAACTAGGGAAATATCTATAATAATTTATTGGTCATAAACTTATGGGCACAAAAAAACCATTTGTGTAAAAACATATTGTGTAATTAAATAATTAACAACACCGAATTTAATAGTCAATAACATTTACAAAAATTGGCCTTCCATTAAGTTCAAATTAAAAGTTTCTTTATTTCCGTATTAACAATCGAATAACATCCGTATAACGACCGTGTAATATTGTATGGAACAATTAGAAGTAAAGATAGGCGCGTCAGGTGAGATGCATATCATAAGGTATTATTGCGGGTAGCAGCTGCTCCTAACGGGCCGGCCGCGGCTCGTTCCGGTAATGTAGCTACCACCACATGGAACACGCGAATGCCTACGTAACCCTTGATTTATTTAAGTGATTTATAACCGCCGACCTTATATGATACGGGGCAAAATTTTACTGTTTTTGAGTCGTTAATCCTTTGCCTTTTTTATACCTTTTTTAAGGGTTCCGTACCTCGAAAGGAAAAAAACGGAACCCTTATCGGATCACTTTGTTGTCCGTCCGTCTGTATGTCTGTCAAGACCCTTTTTCTCAGGAACGCGTGGAGGTATTAAGCAAATTTATATCAAATACTCAAGTCTACTTTACCTTGTAGCTGTGAAAAAATCAAACTTCTAAGCCAACGCAATCAAAAGATACAGCCGTTTATGCCGCAAATTTCCGCAAATTTGCGAACTCGCAACTACTCGTAAGGGAATCAAAACCTAAAGGGTACTTCCAGTCGACCTAGAATCTTGAAATCTGGCATGAAGCTATGTTTTATAGCACATATAAAGGAAAACATTCGTCAAACTTAATTTTTTTGTTACATCACATTTTTATTTATTCTCTTCAGTCATTTTGGTTTGTACGGAACCCTTGGTGCGCGAGTCCGACACACACTTAGTCGGTTTTTTTTTAAGTGAAAACTTTTTTAGCGGCGTTGTGCACTTTTGTGATGAGTAAAAAATGTTAAACTCGCGTCAGGTCTCGCATCAGGACACGTGACCCGTGGTCAAGAATGTGGCGAAGGAATTTGAACTTTATGACATTTGTCATTGAGTTTGGGTTTCCAAGACAATTTTCCAGTCTTGGAAACGAACGTAAGACGGACATTAGGTTACGAAGAACGAACTTTATGACATATATATTTTTGAGTTTGGGTCTCCAAAACTGGATAATTATCTTATGTACAAACAAAACCTTCGGTTTCTCCAAAGAGGTAAAATTCGTAAGACGGGTTGTAATAGTTCTGAAGTGTTTAATTTTTAATGTAATATAAATTGTCATGTTTGTGTAGTGCAATAAATTAATATTGTAATTTACCACATAAATGACAGTACTGTTATACTGATAATTAAAGCAATTCGTGCAAAATTATTCCCTAACCATTCCAAAATATCAAAAATGAAAGACAGAAGTGAATATTCAAGTTTTCACTTCTGCCGGCACTCCCGGAGTGCAACTTACACTCCGGGAGTGCCGGCAGTACCGGAGTACCGGGTTGCACTGCGCAACCCGTTTTTTTCCAATGCAATACTTTCTTAAGTATTGATGCGATCGTCAGTTGTTTTCAATACCCACTCTGCACTTGTTGTATAAACAATGCATTTTTAGGTCGCCATGAAATCGGCTTACGTGGTCTGAAACAATTTTATGTCATGAAGAGCAAAGGCGGAACGTTCGGTAAAAATGAATGGGATTTTTTCGTTTCGGCGCCGTTGTGTTGCGGATTAATTAATTTAAATTGAAAGACTGCATTTTATTTGAGACTTTTTGCAAAAGACTCTAAGTAAAAGTTGGATTTTATGGAAATATCATAAGGAAAATACGGAAAAGAGTTCTTTGATACTTATGTGTAGCTAAAGCGGTAATGAACATAGGTACCGGTTTTATTATGTTAAATGAAAGAAAAGAAGGAAAAAGGATTTATTTGTCGCAAAGCCATGACGTGAATACAAAACAACGAAACAAATAAACATACAACGCCTAACAAATAGAACAGGACAGAGCCATAAAAAAAGGGGACAGCTTGCTTTGCTTGTCGTGACTGCTACAAGCAAGTGAAATGTAGTTTTTATTTAGATATTTGACGTAGGCCGTAGACGTCCAATGCTCAAAACAAACTTCCTGAAATTGATGATTAAAGATGAGATTGAACTGACTAACGTAAAGGTGAAGAAGTCAAATCCTTAAAGAAAGGAACGAATATTATATCACTTTAATTAAAGGATATAACGTCTAACTTTTCGACCTCTTAAATCAAAAGGACGTCACGTCTGAAATTGAATTGCCATTTCCTTCAAACGGTGCCAAATTGTAACTTTTTATGTGGAAATAAAAGGCTTGGCTGAGACCGACACACAGATGCTAAAGTATTTTATAAGTATCCCATTTATGAATGTTTTTCATTGAACTCCGAATATACTTTTTAAACGTATATTTTATACGTCACGCCAGTAATAAGGATCATTTATATATTAAAATATATATTAAAAGCGCTAACGAAGCTTAATTTAGACCCACTGCTTATGAAAACGTATAAATAAAGTTTACATAAAATAAAAATGCTGAATAGCATTGAAAGTTAAGGTTATTTTAATGGTAACATTTATGGCAAAACGTACTTTTAAAAATAAAATACATGCTGCTTACTCTAAGTTACTTTTCAGACAAAATTTTCGAAGGAATGACAAACAGAACATTTCTCAGCACTTTTTTATAAAACTGGACAAAATAATGTATCTTGTCCTATGTCATTGATAGCAATAACATCGCTGCTGAGCAAATAATACACGCGTCAGCAACTGTTTATAGGCTCATAAATACTGCCTATGCATTAGCTGATTGACTCCAAAAACATGTAGATGCGGAGCTGTATCGGATTATCGAACATAGCTACGTAAAGTACTATATATATTTTAATTCGTTTACGTAACCGAAAATTCACAAAAGAATGTTCTGTTGTTACACCGTAGACGCTGTTGCCGCGTTCCTTGCCACAGAGTGTAAATACTTCTCGTTTTAATTTAAAACCTTGTTTCGTCTTTACGTGTAATTAAAAGTACAATTTTGTGCTTGCGGTAAAGGGTTTGATTATGTCCACATTGTTTTACAACGCATATCGCAAGTACGCCATTTGGCGGAACTTTCTTTTGTGGTATTTATTTGAAATAATTTGACGAAGAGTTAAGATCCTTCTTCATGGTGAATTCGCACTTATATATTTTTTTGAAGTGAAAACTTCTTTAATGGCGTAGTGCACTTTTGTTAAGGGTAAAAAAAATAGACTCACGTCAGATCGTCAGATCGAAAATTCGTAAGGCGGACTGACATTAGGTTACGAAGGAATTTGAATTTTATAACATCGATAGATGTTATTGAGTGTGGGTTTCCAAAACTAGAAAATTCATTTGGCCGATTGTCATAAGGTCACGAAAGAATTTGAACTTTACGACATCTGTCATTGAGTTTCGGTTTCCAAAACTGGATAATTATCTTATGCACAAACAAAACCTTCGGTTTCTCCAAAGAGGTAAAATTCGTAAGATGGATTGTAATAGTTCTGAAGTGTTAAATTTTTAATGTAATATAAATTGTCATGGTTGTGTACGATAGCGCAATAAATTAATATTGTACTTTACCACATAAATGATAGTACTTTTATACTGATAATTAAATCAATTCGTGAAAAATTATTCCCTAACCATTTCAAAATATCAAAAATGCACATCGTTAATATTCAAGTTTTCACTTCTGCCGGCACTCCCGGAGTGCAACCCATTTTTGTAATTTTCTTTCAAATAACGTAACATTACGCCTGTTCTCGCCGAAAGATTAGGCAGAGGTGTACCTAATAATATATCCCCATTTCGCCAGAGACGTTTAAGTCACGTGTAATAGTGGGCGAGCCTATTGCCATCAACCGGGCACAAGTCCAGACACCGTGGCATCTACTGAGATATTCCTGAAGAAAAAGCCCGATAACACTTTGCTCGACCCGAGCATCGAATTTAGGACCTCATGCTCAGCGCGTTTGCGAACACTGGACTAACGAGGCAATCAGTCAGAGACCATCATGGCCAGAGATCGCTCAGGATAGAGAGGTATGGAAGAAGCAAGGGGAGGCCTTTGCTCAGCAGAGGGACACTATGTAGGATACCAAAAAAAAAAAAACGTTTAAACTGGCTAACTTTGAAAGATACGAATTTAGCTTAGTACATAAAACATAGACACACTATTTCCACCATCTAGGTAACAAAGTAGTGTTTCATAGTCAACCTATTTATTCAGAAGGGTATATAGCGTTTTCCAATTTGATAGATCATCATTAGCCTATAATGTTCCCACTGCTGGGACACAGGCCTCCTCTCTATGAGAGGGAGTGGGCTATAATCCACCACGCGGGCCCAGTGCGGGTTGGTAGATGTCACATGTCTTCGAATTTTTAGTTCTAAGACAAGCCGGTTTCCTCACGATGTTTTCCTTCACCGTTTTGGAGGGCAGCGGTGATGAAATAAATTACACAAAGTAATGCGCTTGCCTGGGTTCGAACCCACGGCTTACTGCTCGTAAGTCGGGGCTGCCACCACTGGGCCACCGCTGCTCTCCAATCGATCCAATTTGATAGATAAGTAAGAATAATAAATTTTAAATAATAGTCAGTCTGGAGTCTTCTGTACATCGACCTCTCCTCCTCCCAATCATATCGTTTAGTATTACTGAATCGTGTATTTAATCTCCTTAACACTGACATAGCCAATCAAATTAACTGTGGCGTAAAATTTTACTGTCTCTTTAAGTATGCTGTTTATTTTAAATTAAATGAGTATTGATGTTTTTCACTTGGAAGTAAAATCTTCAGTAATGAAACTATAAATAATGATTTTTATTATTTAGCAGAGAACGCATGTTCTTCTTTTTTGGCTAACAATTTAAAAAATGAATATAGATATACACAAGTTCTGGTTTGTTTATTTTTAGTACACTTAATTTGTAAAAAAAATAAACTTCAGTTATTTAAATTTAAATACAAGGTGTTGTTTTGCATCCTCGTCAAAATTGAGGAGGTTGTCACAAAAGACATAAATAATCAATTAAAATTACGGTACCTAGTTAATTATTAATAACCGCTGATTTTTTTTATTGTTTCTATTTGTCAGTATTTTAGAATAACCCCCCCCCCCTTAACGTGGTTTAGGGAATATCAAATTATCGAATAAACGTTTGAGATTGTTTGTATGTGCGATTGCGCGGTTATAGGGCGAGAATCAGACTGTCCGCGTTTAAAACACGGGTGGTTTAACACTTACCGATTTCCGTAAATCGGAAAAAAAATTAAAATCACCTACCTTTTTTATTATTGATTCGGGACGAGAATCATTAACATACTTACCTCCTTGAATTTGACGAGGATGCAAAATAACACCTTGTATATTAATTATATTTGAATTCCACGTACCTATTTAATTAACCACAGCAGAAGCATGTTCTTTGCGTAAACTCCAGCTAAATTTAACAGCGCTCTGGCCAAATATACTTGCATAGTTCCTGTAAAGTTAGCTAGATATTTTATTCAACGTCGGCAAATGTGGCGAATGCTAGCTATTTAATGTACATCCGAGAACCGGTAGTTTTACTACCGCTGCAATATCTTACCTAAGTTAATTATTATGTAGGAATCTTTAACTAATCTCTGGCGAAGATAAAATAAAACATGTCTTAGGAAAGGGTTTGGTACTTAGAGCAAGCTTGAAACTACTTAAGGCATTAAAGTGCTCCTTAAATTACTTAGCACTTAAACATTACGGGTCGAATTTCGGAAACATTTAAGTACATATGTACCTGCAGAAACAAACATGTGTGGGCGTACCTCCTAATGCCTGCAGAGGTGCAGCTCTGGAGCTTTAGGCAGCTAAACTTCGGGAAAAGTAAGAGTGACAATTTCAGGCAAATCCAAGTATCGTTATCGACAGGAAAGGAAGAAGAACGTGAATAATTATGTCGATATTATGCTGAACCGCACATTAACTTATATAGCTTGCCAAGATGCCACTAGAATATACATTCAAGTAGATATTCAAGTGTAATTTGTAAGTATAAAATAAACGGAAAAAAGGCCACGAAACTCCCTCGCCATTTCTTAATAACGTTAATAATTTTATAGGCGGCCCAAAGCACATAAATACGAAACTCCTGTTTTGAAACAATTGGAACGAAACGAGCCCTGAGACAGACATTATTTATCAACGTACCAAAAATATCCACCATTCTCCCAAGTTTGGGAATGCGGTGAATGTACCGTAGGTGGGTAGGTTCACTTTGTTTACTGTATAATTAAATGTTGCCATTTAATTAATTAACTGCACACCTCGTGGGTACCTATATTGGCTTTGTGTTTGAAGACTTCACATTAATTTCCGCTTGCCCAATTAAAAGGTTATTTTGTGAATCACAACCCTTTCATGTTGTGTCGTTGTCGTCTTACCAGACAGCGAGGGCGAAATAGATCTAAAAATTAGGATAGGGAATGATGATCAGGAGCTTGTGGCTATTTAATAACAGCCGCACGGGTCGATCTTTAAGGTTAAGCCGTGATTGCTGAGGTTGGTCCGTGGATGGGTGACCATAATTATATACCGAGTTTCCTACGTGCCTCGGAAAGCACTGACTTCATTTGTAGATCTTTGACAGTCGTTACGAGTAGTCAGAAGCCAAAAGTCTGACATCCAGTCTTACCAAGGGGTATTATATTACCCAGTTACTGGGCTGTGGAGGTCAGATAGGGAATCGCTTCATGTAAAATACTTGTACTTAGCTGCATCCGGTTAGACTGGAAGCCGACCCAAAGATAGTTTGGGAAAAGCCTAGGCAGATGATGAGGGGCAGGAGAATGTTGATGCATACACAGCCAAATCTATGCGAGCTAGCTTGTTCTCACTTCGGGGACATAGGTACATAAGACTATATACGCTTGGCAGTCAGATTGAGTGATCGTCATTAATCGTATGTGATCACGGGACAGACGTAATACGCAAACTTTTACGACATCTAGTTGCAAGGATCTACGTTCTACCATTTGACGTAAAACACACAATCCCTGACAATAACAGAACAGAAACTCTGCCGCCATTATCTAATTCCTTAATCCATTCTTAGCTAGCTATTAAGAACAATATACCTAAGTAGGCCTATTCCGTTCAAATACGGCTTCCGTGAAAGTTCCCAAACAAAAGATTAACCGTAGCAATCAGCTCGCCACGAGGTATTGATCTTCGTTGCCCGGAGTTCCAGAATAGATTAATACAGAAGGTTAGCTTCATACAACGAGATAAAGTGCAAGTAGACATAGACACGGCTCACGAAGTGATTGCAATTTACCCCTTCTTCATGCATTACCGTACGTAGGCGTCTATGTGTGCATGATGTGATGGGAAGGTGATGTTCTTCTGTTCCTCTCTATTCTATGGCATTGATCTTAGTACCCCCGAGTCACGAGCTACGCTTACATAAATCCGATCACACTTATCTATATCGAACCACGGCGGGTGGAAACAGAGGGTTTTACTTTCCTAATGTTGATTTCTTAGGGTCTCTTCTACCCTTTTAAAATGATAAAAGATTCTTTTCAATGAGTTTTTTTTAAAGTGATTAAAAAGTAGAAATTTGTTTATTACTTGGGAATATTGTCCTGTGAAGAACAGTTTTAAAAAGTAATCATGGAATGGATCGTTGCTTAACTGAAATTCTAAACCATAGCCCAATCATATTTATTTATCATATATGGAAGACTAACAGCTAACAAAACAGATTTTAATATAGTAGGTACGTGAGACTACCAGCTAATGAAAAGTATTCAATTTAAAAAAATGTAAAAAAAGGAGTATGAACAACACAGCGCTGCCCAAAATAAAGACAAAACAGGACAAATTCAAAGCTTAAACTAAAACACTTCACATCTTAATACTACCATTATAGACACTACACTAGCACTAAAATATAATGAGCTTATATATATTTGACCATATGCAAACATACGATAGGTACATTTGTGTACGAGGTAGAGGTAAACAATAAAACTACAATGTTCAACATTACAATAGGCTGTATATACAGGTGACATTTGACCTGACAAGCCATAAACCTGTTACCAGCTACTGCAGTCAAGAGCCTCTCAATCCATTATGATTAATTTACCAGATGATCATAATCTGTGGTCGCTGTCCCGTATTAATTAGATTACTAATGCATAGTCAATGAAACCGCTACAACTGTAATATATCAAAATCAGCTACGCTCCACATGTATATATATTGGTTCCGTAATAGACTTTTCCATAATCCCTTAATTTCCGGACTAATCCTGTCCCTTACACTAGAACAATATTTGAACCCTTTTAGAATGAACACAAATATTTTATTCATTTAAATTAAATAACGTTATTATTAACGATACGATAAGATTAATTTACCGTAATCCCTTCGAAAGTATAATTTTATTATAATTGCATCTCGGTTGACTGTAATCCGGTCGACAATTTAAATTGAATTAATCATTGGCCTTTAAGAGGTAATCTTTGTCTTCATTTTCCGTAGGACTTTTACAAACCTGTTTGTACCAAGTGCGTAACGTACCATAATAGTGGTGCAGCATTATCACTCGATGTTTTCCCTTTATGACTGAGATATGCTATCCCTCATGAAATAACTCTTTAGTCACCTCACGTCTGAAGTAGAAACAAATGAAGTGACATGCACTCTCTCAACGGAGAGGTCGCTTTGTTATTCATTGTCCAGCTACAGTTCTGGCAGCTCAGAATGGTATTGCTACTTTTTACCCGTGACGCGATATTTTAGGTACATATTTATATAAATCTACGTATATATTGCGGTGGCTATTCCAACCTGCTATGGCACATTTATCAGGGGCTTATAGGGGCCCGTAGGGTCGGACAGGTATATGATCCCACATTTCAAGCTACAAGATTCTCGTGTATAAGAAATAAAGTATCATTTTTGTTGAGGTTTTTTGGGATCATATCATGAAAAATAGCTTCGAGAAAATCTCTTTATGAGGCATTGAAAGAATGCTTCATAAAAGCTTTTCCTAACTTTTATGCACAATTATTTTAAGTTGAAAATAAATTCAGAAACAATTTTTCAGCACAGTTTTTATGTAAAATTATTTGGCAAAACGAATGTTATGTAGGTCGGGCAGGATAGGGCTTGCCTACGAAAACGCCAAAAATAAAACGTGAGCAAACTGATTTAGCTTCAAGAAGTCGTGTGAATTGCCAAAAAAATATTAAATGAGTGCTACGAACATAATACACATCTACGTGTACATTAAATTATTCAGACAACGAGCGATGGCGACGCTGGGAACAAACCTTTATTCAGCGAGTTCGTGCGCGAATCATTCCGGGAATGCCAAAGGTCGCGGGCCCTTCCCTTGCAATGAACTTCTACATTTTCAGAGTTTTTAAGTGATTGATGTCGATCTCTTATTGCTTTTATTTCTAATGCATTCTTGGCCTCTTTCACTCAGAAATGTTCAAAATAACATTAAAGTATTTTAAGCCAGATTTTCCGAAGTAATTTGTAAAAGGAAATTCAAAGGCGAATCTGAATATTTTGGCTTAACAGCCTCGCGTTTAAGAAGTCAAATACACAAACCGGCATTTATAAGTAGATGTTAATTACCTAACTTTTGATCGAGGTCAATAGGGGTGGCTGTTGAAATTCAGTTAGAGGTTGGTTTATTTTTTGTTTTGCAAAGTTGTTGTCGGTTGATTTGCAACCGCTATTTGAATCAGAATGTTATTTAGTGGGGCTCGTGTGCAATATTGCGAGCAAAGCCGGTAGCATGCCGGTAGCATAAAGCCGGCCACGATAATATCGGAGCTAACTGAGCAATGTAATCGCGTTATCGACTGTTCCCTTCGGTTAGAGGTGGTTATTTCATTAAGCCCGCTAGTTAGCACTATACCTGTCCTCCTGTATATTAATCTGACATTATATGTATATTTGCTTTGATTACTACTTTATTCCATGATTAGTTGTTCTCAAAACCGATTTTAGTCGATGATAGGTAAAGCATTTACATTTTATATTTATTTCCGATAATCACTCGGTTTCTGGTCGCAAGTACGTCTGCTTATCTCATGATAAGCAGACGTACTTGCGACCAGAAACCGAGTGATCAGAACTCAGGACCTCATGGTCCTGAGTTCGAATCCTAGGTGTGGCAGAATGTTTTTGGGTTTTCCGTCAGAAATTTCTTAGTAGCGGCCAGGGAGTTTTAATTCGTGCTCGCTCTCCATTACATGAGATTTAAAAATACCCTGGCCCAGGCCAAATGTGGGCGTACTATAGTACACCTATGTCTAACCCGTCAGGTATAACAGGCGCGAGTTTATGTTAATAAAGTAGTAGGATTTGGTTTTAATGGTGGTAATTTTACCAAACATGTTTTGCTTGCGAAAATGACTGTTGTTTTTCACAAACGTTGAGTTTCCTCATGTTTTAACATTGGATTCATTTAGCTTCAATTACTTACGCTTAAGGAAAAGTCCCTTGACGTGTTAAAATTGTACATTGTGTGGCAGTTCAGGAAAACATCGAGAAAAACCGAAAACGGTGTAAATTCTTACCAAGATACTCGTGATTATTCTGTTTAATTCTTTATTATGTTATCTTCTATTTGGCAGTATAATATGTTTAATATGTAATGATAATACAGTACACATATATGTATTTTCTCTTTGTTGAATTAAATAACGATGTCTCTAATAACTTACATACATAATTATAAACTTACTGAAGAGGTAACTGCTGTAAATGTGGGTAATAATTATGTACCTACATTATTTTCTCGTAGTCGCGACATATTTAGCGGTGTAGGCGCCTACTAAGTAACCGTGGTGAATTCTTAAGAGCAGGCTTACGAAGAAGGAATATCTGAAGCACTCGCATTATGTTATACTCAGCATAGGTAAGTTTGTTTGTACTACGCAAAAGCTTTGGAGGCCCCAAGGAGCCTTTTAAGATATTTATGTCACCCTCCAGTTTTGGGGAAATGTGTTTTGGCAAATACAGACCTAGTGGCCCAGAGGCGCCTCTAAGTACCTGTGATCCGATACTCGCGTATTGATGCATCCACTGTGGCTGGAATTCAGTTGGAAATTATTGATCGTTTCCTTTTTTGGATGTGTATGAACTACAGACTAAGTCGAGAAAAATCACACATGTGTACTTCAGGAGAGATATTCTAGCTCCGTTTAATTTCCTCTCATGCCATGTAATTAGCACTACTTCCGCGATCGCCCTTTGTGTTGTACTTCAACAGCAAATACGTGCGCGTTGTGAGTGGTGAGTACAAATAATTGATCAGTCGATCGTAGATTCCAACCTTACTCAAGCTCTACGTAATACTTAATCACAGTATTTCTCAGATTAACGAACACAAACGCATACAAAAAAGACGATTGATGTCTTAGCAATTATGAATTGTTTTGGCTGAGGTTTTCTCTGTTATGTAGTTAACTACGTGCCATATCATGGAGCAAGAATGAAATAGATATGTCGCAATTATAATGTAACTGTTTACTCAAGACAGTTAGGTCGGGCATCGGCCAGGGGTACTCGATCGGAAGTAATATTTTTTGCCGACAAGTCGCGAGCCGGTCCACGTCTTTGAACAGGGGCTACAAACTCTTAAGTGGATTAAATATCTGACAAAGGCGGTTTATTGCGCGCAGTTACTCGCGCAGTCGTCGTCACGAACATAGGGTCTTTGTTAATACTCACTTGCTATTGTTTGTCCCCTCCTCACTAATCTATAGGTACATGTATTTTTAGACCCCACTCAAGGTACTTTACTGCTAACCAGATTTGAGACGCTTTTCTGTTGGATCAACAAGCTCAAATTGGATCATGTCCCTTACATTGTCCGTGCTTTATCTAAAGTAAACATGTAATGTGTGTTGAGGCCTGGGTGAGCTAGAAGTTTTGCTGATGAGCATTTTGTTTTTACAGGTAAGTACCTGTTTTATTTAATTTCCGAGAAGAGTTAGAAGAGAATTAATAATTTCACTTTATTTTCCGGAACACGTTCAAATGTTGGTCTTCTACGTCCGTAGTTCAGCATCGATGATAAAAATAATACCCACTTGAAAAGTAAATTGATCGTTGTAGTTTTATGTTTTCATCGCAGTTATTGTACTAATTATGTTATTGTTATTGTGTTGTTTTGTTTTAAGCACGTTTAATACAGTAAAATCTTCGACAGTATGTATTATTTGTCAGTCTCTAAGCTTACTAAGCTAATTAGAAGTTTTTTTTATTTTTTTAATGGTTCGTTAGAAACTAATTTGTTGTCTGTCCTCGAATAAGAAGTATCAAAACCTGCATCTGTAGTCGTAGTCGTACATTACTAGTACTATTAGTGTTTAAATTGTATTTTCGTTTTATGTGGGTAATTCGACAAAGCCAGATGAGTCAACAATTGGATAGTAGGTAATTGTAAAATGTAACAAAGTCCAGACATAAACAGAACAATAACATGAACAAAATTGCAGTTTAGTAGATTAACGTTAAGCTATAGAAATTTTTATTGAAAATCATTTTGAGTTGTTTACTTAATTAATATTCATTCGTATTTCATTATAGCTTTCCGGTCACCGGCTGTTGACATATTCTTTCAGGAGGATCTTTTTATCAAAGTAATATCCGCATGATTTAGGGATCGGCGGCTTCTGCTTTTGCGTTTTAGTATTTCGTCGCGGGTAACAAAGGAATGTAAAGTGTGACTATTTGCATTTTACAGGAACACCGCAAACCGTAGTAAAATCACCGGTATAAGATTTTAATCAGTTATACAGGTTAGAAGGGACACCGACGCACATATGATTACCACGTAGGTATTAAGTACATCACTCTGACCCTACATATAAATTTTATAAAGGTATTTATAATCGTTTTTCCCACGTTAAGAATTTCTCCTGTGTCGTGGGTGCGTTTACAAACATTTTAATTCACATATAATAACAGCCGGACCGGTACCAGTACCTATAGGCTGTAGGTCAAACAAATATTTTTTCCGTGCGGGGACCAAACCCGCGACACGCAGCGCAGCAGTCAATCACTCAACCACTGTGCCAACAAAATCTGTTTATCTATGTTGTCGTGTAAGTTATGTACTCTTGTAGGAAACAGCAGATTTATTTTTTAATCGCGTCGTTTTCTCTTCCACCCGCGTATTATATTAGAATCTGAAAGCATTGGTGACCAAATGGTGACGGCTTTGACATAATAGTGTTGATAGTGTGTAATTTGTTAAACTATGTTTAAAGTTCAGTCGGTATTAACAATGTTTTTACTAGAATACTTGCAGTCACTATGAGCTGTAGCCGTAAATGTGATTCAAAGCTTCCTAGTGTAGGTGCAAACCACTTCGCGCTGGATTCCTCAAATGAATATGGATGGGGACAAAGAGAAGATCAAGAGGAAAGCCAATAAGATGACTTAGTACTTACTGTTCAATAGATGAAAATGAATCGATCTCGGACTTATTGTTACTGTATTATCTCCTTTATTCATTTATACAAGGTGTTGTTTTGCAACCTCGTCAAATTCAAGGAGGTAACTATGCTAATGATTCTCGTCCCGAATCAATAATAAAATAGGTAGGTAATTTTTCTTTTTTTTCTTTTTTACGGAAATCGGTAAGTATGAACCACCCGTGTTTTAAACGCGGCCAGTCTGGTTCTTGCCCTATAACATCGCTTATACAAATACAAACAATTTCAAACGTTTATTCGATAATTTCTTACTCCCTAAACCACGTTAAGGGGATTATTCTGAAATATTGTCAAACTTAAACAACAAAAAAATCTGCGTTTATTAATAATTAACTAGGTACCGTAATTTTAATTGATTATTTATGTCTTTTGTGACCACCTCCTGAAATTTGACGAGGTTGCAAAACAACACCTTGTATATACAAATTTGATATATTCATAAATATTCCTCATAAAATAATTAAAAAAAAAAAAAACATTTAAAAATATAAATAAATTGTAGCCAAAATTGCAATCTGTTTGTATTTTTCTTTTTAATTTGGTGTGCAATAAAGAATAAGAATAAGAATAAAAAATTGTAGCCCACCGGTATCGGGAACAGGGTCCAAGCTACCGGCGGTCCAGAGAAAGGACCTCCTAACAATACGAGCCGTGTCCAGTAGTACCGCTTTCTGAATCAAGCCCTTGATCCAGCTGCCTAACGAGAGCCTCATCAGATATTGAGGCTCTTGGCAATCAGGCCAATGACTGATACGACTATCGGCATAATGATCGCTGAGTCCGCATCCCACATGGCGACAATCTCGTGAGCCAAGTCAAGATTGTGGTTAAAAGATGGGAATGGAAGTATTCTGATACACTTTCCATTAAAATAGCTTCCCCGAATGACGAATTTAACAATATTTTTGTATCAAAGATGGAGTGGATTTTATGGCTTTTATTTTGTTCATTTGAAAGCGAGTCTTAGTAGAAATTCGAAACGTTTTGAAAGCGATTGGCATCAATCTAGACGAAAAAAGACGGGCCCGTCTTTTTTCGTCTAGACTTTTAACAAGATCGTAGGAAATTAAGGTTTTCGGTAGCTTATGTCAGTCCCATACACTTTTGAGTTTTCTAATATCGTTCGTTATTAACTTATCACTTATGGAATGTCCCTAGGCCTACATTCAACCGTGGAAATTATTAAGCAAAAAAAAATTTCGATTTAAAACCTGTAAAAAATTTGGAGCTCCAAAATGAAACTAATTTACAACAAGCTAATTTAGCAAAGACTGAATGTGTAAAAATATGTACCAAGAAATCAGAGGTCACCTCAATCGAGTTATTTCATTTCAGATATTTACGAACGTTTTACATAGTAATGAAGCTGATGTCGCGATTAATTCACGCTCAATTCGATATTCTTTTTAATCGCCGCCATACTAAATATTTATTGGAATGAGCATATACTAGTGTTCTGTGGAAATAAATAAATTGTTTTAATTGAAAAGTGGCAAATACATTATATTTGTGATAATTGAATAACCTGAAGTAATTTTGGGATTGTTTATGTCGAGGTTTCTCTAATTGTCATGATATTCTAAATCACAGTCGTAAGAAAGGTCACTCTTATACGTCAAATAGTTATGGTCACTTTTTAAGTATTTGACAAAGACACCTGTCGTGATATACATAAGTGAATGGCTATGTGGTAAAGACAAAATCTTGGGCTGCACATTATAAGGTTTAAGTCGTTCGTGAGATTTTTTATCTTTCTAGCTGAAGATACTTCTTAAAGGACTTTTTGAAACTTAAACGTTAACGATAGTTAAATAAGCGTTAAAAGCAAAGTTTTGCAGAGATCTCATTTGCATTGTTATGCTTAATAAATTTTAGGCAAGTCTGGAGCATTACCGTTGAACTCTTGGGCTCAGCTCAAGTCGTTGCAGCGATCAGCGGTCGCGAGGATTTTCGGAGGTTCGCGTGACGTCAGCAGTAGCGGTGAGACGAGGCGGGGGGCAGTGGCGCGCGCCTGTAGCCCGGCGCTGTCCCTACCGCTACGTACTATCTGTTGCGCGCCGAGCGCGGTGGACGCGCTACGAACGCGCCGCACGCGACCCTACCGCCCGCCCTTCACGCAACCGTAAACAAATTACTACGTATCCCGTGTCCAATGCCCCTTACGCTTCTGTGAAACCCCACTTCAGTTTCGACTTCGACTTATGTGGTTCAGTTTTAGTGACTTTTTGACGTCTGTCAGTGAAGTAGATAAGTGCCGACTAGGGGTAAACGGCCCGTCTGCCGCCCACGGACTGTAGTACCGCCATAGTACCCGCGCCAGACTTGCCCACTGGTGATGCACCGACTCATAACACTACTCTACAACTTCGGCAACTTATAAACACAACTATTGCACTAAGGTACATCTAGATATTTAATCCCGAATCTATGTTCTCTCATACTTTTAGAGCACTTTGAGTTTGTAATAAGATATTTATTTTTTTGAGTTGTAGAGCTCTTCTTATGACTGAAATAGAATTTTAAATTAGAACTGGATTATTTATGTTATAGTCTCCAATGTTTATCACAACAATTTCAAGGCAAATAGTATTTACATAGTTCCATGTACCTACAGCTGAATAAATAAAGTTCATCAAAACAAATACTTATCATACTTAAGTAGGTAATTAAATTAAAACATTTAGATCAACCTTCGATCAATAAGAGATCAACAGCTTAATTGGGTTGGCATTTATAATTAACATTGACTGGTTTTATTTGCAATTTTCACGGTTCTTTTGGGATTGTGAAACAGTGAAAATCTCTGAGACCTTAATAATGAAAATTCAGTATTATTTTCACAAATGTTCTCTTGTTAGTGATGTTTTCTAGTTCCGTATTTTCTATCATTTTATTATTGGCTGATCTTTGCAAGATCCTTAGTTCTAACTCTTTTCTTCCTTTAGCGTACCTATTCTCTTAATCTCATAATAACAAAGGTATACATATAAATGTCAAATGTTTTCCATTCAGGCTAGTTCTGAATTTAGTAACAATGTCTGCACCTAATTTTATAAATAGATCTCATCAATATATAATTCAGATAGCTCCAAATCTGTACCTCTGTAGCCCTTCGGTGAAAGTCATGATCACAAAAATGTTTCTTGGTATCGTAAACAGAAAATCAACATAAAAATATACCTACATATCATCAATTAGAATTTCTACATCCTATTCTTTTCTAATAACATCATCAAGTATATAAAAAAAAACTATCATCTTAAAACGGAATAATTGAAAGGCTCTTGCTATTTCCTCGGTAGGTTTTATGATCTTCATAAAATCTTATTTCAAATTCATGAAAAACGCTGTGTGAGCTGTGTCTGCACATCGAAATTGATGTAGCCTGGACTCGAACGGCAGTCTCCAGATGATTACAAAAAATCGTTTATTTTAATCATTTCTAGCATTAAAATATGTATCATTTTACTGAAACTGAGATCTCCTCATTTATTAATTTTCCATTTAAATTGCATCGGTCATAACAAGGGCAAATTAATAACAGATAATCGTAATGTGATGAATGTCATGATCATGAAAACTTACTTTGTATTATTGTTTACGACTACTTCATCTTTACTATTACTTCCAGTAATTACGAAAACAATACAGTTTTATATTTTATTATGTTATGAACATGACACGTGTATGTAAAATTTATCCCGGAACTCAATTCTGGGATGAAGTTGGGCAATGTTGGGTAGGTTACACAGGTGATAAAAAAAACGAAAAAAAATCTTTTAGTGCAGTTAAAACTGTACAATGTTAAAACCTATAGTCCTTAAGCACTGGATTTTTACATATTCCCTGGACTCCACACTAGAATACACGGGGTATTCTCGTGTGGAGTGGCGGTCGTGAGGTCAAGTCTATTCCCAAATGATCATACGGTGATCCGTAATCATGCTAGTTGGTTGTTTAATTACTTTTTGCAGTCTCGTTGGTCTAGTGACGCAAACATCTTAGGTCGGGGAAAATGTTTTCGGGTTTTTCCAACAGGAGTAACAGCCGCGGAGTCTGGATGTGTGCCTAGTTGATGGCGAAAGGGCCTCTTCCTATGTGATAGATAAGTACTATGTACTTATCAAGTCTCTGCCTAAATCTAAATCAAAAAGAAACTGCAGAAGTGGCTCTGTAATAATGTGTTTTATACAATAAATTAGTTTTTGACTTATAAACCCATTTGTAATAGTTAAGTAGCATAAGTTCCCATTTTTGAAAACTACTGTTCCTATTTTCACGTTCCTTTATTTATTTTTTTAATTTTATTGATGTTATATCTGTTCCTTGTTATATTTTTTTCTAATTTTATTACTTTATCCTTTATCCTACACACAAGTAGGTTTATTAAACGTTAAAAATGTTTTATTTTGTAACTACGTCTAGAAGTTTGATACCTAAATGTCGACTACATTTTGTTAGGTATTTTAATTTAATTTTAAGTTTTCATGCTGAAATAAGTCGGCGAAATATGTGAAACCTTTTTATTTATAAGACCATTATGTACCATATTTCATGCAAATAAAGAATCTTGAATCTTCGAGGATTAAAAGCGTAGTGTTGTTTTCAATCCGAAGTAGTAGGAAGTACTTACCTAGTTTCACTACGGTCAACCTATGACCTCGAGTCGTGCGGTAAGAAACGATTGACGACCCGATTAGGACAGTAAGCTTTCATTGGTTTTCTACGGTAAGGGTCACTTGTCCGATCACAAATATTTGTACTAAATCAACCCGTTAACTTTATTTTGTTCGTTTAGGAATTAACTGAGATGTTTTTCTATTCAGAGCGCCTGGACAAAAACACGTTCTATCGGCGATAACTATATAAGAAGCGTCAAAATTGATTTAATTGAATTGTTATATCTTATAGTAAACCCTATGTTATTTCTGTTAATAGTCGTTCGAAAAGCTCAGAAAATGATTGCATTGGCAATCATTTTCTGAGCCTACCTACCTAGCCTAGTACCTACTAACCTAACCTAGGCGGATGTTTCAGATACCTACTTAACAAAAATAAAAGCCATCGATAAAAACCACTTAGATATAAAAAAATCTAGTACAACTACCGTACACCTAATCCACACTCCTAACATTATTCGTAGTCTTACATATCTAAAGTACAAAAGCTATTCTTAAATTTTAGTACGAACCCACATAAAAAGTAAGTTGGGTTTTAAATATTCCTTTATGCATATCTTTCTGAAAAGCCTGTCCCATTTCTATTCAACTAGGTAACGCTGAAATTCTATGGGTGGGATTACTCGGGATGCACGATGGCCTGTCCATTATACTTGTCGTGATGTAAACTCCCATCCCTCCCATTTTACCCCTTTAAAGCATGTCTTTAAAGGCGATAAGTGAATCAATCAGCTAACCGTACCAGTAATTAAAATACAAATAACGTATAAACATATATAAATCTTTCTAATATACATATAAAATACTCGTGTCGCAGTGTTTGTTACCAAACTCCTCCGAAACGGCTGAACCGGTTTGTATGAAATTTTGTGTGCATATCGGGTAGGTCAGAGAATCGGCCAACATCTATTTTTCATACCTCTACAAGCCACCAAAATTGCCATGCGAACGATTTCGCGGGCAGCAGCTAGTAACATATAAAAATATAAATAACATATAAAATAAACCGTATATTAACCTAATAGCAAAACTCCTACGATTTCATATTTGATGTATAATTTTATTCTGTATCCATTGTGTTCTCCATTGCCCAATGTTTCGTTATAACGGGAAAATAAGCTGAAAAGAAAAAGTTTTGACTGGCTCGAACATCTTGCGGGAGTAATTTAATTTATTTTCTCTGTATCTCTGTTTCATTTAAATAGCATTTGAACGGCGAAGGGAAACAAAAAATATTTTCAAAAAGGGCAGTAGTTGAAACTTTGGCAGTAAATAAAAATGAGATAGAAAAATTGGGACAATTCCATGTGTATAAGAAGTACATAGAGAGTGTGGGATACAGAAACCCGCTTAATGAAGTACAGGAGGTTTTGATAACCACCATTACAACACTTTTTTGTAAGGGAGCCCCTCTTAAATATTTATTTTATTCTATTTTTATTAGTATTTTTTGTTATAGCACCAATAGAAATACATAATCTGTAGAAATTTCAACTGGCTAACTATCACGGTTCATGAGATACAACCTTGCACAACTTGATACAACAGACGGACAGCGAAGTCGCAGTAATAGGGTCCCGTTTGACCCTTTGGATACAGAACCCTAAAAAGAAAACAGAATCAAGAGGCAGTTATGCTACCGAACTTCCTAACGTAACCTTTCAGTGACTTCTCACTAAAACGGGGTTAGGCATTCAATTCTTTGTCTGACAACAACAAACACTACAACATATTTAATTACAGCCGGGGTCGGAAGTGTGTAACTTGCTAGGAATGTTAAAATAACAGCATCCGCCACAACAATGTGGACCTATTTAAAATTCACAGCTATGCCTATTGTCTGGTATTCAAAATAGGACAGAAAGGGGAATCCGGCCGTGAAAATTTCGTTGATTGTGTTCGCAGCGAAGGGTTTACCATACGTTTAAGAAATTTAAAGGACCGGCGAAGTATAATAACGTTTGTTATTGAATGTTAAAGATACGAGTAGATGTACAAGTCAGGAAAATAGAGTGTCAGCTTAAATTCACCGTATGTTCAAATCACAACTGTTATTCCGTATCAAAACATAACATAACATCACGCTGGTAATTCCCAGAACGTTAAGACAGAAGTGTACGTAATACATTTTGCCAGTTATGTTTAACTTCCATGTATTAGAGAGCCTGTTGTCATCAACAGGGCTCAAATCCAGACTCCGTGGCTATTACTGAGATATTCCTGATGGAAAAACCTAAAAACAATTTGCCCGACTCGGGAATCGAATTCAGGACCTCATGCTCAGCAGTCATGATTATTCTTTATCAGTTACTAGCTGTCCCACGCAACTTCGTCTGCGTCACATTTCCCCCATTTTCGCAACATTTTTCATTGCTGCTCCGCTCCTATTGGTCGTAGCATAATGATATAGCCTATGTCCTTCCCCTGGTTGAAATCTATCTTCTTGCCGAATTTCATTCAGATCTGATCAGCCGTTTAGTCGTGAAAAGGTAACAAACAAACAAACAGAGTGACTTTCGCATTTATAATATTAGTATGGAAGTATGGATATGAAATGGATAAGACGGTTTCTCGTAGTATCCTAATTTGCAAAACAGCCTACGCTGTACTTCAGGGAAATGGTCCCTAGCTGTACAGCGTACACAGCCAATAGGTACCCTCGATGAACTTAATGGCGCGTAACTTAGGACCGCTCAGTGTATTAACGTCGTATCGGCACCAATCTATTGCTATGCATAGTGTATATGCGTGGAATATCGCACGTCCTCTCTGTAGGGCACATGCTTTATGCATGAGCATTTATCATTGCCGTATAAAGATAAACGCACACTTGTCCGCGCCGAAAGAATCGATCGCGCCAAACAAAACGTTTTATCATACGTATAAGTTATCTATTCCAGTGTTAGGCAAACGTTTTGAGTTCAAGGTACATCTAGAAAATCGGAAAATTTTAGAGGAACACCATAAATGAAAAATCTTTCGCGTGTTTTGCGGCTGTATAAGTAGGTGTTTTGCTTCATTCCGAGGCACACCCACTCCATCACAACCACGGTACACCAGAGTGCCGCGGCACACACTTTGCGGAACACTGATCTATTGTCCGTTTCAGCGCGGATAAGTGTGCGCAGTTTCCTTTCTGACCCGTGGAACACCAAAGTTTCATAGGTTTTCATACAAGTAATTCTAAAATTCGATTCTTTTGGCTCCTCCCGCTCCTTCAGTTCCTTCGGCTCTAATAAGTGTCCGTTTACCTTAAGGGTGGCTTCCTAGAACCACCAATTACCATTTTAAGAAATTCTCAACCGTTTGATTGTGTACAGGGAAATTGTCACTGTTCTCTAATTTTTTTCAATTACCTACAAAGAATCAGCATAGTCATCAACAGAAGACTTTTCGCATTGTCAACGTGGCAATGTGAAAAGTCTTCTGGGTACTTTTCCTGTTGAGTGCCATCGCTGTAACATAGAAAAATTGTAAAGCCAAATGATTTTAAAAGAGTAACCATGGAGTTTCTTGCCGGTTCTTCTCCATAGGAAACGACCAACACGAACCGAGCACCTTTTTGTCGACGTTTTACAAGTGCCCATGTAGGCCTATGTGAAATTAAAAAAAAATGATTTTGATTGCTGTCCCGCGCAACTTCGTTTGCGTCACATTTTCCCCGTTTTCGCAACACTTTTCATTGCTGCTCCGCTCCTATTGATCGTAGCGTGATGATATATAGTCTATGTCCTTTCCCAGGTTAAAATCTATCTTCTTGACAAATTTCATTAAGATCCGATCAGCCGTTTAGTCGTCAAAAGGTAACAAACAAACAGAGTGACTTTCGCATTTATAATATTAGTATGGATTTACATTATCTACAAAAATCCGTACTTATAGCATACCTACAACAAATAAAGATGACGAGAAAAAGGTATTCAGACAGCAGACATTGGTAATGCAATAGCATTACCAATGTCTGCTGTCTGAATACCTTTTCCTCTGCATTTTCTTCGCTAAACCGGGTCTTATGCACCTTATCTTTGTTCTCATATCGGCTTTCATAACATTTCGCGAACGTCACTGGTCCGAGGTCAGACAGCTTGCTTGCAATGTCAGATATTGCTACTACAAGGTTACCGCAGAATTACTTCTTTGCTACCTAATTGAGTAACGCTGTTGCATCCAGTATTGATCTTCATTAGGTTTAGGTAATAATTTATGGGTAACTGTGCTACCTCAGGGTTTCAGCACAAGTTAGACTTAACACAAATAAGTACCAATCGGCGCATCGTTAGTGGCGTCGCTAGTGGAACCTAAGTTCATTTGGTTTTGATCCTTTGCTTGAGATCGAACCTTAACTTCCACATAATACAAATCTTTAACTCATTCTCTAACAAACAACGTATATAGTGATGGCTAAAGTATGAAATTTTGTACAAGATTTCCTTGTGTATCGTTCCACTTTGAAAGGAAGGGTTGGAGAAAAGTTATCCTGTAAAGGGTTTAATGGGGATGAATATAAATTTGTGTGGAAGACTGGTATATTTTTCCAATGGGATTGCGTTGGCCACGCAGCTTATATTACTTCAATCATCTTGGACTGCAGTTTGAATATGACACATTCCACGCATCCAGTTTTTACAACCTTTCATCACTTTCGAAAGGGCTCTAGTCGAATTGAATCGAAAAAATTTTCATTTCAAAAACCGTTTTTTGGAGCCCAACTACAATTTAGTATCTTCTCTTATCATTACAGTATTGAAAACAACACGTTGACAAACTCACGGTAAAAAATCATCAATATTGGCTATCTGTCTATGATTCACTGGCTTTGTCTATAAATCACCATAAAAAACCAATACGGAAATATAAAACATTGAACAGGCGAATGGTTCTCGGAGATATGAAACTGGATACTGTATAGGCTTGGAAATCGATACAGCTGCAACATTTAACTTCGACATATTATAACTCAAACAAAACCTTTTCAATCAATATCTAGTGTTAACATTTGAACAAGTGAATCAGTAATAGTAGATTATGCACCAAGGGGATAAAGTAGTGTCTTATGTAACGGGCGCCGTATTGAATCCCGAGCAAAACGAAGGATTTTAGCGTTAACTCCCGAGCGGAGCGAGGGAGTTTAGAGTTAACTCCCGAGCAAAGCGAGGGAGTTAAGACAAGAATCCTGAGTGCAGCGTGGGAATCAAGGTCGCCCAAGACGAAGGCACCTTTATCCCCGAGGTGAATACTGTACTTTTCACACCATCTACGAGAGAATAAAAGCAGTAGTACTAGAATCAAGTATTCCGGAGTCAAATCACTATCGTCACTCAACATTTTTGTGAGAATTTGCAATATTTTAAGTAATTTGTAACAAAAAATAACAATGAACAAAGCAAAGCAATTTCCAGTATTCGCGCCTCTTTTTAATTTGTGTTCTATTTTTCTTTTAATTATATTTTATCTCGTGGTGGCCAGTTCGATTTTTGAACAATTAATTTTTTTGTGCAGATAATGATGGTGAATGCGTGAATATTCGTATGCGATTTATATTCCAAATTCAAATCACATTATTGACCAGCGGGTCATAATGAAATTCAGTACAATATTATTGCCCTGCTAGACCTCAGGTCTTTAATGACTTACTTTAGGTTAGGTTTGCATGACATATAATTTGACATTATCGAACAGGTGGTGTGAAAAATATTTTTATGCCTGACGAGCACACAACAACTCAATATGGTTTCTTTGTCAACATTTTACCAATTGGTTCCAACAATCGGTGCATTATTAAAAGACGTACTGAAAAAGGCAAAGGAACTGAATGAAAATTAGTTAATACATTGGCTTAATAAGAAGAAGGTTTTCAACATCCCAACGGAATACTGCTTAGCTTAGTTGCACATCTTCCGTTGCCCAGTAGGATTAACATAATGCTTAAGCAAATTTTATAATTAGTCCAAGGCTTTCGATTGTTTATTCATCAAACATGACTAGGGATATAGACGTATTAATTAGTGTTGCATTAAACTTTTTGCACAGAGCTGTCTTATCACTTGATTGAGTAGGACGTTTCAAGCACTCGATATTCATAAAAAGATCCTTTTCTGTCTAATTCATGTATGTACAATAGGAGTACCGCAAGGCTCTTACGTTGGTCGTTTATTAATTCGAAATTAAATTACAGCTAACTTTCTTATGTAAATGTCAATGTTACAAGACAGTTTTAACCAACGTATTGGCGATCAAAGACATTCAGTTTCATTTAATACATATTTCTTTAGATTCATTAGTTTAACCTCAAATAGTCTAATCACTCTATTACACTCACTGCAAGAATCTCCATTGTCTATTGTGTGCATCTAAATTAGTGTCACTAACTATTATCCGATTGTCACAAGTAATCTAGTGCCCAATTTGTAGACTTGCATCCCACTTAGATAAAGTATTCATTGAATATTAGAATTTAAATTGAGTCGGTTAGTTTAGGAGTAAGCGGACCGTCAGCACCGTTGTCCACTGATGTGGAAGTTTGATAACTCTGTGGTCTGGTCTTGGCGGGACCTATCCGACTATCTATTACAAGTTTAAAATCGTTCATTTAAAGAGCTTTGTGTACTGTAGTCAGTTTTATTCGACATTTATCACCGATTAACGTCATCGCAGTTTAATCATTCTGTAGCTTATTGGTAGAACAAAATGTTTTATATTGTGAGCTTCAAGGACAGAAGATAACAAAAACATCAATCGGACATAGGATAGCATTAACATTGCATATTATGTATTTTAAACTTTTAATAGATGTCCCACTAGTCTTTGTTTTCTCTTCAGCTTACATTAGATGGCATTTCCACAATATCAAGTGCACTTCTATGTGACAGTACTATTTCAAAAAACTCGCATTGAGGGAATGTAATTCTAGTTCTTATTTTTGCGATAGCTTTTTATTTGATCATACGTTCTTCGATATAAAATGCTCTTTTAAAACCCTGAAAAGAATATTTTCGATAGAGTACCAAATATTCATAATTCTAGTGGTCAATAGTATATTTTGTATGACATTAAAGTGGACAGTTAAGATGTGGCTAGCATCGAATATTACGGCTGAAATAAATTTCATTTTGGGTGTCTGTCTAAAGTACCCATTTCGTTTAAGTTAACTATTAAATTCAATTCTATTTGACGTTTAATACTAGGCTAATTTCGGTAACATTCTGTTACCGAGCGAGAAATAGCTGTCGCTGTAATAATGGTTCGGAATACCAATCAGTTTAACAAAAGACGAAGGTTTGCTATTATAATACCAATTAATTGAGCTGCTAAAGATAACAGTTGTGTTGTATCAGCATTCAGAGTACAATGGATCCCGACGTAAGGTAACGTATGTTCCCAGACTAATGACTTTATACAAAACATTAATTGCCAAGAACTTAATTCTTTACACTTGAATAAACTTATTGTAAATAAATTCGGAGTAATTTCTGTTTATTACACAAACAAAAGGTCTTTAAGCATTAGGTATATCTGAATTATCAATAATCGTTAGCCGCGGTTGGATCTAGCTTCATCTACGTAGTTATAAGTTTTACAAAGTTCTAGAAAAACATTCCTACCTTTATAAAAGAATGATCCTATTACTATCAATAATTGTTAGACCATTTACGAGGAATATAAATTAAACTGAAAAACATAAATAAACATCTTTCATACCTTCATAAATGGGGCCGCCGTAGATACCCGCAAAATTTAACTATACCGATCCGTCGACGTTGTTGTACGCATTGTGTAATCTATCTTTATATCGCGGGTCCTTTATGCCAGAATAAAAGTTTTTGCCTTCATAAAAATGTTGGGCATCACCCAACAAGATTAAAGGCCAAATGTGACACATGTCAAAAAGAAAAATATTTTGCTGCTACAAATAAAAGGGAAGAGTTGTCCCATCGTATATGGGAGAAACGTTGTGATTTAAACTTTGCTATACAGGCTATTTTTACAGCTAAACTATCACAACACTTAACTTAATTATCATAGTGATAATTATCATAAATGAACGTTATTATCTACAGTGAGACTGCGTTTAGATTATTTGGCATTTGTTATAAACGGTGTTGCTCCGGGCAGGATTTCAGTCCCAGCACAATTATTTACGATCCCGGTCCATTCTCAGGGCTGCAACAATGTCTGGTTCACGATAAAATGGTTTGTTCGGGGATTTGTGGCCGAATAGATCAAGCCACTGACACAATTTGGCATTCCATCCTATCCATACTCCGTCAACACAAATCCTTGCAAATGCAACCGTTTCAATTGGTACCTATTATACCAATATTACATCCAAGTACTTTTGCTTCGCTATGTCAGCACAAAAACATAAATTAAAATTTAGAGGTATTTCGGGCTTGTGATATTTTGTAGAGGTACAAAGAACTAAAAATACTGTGTTGTTTTGAAACTTCACGGTTTCTTTGAAGTGTTAATTAATAATGAAGATTGTTGTTGTTTAATGCGTTGGTAATGTAAAGAAGATGAATGAAAGGCGACTTATAAAAGATATTTATTCGGCAGATGTGAGTTGAAACGCCGCGCCGGAAGGCGATGCCCCAGAAGGACATACACGGACCTTAATGGTGATGTTCTTTAGATGTCTGGTGTGTGGTAATCGACGTGGTACGTGCATGACCCGATGTATGTATGTGTCGTAGCCAGATCATAGAATTGATAACTTCATGTTGTGGCCAACCATTTCATGAAATGGTTGTATTTCATGAAATAGCCAATATCCGGTGCCCACATCATGATGGTCTGGCCAGATCAATTAATAATCAGCGTTTAACTATATGAATAGCTAAACGCATGGCTACTTAATGATATGGTCAAACATTAGTGATCATATCGTAAAATAGTTACATTACGTTTTAGTTTTTGTTGCGCATCATGGCGGCGGACAAGTGTTCTGTTATTTAATCAAATAATAATGCGTTAATTGAATGATTTAAATCTCTCTCATTTAAACCAATCCCACCTTTTCTTATTTGAAAATAGGAAATTTTGGTTTTTAAAGCGTAGCGCGGGCTCCTATTTCTGTCTGCAGGGTTTACAGTAACCTAACACGAAGGGGATGTCGGTCCCGGGTCCAGAGCTCGCTTCGCTCGCTCTTGCAGCCAAATTCACTAGGACCAGTTAACCCTATTGAAAAAGAAAGGGTAGAATTGGTCCTTGGTCCCAGTTTCGAGTGGGACGAGTTGCTCCTTAGCCACATTAATGAGATAGCCAAACGTGGATGGCCCTAACATCAAACGTTGACGTTTAAACGAAATGGCCAGTTTTAGCTGGCCGATTTCATGAAATGGTTGGCCACATCTTGAAGTGATCAATTCTATGATCTGGCCACGACATATGTATGGAACGTAGCCAGAGACGGTCCGTAGTTTCTGCCTACCCAGATATTTTCATACTTTCCTAGGATCTGAAAACCATCTAAAAATATCATTGCCACCCGGTATAATGTTTAAAAAGTACTAAATGACGACGAAACGTAAAAAATAACATCTATGAATAAGTGTTAAATGTTGCGTTCACAACGTAATGGTTTCTTAAATTCCGTTTACAAACATTAGCAATACGAAAAGGTTCCGCATAAAATCTTATACTCATTGCTTTGCAATAAAAAGTTGTTACCGTAAGGGTATTTCAAGCGGCTTTCCCGATATCATTGTATAATTCAATCGTCGGCCATCTCTGATGTTATTGGCATTTTTACTCCATCAAATGTTTTATATCCCGAAATATCATCTCGTCGTTGAGATCATAAAGAATCATTTTTCCATAATATTAAAGCAATTCTAGGAAGCTATTGGGCTGTCAACAACTGAGAAGTATAAACATAGAATCGAATGAAAGACATAAACAGTAAATGAAGCGTCCTTTTACTTAGATTTATTCTTCGTTCATCCCAAAGTTTTGTCCCACATTCCAAAAAAATCTTCGTTTGTCCCTATTTTCACTATTGAATTCCTGCTTCCCAAATTACAAGTACTTTAAAAGTAAAGTTAACAAAAAAAAATACTTACTTGAAATTTTTGAAACAATAAACCAATACTAAACATTTAGATATAAATCACTTTTATTATCCAGTATCACAATCAGTATCTTTGTATTGTAAAGTTACACAATTAATATTACATTAGTTGTTTTCTTTTATCGGCAAAAAAACTAGAGGAGAACTTAGAACTTTCAAAAATAAAAATGAACCCAAAAAAATATGAGAAAAGGTTGATTTTACGTGGCATAAAGGGGGCACAACACCACTGCCCACAACAGCACACGAGTCGGTTTTACTGCCAAAGCGCATATATAGATGAATTATCAAAAACATACCAATTGAAACATCTGTATATTTTTACCATCATTCTTACATTAATTATTTTCTAAAACTAAATATTTACAACAGCCAAAATACAAGTAAAAAGGGTGTAAAACACCTCTTAACGAAGCCGAAAGGCACTAGTTCTCCATGTCATTGCGATTATTTTTTTGTTCTACACCATACCTGGGAACCTTCTAGTTACGGAGATATTAGGGGTCAAAGTTCCAACTTTTTGACTAGTATTTTTTTTAATACAAGTTTTTAATGTAAGATTTTTACTTTAAACGCCTCCACGACCCCCGTACTATTCAATCCGTCCATCAGAACAATGTATTGAGTGCGTTACATTGAGTTCTACTACAAAACATGATTTTACACCCCCCAAAAAAAAGTAGTTTCCCAGCAATAATTTTTGCGTAAAGTTACTTAGTTTCATGTACAGAATGCTTGGTTGACGGCTTCGTGATGAGGTGATTTACACCGTGTATACAGGATTACTGGCTAAGTTAGCCTAGCCTACCTTGAAAGGGGTTATACTAAAGGAGTCAAAACTGGATGGTTTGATATTGACAGTGTTTGGTGTCATTATTTAGGTAAACTTAACACTGTTAGATAAGTAGATAAAAAAAGTAAATCCTAGAGGTGAAGTTTGTAATGACTTTGATAAACTAAAAAGCGATGTTAATTTTAGCGGTATTTTATCTAAAACATTTATTTGAGTTATTCAACCCATTTTTAATACTTTTAAGTGGCTTAGTGTTTTATTTTACGACGATTGGGCTTTCTACTACTACATTCCAAAGTAACAGTACTTTTAGAGTGCACGCTTCATAGAAATCTATCAAAAAAAAAAACTTCACATCACTTCTGGGGGTTTGGGTTCCGACCCCACATGTAATTGTAGAATAATTTTATTGATAGAATAGGTATAGCCATCTGGCGATCCAAATCGACCAGACTTGAGGAAGTTGTTTATATCCCTTCATCAACTAGAAAAGAGGTGATGATCGTCACGGCTCAGCAGATATTCTTGAAACAGCTAAGAACACTCTCGGTTAAGTCACATAACAAACAAAACAACTTTATCAAAATCGGTTCAGCTGTTTAGGAGCTTTGATGCCACAGACAGACAGACAGATACACACGTCAAATTATAACACGGGAATAAAACAATACAAATTATATTTTGGGACGAAGGAAGCATTCTGTTTGGGACAAACGAAGAATTTTTTGAAAGTGGTACAAAGCTTTGGGACGAACGAAGAACAAATCTTTACTTATGAGCGTGCCGCATGACTCATTAAACAAACGTAATAGGCATAAATGTTACAAGGTAATTGGAAAATGTGGCTTCTATATCGAAATATGTTAATAGCTTTTTGTAGTTTCACTTATTAATACAGTATAGAGGAGCTTGTGGCTAAATAATAACAGCCGCACGGGTCGATCTTTAAGGTAAAGCCGTGCTTGCCGAGGTTTGTCCGTGGATGGGTGACCATAATTACATACCGAATTTCCTCCGTGCCTCGGAAAGCACGTTAAGCCGTAGGTCCCGGCTGTCATTTATAGATTTTTGACAGTCGTTACGAGTAGTCAGAAGCCAAAAGTCTGACATCCAGTCTTACCAAGAGGTATCGTATTACCCAGTTAGTGGGTTGTGGAGGTCAGATAGGCAGTCGCTTCATGTAAAATACTAGTACTCAGCTGCATCCGGTTAGACTGGCAGCCGACCCCAAGATAGTTTGGGAAAAGGCTAGGCAGATGATGATGACTTATTAATACAGTATGCTAACATTTTTGTTCATCGATTTATTACTCAAATGATCACCGCTAAGTTGTGCACTGATCCTGATATCGTTAATGAAGCCTAGTCTTTCTTCGTAAATGTGTAATTTTTCCATATTTTTTTTCATATTTCACGGCACTTGTGATTTCAGTACAACGAGTGGAGTTCGCACTGAATTTTGGGCTAAACATATTTTATGACACGCTAAGAAGATGTGTTTTCAAATGGGATTAAATATAATGAGCACCAAAAAATACTTTGAGATCCTAAGCTACGTTACCCAAAAAAAAATACTAAACACCAAAAAAATTGTATTCAAAGACCAAATATAGTAAATGATCACCAAATATAGTAAATGATCACCAAATTTTGTGGCAAGAAGAACTTAGGAAGCAAGTGCGAGCAAAGCGAGCTCGGGATATTGGGCACCCCGACTCGGACAGGTTAGGTTCGAAGGGGATGGCGGGGTCTAGTGAGCGAGCGGAGCGAGCGAACTAAGACCCCGACATCCCCTTCGTGTTAGGTTACTTTAAACCCTGCAGAGAGAAATAGGAGCCCCGCTACGCGGGGCTCCGTCGACTACGCCTTAGTTCGGAGCTGTGATTTTCAGGTTTTTAATTCTGGTGATCATTTACTATTTCTGGTGATCATTTACTATTTTAGGCAGTATAAAAATGTTTTTTAAGGTTATATTTACTTTATCTGGTGTTATGTTAAACATAAGCCTTTTCAAATACTTGAAAACAATATCCATTAAAGTGATGAAAAAAGAGATAGGCTTGTAGTAATAAGTAATCACGCAATAGAAGCATTAGAGTTATAAAAATATATTCCGTTTCCTGAACACCACATCACAGTAAATTAAACCCTTCTGTTTCATTCACCTTTTGTTTTCGCAGAACACCGTGACTTTACAAAAAGACAAAAGAAATTAAATACGAATAGGTAGGTACTTCCTACCGTGTGAGTTTTTGTAATAGGTACAAAGTAAAACGGATTTTTAGGGATTATTGTGTGTAGATTCGACGATCGTAAAGCTTTATCATTGGCGCGATCAATTTGATCGCTTACTTTTAATCGTAACAAATCTGAGAGTTGCTATTCAGTTGATGTTTCTGCTCTTATCGTGATTGAACGTTGAGGGATGTAGCCGACGGTCAGGGAATACCTAAGTATCGATGTTGTAACAACGAAAAAGTTCACCGGGCGTTACAGTACAGTAGATACAGGTCACTAATATCTCTGCATTCTCAAAAATACTATTTGCTTTGAATAATTCTACATTCTTTGCCTATTATTAGTTTGTAATATTAACAATATTCACAGAAAGAGAAACACTTGTAGTTACGTGTTATTACAGAATTAGACATGCTATTATCGTTTTCGCGAAAACATTCATGTGTAATGACATACACTAACGTACGGAAGTGCTGCAGATGGTTCCCTAACTTATGTATCATATGTTTACTTGTACTTTAGATAAAACGATTATTTCTTTCAACTTATAAGTCTGTTCCAGTGGGTATTCTCGAGCATAAAACTTGTAGCTATCTGCCTTTTCAAAAACTTTATGGCGAGAAGTTTTGTCGTTAGTGTGTCGCTGTGCACACGTATCCAAAAGTTTAAATTAGATGCACAAAACTAACAGAATCGATATTGGGTTCTTATTTTATTGAGAAACTTTTTGAAATGTGTGCTTATTGAACTAACTTGCCCTAATTCAATCGATCTATTTAGAAAGGAACTGAATAGCAAACGCATAGATAATATTAACCTTACAATCTTAAGTTAGTTTTTATCTTTAATACGTTAAACAAACAACTATTAATATAGCTACACACTGTTTATGAAAACAATCAGAAACTTGTGCACAGTACAAGAAAGTCGGCGCCTGAACTAAGTACGATGAGTCACAACCCTTAGCCTGGAGTTAGATAATAATAACAATCTCGCCGTCCATAACCGTACAAATAAAAATAACATTCTACATAAAACAGAAACAAGCGCTCTTGTATTGATATTGATGATGTCATTGCAATTACCATAAAATTAAGGGACTACTTATCTTTGTAAATAACCCAAGTATTGTATTGCTACTTAGACATTTCCCACGATGTTGTATGCATTATACCTATAATGAATAAGGAATATTACAATGCCCTCGAAAATTGTACATGCATTGATAAATTCTAAGCGAGCACCGTGTAACCCACTCAATATTTGCAAAATTTCAAGTTGTGCGATGAACGAATAGTATTTCATTTTAATATCTTTAGGAGAATATAAGGTTGTCTATACTTTGCGTGGTGCCGCTTCAAAAGCTCATTTTCAGTATCTCGGAGAAAAATTCACGGAGCTGAGAACGTTGCGCCGTTTTAAGAAATAGTTTACATCGGATTTTAACATGCTCCGAGGCAATTGCACTCATCTAGTGATAAATATTTCTCTAGCATATTTTTAAGGTAATTATTTTAAACTGGAGCAAGGGTTTTTGGCTTCCATATCTTTGACTAAATACTGCTCTGCTCTTATAGCCGGGAATTGATGCATTATTATATTACAGCCATTTCAGGGAATAATGTGGTCATTGATTTAAACTTGATTCATTTAAAGTTAACCACCCGTCATTTAGAAAACCGTAACAGCTGGTTGGAATAACGATTAGTCCGTTGACAGTCGCGACGACTGTCAACCCATTCTCGCTGCTAATTTACTTTTAATGAATATTCTGATAAATGCGTAGTTATGACTTACGGTTTACAACTGCTCCACCATTTTGACAATTGCTTGACATTTCATACATGGTGGAGGTGTGTAATTTATTTAACGTGTAATTAAAAGAGACAGTTCCTTATAACTAATGGCCGGGCGACGATGTGCATTTCATATGAGATGTGAAGATTTAATAGTTCTCGTGTGACTGTATTTCACGGAGTCTTGACTTTAATTACTTTAGTTTATAGTTCTGTACCTAGTGTAGACACTTATGCAATACAATGACAAGCGTTTTATTACGCTGTGGTAAGTCACTTGAATTAGTTCGAAATTATCGCTCAAGAGTTATTTTTTTAATGATAGTTACTCCACCAGTTTGCACCTCCTCCAAGAGCAGCTAAGTAAGCGAGGAAGAATTATTTTGCTATAGATGATACATTACAGTCAAATTCCGCATCTATAACTAAACAAAGGCTGGTAAATAAACGCGATAATCACATTATAGACATCGACGTTTAATGATAGAATGGGTAAAGAATTATACAGGGTGTAACGGAAAGGGTATATACATCCTTAAGGGTGTGCTACAGACCATCAAACTGAACATGTTTCTCATCATAAAACATGTTTTTCAGCAAAAAAAATATCTGCTGCCCCATAGAAAATTACAATACCTATTCGACCCAAATGTATAGGCAGCCGATATTTTTTTTTGATGCAATTTTTTTTTTATTTTGAGAAACATGTTCAGTTTCATGGTCTGTAGCACACCTTGTTTGTATATACCCTTTCCTTTACACCCTGTATACCATAATCGGATTTTGAAGTAATCCTCTTCAAGTCCTTTTAGCTGGGTGAGAGTTGGAACAGGGAAAACAATAAAGTAAAAATAAATGTCAGTTCAAAAATCTTTATGATTTCCGACTATAACCTTGGCAGCCGTGAGTGATCCAATATTTAAGTCGAGATAAAGAATGCTTTTTTTCTAAATATTTGTACAATATTATATTAATAATATTGATTTTTAATATGTTTTTAATTAAGACTACACTTTCACTATGGCAATTGGAAATATTCTATAAAATGATTTTCATACCAAAAATGTACTACTTATTTCATTTTTATTCCGAACACTTTATTAACAACAACAACAAATGTTTCTTCAACAACAACAATTTTACATCTTCGTTCATTATCAACAACCTGTTCTTAGGTATGAAAAGCCTAAGGCAAAAAAATAAAAGGTTTCTAAATCTCGCGGAATTCATTTTCGAGCTTGATAACATCGCTGATTATCCTTCAATGTGTCGACTACACGGAATTTTCCTCACGTCACGTAAAAAGTATTTTTATAATTATTAATAAAAATGAATGTTACTTTTTAGATTACAACAAAATTACGCTACCATGGAAAGTAATCAATATGTGAGTAGAGCCTCATTTCTTTCAGCTCTGGCAAGTTAAACTTTTCCTGGTAGGTATAATTATAACGTCTACGGTGACTTTTTATTTTTCATTTTATTACAATTTCTTATTCTTGCTTATTTTCTTTGTGTTTTTATAAAGAGATGACAATTATAATGTTCGGATACTGAACTCTGACTTAAATTGGTTTTTCATACCGGTAACACGTGGAAACATGATTACAGGTATTGCATTGGCAAATAGCAATCAATCAGTGATCACGTACAAGTATGATTATTTCCCGCAATTCCCACAAATTGAACTGGGCAGCTGGGCAAAGTACACGTGCTACCGGTTTTTGATGAAAATTTTATGTGAAACGGTCAGTGTAATCGGCGGGTAATATCAGAACGTTTACCGTCAGAATCGTGGATTTATTATTTTACATTAGGTACTTTTATTGTATAATAAATTTTAGAGGGTAGTTAATCGTGTAAGCTTGTTTTTTAATGTTTTTTTTTTTTTTGGGTTTGTATTATTTAATACAAATACGCCGTGAAGTATGTATATGTTACAGAGCAAGTGATTAATTGGGCATTAGTCACAATGCCCCAGCAATATCAGAAGTGCCCAATATAAGAGGGCAATTTGATTATAACTGTTGAAATAAGTAAATTGCCCCGGGCATTATGAATGATGTCCAAAACCTGTTGGTTTTTTTTTATTGTTCAATATAAAATGTAAATGTTCAGTACGAGAATTAATAACTTAAATCGCAAATTGAATACTGAGACTCAAAATTGATAGAGTATACGGCTAGGACTCATCACAAAAAGATGATTATAGGGCACCCCGACTAAATGGTTATCCAAATATACCCAAATTATCAAATTGCCCGATGATAGCATAGCAATATTAAATATTGAAGTTTTGGTAACAATTTATCACAATGCCTGGGCAATATTATGATAATGCCCTCATTTATCACTTGGTCCCTAACCATATCTAAGTATGTGACGATGAGTTGATATCTCAAAATGTTAAGCCTAACTTGTTACATTATAGAAATGTATATAATACAAAAACATTATACAAACATCATAGTATATCAATCCTAAGTAAAACGTAATAAAATAACCTAAAAGTATGATGGATGATAAATCGCTACGTTAACGCTCCTGGTGAACCCTGAAAAGTACAACATTGCAAACTCGATACCCCGGCAAAAAATAAGAAAGAAATGTGTCTAAAACCTTTTAGACATTAATTTATGAAGTGAACTATACGACGACCCAGCTAGCCGTCAACTGTCATGGGACAAAGCAGCACAATTTTCTGCTACTAATAGGTAATAGAAATGGACATGTATAAAGCTCTGGTCAAACTGAGGCATTTATCACCTGCCTTGCCTTTTCCCAAATATGTTAGGGTCGGCTATCTGACCTCCACAACCCAGTTAGTACTAGGTAATACAATTCGCCTTGGTAAGACTGGTTGTCAGACAATCGGTTCGAGGCACGGAGGAAACTCGGTATGCAATGGGTGGACACCCATACGCGGACGGGACGTCAGATCAATCCGAGCGGCTGTAATTATGGTTCGAGCGAGACCTTAGTTTGACGAACTCCTCGTCAAACTAAGGTATTCCAGGACGATATTCGATCTGTGAATGTGCTTTCGTAGAGATGTTCACATTGGCAAGAATTAGTCGCGTGATGTAATCACGAAATTCAATTTAAATCATTACAACATTCGAAGTACACAGTTACATACCGTGTGGTATACGCCTCAATTTAACCAGAGCTTTACATTAACTTTACTAATAATAGGCATTATAAATAACTTTCTTTGACCGAGCGCTTAGCTTCACAAGTCACAAGAGAATATGTTTTCAATGTGTTTCTTTGTGTGTTTGCTTATTGATTTGGTATCGATACTCGATCCACGGTTGAAGTGGAATGGATCGATACTCGATAGTCTGTATGGGTGTGACCCAGATGCATCAATTTTATAAGTGGTGTTAAGAACAATGTTTCAGATGTGTTTTGTGAATGAAAACTGACCGATTATTTACTAGTAAAGAAAAATATTTTGAGTACAAAAATATGAATAAGATTAAACTTTAAAAACGAATCAGTAGGTATTTATAGTACATTGTGTATTAAGGGCGGTAAGTAAGGAATTACGATCGAGGCTCTAGTAGAAGCCCGAAATCGAAGACTTGGGCTAGGGCTTTCTGAGTCGAGGTTCGTAATTCCCGTACCGCCCGTGAAACATACAATGTTTTTCATCACATTTGCGAGCTAATAATTATGAATATACACAAATCAGCACAAATATTATTACGAAATACGTGAACTGATTTTTAAGCGGATAGCGGGCTGTTTGCCCACACCACAGATTATACAAATGTTTTGTTCAGCAACGTTATGGGCAAATACTTACCTAGGTATACAGCCATGACGGAGAGTAAAAAAAATTAATAATTTCGACGTTTTGATACAAAAAACTATCGATTATTTCGATTTTAGAACATTAGTTGAGTAATTAAATAACATGTAACGAGATTGAATGAAATTCCTGTTTAGATAACATTTTAAGACAATTTTTCAATTGCTTGTAAACTCCTTGCTTGAACTTGCATGACCTGTGTGCTGTCATGCTGTGCTGTAAATTAAAAAAAATACTTACCGCCCTAGGGTTTTATATGGGGCATTACAGCCAAGTCAACCTGTATGTTATGACACTGTTTACGCGCAAGTGTGATGAAATAGTACATTATGGTACTAGTGTGTATTGTTGGCAATTACCGCTGAGGCGCCATTGAGACCCGAGCCGTTAGGTGAGGGTCTTAAGAGAGCCGAGGACGGTAATCACCAATACACACGTGTATCATACGACGTTTTTCAACACACTCGTGGATAAAATAACAATAAAAACTCATTTTATTTAGTAGATAATAGATAATTTTCCTTGGAGTTTTCAGGTATCACTACCTTTTACTTTCCATAACGTTAAGGGCTTCACATATCGGGTTTATATCGGGCGGTATACAACATAAATATGAAAAAAAAAATTTTTTTATTTTTTTTTATTTGAAAATGTCGTCCGAGTTTTATTTATTTCCTCGCAAATATGTTATAAAACGTCGTATGACATACGTGCGCTTTGATAATTACAGGCTCTGCTTTCTTGTAGCCCTCGCCTAAGGCTCGGGCTAGCAATATCGCCTCGGCTGTAATTTTCAACTTACCGCACTTGTATCATAATGTGCTATTACGTGACTGCCTCGTTGGTCGTCAGCGTGACTGCTGAGCATGAGCTCCTGGGTTTGATTTCCAAGTTAGGCAAAGTGTTGCTAGGTTTTTCCATCAGGAATATTTCAGTAGCAGCCACGGTGTCTTAAATTGTGCACGATTGATGGTAATTAGCTCGCCCCCTATTACATTGGACATTTAACATAACTGGCGAAATCCTAATCCTTCGAGGATTATGTATTGAATTTTATGTATTTTGCATTCATAATAAAACTTGACTCCAATGAATGAATCCAAAATATAAATATTTTTCTAATATTCTGCTGTATCTATGTCATTGTGGACTCGATGACCGCAATGCTTCTGATCATGACGAAACTTTTTACGCAACGCTCCCCTTTTTCATTGAATAAAGACATTCTGACAACGAAACGTGTATAAAAATGTCAAGCTCTTTGATATATGCCATATTTCTGTGACGCATAAAATATACGGGTCTGGCCGAAAACACCTGAGATTCATTGTCCAGAGAGCTGTGTGGAAGTGGCGAACATAGCAGTGTACATTTATTATAAAGTCGGCCTCCATTTCTGGGTTAATTTCATTAGAACGATATCACTATGTTACATGTTAAATTCCTTATATTTTTGGCAATTTATTTTTAGTGTTTTGGTTTCCGTTTTTTCAAATTAAATCAAATCATTCTAATAATCAAAATTATTTTATTTTACATAGGCCTACATGGGCACTTATAAAACGTCAACAAAAGGTGCACGGTTCGGGTTGGTCGTTTCCTATGGAGAAGAACCGGCAAGAAACTCCATGGTTACATGGTTAACGTTAGAGTTGTTAGTGTGTTCTTGTGAGTCTCAAGTTTGCTTGCTTTAAATTATTTGTTAAATTCTTAAAACTATGAAGATGCTGCCTAGACTAGCCGAGGTTTCAAATGAAAGACGTTTGCCACATTGACATTATGTGCATATTTGCAGGATTTTCATAAATACTCCGAAATATTAAATACATTTTTCAACTTACAGTGAGAAAGCTTTCTTTAAAAAAAAACGTCTAAACTAAAGCCATAAAAAGAGGAGAGTTGGATCGTAGAACTGTGAGATGGATGGATATAACTTTTAGCAATGGCGTTCAAAATTTGACGAAAGTACAGTGATAGTCTTTTGGCGTTAAAAGCAAAACGCACCTTAATAGATCCAGTCATCGGCATATATTCCAAAATAGATTGTCAGTTTACCTAAATTGATAGCACGATCACTATTCGCTTATTAGCCTAAGCAATTAGGTATTATGTACCAACCCGTATGGAGTACCTATATAAGTACTTGTTTGTCTATGGACCAATAACATTTAGTTCTGTATAGGTACATGGTTATTGACATTGAATTTTCTTTTACATGTGTAATATGTGTGTTTACACCGTATTACATGCGAACTCTCATAGACATAAGATGGCTCGATCGATCGGTCTGCCTCCCGCGCTCTCCGTAGATTTATTGGTTCCAGTCTTATCACACACTCAGTTCTTTGTGCCGAGAGCACGTGACCCAGTGCCATACAGTCACACTATGTTTGACAGTAAGATCGTATTTCCGAGTAATTGGGTTAAGACCGTATAGTAGTTGTATAATTACGAAACTGACTTTTTGAGACACTTTTGAGAAGACTGCAAGCTATTTAGAGCGATCATCGTGGATGTTGTCCGCCATGGGCAAGGAGTAGAGATCTATCAGAACTTTGCTGAGTTAAAACAACACGGTATTCTTCCATCAAGTACTGCCGGCGGGCGCTCCCGTATTCGTCACCTTATATGTATCTAGGTACCTAACGAACAAGTAAAAGAAAGCCCTAATAACAGAGTAAGATGGTCGGTTTCACTATGTCTCCATACATCATAGATGTAAGGCTCGGAATGCAAAATAATACCTATTGTATTTGTATTGTGTGCACAATCATAATTTCACTTTCACTACAATGGCAGATAATCTCAGTACTTAACGTTTAATAACAAGCTAATAATGTTTACTATGATAATGCTAGTACCTACCTATTATAGATTGTTGATATCGTGAATGGAAAAACAAAGTGTGAAAATTATTCCCCTGCTGGTTGTTAATGGACCATTAACATGCATTATTTAAATGACAATGTAGTTTCTAACAAATGTAGTTCCGTTTCGTGCGAAAGCCTATTCAATTTTTTTTTCTTAATATGGTGTTATAAAAGGAGATGATGGTAAAAGGTGATCATACATAACATTAAGCTTGTAATCCTCTAAGGTACCTTAAAGTACACTCACATTGCGCCAGTTATGTTTAAGTCCCATGTAATAGAGGGCGAGCCTATTGCCATCAACCGGGCACAAATCCAGTCTCCGTAGCTACTGAGAAATTCCTTTTGGAAAAACCCAATAACAACTTACCCGACACGGGAATCGAACCCAAGACCTCATGCTCAGCAGCCGCAATTGCGACCACGAGACCAACGGCAATAGGCGATCACTGTGGGATATAAGTTTCCCCTACATATTGCCTAAATGCATCACAACAACAGCAACACGTTACATGCATCTAACGTACTGATTCATAAAGCATCCTGTTCGTAACACATTGAACAAATGTTAAAACAATGTAACTGAAGACACGTTCAGACAGCAGACGGTTACGGTCTAGTAATATATCCTCAATCTGAAATAAGAACCGAACAATAAAAATGAACATAAAGAAGTGACATTTTATACAGAGCAGACGTTCGCCCTAGAAAGAGGTAAGTGAAAATAGTAGAGCAACAATATTTGCTCGAGTACAGAGTAAGGTTTCATAAACAATATTGTGTGGACCGTTTTACATTATCGAACGCCTTCGCGGTAGGTGGTACATGTTTTGCTAAGTTATAGCTGTTTGGTGAAAAGGGAAACATTTTCCTTACATTGATGCCGTTAGACGTGAACTGTTTTATGTAGTTTTGAGACTAGACGTCGTAATGTGGGCTATTGCCTGACTTCATCTCCTAAATTTCAGTTTGCACGCGCTAGAGCTATTAAGGCTGTAGTCAGTGTGTTTATGTCTAGGTACTAAAGTCAGAGACACTGAATATAGTGAAAAGTTGTAAATGTTTTCAATTTAACTAGAAATTGAATACGAAATTGGTTGAAAATAGGTGATGAGTCAGTGAAATACAGGAATCATGAGTTTCATAATTTCTGACACGTGAAAATGAGTGATCGATGTAATTTAGCATAACTACTAAAAGTAGGCCTAAGTCGTCGTAAGACTACACGACATGAGACGTCTAATGAATTATTTAGCAGTCGGCGGGTAATCTCCCGTCTGTACAATGGTAGCACGATCAATCTAAGTTGCAAACTTTACCCATGAGAAGATAGAACTGATTCTTGAAGGAAGTTTTTATGAAACCTACAAATATTTGAATAAGATGGTCACGTAGTTCATTAACTTACAGAACATTTTACTTAATAATATTTCAAGAAAGTCGGCATGAAGCTGAAATTCAGGTCATTTATTTAAAAGAAATTCAATAAATTACCTGAATTTTAACTTCCTGAAATATTCACGGTTCTTTATGATAAAAAATTAAAGCTTAATAACTTCTTAATTACGTGCTTACGGCTTTCCTTTCAACGGCATTAAAATGGACGTCAAAGCAATTTTATTTCTTCACAATACATGCATATTTTTCAATAAACACGAACTCATAAGTGTTAAATTCTACCAGGGCCATTGAATTATTTTTCTTGGTTCATACAAACAAAAAAACGAGCTTCGAGTACCTACAACGCTAAGATATCATTTGTTGTCCAATGACTAAAGGGTTTCCGACAGCAAAACTTTTCTACAGCAAGTTTACTGGTGGTATCAGTTTCAATTTTTATACTTATTTTTGCTAAACACCACTCTGTATTCGCTCGTAAAACTCGTGAACGATAAAATGTCACAGATTCTTAGCTAGATATATCGATGACTTGCGCTGCTCATTAAAGCGTCAACTTTCGGCAATAGCGCAATATTGCAAACGATTAAGGGTATTACCTTGCTCAATGACCTTTAAGATTTGACCTCTGTACTAGTATTTGTTACTTTTGCGCCCTCTACAGACAAACGAACATACTAAAATAAAACGAACTGAAGATTAGGCAATAACACAGATGTGTCTCAGAGTTGTCATCGTTTTTGCCTATTTTATTCGCTCTTTTACGAGTCTCGAATCTATAATAAATTATTTAATAGTAAACAATTGTATTTTACCTGCTGACCTAGCTTTCATTCTACTACATGATACTTTCTGAAGGTCTGATGATGACCAGGTAAGTGCTTATCGGTTCTCAGTAACGGTTATAGTTAGGACTACCTAGCTTTCAACATTTATCTAATTGAGTACGGGTGCTACTACATGATACATTCTGAAGGTCTGATGATGACCAGGAAAGTGCTTATCGGTTCTCAGTAACGGTAATAGTTAGGATTACCTAGCTTTCAACATTTATCTAATTGAGCACGGGTGCTACTACATGATACATTCTGAAGGTCTGATGATGACCAGGAAAGTGCTTATTGGTTCTCAGTGACGGTAATAGTTAGGACTACCTAGCTTTCAACATTTATCTAATTGAGCACGGGTGTTACTACATGATACATTCTGAAGGTCTGATGATGAACAGGTAAGTGCTTATCGGTTCTCAGTAACGGTTATAGTTAGGACTACCTAGCTTTCAACATTTATCTAATTGAGTACGGGTGCTACTACATGATACATTCTGAAGGTCTGATGATGACCAGGAAAGTGCTTATTGGTTCTCAGTAACGGTAATAGTTAGGACTACCTAGCTTTCAACATTTATCTAATTGAGCACGGGTGTTACTACATGATACTTTCTGAAGGTCTGATGATGACCAGGTAAGTGCTTATCGGTTCTCAGTAACGGTTATAGTTAGGACTACCTAGCTTTCAACATTTATCTAATTGAGCACGGGTGCTACTACATGATACATTCTGAAGGTCTGATGATGACCAAGAAAGTGCTTATCGGTTCTCAGTAACGGTAATAGTTAGGATTACCTAGCTTTCAACATTTATCTAATTGAGTACGGGTGCTACTACATGATACATTCTGAAGGTCTGATGATGACCAGGAAAGTGCTTATCGGTTCTCAGTAACGGTAATAGTTAGGATTACCTAGCTTTCAACATTTATCTAATTGAGCACGGGTGCTACTACATGATACATTCTGAAGGTCTGATGATGACCAGGAAAGTGCTTATTGGTTCTCAGTGACGGTAATAGTTAGGACTACCTAGCTTTCAACATTTATCTAATTGAGCACGGGTGTTACTACATGATACATTCTGAAGGTCTGATGATGAACAGGTAAGTGCTTATCGGTTCTCAGTAACGGTTATAGTTAGGACTACCTAGCTTTCAACATTTATCTAATTGAGCACGGGTGCTACTACATGGTGACAGGTGACATCATCATTCACCAAGGTCTTCATGACACCTTTCAAATGAGTCCAAACACGAAGGTTCTACGTAGTGCCGTCACTGAGATCCTATACCCACCTTCGGAGTCCACCATCAGTTAGGTGACATCATCATTCCCCAAGGTCTTCATGACACCTTTCAAATGAGTCCAAACACGAAGGTTCTACGTAGTGCCGTCACTGAGATCCTATACCCACCTTCGGAGTCCACCATCAGTTAGGTGACATCATCATTCACCAAGGTCTTTATGACACCTTTCAAATGAGTCCAAACACGACGGTTCTACGTAGTGCCGTCATAGAGATCCTATACCCACCTTCGGAGTCCAGCATCAGTTAGGTGACATCATCATTCACCAAGGTCTTCATGACACCTTTCAAATGAGTCCAAACACGACGGTTCTACGTAGTGCCGTCGCTGAGATCCTATACCCACCTTCGGAGTCCACCGTCAGTTAGGTGACATCATCATTCACCAAGGTCTTCATGACACCTTTCAAATGAGTCCAAACACGACGGTTCTACGTAGTGCAGTCACTGAGATCCTATTCCCACCTTCGGAGTCCACCATCAGTTAGGTGACATCATCATTCACCAAGGTCTTCATGACACCTTTCAAATGAGTCCAAACACGAAGGTTCTACGTAGTGCCGTCACTGAGATCCTATACCCACCTTCGGAGTCCACCATCAGTTAGGTGACATCATCATTCACCAAGGTCTTCATGACACCTTTCAAATGAGTCCAAACACGAAGGTTCTACGTAGTGCCGTCACTGAGATCCTATACCCACCTTCGGAGTCCACCGTCAGTTAGGTGACATCATCATTCACCAAGGTCTTCATGACACATTTCAAATGAGTCCAAACACGACGGTTCTACGTAGTGCCGTCATAGAGATCCTATACCCACCTTCGGAGTCCAGCATCAGGTAGGTAACATCATCAGTCACCAAGGTCTCCACGAGCCCTTTCAAATGAGTCCAAACACGACGGTTCTACGTAGTGCCGTCACTGAGATCCTATACCCCACCTTCGGAGTCCACCATCAGGTAGGTGACATCATCAGTCACCAAGGTCTTCATGACACCTTTCAAATGAGTCCAAACACGACGGTGCTACGTAGTGCCGTCATAGAGATCCTATACCCACCTTCGGAGTCCAGCATCAGGTAGGTAACATCATCAGTCACCAAGGTCTCCACGAGCCCTTTCAAATGAGTCCAAAACTCCAAACACGATGGTCCTACGTAGTGCAGTCACTGAGATCTTATGCCCACCTGCGGAGTCCACCATCAGGTAGGTAACAGCATCAGTCACCAAGGTCTTCATAAGACCTTTTAAATGAGTCCAAACACGACGGTTCTACGTAGTGCCTTCACTGAGATCCTATACTCACCTTCGGAGTCCACCATCAGGTAGGTGACATCATCAGTCACTAATGTCTCTATGACCCTTTCAAATGTGTCTCTATCCGTCAAACGAAATTCTCAAGATAGTTAAAAACGATAAAAAAATAAACACAACAGAAAAAAGTATTTGATAGGGTAGGTACTTATAATAGTTTTGGAGAGCTTGACCACACTTCACTTTAAATTTATTTTTATATTTAGGCATAGTCAGGCTTAGTCTATGAACACAAAATGAAATTACAATCTACTATAAATATATTAACAAGCTTAATTTCTATTTTTAATTTACCAAATATTTATATTTATACTATTTACAAAATGTTTTAATTCATAAAACATTCAAAAAGACAACTTTTGTATTTAATTTCGAAAAATTTACGCGCGTATAGCCCACCCGTCGCAAGAGTCATCGAGACACTAATGTATCGCGTCCCGTCGTTGCGCCACAGGCCTTTGCGGGGGTGCTCCAGCGGGGTACTGGTGAAGTTTCGGCTTGCTATTTATTATTTTAAAAGATTAAAGGATATTCGAAAAAAAAAACAGGTAGAATTGTGAAATACGACATTTCCTATTTTTTGGTACTCAATTGATGCCAAACTATTAAGCCGTTACATAGAACATTTACAATTTAGGTTTAAGAAGGACCTATTTACTACAATTTATTCCTAAAATTTGGGAATGTTTATTAAAATTTTAAACAGGAAGATGCATTTATGATGACCCTAAGTATAACATATATTTTTTTATATGGAAAACTCCTAAAAGGATTCATCTACAAACTTCTTTTAACATACGGTGTTTTTGGGATTTGAGCAATGTAATCCCCTTAACTACAAATGACGTACGGTGAATAGGTATGAAGTGGGTGAGGTTTCGGGTTTCAGTCTGCGGTCGAGTGGCCAGGGCGCCACGCTCTCAATCAGGCTGTTTCTAGTCGAGCGAGCGGGCGCTGCGCGGTGGCGAGGCGGCGCGTCCATGCGTGCTGCCGCCACCGCACCAAACCGTACCCGCGACTCGTGACACTTTGCCAAGAAGTCGCACACTATATCATACTGCACTCGCTTTGTACGCCACGGAAAACTCGTTGAACTACGTGCTCCAATATCACAGACTTCCGCAACTTCCCTACTCCACTTAGGTACATACTTTACTCCTAACAAACGCTGTTGTTTCCGTCAGCCAGTCTGATTATAATTGAAAATCAAATATTCAAGGGTTGCTTTATAATATTTGGAATTACGCGGGAAAATCCAATTAAACGCCTGAGTAAAAATTTTATTGACGAGTTGAATCTACAAAATCTTAAAAGTATTGTTTCTATTTGGTCAATTCTTTATTTAATGGGTAATTCAACAGTTGACTATTAACTGAGTATTGATGAGTTCAAGGGGTTTGTAGACATTTTAATTAACAAAGGGTCATGTACTGTCTGCTTTAGCTTTGCCTTCAATTAAAAGATTATCAAACTTCCTTTTTCAGACAATTAATTTCTAAAAATACCCTCTGTGTTTCAACCTAACGGGATTCATAATTCTTCCTTGGCTATATATTTTTTTTTAACATCTGTTGGACATTACGGAACGCAATAAAAGTATGTGAATAGATATATTCGACCGTTACTACTATTTCTATAGTGAATTTGAAAACGAAAAACAAATCACATTCACAAAAATCTGTAAAACCTTGCCGACGACGTGCGACGCTCAAAATAGAGGCTTCCACACAGCGCTAAAGCTGTGTATAGTACTGTATAGATAGGAAAATTAGCTCGTTTTAGTAAGTGCAAGGTGTTGTAGCGTTCGGAAACAAGCAGACATCCGGCAGGCACAGACTAAATAAGTACAAAGCAACCTCGTTCCGCCGAAGTCAATCGACTGTGTGGACTATTCCTTAGGTAATTCGATCAGGCGGAACCCTTTTACCCAAATATATGACCACCCTATCCAATTTTCGTAAGAAAATAGCGCTGTGGTTTAGTAAATCTGAAATTAATGACAATATAAGTAATCTACCTACTATAGAACTTGTATATGCGTGGAAATGTAGCGTTATTGTTACCGAAATAGTCTTAGGTTGTATTGATAGAGATCTGTTTGCAATAAACCAAAATACACATTGATAACGTTATAAATCACTAATGCTTCCGACATATTACAAGTGAGGGATTACAGAGACCCTAAAATAAAACACGTGTGTAGGTACTTTAACATAGTGCGGCATGGAACAAATCTGGCTAATAATGTTCGACACTTAACAACATGTATGGGCACTTAACTTCACTTACTCAATATTTTACGACATTCCATTAAATGGATTTATTGATATCACATTGACAAACGTCAAAATGTCGATAGTGGCAAAAAGTGTACGCGTGTGGCAGATATCAATTATTTACAAGATCAATTTCGATAAATTCAAATTCAGATCATTTTTCAGTCTGTGAATTGACAATGGTGTGGAAAAAGCGTGAAATAAGGACAGTGACGGTGATATATTTGTGAGGTAGTTCACAGTTGGTCAAGATAGGTATTAGGTTCTCTTTAACTAGTGAGTTATCTAGGATTTTTATGTAGTGATTAGAAGTAAGGTGTTGCGAAGATAAACAAAATAAAAATGCTTTAGAGGATACTGATTATTATTCTGTAGGAGTGACGAATTTCAACATCATAAATCGTTTTCATCAGTAATTCGTATCGTCCCACTGATGGGCGATTCAATAATATTATAAGTAAAACATGGCTGTATCAAACTTCCGATATCTGAAAAATAATAAAACGAAGGAGATGGATCCCCACTGATATCTTGATTGGCAACAGCCGACTCGACTCGACTTTTATATGACGTGAACCGATTAGAAGGAACTCATGGAACGACACAAATAATCTAACATTTAAACAGAAGTCTATACACGATGTCTATCATAATGTTCCGAGCGATCGGTTTAATGCCAATTTACTGATGGCTTGTGTACGATTCCTATGCTGCAAATTGCATCACACACTGTTCAATGCGTCGTTTCCTCAAGTCATTACTCATTTCAAATGGCTTTAAACTAGATGGTAAATCGTATGTTTATGAACTTCAAATGTATATAACAATCGACTATATTCCATTTTTATTAGGGTTCCGTAGCAGAATGGCAAAAAACGGAACCCTTATAGATTCGTCATGTCTGTCTGTCTGTCCGTCCGTATGTCACAGCCACTTTATTCCGAAACTATTAGAACTACACAGCTGAAACTTGGTAGGTAGATGTATTCTGTGAACGGCATTATGATTCTTGTACAAAAATTTAAAAAAAATATAGATAAGCATATCCCTCGAAACATGGAACTGAAACTAAAAAAAAAAAAAACTATCAAACCTATACGTGTGGGGTGTCTATAGATAGGTCTTTAAAAATAACATTGAGGTTCCTTAAACCATTTTTTTTTTAAGTCAATCTTTTGAAAGATAGACACTTCCAAAGTAGTAAAAAGTGTGTCCCCCCCTCTAATTTCTAAAGTAAGAGGAGAAAAAATCTAAAAAAAATATGGGGATGTAGAACGTAAAAAAAACTTTCAAAGAAAATTGGTTTGAATAAGATTTGATATGTAGTTTTTAAGTTATGGGACTTTTTCACCAAACTGCAGCAGTAACTTTGTTTTTCATTAACTTAGTATGAAAAACAAATTTAGTTTTGCGGTTGAGTGGAAGTTTACTAATGAATGTCCGTTTAAAACATTGTTATTATATTGTTTGGGGCTATGGAACCCGGTTTGCTAGTAAGACGCACTTGGCCCGTTTTTTAAGCTGTAACCAACCTTGTTTGCTTTTAACTTTAAACTTAACACCTCTTAAGTGGCACACTTAAGGTCACACTAGTCGTTCATTCTTCCATACAAACGTAGTATGGTGATTACTCGTCTGTTTAATGGTGTAGGTTCAAAACTGAAAATTGTATCAATTGGTCTTGTCATTATCTAGCCCTCTATGGAAGCAGAATTGGAAAAAAAAAACAAATTGGTTTGGAAGTTATAAGCGTCGAAACTTCCATATTTCAACACTAATTTTAACTCATCTTTGGGCGTAAATAAATAACCTATGTACATAGTATGAAAATGGAAAAAGTGAAACCATACAGGGATAGATAATTTATTCATGACTTAAAATAATTTATTTTGAGTAAATACATTTAGTAGTTTTTCCATAATATCCGAGCACAAGCACGGGGAGGGAATAATTTCAGATGACGACACTCAACTCCATGAGGGAGTGGTCGGACTCGGCGAGAGTTTGGCTCGGGGAGAAGTAGACTCCCACTACTATGATCTTCCCGAACCGTGCTGCTACGCACCCCTGACGCTTCCTGACACGCTCATGTGTAGGGGTACCGGCGGCAGCCGACGAAATTATGGCCACTGAGTCGCTCAGGTCTTCCACCCAGTTTTTCCTAGGTGAGACAAAGTACGGCTCAGCGACCACGGCGATGTTAATCGACCACTGCGCCATGCTCTGGAGCAACAGATCCTAAACGCTGCGGCAGTGGTTAATGTTTACCTGGGGAAGCTGTTGTAATGGGGCCATTATTGGCAGTCCATTTCAGCCCCCTCCCAGGTCCCCTGTGAGTGCCCCGCAGATGTTACAGCGGCAACAGTGGCGGCGGCAGCGGCGTAGGCGACAGTGGAAGCGGTGGCGGAGGGCCTTCCCTTGCCTCTGGTACTAGTGGGTGGAGCGCAGGCCCTGCCTCCTGCCCGGTGAACGGCTGGTTTGCCAGTTACAAAAGCGTGGCAAAGCAAGCCACGACCATGGCACTTCAATGATGGGATTACGAGATCGACAGAGACAGTGAAGAACCAGCCCTTCTCTGTCTGCTCGGTGGCAGGGTGAGTGCGCACCGATCCCGCCCTTGCTCCTCCTCTGTGCCCTCTGAATTTCAGAGAGTCACGCAGAGAAACGCCCCGTTGGTCCAGGTTGGACCCCTCCGTGTCAGAATATTCCCCACAGGCAGTAACATTCCCCGGAGAATAGGAATCTGTTCCCATTCCTCGGGGAAGCACACTGCCCACGCCCAGGGTGCACTGACCCAGCAGCTGCTGTTCCCTCGACGTATCGAGAGGGACCAGCAGCCATCAGGCACACGAGGTTTTCTGACGAAGCACCCCACAATTAAAAGGCATCAAATGCGATGCATCTGCTACGAGAAAATATTTTGTAAGAAACATTTCGAGTTAAATTCGGTTTAAAAAAAAAAAAAACAAGATAAATAATTTCACTTATCTGTATATCTGTTTTCATGTCAGCGGCAAAAAATAAAGAGATCGAAAGCGTACCTATTAACCGATATGAACCCGATAAAATCTGCAATCTATTAGACTGGGATATTTATAGAAGGACACACTTATATTCATATCGTGTTGTGGTTTTGATAGAATCTTTCCGAGTCTGGTCGCACAGCGTACGACGAACATCGTCCGTACAATAGCTTGATTGTCCGGGTATTTGTCATTTGGCCGGCGCAAATAGCCTGGGAGGGCTCGTATAAGACTTGTTACACAAGCATTGGGAGGCAACCGCTCCTGTATGCATAATTGCGCAGAAATGTGCCGACACACTGCCATGCAAGCCCGCTTTATTACTGTTTGTAGTGCAGCTCCCTGAAGCACATCAGCTATGCGGTTACACTAATAACATCGAGTGTTGTTGAAGCGCACTCCTAGATAGAATTATTAATTTAAAATAATTGTGAGATTACCCAGCTTTTATAGCAGTTGCTGAGCTTTATTACTATTTATGTTTTAGTATGATTGTACACACGGCGACAAATCATGCTCTAAATTTCTAGTATAACATGGCCTCGCTTTGTATAGATTGTCGTTGTTGTCACGTGAAATGAGAGACCCGCATAAACTGGTTTTTTGGTCGCCGGGCGTACAGCCATTACGGGTTTCGTTTATGGTCGCTTTTTTTCGGGCCTAGTGTTGTGCATGTGATTCAGTGGATAGTTGTTTAACTTAAGAAATAGATACACTTAACGTATATAAATAACTATGATTCGTTTGGGCTCAGTTTTAAATCACAAATGTCGGCTGTTGGCTCCCTACAGACTCAGTGTGATGATACATTACCCTATCGAATATCTGGAGTAGGGATTACAAAGGTCGTCCCAAAGGAGAACCCCAAAAATCTGTCCCCAACTTTTTAGGAGCTTTTTGGACTTTTTTGGCGGAAATATTGTGGATGAGGATTATCGGGTATCCACACAAAAATTCACAACAGGTCTGGAATAGGATTCTATTTGAATCCTATTCCAGACTTACAGAAAAATAAAGATATTTTCTATGGTTTTGAAGCTGCAAGTTGGATAAATGATTGTTTTTTCATGTTAACACATGTGTAGTAAGTTAAAAGTGTAGCAATTTTCTCATAAATCACATTTGTGTTACATAACAGCCAATTACATCAACACACCGTACTTTATACGTTATTATGTAAATCAGCTAAAACTATTTTGCTTGCTCCAGTCTCACCGAATAGCTAATTAGGCTCATGCAGGCACAGCTTGAGAACCTAGCTTTAATAAGATTCTGAGCTAGCATATTCGGGTTAAATTAAGTCTGTAATTACGTCGTTATAAATATGTTCATAGAGCTGTGGCAGAAAGGTGCTACAATATAAAGCGTTCTTTATCCCCTGTCGTTAATTAAATTATTAAGGAAATTATTTTTTAGCTGGCTGAAATAAGTATAAAAGGTTTTTAAAAAAGTAGTAAAACCTCCCTTATCCCGTGGGCCACTCGGGTGTCGTAAATGGGGTCTTGTGAAATTGTCTCATAAGATGGGTTTAGCAGCATCCATAAAGCTGAGTATTAGTAGGAAATAAGCAGGTACTGAACATGTTTAACGTCATAAAAAAAAATTTTCAGCAAAAAAATATCTGCTGCCCCATAGAAAATGGCAATACTTAATCGACCCAAAAGTATGGGGCAGCTAATATTTTTTTTGCAGCAAAACATGTTTTATGATGAGAAACATGTACAGTTTGATGGTCTGTAGCACACCCTTAAGTATGTATATACCCTTTCCGTTACACCCTGTATATATAAAAAAACATAACAATGTAATTGAAATTCGGGGATTTGTTACATCGTTCGTTCTTAACTTGTTTTACCGACACCAACAAAGTGTAAAACTTAGCGCTTTACAAAAATTTAAACTACCTAGCGGACCTACCTTTGTATAACGTTACCAATTAGCGTTATGCTAACGATACAAAAGTAAGTATATTAATAACGATATCCGTAAGTACGTTAACGTTATCTAATTACTAATATTAGTATCGGCAAAAGTTACCATTCTACCGGTAATACCGGTAATTTATACGGTTATCTCTTTCAAACGATGTCTATTGATGTTTTACACGAACAACTAATCATTGGAACAACAAACGGATAGATGTGTTTGGCGTTCACGATAGTTGGTGTGACGTGTGACTACGAAGTGACAAAAAAGCGCGCGCGAATCGTCTCGTTTTCATAAATATCTGACTGATCGTCGTAAAATGCTAGCTGTTGCCTCTCCGATTATAAGAGCCGAACGTAAGCCGTACGGCACGAGTTTCTGTTTGGCAACGTTGCACCAGGTAATGCTAGTTTTTAGCGAATTAAGGCTAATAGTACCGCTATTTAAATACCAGTAAATCCTATGACTTATCGTTATTTTTAACGTTAATATTTAACGTAGCATAAAGATAAAGATAAAGATAAAGATAATTTTATTTGTCTAAACATGCGTATACATGCCAATGAAGCATGCAGGATGTCACAATATTAATAGTACGTACATGTTTCACCCGCAAGGCGTACAAATTTATAAAATTTACAAAATAAAAAATACAATAATAAATTACAAAATTAAAACGAAATAACAAAGTCGCTTCAAAACCCACATAGTAGTCAGTCATACATTGATAGGTCATAATTATAAAATAAATTATTCGAAAATGTGTGAAAAAACAAGATTACTATAATATGAAAAAGAAAAAAAAAATGTCAAACAGTGTCATTCAAAAAGTCATTTATATTATAATAACACTTATCTGTTAATAAATTTCGAACCTTTTTTTTAAACAAATTTATTGGTAATGCTTTATAGGTCTGTGGTATTTTGTTATAAATTTTAGGAGCCATACAGAAAACGCTTTTTCCCATTAATGCAGTCTTTGACGTATGCGAACACAGTTGATTATTATCACGTCTGTTACGGGGAAAGGTGTCTGCTAGTCGTGGAAATAGAAATTGATTAACCCTAACAAAAACCGCAATTTCAAAAATATACAGAGACGGTAAAGGCAATAATTTGTGTTTTTTAAATAATGGCAAACAGCTGTCGGTCGATTTCAAATTAAACATAGCACGAATGCATCTCTTTTGAGCCTTAAAAGCTATCGCTTTGTCTGTGGAATTCCCCCAAAATATAATGCCGTAGCGCAATAACGATGCTACCAGACCATGATAAGCTGTTACTAATGCATCTGTGTTCAGCTCTGGGGCTAATTTATATAAGGCGTACGCAGCGGAGCTCAGCCGTTTACTTAGGTATTCAATGTGTGCCTTCCAGTTCAATTTAGAGTCAATCATAATTCCTAAAAATTTTGTTGCGTCAACTTTATTAAGTACAGTGTCCTCGTAAATTGCGTTAGGATCAAATACAGCCTTCGTCCGTTGTCTAAAATGCATGACAGTTGTTTTATCTAGATTTATTTTTAAGTTGTTCCTGTTTAACCACGAAATAATTGATGTCAAAGATTTATTTATGTCACTTTCATATATGTCTTTATTTTTACATGCTATAGTCATAGTGCTGTCGTCGGCAAAGAGAGTCATAGGGTGTTCAATAGCACTCGGCAGGTCATTGATGTATATTATGAATAATAAAGATCCGAGTACGCTGCCTTGAGGAACCCCGTATATAGGTGTGCGTTCACTTGATACATAAATTTCCTCTTTCTTTGTCTTAAGATTAATTCTCTCAATTTCTGTGTATTGTTTTCTATTAGTTAGGTATGACTGGATAAGATTTAGTATGTTTCCCCTTATGCCGTAAGCTTCTAATTTCTGTAGCAAGATCCTATGGTCAACGTAGTCGAAAGCTTGCGTCATGTCGCAGTATATAGCACATACCGGGATTCTCCTGTCCATATTCTTCATAACGGTATATAAAAAGTCATAAATGGCCATCCTGGTTGACATATTTTGCCTAAATCCCCTTTGCTCTTTACTTAAGATTTGTTTCTTTTCGAGATATGAGTACAATACTTTAAAAACATATTTTTCAAAAATTTTAGATATTATAGGAATTAAGGCAATTGGCCTATAGTTAGCCATGTGTTCTTTATTGTTTTTTTTAAACAATGGTTTCATTCTTGACACTTTTAGGGCATCCGGAAATACACCTGAGCTGATGCACAGATTCATTAGATAGCTTAAGTGGGTACAAATGTTTTCAGAAACATACTTTACAACCTTTGTTGAAATACCATCATAACCTGTACTATTTGTGGCATTTAACGATTTAATTATGTTAAATATGTCTGCAGGTATACTGGGTGCAACAAAGATGGAGTCTTTCCGTTTTATGATATTCGTCGTTACTTTGGTTCCTGACTCTTGACTTGGTTGAATTTTATCTACAAAAAAATTGTTAAACGCGTTAGCTATTTCAAGAGGGTCATTTACTATTTTGTCATCGACCTTTATATAGCTAATGGATTCTTTAGGTAAAAACGGTTTCGATTTATTTATTATGTTCCATGTCGTTTTAGATTTATTTGTTGCAGTTTTAATCGAGTAATTGTTTTGAGCACGTCGAGTCAATCTCATAACTTTTTTAAACCTTTTTGTGTAATTATTAAAAATGTTTTTATTCGCCATATTTGGTTTTAATCTGTAATGCCAGAGCAGTTGACGTTTCTTTTTGCTGCATAGTTTAATGCCATGTGAGATCCATTTTGATTTTTTAATTACATTTATCGTTGTCAGCTTATATGGAAAACAAAGGTCATAAAATAGTTTAAAATTGTCAATAAATTTGTTAAAAGCGATATTTGGATCGTCCGTTTCATATATATCCGAAAAAGTCAAATGTTTCAAGCAGTCCTTAAATTTTACCATATTCTCTAAGCTAAAGTCCCGTTGTTTTCTGCGCCAGTATTTTAACATAAAAGTTTTTTTTACCGGGCATTTTATTATTTGCGCTGTGTGGTCTGACAGCGCAAATTCAATTACGTCTGTTTTACATTTGGCTCTAAAATTATGTGCGAAATTGTCAATGCAAGTTTTGCTATGAATTCTGGTGGGTTCCTTTAAAGCTAACTTAAGATTAAAATTTAGAAACAGACATTTAAAATCTAACACAACATTATTTTTCTTCATTATATCAATGTTAAAGTCTCCCGCAATAATAATATGTTCATACTTTTTTTTACATATGTTTTGTAATAATTTTTCAATTGTTTCATAGAATACATTTAGGTTATTTCGTTTCGGTACTCTGTAGACACATATGATAATCATATTGTATTGTATGAGCTCCACACCGCAGCATTCAACGACACCAGTTATAGATGCCCCAGCTATGTGTGGAACTTCTTTCCATTGATGTCCGTTTTTAATCAATATACAAGTCCCACCTCGTTTACTTTCTTTCCTACAGAAAAATGATGCTAAAGAATAATTGGGTATATTTAAATGGCTTTCGTACCCTGACATCATGAAGTGCTCAGTAATACATAACACGTCAACACTAATGTCCTTTTCTGACAATAATTCATCTAGGCAAACATTTAGATCATCGACCTTATTTAAAAGCCCCGCTATGTTTTGATGCATCACGTAAAGGCTTTTAGTAACGAAAAAACTGCTTTTCTGTTTCTAATACATGTGTGGGATGGTGAGAAGTTAATGTTATTAGAGGATTATCGACAGTCTTATTATTATAAATGTTGATGTATTGAATGTCATTAATAAGCGCTAGGAGATCAACAAAAATGGAATGGAACCCAAAATTATTTAGTTGGCCAGACTTCCTGAAGAATGTATTATAATCATAGTCGACATTTGCATTTGAATCTAATACATGAGCATATTTGTGTATCCAAATATCTTGACATAAGGAATAGTTAAAGTTCATGACTCGCCAATTATACATGTTTGAGTTTATGTTATATTTATATGTGGGTAGACAGATAATAATATTAGTATGCGTTATTTCACTTAGAGTATTCCTTATGTCTAAAATGAGTTCTGAGTAATTTTTAGCTATTTTAAAGTCTTGTTCACCTATTAAAATTACACAGTAGTCATTCATCGTGAAATCGGTCAGTTTTGTGTTTATCCCCTGCAGGAGGTCACATGTAGCTCCATCTGTTGTTATATAATGACAAAATTGAAATTGTTTATAACGTTACTGTTTTGACAATTATACCGGTTTTTTTTTTTTGGTCACGGTAACCGTCCCTGCTAGCAGAAAACTAAGAAAATTCTGACCCCGAGGTCCTTTTTCAAACCGCATTCCCGGATAATCATCATCATCATGCCTAGCTTCTTCCCAACGTTCTTGGGATCTTTAAGTCTAACCGGATCCAGCTAAATATCAGTATTTTATATGGAGAGACGGCCTAACTGACCAGTTTGACCTCCATACTTGAGTACCTACTGGGAAATATGATACCGTTTGGTAAGACTTCTCGTTACTTCTGGTCAAACTTGTAAAAAAGACTGCTTAAATCTATAGCTTAGCTCCTTTCCGAGGCACAGAAAAGTGAAACGGGTGGCAACTCATCCACGGGCCGACCTTGGCAAGCATAGCTTAACCTTCAATGGACACTTGTAGCTGTTATTATTAATCCACGAGACCCTCACATTCCCAGCTAATGTTGTATCGAAATATTTTTCATATTGTTTTTATTTTTACTGACAAAATAAATAAAGGATGTTGATGGATTATGTGATTACATCTGCGTGACCTATTTTGAAGGATGCGGGTTGAAACGAGTGCCTAATAAATAGGTCAACTGTGTGCTAATTTAAATCACTTCAACTGCAGGCTGCATAAATCGACTTTTATTTATTCAATAATAAATATTACTTTCTAAAAATAAATGTTAATTGTATCAGAAAGATTTTCTTTTCGTGACGCAGTTCTCTCATTGGTGCAAATTGGTGGTAACTACGGGTCCTTTCATAAATTAAATGGTTCGATGTTGATTCTTTTTCAATTCAATGACCAACCAAAATTTTGCGGGAAGCAAGACTAATTTCAAAAGCGCCAATAAAATTGCGACGAAGATGTGATCTAACGGCATATTAAAAATTTATTACAATCGTTTTCGGAGGCAGTACATAATAGCCTATTTTAAATTCGTTTCGTGACCGGCACTCGAGTTCGCATCTCCCGATAACAAGCTAAAGACAGCGATAAGTAGCCAAGGAAATAACGATGCTTCTAGCATTTGACAGGAAAACGCCTAACTTTTCCAAAGACTATACAGAGATATAGAGTACTACAGATAAATCAAAAGCCATGTGCCTACTAGAGGGCGAACCAATTCAAATTGCTACTCCGAATTTCATAATGGAATAATCCAATTTGCCCGACCCGAGGATCGAACTTTGGAGGACGCTCAGCAGTCGCATCCCTCGCGAAATCAAGACACCGGACGCACTGTCAATAATTTTCGTAGTGTTCCATTTGTTCCATTAACGATGATTCCACTTGCCTCCGCTAGGTGTTCAATTTATACATTTATACTCCAATGATCAATATTTACATAATTCCCAACACTATTGAATAATAAAATTATTGCAACGTTCCGCCATTTTGCTTTTATTATGCTCGAATATGATATTCATAGTGTGTCAAATGAGTACGTTATGCCAACAATGAATGCATTAATTTGTGTTCATTGAACTATCGTTTCGATATATATATATATATCGTTAGATATGATCGAATGATCAAATTATTAAAGCCTAAAATTACACCTGGACTACCTTAATGTAATAAAGTAACATGGGCTGACAGAGACTTACGGCAGACTAAATTATATAGCAATTATTGTAATGATCTCTTGAAAAATCTAGATTTTAAATTTTTTTTTTTTTGTAAATCCCAGGTCGAGTCTGCCTGTCAGTGTTGAGGGTCTTTGTGATCCTAATGAGATCGCCAATCTGTTTAGTAGGGCCTTTAAGATCGAGTCTCCCCTAGGTCCGTCGTTGGATGGGTCGGAGGTAATGGGGGGGTCCGAAGACATGCCTATCAGGTTTTCGGCCAGCGAAGTAGCTACTCGTACTGTCATGCGTAACTTGAAAAGAGGCAAGTCGCCTGGTCTAAGTATAGAGCATCTTCGATATGCAGGTAAGCATTTGTGCCTGAGTCACTCTTATCTTCCAGACAACTTACTTAAAACTATTGTTGTGCCGATAAATAAGAACAAAACTGGAGATGCGAGTGACAAGAACAACTACAGGCCTATATCGCTGGCTACTATAATTGCAAAGGTGTTGGACGGTTTGTTTGATCGGCAGCTGGATAAGCACTTAACACTCCATGACGCACAATTTGGGTTTAAGCCGCTTTTATCCACGGAGACAGCTATCCTCTGTCTCAAACAGACTGTTCAATACTATACAAGTAGGAAAACTCCTGTATATGCGTGTTTTCTGGACTTGTCCAAGGCTTTCGATCTCGTGTCCTACGACTGCCTATGGAGGAAACTATTAAATGTTAAGGACCTTCCAAGCGATCTCATTAGAATGCTGAAGTTTTGGTATGAAAACCAAAACAATTATGTTAAGTGGGCTGGTGTCCTGTCGGATGCATACAGGTTGGAATGCGGAGTGAGGCAAGGGGGAACCAGCTCACCCAAGCTTTTCAACCTGTATGTAAACGAGCTGATCTGTGAGCTCAGCAATACCAATATCGGGTTTTCCATTGACGGGCACTGCGTCAATAGCATAAGTTACGCGGATGATATGGTATTGCTGAGCCCATCGATCAGTGCACTTAGGAGGCTTCTCGGCATCTGTGAGGACTATGCGGTGGCTCACGGCCCCATGCACAATGCGAAAAAGAGTGAACTTTTAGTTTTCAAAGCGGGTAACAAATGTTACGACACTGTCCCGCCAGTTATCCTGGCGGGCGCTCAGCTTTCCAGGGTAACAAGGTTCAAGTACCTGGGGCATTGGGTCACTGATAGTCTGTCTGATGATGTGGACATGGAGAGGGAACGCAGAGCATTGGCAGTTCGATGTAACATGCTGGCTCGTAGGTGTGCACGTTGTACTAGAGGTAAAAATTACACTCTTTAAAGCGTATTGCCAATCTATGTACACATGCGCCCTATGGGTCGGCTATACAAAATATTCATACAATGCGCTGCGGGTCCAATATAATAACGCCTTCAGGTTTATGTTGGGACTACCGCACTTTTGCAGTGCATCGGGGATGTTTGCGGAGAATGGCGTGTCTGATTTTTACGGTCTTATGTGGACACGAATAGCATCCCTGATGCGGCGAGTGCGCGGTAGCTCTAACAGGCTGGTGGCTATTATGGCCGACAGGATGGACAGTCCAATAATGTGGCATTGGATGACCACTCATCGTGCGTCTTTCATATATTTAAAATAAGTTCTTAAAATATGTGTAGTTTTCTAAAATTATTATGTTTTTAAATATGGACTTACTTGGTCTGAAATAATTTTTTTATTATTATTATGATAAAATAAACCCAATGCCAATTCAAATTGACCAATTCAAAACCAATGCTACTCCAGTATCAAAACCGTAAAAATAAATAAGCGACCTTTTTAACTTTGCATTTCGAATTTAGTTTCTGAATGCTAATGAAGTAAAAAGTTTGAACTGCCTTCAAATTAAGTTCCACAAGAAGTAGAAGTCGTCGGCTCTACGAAGAGTTAATTGTTATTTGCAACGGATTTCAATGGAAATTGTTTGAAAGGACTTTTCCAAACCGCCAATCAAGCCTGTCCCATTTTACTCGATGGCACATAAAACGGTAATGTTATGTTGGGTTTATCCGACATTACTCGTTTGTTCTCACTAGTTCGATACAGAAATTATGTTCATAGCGAAAAACCGGTTCATTGTGATTTATGAGGGTAGGTAGCGCCGGGTGTAATATAAAACAAGAACTTTCTACACGCTTGAGGTTTTATGGCATACTTAAGTACATAACTTCCATTAAAGAATCATACACGTAACTTTCTTACGACTTTATAAAGATGAAGAACTTACCAAATTCATGTTTGTTATCCGCAGAATGGTTCATCAGAAGAATTTATTACTTATTTATTAAAATGAAGTCTCCTGCTAGGAAAGTGTAGATGATTTTGTAGAATCCGTAAAATAAAGACTAGCTGCTAGAAGATTTATGTTCTAATAACTCATTCAAATGTGCACGTACTTACTTACATTTATAAAATTGGTGTCTGCCGGCAAAGCTGGGCTAGCTCTCTACAGCGGCAAGGATAAATTATATTACTTTGTGAATCCACTGAATCCAAACCAAGTTACAGATTATTTTAAATTTTCCATAAATGGTAACTTTCCACTGTTTCGGATAAAGCCCTTGCTATATATTTTTATACTACATTTATTTTCTTTGTATGTTGTGATCGTCGTTCTTACAATTTGCATTCTACTATCACTGTAAAAAAGGTACCCATGGAGCGTACAATATGTATCTTATGCATGTCAATATTATTGGCTATATTAAAAATTTACAATATTAATAATACATATACACTCTGAATTTTTGTGGTTGTTATCCTTTGCATTGCTTATTTAACGGTCATACAATTTAGAGAAACAAAATTAAAGGACATGAACGTATCGATTACGTTCGATTTTGGGTTTTTGGTCTATATATTTTGGTATAATTATTATTTTGCTAATAGCATCTATGACGTTGTTGGTACATAATAAAATCGATGGCATGACTATTTTGGCACCACAACTAATAATCCCAAGTCAAAAAATGAATTATTTGCATATTTTGACAGCCAATGTCTCCGAAACCCCACGGATTAGGATGTTGCAACTAGGGTACGTATATTTATATACTTCTAGGGATTTTCTGTGCACACAGTTTGCCCGTATCGGTTGTACTTAGATTTTTGGGTGAACTATGGCACCATCTCCTTTAACATGACATTTTTTATTTCTTACATTGTCATGCGATTTACATTACATAATTTTTAAATAAAATGGTCTCGTATCAAAACACTAACTGAATGGATATTGTTACCTACTAGGTATTTTACGGTACGGTATGGGTACTTTTCGAAAGTCCAGTTTTATTTACGTTCAAAAAACCTATAAAGTTGGTTTACTGCCTAAATAGTGCTCTCTTGAATATCTGAAAAGGTTTCATTAATCCTGAAAGGAGGGAATAACTTCAGGCTGCTAGATATTTGTTGAAATGGTCGTAAAACTTTAATGTGGACACGTACTGACTAGGTTTCGCTACTTAGGTGTATCACAAACGTGCTTCTTTTACGTTGAAATAGGCAATCGTCGATATATTTAAAACTATATATGTATGTATACTTTTGGCAATACCAATGCTCACTGGTCTAATTTTAAAGCCAACTTAACTCATTTATCTACTAAATATTAATCTATTACTCACCCACCGATAACGATCACTGCATACGATTTCTTATTAGAGAAGAAAAGGACTAAGGAAGGATTAAAAAACATATCTTAATAGGAGTAAAAGTAGGTGGTGAAAGTTTTTACAGAAGTCCGAGACGTACAAGAACCTTTTTCGATTTGAAATAGGTACAATCGTGCACACAATTGGTCCCCAGAAGTATACTGTAATATGTTACCTTATAAAAGTTTTGTTTTAAAGCCATTAGCGCATTGGGTCGTGCAACCGTAGGTGCCGGCGCAATCACTAATTGTACTTCCTAACGCTCCGCTGCATCCTGCACGATTGTTCTCCGCTTCGAATATGTACAATTAGTCGATACCTTTTATTTCCATGAGTTCCTTTTGTTTTATTACCTACTCGTTCACCTTTAATAAAATCGAAGAGGAATTTTACTTGCACTACGATTTCAAGACAATTCTTATCTCATTTGATTTCATTTTACTTCTAATCGTCTTAGATGATTTATGTTGAAACTTATAAATGCAATCTAAAGAGAAGAAAGTATTTTTAGATGAGATTTCGTTTCATTCAGAATTATTATTGAGCGAATCAAATTTTCCAGACACGAGAAAATAAGGGTTAGCCAACAAAGGGTGTAAAAACACCGTTATCGAAGCCGAGAGGCACTTGTTCTTCTCGAAATTGCGATATTATTTCTGTAGAGGACCATACCTGGGAACCTTTTAGTTACGGAGATATTAAAGGTCAAAGTTCAACATTTTAAGACGTTCTAAAAAAATACAAGTTTTACATACTTTACCTTTTCTATTCAATACATCCATCAGCACATATTTTGAGTGCGTAACATAGAGCGTTGCAATAAACGGTGATTTTTCTGACAAAAAAAAACCGAGTGTTACTACTTAGTGCGATATACAGAATGTGTATTGCTTGGTTCACGACGTCGTAAGGGTCAGTTTACACCTTGTATCGATTGGGGTTGATAAAAATCTACGTCAATAGAACCGCGGGTGGGCGACATTAAACCTAGTTTAGGTTTATTTATTGCGTGTTATATTTAGTAATAAAAATAATGCCAATAACGATATTTCAAGTGATTGGTGTAATTTATCTTTCCGAATACACCCACTGGGAATAAATTGGTTTGAGGCCAGCGGTAGGCTTTTACTTCCAAACAGTAACTTGATTATTTATTAACCTTACTGTTATAGAGAACACTCAATCTATCACGCGAGGGAAAAAGAAAGTTCTAGAATGTCAGCCGGTAAGTGGTAACCGATCAGCATGGTTTTTCTGATTGTGATGTAAAAATGGAAAAAAATAGGTTTAGGAATTAGGAGGAATACATACGACTGCCTTTACATTTTTTTAAGTTTATAATAGGGGGTACCACGTGCCAGGGCTGCGGGTTTTTCGAAAGAGATACCGCGGCCCTGGAACACAAAGGGCTAAGAAGGAACATGGGTGAGTTTTAGTCAGTCAAGTCTGACACTCCCTCCCGCTCCCCCCAGAGCGAGAGAAGTCATTTGATGATTTCCCACCAGTAAAAAAAAAGAAAAAAGGGGGTACCACGTGGCTATGTTGTCGCCAAGACAAAAACTGATGTGTCGCAAACAAAACGACAAGCAGAAAAACCAAAGGGAGGAAAGCAGAGTCGCTCAGCAACGACCGCAACTAAGGGCGCTGTGATGAACCACGAACAGCAGGTTCCACCGAAAAACACATGCGATGGTGACGGCTTCATCAAGGTGGAGAGAAAGAAGAAGAAGCCTACGTATCGCAACCAGTGTGGGACGGCGCCAGCAGGATCTAACATGCTGCTACGTCCTGCAGTACCGACGACGCAGCTGTACCTACGTGCCCCCTTTGCACCACTCTACGAAGACTGAGGACATCGTAGAGTACCTACATACGGTTGAAGACCAACTGGACCTTGAGGGTGGAGAAGCTGGAGGCGCGCCATAACACATATTTAAATTGGTTTGTGATGCGTGTTCTGACTCACCATTTGGTGACCTTCCTCAATGAAGAGTTTTGGCCGAAAGGTGTGCTGTTTCCGCATAGCTACGTGACACATCACAGCGTAACAGCGTGCAGTATTTAATAATTTATTTTTGTATAAACTATTTATTAGTTTATAGTTACTGTTTTATACGTCTTATATTTATGTTTTGTGATTTATGGGCCTTAGTTGCCTGAAATAATGGATATTGTATTGTATGGCAGAAACAAGAGGTTCGGTTGCGAGGAACACTTATAGGTGGATATAAAATGTACTACCTTGGACAATTTTATAGGAATTCGTGGTCAAAAGCTATTTTATTATCCATACAAAACTAGAAAACCTTCGATTGAACGTCCGCGATCCGACCCGAATTAAATCAGAAAACTTATTATTACTTCAAACTTTTCGATTTCGATCTAAAAGTTTTTCGGAAGCAAAAACATATCCGAATGATGTCGTAAAAAGAGTATTGATTGCTTGACTCGCGCGGGCGGCACTAATAAATTGTTGAGTTCTCATAAGCATGTACTTATTGTAAGTGCATGGAGGTAAGCTGTAATGGAAAACTACGAATTGAACTTTGAAATATATCATCAATAATATTAGAATAATAAATAACTCGACCGCAGATGGAATAACGTAATCCTGGTTTTTATATAACAGTTTATATTTATTGTCAGTTTACGTATAGAGTTACGAGCAGACTGTATGTCGGGTGTCGAAAACCGTTCAAAGGCAAGCTTCACACTGAAATGAACAAAATAAACCAATATTCTATGAGCGGTTCTATAAACAAAAATAACTAAGTATTTATGATGTTGGATGATCCAATTGTTGAACGTTTACGTTTTACGGGCTCGGCGCTCGGGAACAAGAAATCCTTTTGACGTCTTTCGGCAAGTTGGAAGAACGCGTGTGTTACATTTTTGTCGTGTCATACGTTAAGCCCGGGATTTGTGGGATGTCAGTGAGAGCCCGGGGCCCCGAAACGTGGTATATTTATTTATTTATGGCGCCGTAAGTTTGTTTTGTTGTCCTTTTTGACGACTTGCCGCAAATTGCAAAAGCGGATCAAGTGTTTTTTTGGAGTTTTATCGCTCGCTAACCTCCTTCACACGTAAGGATATACATATTCTGCGGGTTGTTCGGAAGAGATACCGCGGCCCTGGAACACAAATGGCGAAGAAGGAACATGGGTGGGTTTTAGTCAGTACAAGTCTGACACTCCCTCCCGCTCCGCCCAGAGCGGGAGAAGTCATTTGATGATTTCCCATCCGAAAAAAAAAAAAAAAAGGATATACATATTCAAGGAAAGTAAGAAACTTTTAAGGTTTATATATCAGGGAAACGTGTAAGAAAGAATTTTGAAGAAACTAATTCGGACAGTTGCACTTTGTACGGGAGGAGTACAAAGTGCATCTGTCCGAGTTAGTTTCTCCCTCCTCCCTTTGAAAAATATCGATCTGTAAATTAATATGTTGTACGCAAGGAATATAATAACCCCATCAACCTGCTTTCTTCAGATTCTCCAAATTATTTCCAAAATGACGAAAACTTTCAATGGCGGGCTTAAATCGGATTTCAGTTACAGCAAAATGTTTACAAACTGTCGATTGTGGTTAGTAAACAAATGCTTTCAGACAACAACTCATTAAGTCTGGTTACAAAAGAACCGGCTAGCATGACTCAAAATTGACCTGTTTGTATGGAACTATCACGCTTCGATCGCTGATGGTGAAGGCAGACTCACTGGTTGAAATTCAAGTTCGATGTTTATGGAAATTGACTACAGTTATTATGTTTTTATTCAGTTGCCTCTGGTTAAAACACTTGAATTTCTTCCTACCACCCGCATTGGAACTCCGAACTTTTTTTAAATTATACAGAATCGGAGAAATCTCGGCATCTGCAAAAATCCAACTTAAATCAGAAAAACAAAGTATGTTGTAGTGCACTCGTAACAACAATAAAGTCAAAGTCAAAAGTCAAAGCATTTATTTCAATACATAACTACAGTCCCATTCAATACATAGCTACAGTCCCAGTCACAAGGCATAATAACTTATGAAAGTACTGTAGTTGCCCATTCCGTAGCGTAGATCTCTATGGAGAAGAACGGGCAAGAAACTCCATGGACACTCTTTTAAATCAAAATATGTTACAAAATCTTGGTTACATCATTCATGTTAAGAATTACAAATATGTGAGAACAATGTAGAAATATGGGCAAGTTAAGAGCGTCCAGAGTAAAAGATTAAATCAGTAATTAAAAATAAAGTAACTAAAATAAACCTTGGCAGCTAAGAGATGACCAGTCACAACTGACAGCGCCCGTTCACGAACATGACGCATGTATCAGCCATCATTCAACTCAACCATTTTGAAGGGAACTAAACGACCCGACACACCCGCCACCATCAGCGTGACATTTAAGTGAGAACGACATTCACTCAACCACCAGGGTAATTTCGCGTCAATGAAAGATGTAGGTACTCATTAAATGGTGGCTTTACAGTACATAGTACTCACACATGTGCTATGCAATTATATAATACTAAGAGATTGAATCTATACAATGCAATAAAATAGTTTCGATTGATTTTGTGCATCAGCATACGGATGAAAAATCCATGCTTTTAGTCAATTAATCAGCATGAAGGGAGATAAGTAATTAATATTGATCAGTCAGTAATAGCCACAAATTAATGAAATGGAAACAATGATAATATAACAATGCACATCTGTTATATCTGAAATGCAAATTGCGGTACTTTTCATATTCCAACTTGTGGAAATTATCATTCTGTGGTGGCTGCGGCTCTGGTTTTATGAAAATGTTAATAATGGAAAGTCATAATACACATAATTATGTTCAGAATTTAAACATCATTTAAAATTACACACTGGTTAGATACAATATAATTAAGTAGATAGAGCACAGACAAATAAATCTAATAAGCAAACAAATTTAGGAACATAACATGTTTGCAATCCTTTCTTATTTGTTCTACAAGAACATGATTTCTATATGCATTAGAATCCACATTCCCTTACATAAATAAACCGCTATTTAATGCACCGTCTATCATCACGACATCGAGTCACAGCCATGCATCTAGATGCATGGCTGTGACTCGATATCCTGGAAACGCCAAAGGTATTTCCTCCCTGACAAGTTAAATCAGCGTGGCTACATCTACACGGTGTTGTTTTGCATCCTTGTCAAAATTTAGGAGGTTTTCAAAAGATATAAATAATCAATTAAAATTACGGTACCTTAGTTAATTATTAATAAACACTGATTTTTTTGGTTGTTTATGTTTGTCAGTATTTCAGAATAACCCCCTTAACGTGGTTTGGGAAAAAGAAATTATTCAATAAACGTTTGAGATAGTTTGTACCTATGTGTGGAAGCGCGGTTATAGGGCGAGAATCAGACGGCCCGCGTTTAAAACACGGGTGGTTCACACTTACCGATTTCCGTAAATAAGAAAAAAAATAAAAATTACTTAGCAATTTTATTATTGATTCGGGACGAGAATCATTAGCATAGTTACCTCCTTGAATTTGACGAGGATGCAAAAAACCACCTTGTAAATGGGATAGCTAGCTTCATCTACCTATATTGCATGGCTATTGAGTACCGCACTAAGTGATATTGCTAATAATCTTCAATGAGCATCCGACGTAAGCCCGGCTTGAAGAGATCGCTCTAATTAGTGTCATAAGGATAACTAGGTGCATATTACAAAGGATATACTATAGTAGGTACAAATTGATAGTACTACTATTGCTAATGCTTTACTGTAGGGACATGTAAGTATAGCTGAGGGCAACTTGCACATAAAAGAGTTATTCCCGGCTTTTGGAAGCTTAAAAAATTGAATATTATTGTTGTGGACCGACCAACCTCATTATAATAGTTTAGTAATTGGCAGTATGTATTTTTTATTTAAATACTTTTTTAAACTGATTTGAATATAAAAAATAATAGAGAACGATTGTATGACAACCATGTGAAACGTAAAAAAAAAGAAAAATATATAATATTATCTTAGAAGTTTTTATTTTATGTTGTAATCTAGGATCTAGTGGCTTCCATCCTCCATATTATATTGAATAATATATTTATGTCTTACGAATGTTTGAACTTAATAATTTTTATTTGTTTTCATTTCGTTCTCCACACAATGGTGAAGATAAATGACAGTTACAAGAACCAACACCAACATTTTTTGAATGAAATATCCGTAAAGCGAAGCGAAGCAAATGAAATTAAACACAAGCGCTGAACACTAAACAGATTTTTAGAACGTTCTGAAGATAACAAAAAATATATGTCGGAAAACGGTAAATCCTGAAAGTGGTTTTTAAACCCAGGAGTGGCGCGAAAAGACTTAGCTAAATGGGGATTGCGTGCAAAAGCGCCGCTATTGGGCTCCACTCTGATAGTGAGATTATTTACAGCGTGCTGCTATTTTTATAACGCGAAAAATACGGAACATATTTGCATGTCACATGACGATTTGCATTATTCAGGAGCATTTGATTTTTGCAATAAAAATTGTGAAATATGCATAAAAACGTGAGGACAAAAAAGCCTTATTGAGCATAATTATACATACCAAAGTACTTACGAACTTTATGTATACCGTTCATCGGTATTTTGAACTTCGGAGTAAAGTAGGTATAATACAGTCCAAACTTACATATATTGTAGGTTGAACGCACAAACACTAAGTAATGCCATTGACGCCCTGCCTGTAGTCTGTTCAAATAAGATAACTGAACTTGCCTTTATATTCGACGTAGACGTCATACGTCCCCAGCGGTTTTGTTTTGTATCAAATCACATCTAACGATCCCAATTAATTAAACAAAATAACAAAGATTACTTGAATTTGTGCTGAATCCAAAAATTGTTTCAAACAATTTTTGAAATTGGATTAGTGTAGTTTCAGTAATAAAATAAAATTTAAGATAGAGATATTATTGGATCTGAAGCAAAATCAACAATAACAAGAACTATAATTTAGCCAATTAGAGTTTTATAAATCAACAGTTAGACAATACGAGACCTTTGAATTGTTTGAGACTCAAATAACAAGTAGCTTAATAAAAGTTATATTGTAATAGTTTCGAATCCTGTTGAACAACATCAGGAATTGCCACAATTTCAAGAGGCAATACTAATTGGTATCTACAACAAAGTATGTTCAGAACGTCCTTAAGCAAACGGTAATTTGATCGATGCTCAGCGATTGTATTACTCAACAAGGTACACAGGTCCATAGGTCCACTCACCCGTCCCCGGCGCGGCGTTCTGCGACAGAAACCCACACAATCAATATCAATGATATACTGTTGACTGTCCAATTGTTCGTAGATAGCTACGAAATTATTCAAAGTACGCGATGACTGACTTCGGACTAGAATTAGGGTAATCATTCAAATATTCATTTCAATATTCGAATAGTAATATAATTGAAATAAGAATATTCGAATATTTTTAAATCATCTGAATTTAGGTACTCGTGTCTTATTTTTAGGGTATTTAATCAAACCCATCGTGTACGCACCAACCGAAGGCTCGATGAGTCGTGTCGTGTGTGAGCATTCAGCTCTAATCGGGAATTATCGTGCTGACTCCGCTCTTTTGTGTCAGACTGTGCGCGTGATTCAGTTTCGGTCACTCGCAGGACCCGTCTTGAAATAATTAAACTGAAAGGCGCAACGAAAGTAGAGGCGCGCTCAGGGAGGATGGAGCGTCGATCTAGGTCAATCTCTCACACTTCCTAGGCGTTTCGTTTCCAATCCTTGATGCAAATCCTTGCGCACTCTGAGCATAAATGCTGGAACCCGAAAATAAAGATTCATCGAACCTTTTAGTAGATGGTTCCGTCTGAAGTTTCCCTCAGTATAGCTGGCGTTGTTTGTCGAACAGTCTCATCCGGTAAAGCGAATGATTAGAGGCATTGGACCCGAAACGAACACATCCTATTTTCAAACTTTAAATGGCTGAGTAGTAGTAGCTGAGATTTGGTGACGGTGGCAAGTTCGCAAATTTTATAAGCAAAACTGGCGCTGTGGGATGAACCAATATTTCGAATAATATTCGTATATTCGAATTTCACCGGCAAAAATATTCGAATACCTAAATTTGTCGAATATTTGCAAGCCCTAACTAAAATATGCATATGTGATGTCGTCAACTATATTTAACGCATTGCTTGTACGTACGATAACGTAACTTAGATGCAGTGTAGTACTTCTCACTTGTGGTACGGGGATGATGTGTTGAAAGCACATATGGTGACTAAACTTCGTTTATAAAAATGGAAAGACTAAGGCGATTCGTGTCTGCACAGGCTGCGCACTTGTACCTGTGCACAAAAACTCGAAAAGAGGTTCCGCAACAAGACATTTAAGAACATAAAATTAATTTATAATGATCAACTCGAATGACTTCTACAGCTCCATAGTAAAAGCCTTTTTATTAATTCAGCCTCTGAAGAATTAGGTAGATCAACAAAAATATATTATAAATGTTTGTTCTCACTTAAAGGTACATCCTTCCTAAAGATTAATTGGCTGCATGCCTTGACAAAGCATTGCTCAATACCTATTCTCATCTTGATCTCTATTCACCTTTAATCATCTTATTAAGGTGACACCTATAAACGTAATAATTAACAATTAAAACAAGCAATCAAATCACTAATGTATCCCTTTTAACGCCGTTTTTATGCGCAATTACATCCATTGTCTAACAGACATTAATTGTTTAAGTGATTTTCTTGTTCACTACAACAATAAAGCGAATCAACGGTCTACCTAAGACCAGTTTTTACAAAAACCCATACATTAAAATGGCTAAGTAAGCGATTAAACAAACTTTTGTAGTTAAAGATACTAAGCAGTCGTATCTAGAATCCCGTCTGCTTATAATAGTGTAACTTTGTAAATGGCAAACCAATTTTGTTATAACAAAAGTTTCGAACGTGCGCCGTATCAGGAAACATTTAACTCGGAACAATTATCTCTGGGATATAGCAGAGATCAGATATCATAAGGGCATAGCTACACGGGTGTTCTGTACATAGAAATGCGAACGTCCTATTTCATTGGAACGTGAAGCGCCTCCGAAGTTAGATATTGAAACTCTATCTTCCGTTTTTCAATTTCATGCACGTACGATGCCGGTCCAAAATTTCAAACTGAAAAGAAACGCTCGCTGTATTGTGAATACATATTGAAACTATCGAGGCTTTGAAATTAATAACGTCGAGTGAAGATATTTTGACATTAATTCAATCAGAATCATTGATTAGATTCGTGACGTGAATATGCAAAAGGGATAATATTATCAAGTAAACAGACAGTGAGTTGTAGTGGAAGTTAAAAGTTCACGACCCTCTGTGACGAGCGCCGACCTCGAGTCGCTACATACCTCGCCGGTTTATACATATTTACGCATTCACATTCACACATTTAATTGAAAAAAAAAAAGTATGTAAATATTAATTTGTATCTGCATTCACTTTACACAGCGGAGCCTTTAATGTCACCATCAAAGTGATCTATTAGCACAAACAGAGGATCACAAAGAGAATAATAATTTATACACAGTGTTCGGATCTCACTCCATGATTTATTTGTAGTCGAATGTTTTCTCTTGAACGAGAATATTACCGGGTTCGAAAATAAAATATGAAGCAATAACGATTTAGATCCACAAATATGGAGCAAAAAAGGTTTCAAATCTATATTCTCTTGTTTACAGATTGGAACGAAAGCAATAAACTACAATTAATGATGGTGGACCGAGTTTTGAGCAGTCTCTTCCGAAAATACAACACGAACAGTGAGTAGCACAATGGTTACTAATGAATCTGCGTAATCATGGCGCATTCAAACATAACGGGAGCCCAGTTGTTATTTAATTAGTGTAAAGTTAGGGCGGCCTGAAGTTATTTGATGTGGTGCGCCCGTGCCACGGACTCTATCAGCGTTAGTTATGCACAAGCATCTTCTCTCTGACATCACGCCTAGTTCCTAAGTGTAAGTAAATAAGTGTCATTATCATCTGAGATTATTGTTGTTTGACACAAATACCTACATAACCATGCCACATCTGTTAGTAGGAAGGGCTAAAAACAATTGCCACTTTTTACGTTTGCTATTTTACATGGATTTAATCGTTGTTTGACTGAATTTTGATTTGACTCACCAACCCTCACACACATCGCAGAAATTGGAATTGTATCAGATAACTCCATTACAAATTCTCTGTCATTGAAACTCCTTTACCTTTTAATTTTAACCAGCCAAATATCATGTCCAGTATGCGACGTGGAGTCTCGGTGAGAGGGCATGGAGGGCGCGGACGGCCGCGATGAGCTGCTCGAATGGGAGGCGTTGTACTTGCGCCTGCCGCTGCAGAACTCGACGTGGAACGCCACGGAGTGGGACCCAACGGCCTGGAACGTCACCGTGGTGCCCAACGCCACGTGGTGGGAGGCTGCCGCGCCCTTCGACTCGCCGGCTGCGCTGGTACGCGCCGCCGCCAAGGCCGTCGTGCTAGGACTACTGATTCTCGCCACTGTAGTCGGTAATTATACACCTTTGATATTGTAGTAGCATTGCTGTCTGTGACTGTGATATGTGTGTTTATTTAGAGTTTAAAATCAAACACTATTTTTATCAACCACGTGGTCACAAGAATACTATGTCAATTTCGTACGACCATGAATCTATAAGATGATCATCAAAATCATCTTCACCGATAGCTGAAGCTTAGCTTGTGACTGTCGCGCCGTGGATCAACATTTATTTTATCTTTATCCTCCTTACTGATAAAAACCACACTGTTTCAACATTTCTTCTGCTCGAATTTCCAAAATGCTGACTCGAAATATTTCTCATTGAACTTCATTTGTTCGATCAGCCTTCGACCTTGTAGGTACGCCAGCAGCGAACGATTTCACCTCATATTTCAAAGCGTTCATAGATTCTCTATTTTCACACTTTAATATTAATGGATTCTCATTGGAAAAATATGGAGCCGATTCCGAAAATTTATAGTAGGTATACGTACGGCATAAACTACAATTTCATGTCGAAAAGTTAAAATGTAACTGATACCCATTTGACAAAATGTTTGTTCGGACAAAACATCCATTACGTAGCTATACATCAAGCCTGGCGGGCTCGTTGCGCGGCATCGTCAAGCAATTTCGGGATTGGTCTCGCGTGGAACGTGTGCTAACGTCGACATGCGGTTATACTCGAAACTCCGTGTTGTAGCACTTGTAGCTGACTTTGGCCGGCCAATGCAGTTTGCTGTTTACGAGCACGTTAGGTACTACGTCGTTCAAGTTAATTTCAGTTTTGCTACAAACACTTTCGACATTTGCAATTTGTTTGGACTAGTAAGTTGTATGTTGAGTTAACATAACATAACATAACATCATGCCTATATTCTTAGAGGGGTTGCTTAGAGACACCGTATCGTATAGCACACGTTTTGCTGAAGAGTTATGTTGAAGTCGGCCGTGTACCTATACATATAAGGCGGATGTTTCAAGTGATTTTGCTGGCGATTTTATGTAGTTTTGTGGTGTAATGTTCATCAAAATCAGGCCCATTGAGTATGTTTCGCTATTCCTGATAGTTTCTGATTTAACCACCCACATCAACCCTCCCATACACCCTTGTATATTAGTAAGGCTATAATTTTGCCATAAACGGGGCACAGATAAGGTACTTTGCATGACCTAGGAATCGAACCCAATACCTCAGATTTGCTGTTGCTAACTTAACCAATACAAAATTATAGTTGAATTAATTGTTTCAGGAAACGTATTCGTAATAGCAGCAATTCTGTTGGAGAGGCACCTGCGCAGCGCGGCGAATCAGCTGATCCTGTCGCTGGCTGTGGCCGACCTGCTGGTGGCGTGCCTGGTGATGCCGCTGGGCGCCGTGTACGAGGTGGCGCAGCGCTGGACGCTGGGTCCCGAGCTCTGCGACATGTGGACCTCCGGAGACGTGCTGTGCTGCACTGCCTCCATCCTACATCTCGTTGCTATTGCACTTGATAGGTGAGGATTATTTACCTACCAATGGGAACAGTACGGAAATTGATTTGGACTTTTTGTCAACTTAACTATAAATATTTTTCTTTTTCTTGGAAGGTACTGGGCTGTGACAAACATCGATTATATTCACGCAAGAACTGCGCGCCGAGTAGGCCTTATGATTGCTTGCGTGTGGGTTGTAAGCTTCCTGGTGTGTATCGCACCGCTGCTGGGATGGAAGGATCCCGACTGGGACCGAAGAGTCTCAGAGGACCTACGCTGCGTCGTCAGTCAAGATGTAGGTTACCAAATATTCGCGACGGCATCGTCGTTCTACGTGCCAGTTCTCGTAATATTAATATTATACTGGCGGATATACCAAACTGCCAGAAAAAGAATACGTCGGCGGAGAGGAGCTACGGCGCGCGGCGGGCCTCCCCCCGTGCCAGCCGGCGGAGCGCTGGTCGCAGCCGGGGGCAGCGGCGGGATCGCAGCCGCCGTCGTAGCAGTCATAGGGCGCCCCCTACCGACTATTTCCGAAACGACTACAACGGGATTCACAAATGTATCTTCGAATAATACGAGCCCCGAGAAACAGTCGTGCGCCAACGGCCTCGAGGCAGACCCCCCGACCACAGGCTACGGCGCGGTGGCCGCCGCCTACTACCCGACGCTAGTGCGGCGCAAACCCAAAGAGGCTGCCGACTCCAAGCGCGAGAGGAAAGCGGCGAAAACATTGGCAATAATAACCGGCGCGTTCGTAGCGTGTTGGCTTCCCTTCTTCGTGTTAGCCATCCTGGTGCCGACGTGTGACTGCGAAGTTAGCCCCGTGCTGACGTCGTTCTCGCTCTGGCTGGGCTACTTCAACTCGACGCTGAACCCGATCATTTACACGGTGTTCAGCCCGGAGTTCCGGCACGCGTTCCAGAGGCTGCTGTGCGGGCGGCGCGCTCGTCGCCGCCGCGCCCCCCCCTAGCTGACCCCTCTCTTCGCCCTCCCCCGACTGACCTCGTCTAGTTCGAAACATACTTATGTTACCTTGTTACATTTTCAGAGATATATTTACACCCCATTATTTTTTGTACGTGATGAATGTGAATACGAAAACCTGTCTAGTAAATAAATCACAAATTCTCTTTAAAACGTTGTTTCATTCGTTCCTCGCCGCCGCCGCGCCGGGCCGACTCGACAGGCCGAACAGCGGCCCAGATTAAAATTAAAGCAATATAATGAAGGATCGGAGCTGGAGAAGGGACTCAACACAATTTCACAAATTGCTATTCGAGTAAATATGTAGTTACGTTGAAGAAAACTTACAAGTTCCAAGCCAAGCCAAATAAAATCCGTTACGCGGGAAATCATATTTGTCCCAAGAGAACCAAGTTTATAAAGAAATGGAAAAAGTCCTAATTTCAATCCCCAACCTGATTAAAGTATTCTTTAATATTTGCACTTCTAGAACTAATTTCGTGTTTTATATTCTTAAAACTATGAGAGTATTTCGAGCAGTTGAAATATATTATAAGTTATAGAACTTGATTTTAAAGTCTGTTATCTCGAAACTTCGTTAATATCGGCAACATTAAAACCAGGATTACGACCGTTCATCAAAAAGTGAGTTTCTACAATAACCACAGAGTACTTTTAAACCTCTGGCAAATACTTGCAGAGTTATAAAATAAATGGTATGAGGTACTAGCACGCTCAAATAGCCACTTTATCACAATTAATGGATAATCAATGAATAATTACTCACTCAAACCTTCAATATACTATAATAAAATTTGCACCCTATTATGAGCTTTTCACGTAAATTGATGTGCCATTTTAATGAATTAATTCGTGTCAAGCAAAGAGGAGACGACTATAATTTGTCTATCTATCAAAAGTACCGATCTAGGTAGTTTTTTTAAATACCCTTATCTATAAGACACGTACGATGGGGACATTCCACATCGCATAAAATATCTAATACTTAGACCACAGAAACGTTATCTTAAAGAACGTTAAAAAGTTAAAAGTCTTTCATGCGTAAACCATATTTATGTTACTGCTAAGAAACATAAAAACGAAGATCTTTCTCATGTACACTAGAAAAAAAATCTTTAAATTCTGTGATTGAATTCCCTTCAGGTGAAAAGCTTCTTATATTGACCGTAAACCTTCATAGAGTAATTTAACGATATAATGGGCATATCTTTAATGTGCCATTAGATTCCCTGCTTGTTCTTTATATGTTTGGACATAATAATTTTATTATTATTACTTTGATGATAAGCAAGACGAAATTTATTCTTACATTACAAAGTAAGTGCTGGTTTTTGCAAGCTGTTTTACATCATTCGGAAATTAATTTTCATTCAATGCGTAATACAACATTCCATATTTTTTGCAATGACCAAGCACAATATAACTTGTTTAACAAATGGCTGCCAACGGTAGAAACTCATCAAGCGAAATGTCGGTTTTAACTAGCTCTCAATAAATCTGAGAAAAATATTGTCCATGCAGTCAAAAACTGCGCTTGCAAAATTTTTGTTTTATGAATCCTGGTGATAAAATCTTTTTATATTGCAAACGGTAAAGGTAACTTAACATAAACTGGGGTTCGTGAATAGAACATCACGAACTCCTGCCGTAGCAGACGTTAGAGAATTAGTATTCATTAATTCCTTAAGCTGGGTTGACTATAAAGCTGATCCTTTGTGCGAGCCTATAATCCGCGTCCAATAGATTCCCCTAAATGACTGTAGTCAGTAGGTGTGCGGCCCTGGGCCCAAGCTCGGGCCCCAAACTAACATCCACAATTTACTGACATCGGAAGTGTCTGATTACCATAAATCCGCTACAAAACTTTAGCTGACGCGAACTTTGACCATAAACAATATCAGCGGCTTCCCTCCTGACTCTCGCCGCTGAGCGCCTACATTGTTCGCCTACAACTTCGGCTGTTAATTTAAAGCTACAGTTAATTAAATTGTACAATTTTGGTAATGAAACAGTGTATGCGTAGCATAGAAAACTCTTATGAGCGTTTACGCGTTACGGCATTTCATACAAACTTTCAAGTCTTTATTTTCCAAAATGACTGAACCGATTTTAATGAAACTTCATACGCATAAGCAGGAGACATAGGTCAAAAAAATCACTATATTTTTTTTCGCTAAATTGGATTATAGCTAATTTAGACCGATTATAAATTATCTATAGAATCATTAATTTCAAACTATTTTTTTTTAGAGACGTTTCGAAAATGTATTTTGGGACTTTTGAGACCTATATATCCTGCTTTTGCGTATTAAGTTTTATTAAAATCAGTTCAGTCATTTCGGAAAATAAGTTTGTATGAAATGCCGTAAGGCGTAAACGCTTTTAATGAATTCCCAATAATACGTATTTTGATTAGTTTGTTTGATTGTTATCGAAATTGTTTTCATTGAGCTCGCCAATTTCATCTGCGTTTCGACTGTTATTCTCGATATGAAATTGACAATTTTGTTTTTAAATGAAATGTGCTGATTCCAAAGCTAGTCTGTACAAATCATGAAAATGATTGAGACAAAGTAACTAATCAACCTTTAAACAAACGTGAGACTCTCGGGACCTACATAGTTAAGTCGGTCACGCCCTGTTTTTGCGCTGGTTTTGTAAGCCTAGCTTGCCGCGAAACTTGTGGGAAACGGCCTACTTATAAGAATGTTTTTTAAGAAATTGTGAAGTTTTGATCCAGTAGGGTTAATGTCATCCTATAGGTCCAATAGCAGATCATGGCGATATCAAAATGTGTACGGTACATATCTTTTATACCTGATAATGAAATTCTATCATTCAGTATATCATCATCAATATTTATTTATGTTTACACTTTAGTGCTTGACCTGATATGAAATATGTTCTCGTGAGTCAGAATATAAAAATCTCCCAAGTTATCCAAGAATTAGTACTAAATTGCAATCTAAAAAGGAAACCCAAGATGTTATAAAAAAACACTTCGATCTCAAGCTTGGAACCATACAATCTAGAACTTAACGCCCAATAAACTCCAATAATAACGCTCGGACACAACGTTAGCGACTTTACCACAAAAACAAAGCTATTCATTCAGTTAATATTTCTACTGCGTACTTCCGAAGGAAAATCGTAGTTAAGAGCCGATAATAAACCCACTATCTCCTACTAACGCATCCAATGCTGGCCAGTTAAGTACGAAGTTAATGACTGTCAGAACGTGCCAGAGATCGAACTCACCGATATTATAACGTGCTTAATGTCAACTGCAAGTAGCGACAATGGATTGAACGCAATATTTCCTTATCGGACTGCGATATTATCGGATCATAATGGAAACCGGAATGTGACATAATCCTAATTTTATGTTACGTAATGTGAAAAATTATCTCCGTGCGTAAGGTGAAATGAAGCATTACTTTTTATTATATCTTGATATGAAATGAGGTACCTAATGTTTTTAATATTACGGCTGAGGATTAACCATTTAAAAATTTACAAAATAAAAAGACATCATTGGCCAATAAACACATTCTTTTTACGTTTTTGACAAAAGTTTAAGCGATTAATAACGAATGAAAATTAAACGATTCAACACTTCAATATTTTACACTCACAATCACTGAATGTGTGTTTACAAACATAGTATGTTTACTAAACACGTCAAATAAGCTCTCAACGTCTTCAATAAAACACGTTTAAAATACAAACGTTGTTTTTTATTAGCTTCACAGAGTACCTACATTTATCCATCTTTTGTGAAAGGTGAAAAGTAATTTCGTTTCTCTTCAAATAATGAGAAAACATACCGACCTTATCAAGGTGTGTCTGTGAAATATGGCGTTGTAGGTAGGTAAGTAAGTAAATCCTCGTACCTAATAATGAAACGTTATTATCATATAGACTACAAATATTGTGTACTAAAACAAGAAGTATTTTTTACGGGCAAAATACCCGTGCCTGCTATTGTAGTTTAGAATAGTCTTTTCTAGACGAAATAGGTTACTATCGAGACTAAAATAAGGATAAAGATTTAATAAAATTGTGATATGAAGCACAGCTACGACACACTGTAGCTGGGTTATTGCAAAAGTTTTAATACAATAAGCAATGGTAGCCCAGAGGCAGCGGCCCTGACTTACGAGATGTAGCTTGTGGGTTTGAACCCAGGCAGGCTCTTTCAGTTGTTTTATTTATTTCATCACCACTGCTCTCAAGTCTAGACGTCTACGGGTTGATATTGAGCTCTTTCTGTGGATCCCGGCCTACTCCCTCTTGCAGAGAGGAGGCCTGTGTCAGAGCAGTCGAACGACAGAGGCTGAATTTATGATCCTCTACCCCAGCCCCAGCTGCTAAGTCCAGGGGTGTGTGCCTAACGATTTACCTAAACCTGGTAAAAAAAAACTTAAGAAACGTTAAACGTTTGTGTTTTTTGTAAGAGAGGTTATAAGGCTCGGCCAGACGGGCCCCGTTTAAAACACGGGTGGTTTCTTTGCGGGTGAGTGTCTCATTAGTGACGTTAAGATGATGTGATAATCAATCAAAATATCTCAAACAATTACATAACTGTGTTACTTTAAAAGAATTCAAAATGATATCAAAACGACAAGAAATTGTTTTTTTTTTCTGACAAAACATCATCATTATCATCATTAGCCTATAATGTTCCCACTGCTGGGACACAGGCCTCCTCTCCTATGAGAGGGAGTGGGCTGTAATCCACCACGCGGGCCCAGTGCGGGTTGGTAGATGTCACATGTCTTCGAATTTGGTTCTAGGACATGCCGGTTTCCTCACGATGTTTTCCTTCACCGTTTTTGAGAGCAGCGATGATGAAATAAATTACACAAAGTAATGCGCCTGCCTGGGTTCGAACCCACGGCTTACTGCTCGTAAGTCGGGGCTGCCACCACTGGGCCACCGCCGCTCTCAAAACAAAACAAAACATCAATACCACTAAAACAGCACAGAAATTGTTGCCCAGAGTAAGCTAGTCTGCGACCATCTCTTCTTATTCCTAGTCGTGTATCAAGCGGACGTATCTCTAGATGTCAGTAGGTCACTATCGCTAACCATTATTTATGTCTGTCATAATTCTAATACGCACATGATGTATAGGTATAAAGTTCATACATGCAGTCTTTCAGTACTTAATCACCCTGTGCGTGTGGGAAATGATCAATGGATGTTACTTTTATCAAAGAGCGATAGCGGCCATGTGATTTATATAGATTACCGCATAAGCACAACGCAGTACCGAATTCACGTAAGTATTTTGAACTACAAATATAAAATAATACACATAAAGGTCATTGACGAAGTACTGGTACGTGCTGGTAAAGAGTAGAAGCCAGCTACACATAAGTAGGGGACAAGCTACTATTGAAGTAGTATCATCGGAAACAATATCTGCGGTTGGGTTAAAAAACCGGCAAAGTGCGAGTCGGACACGCGCACGAAGGGTTCCGTACCATTATTTATAAAAAAGGAGCAAAAAAATCATGGGAGCCCCCTTAAATATTTATTTTATTTAGTTTTTAGTATTTGTTGTGCATTCACAGAAATACATAATCTGTAGAAATTTCAACTGGGTACCTATCACGGTTCATGAGACCTGGTGATAGACGGACGGACGGACAGCGAAGTCTCAGTAATAGGGTCCCGTTTGAACCTTTGGGTAAGGAACCCTAAAAATGAATCGTCGAAATGTATGTACGCGCATAATTTCCGAACGACTGCACCAAATTTGATGATTCTTTTTTTGTGTTCGTTATTTTCGGGACAAGTTTTGTGTGGAAGAAAAAAAAAAAGAACGAATAGAATGTTTAAAAGGTGAGGTAGGGTAGGTAGGTAGGTAGGGTAGGGTAGAGTAGGTAGGTAGGTAGGTAGGGTAGGATAGGTAGCATAGGGTAGGAGGTAGGTAGGAAAAAGTGCATTGCAACGCATGCCGGGTACAGCTAGTTAAATATAAATCAAATAAATAATTCACGCTAACTTTTTCATGTCAGAAATTCATCGCGGCTACGCGAGTAGCGTCGAGGTTCTGCTACGCAAGGCACTGCTACGGTCGTAGCAAGCCTTTATGCGAGACAAAGCTCTGCTACGCTCGTAGCACATGTTAACGGACGCCATTTTTCCATAAATATTGGTCACCGAATTTGAAGATAATAATGTGTACAACAGTGATAAAATAGACTGATTAAATGTGCATTATATTAACATGTGCTGCGTTGTGCATAAATGTACATTATGGAAATTAAACAGCACGGAAAACGCTACGAGTTTTGTAGGCGCACTCTTCTTCGAGTATAAAAGTATAAATACTTTTTTGATATTCAGCTTTATAAAGAAGATTGCTTATGGGATTATTGACGAATTTACCTTACAAAATACATGACAAGATTAAAGACTTACAAGATCCCATACTCTTAAAGAAAAAATAGCTACATTTATTCCAGATCATGCATGATATTCTTCGTCGGATTTTCTATGTTTTCAACATCTTAATCACACGAGATTTACAGCAGCGCTAAAATATTATTTTCCCTTTACATATTTACGTTCTCAAAGCTTAATATTTATGTACACAACAACAAAAACCATCAATCAGCTACCCTTGGTCTGTCAGTTTGAGAGTAACTTCCTCAAGTACTACTAAACGGGACAAAAAGTTGAGTTTACGCTCCATTTGATGAAGCTGGGAGTCTCGTCACCGCGGCGGCCTGTTTGTGCCCAAAGTGATGGAGTTTGCAGTCTAATCTCATACCACGACCAACAAAACTCGTTAAAGGGAAAATTCCTGTGACGCTTCGACGTGATTTATTGGTTAGAACTAATTAACTGAATACACATTTATCATGGATTTGGTGGAACAAACGGTAATGCTTATTATACGGGCCTGTTCTAGTTCTACAACAGGGCAATGGCCTCATACAGAAAAGGAGCACTGATGGTGATTTTTGACCGTTGTAGTCTCTATTGTGATCTTACTCTTTTCACATCGTCGTAGACTCAAGAGGCAATCTCTCTTAAAGCTTTTCTTAATACCTACTATAACAACTTGCAACATGAACATTAAGCTTTTTGATAGCATACGACAATCCAATATATTTTCTACTTTCTATCATCGTTATCGCTGATAGAATGGCTATGTCGAAGCCCTCAGTTCGCAAAAAAAGTGTCCCTAAATCTCTGACCTTTAAGAATATATCGCTAAAATAAATAGTTCACAATAAATAATATCAAACTACTATAGAACTAACGAGTACTCGTGGATAGCAATGGCGTGGTGATTGCGGGGAGCCGACACAACTCGCTACAGTTTACTTTGAGTCTCGCCGTCCGGTCACACCACCATTACACGAAGTTAGCTTACTTTACCCGAGCAAACTAAATCTGGCCACACTATTACTGGACTTTAATACAAATACAGCTTTAACACGGTCTTAACACTTTTTACCCGACTACGGCGAAGCAAAAAGGAGGTATGTATGTTCATCTGTTCCCTCATACTCGTAACGTCTGAACTTCTTGTCGTAATATGACAAATGAGATATTATGGGAAGCGTCTTACACTGATATTCTTATTCGTGAACTGAACTTAAGCCGGACTAACCACGCCTACATACTGCCGTTTCTTTATAAATTGAATTGTTAAACGCCTTATTTTCTTCTGTCAAATTTGAAGTACTGGAAAACTATTAATTATATACATATTTAACATTGTGTTTAAGTGACATATGACAGGATAAAACTATGGGCTTGACAAAGATAGCTAGCTAGAGGAGGTACCTTATTCGAAGGTCCACCAATTGCGGCCAAAAAATTCTAGAAATACAATTTGGTCAACTGTTGTCATGGCCACAAAAGGTTTATTAGTTCAAAAGTGGATCTGGGAAGGCTCTTAAAATATGGGTGTTAGAGTCCGCTGGTTATAGGCTAGGTGACGTCACATTAAATTGGATAATATGGCGCCCTGTAGAGAACATAAAGTAGAAATGAAATAAATTTTTTTTTTTTGGTGTCCTGTTTTGTCTCAAATGAAAGGGCTTTAGGGGTTTTAATTTCTACATTTTTGAAATACGCATTTTTATTTCAAAAATGTAAAAATTAAAACCCCAAAATAATTTAAATAAGAAATAGGATTACCGTGGTCGTATGACACCTACATCATAAACTTTAGGGCAAAGTTAATCATGGTGGTGATGATGTTATGGTGAAGTGGCGTGAGTGTGCAAGAAAATTCTTGTTTCATACTTTTTATAACGAAAAAAAAAGCCAAAAGAGAAAAAGTTTATTTGGATTAAAATATGTACCTAAATCCAAAGAAACCTTGTTTTACTGTTACTACATAGTCGTAATTTTACAACGTTTCAAATCTAAAATAAGCAGAAAAAAGAAGATAGTTTTAAGTTTCAACGGCACTGCGCCTTATCAAAAACGTGCCAGATTCACAAGTGTTGCAAAATTAATATATGGACAAATGGGTGTGATTCAAAACTGATGACGGAAGTGTCGCGTGACAGGCAAAGGTGATTAACAACCGCACTAACCGTTATATAACAAAATGTATGTATGTATACAGTAGGCGTGTTTCCCACAGTTATGTTGGAGCACTTAATTTATGTGATCGCGCAAACATGCATAGATGTAACCCGCGATTACTAACATGACAACATACTGAACATTCATTTGCATACGAAATGATTTAATTATAGTTAATTATGGTATAAATGTCGCACATAAACTACTGGCTCGCATGATAGTACCTTATACCTAAACAAATGATTACCAAGACTATTTGTTATACATATATTGCTAGGTATTTTATGTGCTATGTTAATAGATTGCTAGATACGAATATATTGTCCAGAAACTATTGGGCAAACCTTTATTAGAGATAAATGAAAAATATTTATTTATCGCAGGAGCATGAAATGCCTAAAACAAATATTTATAAGTTCAGCAGGACGGAACAAAAAACTATGAAAGCTTGCAAGTCGTTATTGCAGCATGATGCTGTGCTATTGGGGCGCACAGCACAGCGGTTTTTAGTGGTCACCCGTAAAAAAGAATAGAAGCCAAGACAAATTTAATAATATTAATACGAAAATAATATTAATAAATAACTAGATTCATCGAAAAATATTGTCATGGATCACTTTAGTGGTCGTTACATCCACAAAAAGTTATGTCAGTTGCACTGAAACGTGGCGGAGTGCCAATCGCGACCGCTCTCGTTGCAAGCCATTTTCAACGTTTTGTAAAATAAAATTGAATCTCCGCAGAAGAATAATGTTGACAAAGCATAAATTTAAAAAGGCATTCAAGTTGTATTTTTTATCTTGGCTTTGTGCGCTGTTGTAACGATGCTCACGCTGCCTTTTAATAATAAATAGTTGCGACAAAAGGAAACGCATTTTCATTGCGTCGTAAATATCATAACAGCTTTTCCATCACATTAATAAAAAGGCGATTGCCACTTAAGTTGGTAATTGTTAGCTGTCAACCGAGCCACAGGAGCACCTGCGCTCAAACAATTACTAACAAGATAACAATGATAGTTATTTAATAGTGCGAGGAGCTCACTGGCAACAGGTTAGGCGTGATTGATTGATCGCTATCGTGCGAATAATACAGGGTTCATTAATCAAGCGTCCGCGCCGGACACGGCGACACGGCCCGCACCGAGTTACCGACACCCTCACTGCCGTCACAAGGTCACTACAAAAGCTGCCCACTGACTGACAGGTAACATACCAATAGGTAACACTCTCACTAAATAATGCAACGTATTATCAGTATTATTATGAAGCAATTTCACCCTACTTGCAAAACTTTATACAAATTGTTGGCTTCATATCTGGCTTTTGTCTATATCTAAAAATCGTATTCATTGTAAGCTTTTTAGTGTGCAGTGGCGCAGCGGAAGTGCAGTATGTGCACTACATTAAGCTGTCAATCCTGCACAAAAGTGAAATACTCTTTTTGCTTCGTAACTGGGGCATTTCAAGAGTCCTTGGCGCGGAACTGAGCCAAGCCGGCGACGACGCAGCAGACGCGAGGGGGCAGGCACAGGGGGGGGAGGTGCCCCAGCAAGGAACTGCTCGTGAACAATTCATATCCATCACACCCACTGAAAAGGTTTTAATTGCGAAACAGTTAGTGCTGTTTCATCTCTTGCATTTTATCTTTTCTTTGGTCATTTCAAGATGTCCAAGACAATTCTTAAAATGTTTTCTCGGTATTAAAACTGCGTTAAGAATATGAACTGTTTTAAAAGTAATTGCTTTAGTTAGAACGCTGGAATAATTAGAAGAGAACAAAAGCGGTCTTCTGTTCGTTGCATGAAGGCAGTTCGTTTGGTGGAGCAGAAACTTCGTTTTTGTAACTGAAAGTTATATTTCAAAGTTATCCTTCATGGCTGTACCTAGTTTCATTACCAATTAAGCAAGGAATAACTTAGCATACTGTTTCATCATACTTTTATTTCGCGGGGCGTTATAAAGTTTCCTTTTCAACTTATAAATAATTTGCTGCTCCGCGTGTTACATTTGCATACACTCGTGGAATAAGATGATGATGTAGTCTACCTTATCTGTATGACAAAAGACGTAAGTTGAGACGTCGGAGCTAAATGCATGTAAAGTTGAGCTAAGCCAAGACGGTGTTTGCTGAGAGCACCATTAGGGGCCCATTACTTAATGGACGCGGGTTAATGGTGGCAAAAGGCGGACCCTCGTGTGCCGCCGCTTCTCTCACTAACTACCCCCGAATATAATAAAACTAGACTTTCCACTCTCACATGCTTAGATGTACTACGGTGTTCTTTGGCTTAACAAATTCGAAGCTTTTGATAACAATGACGTCATTCATTATTATAACTGTCAGTCATTATGACTATAAGTACGTCGAATAATAAAATCATTCAGCGGGGTGTGCTGAGCAAAGTAAATATGAAGTATTTAATTATTTATTTTCTGATATGAAATTGTTAAAAATGGAAGTTAGCACTAATAAAGTACAATACCCTCCAAAGTTCTGCGACTTCTAACCTTTCTTTAAACAATACTCTGAATTATTTTATACTCAACTAGGTAAATAAGAAAACAATGGTTCAGCTCCTTCGATCTCGGGTCATAAACAAAATTGCGACTTTGTTGTAAATTTAAGTACTGAATAAAAGAATAAACAATGAAGCCCAACTTGTCACTGCATAGTACAGTTTAATCAATATAATAATGGACTTTTATCAATTTAATATTGGACTTTAGCTGGATTTAAGTTGCAGTCAATTTTGTGATTTTATGTATAATCAACAATTGATTAACAATTGCTTTACTATCCTATACTTGTATGTCATAAAACAACAAGGACTATAATGTCTTTGTAAGAGTATAATAGTTTCAACCTAGTCTAGAAGTTTTACTTGTCAAAAGTGGCAAAGCAATTACGGGGGTTGACTATAAAGAACATGTATTTATAGCACCTCGAAACTCGAATTCCCCTATACAGTAATCTAGAACAAACAAACATAATCTCGAATATTCAAAGCAGGGAACGTCGTGTAACATACGCGATGTATAGAAACTATTTAAATGAAGTCCGCACTAATCCCCGTCTGGGTGCGATGCGAAATGCCAACAAATGTAAATGTACGTAGACGTATGCTTAGGTACTAGATTTACAAAACATACAATGTAATAGTGGTTAGAGGCCCGGGACCCCTAATGCTCAACGCCCACATACTAAATTAGTTCTCTACCATAGCCTTGTTAGAAGCATCTTGGAATACTGCAGTGTGGTATGGAGGCCTCACTACGCAACCCATTCGCTGCGAATAGAGCGAATCCAAAAAAGGTTTATCCGATACCTAGGATACTCAAAGGGAAGGCAATTCAAATATCTCTCCTACCATGATAAACTAGGCTGCTACAAAATGAGTACCCTGGAAGCTCGAAGGGAGCTCCTGGATTTGAGATTCGCATATAAACTGCTCCATAACACCATTGACTGCCCACAATTGCTATGTAAATTAAATTTCAGAGTACCCCGTAGACTACCTCGCAAACCTATAACACCCTTAGCTCCACCTCTTCGCCGTACAGTGTTTGGTGCTAATTCACCTATACCCCGCATGTGCAAACTCATCAACGAACGCAGCGACCTGGTTGACGTCCACGCAGACTCAATGTTAACGTTTGTCAGACGAAATTAGTATTAGTATTTAATATAAAAAGCTAGAATTTAAGTATAAAGTCTTTAAAATTAAATTTATATAATTACAAAGAGGTATTAGGTATATATTGCATGTGGTGTTTGCCTGTAATTGGTTGTGCAGTTAGATTTAAAACTCAATTACTTATATGTTCTTATCTTTGTATTATCTGTAACAACTGTTGGTGAACCTGTAATAAATAAATAAATAAATGGTATTTTTACCTTGTTCAGTGAGATTTTTTTTTTTGTTTGTTTTTTTTTAAAAAACGTTGTCCCTCACTAGGCTAATTACTCCTGTATCGGGGGTGCGTTTACAAACATTTAAACAGACATACAAAAACAGCCAGACCCGGAACAACTATTTGTAGGCCATACAAATATTTGTTCCGTGCGGGGATCGAACCCGCGGCACGCAGCGCAGCAGTCGATCGCTCAACCACTGCGCCAACCGTGTCGTCAAATATCTTTATGTTTGAAAAGTATTCCATGTTTACATGGGACACTTTTATAGGCATTGTGCACATGTATTCTGCTAGATGCTGTGCGTCAATTTGCTATGAATATTCACAATGCGATTGCGTTTTTAGTGACGCTTATTGCAAAGGGCTTTGGAAATATTACTTACACTTACAACCCTATTTTGCTGCCTGTCTGTATGCACTAGATAAGGTGGTTAATATCAACATTAAGAGCGTTTACGCCTTACGACATTTCATACAAACTTTCAAGTCGTTATTTTCCGAAATGACTGAACTGATTTTGATGAAACTTCGTACACATAAGCAGGATACACAGATCTAAAACGTTACTAAAAAACATTTTCGAAAAATAGTGTTACAGTTAAATTAGACCAAATTTAAATTTTCTATAGAAACAGAAAATTCCAATTATCTCTTGTTTTAAAACACATTTTGAAAATATTTTTTAGTAACTTTTTAGACCTATGTATCCTGCTTGTGCGTATAAAGTTTCATTTAAATCGGTTCAGTCATTTCGGAAAAAAACTACTTGAAAGTTTGTATGAAAAGCGGTAAGGAATAAACGCTCTTAACAATTTTACATACTTAACATAATCTTGATTGGTTTTCCAACTACCCGACTGTATATTGACGTAATAGTAGTAATGGGTTTATATATCGCCAAGCCTTATGTTTCCGCTTGTATCGTACGAAAGCCAGTAATAATGGAGGATAACTGCGCTAGTCTGAACTACAGGGTTCATCTCACTTCGATCGCCTTCGGTCAGCTTACAGCCGGCGACTGTGAGTAATGTCGCTGTAACCTTGTAGAAAAATACCATTAATCTGGACTGCTGGACACGACATTGATCGTTGTGAATCGATATTGTAAGGCGATGTACAACACGTTACATGCATTTTAGTTCAGTAGCGGTACACGTATCGTATACACCGTGTAAATCACCTCATCACGAAGCCGTCAACCAAGCATTCTGTACATGAAACTAAGTAACATCATGCAAAAATTATTGCTGGGAAACGACTTTTTTTTTGTGGGGTTTAAAATCATGTTTTGTGGTAGAACTCAATGTAACGCACTGAAAACATTGTGCTGATGGACGGATTGAACAGTACCGTGGTCGTGGAGGTGTTTAAAGTAAAAATCTTACATTAAAAAGTTGTATTAAAAAAAATACTTGTCAAAAAGTTGGAACTTTGACCCCAAATATCTCCGTAACTAGAAGATATGGTGTAGAACAAAAAATGATCACAATGACAGGGAGAACCAGTGCCTTTCGGCTTCGTTATGAGGTGGTTTACACCCTTTATATACTTGCATGCACAAACACAAGCCTTTTTTTTCATGGGGGTAGAAATAACTCGAAAACTGCTACAATACCCTCCTGTTGCTTCGTCCCTACATCTTCGTTGGAAAACCTCTAAACGGCTCTTACAACCGATTTCCAATACCGATTCCAGGAATAATCTCTTCAGGTGAATTATATGCTTCCACGAATATATCTCAACATTTTCAGTTTCAATCAGTTTGTTATTTGAACCATCAAGAGAATATAATAAAGCCGGTTTCATCAGATTTTCCTCATTTTCTCAAACTTCGTATTTTGCCATTTGTTTCCGGGTTCGACGACACTAGATGAAGTCATGGCGATTCTCTGCAAAAGCCTGTTAATGAATTCTGAGCATGCGTCGAGAAAAATGGTCACCATTTAGCGCTCTGGCCACGTTTCCATCATGGAGGCGATATACTGAACGTTCACCGATCCTGTTACCCACAGGGGATGTGGTGTTAAAATATTTTAAGTGAGTTTAACATAAAGCTACGCCTGGAAATCCCGAAGGAGTACGTAAATTTGTTTTACTTATTGAGTACCTTTTAGTAGTTCAATGACATATCAAGTTTCGATGTACTTTCAATACCAAAGAGCGACCTTTGAAAAGCGATCAAAATTTTTAGTTCGAATAAAATGGCTTAAAAATGTCGCGGTTGTTCGTAATTCTATCCTTAGTTTTTCAAAACAAAATCCTTATAATTTTATATTTTCTATTCATAACAATATGTTAGTTAATTTAAATAGAGACGATACGAAAACAAAAATTACGCTGTTTTTTTTTGTAATCATCTCGTCGAATAATAATAATAAGTTTGAACAATTTTTTGTTGCAAATTTTTGCAAATACCCAAATTTGGAAATCTATTCTAATTCAATTTTTCAATATTCTAATTCAACATTTAACTTAATGCACTTACTCTAAGGATCCGAAATGAGAGCCAAAACCTTGTCATAGACGATAGCTTATGCATGACAGTTTTAGATGTGCATGTAAAAATCTTCATTCAAAACCAAGTTCCATTCCAAGGATAGCACTAGCAGTACATTTTTCTCCTACACAAGTTATTTGCAGGCCTGTACAGTTTGACTGTACAGGCAACTGCGGGCTTAAGAGATACAGAGGAGACAAAATGCTCGAAACCATTAACAAACAGTCCGGTATGATACTCTGAAAGCTGAAACTATTCACTCCCATCGGCAGTGACATTAGTCGTGACCGATACAAAGCCATTGAGATCACATTACAAATGGAGCAATTAAGCTATCAATCGCGATAAACAATTTATCGCGATACCTCGTGTCTGGACAAACAACGTATATTGAGATGGGCCGTCAACATAACTCAACAGCTTCTGATAAAAAACTAGTATAAATTTAGTGAAAACATAGTGTTAAACATATTTTACTGTTACAAAACTATTATAGGAAATAGGAATCTTTTGAGGATGAATGTGGATTGTGGATGAAGAGTAAATAGGCGTGGCCTACCAGGGCCGTCTTTAGCCCATTGGAGGTCCTAGGCACTTGAGAATAATGGGGCCCTTGTAGGATGCAAGAGCGAGCGAAGCAAGTTCGTTTTTTTTTACAGTCCGCCTCAAATAGGTTAGGTTTTTTTTTGTGACACTTCATACAAAAATAATGGGGTATTTTTTTTAACTTTGTTAAAACTCGAACGGCAAACGGAGCAGAAGGAGAAGGAAAAGCGAACAGGAGAAGCGAACGGCGAAACAATTTTTCGAAAAATTGTTTTCATACGCAAGAAATTAACTTTAGTTTAAGGAAAAAAAATAGTATCCTAAGGTCCTGCCTGGAATGAGTTAAGTTTCTTTTGATAGCCACTGGCTTTGACAGTTACAGGAACTTAGGGGCCCCTTGGATCGTGGGGTGGGGCCCGGGGCACGTGCCTAGTGTGCCCAGTAGAAAAGATGGCCCCGTGGCCTACACAGACAGTGGGTGGGCTATCTGAAAGATGATATGGCTTGAATAATGAGGGACTACTGAGATGACGGCTTACGGAGTAGGTTTTTTGTAAAATAAATACTTTTTATACTAAATCAGCTAGCGTTTGGCCGTAACTCACCTGGTCTCTATCTAAAGAAGGCGTGCTGTGGTGACCAATTAAAAAGGAACAAGGGTAAAAGAATTTACCTAACCCACATTGACATGAATCAGATAAGAACGTATTTGCCGCCTTTTACGACATCTACAAGTTCGGAATGTCCTATATTTATTTCCGGGATCGTCACAAAAGATGGTTATTGGTACATAAAGTACGTCAGGCCATTGTTCCAGTTTGTAACACGTCTGCACGTACTTCTTTACTTAAAAACGACCAGATCTCGGGTGTTACAGACGACGTGCTAAAACTCTGGACCCGTTTAGATCAGCTATAAAATGAGACGGTTGCACAAATAAATTTCAAGATAGCACCTTTATTTCTACGAGTAACTGTCGCCAACTGTATCCGAAGTACGGCTATACAAACATACTACGAACATTTATTTAACAAAGCTTAAAAGATTAAAGAGTACAAGATAAAAGTAGAGAAAATAGACGGCTTTGATTTCCGACAAAGGTTTACAGATCAATTGTGTGTCAATCTTTATAGATATGACTGTCATTTTTTAAGCTGCTTTGTGTCTATATAAATCGCTTCTATAACGGAAACAGACCTAGACACTTACACAAATCAGAAAACATTACCCATATTTAAAACAGTCGAATAAAATCCTCGCGAACCCTGTATAGTGTGATATTTCACACATTATTGGTATGACGCCTATTATAATTAATTGTTTTGTTTATCATAGATCTGTCAACGTTAGTGTTAAGTTAATGACTATTGCTATTGATTGATTACAACAAACTAATTAATAGGTAACTACAGTTCCTGTTATCTCATTTCCAGAATGATCTTTTATATAATATGTGTTCCTACCTACCTATATTACATTCCAGAATTGTTACTTGTTTAATAGATATATGAATTTAAACAAAAGCAGAATAGTTTCAGTCGATCCCACGTTTATTGGCATATAAATACGAGTTCCCGTCCACAATCTAAACAATATGGCGACATTTTATTACCCGCACTCAAAAGTTGGTTTATTTAATAGTAGCTACGTTATTATTTCGAAAACAATAACAGTTTTCGGATTATTTAGTTATGACTAATTACTCCATCAAACTAACTTCTAACTTTATTTTTTAATAGCTAGGTTGTAATACTTTTCCATGCCCTTTATCAATATCAAACTAGTGCTCTAACTCAGGTTTTATGTAACCCTAGGAATACAAACCAGGTGTTTCTTAACCCTGGGATTAGTTGAATAAAGGAATGGCTAATAGAATTTCAGAATTAAAATGAAAGTTAAACACAAACGGGGTGAAAATCCATTTCGTTCGGAACTAGCATTTATCCCTATAAGACTTCCAATATTCACTTGAGAAAAGTAAAAGGAAATGGCATATAAGAGTGATATAAAAACTTCATTGCAGAGTTATTATTAATAAAATATAGCCCATAACATCAAGCCAAACATTAAATCGAACATGGATGGTGCTTTGCGCACCATGTTAAAAAACATGGTGCGCAAAGCAATTATGAATGCCACTCAAACTTATTTTAAGCCTCTTATATCATCTGCCTTACCTTTTCACAACTTATGTTGGGGTCGGCTTCCAGTCTAACCGGACGCAGCTTAATACCAGTATTTTACATGGGTAATACGATACTACTTGGTAAGACTGGTTGTCAGACTTTAGAGCCACTGAACCTGTAACGACTGTCAAAGATCTACAAATGACAGCTGGGACCAACGGCTTAAAGAGCTTTCCAAGGCACGGAAGAAATTCGGTATGTAATGGGTGGCCATCCATCTACGGACCAACCTAGCCAAGCGCGCCTTAACATGAAGGTTGATCCGAGCGGCTGTTATTATTTAACAACGAGCTTCTTTATATCTATTTGAATTCTATAAATAGATACACACTCATAATTATTTAAATGCATTAAAAATAAGAGAACTGGTTTCTGCAAAACGTTGCATAAAACATTATTATGTTCCTAAATTAATTATGACGATTATGTATAGGAATAAATTAGAAAGGAGAAAAGGGGAAACGAGATTGGTATATAAAGCTGCGTTTTGACAAACTTGAAAGCTAGTATGATAACACTATGAGAGTAGGTTTGTATTTATTGTTTCACCTCTTTATTCGTACGATGTAATCAAAATTTAACATTTCTTGGAAAATATTTCACTTTTCGTAACAAAGAGGGGAGCTTGCAAACAAGCTTCTTCTTACAGATAATCAAAACGAAGCTTATGGATTGCACGTGGCGAAGTAAAGCTGGTGCCTTACGGGATAAACATGGTGATTCTTTTTTCCCAGCCTTGAAGTCTCTCGTAGTAGGAATTTTGGTATCAATCAGTCAAATTAAACTAACAAAGTTGTTTTGACGATTTTTACCAATCTTTAGATTATAAATTGGTAAAAAAACAATTTAAATTACTTTACACAGAAAAAACAGACACTTGCAAATTGCAAACGAAATAATATTTTTGTTGATCGCGGTCCACCCTGGTGCTTTCGCCCTAACCACGCAAACCGAACTGGTGGCACGTGGCACATCTAGTAGAATACATGTGTATGACAATGAGTTGGCATTTAACTGGAAACGCGGCAGCGAAAACTGAATTTTAAACCGAGTTAGCCACCCTACGTCCCTCGCTGATTTACACCGACGCGTCGTTCCGACATACGTAATTAAATAACAAACGTGTTTCCTAAACGGTACCAACATTTTATGTAAATTGACGTCACGTCATCTGCAATTCAGTTACATGTTTACTTAGGTATAACGTAAACATACCTTTATCAAATTGGATAGTAAAGTGCGGTGGTAGAGTCTGCGAAAGAGGTCGCTGGTTATCTCGAGTCTTGATTTATTTTTTAATTGATTTTTAACATCACGGTAAACCTATTTATAGGTGTAATATAATTTGATCTTCAGAGTATTTTCTATCCTAAAAATTTGTTGCAAATTACAAGCGCGCGTCAGGGCTCTTTAGCAATTTTCTACACGTCACAATAAAACGATGGGAAGTTTCCATTCATAAATCTCTGATAAAGCATCGGATAGTGTAACCTAGTTTCGTTGCTGACTGTAACAAACCACAAGGTGATAGGAGTCTGGAGGGCAGGATCCTCTCAGAATTGGCTCGCTATCTATTAGATTATCACGATGTGTGTTGTTAGGGCATTCCGATAGATACGAGATCCTTTGCGTCGAACCGACGTAGTAAACACAAACGTAACTGTTATTGTAACATCGTTTCACCTAGATATTAGTGGAATTTATATTGTTACGACACAATATAAATGCCGTTTTAAATAGTGAAAATACAGTTTGGTATTTTTTATCAGCTTTTGGTAACGACCTTTTTGTTGATGCTCCAATAACCACAATTTTGATGAAGCGTATTCGAAACAAAACATTTTTCATAGGTGAATAGCATGTAACACGTATTGCTTTTACTGATATATCCTTAACACGCCTTATAAACATTAAAATATTCAAACAAACTGAATAATTTTCAGGAAAAGCTTTCAATTACTTATGTTTAAACATGATTATACCTCTTTATGCTAATGATCTTTAATACGGTTGTAATACCGCATAAGACGGTTTTCGTGACACATTGTACAATGAACATGATTCAGTACAGTACACAAGTACACTAGGTACATGTGTTTGTCACCGACGTCAAATAGCTGATAACAGGATTACAGTAAAATGAGGATTTAATTAGGCACGTTTTATGACTTCCCCTCTTTTTATATCATACTGCTGATGTGGATCTATCAAAGGTTTTGTGGGATTATGGTGAGCCCTTCAGAAATGACGGTGTTTTCCACGATAAATGTTTTTGTGTTGTTAACAAATATATATTTTGCCAGCTTGCCCCCACAAGCCAACCCTTTAGTAGAAGAGAATATTGTTATTTGAGGAAAATGCAGGTAATTATACCAAGTCCAAAATAAATACAAACAAAACGATTACGTATGCTTAGTGGTTTTGTTTGTATTTATTTTACCACAGAGGCGGGACCTGTTACCCACAAATACAATGACAATAAAATAAATTGTCGTACTCTCTTATAGAATATAGACAAAGTGAAATACAAAACATTTGGCTCGTATGTACGTACAACAAAGAGAGACCAATCCCCATTTACGGTCACGACATAATAAGGTAAAAGAGTGGGATTTGTGAATGAAATTACACAAGCTCGGGTAAATAGGCTAACCTTTCTTTGAGGTTAAATATTTATTTTTAGTTAGTGACCCTCGCCAGTAGCAATCTTTGCCCTTATACCGTTCTGAATGAGCGGCGATCTGATTGATCGACGCGAATCCTGCATTATGAGCAAATGTGTTTCTTATATTAGCTCCAATCTATAGAACATACATAAGTACTTATTGGGACTATAGCCACTTACCTCTACCTCTCTCTAATCTTAAGATTGACTCTAGCAATACTATGTAGAACAGAAGTACCTACCCATTTATGCTCCCACAGAACAGTAGAGACTGTTGTTACCGAAATTGTCAAGTAATGTGTTAATAATGTTTATTTATATTGTTCATTCAACACACTTCGTATTTCTGTTGTTATCACTGAAATACGGAACCTTTGATTATTTCCATTATATGCTTTGTTTTCCACAACGAGTAATGACTAAAGCTGTTGCCGGGGGCACATCTTATTGTATTTTTTTTATTTACTATTAATGCTATTTATCAGAGAGATACGTAATGTAATGAATATTTTTATGTGCGCTACCTACGTATGCACATACTCGCTAACACACCTAACCTAAGTGCTCATTTACGCAGCCGCGTGGCGCGTCGGGCGTACTTTTTACGGAGTCAAGGCGACCGCCCCCGGCATACGACATTGTAAATTTCTTCAGTGTGGGAATCGAACCCGGGCACTGCCGTATACTTGTATTGTCCGTGTGCTATAACGCCGCGGTGGACGCTTACATCTCAAGCAAACGGGCGTCAATCCGCTTTTCGGTAAACACTCTCATACCATCTCCATATGTTTGAATTTAAAGCGGGCAGCGCCGCCCGACGCGCCACGCGTCGCGCCGCTTCTGCGTGAATGAGCCCTAACAGTTCGCCTAGTCAAGTAACTTTTAATATTTTGTTATTGATGGTAAATAGAACAAAAATATGCCATACGATATTTGTCTAAAAATTATCCGTTATAAAAATATAAGGAGCCGTAAAATAAAATATTAAAATACGTGCTTTCTTACATTACTGAAAATTCTAGTAAATGAACGCGGGACGGACCAATAAGACGAAAATAAAGTGAAAATGTCTTTGAAATACTAGTCGTTCAGAAATGTTAGAAGCCTTTGAGTCAAGATCAAATCTCAGGGAACTCCAACAACTGGAGTTTGATATAAACATTGAAATTCGTATTATGCTGTCAATGTACTAAGGAACGTTAAATGGAAATAAAAGCTCTATTATTTGAATTGTACATCAATGTATTTATTTATGTACTAAAGGTACCACTATGTTTTTATCAATTTATTGCTGATACAGGCAGATAACCGCTCTAATCTTGATTTATTGCACATTGATCTCGCAATTTATTACGCCATCAGCTAGGGATTACAATGCAAAGTCAGCTCATAAATTAGGTATACGAGAAAGAAGTTTGTGTTCTTATTAATTTTTTGGTGCCGTTGAGAAAATAGTTCCCAGAGATGATCGTCAGACTTTATCAATACTGACACGAATCATAGACGCGGCTAAGTGAATAACCAAAAAGGTATGTCTGTGCTAGTAATTAAAGTGAGCGAGGCGAGGACGAAGTTAGAAATACAAATCCCTGATAAAGCTGCGGCTTGTCAAACCACGCAATGTAAAGTTATTGTAACAGACGATGGACCAAAAGACACGCGTCAGAAATTATGTCTTCACTAATAACTTCCAAAACTGCCATTTTCCCTGCTAAGCACCAACGTCTAGTCAGGCGTTATTAATAATCATGGAGTCATCAATTCGGCGCAAACCTAGCCGCCTTTATAGGTGCTAAAACATTAGCGTACATGACCCGAACGCAATCACTAGGTATGTAGATAGGGTGTTTATGTGTAAGTACCCTATATTTTTTATACATAATTTATCTATGTAGTAACTCTATCTACATTCGTAAACGTAACAAACATAGTTGATTCTAATTTGTATGTAGATCACGTAAATGGAAAATTGTCTGTAATTGTTGCCAAAATTGTGCTTTGCTGAGTAATAACAGAGAAACGCTTTTTCATGAAATTACAGGAGGATATAAAGACAGGAGCTTTTATCTTTTTACATGACATTTGGAATGAAATTTGTCATCGAGCGTGGATAAGTGGCACAGAATCAATACACAATGGAGGCTTTCAGGCTTGATATCTGAAGCCAGATCGTTATTAACGCAAGGTGCACAATATTGTTCCGCTGCTGACAATACGCCGCGGTCTCGATTGTGTTGTGTGTACACACAACGGAATCCACATCCATTTGGCAGTTCTGTATTCCCTGTGTACTAATGGAATAGTATTGTTATGCAGTCAACGGAAATACATATATATTTTTTCCTGTCAACTCGAAAATGAAACAGTACTTTGGACGCATTAAGGATGTTCCCTTTTGCTCTCTATTTGCGACTCTTGATTTGTTGGTTATTTTTGCGTCCCTTTTCTCATTATCTGGTCAAAACATAAGAACTTACTAAAAAGTTAATTTGACAATAAAAAGGCAAATTGATAGGGATATCGTTATAAAAGGTTACTTAATGTCACATAAATCAATAATTATGTCACATCCTACTAATATTATAGAAGCGAAAGCTTGTAAGTTGGCGAAAGCTTGGATGGATGGATGGATAGATGCTCGTTACTCTTTCGCGCGAAAACTACTGAACGTATTTGGATGAAATTTGGCACAGGGGTAGTTTATAACCCGGATTAATATATAGGATAATTTTTATAGTACAATCCTGTGGGACAGTGTTCGAACTCCACGCGTGCGAAGCCGCGGTTATAGGCTAGTAAACCAATAAAGTTACAATCGTTGCTAAAGTTTATTGTTTCAGGTACAGCATAGAGTTGATAAAAACAGCACAAAACGAAAAAGCGAACTTGTCACGACCCCTTCTAAGACGACGACACCATACGAAAAAGAATATGAATAATCAAGTAGGTTGATACAAGTGAAGTCATCCATCAAAATGCGTTACCATCAAAATTATTCGTTTATCGCAAATCAATTTCTGAATAAATTCCCGCAAGCTCAGTAATAAATGTCCCCGCCGTCAATTCAAGAAAATCAGCATGTTGAAAATTCTTAACTCTTTATCGGAAAACGCTGCGGCACGATGTGCATACGTATGACGACTGTAGGTTTGTGATTGTACGTCGCCGCTGATATTCTATCCACGTCGGCAATCTCTTTTACGAGGCGGAGTCACGGCGACGGAATCTTAATGGCGTACCTATTCAATACGTAGTTGGTAAATATAGCTAGGGAATGTATTGCGAATCAATATACATGTGAAGTGTAACTATATCTGTAATGGATGAGGTGCAGGTGGGATTTCAGATGAAGCAGGGTCTGGTATAAAAGCGTTGGATACAAGGCATCTTTGGAATGGAATGGAACAGTCATTTGAACCTTAAATCGCACTTGTTCAGTCAAAATTTTCATGGAAATCTGCATAAACAATGACGCTTATCATAACTAATAGCATGTGACACGAGGGTCGCCTTCTAAGGGGTTCAAAAACCCCGTATCAAAATTAAAATGTCAAGTGAAATCGATGCCGGATACATGGCGGCTTCAGTAATGCGTCTCATATATCCAGTATTCGTTAGGCGGGTGATGGATGACGTTTGGCATAGTTCGTGCGTCATCGTAAGGTCTGTCACTACTCTAAATTGGCCAATCGCTCAGTCAGTCTCATTCTCGCAATACATGTCGGTGTCTAATACACCCCTATCTTTTATCATTTTTATCACGCCTCCATTCTCCTTTAGCTTGATAAATCTAGATGTACTGACGCCCAGTTCATTGGTCTCTGTGTACCCATTTGTAAAAATGAAACTTATTAATAGTTCAACATAATCGTATATATATAACAGCTAAACAATAGGCGACTCAGCTATAAAGATATTTCAATGTAAAAAGCTTTATACGTGGGTATAAAAATAAACCCTGCCAATGCTCACCCTTTTATAAATCCCACTATAACCTCACTTATGTGATATTTCATTCCATAAACTTTGTAAACTAGCAACGACAATGCCTAAAAGCACTTAGATATCGCTCCTGTTGCCAGGGTTGCAACTTTACAGCCCTCATTCCATTAGGCACAGAGGTTAGATACAAAGTAGATCTGACTTTATGAACTAGGCGAGCTAAACCTTCGCTAAACCGGCTGCTGTTTTAACGTGAGCATTAAGGTTACAAGATAGGATTTAATTTAAACGGTAACGTTGCCACTCTCTGTCAGATACGTGAAAGGAGCGGAGTCGCGACAGTCGTGATTAACTTAATATACGTCACTGTACACGATGCCGTAGGAATGACTGCGCGTACCTACATGAATAACTAGGTACCAGCGCTTTGTTTTAATCAGACGGTACAGTGTAACAAAGTCGAGGAACCATAAATACACCCCTACATATATTTTTCCGTTAAACTCAGATTAACACCGTTTTGAGAATTGCCAAAGTAGCAGTGGGCAGGGCACATTGCTCGCAGAACGGATGGGCGATGGGGCCTAAAAGTTCTGGAATGGCGACCGCGAACCGGAAGACGAAGCGTTGGAAGGCCTCCCACTAGGTGGACCGATGATCTGGTGAAGGTTGCGAGGCGCATGGGACCGCTCAATGTAGCGTCACTTGGGGGAGGGAGGCCTTTGTACAGCAGTATGGACGTCTTTCGGCTGAAATGATGATGATGATGATAACATGATGTAAAGTCTTCGTTTATAATTTCCCAAGATTTTCAATTCTGTAATGGTAGTTAAGGTAATTCTAATGCATAAACCCCTAACGTAATTCTAATGTAATTAAAATGAATACTCGACTGCTCCCACTTTTAGGTACTTTTGAAAAGGATTTCACATGTAGGTACCTAAAAGTCAACTATAAGTCTTTTCAATAAGACATTTCTTGTTCCTTACAAGAACAGTGTGACTAATAAATTAAGATTTATTAGAGAAAGAGACTAATATTGAAGCTAACAGCTGAAACTATTCTTTTGATTTTACATCTTTTGTTTACTTTTCTAAACAATGTGATGTAGTCAACTACTACGACGGTTTGTGTAGATATACCGATTTCTAAATATTATAGGTCCTTTACCTATTAATGAAAATACCAAATTTTGTAAAAAGTTAACTTTAAATGCTTTCATTCGCAAATCTTCCTAAAACATACATTTCAATTTTGTTATATAGTTGCTATTGTACAAATGAGTTTCAATTAACATGAAATATGAATGTTTATTCAATCGAATAAGTTTATCAAAAACATAAAAATATTGCGAAAGTGAAAAATGTAAGATTTACCTACCTATTTGAATATTACAGCAACGAAGCTACCTTCCATTGATATTAAATACCAGCCATTTGCGCTAATTATAATAGATAGCCTCTGGATTTTATTTATTATGTTAGTATCTACTTCATTCGACGAGTCGGGGCTTAAATCTGCATGAATTTCGAGATGAACTTTTAACAGTAACAATATTATCAATACCACATGACACAGGATATTTACCATATTATTTACAATTTGTTTTGAATTCCCGATATTTCGGCGTTGTTGCAAACGCCATGATCCAATATTAGTTCATACTTCTCTTGTATATTTTGTTCAAGTACTTATACAGTTCGGAACTTTCGTTTGAAAATTAAATATAATAAATCAATGTTTTCCAAAACTTCGCATGACTGGCCCAGGGTTTATCAGAGTATGGTGTACTGTAGACCATAGACATGTAGTATACTCAATTACTCACACCTACTGCTAAGTAATATTAAATATTTTAATAATTATTTTCAAGTAATTTTAGTTAAAAATATTGTCTAAAAAAACATTATCTTTAAAAATATTGTTCCGTTCCCACAGACAAACCGTGAAAACGGGTTTGTGGGGCACAGTTTTTAAATGAAAGTTTGTATTAAAATTGTTTAATAAATAAAAAATATATCGAATAAAATTGAACAGCACCAAATAATCTCCACGACGGCCACACGGCCAACTTATAGGACTGTACCTAAGTATGTAAAGAAAGCGCACTGGCGACAAACTAAGTTTTATAACAAGCTAAATCAAAACATTGATTACATTTGCAAATTCGTTAAGTCCAAATTCGGCTCCGAGAGTTTCTGCGGCGTCTGGACCAAACTCAATAGCAATGTACTCCCGAATAACTTCGTCTATAAATTGCTGACTTAGTATATAAATAATCAAGATCTTCAGTCGTTTTCCATAATATTATTAATTACTCTATTGATCACAAGCGCAACTGCTGTATGAAATCCTGGCGTTTCCTATATCGGGCAGTGTTATTGGGTTATTCCTTCTGCAATTTCTCGGTAGCAATCAAGGAGTCTGGATTTAGGCGCGGTTGATGACAATAGGCTCGCCCAGTATTACAAACTTTTAGAGTCCAAAACGGTGTACTATGAGGTACACCTCTGCCTAACCTTTGGAAATTACAAGCGTTATGTAACGAATAGCAAAAAAAAACCTTTACATAAAACGTTATTGTGGTACACTTTAGCTAACCTACTGATCATGGGTTTTACAAATGTACATTGTAAGCCTGACTTCGTAAACAACATACCGCGATCAACATCCTCCTCTTGTGTTGTGAAGTGACCATAAGCATGGACCGTTTACCGGGGAAAACCGAAGGGAAATGTGGGGTTCTAACGCAGGGATTCAAATTCCACAGTTTTCCATGTTATCACGCAGTTACAACGATGGTGCTACCCTTCCTTTTGGCAATATCCTTTAGCTAATTTTAAGCTTTATCTGTCACGTTTTGCAAGGTATGTTCGTACTTTAGCTTATTGACCCACAGGGACATTTGATGAGCATTAGTATGTGGTTACGACGATCGATTTTTAACTTGAGTGAACTAAGTCGTCATTGTTAGTTCTTAATGACCCTGGATTTACTCTTGATAACTAGATACTATAATTTTTGAAAGTTCAAGTATTTTTTAATCCTAAAAAAAAATGTCGTTTGCCCGCAACTCGCCTGATGTAAAGTGATTATGCGGCCCAGGGTGGAGCATGCTTGCCTAGAAGAAACTGCGGTGTGATTCTGTAAGACCTCACTTAGAACTTCGAATCTAAATCCGCTGTGAGTTTCTGGATTGGCATTCTAAAAACCCGGTTGATAATTTTATTTTACACTAGCGCCACCACTACGAGCGTGTCAGCGAGTTGAACTAAATTAACAGGGAGATTTTGACAGATAAAGTATGAGATAACGTAAGAAGTGGCATTCTGTAAGGTAATTCCCTTGGCAACAAAATCAAGGTCATTTTGAACCTTACGCGAAGTGACAGTGGATAGCGATGTGAGATGTGAGTTGTCGTCTAAATTTTACAGAATCGACGTACTGATTCACTCGAACTTTGAATAGATCCTGATTATAATGATCTGGGAACAGAGAAGCCGACAGTGAATTCGACAGACTGGCGGGCCTTCCCGCCAGGGAAGTTCAAACGACAATCCTCTCGTTCCTTGTGTTTTCCTATTAAAAGTTTCCCTTTTAGTATTTTGGACGTAACATTTAGTCGTGCGCTGTACGGTCAGCAGCAAAAGCCGCTTAACAAAACCAAAATTTAAGACGTCTTAGTTTTAGAACGATCCATATTAACAGACTGGAGTAAAAGACGTAACAATATTTTCATCAATGGTTACACAAATTCACAAAACAATATAACATCAGATCACACTGACCAGCACAAAACTTGGTGTATATTTATAAGTGTTAACCGACCTTTGATGCTGACTGTACCTACGTGTGATTTATTCTCACAAAGCCGCGTAGCGCTACCTACTTTCGAATTATAATTAAAACTTTAATCACGTTGACCTAAGTTAAATGCACTGGTATAAAACTCATTGGAACGTTATTAAACTTATAATCACTGCACACACTCAGCTTTATTAACATTATTATAACTTTTATAAAAACAGACGTATCGGTTTCTCGGCTACATTAAACGAAAAATTATTAAAATCTTTGACTAAGCTTTAATAAAAAGCAAAAAAGGGACGCTGCCGCTCAAAAGTGGAATTACATTTTTATTTTGATCTTGGAAGTTACAAAGTCAGGTCGCAAATGGCGCGTAACCGCCGTTAATTGCAGTTAATTGACGGGTGCAAATGAGCCGCCGCGCCGCTGCCGTCAACACAATAGAGCGTGCGGCCTGTCGCCGCTCCCATAACTTTTCTTCGAGGCCCGATGCCCGACGCTGAGCCGGCCGACGAGCCAGCTTCCCATTCAATCTCTACGTAAATATACAGATTTAAAAACCAGAAAAGGCGCCAATATCGTAGCAATTTGTATTTAGGACTTTTTTCTTTCAAAATAAATAACTTTTACTCATGAAAAATCAAGGAACACATCACAAGACTCCATTTAATGTTGAAAAATTGACGTGGAGTCCTTTTACCTGTCACTCATGCCTTGCGTTCGCCTGTACTTTACAGTGACGAATAACCTCTATGGGAAAGTCGATATCGTATGAATAGCAAGGTCGCGACCTCAAATTTACTCGCAAGTTTCTCTATCGACCTTCCATATCAAGCAAGGTGAGGCTTCAGCCGGAAATAATAGCAGCTCACACGCAACCCTCACATTTGGGGAGGTCTCATTTACGTCCATACCCTCTTGGAATCAGGAAGCAATGATGGAGTCCAGAAATCTTGTTAATATTCGGCGTCCTCCAACCACAATGGTTCGCCCTCGTGAACACGAACATGTAATGAACGCTAATGACCCCCGATATTGTAATGTAATCATTTGAGAATTAACGAACCATTTTTGACTTTGAGTACACGTCTTGTATACAGCCTGGTGGGGTTTCAGTTAAAAGCTCCCCTCCCTTCCTCATCCTCCCGAACAATTAATAAAAGTATGAGACGTTAATATTTTTCTGCTCGAATATTAATTACTTGTCATTCTATTAGCGCGCGTATTTTGCTAAGACATGCAAGGTGTTGTTTTGCATCCTCGTCAAATTCAAGGAGGTAACTATGCTAATGATTCTCATCCCGAATCAATAATATAAAATTAGTAGGAAATTTTACTTTTTTGGAGAAATCGGAAAGTGTGAACCACCCGTGTTTTAAACATAGCCCATAGGATCAGACGCTCAGACGCTGAGGATAGATCGTCTCGCTTACACACAAACAAAAAATCTCAAACGTTTATTCGATCATTTCTCATTCCATAAACCCGTTAAAGGGGTTATTCCGAAATACTGACAAAGTTAAACAACCAAAAAAATCAGCGTTTATTAATAATTATCTAGGTTCCGTAATTTTAATTGATTATTTATGTGTTTTGTGACAACCTCCTGAATTTTGACGAGAATGCAAAACAACACCTTGTATAATATGGCGCTCTACCTGATATTTAATTATGGCAAAACTGCTATTTGAGGAACGTTTAAAATGGATCTGGATAGTTGTCGCTACAAACAGTTACATACAGATACCGTCAAGCAACATACCTTCTCAACCAATTGCCTGCTGATATAAGAAGTCAGAAAATGAAAAGTAAGTTTGCAAAATCGCTTAAACTATTCTTTCTCAGGAGTCTGTAAACCATATTTTTTAAGAAGGTGGTTTGCAGATTGCTGGGAGAGGGTATAGTACCTAGTAAGTAAGGTAAGGGTAAGTAGTTTCTAAGATTTATTGATTGTTAAGTAATATTAGTTGTATTGTTTTTTTTTTTAAATATCGTTCCGTTCCCACAGACAAACTGTGAAAACAGTTTTGTGGGGCTTAGTTTTTAAATGAAAGTTTGTGTAAAAATTGTTTAATAAATAAATAATAATAAATAACAAAAGCTGCTGAAATAAAATATGTAGGTAAACTATTCTAAATCCAAAAATACATCGACCAAATTAATAAAACGAAATCATCTGCCTAGCCTTTTTCCAACTATGTTGGGGACGGCTTCCAGACTTACCGAATTCAGCTGAATACCAGTATTTTAAATGCAGCGACTGCCTATCTGACCTCCATAACCCAGTTAACTGTTTAATATGATACCCTTGGTAATATTCGTTGTCAGGTTTTCGGTACACTTTCGGACTACCTGTAACGACTGTCAAAGATCTACAAATGACAGCCGGGACCAAAGGCTTAACGTGCTTCCCGAGAGCAGAGGAAACTCGGTATGTAATAGGTGGTCACCCATCCAAAGACCAACCTAGGCAAGCACGGCTTAATCTAAAGATGGACCCGAACGGCAGTTATCATTTAGCCATGAGCTCCTATAAAACGAAGTACTTAATAATTAACACGAAAATTAGCTTTCATGAGTCTTCTCAACTTTTCAGCAAATAAATAAATTTCTAGTTAGGTAATACATTTATTGTAAATTCGCACCGCTCACAAGTCCGAACAATAAAATAAAAGTTTTACTGGTTACATGCACTGTGCGACTTGGCAGACGTTACGTATAGCCGCAAAGTGCGCTGAAACAACACAAACCTAGCCAACTAACTAATCAAACTGTACCGATGCTTAAAAGGAATAAATCTTATACACGTTTATTTATTTCTTCTGTTGGGATTATTTTCTATTGGTCGAGGAAAAAAAAAGAAGTTTCGAAACCTCAACATATTTACTGATCAGCTGACATTGGCACTAAAGTACCTCATTCAACGCTGCTGAATAGGCTTCGTTGAACTAAGTTTTACTAACAAGTTGGAAGTTATCAATAACCACAAGTGTGTGCCCAAAGGTAATATAGTAAAATATCAGAGGGTGTCTACAAGTCAATTAAGGAGACAGCTCTAATTAGGAGAACTAGGGTCGCCGTGCCCGCCGCGCTGGCGCCCCTCATTGGAACCTCTTATACACGATACGACCCATGTCACAACGCCTTCCTGCCGTCATCACCCGGTCCCCTTTATCTTTTGTGTTTGCTTATTACGATAAGGATAAATCAGACATGACAGCCGAAGAAATATAAAAACATTAAAACTATCCCTTGGTTTCTATTATTTGGAGTTACGATTGCCACTCTCAGATGTGTCCTGCACTTTCCGAAAGAGAAAGAGAGAAGAAATTTATCAAGAAATTATTTATGACTTTTCCATATTCTTCTGACGTTGTTTCGCAACAAAAAGGAACAGTAATTTGAAAAAATATTAAACGAAATCCATTAAAGAACAGGCCTTGCAAAAAAAAGTGTAAGTAATAACGTTAATAAAAGGACTTTTATTAACGTTTCACGTTTAATTTTACTTTTTTTTTAAACAATGGCGAAAGCGTCATGAAAATGCACTAAGGTTTATTTACTAATACAATTTGAACTTGCGAAATAAAATTGCGAACACGAAACGCCTCTCACTGTTTTACACTCTGTACTCGTACGACGTCAACGTCCGCAGAAATATTTCGAAATTCACCCCAAACAGAACAGGAGTTGAAAAAATTCTTGCGAATGAAGCCTACGGGTAGTAATAGCTAGCATATTTCAAAGTAAAGGGAAAATAGTCAATTTAAAAACCGCTTTGAAGAAACATATGGAAGTGAAGGAAATAAGTGATATGTAAAAATCGTAGCCGCTGGCGCGCACTCCTTCTGAAATCATGGAATGACTAAGAAAAAAGTTTTAACGGGTAAAAATGTATGCAAAAATATACAATTATTTTGTTGCGAAAGCGATCATCTGAAGTAGTATAAGAAACATTGTAAAAAGAAAATGCGCTGCAACTTTCACAACTTGATATTTTTATTTCTAAGTTGTCGTATTGGATTTGATTTGATTGAAATCGAATCTAGGTAGAGATATTTTTAGCGAAGCCATTACGGGTCAGCGTTTTTAAGAAGCGAACGGTGACTACATACAGTAAGACTATAGAAGAACACCAAAGAGTAAAGGAATGGATTACGATGAACGAATTCGGGGTTTTGTTGCAGACGCAAAACCGATGCTTGCGGACAACATCGTGGAAAGGTTCTTTTTAATTGTATTTATCTCCAACTTAATATTTTTTAGCCAGTTCAGCCTAAAGCAGAAAACAAAGAAATTCCCTTTTGCTGATATTTATTTGTAGTATTAATAAATAGTATACCTAGATGGTGTTACTTTATGTGTTACAGAAAACAATAAATGCTGAATTTTGGTGAGATCGTTTTACGAGTTCGAAGTAAATAATAAATAAGAAATTGAACTTAAGAATTGCATAGATAAATATTACTTGGCTACGATAAGGCAGCTTGGCAGTAACGTTTCTTCCTAAACACGTGAGCGAACGTTAATAATGAGTTCACAAAAAGTATTTTTCTCTTCGTTATTCTGGAATGATTCGTCAATTCGTGGCATTGTTTTGGAGGCAAAACAATTAAAATGACTGACAGTTTTAACCAACATACAAAACATAATATCCAAATAGAAAACTTTTTTGTTAAGTTATTTGATATACAAGGTGTTGTTTTGCATCCTCGTCAAAATTCAGGAGGTTGTCACAAAAGATATAAATAATCAATTAAAATTACGGTACCTGTTAATTATAAACGCTGTTTTTTTGGTTGTTTAAGTTAGTCAGTATTTCAGAATAACCTCCTTAACGTGGTTTAGGGAATAAGAAATGATCGAATAAACGTTTTAGATGGTTTGTTTGTGTGAAAGCGCGGTTATATGCAGATTTCTCCGCACAAACGCGCAGTGCTGCGGTGGCTTAGAGGCCTCATTTCACAGTTAAGTTGCAGTGGTGATAGTAGTTAAAATTAATACCATATACTCAGGTCTACAGTCTCTTGAAGCTGTGAAAAATTAAACTTCTAAGTTAACGTAAAAAAAAAGATACGGCCGCTTATGCCGCAAAAAACGTATAGGTATTTCGGCACTCTCAAGGGAATCAAAATGTATTTGTAATTTGGAATGTAATTAAGTCTTATACTACAAGTACAGGAAAAAGTATGAAAACTATACATTTAATTAAATCATTAAAAATATGGTCTTTACAAAATACTAATTTGTGCAGTTGTCCTGTTTTTTACCTAAAAATAGAAAGTACCACCAATAAAACATTAACTATTTGTCCCATTTAAAACTAAATATCCTATAAAAAGCAACCGATAAACAAGAAGCAGAACAAACTCGCATCAAAACGAGAAACGTCCTTACAAGTTCAAACTGTTTTGTAACTCGCAACAAAATTAATCGCAAGAAAAATCTTGTTCGAAAAGCTGGAAACAAACCTTTTCAGTTTAACGAAGCTTATATCCATGAAAACAGAATCAATTACAGTCGGAAGCAGAATGCTGAGAGATTGCGAAGCGTCGGGGTGTAGTACCACACGAGCTGGTTTGAGTCGCGAGTGTAATGGATATGCCAGATTGCCAGCTGTGGGGAGCGAAGATATTAAACCTCTAGCAGCATACAACATAGGCAATAAACCACTCTAGATATTTCCTGCTAACCGTGACAGCGATATTCTCGATATGGTACGGTGATGCAACATTTTACTCGGTTTTACTCGGTGTGCATGATGTGCGCATAAAAAACAAATAATTATTTACATACTACGTAAATAAACCCACACATTTTTCCCATGGTATACAAAAACTACAGAACACCACTTCTTACGATATTGACATATTTTTAATAGGTAAACTAATATTTAGAGACAATGCTCCGGCGGCACTTTTAGAAATAGGAGTAAGCGTAATGTATGTAACTTATTGCTATATACACAACTCATGGATGTTTAACAACCCCGATGTGTTTCGGAAACTGTGCTGTAATTTATACCAGTGTATTTTATACTAGCACTTCGCCCGTGACTTCGTCCGCGCATTTTAATACCTTGGGTTACATAGTTCCATTTTACGTAGGGATCTCATTTTTTTTTTTGGAAATTAATTAATGTCGTCTATGTTACTTGGTAAAGATGTACCTTCTTAATGGTGAAATAATTTCTAAAATCGGTCGAGTAGTTTTTGAGTTAAATCGTAACAAACAAACAAAATTTCAAATCTTTCCTCTTTAATAAATAATAAATTATTCTAAACTAATAAATAATATTATATTATTAATTATTAGTTTAGAAGAAACTCTCAAGTGCATTACATATTTTAGCAAAGCTTGTTAGCTATTGTGATTTAACAAGATCCCGGCATACATAGTTGAGGAAAACCCAAGAATAACAAGATCTTTGCCCTCATAAAATATCTTACGATATAAGAGTGTGTATTTGTACGGACTCACTCTCGTTCCTCGTCCCTCCGTCAACTGACGAACAAAAGCTATATATTATTATTTCGGTTAGTTACTCCTTAAACTTGCGTCGTATAAAAAAGGAGAGTGTGGAAAATGTAGTCTGTTTTTTGCCAAGATCTTCGTAGCGACAGATTGAAACGTAATCATTCATGATGTTAAACCCTGGAAACTTAATTTTAAGAGAGATTGGAAAATGCTTTGCATCACCTTTATAAAAAATAGTAGGTATACGAGTCATTCGGTAATTTTATGGCCTTTTCAGGCCTCAGTGACCTAAACAAAAGGATCGTCGCGCGAACACGTGGTCTTCGTGTTCATTTTGTTCCCCCGCACAATGACCAAAGCCATCGGTTGGCAAAATTCGCATCGTTGCGTTCATATTTCATTCGCTTGTTAAAAACTTTCGGGCCTTCGTAGTTCGTTATTCCTATAGGATGTTTTCAGTGATGCATTTCAATTTCTTTTTTCATAAATAACGATTTTTGTATCTGAATAAAACCCATCTCGATGGCCTCGTTGTGATACTCGTTCGATATCCTCTCGGCGCGAAGTTAACGGCACATCAATCATCACCGCTCCCCTCGCCAATTGGTTGATTTCCTTTCTCCTAAATTAGACATGAGCTGCTCGTTTTAATGAAAGCTATATATTTTAGGTTTAAACTTATTACCAAAATGATTTTCAGAAATAAAAAGGTTGTTTTTTATTTCCCGCAATAAAATAAATATTGCCCGCGTGGCTGATGAGCAAGGTCCTGGCTTCGATTCGAAAGTCGGATAAAAAAGCCTACTTTCAGATTCTTTTAAAATGGATGGTTCCATAAAAAAATCAATCAGTAGTTCCATCATAGAACTGTTAATGGTACTAGTGACAACGAAAGCCTACTTGTAATACTTACCAATTTAATTTTCAATCTGGGATTCCGCAGTAGAATCTGTGAACCTGTATTTGTTAAGGCCATAAAGTTCACCCTCTATGTCATAGATAAAAATTAAAATGTAATGTTTACCATAGACTAGCCTATGCCAGCGGCTTCGCACGCGTGTAGTTCGGTAATTGTCCTACGGGATTGTACACCCGGGATAAAAAGGATCCTATGAACTACCCGTGTGCCAATTTCATACAAATCCGTTCAGTAGTTTGTATTCGCGTGAAAGAGAAACAAACATCCATCCTCACAACCTATTTATAATATTAGTAAGATGCGCTATACTGCGCGTGATATATACGTGTGTAGGCAGAAGTCCACTGATGCAAAATGTTCATGTGAATTTCCTATATCAAAAGAAAAATCAAGATAAAAGTTATTTATATTCATTCTTACCCATCCTTCAAAACAGACTGGCGTTATTTCATTCCCAAGATAAATAACCGCTTCCTTAACAAATAATAAGATAAATATAATACAATCAAAGTAAAATAAACTTGAGTCCATAAACTCAGCTTTTAGAATTTGTCGTTGATATTATTATCAAGTAGGCAGAATGTTTCAGACTCGTAATTGTATTATCGCTCCGTTGGCAAATAATGCTTTCATATTGATTGTGTGCTGTATACTGTATAGTCTATTGTGACATTAAATGTAATCGTACAGTGATAATGTTATGTTTACTCGACTGAACTTCTTACTCTATACAATCAAATATACACCATTACCCTTTGATTTGTAACAAATCCATACTAATATTATAAATGCGAATGTCACTCTGTTTGTTTGTTTGTTTGTTTGTTACCTTTTCACGACTAAACGGCTGATCGGATCTTAATGAAATTTGGCAAGAAGATAGATTTCAACCTTGGGAAGGAAATAGGCTACATATCATCACGCTACGACCAATAAGGGCGGAGCAGCAATGACAAATGTTGCAAAAACGGGGAAAATTTGACGCAGACGAAGTTGCGCGGGACAGCTAGTATTGAATACATCTTAATCAGCCTATAAGGTGTGGGAACCCTATAGACTGTCTGGGAAACAAGCCTCCTCGCTGTGAAAGGCAGTGAGCTGAAATAATTCATTGTTGGATGTTACATAACATCTTCGAAGTTTCAATTCCAGGACATGACGGTTTCCTCGCGATGTTTTCCTTCAACTTTTAACAGTAATGATCAGAGCTCGGAGTAGGGAGATTGAATTGGGATCATTGATCCGAAACGTATATATTAATACTAGCTGTCCCGCGCAACTTCGTCTGCGTCACATTTTCCCCGTTTTCGCAAAATTTTTCATTGCTGCTCCGCTCCTATTGGTCGTAGCGTAATGATATATAGCCTATGTCCTTCCCCAGGTTGAAATCTATCTTCTTGCCAAATTTTATTAAGATCCGATCAGCCGTTTAGTCGTGAAAAGGTAACAAACAAACAAACAGAGTGACTTTCGCATTTATAATATTAGTATGGATGGACATTCCTCCGGAATTGGTTGATTATTTAAAAAAATGGAACTTAGGTAGGAATTGTATTAAAATGAGCAATATACAATTTTAACGGCACACAGTCACCATTTGACACAACCCAATGACAAATCAGAACAAAGGAATGACCTTTGGTTGTCGAATTACCCATGAGGGTGGTGCACTAACTAACTAGTAATAATATCACTACCAACATTAACAATTAATTGAATCCGGAAATACCGTACCATAGGTACCGTAATTACTTTCCGGAAAAATGGCTTATCCATATTATTCTTTCTGTGTGCATTTATGATACAAGTACCAAAACTCAATCTACCTACTCCGATCACTGGTAATGATAGATCATCACGATTATTTTCACCATAATTTACACAAAGTAAAATGCTGTCTGGGATCGAACCCATGGCATACAACTTATAAGTCGCGGCCGCTACCACAGGGGTACGAGTACTACAATCAGTGAAACTTTTAAACCATATCATCGGTTTGTTAAGTTTAATTCAATGATAATCTATATTTTTCCACGAGAGAATGTTCGCCACTGCATGATAGGATTTCCAGGGATTTGTTCACATATATTGAAGCGAGTGGAATGAAACTGGATTACAGTGATCTTTGAAACTATTTTAAAATTCAGCAAGGCGTAATTTAGTTGAGAGTTCACGTTAAAAATGCAGCTGTATCATACATCGGGAATAGTTCACTGGTTCCACTCATTGGATTTATTGAGCACGTACTTGTACATAAATGAAATTGAGTCTCTTTAAAATGATTTTTATTAAATGGTTTGGATTTATTGTAGTTTTATCTTAAAAACATTGTTCTGAAGGCGAAAATCGAGAGAAAAGCGAGCTACTATGAATTAAATTTACCTTCCCTCAACTTTTTTTTTAAATTAATAATATATTTTTGCGAGGAAACGAGCATGTTTCATAAGGATTATAAAATTCTTCAATATAATATAGTATCGCATGAATGCTTACCCAGAAATTGACTCCGCGACCCTCATAGCTGCCCTCATCCCGCCAGGATAATGGTAATAAACGACGCCATTTATTTCACTGATTATATCGTAAACAAGTCCCGCAAGGCTTGCCTTACTCTATGTACGCGGATTTATCCTTATTTGCTAAGTTTCTAGGAATACACAGCGAACAAATGTGCTGTCAGCTTAAAATGTAAAGCTACTTTTTTTTACATTTCTTTCCACGCTCAGAGTATAAAATAATACTGTGCCGTACACCGGATAATACTATAATCGAATGGATCTAGTTTTATCGTAGTGTTTTGTTCAAAGTAATTTGTTTTTTACAGAGTTTAAGAGACAGCCCTCCGCACCCTGGGCCAGATTTCGACGGCGCCCCCCCCACCCCCCCCTAGCAGCAATTAAAACGCATACGAAATCGGGAAGTGGTTCTAATTTAGCTTCCAAGATTCCACCCGAACAAACATACATACATTTATACTATACATATTTATATTATATATTATACAAATTTTTAGCTTTATATAATATTTAAGTTTGAGAGTGATTCTATTGTATGCCACAATTTATTACGTACATTGTAATTCTGTGGCATCAGGCAGGAAAATTTTATAACTTTTAAAAATTATGTGCCTCTAGTGGGGGCAGCTACTTCCCCTTTACAGTGGGATAGCGATGCCCATGCTTTACAGAGTGATACTCATAAAAATCATGAATATCACCCTCTAAGTTCAATTAATCCCATTGAATTACATTTTCACAAAATATTCATTGAAAGGGTTTAAATGAACTTAGTATTCCCGGTGAAAGGAGCTGCATACAGTGCTCCGATCGAACTGATTGAAAACTGCCATTTCGTTCTCGTATTGCCAACATAATGATTTTTTCGCTTAATTTAGGGAACTTAGAAGTAAGTAGGCTTCAACTCAATCAACGAGCGAGGGAATATGCACGGGTGCCTTCGGCGCCCCTTAATGTCTGGCGCCCTGGGCGGTCGCCCATCCACGCACGACCCTAACGTCGCTACTGACTGACACGGTGCATTCAGCTCTTTATTTTGAATCATATTCCACCAGGTTTTTTTTTTTGGTACGACGCACCGCGTCTCCGTAAATGAGCCCTACAAAAGTCACAGACATATCAAACCGTCATCGTTTTGGTGTTTTTTTTTTTTAATTTTTACATTTACATAAATAGTGTGCTGCGTACAGTGAATGTAATTTTACATTGAAATGAACGAATAGTAACGAGATTGTTTTCTCAGGATTTTTTCATCTGGTGGAAAAATGATTCAAAATAAGGAGCTGAATGCACCCTGTTATTTTGCAGACGGTTGTCCCTTACACCCTGTATACCTACCTGTATAAAATAAATATTTCATGCAAGGAGGTACTAGCATTCGTAATGTATCAGTTTCAGTAGCAGTAGAACTAAGTTAGTGACTTCCCGTCTCGTAGCGGCGTAGCGCTACGCCGTAGCAGAGTTAGCAGGTTCCTACGGCCATCAACGGAAGCGAACTTTCGTTTTCCTGTCAGTCATTCATTACACCCAAGTTGAACCGGAGTTCAAGTACTTTAGACAGCTGACAGCTTGGTAATGAGTTTGCGAGCTAAAACAAAAACTTAAATCACCACCACCAAGAAAACGTTTGTATCTAAAACAAAAATTCTGTACACGTCGAAGTGTGTAATTAAGCACGACACGACTGCGAACACTTAGGGCTAACTTAACACTCCGTTGTTTTTGCGAATCATAAAATAATCAAAGCTGCTTTATTACATCCCCGAAAATTATGCTGTGGTACCTAGTCCTATATTGGTTCTATTGAAGACCTATAGGTATATCATTATAGAAGTCTATGATAAAATATTTGAGTAATATAATTAAATGGCAGTGTTACCTAATGACAAAGTAATTTGGGTGGTACGTGCTATGGAATAATGTGCTCGTCTTGATTTTTAATTAACGGGATGTTCGGCACAACGAAGAACAAAAGGTTTCTAAAACTTGTGCTTGCATAGGGTTTTCACATAATTATATTATTAATCATGTTATGTCACTTTCGGTAGTTAATAAATTGGGTAACTTAATTACCAATTACAATTATGGGAAAACTTCTCTTTACTTTTACTTATTTAATTAATAATTTTCTTCATTATATTACCAACTATAAGCTTAAAATGTATGTGTACTCAGAAATTCACTTTAAAAGTAACATCTTGTCATTTAAATCTAGCTGACAAAGCGAGAAAGAAACCAAGACCCTATTTCTATCTAAAAATAGTTTTATTCACACTAAAAAAAAAATAGTAATACTAAAAGCGTTTTAATGTCATGTGACGCAATCTACCTTTCATTTAAATAAGTTACCGATTCCCGGGTAGGAGCGGCACTTTCACGCGACCAACGTGAGGGCTTCATCTGCATTGCAAATTATACCGGCATCGATACATTGCATCCCACCGCACGCCGCTGAAATGTCATATTAAGTAACTTTACATGGACTTTTTTGAACTTGTGTTATGAATTATTTATTCTTGTTATAGATGAAGTACCACATGTCCTTGATTACGGTAGTATTATAGTACTTGCTTAACTTTGCTAACATTGAATTATTCAGGCGGATTCTGTTGACAGTTTGCGGACCAAAATTAACTGTTTTGCAAGTTTTCATGTAACAACACACAACTAATGTCTTTAGAGTGAACGCAGTGAAGAAACTTTTCTTTCATTAAAATCAAAGTCATTAAAACTTTATTACATTGCAATGATATAATATTATTATTAACTTTCTTATAGTCCATAAGAAAGTTATTAATACACTTTTATATCTATCAATCAAACACTGATTACTTCAATAAAGAGTTTTATTAGCAATTTTATACGCTCAAAGAAAAACCTAATAGACATGCTTTTAACTACATATATATATCTAAACTAATTTGTCCCGCGTTAAACTAACTAAGTTGTCCCGCGCAACTTCGTCTGCGTCACATTTTCCCCGTTTTCGCAACATTTTTCATTAATGCTACGCTCTTATTGGTCGTAGCGTGATGATATATAGCCTATGTCCTTCCCTAGGTTGAAATCTATCTTTTTGCCAAATTTCATTAAGATCCGATCAGCCGTTTAGTCGTGAAAAGGTAACAAACAAACAAACAGAGTGACTTTCGCATTTATAATATTAGTATGGATTCAATCACTTGAGACTAAGTTTTGCTGGACATAAAAAAGTATCTACCTACTCCGACACTTTTTAAAGGAACAATTCCGCAGACGACAGCAGACTGCAAACTACAGCACAGCGGCACGACCGGTTTCTATGTAGCTGTGTTATTTTCATTTAAAAATTGACAAAATTGATTTTACACCTAATAGTAAAATCAATTTCAAGCTTCGTATCCATTAGGCAACCTTTGGCGCGCGTCATGTTGCACAGCATGTTGCTCAACATATTGGATGTCAACGCGGAACTATTGTTTAGCAACGTTGTCTGTCTACGCACGATAAGTCGTTGATAAAATGTCGCCAGAGGAACTAGTGTTGAATTCAGCGGTGGTGGTTACTTAAAATGCATCAAAAAGAAAAAAAACACGTTGGTGGGTTAGAAATTCCTAATTTAATTGAAGATTTCGCCACGACCTGTCAAACCGAAACGTGTCAAACTGTCCTGCAAAAGTGTCAAACGTGGCACCGTGGGATACACCCCTCTTTACGCCGTCATAAGAGGTGATGCAGCATTTTTTTAGCAATAGAAATAGTGGGACAATCAGTCTGAATCAGGCCCAGTATTTCAATCAATAGAAATACCTAATAGAAATAGTGGGATACACCCCCCACAGCTGGGTATAGGCCTCTCTTCACTTGTGCAAAACTAGATGTTCTTGTGCCAGCGTCATTGTTAGCTTACTTGTATATCTTATTGTGCATGCTCATCTCCTATAAGTGAAGTAGTACACCTATCTAATACTTTAAGCTATTTATTATCTGTGTGTTACGTTTTGCAGGATTTCCTAAAATAAATAAATTATTTAAAGAAGCGTTTTCATGGAGCTATACATAGAAATCAGTCGTGTCGTTGCGGTCTGCCATTGCGATTAGTCGCTGCGGTTTGCGGTCTGCGGTGGCTTTTTTTTTTTTTTTTGCGGATGGGAAATCATCAAATGACTTCTCCCGCTCTGGGCGGAGCGGGAGGGAGTGTCAGACTTGTACTGACTAAAACCCACCCATGTTCCTTTTTCACCCTTTGTGTTCCAGGGCCGCGGTATCTCTTTCGAACAACCCGCAGCCCTGGCAGGCATCGGCCCTCTCAGGCCTCTTCCGGTTTGCTGACATCTCCTGAGGCGCGCGTGGAACACGTACGCGCCGTCGACACGGCCTGTCGTCATAAGACGGACGGACGGTGAGCTAGCCCATTACTCACCGTCCATAGGCTCGCGCCTACGGTGGCCGGGGGCCACTGGTTGCCCCCCGACGCCCGGGGCGTCTCCCGCGGCGGCTGGAACGTGAGGTTCTCTCCCTCTCACGTTCCGCCACGAGGCGACGGCATCCCATTCCCTCTCGCTCCGGACCATGGATTGAACCAGGGCCGGACGCGAGAGGTCGCCGCCGCCAATCGCCGCTACGAGGACACGGCGGTGCTCAGCCCAAGCGGGGCAGAGCTCCACGGTGTGCTCCACCGTGTCCTCCGACCGATCCTCGCAGTGATAACACCCGGGCGTTGGCTTACGAAACCTTACCTTAACAAAATTGTTACAATCTTAAGAACGTGTAGTAATATATTTGATGAAAATATTGATTTCCTCTATAAGTTACATTAAGTGAAGTTAAATTAGTTTATTCAAGTGTTTACGATATAATTTTTCACACATTTATACGCGTGCAAAATAATAAATTTAAAAATAATTAAAAATTTAAATAAGCAACGATGTTTCACCTCATGACCCATTTTAACCTTGAAGCTGTGAGGGCTTTTTTAAACGTAGCAGTGCAATTATATAAAGGTTTATAGTGATAAATATATCTCGCAATATAATATTATGTGAACACGGAAAAATCAAATACAAAAATCAATACAATGCTTGTATTGTGTAGTATTTTGATCACTTAAGTAAGTGTGAGCATCTGCGAGTGCTGCGTGATGTGCATGCGTCCCTGCCGCGCGGCCGGCTCGCTGCGCGCTCGCATCTTACAGCGCAACAGCTGAAGCGTGTTCTCCCACAACTTCGTCTGCTCCACCACAGCCCCCTGACGAGAACTAATGGCTTGTTGTTCCTGAAATTATTTGGACACTTCTACATTCATTCACTCAGATACAAATAAAACATCACAAATATAATCATGTGCGTAATTTTATGAGGTACAAGCTGATATGTAAGATTTTTGTGAACGAATAAACAGATATGTAAATCAGCTATTTCATCTGTAATTCAATGATATAAATTTGTATGGAGGGATGACGTAATATCTCTTTCATTGAGAAAAAAATCCGCAATCTACATTTCGGGCATAAAAACATTGTCCTCGTATGCCTACCTCTTCTAAACGCTTTACAATTTGTTCCGTGTCAGCAACTTTTTTCTTCAAAGCCTCCATTTTAGAGGGCTTCCTCGGGGACTGCATTGAATTTTTCATTTCAAACACTACGACTTCTTGCAAACTTTCCGCCTTTGTGATTCTTTGTCGTAAGTTTTTCCATTCATCCTCCTTGCTATTCAGCCGGTCAGTCAACTCCTTTACTTGATTCTTGAGAGGCTCCATTTGCGAGGTTATGTTGATGGATGTGGCTTCGTAAACCCTTTTCTTCTGTTCATATTGTTGTTGGACTATTTGGAACTCCTCCTTCACAGGCTTTATATTGTCAGCGAGTGGCTGGATTTCTTGCCGGACTTGCGAAAGCTTTTGGGCAGTTTGAGCGACGAGCTATAAAATAGTATTACGGTTTTTTAGCAAGAGATATTCAATTATTACCTCACATACGACTTTAAAATATTAAACGCCATGTTGCCTCCTAAGGAATAATTATTCTTTCATCTTTTCAGTATCTAAATATTTATTCAACAAACATCCAACCTGAGACAAATCATGCAAGGACTTTTTGGTAAGATCCGCAGACTTATCGAGATTCTTCTCCATCGTTTCTTCGTCATCTATTTTTAGTTTCTTGTGATTTAGGAGTGCCATTTCGACAGTTGGGTCAGCAGCACTTATGATATGTATCGTCCTAGCCAAGATACCCGCCTCGACCTGTGACCCAAACCAAAACAAATAGCAGCATTATAGATGGAAACAGTAAAGAATAAACAAGCTTTTGTATCAAATGAAATACTTATTTACCTTGAACGTAGAGAGATTGGCTCTTTGCCTTTTATACACAGTGCTCTTTGTGCGTAGAGAATTAACGTATTTCTTTAATTCTTCTCCTCTGAGGACTGTATCTCCTAAGAGTTGTCTGACCTGAATGTTTGATAAACCAATATTATATGTTCATGGAATATTTTTTATTGAAATCATGACGTTGCGAAACGAAAACGTTAAGCGTGACAGGAGGTCCGCAACGTCACCTAAAAATATCCATTACGATAAATGATAAATCAGACAACATTACGTCTTCCATATCGATCTCAAAGGAAATAGCGTATTATCTCAATGGAAACTCCCGCTTCTCGACCTAATGACCGATTATTTGAAATGGGGGAAAATGTTTAATCTGATTGCCGTAACGTATTCGAAACATTCCGACAACAGGCTTCGGTTTCGATTAAATCCTGATCAACGTTCACCGCTGCTCTATCACAAACTGCGAAATACTATCCAATTTTTGCGCAACGGTCACGGGTGGCGTTAGAGGGAAAATGTATTGACAAAATACATGTAAGTAATACAGACAGCGAAATTATATTTCGCTTCGAATTCATTGCATAAAAGGTAATGGTTAAGCTCTTACTTTTCCGAATTCACCATAATATTGGAAGACATTTTATTTCCTTCATTTATTTTCTACATATTGATGACATTTTTAAATATTTTAACAAAATCATATAAAAAACATTTAAAAAAGTTAGCAGCAAGCAGAAAAACATTTAAAATAGTAGCCCACCGGTATCGGGAACAGGGTCCAAGCTACCGGCGCTCAGGGCTCCAGAGAAAGTTACCTCCTAATAATACGAGCCGTGTCCAAGAGTACCGCTTTCTGAATCAAGCCCTTGATCCAGTTGCCTAACGAAACTCTCATCAGATATCGGACTCTTGGCAATTAAGCCATTGGCTGATACGACTATCAGCACAATGATTGCATAGTCCACATCCCACATGTCGATAACCTCGTAAGCCAAATCGTAAGTAGATTTGCCAAGAAGACATTTATTATTATGAAAATTGAAATTGTAGAAAAGGGTGCTTATTGCAAGTACCTCAAAAAAATTATAAAGGTATATCAATAGTAGGTTTTATTTGCCGATTACATTATGAAGCTTTGCCCAGCACCTATAGAAAAATGTCTGGAATTATGTAGTAGTGGCAATTAAAGCAATTAACTAGTTAGTACCTGTGACTGTAGATCAGCCAATGTAGCCTCATAGTCTTTGAGCGTGGCAGCTAGCTCATGAACGCGAGTTGCACTGGCGTCCTTGTTACGTCTTATGACTGCAGCCTGTTGTCTGAATGGGGCCAGTTTGTCCTCTTGTGGCCCTGCTGAGGCTAACTTGCGTTGAACTAGATGCTCCATTTCACCATTTACTGCAGCTATCTAAAAACCATTTTTTTTTATATTTTCCTACTCAGTGAGATGCAGTTAGAGTCCGTGACTGATAATATAATGTTCATTACTTTCATTGAAATTATTGACAGTACATCAAGGCAAAAGTAATATAAATACATTTATTTATGGCAACTGCCTCATTTTGCCTTTATATACAGCATTTCTTTGGGCTCTTATCGCCTTTGAAGTTCGAATCGACCTCCTAAATTAATGTTGTACAGCTTTTCTAATTATTATTTAACTGCCTTATCATTAAGAGCGTTCTCGCAAAATTCTTAACTCAAAAAACAACGACGACTGACGTTGAGTGCGCCTGTGTGCGTGGTGCACGCTTCTTGATACACACACGTGCAGAGGCAGGGGTGCGTAACACGGTTCACTGCGGTTTACTTATAATTTAATTGAGAAAAAAATACAAGTTATGGAACGTATTATTATGATAAAGAAATACAAATAGTATAAGAGTAGCCTACAAAAGTAAAATAATTGTATCTATCCTAACTTATATTTTAAATGCGACGGTGAGTTCGTTTGTTTGTTATGATTTTACACTAAAACAACTAGACAGATTTGGATAAATGTTGGCACGTAGGTATACTCATGGTATACCTACGTGCCAAATTTTATACAAATTCTAATCCTGGAAAAGGACATAGGATACTTTTTATCCCGATATTCCCACGAGATCATTATTTATGCGGGTGAAACCACGGGGTGCTGCTATTCTATACTAATATTATATTATGAAGAGAAAATATTTGTTCACCACTAAAAAGCTACATCTTTACCGAGTAACAAGGCTATATTATATCACAGTTTTCGCGGACGAAATCTCGGGCGAAATGATAGTATTTTATAAAAACGTAACATAGTAATAATTTTATAATACAATTTCCCCAAGGGCTTCGATCTGCTCCTCCTGGAAGCCTCGATAGTGCAGGCCTGGGTGATATCACCGAACAGGCCTGCCGACGTCAACATCGAGGCAGGGTGGTTCCAGGAGGCCATGCCGACATCTGCGACGTGGCAATGCCCCCAGTTCCCAGTTCCCCAGCCAGTTCCCGCTTCGTTGGAAGACGGGGAAGCTGGTCCTCATCCGGAAGCCGGGGCGCCCTGCGGACTCTCCGTTCGCATACCGGCCCATTGTGTTGCTCGACGAGGTGGGCAAGCTCTTTGAAAGAGTAATTGCTAACCGGCTCGCCGGGCACCTTGTGGATGGGGCCGGATCTTGCGGATCACCAGTTTAGTTTCCGCAGGGGGCGCTCGACGGTGGACGCCATCATGCGCGTGAGGGCTCTCACGACGGGGGATGCGGTGTCCCGGGGTGGGGTCGCCTTCAACATCATGCCCTGGACCTGCATTAGGGAGGCACTCCGGTATCACCGGGTGCTGACCTACCTTCGTCGTGTGGTCGGGGACTACCTGACGGACAAGGCCGTCATCTACCCTGGTCGCAACGGAGAGTGGAACCGGCGAGAGATGTCGTGCGGTGTTACACAGGGATCGGTTCTGGGGCCACCCTTGTGGAACATCGGCTACGACTAGGTGCTGCGCGCTGACCTCCCTAGCGGTGTCAGTGTAGTTTGCTACGCTGACGACACGCTGGTGCTGGCACAGGGGAGGTCGCACGAGGCGGTGGCCGAACTTATGACACGCGGGGTTGCGATAGTCGTGGCGAGAATCCGGCAACTGGGTCTCGAGGTGGCATTGCACAAGTCTGAGGCCATGTGCTTTCATGGGCCTCGGAATGCGCCACCGTCGGGATCCATACTGACGGTAGGAGGGGTTCCCATCGGCGTCGAGTCGACGCTAAAGTACCTAGGGCTTGTCCTCGACAGCCGGTGGAACTTCGTTGAGCACTTCCGACGTTTGGCCCCAAAACTGGAAAGGGTAGGGGCTGCATTCCAGCGGCTCTTGCCCAACCTGGGAGGTCTAAACGCCTCCTGCCGGAGGCTCTATGCGGGGGTCGTGCAGTCCATAGCTCTTTACGGGGCCCCGGTGTGGGCGCGTTCTTTAAGGCGGCGAGCCGCCCAATACCTGAACGCGCCCCAGAAGGTGGTAGCCGTAAGGCTGGTCCGGGGGTACCGCACGATCTCCGGCGAGGCGGCAAGCCTCTTGGCCGGATTTCCGCCATGGGATCTGGAGGCGATAGTGCTCGCGCGCCTGCACGAATGGCGCGCGGAGGCACTACGCCGGGGGAAAACTCCGCTGCCGCGGCAAATTGTCGCTCAGCGGACAGACCTCCGGCGCGATCTCATGGCGGCATGGAGACAGAAACTATCGCAACCACGTGCAGGGCACGCCACAATAGTGGCGATAAGTTCCCTCTTTGAGGACTGGCTAGAGAGGCGCCACGGCGCCCTCACCTTCCGCCTGACGCAGGTCCTCACCGGACACGGTTGTTTCGGGAGGTTCCTGCACCGAATCGGGCGGGAGGAAACGCCCGGGTGTTACCATTGCGAGGATCGGCCGGAGGACACGGTGGAGCACACCGTGGAGCTCTGCCCCGCTTGGGATGAGCACCGCCGTGTCCTCGTAGCGGCGATTGGCGGCGGCGACCTCTCGCGTCCGGCCCTGGTTCAATCCATGGTCCGGAGCGAGAGGGAATGGGAAGCCGTCGCCTCCTTCTGCGAAGCAGTCATGCTAGCGAAGGAGGTGGCGGAACGTGAGAGGGAGAGAACCTCACGTCCCAGCCGCCGCGGGAGACACCCCGGGCGTCGGGGGGCAACCAGTGGCCCCCGACCACCGTAGGCGCGGGCCTGTGGACCTGTGAGTAATGGGCCAGCTCACCGTCTGTCCGTCTTATGACGACAGGCCGTGCAGACGGCGCGTTTGTTTTCCACGCGCGCCTCAAGGAGATGTCAGCAAATCGGAAAGGGTCCGAGAGGGCCAATGCCTGCCAGGGCTTTCGAAAGAGATACCGCGGCCCTGGAACACAAAGGGCTAAGAAGGAACATGGGTGGGTTTTAGTCAGTCAAGCCTGACACTCCCTCCCGCTCCGCCCAGAGCGGGAGAAGTCATTTGATGATTTCCCATCCGAAATGCAGTGTCAGAGTCCATGCCATAACAAGTCAAGGGGCACTTCATTTCTATGAGGCCGTCTTCACCAAAAAGGCCGTCAGGCGAAGCTCCAAGATAACAATGATTCTTATCTAATAATAATAACAAATAAATAATAATAATAAAAATTAATAATAATTAATAATATAATTATAATTAATAACACCTCAGAGGTCGGGGTTCCAGCAGCTTCATCTGCGCTGACACCCAGCCCACCAGAAGCCTTCCAGCCTCCACGATTGTTTTCGCCGCCGTCACAGGGCAGCTTACCATAATGGTTCGCATGCCCGAGAGCCGTAGGGTGCCTGCCCTGACCTACTCAGCGGGGCACCCACCGGTCCTGGTGACGGCGGCGACCGCCTCCTCTTGGGTCACAGAGTCGTCCAGGCCCAGCATGCGCAAGTCTGCGCATTTGATGGGCCTGGACACTCGGGCCTCGTCCGCATCTAGGGACGCTCTTAGCTTTTCAGCCAGAGCGTCAGCGGACGGGCCACTATTTACACCGGGGATCTCCAGCGCTCGAGCCCCTGTCGCGGTGACTTTAAGCAGGAAGCCCCCGGTGATCCCGAGCTCTGCAAGATCCACCGTCGCTTTCGCCTTCGAGAGCATATCGCGGTAGGACACGCCCCTCTTTTCCGCTTCCGGCTGTAGCGTGATCACTACAGTTGCGGTCTTCGGGGCGCGAAGTCTAGCCGCGACGCTTTGCGCCTTGTGCCACCTTCGCTCCTTGTTGCAGGCCTTTTTGGCCGCCTTTCACCCCTTCCTCCTTCTCCTGACCACCTGCCACTCGGTTTCGGCCGCGGCAGGCGTGGGGGGTGGTAGCGGTGGCTGCGGCCGGCTTGCCACCGCCACCACCTGAGGAGCCACCTTGCCCATTTTCTGGGCCGCTGCCGGTTTTGGCGGAGCCGACTTTCCGGGGCCCGGCCTAGTCCTGCCAGAACGCTGGCCAGACTGCCCCGGCCCAGAATTGGCAACCGTAGCAGCCGCATATGAGACTGCCTTCGGGCCTGGGACCACCCTCGGGCCCGGGGTCGCATTCGGGCCTGAGCCCGCCCCCGGGCCCGCGGTCGCCTTGTTTGTCGCCAGGGAGGGGCGCAGTACAATGCCCTCCAGGACAGACGTAACTTTACCTTGTATCAACATTTTGAGCAAGCGATGATGATAATCCATCAATGTGCTGATTAATAACAGGGTCCTTTAATCCGCTGTAAACATAAAATATAACTTAAATAATGACCGCATACACTACTCAGATCAACTAGGTAGGTATTTTTTACATTTACCGTAGAACTGCTCTCGCCTTTTGTAGGTATTCTTTTTTACTAGCTTTCCTCTTCTTCTTTGGGTAGGAACCGTATGTATTACTCTGACGACCCATTATTTCTAAAAGAAAGATTTCTGTTCCCGTAATTTATTGACGATTAATCTTTATAATTAGATTGTACAAAGCGTATCTTTCAATCATAAAACATGACTACAATGAATCATAAGTACAAAGAATACTAACATTTAAACTGCTGACGACCTCTGGATTTTCTGTCAAAATTACCTCACGCACACTAAGGCGCGCGGGAGCGCGAGTGACACAGGTCCTTTCTCCACAAGCCCTCAGGCGACACTGACAGTACGCGCGTCGTACATCAACTAGTAAGGCATTATTTTAGAATATTGTAATAAATAAATGTGAAGGTAAAAAGTAAAAATAAAAATATTTAGAGGAAAGGTAAAGTCTTGTATTATAGTATGGTGAACTTTCTTTTTGTTAATTTTGTCATTACCTTATGTTTAAACAATATTTAAAATGCATACATTTTAGATCAGTATTGCTTTTGAATATCGTTTTTTTTTGCGTGGATTCAATTTTTATCTCAATTCTAATCAATCTACGAACTTGAAGACTATATGACCTGTAAATATATATTTTTTTCAGATCTTTTCGTGCTGCCAGTTTGACACAAATAGCAGGGAAAACCCTGATGTTTTACGATTGCTTGAAAATGGGTGTCGGGAAATTGCTATTTCTCGAAATATTTACGTATATAACAAAATTCTAATCAATCTACAAACTAAATCAAAGTTAGATTTATGAGTTTTCATTGAAATATTATGCCATTATCTTTAAATAACAAATATCGAGAACTTGAAAAAGTACGTATTTTTGGTCAAACGCTTAAAATATGTGAGCGCGCTCTTAATATTAATTTTATTTCACCTTGTCCTGGACTGCTACTAAGTCGGAGCGAGTAGGATGTTGTTCAGCGGCGATCGTCTGCATGATGTTCAACTCTTTTTGTAAATTGCTAGTCTCTTGAGGCAACTTTTCTTTCACGAGATAACTATTCAACTAAAATTATAATTATACATTGGTGGGTTAATTAGACTTATTACTATAATGTCACAAATTATTAAAATTAATTGTATAATAAATAATAAACAGTGGCAACTACCTGAACTTCTTCCTGCAAACGTTTCATTACGTCATTTACCGTTTTCGGAGTAGCACTTTGCCCGTGAATGACATTAAGATATCTTTTTAATTGATCTGACGCCATTTTTAATTGTGATTGTTGAGCGTCATACTGAAAAAATATTCGAGTGAAAATTGAACGCACATTAAGCAGTAGCAAATAAAAGTTGGCCAAATCATAATTTAGTTTTTCTTTTACCTGATTTTCCAGTTCTTTAGCTTTCTCTTGCTGAACTCGTAAAGCTCTACTAATATTTAAAAGCTCCTCTTTGTCATTCACGTCCACTAAATTAACTTGCACGTTTTCTAATCTTTTTATCACTGCAATGTCAGTTACAGAAGAGACTTTAAAGTTCATCGGTCGCATTTATAGTATAAGTCACATTAACATTTTAAGTAACTGTCAAGAGTTTAGAACAATTAAGAAGTTTGGAAAGATTTGACTTCGTAAATGTAAGAAGATGAGTTTATGAGTGTTGTTTCTTTGATCCTACCGCTGAGAACTTACCGATGTCTCTCTCAAGCGCCATTTCCTTGATGTCGTTAATTATTTCCGAGGCATTCTCCTTTTGGAGCAATCTGGTTCGTTTGTGGACTTCCTTAAATTCGTCAATAAGATTTTGGTAGAGATCTAAAAGATCCTGTACGGTATTGTTCCTTGCTACGTCTGGTGGTATATCAGGCAACTTCAAATATCTGAAAGTGTCTTGTTTGGTTAATAAAAGATATATAGATAATTTTATTGCTAACACACAAACCTACATAAAATCACACCTATTTCCAGGAAGTGTTAGGCAGACATGTACCTATACCTACTACACCGAAGTTTCAGTAATTATCTATACAGGGCGAGCCTATTGCCATCGATCGGGCCCAAATCCAGACTGGGCTGCTGCTAAGATATTCCTGATGGAAAAACTCAGTAACCCATTGCCCGTCCTGGGTAACAAACCCAGAATTTCAAGAAGTAGCGCTTGCGACCACTAGCCAAACGAAGTGGGCAGGAAAAAAAGTGTTTTTATATTCTTCGAGTGACGACACTTCACTTAAGCATGTCCACTGCACCTTGGACAGTCAGCCCCACAAGATAACCTTAGATAATATGAATACTGACTATAATTTCACCAAACCACGTGACGGAAAAGATAGACTTATAATTTTAACACGAATTTAAGACTTTTTTAGGGTTCCGTTCCTCAATAGGACAAAAAAAGGAATTTATAGGATCACTTTGTTGACCGTCTGTCTATCAGTCTGTCTGTCAAGACCCTTTATCTCGGGAACGCGTGGTGGTATCGAGTTGAAATTAAAAATCATATACTCAGATCTACAGGTACTTGAAGCTGTGAAAATCAAACTTCAAACGTAAAAAGATACGGCTACGGTTATGTCGCAGGAAACGTATATTTCGACACTCTCAAGGGTCAAAATGTAAAGGGTACTTCCCATTGAGGTCAACGGGAAGTACCCTATACATTTTACCTAGAACTATGAAATTTGGCATCCTATACCTACTACAAGTACCTACATGGAAAAATTTGAAAACTATAAGTAATTATAACAAAAGTTAATTTGCACGGAACCCGGTGGGCGAGTCCGACTCGCACTTGTCCGGTTTTTCTTTAGATATAGCTCGTGTAGGCTGTTACGGCGACGTCTTTAGAAATGGGATTTTAGTAACCTAGGTAACTCTTTATTACTGATGCCAGTGATCTAGAAGTAATCCGTTGTCGTCTTTTACGACACCTAAAGGAAATTACTCTTGTTATTCCTTATCGGAAACCATTCGACCAGTGGCTTTTATTTGAAAGTTTATTTTACTATGGATTTTATTATGGGTTTGCGTTTGAACTACTAACTAGCTAATGCCCGGGACTTCGCTCGGATGAATGCAGATTTTGACAATAACCTCCTCAGACACGTGGCGCCATCTATTATCATAAGAACGTTATTGTTGTATTCCTCGAGAACAGTACTTTTTCTCGGTAAGAAAGGTAGCCTATGTCCGTTTCTGTACTTGGACAACGTATGGAGTTAATGATAACTGTCGAAATGACTACTAGATAGGAAGATATTAGGGGTCCAAGTTTCAACTTTTTACAAGTTTTAAATACATCCAGGACCCCTGAACGGGCCTGTACTATTCATAGAATATATCAGCACAATGATTTGATTTTTCAGCTCAAAAAGAAAATCCCAGTTCCCAGCTATAATTTTTGCGTAGTTACTTAGTTCGATGTACCGCTTGGTTAACAACTTCGAGAAGGGTCCATTTAAACCTTGTAGGCACACACCAGCCTAACCCTTCTGAGTTTTACATATAACATTGTGCTGTAGGGTAGGTACACAAAAAATGAGTCTTACCTATACATCAAATATTTCGCAAAGAAACGTGAAAAATCGTGAGAGAAGAAAATAATATACCTATTGGGTAGGGAGGGTCAGTTCATTCTATGTTCTGGTCACGTAATGCCTAACTCGGTCGTACCGATACCAGTTAATCCATAACTGTACCTAATTCGTTTTCCCGAATGGACCCGAACAGCTTTCGGTAAATAATAGCAAATAGCTATGATATAGAGCTGGTATGGTCAGCAATAAATGTAGGTTAACACACAGAGGCTGAGGTTCAGTGGAGACGAATAAATAAAAAACATGTGGATTTGTTCTGATTTGCAGTCTAAAGACTAAAATAAAAAAATATATATTATTGCAATGCAAGGTATTTACCGAATAATCATAAAACCGAAATGTTTACCCACTTTTGTTGGAAACTCTGTGCCTCTAGCATTATATTGCTCAAACAAGAGTTACAATAATCTACTTGAACAAAAAAATCTCCTTGAACGGAACATCATAAGTAAATACGATTCCAGCTCGATTTAATTGAGACATTTGAATTAAATCCTGTAAGTTCTTTATTAAAATACGTACTTAGCCAGATACGCCGTATTCTTAACTTGGTCCTTGTTAGTCAGGAGCCAATGCAGAACATGATGTATAGTCCTTGCGTCGCCCGCTAACAGCTGGGATCTGAACCGCGTCGGCTCCACGCCTCCCGGAGGACGGTACTTCACACTGCCCAACATCTCTAGCAAACGTAGCGACACCGTCTCAGAGTCGTCTTCGTTTATGTCCAACTGTAAAAGTAAAACTTGCTATGTTTAATTCCGGGATAACAGCCATTGAGTTTTTTGCAATGCAGAAAGCTGGCGGTCCTAGTAATGACGCCCCAGGCGATTAAGATTAGACGCCATGCAAATTTCCAAAAAAAAAACCGGAATATGGCGAGTCGTACTTGCACACACAGGGTTCTGAAGGACCAAACATCATCATCATTCTCTTGCCTTATGCTCTTTTTCAGAATTTTCCTCTTCTTTCTGTATGAAGTAGTGGGAACACCATTTTTAACAATTTTCACGACTTTGGAATTAAATATCTAATCAACCTCGATACCTCGATACCTATCGACAACACCCCACAAAGTTTTATACGTAGTTTTTTTTTTTTCAACCTTCATTTACATGTGACGGCCTCCTCTATTTTTATTTTTTTTCATCATATTTGTGTAGCGGTTCATAGAAGGCACCTACTCTCAAAATTTCAACTGTGTGGTGCCAATAGTCTCGGAATGAAAACTCTGTGACATACGGACGGACACACAGATAGACAGACAGACCGAATCCACAAAGATTCCGAGCTTTTATCGAGCTTAAATTTTCTTTTGAACATTCATAAAGATAAAGCTTTAGCGACTTATAAATAAAAGCTAGAGAGCTCACTATTCAAGAGCGAGCGAAGCGAGCTCGAAACTATTAGTAGCACCCTGCCTCGGTTATGTTATGGCACTTTTTTTACCATTCTTATGATATTTGTAGTGACTTTTTAAAGAATATTAGAAATCCATAATTAATAATAGACCGTAGGATGCAAGAGCGAGCGAAGCGATCTCGAGAATTTCAGGTTATATTGAAGTGACTTTGCCAAATTATGCATAAAAGTTTCAGAACAACATAGATACCTTAGGCTATAACAGCGAGAGAGCAGTGGTGGCCCAAGAGCAGTGGTGGCCCAGTGGTAGCAGCCCCGACTTACGAGCAGTAAGTCGTAGGTTCGAACCCAGGCAGGCGCATTACTTTGTGTAATTTATTTCATCACCGCTGCTCTCAAAACGGTGAAGGAAAACATCGTGAGGAAACCGGCATGTCCTAGAACTAAAAATTCGAAGACATGTGACATCTACCAACCCGCACTGGGCCCGCGTGGTGGATTACAGCCCATTCCCTCTCTTAGAGAGGAGGCCTGCGTCCCAGCAGTGGGAACAATATAGGCTGATGATGATGATAACAGCGAGCAAAGGCTGCGAGGTGCGCCCCTTGCATACATACATACCCCGGCCCATGGCTCTTTTGGCCCTAGAGTAAATACGCCCCTCTATAGCTGCTATACGCAAGCAAGGTATGTAAAAAAAGCGTAGCAGCTGGCGTCGTCGGTCGTAGTGCTAGCCCCACACTTCTTGGTAATAGCAATCTAGCCACACGGTGATGATATCAATGATATCACCGTAGCACCGTCCTTGCTTCGAGTTCTATGTAGCAGAACCCAGAAGCTTAATCCTGCTTGTATCTCATAGGTTATCCATTTACAGCAGAATATATTTTGGTCGAAATTGTTTTCCTAAGTAGATTATTCCTTAACAAGTAAAGTACGGAATAGACAGACAAGTATCTTAATTAAGTTAAAACAAATTGCTAACATTATCAAGGTAAGGTTCTTACGTTTCAGCGACTAATTTATTATTATTTCAGATGCATAGGGAGGTGTACTGAAATAGGTATTTTTTATTGAAAGCTACCTATTTCGTCATTACGTATGTAGATATAGTCGTATCTATTTCTTTCTAGTATCAACAGTGTCAAACGCTTGCCTAATTATTTTAAGGAATTATCATCAGCCAGATTGTGAACTTGATCCATGTTCGGAAACATTGCAGTCTCGTCCTCTGTCGTAAAAAGTGCAAGCAGGTAGGTACGGTACGGTCAGCAGCAAAAGTCGCTTTACATAACCAAAATTATAAGACGTCTTAGTTTTAGAACGATCCATATTAACAGACTGGAGTAAAAGACATAACAATATTTTCATCAATGGTTACACAAATTCGCAAAAAAATATAACATCAGATCACACTGACCAGCACAAAACTTGGAGTAATATTTATTAGTGTTAACCGACTTTTGATGCTGACTGTACCTATAATAGCTAACCTTTTAGGATATAAAAAGATATGATCTATAATATGTATGTTCAATTATAATATAACTTGCCTTCTCTCCAGCATTGAAATTCACTAGTAGATCCACAAGCAACTGCAAAAGTTGTTTCTCGTTCAATGCGTCGAATTTTATCAGGTCATAGTTTCTCCCTAAAGTCGCGTTTACTTCTTTTACAATATACTTCATTTGCTCCGACATTTTTGCGAACAGTCTTCACTTAGTACGTATTACTAATTACCACAGAATTAAATGGAAGAACCCAGAATTCGCCGAAGTTACTAAAAAGAGCAAAGGTTTCGTTGACATCAAACGTTGCCATGGCAACTTTCAAATGACTTTGATACCAAAACCTTTTTGCTATTTCCAACGATAGAGTCAGTAAACAAAACTATTTCGTATTTCCATTCATTATTTTGTGAGCAGCTGGAGATATCTGGATTGGATAGATTTTTCAGTCGATGCTTGTAGCTAGCCTTTAGAATGTATTAATAATAGTTAAAACGTGATTATTTAGTTAAGTAATCCACTTCAGACACTTCGAATACCGGACACTCACATTTCAATCTCATCAAACAGGTAAAGTACGAGAACCAAAATAGCCGCTTATACCTACAAAGGACCAGACTGGTATCAAATAAACAATTGGGAATAGCTGATAAAATACCTATTTTTAACAAGGATATGCTCCTATTTCTATAATTATTCCTATGTAAATGAGGTATCTTTTATCGGGCCGATAATATTAATGGCCATGTCGTCATATGGAAATCAGAGTAATGTGTGTGTGTGTATTGGGTCACGAATAGCCATGATGTTGGACTCAGAAGCTACAAGCAGCTCAGCGAACCCTCGGTGTCTGTAATGAATGAGGGACAACTCTCCCTACACGTCCGTGGGAATAAATCATGGGCGAAGTATCTTCGTGAATCGTAAAATAATCATACCGGTGCTAGAATACTTTTTACCACGATGAGACTTTGAAAATTTTGAGATAAGTTCCGATCTGAAAACAAAACATGAAGTCGACAGTTGCGCCATCTTTTACGTTGAATGAAAACTACATCGTGTCGATGGTCCGTAGTTTCGGAGTCGTCCCACATTCGTCCCATAATAAACACCGATGTAAAAATGTATGATCGGAATGATAGATGGCAGTAAAAACTGCTATCGAACTAAAATTAATGATACCTACATGGCAATTTCAGAAATGTTTACCAACAGTTCCTACCCCAAAGGGTAGAGGAGTACTTACACCAGCAGTACCATAGAGGAAAGTAATATATCGGGTAAGCAGTACCCTCATGACAATGTCATTGCAAGCACCATCATCATCTGCTTAGCCTTTTCCCAAACTATCTTGAATAAAAATATTAGCGTGTCGCTGCTAATATTATATGACGTTACTATAATATTTACCTAATATAATTTCTGAAGTTTTATTATGTACTTTTCAGTTGATAAGATACAATATTCACTACCAAGGAACAGGAATGTCTTGAGAATCAAGCAAAATTGTAACAGTTAGCAAGTCGCTTTGTGTTGCGTTTTCAGTGCTTCAGTGCACAAGAAGTTTGTGTAATGATGGATAACCATGGGAATATTGTATGTTTAGGAAACAGGGCGGTACTTTTTATAACCATGAAATTAAACACATTTTCATTCAATAAATTATATTATATATCTTTACAATTCAATCATTTTCCTTTTTTTCATAATCGTCAAAATATCAACAAATTCTCCTTAGACTACGTAGTTTGTGCCTACCTCACTGTAGTAATATTGTAATCTCGGATATTGACACACACTCGACTCGTAACCATCGCGCATTCAGTCACCTCACAGCCCTTTCACATTTTACCGCGTCTTCACTTTTAAATGATTCTTGTAACGTTGAAAGTGAAACCCTGGCAAAGAACATGAATGATACAAATTGACAACAAACATGGTAGGTATACGTACGACCAGTTTAATTAAATCGTAACTAACATAAAATCACTGGCTGAAAAAAAAAATATCTAGCACCAATTTCAATAACAGTAAACTGTGAAATTAAAGTACCAACTGGCTGCTATTAAAAAAATATTAACACGAACTACTGAATACTAACTTGTATTCATCGAAATAATCAATTTAAAATGAATTCAGTTTTACTTATCCTATGGCATGCACCATTATTTTACTCAGACCCTATGTTAATAACAATTTTAACTTCAAATAATTACTGATTGTAATAATCAATGAATGCCAATACGATACAATGGTAAAGAATTTCGACAAACGATCAGCAATTAAAAAAAAAAAAAAACAAATTTATGATGATATTCTGCTATTCATTATGAATTACACTAAATCGGATTCATTAACATAAATACTTTGTACTCTTCTAAGTTAATGGAAATTCAATTATTTACAATACCACATACAAAATTTATAACTAGAGAAATAGTAATAATCATAAGCATGAAAATACTACGCAATGAGATGAGATTTGGGAATATGTAAATTATTACTCATAAAGCACCTACAAAACCTAGTGTTAAGTCTCACTATTCACCTATCCTAAGAAATATTACAACCCTTAAATAATTATATAATACTACAGACTTCTGTTTCAGGATTGTTTGGTTCGTATTACTACAAAATCTACCAAATTAATAGCATCAATTAAGTAATAAAACATTAAAGTAATAAAATTTTAATAATTCGTGTGATGAGTCATTCACTCAGATGTTGATCAAATTCAATTTCTCCCAATCCTTCAGTATCAAATGCGAGCCAACTACGCCCGCTCCTGGACATACGGGGCAACAGTGCTAAACATCGATCACTAAACGCGAACGCCTGCATTCATTAGCCTATTTGTTATCATTACCTACTAATGGAGGCGTCCGTGCACTAAGTGGTGACTTATGTACACCGGGAGCGGGCCGCACCTACATGTTTATAAATGCACTCGAGCTAACCTCGACTCAACAAAATAATTCCAAAATACACGTCAAAACGTAAAAAAAATCTAATTAATTTAAGGTCCCAGGGGATAAAACCAAAGCTAGGGACGGCGATGAGCTAACAAACGTAATCGACTATTGATGACGAAGTAGCGTCGCTCATGGATTTACGGAGATTTGTCTACAGGAGACCACCTTTCCGACCAAAGAGTAGGCTCAGAGTGCCCAGCGCCGACGAGTGGGATGAGTGTGCCGGCACCGTCGGCGCGGGCGCCGGCACACTCGACCCCACCGTGCCCAGGTCGGCGCGCGGCCGCGGAGCGCGCGCACGCGGCGGCCGGCGCACGCAGCCCGCGCCCGCCGCGTCCAGCGCGCCCGACCCGGGCGGCGCCGGCACGCCCAGCGGCGGCTCCACCGCCTCGCCCAGGCGCCGCTCGGCCGCGGCCGGCGAGCGCAGCGTGCGCTTCAGGCACGTGAGCTGCTCCATGGGGCTGCGGTGCACCAGGCCGGTGTACAGCGAGCCCGGCGTCTGCAGCGCGATGGGCGCGGGCGAGCTGTCGCCACCGGGCGAGGCCAGGTGGCGGCGCCGCAGGATGGACGTGCCGGACGCGATGAGCGCGTGCAGCGAGGGCGGCGCGTCGCCGGGCCGCGGCGAGGCGGGCGGCGTGGAGTCGGGCGAGCCCAGCAGCGGGCTGTTGGCGGGCGTGGCGGTGGGCGTGAAGTGCGCCGGGTGCAGCGGCGGCAGGCACACGGAGTCGCGGCGCGAGTGCACGGGCGAGCCGCCGGCGGACGAGCGGCGCGACGTGCGGCGCGACGACCAGGCGCTGCCCAGCACGGACGACGCCAGCGAGGACATGCCGCTGCTGCACACGCTGCTGGCGCTGCTGCTCAGCATGCTGCCGTCGTTAGGGTGGAGCACCGTGCTATTGACGAATGTATAAACGTGACTAGAGTGCGGCAGGCGCGGCATGTCGTCGTCTTCCTCGACGTCGGACAGTCGGTACAGGCGCAGGCCGTGCCCGGATGAGCGCAACCCGCGGACGCCGACGCCCTCATGATCATCTAGGAGACCTATACAAGAAAAACAAGCGGTTTAATTTACAACTACTTCTAAGCATTATATTGGGCATACATGCCCAATATAATGCTTAGTTTAATTTTAGAAAAAACATATTAGAATTCGGAATTACGTATATGCCCAATTCCGTTTTTTGAAAATTATTCGCACGTCTATGAAATTACACCAATTAATTTGAAACACTGAGTCTGTAATTTATCTACTAATACCTAAATAAGAAATAATCATAGTAACATAAAGCAGTTCAATAATGAAATAGGCGTATACCTGACATAGATGGTTTGGCGAGCTGTGCCCAGGTGTGCAAGGTGAGCGAGCCTTCCATAGGTTTGACGATCTGCAGCTTGTGTGGCGGTCGAAACCGAGCCATGCCGCCCGCGCCCGCTCCCCACACCGCACTCTCCTCGCTCGAATCCCGCTCTACAAGAATGAATAGATAAAACTAAGTAAATACTTCAAACACAATGAAATATCGCGCTAAACAAGCAAACATATCGATAAACGGTAAACTTTATCGAAGACCATAACAATGAGCATAAATAGAGAAATCATATCTTTACAGACAAAACACTTTCGTAATAGTTTGTCAAACAATTAAGTAATGTTGTCTCGAGTGTTTTATATAAAGATATATCCACACTGACAATCTATGTTGGCCCTATCCAAGCTTTTCTCGGGTTTGATATATTATTAACCAACAGTGTGGAAAATTAACCATATAGGTCCAGAAGTGTTTTTATCGCATTCTTATACTATTGTGCTATTACGCGGCTTATCGCACCGCTTTCAGTCCGCAGTGACACTCTCCCTTATGATTCTAAACGCCTCACCGTGGATCGCCATCTCATAAGTATAGAGCTACAGTCCTTTCACACATATTTTACCTGTGACATCTGCATCACTGCCGAAATCAGTATCTTTATTCCCGATAAAATAAGGTTGCTGTTGGATTGCTGCCTCTGACATATCTGTCAAAATTACAGTGATTTAATTATTTATTTTATAAAAGATTTACAGCTGACAGTAGGTAAACATAAAATTATTATTCTATATTAGGCTAATTACGAAGTACAAAGAAAAAATAAAGTAGGTAGGCAGATGTGACATCTATATTTTTAAAAGAATTAATCATTAATAAAACTTATAACGAAATATGGAGTAAAAGAAAGAAAAAAAATTAATGCGGAACTTTCAAAACAAAGAAAAGGTCAACAATCAACCCAGAACAAACTTGATTTTCATGGAAAAAGGTTTATTTTACGTGGCTTAGGGGTAGAGACGCAACACTATACCTAATCGCACATATTGATGTTTCACATCAAAATATAACGAGTGACTCGAAGAATTTAGTATTTATAATGTGTGTGTAATGTATATTAAAATAAGGTTACTGTCAGAGGTATATTAAATTAACTGTGAAAGGACTGTATCTATGTAGAGTTTGCGGTGGCGCAGCACGTGCGAGGCGGTGAGCGAGGCGCGGCTCGAGTTGATCTCCTGGAGCAGCATGACATACCTGTGTACCGGCGGTGGCGCAGCACGTGCGAGGCGGTGAGCGAGGCGCGGCGCGAGTTGATCTCCTGGAGCAGCAACATACCTGTGTACCGGCGGTGGCGCAGCACGTGCGAGGCGGTGAGCGAGGCGCGGCGCGAGTTGATCTCCTGGAGCAGCAACATACCTGTGTACCGGCGGTGGCGCAGCACGTGCGAGGCGGTGAGCGAGGCGCGGCGCGAGTTGATCTCCTGGAGCAGCATGACATACCTGTGTACCGGCGGTGGCGCAGCACGTGCGAGGCGGTGAGCGAGGCGCGGCGCGAGTTGATCTCCTGGAGCAGCAACATACCTGTGTACCGGCGGTGGCGCAGCACGTGCGAGGCGGTGAGCGAGGCGCGGCGCGAGTTGATCTCCTGGAGCAGCAACATACCTGTGTACCGGCGGTGGCGCAGCACGTGCGAGGCGGTGAGCGAGGCGCGGCGCGAGTTGATCTCCTGGAGCAGCATGACATACCTGTGTACCGGCGGTGGCGCAGCACGTGCGAGGCGGTGAGCGAGGCGCGGCGCGAGTTGATCTCCTGGAGCAGCAACATACCTGTGTACCGGCGGTGGCGCAGCACGTGCGAGGCGGTGAGCGAGGCGCGGCGCGAGTTGATCTCCTGGAGCAGCAACATACCTGGCGGTGGCGCAGCACGTGCGAGGCGGTGAGCGAGGCGCGGCGCGAGTTGATCTCCTGGAGCAGCAATATACCTGTGTACCGGCGGTGGCGCAGCACGTGCGAGGCGGTGAGCGAGGCGCGGCGCGAGTTGATCTCCTGGAGCTGCATGACATACCTGTGTACCGGCGGTGGCGCAGCACGTGCGAGGCGGTGAGCGAGGCGCGGCGCGAGTTGATCTCCTGGAGCAGCATGACATACCTGTGTACCGGCGGTGGCGCGGCACGTGCGAGGCGGTGAGCGAGGCGCGGCGCGAGTTGATCTCCTGGAGCAGCAACATACCTGTGTACCGGCGGTAGCGCAGCACGTGCGAGGCGGTGAGCGAGGCGCGGCGCGAGTTGATCTCCTGGAGCAGCAACATACCTGTGTACCGGCGGTGGCGCAGCACGTGCGAGGCGGTGAGCGAGGCGCGGCGCGAGTTGATCTCCTGGAGCAGCAACATACCTGTGTACCGGCGGTGGCGCAGCACGTGCGAGGCGGTGAGCGAGGCGCGGCGCGAGTTGATCTCCTGGAGCAGCAACATACCTGTGTACCGGCGGTGGCGCAGCACGTGCGAGGCGGTGAGCGAGGCGCGGCGCGAGTTGATCTCCTGGAGCAGCAACATACCTGTGTACCGGCGGTGGCGCAGCACGTGCGAGGCGGTGAGCGAGGCGCGGCGCGAGTTGATCTCCTGGAGCAGCAACATACCTGTGTACCGGCGGTGGCGCAGCACGTGCGAGGCGGTGAGCGAGGCGCGGCGCGAGTTGATCTCCTGGAGCAGCAACATACCTGTGTACCGGCGGTGGCGCAGCACGTGCGAGGCGGTGAGCGAGGCGCGGCGCGAGTTGATCTCCTGGAGCAGCAACATACCTGGCGGTGGCGCAGCACGTGCGAGGCGGTGAGCGAGGCGCGGCGCGAGTTGATCTCCTGGAGCAGCAACATACCTGTGTACCGGCGGTGGCGCAGCACGTGCGAGGCGGTGAGCGAGGCGCGGCGCGAGTTGATCTCCTGGAGCAGCAACATACCTGGCGGTGGCGCAGCACGTGCGAGGCGGTGAGCGAGGCGCGGCGCGAGTTGATCTCCTGGAGCAGCAACATACCTGTGTACCGGCGGTGGCGCAGCACGTGCGAGGCGGTGAGCGAGGCGCGGCGCGAGTTGATTTCCTGGAGCAGCAACATACCTGTGTACCGGCGGTGGCGCAGCACGTGCGAGGCGGTGAGCGAGGCGCGGCGCGAGTTGATCTCCTGGAGCAGCAACATACCTGGCGGTGGCGCAGCACGTGCGAGGCGGTGAGCGAGGCGCGGCGCGAGTTGATCTCCTGGAGCAGCAACATACCTGTGTACCGGCGGTGGCGCAGCACGTGCGAGGCGGTGAGCGAGGCGCGGCGCGAGTTGATCTCCTGGAGCAGCAACATACCTGTGTACCGGCGGTGGCGCAGCACGTGCGAGGCGGTGAGCGAGGCGCGGCGCGAGTTGATCTCCTGGAGCAGCAACATACCTGTGTACCGGCGGTGGCGCAGCACGTGCGAGGCGGTGAGCGAGGCGCGGCGCGAGTTGATCTCCTGGAGCAGCAACATACCTGTGTACCGGCGGTGGCGCAGCACGTGCGAGGCGGTGAGCGAGGCGCGGCGCGAGTTGATCTCCTGGAGCAGCAACATACCTGTGTACCGGCGGTGGCGCAGCACGTGCGAGGCGGTGAGCGAGGCGCGGCGCGAGTTGATCTCCTGGAGCAGCAATATACCTGTGTACCGGCGGTGGCGCAGCACGTGCGAGGCGGTGAGCGAGGCGCGGCGCGAGTTGATCTCCTGGAGCAGCAACATACCTGTGTACCGGCGGTGGCGCAGCACGTGCGAGGCGGTGAGCGAGGCGCGGCGCGAGTTGATCTCCTGGAGCAGCAACATACCTGTGTACCGGCGGTGGCGCAGCACGTGCGAGGCGGTGAGCGAGGCGCGGCGCGAGTTGATCTCCTGGAGCAGCAACATACCTGTGTACCGGCGGTGGCGCAGCACGTGCGAGGCGGTGAACGAGGCGCGGCGCGAGTTGATCTCCTGGAGCAGCAACATACCTGTGTACCGGCGGTGGCGCAGCACGTGCGAGGCGGTGAGCGAGGCGCGGCGCGAGTTGATCTCCTGGAGCAGCAACATACCTGTGTACCGGCGGTGGCGCAGCACGTGCGAGGCGGTGAGCGAGGCGCGGCGCGAGTTGATCTCCTGGAGCAGCAACATACCTGTGTACCGGCGGTGGCGCAGCACGTGCGAGGCGGTGAGCGAGGCGCGGCGCGAGTTGATCTCCTGGAGCAGCAACATACCTGTGTACCGGCGGTGGCGCAGCACGTGCGAGGCGGTGAGCGAGGCGCGGCGCGAGTTGATCTCCTGGAGCAGCAACATACCTGTGTACCGGCGGTGGCGCAGCACGTGCGAGGCGGTGAGCGAGGCGCGGCGCGAGTTGATCTCCTGGAGCAGCAACATACCTGTGTACCGGCGGTGGCGCAGCACGTGCGAGGCGGTGAGCGAGGCGCGGCGCGAGTTGATCTCCTGGAGCAGCAACATACCTGTGTACCGGCGGTGGCGCAGCACGTGCGAGGCGGTGAGCGAGGCGCGGCGCGAGTTGATCTCCTGGAGCAGCAACATACCTGGCGGTGGCGCAGCACGTGCGAGGCGGTGAGCGAGGCGCGGCGCGAGTTGATCTCCTGGAGCAGCAACATACCTGTGTACCGGCGGTGGCGCAGCACGTGCGAGGCGGTGAGCGAGGCGCGGCGCGAGTTGATCTCCTGGAGCAGCAACATACCTGGCGGTGGCGCAGCACGTGCGAGGCGGTGAGCGAGGCGCGGCGCGAGTTGATCTCCTGGAGCAGCAACATACCTGTGTACCGGCGGTGGCGCAGCACGTGCGAGGCGGTGAGCGAGGCGCGGCGCGAGTTGATTTCCTGGAGCAGCAACATACCTGTGTACCGGCGGTGGCGCAGCACGTGCGAGGCGGTGAGCGAGGCGCGGCGCGAGTTGATCTCCTGGAGCAGCAACATACCTGTGTACCGGCGGTGGCGCAGCACGTGCGAGGCGGTGAGCGAGGCGCGGCGCGAGTTGATCTCCTGGAGCAGCAACATACCTGTGTACCGGCGGTGGCGCAGCACGTGCGAGGCGGTGAGCGAGGCGCGGCGCGAGTTGATCTCCTGGAGCAGCAACATACCTGTGTACCGGCGGTGGCGCAGCACGTGCGAGGCGGTGAGCGAGGCGCGGCGCGAGTTGATCTCCTGGAGCAGCAACATACCTGTGTACCGGCGGTGGCGCAGCACGTGCGAGGCGGTGAGCGAGGCGCGGCGCGAGTTGATCTCCTGGAGCAGCAACATACCTGTGTACCGGCGGTGGCGCAGCACGTGCGAGGCGGTGAGCGAGGCGCGGCGCGAGTTGATCTCCTGGAGCAGCAACATACCTGTGTACCGGCGGTGGCGCAGCACGTGCGAGGCGGTGAGCGAGGCGCGGCGCGAGTTGATCTCCTGGAGCAGCAATATACCTGTGTACCGGCGGTGGCGCAGCACGTGCGAGGCGGTGAGCGAGGCGCGGCGCGAGTTGATCTCCTGGAGCAGCAACATACCTGTGTACCGGCGGTGGCGCAGCACGTGCGAGGCGGTGAGCGAGGCGCGGCGCGAGTTGATCTCCTGGAGCAGCAACATACCTGTGTACCGGCGGTGGCGCAGCACGTGCGAGGCGGTGAGCGAGGCGCGGCGCGAGTTGATCTCCTGGAGCAGCAACATACCTGTGTACCGGCGGTGGCGCAGCACGTGCGAGGCGGTGAGCGAGGCGCGGCGCGAGTTGATCTCCTGGAGCAGCAACATACCTGTGTACCGGCGGTGGCGCAGCACGTGCGAGGCGGTGAGCGAGGCGCGGCGCGAGTTGATCTCCTGGAGCAGCAACATACCTGTGTACCGGCGGTGGCGCAGCACGTGCGAGGCGGTGAGCGAGGCGCGGCGCGAGTTGATCTCCTGGAGCAGCAACATACCTGTGTACCGGCGGTGGCGCAGCACGTGCGAGGCGGTGAGCGAGGCGCGGCGCGAGTTGATCTCCTGGAGCAGCAATATACCTGTGTACCGGCGGTGGCGCAGCACGTGCGAGGCGGTGAGCGAGGCGCGGCGCGAGTTGATCTCCTGGAGCAGCAACATACCTATGTACCGGCGGTGGCGCAGCACGTGCGAGGCGGTGAGCGAGGCGCGGCGCGAGTTGATCTCCTGGAGCAGCAACATACCTGTGTACCGGCGGTGGCGCAGCACGTGCGAGGCGGTGAGCGAGGCGCGGCGCGAGTTGATCTCCTGGAGCAGCAACATACCTGTGTACCGGCGGTGGCGCAGCACGTGCGAGGCGGTGAGCGAGGCGCGGCGCGAGTTGATCTCCTGGAGCAGCAACATACCTGTGTACCGGCGGTGGCGCAGCACGTGCGAGGCGGTGAGCGAGGCGCGGCGCGAGTTGATCTCCTGGAGCAGCAACATACCTGTGTACCGGCGGTGGCGCAGCACGTGCGAGGCGGTGAGCGAGGCGCGGCGCGAGTTGATCTCCTGGAGCAGCAACATACCTGTGTACCGGCGGTGGCGCAGCACGTGCGAGGCGGTGAGCGAGGCGCGGCGCGAGTTGATCTCCTGGAGCAGCAACATACCTGTGTACCGGCGGTGGCGCAGCACGTGCGAGGCGGTGAGCGAGGCGCGGCGCGAGTTGATCTCCTGGAGCAGCAACATACCTGTGTACCGGCGGTGGCGCAGCACGTGCGAGGCGGTGAGCGAGGCGCGGCGCGAGTTGATCTCCTGGAGCAGCAACATACCTGTGTACCGGCGGTGGCACAGCACGTGCGAGGCGGTGAGCGAGGCGCGGCGCGAGTTGATCTCCTGGAGCAGCAACATACCTGTGTACCGGCGGTGGCGCAGCACGTGCGAGGCGGTGAGCGAGGCGCGGCGCGAGTTGATCTCCTGGAGCAGCAACATACCTGTGTACCGGCGCACAGTGTTTTATAAACCCAAAAAAAGTGACATCGTCTTTTTATTCCAGATTCGTATAGATTGATTCAAAAGAAACGCTAGAGTAAAATACCGAGGTTTCTAGTACATCTAGATGATGAGATATAAATTTTTGAAAATGCCTATATTTTTATCCAGATTATTAAAAAAAAAAACATAATAAATTACTAGTTAAAATTATTAGTAAGCTGATTAAATTCACGCACGAAGATTTTAAAGGCGCAAATTACCATGTTATCAAAAAATATTTAGGTTCATTTAAATCGACGTTACCATTTTTTTAAATATTTTCGATTTTATTTTTAAACTCGATTAATCCTGAATTTCGCTTCTTAATTTTTTTACATAAAATTGCTTTATATGTGGCCTATACACACTAAAAAAATCAAAGCCCGAATCCGTGGACTAACGAAGTTATGATTGATAATATGTTTATCCGGATCAAATTGATGTTAGGGTTGTCAATTTTGTAAAAATATATTTTTGGTTAATTTTGTTTGTTTTGTTCATTAAAACGAAAAATGTAGAATTATTGTGATTTATAACCATAGATCGGAATAGGTAGGCCTATTTTGGTTCATTGACTGCAAACATTGATATGGAATATGGATATTCCACGGAATTTCGGCTGATACTACGGGATTTAATTGAACTTAATTCTTTTTGTTAATATGTATAAAAATGTATTATGTAAGCCAATAAGCGCGCGACGTTGCCGCTAATTCCGTCCTTCTTTTATTTACCTACCCGTCAGAAAGGAAGTGTAATCTTTCATTTATCCCGGAGCGAGAATAGTTATTTTATGATTTCACTATGTACTTACTTAAAAAAGAAATCCCGGAATTCGGGGAATATCTATATTATTCTAACTCATGGCAAATACATAAAATAGGCCTACCTATTCCGATCTATGTTTATAACACTCCAATATAATCTTCACTTATATTGTGAAAGATGAAAAATATTTTTGTAAAAATTATTTCATGAATCAGCCAGTACACGTTTATGTATAATCCGTAGTTGTGTCAATTTCTGATGAAGGGATACGTGTGGTATGGGAAGAGGTCCACCCTCGATAGGCTTTTGCTGAAACCCCATATCATTACACGTAGCCTGGAGGAACGGGGGTGAGGCATCATGGAGCCGTCACAGACCCTTGATGCCACTTTGCCTCAGCAGCACCTGACCCATGCTGCTGAGGGATGTCCTTCTGAGCTCCGATCAGAGGACTTAATGCTAGGAGGGCATGAGGGCGCCAACCCTCATGTTGGTTCACGAGTGGCAAGTGAAGTTGTGGATAGCGCCACAGCCGACATCCTTCAACCTCCGGGGGTGATCGCTCCAGTGCTAGGAGAGGCGTCTGGTGAAGGAACCTCAAGTTCAAAAATATTATCCAGGTTGGATATTTTCCAGCTAATGAAAGGGAAAAGCCATTTATCTCTTTCAGAACGAGTAAATTTGATTGTCAACACAATTGGGGCTGACTATCAAATTTCTCGTACTGAAGATGAGATAAAATCAACTCTTTCTAGTCTGATGTCCAAGTGTGATACTAAATATAAACAATGTAAGAACATGTCTAGTTTTATGAAAAAACATGGAAAGTGGCTAAGTGAAACGTTTATTAGCGGCTACATTAGCGCTCCACCTGAACACACTGACGATGATAGTTTCAGGAAACTTAGCAAACGTCAGCAAATCCGTAGTCGCCAAAGATTAGAGTCTACACTGGAATGTGAGCCTCAACAAAAAAGGATCAAAGCCTTTGCAAATACCTTGCACATTGGTGGAGAGCAAGTCTCACATCATACATCAACGGTATTTGCAAATGTGATTGAGTCGTGCCTACAATCGAAAGTCGCTGTCACGGAAATAGCCAACAAAATTACAACGACTACAAAACCTTACACAGCAGAAGAAGCTCTAGCAATATTAATTGACAAAAACATGACTGTTGAGACATATAATTTTATTCATTTAGATTTGCAAGAGCGGGGTTTTCCGGCATACCCACCGTATTATAAAATTTTGAAAGCCAAACAAAATTGTTACCCAGAATTTGTTAATATTACAGAACGAGAAGCGGTTGTTCCTTTACAGTCACTCCTGCAGCACACTTTTAGCCGCATTGTGCAATTGCAAGGTGAAGTATTCTCACAATACTGCAACAAAATAGGAAAAAATAATTTAGACTGTGTCTTTGAAGGGGTTTGGGGTTTTGATGGTAGTTCGGGGCAAGCTTTGTACAAACAAGCATTTCAGGATCAAGGAGAAAACGAGAGCAGTATTTTTGCAACAACTTTTGTACCTTTAAGAATTTACCATCAAAGCACCCAAAATTATAAGGTATTATTGTGGACAAACATTGCAGCTCAGTCTTACAGATCTTGCCGCCCATTGCGAATAATTTATAAAAAAGAATCTAAAGAACTGATTTTATCCGAAAAAGACAGAGTTAACCAAGAAATCGAACACCTTACTCCTTTCGATCATAAATTACCGAGTGGGCAGCAAATCAACGCTACCAGCAATTTATATTTAGCGGCAATTGACGGTAAAGTTCTTAATACGATACTTGATACGCCATCGCAAATGCGTTGTCCATATTGTGCACTTACAGCAACACAATTTAACAACTTGGACACTGCATTTTCGAAAACAGTTGACTCAGATACGTTGACGCATGGTATCAATCCTCTGCACGCCTGGATCCGAGTTTTGGAGTTTCTTCTCAAACTCGGATACAAATGTGAAGTGAAAAAATGGCGTATCAAGCAATCTTCACCAGAAGGGCTTGCAGTACAGGAGAGAAAAAAAACGTATCCAAGATGCTATACGTGATAAAATTGGTGTATTGGTAGATTTCGTTCTTCCTAATTCCGGAACCACGAATGATGGCAACACAAGCCGCATAGTTTTGGCAGATGAAAACCGAAAAACTTTTGCAGATATTTTAGGATTAGAACTTTGGCTTCTTGATGGTTTATACATTATCTTAATCGTGATCTCTTGTGGAATTCCTGTAGATGCAGAGAAATTTGGTACATTCTGTAAAGACCTTGCCTACAAATATGTAAGTGTCTATGACTGGCATCCTATGACGGTTTCCATTCATAAAATTTTAATTCATGGGGCATCTATTATTGACAAAACACCACTACCAATCGGTATGCTTTCCGAGCAAGCCGCCGAATCACGAAACAAATATTGGCGATCTGATCGGGAACACCACACACGCAAATTTGATCGTAAACAAACAATGTATCATCTGTTTCATAGAGCACTAGTGTCTTCCGACCCAATTATTGCTGCTGAAATGCAGCTCCAAAGAAGAAAACACCTGAAAAAACGTCCATTACCTGCTGCTGCTTTGGCGTTACTTAAACCAAATCACAATGAGAAAGAATTTACTGAAGATATAGACGACCACGAAATGTTGACTGCAGAAAATGATTAATGATTGATTGATTTATTTTTGGTTTTTGATGATTTTGATATTTAAAATATCTGCAATTAAAGTTTAATGATTATATTAGTTACCTATTTAGTCAACAAGTTTCATCATTTACACTTGTATACACAATATACTTCAATCTCACACTTTGTAATACACCTACATCCACCGCGGTTTGTACTTGGAGACGTGTTAATGGAGCACACAGTCCAGGTATCTTCATTATATTTATATGTGCTGTCCAAGTTTATTATAGACATGGCTAGTCTATATTAAACTTGGACAGTATATATGAATTTAAAAAGTTATATTTGTACTTGCTCGGTACGGAACCGGCAACCTCGTGCATAAACAGTGGGCCTGAACCACAGGACCATCACGACATAACAGTTCGAATCAAATACAATATATATATAGTAGATTGTATTATAAGGGAGCAAAATAACATTTTTGAGTTGAGGGCCGTCATACCAGCCAATCTTTATTCAAACAATATTCTCGTTCGATTTTTTTGGAGCTGAACGCTAAGATGTTCCAATTTCAAAAAGTGCGTGGCAATTTAAATTGCGGCGCACTTATGAACAGAATCCTCTAATAACTACGCAGCAATCATCTTTGCCGCGCACTTTTTGAAATTGGAATACTCATCACTGGCCGCTGAAAGTTTCTTACAGAAAACACCACCTTTGGGTGGATTTGGAGGCGAACTAAGCCGTCCTCTTCGAATAAGTGGGGTGAAAATATAATTTATTTCAGCACATATGTATATGGAAATATTGTAAATCAACCATTTTTTTTAAACAGTAGCCATAGAGTTTCTTGCCGGTTCTTCTCCATAGGAAACGACTAATTGCTAATCACGCACTAGCTTCTGACGTTTTGTAAGTGCCCATGTAAGCCTATGTGAAATAATAAAAAATAAAAAAATTTAATCAATTTATACCCGGGTTTACATTGGTTGTAAGTGCCAACCCTAGCAATAAATTTCTAATGATTATAACTTTGTTAGTCCACGGATTCGGGCTTTGATTTTTTTAGTGTGTATAGGCCACATATAAAGCAATTTTATGTAAAAAAATTAAGAAGCGAAATTCAGGATTAATCGAGTTTAAAAATAAAATCGAAAATATTTAAAAAAATGATAACGTCGATTTAAATGAACCTAAATATTTTTTGATAACATGGTAATTTGCGCCTTTAAAATCTTCGTGCATGAATTTAATCAGCTTACTAATAATTTTAACTAGTAATTTACTATGATTTTTTTCTTAATAATCCGGATAAAAATTTAGGCATTTTCAAAAATTTATATCTCATCATCTAGATGTACTAGAAACCTCGGTATTTTACTCTAGCGTTTCTTTTGAATCAATCTATACGAATCTGGAATAAAAAGACGATGTCACTTTTTTTGGGTTTATAAAACACTGTGCGGCGGTGGCGCAGCACGTGCGAGGCGGTGAGCGAGGCGCGGCGCGAGTTGATCTCCTGGAGCAGCAACATACCTGTGTACCGGCGGTGGCGCAGCACGTGCGAGGCGGTGAGCGAGGCGCGGCGCGAGTTGATCTCCTGGAGCAGCAACATACCTGTGTACCGGCGGTGGCGCAGCACGTGCGAGGCGGTGAGCGAGGCGCGGCGCGAGTTGATCTCCTGGAGCAGCAACATACCTGTGTACCGGCGGTGGCGCAGCACGTGCGAGGCGGTGAGCGAGGCGCGGCGCGAGTTGATCTCCTGGAGCAGCAACATACCTGTGTACCGGCGGTGGCGCAGCACGTGCGAGGCGGTGAGCGAGGCGCGGCGCGAGTTGATCTCCTGGAGCAGCAACATACCTGTGTACCGGCGGTGGCGCAGCACGTGCGAGGCGGTGAGCGAGGCGCGGCGCGAGTTGATCTCCTGGAGCAGCAACATACCTGTGTACCGGCGGTGGCGCAGCACGTGCGAGGCGGTGAGCGAGGCGCGGCGCGAGTTGATCTCCTGGAGCAGCAACATACCTGTGTACCGGCGGTGGCGCAGCACGTGCGAGGCGGTGAGCGAGGCGCGGCGCGAGTTGATCTCCTGGAGCAGCAACATACCTGTGTACCGGCGGTGGCGCAGCACGTGCGAGGCGGTGAGCGAGGCGCGGCGCGAGTTGATCTCCTGCGGCGTCAGACGACGCAGCGCCGCCGCCAGCTCTGCCGCGCCCGGCGCGCCCGGGACGCCTACGCCCGTGCCGCCACTGAATGTATACAAACACATTAGATACCATCCAACAAAAGACTCCAGCCTACAATCGAGGCACCCACGTGATAGTCCGGTTAAGCAGACGACGACCTCCTGGGTTGACCTGCGACTATATACAATTTTAAAAAAAAAACAACAAGAAAATCATTTCAGCCTACTTTGCTTCAGATTCGAATAGTTCTTAGTTTCACCAGTTTAGAAAGATTCCTATTGTACCTAATACTTAATATAGGTATTTATTGCATTTCACAATGTGACCTCATCGGGCACAGCAAAATAGAAGGTAGGAAGTGGACTAAGTAACTAATACACAGTGCTTACGGGTAGAGATCATCGGAGTCGGTATCCGATGAGTCGTCGAGGAAGGAGTCGCTGGAAGGTTTGTTGACAGGCGGGCGCAGGTAGGCGGCGACGGACGGCCCGTCCGCCACGTCCGAGCCGGGCAGCGACGGGCCCGACTGCCCTGACCAACGCGATGCACACTGCACGGTCTCAAACACTTTGTGCATGCTTGATCTGAAATTATACAAGTCACCTTTTAAACAAAAATAAACTAAAAGAGAATCGGTTCATACTTTTTGGCTTGTTTTGGTTGCCCCAGTGAAACACACGTTAAACTTACAGCACACTTCTTTTGGTCGGTTAAAAACTGTCAGTCTCTCAAAGAGAACAGACTGTAAACTGACTCTTGTATTCGAAGCACGCGAGATAAAAGATATCTTTGAAAGAAGAAGTGGGTTATCTCACGGCGATCAGTTATCAAATCAGGTAAACTGTCGCTGTTGTAAACATTCGTTTCAACTTGGTCTTAAATTGTGGTAGCATTCAGAACTGTTTCTAGAATGAATGGTATAGTCAATAATGGATGGCAAAGAACGAACAGTGAAAATGGATCATAGATTATGACATTAGATGGATATTTTATGACCAACTTGAGTTTGGTTAGTTAACCTAGACTGGAGTATTAAAATGGTATTCTTATGGAGTCATATTGAAATGTTAAATAAGTCCAGCATAGTGTAGCCTCGCTAGGGCCGCGCTGACTGGTTAATTTAGTGAACTCGGCATGCGTTCTGGAATAAGTCGTGTCAACGCCCGGAAACGCTTCAGCGGCCGCTGCACAGTATTCTGTGCTCTGGGGTACAATTACCAGAGAATTAGTCTGATTTCCTGCACTTGTCAATAAGAAATATTCTATCTAGGTATGATGTACTGACTGTGCGAGCGGATCGCCGATGCCGGAGTCGAGGCTGAGCTCGGAGTAGATGGAGGAGTGCATCTCGCGGTGCAGGCTGGGCGGCAGCAGGCCGGCCGCGGCCGCCACGCTGGGCATGAGCCCGCGCGCCGGCTCGCCGCGCTTGCGCAGCGCTCGCAGCTGTTCCTGGGCCTCGGCCAAGTGTGCCGCCACCTCCGAGTACCGCTCCTGGGACACAAGCATGCCAATATTATAGAAACGGCATAACAACACACCCGTATGGCTTTACACCGGGCATCAACCCAGATTGTTACTGAGAATTGCAGATGGAAAAGCCCAAGAAAACTGCGCGTACTTGGCAGTATCGTAAGACAAGCACTTGCGGCCGTTATAAAAACGAGGTGGCAATGAGAATGAATTTTTTTTAATTAAAAATATTAGAAATTTTAATTCAAGCTACCTACGACATTCTCACTGCCACCTCGTTTTACTTTAAGATATTATTATTATTATTTTATTTAGGTAGCTTGAATTATTTTTTTTTAATTAAAATTATTAGAAATTTTAATTCAAGCTACCTACGAAATTCTCACTGCCACCTCGTTTTACTTTAAGATCTTTTCTGTGCGACAGATATTATTATTAGCTAAGATTCAAGCGCACAAGTCTTGGTTATACATAAAACAATGATTCGTGTACAGAATCCGAAACAATCAGTAGTGGCAGTAATTACCTTCGTGTCAGCAAGCTCTGCTGCGAGAGCATTTTGATTTTCTTTTGTTATTTCTAATATCCGTAACGTGTGCTCATGCTCTGCAGTTAACTGTGAACAATTAAACATGAACGTTCATTGCATATTCAAGTATTATCAAACATCTATTGGATAAAAATAAAAGGCATTCTTCAATAAATGCTGTATTGAGATAAGAAGCCCAAGTTCGTTCTAGACTAGGTAATCCAATTGTCTCCCTACGGCTTGTAGCTTCACTTTGAAGTAATCCGGTTTACCTATCAGGTTTAGCCAGTTCCGTATGTAGTTTTATCTAGGATTTAAAACTAATAGCCTTTGAGTAAGATTACTAGTATGATAATTCTGAAATCTCATGAAGATTTCAGAATTATCATACTAGTAATCTTTGGCAATTATGTGCTTATGATTAGAATAATATTTAAGAAACTTGAGTTCTTAGGGGATAACGTGATTCTTCTCATTAAAAAAAAAAGAATTGGAAGTAGGTACGTAGCGAAATCGCGCTAAGCGTCATATTTCAAATTGACAGTTTCGCGCATGTGGCCCGCACACGCTATGCATGTTTTTAAACAGAATCAACTTTGTGTTCGATTACGCGAGTGCGGATTCACCACATGGTACGCTTGCCAAATGAGAAATATTTATGTAACGATGCGTCGGCCACACGCCTAGATCTCTTTTCAAGAATGTGTTCTAAATTGCAGAATCAGATAAAAAATTAAGACATAACATCACGCCTCGTGTTCCCCGAAAAGTTAGGCAGAGGAGTACCTAAAAGTATACCGATATTTCGCCAGTTATGTTAAAGTCCTATGTGATAGGGGGCGAGCCTAATGCCATCTACCGGGTACAAATCTGCAATCGGAAAAACTCAATAACAATTTGCCCGACCTGGAAATCGAACCCAGGACCTCATGCTCAGCAGTCGCGGTTGCGGCCACTAGACCAACGAGGCAACCAAATTAGAAAATTAAAAAATATATATCTGTTAAGACATCTGCCCCCCGGGTCGATCTTTAAGGATAAGCCGTGCTTGCCGAGGTTGGTCCGTGGATGGGTGACCATAATTACATACCGAGTTTTCTCCGTGCCTCGGAATGCACGTTAAGCCGTTGGTCCCGGTTGTCATTTGTAGATCTTTGACATTCGTTACGAGTAGTCAGAAGCCAAAAAGTCTAACATCCAGTCTTACCAAGGGGTATCGTATTACCCAGTTACTGGGTTGTGGAGGTCAGATTGGCAGTCGCTTCATGTCAAATACTGGTAATCAGCTGCATCTAGTTAGACTGGAAGCCGACCCCAAGATAGTTTGGGAAAAGGCTAGGCAGATGAAGATGATGACTAAGATAATGTTCAAGTTCATCAGTAGTCGTGAATCATAAGAGATTAATTTATACCTGTTGATAATTTCTTTCACTAACGGCGAGCCTCGAGTTGATGTTCTCAAGCTGTTGCTGAATGTCCGCCGAACGTTGCCGCTCTTCCACCAGCTCGGAGCCCAATGCACTCGCCTCCGAATTCGCACTGGCTGGAAATATACATAACATAAACAACATAACATTACGCATGTAATCCCTAAAGGATTAAGCAGAGATGTAGTATGTAGATGGGAGATCCTTAAGAGGGGACTCTAGGCTCGAGGAATTTGAAGAATAGGTATTTGAAGAAACTATTGCCGGCGCTGCGACCGACCAAGCCCCCGTAAAGTGCAAAAGGGACAACTGCAACTCACGCTGATTTTACCTACAAAAATCGCGACCAAACGTTTTGTATTCCGCTGTTTTTCTTCTTCAAATCTAAACTGATCTAAATAATTCTTATATCAACATTTAGAGGAAAAGCATATCTATGCTTCTATCATCTTTCTTTTTTGTTAAAAGCTTATCTAATTTGTCTGATAGTCGTCTGAACATGGCGGTAAAAACGGGCTTTTTTTCAGGTTTTGGATTGTCATAATTATTTTAGTGATTATGTTTTGAAAAAAAAGGAAATGATAGGGGGCATGTATTAAAGACCTAGACCTAGATTTTTCGGAAAAAAATCATTGCTCTCGACGCATTATCCAAGAAGAAAACAGCGGAATACGTTTGTATGGAGAAAGGCCCACTAGAGTCCCCTCTTAACTAACGATGTAACAGCTTAGTATACCCATATTTCACTAGTTATATTTATATCCCATGTAATTTGATGTAATAGGGAGCGAGCCTATCGCCATTTCAAAAACTTAACCAAACATTGCCCGACCTGGGAATGAACTTAGGACATCTGCACTAGCGTTCACGACTACTAGAACAACAAAGCAGTCAAAATATAACAATTGATTTATACTACAAGGCTGAATCAAGGCTTCAAGATTATACATTTGGTTGAAATGCATTTTGCTACTAACGATAATCACGTCAAATTAAACATGAGTGATGAATAGACATGTGTTTTCACATGAATTGGTACAATTTGCCAAACTCAAAACACGTTGAAATAATAGCAATATTGGGGAGAATTTCAAAATGAACGTTCCAAACGAACGTATGTGTAATCTCATATATAAACTTCTCGTGTCACAATGTTAGTTACCAAACTCCTCCGAAACGGCTGAACCGATTTGTATGAAATTTTGTCTGCATATCGGGTAGGTCTGAGAATCGCCCAACATCTATTTTTCATAACCAAAAAAGAAACCCCAGCAGCTAGTACGTTATAAATTATATACAAGCACCAATGCTTGTCATTCAATGCAAACCGTCTCATAGAACTGAACGGTTCTACGTATTTCTACACCATCAGTTTTATTGTTTATATAGGAATTATCACATCAATCACATAATACAAACGACGCGAAATATAAATAGCATTTATCGTTTGTTTTACCTGTACTTTGCCGTAAAATAACGAACACTAGCTGATAATAACTAGTATTATATTAAACATACAATTAAATATCTTCTTTCTTCTGCCGACGATTAGAGGTATGTTGAAACAAGTATGGTCTGACAGGGTGCAAGCCTTATGAGAAAACACGCTGCTAGGCCACCTTGAGTCACCAAGCTCATATACTCTTGACGACTGCAGACTTTCTTCGTACTTCTCAGTATTTCTTCTATATCCGAAGTGATGTAGCTGAATTAATCTTAGTAGTCAACCTATATTACATCATTAAGTTCTTTGATCAAGACAGATCATTAAGAGATTTAAAAAACTTAGATTAACCTGTACCGTATAATAATTAACCTAGCTAGGATGATCGCGGTACCACATAAGCGTTGATTGAAAAATCGCTTTACGTAAAATTAGTCTCTCGAGTATGAGGCGCCAACATATAAACCGTTTGCCCATCACTTGAAATAATTTCAATAGACACGTTAACGACATACAAACTTTATTCTAAAATTACTTCCGCTGTTTAGAAAAACGTTAAAGTTGTTATTCTAGTTTGTCTGTCAATGTCACCAGGCGTAAAAAAAAAGTTAAGAACAATCAAATGAGCATAGACTTTAAGGAAGGAGTTTTAAAACAAGATAGGCATCTTATTTTGTTAAAATAAGAACCTGAGCTTGTGTTCACGCAGCATCAGCGATATTGCGTGAATAATCGTGTTTACATGCGAACTAAATCAACATCACAAATGTGAATAATGTGAATCAACAATTTGGCGGTTGATGATCATGTGAACAGGCTGGGTCAACACACTGACCATACCGCCTGCTTCACACCGCGTGTGCGTGAACCTCCTTATGCAATGGATACATGACTACACAATAACTTGTAATTTGTATTCTACTGTATCTTACTAACAACATTGCTGACCTCATTACTGTCTACGATATGAATGTCTTTATCTTAGATAAGCTATAATTATCACACTGTCGTCCTTTATCATAAACAATACTCGTGCTGTACGCCACGAAATTTCTTACCCTAGTAAATGTCTTAAGGTATATAATCCGCAACATTGTTTTATTATTTTAGGTACCCTACATAGTTCTTCGAAAAAGGCTTACATTGAATGCTTAATCGATCATCAAGATAGTCTAATTTATTGCTAAGTAGGCTGCAAAGCCGCTTGTAGGTCGTTCGTTTGACTGATAACGATAACCAGCGACCTTCTATCACCTAGACGCAACAAACACTCGGCTACAATTGTTTTGTATCAAACACAACCGGCGACTAAGATGCGGTGCGATAAAAAAAAAAAAAAACATTACATAAAGTAATATCATTGCGCTCATATTGCTTGCGATATAATCGTATGAAAAACCAATCAATTGAGAACTTGTTGGCGTTCAATGAATCCAGGTTGCGCCGGAATTTTATGTCCCACATGACGCAACCTAATAATCCTCAGCAGGATTTTACACATTATTCAGACAAGTAGTAAGAGTGTCCTTACGATATCATTACATCGTAGGAAAGGTAGCATTAATTGGCTACCCTCTGGTCTAACGTTTTTGCCACCAAGATATGGGCTGTGCCTAGTTTGGGCCCAGAGCTACTTTTATGTACTTTTGTATTCTTTAAACTCTTCTCATTGTATCTTGTTTTTCTATAACTTGTGAGTCTAAATAAATGTATTTTTTGTTTGTTGATTGCTGTGCCCTGAGGTCACAAATACCCAATTAAAACATTAAGCAGACAAATACACAGAAACACTGGTGAGAGTTCTCAGTGAAAAGTCCGTAAAGGTCATTTTTACTGACCGTTGACATTAAACATAGCTATTATGAACCGAAAGGAAAAAGAACATCGTGAGATTTCTTTTTCCTTTCGGTAACACATACTAGAGCTACAGAATAGAGTAATGGAAATAATCAATAAATCTTAAATAAATTAATATAAAAAAAAATACTCTTAATACAATAAATTCTAATCTAAGTAAAATAATTAATAAATGTTTATGTTTAGAAATAAAAATTAAATTTCCTAAAATAAATATAAAAATAAAAATAATTCACATATTTAAAATTATCATTTGTTTTTATAGTTTAAAAAAAATATTGGTCTTGTAAATCAAAGTTAAGTTATATACTTTAAAAACATCAAAGAAAAAGAATTTCTTTATCAATAATCTCCAAAATTATTATTTTAATTAAACTACTCTTTGATTTGAAATCTTAAAAATATTTTTTTCATTAATATTAATTATAATTTCATTAATATATTATTTTTAAATAATCCTATATCAATAGGATTGATAATCTTAATTCAAACTTTATTAACTTGCTTATTATCAGGTATAATAATTAAAACTTATTGATTTTCTTATATTTTATTTTTAACTTTCTTAGGAGGATTACTAGTTTTATTTATTTATGTTTCAAGAATTGCTTCAAATGAAATATTTAAACCTTTAATTAATTTATTTATTTTATAGTAATGGAAAGCGAAGAATCCCATTTATTTATTTCAAAGAAAGTTTGCAATAAAAATCCTGATGACATTTAAAAAAATATAAACAATTAATTTTCATGTCTTTATAAAACACAAATCAGAATCTTCTAGAAGAATAGCATTATACCCAATGATAAAAAATGCATGAACCAATTAAAATTCGACACGGCTAAGTATCAATGTTTAAGTCTTGATAACATAACATTCCAATACAATACGAAAAGTCCTGAGTTTTTCTGTAGATAAAACTTTGTACATCCGACAAGTCACAGCTATATGGTAGATAGTTGATGATTGACTGATAGTAGAAAAGTCATCCATTATTGCGACATTGCGTGCAGTAAATCTGCTTTTGTTTAGCGCATTGGTGCCCGTGTTCAAGGTAAAGAAAAATTGCAAAAAATTGTTGCAATAACATCAAGTACTTGAAGTTGAAACACGTCATTTGACATACATACTGTATGAAATATTGAAATGTTACCAGCAAAATGCTGCCAGCAAAGCAACATACATTCATGTTGCTACAACAATGTTGTGCAATTATTGTTTTGCTCCCATATGAACTCAGGGCTTCAGGGCAACATCTCTCATTTTAAAGACACTATTGTCCAAACCGTTCTGGACAAAATAGGCTCAAGAGAAAGTGGTGTACAGTGCAGCAGGGTGGCTCTTTTGGCGCTGGAACGACGTTGTCAAGAGAGCCCTATTTCTCTGTTTTCAAAAACAAGATGGCAGCGCTACTTTCAACTATAAAAGCACCATGTATAACTGTTTATATATTAGTAAGTAATTAAAAGTAGTCATACCGAGCTGGTGTGCGATATCCCTGAGCAACTGTCGCTCGGCCAGCTCTGCGCAGTCGGCGCCGGCGGCGAGGCGCGTGGCCTCTTCGCGCAGCGCTCGGTTCTCGCGCTCGAGCGCTCCCGTTCGCCTGCGCAACAGCGCCGCGCTCGCGGCCTCCTGCTCCTCCGGGGATGACACCTCCTCTGTGTCATTTGTTAATACCTGAACAACGTACAGTAGATTGAGAAATGATGTGAGATGATAATTGAAAATAAGATATTGTGTCAAGAATTGAAATAAGTTTAAGAAGATGGTTATTCATGTTGAGAGCATGTGTGTAACTACTAGGAGACTAGCAAATAATATTTACAAGGCAGATGAGTGTGGAAATGCCTTGCATCCTTCCTTCTCCCGGCATTTCCGTAAGTATGTAACTGACACTGATCAACTGATCACTGATCGGAATAAGGTGAGTTTATGTTTGTGTATTTTTTTTTTTGGAACGATTTTGTCGCTGTGGTTTGAACTTGCAGGATTCCTTGGACGACGACCATAACTTTAATTTATACCGGTTTTGTAAACATGTGACCAAATGGGTTTACCAGTTTGCCAAAATCTTGAGTAACCCTGGCGAGAACATTCCTCAAATTAAGTAGATTCTGTTTTCCCAACAAGATAAAATTAAGTTTTGCACAACAATATTTATTTTCCTTGGTTGATGATTAGTGATGGTGATGATATCACTCAGGATAATAAAAGATTATTTTTTCTAACATGCGCGACTACGGTGAGAATAACGCATTGGGTACAAAGGTCAGGTAAGTAAATAAATTCTTATTGTTGTTGCTAAAACTACCTTAACAAGTCGTTCATTCTTCAACTCTCACACACTCAACTCCATAAGTAGGTAGGGTACGTTGAAAACTTCGATCAATATTGATCGAAGGTTGAAAACGCTACAGATTCGCGGATTCATTTCAACAATTTGGTTTTTGGGAAATACGGAATAAGATAATCTTTTTGGGTTTACCTGTAGTAGATCCGCTTTGGCGTTGAGGTCGTGCCTCAGCTGCGTGATGTGATCCCGAGCGCTGCGCAGCTCCCCCTCGAGTGCGGTGACTCGCGCCTCCAAACGACCATTGGCAGTTAGCAATTCCTTACCGATGCGAGCCGTTAGCTCCAAATCTTTTTCTTTCTGTCAAGAGTTGCAAAACATCAATAAAATGCTGGCGATCCTCCCATCTATTCCCTATAATCTGAGGTACCTATAAAACTATCTCTACATAGCCCAAATAATAATAAAAAGCGCCAAATATTACAGCGATAAATTAAAGGTCCAAAACAACAAAGTTTAAAACCTACATCCAAATCATGAACTCTGAAGACAAGATTGTGACATAAACCAGTCGACAATAAGATGTGGAGTTAGCCTTGAAGTCCTCGGACTCCCACTTATACCTCTCTAGCAAAATAAATAGTGTAACTTACTTCTTCTAAGAGCCGTGTTACCGCTTCGATGTCATTGTAGGTTTTTGTCATTTGGCTCACCCTGTTGCTGCATAGAACTGTAAAAAGAACACCACTATGTAGCAAACGGAAACCACGACTATGATAGAAAATATAGCATTTCTAAAAAGCAAGCGCAAATTATATACAGCCTTATATTAGGAATGTGTACAGATAATTATGTGAAACAAGTAATCATACTTTAAATTATCTCTGGCGAGATTAATCCTAAGTGTTTTCATTGATAGTATTGGTGCTGATAAATAAATATTTAATTAGAGTGTCTGTAATATTTTTCTTTACCTTTGTTTATAATGATAATATATATTAATACTGCTTAGTCAATAATCGTAATAAGAATGCTAAATATCTCTACTACTTCACAATAATTTATCACACTTCATAGGCATGTTAAAGTAATTACTTAGGTCCATAGAATAATAAGCCTAGCTTAGAGACAACGCAACAGTGCATCTGCTCATATATTAACATTTCGTTACGCGTATGTAATAAAAAGTTAATTGGTTTTGAACGATGACTAATATTGTCGTACAATATCTTACAAAACATACTTGGTCAATCGATTACGTTGCTATCTTCCGCTTAACTATAGGTGCGTAAAAGCACCACGGATCAAAATTTCGTTGAGTTGAAAAACCGGATCTGGGACTGAGTTAGATAAGTACATTCTTGGCGTACTTACTATATTTATACCAAACACGATCAGACATAGGTATCCAGAGAAACTACTTTCATTGGTTCAATTAAAGTCAAGATATCGGGACTTGTTTTCTTCCGACTAAAATGAGTTGAGTAAAACTTAAATGCTAAGTTTTAACGAGATTTATTTTAAGTTTGCAGTTTGTGTTGTATTTTGTATTGTAATTCAGAAAACAGATGGTCTATTTATAATTAAGAAACAAAATAGTTTAGGTATTGCTGACTAATCTAAATGTTTTCCCGGCTATACTGATTCTGGCACGACTTCCAGACGCTATTATACCGAGTCTGCGTCTGCGCAGCATCATTCTGATATTGCTGCCTTTACTAAGATACTCGTTTAATAAAACTCGTGATACGATACGGTAAAACATGTCTCAACCACTTTACATACATTATGTCATCCTTCAATATGACCACACACTGCGGTACACTGCACAGACTGCGGTTACATTTTATCGATCTATTCATAATAATTATATTGTTTACTATAAGAACATTGGACACCGATTCAATAAAATAGCAGGAGGAAGTTTTTTCAGATTCATTATCGTTTTATGGGCAATATTGTAGTAGTAGTTTTTTAAAGTTTCAAAATTAAGTATATTTCTTTCGGTATAATTTGTATCTATGCTGTGATTATAGTATTTTGACGTGTTTACAAATAGTTTATGATAACCTTGCCTAAAAATCAATTTTTATTATTCTTGTGATAGTGAGCTAACAATCTATTTTGGACGCTCCCACCACGTTCTAATAATATAAACCTACAGAGTATTCCCAAAGAGGCCACAGTCGATCAATATTTTATTTACGTTATTTAAAAAAATACTAAAATAACGTCAAGAGTTCAAGACTAAATTCATTTGAAAGCTGTCCTATTAATAACGCAATCGATTGGATTGGTGAACTAGATGTGGTTCGTACTTCGTAGACATAAAGGGTTAGGTTGTATAATCGTACCTAGCACATTTCGATTAGAACGGAGGATATTTTATTGGTATCTAAAGACTGCAGCGAAGAACAGGTGAAAGAATGTGCGTAAATTGGTGTGATTCATAGACATACTAAGAACTTTATAAGGAATTTTGGAGTTTTTCACGAGTTTCTTTCGTCAGGAATTCTTCAACAAAAAATGTAGGGAATACTTTACGAGAACTTTTTATCAAATTAAATCTTTTTGTATTTCTCAAATCTGAACCTATTAACAAAGAATGTAAACAAAATGTTGGAACTGTAACTTATGGTAAAACATCAAAGACAATTGTTTAGACATCTAGAGGCAAAGACAAAACAAATATGTAAGTTAGTATTGTTGTTTGGGTTAAGCACGGGATTTTCCAGCCAGTTTTTTTTTCGTTTTATGTAATAAAGGGTGTAAAACACCTCTTAACGAAGCTGAAAGGCACTGGTTCTCCCTGTCCTTGCAATCATTTTTTTGTTCTACACCATACCTGGGAACCTTCTAGTTACGGAGATATTAGGGGTCAAAGTTCCAACTTTTTGACAAGTATTTTTTTAAATACAAGTTTTTAATGTAAGATTTTTACTTTAAACACCTCCACGACCCCCGTACTATTCAATCTGTCCATCAGCACAATGTTTAGAGTGCGTTTTATTGAGTTCTACCACAAAACATGATTTTACACCCCCCAAAAAAAGTCGTTTTCTAGCAATAATTTTTGCGTAAAGTTACTTAGTTTCATGTACAGAATGCCTGGTTGACGGCTTCGTGATGAGGTGATTTACACCTTGTATAATAATTGGGTCTTAAATTCCAGGAAAAAACAATTTTACTAACATACCTGCTATAAAATGTTTTTTTTTTTATACAGGAATTTCCGTAAAAAAATAGTGAAGCTCAAAAGAAAATGAAAGGCTATTTTATTAAAATTCAAATCTAAACTATCAAATAAAAACAAACAATATCAAACCGGTATTAGTTGAATAACGATTCGATGTTTTTATAGTATTGGTATGTCCACCCGTAGAGCCTTTATAAAAACTTTTACACACTAAAAACATTGTAACTACAATCTCCACTTCCCGTGCATAATATTGCCCCTTTATTCGTGCAAACAATCACAGTAATACACAGGCACAATGGGCGGATAATTCGATACTATGCACGGTACTTAGCGAACTCAAATCACTAAGTACCGCAAAACATCGTGTAAGCACGCACTGTAAACACCGAATAACGTTTAGTTTCACTGCTTGCCCGCTTCAATCACATTGATAAGATATCGCTGAATTTTAAATTTTGCGCTCTAATATTTACAATTCTTCCATTGTGATACAATTACTTGTTCTACTTATAAATTATCTACGAACCCGGGAGTACATCACGTGTGTTTGGCCTCTGGGCGTTCATCGAACCCCTATTGTTCGATCACTAAATGCAACATTACACATGAACGAGCGATTCGAGGAATGGCACCGGCTGGATGTTATATCGATGAACCGCACTGGCTAGTAGCGTTGGCGACAAAGCGACAAATACGAGCGTGAAGTTCCCGATCAAGTAAGTGACTGTGGAGCCCGATTACTACGCAATGGCGTGTGGACTCCATGGCGGTCTTGTGGAGGGCACACAAAACATACTTTTCTATTGTATCCAATCTGTGGGAACAGTGTATTACAAAACAAATACACATCGACATTTTTTTACAGTTAACTTTGTAATTTTTAATGTTTTTTCTAAACACATTGTTTCAATTAATTCGCTTTCGATTCTCACATGAGTTTAAGTATTATTGTTTTAAGAATTAAGTACTTCGTGTTAGTTGGTCTATATGGGGATAAAACATAAACGTATACGTCCTAAAAAATTATTAGTCTAGTTTATTACACTTTACACTTATAAGTGTCAAAGGTGTGCAAGAATTTATGATGATAAGTGTTTTTAACTGTACGCACCATAAACATGAATGAGGTACAAAATGTTTGAACGGCGAAGCTGCTTTCAAGAATAAAAACTTATGGGAACTGACTGCTATAATAGCTCCATTGAATGCGACGCGGGCGCAGGTATGCGAGTGTTTCCCACTCTTACCTAACTCTAAGATTACAACGGATATTGATTGTGTTCGTGCTTACGTCTCTCACACGATACTGAAAGACTTTCACAGTTTTTGTTGGACTCACTTCCAGTAGTACAAAACATGATAGTGCTGCCATTTTCAAGACAACAGAACTAACAAAATACATTATTTAATCGAACTTTATTATTTGTATGGTTAAAGATTTACAGGACGTTTGGCTGCTAGCATAGAGAAGAGAATAATAGAAGATAATTTAATTAAAAGATCTTTATATCACAAAAATCATTTCTAGAAAAAATTTACATTGTATACAACACCCCAAAATATGGAGTTCTATTACAGGCATCTTCTATTAAAACCAAAAAGTTATTGTGACTTGGAGCTGGTATTTCGAGAAAAAAAAATACAATTAAGGCGAAGAAAACTAGGATGTGACTCATCCTATTCCTAAGAAAAATGTATCGGTCCGTTTTCTAAACTGCCTGTGTAGGTACATACACACCATCAGCGGTAGTTTTACCAACTTAATGATCAAGGTTCTTCATGTGCCTGCCAGGGTTGTGGGACTGTTCGAAAGAGATACTGTGGCCCTGGAACACAAAGGGCTAAGAAGGAACATGGGTGGATTTTAGTCAGTACTAATCTGACACTCCCTTCCGCTCCGCCCAGAGCGGGAGGAAGGTAATTTGATGATTTCCCATCCGTAAAAAAAAGGTTTTTGTTTATGTAGGCAGGTAATTTAAATAGTGTACATACAATAAAGAATCTTCCGATTCTCTTAAAATAATGAATACACACTTTGAAAATTAAATTTATCTAATCTAATATTTAAATTTATACTAATAATAAAGCTGAAGAGTTTGTGTGTTTGTTTGTTTGAACGCGCTAATCTCAGGAAGTACTGGTCCGATTTAAAAAAATCTTTCAGTGTTAGATAGCCCATTTATCGAGGAAGGGTATAGGGTATATATCACGCTACGACCAATAGGAGCGGTGTAGCAATGAAAAATGTTGCAAAAACGGGGAAAATGTGACGCAGACGAAGTTGCGCGGGACAGCTAGTAATTTATAATTAAACGAAAAATCGAAAAAGGAAAAACTTTTTGCCTTACTCATAAAATACTTCACTTCCGTTACTTCTATAAAACAAGTTTTAAAAAAAAGCTTGTAAAAAGACAAATCGTGGAATCTGTCTGGCAACCCTATGCAAGTCTTACTCAGGGAAGTAATAATTGTTAGGTCATACATAGAACGCGACAGAATAACTTTTAATAAAGGAGTTCTTACTACATACTTAAGTATAAACACATATTTTATCTTTTCTTAGTTCAGAGCATTAATTAAACATTTCTATCTATGTAAGAAGAAGAGCACATTTAGCGACATCGATTTGGGAAGCAATGAGACGGGTTAGTTACATAAATGGGTTATGCTGAATTTACTGTAAAAAAAAACGTTTTATATTGTTCAGGTTACTTGCTAATCTAAAGTCATCTAGAGTTGCTTAGTGATACTGATTAGGTTATTGACTGGCCCTTTATATTAAATTGTTAAAGAGAATAAAGGAAATGATATGCAAATCACCGCTTTGCAGAGAAGAAGAAAAGCGAGAAGATGGTTAGTCGACATTGGAAGTGGCAGCGAGCGATGAGGTGATCGACAATGACAACCGTACCCATCTACATGATGCTATACCTCGATCAAGGAGCAAGGTCCTGATGACGCGAAAGTATAGTCGTCCGAATTTGTCCCTCGCGACGTGGTACAGGAAGTCGGGGTACTCTCCGAGACACTCTTTGAGGTCTGCGTCGGGCAGGTAGCTCAGCTCCTGGAAGAGCTCGGGATCGAAGCCTGGCGGCGGCGAGGCGCGCGAGCCGCCCGCGCACCCCGCGCCCTCGCCCGCGCAGCCCTCCGCCGTGACGCGCGCGACCCGCGACCATCTGCTCCGCCCGCTTCACGCCGGCGACGACTCCCGAGCGCTGATAGACTTCCTTCTGTTAGTCCACTTGTACTTTATCACTACGACACTTATACACAATGTCTCCGACGTAAAGTCACAAACGAACTGAACTGACAAACCATTTTACACTCTGCTAAAACCAATATTTATAGTGACGTAATACCTGTAAAATCACGACAATCGTGTCGACCACTCACATGAGGATGTAATGGAACACGTCTGACAGGATAGTGTAAGTAGCTTGTGGATATCAGCAGCACGCTCGGGTGGCCAAGCGAACTGCTTAAATTAACTCTCTTATGAAATTCATAATACGCGAAGCCCGATTATAGCGCTCACGCCATATAAATGTCTAAAGCCAAGTGTTAGTTAAGTGAATGAGATTTTACTCTGATGTTGGAGTTATCGATTTACACACCGAAATGAGGGCAGAGTCGGGCGCTCCCTCACGCCTTCGTTCAGGTAATGTTAGATGTTATGAATAAGTTATCTATGTTTCGCTGTATAGTGTTTACTTAAGTGAAACAAAGAAGCTCTTAGGAAAAATAACAATTTTAGTTCCTAAGTTATTAAATACTCACAATTATACTTCTACATGAATGAAAAAGTTATGCATTTATAATTTGATGATGATTTCAGAACCTATTATTTAGAAATAGATATATTGACGTTACAACCAGGAACATAAACAAAACTATCAGCGATAGTAAAACGTTGCAACAATACCACACCCAGACAAACAACTCTATTCTTCAAAGTTCGTGTTTATCTAGCTGACGCAAAGTACGAGTACTTACGTTGGTATTTAACTATTGACACACACGAGTGTCAACAGTTAAATACCCAGGTTGATTGATAGAATCGATAAATGTAAAACATTCAATGATTTTTGCAAACGCAATAGTCTGTTAATCACTAGTAGTTTACTAGATCGCATTTTCACGGTCAAGTCAAAAAACAAACGCATTAACGGTGTAATTGCTTAGTTGCCTCTAATTTACGAAGTAACCTTAAGAAGATGAATCTGAAGTGCGCTAGTGACATTGTTTAATGAATAAAAACAGCTAGTACAGCCAAAATTACTTTAGATTTTAAAAGGCGCGAGGCTTACCTTGAATTTTCCTATGAGTCTTATATGACCAGTATTTTTTCCAACTGTATATTGTAAATAAATGTATTTGATATTTCTTACTTGATATATTTGTCATTTTGCATAGTAGTTAATCGAGTTGGCAGAGAAGTGAAGGCCAGGCGGCACGTGATTCAATATTTACGTCGAACAACCTCTCCGAAAGGCTTTGCACCACAACCGGTAAGGCACAGAGGTACCAAGACAACTAAACTGCATACTTGCACAGTAAACGACGATCGAAAATATTTTACACAAAGAAAATCGTGTTTAATTTAGGCAAATAGTCTATCGATTCCAAAATTAATGCATACAATGACCTCACGTCGTTTGTCATACGCTCATAGCTCAATCGGTTTTACATCAATTAAAACGACATACCAAGTTTTTACTATTTTTATAATATCTCATCTCATGGTCAGGGTCAGTTTTATGGTCGTTTACCTTCGTCCCGCGCTGGCCTTCCAAATTTCAACTCGATTGACTCACGACATTTTCCTCACTACGATTCAGGTGATTCATTGGACGGCAATGCATTTTTATAAACTTAAAGAAATTAGTCCAACATTAGATATACATAATGTCACGCATGATCAACCTGCACGCTTAACCGAAATAATCGCACATACCTAATCGACCGAGTCTTACTAGACCGACTGATTTATCGGTCTGTGTAATTTATGAAATTTTACCCGTCTCAATTACTAGTGTACTTTACAAATTATAATAGTTACTTTTCATAATTTATCTATTTCAACGAGATCAATAAAATTTAAAAATGATACCAGCGTAATTTTAGTTCCAGTGTAAAAATTTACTATAAATCAAGACCATTAAATCTTCAAACGAATAAATCTATTACGTGGTTATTTATCAATGACATTGATCTTTAATTTTGCTATAACAATTACCTTACAAACTTTATAGTAAAATGAAAGTAGGTTAACAGAATCTGACGTAATTTTGGCCCTGTACGCACACCCGCGAATACACTCATACCAATGAGCAAACAATGTCAGACGCGCTAGTAACTAGCCATTAACATTGTCGGGATCTGTTTAAGTTTGGTGATGGGTGTAATCAGGGGATACGTCACGTGACGACCAATACTTCCAACGCCAAGCTTAACAAGCATATTATCCAAGTGAAAGGTATTATCACCGGTATTATTCTTAAATATAGATTTCAATATAAGTAGTAGGTACGCCACTTTACATACTGCATGCATACACAACACATGATTCACATAAAACACGGACTATTACATATATCCAGAACATAAAATGAATTATCGATAAGCTTTTGAATTAAGCCACACAATGACAATATAAATTCCAATCTAACCACTGAAATTACACACAAAACAACCTTTATCTCAAAACAAGGCGATTTCTTTTAGTAACGGTTCTAGTGTTTGAGGCCAGTGGTAATAAACTTTCACGATCAAGTGCAGGCGTCTGCAGTACGGAGGCAGCACGCTATTTGCGCGAACACGACACATATGAACGGTATCGAGATAGATTCGCGCGGCGAACGACCAGCCACGTCCACTTCCGTCGATACCATACCAATAACTAAAACTACATTAGTATTCTACACTTACGTTCAAGTCATACTAACATTATTCACGACGCCGACATGCACTATGTATATGATTAAACGAAACTACTCATACACACTACGACCGACCAATTTAATAAGATAAGCTGTCTGATAACAAGCACGCAAGTGATACGACAAAAATATTAAATTAACAAAGTGCGATTATTATTAAATTATCTAGGTACATAAGTATGTAATGAAGATATTTCAGCTACCTACTTATAATAAATTGACTAAAAGCAAAGCTATTATCGTAAGCGTCATAATTTTTTAAATTCTTGAGTTAGTTTTACTTAATTTAAAACTGAAATAACGAAAGATGTTTATCAAAAGTGTTTAACGTCGAGTTCAAAAAATAGAAATATCACAAGACAACCTAAATATAGTCTTTATTAAACCCACGATACTTGACTGACGAAGGTCTTAGGTTAAATAAGCAAGTTTCCTAACGAATACATATTACGTCACACGCATTATTTAAAATAATTATTTCTTAAATATAGACATAATGAGCAGAATAAATTAAATAGATGTGTACTGTTTACCTAAAATCGCGTCATGTTACTTAGGCTCAATCTGAATTACAGGAAACAACTAGAACTAATGAACTATGACTTTGTATCCTAAGATTTTTTTTAAAGGATGTTGGCAGGAACTAAAAACCGATCGATATATTTTCTGGAACTTTTGGTAACATTTGAATTTTTGGAGTCGGGGTTGGGAGATTAAGAAAACCTGACTGAGGAAACGGCTTTTATTAATCCTCTCTATAACTAACTTCTGACTCGGGGTTAAAGAAATGAATGATTTTCATATTAATATTTGAAACCGAAGTGCTTTTCAAAAAGTAATGGTGCATGCTTTATTTGAAATCTCTTGCACCCAATAAATGTTCAATCACAGACCGTTACGCATAATGATTCAGGTTACTATATCTCCTACTCAGCGGTTAAGTGCGCACATCTTAATAATATTATTTTTAACTGTATTGTGCCAAAACTAACGTTTTTTTTTTTAATATAAAAACGTACCTAGTGAATTAAATGTGCAAGTTCGAGCAACGGTTGAAAAAGGAGGTTTAACAAAAAAAAACGAAATTGAAGTTGAACGCCGGATATAACATGCATAAATGTCGGACAGGTCTCATTAATCACCGAATCCATTTATGCAAGCGTTTAGGATTATTTCAAAGTAAACCTTTGTTTTCTCCATGAATTATGTGCAATCAAGCAGCTTATTATTTGTATCGAAGATATATCTTATTATAAGGATTAATTGGACAACTTCCCATTTATAACTGTGAGTGATTGCGTTGAAAACAATGGTTTCGAAGAGTGTTATACGCATGCCCACAACTTTATGCTTGGGTATTGCGAAATGGCTGAAGGGTGGCCAACAATTTTCTAACATTGGGAAAATCTGCAGTGTAGACACTTGAACATAATGTAAATACAAATACATACCTAATGCAAATAGATAGTTGTATAAGAATACGCTGCCGTTAATTTTAGAACTTGTACATTAAAAACTGAAAGAAACAATAGAATAACTCAATCTCATCGTTATTATTTAATGGACTGCTTTACGATAAAGTTAAAAGAAAACTTTGCGCTGTAATTTCAATTTTCTTGAAAGCCTAAATACACTAAAATGCTGGGAAACAGATAGTTGCAATTATATTTAAATTGTATAAACTACTACACAACAAAACAGTGAACATAATAGTTATGTTCTCACGGTCAAGATTACAGATCTGGCTCACACACAGCTGTTGCGCGGTGCGGCGGCGGCGCCGCGTCGCGTCTGTGACCCCCGACTGCAAAACCACCCCTAATCGATGACGCACAGAATTGCTAATTTACCTTCTACAGCATGCCGAATATTATATTTGTATTACCAGACTGTTCATCAAAATGAGAAAAATGTAAAGGCTACAAGCGGAATGTTTCACCCTCTTACATAAGATATTAGTATCACAAAATACAGTCTATATATATTAACACGAACATAAAGAAGTTGGTTTTCCTAGTGTTAACCGGTTATTTTGTCGACAGGATGAGGCACGTGTGATAAAAAGGGCTTAGGTACCGGGTCGGTGCAACGATGCACCTCTACTCTCTAAGTTTAGCACGGCTCGGGGCGTATGATGCGCGATGCGTGCGGCGCACGTCGGATTTTCGGCGTCGCGTCGCGGTATCGATCGGGCCGTTGAGGCGCGCGGTGGCCGGCGGGCGATGAACGAGCACGCGTGCCGCGTGTCTACCGGCGCGACCGGCACTGGTGGTCGCGCGTCTCTATGCTCGCGCAAGCGCAGTGCTGCCACAGATATGACTAGCATACCGACCACCCGTCGCGGTCGGACAGATACGTCACTCACCGACATAAACAATGCGGTACACTCTATAATATACGATAGAAAATATTTCAGTAAATAGTTAGGAATTCGCGGGTTGAACATAGAAGTAACATAACAATATACCTTCCCTGTCATTATGAAAGAATGTATGATGCAATTTATTTCATAATATGTATTATGTTATAGGTGAGTACGTCACACTTAAGTTTGTTTCAGTAGATCTTGAAAACTTTTTACTATTAGTAAGTATTATTATTTCAGACCTACAGCCAGGAGTCGTAGCAAGAGGTTAATAAGTAGTTTTAAATTTGTTTTGATTGTTGGCAAATACGCTAAAAAAAACGTTATATAGATTCATACTTCTAGGGTATCTGGGACAATTGCGCGAAAGACATTTGTGCGAAGTTGCAAAGGGAGGAGCTCGTGGCTAAATAATATCAGCCTCACGTGCTTGCCGAGGTTGGTCCGTGGATGGGTGACCATTATTACATACCGAGTTTCCTTCGTGCCTCGGAAAGCACTTTAAGCAGTAGGTCCCGGCTGTCATTTGTAGATCCTTAACAGTCGTTACGAGAAGTCAGGGGCCAAAAGTCTGACAACCAGTCTTACCAAGGGGTAACGTATTACCCAGTTACTAGGTTGTGGAGGTCAGATAGGCAGTCGCTTCATGTAAAATACTGGTACTCAGCTGCATCCGGTTAGACTGGAAGCCGACCCCAATATAGTTTGGGAAAAGGCTAAGCAGATGATGATGGACATTTGTGCGAACGACACTTGCGGGAACCCATTTGCGCGACAGACACTCACGCGACTGGACACTGGCGCGACTGGACACTGGCGCGACTCAATGGCTTCATGGGTTGTCGTGCATTTCGGGGTCGCTGATAACGAAAATGAGGTTAAAATTAAAATCCAAGAAGACCCCGAGGTAAATTTGCTTTTTTTCCTTCACGGCTGTCGTTTTCGTAGTTTGCGGGGTAGCTGATAATGAACATGAGGTCAAAATGAAAATACAAGATGGCGCCGAGGAAAACTTTCGGTTTTACCTTCATGGGTGTCGTTTTCGAGATTTTCACGCGAAAAACCCGAGGAAAACACCCAGAGGTAAATTTGCTGTTTTTCTTGTTTTACTTTCATGGGTGTCGTTTTCGTAATTTTCACCCGAAAAACCCCGAGGAAAAGACCCCGAGGTAAATTTGCTGTTTTTTCTTCACATGTGTCGTTTTCGTAGTTTGCGGGGTAGCTGATAATGAACATGAGTTTAAAATTAAAATCCAATCCGGGTCGCTGGCAATGAAAATGAGGTTAAAATGAGATCTAGGATGGCGCCGAGGAAACTTTTCAGTTTTTCCTTAATGGGTGTCGTTTTTATGGTTTTCGGAGTCGCTGGTAACAAAATGAGTTTTTTGTTATCTTGACCTCAATGTGCAAATAGTGAAAAAACCGCAAACGTCATTCACAAAGAGATTCAATTCAATTCAATTAATTTATTGGTGTGATTTTTGGTACATTTTACATGAGATCTTAATAATAAATAATTAGTTCCTCAAAAATCTACCTTTAAGGCGTACACTCATTCACATAATTAGTAATTCTTATAAAATTAATAATCAACATAAGAAATAAAATAAAATAATTACAACATAACTCAAGACAGAAAATATAAGCAAAAACATTAACAATTGTGATAGGTACTATTTAAATAATTAATGCAAATGAAGATAATAATACAATTTCAAAATTAAATAGATATCAATGTCAAATAACTCATAATTAATCGTTAAGGAATTCGTCAAGAGTGTAATAACATTTTTCCAATAATAGATGTCTTAATATGTTTTTAAATTTAATAATATTTAAGTCCCTAATAGCATTTGGTAATTTATTAAATATTTTTGGGGCCATGCAAAGTATGCTTTTGTGCATTAAGGCGGTCTTTGATGGTCGAACGCATAATTCATGTCTATATTCCTGTCTAATCATTTTGTAGCTATGTTCAGATGTTTGTTGTGATGTTTTTTAACAAATAAAGCAGTCTTAAATATGTACAAGCAAGGTAAAATCATAATTGTTAACGATACAAAATAAGGTTTGCAGCTATCAGTTATTTTTATACCGGTAATAGTTCTAATGCATCTTTTTTGCGATTTGAACACCATGTCCTTATTGCAGGAGTTACCCCAAAAAAATGACTCCGTAACGTAGTATAAAATCGACGTATCCATAGTATGCAGTGACTGCCGCTGCTTGGTTGACTTTTTGTTGGTTCTTTAGTTTAAACAAAGCAAAAGCAAACTTACTGATTTTTTAAAATAATTGAAGTATGTAGTTTCCAATTAAGTTGATTGTCTATTGTTAAGCCTAAGAATGTTGTATTTGCAACTTCTTCAAGTTTTTCATTATTAAAGCTTACATTTACTATTTTTAGATGCTAGGATAATTCATTGTTAATATAGTTTTCCGGGAGTTAAATAGTTTTGTTTAATCTGAATAATTCTGATCAAAAAAAATGTAAGCTAGCTCATTTACACCATTAACTATATCGAATGGCGTGGATAGATGTATAAAATAAATTCTGGTTCAACCCATTTAGCGACACAGGGTGCTCTAGGGGCATGGTTGCTTCGGGAAGTACCTGTGTCGCATAAGCAGGGAGCCGGACGCTCGGTGCCATCACTGCGTCCACTGCCTGAAGGATACGGCGCGGCATACGCTGGCGGAATGTTTCGCGTGGGACAAGCCGCGCCGTGCCCTCATTACAGAGGTGGGAGGAGAACTGTCGCTGCCGACCATTGCTAGCGTGATGGTCGACAGCACAGAGTCCTGGGACGCGGTGGTGCCCTTCTGCGAAACCGTCATGTCGTAGAAGGAAGCTGCGGAGAGGGAGAGGGAGAGCTCGAGTTCCTTCCCATCCCGCAGCAGACGCATCGGGCGTCGGCAGAGGGCAGATAACGCCCTCTTCCGGCTCCCCTTAACAGGTCCAGGGGCGAAGGATTCGGGGACATCCGTCGCCCCCTAACATAATGGACCCGAGACGGCGGCGTGTTCCACGCGCGCCTCTCACAGACGTTACGGGGGAGTACACCTAACTCCCCCCAGGGACGAAGCCTGCACTGGTCAAGCAGGCCGGCACTAGTCCGGGGCATTCGTTCCCGCTGCACCCCGACGCAAGCGTGCGAGGGAACACCGTGTGGTTTTAGTCAGTACGTGTCTGACAGACCCCTCCGCTCTCCCCAGGGCGAGGGACATCCATCGAGGATTTCCACATCGTAAAAAAAAGGAATAATGTAGTTGATGCTGGCGTGCCGTGCTATGCGACCTGCGCTAGCAGGACAGACCGTGGTGCCAGAGATTGTAGATAACTTCACCGCAGTGACAACGATATGATGGACACAAGGTGCGCCTAAGCGAAGGACACGTCCTTAAATTTTTTTATGTTTTACTTAATAAAAGAAGGAAATGACCCGTCAAAAATTGGAGACCCTAGGAGGTGAAGAGATCCTTTTTCTGTAATTTTGATGTTGGGAATAATGTTAGGTCTATAGAAATGTTGGTAATTTTAAGGCCTCCTTCCCTTCTACACTACTAAACCGCACCACTGGTGGTGTCGTGGGTAATTTCTTTTCCCTTCTACACTACTGGTCCAGTAGTACCGTGGGTAATTTATAAAATACATATATATATGCGTTTCCCGTTACACTACTAATTTATTTTCGCAACTTGATACAGGTAAAAAACACAATTCTTATGAGTTTACGAGGTGTGAGACAGGGAGACGTCATATCTCTGAAACTGTTCACCGCTGCACTGGGAGACTTCTTTAAGGAATCTCTACACTCAAAGTTGTAGAAGATTATGTCTACCAGAGACAAACGGTCCAGTTGGGTAGCTCTAACTGGGGTACGCCCTAGAGGCAAAACAAAGCGCCCTCAATGTATAACCAAATAAGAACTTATAATGTACTTATGTTATACAATAAATAAATGAATCTGAGAAAGAGCTCAATCGTCAAATCTCAATCCGACTCGTTCGGGAAGTTGCGAGGTATCTTCTCTTCCAACTTACCGCAGTGTCTAAAGTACGACCAGTGTATGTTGCCAGTGATTACATACGGGACCGAGTGACGGGGACACAGATTACGGGGACAACGGGAATACAGGACCGAAACGTGGTCACTCACATGGTCTTCATCAGAAGGCTTAATGTCACCCAAAGGACAATGGAGAGGGCTATGCTCGGAGTTTCGTTGCGTGATCAAATCAGAAATAAGGACATCTGCAAGAGAACCAGAGTAACCGACGTAGCCCGAAGAATTGCTAAACTTAAGCAAAACTTAACACTGCAGTGGGCAGGGCAAATTGCTCGCAGAACGGATGGCCGATGGGGCCGAAAAGGAGTGTTCTGGAGTGGCGACTGCGAACCGGAAGACGTGCTTTGGAAGGCCACCCAGTAGGTGGACCGATGACTTGGTGAAGGTTGTGGGGATTCGCTGGATGCGAGTCGCACGGGACCGGTTTATGTGGCGACACTTGGGGGAGGCCCATGTGGATGTCTTTCGGCTGAAATGATGATATGATGAACTTTTGTGTTATGTACGTGTTAAATTTTGACGTTGGATAGGTGTTAAATAAACCGATATAGGATAGGAATTGTGTTTTACTTACCTGTATCTAGTAGCGAAAATAAATTTGGTAGTGTAGTAGGGAACGCATATGTATGTATTTTACAAATTACCCACGGTACCACTGGACCAGTAGTGTAGAAGGGAAGGAGGCATTTTAAGGATAGTCCCGATACCTTTTACCTTTCGGCATGCAAACATTCTTCAACACAGCTCTGAAACCCTGTATTGTTATTTAATTGCTTGGTGCTACGGAACACTTTGTACACGTGGTCATACTAACAGCCACTTTTTCAAAATAAAACCACTGTTTTAAACTTTACTTCTTTGTTGTAATAATTTCTCGTTTAATCATATTAGACGCTCTGAAAATAGCGTATTTAACCAAGTATATTTTGAACTAGATGGACCAATTTTTGTAATGTATAATCTACAGGATGTATAATTTTGAGCAAGTTGCACTGCGGCTGGCATCTACCTATTCCTAAATACGAGATAAAGGATGCAAAACTAGTATAATTTTGATTTAGACCATAATATTTGTACTGATGAGCGTGGCATAATCACTTTGTAAGGATAACATTATAGTAAACTGTTGCAAATTCATTGATCATGTAACAGTATTTAAAATATTTTTACTTGGTATTACGTGCACGTTATTTCATTGTTTCCATAACACAACTCATTACATTACCATTGAAATAAATTCCTCTTGTTGAAACAAACTTTCATGAATATCGCATGTATAAAGAATCTGCTCATCCTTTGAAATAAAAACACTCAAAGACAATGCATAGTTTACGATAACCATAAATTATAAATGAATGATGTAACATCATGCATACTCACGGAAGTAATTGAGAGTCTCCCTGATCTGGTCAGGAGTGAGCGCGAGGTCTTTGTCGCTCACCGGCAGCGCCGGGGATGGTATGAACCAATCTTGATTCTCGTATCCTGGAAAACATCAATATATTTGAGAACATAGCTTACAAACGTAATACCATAAAAATTGTATCTATGACAGGAAAAAAACTTTGTACTTGGTATGCTATGTACTAAGTACATAGTTCAATTTGTTCCAATTGCTGTGTAATGCGCTCATTGAAATAATTACAGATACCCAGTACAGTATGAGCCCAAACACCCGACAACGTCACAGGGCCGGTGAATCACAAGATACATCAACCGCCATCAACCGCTATATCCCACCACCAATTCAAATCTATTCAGATCGCGTCCTATTACAATGACTTTTAACTAAATGTCGAGAACTTCTCATGAACTAAGAATACATTGCTTTAATTTTACACCTGTGAGTACACCCACTTACTACAGGCCCGGCGTAATTATAACATTACGGTTTTAAAATTACACAACAGCATATAAGTGCACATAAACTAGCTGTTCGACTTAGAAGCAGCTAAAGGTCTTCCTTGTTATACAGTTACAGGGGAGCATAACGTATAGTTACGTTATTATAGTAGGAATAAACTTTCATTATGAAGTTGATTAGTAAAACATTGGCTTGAAAGGTATTTCGGTTAAAAAGCATCTTAGCACCGAATAGTTATGGTACAGCGAACGCAGCAAATTGACAGATGGCACGCATCAGACCGGTCGGGGACGCATACTGGCCAGCGGGCGATGACTCGACCGATGAAACACCATTATTTATAGCGTTAAGAACGGCGCCGGCGCCGGAAACCGCGACTCAAACACTTGCTAAGACGGAACACCACATATAACCCACTCCAAGTTTGTCAAATTCTTACCATTTCTTAACACATTTCTTATTTAAACAGAAAGATTTTAGAAATGAAATGCTACATAAACATCGTTTCACTAACTGCTTAGACAAATTAGTCATAATATGTATATATATAACGATGTTCAGATATATAAAGTATTATTCAATAGTAATTGATTTAACATGAAACGAAGCTGCAAAGAGTAGAAAGTTCGCCTACAATTAACTGCCAACAAATATTATGTTAGTATAACATTTTATCACTTCGAATATGGCTAACGACTATTCCAGCGAAACGATTGTAGCTTTATAGGAACATGCTACAATTTAGCATTTAAAACAATTTTATACATTTTGACCCGAAGAATTTTGAATGATGAGAAAATATCCATAAATTAACGTTTACTTTCACAAAGTACTTGTAGTAAACCGTATTCAATTTTGTTGTGCAGTCTGACATTTCGAGAAACTATTGTGCCCCTGTCTCGCAAGAGACCTTGCCATTCCGATGGAGTCGATGCACACCGTCTTTCATTAGGCCTGGATACTAAACGTTCTCGTTCGTTTGGAATGTATTATATAATGTACACTTATAATACAAAGCATTCAATCATAGGCCTTATCACGCTAAGACGGCGCATTAGTATACAGCGAATTGAAAAGTTCTACAACCAACAACTTATTACTTGTCCCAGCTCAAACGTTTTGAGCCTATCAACAATGTCGAGCAAAAAAATGCTTACAAGTAGGTTACGTCCTACTTACACTGACCTGATGAAATTTACGCAGAACTACTGAAACAAAACTAGGACGGCTCAAAGATGAATATTTACATAAGGCTTTGCTGATGCTTTTTTTCAGATCATTCTAAATGTTAACGTATGAAATAGTCGTTATTACAATCCAAAGCGCCCATATTATTTTATAAAAATGTGACACTTGCATAACATTTTCAAATTGTGAAATAATACTTTTTTACGGAGTGAAAGGTCCTGGAAGGATAGGCAGAATCATTATCCGTCTAGCCTTTTCCTATGTTGGGGTCGGCTTCCAGTCTAACCGGATGCAGCTGAATACTAGTATTTTACGTGGAGCGACTGCCTGGGTAGTCACACTGGTCACCCATCCACAGACCGACCTGAAGCATAGGTAGAATACCCAGCATAAATATATTAGAAACCGTATTTAACTTTTAATTATGTTCCGTTTTTTTTTTCTATCCACGAATTTTTCAAGTATTAGGCAACGTTTGACTTCGTGATATAAAGACATTTTTGCATAGGTCCGCATCAAGCTGACAATTTAGTACCAGGTCGTGCCTGCCGCTTATCTGAACAAGGTAGCAATCAATGGCTTGCCCTAACGTTACCTGCGTATAGTAAGTAAAAAGAAAATTCACAGAATGTTTTTTTTTTCTGAACCTTCGCCTTAAGAATATGGACAATAATAAATCTATTCAAACCTAATGTAAACTAGCGTTAAATGGAACAATTGGGCCTATTCAAATATAGATCTAAACAGTATTTTTAAGCGACTTCTAAAAAAGGTGGTTCTCAACTCGGTTTGCATGTTTTTTTGTGTTTGTTACCTCATATCTCTCCGTCATTTATGAACCGATTTGAAAAAATATTTTTTTATGTAGGATTAACTTCCCAAATGGTCCCATAGATTTTGAATTTCAATCATCATCAATCAATATCATCAAAATCAGTTTAATAGTTTGGTTTTTAAATCAAAATTCCTGCAATAAATATGAAACACTAAGTATATCATCCAAGTAACAAAATAAAATGGTGACAATTTATTATTCTTTGTCTATCGTGTAGATTATTATCCACCAAAAACGACAACATTACCTATACTAATAAAGAAATCGCAGTAAGGAACCTTAAACTTGGCACGACTTTGTCTGGATTTCATTACTTTTTAGAGATAAACAAGCGGCTCCATCGAGACTTGGCTAGTTTTTTACAGAATGTTTTTGGTGGGTTTTTTTTTTATTTCACTTCTTTTTGTAGAAACGTATAAACAACGTGTAACGTGAAACAGTATTACTTAACGCCCAGCAGTGGGACGCTATAGGCTAGATAAACACCTATAAACACTATAGAGTGGAAATAAATTGAATATGAATATGAATAGATTAAATTAGAAGATGTGTTCCACTACGCTGGATTTTTGGAATGACAGTCGATTTTTTTATGTACCAATAGTAGAAGGGGGCATTACCATATCTCTAATACAGCTGAGACCAGCTGACGGTTCTTCATCAGATACTTCAGACCTTCGATTTTTGACATCAAATGGAGCGGCCCACCAAGTTGAATATATTTTTTGTAAAGGCGGTATGTCGATCTCTAATAGTTTGGTTGGGCTCTTGTGTTTTCTAATCAGGGTCACCAGGTACTCCAGATCTTCGATTGTCCTAGTTTTTATAGTTTTCCCTTTATGTGGCCATTAAACCCTAACTCTGTACCAAATTTCAGCTCTCTGAGTTTATGGGAAGTACTAGTTCTATTTTGATGACCATGAGTGAGTGAGTGAGTGAGTGAGTGTCATAAATGCGAAACTTTGCTTTCGCTTAACTTCGGAACTAAATGACCTACAGACTTGAAATTTTGGATTTTAGGTATGTGATTATAGCTTACTGGATGACGAAAATTTCTGCGTTCTGGTCTTATCCAGAAGTTCTCAAATAGGGGCCGGAAAATGCGGCGAAATGGTTCCAGTAAAGGATGGTACGGCAGTGTTTGCTTCGCGCTCGACTTGGCGGGGCACTGCCGTGCCCCCCGATTACTCGGTGAATTATTTTTTTATTCGGTGAAGTTGTGAGTCACTGCTCAACTTCACCGAAAACAAATGAAGCGATGAAAGTCGGGAACTAATCAGAATTTTGAGATACAGAGAAAAAAGTCCTTTAAGCTTTGGAACTATTCCAAAATAAGCTACAGAGCTTTAAAAAATACGTGACTCGCCGAAAACATCTAAACATCGGTAGGTCACAGGATACGCTCGATTATTAATTTAAAACGAAAACTTCTTTAAGTACACCCACCCTTCCAGCAGTAATGATCCCCACAAAGCTAAATTTAGACGTTATAAATGATGAACGTGGCCGTGAAAACAAGTATTGATTTTTGGGGGAATCCGGCCCTGAATGGCGAAACTTCCCGCCACCCTCCATTTTGACTTACAACTTGATAGCTGTGGTAGTAGTCTCGAGGTTTTCATTATGATTTCTCAAAATTACAACAAAGACGTATCTGCTGAGCCTTTTCCCAAACTCTCTTGGGGTCGGCTTCCAGTCTAACCGGATGCAGCTGAGTATTTCACATGAAGCGACTGCCTATCTGACCTCCACAACCCAGTAACTGGGTAATACGATAACCCTTGGTAAGACTCGATATCAGACTTTTTTTGGCTCCTGACTACTCGTAACGACTGTCAAAGATCTACAAATGACAGCCGGGACCAACGGATTAACGTGCATTCCGAGGCACGAAGGAAACTCGGTATGTAATAATGGTCACCCATCCACAGACCAACCTCGGCAAGCACGACTTAACCTTAAAAATCGACCCGGGCGGCTGTTATTATTTAGCCACGAGCTCCTCTGACAGAGACATCAATAATTTTGCCAAATAAAGCTTTTGAGCGAGAATATAAAATAAAATGAAAATTGCGACTATGAAATGATTTTGGGTGATAAAGATAATGATTAAGTAAACATTAAAAAACACTTGTTGAATGGTTCGCTACAAGCTCAGTGAAAGAAAGCTTTGCTAGTTTGAAATTAATTAATGAAAAAGTGAAAATCTATAAGCAAAGCGCATAAAAGTATCTGTACCTCCAAATTGTGTGAGACTGTCGGCTCTCAAGCGATATTTTGGTATTTGTTCCTGTAGAAGACTGACTATCTCTACCTCGGGCACCTCCTCGCTATTGCACACCTCTGTTGACAAAAGAAACATTAAATGGAAATGTGCTAGCTTCAAGAATCATAATAGCAGATTTATTTACAATTTTCTAAGCAGTAGTATGCAGTAGAACAGGTATGGATCAAGATAATGAATAGTTGGAAAGCTGCAAGTTTCAACGCAATGTCGTGACTAGAAAAGTTGAGCGCATTGCAGTATTTAACTGTATAGCCGCTTTGTATGTTGCAGAGAGTCTACTTTCCGTATTTAGTATGGGTAGGGCGCTTGCAGACCGAATCGATATCTGCCTCTCGGCGCGTCGCGTCGGCGGCTGACCGATCTACGGGGGCATGCACTTCTGTAAATTCCTCGCGCCACCCTCCGATACGTATTTCGTATCCAGTTAATGATAATAGTATGAAATTATTTGAAGTGGGAATGCTCACACACACGCATTTTCAAATGTATGTTTATTGCGTTTAATTAGCCACACAATGGATTTGAGGTTATTATGTACAAATTAAACCAACACAGTTAAGTAAAAAGTTCTGTTTAGTTATTACCACCAACGTAATGAGTTTTATTTTTCTCAGTAGTGTAGCTTAAATACTCTCAATCAACTGTATGTGACACTAATTGCACTTACATCTAAATAATATTGAATACCTTTTTCATCATTCGATTCAACATGTATTTATGTGTTTGGCAAATAACTGGTGCAACCTCATTAGGGCAACGAGTCTTCTTATCAATTTAATAACAATACTGTTAAATTAACCTGTTTATTTATAATACTATAAAGTGCAGCATAGGTAATAAAATTATTGTTTTATTCAGTAGCCAACTGAAAACCAAATGCATGTACTGACATTGGAAAACGAATTGCTTGATTACGACACGATTAGAAATGTATTAGGTATGTATTTAGGTCTCGTAGCTGACCTAACCTAATACTTGACTACTTCGGTACTTGACAGTGCCTAAGGTCAACTAAAGCTTGTCACTCTAGCCCTCGCTGAAACTTTCTTGACCTAATAATCTTTTGCTGTATACACGGTGTAAATCACCTCATCACGAAGCCGTCAACCAAGCATTCTGTACATGAAACTAAGTAACTTTACGCAAAAATTATTGCTGGGAAACGACTTTTTTTTGAGGGGTGTAAAATCATGTTTTGTGGTAGAACTCAATGTAACGCACTCAAAACATTGTGCTGATGGACAAATTGAATAGTGCAGGGGTCGTGAAGGTGTTTAAAGTAAAAAAAAACTTACATTAAAAACTTGTATTTAAAAAAATACTTGTCAAAAAGTTGGAACTTTGACCCCTAATATCTCCGTAACTAGAAGGTTCCCAGGTATGGTGTAGAACAAAAAAATGTTCGCAATGACAGGGACAACTAGTGCCTTTCGGCTTCGTTAAGAGGTGTTTTACACCCTTTATGATACACAATAGCATTATTCTAATTGTTTCTAAAGGGTGTAAAACACCTCTTAATTAAACCGAAAGGCACTGGTTATCCCTGTCATTGTGATCATTTTTTTGTTCTACACCATACCTGCCTGGGAACCTTCTAGTTACGGAGATATTAGGGGTCAAAGTTCCAACTTTTTGACAAGTATTTTTTTTTAATACAAGTTTTTAATGTAAGATTTTTACTTTAAACACCTCCACGACCCCCGTACTATTCAATCCGTCCATCAGCACAATGTTTTGAGTGAGTTATATTGAGTTCTACCACCAAACATGATTTTACACCTCCCAAAAAAAAGTCGTTTCCCAGCAATAATTTTTGCGTAAAGTTACTTTGTTTCATGTACAGAATGCTTGGTTGACGGCTTCGTGATGAGGTGATTTACTCCGTGTATATGTAATTCATATATGTGTACACATTAACATTGCTTCAAACAAGGTTTAATTTTATACAAAAACCAAAAAAACTACTAGATAGGCACACACAACACACAACTACATGTCTCAATAATGTTTATGTTCTTACTACCTGCCTTACAGTACGTAGTAATTAACTTTAGACACAAACGTATGATTATTTTTCCCTGTAGCCTCCCATTAAGCTGCGGCAAAAATATCAAGTGTTGGGCAACAAAAGCGAAGTAGTCGTTTATTTAAATAAAATGTATTGGTGCTGAAACAAACGAAACTTTCCTCTTTTGAATATAATAGGTCTTTACCTATGAAATTGCCGTATTGCAGTACAGACTTTTTCAAACAAAAAAAAGTTTTGATTGGCTATGAGTTCTAAATTCAAATTAATATTGTTTTAAAAATATGACATTCTATTTACAAAATCAGTCTTTTGTTTATTCATTAGCGTTGTATTTTCATTACATTTCAACATTTTTCCTCATAATGGATACTTTGAAATTTCGTGTAATTATGGAATATGAGTTCCGTCGTGGCACCAACGCGGCACAAACGACCCGTAACATCAACGACGTTTACGGAGAGAACTGTACAAACGAACGCACAACCCGTTATTGGTTTGCTCGGTTTCGTTCTGGGAATTTTGACTTGAAAAATGAACCTCGTGGTCGTCCGGAAACTTTGGTCAACAATGATGAATTAAAGGTGATTGTTGAAGCTGATGAAACTCAATCTACAGCTGAGCTGGCAGCAGCTTTTGATGTTAGCATTAAAACAATATTGGTCCATTTGCGACAGATTGGCAAGATAAAAAAGCTTGATAGATGGGTGCCCCACGAACTTAACGATCGCCAGCGCAACGTACGCGTCGAGACTTGCCTTGCGCTGCTTAACAGGCACAGAAATGAAGGAATTTTGAACCGAATTGTTACGTGCGACGAAAAATGGATTCTTTTTGACAATCGAAAGCGCTCAGCAAGTTGGTTAGATCCTGGTTCGGTACCAAAGCAATGTGCAAAACGAAAAATGACCCCTAGAAAGGTGATGGTCACAGTTTGGTGGTCTAGTGCTGGTGTGATTCATCATAGCTTTTTACAAAACGGCGAGAGCATTACTGCAGATGTGTACATTGAAGAACTGACCACAATGATGGCGAAACTCGCACGTCTGCAACCAGCTTTGGTCAATCGGTCGTCTCCACTGCTACTTCACGACAACGCGCGGCCCCATACTGCACAACAGACCGTCTCTAAGCTGCATGAGTTGGGTTTGGAAGCTCTCCCTCATCCGCCATACTCACCAGATCTTGCGCCTTCCGACTATTACTTTTTCCAAAATTTGGACAACTTTTTAGCGGGAAAAAAATTCAATTCCCGAGAGGCAGTACAAAACGCCTTTGAAGAGTTTGTTGTCTCCCGTCCAGCTGATTTTTTCAAGAAGGGCATCCATAAACTGCCACAGCGTTGGCAAAGATGCATTGATTGCAGGGGTGATTACTTTGAATAAAAGAAATAAACAAGTTCGAAAAAAAAAATACTTTAACATTTTTCAAACAAAACGGCAATTTCATAGGTAAAGACCTAATATTTAGAATGATGATATCAGTGTCGTGTCGTGTAGTTTCTACTGAATAATAATAACCCACCTCTACTCGTGGGCAAGGAGCGTGGAAACTAGTACCATGGTAGATCAAACGGTTCTTTTGTCAACTTATAACCTCCAGTTCGTTTTTACTGAAGATTACAGAAGACGAACTAAAGAATGGATCTTTTCAGACAATTTTCTCATCAAATACAGCCTGAGATCATATTAATCGAATATCAATTGATATACATCGCATCACTGCACATAGCTGTGATTGCATCTTTCAAGCCATTTATAAATGGATGTTATGGCTTTTCTACAAACAGTATACGATACACTTAGGTACAAGTATGAGAAGTGAGTTTATAGCAAGATTGAAGGCGTATTGAGGAACTTTGTACTATTATTTCTTTGAGCACCCCAAAGCGGAATTTATATTTTTTTAAAGCCAAGATAAACATTTCAATGCTATCAGCTGAATTAGAGCAAGTTTGTAGCATTCAAATAAAATGATACAGTCCCGACTATTTTATTGATAACTGATAAGGGTTTTACCGGTTGAGGTATCAAGGTACATGTGCACGTTACATTGACGCCTTTTTACACGTGTATAGCAATATCATTCTGCATCAATTCGATTGATATCATCGGTTCCAAGTAGTTACGGCAAATGTGCTTGTTTTGTATTTCAACAAAATATAATAAGGCATTCTCACACAAACAATACTTTAATCAAAGGCGCTATTGTAATATCCCTAGGAGCATGTGCCCACGTGTGCTTGTTGAACAATGTTTATTTTGGTGTATCCGTTGGAAGTTGCCCAAAAATATTATACGCACTTCTTTGAGTTGCTCGATAAAATAAGTAAACAAACAAAAACAATATGTTACTTAATCTAAATTCATATAAAAATTTACATGTATGTGAAAAGGAATGTGCCGAAATTTCCCACGCAAAAACATACCCTTTCGCTTTCGTTACATAATAAATGCAGTTGATTGTGTATCCGTTCAAAACTTGCATCATTGAAATAAATCGAAACAGGTGCACAATCGATGTTTCCGTGTGAGTAAGTTAAATTGTAAAACGCCTGCGCTACTTGCACCAGCAATCGATATTTAGGAAATCAGAACAGACCTCTCCGCCATTCTCATAATATGATGAATTGTATCATGTTGATTGACACAATAAAACAATGTGTTTGCACATGTACTGTTTATTTAAATTCTTATTGCTTTCACTTCACATAACTAACTCTAGGATCGGTATCTGACGCCATTACCGTACCTCACCACTAGTGTTGTTCATTCATCCTATCTTATAGTGATGTTCCTACTTACTAAACATACTACATCTTTCCCTTATAATTAGAAATAGTGTTAACAAACATAATCTGCTAAATGTTTGGGGGGAACTATGTTTCTCCTAGGTCTCAAATCAAAATCACGTACTTGCTCTTGGGAATCTTCCACTACAACTACATCTTCATCATTATTCCTTTGTTCCATACACATATTTTGTTCTTCTGATTGAAAATGTTGATTATTAAATAGATTGAAATTACATTCTTGTTGAACATTTACATTTTTAGGAAATGAAGGTTTTACATGCAATGTATTCCTTCTAATTATTTGTCCATTAACATCTTTTAAAATCAGAGACCTTGGAGACGAGTGTATATCCACAACATTTGCTGGGACCCAAACATTACCCTTTAAGAAAACTACGTCTTGGCCGGAATAAAATTTGTGATTGTTCCCTTTGGCCATTTTATCAAAGTTTCTTTTGTTATACATATTTACTTTATTTTGAATTTCGTTAAAATTCGTTACTAATTTTGGTTTTAAAAGTACATCATGAATAGGTAGTTTGGTTCTTGTCAATCTGCTAAATAGTAACTGTGATGGTGTGTATTGTGAACCTAATACTGGAGTATTTCGGTACTCTAGCAATACTTCTTGTAAGTCAGTACCACTCTCAGTTGATTTATTTAGCAAATTTTTTGCAATCCCAACAAATCTTTCAATAAAACCATTGGACCTAGGATATTTTGGGCTTGAAGTAACCAATTTTATATTCCAAAGTGTTGCAAAATGTTGGAACTCAAAAGAGTTGAATGGCATATTATCAGCCCTCAAGATCCTTGGTATACCATGAGTTGAAAAAATGCTCTTCAATATGTTAATCACAGTTGATGTGGTTAATGAATTCACATGAATTAAGTCAAACCACTTAGAGTAATAGTCAGCTACAATTAAATAAGTTTTACTTCTCCACTGTAGAAAATCACAAGCAACTTTTTGAAATGGTAAAGCAGGTATCTCATCAAGCAACATAGGTTCTTTTGATTTTTTGGCACTATATTTTTCACATATCTCACATTTTGATACAATATTAATAAAATCAGTCTCAAGATTTGGCCAATAAAATAAAGATTTTGCTCTAGCAATTGTCTTATTTATTCCAAAATGACTTGAATGAACTTTTTTAATCACTCTATCTCTTAATACCAATGGCACTATAATCTTATAATCTAAATAAACAATTCCATTTTCATATGTAATGTTATCTTTACATTTATAATAGAATTTTACAGTATTAGCTACTTTATTCTTGCATTTAGGCCATCCATTTTTATAGTATAATTTTAATTGCTGAAGGACTGAATCATTTTCAGTTTCTAACCTAATGAGATTGTGTACTTCTTCACTGACATTAATAGTGTGTACAATTTTAGTAAGAGAACTATCCAGTTCTATATTGTCAGCAATGCTTGAAGCACGACTTAAGGCATCAGCTACATGCATCTGAGAACCTGGGGTGTATTGCACATCCAGATCATAAATGCTTAATTTTATTTTTATTTTTCTTAGTCGTTGAGAACCAATTGAATTAATTTCTTTCTTCATAACTGCCACTAATGGTTGATGATCTGTTTGCATGATTACATGTCTCCCATATATATAGTAGTGAAACTTTTTACAAGCAAAAAGTATTGCTAAAAATTCCTTATCAATTTGCCCATACTCAGATTCACAACTAGATAAACTTTTAGAGGCATAGGAAATGGGATGACCATTTTGCATTAATACACAACCAATTGCATCCTTAGAACTGTCAGTCTGAATTACAATTTGTTTTTTGGGATCAAAATTCACAAGCACTGGTGGACTTATTAAAAGATTTTTAATATTATTGACACATTTAGTATAACTATCATTCCATACAAATTCTATGTTTTTCTTTAACAACTGCCTCAGTGGACTGGTTATTTCAGACATATTGGGAATATATTCCCTAAAATAATTAACAAAACCTAAAAATCTCTGAAGACTTTGCTTATCAATTGGCATGTCATATTCTAAAACAGCCCTAATCTTATCTTTGTCAGGTACTAACTTTCCATCTACAATTTCATGGCCAAAATATTTAACTACATCAGGTAAGTATTGAATTTTCTTTGGGTTAAACTTAATATTTAACTCACGTGCTCTGCTGAGGACTTTTTCGAGTATCTCATCATGTTTTTCTCTGGATTCCGCAAAAATTAAGAAATCATCAATGTATATGAACAAACCTTCAATGTCACTAAAGCAATTTCTACAGTTTTCTTGAAAAACCTCAGCTGAGATTTCAAGTCCAAATGGTAAGACATTAAAACAAAAAGATCCATAAATTGTAGAGAATGTACAGTATTCTTTACTGTCATCAGTCAACCGAATCTGCCAGAATGACTCTTTCAGATCTAAAACAGAGAAAAATTTTGAATGACCTATCTGAGACTTTAAATCATTGATAGTTGGAATTTCATAATACTTTTTAAGAATACACTCATTGAGAGCCCTGGGGTCTAAACACAAACGGATAGAACCATCATTTTTTTCCACAATAACAATCCTATTCACCCATTCTGTAGCCTTCTCAACTTTGGATATCACATTTAGTTTACAGAGTCTGTCTAATTCATCTTTTAATTTATCTTTTAATTTTAAGGGAACCCTATGTGGAGGTTTGGACACTGGAATAGAGTTTTCTTTTAATAAAATTTTATATTTTTTAGGAAATTGACCTGTTCCTGAGAAAACATCTTTATACCTATCCATCAGTATCTGCTTATTTGATTGATTATCTTTGATACTGTTAATGAACTTTCTTTCAACAATGCCTAATAACAAACATGAATCCTTCCCTAATGTTGGCTGATACCCAGAATTAGTAACAATAAAATCCAATAAATAAACTTTTGACTTTAATTTTGTTTCCAATAAAACCGTGCCATAGGTTTTAATTTTTGATCTGTTGTATGCCTGCAATGTGACTTTTGATTTACTAAGTTGAATATTATTAAGTTTATGCCTTGGAATTTTATTTTGAATATCCTCTAGCAACGAGATAGGTATTAGGTTAACATCAGAACCAGTATCCAGTTTGAAGGTACAATTCATGACATTTTCAATGATTAAGTTCTGCTCCCAACAGTTAGTATTATTTATTTGACCTACCGATTCACAAAAAAACTCTTTATCATTTTGCTCTTCGGATACAACTTGTACTTTCTTGGTGCGGCACACTTTAGCAAAGTGGTTATATTTTCCACATTTCACACATTTTGCTCCCCTTGCAGGACATTTGTTGATGTCCCGCTCATGTTGACCACCACACCATTTGCACTGTATAGTGGGATTTTTCACCTGCACCTTATGAACATCTCCAATATCTTCTGAGTCACATTGCACTTCTTTGATTTGTGACTTTGTCACCTCTGAGAGACGTAGCCTCTTCACAGTTTTTTCTAAATCTACATCTCCCATGCTCAACAAATTCTCTTGTTCAGATTTATTTGTAGTACCAAAAATTATTCTATCGCGGATAGCTTCATCTTCATTTGTGAACTCACAGTTTCTAGCTAGACTTTTTAAGTCCGTGAAATATACGTCAAATGGCTCGCCCAGTCGCTGAGAGCGCTTATAGAATAAAAACCTTGAAAACAGCAAATTCTTCTTGGGTTCACAATATTGGTCGAACGATTTCAACACGTCATCGAATGTCACCACCTTTTTCTTTCCATCAGCATCAATAAGTTTGTCGAAACCAAAATTATTATATATTTTTACTCCTTCCTCGCCAATGACATTGAGAAAAATTGCAATTTTTCTTTGTTCTTTTTCATCATCAAGTCCAGAGGCAATTAGGTATATACTTAATTGTTGCTTAAACCTTTTCCAATTGCTTGGCAGATCCCCACCGAGACACAGTTTTTCGGGTAGGTTGTAAGACGCTGCGGCCATGTTTGCACTTTGCAAACAGTTACAAACTGAACACTGAACAGCGATTATCGCACAAGACGGTTACGTTATTAAACAATTACAGCTGCGCCATGTATCATGTTGATTGACACAATAAAACAATGTGTTTGCACATGTACTGTTTATTTAAATTCTTATTGCTTTCACTTCACATAACTAACTCTAGGATCGGTATCTGACGCCATTACCGTACCTCACCACTAGTGTTGTTCATTCATCCTATCTTATAGTGATGTTCCTACTTACTAAACATACTACATGAATAGCAGTCGGTATACTCATAACTTAATAGAAAGTGCAGGCAAGTTCTTACAAAGGTTTTTGTTTCTATTGAACACATACATTTCAATGGCTATCTCTTACTTTGTTTTTGTTATATTTCCATGGTGCATAAAGATACAACATTAGCGATACAGGAGAAAATACATTTTCTTTTCGTGTGGCACACAATGCTACTTCTTATGTCTATGCTTAGGCAATAGCTCACCATGACTCCAAGCTAGCAGCAGATCCTGTTGCCTCTCGTGCAACTCATCCCGACGCCGCGGCCGAGGCCGGTGTCTTTTTTCAGTCATAATCCGAACACATATATTTCACTAACTTATACTATTATCACATCACATTGCACATCTTTCAGGTATCTAAGAGGAACATCACTTTCACCATACATCTGCGGACGTGCACCGTGTAGCGGCCTACCAAACAATCAACGATGTAATTAGCTACAGATAGGAGATAATGTCCGCAACGTCATAAATCCGATAACGAACAGCGCTGAACCGATCGCCTACAACTAGCAACAATGATTGAAGAAAAATAAAAGAGTGAACGTGACTTATCGCCGATCACAACTATAATAATGATATTTCAATAAAATCATAACAATCCCTTTGTATTCTAGCCCACTGTAAAGTATCGCGCCGTCAGGTAGCTACTTAGTGTTCTACAGTACAAGCCAGTCGGTTGACTAGAAATTGTTTGCTCAGGCACCGGTTCTCCGCACTACGACGATGTCTCACCGATCACATGCAAATTTATCATTGCATCAACGTTTCAACGGGCTGTTTAACAATAGCCATCTCTCTAACGAATTTGAGCGTCACGACTACCGATCTTAAACAACTGTGTCAACATGCACACAAAAGAGATGACATTGATCGAAAATGGCAATATTGATAGATTGCATTTACGCCAAATTATGGCTAACGAGGTTATTAATAACGAAACGAACACTGTCATCTACGTACTGTCTGCAAGAACGAATGAAGAATTTATCAAAAATAAAATGCTGCTTGGATATAGATAGCAAATACCAACCGTTACACATTTATCTTTACCGCATAATTTTAACCTGCATGCAGTTCTACGTGCAAACTCGTCCTAATTTCGTGTACGGAGAAATTCTACGGCCTTTCTATTTTTGACCGATAGTGGGATAATACATTTAGTTACTACTGACATGGACGTCCCTGCAAATAGACACATTGCGAGGCCACACGCACAGTTCAGCGGCGGAGGCGGTACGGTCGACGTACTCATTCGAATAACCAATAAAAATAAGGATGTCGTCAATATGTTGGCATCGCTACCATAGCGGGGTCACCTCCGCCACGGGTTGCCCCGCTAACTCGGTGACGCAATTTTGTGACCTTGTCACTTACAGCTTGAATAAGGGCCTTACATTATTACATAATTATCCCATACATTAAACAAGCCATAATAGAGAGAATGATTACATAACGGACAAAGGTTAACTGTTCCAATTCGGCTGCCATAGTTTAATTCTTAAAAACATAATAGTACAATCGTAATAAACGACTATAAATACGAAACAAATCAGCGCTAAAATTCCATGTGATTACATTCAGACTTGAGATGAACTGTGCATAGAATGAATTACATAAGGCTGACAGTTCATAGCGCCGCCACGATGTATATACCCAATACAATAGATTAATTGGCTCGATTTCTTTGACATTGTAAACTCACTTTCGATTTACTTTCGGTTTTTTGACTTCTCTTATCAGATAAAATGAAAGCCAAATAACACGATTAATTGGTTTGATAAATACCGTTACACAGACCTTGTTCAACAACAAATAACTTGACAGTCGACAGTCTATGAAATAAGATGGCCAAGTATGAATTTTAGGGAAAAATTAAGATGAGTTGTGAACAATTAAGAATTGTTAGTTTTCAAGAATGTCTCTAGATTCCATATTGTTAAGTGCCTTTATAAGTTGCTGTGATAATAATTTATTAAATATTTTTTTTTATATTTATTAGACTTGTTAATAATTTTAAATCAAAAGTTCACAATTACAAGCATGCCATTCAAGACAAACTGTAACTTTGTTTGTAATACCTTTCATTCTTGTATTAGGTCGAGTTTTCAGGTTGTCATCAGTAGACCTTGATGGTAAATAAATAAAAAAAAACACTATAATTACATCATCAACACAACCGATTGTTTTAAAAACTGAACAATACTAGTTCGAGAGTTCGTAATGAATCTTAATTAAGTCTACAACTATCGCAATCAGTCAGCACATTGTTGGTAATTTAAGGACAAAGACAACAACCCACATTTCTAAATTTTTTTTTTTTTTTTTATCTTGTTACAAAAAATAAGAACGATTAAAGAAACCGAAAAAAAAAACATCTACTTTGGGGCATTATCCAAAAGATTTTCTAACATGTTCTTTACTTTGAGTAACCATTAACTTATTATTTAACTTAATTAAAAACAAATAATCAACGAACGGTAACAGTCTCCTATGCTATGTATCGTGCGAGCGAGTTCCTCCCAAACAGTTGGGAGGTAGAAACGCGGCGATCGACTGGATGCGCGCGCGCCGCCCGCCCGCCCAGAATAGCCACAATCTGGCATCCAGCCAATCCCACGCCTTCATTACCATTTTACCCCATTCATAATCAACTTAAAACCCTTAAAGGAAAAAAAAAACCCAGTCAGAGAAGGTTTCACCATTGTATTCCCAGTTAGTCATACCAATTTACAACACTTGAATACTCGCCTATTTTTAGACATGAAGTTTTGCTAAAGCAATAAATAACTTATATCCTTTGTTACAAAATACAAAATGTATAGAATAATAAAGTGCAGATTTTTTCGTGATGCGATAGTTTTAATAGTTACTTCCTAATCACGCTCCTAGTTAAACTCATTTTTGGTTTGAATTAAATAATTTGGTAATTATGCCTTTTTTTCCTAGGGGCTGATGGACAACAACAGTTGGTACAGTCCGTCTGCGGATGAGTGACCGTTGTTTACAATCCGAGACCTCCGTACCTTGAAGCCGTCAGTTCCGCCCGGTTGTCTTACGATTATCCGACATAGTTAAGACAAGGCTGGGTGGATAATTGGTTTATTGTTAACTGCTAGACTGATCGTTGATAGCTGTATCTACATATATTCTTAAATTCAGAATCTTAGATATTTACATTCCTATCTACTTTAGTCAACGTTATTTACTGACTGACCACTTGTAAATAAACGGTCTTAAATAAATATTGGTTGCAACGGAATTTGAACGTTGTCTTGGACGCCACGGAGTTTTTTGTTCCAAAACTTGATTATGATCTAAGATTCTTTATTCAAGTTTATTTTCAGCGCATAGTAATAGCTAAGAAAGTAAATGCTGGGCATAATACCTGTGATTGTGGCGACGTGGCAAACGCGCGGTGCTAGCGAGGGCGCACGAGCCGCATCCTGAAGGGCCGCCAGCTTGACGATCTGCCCTACAAATACACATGACAATTAGAACAAAGAACAACTACTACTAAAGAAAAGTTGAAAAAATAATGGGGAAACTACACTTTCGACTATTTACCTAATCCTCGGCACCTGAGAAAACTTAGTGTCAATGTTTTTACTTCTTATTACACATTATTACCGCAGCACCTTAGCACACTACAGCCACTTTCGCTCAGATAAGTTTTATGTAGATTACCAGACTATCTTTCAGTAGTCCTTTACTTCAATAGACTTACTGGTATTGATAAGCCACAAATCAATTACATACATATAGTAGTCCTACATGCTTTGTAGCACATAGACAGGCTGTTAATACATTGTGATAATTGTGTGAGTAAATACAGCCTAGACATTATTACAGGCGATAGTCTAGTAGTGCTGAAAGTTTTGTTAAGACTAGCTTTTAGCTGAGGCTCCACCTGTATCTAAAAATTCAAAAATAGGGGTGCGGACTGGTTAAAGAAAACGACATTCTATTTTGTCCGTCAGACAGGTAATACAAAAATATTAGACACGTATTTTTTGTTTTATCAAAATATCCAAAAATTACTTAGTTAAAACTCATTAAAGTTGGAGAGTGGGGGCTTACTACGTCACAAGTAGGTATAAAACTTACCTACATGTGACGTCATGCGCCATTTCAACTCAATGTATCTTCGTAATTTTATGACCACGTGAAAAAAGAAAAAATACGTGTCCAATACTTTTCAATAAAATACACGACGGACAAAGAAAAAAAAATTAGAGTATCCCCTATTGTCCTAGCTGAATGTGATACTGATTTAAAAAGTATCCATTGTCCTGATCTGACCTAACTCATTTTCTGCCATGTCCTAAAGAGGTTTGCATGTGTTGGCCTGCCTAATCTACATATATATTGGAAATGTGAAACTAGTAGATTTTGCCACAGCCAATACTAGTTTGTATTGATACCAGGTACTAATCAAAATAGTATAGAGGATTTATGTGTGGTTGCTATTTTGAAAATAAAATAGGGGATAGTTAGGCAAGTCAAAATATTCAAACACCATTGTTCAAACTGTGAGGCATGAAAAAAGAAACAAAGACAGACAGACCCGCAAACAGACATTATATGCATATTGTGCTTATTTATAATATTAGTATGGGTTAAAAGATAATCATGTTTTATACAGGAAACATGAATCAGAAATGGAAAACCATTTCATTGACTTTTAAATCTTAATATTTTCAATTCATAATTACTCACGAGATAAGTGTGCACGCAAATCTACCTATGTAGAATAATTCAATCAAACATTAGACAATCTTGCTTTTATATTATCTTATAAGTAAAAAGATAGGACTAATCAATAAGTCAAGGTTTACAAATATTATAATTACTCACAGAATCAATTTAGATGACCGTAGCAGGCATGTATTAATTTTAATTTCTGAAAAAACAAAAAGTTTTCATGAAAGGAAAGTTTTCCTGTGTCGTGGGTGTGTTTACAAACATTCAAACTCACATACACAAACAGTCAGACCCAGAATCTATCAGTATCTGTAGGCCATACAGATATTTGTTCCGTGCGGGGATCAAACCTGCGACACATGGCACAGCATCCAATCCTTTAACCACTATGCCAACCGTGCGGTCAAAATAAACAACATTCCTACATAAAGCTGTGCCTCTTTCATACAACATTCATCTTTGAGCCTTTATTTATTGTATTACTCTTTTAATGGTAAAACTGTATCAATACCATAATAATTATGAACCAACTAGCTTTCAGCTGTGACTTTGCTCATATGGGAAATAATACCACAGGAACATCCTCCTTTCAAATTCATTGAATTCATACAGCTGGTACCCCTTGAAAGGTGCCAGACAGAGTCACTTTGTATTTATAAAATTAGTATGGCTTAGTCCAGGTTTATACCTGTATGTATGCTCATTCAATATAAGTTTGCCAGAATAATATTTCAATAGATACTGAAAACTAAAGGAGCCTTTAACTTACATAATGGTAATGATAGCATGCTAGAATAGGAAATTCAATTGCTTTGTTTATTTCATGAGCACCAACAGAATTTATGAAACTATTAGGGTGATGGAAACAATTCAATTTGAACTGTACCTCTTTGTTTTAAAGTTGAAAACAACCAACTTCCAGCTATTGAATTGAATAAACAATTTATGACAAAATTGCTTGGATTTTTAACAAAAACGTAACTCATACAGTAGGCATGTAATTATGATGAGGATAACTTGAGTTGTATGAGATGCAAGACAACAATTTTATTTTGAAACAAATGTGAGTGACCTAACTTGATTGATAAGACTATTATTTAATACTTCCCTTGACATTCAACATAGATAACGGGCGAAATTACTGTTAACGTGCGACCTGTGCATTCGTCACACTTGGAACACTTATACTAGTAGCTAGAAAAATGAGTAACAATTTATTCCAGTCAAGTACTTACACAAGAAGTAGAAAGGAAAGCCTAATAACATTATGTTTTATAAATTAATTATACTATCACCTCTTGAATTGCATCTGTTTATCTATGCTTCCTTTGGAGACTTCAAACAGCACACCAGACGAACCGCTGTCTGCAAGGTGCAACTACTACATAGGTGCATTTTGAAACCTGTGGATGAAGTGACGTAATTTTTTTTCGGCACATGCTCCAGCAGATACTGTTAACAAAAACCAGTTATAACTTACTGTCATAATTTAAATCATTGCTGCAACTGTGACCTTGCTGCCAAAAACCCCTAAGACTCCATCCATCAGTCTTGTAACAGTTCTTTTGTACACACGTTCACGTATTGTGTTCAAAGTTTTCTCGCGCATAATATAGACACATATAACTATTACTATAATCCACCAAATATCACTGTTTGCACTAGTTATTTTACAACAAATCTTATTTTCTGTCCCCGCGTTCCCCGATCAGCACTATCATTCGGTTCGTTCCGTTTTTTTTTCACTTCATTCATCACATTCACAGAGACTGTCTAATACAGTGTTGCAAGCTTTTTAATAACATTCCCCCCTATTTCATGACAATACTAATCTTAGGCATATTATTTTAAATTATCTACAATATCCCACTGGGTTCACTCCGCCTGAATGCGTGTGACTCACTACGCACAACTACAGTCTTATAAGCACCAACTTATGGAGTCACAAGTTGTACGCTGCACCAAGATTAGTGAACTCATTTATTTTGGCTTACAGCCAATCGTTCCAATCAATAGGCGTAAGAACTCTCGGAAAGATAACCCAGGTCAATAGATCCCAAATGTTTTGATCAGCAATCATTAGTAAATAGCTGGAAATTTGAGAGTTTCTACATGGTGGAAGGGACACCGACGCGAAAACGGTTACCACGTACTGAGTACATCGTTCTGACAAAAATTGTTTCCAATTTTTGCGTAACAAAAAATACAATAACCAGAATTATACAAGGTAATCACAATACAACTGTAATGACAATAAATATTTTGCGTGACTACTAGACTGCTATCTCTTATTAAGATTCCTTAATGCTGCAACAAAATCACTTTAAAAAAATGACATAAAAAGACCAAATGAAAAACAATTTTTAATTACCTGAACGTTAACTTTAAAAAAATTGTAAATGAAAAAAAAGTGGAAACAAAGCAATAATCACTTTCACAATTTTACTGGCAACCTAAGTACGATAAAAGCCATTGACCAAAATTAGAAAAATTTCGATTGTTCTTGATTGTTTTTTTTATTTTGTCTTACATGTTAGTATAAAGTTTTATTAGTGGCCGCCGAAAAATAAAAAGGCACCACAGCTCCATACGTTTTGGTCATTGGCCTTAGCAAACAATTGATTTATTTCATTTTACAACAGTACCTAGCTGAAAAACACTGCCACCATATTCCCGAAAAGATATTTTGTGTGGAAAAGAACCCGTCTCTTAAAATAATTGTAGTAAAATTTGTACTATTTTTACCAAAACTGTAGAATTTAATGTTGACTAAATTAGTGTACCAATACCTACAATTTTAATACTAATGAACACAATAATTTCATTGTCAGTAATACTAATAATAAATTATGTTGTGAAATAAACGACCAAATGTTAGCAAACCATCCTAATCTAAATGATGTATTATTGAGACTTTGTACTTTACCCCAACTACTATCATTACAGTTAGGGTGACTGTAGCAAAAATCATACTAATTACTATTACAAGTACGATGAAAATGAAACCTGAAACAAAGAAATAACTAGTGTGAAGTATAACGCGCAAAATGACTCGCCATTTAAGAATTAAAAAAAATGCAAAGAAGCTTTAGAAATAGGCGCACAAATTCACAAATGTGTAGGTATCTTACCTTCAAATAGCAAAATAACAATAGCAATTATGAGTACTCCTACTAGTGTAATAAATGCAGCTGACAAAATAATATTGAATAAAATTATAAGCACGGAAAATAATGCCGTTGTTAGAAAAGGTCTCTTCAAGAAATAACTTATCAATAGGAGACATAATTTTTGATTAATTTCCGTTAAAGCATGATATTTCTCGACGCAAGGTCCTGAAAGAGAAACCAAAAAATAAAATCACACACTAGTTCCATTTTTATGTATACTGAATCCAAAATAAAAATATACTTACCGTATGAAAATTTGACTGCTTCTCTAAATACATTATTTATATTAATTTCCATTTTTCCCTGGAAAATTATATCTATGTATTTTAATTATTATAAGATGGTATATTAAACGTCTTATCAACTATAGATCACTTGATGAAATCACGCTTATCGATATCGTATTTTCTGAGTACATGTATTTGCGTTGAAAAGAAACGAAAGATTGGTTTGAATCCAGAATTTTATAACAATATTTTAACCGTTCAGATATGACTTTATTTGTTAGCTGCACTTTCAAATGAAAAGACGGTCACAAGAAATTTATTGGAATTGAAATGGCGATGGCGTCGGGTGTCCTTAATGTTTCATGGATGTGGGAGACGTTGGTTTATAGTTGGCAACACATTTCAAGACTGAATCGTTTATGACCTCTGCCAGCCGATTAATGTTTTAAAAGTATTACTTTCGCGCCAAAGTTTGACAATGACATTTTAAAATCTATGAATGGAAGAAAGTGGTTAATTGGTGTTGAATTGAATAAAAAACCAACGGTGATCCAGATATTATTGAGCTCATTGGATAAACACTCAACTCAAAGACATTTTAAACTTTTCAAACATGGTAATGAATGCGCGTCTGTTCCGAAAGGGTTTTTGTTTTGAGAAGTTCCGCTAACGTTCTTTCTGTAACCAATCTTCTCGCTTTCCAGGTCGGGCATTATGATGAGAACATGCTGCCTGAGATGTTGCCTATCTATTACACTAGGCTTTTTCCTCAAAACGTATTTTGTAGGTGGCTTACCTGTGGAAGTTCGCCACAGCCACTGTCGAACAGAGAGTTATCGTTCACACTAGCTGATGATGTTTATTTGCGATATTTGTCAATTTGTAACCAAAAAGAACTACAAACTCTGCTTCAGAAGAAGTGTCCACACAAGTTAGATATTGGAGCTGTCTACAATACGAAGTAAGAACAGTTTTTTCATGTACTTTTGTGTTAACAGTGTAGTTTTCCACTACTTTGTTATGCTAGGTTAGAGCTCTCGACTTCTGCTATACTTTTACGTAACGTTTTTATTTTCACAAGCTTCTATACATTTGTAGACCTTCAATAGGCCGTCATGATGCAGTGGTGCTATCTAGAGAACTGGTGTTTGATATAGATCTCACAGACTATGATGAAGTCAGAACATGCTGCCAAGAAGCAAAGGTTTGTGAGAAATGTTGGAAATTCATGGTGATTGCCTGTGAAATCATTGATAAGACTTTGAAAGGTGAATATTTTTTGATTGTGATTATAACATAACAATATCCATACTTTACAACATTTGTTATAATACCAAATAGATGTTGTTTACAGAAAAAGGATACCAAACACCATAACATAACATCACACCTGTAATCCCTGAAGGATTACTACATCCTATAGTATACCCAAATTGTGCATGTAATAGGGGCAAACCTATTGCCATCAAGATATGAATCCAGACTCCATGGCTGCTACTGACTAATTCCTGATGGAAATACTCAATAACATTTTTCCCAAACAAGGAATTGAACCCAGGACATTATGCTTAGCAGTCACCCTTATTACCACTAGACCAATGAGGCAGTAAAAATAAACTATTTCTGTTAAATGGGTTTTTTAGTTTTTGAAATTACAGTATTAAATAAACCTACAGTAATTGCAATAATTCTTGACTTTTCAGAGGATTTTGGTTTCCAAAGCATTCTATGGGTGTTCTCTGGTAGAAGAGGTATTCATTGCTGGGTGTCTGACTATGAAGCAAGGACACTGGACAGTCCTGGCCGAGCAGCAGTAGCCGACTACATGTGCCTGATAATGGGAGGTGACAACCAAAACAAGAAGGTGCATTTAGGCAGTGATAACCTTCATTCAAGTATTAGGTAAACAGAAATTTGTTTGTTATCCATTAGGTCAAATGTTGCTGTAGACTTGGCTTATGGAGTTATAATTACTAGATATTACTTATAATTTCTTGTTTAAATTTTATTTTATTTTTGTACACCACTTTTACCATTTTTTTCATCTGTAATTGAAGAGCGGGGCCTTCTAGCACAGGTATATAATTTACTTAAAAGGAGGTCCCAATGTAAGATTTACTGTAAAAGTTGTACAAGTTTCTGCAATAAACCTTTTTATTTTTTAATGGCTATGTATGTACTGATGTGTGTGCTTGATCGGTGCCTAGCGAGTAGGTGAGTGAAACAAGCATTCTAAAATGTTTGCTTCACTGCACGCTTGGCATCTTCTAGCAAGTAACGAGATGTTAAGTGACTAGGAGGTGCTAAGCAAGCCACCTGTCAGTGCTTTAGTACTTTACAATCTTAGAAAAGAAAATGTAGTCTAAACTTTATAGAGACAATTTTTTTTTTTTTCTGTAAATAAAAACAAATACTTTCTCTTTCCTGTATAGGTTTCAACACATTTTAATGTTTAATACTCAATTTCCACTCTTCTTTTTTTCAGGAGAGCACTGACTGTGATTGATAAATACTTTGAGCTGCTATTGCAAGATCAAGAGTTCTTTAGCACCTCAGACCGGTTAGATAAACTGTTGAAAATGATTCCAGATGAAACATTGAGATCACAATTACATAAGAGCTTGGAAAGTATGTCAGGTTCATCTTTAGAGAGATGGCAAACTTTTATAAGTGTGTATGAAAATTATAGTAGAGAAGTAAGTTGATTTCTTTTATTTAGAGATCTTACTACCTCGTTGGCTTAGTTGTCACAAGTGCTACTGCTGAGCATGAGGTGCTGAGATCGAATCGGTATCAGGAATTTCTGAGTAGCAGCTACAGAGTCTGGATTTGTGCCAAGTTGATGGCAATAGGCTCGCCCTCTATTACATGGGACTTAAACATAACTGGCGAAATGTGGGTGTACTATTTAGGTACACCACTGCCTGACCCTTCGCAAATTACAGGCGTGATGTTAATTAATAAAATAAATAATAAAAAAAACCCTATTGCTATTACTATAACAACTTATTCAAAATCTTATTTTTCAGTCAGGAAATAACAACAGGAAAATAAGGTATTTAATAGAAGAAATTAAAATACAGTACTGCTACCCAAGATTAGACGTTAATGTTACAAAAGGGTTCAACCATTTACTCAAGTCGCCATTCAGTATTCACCCGAAGACAGGCAAAGTTTCTGTGGTTTTTAAACCAAATAATGCAAAGAACATGAAACTGGATGAAATACCTTCAATTTATAGTTTACTAGATGACAGTGCCCCAAATAATGCTCAGCATGAAATTAATATGAGGACAGCTGTGAAAAACTTTCAAGAAGTAGTATTTTCTTTGGAAAAAGCTGAGGCAATCAGAAGAAAGAATGATGCTAGTAAGTACATTATTTTCGAAGTTTATGCACAATTCCTTGGCTTCTTCTTACTTTGGTTTTGTGTCTGGTTGAGATACTTATGCCCCAGAACGGTGGTGTAGGCTTCCACTCTAGAGTTCATGACTTGGAACAGAACAAAGGTCTTGTTCAGTTCGAATATTTCTTTTTTCGCTTTCGTACTAAACACCCTTATTGGGACAGCCCTCCACTAACTGACACGGCAATTGAAATGTAAATTTTTCTCAGTTTATTTTTGGAACGAAGTTACTTATCGCGCGTTGTGAAAGGGGGCTAGACGGAAAAAATTCTTACGAAAAGTTGTCACGACACTTTTTGCTATAGTAAGCTATTGTAAGCTGTGCGGCGCCGCATGTTTCTCTGTCTGTCTCTCTCTCTCTTATAGAAAGCAAGCCAGATATTTTCATTTCTATTTCGCATTGAACAGTGTGGTGTCGCGACGATTATTTTTGTTGAGTGTATACAGGTTTTTTGTAAATAAAAGGAACTTCGTTCCATCCGGGTGTCCCTTGACACCTCTCAAGTTTTTTAATTTTTTTAGGGTTTCGTACCGACCCTTTGGTCAAACGCTATTACTGAGACTTCGCTGTCCGTCCGTCCGTGTATCACCAGGCTGTATCTCGTGAACTGTGATAGGTAGCCAGTTGAAACTTCTACGAATATGTATTTCTTTTGATGCTATAACAACAAATACTAAAAACAGGATAAAATAAATAAGAGGGCTCCCATACAAAAAAAGTGATGTTTTTGCTCGTTTTTATTATAAATAACTAGCTGTCCCGCGCAATTTCGTCTGCGTCACATTTTCCCTGTTTTCGCAAAATTTTTCATTGCTGCTCCGCTCCTATTGGTCGTAGCGTGATGATATATAGCCTATGTCCTTCCCGAGGTTGAAATCTATCTTCTTGCCAAATTTCATTAAGATCCGATCAGCCGTTTAGTCGTGAAAGAGTAACAAACAAACAGAGTGACTTTCGCATTTATAATATTAGTATGGATGGTACGGAACCCTTTTTTTTTCGGATGGGATATCATCAAATGACTTCTCCCGCTCTGGGCAGAACGGAAGGGAGAGTCAGACTTGTACTGACATCCCATCCATGTTCCGTCTTAGCCCTTTGTGTCCCAGGGCTACGGTATCTCTTTCGAACAGTTCCGCAGCACTGGTAGGCATCGGCCCTCTCGGACCCCTTCCGATTTGCTGACATCTCCTTAAGGGGCGCGTGGAACACGACGCGTCGACACGGCCTGTCGTCTTAAGACGGACCATGGATTGAACCAGAGCCGGACGCGAGAGGTCGCCGCCGCCAATCGCCGGCTACGAGGACACGGCGGTGCTCAGTCCAAGCGGAGCAGCCCTCCACGGTGTGCTCCACGGTGTCCTCCGGACGATCCTCGCAGTGGTGACACCCGGGCGTTTCCTCCCGCCCGATTCTGTGCAGGAACCTCCCGAATCAACCGTGTCCGGTGAGGACCTGCGTCAGGCGGAAGGTGAGGGCGCCGTGGCGCCTCTCCAGCCACTCCTCAAAGAGGGAACTTATCGCCACTATTGTGGCGTGCCCTGCACGGGGTTGCGACAGTCGCTCACTCCATGTCGCCATGATATCGCGCCGGAGGTCTGTCCGCTGAGCGGCGATTTGCCGCGGCAGCGGAGTAAACGAACCCTTCGTGCGCGAGTCCGACTCGCACTTGGCCGATTTTTAAGTTACTGTTCCTATAAATCAATGTAAAATAATTACATTATCTGTACGCAGCACTCCATTTATGTTAATAATACAGCTACAATAAAAAAAAAACAGCGATACAAGGTTGGTTTGATATGTCCGTAACTTTCAGAAAAAATCCGGTGGAATATGATTTAAAATAAGGAGCTGAATGCATTTGTCAGTTTGCGGAGGGCTGTCCCTTACACCCGTATCGTATTATGAGCGTGATATGCATCATTTCATACATACACACATACATATTCTTATACTGTTTTATTGTTTCAGATATGTCACTGGAATTTTGAAACTCAATTCTGCCTACGATTTTCAGTCCATTCTTAAGGAGAGTTGCATGCTATGGGTCTTTCACAATGTACTGTAACATACAGTTAAAAGCATCATGTAGAAGGAAAACCATTATTACAAGAAAACTCAAATAAAACAAATAGAATTACAAAACATCTATTTATTTATTTCCCTTTACCAAGCAATAGCTAGCTTCGTCAATAATACTCTTAAAAGTCGATGTATAAAATTTATATTGCTTTAATAACAAAAATAAAGATAATTTCATCAATAGTGGAAAAGAAATATTGTATCAACAACGTGCATAAAATATTGCATTATTATTATTGGTCAACCATAAAATTAAATTGAGGTGGCTTTTTGGCGTGATACGGCGTGGGCTCACCAGGCTAAAGTGGAAAATCTGGACTTGCTTATTATAAATTATGCTAAAGGCAAGCAACTCTGATTTATCAATTTAATGCTTTTAAACTACTAAGATGAGATTGTCCTAGGTCATCATACACTGATTTTGTTTTAAGATTCGAGATAAACCGCGATTATATATATATATTTGGTATTTATGTCGTCCAAACATCATTTAAAGCTGGTTGCAAAGGCATCTGGTATCATACCAATGTTATTAAACTATTTTGTTTCATCATAATTATAAAATAGAGGTGGAATAAACTTAAAAAATAAAATTATTATTATTACTGCTTTACAAAGTGTGAAAGCAGAGCGTAAAGAGAATTGGTTCAACTCCATTAGGCGTGTTGTTCTTTCTCTCATATAGAGCAACTCAGAGCCACATTGAGGAAATCTTCAAATCCGATGGTAACGGTTCCGTTCTGCTGTGAGTCACGCGCTCTAAATGCTTCAGTAAAACGTTGGATCTGCACACACAGAACAATAAAGTAATCCACGGAGACTTTCCCTTCCTTGGCGTCGCATCTCTTTACTAGGAAGCTTATGAACTCCGGTGTGAAGCGGAAACCCATCTGCGTCAAAGCTGAAAGGTGGATAAAATTAATACATTTCAAAAAACAACACCACGCTTGTTATCTATAAAGGTGTAGTGTCGGTAGAGATGTATAGGAAATCAGGAAACCCACGCTTTGCCAGCCATGTTTGCACGAGTTCGTGGCTAAAATAGGCAAGCAAGTCTTCGCGCCAGTGCTGGAGGGAAATGCTTGCGCTAGTAAGTCACAAGCACTGACACAAGTTTAATAAAAAATGGCAACACATTATGTAGATGGCGTTATTTACAAAAAATATTGGCAAGTCATCACCTCGCCTTCTCAGCATTATTGGAGTTAGCTTCCAATTTCACCGTGTATGGAGCGACTGCATAGCTCACCTACACCACCCAGTATTTAACTGGATAATTCGATACCTAAGGCAGGCTGCCAGGTGCCACAGTGCCACTTTACTTTAATAGATTTCCGTACACAATTACCATTTGAAAGTTCTTTCTCATCAATGGTCCCGGATTGATCCGTATCGTACGTCTTGAACACCGCCAGCCACTGATTAATGTAGGTGTACAGTTTCTCAAACTCTTCAACATTGATGTGTCCTGAACGGTCTTTGTCGAACATTCCTGTAAAAGAACACATGAAATTTATTAGAAGAATACAAGATGCATGATAAATAATGATCCCGCCATTCTAAGTAAAGATGTGTTGTGCTTGTGCTACTAATTTTTTCAATAAAAACTTACCGATCATTAAATTGCAGGCAGTTTCAGAGAATGTTTGGCCTTGAGCATTTACCAATGCTGCTTTCAGCTCTGGAGCTGTAATGAATCCGGAGCGATCTTTGTCGACTGCAAGAAACCAATTCTGGACTTGAGGATTAACTCCCCCTCCGGCTCCTATTGACGGGTATGGGCCATGTCCCATTTCCAGTTGCCCCGGTGGCGGGCCTCCGTAGCCAGCGGGAGGCCGTCCTCCATAGCCAGCAGGAGGCTGTCCTCCGTAGCCCGCAGGAGGCTGTCCATACCCTTGAGGCGCACCTTCACCGCCATAGCCAGGCTGGAAAAGAGTATTTTTTTTTAGAATTAGTATGTTTGTTAAACATGACATTTTCTGACCTAAGTTGTTACTAGTTACTTTTGTGGGTAGATAGGTACAACTTTTTGTTATACATTGCTGCCCCCTTATAAACGTTGCTCCATTATAAGTAACTTTTGTAAATATACACGGTGTAAATCACCTCATCACGAAGCCGTCAACCAAGCATTCTGTACATGAAACTAAGTAACTTTACGCAAAAAATATTGCTGGGAAACGACTTTTTTTTGGGGGGTGTAAAATCATGTTTTGTGGTAGAACTCAATGTAACGCACTCAAAACATTGTGCTGATGAACGGATTGAATAGTACGGGGGTCGTGGAGGTGTTTAAAGTAAAAATCTTACATTAAAAACTTGTATTTAAAAAAATACTTGTCAAAAACTTGGAACTTTGACCCCTAATATCTCCGTAACTAGAAGGTTCCCAGGTATGGTGTAGAACAAAAAAATGATCGCAATGACAGGGAGAACCAGTGCCTTTCGGCTTCGTTAAGAGGTGTTTTAGTACCCTTTATATTATAATACTAGCTCATCCTGGCTTGCGTTACAATGCACTTGGTCCTACCCACACATACCTAACTACTAAACTTTCTAACTCAAGTAGGGAACCCCTACCTATCGGCCTACTACTACCTGCCTAAAAATCTTCAACAATTCTATTAGAAATAATTTAAAAAAAGATGAATGAAATCGGTTAAGTCGTTTTCAAGTCCCGAGCGAAGCAAGGGATTGAGAGTAGAATCCTGAGCGGAGCGAGGGATACAAAGACCGACATGTTTTTTTTTTTCACGAGTTATTTACCTTACTTTATTTTTACCATTGACTGGTAGAAATTTAATAGTAGAGAGAGAACACAATTTTTACCACTTTGAAGCAAATATCTCATCAACCATTGCACAAACAGACAGACAGACCGACCGACTGACATACAGGCATGTATATTTATTACTATTTTTTCTAGAATAGAAGTAGCCTATCTGCCAGTGAAAGTACCGTCAAAATCGGTCCAACCGTTCCAGAGATTAGACGGAACAAACAGACAGACAAAAATTGTAAAAAATGTTATTTTGGTATATGTACTGTATATACATTCATATGCATGTAGTAAAAGGCGACTATTTTAATATTACAAACAGACCTTGAATTTTATTTATTTGTATAGATGTATAGATCTAAAATAGAAGTAGCCTAAATTACTTCTATTACATCAGCTATCTGCCTGTGAAAGTCCCGTCAAAATCGGTCCAGCCGTTCCAGAGATTAGGCGGAACAAACAGACAGACAGACAAAAATTTAAAAAATGTTGTTTTGGTATATGTACCTTACCGTACCCTTTATTCGTATGCATGTAGTGAATTCCGGTTATTTTAATATTACAAACAGATACTACAATTTTATTTATTTGTATAGATAGGTAACAGCTTCAACGTATGTACGAAATTATCTTAAAATAAAAGGTTTTTATTGTCCTGTACTTCCATAGTTGTCAATTACTCGTCAATTCACAAAAATGAGTGATGATAACATAACAAAAATTAAATAAACTTCTAAAATTACGAGTTTTCATCAGCCTTCCTAGGTTACTTTAATTTAAGAAATAGGTATAGGTACAGAAACAATAAAAATGAATAAGTATACTTAGAGTAGGAGTTACCTATATCCCCTATACCCAGTATATTTTATTCCATACTAAGAAGAAACTGGAAGAAGAGACCGGAAAAGTTCAACGTTTCACGCAAATGCATAATGATGAATCTTATGAGCAGGAATAAACACGGTCCTACAAACATCCATAGAGTGGCTAGAAGCAAACAATCTTAAGGTCAACATTAGTAAAACAAAATTTATGCAATTTCATACCTACCGAACAAAACCGTTGAACCTAAATATAGTATATAAAGGGAACGTCCTGACTGAAACTGTCACAATTAAATTTCTTGGAATATCCTTAGATAAATTTTGCTCTTGGAAAAGCCATGTCAATGAAGTTTGTGGTAAAATTAATAGTTTTGTCTACCCTCTGAGGCGTATAAGCAGCGAGATATCAAGAAGCGCTGCAATTACTTCATATCACGGGTATATAGCCTCCATTTTGCGGTATGGTATCATTCTTTGGGGTCGCTGTGTGGAAATTGATCAAGCTTTTGTTATGCAAAAGAAGTGTGGGCTATATTTGGGTTGAAACAAATAGATTCTTGTCGCCCATTCTTTAGAAAGTATAAGATACTCACTTTACCGTGCATTTAGGTATATCTTGGAAGCCAGTATATTTGTGTTCAAACACAAGAGTCTTTTTCATCAAGCAAGCAGTTATATGTTGTAGGTCATGAATTGTAGTGTCAATGATTGTCACAATATGAATTATTAACAAATTAGAATTAAATAAAAATAACAGTATTTACATAAACTAACTAACTAAATATAAACTAAATTAAAAACAACAGGACGTTAAGGCGTCAAAATACTCCTCCACATCGCTGTCATCTGGAAACGTGCCCAGAAGACTGGCGGCATTGCCACGTTGAATGGCAATGCTAATTCTTTGCCCAAAGAAATAGCCAGCCCTCTGGTCTCGTGAAGTGTCAACCAGTCGACGAGATATTTCCTTAAAAAGAGAATGCGCGCTTGGGCCCCATGAGCCAAGCGTTTCGACCCCAAACGGCTCAAAACTGTAACTGCCATTAAGATTACAGTATTTACGCCGTTTGAGGCTCTCAGCAACAGCAGCAGCAGCTGCAGCACAGCCCGCCGTACTTGCAACATGAGATGGCGCAAGGGTATCGACGCAAGTTGCGTCCCACACCAAAGGCCTACCCACCTTCCAAGGCATCAGCGTCATACCATCTGGTCTCTTCCCATCGTCACGTACCAAACCGTTAGGTTAGAATTAAATTAAATTAATTAATTAAATTATTATTAAATATTGAATTTGAATATATTAAAATTTACTAACTGCATGCATTATTCAAATTCATTTACTTATCATTCATATTATAAATAATTTTTATGTAAAATTTGCACGCCGAAATAAATGGCAGAATAAGAGATACTTATACTTATCTTTAAGAACCTTCTGTACCTTATATAAGCAAATAAATGATTTTTGATTTTTGTTTTTTTTTGATGTAATAATGTATTTGCCACTTAGTTATAGCATTTTTTTTCTCAAAATATTGCATTATTTTACAAAATGCGGCTGATCGCGCTTTTTCTTTTATTTATTTTTGTTTCTGACTAAAAGTATTCAAAAATGTGCCAGAAAAACTGCAAATAAAGACCTCAAATTAAAACGATCTTTAGACGCATCGAACTAATGAGAATTGGGAACAAGTTGTCAAGAACAAAAATAACTATTATCTCGTCAAAAATTAAGTAATTTGTTTTTAATTAATTAGTTTTATATGTAAATGCTTATTTTGGATAGTTCAAAAGTCAAAGCATTTATTTCAATTAGACAATGGTCTAATTGAAATAAATGCTTTGACTTTGACAGGCACTTTTGAAAGTCAAAAAAAAATAATCAAAATAAAACGCGAAGCTACAGTCCCAGTCACAAGGCATAATAACTTATGAAAGTACCTACTGTAGTTGCCCATTCCGTAGCGTAGATATCTATGAAGAAAAACGGGCAAGAAACTCCATGGAAACTCTTTTAAATCAAAATATGTTACAAAATCTTGGTTACATCATTCATCAAAATACATAGGTAACGTACGTTGTAGCACGATAGATGGACTGTGTGTAGGAAGATATCGCTGGAAAGGAGGCTGACAAGTAAATATACGGAAGTATGGAAGAAGACATGCTGCGGCGACCCCAATTAAATTGGGATAACGCAGGAGAATGATGATAACGTAGTACTTATAGAAATGATGTAGGTATTGCATTTTTCTTGCATATTTTGAGCATTTTCTTCTTCTTAGTCGTTCACTCTTGACAGAGTGGTCGTGGTCATGGAGGGTCGCCCACAACTGCGGTCGCTGCCTTCGCGATCCTTTTCCACCGCTCTCTATTGGCCGCATGGCGACCACATTCTGCTACAGGGAACTTGGTGACAGATTTGATGGAGTCTGTCCATCGGGTTGGTGATCGACCACGCGGTCTCGTGCCTTCAACTATACCCTGAATCACCAAACGCTCCATGGAGTCTTTGTTGCGGGTAACGTGTCCAAAGAAACTGAGGATTCGTAATTGCACAAGCGACGACAGTCTCTGTGTAATGTTGAGTTCTTTCAGTATTGACACGTTAGTCCGACGAGCGGTCCAGCCTATCCTGAGCATGCGTCTCCAACACCACATCTCCAGGGCGTCAATCTTGCGTCGATCCTGCATTCGCAATGTCCATGTCTCCGCACCATAGAGGAAGATCGGGAAAACAAGGGCATTCATAAGGCGTATTTTGGTATTTTTAGTTATGCGACGGTCTTTCCAGATTTTGTCCAACTTTTGTACGGCTGATCGAGTTATGGCGCAACGTCGTCTAATCTCAATGTCACAGCTCCCGTTATTGGTGATGGTAGAGCCCAGGTAGATGTAGCTGCTGACGACGTCACAGTTGGCAATCGAGGTGATATCTGGGTGATTTTCGTGAGCTCTATCCACTATCATCATCTTAGTTTTTTCGCGGTTCAGGGCGAGAAACTTTAGGCCAGTGGTTTCGAGCATCCGCAGCAATTTACTGATATCCTCTTTAGATGACGCCAGGAGTGTTGTATCATCAGCATACCTCAAGTTGGATATGATCCTACCACCGACTGACACACCTTTATGCCAGCTATTCAAGATGATCCGCATGATGTATTCGGTGTATATGTTGAACACAAGAGTGATATTATAAATCCTTGTCTGACCCCAGCTTGTGTTTTGAAGGATTCTGAATCAACACCATCCAAGCGTACACCGGCTGTTCCGTCCTCATAAAGTTTTCTGATAAGATGTACCAGATGGTGAGGCACACCCATCTCCAGTAGTATTTCCCACAATTTGGACCAGATGACAGTGTCAAATCCTTTACTAAAGTCAATAAAACATATATATATAGCGTATTATTGAACTCTCTGGCTTTTTCAATGATTTGTCTGAGGATAAGTATTTGCTCGCGAGTACCGCGACCCTTGACAAACCCCGCCGGTTCCGGGCTTATTTCCTTATTTAAGTAGGCCTGAAGCCTGGTGTTTAGTATATGCAGTAGAATTTTGCTGCTGTGTGATATTAGGGAAATAAGACGGTAGTTACTGCATTTTTTTGTGGATCCCTTTTTGTGGAGAGGTATAAACAGTGACCTAGCCCATTCCGTCGGCCATTCTCCAGTATCCCAGACCTTGGAGCAAATGCAGTGCATTATGTCGACACCAAATTCTCCCATAGATTTTATTACCTCTATGGGTATCTCGTCAGCTCCCACTGCTTTACCACATTTGAGATGAATAATAGCGGCTCTTATCTCATCTTTCAGTATAGAAGGTTCGCGGTTGTATACATCTGAATTAGGTAGAATTGGTACCACAGAACTTGTAGAGAACAGAAAGCGACAGTAATCTCGCCAAACCTCTGTGATCGCCTTTATTTCCGTCACCGTATCACCTGTGGAGTTTTCGATTATCCAGGTCTTTGGTTTGAACTGCCTGGTTATAGTCTTTATCTTTATATACAAGTCCTTCGTCTCATACCTTCCGCTATGCTGTTCTACTTCCGTGCAGATGATCTGTAGCGCTGAATTGCGGTCTTTTCGACAAGCCATCTGAATCTTGGCCCCATAGCTGTTGAGTTCGTGGAGCTCACCACCTCTAGCTATTAGCTCCCTGCGTTCCTCGATTAGTGCCCAAGTCTTATTTGACATCCAGTGCTGTTTTTTAACTTTAGCCGGTTGTGGTTGTGACTGGACTACAGAATGCACTATAAGCTTTCTAGCTTTTTGCCACAAATCTTCAGGTGTATCATCAGGGTGTGGAGCCCAATGAGATTGCTTGTTCTGTAGAATACTGGTAAACGAGCACGCGTTGAGCATTTTAAAAGCTTTTTTTATGATACATATTTCGATCATTTAAAATTTTACATAATCCGGTAGGTATGTACTTATATGCATAGAAGAGACATGAGCAACAGTTTATGGTAACTGGCCTGTTAACTGATCAGCGTAATTTTCGTCAAGCAGCATTGTTATGTCCCGATTGAAGGATAGTCATAGCCTATTCGACGGTACGGTTGGTGCAGTAGTTGAGCGATCGACTGCTGCGGTGCGTGTCGCGGGTTCGATCCCCGCACGGAAAAAATATTTGTATGGCCTACAGATAGTTGTTCCGGGTCTTGCTGTTTATGTATGTGACTTTAAATGTTTGTAAACACACCCACGATATAGGAGAAATTCTTAGTGTGGGGCAACGTTTTTAAAATATAAAAAAAAAAAATTGTGTCCCGAGTGATAACGCATAAAAACATTTTCATTCATTATAACTTTTTTTTTTAAGCTCGATCGCGTGTTGGTCATTATGCGTCAAAACGTGCATAACATTGTTGCAGGTATCCAGACGACACACATTTTTGTTGCCCTTTTTTAGGGTTCCGTAGCCCAATGGCAAAAAACGGAACCCTTATAGATTCGTCATGTCTGTCTGTCCGTCCGTATGTCACAGCCACTTTATTCCGAAACTATTAGGACTACACAGCTGAAACTTGGTAGGTAGATGTATTCTGTGAACCGCTTTATGATTTTTGTACAAAAATAAAATAAAAATATAGATAAGGATATCCCCCCATACATGGAACTGAAACGAAAAAAAAAAAAAACTATCAACCCTATACGTGTGGGGTGTCTATAGATGGGTCTTTAAAAATGACATTGAGGTTCCTAAAACCATTTTTATTCAAAGTCAATCTTTTGAAAGATAGACACTTCCAAAGTAGTAAAACGTGTTTCCCCCCCCTCTAATTTCTAAAAAGTAAGAGGAGAAAAATTCTGAAAAAATTATGGGGATGTAGAACGTAAAAAAAACTTTCAACGAAAATTGGTTTGAATAAGATTTGATATGTAGTTTTTGAGATATGGGACTTTTTCACCAAACTGCAGCAGTAACTTTGTTTTTCATTAACTTACTATGAAAAACAAATTTAGTTTAGCGGGTGAGTGAAGGTTTACTAATGAATGACCGTTCAAAACATTGATATTATATTGTTTGGGGCTATGGAACCCTGTGTGCGAGTAAGACTCGCACTTGGCCCGTTTTTTATTTATATATCATGCTCATAGTATCCAATCCTTAGCAACGAACGAATATCGTCCTTAACGTAACCCATTCTGTAATGGATGTTAGATGTCAACAGGCCTCGTAACTGTCCTTATTTATTCAATTTACCCTTAAATGCATGATTTTATTTTTAGACCGAGAAAAAATATATTTTGGAGCCATGAATATGCTGATTCAGGGAAAAATAATAAAAAAAATCGTAAATATTTTTTTCATTGCTATTTTTATTAAAAACCATATGTTGCAGAACTACAACACCATGCACTCACTAGACAATAACTACATATGAAAATTTTTAAAACAATTTTTGGTTATGGTAAGACAAAGAGCTACTCCACACTTCTCACACCTTGTTTGCGTGTATCCCTTGCATCCAGGCATTTTGCATCTGCTGCTAACACAATTACCAGGCCAGTGACTAACATTATCAGTCCTTATGTCCTTAGGAGGAATATGTTGAGCTGGTCCTCTCCTTTTCTTTGCTTGTATTTTCATTTCAACACTGTTGCTGGTACTTGGCCTTCCTCTTTTGTTGCAGAGTTCAAATGAGTTATTTACTTTGGCTAATACCTCAGCTAGTTCCAGTCTATAGTGACATAAGTTTAGAACTGATGAATTGGCTTCAGCTGTCCATTATGTCCTTGATTGGATGAAAACCTACAGTATTTGACCAGTATAGCCGTACATTGTATTATTACCATAAACTTTCTTAGCTCAGTTTTAGACAAATTTAATGGTTTAGTCACATTTTTTTGAACGGAATACAAATTAGACTCTTTCACAATCCTTTGAACTATTTCTGATGTAATTAAATGTGAAAAAATACTATAGGGAGTACCAGTAGTAGCCTCATCCTTGAGTTCTGGTGGGTATGTAGTGTCTCCATGAAAAGCTGTCTGGTCAGAATTCAAAACAATTTTTTTTACCTTCCATACGAGTCCTCTCATAGTTGCTCGGCGACTAGCTTGACTTGTTGAGGGGAATGGAACCTGTGGCACTTGATCATTTGCTGTAGCTTCATTTATCAATGGCGGGTCTCCTGCCATGAATGGATCATTATCGGGGTCATCATTTTCCTCTTCTAATGGACTCTCAAGATCGTGAAGCAAATCGTCTCGATTTTCATAAAAATTCTCATGACCTTCTGTATCGACTCCTCAAGATCATCTTCCGACCTCTCTCCATCATTTATTAGAGCTAAATACTCTTCTATTTGCTTTTGATTCAAGTTTGGCATCTGAAAACCAATAAAAGTGATAGTTAGAATCTAAACAGGGACATTTTCTAGTAAATGCATATTGTTGCAGATTTACAACAACAAAATAAACAAAATTTCCGAACACACCAAAAGTTTTTTTATAACTTATAAATTGTACTGAAAAGAAGATGAATTATTAGGTAAAATAACTGATTTTGTTTGAACTTACCTTCGAAAATCAAATAATTACACTGCAAAGCAAGTACACAATTTTCATCCGCTCCAAAATTACGATTGGCTTTGATTTGTCAATGTCAAGTTTAAATTTAACAGTCGTGAAGAAAAAAAGTGTTTTGCCACTCGATTAAATATATAACCATGATAGTGATAATCCTGCAACAGCATGCAATGAACTCATACTAATAATTTTATGGTCGTTTGAATGGTATGTTGCAGTTTTACAACTTTATGCATTTAAGGGTTAAATCAACCAATCCTTATCGCATGTAGATAATGTAAGCTAAGCCGAAATTGTGGTTCGTTGTGGCCTCGATCTAGCAATGCGATTGAGAACAGTGCTCAGTACGTATGGCAGAGGCATGCGGAGTTGAAATGCAGATGTAGGCTGGTTCTCATTGGTCTGATTATAGTAATTGCAATAAACAGGGCTAACCTAAAAGGTATTCGTCTCGGACCCAAAAAAATAACACAATTTACAGTCGGGAATCGAGCCTAAGGCCACTGTCCACCCGGGGTGGACAAGCAGGGGCTGGATAGCGGTAATAAATATTGTTCCCATTGACATATGCATGGTCCTGAGCACTAACCAGTAGTCCTGTTGCGGTATTATATTTCAATATTTTTGTGTTTATGGAGAGGTTTGCGTCCAAGCAATGGAAACATAAAGGGGGTCCAGAGCCACCCACTGCACAGCAAGATAAATAAAAGTTTAAGTTTATTTTTCTTAGATTATTTTATTCTGTAAAGTATATAAATAGTTATTACCGTATTTACACAGTATGAACAATAAAAAACTGCATTATTCCTATTTACGTTTTTACACTTATCAATAGGTACTTATAAATTAAGAAATGCAGCAATGTAAATTCCACTTTTAGATATAGACGAAAACTTTTCACATCACTGATAAGAAAAGAAAAATAAATCATGTTTGTTGTGTCTTGCAAAAGACGGAAACCAAAAAAAAAAGTTGACCGTCTCGGGACGCCCGGCAGAAGTGAAACATCTGTTTTTAAAAGAATTTATCATTATTAAAAACCTATGTACGACGAAATATGGAGTAAAAGAAAAAAAAGTTGAACGTGGAACTTTCAAAAACAAAACAAGATCAACAATCAATCCAAAACCAACTTTATTTTAATGGGAAAAGGTTGATTTTACGTGGCATCGGGGTTGGGGCGCTGCACCATTTCCCGTCACGGCATACTAGTCGATTTTACTGCCTTGTCACGCTTATAGATGTTTTACATAAAAAATAACCTTTTGATCACTAGTCAAAGCTTCTCGGTTTTCCAACCCCATCTATAGGCGTGTACTTTGAACCAGCTCCGTTCTCTTTGAGACGGCAAAACTTTCAACATCCTACCTGCCTTGCAAAGCATTCTTAGATTGTCGTTTACTTTCTTTATGAAACTAGACAACAGACCAGTACCTAGCAACCAGTAAGTAGCTCAGTGGTAACTAACCCACTGGAAAAATAATTTATCTTTATATGGCGTTGTTTGATTAACAGGATACGACAGAGCCGGGCGACAGACCAGGCCAAATGTAAGCCAGGTTCAAGCGTACGTTTTTGTTCAAAATGCTGTCGAATCAAATTGCCGACACGAACTGGTGTGTGGCACGCCTAAGATGCTAGGAACGGCGTAGGTTTAATGTGTGCATTTTTTTTTTTATCAAGCTGAATTTCGATGCATTACATATTAATTCAATTGCTGCACTTCCTAGTTACGTAAGAAACATGTGTCTTTATAAATGAGCATTGTCTATCCGATCTTTGACTTTCTAAGATAAGAAAGTAAAGGTTGAATGAATTTATGATTTGCCTGCATTGTTTACAGCAAGAAATTCTATAAATATTATCGCTTGACCTGCATTTCTTAATGACAATATTTTGTGTGCCCCAAATAATAAATATCCAATAATCTCACTCCCACACACACATTGCTACACCTATAAACTTACACATTTTAGTAGCTACTTATATTACCTGCAATATACATATTTTAGCATTACTAAGGTTTGTATTGTTATTTATCTTCAAATTAACGACATTTTATGTTATTTTTAATACCTAGTTACATGTACATATCAGAAGAGGTGGATAACTATGGTAATATAATTTTAGGTGTTATGCCTAAAAGCACACACAAATCACTGCATTTTACAGTCAAAATAGCACAAATCAATTACAAAAACATATGTTCTGAACCTGACTTTGGTTTAATTATTTTTAAGTGCACTTGTAAGTATTTCTTCAAAATGCAGATGAATTTCTAAAATTATAATGTCACATATACATTATATACTTAAGTCTATATCAAGTTTCACCTAATATTTAAAAAAGCTGCTAGGTAAATCACATGACATAGCATCTAGAAAACTGTTACGAAATAACGAATTTAAAAATATTTATTGCCTATTTAATATTACAAAATAACAGTAATCATACACTTATTACTTACACGACATTCAGTCTTTTACATCAAAACCAATACTGGCAAGTTTGTTACATTTTGTACTAAGCAATCAAGTTACGTAGATGCCTAACTTTATTGCCATTTCACTAACTACACTATTAGGTATATTATTTTTAAATATTATTTGTATAATAACTGGGAGAATAGTGACTAATTCAGTATTATACTTAGATAAGTATATGATAAAGTATGCAAATACATAGCTGCCCAATATAAGTTTAGTTGCAAAACATGTTATAGCTCTTAAAATTATTTAAGGTGTGTTGAATTTCAATAAGTAAGTACCAAGAGTTGATTACTATTCCTTACTATTACATTTATAAACTTTACACAGGTATATTTTATTGAGAAAAAATTAAGTCATTAAGGGTGTTACTACACCAATTGATGCCATCGATCGACGATCGAATGGATTAGTCTACAATAGATCGATAGGTTTACCTATAGGTTATCCATTCCACCGTCAATTGATTGGTATGTTATCTTTTGAGACACAACAGTTTTCAACTCAATAGTAACTTTCTGTGAAATGACATTGAATGACTGCAATAATATGGACTCACTAAATTATTCAATAATTTCTGAACATGAAATGCAAAACAAAATGGTTTAGATCTAATCTGTACTGACATAAACTATAACTCACTTCATAGGCACTTTTAGAAATATAAAAGTGTGGAAGAAGATAAATGTAATTAGTGAAACTGCAGGAAACATAGGTATTGTTATACCTATTACATATAATAAACTATAGAAATATACATTACAAACTTAAACATTACCACTGTGACTAGAAAAACTATATGTAGCTGGTGTAACAGATGTATTTACACACACTTGAATTGAAGGTTTAAAAGATGATGGAAGAAGTTTATGTGCCTCAGGCACTGGAGAATAACTCTGGCATACAGTCTCAAAATGCACTTGTTCACTTCTATCGGTAGGCACTCCATCAAAGCTTGTTTGTTTGGCAGAATCACCAGTTCCACTGTCTTTGCATGATGAGTGCTCCGATATATTGTCTGAAAACATTTGTGGTGAATCACTGTCACTATGCACCACATGTGTCATTTTTATACTTTCGGCGGGAAAAGTATGCACGGCTCTCGCCATGCGTCTACGAGTATGATAAATGATTACCACCCAAATAATAGAAGTTCCTACAGCACAACACACAACTGTAATAATTATAATACCAGCCATATTTTCTTCATTCACCATAATGGCTACTGGAGGCAACACACGTAACTCAGTCATATCTTTTTTAGTACCCAATTCATTGGTAATCTCACATTCATAACGTCCAGCATCACTCGCCTCGGATCCAATGATGATCAACAGCTGATCATCATTTGTAAGGAAATGGCGTTCTGTACCAGTAATGGGCGTTCCATCTTTAAGCCATTTTATTACAGGCTTGGGAGATCCAGATATCATACATTGTAATACTACAGAGTCACCACTTGTCACTTCTTTATTTTCCATAACTCTGACAAATGAAGGTTCTTGCAATACTGTAAGTGTAGCATTAGCTATAATTGTTCCAGCTGGATTTTTAGCTGCACAGCTGTATATTCCCATATCTGTGGTTTTTGCATTTACTATAAAAAACAAATGGTCGGTTGGCATTACATTCATTCTTCTTTCTCTTGCAGCAGGAAAATCATTACCTCCATCTTTTTTCCAAGATATCTCAGGTGGTGGATCTCCTGTAGCAGCACAATTAAGCGTTACTGTCTCTCCTGTCTTCACAGTAACATTTGTTGGAGTTTGTGTAAACCGAGGAAAAGTGACTATATTTACTTTTGCCTTAGTAGAGTATGTTGTTCCAAAATTATTACCAACAACACACTGATATTTTCCAGAATCAGCATGAGTAACATTAGGAATCACTAAAACTGATGTTGCCCGTGGTTGACCATTAGCACCAATAGTGATATTTTCATATACTATAGGGTTGCTAACATTACCATTGTTCTTTCTCCACAAAAACGTCATGTTGTTAAATGGAATGGATGTTGCAGAGCAAACTAAATTAGCTGACCTACCCTTTATGGCAAGATGAGTTTTAGGATGTTCTACCACTTTAGGCTTGGGTGAGTCACCACAGTTTTCTTCCTTCAGTTTTGTTACGGAAACCCCTCTGACTTCAGATGGGTAGGCACAGTTAGCTGTAACATATTTTTGTTCAGCCTTCTCTTTTATCCATTTTACAATCCATAATAAATTGCAATCACACAGCAATGATGAAGAGTTCAAATGTAACTTTCTTAATTTTGACATAGAATCAAAAGCATGCTGTTGTATAGAGGTAATATTGTTCCCTTTTAAATCTAATTCAACAAGATTTGACAATCCATCAAAAGCCCTTGAATTAATGGATTTAATATGGTTAACAGCCAGGCTAAAAGAATTCAAATTCTGCAATTTTGAAAATGGTCCAGACATATCTTCAACAGTCCAAGATATTTTGTTGTTATTTAACTGTAGCGTTTGTAACTGTGTCATATAGCTAAAAGCATCCTGAGCAATTGATGAAATTTTATTATATCCAAGGCTCAGAGTCTGAAGGTTTGCCAAGTGTTGAAATGATCTCCCCTCTACCTCTAATAAATGATTATGAGATAAATCCAAGACTTCCAGGTTTGTGCATAGTTCCCAGCTTCCAGAATCAATTTCTGATATCAAATTATTTGACAAGGATAAAGTTATCAATGACTCCAATCCATACATCCATCCTTTAGAAATATTCCTTATTCTATTGTGGTCCAATTGTAACAAATTCATAGACTTGAATCCAAAAAAGGCACCATCCATTATATTGTCAATATTATTAAACCTCAGTTTTAATGTTGTCAAATTAGACAACCCTTGAAATAGCAGTGGACTGATCACATGTAACTTGTTATGGTTCAATTCTAGTGTTCTCAGATTTGTTTGATACATAAACAAGTGATTAGGAAGTGATTTTATTTCATTCCTATTCAGTTTTAAAATTTCCAAATTTGTCAAGTTAGTTAAAGCTCCTTCCTGTATAAATTTTATATGATTACTGTTTACATTCAGTATTCTGATGGAACTATTAGCAGGAAAGGTACCTGTGTCTATTGATCCAATGTTATTCCTATTCAAACTCAGTTCCTGTATTTGTTCATGATGCAGCAGGCTTGGTATGAAATGAAAGGAGTTTTTGTCTAGCTTCAATTCTTGTAAATTCAATAGTTTGTCGAAAGCCTCCGTTACATTTTCATTCAACCTATTGTAACTGAGATCCAATCGTTCCACCCACTTAGGAATTTTTGGCACAGATACGAAATTCTTCTTTGAACAATCGACATACTGTTCCAGGCAATCACATTTGTGTGGGCACTCAATGTTTTCTGCATTTATAGAAAAACATATCAAACGGATTATCGCTATAAACAACAACAAATGAGAGAGTCCCATTTTCATGCATTTGTTTAGCTGCCCGATTGATAAAACAAACGACGATAACTCCTTGTTCTTACATAATTCAGGACACTAATGAGACACACACAAAGTCTTTAGTAAAACACACTTTTTCAAAACTCATTTCTGACAATATTTGCATTGTAATTGTGATAAAAACGAACGATTTGAAAAATAACTCAACATATTTACGGCGACCCACTCGACGGCCATTTTATTTCCTTCATCGTTTGTAGTGATGTCCAATACGCACTTTAGTTGATTTGTCGGTTACCGGTTTTTACTTAGCAACATCGTTTTAAAAAGAAAAAATATTCTATTAAAATTGTGAAGAAAAAAAAACACAACCGCAACCAAAATAAATATTAGTTGGAAGTGCCAGGGTGGAACGGGAAATTCAATTTTTCTTACGTTTTTTGTTTAAGTCGTTTTTTTTACTTTAGAGGTTATTTATTGATGATTATAATTATTATGATTATGTAAATAAATGCGTATTATGGTCGCAAATCATACTTTGTTCAACATACAGCCTGACACTGACTGGCCAATTGCAAAAACCGTGAGAGCTTCGTGGGTCACCCTATCACATCCACCTAAAGGTGGAAGCGACAGGGTGGCCCGCGAAATTCAAATTTTCTCACTTTCTCTACTCACTATAAACGCACGTCATGCCCTTGACATTGTAAGCGCAATGCTTCTTGGACAAAATAAACACATTTTGCACCATTGGAAAATTAGTACAATTATTTATACATATAATCACGACACTAATAAATCGTATAATTTAATCTTAAGGTGGAAGCGACAGGGTGCTCCGCGAAATTCAAATTTTCTCACGTTTTTTGTTACTTGCCGGTCAGTGTCAGATTTTATGTATATAAATATATGATACGCTGCCGTAACTAATATGGCTTTACTGAGATCTTTATAATCATTAAATCATCGATACAATATTTAACCCTTGACCCTGACTTTTAAAATTCTAAGTAATACCACTGTGGTCAGGTACTTCCTGTATACCATTTTGACAAAACATTATTTTTATTTAGTATTACCAAGAAGATCAGAAAGAGGTTGGAAGATTTTTGTATGAAGCGTGGCCTGCCTAACTTCCGCCATTTTAATATTTTCTCAAGTTTGCGTTCACGTATATGATCTCTGTTAATAAATAGCTGGTATCGTCACGTTTCTGAGATATAAGCTGTCAAAGTTAGAATTTATTCTAGACCATATCTCGGAAACGTGACGCTTTAGAGTATTGTGTTTCACACAAAACTAGTTTGTATTGATACCAGCTATCGATTAATACAAGTTTCATGCGTGGCTAATAAAATAAATGTTGTACTGAAGATGCTATCAGTGAATGGAAAATCCATTCACTGATAGCATCTTCAGTACTTTTGATCGCTCATATCTCGGAAACGTGTCGCTGTAAAGGATTGCGTCTCCTACAAAACTTGTTTGTATTAATATTAGCTATCTGTTTATAAAGGTAGGGTGGCGGAAGTTAGGCAGGCCGTTTAATTGAAATTGCTTTATTATATTATTAATTTACGATTACTTATTTAAAACTAGCTGTCCCCGGAATGTGTTGCATTGCACTTTTTACCTACTCTATCTACCTACCTACCATACCCTACCCACCTACCCTACCCTACCCTAAACCTTCCCTGGACTACGACAAACATTTTAAAACCAAAATCAGCTAAATCGGCCCAGTCGTTCTCGAGTTTTAGCGAGACTAAACAACAGCAATTAATTTTTAAATACATAGATTTAATATTTAAAATAATTCTTGAAGCCAACTTTTAACCACATATACAACTATAAAGGAACAAGTCATAGATATAATTATGTAGATTATTAATACTCTCTTGTGTGTTCCTAACTTTTTTATCCATAATCTAAATTGCCATATTTTTTTTTTGAATGCATCTCCATTTGTCTGAATGATAACTTGCCTGAACTTATTGTCACATAATATCACATAAACTAAATACATTATGCCCTAAATCCGTTTATTATAACGCAGCAGGCATAGTTTCTGTCACGTCTCCGGTGCTGCGGGGCTCAGGCGGTCTCACGCGAGCTTATAGTCGCAGATGGTTAAACGCTGACCACCTGCTCATTAACTCGCGGGACGCCTCACCCTCCCTGCCTATGCAATTTTAAATTACACTCTAGGGGTAGGACAGACAAGACTACGTGGAGTTGGATTTACAGTGATTCATTTCTGCCACTAAAACCTAACTTTTAGCAATGTTTTAGTACTAACCATTTTATTATAAATGGACTATCGGATTAATACACAATATTATATAATTCAATACTTAGGACATATGCCTTTATTTCATGTAAAATTAGGAGATACAATTATTTTAGTACTCAATAATAGGACAGAATAGTTTTAGAAGTAAAGATAATTATGTAAAATAAAATTTCGATTTTTTTTATATTATGGGACTGAATATTGATAATGATTTATCAGACAAACAATTTTAGGGAAAAAAAAGAAGTACTTAACTAATTAATACTATCTCCTTTACTTTTATTGTTAATTTAAGTTTTGGCCAAATTTCTTATTACATTCTCTATAAATAAATGGCATTGGACCAGTGGTCCTATGTTATGGTTCTAATTTATTGTCCTTGGCAATTTACTTCCCTGTTCTTTGTTTTTGTAACTAAATGGCCATCTATTACCAAAAGGTTTTAGAGTTATTTTTTCATTTACTAATTGAGCTGTTTGTATGTAATATACATGTTAATTGACGAAGTATTCCTAGAGCTTCTTGAAATTATGGAAGTTTGATAACTCATTAAACTGATACACTACTACTTACATTTTATGCCATCACTTTTCTTCAAACCTGAAATAAATAGAGCTGTACTATAATTATAAATTGTATATATATATACATTTCCATTGATTCGTTTGACAAACTACAAATTAGAAAATAAAATGTTGTTTGCTTGTTTTTATGAAAACAAACAGTACTTACTTCTGGTGCAAGTAGATAAATTATTGTTTTCTTACGTCTGTTTCTTTGGTTGACTTGGTTAAGGTAACTGTAATTCACAGAATTTGCCAATAAACTTTATTGAAGGAAAGATTTTGGGCCCCACCAACAGAAAAGTCGCAGACCAGACTGTACTGACAGTGACACTGTGACAGATTACAGAACAGATTTGACAGTGACAGATTACAGAACAGATTTGACAGTGACAGATGACTCAGAACAGATATATGACAGTGACAACAAATTTTAGTTCACTGTTTGGATTTGCCAGGCTCGTCAATTCGCAGAGCAGCTTCCTCACAGCAGCTAGCAACAGCCACGGCAGCACCAAACGAAGACCGCTCCTTGACTCCACTAGGATGTGCTCAAAACTCAAGATATGACTGAGTTCTTGACTCCAAACTCTAGACTTAGCTGATTTCTTAACTTCGGTCTGGTTAATTGCATAGACTGTCAGGGAATAATAATAATAGGTTCAAAATGAAATTAGAAAAGTATTTAAGACTCTAGCCACGAGGAATTTTAAGAATAGATATTTGAAGAAACTATTGCCGTCGCGCTGCGCCCGACCTAGCCCCCGTAAAGTGCGGGACAACTGCAGATCAGGCTGATTTTACCTACAAAAATCTTAACCAAAAGACGTTTTGTATTCCGCTGTTTTATTCTTCAAAACTCTGATCTAAATAATTCTTATATCAAAATTTAGAGGAAAAGTATATCTATGCTTCTATTATTTTCCTTTTTGTTAAAAACTTATCTAATTTGTCTGATAGTCATCTGAACATGGCGGTAAAAACGGCCTTTTTTTGGGGTTTTTGGATTGTCATAATTCTTTTAGTGATTATGTTTTGAAAAAAAAAGGAAAAGATAGGGGAATGTATCAATAAGACCTAGATTTTTTGGAAATAAATCATTGCTCTAGATGCATTATCCACGAAGAAAACAGCGGAATACTTTTGTATGGAGAAAGGCCAAACTAGAGTCTTTTAACAGGCGGAAATAAAGTGCGTGCCTTCAACGGTGTGGGTCATGTAGGTTTTGATGTAATCTTTCAGAATACTCAAATGGACTCAAACAGAACTAGACGCCCTGGATAGGCAGGTCGTACATTGTTGACGGCTTAGACGAATGCATCACCAACGTTCTGTAGGCATATCCCGCGGAGTTGTAGAGTTGCAAAGCTTTTTAAACGCTAAGACTTCACAATCGCGAAATATGTAGTCTCAGGGAATATTTCCTCGTGGGGATGAATCGAGATGTGGTCGCGATGAACAAGGGCCTCACTCCGCTCTCTTTGGCTGAAGAGAACTGGCGCAGTGCTTGACACTAATGACCGTAAGGAAGTATGGCAGAGTAAGGAGCTACACAGACGCTTCTTCAGGGCGCTGTATGGACCCGATGTAGACCTAGCGTCCTGGGAACCTTTTCGGAGAAACCGAAGGTTTTGTTTGAGCAATTGTGGACGAGGTTATGGTGATGAATAACAAGCGGAGATTTATTGTGAAGGACGGTATGGTTGACATATGTCGGGCATGCCACCGTCTGGGCAAATCAATCCGTCTCATTATCTCCGGGTTTTCTCGTCTAGCTAACGGAGAATACTTGCATAGACACAACCTTGTAGCTAGGATTATCCATCAGCAACTTGCTCTAAACTACAGCCTTGTGGAATTGGAAGTGCCGTACTATAGGTAGGTATGTAATGTGCCCGACCCAGTTCTCGAAAATGCCAATATGGGATTGGACATTGTGCACTCGCAGCGTACAGACGTGCTTATTAGCAATATTAATATTTACTTAAATAATAGTGACCTACTTTAGTGTATTACCGTCGTAATGCAAAGTAAAGTAATCTTGCATAGTGTGCAGTTTTAGTGAATAATGGACACGAAATAGTGAACTTTTAGTTAAAACTAAAAAATGGACAACATCCCCTGTAATCCAAGGGGGCCATCGCAACCCTCTGCCTCTCCGTCGCAGTCGGCCACGGCCGATGTTATCGTTTCAACGCCTGAAATCCAGCGATGGATGTCCACCATTCAGCAGTACTTAAATGAAGTTTGCTCTATTGCCGCGGATGGGAAACTCAACACCGAGCAGAAAATGAAGATAGCAAACCTTTGCCGTAAAGTGGAATCGGGTACGTCACAGATGGCAGTCCACTACCAGTCGCTTAAGAAAAAGGCTATACTCGCGGATAACATGATAGATAGCCTTAAACAACAGCGTGACCTGACAGAGCATATTTTGGAGCTCAAGCAGACGATTCGGGACTCTAGTTATTCGGGAAATGCTTCTTTTGCCGATATGGTTAAAAGGGGATGTAACCATTTTGTTAGACCTAATAATTTAAGCGCTGTCGCCATTTATCCCAATGATAAATTAAAAACTAGTAGTGAAACAAAAGAACTAGTGCAAAAAATCATACGGCCTGAACAAATGAAGCTACAAGTACGTGGTGTCCGTAAAACGAAAAATGGTGGCGTGATTATAAGTACCGAGACGAAAGAAGACGCTGATAAGCTGAAGAACGCAGTCCAGCTCACTACATCTGGACTTACTGCCGACGAACCCAACAAGCGCAAACCCCGGATCGTGGTTGTAGGTGTGCCGACCTCCTTGGCTGAAAATGAGGTCTTCAAGTGCATTTATGAACAAAATGTTGCCGACAAGTTACCAGCGATGTCCTTGGAATCCTTTTTGACCATGATAAAATTAAGCCACAAATCTGGGAAGAGAGAGGCAGCAACTAGTAACTACGTTATTGAAGTTGCGGCCAGTATACGGAAAATTCTAATCCCTCAATCAAGGATTTTTATAAATTGGACATCCTGCCCCGTCAGGGACTTTACGTTAGTTACGAGGTGTTACAAATGCCAACAGAATGGCCATGCAGCAAAATCGTGCAGAGAAATTAATCCTACATGTGGCCACTGTGGTGAAGCAGGTCATATGATGTCCGAATGCGCGAAGAAAGCATCCTTAGCATTTCCAAGATGCGCAACTTGCTCTCGCTTCAAAAAGCCCAGTGACCACAAAACGGGTGACACTGAATGCCCTGCTCGAAAAATAGCCGAGACCAGATACATAAACTCCGTCGATTATGAGGGCACCTAGTGCGTCATACTCATGGCCAAACTTCCGTTGATATCGCGCTGCCTAAGCAAATTGTCGCCCACAACAAAAATGCCTTGACGGTGTTCTTTTTGCAATAATTACTTGTTTCGTACTGCTGACTATCATATTTATATTAGCAAAGTATGTGCCACAAATTGTTTTCCTTAGAATTTATTGACCTACATTATTTTTGCTTGTATGTTTTATTAGCGTTTTAAGTACATTAGGTTTATCATAATATATTAACTTTTAATCACCAATTTCATAATTTTAGTGTTAAATATTGTTAAGGAAATCTGTTGTCCAAGTAGTAATTATTACAGACATGTCGCCTGTGATACAGGTTTAACCTAGTACAGGCATTGAACTTTGTAATACCTTTATTATTTCTAAGAGTTATATTGTATTAATTGTGCCAAATCTAATTTTTAATAAATATATTATTAAATATATATTATTATTAAATATATATATAATATCACAACGTACAGGGATCAATCCATCATCACTGTCAGGACTATTGATTGTAGCCAACAAGCCTGTTAAAGTGATGGTTAATCGATCAGCATGACGAGAATCTCGTGAAAGCCGAGAAAGATAAGCAAATCAAATATCTTAACTTGGCTCGCGAGGTTGTCGAAATGTAAAATGTGGACTCAGTGATTATTGTGCCGATAGTAGTATCAGCCAATGGCTATCCTCGACCAATACCAGGCAGCTGGATCAAGGTCTTGATTCAGAAAGATGTAGTCTTGGACATGGCACGTGTTAGGAAGTTCCTTTCGGTGGAGCCCTGACCACTACATTTTTTTTTACATTTTTATAGGTATTTAATTTATTTTTTTTAGGAACATTTATGTAATTATATATGAATAAATAAAGGCACAATGAAGTTTTTTTTTCCTTGAACAACGTCCCAATACCTTGTAATGAAACTAATATTTTGCACATAAAATGAAGCCTAGGCCAATAATGATATGTGAAAACCCCTTATTTGTAATCAGGCAAAAAAAACACTGTGACAAAAGGTTTTTTTTTGTAGTTGATGATTGTCAAAGAAAGTATTTTCGATTCTTGAGTTTCCTTTTGTGTTTTATGTGTACAATAAAAATCTCTTCTTTTATTATAATCTATTCTATCAGCCTGTTTTCTTCTTTAGAAAAGAGTTGGTTGTGTTTATAATGATGCTGTATGAAGTACTTCCTTTGCATTTCATTTTTTTTGTGCACGTCACGTCACGTCACTAATGTCAGTCGTCAATAGCTGCTATCAAAATACTTATCCTAAAAATTTCATTGTTTTTCATGAATAATTGAATTGCAGTGGAAAATGGAATCATATGAAAGTGTTATTCTTGTTAAGAATGAAGTGTTCGTGTTCAAAATACCTCCTAAAACTTCAAATAGAGGGTATAGGTAGGTGAAATAGTTTTGTTGTATTAGCGGGTAATTGTTTTGTAGGAAAACGATAAAACGGTGGGTGTTTTTAGGGCAGCCGATTGGAACTTACAAGAGCCGCAATGGACGGGGCGTATGAGACTTGTCGCAAAAGCAGAAGAACTGATAATGAAACTGGAAGACAAAAGTTCTGGAGAGCTGTTTGCCAAATGCCCTATTGACAAATATCCGGGGTTGGCTCTCGAGTCCGTCACTGATAGTTCACGTTACTTCGTTGTCAGGATTCAAGATGATAATGGCAAGAGAAATTTCAATTTTATACATTTCACTCAGCTTATTGTAGCATAAGCTAACAGATTTTTTATTATTGCTGTATTATTTCAGGTCGAACTGCTTACATAGGTCTAGGATTTGGAGATCGATCAGACTCATTTGACCTAAATGTTGCTTTACAAGACCACTTCAAATGGTTGAGAAAAGAACAAGAAGGAGAGCAAGCTCCTCAGCAGAATCTTGATCTGGGCTTTAAAGAAGGAGAAACAATAAAAATTAACATGAAGATCACTGTAAGTACTTTGAATGCATAGTTTTATATGTGTACAAAATCTTGTTACAACAGTAAAGGGCAATTGAGTCAACCCTGCTAATGAAATTGTATAGTGAGTCATCTAATTAGATAAAAAACTGTTTGTTGCTTGAATGTTGTTATTCCACACTGGGTTTTCAATGTAATGTGGTTTTCTATTTTGCAGAAAAAGGATGGCAGTGAAGGCAGCAGGCCACGTCGCGGAGTTGGTGCAGGTGGCGGTGGGGGCCTGCTACCACCTCCTCCAGGAGGCTCACGACTGCCACCTCCTCCCTCACCACAACATGCCCCTACTCCAGCTGCTGCTGCACCTGCTCCTGCTAGTTCAGAATGGGGTGACTTCAATTCTGCCAGGTAATATCAGTTGGCATTGTAGCACTGATGTTTTTATTTCATGTTACTTTATTGGGACATTTAACAGTTTACACATTACCCTAAAAAATCACAGTTTTCATAAAACTTTCTTAAACTGAATTTGTAGAATACTGCATGTAGATTATTCCATGTGTCTGTTTAGTTTATTAAAAACATCATAATTTTATTGATTTAAACTAATAAACATTGGTTGAAATCATTAAAATAATGAAGTTTCCTAAGCTTGTATTAAAACATAGTAAACATTGTCTAAAATCTACATTATGTTTGTTTTAGTCCACCTAGCAAATGAGAGTCACTCACGTAAATGTAGATTAATAATTTAAACATGCTTGGTGAATATATGATTGTTGTGTTGTTTCCAGTGCTCCCAGTCAACAACAGCCAGCTACACCTGCCACCCAACAGAACTGGGTGCAGTTCTGAGCTCACACCACTGTTACTATTATTGTGATTTGGTGTCTGTTGTAGGATGGCACTTACGTGTGTTGCACAATACTTAAAATTACTTAATTACATAGGCATACTATATCAATAGCTCTCGTATTCATTCTGTAGTAAGTTAAAGTAAAATATCATTATCATTGTAGGATAAAATATGTTATTGTAACATTACTATTAGATGCCAGATCACAATATAAGTTTATGCAATAAATAATATTAATAATTGATGTACTTTACTATCTGTATATGTTGTAACACTTGTATAATTACTTAGATATGTGGTAGAATATTTCGGCTCTATAATAATTATTGTTGTTATCGTATGTTGTTGAAAAATGCATGTCATAGACAGTATCTATGTAAATAGTTGAAAAATGAAAACCACATTATGCTAGTTGATAAAACATTTAACCTATTCTCTATAAATGTGTATCAAACACAAGATCTGTATCTTTGGCATTTTTAGCAGATGCAAGATGTACAAATAAAATGAAGGTATAAAAGTTAAAGTAAAATCCTTATCTTATGTTTTTTCTTTTCTTTCGAAGAATATCATAGTATTAGATGTAGGATCAGTTCTATAAGAAATAGCTAGTGTCTGATCGATATTAATTTTAATTGTATTACTTAACAATCATGGAGTACATGGTAGCTACTTATGACATCGATGATAGAAGAAAATATTGATGTAACCAGTGAGTTTATTGTACAGTCTTATGAATGAGAGCTTTGAACTCCAATCCCCAGACAGCTATTTGCTTTGATTTCTTTACACAACAAACAGCAAACTCGAATAAGATATTTTATCTACTACTTATGTCTTATTGTTTTAGGTTCAGAGTTACAGAATGAAATATAAATTACACCGTTTATGTTTGTTTGAATTAAATATTTATAAACCTTTAAAGAGAGTCACTGACCAGGATTGTTTGCATGACCTTTTGTTATTGACGTTTACTGATATAAAGCACTAATCTAAACAGGCTTAAATTACCCACAGGTACATAATAAATTAGCATCTGCTTTGATGTGCAGAATCGGTATAGTGTGTTGGCATTATTCAATCCCGCGCAGACATTAGTCAGCATCAGCCTAATCAGTTATCAGTATAATATGTTTGATCAACGTGCGCTTGTGTGCTTCCAGATTCCAGACTTGACTTTTAATTGTTGGCTTGGTTTTTGACGCGCCATACTTTACTTGACTAGAACGATTTTCACAGTTGGTAAATGCAGTTTTTGGCGGAAAGGTCGTAGGTTCGATGCTCGCAAGGCACAAAAATAAATCTTGCAGCACGCGACTGCCGATTGCGCAATCTTTGGATAGGTGCCAAAATGTCAGCCGGTAATTGCAGCATTGTACCTAACGAGTCTTTTCTCTAAGAAAGTAGGTGCTGCTTTGGCTTTGTCGATGCCTTGGAAAACCAACGACAGCGCGATCGCATTAAGAGGGGACTCTAAGCCCGAGGTATTTGAAGAAAATATTGCCGTCGCGCTGCAGCTCAGGCTGATGTTACCTACAAAAATCTTGACCAAAAGACGTTTTGTATTCCGCTGTTTTCTTCTTCAAAACTAAACTGATCTAAATAGATCTCATATCAAAATTTAGAGGAAAAGTATATCTATGCTTCTATTATTTTCTTTTTTCTAAAAAACTTATCTTATTTGTCTAGTATCTGAACATGGCGGTAAAAACAGGCTCTTTTTTTCATAATTCTTTTAGTGAATGTTTAAAAAAAAAGGAAATGATAGGGGTATGTATCATTATCAAAAAAGTCTAGAGCAATGAGCTCTAGACGCATTATCCACGAAGAAAACAGCGGAATACGTTTGTATGGAGAAATGCCTACTGGAGTCCCCTCTTAAAGCAAAAGAAATGGATTGAGGGAAACCAAAGTCTATGGAGAGCGTCGTACACACACCCACGTAGGCACAGTCCCTTGCCAACTCTGTCCTCGTCGGACTCGCACGGTCTTTGCCGTTTTCTCATAAAAACGTGGTGGTGTGTGATTGTGAAGGCTCTACTTTTAATTGTTCATAGCTTTACTGACAATATAATCACCTGTCAGCTATCACAATCTTATTCACCGAAGAGCTACCCCTTCGGTGAATCTACTTTTCGCCGTTATTTAAGTTTCAAACAAATAAAAATTACAGAAGTAAATACCTGCCTGTCGAATCCATACTTCCATGCTAATATTATAAATGCGAAAGTCACTCTGTTTGTTTGTTTGTTACCTTTTCACGACTAAACGGCTGATCGGATCTTAATGAAATTTGGCAAGAAGATAGATTTCAACCTGGGGAAGGACATAGGCTATATATATATCATCACGCTACGACCAATAGGAGCGGAGCAGCAATTAAAAATGTTGCGAAAACGGGGAAAATGTGTCGCAGACGAAGTTGCGTGGGACAGCTAGTACCTTATATATCTTAAATTCCATGAGAAAGCGCACCGCTACCTACCTATCAATAGCTATTACTTATTTTTACAGACTTATGAATTCCTGCGATTTACACGCGTGAAATTGTCTCAGAGGGCGCCGGCGCGGCGGGCGGCGTGTCGAGTAAATATTACCGGGAAAGAATAAACCGAGCGAATAAATAATATTTGGACGGCTGTTAATGAGATCTTAGTCGAACCACTTTTATCAGAGTGGTCGTGGTTGCGCAGATGAGGTACATGGAGAGATGTTCTGTGGGTCTCGTTGACTTCCCCGAAGATAGCTCTTTCAGCGATGTGCTTCCATTTCTGCCGGTTGGAGACGTTGCGAGTACACTGGACCATGGTGGACTCAGTAGCTTTCTTGATCAGATCAGTCCAGCGAGTTAGTGATCGGCCGCGTGACCTTTTGCCTTCCACTTGGCTCTGAACAACCAGTCTTTCCATTGAATTTTCCTTTGTAGTGATGTGACCAAAGAACTTTAATAATGAGTAAGTACTTTAATACTAAACCGAGCGGCGTTAAATTATGTTTGCGAAAAATTAACTAAACTAGCGATAAATTATGAATAGTTAAAATTCCTAAAATGTAGCAGTGGGAAACAGTTAATCTAAGCTAGCAACTAAAATTCCAAGTGGCTGAATAAAAAAACAAGAAAAAAAACCTTTTTTAAAAATAGCTTTTATTTAAATGCTCTAAAAAGGAGAAAATAAAATTTTCTTTTAAAATTTTATCTATCAACTTATGACCTCATTATACCCAATTTATATGATCACAAAAGCTTGTCGCGAGGTTTAAAAATTTTATTTTCTCCTTTTTAGAGAATTTAAATAAAAGCTTTTTTTAAAAAGCTTTTTTTTCTTATATTTTTATTTTAACATTTTTAGTTATTGCCGTAATCGTTTCTGACCACACATCAATATCACAATCTCAAGACTTTTTTCATTCCATGCTATTAACCGTTGAGGAGTTCCCTCGTGAGAAGACGATCCTGGCTGCAGGATGAGATCATGATAGAATTCATGTTCATCCATCAAATATGAAGTCGTACGCAAAGTTTCGTGTCTGTGCTATTAAACGTTGAGGAGTTCCCTTGTGAGGAGACGATCCTGGCTGCAGGAGTAAGTTATGTCTGTCACATGAATGTATTGTCACTAGAACCAAAGGTGTGTGCAAAATTTCAGCTCAATCGGACATTGAGATGTGGTTCTAATTTAGCTTCCAAGATTCCACCGTAACAAACATACATACATACATTGCAAGTTAAATAAAAGCTTTTAATAAAAATTAAGTTTTAAAAAAGCTTTTATTTAAATGCTCTAAAAAGAATAAAATATAATTTTCTTTTAAAATTTTAACTATCAACTTATAACCTCATTATACACAATTTATATGATCATAAAAGCTTGTCGCGAGGTTTACTTGTGTAAATAAACTAGTACCTATTTAATTGAGTAACTTAATTAATCTGCTAAGTATTTTTTTTTTTAAATTTCAGTTTAATTAAATACTTATAGGTACTTATGCAAACTTACGTAAAAAAAATACCGTTTTGCGATGTGTCCGTGAGCTGCGGTAACAAAATCTTTACATACCTACTGTAAAACTATCTATCTATCTATTATTATATATAAAAATATATAAAAATGAATCCCTATTTCCCTTGGTCACGCGTGAACGGCTGGACCGATTTCGATAATTCTTTTTTTGTTTTGTTTGTTATTGTCAGGAGAAGGTTCTTAGGTAGGTAGTAGGTAGGTAGGTAGTAGGTAGGTAGGTAGTAGTAGTAGTAGTGCCGGGATCAGCTACTTAGTTAATATTTTTTTCTATTCTAGCAGATTATTCTTCTGAAAATAGCACACAGGATTCGTTCGGATTGTACAAATTGGGGTGCACCGACGAAGCGACAAAGGTGTGCAGCGCCTGCGCGGGAGTTCGGTTCGGGTGCACTCGGGCGAGTTCGGTTTGGGTACACTTGGGCGCTTTCGTTTTCGTAACATGTGTTGGCGGACTCGGGGAGAACATTGGATGCACATGCAAGAGCGAGCGAAGCGAGCTCGAGACCTGCGGCACCCCTACTCGGACAGGTTAGGTTCGAAGTGAGCGAACTAAGACCCCGCCATCCACTTCGTGTTAGGTCACTAAAAACCCTGCAGACAGAAATAGGAGCCCCGTAAAAAAGTTTTTATTTGCGTTTAAATACTACCCATTAAAAACAAATCTACAGACAACAGTCAATACCCTCCTCGCCCCCCCTACACGTTTGTGACGGGTACACTACATAAATACGAAAAACTTTATTCCGATAGTCACAAGGCCGAATGTCAAAATGCTGATTGTCATAATTCCGAATGGTTCAAAATTCCTAATATAACAACTCTAACTTATCATTACTCCTATTTTTATAATTCAAAAATTTCAATATTCCTAACGTTTATAATTACTATTCTCAAAATACCGAGTTTCAATACATCGAATAACAAAAAGTCCGACAAAATGATAATTCGAAACATCAAAAATCTAGTACTAAGTAGGTACTTTATTGTTGTTTTATGTCAAAACACGTACCTACCTACCAACAGATACTTTATTAAAAAATAACTTATTCAGAGGTTGAACTCGTTAATATTGCACAAGTGTTTACTTCAATGAAACACTCCTAGAAAATTGAGATGGGACATTGTATTTCCATTACCGAAGAATAACTTATGGAAGGCGAAAGTGCGCTCCGAATTTTAATAGCTCCTTATCATGCCAGGTTTATGTAGGTGTTGAGAATAAGCTGTGTTCTTAACACATTAGCTTCTGAATAATAAAGGTAGGCAGGCGGGTAGGTGTAACAACCTACATAACATAATCTACCTGGTTCTCATTCACTCTAAACCGAAGTTATGTTTTGTCATGTATTCCACGTTTTCCCACGTATGGACTGCCAACGAGTCCATACGTGCGAAAAGGTATCCAGCACTGGGATAACGTAATCTAACAGTAGCAAGAATGTGCAGAAATATTACACATCACTTCGTCCTGTTCTCGTCTTGTCTATCTAATTCCTGCACTTTACTTAAAGCAAGTACCTAATAGTATACTACGTAGTCTTTGTATACAATACCTATGGCATGAATATTTTACTTATCCCTATACAAGTAAAATTCCAAACAGCTAAAGCTCCTGGGATGGAAATATAAAATCGAATCCATTTCGATTTCGATATTATATTTAAGACGATTGGTTGCGGTTCAAAAGTACTTTAGATTGAACGCCGGGACCTTTATTTCCATTATACCAATTTTGAATTTAATCGATTCTGAAACGATACTGATTTAATAAATAAATTACAATGTTCGGGTACTGCGGAGAAACTTATGGTTTATCTGAACTCCTGAATAGCGTTATAGCAAACCTATGCCTACCGCAGGCCATTGCTGGACATGGGCTTTTATACCCGACTGCGCCAGAAGGAGGGTTATGATTTTCGAGTGTATGTATGTATGTATATTTCTTTGGCACGCTCTGTTGCCTAAATGGCTTGATCGATTTCAGCTTGAGGGATGCCGTTAGATTCATCTTAATTGTCTGGATATATCAAACTTGAAAACAATTATAATGGCTGATTTTTTAAGCCATAATGTTATTTTTTTCTTTTCGGCGCTCTTTTGGGACATTACGCGTGGGCCGATTTTGATGATTGTTTCGTTAATCGATTTGTCTCAATCTTGCGAGTGTCACTAAATACATGACGGTAATCAAAATTCTAAATAACAAGGGCATTTGGAAGCAGTCGGGACCCATTCCATGCTTAATAATTTTATTTTTCAATGCCCCCCTGCTTCCAAATGCCCTTATTTGTTATCAGTCGGGTTTTTAAGTTTTTGTAACTAGGTACTTTTTTAACGTTTTCCAATCCCCTCATTTAAATCTTCCGCATGGGGCAGGTCGAGGTGTCTGTCTGACTCCTACTGACTCAAACCACACGGTTTACCTGCTCGTCGCCTCTAGCTGGGTTACGGGGACACATTTGCAGTCTCTACAATCACCTCAACAGTTGCTGGACAGAGGCGTGTCTCAAGCTACTCCACAAAACCCTGCCCTCCCTCAGCCGCCTTTCAAAGCTTATCTGTCCAATTAGCAGGAGAGTCCCACGCTAAGCTTACCTACCTACCGATAAGTTGGTACGTGGTCTTCATTCCAGGACTCATTGCTGACTGCAAACATCGACAATCCACTGCCACTTCAACTTGTTACATCAGCAAGCTATGGAGCTATGTTAGCATCTGATAAAACCTAATGAAGTAGCTATGTTTATTCCACACAACTACACAAGTGTTCGGTGCGTTAATTGGTTAGGTAACTGATGTGTGGTAGGTATGGTAGTAGGTACTTTCTACATTAAACCTAAGTACTACTAAGTAGGTACGTAATATACCTGTAAAGTACATTCAATCAAACAGTCACAATCAATATACAAGGTGTTGTTTTCATCCTTGTCAAATTTCAGGAGGTGGTCACAAAAAAACATAAATAATAAATTTTTCAAAAATTACGGTACCTAGTTAATTAATGATAAAAGCTGATTTTTGTGGTTGTTTAAGTTTGTCAATATTTCAGAACAATCCCCTTAACGTGGTTTACGGAATAAGAAATTATCGAATAAACTTTTGAGATTGTTTGTATGTATAGCGCGGTCGAGAATCAGACAGCTCGGGTGGTTCATACTTACCAATTTCCGTAAATAAGAAAAATTCGTTGTCATTTTATTATTGATTCGGGTTGAGAATCATTAGCATAGTTACCTCCTTGAATTTGACGAGGATGCAAAACAACACTTTGTATAATATCACACTTATACCTAATCAACCGTATTACCGTAGCAAAGTGGAGGATGTAGTGAATTCAAATCTATAGCCACACTCGATCCATAGAGCAATATAATAATTTTATTACGGTAATAACAGCTATTTATACAGGGGACAGGGAACAGAATCATCAATGAATATTATATTAGCATCTATTTGTTAAAAGTATCAAGTTGAAAAAGTAATAGATTTTGAAGTATATTCCTTGTTTAAATTTCACTGCGTTTACCTGACTACGGCATTACCCATCTTCATTTTTCAGGGTTCCGTTGCCAAATGGCAAAAACAGAACCCTTATGGATTCTGTCCGTTTGTCTGTCTATCTGGCTTTCCGTCCGTATGTCACAGAGTTTTCATTCGTAGACTAGGTGCCTTCTGTGAACCGCTATACACAAATATGATGTGATATAAGAAAAAACAAAATTGGATTGAGCCTCCATACGTGTAACTGAGGGTTGTAAAAAGATATATCTACCCATGCATATAACTGTGTGGAATGTCTATCGATAGGTCTTAAAATGATGCCATCATCATCTGCCTAGCCTTTTCCCAAACTATCTTGGGGTCGGGTTCCAGTCTAACCACTTATATGCAGCTGAGTATCAGTATGTTACCTGAAGCGACTGCCTATCTGACCTCTACAACCCAGTAACTGGGTAATACGATACCCCTTAGTAAGACTGGATGTCAGATTTTTGGCTTCTGACTGTATCGACTGTCAAAGATCTACAAATGACAGCCGGGACCAACGGCTTAACGTGCTTTCCGAGGCAAGGAGGTAACTCAGTATGTAATTATGGTCACCCATCCACGGACCAACCTCGGCATGCATGGCTTAACCTTAAAGATCGACCCATGTGGCTGTTGGCTGTTATTATTGAGCCACGAGCTCTTCACCGCCGTCACAAATATGGCTTTACTGAGTTATAAAAATTAAAGTGATCATTACAACCCCTTTAAGTTCATTTAACCCCATCCATTGGGATTAAATGAAATTAAAGGGGTTGTATTGATGATTTTAATGACAACAATTATGTATGTATACGTTTTACGGCCGTGTATCATATTATAATCAACATAAAACCTGACACTGACCGGCAAATTACAAAAAACATAACAATATTCGAATTTCGCGGGCCACCTTGTCGTTTCCACCTTAATAGTAATGGTGCAAAATAATCTACATTGTAGGTACTTACTATGTTCTTTTAGTATACTTAAAACTACCGTTACCTTGTAACCAAGCGGTTTTTTTTTTCTTCAGGTAGGTACCTCTTTCCTAGAACACCCAATGATAATCCTAATCCTAACTAATATTATAAATGCGAAAGTCAGTTTGTTTGTTACCTTTTTACGACTAAACGGCTGATCGGATCTTAATGGAATTTGGCAAGAAGATAGATTTCAACCTGAGGAAGGACATAGGCTATATATCATCACGCTACGACCAATAGGAGTGGAGCAGCATTGAAAAATGTTGCGAAAACGGGGAAAATGTGACCCAGACGAAGTGCCGCGGGACAGATAGTATTATAAATATTTTGGAAGGTTCGTTAACTTGGTACCTTTTTTATTACCTTTTATATATTAGGTAGCTAAGAATGAAATCCAGTACCTAAATATTTTCCTACGAAAACGTCTATGGTAGGTACTACCTACTCTGTAAATAGTCCATAAGCTACCAATTTTGTTTTGTGCCCTTAGATTGTTGTTGTTTCAATTCTTGGAAGACCTGATTTGTCGAAATAAAAGTCGTTTCTTGGGTCAGTCAGTCTCTATACAACTTATCTATTCTGAATTTGAATGATTAAAACTATTTTTAATGTAGTACCTACCTACCATAATACCATAAATACCTACCAACATAAACCATGAATAGTACCATAGTAGTTTCGAATAGTAGCTCTAGCTAGTACTATGTAGTTAGGTACCTTTCATGAATTTCTCAGTAGCAGCCATGGAATCTGGTTTTGTGCCCGGCTGATCGCAATAAAGGGTGTAAAACACCTCTTAACGAAGCCGAAAGACACTGATTCTCCCTGCCATTGCGACCATTTTTTTGTTCTACACCATACCTGGGAACCTTCTAGTTACGGAGATATTAGGGGTCAAAGTTCCAACTTTTTGACAAGTATTTTTTTAAATACAAGTTTTTAATGTAAGATTATTACTTTAAACACCTCCACGACCCCCGTACTGTTCAATCCGTCCACCAGCACAATGTTTTGAGTGCGTTACAATGAGTTCTACCACAAAACATGATTTTACACCCTCAAAAAAAAAGTCGTTTCCCAGCAATAATTTTTGCGTAAAGTTACTTAGTTTCATGTACAGAATGCTTGGTTGACGGGTTCGTGATGAGGTGATTTACACCGTGTATAGGCTCGCCCCTATTACATGGGAATTAAAACATTTCTGGCGAAATGTTGGTATAATTGTGGATTGGAAGGTAGAGGTGTACTTAATAATTAGGTACACCTCTGCCTAACCCTTCTGGGATTACAGGCGTGATGTTATGTTATGTTTACTTTTGTTTTCCATTTTCATGACTTGAGTAGTACCTGGTACGAGCAATTTACTGAAGTGCCTATCAGAACAGCCTTTTAGTCATTCATAGTTTCTCGTTCTGTTGCGGCAGCACTGTATGTATGGCTCCCAAAGGAGAACCACAACAACACCCTTATCTATGGAACGATAAAGAAAGAGGGGAGAATGGAACACTCGTCTAACTACGAAAAATCCGACAAAAGCCATAAAAATAGTAGTAAATTTATAGAAATCAAATTTTTACCATTTTTAGGAGTGAATAAAGCTCACAATTTCTGTTTTAACTTTTTATCAGACAAAAAAAAAAGACTTACTTTTCACTCCCGATCAATATAAACATCTTCCACAGGTCTGGTCGATTCGAAATTTGAAATCTTGTCACTTGTCATTATGGCCATCGCCAGGGGGGGGGCGGCTGCCCCTCTCCCAAAAGCACGGGATTTTTAAAATTAATAGCTTTCCTTGTTTTCCTTGGGGGACCGCTAAGTAGACCGCTTAGCACAAGCACAAAACAAAGCGGACCCCCGCCGCAACGACGGTTTTTTTTTAATATTTGTAATTTTTTTAGTTATAAAAGAATTTCTAACTCGATCTTGCCTGTTTTTATTTGTTATAAGAAACGAGTCAACACTGTTACTCAATTAGTTATCTAAACAACGCTCATAAATCTTTGTCTTATCCTTCAGATGTAGTCTAATGAAAATTTATGTTCGCATTATTTAGTACGAAAATCAAAACAAAGTTACGTTGCTAAAAAAGAAATTTTGATTACAAGTACCTACAAATATGACTGACGATGTCATGCGTGTGATTAGGTACTGTAGTGATAGATTAATAACTTTGTGTGCACAGATGCATACAAAATGTGCACATTTGCATTCAAATATCAAGGGCGCAGGGGTCTGCCAGGGCTGCGAAACCTGCCAGGGCTGCGGGACTGTTCGAAAGATATATCGTGGCTCTGGAACACAAAGGCTAAGAAGGAACATGGATGGGTTTTAGTCAGTACAAGTCTGACACTCCCTTCTGCTCCGCCCAGAGCGAGAGGAGCCATTTGATGATTGCCCATCCGTAAAAAAAAACATATTGATATTGTGACTATGTGGGTCAACTGGATTTACAAGCACGTTAATCGCGTGGAAAATAGGGAAAGAATTTTCAGGCGCTTTTTAATTAACCCCCGACCAAAAAAGAGTCTTATAAGTTTGACGTGTGTATCTGTATGTCTGTCTATAGCATCATAGCTCATGAACGGCTGAACCGATTTTAATAAAGTAGTTTGAAAGGTATCAAAATCGAGATTGTTCTTAGCTATTTTTCAAGAAAATCTGGTCTGCCGTTTGAAGATGATTACCTCTTTGCTAGTTGATGAAGAGATTTACTCAACTTCCACAGGTCTGGTCGATTCGAAATTTGAAATCCTGTCCTTTGTCACCATAGGCATCTACAGACGGGGTATCCCCGTCCCTCCTAGAGTCTAATTTTTTTAAGTTTTATTTTTTTGTTATCCGTGACTACAGGCTAAAGAATCTGTACAGCATTTTCGGATATATGCATGAACTTTTAGTAGGAAAATTTGTAAACGCCTAGTTGATACACCCGTGACCCAAGGGCTGGGTTTTACTTTGGCCAGAGGCTAAGAGTATTGCCATACAACGTGGCAACGCCGCCAGTCTCTTGGGCACGTTACCAGTTGACAGCGTTGAGGAGGAGTTTTTTGACGCCCTTTTATAATTTGTTGTTATTTTAGTTTTAGTTATCTAGTTTTAAAAATAATATTAATCAGTAATTGTAAAAAAAGATGTAGGATGTGATAACTAATGTGTTTGATGTATAGTAAAGAAAAAACCCAGTGTTTAAAACAAAAGCATTTTGGTAGTTTAAATCCTATTTTCAGAAGCAGCTCTAAGTAAAGCAGTATCATAGTAAGGGGTAAGTAATATATGATATAATTACAAAATCTCTAATATTTACAAGATATGACAACTGAATCTATAATTTTATTCGATATAACGATCAGTTAATATAATAAACGATTGATATAATTTTAAAATAACTATTTTTTATAAGCATAACATACATTTAATATAAAATCGTTTGAAATACCACTCAAAAGACATAAAACCTTTTTAGTCTAATATGATAAAACGCCTATAGCAGGTATTATAGGTATACGCAAGCATGCAGCATGCAAGCTAGCATGCAGCTAGCATGCAACATGCAGCAGGCATAGTTTCTGTCACGGCTCCGGCACTGCGGGGCTCCGGCGATCCCATGCGAGCTTATCGTCGCAGATGTGTCTCACGTTCACCTTGCTTCGGCAGCCTCAGCCGCTGCGGCGAGTGTTAAAACCACCTGCTCCTCAGCTCGCGGGCCGCCTCGCCCCTCCGCGCCTACGCGTTTTTTAATTACACTCTAGGGGTAGGGCAGAAAAGACTACGTGAAGTCGATTTTGCAGCGATTCGTTTCTGTCACGCCGCTGCTGCAGCACATTCGCTTCACTCGTTCGCCTTCGCGCGTTAATGGTCACTGTTCTAATCAAACCTAACCCAATGACCACCAACATAGAGGGGACCTGGCAATCCGCTCTGCTCCCGCTTGAACCTTCTTACCTAATATAACCCGTCCGAGTCGGATTGCTTTGAATTGGGGTATTAATCATAAAGATGGTATCAATATTAAGTATATATTTTAAGCGATAAGCCAATGATTTTCGATTAAATAAACGTTATATCCAATAATGTTATACGAAATAAGTTTTAGAGTAAATAAATGTTATATCTAAAGAAATTATATCAACAGTTGGTATAACTCACGTTTATTATATCTTATGAAATTATAATGAAAAAATTATTATTAAAATGAAATTATACCAAATAACTTTATATGATATGATACGCACCCCATAGTAAGCGGTACCTACATAAACAAATTATCACGATGAGTTATTAATACTTATTCCTCACATAACATTAAAGTAATTATGTATGTATTGCGAGAAATGATGGACACGTTACCTGCCTGTTACATTTTATTGCAGAATCAGGCTTCCCCTATCTAAGATCATGGCAATATCAGTCAGCGATATTAACTTTCAATCTCGACAAGTGTATTGGCAATCACATTACGATAATGTTAGATGACAGATCCCGGATGCTGTAACATGACGTGGGTATCTCTCTCTCTATAGTACAAAACAAAGGGTATCTCTCCATATACATTATTTTTTAGGGTTCCCTAGCTCAATGGCAAAAAACGGAACTCTTATAGATTCGTCATGTCTGTCTGTCCGTCCGTACGTCACAGCCACTTCATTCCGAAACAAGTAGGACTACACAGTTGAAACTTGGTTGATAGATGTATACTGTAGACCGTTTTATGATTTAATACAAAAAAAAAAAAAGATTAAGGGAGGGGATCCCCATTCATGGAACTGAAACTAAAAAATTGCAATCAATATTGATGAAAAATGTTTATATTAAAATATTTTTATTATATTGTTTGGACGCACCAAACCCTATGTGCGTGTGAGTGCGACTCGCACTTGGCCGGGGTTTTTGTGTGTGTCGGTTTGTCCGCTTCGAATAAACTACAAAATGGATGCAGTTTTCCCTAACCATAAGAGCATTTATTCCAGATGGTTTATGTGTGTACAGAAATGATTATAATATAGCATACCTACCTATCGTCACATAAATAGATAGAATAGGTATACTAGTAGGTATTTGCTTAATTGAATCGACGATCGCAGTCTGTCTATTTTGGCACGTAATGATGGTCGGCTGGCCGATTTTGATAGCGTTTATGTTAGCTAATCTCCTAAGTAGTGGTTGGCTGATAATGTAGGTGCTAATGTTGTTAGGTTTAGTTCCCTACTAAGCTTTAAGTACTTTACAAATTGATTAATTCAACTTTGACTTAAACTTTACCTACTAGTGCTCGTTTATTAAATATCTCTGCAGTGTTTTAAACGCGAATCGTCTAATTCTCGCCCTATAACCGCGCTTCCACACATACAAACAATCTCATACGTTATTCGATAATTTCTTATTCCCGAAACCACGTTAAAGGGGTTATTCTGAAATACTGACAAAAAACAACCAAAAAAATTCTGCGGGTTTTAATATTAACTAGGTACCGTAATTTTAATTGATTATTATGTCATTTGTGACAACCTCCTGAATTTTGACGACGATGCAAAACAACACCTTGTATATTTTCAGTATTTCTTGTTAGTTCAATAAATTTTGGTACCTCAAAATCATTATTATTATACCATTTGAGGAAAGCGTAAACAGATTTACCTATATCGAAGTGGAAATAAAAAGGTATCGGTATCGGCAGCTAAACTGCTCAACCATGTGGAAAGGGTGTGTGAAAGGCGATTAACTTAAGGGGTTTATAGCGCCCATATAACTAGAAGTGCTGACTGCTGTGACGAGATGCCAATGAAACTCATGGACTGGCCATAATAAATTGTGATATCCAGTAAAAAGGTCAAGTGCGTAGCTTCGTAGCACATTTCGTAGAACCCTGCTACGCCCTTGTATACGCTACGAATACGTAGGCACTACAAGACTCGTAGCTATGTATTCAAAAACCCGTAGCATGAAAATATTCTAAACTGATCTTTAAAAGCGAGCGTTCTGAAGTGTATATACTCAAAGTAATTGGTATGATATTGAAAAATATTTGTATGTTTATTAGGATCTCGCGTATTTTGCGTATTTCATGAACATAGGTAAAATATGCAATTCGAAATTCTGAATCAAATTTAACTTATTTCAGCCAGTATTGTTTCAGTTGCTACTTACTTTATGTACACGAACATGAATAATGCATTGTTTGCAAATCCGAATTGTGCATAAGCTACAAATCGCTGTCGGCTCGCAGTGTTTCGATCGGGCTTGACGTGTCCGAGAACAGTAGAAACCTATTCCACTATTCGCTTATGTCTTTTTCCAACTTGCACGTGATGAACATTGATAAATATGATGTTGGTTGTCCCTTGAAAGAAAGACAATGCATAGCCTATCTTCACAAATGAAATACTTCAGTGTCTGCATACGAATATTTATTACTAAGTAAGTTCCCACGAAATTCCAAGAAAAATAAAGCACAAGGTCGAACACCTAACTGTATTCACATATTCATCAGACCCTCTCTTAGTAAGTATAGACACGATTATACAAATATTGATTGATTTTTCCCTAACAGTTCACTTCCGTATCAATTATGATAAATGATGACGTAACATCGCTAATGTTGCCAGTTACAGGGTGAGAATCCAATAGACTCGCACCCCTTCAGATATAATGATCGCGGCTTTATACCTGGTATCACTCGTGAGTTTCAAAAGTGCTTCAATAAGTATCGTAAAATAACACGAAACTCTTCTGTATTCTTTACGCCTGCTCGAGTCGACGACACGACCAGTTGTTAGTTTTACTTTGACGAAAGTTTCAAGGGTTTTTCATCATGTTTTCTGAGAGTGTTGTCTATGTTGTCATTATTAAGTATTTATAAGTTTCGTCTTGTCATCGATATCATTTTGCTATTTCCAATAAATTTGAGTTTTTTCGGTCGAGGAAACACAACATTGATAAACTAGCTTTTATTCACATAGTACATGTCGACTATTCGACATTATGTAATATGAGTACAATAAGGATAATGATGTGTTCCTTTTCCGTCTATAAGTCGTTTATGAAGTCTCCTCGCAACCCTCCAATGTCCTAATATTCCTTCGCTTCGCCCCCTCTTTATTATCTTCTTTGATAATTGCAGTTTCTAACACATTGATCAATGGCCTGAACTTCATATTCAAATGGTTTCAAGAAACTTCGTAATTCCTGAAACCGGGCGCCAAACAAACCATTTTACATTCAAATTATTTTAAATTTGGTGTTTTTGTCCTCTCACAGAAAGAATACTAAACAACTACAACAGCTAGTAACTTGAGCTCATAACGTAGAATTACGCTGTAAAGCGCCAAGTGATGGGAGAATCACAAAATTCTTAATACCTGGTACTTACTGTACTTAGTACGGTGTAACAGGTATTCCAAGTATTAGGTTAAGCGCTGCCCTGTTTTGCCTGAAATTTACACCTCCATTTCGCCAGTTATGTTAAAGTCCCATGTAATGGGAGGCGACCCATCAACCACTACTGGTTAAATGAGATTGTACAATTTATTAGGTACACCTCTGCCAAATTCATCGGGGATTGGTAAAGTTGTTACTCACTAGGTTAGTAACGAGAACTTGTTGTGGGTATTCTAAATACTAATTATGCAGGTTATACTAAGGTATTTACAGATTTTAGAAATATAAATATGCCAATAACAGTTACATGATTGATCTGTTTTCACAGTAGAAATTAAATTTAAATACATAAATATGATTGAAGGTGTTAACGTGAACAGTAACTTTGTGGACGTTGGCGTTGAAAACGTTTTCCGCAACTGTCGGTTGGTGAGATTGTATTAATCACCAAAATGTCATTTAGGTACTGCTTGTTTATAATTAAAGAAACGCTATTAATGTGTGATGACACATTGTAACATTCTGTCAACATAACAAATGAACGTTACCACCGCCGCTTAGCTCGAGTCTTGGGCAGCCCGCAGTGTTCTCCTGTCTACTGTCGAACTAGGTCGTACTACTTATATCTATATATATTTATATAAATGCGAAAAGTCACTCACTCATCACGAAGTATCGAAAACCGCTTGACGTATAAAGATGAAATTTGGCAGGGAGGTAGTTTACAGTTAGTTGACGGATTTCGCGATAGGGCTCGATTAAGGAGATCTAAGGGCCCTCGCAAGTTTGCATGAAAGTTCTGATATTTTTTGTACTACCGACCTGAAATTTAGCAAGTCTAGAGTTTATGAGTACGAGACATTAGCTAAGAAAGAATTTTGTGACAGCCTGGACTAAGGGCTCTCGCACTTTTAAATGAAATCATTGGTACCTAACTTAAAATTGGTAAAGAGATAGAAAATAGTTAAGATATGTCAGGTAGGAACAGCATTTATGACAGGGCCGGTTTAAGGGAATATTATCGCTTTGGCAACCCTATGTGTTCAAAAAGTTCATAGTAATCTTCATAACCACGCGGACCAAGTCGCGGGCAATAGCTAGTCATATTATATTGTGTCGTGAATATAAACACAAAGTTTTACCTCTAACTAATATTACTCAAATTTTGTAATTTGTTATCCCAACTATACACAAAAATAAGAATAACAAAAAATGCATTTCGACATTAATCATAAAAATAAGCTAAGGCGTGTATGATGTCGTAAAATCGTGGTGAGGTTGAACAAAAATCTTTTCTATGAATTTTTGTGTTTTCCAACTTCGAAGCGAATTTTATTAGCCCAGTCTACTTCAAGCTCTTCCAATTTGAAATCAATGTTTCATCAAATATTGGCTGATTCCATTTTTTTCTGTCCTTAACAAATACCTTCGTATTTCTTTTCATTTCATTACCTTTTTCCATGTTGGCGTGTTCTCAATGCGACTCAATGAAGCTAAGCGGTGGATTTTGATTCACTCATCCGGAATTATGTTCAGAAATATGGAACAAATGGGTGCTTGCTTGCAGGTGTAGATCGATAAATAGTGGGCACGACTGCAGCACTTATGTGGACTAGACACCACTCAAACATAGAATTTGGCTGGGATTTTCATTTGAACACTGATTTTTATATCTTACTAACTGTGTAACTTATAAGTTCAGCTATCTGCCAGTAAAATAAAAAGTAATTCAGTCAAAATCGTTTCATCCGTTTCGGAGATTAGCCGACAAGCAAAGCAAAAGAAAAAAGCAGATAGACAAAAATACGCTGCGTTAAAATTGGTTTTAAAATACATGGACAAATATTACCACAGCGTTCAATACGTCAAACCAAAAATATCCAAACAAAAAATTAAATTAAAAATTTAAAAAACCCCCCCACAAAAACCTCTAAAAAACCTAAAATAAAATAATCCAAGCGTCTTAGCGTCGAGGGTCCGCTTTGTTTTGTGCTTGTACTAAGCGGTCTACTTAGCGGTTCCCCGACGCTAAGACGCTTGGATTATTTTATTTTAGGTTTTTTTTTACACAGATACACACGTCAATCTTATAACACCCCTCTTTTTTGGTCAGGGGTTAAAAAGACACTGATTAAAGTAATTTTATTTTGACCAAATGTTATTAAATATCAATATTTTTAGTGTATTTTAGTTAGCAGATTTTTTTCTTCTATATATCGAATGCGTTTTTTTACCATTGACCTTATTTTGGTGGTCTGAATGATTTCTATAAGTTTTTCCATCTATTTTATTGGGACGTTATATACTTCATATGCATTCAGTCAAAAGCTCTTATATGAAACTACAAACAGACGCTTCAATTTTATTTATTTGTATGTCTGTATTTGTGTATAGATAGAAAGTTTTACTGAAAAAAGACTTCGAAGTCGACTACGCCTTAGTTTGGAGTCATTTGCTATAGTAGGATGGCAAATTGTAATATTTTTGGTTATAATTTTACATTAAAATGGCAGTATGTAAATGTTAAATTTTATCTTCCGGGATGTAGCTATATTCTTAAGGATATAACTATCACGGCTATAACTGTCGTCCTGCGACACTTATAAGTACTACAATGTACGTATCACTTTATTATTTTTATCATGCACTTAATAATAAGGAAACCATTTGTATTTCTTAAGTGAGTACTCATTGGTAAATACTTGAAATGATAATGTCAGAATGTCTTACTTTTATTTAAGAATAGATGTTGCCGCGACCGTCGCGTCGTCCGCGTTATATTATTATAAAAGTGTTACTACCCTATTCTAATCGGATTTTATTAACAATTTCAAGGGTTTTATTTTGTTTGCACGGAACTAATACACACTAATCCTTTCTCTAATATAAAAGTAGCCTAAGTTACAGCTTATAACATCAGCTATCTGATAGTTAAAGGTGCGTACAGACTATATATAACATAACATGTTATACAACATTGCTATATAACATGTTTCAGATAATTTGGACACTGAACGTTATAAAGCATGTTATAATAACATGTTATTGATATGTACAGCAATGTTATATAACTAATAAACTAGGACGAACCCAGCAGCTACGTTTTTTGTTTTTCTTTTGTAATTTAAAAATACAACAGTCGCTGCCGCCGCCAGCAAAACGTCCTCTCGTGTCGACATTGTGGATAGCACTGAAGAACAGAAGAACGACAAATGACAATGGTTATATAACATTGTTATGAAGTATGTGTACAGTATTGTTTTATGTTGCAATGTTAAATAACAAGGTTACATAATGTGGACGTGTTATAAAACACAAGTTATATAATATGTTACATAGTCTGTACGCACCTTAATGTATCGTCAAAATCAGTCTAGCTGAAGACCTACTCTCTAAGTCCGTCAATGAAAGTACGGGTCCGTCCGTAACTAACTTTATACTTCAAAATAAACACTACTTCCTAATATTTTCAGATTTTGAAAACAGTTTTTGAAAACACATCGGGAGTACGAACAACTGTCCAATCGTATTGTCATTCATTTTTGGTTCGGGCCCCTAAAGAATCTTATGTCCGTAAGTGATAAGGAGTAGGAAACGACCGTAACTTCAGCCGAAACTACGGATTTCGCGCTTAGAGAATAGACCCCCTGTTTCGGAGATAAGCCGGAACAAACAAACGTACAAAAATGAAAAGAAATGTTTTTTTTTGTTATAAGTACCGTATAATCTTTCACAAAAAAAAAGCTATTATTTTGAAATTACAAACACACACTTCAATTTTATTTATTTGTACTTATGTATAAATGCAACGCTAACGCTGCTGACGGTAGGGTTGGTCCACAAATTTAAAGTCGCTCAACGTGCTATGGAAAGGGTTATGCTCGGGGTTTCTCTGAAAGATCGAGTTCGTAACGGGGTGATCCGACAGAGAACCAAGGTTATCGACATAGCCCACCGCATTAGCACACTGAAGTGGCAATGGGCCGGCCATATAACCAGAAGAACCTATAACCGTTGGGGTGGACGAGTTCTTGAGTGAAGACCACGGATCGGTAAACGTAGCGTAGGACGTCCTCAGAATCGGTGGAGCGATGATCTTCGCAAGGCGGCTGGCAAGAGCTGGATGAGAGTGGCCGAGGATCGTGCTCAGTGGCGTGTCATGGGAGAGGCCTATGTCTAGCAGAGGAGGAGTACAGGCTGATGATGATGATGATGATGACAAATGCAATGTTATTTAGGAACTAGTTGTGTCCGCGACTTCGTCCGCGTGGAATAGTGACTTTTCGGGCAGCATATTTTTTTAATTACATTCGTCGTTTGGGTAGCTAAAAATTTACTTTACAGTAATGCTTCTCTGTGTACGATATTTAACGTATGGCCATCGGCGATGAAAGCATACAGGCTCCTAGGATTGCTAACCCGTGACAAAGCCACATACAACTGACCGTGCGAGAAACAGCTGATACTTAGATCGACACCCACAACTTTCAGCGTCTGACCTTGGGCTTTATTAATTGTCATCACAAAAGATAGGCTAACTGGAAACTGGACTCGTTTAAAACTAAATGGAAAATTGTTTGGAATGAGGGGAATCCGAGGAATGAAAACACATTCACTTTTTCCACACCCTGTTAAAATCTCTGCTTCTATCAGATTTCGTTGTAAATTGGTCACTTTTAACCTGGGCATTGCAAAGTTTTGGGGGGCTTAAATGACTAAGAAGCATTATGGGTACGCCTATTTTAAATTTTATTTTATGTGCTGGTAGTCCAGGAGCATTGAAGGATTCTAAAAATTCTACTGGTAGCTTGTAGATTCTCCTTCTTCCATGACTCTGTTAATGGAGATATACTCAACATAATCCCCCGGAACATAGCTCAAAATTTCAGCGTTTATTGTTGCTGCTTGGTCGTTTCGTGGCGTCAAAATAGCTCTTTCGCAAAGCCAGGAATTTTCGCAAGTTGATATTTGCGTTGCGTTTCCATACACAGATGATATGAACTCTCGCATTGATGAAACTATGTTGCATAGGTTTTCATTAAGAATAACTTTTCCTTATTCCTGCGGATAACGGTGTGTACCGTTACCAATCTCAAGTAGCAAATCTGAAAATTCTTGAGCATTTTCGTTGCCTCCAATTTGCAAATGCAAAGGGATAATGTAATGCCAAAGTCGAGAACTCTTTAGGCAGGCTCTAACTTTATCAGCCCTTGTTCCACGTGGTATTACAGGGAGATCTATCTATCGGACCACACTGCGCAAATATTAAAATGTAATATAAAAAAAACGTGTGCAATTCATTCGTGGAAAATTGAATTAAGAGACATCTCTCCTGAGTACATAGAAAAATTTATTGAGTGTATGGCAAGCTTAAGCTTTAGTGAAGCTTATGATCTAAATGATCCAAATTTAGCTTACGATAAATTTATAAGCATATTTAAAGTCTTTTACGACCTATGTTTTCCTGTTAAAACTGTAACAAAGACCATTAATAAAAAGCAAAAATGGCTATCCAATGGCATAAAAACGTGCAGCAAAATAAAACGCAAACTACTATGGCAATACCGTAAAACAAAAACTGAGAACAATAAAACAAAATACACGTCATATACAGATCGATACAAAAAAATTATAAGATTAACAAAGTATGTACAAAATAATCATTACATTAAGACAGCTGAAAATAAAAGCAAAGCAACTTGGAAAATAATAAAAGACAACAAAGTTGATTTTCCTCACGAACCACTAACGAAAATTACTCACGATAATCAAGAAATAGTAAAAACTAAAGACATCTGCAATGCATTCAATAACTTTTACGTTGATCAAATTACTCCAGGATGTAATAAAAAACCGCCACAAATGGACAGAGTGAATCATTCGATTTTTTTAACTACAACTACACCAGAAGAGGTATCGAGAACAATTCAATCTCTCAAAAATACTAAAAGTACAGGAAACGATAACATTGCAACGAACATAATCAAAAAAGTCCATCATATTATTTGTCATCCACTATCCTATATTATAAACCTATGTTTTGAAAAAGCAGTCTTCCCAGATAAACTTAAAGTATCTGTTATTAAGCCGTTATATAAGAAAGGAGAGAAGACTTCAATTAGAAATTATCGACCAGTGGCATTAATACCGATATTCTCGAAAGTCATAGAAAAAATAATACATCACCGAATGTACAATTTTCTCGAATGTAAGTGTACTAGTTGATGAACAAAAAGGTTTTAGAAAAAGTAAGTCAATTAATGTTGCTATTTATGATTTTCTCGAGAAAGTTATGTCAAGTGTAGATAATACACTACCCATCTGCGCCTTGTATATGGACATGACGAAAGCCTTCGATCATGTTGATCACAAAATACTTATCGACAAATTAGAAAGATATGTCATACGCGGCAAAGGTCTAGATCTTATCACATCATATTTAAGCAACCGGCAACAATACACGGAAATAACAAATATAAATATTAAAACTAAGCGTGAAATCAGTTATCGGTCAAAACTTAGAACGGTGACGTACGGTGTACCGCAGGGGAGCGTATTGGGTCCCCACTATTTCTGGTGTACATAAATGATCTTCCAAAAAGTGTCAAGCACCCAACTGTATTATTTGCTGATGATTGTACAATAACGATAAAAAAAGATGAATCCTACAATTATGAACAAGAAATCAATGACACACTAAAGCAAACAATAGATTGGTTAGAGACAAACAATTTAAAAATTAACTTAGAAAAGACGTGTATAATGCATTTTAGTCAGCGACAACGACAGCTACCGATTAATATTAGTAACAATGGAAATTCAGTCACAAAAACGGATACTACAAAGTTTTTAGGGTTAGTGATAGACAGCCAACTTACTTGGAAATGGCAGGTTGAAGAAATTTGCAAAAAACTTAACAGTTTTGCTTTTGCTCTTCATAAGCTGTCTAAATATGTAAACCGTGACGCCGTGCTTATTGCCTACCATAGCTACGTAGAATCAGTCCTACGATACGGAGTAATTTTCTGGGGTAATTCGACAGACAAGAATTTCGTTTTTATTGCACAAAAAAAATGCGTACGCGCTATATGTAATCTACAGTCAAGGGATAGTTTTAAGCCATATTTTAAATCTTTGAAGCTTCTTACATTGCCGTCATTATATATCTTTGAGGTGGCAGTGTTCGTTAAGACAAACCCACAGCTTTTCGAAGTTAAAGCCCCAGCCGATCCACGGTTGAGAAAAAGGGAATCGAACATTCTTTGTGTTGATCGCAGTAAAACAGCACTCCTAAGTAAAAGCTTTTATAGAATGGCTCCAATTATTTTCAACAAAATTCCACGACATTTAAAGAAACTTAATAATAATTTGTTTAAAAAAAAATTAAAACAATTTTTAATTCATAAAAGCTACTACTCCACAGCTGAGTTTATGGAGGACAAGACATTTTGATTATGATTATTTTTATTTATTTGTTTTTACTTTAATAATTGTGTGTGTTAGTACGTAAGGAAATGTGTATTAATAATATGTAATTGTGTTATTTAATTTAAAATTTTGTGTCTATTGTTTTGACATACCTAACTCTATTATGATTCGTATGCTCTCGGGTAAAATGTAGCGAACTAACAATTTCTGTATAACATCTTATTGTAATGAAACCTACATTTACGAATAAATTTGATTTGATTTGATTTGAGAGTCTGACAAAAATCGCCACAAAAAAGCATAGTTATGACACCCATGTGTTGATCATTTTGCTTGTCATCACGCAACGTTCTGTCTACTGCTTCTACTGCTTTTCGATTGGCCATTGTGGACTTATCCCATATAATAAGGCTACAATCACGAAGAACCTTAGCTTTATCGCTGTTTCTTGAAATATTACAAACAGATCTTTCTGTGCGGTCTAAATCGATCGGAATTTTGAATACTGTATGAGCAGTTTTCCCACCTGGCAACAATGTGGCTGCTGAGAATTTAAGAAGTTAAGTTGGTCCTTATTACATCAGCTATCTACCAGTGAAAGTCCCGTCAAAATCGGTCCAGCCGTTCCAGAGATTAGCCGGAACAAACAAACAGACATAGACAGACAAATTCTTTAAAAAAAAAAACTTTAATATGTACCGTATATAAATTCATATGCATGTAGTAAAAAGCGGTTATTTTAATATTACAAACAGACACATTTTTCACATTTTGCTTGTTCGATTCCCGGTTTAGGCAGGCGATTATATAAAAATCTATGTACATAGTTTAAATTATTTTTAAAATCAAAATTAAGTCTTCTTTCAGTAAAACATACTAACTATATTTACAATATTTACGTTTTTCCCTTCCGGGTGCGTTACCCACTGTACCCAATCCACAGTTTACCGAGTGTGAAAAACACTCCATTCTGAACCTAATAGTAAAGACCCATAAGATCCAGTTTTCGAAAAAGTGTTTTCAACCTTCGAGTCTGTCAAAATTTTTGGCTGAAGCCGATGATTTGGTATGCAACTGTAAAGCAACCAATATGCCATCTTCGAAACTATCGACTACAGCATTTTAAGAAAACAGCGATATTGTGATATTACATGTGACGGTATTATTTGATGCTTTAATTCCAAGTTATCTGTTACAGACTTTAATAATCCACTATAATAAACTAAAATTGGAAGCTCATATTATGGTAACACAAACGTACGCATGACTTCCCCATGCTGCTTGGCTATAAATATGTTGAATGTTGTCGTCATCACTCATCACTTATCATCGCTTATAAATACTGCAACATATCTGCATGTTTTCAAGTGTATTGGCTGATAACGTTTAATCGTTAAGGTAAAACTGTAGTAGAAACTCGAATCGATATGAGTTGAACAGTCGGTGATAGAATTATGAACAACTAATTGTCTATTAATACAATAGTATTGTAAAAAAACACCGCGTTACCTAAAACACTAGTGTGCAATACCTATCTACAATATACGTATAAGAACCTATTAGTGGTATCTACATAAAATGACGGAAGGAAACGCAGAAGAAGCGCAACATTCTAATGGCAATGGCGGAACATGGAATTACCATTATGATTCCTATAACACATTAGGAAAAGAATTTTACGACATGGATCACGAGTACCGGGGTAAGGCCCTCATTTTTAGTCACGACTTATATGACAGACCATATGTGAGCCCAAGACGCGGTAATGATGAAGATGTGAAGGTGCTGAAGAAATCCCTAAAAGAGTTATCATTTAATGTTGATGTTTTCTCTAATCTAACATATAAAGAAATTATGGAGAAAATTGAAGAGACATCGAACATGGATCACTCCAAGAATGATTGTCTTCTAATTATCGTTTTAACTCATGGAGAGGGTCATGCTTCTTTGTATGCAAGAGATACACATTACAGAGCGGATCAATTGTGGCTTCAGTTCACCGATGAAAAGTGCCCTACACTTGCAGGCAAACCGAAGTTATTTATATTTCAAGCTTGTCAAGGGGAAAAATTAGATGATGGTATTACATTAGAAAGAAACTGTACCGAAGCAGACGGATGGTTTGAGCCATACAAAGTTCCATTTCATCGCGACTTTTTAGTCGCCCTTTCTACTGTACCTGGGTATTACTCGTGGAGAGATGTCAAGTCTGGCTCTTGGTTCATCCAAAATCTATGTGAAGAGTTGGACTCGGCGATGAAAACGGATATTTTGACATTACTTACATCTGTAAGTCAAAAGGTTGCCTTAAATCATGAATCGTATGATCCTGATTCGCCCATTTTAAGCAATAAAAAGGAAGTTCCATACTTTTCGAGTTTGCTGACACGTCGTCTCGTTTTTACAAAAAAACCTGAGAGTTCAATAAGTTATGGAGAGATGCGGAGTGTGGCGACACAGGCTGACATTGACAGTTCAACTTCAAGCAGTAAGAAATCTTTTTTTGATTATTTCGGCGGTTGTGTAGGTATTTAATTTGTTTTAGACGTCTTCAATCCATTAAAGGAGATGTTTAATTTTCGGCCATAAGATGTACATTTATTGAAAAAGTGGAAAAAATACAACTAACTTAGGAAAAATATTCTTTCGTGAATTTAAGCCTGATTTGCTGTGCACAAAAAGTAATAGTTTTTCAATTATTGCCCCATTCTATTCAACATGGCGTCTTCCAGTTTGCAGTTTGCTTTCGTTCTAAAATCATGTCACGCAAAAACATAATATCACATCGACGTTAAATTATGAAAAGTATGTGTTTTGTAATTAATTATTATTATTGGTCTCTTAGACATAATTTTCAACTAATTATAAGCAAGTGTGGTGATTTCATGGTTAAAAACTATTTAATAGGTACAATTTTTTTGGAGTGTACTTCTGAACGAAAAATTCAAAATGACATTTTGTTCTGACAAGTGACAAAACCCATCAGTGTCAGTCAGTCAGTCTGGTTCGTCTCGTATTGTCTAACGTTTTATGAAAACAGAGAACAAAATAAATACGAAAGCATCGAAAAAAAGCAGTTCTGATAAACAATTATTATCAAATAACAATTTCTAGGTTATGTAAACGTCATCTCTACAACCTGTCATGGCTGTCATAACTCTCGCGACAAACGTCAAACATTTTTAATTTTTATTATGTGCATTTAAACCATCTATTACTATTTACAAAATGATACTTTATTCTATTCAGGGGATGGTTTCCCACCTTTCCTGAAAGGTACAGGTCATGGCCGGAGTCCCATACAAAAATGAAACATCTCCTTTGAAGGGAATTAGTTATATTTCACTGTATTGTTGTTTAATATATTTTTACTGTCTTGTCATTAAGTCCCACATTGTTTCAAAATAAAAATAAATTGTGGTAAAATGTTGGAAAAAGGGTTTTTTTTCTTAACTGGTTACTCCTAATATCTTCAACTACATCGATATACCTGACATAATCTCAGTGGCGGTTTGTTTAAAGTTAAAGTATTTTTTTTTTTCAATCAGGCCTTCAAAAGGTATTTTTGAACATCAAAATTTAAAACAAAGGAAATATAATTGATTCTATTGCAATATTAACCGAGCTATCGAGCGACCGTGTACAGAAAAAAGATATACCTTCGTAGATTTAAGAGATTACGGCTATTGGTATAGAAACGACAGCCGGAGGCAATGGGTCAGGTTTTTAGTTTATTTCCATATCGCAGACGGGTTTTACAGCTTTACGCTATCGTGAGGTCTGATCTAATCATAACACAATTTTACGCCTGTAATCCCGGAACACACGCCGCGATCCAAAACGGGCATAGTGGACGTTGGGAAGAAGGCTGCTAAGCTAAAATGGGATTGGGCGGGTCACGTCAGCCGCGTGCACGATGACTGCTTGGCAAAAGTCTCCACCAGAAAATGGTTGCCGTTAGACGGCCGTCGCCGCCAAGGCCGGCCCAAAAAGAGGTGGTGAGGTGATCTGGGCGCGTACCCCAGGGGCTGGTTCGAGGAGTCACGAGAAAAGAGATCATGGAAAGAATTAGAGGAGGCCTTTGCCCAGCAGAGGGACAGCACAGGCGAAAAAAGACCCGGAAGAGTTAGGCACAGATGTCCCTTACAGTAGACCCACATTTCGTCGGTATTTAAGTCCCATGTAATAGCGGGCGAGCCCATTCCCACAAATATATAGACACCGCAGCTGCTACTGAGAAATTCTTCATGGAAAAACCCAATAACACTTAACCGACCTGGAAACGAACACAGGACCTAATGCTCTAGCTCTAGGAAATTCTCTATATACAAAGGAAAAAATCTAACCTTACAGTATTATACATCGTCACCAGCATTATTTCAGAAAGATGTCCACTGCTGGACATAGGCCTCCCCCAAGTATCGCCACTTGACCGGTCCGGTTCGACTCGCATCAAGTGGATCCCCGCAACCTTCACCAGGTCATCAGTCCACTTAAGTTTGGCAATTCTTCGAACTACGTCGGTAACGTTGGTTATCTTTCGGATGTGCCCATTTCTGATTTGATCACGCTAGTAAACTCCGAGAAAAGCCTTCTCCTTTGCCCTTTGGGTGACTTTAAGCCGTCTGATGAGGCCCATTGTGAGCGACCACGTTTCGGTCCCGTATGTAATCACTGGCAACACACACTGGTCATAGACTATCGTCTTGAGGTACTGCGGTAAGTTGGACGCCCAGCCCAGCTGAGTCGGATTCGACGATTGACCTCTATCTGGAAGTTAGACCTGGACAGTTTGTCCCAGGTAGACAAAATCGTCTACAACATCCAGTGTCACACACGACAGTCTTATACCTTTTTAGGGTTCCGTAGTCACAAGGAACCCTTATAGTTTCGGTATGTCCGTCTGTCTGTCTGTCTGTCTGTCCGCGGTTTAGCTCAAAAACTATTGGTACTAGAAAGTTGTAATTCGGCATAAATATACACGTTAATGACGCCAAAAAAGTAGTAAAATAAAAATGTGAAAAAAACCATTATTTAGGGTACGTCCGGGTCCCCTACATGTAAAGTGGGGATAATATATTTTTTTCTTCCTTCCCGTTGTGTGGGATATCGTTGAATAGGTCTTTTAAAAATATTAGGGGTTTGGGAAGACTGTTTTTTGATTAAGTAAACCGTTCGTGACTTATCAAGCTTTAAAGTACCAATTTTCGTTAGAGTCAAGTGTGTCCCCCCTGTACTGACTAAACGGTTGTAGTTAGAAATTCAAATGTCACGGCAGTAGTACCTTTATATAACGAAGTTTAAAAAAGTAAACGTGTAATAGTCGTGTAATAGTCGTGTATTTGACTCGAAAATTTCGAAAAACTACATAGAGATATCGATAGATGGCGCTAAGCGTCAGTTGTACTAAAAACGAGTCTCATTTGCAGATCATATATGGTGGTTTTTATAAATATTGGTACGGAACCCTTCGTGCGCGAGTCCGACTCGCACTTGGCCGGTTTTTTTACAGTATTAGAAACGTATTTCTTTCTGGGCAACAACCGCCATCCATTTCTTTGTCTGTATTCCAGAATGTTCTTTCGCATCGAGAATGTTAAACACGCAAATTCCCAGAGCTTTCATCGCTACAGCTTTCCGATACGTCACGTAAGAGATAAGAGGATACAAGTGAAACAATAGCAGTTAATACAGATCTGCATACTAACTTGCAAATTGCTTACGGCAATGTTGTTTTTACTAGCAATAGGGAAACGTGATGCGACTCTGAATATACTCGTGTTTTCTCTGTAACGAGTGTTACTTTCATACCCTCACGTTACTAGGTTCGTAAAGAATTGTTCTATGGATAAACGCTCGATTAAGCTGAAAGGGGTCTAATATACAAGGTGTTGTTTTGCATCCCCGTCAAAATTTAGGAGGTTGTCACAAAAGACATAAATAAATCAATGAAAATTACGATCCCTAGTTTTATTATAAATAAACGCTGATTTTTTTGGTTGTTTAAGTTGGCATTATTTCAGAATAACACTCTTAACGTGGTTTAGGGAATAAGAAATTATCGAATAAACGTTTGAGATTGTTTGTATGTGTGGAAGCGCGGTTATAGGGCGAGAACCAGACGGGCCGCGTTTAAAACACGGGTTGTTCACACTTACCGATTTCCACAAATAGGAAAAAAAAAAAATTACCTACCCATTTTATTATTGATTCGGGACGAGAATCATTAGCTTAGTTACCTCCTTGAATTTGACGAGGATGACAACACCTTGTATACATTTTTTTAAACGACTTGAGAAGCAGGAGGTTCTCAATTAGACAGTTTGTATTTTTTTTAATGTATTTTTAACAATATCTCCGCCAATTGTAAATTGATTTCCAGGTTTTTTTATTCAAAAGTCTATTCTCCTGAGGATTATATTATTCATCAGATTCTGACTTGGTGACAATGGGGACCCATTGTCACCAAGTCAGAATCTGATGATGGGATTCCAGGGAAATCTCGGGCAACCCTCGCATTTCATAGGCACATGCAATGTTTTTAATATATTTTCAAATGCAGTTCAGATATTTGAGCTTGGTAATCATCATCTCATGTTGCAAAGCTGATGATCGAAGGTATAAGTCAGGATCTGATGATGGGGTCCCAGATTTTTTTATGGGCATTATTAGAAACAGTATACTACCCACGTGGTCCCATGATCATCAGGTCAGGATCTGATGATGGGATCCTGTAGAAATCGAGGGAACTCTCCAAATTTTAAAGGCACAGATAGACATTATGCCAGGTAATCATCACTCGTTGCTGAGCTAATGATGAAAGGTATAAGTTGGTGGTCGAGTTTAATTTTGGTGAAGATCTATTGCTGATCTACGCAGATATTCAAGGGAACTCTTTAATAATAAGTAGGTAATCTGTCGTGATTGCTGCAATCCCTTAGATGTTAATTGTTTACACTATATCATTAACATAACATCACGCCTGTATGCTCTGATGGGGTACGCAGATATGTACAGTACACCCACATTTCGATATTTAGGTATGCTTAGCTCCATTTTATTGGGGGGCCTATTACCATGACATGTTTTGTTAACAATGTAAAATAGATGCATAGCGAATATAGGATATTACAACTAGAAATATGAAAAAAAAAAAAAAACTTTTTTGCATAAAATTAAACTGAATTCAAAAACACAAAAATGGAAAAAATAACTTTAGCGTCCGAAGTCGGTGACTTTTGTTTCATGGATTCAGTTTTTTTTTGACACCGACCTCTGAAGCTAAAGTATTTTTTCACATTTTTGTGTTTTTGAAGTCGGTTTTATTTTTTTGGTAACAATAACAAGTGCAGAATGTTTGTCAGTTTTTTTTTGTGAAACGCAGCATTGTATGCAGCGTCACGATAAATAAACTCTTTATTTTTTTAAAAGGTATATTGGAAAACCGCTGACTGTAATACGTATCAATATTTGACTACCATGGACAAAGACTGCATGCATCATTAACCGCAGCTTTTATAAACCCAGCGTCATAAGCCGCCTTTGTGGAAAATCTAAAAAATCAAAACTTTTCATGTTCCCTTGTAGTCCGCTACACAATACACACACACACAACGTATCAGTTTCATGTGTGTGCATGACACGCCTATACACGAGATTACAGTTCCACAAGCGTGTCAGGCAATCAATCACGCTCCCGTGCCGCGTGTGTCCCGACCGATAGTAATCATCAGACAGCAAATAAAACTATTTGTGTACTTTACAGTCTCGTATTTGTTCAGTGTTAGTGGTCCAATCTGATACTGTGTATGTTCATAGACATATCAATGTAGTTTTAAGCGGTAGGGGATTACTTAATAATTGCACGATCGTCTCTGCGCATACGGGTCAACGGGAAATCGGCTTTCCTCCCAGATAAAAGCATACTATGCTATCGTGCAAAGTTCCGTCAGCAGTTCAGTTATAATGCGGACTGATATAATCCCAAAGTCAGCCCTTCCTGTGTCTTCGGGAAATAATGGTCCATTCGTAGTCCAAATAGTTTCCATTCAACCTTAGGGTTAAAATATTCATTAACGATTGTAATAAAATAAATAGAGGTTTGTTAATGCTTAGGGGATAATTAAGTGGCCAACCTACACGTGCCTGGAATAAAACGGAGCAGGAATTGAGATAAATTCTACCATTACCTACGTCTTGTGTTACCAAACTCAAAACAAAAGTAATACGAAGGCGATCTTGTTTTCCTACTTACTTTGCGCTTTTCCGATACTTTCTAATCTCTTCAAAATTATTGTAGAGGACATCAGTTGCAACGGAGGCAAATGTGATTCTCATCAAAATAAATGTATAAGAGAAAGCCGACGCAACTGTAACGAGACCGAGCCACTACTCTTGTTTTTTGATCAACTAAAAGTTTTGGGCTTTCAGTTCGTATTTACATTTCCAGTCGAACGAAGCTGATGTTTTCGCAGTGGAAATAAATTAATAATTCCGAAAAGTTTGTGTCATTATATAGAATGGTTAAATGTGGGTATAGCCCCAGTTTATTAGTGATGTAGTTGGTTCGTTGCAGCGTGCAGCGTCGGCAAATTGCGTTTCACGGTTCGCGAGGTCCGAGCGCACGCTCCGACTGACGTCGACATGGCTCGCACCGAAACTGGGGAATTTTAATTAAGTATAGAAGTATTTACGCAATGTAGTCACCTCGTTATCTATTACAATTATACAATGTATATTTTATGTCTGGTTAGGAATTCAGTGAAAATAATATCTTGGGTTCTGCTTGGTAATGTCACAAAAATAGAAATAAAGATAGCTGCCGAATATGTTTAAATCAGCAATGTCAGAGCCGGTCATTAGTTTGGACATTAGGTATATGAACGCTGAGTGGTAACATCACGCGACCAACTTACCAGTTTACCCACACCTACGGCGTCCTTCTAAAGAGTCGTGATGTTTTAAGAGTCGTGATGTTTTAAGGACGACATTCAATGTATGATCGCAGCGGAGTTAAGACGTCCCGGAATTCTACCCAGAGTTAGTGGGTTAAATTGTATTTTCAAATAATTTGATAGTTTAATAAAAGCAGGGAATCGCAGCCAGTGTTTTTTCGGTGCACGAAACCCATCTTGTACCCACATGATGTCCGAGTCGAATGGAATATATCCCGACAATCCGACACTTAGGTATATTTATTTCATGTCACAACACATATATTTAATTTTCAAATACAAGCAAACAATCTAACAAATTGATTAACACCTATGGTAGACAAAGAGACATTTGGAGCGAAAAACTAATTGAACATAAACACTTTACAATAGATTTTCATTAATTCTATATCCAGAACAATAGGGCGATGATGAATAGCACAACATGTAATTGTCGTCGGTTGTCAGAAACGTTAAATATAGATTTGTTTTGATACTTACCTGCGTGTAAGTTGACAATAAGCGACCTACGCTACGCAGGTACAGAATACCTTGGTAAGGCCAGTGGGTATCATCACATCATTAATTAAAGGTAAATAAGTACGTAAATATACCTGTTCCATTATATGACTTCGTAATGTACATATCACACATACAGTTACGGTTTTCTCTGTATGTTCTCATGTATTTATTAAATAATAGCCGGACTGGACCCGTATTGACGAACCATAGTGAATATCTGTATTGTTTCAGGATCACGCAGGAAAACAATAACATCGTGTCCGAAAAAGAAAATGAAACGGGAAAAGGAATCTTCGCAAATTCCTCAAGAAGTCAAAGCTGCTCAATATGTGTTCGGAGCATGGTGTTTATTGCGACTTTACCAAAATGTGCAACATTCCGACAAAAAATAAACATAAAGAGGAGAACAGGATAAAAGACACCAAAAATAATAACAACGCATCATCCCTTTTTTTTTTTTTTTTGCTGATGGGAAATCATCAAATGACTTCTCCCGCTCTGGGCGCGGGAGGGAGTGTCAGACTTGACTGACTAAAACCCACCCATGTTCCTTCTTAGCCCTTTGTGTTCCAGGGCCGCGGTATCTCTTTCCAACAACCCGCAGCCCTGGTAACGCATCAACCCTCGAGTAAGCATTCCATAAGTGCGAGAAAATGGCTACATTTTCCACAGTAAAACAACTCATGATATTATGAAGGCAATGTGTTTACGACCATCAAAAACTGCAAAATAACGTATCTAGTAATTATCACGATAGTGGATGGTCATAGGAGATAATACCTTACTACCTTGACTGCTGTTGGCGATTTTCCCAATTACTTGTTATTTGGACCATCCCATTGACATTATCCTTTAGGGTTTTTTAGGATATCCGCCGTTTGAAGTCAGCGCGTTTCTGGCAAACTCCATGATTCGCGGGAATGTCGCGGTTGGCTATAGGTTTTACCTTTTTCTTTCGTGGTTGCGTAAACAACAACATGCAGCCGTTAGATACCTACTATTCAAATTAATTGAAGTGGCATGTACTCTTCGATCAATTTGATCGAAGCATGTACTGAACTTCATACCTATAGGAAACAAATGAATTTATCACTTCCAGTAAAATGGCAACAGCGCTGTCGGCCCGCAGGCAGCGTCAATTTATGTGAAAGTCAACACTTGATTTTATAAATGGAAATTGTTTTTTATTACTATTCTGTGCACTTATTTTTTCAGAGATTTTGATCTTTTCGCTTGAACAAATGAATCGAATGTAATGTGATTTCACTTGAATGTTGATTGGAACCTACTCACTAAAATTCAATTGCGTTTCAGGATTTTCCATTTTCACAGGACATGCTTTTAAACCGTTGCCAAATTCGACGTGAGATTACAAACAAACAAACTTTTTGTTATCATCACGTGTTTAAAGTATCTTTTTTTGCAGAATTTATGACTAAAATTAGCTGGTGATTAAATAATATAATTCTTTTGCTTAACACGCGACAAAGTTGGTTCACAAATTTCCATCGAGGGTAGCTAGAGAGTACCTTGGTAGTAATTGCATTCATTGCACTATTTATTCAGTTTGTAGAACTTATTCACTAATAGTTTGATAGCCGTTAACTCCAGGAATGCTCGAAGCTGGGCCACGGAAAATTAAAGCGAGCCTCCGAGCCACCGAGCTACCGAGCCACGACCTACATTTACATCATTACTTAGTTTATTACCCGCCGCGGCGAAGGCTACAACTTGCACAGCTTTGCATTTTATGGACAAGTTATTTTCTATGTAGGTTTTAATAGAGCATATGAGTTTAATACTTTACTTCTTGACCTTTTACGTACTTACAGAACTGCCTCTATTAGTGGTGATACTTAAATATATCGGCTCACACTGCGCTGTCAGATTTGCTACGGCACCCATCTTGCTGACTGGTCAATATTTTTACCATTCGATGAGCTATCCCTGAATACATATCCAGTCTATAAAGATGAAGATGAAATATTTATTCCGGCGTGAATGAACTAGCGTGCGACACTGCTACGTGATGTATCACACAAAAATAAATTGTCTTCACATAATAGGATTGTCCATCTCGCATCTAGTGTGCTCGTGAAAATAATCGTCGAGCATTGTCGAGAAATGTCTTCATCATTTCGTGTAAAATTTTGAAAGCACTCATTCATTACGAGTCCGTCGTAAATGTAGAGGGAGCATGTTGTGATGAAAATATCCGACAATAGGGGATAATCCAATTTTTTTTTCTTTGTCCGTCGGGTAGTTTATTGAAAAGTATTGGACACGTATTTTTTCTTTTTTCACGTAGTCGTAAAATTACGGAGATATATTGAGTTGAAATGGCGCATGACGTCACATGTAGGTAAGTTTTATACCCACTTGTGACGTAGTAAGCCCCCACTCTCCAACTTTAAAATGAGTTTTAACTAAGTAATTTTTTGATATTTTGATAAAACAAAAAATTCGTGTCTAATATTTTTGTATTACCTGTCTGACGGACAAAATAGAATGTCGTTTTCTTTACCCAGTCCGATCCCCTATTCCGTGTGATTGAAAGATTACCCATTTTTCCTTTCTAACTCTCTTCGTTCTTTGAAAAATGATTTCCTGTCAGATGTTGATAAACATTTCATCGCAAAGTAAAGCTTAATCCAATGCTACGAAGTAGATCGAGGCGCGATTTCAATTTGATTGGTCTCAAAACACATCTTCGTTTACTTAAATTTAATTGTAATGTTTGGTTTAATTAGCAACATATTGCTGGCAAGATTGTTTGCAAGTTCTAGAATATAATTAGGTTTTCGTAACTAATGCAATTCATTAGCAACGTTTCCTGGGAAAATATGTAAATCGTTTACACTCAACAACACACCAGACTTTAGATGAAAGTCCTTTCTATTGTTGTTGACTCTCCTCTTACATTGTTTACATAAGACTATGACGCTCAGCTAAAGTTCCTCGCTGTAAAATTGTTTGTGAACATTTTCTGTCCTGAATAAAAGCTGCTTTCGTTCGGAGGGACAAAGGGTGTTTGGTGCACCCATTAAGGCGGGCCCTGTAATATAACTCTTGTGCTGAAAGTCAGTTTCAGAAAATATGTATTGGCGGCGCCTTTGCAAAAAGGCTTCATATGATTTACATTGCAAACTAAACTGTGGCCACAGACGAAAGAGAAGCGGTCTACAATTCTGGCGGAACGTCAAGTTGTTGCGGGTAGCCATATTGACTTGTGAGGTTGTCAAGGAAGGTGGCGCGTAACAAGGCGTTGACGGATCGCCGACGTTTGTTTTCTTCTAATTAAATCTGGTGCCATATATATCATACTAGCTGTCCCGCGCAACTTCATCTGCTGATTTTGCAACATTTTTCATTGCTGCTCCGCTCCTATTGGTCGTAGCGTGATGATATATAGCCTATGTCCTTCTCCAGGTTGAAATCTATCTTCTTGCCAAATTTCATTAAGATCCGATCAGCCGTTTAGTCGTGAAAAGGTAACAAACAAACAAACAGAGTGACTTTCGCATTTATAATATTAGTATGGAAGTATGGATGTTATTCCGATGGGGCGGGTAAGAGCCTTTACCTATATATATGTTATAATTTTATTCTGTTTTCAAACATAACATTTAAACATATAACTCAGGAACTTTTATGACCCCTTTATTATAAATGGATCCATAGAGTATTCCTCTGATGAGATCATTGAAAGAAAGTCGAAGTTAAACTGAAATTAGTACTGTTCAGTATAAACGCGTCAAAACATTATAATGAGGTCAACTTTTCAGTGTTTCGTACGTGCCTCAGATCGGCAAAGATTATTTTGTTATTGACGTTTCCCATCTTTCCGAGAATATTCAATGCCAGACAATTTTATTTATTTACATTATAGTATATTGAATGTCGAGATCAGGCTGGCGTGAAAGTAAATGTACACGTTTTGTTTATTTACTTTACTATTTACAACTTCCCCTTGGATTAATTTTGCCGCAAGATCACATTAGTATATTTTATTATCAGTAACCTGCTACTGTTAACCAACGTTTTAAAATTTTACATCTTATTCTAAATTATTAAATGAAACACTGGCTTCAACATCAATTTGTCTTTATTAAACTTTATGGTAACTAATACTTTGTACTACAAGATTAAGTTTCAATATGTACAAAATATGTTCAAAACGTATGCGCAATCATAACGTTTAGTAAAATAGTTTAGATTTAATAAAAGATACAGAATAATTAAATAAATAAATGAGATTTTAGGCACTGCACGTGTTTAACATCATATCACATTCATGGGTTCTATACAACGTACACCACATTTATTATTCTAGTAAGCGTTTCCGTTCTTATAACAATTTATTATCAAAGATAATTTTTGAATTTCATTTCTACTAGAATGTACATTTAATTAATAATAAGATTTATAGTGTTTTGGCCCTGCTCTTGCAGGACCATAAATAACTTTGTTACTCCTACACTCGAATAAAAACAAATGCTTAATAGTTCCAAATGTTGTAGAGTTCATCAAAGTTTATATCAATCGTGAATCATTAAGAGGCAAAAACATTTATCTAACAATCTCTTTCACTTCTATGTATAGAAATGTTTGAAACATAAAATTATACAATAACAAACGTATCTAGGACTACTAGGTATTGCTTCCAAACAGTTTCAGATAATATTTATACATTGCCTGTTATTGAATTTCAGTTCATTAGCTGTAATCTTCATAATATCATATTTCTTTCTTATTTTTACTGTTTTTTTTCTTAATGACAGACTAATTAACTATAATAATAAGTTCTTGGAATATTATTCGACAAGCCAAAAATAAAATGAGAAGAATCATCTCCTACGGAGGTCTCCCAAATGTTTTTCAGAACGCAGGGCTCTGTCATACAATACTTACTACTTTCTAAAATACGCGTTAAAAGACAGTGCCTATGGAAAATATCTCATAGTTGTTTGACATGATTGCTTTAGTAACACTTAAATTAAAAATATAATAATTCAATTTAAATTCTCTTCATTATACTAATTTGGTCACAATGGAGAGTGTTCAAAATGTCCTAAGTAGATATCTACAAATAATTGTTGACGTAAAAAAATAAATAGCAAGTGTTTGCTGTACTTTGTGAGAATAGACATTGTTGATTAATTTTGTGACATTGTCACGGACATTGCGGGTTTGGCACAAGTTTATAGTTGAGCAGGCAGAGACAAAGCAGTTACCTAACTCGTTATATATCAGAGTTAGTTTACTGGTTCCTAATAACTTCAAAGGAAGATTACATCGTGTTTCTATAAATAGTTATAAAATGTATTTTGAGATCAGAGGGAGATGTGGTACGAACATGAGTTATGTTTAGTATTGTCTTACATAAACATACCGAAACATCGGCATCTTTTAAAATTGATTTAAAAATATTGAAAGTTTTATGAAAATACGGATAAGTGTCTGACATAAACGTCTATACAGTTTTTACAAAGGAGTTGCTTCAAGGTCAACTTCTCAAACACGTTTTTTTTATTCTATTCCGTTAATCGATGACCTAATATTCGCCGAATCGAAACTTTGGCCTGGTGATACCTGTCTCTATTTTAAGAAAACTGGCGGAATCAATGTTTCTAACGATCCATATCTGTGTAATTTGCCACGACGACAGATACAGTTTCCCGCGGGACTCACACAGGAAGAACTCAACATTCTGTTGGTATTTCAATATCAGTTAGGTACTAATGAATCGGATTCAAATCAGAAATAATTCCCAACGTCTCTCTCTTTTATTAAGCCTACACAGTGACTAGATAAAGTAGTTCTATAGACTAAGCTAACAATTAAAACTTCTCAGAAACTTGATATGTACAATCGTTTGGTATGTACTTTTGCTTATACATACTAAATAGAAAATATTCGTAATGATATAGATAGATTTCGTTGATTGAGAAGTAATGATAAAAATTACAATAGTAGGTACATTTATCTAAAAGTAACAAACGAAATACACTTACAAGATAGACTTTAAGGTAACCAAATGTACAATTAAACTAATGGCATTTATTATTTGAAGTCTAAAGTCTAATGAGCATATATTTAAGACGAAATGGAATCATAAACTTAGCTGTTGATGTTAAACTTGAGGGAGCGCGTGCTGGGGTGCGTGGAGCGCGTGGCTAGCAGGCGCTCCGACGCCTCACACAGGTCGCTGGCGGAGTAGCGGCTGCGCCTCAGGGTCGCCGGAATATTCTCTTTGTCCGGTGTTTTCTTCACTTCATTTTCTATTTGGATTTCGAGATCTCTTACACTACCGACACTGCCAATTGGGCTTCTAATCTGTTCTATTTTCTCGCTAGTAGTGCTAGAGGGCGTTTGACTACCCGTCTCGGACTCGATGATCTGCTCGAGCGTGCTGGGGCGGCGGCCGCGCGTGTCGGCGTAGTAGTCCACGGCGCTGGGCATGACCGGCGTTAGATTCGCCATGGGGTCGATGCCCAGCAACAACATCACAGTCGCCGGGTGCTCCATGATGTACTGCGTCACGAGGTGCAGGAATGGCTCAGTTTGTATACACTTGTGCGCTTTGGGACGCTCCGGGGTAAGCGGCCGATCTTGCTGTTGGAAAAGAATTTTCAGCTATAGATTAGAAAGTTTTAAATGAATACAATTATGACATGGTAAATATTTACTTCACATCATCATCATTTCAGCCGAAAGACGTCCACTGCTGGACATAGGCCTCCCCCAAGTGACGCCACATTGACCGGTCCCGTGCGCCTCGTCCAGCGGATCCCCGCAACCTTCACCAGGTCATCGGTCCACCTAGTGGGAGGACTTCCAACGCATCGTATATTTTCTTGCTCCTCACAATTACTCTACTAACCTGATCCCAACAGAACACGTCAGGCGGATGGCTACAGCTCCGCGCGAGCTGGTTGGGTGGAGTGCTCCACTGGAGGTTAGGATTGGAATGTGCTGCGTGCCACCCGGTGGGCGCTGCCGTCATCTCCTGCAGCGCTTGGATAGCGTGACGGACCTAAACGACAAACATAACACTCTCTTAATCGCATATTTTGTTTGGAGAGCTAAAGTGCTGCTGTGCTCTAAAGTTTGAAGTACACTATAGAGTCGGAATTTCACAAGAATGTTCAAGGATTCAATTTCCCAGTAATTTCAAGAACGGGTTTGAAATAGTTCTCATACAAAACGTATTTAGTTCTAGGTCATCACTAAAAGTAGGTGAATATAGAGCGTCATGAGGTCATAAATCCTTATCTGAAGACTGAATGATATCATTGTATTATTAAGGATCTATGTCACGTGGGTTTTGACAAGTGGGTCAGCGTGGGATTAGAGACGTGACGTTATTGTACACTTGCCTCCATGCTGAGCGCCGCCACGTCGTGGTGCAAGCTCGACACCTGCGTGTCAAGTCTGTCCACAGACGACCTCGTATTGTGCACCTCTAAATTTAGGCCTTCTAAAGAATCAGCTCTTGAAACTTTAGGCGCAGCTATAGAGCGCTGTCTTTCTATTCTTTCACGTAACTCTCTATGAGATAGCCGTGGTTGTCCATCCGTCCTGAAAAAACAGTATTATATCATTACAAAATAATTATTTTAGTTTACATTCGGAAAATACGTGTATTATGGGATCGAAAATTATTTCATAAGAATAATTCCATTTGTATTCACAATGAAAATCAATTCCAATCGGAAAATATTGGAATGCTTTGATATTTTAATCCGAACACGAGGTTATTTTTTGTAATCTGGTTGAAATTATTTTCATAAGTGTAGTTGGCATTTAAGGAAATTGAACCTGAATTTCTGATGCCGAGGGCTATTTGCGTTTGATCCAGGTAGTTTTTTGGGTGTGAGTGCAGAGTCCTCAGCGGCGTTTTCATCGTCTTCTGATATTGAAGGCAGTGCTAGTGATGGGTGACCGTTCTCGTCAGACTCTGCCTCGGCCTCATAGCCCTCTCGCAAGTTGTAAGTCAGGTCATGTTGGATGTCGTGCATGAACTCTTGCTGGTACTCAGGATATAGCCGCAAAGCTTCGCTTAAGCCACCCATGTGTATGCATTTTAAATCACAGTAGGTTAGAGCCTGTTGGTATGAAACGAAAAAGCAGTTATTTTTAGAAACATACTAAGTGCTGCGTATATATGGCAACGGTGGTTTAAAAGCAGGAAATGAATAATTCAGTTTACCTTAACATCACTGCTCGATTTCACCACAACATCGGGATTATTCCCCTGTGGGTGCGACGAGCCTGAACCATTGTAAGCTTGCAAATGGGTATTCATGTCGCATCCCACCAAATCTCCTTTGCCTATTTATTAAACGGTTTATGAATATTTTTACATATGCCGTGTAGGAGTAATGAGAGACGTAGGTGTGTGATTACTGCGTGGTACGAACAATGTGTTCATTTGTGTGACTCACCTAGGATAGCGACGACCATGTCGTTCTGCATGACTTCCATAGAACCGTTGCATATGTAGTAGATGTACGTCAGCGCGTCCCCTTTGTGTACGAGGTACTCGCCGGGGGCACAGAAGTTGTTCCGAATGTGCAGAGACAGCAGCTTGAGGCAGCCCTGCGACGCTGACTCGAATATCGGAAGGGATAATATCTCACGGTGTAAGTGTAGCGACACGTCCCCCCTCAGCTCCTCGGGAAATTCTTTGAGAGTCTAAAAATAAACAGACCCTTCGTACACAGCTACTGGAAATAATTTCTCATATGACTTCAAAGCCGCCGAGATTTGCATCGACGTAAAGTCAGACCTGTACTAGTAAATGAGATTTTATAAAAATATAAGGGCTCAGTAAAAATATATTTAAAAAACGGAGTTACGGAGATTAAGTTTGTCGCTTTATATTTCGTTTCCAACCCATTTAGCACGGTTGGGGTTCGGACGAACTTCAAAGCTGTGTTATCTTATCCGCATGTCTCCATTTGATACTTCCTCATCGCACCGGCGCGTATTAAAAATGATGTATTTTCACAAAAGTTCTATATTTTATCCTAATTAGATCCAAATCGTTGACCTTTCGGTATTAGATATATTTATTACAAGAGAGCACTAGTTGCTAGATTGTGCCAAATAACATTTTACAAAATGAGGTTGTTAAATTTACATTTTACAAACTCAGTCCACTGATTGCCAAAGGGAAGTTAATGAGTTATCAATATCTACCCGTAATATTTGCGTATTAATTTCACTAACCGCATCAGATATACTTTACACGGATAATTATTACAATATACACATTTTGTTTGACACGTCAAGTTTGGAGTTCTAGAGACGGGGGAAAGATCATTTTCTAGTACATATTTACCTCATGTATATCGATGCCGTGGTTCAACGACCACATAGTCTGGAAGTAGTCTTGCATCCGTTGCTTTAGCTCCTTGGGCACTTGGTTGATGCTAAGAAAGTCTTTGAGATCGCGCCACTTGCTTTGATACATGGACCGGCGCGAGTACATTCGCTGTATGATGGCTGTCACGTTACCGAACACTACGGCGTGCATCAGTGCTAAAACAGTGGACATGTGCAATTTATTACTCGTTTTATCGTTTGAAGTGGCTATGAGGTTGACGCTGCGGTTTTTACACCACTGCGCTAAAAGTTATACAGTCATCAACTACGTGCAAAACACATAATTTAAACATTAATTATGGGGCGCCATTATGATCTTGTATGCCTGAATAAGTACGTGATATTAATCTACATTACGTTCCACTTCAATGCATTGAGCCGTTCTCAAATTAGAATTTGACAGTTTTATCTCAATCTGGACATAGTCGACGATCGATCAGAGAAACAGGATACTCTGTGATGGTGTTTATTTTTAGAAGACTAAAGTAAAGCATGATTTGCTTGTAAGCGTCTTGAGTTGTGTAAATCGATCACTGTTTACCTTTGCTTACGTGTCAATACTAATATTATAAAAACGGAATATCCAAGATAAACAAGATACGAGTTAAATGTAAATGTGGGTCGAAAAGCTGACTCGAAAAAGAAAGAAAAGGCGAACGAGGAAAAGTTGCAATGTTGTTGGCAGTTGAGTGTATTGCAGTGAGTGATACGACAATAACAGCGAATACCAATGATGGTAAATGAACTACCTCCGATGAGCATGGTGATGATGCTGAAGATCTTCTCGGCGAGCGTGTTGGCGGACACGTTGCCGAAGCCGACGCTGGTGAGCGACGAGCATGTGAAGTACAGCGCCGTCACGTAGCTCTCGCTGTGCGAGATGTTTGGGATCGGCACTTTCAGCCTCTCCGCCAGATTGTTTATCCATCCTAGAATGAAACAACTCCATTTTACTCAAACGAAGCAATAAAAATGTTTTATCTCCGAGAATCTTATTGATGTATCTCACAGCTGAAGTTTGCACAAGTTGAAAATCGGATTGCTGAATTTATATCGAGTAGATTTATTTAGGCGAATTTTATCGTGAACGTTTTTACTCGAACGACCTTTAAATAGTGTTCTGTTAAGGTCATATTCATATTTTTTTCAATATTAAACTTTAAGTCAGTCTTGTATAAAATTACCTAGGTCCCAACTTTCGTTTTTGTGAATTTCAATCTCTTTATCGGCTATAATGAACCAAATGCAAGCGAGCCAGTGAGCCAGCAAAGTGAAAGAGAGCATTAGCAACGTCAGTATCAAAGCCGAGTACTGCGAGTATCGATCAATCTTCTGTAGCAGCCGGGCAAGTCGCAGCAGTCTCGTTAATTTAACTAAATGTACGTTCCCGTGTGCCGACTCCTGTGCCAATAAAATAAAGGATTAATTAGTCATATCTTCAAAGCGAAAACTCATGGAATTCAAAGCAGGCGCAATAAAATACAGAAATATTGTAGGTATACCAGAATGCGGCGGTAAGTCTCGGGACCATTTTCGTTACAAACATAATGAATAAGAAGGCTAGCTGTTACATTAATTAGTGGGTAGTGTAAACTCACCGCGCCGCTGTACACGTCGGACGCGTAAAGTAGGTCAAACGGCAGCGCCGCCAGGAGATCCACCACAAACCAGCTCCGGATGTAATTAAGGGCTATCAGCTTAGAATCGGAGACTACTTCTCCTTTCTTACTTACGAATGTCGTCCGGAAATTAAGCACTATATCTGCAAAACGCACATATGAGGTGTAAAACTTTTCCATAAAGGATATTGAAAAGTTACTGAAGTGATTTACCGATAATGAAGAGCGCTTCTACCACGACATCACTCGTCACACTTATCCTGGGGTGTCCTTCGTCTACGAAACTGGCATTGTACGGAACCACCACGGCCACATAAAACGTGGCTATGAGGATCAGCCAATCCCAGAATGTTTTAAAGACCCCATAGTGTGATATTATAAATCTAGACTTTTTTAATGCTGACGTTTTATATTCAGGCAACGGAGGGTCCGATGAGTGTAATAAATTCTGAAATCATTTACATAATTTTATTGCAGCTCTCAACAGTCAACTGAAAATATAAAATTACTGAGTATATTAAAATTATTTCGGCGTCTGCTTATACAATATATATTTAATTCATGAAAAGTTTTCGCAAGTACTCGGGAACCGTCCCAAACCGGAAGGTTCGGAAGTGGGCGCCCGAGTACCTACTGTAGCGGAAAACTAAAATGCCTCTCGGTTGAAAAAAAAGTTTACCTTACTAACATTGTTGAGTTTTAGTTTTGTCTTCGCTTTGTCCGGTTTATAATGTCCTGAAAGCTGGTATAGTACCGCCCTAGAGCGTCGCCTGCCCATGTTCGCGGGCGACGGCGCTTCGGGGTCAAGATTGCCATTCGGGTCTGGAAGTAGGCAACTAGATTCAGCGCGGAACCGGGCGCCCAAGAGTGCCGCTGCGGGTACAAATGGGGATAACGCTAGAGTGACCACGCCAGCCGAAGGCCGCACCGCGGCTCCTGCATGCATAAACCACCCTGTTACACACTGGACCACTGGCTCAGTACCAGCTACGAGTAATGACTACTTAGTGTAAGGAAACTTTGCCTCTTGAAGGATTTTCTTAAAAAGCCGTATAAAAGATATTTCTCGATTACTCTTAATTAAAGTAAAACTAATTAGCTGTAAATCACTGAAGTAAAGTATCTCATCAAAAGAGAGTTTCGAGGAAAATTAAATTAGATACAAGAATTATCTTTCCACATTATATATAAGAAAATCTTGTAAGTAGGCAGTAATGCTGCTTTGATACGACGAAAGTTCAAAATACCGAAGTATGAAATTATCGGTATTTCCATGATGCGAAAACTTTGATTGGATTATTATTAGGCCATTTCCATTAATGTGCCGACAAACAAAGCGGCCCTGATAAACTTGATTAATATATTATAAGTAGATAGGTATTAAACTTAATGATGCGGCTATTGTTACTTTGAACTTTCGTGAGTTTGTATCAAAACCAGGATGTCGCCAGAAATTAAAGTAAGCAAGTACCAAGCAGCCTACTACGGTGCGACAATTGAAAGATTTGCAGATCACAATCATTAAAAATTAAATTATTAGATAATGTAAATTAAAACAAGACGAACGTTATTAAAAGGAAGAGGATAAATAAAAAGTTTAAAATTTCAAAAGCACGAGGAAGCGAGGGCTAATATCTAAATAATTAGGATGTAAATCCATTGTCTAGCTAAGTACTTATTATTTAACGATTGGAGGACTTTACTGTTGTTTTGTTCATCTTATTGTCATCAAAGGCTGATCTCCTTGATAGTGTCGATGATAATCATGTTTTGGCCGAGTTAACCGAAAAAGAGAAGGTTTTCTAATCAATCTGCATAGGTACTTCAAGCTTTCGGAGTAACGTAACATCGCAATGATGAACATTCTGAATAAAGCAAATCGTCATAGCGTACCTTCTGACTTACGTAAGTCATACTTTCAAACTTTATGTATACGGTACCTCGGTATTTTAAACTTCGAAGTTCAGTAATACAGTCTTATATAATAATCTACATTCTCCATTATTGTAAAATATTAAGCTGGGACACACAAATTATAAATACCCGACCCAATTTTTTGGGATAGCTGATTTTACTTCCGAACGAAATAATTGAAATATTATATATAGGTCAGTGCACCTTATTTGATTTGAAAAATGTTTGTGTTAGTAACTAACATTTCCAAACTATGTTATGTAAGTAAAAGTACAACGACAATTGCCATAAGATATCTAAACATTACCTAAACTTTCTGCAGGTCAATGACCGCAACAACTACTACCTACCTGTAATTAAAAATAAATGTAGACTTTTATGTAAATATTTGGTTATTAGTAAAACTTTTACCTAAAATTTCTTTCACAAAAGCGATTTGAGGGCATAGTCAGTGCTGATCACTTAATCCACAATTTTAGACAAGCACTCTTTTGACTTGAAAACTTTTTGTAATTACACAAAATGGCCACAATATGTAGTCATTACAAAGCTGTTTAGTTTAGTTCCTAAATTGTGTTAATTAAAAGAAAAGTTTCTCGTTTGGCCAACCGTTAAACACAAGCAAATTAATAGAAAAGTTTTGGATTCAGTTCACAGTTTTCATGGAATTAAAATCGAATACGTAATAGTTTCAAAAACTAATTTTACTTACCAAATGAAAGTTTGCTTTAGGTACTCGATATCGCGCGTTTCATTTTTGCCTTTCGAGATCATTGGAGAGACCAAAAAAAAAATATCCGTAAATTAATTCCCTAAATGGACGCAGACTAACACATTTAGCTGATTGAAACCAGACAGAGTGCTGCCTTGTGTTGAGATTCATTCAATAAACGTAAACCGATATGGGTACTCAAAGTTTTGTCTTGATATTATTTTCTTGTCATAGTTTTTGTTATTTTTGGGTGTGCACGTAAAACTTATTTTGGGTAACTATGGTACTTTTCAAACTTTATGGCGGCTCGGAAGTTAGGTGCAAATTAAAGAAGTGCAGTTGTCAAGAGGGCGTTGCTGGTATACATTTTTAATTATTTCTGTGGACATTAAATTGAAAAAAACGGGCCAAGTGCGAGTCTTACTCGTACACAGGGTTCCATAGCTCCAAACAATATATAATAACAAAGTTTGAAAGGTCATTCATTAGTAAACCTTCACTCAACCGCAAAACTAAATTTGTTGACAAAGTTACTGCTGCAGTTTGGTGAAAAAGTCCCATATCTCAAAAACTACATATCAAATCTTATTCAAACCAATTTTCGTTGAAAGTTTTTTTTACGTTCTACATCCCCATATTTTTTTCAGAATTTTCATCCTCTTACTTTAGAAATTAGAGTTCGGTACCATCAAAAAAATCCAAAAAGACACTAACTGGTTACTTTATTTAGAATAGGTAACACCATTAATAATGTTTTCTTGTTTCATCATAATTAAGGTAGGTACGGCTTATTTTTACTACAATGTCCAGCCAACTTTATTTTACAAGCAAAATCTGAGATAACCAGATCAAAATCACAATTTTAACTTCTATTCTAAGTTAGGTATTAATGATATTGAAGATTCGTTAATATCAACATTGCTTCTAGCGAGTTTGGTTTGTTATACCTAAAGATAAAATCTTTGTAGTTATGTACCTGCATAGTATAAATATTCATACAAAGCAAACTGGCCACCGCTTTACAAATAATGACAGGATGCCATTTATTATTCCTCATCTATTATTTTTTTAATAATTATCGGTTTCCATACTTTTTTCTGCAAACTCAGCTTGGTATAGTCTGTATTATTAACCGCGTACGAACCTTTTTGATAGGAATTGAGACGATTTATGTTTACAAATTGAAGCTGATTTATAATTTTGCCCATTTTAATTGATTTTAGACACTGAATGGGTAAACTTCTCTGTAATTCAGTTCGTTTTCTGAAATAAACATATGCTGGTTTTTGGAAGAGATATTTATTTTAATTCTATCTACACTACGAAACGAACGAGTTTTATCAAACGAATAAAAACATTGATCATAATACACAAAGTTTATTCAACTTATTAAGCATCATGCTTGACTTAGCTAATCCATTTCTTTGCCATTTACATCGACACTATGAATATTAATATAAATTTGGTTGTTCGTATACTACAAAGCACAAGCCGACGGATTAAGCATAATTTAAGTAAAGCCTAATCAAAACTGCCAAATTTTAAAGGATGAACAAAAACCCTACCTACAGGTTTAAACAAGCAAAAGGCATTATTTAATTCTTTTAAAAATAACGTAAAAGAGTGTAACGTTGAATGTTAACATGCAATAGTGCATAGGATAAGCATAATCGGCCTATAATGTTCCCACTGCTGGGACACAGGCCCCCTCTCTATGAGAGGGAGTGGGCTGTAATCCACCACGCGTTTGGTACATGTCTAACGTGACCATTTATTTTTTTTGTCAAAGCGGGACGTCTCTTGCGGAATTATAGTGAATAAAAGTTTTTGGTGGTTCACAAGTTTTTTTATTATAAAAGGTAATAACAATAGTTAAAAAATCGAAGCACTTATTACAAAATAATTAAGTAAGTAGGTTACATGAGTCACTAAGCAAGCCCCAGTAGTGGCGTGACTTCTACATAGTATTTTTGTATTTGTCGGCTGAACAAATTAAATATATCAAAGAAAAAAAAAACAAACAAATACTCTATCCTATCCTACTGTCGCGCGTCAGCGCGGCGCGCTTCGGGCCTGTCCACGGCGTCGTCAACGTGGAACGTTGCGGTAATGTGCTACGTTACGTTGCCTCGTCGTGCTAATGCACGGTACGGCAACGTCGCCGTGGGACGGCGCGTCACGCGTCGGCCGACGTCGTCGATTCGAAGCGCACAGGACAGGACAGGACAGTGAACAGGCCCTTCCACAGCCGGCCCGCGCCACGAGTCACGAGTTTTTTTTAAAATTATAATCTTTTGGTCTGTTTGCGAAAGCGGGACCATTTTGCCCTCGCTGGGGACAGCAGGACAGACAGCTTGAAAGCGGGACTGTCCCGCCTAAAGCGGGACGTATGGTCACGTTATACATGTCACATGTCTTTTTTAGTTCTAGGACATGCCACCATGTCACGATGTTTTCCTTCACCGTTTTGAGAGCAGCGGTGATGAAACAAATTACACAAAGTAATGCGCCTGCCTGGGTTTGAACCCACGGCTTACTACTTGTAAGTCGGGGCTGCCAACACTGGGCCACCGCTGCTCTCAATAGTGCATGCAGTCTGCAAAGTAAGAGAGTATTTATCTGTCTAGTCTAGGGATTAGGTTTAGCATGGGTTAAGCTGAAAATACAGGCAGTTAGTTCACCTCAGAACTTTATTATCTAAGAATGTTGACCTTATGGGTGCGGAGTATTATCAAAAAATCTGTCGAAGTATGAGAGTGAGGGAACAGAGAGTGCACCTATGCCTGCGCACACATTTGTGCACTATAATATCTCCCATGCCGATGGCTAGTCTCCACCAAGATCGGCAGTCGTGAACGAAATCGGTCAGGAGTACTTAATTGTATGTCACCGTAAAATTGTAAATACCGTTGTAGATTTTAAATTTATCTCGCCAGATGTGAACTTTAACCAAAGAAGTGAAGTTAGAATGATAAATAAGTTAGTGTTAATAACCGAACGCAGCGGTAACATACATTTTCCGTGTTTTAATATTTGTATGCGTGTGAACCTATGTGATTTTTTTTTTTTTTTTTTGAATGGCATCTCGCAGTTCAACCTATGAGGTTGTCGTCTGCTTAACCGGACTATCCTGTGGGTGCCTTTAGAGTAAGGCCTCCAGCCAGGGCATAAAAACTTACAAACTAAGCGACTGCACGCTAAGGGCACCCCCTGCGGGGTACGAACCTCGGCTTAGGGCGTCGCTGGGGGAAGACTGCATGGGGACAGGCTGGATCTGAATGGTATCATTATTTAGGGGCTGATTTAAAACTACTGGCACAGCATCGCGGGCTGACTCGAGCGAGGGTCGGGGAGGGCATGGACCGGGACGTCGCGACGGACCTCGACGGCGAGGTCGGAAAGACGGCGGTTTGAGTCGGAACTTTTTAAGAGTGCTAGTCTCTTTGCTACTCTCCTGGAGGAGGGTGATAACATCATCTGGAGTGACAAGGGTATGCCTAGGACGGCGTACTGTACTAATGCGCGAGGGTTCGTAACGGGCGGCCGCTGCGATCAGGGGATTACGGTGTTTAATGGCGTTATCGAAGAAACGCTTCGAAAGACGTTTCATAAACTGAAGGACGGTGGGCATTCTAAGGTCTACGTGTAGACGGTCATTGCGGACATAAAAAGGGGCTCCCGTGACTCTACGTAAGAACCGGTTCTGTAAAACTTGCATCCTATGGATGTACTTAGGCTTGGTGTGAGCGTACACGACGCAAGCGTACGTCATAATGGGGCGGATCACCGCGGTATAAAGGCGCAACTTGCACTTGAGTGACAACTTGCTTTTTGCCGAAATCATGAAATGAAGCCTACCCATAGCAAACGCAGCTCGGTCGCGAGCTGCTTTGATGTGCGCCGCGAAAGACAAGTGGTTGTCAAGTATGACTCCTAAGTACTTGGCTTGCTTCTCCCAAGGGATAGGCTTACCGTACATAGTGATCGGGCTGAGCGCGGGTGGCTTAATTTTACGCTGTTTAGAGAAAAGAACTGCCTGGCTCTTGTCGGGGTTCACCTCGATTCTCCATTTCCGGAACCAAGCGCCTAAGACGTTGGCTGAGGTTTGGAGGGTGCTATAGATAGCGTCGTGACTGCGGCCAGTGTAATAAATGGCCGTGTCGTCCGCGAACAGGGCTAACTGAGCCTTCTTGCTCTTGGGGATGTCACTGGTGAACAGAGTAAAGATAAGGGGAGAGACGACGGAGCCCTGAGGGACTCCGGCTCTAATGGGGTGGGGGGAAGACAGTGCCTTCCCGATGCGATAGCGGAAGGTGCGATCCGACAGAAAGTCTCGTAAGATGAGCACGAGACGGTCCGGCACTCCCAGTTTGTACAGCTTATATAATAAGCCGTTGTGCCAGACTTTGTCGAAAGCCTTTGCTATGTCGAAGTACAACACACCCGTCATCGCTCCACGCTGGAAGCCAGCGCTCAAGTGTTCTACGATGCGATGGGCCTGTTGAATGCAGGAGTGTCCGGTCCTGAAGCCGAACTGCTCGTTGGGGATGAGACTCTTAGCCTCGGCGAAGTCTTTGAGTCGCTTATAAATAAGTCTCTCGTAGATTTTGCCGAGTGCGTTCAGGAGACTGATAGGTCTGTAGCTTGAGGGCTCAGACTTGGGTTTGCCTGGCTTGGCGAAACCGATGACAGTGGCCTCTTTCCATATTTGGGGAAAGGCGTTGTTGCTCAGGGCGCCATTGAAGATGGCCGCCATTAACACGACGAGCTGAGCGGGGAGGAGTTTTAACACCCTATTGGTGATTCCGTCGGAGCCGGGTGCTTTCCGCGGTTGAAGCTTATTAATGATGTCTTGCACTTCGTCAGCTGTGACCGAAGGCAGAGGATCATCAGGGTCTTCTACGGGAGGGAGGGCGGCTTTACGTTCGACGAATGCGTTCACCTCATCGAGATGTCGCTTGTCTACTGGTTGAGAGCTGGGGGAGCACTGGGACTCCAGGCTGTCGGCTAGGCATTCGGCCTTCTCAGAGTCGTCGAATGCGACGCTCTTATCGGGTCGGGTGAGGGGAGGCATCGAAGCCTCTTCGGTGGAGCGCAACTTGCGTTGGAGCTGCCAGAAGGCTAGGTGGGTAGGCTCGAGCTCGCTAAGCGTCTTGTCCCATTGATCTGAACGATGCTCACTAGTGCGCTTCTTTACAGCACGCTGTAAATAACGCATGTGAGCTTTGTTCGCGTCGCAGGGAAAGTTGCTGTAGGCACGGATGGCCGCGTTTTTCTCGGTTATCAGTTCACGTACGTCAGCGGGTAGAATCCAGCGTTGATCGCTCATTGCTGGAACTTCCCGTGAGCAATCCTTTAGTACGGATTGCACGTGTTCTGTAAACGAGTTGATGGCGGCCGTCGTGTCTGCGACTGAGACAATGTGGTCGGGGATGGCCTCCAGGTGAGGCGACGTGGTGGATTTCAGCTTTTCGCTGACTTTCCTCCAGTCGGTTATCACTTGGGTCGGCGGGGGCTGGCTGGGGTCAGAGGGACCCGAGCGGGGAACTAAGTGCATGAGCACTGGTCGATGGTCTGAGTTAAGCTCATGTAAAGTCTCGATGGAATGCAACTTAAGGTTGACATTCTTGAGTAGCGCTATGTCGAGAACGTCCGGACGTTGGTCGGGGTCGTGGGGATAGTGAGTGTGCTCCATAGGAGCGATGGGATCGAAGTTGAGGGACTCACCCAGGTTATACACGTGACGTCCTCTGGCAGAGGTCGTCGTGCTGTTCCAGGCGGGGTGTTTGGCGTTGAGGTCGCCCGCTATGATAACGGAGTCACTCAAGCCGAAGAGGACGGCAAGGTCTTTGGTGAACAGAGTGTGCTCCTCGGACGTGCCGCCGGGAGGGATGTACGCGGAGGCGATAGTGATCGATTGATGACCGGTCATGCCTAGTCGACAAACTGAAGTCTCGAGCAGAGACTCCATGGGAGGGGGATCTAAGGGGATGCAGTGCAGTTCCTTTCTATAATAGATTAGAGTACCGCCCTTGTGGCAACGTGACCGATCGTTGCGAACTATGCGATAGTTGGCAATTCTCGGATCGCGGTGACTGGGCTTTAGGAAGGTCTCCTGTATGAGGAGGATATCAATTTGATGGTCGCGGAGGAAAGTGGCGATCTCATCACGCTGGCCTTTGATGCCATTGGCATTAAAGTACCCTAATTTAAGGGATCGGGGTTTGGTACACGTTAATCGCGTGTGAACCTATGTGATCTAATTTGTTTTTTTTTATTTGATTTAAACTAACAAACAAATAAGTATGGCGGCGCGGGGCACATAGCTTTCAACCAATCAGGCGGCGAAGTGCGTTCCGTCGCATGCCATTTCACAATTTGACGGTTTCACTTTGATAGATTATATTCTACCGAAAAAGAATGCGTTAAATTGTAAGCAGTATGTTACGGTTCACAATTTTTCGACATTCACAATCTCGCGAGATAGATTATAATCTAACGGTATTTACAATTTTACGGTGACATATATTTATACATTATTAAAAAACTAAACGAATCTAAAGGTGGATACGGCATGGCAATTGTGTGCTGTGTTCGATTTCCGCGCAGAACAAATATTTGATTGATCTACAAATAGCTGTTTCGAATCTGGCTTTGTGTTTTAAACTTAGGAAATCATGACCCAGGACAAATTGCAAGTGCGGAGTAACGCTGTTATTTAAATCAAATGACATATTTTTATGAATACGTTTTTTTTACGGTGTGTTAACTGCCTGCATTCACAGTCACGAATGTTTGTGTAAGTAAAAAAGTGCATTGAAAAATGTTTTTGTAAAAATAAAACTAGAAAATAGAACATGTAGCGCAGCGTATGGAATGGATCATGAAACAATTCATAAAACGCAGACTGGCGACATATTTGATTAAGATGTGTTATACAATGGGTTAGTAAATGTTACTGTACTGTTAATATTTTTCTTCTTCAAAGTAAAATCGAAATACAGGGTGGTTTCAATTATATTGATATACAACTTTGTGATATTCAAAGGGTATTTGAATTCTGGAACAAAGAGCCCATGCTTCAAGTTTTATAAAACGTTGCTACTGAGCTGTAGCGGGAGTAACAAACTAATTTGAAATCTCACTAAGATTGTAAAACTCTCAAAGTGGTTTAAATAAATATTTTGACAACAACGTGTCACGCAAAAATTGCAACAACAACGGTTCGCTATCTACTTGAAGCATGAGCAATCCTTAAAAAAGAAGGCTGTATGTTAAAAACAAGCAAAAGTATTAAAGAGATCCTTAAAATTAAGTAGAGAAAGTGTTGCTATTACGCTTACACCTACATACAGTTATCGAACGAGGTCCTTTGCTAACAGATCGGCGCTAAGTTCATCCTCATTAACTTATAGGTACGTGTTGAGTCAAGTGATGCATTTGTAGATACAAAGAAAAAGAATAGAGTTTTATTCGCTACGAAGTATTCACTCACTAAATCTATTTCTATCTACTCAGACTTACTGCCTGTCTAGCTACAGACTAGTTTATAAAGTCTACACAGTGGGTACGATACAATACTCGTAAAGGAACTTTACCGTGCGGTGATGCTCGACTCGCTATGGCAACGGGGAGCTACGGGAGCTCAATCTAATGCTATCAATCTTATAGTTGTACCTAGAGCACTAGAACAACGTGCTGAGTGATGAGTTAATACAAATGCACAACTGTCAGTATCCTCGAAAATCATATCATTAAGTATTCAGAAGGCTTCGGAACAAGGTATACACTACATGAAAAGTAGGTATTTATTTTAATTTTTTGAGGGTTACAATTTGTTAAAAAGTTTCGAGTGTCATCATTACAAAGGCACTCACCGCTGTCGAAGTTTTCATTAGTGTTCATGGCGGCCATTTTGGTGTTGGTGATATCCTTGAAGGAGGCGAGAAATAAAACCACTTCTCGTTTCTCATTCTTAATTGGGACGATGTCGAGCAGGCACCAAAAGGGAGATCCTGTGAAGTTTAATGAATGTTAATTTCGGTGGAAATTCAAAGGAAGGACCGAGTGCCAGAAACATAGATTATGTATGAATGAAGCTTAAGATTTTTTGCGAACCGGTGTTCGAGACTTTAATGTTCCGTAAAGCGCTCGTCCGACGTCATTTTGAAGTGGGTCCTCAACGTGGTGTCGGTGCTCTGAAGAGTGTCATTCTAAAAGCAGTTAATGCTGCTGACGAGGAACAGCTGTCTACTTGTAAAAGTTTAATTTGGTCGAATGGAATCGTAAACCTCTTATTGGTTTTGTTTACGATTGTGGCATGGACGACGTTTTGCAAAGGATCGAGGGTCGAATGAAAAGTCTTTCTTTTATAGAAATAAATTAAAAAGCAGATTTTATGACTCTGCTTTTTAATTTATTTTAATATATTATTATAACCTCACTATGTCTTTAGTAATTCTGTCACTAGAGCGTGTGACGTTTACTGTGCATGCCACTGCGCAATTAGTATTAATAGATAAGCAAATCATTTATGCACATGTGGCATAGAAAATAGGACATCAGAGGAAAAATAACACAATTTTATTTTATGAATTGATCTACCGATCTGCTAAATCAAATAAAAACACACGTTTCAAAAAATTTACCTTGGTTGCGGACGCAGGTGTATTCTGATTTAAAAAAAAGAAAATTTAACGTAGGAGACTTCGATACGGGCGAAACTCGAAAGTGCAAAGCTTATAAACGTTTTGGTTGCTTTTCCACAAATGCAATTTAATGGGAAAGCTTCTCTTCGATATTGATTTTTTCACTTTTAAAAGGCATGGTTATGCTTACTATAATGTACATATTATATTTTATTTTTATTTTGGTAGCTTCCTAAAATTTTGGTGGCTTCATTAAAGTGAAATAATACGTGCAAGTTTAACCGAATTTCTAATCATTTAATAGACGACATTTGCATAGCATATCAAAGTCACCTCACACATATTTCTTCAAGTAGGTGCAGCAACCAAAAAAAAATTCAGGAGTAGGAAATATCTGTTATTGACACTTCTCCCTCGCAAACTTTGTAAGTGTCACTTAAGACGATGCGAAGATTTTGTGTTAATGGACTGATGGTTACCCGTATATTTAATCAATCAACCTCCATTGGGTACGTAGACTAGGATTTTAAATGACAATGAGCCTGTTGCACTAAGGGCAAGAGAATGTGAAATGATGACGAAGATTTCAAATACAACTCACCATTTTTCTTATAAAATATAAGTTCTAGTTTAAGTTCGTGCTTGGCTTCGAGCGCGGTGTCGATCTCATGCCGGTGCTCGTCCCTTGTGTCGGGTCCGTGCAGGAACTTGCACGCGCACCCCTTCTGCATGATGTGCGCGCGCGCCCAGCCCGTCAGCTCGCAGAATCCATCCGAACAGTACACGATGGGGTAGCATGGCACCTGTGCGTTGCCCAGCACGAAGTTGCTGTCTGTTGACATGAAAAAAAACATGGGGATAAGAGACAGGTCCAACGAAAATTGTAACAGAAGGAACAGTATTCAGCTGTTAGCATATCACATACATAATGTTTGAGGAAAATATCAGCTTTGCAAAGTGTCTGCGAGTGTTAAATAAACTCATATGTTTTTCCGACGGACGTTCGCAGAAACTTAAGAACGCTACCTGTAACGAACCTTCTACTTATTGTGCTTAGTGCACATTTTTACATAGCGAACGCACACACGCAAATTGGTTACGAGAACTATACACCTGAACTTTCTGAAGAAGGTTTTCTAAGCTCAGTGTTTGTTCTTCTAGGGCGTGGGGACGACCTAGAAGATGTATGTATGTAAGTGAAACCACAACAGTGCACCCAAACACCTTTTCTTAGACGTCTTTCATTCTTCCAGAGACTATAGATTTTCGTAACGACTGCATCATATAAAGGTATCTATTATCTAGTTGTAGTTACCGGCTAGTACGGCCACAGTGACAGTAGACTTTACGTAGTTCTTGCCACTATCGACTGTTATTTAATGGGTAAGCAGGGTAAGGACACCGCTGCCGCAACGAAAATTTGTTTTGTAACGGGAGCAGTGTCCTAAAGTACTGTAACGAGGAATTGGCAGTGCTATGCCCTAAAAGCAATGTGCATACATCTGAATACCACGCTGAGGTACCTACATCTGTCATCTGGCGGGAAGATGAAAAAAATAGTACCTACGATAAAGAGATTCTACTTAACTGGGCAGCATAATGGGTTTAAAACTACCCTTAACGCAGCCGAAAGGCACTTGTTCACCCCGTCATTGCGATCATTTATTTTGTTCTGGACTACAATAGGGTACCTTCTAGTTACGGAGATATTAGAGGTAAGATGTGCAATTTTTCAGAAGTTTTTAAAAAAAAGTTTTTCATTTTAATAACTTTACTTGAAATACCTCCATGTCTCCCTGTACTATTCAATGCATGCATCAGCACAATGTTTAGAGTGCATTACACTGAGCCCTACGGTATATTGTTTTTTTACCCAAAAAAAAAAATATTTCTTTGCCCAGCAATAATTTTTACGTAGAATTACTTACTTTTATTTAAAGGATGTTTGGTTGACGGCTTCGTCACCCAAGCATTCTGTACATTCATTCTGTACGTTCAGTCCCAAGTAACGGGTCTGTGTAAAAGCACTAGTTACACAGTTGACAACATACTAAGTGTCACCCTCGTGTATTCTTACAAAGTTTGCACCCACTGGTGCGATTCGTGCAGAATCACTGGTATAAGTCTCTTTACACCTTGTATAAATTGTATTTATTGCACCAAAATAAATAGGATAAAACAAAAATTTATAATTAGCTAAATTATAAATTTTTATTTTATATCCTATTTATTTGCCATTATCGAAAATACAATGAACACACACACACACACAATTAAAGCTATCATGACAGCCATAATTATAGCAGTAATTAAAATGGTGAATGAGGATACGATAATTAAATTAAAATTAAATGCTATCGGCATTTCGAAACGATAAATCATTACCGCAAACACGTGACATAATTTTGCAGCGACATAAAAACAAGTTAAGGGGGAAACATACTTACGTCTCATGGCGTGTCGTGACGCGCCAGAACCAAATCGGTTTCATAGATTTAATATGGTTAGGGACATATTTGCATGGCGTGTCGTGTCGCAACGATGTATGAAACCGTATGCTACTGGCGCGTCACGACACGCCACTACACGTAAGTGTGTTTCCGCCTTTAGTCGCACGTCGCGTGTGGCGGGCTTTGTTGATACTCGTTTACACGTTTCAGAGTATTTTACACAGAATTGCCGTTCTAATATTCGCTTTGAGCTAACACTAAACAACGCGCCCGTTTATTTAATTTCACTTCTGAAAGTGCTTTGATTTCCCATCTGTTGTTGGTCTGTTGGGCTAGTAGCTTTCCAGTTACTTCACTGATTGTAATGGATTTCTGACTATTTACAAATACACCCTACACAGATTGTTCTAAAACAATACAGGGTGAAATGGACACCGATGCAAAAACTGTTACCGCGTAGGTACTCAGTACATCATGCTAAAGCTCAAACTTTAAAAAAAACATCCGTATTTTTCTTTAAATTAGCTATTCCATACATTTCGACCGTATAGGTTTGTAGTAGATTTCACTTTTGTAGGAAAAATCTGTTTCTTATTTTTTTTTTATGTACACACCAAACACTTAACAGGACAATACATTAAGATACAAACATATTCTCAATTCTTCTTATTAAAATTACCGATGAAAAATGCCTTGTTCAAAATGAGGTACTTGGTAAAGAGTACGTGGTAACCGTTTTTTGCGTATATATGGATCTGTTCACATAGTGTTATCTATATTCAGAGCCGATATATATAGATAGGTTCGAAAAAGTCTTTTTAAACCACAGAAATTGGTATTTACCACCGAGTTATATATGTACAATAAACCCACTCGATTCTGAAGCCAATTCGATCTAACTAATATTATAAATGCGAAAGTTAAGTTTGTTTGTTTGTTATCTTCACGCCTGAACCACTAAACCGATCATCCCGTACAAAATGTAACCCGGTGGGAAAAGCAGCTACGCTATATAGACATGCATGACTTAAAGACATCAGTACGTCTACCATGAGTTTTAACCATCTATACTCGCTAGCGTCTGTAGTTAAAAAAATGTATGAAAACTTTTACAGCGCCTCTAGCGGATAGTTGGGTACTAAAATGCGCAGTATGAGTCACTGTAGTTATCTATCCTACGTCACCGTGTAGTAAACTATACTACAGCGACTGCAAGTTTGGGCTTCATTTGCTTAGAATTTGGTAGTAAGCACCAACACAGCTCATCGTACCACTGAAAAATCTAAATATAGTATTTGCGTATTGACGGAACTATTGCAGTTACGTCAAGCGATCTAACTATGACAACTCATGGTAGACGTACAGGGGTGGTATGTGTGACGTCAATGAACCTTGCACAATGGTTGATTTTTTAGTTTCAGTCTATAGTTCAGGTGGCCTACCATGACGTCTTAAAACAATATTGTTTCATTCTTATTCCAGAGTCGGAAAGAGACGGAGCTATACAGGTCGTCTAGCTCCATCTCTTTCCCACTCTGGAATAAGAATGAAACAATAATGTTTAAAGTCGTCATAATAACCCCCCTGATCTCCGTCACAGGTATTGTATTAAAAGTGAAATGGTTTGAAGTGCTCTTAGTAGGAGCGTCGTCGATATGTAAATACCTGTCCCCCTTTTAGCACTTGACCTCGTACATCAAACGATCTGCGTGATAGTCATTTTGTCGCAAGCTTAACAATTTAGGTATACTTTTAAAATGCATTAAAAAGAAGTCGGTTGTTGTTTCGCGTCTTATGTTAAGAAGTTATTGAGAGGTTGAAAACTTAGGAAAGCACTCTACGAACTCTATTGTGTGCAGAATCTTAAGGACAATTATTCAACCTGACTTTCAAAAACTATAAACCTACACTACCTAATGTGTAAACATTATTTCTAATTTTGTACGCCTTGCACGGCAGCACATAGTGAGACATAACTTTATTGATAACACCATGTACTTACTTTTACCTATGTGTCACGAATAAACATATTTGAATTTGAAAATTTTTCATTTTTTCTTTAGACAGTATTCACAAATATTTTTACTAAAAATACTTTCATTCATTTTCGGTTAAAATGAAAGAACGATGTGGACGTATTCCTATTGAATATCATAAAAGCGTGCCTAGGTACAGTACAGGTTAGGTTAAAGTTTTGATTGCTCTCCGGTGAGCGCCCCTACCCACGTTTAAGCGGTGAGTGGACGATGAGCGTTTAATCCCGGAACTTTGTTCATAGCATTTGACGTACGTAAGTGTTAACACCCATGAGACTCACGTCTACATTTTTTATGAAGCCCTGGTGGTCGCGATTGAAATTTAAATGCAGGAAAATTGTACAGGAAAAAACTTTAGCTATCTCGTAGTTAATGGACTTTATCTTTTCCCCCATAACATAATAGAGTAAGATCCCAGGGCCGCCAGACGTCACGTATTTTCTGACGAATGAAATGTGGACGATTGAGTAGTGTTATTATGTACTAAGAACGCATGCGTACCTGCTAGCTTGCTTAGACGGCCAATTTTCAGGTATCAGGTAATCAAGGTACATAAAAACATGACTTACCTCACGTAAATTCTGAAAGCTGATTTTTACGTATATTTAAGGCAATATCCTTAATAATACGTCGCCAATACTGCCAGACACTTTTCGTGGGCCGTTTTGCTTAACAGACGCTTTAAAGCTCCAAAAATTATTACTTAACTTCACGTAAATTCTGATGCTCCATTTTTATATATGTCCACCAGACAACTATTTTAAAACCTTTTACAAGAAGACAGACCGATCCAAGGGGCCAATCATCCCCAATTCAATTTTAATAAATCTCTGTTGGTAGGAGCGCGAGGGCATTTTATCTACGCGCATGAGATTGAGTGAGATATGTATTAATACATATCTCACTCAATCTGTTGCGCGTACTCTCACTCTCTTACAGTTTACTAATATCACTTAATTGTTAATATAAAAAATCAGCGAAAATTTAAAAAAATCAGGTAAATAATAAAAAATTAACATGTAAAAAAATGCTCATTTGGCTACAATAATAATAGAATTTTATCGTGTAAGCTGTTTAGATAAATTCGAAAAAACTTCAATTTTTTTTTAAAGTACTGTCAAAAATTCGATATTGTTAACAAATTAATTGAATAACAGCATTTTTTTCAAATCATTTATATATTGAGAATTAATCTTAAAAAATTCCAAAGAAGAAAAACATTAATCTCTCAACATTTCTGAGTAGGCCCCTAATCTTCATTATCATCGTCATTGAAATTAACAAAAAATCAATTTTATTTTACATAGGCCTACGAGTACGTGGGCATTTATAAAACGTCAACAAAAGGTGCACGGTTCGGGTTGTCGTTTCCTATGGAGAAGAACCGGCAAGAATCTCCATGGCTACTCTTTTAAAATCATTTGGTTTTACAATATTTAAAGTACTAACGCTTTACAGCGTTACTTAAGTACTAACGCTTTATAGCCTTAGTACTTAAGTGTGGGAGGACAGCGTAGGCCCGACAATAAGTCGTTGCTTACTACAGAAGGTAGAAAAAGATAAAAAAAAGACAACAATGTCCAAACATTCACAAAAAAAAAAAAAAAAACAGAATATTGACACAGATGTTATCATCAGTGCTGTAACTATTCCGAATAATTTACGAATGGTGCAATGATTGGAAAACTATTCTTAAAAAAAATGAATAAAAAGAATGGAAAAAATAATATTGGGAATCCCACCCAATGCATTTCATGTAAAATGTTGCCAAGACGACCACACGACGACGCCCTGTGAAAAAGATATCAGATCTCTTGTAGAGCCAAGCTTCTGAATCTACACGGCCTAACTCTACCGGCCCTAACTTCACAAATTCTACGTATCAGTAAAAATGTATGGCTTCGCCGTTTCGCTACCGTAGTGGAGGTGATGCGAATATTTAGTTTCTGAAGTAAGTAACGAAACAGCCACGTTCGAGTACGTTCTACATGCCCATATTTTTTCAGATTTTTTCTCCTCTTACTTAAGAAATTAGAGGGGGGGGGGGACACGTTTTACCACTTTGGAAGTGTCTATCTTTCAAAAGATTAACTTTGAAAAAAATTGGTTTCAGGAACCTCCATGTCATTTTTAAAGACCTACCTATAGACACCCCACACGTATAGGTTTGAGAGTTTTTTTTTTAGTTTCAGTTACGTGTGGGGGGGGATATCCGTACCTATATTTTTTTTATTTTTGTACAAAAATCATAAAGCGGTTTACAGAATACATCTACCTACCAAGTTTCAGCGGTGCAGTCCTAATAGTTTCGGAATAAAGTGGCTTTGATATACGGACGGACCGACAAACAAACAGATATGACAAATCTATAAGGGTTCCGTTTTTTGCCATTCGGCTACGGAACCCTAAAAAGCGGAACCGCGATGGCCTAAAGCGGAAAGCGGAACCATTGTACTAAATTTTCCAAAAGGTGGGGTAAAAAGCGGAAAAGCGGTGTATCTGACAACACTGCTTGCGAGTGAATTTAACTGTTGGCCCGAAGAGGGCCTTGATATTGCAATCTGAGTGAGACACACGCGCATGAGGCTGATCTCATGCGCGTAGATTACATTAAGAGTTAAGATTAAGAGTACATTAAAATTGAATTGGGGATGATTGGCCCCTTGGATCGGTCTGTCTTCTTGTAAAAGGTTTTAAAATAGTTGTCTGGTGGACATATATAAAAATGAAGCATCAGAATTTACGTGAAGTTAAGTAATAATTTTTGGACCTTTAAAGCGTCTGTTAAGCAAAACGGCCCACGAAAAGTGTCTGGCAGTATTGGCGACTTATTATTAAGGATATTGCCTTAAATATACGTAAAAATCAGCTTTCAGAATTTACGTGAGGTAAGTCATGTTTTTATGTACCTTGATTACCTGATACCTGAAAATTGGCCGTCTAAGCAAGCTAGCAGGTATGCATGCGTTCTTAGTACATACTAACACTACTCAATCGTCCACATTTCATTCGTCAGAAAATACGTGACGTCTGGCGGCCCTGGGATCTTGGACTATAATGATTGACTGCATAATGACAACTCCACCGTTTTACTATCCTGAATAATAAAGAAGACGGGATCGCAAAATAGATACATACTTTTTATTAAAAAAAACTCATAAAATGCCTAAAAATACTCATAATGCCTGTGGCCAATCTAATAGAAAAACTAACCCAATTCAATGTTACAAAGTTGCGGCTCCCAAAACTAATCTTTGAATAGGGAAAATAGTTGATATTCATGGGTGGAATATTTGCGGTCGAAATTCCACTTTTCGGGTTTCGGCTACATCCCTAGCTGAGCCCAATATCAAACGTGTTACATGACAGTATTAGTATTTAGCTCGCTCAGCGAGATGTTACGAACCGACCGGAAGGGAATTGTATTGGCTTTCCAGTTGCCTTAATATTCAAGCAATCTCCCCAACAGAGACGCAATTGCATTCCCACAAACTTGCTCTAAAGGATGGCTAACTAGGCAGTTACGTTTGAAATAATGTTGCACTAAAATTGGAAAACAGTTGACGAAGCTGAAAGGCACTTGTTCTCCCCATACTAGCCATACCACTTGGACCATACCTGTGAACTTCTAGCTACGAAGATATTGGAGTTTCAAACTTTTTCACAAGTTTTTTTTTTTTTAATACTGGATTTTAAGATTATAACTTTACTTTAAATACCTGTTTACTATTTAATGCATCCATCCATCAGCACAATGTTTTGAGTGCGTGAGTTTGAGTTGAGTTTTACCGTAAAACGTCATTGAAACCCGCGTGTGTTTTCCAGCAATAGTTTTTGCGTAGAGCTACTTTAGTTTGATTACAGAATGTTTGTTTGACGGCTTCGTGAAGGCTCCATTTACACCTTGTATAACTTTTCACGTTTCTAACTTCAAGCAATTTGGTATGTAAACTAAAAATTCCATTGCATCTATTGCATTTTTTGCTGATACCGAAACTATTTCGAGGTTTTATGTTTCTAAACCTTATTTTAGTTATCTAGTTTTAAAAATAATATTAATTTGTAAAATGTAATAAAATAAAAGATGTAGGTAAACCTTATTTTGCTATTTGGAGGTCATAAAATTGTAAGGTGGCATTAACCAAATGACGTCACACGTAGGGCTGATTGAGTCTACTTTCAGTGTACTTGACAAATTATCAAAAATAATACCTTAAAATAACTTAACATACCTAAAAAAATAATTATAAATTACAAAATTGTATCATAAAAACAACCTCAAGCAATTTAATTTTAATACATACTTCCTTTCTATAAAGGAATAAATTGTCTATTCATCAAAATTCGACGCAACAACGATTCAACGTAAACGTGCTTTTTCATGAAGCTCTAAAATCACTCAAACAATTTGGGAATCGCAAACTATTTCGAGCGATAATTGAGCGGAAATGATATTGGATTCCATTTTGCGCCAACACAAAGTGTAAAGCTATTTCGAAAATGTAGGTAGAAGGCATTCCTACAAAATTGGTCTAGGTGACAACCCTGTTGGCGCTTCCTTATCGCCCCTCTCGACCCACACAGGTATATGTATATGTCGGAGCCGGTCTATAGTACGGACAAAATGAATCGAAAGCGCGCCAAAGCAGTCTACTCACACCTAAGCGCGCTTACTACAGAGTCGTGATGTTTCGAGCTCGCTGCGAAGAGGACGGTCAGTGTCTGATCGCGGCGGAGTCAAGATGTCCCGAAACTGTATCCCGATTCATGGTGCCTAATGTTATTAAATTGTGTTGGATTGTAATTTCAAGTAATTTGTTAGTTCGATAAAAGCAGTGTACTTTGTTTAGTGTGTGTTTTCATAGCACGAAACCCATGTTCCGCCCACATGATAACCGAGTCTTGCGAAATAAAATCACCTAACTGCGACATATATTTCATCTTTTCAAGTCACAAAGTTCACCCGACCTCGCCGTCGAGGTCCGTCGCGACGTCCCGGTCCTTGCCGTCCCCGACCCTCGCTCGAGCCAGCCCGCCGTGCATTGCCAGTGGTTTTAAATCAGCCTCGAAATAATGATATCATTCAGATCCAGCCTGTCCCCATGCTGTCCTCTACCAGCGACGCCCTAAGCCGAGGCTCGTACCCCGCAGGGAGTGCCCTTAGCGTGTAGTCGCTTAGTTTGTAAGTAGTTTTAATGCCCTGGCCGACGACAACCTCCTAGGTTGAACAGCGAGACAAAATTCGCAAAAATAAAATCGAAAAGCTCACTCCACTCTAGCGTTAACATTGGTAAAGTATCGCGTAGGTATATACCTCGTGGATAGCCCCGCACTACGGAATTTATTTGCTGATTCCCGTCAGCAAAATATAATGTTTAATATAATATTATTTACTTTACGGTTTACTTTCATAATGGTGTGATGCGATAGTTTAGATATTATTAATAATTGTAAACGGGATATTTACCACGTTTACAATTTCACATTGTTTTTTTTATTTTATTTTTAGATAGTGTAGATGTTATGTCAGGACTCAAGATAGACGCCAATATGCAATAGCGTTAGTGTGTTTTGGTTTTGGTAGAATCCAAAATGTGGTGCAGTTTGAATTTCTTTAGTAGAAGACGTACAGGATGGATGGTACACCGACGTGAAAACGGTTATATCTTCAATTTAAAAGTCAAGCATAGCTAATTTAAACATTCGTATTGCCGGAATAATATAAGGAAAAAAGTAAAATACTTAATGTTGTTTAAGTAATATTTGTAAAATAAGTGTGTTGTTTTTTTTTTCGAAACAATTTTCGCAATAGTTATCTTTTATACTAACGAGATTTGAACTCTAACTAATCCATTAACTATAGAGTTCTTATAGATTAAATAAATTGATCAAGACGAAGGTGTAGCAAAATTCATGAATAAATAAATTATGTTTTACAGATTATAATCTGAAATAAATCTCTTAAAGCTGTCTCATACTTTAGAAATACATAAACAATCTGTTTTTAACGCTAATTTTTGCCCGTAATTTAAAGTTTTGGAAAATAATCAACGTATAATCATCGGACGGTTTTTGATTAAATATTTAGGTGAAAGCCAGCTTGTGGAGACGTTGTTTTGGTTAAACATTCTAACTATCCACAAACAAGTTTTTACCACTGATAAATTGTTTCTACGGTCTAAAAACCCATGTCAAAGTCAAAATGAACTCTCTTACAACAGTTACTTTTAAATAACAAAAACATTAATTATTTACCTAATAAAGGTAGCAAAAATAATGTTTTAAAAATAGTAATTGAACCTTGACGCCTGTTACGTTAAGCTCAGAAGTCTCTATAATGGGGAAAGTTTTTAATGAACAGTAAAAAATATTGAAGTTCGTTAGTATTCTATTACAGTGTGGGCAAATATTAAAGCTTCGAAGAAGAATTACCTTTTGTCTATAAAAATATGTAAAGTGATAAACTAGGTTGGCTGTAGAACTAATATTTGTGGTAGTCTGAGTAAATAGATCGAAACCAATGTATATTCTTGAATACATACGGGAGAATAGAATACTTTTGTATGTTCAGATAAATATTAGTTCTAATATTATTTCACGTTAGGCCTACCATTGTTTAGACAAAGCTTAATACCCAGTCGTAATAATGATAACCATCTAGTTAAGCCAATATTTCCTTCCAGTTTCCGTGGAGGTACAAGATATTTCCTACCCCACTAATAGGCGAGCCATTGTTTTAGTGATATTTCACATCCGCAGCACATAAACACGGCCTGATAACGACTAGATATAATAGTACATTACGATATTAGTGCGTTATGATGGTTATAACATGCGAGGCGGAATTTCAGCCCGAGCCGAAGGCGAGGGCGTAATTGAGCCGAGCATGTTATAACCAATACGCACGTATATCGTACGACGTTTTTTAACACATTTGCGAGGAAACAGAAAAAAAAAAAAAACATTTTATATTTTGTTCATTTCTAATTATTGAAACAGGTATTGAAATTACAATTATTAAAATGATACGTAGTTGTAGTTGGTTTTTTAATTATGTTTTTATTATTATTATTACCTACTATTCATAATGTCATTGTTTTGTGTTAGGGTAAATCTTGGAGACGACGAAACTTCTTGAAAGGCGGCAGAAGAGCATTGTAATTCGTCATTAGTTGTAAATAAAAAAATATCCTCAGTAGAAGTAGAGGGCCGCGGCTCAGGGCAAAACTTCTTCGTTTGTGGCTCCAAATTTATTGCCTGAGTTATTTTGGCACTTATATAAAAGATCGGGGTATTTTGTTTTTAGTGTTTGGGACTTTAATTAAAAGCATTTTGCCTTGATTTTCAATGTCATTTGTGGTAATATTGTGAAGCTCTTGCCGTCTACATGCACCATTAATACCAAATATTAACGCAACCTGAAAAGAAATAAAAATGTGTAAGATAAGGTATATAGGTATTTAGCTTACAGACGGTCGTTAAAAAATATGTAAAAGAGTATGTACGGTAGATCAATATATAAAATAAGGAGGCAAACTGACCTTAGTGCCCATTTACGAAGGCGCGGCGCGTGGAGCGGGGCGGTGCGCGGCGCGTTCCGCTTTAAATTCAAACATAAGGCGATGTTTGAGAGCGTTTACAGAGAAGCGGTCTGACGCCCGTTTGCTTGAGATATAGGCGGCCGACGCGGCGTTATGTCAAACAGACAATACAAGCAAACGGCAGTGCCCGGGTTCGATTCCCATACGGAACGAATTTACAACGTCGTAGTTTTATCCGAAAATAATCATTTTATTTTTATTTTAAATTTTGTAGTGATTTTTTTTCGTAAATTGTTCAGTTTTTACTAGCTTTTATTTAACTTTCAATGTATGTAATATGTATGTATGTTTGTTTGGGTAGAATCTTGGAAGCTAAATTAGAACCACTTCCCGATTTCCGATTGAGCTGAAATTTTGCACACACCTTTGGTTGTAAGAACAGAATATTAATATGACAGACATAACTTAATCCTGCAGCCTGGATCGTCTCCTCACGAGAGAACTCCTCAACGGTTAATAGCACAGACATGAAACTTTGCATACAAGTTTATATTTGATGGATAATCACGATTTGTATAATGAACTCATCCTGCAGCCAGGATCTTTTTCTCACGAGGGCACTCCTCAACGGTTAATAGCACAAACATGAAACTTTGTATAGATACGTGTTCCATTTTGTTGAATAAACATAATTCCTGTCGTTTCCACGACCAGGATTTTTTCTCAAAAGTCCTCAACGGTTAATATCACGGATATGAAAAAAGTGTTGCGATAATGATGTGACAGAAACGATTACAGCAAATATCAAAAAAGTTTAAAACAAACTTTTATAATGATGCACCGAAAAGAAGATATCTAATCTTGGAGTAAATGGAAACGATAAAAGATAGTTTTATAGCATTTACCATTCACGCGACCAGCTTATGTGAAAACTATTCTTTATCGTTTATGTAATGTTTAATTTAAGTAATGTTACAACAAAAAAAAAACACAAAAAATATATTCTTAATGCCTGTGATTTGATCCTGCAACTTCTGATTTTCAGTCCAATCGCAGTGCCACCAGGCCATTTACTACGTTCTATTCTAATACATGATAATTATGACGATTTTCAGTTTACAAACAGTTGATGAATATGGTCCCACGTTGGGCTACAAGCGTTCGACGCCGCGTCCGCCGCGGCGTTATGTCAAACGCTCAAATACAAGGAAGTGGTCCCACGTTGGGCTGCAAGCGGTTGACGCGGCGTTATGTCACTCGGACAATACAAGCATACGGCAGTGCCCGGGTTCGATTCCCATATAAAACAAATTTACAATGTCGTAGTTTTATCCAAAAATAATCATTTTGTTTTTATCTTAATTTTATTTGTGTTTTTTTTCGTAAATTTTGTTCGATTTTTATTTGTTATTCATGATTATCTAACTGTTGTTTGAATGGTTCAAAAACTAAAAGTATATATTTTTAAACTAGATATTTTATAATGATTTGAAAACCCTACATAATGCATTAAAATAAAACAGTGTCCTAGTTTTAAAAAGTAATATTTAACATGATAAAAAAAAAAACACAAAAAGAAAATCCTTACTTGCTAGGATTTGATCCTGCACCTTCTGATTCATAGTCCGGTCACAGTACCGTTAGACTATATACTTCATTGACACTTGAGCCGAAATAGACATTCTATTCTAATGCATGATATGAAAATTGACAGTTTTCAAACAGTTGAAGAATATGGTCCCACGTTTGGCTACAAGCGTGCGACGCGGCGTCCGCCGCGGCGTTATGTCAAACGCTCAAATACAAGAAAATGGTTCCACGTTGGGCTGCAATCGGTCCACGCGGCGGTATGTCACACGGACAAGTTTCCAGCATACGGCAGTGCCCGGGTTCGATTCCCATCCGGAACAAAGAAGGCTGGCGAAAATGGACCCAAAGAATCTGAAAATTAACTAAACTCCGTTCCAGTGTAAATATAAAATAATTATAACTAAAATTTTATGAGATATTTATTTATTAAATATTGATTTTTTAGGACTCGGGAATCAAAAGTTATAAATAATTTTCAATTTACTAAAATTAAGTAATCGTGCACTTACAAAACGCAACATTTTTCCGATTACGTTCCAATCCAATGACATGTGTTTTTGTTCATGGGTTTATTACCACAAATGGATTTTTCTCTTAGTTTTTATACATTCAATTATGTCAAAAATTCATAAAAAATAACATAAAAACCTGATATTAAAACGCCAATTAACAATGCGAAAGCATCTAATAAAAATGGTACTGTGGCGATTTTATAGTATTTCTAATAAAGGAACGTTATCAATGATGATCCATTGAGTCCCGTCACTACTGTCACTGTCAGATCTGTGATGATCTAGTCCATCGTTATGTTTGTATTTTTGTCTGGGATTTTATGTTTATCATTGCGATTTTGTAGATTCTCGACGACTTGGCCTTTACATCTTGAAATGTAGATAATGCACCCTGTCTTAGACTACCGCATTCTTCTCTGGACATTGGACAATTAGTTGCTTTTGATTTGGACTTTGATTTTAACCACAAACATGCGTTGCGTTAATTTCTTTTTCTCTTACGACTTGCGCTCTTACGGAGGCGTCGTCTCTCTGATGAAGGTGCTCAGAGCTTTGAAAAAGTTCAGAGATGGGTGTATCCACGTGATGTAAGTATATTCGTAAAATAACATGTATTCATATCATGAGTAAAGAACTTATTTAGGATATCTATCTGAACAACAAACTAAGATTCGTTTAGCTTTTATATGCATAAATATATACTGTTGTAATCTTATATTAGGCTCATTCTTACTGTTGCCCACTACTTTATCGGACGAAAACAGTATACAGTAAAAGACTAGCCGAGGTAGTGTAGAAGTAGTGTATTTTACTCAGATGTTTCAGTCATCAAAATGGAAGATGGGTGGCTGTTGCATTTTGTCTTGAAATATTTGTATACCGCTCCACAGGTATCAGAGGTCATATTATCTTTTATATCAAACTACATTTTTGTTTTTCTTTTCGTGGGGACCTGGATACACTCTGCGAGTCAGGCACTTTTGTTACTTATATATGGAACTCTTTATGTTTATTACACTAAAGATGAATTTATTTATTTTAACATAATTAATTAATTCCAGATAACAGGAGACAACTACCTTTGTCACTCATTTTGGGGGCTGATAAGCTGCGACCCTGAAAATGAAACCCGACAGCAACTTGGCCATCGTAACGTCTGTGTTGCATAAAATAAAAACTATGTAAAAATACCAAAAAATAAGATTTATTACTCATCGTTTTTTTATTCAACAAACACTGCTTTTCAATAGCTGTACATAGCTAGTCAGCTCTGGCTGTTATAATTTATGTAAAACAATATTATCTACTCTCAGCTAATAAGAATCGTTTTACTTGGCTATAATTCGCTTATGGATCAAAATCGTAACAACATAGTTTTTATAGTGATTGAACTAATTACAGGGTTGGTAATCAGTTTAGTCTCTAGCTGCAGTCTAGCAGTTTTATGATTCATCAATTAGGTACAGGCAATGAAGTAAAAATTCTGGTTTTGGCTTATGACGAGAAGCAAAACACGTAAAGTCAGAACTAAAACTGCGAGGGAAATACAGTAGTTTATTCGAATTTTCTTTTATGAGTCGTCTTAAATATTATTATATTTTGATTCATCTTAATTACGGAGTCATTCCACTGTTAAAAACCTTAATCGTAAGATTTTTAGGTTATCTTGTGAATAGACGTATATCTCTTTTCTCCCAACTTTTCCGTCTTACTTTCCATTTACTTTTCTGATAGTCTTTAGTCGTTTTACAACTACGTATAAGTTGTTATGATGAATGCTACCTCTAAGAGTGGGTCCCAAAATACATGTAGTCTCGCCCGTCTCCTTTATAATGTCTTAGTTTTATACAATAATAATCAGTTCATTTTTATTAAAAAAAAAAAAAAAAAAGTTTTTTTTTTTTGAGCGTTTGTATATCTGACCTCCACAACCCAGTTAGTACTGGGTAATACGATACCCCTTGGTAGGACTGGTTGTCAGACTTTCGGGCCACTGAAATTATTAACTAGTGATTGCTGATGATAAAAACGTAAAGTACGAACGAAACTTTTTTTCGAGAATTTAGCTAATATGGCAACATTCATCGTCAATCAAAACAAAAAATACCATATTTGTCATAAATATTGTCACTTATCTGTCTTGATCAATTAAAATCGTAATGTTTGGTTTTGTTGTGAATAGTTTTGCATATTACTACTTATTTACCCGTCTTATTTGTTTCGTGGTGAAGTAGACAACACGAGAATGTTAAGATGTGCAGAGATGATGGCGACTAAAACAATGCCAAAGATTACAGTTGTGGCTAGCATGTCCCCAACATCGTAATACGATGTTCCCATAGTATGGGGAATATGGTAATGCCGATGCTGATAGAATGCCCGCGACGCCGGGCTCTCTCTTATTTGAAGAAATTCTAATAAGTTCACAATGATATGCTGCTTAAAATAAATGTTTTATTCAACTTCGTAATTCATGTTTTATTTTTGCCTAGTCCATGGCGCAATTATACTTGGTCGTTGCCCGAATTCGATTGCCTTTGGAATTCATCAAACGACCAAGTGTAAATGAACGCGGCCGAGTACGCGAACACACTCGTCCAACTACATTTTTTTTCCACTATTGTAAGCTTCTATGTATTCCATTGCGATGACTAGTGTAATTACGCCATAGAAGAATCACCGCTATATGGCGGTGATTCTTCTAGGCTAGGCAGACGCCTAGCCTTTTCCCAGCTATGTTGGTGTAGTGGTATGTAACCCACACGGTCGATTTTCAGTCTATGCAGATGCAGCTGAATACCAGTATTTTACATGGAGCGACTGCCTATCTGATCATTAAAGAGTAAGCTACCCAAAATCATTAAATATCGTGATGAGTTGTGCAAATGCTCCGCAGCATGGATAACAAGACAGGCCTGAAATTTTACGTAATTAGGTTACATTGGATTGTAAATTAAGATGAAATTATCATTCATCTTATAATAACAATTATAAATTGTCCAATTTACGATAAAAAATAAACACCATTTTTTTTTTTAAATAAAAATAAAATGGTAATTATTGGATAAAACTACGACATTATAAATTTGTTCCGTATGGGAATCGAACCCGGGCACTGCCTTTTGCTTGTATTGTCCGTGTGACATAACGCCGCATAGACCGCTTGCAGACCAACCTGGATCCATTTCCTTGTATTTGATCGTTTGACATAACGCCGCGGCGGACGCCGCGTCGCACGCTTGTAGCCCAACGTGGGAGCATATTCTTCAACTGTTTGAAGACTGTCAATTTTCATATCATGCATTAGAATAGAACGTCTATTTCGAACCAGATGTCAATGAAGTACATAGTCTAGTGGTACTGTGATCGAACTGTGAATCAATAGTTGCAGGATCAATTCCCAACAAGTAAGGATTTTCTTTTTGTGTTTTTTTTTTGTTAATGATATTTAAATATTACTTTTTAAAACTAGGACACTGTTTTATTTTAATGCATTATGTAGGATTTTCAAATCATTATAAAATATCTATTTTAAAAATATATACTTACTTTTAGTTTTTGAACCATTCAAAAAACAGTTAATCGTAAATAACAAATAAAAATCGAACAAAATTTACGAAAACAAAAACACAAATAAAAATAAGATAAAAACAAATTGATTATTTTTGGAAAAAACTACGACATTGTATATATTGTTTCATATGGGAATCGAACCCAGGCACTGCCTTATGCTTGTATTGTCCGAGTGACATAACGCCGCGTCAACCGCTTGCAGCCCAACGTGGGACCACTTCTTTCAAGTATTTGAGCGTTTGACATAACGCCGCGGCGGACGCGGCGTCGCACGCTTGTAGCCCAACGTGGGACCATTTTCTTCAATTGTTTGAAAACTGACAACCGTCAATTATCATGTATTAGAATAGAACGTCTATTTTACTCAAGAGACAGTGAAGTAACTGGCCTTGTGGTATTGCGGCCGGACTGTGAATAAGATGATGCAGGATCAAATCACAGATGTTTAAATAATTGTTTTGGTATTTTTTCTTTTTGTTCTTTTTTTTTATGCTGTAAAATATTACTTTTTGTAACTAGGTGTACTGTTTTATTTATATGCATCTGTATGATTTTCAAATCATTATAAAATATGTAGTTTAATAATATATACTTTTAGTTTGTGAACCATTCAAAGAACAGTTAGGTAATCGTGAATAACAAATAAAAAAAGAACCAAATTTATGAAAAAAAAAACACTAAGAAAATTAAAATAAATACAAAATGAGTATTTTGGATAAAAGTACGACATTGTCAATTTGTTTCGTATGGGAATCGAACCTGGGCACTGCTTTAGGCTTGTATTGTCAGTGTGACATAACAAATCAAATGGTCCCACGTTGGGCTTCAAGCGTTCGACGCGTCTCCGTAAACGGCAAAAACGCCAGACGCGCCGCGCGACGCCTATTGCAACGCCCCGCGCCACGCGCCGCGCCTGCGTAAATGAGCCCTTAGTTGCCAGGTACTGGCTATCTGGAGCATCTCTTAGAAACTTTTCGAAGTCATTTGATGACAGTACCTTAGATTTTTTCTTTATAAAACCATCAGAGCGTTTCTTTAAAAATGCAATGAGATTTGAATATAAATTAATATCGACACCATTTTTCATCTTGAGGGTACTTTTCAGCATCGAATATGTTGTCCACAACGAGCTAGGCTTATATTTACTAGCTAGTTCATTAAAATACGCCAAAACTACATTTTCGGAAAATGACTTGGCATTTTTCATGTTTTTCCACTTCAAAAAATTTTCATACGTGGTTATGTATCTGTCTTTGGATATTGACGGCAGCAAGCTGTCGCATGCGGTTCGCGCTTCTGTTAGTATATCCGGTGGAGTTGAAGTAATATATGGCTCTTCTTCATTATTGAAAGTTGTCATATTTAAATTTTCACAATACAAGTACAAAGAAAAGAAAATTTGAGAAACATGGCGCGAGGATTATTTTCTGCCGTAGCTGCGTGAAAATGTTGGCAAAGACGTTAGAGCACGCAGCCAAGTTTTTAAATTACCGAATAAACTGTTTTTTTTTATTTTAAATAAACTGAATCTGTGAATGCACACTGTTGCTTTCCCGCCATTTTAACAGCGTGCTAGCGCTGCCTACTGACTGGCGCCGCGCGGCGATTAGTTCGAAATTTGAATAGCAACAGCGCGCGAAATGGCAAATAATACTGTTATGGAATTTGTATGGACTATAACTTAACTATTTGCTCTGATAACACACGCGTTTTTTATGACCCGCTTTACATATTTAAAACCGGTGGAATTACATCAGCTTTACGAGCAACGGTGTTAAAAATCTTGTTATATGTGTATATGGTTTGTTGGACATCCTCCCTGAGGCAATGAGAACGTATTACACGCGTGTCGTCCTTCGCGACAAATTATAGGTTGGTGTATTGTTATATAAAAAAAAAAAACATTCGTAGCTAAGATCTGTAAGGTGAAAAGGAAATGCTAGGGGCGATATTTTATATTTAAACGTTTTTCTTTAGGCCGCGTTCACAACAAGTATGTCTTTTTCTAAAATGTATGGTAAACAAAGTCGGTCGGCGGTTGAAGTTTTTTCATACATTTTGTACAGGATACTCGATATAAATTCGAAATAAATACCCTAGGCAACACGTTTTGTTGTGAACACAGCCTTAGAGCAGGTCTATACGGGTGTTGTAAACAGTTTTCGTTGCTGGTGGCAATTTCTTAACGGTCCGCGCAGACTAGACTCCTACACACGCGATTCTATTCATTTCACATCACGCTACGGCTAAAAATAGGACACACTTAGACCTTCTCTTTTCAGATTTTCCAAACACCATTTTGTTTGCCAACTGTGATATCGCGAAGTAACCATGCCAGTGTTTATACACAGATGTTATAATAAAACCTATTCGTACATTACTTACTGTAAAAATGACTTCACGAAATGTAAAGCCTGACTAAATTCTCGGCCGCGATCACGTAAACAGCCTTCAAAAGGGTTTAATCTATTGATTAACAATAATTAAATGTATCTGCTAATTACAGAGAGTTTTCCATAGACTTAAAGGGAATTAATAATAATAAACGACTTTCCCTTTCTAATGAAATGTATAGGATCAGCGCGACAGCACTAAATCACACTAGATACACCGGATGTGCGCTATTGATGAAGGTTTGACATGAGATTACATTTGAATCGTCTTCCTTTGATTACAGAAGACATTTGAGTCTAAACCTAATTGATTTTATCGCAAAATGCCAAAGTGAACAAAGATCTTCTATTATTGAAAAATGCTTAGTAAAAGAGCCCTTCCCTGCAAGTGTTCGAGATATGAATGAACCAATGACACAATCACGTTAAAGAGGAGGTGTGACCTCAACGTGACGGACGTGACGTAATCTCGCACTCCTCTCGACAAACGTAAGGGATCTGAATTGAACAAATGGTATCCAGTTACTTCCCTGCGGCGAGCGTTGTTTGATGTATCGATTGAGCTATTTGTCCCTTCAAGATATCAGCCATTCAAAAACATTTATTCAAAACCGTTACAAATAAAAAGCAATATCAGTGACGTTTCAGCCACATCGTAATGTGTAAGGTCGTACACCATTTACAACTAGAAATAACTATATCGTCATGACTGCAGTGTAGTGCCCGTTTGCGAATCTATGGCTAATTTTACTGAATCGGTTAGGTCAATGCGCCGACGATTCAGGAGCGGAACAGAAATAACGGTCAGTTAATTGAAACTGGCGCCAATCGACCCGATATAATGTGCAATCAAACTACTTTAGTAAGATGATGCGCATCATACGCTTATGACCAGCATATTACACAATAATATATTATATACTACCTACGAGCAGGTACAATAGGGATGATGACTGGGTAAAGAAAACGAAATTCTATTTTGTCCGTCAATCAGGTAATACAAAAATATTAGATACGTATTTTTTGTTTAATCAAGTAAACGAAAAAATACTTAGTTAAAACGCATTAAAGTTGGAGAGTGGGGGCTCACTACGTCACAACTAGGTATAAAATGTACTGAGCCGTGACGTCATGCGCCATTTCAACTCAAAATATAAGTGAAAAAATAAAAAATACGTGTCAAATACTTTTTAACAATCTACCCGATAGACAAATAAAAAAAAATGAGTCACCATCCCTATTCGTACAATAATTCATTCGTAATTCGTACATGTGTTAACTGTTCGACAATCTGTTGATGTTGAATGAACACAATACATCACGAATGTTTATTCCGAGTCAACAAATCGCTGTAATAATGAATCAGTAGGTACCTGAAATATACTGTGTTCGATTTAAGCTCTACTATTCGCCGAAATTGCAAGTCAATATGACCTTGTATAAAATAAATTGAGTTTGTTCAACTCCAATACAAATATTATTACATTTTTCTTGTAGGTACGCTTTGAACGTGTCTTTTGGCGAAGTTAATCCCCTGCATTCATCAGAATTCCTATAAAGGCGCACAGGGAGTGAGATTATGGTTGGCCATTGAATAGCAGCTGATCCGCGGTCCTGTTTCTTGCTCCTTTTTACCTTTTTTCATAGCTTTTTCCCTTTCAGCTTTAAGACTTAAAGGATTCGATCGTTTATTAAAACTTGGTTTCTTTCTTAATATTTATAAACTAAGTGCGCTTGTAGAAAAGGTTCACTGCTTATGTATCAGTGAGTATTACAACAGTAAACAAGGGTCCTGAATCTCATTATCCTTACCTAAAAGATTGTAGAGTTAGATATTAAATTACACAATATTCGTGCAGTTTATCTCATTACTTTTATTGAAATGAGAAAAGCACACTGGCGTCGTATTAAAATGAGACTCATTAAATTAACTTAGACAAAAGGTTTATAACAAAGTTATTTCAGTGGTTTCTTAAGTTAACAAGATGAGCAAATCTTTAGTATAATCAGCAGATGCGTAATGCGTAGTCATCATATTTCGAAGTAACTCTCTCAGAAATATACATAAGTATGTACTTAATTAAAATTTAACGTAGCACTAGAAGGATTCTCTAAATAAATTCTGCTTGTCTTTTTAATCCCATAGTTTACTCGTATTTCTATTGTTGTTGTTTTCGTTTAAACTTGGTTAATATTGTTTTACCTAATGGGAACAAACGAAGCTTATCCTAAAGATAATACTTTTGTTGGAGTTTGTATTTTTATTTTATTTAGCATGTTGGAACGTATGTTAGTACGAAGGCGCAACATTATTTAAAGGTCTAATGAGTGGGAAAATTTAAGCCATATAAATTAATTTCTAAATAGCTTTTACAAACAAAAGAATTAAATTACGAATGTTGCAACGTTTTGCCTAATTAATGAGAGCCGCTTAAACGAGGCTACATTTGGGTAAGGTTAATAAATATGAAACATATGTATGGCAAAAGCAAAACGTTTAAATCATCCTCATCGGAAAATCAATATCATATTTACGGTCAGTCTATTTAATTACTAGGCGAAGGAAAAAGATACCAGTTTTTAAGTAAAATCTCTCCTGCCTTTACAAGGTGTTGTTTTGTATCCTCGTCAAAATTCAGGAGGTAGTCACACAAGACATAAATAATCAATTAAAATTACGGCACCTCGTTAATTATTAATAAACGCTGCTTTCTTTTGATGATGAAGTTTTTCAGTATTTCAGAATAACCCCCTTAACGTGGTTTAGGGATTAAGAAATGATCGAATAAACGTTTAATGATTGTTTGTATGCGTGAGAGAGCGGTTATAGTGCGAAAATCAGACGGCCCGTGTTTAAAATACGGGTGGTTCAAACTTACCGATTTCCGTAACTAAAAAAAAACCTACCCTACCTACTTTTATTATTGATTCGTGACGAGAATCAATAGCATAGTTACCTCCTAGAATTTGACGAGGAGGCAAAACAAAACCTTGTATTTACGAAAATTGTATCTCCTAAAAAACACATTGTACCTACAAGAGTACCCATTCAATGTTTCGGTAACCATTACAATAAAGGCAACTCATTCATCCCTTTACGATGGACTTCTGTTTCCACTCCAAGTAACATGAAAAGAAAATCTTACTTGTTCATACATAGTGAAAAAACCTCTTTGAATTTAATATTATGTAAAAAAAGGAAACCCCGTGAGATTTTGAGGTTTGATTAACGAGGCTGATTATATATATTTTTATTTATGTAGGTAAAGTTAAAGAATACATTTTTCCAGTTTATTTTCAAGTCTGGAATGGAGATCAAAGATCTCTGGATCGTGGGACGCTTTCGTCTTTCATAGAGCAACGACCTGAAGCATTAAAAGAGTTTGAGGGAATTACCTTCGTCGTCATACTTTATCATCATTTATCTGTAAGTTTCTCATCTATTTGAATGGTCTGAGATTTGAAGCATCATTTATTTCACTTTGTTCAATTTTTGAAAACTTCCCAACCCCGATGTTCCCAGTGTTCACTTCCCAATGTTTCCAATCCAAATAAATTGGAAACATTGGTTGTTTTATAGTTGACAAACCAGGGTTTAGTTAAATGGTAAATAAAATGGAATATTTGATGACTGATACTTCAATTAATGTTAATTAAGATTATGTATGTATCTATAAGTAGTACTTCATCGAGACAATCACTGCTGTATTCTGTGATACCAACTGTACACAACTAGATATAAATACAAAACATTAAATTGATTTTCCGAACACAAACAACCTCTATTATCCCACACTAACAGTACTCAACGAGATACTTCAGTAAATGGAGAACCATCTAGTCTACGAGTATTAGCTTATTTGCTTCATTAATAGTAGGTGGCCAATTTGCGGTGCGGGTTGAAATCTCAGACGGAGCAATTTTCCCATCGCTTTCATCAGACGATGCCGCTTCGTGCCAGACATTCCGATAATGTGTTCTGCTCGGTATATACGCAGGTAAGATCAATACCATTACATAGTACTGTATGTGTGTAGCTACCTGTAAATAAACTTATCGTCTAGGAGTGCATTGTGGAGCGAACGTTAGGTTAGAGTAGCTACGTAATACTGTTGAAACAGCAAGAGTTGCTCCTCAAACTGGGTAGATTTACATACGTACGTGGAGATATCGATTGATTGAAAGATGATGCCTCAACTCAAGATGTCCAATTTTCGTATCAGCACCATTTAAGCGATGTTACTCATTGAACATGTTTTAACAAACGCTTCTCTGTAGTCATGATATTTGTGCACAAAGTACTTTTTTATGATAAACTTTGCGTTTTCACAATATTCGTTTACAAAGTTGTCTCTCCAAGTTTCAAGCCCGTTATGAAAAATAAAAGCCTAAAATTGGCTTCCAAAACATAATCCTTTTCCATTGGATTTCCGACTTCAAATAAGAAAAGGATTTTATTATAACAACCCCAGAACAATTCGAAAAGAGAGGAAATTACATAAGGATAACTAAAATGGTTTGCAAAAGAGAAATCTTTGTAACTATAAGATACCTTTCATACTCTTGCAGGTTTTTGCGACAATTTTAGGTTTAAGACTATTGTTCAAACATACTAAAGTACCTACATAGAAGACAATTCTAAAAAAAATTACTTGATGAGCTACAATAAAACCTTGTCTAAGAAATTTGCTGACGATTGCCAGAAGACGCTCCGTTTTCTAGAAATCGTAAGCATATATATGGTCCCGTCTTATCTTCTTACGTTTAAAAAAATATTGCAAAATACATATCACAGTAAACAGAATAAATAAGAAGAAAAATAAATGAGACTTAAAAGTTTTCACATTTTATTTATTTTTAAACTAAAGTTCTAATAAGAACTTAAAACATATGGACTTAAGAGCGTTTGGAAGCCTGTAGCCATGGAGTAACTTGTTATATTAGTACGTCTTGGAGAAACTAACAAACTGTAGTTCCAAGTTAGGACTATAACATTGATTGTGTTTGTGTCATTCAGCAGAAAGTTACGACAAGTATAGTGAACTATTGTTTCATTGGGTTTAGCGTATTACTATTACTACAGGTTGCTCAGAGTTTGACGTGGCTACGATGAATAGCTGGCATATCGTAACGCATAGTAAGATATCGATACTATTGTAAACACTCTCGATCGTGGACCGTAAAATTGGAAACTTTACTGGGGTTGCTTGTTTGTTGTCGAATGTTAGATATCTATTCTGTTGTATGTAAAACGCTAGGACAAATCTACAGTGAAACAATGAAAAAATATGTTCTTTAGACATCTGATATGTTTGGACGTCTTGATTGGCAATAAGCCTAAACTCGTTTCACTGGAGGGCAATGACCGCTACTTATACAATGAAGGAACGAGTGCTAATACCTCCAGATAATAAATATTGCAATTTATCCAAATATCAAAATATACATATAAATCTGCGTCTTTAGTTTTTATAACCATCATCATCTGCCTAGCCTTTTCCCAAACTATCTTGGGGTCGGCTTCCAGTCTAACCGGATGCAGCTGAGTACCACTATTTTACATGAAGCGACTGCCTATCTGACCTCCATAACCCAGTCTGGGTAATACCGATACCCCTTAGTAAGACTGGATGTCAGACTTTTGGCTTCTGACTACTCATAACGACTGAAAAAAATCTACAAATGACAGCCGGGACTAACGGCTTAACGTGGTTTCCGAGGCACGTAGGAAACTCGGTATGTAAATATGGTCACCCATCCTCGGACCAACCTCGGCAAGCACGGCTTAACCTAAAAGATCGACCCTTGTGGCTGTTATTATTTAGCCACGAGCTCCTCAGTAGTACTCCTTTAGTTTTTATAACCATCATAGAAAAAAGAGCATTATTTCAGTACGTCCGTTATAGACAGACGGCCCTGAACTTTCATATTAAATATCTGATACAGTGTTCAAGTATCGATTAATTTCCGGAGCTGCGCTAAACGAGGCTGCGTTTAAATACATTGTCACATTAGCAGCGTCGAGAATGAAAACGTTAATTCGATTATTTCGTAGTTCGTGCTCACGTCGTAGGCTGCATAAGATAACGTAGATTTAGATGCAATTCAGCGTCTGCATGTACTATTATAATTATGGATATTGTTATGCCGGCACCGTCGGCTGCCCGACTTGAATTAGGGACGTAATACGTTTAGACACGTCACGCCTCCGCTCTCTAAGGGGCTAGCAGAAGTTAACATACTATTGTATTTTAGTAAGTTTGTGTTTAACCAATTACGCAATTTAGAGCAAACTTCCACTTGCAACTTAATTTATTTATTTATTTAAACTTCATGTACAATAGTGGTACATAGGCGGACTTAATGCTACAAGGCATTCTCTACCAGTCAACCATAGGGTAAAATACGACAACATTGTGGGAGGGTACAAAAAAAATTACAAATAACTACTAGTTTTCGAAAATTCATACACTTACATAAATACTAATACACATTATACAAATAAAATATACTAATATATACTATAACTAATACCAGAATAAAAAAGGAGAAACCTAATAATAATTACTATGACTAGACTTTAAATTAAGAATTATTTAGTCTGACTTAAGTAGTGGTTGCAAACTTTCTTTTTAAAAGTGAATTTACTTTCGGCTTTTATAAATTTACTTAACAGAAATATGGTAATTCCTACACGCTGCACGTAAAATAAAAAAAAACCTTATTCCATTAATTAATTAATTACCATTTTTCTAGACTTCTTAAGTACTAAAGTTTATACAGGAAATCCCTCCACATAAAAAGTTTCAGTGAAAATTAGATAGAAGTGTAAGTGGTGTAACAAAATTACCAAGTTTTGAAGTAGAAGAGGAAAGTTTTGTTGAATTATAAAGGTGTTAGGCTATGTCGGATGGAGACACGCAAAGACATCGTATCTGAGTAATATCCGGCGGTATTTTATGTTTGAAACTTCTTGTGTATAATATTGTTAACACTAAATTACAAGTATTATGGAACTATTCTGTACTTTAATAAATATATTTTATCATAAAGTAACCTAACTTTTGTTGTCATAATCGAATAAGGAATTAGGAACGTAACGAATACTTTAACCAATTCTGTAGCACTGACACTACGTTTGTGGTTAATATATGTAATATTCGTAGTTATAGCGTAACTGTGTCGTAGCAACGTCGTAGCATGAGCGTAGCAGTGGCGTAGCAGTAGCGCAGCAGTCGAGTACTAGCAGGGTAACAGTGCCAAGACCGTACTGTTGTTACAATTTAATATTGTGACTAGGAACAAATCCTACAAACAAATTGTTGATCGTTTTGATTAGTATGGTCGTATAAATCATACGGCTGTCTGTTAGAAAGGAGTTTAAAATGCCCAAATTATGAAAAGCTCGTTTAACCATTAACATGTAATTAGTACTTACGCGTGCCATCGAAACGAGTTGCGATGGTATCGAGGAAGGTGTTCTGGGGCGCGAGCAGCCCCTTGCGCACGGGCATCCCCCCGCGCCGCGCACCCCGCGCTCACCCCCTCCACCTGAAACAAAAAATATGTCATATATTAATTAAATTAATCATATTAGGCTTTACTTTCTTAAATTTTACCGATTCTAACCGTCACATGAGTTTAAAGTTACAATGCTTGGAATTACAGGCTTGTAACTTTTCGGCTGTATCGAACTTCAAGTATGAAAAAATGTTCGGTAGGAGTTTATCAAACTTTTGATTGAAATTGTTTCAATTAAACACCGACCAATTAATACGTTTAGAGTCACGCAAACTTGAGAAATAACATAGCCACAAATTTTACGAACAAGTTTTGCGAAGTGATTTTTATATTTTATTCTAGCTTAGGAGTAATTGATTTCCACGGACCCCTACTAAATCTGTGGACCAACACGTAGGTACTCAGTAAGTTTTTATAAAGCGCGCCACTATATAAAAGCTATTTGTATCCAGTCGACCAATAGCGAAGAGATTTTTCACGTCTCGTATTTTACTCGCGCCATTTTCCACAGTTGCTGCTCAGTTGATTGATGATTCGGAGGTTTTCGGCCATTTGATATTCACAAAGAGTAGTCCGTTAATGTTGTAGGCTTACATTAAAAGTTTCTATCTATAAAAGGTATTTAGGCTTAGTTTTGATAAAGGTAGAGTAATACAAAAAACTGAAATTATTTATTTATTTGGTGGTTTTAAGGGAGGTTGAAACAAACCCTCGTGTAATTACGGGTTAGGTACAAGTTACCTCGATCGACTGAATTACTGTAATTACGGGAGTTAGCTTTTGTTAAAAAGGCACAATTGTGCCTTTTTCATTCGTACTTAGGTCGACTCAAAGTATTCATTAAAGGCAAATTTTAAAAAGCGGCAGAACAAAAGCTAAATGAGAACAATCACCCTCTCTCGGATTGAGATCCGGCGAAATTTCAACGTGTATAAAGTGATTTTGTCATATCCCAGCGATCGTAAACGTGTATTATGTAAATTAGGGTGAAATTAATGCTGCCATTTACTCACTGGGAGGCATTAATTAATGGCTAATAGGAGTGTTACAAATAACTTCATTGTGTATCTTGACTCGATCTGAATATGATGATATCTCGGCTTATTTGCAAATATTAAAAAAATGCAGTTTCAATCAAGGTTGTTACTGGAAGTACTTTCGATATGAAATGTCCAAGTTTCTATGAAAACAAGCGGACTCGGTACAACACAACAGATTTATGTTAAATGCTAGTAACACACAATGTTGTTACTAACGAGCAGCACATAGATTAGAAGAAAATTGTTAAAAAGAATAAAGACGAGAAAAATAACATCTAACAATGATACATCACTATATACGTACGTTGCAATTCAACTGGCGTATCACGAATCTGACACATCTCCAATATTCAAGGTTTTTATGTTGCTTTTATATTGTAAAGGGTTTTTCAATTGCCACGGGTAGATTTTGGCGGCCCGAGGCGGCCATTTTGTTTTGGTGACATCTATCAAATCTTTTGTCTATTATTTAGTTGACTTATGCTAAACCATGAGTGCTCGTTAGTGCAAACGTTGCGCACATTGCGCCCATTTTGCAGCCCAAAAATCATTTTTAGCGACGAGGCGCACTTTTGGATGAATGGAGCCTGTGTTGACAAGCAGAATAGCCATATTTGGGAAGACACCAACCCACACGCGGTTCACCAGGTGATAATACATCCTTAAAAAGTTACCCTTCGGTGTAGATTTTGAGCCGGCAGCTTCATTGGTCCGTATTTTTTTTTAAAACTACGCTTGTGACGCAACCGTGAACTGCGAACGCTACAGAACGATGATAACCAATTTCTTATGGCCCTTTTTGATAAACTAAAATCATTACAATTATTGATTTTTAAAATAACTATATAACTTCTTTTCGTTAAATCAGATAGAAAGAAGTTCGGGAAATCAGATTGAAATAAAAAGCTTTTCGTTTGGGAAATCAGATAGAAATAAAAAGCAGTTTCGAATAATACGATTCTTTAATTCTGGTCTCTGTAAATCGGGATCAGTTTCTAAAACTAATATACTTTTTTCTTGTATCCACTAATCCCGAGATCGTAGAGTGGAGACAAATCGGCGGGATCAGTTTCTAATTCAATCCGATCTCGAGATCGGTGGAGACAAACATAAGCTTAAGCTTTTCGGTATGGTCGATTCAATACATTTTCAGCTTTTCTATCATCATTTTCAGTAGTATAGTATACCACTTTAAATGTACAGTTCAAGGTGGCGCTGCGCGTTGCTTATCAAGCAAACATGCATCGGTATGTCAAACTTGGTACATTTATTTTAGTTCTGTGTTTTCCCGCCTGCACAGATAAGTCGGTTTAAGTGTAGTCACTTTGTCTAGGGCCTGGACAAAGTGTGTGTTTAGAGGGCCTAGACTCTAGGCCTAGGGCTCTTAAGTTGTCAGTCCCTTTAATTGATGAATCCCACATACATTCATTAATCTTTGTTAGATGTGTAAATACGCCTCGTAATCACTAGTATCTACACACGTAAACCAAATAAATTATGTCATTATACAAATCTACATAGTCATGTTTAGTTAGTATGTACATCTAGTGACTTGATAACTGCGATATTCCATCGGCAAGGGCTTGCGCGGTGACCCCTGAAGTGGTAATCGGTTAACATCCGACAGGCCCGTAAATGAGTTTAAAACGGGCTTGGTTTATGGAGCGTAAATATTGCTATTTATTTTTGGAGGGATGTGGGTATTTTCGGCGTTCAAGGGTATAATACTCCTAGGTTTGATATATTTGGTAGACTTCTTTATTATACTTTGAGTGTAGAAATGTGAGTTCGATAGATTGCCCTATTTTTTACGTTACGCTAAAGAGCCCTAAGCGAAGGAATGGTTCCTTCTCAAAGCTGAGTGAGCATAAATCTGAATAGGGTTCCATATAAAAATGGTCATGTCCGCAATTCCCACCAGAGGAAAATTTGTCGAACATAAAAATATGTTCTGAATGTTCTATTTACTAGTACTTTTGTTAGAGAGAAAAATGAACCTTTTAAAATAAAGTGGCTGTTGGTTGAGCATAGCCACCCGCCGCTAACGGAGCCCTGTTGTTAAAAAATAGGTATTAAGATTAATTTATCGATAATTTAAGGCATTATTTACGAGTTCTTCTTATTATTCCCATTTCCCATGGCTTATTCCCACGCGCTCCGAAATTCGGCTCCAAAACAACGGTTGGAAAACACTTTAACTTTTTATTAACGTTGCTTTTTTTTTAACCGACTTCTAAAAAAGGAGCAGGTTCTCAATTCAGATGTTTGTATTTTTTTTTTTTTTATGTTTGTTCGGGCATAACTCCGTCGCTTGCCAACCGATTTGGAAAATTCTTCTTTCGTTGGAAAGGGTATACTTTCCAAATGGTCCCATAGTCACCAAGTCGGGATCTGATGATGGAATCTTGGCGAAATCGAGGGAACTCTTAAAATTTTATAGGAAAACGTACAGCGTTTTTGGTATTTTCTACAACAAGTGAAGCATTTGCGTTCAATAAGAACCATTCTACCATCAGATCTGATGATGAATCCAAGAGACAGGCTTCGGAACTCCATAACAAGGCAATGTATCTTAGCCTTTTTTGGGCTTGTTGGAATTGTAACGGTATGCACTTTCCAGGTGTACCACAAATAAGTTAAAAAAATGTTTCATTTTTCTTTTTTAACCGACGTCCATATGGAGGAGTTTGTCAATTCGATTAGTATTTTTTTTTATGTACCTATGTACACCGATTACGCTGAGATTTATGATCCGATTTGCGTGAATCTTCTTAAGTTTGATGCGGAATAGTTGCCATTTGGCCCCATAATAATTTAATATAGTTTGGCCATGTAGTTCTAATTTTATTAACATTTTTTTTTATATGTAAAATTTTCACGTATGTACACCTATTTCTCCGTGATTACTGGACCGATTTAGATGATTTTTAATTCATTTGGTAGAGAAAGCTTGCCCGGTGGACCCATATGAATTTTATTATCTTTGCTTAGGTACTTTTTGAGTCATCCTCTTTTTATGCATTTTGTCCTTTGTCGTATGTATGGACGATGTGCTGGTGTCTAGTTACAATGTAAAAATTATACTTGACTAGGATTAAAGTGAGATACCACAACTGAAAAGGCTAAAATAAAAACTTTTTTACAAAAAAGAATAACCGACTTCCAAAGAAAACACTAAAAAGTGGCAAATAATTTTAGTTTCGGAAGTCGGTGGCAAAAAAGTAAATGAAACAAACAAGTCACCGACTTCCGAAACTAAAATTATTTGCCACTTTTTTGGAAGTCGGTTATTCTTTTTTGTATAAAAGTTTTTATTCTCTCTCTGGCACACTAAGGTTTGTTACGAGAGAACTCAATTAAGAATTGAACAGAAAGTACCATTGCAGAAGAGCAGAATCATGAAGACGATGTTGGTGCCGCTAAAATCGTACGAGGCGTGCATGAATTCAATGTGGTATTTATTCGAACAGTTCTGTCTGCACATTTTTTTGTAAGTGTAGCATTGAGATGTGGTCGCAATGGAAAAAGCTCTCAGCCCCCTCTCCTTGGCTCAAGAGAACTGGCGCAAACCTGCAGTGCTTGACACTAATGAACACAGAAAAGTAAGGAGCTTCACGGACGCTTCTTTAGGGCCCTGCATGGACCTGATGTAGACCAATCAGCGTCCGTAGCCTGACTACGTTCCGGGGAACTCTTTGGAGAAACCGAAGGTTTTGTTTGTGCAATTATGGTTTAAGTTATGATGACGAATAACTACCAGAGATTTATTGTGTAGGATGGCACGGTTGACATATGTCGGGCATGCCACCGTCCGGGCGAATCAATCCGTCACATTATCTCCGGGTGTTCTCGTCGAGCTTGCATACTTGCATAGACACAACCTTGTAGCCAGGATTATCCATCAGCAACTAGCTCTGAAATACTGTAGCCTTGTGGAATCGGAAGTGCCATACTATAGGTATGTGCCCGACCCAGTTATCGACAATGGCAATATCACACTACTGGGATCGATTCATCATCACTGACAGGACTATTGTAGCCAATAAGCCTGATATAGTGGTGGTGGATCGATCAGAGCAGCGCGTAATGATTGTTGACATAACTGTTCCGCATGACGAGAACCTCGTCAAAGCCGAGAAACATAAGCAAATCAAGTATCTGGACCTGGCTCACGAGGTTATCGACATGTGGGATGTGTATTTGCAATCATTGTGTCAATAGTCGTATCAGCCAATGGCTTAATTGCCAAGAGTCTCGACCGATATCTGATGAGGTGGTTGAGACATCACAAGTCTATCTGCTGTTTGCGGGTCCTCCATTATGGGCGCGTAAGTACGCGCAGATTATTAGAAAATAATACTTGCAAAAATTTTAATAAGCATTAAGGAAAATTAGTAAAGATTATAGTAGTCTGATTAAATCAAATTGCAATAATAATTAAACTTCAGTTTAGAGCCAATGGATTTGATTGAGTTTGCACCCGGTGACAGTCGCCTTCGCAGCGCTTGCCACCGCCGCCATGACATTCGCAACCCCATTTTGATTTACCCACTCTAAAATAGATTTTTTTAGCTAGCCAAATAGGAAAGAACCAGACTGGACGTAGCCGATTTATGTGTTGCTGTTTTGTTTTTATAGAGCGCGTGGGAATAAGTCATACTCTTTTCTTTGTCATGAATTGCCAATTTTAATCGCTAGTGTTTTGCTAACAGCACTTTGTCTCAGCCACTTGTTTCGCTTGGATGTACTTAACTCCTGTTCGTAATTTATTTATCTTCTTGTTTCTTAAGAGCTTTATACGCGGACGTCAGACTCGGAACATTAATAAATGATAAAGCAATATAGCTGGCTAAACATTCTTCTTATACAAAACGGAAGTAATTGCTCTGATTCAAGGATTTATACAGTCAAATTGATTTTCCTTGGCACGGATATTTTATGAATATCCCCTTAATTGCTCGTACAGATTCATGGCTGGATATTTTCTCTAATTCTCTTGCCAATATGAATGAAAAATTTAAGTCTAATTGAAATTAAATAAGGATACTGTTATTAATAGACTCACTGATTGAGATTTGCCTATTGTTGATCTAATTTCAGTGAGGTATAAATATCTGCAACGTACGATGTTTATTAGATACTCCCTTATTTAGACGCCACGGTTGGCGCAGTGGCTAAGCGATTGACTGCTGCGCTGCGTGTCGCGGGTTCGATCCCCGCACGGAATAAATATTTGTAAGGCCTACAGATAGTTGTTCCGGGTCTGGCTGTTTGTGTGTGTGAGTCGAAATGTTTATTAACGCACCCACGATACATGAGAAATTAGTAGTGTGGGGCAACGATTTTTATAAAAAAATTATAACAAAAAAAAACTCCCATGCCGCAAACTTTTGTTAATCATTGGTGAAATATGAATCTTCTTGCGGCTTTTAATAACTTCAAACTTACTTTGAAACTCACAAGAAGAAAATACGACATATGCTTACATTAATAACATCTGTTTACGAACCTGCCAAACATGCAACGCGCGAAGAAAGCTAAATTTCCCTTAATGCCGCACTTAAATCCCATTTATGTCATAAGTTTATATTAGCTGTCTCGTTCGCACTAAAGGGAATGTTGTATGAGTTTTATCGTAAACGATGATATATTAACGAGCTCTTCACACATTGCCCAGAAAACAGAACTTTGTAATGGACTTGACGATCAATAACTTTTGAACATTGATTCTGATCGATGAATTTCGGCATTTTTCTCGAACAAACTGACCGTTAGAGTAAAGTTTTACGTCCCGATTCTCATTAACCATCCGTAAATCTTATATGTCTAATTAAAGCACCATTTAAGGTGACCCATAAAACGTAGTGAGCGCGTTAGAATACTGCTGCAGCCTTCCTATTTCCCCATAAACGTTTTATGTTTCATAAATACTGGGGCAGTAAATATGAATTAATGGTTTTCTGAGGTTGCGTTATGCCTTTTTGCTATCCATGTTCACGTAAACGAGATATGTTGTGTTTGCAGGTCGAAAGATATTTATTTGTCTGCCCATAAAATCTATTAGAATGTTTTCTAAAATTCATGTTAGTCACTAGGATAACGCTTAATTTTCCAAGAATTAATTATGTGTAGCTGACGCATGGGTACAGATGGATGAACAACGTGCTTGAGTCTTGAAGATATTGTGTTTTATAACATGCGTCAGGGATAATTATTTAGTATCACATCGTAATTAAATTAAAGGTAACTCTGTATCTACTTACGTTACCTTTCACAAATATTACTTCCATTAAATATACGGTTATTAAACGTAATTTTTTAGTGAAAATTAACGAAAATGAAGAGGTATTATAATTATGATTGCTGTAAACAAGCCCCAGTGTATTTTCTTCTGCTTCATTACTTGTGAGAAATGCTGGTTTTTCCGATAATTATCAGAACTGTAAGGATTTTTTTTTCGCTCTCGATACTTGAGAATCGATGGATGAGGGCGGAGAGGCTATTACATAATATGAATAACAAATCAAAGTCCCATTCAAACTGGAATGAATTTGTATTTCTGAATGTTTATAAGAACCGCTTCTTTTACATAATTGCTAGGGGATGGGGATCAACGCCTTCGAACAAAAATCTCTCAATTCAATCAATAATTTATTCTAAAGGAAATACTGTGATCGGTCGACGTACGTACCTACGTTAATTAGTTCAAAAGTTTTAATCAAAAGGTAGTCACTCGGGGGCGTATTTACCCAAGGGCCAAAACGGCCCTGGCACGGGGCGGCAGACTGCGAGGGGTGGCGCAAGACCCATCTCGCTCAGCTTTTTTGACTTCGTATGCCTGAAGAATTTAAACAAAATCTACCTGATTAGCAAAAACTAAACTCATTTGGTTGTAAGTTTGATAGACATCAAGAAGCGGGGCAATCGTATTGTGTGTTGGCGGCAGCATGTCCGTCGGACTCCGACGCGTATCGCAACTCGGGAGTTCGGGGCTAGTCGGGATTTGCACGTGTCGTTTTCGTTCATATTAGTGATGAAACAGACCCCTGCGTCGGCTTCCACAACTACGGAAGTTCTGCGTGTTTTTTGACACCCGTTTTTGTTTTTTTTTCTGCAAATTTTATAACGAACGAACGGAACTTTTCGATGGTTAAGAGGAAGCGCGGAGGCGCAGGCGCGGCGGACAGATTATTAGGTGTAAAACCGGCCCAACTGCTTTTTATGAAAATAAAACTTACTGCTACTTAATTTCGAATATTATCCATTGAAATAAACACGTGTATATTTACAATTTGTTTGAGTGAAATTGTATTGTTTTATTTAAAATTTCTTTGCGCGAAATTGTACTTTTTTTTTCATAGTATTTCTCACTTCCATTATCGTATCCGTTTCCGTTTCTGTTTCCGCTAAAATGTACTTTTTAAGTCTGTTTCCGTTAGATACTTCCGCGCGAAGCTTCAAGAGTATAGTGCATGATACACTATACTCTTTAAGCCTGCAGCACCGTAGCTTACAAATCTGTATCAATGTTGAAAAGAAATTCTAACAAATTCTATCCCACCAAAAACATTTCATGTAAAATGTTGCCAAGACGACCACATCAGGTTTGCCCTGTGAAAAAGATATCAGATCTCATGTAGAGCCAAGCTTCTGAAGCTACACGGCCTAACTCTTCCGACCCTAACTTCACAAATTTAATTCTACATATCAGTAAAAAATTATGGCTTGGCTGTTTCGTAACTTACTTCAGAAACTGCATATTCACATCACCTCCACGACGGTAGCGAGACGGTAGGATTTCAGTTCTTTTTGTAAGTAGTCTTTTTAGTGTTTATTTTTTTCTTCATTTTTACATACCAAAATTCGGCTATATAGCACTTCAGGAAGTACCCTAACATTTTGAAGTCACTCATACAAATTTCCACCCACCCATTTTAGGGGATGGGGGCGAAAGTTATAAGTTTATGATTTTTTTTGTTAGTTGTATACTAAACTTAGATTACATACCAAATTTCAGCTTTCTAGATCTTCAGGAAGTAGCCAAACATTTTGATGATCATCAGTGTGTCAGTGACGAAATCGGTGTATTTTAGATATTAATAATATCTAAAGTATTAGAGCTATTCAATTGATACTTAGTAGGTTTATTTGGTCTATTATTGATACATATCCTGAGAATATGAACTACGTGGTACTTCGGAAACCAACTCTATGAGGGTTCAAAAAAACGACGAAACACTTCGATAAAAGGTATGTAGTGCCCTTGCGCTTCGCTTGGCTAGTCTTGGCGGGGGCACTACCGTGCCCCCAGAAAAACTTTCTAGCTCATTTTGCTCGTTGTGAAGGTACCTATTTAAGTTGTTCTGAAAATTTATGCATAATTTGGCAAAGTCACTTCAATATTATCTAATTATTTATTTATTAAGTACCGCACACCAACGACATATTTACAATAATTTTCACAAAAAATTACAAGTCTTTGATGCTGTGTAAATACATCACTTACAGGCATGCACAACATTCATATTAAAGGGTAAGCAATTATTCTAAAAACATTCATACATATACAAAATAAAATTACGTCTTACATTACATTATAGAATAGATTATAAAGAAACAAAACAAAAATATTATTTAATTAATCGATCGTTCCATAATCTGTTGAAACAATAAAAGGAAAATCTAACATCTCCAAGGCGAGGCCCTAAAAATTCTCGAGCTCGTTTCGCTCGCTCTTGCATCCTACTGTCCCATAGTTTTAATTCTGGATGTTTTTTACACTTCGACAAAGTCACTTCAATATCATAAGAATGGTAAAAAATTTACCATAACATATCCGAGGCAGGATGCTAATAGTTTCGATCTCGCTTCGCTCGCTCTTGAATCGTGAATTCCCTAGCTTTTATTTATAAGTCGCTAAACCTTTTTCTTCATGAATGGTCGCATTAAGTATCGCATTCTTTTTTGTAAATCACTGCCAGACTAGCGGAAGCAAAGATTTATCTTTTTTCTTTTGAAAATTCCGGTGTGGCTAACCATATTGCGCCAAATCTTAAAATACGCCACTGAATCACGAAGTGTGCGAACCCTGTGACGGAACCCAAACGGGCTTTCCTATGTACGCAAACAACAGTGGCCAAGTATATGGACCATTGTGTAAACACAGTGGGCCCCTATGGCGCAAAATATAGCGACCGGAAAAGGGGAAGTAATGTCAGATCAACTGTCAACACATCAAGTCAACGCGCAAAAATGGGGTTTGGCGGAAGATTGATTCCAAAAATGGTGAAAGTAGTAACATATGTATAATAGAGGAAAATTTTTCGCGAATCTATTATAATAGCATCTGATGCTTGTAATCCTATTAAAGAAGTAAGCGCTCACACTTTTACAAGGTTATCCTAGTTGACGTAAAGATATTGAAAAGATCAGCCACTGAATTTCGGAATTTACTTATAAAATGTATTGGGTATTGATTTTAAACTTCACAGACTTAGTAAAGTCTAGTAAGATTATTATTATTAGGTACAAGGTGTTGTTTTGCATTCTCGTCAAATTCAAGGAAGTAATTATGTTAATGATTCTCGTCCCGAATCAATAATAAAATGGGTAGGTAATTTTTTTTTTTTTATTTGTTACGGAAATCGGTATGTGTGAACCACCCATGTTTTAAACGCGGCCCGTCTGGTTCTTGCCTTATAACGTCGCTTACACTCATACAAACAGTCTCAAACGTTTATTTCATAATTTCTTAGTCCCTAAACCACGTTAAGGGGGTTATTCTGAAATACTGACAAACTTAAACAAACAAAAAAATCTGCGTTAATTAATAATTAACTAGGTACCGTAATTTTAATTGATTATTTATGTCTTTCGTGACCACCTCCTGAAATTTGACGAGGTTGCAAAACAACACCTTGTATATTAAACACTCGCAAAACTTGTCGTCAACGTTTTGAAAATTGGTTGTTCTTTGGGGATCATATTAGTTCAAACAGTTTCTGTTATTTAGTTATAGTTTGGAAGTCAGACCCTAAATATTCGGTACATAAGCACCGCGATGCCCTCCAGCTTTTATCTAGGATCAGGACAGAGAGGGTACTTTGAGGGTGCGTGGGTTAATAGCATAGAGCAGACCGATCGATCTATCTGCCGATCAGTCACGTCTAACAATGTTACCACGTTCAAGTTTTCAATCATTCTTTATGAAAAATACGGATCTGCTTGGTATCTACTTTTCTAGGCAACAGTATTACTCGATATTGGGTTATTTCATTAAAAAAACCGGCCAAGTGCGAGTCGGACTCGCGCACCGAGGGTTCCGTACTATTAAAACCGTAATTATTAAAAATATATTTTTATAAAATGACGTAACTAAAAATTTACGGTTTTCGCAATTTTTCCTTTATCCTTGCTATAAGACGTTGCTTCGTACCAAATTTAAAAATCTGAGTTCACGGGAAGTACCCTGTAGGTTTTGATACCCTTGCGAGTGTCGAAAATTTGCGGAAATTTGCTGCATAAACGGCTGTATCTTTTGATTGCGTTGGCTTAGAAGTTTGTTTTTTTTCACAGCTCTAAGGGACAGTAGACTTGAGTATTTGATATAAATTCCAGCTTAATACCTCCACGCGTTCCTGAGAAAAAGGGTCTTGACAGACAGACAGACGGACGGACAACAAAGTGATCCTATAAGGGTTCCGTTTTTTCCTTTCGAGGAACGGAACCCTAAAAAGCCTTGCTCATGTGACATGAGCTTCAGGTGAAATGTGGTTGTATGATTCCGATTTTAATTCCTGCCTATCCGAACAGGGAATAGAGGCGTGATGGTATGCAGTATTCAACTTAAAGCAGCCTAGATCCCCGTACTTAGTTGTAATAACGAAGGAGGGGCATTGTGGTAGAACGTAATTATTGTTTCAACCCTAAGAGGTGTACTTAACTGTTGGTCGAGGGTTTTATCATACAAGATGAGTCTGCTTTAATTAGGTCACTCCACAGTGTAATGCTCGTTACGTTGTTATTAGAGCGGACGATAGCGACTCTAAAGCGGCTCCCAACACAGGACCCTTTGTACTCACACTTATGGAATATGGTAAAGTTTTCTTTATGATAGGCTGACAAGGTTGATTTCATTACAAAATCTGAAACTTAATCTGAAACTTTGGTCTAGTGTGAAACCACAGTTTCAGCTCCAATAGTTTGAAAGGACATGGTTCGTTGGAATAAGAACCAACAGGGAGGTGAATTTACTTTTTGTATTTTAAATAATGGTAAATATTCGATTGAAACTAAATTAAAACTACGGTCACTTCTGAAAATTCAAAAACAACTTGAGAGGTGTCAAGGTACACCCGGATGGAACGAAGTTATTTAATTTAATTAAATAAATTAATTAATTAAATTATAATATGCGAAATAGAAAGAGGAAACGAAAATAACTGGCTTACTTTCTATGAGAGAGAGAGAGAGAGACAGACAGAGAAACACGCGCACGCCGCACGGCTTACAACTATAGCAAAAAGTGTCGTTACAACTTTTGGTCTTAATTTTTTTCGTCTAGCCCCCTTTCGCAACGCGCGATAAGGAACTTCGTTCCAAAAACAAAACATTTTCGTATTTTGAGGTTATAATTAGGTCAATAGAAACCAAAGACATTCAAATATTATGTAGGTATGAGTTTTAAATCTCAAAAACTCTTATTAAGAGCGCTGTCACAAAGACTTGGCTGTATGAGCTACAATACCTTCGCCTGTTAAAAACCTCAAATTGAACCAAAAATTCACTGGGGAATAAGACGGAAGTGAATTAGTTTTTAAAATGTTTACGAATTTATGAAGTGTCCGTTCTAGAGAAATAATTGTAATGTAAGTTATAAAAAAATAGTCATTATTGTAAAGGTTTTATGCGTGTTGATTCATAGGCGATTTTTTACAATGTCCTTTATCCGCTGGGGTAGAAAAAATTGGAGACCGCTCCTCTTCTATAGTTTCAAGATAGTTGTAAAAGCTGTGTTACCTACCACACTGTATGGTGACACTTTTGACTGAAAGAAAAACTCGAGCGTTGCCATTGCCATTCAACGTGGCATGTCTGGGCATGTGTTCACAAATAAAATGTATTTACCCAATTTTCCACGTCGTCGTCAATCTTGTGACTATTTGCGGCGCACAGTACGCCGACACAACGGGTTCAGTACCTCCGCTATTTTTATATCGAAACCAGGAAATTTAACGTAAATACAGCGTGTAACGTCTTGTATGTCAGTATTTTTGTCTTTATGATCTAATAATTTAATCATTCGAATTCGAAGAATCTTGGGAAACCACACGCGTTAGGCTTATGCTTTACATCAGAAATATTGCATACAAATAAAGTAATTTATATCTAACTTTGAGCTGAAAGAATTGTAACTGATAAATAAATGGAGTTTGCTCAGTCTATCGTAGTATTAGAGCGTAATCTACAGCTGGTCCTAAAGTTAAATGGACTGGCAGCGCCCTGTTCTACATTTGCCAGCGTTGATCTTCGTTTTTACTTACAAACTCGTCTGCTGAAATGGTTCTTGGTCTTTTGACAAATATGGTTCGCTCGTAACGAGAATTCCAGCTGGCCGGTACATAATAATATGTGACATTATTTCTTTGTCGCACAATTTAATTCGGACTCTTACCGGGTCCGACGTACCCGAGAAACTTTTACGATGGCTTGGGATTGTTCGCGAAAGGCTTCAGCGATGCGAATGTCCCTTTCTCCTTTATGTTAAGGCAAGGACGATCCTGTACACTCCGTTAGAAATGTTTCACTTTAATATATTATTCTGATGCATCAGATTAAATGTATTCACAGTTTGACGTAATAAAACGGAGTGCTTTCTGCTAAAAATAACACCAAGTTATCATAATATTATGGCACATATAATATGAGGGAAGACTTGTGAATGTGCGTGTATTTTATTTTTGTATGTCATTTTATTTGAATATCCACAATGTACGATCGCGATAAGTACCTAATATCGCGCGTCAGGATGACATGTCTGTTGTGCCTTTTATGACGCGAACATGATAGCTCAGAGTATAAGAAAACGGTAACGGATAGTGAAATTGTATCTATATTATCATTTTCTTGATGAAAATATTAAAATAATGGACTTAGAGGATTTCGAATAAAGCTTAAAGCTTCGGGAGTTCGTTATAGTTTGAAAATGATTGATTATCCAAAGCAAAATTTAATAGCAATTTTGCTCGGTTCCTGAAAATATAAGCCCAGCTTATACCGGTGGATTTCATAATCGTGGATTAAAAACCATGCTTTAAGAATTCTTTGAGCATTGACCTCACATGGGCAATGCTGAAAGAACACTGAAATTATGTACCTATATTAAAAACGTTATCGTTCCATTACCCGGAATAAATCAGCGCAGCTTTTTGTTACAACGGGGGAAGCCAACAAAAAAAAAGTAAGTACATAATAAGTAATAAATTCATACTTACCATACACTTACCGTTGAACATTAATTGTATAAAAGTTATCCGATATTAAACTGAAAACAAATGAATTCACAACCGTTTCTAATATAACTAATCGTATACAGGTAATATATGACCGTCGCGTACCCCATGTGCCAATTCGTATGTTATGACTACTAGATATTGGGGAATATGACGTTTTAATGTAGCTATATAATCTCACCAGCACTTTGTGCAAAGCGTTTTATAAACGCTAGACGAAACATTTTTTTATCTTTTCGTTCCATTTATCTTAATTAGAGTTCTTTACAAAAAAGGCGCGAGTCTCTACTTAATTCAGAAACTTGCAAATAATTTTTAAGCTAAAATTGATGGTGCAAAATGCAAACGTTATTTAATTTCTCCTTTGTGTACTAATTTGGTTATATATTTAAGAAAATTAACTGAAGAACGTTAATTAGTCTTTTGTGAAGGGAATTAGTATCATTATTTAACGGGCGACCGACAAAGAGACTGGGATCTGTTGTGTTGTCAGCCATCTTTTTTACCCATAAAGGAAAAGAATTGCCTCGTTGTTCTAGAGTTCGCGAGCGCAACTGCTGAGCACGAGGCCCTGGGTTCGATGCCCAGGTCAGGCAATGTGTTATTGGGTCACCCACGGGGTCCGGATTTATGCCCGGTTGATGGCAATAGGCTCGCCTCATATTACATGGGACTTACAATATAACTGGCGAAATGTCGGTGTACTAGTGGGTACACCTCTGCCTAACCCTTCGTGGATTACAGGCCTGATGTTATGTATAAAACAAAATGATTTAAATTGGTTTTTAAACTGCAAAAACGAATGACGTAAAATTTCAGAACGTACTTAGGCTAAGTTAGGTAAGCTCGGCTGTTTCCGCACTTAGCCTCTTCATTGAACCATTCTACGTATGAAAATCCTCTGGTTACTCCAACCATCCCATCCCCTCCCAGAAAGCTAGCCTTTTCAGGCTGCTGCAGGCTTCTTTAATTTTTGTGTTTGCAATCTGTTGGAGTAGGTCGTGACAGAGATTAAAATATTGTTATGTAGCGCTTTTTTTATCAGAACGCAGGTACTTCGTTAGTATTCTAAATAATTTCTTGGATTTATGTTCCTGTGTTTATCTTCCAAGGTACAAACTGTTAATTAATGTTTTAATTAGCGGCAATTTTACGTAGATATTAGCTGGAAGCCCTCGAGGATAAATTATTTTAATAGTACGTACGTGAGGTAAACTAATTCCGTACACTATATTTTGGTGGATGATAAATTTAAGCAAAGATTTTCCTTATTACAAGCTTACTTAGCTTAACGTGAAATAATGTTTTTTTTTTTCTGTTTACCTTGCATGTGTCATATATTACGTTATTTACCTTTGTCTATATATATATGTCTACCGTTATTTATCTTGTCCTTATTTTGTGAGAATAAGTTGTGAAAAAGTTTTGTTTTCTTCTCAGACGTAGTTTTTCCGATTGAATACGAACCAAAGCAATATCGTTAGAGCAGTGCACCGCTAGGTGGAAAGTTCGGTGGGAAATCTACGATGACAGCTCAAATACAAATAGTACTACGGTTATTTCTGGACGTGTTTTATCAGATTTAGATTCGGGAAAGTTCAGCTTTTTGTAGCAAATCTTTTTCGATTGCCGAGGGATTCATAATCGTTTTGCAAACATATTGGTATATTTGAATGTAAAAATTATATATACAACGGCACGTACACAGTATTTGTTTTATTCCCTTGGATTTGTAAACAATACGGTGTACAATAAAATAGTATTAGTTAGTCTATCAGTTTATATTATATTTACATAATCGTTTTTCTTTGCTACTTCAATTGGTAACATTTCTCATTATTCTCACCTCATATCTTCAGACTACTGAAGACCCCTGTTATTCCTAACTAAGAAGGGTTATAAGCTCCGGTTTTAATTAGTTTTATCAGATATAGGTATCCAATTATGTGTTTCCCAATGAATGTTATAATCATACCCATTTTAATCGTAAATGTATATTTGTATAGACCTGACGATTTGTAGGACGGCGAGAAGGCAGCATTATTTTAGGATTAACCTTTGGAACCGGTTCGTAATGAAATTAAGTACAAACTCTACCCACGAAATACTAAACGGTGTTTTAGAAACTAATTAACTATAATCTTTTCAGTGTGCTAAATACTCGGCACTGAGCGAGTACAGCATAATACATACTTCCACAATTTATGTTGCAACGAAAATACATAAAGTGTGTACAAAATCATCGCAAATATTACTTCTACATCTTAAATATTCGTATTTCTATTTAAACATATGCAATATATTATAATGAGCGAAATTAAACTTGAGCTAAACGTCTCGGGAATTTTGTGATTTAGGAGAAAGCACTTCATTAAACACTATTTATTAGCTTCGCCGGCGAGACGGTGCTTGCTTTATATTTCTCTCTTGTGGCTTTCTGTTTTTGTTACATTCCCTGATTCTCCTTCAATCACCTGATTAGCAATTCTTCAGGGACGATTCCGTGAAGAATTGTTAATCAGACGATTCAAGTTGGATCGTTTCAAGTCAGTCAATACTTTTTGATCTTTACACAAGTTTATGGATACGATATTGGAACAAAAACGTACATGATGTTTTTGCTCATGGGTGTAAAACACCTCTTAACGAAGCCGAAAGGCACTGGTTCTCCCTGTCATTGCGATATTTTTTTTGTTCCACACCATACCTGGGAACCTTCTAGTTACAGAGATATTAGAGGTCAAAGTTCCAACTTTTTGACAAGTATTTTTTTAAATACAAGTTTTTAATGTAAGATTTAAACACCTCCACGACCCCCGTACTATCCAATCCGTCCATCAGCACAATGTTTTGAGTGCGTTACATTGAGTTCTACCACAAAACATGATTTTACACCTCCCAAAAAAAAGTCGTTTCCCAGCAATAATTTTTGCGTAAAGTTACTTAGTTTCATGTACAGAATGCTTGGTTGACGGCTTCGTGATGAGGTGATTTACACGGTGTATATAATATGACAAATTATTCTGGTCAAATGAGGTTGTAAGTAAAAAGCCATGTGCTAACTGCTGCCCTATATAATCTGTTACAGACAGAAGCCTCTGTAACATGTATGTATGTATGCAAATTGACAATGTTCAGAGTGCGGAAAATGTAAACTGGTCATAGACATATAATGTTACTGTTATCCTGCATCTTGTTACTTCTGGGAAACCTGTGGATTTCCAGAACTTTCAGTAATTACGATCCACACAAGGGGCTCGTGTGGATTATGTTATGTGTATGCTCGACTTTTATCAGACTAGATTCTTAAATCAAAGAAGGCCAAAAATTCTACTAACAAATGAGAAATGAGCCTAGGACGAGAATTTCGTGTGTAAACCATGAACGTGGAGTTGCGTACACCAGAAAGTACCCCAATTATGAAACACTTTTTATCGAACTCCAAAGGACTTTGAAAGAAATTCGTACTAGGGTCGACGTACGAAAAACGGTTAGCTCGGCAGCGAAAAAATTCAAAATTTAAAATTCGAGAGTACCCCCATAGCCTACACGTACACACATACAATACAACGATACTTATGAAACGTAATATGAGATATGAAAATACTCTTACTATATAAAGTTACGGTCATAATGTCAAAGGTTGATACGTAAATCAAAAGCTCGAAATAGTTTTGATGCAGAATTTAAAACGTCCGCGTCCTTTGATAGATATAAGTGAATACCTCCTTTGACTTCCCGTTACAGACGCCAAAACAACAATCATTTGAAACTTTCTTTCTTTGCAATAAAGTTACTCGGAAGAGGTAAAAAACTTCCCTTGAGTAATAACATAATATTTTAACAGTACTAACACAGTTTATATTAATCCCTCATAAACCCCTTCTACTCAAATTATTCAAATAAAACCATGAGTGCTACATTAGGTTGAGCTATTCAAACCCATTCAAAGTAAAACACTTTAGAACTTCACTCGTATAAAGTCGTACGTCTCCATAAATCTAACTCGTTTTACGAAAAAAACTAGCAATCAATTCGAAAAAAGAAAATCGAAGCGATTTTTTAGGGCTGGCAAGGTCGTTAGTTCTTTTTAACATTTCCTAGCATTTGGCCAAATTGCCAGCGTATCATCATCTGCCTAGCCTTTTCCCAACTACGATGCTGCTGAGAATCAGTATCAGAGACCTCCACAACCCAGTTTTGCTGGGTAATACGATACCCCTTGGTAAGACTGGTTGTGAGACGGGCCACTGACTACTGACTATTTGGAACGACTTTCAAAAATCTACAAACGACAGCCGGGACCAACGGCTTTTGCTTTCCGAGGCACGAAGGAAACTCGGTATGTAATGGTTGGTAGCCCATCCACGAACCAACCTAGGTAAGCGTGATGGACCCGAGTGGCAGTGGCTGGCGGAGAGAAAAAAATACCGTTGACTATAGGTAAGCTCATAAAGTCATAACAAGTAATTTGATATTGTTCTGCGAAATATAAACATGCATGCAAAACACGAGTTTATATTATAGAATATATGATTATTACAGATAAGGCAACGTTCATAAGCAGTAAGTTCAGGAACATTAATAACGCTGTTATTGGCTTGGGAGTTCTATTTCACAAGCCCACTCAACTTCGCCTTATCCTCATATATACTTGATTAGGTACTTTTGTTGGAAATCCATCCCGGATAAAAGACCTCCGAAGGGATGTGCTGGACTCGTCAGAGGGACTTATTTCAATAGAAACTTTATAGGTAATATTATAAGACCGTTGATGACGTCTGTAATAGACGGACGAGGCCTCTTTTAAATCGTATGTTATAAATGAGCCGATGACCTTGAACATACATTTTAATAATAAAACTTCAAAGCAGCGAAAAAGAAATATGGGACAGAAGGTGTAGATTAAATCAGCTGTCAAAACTCCGGAGATGACTATAAAAATGCTCAATTAACAGTTGTAAACAAGCTGATATTCTACACTTGTCTGAAAAATACACATAACATTCTAAAATTATTTCTCATAAAATTCATATATTTTCCATAAAATGTGTTTTGCTGAACAACAGCAAACCTGGCTCTAAAGCAGACCGATATTGAAAAATTCCACTCATGCAAAGTAAACAGTTGAATAACTTGTGACATATAATCAATATTTGGTGAAAACCTTTCTTGACTATATTGAACGCGGTGTCGGTTGTTCAAGCACGATCCAGGAAACTATATGAATAGGTCATGTTTACTAATAAAGAAAAGGAATGTTGGTTGCGTTGTGAGCCATCGGCTTTCCATCACTCTCTATTCACTAGTCCCAAAGCACATGCCACCAAACTATGGTGTTGAAAATCATGTATTTCAACGCTAGCATAAACAATATGTTGTCAGTTACCTTGTAGCACTTTAGTAACTGGTTAATCTCTTTGATTCAATTTAAGTGTTTATTTACCCTCATGTCCATCAATGTGGGTCCATTACAGTGTCAATCACTGCGGGAAGCAAATTATACTGAAGCATGATCAGAGACGAGATAAGAAGTAATCAATAGGTATATTAATTATTTACGAGTAATATCCATAACAGTATGAAGTAAACTTCGTTAAATTTTATTAATTAGGCATTGATTAAAGGCGGTGTTTTCAATTCAGCGAGCCGGGTACTATGGCATACCGCAACCAATTTAATTGGTCGGTGCAGCGTTACACATACACACTCATTTGCAGGCATTTCTAACTAATGCTGGGGATTTCACTAGTAGCTACTAACTTTGTGCTGCTACTGAAATGCTACACGGACAATTTAGCACTTACATTTGTAAGTCTTCAGCCCGGGCATAATTTGCTTCGCTCTGCATATGTCAGAAACAATTTGTAACTTCGCGTTGGATTCAATTCATCCGGGTAAACTCCTCCAGCTCAAAGCATTTATTTCAATTGGATCATTACGGGCACTATTGAAAGTCGAAAAAACAAAAAAAAAACGCGAAGCTACAGTCCCAGTCACAAGCCATGCCATTCCAAAGTGTAGATAATAAAATAAGAACACTGTTGGTAATAAAAGTCAGTTCTGTTCAAACTACGAATCAAGCGTTTTCATTATAGGTTATGGGCCCAGCACGCTTCCACTGCGCTACATGATCGACTGTAAAACTGTTAATACTCCTACAGAGTCCAAGTTAAATGTCAAAAGTGATCAGAATGTGAATGATCAAATACCTTATCAGCAGCTAATAGGAAGCTTGATGTACCTATCTGTTTCAACTAGGCCGAGATTACATATGCCGTGAGCTATCTTAGCCAGTTTAATAACTGTCACACAGATGAACACTGGGGATATGCTAAGAGGGCTGTGCTCTTTTTAGTATATATTAATGACCTACCCCATTTATTTAAAAACCAACCACAAATGGTGTTGTTTGCTGACGATACTTCTTTAATATTTAGGATAAGCAGACGTGCCACAAATCTTGACGACGTAAATAACGCTCTCATGCAGGTTCATAAATGGTTTACCGCTAATAATTTAGTATTAAATGGGAAAAAAAAAAACTAAGTGCATAAGATTTTCTCTACCAAATGTCAAATGTAGTGACTGTGACATAGTATTGAATCAAGAGAAACTTGAATTTGTCCATGAAACTGTTTTCTTGGGGATCACGCTCGACTCAAGGCTACAATGGGGTCCTCATTTAACATCTCTTGCAGGACGGCTGAGTTCAGTAGCATATGCTGTCAGAAAAATCCGTCAATTTACTGATGTAGATACCGCGAGGATAGTGTATTTTAGTTATTTTCATAGTATTATGTCATACGGTATTTTACTATGGGGACGGGCTGCAGACATCGAGTCTATATTTATTCTGCAGAAAAGAGCTATCAGAGCCATATATAATCTACGTAGGCGCGATTCTCTAAGAGAACTGTTTAAGGAAATTAACATCATGACGGTACCTTGTCAATACATCTATGAAAACATCATGTAAGTACGTTAGGAAAAATCTGCATTTATTCAGTAAAAGAGGTGACCGGCACCACTATAATACTAGAAACAGGGACCAACTAGTTCAGCCAGGTTTCAGGTTAGCTAAAGTAGACTCATCTTTCATGGGGTACTGTTTAAAATGTTACAATAAAATATCTCCCCCCATTCTGCAACTGAATGAAACGAAATTTAAATCTTGCATAAAACGCACACTATGTAGGCAAGCATATTATAAGTTGGGGGATTATATTGATGATAAAAATGCTTGGCTCAATGCTGGTCCTGCTCCACAACCATAGGGGCAATCGGAATCATCTGAATTACAAAGTGAAGTTATTGTGAAAGCTGCAGAAGATTGTAAAAATAATAGGTCTTTACCTATGAAATTGCCGTATTGCAGTACAGACTTTTTCAAACAAAAAAAAGTTTTGATTGGCTATGAGTTCTAAATTCAAATTAATTTTGTTTTAAAAATATGACATTCTATTTACAAAATCAGTCTTTTGTTTATTCATTAGCGTTGTATTTTCATTACATTTCAACATTTTTCCTCATAATGGATACTTTGAAATTTCGTGTAATTATGGAATATGAGTTCCGTCGTGGCACCAACGCGGCACAAACGACCCGTAACATCAACGACGTTTACGGAGAGAACTGTACAAACGAACGCACAACCCGTTATTGGTTTGCTCGGTTTCGTTCTGGGAATTTTGACTTGAAAAATGAACCTCGTGGTCGTCCGGAAACTTTGGTCAACAATGATGAATTAAAGGTGATTGTTGAAGCTGATGAAACTCAATCTACAGCTGAGCTGGCAGCAGCTTTTGATGTTAGCATTAAAACAATATTGGTCCATTTGCGACAGATTGGCAAGATAAAAAAGCTTGATAGATGGGTGCCCCACGAACTTAACGATCGCCAGCGCAACGTACGCGTCGAGACTTGCCTTGCGCTGCTTAACAGGCACAGAAATGAAGGAATTTTGAACCGAATTGTTACGTGCGACGAAAAATGGATTCTTTTTGACAATCGAAAGCGCTCAGCAAGTTGGTTAGATCCTGGTTCGGTACCAAAGCAATGTGCAAAACGAAAAATGACCCCTAGAAAGGTGATGGTCACAGTTTGGTGGTCTAGTGCTGGTGTGATTCATCATAGCTTTTTACAAAACGGCGAGAGCATTACTGCAGATGTGTACATTGAAGAACTGACCACAATGATGGCGAAACTCGCACGTCTGCAACCAGCTTTGGTCAATCGGTCGTCTCCACTGCTACTTCACGACAACGCGCGGCCCCATACTGCATAACAGACCGTCTCTAAGCTGCATGAGTTGGGTTTGGAAGCTCTCCCTCATCCGCCATACTCACCAGATCTTGCGCCTTCCGACTATTACTTTTTCCAAAATTTGGACAACTTTTTAGCGGGAAAAAAATTCAATTCCCGAGAGGCAGTACAAAACGCCTTTGAAGAGTTTGTTGTCTCCCGTCCAGCTGATTTTTTCAAGAAGGGCATCCATAAACTGCCACAGCGTTGGCAAAGATGCATTGATTGCAGGGGTGATTACTTTGAATAAAAGAAATAAACAAGTTCGAAAAAAAAAATACTTTAACTTTTTTCAAACAAAACGGCAATTTCATAGGTAAAGACCTAATATATTTGCATTGTATAGATTCAATCTCTTAGTACTCACACATGTGCTATGCAATTATATAATACTATGTACTGTAAAGCCACCATTTAATGAGTACCTACATGTTTCATTGACGCGAATTTACCCTGGTGGCTGAGTGAATGTCATGCTCACTTAAATGTCACGCTGATGGTGGCGGGTGTGTCGGGTCGTTTAGTTCCCTTCAAAATGGTTGAGTTGAATGATGGCTGATACATGCGTCATGTTCGTGAACGGGCGCTGTCAGTTGTGACTGGTCATCTCTTAGCTGCCACGGTTTATTTTAATTACTTTATTTTTAATTACTGATTTAATCTTTTACTCTGGACGCTCTTAACTTGCCCGTATTTCTACATTGTTCTCACATATTTGTAACTCTTAACATGAATGATATAACCAAGATTTTGTAACATATTTTGATTTAAAAGAGTGTCCATGGAGTTTCTTGCCCGTTCTTCTCCATAGAGATCTACGCTACGGAATGGGCAACTACAGTACTTTCATAAGTTATTATGCCTTGTGACTGGGACTGTAGCTTCGCGTTTTATATTGTTTTTTTTTTTTCTTTCAAAAGTGCCTGTAATAAACTTTGGTATAAAATATAGTGTTAATGGAAATTCAGAAATAAAAGGTTTTGTTGATGCCGATTGGGCTAATGATACTTTAGATAAACGGTCATATACCGGATTTTGTTTTGTGCTTGCTAATGGGATAATATCTTGGGAATGCAAAAAACAAAAAACTGTTGCGCTGTCGAGCTGTGAAGCTGAATACATGGCTATATCAGAAGCCTGCAAAGAAGTCATTTATTTAAGAGCTTTGTTATTCGAAATTACTAATAAAATGTATACTGTAAGTTTGTTTAACGACAATCAGAGCGCTCAGAAGTTATCGACAAATCCTGTGCTGCATAAAAAATCTAAACACATTGATGTTAAATACCACTTCACTACAGAGTGTATTTCAAATAACATAGTAAGATTAAGGTATTTGTCAACAGCCAATATGCCCGCTGACTTATTAACAAAAGATTTGTGCTCCAAGAAGCATTATACTTTTATGGACTTATTAGGTTTAGTGTTGATTTAGATTTAATTGTCTTATTGTGATTATTTGAGTGGGGGTGTTAGTTATGTACAAATAATCTTAGTCGTGTTGGCAACACTGTTGGTAATAAAAGTCAGTTCTGTTCAAACTACGAATCAATCGTTTTCATTATAGTATAAATCCGTAGTTACAACGTCAGCTGCTGTTTTTAGGTTACCGGTATCGTTGAATTACCGAAAAATTTATTAATTATCAGGAAACAAGTTCCCTAAGTAACAAGTAAGTATGTAGGTAATCGTAATTTCAACAACTCATTTAAAATTATTGCTTCATTTCACAATTTTCACATCATAAATGTTTATTTTATGAGCTTAAAATCCCTGTACCTGTAATAGTTTAGAATTATAAAAATAAAACCACCGACATTTTCTGCTAACTCAATGAAAGATCATTTCGTAGCGAAAGAGTTAGATTTATTTTCGTGGGAACCATCCGTAAATCACTTTAGTCATTAATCAATCATCGACCGGAATCTGAGCAAGTGTTAGTGAGATGGAAAAAAAATACAAATCAAACTGAGTCTAGAAATGAGATCAAAGCATCCTTGAACAATTCTTAGCTGAGTAATACGACTAATGTAATGTCTCTGTAATTCCTTTCAAACTCGTACGTCGGCTGTAGGTACCAACCATCGCGCTACGTCCCGAATCTCTCCTAATCCCTCAATGCAAGCTTTGTGAGTTTTCCATCACATAATGTTTGTAGATAACGCGCAGTTACTTTTATTATCTACCTGCCTCGTTCTCGGAACAGGTATTTCATGTCATAAAAACAGAGCATAACGGGTAATTCAGGTAAACAATCGACTTGTTTCAGAATGCCAAGGCGAGTAAACATAAGATAACATCGTTACAGCTTCGCGAATACGCTATACTCACAAATTCAATATGGTCTTATCAGGTTAGAAAATTGTACCAAACTTCTTAATACATCTAATCAATATTGATCAGTCTCCTTCTTAAGTTTACGCAGAATATTTTGATCAATATTGATTGAGGTCTATCCATTTTGAAGACAAGATTTTCCCATGTCAATAAAGACTTCCAGATAATAACGGACAGCCTTTATTGAATTACGGGTCGTCTTACTTATAAAAAGAATATTAACACAAGGCAAAACAATAAGTTTGAGGGTAAACACAGAAATCCTATGTTAGCGGCAACGAAATCCGGGTCCCTTAAAACAAAAACATAGTGAAGCATTTGATGTGTCGCCATTTGAATCTTTCATACTTAAAATTGCAGGTATTATACAGAACCTGAGCCGTTAACTACCGAAAACGACGACGACGACGACACATTATTTCTGGGTGTTGTCGTCTGGCTAATGAAGAGTACTTGCATACACACAACCACGTTGCCAGCATTATCTACCAGCAACTTGCCTTAAAGTACAACCTTGTGGAATCAATCATTCATACTATAAATTGCAGGTATTTTACAGCACCTATGTTATTATTTTTAGTTTTGTTTTTAGAAGACTTTTTGTTATTCAACAATATCAGATTATATTACTAACATTTGTCAATGAATAAACCCCTAAAGCTAGCCGTCGTTACAATTTTTTTGTTACATAATCTGAGAACATAAGTCTCCTGTCCCTCTTCGTCTCCTAGCACGTATATCTTTAGCCAGATCATACATAGATGTAGAATTGGATAGTAAATTTACGACGCGTGTTTTATACCCACATAACATTCGATATTTATGGTCAGAAATTCAGAATAGACACGGAGCGAAAATGTCAACGATATTCATATTCATGACTCGAATTTTTTCCCCTACATTACTTTAGTACGAAAGTACATCACTTTGCATTTGCAACAATAACACCACGTCTGTGTTTTCCTGAAAGGGTATGAAGAGGAGTTCTTAAATTTACTATGCCGACATTTCACCACTTTTGTTTAAGTCCAATGTAGGTAATAGGGAGTGAGCCTATTGTCATCAACCGGGGACAAATTCAGAATCCGCGCTGCTTCGGAGAAAGACATGATGGAAAAATTCAACAACACTTTATCCGATCTGAGATTCGAACCCCTCATGCTCAGAAGTAAATCTTGCGACAATACTGCAGCCTCAGTTAGTTAAGCATCCGTTTCTAGACGAAGCCAGATATTATGGCATCATCAAGAAATGTGCTCTCACAATGTCCTGAAAAAGTGTAAAATCTAGAACTACTTAATACTCAGTGTTCAATGAACATAAGTAATAAGACGCGGACGTAGGTATATCTAATCTTCACACAGTCGAGCGCCTGCCAGCTTCAGGATGACCTATTTCTCCAAGTTTAAAACTTACAATCCAGGCAGAGTTACAAAAGTTAATCATTCATAGTTTTCTTCTCTTTGTAGAGCACAAATGAAATATTGTGAAAGAGAATAATGTGTTCCAATTTATCTATTTAATTGAGTATTCATCACATGTCGAATCTTTCTTCCAAATGTTTTAGCGTCGGATTCCAGTCTATCCGAATGCTACCAGAGCGACTGTTTGACCTACACAACCCAGTAACTGGGTAAAACGACATCTCTAGGAAGAATAGTGGCCAGACCTTCGGGTTTTCGACTGTCTGTAACCCGTGACAACTGTCAAAGATCTACAAACTACAGCCGGGACCCACGTCCTTATTTGAGTTTGGTTGTATAGAATATTAATAATAATAGCTAATAGAATATTGTTTGGCTCTATTAGTAGAATATAGGTCTGTATGTGCTAGGAACAATAAAATGCAGATCAGTCTCCGTATTGTTTGTACGTACATAATTTACCGCGTAAGCTTTGTACAGAAGCGTCCTAACGCGGCCGCCGCCGCTATTATTTTCTTTGATCTGAATCCATCGCTAGTCGCACATAGAAACAATTTAAATCTTCATTCTCGATTGAATAGACCTGAACGATAAGCTGGAAATCCGCGCCCTTTATTACAAATAACTTTTTATTGCAAACAATAAGCTCTTGAGTTATTTCTTTGTTTGGTGTGCGGATTCATTTCCTTTTTTATTTTGTTGAGGTTTTTTGTACCTAACCTAACGGCCATCGAACATAATCCTGTTGCCAGCTTTACAAGTTGTACCAATTTATTAGTTATATCTTTCAGTTGTGTTCTTGTACTTATCATTGTTTGTTCCACTATGTAAGTAACTATTATACCTTATTTATATTAACCATACCTACAATACAATAAAAATAACAGTATTTACATAAACTAACTAACTAAATATAAACTAAATTAAAAACAACAGGACGTTAAGGCGTCAAAATACTCCTCCACATCGCTGTCATCTGGAAACGTGCCCAGAAGACTGGCGGCATTGCCACGTTGAATGGCAATGCTAATTCTTTGCCCAAAGAAATAGCCAGCCCTCTGGTCTCGTGAAGTGTCAACCAGTCGACGAGATATTTCCTTAAAAAGAGAATGCGCGCTTGGGCCCCATGAGCCAAGCGTTTCGACCCCAAACGGCTCAAAACTGTAACTGCAATTAAGATTACAGTATTTACGCCGTTTGAGGCTCTCAGCAACAGCAGCATACCTTATTAGGATTAGGTAAGTAAGCAATATTTATTTAATTAAGATCATGTACGCTCAATCTATGTGATCACACAATAAATCGAGATGTTATCCAGAGCAGATACTTTTCATTTACCACGACACTTCATGCCGATCCTGTAATACGAGGTCACATCGCGAGTGAAATTTTGGACAGTTAAAAAAACAAAATGTGTTGATTTAAATTCGACATCCATCCATTCATTATTTCATTCTTCCCAGTAACTTTTTTTATACTAATGTTTCCACCCTTTTTCTTCCGTTTGGGGGTGAATTTCCAAAAACGTCGAGATACTTATTTATTTATATTTGCTCCACATATAAACCCCTATCTAACCCTCTTAGGGGGTAGATTTGAAAACGCTAAAATACTTATTTATTTATTTCTAACCATAAGCTTGTATGGGAAATTTCATTCTTCTAACTTTAAAAATGACCGATTTCGATACAATCTTTAATCCCTTGTTTTTTGAAATAATTTAGAAATCAAAAAACCCTTTCTTAGTGAATACCTACTCTTCATAAAGAACACACCCTCCAAATATCAGGTCCCTAGGACTAGCGGTTTAGGCTGTGCGTTGATTTCTCATGGCAGTCAGTCAGGTTAGTCACTTTGAATTTTATATGTATAGATTATAAAAAATAGCCGTTTACCTTAAAAAAAAAAAAAACAAAGGTACTTGTTAATTTCAACTTATCCTGTGAAATACCACGTACATTTCATAATTACAGTAGATAACCGTATTTCTGTAGCAAGTGCCTACGTAGCACGGTTGATACTAAACAGAAATAACAAGTGACGGCGCGCTATTTTTAATAACCTGTACAGAATGCATAAGTACCTAAGTACTTACTCATTTTGGAAACCTTTTCCGTCTGATCCAGACTACTCTACTGGATAATATATCATTTCCCACTTCGCAGCTGATATATTATGCTGTTAAAATATGGGTCCTTTTGATATACAGCAGTATTTTCTTCAACTTTATGAAAGTTTTCTATTCAGGGTGGCGTCGGGAACTCATCCGACTTTTTGTGATTTACGAGTTTTAAGTTGTAGACTTGTTTGTTTTTTGATTCTAAGTACGTTGTTTTAGGAAGTGATGTCTTTGCCTTGGCACGCGGTATTACACTCATACATTGAATTCCTTTGTATAAACCTTCCGAAGAATAACTCCTTTATGTTTGAACAATGGAATAGGGGAGCATTTTCCTTAAGAAAAGCTTTTATCAACAAGTAGTTGTTTGCTGAACATCTGGTCGGATGAAATAGATTGTTTAACTTCCGCCATGTGTGCTTGGATCGTGTCTTAGTTACCGAGTATCATAATTAAGCGATCACGGCAAAGCGCTCCCTAAGGCTTAAAGATCTACTGCGGGATAATATTGGCTTAATTTTGATAGGTAAGATAAGTCAATATTAAATACAGTGTAGTGTAGGTACTGCTGTAATTGCATATGTATTCGTAGCACCCAATAGCGATTGATATAAAATGAGCGTTAATGTTTTTGAACGAAATATTTATAAAATAAATGGACATATTCACACATGAGGCCATTTTTGGCAATTAATTAAGGAAACCTCGGTAGCTGCACTGTTGTACACAAAGACAATACCTACGTCATAATGACCTGCTAGACCGCACTCACAAAAACAATACACCGTGAAACAGAAATAAACCCAGAAATAAATAAAAATGCCAATCACAGGCTATGAAATATCAGTAGGTACGTTGATCGCGGAGAGATGAATTTAAACAGTGTCAGACGAACAGAAACATTTATTTTCTTGTGTAGCTATTATGTTTGTATTAACGTAATTGCCCACATATATTTTCGGAGGTTGGAGTAAAGTGTGTAGGTACAGACCACTTGTCTGGGTTTCAGGTTTCTACATAATTCCTGGCAGATTTTGCCATTTGTTTTAAATACTGAGAAAAGGTGGCTATAAATTCTGTGTTTATCATAAATTCAATATCATTGGCACAGATAACTCTTATTCCGTTCAATCTTGTAGTAAGATGAATCGTACAAAACGTTTACTGTGTTTTTATTAGGGGATAACGTTCACAAGTTATCTTCGTGTAGGGGCAAGGGGGAGGAATTAAATATGTAATACCTGACAATGTTTGTAGACAAAACTTATGAAGGCAAAGTAAACGGACGAAATGAATAAAAGGTAACTTAGGTAGTACCTACTCCGAAGCTATTCCCTCCCCGTGCTTGTGCTCGGGGACTTCAATGCCAAAAACTTGGCTTGGGGTTCTTGTTGCACAGATGTGCGGGGTAGGATGGTGGAGGACTGGGGTCTGGAGGCGGGCCTGGTCGTCCTAAATCGGGGTTCTGTCCCCACGTGTGTGCGGATGCGGGGCGAGTCGGTGGTGAACATCTCGTTCGCTAGCCCCGCTCTGTCACCGCGTGTCGTTGACTGGCGCGTCATGGAGGGGGTGGAGACCTATTCCGACCACCGGTACATCCGGTTCGATGTCTCCGCCCAGGACTTAAGCGCGCCGGTCTCACAGGCCCCGAGTGGTCCGCATTGGGCGCTGAAGCAGCTGGACCGGGAGCTCCTCCTGGAAGCCTCGATAGTGCAGGCCTGGGTGACATCAACGAACAGGCCTGCCGACATCAACAACGAGGCAGGGTGGTTCCAGGAGGCCATGTCTGACATTTGCGACGTGGCAATGCCCCGAGTTCGGCCAGGACGCGCCCGGCGTCAGGTGTACTGATGGTCGCGAGAGCTGACGTCTCTGCGCGAGGCGTGCGTTGCCGCGCGGCACCTGTACGCCAGGCATCGCAGGCTCCGCATCCGCCCTACGGATGAGGCAGCCATTGAGGCGGAGCTGTACGAGGGATACAGAGCAGCGAAGACCGCCCTCCAAGAGGCTGTCCAGCGGGCCAGGGACCTGGGCCGCGAGGAGATGCTGGAGACTCTCGACAGAGATCCGTGGGGGCACCCTTACAAGATGGTGCGGGACAAACTCCGCAGAGTCTCCGCCCTCAGCTCGTGGAGGACGTGGTGAGCGCTCTGTTCCCTCTGCGAGGGAGACATCCTCCCTCCCTATGGCTCCGCCGCTTGCGGTGCCAGAAGTGGACCACATCGAGGACGATGACGAAATTCCGGAAGTGACCGGGGTAGACCTGAGAGTGGCGAGAAATACCGCCCCCGGACCCGATGGCTTGACTGGCAAAGCCTGGGTCCTGGCCTCGGACGCTCTCGGGCCCCGATTGGAAGGGCTCTTAAGCACATGCTTAGAGAGAGGCCAGTTCCTGCTTCGATGGAAGACGGGGAAGCTGGTCCTCATCCGGAAGCCGGGGCGCCCTGCGGACTCTCCGTCCGCATACCGGCCCATTGTGTTGCTTGAAGAGGTGGGCAAGCTCTTTGAAAGAGTCATTGCTAACCGCCTCGCCGGGCACCTTGTGGGGATGGGGCCGGATCTTGCGGAACACCAGTTTGGTTTCCGCAGGGGGCGCTCGACGGTGGACGCCATCATGCCCGTGGGTGGGGTCGTCGCCTTCAACACCATGCCCTGGACCTACATTAGGGAGGCACTCCGGTATCACCGGGTGCCGACCTACCTTCGTCGTGTGGTCGGCCTGACGGAAAGGGCCGTCATTTACCCCGGTCGCAACGGAGAGTGGAACCGGCGTGAGATGTCGTGCGGTGTACCACAGGGATCGGTTCTGGGGCCACCCTTGTGGAACATCGGCTACGACTGGGTGCTGCGCGCCGACCTCCCTAGTGGTGTCAGCATAGTTTGCTATGCTGACGACACGCTGGTGCTGGCACAGGGGAGGTCGCACGAGGCGGCGGCTGAATTAATGACACGCGGGGTTGCGATAGTCGTGGAGAGAATCCGGTAACTGGGTCTCGAGGTGGCATTGCACAAGTCCGAGGCCATGTGCTTTCATGGGCCTCGGAATGCGCCACCGTCGGGATTCATACTGACGGTAGGAGGGGTTCCCATCGGCGTCGAGTCGACGCTGAAGTACCTAGGGCTTGTCCTGGGCAGCCGGTGGAACTTCGTGGAGCACTTCCGACGTTTGGCCCCCAAACTGGAACGGGCAGGGGTTGCGTTCAAGCGGCTCTTGCCCAACCTGGCAGGACGCGTATGGACCCCATACGCGTCCTGCCGGAGGCTCTATGGGGGGGTCGTGTGGTCCATGGCCCTTTACGGGGCCCCGGTGTGGGCGCGTTCTTTGAGGCGGCGAGCCGCCCATTACCTGAACGCGCCCCAGAAGGTAGTAGCCGTAAGGCTGGTCCGGGGGTACCGCACGATCTCAGGCGAGGCGGCGAGCCTCTTGGCCGGATTGCCGCCATGGGATCTGGCGGTGATAGTACTCGCGCGCCTCAAGGAGATGTCAGCAAATTGGAAGGGGTCTGAGAGGGCCGATGCCTGCCAGGGCTGCGGGTTGTTCGAAAGAGATACCGCGGCCCTGGAACACAAAGGGTGAAGAAGGAACATGGATGGGTTTTAGTCAGTACAAGTCGAACAATCCACCCGCTCCGCCCAGAGCGGGAGAAGTCATTTGATGATTTCCCATCCTTAAAAAAAAAAAAGGTAGTTACCTACTAGTCGGGTCTTAACGGGATGAAGGATGTAGGGTTTTAATAGCCATACGTCGAGAACTATAGTTGAATGGTGCTCGTCTGCCGAGGATCTGTGGGTTACCTGTATTATGAACAGATTTCTTCTTGAACGCTTTCAGAACTTTGAAATGATACTCCAGGAAATTTAAAAGGTTTATTTGGCTATTGAGAAATCAATCTTAAGATTTGGCAAATGCCAAATCTTGAAATCAAAATAATCCAATTTATTCAAACTTTTAATTGCCTCCAATTGTATTTTTCATTAAAAAAATAGGTAAGCGTACATAAACTCAAACCTGTTCAGTTTCAAGGTGAATGCAAAGTTTGTAAATATTTTCTTATTTATAAGTGGAGTAGGCGTGTATGTACCTAATGCATATATTTGTGCTATTGTTTTAATAACATTTCACGAAAGTAACCTTGTTCCCGCACTCTCAACATCTGACATAATACACACACTGAACATTACGTCTATGTTCACGAAGAGATAATGCAAGCTCTTCCCATCGAAATAATCTAACCTTTTTGCTTGATTCGTAAGTTATTTACAAAGGAGATGACATAATAGCTGCTGGCCTTGTCGGTAAGTCGTATTGACGGAATAATTAGTTGCGTCCAAATAAGTATTAGCTAGTCCTCTCCCACAAAGAGAATATTAGTGAGAGGCGTCGCACGACGATTTCTTTGTTGCAAAGAAATAGAACGCCGAGTCTACATTTTAGAGACACTCATTCTCCTTTGTATCTTGATTCTGATGGAACAATAAGTAACAACAACTTGTTTCTTATCCTTCTTCCCATACACAATATTTTGTTTAACATTTCGTATGGTACAGTCATACATAAATAAAACACGTAAGTACAAATATAATATGTTGTATATTTACTCTCACGTGATATAGTACAGTGGTAAATCAAAAGTGGGCCTTAGAGAAACTTGTGATGTTAGTAGTCGACAGCTTCACTGAAGTTCCAAAAATAAGAAGTAAAATAAATATATTATTACATCCGAATATTATTATATGTCTGAACAAGTAGCTCCAGTCCATACCTAATGTCAAATAACAATGCTCTTCAAATATCTAAAATATCAATTTCCTAGAACCGTTCATGTCGACATACGAGTCTGTCCCAATCTATTCAAGTATCGTACATACTGTCTGAGCTAACAAGGATTAACATATCATGTGATATTTCACCCACATGAAAACCGATTTGACAAAATATGTTGTATTTTGTCAAATCGCTTTTCATGTGGGTAAATCTGCGTTTATTAATAATTAACTAGGTACCGTAATTTTAATTGATTATTTGTGTCTTTTGTGCCCTGCATTTTGACGAGGATGCAAAACAACACCTTGTATGTGTTACTAGTTTTCGAATTCGACCAGGAAAATCCAAACTTCTTTAGATAACAGCGGTTTAGGTTGGGCCATATCTGTTCAAAGGTGTCTAACGTATCTATCAGTCAGGAACTGTTTATTACATTCATGACATAGATTTATTACTCATTGCGTCATTTCTATTATAGTAGCGTTATTCGAAATTGTATCGAAAGGAAATGTTTGACAACCTTTGTTGAAAATTCATAATCAACAAACTTTTTCCATAACCGTCAGCTTTCTCGACTACATTTGTTTGAGTTGCCCCAAGTGGGCTTGACAACTTGTCCTCAATATTGAAATAAGGAATTGAGAAAATTTCGTTTTGTGAATCCACTTTGGCAGGCAATCAATCGGTCTTTCCAATCGGGTTGTAAGAGTGATCCTTCGAATTATAGACCGATATCTGTGCTTCAAGCATTGAGTAAAACCTATGAAAAAAACATGCTGGACCAGATGTTGTCTCACTTTAACTCTAATAGGATACTGCATAGTCAGCAGTTTGGTTTCACGAAGGGTAGCTCGACCACGGACACGGGAGTTAAACTTATCGGTCACATTTTGGAATCCTGGGAGAAGTCCCAGGATGCTATTGGCATCTGTTGAATTATTTTAGTCATATTTAAATATTAAAATTCTGTGTTAAGTCTGATTTTATATTTAGATAGATTTTTAAGTATTAGCTGTAAGTTTATTTTTCAATTTATTTGGTGTGTGTTTGCAAACCACTATTGTATTGGGGTTATCCTGTAAAGATAGTGTGTGTAAGATAAATAAATAAATCTTCTGTGATCTCTCAAAAGCGTTCGACTGCGTCGACCACAACACACTGATCTGTAGGTAAATTACATCACTACGGAATTCATAGACAAGCTGCTGATCTTGTTCTTTCCTATTTATCAAACAGGCAGCAAAAAGTAAATGTAAATGGGGCGACATCCTCCGGGTCTAAAGTCAAGATGGGCGTGCCCAAAGGTTCAATTCTAGGCCCTTTCCTAATTCTTGTTTATATTAATGATCTCCCTTAAATGATTGCTAAATTATCGAATATAATTCTACAAGCTGATGACACTTCGCTAATTTTTAAAATTCATAGAAAAAATATGGATGTCATGCATGTCAACGAAAGTCTAACTGTTCTCTCAAAATGGTTCGCAATTTCGCAGCTAACAATCTTTTACTGAATACGAACGAAACAAAATGTCTAAAGTTCTCTTTACCAAATGTAGGTAACACAACATAACCTAAATTTAAATCTTGACAACTTGATGTTATGGCGGAAACTGTGTTCTTAGGGATTACTATCGATTCAAAACTGCAGAGGGGCGTGAAAAAATTAGTTCATTCATTTTTCAGAATAGTCACGATGACAACATTCGTGTAAATTGTTTAATTTAGTGTTCTTACAATGTTTTATTTTTACTTTTGTATATATTCTTTTTCATTTACCTATTTTTTGTGAATTTGTGGACATTGTAGGCTTTGTAAATTCGTAGATTTTTATCTTCTTCTTCCTTTTGTAGTAAGCAACGACTTATTGTCGGGCCTCCGCTGTCCTCCCATACTTAAGTACTAACATTCAAATACTGTAAAACCAACTGATTTTTAAAGAGTAACCATAGAGTTTCTTGCCGATTCTTCTTTGTAGGAAATGACCAACCCGAAACGTGCACCTTTTGTTTTATAAGTGCCCATGTAGGCCTATGTAAAATAAAAATAATTTGATTTGAATCCTATGGAAATTGAAATGCTTAAGGCTACCACGAAATTTACAAAACCGGCAATTGTGCAAATGGCGATACAAACTCAACTCTAATAAATTATCCAAGTTGAGTGAATACATTAGTCTTGTGCTGCGCATTTCCTCTTCTTTTGCTCGTATTTACTTCAAAGTGAAAAATAAGCAATAAATAATAAGGCAACTGACGCCATTTTTTGCTGACAACTCATCAGGAGCCGCCATCGCGCCACCCCCTGCCGCCGCGCGTCCTGGACCTGAGTTGACCTCCCCCGGTTCCCGTTTCAATTTACTTGTGAAATATTTATGTCCATTTAGACGCACGCCACTTTCAGACCTTTCGTTAAGCAGTTTCTCATAAATCATTTAGCAAAATGACGAATTTAGAGTGTGAATAAATGAGCTTACTTCCCTATCCAATAAAAAAAGGAACAAAGTGGACCGGCACGAATGAGAAGTTTGAGAAAGATACAATATATACTGACATTACAACAGCAGATATTCCAGTTCATCGAATACACTGCTACTAGCTTTAGAATTGCTAATAAAGCTTTGCAGGACGTTGATAGTTAAACATCGCTTTGAAAATAAATCACTTAGTTGAAAAGAAGTGAAATTTGATCTCGAAATGGACGGAAAAAGTACTTGAATTACTGGAGATAAGAAAATAATGTATTTGAAATTGGCACCTTTAAATAATTTAAGCTCCCACTTAACCGTAATAACTTTTGTCTTGTTTACGTAGATTGATACTAGGCTGCTTTTATTTTAGGATGAACCTCAAGAGATATTCTTACTATGCGTACCAAATACTGTCAAATAAAATAATAGCAAGCACTATGATAAAATATTACTTACCTACATTTGTTGTTTTCTTTTGTTTTAAAATGTTACTCAGGCCCTATGAATTTACATTTTACGGACGATAAAATAACAAAAGTCTATAGAAAAAATATATTTTGTAGAAGAAAGTTTATCTTCAGAGACATCACAAACAACAGTTTCCATAAATTATGTTTGTTCCAGATTCACTGGACAACTGATGGACGGGTTTTAATTGGATTTCATTGAAAACTAATTTAACGCTCGGATAAAAATATAATCATTCTGTTTGTGTCTTTCTCTAATTTAATTAATTATTCGCCTCGGAGGATTAGACAGGCCGCTTGCTCTCTTATCAAGCATGGCATGCATTTCGTAATTTGGACGACTTTGTTTTCATCTTTTGACAGTAAATATCGTCGAAAAATGAGAAAACTATTAATTCTGAAAATCATTCATCGTCTCTTTTAGGCACTGAGATAACTTAAACTCAGAAGTGCATAACTTATCTCGACGCAAAACAGTTGAAAGCTTTGCAAATCCAACACAATAGTGTTGCAATCCAGCCAATTATAAACGACCAAATCGGTAACTTCCAAATGGATGAATATTCTAAGCGGATAATACCGAAGCTGGCCAATTTGATGACTCAATTAACCACACTGTAATTACCCTTTGAAGTTCTAACAAACGGATAACGACCATCCCTTTCTTAGTGAATCAAATACTTGGCTACAGTTCCTAATATTGTGGGTAATAGGATCATATATACAGGGTTATCTCAAGTAACCTTTGACCGCAGAAGGCACTTGATGTCCTTTACCTTACTAAAAGATAAGCTACGGAACCTTTTAGATAATAATAAATGATAGAAAGAAAACCTAGACAAATAAAATTGAACCTCGGGAAGGGACTATCTCAGTTTTAATCAACTTTTATTAATCAAAATTCATGCCTAAGTTTTTGAATATCGATTTTGTATGTAACTCAATGATACAAAAAGTCTTACCTATTGAAATTATAATTGATAAAGTTTGTTTCTGTAAGTCTTGTGTGTTTGTTTTCAGATTGCGTGAACAATTTACGGGTAGGGGATGACCTATTTGAATGGTTCTTTGCAAAGTTTGTATCGAATAAATTGAAACCAATTTATTGTTTCGTAGAAACCTAGTTTATCGCATAAATTGATCACAATAATATTAGATTACACCTCGAAGTCAGTAAAACATAAATTTCAAAAGGAATACCAACATCCTGGTTTAGGATTACAATTTCGTAAACGTTTGAGAATCTTAATACTTACGGTTTTCCCATAAGCCCGTTTCTATAGAATTGTAAATCCAATCGTTATATACATAATGGGTACTCTTACCCGGGATTACTCCTTTTTATCAGAATTTATAAACAATACTTTGTAAGTTGAAACAAGGTTCCCTAACAGCTGTTGTAACCTACTTACGTCTCGCACACATGGTTCACAGCTTGGGCTATGTTTATTAAATGTAACAAGGCTTTGCTCTCACAATATCGGTGTCTACAACCCTTAATTGGCTTTTGCTTTGAACGTATTTTAATCTTATCAAACTCTTTCAGGTATTATACCTACCTTCAGAAAATTTCCTCGTTCAATCAAAGAGAAGTAAAAGAACAGTAATAATCTGAAACCTTACACGTACTGAAACTTGAACAAGGGGATAAAGAGATATGGAACATGCCTAAGATTATGTGCCTCGGTAAAATAGCAAAAGATATACAGATTATGCAAATGCTGAAAGTAACATAAAGTTAATTGTTCGAAGTGAGGAGAGAATTCAACTGTTTCTTATACAAACACCTTCGACTATCATGCCAAGAGCAAAGAAGAGATTGAATATGTCTGTCAATACTTGCAGTTATTTACTAGAACATACAACAGAAAATCTTTCATATCTACGTCCAGTATTTGCTAGTCTAGTGCTGGCATGTGATGTTCGTTCGATATTCGAGAACTTTGCTCTAAATAGTCTGCCATATTCCCGCACAATTTCAAATAGCGTAGTGGACGTATTCAGTCTGTTACTCAGCCGTTCTATTGTCTGCTTATAGGCTGAAACACATGCATCCAAAAATAAAGTACAGTTTACTGCTCAGCCCCACCATCTGTACCTCACCATATATATTACAGACTGAAATAACGTGGACATTTCCAACTACATACATTGCATTTGTTTTAACCATGATTTAACCAATCAGAACTCTGAATAGAATATTAGATGCTCGTAGGCACTGGCTCATTTATTTCATCGACATGACATATATTGCTATCGAGCGGGTAATGATCAAAGCTAAGAGAATTCATTGCTCGATATGAAGTAGGTAGTCGAACGTGTGTCATCAGCGTAACAGGCGGTCTTGATATTGCTGCTCAAGATAATAGTTCATAATTATAATCTACATTCTAAGCTTGAAGTAATATCTTGCGTAAGTAATGTAGCAAAATAGAGTGTTTATCTAAATAATATCTCAGTCTTCTACATTTCAAATACGAATAGACGCTACGCTATTATAATTTCTGAACTATTTTACTTGAAATAATAGTTCAAAATGTCTTAAGTTTGATTTGGGTCCATGTATGTATGACATAGACAAGACATGACTACGATGTAATATAACGTATTTCCTATTGATAGAAACTTGGAGCTATGGCCGTCAATAGCAAGTAGATTCTATATTTGTGTAATTGAATCTTCCCTACATTCAGCGGGTATGAATCTGAGGTAATTTATTACTGCCAATATATCTCGACCGGAGAAAGGTCATAATAACTTGAGCCCCAAGCTCGTTAAGAGGTAGTCACTGTCGTTCGAGAATCTAATAAGTTATAGAAAAATATTCGTCGAAGTATATTTTATCGGTAGACTTGGTAAAATGGATCATTATTTTTTCAACCGTACCGTTCACGTACAGAATCATTCAAGCTATGGGCATTATTACTTTATAAAAATTGAACGGCACACTGTAGAGGTTTTAATAATTAATGTCCGTAATAATTGGGCAAAAACGTGAAATTGAATAAATATTATTATAAAGGATCTTCAGAAACCGTATCATGTAACGAAGTGCTCAAAATGTAATCGTACCTGTTCTGCGAAATATAATGTTGCTCACTTTAAAGAGTTTAATTACAAACGCTGTCGGATACCCGCGGTTCTGATTAATTATAATTTCCTTCTCGTTAAGAGATTAGTTTATTAAATCCACTTCAGGAGTGGTTTAGTAGTCCTACATAGGAGAATCTTAAAGAGCACTTATTTCAGTTTTAATTCTGACATGAAATGATCGTGGAAGAATTAAAAACTAGCAGCAAAGTAAATTGTAAATGAAATCTAGATATACCTGATGATCAATTCTGTTTTTGTTAACTAGCATTTAGTGAAGTGCACTTACACATATTACATTTTAATGTTAATGTCATTTGATTAAATAAATAAATTTTAAAATTATAAATAACAATTATAATCTATTTTTTTTTCTATTTCTATTTTATTACTTTGCTCAAGATAGGTTGGGCATTATTCATAATAATGAGTATGCTAAGTGATTCCTACAGTTGGATCACTTGGCCTTCTCATTGTAAGAGAGACTGGGCCATAATCAGTTAGACATGATATTATTGATACAAATTATTTTCAGTACAAATGTTATTTAATGTCATTAACATAATGCAGCTAACAAACATACGCGGTTGCCTTGCAAAGTTTCCAAATTTCAAATCATTCCGTAAACATCAACAGCTAAACATTGCCCTACCTTTTTTATAAGTACGCTGGACCGTTTCGACTGATCGTGTCGGAAAACGGTGAGGGGACGAAACTATCGAGAAATAAATTGTGTTTTCATGTAACAGATTGTGTCTTCCCACAAGTGATCACTTGTTGCATTCCAACAAATGGAAACAAATATCTTTGAATGGCAGAACAAAGAGATTTAAATCATGAAGTTTCAAGAACAGGCGTAGATCACTGGAGAATAAAGTTACGAGTTTCAAAATTTAGGTAGCATGTCATACAAGTAATGCAATCTTGGTAATTTACAATATTTGGATGAATAAATCCATAGAAATAGCAACAACGGCCGAGATTGAAATGATATGGTAAGTGAACGTCGTACATATTCCTACATACGTAGTACCTACGTGTAGTCCATATTACCGATTTTTATGCTTGCCAACACTAAGAGGGCATTTAGGACCACTTACAATGTTTATGGTCACTGACGATGTGACGCCACGTCAAGATGTTCTGTGTCCCCTGTATCTATTTGTTTGATTATTTTCACTTATTCTGAGATTTCAAAAACAAATTAAATTATCCAAAATTCATCTGCAAATAAATCAGACAATAAACAACCCTAGCCCCTTGATCCCTTTAACCAAAATGAGTTACGGTAGTTCCTTTCAAGGTACTGTTTGAATCCACATTATTATAGAATATTTTAGGAACCTAATATTATTAAACGGAAAGGTTATTTGCTCCCTAATAACTTTGTCGTAAATCACTTGCTCTAACTCACGTTTAATCCGTGTAAGGGATCAACACATTTTAGGAATATTAGGATCTTTGTTACTACTAAGCTTATCGTAAAATATTGTTACGCCGACTGCTTTACGAGAACATTCTAGGACTACGGTCGAGTCTAGAATGTTCCACGATGGAAGTGTCTAGAAAGTTCGAGAAAGTTCTGGACCTTTCTGGAACCTTCTAGAAGGATTGGTTCCACTATAGAGCCATCTAGAAGGTTCGGTTAGGTTGTAGAACTTTCTCGAAGGATGGGTTCCCCCTAAGGAACTACCTAGACATTGACAGAAGTTGTGGAAGTTTCTCGAAGGTGGGTCGGCCGTATAAATAGGCGACGGGTTAGCGGAAGGAGTTAGTCTGATTTTGGCTACGAAACGAAGCGATCGAAGTGAACGACTAGTGCGATATCTAAGTGATTAAGTTTAAGTGTTTGTGAAGTGTTTTAAACTGTTTTAAGTAAATTAAAGATTTTTAGTGTTTATTTGGTAGTGTGTTAATTTGTCCTATACCCAGCTCGTAACAATTGGTGTCAGAAGTGGGATAAATTATGCCAATTCTACCAAAAGACGATATAGACGGTGTCCGCACCAGAAGTCATCGACAGCAAGATATGGACCAACGGAGGTTTGGAGATTCTCCGACACAGACACCGGCTGGTGCCCAGCCTACGTCGGAGCCAGTCGCTGGCTCATCCGGAGTTTCTCCAGCACCTGCGGCGCCAGACTTGACTGTTTTAATGGCACTACTGCAGGACCAGGCTCGCCAGTTGCAAGATCAGTTGCAACGAGATAAGGAGGAGCAGGCTCGCCGTCAAGAGGAGCAAGCTCACCGGTTGGAGGAGCAGTTACAGCGAGATAAAGAGGAGCAGGTCCGCCGCCAGGAAGAACAGATGCTCCTGATAAAAGATCTTCACGCAACCTTTGGCAAAGATCTTAAGGTGATGAAGGAACATGTCCACCAGCATGAGAATCGTATCTCGGAGGCCGAGCTTCAGATTGCTGGTGTGAAGAAGGCCTTAGACGAACTTAAGGCTGGAGATGGGACTGTGGTTTCCGTGGTTGCTGCACCTTCAGCACGTGGGTTTAAAGTGCCTCCATTCGACGGAACATCTTCGTGGTCGGCCTATAAAATCCAATTTGAGGCCGTTATGAAGGCGAATGGCTGGACCAAAGCACAAGCCATGACCGCGCTCACCTTGGGCCTCCGAGACCAGGCCCTAAACATCCTTGAGGCGCTCGGCAAGGATGTGACCTACGAGCAGCTGCTGGAGGCTTTAGAGTCCAGATACGGCGATGCGCACCTGGAGCACGTCTTCCGAGCTAAGTTGAAGGATCGCGTTCAACGCAGTGCTGAGAATCTGCAGCAGTGGGCCCTGGAAGTTGAAAAGCTGGTCCGCAAAGCATACCAGTCTGTCCCTGCACTTATCAATGGGAATCTGGTACAGGCTTTCGTCGACGGAATACGCGACTTGGAAGTTAGAGCTGCTGTGAGACTTGGGCATCATGAGACGTTGAAAGACGCCTTGGCCCATGCCTTAGAAGTAGAGGCAGTGAGGCAGGACCACCGAACACACCGCATCAGGGAGGTGGTGGCGTCACCTGTACGCGACCGTCCGCAAGGGTATAGCCCTAGGTGTTACACTGGTAGAGAAAGGGATCATCTTCAGTCAAGCTGTCCGAAGAAAATTGAGGTAACACCTGTGCGTCAGCGCCCGCAAGGATACACCCCTAGGTGTTACACCTGTGGAGAAAGGGGTCATCTACGGTCAAGCTGTCCTAAGCGAAGCATGTCGAGAGAGGATCATTCCCAGCAGTTAAAGGAGGCTGATATGACTATCCAGCACCGGTGGAGAACTCACAATAATAAAGACGCACTGTCAAGAAGATCTTGGCGAGAAGACTGTACGCACAGTTCCAGGCAAGAAACTAAAGCAGTAGTGCCCGTGAGGATGCTCAGAGTGGATCTCAGCGATACGTGGAAGGAAACCATACAGCATGCTCAGCAAAATGACTTGGACATCAAACCGATTTTCGAGTGGATCACAGCTGGTGCTCCTAAACCCAAGTGGAGTGATGTGGCAGCGATGAGTTCCATCACAAAGAGTTATTGGGCACAATGGGACAGCTTCGTTATCCAGGATGGAGTCTTGTGCCGTAAATGGGAAAACGTCCGAGGTGACAACTGTCATTTACAAATGGTTGTCCCTAAAGCCAAAGTACCGGATGTTCTACGGCTATATCATGATGGATGTTCAGGCGGACATATGGGGGTAAAACGGACTCTACTGAAGATCCGAGAGCGGTTTTACTGGATCCACTGTCGAGAAGATGTGGAGGACTGGTGTCGCAAATGTACCACTTGTGCGGCTGTGAAAGGACCCCAAACACGCAGCAGAGGTGCATTAAAACTGTACAACGTTTGAGCCCCCTGGGAACGGATAGCACTCGACGTTGCGGGACCATTTCCGGAAAGTGAAAGCGGGAACAAGTACTTCATGGTTGTCATGGATTACTTCACCAAGTGGCCAGAAGTGTTTGCCATTCCTAACCAAAAAGCTGTAACAGTCGCAGATAAATTGGTTCAGGAAGTTTTCTGTCGTTTTGGAGTACCCTTGGAAATTCATAGTGATCAAGGAAGGAATTTTGAATCACAAGTATTTCAGGAGACTTGCCGATTGATGGGTACCCACAAAACCAGAACCACCTCTTACCACCCACAATCTGATGGAATGGTGGAACGTTTCAACCAAACGTTGGAAAGATATTTGGCAAAAGTCGTGGAAAGCAGGCAAAGGGATTGGGACAAGCACATACAGCCGTTTCTTTTGTCCTACCGTAGTGCAGTCCACGAAAGTACGACTGTGACACCAGCCTTCGCGAACTTTGGAAGGGAATTACGGTTGCCAGCAGATTTAATCACTGGAACTGCTCCTGATGCTCCACGCAGTGTAACCGATTATGCAAGTGACTTGCGTAACAAGTTGAATGACGTGTATGAGCATATCAGACAATCCGGCCAACAAATGTCTGAGAGGATGAAGACCCGTTATGACCGGAAGGCAAACTGTAGAGGGTTCGACGTGAATTCACTGGTGTGGCTGCATAACCCAGTGCGCAGCAAGGGGAAGTCTCCGAAATTGCAAGCAAAATGGGATGGACCATACTGAGTCGTGACCAGGATCAACGATGTCACCTATCGGATACAGAAGGGTCCACGAGGTGCGCCTAAGATCGTACATGTAGACCGATTAGCGCGATACTACGGGACTAACGATGCTCGGGACGAGCATGTCTAAGGAGGGGGCAGTGTTACGCCGACTGCTTTACGAGAACATTCTAGGACTACGGTCGAGTCTAGAATGTTCCACGATGGAAGTGTCTAGAAAGTTCGAGAAAGTTCTGGACCTTTCTGGAACCTTCTAGAAGGATTGGTTCCACTATAGAGCCATCTAGAAGGTTCGGTTAGGTTGTAGAACTTTCTCGAAGGATGGGTTCCCCCTAAGGAACTACCTAGACATTGACAGAAGTTGTGGAAGTTTCTCGAAGGTGGGTCGGCCGTATAAATAGGCGACGGGTTAGCGGAAGGAGTTAGTCTGATTTTGGCTACGAAACGAAGCGATCGAAGTGAACGACTAGTGCGATATCTAAGTGATTAAGTTTAAGTGTTTGTGAAGTGTTTTAAACTGTTTTAAGTAAATTAAAGATTTTTAGTGTTTATTTGGTAGTGTGTTAATTTGTCCTATACCCAGCTCGTAACAATATTAAAAGCAACGATATTGTAGAAAACGTGAATTGTATTACTTACGTTTTCGATTAATTAATCTGTTTCAAAGTCAAAGTCAAAGCATTTATTTCAATTAGACCATTACAGGCACTTTTGAAAGTCAAAAAAACAAAATAAAACGCGAAGCTACAGTCCCAGTCACAAGGCATAATAACTTGTGAAAGTACTGTAGTTGCCCATTCCGTAGCGTAGATCTCTATGGAGAAGAACGGGCAAGAAACTCCATGGACACTCTTTTAAATCAAAATATGTTACAAAATCTTGGTTACATCATTCATGTTAAGAATTACAAATATGTGAGAACAATGTAGAAATACGGGCAAGTTAAGAGCGTCCAGAGTAAAAGATTAAATCAGTAATTAAAAAATAAAGTAATTAAAATAAACCGTTTATAGTCGATATACCTTTATCATGTTATTTATTTGGTTCACGAAAGTAAGTTGAATTTCTTTTTATATACAGAACACAAAAGCTTATCATATTTCTTTTCGAAATGAAAAAGCCAGACCAGTTTTGCATTTCATATGTCATGTTTATTTGTAGCATTTAACTACCTATAAAATACGGATCCCCTACGTTGTTTCGAACGCTGCTGTTGCGACACAGACTGTTGCGAATTATTTTTCCACTGCCTCACAGGTTCGAAAGCTCATGGACTCGAATGAAGTAGTCGCGAAAGACGTTGTTTCGAAAAACATTTTCACTGCCTCATACGCTCGAATGCTTGTGATTTCGATTTATTAAGTCATAAAGTGTACAGAAAAATATTTTAAGAAGTAATTAAATAAAATCAACAAATTCGGTGTCAACATCATCATTTAATATTATTATTAACAAAGTAACAATCAAAAATATTAGTACAACTGTACATTTTTTTCTATGAGTACTTAACACAAAATCTAAGACTAATACGTATATCACTCTTAAATTTTTAGATAGGTCAGCTACGATCCTGTATTAAAATACAAAAAAAAAAACTTTCGATCCATACAATTTGACCATGAGGTTTTGGACCACTTTTGTAGGAACCAGCAAAAAAAAAAAACCGGTCCGGCATGTTGTACTGAAAAAGTTCTGTTTGGGCGTCGATGGGGATTCCACACTGATTCATAGATACTCTCAGACTTTGACTAAATCAGAACAAAGGCCATCTTATCTGTTATCTGAAATACAGAACAGACGTTGCGAATTCAAGATAGGATGGAATGGATCTTGGGATCGCTCTCGACAGGACAGCACACAAGCAAAATTGAAACTCTCTCAACTTGCAACACAACCATTGTTGTCGAATGGAGATGCATCGCAAAACATCGGATTGCGTTCATTGACTTAACTACTTATGTAGCATAGAAAACAGACCGTAAATAACAAAGACTTCACTCTTCCACAAAAAAGCTTAAACTAGTTTTAAATGAAAAGTCAATCGGCGACAGGTTGCCATATTAATATTCAACGAACCGTCCGGTTCAGAGCCTCAGAGGTTTAAAGTTAAATCTTAATTGAGCGATGGTAAGATTAAATTCCTGATACAAAGTAAGAAAGTTTGCCAAAGCTGCTCAGACAATATAACAATACCACTGCCGTAAAGTTTGTCTGACGAAACATTTCAAGTAAACGAACCAACTACATAGAAAGACTAACTATATATAGAAATAGTTATAGGTTTATTCTCTAACGGCAAACTATTAAGATTTGGATTAATTTACTGTTGATTTAAATCCTTAAGGTGAAAGTATTGTTAATAGTTGTCTATAGTCCAGTAACTTAATACATCAGAGCTTGCGTCAATTCCGGTGTTTCTGAGTTTTTGCAGAGTTGTTTATGATGTTGGCCTAATGAATTATCTAGGTTCTTCGAGCGCCGAACTCAACTTTGTCAGAAATTGATAAAACCGCGATAAACAACTCTGCAAAAATTCAGAACTACCGGATTGGGCGCAAATTACCCCGAACTTTCCGGCGACAAGGTTACTGGACTACTAGTCTCCATTTCCACGATAATCAACTTTAAAGAATCGAAGACGATCAAATAGATTCGATAGTCTCTCTAACGTTTGATTGAAACATCAAAGAAAAGCTTTGTTAATTCTTTATCTTGTTTGTGAAAGTGCCAAAAAATTTACAACCGCTATAATTAAATGTAAGTTATGATTTGTTGTTATTAAAATCAAGGCAGCAGGTCATAATAGCAGTAAAATACAAGACAAAAGAACTTAGAGAGTCACAAGAGTTCCATTAATAAACTAAAGAAAGATTTTGACAGCTCATCCCTAAAGAGGTTAACACTGGTATTCTTGGTCATGAACTGAACTTAAGTCAGACTAACCACGCCTACATTCTCACCTGTTTGTTTAAAAAAATTCACTTAAACCTTTATTTAAACGCCTACTTTTCAAAGTACTGTAAAAATATTATTAACTAGCTGTCCCGCGCAACTTCGTCTGCGTCACATTTTCCCCGTTTTCGCAACATTTTTCATTGCTGCTCCGCTCCTATTGGTCGTAGCGTGATGATATATAGCCTATGTTACTTCTAATACCTCCAAGAACATGTGTACAAAGTTTCATGATGATCGGTTGAGTAGTTTTTGTGTGAAAGCGTAACAAACAAACTTACATTGATTAAAGTGACATATGACCTCTTTAGCATTGATTGAAGCAGAATGCAAGTATGGGTTTGACAAAGGTAGATAGATAAAGGAGTTACCTTATTCGAAGATCCATCAATTGTTACTTCTTCTTCCCAGCTAAAACACTAGGAAGTGGCGAAGGGCGGGCGTTTTGGGGGACTGTCTCTTGTAATTTTGACGTTCAAAAAGTGCTGATTATCAGCCTAGTTTCAATAAATGACTTTTGATTTTGATTTTGCGTCCAAGAAATTCTATGAAAACGATTTGGTGGATGTTTTCAACTGTTGTCATGGCAACAACGGTCGTCTTAAAAAAAATTGAATTTGGAAAGGCTTTTAGACTATGAGGATGAGAGTTTGTATTGAAGTTCTTCAATTTTTATGACAGGAAATTCCATCGGAAGCACAGCTTGTAAAACAGTAATTGTTATCCGGGACGTTTCACGCTTCAAGAATTCAGCTGATTTCTGTAAACCGGCCTGATTGTTTGAGTTTCATAGAAAGGACTCGGTTGACCCTTAGATACTACAGGCATATTATCTCCAGAGAATTAACCAAGTCTTAACTTCGGACAGAAGGAGATTAACGTTATTCTCCGAAGTAAGACTTATTTAACAGGTATCTATATAGATATAGAATTTGGATGATCGTCCCGGACAGAAGTAGAGAAAACTGTGGTTTGATAACGTGGTTATATTTTCAAATGTGAAACTATGTATTCTTAAATACATAGGGTTATGTTTTAAAGCCCATGTAATAGAGGGGTGAGCCTAATGCGTCTTGGGAGATCTACTGAGAGATTCCTAATGAAAAAACCCAGTAACACTTTACCCCCCCCGGGAATCGATCCCATGTCCTCATGCTCAACAGTCGCGCTTACTACCTCTCGACTAACGAGGCAGTCTGTGTGCATATTTAAATATCCACAAAAATAGAAATGTATCGTGTAACCGAATCCAGGAGCATAAATCCTTTATCGTGTTCAGTAGCTTGTAGGACGCTCGAGTGACAGCAACGCTTGATAACGGCTAGGCGACTCACACACACTCACTCCTCGTTATAAAACACCTATGCACTAGCGGTGAAGTTGCTACTACCCACATACACTTAAAATAGAACATCGTACAACTGATACCAGCTCTATTAATGCCAGAACTATTAAATGAAGTACTAGCACATACATCTTGTAAAGTTATCGGTTCAGAACGGCTACATTCACCCACTGATAAAGTACTTTCATAAAACTCTCGCTAAAATACGAGATAAGTATGTATGTGTAACGGATTAAAGTGGTTACGTTATTATACACAGCCAGGCATGCTATAGGTGTCCCTTCCCGGAGCCTTCCATATATATCTCTGTATTTAGACGGTAATTAAGCTAAATTTACCGAGTGGCCTACATCAGCCGTCCGGCGGCGACGACCGGCGTCAAAGTGAAAAATTTAACGCTTCAGCACGTCAACGTTGACATCAGAAAGATAACGTGACTCACTAAACCGACACGTTGTGTATTCTCTGCACGAACTTTGATATTTTAATAGATAAATTGTTTTGTTTCCCACACGTTCCTCGTACATACCACTCCGAATCCGAAAGAGGCAGTTCTCGCGGGAATTTCTAACAGCTTACAGTAGGAGTGCAAGCTTTATACAAAATATACGTTTTGTCCTGTTTGTTTTTATTTCTCACACTATTTCGGTTTCAATTTATGCCAGTCGATGTTGATTTTACATTGGTTAGCTCGCCAACTAGCCACTGTGAATATTTACATGTTGTAATTATCAACTTTGCTGAATATTACCTATTTTTAAAGAATCTGGAACGAGTTTCATCTGTTTTAAAGCAAACGCAGCAGACACGTAATGGTTTACCTACATACATGCAAGAACACATTTATTATGTTCAGAAATCATTCAGACTCGTTTCTAAACGGACAGCGAAGCGCGAGCGCCTGTACTTCACGCAAAGTTACCTATGTTTAGGATTACTTCTATATATGTATGTCTCTTTAAAGGTACGTTGCAACACAGGTGAATAAACTAATAAAATTAAGGACGATGATAGATACTTATACGATAGACTATTTAACAACAAAGCGTGGTCTTATTGTTGGCGAGATGCCAAATGTTCTGTACAATGCAATAGTCCGGATCCAGACCAGAGCGAAAGGTACACTTGTTCAGATCTGGTGTAAACTGACCTAATATAAAGAAACACAGGGAACAGTTTTTACCATCAAACCAACCTTACCTAAATAATAAAATAGATAAAACTTTCGGTTTCTCTTATATGAAAACAAAAAATAAACACAGTCATTGATGGTCTTAAGGTAAAAAGATCGACCTATATATAAATTCCTCCTACTCGGGAGGATGAGATCAAAACAAGAAAGATATACATCTGATCAGCTTGTTATAACTGAAATAGATCCAGACTTATTTACGAAGCTGTATCCGTTAGAGATCTCTTAGACTCTTAATGTCAAAGCCGAGGTCAAGCCAACTAGGACGAGTGGATGTGGTAAGGAAAAATTGCACAACTTTGCTTATAGAAAATATTTGCCTGAAACAGGGTCGCTTATTTTATCATTTTATAGACGTGTTTACTATTGATATGCTAGTTTTATTGTGCTCATAAATAAAGACAATTAGTATAGATGAATGGATACCATTATCTATTTTTTTTATATTGATTAGACCGCAAGAGTTACTAAGGTTCCAGTTAATTGCCGTCCAATGTTCAAGGTTAGATTCTGTCTTCGATTATTTTCGAATCATCACATCGAGAGAGGCATTACGGTACTCTAATTAAAAAATAGCACATTCACTATCGATGGGATCATTTCCGATTGGCTGATTCGCACGTGAAGCATAATCTTTAGTGAAACACAGATACCTCGCTTTTACATGATTCAATCGTTAATCAACAGCTCAATGTTACCAGGTCAGTAAAATCTATTTCAGATATCATGAAATTCTGATAAGCACGTGGTTCTATCTTTCTACTTTTGTCTGGAATTTTAATCCTGAATTTAAAATTGCTTAAAATTTAGGCCAACATTAATATCTAACTCGATATTTAACGGTTTTATCAAATTGATATAATTTTAACTATTATTTCGAATTTAATCTACTATGATTGAGTGAGTTCTACGAACATCAGGAAGCTGGCAAACAATTTTCTATTAGCATTATTAATGGTTCAAATAGCAAGAAACATTCAACTTCTAACAAGTTTCAGCTAAAAAAAAATACTTCTCGTTAGACTGCTGTTAAAGGCTTTCAAGGATCTGCAGTGCATCTTACTTCTTGGAGGAACTGTTTAACAAATTTACCTCAAGATGTTGTTTTGCATCCTCGTCAAATTCAAGGAGGTAACTATGCCAATGATTCTCGTTCCGAAGGTAGGTAATTTTTATTATTTTTCTTATTTACGAAAATCGGTAAGTTTAAACTACCCGTGTTTTAAACGTGGTCCGTCTGATCCTCGCCCTATAACCACGCTTTCATACATACAAACAATCTCAAACGACATATTCGATATTTTTTTATTCCCTAAACCACGTTAAGGGGGTTATTCTGAAATACTGACAAACTTAAACAACCAAAAAAATCAGGGTTTGTTAGGAATTAACTAGGTACCAAAATTTTAATTGTTTATTTATGTCTTTAGTGACATTCTCGTGAATTTTGCCGAGGATGCAAAACAACACCTTGTATATTAAGGAGAGTTTTCTATTAACTAGTATCGATGGTATCGGGAGCTGGCAAGGTGCCAGGATCTGGAAGACAATGCAAGCCTTGACTCATTCTTTGTTAATTGGCTAACTTTTTCGGAGGCAATAAAAATCGGTTTAAATTTGTACAATAGTGTTTATAAACTATTCTGGAACAGCTGCTGAGGTAATCGTGTTCGGAAAATATTTGAATCGTTTCATGTAAAGTAATCTGTTCACGCGCGTCCGTTGCAGAATAGACCTAACTGTGCTTGTGGGTAAAAATAGAGTGTAAATTGCCCTGGCTTAACACTTTACGGCTCCTACACATTACCAAGTCTAGTAACGCAAACATGAGATGAGAAAGGTGAGTGTAATAGCGGCATATAGTGACACCTGGCCACTGAAGCGTGTACTAGAAGAGGCTGCTCTTAGACAAGACTATAACAACTCCAATGTTATCCTTTTAATATGACGTAGAAAACAAGATAAAAATTGCCTTACAAAGATTGAACGATGAATCCTCGTAGGTACAGCCAGGAAAATTGATTATAGTTTATTAAATTTTCTGCGTTATACCCATTCCATACGTCATTTATATTTTATACTGAATATGTTCGAACGTAACGTAAATTGTTACTGAATAAATACATTGAATTTAATTCATAGATTGACAGATGATTCGGAAACACAGATAATTAAAGTTGATGGTATTTTTACGACAGTGGCCCTGGAACACAAAGGTCTAAGAGGGAACATGGATGGGTTTTAGTCAGTACAAGTCTGACACTCCCTTCCGGTCCACCCAGAATGGGAGGAGACATTTTGATGATTTTCAATCCGTAAAAAAAAGCCGTAAAAAAAGCTATTTTTACAAAACAATTCATTTTCGTAAATTCATATTGTTTCTCCATCTAGGTATGTGTACCAACCAGGTCATGTAAAGCACAATGTACGACCCAATGTGTCGCTGCCATCGCCAATAAATAATAGACTCTGTAGGTTAACACTAATTGAATTTGTTATTAATGGAGAAATTTGAGCTCTTATTACTAAGATACAAAACGAAACACATTTAATTTTAGACAATAAGTTGTATTATTTACAATTGATTGCGTAGAATAAAAGCAACAGGGCCTGGGCTATATTGTTTAAATAAATTGATTTCGACGCAGAAATTGCTGTGTCAAATAGAACATTCATTTGAGTGATCCAAAGCTATTTCTTTCTTTTAAGATGTAATTACTTATTTGTTCTACTGCTATATTTAAGTTGAACGCATGACTAGTTTTCTGTGTCATTTTATTTTATAGAATTCGGCCGATTTTGAACAAGTTTGAATTGGTAAAGAAAGATACCTCTTTCGTCATAATTTTGTGTCGGAATACTCGGAATAGAATCTCAGCTATAAGCACCAGCTTTTTTAATACACAATCGTGACATCACACCTATTTGCCATCACCAGACCGCATATTTAAGTATGCGAAGAGCCGTTTTATATTTTACTGTACAACTTAATTTATGCCAGCAGCCTTTGGTTCTTTCTGACTCATAGTCTAGCCAATGGCCATGAAAATATAATATGCTTTCATACCATAATATTCGGTCTAAATGAAACAACGGTGACATTAGAAACAACTTGCACAATAATGTTCTAAAACCAAGGTCAACTTTTGTTTATTTCGCTTTCAAAGTGAATATTTAATCACAATAGCTTTAAAATAAAGTGTACCTACATAGTAAACATGCGACTACCAAAAAGGTACGTTATGTACACCGTTATACCTGAACGAGGTTTCGCTCTCAACGGCCTAAATATCAATAACAAATGACTTCACATACACAACCCGGACAAAAGCGTGGTGTCAAGTGCTCTGATGATACAAAGGCACAATATTGTACAAAGCAAGATTAACTAGTGTGGACCCGGCTTTACATTACAAATTCAGGGTTGCCAGGTTCGTTAAAACCCCGGGCGTTGCATCTGAATTTGAAAGGTTATTTAATTTGCAAATTTTCACGCTGTTTTGGGATAGTAACCAGGATGTAAAATTCATTTTGGATTTTGCGCAACATAAATATTTGGACAAACCGGAATATCCTAAGCACTTCAAACATTGGAAATTCCATTAATTGTAGTAAGCTAACATATATTTAAATGAAAACAAAAAGTTTTAATATATTTTGCTAACAGTCTATGCTTGACTTTTGTTTGAAAAAAGCCAGCAGGCTGCTGTCGACATGAGACACAAAGACAATGCATAAATGAAAGCCATATTGTTCATGAAAAATAAATCCCAAAAAGGTACCGGAACTACCAAAAGCATTTTCTTTTTCCTAGAAAAATGGCCAGTTCGTTATGCACATTTTCTACCTACACAGGTACAAGTCTGTCACTGAAAGTCATCGGTTTAATTAGGCTTTACTTAGTATTTCCAACAAAAGAAAATAATTACGAAAGCGAAGTCTCCACCGTCGATTTCTGACATAAAGGACGTACTGTTTAAGATCATTCATTATGTAATAGATTAGTAATTGCTATATTATGTGAAATTATAACGTCGTTTCAAAGTGAACTTAAAAGAGAAATATATTGGAATTTTATCCCTTACAAATCCAACATTAATCTACAAAAAAGAGGTATTTTTGCTTTCTTGCCTAGTAAGATGCGCTGCTATCAAAAGAATGGAGCGATTTTTAAAAAGTAAGTAATATAATACATGATGCCCGTTTTATCTTACAATTGCTTTGAGCAGCGTCTCATTTCTTTTATTGCAGCAACTAATTGCTTGCAAACTTAGCAAAAATACGTACAAATAAAGTCGTTATTTTCAGAATTTCAAGACAATTTAAATAAAACCTTGTTAATAATATATTATCCATTTTCTGCGACAAGCTCTTGAAATAATTGCAGTATTCTACATTCTACTATTCCACATCATAATTTACATGTTATCCATGACAATATTAATATTATAAATACGAAAGTAACAGTCTGTCTGTTACCTTTTGACGCTAAACCACTGAAGCGATCGTTATGAAAGACAGATATACCTACACAACGTGAGTCCGAAGGAAGGGTCGTTCCAATCGCAGACGCAGTCGTAGGCAACAGCTAGTTTATATTTATAATAATTAAACTTCTGTAAAATATTCGTATTTATGTAGACGTCATTTCTATGTACCAACGTATTCGCAATTTCCCTATCTCTGCGTGTATGAATTTTCCTCCGATCGTGCTGTAAAATGAGACGGCCGTACTTACTACGTTATGAAAATTTCTAGATCCCTTTATCCTTCTGATATTTATGTTACGCCTCTCACATCTCTTTACTAATTACAATTTAATGAGAAATACTAGCTACCTACTTAAGGTGGTAACGTGAGTATGTTGTAACAGTGAAAATAATTGTTAAGAAAATGTACTAAAACCTTAAATTATTAGTAAAAGTACTGGTAAATTCCAATCTCAACTCATTCTTTGACAGATATATGAAATAGATAAAACACTAGGGGATAATCATTCATTTATTTTACTGTCGGGTAGATTATTGAAAGTATTGGACACGTATTTTTTCTTTTTTCACGTGGTCATAAAATTACGGAGATATATTGAGTTGAAACGGCGCATGACGTCACGTGTAGGTAATTTTTATACCTACTTGTGACGTAGTGAGCCCCCACTCTCCAACTTTAATGAGTATTATTTTGATATATTTTAATAAAACAAAAAATACGTGTCCAATATTTTTGTATTACCTGTCTGACGGACAAAATAGAATTTCGTTTTCTTTACCCAGTCCTCACCCAACAATTATATTGCCTGAAAATATTAAAATTTCTTCTAATAAATTAACGTTAAATCAAATATGTACACGAGTCAAATAGGGATTTACTGCTAAACGTGATTAATATGCTTCACCGAGGCGCGATTGAATGACAAACAGTCAGATTGAATTCCGTCCGGTATGTGCGATTTACTGCGGTTATGATATTTGATTCAGTTAAACGTACACTGATAAGACACGGTTTTGTTTAGTAATACCGGTATTGGTCTTGGTGTACATTCAGGTCACCCCACGAGAAAAAAAAAAATAGCTACGTGTCTTTCGACAGTGGCTCGATGTCAACTCCTATAACTACCTCACAGATATTATCAAACTTATTAATAACACTTACTACGGGATATTTACCATGTGTATTATTAGTTTCGAGTTCCCGATATATGTTTATCCGTGATCATGGCGTTTGCAACAGCGCCGAAATATTGGGAACTCGAAACAAATAATACACATGGTAAATATCCCGTAGTAAGTGTTATTAATAGTGACCATGTCAGTTTAAAACCTTATATTATCAAACTTGTTCGGAAACACAACAATTTGTAAGAAAGCGCTCAACGGCAATAGAAGATGCATTTTTTATACTTTTCTTAGTACTAACAGTTTGAAAGTTTTTCCTCCGAAAGTTGCACTTGTGTAGTGCTAGTTTTGCTTCTGAAGCTGTGTTTTTCAACAAACCTGGCTTTGTACCAGCTGCATCTGCCAGAAACGATATAGACGCAAAGTAAATTCACTCATATTATTGTAAAAGTGTTAAACCAAATAAACATTGTACAATACATTTCATCCGCGGCGGTTTAACATCGCATTAATATGTAAGTATGCACATTAATATTTAAATTAAATATTTGCGTGTAAAAACGTCAGCGCTTTCAGCCATGTTTACCTCAATGTCGGACACTATAACACTGTACCAACATAATATTTTAATGATCTTGTCTTAATTTATGTGATAATTTCCAGCCCGCGGCGAATGATGCAAACCGTGAATTTTTCGCGCGGCTGTCAGGATGGTGACACAAATTCTACTCGGAACATTTGTGTCATGTGACGTATGTATCTTTGCTTAATTACTTCCGAGGGCTGTGTACTCTCGTTTTTAATTACTTTTCGTAGGCATGCAAACACTGGGTTTGCATATTTTTCATACCAAAAATCTCTCAGATCTTACAGGTGCAAAATCAACGCAATAACCACTTACCTACTGTATGGAATGATTTTGTTATTTTTACCATGTCTAACGCTGTCTTTCTTTGAAGATTTACTTTTTCTTGCTTGTCAGGCAGCCAGAAAGATACGAGGTCAGGTCCGTAACCTTCTTCAATTTATTGATTAACTTAATTATTTTTGTAAACAGTCATCTAGGTTGTATAAGCTTTTGGGAAAGCGAAACATATGTTGGAAACTAAGTAGGCATATGGCTATATATGACATCAACGAAATTCATAACAGTTAAGTTATTAATTTTCCAAATAGAATTAGGTTACGAGTGGCAATCTAACTGGAAACAAAGGGGCTTATTAACTATTACCCGAAATAGGCAGATACCCAAAATTAGTCTAAAACATATTCAGTTTGTAAATAACTACCTACCTGGTATCGGCACCCTATACACCCATCAGAGAGGTTATCTACAGATTACATGGAACGATTCAGATTTACCAACGTTGTTAGGTATATCGTGATTCATATTTGAAATGACTGCTCCCGCACTTTCCCTGCTAACATCAATATGAAATTTCTGCGCTAAAACCAACACAGCAGGTATCAAAAATATTAAATGAACCTCAGCTTTCGGGTTCGTAAAGCTTTTTAATATTATCGGGAAATACGGAAGCTGTCCCTAAAATATTGGAGTTAAAAATAAAAGTAGAACAGAAAAAAGACCTTTCATTTATTTCTCATTATCATGCTATAATCTTTTAGCCAAACCCATCTGACTCGGATAAATCTGTTTAGGCTTTCATTTTCTGGAAATGTGTGGATAGCCAACAAATTATTGTGTAAATAGGTTTGAATCCATTTCATACCCTTGGGGGTTGAGTTTAGTACGATTCTAAAAGCTTTCTTCTTTACATTTTTCTTGAGTAAGTATGAGAAAGTATAATGCATGTTTATAAATGTTTTCCTTGAGTAAAATAATAAATGGTTAGAACAGTATCAGTCGGTTCGATATCGGTTCGGTATCCTTTTATATATTTTTTAAAAGGTTGATAAATACTGTGAAGGTTAAGTGCATAAAAATAAATAAACCGATACCTACTTATCCAACCATTCATATTTAAATACTAGCTTAAAATACGCATCTGCCGAGTTACCGACGTAAATGTGGGACGAATGTTTTCACAAAAAGGGTGTACTTTTCGGGTGTTTTATAAATACACTCAGCAATTATATATTTTCCAGCCTGAATATAAAGTTACGGGAGTAATTCTCATTTTGCCAGCTTCTCGTATTCTAACCGTAAATAAATATATTTCCGCAGAATGTGTAAGTATTGCCCAAAATAAATAAATACCCGCTGCCCAGGCCATGCTAGTTTGTGATTGCGATATTTCAGTGAAAGTATTTTTGTGTCGGTAACCGCTGCTTTGTTCTAACAAACAAACAGGATTAATTTAAAGATTTGCGCTTTTGATAAAAGAGAAATAGAAGACAAAAGTTTTGGCATCTTTCCATGATATACCTGTCCACCTAACTATTGCAATAGTCCCGATCGTTGAACAGAACATTAGAAACGGCATCGTATCATCGACAAAACATGAGCAGCAATTCAATCGTTCGTAAGCTGTTCAAATTGGATTTCTCGATCAGCCGTATTGTTCAATAGTTCAATATCCTTTCAATAAACGATGTTTCCTGAACTGCGCCCTTACTGCCGACGCACAACACGATCTAAATTAGAAATTTCATAACTTCAAAGTTTGCACACGTGCTTTGTGTTAGCGTTACTCACGATATGATCGTATTTTTTATCGCGATTGTGTTGAAGTAGGCGTGTGTTGTGATGTGTCAGATGTGCAATAGTAGCACAGTGGCACAGTGATTGCACATAGGGTGTAGTAGGTGGGATGCACTGACCGATGTGAGCCGCGCCGCTGTGGCGGGATCGATCTAGCGCGGCCGGGCCGAGCCGGCCATCGGGACCCGCACACGGCACTTCTCGAACGCACTACACTGCACTTAATTCTTCGCAATCTTCCAAATGTCAATCACTGAACTTTCACACATTTACAACTAACGTCCTTGTTTCTTGACTGGTCCTGTTAGGTAGCAAAGAAAAAGAAAAAAATAGAATACTACAGGAAAATAAATCGCGGAACGAAAAATGTGTCTTAAATAAACTCTTGATTCGTCAAACTGGGATTGCAACGATTGTAACTGAGTGTGGTATTGAAAGCCGAATTACGAATGTGTACCTACGTGTATCGATCTAGATATCAGACAGAGATAATAGTTCTTATCTACGATAAGTTCAGGGCCTAATGACCGAGGATAGAGCAGATTGCTGCTTCTGCAGATTGGAACTAAGTAGTAATCCCAGGAGGTTCTAAAGTCCTTATGTCTTTTGAACTAAATATATAAGCTGACTGTAATGAATTAAAGATGGAACAAATTACAACATTAATCAATAAAATACTTCTGATTTCCAATGAGTGTAAATCGACTGTGTGCACATGGCACAAAATTATCGCTGAAAAATGATTTTTCAAGTAGCCCGTACCTATGTATAAGATAGTGCACGAAACAATAACGTATGCGCTGTTATATTATGCAACAGATAGTAGTGAACTATTTAGTTGTGATGGATTGCAGGTTCGTCTATATAATTTTCTACAAGCATCAGACTCGTTTCTTGCTATCGTACACGTGGAAGAAAATGTAGCTCTTCTGCCTATAGCGTCAGAAATATAAGTTAATATTTTTACACAATACTAGCCACGCTTTCTTACTGATAAGAGATTCGTGATAAAATATTATCACCAATTGTTTTCGATTCATAAAACAATAAAATACATGTTAATACTTATTCAAAATGGCATAAAACAAGACAACGCTCAAATCAAAAGATAATGTCCTCGGGTTCCGATGGTAGGGTTCTTTTGTGTAAATGTAAATAGTGAGTAGCAAGTGCCCCGAAATCGGTGCCCGTAACCCTAAGGGACGTAAGGATTTTCTTGCGAATTGAACCGAGAGCAAAATATTCAAATAGCAACATCGCTAATGTTCCACTTTTGTGCAAAAATTTTACAGACAGACAAGGCAATAGCTACAAGCGCCTTTACTTGAGAGTTTTAATGCTTATTTCAACTTTGAGAAATATGAAACTTTACGTGCGGAAGGCGAATTTGAGATACGGAGAACAATTCGAATAAAAGTTAAAGCAATATTTATCTTCAAGCAAGTAAAAAAGAAAAAGTGTGTAAAAGAAACTAAGGTTCTTTTGTATTAAACAACCACGACAAGAAGCACAGAAAAACCTAGATACCAACCTGATATCCATCTGGAAAACTGGGTTAATTTCCACCAAGTATTTTAAAACATTTAGGAACGTTTACTCAGTAGCCAAGTGTTCCAGTAAAATGTAAACACTTATTAGGAGTCTCCAATTAAAATAATGTGAATTCTAAGTAATTAATTGTCAAGAGAGAGAAAATGAGTTTTTAAATAAATTATCTATTTCGTATCTATCAAAAAGATAGGTGTCATTTAACTTTATTTAATCAAGTGTTGGTAGCGACCTTCTAGGAATACCTCTTAATAAATAAAACACTATCAATAAATAACATAAAATTGAATATAGAAACGCTTTTTCAACGCCAATCACACAACATAATATGTAGGTTTTACATAGACACATCCCATACATCTTCATACATAGGATGGGAGGATTCACTGCGAAATCATTATGTTAATGAATATAGAAGAGAGATCACAGAAAAGGAAATCATTTCGTAGCTTGGGTGATAAAAAATACTTAAAACTATTTCGATTTACACTCATAAAATCAGAGAAGAGATAAATTTTAAGATTGGAAAATATGTCTAGTAAAAATATAATGTTCTTTCTAACGGAAAAACCGGTAAACATATCCTTTTCTATTTATTTACAGTATTCTTTGTAAAATTAAAAACTATTTTCTTCACTAAGTAACTATTTAGTAAATACTTACACTAACGGAGACCAGTTTAAAACATAAATATTTCGTCCAGCAGTAAAAGATCCGATGAAAACAATAAACTTAGAAACACTTTTAAAAATACATGAGATCGGAAAAGAACTTAGAACTTCAGAAATAAAATAATGTTTTAAGAATTTTTTTGTTAAAGTAACAGTAGATTTATGTGGAATCAAATAGCGCGAAGATTTATCTGATAGATTGATATGATGCACGTGTTTTGAACCGAAAAAGTGTATGTGTTCGGTTAAGCGTCGCGCGGGCGGCGGCGGCGTCGGCGGCGCGGTGACACAGACTGCGTGCGGCCGGGGCCGGGCCGGGGCGCGCGGTCGGCGGCGCAACAGATACGCCACAGGTTGGGCGGCCCGGGCCACCCGCGCCCACACCACCCTGCCAGCGCCGCACACGCCAATTTACATCCTCATTATCGTCTCCGGAGTCAGCACCTCACGCTGGCGTCCGTCACCACATCAGTCGCCGGCTTCTCTCAGTAAAAACTCTCCTCGAAGCTTATTCAGCAAAATCTAATAAAGCGTTTATTTGGAAGCTTACAATTTTTCTTTGTGCCAGCTACTTTCAGGGAGTTTTATCGGATTTATTTTGTTTCGTTACTTTGAATTATTCTGATTTAATTTTGTTTATTTAGGAAATCCCTTTGAAGATAAAACATTGGCGGGTACCTAGATGGGCTTCTTTATGGTCGTCAGCTACGGAAACCTATCTATTTATTGTAAGTCCCAGAAGGACGTTCTCATCAATTCGTAATAAATTCTTTGAGGAGTTCCTATTCAACATCCAAATCCGATAATTCTCTATTCATGTGGTACATCAATACTAATAAATTGACCGTTGGATAATTTTATTACGCCCTTAATACATTAAGATAATTCATTCTGAAAGTTTTATGTGTCGTAAAAAACATTTAGTGTCGCAACTCTTCCATTAAGTGTGTTTAACACTTTGTGAAAGAATTTTCGTGATAAAATCAGAAAAAGGAGAGGGAAGTGCTGGCTTCAAGTACTTGTACTAATGATTGCACAATTATATAATGAAACGAGCATTGTTTTGTATTTGGGGAGCGTTATTGTATTGACGCTGTGTCTACTTAAAAAACTTCTAATTAATTTGGTAGGCCGGCTTGGTAGCCAATTAATTTGAACTTTTTAACTAACAAAAAGGAACTGCGTGTGAATAATTGTGATTGCCGGCATTGTGTTGTCTTCCTTTTCTTTAAAGAAGAAGTGAAACTTTAACTGGTGGCGAACTTTAACAGGATTAAAGAAGATTGACAAGGGCGACAGGGCAATGAAAGTTGAATTATCTTCAAAATGGTTACGCATTAACTTAATTTATTAAACAGACAGATAATAAAAGTGAGACAAAGGTGTCAGAGACTTTTACGGCGAATGAGCGAACTGCTACAATTCATAAAAAAAAAAACAGTCGTAGTAATAATCTACTAATGGCCGTCAGTTTATTATCGATATTTTGACTATATTTCTGTGTTTACCGTTCTATTCTGAAAGCTTCAGAACAAAATATAGGAGTTAAAAACTAACACCTAAATCGCGAGGGTTATATTCATATAATTCAGGCCAAATACTAATTAGTATATTATTAGGCATACCATGGAGGACCATAAAACCTTGCTGATAGTATGGATCATCACATATAATATATCATTAACTGGTAAATATTTGGTTGAAATGTGCTTTGTTCCCGTTTTCCATTAAAACTTAACAAAATTAAATATGAACTCTTTACGGCGAAGGCTATAATTAACTTGTTGGTTCATTAAATCTGTTATCAACAAAATTATTTTATGATCATTAGCTGTCGACCTACTCTAGTGGCCTAAAGTGGTAATGGCGTTGTAAAAGGAAATTCGACTTAAGAGCGTTTACTCCTTACGGCATTTCAACAACCCTTCAAGTCCTTATTTTCCAAAATGACTGAACCGATTTTAATGAAACATAGTACTCATAAGCAAGATAGGTACATAGGTCTAAAAGTAACTTAAAAAAACATTTTTTTAACGCTCTGAAGTCTTCGTTTAAGAAAATTATCTTATTTCGACATCTAGCTTTCCTCAAGGCTTGTGATCATTTTCACCGTCTACTTATATTTTTTTTGGAAAGTTGTAAGGGTCCAAGACCGCACAGATGCTGAAATTGCTTATGGAAACTTAGCTGCCTTTTTTTTTTTTTTTTGCGGATGGGAAATCATCAAATGACTTCTCCCGCTCTGTGCGGAGCGGGAGGGAGTGTCAGACTTGACTGACTAAAACCCACCCATGTTCCTTCTAAGCCCTTTGTGTTCCAGGGCCGCGGTATCTCTTTCGAACAACCCGCAGCCCTGGCAAAACTTAGCTGCCTCGGTTTATTTTAATTACTTTATTTTTTTATTACTGTTTTAATATTTTACTCTGGATGCTCTTAACTTGCCCGTATTTCTACATCATTCTCACATATTTGTAATTTTTAACATGAATTATGTAACCAAGATTTTGTAACATATTTTGATTTAAAAGAGTATCCATAGAGTTTCTTGCCCGTTCTTCAACATAGAGATATACGCTTTGGAATGGGCAACTACGGTACTTTCACAAGTTATTATGCCTTGTGACTGGGACTGTAGCTTTGTGTTTTTTTTTTGTATTTTGACTTTCAAAAGTGCCTGTAATGGTCTCATTGAAATAAATGCTTTGAGTTTGAGCTTGAGTTTGAAATAAAACAATATGAGAATATCTTGCGGTTGTTTATTTATTTTTTACTGAATACATATGAATATATATCATCTGCCTAGCCTTTTCCCTACCTTAACTATGTTGGGGTGGGCTTCCAGTGTAACCGGATGCATCAGAATACCAGTATTTTCCATAGCACGACTGCCAATCTGACTTCCACAACTCAGTTAGTACTGAGTAATACGATTCCCCTTGGTAAGATTGGTTGTTATACATTCGGTCTACTGTCTACCTGTAACGACGGTCAAAAATCTACAAATGACAGCAAGGACCAACGGTTGAACGTGCTTTCCAAGGCACGAAAGACACTCGTTATGTAATGGGTGGTCACCCGTCGACAGACCAACCTAGGCAAGCGCGGCTTAACCTAAAGATTGTTCCCAGCAGCTGTTATTATTTAGTCACGAGCCTCTAGAACCTAAGACTGCCAAAATACATCTATTTTTGCATCCTAGGAAAGTCACCATTTACTGAAAGAAAAACTGTTAAAATAGCTGTATACCAATACATTAATTTCATTCCATTTTACTAGTCCTCGTGAAATTCTTTACTTTTCTAACATAAAATCCGGCCCCAATTAAAAATAACTAGAATTTTATTTGGTCGTTTCATTCGTCTACGTAACTAAAAAATGTTCGTTAACTCTAAACAAGGGCGAGCTGAGCTCTGTGTTCCGTACAGCTGGCCGTTATGTACTTTCACTAGTTTAGCACTTTGCTTTATTTGAGTTTCGTACTTTGGCTGCTTCAGATACCCTTTTGTCGTTCGCCCTGCGGCGACTAATGTGTATAATTATGGTCACCCATCCACGAACCAACCTCGGCAAACACGGCTTAACCTTAAAGATCGACCCGTGCGGCTGTTATTATTTAGCCACGAGCTCCTCCTCTCCTTCTCCTTCACAATCGTTTACTAACCAGGAAAGCTCATGAGATTTATGTAGAATTTTATAAGTGGAATTTTTAAAGCGCAAAGGGTAAAGGACCGAAATTATTCTTACCGGATTTGCAGTGGACAAGGAAGAATTGCCGCTAGGGCCAACTAAACTTTACTTAATTTAATATCTTTTTTAATACCGACCAAGCGCTGTATCGATAAATGTGTCCTAGAACGTATCTCTTGTGTAAACTATAACGTTCACAGGCATATGCGTCCTGTCAACTTGTGTATCTTTTCTTGGCGTTAGGTAGATAAAAATAGAGCTCATAATAGCATGCGCGGCATGATTGATAGCATAACAAGTGCTGTTTCAGTTTCTACGCTCACTGAAGCTTCCCTTTATGCAACGTAATAAATGTTTGTAAATATGAGCGTGAGACGTGTCTGTGTATACGTACGTATATAAAACGTGTTTGCCTTCGGTTCTCGAAAAGCTTTTATGAGTGAAAAAAAATCATTGAATTTAAATATTGTAAATATTGTTAAGAGAAGGCAGTATCTAAAGATTGATCGTTTTAATACTGTTTCAGGACTTCCTTCGCTGGCGTGTAGCTAAGTATCTAACCGAGTAAAACGAAAATTATGGTTACGGTAAAATCATTTCGCCGCCCGCGGTATCAAATCCTAGTGAACCCGAGGTCACAACGTCACAAGTACTTGCATTGGGCTCTCACATCGATAAAAGCTTTCCTCAAGTTTGTAGGCGTATCGATTTCCATTATGAAAACACAGTAATGGACCCAATGCTCGGACGATAAGAGTATTATTACGGAGTTTTTCACGTTTCAGAGGCACGAAGTCCCGGAAAATAGAACATGTCAAACTGGATGAACGGGCCGTTTGAGTGGAGCCACTCGATAAAATGAATAGAACAGAACGTTGCTCAGCGTGCAGGTAGGTTCTATCTATAGTTAGGCAGTCTTGCTTCAAGAGAATGCTAAAAGCAGTTATATACTAGTATTTATACATTCAGGTTAATTACTCATTCGTAGTAGGCACAACAAGTAAAAAAAATATGATGTTACTTTTGATCTCTATTTTGAAAGAATATACTCCAAACATGTAAATCCGTATAATGTCCTGTCCGGGATAAGAATAGCGTTTATTATGAAATACTTAACTAAAGGGACACACATCATATTTACGGTTTTTATTGTTGAAACCATCATAAACTTTGCTCTGAAGGAATAAGACTGACAATAGCGTGTGTTTTGTTAACGGACACAATTTCCGTGTATGAAGCCTTCAGTGGGCCTTCAAATCATTAATCACAGCATTGTTACAACGTCCACAATAGCGTTCAACTCCGGGATCTACCTCTACCATTCTTTCTGTATTTTATAGCGTCGTTCTGCCGTTAAAAATAACAGCCATCACACTTTATCTGACGTCAAGAACGGCCCTTTGTTCTCGGTCATCAGAAACAGCTGAACGAATTGGGTCAAAAGTATTCACGTACCTACCTGTAATGTATTGAACTCTCCGAAATGTGCATCGTTTATCTTTAGTTTATACAATGTTAATTACTTCGGAACAGCAGCAGCGAGAAAGCTAACCTACTTATTATTATAGCGTAGGTATATTATAATTTATACTTCGACTTTGTTAAGTACTTTTTCCTAAATTTTGCTATAATTATAAAGGGTGTAAAACACCTCTTAACGAAGCCGAGCTCGAAACGAAGCCGAAAGGCACTGGTTCTCCCTGTCATTGCGATCATTTTTTTGTTCTACACCATACCTGGGAACCTTCTAGTTACGGAGATATTAGGGGTCAAAGTTCCAACTTTTTGACAAGTATTTTTTTAAATACAAGTTTTTAATGTAAGTTTTTTACTTTAAACACCTCCACGACCCCCGTACTATACAATCCGTCCATCAGCACAATGTTTGGAGTGCGTTACATTGAGTTCTACCACAAAACATGATTTTACACCCCCCCCCCCCAAAAAGTCGTTTCCCAGCAATAATTTTTGCGTAAAGTTACTTAGTTTCATGTACAGAATGCTTGGTTGACGGCTTCGTGATGAGGTGATTTACACCGTGTATATCATTCAAATAAGAATGGACATTTGGAATACACACAGCCCATCCTCTAACAACTACTAACAGACTATAGATCGACTCTGCGCTGCCGACCATTGCGCGAACAATGGTCGGCCGCGACAGATCTCCTCCTACCTCTGTAACGAGGGCACAGCGCGGCTCATCCCATGTGGCACACTTGGACAGCGTATGCCGCGCCGTAGACTATAGACAGTGGATGCAGTAATGGCCCCGGGCCCCCGGCTCCCTGTTTATGCGACACAGGTACTTCCCGAAGCAGCCATGCCTCGAAACTCCGGGCACCTGCATCGCCCGAAACGTCAGGAAGCCGTGCTTCCTCACGAACCAGTCCTCGAGTACTGTCCGGATCGCCTCGATTGTGTCGATAAGGAGCTAAAGCCTCCTCCGCCATTCCGCCACCAGGGCCACGCGGTCCATGTTGCGAACTTCGGCATAACCGAACCGGAATTTCGGTATAACCCAATGTGAAACGATTTTCCAATCATCTCTTCTAATTACTTCTTATAGCTAGTTAATTACATTATGTTGTATCTTAGAATATACTACACAAGTAAATGAGACATCTGAGTAAAAACTCAACGTGAAGAGTATACATATTTTTCGTACCTTAATAATAGAAAGCTTATTAAGTGCCGTCGCTCAAATTCCTTTAATTAATAAACATATGTGTATGGTTTCGTCATGGGCGCACGGTGCATTCGCTCGGTTCATTAGTTTCACAACTCCACGTGAGCAGTTGCATAATTGCGAACGAAACTTGCTACTTTCCGAGCTCTGTAATTATTAAAGTTACCTTCATTTTCTTTATTCCAAGGAAATCCTGTACTACCACTTTATTTGTACTTTTTTTCATATTGGCGTAAGTAATCGAAATGGAAAAACATTTTTAATCAACAGAGTTTAAAACCAATGTCCAATTTCAACCATGTACATTGTATTGAGCCTTTCTACTCATACAGCAAATATTTGTTGTATTTTGAAAATATTGTAAGATCTCCATCGCCAAACTGAGGTGTTTACTCTTCAAAACATTTCAGTAAACAAAAAATTTCTCGTTAATTCTGAAAATTTGTTTTCAGGAAAATTAAATAAAAGCATTTGCTAGGCTCTTTCGTCTTTCAGTAATTTCATTGCCTTAATTTACACAATGAAAAATAGGTTTGGTTGTAGCGAAGACGAATTCCAAATTATTTCGGACTTTAAGTAGATGTACAATAAAAAACACACAGTAGTACTTATTTGCAAAACAATGAATAATAAAAGACAACGACAAATTTTGTATGGCCTTCACATAGGCTCGTCGTTGGCGGTGTTTTCCTCAATATTATGTTTGAGCAGTACTTGTGTTTGGCAGAATGATTTGGTACGTATTACGCACAATGTGCGGCCAAAGCAGGTAAAAGTAAGCATATGAGTACAAAATTAATATAATTGTACAATAAGCTAGTGCTATGACGCGCGTAAAACTTGCAGCTACGTGCGTAGCAGCCTTGCGGCGCGCGGCGTAGCTATTAAAGCTTACGCGCGTAGCAACCTTGCGGCTGCGGCGTAGTGATGCAAGCAGCAAGCGTTTGTTTGCAACAACTTAGATTGTAGCTCTAGACAATGAGGTAGTTAAACAAATAATTTATTTAAACAACTAAAATTATGAACAAGGAATCGCATCATCTATTCAACGGCAAAAGGTGAGCAAGGTTGTATCACATCTTAAAGAAATAACAAGCAGCAAAAATAAATAGATTCTTATCGGGGTCCCATAAATGAAAAATAGCAGAATTTTAAAGTGTATACGAGAAAAGGCGATCATAAAGTTAACTGCTTATCTCCATGAATAACATCGTAAAACTTGACGAAGGAAAACGATTTTCAGTGCAGTATAAAGGATTACTTTGTTGTTTATATGTACTTAGATCCTCTTTTCATATTCATTGCAAAAGAATTACATTTATAATTCATAGTCTGCCCGCGGCTTCACCCAAATCAATACAACCTGTAATTTAATTATTGCATAGGTTAGCTCAGTAACCCAGACACGAGTCCCCGTCTCGTTAATAGTGGGAATGAACACATATTTTTGTAACCGAAGCTTTTCTACATTAAGGTCCGTGATAGTTCTCTGATAACGATGATAATTATAAGTGAAAAGCCCTGTTAATGGCGATTATCTTACATTTCCGCATAGATTATGGTATACCAACCTATAGAACATTTTAGGCTTAAATAAACGAATGGCTGTAAAAAAAATATTTTTTGCTTTTTTGTCTTAGTTTGATGTACAGAATGCTTCATGAAATGTCCGTTTACAGCTTATTTACTTTACGTTTTCGTTTACATGTCGTCGACAATAGCGCCGGCGATTTGGTTTGACCGACATGAACAAGTAGTTGTGAGATAAAGGTGAACGGAGAAATTAACAGCTCCTACGGCTCATATAAACGGAGCTTTGCATCGACCTATGCTACACATCAACATAATTACAAAGATGCACAACAATCTCCATTGAAATTCACAATAAACTTTTGTTCTTTAACCATACTCCTTTTTAAATATTGAAAGACCATTGAAAGCAGTTTCAAGTATTATTAAAAGGCAGCCATTTTTATCTATCGTGGCGTTAACTGTCGCATGTAGGGTGGACGTTGGACAGCAACGCTAAAACTACATTTTAGTTCAAAAGCTCTGAATACAATACACTTTTGTGTCCACTGCCTTTTCACACGAAACGAACTCAACTGCTCATACTATTTGCTCCATTTCAGAATCAAAATAAATCGTTACTATACTAGAAATTTGGTAATTATCCGTTCTTTGTTATCAATACAAAGCAATAATTGAACGATTCTCTGTCTAGACTCTTATTGCGTTTGACACGTTCGGACAGTTAATGAACATTTTCTCCGGTGACCACATTCAAACGTCTAGGAGCTAATGGAGCAAAATTTATTAACTAACCTCTCCTCATCCTCTTCTATTTTGAAGGTATTAACCCCAGACTCAGCTTTAAAGTTTCTTTTAAATTGGGTTTTAGAGAAAGAAATAGGTAGTGTAGAGGTACCATCGAAAGTTCAGTAAAGCCCTAAGTTCGAAAATTACATTTTTGAGAGCGACTCAACAACTTTTCGAGCGAGTTATGTAGACAGCAATATTTTTGAGTAAAGTCTCCTCGAACCTTTGATCTTCAAAGTTAGTTGAACATCACCTTTAAGTTGATAGGCACTTACTCACGAGACAGGTATAATCCGTCAAGAAACGGAAAATTGGTGAACTGCCTGACTAGATTTCTTATGAAATAAGCTCCTTTAATGGAAACTTTCGATTTTCATCAACTTCAACTTGCTTTCATGTGAAACAATTTACACGTTTATACTTATGGTCTTGTTATTAAGATAAAATTTCTTTTATATGTAGGTTTTTTTAAATAAGTATATTACTTAGAAGTAGAACATAAATAACAAAAAAAATTAGAAATCTACACAATAAAAAAAGAAGTAAAACATACTTCTTTTTTTATTGTGTAGATTTCTAATTTTTATTATATAACATACTAGCTGTCCCGCGCAACTTCGTCTGCGTCACATTTTCCCCGTTTTCGCAACATTTTTCATTGCTGCTCCGCTCCTATTGGGCGTAGCGTGATGATATATAGCCTATGTCCTTCCTCAGGTTGAAATCTATCTTCTTGCCAAATTTCATTACGATCCGATCAGCCGTTTAGTCGTGAAAAGGTAACAAACAAACAAACAAACATACAAACAAACAGAGTGACTTTCGCATTTATAATATTAAGTATGGAAATATGGATGTTCATTATTAACAAACTACAAATAGATATAAAATAAAATATGTACAAGTATCAAAATTACAGGGCGTCAAAAAATTCGTCGGCATCGCTGTCAACAGGAAAAGTGCCCAGAAGGCTGGCCGCATTGCCATGTTGGATTGCAATGCTGATTCTTTGGCCAAAAAAAAAGGCCACGTGAAGAGTCGACCAAAAAATCCCGAAACTCAAGGTGGGCCCCATGGCCCTAGTGTTTCAACCCCAAACGGCTCACAATTAAATTATTGTCGTTTAAGGTTTTCAGCACCTGCAGCAGCCGCCCCAGCGCAGCTCACCGTGCAAGGAAGAAAGGATGGCGCAAGGGTGTCGACGCAAATCGCATCCCACACCAAAGGCCTACCCAACTTCCATGGCATTATGATGATACCATCTGGTCTCTTCCCATCGACGCGTGCCAAGCCATTGGGTTCTAAGACAGCTGGCACCCCGGCGCTGGCAAGAGCACGATGAATGAGATCATGATTGCTAGCGTTCCGCGCTATCCGACCTGCACTCATACTTCGAGGCCGTCGACTGCTTCACCACATCGACTGCGATGTGGAGCCCCACTAGGAGCACCCAATCGCAGACTTGTAGCGAGCCGGAATGTTGTGTGACGGTAGTGCCTGAAGCCAGAGACCCGACTCACCACACTCGCCCACAGCCAGCAGGCGGGCACACTCAGCAGTATTGGTAGAGTATTAATAAGGTTATTCCATTTCAATCTGCAGAGCAGTTCATCCCACTGTCTCTGGGAAAATGGTTTCTCGGGCCGATCCGTATCCGATCAAGTCACTTTCCAGGCGTACTCTACTTCCGTCAAGCAAGGCACTCCGAATCAAACAAAGAGAGAGTTAAAATCTTCCTGGTTAGCTTTTCAGTGCTGTGGACAGAGGACGGGAACGCCGCCGGTAAGCTTACACTAGAAAATTTGCGGACGCCGAGGCCACCAAAACGAATTGGTATGGTGGCTTGCAGCCTCGCTCAGTCGTCCAGGGCCACATTAAGAATGGATGTTAATGTGTTGCATATTATTATAATCTGATCAATTTTGTCCAAAAGTTCTGGTTTCGTCCAAAGATGAGAAGAACGGAGAAAAAAAAATGGACCAAAACAGCAATATCTGATAAGGGTGAAAGCCTAAAGTTAATTAATTTTGGAGAGTCTATCCGAAATATCAATAAAATGTTTGATTTTGTCTTCTAGCGAAGAGAAGAAAAATTTCTTCTAAGACAGGGGAACCTAGGACTGCAGGACTGCTATTGCATTAAATTTATCTATAGTCGATTGTCTGTCAGTCACGTCAGAGAGGTAAATTTCGGACTTTGAGGGGTTAAGGTCCAGGCTAATAGATTTAAATGTTTGAGGAGTTCTAGGTCATGAAAAACGGTGTCAACATCACCTCATAGGGTTCCATCATATAAATACCATACGTTAAATTTTTAATTTAGTTTAAAAAGTTATTTAGATTATAATAATAAGTATTTTACTTCTAAGTAAAATATTTTTTTAGATTTTCATCTCGGTTGGTCTGGCGGTCGCTTCATCTAAAATACTGGTACTCGGCTGCATCCGGTTAGACTGGAAGCCGACCCCAAGATAGTTTGGGAAAAGGCTAGGCAGATGTGTGATCTAAATACTATAAACCCTTACTAGTAAGGAGCGGGATATTATATTAATATTATCTTACCAAAGTTGGTAAACTTCAAATGCCAAAGTCATCAGTTCGTGCCATAATCACCAATCACCAGTAACAAAACAACAAGGAAAACTCGAAAATCAACAACACGGGCTTCTGAGCACAGAGTAACACAGAGTGCCACCCGCGCACATAATTAGTCTCTCTTAATTGGTTTCACAGACAAATTACTCAATATTAAACGGTATATTTAGTTAATTAAATTTTTCACCATGACTTGGCTGCATACAAATTGCTGGTAGATGAATTAACTGTTTTATTATTATTAGATGCGCACAATATTTTTTTATTACAACGTGTTTATGATGCTGTAAAGTTAATTACTGCTGCTGGCCGTAAGGGGAATAACGATAAGTTATCACTTTTGGTTCTTCCTCTCTTTTTACGTAGGTACCTGCAAACGTATGATATTGGTTGGTGCCTGTTAATAAGTACTAAATCGTGGAACCAATGAATTATTTTCGTAATTACACCGCCTACACATTAAGACATATTATCAGAACTTTGTGGAAGCAGTTACGTATGTATATATACCTACCTACACAGCGAACTCTCTGTTACATTAGATTTGATCCAAAGTAATTGGGTAGATCCATTTAATCCGCTGATGTTGAAGTTGGAAGAAAAGGAAAAATGTTCGGCATTACTACTTCGTTATTTTGTTAATTAAATTAAATCTTATGTTGATTAAAAGTTGAACCATGGGATCAATTAACATTAATTAAAAACTAAATCAAGAAATTAATCAGCCCCGAACAAAAAAATATCCAATCAAAGTTCGTAGGCGTAACTCGTAGCGGTCGTAGAGGCCATTTGCTACGACCCCGTAGGTTCTTGTCTACGCCGCGTCAGCTACGCCGTAGCAACCTAATAGGAGCAGGGATGTTGTGCAAGCGTTGTTGTCTAACCATTTTTTTGATAGCCTGGCCCTCTGCTGGGCAAATTGGCTGGGCTGACAGATTGAAATCAGTTACAAACGAGTCTATTAGGATTAAACCTCATCTAGCAGCACGGAACCGCATTTTTCCATGCTCCTATACTTTTTCGCTAGAGCGAGAAACAGAGTGTGCTGCCGACCGCATCTTCGATGCTGCCGCGTGCGATACCATTCCCACTCTGTTTTTGCGCTTCCGTGCTGCTAGATGAGGCCCAACTCTAAAGGTCTATCCACAAAAATATCAGGGACGTGAATGGATCGTGCTAGTTGCTAAAGTCAGGGGCTACATTTTATATGAAATCGTTCACATACGTCCGTGTCCGGGCTTCAGAGCTTCAGTGCCCGAGCAGACAGTGGCGTGCTAAAATGTACTGATATTTTACTTGCAGTCCCGCTTCAACCTCGCAGACTTATCACCAGCATATCGGCGACTTCTGTCTTAGAGCATATTAAGGTTTTGCGCCACTTGCGCATTAGATTAGTGAGTTTGATATTTAAAATGCTACGTACGCTCCATCGCTCTGTGGCAAATCTTGAGTTTGAACTTCTGAGTGCCATTGATTAGAATAGGCAGAACACATGTCGACAAGCTTACGTTTTAGTGAGATAGGAAGTAGGAAGGTCGCCCTTCAAAAGCGCCTTCATGGAGGAGTTTTTTGACCGATTCATCGTCAGGGTAACCTCAAGGCTTGCAGTGCTCAGGTCTTGAAGCATTTATTGTAGTTGACCTGCCTCAGACGCAAAAAGAACAGTATCGTCTACAAAGCGAAGGTTTGATGGCATATTATCGCCGATCGGAATTACGTGGCCCAGATTTACGCAATTTATTTAAATATCTTCTGGAGTATGCTGATAAATAGTGCAGAGCGGATAACCCTATTTTCCTCCTATGTCGATTTTAAATAATGACCCAATAGAAACGTTTAACTTTGGCTGAGTTATTGTTTTGGATGTAATAGACATACATTGAATAGATTTAATTTCAAATCCAAGTTTCTTCTATCTTGACTTCGTAAGGCTGCGAATATTGTGTTGTGTTGAATGCTTTCAAAACCTTTTGTGTAGTCCAGATATTATAGTTTTTGAACTAAACATTGACACATTAATTTATTTATCCTTAGGTACTTTAAAAGTGTGTTATTTCAATTGGGTCATCTAACTGTCGTTATAGGACCGTTGTATATTTTTTAATGGAAACAGAAATAGTACTTTTAGAAAGTGTACACAATTAGCCCATAAAGTATTTTCCAGCTAGGTACTTTAATGAAATACGAGATACGATAAAATAATGCTGAAGGCTAAGTTAAGATAAAGTTCTTAGAAGCCGTCGTCGTTAATATCTGAAAGTTTGCAGCCGTGTCGTTATGAGATCAATGTTTAGTTGCTCGACTTTATGTTTGAAGTAGGTACTTCAAGTCTATTTACATTTAAATTGATGAAGGTAAGATAGACATCTGAATTGAATTCAGTTATCTATGTTTCGTATTTATGATCTAGTAGTAAAGATAGATAAAACTCTTTGTAGTATGTACGATACGAGTAGGTACTCGTAGTAGATGTAAAGTTCTCTGTGAAGTTACCGAAGACTATACGCCCGACCGCGTCAAAAGATGGTCAAGTTTCTGTTTCGTTGACTGACATTTGAATCATATATTGTCCAGCACAATCATACTTAAAATCATAACTATCATTTCAGGCGGGATGTAGGTCATTTATGTAAAGACAAGTTGAATGTTGAAATTAAAAACATTACTGTATTACTAAAGGGAAAATTATGGTCATTCTAATCACGTTTTTCAATCATATTAACATGCTATTCAGATTGGAGTTGAGCAATGATAAAGTTTCCTTTATCATGGTTCAGACGCAATATATATATTTTTTTTATAACCTTGCCCGACACTAGGAATTTCTCTCGTATCGTATGTATGGGCGCGTTTACAAACATTTAAACTCACATACATAAAAAGCCAGACCCGGAATAGCAATCTGTAGGCCAAACAAATATTGGTTTCGTGCGGAAAACGAAACCCGCGACACGCAGCGCAGCAGTCGATGGCTTAACGACTCAAAAAAAAAAAGCTACACCCAAGCGAGGAGTTGGGCTCGCTCAAAGCATCTACCCTCCCCACTCACACACGCTAAAAAATGGGTAAGAATTTATTGAATGAAAAGTTTGAGCACTAAAGTTTTTCCAAGATTTCCGCTCCACATTCTTGCTTTAACTTTTAGTGACATTCGTCGCACCATCACTAATATTACATACCCGTAGATGTCTGCACGTTACTTTTTCACGCCATAACCCTTTACGTGTGTTAACAAGGTGACAAAATCAAAATATTTTATTTCACATAGGCCTACATGGTCACTTGTAAAACGTCAACAAAAGGAGCACGGTTCGAATTGGTTGTTTCCTATGGAGAAGAAGCTCCATGGTTATTCTTTTATAATCATTTGGTTTTACAGCGTTACTACTTAAGTATCTAAGGACAGCGTAGGCCCGACAATAAGTCGTCGCTTAGGTTCTACAAGACGTAGAACAAGATAAAAAGTTAGCAAGCATCTAGGAATCTACAAGGCCTACAATGTTACATATTACAAAGCTACATTCACAAACAATCGGTAAATAAAAAAAAAAACTTGAGAGGTGTCAAGGGACACCCGGATGAAACGAAGTTATTTAATTTAATTAAATTATAATATGCGAAATAGAATGACGAAACGAAAATAACTGGCTTACTTTCTATGAGAGAGAAAGAGAGACAGACAGAGGAACACGCGCACGCCGCACGGCTTACAACTATAGCAAAAAGTGTCGTTACAACTTTTGGTCTTATTTTTTTCCGTCTAGCCCCCTTTCGCAACGCGCGACAAGGAACATCGTTCCAAAAAAATCTAAAAAAAAATGGAGTCTAAAGTAAACAATTGACAGAAATGTTGTCATCAGTGGTGTAACTATTGACAAGTTTGCAAAGTACTTTTAAATCTCGGTAACAAGTTCTCGTTTCGTCATCCACGCGGTCGAACCTGCAGGCAGAAGCTAGTGTAATAAAATTTATAAGTTAGTGAGTCTCCTTCCTTGGTCTAATGGTTGCTACGTGCTTCGACTCTTCAATTTTCCATCAGGATCAGAAATTTCTCTGTAGCAACGACGGAGTCTGGTTTTTACTTCGTTGTTCGTAGTAGGCTCGCCACCTATGACTTATACATATCTGGCAAAATGTATGTGTCATACATAATAGGTACACACTTCTAGGTTCTATTTCCTTCGGGGTTCTACTTCCTCTACAGGCGTGGAGTTACGATGATGATGTAGGTACTTTAAGTATATTGGTGCGTGTAATGAATATATCCTACTACGCTATAACTTCGGATGCATACTACGCTCAAACGATCGCTCGCAAACCTACCATTGCAGCATTGCAAGTACTAGTGGAAAATTTTAAATAAGGCCTTTTTTGCTTCAGTTACCTTTTTTCAACAGACTCACTGCTGAAGTGAAACTGCTATTTTGGGTATTGGTGAAGAAAAAACCTAATTTTTGACCACACAGTGTCTAGGACAGTGGAGTGACATGACTCAGTGACCGCGGTCGCCTGTTCAGAGACAAAAATTGTTGCATATTGGTTGTGGTATTGGTGATAGTTGATTTCAGATGGCGCGTTTTGGTGCATCAACCAACGTATTTTTGCAAGCAGGCGGGAGAACTTAGAATTAAAATAAATGTAGGTACTAAGTTTGACATATCGACGCACTCTTGGTTGAAAACAACGTCACCTTGGAACTGAACACTTCAAGTGAACAAACTATACATATGTAAAGGTGAATCTTCTATTGCACGAGCGCGTGTCAATCATTTCAATTAAAATCTTATTTCAATGAGCATAAATCACGTGACATGATTTGCAACGACTATTCTATTAACAAGATGTAATTCCATAAAGTAAATCAAACATCGATTTTGAATTCATTCGTGTATTCAAACTAAGTCACCTAATCACAATTCATTCATCATTAAATAATTTGTAAACTTTACATCAAACATAACTTGCATAATTGCTCGTTCAATACATACCAGATTCTTAGTTAATTAGTAAAAACAAAATGCATGGTTTATGACAACAGTCGACGGAAATATTTTCACTGGTGGCTTTACAATACAGACAAAAGGCACTGATTTGTGTTAAGCGTCAAATATAACTATGCTATGAATTTACAAAGTGTATAATTCCGTGGACGCTTACTCAGTCCATATTTAATAAACTCACGCGTGTCTTGTGTTCAAAACATGTTGCATTGTGTAAAATTAGCAAACTACCGTTATCTTAGCAGTGCAGTAAGGTGATATCATCTAATTACTTAGGTTAGAGGGTTAGAGGTAGGCCTTATTCTCATTATAAAATCAATTCCTATCTCTTAACCAATACAATGACGTAAATCTAATTTGTACCATGAAATACAGGTTGACTACCGAATATATTGTCTAAAATGAGCAGAGTTACAATTGCCAAATATTTTCGTATTTTTAAGACAACGCTACACAAGTAACTACATATTTTCGAAATTTACTAAGTTCTACATAATTACTTTAAAATGTTGGTATACCAATATTATAATTTGAAAATAAACAACATAATTTATCTCAATTGACTTTTGAAATTTTGAACACCATAGAATTAAATATAAGTTAGATAGAATAAAACTATTGTCATAAACTTAGCAAATTTGAAAATACACCATGGAAGGAACATCTATAGTAAATCTAAGCCATAATCATAAGGAATATGTAATACTAAACTAAGTGTTTCTACACAAACAAAATCACTGGATTTCTAACAAATTACATCTATAAGTGTAAGGTTAAAAAAAATCCAAACAAGCCCTTGTCTAAAGGAGCTAAAATAGAGATGGATAAAACTCACATGTCTAAATCAAATATGAGATCATTTTTGAACATAACTTCTAAGTATTTGCCTTTGTTTAATTTATCGGGATCGTAGAGGTCAGTGTTATGCTGAATATTATCGCATGAAAACGGTTCTCGCTTCCCTTGAGGAGGCTTTGATGGCTCCGATTCCCAAATGTCGGCTTCTGATTTATCGTCTTCATTATCCTCATTACCAACTATGTTAAAGACTGACTTATCAAATGATGCTTTCTTATTGTTGTCGTTTTCACTAAAGCCGTCTTCGTTAGCAGAATTGCAGGAGCCTTCGTCCGCGGTGTTCTTACACTCGGACTCAGCATCGGAAGTGTCTGCCAGACCACTGTCACGTCGAGGCTTCAGAACCGATTTCAACCTTGGCTTCAGGTTCTGAAATAATAAAAGACATATATGGTTACAGTTATCATTATAAAAGATGCTTAGAAACTGAATACATGGAGGGAGTTTAATATTTTCTGACTGCAACTTAGGACAGTTTACGTTTTGAGATTGTAGCGCATCGCGTTTTTCCGGAGGGTTTCATTTTGGTCACAAACTCTTAGTAGCAGTCCTAATAATTCTTTTAGTCACTTGCCAACCGAGTCGATATCTGATGTCGGTATTGAACGACGTGTACAGCATACTTAATAATCATACAATTTAATGGTCACATCCAGACGGAAGTACGCATTGTCATGCGCACATATCAATTTCATACATCCTAAAGCGTAACAATTATAGCACTGTCTCGTTTACGTTCTTTGGAAAATTAACACGTAAACAATAGAACATTCTTTGAAAACATATTACCTACCTAAAAACCTAAAGAAAATTTCCATGCATTAGCATTCAGCTAATAATTACCTACTGATAAAATTGATCACTTTGCATTTATCACGCGAAAAGGAAGATTGTTTAACATTCTTTGACTGTTATTGTTTACAGTTTTTTCATCATTTGTGTAAACAAACATTGTAAGTGTAGAAGGAGGCTTATGTAAGCATGTATAGTTGTGCAGTCATTAAATGCCTTATCAAAATATCAATGTGGTAGGTAGATATTTTATGAAAATATGTGATGAATGAAAATGTAGATGTAGGAATATTCTGGGTATGTAATTGAAATAGTCGCCCCTTAGCAACAAACATCGGCTCCACGACGCGGTTACGTCCGCAAAAACGGAATAAGTATTTAAGGATAGATTGCTGAACAGATATTGATAGACTGATCAGTACCTGAGAGCTACTACTGAAATCGTCCTCAGCTTCACTTTCGCTCTTCCGCCGATCTTGAGTCCGCTTTTTACTCTTTTTTCGTTGATTTTTCTTTTTCTGGCCTTCTATTGATGAATTGTATCTGAAATGTACACAAACATTTACATACATAGCTTCGGCTATGATGGAAAATTACGAGTTGTTTGTTTAGTAATATACGTAATATCTTATCTTAATGCTAAGGACATACAAAACATGATACTGCTTACTCAGATAAGGCTTCACCATTCAGTGATAAGCCATATTACCATGAATTTTACAAAGTGCATCATAGATGGGTTACCAATTGGAAAATTTTTAGTATTAACACAAAAGTTCCTAGTAGGTTGTTATGTTTTTACAATAACAAATGAAGAGAAATAAATATTATCAGTAAGTTCCTGTTATCCGCATTCAAACAGACGCAACTTTAGCCTGATAACCTACATTGATAAATTAATAATCTATAATGGATTTTTCATTTTTAAGTAGATACCCATTACTCTATACATAAAATAATGGATGTTTCTGTTTTTCAAATTACCTGTAAAACTGTTTGGCTATGACATCACTAAACCTAACAGTCTTTTTCAAACTAGATTCTTCTGGGATACAATCAGAACTTATATAATCCATAGAAGAGGCAACATCGCCAACACTGGACTCTGAGTAACTGCGCATCATGTTTGGCTTGCGGAGTATACTTTTCGCACCATTCTCACAAATCCCAGATTCTGTGAACACTATATCTCTATCCATTGATGTTGGAGACTCAAGATCATCATCTTCATCATAGTCCATATGATTAGATGACACTACTATATTTGTCTCAGTTCCCAGATTGGTAACCTCGACAACAGGTGTAACATCTTCAGTCTCAGATCCTGCAGGCTTTTCTTCAAGCTTTGTCTTCTTAACTTGAGATACATCAAAGCATTCACAAGTCATAGACTCTTTGTCTAAACCAATGTGGAATTTCTGGGGCAGAGTTCTAGCCACTTCCAACTGCAAAATGACATTATTATCCCATGCCTCCCCTGTTACATTGTCAAAAATGACTTCTGCATCAAATGTGATGATAGCAGCATAGTGCACCGGCACAAAGCCAGTTCCAACTGAAGTGAACTTGATGTAAATTTCATTACCATTGTTCTTCACCTTGACAGAGTCTGGCTCTGTATTTTTAACATGGAATGTTAAAGCTACAATATCATCCAAAACATTGTGTGTATAGGGAGGCAGTATGTAACCAAATGAGGAGTCCAAAAACTCTTCAGAGTTATGGGTAGTAACGTTACAAGTCTCAAGAGGTGCTAGAGTGTCAGCAGAGGAAGACGACAACTCTTCAATCAAGTTAGACCTATAATTATTATCCTCATCACTTTGTGAACCTGAATTTTCTTCACATTCCACACCACTATCAACCCTTAAAGAGTTTTCATTATTATTGTTCAAGTTCTTTTTGATCACTGGTAAAGTCACTATTAACATGTGTTTGCTTTTATCAAACTTGGCAGTACCACAATCATCATTAACTAAATAAGGCAGTGTAATATCTAGTTTATATTTTGCTGGTTTCTCAGATACCAACTTGAGATGTTTCTCTTGAACATCTAGAGTGCAGTCTTTTGTAGATGACAGAAGTGGAAGGTATACTTCAACCACTATTTGGCATGGTATAGCACTATACTGTTTACAATCTTTATGATAAGTGAAGTCTTGAATGTCTAAATTTTTTTGCTGTTTGATGACATACTTTGGGATAGTATACCCATCTTCAGATACATGTGCAAACTCTGTATTATTTCTCCTTACTTGTCTACCTGGTTTAGAGGTTTCTTTAGGAGTCTCAGGTTCAGGTTTATTTTCTGAATAAATGTGCTGGGGATACAGCTTCTCAATCATTTCAGGTGTCAAATTTTCAGTTTCTTCCTCTCCTGGAGGTTGATAGTTGGGATCTTCTTTTCTGATAACAGAAGGTGTTAACATCCCTTTATACTGTGATTTCGGGAATCGAAAGTTGTTACTGTCTAGGTGAATGTTATAAGTATTTTTCAATGCATCAAAGGCGGTTTTGTTTACTAACTCACGGAATTCCTTATTAACCTCCGCCATGCGGAGAGTGTACGAATGGAAAATGATGTCGTAAATGACACAACTTTTTCGGTTTTGGTCAAAGTCCTCTCGTGGTGGTACTATTGAGTACGGTATTTGCCAGTTCATGCCCCGTTTTCCATCAACAACTTCTACCTTATATGTAGGTTTGCCGACGTTATCATTGCTACAGATGTTAATGAATGCTTTTTTATCGCCGGCGACACTTGTTTTGATAACATAACCTCCCTTCGGATTAAGGAATGTTACGTCGTAGCCTCGTTCTTTTTCGAGTTGGGTCATTTCTTTCTGATAAAGTTGTTGGTTTGCCGGGTCACGTATCTCCTCGCAGTACTCCACTAAAAGATCTCGAAATTTCTTATTCTTCATGGCGTCTTGTATTGTCTCCAGGTCTTCTCTAGTAAGACGACTTTCATCATCACGAGGTTTTACTCCCGTTGCCATCTTGTTTAGCGTTCCTTGACTGATTTATAAATAAACACAAAATACGCATCCACAAAATTATTTTCAGCTGACGACTGACGAGTGATAAGAAAATACAATGTTGTTCGGGCAAAAAAACTCTTTGAAGCAGGTCACAGACGCGCACGAACCACAGACAACATAAAAATTATAAAAATTATTTCACCCGAATCACACCGCACACGTATGTACGTGTTACAAGTTTACAAATTAATATTACCCATTCAGTACTTTGAAAGTTTCTACTTTTATGTGAATTCCGTTTGAAAATTAACATGCCATGTTCGATTCCTGCAGAAATGAAAACGAAAGTAATTTGTTTATGGTTTTCTAATATTTTCAACTTCAAAACACTCGGTAACTTAGTTTCGTGGATTACTATTCCCACAGAACTCACGGACAAAACTTCTACAGGAGGTACTAAAAAAGCATTATCCTTTATTCATTCCTTTCTGCACATCCATTACATTTCTAGATATTTCGTTTCAAAATACAAAAGAACATTATTATTATTATTGGATTAGTACCCTATTACATATAATTTCCCAGCGATATGGTACTTATTTGAACGTGGCAACACAAAATTATTGCAGCCTTTTAAAACGTTTTATTAATAAGTGCAAGCTTGTTATTCATTTGAAAACCAAAAAAGTAATTAATTGTCTGTTTTGCACTTAATATTTTTCAAACAATTAATTTGCTACATAAGTTCTTGAGTAAAATTCTAGAAAAATCTATATAACCACAGTATGACAGTGGCATCTGTTTTATATAATATACTCTGTGGCATCTGTCGGCATTCTGTCGGTCATAGAGTTGTGCATAGTTCCGGGTAAAACGGGGTAAACCGAGGACAAAACATTGCAAGTGATTTTATGAATCATTTATTTTCTACCTAATATATAATATTTTAATCATTATACCTAATTTAAAAATTAAATAAGTTTTTGTTGGTTAAACAAATACTTTTTTTAATTTACTTATTATCATCGTTATGTTCTTGTCTTTTTGTTTACATTTTAAAATATTTTTATATAGGTACATAATATTGAAAAAATCCTTAATTTTTATTTAAATTATAGCCCACCTACCGGTGATCGGGGCTCTTGAGAGAGGAACCTCCTGAGTCGTGACAATACGCGCTGTGTTCAGAAGTACTGCTTTCTTTTCACTACTCTTTTCACTGCTTTCCGTAAACATATCGAGTTACTGTGCACTAGAGTGCATGAATTAGAAAAAGAAAAGAATTACGGAATGAGCCGACTATAATTTAATAAAACAGATTTATTTAGCGCTGTTTCAGTCCATTCTAACTTATTGTATTACAACCTGGGGGGGCGCGGGAATTTCAATTCTTCTCCCTCTAGAACGTGCTCAAAGAGCGATTCTAAAAGTTGCTACCTTCCGTCCTTTTAGATTCCCTACACACCTGCTCTGTAAAGCATGTAATGTACTTACAGTACGGCAATTATTTATTCTTCACATAATACTACACCAGCACTCTACACTTCCCTATGACCCAGTTCCTTCCGACAGGAGAAGGAAGGACAAAACCTCAAACTAGACATGCGTTTGTGAATCGATTTTATATGTTTTTAGGACCTTTTCTTTATAATAGACTTAACAAGATACTAAATTTCTATAGTTATGGGGAAATATAGTATCTGCTTACTACAGATACTTTATACTCACACTTATCATCCATATTCATACTTTTATTTCATTTTTATAAATATTTTCTAATCCTTTGTTGTGACATGTTTACTTCAAATTTGTCAGATGTCATTTACATTTTTTTTAAATGTAGTTATGTTATGTCGGATTATTTAGCGATACTTAATTACACAGACACAGAAAAACTTCTAGAAGTTGTAGTATGATTATGTCATATCCTCTCGTATCAATTTTTACATATTTACTTAATCAGCTATTATTAGAGTTTTTCTTTATTTTACCAATTTGATTATACTTATAGTTGTTATTGTTAATAGATTAATTTTATTTTATAATTTAATATTATACCGTCGTAATTGAATTATGCTTTGTAAAGTGATGGCCCGAAACACAGGTTTAAATAAACCTAGATCGGGCAGGTCGCTGCCAAACATCTGAATTGAATTAACATCACTTGCGACTTTTGATTAAGTTTTAGTTATAGTTTACTTATAAGTACTATTTATACCATTGTATGAGAAAAATACTACTGTGCCTAAATGTAAACTTTATGTAATATTTTTAAATAAATTATCTATCTAAAATTATCTATCTTATCTTTCTGAACCAAACCCTTGATCCAGTTGCCAAGCGAAAGCCTCCTCAGATGTTGGTCGAGCCTTTTCTCTATTAAGCCATTGGCCGACATGACTATCGGTACAACGACTACTGTACTCTCGTCCCACATGTCGACAACCTCGCGAGCCAGATCTAAATACTTGAATTGCTTGTCTTTGTCTGCTTTCACGGCCAGAGGTTCTCACTATGCGGGACCGTAAGGGAGCGTTTCCACTATGTCGTGTCGACAGATTGTCGTGTCGTCTAAAGCGTCGTGGCTTGTGTATTTAAATGAACCTGTTCACATATAGGACGACACGACTAACTGTCGTCTACGACATTTTTTCCAGTGACGACAGATTGTCAATTCAATCGGTATAATGGGAACAGCTAGAGACGACAGTCAGCCAACGATAAATTAATCGTCATAACATAGTAGTAATAGCAACAATCATAGCACAACGTTCCAATCGATCCATCAACAGTCAACACAACGTCAGGCTGTCAGTGGCGATAGGTCGATCGCACGAAAACGTGAAATTACTTTACCATCATCGAGAACTGTGTCGGGCGCTTACTTTTAGTGATCTTTCATAAATAATAAAATAAATAATTTGTGCCTCGCAGAAAGCACGATAAAATAACGTTTTGTGAAGTAAGCTACGACTTATTTTCGAGCCTATGATTCCTCCCCGCTGTAACGTAATAATATTCTGAAACTAAATAATTTTGAAAGTCGAACCACAGTTTATTGCTGGTTTTCTTCATAGGAAGCGACCAACCCGAACCGTGCACCTATTTTATTTAATTTTTGGTCTCTTCGGTAATTAAGTTGGGCCTATTTACGTCCATGCGTGGTACATAATAGTTCCATGTGTGACTTTGACTGTGACAACTTTACTGACAATGTCAATTTGACATAAATATAATCAAAATCAAAGTAATAAAATAAAAGTACAGTGCCGTGTTTGTAGTTTAAAAAAAATTGATTTACAAAATAAAAAAATAATAATTGGTCAAGCGATACAGCAATAAAGTTTACTACAGTTATGGCAAAGAGTATCCATAGATTGGTTTCAAACTTCTTAATTCGTCAATCACCTGGGCCGGTATATGGTTCAGTGAGGTTAAACTCGAGGTGGACACACAGGTCCCCCGCTAAGGTTCTATTACCTTACACAGAAAAACCTAATCTCAAAAAAGAAAAGGTAATAAACCTAGATCCTTCCATTCTTAACAAAACTCAAGCCAAAGAAGGAAATTTAACTGAAAAGCATGAAATTGAAGAACAAACACGATCATCTCTACCACCGGAAACAACAAAACAAATCAAACAAAGAAGGGACGAAAAGTTGAAAAAGCGCACTTTCTATCTGAGCCAGCAGAAAGTTTTTGATGACAACGGAGATTTCATTTTTGAAAAAATTAAAGAAAATGATGGGCGTTTAAGGTACTTGTGTTTATTTAACCTAATTTGGTATATTCATATTATTTCCTATAGTTTTTTTAATCAGTTTTTGATCACCTATTGATACTAAATTTTTTCATTACAGTTCCCTATTAGTCAAGTTGAAATCCAAAAAGGAAAGATTGAGATCAGGTCACACACTAGTGGAAGGTTGGAGGCTGATAGTAGATGGATTAGAAGCTAAATGTATGCTGAGGTATGTCATCTTTAGCAGATCTGAAGAACTAAACAATTTAAGACCATTCTTACCTAAATCGGGGGTTAAGTTCTACAAAATATCTTACAAAGAGATGCAATTGTGGTCTGATCTTGAAACTAGTCCTGGCATTTTTGGTAAGTTTGTTTTATGTTTTAGTCAACTATTATTTCAGTCATTTATGTGGATGTCTTACCTAAAAGCAGTTAGCCAATGTAAAGCCTGAGTTGCAAATATATAGTGTAGGACTGTAACTTTAATTATACTGTAATCTTAAAATTGGTACATAATTCACCCTCTACATATATATAACTAAAACTAAAATAACAACAAATTATAAAAGAGTGTCAAAAAACTGCTCCTCAACGCTGTCAACCAAAGAGCCCAAGAGACTGGCGGTGTTGCCCTTTGTATGGCAATACTTAGCTTCTGGCCAAAGTAAAACCCAGCCCTTGGGTCACGGGAAGTGTCAACTAGGCGTTTCGAAATTCCTTAAAAAGGCTGTGAGCACTCAGACCCCACGGCCCTAGAGTTTCAACCCTAAACGGTTCGAAAATGTAGTTACCACAAAGGTAATATTTACGCCGCTTGAGGTTCTCCGCAGCCGCAGCAGCAGCACCTGTACAGCACGATGAACTTATAATGTAGGACTGTTGAAATATATTTATTACCTAGGTAGCAACATTTCGTGTTTTTAAGCAGTGGGAATAATAAGCTACAACAAAACTATAACACAGAACATGAGAGTGCAAACTAGGTCAGCACCATTAGCCTGGCCTTTTTCTAACCCATAATGGGGTTCGCTCTCGGTCTGTCTAAATTCTAGATGGACTGGGAGCCAACCCATTATTATTAACGGAGCAACTTCCTATATGACCTCCACAACCAAGTTACTGGGTAACACTATACTTCTTGGTACTACAATTTGAATTTCATACTTAGTAAATGTCCTAATTATCACATGTTTTAGTTAAATCTACCATTTATTTTATTTCAGGTGTATTTGAAACTCCTAATGCAGATAATGTTAAGACTTTATCAAGACCTCTACCACTTCAGTTTATTTGTGATAATGTCAGAGTGCCCGGTAACTTGGGGGCTATACTGCGTGTGGCTGTTGGTGCTGGCTGCGAAAAAGTATTGCTGACAAAAGGTACTTGAAACATTATCTATAATTGCTTTTTGGTGGATGGTGCTAGTGCTGACACCAGCCAAGCCAGGTTGCAATACATGTAATCAATTTTGCCTGACCTTAATCAGAAAGTCCTGAACAATAAGTCATCCGCTGAAATAGGGATGAAGACTGGGTAAAGAAAACTAAATGCTATTTTGTCCATCAGAAAAGTAATACAAAAATATTAGACACGTATTTTTTGTTTTATCAAAATATCAAAAAGTTTCTTAGTTAAAACTCATTAAAGTTGGTGAATTTTTATACCTACTTGTGACGTAGTGTGCCCCCACACACTACGTCACAAGTAGGTATAAAAATTACCTACATGTCATGCGCCATTTCAACTCAATATATCTCCGTAATTTATGACCACGTGAAAAAAGAAAAAGTATGTTTCCAATAAATAAAAAAATAAAAAAGCCTGTTATTCCTAGCAGAAAACACAAGAGAAAATAATATATACTTATATCTAAGATTCTATTCTATAATTCTGAAAATCAATTCATTAATTCTTAAATTTCGTTTAGTTGTTGGTTTAGACTACTCTGCTAGAACTCCTCTGTAAGTAAAGGCCTCCTCCAAAGATAGCCAGTCCTCTGGATTGGGCTACTTGAATCCAGTTGGGGCCAGCTGTTTTTTTGAGCTCATCTTCCCATCTATCTACAGGTCTGCCTCTTTTTATTTTGCCTTGAGGACCTGCTCATGCGGTCACCCTTTTGGTCCATCTTTGGTCTCTTAGGCGCGCCACATGTCCGGCCCACTTCCATTTTAGTGATTGAGCGTGTATCAATCCATCTCGTGCCTTGGTCCTGTGTCTAATTTTTGTTTGTCTTATTTTTTGCTGCTTATTTTTTTTGATGTTTAACATACTGCGCTCTATTCCTCTTTGGCATGTAGTTATTATTTCTTTTGTTTTTTTGTTAAACCTCCATGTTTGGCACGCATACGTTAGGCACGGTTTATGGCAAGAGTTTAGTACCTTATTTTTTATTTTTATTGGCATGTTGCTTTTGAAGATGTCCTTCAGTGCCCAGTATTTGTTCCACGTTAACTGTTTCCTGCGCTCCACTTCATGTTCGTTGCTTTTATGTTTCCAATACTTATCAATAATCTACCCGACAGACAAAGAAAAAAAATAGTGATCACAAACTTTTTACAAACTTTTACTTTAAAATATTAATGAATCATCATCATTGTCCTGCCTGAATCCAAATTTACTTGTGGTTGGTGCAGCAAGATATTAAAAAGTAAATGTCCTCTAAAAACCCCTTTAAATGTATGTCATGGTAAAGTGTTCTATCCCTTACTAAGAGTTTTATTATTTCAGGATGTGTAGATGTTTGGGACCCAAAGGTGATAAGGAGTGCAGCCGGGGCTCATTTCAGGCTCCCTGTTTACCATTCAATAGACTGGATTGATATGCCAAGCCACCTAGAACCAAACACATCAATATTTATTGCTGATAGCAACACCTCAACTCCAGATGATAAAGATGAAACTAAATATGACATTGATGAAATAAATCAGATGCCAGTGTTGCCATACTATGGTGTGGAATTCTCACAATTAAAACACATAACTTTAATGATAGGTGGAGAAACTGAAGGGATAAGTCACGATAGCTACAAGTAAGTCCACATCAATTATTTTTTTTTAATCAAGAAAAGGGCTTTGTCACACATGCGATTATGCTGCCCTGTTTAGTTTAACACATTTTGTCTAAAAATACAATTTCTAACTAAATCTTAGCATAGCTAGTCGGTAAAGTGTTCTAGCTGCGTCAAATAATTTATACATTTTTTTTTTTCCTATGTTATTTATTATAATCTTCAAAATTACCTGTTACTAGTGTCTTGTAGTGCTGTATCACGCTGAGTAGTCGGTTATTCAATTTGCCTTTACTGTCTATATTGGACCACCAAGATTCAGGCTGTGCCTAGTTTGGGCCCACGGCTTCCTCTAGTTTTTAACTTTAATAACTATGTTCAGTTTTCTTGTTTGTATAATTTGTAACTTGTGTGTCAATAAATTGATTTATTTATTTATATATGTATTATTAAAAACAAATACGTTTTATAAAATGGAACTGATTTTTACATGAATGTTTACAGGCTAGCAGCAAATAAAAATGGCGTGAGGCTAAATATTCCTCTGCAAAGAGGAGTAGACAGTTTAAACACGGGAATGGCTACAGCTGTAATTGCATTTGAAATCAGGAAACAGCTCATCAAAGCGTGGACTCAGGAGAAACTTGCGAGGCAAATGATACAAACTACTTAGTTATTTAGTTTTTAATATGTAGATTATAGTTGCTAATAATGTAGCATAGTTTGAATCAATTGTTTTTAATTAAAACAATTTAAAAAAAATACGTGTTTTTTATTCTAAATTTGTTGTAGATAATCGTGGTTGGCACGTCGTGTATTGTAATATCATCTGCAGGTGGAGAACTTAATTGGTTGCAACTTTACCGTAATTCTTAGACAATCAAATGCAGTGCCATGGGACAAATAGATGTGGTGTGGCAATATCTGCTGGAAAAGTCCCGTTACCATAAGCAGGCTAACTGCAATACATTTTAACAACACTTTAATTTGGTTCGCGAATTTCACCCAACTATTCATCACACCCATTGGCGGCTCCGGTGAAGACAAAAATACAGGGTGTATTTTCGGGTTCAAACCTCAACTAACCAAAGAGCGTTTTGTGAAAAAAAAAACAAATTCTGCCTGAAGTCCTTTTTAAAAGATTTAGGAAATACAGATTCAGTGTCACATTATTAGATACCCAGTATTTTGCTTGATTCAAGCTTTATGAAATATAAGCGTTACGTTCATCTGTGTTTTTAATGTAACTTACGCCAGCGTCACCTACCGACTCTGTCTAGAACTATTAAACAGCTTGTTTGCCAAAACACCTTCAGAATGAAAAGTCTTACCTATTCGACGACAGGGGGAACTATTTGTGGAAGTTAAGAAATTCTCTATATTGCACACACAATTAAAAAAAAATGTTACAAATTGCAATGTACTTCAGTTTAGGTACAAAGACGAGCTTAACCCAGATTTGGGTTTTCTTACAGCAAACCTTTCTTCGATTGCGAGATTTGCAAAAAAGGATAAACTTACGAGTAGGTATCTGCATAAACAGTACTTTCAAAAATTTTAATTTTCTTATTTTATAATCTAAATTAAACTAATACATACAATACATATATGTATAGATAATCACATATACAAAATAATATCAATAAAAACATTCCTACAGGTTCTACTATCATAGGTAATTACTTTAACTTGTTTTTCCGACTTGACAAAACATCTAGATTTCAGCTTCTAAGTATTACATTTATATTTACCACATACTAGGTAATACACATAAACCTTCCTCAATAAATTCTCTTCATACTGGCGAAAAACCGCATCAAAATGTATAGTTATGAATTATTAGCGGTCACACATACTCGAAATACGATATACGATAAAAAAGCCGTACAGACTAGTTTTCTTCTAAAATTTAAATGAAATAGGTTATATCACGCATTTTTAATTTCACCAATTTTCAAAGCGTCGACCTAATAAGTAAATATGGTTACTGTTATCACTCTGTCCAAATGGGGTGAAATTGCAAATAGGTAGGTAGGCACCTACATACTAATTTGTGGCTTGCACATTCTAAGAATTAATCCCACTTTATATAAAAACTCCTTTTTAGAAGTCGGTTTAATACTAAAACACATAACTCTCTTTTTTTTTGGTAGTGGTGTAAACACTCTCACCAAAATTTTATTCCTAATTTTTGCGCATAGATCTTCATTTCTTTATGAAGCGTTGTTAGGGTTTTGAGGCAAAATAGTAAAAACTAAACCTTTATGGATTCGGTGTGTCCGTCTGTCTGTCTATCTGTGTCCGTACGTCCGTATGTCACAGAATTTTTACTCTGAGACTATTGGCACCACACATTTAGAAATTTGGAGAGCAGGTGCCTTCTAGGAACCGCCACACAATTACACAAATATGGTATGAAATAATGAACATAAATAAAAATAGGGGTGGCCTACCAGACCTACATGTAACTGAGGGTTGAAAAAAACTTTCCTATAACTGTGTGGGGTGTCTATCGATAACTCTTGTAATATATGGAGGTGTCTTAAATACTTTTTCCTTAAGTCAATGGTTGACGAGATATTTGCTTCCAGGCGTAAAAATTGCGTGCTCTATTTGCGTCCTCTATTTTCTTAAGTAAGAGTAATATTCTGAAAAAAATAGGTTTGTCGAACGTAAAAAAAACTTTTAACGAAAATTGATTGAATAAGATTTGATGTTTTGTTTTTGAGATATAATGGGACTTTTCATCAAACTGCAGCAGTATCCTTGCTTTTCATTAAAATAGTATGGAAACAAATTAGATTTACTGTTCAGTGTATATTTACATATGAATGAGCGTTAAAAAAAAATGTTATGTTAGTGCTACGGAAGTCTGTGTGTGCGAGAACGACTCGCATTTGGCCTTTTACTTCGTTTTAAAAAAAAAAAAACTAATTTGAAGTCTATAAGTCTTAACTTTTATAGACAATAATAATATGGGAACTATATTTTCTATCACCAAAATTTATATTTGTCATCAAGTTGTATCACCTAATAAATAGATCTATCGCCACGAAATATTTTCGTTCTCAGATAAACAAAAATTGTTCCCAGGTATGAATTATCAAATTAATGTTAATATATGTGTAAAATAAGAGATCGATAACCAATAAAATTATATTGCATTACATGAATATAAACTTCGTTCTTATAATAACAGTTTTGTTACTTAAATAATAGCTCTGTGCTCAGAATGGTAGATCTGTCACCAAATAAATAGATCAGTTAATACGAGACATAGGGCACATCAACTCGGACAGGTTAGGTTCGAAGAGGATGGCGGGGTCTAGTGAGCGAGCGGAGCGAGCGAACTAAGACCCCGACATCCCCTTCGTGTTAGGTTACTTTAAACCCTGCAGAGAGAAATAGTAGCCCCGCGTAGCGGGGCTCCGTCGACTACGCCTTAGTTTGGACCTGTGGTTTGGAGTTTTATGTAAACATTTTTACATTGTTTGATGATTCAATTTTCGCGACACTTCTATTATTTTGAAACTTAGTAAAATTACTTGATGATTGATATTATTTCCAAGTAATTCTTAATTAATATTTAGGTAAGCGTTTTGATATTATTTGATGATTCCATTTAAGTGACAGATCTACTATTTTGAGGACAAACCCTATTATTTAAGAAACACAAAACTAATTAAATTGGTGATAGCTTAAATGATACCCTAATAATATTAATGAAAATCAGCTTGCAGCAAATATTTCCTTGATAGACCAAGACCAGAACCTTGAATCGTTTTAAAACGAGTAAATTTTCCGTCCTCCGGAACACGGAAATTTTACATGATCGGAATAAAATCCTTGGAAAGAGGTCGTGCGTAGTTTCCAATACTCCTCTAATGTTTGTAATAAAGTAACAGTTGGTTAGATCTTTGATTATTCTTTTTGAAATCTACGGTACCTAGTACCTGCCTAAGTAACGAGTTTATTCTTCCATAAAATAAATATGGAATCATAATTTTACAAGACTGTTCAAATATTGCCGTCTGAATAGTAAATAGTGGAGCAGTTAGCACGACAGACTTGGTCCACTTTATAGGACATAGCTTATGTCATCGTTGAGTGCCACTACATCCCAAGTTAATTCGCTTTGCGGGCGTCTACTCGTTGCCAACTTACTCTGACGTCATCAACTGCGTATATAGGCTGCAGGCCAACTAGGCTGTCTCGCCTAGACTAGATCAATCACGACGACTTCACGACCTTTTTATTATGTACTCGTGAGGAATGGAGACTGCACATTATCTCTACCCACTTCCATTTTTTTATTGTATTTTTTTTTAAATCTATTTATGCAAGCACAGGTCTCTAACCTGTGATTTCGGAAAGCCAGGGTTCATCCAGATTTAATAGCTGGATTAATTAAAGTAAAGTTTTCTCATTACCCTGAAAATTGTTATGTGCGTTATGTAATTGGGTAGTACCCTAAATATGTAATAGGTCATTTATTAATTGTAAACGTTCAAGCAACTCACCATCCGGGTTGAGTATACCATTAGTTTTAAATGCATCAAGAAAGGTTTAATTGTTTGTCCTCGCGCTAACTTTGCAATATAGTTTATAACTTTCATCACTTTTCTGAGAGCCTAGGATTTCAACCATCCTAGCTCGAGGCAGTATTAGTGTAGGCAGGGATAATTTGGCAAATAATCTACTCCTAAGCAATTCAAAACTTTATTGCTTGTAAATATCAGGTGAGCTCATTTCATGGACCATAGACGTGGTCTATCTCAATCGGAGGGATGGAATTAGGGGATTTTTCAAAGGAGAATTCGTAGTACCTAGTTAAGGATGTGAAACGTAGGAAGGAGGCGTCGTCGGTCAATACTGGAGGTGGTGCGGAGCGGGCGCGGTGCGCAGGCGTGGACGACCCCCTCCCCCTCCCCCTCGCCCCCCTCCGCCCCCCGGCCGCTGCCGGCCCACTCACGCAACTCGCGACTCAGCCGCCGTGCGCTGTGATCGCGCGCGAGAGAGCTTTCGTCGCCGCTCTAGCCATGTGTGATGTTTTCATCACAGAAGGATCTGTCGTCTAGTTTCCGCACTTGGTATTTCGCAAGATGAATGAGTAAGTCACTGGAAGATAGCGGCAAACGTGGGACAGTTCTGGTTGCTTCCCAGAAGGGCAGCTTTCGCCAAGTGTCTAGTTTTTCTCGTAAGCTCGTGGCCGTTGACACTGCAGCGTGCGGATCCCGCAGTGCGCGAGTGTGTGGTTAATTGGCGAACATAATAGACGAAGACGTCAGCTGAGTCGCGTAAACATTGGCTACATAGTTGAGTGACGGGCCTGTTGACGATGGCTGCGGTAAACACACGCGCGTAAACGTTCCACGCTGTCCTGAAAGCATTCCGTCATGCGGCGTTTAATTCTGCTGTTCCTACTAACAGGTAAGCTTGCATGCTTCTTTGTTTTGTAGTATACCTAATGATCATATAATTTGCGCTTATCATAGGTAGCCAACTAAATAATTATGTTGTAGATCTTGTGTTTGTTGTTATTTATTAAATTCCTGATCCACCAATTGGAGCAGCTATCCTAGTAGTTTTATAGCTAGTGCTTCATTTTCTTATTAAGTACACTATACCTATGTTAATGAGGTTATCTAAGTAGGTACCTATATACTTTGTTTATAGCACTTGGATAACCCTAACCTGAGCTAAAGAGTAATGCACTACTCAGGTAATGTTATCCATTAATTAAAGAAACTGAGCTTCACAATACGACTATATTTAGGTACTCACTGTATGTGTCATATGGCTTGAAAAATAAGTTGTAATTCAGCCGAGGGACCCTCATTCCGGGCAATTCAGGGAACAAATGGGACCGTTTGAGAACGAGCACTTTTTGCGGGGCGCCAATCTCATTTCTGAGAACAATAAAATTATGGTTGTTTTTATGACGATAGGCCTTTGTTAATAGCCACCTTCAGTGTTATTTAAATTTAATTTTATAATTAACTTAAAAAGGTTACAGCACATTAGATATCTCTCCTCCCCGTTCTACGATTTCTTAAGTAATTTTAATAAAAGAATACTATCACATCACGACCCGATGAGGTTGTATTATTATTGAAAGCGCACCTATTGTTAAATGGACATCTGCCGGTAACATCAATGAGGATTGCCTTTTTATGCGTCATACATATCAAATCGTGATGAAGCATAATAACTATTTTCTTATCAAATGCCATTGCCATTTTGTAATCCAAGTAGGTTTAGTTACCTACATAATCCAGTACCTACCTATCTAAGGTAGAATAATGAGAAACATAAAACCTACCTTACTTACGGTACTCTGCATGAGCAAAGACACTGGCTTAACCAAAATATTGCGCTCCTAAGCTATTCTTAATGTTATCCCAAACAGCTGGGATTTAAGTTTTTTTTTCTTCTAAATAATACAAGTTATAGGAAACAGCCTGCGAGTCCTGCGACAGGTGTTCAACGCAGGTAGCCGCCGGCACTGGCCGACCGGCGGGTTTGCTTTTGTTAGAATCGCTCAATCAATGGACCAGAAGTATCAGCACGAATATTAATAAAAACCATGGAACATTGGCAGGACTCTTCAAATCATTCGCTAACTTGAATTTCATCTACGCCCGAATAACATGCGATCAATGCGATGGACAGATATAAAATAAACAGAATTTTAAAGGAGAAGAAGAAGAAGATTAGCGTTTGGACGAACGGGGACTTATATAAATGGAAGATCCAGAAAATTGCAAATATGATCTAAAATAAACTCGTAAGAAACGGAGAACTAGAACGAAGAAGGCAATAAAAATAACATTGCCACCAAGATCATTCTTCCCTATAGAAAATTTATAGGTTTTTTAAACCCATTGCTGTATACATCTCCTAGATGGAAGTTATCATTGAAAACTTTTGCTCTCGAATAATTTGTTCCGAACCCCATTTCAAATAGAATATGATAAATCGAAAAGTTTCTTGCGAGGACAAATAAGAAAAGTTGGAAAAAGTGGGGTCTTTCCCTCATCAATCTACTGTTAGGTGTATTGAATCCACTATGAGTTGACTTCGCCGAAATGTCACTGACAATCTACAAAGTACGTTGGAAAACTTTTTCATCAGACCTTTCACTTTTTATTGTGAAGACATTAAAGTTGCTTACTTAGGGAAAGGTATAGTAATTCGAAGACCGCGTTCAGTCTTTAGAGATTTCGGGGGCAATTTTGCCACCCAAAATCCAAAACGCCAGGTTAAAAAATTCATTGTTGCGATTTCTATAATTGATTTATTTAATGCCATTGTTAAATGTCTTATAATGCATAGAACTTCCTTAAACAGTGTCGAAAAATAAAAATTATACCATTTGGTAGGAGAGCCCAGAGGCTTTTTCTACATGAATATTTATTTAGCATGAAAGCTTAATACCAGAGTAGGTAGGGCGTGATGAAAAAAAAATAGAAGTTTCAGACAGGAGCCCTTCGGTTTTCAAATGTCTAGAAACTGACAACGGACTTTGCAGCAACGTTGATTTCCATCTCATCGTACGTGGCCTGAACCAAAATGACTTAAACAAGTAAAACTTCTCGAACATATTGTTTTAGTGCTCTCTCATCACGATTTACCTACTCATCTATCAAGTTTTCAAGCTATTACGAGTTAGTTTCCATGCTGAATATGCTTGCTGAATGCTGACCCTGAAAACTCTCTAGGCGCCCCTACCATATGGTTTTATGGGATCTACATCAGATCCTCTGCTCCTCGATGAACTTTCTCAAAGAATGAAGTAAACTGAACTGGGAATTCTATTCATTACACTGTTTAGCCATAAATGTATGTCTCACAAAAAAGAAACGAAATTAATGTACTCTACCTCTCAAAGAGCACCCATTTTTTTTTCTTTCTCTTCGAGCGGATATGGACTGCACCTGGCCTCCGCTCATTTTTTCACCGCATTTTAAGTTAAGAATTTATTTTAGTGCACTAGCTCTACGTAACATGTTGTGAGATACGTTTTGATCCATATTATATATTTTATGAAGCAGTTAAGACTAAGAGTTTTTTTAGGATTTATGCGAACGTATTTATCGATTTAATACACATTCGATCATTATTAGGATTATGTAGGTAGGTAGGTATTATCCAGATTATGCACCCAGCATAATCTGGATAATATGATATATAACATCATATTGAATTTCGTTCAAGAGCGGTCAATACTAAATCGCTTGATACATCAACAGTATCAAGAGATTTAAGATTGACCGCTCGTTACTTTATCTGTTTTTGCTGGAATTAATTCATCTATCATTTTCGCATTAGTTATTGCACAAATCTGGTAAACAGTAATTGCCTAACAAAGTAATAATTTATTTGCACAACATAAGGCATTAATTACGAATGTATTTACTATCGGGCTTAATGAGGCACGCAATTCAGACTGTAATAGGTGTAGGTAGTTAATTTTTCTCAATTTGGTGAAGAAATACGGCGCTCTGTGTGCTTCTATTTCGGGGTGTTGACAGCGCAGGCATAATCAAAACGGGCGCAGGAGTCGATAAGTGGCCAGTACCGGCTTCCATCGTTTCATCTCCGTGGTGTGTGTGTTTACACTCATCTGGTTGCGCCGTCTGTGGCGGTCCAGCCTGCGCCCGCGCACTTTAGTCGAGAGTTGTGCAATCGTGTGAACTTTATTTAAATATTTTCATTTTCAGTTTTTTTATTATTAGCATTCATTCAAGAGCCTTTTAAATTGTTCGATGATCAAAAGGAATTCTGTCATGAATTTGCAAATACATGATTGTAAGTTTCAGCTACTGCGCAAAAAATTGTGAACGCGTAAAGTAAGGACAAATTACTTCTATTGAAATTAGTCGTCGCAGATGGTGTTTTCAGTTGCAATGAATTGCGACATTCACATCCGTTGTCAATTTTTACGGCGTTTTTAACCCCCGATCAAAAAAGAGGAGTGTTATAAGATTGACGTGTTTATCTGTGTATCTGTGTGTCTGTCTGTGGCATCGTAGCTCCTAAACGGATGAACCGATTTTGATGAAATTGGTTTCGTTTGAAAGGTATTTTAATCGAGAGTGTTCTTAGTTATGTTTCAAGAAAATCTGCTCAGCCGTTTAAAGGTCATCACCTTTTTTCTAGTTGAAGGGAAATAAACAACTTCCACAGATCTGGTCGATTCGAAATTTGAAATCTGGTTACTTGTCACCATGGGCATTGCCGGGGGGGAACTGCACCCCCCCTCCCTCCCCTAAAAGATCAGTTTTTTTTTTAAATTTTATAACTCCTTAAATTGTTTTCGTTAATTAGCGAGAAGAAGCGCAACACCGAGAAAAGTGGAAGAAATGGGGGAGGCCTATGCCCAGGATTGGGACAGTCAAGGCTAAGATACAATAATATAGGTTTAAAAAGCATGAAATAAAATTAAATTAAAAATTTAAAAAACCCCCGACATAAGTGACCTCTAAAAAAACATAAATAAAATAATCCAAACGTCTTAGCGTCGAGTCCGCTTTATTTTGTGCTTGTACTAAGCGGTCTACTTAGCGGTACCCCCGACGCTAAGACGTTTGGATTATTTTATTTATGGTTTTTTAGAGGTCACTTATGTCGGGGGTCTTTTAAATTTTAAATTTATTTTTTTAATTAAAATTCTTAATTCTTTTCGAAGCGGCATTTTATTCATCGCCAAAGAAGAAGAAATATTTTCGCGAACTGTGAAAAGAAAATGATATACTACTAGTTTTCGTACCGTAGTAGTTACTATTCTAGTCCAGGACCCTTAGTTATTTCTTTAGAACATGTTGGTGAGGATGAGATTTCCCAGGTGCATTTTGGGCAGCTTTAAATTTCCCCGATGAGTCCGAAGCGACCCGCAATGCCTAATATCTGTATAAATAAACTTATTACAAAAGTTTCCTCATTTGCCGCTTATGTTAAGACGGAGTACAACGGAATGTTTGTATAAACTTAAGACCGAATTTGCTTTCCCTAAAACTCAAAATACGCGGGATAACGAGCGTTACGGTAGTTAGTCATAATTCTTAATCCACTCATAAAGCGGCGGTTATAACATTTGGAATTTATGGTGGAGCTTTATTACTAAGTTATTCTCACTAGGAAACACTGGACCAGTATTAACTCAGAGATTCTTTTGCTGTAACGAAATATCAGGCAGTCCGCGAGTTATTTCCCCAGCGGCATGACGATGGGTCTCCAAACTGCTCCGAGTTATAACATCTCACTGTTCACAACAGAGTTTGCAATATTAATCTACTATCAATCGAATCAACCGCTCTTTAGGGATTAGAATCTTGTTACAATAATACTGTTTGCCTAAAACAAGACTACAACAGGGGATCAAGTAAGCCAACGCAAAAAAAAAAAACTATATTTGTATGGAGTTGGATTTTTGCCAAGCTTGACAGGTTTTTTTGTCGTCTCTACCACAAAGCCTGGCGTATAGCGATCTAGTGTGGTTCAGCGAAATCTGCTTGTTGGATTAGGCCGTTTTCCAAATAGCTGAATGTGCAATGCGACGAACCGCACTCTAATCTTTTTGGAAGTTTTGGTCCGCTTATCTTCTTTTCATCTGAAGGACAGGAATGCTAAGTTTACATTAGGGAAATGCATCAGTTTTGGTGTAATCGGACCAAAAAGACAAGCAAATTAAGAATGCATCTAGCGAAGCTACGCAACTTTGCAAAGAAGCTTTTTGAGTAATTGGGTATCACTCGTGTGTGAAAACAGTGATGAAGTGTTGATAGATTGAAAATCCAACTTAGAATGGACACTTGTTTTCACCTTTTATTCACTTTCAAAAGCAGAAAACAAACAGATGAGTAAAGATGACAAACTTATTCTATGACTTCTGTACAGAGCTTTTTAAGTACCTACTTAAATTCCATACGAAGACAGAATAATATTTACTCGTAAAGGGAGGGTAGCGAGCGTGGAACAAAAGACTGTGCAGGCTATAATTATCGACCTTGAAGAGCACAAGGGTGCCTGCGCAAGTCGGCACGTGCGTCAAGTAAAACGATAATGATAGAGTGGCCAGAGGGGAGGCATAATCAACTGAATAACTAATTCAAGTCATTGCGCTTTACTGTACATAATAGACCTTTTTGTGGCACCCTTTGCTCTCATTGCTCAAAATGAGGGTCATGCAAAGAATGTTTTTGTAAAAATATTTTGAAAGGTTAAAAAAAGAGTATTGTCTATTTTAAAATAAAAGCATATTAATAGCAATTTACTATTCTTAACAATACTCAAGTTCTATTAAGAACCTATTAAATGGCAAAGCGAAACGATGCTACCAAAGAAAAATTAATTTCAGCTCCCGAGAATAGTTTCGAAAAACAGGCGCAAGATTGCCTTCCGCTGTAGAAAACGTAAATTAAATGGACAATGAATGAAAGTGGGGACATAACAATAATGTTGATGACCTCTCAACCAGTAATATGATGACCTTATAATCAAGCAATCCTAGAACTGGGCCACAATATCAGCTTATTTGATAAATAAGGAATGAGTGAGGCGCTGTTACGGTTCACGTTTATTGATAAAATTATATCATTGTTATTTATCTACAATGGAATTTGAACGTCGCAAATTTTGTGATAAAATTATGTGCTGAACTTGAAAGCACTCGTGTTATACTGGTGGGTCAAAAACCGGTTTTGTTTGCTTATACAAAACGTGACGTGGTGGTTAACCCTTCTTGAATTTCGCGGCATTCAAGTTCATGGTCATTTTATTATGTCATTATTAGCCGCTTGTGAGAGGAGAGGTGGTCCTGGTGTAGGTAAGGGCTAAAAAATGTAATATGTTCCGCATAATTGGGTCAGAGAGGTGAAGGACGGGATCATGGTGGTAGGGGGAGGTGCGAGCGTTATTCCACGTTGCGTACGAATGGCTATATTATTGCCCGCTATATTACAACACCACATTCCGTGCTGGAAACTTTATGGTAATGTGACTCACGACCCCTTTGGCTAAGGAAACTTGGCTACGTTTTGATTTTTCATCTGCTTTGTATTTAGGTGATAATGTTGGAGCAATTTCAAGTTTCGTAGTCGTAGCTCAAAATGTTTTGTCTTAAATGCGAAAGAATCTCTAGAACGTATCTAGATGTTATTCTGCATCTAGCGGCGGGCGCTTTGAAGGATGACATAGTGAACTACAAATCGATAATGAAAACGCAGTACGCAAGGAATAATAACGTGAAGGGTCGTAGACGGTAATAAAATTTGATTAGAGTTTGATCATAAATCTTCTTTTTTCATTATCTCGGCTGGCGTCGCGCGACGGTTGGCCGTCCGCGTAGGGAGAGCGCGCCCAAATCCCCCATGTTTTGACATACATACCCGCTGTATTTATGACATAAAACGCGCTTCTACCGATCTGACATGAGATTTATGAAGTCCACATGTGTGCGTTAGGAGATTGAATTTCTTTTACGCAATGAGAATCCATGTTTTGCGTTTTTAAATCCAGCTTTCATTTGTGTAATCCTATTGTGGTGACATGGGTATCTTTGCATGATAACTGTTATTTATGATTTTCAGAAGTTAACGGAGTTCCGCTGTCAGACATTTATACATTTCATTGGAATCTCTCACTTAGTAGAGCTGATGATGTTCTTATAATTAAATCGAGGTTTAGACTGCCTTCAGTTATGATAAGCAGAACAAATTAATCAATTTTAGCAGGCATGTTATTTGCAGTCACTTCATAACCAGACGGACATTCATCTCATTGTTTAATTCAGATCAATTAGTATTTCTGAGTATAATGTGAGCTGGCGTCATTGTCCCGTTTCAAAGATCGTTGTTCAAGTCATTTATCTACATTTAAGTATCTGCTTCTGTATTCTAAGTATAAAAGCTACGTATATTATTTAACCTACTTTGTCAGTGAATTCGTAAGGGTAAGTTTTTGTATGCATACCGAAACTGGCCCCATTCCCCATCGTTCCAAAAATAACGGACCCCGACCCGCGTCTCTATAAAATCAGTCTGTGACTTACTTAGAGTGACATGTGGGACTCATGAGTCATCTTCTGGGAGATCCATTAGTTACAATTTGCCGACTCACGCTCGCTTTTTGAGGGCGCCTCTTATGCCTAATGCTGAATGACATAACAGTATTTTTTGCTAAAGAGATGTTTTTATTACGTTCGATTTATCTACTTTGCACAATAATAGATATTTTGCCTAGATTCTTTTAATAGGCACGAATCGTGTCACCAAAAACGTTATTAATATTTAAGGAAACTCTTGTAACAAAGAAGCGACACGTTGACGTGCGTGACCTATAAGTACTGAGTTCAGCACAGCTATTATCAGTTCTTACCGAAGCCATTAAAGCTTTATGAATGCTTATAAACTGAAACTACGATAGCTTATCGTAAAACGATCTGGCGCTTTCGCGTCACAAGTCACAACTAACATCCTGGTTACAAGTGAAATTAATGACTTTCTGACATGGCGATTATTTATTTTCATGAAAGTTAAAATATTTGGAGGCAGATAAGATCGAGTAAGTGATTAGATTCCCATGTCTTACTTCCGGGCCGACAGGCGAGTGCGGGCACTGCGAGCGGTCACCGCCGGATGACTCCGAACATGGAAAGCATTTTAAGCGGTTGTCCTATAATGCGGCGCGGCCTATTGTTACGTTTTATTTTAGGCACAAGGTATTGATTCTTTGTTACCGGTGAGTAGCTCGGTGTGATATTTGGCGCTTTAACTTTGTATATTTCTCTTTTTGTAGTCATAAATTCTAGACGTCGGAAATGCAACTAGGTTTTACATAGCAAAGTATTAAGCCATAAGTAAACGATACCAGGAGCTGTATTACATTTATCCTTGAATATTCCAAGACTAGCGTGTTTCCTGAGTGAGGTGTACTGCGAGCGGCTTGCGGCTCACGAAGCCACATAATGCGGCACCTACGTAACGGACCGACTATCCGATACACCTCAAATCAAATGAAACTTGAAGCTCGCCAACGTCCAGTCCCCTTACAAATGGATTTTCAATACCTAGGTTATACCTATGTTGGTGGATACGGTATTTGCGGTAGATCCGATGTTGCTTGACTGAATAAATATATAAGTATAAAGGAAAATATTTTCCTCTGCTTGTTCAAATATTTCAAAGTAACCTATATTCCAAATCGATATGTTTGTCTTTCAACTTTGTTATTGAAAAATAAAATCTTTTAATATTTCCGCCGTACTCCGAACAAACCAACATCGTCGAAGGTTTTAATGCCATTTTACTGTCGAAATTAACCGGGGCGCGAACTGTGCAAGTCTCGCGAAGTGTCAGGGACTTGGGGAGTCGTTTGCTCCACATTGTCACAGAATGTCACAGGCGGTGGCGCCATTCGGGGATTAGACGTGTGGCTCCCCTTCTCCCAGTGTGTGTTTTGGGATTATTTTTTTTGGGAATCAGATTTCTAATGTGTCTGGGGTTCTTATCGCAGACATGAGATCCATTAGCTTTAAGTCATAAAGCTTGGCATACGAGCATGGCCAACGAAAAATATTCAAATACCTACTTTGAATTTTTGTTTTAGAATAAAACAAGTGGACAAAAGGATTAGTTTACAGGGTTCAAAAGCTTTGGCACCAGAGCTATGCGTTTGTCTACGCATATCAGCTCTTGTGTGATTGTGCCTCCACCGCATAGTTCAGATTGCTTAGTGACTTAATGAGTACGAAACGCCTCTGATTACATAGATGCTTTTATTTATTAATACGGCCTTGTGTATTTTTAGTATTTTTTTTGTATTATCATGTGCTATTTAAATATTACTTTACGTTACTTACTAATCTTCTATCGTTGTGTGTTGTTATTTTTTATCGTTTTATCGTTTCCGATTCTATCCATTAAAAACAATGATCTGTTATCACTTCTGAGAAAGGTAGGCACTGCCACTTAATAAGGGACACAGCATATCCTCATTTAAGCTCAATATCATAGTTGTAGTAGATAGTAAGGGTCGAACGCCCGCAGCTCCCAAGTAGCACATAATGGCTTATTTCCCCTCAGTTGAATTACAATTTGTGTGGAATCAGCAAACTGGTAAAATCATTGCAAAGAGTGTCCCACAAGTGTGTCTATATGAGTCCACCCCAGTTCGGCGCGTCGGGACCAGATTAAAGCGTCTAACTGTCGTAATGTTGCCGTCTCATGTATGGGCATCTGCGTCCTCAAGAGTACAGGGGTCGCTGCCCCACCCCAACTTGTTTATCTGGTTATCGATCCACCCGACGTCATCGCGAATTGGTTTAATTTGTGAATCGAGATACTTTACTGCTGGTTTGTTATTGGTTCGCCCGAGAATGTTTGTTTCCTACTCCATACATCATTCCACGCAATAAACTGTTAACTGCAGTATTGTACAATTCACAAAATGATAAAAGAATGCAGTTCTGTTCTTTAGAATCGTCTCAGTTTTATGGATTATCGCGTTATCTACATTTGGAGCGACCACACGACCTCTGAATTCTGATCCTGTTTTGTTTAGTCGATACCGTGAACTCCCCACAGAGCGCCCTTTTCCTGTGAAGCTTTCCCCGAGGATTACTCTTACATGCTTTGGAATGGTGACTTTCGTTTATTCAGTAGTTTAGTTACCATTTCTATTTTTGTAGTCTATCCAAATATGTTCGTAGATGTAATAACATCTAATTGTGTTTGTTGAGTCGGTTTTTCTCCTAGAGCGTTAATTTTATACACTGTAGGTGTATGAAATTTAGCCCTGGGCAAAGGCTTTAATTTGTTATTAGTCAGAAATAAGCTCGGTAGGGAACATCAATAGCTTGAATAAAACAAGAAATAAATGTTTAAGCTTCACCTACAAGTTCTACGAACGCAGATACTTAGATAGTTTGAATGCTTACATTCTTACCAGCTGACGTCAGTAGTGTCATGTGGTGCATACGCAAGTAAACCAAGTGCACGCAGTCCCATTGCTGCGATATACGTTAATTGATGTCACCTAGCAACATCCATTCATATTGAATAAATAAACTGGTTGATTGTACTGAGTAGCAAATAAATAAACGACTAGTAAAATAGTACCAGTGATATTGTTCGTGTCCGAGATAGTATAATTAGTTGTTTGTTGCAATTGTTTCGATAACAAGTGAATGATGTATGTAGGTGACAGAATTATGCTAATTTCTTGTTATTACATAGGCGCCTAGGTTTATCAAAATTTAATTACGTACCTACGGCATATCAACTTAATTTTCTTATTAACTAAAGTTAATTGTTTCTTGAAATACCACTTATTAAGAAACACAAGTCTACGTTAATCTTTCTTTCCATGGAACACATTCTCTTCTCATATCGTTTGATCTCAAGAATTTCTCGTGGCCCTGTATTTGCTTTCCCCGCAAGTTGTTTGCCCTCAACAACAAAGGAAAACCCCGTGCTGGACTTTTCCGTTTCTGAAACTTTATTTAGCTGAGAAAATTAATGGCGCCGGACATTACTATCCCAGTTTTGTTACAAAGAATAAAAATATTAACCTTTAAGGCTATAATAATAAGGTTCTTCCGTAATAAAAGCGTAGGTCTTCAATGAAATAATATTGTCTCCGAAATAGAGTCCATGTTTCGTATGTCAAAGGAAGTGCTACTTCCCCACTGCTCAACTAGATTGGTCAACTAGTTGAACAGGTGAGCAGTAGGACATAGTTTGTATTACCGAACATTTTATGCTCTATAGCTCAACTATTTTTTGCTCAACTTAATTGATCAGTCATCCAGTTATAAAATCTACGTACTGCTCAACTGCTTAGAAATAATGGAAAGTTGGAATTACATTAAATGCGAATCTGTAAATACGAAAAATGCAATGAAGCCCTTTATGACGTCTGTGGAGAACATTTTAAAGAAAAAGGACTTTATAAAAATAATTAGTAAGTATGTTATGAGAGCGACTTAGCACCGACAATGTGCGAGAAAGTTGGCATGAGAAAATAAATAAATCTATAAACAAAAACACCAAGACATTGTTGATATTATTAAAAATACTAGCTGACATTGACTTGCTTGCCGTAGATAAAAAAGCGAAGAGGAGAAGAAATAAGTACTTATATGTATACTTACTTAATGGTGATGTAATTATTTACATACAAATGCAACTAAATAATTCAGAAATCTCAATTGGGCACGCTTTCGAAAAATTACGATAACACAGTCAAGAAGAAATAATTGTTAATATACCTACAGAATTTCATAAAAGTGAGTGACGTATTAAGAGCAATTAAAGTTTATTTCTAAGTTTGTTAACACTAATCATGAAAGAAATCGGTTTTTTTTAAAGACTTTTTAGTAGATTATAAATAAAAAGCTCAAAATCTCGTAATAAATGTACTTCACACTTTATATGAGCTTTATTATGAGCTTTGGAGTTTTTATTTCTAGTCTATAAATATACCTAGTTGTGCAGTTTTAGTTGATCAGCAGGTTTCCCAGTGCTGCAATTACTAGTTGAGCCGTTGGTATTACCTACAGCTCAACTTTATACAGAATACGTTTTTATTGTTGCTCGGAGATTACTAATTTGTTTCATGAATCGTTATCAATACGTTTTCTCATTAGTGGTTGTCTATTGAGTCGGGTCTAGTGTTTATAACTGTCGAGGTGTGTAGTGTCCTCGTTCTCGATGGTTCGTATTGTGCGGCGTGTCGTCCTACGTATTTAGAACGTTCTTCAGACGAGACTGGTCAAACGCAATTTGCTTTTTGCTCCAGCGACGTGAAAGTATGGAACATTCGAAGAATCCTGATTATAATTCATTGGTCAGTAAGGTTTATTCGATATCAATGTCGAATAAATCTTTTGAATGCCTTTAATTTACCAAAAGCCAAGAAAATAATATAATTAAGTACTAGTTCTTAGTTGAGTTTATATTTAGCGTAATATATATATATATATTACGCTAAACGTTCTCAATAAATAATAAGATGGCTTAATTAAATTACTATTTTGCGAATAGATATTTTGGATGCCTTAAGATCTGTACATCCAAAAATGCAACTGAATATGTTAAACATAAGTCTGTTTAGTACTGAACAAGCAGATACATATGTTTGCCTGAACGTTACGCTGATAAAGCTCAACACTATATTAAAGACGTAGAAATACTATTAAAAATAATAGAGTTGAAAGAGTGCTCCATTAAAATTAAATCGCAGTAATTCTTCATAATATTATTTAGCTGGCAGTTAAATAAATGCTGCTTTATCTCTGCTCGGGTGGTTAAAATATGTCTGCAAAAAGGGGTCAAAGCAGCGATCTTTAAAATTCATTTCGTTTTAATTCCAGTGAAATAGTCGGGATGCATTTACACGTCGTAAGTGATATAACACTGCATTTCGGAGCCTGCCGCTGATTCCACCAGCTTGCTTTTATTGCACAGCTGCAATGCAATTTTAAGCCCATTAATCTTTTCCAAGCTGTTTAGGTGCTGCTTCACCTACGTTAGAGCTGCCATGCCACACTACAATTTCGTTATTTTAGCAATTTCAGGCGGCGACTTTACGTATAGTTTCACCTCTTCATTTTCAATTCGTTGTTGCTACTACTGGTAAACTAATAGCCGTTGGATTAACTGTATTAAAGCTTAACTCTGTTTAAATGACGACAGTGCTGTTATTCCCACTGATAGTGCATTAATTACAAAACTTTTTCCCTTATTATCTACTGAAAAAAGTTTTAGTGTTTGTTTACTGCAACACATTTCCCGTTTCAGTTCAGAGATGCCGCGGCGCCAACGAGTGATAAAAAGGTTGTTTCTTGTAAGCTGTAAAACTCTAAGTTCGGTATAACTTTTTAATTCTTTGAGGAACTCCCTATTAGCCTTTAGTTTGTAATTATCATCATCATCATAGGGATTATCTGCAGATTGTTATTAGAGTAATAATGTCGGTAAGTGTCGGTCGACTGGCAATTAAAATCCCTTTGATATTGCTTTGAAGCGTCAGTTTGTGGGAGTCTAACGAACGCCGATAAAGCTGGCCATTCACGAGATTTATAACCGCGCCAAAGTTAACGACTCACCCGCCATTCAAGACACGCACTCTTGCTAACTTGTTTTTAGACGAAAAATGAAGTTTTAAAGCTTCCGAGAACAGCTGACTGAAGTGCTTTTGAAAACGTGATGGCCCTAGCGTTGTTTTGAAAAATGGCTGCCTTGAGCCGTAGTAGAAAAAGAAAATTATAACATAATATAGAAATATTTTCACTCATATTCTGTTAACTCTTTAAAGTTTGAATTTATGGCCGCTATTACGAGTATGTCAAAATGCAGGTCGTATCTCTATGAGCTCACATTTAAACTTTGCGTATAATGTTACCAACACTAGATCATCATTAATATGCAACATTACCGTGCAAATGATACATTATCTTTTATGTTTCATATATACGGTGAATACTGAAAGTTTTAGTTGTTGACTACTACACGCGTCGTGTTCCCAACATTCAACTTTGAAGTTACGGCTCTCTATTAGCTTAGTAACTGCAGTAATGACTGTTCCTTATGAACAGATAACAACTTATGCCTGAATTCAAGGAAAATAACGGTGCTCTACTGAAAAATTTCTAAGAAAGAATAAGATGAACTATTTAGCTACATTTAATCATAGAAGAAATTCGCGTTACTAATTTATAATACCTGTAAAACACTTTTAAATAAATATTTTAAATGGTTAAATTAAAGCACGTTAAATTAAATTAATCGCTCAATCGTTTAAGAAAACCGGCCCAAGTATTTGTAGAATAGTTCGATTAGGCGAAACCTGTCAAGAATTTTCACGGCATTCGTGGATTCGTACTACGTGTGTTGATTACTTCATACATTTTCTTGCAGCTCAATACTTACTTTGAAATAAAAGCTCTTCGTGTGTTATCACAGCACACTGCAGGTTAGTTACCTACGTTACCAGTCAATAGTTCATAAACACTGGTATTTTAGGAAAAATAAGTTTTAATCTAGTCAAAGTCTGCTGGGACGTCCGAATCGCTGACAGGATGTCGTGAAAACTGATAGGAGATTTCACATTTCATTTGATTAGAATATGCAGTACTGTTTAGAGGATGGATCTCATAATTATTGTTTTTGTTTCTAGAGCCAGTACATAACTTAATGACACGGAAATGACAGACAAATGGTATAGGTAGCATAAGTAAGTATACACATATTCTTGCCTAATTGATGTATCTAAGTAGGCAAGATATGTAAAATATGTATGTATGAAGAAACATGAAAATACTATCAGTCAAAGTTCAGGTCAGATTTCAGCACAAACTTGAATAAAGAATCAACTTAATTATTCTAAGGCTAACACTTAATAGGATAACGCGTGCCCATCAATATTCAGAGTTGAGCCATCAAAGGCTACGATTACCACCACCTGTTGTAAACCATTGATTGATTTACTATTAGAAATTATTCATAAGATTTATTTTGTGTGTCCACAACATCAATCTCAACGTCATTCCAGATTGTTGGACTACAGATTTATATAATCGAATTATACGCTTTTCAATGACACGTACCTATGCGCGACTCTAATACCGAGGATTTAACTATGACCGTGAAATAAAGCCACTATTAAACCGTATCGAATGCTAGCGGTGCGTGCCGTAACATTAAACAGTTCCTTTTGTTGGTAAAGCGTTTAGCAATCAAGTTGAACGCCACAAGCATTGTGGTCGCAACTTTATGTACTTTTATATGTTCCTGCGAACCCGGGAATGGCCGAAGTCTCCCGCTGTGTGCACGGACCCTAATATAAAATCTGTCTTTTCTTCATTTCGAACTTGTTCCTTTTATATTCTTCGTATTTACTTTGTATGTATCCTTGGTCTGTTTCTGTTACCTTGGGGAACTTTCTTAGGAACGCGATAGAGACAACACATTTGGTCACACGTTTAATAATGAAGTGTTTTAATCTTTTGCGCCTAAGACCACCAAGTCGGTTATTTCTTAGATGCATCATTAGAAATATGAAATTACATTATATTGGGTAATGATATATTTAGAAACAGAGTATATGTATTTTTATATCGGCTATTGTTATGAGTGAGGATACGTTTCAAAACCTAAGCACTCAGTAGGTAGCTTTTACTTTGCTAATAACCGATTCATGTGTTTCACGAAATAATGTACATAATTCCAGTTACAATGAATAAAGAATGAAAGAACTCTTTACCCGAATTAAGTGCCGTAACTTTAGAATTCAAGCTTAATTCCCTTTAATGAGGGTTGTTTTTGCCACACCCTGATTAAATGTGTATTCTTGTGTAGGTATATTGCCTATCATGAGAATTCTAAGCGACTGCTTAGAGTAGCTCACGCAGTACAATTGCTTTTAAGGTATTTCTCAACGGAGCCTCGAAATAACATTGAGTTACAACCTGGCTACTTACCTAGTAAATTGAAACTTCGAAAAGCTTTTAGATTCTAAATAAAATATATGGAAAAAGTCGAAACAGGTTTAGTAAAAGATCCATTGATAACACAATACGTATCGCATTATGCTGTTAGCGTTATAAAATAAAAGATGTGTGAAATGAAAAAAAATAAGGTGTCACTTCACGTAGACATCAGATAACTTTATTTGAAGATTGATTGAATTTGATTTTTACACAAAAAAAAATAACTAATCTTATAACGCAAGAACTTAGAAACTGATTATAAGTGCCTACTGGCTGCTGAATGTCTTGTGCAAGTTGTAAAAGTCAATTGAGCGCAGCCGGCTTGTTTTGATCTTCATCGTGAACAACCTGTGTGCAGCCAACTAACTTAAGCAAAACTGTAATAAACTTCACCGCTGTCTGCTGTTTGCCTTGCGAAATGTCAATACTGTAAACAGCCTGAAATTCCCAAAACATTGAAAGGAAAAATAAACGTGTATTTCACACAAAATTTTCAGGTAAATATTTAAAGTTACAAGTAAATTCAACCATTCATTTGATGAGATTAGCTCAAAAACTGACTGAGCTTTATTCTCCAAATTAATGTTGGTGGTGGTATTTTGCACTTTGGTTTTGAGCCCATGCGTTTCAAACAACGCAAGAGCTACAACCGTTTGCAGCAAATTACACGCAAGTAAAATAATATCTGTATGGGATAGACGCAAGTTGATGCGGTTTCATTGTGTTTGCGGTGCTCTCTGGAACATAGATAATCGTTGCAACGTGTCAGCCGTTGCACAAAACGTTCGTTGCTGACCCTACAATTTGCATTTTGTAGCGCTTACCGATAACAAAAACACTGATTGTGGTTGGAGAATTGTTTGCATTGTCAGTAATCACACAGGCTCGCGAAATCATAATGGGAACATGAAGAGGATTATTAGAGGAACTGCAGAAGTTTGAAAGTATAGAAATGACTAAGTAGTATTCGTTTGTGTTACACCAATCGTAGGTACACATATACAAGGTGTTGTTTTGCATCCTCGTCAAATTTCAGGAGGTGGTCACAAAAGACATATATTATAATCAATTAAAATTACGATACCTAGTTAATTCTGACAGCACGGTTGGCGCAGTGGTTGAGCGATCGACTGCTGCGCTGCGTGTCGCGGGTTCGATCCCCGCACGGAACAAATATTTGTAAGGCCTACAGATAGTTGTTCCGGGTCTGGCTGTTTGTGTATGTGAGTTTAAATGTTTGTAAACGCACCCACGATACAGGAGAAATTCCTAGTGTGGGGCAACGTTTTTTAAAAAAAAAAAAAAAAAAAATTAAGAAACGCTGACTTTTTAGTTGTTTTAGATGTCAATATTTCAGAATAGGAATAAGAAATTATCAATTAAACGTTTGAGATTTTTTGTATGTGTGTAAGCGAGGTTATAGGGCAAGAACCAGCCGGGCCGCGTTTAAAACATGGCTGGTTCAAACTTACCGATTTCCGTAAATAAGGAAAAAAATAAAAATAACCTACCCATTTTATTATTGATTCGGGACGAGAATCATTAGCATAGTTACCTCCTTGAATTTGACGAGGATGCAAAACAACACCTTGTAGCACCAACACAACATACTTGTAGTAGTAGCTAGGGTAGGTATAGGTATACCGGGTTACTAACTGGTAACTCGACGTATTTATTGCAGGGCGTCATAGCAGGGTGTTAAAATGAAAAAAATAAGCCTAATATTAAAAATTCAAGTAAATAGATAAACCTTAACTTTTATGAACAAATTAATGTTTATTTGTGTTCTAAATTCAAAAATGTTTGTTTTATTTTTAATATTTGGCTGTTCAGCAGCTCCATAATTTTTTTATAAGATGCACACCCTCCTGTAATAAATCCAAAATCGTGTAAAAAATCAAAAACGATTTTCATTATGTAGTCCATGACTTAAGTTTTACCTTTTAAGATAGCTTATAAATAAGACAAGAATATTTTACTAAGTACTTGATTTGTACACCAGGCGTAGTATTATTTTTTAGCAATAGACAAAATTTTTATGAAGTAATGGCAAATTGAGTACAAAAATAATGTTCAATTAGTGATCTTTGCCAAAAATGTATTCATTTTTGAACTTTTATTTGTTTACAATGGTCTGCTACGGCGTCGACTATGATAATATTTTAAATTTCAGTACAGTCGCCACGTAAATCATTTTTAAATTGGCTTCTAATGATATAATAAGGTATTTTTTACAAAAAAATCAAAACTATAAATCTAAATAACTCAAAAACTCCTGAGTTTCGGTAGACATTTGGTGGCTTACTTTTTTGCATCTTAACCCTACTACAAGAAATACGTCGAGTTACCAGTAACCTTGTATAAGTACATACTGCCAAATAGTTCACGTCAAAAAGCTTACACTGCTCAAAGAATAATTAAATTAATCTTTCTACGAATTCGTCTAAATTAAAAATAACTGTTGCGCAGTTATGTTTCTCCGTATTTAGTGACAGCGTCCTAGTCCTAAATTAGTGGCACAAGTATCTATAGATGATGGCCACACTCACATAATTTCATTTGGGCCGCCACATGGACCAAAACTTGTCGTAATAAAGCATCCTCTAACGTCTGATATTGTAAAATTCTGGAATTCTGAATGTCCTATTCCAAAGTTTACATTTTATATCTCAGTAGCTAAGATTCTGAGGATCCTTGGTCTATTAAAGCCTTTTAGGTAGAATTGATGCCAACATTTTTATAAAAAAAAAGACTTCTTAGTTAGGCGTTTACAAAAACCCAAACTGTTTCGAATAAAATCGTTTAAATAATCTTTTATAAACTGATTTTATTTTTAGTCCTTATGATTGATGATGATGTAAATTAAGGTGAAGATCGAGAAACCTTAACCTACCTAAGGCCAATGATTTTCTAAAGGGCAAAGGTATCTTGCCGTACACCTACAGTTCGCTAGGGAGGTTTTAAAGTGACAGGGGTTAAGCCGATCACCATTCGTTGACACGGTTCTAATTCTGAGTTAGCTTTTACGTTTGTAACTGACTTTGGGTGAATGGCTTTCTTTCTAAACTTGGGTCTGGTAGTAAGCTATAAAAAAGGTTACCCGAACATGCACTCACTTTTCCCGGTATAGTTTTATTCGTTTTGAGGTCCTGGTCTGACACTGCCTTTTGAATAAGTGCTGGGTCCGCAAGGTTCGGGTTAATGAAAGTATCCTAATTACTTTTATTTTCATTTATAAATAAATCATTGTTTCTTTTGCAAGAAAATTATGCGAAAGAATTACTTCGCCGAAGTTTTGACTCGAAGTTCAGCCTTGTTTCAGGGCAATTGGGTCATATTTTACGTTGCTTACACTTTTACGATTAACTGAACAGCATCAATACGGCTTGGAAGTCACGCAAGGCATAAATTATTGTTTAAGTATATTTCCTCGTAAATGAAAATCACGAAGTAGAATTTACTCCCACTAGACTAGATGTTTTTAATTCCAGAAACGTGGAATAGGTATGAAAGTGTTCAGTTCAACTAAAAATAACCTGCACAATAAGTTTATTTTTAGATTCATCGGAATAGCTCGTAACTTGAATGTGAGAATGTGGGATGTATTGATTTTATCATTTGTTGCTATGACGCAGGCGATATCATTAAATCTTGAACAGTACCCAAAGGAGATCGGGCGAAAGCGGTCCAAGTGGCGTCGGTAAACGAGGCCTATATTTTCTTGTAGGTGATTGAGAGAGCATCATTATTTGTTATGGCGACAAAAAGATTGTTCTAAAAAAAAAAAGTTATTGATCATTTAAAATAAACTATGTAATTAGCGATTGCATTCATTACAAATAGCGTCGGTGATTAAGACATACATCATTTTGAAGCTCGTTAGAAGAGGGTTTTTCTGTGAAAAAAGAAGTACAATTACTGAAAACTATATCATCGAATTTTAGACATACAAGGAGCGTCGGTGATTCAGACATAGGTACATCGATTTAAGGCTTGTTCGAAGAGGGTTTTTTTTTATTAAGGGCATAAGCAAATCGGCGCCAGGAGAAAAAGTTAAACGCCATAATGTACAATTACGGACATCAAAATATTATAATTCAAATGTCATAAGGAGCGTCGGTGATTCATATATATTTCGATTTAAAGCTTATTAGAAGAGGGTTTTTCTTGTATAATGCACCTGGTATTGCTCTTAAATAAAAGAATGAATTCGATTTGCAAAAAGCATTATTTTAACCCTTTTTTTAAGCGATTTTCTAACGACGATCGCGACGATCTTTGGTAATTGAAAAGCATCAAACACAACAAGTGATTTGAGTATCCTAGAATCAACAAAGGTTCTTGGACCAGAGTCTATGTATAGAAGCTTGCCCGATCTCCTTACCTTTGAGTACAAGTTGCGATATCTATTTTTATCACAAATATGGACCCTCCTTTCCTTTTCAAGACTTTCTTTTGATGTGAATCTCATTTGTTATGCAAATGGAATATTTTTCAAGGATTTCGGTATCTTTTAAGTAGGAAGTACGAAACCGACCTTGGTATTCCGTAAAATCTATAAGTGCTGTAAGGTTTGGTGTAGTGTAGGTGTATCAGAACTTCCAATGGTTACGTCATCTGTCTTGGCCAACATTCATCACTACGATTGACACTTGATAGTCTTAGTTTATGGCGCTACGCGTCGTATATTTATGACTGTTTCTTCATCCACATAGATTAGCGCGTCTCTTCCTCACGTGTAAAACAAAAGAACATCAAGGAGACTAGTGTAGTGTATGTGAGCTCGTCTGTTTAACGAGGTTGCATTGTGGATTTGTGGCAATATGGAGACGCGCCGTCTAGCCGGTCGCCGTCGCCGGCGTGGCTAGGATAAGGACGGGGGTGGTCGTATCGTTACATCTACGCAATCCTTGTTTCACTTTACGAATTTTGTTAGATATTTTTCCCCCGAATTTTCGTCTACGTTTTCAAGCGTCATCAATCACGAGAACACAAACTGCGTATTTACACAAAATGGAAAGCCCCGATTATCTTTTCTATTTGTTTTTGTGCGCACCATTTCTCAGGACCCACGTAGGACTTAGATACTGCTGGCGGGCTGTTAGCACGCCTTGGATCTGGAGAAGTTTTTTATCCTTGCGTGCGTATCATATGGAATTTATTTAAGTATCTAGCACGGTTTCATCGCAACCGCTAAATACAATTCCTAGATACGGATGTAAAATTTTAAGTTTCCTTCGTTTTATATTGTCGATAAAATTCGTAGAGTGCCAGGCCAGTCGATGTGGGTGTTTTATTGATGTTCTATAATAAAACGTCGGATTCACTTAGCCGCCGTTTAATTACGTCTTCTCTTTAAGTGTTACCTATACTATATGCGAGCAGTGTGTTTTCAAGATCTAATCTGACAAAATATCCATATAAAATAATGGGTCAGTTATTTGTCCCTCTACGTATATTCAGCGTTTAAAAAAATTGCCCACATCGAGGTGAAAATGACGACATATCTTAAAGTATTGTTAGTTTCTATCTCATAAAACGCAAAATTTAAAACCCAAATATTTTATGGATTATTTAGGCGTATGGCTGTGTGCTATAATTTTACTATGACATTCATCAAATTCTACTATAAACTAGAACTCGTGACTTAAGAACACCGGATTTCCTTATGATGCTTGAACTTCTCTTCCTGAGTATTAAAACTAGTCTTGTGCAGTTAAGAATTACTTAGCTCGGGACGTCTTCAGGGAACATTTCATTGCAGAGGCGGGCGTCAAGTTTGAACCAGCTCTGGTGTTGTAGTCAAACTTCTGACGCTATTTTCTGCAAACTTCTCGTTTGATTAGGTAGGAAAACTTCAGACAAGTTTCTACAAGTCTAGTCAAAAGTAAGATAAATAGGTACAACAACTTACAAAATGTAAGTACGTTTGAAGCAGAAATAGTTTATTTTGTATTTGTAATTTACCTTCTTTATTTTCTTAAAACTTTGTAGACGCTTTGGACGTGGATTTCTATTTAACAGACAGCAATAAAAAGTAAGAGTACATTCACTTACAATAAGAAACTACAAGTACTCGCTTCTTTTCATTGCCTATTCGACCCTTAAAAAGACCTTTCAAAGTTGGGACCCGGGACTCAACTTATATTGCTTTCATTTTGCCTAGCATTAGCTTTGTTTTATTTTTTAGTTTTATTTGAAGCTTTGAAATTTAGTACTCTATTTCTAATATTAAATTATGTGAATCTTAAAGCGATCGTAGGTAGGTATATCATATGTGGTATGTACGTGAAAAAGCGCAATGAAAAAGTCTTATATTTCTGATTTCTGTTAAAACTTTCATATACTAGATGTTTTCCTCAAAAATATAATATAATAAGACTGATTTCATGATTTCATTAAGTCCGTTTCAAATTGGAATTGACTGCTCCATTGAACAGACTAATCCAAAAGTTGCCTTCTCAAGTAAAACATCTAAAAGGTTGGGAGTCAGTGCTGCAGCAACACATCCCTGTAATGAAGCAACACACCGTGTAACCGTGATAAAGCGGCGCAGCTCACTGGGTGTTCAATCAAACGGATCCGATACTCTCAGGAGTTAACAGAAGCCGGCTACACGAATCACAGCTTCCATTAATACTTGTTAATTGACATTAATACTCACTTTAAGCTCATGTGGTTTACTTTCAATTAATTAAACAGCTTCTTAATTAAATAACTATCTGAGCACGTTTACCTTTTAAACATTTAGTTCAAAACAAAAATAGATCTTCACACCAAAATACAAGCAGAAATGCGCAGTTACTTAAGTAGAAGAGGAATTTGCTAAGAAAATCTTGTAGAAACTTAGGAACCTGTTCGTACTAATATTAAAACTTGCTCAGGAAATGCATTGCCCGCGAACAGGAACGTAGGATCCGGGGAAGTTGTAACGTTAGACTCATTTAAAAGATTAAATTCATCTTACATTTGTACTTACGTAACTAAGTACTTAAGTTAATTAAAACTCTTTTTGTTAAAAGAGAACCGAATGAGTTTCACCATTCGGTATTCCTGTTAACTTCTAACGACAGTTATTCGATTTTGTGTGGGCTCCGTAACTCCGTTGGGCTCAAACCGCTAAACACGTGAGATTTGATTCGCCTAATCATTGTATTTACTGGAGGCCGATGACGAATGATGATAGAAATGACCCCACATTTAACTTAATGAAAGATGTTAAGTAGGCTATTCAATGAGCTTTTGAATACCTAGTCGGTAACTTAAAAGCTCAGATTTCACAAGATGTATTAGCTAAAAGTTTAAAATAACTATCTTTTTACTTTATAGTTCTTGTTTTCTTTCAAACTAAACTGTTTATTAAGATTTATTCACTGCTAGTTACTGAGTGCACCCCTGACGGCTCTGACCCGAGCCTTTGCTCTGAAAAGTTTGGATCTTGTTAGGCAAGGATTATTATTTTCAAGATTTCTGTGCTCCAACTCAGCTCGGACTTTGCATTTTCTTGTGCCTCTACAATTCTACAAGCTTCAAAACGGGTTCTTAAAAACCTACTTATCAATGTCTTGGATATAAAGTTAAAAATAGCAACAAGCCCCGTCTTTTTATTTTCTTTCTAAGTGGAATCCTGACTCGAGGATTCACAAGAGGTTAGGTCGGATGGAATGTTTATTAGCGGTCTGCGGGAGTACAGCTGCAACTGCGGCAGAAGCATGTACAAAATCAACGACGTAAAAATGCTGAAGTCCTGTATAGAGTAGTGTAGAGAATGCGCAATTACTTACTGATTCTTGAATCCCAATAATGCAATAAATCTATAAAAGAGTTATATGTAAATTAATTAAGAGTCCTAACTGTATTAAAGCCTGACGCGCCATTAGTCTGGGGAGCGGCTCGTAACATAAGGTGCTTCCATTATGAGACCTGTCCATAATGGGCGCCGCGACCTAATGACTTCGAGAGCTCCTCAGGTAAAGCGCTCTTTAACTCGATATTAATAATGGAACCCCTTCATTGTGATTACCCACATGAAGCCATTTAAAGCTCGGTTTTGTTTTAAAACGGCCGTTTGCCTCGTTTTCAAAATGGTATGCTTTATTTTTACGTCCATAAAAGTACAATAGAGAGCGTATGTAAAACAAATAAAAAGGTTTTATACGTATTTGTAGATGCTATCAGCTAGGTGCCGATAGCAATTTTATACACTTTGTTACAAAACGAATTCCGGGAATACTGGCACAGTGTCGCATGTTGAATCGATCGGTGTGTGTGCCGTTTAGAGAAATATGAATTCCAATGTCAAATGGCGAAGTTTAGTCTATGAGTGTAGTACAAGTTGACTTTGCATGTAATATAGACTGCGCACATATGCCTTCAATAAAATGGAATATGGATTCCATTGAGTGGATATGAATGCGCTGTTGCCTATCTGAGTGAATACTGATATTAATCCCTGCATTCGACGCTTTCGGTGCATTGGCCGCGTTGACATTTAATTAAATTGACTTGTGTCTGTGCGAACCAGTGACGTGTCTCCTACGCTACTAAATATATAATAATGTCATATTTCAGCTTGTGATATGGCTTTTGCAACCCCTTAGCTAAAGTTACTGTATTTTTGTACAGTACTAATCAAGTAATTGCATAACATACGGCGATAAAGTAGTGCCTACCCACATTATTCTCATTATCTTGCTACATGAATACACGGAAGATTAATTTCTAGTAATTTGCTCTGAAGATGACTTATGACTTCCGCGTCTCAGCACATAATTTAGGTTAACGTTAGGGTTATACAAACAGGACGCGCACAAGTAATCACAGTCGAGGTGACATGCAGTGCCAGTGCTCTATAATACCAAAAGTCAGATGTCTGACTGCGTAAGTCACTGCGTGTTTGGTCATTAATTTTGCGGCATATTACTTTCGTGTTTCATCATCGCAGTCGGTGTCGCGTTCACATTTTGTCGTGATTCTACTGGCTTTCCATTAATTTCATAAAAACGACTCACAAACCAGTTATTAAATACAATTAACCTTTTCATTATGGTAATTACTTACCATTGTAGTTTGCAAGTGTTATGATTTAACAGTCCGTGCTTAATTTATAGAGATATACACCTTTTCGTATTTCATTTGCCGATTTGGCAAAAGTATTAAAATCAATTTAATTGGGGCTTAATGAACGGCATTCGCCAGATCTGTTCGGTTCGGTATAATATTTTTTCGTTTGGCTCCAGTAATTGCTTTTATCGACTTGTTATTTCGGCTGTTTACCTATATGTTATCAACGAATACATATTTCTTCGATAACATGGGGTAATATTCTTTCGTAGCACATACTTTCAGTTTTCGTTCTATTTGGGTTAACATTCAGAGAAAACAAAATATTTTGTAGACACCATTACTCATTCTGCGCAATAAATGTTGAGCTAAGTATTGTGTGTTATTAAACTGTTTGTAGTAGTACGGTAGATGGCTTCCTCTTGCGCGGTAGGTGAGAGCCAAACGGACGGTTGCGTAACAGCTGACAGATCGATATTGTTATTGTTAGGGAATTAGGTGTTATAGACATTTGGAGCGTACTCCAGTGACTCCAGTTCGGCGTCCCAAATTATATAGCCATTGTATCATTAGACAAATACATTCTACTGGGAATAAATTACCCTATTCATTGATTAAATAGGTCAATTTTACAATTTAATTAGGTACTTTTAATGTCGAAAGCTTCACCGTGTGTTGACCCTTCTTCGAAGAAGTTTAAATACGCATAGACAAATAAGTCTAAGTCTATGTCGTCGTTCAGGGTTTGTGTCGTCACATCATGTTCCCGTAGCAGTATTGAGAACTTGTAGTTGTTTGTCATGTACCGATCCGGGTGCCCAGGCGCAGCGTACAGAAAGCAGACGCATTCTCGGCGAACGGGCGCGCGGGCGCAGGGTCAACGGTCGGCCAGCGCATGCGCCTGGGAACCGACGATAAATATTTGAATTTTAACACTTGATACATATGCTTAGCAAATTGATTATGGCATGCCCCGAACCAAGTGGCGGTAATTGTTTATGGTGGAGTTTGTGGGTCGACCGGTAGCATCGGCACCCGATGATCAGTAGTCGACGGTAATAATGCACCTATATTTCAGGAATCAATTTTTAATATCAACAAAAGGTTACTATTAGCGACAAAAAATCAGTGACCCAAATATAATCTGAGTGTGAGACTGCTGTGAATCACTAAAGCCTTCTTTGGCGAATAAAAACACAACTAGGATATCACAAAAGCACGTCCTGCTTGTGTTACCATATCAAAAAGAATATCTTGGACAACGTAAAACTGTAAACACTGTAAATGTTAGCAATATTTTACTTTCACGCATTAAATCTGCGCTGAGTTATTAATGGTTAGTAGCGGTCAACTAAAAGCAATTTAATAGCAGCCACTAACTACGAGACATTAAAAGAAAGTAGAAATGGGCAGTATACTTATAATAAATGTAGGATCTATTAATCTTCACACTAGTTTTACCTTGCAAGATAAGTAGCTTAAGACTAGACACTTGAAAGATAGTCACCAAGGGTCCAATATCTTTCTGTGTTTCCGTTAAGCCTATATTTAGCTACTGAGGACTGCTTTTATCTACCTAAGGCTCCTCTTTTTGCACCTCATTCGGTCTTCAGCTGGATTATCGGCAATGTCTACAAGATCACTCGTTTGATCGTTAGAACCCGTTTGAGGTCTTTTTCTGTGTTCTGTGTTCCGGGTGATTTTTCGAATGTAACCGTCGCCTTCTTAATTTGTTTACTGTTATTTTCAGAATATCTTTGCGTCATATTTGTCAGCGAACATAGCTTTTCAGTTTTTCAACTACGAATAACTGAATATATAATAACTGATAACAAATGGCACACGCTTTCAGTCATATTAAGTTGATACCAAGGTTTGTTTTAATACTCCGTAATTGCAGATGGAGCTAAATCGTCGTAGTAAAGATAAAGCCATGAGTAGGAGCACGCCATAATTATTCGTACGAGCTAATCAGTACCAGGCAATAAGTCAGGGATACGCCAGGAGATAGGAGATATCTACCTATATGCATAATGCATTACCAGTGACACGCTTGCTAGACCGTTATCTACAAGCACTGCATTAACCTATTTCTCTAAATTGATTCGTAAACTTGCACACGACAGGCAATTGAATGTTACATTAGCTTTTTTAATACCTAGAAAAGTAATTAAATAATTGAGACCCTGTTTCAAAATGACAAAACATATTTTATATTTTGATTTCGAAATTAAAAACTCTAATATGCGTAGCGGTTGTAAAAGGATATTGAATGGGGCGTATCGGTGATACCCAGCCAGTCAAAATATATTTTTAATGATAATGTTCCAGTCATAAATATTAATGAAACATGCCTCAAAGACTGACTCGATTTACGGGACAACATGTCGGGTGAACATCACAGGGCCTTGTAAGGCGTTGAAGCATATTATGAATAAAAAAAGTACCTATACGTTTTTGAGGATAAAAAGGAATTTAATAAATTGCGTGCACCGTAGGGTTGAGCAGCGAGCTCGCGTGTTTCCAGAAACAAGCCGAGAGTTAACATTAATCAAAGCAACAATTTATCACGATTAACTGTTTATATTGACAGAAATAGGTATCGTGAGCTGTTGGTTTTAAACATTTTCATAATAAATAAAAAAAAGGTAAATTACCGTTATTGTACAGTAAAAATATGGGTTTGTTGTGACTTGGGAAGTGATGTCTATACAAGAGTATAAAACGTAGTGCTTAGTTCTGTTTATGTAAGCGTGCTGTACCGGTATCTGTTCGTAACGATTCAATTTCCGCTATGATATAATCAGATGTAGCCGACGCGACGCCAGGCTAATGAAATAGAGCCAAGAGCATGGAGCCGTCGTCGAACGGGAACGGAACTCAGTCAAACACCAAGTATTTAGCGCCAAGATGCTCTGACAATTGTCTAACTTTAAAGATATTGTTATCGTATAAAATGTAAAACTGGTAAAGTTCTTCTTAATTGAGTAAAAATGTGTCATCCTTCCTTCGTAGGTTCGTGGATGCTTTATATTTGGATCATGTTCGTCCACGCGTTTCAAGGACGTATTTCCTTCAGTTCGGTTCCCATTTTGATAAAACATTGAATAGTGCTGCCTGTAAGTGCAGACGTGAAGGGAATTTGAAGAAAACTGGCTTTATTTTGTTCCCTTACTGTAAGTTGCGGTGAGTTTTTTCGCGTTTGTGACATTGCCTCGAAAGTTTTCATTGTCTCCTTGGAAGAATAACTGTATATGTTGCTTCTTTATTTTCTGGTTTTCTTATAATTGTTCTCTCTCTCTCTCTCATAAAACAGTGCTCTTTCTTAGTAAAAACAAGTAGATAGATATCTACAAGAATCGTAACAATTTCGACTTAATGCGAAACAATATCAAAGTATCTCTTCAGTAATAAATGTTCACAAAAGGCGCTTCCGAGCAATAAATGCAATAATGCACTACTTTGTCATTTAATATCTAGTCCAAAGCGCAAAGAGAGACAACGTTGACATCAATAACAAAGGCTTACGTTGGAATCGAGGTCCTTACGGAAATATTGATGAGGACGAGAAGATGAAAACCGCTTTTGTATTTCTTCTTTTTCTCTAGAAAAAAAACAATAGCCAATAATGAGAGTTCTCAAGCCCCTAGCGTACCTATATTGGAATGAGCCACCCGAAATTACATCTCTACTACAAAATGGAGCTCCACATTCGAGACGAGCGTCTTTAACTGGGTAATATCAGGGATCGTGTACATTGTAACATTGTATCCTTAATAGGGCATTGTCATGAATGAACAAGGGAGGTAATTTTGACCGCGCACGTACTCCGTAATGTCTTGCCGTGTGTTAGGAATGTAATAAAACATAGGCATCCTTGTGGAACGGATGTGACTCGCGTCTTTTCTATTCCTAAGTAGTGTTCAACAGCTATTTTTGGATGTATACGTCTGCATAATAAATATTTACTCTGGTTACGTCAATAATTGCTCAAGGCGTATTTCATACAACTGTGGGCCATACATAATTTAATGAAATACTTTTATGATTTTTATATAAATTTAATCTTGGTAATTTACGAGGTGTTCAATCGAACACAGCCCAATAAAATAAGTAGAAGCGATTCCCAAATATCGAAACATAAACGGGATAGATAAAATACATCTAAAACTGCCAGCTTACGAGATACAGATGAACGGATTGATGGCTGAAGAAATTATAATGATTCGTGGCTACAGTTCTACAATATGTTTGGAGAAAGTTTATTTCCTGAAATAAAAGCGAGGGAAAATGATTGACATAAAACCCGTGTATCCATGTGCATGTAGGTAAGGATGTTAAAGCAAAGAAAAGAGGGGTAGACGGCGAAGTCAGTCTTGTGGAAGGAACATAATGTTTAGCTTAAGCAAAAACATTATGTGTGCAAAACCGACAATACCCGAAAGGCGATGAGTTGTCCTCGCCTCATGAGGGATAAAAGTGTTATCTTCACGCGTACACGGATTTTTGTAAAGAAGCTCAAGTAAAAGGGTGTTTGTACATTCTGTACGATTTTCATACTCATTGGTTGTAAAGTGTCGCTATCGGTGTATCGCCAGGGTGCTGTTAGAATAAGCTTTTGTTGAAGAATATGTTTGTTCAATGCAGTGTTCAAATATTGTCAGGAGTTGTAAGCGCCTCTGGCACCACCGTGCTCGCTACGCTTAGCACTGAGACTATAAAAATTGAAGCTGTATCAACACTGTACCGTTTAAATTCAAGTTGTTTGAATTGTTCCCCAGAAAGAAGGACACTGGAACAAGTAACGAAAAGTTTGCTTCGATAAAACTTGGATAATCTTCTTCATAATCTTTAGGTATCTTAGAGAAAATATTATGATTCGGTCGGTGGTCGGACTTCCAAACTTTTTAAAGTAGGCGTAATATCTTTTCCAAAGGTAAGTAGGAATATTCTTTTAGCTAGCAAGGAAATATGAATAAAAGAACCCCTACACAATGTTGTAACAATAAACTTCATAGACTCGTACTAAGAATGTGACAATACCAGGAAAGAAGACTGCGATAAGAATACTAGATTTAATTGAAAGGTAAGCGTTGAAAACTAACTTATCGTTTACGGACGCTGGACGTGCAACAGATGTTAATTTCATGACCAATTAAATACATTATTTATTGAAGCCATATGCAGTATTTTTTTACTTTTGTGAGCGCTTGTGCTATTAGTTTGCAATTTAACGTTTATGGCTTTAAACGGAATTCGTGAAATAAAAGATTGAATATAAAGTGGATAATTAAACTTGCCTTGTACCGTTTTGATTTGTACAAATTTAAATGGAAAGGTATGACGTATATCTGATAACTAAGTACCTAATAGAGCGAGCTGTTCTGTTGGATGGATAAGTTTGGTTTGGTAGTTGACGACTTGCGGTTTGGGGTAAGGCCCATTTCCAGGATTACTTTCCAGGCCATAAAATATATAAGTATTTGTTTAATGCGCAATGTACCTACAAAATATCAGTTACACGATAGGAGTAAAACTAGTTAGAACATGACCCTGTTAGGGCGCAGCAAGATAACTTAAAACTAATTATTGCAGTGAGTATATTTTATCTAATATCACGTAGATTAGGAACTTTCACAAAAAAAAAGAGTCACATTGCAAATCACGTACAGTTCCTGAAACGCATTAGTTTTACTTTGACTGTCCAAGTTAATCGATTAGCAAACATTGTATAATTCGTGGTGGTATTCTTCCACTTTTTTTTGTTTTCGATTGTTCCGATCGTATAGGTACTTGAGCAAACAAAAAGGACACCTTCTAGTGGCATTCCAGTGTAGCAAAAAGACCGATAGAAGATACCACACTTAGCAATCAAACAAAATGGAATTTAATTTACATCATCTAAACTATTTGATTAGTGTACCAGTGAAGTGCAGAGCTAACATTGACTGAAGGTGGATCTTCGCCGTCGAGCTCGAGAACTGCCGAAGCCACTTAAGGTCTATAGCTTTATCTCTCTCTAGCCTTAGTTTGAATAAGTTGACGTACAATATGCATAAGTTTCATCAGGCGAGTAATGCTAATGCGTTTTGAAGCACCACTCCTCTACACCGCCCGTTGCACTTGGTCGCTCCGCCGATGGAGCGTGTTTAATAACTTACTATAACGTACTCGTATGTGTGCTTCGGAACTTGCTATCATATTATTATCAAACGTAGAATATAGTTGCGGCCTTTTTCTTTTTGTGGGCTTGAACGTTTCTTGTGAAATACATGAATATTTAATGCCATACTTCAATGCTCAAAAATATATAATGAAATTATTGGTTTTTTAATGTCGTTTCTATTCAGAACCTACCTTTATATACGCAGTCTGCGTCTATTAAAGCCTTTGAAAAGGCACCTTTTTATTATTCAGAACTAGAAAGAACCAATTTGCTTTGAAAATTGAGAACATAAAAGTTTGTAGTTGAAATAGCTGAAACGTAGGAAAACAACTGGATGTTTTTATAATCCCCATTGTTTTCATCTACACAATACGTTTCAAACATTATTTTTTGAACACAATTTTCGCTTTTGTTATTAGCTGCCTACACGCCATGAAAACGTTGTTCGTGTAATTCGTTTTGTTCATATAATTCGCTCAAATTTGAATTACTGAACGCGGAGATCGAGGAAATGGAATCCGAAGTCGTTCTCAAATTCCCGAAGCAAATTGGCTAAACTTCTTAAAGCGCTACCTATCAATTTCAGAAGACATTTCCAATTAAACTTCCTTCTGCTCTTTACTTCTCATCTTTGACTCTTTTACTTGTTAAATATTATTATTAATTTATCGAAAATTTGTATCTACCAACAAACACATTGGTTATTGAGTACAGCTAGTCTGTAATAAATAATCACGAGTGCTATTTATTTTTCAAAATTGAATATTGCTGTGAAATTCCATTATGTAATGAGAATTTGAGCCTTTGTCCAGCCCGGAATCCCTCGAGTCCACGTGCCTCGGGCTTTGAATAAATTGTACGTTCATGCCGCTCTTTATACACGTCATATTTTTATGTAGACCTACATACAAGAATCACAGCAAAAATAAATTGTAATTTATGCCATATTTTAAGCTCGAAAAACCTGGAAAAATATGTAACCACAGGAAATATGTATTTAAGCGTTGTTTATCTTAAACGGCTGCTTTAAATCAACTAATAGAGGGATACAACGGGAAATAGTCAATCGACTATCGATTACGAACCGCAGGACAGTAATTATCTGCCTACAATGTACTATCGGGGACACTTCCGCCTGACCACCACTAGATTCATTTTTGCTTGCACTCAATAAATATAAGCGCTCTCTAGCCCCGCCCCATTGAACTTGAGTGACGAATGAAAGACAAGAACGGCGGCCGGCCGAGCGCACAGTTTACGACACGGCGGCGCACGCGCCGAACGAGATTTATTGTTATTTTCAAGCTACTGCTATTACCTATTATATTATGAATAGATCTGGGAAAAAATCGTTGTCAGTTATATTTTGTTCTGAGGAGAGCTAGGTATTTTACTTAAACTGCTTATTCTTACTATTAAAGGAAGTATTTATTCTAATTCTAATTTGATTTGATAAATCCCATTATAATAATTATCGGTTAAGCATGAATTAAAAAGTAAAATACTATTTTTAAAGGTTTATTAGTTTTATCAACTTAATAAAATAAACAAAGATATGTATAAAATATTGGGTATAGGAATTGGGTACAGTACATAGGTAAACCACACAATTAAAGAACTAGTAATAAAATCAACTTAGAGGGGATGCGTCAGGGTAGCCTTAAGTTTTTCGCGACTTAAATCGCCAACGGCTTTTTGAGAAGATTTCTTCAAATCCGCATTCTAACGCATTCAAAAAAAATCCGAAGGGCATGTCTTGACTATTTATGTAATTCTTCCACGTCATTTTTTTATTACGTTACAACTTGATACTGAACTTAAAATTGCAAAATACGTAAGAATATTTGAATTTCGCGGGCTACCCTGGCATTAACACTATAAAATAGTATGCCTGTTTAATAAAAACCTCCTTTCCTTGTGACCTCTTATTACAAGCATGCGTTTTTAAAAACAATTAAATAGTTGATGTAATTCTTTACAAAATTACAATGTGTCGGTGCTAGATTTAAATACAAAACTTTTGAAATGGCATAATAAATAAAAACTCTGATTATAAACAAATATGTGAAACAATTAAAATTATGTTTAATGAAATCTTTTCAAAATAAAATAGGAACAAAAACTATTCTAGAATTAAATTAACCGTTTCTAAATATTGCTTTCTAAATATTTATTTATACAAGGTTTTATTATCATAATAATTAAAGTTACACCTAACCTAAGCAATGGATGACTAGGAAAAAGTAAATCAGAACAGTCACTGAAAAAAAACAGCCTAATTTAAAAGAGCCTTTCTTTATCTCTTACATTAGAGACCCGCCTTCGCACGGGTGCATGTGTGTATTTCATAAAGCAAAAAAAATACTGCACTTGTGGTAATTCCCGTTTCTGCCATTCAATGCTAAATATACCTTTGCGTTTGTATTACCGCACGCAGAATTATATGGTTGAGCGAGTTATTTAAATTTGTGATATCTCCTAAAATATTCATCCAAATAAAATGGTGTAAACGACAATTTTGTACTAAATTAAACAATCAAGATGACTAACATATTTATTAAGATAAGGATTTATCCTATATTGGCCAAAACAACTATGCAAATAAAGCAGTATTTTACATCAAATTTTAGTATCATAAAATGGTTATTGTGAATCAACCTTAAAAGATAGAAAGGCGTGGCTTCACGGGGGCCTTTGTTTTATAATATGTAGTGATAGTGATAGTGAAACAGGTAATGCGTGTTAAAAGTTATCTGTAAGTAAAGATAAAAAAAAACAATAAAAAAAAGGCTCATTCGAAAACTTCTCTAGACTTAAATTAACAGTTGGTAAATAATGCTTAAACTGGTTTTAAAACGTATCTAACAATACTTACCTTAACTGTCGCAATATATCCAGCCGTTTGGAAGATACGAGTTAAAAAAATTTACAAACATACAGCCCTTGCCAAACTTTGTGACCGCCCCGAAACTAGCCGCTTAGCATTGCGCGCAATGCAAAGCGGCTAGACAAAGTTTGGCGAGGGCTGTACAAGATTACTACGCGCGAAATACCTAAACATTTTCTTGGCAGACGGGTAAAAAGATTGTCTATTATTATAAGCCAACAAAATACTTTATGGCGACAATACGTGCCTGCGACCTTGAGCGAGTAAAAGGAGCATGCGTAACGCTTCAACGCGCACCAAGATTATTCGAAAAACAACCCACCTTGATTTATCAAGCACAATATAAATAAAAGCCGTATACTAAAATATGGGTTTTTAAATTGTCTTTCAGATGGTCAAAGTTTCATGCAAAAACGTCCGATAGTTTTTTGTTATTGTGGTTTTTTTGTCCGCGTTAGACATGAATTTACAAATTAATTACACTATGTTATAAAAATATAATTTCATACTCACATATCAATTTATAAAGAAAATTGTCAAGTATAACATATATTTTTTTCAAAGAAATAAGACAATAAGTATTGACGTGATCTTCAATTTAAAATCATTAAAAGTCGTATATCTACGCCTTAAAAATGGTAAGCATATTTTTTCTTTAAAACTAACTAACGAAATTGAAACAGATAGTGCGTGTGTGAGCGAGAAAGTATTCAGAGTTCGCACGTGACATCAAAGCAGTACTTAAGAGCCCTCTTACATTTCGGCTTTACGATAATTTAGGTATTTTACGAACAACTTTTCCTTGGGGGTCGACCAGTCCTCAAACCACTGCAAGTACTCTATAATAAAGTGCTATTCGGGGGGACAACTCCAGAATTATGGAAAAATGCGGTTGTCATACTTTTACATAAGAAGGGGGACAACACCAAGCTGAGCAACTACCGACCCATTTCATTACTTAGCCACATATACAAACTTTTCACCAAAGTCTTCACAAACCGTCTTACCACCAGACTAGACGTAGCACAACCAGTGGAACAGGCAGGTTTCAGGAGTGGATTCTCAACAGTAGACCACATCTTCACAGTACGACAAATAATTGAGAAGTGCAACGAGTATAACCGACCTATAGTGTTAGCGTTCATCGACTACGAAAAAGCGTTTGACTCGGTTGAACACTGGGCAGTCATTCACTCGCTGAAACGATGTCAGGTAGACACCAGATATGTAGACGCAATTAAGGAAGTATACCGTGCGGCTACCTTACAAGTCAAACTCCACGAGCTCACGAACCTAGTACGCGTTAAAAGAGGGGTGAGACAAGGAGATACAATATCACCTAAACTCTTCACAGCCTGCTTGGAAGATGTATTTAAGCTTCTCGACTGGTCTAATAGAGGCTTAAACATTAATGGTGAGAGGCTGACCCATCTGCGCTTTGCCGACGATATTGTCGTTTTTGCCAGCAACGTGCAGGATCTGCAGGCCATGGTGCAAGAACTGTATGAATTGTCACTCAATATCGGTCTAAAAATTAACGCCGCAAAAACAAAAATCATGGGCTATGACGACGACATTGATAATATTCTTGTGAATGGCCAGCAAATAGGAAAACTGAAGGAGTACGTATACTTAGGACAGACTTTGAGTATAGCGATGAACGGACAAGACCGCGAAATCAAGCGCCGTATTTAACTAGGGTGGGGTGCTTTCGGTAAGCTGTTCGACGTACTCAAGTAGAAGCGGGTGCCCATAAATTTAAAGCGTCTCATGTTCGAGCAGTGTGTCCTCCCAGTCATGAAATATAGGGCTGAAACTTGGACGCTCACCAAACACTCTATCCAACGCATGCAAGTCACGCAGAGAGCTAGGAACGAGGCATGTTCGGCATCTCCCTCTATGATCGGGTGAAAAATACCGAAATACGGAGACGAACGAGACTCACGGACATAGCGGAAGTGATAGCAAAAGGAAAGTGGAAGTGGGCGGGCCATATATGCCGTAGACTGGATAGAAGATGGGGGAAGAAAATGCTGGAGTGGAGACCATAGACGGGACGGAGGAATGTGGGAAGACAACCGACTAGGTGGACAGATGATCTCATTAAAGTGGCCGGAAGAAACTGGATAGCCATAACACATAACCGCCAAAAGTGGAGAGATTTGGAAGAGAACTTCACTCAGCATTGGGTGGTCAAAGGTTGAAGAAGAGAAGAAGAGAGAATGTTGATTTAAGTATACATACATATTTTAATTGTTACGCAGTAATCGATTGTTAACCTTCATCGGTAGTATAGAAATCGAAATATGGTACTATAGACAACAATATGAAAGTGCTTTTGTGAGATGTTTAACAGAATATAATAAAATCAGCGCTGTAATTAATTTGAAATTCGTTCAAGTCATCTTGGACATCACTTTCCTAACGCGGTCAAAAACGAACGCACGTGTTTTACAACCCAGGTCCAAGACTCACTACTACCTGCGCGCAAACAATAAAGGTTCACGGACAATTAATTAGCGCTAATTGTTCACTCTAGTATTAATGATTTCAGGTGTGTGTCTCAAGTGTAAAACAATGTATACCAGCGCATTTACTAATGATGATTACTAGAAAGTAAAAGCCGACCACATAAAACACAAGCATTCAGGTGTGCTTGAACAAATTTCTATGAAAAATAAACAATACATACCAATACATACCACGCTCATAAAAGGTATATTATGTAAGTAATAGCTTAGTCAAGTTTAAAAACTAAGAATATTTTTTCTGCTGCTTTCTCGTTTAGTTATGTTTATTTCCATTATGTTTTTTATTATATTTATTTTTTATTCGTTTATATTTTTTAATGTTATTTTTATTGTGGTAAAACAAACTATACCACTAAAAAACTGGACCAAAAAATAAAAGGTAAACAAACGTCAAACGGTTATAATCCGACTAATTTTAATAAAACAACCCCCATACCGCTAAATGGTTACTTTTGTAGCACTCTTTATCATATTTACATTTATGATAATAAATTTAATTAATACATTTAATTTATTATCATAATTAAAGAGTGAGAGTGCCATTACAGAGGGTATATAGAGTAATTACTTACTTATACAAAATAACACTTGGATGCTAAACTTTGCACTTTGCATCGTTAATAAAGTTTTATTTATAAATTAAGGTATTTTAAAACAGCAAAATTTACCATAACATTAAATATAATAATTTACTACTTACGCTCATATGCAGTTGCTCAGCGATTTGACTAATATTAAATCCTTGTCCATGCAAAATTATTATTTGATTACGTTCTTCGCGTACGAGATTTCTGAACGACATTATGCACAAAAATGTTCCAGCACAGGTCGGTGTCCAATATTCGCGCACAGGTCAACGTTTAGGCAATCAAGGGTCAGGTAAACAGAGCAATGGTCAATATGCAAAAGGTCCGGTAAGCGCGCCAAAGTCAAATAGTTCGTACGTAAAATTCACAAAAGGATTACACGTGATGCGTCACTAAGCTGCGCAGTGCAGGTTGCAACTAATATTGCGATAGCGCTTTCCTAATAGGCGAAAAAGTGTAAGGGGGCGTGGTTTGCCGCCGACGCACGATTTATGCGAAAAATTTTTTAAATGGTCAGGCGGCAATGGCCGTGATAGTACCTACGATTATTCGATTTCGCACACTTAAGCAAACTCACAATAATGTTACATTCCGGTTCAAATGGATAATCTACATAGCTTAGACATAAAGATCGGTTGTTAAATTCGCGTAGGATTAGTCATACAGTGTCTTGTAGAAATAGCTATTAATTGATATGTTCGGCATTGTAGATAGAGCACGCTCTTGTTAGTGTTCGTCATCTCAACAATGTATAGGCTTTGTGGTACGCCCGCTCTCAATAGCGGAGGATCGAGACGTCTTTGACTACTAATCCACTAATTGAAGATGATGATAAGTACCTACAAGTCGTACCCAAGTTTATTGATTAAATGTTAATCTACTACACTTTAATTAATACCGAAAGTAGGAGTTGATGTCAGAGAGGATTATACTATTTGGGGAGGAGGCAGGTAGAAGTTGCGAAGTTGTATTGCTCTTTAATATAAACACTTCACTGGTTCGATCAAAAGAATAAGGACTGAAGACTGAATGTTCTCATATTCTCTCCACGTAACAGGACTGTATCTTACATATTACTTTTATTTTTACGTCATTAGACTTTTACCATTCGAATTGAAGTCTGTGAGTAACAGCGTATTGTTCGTCTCCTGATAAATACAATTTCACAGAAAATGTGGAGAGTGAAGTAAAAAATCTTCCCCTTATTTTCCGCGTTTCGCCTGATAATGTGATTTGGGTACCGGGAGTGCAATAGTGACAAGCCTGTTATTGAGTTTGTATCAAACTTTGTGAACAGTGTGCGTGCGAACGAAAAAAAAAGCTTGGAAACATGTCGTTTTGATTAGGTACTTTACTGTAATACTTTCTTGAATATTAGCCTTAATGTGACAAAGGAAAAGAACTTAATGTTCCATAAAATAATATAAATATAAAAAGAATTCTTAGGTATCTGTTCGGTACCTATTTTTCATAACATGAATATAAAGTACAACGAAAAGAATACATAATGGTTAAAAGTTTTAATGTATTATAGAACTTCTTGTAATAAACTTGCCATTATTCTGTCTGGAAATCTTATGCAAAGAAAATCTTTTCATTAGGTGATAAAAATACGCAAATTAGATGAAAAGAGAGCGGTGTAGCGGCGTCGCGCGAAAAACTTCATTAGCGCTGCGAGCGAGCGTGTGAATACTTTACACGTGAGAACATGCAGATGCGTATGAATGGCCTGACATGAATACTCACGTTTTTAGTTTTCACAATTTTTTGTTCCTCATATCATGTTGACAGCGTTACCTAATTAGTAACAGCGGAAAATAAGTACGGCTCGTAGCGCTGCTATGAGCTACGCGCTCTCGAATCAAATTACTCCTACTTAAAAGGTTGTAAACCTAAATTCTTAGCTACGGTCACAAACTTATTTATAGCTTGTATAATAAAATAAAATCGTAATTTCTAACTATTCTTGTGAGCAGTCAAATTAAAACTTTCTGCTTCCGGTTCCTAATAAAATTATAAACATGAAAATAATTTGGTTGTGATGGTACGCGATGGCACCGTCAATACAAAGTTCCTAACTCTGACTTGGAGCTGCTTCATTATGTATACGTTACAAAGCCAACTATTTTTTTACGGATTTCTAATTAGGCAGGTCGGTATGTACGTGTTTGCAGCTTATCCGACCAATTAGCATAGCAAACGAAGGAGCTCGCACGGTGTGGTAGTCAGCGCGGCCTCATTATGAGGGGGTCGCATGATGCGGCCTCACAGCTGTTTCCCGAGCGTCGAATGCTCGCTGCTGATATAATATGCAGCATCTATTTCGTCGGCTAGAATACAATCGGCCGTAGCTGCAACATGCTACTCGATCTATGTCCCTCATTGTTAAAATGGTTTATCGTAGTTTTGGAATATCCACTGTTGCCATGCGAGAACATAAAAGCTCGTATTTTTATTTTGAATATAAACAGTCATACTATACTTGGGAATATGTGCCCAAAATCTATGTAGGAGTAGCTTTTGTTGTAACCCTAGATTTTCTAAGAAATTCAATTCAATTGTAACGCAACTTTATTACATGGCCACGCACAGGCGAAGTTAATTGAATTCATTTCGAATTACTCTTTTGCAGTCCCGAGCTAATATTTATAGTGGGCGATATTGCTTTTCGCATAATCGGTGGCTCATGTATCATTCGTAGCGTCTGACATGACTCTATTATTAAGTCCCAATCGATAGCATTAGCAGTTATGTTTGGGCGGTTAAATACTCGCTCGAATTCCTATCTAGATTTTATTTTTCGAGTGGGGGACACAAGTTCTGGATGCCTACATTGTGTGACGCTTGATTGCCGAGTTTGATTGCAAAATATGATTTGAATATTGATGGGAATGTTTGTTTTTTTGAGTATCCATGTGATCTGTGATAACGCGACCACTTGCCATCTGTTAGTAATAGGATGTTCTCGAGTATCGTAGCTAAGAGATGACCCGAGATCTAATCAGAAATGTGCAGCTGCATCATCTATCACTATTATTTCACTTGCATACTAATAACCTAATTCTCAGATCACGAATAGTTGGTCGGTAGCTTATAATTTTAGCTATAGATACCCAAAGCTGATTAGTTTACCAATCAGCTGAGCAGAACCATTATAGCACGTATATTTATGTGTCTAACCGTGCCTAACCTTATTTTAAAACAAAATCGAATAACAACAACAAAGGTACAACAAGAACGCTCAAATCTAAGCTTAAAGTAACATCAAATTGTTGAATAATCAATAGTTTTAGGTACACAGCTAATAGCTGATAGCGCTGCCTATTCTGAGCAAACTAGGAGTATTTTCCAATTAAAGTTTTCCCATGAAGTTTGTTCAGAGTACGTGACGCAGAACGAATTGGTGTCGCAGATGTCGATAGATAATGTGCCGACTAGGCATTTTGTGACACAGTTTTAAACCGCACTAGTTATCCAAATGATTTTAATTTTTGGATGAAAATGTTTTATCCGTTCTTTTAGATGAAAGGTTTCTGTTTTTCTTTTTTATCCCGGTTTAATATAAAAATTTCATTTTCAAAAAAAAAATCTGAGTTTGATGCTGAAATATAATTCACAAAAACACAAAAGCTCGATGTTTCACTTTTTGCCTTATCGCTGTTATTTTTGGGGCCTTACACGAAGTCTGTTAATTAACTTGCTGGACGCGAAGGCATTTTTCCTTTTCTGCTTTAAAATTGGCTCTTTCTCATTTTCTCGATCAATAGAGCGGTTACATCACAACGTTGGCAATATTAGTGCAGAGTCGGTGCAATATCTTTAAATGAAACCTTCAGAAGCGGCGGTTCCTTGGATACTTCCGCAGCAACAAATTACTAGCGCCGAGTATCCGGAACCCAATATCATATTTTAATAGAATTTAAAATGAAACTTGGGTTTTCATGTAAGCGGATCCAGAATGTAATGAGTGTATTCATTTTAATAGAGTAGAGCGAATATTTTTGCAGGCCTTCAAACGCGTGGATTTGATGACTTCGCTTTCGCAACTACCTAATTACGTTGTCTATTGGGTGGCTTTCATCAGTGTTCTAGTGAGCAATATCCTGCATACATATGTATGTCATGTGCTGTTCAAACATTTTGAGTGACGCAACAGTTACACAAGCAAAATTGACGTGAAGGCGCTCCCCTAGTGCTAGTCAAACGTAGGCAAACATCATTTAGTGTAGCGTCATTCTGAATACACAGGACTCCCCCACCACGTAAACTTATAATTTATTATATTATTTACCAGTACATTTTCAGTTCCAGTAAAAGTATTACTGAACCGAATTTCAGTCAAATAAAGTTAACAAGGGTGTGGTATCCTGTGGGAAAAAACCCTTGTAAACTATTTTATTTAGTTTTCGCCGAAATACAACTATGAAAGAAAGTCGAGAAAATATATATAGTAGCTACTTCTACTTACGTAAACACATATATTTTTCTTACATAAATGAGTCTGAAAAAGCTTTTGAATAGCCTTTACTTTGACATCGGTGTATCTACGATACGAAGCCACTTTATAATGTAAGCCAGTACTTGTGTCCCCTTTGTAAACATCCGGGAAGGGTAATGTATCATGTCGTGGGAAGCACTTTCTGGACATAACGAGATTAGTAAAGAGATTACTAATTAAGCTAATACCCATTCGGTTTCTATTAATGACAAGGATACACAAGGAAGGGTTGTGGGTTGGTTATTAAATATTATCTGCTCGACTCCCACGCTCGTGTTTGTAGGTCTTCCAGACTGTCAATCTACAAGCAGATTGAAAAAATAATGTACATTATAAACTTGAAATCTATTTGTAGTAACATTAGCCAGCTTTTAACGACGTTGTAAAGAAAAAACTTTGTTGACTGGGGAAATATCTACTTTTACATAAACCGCATGCCAAGGCAACGGCCTCATGAAACTGTTCAATACCACATTATATGGAGTGATAAAATTCCGCTTTCGTGTGTCGGTATCGATTATAGCAGAACACATTAGCGCGATAGTATCAAAACACTTGTCGGCTCGTGTCGCCACTCTCCGGAATGGAGAACGACAGCCGCCACAGCCGCGCCCCCGGGGAACAACACACACATGATACACCCTGATGATGATTATACAACCATTACTTGTATCAACATTTTGTGCACACAACATCAAATGAGCTTTTTACAACACGATTTTGTACCTCCACATAAAATACCAGCACCCACAGAAAATGAGAAAATGTAAAGTCGACTATGAAACATAAATTGTTTTTTAATTCCAAAATAAAATAGTAGTTAAGTGAAAAATACAAATCGAAAAACATAACAGAAATACCTGCAGCTGAATTCCAAACGTTATTTGAATAAAGGCTGTATTTTAACGAAACTTTAGCCGCGCTTGCTATTCAACGAGAAAAAAAGTGTTTTTGTATTGTTTGCGTTTCAGCATTAGCATGGAAACTAGCCAGCATTTATTTAATTTACGAGCTACCCGTTGCCGCGCTCAAAGTAGTTGAATCCTGTCGTCTGTCGGGCAGGCTCTGTGAATAGATCGGCTAAATACGTCCACCGCGGCCCGCGGAGCCTCCATTTGCATAATGGACGCAGACAACGCCCTTCGAACGAAACTTGCAAAGCAACTGAGAAATCGAACGGTTTCGTGTGCGACAGAGTAGGCTTTGTGAAACTATTTCACGTTTTACAAACACAACTTGAAAATGTTACTTTTATACAGGGGGCGACTGAAAGACACGAAACCTGGTCGACCGTTTGCCGAGTCACGCAAAGGATTGAGTGATTTTGAATTAACCCACTTTCAAAAGTTCATAACGCTCTTTGTATGTACCACCATTACATGCTAGTTTACACAGTATTTATTTATTTATAATATCGGCTAAACCGTTCCGCATGTGCGTGAAATATTTCGAAACGCATTGTTTAGTTTAGTGGGCGCTAAGTGTTGACATAAACTGGATTAGTGAAATAACAAACAACGCGCCCGGCCTACTGAATACTATGTTGGTAGACAGTTCAACTAAAATAAAAACTTACCTACCTATATTGATACATCGATAACTTCGCGCTGTTTTCTTTTAGCCGGAAGCCATTTTCATAGACATATACCTACCTTACATTGGAAATTTCTTTGACCGAAGAATTTCTTAATGAAACGATAAATTCCGTTGCTGATCAAAGTAATGTTACTACCAGAAGGTTTTATAGAATCCAATTTTTTATCTCAGAACAAGTTTTAATGAAATTAGTATTTGTAGCTGCTAAGCAGGACCTAGTTTACCTAATCTTAATTACATTAGGTCGCCGCTTTGTTATTCGTTACTTTCATAGTTAATTTAGCTTTTGTCCAATAAACATAGATACAATGTTGTTTGTTGTGTAGCTTTAAGTAAAAGTTCAGTTGAATTAATAAAACACTTTGTTTGTTTCAGGTAATGAATCCTTCAGTATCGAGGACGTTTCTCTTCGCCATCAACATGTAACCGAGGTAGCCGAGGTTTGAGCACACCTACGCGACGGTCTCTTTGCTCAATTTTTTCTTTGTAGACGCCAATCAAATTTCACGCTTGTCGACGTCTCAGCCCAACATAGCATTTCTTTGTCGTTCGACGGCACGTAGACTGTCGTCCTCAGTTTTTATCGCGTTTCCTCGTGCTCCTCCCGTCATTTGCGAACCCTTAAGCGGCCCGGTGTCGACAATGGACTTTTTATCGACGTACCGCCTTTACTGTCGTGCACATACGCATCGTTTGCCGGTCATAAAGTTCCGAGGGACGCGGCTTGTCTACCGAGCCGTGGAATTTTGCTCTCATGATGTTCCTACGGTCGTTTGCTCATAGCATATGACTCTTGAATTTTAACCAATTTTTACATAATATGATATGGCATGAGGTGCGAAATGGAGACGCGGTTTTGTTAAAATTGAATGGAAAGCTTACAACTCTTGAGGGTAGGATTAATTCAATTTGTAACAAGTATTTATATCTTACGCTTTTGTAACTGGTATCTTTCGACTTGATTCCACTTAACGATTCTTTCGACTTCCAAAACGCTTTCCGTAACTTCGGATAAGTGCGAAGACTTGTGCAAGAGTTGAAGATAAAAAATAATTTAGTAGCCTCGTCCTGGAGGACGTTATCTACGCTGGGTGCGCGTGGCGCGACGCGGTCGGGTTGCGTGTGTTTACCCGCTCGCCCTCACAAAGCAACCCAATATATCAAGCTGTCGGCTCGACTTTGCCATGAGCCGCAAGATGTTGCTACACGAGCCGCTGTTTGTCAAGTTCCGCTACGCGACACTCTAAGTATTGTTCGCCTGAAAACCGTTTAATAGTAACAAACATAATTCATAGTTTTACTATACTCGTACTTCATATTTTAAAATGGCTTCCGCCAAAAAGAAAACAGCGCGAAGTTATCGATGTATCAATATAGGTAGGTAAGTTTTTATTTTACTACGGCCACAACGTAGGCTCCTAACCACTAGACGATCACGGCCAATAGTAACAAACATAATTCATAGTTTTACTATACTCGTACTTCATATTTTATCCGATACGTATTTTAAACAGAGAAAAAATTGAAAAACAAATACCTTTTCTATTCAATGTTAAAAGAAACGTATCTTAGGCGGTTCTACAAGGATAGCTTAATACAGCCGCCTGCTCTATCAGCAATTCTGTTGGAGTGGAAATGAAATAAAAGTGTACAAATCACGCGTGAAATTGAGTTCGACCCGATGCTGAAGTCATTGTTCGCTTGGAAAACTGGCTGCCACTCCGACAACCGACATATCGCACAGGAACAACGGCGAGCGGCGGCCCACGCCAGCTACAGTTTTTGAAACCCATTTATTCCCAAACAAAACATGTTTTTGAAACCCATTTAGATTTCAAACGGGCGTCTAGGTGTTTTTCAATAATTCAAACATTTAATATTAGAATTCAGAATGTATACGATGTCAACATAAGTACTTATTTAAAATCTTGGAAAGGTCGGGAAGTGTCGGGTTTTCTTGACACTCGGGTTGTGGAAAAAGCTTTGAAGAAGACATAACTCAAAAGTTAGGATTCTGGAGCAGTCGGTGGGCGGGCTGGATGTGTACAAAGTTTCATGTTTTCAGTTCGGACGGCGCCCTCGGGACTCATTTATCTGCCAGCACAAGGGAAAGAGATAATTAATTGAAATTATGCTGTCAGGCTCACGTTATTTTCACACTAAGTCTAAATTATTTTCAAGATTCAATGCAGTTTTAAAGTTTCAAAGCCCGCGCACAGAGAGTTCGTAGGTGTATCTGCTATGGATATGACTGCTAGGAGTAACGAGAGAGATCGTTTGTAGTGCAGAATGTTTTAGTTGCATGCACTAAATCTTTTGTAATAAAAGGAGCGGTCTATGAGCGCTGGGAGGCGCGGGCGTCACGCTTCAATGTACGCACATACATTACATTAGCATCAACGAGATTGCATTCCCGTTGTAAATGGAGGCAATATCGAAGTGACGGTAGGTCGCAGTGCAGCCGCGCTTCCTCGCAGGGCGCCGGGTCATTTCCATATTATTCGTGACACGTCCGGTTATGTAAATGGGTCCCGTGCCGAGTGCCGACGCCGATGCCGGCCCGCTTGCCAGTTCGCACGCTGCGCTATCCGCACCCAAGCCTGAACACGTTCAATCCACCTATCACTTCATTTACCCTGTCATGTCTTGCAAATATTTCTTTTCGTCAGCTCACTTTATTAATGAAATAATACCCGACCGCATTTCTATTCAGTACGGATACTTGCAAAATAGGACAAAAGCTCAAAATACAATACCGTTTAGCTAATGTCAATTTATCGTAGACCCCAATTTATACATTTATCTGGCTTTCGTCTATGCCGTTTGAAATATCCGTCTAGCAGCGAGTTAATGTAGGTTCAATAATAGTCCCTCTAATTGAGGATCGAAATATTGCTCGCTGAACGGTCTGAATTGAAATTGAGAATAGTTACATCACTAAAATTTCAATAATGTTGCTATTGAACCGTCTGCGGTTTGGTCTTTCAGTTCATAAAACCTCCAATTAAAGCTATTGCAGCGTCAAATTAAAACCGACCACGGGTGTATATCAATCTGGGAGTCCATTCACATATTGAGTATAATAATAACATACAAGCCGAGTATAAACACGTATTAATAATGGTGTCGTCAATGAAGTTTTAATAATGTAATTAGTCGGGAGCATGGCCACGTCGCACTGAGCGGGGGGACACCCGCGTCGTGTCCATTCATCGCTTCTATTATTATTTAGATAATAATACGTCGTGGACACGCACTAATAATTACTTACACTACGTAGTAAGTAGTACTCATTCATTGAATTTTGATTAGGTACTTAGTGAATGACTTACATAGTAACTTGACATTAGAAAACATGACGTGTGTACCTACCTCATTTGACTTTTTTTTTAACCAAAAATTGCTTTCCATAAAGTTTTATGGCCACATGGTCAATAAGCTCTAATGACACAATTTCTAATACTTCGTATCTGATACTGCAAGCGTGCACATCTTCCGAGCGATAAAGCACCCCAATATTTTATTGCTGCAGGGAAAGTCTGTTATGTTTGCAGAGATTTAAGGCAGACAATAGGGCTCACTATCTACTAAAGCTCACACATTTCGCAGAGCATTAGGCAGCTATTGTACTAATACTAAAGTATTGTAGGCACACTGTACTTACTTGGTTTTATTCATTAGTGAACACGCGGTAGTCCCCGAACGTTAATTAACTCAAAGCTCGGCTTTCAGTGGTTACAAAACCATGCGATAATACCCCTTACTGGCAGGTACGTTCACCAGATAATACCTTTATCCTGATTCCACGTCCGTCTAATCAACTCGAATTGCTATTACAAAAGAAATGGAAGAAAAATGCTGCCTTTTGAAGCGAAACCCTGTAATTCTGGCTACTTTAGGATTGCTTTCACGTTTAGATTTTTATTATTATGGGTTTATTTATAAAGAGCTTTGTTTTTGGAGCTGGTGTTATGCCTAATTGTTATTTAACAGTCACCATCCGATTAACTCTGATAATAATATACTGAACTACGTGGTTAAAATAAATTTTATAATAAACGAATTAAGTGGCCTTAAATGTTTGGCATTTAAGCACTAATTCACATTAATGGGAAATTATGCCCAGTGTTTTGATTGTGCGTATAATAATAATAACAGTATATAATTGGCTTAACACGATGTATAAAAAGTAGTAGTATAAAAATCCAATCATCGAATGACCGTTCCACTGATTTTATTTATTTGAGGCATGATAGCACGCTTCTTTAAACAATTAGAGCATCGTCTCAAGCGTGTATATAAGAAGATGCTTGATATTTGCCTTAGTTCAAATAAAAGCGTACTCCTAGTAGACGCCGCGCCGAGCCCAGCAAAGCGAACCTCCCGTTTACCTCTCGGCAACTCTAATGCGCACTCACTTTAATTAAATTACTGATCGAGCAATCGAGAAGTGCACCGGAACCCTCAAAGAGCTGCTCCGGCACTGGAACCCACGATCACGAACATCGATTTACACAAACTCTTTAAAAAAACATGGTTTCCTTTCAAACGGAGCTCAAAGCATTATCGGGTCGATAGAAAGGCCTTTACTCCGATGTAGTTTTAAAACCAGCAATTTGTGTTTTGCACTGTTAAGGCAACTCTGCTTCACCAAGTAAAATAAGCAACATGAATTAGAGGGTTTGATATGGAAGGGCGATAACAAATCCCTGACATTATCGCGTCTCATATACCCGGCAGGCTTGTGTGAAACGCCGAATATCTGGGTTTAAATAAATCGCTCACAATCGCAGAGCTTACTCTTCGTACCAACGAGCGAACAAATTAATTGAATGTAATCGTGTGTGTTACTCGTGAACACTGCGTGCTTTAAAACGTAAATGATCTTCTAAAGCGTTTGAATGCTTTCATTGAGTGTTCTTGCTCATTTGTAGCTTGCTTTACTCATAAATTCTCTTGTAATAGACGTATATTAGGGTTCGTTTAGAATATTCATCATTCAGGAGGAATAAGATTTCAAGCCTGTGCTTTAAGGCTGCATAAAGCGTGGATGAAAAAATAATGAAATGCAAAAACACCTCTTTTTTAAGTCGGTTAAAAATCTAAAGGAAATTAATACAAATTGCGTGTGTAACAATAGCTTTCAATTCAATAAAAAGCCTTCAAAGACTGCAATATTAGTTAGGATACTATAGTAGCAAGGGTGCCTTGTAGGCAGTCTGGCGATATTCGTTTATACAGCGATAGTGATCGCGTTACGTGACATTACACGGTTTTGGAATCATGGGATTCCCAGCCACAGGGGTGCAGTCATTCGTGTTCCTGTGGCACCCAGACACACCTCACCCTTGTTACACGGGTGCATTTAATTATGCAAACAATTACCCTCACCAAAATGGTGGTAAAACCAACCGGTGATTACTCAACTTTTAACAAAAACAAATTCTTATCTTAACAAATGACGCCCGTCACAATTTTTAAACAATTGGTCAATTGTAACGCGTCCACATTTAAATTGAGAGTCAATGGATCGTCGAACAAAATGGCCATTACTTCCAATTGAACCAATAACTGTGTTGTAATCAATCAATAAGATGTCTTTCTACGTGTTTCACAATTCGTCGCAAGTTGCTACGGCCGCTAGGCTTATAGGCGAATTACAGCGACTATATATTGCCGTCTTATTATTAGACATGAAACATAAAATCTTTTATGGGTAAAGGTAGTACACGTTCCGGCGCGCGACATCCTACAACAAAAATTGGGAACGAAGCGTAGGAACAAGTTTTTTGCGGTGAAAATACGGCCGCGTAACAAAGAAGTTACCTCAGGAAACAAAACACACAGGGTATGGTCCCTCCATACCCTGCAGTGACAATAACTGTGAAAGCAAAGAGAGTGCATCAGCATCTTGCCTTTGTGTCGCACAACCTCATACACTTAACTCTGCTGCTTGCTAATGTATCAATCTTGCTGATGGACAAGTTTCAGCATATCTCTCTCGAGTCGCAATCTCAAAAGTATCCCACCTTCCTCCACCTTGCGAAAAGTTACTTGGAGTCCCGTTGCTTCAATTTTTAAACACCTTTTTTTTTTAGAACAGTTTTTCACAAAATAAAAGGTTATTTACTTGTCTGTTATCAAAGTTTTGCGAAATCAAATTGCTTTTATTTGATACAATAAAAGCGCCTTTGTTGCTTCCAATCACAATCGAATCTATCAGATATTTTTATTTTGGGTGTTTGTAGGTTTTCTGCGTTATTCTCTTTACACAAATATCTCATATAAGTAATATAAATGGAGTGTCGTAACGAGGCGAAAGGGATTCTCTAAGGATTTCCTTTCTGTTGTTAAATCCGGAGAGTTTACACAAATCTCACGTTTGGTGTTGGTGCGGCTGTTAGCGCTTGTTAAAATATTGCGCTTTATTTCCATAATGCTATTTCTATTCCTTTATTCGTGCCATGCATCCATTTAATAGTACGTGGATTTTATGAACAATACATTTGGATTCTCGTCAATAAGTTACATTATACAACTGTTCCCAAGCTTTCAAAAATGCAAATCATTGTCGATAGTCAATAGATATGTAATAAAATAATCATGAATAATCAGGTTCGGGTTCTTCATAAGCCACTTGTCTCATTGTACTACCTATGGGCATGCATATAGTGAGTGACGCTTCCCTGCTGCGTCGGCGGCGCGGGCGCAGCGGGAGGGCGCGTTACTTACTGCAATTGGTCACGATTACAATTTCACTGACCGTATAAACCCTAATTTAAAATAATATAGATTATTTTTTATGTAACGCGCGAGTCGTTTCTGTCAAATGAAACGATAGTAAAACGCCTGTTCAATTCATCTACTCACCGAACAACGACGTTTCTCAACAATAATATCAAAAGAATGCGTCCCATAAATTTATCGGTTGTAAACGGAACAGTTATTCCATGGGTCGGAGTAGTTTATCACAGTTCATGGTAATTCTTGTAAGCTGATATCGTATCTGGCAACAAAATTGTCGCTACTTATGCCGAACTCAGCTATGACCCCATTCCTGATACATAAAGTAGTTGCTTTACTCCATATTATAGGTTACCTGTTCTTGGCGCCATGCGCCAGCGTGTTTTCAAATGCTGACTGAAAAATTCCTGGTAATGTTGTAGAGCTTTGTGGCTACTCGTATAAGAATAAGGTCGATAACCCATTCTATATTTTATATTTTATTTATTGTATTATATTGTATTCTATATGTTGTTAGAACCACTTTCCCCCTTTTCATATAAGATGGTTTATGTTGGAGGATTACGTAATTTCTAATGAAGAGATTCTGGTATTTTTTGCGAAGTGCCTATAGTAATGGGTACTGCCCAACCCGGCCTCATTTACTCCTATTTTTACGAATGTTATAAAAATCGCTACCTTCCTCCTCGTATTTTGCACCAAACTATTAATTGGTGCCTAAAAATAAAAGCTGGAGTAAAACGATTGCCATACTCTCAGAATACCTTGGTCAGCGGTGGCCGAAGTTAAATTGGTTTGCCAGGACACAGAATTAAGTTATATACCTGTGCCTGCGCGGTGTGCCAACCTGGCACACGGTGCACGCCAGTTTGTTGGCAAATTGGCAATTTTAAGGCACTGCATGTTCCTTCAGGATTAATTTTCTCCTTAATTAAAGGCAGCTTTTCAGCTAAATCACTTACCTACTCTCTACGTTGATAAAGATACATTGTTGTTACTTAGTACAGAGATAAGTTCCTTAGTTTCCTAAGTTATCTATTGAACAGGTTAAACAACGTGCCCGTTGGAATAAAAAGTACGTCTAATAAACAACAATAAATCTCCTTTGGACCATCATCGCTTTGAGTGGTCATTTATTATTCCAACCAGCGATAATTATTCAAATATTTTTAATATCACCTTTTTCAACAAAATGTATGTTGACAAATGAGGGATGCGCATACAAAGATCAAGGGTAGGTCCCTCCCTTTATTTGCATTTAGATGGGTGCGACAAGTTATTGTGAAGTGCGGGGAGGCGGCCGGGCGCGCGGCCTCTGCTCACCGAGTGTCGAGTCACCGCCTGCCTTACCCCACGCCTAATTACCGGCACTAACAGTAAACCTATGTAATTGCCAATTAAAGCCAAAGGAGCCCATCTAATGCAGATAGGTAACGACATAACATCCACCTGTGTAAGAGCATTTGCGCAATCACAGTCTAATCCCTCTGAATGTTTTATGAGACTAATCTTATCGATAATTGAATAAATAAACATGTAAATACCTTGTAGAATGCGACTATGCAGCCAACTTTACAAGCCATTAAGCCCATTTGCCTAATGCCTGTTCAATATATTCGGTTGAATAAATAGTAATGCGTTGAAAATGTCGTAACGGCACGCAATGAAGAGAATACTTTCCCGAGTGTTTATCAAACAAAACAGCTGATGTAGCACATCATATCCAAACAGGTGGCCAGTAGTAAATCTCTGTCATCAAACATCGGATAAGGGTCTACCGTTAGGCGGCAGTGACAAGTGTATTCACAGGCACCGCAGCTCCGCTCAGCCCGAGCCTACTCATACGCCAAACGAGCGCTCGGAAAATATAGAAAATTTCTTAGTGCTTACATAGTGTGTTTAACTTCCACCGAGCTCTGATAGATACAAGTTTTGTTGCACTATGTTTATAACATTTAACTCCTACTAACAGTGACTGTCCACACGTTTCTATGCGTAAAATCATCTACAATGAATCAGACACCTTACGACGAAGTTTGCCGGACTACAGTTACTCATAGAAATCATTCTTAATTTGAGTGTACAAAAGTACGTCCATTCTACACAGGCCTACGCAAGTTGTTCACAATGATTAGGAAAAGCGCATAGCCGTACAGCCGTCCGGTCCCACGACACGACATTACATGACGGATTGTAAACAAGACAAGAATGTGCGGGGGCGATCCATCTCCGGCGCTCCGGCCAGGGATTCACGACGATTAGTTGTTCCTTAAAGCAATAACCTGTGAAATTGTTCCTGCTACTAATTTTACTTAATCCGTTCTTCGGCAAGTGCCCGACTACCCGCGAGGGATAATCCTGTCTTAGCTGTAGGTTGCTTGATGAATACATTTGCTTAGATTGAATTATGAACGGCAATATCTATGAATAAATCTGAAAGATAATTTGAGTATATTGGCTCGGTTTGAATACATAACATAAATACCAAGAAAATGTACCTAATAGGCAAGAGAAATAAGACAGATTTTTTTGCGAATTTGGATAATTTAATTCGGGAATTATTATAATTTGGTTTAAAAATGCTGTTCCACAAGAATACTGTCTCGTTATTTTCACCCCTAATCCCTAAACTGTTATGTTTTCTTTCTTTTACACCATTTATTTACAATAATCTCCAGTTAACGAGTTTTTACACAATACTCTAAGCATAGTGTTGGGGTGAGAAAATAATGCGTTTCAAAAACGCATTATTTTCTACAACGAACGTACGAAAATGTTTATAAAACTTAATTTCCCTAGGTGGATGTTGCACAACAAACATAAGTTTTTCTAGCTACAGCGGCTCTTGAATTATGTAGTGAAGCGTAAATTATCTCGAAGGAACATATTGCGCGTAGGAGCTGTTCATAGAAGCACACTTGAGGTCGAGTGCTCAAGAGGTTGACGTCCCTAGTTCGTCTCGTCGAGTGGCATGACGTGTATCGCGGTTACAGTTATGCATGCAGAAGGGGTTATTAAAAATAAATAACAATACCACTAACACTCGCGAGTGGTTCAGCTCGACGAGGAGGAAGGTTCAAGTAGAGTAGATGACGTTAGGGCGGAAGAGTTGTCGGCCTAAATAATATATGGTTCGATATTAGAGGATTCGTGATATTGGTTTGCTCATACAAATTATTCGCACAAACTGTTGAGAGACTTTAAACAACATTGTTTTCGAAGTGAGTGTGGCAGAAATTGATCTGTTTTTAGACAATCAGATGCTTTCGGTATCAGATGTTATAGAAATAGTATGCACGATTTCCAAGCGACTGTTGTGTTGCGTCCAATCTTGAATCGCAATAAATAACGACCGCCCTTCGCCACTTCCTAGTGTTTTAGCTGGGAAGAAGAAGTGGCGGAACAAACTCCCCAGCCACACATCTGTCTGTTAGGTTAGACATCACATATTATACATCACAAACCATTCAAGTTCAGTTACCTTAAAATTCTAATAAAACACAGCAGAAAGCTCAGCTCCCGTCGAAACAAGAATAATGTCATGCGTAACTCTGCAGCAATTCGTTGATCACAGATATTAGTATTATGGCTGTAGTTGATGTAGTCGCATTCCACAAGGAAGTCTATTTTAGACATTGTTAAATCACCATTCGTCCCGTTTCGTGAGTCAGGCGTTGCATGTTCTGAGAAACTGTCGCCAGTTACACGTTATGCGGTGTCGTCGGCAAGGCGCGCATTCTTGTTAACATTGCATGTCTTTGATACACATTTTTCCTTTACGTTATGAAATGTAGCGAGTCCTTACTGATATGAATGAAAATTGAAAATTGTGTTTGAAAATCTTGTGTTAGCATGAGTTGGCCCGCATAAAGACAATTATCCAGGCTATTTATGCTTAAATATATTTTTTGTAGCACACGTTGTACAGTGTCTTTCATCTCAGCACTAACTTAATGTACTTTCCCACGAAACTTTCCCAGATCCAAGAATGCCAACGAATATTTCGTTTCAATCTAGTTTGAGCGAAAAAAGTTGGTCTCCTTCCATGAAGCTACAGTGTCAATCCATCAAACTCACGTCCGCGAATCAATACTCTCTCGTTCGAGTATGTTACATAAAAAGGAATACAATGTAGTTATACTACGTGACAAGTCTGTTGTCGTAAAACCACAGACACACAGACATAAGGGCCCGCGTTCATGAATACCCGCCGTTGTCTCAAGCCTTTCAAATCCGATGTCGAGTTATTGATGGCACGTAATGATGCTCGCTTTGAATACATCCGTTACCGAATCCGGAATATACCTGCTCATATCGATGGAGGAAAAATGTCTTTGTTTTCAATATCTATCCAGTTCAATTCCGTGTTGTTATGGGGTAAATGATCCGAGGTATCGGTTTCAGGTTGTGTTTTTTCTTCGCTTTGTGCTAATGTTTGTTGATTCTTTTCTTTCTCTACGTCTTCACATGTTTTTTAATGCTTCAGTGGTTCTGTTTTCACTTAATAACAAAGACAGTTTATTCAGGTCTATGTACCTACTATATTTATTTGCTTACTTTGAAAGGACAAGGAACTTTAAAATATGGGTGAAAATTCAATAACAACCAGTGACTGCTACAATTCTCCAACCACAACATGTCGTTGAGTTGATTGTATTTGAAACCCGTACAACAGATTGAATTCAATGCCATCTACATATGTATGCACGTTGAGGCTGTAACAGTGATACGTACTGTGGATTCGCTGTGAAATTGAAAAAGGCAAACAATTTATTTAGCCGGCCACCCTTGCTCGTCCGCTGAGGGTACGCCATTATTTTTTACACCGCCTTCTTTCACCTCAATTTTTTCCAGTTTATTGTCGTTTTATACAAATTTTAGGAGCTATTCGATACGGTTTTGCTTAACGAATATTTATTTTATGATGATATCTAACCAAAATATATCCGCGGATCGCTGTTCATATTTTATGACTTGCTGAAAACAAACATTAGGGCCATGTTTTTAAACGACATCTTGCGTCATTGCACGCCTTCCCATATTTTGAAATGAGTTTTCCTTAAATTAAACCATATTTTTTCTCTTTCCGTTGCCTCTACATATTTGTGTCGTCAACTGAGGAGAAAGGAGAACAAGTAAGTAAATCAACAGTAACGATCCCTTGGAACCAAGACCGTCGTATCCAATAATGTATAGGATCGGAAGATTGCAGTGGTGACAAGGTGGTAATCCATCGCGGAGCACCATTAACCAACCCATTTCGTTCGGTTCACTTTTACGACTTTAACTGAAGATAAGCAGTTGATACGTTTTACGTACTTACGTTTCTCCTTTATTTCTCAGTCTACATGGAGACCTGATGAGAATCGAACATCCCATAGTGTAATGGTCTTGTTTTCTGGTGAGGTGATCGCTCTCTTTCGAATAGCAAAACGATGGTTAAATTGTACTTTGTAGATAAATCAGCACGCAGCCTTTCAAAATTTCAATAGGATCAATAAAAAGCACGCGTTAGTAAACACGAAGCGTGCTCGCTAATCAACTTCCAATCTATGCGTCAACAAATAACGAGTGTTTGGACATACGTACATACTAAATGCTGTATCCGTATCGGATCTATTCCATGTTTTTTAGATCCCTGTATATCTAAATAAAAACTCGAACAAAATTCAAATAAAAAAGGCATTCACATCTCCATACCGGCAGGTACATGGTTCCTATAAGATACTCGCGTAGGGAGGATAATGGCAACACATTTTCACGAGCAAAAATAATTTGCTATGCAGAAAGAGTCACGTTACCTATTGTGTTCATCGAAGCAACGGATAGGAAAATATGATGCTATCATCAGCTACTCCTACGTATTGCTATTTATCAGAAAGACTACATGACATTTTTCTTTAACATGGATAGCAAATCTAACATAGACTTTGGTGCACTTATATTCTCGAGGGTTTCCTGAAATGGTTCTAATGCATAATGAATGATGTACCAATTATTTTAATTGTCCTTTCAATAATTAATGCTGCTTTGGCTGGTCATGTATGCGAATGGATTGATGGTCCTCGATTTGCGGCTAATGTGCTCTATTGTGAGCTGGCTCCATTGGTAATAGCTATGTATACCTAGTGGCCATGCTAAGTAATTACATATTACAACTAGTACTACATAAGTGAGGACAGTCATAGAACCCCACTGTCACATTTCATAGAATTCGTGCGATTACAAGATTCGTTTTGCATGGATGAATCTATCTTTATTACACCATTTTGGTGACATAAATAGCATTCTTTGTCAAAGCGTCGATGTCACTTCTTCTTACATACCCTACGATGTAGGCGATTGCTACGACTATATTTTAGGGAAAATTGGCGTTTATGTATTCAACGAAGATTGGTCGTGCTGCAAAGTTTTCTGGTTTAGTTGCATCATGAAAACGTCTCTCAAGTGCTTAAATAACTGCATAAGACCAAATATTTCATTTTCTAACAGTTTATACAAATGACCGAGTTTCAGTTACTTACCCAATTTTAAAATCCATATCCATACTTCCATACTAATATTATAAAAGCGAAAGTCACTCTGTTTTTTGTTTGTATGTTACCTTTTCACGACTAAACGGCTGATCGGATCTTAATGAAATTTCGCAAGAAGATAGATTTCAACCTGGGGAAGGATATATATCATCACGCTACGACCAATAGGAGCGGAGCAGCAATGAAAAATGTTGCGAAAACGGGGAAAATGTGACGCAGACGAAGTTGCGCGGGACAGCTAGTTATTCCATAAACAAAAATCTTAATTAAAACCAAGTGTAAAACTTAATTTAAAAACTCACCGAGTATTTTTAAGAGAGACCTTTTAGATTATTTGTTTAGGATTCCTATTTGAGTTACGAAAGCAATCAAATATTTGGGTTATTAGCTATTCGTACATTTATTATACCTTGTTTGCACCCTTTTCGATTTACCTAAATTGAGAAATTCAAACAAGCGTTACTCTTAGAAAATGTTAACGTCATAATTGCTATTACTCTCTATTTTCTCATATTAATAAATGGTATTGTAAATTAGAATGTTATTTTACCATTCATCTTGCTATTTTCCCCTATTCAATAGGCTATAAGTAGGTACATAGCCCGAACACAATCGATGTTATTACAACGATCCCCGCTCGCTCAGGCTAAGCTCAGCAGCTCGCTTAAAATATTCCGGAACCACGAAAAACCTATGACGTGAAGTACCCTCTATCCCAAAGGCTTAGCAGGATAAGAGCTACGAGGGTAAAACCCAGTTGACTTTTTAACGAGACAAGCGTGTGTTTAATAAATCATTTAACTGAAAATGGAGATATGCGACGTTTATGTAAAATTGTAAAAGCAACGGTTTGCGTTCACGTCAAAGAGCTGTCCATTGGCAACACAGCGTGACAAATGAACAAATATTTTTTGTTAATGGACTCCGACACATACGCGTCCGTGTCCGCTTTATTACCCTTCAATGAGGCTTTATCTAGCATACATACACGGCTATCGTAACGTATCAGCGCGCGCGGTTGTTGTGTTCATTTTCAAAATGTACGGGGTAATGAATTCGCGGGACGTTACATTAATAACGCACCACAAAGGTGCTGCGAGGGCTATAGTGTTTCATTAACAGGATGGCCGGATTTTCCAGCGAAATATAATATCATTAATATAATGAGGTTGCCGTAGAAACATATTTAGCGTGAAATTCGCGGAAGCTTCCCGTGAAGTCCAATCTACGTGGAAAAGCATGGTTACGAGGATAATACCTAATTAAGAATGTAAACTCGGTAGATAGATAAGTTAATAATTACCAAAGGAGGTGGTTGGCGTGGGGGGGTCTGGAGTCTGAGTAGTAAGATACTTATGGCATGTGGATGATGCGTGGTGAATAGAAAAAAACTAACAACTACATAACTATAAATAACTGGGAAGCTAATTTTCCCAAACTTTAGATCAACATAGTTCAAAAAGTTGTTTAGTCTTTTGAAACTTCAAACTGTCATATCTCACCGGAAAGAAAGTGCAAATATACCGTCACTAGATGGGAAAAGTTGGAAAAAACTCCAAAATAAATAAGAAAACTACTCGAAAATGTCATACAGAGACTGAATAATCTTATCGAAACGAAAGCTCTATAGAAACCAGTTACTTTAAGTTGACTCTGCCAAGTAATATTGAGTTCGAGGAATGATAAGGAGAAAGCAGCTATTGGTAGGTAAGTGTAACCCGAAAAGCTAGACGAAATGGGTCTGAAAGACTGCCCAACCTCTTTTTTGGCAACTTTATCAAAGCATAGTCTACATTTAGTCGATTGAATGTGGTATAGAAAATGACAAAAAGAAATATTAAGGTATTCGTGCCCAGTCGGGTATTTTTTCCCTATCTACATCTACGGTCCGGGTAGTAGTAGTAACAATAAAAATAAGAGCTAGATATTTTGTGGAAATTATGTATATTGCATGAGAATATATATAAAATAGGAGTTATTGGAAGGTCAGTGTGATAAAGACGGTTGGGAAGGGGCAGTGGGCACGCGTGGGTCAAGGATTTAGTTCTGTGGCAGTTATTACTCCCGCTACGTGTCCCCTTGTCCCCCGTGCCCCCGTGTGTCCCTTGCCCCCAGTCTCCCACCAAAGCTTCCCACAATCGAGGGTGCGATCGGAAAACGCGATATCAATTCGCGAAACCTCTCTTTTTGTTGCGACCGCGTCCCGCGTCCGGGTGAAAATTAAAATGTATGGAAACCCGTACAAACAATAACGTTTATTAAAAATATTGATTGCCATTGTTAAGCAAATGGGTTGTAAGCAATCTTATTATTGTACGGTTGGGACTGCTTGAGTTGGTATGCGTTTCGCATCGTGGTAGACAATCGGAGGAAAAAAATAGTGCGTGTTGTCCATCCACGCGGAAGAAGTGAAACTTCGTAATACTACACGCATGCGTTCGAGTGCCACGCATTCACTCTCGTTATTTTATTGAGCTTCTAAATAATATTTTGTTGTTTTCTTGTTGTAATATTTTGATTACCTAATTATTACATAAGTTCATCGAGGTTATTCTACTCATGGAGAAAAAATTGAGCGAAGGCTAGTCACACCAAAGAGTCGAATGCATGGCTGTTTGCACGCCATCTTGCTTACCTAGTAGAACTACGTAGTCACAAATCTTGTAATACTGCCATCTCTTAGTGCGTTTTAGAAATATCCCATAACCACAGGCTCTTGAATATTCATTATGTGCCCGGATCAATAACATCTGCTCAAGAATGTAAAAATCAATATGGCTTTGCATAATTGCCGCTCATTACGTTCCTAGCACCCAGCCTTGGATAATTAGCACTTATTTTGAATTCACAAAGAGGCAATAAAGTTAAAAAATAACGTTGCACGCAACCAAAGCTGGTACCTACGGCTAACTACTCAGCTAGGCACTAAGGTCCCTGCAGCACGAATATTATATTATCTAAATAAAAATAAAAAGTATTGAATGCTGATAAAGCATTATGTTTTTTGTATGGTACAAGCTTTGAAATCTTATTTTAGTACTGTGCTCAGTAATCATAATACAATACTAACCCGCTTTCGTAGCCGACTGTATCTAGGTACTAAACGTAACATTTCTCAACGACGAATAAACTTTGTGAATTTTTCTTTGCCCTAAGAGCGTCACGTGCTGAAGCTTTTTATTATACTCACTCCGCCTGTCTGGAGGGATGTGGCGTATTCGTGGAATTGCCTGCCGTTTCCTTGCAAATGAAGCAATAGCTTCCGCTCACAGGAAATTTCATAGGAACCAATTAATACGTCTGCTACTGTTACTGTTTTGTGATCAGCAGGCTGGCTACAAGGACCTTGTCCGATTTTAAGTTAACGCTATTGAAAAAAAAAGCTATTCTCTTACAATGAATTGGGAAATAGCAGGCATGCATTCTTCATTGTAATTAATCTACCGCCTACACGAACATGTTAATTCCAAAACGTAAATGTCAGGTCAAAGTAAACCTCACCGTTATTCTATTGTCGTACCGTAATCTCAAGAATAAAATATTATTTTAAACGCAATATAAACCAAAAAAATAAATATACAAGAACCAAATTATAAACGTAACAAAATATTTTATAAGAGACGAACCACTGAGAATCATAAATAGGCCGCGTAATGAATTCCGTGAAGGGCGCCGCACTATGGAAAATCGTAGAACAACTGCTGATTAAAAATGGGTTTTGTCAATGTCGCTACTGGCATATTTTATTTATTTTACTCAATAGTTTAAGGACCAATCTAGAATATAATATCAAAAAATTATACATATTATTTGAAATGTTTTTTTTACAACTCTACAAACTTTATAGTTTTGACGGACGTCCATGTTAAGCCCGTTCACTTCATCACTTTCAAATTGATTTTATCGTTATACATTACAGGAAAAGGTATAATGTATTATATATTTCTGGAAACCTCGTCTTTTGAAGAATATGAAACACCTATTATGTATTTAATATTATATTAACGTTTACCTTAAAATAATTGCAAAATAAATAATGGTAAAAAAAAAGTTTATTTAAAGTTCATCGAGACTTTTGACAGTTACCCATGTTTACCCATGCTTTACATTTAATGTTGATTTGTAGTCTAGCTATCCATAAACATGATCAAATAAAAAAAAGTTGCGAATATTTGCGATTTTCGGAGTCATTTGTAAAAATGTGATAAAAGTCAGGAAACAGAAAACCGCTCGCTATCTATTGCGGTTTGAAATGTTCCTGTTTACATCAATAGTTTGCGGTAAGTTTGTAATTTATCATTGATATTAGGATGTCTTATCTTTTTTGTACTCATATTGCGTGTGAAAATATTAATCAACAAGATGCACACTACCCTCATATTTCATATAGTATATAAACAGTGGTGTTTAAATAACAGAATAGTGGTGAATTAGAAGAAGAAGAAGTGTAATTGTTACCAATACAATATAATTACGTGTTTTGTTAACTCTTCAAAATGTCTACTTTCAAGTGTTCTAAACGTGAAATAATACTTTCGTATATCGAAGGAGGAAAATCGTTGGAGGCATTATCAACCGTTTTAAAAGAAAATTATCATGTATCTGAAGACAACTTATGTTTCATCCTCAGTGATTTTCAAAGACATATTATTCCCACTTTTAATAAACGATGGACAGAAGCTTCACGGAAAAAGGATTTATTTTTAACGAAAAACTAACTGGTTGGAATCAGAATATTCAGTAAATTTACCGAACTCTGAAGACGTTACAACCGTCTCCACACCATCTACTTCTTCTGGAAAACGTGGGAGACCGTGCGTATCTTACGCAGACTTGTCAGAATCCAGTAAGAGAAGAAAACCCTGGTACAAAGGCGTTTCCGTGAAGAGCTAGGATTGATCATCGATAAACCAAGACAAGTAAGTGGTAATTCTAATGACGGTAATACTGCCTGTTGATTTTTTCACAATGCGAGCTACTCTGCTGAAATTACAGGAGTGGATATAAATTTAATTAAACGACTTTACATAATTCTGCAAGCTCTTTCATCGGGTATAATGATAAATGCTGAAAAAATTTTCAGTTATGCTATGGAGACTGCCAGAATCTATGTGAGCAATTATGAATGGTACTACATGCCATCTTCCGTTCACAAAATTTTGATTCATGGAGAAAGTGTCATAAATCATTTTGCAGTACTTCCTATTGGTCAACTTTCAGAAGATGCACAAGAATCTCGTAATAAGGATTATAAAAAATTTCGTCTACATCATGCTAGAAAATGCTCAAGATCCGCTACAAACGAGGATGTATTTCATACTCTTCTTTATACTTCAGATCCATACATAACCAGCATTAGAAAACCGTATACTAAAAACGTGAAGGAACTTGACGAAGACATCTTAGATCTTTTGAAAGTAAACGAATTAATTTCAGATCCCGAAGTTCATCAAGTATAATTAACATACCTAATATTTAGTAAAGATAATTAACTAATCATAAAAACATTTGTATGAAATATTACGATTAAAACTGATTTTAATCATAAATATTAAAAAAAAAAAATATTATTATTTAAATTGATATGTATTTTGATGTACTATATGATATTAGGTTTTCGTCAACATTAAAATAATAGTATACATTGTTAAAAAATAAATATTGGACATTTTTTATAATTTTGAATTTGTTTTATTTTTTAATGTAAGGTTTTACATTCAATCATAATAAATTATATTAGATTTGAAGCCATATACACTATTCTATATCTGTGCAAAATTTTAGAACATAATATTCAGAAATAAAAAAGTTATTGATTTTTAATCAGAAACAGACCTTTATTTTCCACCGTGCGCCGTAAGACTCGTAAGAAGAACGTGACGCAAATCCTGGCTCAATAACTGAGAGGAGTGTAGAGGCCGCGCCGCAGCCTGCGTGACGCGTGACGCTCCCAGTGAAGCCATCCTTCATAGAAACAAGAACAACCACTCTCGCATCCTCATACCTAATCTCCTTTATATTCCTCGCTTACATATAAAATGTTTCTGTTATTACCGCCATATAACATTTTAGGTATCCTCGGATAACCGTCTCAGAGATATGGAGCGTGTTACTTTAAAATGAAGCAGACATAAACCATGACCTGCTTCACTACCAAAGATCTCTTTAAAATATAGACGCAAACAGTGTGATTAATTTATCGTTACGTTAATACCATAATCAACGTAAGAATATCGATGTGTTTGTAAACATAAAGCTAACACAAATGACGTCCCTTTGCAGGACAGAATGTGGTTGGCGCGGCGCCAATGTTGTGCTTCAACGCCCTTTTATCTCTCGTCAAAATACCAAAAATAAAACACTTATTTAACATTTTACACGTGTTACGCATTTCTAAATCGATGACAAATGTTTTATTACATTTTAAAAATAGTTTTCTTTCTTTTCAGGGACGGTGCTGGGCGTCGAAGTGCATTTCGAAAATAAGGATAGTGGTTTTTTTCTGAAACACACGGCGAGATGGAGCGGTTCGGGTCCACCGCCGGAACCTATGGGTACGGCCCTGCCGGGCGCCCTATTATCACTAGACCGATTCACAGTATTACAAGGATCTGCGCCGGCGTCAGTCCGGGCTACGTATGGGCCCTTCTCTACTAAACAGACGGTGCCAGCGCGATATGCAGTTCCTGATCCCTTGGAACCACCAAGAAGAAATGCGTCTTTGATGGAATTACAAGACGCCACTGCGCACAGACTCGATGTGTCAGCACACCTAGTGTTCCGGGAGCTTCCTCGCGATGCTCCAGTGCTACGTGTGCTGTTCCACACGGGCGGCGAAGGCGGTGCCAGACGTGCCGCGACTAGACCGCGCAGAGTATGTATAACGTTGCATGCGAGTTACGGATCGCGAACATTAACTGCGACGTGTGGCCCTGAAGGCGAGGAGGGTGCTTGCCTCGCTGAATTAACAGTACCAGCTGCTTGGTGGCCCGCGGATGGGAAGGGCAAGAGACCACCAAGGACAGTGCGGTTAGCTTACAGCGCAGCTGAAGCCGGCAGTGGAGAAACAGCCGAAGGTGCGTGTGGGCGAGTGTCCGTACAGCCTGCATGGCCCTTGGGTTCTGTAACGTTAGCTGGAGCTCGTGCTGGGTATAGAGAAGCTCGAGCCGGTGATGCTGCTCTCCTCTTACCCCGAGCACCTCTGTATCCTCACTCTCGACTGCATCTGCCCTTCGTAGTGCGACGCGACACCAGCCATACCATTTCACATGTTGTCATCAGGTGAGTTCATGTTTACTTTATACAAGCGCAAACTAATTACACATAAATTCTGTAATTTATTATCTTCAACAGTGAACAGAAACGTGAAAACAGTCATTAAAATTGTGATTAAACGGTAGTGCTTAACCGTAGTCTCCAACTCTCGATGCCAGCCAAGTAGTGTCAGACCTTCTGTAAGCCTGACATAGCGGTTTGTAAACCCACGCCAGGAGAAAATCTGTCAACGCATGAGCCACTTCAAGTTAACGACGAACAACTTGCGCATCTCTGTGTTTTGTCATGCTGTCTAATATTTATTGGTATTCCGCCCAACTGGGTCTGGTTTATTGCTTGTCAAGCGCGATCTTCTATTTCGAGTGGGAAGTAAGGAACATGAAATTATTCATTCTATTTTGACAGTTATGTTTATATTCTCATTAAGTATGTAAACAATCATTTGAAGATGCCAGAAACTAAACCTATTGTCCTGTCCTAACTTTTGGCAAGTTGTGAGTGGCACGCCACACCTCACAGCGGTTGGTGCCAACTGCCAACAAAACAAGTTCACATATACGTTGAAGTACCGAACAGGCGGTCGCATCTCGCGGCTTAACTGCAAACTGTCGACCTCAATGCGCCAATTAAAAGTTTTTCATTTATTCTAGTTTTTAAATGAATAACGACTCCTCCAAAATCACCTCGTTTATTTCCAACAATTTATTGCTCTTTGGGATCAACTTTATTCTTCAAATAAACCTTGTTCGCGTTCTAGACGACCGCAAGAAGATGAGATAGAACAAGAGATGACACTTTCATCGTGAAAATTACATTATGTGTTAAATTGAAGAGGCTTTTCTCAACTTTATTATTTTGATTTATTTTAGAATTTTATGATTATTTCGTTTTAAGTTTATATAAATTGCGTCTAAAGTCATTTACTCAGATTACCTAAAGCTCTTTGTTAAAATTCTGAGATCGTTATGAGAAGAAATACACATTAACATTGTACCCACAAATTAAATTGATGTTTTTGTTAGAATTAAATTAAATCCGAAGACCGCACTTTAAGGTATCTAAACAAATAAATGAATGATAATGGAAGTGACTGTTTGTAATTTAAAAACAACAACTTTTTAAATTTTTGCATTTATAAAAATAAATAGGGTAAGTACTTAAAAAAAAAATTGCCTTTATGTTTGTTCCGGATAATCTCCGAAACGGCTGGACCGATCTTGACGAGACTTTTACTGGCTAGATGGCTGATATTATAAGGAATACGTAGGCTACATTAAGACAAAAAAATCGACTAGTTAAAAAAATATTGTTTATTGAATTCCACGCTGACGAAGTCGCGGGTAACGCTTGTTAAATGTATTACTCTTGTCTTTCCCGAGTTTTCTTTTAAGCTTTATATTTTTCCTGTAAAATATCACTAAGTACTCAACAATCATAATTCTTCCTTTAACCAGAAAAGATCTCGTGCAATTTCCCAAGCTCTACTCTAATATTGAGTTATGGCGTTCCAGTAGCCGCTTTTCTATTCCTCCTAACTGTTATATACCACTACTGCACCAAACCATTGGTTAACGAAAATTCGAAGAACACTGCGCAAATATTGATATACGATCTGATAGTTATAACAAATGCAGATAAAGTCAGCCATGAATATTACAATCCTTTTCAACATCGCCAATACAATTTGTAGCTACAATTCTAGTTCCAAATCCACGATGATATTATTTATGACTTGCAGTTTTGGTTAGGGAATAATATTAAAGTTGTACTGTTGTTAAATTGAAAATAGAAAAAATCGATCTTTCTAATGTGCAGCAGAGCAGATTCGTGTTTTAAAAAAAAATTTGCGACCCAGACAGAAACTGTACAACAAAATTACGTAATCAATATGTAATGCTTAGTATGCTTACAATGCCCGTAATTTATTAATCGATATAAAACACGTGTTCAGTTCGCACAGCACTTTAATGATGCGACGCCCTTTTAAGCTCAGTGCCATTTAGTGGTCACACACTATACGAACAATAAAAACTAGATGAAAATACAGCGTGTTCAATTTCTAGCTGTCGCGTAAAAAGGCAGTGATTGCGCGATTGTGGCGCTCGCAGTGATTGTGTCCCGACGTGTTCTCTTGCAATCTTTACACCCGGCGCTTCAAGTGCTACACGAGAATCGAATGGAAGCAATATCCTGTCGATATTGCTAAAAGCACCAGTCTATTTAAAAGAAATTAACGGCTAAGTTTGTGGGAAATGTAGCTGCGAAAAGATTTCATTTTAACACTTTGAAGTATAATAGGGAATTATCCATGATGTAGTTAAATGGTGTACTTAAAACCGGGCCATATATTAGGCACCACCTGCTCCAAAACTTCATCGCGGATACGAGTATCTGTTTCTCGTTCTGAGTTACGGTTCGGGTCGCCACGGGAATACTCGACTGCAACCGACTAAATGGAAATTTATGTTGCTTTCGGCTTAGCTATTAAAATAAATTTTACTATTCTAACAATAATAACGTGAGGTAGTTAAGCTAACTGCGATTTTACGTGATTCTGATCCTTCGTTACCCCTTGTAGAATGTAGGTACCTACCCAACTAGCAAAATTTTAACTTACAAGTGTCCCAAGACCAATATATTTTACTCTTTTAGCATCCTTACAAACAACTGTAAGTGTCGATTTAGGCGCACTTTATAAGAGAATTCTCACTTAGAGTCAGCCTATAACGCTCTTTTTGAAGATTACTTTACATTTACAATAATCTTGTTACTGCTGTTGTAATACCAAAATAACTTATAATGGTTTTATAATGGCATGGTTTGAGGGGAAATAGGACTTATATCGCTCTTACGACTGCTCTCATAAGTGTAATTCCCCTTATATTGCTCTCTGGAAGCTCAATAAAGGAGTATTTATCACAACGGCCGAAAGAGTGTGCGCGAGCGCCGCCGGAATAAAAAAAAAGTTTCATTGTCAACTCATATAAGTATTATTTGTATTCGTTCATATAAGTTCATTTGCTTGATAGTTGTGTCTATGAACTTAAATAACTTGCGGTGTTCATTTCTTCGAATGAATTGTGGAATAAAGTGAAATATTTTCACAGGCCTACTGCGTTATGTATTTAGAATATTAGTAAAAAAATATTAAATAATTATAAAAATAAAAACAGACGCCATTAGAGATTGATAAGACCAATTACTCTTTTCTAAGATAAGCTTAAAACTAAAATGTCTTACTTCACACTATCTAAGTTAATTTTAAACCTTTTGGTCTTATTGAGCCCTTACATAAGGTAACTACTTGCAGCCATTTAATATTTTTAGGGTTCCTTTTAAAATCATGGCATGTTGTCTTTTTTTGACCGAAAATCACACCAAGTAGCTTTTATTGTGTGTGTATTTTTGTTTTATTTTTATTCCTATATGCTCCACTTCTTTTAAATCTTTTCTATTTTTCAAACTCCATGCTAAACTGTTACAAAGACTTAGCATTGTTTACACCAATAAAATGGCCGAAATTCTTAATAAAGTGTTCACAAGTCTTTTAAAAGACAAAATATTCTGATAGAGCTCTACTATTATTCGTCTTCTCTTTAATTTGACTCAGAGAAGGCAATTCACATTTACAACTTGTTGGCTTTATAGTAGTTTTATGCAAAAGTTTATTAAGGGCTTAAGTGTTATCAAACACTCAATGCAAACTCTACAAAGAAAGAATGTACTTTTAAGATGATTTTTTAAGTGCAACTAATATTCAAGAGCAATTGCTCTTTAAAAATGCACCTGTAAGACAACTGTCCTGATAAATGTGTTACAACGATTCTTTATACACATTTATAAGAGCACGTACTAAGTGTTAGTATTCTTTTAGTACAAAACGCCTTAAATCATGCTTTTATAAGATGTACTGTCATAGTCTAGATATATATAAGTCTGCTGTAACACCTTAGTTCTTAAATAAGCATATCCGCAAGAGAAAATTGCTAGTTGGGTAGGTCCAAGTTCCGTAAGTTTGTTTGTAAAATTAACGTTTGGGTTAATGCATTGGACGAAAACTCGCAAACAAGTTCAAAGCATGAAATAAATTATCTTCAATGCAGGGAATTCTGCATTCAGTTAACCAGCTTTGATCTCATCTCTTTTACGATTGGTATTCTAAGAGGCGCATTTGTGTCAGTGTACTTTAGAACCGGAAGAAGTCCACAGCGCAAGTTATACGGTAAAACACAAGTGAGGGTATGAGGTCAAAAGATGATACGCAAACAATGATTGTTTAGTTATTAATGAATGCAGGTTATCGCCATTTTTATGCTGGCCTAACACATCACAACAATCAACAAAGGGCTATCAATATTCAGGACTTCATTTTTTTAATCATAACTACGCAGTTGATAAAGTCGTGTTATATTACAATGATGGACTTCTTATAGTAAGTTATGAAAAGTAGAAATTGTTAAACTTTATAAGCTAAAGTGTTAATGTTTCATAAAATATCCAACTATCTACCTATTTTGTGTGCTTAATGCTTCGAAGTGTCAAAAAAAAACTACAGGCTCGGGTAATGTTAGGTCAGGGACAGTAACAATCAAAGCACAGTGTGACTCAAACTCAAAGCATTTAAAAAAAAAACTGGTCACACCGAAGCGTCGAATGCATGACTGTTTGCACGCTATCTTGCGTACCTAGTAGAACTACGTAGTCACAAATCTTGTAATAGCGCCATCTCTTAGTGAGTAATAGAAAATATTCCCCCTCCATGAAAACGTTAAACTTGTTGGAAGTCGCATAAGAAGTTTCACTTCAAAAATAACGCAAAGCTACAGTCCCAGTCACAAGGCATAATGACACTCCATGGATACTCTTTTAAATCTTTGTTACAAAATCTTGGTTACTTCATTCATGTTAGGAATTACAAATATGTGAAAACGATGTAGAAATACGTTCAAGTTAAGAACGTCCAGAGTAAAAGAAGTTGAAAAACAAAGTACCTAATTAAAATAAACGGTGGCAGCTAAGAGATGACCAGTCACAACTGACAGCGCCACGAATATGACGCATGTATCAGCCATCATTCAACTCAACCATTTTAAAGGGAGCTAAATGACCCGACACACCCGCCACCATCAGCGTGACATTTAAGCGAGAATGACATTCACTCAACCACCAGGGTAAATTCGCGTCAATGAAAGATGTAGGTACTCAGTAAATGGTGGCTTTACAGTACATAGTACTCACACATGTGCAATGCAATTATATAATACTAAGAGATTGAATCTATACATTGCAAATATATTTTACTCACTCGTTAATTGCGACTATTTAAATTAAAGAATCTGTATGTTGTCCTTTAGAATGAAGGTGAAGTCAGGTCTACGGCTGGTGAGCGTGACAGCTGCCAACTCCCGGTGGGCGGTGACTGCCGAAGTAAAGCCTCGAGCTGCTACTGTGACAGCGACAAGACTTGAGCAACCACTACGAGACGACGAAGCTTCCGACACGTATGTACCCCTGCTTAATGTGACGTAGTTTCCGTTAGTTAATGATTTGACTGAACGCTTCATTTGTTGATCAAAAGAGTTGTTCAGGCGAAACTAATCGATAAACTAATCACTTAAGGAGTTATCTCCTAAGTAATGAGCATAATCTGTGATCCAAACGGTTCTCTAAAATTGGTTACACAGAGGTGTTCGTGTTTCAAGACGTGATAATCTATTTGCCTAAAAGCGGCAGGATTATTCAGTTGTTCAGGGATAGCTTTGACCCAAAGTTAAACTACCAGATGTAAAATATCTTTCAAATCAGTCCAAGTGTTGCATCATATTGTAAATAAACAGACAACCCTTTTCTTAATTTGTTGGTCGTAACTATAATAGACTACGACTAGGTGAAGATAATTAACTAAATTAGAAGCAAGAGGTCAAAGCTCCTTCACATCCACTTGCAAGGCACTTTATTCCAGTTTCCTTAACGACAAGATTAACACTAACTACTACTTTCAGTTAATATGCGGATGCAACGTAATATTCTCTTCGTCGATATTTAAAAAATAATAAGATCGTTGAACAAGAGCACTTTCAGCTCCACACTGAAATAGCGGCAGAAATTGCAATAAAATTGAAAAGAGACATTCATTTTCAAAAATAAATCCGATAAAATGAAAATGCCATCTGCAATTCTACGTTTTCCCACTTTAGCGATAAAATGCTCTGCAATCGGAGTGGTCGTAGATAAAGTGGGCGCCTTCTAGCTAGCCGCCGAGCCGGTCATCTCAACGAGAGATTTTCAATACTCATTCCACTACTAAGTATTTCTCAAGTTCGTCTTTGAACTGTTTACTTCAGTACTCTGTTAAGGTCAAATTAAGGCTACTAAACAAGATGCCTCAATATTGCTAGGCATAATATAAATGCTTGTAACTCACATTTCGACGCGCACAAGGACTTTTTATGTAATTTATGCATCAGTCGTATATGGCTCATAAACGCGCATGCCGTTCATTTGTTCCATGTACTACCCGTACATAAATATACATCTAGTTAAACGAGTTTCACACCAAAATGAAAATTTATTTTTGTTCTTCACGTTTTATAACAGAATGTTTCCATTTCTCATTTCTTTGGCGGGATTTGTTCACAATTTCGCCCACGACTACTTTGCATTTGCACAGCCATAAATTTTGTCAGCGCTTTTCCGCTTAATGAAACTCGATGTCACGACTAACTTTTTATTGTTTAGATAATTTCGTGTTCCCTCTGCGAAACACAAAGCGACAACACCCAAATAGAACGTGAACTTTGAGAGTAAAGAGTAAAGACTACATAATACGACTATTGATTTATTATGACCCGGGTATATTCACCTTCAAGATGTTCGACCTCAATAAACAACCTTTTAGGTAATAAAAGCTTTTAGGCTCAGTGAGTTTATGAACTGAATATTGTAACTTCATTTTATGATATAGGGATTTTGAGGAGAGCAGTGGCGTCGGCGAGCCTGGTTGGGAGGAGATCCTCACGTGGCTGGTGGAGGTCGGTGCTGAGGGGGAGGGCGACGGGGAGGGGTCCGAGGGAGAGTCAGGGCGAGGAACTGCCCGCATCAGCTGGTCAGCCAAAGTATCTTCAGCGCCCACCATGACGTCTACCACGGAAGAACCACCCCACGAACACAGAGTCAACACCAGACTTGACATTGAAAAAGATGACATACAAGCTGTGCTGCCAATTTCTAAGGTAATTTAACGACTTGTTAATAACCGTAGTCATATCATCTTCCACAATTTACATAAAATTAATTCAAACAGGATTTATAGCATGTTGAAAGCATTTTATAGGGATATTCACGGCCTGCTCTTGATTAAAACTTTGAGATACTTTCAGTGAAAAAGATGTATGTTCTTGTGAACGGTCTACTACCTACCAATTTACAGCGATTAACGGGTGTTAGCACCTATACGTTTTTATCTTTCTTTTCATTTAAAACGTATCTATATAATAAATGCGAATAGTGATTACAATCACGGACACCCACTCGATTATTCGACTATTATCGAGACAGGTGCTCGAAATCAACAATTTATTAAGACATCGATTGTAAGCGATAAATTACCCGAAAGGTATTTTCTTAGTAATTAATGGTACGAAGGGAGCCCCTTTTATTACTATAACGATATCTTTATTGGGTTCCAGAGGTTTTTATGAGAGTGACTCGTTGCGAACGACGCGACCCTGTGTGAGTTAAATAGAAGCAGTAATTATTGTTGGGTTTATAAATGGCACATTGGGGTTTCATACTAATCTTTTTTCTGAATTATTCTAAATTTTTGAAGCATTATTATGTCTGTTAGGAGCGTGATTGTACAAAATAGCTGAGATTAACTTTTAATGGTACACTCTTAGTATGAATGAAGTGGTGTAATGGGAGCTTTATCGCGAGCTAATGGAGGCTATGGTGGGTCGTAGCCGCCCACCACGCCCGCACTGTGGCCGCTCATCTTGTTCACCTCCGTCACATTGTGAATAACTGCTGTTATTGTTCATAATTATTCAACGATGGAAAATGTCTGCTATCAATATTTTTTTTCTCATGTTTTTTTTTTTTGATACCAGACATTTGCTAACTTAACATTTCGTGGTATCATAAAATGCCATTTTTATTTGACGGTTAGATAGTTCGCAAAAATAAACTGTTTAAAAGAGGTCATTTATTATATTACTTAAAACCTATTTTACTGTAGATGCCCTTTTCTTTTTAAATAATTTTACAGCCATTAGTCTGTCACAATAACGAATTAGGGATCAACAAAAGTTCTTATATTCAAATTACATCAAACTTCAAGAACACGATCCACGTTTATGATCTTTTAAAGCAATTTGGCTTTTTTCCATCTCTTGGAACACGGACTCGTCGTTCATTTAATTCGAACGTTCTATTAAATCGGAGAATCGGGTTGTGGGACTTTGGGGACCTGGTGTGGCAGTCGTGGCAGACAAACACATTGTTTCGGGCGCCCGTATAATTTTCATACGTCAGCAGCAACGTGTGCGGTCCCACCGGTACGGCTTTAAATGAAGTTACAGAATAATATTTATAAAGCAATTAGTTTATCTCAATATTAGCGTGGAGTCATTAAGTCGGGCCGCGGGCGCTCCGACTGGAGTGGGCTCTTCATATCTGCTCACTGACGGATGAACGCTCGCTCCTTGTCTACCCATTACCCAACTAGATGATTAAAGCGATTAAATTACGACGTGAATGATGGAGTGTTTGTATGTACGACTTTACTATTGTAGCCGTAGATTAATAGACTGTGACTATTATTACTTATTTGTGTCTAGTGTCACCTATAAAACCTGTAGGCCGCAATTGCTCAGGGGCGAGGACAGTTAGGAAATAAAGAACAACAGTAACTCTAGGTACTTGGGTAGCTGTCTAGGTCACGTGAATTTATAACCTAAAGCTATTTAAGAGAAAGTAGGTACAGTGCTTAATCTGTCCTCAAATTAATACCTTTTAAAGTCGAGTCGTTTCCAATCGGTCTTTTAACGATCTCCTGGGTTACATTCACAAGTGTTAATCAACTGATTACTTCTGACTAATGGATTTTTTTATTACTATCTACTACTTAGGTGCTTTTTTCTCACCTGTCTTTACGACTGTGAATGGTCGTCTCATTCAATTAAGTTACTGAAGTTGCTATAAAAAAAACGGCGTGATGACGGTGTTCAAATTGCAAGGTGATAGGTAATCTATATGCAAGGTGTTGTTTTGCATCCTCGACAAAATTCTGGAGGTTGTCAGAAAAGACATAAATAATCAATAGAAATTACGGTTCCTAGTTAATTATTAATAAACGCTTCTTTTTTTGCTGATTAAATTTGTCAGTATTTCAGAATAGCCCCACTATAATATTACCGTGGTTTAGGGAACAAGAAATGATCGTATAAACTTTGAGATTGTTTGATTTCCGGTCGAAATCGGTAAGTGTGAGCCACCCGTGTTTTAAACGCGGGCCGTCTGATTCTCGCCCTTAAACTGCGCTTCCATGCATACAAATATTCTCAAACGTTTATTCGATAATTTCTTATTCCTTAAACCACGTTATGGGGGTTATTCTGAAATACTGACACACATAAACAACCAAAAAAATCAGCGTTTATTAATTATAAACTATATTAGGTAACCTAATTTTAATTGATTATTTATGTCTTTTGTGATAACCTCCTGAATTTTGACGAGGATGCAAAACAACACCTTGTATATCAAATCCAAAGTCCTGACTGACTGAGATATCAACGCACAGCCTAAACCGCTGGTCCTAAAGACATGGAATTTGGTGAGTGTGTTCTTTGTGAGGAGTAGGCATCCCCTAAGAAAGGGTTTTTCGAAATGCCACCCCAAAAGGGGTAAAATAAGGATGAACGATTGTAGGAAAACCTATTATTTTTGAAGTTAGAAGACAGAAATTTCATATACAAGCTTCTGGTTAAAAATAAAATCAGCGTTTTTGAAAATTTACCCCTGAAAGGGTGACATCGGCCTTGAAAATTTATATCGGGAGTAAGTTTAACAAGAAATATTAAAAACTTCTGGAAATTTTACGGTTTTTCTTCCTTTTCTTCTTTCATGGGTGTCATTTTCGTGCATTGCGGGGTCGCTGATAACGAAAATGAAGTCAAAATTAAAATCCAAGATGGTACCGATGAAAGTTTTCTGTTTTTCCTTCATGGGTGTCGTTTTCGTGGTTTTCCGGGTTACTGATGAAAATGAGGACTAATAGTTTTGTATTATCTGTGTTTTTTAATTTAAAAAAAAAAATTGAACTAGCTCACACCATTATCTATATCCAAAGACGTGGATGGATGACCGGGGCATTTAAGCTACAGCACCGTAGCTCGGCAGACATGTATAAAATTAATTCTGGTTCAACCCATTTAGGTCACAAAGAATAAAAAAATAAAAATACGCCGTTTTATACTTTTTTCTAACCAGAATGAATTACCTGGCTTCTTACTTTGAAAATCACAGACTTTTACACAACTATTTATACTATACTTAAGCACGTGTGAAGCCGACAGTTATTATTTATAACATTTAAATTACTTACTACTTTCGTCATTATTTTGGGGTACCTAACGCTCACGTGGGCAATTGCTGAGCTCCACGCGGGCGTAGTCGTGGCGTAAAAAACTGATGGTACCTGTTTAAGACTGTTCCATCTCATGAAAGTGACGGCTCAATGTATAAAGCGAAATCAAGTTTTGTGATGGATTTTATGACCTTTAATCTAGAGTAGTAGATACTACAGTTTGTTAATGTGCTGGTTATCCATCAGAACTGGGAGGTATTGAACACTGCGGTGCTGACGGGTCGTCAGGTGTCCCAGGCTATGAAGGTGCTGATCGTATCCCAAGCTGGCCAGGTTGCTGACGTCACACTGCAGAGCTCCTGCCATTCTGAAGACGAGAGCGTGCTCAAGGTAAGTGGCAAAGGAATCTGAGGTTTTTGATCTATCAAACAAAGTAGGCAGTCGCTTCATCAGGTTTAATGAAGCGTGTAAATGTACTTACTACCTATGTCCCACATATGAAATGAACAAAAAAGAATAATATTTCAAAGTAGTTTGGTATCTAAATATAGCAGTTTGGCTTTACATATCTACCCTACTTACCGAGTTATTTTTAGATTTTCCATTCTTTTTCTAATCTGAATTGATCTTACATCCGATATCTTAGCTTAGTAGCTACCAAGATAATTCTTACAATAGAAAGATTGCGAGATAATGCCTCTACAAACCTATTGAAACGGCTGAAAATAAAAAAGTAAAAGCTTTTTTTTATCTATCAGGGACTCTGTCATGCCTAATCAATTGTAGTGCAGGTCAAGGTTTTACCCGTCGTCAACTTTTTTATTACGTATTTTCCTACTGTAGGGCAAAAGTCTCTATACGTTTTTCCACTTCTCTCGATGTATCACTGGCCGGGCAGTGTCAGGCTCATACAGCCTTTGAACAAAACATGATTCGCGGCCTGTATTGTGTTTACACAATTATAATCATTGGAATCATCAATACGACCATCTAAGTTTATTTAATCCTATTGAATGACCATTTCATGAAAAATTCATTGAATGGGATTTATGAAGTCAGAGAATTTTTAATTTTAACAAATATAACTCAGCTGGCTTTAGCCATATTTGTTACGATCGCGAATTATATTCCAATTAACATACGACCTCAAACTTACGTGAAAAAATTGTGCGGAATTTAAATTTTCTTGCGTTTTTTTTTACAGGTTTAGTGTCAGGTTGAATGTTGATAAAAATATAATTTGCGACCGTAACAAATATAGATTTACTACGTTTTTTTTTTCTTTATTTCTTTGGGCAAAGAATTAGCATTGCCATTCAACGTGGCAATGCCGCCAGTCTTCTGGGCACGTTTCCGGATGACAGCAATGTGGAGGAGTATTTTGACGCCTTAACGTCCTGTTGTTTTTTATTTAGTTTATATTTAGTTAGTTTATGTAAATACTATTATTTTTATTTAATTTTTATTATATTGGATTTGAATTATTTAATTTTAACATATTTAATTGAACTTTTAATGTTAGTTGTGGACAGTTTACATTTTGTTCGACATTGAAAATTAATACAATTTTATAAGATTAAATAAAATAAAATAAATAATAATAAATTTATTCAATAACATAAGGTATACATTAAATGAACTTAAAAGGGTTGTTTTGATGATTGTAATGATAACAATTCTGCGAGGAGCTCGTGGCTAAATAATAACAGCCGCACGGGTCGATCTTTCAGGTTAAGCCGTGCTTGCCGAGGTTGGTCCGTGGACGGGTGACCATAATTACATGCCGAGTTTCCTCCGAGCCTGAGAAAGCACGTTATGCCGTCGGTCCCGACTGTCATTTGTGATCTTTGACAGTCGTTACGAGTAGTCAGAAGCCAAAAGTCTGACATTCAGTCTTACCAAAGGGGTATCGTATTACCCATGCAGTTACTGGATTGTGGAGGTCAGATAGGCAGTCGCTTTATGTAAAATTCTGGTACTCAGCTGCATCCTGTTAGACTGAAAGACGACCCCAAGATAGTTTAAGAAAAGGCAGACAATGACCTGCTAATTGTAAAAAACGTGAGAAAATTGGAATTTCGCGGACTACCCTGTCGCTTGCACCTTAAGCAGTTTATCTTATCCCACCATCGTCGTATAACCAAATTATATGGTAACCCCCAGGTATCCTCATCATGCAGCTCCGTCTACGTGGACGGTTCAGAGATCCGGGGCTCTTCCAATGCCTCTGTGATCGTCAAATACGGCACCTACACCGGCCTGGCGCGGTTCACTGTGTGGATGCCCGAGTACCCTCTGGAGATTGACGTCGATGACAACAGGCTGTCGCAAATCAAAGGTAAACTTCGTTTGTGCTCGAGCAAAATGTCAGTTTGTGTTGTTTATCATTATTTCGCACTTGTAGCGCCTCACTCTATTGAAAGTTATAAGTATATCTACGAGTTGAAATGAATTGGCTTTAAACTTTATACGAATAGGTTTAAAATTTGAATTCTTTGCAAACAAGTTTGGAGTTTCAAAGTCTAATTTAGTCTAATCTTAGTTATTTTATTACCTACATAAGTGAGTGACGATTAACGTTCTATTTACGCACTCCAATTCTTTGAAAACATCCTAAGAATTTTATAGTTCAGTCCATGTCTAATTTATTTTATCTAGATAATCTTAATTGTCTCTCACTCTTTTTATGAGTGACATCATTAACCTACTTAATTTAAAACCTTAAATCTACTTATAAACTTCTTTGAGTATCTCTAACCAAATAATTACTTTTCAGTACGAAAGCACATAAAGAAAATTTATAATTGTTTTTTTTTTTTATATAACTGAAATTTATAATTGAACATTGAATATTTTGTAAATTAGTTAAGGTTCGCCCACACGGTACTTGAACACAACTGAAGCAATCTGAGTTTACGCACTATGGATTAATTTCTGCCTAACCTTTTGGGCCAATTACAGGCGTGATATTATGCAAATGTATATTATTTCTTACCCGATTTGTAACTGAATAATGCATGGCTTAGGTTGGAAAGTCCCGGATGACGCGAATACGAAGGAGCGAGCAAAGCGTTCGTTGTCTGCGCGGGGTTGGGGCGGCGCCAGGCCTGACAACACCAACTCGCTGTCCGAGCAGCGCTCGTGCCGGCTGCGGTACCAGCAGAGTAATGTTGAGGTAAGGGGGCAATTCATTTAAACGGCGTTTTTTACCTACACTACTGCAGAAAGTTCACTAAATTTACGGTTGGCGCAGTGGTTGAGTCGAATGCTGCGCCGCGTGTCGCGGGTTCGATCCCCGCACGGAACAAATATATGTATGGCCTACAGATAAAAAAAGCATAGTGTTATTCCTCCTAGTATATATTCTAAATTTGATTAGATAAAATCGTGTGTTATAGTAGAGGTGTATAAGTCTGTAAACTCAGTTCTGAACGGTGAAGGAAAACATCGTGACGAAATCAAGGAGAAGGTCACCAGAGAAAAATCCACCAACTCGCACTGGGCCCACGTGGTGAATTAAGGCCTAGATCCACTCTCTTTCACAGAGAGGAGGCGTGTGTCCCAGCAGTGGGAACACAATAAGCTAATTTGTGTGTGACGATGCATCCTAGAATTAGACACCTTGTAAAACATTTACTCATTAGCCATGTTTTTTTCAAGTGTATATCCTTACAATACGACTGCGCCACGTCACCCTCTTTCTTCAACAATTAACGTAATTTCAACAGAGTGGTTGCTTGACGGCTTGAGTACCTAATAGCCAGCCAGGTGCTTAACGACGCCAACGCTTAAGCGAAGTGTACGACCACAATTAGCTCTTTCTGTTAAGAAAGAACCTCGAAATTGCCTGCGATAAATGGCAACGGGCTCGCCCCCCAATCACGGTAATTGGCGTATAAGTAACTGTGGGTGTACCTTTGTATTGCAAAGGTCAAAAAGTTTGCGTGACTTTTTGAGAGTTTTAAGTTAAATTTAAACGTTCTTATTTCCTTGTTGTGTAGGTGTACGCCCGTTTCCTGGCTAAGGACCACGACTCTGGTCGCGTGTCGTACTTCGTGTCGCGTCGGACGTGGCTGAAGGTCACGGAACTCGTGTTGACACGAGTGTCGGACCCTCGCATCGCCTCACTTCGGGGTCGCGTGCTGCAAGGACGCAGCACTGGACGCACTGAAGTGCAAGTACTGTCGCCTATCACAGGTAATTTATGGTTCTACTTCTGTGTTTCCGTTGCAAGACTGATTTATGAATGTTGGTGTTCTACAGCATTGGTTTACGTAATCAGTAGATTGGAACTAGAAAAAATAATACAAGAAAGATAGGCAGCAAACAGGAACTTCCCTTGTATTACTTATATCCCTTTATTGTGTGCGGTAATAACAACTCAATGCGCAAACTAATCCGTTCGCCTAGGAGGCGAGTCTGTGGGAGTGTAAGCTTGGTGACACGCACCTAATAGAAAATTATGCTCTGAGAACGTGAGATCCGAATGGAGAAATAGTCATTATTTTGTACTTATTTAGGTCGATAATTATGTGTCCGATGTACTTATGGCCGTAACAACTAATTGTGCTACAAATGGGTCTATCGGAACCTAAACTTCGTGTGAATTTCATTTTAGGTGACTGAACCTGACTGAATTTTTAGATCATCGAAGTATCATATAATGTATCCATAGGTATTATTTTACCGAACTATCTTTTGCCGATTTACAAAATAACTTTTTGCTATTAGCCGAAACCTCTTTTAAACTTTTTTAATTTTCCATATTTTCACCACATCGAAACAACATTTTATGGAGTATTATTTGGTCACAAATATATAGTCGGTCACTAGGTAGCATTTTCAATATTATTTTAAAATAGTGTCATAAAACGTTAATATATTGTGTCACAAAATTTAGTGACAGAAACGAGTCGCTGCAAAACCTGTGTAACTTAAGCCACCGTAGGCGCGGAGGGTTGGGGTGGCCCATGAACTGAGGAGCAGGTGGTTTGAAGGCACGCCGCCTCGGCTGAGGCTAGCCGGCTAGCCAATTTAAATCTGCGGTGGTGAGCGCTAAAAACATCTGCGACGATAAGCTCGCGTGTGGCCGCCCAAGCCCCGCAGAGCCGGAGCCGTGACAGAATCAATGCTTGCTGCATGTTGCATGCAGCAAGCATTATTAATACAAAATAAATATGGTAATTATAAAAGTGGTATAATGAATGTTCGGAAAAATAATACTTGGAACAAATATTATTTCGGCTAAGTGTAACTTCGGTAAAAAGTTGTTCGACCAAATGAAAAGTCCCAGTAACGAAAAAAATAGAATTGATAATTTGGTCAACTGATACAGTGGCAGACGTGACTTCCATGAAGTTATAAAAACGAAACGATAATAGTTGAAAAGATTTAGGAGACCGTACCTACTTACTACAGAATCTATCTAGACAAGGTTTATAGAACGAAAATAATTAGGTAAAGAACTAAAGACACCACCAGTTTTTTTTTTAAATCACTTATTAAATATTTTTCCCCAGGCCGTGTCATCGGTCTCCGCGAAGTCCGCGTGGGTAACGACAAGGTGTCGATCTCCCGTCTGCTGGTACGTGTCATCTCCGGTTTGCAGCTCAACATCTCGCCCGACACCGCCATCGAGAACGGATACGTCTCCGAAACTACAGTCACCAGGCGACTTACAGCCCAATATCAGGTTTGTTCACTTTAAATTATAATGGGCTTAGTTATTTTATTTAGTCGCCGAATGTTTACCTCTGGAATTCTAAAGATAAGGGAGAGGACCATGAGACTTCTAGGCACAACCGTAATGTTTCATTCGTACGTGTATACTCCCTTTGTTGAGGTACTCGTATCTACCCATTTCAAGGCGCGGGGATTAGGTGTGCTACCCAAGTAGACAGGCATCTGAGTAATAAAATTTGGAAATAATCTCTAGAAACAAAACGTAACACATACGTAACTACCAACCACCAGCCAGGACCAACGGTTTAACGTGCTTTTCGAGGCATAGATGAAACTCGGTATATGGTGGTCACCCATCCACAGATCAACCTAGGCAAGCGCGGCTTAACTTATAGTTCGATCCGAGCGGCTGTTGTTAGTAGCCACGAGCTCCTCCTTTAGGAAAATAACCATGCAAATAATTATGGTTGAGAACTGAGAGTAATGTGATTTAAATTGCCAAATATTCAAATCGTCACAGTTGAAACTTATTAGGCTCGTACGCAAAATACCATAAGACAATATATTGCATCATTGGAAGGACAAAACATATAAGGCTCCATTAATTTCCAACTGCTTAATCACTCGAGCAGTTGAAATTAATTCCAAAATGTTCCTTCTAAATTCCAGGAAGGCCTACTGGACATAGACCTGGAGTTCTCGGACGGCAGCCACACGGCGCTGCGCGACGTGGCCGTGTCGGACTACTTCCTCGTGGTGGAGAGCCTCGACCCTGAGGTGGTCGCCTTCGCACCCATGTACGCGTCCAGACATCCCAGGGTTATCGCTGTTGGAGAAGGTATGTTGATGAAGACTTCGAACTTACCCAAGCATATAAGATATGACAGAATTACGTCTTAGCACAGCATAATCACCCACAGCATAATAATATGCCCATTGCTGGCAGGAACCCGTATCAGTGTCCTCTGTGAGAAGAAATACTTTGCACAAATCACAGCTAAGTACAAAATGATGGCAGAAAAACTTTCACCGTTGTTATATTTTTGAAAGCTCTGGCCGTAGCGCAAAAGGCGTCCATTGCTAGCTACACTGCAGACCTCCTGCATGACGAAGACCGGTCTTGTACACTGGTACATTCTCCATCCGACGGGGCCATGAAAATGATCACTATTCTCATCTTACTATACTCATACAACGCCAAATCTATTCCTGCCTTTTACCTACCAACTCCTCAAACTTCAACAACACATTCCAGGAAGCGGCGAGCTCCTCCGAGTGACCCTACTAACTCCCGAACAATGCCGAACGGGCCCGCTACGCCGCGTGGCTCTCCCGGGCAAGGGTGACACGAAGACGCCGGCCAACATCAAGAACATTCCCGGCGCCATCGCCACCGCGGCCGCGAGTGTGGACGTTGATTTCAGCGGAGGTGACGCGCCACAGAGGCCAGATACACCACAGAACGATGACATCATGGCGAGGGGCGGCATGAGGAGCGGGATGGCTGAGCTTGGAGATATTCTTAAAGGTATATAGGGTAGTTTTATAAAAAAAAACGGATTACTGAATTGCTCTTGATACTGGTAACCGGCTAAACTAGAAGCCTTATCCCCAGTATAGGTTGTTAACGCGATGTAGCCATACTTATTCTGGTGTAGGTACCTTTCTACCTATCCAAACATGAAAGTAATAACTCCGTATGTCATGTTATTAGCAGTTCCTGACGTTTTATGTTCAGAGTAAGACTAAGGATAAACCTTGATCTTCCAGGTTACCCATCGTTCAAGGACGAGAGCAACCACGAGCCGACGATAGCGCAGGCGCAGCAGTACAACTCCATTTACCGGAACAACCCCGCGGCGCACTCACAGCACCAGACGGCTCAGACGTCTGTTGTCATCGGTTAGTGTTGCCATATTTATGTAACATGAAGGGCGTACCTACTCCTATACCCCCACGAATGCATGCGAAAGAGATAAAGCCATACAGGGTGTCTAGCTCCATCGCTTTTCCACACTGAAGTATTATTGAAACAATATTGCTTTATGAGATCATGGTAATCACCAGTACGTTCTATGTTGAGATGAAAATTCTAACAAAGGTTTGTGAAATTTTACAGGAATATACGTGGTGCTCGGTGCATTCTGCTTCGCGATCGTGGTGAGCAATTTTTCTCTGAACTTATCCTTGACATTTTCTTGTGCTCTCGAGCGCAGACCAAATCCTGCATGCAAAACCTGATCGGATTCTTACTTAAAGAAACAACTTCAAGTAACGAAATCTGTCGCCCCTTCCCAGGTATTCGTAGTATCGTGCGTGGTGTACGCGACCCGCGTGAAGCCGTCGACGGCGGAGCGTCCGAGCGGCGCGAGCGCGGAGAGCGGGCGCGCGGCGCGGGACAAGCCCGGCCGGGAGTCCACCACCAACGCACACGACTGGGTGTGGCTGGGTAAGATACTGTCCTTACTAACTTTAAAATCAATATCAGACGCGTTACTTGACTGAGGTTTTTTTTTGTTTTATACCTCGTTCACATTTTGTGTTCATACTTCGTTTGAGTAAAACAGGCCCATATTCGGATTTACGGCTGTTTGAAACATGCTAGTTGGGATAATTTTTGAAGTGAAAACTTCTTTAGCCGTTTTGCGCGATTTTTGGTGGGGGAAAATCTTTGGGTTAGGCGTCAAACAGACGAGCAGCACTTTGCTGTCGACAGAGCCAACTTCAGCTGTCCACAGAGGAAACTGCAGCTGCCGCCATTGGTCAGTGCTGCTCGTCTGTACGCGAGACCTTAGTGTTACCGATGACCTCGACATGCTCGTGAAGTATTGCGCCTGACTAGCGACGCGTATTATAACGGCCTGATTTTTGTATTGAACTTGTGCAACCATATTTTTATCATATGTTTGATTAATTAATAAACTGTTTAAAAATTATTTACTAATTTCAATTAACATATTATGAAATTTCAATAATAGGGGGGATCGGACTGGGTAAAGAAAACGACATTCTATTTTGTCCGTCAGACAGGTAATACAAAAATATTAGACACGTATTTTTTGTTTTATAAAAATATCAAAAAATTACTTAGTTAGAACTCATTAAAGTTGGAGAGTGGGGGCTTACTACGTCACAAGTAGGTATAAAACTTACCTACATGTGACGTCATGCGCCATTTCCACTCAATATATCTCCGTAATTTTATGACCACGTGAAAAAAGAAAAAATACGTGTCCAATACTTTTCAATAAACTACAAGACGGACAAAGAAAAAAAAAATAGGATTATCCCCTATTCAGACTATATATGATTCAAAAATTCAAAAAGGATTGTGCGGTTTTATGAAACCACAGTAAAAGTGAAACTTTTTTTCACACTATAGACATTTAACTAAAAATTTTTGGAATAATATTCCATTAAGGGTATAAAACGCGGAGTAGGGATAAAGTGAAAGGCGCTCTGACGAGCGCTTTCACTCCGCGGCCGAGCGTCACGCGACATGCAACACACAGACGAAAAAGTTTGAGGCGATGTAATAAAAGTTTCACTTTAAAAAGAACACAGTAATTCCATTGTTTTTTGAGTTTTCACTTCTGCCGCCAGTCCTTATGCTGTCTCTGTTTTTTTTTTTAAATTACCGGAGACAAGTATGTGGTAACCGTTTTCGCGTCGTGTCCCTTATTCCCTGTAAAACCGTAAAAAATAACCTCAAATTACAAAAATAAATAAATCCAACCCAATAGGTTTAAAAACGCACGTAACCCCTAAAACACTCAATAATTGAGTCAAAAATGAAGCTTTCAACTTCGCAGGACGGGCGACTATAGAGCGGAACGGCAACCGTCACCCGGCGAATAGGAACTCAGCACCACAGGCTGACAACGGCAACACGGAGATGAGGATCACCGCGAACCCTCTGAACTACAACTACGTGGACCCTGAGGACGCGATACGGGACAACGGGAACGTTATGGTGACCAGCTTCGACAACCCCAACTCCATCGAGCTGCCCTCGCAAAACGACAAAAAGGTCATCGACACCACCACATACTGCAAGAAGCCAGCGCGACACACTCGACATCACTCCGGCGATGGCCACTGGCAGTAAGTGATTTTTGCAAGTTTTTAAGCTTTTGCACTAACTTTTTCTTGTTGCAATGTCAATGTTCTAAGTTTTGATGTTAAAGATCTTGATCTAGGTTTTTATTAATGATTAATTCTATTAAAAACATTGATGTTTCACATCTGCCGGGCGTCCCGTAACGGCCAACTTTTTTTATAATAAGTCACTTCTGGGTTGGTGGTTATTTAATTAACAATTTATGTATACACTTAATACAGAAAAGAAAAAAAAAAACAGAAAATAGGTACAAAGGTGATGCTTATTTCAAAAGAAATCTCTTCCAGTATACCTGCGAAAGGAGATACTAAAAAAAGAGATGGAGATATTGTGTGTAAAAGAAGAAGAGAGATTGGAATAAAAAAACATAAGGCAAATACCTATTTAAAATATTAAATACAATATAAGAATATACTAACTTACGAACTAATAATATTTATAAATACAAAAAAAATACCTATGTAACTATGATGAAATGGAAAGATAATGTTCTTTTACTCTTCTCTTGAAAACAGCAACGGTTTGACACTCCCTGATGTCAGGCGGAAGTAGTAGAGTGGGGAGGGGGTTTAAGGAGTTTCCTAAGATGCGACCTGCGAGGTGCATCAGAAGGACAGGAGTAGGAAAAGCGTTCTCGCCGATAGGATGGCGTTTTTGGGTTGTGAAGGATGTTACATAGCAGACACAATATCCGGGAATTCCGGCGAAGTCGACTTGGGGCCCACTTAAATATTTGTTGCGTAAGTTGGAAACATGATCATACTTTTTAAGGTCAAAAACAAAACGAATACAGATATTTTGTAAATGCTCCAGTTTATTTAAAAGCTCTTCGGTGTCATCCAAATAACAGGCATCGGCGTAGTCTATGATGGGCTGAATGAGGGTTTGCCGAAGAGTGATTATGGTGTTCAATGGCAAGAAGCACTGGAGCCATATCAAAGAATGGAACGTGTAGTGCACTTTGCGACTAACTTCAGCAACATGGGCAGTACGCATGATAAGTATGAGTCCAAAGGCACCCCCAGGTTTTTAGCCTTGATTGCGTAATCAATCTGAACTCCATTTGGTCTGAGTGGAGACAGCGACGCAACATCGAGCCTATTCCGCATATACACCAGCCTCCGATGATCAAGGCCTGAGATTTCTTCGGATTGATTTGCAGTCCAAAGGACCGCGACCACTCACTAATTAAATCCAGATCCTTGTTCATGGCAGACACAGCGGCTTCCGCATCTTCCCTTAAAAAGTGATTGTAAAGCTGCAAGTCGTTAGCATAAAGATGGAAGAAGGCAGAGATGACTCGTATGACAGAGTTAATGATAAGAGGAGAGAGAACGCCACCCTAAGGTACACCCACGCTCTCCGGCGAGGCGGCGAGCCTCTTGGCCGGATTGCCACCATGGGATCTGGAGGCGATGGTCCTCGCGCGCCTGCATGAATGGCGCGCGGAGGCACTACGCCGGGGGGAAACTCCGCTGCCGCGGCAAATTGTCACTCAGCGGACAGACCTCCGGCGCGATCTCATGGTGGCATGGAGACAGCGACTATCGCAACCACGTGCAGGGCACGCCACAATAGTGGCGATAAGTCCCCTCTTTGAGGAGTGGCTAGAGAGGCGGCACGGCGCCCTCACCTTCCGCCTGACGCAGGTCCTCACCGGACACGGTTGTTTCGGGAGGTTCCTGCACCGAATTGGGCGGGAGGAAACGCCCGGGTGTTACCATTGTGAGGATCGGCCGGAGGACACGGTGGTGCACACCGTGGAGCTCTGCCCCGCTTGGGCTGAGCACCGCCGTGTCCTCGTAGCGGCGATTGGCGGCGGTGACCTCTCGCGACCGGCCCTGGTTCAATCCATGGTCCGGAGCGAGAGGGAATGGGAAGCCGTCGCCTCCTTCTGCGAAGCAGTCATGCTAGCGAAGGAGGTGGCGGAACGTGAGAGGGAGAGAACCTCACGTCCCAGCCGCCGCGGGAGACGCCCCGGGCGTCGGGGGGCAACCAGTGGCCCCCGGCCACCGTAGGCGCGAGCCTGTGGACGGTGAGTAATGGGCTAGCTCACCGTCCGTCCGTCTTATGACGACAGGCCGTGTCGACGGCGCGTACGTGTTCCACGCGCGCCTCAAGGAGATGTCAGCAAACCGGATGGGGCCCGAGAGGGCCGATGCCTGCCAGGGCTGCGGGTTGTTCGAAAGAGATACCGCGGCCCTGGAACAAAAAGGGCGAAGAAGGAACACGGGTGGGTTTTAGTCAGTACAAGTCTGACACTCCCTCCCGCTCCGCCCAGAGCGGGAGAAGTCATTTGATGATTTCCCATCCAGAAAAAAAAAAAGGTACACCCACGCTAAGAGGGCACCAAACAGAGAGACTCATCAAGACGAACACGCTGCAAGCGGCCTTTAGATAGGAGTCAAACCAACCAGTATAGGAAGAGGAGAAATTGAGAGATTTAAGGATCCCAATGAGTGTCCTCATTGGGATCCTTAAATCTCTCAATTTCTACGGGAGGGAGGAGGTGTTCTGACACTTGCTGGTTTCTTTTTGCATCAAATCACTCTTGATGTATTTTAACTTTCTACTGGCACTAATGATATGATGTTTCTGATTCTGATATATCTATGGGTAGCACGCTCTGTCTTGCTTTTGTGAATTGTTCTAACCTTTGTCTATAACCAGCTTTGCGCTTAGTAGTTTTTCTGTGCATTATTGTAATAATTATGGTATAATTTACTCCATTTGGTCTACAGGACGGACGCCAACACCCCAGACGACTACCGCCCTCCAGTCCCGCCTCACAGAAACTCATCAACACCTCAGCCACAGCTACCAGTGCCACCAAGAAATCCCCCTAGCAAAGTAAGGATAAAAATCTGTACAAAACAACTGCGCTAATAAGTTCCTATAAACGATATTAAAATGTCGTGATATTTTTCCAGATTTTGCCCGACACAGTCATGCCCCCCACAAGACGAAATCATTCCCGAAATCATCAGAAGAAACACGACCGTGATTACGACTCCCGACGATCTCCAGAAAATGGCCGCCGCTCAGACCGGTAAGTAACAACTTTCTTGTACAGTCTGTTTCGGGATGCTTCATTTCTATTCACTAATCAAATAATTTCCTCCTTTTTAGAATTATTGATCTAAACAAACTGGACGCCCCGTATTTATTGAACCGAGACATGAAAGATTACAAACGCGATTCGAACCCGGCCCCCTTTAGAAATGACCTAGAAGATAACCCCGTAGAAAAGCTGACTGACAAGGACGACTGCGCACGATTATTTGAATTCGACAACGACGCTCCTCTAGTGATGGAGAACAAGGACTACAGAGAGATCGTCGGCCTCAACAGAGGCACCGACGACTCACGACGAACGTTCGCCAAACCCGAAAGCCCCGACTACATGCACGACTCTGGAATCGGTAATGATCTCTTCCAATTAATTAAGTATTTTTATTTGATTAAAGTGTTGGGTAATAATGAGCTAAGTTTTTACAGGCCTACCTGAAGTACAAATGAGGCACAAGAATAGAAACAAAGAGTCAAAAGCCGATTTCGTGGAAGCCGCTAACAAGAACAAAGGTGAGTTTATACTTTGACACGCAATAATAACAGCGTATCTAAACGAATTTTCCTCATTTGAGGCAGTGTAATAGATAATGTCAAGTTCTGCAAGTGTAAAGTAATTTGTGGTGGTGTGACAGACAGCCACTCGGGCGAGGTGAAGCGCGCCACGATCGTGGGCAACCCGATGTACTCGCGCGCCGGAGCCTCGCCCGCGCCTGACGCTCTGGGCCTGGACGACTTGCACATGGACTACGATCAGATCATGCACTATTTCCACAACCTCAAGGTATAAACCGCCACACACCGTCCCACCATGCTTCTAGTGTAGATGTTGCTGTGTGCTTGCATCGATACCCGCTCGCCACGCGTGTCGCGCCGGCACGACGCGGTTCTATCATGTGTTGTCGTGTCTCGATGTTCGATGTACCTTCTTATGAATGATAGAGCCTCAATTTTGATGCATTTAATATAAAACTTAGGATAATATTTTATATGAGTACTTACATTTTATATGACTATACATACGAATGCCGTGCAGTATTATAACACCTAATTATACCTGTTAAGATTCATTTTAAGTACCTATTCATTACTTAACACCCTGCAGCAAATTCAATATTTCGGGTGATCGCCTAGGCACAACATTCCACTTCTCACCTCTCTTGAACCATTATTTATTTTGTCATCAATGTAGAATGCTAGAAAGCAGCTAACTCTTACCACTAGCCTAGAAAGTAGTCTCTAACTTCACAATTCTATTTAGAAATTCTACACCCTATAGATTTTGCTGCAGAATTCTGACTTATGTATTTTTAAAATTTTTCGCAGGAATCAAACGCCTGAGTAGAGCAGATCATTGCAAAGATCCGGCAGATATTGTCTACGTTTAAATATCAGCATATCATCAAAGCTCCGCCGTACGACGTATACAATGCACCCACTGATACGTCCGGGGAAGCCGGGCTGGAGGCTAGTACCATTGACTCGCACAACAACAACGCGCCGCCTGACGCGCACATTTACGAGAACGTAAGCAACGGCAACGCAGTCGCACCCACGCAAGTGCTCTGCGACTCAATCGCTCACAAAAATAATTTCATGAAACATCAACTGAAATTCTTGTTAGAGCACCTGAGCGAAGCTTACGAGTAAAGTTGTTGACAGTCAATATACTATCCTCGATACAATATGTGTCTCAAAGTGGATCCTTGCAGTGATCGAAATCGAAACTATACAAATTGTAACTGTTTTATACATAATAATATTATCGTTAAACGTATTTACTCTAGTCATCTACAAAGCTGCACATATTTAAAAGTACCTAATAATGATAATTGTGTGCATGTAGTTAATACTCATAATATGTCAATGAATATAATAAATTATAAATATTACTCACGCGAGGTTTGTCTGTATATTGATATTATTATCTCCTTATGGTAACGGGCTAATTTATTGCTGTACACTAAGCGCCGTATATCCTTGCCTACGATTCGCGAACCTTAGGATATATCGCTATTGTAATACTCCCATACCAAAAAAAATGTTGCATTCGTTCTAGATCTGTATATATTTTTCCACTAGAAGGTAAAAACGCTACCTCACTTTTGTCTTAACTTAGAGCTTAGCTAATGTACGGAAGTTAAACGTAAAAATGCATTTATTTTATAAATCTCTCGAAGCAAGATCACTTTCGTTTTCCCGCCTACCGTGTATTGGATAATGAAACACATTAGTTATTATAATTAAGACTGCAAATCGCCAGTTTCTAGGGAATATAGTAATTAAGTTTAGTTTAAGAGATACTGAACTAGTCAAATATATTATTCTTATAATTAATCTGAGCTAATTTATTTGCTCAAATCTCTACTGTTCCACTCTTTCAGAAATGGCTTACTGTCTACTAAGATCTTATTCAAAATATCTAATGTAAACTTGTTTGATTAATTTAGTGCTAAGTAAAGACAGCCTAATTAAATTAAAATTTGGGAATTAGTTTCGTTTCGTCAGAAAGCACTGATTTATTAATTTATATAGAATTATTTAAATTAAATATTAATATAATTATACAAGCAAAAACTGTATCCTATAAGATATATATATTAAAATATTCACAATGTACCCATAACATTTCACAAGTCAGTACTAACAATAGTTTCAAGTTGTGATAAAATGACTGCTCCGGATTGATTTTGCATGCAGTCTATTTTATAAATAAAAAATCCATATCATATATAAATGTAACGCTTGTATGATATTGTAAACACATTATTAATTTATTAAAAATGTAAATTGCATTTACTTGTAAGTTAGTATGTTAGGCTTTGTAAATATTGTTATGACGTTATATAATTTATAGGTACTTATGGTGGAGATGACAATGCAGAATAGAAAATATATGTGGTAGAAGTCGCTTAAAATAATATGGACAGAGTAGAGTTGCACACAATATGGTGAGATGTTTCATGTCTGTTACAATTGTACACTAAATAGTAAATGTTTTATCTTGTACTTATTGTGTATTAATGTGACCCTAAATGTAATAATAGGAGCAGTGGACTACAACCTCGTACTGTTTACTTTTAGCAACAGATCGAAGCCTAGTGTTCTGTGGAACACGTATCAGCTTGCACTATCCTTATTCGTAAACCATGATACTCTCTAAAATACTAATAGCGTGTTGTTTGGCTTTTGTCGTTAGGTTAGGGACGAGTCATAAGATACTAAGTACTCTACGCTGTAGTATTTGTTACTGTAATACATTTGTTTTTGTTGAGTTTTTGCCATAATTGTAAGAAAGGAGTTTATAAAGTAAATATTGCTACAAGGTTTAATACATGTATGCAAACTGAGGCTTGTCACGAAAATCCTTTCATGAAAATGTCAAATTTAATAAACCATTATTAATTACATGTTGTTTTATTGTTATTTAATGTTATATGTGAACATGTTATATGTGATAATTTATGTTAGGCCTTAAATGAAATCCCAGAAGAGTAACTCTCATTTTTCATATATTTTGACTACTTACATAATTATTACATACTTACTAATTAATTTTAAAATAAAAATATTTACAAGTACTTTCCATACCAGCGGTGATCAAACGGCGACAGCATCCTGTGACATCCTCCCATGTTGTTTTGTATGATGTACTTCATCGTATAATAATTCTGGTTGTTCTCTTCCAACCATTTCTCTTTCTCAGCCTTCTTTTTCAAAATATCCATGGATACAGCCTCAGCTTTGAACGGTAACCGCTCGGCTACTATTTTCAGCATGGGGTAAACCTGAAATTTAGAAAATGTTTCAATGAATATTTATTTGGAATTAAGAGAATGTTTCATTATAGATGGCCTAAAATAGGTATAAAAGCCAGAAATTAAACACAACCCTTTTAGTAAAAAAAAACAGCTTGTAGCATAAGGGTGTCCGTTTCGACCACGCGGCCAACTCATAAAATTTGATGAAAGTTTGTCTGGAATTACCTCTTTTCGTGAATTTGTTCCAAAAAAAAACTAAGACACTATGACAAAGAATAGTTGGCCGCTAGAACCGCCACTTGCCGTAGTCATCGCCCGTGATTACACAAAAACTATATAATGCTGATAGACGAATGATCAAAAGAAAGATCTTAATTTGGTCCATTTGTTATAAAAAAGTCAAAAAGTTAATATACGAAAAGTTATGCAACAATTAGTTTTCAGGTTATGACTAGGTAGGTATCTCACATTAAATATCAAATTATTAGAGGATCATGTGTATGGACAATTAGTTCCTAATTTGTTACAGCGAATAAACAGAAAAAGATACTAGAGAGTAGGTTCAATAAATTGTTAGAGTTGATTTTAGTTGGCCGCTCGGACGGCAATATGCCTAAATTACAATGGCGTTTATCTCGTTATTATCTGCATTCTGTGTCGTATATTCGTGTCAGTTTATGAAGATTTTATATTTATCTTGTTGATTTTCAATAAAAAAAAAGGCCGCCGTTGTATTTTAGGCATATTGCCGTCCGAGCGGCCAACTAAAATCGACTCCAACAAATAATTGAACCTACTCTCTGGTATTTTTTCTGTTTATTCGCTGTAACAAATTAGGAACTAATTGTCCATACACATGATCCTCTAATAATTAGATATTGAATGTTTGATACCTACCTAGTCATAACCTGAAAACTAATTGTTGCATAACTTTTCGTTTATTTACTTTTTGACGTTTTTTTTATTTTTATAACATTTAGAACAAATTCAGACCTTTCTTTTGATGCATCATTCGTCTATCTGCATTATATAGTTTCCGTGTAATCACGGGCGATGACTACGGCAAGTGACGGTTCTAGTGGCCAACTATTCTTTGCTATAGCGTCTTAGTTTTTTTGGAACAAATTCACGAAAAGAGGTGTGTAAAGTAACAAATTAGTACTAATTCCTGGCAAAGTTTCATCAAATTTTATGAGGTGGCCGCGTGGTTGAATCGGACACGTATAAGGTGCTAATTAATTTCACACTTAACCTTAGCTATAGCCCAAGAGAATCAATAACCTTGAAAAGGCGCCAACGCCACCACATATGTGACTTTACTGAATAAAGCAAATCATTTTGAGGGACGAGATTCCTCGCTCGAAGAATGGACCTCTACAGTCAATATCCGCACAAAAAATCTGCTAAAGGTTTACAACCGATCGCAAGGTTAACGAGGAAAAAGATAAGTCGTTTCCCAACAACATTTTTTTGCGTACAATAGGGGATAATCCTATTTTTTTTTTCTTTGTCCGTCGGGTAGTTTATTGAAAAGTATTGGACACGTATTTTTTCTTTTTTCACGTGGTTATAAAATTACGGAGATATATTGAGTTGAAATGGCGCATGACGTCACATGTAGGTAAGTTTTATACCTACTTGTGACGATATTTTGATAAAACAAAAAATACGTGTCTAATATTTTTGTATTACCTGTCTGACGGACAAAATAGAATGTCGTTTTCTTTACCCAGTCCGGTCCCCTATTACTTAGTTTTGAATGCTTCGTTGACGGCTTCTGAAGGTTCCGTTAACAGCTTCTAAGCTGGCCCTGCTTCGATTATACAGGGTTAAAGGCTAAGTCGACCAATTCCATGCAAGGACATAAACTAGAGATCATAACCAACAAAATAAGTCCAGTTAACTAGGGGTAAAAACTAGATGGTTACCGAGCTTTCGGTTCTTCGATTTTATTCAAATTTTCTGAATTGTTACCAAAACCAATTAGGTATAAAAAATCAACTTCACTCTAAACATTTAATTGATACTGTTCTGATAGCACATGAACGAAGAGCTATTCGTCATATCTGTCTGTCCGTGTATCTATGTCACAGCCACTTATTTCGAAATTATTAGGACTACACAGTTGAAACTTGGTAGGAAGATGTATTCTGTGAACCCCTTTACATGTTACTTTGTTGATACAAAAATAAAAAATAAAAGTCAATCGTTTGAAAGATAAACACTTCCTAAGTATATCCCAAGTTGTAAAATGTGTACTTATCCTAATTTCAAAAGAGGAGGAAAATTTTGAAAGAATTTTACGATTGCAGGATGTAACAAAAACTTTGATCGAAAATTGGTTTGAATAAGATTTAATATTTAGTTTTTGAGATATGGGACTTTTTCACCAAACTGCACCGGTTTTTTTAGCAGGAAGAGGGGTAGGCTAAAAACTCACGCCGTATCACCAATGGGGAGGGGGGGGGGGCTAAAAGACCTCACGTGATTGAAGGATGGCCCCTGTTTGATAATTAGTAGTGTTCGACCGAAGGTTCGGGTTCGGCCACCTACGGCCAAAAAAAAACTTTCAGTTTCGCCCAACATAGGTCGAAGTTGGGGCCGTCTAGTAAGCGCCGAAATTGTACGATTACGAATTGAAGCGACACCACACGCGGGGTCTGGGGTGAAACATTTCGAAATGTAACTTTTTTCTCAAGTTTAAAGGTAATTTCATAAAAGTTTCAACATTAAACTTTCACGTCTTAAATCTTTAACTGAATTTCTTAGGGTTAATAAACCATCGTCTTCGGCCGAAGATGGTAGCGATTGAAAATTAATTGGCTTCAGCCAGAAATCGACCTTCGGTCGGACACTAATAATTTTTATTATTTATTGAACAACAGAAAAGTGAAAAAGAAAACACTTACCTCAGCATAATCGCACTTGCCGCCAACTTCTAAGATAATTCTGCCGGCTTTGACAGGAGTAACATAATGGTCGATTGCTCCTTTACCTCCGCCCATACGTTGACCTTGACCTTTCTTTGTGACGGGCTGCCATGGGGGGTCCACTCGCCAGATGGCAAACATTCTTTTCTGATCTAACTTCCTTGCAACCACTAGACGGGCCATTTCAAAATGTTCTGAACGCAGTCTGCCACCACCAGTAGCCTGGAAAGTTTGCACTAGTCAATATTTTTTCCATATTAATTTCGGGAGGGTATTATCCACGTTTTGACATTGTACATCCAAAATTAAACATGATATCGTTTTGTCTCATAATTAATTTTGTCCGTGCGAAAACAGAAAACTAAAATAAAAAGGCATTAAAAAGTTAGGAGCCAACAAAGATTAGTTTTTAAAGCTAATTATAACGCAACTTTGGGCGTAATGAGTAAAAAAAAAGTGTAAAATCGCCAAAACAAAGTCAGCACCGATAAAGCTCAATTGAGCTTAAATTTGAACTCTTCGGTAATTACCGAAGAGTTCAAATTTCCAAAGGACTAATCGTAATTTTTTTTACTCGCTCGTTTTGCTATGAATTATATAATAATTATGATTTTATGTGTTTATATACTAAATTATTATTATTATTTAGTATATTTTGTATACTAAATAAGGTTTTGCACTGATACTATCTCTGTCAGACACGATGCCGGAAACAGCATGCTTTTTGGCCACGCCCACCGGTGAGTTCGAGCCTGCGACTAGTTCAAGCTTCAGTACTTAGTATAATTTTTAGTTTTTAGAAAGTAATATATTCTGAATATATTTTTATTATTCACAATTAAGCAACTTGGAAAGATGCAACAATGCATGCACTGACGAAAGTAAGTTATTATTGGCATAAAATAATAACTTACTTTCGTCAGTGCATGCATTGTTGCATCTTTAAGAATTTAACATAATAAAAGCTTTTAAAAAACAATGCATGACTGTAACTTACAACGACACCATACTGCTGCAACTGAAGGTTTGTGTGTAGTGGTTCTGGACCACGCATGTAGCGAAGACGCTTCTGCATCTTAGGTGGTTTCAAGTTTGAGGGATATGTGGGCACCTTGTCATAAATACGAAGCCTCTGTCGCTCAGGTATTTCAATATCTGTACAAGTACATTCATTTATGTTTATAAATAATATAAGATCCTTAATATTTAATTGGCATATTGTCGATATGTGTGGTTGTGTCGATGATAATCGGAAACACTTATCACAGTCGTTGAACCCAGGAGAACCATGCAAACCCTGGCCCAAATGAAACTTGACTCGGAAAAAGGCAGTGTCGTGAACCAGTGCCGGTGTTAACCATTACAGCTTCCTAAGAAGTGTCAACCTCACAAAAACGAATTTTATGCAATTTAGTACATATGGACGAGAAAACCAGAATTGATGTCTAAATTATAGGGGACTTAAATTAAAAGAAGTAAATGAAAAACATTTACTTCTTTTAATCATGATGGATAAACACTGCAACTGGAAGGCACACGTCAATAAACTATGCAATAAAATAAATAAATTTGTGTTTGTTCTATATGAACTCTCAAAAATGTCAGCAATAGAAACCGTATTATCTGCATCCTAAGGGTACTTTGATTATGTGTTGAGATATGGTTTTATCACCTGGTGTTACTCAACAGAATGTCAAAGAGTGTTCATCACACAGAAAAAATGCATCCACACCATAGCAGGAATACGCCCATGGGAAACTTGCAAAGCCTTTTTCAAAAAGTTCAAGACACTAACCCCTCCAATTCTGTATATCTTTGAATGCGCTAAATTTGTTAAGAGGCACCTGGAGTTATTTGTAAAATCGCATGAAATCAGAAATAGATTAGTTTCGCCCATAATTTCTAGGAAGGCATTATATGGATAGAATAGCTGTACAACGTGTGTTCACATATTTAATGCTATACCTGACAGCATTAAAATATTACCAGCAAATAAATTAACAAGGTGTCTTAAGATAAATGGTTAAGGTAAAATAATTTTTACTCAGTAAGCAACATATTTAAATAATCATCTACTCTCTGACATATTTAATAATATTGTTACTCATTTTCATTTTTTTTGGATTTAAAACTATGAGTATTATATAATATGACTAAGTAGAAACACAAATGTTTGCATGTCACAGTATTATGACTAACGTCTAAGTGTTATGGATCTATATTTATCTTAAGACTGAAATTGTACCAACATTTGTCGAAAATGACGTTGTACCACCTCACCAATTTGGCTTTCGGAAATCGCATTCAACGATAGAACAGGTACACAGAGTTTATCAAACAGGAAGACAGGCCCTTGAACGCAAAAAGTACTGCTCAGCGGCATTTCTTGATGTACAGCAAGCTTTTGACCATGTCTGGCACAAAGGGTTACTGGTTAAAGTGAAGGAAAAACTTCCACACTCAATGTTCCTGCTCATCAAGTCGTATTTATCCGACCGCTGCTTCAGAGTTAAACAAGGCGAAGCAAGATCAAGATTGTTTGGTGTGGAAGCTGGAGTACCACAGGGTTCTGTTCTTGGCCCAGTGTTGTATAACATATTTACATCCGATCTACCCACATTAGACGACGTAACAGTTGCAACATACGCTGACGACATAGCCTACTTATCAGTCGAGGACAACCCGGAAATGGCCAGCAATAAACTCCAAAATCAGCTAGACGAGACACATAAATGGCTCAGCAAGTGGCGGATACGCGCAAGTGCATCCAAGTCTAACCATATCACCTTTACGCTCAGGCACGGAAACACTCCTCCTGTTAGACTTGGACCTGATACCTTACCACACACAGATTGTGTTAAATATCTTGGCTTTCATTTAGATAGGCGCCTAACATGGAAGCATCACAATAAACAAAAAAGGGAGGAGGTAAACCATAAGTTCCGCAATCTGTATTGGCATATGGGAAGAAATTCGGTACTCTCTGTAGACAACAAGCTACTCATCTACAACTCGGTCCTTAAACCAATATGGACATATGGAATTCAACTGTGGGGCGTAGCCAGCAAATCCAACATTTTGTGCCTGCAAAGGGTTCAAAATGGCATATTAAGAGCAATAATAAATGCACCTTGGTTTACTAGGAATGACGAAATCCACGACTACCTACAAGTGCCGTCCGTAAACTCTGAAATCGAGCGGTTCAAACGTCAACACAAGGCACGCCTAACCATGCACCCAAACCCACTAGTAACTGAACTTTTAAACCCGACAGCGGTGGTAAACAGGCTGAAGAGGAACCACCTTCTATAAGTGGGAGGCGCAGCACTGGCTGCTCCACCACAACGCCATATATTATCAGCTGGAACAAATTCGCTTATGGTCTGACGACAGATTGCAAATCGAAGACAGAAAAAAAAAAAAAAAAATGTCGAAAATATACTGATTTGATTTGAAGATCCGACCATACAATTACGGCAGATTTGTATTGTCAAAAATTGCAAACCATGATGGAAAAGCTAATCATAAGAATTGTGCCTAATGCCTGCAAATAATGCCTGCTTCAGGACAACACACCACACGGTTGGCGCAGTGGTTGAGCGATCAACTGCTGCGTTACGTGTCGCGGGTTCGATCCACGCACGGAACAAATATTTGTATGGCCTACAGGTAGTTGTTCCGGGTCTGGCTGTTTGTGTATGTGAGTTTAAATGTTTGTAAACACACCCACGATACAGGAGAATTTCCTAGTGTGGGGCAAAGTTTAAAAAAAAAAAAACTAGACTTTTGTAGATATTTTTAATACTTATACCACTTATTAACAACGATTTTTGGAAGGGTTTACCATCGGGAGGAGACAAGATGTCTATGCTTTAGTTTATTTGTATTCTCAGATGTATTTAAAAAATAGCAAACGCCTTGTGGAATGATTACTCTCGTGATATTTCGTATTTCTTAGGATCGTTAATAATATCATTAAGGATTTCCATATTACGTTGTATTATAGTACTCGTCGATTTGTGAAGTTTTAGCAGGCTTGTATTAAAATAAGAACTTACGGTCATAATTTTTTGGTGGTGGAAAGTACTTTATACCAGCTACAAGCACCAGTTGCGAGCTTTCAGGCCGCAGTAGACCTGAAAAATTTAAAGCTTTGTTATTTATCAAATAAATCTAAGTGAACGTAACGGTAAAAAGTAACTAATGGTAAAAATCAAATAAATAAATCTAAGTCATAAAATAAATGTAAAAAAAAAATACTTACCAAGAGTCACACGAAAAGATTGAGTCAACATGTTAATAAAGTTTCAAATATAATATAAATTAACGTAACGCAAGTACATTTATAATTCGAAATATATTCCCTTAAAAATTTTCAACAAATCCTCATTTACTAAAAATAAAGGTTTAAGGTTATGTAGGGGTTCAGTCAGCGTCAAAATGTGACAGTGACAGAGACAGATACAATTGACACTGATAGTTTTGTGTTGCAATACGATATATACTTACACCCTTTTACCCATGGACAATAGCTGATTACTTTTTTAATAATGTGGCGGAGTTCAGAATGACGTACTGAGTACGTGGTAAGCGTTTTCGCGTCAGTGTCCCTAAGGGTCAGTTCACACCGAGACGCGACGCGACGCGACGGTACTTGAAGAGGCCAGTGATTTCGCACTGCGTCGCTCTACGCCGCGAGGCGCCGCGCAGCGCGCGCCGCGCTGCATGGCGCAACGTATTCTGATTTCTACTGAAATCTACCTCACGAGGCCGCTCGACGCAGCGCGACGCCGCGCCGCGCTGCATCGCTCTACGCCACAAGGCGTCGCGCGGCGCAGTGCTGCATGGCGCAACGTATTCTGAATTCTCACAACGAAATGTGTATCTTTTCGTGTAGAAAATAAAGTTATATTTTGAATCGCTCTTTAAAAGTGTGCGCGCAGCGTCACGTTGCGTCGCGTCTCGGTGTGAACTCACCCTTACGGAGCCCACCCCCGTGTTCACGCGCGTAAACACGCGACACAGTTACCTGTCGCGGGCGCCCGCTTAATGTAGTTTTGGGCCTGAGAGTCAACGAGACAAGATTGTATTTTTTCCATTTTCAAAGCTTATTTTGCCGAGTGTCTTTTTTTTTACCATCGCTCACAGAGACGTGGCAGACGGGGCAGCTGTCCCCCCTATGTCTCCCTCATTCGCCGACCTGTCCTCAGGTTCCTAGCCAAATTACTTTTAGCTTATTATTTGACCTTAATAATACGTCCTAACAGAAGCGAGTTAAGGGGTAAGTGACAGGGTCGCCCGTGAAATTCAAATTTTCTTACGTTTTTTGCAATTTGCCGGTCAGGTTTCATGTTGAAAAACGTACGTATTTACATAATTGTAGACATAAAAATCCTCAATACAACCCCTTTACGTTCATTTAATCCCAATTAATGACTATTTCATTCAAAAGTAATTCTATGTGGTTAAATGAACTTAAAGAGGTTGTATTGTTGACTTTTTTTTTTTATAACTCAGTAAAGCCATATTAGTTACGGGTGTAGCGTACACTAAAATAAATATACACTAAAATGTCTTTGGCGTACACCTGCACCATAGACTATTTTTGATTAATGTCAAGAGGTACCAAAGAGTTTGTTTGTTTGTTTGTTTGTATTGTATTGTTATGTTGTCAACAACTTCGGCTTCGGCAAGCTAAAATAAAATTATTGAAAATAAGTTTTATTTATATAAATAGTTAGATTTAGTTAAACAATACTGATGTTCTTAAAGTTCATCTTTTTTGCTTATCAGTTTTTATATTAATTAATCTCAAGATTATTATCAAGAGTTTTAAAAGTGCTTACAAAGATAAATGATAAGCTATCACTATGGCTATGAACATTAAAATCCTCGTACGCTGAGCTGGCCTGATAAAAAATACAAGATAATGTAATGAACCCATCCCTACCGCAAGAATAGTTGATAAATAACAGCTGCATGCCTACTTCAAATATTTGATGCTTCAACATGGAATACGGCACAATGCTTCATTTACAAAAATGCCTGTATTTTAATTTCTACTTATACATTACTTGGGTTATTGTTGTTGGCTTCTTTCTATATTCGAAGGTATATGGAAGATTTATCACAAATTACTACACTTCAAAACAATTTCAAGCAGTACCTATTTTGATAGCTAATAATTTCGTACTTTTCTAATTATTTCAGCTGAATGTTCTTGGACACCTAACAAAGTATCTTTCACTGACTGTATTCACTTTATTAATAGTCATTGAGACAGCAAGAATATATCTTGGTCACTATGGAAACCTTTCTCGCAGGGTTAGTATTTTATTTCAAAATTAAATATTTAAAACCATACCCTAAAACCAGCATTATGAATGATGAAATCTTTTACAGGTCCCAGAACTGGCAGGATTCCTGATGTTGACCATACTTATGCAAATGCCTCTGGTTAGCTTTTTCCTGTTCAACCCATACTTGATGAGCACACCAATGGAGCTCACCCTACACACAATGTTGTGGCTGCTCACACTTGCTGAAGTTGTCTTCAGTTTTATGGCATTGAAACAAGCATCCAACTTTGCCAAAAGTATTTACTTGTCACAACCTAAAGACAGGTGACAATAATTTCTTTAAAAATGAAACTAAATAATAATGAGTATTTATTGTGAAAATGCATTCATAACTGTACTTGAAGTCATGATCATGAATCATAGTTATTATTATAAAAATAATTATTATTGTTGAGGTAGAAATAATTACTCACAGAAATTACATGAAAAGATTTTATTATGTTGTTACACAACATTAAATGCTCACTTTATTAATTAAGGACTTGAATATAAGAGTGGAAGTGTATGAAAGCAAAGCTTTGGTATTATTTATATATTTAAATTAGTTGGTATCTACATAAAACACATTTATAATAATTTAACACTAATGGATACACATGTTTGTAAACATAATTTAAACCTAAATTAAGAATAGAGATGTAAAAACAATCCAAGTTTCAATATATTATCATTGTACTTACTGACTTTAAAAAAAGTCATAAGTATAAAGGGACACATTTAACCCACACAGCTATCTGTAAACCATACAAGGAGCACCTCTAATACACCATAGGTATTATACAATACAACTGAACTATGACCTACATTTCTTAATTGTATCAAATATAACCTTTTGGTAAAATGTTTGGATAATCTTTATAAAATTGTTACTTTGCCTTCAAATATTTCAACAAGGCACTGGTCATTCAATATTATCTTTTTTCTAATAATAAAATTAAATAGGTATAAACAAAACATCACTGAAGTACCATACATCAAAATGCATTACATTGGTGCCATTTCATATTGGAATATAAAATAAATGACATACTTCATTTCTTCAACCGTGAACTAGCCTCTGGCGCATACCCTAAAACTTACTAACACAGCACTATGGTACACTCTTAGGCATTATCATAAAATATGTTTTTTGGTATTATTAATTAATACTATTTACAATTTAGCATTCAAAACATTCACTATATTTACTCCTAAATATAATTGTCATATCTAATAACCTTTAACTGGTCAGCCAGCCAAGTAACTGTCATTTTATTATACATATAAACGTAATTAAATTATACTTAAGATAACAGCCATACTTTAAATTTAAGTAATACTTTCTTCCTATGGTTTTAAGTCTCTTTTATTGTTTCAAGTCGCTCATTAAAGATTTTGTTATCTTTGAAGAAGTCATCAATTTTACAGCGCACTAAATGTAAAGTTGCTTGGAAACTTTCTAATTTTGTTTCAAAGTCTTTTATTCTGCCTTCAATTTCAAAAGCCTTAAAAACTTGAGGCAGAGTTGGAGACATTTTACAAATAAACTGAAAACAAAAAGAGTTTGTATTAAATTCTTATAAATACAACAAACCGCTATATCAAGATTAAAAATGGAAAATTCTTTGATAACATAAAACATGATAGATAGAATGAGTACCTAGTAGGTATTAGATTAGTAGTTATACAATAAATGCCAGTACAAAACAATACTCACATTAAATATTTGCTGCGTGACCCAGTTGTGATATTTTTTGACAGAGCCTTCATATGCCACAGTAAATACTTGTTTCATATTCACATTAGTGTTATTAGATTGAAGATGGCATAGGAGTTGAGTAAACACAATCTCAAAAAACAGTAGCGCCCTGCAAATGTAAAAAGGAATAGTTTTAATACAAGTAACAAGATGTAAAACACAGTTTTTTTATGATTAATGCTTTTGTTCCATGATCTTGACGCACCTGTTAAGCCACAGCACACTCTCTGCTCCAGGTTTTTCAGTAGCTGTCTCACCAAGCATTAACTCGAGTAAGCAAGAGTTTTTGTCATAAGTGAATAGCTTTTTTATTTTCTGAAGCAAGGATATAATATAAAATTAGTAACAATTACGACACCTAATGGAATGACTAAGATATGATTCATAAGTTTATAACACTTACATCGACATTTCCTTGCATGTCATACTTTACGGGAGCAAATAATGTGCCAAGCCGTTCTGTAATGATAAACAAATATCGTTAATTGTGAATTGTTACTTTATTTGGGTACAGTAAATACATGAAAAAGCGTTTATACATACCAACTATTGCTACCAAGTCTGTAGACGCATCTATAAACTTAATCATATTAATTCTTCCATTTATAACTGGTGGAAAGTCTTTTACAGCAAGAAAAAAACATTCTTCATTATCAGTATTTGTAGAGGCGCTGGCCATTTTCGGTACAAAAATATTTGCATTAAGTTAAATATCTAATAGAGATATACTACACACATTCACTTAACTGCTTATTAATGACTTGCTCAAACGGTGAATTATCAAAAATATGAAACAAACAATGAAATATTATCACTGACTGACAGAAGCACACAAATGTCATAATAAATTGTTTTCCAGTTGCCCACTGTCGTTTGGGGTTACCACCTAATACAATTTGCACACTAGGAATAATCCATTGCTTTTTTCTTCACTTTTTAAAAGTACTTCTAGTCTAGGAGACGTAAACTTTTCTTTATAATTGGTTAATTTTATAATACTTCATTCTTCTTGTTTTAAACATTTCTTCACTTTATTGTCAACTTTCCTAATACTGTTAAGCCAACTGTTTAATATGAAAATGTCTGTTTCAGCACGTTTCCCAAATCATCTTCGACAACTATTGTCAACACTTTGGTTTTTGGTGAAAAAGTAAATGGAACCAAGAATCTTTTTTCTGGTACAAGATTTGTAAATTCATACGAATCCAACACCATTCCATTAGATTCATCTCTTACTTCAACTATTCTAATACCTGCAGTTGAAATTATCAACATTTTGTTTTTATCAAATTTCAAATATCTTGTTATCGCTTGTCTTTCTCTACCATATTCATTGTTGAACCACCGATGATAAGACAGTAACACAGCGCAATTTCTGGCCCAATATATTGAATCGTTCCCGTTTGTTCGACTCACGTTTTTCTTTGAATCCGTGAGTCTATTTGTTATACTTGAGTAAACACTTGATGGCCTGGTTATAGGTGTTACGTTTGGACTTCTTCGTATTATGTCAGATTTCGACATTGCAGCAAAATTCCCCAATGTGGTTTTACTTCTTGGTCCTAAAACTCGCAATGGTTCCGCTACATTCATTGTAACACTTATATTGCGTTGTAGTGAAACAGTAGAATGTTGGACTGGTTTCCCACTGAAGTTGTTCATGTTATCTTTAACTAAAGCTGATCGTTTTTCTCCAATAACGAAAACTCTGTCTAAGTTGTCAAAACCTCTTCCCATTATACCATCTTTCGTGTGTCCGAGATCAAACGTGTGACCAAGTTCGTGGAAAACTGATCCCAATGTAGTTGCAAAACATCCTCCCAGTGTGCCACGGTATCCACTGTCATCCATAAATCGTCTTACGTTTACTGGCGTTGCATCTAAGAATTTTGGAACGATTTCTTCCACACACGTTGGCCAGGTGTAAAGGCAAGCTGTCCCGAATAGCGCCAAACCTCCTCCCCCTAATGCAGCATATGCTTCAGTAAGGGAAATAATTTCTTCATGTGTCATTGGCTTATCGATATCAGTACCTTTATATCGAGTGCAGGATATGAAGCCCAGGAATTTTCGTTCATTACTTCCTAAATCAGAGAGCATCAACTCTCTTCCAAAATGTGACCATAATTCGGTTTGTTTCATTTTTCTTGCCTTGTTAACGTTGAGGCTACTTTTAAATATAATGCATTCTGGTTTTTTAGGATTTACTTCATGCTCAAGTTGGAATGTTTTTCTTCCGACTCCACTTTCAAAAAGTTTTTCGGCTGTTAAACTTTGAATTAACTTTGAACCAAGAGCTATTCGGGAACAAGCACTTTCCATCGAGTTGTCAATCTCTGGCGGACTTTGAAAACATCCATCGTGACCTTGACATATGATGTAAACTGGAGTGACCCGAAGATTTGTTTTTCTTGGACTATATTCCAGGAGCAAAACTTTCCGCTGCTGTTCTGTATATTCCAATTCAATTACATTTCCACCTCTTTTCAGTTCGACTATCACTTTGAATTCTCCATTATAAACGTCCCATAGCGATGTATTTTGAAAGTTTTCACTTTTTGATGTACATATTAGTTTTTCATGGTTATTAGAATTGCCTCTTGTTATTATTCCCTTGATCAGAACAAGCGAATAGTTCAAGACGTCTCCATTTTGAAAATTAGTGACAAAAATTGAAGAGTTGTGTTCGTTATCTTCGTTCACACGGTTGTCCATTACCTGAAATAATGTTTACATTACGTTACTTCGTGAGAATAAGTGGCTTTAACGGTTGACCTTCATTAGGATCGGTGCGCCGTTTCCTCGGTTTCTTTTAGTGTGATCAAACACCACATAATTAGGTTAAAATGTCATTTTGCGACGAGGATTACTCGAATCCGCTACTCCAAGAGGTTTTACACACTATCATTTGGTTATATTACTTGGAGCGTAACGTTTTATTTTTATCTGTATCTAAACTTTAAAGGTCGGCGTAAATGAATAGATTCGCACTGTGGCATGACTCACCATGATGCGGTTGGCGAGGAGCGCGCAGAGCCGGCGCGGCGGGAGGACTGCGGGAGCGGGCGGCGCGGCGCGGCGGCGACTCGACCACTCGCAGGCAGCGTGCAGTGCCGTTCCTCCTCACTTCTCACTAAACTTGGTCGAACGCTCGCGCGGTTGGTGTGCGCATGCCCGCCGATGCAGACCGACGCGCCTCGGTAACGATTGTGCCCACCAGACAGGTACGCGACTAGCTGTCTCCACTGGCAAGAGGGAAATTTGAACAATGCAGTAAACATAGATGAGAATGCGCCACTGTCATCCATCAAACCCTTGTTGTTTGTTTTGCGAATGTTTGTTTTCATTATAGCAAACGCGATGACGCTAGTTAGACGTGAGAGAATAGACATACATCCTGTCTACTAGCAAATTAATAATATATAATTTTGTTAGCGGCGCGAACACGGTAGGTAAGAGGGTTTGTTTTATCTGTATGTATTTACTCGGATATATTCAGAATAAATAATAGAGATGAAAAAATCATATAATGCATCATTATTTTATAGCAGGGCGTCATAGCTGAATTCCATCAAATGTATCCAATAATAACTTGGAAAATATATCATTATTATGTATAGACTGGTCATTCTAGTCAGATCAGAATCAGTTTTGATTTGAAATGTTTATATGATGGATACGCTCACGCCTTCTATTGTTGAAATTCTTAGCAATGTTCTATCAGGAACGCTGGGCCGCTGGCTGATCTACAGTCGCTCATAAAATGTAAGTTAATTACAATGTCTAGAGGCTTATAACCTTCGTCAGTGTGATTCATAATGTAATCTATGAATCACTAGCTTTCTTTTAAATTAGGGGAAGGAGAGTGAAGGCAGAATAAATATCCATAGATTTATAAAACTAGTCACTTCATTTTTAATATTTTGTGGCTCTATTTTCCTACCCGTGCTTGAATAAGAAAATTTGATATTGCAGACTATAAGAGGTTATATTTTAAAACATTAAAAGCGATTGTATAGAAGCAATCTGTGGGGGTTGGGTTCAAGCCAGACAACAAAGCGCCTGATAATTTAAGTAGCTACATGTCGCGCTAGCTACACTTTGTTATTCTGGCAGGCGGTGCCGCTTACAAAATTAATAGTTGACCCTACTCACTTTGTTTCCTCTATTTATTAGAATTGTGACAAGACAAATGTTTTTATGGCTGCAAACATTTATTTAGATATTTATTTATTATATTCATTGATGGCAATTGTAAGAACCTTAATGAATTAAAAATTTTATTATTCGGTTATATTACAGGTACTTATTTTTTTGAAAAACTAGTTGGAATCTCCCATAGTTAAAAAAGTTAACTTAACAATTTAAATTGATTTGGTTTTATTTGCAATCTTTCATAAACCGGGCCGGATTTCGCCCAATGATCTTTCTGTTTTATTAAAAATTTTACAAGAAGCTGCTTGTCATTTTTCGGCACTCGGGACATCATATGAAAGGCCGGGACAATCCAGGCAAATCCCGACCATCTGGCAACACTTGTGCCACCCACCGCGTTCAATCATCTACTTGCGCGCCTGTGTGCTATGTTTAGCAAATATGTCAAAACTAGAATGTTGAAGTCGAAATAGTTTGACTTGTAGGTAAATATCTAAAATATCTAGTACATATTCCACTACCATCGCCACCTACCCTGCCTAACCCGGTGGGGGGTACAGACGTAATATTGCCTAACTCTAATTCATACGGAACAGCCTGTACTAAATATAATATGTGTAGGTACCTAAGATCCAATCAAATCGATATCATCATACGAATCATAATATCCAAAGACTACCTAAGACACACAGATACGACCCGGTTGTTTTTGTTATAAGTTAGACTTGGTGGGCAACTTATTTTGGAACAAGAATTTAATTTGTTTTCAGAGTGGAAAAAGGTTTGAATGTCGAAAACCATTCCCGTCGTGAGTGTGGGCGCTAACGATATTACTTGAAACTCGTTGTTTTCACAATTTCGGACGGGCGCCGCCGCCGTTGTTTTGGCCCAGAGGTAGTATTTATACAACTTTAACACGCTGTTGATTGTGCAGTACTTACCTACTGGTTCTCTACTCCAACTGCTTATCATAACAAAACGCTTGTAATCCTCTACATTAGGCAGAGGTGTAGGTACCTAATAGTACACCCAAATTTCGCCAGTTATGTTTAAGTCTCATATAATAGGGGGCGAGCTTTTTGCCATCAACCGGGCACAAATTAAGACACCGTGGCTGCTACTGAGAAATTCCTGATGTAAAATACACAATGACACTGCCAGATCTTTTTTTTTTTTAAGGATATGAAATCATTAAATGACTTCTCCCGCTCTGGGCGGAGCGGGAGGGATTGTCAGACTTGACTGACTAAAACCCATCCATGTTCCTTCTTAGCCCTTTGTGTTCCAGGGCCACGGTGTCTCTTTCGAACAACCCGCAGTCCTGGCAGGCATCGGCCCTCTCGGACCCCTTCCGATTTGCTGACATCTTGAGGCGCGCGTGGAACACAAACGCGCCGTCGGCTCGGCCTGTCGACGGACGGACGGTGAGCTAGCCCATTACTCACCGTCCACAGGCCCGCGCCTACGGTGGCCGGGGGCGCCTCCCGCGGCGGCTGGGACGTGAGGTTCTCTTCCTCTCGCGTACACTGCCAGACCTGGGAATCGAACCCAGGACCTCATGCTCAACAGTTGCGCTTGCGACCACTACACCAACGAGGCAACACCTATATAATGCGTGTATATTGAAGCAATTTGTAATGTACTAGCATATAGATGAGCCATTGTTGGCACACATTGCCAAACTTTGGTTTTTGCAAAATTCAGAGGTCGTAGCTCGTAGGCCATGTTAATTTAACAGGGGCTAATGGACGTCTCGCGGCTTGAATATTTATAGGAATAAAGCGTGAGATATAAACGAGCAATGAAATATTCACGCGTCGACGGACGTTAGAATACCTGAAACATTATTTGTACGGACAACGCGCTAACCCGGCAGATCTATACTGGCAACAGTGGCAACCTTCTTGAGCTCTTGCGCAGTTGTGTAGTGCGTTATTTGTCTTACATACAAGGTGTAAACAGATTAACAGACCCTTCCCGAAGCCGTCAACCAAGCATTCTGTACCTCAAACTAAGTAACCCTACGCAAAAATTATTGCTGGGAAACGTATTTTTTTTTGGGTGAAAAATCTCTTTTTATGGTAAAACTCAATAGCACGCACTCAAAATATTGCGCTGACACTATTCAATGTATCCAACATTGAATAGTGTACGGGTCATGAAGGTCTTTCAAGTAAATTTGCAACCTTCGAAATCAGTATTTAAAAAGAAAGTTCTGAAAAAGTTGGAACTTTGACCTCCAACATCTCCGTAACTAGAAGGTTCCCAGGTATAGTACAGAACAAAAAAAAAATATCACAATGACGGGGAGAAGAAGTGCCTTTCGGTTTCGTTAAGGGCCAACTTACACCCTTTACATATATATTTAAAATAGAATAGAATAGAATAATACTTTATTGTACACCAAAAATCAAACATAACGGGTTTACAAATTTTACAATGTTATGGTTACAACGGCGGTCTTATCGCTTATAGCGATATCTTCCAGACAACCTTTGGATGGAAATTACAGAATTAAAAATTAAAAGGGGGTAGTCAGTGGTGTACTCTACACAAAAGTTTTAAACAAAACAACAACATAACAGTTATACAAAATAACAAAATTAAAGTTATCTACTTCAAATATACATGTATAATATAAATATAATACATACATAAATATATATAGATATTTGTGTGTTTTTAACATTAAATGGAAAAAATAATGAAACTAGAATAGTGACAAATTTTGACTCAGAGAAATTACTGCGACTGAAAATGATTTGTAACTAAGCTTTTAAAAGTAACGAGTGACTGTGCTTGTCTTACCGACACCGGCAATTCGTTCCATAAACGGACAGCCTGGACCGTGAAGGACTGGTCATAAAATTTGGTGGAATGTGCCGGCATCAAAAGTCTCAAATTCTCCGATGATCTCAAGTGTCTATTATGACTGTCATGTAGGAACTTGAAACGTTGTTTGAGATAGGAGGGCGTTGTGGGATTAAACAGAATACTATAAAGAAGGGATAAAATATGCGCATTCCGGCGAAGGCGGATAGGCAACCACTTGAGTTTAACGCGAAACTCTGAGACATGATCATATTTGCGCAAACCAAATATGAATCTGATACAAACATTTTGGAGTCGCTCAAGCTTATCTAGCTGCACTACAGTGAGATCTGGATAACAGGCATCAGCATAGTCGAGGATTGGGAGAAGAAGAGATTGAGCAAGCGCAGTTTTAGTGGCAGTTGGGAGGAAATTGCGCAATCTGCGTAAAGACCCCGCAGATGCAAACAGTTTACGACCCACTTCTTGCATTTGTGGACCCCAAGACAAGTCTTTGTCAATGTAAATGCCCAGGTCTTTTACCGAATCGCTATATGGAATTGTGGCACCATCAAAAACAATGTGGGGAAGTTTCGTCCAGTCAATTTTTGAACGCAACCTAGGGCTGCCGACAACAATGACTTGAGTCTTCGCAGGGTTAACCTTCAAACCATGATTCAAACTCCATTCAGAAATACGTGCCAAATCCTTATTCACTAAATTCACTGCATCAGACAATTCATCTACGGGAGCCTGAGAATAAATTTGCAGGTCGTCAGCATAAAGGTGGTAAGATGACAGAAGTTCATTTGAAATAGAATTTATAAATATGGCGAAAAGAAGAGGAGATAGAACGCCCCCCTGTGGTACGCCGGCAGAGGTATTGCACCATGAAGATGACGCACCTTCAATGAAAATACGCTGTCGGCGGCCACACAGGTAACTACGAAACCAATCAATTGCCGTTGGAGATATATTAAGAGAGCCGAGTATACCGAGTAAGATATCGAAATCGACGGTGTTAAAAGCATTACTGAAGTCTAATAAGGAAAGTACCGTCAGATTCCCATTCTCCATACCTAATCTTATATCGTCCGTAATGTTAATAAGAGCTGTAGTAGTGCTATGACCTGGACGAAACCCGGATTGGTAAAAATTAAGGAGACTGTTTTTACAAAGGAAAGCACTAAGCTGATTATGGATAAGGCGTTCTAAGACTTTGGATAGGAATGGTGATATGGAGATCGGACGGAATTCAGAAAAAGAAACAGGATTACTCTTTTTTGGGAGAGGGGTAATTTGGGCTTCTTTCCAAGAAGATGGAAAAGTACCACAGGATACGGAATAATTAAGGATATGGCAAATGACAGGAAGAATTTCGTCCAGGATAGGAAGTATCATCTTGCGACTGACACAGTCACTACCAACAGCATTAGACGTAATGGATAGTATACTCTTCTTAACATCACAATCAGCAAATTGATTAAAGACGAAAGGAGAATAATCGGGAGTGGGAAGAGATGAAAGATTATTTAGAGTTTTGGCTTTAATAGCCCCATGGAAATTACAAGAGGTGGAAAAATGTTTATTTAGTAATTCAAGATCTAAATCTTTAGGAATAGATTCTTGACGAGACTTTCCGACTCCCATTGATCTGAGGAATTTCCAAACTTTAGCTGGGTCACCGTTCTCGACGGACTTATGAATGTGGTGGCGTTGGGCATCTCTACAAACCAAGTTGCTGCGATTGCGGATAGCAACGTACCTTTCACGATTCAACAAGTTAGGTCTGCACTTGTATCTTGATTTTGCTGCCGCCTTCTTTTGCAAAATGACTTTCATGTCGGCTGTTAGCCACGGTGCAGGAAGATGTTTTATCTTTACTAACCTAACTGGCGCATGGACGTCATAGAGCTGGTTAAGGTTAGAATTGAAAAGATCAATTTTGACATCAATCGACTCCGCATCGACGAGATCAGACCAATCAATGTTGTCGGCATCCTCACGAAGGCTTTCAAGGTTCATACCACCAAAACTGCGCTGTAGAAGGGTCTTAGGCTTAATCTTAGGAGGGCGGATCTTGTAAGAGAGGAAAATTAGATCATGGTAGGAGAAAGCGTCAGCTGAGCATTGCCCATGCTTAGCTACCTACATGTTGTGCGGAAGAAACGAAAATGAGGTCAAGGAGCGAAGGAGCACAATTTGGAAAGTGGTGTGTTGCACTTAACGGAAGAAGAGATAAATTGCAGGACTGGGAAATAGATTGAAGTGTGGAAGCACGCGAATCTTTCTTAAGAAGACATGTGTTGAAGTCCCCCATTATGATAGTATAGTAGTATAAATACATGTAGGAAAACCAATACCAACTGTGGTTTTGACATTTTGATACTTTACCACGGAACAATCAGCGGAAACGTACTCTGTGTGGGACGCGATTTTAATTTGGATGACTGCTGAATAAAATATCGAAATAAAATAATGATAAGAAGAGAATAAAAGTTTATTTTTATTTTTATTGGGACAAGCTCGACCCTATTCTCAAACCACTGTAACTCTTGAAAGCCAGAGTCAACAGTAGCAACCATCAGAAAAGCGCCGAGACAATGCTGAAGCTCGACGAAGTTCCAGAGAAATAATTTAACTATCTGGGATCTCGGAACGAAATTAATCAGAAAAGAATGGTGGAGGAGTAGGAAAAACATAATTTCCAATTCCCTCCAAATCAGCAGGAGACGGAACAAAACAAGGCCAGTAAGCACACAGGGACGGTTACAAGTTTACAACTGGTTTAACCCAGGTGCCAGTTAATAAAGCTATTATTATATTATTAAAGGCTCATAAGTTGTGAGTTGTTATATTTGATCCCAATAATAGTTGTGGCAAAATATTTGTTCTAGTTCATACAAGGAACTCAACTATGGGAAATTCCGTGGGTAAATAAGGTTATCTATAAGTTTAATATTACTTTGCTTAAAGTTCTACCTCAGACTAAAATGCTCTGTTAACAAAATGTATGTACTACACGGTTCAATGAACTCGTATAAAGCATGTTTCCAATTTCATCGGAAATAAATAAAATAAAAGCTATATTTGCTCATCGTAGGTACTTACATATAAATCACATGAAAGTCATGAATTTTTAAAAAGGAATCGTTTTTATTTGTAATACTTTTCCGTACATTCAAACAGCAAATATTGCGATATTTTGAAATTGCTATACGGATTTTGTAGTCATGAAGAAAATATACGTTCGTAAGTACTAAATCACAAAATTGCTCAAGTGAAACTTATCTAAAATGTTAATCATAACAGCGACACACATTTTGAACCTACAACATCATGTTATCGAAGTCATCAAAATAAAACGTAACTATCTAGGTGGTAGCCACTAGCAAAACGAGTGACGGTTGAGCACTGTTTCTATGCGCGTGGACACAGCGCTGACTAACAAGAGGGCGGTGACGCAGGCGCCAGTGTTTGATGATGATGACCTGGATGCAGGAAACCGACAGGGCTGTCCGAGTGTCCGCAGGAGCCGGTCGTTGTCCCAGTGAACGCAGCACTTTCGCTTTTATCGGCGAACGAACCCGGTCCATTACTACCTCACTCACGCGGTTACACCATCAGAGGCGGTTCGATTTTGGCTGCGTTTGTTGCTCCGGTATGCATACTAATGGCAATTTATTTAGGATTGTGATGTTTAGATTTCTCCACGCTACGACTGACGTACCGTTCGTTGTTTTTAAACCGTATTATTTATAAACTCGGTGCATAGGTAACATATTAATCATGTTGCGTGTACGCGGACCGGTGGGTAGCAACACACAGTTTTGGTGGTTACGTTTGTGGTAGCTGCGCGTCATAGGTCAGGCTTACAGTCGCGAGTTCGTTTTATTAGAATACTAGCAGCTGCCCGCGACCTCCGTCCGCGAGAAATTATTATAAAAATATTAAGTAGGTTTTTCCCTATTTGAATCTGACTTTTATTTCTTGCACGTTACCCTACCCGTTTTATAAAATAACTACAAAATTTTATAACACCCTAAGTTTCTCCTTTGCTTTCTGCCAGTAAATGTCTCATCAAAATCGGTCCAGCCGTTTCGGAGTTTAGCCGGAACAAACAGACAGACAGACAGAGATAAACCGCAGACAGAAAAATTACTAAAAAAGAATTTATTATAAGTATCGTATATACCTTCATATGCATTCAGTAAAAGGCTGTTATTTTGAATCAAAACATCATTTATTTTTTTAAGTTATGCGTTGGAAGGCCTTCCACTAGGTGGACCGATGACCTGCTGAAGGTTGCGGGGATCCGCTGGATGCGAGTCGCACGGGACTATGTCCAGCAGTGGACGTCTTTCGGCTGAAATGATGATGATGAGTTGAGTTTGCTCTTGACTCTAGTCTAGGTCAGAGATGACAGGGACAAAGTCGATGATGGAGCGAGCTTAGCCAGAAGAAGCCTGTTCACTCTAACTTTAAAGAGATTAGGGTTGAAAGCGTTCGGAAACAGACGCTGGCATCTATATCTATACATATAATAAATTTGTAAAAGTGGTGTCTGTACAATGGAAATATATAAAAAAAAGTAACAGGGGTTGTTATTATATCGATGCCGAACCCGAAATTGTAATTAGTTTTTTTTTTGTCTTATTATCTGTTTGTCTGTGTGTTTGTGAACGATAATATCAGAAACGGCTTATTCAATTTAGATGCGGTTTTCACTAATATATTTTAGTAAGCTTCACTTAACATTTACTGTTTATTTCATGTCAATCGGTTCATAAATAAAAAAGTTATGTCAATTTAAAGAATCACGGCGAACATTTTGTTAAGGTATTCTATCAGAGTACGTACACGCCTCGCGCCTGCGTCCGTGGCTGCGCGCTGAGAGCCGCGCCTCTGTATAGTCCGGTTAAGCAGTAAAAACCTTAGTAGGTTGATCAGCGAGTGACCATATAAAAAAAATAATAATAATAGGATTTAGTTATTCGTAGCGAACGCACGTATCCTGGAGAGTATAGGCGAATAGTTGCATTTGATTATTGCGATTCACTTGTATATTTCATTTATTTATATTTTAAAGTTTGTAGGTTAGGTTCTTTTTTTTAATTTTCTTTAAAATTTTGTAAATAAATATTGGAAGTATTTGGTACAGGTTAGGCGGTTCTTTCCTTGATTTTTGGGTATTTACTTAACTTAATTTTTATTTAAGGTTTGTATATAAATATTATAAGTATTTGGTACAGGTTAGGCACTTCTTTTCTTGATTTTCTTTATTTAGTATAATAAGTTTATTAGCTCAGGTTAGTAATTATTTTTTCTAGCAATTCTTTTGTTTTATAAAGTTAGTACGTTTGGTTTACACGTCTTAACATAAACTGTGATAATTTTAGACTGTATAACTATCTGTAAGTATTTATAATTTAATTGTTTACGATAGTACGTGTTTACTAAATAACTGTGTGTTTAGTAGTAAGTACTATTTTATTGTAAGAATGCCTCGAAGAGGATCCAACCTCTCCCAATGTAGCAGAAATGCTAAAAGGATGAGATTAGTTCGATCACAGGAATCTGAGGAAGGTCGTGAGGCAAGGCTCTCTGCAACTCGGCAACATCAGGCTAGGTTTCGTGCTGCAGATACTTCGACTCAGCGAGAATCTCGAATGAGTTCAAATCGTTCCCGAATGATGACAACTCGAAATAGGGAAAACGGGGAATAACGAAAGGCACGTTTATCTGTTGATCGCGAAGCTCACGCGCTATCGCGTGAGTCTGAGACTTTTGCTGACAGGGAAACCCGCCTGAGCTCCCAGAGAGTACGGACAACAAATGCTCGATCCCAGGAGTCACAGGACGAACGGGAAACACTTCTCACTGCCGATCGTGAAGCTCATGCACTATCGCGTGAGTCTGAGACCTTTACTGATAGGGAAATTCGTCTGAGTTCTCAGAGGGTTCGGACAGCAAATGCTCGGTCTCAGGAAACACAGGAAGAACGAGAAATACGTCTCACTGCCGATCGTGAAGCTCAAGCACTATCGCGTGAGTCTGAGACTTTCACTGATAGGGAAATTCGCCTGAGTTCTCAGAGGGTTCGGACAGCAAATGCCCGGTCTCAGGAAACACAGGAAGAACGAGAAATACGTGTCACTGCTGATCGTGAAGCTCATGCACTCAGAACGTTGCGTGATGTCAAGCAAAATGATCAACCCATGGGTGGCATTACTACGCTTTTATCTGGCGATTTTCGTCAGACTCTCCCTGTAATACCACGTGCAAGGGCTGATGAAGTTAGAGCCTGCCTAAAGAGTTCTCGACTGTAGCATTACATTATCCCTTTGCATTTGACATTAAATATGCGTGCGCAAATTGGAGACAACGAAAATGTTCAAGAATTTTCAGATTTGCTACTTGAGATTGGTAACGGTTTGTATCCGCAGGAACAAGGAAAAGTTGTTCTTAATGAAAACCTATGCAACATAGTTTCATCAATGCGAGACCTCATATCATCTGTGTATGGAAACGCAACGCAAATACCAACTTGCGAAAATTCCTGGCTTTGCGAAAGAGCTATTTTGACGCCACGAAACGACCAAGCAGCAACAATAAACGCTGAAATTTTGAGCTATGTTCCGGGGGATTATGTTGAGTATATCTCTTTTAATGGAAGAAGGAGAATCTACAAGCTACCCAGTAGAATTTTTAGAATCTCTCAATGCTCCTGGACTAACAGCACATAAAATAAAATTAAAAGTAGGCGTACCCATAATGCTTCTTAGAAATTTAAGGCCCCCAAAACTTTGAAATGGCACCAGGTTAAAAGTGACCAATTTACAACGAAATCTGATAGAAGCAGAGATTTTAACAGGGTGAGGAAAAGGTGAAAGTGTTTTCATTCCTCGGATTCCTCTCATTCCAAACAATTTTCCATTTAGTTTTAAACCAGTCCAGTTTCCAGTCAGCCTGTTTTGAGATGACAATTAATAAAGCCCAAGGTCAGACGCTGAAAGTTGTGGGTATAGATTTAAGTATCAGCTGTTTCTCGCACGGTCAGTTGTATGTGGCTCTGTCACGGGTTAGCAATCCTAGGAGCCTGTATGCTTTCATCCCCGATGGCCATACGTCAAATATCGTATACAGAGAAGCATTACTGTAAAGTAAATTTTTAGCTACCCAAACGACGGTATGTGTAATTCAAAATATGCTGCCCGAAAAGTCACTATTCCACGCGGACGAAGTCGCGGACACAGCTAGTATTTTATAAATTTGTAAATATGGGCAAGGTAAACCGCCTAATCTGAAAATAATGCTGCACCTGTTAATACTTCCATGCCATAATAAATCGAAACTTTGAATTCCAATCCAATTTTACGGACCTGCTCTTCTGCCGATTATGTTCGGAATAGTTTTTTTTTTAAATTCTCGATTATATTTGACACTATGCATCTTGAACATCAATGTTTATAACACAAAATGTCGGGCAATGTAATCGTACTCATATTCCTTAGATTGATTTAAAAAAATATAAAACTTCAAAAGTACATAAGTGTGTCAGATCTAACAGGCATTCATTACGGTAGGTAACACTGTAGGCATTCATTATGGTAGGTAACAATATTACGGTAGGTATTAGGTAATAATTAATTACTGACTGATACTGAAAAAAAAAATCAAAGCCATTTATTTCAAGTAGGCCAGAAGCTGATTATAGCTAATCAAAGTAAAAATTATGTAAAGTAGTTAATATATTGTCATATTTTGGAAACTGATTATGGTTTTCAGCAGAATTTTGGCAGTTTCAGTTGAAAGTTATAAACGAGAATTTCTGCGACAAAAGTTGTTGACGAACTGAGTAATATTCGTTACTGCAACGAATCTTTTCCAAGCTGCTGTGAATAAAAATAATCTTCAAGCCGTTTTGGAAATATCCAAAGAACCTGTATAGAGCGTAATCGATGGAACTTTACGGTGACACGTGTTTGTTAGCACTCGATACTTCTACTTAGGGTTTAAAAATAATTAAAAAAAAAGTATTTTTAATAAATTAAATTGTCAATGCCAAAATGATTCATAAGTACCTAGTTTTGGGCGGTTGAAGTTATTTTTTGTCGTGAAAAAACATCGCGTGCATATCTTTATTGTTTTAAGCCGTAAACTTCGTACAACAAGGTTTCTGTAGCAAAAAGCTTAATTTATTTGGGCATGTGTAAACAAGCGGAAAAATATGTCGAAACGTTTCAACGTTTGAAATTCAAGAATTTAGGTATTTAACGCTGAAGATCAGTGTCATCGAGCTGTGTGACACATCTCAATATTTAATATCACACAACTCGATGACTCCTGCAAAATTCTTAAGCATATTAAGATTTAAAACGGAAAAGTGGATAGCAAGGAATTTTCAGAAAACATTTTTCTAAAATAAGTTACAGCACATTTTTTAATTTCGCACACGCATCTCAAGTCAGTTCTAATCTGATATAAAATTTATCTTTTAATCTGTATCTTATATGAATAGTTCTAGCGAGCTATGCCGTTCGGATATCGGTACGAAACTAGAACCTGCACTGGCCCAATATGGTGAATGGTCAAATAAGGCGACTTGTCCGAGGAAGTTTACGGGTTCGATTCCCGTCTCCATGAATTATTTCCAAGTTAGGATTTCTAAACGTGTGTTCAGCATGACGTAGGTGGGTGAGCTGGGTACCTCAACAACTCTTTCGCAATAGAGTGTACCCACTAAAACGGCATATTCCAATATTTTGCAAAGGCCGTCCGTTACAGATCCAGAATTAATTAAACCCTTTCCGAAAAAAAATCGCAATTCCAAACGTATCGTGTTTAATTCTTTGTTCAATGCAAAAGTTTTACTTAATGTTGGATCGCGAAAATTGTATTTGTTAGTAAGTACTTACTATAATTTGTTTGCCGCTGCAAATCGGCTAAAAGCTACGTTGATATCTACATCCGTAGAACTACGTCTTTTAAGGATCAATAGGTACTTGGAAAATCCGCACTAATATTGTTTTTGACTTGGCAAACTATCGCGTTAGCCTTGGTAAGAAAAAAACATTTTAAAGTTGATGCTATGACCGATGTAAGTAAAAATAAACTATTGATTTAAATCTAGTGCAAAACAGTTTTTTTCAATGTGTACGATAATATGTTACTTCGGCTACTCAAAAATATTTCAAAACATTAAAAAAGTTATAGGTTATCAGAATCAGACAGCAGACTCTTTAACTTAATTTATTAGCGAAATTGTGAAATCTTCGCGCGAGGAACACGTTTAAAGTAGCTATAATACTAAGTTGATGAAGTCATTTTATTGAAAGGAGCCATTTAATATTCATCTCTTGTTACAGATGGCACAACGAGAGGCTGTTAAACGGGTATATTAACTATTAAAAGTTATATAGCTCGCCCGTTGAATTAGCTGCGTTCGATTTTCTTTCAGCGCAAGGTTTTATTTTATATTCTAGTCGTTGCGTTGCATTTACATCTTTATTTAAAAGGGAAATGCATTTTTATTTTAAAATGTATTAAAATAAAGATAAATCCGTCGTAGGTACTTGAATGCTTAGTTATATGTTTCTACTTCAATAGTCCGCATTAGAGCTTTGGCATAAATTCAGCCAGCTTTGGCTATGCAGATGCTAAAGTTAAATTAAGTTTGGTAGCCATAAAGTTTCATGGAAAAACGTATTGAACGGTACACGCAGAACTTGCATGCAGTATATTTTTCATAATTACGTAACGTATTAACTTATGTGCACGTATTCATTACAGCCTTGAAATTTCGTGTTTAACAGTTAACAAAATATTCGCTATAAATTATCGTACATTAGTAATTTAATGACTTGCCACGCAAATAACTTGTACTTGGCCGTTATTTACTGAAAATATGTTACAGCAGTATGAAAGCAGCTTATAACAATAAATCATGTTACGTATTCAGTAAACAGTAAACAGCTTGCGTCGCGTCGGTTCGTTGCGTTCGTCGGCGTGTCATATTTCTGGCCTGCTTTAGGGCCCGCTACGTGCCGTACGACATTGTACGTGGTCCAATATTTCGAAACGCTGTTCTTTGTTAATAATAATGAAGATTTGCGTAGTTTCATCACAGTGCGCTCGTTGAATAATAACGTCCGGTTGAATGAACCATTGCAGTGTGTCCTTGTTTTCTGTGTTTTTCCATGGCACGTGCGCGCTTGTTCTTGTGGTACCACTCTCCACGTAAAGACGGATATCTCATTCCTCATGCAAGCTAATACAATAAATTAACAGTTGATTGCACACGGACAGATGGACAACTGCGCAGATGTATAGACTGGGCTGATCGATTATGTTATCTGATGCAGTGCGGCCTGTCCAAACTGGTTAGGACACGTGATCTTTACAATAATATAATGCTAATTTATTTAGATGCACTCCATGATAATTGATTTATCTACTGAGGTCCGATTTAATAGTCTGTTGAGCAATTATATTTTCACGATGAATATTTTTATTCATCGTGAAATATATTATTATATTATCAGTGATTTTTATTCTGATCAAGACGTAGTAGTTTTGTAATTAATTGAACTGAATTGAATAAATTGGCACTCCCTGAAAATACAGGACCCAATATTCTGGTGTAGCCTAACGGAATACGACGAAGTGTTTTCCATTGAAAACCGGAACCCTTATTAAACCATCAAACATCAAGACATTAATTCCAGTCTATAAATAACAGTCTCACAATTTACCTAATTGAGTAATACTGAAGTGGGAAAGCGGAAATCAACGTAGGAAATATGTCCGATGAGCGGAAACATCTTCATTAAAATTTTATTAAGATTTATAGTTGGACTACTACGGTTACTCCGTTACAATACCTGACCTACAGCATTTTATTTGATTTGGAACGCAAGATGAATCGTTTTAGAAATCTATTATAACTATACCTGATTAGTAATATTCTCTGCGTGTATTAAAAAGGAAGAAGGTGTAGGAAGGAGAAGAAGCCCTGTTCTCGTAACCAGTGTTGTACCGCACCGACTGGTCCCATCATGCTGCTGCGCCACGCTGTGCCTACGACTGCAGCTGCAGCTGCATTTCGCGTCTGCATCACTCCGAGACGGTTGAGGGAGTCGTGCAGTATGTAAAAGCGAAGACCGACTGGACTCTGAGGGTCGAAAGGTTGGAATCGCGCCACAACATCAACTTTAAGTCATTTGTGGTACGAGTTCCAACCCACCATGTCCAGATCTGTTGCTGCTGCTGCTGAAAGAGGACTTTTGGCCGAGAAGTGTCGTATATCGACGTTTCCGAGGACGTCTACGCGACACCACGCAGCGAAACACGACGCTGACGATGTTACGTGTATAGTCATAGTTTAATTAAGGTTTTTGATATGTATTAGATTATTATTGTTGTTTGATTATTCGTTTATTTTATCCATCGGCCTTAGTTGCCTGATAATAAAATGATTATTATTATTTTGTTTCCTTTATTCGTTTTTCACATATTATTTACATTTTCCAGATATTTTTACAAAATGATAAAAAACATATAAACAGGAACAGGGTCCGGGCCACCGGTGGTCAGGGATCTTGAGAGAGGAACCTCCTAACAATACGCGCCGTGTCCAGAAGTACTGCTTTCTGAATCAAGCCCTTGATCCAGCTGCCAAGCGAAAGAATCCTCAGATGTTGGTCGAGGCTTTTGGCTACTAAGCCATTAGCCGACACGACTATCGGCACAATGACTGCTGTATTCACGTCCCACATGTCAACAACCTCGCGAGCCAGATCTAGATACTTGAACTGCTTATCTTTCTCTGCTTTCACGAGGTTCTCGTCATGCGGGACCGTCATATCAACAATCGTTGCACGACGCTCCTATCGATCTATCAACACAATGTCAGGCTTATTGGCCATAATAGTCCTGTCAGTGACGATAGGTCGATCCCAATACAACCTGATATTATCATTATCGAGAACTGGGTCGGGCGCATACCTACTTATGATATGGCGTTTCTGATTCCACAAGGTTGTATTTCAAAACAAGTTGCTGGTGGATAATCCTGGCAACAAAGTTGTATGTATGCAAATACTCTCCGTTAGCCAGACGAGAACACCCAGAAATAATGTTTCCTATCGATTCTCCCGGGCGGAGGCATGCCCGACAGATTTCAACCATGCCATCCTTTACAGTGTGTTTCCGGTAGTTATTCGTCGTCAGGTATGTCGGGATACCCAAATACTTGTAAGTTTCTGTTGAAGAGAAGGATCTAAGGTGTATGGAATCCAAAAGTTGAGTTCCCACGGATTCCATAATCTCCCCTCGCTTTACATGCATGATTGCACATATGTCGACACAAAATTTCATCCTGATGGCGCTACTGAAAGTTTCTGTTACCTTCAGTAGCTTCATTCGTTGCAAATTGTTGGGGGCCAAGAGTTTCAGATCATCCATGTAAAAAAGCTGAAATATGGTTTGGCCACCTCCCCTCAACCAAAACCCTCCAGCAGTGTGCTGAGAGAGTTCGAGGCTTGACAAAACCACAATGGACTCAGACTATCACCCTGAAATATACCACGCTCGATCCTTATCGGTTCGCTGTTCCCCTGCATCTGTCGACATCCAGGATAGCGAATGACCGTCCTCCATTGCCCCGTACACGCCTCAAGGAAGGCTCATAGAGTTGTATCTATCTTGTACAACTCCATCACCCTCATGAGCCATGCATGCGGCAGCGAGTCGTAGGCCTTCTTATAATCTATCCAACATGTAGACAGATGCCTTCGGAAGCGGCGAACCTGTTGGCTAATGGCCATATCAACGAGGAGTAGCTCCTTAGTACCCGTTCTTACCTCCATTCTGAGAGGCAGACATGATGGAATTATTCTCAATATGTTGGTTAATTTTAGCTCTCAAAATGGACGTACGAACTTTATAGACCCTTGGTAAACAAGTGATTGGTCTATATTTTTTGGGTTCCGCAGGGTAATGCCTGTTCGTAGGAACTGGGGCAGCGACCCTGACTCTAAAGGTGATTGAAACTGGGACGCCAAGCTTGCGTACGATCTTTGGAACCATTTGATCCAGAAGTTATGCAGTCCGCCCATCACACCAGCGCCTTGTTTTTCTTGTGCATAGGCAAACGAGGTAAACACGGTTTAAGTTCAGGCGGTGTGGAGCGGAACGGAACCGGAACGCACCCTCCAAAGCGTTCCTTAATTGTGCGATGCACTGGTTACTCGCAGTTATAACTTCGTCATCATCTTCTTCACCACCGCGATCCAGTCGCGGTGAAGCACTAAATAAATTTGTCAGCTGCGTCGTGATCATTGGTGAAGCAGCTTAGGCGTAGCGGGGTTACTCCGTGAGTCGAAGCGTAGTCGATCAAGTATTATTATTACAACAAATAAAATATTATGTTTCAATTCAGTTATGTTACCGAATCGCAGCAGCCTCGGGGCGCATACGCGTTGTCATGCGCTTAGTGGACCAGTGGAACACTATTCTGTTATATTTTTAATACGGTTACTTTTTCTGATGACCCTGATCATGCCCAGATTTAGGGCGTGCCCTTCGTTATCTGATCGGATACTACGAGGGCAGCTCGTGAGTTTCTACCAGTCAACACATTTTTGAACCATTATACCCACTTTTATTTGGTTGTAAAAGATACGTATCTTCGAAGTAAAGTTTCCTTTATATAGCCCATTATTTCGAAAAACTTTTATATGTGTGTACCAGAGGTTGATGCTTCTTACTTAATCGCACTCAAGATTTTGAATACGGTAGCTGTGTTTCATGGAATTGATTGTACGAGGAGTAAAGTGCCGGGTATGTTGTGGTGCTTGCTGCCAACGTGGCCGCCCACGACGCTCGGCACAATATAGGCCAACTCGCCAGCCTGACCTAATCGCATCGACCATTCAACATCCGTGCAAGAAACTGACCGCACACACTGAATATGAAATGCTCACTGTTAATGTGTCACTTTTGTCAGAAGTAAGTATTTTCGAGTACGGTCATTGACCCTAGCATTGCGTAGGCTAGCTACTTTCTCTCAGTGTTGGGGCGAGGAGGTGCGCGGCAGGCGCGGCGAGAAGGGGGTCCTGCCAAATTAAGTGCGTGAAAGGCTGCGGACAGCCGTTCCGGTACGGCTGCACCGGCCGCCCCGACGCTTACGCACCCTTCCTGCCACAACATTGTCGGTGCGAGGAATCTTTCAGTTGACCGTTTACGGTTACTCGGCTCCATATTCATGCAGAAGATCGCATCGCTGTGTTTATTGTCGTAAAACGTTGGCGCCGGTTTGCAAAACTGTGAGCATCTTCGTAGAACGGGCCACCGAGGTCGGTGAACTCAGGCCAAAGTAGCAATCGCGAATCAGTAGAGACTTAGAAAATCGTACCCTGGTATTGTCGCTCACGTGCGCTGTTAAAAGGTTGTATAAGCATTGCGACGCTTTCTACGCCTTCTTGTAATCAGAATGAAGAAGTGAGCGGAGAAATTGTCAACGTTTAACGGTTAACTTGGAAAAGGAAACAATGAGACTAGAAATGTTGGGCGTACTCACCTACATTGTTCATTTTTGAGTGTCGCGTAATGACTGATTAACAATTAAGTGCGGGCTCGGTGTAAACGTAGCGGCTTTCTTTGCTAACTTGGCTTTATCTTTAGACGAGTAAGCATACGCGGGATATTTGAATTATGCTCATTTAATTATGTCTATTCGTATCGATAGATATAGATAGGTAGATCGTAGTATTCAGCATAGAATTAACACTGGATGGATGAAATGGCGGCAGGTCTCGCGAACAATTTGGGGAAGATTTATAAAATAATAGTTGTACCTGTTGTTTTGTATGGTTCAAAATGTTGGGCCACAAAAGGGATTAATAAATGCATTTGCATGTGGCTGAGATGAGAATGCTAAGGGGGATGTGCACGTGGTGTTACGCAAATAGATAAAATAAGAGGAAGTCTGAAAGTGGCGCCGGTGACTGAAAAGTTGTGTTAATCGGATGTCGTGGTATGGGCATTATAGTATCTGCTTACTACAGATACTTTATACTCACACTTATCATCCATATTCATACTTTTATTGGTTTTCCATTAGCATATTACGATTTGTTTCATTTTTATAAATATTTTCTTAGTTTTCTTTGTTGTGACATTGTTTACATCGAACTTGTCAGCTGTCATTTACTTTTATTTTTAATTGTAACCAACCAAACTCTCTATGAAGGTTTCATTTAGATTATATATTACTAAAAATTATTATCATCAATTCGTCAGTTCAAATTGTTGTATTTTATAGTTAATTGCGAATATTTGCTGTGTAAAGATATTCTGAGTTATATTTCTAAAAATATTATGTGCAGGGTTTTTGACCATTGTTACTGGCTGTTTTTAATACTGGCAGGTTGCGTCTTACTAGAGCGCAGCAGTTTTGAATCTAAAAAAATGATTGGAAGAAAAGAAACGGAAGATCAGGGTATAAAAGGGATTTCTGACAGATGCCCTGGTTCTAGTCTGGAGTTAAGAGTCGGTTCAGTCTGGACACGAGAAATCAGTATAGTCTAAAATCAAGAAAACAGCTAAGTCTAGTTTGGAGTCAAGATCTGTCATATCTTGAGTTTTGAGCACAGCCTGGTGGAGTCAAAGAGCGGCCTTCGTTTAGTGCTGCCGTGGCTGTTGCTAACTGTCTGCTGGAAGCTGCTTTGCGAACTGACGAGCCTGGCACTGGGGCTCATTACCTGTCTGCTGGAAGCTGCTCTTCGAGCTGACGAGCCTGGCATTGGGCGGTACGTGTCTGCTGGTGGGTCCTACCAAATCGCCCTGCATCAAGTTCGTCGTGGTCAAGCTCATCTTAATCAAGCCAGCTTTCTACGACTGCAAGTTTGTCTTCAGTTACTATCACGCTCAGAGATTTGCGGAGATATTTAAAACGTTCTCGGTTAACCTGCCCTTCACTTTTGTACTAATTTATTGTATTTTTCATTTCATCATTTATTAAATTCATTTTCCCCTAATTACTTTTTTAATGTATAAATCTGTTTACTCCTTTCATCAAGGAATAAGCAAGTTTGTTACAGCATGTGGTATAAGAGTAGAGGAAGACCAAATAAATGATTGATGGACTGTGTGAAGGATGATATGGCAAGAAAGGAGGTGTCTGATGAGATGACAAGTAAAAGACAAGTGTCGCAGAAGAAGACATGCTGCGCCGACCCCAAATAAATTAGGATAAGGGCAAGAGAATTATGAATATTCGTAAATTTGTATTTGTAGAGACTGCCTGCATAGATATTAAAAACGAAAAAGCAATTTTGTCTATTGTTAAAGTATATATCTGGCAAATTGCAACTTTAGGCTACTTTTATAAAAGCTGATTTAAATTGATCCAGTATTTCAATCAAGCGCATAAATAGACGTCATTTGATTAAAATTTTACTGATGAACCTACTTGAATTATTTAAATCTAGCGCTCCAACAACAACTAGCGCTGAATCGATCAAATGTCAATTCAGAGTTTCTCGATTTAAACGTTGGATTGAACTAAAGTAACAATGTCAATTAACCTTTATATAAAGCAGTTTCCCTGTTCCGTTATACTAGAACAATCAATAAAAATAAAATTAAAAATTTAAAAAACCCCCGACACAAATTACCTCTTATTAGAGGTAATTTGTGTCGGGGGTTTTTTTAAATTTTAAATTTTATTTTATTTCATGCTTTTTAAAGCTATATTATTGTATCTTAGCCTTGACTGTCCCAATCCTGGGCATAGGCCTCCCCCTAATTCTTCCACTTTTCTCGGTGTTGCGCTTCTTCTCGCTAATTAACGAAAACAAGTAGTTATAAAATTTAAAAAAACCTGGTCTTTTAGGGGGGGGGGATGCAGTGCCCCCCTTGCGGTGATACCCATGGTGACAAGTAACTAGATTTCAAATTTCGACCATATCTGTGGAAGTTGTTTATTTCCCTTCAACTAGAAAAGAGGTGATGACCTTTAAACGGCTGAGCAGATTTTCTTGAAACATAGCTAAGAACACTCTCGATTAAAATACCTTTCAAACGAAACCAATTTCATCAAGATCGGTTCATCCGTTTAGGAGCTACGATGCCACAGACAGACACACAGATACACAGATACACACGTCAAACTTATAACACCCCTGTTTTTTGGTCGGGGGTTAAAAACCAATGTAAACACTCTTATTTAGTCCAGCACCTAGTTTCCAGAGCTTGATAGCTAGGTATACCAGTATTTCAATCTCAAGCTCATGGACAAAATAACAAAAGCTGCTTAATTGTAATCCAGCGTTGGATGCTCTATACTAGACTGGATTGCAAAGTGATCCAATATTAATCCAGTGTCTCTAGATTTAAGCGCTGCACGGTGGTTTGAAATCACGACAAACGAATAATATCAACCTTAAAGGTACAAAGCTGGTACTATGCACAATCTATAAACAATTCCATAGTTTATGGGTATAGGTCTCGCATTTTAATGTTATTTCCAGCGCTACGCTAATTACGAGTATGTTGCAGTCGGTAATGCGAATATTTATAATACATTTGTATAATGAATGAGTATTTTAGGAGCAGTTTGTACTCGATGTGTGTGGTTGTGCTAATGTAATGGCGATCACGTTGCGCCGGCGCGTTGCTGAACCACAAGTTACGAAAAAGCACACGACGCCGCCCGCCGCAGGAATACCAATCGGGCTAAATTGGGCGGCTTACAAAGGTCGAAGGCAAAATTATTTTTAAAAAAATTGCGAAACAACTACATAAAAAAAAGAGTTGGCACATTGGACGTGCTTACGACGCCACGTTCTCTCTTTTGAAGGTTACTCTGCGAAGCTGTACGTGTACCGTTAAAAAAAATCTGTCATCGTTTAAAAGAACTAGTTTAACTACTGGACAAAATGTCTGCTGATGGACAGGTTAGAGTGAAGAGAGGTAATAACATACAGCTGGGATGACTAAGCCTGTTGAAGATAAAATTTTATCTATGTCAAATAAAAAAGGATTATTAGCCAACTTAACTGTTATCATGCCAGAGTTATTGGATAATCATTAACAGTATTTGTTATTTTCGTTTTTTAGTTTTGATTGATTATTGAGTGAGTTTGGTGCGGCACCGACGCAGTACAGACGCGCGGAGCAGGCGGCGCACACGCGGGTCTGGTCCGCAGCATGCGGTTGCCCGGGGTCGGGTGTCGTATTTCTAGAGCATTGAACCTCGGCAACCTTGTGCGTTGAGCCCGACCGCTCTCCGCACGCTGCGCTGACGCAACCGCTCCAGCCCCTTCTCTACTTCGACCGCAACCATATCGCATAATTACTCCTTTAGGGCACACCTGTTCTTAACAACGGTTACAATGGACGATTTGATGTTAGCGCTAATCGATTCATGAAAGGTTGAACTTAATTGGAGGTTGTTTAGCATTACACAATGTACCGACCATGCTAGCCACCTTTCAAATAAATATATACCTACTTGAATCACCCATTGTAATTGAACGATTTCAATTCTTAAAGATAATGTTTAGTATGATGAGCGTGGCTGCAGGCGGCGGCTCGGCAGCACTAATGAAGTTAGCACGTCGCGGAGGGTGCTGAGGAACAAGGCGGAGAGTCGGTCAAGAGGTGCGAGTGCGCAGCGCTAACGAACCGTTGCCGTCCGCAAATAGTCCGCGAGAAGTGCGAAACGATCACGGGGCTACAATTGGCGCCTGCCCCGAGAGCGTTGCGAGGTGACGCTTACGTAAACCGCTGACATAACCGAGTCGACGACCGCCGCTTGCGCAACCACCGCCAAACCCGCAACCCCACGTACCGCACCTTCCCCTCGCACCGCCGCTCCCCACTATCCGCCAAAATTACCTAATTTTACCAAAAATGCACCAAAAGGACACTGGTCCAACGCCCGAGTTACGACAACGGCAATCATTAGTGCAACAACCTTCTGCCTAGTGCCTAGGCAGGTGACGGACATGGCACGAACGTTAGCTACGGTATGCAATCGTTTAAAAATTTAATAACTTGATCTGATACGTACTTGATACTATTTAAGGCTTTATTGAATTTGATTGTTAACGGGCAAATGCTGATCAGTCACGACTCACAGTTATAAAAACCTAGGTCAATGTGAAACTCTACTGCAATTATTATTTAAACAGTTGGCCGATTTGGGCTCGAGTTAAAAATACACAGTTCTTGATCACAATTATTGCATTCCGAAAAGATTCGAAGATACCACCGAGATTCATTGGTGTAGGATGTCCGACTAAAAGTTAATTGCTATAGGTTATCGAATCCTTTAAAGTTTAAAGACCCGAGTATCACGACTGTGCATGTAGGAAGGGGTCTTTTTCTCGGTCTTTTGGCGAGAGACGGGCATACTGCACAAAATGTGTGACAGCAGAATTGCGTATTCTTCGCAGGTGTAAGGAATCGATTGGTCCGTCAACTGAATTGTGGGCATGTACGTGACGTCTAAGGTACAGTTATCCTTAGTGAACGAAAGTGAAAACTAAATGCGGGCCCAGTCAACGACCCCGGCGGGTCGTCGACCGCGCCGAACTGCAAAGGCCGTTTGTGAGTGCTGAGGCCGCGTGCGCGACATTTAGCCGAGCACTGGACGCGCCTGCGCACCTATTGCACACCCTCACTAACTATAATAACATCATCATCACTTGATAATCAAGAAAGTATTTTAAAAAGTAAAAGTTATGGACGTCATGAAATCTCGAGCGAGCTTAGAGGAATTTTGATAAGTGCGCTCACGGCGACTGAATGTTTATCGGTCATTCGTTTTTTTCTTATATTTTTAAATAGATTCTAATAACTGTAAGTTTAATTTTGTATACAAAAAACATTAAGGTACTGTTTTTAATTAGATATACACTTAATTTATTAAAGCCTTCCAAAACTATTTAAATTTGTTGTATTCTCAAGTAAAAGTATTTTATGTGATAAAAATGATGTGAATGTATGAATGAAAATGAGGAACCGTAGCATCGCCGAGATTACTACTCAACTATCTACTCTTTTATTTACTACGACATTATTACATATGTATTTATTCAGTACCTAACATGTAGGGAATAACATTTTAAAACAACTATTCGTATGCTGACCAAATGAATATTCAAGACAGAATTGCGTAGATAAGTTCGACGTTCTGCCACCGAGCTACGAACGTTATGTCACCGGGAAATAACTCGGAGTTAGTACCAGCTACATATTGGGGAGCAACGTTTTGGACAAATTTCGTATGTAAAAATTAACATTTTGAAAGTCTATTGCAAAGTTAAGTTAATGTTCCTAGAATTAGCAGTTACTTATTGCTACGGCTACGAGACTACGGCCTACGAAGTTTTCGTAGTCATGCGCAAAAATACTTGGTCATGTTCAATATTTTATTTTTATGATCCTGACGAAAGGATATTTCCGAACAAGAAAAGTGTTTAATACATAATAAAAAACAATACTAACTACTACTACTTTACCAATATTAGCAGCAGTGCTACAATATCGCAGTCAGATGGCGTAGCGTAGCAAAATGTTCAGTGTGCATAATTTATAACATACAACAGTTTACCGCTATAGTAGATTTATTTGAATTCTACTTCCGCATGGTTGTATTGTTGGCACGAAATGGAATGAGTGCGTAGCAACAGCATTTTTGCAATCAGTGTCAAAATTCTCGCGATTATTCGCTCGCTAACTTGGTAAACAGAACTATACTTTGCCTGAGGTACATCTACCAGTCGATGATTAAATTGTTGTTTGACTATCCAAAAGTGCCTGTAATTGGCTTACTTGAAATAAATGATTTTGATTTGATTTGAAATTCTTCATAAGATAATCCTGTTAAAAAGATTTAAATACACTGATAAAAAAATATTGTTAACATTTATACAAGACAGCGCAGTTTAAAGATCGCCATTTATTCTTCAAATTAAAGTTTTATAGTTATGACGGTACAAAAGTTATAGGCATGTGACAGACAAAATGACTGTCGAGATCTAGTTAAGAGATTGCAACTGTGCCTAAAGGCCAGCCTCGGACACAACAAAGGAACTGCGCTGACGCTGAAAAAATGCTATTTTTTTTCTACTCGTACATTTGCGCTTGCACTGTCATTGTTGACACGTATAGACTAACCTTTACACGTGACTTCGGCTTTATCGAACGGTGCTTTTTAACTGGATTTAGTTATTTAGATACTGTATTTACACATAAGCATTTATCTTAGATTACTTACAATATCTGTTAGATATCGTTAATAACTTAATACTTTACATGTTTGAATAAAAATTAATCAGCCGTGTTTTCAATTTGAAAATAATATTTTGCTTTAGGTGTGTCATGTCAGTAAATCTGGATTCAAGACACTTAAGAAATAAAGGTTTTCTTATGGATACAACTTCTGAGGATTTTGTTAACAACTGTAGCGGCCTACAAAAAGCAACTTACAACAAAAAGTACTACGCCGTCTATGGAAAAACCGAAGAACTAACGTGGTCTACAAGTCGCAAGCAAAGTTATCCTCGAGTTAAGACTATATAGAAAAACCCGACAACAACTGTAGGGCAGTTGCCCACCAGACATAAAATCATGTGGTCGGAAAATCCTCCCTTTTCAACGGAGTATGAGGAACAGAGTGTAAACCCTCTTCCTCATACTTCTAAATTTATCATCTGCCTAGCCTTTTCCCAAACTATCTTGGGGTCGGCTTCCAGTCTAACTGGATGCAGCTGAGTACCAGTATTTTACATGAAACGACTGCCTATCTGACCTCCACAACCCAGTACCTAACTGGGTAATACGATACCCCTTGGTAAGACTGGATGTCAGACTTTTTGGCTTCTGACTACTCGTAACGACTGTCAAAGATCTACAAATGACAGCCGGGACCAACGGCTTAACGTGCTTACCGAGGCACGGAGGAAACTCGGTATGTAATTATGGTCACCCATCCGCGGACCAACCTCGGCATGCACGGCTTAACCTTAAAGATCGACCCGGGCGGCTGTTATTATTTAGCCACGAGCTCCTCCCTCATACTCCTAAATTGTTGACCCCAAAATGGACGTCAGCGCAGCCTTCGAGCAACGTGACGTCATCATCAACATCATTTCCTCAAGCTTTCAAGCAGCGAGTCTCACAGCCAGCCAGCTTCAAATGGGTATTCCTGACCAGCATGCAGATGCAGCGAATTCCTGGTCAGCACCCTCAGCCTCTCATCAAGCGACCTTGGTACAGCACACTGCGCCTTTGGCCGGTCGAGAGCTTCATTACCTCCCGGCCGACACCTGTCGACCGGGAGGTAATGCAGCCTGTCGCCTGTCTGGCAGCTGTCTGTCAATATCACGGCGCGGATTTTCAATTTCTTGAAAATTCGAAGAAGAGAAAAGTTAGAAGTTCAAGATAAAAATGTAGGTAGTTAGACTTACAATCAATTTTGTAAGACAACTTTTATAAGATGAGGCCGAATATTACGTAAGTTCCTACATCAGTTGTGACCCCAATATTATTGACAGGCTAGTAAAGCTAGTTCTGTAAACAGGTAAGTGTCATCCATCATTGAACGTTCACAACTGTTCCCACTCAATGTTTATGTAAATTGTTATTGTCTTTGCTCTGTCTGATATTACTCTATTTTTAGTGTCCCATCAAGTATAATTAGCACTTGGCCGGGCCGGGGCGAAAGTAGTCGGTTTTGGGTTTGTAGTAGAGCGGGCGGCGCTATGTGGGCAAGTGGTCGTCACAACTAGGCCGCGTTTCCACCGAACGGGTCTTGACTTTTTGTTCGTGATGATGCGGAACAGAAGAGAGAAATTCGGTGAGATAAAGCAGCACTCGCTAAGGAGGACACGGTCACGAGGAGTCATCGGCTCCAAACTCGATGAATGTAGAGCAAGCGATGTTTCTCCTTGGGCCACGCAACCTGTCCGCGGGCGCCCGCGCCGAGCTCCATCAGCGCCCCAGGCACAATACGCCTCATTACCACTAACATTTCGGGTACAAATATTCCTAAAAGCCTATATTACAACATCACAACCCATTTTTTAGGCCTTCTAAAGTAATATTTAATAAGACCTTGAATATTTTTTTCATGTTTCAAGGTGTTGGGCACTTTCTATAATAAGTATTCCTCAGAATGTAAAGAATAAAGTTACCGGGCAACGACAGTTAAGATATTTCGTATCTTTTCTATAGGAGTGTTTCTAAAGAGGGTCCGTTTGTTAAATTGGTTATTTTATGTAAGCATTAAGATTTAGATAGGCCTAAATGGTCTCAATTATGTGAGCAGCGAGCAACTTTCTTTTGCAACGCGCATGTAGATGCGTGACAAAGTCATTGTTCGCTAAAAAAGGCAAAAAAATCCAATAATATTTTGGAAAGCACGGCGAGTCCTTATGTAAGAGTTCAACGTGACACTTCTTGCGGAGGCAGTGTGCTGTGTGCGCTGTGCGTCCGTTCAGCGCGCCACTTTCCTTCACAACAATATTTGGATAGCTACAGAACTATGCCTTGCGAGTGGTTCTCATCTAGCGCGTGTTTATATATATATACTCAGTTTTGCTATGATAATTTGGGCAAAATTGGACTTTAAGAAAAAAAAAAGATTTCTTATAGGAGATATCGTATTCGATATAGGGATTTGAACATTTTATCAATTACAGTTTTATATAGTAGGTGCCATTAAGTTTTTTACGCAATGATGTTTTTGCACATACGTATTTTATATTTACGTGATTATCAGTATTTAGTTATCACATGTCAGTCATCAATACGGTGTATAATTTGCTGGCATTTTACAACAGTATATTCTCAAATTGTGGCCTATCGGTATCGGCCAAGTGCTAATAAATTGATAAAACAAATTATGTTCGCAGTTTTGAACTGTGTGCAAAACAGTAAAACACAAATCAGAGTAACAAACGGTGGCCTTTTCAAAACTAAATATTACTCTCAGAGGTAAAAACTCACTTTCGGAGATAAAATCACCTAAAGCTCTTTAGGCAAGACGTGCAAGATATTTAATTATTTCCAGAGTTATTGATCATACAGATCGAGAAATACTTTCAGGACAAAGGACTCATTTTTTTTCAGCGATAAAATTATAAACCAACCATGACTTATTTGAACACCAAACCATTTTGCCAAAGCTTTGCAAAGTTCAAGTGAATGTTTTCAAAAACTTATCTAACTTTCTAATTATTTTGCTTACGTTTAAGATACCAGAGTCCTTAATACAATCTGTAAGTTGAAATGACCAAGTAAAATAAATTTTATAGATAGTAAATAATATTGACAGCCTGCTGAATGGCTACCACATTGTTTATGCTAGTAGATACGCGATGAGGCTTGCTATGTATAATTTATAGCGGATGAACAGAGGATGTTTGCGTTTGCGCTGATGTCGGCCTGTCGAGTGTCGTTCGAAGAAGACTCTGCTGACGGTTGCCAGCAGCCGCACCAACGCGGGGTCGACGACCTCCAACAACGCTATACATTTGGCGAACAATGATTTGGAGTGGCGAGGTGAATGGCCGCGCGAGGAGGGGCTGAGCGTGGGCAGTTATTGACCCATATTGGAGGAGAAATGTAGATCAGTGGGCGAGAGCGGCGAAATTCGCCGCGGAGTCTGCGCGCGCGCTGGCACGGCGCTGAGCCGCGCGCGCCCATCGCGGCACTACTCGAGTACTACACGCACACAGCTTTGCGCTCAATGAAACCTCGCGTTGTGAACCAAGCGTTACTTACTTCATTTAAAAAGAGTTACCAAGAAACAAATAAAAAAAGTGGCAATTTTTTACTATATCAATTACATTTTTGATTATTTACATGGAAAATTGTTAGTTGATTAGTCCATAATAGCTATATATATCATACTCTATCTAATTGAATCTTATACTAAGCACTGTTTAGTGGCATTTTACCGTAATAAATTACATCTACGTCATCCTAAATAGACGAAAGTGCGTCGGCATAAAATAGTCGTTATTTAGGGTCAAGTTTTATAGCCAGGCTGTGTCGGGAAGGTATTGCGGGAAGGGTCAACATCGCAAAACAAATTGGTAGACCAACTTGACCTAACGGCCAATATTGAGCGGAATAGTCAATAGCTGGGGACCGCTAAGTAAGCAGGTTTTGGTTATACCTAGTATAATATTGAAAAAAATCCTGGTACACTACCTAAGTACCTACATGCGAGATGTAGCTATCCACTACATTACCTACTTACAGAAAAAAGTTGGATGACAGTTTCATGATCAAATCGATGGGGATCAGACATAAATTAATTAGCGCGTTACGTACTAGTTGACATTTCAGAGATGGCAAAGACTTTTATGGGCAAAATAATGAGTACTGTCCAACAGAACGAATTAATTAATAAAATTCATGTTTCATGAAATTTATTTCCACTAATACCGTTCATTAAAAGTCAAATAAACCAGTCGAACGTACGTAAGTCGAATTTCACGAGTGCTGAACTAATTTGCGCGAAGGGAAATGCAGTGATATGATGATAACGTTTCTGTTCGAAATGGCTTGTTGCTTTGAGCAATTTGTTGTTTTTAAGGTTCATAATTTTCAATTCTGTAAAATAGGTTTGTTTATGGATATCACGGTATCAATCACATACGTATAACGTCACGCTACTAATGCCCGAAAGATTAGGCAAAGAGAGATGTAATAGTACGTCAGGCATTTTTAAGTCCTACGTAAAAGGGGGCGAGTCTATTGCCATCAAACGGGCATAAATCCAGCAGCTTGTCAAATCTCATAGACAAAAATCTTGACAACAACAGAGAAATACAAGTAGAAGTCAACATAAGGTCAAATCTACTACTTAGTACCGATTCTGCAAGTAAGTGTTAATTAAATGTAAGCAACTTTCGTTAAGTGTTCGTGATACATCAAGCGCGCATTCCACCGAAGAGTGTGGCCTTCTGCGTGGCTACCACCTCAATATGACCTAATCGCCGAATAACGCAAAAAGTAGCACGCGAGCCACTCTTAATGAGACTTCAATTTAGTAGCTACCATGTTGCTATGTTTGTGTTACCTACCTACCTACATTGTGAAACGAAGTGGAAGTGTTCGAGTGTTCTATGCCAAATTTTGTATTCTGAAAAATTAATAAAGTATTCAAAGTCCAAATATTTGAAAGCTCTGATTATTGCAGTTTCAGCTGAAACGGTTAAGTGGACTAAATTACCTAAAAGTAGGTATATGTTCAAGTTTTCAAGTATGGAAAGCTTCTAGACCATTCCACACTACAAACAATATCCGTAACAATACAACATCTTAATAAAGCGGAAAAAAATATCTATGTATATTCAAATGCAAAGAGAGTATTCAATCAAATTGTAAATGAAAAGCTCGAGAATGTATGGTTTTCTGTCGACCTGAAATATTAAAAAACTTCAAAAAATCTGGAGGTATTTAAATTAACTATATATTTTCAAAACGCTGGCAGAGTACTACCATCTTTCACTTTAGCTTAAAGATTTATTAGTAAGAACAAGGTAATAAGTTGAAAAGGCGAAGCAGCTGCTCCCCGGATTGAAATAATTTTGAGCAAATGCTAATAAGGGGCACTAAAACGAAACTCGTCTTAAGATTTAAGAGCTTTTCAAGAACGAATAATGAAAGCTGATGAAACTGCTGTTTTATTTATTTTAAACTAGCTGTCCCGCGCAACTTCGTCTGCGTCACATTTTCCCCGTTTTCGCAACGTTTATCATTACTGTTCCGCTCCTATTGGTCGTAGCGTGATGATATATAGCCTATGTCCTTCCCCAGGTTGAAATCTATCTTCTTGCCAAATTTCATTAAGATCCGATCAGCCGTTTAGTCGTGAAAAGGTAACAAACAAACATACAAACAAACAGAGTGACTTTCGCATTTTTAGTATTAGTATGGATATGGATTCGAGATTTTCGCGCTAGTCACTACTGGGTATCTCACTAGTACCTAACATAACAGAACATAACGCCTGTAATCCGTGAAGGATTAGGCAGAGGTATTCTAAGGTATACCTAAAAATACATCCACATTTTGCCAGCATATTGCTATCAACCGAACACGCATCCTGACTCCGTGGCTGCTACTGAAAAATCTTAATGAAAAACCCCAATGGTACTTCCTCTACCTACCTACACGATTTTGATTTTGCATTGACGTAGCATGCATTATACCAGTCAAGGTAGGCAAGTTAGGTAAGCAGTCTCTCCTTCGAATAAAATCAATATTCGTGTAAGATTGGTGTGTGCTAGTAACAGCGACTGTTTTCTATTGGATATTTTTTTCTTTTGTTTTTGAAAAAACGTAATAATACGATTTCTTTTTGGGTCTACTCACAGAATCATATCGCATAACAACAAACACGAAAAAAAAACGATTAGAATTACGGAAAATGAAAAAGTATTTTAGGGAAAAGGAATTTCTTTTCCAGGACTCGAAATTTATAGGGCATGTGGGGGCAAATATTTGTTGGGGGTCACCTTCGTACCGAAAGGTAGTAAAAGCCAGCCACAAAACGGGTCGTCAACAAAATAAAGGTATTATTTGAAACCATAGGAACGTTTCGGTCTTATCTTTATATCGTTCTTGTGGAGGTTATTTTACTAGATTATTACTCGACGTCGACGATTACTCGTAGGATTTAAAATAAAGGTCAGCCTACTTCCCCGTATCTTTATTTAAATAATGTGGCTAAGTTGCTTTCAATAGACTTACCATTTTTACTGTTACTAAATAATAAATAAATACAGCTGAAAACTGTCTTACATATGTGCAACTATACACAGATAAACGTAGAGTTCCTTGGATCGTATCTTTAAGTGTCAGAGTATAATCCAAGGGTGTACCGTGTAACCTTGTACTCAAATTCCCTAATAGTTACGGGTTAATGATTTTTCGAATTTCCGCAAAGTAATTAAAAACCGTTTAAGTTTCATGACTGGACGTTGACGTGGCAGAATGACGGAAATATTATCATCTCCAGTGATACTTGTTCTTGAGTTATTGGACAAGTTTCTAGAGACGCAATGAAGCTACTGATTGACTGTTCATTTCGCGTTCAATTTGTTATTTTCCGATGGAATGAGAAATAGAAAATAGCTAGCTTTCATCCGGACCAAGAATTGGTTCAATATTAGTTCAACGTTGTGCGATATTTTTCTTTAAGGTCTGTGTCAAGAAGTTGGTCAACAAGAAAACCTTAATAGCTGTCTGGCGCGGTATGTTCCTCAGGAACGAATCTCGCTGACCTGAATCAACACGTGCGCGACGAAGGACCCCATATTGCTCTCGGAAATAAAGAAAATGCTTTACTACCTTCGAAACAGTTAACGGCTCTTTGTCCAAGTCCAGACATATAAAAAGTCCCAAATATCCGAAGGAACGTTTAATGGAATTTCGGATAACGGTTCTCTTAATAAATGTTTTGAGAGATCTATAGGCAGTAGGACCTATGTGTGAATTCCATACACATGTACTTCCTCGGTAGATAAGATCGTATCAATTGTTGTATATTCTCACGTCGCGTCAGTAAAATAATCCGCAGCCATTTATAACGCTAATTACAATCTGCAATAAAAGATAATAATATTTTATTGTTCCTTTCATAAGTAACGGCGGTGGCGGTAACGGAAGTGACAATTATGAAAATATCGAATCCACTTCGACGTGCACTTACAAAAATAACTGAATTTGGGTTATTGGACTAAAAGCAAAGAAAGTAGGCCTTCTGATTGGTTTTATACCAATTTGCGGGCCCGTGTTAATCGGCACAACTTACGGTTTTGTTAACAAATTATATCGCAGTTATTATTTATACAAATAATTTGAAAGCTTATCTGATGAGTTTAAATTGAAGTAATAATCATCAGTAACAGAATGTTATGATTGTTTTTATTTCACTCATCCATTAAAGTTTTTCCCAGTTGCTCATCAACACGTCAACACCAAGTCTTTCTGAAGAGCCCACCTACAAAGGTGGAAACAGTAACAGTGTAGGTACGTACCTACCTAATGTTTTTCATCAGTTTCATAAACACATCATAACCAAATATATGATCACTGTTAGAAACTTTAAGTAATGTCAACTTTAAATTTTGCTTTACGACTATAATGAAAATGAAAAAAAAAACAACCGAAAAGAGCTGTTGACGAAGCTAAATAAAGATATAACGATGATCGCACTAAGAAAACTAGTTCACATTCGCTGCGCTATCATAAACCACACTCGTACGTTCAGGTTGTGCTGCCCCATCGTTGGCTGAACATTCGCATAGCAACAACGCGACTCAGCGAGAACAATAAATACTGACTTAGGAATTTTAATAGCCGTAAGGAATTGCATTGTCTAACAAAATACCGGTATTTTGTTTTTTTTTTGTAAAATTTTATTTTAGACTCATTTGCATTTTTGCAAACAGCAATTTATTACGGGATTAAGGCGAATTCCCGGTGGCTTCAGTGATTCGCAGTATTGCAGGGAAAGGCAATTTACTAAATGGCACTCCGTGGGGTGAACAGTGCATGCTGATGAAGTCAGAACGTTCGATAGTCTGATTATTCTGATAGTTTTTGTCCCAAAGGACTTGTTGGGCAGGAAAAATATGCATGCAAATGAAATTTTAATTGGTCGATGGTCTATGTATACAATCAAGTTTATGTACAGGCCAGGCATTGTCCTGTACATAAACTAGATTGATCCGGTTAAAGTCTTAGTGAGTATGTTATTGCCCTAACTGCGAGGTCAGGACGGAGGTTATGGGAGCTTGTAAGGATCAGGAGGAGTTTGCAGGTGGCGTTTGTAACGTACTCTTTTAAAAAAAGGCGAAGTCTATGGGTGTATGTATAACTGCGTGGAACTCTTTTCATAAGGCACAAAAGCTTCTGTTTGTTTATTTGCCTAACCGCCAGGTTATCAATAATAATAATTATCTGTAAATATATATATAATAATAATAAATAATTATATAATAATAATTATCTGTACCATGTGCGCGTCACGTAGGTTGTATAATGTTATCAAATGCTATCGTTTGCACCTGAAATTATTTTATGTGGTTATGGAGTTATGGCTCGGTGATTTATGATGTCTGCCGATACTGTTTGTTTAGAATAATTTCTTTCAACTATTTATTTAAATAATTTCCAGTTATAAAAGGTCTGTTAAATATTTCGTTACAAGAGTTATTGATAGTTTTAGTCACCATGCCTGTTTAAAACTTATATTAACGATAAAGTTTTAACTAAGGCTTTATTTTTTCAATTTCGAGCTTCTATTGCCGAAAACCGAGGTTTTTGTGACGTATTTCTTGCCAATATACCTGAAATATGAAAACAAAGGGACTATATACAAGTGGCAATCGCTTGGAAGGGGTTGCTTGTGTGTCAATCCAATACATTGAAGACTTTTCCATCTTCATTATTGCTGACAGTGTGTCGCTTTTTTAGGCCCTCAGGCTTTACACACGCGAGCGACTCTAGTTTCCTTTACGTGAGAACCGTCACTACAAACAGTTTAGCGAATAGCGATGGCCCGTGTTCTAAGCATTACTTTCATTTGGTTTCTCCGCCGTTGCTGTCGTAACACGCGTCGCTTGAGCGCGTAGCTTGTGGTCAAGAGATTGGGCTTAATATTATATCCCTTTCCTCATCAAAATAACCGAAGTAATAGTTACATTTGTTTGTAAACGATCAGTTAGTGCAATAGCTATTATCGTCCGGCTTCATACAGTCTGCAGTTATCTGGCAAGCCTCCGCCGCAGGCCGTTGGCACCTCATCAACGCCACGTGCAGCCGGCACGTGTTCCCGTCGCTGCCAACATGTCGTGATAAAGATCACAACAGTGCATGCACCAGAATAACCTATTTCCTTCAATAGATCAGTGAATCTTGCTCGCTTGATCGTATGCAACGAACTCTTTGTCTATTCTTAGGTATTTCTAATTTCTTATGGTGGCTTAAGCCACTAGTTAATCAGACTGTGAATAAAGAGCAATGCCAGTTGAGATATTGCAATGATGGATGGACTGTCTGAGCAATGCTTTAGCAAGATATCTCTATTAAGGATCCCATGTACATTATAAACTAGCCGAAAGCCCGCAAATAAAACAGGCAATACCTTTATCTTTTTCGTATATAAGAATGTGAAACGGAACGAAAATACATAATTATTTTTAATGAACAAGAAATAAAAAGTTCATGAAAGCATTCCCCAAGTTTGTCATAAAATGAGTAATGAAATAAAGAAATCCGGAGAAAACACATTGTTTGTGATCGGAAAGCCTTAATGCACAATTGACACCTTGATTTTAGCTGTACATGGAAACCGGTACAAATTATATTCAGCCCTCAGATCGATGCCCATGAAATCAGCATCGCAGTAAATTGTACTTCTAGGTTTGCCTTAGGGATATAACTTCTAGTATATGGATACAATACCACGTCTGTACATAAGAACGTGGGACGGTGGGGTGGGACGTGCCTCTCGACACGAGGACATTCGTGACATGTTTTGATTTCCGGTTAATATATGAAGTCAACAGCGGACGGCGAAAACCGGTCTCCTTTGATTAATCAGAGTACTGAAACCTATGTATTATAAGCAGTAGCTCGGTGTGACATTAGAAATAAGAAAGGAAAGAGTAAAGTACTTTTCTTGGGAGCAATATCGGAATAGTATTGTTCAAGTGACAAGGAAAAAGGCATTGCTTTATTCTCAAGTATGATTAGTCATGACTAGGGTATGCAGAATCGGATGCGGTTCCAGGTTTTTGAGAATCGGGTCTGGTAAGCAGTTAAAACCCGGGGAACCTGTTCTGCCGTTTCCGAATGTTTTTTGTTTTTTTTTTTTAGGACATAGAAGAATTTTATCAGGATATTCAATTATCACTAGGAACAAGAAATAAAATAGTTTCAATTAACTTAAGACAGTTTTGTTACAAATCAGTATTTAGGGCCATGAAAAGCAATAGCCTCCGACTTGCTGAGGACCACCTCCAGGCCAAGACGCCGTATGCGGACCACCACCTGTGAGACCGCAGCCGTCGCTACGTTCAGGATTCTACTAAAGAATCCGTCGCTACGCTCGGGATTCTACTCTAGAATCCCTCACTTCGCTCTGGATTCAAAAAAGCGCCCTCGCCGTATAAATATTGTTTTGCTCCCTTATGATACAATCTACTATTCCGTCAGAAAACGTAGTGGTGTTGTCGTTGCGTTGACGTATTTTATTGAAAAAATCGTCGTGTTGGCGCAGGGTTAACGAAGCATTAGAGATTGCTACAAAAAGAAAACCTACTCTAGATACAAAGGGTGCGTTAAATGTTAAGTAACTTTAAGAAATATAAAATGTGTTCTTTGACCTATGCCTTAATCTTTATCTTAATCTCCCTATCAGAAATAAATGACGTCTCTAAACAAATAGTCACTTATATAGGATATCTAGATAATTTATAGACAAGCAATAGCTATAAAATCAAAGTCCAATTATTACGTAATGAGACTGTAACTACAGGCACTAAGAAGTGCGTTGCACTTTAGACAAAAAGAAAAATTGCCATTTTGTCATATCATTTGATTTCAGGATTAAAACTTTCACGTCACGTTTCACGGTATAGGGTCACAAGAGGTTTAATTTAACTTAGAAACAAGGTACGAATACAAACTCGAATATATTTTTCAGCTTGATTTACACTCCTATTTTAAATGTATTTAACGTAGATAGCCACAAGGGCATTCAAAGCTTTCATTAAATGAAAGGTCAAAAAGATTATGCTGGATTTGAATAAATGATCGAGGCCATCAGTTTCATTACTAATAAATCAAATAGACACTGAAGGATGCCAATTCTGGCTGCCGTTATAGTGACTAATAAAATTATGTTTATGCTTATTACAATTTAGGAATATTTTATTAAATTCGCGTATTGAATCATCGTAACATCCTATTGTTCCACGGATCAGGCAGCACAGCAAAATGTTACGGCGGCAATACTTCTCACGATCGCAGGCAGGCGGGCGCGCTCCGTATCGATTGCGGTTCTCGGTACGCTATAAACGACCGACAGTTCTAATTATAGTGCACGCGCAGGCGAACGCCTTATGTCACATAGTACAAGGTTACTATAGCGAGGAAATTTGTTCTAGACGAGTTTCCGAAAGCGGCTTGAAGAAAGCACTTTTACTGAGAGAAGGCGCGACGTGGCACAGTTTCCACGCGAAACGTGGAGGGAGGTACATGCGCGCATGTCGGCGCCTGCGCAGGCTTTCCAACTCACACAAATTTAACGAGCCGAGAGGGGAAATATACGGGATTTAATGTAATATACGAGTAGAAGCCACCGGATGGGCACGATGTTTCTCGAGCTTCAAGTAGTCTTGCCGCTACTTTTCTAAGTTTTCCAAAGCGTGGGTGAAGGTACCACGGGCACTGACTGGTCCTCGTTTTGGTTGCCTCATTTCACGATTATCTAGGTATTTGTTGTATATGTATCTGTCTGTTTGAGTCACATGTAATGATACATCAAAAACAATAAAGTAAATGATAAAATGTTATTGTATAATATACCTAACGAGAGTTTTTCATGTGGTACATGTACTTATATGTTTTTAGTGAGTAATCGCTATTTTTTATCCTCAATCCTAATCCAGTTTAACACCAATTTATGATAACTATGAACAAGAACAATACGTACAGATACCAAAATAATTAGGTACGTTTTTAAACCCATTACGTCGTAACTCTGCACGACAACCAGTTTGGCTTCAGGTTCAAGCTGTCCACTGAGAGTGCAATACTGAGTTTAAGGCATGCTGTCTGCATATGCCAGTTTTCATGATTTGTGCAGGGCGTTTGACCTGGTTTCGTACGTCCGTATGTGCTGTGGCAAAAGCTACGTGACCATGAAATGGCTCCTGAAATCGTTACTATCTTCCAGCAGTGGTACGGAAACCAGGCCAACAAGGTGAAATGGGCGGGAGCTCTGTCGAACTCGTACAGGTTGGAGTGCGCGGTGAGGCAGGCTGGCCTGAGCTCAACTCATCATCATCATCATCATCAGCCTGTATTCGTCCACTGCTGGACATATGCCTCTCCCATGAAACGCCACTGAGCACGATTCTCGGCCACTCTCATCCAGCTCTTGCCAGCCACCTTGCGAAGATCATCGCTCAACCGAGTCTGAGGACGTCCTACGCTACGTTTACCGATCCGTGGTCTCCACTCAAGAACTCGTCTACCCCAACGGTTATCGGTTCTTCGGGTTATATGGCCGGCCCATTGCCACTTCAGCGTGCTTATGCGGTGGGCTATGTCGATAACCTTGGTTCTCTGTCGGATCACCTCGTTACGAACTCGATCTTTCAGAGAAACCCCGAGCATAGCCCTTTCCATAGCACGTTGAGCGACTTTAAATTTGTGGACCAACCTTACCGTGAGTGTCCACGTTTCGGCACCGTACGATATGACGGGTAGGACGCACTGATTATAGACTCTCGTCCTTAGACTATGTAGAATTGGCGATGTGAAGACTCGACGCAGTTTCCTATACGCTGCCCAGCCCAGCTGTATTCTTCTGTTGGCCTCTTTCTCGAAGTTGTTTTTACCCAACTGCATAGGTTGCCCGAGGTAAACATACTCCTTAACAACCTCGAGAATACTGCCTTGAACTGGTTCCGGACTGACATGTTCATTGAACCTTGGTTTTATCTAGGTTCATCCGGAGACCAATGCGTTGAGAAGAATCAACTAGGCCATTCAGCATATGTTGCAAATCTTGCAGCGTTTCCGCCATGATGACGATATCATCTGCAAATCGTAAGTGTGAGAGGTACTCGCCGTTTATATTAATGCCGCGCCCCTTCCAGTCCAGCGTCTTGAATATATCGTCCAATGCATTTGTGAACAATTTGGGAGATAAAACTGAGCTCACCTACGCTCTTCAATCTGTACATGAATGAGCTTATTGTCGCGCTCAGCAGCCGCCATGTTGGTTGCCATGTCGTTGCCGTGATGTTTTTTGTAATAACATCAGCTATGCGGACGACATAGTGCAGCTGAGTGCGTCTGTGGGTGGTCTCAGGGAGTTCATGAGTAAATGCGAGACGTACGCTCACTCACATCGGTCTCAAATATAACGTCGCGAAGAGTGTGCTTATGGTCTTCTGCGCCGGGACCAAATGTCTGACGGAAGTTCCTCCAGTCAAGTTGGAGCGCATGCAATGTTTTAAATACTGAGGCCATATTGTGACGCCGGACATGAACGATGATGCCGATATAGAACGGGAGCGGAGGGCGCTGTCGGTGAGGGTAAACATGATAGCTCGCAGGTTTGCTCGTAGCTCTAAGGAAGTCAAAGTCACCTTGTTTCGAGCCTACTGTTCTGCATTTTGAACGAGCAGCCTCTGGGTGTCATACTCGCAGAAAACCTACGGTGTCTTCAGAGTTCCATATAATAACGCGCTGAGGGCATTGCTGCGGCTGCCTCGCTTCAGCAGCGCGTCAGGGATGTTCGCCAATGTGCGCGTAGACTGTTTTTTTGGCACGATGCGCAGGCCAGCCTCGATAGCGGGCAGAGTGAGGGGCAGCGGCAACAGTTTTCTCAACGTCGCGCGTCGTTGCCGTCGTTAGATGGACCATTCATGCGGCATTGGTTGGCCCTACATGCGCCCATATTTAGGCTATGGGGGAGAAAATCTAATTGATTATGTTATTTAAAATGATTATGTATATAAATTCATTTCCTTATTTTTAATTTTTATGTATAAATTAAACTCCTTATTTTGTTATTTTAAATTATTATTTTAGCTTGCTGTATGTACATATTTTGATTTTTTATTTAATATTTTTATGTTTGTTGATCGTGTGTTTGATTTATGGATATTCTATTTGTCTGACTAAATAAATGAATTAAATTGAATTATAGACATTATAGTGTAGACATTATTTTTCATGAAAACTCGTAAGTAGAGCTCAAAACGATTAATTGAAATAAATTATTAAATATTTAAGGAGATTTGAATTAGCCTGCTGGCAACATTGACTAAGTGCCAAACTTGTCAAGTGTCAAGTGAATATGGTCTTGTTTATTGGTTGTCATTGGAAACCAACATTTGTTGTGCTTCTATTTGAAATGGTATTTTCTCAAGCATTTTTCATTGATACAGTAACTCTGCTAACCTATTTCTGGCTAAAGCTGCGACCACAGCAGATATACTTCCTCATTCAAGTATAATGTAGCTACGAAGTGATAATGGAATTCACCAAAATAACTGGAATGTCCTTTTTACTTTACATTTAATGTTTGCATTAAATGTTTACATTTTATTGATACTCAGGTACATACTTACGACCTTCATTTCAAGTTTTATACATTTACTTTCAAATAGGATCTTAATTTAAAAATGCGTGAGCGAACTTAGATATATGTATCTAATAATAAGCAAGATGACTGTAATGAAGATTATAAAGTTGAAAATAAGAAACAAAATCAATCAAAAGTTATTTTTATTTAAATGAATCCTCTTCCTACCAATGAATATCAGCGTCGCTTATTCAGACATAACGTGCGGAACCTATAAGGCCGTAAGCTCATCATACTTCGCTACAGACAATAGCCTTTCGTGTAAGTATTTTTTCTTTCGTCCGCCACAATTTTGTCAATAAAGCTCTAAAAACCACCAATAAATTAGTATACGACGCTACCGAATCACTTTGCATTTGCAGGCTGTCAAAAATCGTCGCAAAAACTTAGCGAAAATCGTAGTTTGCGCAGTGTAGAGCGTACAAAATATCGTTAAATCCGAATCGTTATGACTTTGCAACCGAAATCGGTTGTTTTGCGATCGCTATCTATGTTGATACTGTAGGCCCTGGTTTGTAACAAGCTCATGTTACCGTATGATTGTTGGTAGATTTGGCGCGAGCAAATCACATCCTGCGTCCTGTACGAACTGTGTCGTTTGTTCACATCTTCCTATTTAGGTTATTTTGAAGTTAAGCTTCACCGAAAAAAAGTGTTAATGAAAGCAAAGAAGGCAAAATTTCGTCTTTAGAGTCTAGGAAAACTCCTAGCAGGTAATTTGTCACCATGTGAGCTGTGAAATATCTGGTTTCATTGCGACTACTTTACGAGTACCGACTTTCGCACTTTTACGGGCGCCAGCGAATTATTATGGCATTGAAAGAAATTATATACCATTCCGGGCAAATGGCAAGAGTCGATTCAGCGAAAGCGATTATTGTGATGCTGGAAAGCGACAGCTTGACATTGCTGAGTAGTATTGTCTAGTTAGTGTAGAGAGTTACAACTGGTTGTATTATTGAGACTGTCTAAAGTAAAACCTATAAGCATGGCTGGAGAAGATGTAAGTCTGGCCCTTAGTTTCACCAGAAACTCGTGGCTTAAAGTCATAGGAAATTGAGAAAAGGTCATAGCTATTGCTTATTATAGTGATGTAGCCCTTATGCTACACTGGATTAGAAAACCAAAATACACAATCAGAAAGCGAAATAAAAGCATACTAAGATCGATATCATAGCTTACTTTTATTTCTCTTTATGATACTTATGCTACTAAGGCATAACAGGTGAATCAATGTATTCAACTGATAATCATAAATCCAGGATAAGTCCTTACGTGCTGAGCAGGGCAACATTCAATTAGGGTGTAGCTGTACAGGTCAAATTGGACCTCTTCCCCAGATAAAAATTATGAAAGATTTACGAAACAAAAATAAGCCATATATCCTCAAACAATGGAACAGTAAAGCACGAGTTTGTTCACCAATTCATACATTCTCTGTTTTCTTGTAATTTCGCATCGCAGAGAACCACCCAAGTCAGAACATTACAGATTCCACATCCAGAGGTGCTTACGTTGGATTTGGTCGTGATAGGTCGGAGTTGCTTCCGACCTTTCGTTCGTTTACTTTCGTATTGCTCATTGTTTCGACATGTTCCTTATGCCGTTGTTTGGACATGTCCTAAGAAGAGGCTAATGGCCTATCTAGTTTCTTAGCGAGATGGAGGACAATATTTTCAGTTTTGTAGGGACATTCTTTAGGGTCGTTGCAACACGTTGTATCTAAGTATGTATACCTATGTATAGGTAATGTAAAGCTGTAAGCCATATTGTTTCGGGCGATGTCAATAAATATGTTCATTTGGTAAATGCATAGTTAGGTGATAAAAATTAAGTCCCTTATCAATAAATGCCGAGTGAAGATATGCAACACTAAACCTTAGTAAATGTTTGATACATATCTGAAGGTTACACTGGTTTTAACTTTTCTCCGCGTTTGTCAATAAAGTGGTTCGTTGCAAAAGATCTCGATTTTCAGTAGACTTTCAGACATTATGCGTTGGTTTTAAGTTTATTTTACTATCATTTTTTCATTTTTGTCCAAGGTCAAAATAAAATGGTTTATCGATTGTCGTGGTCTATTCCGTGATTCTTAACCATTTCATATTTCGCTTTATTGGTTTTTTAAGCACTATCGATTTAGGTACCGACTACGTATTGTAAATAGACCTACTTTGTTTGTACGTAGGTACCTATTGGTTTCAAAAGTAGCTTTATTATCTATGTTCATAATAGAGGAAGAGGCAACTAAATAATTATTGATAACATTGGCGACAGTTGATAAAAGTTAATTCCTAAATTGTTGTAATCTGATAACATGACGTTTTACGGTTTTATGACTTAAAACTTGTATAAAAGCTGAGTGTTTTTGCAAAAACAATTATAGTTTTCATTGATCTTTGTGAATACAAGGTGAGTTAAAAGAAATTAATAATATCACTTATTACTAATTTGGTAGAAATTAAAGCTAGCTGCAGTATTTAATTAGATCCAAGTAAAAAAAAGTTTTGTGTAGGTAATTCTAAATCCTGAACGTGTCTTGTTTTATTTGTTACTCTTTTTGTATGTAAAGTTACGTTTCCGTTTAAAGTCAATTATGTGTGGCATTTCTATCTATTCAGAAAGTCTCTATTACTTTTAATTTATTCAGCATGTTTGAATTATTATACCATGCTCTTTATTTGACTGAATAAGATTCGTCAGCATTTGCCGTGATTTGAAATTAACTTGTTTGAATTTATTATTTCAGTAAAAAAAAACTTTAACCACTCATCATGAAGACCTTCGTTGCTCTATTCGCCCTGCTGGCCGTCGCCGCTGCCAATCCCTTGCCTCTCGTGCAGATCATCGTGAACGTGGACTCTCCGGTCGACGTCTCCCCGGTGGTCGTCCCCGCCAAGCCCGAGATCGAGCCCACCCCCGTCCACATCGTCGATGAGGCCGAGAACAACATCATCCCCGACCCCATCGTTATGCCCGCTCCTACCCTCCCCGAGATCGAGATCCCCGAGCCCGTAGTCATGCCCGAGCCTATCCTCCCCGAGGTTGAAATCCCCGCCCCCGTCGTGATGCCCGAGCCTTCTCTCCCTGAGGTAGTCATCCCGGAGCCCGTGGTTATGCCTCAGCCCATCGCCCCTGAGGTCGTCCCCGAACCCGTCGTCATGCCCTCCCCTGCAGTCCCAGAGGTCGTCGACCCCGTTGTCGCCCTCCCCGAGGAACTCAACTAAGCAGTAACTCGAGAACTACGCGTCTGCTGAGCTCCAACAATCAAGACTCAAACTGAAGTGACAAATATTGAGGAACTTTTGACCTGTGATATCTTGGAAAGAGGCTACATGACATCTATTACGGCAGATGTGAATCGGTGATTTTTATTATTTACGAACATTACATTTTACTTTTCTAAGTTTTGTGGTTTAAATTTTTTGTACCTTACTGATATATGTATTATTATGTAGAGTTAGCGTCTTCATAGTATTACCTAACAACAAACTTAACTCAAACCTGAGAAATCAAAATCGAAGCATGATAAATGAGAAACTAAAAACACCCTCGTAATCATGTCAAAATGTTAAAAAGTTGTGTGGTTCAGTGCTCATGGCGGGACATTAAAATTCTGAAGTATCTCTATAGTATAAAAATACACTTGACTCATAATTCCTGACGTCTAGCCGATGACGTAGCGGCCATTCCAAGGGTTGAATGAAAAGCAGGCGCCGCAAACTTTTTGTTTCAATTTCAATCAGATGACGCAGACTCCCACTTTGTTGCGATTCAGATCAGCTTCGCAAGACGACGAGATGACGTCAGTGTGCTTATATTAAAGGGCTTTGCCATTATTATATTAAAGGCCCTGAGTACTGACAAAGCCTGTCTAAATGTTGGAGTTAACGGCTAGATTAATTTTAGTAGATAAGGTCTTTTACTCAAATAGCATGAAATTAAACAGAATCTGAGTAAAGAGGTGGGCTCTCGCACTAGTTGCCTGCAATAAATTAGTAAAGTCAGCATAAAAGGTATCTAAGTACCTTACAACCTATAATCATTTAAGAACTTGAGTCGCTTCATTTGACAATTATTTGAACGATTCAGTTTCATTCAACTTCAGTGAATCCATTATAATTTAATACGTATTACTCCAATTACAATTATGTCATGCATCCAAGAATCATGCAGTCAAGCATTCGATCCATATCATGATATTTAACATTAATTATGATTATAAAATTGAAACTAAAGCCGACGAAGAAGATGATTTCGCTTGTTAATTTTGAATTAAAGATACATGTGTTAAACTACACGATGTCCGTGCAATTGACACTGAATGCCAACTGTTACGAGCTACACCTGCATCCTGCTAATCCTTTTTATTTTAACTGCTATATTGATATTATTATGCTGTCAGTTGATGTCTGATATTGTTTCGAAAGAGAAATGCTTGTTAATAATAAGATAATCGAACATAATTGCCTAAGGCATTAACTCCGCCTTTGTACAGTGTTTTTATACTTGTGCATAAGGTTTTAATAAATAAATAATACATACGTGTTTCAGCGCTAAACAACTAAAAACATTTTAAAGTCCACTGGGCTTTTAAACAAACACATAAAACGCGAATTCTTCATGGGAAACTTTAGCTGTTTTCTAAAATATTCGATACCGTCTCTCCAGACACGAGACTATGACTAACGTCAGGAAAAGCATTCGCATCACCTTGCGAGAGCGGCTTTTTATTTTATTTTCAGAACAGCTTTACGTTTCGAAAATCCTGGATGACATCATTCGACTATGCGAAAAATGCATTTAGTAGTCTCAACTCGTGCAGGTACGGACACAACAGGTTCTCCGAACGCTCTCTGGCTTCCAAGAACTTTGTTTTTTGTAGGTACACCTGCTCCATTTGAACCACCATTTAATTGTGACAGTGTAACGAATGCTGCCATCAATTACCATGACAGCCTTCTTTTTGTTCCAACTTTACTTATTGGTGTGATTAATGGAGACTACCACTGTTAACGGAAAGCTTTTAGACAGTACTAACTGGTTTTTCAATTGCTCGAAATAGACAGCAATTACAAGAATGCCCTTTATGTGTTTTCATTCATAATTATCCCGTTTATGGATAAATATAAGTTGCAAGTAATTCAATCATCTTTACTAGCGAAATTTCATAACAGGATACTTGAAAAACTTAAAGAACTTTTCGTCGAGCTTAAAGCTGATTGCAATAATATTATTTTCGTCCGCTTCGATTGATATTTAATTCGCAATATTAATTTATAGACTTGTTTCTCTTACATTAACGCGTCCCAGCAAAACGTGCTTACAATTAATTATATCCTGATATGGCAAATTACGCTTATCAACTTGATTCACAACGCCTAGTATTCCAGACGTTATAATGAAATAAATATTATTGTTCCATGTCAGTGCTCGTCCGGTAGAAATGTCTGAGTGCAGTTGCCGTACGCTTGTGAGTCGATAATAACTGCAGAGGTCACGCTATCACTCGAAGACGTCGTCTACAACTCCACATTGACCTTGCTCCACATCACCCGGCCTTGTTCTCACCGACAGCCAACGAGCCACAAAAGCCTATCGTGTAAACTATAGTTATTCATTACTCGCATTAGTTGCCCCACTGCGCTTAATTGATCTGCATTCCCATAAAGATCAATGTCAGTCGAATTGTTGTCAATTTTTTTTTTTAGTTTTCATTAGGCTCGCGCTTGACCACTATCTCACCTGATGGTAAGCTAATGATGTGGTACGGTAAAGCACGCTTGCCTCGAAGAAAACTATTCACCCTTGACTTATTAATATTATCAATGTTGCATATGAATTGTACCTTCTTTCTAAAGAAAGTATATAAACGTTCATACGCTGAGATGATTTGCAAACGAATGCGACGTATCCTGTCGTGTAATTGACAAGAGTTGTAATTTCCCAGGCCGCTGTGCATTTGTGTAAATGAACAATTTTAGCAAACTTTACTTGGTAGCCGAATGTTTCTCTATTATACGAAAGACAATGTCTCTCCTTGATTAATTAAAGGTCTTTAAATACTTTAGTTTCACTGACACGTCAGACACTCATATTTTACATGCACGTAAAAAAAATGAAACATTTATAGATTCTACCACTCAGTATTTAATAAGGCTTGTTTGTGGTAACCTTGCATTTACTAAAACAAATTCATTCTCATTATATTCGGTAATTAGTTTGTGAATAGATCGGTATTATTAAAATTTTGCTACGAATGGCCTTATTACTGAGGTCATTCGTAGCAAAATTTGAAGTTCCTAAATGTTAATCATTTAAGTCTGAGTCAATATCTCTCAAAGGTTCTCTGCATGTTGAGCAGCTCTCAATTAAAATCTCAAAGAATAAATAACGTAGCAGTTGTTGACAAATTAATTCATTTCACTTCATTTTACTAACTAAACAAATATGCAAAACGCAACGAGACTATAGAACGTTCAACATACATAGGTAAACAGTGAACAAAGCATTGCCCGCCCATGTGGTAAGTTTTCTCAGCTTTCCGTGCGGTGCCCCCCCCCCCTGCGCGTGGGGCGTGAAAGCACCGCGGTCGTGCGCCCGCGCCGTTAAGTGTGCCACGCGGGTCGACGAACCGGCCTAGACCTACATCCAATTGGGGCATAATCAGCGATAGTATAGCGAGCGCGTTGACCCCGCGCGGTGAAATGCCCGTCTCTCTCCTTCACACTCTTTCTCTCGACGTCGCTTGACGACCGGCGGCTTTCCCAGTCCACACCGCAACAACGCACGTTACACGTGACGACTAATGACACATCCCATAATATTGTACCAACACATCATTCATGAAACACCACATTTGAACTAATCGAAATAATGCCTGCCAATCATAAAAAATATACAACACGTCCTGGGGTCACGAACTGTATGCGACGTCTTAAGTATTGAATTTCAGTTAGTTTTGTGAATACAAACTCGACAATTGAATATGAAGTGCACGTATATCGTGTTGGACCGACGATGTTTGTATTTTCTCTCGGACTCGTCGCTCGCATGTGACCATCTGAACGATTCATCGGAATTGACACAAGAAACTGTCATTAAAATATCAAGTAATAACAGAATATTCGATCTTCATTCTCTTCTAATACATACTTATATTCTCAACGGAGGAAGGACCACGTAATAAAAAAACAGATAAATGCCTGTTAGATCCGCATCGGCATGTGCGGCTCGTGCGGTGCGTGATCCACGTCTATGTAAGTACCAATAATGGATATGTGTGTACAATGTTCGATTTTCACTTTCAGGTAAACACTGTTCAGGAAAATACTCTTGTTCCTATCTCGTAATTTTATCACAATAGTCATTTTTGTTGCGAGAAACAAGATACCTGTCTCGAAATGTACCTCTGAAAGTTTTATAAAGGTTTTGACGTGCAATTAATTAATTGTTACCGACTGTAACTTATTAAATGGGAACCGTAAGAAGCACTTTCTTCTTCTTTCTCGATTAATAATCGAGAAAGTCAGTAAATGTTCTCGAATTTTCGAGACACAATTAGTATTATTGTTCTAGCGTTCCATGGAATACGAAAGCGCCTGTTTTTATTTTCATTGAGAGTCGATCAATGTACCTATATAGCTAAGATAGTATGGAAGCGCGCGGAGATATAAACGAACAAGAGCGAACGGAAAAGAAAGTAAAAATGAGTGCATTGATACAAGAACTAGGCAAACGTGTGGAGCGTCGAGAAATGTGTGCAAGCGAGTGCAGCGGTTTTATCTAGGGGAAAAAGGGATGGCGATCGAACTGGAAACTGCGAGATCCGGAGCGAGTGCGTATTGTCTCTAACCGCTCCACGTTCCCGCGCCTCCGTGCACTTGTATTGCACATTTTTTCCCCCTTTTTCACTTTCTTCTGTACACTTTCTAGGCTTTATGGTGAAATGTCTACGCTTTCTAACGTAACACTAGTGCAAGTTTTTCTTGCCACCAGCCATTTATAATGAAAACGAGTTGATGCTGCCATTGATTCTGTGTGTACTACTATCAATTTTATTATTAACCGCCGTTCATGCCGTTTGCACTCTCTCAAGCTGACCCGCGAGTGGCCGCACGATGATCACGCAGAGGAAGAAACATGTTGTCAGTATGTAAAATAAACAACCTCTCTCCACGTGTTATACGCTTTGTAACGTTCGTATTTAGGTCACAGTCTCTGTGAAGGCTTGCTCTGGAAATCTGCATAGACGGATGTTAGTGCTATTAGATATTGTGAGTTTCTCTATCGGAGAAACTTTCGGAGTGAGCGAAGTGTGTCGATCCGCGAGCCAGGCGGTGGTCGTAGTCGTGCACCCACGGAAATGGGTCCGCGACAATAAACTATAAGACATGTCTATGTGGGCCATCGCGAACCTTGCGAGAGCGGGATCGCCTTCGCTTGTGGCTCGCCGCGCGCCATGCAAATCGCTGGGCACTTTCTTCAGGCGCGCTTGTGAGAGGCCCATTGTAACGATTTCTCCTGCGGAAGTGCCCGATTGTTGCCCTCCAGAAACTTCGGCCTGATTTGATTGTGTATCTTGATGTTTATTTCAATGTGGCTGTTTATTTTTAGTCATATCTATAAATAAACAATCTAAATTAGTATTCTCGACCGTAAGTTGTCGAGAATATTAATTTAGATTGTTTTAAAAACTTATAACGTAAAAACCAATTATTTACCTCGGATAACAACAAATTGCTGAACACTAAAACCAGAGAGCCTGCGGTAGGGGTAACGTTTTTCTTTAAGGGCTCGTTTCGGCTGAATGTTATTCAAATGAATAGCGATTAATGATGTTTATGTGATGGCAGTACGTCCGTTCCGTTTGAGAGGCAGCCGGTGCGCGGAGACTGGCGGAGACCAACCACGACCCGCGCAATACGGGCCGGCGGGCCTGCGCTGCGCGGTCGTATACGGCGCGGTGCTGTGCTAACCTACTTGGCGTGCATTGATCTCTTTGTTTGTAAACATGGCGTCGCCGTCGCCGCCGCGGCCGCCGCCCTCTACATTCAGTTAAGAATAAGAAATCGGTTTGCGGTTCTGTATATGCCAGTAATTTGTTTCAGTTCAATGTTCACTCGTCACTGTGACCGCTGCAGCTGCTAAAAACAAGAGCTGTGGTAAAAAATATTTAGTCAAAAAGGTACCTGGAGATTTTTTACCATTCTCAAATCAATTGGGTAATGTTTTTGTACGATGTGCATTGTGTAGGAGAATGACATATTTTATTATTGTCCCTTTTGCAAAATTACCTTGATACAGCTTGTCAGTGTGGTCTGGTCCAGGGCTGATGTAGGTACTAATATATAAATGAAGTAAAAAGAGGAAGCCCAGTCGTGGAATAAATCAAATCAAATCAAATCAAATCATTTATTGCATCCATAATGTACATTTAACAGGTGGTCAAAATAAGAAATATTAGACACAATTATGGACCCTGTCGGGCACAGCAAGTTTTAAATAAGTAGAGAGGAAGAGTGCTTCTCTAATTTTCCTTGTCAAAGAAGAGTAATTATACAATTATCACAATTTTTACAATTACTACTAATGTTACAAATATTACAATTATTTGAATTTCTGTTTACTTATTCTATTCATATTATATATTCAAGTAAAAATAAGGTAAGAAAATAAGAATAGTTGAGGGTAATCATGTTTTCTTTTGCAATGCTTAATTCTAAGTTGATCCATATACAAGATGCACAGATATTGTTTTCATACGTTCTGTCTGTCGGTACTACGAAATATGAAAGAACTTTTGCTCAGAAGATTCAGCACTATAATAAAGCACGGGTTGTGCCAGAATGGTCGTTAAACAACAATCTAGGGGTTGTGACACAGGGCCTCTTCCAGTTGAAATTGTGATGATGATGACTCGAATTATCTAATAGGTAATGTGGAATACAGCTAACAATAGTTTCTGAAATTGTTAATTACATTTCCCTTTTATTTGAGTTCGAAACTAACATAAATGACATACTTATTTAAAGTTAATTAGAATAGCAAAAGTTAGTAGTTTTATGTTAATTGCTTTAACCTTACCTTAATTAAAGTTCCCACGATAAGTAGGTGAAACTTCACAGAACTTAGTGAATATAAGCCGTATGAAAAGTTCCAATCTCGTCAGCACGCCGAGACGAGGCTTTCATCTTGCTAAGTAGTTTTTAGGAAAACTTGTAAGATGAGTTTAGTAGAAACCAAGTCTTGCGTATCCCCAACACTTTACGACTGTTTGCCCGTCACGTAAGCATCGTATTTTGAGATGAAATATTGACCAAAATGATTGCCTGTAAAATTTGCTTAAGCACAATTTGCTGCCCAAATATTACACCTCATCCTCTTAACTTCACAACACGTCGTGAGTACGTACATAAACAGTGCATAAGATCTGACCCCATTACGCGAATATTTATTTACATCGCGATGCTGATACTCTTTAAACTTGTTGATTGAATTACAATGTATATTTTTAAACAGAGTTTACTTGATTTGTCTGCTCAGTTGTGAAAGGAAATAATTTCTTCTAAATGTTTAAAGGGCAGCTAGTACCTCATGACCGCCAAATGGTCTCGACCCTCACGCCTGCTTCGTTACGTAAGCTGCCGCGCCTCTTAGCCTAAGAGCTGATCCCTTCACATTGTCAAGGGTTATTGAACCGGTACCATTTTGCTCTACCTGCAAAGAATGCAAGGACATCGATGGCCAGTTGGGCGCGCGTAAGTGACTCGATTCGGACGAGCGAGCTTCACTTGTCTGCTGTTGCACTGCCCATTTGTGTATTTTGCCTTAAAGTAGGTAGAAAATGAGAACTTGATCAGCATTCCTTTCTTTGTTGGGCTCTACAATCTCTGTTTGCTCCCAAAAACAAGTTTTGCGAAACACACTTTTAAGTGCAATCCATAAAACTGTATTGTAGTAAACTGTAAAATGAACAAATATATTTAAGGCACACAATGTTATTTTTGCAGTTGCATAGGTTTAACAAAATCCGGTCACGTGAGTTTAACGGACAGGTTAATGGAAGAGACAGTATAATTAAAATTATAATAGTAATTTATGGCCCTATTTCATTGATAATCGAGAATCAATTAATAGAAGTCAAAGTCCTAGCACTGATAGTATGCTGATCATTGACACTAGTTTGGACGTTACTCCGTTGTCCTACGGCACCAAGTAGTATGAATGTACAGTGAAATTAAGGTTGGAAAATGTTGAATATATAGTAAATACCCCGAGAAAGTTAATCATAAACAGTTATTTTGACATGGATATGTCAGGTTTGTATGAAACAGCACAATCGGTTGGTTAGTTACGTTTAAAGTTTTCACTTTTAAACGTAAAATGATTAAAAGTGCGGATTTGAAATGAGCATTTGTGTATTAAATGCACGTTCTAGTCTAAGCAAAAGACTTCCTTGTAGCATAGTTAATCTACAGTAAGACATGACATGACTAAGCCCATCAGTATTCAATGAATACGGGAAGTTATAATCGGTCCGTAGCTATTTTTAGCGTTTACAGTGCATTTTCCTGTCTCAGGCAGATATAAATAGCTCGATCACCCATGTAGAAGATTCCAGGAATTTCTCTATTATTGTGCAACAGCTGCATCAGGCAGGGGTAAAAAACCTCGAATACGTTGACCCGCGCCGCTAGGCCTGGTCGACTACCTTTTTCGCACTAACTAAAAATAAAAGAAGGAAGACGTATACATGGGATGCAGGCATTCTAGGCTGTGCTCGGGAGTAAAGGAAAAAAAAGAATACAGTGTGTTGAGAGACGCGCGCCGGAGTGGATGACCAGAGCCTGCGGGCTGCGCCCCACTGCATGAGTTTAAAAGTAAGAGAATAGAGACGTGGCGCTATTGAGATCTGGCTCGTCGCGCTCATTGACTAGAGTGCCTCATTAGAGATGCCATTGAGTCGATGCCGAATGTGCACCGCACTCGCAATGAAGTTATTGACTTTAATCAACGATGGGCATAGGTAATGAAACGAACATTCCATGACGCTGAGGGCCGACACGTCCGACTAGTTCTCATATCACTTTTTATCGATTAACGCTCTACTGAAACGCAGACGTGAAATTTATTTACTTGTTCGAATATATTATCTTGTACAACCGAACGTTAGATCGAGATAGATATTAATTAATTGATACACAGCAAGTGAAGTTGCAAAATCATCATCATCTGCCTAGCCTTTTCCCAAACTATCTTGGGATCGGCTTCCAGTCAAATCGGTTGCAGCTGAGTATCAGTATTATACATGAAGCGACTGCCTATCTAAACTTCACAATCCAGTAACGGGATAATATACCCCCTGGTAAGACTGGATGTCAGACTTTTGGCTTCTGACTACTCGTAACGACTGTCAAAGATCTAGAAATGACAGCCGGGACCAGCGGCTTAACGTGCTTTCCGAGGCATGGAGGAAACTCGGTATGTAATTATGATCACTCATCAACGGAACAACCTCGGCAAGCACGGCTTAACCTTAAAGATCGACCAGTGTTATTATTTAGCCACGAGCTCCTCGAGCTAAAGTTGCAAGGTATAAGGAAAAATACAACTTTTAAACAAGGTTGCAGGTGGGTAAACTGCTCAAATGCATTTCAATAATTATCTAGGAAATAACATTCTGCAGTAAATTTACAAAGAGAAAAAAATATTTCGACAGTTACCTACTTGGAAACGGATTTCGGCTTTTGGCTTGTCCTGTTTCAGAACAGCTCGATAAAACGTAAATGTCCTTTTAAGTGCTATGCGGGCAGTTTGCGGGCGTCCACCTCATGTTAACCTTGCATTGTGTCAGTAGCACTAGCCGCGGGATAACTGTACGGTGGCTGAATGAGAATGGCAACAAGGGCCTCGAATGCTCTGAGTCCGAGCGGCTCTGGATCCGCCGGCCATTGTCTCGCGCGGTCCTCGCTCACGCGCTATCACCTCATTCATCATTATTGTACTGATAGATAATATCTTGCTATTTTTTAATTAGAACTTTAAACTCGGAAGATATGAAGGTATAACAATATAACAATATAAATATATATAGATATAGATATAACAATGATGTAATTTATGACCCTCAAGAACTGTACCTATGTTTTTTGTTGGCTTGATTCTTTAACTTTTCGGAACGTGGTTTTCTGGCTTTTATCAAACGTTACGGCTACAATATAAGTTGACACTTATATAAATTGCTGGTCTAAAGCTTTGTGTTACTAGCATCTACCAAAAACAATTGTGCAGATTTAAAATAATGTTTTATTTAAAACCGTCGAAGCATTGAAAACAACCACTTCTGTGATATCTTGAACCTCCTCTTCTCCTCTTCTTTCCTCTGTTAATTGGAAAATTATTTATTTATAAATTATGGGTTAAAAAGGACAACATTGTGATAGGTTAAAATCTAATTTCTAAAAATTTGTAATTAATTTCGAAATTGTATATAATTACATAGATACTAAAACAAAAATACACATAAAATAGACTAATAAATCTATACTAATATCATAAAGCTGAAGAGTTTGTTCGTTTGCTTGAACGCGCTATTCTCAGGAACTGCAGATCTGCTTTGAAAAATTATTTCAATGTTAGATAGCCCATTTATTGAGGAAGGCTATAGGCTATATATCATCACGCTACGACCAATAGGAGCGGAGCAGCAATGAAAAATGTTGCTAAAACGGGGAAAATGTGAGGCAGACGAAGTTGCTCTGGACAGCTAGTATTTTTAATATAATAATAATAATTCAGACCTTAAATCTAGAAACAACATTAGATTACAAAATTAAACTTATTCTAATAATTGATATTTCTATTTTCTGCAAATCTGTCTGCCAATCGGGAAAGGCCTCCTCCAACCTTTTCCATTCTGACCTTTCTTGGGTCACTCTGTTCCACATCACTCATCCCACATTTTTTGTGGTCTACCTCTCTTCCTTTTACCTTCTCCGCGGTAACATCTTGTAACTTTCTTACTCCATTGACCGTGACCATTTAAGTCTTCTGATTTTCATTGTGACACCTATAGTTTTTATTTTCTTTCTAATGGCATAGTTTTTCAATCTGTCCGATTTCTTTATATGCAACGTACTCCTTTCCATTGCATACTGGCATGTTGCGAGTTTGTTTGTCCTTTCCTGAGTTAAAGCCCAGGATTGCCATACATAAGGACAGGTAGTATGCAGGTGTCGAATAATTTGCTTTTTAATTTTAGATGTAGTTTTCTGTCCTTCATAGCTTCTTTCAACTTCACTGCGTATAGAATCTCTTTGAGTAATAATCTGTCCTAGATAAATGTATTCGTCGGTGTAATCAATTAGGGTGTTTCCTAATTTTATGACGTTTTTGTTTCCATTTGTCATCACTCCAGTTTTATCCGGATTCAGTTTTAGCCCTACTGACGCACTTTTGTATCGCGAGCTCATTTATCATTTTGATTAAGTCTTCTGATGTTTTGGCAAATAACACTATGTCATCAGCAAATCTCAAATGTGTCAGAGATTCTCCATCTACCTTGATCCAGAGATGTTCCCAGTTGAGTCTTCTGAAAATTGATTCTAGTACCGCCGAGAATAGTTTTGGGGATAAGGGGTCTCCCTGTCTGTCCCTTCCCTATTATGTATGAAGAGCCTTTCTTTTCCAGTTGTATAGTCGTTGTAGCAATGCAATATACGTTTCTTATTAGTCTGATATATTTTTGTTCGATTCCTTGTTCCGTTAGTGGTTCCCATTACATTGCGATTATCGACTACAGTAAAGCATTCGATTCTCTACTCCAAGGAAAAAAATTGCGAGCTAATTCGTCTGATTTAAATAGTTAGTGGTTACGAACTTTTCTTTTAAAAATTAATTTCATAGGTATCTTGTACCTAAATTGTAAATACAGGTTTTTCTGAATCATAGTGCCATTTAATTATAACACTTGAGAGATAGATGCATTCAATAAGGGGCTGTGCAAACGTAGACACTTTTTAGTACCGACACGGCACACCGTCATAGGAAACCGTAGTTGCTGTGTCCTATAGCGGCGCCCGGGCACAGTGTACGTTTGCGCAGGGAGTAGCTGATTTCATACTGGTTATATAGAAATCAAATATTCATTGGTAGCTTGTATCCCACACAAGACACACGTTTGCGCAGCGCCTTAGGTAAACAAGTGTCGGAGGTTTTATTGTAAAAAAAATAATCTTGTTAATTCATGTCTTTGGAAACTTATAAGACAACTGTTACGTGTGACCTAGACTGCGAAGTAGCTTTTAATTTGTAGAATGTCAGCAATCGTCGATTAATCGTTCAGTTCACATTCCCAAGTGCACGGTACATGACCACAGGCCACACTACACAAGCGCGCAATGTTATACGTGTGGGTGTGCGAGAATATAATTATTTATTCAATTAAAGCTGGCGCGCGTAATTGCGTCTCGTAATAATTAATAAAATCAGTGGCACGTGGTGCAGCTAATGCTTTACATTAGTGGATACTACATTAGTGAGGTGATCGTTATGATATGAGTCCGATAACGCAGCTCGGCCGCTGACCGGCCTTCACACCGCGCCGACTGCGCCCGCGACTGCGCCTGCGACTGCGCCCGCGACTAATTATTTAAATTTAAAAAACAAGCTTTTATAGCTGTTCGATAAAAATAAGATGTAAAAGAACATTAATCATTGATGAGCAGATGAATTGAGTTGCTCGTGTTTACAAAAACCCCGATTATTTTCTGACCACTTAACAGCGCAAAAAAGTATTTTTATGCAATTACATACTAATGTTTTCATTGAGAACTGGATGATTAGAGATTTATTTACATATTTAAGTACTCTCGATCGTAATAATATTATCATTTGATAGGGTAATCCTACATGCGCATTGCGTAGATGTTCTGCAGGTCATAATAATACTTAACCGACCTTAACCAGTAACGAGAACTGGTAAATTATAAGAAGATGTCTTGGTTAAATTTATTCCGTCTAGTCTTATCGAAAACCTTGGATCTAGGTATTGTCTTCCTCTAAAAGTAAACGTTAAAGTATCATTGTTACAGATAGACAAGCTTGGCCAGTTTACAATATTGAACAGACTACTATATTGAACTGTCTGCATATATGTACAATACTCAAATGTCTGCGTCAATGTAAATACATTGACGCAGACATAATATTATCACATTATTTTAGTAGATGTCAAGATTGAACTTAAAAAATAGGACTTTTCCAAAATATTTCGATTTGCACACAGGCACAAACTAGTCATAGTTTCAACTGTAATGTTCATATTCACCACGGTAAGAAGGTATTCATTGCTTCTTATTTACGTTGCGTCGACGCAACGTAGACGTCAGAATCCGGCCTCTATATAGGGCTACTATGCGGCTGCTACGAACTTCTACGCGATGCTACGAGGCTTCTACTAAGCGTTAGCCATGTCTACGGCTTCTCCTGGACAAACTCCTTGTAGTACAAAGATACTCTTATTTGTTTGTGAGATTGGAACTTATTGAACTATTTTTACGTGCTTGCTTCAGCTTCAGCTGTAAGCATCTACGTGCTGCTACGAGCCTCTACGCGCGCTGCTACGCAGCGTCTACGGAGCGTCTTCTACGTGAAGACATTCTTAATTATTTGGATAAGCTCTGTTCAGATTTTGGCTTATTAAGTAGTAGTTATATTTAAAGGCTAGACAGGATACACCGATGTAATGATCAGAAACATAATTTAAAACTAATATTTTATTTCAAACATACCTTCATTTTTTACTTTAGAGGTCACCCAGAAACATTCGTTGTACCTTTGCATTGTAGGGCATGAATTGTCCGTTTTTATTCTGAATGTGACAATGAAGCAAACTGTGATCTAATCCGTTTGCACTTGGTTACGGTTAATGCTTGAATCATAACATTGACCGGTAAAATGAATAATTTATTGAACGATTAGCTAAAACTTGCAAACTATTTAACTACAATTTATTAACACAAAAAATGCTAAACTGCTTAATTAGAATAAAGTACATGCGTTTAATGCGCCTGTTTGAATTATGATATATTATTACATAGATAGGCGATAATGCGCGCGCGGTGCGTAGTTGTGATTATCTAACGTTATCCGAGTAAATATTGCTAAGTACCCAATTATTTATACAAACGGCTTACATTTATGCAAATAATATTATTAGGTTTATTTATCGTTGGCCTTAATTTTATACCGATATTATAAGTCTAAATCCAATTAAATCCAAATACGTAAAGGTCCAAATCAAATTTAAAAATTAGGTTTTATATAAAGGAACCATAAAATATAACAGTCCCATACGAATTTAAATGTAAAATTTATCTGTTATCGCATATTCCTGTGTATAAATAATCAGGCTTACCTGGACAGGGCCCGCTGTGTGGGACTGACAATGACAGCCTTTTACAACAAAGTAAATTCAAATTCATTTCCATTGGAAAGACAACACGAACAATAAACAAAACGATAATGAATACCGACCAATGTATGACGAATTAGGCACTACAATCGATATAGACCGAATCATTGACAGATCGTTGAATCGGAGTACCTACATCGCGACAGACCCAACATAAATATCAAATGCAATTTGAAAAGCAAATATCTTCTTGGAATATAAAATTTAGAATTGTAATTTATTAATATGGTTTGGTGTTGGCGGGATTTGGAGCAGTTGGTAGGCGCCTGGCCACGTGACGAGAGGCCTCTGTTGATTGTCTGACAGCGGACGGACGCCCGCACCTCTAGTGTGACACTAATCAAAACATTGTCAGTTACTTTTCCGGAATCAACGTTTCTATCAAGTAAGTGAAATAGGTTTACATTTCAATTTCATGCAGTACTTACTGTTTTATTACTATTATGGCGTAAGGTGTGATTGCATACTTCGATAACATGTACCTAACTAGGCAATGCGTCACGCTGTTTTTTAGGTTCGGCTATTAGGTTGGTAGCATTGGTTGTCAAGCCCACGGCCGAGCGGCCCACAGACTCGCTAGTGATTGAATGAATGATATTTTTTTGTCACGAATGAGTGATTGATATTTTATGTTTGTGTTTTGTTTCTTTTTCGTGCTACTTGTTTATGTTTATGATAATTAACAGGTGCTTATTATTACTTATTCAATAAGATATTTGCAAAGTAAGCTAATAAACACTGTTCAGTTTAAAATATATCGTGGAGATAGATCCTCAACTCTTCTGGGAAATATAATAAAATATTTGTGTTTTTTAGTTGTTTAAAAAACAACTAAAAAACACGCTTTTTACAGAAAACCGAACTAAAAACTAGAAAATTAGTTTTAATAAATTTAAATTAAGGAAAATAGCGTGGTTTTAGTTTTTTTTTTAACTATTATTTATTTTTTACTTTTTCGTCTGGTTTATTTATTGCTTGTTTTTTTTTTTAATTATTTAACATTTTTTTTATTTATTAAACTATTATCTGTCTAATCTACTATCAATTCCGTGATAACTATAAGTATCTATAATTATTTTCCAAATTATTCATGTGTACAGCTGTATTAATAGTAAAATCTCTATTTAAAAGCGTGTTTTTTTTTGTTTTTTAAAACTATTATTTGCTCTGTTGAATTAAAAATTCTCTTTAGTATTAAATAAAAACCTAATATTAGATAAATCGGTTAAAGATAATGGTTGAAATTTAAAATTAAATTATTTCCTGCCTTATCGACTATAAATGAATATTATATAAATTAACAAAAACTTATTTTGCAAATTGAAAAATGCAATAATTTTATCAAAATAATGTATTGTCATCGGTCCTCGATAAATCTACAAATTTTAAAGAAATCTGGCCGTATAAAGTGGGTCAAAATCACGCCCAAAGGGGTCGGTTACAAACAAACATACATACAGGTGAAGCTAAAATAAAAAGCGTGTAAAAAGTGCGGAGGCTTGCTAATCGCTGTATTGAACAAAAACGGTAGTATTCGCATGGCAAAATGAGAAACTGACTTCGAAAATTTGTGGCTATTGATTACGGAAGAAAACAGGACGCAATACTTGAACATCTGCGCAGTATACTTGCCTCCACCTGTAGAACTACAACCCAGACATTCATAGCTGGAGACTTTAATCTGGGATTCATCAAGTGGCAGCTGGATAACACTAACCTTCAGTCTCCAAGTATTTCCGCGAGTAAATTTAATAACTTGTTAGGCTACTCCGTTGTAGATTGTTTACCTCTTAACAGCTTACAAAAGCTGAATTATGTAAAACATCACCAATCTAAATCTCTAGATCTATATTTTCTACCTTTCATGGTATACTCGTCCATGAATGTACTGAGCCATTGTCACAGTAGACCCTTACCATCCCCCCGTGTGTATTGAGATTACCAGTGTATCACCAACATTTCTGAAATGCAAACCCTCGGCAAAGTTTAACTTCCGCAAAGGAAACTAACAAATAATTAACAAGAGGTAAATAAATGAGCTTAATTGGATGCAAAACTTTTCCCAATGTTAGGATACTAATGCTATGGTAGAAGAGCTCAATAAGTTGGACAATATCATAAGTTCACTTGTGCCAAAATCCAAAACAAAATGCACTAATTACCCCATATGGTTCCCGAAAAGTCTTATAAACATTCAAAATGAGAGATGTCGTGTGGTGTTTCACAGGGATCGGTTCTGGGGCCGCCATTGTGGAATCGTGTTACGACTGGGTACTGCGTGCCGACCTCCCTGGCGGTGTCAGCTTAGTTTGCTACGCTGACGACACGCTGGTGCTGGCACAAGAAGGTCGCACGAGGCGGCGGCCTAACTCATGACACGTGGGGTTGCGATAGTCGTGAAAAGAATCCCGAAATTTGGTCTAGAGGTGGCATTCCACAAATCCGAGGCATGTCCTTTCATTGGCCTCGGAATGCGCCACCGTCGGGATCCCTACTGACGGTAGGAGGGGTTTCCATCGGCGTCGAGTCGACGTTAACGTACCTAGGGCTCGTCCTCGACAGTTGGTGAAACTTCGTGGAGCATTTCCGACGTTTGGCCCCCAAACTGGAATAGGCCAGGGCTGCGTTCAAGCGGCTCTTGCCCAAACGCCTTCTGCCGGAGGTTCTACTCGGGGGTCGTGTGGTCCATGGCCCTTTACGGGGCCCCGGTGTCGGCGCGTTCTTTGAGGCGTCGAGCTGTCCACTACCTGAACGCGCCCCAAAAGGTGGTAGCCGTAAGGCTAGACCGGGGGTACCGCACGATCTCCGGCGAGGCGGCGAGCCTCCTGGCCAGTTTGCCGCCTTGAGATATATCCCCTTATTCACAAACGCGTCGATTTGGAAAGCCGTATGTCTTTCTCGCTCGCTTTCATAATAACAAAAAATATAGTATACGAGTACCATTTGTTTGGTTTCTGATTTTTTTAGTTAGGTTCATTAGTTTAAATACCTACTGCTTTGGAGTTAGTAACTTGTTATTATTTAACCTACGCAATAATTATTGCGGAAAATGTATTGTGATTCAGTCACGGTCATAAACCTCATTCAAACAATTTTCATAAAGTATTTCTCTTATTTTTCTCAAATGTGCTCAGCATGCAAATGGTGCACACCATATGCATGCTGGATTACTTTCTTAGTATTTTCATGTTATTAACAGGCAACTAAGTCTAGACTATTCGGGCAGGTCATAAATATGTATGTTGCAAAAATGCTCAGCATTTCTGGAACCTAAACTTATCTTAGATGTCTCGAACAAAACAAAGACCGGACAAAGAGTCTGCTGCCTTCACAGCCAGACATTTTTTTTACAAGCATTTTATTGAAAGTGCCTTATTTAACGTTTCTCAGACTTTTTTTACAAAGGTCCTCGTCTACTGTATAAATTAATAGGGTAATAATATGCACAAAATATCTTCTTTGTTTTAGCTCGGAATGGATTTTTTCTTTTTGTGGCTAGTCACATTCGTCGCGGGATTTTGGATCTTTAAAAAAATAAAACAATGGCAGAGTCTGCCTCCGGGGCCTTGGGGCCTGCCGGTCGTCGGTTACTTGCCGTTCCTCGACCGCCATCAACCTCATCTGACACTAACTAAGCTCTCTAAGCAGTACGGCTCGATATATGGCATTGATATGGGAAGCATTTACGCCGTAGTATTGTCAGATTCAAAGTTAGTAAGAGAAGCCTTCGCTAAAGAAAACTTTTCGGGAAGAGCCCCTTTATTCTTAACGCACGGTATCATGAAAGGAAATGGTGAGTAAACTAATACTGGACTTGTACAAAACTGTTGACTGAGATGTTAATGCAAAATATTGTTGAAGGTATTATTTGTGCGGAGGGGGGATTATGGAAGGATCAGAGGAAGATGATCACGACGTGGCTGAAAAGTTTCGGGATGAGCAAGCATAGCGTGTCGCGAGAGAAGTTGGAAAAACGGATAGCGTCGGGCGTCTACGAACTTTTGGAAGTATGATTAGTATTCTGTACCATATACGTAGTTCCTACAAAGTTATTCGAAATTTTATACCAAAAATAAACGAGGGACACCGAATATAAAAAAAAAAAAAAACAAATGACCATGATGCAGATGACGATCAAAGTTAAAAATATGCAACCGAATGTACAGACGCCAGCACATCAAGCTACAACAATCTGTCAAAATTCTTTAATAGATTTGCAACTTTAGTGTTAAAGAGTTAGGTTCAAGATTGATTGGGACAATTTGACAGCTTCGGGTAGCTTGACCTGCTGGCGTCTGTACATACAACTCATTTGTTCCTAAATTTTTTGCGTCGGCGGATACGATGACTGCAATGTTTCATGAGACATTTAATTAATGTTTGTATGTTGAGCTGACGTTATTTAAATTTCGTGATAAACCAATAACAAAAACAAATACCTTTGAATGACAATGACAAATGATCTGAGGCCACCACAATTAAAAATTGACCTTCAACTTCTGCATGGAGTACAAACAATGATTCATGAAAATGTTAATTAGTGTAGTGTGGTATAACAATGGTCAAAATAATAATAGCTAACAATGATGTTTTGTAAACAAACAGTGTTATAACATGAAACGTTATTATTTATCTTTTAGAACGTTGAAAAGGCAGCTGGATCCCCAATGGATCTGTCCCAAATGTTGTCAAACTCTCTAGGAAATGTCGTCAACGAAATTATATTTGGGTTCAAGTTCCCTCCCGAAGATAAAACTTGGCACTGGTTTAGACAAATCCAAGAGGAGGGCTGCCATGAAATGGGAGTCGCTGGTGTTGTAAACTTTTTGCCTTTTATCAGGTAAGAACATAAAGTATTAGATAATATGATATTATTTCAAATAACATGACTAGAGGTGATCGTCTGTCTAACATGTCGAAGAATTCAGGCGTGATGTTATGTTGTCTTAAAATAAATTATTTATGTAAAGCTTGTTAACACGCTAAGCTTTATGAAACGTTCATTTGTTTCAGATTCATTTCATCATCAACACGAAAAACAATAGAAGTTCTAACACGAGGTCAAGCTCAAACACACAGATTATATGCGAGCATCATTGATCGACGACGAAAAATAGTAGGGTTACCACCAATAAAGGAGGCAGCATACGCTCCGCATGACAATCTGTTCAGTGAACATCCAGAAGGTTATATGAAATGCATCAAGTACAGCAACCACGCTTCGAACACTGAGGAACATTTCTTCGACCCGAATATCTTGATACCAACCGATGGAGAGTGCATCCTGGACAATTTCCTTCTAGAGCAGAAGAGAAGGTTCGAGAGTGGTGATGAACTGGCTAAATACGTAACTGATGAACAGATGTTGTATCTTCTAGCTGATATGTTCGGAGCTGGTCTTGATACTACGTCCGTAACTCTGGCTTGGTTCTTGTTATACATGGCCCTTTATCCTGAAGAACAGGTACGTTTATTTACATATTTTTGCTAATCATAAATCGTAGATTCATAAAGATCGATTATCTTGTTAGTGAGAAATACTAGACTTTAGCAAACATTTATCTTCTGTCGAATAGTTCGATGGATTCGCGGCATTTTGTAAAGGAAGCATAGAATTCGTAATCGAGTGTCAATCATCGCTGTCAGTTCTCAACGATGTATTCAAGTGAAGGCCCTGCTGAAAGGAGCTTACGTTCCTAAGCTTCAACCTACATTTCGTATGAATATGTAACGCTAAGTGGCAGATAGCTAATGTAAAACAAAAGATCTAAACGATGTGTGAAGCCAAAGTTTTATCTTTCGTTATGTGTGTACCAAAATATATTAAAGGAGGTACTTGACTTGGGTCCCCGCACTACGATGTGGTAAAGGGTGAGCGTTTTGAGGAACTGTGTTATGTAATATTGAGGTTTAAAATATGCTGCTTCTCAGCCTCAATCGCCGCAGAACTGTAACAATTCCATGGAATCGTTTAATAAATTAATAATCAATGTCTTTTCAGGAATTAGTGCGAAAAGAGATTCTGTCGGTATACCCTGAGGATGGTGAGGTGGACGGTTCCAGACTGCCTCACTTGATGGCAGCGATCTGCGAGGTTCAGCGCATTCGATCGATCGTACCAGTCGGGATTCCCCACGGATGCGTCGAAGTATGAATATTTTATATGTATTTGAAGTCTTCTTGCTACCTCATTACTTTTATCGTGTCCTGTAATCATAATTAACGCGGAAAGAAATTAGAGAACTACGTTAAAAAAAATACGTGTCAAAAGAATCGTGATAGTTGTTGCTGTTTGCAGGCAATTTAATATTTTATTAGAATTTACAAAATTCTTGTATCATCTTTTACAGGACACTTATCTAGGAATCTACAGGATTCCGAAAGGAGCAATGGTCATACCGCTTCAATGGGCTATGCATATGGACCCAGTTGTTTGGGAGAATCCTGAAGAGTTTAAACCGAGCAGATTCTTAGATGCCGATGGAAGTCTGCTAAAACCTCAGGAGTTCATACCGTTTCAGACAGGTAAGGTATTCCAGAACTTATATAATGTTGATGGTTGGGAGAGGAAGACCAAAGAAAATATGGTAGTGTAGTAACTGTAAAGAATGATATGAAAGTAAAAGAACTTAGGGATAACTTGACGGTTAATAAAGGACAATGAAAAAAAATGTTGCTTCGACTGCAAGTAACCTAGGACAAGGGCGGGGGAAATTATGAAAATATTTCTGTACTTAAAAAACTTTTAACTCTTGTGTTAAAAAATGTAGATGTGTGTTCTCTCTTCCTAATGCGTTGGGTTCGAGAAACATAGATTTTTCGATGTGGTCAGGGTTGGCGAAGTTTTATGTCCGTCCCAACGGTGGACTTCTGTCAATTTGATATAATGATAACGAAGATATTGGGATGTGTATGTATAGGTGCTAAGGATTGACTGTGGCTAGAAAAAAAGGAATCCTTGAAGTTAAAACGACAATAATTATCGTCACTTGTAAGATGTCACGAGATGAAAGTCATTAATATCAATATAGGTAATGAGGTGCATCAGGACAGCCAGTTCTATTAACAATCTCACTAAGAAACAAACTACATTTAACCTAAATTTTGTTCTGCTCGTACACCAGTGAAGATCAGTGAAGATCAATGTGTTTCTCCACTGACCTCTTCAACTTAGCTGAATATGGTTTTGTTATAATAACGTACACCAGTGAAGATCAATGTGTTTCTCCACTGACCTCTTCAACTTAGCTGAATATGGTTTTGTTATAATAACAGTAGGTTCGTTACAATAGTACAACGGGGTTTGGCTTGTGACTACCGACCTTTTGAACTTAACCGTTAAGCTTTTGTCGCTTTTCACTTATGTTTGTAATGTTTTGAATTGTTTTTTTTACAATTATCAAACACCTGCTTAGATATGCCAAGGTAATCTGCTTTTCGTGTCTAGTGTCTAGGTTATGATTAGTCGTACGGACTTTGTGCACTGAGAAATATGAAGTTCATTTACTCATAGGTGTCAAGGTCTTCATTAGAAGCTCATTAGCAAGATAATAGATAAGAAGGACGATAGAAAAAAGACACGATAAAAAATGGATAGTCAATATTATTTGTTTCCGAATAACACTGATTGTTTGAAATAATTATTAAATTTAGGTACATAATAGGAGCTTCCACGAACGATTTATACTTGAGGTTTTATTTATGACACATAACCTCGAATATCGCACACAACTCGCATTTCCAGACTGAAAACATAATATCTATGTAGGTAGGTTTAAAAGGTAGGTCTGATTTGATTTCAGATTGCTTATGGACTTTCTGTTCCTACGTAAGGTTTGGACTCAGATAAGCGCGATACATTGTCGTTACACATTTGTTAATAATTATTTGTAAGTAGGCCTATATATGCCTATACTTACACTGGAGCTGAAAGATTGATAACTACAATTATATTTTGTAGCCAGATTTATATTACCGTTGTCAAGCGTTCAGTAGAGACTTTATTTTAAAGTAATTTTTTTAATTATTTTTAGTACTCTTACTTAATATTATTGGACTCTTAATGAATGTATTTGTTACAAGAAACATTTTAAACCTCTCCGAAAAATCAATAGTTAGCTTATCATTAAAATCATAATATACTCGAAGGTTTACATATTGTCTGTGTGATAAAGGTTTTTTTTAAAACTAAACTTATATTATCACTTACAGGATATCGTCCGTGTTTAGAGATTGTTTTGAGTTCCCGATATTTTGGCGCTGTTGCAAGCGCCAGCCTCCAGCCATCCCGCGATGATGGAGCTTGCAACAGCGTTGAAATATCGGGAACTCAAAACAATAGAGACATCCCGATAGTGTAAGTTTAGATAAAGCATAAAGGGCTTTGTCTCTTTAAAGTAGCCAATGACTGTGTCTACTTTAAAGAGACAAAGCCCTTTAGGCTTTATATAAACCTAGACGCTGTCGCAAGCTTATCTATTGCCATACACTGTGTATGGCAATAGATAAGTCACTAGCCAACAACAATGAAGAGATTCTAATTACATCTAGTAGGTACCAAGTGTACCAACAGTAAGGTATATGAGACGGAAAGGGTATCTGAAAATTTTGGTGACAGTAAAAAAGTCATAACCCCTGAATAAACTTGAATAAAAGCATTTCTTCAAAGATTTTGTCCCTGCACTATAACATGTTACGCGGGAGTCGTTATCGCAATAAGTCGGTTTTCCCCCTGACTATAAAACTACGAAATGTATCATGTGTGTTCCTTATACCGTGTTACACCAGAGTTCAGCCGCAAATAATATTTATTCATCATCATCATCACCACCTGTACTCGTCCACTGCTGGACATAGACCTCTCCCACGTGACACGCCACTGAGCACGATTCTCGGCCACTCTCACCCAGCTCATATTTATTACATAATAATTTGTTACGATCAACAATTTAATGACGTAATATTAAATTATACTGCGATTTGCCATTCATCTTTTCAAACAATTAATACGTTGACATTAATTATGAAGATATTAACCGTGAATCAATAAGCTCAATTTGAATGATAGTTCTCACAAGAAGGATCGTAACTTACGAAGCCGCGTAGTCGACAAAAAATCTTACACGCTATGGAACTTCTATTTATTTTTTTAACAATCCTGTTTTACGGTCTGTCGTCTCGTAAATGGGAAGGAAAGCTCTCCTTAGAGGGAAATTGTCGATTTATGAGTTTGACATAACCTTTGAAAGGGGAATTTTATCTGGTTTTCCGTATCGTTACTTTGTTCGTAGCTCTAGTGCTTTCAATGTTAAGAACTACCTACACAAATTGTTCTTGGAAGTGATAAGCTACTTTTGATTTTATTTTACCACAAGCTTTTAGTAAAGTTTAAGCGTTGTCGGTTTTACTCTTCATTAAAATGACAGGATTTTTTTTTGCAACCGATATTGTAAACCTAAATGTATACAGGCACATTAGGTACCTACCTAGGAAACCTAGGAAATAGTTTGGCTTGGTATGGGAATGCGATGAGGAGAGAGAAACGTGTGTTACTAAAATAATGATTCCTAAAATTTATGATGGATGTAAATGTAGAGAACGACTGGTTATCGCTAGCAAAAGATGGATTGATTGTGTGAAAAATTATAAGAAACAAAAGGAGTCTGATAGCGTGACGATTATACGGTGGATGGAAGAAGAACAACATGGGACACCATTTTGCTAGGGGTTAGCACTACACGTTTACACGTGTAGGGAGAACACATAACGAAAACTTGTTCAGCCGAATCTTAGTGATATGGAACAAGTACTTAGTAATACAGCAGCGGTAGCCCAGTGGTTTCAGCCCCAACTTACGAGCAGTAAGCCGTGGATTAGAACCCAGGCAGGCGCATTACTTTGTGTAATTTAGTTCATCACCGCTGCTCTCAAAAACGGTGAAGGAAAACATCGTGAGGAAACCGGTATGTCCTAGAACTAAAAATTCGAAGACATGTGAAATCTACTAACCCGCACTGGGCCCGAGTGGTGAATTACAGCCCTCTCTCTCTCATAGAGAGGAGGCCTGTGTCCAAGCAGTGGGAACATTCTAGGCTGATGATGATGATGACTTAGTAATAAGGAAGATGATGATTAGGGGTAACTTACCAGAAGTTTGAAACTTACACTTAATTCACAGGTAAACGCATGTGTCCAGGTGACGAGCTCTCGCGGATGCTGGCTTGCGGCTTAGTCGCAAGACTGTTTCGTCGTCGCCGCGTGAGGTTGGCGTCCGACCGACCCTCAGAGGAAGAGATGAGAGGAACCATCGGGTTGACCCTCTGCCCTCCACGCGTCTCCTTCTATTGTGATCCTTTGTAATTGTTTCTAGCTGTATTTAAAGCATTTAGAGGAAAATTAGTCCATACATATACCCACTGAATAAAAAATGTGCTTGAAAGTTGTATGTTTTTGTTTTAACATAGGATCTTTATCTTTATATTTTTCTATATGAACATGGTGCTAACATTACGTAATAAATTAATTTTATACTAACTTTTATCATGAGGCGGATATGTCGGAAATTGCTTTAGGAACAGCTAGAAAATTGTGTTTAGAGTTGATATTCGGCATTTTAATGCAGATATTTGTTTCTCTATAGCTTTGTACTCATGACAGTTAATGAAAAATGTGTGCAAAAAAGCTTTCCGCAAAAATGACATGTGTGAGAACCACTATTTCCTTGATTGTAAAATACCTCGTAAACGAATATTATTTAATTATAAAAATATTAGTCTTCAACCGTTAATTACATGCAAAAACATGAGTGTATTTAATTAGTGCAACAAAGGAAGTAGGTAGTATACCATATAGTTGGCATATGAGTAATGGGAAAGACCCTGAGTAATGTCAGCTTGTCGATACCCTCGTTTGTACAAATTGTACGAGTCTACGTGCCTATATCTGTGACGTCAATGGGTCATTCACCTCCAAGATTACTTAATAGTGTTTTATGTTCACGCAACTGCACCTTTACAAACTAGCATACCAGTTTAATTGAGTTTAAATTATTTAAATGTTGCAGTTACGAAAGACCAAAAGTTCAACAAACTTTGTTTTGTAAGCCAAACGAATTTTAAGTTATTGCTATTTAAACGGAATAGATTTATGTATCTTGTGAGAAAAACGATTGATTAATTAGTATGGTATTTCGTGTAAAATATCACAGCCAACTAATGTTGCTCTGCATGTAGAATTTGACTTAACTTTTTGCTTTTCCGTCGAACTCGTGGAAGGTGTATAGGTAATATTAAAACAGGATGTTCAATTCAAAGTTTTCACAGTTAATTTATTACTTAAACAATCTTAAAATACAATAGAGCATTATATACAATGCATATAATAGTCCAATAGACAACGGTGAGCTGTGAGCTAACAGACTTATTCGACTGAAGTTCAGTACAGGGCAACTTTGTTGCAACACATTGAATTTAGTACAATACAAGAACATTAAAGTTAGGCATTATTCTATTATATAGCGACGATATCGCTCTAGACTAGTTGCTGGTTGTTACACTACCATGGAATGTTACTTCATACCTGATAGGCACATGTTACTCTAAACATATATAAATGAACACTTACAAACTTAAATCTAAAGCCTACCGTAACGCAACATACATGAGATCACACACAAAAGACCACATCATTCTCGCAAGTGACACTAATAAATAATGACCTAGAATTCTACATTTTATTTTGGTATAGGTACTAGAACTTAGAACGTAAACCTTAAATACAATGTGTAATGGTGTGATTTGCTGAAGTTCCTATCATTCTAGTCTACCAACACGCTAATACTGCAAACTCACACAAACGTCATTTTTATAATCTCAACGATGGGAATATCAATATATCTAACGTTCGGTCTACTATTAAATTGAACACTTTATGCACAGCCTCGAGCATCGCGACGGCGATGTCGTCACTTATATAATAAAGACTTAAATAAATGGTTGTCGATTCGCTCTAAAACGAGTGATCATTGAATACTGGTGGGTATGTTCGCGCGGTGAAGCGCGATGTGGCGCGACGCGGCGCGTTGTGGCGCGGCATGGCGCGGAGTGGCGCGAAGTGGCACGTGCGACGGCTAGTGCGCGCCGACGTGGCGTAGGTTTGGGTGGTCGGGCCCGGGCACGGCTGCGGCGGGCGCCGAGCGCGGGCTGAACTTGACGCGGAACGCTTGGGGCGCGATGGTGGCACCCACCGTACCCTCCAGCGACGGTGCCGCGTCTCCCATCTCCATCTGCACGTCGAACTGGTGCATGATGCACGAGAAGAACATGAACATCTCCATACGCGCCAACACGTCACCCAGACACATCCTCCTGCCGACGCCGAACGGCATGAAGAACTCGGGACGCCTGATCTTGCCTGTCTCGTCGATGAACCGGCTGGGGTTGAACTTGTTGGGCTCGTCCCACAGGTTGGGGTCCATGTGTACGCAGTTGATAAGTGGTACAACTTGAGAGCCGGCGGGAATTCTGTAGCCGTTTAGGTGGACATCCCTAAGAAAAAAAGGTAGTGATTAGTAATATTGCCATAGAATAACTTCTAATCAAGTTTTTCTTCCGAATTTAGAGTTTTAATACTTACTTTGTAGGAGAGTGTGTTGTTGCCAGGGGCACAATATTGGACAAGCGTAGCGTCTCCAGGATCGTTGTTTCGGTATAAGGAAGATTTGGCATATCTTCGATTGTTGGTAACCGTTCGCGGCCGATGACGGCGTCGAGTTCTTCCTGCACGCGCCTCTTCGCTTCGGGGTTCCTCAGCATGAATACAATCATCCATAAAAGTGATGACTTGATAGTTTCCATACCAGCCGAAAATAGATCCCCAAGAATTTGTTTCAGTTGTAGTTCTGTGAAATAATAATCTTTATTAGAAACCTTCAATGTTAAAACTACAATTTACAATACAAAAAAAAATATTTTTTTGTCATTAAATAAAAACTATTTGATTGTTGTATGAAACTTACCATGATCTCTGCCCTCGAACAGTTCCCCGGCGCGGCCCTCAGTCTTGGCCTTCTCGATCTCGATCAGATAGACGTCGATAAGATCTCTCGCGTTATCGATATCGAGGGTTTCACGATGCTCGTCGATCAGTGTTTGGTAGAAAGCGAACATCTCTTCGCGATTCTTCGCTACTTTCTCCTGCGCTTGCGCTTTGCCGGGAAGGTACTGTATGTAAAAAAAAAGGATTTGTTAGTTTTTTTAAAAAGCTTAAATTATTGCATGGAAATAATATATGTTATCAATAAGCCTAAATTAATATTACTACTTACGTTGTAGAGAGGGATGTATTCGCCGTAGTGTACTTCGCCGAACAGCCTCATGCCTTCTTCAATGAGATTGTTGAGTCTTTCGAAGCGAACGTCGCCGTTACTGAAGCGCACGGACATCGTGATGCCGCAGATCACGTTGGACACGCCCAGGGCGAGGAGAGGGTTCGCGTCGATGGGCGCTCCCTCCGACCGGTGCAGGTTAGCGATCAGCTCGTAAACTTCGCTCTATACAACAAATAACCCCATTAATATTGTTACAGATCAATTATTTATCAAATGAAAACAAGTTGAACTTTATGGATTTGAGGATAAAAATTATATCATTACGAACCTTAATTCTTCCTTCCATGACTTTCTTGCCGTTGCCCATGTAAGTCATGCCGAACTCACGCAGTTTGTCGTGCAGGAATCGGCGCTGGCTCTTCCAGAGACGGCCTTCGCTGTTGATGATGCCTGTACAGAGGGAGGCGTTATAGTGAGGGCTCACGAGGTGGGCGGCGCGTGCGCACGGCCGGGGAGGGACGGGCTAGTGACGCCCACTTGCACATGTGCACTTTTCTTGCCGGTATGTTGTGGGTTACACTGACATTTTCTAACCAAACATTTCTTGTGGTTTTTCAGAAAAAAATCAGATTATCAAATAAATGAGCATAAAAAATGGGAATGCAATAAAATCTCCAGAATATTTTGGTGTCGCAAATATTGACACTGTACAATTAAATCACAAAATAAAAACATTTTAAACACAAAAAGCCGAATTTTCAATAAAATTTACAAAATTATTTTCGCAAACTTACCGAGACCATCCAAAGTGTGCATTAGCGGGGTGCTGGGGCGTCCAGTAAATTCTTCTCTTCGAAAAGCTTCCCTGATGAGTTTATAGTCGCTAAGAACGATCGTCAACTGGTTCCCGAGTCGCGCGGAGAACAGAGCACCGTAGTTGCGAGCAAGCTCCAGGAAGGTTTTGTGGCGGACTCCAAGGAAGGGCAGGTAGCCGACGACGGGCGGGCCCCAGGGCCCTGGCGGCAGCTTGCGCATCTCGCGCAGCAGCGTCGCTAACCGCAACGCCAGAAGCGCCGCGCCCGCCACCACCAGCAGCGGCAGCGAAGTACGCGAAGCACAGTAGTTCACCACTTGCCATAGTCCCCACAAAAGTTTAGAATTTGACAGCATTGTTATCATTTTATCTGTTTATATTGTTCTTTAAAATAAATAAAAACAACTGTTATATTATTATTTTTTAGTCAGTATACGGTACGTAGCATTAGTGCGCGGATCGTGAATCGCGATAGTGCGATGTCGAGAACTCAGTGATTGTATATCGCGTGCGACCGACGTCTGCGCACTGGCGCGCCGCTGGCGTGGCCTTGCGAATAAATAGCAGCGGGGTGGCGCGCGCGCAGGCTCGTCCCACCGGCGGCGCGGGCGCTCCTCTCTCCGCCGCTTTTCCGGCGCGGCGCGCGGCTGCCCGGTGCGCTACGAGAGCCGTAGCACTCCACTCGTAGACCACTTTTATTTAATTAATGTAGACCGCGTTTCATTTTGGATTTCGTGATCTAATTTTTAATTCAAATTTATAAAACAAATCATTGACCGTATTTGTCATAGTTTGTAAAAAATACTGGTGCTACGCAATCTCTACAAAGTAAAGTATAATATTATATTATAAAAGCTTTAAGCATTAAAAAATACGAATACGATGTCGTAGTCGTGAATGTACTTACCCATTTCGAATGTTAAATAAGAATTGACTTTGGGGATGACCTCACTTGCTTTACCTATTGATGTTAATGTAGGCGTTGAAATTCGGCGAGGGGTGAGAGGGGAGATCGAGGTCGTGCGGGTGCGCATGCAGATGATAAGATTAACGAATTGCGTAAGTTGGCGCGAGGCAAGGTGACGGCGGGTCGACGACTCGCGATTGAGAGCCTTGGGCGGACTTCTACGCTGCTCGACCTCTAAGCGACACTTAAATATCACACTTAAAATTATACAACGAGATCGCATACCCCATTCATTAAAAAACGCTTTTAATAATAATCGTATCTACTCTTTCTTTCTACACGTACAAATTTGAAGTGTTAAGTATAGTGATCCAAAACTTTTGCTTAGACATTTACCTTTAGACGTTAATCACTATTACAGAATGCTATAAGTGTGATTTAAAAATAGGTAAGTACTAGCTATGTTTTATTTCATAATTTTTAGACGCGGTTTAGAGAGAGACCTCGAAGTGAATCACCTATTTTATAGTTTACGACGTGCCTCTCAGTACCTCGCAACAAAAAGCAATGTGCATGAATAATCCATGTCAATTATTAGTTCTATGCACATTCCTATATTCCTATTTTAGTACCTACCTACTAATGAAAAACAAAGAGTAACCATGGAGTTTCTTGCCGGTTCTTCTCCATAGGATACAACCAACCCGAACCGTGCACCTTTTGTCGACATTTTATAAGTGCCCATGTAGGCCTATGTAAAATAAAATATTTTGATTTTTAATGGATGATTCAGAAGACCGTTTACGACCTTAACACGATGAAAAGTGAAATGCTATACATTTGTAATAACAGGAAAACGGATAGGTTTGCTTATAAGGTAAGCGCACCGATTATGTTGAAGAATTAAGATTTTATACACAGATAGTGTTGTGAGGAAGAATATCTCTTATTTCTCATGGTACAAAATATATATTTAAAATTTCTGGTACTACACAGCGAATTTTGCAGCAACACAATTTGACCCAATGAGGACAAAGCTTAGTGCTTATGCACTCAGAGCTAGTCGTAAAAGTGTCAGTAACCTAGTTGCTACTTCTGCTATCTTAATATCGATAAAATTTAAGATTGCAGTAAATTGTTAAACAAAAACGAGACAGTATAATCTGCGTTCTAGGGTTTTCCTCATCAATGCATAAGTATTTTATAATGAGGTTACATAATAATTAGAGTTTTACTTTAGCAACATAATGTAAAATATTTTTAAATGATATCCAGGCTAGCATCCTTGATCAACGATATTTTTGATTATATTATAGATTATTGTGGCATGAAGACTAATGATTTCATTCACTTCACGAATCAAGATAACAGAGAGTACCACGGCTGCAATCGTATTGTTTTACTGACCTTATAAACTTTACTATGAAATATAAAACTATTAACAACACGTTCACTATTATACAAGCTGTTCTTTTGCACCCTCGTCAAATTCAAGGAGGTAACTATGCTAATGAATCTCGACCTGAATCAATAATAGAAAAGGTCAATATTTTTTTATGTATTCTTATTGTCGGAAATCGGTAAGTGTGAACAACCTGTTTTTTAAACACGGCACGTCTCATACTTCCCTATAATCGTCCTTTCACACATACATACATTCTCAAACGTTTATTCGATAAATTCTTATTCCCTAAACCGCGTTAAGGGGGTTATTCTGAAATACTGACAAATTCAAACAACAAAAAAAAGCAGCGTTTATTAATAATTGTGACAACCTCCTGAATTTTGACGAGGTTGCTAAACAAAACCTTGTATAGTGTATTAAACTTGTTAGATATCGATAATGAATAAAATAAAACGATTGCGTGCGTTATCATAGTAAAACAAAATAATCAAGTTTTGGTTTGCTACTAAAAACGACTATTTTTATATTTATTTCTGTTGTGACTTTTAAATTCTATAATCTTGAAAATCACGATATTAACATAAGGACATCACATACTTATAACGAACATAGATGTTTCAATGACTTTCAATTATTTATAGTAAATTTAGTAGTAAATTATTAGTAAGCTAAATATGGACCATCCTTACTTACGTAGGTACTCAGAAACGCGTGGAAATTACGACCATATACTACTACCACTAGAGTCTAGAGTCATACGGTGAAAAGATCTAAATGGAGAACGGATTGATAACTGACAGCTATCAAAAAAATTAAACTTTATTCTTTAGGTAGAGTCAGATGGCTTTTAGAAAAGGAACTACCTACGGTTTTTCTGTTCGTAGCTGATTTCGAAAAGTTAACGAATAGTTACGTATTCTATTTTAATAATTCATTTTGTGGTTTTTCTAATTAAATATTCGACATGGTTGTGGTCCTGCGGTTATAACTTAGTTTAAGTAACATTCGTAGACGGAAAATTTATCAAATCAGTCCGTTTTTTTCCGATATTTTCGTATGTGTTTTATTCCTTCAATTAACATCTATATGTAAATTTTTGTTGAAATGCGCTTTGACGTAGCAGTTGCTATTGCCAATAGGTAAAGGAACGGACTAGCAACACTCTTAAGCCTGGTTTTTACAGGCCCAGTAGCTGGCGGACAGTGAAGGACAGTTACTGTCTGACAGCTACTGGGTCCGTGAAAACAAAGTTGAGCCAGTACTGACTGGTCAGTTGCTGTCGGTCAGCAAATTCAAAATATTTTGTTTCTACTGTCCACTGACCTTCCCCCACTCCCACAAGGACAGCTACTGGGTCGTCACTGGCTCCATACGAACGCAACTAGACAGTGGCCGGACAGTGCCGAAGGACAGTGAGCGCCTGGACAGTCATATTTTTTCTAATTTCTAGTTTGATATCGTTTTTTCGATATTCCAAAGTATTGTTACAGGACATTGTTCGAGAAATGGGAATACCTACTTTTAAAGAAAAGGAAGTAATAAAAAAATAAAAAGGTCTCGGTCTACTTATAATCAAGAATTTATAAAAATATTTGTTCTAATTATATCGCACTGATCAGCCATTTTGCTGGCCTCATGAAAACGCAATGGGTCAGAAGCACCTGGCCAGTACTGTGTACACAATAGCTGTGTACTGCTGTCTCTTATGCAGACCCAGTAGTGAGAATACGTCGGGATTGTGACAGTACTGTATAGACAGCAGAATGTACAGTTGCTGACTACTGGGTGGTCAGCTACAAACACACATGTCCGGCACATTCGATTTTTTAGTATTGTTGTACCAAAAGCCAATCTGAAGCAATTTATTACTACACATAGATTTTCGGCTTTCCCACCAGTCGTGCCAATCGGCAAACTTCGTCTGGCATGTTCAGTCGCTTGGTCAGTTTCGAATCGGCTTGGCTCGGCACAACTCGAGCAAAATGTTTCCGAAGTCAATTTTGTCGCGAACACACATAATAACTATGTAAATTGATTTTGCTTGACTGTGCTAAATAATAACCGTCCGAATCTCCGTGCCTAAATTCTATAATAATGCATTTTCACTGCTAATTTTCCTATTTCCAAATATTACTAAACTAACTTTATTTTTAATTATTTTAAATTAAATGGCAAAAACCTCCCCCCATTCCTTCCAATTCTCACGATGGTATGCTTCTTCTCGCCAATTCATTCGCAAGGAAGCCATCAACAAACAAACTAATATATGAATTTAATATTATTTCATTTCTCTTATAAGTAATTCTTGGGTCTCCCAAGTTTTCGTATGTCAGTTTAAGTATCGTACAGCAACTAGTTCCTTAGTCTTGATGTCTGCAATAATCTATTATTATTAAATTAAATGACGAGTAAGTAACGAGTAAAATAAGCTGAAATAACGAGTTACAGTAAAATCTCTCGGTAGTAGAAATAAATACTATTCTGCATAGAAGACCTTTTCTAGTTTAAACCTAGTAGCTAGAATTTAGCAAACAATAGTCAGATTAGTGCAACTCGTATTGTCTTCGCAATGCAGATGCAGCTTTCATGGTCACTGTAGACCAACCGTAACCCCGACCGTACTTCTGGTGGTACGGTGGGTATTTTAAAGTTAAACGATACCACTGTATGAAATACAAGGCGGACAGGAAATTATTAACAGTCATCTCGCATATGTTAATGATCCTTTCATTAGATTATTTCGGACTGAAAAGGAAAGTTACATTATTTTGGTCTAACATGATAAAGTGTCAAATACCCGATTGGAACCCACGTAAAATTTACACAGCCTATGAAAGAGCAGCGAAAGTATTCCCAAATATTAAATAGGGATGATGACTGGGTAAAGAAAACGAAATTCTATTTTGTCCGTCAATCAGGTAATAAAAAATATTAGATACGTATTTTTTGTTTTATCAAGTTAACAAAAAATACTTAGTTAAAACGCATTAAAGTTGGAGAGTGGGGGCTCACTACGTCACAACTAGATATAAATTAATGTACTGAGCCGTGACGTCATGCGCCATTTCAACTCAAAATATCTCAGAAATTTTACGATTACGTGAAAAAAGAAAAAATACGTGTCAAATAGTTTTTAATAATCTACACGATGGACAAATAAAAAAAAAAAGAGTCACCATCCCTATTGCGAGGGTTCTTCTTCTTTCTTTTCGTGTGGTGGTCAGAGTTTTTATGCCGCCCATGGGCCTCTGACTTAGCTTTGGCGAGGGTGCTAAAACAATTGGAAGAAAGGGAAGTCTTTTCGATGTACAAAAAAAAACCACGACAGCAAGTCCTTGTCCAGTTGGCCTGGTTTTTTTACACTCATAGTATTGGAGCACGTTTATACATTAGAGATGATTCCAAAAAATAGAAGACAGGATCAAATCATTTATGATGACTTTATTACTGACGTACAGTTACAAATTATAAATAAATAAAATACAATAAATAACACATAACTACCTAATTACTAAATTAAATTGCTGTTGTCAAAAGTGGTTTTATCTAGAGCGATACAACACTATTACCTGGTGGTATCGTTTAACGTTAAAATACCCACCGTACCACCAGGGGTACGGCCAGGGGTACGGTGGGTCTGCAGTGTTCATGGCTTAGCGACTTACTACAAACAATACGCCTTTCTTTGTCTGAGAATCCCTCAATACCAAATAGAATTAAGCAAAATAAACAATTATTCACGAACAAAGTTCATATGAGTAATACAGTAATTAAAATTATTCCTAAATTGTTTTGTGTATGAGTAATCTTTTTCAAAGTGAAAAATAATGTTCGTGACAGTGTAAACAAAGATGAGTGTTATTTAATATTTTATCAGTTACGTAAGAAAAAGTTGTAAAATTATATTATCTAACACTAAATTAAATTAACCTTAGGTATAATAAAAACAGAAGAACCCACGATAAAGTTTTACTGATTCTCTTAATTTGCGTTTTGTTTTGTTAAAAAAAAAAACCCACTGACAAAACTTCTAGTAAAATTAGTGTTTGTTTTTAAAACATTGACCGTCTATTTACAAGGTATTGTTTTGCATCCTCATCAAATTCAAGGAGGTAACTATGCTATCGATTCTCGTCCCAAATCAATAATAAAATGGGTTGGAAATTTTTATTTTTATTCTTATTTTCGGAAATCGGTAAATGTGAACCACCGTATAACTGCGCTTCCACAAATACAGACAATCTGAAACGTTTCTTTGATAATTTCTTATTCCCCAAACCTCGTTAAGGGGGTTATTCTGAAATACTTACAAACAAATACAACCGAAAAAATCAGCGTTTATTAATAATTCAATGGGTACCGTAATTTTAATTGATTATTTATGTCTTGTGTGACAAACTCTTGAATTTTGACGAGGATGCAAACAACACCTTGTATAAATTAGTAAGTATTAGTAATTTCTTGGTAATTAAATAAGGTTTGTATAAAAGCTTTAAATGAAAATTCGGCTTTATTAATAGTCCGAAAAATAAGAAAAATGCAATTTAGGACAACGAATTGTGCCTACAATTGCCTTCGAAAACCTATCAGTGATTACGCGAGCGCTGCTTACCTACCTACAACAATTGTACCATTAAATTATTACCTGTCCTATTGTAAAGTCAGGGACGCGTTATTGTGCCAAAAACCTTTGTGTCAACTGTTGACGGAAATGTTATGAAAATTAAGGGCATATGATAAAAACTTAACATAGCCTCGATAGTATTTCCTATCTAGGATATTTTATAGACTTTTGTATATAATAGAACGTTTAAATGATCTCGATTACGATTAGGTACTTTGTGTTTTTTAGGCACTTTGTAAAAGACATTTAAACTAAAACGTATTTTTTTGTTTCCACCTTTATCTGTTTCGTTAACAAACAGTGAAACGTGTAAAACTTCTGAAAAGATAAACGTATGACCCATTTTGTTATGTTGCTTTGTCTACTACTAAAAATATTGTATTTCATATAAACATCGAACAAAATTCTAGAATGAACTTATATTGGACTATTCTATACGGAGTAGAACAACCGTTAGTAATTAAATAAATTGTTCACTACACAGGCTCAGATCAGAGACCTTCTTTTTGTTTAAGGTATATTTTTCCATCACATAATATGGGAACAAACTGACATAGTGGTGACTATGTGAAAACAAAAGGTTCATCAAACGATTACAATGATGGTCTGTTCAAGAACTATTAGAGCCTACACTCTAACAGCCTCGCATAAGACACTGTTCCGTTATTTTTTCAGGGCCAGCCAGTTAGTTTTTAGTTTCAGCAGTGTAATTTTATTTATGTCAGTGCTTTTATAAGTTAGTAATCCTTTATTTAGAAACCGGATTTGTAAGTAGCGTGGCATGAAAGGGCTGTACCGTGTGATGTCCTGATAGCAGGCATTAACAGAGGTGGGGCTATCTGCAGATGGGCGTGAGCTACCGACACATCAGTATATTAAGTCCCGTGCTAAGCATTTGAAACCGCAGCTGATATCGATTAAGTTTGCTGACCACCGTACAATACAAACGTAACGATATCTTTCGTTGCAATATCAGTTTTCAGCTTCGTATAAATAAATTAACTAGTCACGTTTTGCTCCTAGGCCGAGAGATCAATGACCGTCCCTTTTATCGGCGAAGTGGATTTAACTGGACTGTTATCGAGTTTCGATATTTCCTATCGGCCGATATTGTTAGATTACTTCTTCGACACATTAAAGTCGCGTGATCGGTTATATAATTAGTTAGTTATTATGCTTTGTGACTGGGACTGTAGCTTCGCGTTTTTATTTTTGTTTTGTAACTTTCAAAAGTGCCTGTAATGCTGTACTTAATTGAAATAAATGCTTTGAGTTTGAGTCTTTAATGGTTTCCATCGTTAATAGAACTGATAAGCCCAGGGTAGACTTGGTTAAAGAAAGGTAGTTCGAAAAATGGCGAGATTATTTTGTTTCATGTAAGGTCATTGCACACCTGCGGCTATAAAACGCTACGTTTGAGCGATTGCATCGTCCCCAGAAACACTAGACATCTGTGTGCATTGATCGCCACGCTGCGACGCGCCGTAACCGTGGTTCACGCTTGGGTTCTAAAATGTTTCATTAAAGCTGTACAGACTGCCGCAAGACTAGACAGACTGTCGTTCTGAAAACTTCGATGGTGCACAAACTCGCAACAATACACTAACATTTATAAATATACTAACAGAAAGATATGCAATTGAAAGAAATGCATGCCCAGCTTCTGACCCATTATCTAGGTTTTTATTTCACATACTTACGTATTTGGCAAGGAATTTAGTTTTGTTTTTTTAAAACAGTTTGTTTGTTGTCGGTATCACATTCAGGCAGTGTAATCAGACTTGGCAAGCTCCCGATTGTAAACTGCTTACTTCTGAAATGCATTTTAAACAATAATATAATTTTTGTTCGCACTCTTCTAGATTAAAGTCATACCTTCCGGAATTAAAAATCTATTATTTATATAAATTGAGTTAGGTGCGTGTTTGTTTGTGCGACCGTGGATGTTTCTGAAAGAAAAACTTTTGGGTTTACTTCGGGGAAAATTTTATTTTCGTTGTATTGTATCCTATAAAATTGAAACACATAAATAATGATGACCATCATAAACCATTGTATTTATTATATAAATTAAAGGTTCTTATGGCAATAAGGAAGTTTTTGGTTGACTTTAATAAATCAGTAGTAGCACTTTTATCAAACCGTTACAAACAAAATAACAAGAATTATAATTTATATTATAAGTTATAACGATTGAAGATGAACTAAAGATTAATAAGCATATATTGTTAACGCTTTTTCATTGACCTCAATTCCATAATGACACATTATCTTACTTCCTATTTCAATCGTAAGAGATATTTTTATCGTTGAAGGCTCTTTATTATCTGCTTAGAGTAAGTAGTGCTTGCTTAGAGTATGGAATTTTTTGTATGTTGTTTGTCGGCTTAACAGGTTGGTAGCTTTTTATATCTCATCCTAAGGTTATATGTTTTTTTTGGTGTTTGCACAAAGTATTTATTTGTACCTCCTAAAGTGCCTATCATGTCAAAACTATTCTTGCTGGCCAAATAAAAAAAAGCGATAGAAAACGTTAATGATCGCAGCAAGGAGCACTTAGTTACAAAGTAGGAGATATATTCACCATGTAGAAATGAAAAGTCTTGGTTCTGTAGTGAAAGCAGAGTTTTGGCAATGGTATGTACAACTGAACAGGCTGCCTTCTTCTCTAGCCAAATTTCAGAGTTTTACTGAAAAAACAATAAATCTACTGTAATCACGTTGTGGATAAATTGTCACAATTACAATAAAAGCCTCTGGTATTACAAAATCATTGTAGTATGAAGATTTGAACTCAACATAATGATGAAATAAAAATATAGTTATAGCAGTCCCGACATACAACATTACAGAGTCTTCAAATTAATGTGTTCTGAACACGCACATGGAAAATCGGTGTATGAGAGTGTTTATATGACAATAACTTTATTTGATTGTTATTATTACCAGGTCTAGGAGGGTCTAGTGACTATAAACGTTATATCTTTTGTTAAAGAGCGCTATGTCTAAAACTTTATATGTATCCAGACAAACCTGATTTCAGGCCAAACTAGTTTGTCCTAGGCCAAACCGGTTTACTGGCGTAGTTCACGTAGCACTGCGCAGAGCCTATTTCAGTTTTCAGGTTTTAAAGGAACCGAGTTGGGGCCTCAAGTTCTGAGCTAGCTTAGCTCGCTCTTTGGCCTGGCGGGGGTGTTGGGCTGGTAACACACAAGTACTTTTAGCATAGCATAGTATGTATATTACAACGCTGAATTTAGAAGGTACTCTTGGTTATTCATACAAATCAGAGAGAAGAAGAAGCATTACACAATTCTAAAGATTCTTACCAATAGCCATGGCTTAAGTCGTCAATTTATTGAGAACATAAGGACATGAGGCGAATTAATTGGCGATTATACTGAAATAATTACAGCAGTATCATTTTCTTCCCTTCTCGTTGCCAAAACAGACTGGCGATGGCTTCTTTGCTGATATTTATTTCGTGTGCAATGTTCCGTGATATTTTATTTCTTATAATTTTCAGGAAGGTTCCGTTACTAAGCAAAAATAATTCTCAAAATCGCTGTATTTTTTAGTAGGGAAGTAGGGCAAACGACGAGAAGATTTTGTTTTATTTTTTTTATCGGCGTCTTATAACAAACATTCAGTGTAATAATCTAATAAGTAAAATCGACAATGAATATCTTGGTTGTTAACTAAGTAATTTACTTATTTAGTTGGTCGGTTAATTGGGTAATTTAAGTTTCGTGATCAACTTGTCAGTATTTAATAGATAAAAATGACATAACGATTCATTAATGCGGTATTACATTAAATTATTTGATTATACAAAGATTTAAACCAGTTATAAGGACTAGTGGGCGTTGGTATCTACTTGGTACAAACTTCGTAACAAACAAATGACGTTACAATCGTTCGAGTTCAGGTCGAGCTTAAGTTTTTTGTACCTACACCACAACCATTTGAAGATTTTAATACTACGAAGAAATAAAAAATGCAAGTCAGCGTAGCCGGCATTTAATTTGATTTAGAGTCCCCGTAATTGTACCAACAATGACCAGATTAATATTTAAAAACAATCACAAATACTCCAGTTTTTTTTAAATTCTATTTTTAAGCTAATCGACGTTGTGTAAATCCAAATCTATTGACAGATTTAGATAATTAATAAGAGGCTCCATTCAACGCTTTGTCATTAATGGAAGTTAATTAGGCCGTCTTACGTACCTCGACGTCAGTGAACATATGCGCGCACGCAGTGTTTGGCTATCCTCGATTATTTACTCCTTGACATAAATGTATGTGCGAATTTTCATAGTAGCCTTCACTGGCTTTTTGTTCGTAGGTATTATTTAATTTTCAGTGCTAGTCTGATTTATTTCGGAATCTACACGTGTGTCAGAATGGACCTTGTTCTGAACAAAGTATTTTCGTAAACCTCTTATAGCTATTACGAAATTATGATGCGTGTATGTCCGCAGTTTTTAAGACCAGAAGATTAACTGTTTAGGCACTTAATTACTATGCAATATTAACAATAAAAAAGTGAAATTAGACAAAACGCATGAGTGTTCTACTTATCGAGAATGTCTACTCGATCTCGATTGTGAAAAGCGATTAGTCATCATTTCCTTGTAGGCGCCGCTGCGGCGTGCCCGAGAAGTCAAAACAAACGTACTATAGGGTAGGAAGGGCATAAAAGCATAATAAATATTAATGATTTTCCCATAATGTACCCTGATACCTTCGTAAGATATCAAGACGAATAACTTCTGCTCCGAATAATTGTAAGAAATAGACTAGCAAAAATATTTTTGCGATGTATTCATGCAAAACTTTTTCATATTGTATGATACGGATAACATACTAATTTATTTATTAGTAAATTATTTTTCGGCTTTGTATGTCACCTGCACTTAATGAGATCAAGCGGGATAAAAATGTGAGCCACACATACATGTACATAACATACACGACAAGAAGCCCCACAATTTGTCATACGACCTCTGACACTGGCTGAATAAATTTGGGGCGTACACTGATTTCTGGCCATGATCCTTACAAGGAAAAAATCTACCAAAAAAAAAGGAAAGCATTTCAATGCGCTATTCTTTTATGTAGGCCCCCGTATTTTTGTGATATGGTAATTTTATGGAGCTCTAAACATGTGGATCGTGAAGATCTTGTTCCTTATTCAGATTTATACTACTCCCTTTAGGAATAGGTAGGGATTATTCGTGCGGCGAAATTGATGTTTACTTACGATTTGGTCTCGTCCTAATTTAACGATATTTCATGTTAATATTAGGTTAAGTTAAATTCGGAATTTGAAAATTTCACAAGAAAATGAAAAGAAAATGTTTGTTTCTCAATGATATAAAATAAAGAGGTCCTTGGCGTCTGATAAAAAAAAATGTTCATGTGCCTATTGTCGCATTTCCCCTAGCTACTCAGAGTTGTCTAAATATTACAACGTTGCATAGTAACCGCTTTGAACTATGTTGTCAATTAATCAATTTTAACTTTGAGCTAGTATGTACTTGTACAAACACTTGTCGTTAAGCCAATGATGATTTACTATAGGTATATTTTTGTTTAATCGAGAAAAATATCGACTAGGCAGATTACTGCATAATTGATGATTCACCATGAATTTCTTATCGATCAGAAATTCAGGAATTAATTTTGATATGGAGATTCATGAGGTAAGTTGGTGAAGCTTTTAGTTCTACAAGCTTTTTATTGAAATGAGATTTGTAGATACTTATGCATAGAGTCATATACAGATAGCAAAGTAACTGTTCCATAATTAAAATAAAATTAATATAAACGCATCGATCTGGTGGACCTACTCTGAATTTTATCCAAGTAGGTAGGCACAATTCTGGTTGTCCGTGACACGGAGATCGACTGATTTGATGATTACACGATTTTTATAATAAAAAATATTATCAGCGACCTTCAATATGCAAAAAGTAGGTGACACCATTTTTGCACTACCTATACGTCAGGGTGATAACGCGGGTGATAACTGGGAGCCCTACAGGCTAAGACACGCGCACGTCACGTGACCGGCGCCGTACCGGCCGCCATCACTTTTTTCTGTACTCAAGTCAAGTTTTTACTCTTAAAAGTTCATTTCTTTTGATTACATAATCAGTGTTTTACGTGCGTAATGGAAAACATAATTATTTTGTTTTGATAGCGGCGGGCTGTGTTCTGTTTCGAAACCGATTATAATAATACGACCACCCACACCAGTATAAATAAATAATATTCCATTTGTTGTGTCAGGCTTATCGATACGCAGTATTCCGTAAAATCCAAACAATTGTACTACACTTGACACTTTAAACGGACAGGTTAAACCTAATATTATTATTGCATGTGCCTCCTCAACTTAAATTAAATATAATTCAAGGAATAATTATGGGTAAGTTTTAATTATTAAGGTACTAAGACGACCCACTGACCAAGGTATCTTTAACAGTGTAGTAGGATGAGATTTTCCTTTCTTTTGTTTGTGTGTAGATAAAATAATACAAATTAGGTAAAACGATATCCTTATCCTTAACGCCTGTTTTTTAAGAATTTTCCCGCTAGCCTACCGCAATTAGCGAAACTTTCAGATAAGTAAAGAACAAACAACCTATATTAGACGAGCCCCACTATTATGGATGTTCATTACTCACAATTTCTAATTATTAGAAAATTTAATTTTTTCTTTTTATAACGTGGTAATTACTAATGTCGAGGTTCTGTAATAAATTATTAGGTATATACGTTGCTAGAAACTAGGTATACTACTGAAATAGGTAAGATAATTCACTATCAATTCTTAGAAATGGAAATTAAAATCCTGAAAATGCTTACTACGGAAAGTCCCATGTTTACGTGTTGTAATAATGTGGGGTCACATGTTTACATGTTATAATGTAGGGTCGTTAAACCGAACCTAGATCGATGCACATTTGGCGAAATGTAAGACATCTGTAACGAACACCTTGTTGATAATATTATCGTACGATCCTGTCCTGATCAGCGAAAACGAAACGATGCGATGTATCGATGTTTCTTATTTCGGACATAAAACTGTCGATACCCGCCGCAGCTGTTGAAACTCTTTCAACTTTTATATCCATATGAGAAAGAACAGCTGCGGTTTTTGCATCTGAAATGTGTAGTTAGCTCTCTGACATTTCGTTAATGTTCTCGTTTTTAATATTTGTTAAATAGCATACGCGGGTAAAAGATGTTTCGTGTTATTATAAAGTTTAAACAATAATAACTTGAATCATTATAAGTGGATGTGTTGTGAAGTCAAATTATTTGTATTTCAGTTACTCAAGACAATTGGATATTTGGATAATATAATATTCTTAGCGAGTGCTCGCGTGAACGCTCACTGCAGGTGACTTCTGCGGGTGGTGGGCAGAATTGCAAGCAATGTCACCTCTAGACGCTGAGTAATATGTTGCATACAATTACACCGGATATAATATCAGATATTTTACTCACCAGTCATCACAGTTTTGAAAGTAGTGTTCGTGTGTCACTGCTGTTTATTTATTTTTAAGTGTAAAGTGAAGTGCAGCTAGGGTTATGTACAAAGTGAGCGTTTTTTCCGCGGCGTTTCTGGTGGGTAGACAATCTCACGGGGTTCGCATATCTTTACGTGGAAGTGTGTCGCGCTGCCCAGTTCAGACCGTGTCGAAATCATAATGTCTTCCCGGGATTGCAACGCGACGTAACCCGAAACGCTCCTCACGTTACGTGTTAAGCGTCATTCGCACAATTTGTAGTGTGTATTATGTAAGAAATAGTAAACAGATGTGTTGTGATGACATGCCGGTTTCCTTTATCACGTAAAAGGAAAGGAAAGTAAAAGACTTTTACTCAGTGCAGAGAATCTGTGAACAAAGTGGCTCAAACGTGAAATTCCAGCTTCATAAGGATTATGCCTTAAGAAGAACATTTGTGATGACAGGTAGGAAGGGTCATAGCATACATACCAGGTTGAGCTGTAAGACTAAGCTTCTGTTCTAGGGTTTAAAGTAATCATCCAATGCCTATATTACACGAATCGAGCTTTTAAACATTTCTTTTTCTTAAGAAATAAAAGCAAATTAATACGAACGGAAGACTGTGATCGCTTGTATTTAAATGTCGAGGACTTCAGTCACAGACTCCAATTATTGCTAATATTCCTCTTAATTAGTCACAATTCTGTATTCTAGAATTTTTGAAAATTACATACGGTACCTAATAACTAAACGAATTTGTAAAAATTTGACTAGGCAAAACTGAAGAAGTAATCTGAAAAATATTCCGAGTTTGCAACTTTGTAGGCGGTTTATTGAAATAAAGAAAGGAGTAGGAAGCAAGTATGAAAGTGCAACAACTCAGCTGGCCCATGAGGTTTCCAAATCTACGTATTTGCGTGAATGGCTGGGGTGAACGACCTGTTTAGAGCGGAGTGAGCGCAACGCAAGCGCGACCAATCGATAAAGGCTTGCGTAAGCGCCTCGCACGCCCTCCTAAGGGATTTAATATAAGGAGCAATTGCCAAAAGGTGTTTACGACGTTTTTGAATAGAAACAGAGCGCTAATGTTATGAGTAAATCTTGATTGTCTCACTTCCCTGAAGGGTCTGTTACGCCAGCCCTTATCACGACACGGAATAGGTACGACTAGAACTACTGGTCAGTACTTTAGGAACTAGTATTGCATACAGCCTTTAATTACTTTCTTAGATATCCGGCATTAGGCATATTCTTGTTTGATACGGTATAACCTAAACAGTTTTCCGTAAACAAAGTTGTATTTTGTAATGAAAATTGACAGTCATCAATATTTTTAAGTTTTATGTATGCTATTTTTTTTTAATCGTAGGTAGTGAGAATGCTAAGGTGAGAATGTTAAGGGGGATGTGTGGTGTTACGCGAAAAGATAAAATAAGAAATAAGTGCATAAGAGGAAGTCTGAAAGTGGCGCCGGTGACTGAAATGTTGTGCGATAATCAGTTGACTTGGTATGGGCATGTGATGCGGAGGAATCAGGAAATCGTCGTTTGACTAGAAAAGAGTTGTCTAATGACATGACAAGTTATAGAGAAGTATGAAAATGAACGGGCGCTGTCAGTTGTGACTGGTCATCTCTTAGCTGCCACGGTTTATTTTAATTACTTTATTTTTTAATTACTGATTTAATCTTTTACTCTGGACGCTCTTAACTTATTTTTGCCCGTATTTCTACATTGTTCTCACATATTTGTAATTCTTAACATGAATGATGTAACCAAGATCTTGTAACATATTTTGATTTAAAAGAGTGTCCATGGAGTTTCTTGCCCGTTCTTCTCCATAGAGATCTACGCTACGGAATGGGCAACTACAGTACTTTCACAAGTTATTATGCCTTGTGACTGGGACTGTAGCTTCGCGTTTTATTTTGTTTTTTTTGACTTTCAAAAGTGCCTGTAATGGTCTAATTGAAATAAATGCTTTGACTTTGACTTTGAAGAAGAAGACATGCTGTGACGACCCCAAATAAATTGGGATAAGAGCAGCAGAATGATGAGGTTGAATCCATTTCTTTTATATGTTTCAAAAGGTTTGTTTTATTGGTTGAACATGATCATTGTGAATAAGCCCTATTACTAGTAGTACACGCGACCTCTGACGTCATTAGCCAAATCTATCAATGACGCACTTCTCAGGCCAACTGATAACCTACTTAATGCTTACTGGACAGTAACTGCGTTGCAAAAACAAACTGTTTATTATTAACTTGAGTCACTACTAATAACCAGATGGATCTTTGAAAGGAGAAACTCATGTTTCAGGACCCACGTTATTTTCAGTTGAAACCATAATTACAATGTGTAACCGAAAGCTTAATTTTTGTATACATACAACATAAAAAGTGTAACTTTTCACACATTTTCGCATAACCAATCAAAAAATAATCTTCATACAGTTTCAGAACAAAAGCCTTTTCAGGAACATAATTTGTATGCTTCACAAACATTTATTATAGACAAAATACAATATATTTTGTTATAAATGTTAGTATATATATGTTAACTAACACGAACATGTATAACCTAACGCTGTGTAAACAGTGAAAGATATTTGTATTAAAACTTAAGAAAAACACAAGACCACTTTGAAAAACATGATCCCGCCATTATTAATAATTTATGTATTGATTTTTTGCACAACTGAACGAGGTCCTTAGAGAGAGAACTTTTTTTTTATTGCCTAAACCTTATTTAATTGATTACAATATAACAAATACCTATTTGGGTACCTTAAACTACTAGCTTTTTATCATTTAAATAAAACTAAACTTTTTTTTTTACTTTTCGGTAACTTGACATTTAACTCAAAATAATTTTGAGATGCCATTGTGGTTTTCTTTTTATATTTCTGTTTCTTGTGCTTTATGGCTTTCGCCATTGTTAACTGGCCAGATGGCCAGTTCTCTTAATCAACACTAATAAAAACTTTTTTCAATTTACTTCTTTCATATTTTCATGAAAATTCTTAACAGCTCAGTTTGTATTGGTCACATAAAACCATCTCGGAAAGTTTCAGTACTTAAATGGAAAATCCGCGCCACTCGCAAGTTATCGCCCTCTAGGTGCATAATAAGTAGATAAGAGGCTAATGCACTCTGATTTGCGTTAAAACATGTATCACGTTTTTGCCAATAACCACTTAATTACTCAATAATAGCAGCCATTTAAACATAATTTGGGCGTTTTACTTCGGGTCACATGAAAATGGTACAGATAAATCAAATGAAACCCACGCCTCAGTACGGTGATACCTAGTAATTAGTGGAAATTTGTAGGCCAATAGCACAATCCCACACATCATATACATTCTTGTATGACGTTGGATACCATACTGTTCTGATACCATAAATATTGATTTTCTCATAACTTGCACCCTCACTTACAATATAACGGCTAAGAATGATCAGGTGATTTTAAAGTGACTATTAAAAAAGCTAGATGATCTATCGAAGCTATGCCATTAAAAACTTATATGAAATAATCTTCTTTATCGTGCGGTTAGTTCCTAACATGGTGTCATAGTTTTTATGCCGCCCATGAGAGATATATCGCTCCGGAACGTAGCCGTCGAGATATATTTCTCAGGCATGATATCTGATTTTCTCACAATTTTTCCTTCACTGCAGCAAACGATAATTTTATAACACGCACATGAATCCGAAAAATCAGAGGTGCGTGTCTTGGGTTCCAACTTTAGACCCATGACTTGGCAGGCCGACTGTGACAACAGTACGGTATCACTGCTTATGAAATAATGAAAAGGAACGAATGAATGAGCGTTATGAAGGATAGTCCAGAATTACTTGTTCAGTCAAATATTTCCTGTGAAATTTAGTGATAGAGATTCCTGTACTTTCACTTCTACTGAGTGAGACTGATAGTAGAAGTAAGTAGCTAAAATTGTCAGTATTTGGAATAAAACTAAAATAACTCCTTTATCTGTTTTTTATTTAAATCTAATATTAGCACAAAATAATGTCATGCATAACTTTGTCGGTCACTTGTTTGTGTAAAAATCAAGAGTTCTTTAACATTTGACATATTATAATGGAATACCTGTTTCCATTATGATATGTCAAATGCCAAGTTGTAAATTATAGTTGTTAGCGAAGACTTAATTATTCATATATAGCGCTGAGAATATTATGGAAGCAGTTTACGAGTACAGAGCTTTGACAAAATCTTTTCTACAATAAGTTTTCTGCAACTTTGATTTAAAAATTTCAAGATTGTGATGAAATTATAGTGATTTTATTTTCCTTCATATTCAAAATTTAACCAATGCCGATTCTCCGAAGTCAAATCAGAATCATGACAAATAAACTGAAAATATTTAAGTAAAAATCAAGCAGTTTTATAACATCATTTTATTATGTAGTTAAAGTTACGTATATACCTATCGCCTATCACACCGCACTATCACTTTATTTTATTTTCACACGATTCCCGTTATTGTTGTTCTGAATTTCACCAACGTCAGCCCAAAGCAAAATATTTTCATATGACATACAATAAAGTACATATTTACGCCAGTAATGTTATCGATATAAAGTAGCTCGCTCTCTTGATAACTTAGTAGGCATTAACGACAACCTTGTGAAAGTCATAGATAACTTATACAACAGAAGGTGACCTAAAAATTCGGCAATGCACTCTTCTTTAGTTATTAAATTGACCTCATTGACATTAGGTTTTATTTTTAAATGTAAAAGGTTGCAAGTTATACTTGGAACGTTCTTTAGCATGACCTGTTGATGAAGAGGTCGATTCTTTTAAATTTTAGGAATAGGGATGGTGACTCATTTTTTTTTATTTGTCTATCGGGTAGATTATTAAAAAGTATTTGACACGTATTTTTTCTTTTTCACGTAATCGAAAAATTACGGAGATATTTTGAGTTGAAATGGCGCATGACGTCACGGCTCAGTACATTTTATACCTAGTTGTGACGTAGTGAGCCCCCACTCTCCAACTTTAATGCGTTTTAACTAAGTATTTTTTTGTTAACTTGATAAAACAAAAAATACGTATCTAATATTTTTGTATTACCTGATTGACGGACAAAACAGAATTTCGTTTTCTTTACCCAGTCATCATCCCTATTGTGTCGGTCGATTTCAAATTATTCAGTTTACTTTCCTCTTCTTTCTGTATCGTGTGGTTATTGCCTGACCTGGCCTAATATGGTGCCTAACATATTCCTCCTATGCCTTTATACGCAAAACCGAAATTACTCATGTTATTTACGTCACTTCATTCATTTGCATCATTCAATTGTGTTTAGCAAATAAAACAAATTGAATCGTACCAAATTAAATGACGCTACGAACAAGTATGGTTACCACCTAAATAAATGAATGGTCGCAGGATATGAATCAACCTTAGTGGGTTTATTTTACGCCATCGTATGGATTTTGTAGCAACTAACTTATGATTCACGTCATTCACAATAATATTCACGGTTTATTGACATTATGTAAGTAATTTAATATTCTTGTTTATTACATTCCTTCTAAATCCTATTTCGAACTGCAATAGGGCAATAACCTCGCAGACTTGGATACCATAAACGTGGTACAAAATGTGAACGAAGTGTTTATATTATTTAGGTAGAGGTTTTAAGCATCGTGATCTGTGCAATGAGTTGTGTTGTGTGGTAAAAACTTAACAAACATTAAGATCGAAAGTAATCTGAATGCATTCTGATTTACCTCGGTCTTTTCATAGAATTGGGTGAATTTCCCAAATGACTTTTTTTTTTGTCGTCGGTGAAATTAGTATTTGAAAAAAGGAATATTGTTCAGAATTAAATTTTTTAGTATTTAATAGGTTGTTATTGGGTTGTGGCAAAAATATAATTTGCCTAGGACTATATACAAAGGTTGAAATAAATTCATAAACCTCTATTTTTTTCAAATCGGTGCTGTCCCTCTACTTTTTTTACAAACAAAAAAGCTTATACACTAATAGAAATAAGTAAGTTAAGTATATAACTTATTCTATTTTATAGAATATTAGTTTTGTTATTAATATATAGCATATTTTATTACATAAATAACGATTATTATTACTGAGAGGCACAAACGTACCTGTCCTGCAAAATCTTCTCATATCGCTGGACAAAAGTAATTTAAACCTAACTTTTCATCGACGAGTCCGACAGCGTCCCCACCCCAATTTTATTTTCCTCGTTAGTGTGTGCTAGTGCGCAGTCAGGACGGATTTGAGTCAAATCGCTGCATATTCTCGCCAATAACATAAGTACGCCATTTCAGTTGCTCCCGGACAATTATTTTATAGTATCGGTGGTTGCATTTTTCTAGTGTAATGAGTAGTTTTATTTTTGTTGTTTGGTTCTAACAGAGGTAGTAAGTAAATTAGCTTCATTGACTGTTATTGAATTTATCCTAGATATTATGCATTTTTTCTAATTTTCGAAAAAGTGTGTTATTTCTCACGTCGCTGTTCTCATATCGCTGTAATCGGTGGTCTTTATTACCACCGATGTGATAATTTACACCGAAAAAATCAATCGGTGTCTTATATCTAATATCGGTGTTTTGATTCATGATCAACGCACAGTTTTGTCACATCGGTGGATTACTTTATCATATCGGTAGATCATTTTATCATCCCGGTGATTCGTTTTATCATATCGGTAGACCCCGTGTCATTTCGTTAAGTAAAGTATAATACTATTACAAAGACAATGATATTTTTTTTTTTAAATTCATAGTACCTATAGTAAATATAATAAAAAAGAAAGTAAATATAATAAAATAGGTACATAATTATAAAAAAAAAAGTTCAGGTCGTCAGTTCTAAGTCACCCTTGTAAAAATATATAGGTACCTACTAACTATTTCCTTTTTGATGTTCAAAGGTGGATAGATTATCATATCGCTGGATATGTACATCATTTCGGTGGATAAACTTATCATACCGGTGTACAGAAAAAATAATCGGTGACGGTTTGTCATATCGGTGGAAACCAGAATTCAATCTGAATTTTCTCCTTAGTCTTAAATGATACGTTAATAATATTAAATTTGGGGATATTTGATACCTTAAAGATTACATTAAACCTGAAAAATATACAAAAAAAATATAAATGAAAAACCACCGATATGATAAAAAAAATGGCATTTGTTGAAATTCACCCAATTATTAAAAAAGTTAAAGTATTTAATTTACGCTTGATTTAACAGCCCTGGTGGCGTACCATGACGTCTTAAAACAATATTGTTCCATTCTTAATCCAGAGTGAAAAAGAGACGGAGCTAAACAGGTCGTCTAGCTCCATCTCTTTCCCACTCTGGAATAGGAATAAAACAATAATGTTATAAGCGTCGTAGTAACCCCCCTGTTTGTTGTAGATAATAACACAACAAAACGACTGTAATCCCCAAAGGGGTAGGCAGAGGTGTACCTACCTGGGGGCGAGCCTTTAGCCATCAAAACCGGGCACAATGAATTTTTGGTATCACCTACTTACTTCACTATTTGTCTTATAGTTAACAAATTAATGAATTCATAGAAATAATATAAATTACTCGTTCATATTTGATTAACACGATTTTATCCTGTCATTGACCGTCAACCAGTAAATTCCGATCGAGTTTCAATTGACTGGTTTGTTGTGGATTATGATGGCACATAATACTTAAAATTGGATCTGTAACATCTCATCTGCCTAGCCTTTTCCCAAACTATCTTGGGGTCGGCTTCCAGTCTAACCGGATGCAGCTGAGTACCAGTATTTTACATGAAGCGACTGCCTATCTGACCTCCACAACCCAGTAACTGGGTAATACGATACACCTTGGTAAGACTTGGATCTGTAACATTATTACAAAATCCTAAGAAAACTAAAACCGGCCAAGTGCGAGTCGGACTCGCGCACGAAGGGTTCCGTATCATTATTTATAAAAACGCAAAAAAATCCCTCTTTTGTATGGGAGCCCCCTTAAATATTTATTTTGTTCTGTTTTTAGTATTTGTTGTTATAGTGTCAACAAAAATACATAATCTGTAGAAATTTCACTGGCACTAATCAGCACTATCACAGTTCATAAGATACAGCCTGGTGACAGACGGACGGACAGCGAAGTCTCAGTTGACCCTTTGGGTACGGAACCCTAAAAACGAATGGTCAAAATCTCATAAAGATTTTCACATAAGTCTTGCCGCTATTCTTTGAGGTGAAAATTAAATAACCTGTAACTGACCAATCAAGTTAAATCCAGTATAAGTCTCATTGTGTCCGAAATTTATACAAAGCGAGGCTAAGTTATGTTGGATACTTAAAGCTTGATTTATCGCAGTGAGTACTAGTGAGTGACATGCTTGAATCAACTAAACGCCTTTTGCAGCCGTTTGTTGAAGAAAAGTGACTATCTTTATAATAGCTAATAGATTGTCAGACTTTCGGGCCAATGACTACCTGTAACGACTGTCAAAGATCTACAATTGCCAACCGGGACCAACGGCTTACCGTGATTTCCGAAGCACGGGGGAAACTTGGTATGTAATGGGTGGTCACCTGGTCACCCATCAAACTCAAACTCAAAGCATTTATTTCAATTAGACCATTACAGGCAGTTTTGAAAATAATAAAAACAAAAAAAAAAAACGCTAAGGTAAAGTTCCAGTCACAAGGCATAATAACTTGTGAAAGTGTTATGCCTTCCAAAGCGTAGATCTCTATGGAGAAGAATGGGCAAGGAACCCCATGGACACTCTTTTAAATCAAAATATTGTTACAAAATCTGGGTTACATCATTCATGTTGAGATTATACAAATATGTGAGAATACGTGCATTTGCCCGTTGCACGTTGTATACGTGCAAGTTTAGAGCGTCCAACAATAAAGTAATTAAAATAAACCGTGGCAGCTAAGAGATAAACAGTTACAACTGACAGCGCCCGTTTACGAACATGACGCATGTATCAGCCATCATTCAACTCAACCATATTGAAGGGAACTAAATGACCCGACACACCCGCCACCATCAGCGAGACATTTGAGTGAGCATGACATGCACTCAACCGCCAGGGCAAATTCACCACAATGAAAGATGTGTACATACTCAGTAAATGGTGCTGTATGAACAGTACTAACACATGTGCTATGCAATTATATAATACTAAGAGATTCAATCTATACAGTTCAAGGATATTTTTACAATCTTCTGCAGACTTCCCAATAACTTCACATGGTAATTTGGTTGCTATGGTTGTGGAGCAGGACCAGCATTGAGCCAAGCATTTTTATTATTAATGTTATTCCCCAACTTACAATATGCTTGCCTGCATAGTGTGCGTTTTATGCAAGATTAAAATTTCGTCTCATTCACTTGGATTACACAGTACAACACAACAGTAACCCATGAGAGATCAGTCTACTTTAGCAAGCTTGAAACCTGGCTAAACTAATTGGTCCCTGTTTCTAGTATTATAGAGGCGCCAGTCACCTCTTTTTTAATTAATAAATGCAGGATTTTACTAACGTACATGATGTTTTCATAGATCGTCATGATGTTAATTTCCTTAAACAGTTCTTTTAGACATTCGCGACTACGTAGATTATAATTGGGTGATTCCTGAATTTCCGAACTTTGTACTCGCAGACGTACTACATTTAACCGTAGCGTGTCTGCAAACTATACCGGATAGCAGTGATAATATACGTACTCTTTGTTATTCACAAATGTCGTTAAAAAATGCAATAATAAACAAATATTTCATTCACTATAATGTTGGTAAAATCTGATACCAAGGACGAATGCCGTGGGCGATTTAACCCCATTTATCAACGTCGGCGAGTCACGATGAACATCTCATTTTAAAATAACATTTAAGAAACTTGTTTTTTATTTCTCAGTACAACTGAACATGTTATAGGTTGTTACATAGGTTGTCGTTTTCTATGATCGTAAAGGTCTAAGAAAAAGCACATATTCAGTTATTGCCCACTTCAAATTATGTCGAAACTTAAAAATAATTATTCATTACATTTTACCAATAAAAGGTTTAGATTATAAAGCTCACGCTACGACTTTCGGAAGCTTACCACCACTTACCTCTATCTTACATAACAGCCGCAGCACCCAGAATATATCACAAAGTACCCAAATAAAACATTGTTCCTGTTCGTTCAGTACCTAATAACATTCTGCAACAATGTTGTATGTTCTTATAACAACAGTACCTAAGTGCGCAGTTTTGTGACAGGGAAGTGCAATCAAGACACTCAGGTACCTAGCTCACTTTAATGATTCTGTTTTGAGGAGCGGTAGACAACGGGAGCAATTGATTGTAATAGACGGCAGTAAGGAGGTCGCCGAGTTCAGGGCCAGCACTTGATCACCGGAGCACGTTTTGTATTTATCTACAAAATATTTAAACAATTTGTACGAACACGTGCGTCACAAAATACGATTAGCTCTCGTAGCAAATTATGCTAATTAGCATCGTAGTAGGAACAGTACTCAGGGCCGTACTATAAACATATTTTATTAATTTATATTTAGAAATGACACTAAAAACAAGTTTCGAACTTGAGGTATAGACACTGATTGAGCACTATCTACTCTTGAAGAATGATGCAAAGCTTGCAATAGGTGTCTACTCAGTACAATTTGCAAGTAAGTAGTCTATAAATTACCGACGTTCAATTCAGTGGCATCAAACGAAGTACTTGATTCATAGAATATTGACAGTTTACTTTAGATAAGACGTGCGACAGAATGTGTAGCACGTCTCAGAGTCTCTTCGCACTTGTAAATAAATAATTCTAGGTAAGATGATTCATTTTGTTTATCTCAAAGTCAAGGGTGTTATGGAGATATTAAATACATAGTACCTAATAGGGGCAAGGGGAAGTACTGACTGGGTCTTTTTTAACTGGATTATGTAAGTGAGAGTAAAAAGGGTTCAACTTTACCTTAGATTTGCTTTTAGGCTTTCTATATTGTAAATTGGCGGTAGAGTCCAATTGGCGAACAATACGAGGAGGTTTAAAATATGCTACACATTTTCAGGGACTCCCAGAATTAAGACATAAAGGCCTATAAGTAACAAAACAGCTCTATTGAATCAGGATCGTATATTTTTTGAGTTCCTAGACAAAATCAACTAAACAAACTATTTTGAGAATAATTATTTAGACTTACCCGTATTATTTGACTACAAATCTATGTTAATGGTCTATCAAGGTAAGACTAATTTTTCATCTGCAGCCAACTAGCCCCCAAAATCCGTCTAGTTGTCTGTTACATGGCAATTATAGCCAATTGTACCACTCACAGATTCTGTGTTGTTGTGGCATGAATATTTATACCTTTATATATATTTTTTAACTAGCGACCCGCCCCGGCTTCGCACGGGTGCAATGCTGATACTAAATACACTACAGAAAAACTGTGAACGTTGTATATATATATATAAAAACATAGCGGCCCGCTCTGGCTTCGCACGGGCATAAAATATATAGTTATTATACATATAAACCTTTCTCTTCAATCACTCTATCTATTAAAAACCGCATCAAAATCCGTTGCGTAGTTTTAAAGATTTAAGCATACATAGGGATATAGGGACAGAGAAAGCGACTTTGTTTTATACTTTGTACTTAGTGATAATAGTTTTTATGATTATGTACAGGTAATCTTCGGAACTATTACTGATTCCATTACGAAAACTCTTTAATTTATTGGAATCTCACGTTACCCTGACTGTCATAAGCTAAATTAAAACTTTCCCGTGGAATAATTTCAGATCATAACGGGTGCGAAGCTGCGGGCAACAACTAGTAAAAAATTAAATGACACCTACGTACGAGTAGTTTTCAGTGCATAAGCACTTACGATAACTCGCGGTTGGAAAGGATGAATACTAATTAATTCATACTTTTATTAAATACTCTGCTATCAGGCGGCAGGAGAGGTGGCTGATAAACATAAGTGGGAGCATGTAATAGGCCATAGGAATGTTCTGTTGACAGTTATTTTTTCCGTTTGGTAAAATTCCCCGCGTACTCAATCACTATCAGTAAACTTGGCCAATGTCGAGATTTAAATGCATACAGCCAACAAATTTTATTTATGGATGTAAATATTGACGCTTATTATTATAAAATCTGCTTTTTCACCCTATCCTTAGATGTAGAACATTTTTGCAGAATGCGGAACTTAATTTCAGTTCCAGCTTCAAAGTAATTTGCGATCGTTAAAAGTAACTTTTATGCCAACACCTGTTCAGGTCAAAACAACCAGTTTCAGTTTAGGTCAAAACAATCGCAAAACAGTTTTTTTTTTTAAACTGTGTCATAAAAAGCTTTTAGTTAAAATTACTAATTTTGTAACTTAGTGACACCAATATGCAATTTACTACCAGCTCAAACTATTCATAGTCTTGTCTATCTTCATCAAAGCTTTTTCAGGAATAGAATGTCTAATATGTTTATGCTTGATGGCCTGGAATACACTTTCCAGGCCAGGGGGCATGGCCATGGATGTGATAAGGCACGCACTTAATAACATGTAGCTGAAATGTGGATTAAACATTTATATATATAATAATAATATTTTATTTCTGTTAGCCTATGTTTACAATTTTACAACAGCATGTTTGTTTATAACGCGTAAAAATGAACAATTTCACTATTGATGATGGTAGGTATTTGTAACTTATTGGCTAGTTTTGTGACAAACAAATTAGACAACTACCCTCTGCATGTACTAGTTATAAACTGTGCGACGGCAGAGTAGTGCGGCCAGTCTGCTGTCTCAGATGTGTACATAGTATAAGCAAACTAAACAGATAAACTGCATGTTATGTTTATAATAAAATTACTTAATGTAGGTGATGCAATAAGAATTAGACCCACTATATATATACTTACTAGCTGCTGCCCGCAACTTCGTTCGCTTGTTTTTTGATGGGTTTTAGGGGTATGAAAAATAGATGTAGGCCGAATTTCAGACTTACCCGATACCTATGCACACAAAATTTCATACAAATCGGTTTAGCTGTTTCGGAGGAGTTTGGTAACAAACACCGCGACACGAGAATTTTATATATTAGAAGATGTAGATAAGATAAATCTTTGACAGTAGTTACAAGAAGTCAGAAAGAGTTTCGTATTACCCAGTTACTGGGTTGTGGAGGTCAGATAGGCAGTCGCTTCATTTAAAATACTGATACTCAGCTGCATCCGGTTACACTGGAAGCCGACTCACAACAAATTTTGGGAAAAGGCTAGGCAGCTGATGATGACTTACTTATACAGGGTGTAACGGAAAGGGTATATACATCCTTAAGGGTGTGCTACAGACCATCAAACTGAACATGTTTCTCAACATATTTTTTTTTCAGCAAAGAAAAAAAATCAGCTGCCTATACATTTGGTTCGAATAGGGATTGTAATTTTCTATGGGGCAGCAGATATTTTTTTTTCTGTAAAACATGTTTTGTGATGAGAAACATGTTCAGTTTGATGGTCTGTAGCACACCCTTAAGGATGTATAATACCCTTTCCGTTACACCCTGTATAGATAAGCTTCACTTAGATTTTCATGTAATAATTAATTTCGGGGACCGTTGTAGGATTGAGTTACTGATTTATGTAATATGATTTACAGTTAGTTTCATAATTTGATGTAGGTACCTCATCCATACTAATATTATAAATGCGAAAGTCACTCTGTTTGTTTGTTTGTTTGTTACCTTTTCACGACTAAACGGCTGATCGGATCTTAATGAAATTTGGCAAGAAGATAGATTTCAACCTGGAAAAGGATATAGGCTATATATCATCACGCTACGACCAATAAGAGCGGGGCAGCAATGAAAAGTGTTGGGAAAACGGGGAAAATGTGACGCAGACGAAGTTGCGCGGGACAGCTAGTTAAAATATAAAATAAAAATATGATTTATTTTGGGTCTCAACACTCTTCTCTATAAAGTAAAATTCTTGCTTTACCTAATATTTTGATTAACCTTAGATAATATACACGGTGTAAATCACTTCATCACGAAGCCGTCAACCAAGCATTCTGTACATGAAACTAAGTAACTTTACGCGAAAATTATTGCTGGGAAACGACTTTTTTTTGGGGGGTGTAAAATCATGTTTTGTGGTAGAACTCAATGTAACGCACTCAAAACATTGTGCTGATGGACGGATTGAATAGTACGGGGGTCGTGGAGGTGTTTAAAGTAAAAATCTTACATTAAAAACTTGTATTTAAAAAAATACTTGTCAAAAAGTTGGAACTTTGACCCCTAATATCTCCGTAACTAGAAGGTTCCCAGGTATGGGGTAGAACAAAAAAATGATCGCAAGGACAGGGAGAACCAGTGCCTTTCGGCTTCGTTAAGAGGTGTTTTACACCCTTTATTAATCCAGGGCCTCGTTAGTCGTTGGTCTAGTGGTTGCAAGCACAACTGCTGAGCATTGCCTCCTGGGTTCGAATCCCGGGCAAGGTGTTATTGAGTTTTTCCAGCAGGAATTTCTCAGTAGCAGCCACGGAGTTTGGATTTGAGGTTGGTTGATGGCAATACGGTCGCCCCCTATTACACGGGACTTCCACATATCCGGCGAAATGTGGGTGTACTTTTAGGTACGCCTCTGCCACCCCTTCGGGGATTACAAGCGTGATGTTATGTTATGTTTAATCCAGTTTTAAGTATAATGTTTGCTTTTCATTAATTTTAGCAGCTTTATGTCAAAATATTTCGCAAACCTGCTTCAACGACAAGGAGAGCTATCCATTAATTTTGTCGAGACAAGACACATTTGCGTAGAATCTTCGCATTAATTTGTGGAAAGTACTTACATGAACTCGTTTCGTAAATTATTTGCGTTGTTCGTAATAAGATACTGTGGTTTTGCCATTCGACGCTGTAGGGCTAATTATGTGTATAGTCACTCTCTCATCTTTACACCTACCTAAGGAGCTTTAACTTAATAAGGTGATATTTGTATGTATGTATTTGTATATTTATGCATTTGTATATTTGTAGTTTGCCTTATAAAGGAAATTTCGAAACGCCTAGTTGACGCTTCCCGTGAACCAAGGGTTGGCTTTTACTTCGGCCAGAGGCTAAGTATTGCCATACAACGTGGAAATGCTGCCAGTCTCTTGGGCACCTTACCAGCTGACCGCGTTGAGAAGGAGGTTGTTGACGTGCTTTTATTGCTTATTGTTATTTTAGTTATTAGTTTGTTAATCGTTGTAATGTATATTTTTAATTCTTAATTTATCAATAAAAGAAAAACGAAGTAAAGAAAATAAATAAAAATATATAAGGTATTATGTTGTTATTGTTGTACAATATGTTGTTTTGCAACCTCGTCAAATTTGAGGAGGTAACTATGCTAAAGATTCTCGACCCAAATCAAAAATAAAATGGGGAGGTTTTTTTTCTTATTTATGGAAATCAGTAAGTGTGAAACACCCGAGTTATAAACACGTCCCGTCTGTTCCTCGCTTTATAACCACGCTTCCACACATACAAACAATCGCAAACGTTTATTTGTTTTTTTTTTTATATTTTAATTGCTTATTCCCTAAAACACGTTAAGGGCGTTATTCTGAAATACTGAAAAACTTGAAACAACCAAAAAAATCAGCGTTTATTAATAATAAACTAGGTACCGCAACTAAAATTGATTATTTATGTCTTTTGTGACAACCACTTGAATTTTGACGAGGATGCAAAACAACACTTTGTATACGTTAAATACAGTTTTTCTTAAATCTATGTCAAGTTCCCCAGGATTTGTGCCTGAAGTAGGTAATCCTGTTTCAAGCGATTGGAGGTAAAATAAATAAATTAACATTATTAGAGGTACCTACTTATACGAACTACTTTTAACAATTGTTGGGTTTTCATTAAAACGGTTGATTTATTTCCACGACGATACCCTGCGGCGATGCAACATGCCGTCAGCAATGCGTGCATATCTAAAAATATGCTGAAGATTTTATCAGGAATTCGATATTTTTCTTAAAATTTTATTCATTCCGTGGCCTTGTGATCATTTCCAATAATAATGATTAAGCCGGTTTAAACGAGCATACCTACAGGTTGCTTTTAATATTTCACAGGTGGGCTCTTCTAATACGATAGCGTTCCCCATATTTTAAAGTTATTTTATCTCTGAATAAATTAGGTTGTAAGCTTTAATGAACATGTATAAATTAATTCAATCTTATCATATTAGAGTTTTATTTTTGTGAAGCATGAAGATGATTAGGATGATTTTCTTTACAAAAGAAAATCATCCTAATCATCAACTGCGTACCTACCTAAAACTTTATATCTTAACAAATTACTCGCAGTTTCTGCGAACGCCCATGAGATCACCCTGAATTCCTTGACACAGTAACATAAAAATGGCTTAATATTGGTTAGGTTTACTAAATTAATTCATATTATAACATTTTAAGTTTAAAAATGTACGCATCATCATTGTAATTTTAACAAATTCTTGCCGTCGAGTTTTGAAATGTAAGAATGGGCAGGCTACGTTTTAGTAATTCAGTTGCTAAATGCAACCGAATCAATACATGAAGAAGGGACATCGTTGAAGGCAAATGAAGGTTATTATGAACATTTCTGAGGGTGGTTTATCGATCCAACTCCAGGAACTACAAGCATACATTTATAAAGCGGAATTACCGACCGGCTTCGTTTCATGCGTCGCGGCGTCGCCATCGTGTCGCCTCGAACGAACTTGTAATTTATTAAGTACTTAGATACGTCCATACAAAAAGTGATGATAAACAAAATATGTTCGTACAATGTACATTAGGTGACGATAGATCATGGTCGGTCTACGAACCCGGCAGAGACAACGTAAATACGAGTACATTGTAAACAAGATAGACGTGGTTAGGTGGTTACGCAACACTTGTATATGTTTTTTGGTTACAAAAAACGGTCGTCGGTTCAGTGGCTGAGCGATTGACTGCTACGTTGCGTTTCAAGGGTTGGAACCCCGCAAGGAACAAATATTTGTGTAGCCTACAGATTCTTGTTCCAGTGCTGGCTGTTTTGTGTGTTATGTTAGTTTAAATATTTGTTAACGCACCCACGATACAAGAGAAATTATTGTATCTAAGATCTTCAAATCATCAATGAAACAAAAAATCTCATCTTATAAGTAGCGATACTTTTAGTTCAGCAATGACAACGTGGGATGTCAAATGTGTAAAGAATGAAGTACTAAACTCCAAAAAGTCGTGTAATAAACTGTTGGAGCTACTTGAGACTGAAACTACCAGACAAGGCCTACTTGCTAATAGGGCAACTGAAGGTAGATTCATGATAATTAAGAAGAAATATACTTCGGAAGATTTAGAGTTCAACTACAGAAGTTTTTCAAGAAAAGAGCGTGCCCAAGAGAGTGTTAAAGTTGGGGGTTGCAGCTAGTGAAGATATAAATCACTTATAGTACCGCACTCTGCAGCTAAACCCGGTACCACGGGAACGTTGGTACGAAGTGTTGCAGATCAACTTATTTAAGTGCCATTAATGGTGTTTATTTCATGTACGTATGTCTGAAACGTGCCGTCGTGTCACGTTGGTGTAGAACCTAGCCTAGCGAATGACATGTACTTGTAGCATATTTACTTCAATTAGTTTTTAGGGTTCCGTACCTCGAAAGGAAAAAACGGAACCCTTATAGGATCACTTTGTTGTCCGTCTGTCTGTCTGTCAAGACCCTTTTTCTCAGGGACGCGTGGAAGTATCAAGCTGGAATTAATATCAAATACTTAAGTCTACTGTCCCTTCGAACTGTGAAAAAATCAATCTTCTAAGCCAACGTAATCAAAAGATACAGCCGTTTATGCCGCAAATTTTCGACACTCGCAAGGGAATCAAAACCTACGGGGTACTTCCCGTGAACTCAGAATCTTGAAATTTGGTACGAAGCAACGTCTTATAGCACAGATAAAGGAAAAATTGCGAAAACCGTAAATTTGTTGTTACATTATATAATAAAAATATTTTCAATAATTTTAAACTTACTACCCCTTTCCTCATGAACGCGTAGAGGTATTAAATTGAAATTCATATCAAATACTCAGGTCTATAATACCTTTAAGCTGTAACAAAATCAAACTTCTATGTCAACGCAATCAAAAGATACAGCAATTTAAGCCACATAATTTCTAACTCGCAACTACTTGCAAGGGAATCAAAACCTAAAAGGTACTTCCAGTCGACCTAGAATCTTGAAATTTGGCATGAAGCAATGTTTTATAGCACATTATAAAGAAAAAAAATCCGAAATCCTTAAATTTTTAGTTACATCTCATATTTTTATCATGCGTTATCGTGCGTTATTTTTATTCTCTTCAGTAATTTTTTTTTTTGATGATTGGTGAATATTGCATCAGTTCGAATCATTGTCTGTATCAATTGTTTCTTTAACTTAAATACTGTCTATTTAACTAATTAATGATTAAGGAAGCTACTTTACTTTATACTTGTAACATTATACCAATTAGCAATATCACAATTTCTATTTATCGTTCAATTAACAATATTTGAATTAATTAAACCTTAAATGTTACTTCTTACGTCTATTTAAAACTTGTTCCGAATTACTGAACCACTAGACTTGTAATTTTTCAACGTAATGATGTAGGAAAGTCACCGTCAAACTAACATTCTAAGACCTGAGTACCTGACCCTGCACAATCAACGCGTTACTACAAATAAATAAATCAAAGTTGGCAAGGAAAAAGATGACCAATTTATTCTGGCGACCTTGCGACGTCTGCACACCTTCGGGTTCCGTTGCGCAACCACCCAGCAGGTCAAGGGTGGGCGCCGGACTCATTTTTGGCTGTCTTACATACCTACGCTTATACAATGATAATGACATCCTTTGATTTTTATAAATCGCTGAAAGTCATAGAAATGAACGTTTTAATAACACGTTTCTACGTGCTTCAAAACGAAAACAAAATATTTTATATGTGGTTAAAATCACGCTTTTCTTAATACGTATCAATAATTCATATCAACATATTTCGTAATGATTACAAGATATTTATTTACAGGTCCACGAACCCATCTGAACACGTTGACACACGTCGATATCGTGAATAAATATGTTTATAACAGAGTAAACTAATTAAGTAGGTATCTATAGTAGGGGACACGTGTACGAGATGATCCTATGAGGTAAGATGATCCTTTTCGATTGCAGCAAAACTAAAACGCCAATCAAAAGCTATCTAGGTGTTTTTCTCGGTAATATGTAGTTTGTAGCTTCCAATACCCCCGCACCTCTGCTAATTCGTAAGAGTAGAAAGAAAAAGAAAGAAATAATATTATTTTATTTGTCGCAGGGACATGACGTGCATACTAAATGACAAAAATAAATAAAGCAAAATAAAAAGTTATTTTAAAATACAAACAGCAAACAAAAAAGTTTATAGCTTGCAGGTTGTGACTGCGACAAGCAGGTTACCACTCAGCATGATGCTGTGCCATGGGGGACCCATACCACAGAGCTAGTTTTCAGTGGTCAACTGTGAAATGACGGACGGAAGCCAAGACAGCATAAATATTTAATAATCTAAATAAGAAAATAAAATAAACAGTACAATCATCATTCTCTTGCAATTTATTTGGGGTCGGCGCAGCATGTCTCTTTCTTCCATACTTCTCCATTACTTGTTATCTCATGAGATACTTACCTCCTTTCTTGCCATATCCTTCACACAGTCCATCTATGGTTTCTTTGGTCTTCCTCTACTCTTATACGCATCCACATTCATGATCAATTCGTGAGAGTATTTTTTTGCGGAAAAACCTAAATTTGTAATTCAGATGGAAATTATGGTTGATTCTAAGGTTAGGTAGCCCTTGTTCTAGGTGGTAAATTGAATGACTGTGGTTCCAGTGTCTAAGTGTAATCATCATCATCATCATCATTACAGCCGAATGACGTCCACTGTTGGACATAGGCCTTCCCCAAGTGTCGCCACATTGACCGGTCCCTTGCGACTCGTATCCAGCGGACAGCGGATCCCCGCAGCCTCCACCAGGTCATCGCTCCAACTAGTGGGAAGCCTTCTTACTGTAGCTGTAGATGTTACCCGCGACTTTCAACGCGTTATGTTCGCGATTTGCTTAGAATAAGTTTTTCAGTCAGGAGTTTCTTGATTTCGTCTTTTTTTGAGTTCGTTACCTGATGTCTGCAGTATTATATATACACCCTCATCTGCCTAGTCTTTTTCCACCTACATTGGGGTCGGCAATAAGTCTAAATGGAGCGACTCCACAACCCAGTTAGTACTGGGTTATACAACTGGCAAAGATCTACAAATGACAACCGGGACCAACGGCTTAGCGTGCTTTCCGTGGCACAATGGAAACTCGGTAAGTACGTAACGGGTGGTCACCCATTGATGGACCAACCTAGGCAAGCGCAACTTAACCTGAAGGTCGACCCTGGCGACCTAAACTGATTTTATATGATTATTTTTCATTTGAAAGGACTTCCTTCAAGTGTAATCTCCTATTCATTTGTGAGTAAAACTTCGAAGACCGAGTACAACTCTTTAGTGTATACGAACACTCCAAAAACCCCCCGTTTTTTTCGGATGGGAAATTATCAAATGACCCCCTCCCTCTCTGGGCGGAGCGGAAGCGAGTGTCAGACGGCTTGTACTGACTAAAACCCATCCGGGCGTCGTGGCAACCCCCACGTGGTGCCCACGACGCCCGGGCAGTCTCCCGCGGCGACTGGGACGTGAGGCTCTCTCCCTCTCAGTTTCCGCTACCTCCTTCGTTGGCATGACTGCTTCGCAGGAAGTGACGGCTTCCCATTCCCTCTCACTCCGGACCATGGATTGAAACAAGGCAGGACGCGAGATATCGCCGCTGTCAATCGAGGCTACGAGACCACGGCCGCGCTCCGCCCAAGCGGAGCAGACCTCCACCTTGTTCTCCACCGTGTCCTCACAGTGGTGACACCCAGGCATTACCTGCCGCCCGATTCCGTGCGGCAGGTCCGAAACCGTGTCCGGTGAGGACCTGCGTCTGGCGGAAGGTGAGGGCGCCGTAGCGCCTCTCCAGCCACTCACCTTAAAGAGGGGACAATTTGTGGCGTGACCTGACCCCAACAAATCCCCTAAGCGTCGAATTTCCAAAAATAGTAAACACACGAAACATAAATAACAATTTCATGCATTCATACCTCGAAAATTACAAATATCCCACTAAACTTAACTTTTAACCCCATATTAAACCCACTTGGGCGTGTTTTTCCAAAAAGTCTACGAGATTGAAAAATAGATATGTACCTAAGCCTTAGTTCACCATAAGTTTTAACAAAACAGGACTTGATAAAATTAAGTAGGTATTCAATATTAATTTGATTACCTACAACGTAATAAATGGGCAGCAGACATGGAGTCAATCGCCTCTTGTTACAAGCCGACGCTTCATTCTGAGAATAGCTAGACAGATAAACAGGCAGGGGGACACCTGTGCGAGTGGGTGTCAAACTCGTAAAAAATAAGGTGTTTTTCTTACTAATTTGCCATCAAAAGTCGTACAAGAAATGTCGCATAATGGATTTGTGCAGACGAGTTTATTGGTTCCGTCCGAGTGTAAGAATGTGCTCGCGGCGACAAACTGCTTTTTGTGAGGCACGGCCTTGACCCGTCTGTGCTCTGCCAAACCTGTTGTAGCGCTAAAAGTAAAAGCTTTCGCCAATCCAATAACTATATGTTTATGCTTAATATCATTAGCTTGTAACGGGGGAAATCGTCGTCAGGGTAAACCGCGGCGAAGGTAGAAGGAAAATATCGCACAAAATATAGTGGTCTGGAAGGAGAAAGGGAACGTCTTTGTTCAGCAGTGAGACTAGTGTCCGACCGAATGTTCGGTTTCGGTTTCGGTCGAGTTTCGGCAAAAAAACGAGTTTCGGTTAAGTTTCGGTTTCGGCGGAAAACCTGCCGAAACTGCGACCGAAACCGAAACTGCATTCAGGAGTTCTCGCACTGCGATCGGTCATGTTTGGTGCGTTGAGTCAAGATAAAAGAGATTTATTTTGTTTTGTTTTTTGTTTATTACTTAAATATTATGTACCTATGCCGAAGACTGCATAGCCATGTGATAAAAAATTAGGGTGTGAGATAAAAAAATAACGACTGACTGATTATAATAACCTTTTCTTCATTTTTTCCTCGAAGAATGATCCTTGTAGGGAAGTTTTGGTTTCGGTTTCGGTTTCGGCCGAAACTGAGACCGTTGCCGAAATTCGGTTTCGGTTTCGGTTTCGGTGGTAAAAACCAGTTTCGGTCGGACACTAAGTGAGACATAATGACAGGATAAGAAAAAAAACGTAAACTTTACCTCTACATACTCACCTATTAATATTTTAGTCAGCGTAAAGCAATGTCCATTAATACCTCAATGTTTAAAGTATTTTTTTAGATAAGCGCTTTTTTCTTACATCTTCGCAGAGTTATCAATTGCGACGAACATTATCTAGAGTTTTATTTTCATTACTACAGATAAAAAAGGAAAAACCTTTCCTTTTCTTAAAATAGATAGGGGAGTAACACTGGTTATTCCGTTTCATAACAATTAAGTTATGAATGAAATTCCTATTTAAGATATGAATTGTATACGTAGGTATCGATTGATTCATAAATTCAAACATTTATTGTTTTAATAATTAATCGTTGAATAACTGGTACAAATGTAGGAGCATGATGTCATCGCGAACGAAAGCTCGGTTTGCGTAATATTAAGATTATCTGTAGGTATACGTTCAATCTTTGGCAGTTACTTAAGTATAATATCAATAATTTATAAAATCTAACAAACAGAAAATATTTCGACCGGACCAAGTCAATGAGTTTCATGGAATTCGCACCTGTCTAATAAAATATAAAGAATTAATATTTTCTGTAAATGCTTTTGTGTTGATGACGTAAGTGAATAGACAGTATTTATGGTTCCATTGACATCCTAGTCCCATTACCTGTAGTTAGTAATAATAATCAGCTAATAAAATAATAATAATAATGATGATAATCAGCTATTCAACAATACAGTAGTGTTTCAACTATTATAATAATTACCTCATAAGAATGGACAAATTACTTTCTATGTTTCTCTGAAACTGTTATAGGTGCTCTAGGCGGGTTAAAATGGTTCGCGTAAATTCTTTTGACGCAGGCGTTCGCCAGTTACATCTCAAGAGGCGCCTAGCTATTTTACTCAGAAATAGGAAAACGTCCAAAGCTCAAAAACAACTACTTGTTTGTTCCAACTAATTCCGAGAACAACAAACAAATAAAACGTGGGATAAAAATACCCATTTCTGATGTAACGAAGGATGAAGACCTCAGTTTATCTTAAAGGATAAACAACAATGTTGAATGTTGTGTACGAAGAATACTAGGCAAACATCGCCATTTTTTATTCCTAAATGTTTACGAAATATAACAAACGTATTTATTGCTACATTATAGTAAACAAATAATTAAAGAACACCTTATGTTGTGCGCCATTCTTTTATAAATTAGTGTTACAAGTTTTTTTTTAATATTTACAGGTCTCATTTGGACTACTTTGCGTCTATGGATCCATTGGCAAGTGTTTAAGCAAAATTCTAAAACAAGTTCTTCACCTCAAAAGTTTCATTGACCACATGTGTGACTTACACAACTGTATCCGATCGCTATAGGCATCATTCAGCAACAGTTGCGAATTCACAAACGCGATATATTGCTAAAAACAAATATTCATTTATTTAGATCAAGGACATGATTTTTCTGCAATATATATGTCCGCACAGCCGTCAGCTGTAATTCTGTTCTGTTTAAAAATCTAATTCGTGGTTGCCTTGATGTCAGGAATTATATTAGTGGCGTGCTCGATTTTTACTTTAGTTGATAGTTACGAAAGCGTGCAAAATTAGATGATGTTAGTGACCTTACGCACCGCAATCGTTACGCAAGGGTCCACAACATTACTCAATGATTGTCTTGCCGTCTGACTGTCAATTGTGATCATGTAATTTGTGGGTTTTTGGTTATATTTGGTTTCTCTATCTATATTCTGCGTGGAGAAAGTTACGCTGTAGTCTTACGCACTTTTTATGATAACTAACAAGTTCGGTTTTTAAGGTTCTCTGTTTGAGATATCGCGGGCGAGAATATATTCAGTCTGTTTGTTTTCTAAAGGTTTTGAACGAAAATCATCCTTGTAATCTGCCCAGCCATTACTCAATTATTGATTTTTAATTCTTTGTAAAATATCCGGTTGACAAAGAGCTTGGGTTTCTACAGCCGACTTCAGTCAACACAAGGAACAGTTTATTTGCCAACACAAACAGGCCTGACCGCCTGAGCTTGCTAAAATCTGCACGTCATCAATAGGCGTGGTCATTGCGCAAATTATTTCCATCCGATATTGCATGTTTCCGCCAAAGATGATAACGGTATGCAAAAGAACCCTGAGATTAACCATTTTTGAAGTGAAACTTCTAATGCGACTTCCAACAAGTTTAACGCTACCATGGAGGGGGAATATTTTCTATAACTCACTAAGAGATGGCAGTATTACAAGATTTGTGACTACGCATTTCTACTAGGTACGCAAGATGCGTGCAAACAGTCATGCATTCGACTCTTCGGTGTGACCAGCCTTCGCTCAATTTCCATGAGTAGAATAACCTCGATAAACTTATGTAATAAAAATAATACAAGAAGAAAACAACAACATATTATTTAAAAAAGCTCAATAATAGTGAGAGTGAATGCGTGGCACTCGAACGCATGCGTGTAGTATTTTTCGTTATCCTTTGTTTTATCTCGCGACTGGGCAAATAGGTACCTTCCCTTTCTCAGTACAATCTCGTGTGCGAAATCTGGCCATATTTGGCCCACATTTGTGGGGTCTTAACTTTTTTATGCTCGACTGGACTGAACGTTATAAACAAGCTTTAAACGTTTATCAAGCTTGTTGAAAATATAAAAGGTGTTTTTTTTTTTTTTCAAACATGACAACGTTAAGGCAGCATAGCTTATCCTTCAAAATGATGTCAGCAGGAAAAGCTACGAAGAAGCGGTGATAAATATCTGCAAAGAGACTCAACCAACTTACAAATGATGTTAATCATTTGGTGCAGCACCAGCATATTTCCTAATATAGTAATTTCGCACGGAGATAATAAAACAATTATATAGCTCGTAATAAAAGCAATTAGCAGGACGCAAGGCGACCCCGGCATTGGTATATTAATAAGGATAACGATGCATTTTGAACTACTACCATTTTGTATAGGTATTATTATTTTTTGTCTATAATGATGGGAAAAGTTTAAATACTTGGTATCAAATTATTTGAATGGTCGCTTTTATTTAATTCAGAAGTTTTAGATTCTGAGAAACTTTCAGATTTCATGACTTTTTTTTTTCTTTTCATTAAATAAACGTGTAAGCAAAATTTCAGCTCAATCGGTTGGTGATAACAGTTTGAAAATTCAGTTACAAAATTTGACCCATACAAAAAACAAACAGAGCGAGCTAATTAAAATCGTTTAAAAAAACCTAGAATTAAAACACTTTTCAACAAAATCATACCTATTCATTTAATTTTATCATGAATAAATACCGATTCGATCGATAAACAAGATAGTCGACATCGCCCATCTCTAAGATAATATCATGATCTATTAATTATAATTATTGCTAGTGCTAATAGTAAATAAATAACAGAAGCAATAAATGTTCACACAATCATTAAGATTAGACAAGATTCTGCTCCATATTTTCCTTATGGAATAATACTTTGTTATGAAAATGTGTCGTTTTAGGAAATAAATAAAAATAAAGTCTAACATGCTGTGATCTCGATTACGATCTATTTATCTCACATTTAAAGCATAGATGAATTTTGTCCTCTTTTTGTTTACATTTTTTTTTATGTGAGCCTTGTACGAAGTGTCAGAATTTGAGTCTTCTGCCAACTGGATTAATTTAAGTGCAAAAATCGAAGAAAAAATCTAAATTTTAATAATGATTAAAAGATTGCTACAAATTAACATGCATTCGGCCATCACCACAATTCGTTAATACTGCTGTTTCGGCCCTAAATTAACGTATTTCCTTCGTGCTTCCCCTTTATGGAAGCACACACATCTCTTGGACAAAATTGATCAAATTATCAGACTTACTTATTTTGAAATGTGGCTTTGGACGACCGAGCTTGGGCACAAGGAAGTCTTCGCATTTGCATGGGAGGACTCGGCGGCGTCTGCAAATTTTCTAGTATTAGTTTACCGGCTTTCATATCCACCACGGCGGTCCACGGCACTGAGAAATTAATCAGGAATATCCTGGCTTCCACACTCATTGATTTTGATGTGCCGTGCTTCTCCGAGGCTATCGATGCATGAAAAATCGCTTGTCCGAATACTGAATAACCCGACAATCCATTTTCCCAGAGACGTTGGGATGAGCCGCTCTGCAGAGTAGTTCAGAACAATTTACTCAATACGTCTGCTACTACTGCTGAGCGTGCGCGACTGCTGGCTGTGGGTGAGTGGGAATCGGGTCTTTGGCTTCACGCAATGCCGTCGTCGAGCATGGGCGCTTTGTTCAACGGCACGACCTTCCACCTCGCTGTTTCCTTACGTCTTGGTGCCGCCTGCTGCTCTCCTCACCGCTGTCACTGCGGTGAAGCTGTCAACAGCCTCGGACCCCAAGGCCTGTCATGCAGTCGAAGTGCGGGCCGTTTTGAGCGGCACGCGAACATTAAGAACATCATCCAACGAGCTCTTGTTACCGTGGGCGTTCCAGAGTTGTTTTAGAGCCCAATGGCTTGGCACGCGACGATGGCAAGAGGCCGGACGGTTTGTCTTTGTTTCCTTGGAAGATCCTAGAAGGCCTTTAGTGTGGGACGCAACTTGCGCGTTCATCGTGCTGTGCTGGCGCTGCCGCTACGGCTGCGAAGAACCTCAAGCAGCGTAACCATAGTATCCTTTGTGGAAACAATATTTTCGAGCCGTTTGGGGTTGATACTCTGGGGCCGCGGCCGTGGCGTCCGAGTGCTCAGAGCCTTTTTAAAGAAATTTCGAAACGCCTAATTGACGCTTCCCGTGACCCAAGTGCTGGGTTTACTTTGGCCAGAGGCTAAGTAATGCCATTCAATAGGCAATACTGAGAAATTCCTAATGGAAAAATTCAAAAACAATTTCGGCACTCGGGAATCGAACCTAGGACCTTATGCTTAGCAGTCGCGATTGCGACCAACGAGGTCAGGCAAGTGTAAAAGTTTATAAATTCGTATGTTTAACCATATCATAGAAACATGTTTCAGTTTTATTTGGAATTTCCAAGATTGAGTGAAGCAAGTTAAAATTTCTGTTAAGCTGGCTATTTCGATAAACTTTCTGCAAAAAATTTAAATTATTAAAATTTCAAAATAAATCGTTTTTACTTTGACTGATGTATGATTTGTTTGCATGTGTTTATACCTGCCCTACAGACCAAAATTGTTTTGTTTTTAAAAGCCCTGATGTGCTTGAATCGACTTATCACATTGCGCCTCTGATCTATCCTGTGGTTAGTAGAATCTTGCACGTCTCGCATCGCTTTGATCCCCTACGCTTTTGTGGAAAACTGATCTCATTCACAATTATTTACGTAAAAATAATGCTTGACAAATTAGCGGGCATTTCTGCGAAGCTTGATAGTTCTAATCCAATCAACACAGAACCTTGCTGAAGTGCACAGGTTGTCACCGGTTCACGTGCACTCACATGTGAGAAGCTCTCAATGGGTCTACTCCGACCACTTAGATAACAGACCCGTGTAGCTATTGTTTATTTTATGTATACGAGCTGCAACGAGGTCAATGTCTCGCGTTTATCATCGGAAGAAAGAAAGCGGGGTTTCCATTTCTTATTTATAAACCAGCTTATTCTTGTACCTAGAAATCTGGACCCATGTCCATAAGTGATACCCAAACATGTTGTGTTAAGAAGGATTATCGAGGAATACAGCTAGTAAAAGCCATATATATAAGTAACCCCCCGTCTACCGTATGTCGTGATAGATTAACCCCGTAAAACAAAGGATGTGTCATAGATACCTACCACCATAAAACCATGTCGAAATGTGCCTGCGTATGCGAATTCAAGGAAATTCGAACAAAAACCTGATCATTTCTCTCTTTATTACATAATAAGACTCACGGAAAATACCAAACATTTGGAATACCCCATGAGAAAGTCTTATTAATATTTTTGTTATTGGCCAGTTTCCGGCAAGCACCCGTAGGCCATAAAAATATGGGCAGCTTTGATTAATTTTCTCGATATTGTTTGTCTGCCCTGTAATATTATTTCAGCAGCTGTAGATCATATTATGCAAACTTGTATATTCATGTCATTCTAAGTAGCAAGAGTGTGTAAACAGAAACCACTTTCCTCGTTAAATAAAATGACTGAAAGTGAAATCTTTCAAGCTATTGGCAGTGGGTGTCGTGACCTAGATATTCAAATCTAGGCAACCATTTTTATAAGACAATGAGTGCATTAACATCTGGCGTCAATTTAGTCGTTTAGGCAATTCTGAAGCTGATATCACTAAGTGTCTAAACACTTGTTGCGAATTGAAAGATGGATCACCATGCAATGTCTAGGTACTATTTTTAGATCATTGAGAATGAGCTTAACCGAAAATGTTTTATTAAAGGGATCGGTAATTACCAAATTAATAAATGCTAATTTAAAGCTAATTTCGAAATTTCAGTGTGCACAGATTTATGCGAATAGTAAACACCGAGCAAATGTCAGTGCGATTGATGTGCAATTATTTATTTTTTTAACACTTCAAGCACATAGTACAGAGGCGGACTTAATGCCATAGGCATTTTCTACCAGTCAACCTTTGGGTGATGCAGAGACAAACAGTGGCAGGTGTATATCTATAAAATATTATTTATTGAATAATAAAACAAACTACAATTAATGCATTCAGTTGCACTATTCGGCAACGTCACAAAGATAATGGTTTCCACCTTGACCTTAGACTAATGTCAGAGCGAGCGTACGCGCGTGCCCGCACTTATGTAACTATTTGTGATAAGCTCTTGTACAGGAAATGCAGCTTGCCTACAGCTTGCATTACGTCATCTGCACTTCATTTATTAATGTTCGTTTGATACTGTACTACTTGTTAGCGTGTAAAATGGAGTCGGACCAGCACCCGTATTCACAAACGCGAAAAGTCGTATGTCTGTCTGATTTGGCTTTACGAAAGCGAGCGAGACAGACTTTCCGAATCGAAATCGAATCGAAGCGTTTGTGAATAGGGGGCCAGAACTTGGCTACGAGTTCGGCGCATTCAATACTTAGGTCTATCAGTCTCTTAATATCCTGTAATCAAAAACATAGTGATAATGGCAATGTAGCTGAAAGTCATTAAAACAGACCTTTCAAGGCTTTTGTTCAGAGGAGAACGTTTACGGGCTCATAATCTTGATGCACTTTTAATGCCAGCGTTACGTTTACGTTTAAATCAAATCAAGATCTCTTAAAATGATTAATATTTTTAATTTTATAATCATAGTATTAAGTTTTAACTTGGTAGTGTCAGAAAAAAACTTGTACGAAAAGCTTTATTTCAAAAAACAGTGCTTCTATTTCAGACAACAGTTTTTTTTTTAATACAATTCATTCGATACTGACTCGATTCATTCGATCCCATATTATACAAGCTGTTTTTTTCCATCCTCGTCCAATAGGGGATCGGACTGGGTAAAGAAAACGACATTCTATTTTGTCAGTCAGACAGGTAATACAAAAATATTAGGCACGTATTTTTTGTTTTATCAAAATGTCAAAAAATTACTTAGTTAGAACTCATTAAAGTTGGAGAGTGGGGGCTTACTACGTCACAAGTAGGTATAAAACTTACCTACATGTGACGTCATGCGCCATTTCAACTCAATATATCTCCGTAATTTTATGACCACGTGAAAAAAGAAAAAATACGTGTCCAATACTTTTCAATAAATTACCCGACAGACAAAGAAAAAAAAAATAGGATTATCCCCTATTCAAGGAAGTAACTATGCGAATGATTCTAGACCCGAATCAATAATAAAGGTATTTTTTTCTTTTTACTTATTTGCGTGTGTCGTAAGTGTGAATCCCCGTTTTTTAAACGCGGCCCGTGTAATCCTCGCCCTATAACCACGTTTTCACATACAAACAATCGCAAACGTTTATTTGATAATTTCGTATTCCCTAAACCACGTTAAGGGGGCTTTTCTGAAATACTGACAAACTTAAACAACAACAAAAAGCAATAGCGTTTATTAATAATTAACTAGGTACCGTAATTTAAATGAATTATTTATGTCTTTTGTGACAACCTCCTGAATTTTGACGAGGATGCAAAACAACACCTTGTAGTACATTCTTATTTTTCCGAGTTCCAATATCCAATTAATAAGTTATTTGGTGAAGTAATATTCTGATAATTTGTTCTTAGTGTGTGAAAATCCGGGAAAGCATCAACAGCGTCTTGTACACGAATGCAGTATTTTTCCATTTTTTTATACTCTTGCATGCAAAAACCTTATTGCGTAATAGCAGTATACAGGCCGAAAAAAAAAAACATACCATATTTTCATGAACTCAACATTTAATCGAGGGTTAAGGTCAAGTTAAATATTATGCTTGTGGAATTATAACTAAGTGGATATGTGAGAGATGTATGTGCAGGGTTACGATGAGAAGGAAAAGTAAGAAATACCATAACATCACGCCCGTTATCGCCGAAGAGTTACGCAGAGGTGTACCTACCTAATAGTGAACCCACGTTTAGCCAATTATGTTTCATTGTCACAAGTCCCAGTGTAATAGGGGGCGAGCCTATTGCCATCAACCGGGCACAAATCCGGACTTAGTGGCCGCTACTGAGAAATTCCTGATGTAATAACTCAATGTTGGGAATCCAAGCCAGGACGGCAGGCACACCCAGGACCAGGTCCAGGCCCTCATGTTCAGCAGCCAGCATGGTGCCAGTGTCAGAAAAGTGAAAGTGGTGAGGAGGGGTGAAACTCTGTGACTAAAAATGTAACCGACTTCCAAAAAAATAACACTAAAAAGTGTAAAATAATTTTACTTTAGGAAGTCGGTGGCAAAAAAGTAAATGAAACAAACATGTCACCTAATGCCGAAAGTCAAATTATTTTCCACTTTTTAGTGTTATTTTTTTAAGTCGGTTTTATTTTTTTCGGAATGAATGAAATGAATGAAGAATCATCTAAAAAGCGGTCCAGTCATTACGGAGAAATAGTATTTACGTGAAAAATGTACATAAATAAATAAAAAACCGGCCAAGTGTGAGTCGGACTTGCGCACGAAGGGTTCCGTACCATTATTTATAATAACGAGCAAAAAAAAATACCTTATTTAAAGGGGCACCCCTTTAAATATTTATTTTATTCTGTTTTTAGTATTTGTTGTTATAGCATCAACAGAAATACATAATCTGTAGAAATTTCAACTGACTAATTATCACGGTTCATGAGATACAGCCTGGTGACAGACGGACGGACGGACGAAGTCTGAGTAATAGGGTCCCGTTTGTCCCTTAGGGTATAGAACCCTAAAATATGTTCGTAAAATGAAAACTACGGGCTAACCTATGTTAAATTTTTATGGGACCAAATGGCAACTATTTCGCATCAAACTAAAGAAGAATCACGTAAATCGGATCATAAATCTCAGCGTAATCAGTGTACACTAAAAAAAACTAATCGAATTGATAACCTCCTGCTTTTTGAAGTCGGTTAAAAAGACTGATGAATGTAAATTTTAAAGAAGGCCAGTGAATGATAGCGTGACAGTTGGTTGGGGAGGATAGAAGAAGAAAATGTGTTGCACCGACCCCAAGTTAAACAGGATTATTTAAATAGATATTTTTCATTAATCATACTCTGAAAGTAGGTCTGAAGTTGCCTGAGGAGCGGGATGAAAGTAATACTTTTCATCCCTAGAGAGAATCGCTTTCAACTGACAGATTTCAAATTATAAAAAAAACTAGTTCTATTTTCTCATTTTTAATGAACCATGTTCCAACTTTCTATGCAGCCACGATATAAAATTGAAATAACTGGAAGTTAAGTATTGATTAAAGAATATATATTTTTTAAACATTTTATTATGATTTATTTTCAACAGTTTTTTTTTTCAAATACCATAGATTTGGGCAAAATATTTACCATTTTTTCAATGATGAAAATGAAAAATAAACGCTGAATAGCTGGCTGGCCACAGAAAAAAAAAACAAAATAGGTGGGAAAGCGGCAAACGGTTTTACTCATTTTTTCTTTAGCTAATTCATGTTTTTATTTTTACTTTCCTTGTACTATTCATAATGAAAAGCACAGTGTTTACCTCGGGTTAAAGACTTATTTGGTATCTCGAACTCAACAAACCCCGTCTCGGGGCCAAATAATTTACTTTCACCCCTAGGGTAACAATGTACTATTTTACCTCTCCTCCCTTTAACCCATTTAAATGCTGTCTTGAAAAGATCGCTTTTGGCGATAAGACCGCCCATTGTGTAAGCTTATTTAAAAGCTCTATATTCTAATGATAGCAGTTATTTGTATGGTTTGTACATAATAAATATTATTCTTACTATAGAAAAACCAAATTAGTAATTATAAAACATGGATAAAAAACAGGCAATATTTTTTTAAATAGGCTGTTTTTTGTAAAGACTCCAAACTATATGGTTACCCTATACTCGGGAATTTTCTTGCGCGTGTTATGTGTAATTATTATCAAAATATTCAGTCATTCATAAATATTAGTGATACTTCAAGATCAAAGAGGCGACTTATTGTAAACATAAATGAGATAGTAATTGGGTAGTAAGATTAAAACTCAAATCAGTTTTACTCATAAAAATTTCGGTATTTTGTATTTTTCTCAATTCTTGATAAAATTTGAAACAATGCAAATAGTTAAAACAAATTTTCAGTTTTACTTACAGTAGATGCAGACTGTTTCGCTTTTTTAGGGTTCTGTTGCCAATATTGAAACCCTTTGCGGAACGGAACTCTTATACGGTCCGTCTGTTCCTCTGTATGTCACAGCCATTTTACTCCGACGTTGTTGGCACCACGAGGTATAATTTGGAGAGCAGGTGTCTTCTCGAAACCGTTACACAAAATAGGGGTGGCCCTCAATAAGTATATAAAATTAGTAACTTGTTTTTGAAAGGTTACCTAGTCATTCGGAAGCTCATTATTTTAATGAAATATTAACAATTGGGAAATCCAATTGTTTTCTACACGTTCTCCTCTGATAGAGACAAATTGCATGTCAAAAATTATTAAATTCGTTTTACCTAATGTTAGAAATCTAGGTCCCAACATTGTTCACGGCAATGAGGAGCTTAAAACAGTTCACTCATCTCTCTGGGTATAACAGTAGATTGGAAATTACAATGGGGGTCCACACAAGCCTAGTGGGGTAACTTAGTTCAGTCGCATACGGTTACTGTATTTTAGTATTTTTCACAATGTTTTGACCTGGTATTCTGCTGTGGGGCTAAGCCACTGATATCCAAATTATATACGTCCTTCAAAAACGAGCGGTTCGTGCAATTTAACAGCTGGGTGCCCGAGTATCTCTGAGAGATTTTTTTAAAGGGATTGGTATTCTCACGGTGGCTTCACAATTCATCTTCGCTAACATTTTACATATTTTGCAAAATATTCATTTGAACAGTAAAAACAATGATATTCACAATATAAACACTCGAAATAAGGATCAACTACGTGCTCCCTTTCACAGGCTTCATAAGGTTCATAATTCATTCGTAGGTATAACCTTTTACAACAATATACCATCTTCCTATCTAGACTTGCCATGTAATGCGTTTTAAGCTAAAGTAAAATCTAACCTTTGTTCAAAGGCCTACTATTCCATTAAAGACAATTTAAGAGCGTTTACGACTTACGATTTTTCATACACTTTCAAGTCCTTATTTTCAGAAATGACTGAACCAATTGTAATGACTTCATACACATAAGCAGGATACATAGGTCTTAAAAATTACTAAAAACATTTTCTAAAGAAATTTGGTTTTGAACTAACAGCTCTATTGTTTTCGAGATTTACAAATCTTGATGTTTTACAAGATTTTACAATATTATCGGTTGATACATTTAAAGGTCTTACAATTTTCACATACAATCCGTTATATGATATCCATTAGGATATCCTATTGGTTTAAATGAAGATATTCCATAAGACCTTCATTCCTTATTTAAACCGCTTTTAGGAGTTAATCTTACAAAAGCCTTCCTTTCTATGTTCGATATTCGACGTAAGTATGCATGCTTAGACCCAGCATTTTAGGCTGTGTGTTGCTTGTCAGTGTTTTTCTTTATCGGTCCGTCAAATGTCGTATTGAAACGTTCGCTTCAATAGGTAAATTCAATATTAAAAAAAACCCGTAGAAACTATAATACAAATATATTCGATATAACCGTGGAGCCCTTACAACAGAGTGAGTAGACATTTTTGTACTTACATGCTTGTGTAATTGTAATATATTTTTGAAGTGAAACTTCTTATGCGACTTCCAACAAGGTTGCGTTAAACGTTTAACGCTACCATGGTGGGGGAATAGAAAGAGACACACTCTCGCTCTGAGTGAATCGAGGCACTCGAACGCATGCGTGTAGTAGGTATTACGAAGTTTCACTTCTTCCGCACGGAGGGACTCTACGCACTATTTTTTAATAATAACAGGATTCAGTTGTACAAAATCAAGGCCAGTATGAATGGTTGTCAGCCAGCGTCGCTACGCAGACGCAGCTCCCACGTCACATGATTCATCCCCTTCAGCCTTGGCGATTAGGTTCGGATGACAGACTTACACGTGGCAAGCTTAAAGGTACGTTCCGCAAGTATGCCACAGAAAGGGTAATAACAATTAAAACAGGATATTTTTTCCCTAGAGTATTTGAACGAGTATAGTATTTGTAACTTACATGGTTAGTTTGGTACTGTTAATTAGTACATAAAGAAATTCTAATTGATGTCATGTTGGAGGGTATCATAGGTAGACATTACTCTAATAAATGATTATTTAATATAATTCCTGTCGATAATTCATCTTCTAATTAAAACACTTCGTAATTAGTTGGTACCTAATTAATTGATGTCCAACAATCTGTCGGTAGAACCGCACTACCAGACTGATTCTGGTTTATTTTAGGCAAAACCACATAAGACGTAGGTAATACTTACTTATTATTTAAAAAAAAAACATTGATCACCAAACATGACCAAAGGCTGTTTGTGTATGTGAGTTTAAATGTTTGTAAACGCACCCACGATTCAGGAGAAATTCCTAGAGTGGGGCAACGTTTATTTAAAAAATAGAAAGGACTGTTCTATTTTTTGATCGAAGAATCAGGATTGCCATCCAACGTGGCAATGCTGCCAGCCTTCTGGGCACTATTTTTGTTGACAGCGACAGCTGTTTTTGCTTTTTTTTTTCTTTGAGAACATATTATTGTGATTTTTTATTTAGTAAAAACGAGTCTGTAAACAAGACCAAAATAAGACTGAATGAAGTCGTAATACAAATATTATCTCATTACCTACTTCTATATCAGTTAGAGTAATTAAACTCCACCTTAAAACCTTGAACTTGTGTTGTAAGGTCAAGTTCCTCGTTATTATGAAAAACATTCAATAGGGTCTCCCTTCCGATCTTTGAATTTATTAAAACTACGAGGTCAACGTCATAAAAGGGACAACCAGTTTTATCAAAATAGGCATTATATAATCCATAGTATATTTTATGTGAAAATAAAAAGATGGAGGGACACACCTGTTGGTTCTTAAAGCGAGTACCATAAACGCTAGAATTGAATGCTGATACCTACAATGGTCCTCAGTTATGCAAATCGCAGAGTTATACAATCCATTCAGTGCGAATTTCAATAGGGAACGTTAAATACTTGTTTTTTTTTTCTTTTTTAGTTAAGGGTCTTTTGTATTTGGAAGTACCGACCACTTTATACCGTACTAGGGTTGTCACTAAGTGTTGTGAATTTTATAGATTACAGAGTCTGAAAAGAACGATAACGGACATCGAACACATTGAAAGGCAGGCTAATAAAAAATAAACATAATAAATAGACATTCATCCTTGATCCGTAAATGTTTAGTTCCATTTTGTAGTGATTTTAACCACATGGGTTAAACGAAATAGTTCAACTGCATGGTTTCGTCTGTTACATAAATTCAAACACACATATTATTTGAAATAATTTATTATAAGAATGGCAACAAAACAAAAAAAAAATGTTAACAAAAACAACTTATTAATAAACATAATAAAATCAAAATTACCTATACAACCATGTAGACAGTCGTATAAAATACAATGATTATATCAAAATTTGGTCATGAGCAACACTGTATGACCTTGCGAATTCATGATTTGAAATATCAAGATCGTCGTCATCATACATCTAGCATACCTAGGTTATCTATAAAGTAACTGGAGACAGTGTTTCTTCATACATTGCAAGACAAGCAAATACTCGACTTATCACTGTCGATTCATCGAATACGTGCCCTTAGCCATAACGTAAGGAGATAATAGCAAATCTTAAAGAACAACAATATTTTATATGCACTAGATGACCCGAGCAGGCGGATAATTCTATAAATAATGTTTTTATCGAAACGCATTAAATGTTTTTCAATACTTGTATGAAATTAAGAGTTATTATATAGATTATTTAATCATATAAAAAGCTCAGAGGCTTTAATGATGATTTTGCCTGTGATACAAGTATCAAACTGATTTTTCAAAGTTGATGTTATACAGGGTGTAACGGAAAGGGTATATACATCCTTAAAGGTGTGCTACAGACCATCAAACTGAACACGAATATCAACATAAAAAAAAAATTGCAGCAAAAAAAGATATCATCTGCCGATACATTTGGGTCGAATAGGTATTGTAATTTTCTATGAGGCAGCAGATTTTTTTTTTGTTGAAAAACATGTTTTATGATGAGAAAAATGTTCAGTTTGATGGTCTGTAGCAGTAATTAGTATGCTCCCCAAACTTCTGTCCAAGAGACTTAACTAAAGTAATGATGTCACTAACAGCACTATAATAATAGACTTTTACCTTTGTCAAAGGCTAAGAACAATGTTTTACATTGTTCCTTTACTTAGATATTAAATAGGTACAATTGTAGTCACACAACCCTTGTGTACCGTGTTTGCGATTGAACAATAGTTCTGCTAAAGATATTAACAATATAATTTCCTAGGAAATATACCGGAGAAAGTTAGTAAAGCCTTTGAATAACGATCCAATCCGAAATATTTATTGAGAAACAAATTATCTGGCGGATACAAATGATTTTTAAAACTCTGCTTCTAATTTCAAACAGTGATATTAACTATAAAAAATCTAAATGTAAAGGCGGATGAAACTAATGAAGTTATAAAACTTAATCTTTGATAACAATTGTAAAACTAGTCTAGAGTAACTATGTTAGTAGTTGAAACAAAAAAACCTTATATTCCCCAAAAAATTAACATGCACTAAACTTAAATATCATAATAAAGCTAGTAAACATAAAGGTACCAAAGCAGCGCAAAATAGGCGTGAAGTTAAAATTACAAAATAGTTCATCATTATTGGTTTTAGAACACATCAAGTGTACCATAGATTTTAAACAGTACTGAATGGCCAGTGTCAGACCCTCTGGATTATTTATCGATTAACTTTACCTGCAGAAATATTTACGCAAGTTTAATTTATGAGGTGGTGTTTTCATCCTCCAGAGACTTAAAAACTGGCCCCTTGCACTTTGCACTTAAGTTGTTAAATTACTTTTTCAAGTCCGTAAAGCACAACTTAAAAGGTATAGGAGAATGAGTCGTTCCTAGAACTCCCTCTAACGGAGGAATATCTTCTCCTTCTGGCATACTGAATTCGAAGTTATTCATGATGTTTGAGAAAAAGAGGAAAAGTTCCATCCTTGCTAATAAGTTCCCGATGCACATACGCTGTCCAGTTCCAAATTGCATGAAAGTGTCTGTGACAGTGAACTTGCCTTCTCGAATGAATCTTTCAGGCTTGAACAGTTCAGGGTCCGGGTAGATGTCGGGGTCCATGTTCATTTTGTTGATCAGTGGGATGATATGAGTGCCGGCGGGAACAGTGTATTTTCCGATTTTCCAATCCCTGCAGAAGAAAAACTGTTTCTTAGTACTATTATAAATACAAAAATTGTGAGCATACTATGTAGATACAATTTATTTGGCACACAGATAGCTTATAACTGGGATTCACACAAAATACTTTTAATCCAGATATACGATCTCATGCGACATTTATTCCTGTTCATTAAATCTATGATTATTTGATAATTAGTAAATTAATAAATTTTGAATCTATACTATTATAATATTTTAATGGCGGGGTAATTCTTGTAATAGGCGGCGCGTTTTCCTAATATTATTCAATATGAATTAACTCAGCCCATTATTATTGTTTTGACAGATGGCAATAACTACGTATTAAATTAATTGCTAATAAACTGGTCCGGATTAGTCAATAACTATTTGATTTGCATTCTGTTCACACTTTATCTTAAGTTATAATCTTAATGTTTCCTGTCAAAAATTGTTAGATTACAAAATGTTACTGAATGTTTTAGTAAATCAGATTTAGCTTAGTATTAATTTAAAATCAGATAATAGATTAGGATGCACTAAATGTTGTATGACGTTACCAACTGTTTAGACAACGATTATTCTGAACTACAAGGAATTAAGGAGGACTAGGAGAACCTTACAAGCCATGAAACTATCAAAATTTTAATGAAAGGACGTATTATTGTTAATAAACTTACGCAAGATTGACATGCGTGGTCCCCAAAGGCACAATGGACACCATCCTCATAGTTTCTAACAGCACAGCCTCAATGTACGGCAGTTGCAGACGGTGGGCCATGGTCACCGATTCACCAGGCGCTACCACCTTCCTCAGCTCAGTCCGCACCTTATCAGCAGCTGCCGGGTTCCTCAGCATCATGACGAAGGTCCACATAAGTGACGTCAGAGTTGTTTCCATTCCAGCGGAGAACAGATCGTTCATGACTTGAACTATTTGCTTTTCTGAAAAAGTTTGTAAAATGAGTATTGTTTGAAGGTTTCATTGTTATGAATAGAAGCAACTGTTTTATGATGGTAAATAATCGAGATTTATAAAATAATTTTACCAGGGTCAACATCAGGAAATATATTATTCTTGTCATTTTTATCCATGGACTTTTCCTCTTCAATTTTGTCTAGATAGTGGTCCAATAGATCTACTGGTTCTTTGCGCTCCGCTAAACTTGCGCGTTGTCTGACGCGCTCGATTATATGGTCACGGTGAAACTTGCTAACATCCACCAAATTTCTTTTAATTTCGTTGATGACTACCTTTTTGCCTGGAAGTTTCTGTAAAAGAAATTGTACAATAGAGTTCATTGTTCCATTCATTTTTGATTAGCAAGGTCATCTGGTTTTGAAGTAAGTCGAAGTCTTTGGTAAAATTATAGTTTTTCCAGCACAGCTGGTATTTAAAGAATCTTATTATTATGCCCTAATTTACAAGAACATCTAGGTTTGTATCTAAGACTTTAAATTACAATGGACATAGAGCAGTCCCTACTGTGAACACTCTTTTCCTTAATGTCGAGGGAACAAAAGGAAGAAGTCACGATCGGTTTATTTTTATACCACCTAGCTACAACCTTTTTTTAGAGGAACTGAATTTAAACATTATGTGCCTGTCATTAAGACTCAGTTTCCGCAGAACATTACGTCACCTAGCTTAGGCTATACTTAGAATTGCGCATGACATTGAGGAAGTCATTGGTGCAGGCGTTGAACCCGCAACCTTGACCGTGTAGCAGTGGGTCTGTGAACCTCCGAGCACCATTACTATTGAGTTCATCGTAAACATGATGGCCGTGTGTTAGCGGAAATTTTAAATGGGGTTTTGTATAGCAAAAAATATAATCTTACTACTATTATAAATGCGACAGTTTGAATAGACGGATGTTTGTTAATCAAACACACGAGAACAGCTGACCGGATCTGAATTTTATTTGGCGCAGCGATAGATTATATAGTCTGAAATAGCACATAGGCTAATTTTTATTGCGGAAGTACGATCTCGAGGGCCATTCCCGAATTATACGCGGGCGAAACCGCGGGCATAAGCTCTTATTACGAATTAGTCTTATCACCGAGAATAGAAACTCGGAAATTTTAAGGTATATTCCGTAAAGGGACATCTCCTAAAAGTGGAGTTATAAATTCTAATCATTTGGGACTGATTTTATCAAAATTATATTAAATTATATCGTACACTTACCAAGTAGGCTTTGATATGTTCTCCAATCAGCACCATTCCAAACAGCTTCATGCCTCTGGACACCCTCTCGTTGAACATAGTGAAGGCTTCGTCATTAGCTTCGAAGCGAAAGCTCATCATCAGCTGGCAAATAATGTTGTGGATGTGTCTTCCAAACAAATGCGAAGGGTTCACTGCTTGATTTTTGGAGTCCCTCAATTCTGTGATCAATTCTTCGATTTCCACCTGGAAAATGAAGCCGTTAGTACCAAGAACGTTTTGCCATTTTCACCAAAACGTTAGGTTTTAGTTTATTTACTGTAAATTTCTTACATTGATATCTTTCTCGAAGCGGGTGTTGGGCCACAGCTTGACGCCAAGAGATCGGAACTTTTCATGAAGGAACTGGCGCTGCCTTTTCCAGAGAGCACCTTCACTTGTGATTATTCCTAAAAATAATATACATTTATAAAAATAACCAAGTCCGTCCAAAACGAGTTTAAAAAAATTGTGAAAATCAATACGTGTTTCATGATGCAAGAAGGACAGCTTATTGCTTCTCAGTGATAAAGTTAAGACCATAATAATTCTGGATAATATAAAATTTGTGGTTATTCTTACCAAATCCTTCCAGAAGGCTGTGCAGTGGAGTATGAGGTCTGCCAGTAGAATCGTTTCTGCTGAAGAACTCCTTCATGAGCTTGGTAGAGCCGAGACAAACAGCGAGGTTACTTCCCCACTGTACGGAGAACACATCGCCATATTGTTTGGACATGTTCAAGTAGACCAGGTGGGGAGGCCGGCGGTTCATGAAAGGCAGGATGCCCAGCAATGGGATACCCCATGGTCCTGAAAGTACAAGAACTATTTAGTACATAATTATTTGCATCGGGAATGGGCGGGAATTTTAATGTGGTTCTACGTTGAAAAATCTGAATCAGCTGATATTATTAATATAATTTCTAATTATGAACCAAAATAAAAATAATCGACACAAGAAAAGTTTAAATTATAGAAAAAATATATAAACTAGCAATAGACTTACCAGGGGGAAGACTTTTATAATATTTATAGTTTTTAAGTAAGATCCAAAATAATAACGTTGAATACATAAAAATACGTGTTATATTACTCGATAAAAAGTTAATAGCTACTATAAGAAAACAATAATAAAAGAAGTTGGGAAGCATCTTTGCTAATTGAAATTAAAAGGCAAAATTAAATTCGTCCTGATTCGGGAAGGTCTGAATTTTAAATAAAGTTGAAATTACAGCGTTAAAATCACTGATTCGAATTCGAAGATTTTTTAAATACCAAAAAGGCCTGAAAAGCTTTTTTAGATTTAATATAAGCAAACAAGCCAGCTGAATTTAAAATGCAATTTATATTTAATATCTTTCGTTTTATAAAACTGCGGTGCGAAAACTTGACCGAGTGTGCAGAATACTATCAGGTTTTGAATAATGACTCAAGGTGGTTTGAGTCGTTTTATATATAGTACTAAGCGGCGGCAGCCATTTTTATCTATTACGTGTTGAATTGATTTGCTGATAAATAATTCAAGCGAACAAAAATGAGCACTGGAATACGGTATTATCATATTTTCGACATAATGTATTATCAAATCTAGGTTCATTGACTTGATATGTCACCTTTTTGATCGTACGAAAAATTATACAATTTATATTATTTTTAAATGGTTTTATCTTACTAATCGTACATCGTCAAGCATAAAAAGTGCTTATCATAACTTTCTTCACTACTGACCTAGTGATCTAAAAACTTTCGCTGCTGAATAGGGCCTGTGTAGCTAGTGAGATTTATTGTAAGTTACATTTAGGCCACTTTGGGCATTAATGCTGATAGATTTTGATGCATTTTGGCTATGTATTTATTTTTAAAAGACTTAAAAGAGAGACTTTTTTTAAATCTTACGTTTGTCAGCTCTAGCAAAAATTGAAAGTTGTTTTTATAGTAAGTTCGTTGAACTTGGTGAGAAATGCAACAATTTTAACAATTTTATTATTGGGCTCCAGCTTCGACCAGTATTTTCATAAATTCAAGGAATTAGGTTTGAATCAGGAGATTATTTTTCAGCATTATACATTTGCGATTTCATTTTTATTGATACGGAATGGTAAATGGGTCAAGCTGCTGCAAGAGGTGTTTCACACAAAAATGGGTGTTTTACTTTTATTTTAAATAAAAGACAAAATGAGTACCTAACTATGGTTTCATCTTGGAGAATTGGAAAATTCTTAGAACAAGCTTATCAGTGCATTTCATAGCAATACATGATGCAGCTGCGAATGATCCAACGCTATAGGTATTATGACAGAGTTTGAAAGTGCATTGACCCCATTTGAGTGCAATCTTCTACGATAAGCAAATAACATCGTAACATATTTGCCCTTGTCATTTGACATTTTGTTTTCATATCTCACTCTGTTTGTTTGAGTTTCCGTATTTTTATTTGACAAATACATGTTATCTATTTAAGTACAAAATCGTATAAGGCTTTCAACATCTTTATGGTGGTATACCACCATCGTGATGGCGAGTGATCTTGAACCTCTTCTTGTATATTGGTTGCGGGTGATGTAGTCTTAATGATGTGAACAAATTAAGAACATCGTCGTCTGTTTAGACGACGATGTAAATAGGGTGCGTTGAAGCATATTACATCCCATACCTGTTTAGGTATGGGATGTAATATGCTTCAACGCACCCTATTCACAAAGGATTTATATATATATATAGATATATTATTTTTATATGAAGATGTGTAAACCAGCTTATAATAAAAAAAACAGTAGAATTATCTTATTGAGGTCAAAGACTTATTATATAAAAACTGTATTCATATCGACAAACATAAGATAATGTTCCCACGTATTTACCCAAAAACTGTTGCGCAGATAGCTATTTACGTAATCAGAATATGAGCCAGTATTATATATGTCAACAACCTCTATTGTAGGGGAATAAACTATGAAGGTCATCACATAATAACGTGTGAAGGACTTATATAAGCAGCGATCGAGATTGGATAACAGTTTATTGACCTTTATCGTCTCGCTTGTATTCCGGGTTGAACGCTCTGACAAGGACGTTCAATCGCACGTAATGCTCAGCAAATTAAACACGTGGTCATGCTATTAATTTATTTTATACCTAGCACGCTATAAAATTAAAGTCCATTTTACTTTATCTATTTGTAGGTCTTAATGACGATGATTAATAGAAATTCTACTACCACAGTAATTAAGGTATCGGACGACGAACTTTATAAGCCAATCGTGTGGAATGCAATGTGGTTGGTGGGGCGAAACCTTGAGATCTTTTTGTGTATTTATACCGATGAACCCACATGACCAACTCAGGAAGTTCTTTGCACTATTCAATTTGAAGTCAACGTACTGCGCATCTAATCGAATCCCAAATCAGAAATAAGATAAAAACATTGAGAATATAGATTTCACTGTGTTTTTGTTGCTTTCTCTATCAAGTACTTTACATATGCATTATTAAATTATTGAGAACTTGATAACCAAAATTTGCAATATCATATTGTTGATGATATCGTGTCGAATGAAAAAAAAAAAACAGTATGAATTGGGACTTCGGTAAATACTAATTGGTGACGCGAATGCGCCCTATTTTATCTACTTTAGCAATCGCGGGATCTAATATTAAAGAAGACCAAATTGAACTCAATTGAATGATTACTTTGATTAAAATTGACGAGATAAAACTACCAGCTGAACAAAAATTGAAGCAATAAATCGATTTCCGAATTCGCTACTCGCCGATCACTGGCAATTAATTGGTGTTATATAAGTGATTGTTTATGTGACCAAATGACAATGAAAAGGTTTTTAACCTTTCAAAATAAAAACAACTGAAAATGCATATACTATACACTTACCTACCTTCTTGGATATTTATAGAGGTTATGTTAGGTATATGTTGTGTAAAAAAAGCTTTTTTGCAGAAAAATAACCAGATTTCCATTAAAAAAGAAAAAGTGGAAAATAACTTTACTTTCGGAAGTCGGTGGCAAACAAGTAAAAAAAAAAAGTTGTGATTTCTCATACAAATTCTTGTCAAGTATCAATTTCACATTGTTAGAAGTTATACACATGTTATGTCATATATACACATGCTCAACTAGACGAAGAAGAAAAAAATTATAAGTATAGAGGATAACTCATAAAGTCATAAAGTACCGAAGCAAAGATGGTAAAATTAATATGAAACCACCGCACAAGCTTCTTCTTTTTTTTTTTAGTTAACATAATCTTTCCCACTCCTGGGCAAAGGCCTCCCCTCATTCCTTCCACTTTTCTATGTTTTTTGCCTTTTTGAGAAATCCCTCCAAAGTGTTCCGCCATCTTTTTCTTGTACTGCCGCCCCGTCTAGCTGTGTGTGTGGCTGTAGCTGAGCTTCTTCTGCAATATGAAAAAAAATACCTAAATCGGACCAGTAATCAAGAAGAAAACAGTGTTAATACATGAAAAAAAATACATACTATTCAAATACATAACCACCTATTCTTTTAGGAGTCGGCTAAATGTAATCATATTCATATCAGAATTAGGAGAAAGACGTCCACTCCGGCCTCCCCCAAGATTCACCACATCGTATGCTCCTGTGCCTCTCGCACCGAGCGGCTACCTCTCGGCCTTCAACAGACCGTCAGACCACCTCACCGCCAGAACCTAATGCTGTTCGAAAACCATACTGTGAAATAAGTTAATGGTCAAAGTACTTAGATAAGAAAAAATCTTTAATGACTAAGGGAATCCCAGTGTCCGTACATATGACGAGGTGCTACGTAAACATGCTTATTACAAACTAACTATAGAACTGAGTTTTGTGACGTCGACTAATATACATAAATACCAGCTGATTGTGAGTCACAATTAATTAACAGACGTAAAGGGTTCATGTAAGGTTCATTAGACGCAGTGGTATCAAGTTACAATGTTCACTGACAATAATAAAAATAAATTGTCAACAAGTGCGACTAGATACTTTGCATTTTACCTTTTGTAAGAACATTTTGGAGACAATGCATCCTTAGATTTTAAAGCGAAATTTTTAATGAATGTCCTCCGCTCTAGGGCGGGCGAAAAGTCTGGCTTGATTTAAAATCTGTCATAATTTTCCATTTTTTTTCTGATGCATCTAATTCAACTGCAAAAAATGGGAGTTTGAGAGCAATTATAATTATGTACCTACATAAATGAAACATAGTTGGTAATATTTTTAACCGATTTCTAAATAGGGAGGAGATTATGTATTGTTAATCTTTTTTTCCATTTATCCATTGTGTGGAACCAAACTACTGTATTGAATACTGTTCTTTCCTTCTTGGTTTTTAAGCTTTCAGGCTGTGAGTATCTATTTTCGGTGACTAAACTTAAAAAAAAAAAAATTAAACGGGGCGTTTCATATAAAACCCAAACGAACACCTACCATTTTTAGTAAAAATCATTCAAATTTATTATTAGTTTTGACCAATAAATAGGCACCTAAGAAAACCAAATCTTTATAATTTTATATTTTGCTAAAACCTTGTTTCTTCTCAGACCTTTGTCGTAGACTAGTCGTAGCTAAGTAGACCGCTTAGTACAAGCACAGAATAGAGCGGACCCCCGACGCTACGCTTGGATTCATGTATTTTGGTTATTTAGAAGCTTTTTGTGTCGGGAGTTTTTAAATTTTTAATTTTTATAAGTATTTTTCAACCGACTGCTAAAAATTAGGAGGTTATCTTCTTGGCGTATGTTGATGACTATGATGATCCCTTATTAACTTCTAGTAACAATGTAAAATTCATTCTTGACAAGTATTTGTGTGAAATAATACAACCAAAGGTTGACTGGTAGAAAATGCCTATGGCATTAAGTCCGCCTCTGTACTATGTGCTTGAAGTGTTAAATAAATAAAATAAATAAAGGGGGTCAAACAAAACAAAGTCACTGAATTCCAAAAGAAAAGTTATTTAATTATATTTGGCTATTATAGTGTATTTTTTTTTTGGAAGTCGGATTTTTTCTTGCAAAAAAGATTAACTCAGTTCATTAATAATTTATATGGAAGATCATCACAATAAATATTCGCGATGATTCTTACCTAAATAAAGTATAATGTACCTATTTAATTTCGATATAAACTTATCAAGTTTAATCACCAACCATAATAAAATATATGTAGGTTTTAAGTATTTTTTCCGCACACATAGTAGTTTTGTTCCATGTGTTAAATTCATCAAATTCATCCATGCAGTCATCGTTTCGATGTTTCTGTTATTTTGTCAGTCTTTTTTTTTAATTTTTTACGGATGGGAAATCATCAAATGACTTCTCCCGCTCTGGGCGGAGCGGGAGGGGGTGTCAGACTTACCTATGTCTGACTAAAACCCATCCATGTTCCTTCTTCGCCCTTTGTGTTCCAGGGCCACGGTATCTCTTTCGAACAGTCCCGCAACCCTGGCAGGCATCGGCCCTCTCGGACCCCTTCCGGATTTTGTCAGTCTTTACATCGGAAAATTGTAGATTATTATTCTACATACATAAATTGGCATTTTGCTTTGTTTCCCACGTATGATAGACGCTAGAAAGATTTTACCAGAGGAGACAGATTTTATTTAAGCAATATTATTAGGTATGTAGTTCGAATTCATAAATTTCGAATTTGTCCGACCATCGTATTTGCGCCAAAAAAAAAAAAAAATGCTGTGATGATTATTTTACTGTAGGAAGAGTCGCAGGGCACATATAGCTGCTAGGTTTAAACATTTGAATTCTAGTACAGCATTAATGTGGGTCATCAATTCTCACGATTCTATTATGTTATGCCTACAAATCTGTCGAGCAAGTATTGAAGTGTCATCGACCCCGAGCGTACCCACTAACCCATATTACTTGTATTTTTCTTTAGGCCTCTTGCACATGATTCAATTGTTTTTTTCTTTTATTCTTTATTTGCGTATTTTGCGCTTTCATTGTTTTATGTTTTCGCATTATTTTTTACCTGTACAGTTAACATATTATTCGTTTTTTTTTCCTAAAAATAGCCGCTACGTGTCACAAAAAGATCTTTGTGAGATCGTTTCGGACGTAAAAATTATTATCATGAGAAGTATTGTTCAGGTTAGGCTTGAATAATTAGAAACGAATTTTAAATTGATTTAACTAAACGCTACAGCCTAAGTTTACAGCAAAAAATACCGTTTCGCTATAACACCTGCCATTTGCTACGAAACTGCTACGAAATTGTAGGCCTTCGTAGCGGTAATCTTCTCATATTGTGCTGTGGTGCAAATACATGCGAAATAAGAATATCATACATTTTAAATTAAGGTTTCATAACTATGTTGTAAAGTATTGAAATTAAGTAAGAGTCCAGAAAACAATTCCTTATTTGGTAGTTGGCGTGCAGCTGTGCCGACCACCCACCAGTCAATAAACAAATTCGGCCATCCTAATTGTCTGTAGGTATCGGTACTACACATTTCACTTTCATCGAGGCGGTACTGACGGAGCCGGAGTCGTTGGCCCCGTGTCCTCGCGGCCGCGTGCCGATTAGATAATTTCCGCGCTGCGTTGTCAAAATACTCATGACCCAATGAAACAGTGAATACGCGAGGCCGTTGAACCCGCAGCGGTCGCGCAAATACAGATACGTGATCCGAGTTTATAGCGTGCTGTGGCATGATAAAAAACGCTATCGGTCGAAAATTCTTTTTAGTTCGACACTATCTTGGATTTGTATGTTGTTATCTTAAATGATTAGGCACCCACATATCTTTAACCCATTTTTTAGGTGTTGCGTAGGTAGTTATGATAGTGAATTGATTTCATGAAACAAAAGGGTTTTCGATTTTTGTTCTCTTTTCACGCTTTTTTGGTAGTGGTCATTATTGGTCATTGTTCCACTAAACGGCTACACCGTTTAGTACTTGGTAGTTATTTGGGATGAGATTTCATGAGATATTCTGATAACTACGATAACATGATGACACATTAGGATAATAGGTAATAGTATTTTCTAATACCACTCTGTTACACTTTCACTGATTCCTATTTACCAACTTCGCACAAAGATAAATTTCTCTAAACACCAGCAATGTTTCAGTGCGGGAAAGGGTCCATATCCAATAAATTTTATGTCCTATGGCGCCAAAAAACTTTGGAGGAAAAGATAATATCCAATAAAACGATCGAGATATCGCAACCGCTCCCATTTTCCTTTATCTAATAACAAGATTCGAGAATTTTCGCAACTTTGTCTTCCAAGTAGCGAATTACACGATATTGATACGCGCCTCAATGCCCGATAACTTTCATGTTACCCATCAGAATTTGGCAGTTATAACTCAGATAACTCAAAAAAGCGGATTAAAGAAAAGAAGCTAGCATAAACTAGATACAAGAGGCCAGGATTGGTGGCGTGGTAAAACTTTCGAGAAACTTAAACCAAGTCAAATTAAGTTCACTAGTGGAATGCGCATGTGATGAGGAATGACGAATCGCATGTGACTAATAAAAGTGATTAATACAGGGTGTAACGGAAAGGGTATATACATCCTTAAGGGTGTGCTACAGACCATCAAACTGAACATGTTTCTCATCACAAAACATGTTTTACAGCAAAAAAAAAATCGCGTACTAATGACAGAGGAGAATAGAAGAAAAAAACGTGTTGTGCCGAACCAAAGTCACATAGGACAGGTGCAGGAAAATGATGATCTCCATTAGTAGACTGTCTTGGCTAATAAGGCTGATGATGATAACCTGTTCTTCCCCAAACATCTAGTAATCCCTTCCAGCCATCATTATTATGTTAACTTCCTTCGTATTCTTATTTGGAATTTCTCAGTAGTAGCCTTTTTTTTACCGATATATAGGAAATCATCAAATAACCCCCCTCCGCTCGGGGCGGAGCGGGAGGGAGTGTCAGACTTGTACTGACTAAAACCCATCCATGTTCCTTCTCAGCCCTTTGTGTACCACGGCCACGGTATCTCTTTCGAACAGTCCCGCAGCCCTGGCTGGCAGGCAACGGCCCTCTCGGACCCCTTCTGCAATGGTTTCCTGACATCTCCGCCGGCCGGACGGTGAGCTAGTCTCAGTAGTAGCCTGAAGTTTAGAATTTGGAGGTTTGCAGTGACCCTTGTGTCTTGGAAAACACGTTAGGCTACTTTGGTCATGTTGTTTTGCCGTCGCATCGAACTATGCTATGAGGATTTAGGAAGAGAGAGTGCACCTGTGTTTGAGCACACAATTGTATACTATATAATAAGGACCTCTCGCGAGGCTGGCTCGTCTCCTCTAAGATTGACCACAGTGGCAAAAGTTTTATTTTTTATTTTGGCCTGCCTCATTTCCTGATCGTCTATATAATCACACATGCTGTTATCGTGTCTCCTGTGCATAATTCCAGGCTAAATTTTGGTCCATTGTACAGAAATTATTTTCAACAAGTTGTTTTTATGTCAATTATTTTTGCACCCTGAGTATTCCACTCTTGCGGCCAAATGCAAGCATGATTAGAATAAAAAAAAAAATCAAGACCGCTATAGTAATAGACATAAAACTGTATAGGCAATAAGACATGAAACATAGCCGCTCTTCCTATTAGGAAAGTCGAAATGAATGCATAGGTAATTGTGGTCGTTTGCTCAAGTTTTTACCATAAATTCAATTAAAGTATTCGAAGTAAAGTGTTCGCCAAAACAATACAAAGTAAATAAAACTCTGTGGTTTTCCCAAAACCTAGATCAGGGACGGAATTTTTCCCTTACGTATGTCGAGCATACAATGACAAATGCGGTAGTACATTCTGCAGAGAAGTTTTTCATCTACGATGCCCGTTAACCTGCAGGCTATACGGGTGATTATTATTTGTTGACGTCAATAGAGCACTGGAATTGGGCTGCAGTTCATCAACACACAATATATTATTGGCAATACCAACGAGGCTAATCTCCTGTAGGTACAATACACAAGTAACTAGGTACCTACCTGTTTGTTGTTTGTCACAAATAAGTTGTGGTTGTGTGGCATTTTGACAATTCAGTAAATGTACATTTCAAATTAAAATGATCGACTCAGCGTTTTTCGGATAAAAAATATTGTCATTGAAAGTCTGACACTCCCTTCCGCTCCGCCCAGAGCGGGAGGAGTCACTTGATGATTTCCCATCCGTGAAAATAAGCGGTTTTCGGAAGGATAGGGATACATTTTAAACGTCTACCTAACCTACTTGTAATAGGGGATCGGACTGGGTAAAGAAAACGACATTCTATTTTGTCCGTCAGACAGGTAATACAAAAATATTACACACGTATTTTTTGTTTTATCAAAATATCAAAAAATTACTTAGTTAGAACTCATTAAAGTTGGAGAGTGGGGGCTTACTACGTCACAAGTGGGTATAAGTCTTACCTACATGTGACGTCATGCGCCATTTCAACTCAATATATCTCCGTAATTTTATGACCACGTGAAAAAAGAAAAAATACGTGTCCAATACTTTTCAATAAACTACACAACGGACAAAGAAAAAAAAAATAGGATTATCCCCTATTACGGTTTTTTTTTTAATTCCTATTAGCTTTGCGTTTGGCCGCAACTAGTCTGTCGTGAAGTAATGATGTGGCCTAGGATGGGTCGATCACGCTTGCTTAGAAGAAACCGATTCACTCGAACTTTGAAGAGATCCAGATTATAATGATCAGGGAACAGAGAAGCCGGCAGTGAATTCCACGGACTGGCGGTTCGCATAATAAATGTGAAAGCAAAGCGTTTTGTTCGGGTCCGTGGAACTCCAACCATTTAAACATAAGGGTGACGCTTAGCCGTATCTCTGCTCGACTTACTAACTTATTTTCTTAGACTTACGGTATTGACTAGATATTTTCTTTAAAGCATTTCCTGAAATACCGACCATGTACGAATATTCAATCATGAGAGTCTAATAAGATCATTAAATCTGCTAAATTGTTACAAGTCAATAGCCGCTACGACTGCTACGCGAATTAGTTCGGAAGGTCCATGTACAGAAGATGAAACTTTAAATTGTTAGGTACTAAGTTAAAACTAAGGTAGGTAGGTATGACTTTTGTGACTTAACCCTTTCCTAGATGATAGGTAGGCACTCTAGTTGGATTTGAATCACTAAAACAATTTGTAGGCTGATCGTAAATCCAGAAGCAGAGCTTGTTGCAAGTTCCTTACGGTAATTGACTAGTTACTAGTCAATTTTTATGAAGAAATTAATGATTATTGGAGTACCTAGGTACGTTAGGTACGTATTTATTTGATTGTACCTATCAACCTCGGAAAAATATACAAGATGGGTAAGAATTCGTCTTCGAAAACTCTCTACTTACGTGATGGATGATGAAGACTTGTAGGTTTCCACAAGTAAAGTAGGTGTGTAGTAGTGGTACCTAGGCGGAATATTTGTCAACTCCGCGTTTTACGAACGTCACCAATGCGTCGGGTGCCTACCAAACCAACCGTTCGAAATGCATTTGGCAAGTTCATTGAACTCTTAGTCATAATGATGTGTAGAAACCTATGACGCCCAGTAGGTACATAAACAGACACTAGAATGCTGATCACAGAGCTGCCATTATTCTTGATTAGGTAAGCAATGTATCCGGTAGGTACTCGTGCACTCTAGCAATACGGAAACATAGAATCTACAACTAAGATTGGGTAATTGCTGATTCGCATAATTAGTCGTACTTTGATCTTTAGTACGTTTGTCGTAGGCAGCATCTCGCCGGTTGCGAGGAACAACGAACACGAACGTGCATGATTAGTGCATGCGCGCTCCCGTGTATTTGTTTGTATTAAGCTGTTTATAAATAATTGCATTGGTTGGCAGGTCATTAACACTCCCGGTGTGGGTATCTAATTACGATAGGATGTAAACATCAACACCGTTTCTTTACATTTTGTACTCACAGATAACGACATATAAACGCATTTTTTTTTCATATAATAATATTATTTTTTATCTATACCTATTACATATATACATTATTAACAAACTACGAATACATCTAAAATAATAATAAAATATGTACAAGTAAGTATCAAAATTACAGGAAGTCAAAAAATTCGTCCACATCGCTGTCAACAGGAAAAGTGCCCAGATAGAATGCTGACCGTATTGCCACATTGGATGGCATTGCTGATTCTTTGGGCAAAAAAACTAACCCTCTGGTCACATGAAGAGTCAACCAACCGTTTGGCGATATCTATAAAACTAAAATAAAACTAACTAATTTTATTTCAAATATTCAATACGTAAGTTTAACATAGCACGGTTTTTTTTTTAATTTGGGTAGGTAATGTGAGGTTGACAGCTAATAAATAAAGTAAGTAAATTATGTGAAAAAATTAAGTACTTACCTAAGGTGCTGCAAATACATTAACACATTTAAAAATAACTTAAACTTTTAAAAGTTATGGGTAGGTACTACTTTAAGCTGCCAATAAAAATACAAAATAAGGCGTATTGTTATCAGTTATAGTAGACCTTGTAATTGATTTACTACGCAATAAGTAGGTACACATGTTTATATTAAGTCCATAAAGAACGGTCTCCCCAGATTTAAATTAAAACTATCAGTGATGGAATGGCTACTAAAACAGGACTACCTATCATAAAACGAAATCACATAATAGTTCTAACTGACATCCTCAATTTATATGTCATCCACCTATTTCTCGCCCTCTTACATTCATAAAATCATTTCACACCGCAAACATAATGTACACTTACTTCATTCACTCCACTTACGACAAGTAGGTACAACACCCCAAACACTCCCCATACCCGTTCATCATACACCTCCCCTTACATCATGCACTTTTCCACTTTCTTACCCTTAAATTGCTGCATTGGTTTACCACAAGATCAATAATGCAATAACTTGACACAGTCCCCTGACACATCATCTACAAAAGAAATATAATAAGCATACCCCTATACCCAGACACTGGCCCCTAAGACCTAGAACCTAGAACTAGGCCTAGCCTAGTTTAGGAGACAAGGTTGAACATATTGTATTAATGCTAAATTAAGAACTTTATTTTGTACAAAGTAGCTGAACTTTGATAATAAGTAAATTCTTTTTTTTTTCTTTTGACAATCACTCCAGTAAGTTTTCAATCTTCACTATGGTTAAAACTATTAACCGGCGAAGAAAAATTATAAGGCCTAGACGTTTCAGATCTCTAAACAACTTAAGAATAATGTCTCTGTTCAGACCCTTTCAGCGTTGTAGGTAATAAATCTTAGGATGCTAAAGCAATTACGGGATCGACTACACAAACTTCGACTTTTATTTTAGTCATGATTATCTCACAATGACATTGTTTTAGGTACTTACCAAGTCCGACACTGTACAATTTACATAAATGAAGGCCATAGTTAGAGATCATCGCCTCTGAAATTAACATATTAGCCATTACTTCAACATAATGATGTTTCTAGGACAAGTCGTATTGTCAACTGGACTTCTATTATTACAAGTGTACGTGACTCACGCTGCTGAATAAATGTGATCAGTTCCAATATAAAATAAATCAATATGCGCCTTATTAAATAAACCTAGCAACACACTGGAACAAAACGCTGCCAGTCAGTGTGTCAGTCAACGACATTTTATAAAGTGAAAATGCGTAGTATATATCAATAACACACCAGCGTTTGTCGGAATAGGATGGAGCCTATTTATAATAATAAGCATTAGCTCATTTTTAGGGTTCCGCACCCAAAGGGTAAAACGGGACCCTATTACTGAGACTTCGCTGTCCGTCCGTCCGTCCGTCTGTCACCAGGCTGTATCTCATGAACCGTGATAGGTAGGTAGCCAGTTGAAATCTCTACAGATTATGTATTTCTGTTAATGCTATAACAACAAATACTAAAAACAGAATAAAGTAAATATTTAAGGGTCCCATACAAAAAAGTGTTTTTTTTGCTCGTTTTTATAAATAATGGTACAGAACCCTTTGTGCGCGAGTCTAACTCGCACTTGGCCTGTTTTTATATTTTTATGGGTCTTTTTTTTTTTTTTTTTTAAATACAACAAGTTTATTAAAAATAATAAGATAAACCAGCCTGTAACGTCCCCATCGCTGGGGCACAGGGGAATAACTTGAGCTCTGGGCACTTTGTGAACAGAGCATATAATTTATTTATTTAAGAAATGCATATGAGATATGGGCAACCGCTAGCGTATCGAGACAATGTGATCAAAGCTTTACATAAATGACACTTAAAGTTCAAGATAATAAAATCACTTTTATGCGCTATAAAATATTACAATTCGTAATATTATAACTGTTATGTTGGTACACAAATAAAGTCATTACAAAATAAACCGGATTTTTTGTTTCAATTGTTAAAAATCACAGAATACATTCCCGAAGTGGGTTATTTAAAAAGCGTCATGGATCTTTCGATATCCTTCTAATCTTCTTTATCTTATGTTTAAATTGTTAAAACGCGTTTTTGTATGTAGAACCCCAAAAACGCCGAAACTTAGATCCTTCTAAGAATTGTAACTGAACAAATAGCCTTCGAACGCGGAAATTGAAAAACGTCATCATTTCGTAAAAACTATCCGAACATGATCTTTGCAGTTTAAATGACCTCATACCGTACAATGACGTGGAGGTCAAACTGAATATCTGGTCATCGACCAATTGACTCAATAGGTACATTTTTTTGTTATTATTCGCAGATTAGAGATTAAACGAGAATAATAGTATTTATAAGAGTGGACCTCTTGACGAGATGTTCATCTTGTCAAGCAACAACCAGGGCATCGGGAACCGATCACTTTTACGAATTTTGTTTGTTCGAATTTCATTTTACCGAAAACTATTGACCGACTTCTCTTTTGCTATTCTGCCGTCCTTTCACTAAAAAGCCGTTAAGCCCAAAAAGTAGTTTTCGAGATAATGGCAAAAAAGGTGCGAATCGTTGCTTCTTAAAAACTATGATACTTAGGTTAATGATTGTTGAACACATCGATTGGTATTTTTTTCTGCTTGTCGTTAAGAATGATGTCTGTCCAGAAACTATTTTAACAAATTTTTAAAATTAATTTTTGCTTTTTAGCTAAGGATAAAATTTAGTTATTGCACCTTATTTTTGTACGAAAAGGCCGTTAACTATACCTTAGCGGCTTTTTAGTGAAGTAATTTATTTAAAATTTTAACGTTCATAATATTTGTTAATATTTTTGCAGAAATACTTAACAAAAAAGTTGTTAGGTGATCTTAACTGCTTTATAGCCATGGAATTCGCTCAGATTAAAGTAACACTAACTTTCCTTAAGAGAGGTTACGGGGTTTTAGCTGCTTTTAAGCTAATTATGCCAATTTTATATGGAAATTTTGTAAAATCTTAACACCACTTTACTTAACTAAAAGGTGGCTAAAAGTATTTCGTTTGTAGGTTAACGTCTTTTTAGTTTAGCAATAATAAGGAATATGTGAGATTTATTGACAAAAATCTGAAATATGAATCAAAATTTTAAAGGTAAATGAAAAGTTAGTTTAAATAAATATGATATTACGTTATTTTTAAACCCACGCTGCCACTACCACAGCCACTGGGCTAGACAAAAGGACTTTGAAAGAAGACAAAGATGTATCTTATAAAAAAATTGGTTAATATAGATGACATCCCAAAGGAAGTACTTAAGTACGAAAAGTGAGAGATTTCATGAAGTTATCAGGAATCTCTTCGTGGCCATGTGGAACGAAGAGCCATGGTGAGCCATGTGGAGCGCTGCATAATTTAAAAGTACCTCCAAAAAGTGCATTATATACTAAGAACAAACGCGACCGATCAGAGTGTTACTATCTATGTAATCGTGGAATTGAGCGAAAATCCATCTCAACCGCCCTATTCAGAATCAATCCTTCCAAACCCCACTTTGGTTTTCGTCTAAGAAGCGGAACTTTTGAAGCTATATTCTCTATTCGCCAGCTTCAATTGTAAAGAAAAGGACAAAGTCGACTTCTGTTGGTACCTCTGTTTTTTCGATCTTGAAAAATCTTTTGATAGTATTTCCCGAGAAGCTGTTGATAAAACAAGAATGTTCTGAAAACTTGTGTTTACACTCTTTGCTGTCGTCATTCAGGAAACTTTAAAACGTACTTCAGAAGGCCTTTAAATTCGTTTTCTTACTGGTATTAGCCGCACGAAAAACCTGCTCTTATACCGGCAATACAAAGATTATCTAAGTACGCTAATGACCTGTGCTTCCTGACGGACACTTACAAGAGTTTGCAAGAGCGCCACTCTAAAAGCGAGCCAAAGTCTTTGGCATAAAGGCCTGGTTGAGGAGACGCCAGCTAAGTTTGGGTATGTTTCAAAAATTTACGATGTCTCTCTTCGTACCTTTAAGCTTCAAGCATGTTCAGAATTCTTCCAATTACTGAAGGTTAGCCATTTATATCTGCTTCTCGTGTGCGACGTGGAACAGCTCAGCAACAGCTCCTGATTCCGGTCCATTCGAAAATGTTTTTAAGTCAAAACTTTTTTTCTCCGACCGACGATTCTTTGCTAGTTTTCCTACTTCTGCTGCCGAAAAACTTGTTCGAGGAAACCCTTGTTCGATTAACGGTCTGCATGACTGAGGGTTTCTTTTCGTCTTAAGATTTCGTTATGTATGACTTTATTCGTCCAGCTCACTTTCAAAGTTAAATATAGATACTTAATAAAAAAATGTGGGTACGAAATGGACCTTAATTTCGACGTCATGAGCAGCGGCAAGTTGCATTAAACGTGATGACCTTAAAGCTAGACCACCAACAGCTATAACTTATAATGTCTTCAATGGTGTTCTGACATGTCCGCTTTGAACTCATAGTTTTTCGCCCAAAGTTAGATATTATAATAACTTGAGAGCACATGAAAGAGCAGCACACCAAAACACCTATAAAAACCTCGAACAAAGTCGCTATGGCCGAAATCGGCTGGACGGCATCATCATCAATTCACCATCAGTATGCTAGTATATATAATTAGAGTTTGATATTGATGATTTAGGATGTTTATTCATCCATCACACCTCAACGTCTGATCGGATTTCATAGAAATTCGGCACATTGGTAGAACATGATCTGGAATAAAACATAGAATACCGAACCGTGAACGAAGCGCAAGAGTCGGAAAACTGCCTTTTAGCTAAGTAATGCTGCTTAGCTGCTTTGTAGCTAAGCATAATTTACTTTTTTCAACAGTTTTCATAAAATAGGAAAGAGTTATTTACAACCAAATGATTAAATACTTAACTAAAACGCCGTTAAGGGCGGATAACTGCATCTAATCTAGCTTTTCCAAACTTGTGCATAAGAAAATCCTGAATTACAAAGTAGTTATAGTCCCTTAGCGTCTTTATAGTCAAGAAAAATCAGATAACGTATTTGTAGTTAAGTAAAAGACCAGAAAATAATCGACAGATCCGGCAGTTATGGTATTTTAACGTACATTTAGCGAAGAAATGTGGGTTAGACGCTTTCAAGTGATGGAATTGTCACAAATTCTGTTACTTAACGGCCTAAAATTTTTTTATATCTCTGGAACTGTTCACATTATAAAAATGTTTCTTAGACAAAAAGATAGAGAATTTTGAACTCTATCAGGTAGCATCAAAAAGTGAAAATTGACCATTTGAGGGTTAACGGCTTTTTAGTCATAGGACGGCAGTATTATTATGCGTTCTTTGACATATTTTAAGATCATCGAAGTATCATGTGTCATGTTTCGCCGATTTACAAAATAACTTATTGCTATTGGCCGAAGCCTCTTTTGAACTTTTTTCATTTGCCAAATGATTTATTTGCCATATTTTTAGCACACTGAAACAACATTTTACGGATTATTTTAGTCACAAATATACAGTGTAACGGAAAAGGTATATACATACTTAAGGGTGTGCTAGACCATCAAACTGAATATGTTTCTCCATCGGACAAACATCGTAATAGCGAAAAAAATATCAGCTGCCGCATACATTTGGGTCGAAAATGTATTAAATTTTGTAGTGTAATGGGAAGGGTATGTATATACCCTTTCTATTAGCAGGAATTAGTGTGGGTTGTGCAATCTTTTTCCGGGCTGAGCGGAAGGGAGTGTCAGACTTGTATTGACTAAAACCCATCCATGTTCCTTCTAAGCCCTTTGTGTTCCAGGTCCACGGTATCTCTTTCGAACAGTACCGCAGCCCTGGCAGGCATCGGACCCCTTCCGGTTTGCTGACCTCTCTTTGAGGCCTGCGTGGAACACGAACGCGCCGTCGCCCCGGCCTGTTGTCCTTAGACGGATGGACACACAACCCTCAACCCGAAGTTATTGCTCAAATGTTGGAGTAAAATTTTTTCCTCATTTTTCCTCAAGCCTGTTGCACTACACTATGAAGGCAAATGTTGTCACAAGAGGCCGCCTATATATATTTTATAAGGTTTTACTCAAAGAAAATAAAGGCAGCCTCGAGTAGCTTCTATCAGTTTGCCCCATCTGTATAAGTTAATGTATAGCTGTTTGCCATTTGGCACTTTTATTTAAAAAATGATCTATTAGTAGTTTTGTGCGAACCGCGAACCTAAACTTTTAATTTTTTTTAGGACTCTGACTCCGTGTTGTTTTAACAGACTTCTAAAAGGAGGAGGTTCTCAATTCGATTGGTATTTTTTTAAATAAAGGCTTTTGAGTATAATAGAGCTTAATCTTCAGATACGGGCATTAAGGTTGACTTTATCTAACCTTCGGGTGTCCTCCTGAAAAATATGAACGATTATGTACGGTTCAAGGCTGGTGCATGCGTTTTTATTAATTTTACAATAACACAAACATAGAGGATGTAACTACCCAGATAACTGCATTTAGATTAACTTTATCTGACCTTTGCATGCCCTCCTGTTTTTACTTGTAGATCTGAACGATTGTGTGGTTCAAGGCTTACTAATCGCATGCACTTTTAACTTGATCAATTGCAGTTGATATGAAATAATAATAAATCTTTACAGAGGATGTAAATCCTCAGATAGCTGAATATGTATTAAGCTAATCATACTAGTCATTGTGTATATACCGTGTTGAGTTATAGTAACTCGCATTATTAAACTCATTGTGATACTAAGTGATCATTTCATATTACTTATATAGAACCACACCCTAACGAAAGTTCTATTATGATTAATTTTATCTAACCTTATAGAGACCCCCTGTTTTTATGCGTCTAGATTGCTTGGTTCGAGGCTGTATGATCGCATGCATTTTTTGGAATATTAGTCAGGTGTCCCACGTAATTCACCGATAGTTTTATCAAACAGCAAGATGTGGTTGCGACTCTTGACGCGTAAAAAAAATGGCTTATGTTTAACATAACACCAGATAAAGTAAATGTAACCTTAAAAAACATTTTTATACTGCCTAAAATAGTAAATGATCACCAGAATTAAAAACCTGAAAATCACAGCTCCGAACTAAGGCGTAGTCGACGGAGCCCCGCTACGCGGGGCTCCTATTTCTCCCTGCAGGGTTTAAAGTAACCTAACACGAAGGGGATGGCGGGGTCTAGTGAGCGAGCGGAGCGAGCGAACTAAGAACCTAACCTGTCCGAGTCGGGGTGCCCAATATCCCGAGCTCGCTTTGCTCGCACTTGCTTCCTAAGTTCTTCTTGCCACAAAATTTGGTGATCATTTACTATATTTGGTGATCATTTACTATATTTGGTCTTTGAATACAATTTTTTTGGTGTTTAGTATCTTTTTTTGGGTAACGTAGCTTAGGATCTCAAAGTATTTTTTGGTGCTCATTATATTTAATCCCAAAAAAAATGTACCAAAAATCATCGCAAGTATCACAGGACTGAGCAAAGTTTAGTGTAGATGAATGAAACCTTGTGGAAAAATATCAACTTTTTACTAAATGCAACCAAAGCGCTCCAAAATCTTTCCGAGGAGTCGAGAGAAAAAAAGTGTTTTGTTGTGAATTATTTATTTGCGAAAACGAACTTACTAATTAATTTCAAAGTAACTGTGACTGTTTTAATTGTTCTTTTTATGAAAAATAATATGTCATTTATCAACAACTCAATCGGATCATTACATCGGATGTATAATTATACATCATTTGTGAAACAATTATAATCGATACATGCAAAGTTCAATGAATCAGTGATATATCTGCACCAGTAATACTCGTAAAATCAAATCATTTAATTCGGATAACATATCAATCATACATATAATACAAATACTAGTGACGGTGACTGTTACAGTGAAAGTTTGTAATAATAAAAAAAAAACATGTAAGTATTTTTATCATGTACAGTCACGGACTTTAATTGATGAGCCACTTGCCACCGTTCGTGTTTTAGCCGTGTACCTAATGAAAATCGGGTTTAGTCGGTTATATTCGTACATAGTACCGAGTGACTACCCAAAGTCAACCAATTGCAGGTCTAGCAACCATTACCTAGCGACAATTGTTTTAGCGTAGCCATAGTAACGCTTCGCGTACGGAGAAATTATTTTTGGTAATTTCACCATCGGAAAAATTCGAACTTACGATTGACTCCGAACGCATGGCTTCCAAGATGACGTTCATGACAATTATTCGATTAACCAAAATTCGGAATAATCGTCTCTGACATCGACACTTCAACTGTCTGAAAACCTATCCAAAGTTTTCAGAAAATATAAAGAGTAATTAATGAGCTCTAATTCAAAGCAGGTCAGTAAGAAATAGATTGGATAAAAGTATGTAAAATTTTAAGGATTTTTCATTAATCACTTATTAGTCATTCTTCAACCTCTATGGATAAGACTATTTCCGATTATTAGTAATATGACCTCTTCTTTACGAACATGCGGTTTGAGTTCGTGTTTAATCGTGTAAACTCGAGAATGTATAAAACTGCCAAATTGGAAAGTTTCAAAGTGGCTTATCAATTAAAGTCCGTGACTGTACATAAACTTCATCGTCATAAATTATAATTATATCAAGGAATAAGCGGGGCGCCTAACCACTTCTTGGTGCCTAGTTTGCTTGCTTGTTAGATACTGAGATAACGTGTTTCTTCTGATTAATTCCACATATCGGTTACAAAACAAAACATTCTCTTAACCGTGGATGAAAGTTTCTTTGATAGTCCAGATTAAACGCCAGGTCAACAGGTAATCAAGATGCAGAAGTCCAAAAATAACAAGCCGGCACAGTTGATTTGGTAGTGTCAGGTTAGGAGCTATCAATCGAAACGGGTGGCTGTAATACCTCTACCATGGTTTTAGTGTGACAGTTTTATTCGTTTCTACTTCTTTCACTTTTGCAATTTACATTTCAATAACTTTCTACTCCATACTAGTTTTGATTGCCAAGTCGTGGGCAAAGTTAGTAAAACAAACAATATAAGTAGAGGGATATGAGTCAATAGCTGGTAAGTATAGTCCCTAACAAGCTATGAAGATTAACTTTATCTAACCTTGAAGTGATCCCTGTGTTTTTACGTACATTCAGATTTTGGACGATTGCGTTCGGTTCAAGGCTGAAAATAAGTATACTATATTATCGTAATCCTCATAGCATGCTTGTCATTATGACATATTCATAAAAAGCGTAACTTGATAAAGCTGCGGGAATTTTATCTGCATAAAATTGATCGTGCTAGTTCTGCGTCATTCCTTATTTGTAATGCTTATTTTAATCACTATAGGAAAGATAATAATATGGAAAATGTTACATCAAGATTACAGTAATTTTGAGTCATAAAAATATTTGTAATTCATGAAAATTATTTTAATGAACTGTTTTGGACAGAAAATATCATTGCTTTTCACATCCTTATGAATATGTGGCACAAACTTCAACCAGGGATTCAGTGCCTCCGTGATTAGGATTACAAACCCACCATTGTCCGCTAGGGATGTCCCAAGAATCGACAAACTGACACATTGTCATGTCGATTCTTCCGTAGACAAATGTCGTTTCTACAGTGGTCATCAGGTCATGCTACGCGTACAGTAGCGTACGTAGGGACCAACAAGACGAAAGCCTATAAGGCAAACAGACTATTTAGAAACCCTAATTACGGAAAGGAAGTTACGGAACCCTAAAAATGGGTTTATAATCGTGTACTGAATCTATGGTGAAAGGGCGTGTCACGATGTGCCAAACACCAGGCCTTAAGGGGGAAGCAACCAGGTAGCCGCGAAATTCAAATTATCTTACGTTTTTGCAATTTGCAGGTCATTGTCAAGCGCGGGCGCTTCCACCTTAAGGGCCTTTTCATTGTCATGCGTGTTTGCGGCCGCATGCAGGCCAGGCAGCCATGCTTGTTGCGGGCCGCACGCAGAGCAGATTATTTTCGCAACGCCAGCGCGCGTGTGGCGCGTATGATACGATAGGTTGCGGGCAGCACGCATGCGGGCCTGGCCTGCACGCGCAAACACGCATGACAATGAAAAGGCCCTAATATTCAAAATCTTATTCTTGGGAAAGGGCTTTGAAAATGATGATTATGGTCGCGAATATTTCATTCAAGTAAGATTACAGTTTGTGAGCTACATTATAATACATTTTTTAATTCTTAAGCACCTAGGCATTATATTCTTCCAACAATATCAATGCAAACTTGCCTTTTATTTGGCACATGATACCCTATGCATGCACAAGGACATTACGTGAACACGTAAGCTTTGATAACAATAATTGGCAGTGACTTAATTACATATATTGCTTTTAACTTTGTTTTATCGCATAACGATAAAACTTGATTTTGAACGCAATTTTGTCTGAACCTTACATCATCTCTTTTCATACTTAATATATTCAGTCAGTGTCAAAAATGTAGAGACGGGCGCTACGGTCGCCAAAGAGGTAGAACAGGCGTAGGCGGGTCAAAACGAAACTATGAAAAAAAAAACTAAGTTTTCGAAACAGTCTACCAAGCATTCTGTACATAAAACATTGGAACTAAAAGGTTAGCAGGTATGATCGCGAACAAAAAAACATCGCAATGACGGGGAGATCAAGTGCCTTTCGGATTCGTTAAGGGTCTTTTTAAACTCAATAGGTATCTCAATAAAACATGGGGTGTTTCTCAATGAACACAGGACACACTGACAAGAAATTTATTCTTCTGTCATAAAATTTTATTTCCTCAGTGGTTTTGACCCTCTTAAAAGGTCAGTTAAATACTACATATTTGTCGCTGTCTGTACTTATAAAAAGCCTCTTGCCGTCAGTCTTGGGGTTGATGACTTATTCATTATCCCAATGTAATGTTTCTTACTAGATCTAACTACGTCTTAACTTAAATTCTTTCAATTCCTTATTTCGGTTTCGTTGTCCTATATCTTATTCTGGAGATTCATTATTATATTTGATCTAAAGTACTTTATTTCTTAATATCTAGTAAGATGAATATAAAATGCAAACTTTGAAACGGGTTGCGTACTAGCTAAGCCAAATATAATTTATGATATTCAAAAAGAGAAAAATGGAGTACTCTCCGAGTGTATATAGTATCCTAGAAAGTCTTACTAGCTAACATAAAAAGGCATATTAGAGAGCTCCTTGGTTGCCAGCCTAGCCGCCCTGTTCAGTGCCACATTGCAGTGAGTGTGTAAAGCTTCAATAGATTCAGTCTCTTTCTTACTCCACCTTGACTCCATCGCTACTGAAAACGCTGTACAGGAGAATGTACAAAGCAAACTTATCAGAATACAAACTCTCATTCTCAACGCATCGCTAGGTTGTTCTACAAGACTCAAGAAGATAAAACTTGGTTCATCAAAGAGTATTTTCTCCACTACATCAGCATGTTCAGGCAAGTCTTGCAGTACAGTGATGAGAAGTCCCACGATGTTCAGTGCTATTCGCGGAGATTTCGAATCTGTAAATAAAAATGTTTTTTAAACAACAGGAAGTCACATTTAATTGGAGATCCGACATTGAGACGACATAATTCGGTTTAAATAATCTTAGCATTATGTCAAAATGTCTTGTAGTGATTTTGAAATGTCACTTAGCATGAGATATGGGTATCATCCGTCAGGGTGTCTAGGCGAATGTGAGCTATAATTTCTGTCTGTAACATGACCTTTTTACGGCAGACAGCTATGACGTCAACTTCTTAGAAATAAATTAGACTGTTTCATTCGCATAACTTGAGTTTTAAATGTCCAATTACATACTATGTTTTCATTATGAGCTATGCTGCACTTCTTGGATAAAACTTTTGGTATTATAGATCTATGGCCCACCTTCTATCTTGCGCTGCGTGCCCTGTCACCTGCGCACTTGAGGATCTTATGACTGCATCAGCGAGCGGAGTTCGCTTGGCTGAGTTTTGGGCTAAACACATTTGCCGTCGACACGCTAAGAAGAAGATAGATCTATTTTCTTAGGCCGGGTACAAAGCCAAAGTCATTTAAAGAAACGCTCAATAGATGATCTTCTTGCAAGAGCAGACGTGTGGCAGTCGGTACAAGTGTGACGTGTCAAACTTGGCAACTATGACGTCACATTATTTCTATGACGTTACTCCTGAAAGTCTCTTTAAAGTATGTTTGTGTAGTAAGTTGGACTTACAGTGCATCAAGAGCCTGGTGAAGACTGGATGCGCGTTGTAGGCGCTGAGCGCGGTGGCGAACTGCCGCACGCCGCGACACGAGCGCACGCACAGCCACGCGCACACCTCCAGCATGCGCGCCACGCCCTGCACTCTGTGGAACATGATGCATTCATTCCCTACTCATCATCATTTACCTTGTCTTTAACACTTTCGGTGCTAAGCTCCCGAGTCCCGAATGGCACAATAATACGTCATGTGCGAATAACCCGCCTCCCGAGTCGTCTTTACACGTAGTCTCAGACTATAATGTCTTGCGCATACAAGTAAAAATGAATTATTTGAACTTAGCAGCGAAAGCGTTAATTATATCAAGATCGTATAACTACACATGAAATGATTGCCACCCGACTTCCGCAAACCAGTTACTGGGTATAACCGTATAACGGTACCCTTTAGTAAGACTTGTTGTCAGACTTTCGGGCTTTTGACCACCCGTACAGAGTCCGTACAGGCGGAATTGGTGCAAGTTGTAAATTTTGAAGGAATTAGAAGATTGTTGCTGTGTTTACCTGTCAGGGGCTCCATCGTCGTTGTCTTTGCTGTCTTTCATGAGCGTATTGATGGCCGCTACGAAGTTATACACCACCTTAGCTTCGAGGTACACCTGAAATAAACAATTAATAAATTTTATGTGTTTTGATATATATTTATAGTATTTTGTTTGTTTTGTGTATTATATGAATAATATTTTATTCATATAATACACCTACCACTGTTTTACTTTCATCATTGTTAAGATACCATTTAAGGGAAGAGCGAGACAGCCCCAACACAAGTACTATTGTAACTTACCGGGGCTGCCTCAGTTTATGTAAGACACGATGTTTGAGAAGAAATAAATATTTTTGTATTTTGTATTTTTTTGTACTGTTTTTCTCGGCATCACCCAAAGGTTGACTGGTAGAAAATGCCTATGGCATTAAGTCCATCTCTGTAATAGTATTTGAAGTGTTAAATAAATAATATGGCTTTTTACATAAGGCATTTTGTTAAGAATAATGTTTATAACGCTGAGGGTATTTTAGCAGACAGTACAAACAGTACTACAGAGCCATCTATACCATAAAGGCAGAACTTACATCAAAATTCCTAATCTCGTTATCTATGTTATCCGCGACTTGGTAGGAAAACCCGACAACTATTACATTTTGCATACTTGAACAATACTACAACAACAAGTTTTTGAACACCAAAAAAACAAGTTTCAGAGGGTTTAAAACATTGTTAGCCCGGGAAAAGTGGCAAAATGTGTTATTTGACGGCACGGTTGGCGCAGTGCTTGAGTGATCGACTGTTGCGCTGCGTGTCGTGGGTTCGATCCCCGCACGGTACAAATATTTGTATGGCCTACAGATAGTTGTTCCGGGTCTGGCTGTTTGTGTATGTGAGTTTAAATGTTTGTAAACGCACCCACGATACAGGAGAAATTCCTAGTGTGGGGCAACGTTTTTTTATTAAAAAAAATAATATAAGTTTTTATACTACAAGTGAAAGCTAAGGATATCATACTCATGTATAGTAGTAAAATAAACACACATCTTGTATATTAAGCAGCGTGTGCCTCGGCAGTGCGTGCGCAAGCGCCGGCAGAGCGAGCAGCGCAGCAACAGCGCCACACACTCGTCCACCCCCGCTGGCCCGCGCTGCACTGCCCACGACGCCTATCACCATGCTTACCTGAAATTCATATTGTAATGGGATGTTCATAGTAGCTGGAAATCCTTGAAATGTATAATTACGAGCATAATACATTCACTATACACGGTGTTGTTTTGCATTCTCGTCAAATTTCAGGAGGTGGTCACAAAAGACTTAAATAATCAATTAAAATTACGATACATAGTTAATTATTAATAAACGCTGATTTTTTTGGTTGTTTAAGTTTGTCAATATTTCAGAATAACCCCCTTAACGTGGTTCAGGGAATAAGAAATTATCGAATAAACGTTTGAGATTGTTTGTATGTGTGTAAGCGAGGTTATAGGGCAAGAACCAGACGGGCCGCGTTTAAACACGGGTGGTTCAAACTTACCGATTTCAGTAAATAAGAAAAAAATAAAAATTACCAACTCATTTTATAATTGATTCGGGACGAGAATCATTAGCAGAGTTACCTCCTTGAATTTGACGAGGATGCAAAACAACACCTTATAGATATTAAGGTATACTTCAGAAGGCGACCGCAACCACAGCGGCCACTTTGTGAAAACACTTCCGTAGATGGCGACGATGCCGCTTGTTGCCGTTTTCAATGCGGTCTGTCATAGCAATTGGGGCGGCTATGTCGCTGCGGTTTGTCATAGCTATTTGGGCGGCTTTGTCGCTGCGGTCTGTCATAGCTTTACGGGTGGCTTTGTCGCTGCGGTTTGTCATAGCTATTTGGGCGGCTTTGTCGCTGCGGTCTGTCATAGCTTTACGGGTGGCTTTGTCGCTGCGGTTTGTCATAGCTATTTGGGCGGCTTTGTCGCTGCGGTCTGTCATAGCTTTACGGGTGGCTTTGTCGCTGCGGTTTGTCATAGCTATTTGGGCGGCTTTGTCGCTGCGGTCTGTCATAGCGATTGGGACGGCTATTTCGCTGCGGTTTGTCATAGCGATTCGGGTGGCTTTGTCGCTGAGGTTTGTTTCAGCGATTCAGGCGGCTTTGTTGCTGCGGTTCGTCACAGCTATTCGGGTGGCTTTGTCGCTGAGGTTTGTTTCAGCGATTCGGGTTTACAGTTACAGTAGTTTTCGGAAGTGTAAAATTTTATGTTATGAGATAATTAACGCATGAATTTATATACGAACTTAATTTTATAGTAAGACATTTGTCTGCTGGTTAATAATAAGAACCTCAATGAGTAGATATCGATACCAATTACAGACAATGGAGCAATAAAAGAACCCACCCATGCAATTAATGCTTATGTATCTATTCTGTGACTAAATTGGTATCGCATGACATTTTTACATACCATATTTAGTTGCGTTAGAGACTCCACGTCGCCATCCATAACTTCACTGATGTTGGAGTTGAGGAATGCTTCCCATTCCTCTAATTCTATAGAAGATGGCTCTTTAACTGATAACCAAACATACACAGGTATTAATAGAAAATAATCAAGTATAAAGGGTGTAAAACACCTCTTAACGAAGCCGAAAGCAACTGGTTCTCCCTGTCATTGCGATCATTTTTTTATTCTACACCATACCTGGGAACCTTCTAGTTACGGAGATATTAGGGGTCAAAGTTCCAACTTTTTGACAAGTATTTTTTTATATACTAGTTTTTAATGTAAAATTTTTACTTTGAACACCTCCACGACCCCCGTACTATTCAATCCGTCCATCAGCACAATGTTTTGAGTGCGTTACATTGAGTTCTACCACAAGACATGATTTTACACCCTCCAAAAAAAAGTCGTTTCCCAGTAATAATTTTTGCGTAAAGTTACCTAGTTTCATGTACAGAATGCTTGGTTGACGGCTTCGTGATGAGGTGATTTACACCGTGTATATATTTAAATGTGGACTTAAACCAGGTAAATATTAATCATTACCATCACTTTTGTCTTCAGTCTTCAGCAACCTGTCATTGTCAGCAATTTCTTTATCATCGAAGGTTTCATCAATGACTTCAGATTTCTCGACATCCTGATCTTTTTCCTCTTTAGAACACTTTTCTTTATCATCGATAAAGCTCGATACCTCAATAGTAGGTTCACTCGTCCGTCGCTGAGTTTCATTTTTGTTTTTGTCCCAACTTCTGCTAAAGTGAAAAGATCTCTTGATACTTCTTGTTAACTTATTTCCTCCACTACCAAATCTGAGCTTATCACGTGAAAATTGTAATATTTTCTGCGTGTAAGAAGGAGGTACACTCTTACTAAGCCCAGAACTGACATCACTGCTACATTTGGTAGAACTTTTCGGATGCTCCAAACTTTGCGATGCTGTGTCTATAGATTTCGCCTTCTGTTTTACATCCAGCAATTCTTTCTGACTATCACTGGCACTAAGAGGCTTTTGTGTTTTCTTTTCTTCAACGTGTTTCTCTGTGTTAGGTTTCTCTTCATCTATCTTATCCATTTTGTTGAGATCTGATTGTTTTTTGTTAGCTGCCATAAGTTGGGCCATGTTGTTCTCTAGGTTGCATACAACGAGGTTGGAGTTGTTGAGGACATTGTACTCGTGTCTGAGTAGTTTCGCGTTGGCTGCAGTGATGGGATGTGATTGGTCTTCGTCGTCAGTCTTTAGGCTGTCTCGTACACTGAATGCACTGGTCGCTCGGACGCTGTCGTCATCTGACATAGGAACACACTCCATCGCTTGCATTACTCTCGCGTTCCGCAAATCATGTTCTTTTGGTTCTGGTTTGTGTTCAGGTATTGTTCTGGGAAAAGGAATATAAAGAGAATTTTGAGATGGGTGGGGTTGAGTACTTTGTTTTTGTCAATGCTGAATTAACAAGCAAAAGTCTTTTAGCTTTTTGCTAGTCGTTTTCAATGAAACCACCTATATTTGTTTTAAGGGCTCTGTCATATGACTCACCTTGTATTACTGCTAACTTTGTCCCTTTGAAGCTGCTTTGCCTCTTGCTGGCTGTGAGTCAAAGGTTTTGTGAATGGTGATTCACTCTGTACATCTTCTGGCAGAATAGTAACATGGCCAGCAACAAATGGATGCTCCAGAATTTCTGGCCAAGTCATCCTTTTCATTGGATCTTTGTGAAGTAGTCCCTTAAACAATGAACAACCAGTTTTATAGCTTGATAAATAAATACAATGTATGCATACTCTTCCTATCCTTTGAAAAACAAGGTTATTATATCTAACCTAAACAGTAATAATTCAGAGAAATGATTAAATAGACATGTAGGTAATTGTTGAATGACCCATAGTGAAACGTAACCTTTCCATGAGTTAAGTCAACAGGATTAAGGAACCACAAATCACTAAATCTCGAAATATATTTAGCATTTATGTAGTTTGGGGCCATAGTATACCATCTCATTTACACAATAAACACATACCTGCAAGAAGGATCTAGCTTGAGTGCTGATAAAGCTGGGCCACTGGACTGGCTTGTGTCTTATCATCCGCACCAGTTGCCATATTGACATCGTACAGAATGGAGGCTGGCCTGCGATCAGCTCATACACAATGCAACCCAGGGACCATAGGTCAGCCTGAAAAACATTTTATCTTTATTTTGTTATTAATGATTTATTACCAATATCACACTAATATTATAAAGGCGAAAGATTGCGAGTGAGTATGTGTATATTTGTCACTCCTTTACGCCTGAATGGCAGAACGGATTTGGATGAAATTTGGTATATAGATAGCTTATACCCTGAATTACCACATGGTACTTTTTATCTCGGTCTGTGCGGGTGAAACTGCGGGGCGCAGCTAATAACGATTTATTTTCTCCCACAAAGTACAATTACAATACACAGATGTTACAAATATTGGAGGTACAAAGGTTTGTGAGAGTCAGGAATCCAAACTAGGATACTCTGTGCTATGGACTCCTGGCCCCCTTTGCTGGGATTAGAATTATCACAATTGTAGATTATAGTTACAGGTAGGACTATTGCACATAAAGAATATAAGAAAAACTATTAATAAAATAAAAATGCGAGTGTGTGTCATTGTAAGTGTAATGTGGAAGGCGTGGTGTGTGTGGTGTGGTGTTGTGTGTTTGTGAGAGAGATTAAGATGGTGTATGCGTGTGTGTACAATTAATTATGTTTATGTATATGAATGTGTGCGTGAGGGTGTGGTGTGCATATTTATGAAAAACGCTAGGCTAGGATAGGAGCAATTTTTTCGTATCTTCATATCAAGTCCCAAAAGCCACTGTGAGCTCAGGTTTAATTAACAATTTCAAGTAAACATTTGCAAGAAGTTCCTGTGTTAATAAATCACTTGCTGGTACTTCATTTACAAATAGGGACAAAAAGCGAATTGAAATTAATATTAAACAGCCTTTTAAAACCAACCTGGTGATCGTACGGCTTCTCCTCAATCAATTCAGGTGCCATGTATAACGGAGTACCTTTGATGGAAGTCAGAATGTGTGTTGCATTTGTCATGATTCTTGCTAGACCAAAGTCACATAGTTTGGCATGTCCTGTATTGTCCAGTAAAACATTCTGTGGTTTTAAATCTCTGAAAAATATTGTGTGTTTCTGTGAGTCTTGTACTAATTACTAATGCATATATAATTAATTAATTATAATTCTGGCTACCTAGAAAAATGACAGCTCAAAGAAGAACTAGTTTTTTACTAATCTCGACTGCTGCTGATCTAGTAGGTGCGAGTGCTACCTGCTGATCATGAGACTTTGGTTTGGTTTCACGACTTCTCAGTTTTGATTTGTGGGTTTACTTTTGGTGCAAGTCTGCCAAGCCTTTTGGGGATTACATTAATGTAATCTCGATTAATTTGCATTTAGTAAGTGTTAAGGTAAAATTCAACAAAAATAGGAATATGAAAAAAAATCACTATTTTTCAATAGTAAATTGAAATTAATTTGAAATCAACTCTGAACTGACCTGTGCAGCACCCTATGAGAATGCAAGTAGTATAATGCTGAGACCAAATCCCAAGTTATTTTCTTAACTTGATCTTCATTTAAACATCCTTCTTTTGCAAGGATGCTATGTAACTCTTTCTCGGCATACTCTGTGACTACAACCAACTCGGATTCAGTGTCAAAGCTATCTATCATCAAGATAATGTTTGGATGTTTTAGCTGCCTCTGGATATCACATTCTTGTCTCAAGTTTTTCAAGTCTTTGACTGAACGCCCTTTCTGTAATAGACAAATATAAGGTATTGAGAAATAGCAACAGAAACTCTGTGGGAAAATAAAAACTGTATAAGGACCGCTGATTGTTAACTGTGATTTCATTATTGTACAGTGCATAATTTAATGCCTTTTTGTCGCTTGTTTCATTTATAAGCCGTGATCTCGCGACATACAATATTTTATTTTGATGAAAGCAGGTAAACTCTGGCCTAACAACCATTCAATTTGACATGAAAGTAGCCCCTGGGGTCAAGAATTCACACAATTTGAAGATACAACATACCTTTCTTATAACTTTTAGAGCTACAACAGCATTAGTTTCTTTATGTTTAGCTTTAAAAACACGACCAAACGATCCTTCACCAATAAAAGATATAACTACGTAACTTTCCATTTTTATGAAAAATTTAAGATTGAATATTGCTTTCAATCATATATTATTATTATATTGTTTTATGATTGAAAGTAAAACAGTTAGTATTAAAAATAAACAAATCGAATTATCGAACACCTATCAACTGTCAACTTCAGTTTCTTTCTGTCATTTTTGACATTGACTGTTTATCGTAATGTCACATGGATTGTCAGATTAGAAAGGATGCGTTCCTTTAAAAAAAAAATACTACGTCTATGCGTTTTTGTAATTGTAATTGCAAAAAACATAAATTAGAAAAGAGGTTCTGCAATGAAATGGCTACTAGGGATAATGACAGTTTTTTTTCTTCGTCTATCTGGTGGATAATTAAAAAGCATTTGACATGTTTTTATTTTTTCACGTTATCAAAAAATTGCGGAGATAAATTGAGTCACAAGTAGGTATATTTAACTGCTTGTGTGCCTACACTTTGCAACTTTAATGCGTTTTATGTCATTCTTTGTCCTGACTGACGGACAAAATAGAATTTCGTTTTCTTATCCAGTCATCATCCCTATTCCTTAGAATTTTTCCTTTCAATGTCACAACAAATGTAGGTATTTTTCTGAAGAGATTTAGGGAATTTAACCAGTTATCTTTGATTAAAACATTAAGAATAAATTAAATTCTCTAAGCGCCACATAACAAAATTTATACCACTTTTGTAACTTACGTGCCTTTTTTTCTAGTCGGCACCTAATTATTTAATAGTTTAATAAAAATCATTCAATCATCAGACCATGAATGATATTTTAATCAACATAATAAAAAACATTAAAATTTAAATTTCGCAGGCTACCCTGGCGCTATCATCTTAGAAGAAAAAAAAAATAAAAAACTTGTTTTTTATATCTTTCTTTGTTGGAATAGGTAGGTACGGCCGGCCCTCGCCAGTAGATACTTTGTAGAGGTATGACGGTCTAACTAAAGAGGCTGCATATAAACCTTAACAAAAGTTAGTTAAAAACGCCGTTTGTAAAAGAAAAGAAAACACATTATAAATAAAACAATGGCCCTGCATTTTTTTATCAGAAAATGGCCAGCCTTTCGCAAATTTAAATAATATATTATACTACTTACTTTGTAGAGGTAAAACTGAAAAGGCTATATTGGAAACATTAACAAAAATACAGGCAGTTTTAGGAAAAGCCACGCTTAAGTAAACAATTTTTTATTTGTTTATTTACACACCACCTTAAAATGAAAAGTTATTTAGCATCTAATCCCAGGTAGCAAGCTGACGTCAGCAACGTATATGTGACGTCAGTCATAGGTCATATTAAGGTCGGTAATTTATTCGTCTGAAGCGTACGTCTTACTGACGTCAAATAAGGGTCATTATGTGGACGTACTATATTTGGCCGAAAGAGAACGTCTTGCTGACGTCAAATTAAGGTCTGAATCTGGACGTACTATATTCGGTGGAAAGAAAACGTCTAACTAACGTCAAATAAGGGTTATTATGTGGACGTACTATATTTGGCCGAAAGAGAACGTCTTGCTGACGTCAAATTAGGGTCAAATCTGGACGTACTAAATTCGGTGAAAGAAAACGTCTTACTGACGTCAAATAAGGGTCATTATGTGGACTTACTATATTTGGCCGAAAGAGAACGTCTTGCTGACGAAAAATTAGGGTCTGGATCTGGACGTCCTATATTCGGTGGAAAGAAAACGTCTTACTGACGTCAAATAAGGGTCATTATGTGGACGTACTATATATGGCCGAAAGAGAACGTCTTGCTGACGTCAAATAAGTGTCTGAATCTGGACGTACTAAATTCGGTGGAAAGAAAACGTCTTACTGACGTCAAATAAGGGTCATTATGTGGACGTACTATATTTGGCCCAAGGAGAACGTCTTGCTGACGTCAAATAAGGGTCTGGATCTGGACGTCCTATATTCGGTGGAAAGAAAACGTCTTACTGACGTCAAATAAGGGTCATTATGTGGACGTACTATATTCGGCCGAAAGTAAACGTCTTACTGACGTCAAATAAGGGTCATTATGTGGACGTACTATATTTAGCCGAAAGAGAACGTCTTGTTGACGTCAAATTAAGGTCTGAATCTGGACGTACTACATTCGGTGGAAAGAAAACGTCTAACTGACGTCAAATAAGGGTTATTATGTGGACGCACTATATTTGGCCGAGTGAGAACGTATTGCTGACGTCAAATTAGGGTTTAAATCTGGACGTACTAAATTCGGTGGAAAGAAAACGTCTTACTGACGTCAAATAAGGGTCATTATGTGGACTTACTATATTTGGCCGAAAGAGAACGTCTTGCTGACGAAAAATTAGGGTCTGGATCTGGACGTCCTATATTCGGTGGAAAGAAAACGTCTTACTGACGTCAAATAAGGGTCATTATGTGGACGTACTATATATGGCCGAAAGAGAACGTCATGCTGACGTCAAATAAGTGTCTGAATCTGGACGTACTAAATTCGGTGGAAAGAAAACGTCTTACTGACGTCAAATAAGGGTCATTATGTGGACGTACTATATTTGGCCCAAGGAGAACGTCTTGCTGACGTCAAATAAGGGTCTGGATCTGGACGTCCTATATTCGGTGGAAAGAAAACGTCTTACTGACGTCAAATAAGGGTCATTATGTGGACGTACTATATTTGGCCGAAAGAAAACGTCTTGTTGACGTCCAATTAAGGTCTGAATCTGGACGTACTATATTCGTTGGAAAGAAAACGTCTTACTGACGTCAAATAAGGGTCATTATGTGGACGTACTATATTTGGCCGAAAGAGAACGTCTTGTTGACGTCCAATTAAGGTCTGAATCTGGACGTACTATATTCGTTGGAAAGAAAACGTCTAACTGACGTCAAATAAGGGTTATTATGTGGACGTACTATATTTGGCCGAAAGAGAACGTCTTGCCGACGTCAAATAATGGTCAGAATCTGGACTACCATATTCAGTGGAAAAAGAACATCTTACTGATGTAAAATATGAATCATTATCTGAACATTTTCTTGAGGTACATTATATTCGGTGGAAAGAAAGGTCATAATCCACGCAGACTAGGCATGAAATATACTTGCCATATTCAATACCAGGGCTTTCCAGTACAAGTGTGCAAAAAAACCTGGGTCGAAAACCAGGTTTTAAAATACTTGAAAGTATTTGGTAGAGTTCGGTCTAGTTCCTATCCTACCGTGCCAGAATAATATTTAGACTGTCTGCTTAGGCATATTATGTTTATAGATTGGCGACTATATTTTCATTCAGAGTTTTATTTCCTCGCTATTTAAAAAAAAACAAAAACACAAAAAAAAACTGTTTTATTTATTTACACACTTTTTCTAATTGTAGTTAATAGGTATACTCGCGAAATAACTTCTTTGAAATGAATTAGGTACTTCACGGTCAGTTCAACGACAACTGACAAAAACAAAATGAAAACTAAATATTTACTTGTTTTGAAACGTAACTTAGTAATACTATACTTTCGTTCACGCTATTATGTGTCTTATTTATATATCAGTATGGAAAAATGGCGCGAACAAGTCTACAAAATGGCTGCGCTACCCATGCCGCTATCAAACTGCGACCGCCCCGAGGCGCAAGCCTCGAGCCGCCTGCGCCGCGAGCCCTGCTCCCGCAACCGCGCCGCGAAACTTGCGCCGCTCGCGCTAAGCCCTGTACTTCCAGGGTTTAAAATACTTGCATAGGATAACAATCCATGTCGTCTTACAAATAAGGATCATTATCGTATTTGCGAAAAAAAAAACTTTTAACTTCGAAGTATTTTTTTTTCGCAGATACGATTGTGCGCCTTATTTATATGAAGACAAGGGTTAATTTCCTATGCAAGTATCTTTCAAGTCTGGTTTCTCAACGAAGCAATCAAAGACATAATAATCTGGCTTAATAATAACAATTTAAAAATCAATATAAATAAAACAAAAATAATTCAATTTCAAACTTATAAATCAAAATTTCAGAATCTGAGTATAAAATATGAAGACAGTACCCTAGAACAAGTAGTAAACACAAAATTCTTGGGCATAATAGTGGATCAAAACTGCAATTGGAAATCACACATCAACTACGTATGCGATAAGCTAGAAAAATTCGTATACGCCACAAAACGTATTCGATCAACTGTGTCCGTAGCCGCAGCAGTCACTGCATATCACGGATACGTACCTATCGTCTGTGTTGTCTTATGGTCTGATACTATGGGGCAATTCAGTTGAAGTTTCAATGGCATTTCGGGTACAAAAAAAAGTGTGTTAGGGCAATAACTGGCGCCTGGTTCTTGGACAGCTGTAAACCCATATTTAAAAACCTCCACATTTTACCATTACCCTGCATGTACATCAAGGAACTATGCATGCTAGTAAAGCAAAACCCGCACTATTTTCGCATGCAATCAGAAGTGAGCCACAAAAAGGCTTTTGCTAGAAATAAGTACAAACATGAACTAAATGTACCTCAAGGTAGACTGCAAATATTTAGGAGAAATGTATATGTAAATGCCATTCAGGTATTTAACAAGTTACCTAACTCATTTAAGGAACTTCCCATCCCCATGTTCAAGAAAAAGCTGACCAGTTGGTTGTTGGATAATTGCTTTTATGACATTGGCGAATATATGGAATACTGTAACAATCCAAGATGACATGTACCTACTTAATTGTGAAATTGGTCTTTTATATAATAACGATTACCTTTTTAATTTTAATTCTAATAATATTATTAATTCATATTGGACTAACTTATTGTATCACAAATCTTAAAATGTATTGGACTGTAAATGACATCTGAATATTTGTACACCACATCTTGTGGTAGAATGTATTGAACTGAATAAAATACTAACACCATACCATGTAAAACTACATTCTCACAAATAAATAAATTCTAATTCTAATCTAACTTGCCCGCGCGGCCACGCCTTGCTAAAACTTTAATACTTGCAAGTTTTTCTCACTCGTACCAGGGCGCCCTGGTTGGAAGCAAAGCCCTGGTTTCAAAACCTGGTTGCGCAAATACGTCTCATCCCTAACGCAGACGCCAAGCTCGAACGAACGCCAGTGATTTCGCGGCAATTTGACCGATTCCGACCGCGGCGATACAAAACACATGTAGTTCGCAAACTACAAGGTACCTACCTACTGTGACAAAATGACACATACGGTTATAAAGTTCCTCTCATAGAGAGGAGGCATGTGTCCCAGCAGTGGGAACATTAATAGGCTGATGATGATGATGTTGTAAAGTTGAATAAACAAGGAACCTAAATATAAAGAAATCAAGAAGTCTAATTTGTGATTTTTAATTTAAAATTCTCACAGGTCCTAGCTGTCACCTGCTTTGCAGTGTTGCCAATGTATGGTAATTTACCCTTAATTCAGGGTAAAAATAAAAGCACAGGTTAATGTTTAGGGTAAGACAAAGATAGGGAACTTTGTTAGCGTAAAAATATTTTGCATATTCTCTCCTCAGAACCCAGTAATTTTGACAAAAACATCTACAGATTGCTATGAGCAACTATCTTGATCTTTCCCACTCCTGAGCGACTAACATAGAGTATGCAAACCTTACTGCAACGTTTGCGAGTACCACGGTAGAAAAACCTCCTATCCTATTACTCAATACTCACTGAGCGAGGCCTACTTACTCGTAAATTCCCAAAATGTTGCGAAAAATTCGGTATGTTGGTAACACTTGAATGGAATTATTCCAATTATTTTAAAACAAACAGACACAGTAAATCAGACAGTTTACGCTACGTTGAGATGCTATTGTTCGTTACTCTTCGTTCCGGAGTGACACTTAAAAAGCTTTATCTGAAAAGTTGAAACATAAATGGTGTAAAAATAAGTGTCTGTTTATTTGACAGATTATAAAATTTATTTTAAGTGCACAAATCGGCATGGATAAGTCTACATATAAATGACGCCAACAAAACAGTACAATAAAAGTTTGGAAATAAAAATTTTAGGTTTACTTCCAAAAACACAAGTTGGGATGATTTTATTTCTCTCGTCTGAATTAAAGTCAGAGTCATTAAATACTTTTTATATTGATGTCGGTATCATGTATATAAACTGATATACATAATTAGGTTACATTTACAGGGTGTAACGGAAAGGGTATATACATACTTAAGGGTGTGCTACAGACCCATCAAACTGAACATGTTTCTCCATCGGACAAACATCGTAACGGCGAAAAAATTATCTGCTACCCCATACAATATTTCAATACCTATTCGACCCAATGTATGGGGCAGCTGATATTTTTTTCGCTAAAACGATGTTTGTCCGATGGAGAAAAATGTTCAGTTTGATGGTCTGTAGCACACCCTTAAGTATGTATATACCCTTTCCGTTACACCCTGTATAAAACGATCAAATAAACTAATATATATTATAATTAGAGATCGGATATTCGGATACATATTTACCTAAAGTTTGATAGTTGACCAGTATGGACCGCGCGTCAGTATGGGAAAAGGAGTTAATTTAAAAATAAAAACTAGTCTAGTTACTTTTTCGTTTAGCTCCAAATGAATTATACCCAGACATATTTAACATTTTGTTTTAGCATCCGACATTTCAGCACAAAAATACGAATTCAAATAGTTGTTGATTTTTTTTCCTTCTTATTTTCAACAAACTTGTCAGGTTTTAAATAAATTTAAAATATTCGTTACGATATTTTGTGTACTACATTTTATACTTACTAAAGAATTATGAAATTTCGCATTCCCGCGACAAAAATTAGCATTTAAATAGTAAATATAAATAAATTCCATACTTTTGTAGCTTTTGCCAGGAAAGAACGTACTTTAGGTAAATATGCATCCGAATATCCGATCACTAATTATAATACATTAGTACAAATAGTCCTTAATACGAGAAACCTTACAATAATTAGTAAGGCTACTAATGACTGACTAGGATGCGAGCAATTTAGTCTGACTTTAAATAGAAAATTAAAAGAATTGAATAGAAAAAAAAAGAACGTGTGGTTTTATGAAACCACGGTAGAAATGAAACTTTTTTTCACACTATAGCGCGAAGTAGGTAGACCAAGGAGTAGGGATAAAGTGAAAGGCACTCTGACGAGCGCCTTTGAATTTATCCCTCCTCCGCGGCCGACCGTCAGCGTCACGCGACATGCAACACACAGACGGAAAAGTTTGAGACGATGTCATAAAAGTTTCACTTTAATTAGAAGATTTTTAATAAAATTATTAAACCTTAAAAAATTACCTTAGAAAATTACATGACCGTTTAAAGTATCCACTCATAAGAGACTACATTTTAAAAACTTCGCGTAAATTTTATTTGTATAAAAAGCACACCGTAACATCATAATATTGTCAATTGGTAAAACTAGACCCAGTACATTACCGTACGCCCGTACGTACAATCGATACCGCCTGCCCCATCACTATTTCCTCCGTGATGCATCATGACGACAGCTCGCTTACTAGCCGACGCCGCTCGACCGGCCGGAGAATATGTGATCTTTCTCTTCTTTCGAAGAGAGCGAACTTTCCGCTCTTTTGCGAACTACCCGCTACTTACCCTATATTAGTTATAACATATTATAATAATAGCGTACATTTTGTAAAACTAAATATTTTAACTTATGTGGGTCCGTACTAAGACTTGCACATACCCCGTAGCTGAACATTTAATATTATGTAAGTTCAACCATTGTAAAATAATATTTAGTAATAACATGTTTTAATGTTTATTACGGCGATAGTAGCCTCTGTAACGATATAAATCGTGATTTGTGTACAAATAGAATAAGATCGTTTGTAAACTGCCTTGAAAAATCAAATCAATAAAATTATTATTAAATGAAAAAGATAACTTTGTTTTTCTTTTTCATTTAGTAATAATTTTATTAAAAAAAAAAAAATGCGATTTGTGGGGGTTTTTTTCATCAAAACCTGAATTTTGGGGGGATTTCGGGGAAAGTTTGAGGGGAACGCGAGACGGTCATCTGGCAACACTTTTAACAATTTTTGATTACGTAGGTAGCACAACAACCAGTGGTTGTTGGCTCCATGGTTAACCGCTAGATCCATTTATACGACTGAAAGACTATTATCTATGGTCATGAATAAAAATATTAAAAAAAAAAAAAACAGTTTTTTCGTTGGCGGGAACTGTCTGTGCAAAGCGTTGGCCGTTGGCGTCGCGTCGAAACTTGAATTGCGAATTTACATTGGCTTACAAAGAAGTACATTATGTATAATGTGGTACAGTTTTCTGAAAAAGAAGGAGGAACGGTATCTGTTGTGGTTAACAAGTGGTTAACTCCAAAAAAAACTGAGATTTACTGGCCGCCAACAAAGGAAGTTAAAGCATTTGATAAATTGCTACTTCAGTGCGCTTCTCCAAACGAGCAATGGTCACTGTATGGAATTGAAAGGGTGTTCTATGAAACAGGTAAGTTTTTCAAAATCATACTTTAGTATTCTAAGTGAAAGCGCCTCCTCTACACGATTAAAAGCCATTCCTTAGAACGCCACTGTGGTGGTGAGTTCGTTTGGTAACTATTGTACCCTGATTGTACCACGTTTAGTATAATAATTAGGTGCTGGTGTTGTGCAGCGTGCAGGCGATGTGATACTTCAGTCCTGTCGTTTGTAACAAGTCGGCGCCACCGATGCCGCCCTAGACATGTCGCAAGCACGCATCACGAGCCCTAGGTAAATAAGACAAGACCTATTTCGGTCAGTGGGTCGTCGGGCGGATTTTCAATGTAATTTTTTACTAGCGCCTATCATGTGACCGTGGTCTATAATGCATTTAAAGATAATTTTACTGTATGTTAGTGCATTCCTTCGTACGCCTTTCAAAGATCCGTAGCTCCATAGCTACGAGATTTGAAAACACCGCCACCCATTGCAATGTCCTTGTCTGACATCCATGAACCTTGGAATACATACAATTAAATAAATTGTGTTAACTTCTTTACCAATACATGTTTGTTTCGACTTTTAGATCAGTTGGATAAGGCCAAGAAAAAGCTGAAATTGGTGGAATTCACATCAGATATCCAGACGGAGGAAGAATCTGAAATTACAGCAAGGAAACGCACAATAAAAAAAAATAACAGATATGTATCATCATCAGATGATGAAGATGAGTGTGATCTTACACGGCCTCCACCCTTAAAGAAACCTTTAAGCAGCTGTAATTAACTACCTTCTACTATTTTTTATTTATTACATTTACTTTTGTTTTTAAAGCTATATTTTGTATTGCAGATCTTCACTCTCCGAGGTTAAATAAAAGTAACAGTGGATTGATACCACATGCTATTCAATCAAATAAATTTGATACCAATGCTTCAAGCAATAACAGCGAAGCTCTGACCTCACCCGGAGTCAGCAAAGAGATATCAGAAAGTTATCATTTAACAAATAATAATAGTGAACTTCCAGGCTCCTCTGATCTTGAACTTGGCTCATGCACACCAGGATTCCTTCCTGTTTGTAACAATTCCAAATGTGGTAAGTGTCATATAACTGATATTTATTGTTACTTACTTTGATTACTTTTATTAAAGAAGGTGAACTGGATTCTGTCTATTGCTTAACTTGTCCATGTAGCCTCATTACATTACTCTCATTATTATTCGTTCAGGTCTTCAAGATAAAGTTCTGTCACTATTGGCACACATAAAAACCCAAAATGACATGATTCTGTCAATTTTGCAAGAAAAAGGAAATGCCGAACCAGAATGCCAGCTGAAGACAGAGTTTAAATTTCCTTTGGAAACACCGGAAGATTTGGACACAGTAGAACAATTATTGGCTGTCCAAGAGAATTATGCTAATGTGGTAAGTTGAAGTTTGATATGTGATAGCTATTATCAACAATACTTGTGGGCCCACATTTGATTCTCGTTTTAGGAAAATAGTGTGTATGATAAGCGCAAGTATTAAGTAGTATTTTTAGTGTTCTGTACCCAACATGTGTCAAAGGAACCGTATGACTAAACCTATAGTGTGTTTGTCTGTCTGTCTGTCCTTTAAACGGCTGTATATCTCATACCACAATAGATATGTAAAGCAAACATTTTTTTACTAGTTAACAAATTCTGTTTTGTATTTTCATTTGCAGGTAGCTTACTTTAAGAGTCTTGGTGGAAAGGGCATTAGCAATAAAGTATCAAGAGTTATGAAAGTTGCAATATCTGACTCTATGGCAAGCAAGTACAATTTCTATGGAAAAAGGTCAAACAAAAAAGCCTTTTCAGAGCTACGTCTTCAAGCGTCTATTGTTGGTAAGTGTTTAATTTATAGTTAACTTAGTTAACATTCCATTTTCGAATAGTATTCATGTTATTGACCTTTTTTTTCTTTACAGATAGCCTAAAAAGTACTGGAACCACACAAAAAGACATTGAAGACAGTATAAAAGTGTGGCTCAAGCATGCGCCGGAACGAACTAAAAAGCGCTTGTCACAATTTCGCCAATCAACTATCCAATGAGTGTAGAATGTAGATGATAGAAATGCCACACAATAAAAAAACTGTGGTAGGTGAGCGTCAAATGTTTCGAAGAGTAAGAAAGGAAAAACAAAAAATTCTTTTGGGGATACACCAGTCTGGTGAGCTAAGAAATACCTTACAGCCATCATTAAGTAATTTATTATCTCTACAAAGTACATCCACTTATACAGATTATAGAAGTATTCCTGAATATAGAACCAATTCTGAGACAAGTTTTGCTGAAAACATTTCAAGTTTGCATGCATCTTTAGGGAAAAGTTATGTTTATGAACATGTCACAAAATCTGATAAATCAGTAGAAAATAATTATGTATATGACTATGCCTCACAATCTGATAGTACAAAAGATTTGCCATCTCAATTAAGACGTTGGGCCACTGTAAAACACAAAATTCCCCACAATGCTCTTGACAGTCTGTTGAAAATTCTAAATCTAATTTGTCCTGAATTACCTAAAGATAGTAGAACCTTTTTAAATACACCAATGAATATAATAACTATCTCTTTGCAAACTGGAGAAATGGTGCACATTGGTCTTTTTCATCAAATACTGGCACAACTAAAATTATACCGTAGATTAGTTGACAACATTGAAAATAGAGAAATATTCTTGTCTTTTAATGTGGATGGTTTGCCCCTTTTTAAAAGTTCGAATATACAACTATGGCCCATACTAGGGTTGATAAAAAACTTTCAGTCTGCACAGCCATTTGTAATATCTCTATTCTGTGGAAATTCTAAACCTGCTCCCCTGAATCAGTATTTGGAACCTTTTGTTGGAGAATTGTGTAAATTACTTAGTGATGGAATTGATTTTGAAGGGACTCATTATACAGTCAAAGTACTATCACCAAACTGCGTATCTGACCACGGTAAGGACTATCGTTACTTGCAGCGTCCGGCCGCTATAGAAGCGCCCAATAGCATCGCAGCATCTATTTTTTGCCCAGTCCCTTGGTGTCGTAAATGAAAAAAAATACTGTGGTTAAACATCTGGGATCATTAACAGAGCCTGAGATTGTTTTTAAAACAATACATATTAAAAAAACGGTCGTGTATTTTTCGGTCGGGTATTTTTTTTGTTTTACCACTATTGGTCCGCAAACTATTTGTGCGGACCAATAGTAATAAGGGTGTTAAACAGATGTCATCGTGTGCACGGGATTTTGTTTGAAAAGTGTCCATATTCCCACTTTCCCGACTGTACATAGTTTTGTCTGCGACGCACCAGCTAGGGCTTTTATCAAATGCACTAAATCACACGGTGGATACTCATCATGTGACAAATGTGTAGAACCAGGTGAATATATTCAAGGCAGAGTAATTTATAAGACTGTATCTGCTAGTAGGAGAACAGATTTACAGTTTCGCTTACAGTCTGATGAAGACCATCATCTTGGTGAATCTCCACTTGCGACCCTTCCTATAGATTTAGTTGCATTATTTCCCATTGATTACATGCACGCCGTATGTTTAGGAGTCATGAGAAAACTTTTAAATGTATGGGTCAGTGGTGACTTGAATGTTCGTTTAGGTAGTCGATTAGTGAAAGTTATTTCGGAAAAATTGCTTAACAATGCAAGTAGTATTCCTGTGGAGTTTAACAGGCGGCCACGAAGCATCAATGAGTTGGCTCGGTGGAAAGCCACAGAGTTTAGAATGTTTTTGTTGTATACAGGACCAGTTGTTCTAAAAAATATTCTTCCGATCTCACTTTATGAAATTTTTTTGTTGATTCACTGTGCTATAACAATTCTCATTTCTCCTAAACACATCCATAAAATAGGCACAAATTTAGCACACGAGTTGTTATTAATGTTTATAAAACACTCTGCAACTGTTTATGGTTGGAAGTTTTTAGTTTATAATGTTCATATGTTAAGTCATTTGTGTGATGATGTTCGTTTATTTGGGGCTTTGGACAATTACTCTGCATTTCCGTTTGAAAATTACTTGGGTATGTTAAAGCATTTAGTTAGGTCACCTAACAAACCATTACTGCAAATTGTTAAACGATTAAAAGAAATGGAGCCATCACTGCCAAAATCTGAAGAGCAGTTACCAGCTGTTTCATATTGTAATAGTGTAGGACCAATGCCTATTGATAACAATGTTTACGAATGCTTTAAGAAACTCGTATGTGACGGTTTTGCATTGTATGCCAAATCCAATCGTGTAGCTGATTGTTATTGTTATGCAAAAGGCAAAGTAGTCGAAATACATAATATTCTGAGATGTAAAATAAATGAAAAGGAATGTTTGTTCATTTATGGAAAAGAGTTTGTTAAGTATGATTCATACTATACATATCCTTATGATTCTGCATTGGTTAGTATTTTCAAAGTCTCTGAAATTTGTTTAGATTACAAACTCTTTTCTATAAATGATATTATTTCTAAATGTATTGTTTTTCCCCAAGAGACAAATAGTAATTATTCTGTTTGTTTCCCAGTCCTCCATGTAAACTATGATTAAGGCTGATGCTCCAAGGTAGCCTGTGAAATTCAAATTTTCTTATGTTTTTTGCAATTTGTAGGCCAGTGCTTGATTGTATGTTGATCAAAATATTGGACGCGGCTGTAAGACGTATGTAGTTACAGAATTATAATCATCAATACAACCCTCCAAGTTCATGTAACCCGAGGAACTACTTTTTGAAGCTCAAAGTTGTTCCTCGAGTTACTGAACTTAGAGCGTTGTATTGATTTTAATGATTATAAATCCGTAACGACATACGTCTTACAGTCGCGTCCAATATTTTAATCAACATGCAACCTAGCAGTGGCCTGCAAACTGCAAAAAACGTAAGAAAATTTAATTTTGCGGGCTACCCTGGAGCATCAGCCTTAATGGGAAGCCACAGAGCTTAGAAGGTTTTTGTTGTTAGGACGAGTTGTTCTAAAAAAATATTCTTTTGATCTCACATTCTGTTTTTTTTTTTAATATATCTAGTTTTTGATTCGATTTTCTGTTTTTTCTTGTTTGCATTGCATCCCGTCCAGCTTGACGTTTGATTGGCTATTACAATATACATGATAAATATTATTGTGAAGTGCTTTTGGTCAATGATCTAAGTTAACATCATTGCACATACGAAAACATTTTCCTGTGTGGTGTAATGACGTCAACTTCATAGTCAAAAACGTCCTTTTTGCAGGCGTAAAGTGGTATTCCAATGAAATCCATTGTAATTGCCAATTAGACATCATTTTGAGGGTACGTCTCTGGAGACGTTCTACGAATGTCTTCAGGGACGACCTACTAACGTCTGTAGAAGACGACCTACTAACGTCTGTAGAAGACGACCTACTAACGTCTGTAGAAGACGACCTACTAACGTCTGTAGAAGACGACCTGCTAACGTCTGTAGAAGACGACCTACTGACGTCTGTGGAAGACTACCCACTAACGTCTGTAGAAGACGACCTACTAACGTCTGTAGAAGACGACCTACTAACGTATCTAGAAGACGACCTACTAACGTCTGTAGAAGACGACCTACTAACGTCTGTAGAAGACGACCTACTAACGTCTGTAGAAGACGACCTACTAACGTCTGTAGAAGACGACCTACTAACGTCTGTAGAAGACGACCTACTAACGTCTGTAGAAGACGACCTACTAGTGTACGTTACCCCAGCAAGAAAGTATCTCCTAGAGTTATATGAGTAGAACGTATAGTTGGTGCCTTATCTGCTGTAAGTGTGCCCCAACTTAAAAAATGTGTGCCCCCTGTCGTTTCGAAAAAAAAAGGGAAAAACGATTCTTGCTGGGGTAACGTTTTTCTAGCAGGAAAATTCTAAACGAATGATCGGAGAGAGAAAAATTGTGCATGGCCAGAGAGCTTATATGTGTGCCAAAATGTGCCCCCAAAAATAAAATCTGTGCCCCTTCAGATTTTCGAGATATTGCATTTCTTGCTGGAGTAACGTTTTGATAAATCGTATATCTCTTAAACCATTGCATGTGCCCCTGTAGAATAAACATACACGAGTAGCTCTTAATGTGTGCCCCTATGTGCCCCAATTTAGATTTAAGAAAATATTTATAGTTTTCAAGTTATCGCGGTTTTATGAAAACCCGAAAAAACATCGCAGCGCTTAAATGAGACAAGGTATAAGTCCGCTGAAAACTGTATTCGGTCCTTCTTGACGCTAATAATAACCATACAAAGTTTCAAAACTGCTCATGCATGCGTTTTTGAATAACCTTGCTAAAAGTCAAAACGATGGTGTCATAACTTTGACGGCAAAATACAAGGAACTGGCTCAATCCCAGACGTGTCGGTGTAAACCAAAATAGTGTGCCCTTAGTCAAAAATATATGGTGAAAATATTGAGCTTGGAATGTTTCGCATTAAGTAAATATAAACAAAAAACCAAAATATGTAAACAACGGCTGGTTATCCGACCAAATTCCAATGACTACTAAAAAGCGACGATTTCATACATATCGATGACCTTCTTTACTTTACACACGTTGTTGTTGTGCCTGAGTACACTGAAGTAGAAAAGTAATAAGAAATAAAATAAAGTTGTTATTGAATTATACTAGCAGTTTCTACTTGTTCTACCTTACACATGATTAAGTACATTATAAATAGTAGCCTAAGTGCTATTCCAAGGTAAGCTATCTTCTCCTTTCTTAATTTCATTAAAATACATCCAGTAATTTGCCAAGTCTTTGACCCAAAATTGATTGACCCCGATGTTTAAAAAAAAAATATAGTTCATGAAATGGGTGATGCTACTAATAAAAAGAGGTCTTAGCTCTTTTTTGTATATAAATATAAAAACCCGTACTGGCTTTATATATATATACAGGGTGTAACGGAAAGGGTATATACATCCTTAAGGGTGTGCTACAGACCATCAAACTGAACATGTTTCTATTCATAAAAAAAATTTTGCAGCCAAAAAAAATATCAGCTGCCTATACATTTGGGTCGAATAGGTATTGCAATTTTCTATGGGGCAGCAGATATTTTTTTTGCTGAAAAACATGTTTTATGATGAGAAACATGTTCAGTTTGATAGTCTGTAGCACACCCTTAAGGATGTATATACCCTTTCCGTTACACCCTGTATATTTATTGATAAGCCGTAGGTTAAAGTAAGTTTTTCATCATTATGTAGTTGCAAAATTATAATCATCAAAATCACCAATACAACCCTCCAAGTTCATAAAGGAATAGGAACAAAAAAAAAACAGAAAAAGTAATTCCTACAGCTTTACAAACTTAGAGCGTTGTATTGATGATTTTGATGATTATAATTCTATAACTACATATATCTTACAGCCGCGAATAATATTTTAATCAACATACAACCTAGCACTGCAAATTGCAAAAAACGTAAGAAAATTTGAATTTCGCGGGCTGGTTGGAGCATTCATCTTAACCCTGTACAATTTTGTCTGTTCTACTATGTAGACTATTACATTTGGCATAATATTATATTTCCCACGTCGTTGGATTTTACCATATAAGTCATCATAACATTCAAATAAATTAATATATATAGCCAGCAGATGATTTGTGCACATTCGATGTTTTCTGTTATATCTTTATGCGGTTTACTATACTAACACACTTTATCTGAATCTATGTATAAGCAAATTACTCGTAAAAAAATTATTTACGTGATTTCAAATTTAATTTTTTTTACACAATATTATACTTAATACTGATCTGTGATTTTTTGTGATGCGAATTTACTAATTATATTTTAGACTTAGATCTAAAACTGATCTGTGATTTAAATGACTACACAACGTGCAAATAATTTCTAATATTTATAGGTAGGAAATTTGATCTGTGATTTGATGCAATAATTACTTTAAGAATTAAAATTAAGGGAATGAAAATAATAATTTCCACATCAACAAGCTGTTTCATTAATATAGTCACAGGGTGCATTTAATATATTTTTTAATCAGCCCACAAAACTTTTGAACGCGACTGTACGGACAACAGCTTAGGTATAATACGTCCAATAAAGAAGGTCATTGATATGTATGAAACCGTCGCTTTTTAGTAGTCATTGGAATTTGGTCGGATAACCAGCCGTTGTTTACATATTTTGGTTTTTTGTTTATATTTACTTAATGCGAAACATTCCAAGCTCAATATTTTCACCATATATTTTTGACTAAGGGCACACTATTTTGGTTTACACCGACACGTCTGGGATTGAGCCAGTTCCTTGTATTTCGCCGTCAAAGTTATGACACCATCGTTTTGACTTTTAGCAAGGTTATTCAAAAACGCATGCATGAACAGTTTTGAAACTTTGTATGGTTATTATTAGCGTCAAGAAGGACCGAATACAGTTTTCAGCGGACTTATACCTTGTCTCATTTAAGCGCTGCGATGTTTTTTTGGGTTTTCATAAAACCGCGATAACTTGAAAACTATAAATATTTTCTTAAATCTAAATTGGGGCACATAGGGGCACACATTAAGAGCTACTCGTGTATGTTTATTCTACAGGGGCACATGCAATGGTTTTATAGATATACGATTCATCAAAACGTTACTCCAGCAGGAAATGCAATATCTCGAAAATCTGAAGGGGCACAGATTTTATTTTTGGGGGCACATTTTGGCACTCATATAAGCTCTCTGGCCATGCACAATTTTTCTCTCTCCGATCATTCGTTTAGAATTTTCCTGCTAGAAAAACGTTACCCCAGCAAGAATCGTTTTTCCCTTTTTTTTCAAAACGACAGGGGGCACACATTTTTTAAGTTGGGGCACATTTACAGCAGATAAGGCACCAACTATACGTTCTACTCATATAACTGTATGAGATACTTTCTTGCTGGGGTAACGTACACGACCTACTAACGTCTCTAGAAGACGACCTACTAACGTCTGTAGAAGACGACCTACTAACGTCTGTAGAAGACGACCTACTAACGTCTGTAGAAGACGACCTACTAACGTCTGTAGAAGACGACCTACTAACGTCTGTAGAAGACGACCTACTAACGTCTGTAGAAGACGACCTACTAACGTCTGTAGAAGACGACCTACTAACGTCTGTAGGAGGCGACCTACTGACGTCTAGAAGACGACCTACTGACGTTTCTATAATACGTTCATATTACGTCTTTATAAGACGTCCTACTGAGGTCGTAAGAGACGTCGTGGGGCTATGACATATACACGTCATTTTGTACGTCCATGCGACGACTATTTACGACGTCAATTACGTCGGAAATGACTTTGAATGTACGTCGTGAGGACGAAAAATTGCTGCCTGGGATATTACGAATGAAACAAATATTGGATTTATGATTAAATAGGTAATGGTAACCAGGTTGGCCAGTAAATAGGTAGGTACTTATAACAGTGCGTTTTGTAGCAGCCATTCAGTTTTTATTATTTTCATTGCTAAAACTCTACCTACATAATTAAGTACATATTATAGAACAAAGTCGCTTCCTGCCGTCTGTACGCTTAGATCTTTTAAACTACGGAAACTATGCAACGAATTTTAATACGGTTGTCATTAACAGACAGAAGTATTCAAGAGGAAGGTGTATATGTATAATTTATCCCTGAAAACAAATCAACACCTACCTACCCTATCCAACCCTACCTACCCACCTACCCTACCCTACCTACCTATCTATCCTACCCTACCCTACCTATCTAGCTACTACCTACCTACCCTACCCTACCCTACCCTATCCTACCCTATCCTACCCTATCCTACCTACCCTATTTTTTTTATACATACAAACCTTGCCCCGACAATAAGGAACACAAAAGAAAAGAATTATCCAGTTTGGTGCAGTATTTATTTAGATTACAAATTCCAAAATCGGGTAACCCGATAGTACAAATAGTAAAATAAAATTGTACAAATTAAGCTACCAATGAATATTTAATTTCTACCATTATGAAATCAGCCACTCTCTGCGCAGACGTAAACTGTGTCCTGTGTCGCCGCTACAGGACACAGCAACTACGGTTTCCTATAACGGTGTGCCGTGTCGGTAGCAAAAAGTGTCTACGTTGCCGACACAAGACACACGTTTGTGCAGCGCCTCAGGGTACCTTTGTACCTACCTGTGCAATAAACATTAGAAGTTAGAACCTGCTTTCACGTTTCGTTTAGGGAGGTACCTACATTGATAGGTATACGAAACAAAAAATAATTACCTACTCTTCCAACCTACTAGTGCTCGATTTCGCAGTGCTAAGTTCACATAAGCTCCAAGCCTCTACGTACTTAGGTACATAGGTCCGGAGAGCACTTATCTCCGCCGGAAAGTCAGGGCCACTATTATTTTAAATCGCACTAAAGGCGCTCGCGTGAGGGAAATTAGCATGGATGAAGTGAGGAATGCAGTTCGAAGTATGACAAATGGAAAAGCCATGGGCCTTGATGAAATATACCAGTAGAAGTATGGAAGTGTTTAAAAGAAGATGGATGTATGTGGCTAACTTTATTTTTCAATAAGTTGTTTAGCGAAGAAGCGATCCCACAAGAATGGTACAATAGCTCGCTAGTGCCTATTTTTGAAAATAAAGGTGATGTTCAGGACTGCAACAACTATCGAGTGAAATATATACATACATAATTGTAAGGTTCCGTAGTAGTTGGCACCTTACACTTGCAGTTTAAGTAAGAAGTAGCAAGTAACTAAGTAAGTACTTGGAGTTAGGTGAGTTGACGTAAACACACACAGATTTGGTAGCACTAAAAGTTTATTAGAGAACCGATCACAACTAAGTAAAAGTAGGTTGGATGCTAATCCGCGGTGTTCGCGTAAGTATGTAATTTGTCAACTAACTTAAAATTATATTAAACATTGTTTTAAATACGAAAGAGGAAAGTAGGTTGCTGCGTTTGCAGCTTGACGGTGTGTACGTAAACCGTACATGCTCCCGAGGGCAAAAGGCGAGATAAGCATCCAGTACATAACAAATATAAAAGTACGAGTCCGAAAACATAATACTAAAAAGTACAGACAGTATAAAAGTACATTAGGTGAGTAAGTAAAACGTAAGTAAAAATTTAACATATGCACATTGAAATAATAAGGTTTACTGCTCCTCAAAGTGAAATAGTTGTTTCGGCCTCGCGTCGCTGTATAGTGGCTCCGGCGGTGTCGAATGACGTATTTCTTGTAACTCGATTTCGACCTTGTTGTCGATTCCTGTAGGTTGTCTGGTAGTCGGCATTTTAGTTTTCTTAAGGCATAGTCTCTTAATCCAAATGTAGACAGCAAACGAAGCAGCTCCTCCCAACAGCAAAGAAGTCACAGAGTAAAGATATATGTCGTGACTCGAAATGTCTGTCCCTTGTGGTAGACGCGGTAGTCTTTCCTGCTCTTTCTGCTGAGTTATTTTCTTATCTATATTTCTGATACTTATTGCCGATGTATCTAGTTCTGTCATATTCAGCTGTGCGTTTTTCCAACTTAGATCAAATAAATTGTTGATTGTGGTGTTAAGTGTAGGTACTTCAATATCCGCCTCCATGTAAAATTTGCTTCCTAAGTGGTTGTAAGTGAATATTGTCGCATCTTTCTTTTGTAGTATGCATTTTGGTTTCAAGGTAATCACCCCAGTACCGTTGATGACTGCTGGCGTAACTTGATCGCTACATATGACGCGCATGAGCTGTCTGTCGCATAATGTAAACAACCACCAGTTAGGTTTATGTAATTGGATCCAAGTTTCTTTGCAAGTTACGTTATTGATGTCACAAGATAATGACGTTTGTTGGCTGAATACCTTGGCCTCGCAAGGTGCGTCCTTGTCTTGTAAGCTAAATACCGGCTGACGTGAAATGCATGTGTACTCGTCTTCTCTGTAAGGCGTACATTGGCGCATGTCTTGCTCTTCCATGGTGATGTACGAATTTTTCACGAAGTTTATGGCGATGTAATTGGAGAAAGGCTGCACGATTTTCAACTGCCCTTGTTTCTGGAATGGTATAGGTATTACCCGGTATATTTTGTAGTCCTCATCGCTCAATAGTGGAATATGCAATTCGAAAAGTAGAAAATTGTTTGTAATCCGAGCCTTGACATGGATTAGTTCGTAGATGTCACGGAAATCCTTTTGTATGTCCTTTATCGGTAGGGCCATTCCCTGTGGTAGTTTTCCAGAGATGATGTTCAGCTGTTCTATTATTTGAGATGCAGGAAACAAGTGTGTATCCAAATGACCTCGGTAGATGTTGGTGAGAGCGTTCATTAGCATTTCTTGAATTCTATGCAAATCGCCCAAAATTAAAGTTGATGATAAAGCGGCAGAATTCACGTCATTTGCTGTGTATAATATTTGCGCTCTGTTTTCAATTTTTGTGATTACGTTGCAAGTCTGATTTATGTAGGTTTGTATGGCGTGGAATTGTTTGTCCATAAATTCCGTATTGTTTTTAATTACGTTGTTTTCAGCTTCTATAATTAAAGTTTGATTCTTCATCAGCTGTAGCAAATAATTATCGTTGATTTGCATGTTTTGGATATCTTTCTCGTACTTTCGCGCAAAGTCTTCATCCAAAACTCCAAAAAGTGTTCTGGCTAATTTTCCGATTCCATCAAAGTAGCCTCGTTTTTGTCGTGAATGCGGAGAAAGTAACATAGTGTTATAATTCTCAAGGTGATGCATTTCATGTCGTAGGTGGTTGACAACTGCTTCGCATGGTGTAAACTCGTGTGCGATTCTTTGACACTGTTTATCAATTTGGTTTATATAGTTGTTCATGTTATTCGCAGCTTGCCAGTAGGAAGTAAGGTTGTAATAGATCAGTAGTGTCCATTCATCATGTATAAGTTGCAGTTTTCCGGCTTCATCGAAGTAAATAGGTTGATTGTTGATTATAGAGGTCACCTTATAGTTGTTTGTTGCTGGTGACGATAGTGCCGTTCCTATCATTCCTATCAAAGTTATTAGAGCAAACGTTAAGAAACTGTACTTGTTGGTTCTCGTGCCCCTTTTTCTTCTTTGGTTCGCAGTTATCTCTGTATCTTCTTGTCTTTTGTTGCTTGTTGTTTCTTCAGTAGCCGGCCATTCTTCTTGTTGTGGTAATAAAGTTAGTTTGACAGTGGGTCGTTTTATCTCTCCAGTTTTTGTTTTAAGTGTGACCACTCGTACTAAACCATCCTTGCCGGGATGAGCTTCCATCACTCGTCCCATGACCCATTTACCAGGAGGTAAGTTTGTCTCTTTAATTAGTACAACGTCGTTTGGTTTGAGATTTTGTATAGTTTTATTCCACTTGCTTCTAGACTGTAAAGTGTTCAGATAATCATTGGACCATGCCTTCCAGAATTGATCCAGCATGTGCTCCGTTAGTTGCCAACGTTTTCTCAAATCCATCTTTCTGTCGTCTGGTTCCGGTTGAGGTAATGACAGCGTAGCACTGCCAGTTAGAAAATGACCTGGAGTAAGAGTACTATAAAATTCCTCCGGATCTTCTGTTAGCGGACACAGAGGCCTCGAGTTCAGGCAGGCTTCTATTTTCGCTAATAGTGTAGTAAATTCTTCCCAGGTTAGTTTTTGTTCCCCAAGAACTCGCCGCAAGTGATGTTTTAATGATTTAACGGCTGCTTCGAATATCCCACCCGCGCTAGGCCAAGCAGGGGCGTTGAAGTGCCACTGAATTTCTAATTTCCCAATCTCGTCAAAAAACTCATGAGAGAGCAGTTTTTTGAAGTTACTAAAATCCTCCTTCAGCATTTTGGATGCTCCAACGAAGTTCGTGCCGTTGTCTGAGTACATATGTGCGGGCGTTCCACGCCTCGCGCACATTCTTTGAAGCGCTGCAATAAACGCTTCCGTGCTTAGTTCTGAGACTAATTCGATGTGTACAGCTTTCGTAGCCATACAAACGAAAACTGCGATGTAAGCTTTGGACGTCTTCACTCCTTTTCCTTTGTTCAGTTTTACGTCTACGTGACCAGTAAAGTCAACACCAGTGTGTGTGAATGGACGACTTGGTGTTACTCTTTGTTTTGGAAGATCGGCCATTAGTTGAGCACTGTCAGTAGAGTTGTAACGATGACATTTCACACAACGTCGTATTCTTCCCTTTATCGCCCGATTTCCAGACACAATCCAGTATCGTTGCCGTATGTAAGTAAGAGTCAGCCGGGCTCCTCCATGAAGCGTCATCAAGTGTGCTTGGTCGATCAGTAGTTCCGTGAAGCGGCTGGAGTAGGGTACAACTGCGGGATTCTTCATATTGGCAGGAAGGTCAGAGTGCTGTAATCTCCCGCCTACGCGAATGATTCCCTTGTTATCCAGATAAGGTTTGAGTTTATAAATGCTGCTTTTAGGTGACACAGTGTTATTTTGTTTCAATTGTTTGTGTTCTTGCGCAAACTCGCTTTGCTGGACATATTTTATTATATATTCTGCTGCGTATTGTAGGTCAGTTGTTGTTAGGTAAGTAGCACATGGTCGTAATTTCTTCTTTAGTGATGCAATATATCGCACAATTCGAGCAGTAATTCTTGTTACTGATGTCAGCGAACTGTGGTTTTTTAGTAACTTGTAAACAATATTTTCAGTGTTGTAGGTTTTAGAACTGACGTCATTGGGTTCGTCCCTGCGTTCTTCGCTTGTAGTAAAGTGACAATTCACATTATGAGGTGTTTCAGATTCGGCGAATGTTTTCAGAAACGTAGGTCCGTTCCACCATAATTTGAACTCGACTACCTTGCTCGGTAGTAAGCCTCTCGAAGCGCAGTCAGCTGGATTAATTTCCGATCGTACATAACACCATTGTTGAGGTGCAATTACGTCCTTTATTTTCCCCACTCTGTTAGATACGTATCTTTCCCATCTTGAGAGGTCTCCCTGAATCCAGGCTAGGACCACTTTGGAGTCACACCAACCATAAACCGATATCTCATGTTCCGTTAGTGATTTCTTCACTTTTTCCATCAGTTGGGAGAGTAGTAGTGCCCCGCATAGCTCAAGTCTGGGCAGTGAAGTTTTTTGAGTAATCGGCACCACCCTAGTTTTTGACACTAGTAATGTGATCTTTGGGTCGCCTATTTCGTCGATTACTCGGCTGTATATGACGCAAGCGTATGCTTTTTCGCTAGCGTCACAAAATCCATGTAGTTGGATAGTTTTCTGCGTACTGCCAATCCATCTGTTTATTTTAATGTTTTTAATTAGATGTAGTTCTTTGTTTAGATGCCGCCATTCGTCTTGTAACTCAGTAGGTAGTTCAGCATCCCAGTTTATTTTAGTTAGCCACACCCTTTGGAATAGTAGTTTAGCTGACACAGTTATGGGCGCCAGCCAACCCAAGGGGTCGTATAGTTTTGATATTTGTGACAGCAGGTTCCTTTTAGTTAGTGGTTCGTTGTTGTAGTCGTCAATAGTCCAGTTGAATATGAAAACGTCATCTCTTGGATTCCAACCTAACCCCAACGTTTTCATTGATTCGTCGCCTTTAAAATCGAATGTACTTTTCGATATTTGATCTTCGTCTAAGTGTCGCAAAAGCTCAGGATCATTGCTTGACCATTTTCGCAGATTCATTCCGCCTCCCTTTAGTAGTTTAATGATCGATGTTTGAATTTCCTTCGCTTGTTTTGTCGAGTTGTGACCGCTGATTAGGTCATCGACGTAAAATTGATTAAGCAATATTTCAGCGGCCTTTGGGTATTTGTGGCCGTCATCGAAAGCAAGCTGTTTAAGTGTTCGCATTGCTAGCCATGGAGCACTTTTTGTCCCATATGTTAATGTTTGAAGTTGATATTCTTGTAAATTTTCTTTTGGTTTATTCCTCCATATGATCTTTTGTAGATGTTGTTGAGCGGGATGGCACCATATAGAACGGTACATTTTTTCAATGTCTGCTGTGTAAACATATTTATAGCCACGCCATTGTAATATCAATGCTTGGATGTCCTTTTGCAGATTGGGACCTTTTTCCATGACGTCATTGAGGCTACATCCACCCATGGTTTTCTGTGAAGCATTGAAAACTGCTCTTAATTTTGTTGTTGTTGATTGTTCTCTCAGTACTCCATGATGCGGTAAGAAATTTGATTCTTTGGAGGATGTTGTGTTCGAAAGCTTCATGTGACCTAAATCGATGTATTCGCGAATAAAATCTTTGTACATTGACGCAAGTTTTGGTTTTCTGTCGAATCTTCTTTCCAGTTGTAGAAATTGAGAGATTGCGATCGGCTTAGAGTTTCCCAATTTTTCTTCATAACCAGGAATCAGTGGCATTTTCACAATGTATTTGCCGTCGCGATCTCTCTCAGTAGTCATTTTGTAGTAATTTTCGCACCAGTCGTCTTTTGATGTGTCTTCAGTATTCTGTATGATATCTTCAGTCTCCCAAAATCTCTTTAAGTCGTTAAGGTCGACTAGAGCAACATGGCAGTTAAAAGTTTCTAGCTTGCCGCATAAAATCCATCCTAAACGGGTTTGCTGAGCTGTCGGAGTTTGAGCATCTCCCTTTAGGACCCCCTCTAATATAACTTGCGAATAGATTTCCGCCCCCAGCAGCAAATCCACGCTCCTTGATAAGTTGAAATCAGGATCCGCTAGTTTCAGACCTTGTAGTTGAGGCCAGTTTTCTTTTTTAAATGTTTTGTTGGGTAAGTTGTTTGTGATCCTTTTCATTATTAGAGTGCTTACTGAAAATGCGAAGTCAGTGCATCGTGATTTACACTCCAATTCTAGTCGTCCTTTACAGTCTCCCGAAATAGTACCCACGCCGGAGATCGTAGCGTTCATCCTTTTTCTAGGTAGTTTTAGTCGTTGAGCTGCGTTCTCCGTGATGAGGTTTACTTGTGAACCTTGGTCAAGTAAAGCTCGCAACGTTATAAAGTCTCCTGTTGAAGTTCTAACTTGTAGTTCCACTGTGGTTAGTAGAATTTCCATAATGTAGTTGTTTGATAAATGGTTTGAACTATGTTGATTGGTTGATGTTGTAGGTTGCTGCCCCCGTTGTTGAGAGCGTTGACCCATATTGTTCATATTGGAACTTGGTGACAGATTTTGCGATGAGTAGTGTAACATCGTATGATGTGGTTTTTTGCACTCTTTGCAAGTTTTGTTTGATGTGCATTCTGTGTCGATGTGCTTATACAAACAGTTTTTGCATATTTGCAAATTCCTTACTGTGTCATTTCTTTGCCGTGTGTCCATTCCAATGAACTTTGGACACTGCATGATCACGTGAAATCCGTGGCACAGAAGGCATTTCCCGAATGACGCATGGTATATTCTTGATGCCTCCTTTCTGTGTTGTTCATATGATGGTTTCTTGAAGTGGAATTTCGTTTGGTTGCTGAATGTTTGTTTGTGTTGGTTTGATGCATCTTTTTGGTAAACTTTTGCTGCTTCTAAAGCCATGAATTTAGTCTCCAGGAACCCCAAAAATTCTCCCAGCTCCGGGACTTCTTTTGGATGCTTTAATTCCCTAGTATATTCAGTATAAGATGTTGAGTCCAACTTCTGTGCCATCAAGTACACGATTATTGGATCCCAGCTTGCTGTATTGAGGCCGATGTTTTGTAGACCATTCATGCATTCGTTGATTACGTCATGCATTTTCTTCAAGACAGCAGCATCAGCCTGTCGGATGGATGGTAACTGCATCAAAGTATTCATCAAGTTCGCAAGTTGGAGTCTTTTGTTGTCGTATCGCTGAACAAGAATATCCCAACAAGTTTCATAGTTTTCAGCGCCGACCAAATGTTGAACTAATCGTTCGGGCTCTCCTTTAAGCTTTGATTTTAAGTGTTGCATTTTCTGCGCTTTCGACGAGTTTGCATTGTTGTGAATTGTTTCCAGAAACATATCCTTGAACGTAATCCACTGACTGTAGCTTCCAGTGAATTCTGGTAGTTGTATCCTAGGTGCAACGTTTTGGTAATTAGCGCTTGTCCATAGTTTCAAATTGAGGGATCTTTTTATAACATCGTATTGGCGTTCTTTGTTGCCAAACAAGTCGTTGTATACCTCGTTTGAACCTTTCAAAATTGCTTCAAGCTCCCAGTGACATTTTTCTACAGTGTCCCACTTGGTTTTCAGGATGCTTAGGTGATCCTCTAACTCCCATTTTTCGCTAATGGAGTCAATTTCTATTTTGGACATTGCCCGTTCAAGTGCTTTAATGTGACATTCCTGTCGATCCAGTAGTTCTTTGGTCTTAGTATCTACTCCCGTAGGATGCGGGATGACAACTTCAGCCTGTTTGCTTTCGCAGGCTAACAACCGCTGCAGTATATCAGCCCTGGTGGTTTCGTACATATGTTTTGTCTTTTCATAGACGTTACCAGTGAAATATTGGATTCCTTTGTCCTCTCGTTCAAGTAGTACATTGTGTCTATTGTTAAAGTCTTGCCAGTAATTTTCCAATGACACTAACCTTTGAGTCAAGTACTCCTTTCCTTTTCGAGACGCGCTGTCCTTTTGGTAGTTAGCACAGAGACGTCTGATTGACTCGAAGACTTCGTTCTGTGTAATGATTTCGCTCATCTTGATGTAATCGATTAGTTAATCGAACGTAAGTAAGTAGTAACCTAAGTAGTAGTAGTAGTAAGATGTAGTAAAGTAGGTATTGAAGAACACGTAGTTTAGTGCCTTCTAGCTTGTAGGCTTCGGATTACCCGCAGTTCACGTCGCAGTCCGAAAGCTGTAGTAGTAGTAGTAGTCGTAGTAGCAGTAGTAGCCGTGGTAGTAGTAGTTGTCTTGTTGACGAAGTTGAGTCTTGTTTTTCCGCTTGATTCACGAAGAAGTTCCAAGGTATCCCCTCTTCGTTGATTGCTCAGAGCTCTTGCACTCTTTCTACGAATATGCGCGCTTTCTCAACTTGACTGGTGAGATCCGCTTGTGGAAGGCCAGCCAAGCCGATTCGCTGTCGTTTTCAAGAGATACAATTACCCCAAACCGTGAAATACTCGAAGGACCATTAAATGTAAGGTTCCGTAGTAGTTGGCACCTTACACTTGCAGTTTAAGTAAGAAGTAGCAAGTAACTAAGTAAGTACTTGGAGTTAGGTGAGTTGACGTAAACACACACAGATTTGGTAGCACTAAAAGTTTATTAGAGAACCGATCACAACTAAGTAAAAGTAGGTTGGATGCTAATCCGCGGTGTTCGCGTAAGTATGTAATTTGTCAACTAACTTAAAATTATATTAAACATTGTTTTAAATACGAAAGAGGAAAGTAGGTTGCTGCGTTTGCAGCTTGACGGTGTGTACGTAAACCGTAATAATAATATAATACATAGTATGAAAGTTTGGGAGTAAGTAATGGAGAAGAGTTTGCGAGAGGAGAGTGAGATAAGTCAAAATCTGTTTGGGTCGAGAAACAATGAACGAAACTTTTCTGCCATTAGGTGAGAAGTGTGTGCACAAGAACTTGCACATGGTGTTCATTGATCTAGAGGAAGAGTATGATAGGGTACCTCGGGAAGTGTTGTGATGGGCCTTGAAAGACAAAGGTATTCCTGCGAAGCAATTAGAGTTAATTCGTGCTATGTACCTACAGTCAATATTGTACCTACGTCCGGTCAGCTGCTGGCATCACTCGAGTTCAGAGTACCGTGGCTGTAGGCTTGCAGTCCTTACCTCTTCCTGTTGATTAAGGATGCTTTGACGTCGGACATACAGAGAAGACATGAAGAGGCACCCTGGTGCATGCTGTTCGCCGACGAAATTGTTCTTGTTGGTGAAGATGGACCAGAGGTCCAGAACAGATTAGAAAAATGGCGACAGAAGCTGAAGAATGTTGCTTGAAAATCAGCAGTACTAAAACCGAATACATGTTCTGTGATTTCGGCGGTCGCTCCAGTCCTGGATTCATAGCGCTAGATGGCGCGTTTCTTCCTGTTCCGACTATCACTATCTCGATTCACTCGTCTAAAGCGATGGCGAAATAGATCGTAATGTAAAGCACAGAATAAACATTGGATGGATGAAATGGCGGCAGGTCACGGGAACTATCTGCGACTCCCGCATTCCCCTTAAACTTAAGGGAAAGATTTATAAAACAATGGTTAGACCTGCTGTCTTGTTTGGATCAGAATGTTGGGCCACAAAAGAGATGAATGAAAGGCATTTGCATGTGGCTGGGTTGACAATGCTAAAGGGGATGTGTTACGCGAATGGATAAAATAAGAAGAGGAAGTCTAAAAGTGGCGCCGGTGACTGAAAAGATGTGTGGTAATCGGTTGTCGAGAGGGAAGCTTTCAGCATGAATGTGGATAGGTATAAAAGTAGAGGAAGACCAAAGAACGATGGATGGACTGGGTGAAGGATGATATGGCAAGAAAGTAGACCATCTCATGAAGTACAAGTAATAGAGAAGTATGGAAGAAGAAGACTTGCTGCGCCGACCCCAAATAGATAAGGAAAAGAGAATGATGACTGTAGGCACTCGCATTTTACTGATTGTATTTCAAATCGTGGGGGTAATTTCAAAGCCCTTATTATTTACAAAATGACAAATAGCGGGTCTATTTGATAATCTTCTATGATTCTTTGTTAAAGAAGCAGGCAAGGGGCAGCCAGCCATAGACGCTCAGGACATTTTTTTAAAGTTTAGACCTTTCCTGCCTTTTGCCAGAATTAGTAAGTACGTAATTAACTTACACATTTTCTTTGAACTAACGCGCGTCGTTCGTACTTTAACACTGAGAAAAAAAAATTATCTTGCTCCTTTTTCTTTTCCTGGATTGGCACTCCTATTGGATTTTAGCATGTTAGGCCGTTCTAGACAGAGGCTGAAAGAAATTAAGAGACCCTTGTCCCGAGGCCTTAATAAGCAATTATGTCATAAATAAGGTTGTAAAAATAGAGCAATAAGGACATTTCGATCTCAAATAACAATTCTGAATTAAATCGAGGCATAATGACGAAATTTTCTCTTGAATCTTTACTTTGTCTAAAAGTCGACCAAGTAACTACTGTTTGAAGGAAGATAACAATTTTTATATTTCTAACGTGTCCAAGGCTGGGTGTTAAAAATTCGAGCTCGTTCCGATCGCTCTTGGAGCATATATCTTTTATTCTTAAAATTGTCTCCCTATGTCTATGTCAATTAAGGTGGTACATTTTTGAGGTGGCATGTTACATTCTTAGATGAATTTCAGCTGCATCCGTAAATAGTAAAAACCCTTAAAAATCTATTCAACTTAATGTAGATCTAAAAGCGTCAAACGATGGCAAAGGAGGCTGGCGAGGCTGCATGTATTTTGGGACCCACTCTTAGAGGTAGCATTCATTATGGCAACTTATACATACTTGTAAAACGACTAAAGACTAACAGAAAAGTATCTAAATGGAAAGTAAAACGGAAAAGTTGGGAGAAAAGAGCTATACGTCTATATACAAGATAACCTAAAAATCTTATATTAAGGTTTTTAACTGTGGAATGTCTCCGTAATTAAGATGAATCAATACACAATAATACTTAAGATGACTCATAAAGGAAGATTCGAATACAGTACTGTATTTCCCTCGCAGTTTTAGTTCTGACGTTACGAGTTTTGCTTCTCGTCTTAAGCCAAAACCCGAATTTTTACTTCATGGCCTGTACATAATTGATGAACCATAAAACTGCCAGACTGCAGCTAGAGTCTAAACTGATTACCAACCTAGTAATTAGTTCAATCACTATTAAAACTATGTCGTCACGACTTTGATCTAGAAGCGAATTATAGTCAAGTAAAACGATTCTTAGTACGCTGACAGAAGATATAGTTTTCCATAAATTATCATAACAGCCAGAGTTCATGAGCTATGTTCAGCTATTGAAAGGCAGGGTTTGTTGAATAAAAAAGTGTAAGTAATAAATCTCATTTTGGCATTTTTACATAGTTTTTATTTTTTGCAATGCAGACGTTACGATGGCCAAGTTGCTGTCGTGTTTAATTTTCAAGGTCGCGGCTTATCAGCGCCCAACATGATTGACAAATATAGTCCTCTCCTGTTATCTGGAATTAATTATTTTAAAATAAATAAATTCACCTTCACACTAAAAGTTAATTTATTTATTTTATAAACATAAAGTATAAGTAAGTAACAGAACCACCAACCAAGTGTAAGTAACAAAGGTGCCTGTCCCGCCCGAAAGAAAAACAGAAATTTGGTTTGATATGAAAGAGAATGTGACCTCTGATACCTGTGGAGAGGTTATCCCATATAATATTTCAACCCTCTTCCATTTTGATGTCTGAAATATCTCAGTAAAATACACTACTACTACTACTATACCTCGGTCAGTCTTTTACTGTATACTATTTTAGTCAAATAAAGTGTAGGGCAACAGTTACAATAAGCCTAATATAAGATTACAATCTCAGTTTGTTGTTTAGATAGATTTCCTAAATAAGTTCTTAAGTTATGATATAAATAAATGTTTTTTTATTTTACGAATATACTTATATCACGTGGATACACCCATCTCTGAACTTTTTCAAAGCTCTGAGCACCTTCATCAGAGAGATGATGCTTCTGTAAGAGCGCAATTCGTAAATGGAAAATAACGCAACGCATGTTAGTGTTTAAAATCAAAGTCCAAATCAAAAGCATCTCATTGTCCAGAGAAGAATGCGGTAGTCCAAGATAGGGAGCAGTATCTTCAGTTAAAGACGTAAAGGATAGATCATCACAGATCTAACAGTGACGGGACTCAATCGATCACCATTGATAACCTTTAAGTATAAGATATACTACAAAATCGCCATAGTTTCATTTTTATTATATGCTTTTGCCTTGTTAATTGGCGTTTTAATATCAAGTTTACATGTTGTATATATTAATATTTGGCATAATAGAATGTATGAAAACGAAGAGATAGAGCTATTTATGGTAAGGAAACCCTTGAGCAAAAACTCATGTTATTGGATGGGACGTAATCGGAAAAAAGTTTTATAATTGCACGATTACTTAATTTGTGTAAATTGAAAATATAATATATTTAATATTATATATTTTTTTAATAATATATTTAATATTTTTTAAATAAATATCTCATAAAATTGTAGTTAAAATTATTTTATATTTACACTTGAACGGAGTTTCGTTAATTTTTAAATTCTTTGGGTCCACTTACGGCTTTCTTTATCCGTCCAACATTTTTTTCTTTTAAGGGTACCTGAAAGATTTAATTACGAGTTATTGGTCTTTCATTGTAATATTTCACTATTTTTAGAACCCTACTAAAGGATTTCATTTCATTTTTGGATTCAAAGGATAATTTTATTCACGTTCCCTCTACATGCTCAATGTAGTCATGTAGTCAATTTTAGTTAAAACGGAAGCTGATCTGATGTTGTGACAGAACTACAGAAGGTAATTGAAAAAAAGAACAGTAGATATCTACGTAATTAGGTATATCGCTCTACGCAACGGAAGCCGCGGCAAAAGCAAGCATGAGTTGTTATAATAATAAAGGCCTACCTTTGTAGCTGTTTAATATTTACATGACCCATATACCTACGTATGAAATAGCTAGTTATCTCTATCTTCTCAGAATTTACTTTACACCTTGAGCTTTTTAAAGATCTTACCTACCTAACTGATTCTAATGACGATAATGTAGCGACGGTATTCTGGTTTCACTACTTAAAAGATTGGTCCACCTGATAACAATTTACGTCTGAATATTATCGTGAATATATAGACGAAACGAGTCTTGAAATAGAATAATTTTAATAATTTAGAACGACCATAAAATAGGCGAGTCGGACCGCTAAACATTCGACAGGCAGCAGCGGTACCCGATACGAGTTGGATTTGTTGATGCTTTGTTGTCTATACGCTATTTATACTCGGATTATCCGGCAACCAGCTGTACGAGATAAAACTCCGAATCGCGTACACACAATAAAACACCAAGTGGGCTAAAGTTCGGACGGGAGCATTATTTCACGTTGAAACATATCATTCCAACACAGCCGTGCACCATTCTGTAAACATATGAGACACGGTGCGTGGGCCGATGTGTACATTAGGGTTTTTTAGTAACTCACAGTTTTGTCTAATCAATCTTTATTATTCATTTCGTAAGATTGAGAACTAAAAACACAATCTGTTTTTAAGAAATCTAACTATTTGGCCATTAACGGTTTCGTCACCTGAAACGAAATAGCTTCAACAACAAATCTGAATGGAAATTTTCTATCGGAAACGCTTGTCCAGAAGCTTTGATGGTTTCAGGAATCTTGATGAGTAAGATCATTTCTTAATTGCTTTTTCAATAAAATAAGGAGCTTACCGTTAGGAATATATCTAAAATTAGTATGGAACTGTGTATTTCAGTTTTAAGTTGCACTACGATCATTCTTTAAATTGCATATTTGCAATTTGCGCCTTAATTTCCCATTTGCAACTGATAAAAAAAAAAGAAGCGTATTAAAGTATCAAAATGTCAAAACTACAGTTGTTATTGCTTTGCTTACGTATAAAGGTGTAGTTAGACCATTAAGGAAGCCGATTTTCTTTTGTTCTAGACTATTCCTGGGAACCTTCAAGTTACGGAGATATTGGAGGTCAAAGTGCCAAAATTCTCACAATAGGGGATAATCACATTTTTTTTCTTTGTCCGTCGGGTAGTTTATTGAAAAGTATTGGACACGTATTTTTTCTTTTTTCACGTGGTCATAAAATTACGGAGATATATTGAGTTGAAATGGCGCATGACGTCACATGTAGGTAAGTTTTATACCTACTTGTGACGTAGTGAGCCCCCACTCTCCAAATTTAATGATTTTAAACTAAGTAATTTTTTGATATTTTGATAAAACAAAAAATACATATATGTCTAATATTTTTGTATTACCTGTCTGACGGACAAAATAGAATGTCGTTTTATTTACCCAGTCCGCACCCCTATTAAAAAAAATACTAGTTTCGAAGGTTGCAAATTTACTTGAAATACCTCCATGACCTTTATACTATTTCAATGCATTCATGAACACAATGTTTTGAGTGCGTTACATTGAGTTTTACCGTAAAACGAGATTTTTCACCCAAAAAAAAAGCCCTCACATATTGATAATTGTTGCTTATATTTTCCTTTCATATAGATAGTTTGATGTACAGAATCAAGTTCAGTTCACGGCTTCGTGAAGGGTCTATTTCAACTTGTGTTAATATAAATTATTAAAAAACGAAGTAAATTTTAAAATAAAAGGTGTACAACAGAAATATATATCAGAGTAACGGACTGATCTAAAGGGAAACGGTTGCCAATAAATCATTTCTGTTATTACAAATCGTAAGTGGGTAGGCATAAATTAAATTTGAACGAGTAAGTACTGTAATAATTTCGATGACCCGTATAATAAGTCAGGGCTTACAATTAATATATTTTTGTCTGTCTACTAACTACTACTATAATTATGAGAGGCGGGAATAACACAAGACGAGGATTTTAGAATCAAGAAATATATTAATTCTCTGAAATTTTCCAACACGCGTTTTTCTTTACAAACTTTATAGCGCTGTTGATAGATATTGGGATGGCACAAATGGCCTTTTCAACATGTTTTAAAATACCCACCTACAGCTTATAGCATGCAAAAAACAATGAGCGTTTCCCTTTTTTTTGGAATAGGAACTATGATGCCCTGGGATCAATCGGCCTATGCCAATGGCAGGGAAAGGTTAACTCAATTACTTGTATTGTGAGTGCCACTTTAGATCATTAATTCCCACTAAATGTTTAGTCCACAGTGTTACGTGTACAACTGCACAATGATCGTTTTTTTAATATAGTTGAATTGCCCGAGGAATAGTTTAAATAATAACATCTGCAACTCTTCCCTCACTCGTATTATTGTTGTTACGATAATTCCGTATGTTTATTTAACTAAAGCAAAATTTCACATATTTTCTTTTCACATCATTTCAATTTGTACCAACTCGTCTGGAAGCGAAACAAAATTCTAATAATAAAGGTAGAGCGGGATGGTTTGCATAAAACCACGATGTTATGATGCGAATACCTCTTGTATACGAATTTGGCAATCTGCACTCGTATCATGACCGCTCATTAAGCTAATCGATAAAATTTGTCCGTAACTCCTTATCCTCTACATTCTGATTAACTCAGTTTTTACATTGATGTTGATTGATAGGGATCTGCACAAAACGGCTGCATTCGATATCACAGAACACCCAGCTAACAAGATACGGGATTTATTAATGGCCTCACTTAGGGACGTATGAGGATGAATAGATATTGCAGGTGCATCGTGTTTTTAGTTTAAAAATATTGTTTTGTTCGTTCTAGAAACAAAATATTATTCAAGTTCTAGATTTTATGTGTGAGGAGCTCGTGGCTAAACAATAGCAGCCGCACGGGTCGATGTTTAAGGTTAAGCCGTGCTTTCCGAGGTTGGTCCGTGGATGGATGACCATAATTACATACCGAGTTTCCTCCGTGCCTCGGAAAGCATGTTAAGCCGTTGGTCCCGGCTGTCATTTGTAGATCTTTGACAGTCGTTACGAGTAGTCAGAAGCCGACAGTCTGACATCCAGTCTTATACCAAGGGGTATCGTATTACCTAGTTACTGGGTTGTGGAGGTCAGATAGGCAGTCGCTTCATGTAAAATACTGGTACACAGCTGCATCCAGTTAGACTGGACGCCGACCCCAAGATAGTTTGGGAAAAGGCTAGGCAGATGATGATTCTACATTGTATGTGTCATTAAGTGTAGCTAGAGCTTTTAAATTATAACGTTACGTAGTTTCCTAACAGCTGCGTTGGCTAAGTAAATATAGTAATCGAAGATTAGGCCTAAGTTCATCATCTGACTAAACGGATGCAGCTGAATACTAATATTTTACATGATGCGACTGCCTATCTGACCTCCACAACATAGACTTCTGGGTAATACGATACCCCTTGGTAAGACTGGTTGTCAGACTTACGTGCCACTTACTACCTGCTATATAACTGTCAAAAATCCACAAATGACCACCGGGTCCAACAGCCTAACATGCTTTCCAAGGCACGAAGGAAACTCGGTATGGAATGGTTGGTCACCCATTAGGGTACCTAAGTTATAGGTACAAGGTGTTGTTTTGCATCCTCGTCAAAATTCAGGAGGTTGTCACACAAGACATAAATAATCAATTAAAATTACGGTACCTAGTTAATTATTAATAAATGCTGAGTTTTTTGGATGTTTATGTTTGACAATATTTCAGAAAAACCCCCTTAACGTGGTTTAGGGAATAAGAAATTATCGAATAAACGTTTGAAATTGATTGTATTTGTGGAAGCGCGGCTATAGGGCGAGAATCAGACGGCCCGCGTTTAAAACACGGGTGATTCGTACTTACCGATTTCCGTAAGTGAGAAAATAAAATAAAAATGACCTACCCATTTTATTATTGATTCGGGACGAGAATCATTAGCATAGTTACCTCCCTGAATTTGACGAGGATGCAAAACAACAGCTTGTAAATATTTTTTTTAAAGTTAGTTGTCACTTTGGTTATACCTATACAGGGTTATTTGTAAAACACCGACAACCTCTTAAGAGGTCATTCTACTCATCATTATGAACAACTTTTACTATGAGACCAAATCCGATATCGTGAAAAAAATAATCTGCTGTTCCCTACATTTTGGCAAGTTATGTGAAAATAAAGTACGGAACAGCTGACTTTTTTTCGCGATTTCAGGTTTGGTCTCATAGTAAAAGTTGTTCATAATGATGAGTAGAATGACCTCTTAAGAGGTTGCCGGTGTTTTACAAATAACCCTGTATACACTAGGTATACCTATAATTAAAGACTATAAAAAAGTAAGCTGCTTTTCTGTTCAGTGTTAATTACCTAGTGGAATTTATTTACGTTTGCCAATCCTCAGCCTGAACAATAAAGAAGTCACGAAAAAATGTCAACCGTTTAAATTAGTAACATACCGATTCACAATAGGTTACATTGATTAAATTGTAATAAAAAAGCTCATTTCCTCGATAAATGAAACAGTACTGTTTACATAGTTGGTATATAATTTCAACTTGATTGGAAAACACTTGTCAGAAAAAAACAAGATTCCTTACGCCCACTGAAGAAACCACGGCTTAAACCATAATAACTTCCTCATAAATCTAGAAAATCGTTTCAAAGTAAGTAGTCCTTTTCTTCCAGTACAAGGTAACAAGATTGAGAGTGACCTACTCTTGATTGTACTATTTCAAATGATATTACTCGTTTTATCATTGATCTCGAGTTCCCTATCGACGGTTGTCCTGGATTTGAATTGTTTTACGAACTGCCGACTCCATAACTGTTGCTCAAAATAACCTGTCTCGAGATTTCCAGTGCTCATAAAAATGCGATTGATTTATAGTCAGTACATTTGTATTGGCACCGACCCATTACATTACACCGCTGAATAACGCAACTTTTACACACGCACACAATAAATTAATATAACATTATTTAATTTCTTCGCTATTATGAATAAATTACAACATAATCTGGATTTGTTTTTGGTGTTTCACAGAATTATTTTTACGGAATGTTAAATAGAATTAATATTAAACCTATTCTCACGGTATTTACAGAGCTTGTGTTCTGAAAATATTCGCATCGATCACTCATAAAATGTCTGTATGTCTGGCTGCGTCTATACACTTCGATGGTTTATTTCAATCTAGTGATAAAAAAAAATTAATAAAATCTACGTTTAGCTAAGTAACGTTAGATTGCCAGAGTACTAATGTCTAGCAAAATAAATTCGATGAAATTTCGTAACTTAGCTGCATGTTTTAATTTTATTGCAATACCTACAAATATTGACCTTAAATATGTGGAACATTAAAAGTGCAGTAGTCATTCACCCCGGACTTAAATACTTTATAAGGGTTGAACCTCATCTGGCAGCACGGAATCGCACATATCCAAGCTCCTATCTATTTTTTGTCGCTCAGAACCGGCATTTGCTAGAGCGAGTAACAGACGAGGCGATCGTAAGCACGTCCGTGCTGCCAGATGAGGTACAACCGTAAACATGGATTTAAATATTTGTGCTTTACAGGTACAAATGCATGCATTCAACCGTCCAGTCTGTAACTTCTTTTATAAAACACCATGACGAAAAAGCAAACGAAATTAGAACTCCCTTTAAACAGAAAGAACAAAATAATAACATAATTAAGAAAATCAAAACATTTTCTCCGAAGCTACAATCAACACGAAGCTTGACAAATTTATAGAGCAACAAAATAAACATGAAATGAAGCAATAACCGCGGGAAAATAAAAATAACAGTGCATTACGCGAGACCAGGATTTATTTACAAAATAGAACAAAAATACCATGTCATGTTCCCAAATGTTACGGTCTCGGTTCTAGTCAGTAGTGGAACTAGTCACCCACTGGGAGCAATGCACTAGGGACGAAAGGACGTTATTGTAGAAAACTCTCTTTGTGCCAAATCTCCATTCAAGCTTCACAAGCGCCTGATGATGGATTGTTATTGGCGTTTAATCATTTTTGAAAGAGTAACATACTTGCAATAACAAAAGGACATGTTTTCAAAACAATGTCTATTTTCATAAAATCAATCTTCGTCTTGTAATTGTTTGTAAAGCTGCGTTCACTGTAAGTGAAGTTTTCGATATTTCTTAGGCCATCTCTCGAAACCATGTCTATCCAAACAACAAAATGTCATGTGCGGTAAAAGGGAACAAAAACGAAAATTAAAACATTATGGAACTAGTTCATCATCATCATTTCAGCCGAAAGACGTCCATTGCTGGACATAGGCTTCCCCCAAGTGTCGCCACATTGACTCGCGTCCAGCGAATTTCCGGAACCTTCCGGTTCACGGTCGCCAATTCAGGACTTTTTGGCCCCATTGGCCATCCGTTCTGCGAGCAATGTGCCTTGCCCACTGCCACGAAAGTTTGGCAATTCTTCGGGCTACGTCCGTCGGTATCCTTGCTTCTCTTGCCGATGTCCTCATTTCTGATTTGATCACGCAAGGAAACTCCGAGTATAGCCCTCTCCATTGCACTTTGGGTGACTTTAAGCCTTCTGATGAGGCCCATTGTGAGTGACCACGTTTCGGTCCTGTATATAATCATTGGCAACACGCACTGGTCATAGACTTTCGTCTTGAGACTCTGCGGTAAGTTTGACGAACAGATACCACGCAACTAGTTGTTACACGAAAATCTTTCAAGCAATCCCAACAAAAAACAAGGGATCTATGCAGGAAAGTCATTTTTCCTTCGGCTATAAAATTTATGTAATAAATACACAACAACCCTATGTTAAAAAGTTAGGCAACTGCTACCGACACCCGGTACGCCTTGCTAATCGCAAACGATTTAGAAGAAAGTCGGTACTCAAAACAATACTTTCATATTATTTTAGCGGTTTATGATCAGTAAATATCTGCAATACAAGGTGTAGTTTTGCATCCTCGTCAAAATTAAGGAGGTTGCCACAAAATGCATAAATAATCAATTAAAATTACGGTATCTAGTTAAATATTAATTAACACTGTTTTTTTGGTTGTTTATGTTTGTCAGTATTTCAGAATAACACCCCTAGCGTGGTTTAGGGAATTAGAAATTATTGAATAAACGTTTGAGATTGGTTGTATGTGTGGAAGCGAGGTTATTGGGCGAGAATCAGACGGTCCGCGTTTAAAACACGGGTGGTTCACATTAAACCGATTTCCGTAAATAAGAAAAAAAAAAATGCCTACCCAGTTTATTATTGATTCGGGACGAGAATCATTAGCATAGTTACCTCCTTGAATTTGACGAGGGTGCAAAACAACACCTTGTATAAAAATACCCTTTGCCAAACTTCAGCTAACTAATTTGCTACTGAGGAACTACACGTAGGTAAATCATAATAACGTGATGAATGACGAGTACCGTGATTTTTGACAACTAATGTGTTGGCAACATGTCTTGTGACGTTTTCTAATTAGAGCTGAAACACGTATTGAATTTCTCTTAACAATAAAATGCGACGTTTGAGCGTTGAGTCCTAAGTTAGGTCTTTGGGGTCAGATAAATTGTTGCTTATATTTCTACTAAGAATTTCTCAGACCCCTGAAATTTAGTAGCGGTACTTTTACACAAGACTAACTTTGCTCGCCCTTATAACCTGTTTATAACTGAAGAGAGTTTCTGAACAGTCTGCTCGCCTTATGGGTTTGCCGTGTTGTTGGTTTTTATGCACGCCACTAACTCCACTTGCCATTACATTTAAACGTAACCGTTGAAATGTGGATATAATACACCTCTGTTTATGCGTTCTGGTATAAAGGCGAGATATTCTATAATATTAGTTTTCCTGTTCCACATAATTCGGCAAAGCGGCTCAATAGACCTGGGGGGTTACTATGACGCTTAAAACATTATTGTTCCATTCCTATTCCAGAGTGGGAAAGAGATGGAGCTAGGCGACCTGTATAGCTCCGTCTCTTTTTCACTCTGGAATGAGAATGGAACAATAATGTTTTAAGACGTCATGGTCGCCACCTGTTATTCAGGGCACTACAGTTTCATTAATTCATTTTCTTCAGTTGACGACTTGCTACATAAGAACTTATATTTTATTTATTTTTTTAAACTTCACGTACATTGGTGGTACATAGGCGGACTTAATGCCACAAGGCATTCTCTACCAACCTTTGGGTCAAATAGGACAGCAATGTGGTAGAGTACAAAAAAATGATTAAATAAGAAAAATACCATTTAGCTAAAATAAACTGATATACATAAATATATATATATATATGTATATATTTGTATAATTTACTGTAATGCTGTTCAAAATTTCTGATCTGCGTGTAAATTTATCGTAGCAGGTCATTTGCGACATGCAAATTAATTATTCTACATTTGAATCAAGTTTCTTAGGTGCTCAACTGGAAGTTTTAGTTTTGGTAGAGCTATTCATAATGTTGGTAATCAAGGGATGGTACTATCTGCTATCACCATTTCCGCTGCCGAATAGCTAAGTACGTCGATTCTGTAAAATTCAGACGACAACTCACATCTCACATCGCTATCCACTGTCACTTCGCGTATGGTTCAAAATGACCTTGATTTTGTAGCCAAGGGAATTACCTTACAGAAAGCCACTTCTTACGTCATCTCATACTTTATCTGTCAAAATCTCCCTGTTAATTTAGTTCAACTCGCGGACACGCTCGTAGTGTAAAATCGAATTATCAACCGGGTTTTTAGAATGCCAATCAAAAAACTCACAGCGGATTCAGATTCGAAGTTCTAAGTGAGGTCTTACAGAATCACACCGAAGCTGCGACCTAGTTTGAAGGGTAAGAGTGCTGGTGTAGTTTCAGGCACACGGCTTTATCTCAGGGATGGTAATGCACCAGCGATGTCTCTAGTATTGCTCATAGACTGCGCGTATGAAAAACCATCATGTTGGACGCCTAAAAGTGTACCTTACAATTATTTACCTTTACCTACCTACAAAACAAGCTTTTTTACGTTACTGTACATCGTTCTCAGATATTCTCAGTTAATAGTCCTTGCCTAAAGAAAAACTCAACGTGTATTTAATTCGGTAGTAGCAAGTATCGGTGGCTCTAACACCCCAAGTTTAATCTTCCACTAACGCATTAGTTTGGTATTGCTGTTTGCCAAATCACCACATCCGCTATGCACGTCTAGCTGGTTCCGATTTAAATAAATATTTCTTTTTCATTTACTAAAGTAAACTTTCCTCAGCACTTGCGACCTGTTTATAAAATAAAATGTCTACGATTTTCTTGAGTAGCATTACATTTGTCGTAAATCAAACAAAGCTTGGCTAATCCAACAGCAGGTATAATGGTGCCGGAAGAGGTACCGTGTCCTGACGTCACGTCTTTTCTTCCAATAGTCTCGTCTCAAGTTTTAATGGCGCAAAAGTTAATGGCGTGTAATGTCCTAATGATTGACGCCACCTAGCAAAATAAGCCGTAGTTAACGAGCGTCGGCCATTGGATCATACGCATAATTTCTCACTTGCTCAATTAGCAGCTCATCCAACCGTGGCTTATTGGCATTCGTTGAATAAATCACATTCAGAACTTATCTACGATTATCCGACCCTTGAACAGATTTAACTGGTAATATATTTTGATAAAAGACAAAACAGTAGCACTAATATTATAAAGGCGAAAGTCTGAGTGAGTGTGTGTGAGTTTGTATATTTTTCGCTCTTTCACGCCTCAATGGATGATCGGATTTCGATGACATTTGGTATGGTAGATAGCTTATACTTTTTATCCCGGTCTGCGCGGGTGAAACCGCGGGGCACAGCTAGTTAATAATAAATCTTAAAATTTTCCTCAATTCTGAGAATCACGTCGGTAGCCAGTTATTAAGCAGGCACCAAAAAAAAATATTGCGATAATAATTTATAACGACTGCGTCGATGAAAGAAAAACTGCAATTTCCTAATATCATAATAATAAACTGCATACACACGACAAACGACTTTAAAATTACACCTAATTATTCGCATTTATGAAACAGCAGTAGCTAGGTCGTTTGGGCGGGCGGCGAGGTTACGGGGGGCGGGCGGAACATTACACGCTTCAGCATCGCACGCACCGCTTGTTTACGTTTTTCATAACCACGTTTCTACTAAAAATACTTTAGCATCCTGCCGTTTGAGGCTCACGCCATTGGTCGGCGCAAGCGCAGGAAGCCGGGGAGGACTCGGGGGCCAAAGGGGCCGCCGGGGGCCCCTCGCCCACCGACCCCTCACCCCGCCGCCGCCGCACACATCGCCCGGTTTATATGAAAGTATCAGAAAGGCCAGCCTAACTCGTGGGGCAGCAGAAATAACCCTGAACGCTGGAAACATCAGACTAGCAGGCAGTCGTGTTGTGCGTCTCATAGTGTTAACTAGTGACATCAAACATGGTTCTGGATACAGCAGACTGGGTAGGTGTCCAGAAAATGAAAATAAATCGATTTAAATTAACTTATTAAGACTTACATTAAAATTATGTGGCTCAGGCATGTTACTAATTATTCAAAATGAAATATGGGGGGATATTTGAGAAGAAAACAAATGGCGATAGCCGTTGAGTGGAAGCTAACAGGTGCTGTCACGGCGTTCGTCTACGGCCCAAAGATTTTGTGGTTGAGTGACAGCCGTCGCGGAAGTGACAACTAACTTAGCGTTTGTTTTGTTTTTTCTAACAGTTAAATCTACATGTGACAATGACACTTAACATGATGCAGCTGTCAACGTATAACTTTACATTGTTATAAAAATTTCATAATGCTTGAATCAAATAATGCTGATAAAATTATTTAAATGTTTTGTGAGATTTTTATTACAATGCTAGTAGGTAGGTAATGTTAGTAAGCTAGTTTTATCAGTAAGTACCTAAAACTAAATAAAATACAACTATACTTTTCATAGACAGGCTCAGCAATTAATCAGTTAAATTATTTTGATAAAGCTTTTAACATAATGATAGGAATGTCATGTTTGCAAGTTCCTATCGTAGCATTGTTCAAATTAATTACACATTTACATATTCTCTCTTTCTATTCTACTAATTTGGTTAACTCGTATTCATTGAATATTTTTTTTTAAAGTATCAATAGAATAATGTACATGAAGATGTAGAGTTACTTCTTGCCGTATTTTTTTAATATTTTATCGAACATCAATATTAATTTTATTTTAGATGTATCAAATATATTTTTTGATAATGTGTATCAAAAAATATATTTGATATTCTACATAAAAGAGATATTAAAATTTCATTTTTGTTTTATAAATGTAATTGTAGTCATTCAACTTCTGTTGTGCAATTCATTCAATTACTATTGAAATAGCTTAGTCTGGATTTAAAAACATGAACATATGCCAAAGCTTTGGAATGATTGCATTAGGAAGCCTTTTAGTAACTTACAATCGCATGAGTTTTAAACTCTTCAAAGCAATGTAAAGCATCACAAAGTTTTAAGTATTTAAAGTCTACTTGAAATGAATGTTTGAGCATGTACGCAAGTCCAACAGGTCTATTTCAGTTTCAATTGCACATAAAATAAATTTATTATGCTTTAGTAACGCAATCCCACGGAAAAGTTGTGTCTACCATCTATTTATCTGCTCAGAAATCCACGTATTTTAATAAATATTTTCGTGCACATTACTTTCCACGAAAATATTTTTATTTACAGTGCCAACACAAATAAAGCCAATGAAACATTCTTGAAAACATGCAGATACAATGCAATAACTTTGATAAATAATAAGACAGGCTTTATTTTAAATAGCTTTCTGCTATTGCTATGAGTTTACAATGGTTAATAACACGCGTGTTCTACAATTTTGTTTCAAAAATAAAATAATATTTTCATTTAACTTTCAGGCCGATGAGCTCCCCCCAGAACAGATTGCCGGTAAGTTCACTGACCTTATTAAACCGATTGCTAACATTTATTTTTAATCCAAACGCTCGAATAAAAAACATTTTAAAATACAACATGAAAATGTTATAATGTTTACATAAATGATGGAAAAACGCAAGCTTTGTATTGGCTATACGCCAACTATACAATGGAGGATGAAGTTAATAAAAGGGGACTCGTGCGTAGCGAGAAGAATTAATGATTTAAATTTTGCATGTGGGCCTAATTAGGAAGACGAAAATAGGAAAAGACTATATATTAAAACACTTGAAAAAAAACTTGTTTGTTTGTTTGTTTCTTAAAAATGGGGAAAATCCTATATAAACAGTGATATACTTTTAAAAAGGTATACAAACGCGCCTACTATCGTATCCAACCAAATATGTTGTAAAGTCCACTATTTATTATGTGCCTAAAATCCATGAGACAACAGGATTATGATTTGTCAAAAGTTAATGAAGATATTACTAACATGTGTGTTGTTGTGGGTGTGCCAGCCATTTGAAACTGTGCATAAAATTTTAATTTATATTGCACTTTTCCACATGGTTGCTACACTATGAATTTGATTGTAAATAGCACCTGGTTCTAAAGCTTTTGAACTTACACTAAAGTACACCCCAAGGAGTTTACCTGTCGCAGAATAAATGTACCATGACTTTTTTCGCACAAAAGAACGGTAAAAATAAAGCACTTTTAAAAAAAATCGTACCTAATAATTCTGAAAGTGTAAAAACTGCAACGCTTGAGAATCATAAAGGAAAACATTACGAAAATTCAAGTAGGTATTTACAGTGTAATGTAATGCATGCGTTAAACCTTGCTACATTTTCTGACTCAGAAGTGCGCAAAAGTGTGCATGAGGAAAATATATTGGTTTCGGGAAGATTGTTTTTAAACATCTGTAAAAAAAAGTATTTTACTGCTTTCATTCAATGCATTGTCATGCCAAGTAGATACAACAGCTTCTGTTACTGGTTGCCTGTCGGAAATCGAATAAAATATAGTTCCAATTAATTAGTTTTATTAATTTCTCAGTACAAGTGCGAACATGTTGCGTCAGACGTACACAAACTAATGATTAAATGTATCAGTGCCAAGTATTAACCAGTCATCATCATCTGCCTAGCCCTTCCCAAGTATGTTGGGCTCGACTTCCAGTCTTACCGGATGCAGCTGAATACCCCTATTTCAAATGGACCGACTGCCTATCTGATCTTCACAACCAAGTATTAGCAAGTAAAAAAAAAAAAAACACAGTACGTTTGAAGTTCTGATACATTGATAATAACTTTTCTGCAGAAATGAAAACATTTTCTTATATAAACACAGACAAGACGATGTTCTGTTTATGTTATTACAAGAAAATTGTTATTTTTCTCTAGTGTAGAAAAAACAATGATGTCGTATTTCGAAATTTGTTTCTAGAAAACGATAGGAATGTTCTCCTCTCCAAATTGCTATAAAACAAATTAAGAGATTATAAAGGATTTTCCACAACTAAGTATTATTTCGATCATACTTCTTCTTAATAAAACTAGTTAATTGTTTTGTTCTCTCGAATACGACTCTTATTTTTATTTCACTGATAGGATTTATGAGTTGTTCAATGGCCAAAGATTTACTAAAGAATATTTAATTAAAGAAAAAGACTTCTTAGATTCAAAGCTCACTGTTAGGAACTTTAATCTATATATATATAAATGAATCCCTATTTTCCTTGGTCACGGCATCACGCGTGAACGGCTGGACCGATTTCGATAATTCTTTTTTTGTTTTGTTTGATAATGTTAAGAGAAGGTTCTTAGGTAGGTAGGAGGTAGGAAGTAGGTAGTAGCAGGTAGGTAGTGGTAGGTAGGTGGTAGTGGGTAGGAAAAAGTGCATTGCAACGCATGCCGGGATCAGCTAGTACATAGATAAAATAACACAAAAAACCTGAAAGGTATCATGTTACCTAACGTGTAGGTTATTTTAAACCATTTTTTGGAATGGTTAAATATTACTTCGCGTGACGTTTTAACATGCTGAAAGTTGCATCAATCGTTACACGGCTAACAAAGTGCAAGAGTTCTTTGTTTATAGGCGTATCATAAAATCGGCTTGGGTGTTTGGTCGATGGCGGGCGCGGCGGCCGGCGTGGCAACACGGCTGGACGCCTGCCAACGGACCGTGGAAATCAGATAGAACGGGCTATCGTCATTGTTTAACCAATAACGTGGAACCAATTTCACAGAACTTCGAAATAACTTTGTACCGTTATTATCGATATTTCGGTTCTAAATTCGAATGATGACTAATTGAAAGCTCACGCTATGTGTGCCACTGGTTTAATGTTTATTACTAAAATTATTTCGGTATTCAAACGGTTACAGCTATTCCTAATGTTTACAATAGTTTGCGATCCCTACAACATTACTTTGTTTACATACAATGACATGATGGCAGTGTATGCAACATGAAAGCGGCGCGAATTCACTTACTCACTACGACATGTTTGAATCGAGGTGCGCGTTTTCATTATTTGACGTAAACACGTATAACCATTTTTCGTGGAAACTCACCTATTTTATGTCATTTTATTTAAATTACTCATGTTTATCTATTTCTGAAATCATTATGAGCTTTGAAGTCGGGATTAACGTAAGGGACTTTTTTATTAAAAGTATAAAGTTTGACAGGTTTACACGTACGCATTAAGGTTAATATAAATGTTTTTATTTTTACAACAGTATTAAAATTATTTTTTATTTGAATATTGTTTCAGTTTACCAATTTCCACGACTATAAATAAGTATATCAAAGAAGAAATTAAATTTTCATAACATGTCGTTAATATTTTGAATTATTTTAGTAGACACTTTCTGGATATCAGAGTCAACACCTACTCGAGTTTGTTTAAAGTTTGGATTTCCACAATAAACTACACGTAAATCGTTTATATTCCACGATATCTGCCAACGAACCTAAATCATGCGAGTCCAGCGCTGGACATCACGATTGCAAGCCAAATGCATGAAATACTGTTATTGCAATTTGTTATAGTGACTTATTGCTGTCCCTACACTCATTCATGATTGCGTACATTCAAAATTTCCATAACAAACTGCCGCAGTTCATCATAATAATATTGACGTAGGACATGTTTTAACTGTGTCATAAAAGAATTATGTGAAACGTCTTTTAAGATGCTTGTGATATGTAACCCGATATAAAATGTTCCAAAAAGCTTTAATTGATAAAGCCATAAAGCTCGCTTCCCCCGTGCCCTGAATCTAAAAAAGAAACTTTGCAGTGGATTGCAGTAGCACCTCGCTCGTATCTTGAGTTTGTACCGATTTTGCAAGCGTATCGCACCGCCAGTGGGTGAGTAATTAATAAACAGCTAAAATCTAGAAGAAAAAAACGCAATAAAACTCATGGGACTTTGAGACAACTGCCAAGAAGTCTTGACGATTAAAATTAACACTCTGGCAAAAAAAAAATAATGTTTTTAAAACTATTTTGTTGCCAACATTACATGGAACAGCTGCACAATGTTGGTTAGAGCTGCGTTATCTCGCTCTACTGATTATAACATTAAAAAAACTAAAATGTAAATTTTTGTGATGCATGGATAATTAGAAGATTATAAAAAGTTTTATCGTCGGCTTCATCCTTGATTCTAATTGCGCCAGTCACAAAACTCGTCACCCTTAATTATTGAGGATACTAGACCCGGTGAAATGTGGTACTGTCCACAGATTTAGATTTATTAACTCACTGTAGCGGATATTACGTATTATAAAATATTCAAAAGAATAAGTTGACTCACTCGACTGGAATTTTTCGACACGTGTAGTACAGATTGGAACTCGTCATTGTCGTGTATGAGGTCCTGCTCTACCTGCCCACATTTCTAGATACACTGAAGGTGCCGTTACCTTCGTAAAACATTTCAGGCTCAAATAACCAGAAATATCCCAAAACAATTAAGGAACTACGTGTACAGAACCCACTGAGACGTAAAAGCAGTTATATGGCTACAAATTGCGTTGCGCTGGGTTCAGTGTGTCATGTCTAAAACGGTTGCAAATAAAATCCAACTGCATACAGTAGCCGTGCGGTCCTGAGTCGAACCACAGCGCTTTCAGAGAGCGTACCTCCACGCTATGAATGAGATCAAAAGTTTACATAGGTAACCAATATCAGCCGTAAAAATGGTTTAAAGGGGTTTTATAGGACAATGAAACGTCTTTGTTTGCTTTGAAGTGACGGATATATCCTTTATCATCAAAATATATAAACTCTGAATGGAAAATTTCCTCTACTATTTATCACTCAAGCAAGTCATTAAAACACTGAAAGAGTTTATTTCGGTGGGCAACATAAGAATTTTATATATTTATATTAAATTCGATGACGCACGTTCGTTATTACGGCTATCAAACTAAAAGTCAAGAAAGTTATGATGAAAAATTTATTACAGTCGTTTAGTCATCGGAAATGATTATTAACTTATTCCAACGAGTACATGTTATCGGTTTTAAGAGTATTCCACAGCTGAATTAAATATAGTTTAATCATGGTCGTAAACCTTGTGCCAATACGCTGTGCTTGCGTAAAGAGCGCTAAGTAGTTTGTGCAAGTGGACAGCTAAAGTAAATAAACATGAATGAGTGAAAGATTCATGACGAAGTGACTGCTCTTCGTTTACGCCGGTCCATTAAATACTCCGATAATTTATTATGAATTTAAAACTATTTCGAACGCAACGAATTACACGCGCCTGCGTTACTTGGTTTTATCGTATTGCGAAAGATATGACCAGCTATGCCACTGACCAATACTCCCTCTTGAAACAGCATTTAAAGCATGCATATTAAGCGTTTTATATACGCCAAAATGTTGCCTCTTATAGTTGAAGAAGATATTAACGGTTTCGCAATTTAAGAAGAGCTCTACTCAGAGCTTTTAAGAATTTGACGTTCACGAATGTTGTGAAAAAGGACATGGTAGTGTTTGATAGGGCGGCTATGAGAGACATGCATGTTGGTGTTGTTTTTGTTATTTACTGTCGCCCTAGATTCTCGCGCTGTGCCAAGCGCGCGCCGCGACGCTTGGGCGCACCGGTGCACCACGCTGATGCACCGAAATAGCTGCATTGCACAACTTATTTGCAACGCATCTCAGTGCATTGAACCGATGTCCTAATCTCATCGCTAACCGCCCAGCCGAACGATCAGTTTAACTAGTTTTATTGCCAGTGCAACACAGCATTTCTCTGGTCTTCAAAAAGGATATTGAACAAAAAAAGTCACTTCAAGCCTAGTCCAAATCCAACGTACAATTGACATCATGTCACATCCGCTAAATATGGACGGTACGAGACGGCGAGCGATTGATTTGTAGTTGAGTTACGTAATGTTCTGGTGGATGAGTTAACGCAGAATGTTTGTTGCAGTCCTGCGCAAGGCGTTCGATGGCTTCGACCACAACCGCTCGGGCAGCATCCCTTGCGACTTCGTCGCGGACATCCTCCGGATGATGGGACAGCCCTTCAATAAGAAAATCCTTGAAGAGCTCATCGAGGAAGTCGATGCTGACAGTGAGTTTTTATCCTGTGTTACTGCTTTTTGTTGTTTAAAATGTGTCGATCAAAGCTAACCACTTTATTATACACCATATATAAAAAAAGAAACTATGGCTGTCGTATATTTGGATCAATAGATTATTTTTAAACTTTTGCTCAGACGCAGTCTATCTATGATTCGGAACTTTATTTATATAGCGAACATTTGCTATGCACGTTACTGCTTTGTTAAGCAGTTTGAATTACATTTTATGTTAATTTCTTGAAGATCAAGAGCTAAACTAGACTGCTAATATCTTGGCCAGGCCAAGGTTTTTGTCTACTGCTTATTTATATCTATATAAGATGATGGGAACAACATTTTATTATTACCATCGTTAATTTTGGTACTAAACACTATTTATCAAGTGGGTAGCTTTCGCGTTCATTGTCCTACATGAGCGTATAAATAAGAAGAATTGTTTGAATTCCAGAGTCGGGTCGTCTTGAGTTCGGAGAGTTCGTGACGCTGGCCGCCAAGTTCATCGTTGAGGAGGACGCGGAAGCCATGCAGAAGGAGCTCCGGGAAGCGTTCAGATTATACGACAAGGAAGGTAGGAATCACACCTTCACACGCATTCTGAGAAACGATTCGGAGATGATACTAGTATCCATGTCTTCAAAAATTGTCCTTGCATCAGTATTTTTGGCAGTAGTCTTTGAAGCTAGCAATTTCTTTCAACATTTTGTTTATATTGAAATTGGAAGCTGCAATGTGTTATTTTGGAGAGGCCATGAATTATTAAAGTGTCGGTTACCTTTAGATTCTTCTTAAACTCAGCAATATTAAAATGGCAATTATTTCAACCCAAACTCCAGGCAATAATAAAGCGTTTTCCTGACAGGCAACGGTTACATTCCCACGTCAAGCTTGCGCGAGATCCTTCGCGAGTTGGACGAGCAGCTGACAGAGGTTGAACTGGACGGCATCATCCAGGAGATCGATACCGACGGCAGTGGTACCGTGGACTTCGATGGTGAGACATAACCACTCATACTACACAAGTAGTTAGAGCCTTAGAACGTTTGAGAGAAGATAAGCAGAACTGGGAACCTAGTACAAGGCAGCAAGGGAGCAGGTGTATGAGAACTTTCAGGCAACATCTATATTTATATTTGGTTCAAGACGAGGCAAATTTTGAATCATTAAGTATGAGTTATGTTTCTGGTCTGGGTTCATCGTCAGCCTCCCCCGATACCTGAACACAACCACAACCCATATGTGACTTCGCAGTGGGTGGACAATGGACATGAGCCAAATCGAAACGTTTAACATTTAGAACATCGCATATTAATTAGTGCCGATACTAATACAGAATGCATAAATTTATAGGTCATCCTATTTGTACATGTGCACACTTACTTCAGCAAATTAATATATTGTTTCAGAGTTCATGGAGATGATGACAGGAGAATAAACTTGTGTATCTACACACTTTTATATATTCATATGATCTAATATAAGGAATCTCTACTATATTTCGGTACTTCAACCTTTCGAGTCTTGGGAACATTGGACGAGATCACTTCAAGCGATGGAATGAAAACATCACATCTGTTTCATTGGTCAATATCATTCAAGTATTATGTATGTATTGTACAAAATAATATTTTGTTCTTGTTTAATTGATGTGTGTGATTGCGTATAATGTTTATATCTACTTTATTAATAAATCTTTTATTCTATTACCTATGTTTGAATGAGGTCTCCGACATAACCGCTACCGACGGATTTAGACCGCAACGCGATGTAAGAACGACTAATTCTTAAAATAATATTCGTGTCGAGAATGTTGAGATATCATTTCATTTCTTAAGATTTCTATTCAAGATAAATATAATGACTTCTCTGTTTTTAAAGCGGACGCCAAATTGTCCTAGATAATTTTGATGACATAAAACTTTAAGATATTTGGCGGTCAGCCAGACACAAGTAATGGGACCATTGGAGATAACATTCCGCGTTTAAGAGCTATAATTATTGTGAAACTAAACATTACTGCAGGCTGAATTACTAAATAAAAACACATTTCAATAATAATTATTGTTTATTACGTAATTCTTTGTTCATCGTTTTCATTATAATCAGGATCGCCAAATAAGTAAATAACATTCAAAATATTATTGTACCTTAGGTCAGTATATGTATAAAATATACGCACATAGCGGGGATTATTCACGATTTTATGACACATTTATAAATACCCACATTCTCACATTCTTTGACATAGATATCAATTTCGTATGGCGTTTGCATACCTACCATTTATTAAAACATATTATAATTAAATGCATCTCTTTTATAATAAGTATTCAATTAAAATAAACCAATCATTTCACACAAACTATCATAGTAGGTAGGTATGTTAAATAATATTGGACACATTTGCTGAACATAATTTTACTTACCAAATTAATTATATAAAAAATAAATCTCTTAAATAACTTAAAAGCCTACATAAAACGTAGACCCTGCTTAATAATACGAAATAAGTAGTACGTAGTAGTTATTTTGTAAAGGAGTCTTGGTGAAATAAATCAGATATTAAAAAGAGAGTTTAGCGGCGTTTTTTTACGTCGGATGACATCTACTAAATAAATAAAATAACATTACATAATATATAGCAGAATATATCTTTTTTGGCTCGTTACCAAGTCCGAATATCACGACTGGAATGAGACACTAGTTAATGTTCCGCAGATGAACAATAAAGCACCCTATATATATAATATTCTGGAATATATTTAAACACTATAATATAATTGTTACGCGCATAATTTGAAGGACATGCATATACATACAGTAATATAAGTAAATATTGTATAAGCTATAATATATGGTCGTAGAACATTGAGGCAATGACAGATATCACTATCACAATTTAGTAGATTTTAGCCGCCTTCTCATGGCACTTAGCACATTCACGAAAGACAATAAAATTCGATGTCACCTTATAAACACACAGTTAACATTTCTTCAGCTAAATAATTATTTTTACAATACTTCAAAGTCAAATATTAAAATTCATTGGTAACGTATTTAACAACTAAGCTTTACAAAGAGTCTTCGATTAAAACATTATAGCTATTCATCCTTAGTGTAACAGTGTTTAATGCATATGTGTATGTACATCTATACATATCTCTCACAATCTCTTTAGCATCTTGGCTTCGGATAGCTAGATTTATCTAAGATTTCGTAAAGAACTACCTACAGATGAGATCTCAATTTGAACTATGTTTTACCAAACGTCCCTCTCATGCCTGAATATTCAAAGCTAATTATCACATTTTACAGACACGTTTAGTATTACAATGCAATAAATTACTAAATTTATTTTCATAAATGAAAACATAGTGCTTGCCTATCACATATTAACAACCAGCGAACAAACATAATGCACTACATTACAAACATATCGAGCGTTACTTGCGGTTCTATTGTTCATATAGAGCAGCTAGCTAACTGAATTCCGATCCAAATGATTACTATACTTCTAAGGAATGAGCGACAGGATGCTGGTCGGAACTGGCGAGGCAATAGTGAGCTATACAGGTGGTCTTATTTAAAATATTCTTGTTTACCTAACTAGAAATAGTTTTATGAATACTGTTTAAGTAGATAGATCTTCATTCCTTTTAAAGCTGGCTGTGTCTTTGAGACGCAACCCACGAACAGTCCAGTTGCGAAATATTCATAATACTCTGAAACAAGGCAAAATACATTTTAGTGTAAATCCTTACAAATTAGTAATTTGTTATATTATTTATATAAAACCTTGGCAACAGCTGCAACAATGAAGATCATTCCAAAACATCTTCTATTTTAATAATAAACAAACGGATTCACACATCATCTGCCTAGCCTTTTCCCAAACTATCTTAGAGTCGGCTTCCAGTCTAACCGGATGCAGCTGAGTACCAGTATTTTACATGAAGCGAATGCCTATCTGATCTCCACAACCCAGTAACTGGGTAATACGATACCCCTTGGTAAGACTGGAAAACGAATTCACACAATATGTTGCAAATTAAATGTGGATTTCAGTATTATTTAAACATGCCTTACCTAACTGAAACTTTAGTCAAAATATTAGTTGGGTGTAGAGGTGCTATTTAAATCTCAATAAGTAAATTATAATTACCTCACGTCGCCACACTGGCTTTTGACTAGTAGAAGTATCGCCACAAATACATTAGTGCAGTATAGGAGGTGGCGGCCGGGAGCGGCTGTTGTTGGGCTTGGGCACCGCGCTGGGGTCCAGCAGGCCCGCGTCCTTCTGCTGGGGCGCGCGGGCGCCGGGCCCCTTGCGGCGCCGGCTCAGCCACGGCGGCGGCGGGCCCTCGCACCACGCCGTGCGCGCCCACTCGCGCGGCTCCGCGCCCAGCCGCGAGCACTCGCGCGCGTACGCACGGTACGCCGCGCAGTGGCACCGCGTGCCTGAACAACTACGCGCGTCCACCTCGCAAGCTTCTTGGTAGTTGTGGGGATTCACTTTAGTCGTACAATCAGTGAATGCCTCGTATCGTACAAATCCGCGACATAACCGTCGAGCCTTCATCACCCTAGACTGACGATAATTATTCGGTCCCGGACGCTTCTGGCGCCGCGTGCACGCCCGCGTTCCTCCTACTCGCCATGAAGATCCGAACCGCCAAGTATCATTGAGTAGCCTACCATCACGAGTTTTCATATCGTCTCTAGCTACCGAATTAAAATTGCCGCAGAGACCGCACAATTTTCCTTTATACACACTAGACACTGTAACTTCGAGAAAACCATCACCGTCCCATAGCATCTGTATACCGATATCAGCCTTTAGTAGAACAGATCCATTACTGCGGGTTATTTCTGCAACTCCGTTAATTTTATGAGGCAGTGGCACTCTATGTCCATTAACTTTTATTCGCATCTTCTTGCCCATGTTTATCTTAGTGGGGCCTATGCGAAGGGTTGCCGTTCGAGTCCACGACGAGTGAGATGTATTTCTAGCATCGTTTGATATTCTGATCGAGAACGAGCCATTAGCACAATCTGAAGCCAATTGATACTTGCAAGATCCTTGGAAACTATAAAACTTTCCGTCGAAAGTTTTATAGTGGGGGTCTCCGAACACCGTGCAGATTCCATCGATGTCGACGCACTTCTGACAGCACTGTCCAGGCAGCTGCCGAAGCGTCTGGTCTGGAGGGCACGTCAGAACTGGACATCGTTCCATGGCACATCTCGGCTCGCCCCCATGACATTCGCATGACTTGCAGGCATCCAGTTGCCATGTTTCACCGTCCTGTAACCACACAATGATAGGTAAGTTGTTAGGTCTTGTATAACACACTTTTCTGTGGAACTAATCAGTTTAAGGTAAAATGGTAAAGGTCTCAAAATTAATACAAAATACACAGGATATAAAGGGTGTAAAACAACTCTTAACGAAGCCGAAAGGCACTGGTTCTCCCTGTCATTGCGATAATTTTTTTGTTATACACCATACCTGGGAACCTTTAAGTTACGGAGATATTAGGGGTCAAAGTTCTTACTTTTTGACAAGTATTTTTTTAAATACAAGTTTTTAATGTAAGATTTTTACTTTAAACGCCTCCACGACCCCCGTACTATTCAATCCGTCCATCAGCACAATGTTTTGAGTGCGTTACATTGAGTTCTACCACAAAACATGATTTTACACCCCCCCAAAAAAAGTCGTTTCCCAGCAATATTTTTTGCGTAAAGTTACTTAGTTTCATGTACAGAATGCTTGGTTGACGGCTTCGTGATGAGGTGATTTACACGGTGTATAAGGTGTTGTTTTGCATCCTCGTCAAATTCAAGGAGGTAACTAGGATAATAATTCTCGTCCCGAATCCATAATAGGGTAGGTAATTTTTATTTTTATTCTTTTTTATGGAAATCGGTAAGTGTGAACCACCCTTGTTTTAAACGCAGCCTGTCTGATCCTCGCCTTATAATAGCGCTTTCACACATAACAACAATCTCAAACGTGTATTCGATAATTTCTTATTCCCTAAACCAAGTTAAGGGGGTTATTCTGAAATACTGATAAACTTAAACAACCAAAAAAATCTGCCATTATTAATAATCAACTAGGTACCGTAATTTTAATTGATTATTTATGTCTTTTGTGACAACCTCCTGAATTTTGACGAGGATGCAAAACAACACCTTGTATGTTGTCTTTTATGGCCTTGCTTTAAGAGTTGTTTAAGATCTTTTAGTCCTTCCAGATCATCATCTGCCTTGCCCTTTCCCAACTATGTTGGGGTCGGCTTCCACTCTAACCGGCTGCAGGTAAATACCAGTATTTTACATGGAGCGACTGCCATTCTGACCTCCACAACTCGGTTAGTACTAGTAATTCGATGGTAAGACTTTTAGTCCTTCCAGCTGACTAGCGGCACATACAAAACTGATTCTATACAATTAAAAATCAAACAACAAAACCTTGAATCATATTTTCAAAACGCAAATTGTAGTTGAAGTTGTAAGAGAAGAACCAAAGGCAGTCGTATTGAATAAATTAAGTCAACTTCTCTCAAATCAACATAGTTTAAACGAACCTGATAAGTCTTCCTGCCGATGACACAAGCGGCCTTAGCCTCCTCGACCTGGGGACACTCGGGGCAGCACTTGCCGGGTGGGGGTGGCAGTGCACGCGCCCCGCACGTGAGTACAGGACACGTGTGACGCGTGCACACCGCCGTGCCGTTCAAGCACGTGCAGTCCGTGCACGGATCCACACGGAAAGGGCTCAGGTGTGCGTGGTACTCCTTCCCAATTATACAAGGCTTCAACAGCATGGTGCCTGAAACTGAGATTGAAATTATATTAGACGATGTCTAAAGCTTTTAATAGAATAGTTTGGGGTGTAACCATGGAGATTGGTGTTGTTATAACACTTGACGACTTTCGACTCTATTTAAACTGACAGCAGAGAATTTTGGTTACTATTTTTATTTCATTTGAATGAATGCATCTGAATCTGGCTCTTGATCCAAACCCCAAGTGAGAGCTTCGACAGATCGAGTTCGTCGAGGCTCTTGGCTATAAGGCCATTGGCCGTTACGACAATACAGGTACAGTGATAGCCGAGTCCACATTCCACGTATTCCATCATTCATTTATCATTACTATCTTATGACAGTATGACTAGATGTTGAAAGTAGACGCAGTCAACTAAGCTTGCACATTCAGTTAGCTATACAAGTCAATGTTCAATCAATAGTTTTTATTCACCCTTAACCATGTGGAAGTCATAATTACCAAATAAAAACATGATAAACCACTTTTACTAAGGAAACAACGCTGAAACCGACAAAAAAAAACAGCTTTCCCATATATTTGCAGATTATTCGTCAAGATGCAGGGAACACGGGACGGTGTTTTTCGTGATTTCAGGATATCACCTACCCTACATCCAACTAAAGTTATATGCGACACGATCTGACATATTAAGCATACGAGGTATCGTCGTCGCTAGCTATCGCAATATGATTCAACGGTCTATGCTTACACCCTTTCTGTAATGATAGAGTAACTGTTGATGCAACAGATTTCACAGTTTAGGTACTCCTTAACTAAACAGAAGAGTGAATACTCAAGTAGCCTATCTTGTGAGCCCTGTAGGTTGTTACTAAAATACATAAACGGCAGAGGGCTTTGCGGCTTATTCGTTACAACCTGGGTGTTGTAGTGGATGTCAAGGAGGTCTTTATAATGAAATGTTAAACTTACTTGGTAGTATTTTATCGGAGGTTGGATGCGTGCACCTGGGACAGCACTCCCCGAGTGGCGTGAACTGCTGCGCACGCGTGCACGGCAGCACGGGACACGCGCGCTTGGCGCACGAGAGTGCACCGCGCACACAGCGGCACGACAGGCACGGCTCCTCCGGGATGCGCACGTCACGGCCCTCCCAAACACGCTGCCCGTTTATCACGCACTCTGAAATATTAAAATGATACATTAAAAAATCGTTAAACTATAGACAGACCTTTTCAAGGCTAAGGAATCCCATTAATCAACCATAAACTCTTTTTAGATTTTACACACGAACTCATTACCATGAATTTATAGCAGCGCTAAAAGTCAAACGTCCTTTCGTTCCCTCAGCAAATAAATGAATACAAAAGAGATTCCTTTTAGGGAAAACAAACTCTTTAGATTAGCAGTAAAAGCTTAAAACAAAAATCCCAGCCATTGTTCGCTAAATTGGAATGAGGCCTCTGGCGGCGCAGCGACTACGACAAAGCGCAAACTCCATAAATTAGTGCGGGTAGACGATGAATCAATCAGGGGCTAATGAATGACGTAGTGCGGACGGCCGCACACGGCGCGCCCCCCTGCGCACCCCCGTACACCGTGCAGCCTCTCGCTTATAGTATAGCTCGCCCCGACGCGGCATACATCAGACCACACTTCTTAACTAGAACTGCTGCTGTACCCAACAATATTCGCCGCTGCGCGCTATATTTGTTCATTCATTTATTTATTTTACTATTTATGTACACACAGTAGAGAACACAATATTCATTATGGTGTGATGTTCATAATACGAGAACGATTGAACGTGATCTCGTATTTTCTAGTATTCGTTTATTTCTGACCAGAATACAATTATAATGGTAGAATATACGAACAGAATATAAACCATTAGGCCTGGAATTCCAATGAGAAAATGATATAAAGTCCCTGTTGAGCGTGTTTTATTCGGTCCGTATAAAACCCTCGGCGAGGCATTAAAATGATAAAGCGTTTAGAGTTTCAGTGTACGTTATTTACATTTATTTTGTCCTCATGTTAGAATACGTTTCATTCAACAGTCACGGACATTGGATTCAAGGCGCGCTGGACCGCCTCGGCCGCCTCGCCGCATATAATTGTGACAATGAAAACGGTCAAGTGTCTGTCGTAAAACTAGAGACGACTACACAAAGTAGGCTGTCCTTTTGTAGGCACACAATTAAGTATTCATCGTTGGTGCGCGCCGTTTATATGAGCGATGTGCTCTGTCATACAATGTGCCCCCCAAGCCCCAGCGCTATGCGCTATTCGATCATAAGTGTTGTTGTGTAATGAAGGTTTTGTTAAAACGCTATAAATATTTATCTATCCTTTGTCGATTTTGAAACATATTCTTCTTTTAGCGTGGTTAGTGCTTAACCTGGGTCCTGGTGTCAGAGTTTTATGCCGACCATGGGTCTCTGACTTAGCTTAACATGCCGACGAAAAACATCTCTCAGGCATGCTGGTTTCCTCACGATGTTTTCATTCACCAAAGCAAGTTATAATTATAATATACAATACGCACAGGAATCCGAAAAACATGAAATAAACATATGATAAGTGTGTATTTTTATATGTTGCCAATTCACTTATAATATTCTGATGTATTCTATTATATTAATGAAAACAAACCAGCCATTATTACCATTATCTGGATGTCCCCAATACATGTCATTAGATTATTATATTGCCTTCAATATGGTAGTATTTTTTTTTATTTGCGATGTGTTTGCTCTAGTCTAGGTCAGAAATGACAGAGGTAAAGTCGACGATGGTACGAGCTTACCCAGAAGAAGCCTGTTTACTCTAATTTTGAAGAGATTAGGGTTTGTAATACCATAATTCTCATTGTTTTCAAACGCTATGGAGACGACTGCTTACAACTCAAAGCAAGAATGTTAAACGGACACGCCCAAACACTTAGCAAAGATATATTTGTCTGAATTTCGTTTAAAGTTTCATGTGGTCATAAAATATGTATTACAAAGTCACATCACGCCACCGTTAGTACATCACAAGATAATTATTTCAATTTCTCAGGTTTTCGTCGCGGCATACCTAATAATACTCGGTTTACGAAACATCACTTGAATTTAGATTAGTTGTGTCGTGTAAAAACTTTTCTTCCTCAAACTTAATTTTAGCAGCGGGTCTTGTTTTTCTTTTCTTTTTATAATATGAGGAAATTCAATATAAATGTTGGTACAAATTATTACAGATACTGGCTCCAATTAGCTTCTTTTGCCGAATCATCACTAGGCCAATTTGCCGAATCGCCGTTTCTGTTTTTGGTAGAGCTTTCAAGCTTCGATAACTGACACACTAATCGTCACTTTTCACTTAAGCTCCATAAAAACATTTCCCATGTTGATAAGAAAAGAATCGTGAAGAATTAACAAGTAATGAAAAAACCTAATGCAGTGTTGGGATCGTAAAACAAACAAACAGAGGGCACACGTCGTGGTTCCCGCAGCAAAGCCTCGTCGGCCGCTTTGACCACCACACAAAAACCCACCCGCCCCAACCTTTTAAGTAGGTTGTTAACTTTTTGATTTATGGACAATAATAGAGACGCAACGCCGTGGGAGACTCGCAGACCACCACAAATATAATTTTAACGAACCCCCGTCGACTATAATAAGACCTTATTTCGTTGTCAATTTCTTTGTCTCTAGTTATAGAGTAGGCATCCGATAGAGGAAACGACTGCGCGAAACGCGCGTCTCGGGTGGTCCGCGCGCAGAAAACAATTTCAAAATAATTCCAGACCTCATAATTACAAAAGTACATCTTAAAAATTGGTTTTTGCTTTCATTACCACTAAAATTTCCACAATCAATTCTTTATACAAGTTCGCGCTTCATCTGGGATTTTATTGCAGACTTTAAATGCTTTTGTTGTTTAATCAGCATCCACGTACGGAGTAATTACTCTTTGGCGCCACCTCTATGTATATACATACATACCGCATCGCGAGCCTTTTATAGGCGGCTTGAAGAATAGCAAATAATTGTATAATAAGTTTTTTTTTTTTGTATTGTATCATGTAACCTTCAATATGTGGTATATTAAATTAAATTCAGTAGATGACTAAATTATTCTGTTGTTGTAATAGTCATCTCTAACTCGTATGGAGCAAGAAACGGGATTGGAATTATGGCACAGTGGTCCATTGTGTATCTCGTTGCTATGTCACGTTACATGTGTTATGTGGTCCGTCGTCGCATGGCGTCGTGTCGTGTGTGGGCGAATTGTCGCGACGAAGTACAAATACATAAAATATGAAAGCACACTAGGCAGCCGCAGGCACAGGTGGAACGTTAAACACCTTATCAATTCGTCTATTTTCGAAGCGTGGTGCAACGTCCGATAATTCCTTGATCTCCCCGCTTAGCGACTGGCGGGTAATTAATAAAATATAAACACAGGCAATAAAACGATAGTTAGGAATGTGTCGGCGATATTCAAAAGCGATATCGAGTCGTCATCTTGTAAATTACTATTATTTGATATGGAATTTAATAAACTTGTTAAGGTTTGGAAGCACAGGTAAATTGCTTGTCGTTATGGTTTTATTAAGTTCGCGTGGCGGCGTGTGTTTGTTTTTGTGTGGGATCATGGTGGTTGTTTTTGCGGCGCGCGCGTCTGGGTGGGCGCGGGCGCAGCGCTGTGCGAGACACGGCTGCGCCAGCGCAGGCCCGCGCCCCCGCGCCCTTGCGCGCCCGCCCCGCTCTCACGTTATGTGAGATGAATAACGTAGAGATACTCGGCAATTGCGGTGGGAACTGTTGGCGTGAAACGGCTAGGAAATTGTTTCAAATCGGTTTCGTTTTTATTACATAGACTTGCACAAATTCTCACAATCTCTCTGGGAAGGGTAAGATTTGTTTTGTAACGTAAAGGTACTATAAGTAGCTACCTTATCTTTCGTTATTGGAAAATAATTTCGTTCTTAAAAATTTCGAAGCAAAATTGCGTAGACTTATCTCAGTGCTTATGTACTAATAAGACCAAAAACAACGTAAAGCTCACCATCGCAAACAGGACAATTATAATGCGTATGCCTCTGATGTTTGGGCCTCTCGCAAGGTACGTAGCACTCTGGCTTGGTGATGGTGATGACTCCGGCCTCACACCTCAGGATTCTATTGTCTTCGTTCCACTCGGTGTGGGAGGCATGCTCGGTGCCGTTGTACCAGCATCCCTTGCACTTGGCACAGCAGCCCTCCCGAGGCATCACGACCGCGCAGTCGTCCATCTGCCCACACTCCTCCACGCCGCTCCGACACTCCACGAAGCCGTTCTAGAAAATATTAAGAGAGATTTGTTAGGCAAAAACAATTAAACATCTGCTAGCTAATAAAGGGAAGAGAAACGACGTCTTCGCAATGTTTTTAATTGTCATTTTAATCCATTAAGTCCAGCTACCGTCACTGCTTGCTTTTATTACAGGCCAGTGGCGTCCAAGATTACCTCAGCAAGATCATGGTTCAAGGACATTATCGGATTTTGAACCCATTTTATAGGTACTTTTAATTACTTAAACACACTACAACTGTACCCACAATGATTTTTTTAAACGCTTTGGTATAACACATTATAATAAAATATTTCTTGAAAAGTAGAAGCCCCAAGGTGTTCGCTGTGGCCTCTTCCAGCACACCAATTTTTTTATCAAACTCATTTTCATATAGAATCGATCAAAAAATCTTAACTAGACTGACCTAGACATTTATTTCAAGGGTCCTATTGATTTACGGCCGCAGTTGATTACTTTATTTATGTAATCAATATTGATACATTTGATTCAATTCAATTTCATTAGTAGTTGGTACTGGGTTCTCCTTATAAGTACAGTTAAAATGGTGCTGTACAACGAGTAAATAATGTAATAATAAACTAGCCAACTAATTGTGTCTCAGCATTCACATTTGTGTCAGCATCCATCACGGATGTACAATTGTATAAGCATTCCTTAACAATTTACCGAGGGCTCCTACATAAATTACATAAGTCTTAGGATTGTCACCAGTTACACTGACAATAGCAAATAAATTGTCCTTACATTACACATGTACAATATTTTATGAGGAAACAACAAACTGGCATAAAGACGACCTAATGATAAATAAATTTTATCGCGTTATTCTACCAATTACACGCTAGCTTTAATTAAAATTGGTTGGTTAATGAGCGGATGGTGGTATCAGGTAAAGCCAAATATTTGATTGCTCAATAAATATAGAACAAAGAATGGGAGCGAGCGAAGCCCCGGCTCGTGTCGAGGTTTTGTTACGGAAGAGGTTTCTCTGAAACTTTTCCTTGTTTGTCAGTTTTTTACAGTTTTAATATGCAGCGAATGTATTTGGGATTTTATTGGCACTTTGTTTTATTTATTTTTATTATTATCTTTTATGTGGTTTGTGGTTGCTATGCTGATATGGAAATGAAGAAATACATAAAGTGTGTCAGCTATTGTATGTAATGGCGAGTTTGCGAGTGCTGCGCAACGACCATCTGAGAGATTGGTATTGTTTTATGTTGTTTTTAATGTTCGTGGGCGACGCACTACTGTAATAATACGACCCTTGGACTGCTTGGACTTGCTTTTCTTAACTTCGACGTTGAGCATTACTTATGTCTGGTCAGTTAACGAAGGAGAAAAATGATATTGAAAAGAAATGATGTTACATACATGTTTGTTTCAAATAATTTAAAGTCAGGAAAATGATTGCTTAGAAAATTGATCAATATTAAGTTTACAATTAATTAAAATCGCAACATCCCATCATTCATCTTTCTTTCCTTACCAGTCGTATGATTTTGCCATAGCATTGCAATTATTCACCTACAATGCAATACGCTAAGCAGTTATTTTCTCTGAATGTACAATTCATTGGACTAAATACACTGACAGTACAAGCAAAAGCAAAAAATTCGAACTCACTTTCACAAAGAATGACAATACGTTTATGCAATTTTTGTAAGCAAGCCATAAAAAGCAGACACGTTCGCGGTCATATTGTCTAACCGAGGCTAAGGAATGCAATGATTCATCCAACATTACACGACTTTAAAAATCGGGAGCATAAAGACTGACTAGGAAAACAAATCGGAACTGATGAACAAATGCACATTTCAAAACACCAATTAAAATTATCTAATACGTAACGGTAATATTATGACTGTGTACTAACTGTGTATGAAGTATGGACATCCATAATAAGATCAAAAAGCATTGTCGTAATTGTATGCGTTTATTTTACGGCTCTTTGTTCTGGAACGCATTTGCATGGGCACGTGGCGTAGACGCAGTCAATGTTAATTGGTTTTCTACATAATAACCTCTCGGTACTCGTAGCTCGTGGGTATCAGCGTGCACGTACATATGTATACATTGTACGTAAATGGTATATAGGTATAAAGGGATCACAACGGCTCGTTAGTTTTTGCTAAGTTCCACTAATTGATATTGTATCCTCAACATTAAGTATTCGCGATGTCCTCAAAAACAAATGTGTAAAAATCCTGATGGATTATAGTTAGAATGTTACCTAAATTTCTAATCTGCCGAATGAATCTGCTGTAAAATTTATCTCGTTTGATCTAATATCCTTTTATCATGAAATGGTAGCACCTACTTCCATTGGTATTTTCTTTGCTTAGCTGATGTACAATGATTACTTTTTCATGGCTGGACGTAGCAGAGGTTTTTGGCAAACCGGTCAATGTAATTTTAAAGAACTGTTGATTATAACAACCACAACTTCAAAAATCCTTCATCTGTGACTCGTCAAAGTTATTCCAGGAAATGGTTTGTTAAAATAATATTGATCCATCCAAGAAGTCAAGCAACTTATTAGCATGTAAGCTAGCAGACATGATCAATATTAGAGGCTAATATTTGCACAAATCTGTAAACTTATCAAACGTTTTAACACCAAACATTATGGCGTCCTAATTTGTATAGCCCATGGTTGCGAAGGAAACTCAGGTGCAGCCCCGCGCCCCGCCATCTCGGTGAGAACTTAGCAACGGAGATGTAACGACCACTCGTGAGTGGTCCTCCAGACTATTAACCAATATAAAACTTTATTTCACTTACAATAAAGTGGGAAATGCACCGTTCAGCTCAAAGGGCTCTGTTCGTGACTGTAAGCCGTGTTACCAACTCCTGGCACTATTGTGACGGGCTAACAGTCCCACAGATTATACAATTAGACTTTTTGTCATACAATTCATTAAGTAAATTAATTATTTGAACCTACTGTGACATAATCCATCTACGAGTAGTTATTCTTACAATGACAGATATTTATTAAATAAAGCAAACTTGCAAAGTTATTCAACTAAGTAAATAAAAGTCAATAATTTCAGTAATGGTCTACCACAAATCGCACACTGATGACCATTTGAATATACTGGAGGACATAAAAGAGCCTCCCGCTTCTTTCTATTAGTCTGAAAGTTAATACTAATAAATGTCCGACACTCAGCGTGTGCTATGGTAATGTAAAGCTTGAAATGCAGTATTTGTATAGAGAAAAAGAACCACAATGCAATTTGTAGCAAAATATAAATTATTCGTACCAACAAACCACTACCTACGTAGACACTACTAATAGAAAACAAATATCACCAGTATAATCACGGATATTCGTAAAATCATAAAGCCAACAGGAACAAAAGAGCTGCCTTCCTATTTTTTCAGTTCAATATATAAAGCAGTATGTACCGAGGTCGCTACAGCTCTGATGTTTATTACTTTTCAATACTTCGGCCGAATTTCACGTGCGGCTCTCTTTGAAATCACCCTCAAATAGCGTAATATTTACGTTACGCGTTGTATAATAACTGTAAGTCTGTCGACTGGCCATTACTTGTTATAAATAATGTGTAGGCACCGAACAAAATAGAACAGATTATGAACACAGATTTGGTTAGAAAAATCGGGTATTTAGTAGGTACGGGGAAAATTGTACCCGGATTCATTGGAAAAGTCTATATTTAAGATTAAATTTTAGTGACTCATCTTCAAGGAGCTTTAATTTCGTGGAACAACACCAAGCCATCTGTTCACGTAAGGTATTTAATGATTTGAATAAAGCACAGGTGCTTTCAAATAGGCTGCTTAGCCATGCCAATACTGGTTAGCCGCTACATTTACAGGTTGTCGTGTGGTCTCAATTGCAAATATACCTGATGCATGCATAATTTACTCAATTCATTCATTTAATTCGAAAGAGGAAACCTGAGGATTAATGATATCAGGAAGACAATATTGTACTGCGATCTTTATTCGAGATTAGCTACCAAGGATACCCACTTTATTAATGTAAAGCCTTCGCTCTTGAAATACTGCGAACAATTAGTGTGATATTATTATCATGATGATTAATAGTTATGATTTGATAAAAGATAAGCAATTTATTAATGCATTTAAAATGTTAACTTTACAAAATATAAAGTGCATGAAGTTGGTCTAAATACTAAGAGTTATATTACAATATTATTCTAAACCAACGTTCTGTTTTATTGCGGTCTAAGAGATAATTGATGTTGAATGTAACAGCTGATTATCTTTCCGCACTAGACTTGTTGAAAGACTGCACTGAAAAATGGGTTAGTTAGGTAGTTTGTAGGCGTTTTTCAGTAATGATTCGCATGTTTTGTAAATTTTTCGTTTAAAATTAACAAAGTTCTACGTCATGCTGACTGCCTCACATACCGGAGAGCTAAAAATCCAACACTATTTCTATTTTACTGAAAATTTGTTTATTTTTGGTTGTAAGTGCAAGCCAAAACAACGTTTGTTAGCACGTCGTAGTAGATACAGATTACCTATGAGACTACGTCAGTAAAACTTTTTATTGCGGTCTTATTCTTAGTTACCGGCATTTCCTTTTTTTTTTTAAACAAAATCTTATATAACCCAAAACCGAATATAAATTGCGTTAATCTCTAAAACAAAGGCGCCTGGGACTCACGTAGTAAGTGATATATCAAAGTAAATACTATATCTATCTGTCGTTTTGCACGTACTTGATGACCATGATAAATTATTGTTATCTATTGATCTGATATCTAAGAGTCATATATTTAGAGATTCAAAATAATCACTGCTATTTTTAAAAATCGTTGTAAGAGATAAAAAATAATCTATAATTAATTTAAAATAAATCAATATAAATATTTATAAAATCATAAGTATTAAAAATTATGCATCAAACTTGACATTTTAATTATTTACTCTCAATAACAAAGGCACTAATAAATACAACAGGTGTGTGTAATTGTGTGTCATAAAAATAATCATATTCGGTAGCGGAGATAAGATCTACGAGAGTGCTACGAAGATCTACGAGGTTGCATCCGATTGTACAAGCACGATCACGTGACATCAAATAACCTCATTTAGTATTGAACGTCATCTAATTTTGTCTAAACTGTGATACTTAAGAGGGGACTCTAGTGGGCCTTTCTCCACACCACTCCAAACGTATTCCGCCGGTTTCTTGGTGGATAATGCGTCTAGAGCAATGTTTTTTTTTCCAAAAAATCTAAGTCTTATTAATAAATTCCCCTATCATTCCCTTTTTTTCAAAACATAATCACTTAAAAGCATTCCAATAACCCGAAAATACGACCGTTTTTACCGGTATGTTCAGACGACTATCAGACAAATTAGATAAGATTTTAACAGAAAAGAAAATAATAGAAGCATAGATATACTGTTCCCTCTAAATTTTGATATAAGAATTATTTTGATCAGTTTAGTTTTGAACAAGAAAACAGCGGAATACAAAACGTCTTTTGGTCAAGATTTTTGTAGGTAAAATCAGCCTGAGCTGCAGTTGTCCCTTTCGCACTTTACGGGGGCTTGGTCGGGCGCAGCGCGACGGCAATAGTTTCTTCAAATTCCTCGGGGCTAGAGTCCCCTCTTAAGAGCGTTTTACACCTTACGACATCCATACTTCCATACTAATATTATAAATGCGAATGTCACTCTGTTTGTTTGTATGTTTGTTTGTTTGTTACCTTTTCACGACTAAACGGCTGATCGGATCTTAATGAAATTTGGCAAGAAGATTGATTTCAACCTGGGGAAGGACATAGGCTATATATAATCACGCTACGACCAATAGGAGCGGAGCAGCAATGAAAAATGTTGCGAAAACAGGGAAAATATGACGCAGACGAAGTTGCGCGGGACAGCTAGTTACATATAAACTTTCAAGTCCTTATTTTCCGAAATAACTGAACCGATTTTAATTAAACTTCATACTTCATACGCAGGATACACAGGTCTAAAAAGTTACTAAAAAATATTTTCGAAAAATATTGTTACAGTTAAACTGGACCGATTATAAATTATGTACCTATAGAAACAGAAATTTACATTTCTCTTTTTTTTTACATATTTTGATAATGTTTTTAGTAACTTTTTAGACCTATGCATCCTGCTTATGCGTACTTATTAAGTTTCATTAAAATCGGTTAAGTCATTTCGGAAAATAAGGACTTCAAAGTTTGTATGAAATGCGGTAAGGTGTAAGTAAACGCTCTTAAGTGTAAATAATCGATTGCTTCAAACTTTACTTTCGTGGTAGAATTCAAATGCGTTGGTAGATCGTTTAATGCAACAGAGGTAACGTAATGTACCTGTTTAATAGCCTGGCTTTTTCTCCTATTTATGCAATTACTTTGCTCCCACTGCTATTGCCTGACATTTATACAAAGTGCCTTATTATTTTAAGTTGTATTTATTTAGTTAAAAATTATACTTATACACTTGTGAGACTGATTTTAATGTAGATCAAAAGCACATTTGCTACAGATTTCGTGTCAAAAGTTCTCATCTAAAAGGAAATGAAAAATATAGTATCAGCGTATAATGTGTGTTATGTACTTATCAGAATATCGCAAAACAGCAACCAAATAGGTGCTTTACATAAATTTAAACGAGAATCATCGTGTGGCCCGTCCCCGAGCAGTCTGTGTAGATCGAGACTCCATTATGTAAATGAAGAGATAAACATTTTAAATGAATGTTAACGTCCACATTTTATACAACACAGCAAGTATTTCTTGTAATATAACTACTAAACAACTGCTGATTGAAATTATCAAGCATTTCAATGAAATTACGCTTTGGTTTAATCACGTACGCACTCGGTGGCAGGTGTAGTGAACCATCGGATTATCTCTGCCAATGTAGTAAAGTTATAAAACTTATAAAGATATGTCCTTAATAAGCTAGCAACTGTATATCATTAAATAACATTTTTTTGTTTATGGCTTTCGCAGATACAGGCTTTTATACAACTGTACAGTCCGTCTTATCTTTGTTGAAGTCGGTTCGTTAGAGGTTTGTACTACAGAAATTGAGTTTATTTTGTTGGTTTTAATTAGTGGGTGAGGATGAAACTAACATGCTTATTTTACCATACGTTTTATTATAAATATCCTACAGGCGGCTTGGTGATTCTAGCTTTTATGTATCTATTCAAATTCGTGAAACCCTTGCCTTTTGTGTTCCTCTACATTTTATCAGATATCGCTCGGTTTTTTTTTTTAACTTTGCCCCGTACTAGGCATTTCTTCTGTATTGTGGGTGTGTTTACAAACATTAAAACTCACAAACAGCCAGACCCGGAACAACTATCTGTAGGTCATACAAATATTTGTTCCGTGCGGGGATCGAACACGCGACACGCAGAATAGCAGTCGATCGCTCAACCACTGCGCCACCGTGCCTTTAGGTTTAAGTTTTCTCAGATACCTCTGTTCCGGATAAACTTTTCTTTCATGCTGGTTATGTTACTTCAGTTTATATAGTGATTATATATAAAACGTTAATATTGTAAATAATGTATTATTTTCTTAGGAATAACAATATTTCCGAGAATAAGATAAACAGTCATGTTATGGCCCTTTTACCGATACTACAAACTCTATTTCCAATTCGTTATATTTATTCGGTTCACGTATTTCCGCATATTCTCGGAATTATATAATTCATGATTATTCGAGGTCTTCATGTGTAAAATTACGCGAATTTCCAGGAAACGATGAGGATATTCGTCCCTTCCACTATCTGATACGGGAAGTGACGACATTACCGAAATGTATCGACATTGTACCAGAAACTATTTGGTAAAATATAATAAAAACCATTCGTTAGTTAATTAATTGCTAGGTAAAGCGTTACATTAAATATGGTTCGGAACAGTATTATACACCCCTTAACTGCACTGGTTCTCCCTGTCATTGCGATAATGTTTTTGTTCTACACCATACCTGGGAACCTTCTAGTTACGGAGATATTAGGGGTCAAAGTTCCAACTTTTTGACAAGTATTTTTTGAAATACAAGTTTTTAATATAAGATTACTACTTTAAACACCTCCAAGACCCCCGTACTATTCAATCCGTCCATCAGCAGAATGTTTTGAGTGCGTTACATTGAGTTCTACCACAAAACATGATTTTACACCCCCCAAAAAAAAGTCGTTTCCCAGCAATAATTTTTGCGTAAAGTTACTTAGTTTCATGTACAGAATGCTTGGTTGACGGCTTCGTGATGAGGTGATTGACACGGTGTAAATAATTAACGATAATAAATAAAGAGGAAGAGAGAACTTTAGATGCTTAGCAACGTGTGCGCTACAATCAAAATTCGCTTTTTAATTTTTTACTCTCTGTAATATGGGTTCATAGCAACCGTAGCACAAATAATGTAAGGTTACGCTAAATACACAGATACAAAATATGGTAGGCACCCTACATAAAAAAATCAAGTATTTCAGTATTTGTAATGCCTAAATAACATGACAACTATTCCTAAGTTACAAAGCAGGAAAACAAAACTTATCCAGTTTTCAGCCCACTCGGTTTGCATAACGCGCTGATACCATGCAAAGGACACTGAACTAATTTATGTATTAAAAGGTTTAAAAAAAGTTAGCTTGGAATGCTACATTTTGCACAAGAAGGTGACAATTAACAGCCAATACAATCTGAACAAAATCCTTGATATAATAATTTTTATGTAGATTTACCGAGTTTAGAATGGAGTGCTAATTATACACATTTAAAGGCGGTACTTATAAGCTGTAATTGTATCTAGTCTAGTAAATGATCCTGGGGCGGCACGGCGGCGGGGAGGCGCGGCACACAAGGCCGCGAGTGGGTTGCGCGCGCGCCGCTGTGTCGCGCTGGCGCCTTCACAACAACCATTTTTTGCGCGCGACACGCGCCTCCTCTCCGCTTTGATATACTCATTTGATGCGAACAATGTTATCTATTCCGTCGATAACTGAATAAACATTCAGCTACTAGGTACTACTGACACATGATTTGTTGATGTTCTAAAGCTACTCGCTAGAAATAAAATAGGCTTCGTGATTGACGTAAAACTGGTATTTTGTGCGAACTCCGTGTTTGTAGAAATGCTTCGTAATTTACTTAAGTGTTTAAAAGAGATTCAAACACCGATCTAATCTGACTCATGCACCAACTATGCAATAACAACAACTAACTGTTAATATTAATTATGTTTAAATAGACGCGGATATGGAACGAAAGCTCTTCTTGGTTCTTGGTATAACGGCTCAAAGTCCGTGTAAATACCTGCAACTGAATTAAACTTGATTTTTTTTGCATCATAGCAAAACATAACAACAATGTCGATGATGTGTGGTGTGTAAAAAATACGCGTTGCTAGAAGAACCGGTGCGACCGCATACCGCGCGCGCGCTCGCGGCAAGGCCTCGCACCACCTGCGCCCGCGCCCGCCTCAGCGACCGCGCCCGCCACCGCCGCCAACAACACCTACTTTCACATTTACATACAACCTGCACCAACTACGGCAGGTCCCTATGCATGTTCAGCAACGCATGTAGGCTCACATATCTGCGATTCTACCGCTTCATGACATAACTCCTACTAATCATTATTATAGTAAATAAGTTATGAATCAGATACGAGATAACACAGGGGTTTTGAAATTATGAGCAATAATCTTAAAATATCTCTCGTTAGTGAATACATTCTCGGGTGCCGCCGCGCCGTTGCTGGCTCGAGTCGAACGCCATGCGATCATTACAGGTACTTGAGTTAGCAATTTACTTGTAACTATAAAATACAATTTATGAGATATTAATAGATTGTAGGGCCTGGACAAAAATAACTTCTCATGAAACATTACTTAATTACCAAGCAACAGTTCGATGGACACGTTGTCAGCCAGACTTAGGAATTACTGCGTCTGCGCATGATTCAATTATATTGTCATGAAGGAACTCGCCAGCAATTATTTCGGTACAGTAGTATTTAACTAGTTTATTTAGGATCCGAACTGGTCTTAAAGCTATACGTTTGTGTTGCAGTTATGAAGCAATGCCACGCAGTGTACGGGAGTCGCTAAAATACAAAATTAAATTCATATCGGAGCTAGACGAATCGTTAGTCTAAACTGATTATTTTTTAGAGCAGATAAACTTGGAGACATTTGGGCCGCTGAATAGTATAAGCCACACATGCTGACCACTGACAGCTACAACCTGCTAAACCTATTACGATAGCCGACAATCATAGTAATTGAACGACTTCGTATCTAGTTAATGTTTTATTGCCAGTTAGCAGCTTAAAAGCTTTTAAAATTGTACATAATTCCAATCATAGGCAAGCAACTTTTTGGAAAAACCTTGATTCAAAAATAATGAAACTATTCACTAAACAATGATTTGCAAGTTATTTAGGTACCTACCTATCTTAAATCTCGTATGCTAATTATAAAACTGGATCACGAGTTTGGTATGTCGCTAATTTATTGACTTTTCGATCGTAGTAGATGCAGAGATAAAGTTTACACACATTTTATGGTGTTGGTTCCATTTCATGTTACGTAAGTCGGAGAAGTGGATCGCTGGGCAGGCTTCCTAAGCCATAGTGACGTGAAGTTCATTGGTACGTCGCGAGTCGCAGGCACATATACTCCGCGCGCCGATAAATGGCGTGGCTCATTAAAGTAAGCGGTGCGCGGGAGCTGCGATGCTATCAACCGACTACTGGTTTATAAAAAAGAAAGACTAATGGCACCCTCGGGTCAACATGACGTTCGCCGCTATACTCATGCCCTCTTAAATCTCAACTCTACCGAATAATATTTACTTTGTTAATGTCGATACAAGAAAAAGCAATTAACCTTCACTGCCTACATTCCATCACACATCCAAAACATTGATAAATCATAAAAAAATACCATTCGCCACATGTTTGTCCCGTAGTCGCTACGTGGCACGTGACAAAAAATGCCCATTAAGTAAGCAAATGTATATTTTAATTCAGAATAAGCGATAAATCTCGCGATGGGCTTTCGAATTCCGCGCAAGTCATCCGACGAGGTGAGATCGGCTGGGAAATACCATTATATATGTACGTACTGAGCTGCCGAGTGCCGTCGCTGCGCCCGCGCCGCCGCCGCGCCGCCGAGCAGCCGAGCTCCTACATACATACTGATGTCGTGTCCGCGACAACAGCTGTGCAGCGATCACGTATTTAATGTCTTTTTACTCTTTTATGAAATACCAAACACTTTGAACTATTGTGAGAGCCACTTTATTAAGGTGAAGGCGGATTCTGTGGGTAATTACCTATTACAAATAAAAATCTAAGTTGAGGAATGCGGTCGGGGATAAATAATAATGGAATGTTAGGAACAGTTGCGTCGGATTCCTGTGCTCGCTGTGCTTGTCAAGAGGTTCCGCATTGTCGGTTTTTGCGCTACGCAGACAGGCGGCGCGCGCCGGGAGTAGCGCCGGCACGCGCGCCGCGCCCGCCACGCCGACACATCGCACATTAGGTACACGCTATTAGCACCAAATTACATCTCCTCATATAAATCAATTTTAATCAATAATAACTCGTACGTCTAGTTCTTTATTATCAATTGTGTCGTGGGAATTCTAAGGACCAAAATGGATATGGACATAGCTGTTCAAATTGTACCTAACAAGTGTGCCCACACTTGTTAGGTACAATTTGAACAGCTATTTACAAGTTCACCAACTAAATAACTGCGGCATGAAGTTGACATAAAAGGTTATTTCCTATGTCCTTCGATGGCATGTGAAACGTCACAGAGTTGCAGTAACAATTAGCACTAAACTCGTATGTACACAGACACTACTTTATTCAAGCTCTGAACAACTCTGTCATGTTAGGCAGTAGCCTTACCTGTCTAAGTATGAGATAATTGATCCAAACTCCTAATTTGAAATTAGACTTTATTTACTAAAATCATATTTCATTGTAAGCATTTCGTCTAGGCTACGTCGATTGCCTTTATATAGTTTTGAAAATTGAAAACAATTATACGTCACCGTGTCCCAACAAAGCGTTACCATGAAAAGCGTCTCCAAGGGCCAAAATGCGTAACAAGAATGACTACGAAAATGCGAACTATTTTTGATTCAATCTGCTCGGTACTGAGGTATATTGACCATTTCCACCAACCAGTTGAAAACACTTCACTTGCCCAAGCAAACCCAAGACTTTAAGACAGTTTTCCTTAAAGCTTTTTAAAAAGATAAGGTTTAGGAAAAACTATCTTCGTTCTCCCTAAACTTCCATAACACACGAAAGCGCATCCCAAAACTACACATTCAGAAATTCCAAGAATAACGCTAATCAAATGACTAGTTATTGTCTAAGTGTGAGTTAGTCGCACGCGCGCCTTTGAATTATTATTCTGTACTTGGTCCGTGATAAATTGATTTGGTGACAGTGGCCGCCGTATAGGCATACAAACGGTCCATAAGTGAACCCCGAGAGACAATTACGATACCTGTGTGCTGTATTTCACACCTCACATTTATACATTTATCGATAAGTGCGTAACTTGTTAGATAGTGTTGTTACCACGCAGCTCCAATGTTTGTCGAATCGATGATTTCTTAAGTGATGTGTGACATGGGTTTCGTAATATTTTTGAAGGCTACATTATTTTAATTCTTTAATGATATTCTAAGCCTTGTTTTTCAAATCAAGTCACAAGTGGCTAATGTTAATTGATAATCTTGATTAATTTTATCTAAAACATTGTTTAATTACTTTTAAATGTAACAAATTGCTGCCAATCCACCTGTTCATTAATAACAAAACAACATAGGCTATTGAATACTTTTCAGGTGTATCAACATTATACACCTATCAACCACCGAATCATGTAAATTCGATGGTAATCAGTTTCATCTGAGTTTTTCTCAACGTTTGAAATGTCAAGTGATACCGATTCCAATTACGATCCAACTCTAAGATGATTAGGCTGTTGAAATCGGAATATATGAATGCAAGATTGACGTAATTTATTCTTAACTTAGAATAACTTATTTGAACCCAAGTTCACTTTAACCGCAGAATAACTTATAAATAGTACCTACTACGCAATGAGTAATTGGTTGTATCTAAAACAGTACATACTCGTTATGTCAAATGGCACATGCCTTCTTATTAATCAAGCGTTAATCTACAAAGATTTGTATTGTAATATATCTATTTATAAGATCAAGCGAATTGCTTATGTATAAGCTAACTTACTTAAGCTAATAATAATCCGTGTATTTAAAGAGAACAGACAGTAAACAAAAACGATATCTTAAAACAAATTCTTATTCGATTATCTATACTAATATTATAAAGCTGAAGAGTTTGTTTGTTTGTTTGCTTGAACGCGCTAATCTCAAGAACTACAGATCCGATTTAAAAATTCTTTCAGTGTTAGATAGCCCATTCATCGAGGAATATATTATTACGCTACGACCAATAGGAGCCGCAATGAAAATTTTTGCTAAAACGGGGAAAATGTGACGCAGACGAAGTTGCGCTGGGTTGCGCTTTAAAACTAACACAAAAGTTTTATAATAATGGCGCTTATCCTTGTTATCCACTCCCTCTCATAGAGAGGAGGCCTGTGTCCCAGCAGTGGGAACATAATAGGCTAATGATGATGATGATGATGATCCTTGTTATAAGGTACTTCATATTCTATATTAAAATAAATATAGCAGTTGCTACGTCTTCCAACGCTCAATTAGAATCTCTAGCACGTGTGCAGAACGATTAATACCATCGTATTTGTAAGCTAAACACGGCTTCAATCACGTTGGAATTTAAATAAATCTTAGGTGGCAAATTGCAAATAGGTTAACCTTCGGATTAATGGCCGTTGGTTTTTCGGACCCTTTGATAACGTGATGAGAATATGTACAAAAAAACAGGCCAAGTGCGAGTCTTACTCGCACTCAGGGTTCCATAGCCCCAAACAATATAATAACAATGTTTTGAACGGTCATTCATTCGTAAACCATTATCATTAGTAAACCTTCACTCAACCGCAGAACTAAATTTGTTTTTCATAGTAAGTTAATGAAAAACAAAGTTACTGCTGCAGCTTGGTGAAAAAGTCCCATATCTCAAAAACTACATATCAAATCTCATTCAAACCAATTTTCGTTGAAAGTTTTTTTTACGTTCTACATCCCCATATTTTTTTCAGAATTTTCATCCTCTTACTTTAGAAATTAGAGGGGGGGGGGACACTTTTTACTACTTTGGAAGTGTCTATCTTTCAAAAGATTGACTTTGAATAAAAATGGTTTAAGGAACCTCAATATCATTTTTAATGACCTATCTACAGTCACCCCACACGTATAGGTTTGATCGTTTTTTTTTTTTTTTAGTTTTAGTTCTATGGATATCCTTATCTATATATTTTTTTTAAATTTTGTACAAAAATCATAATGCAGTTCACAGAATACATCTACCTACCAAGTTTCAGCTGTGTAGTCTTAATAGTTTCGGAATAAAGTGGCTGTGATACGGACGGACAGACAGACAGCCAGACAGACAGACAGACAGACAGACATGACGAATCTATAAGGGTTCCGTTTTTTGCCATTTGGCTACGGAACCCTAAAAAGTAGATATGTACTACTCATAAGTGGCTATAGTTCTTTTTATGCCATATGGTTGAAGAAGCAAGTCATGATCGTGGGTCACCACGTGTTGACACGTCTCTGCCACTAGCTGAGCCTCATACATATGTTGTTTAGAAAGGTTGCTAACCTATTACGATCTTTGTAGGACCAAAGGTGCATTAACTCCTTGAGGTTGTTTCCCTAGTAGTCTACAGAGTCGGCAAGTAAAACAGACAAGACAAACTATCAATTCTAGAGGACAGACGATCATTGAATAGCTTTTAGTTTTATACTACAGACAATAGAGGCACCCTAATGTTAACTTACCGATATGACTCTCATATTACCTATAATATGTGAAATTATTTTTAAAAGGCAAAATATCCTTTAATAATATCTTAGACTAAAAGATGAAGATAATGAAGATAAGTCTGAAATTTAAAGAAGAAACGCCAACTGCAAATGAATTATGTTAAGAGGATGATTCAAGATCTTACCTTACAGATACAGCGGAAGCAGCTACTCCAGTCCTGCTCCAATCTGGCGTCTTGCAGCTTGACAGGCTCGCCTTCGTTGGAGCACGGCGCACGCTGCCCCTCTGCAATTACAACAGAACGTTAATTGTTTATTTAGCACCAAACTAAAGTGCCCCGTTGCTGGACTACGGACCAAAAGTGAAGTAATTTAGTATCGAATGCATAATATTGCATTCAGTTGCGACATGGCTGGCCTATGTTGTTTCGAAATCAGTAGAATTGTGTAGATTTCAAATTTAAAACCGTTAAATTTGAAATCTCATGAGTTAGAGGTACTAGGCTAAGTTAAAACCAAACAATCTTTAACAAACAAAGCAGAAAATTTTAACAGCGATTAACATTATGAAGCAGTTGCAGAACATGCCGTATCTCCCAGTAGCGTTGCTGACATGTTCAAAATATAATGAGAAGGTTGAGAAGCTATACAAGCTTGCGATTCCGAATCACTCACGATACCTGCCGAGTAGTGCCGAGTGTGTCGTACGAATGACCACGAACTGCGGAGGAGGCTGTGGTTTGAGCAACATGCGTGGGAAACGACTGTCCTATATAGAGGTGCACCGAGCACTGCACTACTGTGTGCAAGCGAATTTATTTTACTTTGCACAGTCAATTATTTGAAACTCAGGAATTATTACTGCACGAACTTATAACAGAACTCCTCAAAGAAGAATAGAATGGTCTTTCTTCAAAAGTAAAAGATACGCGAATCAGAACAGAGAAAGGACATTATCTGTACGATAAGTAATCAAGCAAATAAGGATAAGTAGATTCACTATCATTATGTTTACGTCAAATAAATTGATTATAATTGTAAATAAAATTAATGACAAAAGAGAGATATATTGATAGAGCAGCTTAATCAAATGTTGTCGTCCTTCGAGATGCCAAATTCCAATGTAATTGGAGAGCTATTATTGAAACGGTTTAAAAATACTGTCTACGGAATCGGAACCTACACAACGGTTTTATAAAAAATATAAGATACAACCATCATTCTTGCATATATTATAGTGCACCGAATGTCCCCGCATAGCAACATAAACATAACATAGAAATAACCTAAACAAGTCGTTGTATCACATAATAGGCATAAACGGGTTTAGCAAAATGAAATAGAAACAAAGTTAAATCTTTAATAAAAATATTTCCAATGAGGTTATCACAAATACATTTATCTGTAAAAACATGTCGTTTTAAAGCCTTATTCTATGAAAATATAATTTAAATAGATTAAGTCCCTTATGAGTCCTCTATTGATGTACCAGCATGGTAGAAGTCAAGTTTCGTACGGATGACATCGACATTGCGGCCGAGTGTCGATGTCGCGGACGTCTGATCACATGTTACCTTGATTTAGATCCACGGATCCGCATTCTTATTACGTCGCCATCGGGCGCCACCGGCACCGGTCGGACTGTCCTGCCTCCGCGTCAATATTTTTGTAGGTAATTAATATGTGCTCGTCTACGAGAATTCCTCTCCAAATGTTTACTCGTAGCTAATATTTTAATGCGCTGTTTTTATAAGACAGAATAAATTCCTTAAATCCGCGACCACATTACTGCATTGTTGCTTCAATTAAATACCAAGTTCATTAAGAAACAATGAATCACTCATTCAATTCAATTATATGGACGACGGACGACTATATGCCTTATAGATTTTTGTGAGCACGCAGCATATTTACATTTCATAATATGTATCTCTTAGCAACGAGCGGTTTTCAAGGTAAACTGTTTTATAAATAATTTACGGAATTGTAAATTGACAAATTAGATAGGTAATACATATTGTTGGACAGTTATATTAAAGCTCTGATAAAAATAAATATTCACAATTGGATGCGTGATAAAATAGGAGCTCCGCATGACTGTTGTCAATAAATTAAATCTACCACTCAGAAAATATGTGCTAAACCTATTCTAACTAAATAATAGATACAACATACCTACATTGCGACGGAAATAAAAAGTTGTGAAAGAAGTATGAAATGCTAGTGACGCATCATAATACGAATATGAGCCCTTGAATCGCTTTAACCTAGATTCGAGTCACGACTGTCCTTAACGCTCGTATTAGATGAGTGTTGATAACAGCGTGTAGATAAGCGCCTTAATCGTGAATCAATGTCGTTATGCAGTGTCACAGTTTGACACTGAACTTGTACTCTGCTGGACGAACTTCTTCCGGCGGGATAACTGGATTGGTACAAATAGTCGAGGGGCTTAATAGAGACGATATGTGAAATTCGGATCGTTGACGTCCCAATTAAGAATCGATACACCATTCTATTCAAGGTCAATCAAAAACCTTTTAAAATAATAACATTAGTGGTTCAAGTAATAAAATATCAAGTGGTTTCCGATCAAGTTTGCGAATATTTTTGGGCGCGTAGTACTTTCGTAGACCTTTTTCGTAACCTCGTAGAGGGTCTACGAAACTTTCTTTTGTTTATATTATCTACGAGATTTATTGTTTTTCGTTGTATTGTTCGTTTGTTATTGTTTGTTTAGGGTAGTAACATAATAATGTTTGGCTGCACGAGTTCTCCGTATATGATACATTTAATTAAAACACGTGTTAGCCGTTCAAGGCTTTGCCCGACAATACTTTGTATATTGTAACCTGATCTTCCGAGTTGCTACACATCACAAAACACACCAAACATCATCAAATACAATGCCATTAACTTAAATAAGTGATATTAATTATAATGTGTTTTATGTTAAAAATACGATAAAATTATCGAGCCCATAAAATTGGTTAAGTGTGATATTATTTTTTAATTTATTCTCCACCATGGCACCATTACAAACTTGATATATTTTGGTGCGCTCATAATTCTTGAAATTAATGTTTTATACGAGCTAAAAGTACTAAAATAATATTCCATTACCGCTAAATGACATTATTATTCCGGTTAAGTGACAAGGAATTATGTAAATATCGAAAATATACGGTACTTTAAACACTTTACACGCAATTTAATTGCAAAGTTTCAAGCATTTGAGGCATTCGCGAAATATCCATAAAGCGGTTTCAAGATATGCACTTAACGGCCATTTCAATACCTAATGGCGGCTAGATGAGAATAATTTTTAGAAAGTTACTCCTGCAGCGATCAAATACAGTAATTCCAAGCCCAGGGATAATGTTATCTTAAGCACCCATTCATATAAACCCCTGAACCCGACTATGATTATCAATTTAATCTCAATGGCTTCTGAATACAACCTAATGAAGTCGTAGAGGCCTATTACGCAAATAATAAACTATTCATGATAAATAACCCACAATCTTCTAACGTTTCTATATCATTATTTTTCTATTTCGCTAAGATTCCTTTAATTTTGTGCCTCTATTTATTTTTTTGTCCATAAATCATTAGTCTGCCATATATCATAAATGTATATATGTGTATATCATATGTACTAAAATACTCTTGTTTCCATGCGTTTTATCATCCTAACAAACCAACGATTTAAAACTGGAGCAACTGAACTCTCATGAAGTTTGTTAGTTGGACAATAAGTATGTTGCATATACATAAGTAGGTAGGTGAGTATTAACTCAATAGTAACAAGCAATGAAAGGAAGGAAAATTACGAAAAAATAAACAATGGTAGAAACCCTTGTCACATTTACAGTAGGTACCTACCCAAAATTTTAGCCACTACTTGGCACGAATAATATTTCAACACCCACAACGTCGTGTTCGTGTTTCAGTACACTTTGAAACATAATACTTTATTCGCTGTCGAGCAATCTTAGGTTTTAGCGCTATAAACAAGGTGCGCTTGCGCTCACTATGCGCGTCATGATCGAGAGGCGAACGAATGTGTGATCTATGTGGGAACGGTCCGGAGCGTTTCGCAACGGACCAATTGTCGTGCCTTGCGCCATCGATCTGTCGAACAATATTGTTAAGCTATATTGTTGCAAATAACGCTTTCTTTGATAGTTGTAAACATTGTGTTGAGCATAAAGATTGCTTTGTAGACGCTGTTTAACTGATTAACTCATTCTTATGGTAAAAAAAAAGCTTTTCTGCAAGATACTTGAAAAGGTTTGACAAAGAACCTACAGAAACAGAAGCAGAGCTCTCCAAACGAGGTGCAATAAAAATCGTATGTATATTTTTTCGCCCGGCTGTGCTAAATAGTGAATAAGGCCGACCAAAACATGTGCGTGGCACGTTTAAGAGCGGCAGCTGTGAGAGAGGTTATTTATTGAGGCGTTGCTTGGTCAAAGGTTGTCAAAAATAAGAAAACGCCTTCTTCTTATTTCAAGAGGACTTACTGATGACAGCGGAGGACGCGTGTGTCGTGCTAATTAGCGAGCAGACAATCAGGGCGGCGGCGAGTGCGGCTCGGCCCCGCATGGTCGCGGCTAGTCGCGGCGCCGGCGACCAGCGCTCCGCCCGCCGCGCATCACACTCGCGCGCCACGCCACACACACGTAACACCTGGAGCAAAGGAAAACAGTTAGCATTCGCAAAACTTCGTGAAATCCTCAGTCACCCCGAAATCAAGGCGCTTGGAACAACGTCGATATATCGGGAACTCACAATCCATAATAATCACGGTACACATCCCGTAAGTGATAGTTAAGATAGTTAGTTAAGCTAAGGGGAATTCCACTATTTGATGAGTACAAACACAATAGAAGTAGAAGATGAAAAAGTATTAATAACCACAAGGTAGGGCATAGAGACAGATTGGTATAAACTATGTGTAGAAACGGATCTTATGCCTGATGAAAGAAAGAGCTACGCAAAACTAGGTGTCCCGCTACGACGACAGCTGGCGTAGCACTGGCAGGCGCGTAGCCCCGAAAATTCCTAAAGTACTTCATAAAACCCTGGCTTTTCCTATGTTTGACACTTTTCTCTAAACACACCTTTAGGTGATGCATCCACAAACTGCGGATTTAAATTATTATAAAAAGTGCCCAATAAAATACATAACTTAACTTTGCTCAGATTCCGTACTGAAATCATAATCATACTAAAGATATTTTACTAAGTATAGTATTTAAAACAAAACCTACTTTAAAAATTCTGCGCAAACAAAAACATCCAGCACCGTCCAACATAAAAAAAATTAATGAAGTTATTATTTTTTAAGTTTATCCTTTACGTCTTTCCGACAAGTTCCAAACGTAAATAATGTTTATTAGTACATTACTGTCAATCACCCGATTACGTTTGTCAGATTCTGATACAATACTTAAATTGAAAAGAAGTGATGAAGTCATAAGTTTCCTTCTATTTTATCATTTGATTGAATGTTTATTTATTTTTCTTCGTCACGATTCACCGTTTGTGTTCGTGATACTTGTTTACGTACGTCTCACGTGAACCTGATGTAATAAAGATAGGTAATCGGCATCATCATACAAGTATTTCACTAAATCCCTAAATATTTATTAGTATATCTTTTATTGAGATTGAATAATCAATATTAAGGAATTTCTTACTAGGTATTGCAGTAGGTAGTAAATTATGCGAAAACATTATCGCATAGTATGGTAGTTTAACTCAAAACTTTACTTAAAACTTAGAGTAATTTAAGTTAATTAAGATGACACTAAATAAAATAGGAGATGTAAATTCTAAACCGATTTCCTAATAATATCTAATTAATAATTCAAAACTAATGAGAGAATGAATGACCCCGCGCATAGTGGACCATCGGTTCTACTTGATAGAGCGCCGGGCTGATGTCCTTAACGCATTTTTTACAACATTCCGCACGTACGTTGACCTCGAGTACTCGGACATATAGCATTTATTCATTAATAATAACAGAGTGAAGCAAAAAGTGGTTCATATTAAGTGCGTTTACACGGAGATCGAGTGGTCGCCGCCGGCCGCCGTCAGCCGGCACTCAGAACCTCATCTCACCTATATTGTCAATTATCCTAGTTCCGGTTTCAGATCCTCCTCAGTAATGCGTTTTAGGCACACTTCATAAAAAAGCTCATAAAAACGTAGGTAATTTAATCGCTTAGCACAGTACACTTTTTGTAGAATGTAAATAAAACATACTTCTCTTTATTAACACGGAATGAGTTAACGAATCCTTGTTAAAATGATAAAGAAAACGCACCGTAGGAATTCATTTGATTTAAATTATAATTATAGGAGCTTGATATTTTATACATCAGCTAATTATAAAAGTTTCATTACCCGTCATAACTCTACATCCGGCGCAGACGGCAGAAAAACTCACGTCGAAGAAAAACTTATAGGTGCACAAGCATTTCATACAATTGAAACTCAAGTGAAGTCTGTATTCTTAGAAACTAGAATAAGCAGTGATAATATTAATCAGTAATTTCCGAGAACCTTTGAGGAGATCAGTGAACAAAACATCAATGAAGATCTGCGCAAGATTCTCCGAGAATGTCAGATAAAAGCCAGTAGCAGCCGCATGCGCTACTGGTATTGTTTTATTTTTTGTCCAACACGTCAATCATCCCGTTGTTAATCGAGAAAATACCGATCGGACAATAGAACCGATAAAAAGTTTAAGTTGATATAAGAATAACAAACACATTATTAACATACTACGCATAATGTTATCGTAGGTGCTTTGTTACTTAATGACTGCTTACAATTTAACTTACATTAATCATACATGCTACATGCGATAAATTGTTGATGCCTCCTGAGTGGAGTCATGGGATTTTGCTTGAAAACGTGTACTGAGCACATGTAGGTATATTGATATTATATGTTATGATAGAGGTACTAACTTTCAAATCTGTAGACATGGCACGTACTGGTGAGTTGGAGATCCTCACAGCGACGACCGACCAATCGCGCAAGACATGTGAAGGCAACTGACTGAAAGGCTGAGAGGCAACAGGTTCCCCGAAGACCTGCCGAGTGGGCAAGCGAGCAATCCTGGAAGCCGCGCTAAGCATTTGATTGAATTCGTCGAGTTCTACGTGGACATTATTCACAATGGAATGCTTCTTCGAATAAGTTGTGCAAGACGCTTACTGGTAAACTGTTGCAAAAAGAAAGTCCCACACGATTCTTATAACTGATTTATAATAAAATACAAAATTTATAACTTCAGACTGTTGATTCAGTAAATAACTTTATCCATTGGGTAGTCGGACAAATTGTTATTTGTCCTGGATATCAAAAAGGATCCGAAAGAGGCTTGTACTTCCATTATTACAGCGCCCGGTGTATAAATTATTTACTGTTTATACAAAGAAAACACATTAATAAATTATTATTTTAATTGGACATCACTTCTCGAATGCCTAAGTAGTCTACAATCACAGGTTTTACAGTTAATTGCATGTGTAATTCATGATGCAAGTTTTAACGAATAAAATGTAACTAATTAAAACGTTATTTTTCCACAACATTGTGCCCCTTTAAGGTAAAAACTGCGACTGTGACATTAACAAGACTTGATCTCGATAACGTAGTACTGATGATGTTTGATTAGGTATTCAATGGGAGCAATCAAGCCTCAATCACCGACCTAATAACTAGCTAAGCACACACAACCCTCATAACATTCTAACTAGACGAGGTAATTTTAGTAATTTAGCAAAATTATCTGTCTATAATAAAATCGATTAACAAGTTTTAAATATTTTTCCTCAAGAATGTTCAAGTACGAAGTTAATTTAGAAGTTTTTTGCAATGTGCAAAAGCGTTAGCCTGGGGAATTGATTAGTTTGCCAAGATATTTATGTGAAAGACTATGTGACTATGTAACTTTTTACAGTGTCTTCTATGACAGCTGCAGACGGACCATATACTTAAGCGCAGTGAAATACCTACAGGTACAAGCATACGAGAACATTTAGAAAGCCGCTTTTAAAATCGGGCGTAGGGCCCGCAAGTGGCAAGCGAGTGTGAAGACGGGTGCCACCGCAGCGGGCGTCGTGCCGTCACCTACTTTCACGGAGGCAACAACGGAGGAGCGCCCGGCGGCTGCGAGCCGGCGCAGGCGCTGCGGCCTGCCCGGGGCGGGAGGAGGGGAGAGGGGGAGGCTGCGTGCGCGCGACAAGGTCGCCGTGAGGCAAACCACTCGTCGACAGAATTTCTTCGGCGCAGAGACACGCGCATACCAGTCCGGGAGCGGAACGCGGTCGCAATAAAAACGCTCGGATATATTTCACGCGTGCGCAACATTATCTCGTCGCTCTCGGCTCCGATTACTTAATGCTCCGCAGCTAACTGTACAAGCGGAGAGAAACAAGATCAGGTTTTTTCTTAGCAGGTTCGATGATCGCAGGGCGACACCTCCAGGGTGCACTTCTCAGCGAAATTTGTTGTTTCACGAACATCATCACTACGTATCTGAAAAGCTCCAGCTTTGTACTCTAATTATCTTGTTACAGGGATTTTCTACAGTGTATGTATCGCCACACTTCACGCTTTTCCGGGATTTCCTTTAGGATCCAGTTCCTGCCGATAAATTATTTAATGAACGCCTAACCTACATAAATTCAGGGTAAAGGGGTAACAACCGACTACACAATTTAGAGACAACAGCCCCACACAACTACTTGGTGTGTGTACTTCTACAGAACCGACAAATGTGTAAATACCCTGTTTGCCATTATAAGCACTCTAATCTGGCTTATCTTCAACAGATTTTTTTTTTTAATCTTTAAATCCTCGCACAATATGCAGAAGTCTGCGTAGCTCCCCATGAACCTAATTTAAAACTATTGGCAATGTTCTAGCATAGCAACCATGCAAGTGCAAGGAGATCGTTATTTATATCATTAATACAGCGATTATCGTTATGCCACTGTGCTGCGATTTATCTTTAGCAAATATTGGAGGTGAATTCGTAATTACCTCTTGTTTGTAGACCTAAGATAAATTGGGTTCGTACCTATGTGCGAGTGGGTATTTCCTGAGAAACTGTGCATATCATTGTTTTAATATACGTAGTGTGTGTCTAAACTGAATGGACTTAGTCTACGAAGGTTTTAATTATGAAATAGAAATCGTAGTTTCAGTGTTGGATGTTAAAGATTTCTTTGTGGTGTAAAAACAATGAGTACCGTTGATTGACGAGGCAGCGTCTGGCAGCTAATTGAGTTAACAGCCCAAACACAACATGTCCATTAAGTGGCATCTACAAACAGTGGCTGGTGTGAGCACGGGAAGGCGGGTTGGCGGGACCGAGGGGCTCCGTCCACATTACTGGCAGCCGGCAGGTCATCATCCCGCCGACATTAATCCGATACAATGACAATTAAGCAGCAGATGCTTTGGGGACTACACAATTGAATCCGCTCTATTTAGTGAGTTAATTTGCATACAGCTTGTGAGTTGTGACGTCATTTTGTTTGTTGAGTTTATACAAACAAACAATAAATAAGACACGGTTACCGTTTTATTTTCCATATTATAGTGATTATGAGCCAGTGCAGTCCCTGTGTGTCCTGCGACTATGCCAAATCTATGCATAAGCCGTACCGGGTCTAGTACTTATAGGAGTAAATATCTACCTACATAGGTAACGTACGAACACAAACGGGTTATCCTCCTTACTTGCATAGAATCCAAATACCTCGTAAACTTCATGTTTTGTTTTTCATACCTTCGCATTATTCGACGGTAACTTACACTTTGTATTTTCCAGCGGATTATATACTTTTTTATGTTTTCTTTGGATAGGATGCCCAGTGGTTTTTTATGGTGGAGTTTGAACACTGTTTTTTTATGGTAAGAGGATAAAGAGAGGTAAGTGGTTCATGCTTTATACCAGGAAGTACAACAGGTCCTAAGTAGTTTCTCGCATTGTTTAGGTTTACATAAAACCCACTGTTTAGTGCAAATGGCAGACATTCCATGTTCGCAAAGTATTACTATTGTTTATACCGTGAAACAATAAAATAAAGGAATTTAAGAATCCATTTTGGCTATTAGGAGTGCGAGATTAGGTGACGATAAGTAATGGTACGGAGAATTTTACAATTTTATTAGTGTCAAGTCGGATTTGATTTATGTCGGGTTTTCACCATACTTCGACACAGCTATGGGAAAAATTAACGAACAGTTTGAAGTAGAGATATTTTTATCTGTATACAAATGACGTCTTCGTTAGTAATTTGAATAATAAGATAAACAAAGAGACCCTCCGGTTTTACGCGGAAGAGCGGTTTTAATGTGATTTAACTGAGTTATTTGAAACGTTATTTTGTTTTTTATTGATAAAATTAGTTACTTACGCAATTTGGTCAGACCATAACTCAGACGCAATAAAAATAAATAAAATCTATAAACCAAAGGTTTTAGTTTTCCAATATTATTAATGTTTTAGAAGTTAATTTACTTGACCACATTGAATGATTAATCAACAATACTATTAATCCAGCCTAGTTGAACTGTGTGGAAATTAAATCAGTATATCAGAGGTGTCAGGTGTCCCAAAGTTTCCTAGAGTTTGCTCTGGGACACATCTTGGCCTGGACTGTCGAGTTGTATGTTTCAACCATACAGGCAGGCAGCATTTAAGCAGTAACAGCCTAGTGGGGTGACCGTCGGACGGGCCAGTCTCAAGTTTGAACCCAAAAGCTCAAGATTTTTCGGATTCATGTGCATATTGTATAATTATATCACTTGCTTCGGTGAAGGAACCCATCATCAGGAAACCAGCATCTCTCAGAGATATTTCTCGACGGCGTTTAAAGCTAAGTCAGAGGCCCATAAAAGTAGGACGGCATAAAACGTCTGACAACAGGTTACACGATAAAGAAAGAAAGACCCATACGGGCCACTTTACTTTGTGCTAATAGTTTTGTCACAACGATGAACCGTTGTAAAGGGTGGTGAAGGAATAAAGCATGTGAACAAAAAAATCATATCTTGATTTGTGATACAGATGACAGTGGGTTCTCGTTGTGAATTACGAGCCAGGCCCTGACACAGAGAGGGTCCAGAGTCCCAGCTGTGGGCAGTAGCTAAATTATAGGTTGATTAATTTATACCATGCAGAATTTATAATAATCTGCATACAATTTAGTTAAAGTAATAATAACAAGTCTGTCGGTAATGAGATAAAACTGTTTTATCTTCGCTATCCATACGCTTTATTTTTAGTATTATCATTAAATTAATTACATTTATTGCTACTAATTTCAATTGCATATGTAGGTGTAGGAGTAGCTATTAAATTATATTAGCTGTAATCGTTGTCATAAATTATTAATATCTACATTATTATATTAATTGGCATTACATTTTAACAAAATTTCGCAACTTAATTTCAAAGAGGACTATTTTGCAAGACCTATGAAGTGTCTCAGGTAAAATCGTCAATACGAGAAAAACTTCCAAAAAGTTTTAAAAGTTTGAGGTCGAGTGGGAGTTGATCCGAGGGTCCTCTTCGTTTGGAACAGTAGTGCGAGTAGCGGGTGTGGGGAGGGTTGCTTTAATGCCACGCCCTCTCACCTGGTCACGCCTACCTAGCCTATCACCTGACATCTACATCGTCACGTCTATACCTAAACTTAGTAATCAGATCATTGTGACGTATCTGATGTGTTTGTTATGACAAGAGTAAATTTAAAACATCATGGTGTTCTTTTGTTGCTGACTGACTAAGTAATAATCGTCCCGTATGATAATGTCCTTAAAAATCCATGCCAAAATTTCCTTTCCACAGGATAAGGGAAGTCACAAGGTAAATCTCATAAAATGCAAAATAATGAACGTTGTTGAACGCTAAAAGAGAAAATGGCCATGAACCGAACATTGCCTTATAAAGAACTATACTGAAGTTTACAAAGAGCCAATCTTCAAGAGCAACAAAATGTCACATCGCAGAGATAATTAACTCGTATAGGCACGTATAGTTAACGAATGGAAAATAATCTGGCAGAACAATAGGGCTGAGATACGAGTTGAATTATTAATAGAGCTAATGAGGCGTTCCTCGATAGCGGGGTGAGCGAGCGACCTCGCGCCGCCGATAGGCCCACGCAGCCTGATTGTCGCCGCACCCGAAACCAGGGCTGGCAACAACAGTCGCTCCGTTGCGCGTACGCGCCCAGTGCAATCTCACGGGCTTCCCCAAGAATTCAGCTGACGAAAATGCCAGTAGTATTGTAAAATAATGCGAGAGAAATAGTACACCAAAGGCGGTTATCTAAACTATTGTTATAAAGAGGAAAGATTTGATTGTTTGTTTGTTACGATTTAACTCAAAAAATAATTGACCGATTTAAAAAAATCTTTTACCATTAGAAAGCTACATCTTTACCGAGTAACATAGGCTTATAGTGTATCACAATTTTCGCGGAACAAGTCGCGGGTAAAGTGCTAGTTAGGTCTATATTTCTACCACTAAAGAGTTGAAACGTGATGTTACACAATATGTATCATATTTTTGGATTTAACCATAAAGTGTGTGCAGTGCAGATTACTTCATTTAATTGAGTAAATTGAGTTACTTTGGTTCCTCTATCCGTCTACAAAAATGTCTATTTTTTCCACAAAACATATGAAGGTATCATTTGCACATTAACATTTCTAACAGGCAGACCACGTTTAGCCGTTACAGGTAGTCAGTGGCCCGAAAGTCTGATAACAAGTGTTACCAAGAAGTATCGGATAGCCGAGTACTAACTGGGTTGTGGAGTTAAGATGCGTAGTCACTCCATGTCCATCCATCATCCCATCCCATCCATCTTCATGGATAGACTGGAAGCCGACCCCAACATAGTTGGGTAGAGGCTAAGAGGAGAGGAGAGTTGAGAAGAGGCTAACAAAATCCTAGTCTGCCATTTCCGGATTCAGGCTTTAGCAACCCTACCTCAACAGCTACTTTTAATATCTGTTTGGATGTAACACTAATCTGTACTGTATTTAAGCTCAGATTCATCTAACAGATAAATTATAAACTGTGAGTTTACACGCTAAACTTTATCTAATTGTTTAACTTGCTAAAAAAGTAAAAAACGTGCAACCAACGCTATAAAGTTGTATCAGCAAATCCGTTTTAATAGCACATTCAGATTAAAAGATTACGAGATAGGAACAAAGGAACTGATTTCGTGAGATACCTGTGTACTGTGTAGATAGAAGTACACTGTTTCCTGTCGTAATATTTAAGACCTGTGTTTACAAATAGGAATTAGGACACAGGATACAGTGATTCTCTTTTTCCACCATCCGTCACTAAAATGACAAAACAAACGGAAAAAAACATGATTGTTACTTCCTAAATCACGTATTCAGCGATAAATTACGGAAATTCCAGTTGAACAAGTAATTGTAACCAACCAAATACCAAACAGCTATCCATGATCTTTATCTTTTAATAAGTAAGTCGGTTAATTCCTACATCCCATACAACAATGAAATCACAGCACAACTGGAATTAACCGATCCTGGAATCCGTCAGACACATCAATGAAAAAAAAATGTTCAATGAATTATTCCATTATTTTTATATTTATTATCAATACATAGGCGGTACAGTTGCACAACTTTATACGCTCGGATTGAGCCCAGCACTCGGCTCTCTGACTCCTGATAAGGGGGTCGCCGACTATTCATTCAAGTTGTAAATAAAATATAGTGAATGAAGACTGTTCCAAATTCCTCATCACTAAAGAACGTAGCATAATTTAGGTAGGTACTAGGTGTGCTTCTTCTTAGCATATCGACTGCAAATCGCTAAATTTGTTTAGCCCAAAACTCAGCCAAGCGAACTCCGCTCGCTGATGCAGTCATAAGATCCTCAAGTGCGCAGGTGTTAGGGTATGCAGCGCAAGATGGAAGGTGGGCCATTCTCTGTGGAGACACGCCGCACACACACTTGAGATCTGAGCCGTCCATGAACCCCCATGGTGTATGTGTACAGTTTATTGTTAATCATAGTCCACCTGAATATTGACGTCTTTTTTCATGAAATATGTATAATTCGTCCATCTAGATAAACTACTTGCCAAGTGCTGGACTGTATCTACATCTTGCTTGTCATTACGAGTCTGTACGTGCCTAAGTTTTATCGTGGTGAAATAGAACGTGTGACGATGTGAGATAAACAACAGACGAACAATAAAAAAGTATTGATTCATTACCAGTGTACCTACACGATGATTGGACATTCAATTTGTATACAAAGCAATAGCGATCATTCTAATTGACATTAATGTAATGTTTTGACGGAATTGAACAAGAAGTATTACTTACCTCTTACAGCATTTTATTGCATATGATTTAACATTATCAATATGCATGCTGGATGGATTAGGTAAACGAAGTTTGCAAAAACTGTCAATAATAGATCAACAGATTACTTACAGAAGACTAAAGATGAAAGGGAGTTGTCTGTCTTGGTATGGACATGTGATAAGGAGGGATGAAACCCTAAAAGAGTGACGCATATAAATGTTGATGGATAGAGAGGGAGAGGAAGACAAAAGAAAAGATGAATGGATTGTGTAAGAAACGATGTGAAGGAAAAACGGGCCAAGTGCGAGTCTTACTCGCACACAGGGTTCCATTTTCATAGCCCCAAACAATATTATAACAATATATTGAACGGTTATTCATTAGTAAACTTCCACTCAACCGCAAAATTAAATTTGTTTTTCATAGTTAAAGTAAAGTAGTTAGTTTTTTAAAGTTACTGCTGCAGTTTAGTGAAAAAGTCCCATATCTCAAAAACTGAAAGTCAAATCTTATTCAAACCAATTTTCGTGGAAAGTTTTTTTTGCGTTCTACATGCTCATATTTTTATCAGAATTTTTCTCTTCTTACTTTAGAAATTAGAGGGGGGGGGGGGACACGTATAGGTTTGATGGTTTTTTTTTTACTTTCAGTTCCGTGTAGGGGGGGGGGGTACCCTTAAACTATATTTATTTTTGTACAAAAATCGTAAAGCGGTTCACAGAATACATCTACCTACCAAGTTTCAGCTGTGTAGTCCTAATAGTTCTGGAATAAAGTGGCTGTGACATACGGACGGACAGACAGACATGACGAATCTATAATGGTTCCGTTTTTTGCCATTCGGCTACGGAACCCTAAAAACCGGCCAAGTGCGAGTCGGACTCGCGCACCGAGGCTTCCGTACTTTTAAAACCATAATTATTAAAAGTATTTTTTATTATATGATGTAACTAAAACTTTACGGTTTTCGCAATTTTTCCTTTATCTGTGCTATAAGACGTTACTTCGTACCAAATTTCAAGATTCTGAGTTCACGGGAAGTACCCTGTAGGTTTTGATTCCCTTGCGAGTGTCGAAAATTTGCGGAAATTTGCGGCATAAACGGCTGTATCTGATTTTTTCACAGCTACAAGGGACAGTAGACTTGAGTATTTCCTAAAATTCCAGCTTGATACCTCAAAGCGTTCCTGAGAAAAAGGGTCTATAAGGGTTCCGTTTTTTCCTTTCGAGGTACGGAACCCTTAGAAGGAGTAAATGATAGAGTGACGAATAACAGAGGTGAATGGAAGAAAAAAAACGTGTAGCGCTGAGCCAAAATAATACTTGGGGCTGGAAGATAATGCGGACTCTTTTTTAGGCTTACTTACAGTGCAAAAATACTTCTGATGGTTCGTTATGCGGTAGGTAATAACTTTTACTTGTAATGATTCCCTTCAGGAAATATAACATGTCATATAACTAGCCATAGCAAATAAAATCAGTTCTAACCATTATTGGGCCCGAACTAGGTCAATTGAAAAGAAAAGAAAACTCAAGGATATGTAAACTACAGTTTCCCCGTCTGGATCGTTTTTCTATCGCCTCCACCGCATAAACACAGTATCTAGTGAATAAGTGTTTTTTTTTAACATAAAACAAACGTTTTCTTGGAAAAAGCCCAAGCTTTCAATGGTTTCGCTTCTAATCTTAATCTTTGCCATGAAACCGACCACGAAGATATACCAACCCTATATTCTACTCGATTAGGACAGACAATACAATCGTTATTCATCTGTTTTCATGTTGTTATCGTCTAGGTTACATCACTGGCAGACTTTACTGTATCGGAATGCAATAATCGATAGCAATTAAGATATCGAAGAAAACAATCTTACTCCTCATCGATGCCTCGTCTGTATAACAACACGATAAAAATTCTTCAAATATTTACTGATTACGATCATGTGTGACGTCACAACGGATTGAATTACTCGATGACATCGTTATCGATAAGAGTGAGCTTGTTGTCCATTGCAGTGCAATTTCATCAGTGTAGGTAATCTCTTTGTTTACATAAAATGAGCCTTCATTAAGGCTTATCGGGACTGATGAAAGTAGACTTAATACGACGAAACGTCCGGTTTATGTGATGATGTAAAATCATTTTATTTATTTTAATTTCATCTGTGTCTATTATAATTGCGTCTGTGTAACACGTAAATGGATTTTACACGGGTGTTTGACCTCATATTAACACAGTAAATGTAAATATAGCTTAGTTACATAAGATGGGTGGCTAATAAAGTCGTGGTCGGAAATAATTAGTTCATTTTTTCACACAATAGTTGGGGCTGTAGTACAAAAAGTACTATGTCACAAAGGATGAACTAACATCAAAATTCAGAATCGGACTATTAAACTTATCCGTGATGACGTCACGGTGACGTGTACTAAACTGTTTTTCGTCCATCACGTCATTATCTCGGGTCCAGCTGAAAACCCGCGTCGGGCACTAGCTGCTCGGCAGTTTGCTGAACTGGGCCTATTTGGCGCAGCCGTGAGACACTCAATATTATTATTTTTCTGTTTATTTTTTTAATTTTTTTCTTTTGTTTTATGTGTGTTTTTGTGGCATGTGTCAAATAAATATATTTTCTTCTTCTTATTCTCTTTCTTTCTTCTATCCGGGTTAATAAAGTGATCGAAAATTAAGAATTTACTACCAGTCCAGTTTCTACGCCATAAGAATAAAACGTCTTGTCGTCTACACATGGTAGTTTTACTAGTAAAGTACTCCTTGCCTTTGCAAAACTAGTGGAACGGATAATACCATCTTAGTGATGACATTTTGACCTTCTTGGCCACACAGCTGGGACTGCTACGCACCGCAATAAATACAAAAAATATATACGACTAAAATAACGGTCGGTAAGGTATACGAACCAGGCGGAAGTAAAGATTTGGAATAAGTTTCGTATTAATAATCGATAAAATCTTATAAGCAAATCATGGTTACACTTTAAATAGAATTTTAATAAATATCTACAAAATGCCTACAAGCTGCTACGGCGTAGCAGGTGTAGTTCTTTTATGCTTTCGAAAATTCATAAATAATGTTTTATGATTTTTTCACAATTTAATAATCCCCTATGAAGTCAGAGTATTTTTTATTAAAACAGGTTTCATGCATACATGCTTTTAACATTCATTTAGAGGCCTTAGTCTATACATAAATTAAGGATAAAAACTCTTAAGAACATAGTTATCATGTTTAATGTCTGACATATAAACATTGTAACACTGACAGCTTTAAAGCAGCATTTACTTAAAAACTCGTACATTTTCTATCGAGACACATAATTAGGATAAGACAAAAGGCGGTCAGTTAAACAAACGAATGGCTGGAAACTACTGGAAAGCCAATAATTATGGGCGGCGAGCCCCGATTGAGAACGTTTACTAACTTGTGGCAACGTTTTGAAAAGGTACGCTTAATAAGAAAGTTAGTAAATATGTACTAGTATTAACTGCGTCCGTAGAGCTGAAGTGTCCTAACTTATACGACGACGAGTAAACTTTAATTAGCGCAGTGCTCGTGAGAACGCTCAGTGAAATTACTCGCTTTATCTTCCAGTTAAAAGGTTATCTGTGCTACACTTTGTATTAATTAAACATCCTACTATTGTACAGAAAAATCTACACAATCTGTGTTTGATTGTGCGTCGTCTAGACACCGACTCCTAAAAATGTCCTCGAATTATTTTTGGTACGCGGTATGATTAAGCGCTAGCTATATTATACGAAGAGACAATGGTCAGTGAATTCTTTATGATAAAAATAGTGGATCATAATGTCGGGAAATCCAAGTCTTTGTGAGCACCAGACAATGCCCTTACATGAAGTTTTTTATCAAAACTAGTTTACCATAAATTACTGTGTGGAATGTGGTAACTTCGTTACCAGTATAGGTAGGTAATCATGAAAAAAACAAAGAATTTCAAGCAGATATACATTTTTTTCCAAATCGACGGTTTTCGACTGCAGTGAGTTCTTTAAAAGTTTATTATGTCCCCAATGACATCACTAATATCCTAATTAGTTGTGCCGTATCTTCAGAAGGTAATAAAACAATACGAGTAGTCAGAGTACCCACTAAGGAAAGTTGAACAGGTATTGCACACGGCCTCAAGCCGTGTTTATTGACCTACCTACCTACAGTCTGGCTGTTTTAGCTTATATTTCTTTCAGCACCTTTAATGTAGGTGTGTATTTGAAAACATTTGGGATGACTCTGCAAATTGGCCATTAAGTACACGCTTATCTATGAATTGTTAGATTTACTTCAAATGTTTACCGAAGTTCTTATATACATAACTAGTATATAACTAAGAAAGGATCTTCAAGAGAAAATCTGAAAACATTTAGTTACTAGTAACCAGTTTTTAATTATCAAAAGACCAGAGTAATCTAATAACACAATATCCAAAAATAGTTTTACCAATGACAACATCTTAATGATTGATTTGCAGTTGCGTTTTATAGTCTCAACAAACAATGGATGATATTTAAAAATCGTAATACTATTCTAAAGAACCTTTTGTTTGATAGATTGTTGCGAATATAAAGTTTGAAGGTTTGCCAAAAACATAATATAAACCACAAAGACTTGGGACACACACCACAAAGACTTCTATACATAAGGACGTACGACATTTTATTGTTAAAGAATTATGTAATGGTTACTGTGAAGTAAGATATTTATTTACTACAACACTGTTCATTTAACAATAAAAGTATACAATTCAAGATAAAAGCAGCACTTTAGATATACAGTCGTTACAAACTATTGCATGCTAGAAGCGACGGTACACGTATGAATGATTGCTTAGTCATGCAATCTTTCGCTGAAACGATGAAGCATAGTGTCGTCATAGGGAGCGCGTCTAGTCGGGATTCATATATCCATGGTTACTCCCTCCTGTCTGAGTCGTGAATCATATTTGAATAAAAAAGAACTGAGAACAAAGAAGTTCAATGAATTGTTATTGCTGGTAATAGTAATAATAATCTTCTTATTCATAAGGGATTATGAGATTATTGCGGATGTAACTAATTATGTAACTCCAGTGTTACATACTTTTGTATGTTTCGTACTCCATTGACAAATTAAGAGTGAATGTATTTTACTATCAGCTGGTTTCGCATGAGTTCCTTATTCAAGAAATTTTGAATAATACTTATGACGCACAGGTGAAACTGAAGAACATACTGAAACATCACATACTTATGAGTTTTTACGTTTTTAACATCAAATCTGAAAGTAGAATTTGTTAAAGATCGTCAGGATATTTTTGCGTAGTCACCGCACTTGGCAGACTGTTGTGAGCATAAGGATTCTGAATATTCTGTTCCCTGTTCTCTAGAATACGATTTCTCTTAGTACATAGTCATTTATTGACCCATAGCCAGTGATACAGTTTTTATTGGAGACAGCTGGCCTATTACCATTGTTCCAAGCCTAACTTTAGACATACTTGAGACAATTGGCTACTACTTGGCGCCTACTCTTACATTGATGTCGAGACTTGAAATTTAGGCAGTACAAAGTTTTTTGGAGACAAAAAAAATATCCTAATTTCCGGCCAATAATCAGTCACTAACACTTACTTACTCTACTTGAATTTATTAGAAAAGAACAAAACAGACACTAGAAAAATTATTCAAAATGTACAACCATTACTGCTTTAGTTGTTTCGAGTTTCTAGGGCTTAAAACATGTTCCTGTACATTATTAACTATATTATCTACCATTTATTTTATGCAATAGGTATTTGGGTAAGGAATAACAAAATAAACTAACGATTACTATCGACTTACGTCTAGATCTGCTAATATTACAAAACCAACAAATAATCACATTTCCTGAAACTTACAAGAGTGGCCGCTCACAATGGCCTATTTTTGGTATGTAGAATTTTTAAAAGATTTTTACTTCAATACTATTGTTTTTTTCAATCATATTTAAAAGTAAGAGTTATTAGGATAGGGTTATAAGGACATTTTGCAACAATAATAATGGGTTTAAAGTATCCTTAACGAAGCCGAAGACACTCGTTCTCCCGTCACGCGCATCATTGCGATTATTTTTTTTGGTCTAGAGACCATACCTGGGAACCTAGTTGTAATTGCTGGAGATATTTTTTTTTCCTTTTTTTTTTAAACACCAGATTTTAGTGTTATAACTTTAAATATATTACCTTAATCAAATACCTCCACGACCTCCGTAACAAAAGGGGATAATCCTATTTTTTTTTTCTTTGTCCGTCGGGTAGTTTATTGAAAAGTATTGGACACGTATTTTTTCTTTTTTCACGTGGTCATAAAATTACGGAGATATATTGAGTTGAAATGGCGCATGACGTCACATGTAGGTATGTTTTATACTTACTTGTGACGTAGTAAGCCCCCACTCTCCAACTTTAATGAGTTCTAAGTAATATTTTGATATTTTGATAAAACAAAAAATACATGCCTAATATTTTTGTATTACCTGTCTGACGGACAAAATAGAATGTCGTTTTCTTTACCCAGTCCGATCCCCTATGTTTTGAGTGTGTTATATTGAGTCCTACCGTAAAAAGTGATTTTTCATCCAATACAAGGCATTTATACCAGCAATAAGGTTTGCGTAGATTTACTTAGTTTGAAGTGCAGAATGCTTCGTTGATGGCTTCGTGAAAAAAACGAAACTGCTGTAATTCTTTCTTTTATAGGTCAAGACTTGACTGATAATATAAATACTTTATAACTTTTAATTACGAAACCAATGATTTCAAAGTAATTTCTAAGTCTGTAGTATCATTGTATTTTATTACATTATTGAATCATACAGCCTTTTGTTTCATAATGTGATGCAACTTTCTTCACAAATAGATTTCAGGACATTCAACTTGTGGCCACATACAAAACAGCCATTTATATTCATTTATGAGTTAGTTAATATCTAGGTATTATGACTTAACCTTATCACATAAATAAACAAAGAAACTATATATTTGTAAACAAATAGCGGTAGATGAGTACGTAGTGATATTATTATTTCCTTTATGCGTGTTTCCTTGCGTACGATACCCTGAGCTTACAATAACAAAAACACCAACGTGGTTTCCAATAGCCTTAAATTCCGAGGAATAATAAAGTAATTTGTGAGAATAATGAACTAACATGTACTTAAGAATTACCAATATAATAAGCCAATTAAAAATAAATTTAATCAATTAAAGTCTGGCTGAGTTATGACTGTATCCGCGACAACTGATTTTTATTTGTTATTGCCTATATTTTAATTTCTGTTGATAGCTTTCTAAATTTATTCGAGTTGTATGATAAGTGACATTCGAATAACTTCGTGGCAATATGCGCGTGTCGTAGGTATACCTCACGCTCGTAGTGGATGAATATCATATTAGAGTTACCACATCATTAACTGGTTTATAGTCGTGTTACCTTAGTAATAGTCGTACACTTACTAGTATCGCGCTTTAACGTCGTTATATAACTTTAAGTTAATTTTACAAGTCCTGCCAGCAAACTTTGCCAACCGTTGTTATTAGCTTCGCGAGTACCTACGGTGTTTGATTGTTTATGTTGAAGTAAAAAATTCTAGCCATTATCAATAAGGAAAATGATGATTGATTCTAATATATTTGAGATTTCGAACTTGCCAAATATGTCAATGTGTTTGAAGAATCGGACATTATTTAACTTGCCCCAACATAACGAGGTTACATCAACTCGAGTACCTACTTGCTTACTTATAGTACGTTAACTTGTTTCGTTGCTGTGCAAGTGACTTTCTAATATAACATTAAATATTTTCATAATGAACATAGCTCAAAAACATACCCCTGCAGACGATGTCAACAATTCTGTAATTTTGAAAAATAAAAATGTTCTTACCTTAAAATTTAATATCTTGATTCCTCAAGCACCTTCAAAAATAATAACTTCACTCGCGATGCACTTTTAAGAAACTTGGTAAAACAAAAAATAGCACCTTCGGAAAATGTAAACAGAAACAGTGGTGGCGAAACTCACGTGTTACAAATATTTGCAAAGTTTTCGAGGGTCGTTATATTTTCAGTAATAACGGGGGGAGATTTATCGTGAGTAGGTCGCGTTTGACGTGAGCGTGCGTCGGGTCTGTCGGGAGCGAGGAGCGTGGTGGACGGTCGGCCACGCAGGCTGGCGGCGGCGAGGCAGCGCGTGCACTGAGTGGCGAGGCTGGCCGGTGGCGCGTCGCTGCCGGCCGCCGCGAGACTCTGCCCCGCGCGTGCGCCGGCACCGGACCAGTTCCAAGCAGCCTCCCGCGCCGCGCCACCACCGCACGCTGCACCACGCACTCGCACCACCGTGCACTTGCTCGCCTGTCACCCACCCGCGCACTCCACACCACCATATACTGGAGTACTCAAACGTACAAACGCCACAAACTGGCACCACAAAATATTACTTGTCAATGTATTATTCTAGGATATCGTCAGATAGGTCTGTATCGAGGCAATAAATATCCAGTAATGGGCCCTGTTGCCCTTATCTCTCAACTGGAGCAAGGAGCAAACATCAAAACGGAACGTGATTAATTCTGTTAACTCATTAGGGAAATTAGTTTTCTTGTGAGGTTTCCTATACGTCATATTCCTAGAGTCGTGTTCCACGTCAGGTATTCCTTGGTAACTTGACTAATGAATCCAAGAGGTAGGCAGACCAGCAGTCTTAGTACAACAAAATAAATTATATTGTTCAGTTTGTTTAATATAACAAATGATGTTGACCATTAATTTATGTTAATCAGCATCCGTGTAATACCTGGCTCGTAATTTTGACGTCAATATCTATACAAATCCGTTATACTACGCAGTGTACAATTGAACTACACTATGGATTTATTGAATGAAACATCGTAACATGCAAATACTGCGGATAATAAGAGGAAACACCTGACAATAGTATTGTCGCATTTAAATTAATGGGACGGAGTGCGCAATAAATTAACAATGATGCCGTTTAATTAAGCTTGTATTTATTTCTAAACCTTAAACATGTATTGTTAGCTTTGCTATTTTCTTGGAAACTGTATATTTATAATCAGATTTTCTACATAATACATGATATACTCAGTTATATGATGAACGTTTGTCTGTTCACACTGAGCGCCTTTTTCAGTATCAGCCCGTTTGATGTGGAGTTCTGGGGGTCTACTCTCTAAGCACGAAATCCGTAGTTTCGGCCGAAGTTACGGTAGTTTCCTACTCCGTATCACTTACGGACATGAGATTCGTTAGGCGCCCGAACTAAAAAGAATGACAACACGATCGGACAGTTGTCCTTACTTCCGATTTGTTTTCAAAACTCATGAATTCAAAAATATTCAGGAGTAGGGTACATTTCGAAGTATAAAGCTAGTTACAGACGTACGACCCGTATTTTCGTTGACGGACTTAGAGAGTAGACCCCCTGATTTTGGCATATTAACAGTTAGTTTGAGAGCTAAATAAACACGCTCGGTGATTTCATTTTAAATATGCAAATGCTGAAATATTAATAATAACGAGGAAGTTCGAAACAGTAGCAAGTTTTTTTGAAATGAGCAAGGTAAATAGGCACATATTCCTAGGAACAGTAGGCACTATTCTTGTTTCTAGTAATGTTCAGAACCTATCTTCATATTATAAAATATCTTATATTGACGGTTTTTTAATTTTCCAAAAAAATATTACAGTAACTTTACTTTCGGAAGTCGGTAACTTTGTTTTTTTTTTTCATTGACTTTTTTGCAACCGACTTCCGAAAGTAAGTTTTTTATTTTACCCTTTTTAGTTTTAGTATGCCATACAAATTCTTGTCATGAATCAGTTTTACATTGTAACTAAAAGTTAGTCGTAAGTACGCAATACCGTTAACTTGGATGAGATAATATCTTTTCCAGCTACTTTGATTTAAAACTTAAAAACTTTTGAATTATAACTTTGATTTATTTTTAATGTATGAATTTTCGTAAACTAGTAGTTATTTGTAATTACTTTTTTTGTTCCATATCACAATGTTGTCGTATTTTACCCTATGGTTGACTGGTAGAGAATGCCTTGTGGCATGAAGTTTAAATAAATAAAAAACCAAACTACTGAACAGATTTTGATGAAATTTGCACTGTTCCCTAAGTTGAAATATACCTAATCCAACTAAAAGAAAATATTTGCAATTTGAATTATATTTTTTGAGATATGCGTGGACAAACATACATACTAATATGAAATTTGGCACACCTGTTTAGAAGGGACTATAGACTAACATAAACAAAAATTGTGCAATTCTGACTCTTACATACATACTGGTCGAATTGATAACGTCCTTTTTTTGATGTCGGTAAAAAATAAGAACGGACTTTACACTTTTTGATATTAAATCAATCTAACCGTTACATTAATCTGAAGTAACTTCGACCAAATACAAGGAAAGTCCTATTCTTATTTTTTTTTAATCCTAATTCGTGTCTTTGACATGCATATTCATTGACGTTTGATCGAATTATTTTTTTATAAAAAGATTTATTTTTAGCAACTCCACCAACATGTGAGTGGCATATTTTTGGCTACTTGTATTCGTAGCTAGATATCACTCCGCTGCTGATAAACTACAAATACTTAGCGTGACCTTTGCTCCGTATTGGGCATAATAGACTGTTGCTATTTGCTTATTCGGAAATTTCATTATCATTCCTACGCTAATTTAATGGCTAATTGGCCGTTATTATCGCTCGAATATTTGGGTCGATCACCGCATCTGAAGTTTTCTAATTTTTTGCCTGGGGCAGATGTGGAGCACATGCACTATATGCATGTTTTTATGTAGGAGTTTCTTTATTATCGTAGGGCAGCTACTTCAAACTACAATTACCTCGATTTTAACCCCCTTATCTTCGTTGTGATCGCCTCTCGCCACACAAGACGAGACTGTAACTTTTTCAATTCATATGCTCCTACTTTCTAAGGTTATCTTGAACATCACTGACATTGGTTAGGGAAAATACTTTGGGAAACCTGGACGTAAATTATTATGTGTCGGATATTTTACATCCGCCCTAAACAAGCGCCTTGATCAATGCCTCCTTGAGATCAGAAAAGGCCTTTGTTCTGCAGCGGTACAAATATTGGCTGGTATTATAACCCTGCTTTTTTAAGATAATAGGAATAATTAACATGACACTTTTCCTTGAACATCCGGAAACATGTATGACTGAAAAATGGAAGTGCCACTTGAAGTTAGTACCGCAGCCTTACATAAAGCCAGTACGTAATCACTTCCATGCAGAAAGTATCCGGGTTCGAATCACTCATATAGGTACTCGTAACTTATCTGCGCAATAAGAATCCAACAAAGAACGAATATTGAATGAAATGGCACACTTGTACCTTGATACATTTTTTCCGGTTACAAGTGTTCTAGATAAAGACTTCACATAATATGCTGATTCAGATCCAATCAATGTTCCACTAGATATGACGTCATTCGACGTCACTGCGCAAGTGACACTGTCAGACGACAACTACAAACAACATCGAAACGTAATCAGTCTTGTAATAATGTTTTTTTTCCAACGTCTTTTGGATTTTACTGCATAGCTGCTGGCTTTAGATTTTTTCAAATCCCATAAATTTTAATGTGGTTAAATTGAACTATACCGGAAAATTCAAAAGCTTTTCTTTCAAAAAGTTGAACTTTGCATTGAAGACAAAAAAGTTTGGTTATTTGGTTCAGGTTTGGCTTAGGTACCTACATTCAAAAAGTTTGAACATCAAAAGACCAAGATAAGTTATTTCAAGAATATAATGTTACAAGGTGGGTAGGAATAGGTAAGTTTTTCTACAAAGATCCTATAAAAGCTTGATTTTAAGAACAAAGGACTTCTCCGCTACAAAAGCCACACCAACAGATTAAAGATTAATAGAGATAATAACTGCATCATGTTAAACCTTTGTTTTATAATTAGAAGTAACGGGACTAAACTTGTTATGACACTCGTATAGACATTAGAATAGCGATAAATTAGCTTTATTATAATCTTTAGGTCATACGTAATAGGCCCCACACGTGTTTCTATATTGCAGACATCCTAAGTCTAATGTGAAAGAACAGATGGACAGATATTACAGATTTTGTCGGATCCCGATTAAGTTGAAAAAAGATTGCATGCAACAGAGATGAGAATGTTGAGATGGATGTGTAGAGTGACTAAAATGGATAAATGAGCATATAAGAGAAAGTTTGAAAGTGGCGCCTGTTACAGAAAAGATGATAGGGAGTCGTCTGTCTTGGTATGGTTGATGGTACATGTGATGTGATGAGGAGGGCTGGAACACATATGACTATAGGATTGAATATAAATGTGAATGGATGGAGAGGGAGAGGAAAACCAAAAAAAAGATGGATTGATTGTGTGAAAAATGATATGAAGGAAAAAGGAGTAAATTGTAGCATGACGAATGGCAGAGGAGAAAGGAGGAAACGTGTTACGTTGAGACGTGTTACGCCGACCCCAAATAAAATGGGACAAGGGCAGGAACTTGAGATGATTAAGTTGAAAAAAATTATAGACCGAGAGACCACCATAAGACGAAATTATCTAATTAAGGGTTGCTTTTTATCCGTATGGCACGGGGCCTTAAGATTAGGGACAGTTTGTGGCCGAAGAGCAATACTAAAAATAAAAAAATATATATATTAGTATGTAAAAAAAATATATAAATAAATATATATGTGAGTATTTTCTCACATATATAAATATATATGTGAGTATTTTCGGAAAAAGCTAGCAGTATCGTCACATCGTTAATATTTTCCCTATAGTTTGTCCTTTTATATTATTATTTATATTTTGATATATATTTATAGTATTGTATATATCCTTTTTAGTGTGTTTTAAAATTCAATGTATAATAATTTATAGATATACACCTACCACTGTTTGTCTCTGCATCACCCAAAGGTTGACTGGTAGAAAATGCCTATGGCATTAAGTCCGCCTCTGTACTATGTGCTTGAAGTGTTAAATAAATAATAAATAAATAAAAAAAAATACTTTTTTTTTAAACTTATCATATACTTTGATTACATAAATTCGCAAAACAGGTTCATATCTTCACCCATAAATACTTCCGCTATCAATCGAATTCAGAACAAAAGATATATCAAAGATATAATTTGCTTAAACTATGACTGACAGTATGAGTCACTCGTGTTCAGGGGATTCATAGTAGGTATTTACGCGGCCGTAATCAGTCCATCGGTTTGTCATACGGAGCGTGCCATTTCTGTATTGCAATAGGCATGAGTGACAGGAATGACTCAGTCACTAGTTTTTTTTTCATTCGCTTTTTATAAGGTGTTAACGATGCATCATTTAAGAGGCTAGCTTTTCAATCTGCGTCTAGGGGTCGGGAACTCGGGAATTATCCCACGGGAACGCACTACTAACCATGAGTAATCATTTTCCAGGCCTATGTCCTAATAAGATTCATCAAAATTTGTTTAGCCATTGGGGTACTAAGGAATGAATAAAAATAAATTCGCTTTCATAATATAAGTTATAATTTTGTACATTATTATATTTTTGTTAATGTTTTAAACATAAACGGCGAAGTGCTTGTGCACCTTGCATCCGTAGATACACATACCTAAGTAAGCAATTGCTATGGCCAACATTTTAGCCACATTTCGACATTTAGGTGCAAATATTATTAGCTGCACCAAACACTCGAAATAGTAATACTTAATGATAATTTGGCCGGACAATAATGTAAAGAGACGCTTTATACATAGGTCTGCGCGGTCACAGGCGCCACGAAGGATCGCCGCGGCCAGTAAGGTATTAGGTTTAAAGGTCAGATAGCTCATAGGAGTGAATAACTAGTGACAGTTTAGTATTTACTAGCAGACCGCTGTATGATTCTTGTTACGAATACTAACTATGTTTTGAAAACTACATCAACTGCTGGACTGATTCTTCAAATACCTACTTCAGCGAATTAAAATTTGAAAGAAATATATCGTACCTATCACCTTTTACTGGTCAGAGAGACAGTCGTTTCATGTAAAATACTTGATATTCAGCTGCATCCGGTTAGACTGTAAGCCGACCCCAACAAAGTTTGGAAAAAGGCTAGACAGATGATGATAATGATCACCTTTTACTGGACGTCCTGTTGCGAAGAGAACCATCGGTAGGTATCTACTCGTATTACTAACTGTATTCTGAAAACATTGTAGCAAATTCAAGGAATAAATGGTTTCCTAAAAGTTGATTCATTCATTAATGGTTATATTTATGCATTTATTATAGGGATTTGGCTTTGCGGTGGGTGACAAATACCTTCATTAAAAATAGATTTTAGTCTGTCATTAAGTTAAATGGAAACAAGCATACCCTAGAACCAAAAACTCCACGTGTTGAATAACAGCCTGCTCAGAGAGATGAGACCAGTTTTCGCTGTGGGAACGTTATTGGCTGATTAAGTATGCCATTGTTCTAAGTTAAATTGGCATAAGCGCCCTTGATATATAGAGTGTTAGGATTCAAACACTGCGCAGTTTTATTGGAGCAACGCAAAAGCGGCTTTATTTTGATGGCATGTTTTTCTTCGATTGTTATCAAATAAACGTTGACTCAAATACCAAAAGAGGTAAACAAATAGAATGCATGCGATCCTGATAAGGACATATTTTTCTTGACTCGTTGCTTCCTGTTCATATCTTTATATCGATTAATCGAATAAAAAAGATTTCTCGGTATCGCCAAATCGATCGTGCGAATCATCAGATAATGTTTCGGATATGTCATTAAAGTCCGATACCCATCCGAGTGAATGTGTAAAATTATCTGTTTATTGAGGATTAAGATTATTACCTACAAGATTATCCCGTGTGTATGGTACGGGTTTTGAGCGCTTGACGTCACAAGATTCAAATACAAGTCAATTTGGATGAATGTTTGAGTTAATTTAGGCTACAGACTAATGAGATAAACAAATTGGTGCTTACCTTTTTATTCCGGTAAAATGGATGAATAATAGGGGATCGGACTGGGTAAAGAAAACGACATTCTATTTTGTCCGTCAGACAGGTAATACAAAAATATTAGACACGTATTTTTTGTTTTATCAAAAAATTACTTAGTTAAAACTCATTAAAGTTGAAGAGTGAGGGCTTACTACGTCACAAGTAGGTATAAAACTTACCTACATGTGACGTCATGCGCCATTTCAACTCAATATATCTCCGTAATTTTATGACCACGTGAAAAAAGAAAAAATACGTGTCCAATACTTTTCAATAAACTACCCAAAATCCCCGACGGACAAAGAAAAAAAAATAGGATTATCCCAAAGGGTGTGAAGAGCCTTAACGAAGCCGAAAGGCACATGTTCTCCCCATCATCATCTACCTAACCTTTTTCCATTAATGTGGGGTCCGCTTCCAGTCTTACCGGATTCAGTTGAATACCAGTATTTTACATGGAGCGACTGCCTATCTGACCTCCACAACCCAGTTTGTGCTGGGTCATACGTTACCCTTTGGTAAGACTGGTTGTCAGACTTTCGGGCTACTGACTACCTATAACGACTGTCAAAGATCTACAAATAACAGCCGGCACCAACGGCTTAACGTACTTTCCGAGGCACGGAGAAAACTCAGTATGTATGGGTGGTCACCGATCCACGGACCAACCTATGCAAGCACGGCTTAACCTAAACATAGAACCGAGCGGCAGTTATTATTTAGCCACGAGCTCGTCGTCATTGCGATATATTTTTTGTGTTCTGGAACATACAAGGGAAGCTTCTAGTTACGATATACCAATATCACAAGTAAGTGTCACGGTCAAAGTTTCAACATTTTTACAAGTGATTTTTCGCCCCAAAAATTTAAGTGTTTTCACACGAATAATTGCGTAGAGTTACTTAATTTGATGAATAGAATACCTGGTTGGCTTCGTCGAAGCGTCCGTTCATAATTAATCAAACATTGATTAAACATTCTCAGTGACAAAATTTAGCTACTATTTATGGCTATATTTCAGGTCACTGCTAACCCAAGTCCTGTAATAAAATAATGGTACAAGCTATAATTGAGTTAAATCTGATTTAATCACATCTACAGATAAGAATCTTAAAATACCAGTCCCTTCAAACAGCATTACGGATGGCAGCTAAATCAATGTTGGTTCCAATTAGTGTCAATATCTACGGTATATAAAAACATAAGTATATAATGTACATACGTTAGTTCTATCGGCAACGAATGCTGATTGGGGCAGATACATAATGCATAGGGCCGGGTACATTTTTAAAATTGATTATTACCAGTGTACCGGGTACCTAGTACCCAAGTATGTAGGTTGGCTGATACTAATGGCAAACGTAAAGTATAGTTGTAAAGTAAAGTTTTGTAATAATGGAGGTGACCAGTTGACGTGGCAGGTTGATATTTTACGCAAGATTTTTATGCAATTCAATTTTCAATTACCAACGAAACATAGTAAAATGCGAAGTATACTAAGGTGACAAACAAAGTTAATAAAATTGGTTGTCTGTAAAGTCGGTTTACTGACGATAGTTGAACGTGACAACGCTATAGGGACGCGTGCCTCTCACTCGCTCTCATTGTGAGCGCATAACGTGAGCGGAGCGTAACGCAGTTTCTTGAAGTGTCACCCGGCAAACCAATTTATAAGACGTTGTCACGTCAAAACTGTAAGTTAAAATATAAATAAATGTTATTTTAACAAACCAATGCCTTCAACATAATTAAGAAAATACGAGACTCATTATCATAAGTCGTACCAGTCCTGTCATGAAGGAAACGCCAATCTTAATAATTTACTCAAAATTTAAAAATCATAGGCAAATGAGGAAACTCGCAGCAAGCTTGATATGGTAAAGTGACAATCCTGAAAATAACCTCCGTAATATCTAGAGGGTATTTGATCTCAACTTAAATGAAAACATATCGACGTAAGTAATCTTTTGTAGCAAACCATGTAAAGTCATATTCTCGAAGACGAAAATTATAGGTATATAAGTTTTTAAACTGACATGGTCACTAACACTATTAATAACACTTGCAACGGGATATTTACCATGTGTATTGAAAATTATATAGATCACTTCGTAATGCAACATACGTCAACATCCAATATACAGGGTTATTGGTAATCCTCAAGGAGAGTCAGCAAACCAGAAGGGGCCGAAAGGGCTGATGCCTGCCAGGGCTGCGGGACTGTTCGAAAGAGATACCGTTCCCTGGAACACAAGGGCTAAGAAGGAACATGAATGGGTTTTAGTCAGTACAAGTCTGACACTCCCTTCCGCTCCGCCCAGAGCCTTACCTAATCTGATCGACCAGGAGTGCCGCATTAATTCAAACAGCCAACATCACATATGGTTGGTAACCAGAGAATCTGCAACAAGGAACACGTGCATCGAGAAAACTGTACCACCCAGTTTTATTATTATACTACCTTCTCAGGACCAATAATTGTTTTCTGGTCATTTACCATGTCATTCTTTTCATTGTTTTCAGGTCATTTTAATAAAAATTGGTACTTTGGCACCTTTATAAAAGCTTATTAAACAAAAAAGTCGTTTCTGTAATTTACACGACAAGTGTCATACATTTATTTTGAGTAAACTGACTCTAAAACAAAGGAAGTTACAAGAAAATTACAGAACATGACTTTTATGTTGATTAATTTCCAAAGGCAGATGAGCTTTTTTGACAAATTGGTTTTCCAAGAATACAATCGTCCATGAACTATCAGAAAAGTATCAGTTTAACATCCTGAACAGCGTAGATTTCACACAATCAGCAGTTTATCATAGTGAGGTTGAACATGTTTAAAACAACTTTAAAAGTTCTCAAAAACAACCCAGTTTGGACCCCTCAGTATCGCTCTAGTATCACCCATTTCAAGGACTGGACCCAATTACCAATCATCCTTTTTTTACGGATGGGAAATCATCAAATGACTTCTCCCGCTCTGGGCGGAGCGGGAGGGAGTATCAGACTTGACTGACTAAAACCCATCCATATTCCTTCTTAGCCCTTTATGTTCCAGGGCCACGGTATCTCTTTCGAACAACCCGCAGTCCTGGCAGGCATCGGCCCTCTCGGACCCCTTCCGGTTTGCTGACATCTCCTCCTCCTCCGCGTGGAACACAAACGCGCCGTTGGCACGGCCTGTCGTCATAAGACGGACGGACAACACCTTGTATATACCTTACGCAATAAATAGGATCACTCCTATCACTCCATATAGGGTATCGTCGTAAACTCGAATACATCCCTACGTAATACTTACGTGCGTAGTCAGTCCCCACCTGACATGTTGAGAGAAGGCAAGGCGCACGACGATCTCGAATTCATATAGGGAAACAGCATAATGGCCCTACGTTAACATTGATTCCTACGTAAGCGTCCTAAAAAACATAGCTACGTACGTTCCAACGTAATACGTATTTCCATAGCGAATGTTAACAAAATGATAATTTAAAATCATTCGTAGCAATCCATATAAGGTAACGTCACGAACTCGAAAACATCCCTACGTAACACCTACGTCTGGAGACTCCGTAATCTGTATCTTGTGTTTACGTTTCTTGGCTACGTAGTAATGGACAGCAAACATTTGATTAATTTACTAATCTGCTACGAAAGGAAATACGTATCTACTTACGTATTTGTGGACTTTGTGGGCGCAACACTACTCTTATGTGCGAATGTAGGTATTCGAAGTCAGTTTTAATTAGGAATTAAACAGTTGAGACTAGTTTTTCTTCATCATCATCTGCCTAGCCTTTTCCCAAACTATCTTGAGGTCGGCTTCCAGTCTAACCGGATGCAGCTGAGTACCAGTATTTTAGATTAAGCGACTTACTATCTGACCTCGACAACTCAGTAACTTGATAATACGTTTCCCCTTTGTAAGACTGGATGTCAGACCTTTGGTCACCCATCCACGGACCAAACTCGGCAAGCACGGCTTAACCTTACACCGTGTAAAGATCGACCCGTGCGGCTGTTATTATTTAGCCACGAACTCCTCAGTTGAGACTTCAATGGCCTTTAAAATAATTTGTAGAAAGATCTATAGCTAAGCACTTTAGGGCACAACACATAAGGGCTAATTTATATTTTCATTAAAATATTTTTTCAATGTCAAAGAAATTTTGGTTAATATATGTATCGTCCCAGTATTACTAATTTTACGGTTCTCACCATTTGGAGCAATGTTCAGCCTACGACGGAGATATGATAAACTGATAACCTACAGACTTAAAGTATGTATGTACTACGTACAAATATCATAACGTCAATGGATTACACATGCACGCGGCGCGAAGCTTGCGGTTTCTCAATTCACACTCGATCCTTGTACGACGCAGATCATTATCCGACATTATCGATCTATGTGATTTACCTACTATAAGTACTTAAACTAATAATGGCGCCACTAATAACCACCGGCGAACACATGCCAGTGTCGACTCGTTCAGTAAATTACCATTGTTGATACCTAACGAATCCCGGTTAAATTGTGTAAATTTATCAATAATAACACATAACGAGCAAACCACACTACAATGATTTAAACAAAGTAACGAATTACCACTTACATACAATACAAGCAATTACCTTTGAAAATATACACCTTGAGAGCAATCATGTCTTACCTGCTTATTAATAATTCACGCGACGCAAAATAAACAAATAATAATAGGTACCGGATAAAAATATGCTCTGTTAAAATAGCTCGAATAGGTAAACGAGCACAATTATCGGGCAAATAGTTGTTTATACACGGTATCTGAGCTAGCTGTGTAATTTCCCGTGTTCTATCTAATATGATCGGCGCGACGCGGCGCCAGCGCCGTCGGCTTCTTATAAAGAACGTTTATGCTAATACATCAACCACTAACAACTGTCCGGTGCACGAGACATTTCGCGTCCAATACAACAAACAACAACTTATAAATTGTTGAATAAATTCTTATTGTGACAATCGTATCAATCAATCTGTAGGTACGCCGTTTTTGTGCGACGCCTGAAGGAATGTGAACTTAGATTATTTCTTACAGATAAAGCATCGATATGGCTCACCTGGAAGACTTTTTTAAATAGCAATCCATCACAGGTGCAAAACAGTTCTATATTTGCATTAACATGCAAATATTTATTTGATGTAACTGGAACTCTCTGCCTTCGACTGTGTTTCCGAACGCTTACAATCATAATCTCTTCAAAGTTAGAATGAACAGGCTGGGCAAGCTCGTACCATCGTCGACTTTGTCTCTGTCATCTCTGACCTAGACTAGAGTCAAGAGCAAACCAATCGGAAAACCAAAAAAAATGGTTCAAATGTTTAGTCGTTTAATATGCTTCCACGTAGAATTTCGGACTTTCCCGCAATGCTACAAACAACTCGGTTGGAAAACTAGGGTAACATATTGGCCAGTCAATAATTTTGGGGTCAGCTGTCAGTCCAATTAAATGTTACTACTAGTAGTCAGTATTTTAGATACGGGCCGTAGTTAGCTTATAATATGTACTCATAATATTTTACTGCCTCCTGCAAACGAAAGGGTAACATAAATTTGGAATTTTCCATTCGCGTAATTTCCAATGGAAGTCAATTACGCACAGCGTCAGAAATTAGGTTGCTGCTATTCTCTACAATTTTGTGAAGTAACTATCATCCAATTCTGCACCCTAACTACTGATGTTCAGATGAAAATATAGCAGCAAGACCTAGAAACACGCAGAGAATGTTCGTACGCATCCGTTTAGCTATAAAGCTCATAAGGAACCTAGCTCAAATATACATAGGTACAGACTAAACAAAGCGCTCACAGGTGCGTCCAGAGGTGCTCACGGTCAGATTGTCCGATACATGTACTTATACATGACCTGCTGCATGTACTGGCAACAAAAGAGTAAAGTATGCAGGCAACAAATTGCGCCACGATTCCAAAATTCGAACGAAGGAGACCGTTTATAAAGACTTGACTAGTCAGCCCACGCACATAATGAGTCTAGAGGCGGTTGAAGTTTGCTGCCAGCATTCAGCAGTCTCTTTTGTCGACTGTTCTTTACCACGGCTATATCACGGCAATTTAGCGTGTGTCTCACATACAAAATGCCTAATAACAGCGGGTAACCCATGTGTTGCTACCCGGTGCTGCAATTACATCACCTGTTGGCTTCCAGACGTGATTACTAGACTGGTTTTGTTTGATATTATGATTGTATTTGCGATTTACCCTTAGTCAAGACTTGTAAGGACTTCTCGAAGAACGCTGATATGGAATGCCAGCTGCCACAATAGAATGGTCGGCAATAATTGACTCGGAATCAAAAAGAAATCGCATCTTTGTCAATTTAGCGTATGACGGCTTTTATATTTCAGAGAGATCGTGCAAAAATTGTAGCCCCTACCAAAAGGTTTATTATTTATTTATTTATTTATGCACACACAAAATACTTAAAAGAACAGTACATTAAGATAGTAGAACACAAAGGTACTGCTTATTTCAAAAGAAATTTCTTCCAGCAGACCTGCGAGAGGAAAGTTGGATTAGAAATGTAGACACAGTGTGTAGAAAGGACGAAATAGGAAAATTTAAATTAGAGCTAACACTAAAATATACCATATAGAATAAACATACATACAAATATATACACATATAAAAGAAAAAAAGGTAAATATATACCTATAATATATATTAGAATATTACAGTATAGAGGAAAGGTAATGCTCTTTAACTTGCTTTTTGAAGAGAAATAAAGATTTAGAGTCTCGAATGTTAGGTGGAAGTGAGTTCCACAAACGTACTGGTACGTAGGTTTATAATAGAAACAGGGCAAATGCCCATTTTAAGTAACCCTAGGTCACGTCTAGGTACATCAATCACAGCCACTCACATTTTCATGGCTACAAGCATTTTTAGTGCTGCTAGCTACATAGCTAATAGATAATAGCAAAGCACTAGATCTACAATGACGAAGCATTAGGGAAATACAAGAAATATCGTAGCTTCCTATATTATTATAAAACTTGTCAAGTTGAGCAGTTATTAAGTTCCACGTGACAGTGTTTATTTGTTTTCCTTTAATTAATGCGACAAAATAAAATCTTGTAAATATTAACGTCAATTGAAAATTATCCGTGTTTCAATCAACAATAAGATTGATAATGTTTTACATCCAAAAATGTAACCATCGACTGTGACTGCCTCGTTGGTCTAGTGGTTGCAAGCGCGACTGCTGAGCATGAAGTCCGGGGTTCGATTCCCGGATTGTGCAAAGTGTTATTCGGTTTTTTCATCAGGAATTTCTCAGTAGCAGCCATGGAGTCTGGATTTGTGCCCGGTTGATGGCAATAGGCTCGCCCCCTATTACATGGGTCTTAAACATAACTGGCGAAATGTGTACTATTAGGTACACCTCTACCAAACCTTTCGAGGATTACAGGCCTGATGTTATGTTGTGCGTAACCATTGCCAACATTCAAAACCCTTTAATGAGTTTCTGAGAAAAGCGAATTGTCACTATAACTAATTATAAATAGTTTGGAAGTAAAACAGAAGCAATGACTCAGTTTCACGTTGCGACGTCTGGATTCAGGAAATAGAAAAATATCCACTTTGGAGCGGAAACCACAGTATTTTGTGATGAACAAAAGTGGAGTGTTTTATGAATCATTTTCCATCTGCGCGCAATAAAAAACTTACAATGTATCATGCAAATCGAGTTTGGTTAAGCGCTGGTTGATGGATGATGACTGGTCATCTTGAAACGTCACCCAATAGGTATTGTGTATTAAGAAAAGTTTTTCATTTGTCATAGGAAAAGCCCGTTTATTTTCAGGTGTCGTAGGTCCACACATACCGCGACCGTACATTCGGCATACAAATTGCCAATCATACTATACCCAAGGATGTTTAAGATTCTGATTATATTTTTGGTCACTGTAGTAGATAACTTTGTAGGCACAAATCTTCCGCTCAACTCTAATTAGAGTAAAACAATTCAAACAAAAAACATGACCGCAAAAGCTCACCGAATTTCAACTAATTATTACATAACGAACAGCTCTAATCTAACGGAAAATTACATTTGGAGCAAATAACAAAATTATTATAGGATAATAATGAGGTTATCATTAGCTACAGTAGACTAGACCACAGAACATAGTGCACACAGTCTGCGGGCTTGTTCCACTTACTCAATGAATCTCAATTATTATTTAGGGACGGTGTTCTCGGCGCATGCGTTATCTATCAGATACGACACTATTAGGTTAGTTAGTGCTTATGTCCACGTTTATTTCCTAAACGTAACCTAATTTGGTTTATTACTTGAACGTAGGTAACCTAAACGTTTTATGATAGAAGGTGCAGTCTGGTATTTTTATGTTGAAACGCGGTTTGTATTGCAGGAGGATTAGGATGTTGTAAGGTTCACCTTTTTCATGTCATTATGTCAACTGATTTGGGTGTAATCACACCAATCAATACTGGACCAGTTTTAGGATGTTTTATTAAAATACTTTTAAGGGTCCGTTCACACAGACCGGCTCGGAGAGGAGAGCAGATTTTTTATCACATTTGAAACAGAGTTTTTAGTCATTGTAATAAGGTTTATTTTTCATGTCACTTATTGACGTGACAACGTCTTATAAATTGGTTTGCCGGGTGACACTTCAAGAAACTGCGTTACGCTCCGCTCACGTTATGCGCTCACAATGAGAGCGAGTGAGAGGCACGCGTCCCTTCCACTCGGGCATGGTTAGCCCGCCTAAGAGCGAGAGAGACAGACATAAAAAGTGAAAGGCACGCGCAAATAAATGTTTTAAATTGTTACTATTATTTCATCCTTCTTCCTACTATACGAATGAATATTCACATTAAAATTATTTTACCACTCAAAGTCGTTGTCACGTAAAACTTTCGCCCGTATACCGACTTTACAGGCAACCAATTTTTTATTGTTGAGAAGCTTGAGAGCAAATCTAACGCGCTTAGTGTGAAATAATAAGAGGAGCCGACCAGCTCCGATTGCGTGCTCTTTCACGCTCGCGCGGCAGACCGACTCCGATTAGGTACTGTCTCGCTCCACGACACGCATGCGATGACAGCCGCCCAGTTCCAAGCGTATAACTCGCGACGGTCTGTGTGAAAAGAAGACAGCCGGTCGATGCTCTCCGAGCCGGTCTGTGTGAACGGATCCTAAGACTTCGAAGCTCGTGGAAAAAGGAAGCCAATTCGTATGACACATTGACTATTTCACTGATAAAATTATGAGTTTCTAAAACGTGCCAAGTGATGTCCGGAAAAAGAAAACTCTTACATTTTATTACAGCTTTCACTGTGATAAGTTTGCAGTGGCATTTATAAAAGAAATTTAATACTTCGAACCATCTTTAAACTTATGTGCGCCGCTTTTGAACAATAATCTTTGGCAATGTACCAGCGGTTGTCCCAATGAACTTGAAGAAGACATTTTGTGTCCCTCTTTGTGTCTTAATTACCTAAGTAGCCACTAACGATCACAGACGTTGGACTAAGTATCACGATTATCGTTGATTAGTGATAACACACGCACTGAGCTTCTGAATTCAATTTTATTCACGCTATAAATTGTTTATGCGAAATATGACACAGATAAACCAACTAATATGACATAAATTTAAGAGTTAACCTAACCCACATAGCAGTTGATTAGTGTCTTAGACTCACGCAAAAACTCGTGTCATGAGGCTCATGAATCTTGTGTGTGAAGGGCATCTAATAAAGTCTCCTTTAATCTAATATGATTAAGTTGTACAGCATCATAAAAATATAATAAATTGCTGTGATTGGCCGATCCCAATTTTTGCTTGGCAGCAATCCAATAGATTATTCTGCATGACTTTTAGATAACTCATTACAGTACGTATTCATATCGGTATTATTCAGACAATTTCTTTTATTTATGAAGCGGCTTTTACTGAAGTAATTTGGGGAATGTTTTCGCTGGTTTGTGAAAATATATTGTCTGTCAGCTAGTTAGTACTTAGTATCGTATTGTGGATAAGGGCGTGTTTCAATAGGGAAACAGAATTAATACTTTTTGTTCGACGAGACATTCATTCAAAAATTTATTATGTGGGGGTTTGCGACGAAATCACGTTTTAACATTGCTAAAAACCTTCCAAGATGAACCAATACGTAGGTAAGTATACCAGGTGGAAGGGACACCAACGGACAAACGTTTACTAAGTTCATATTTTGAACCCCCCCCCATGAGACTATGTGGTGGGTGGCTCAGAATGATGCACTGAAAACGTGATAAGCGTTTGTGCGTTGGTGTCCCTGTATACACCCTGTACATAACTTTTTTTTTTTGCTTGATCTTTTTCTACCTTTTGTAGTAAGCAACGACTTATTGTCGGGCCTACGCTGTGCTCCCATACTTAAGAATACTAACGCTGTAACATTCAAATATTGTAAAATCAAGTGATTTTAAAAGATTAACCACGGAGTTTCTTGCCGGTTCTTCTCCATAGGAAACGACCAACCCCAGCCGTGCGTACCTTTTGTCGACGTTTTATAAGTGCCCATGTCATCATCATCATCATCAGCCTATATTGTTCCCACTGCTGGGACACAGGCCTCCTCTCTATGAGAGGGAGTGGACTGTAATCCACCAGGCGGGCCCATTGCGAGTTGGTAGATGTCACATGTCTTCGAATTTTCAGTTCTAGGACATACCGGTTTTTGTGTATTTTCCTTCACCGTTTTCAGAGCAGCGGTGATGAAATAATTTACACATAGTAATACGCCTGCCTAGGTTCAATTGGCTTAGCGAAGTATCACTCGAATCTACAGTACTTTTGGTCACCATTTATTACAGATGGCACAAACAGGATTTTAAACAATCTCAGTGAATCGAGTCGTGATAACTTAGTTAGCTATTGTTGAATGCCTTAAGTTAGGTGTATTAAAAGAAAGTGATGATAACTGATTGATAACCCACAAGATTTTTTAATTAAGTCGTATCATTAAAATGAAATGAGTCCACCTTATCATTTTACACATTTTTGTGATTAAGTCGGAAACCCCGAAGGCCAATGTTTTATCTTGAGATTTATTGTTATATTCCCATTTACATCGAAACATCAGGCTCAAGTCGTCATCACGATAACAGCTTGCAGATAATCTGCGATTTAGGATTGAGAGGTGATCGCACTTAAATTGACGTAGAGGATGAATAATAACGTAATGAACCGATACTTAGGTATATTCTTACTTATTTTGTGTTATTGAACTCTCTCATCGTTTTGTCCCAAAGATTATGCTGAAATTAGAACTCGGGACATCACTTCTTGACTCGATAGCTCTCGGAGGCAACCACTTACATTAAACGTGGTAATAAAAAAAGTATTTTAATGTTATTTTCATTAAGTTATTCAGCTCGCATGTGGGGGACGTGCGCGCACACCGCTCGCGGGGCCCGTACCGGCCCGTACGTGTCAGCGCCCAACACCCGCGCCGGGCACTCCACGGGAACGCTAACTGCCCCCTCTAATTGCACCAATTAAAACGACCACTTCGAAGATATTAAATCCTACAGCCTCTGAATATCGAATAACCTATTCGCGGTAAACTTCAATTAAGTTGATATAATACCGCCTTAATTATAATTTCATTTAAATCGTAACTGGTGTCCAACTGTGCCCAGTTTGATTTAGATTTAATGTTTATTCTGTTTTTGCACATTCTATTACTCTAGTAAGTTAAGATCATACCGTTAGTCATTAAATCACCACATAATAATAAAGGCAAAACACTGAACGGCTCTCTGAAATAAATATTGATTAATTAAGCTCGAACCACTTGGAGCTTTCCCGCCCTAAGGAAATATGTGACACGAATATAGTTTGGATTATCCCACAAAGAAAGTAGGTTTACATATTTTCTGCTAGAGCTAGAAATCTTAAAACGCAAATTTACGCAATGTTAGAAAGACCACTCTTGAAAGAAATACCACATTACATGTTTTGTATCGTGCGTTCATAAAAACTCACTGTGGGTTTATAATAATCTTTGCTGTAAGCCACAGAAACGTACCTACCTATCATCCTTAAGCAGGCTACTAGCCTTTATATGGGTCAACGTCTACTGTTACCTTCTATCAAGAGACTCTGTACCTAATTAATTTGGTGATGTCATAATTCAATTCGAAGGAACGAAGAAAAAGCTTTTTATCATAGCCACCTCACCTTACAAATTGCAAGACCACACTAGGATAACATAATCCAAGGACTAGGTTAACTATGTATTAGTTTTCCCGTACTCAACATCATCTGCCTGGCGTTTTGCCAACTACGAGTTTATCGAGTTGAGATCTAAACCGGATGAAGCGACTGCTTATCTGACAGGCTAGTTTTCAGTTGAGTTGGCGAAATCGTCAAAGTCGCGAAAAACTGATGGATGAGGGACGCACTGAACTGAGAAGTATGGAAGAAGTAAGAGGAGGCCTATACCCAACAGTGGTGGGGATTCTGGATTAAGATTATGATGATACAGAGTAATTGAAAAAAGAAGGATAGAGGAACAAAAACGTTCTCCTGAATCAAAACAACCTGTCAACTAACCTTGCTTGTCTACTTACACAATAAACATAACACTATTTGTACCTAAAGTCATAATTAATTGCGAGTTAAATCCACTCGAAGTGTTCATATAAGTAAACACGGCACAATGCCATAAGTGCCTATACAGACGCCATTTAAGAGCTTTTGTCTCATTGTACGTTTATTGCGTGGGCGCCCCTCTGCTCATTCATTTCATGTGGTCTGTTTTCTTAATGACGAAGGCTTCGAGGCGCCGGAGGGTTTTTGTGCACACTATGTCTGTCGCCTGCCTATTAAAACATATCCAAGGTTCCGATAAGATAGGGTGGCGATTCTAATGATAGCATAGAGATTCTGCGATCGAAGAGGCATGGTAGAAGCTTTTGTTTTATAATTTCTGCGGTAATTGTTCTTGGAATTACGAGAGCGATCTGTAATTCAGTTTTAGCTAAGTTTTGACTTATTGCTCAATACCTACTTAGAATACACTAACAGCATCAAGATTTACAGTAGTAACTAACTTAATCAGTCGAGCTGAGTCATTGTCATCTGGAAACTGTAAGCATGAACGCTTACAACCCTTATCTCTTCAAAGTTAGAGTGAACAGGCTTCTTCTGGGTAAGCTCGTACGATCGTCGACTTTGTCTCTGTCATCTTTGGCCTAGACTATAGTCAAGAGCAAACCCATAGCAAATGAAAAAAAAAATAGTTCCGTGTTGTTTGCGAAAATAATACCTAACAAACGCTGTAAAAGCACTTCAAGAAGAATTTTCAGAATAAAGTAAATTTATTTACGCAATACTAAGCTACATAAAGTAGTTACGCACCATAATCTAACACAGCATTTTATGAAAGCCATTGTGCGTGTAATATTTGGCAACTAGAACTTTTCGCCCACTAGCTCTGAACAAAACTTATTTAAGTTCCAGTGAAGAATTTTACAAACAATAAGAATAACACAAAAGAAACTGGGTCGCACATTCCGGTCGCAAACAAAACAAGAGGTAGTCTTAGCAAAAGTAGGTTATGGTATTTTTAAAGAGGCTGTATAGTAAAATAAATGCAAAAAGTTTTTGACGTTTTTCATTCGGACCGTTTGAGTCAGTGGCTTGGCAACCCTACCGCGGAGGCGGCGAGTTGAGACGGAAAGATCTGCAGCATCAGAAATTATTTTTTTATAACTAAATACGAATGTTGAATCCCAATGAGTTTCTTGAGATGTATCTCGTATTATATGACTTTTTACTACAAAAGATATAGACTGCACGGGTAGCCGGGTCCATAATGACAGCGTGTATATCGGAGACGCCGAACTATGCGAGACTCACTAGTGCTGAACTTACTACGTGTTCATATTTATGTATAACTATAAGTTTAAAAACATAAATAATTGTTCTAGAATAATTTTCCTTAAAATTATATTCTCATGCAATTGTCAACAAATGACAAAAGTTGTTATTTATCATTATGAAGTGCTCCATAATCATAAATAACCGCTTACAATCGCCGTTATTTTCAAAACAACTACGAATTCAATTAAGAGGAGCCACAAAGGAAGAAATAAAACTTTCTCAATTGATAATAATTTAGCTAAAAGTATGACACAGTATGATATGTCGCTAAAATACACAATGGGGCTCAGAAAGTTGAGCAGTAAGCTGAACAAAATGTATTCACGAGGGGGAAATAAATTAAAAAGCAAAAAGTACGAAACTGGCTGGATGCCCACACAGTCACGGAAATTTTTCCCAAATATTCGAAGCCTCTTTTTCTACTCGAATGCACAAGAAAAGAATGTTTTTAGTAACATAACGACGTTCATTTCTGATTTTCTGTTTACTCACGTTATTATTCCAAAGGGCATTTTCACATGTCAGTCCTTCTTTCCAATTTTCTTTATGGAGCTCGCCCCTACTCTGCATCGAATTTGGCAGACGCAGCAATGACGATTTTGGTTGCCCAATGGGAAAAAATCTATTGGCAAATGAAACCTTATGAGATCTTCTATCTAGCCAACAATAATCGGTCGGCTTCAAGTCCAACCAAATGCAAGTAACAGCGACCTTCGTAGGATTGCGTTCGATAAACACCAAGCTTGATTTTTCCAGAAAAATACAACGAAGCGCCACTCCGTAAAATCCTGCTGCGCCATTCACTAGGCAACCTGCTCATTGTCTCTGACGTCAACCTTACTTTGTTGCATCAGGCGAGTGGAAAGTATTTGCCACTCATTAATCAACGCGCCGATGTGAAGGGCTCATTGGCTGTTAACCTCCGCCCTCTGTCAGTCAACACGTAATTGAAGAGAAGCCTTGATACGTTTCAATTGTCTTGGATCATATTACTTGCCTTTATAAATAGGCGGTTAGGACGATAATGTTCCTCTGAGGTTGAAGTAATAGCGTGTCATCGACATCGATTGATCGACGATTCGACAGTACTGAGATATTTGTGCAATTAATTCAGTGATGAGACGAGTTCAAAGACAATAAAATATTGTAGACGCCAATTAATATGTCTGGTCGTGAAAAAGTAGAGCGTTGTATGTATAGTCTCTGCTTTAACATACGGCTTCTGCAGTTTTGGTTAGTACTTATGCAGACCCGTGTGCCTATTACACTGATTAGGACCTGAGGTAATGCTATACCTACATTATCAAAAACAGCACTACGAATCTGTTTGATAGAAAACAGTAAAGTCGCTCCTAGTGGAATAAAAATGAGTCACCTTCTTCTGAAAAGAGATAAAAATAGAAGACTGTAAGAAAAATGAATCACGCATCCTGGATTATTATTAAGAAATTGTATGAAGTAAACAAACTTTTAAAGCAATCTGTTAACAGCGCATTTATGAATTATGACACATAAGTAGGTAAATCAAGTCAATATCCTTATTCTAAAATGTAAAACACCTACTAAAACTGACATTCCACGAGTTTATGCGATCGTAAGATAAATCAGACGTAATTACTGAGGTAAGGCAGTAGGAACGCGTTGACAGGAGTGCCACAGTTTGATGTATTTAGCATATTAATGGCGAGGTCTGATATCTTGCACCTATCATAATGTCATCATAAACACACAATTAAATGCGCACCATGATAATTTAAATTATGAAGATTGTAGTATTGTTGACAAAACAGCCCACTAACGGAAAAAATACAAAAACCGGTCAAATGCGAGTTAGACTCGCGCACAAAGGGTACCATTATTTATAAAAACGAGCAAAAAATCACTTTTTTCCCTAAAATATTTACTTTATTCTGTTTTTAGTATTTGTTGTTATAGCATCAACAGGAATACATAATCTGTAGAAATTTCAACTGGCTACCTGTCACGGTTCATGAGATACAGCCTGGTGACAGACGGACGGACGGACAGCGAAGTCTCAGTAATAGGGTCCCGTTTGACCCTTTGGGTACGGAACCCTAAAAATGGACATTACAATTTTAACGATTTTCATGAACTAAATTCACGAACGCTATCAAAATTGTTAATTAAAAGTTTGTGCTTCAGTTTTGCCAAAATATACTTTTATCATCATTTCATCACAATTTACTTAATTCGACGCAGCATGTTTTCCATACTTCTCTATTACTCGTCATGTTAGCAGTCCTTTCTACCCATAATTATCATCTTTCACACAGTCCATCATACATTTCTAAGGCCTTCCTCTACTTTTACAACCATCCACATTCATACACACCACTTTTTCCAAAATTATTTATAAGCTAATTCTGCGACTAAGCTCATTGCAAAATACATAATTAATTATTTAGCTCTATAATATTAACATTAGGTATAATTAAATCCTAGAGTACTTAGAATTACCAGCTTATCCTGCTTTTGGGACACAATTTGCCACTAAACCACAGATTGGAAATTAAATCACTTGCAGTAAATTGATCTGATCTAATCTTATCTAAAGCGAATATAATTATGCCTAAATCAGCTAACTACCTACTTTAAAACAAGGACTAAAGCACTTAAACTAGGCGTCAACTTGATATCACAGACATAAACTTAATCTTACCATGATCATACAAGCACGGTACTTAGGTATATACATAACTGGCTAAATGTATTCGCACTATACAAGGTGTTGTTTTGCATCCTCGTCAAAATTCAAGAGAATGTTACAAAAGACATAAATAATCAATTAAAATTACGGTACCTAGTTAATTATTAATAAACGCTGATGTTTTTGGTTGTTTAAGTTTGTCAGTATTTCGGAATAACCCCCTTAACGTGGTTTAGGGTATAAGAAATTATCGAAAAAACGTTTGAGATTGTTGGTATGTATGAAAACGTGGTTAATGGGCGAGGATCAGACGGGTGGCGTTTAAAACACGGGTGGTTCATACTTACCGATTTTCGTAAATATGAAATAATATAAAAACTACCTACCCATTTTATTATTGATTCGGGACGAGAATCATTAGCATTATCTCCTTGAATTTGACGAGGTTACAAGTAACCTCGTAACTAGTCCTTGTAGATACACTGTAGAGGGTCCGCATCAAACTAAGTACCTATCTCTACGCAAAAATGAAAGCTGAGAAAAGATTTTTTTTTTGACGTGACAGATCATGTTTTACGGTATGTTACATTTACTTTACTTTACTTTTCAAAACATTTAGATAATGGATGCATTAAATAGTACGGGGGTACATTAAAAACTTAATATTAAAAAAAAAGTTGTGAAAAAGCTGGCTAAAGTTGGGAAAACCTTGACTATAATGTACAGTGTGACGGATAGGGTATATACATACTTAAGAGTGTGCTACAGATCATCAAACTGAACATGTTTCTCCATCGGACAAACATCATTATAGCGTAAAAAATATCAGCTGCCCCATACATTTGAATTGAATAGGTATTGCAATTTTGTATGAGGCAGCAGATAATTTTTCCGCTATTATGATGTTTGTCCGATTGAGAAACATGTTCAGTTTGATGATCTGTCACCGTGTAAATCACCTCATCACGAAGCCGTCAACCAAGCATTCTGTACATGAAACTAAGTAACTTTACGCAAAAATTATTGCTGGGAAATGACTTTTTTTGGGGAGTGTAAAATCATGTTTTGTGGTAGAACTCAATGTAACGCACTCAAAACATTGTGCTGATGGACGGATTAAATAATACGGGGATCGTGGATGTGTTTAAAGTAAAAATCTTACATTAAAAACTTGTATTTAAAAAAATACTTGTCAAAAATTGGAACTTTGACCCCTAATATCTCCCTAACTAGAAGGTTCCCAGGTATGGTGTAGAACAAAAAAAATATCGCAATGACAGGACGAACCAGTGCCTTTCAGCTTCGTTAAGAGGTGTTTTACACCCTTTATAATATACCCTTTCCGTTACAATATCTCCGTAACTAGAAGGCAGGTATGGTCTAGAACAAAAAAAATATCGCAATGACGGGTAAAACAAGTTAGTGTCTTTCGTCTATTTTTCCACCCATTAGATACACATCTAGTCTGCCTAACCCTCAGAGTAAAATAATTGAACACTAAGTCTTGAAATAACAGAATGAGATCTTATCGAAGTAATAACCAGTACTAGATGCACACCATCAACCTCCATATTGTGCTAAAACCATAATGCTCTGCTCAATGCCTAATGAACTCAAGATTAACAGTTAATGCCAGTTCATTTCCATATTAATCGATTATTGAATAAATAATAATTACATAATCGATGTAAAATCACCGTTTTATCCTTCATATGGTAATGTCACTTGTTTTATACATTTTAATTATAAATACATCCTGCCGTTAACATGTTCAAAAGATCTCATTTTATGTTCAAATAGAAAATATGGGGGGAAATAAGAAAATGGCGGACCTAAAGTACATTTTGATTGCAATGATAACAATAAGAAACTGAACTATAAAACTGCACTCATAAAATACAGGAAGCTGTGGTAAATCAAATAGACTTTACTGCTTGTATTGGTGATTTTATGTTAGGATCCAAGATGGTGAATAAAATAATAAATCTAATAGGCCTAATGAAATTAATTGAACAATAAACAGGATAGTAATGTGCAGTATTTGTTAGTCCGTTCCTAAATATGAAAAAAAGAAACGACCGGTATATATTATTTTATTTTCCATAAAAAATAATTAAACACATCTTTCTCTTTAAATAAAAATTAATCCCTATTTTCCTTGTACACGCCATAACTCGAGAACGACATAACTGATTTAATTCATTTTTAATTTTTATGTGCTCTGATACTTTGTAGAAGGTTCGTAGGTAGGTTGTAGGTAGGCAGTAGGTAGTCAGTAAGTTGGCATTCAGTAGGCAGACAGTAGGCAGGCAGTAATCAGGCAGAAGGCAGGCAGTAGGCAGGCAGTAAAAAGGCAGTAGGCAGGTAGTAGGCAGGCAGTAGTTTGGTAACAAACCTTTAATCTTTAGGCTACCTGGATACCTCTTTGTTTAACATGCCTCATTAACTTACAATTAGAATATTCACACATTTTGCATTACTTACTTAATTAAAAAGAAAATAGAAGAAAAACATCAAAAATTCTGATTGTGCATTTTGACTATAATAATTCTTAATTATCTCTTAGACGCGTTGTCCGATTTACATAATTCAAACGGATAAAATGATTTTAGACCTGGGCCTATTATTTGACATCAAAATCGTTGAAATATCTCACCAACAAGAAAACACATTTTCAAGTTGCTCTCGTAATTATGTAATAGTACATTGTTACCCTAGGCGTGAAAGCACCTTATTTAGTCCCGTGACGGGTACAATAGTTCGAGGGACTAAATAAGTCTTTAACCCGAGGTAAACACTGTGCTTTTCATTACGAATACAAGGAAAGTAAAAATAAAAACATGAATTAGCTAAAGGAAAATTTAGTAAATTTTATTTGACATAAATCAACAACTTTTCCCGCCTATTTTGTTTTTTTTTCTGTGGCCAGCCAGCTATTCAGCCATTATTTTTCGGGATTAAATATAATGAGCACCAAAAAATACTTTGAGATCCTAAGCTACGTTACCCAAAAAAAAATACTAAACACCAAAAAAATTGTATTCAAAGACCAAATATAGTAAATGATCACCAAATTTTGTGGCAAGAAGAACTTAGGAAGCAAGTGCGAGCAAAGCGAGCTCGGGATATTGGGCACCCCGACTCGGACAGGTTAGGTTCGAAGGGGATGGCGGGGTCTAGTGAGCGAGCGGAGCGAGCGAACTAAGACCCCGACATCCGTCAAATGAACCAGTCCATTCAATCACGTCACGTCAATGAACCTGGTCCATTTGACATCCGTCAAATGAACCAGCTATTCCTGCTGTTCAATATTTGAAACTTTTTCAAAACATTACGCACGCGCGAGCGGTGACAACCGACTGGCGGAGTGGCGACGGCGCCACGCGACAGTGTAGGCATTTATCGGCTGTAGATATGGTCGAGTGAATGAGGCCTGGTTTACATATAACCTGTACAAGGAATCCATTAGCAGAATGTTTTGAGTGCGAAAAAATGAAGTAGCCTCCCGGAAAGTTTTGCTTATACTTAGTTTGATGAACAGAATAGTTTGGTTGACGGCTTCGTGAATATGTTATCAACATCATCATTCATCATTTCAGCCGAAATAGGTCGATCTTGATAGGAGTGGGTGTTACATGGGCATTCAACATAACTTTGGTTTTGTCCATGTTAATTTTAAGACCCACTCTTTCGGAAGCTCTACTGAGGTCATCGAGCATTGTACTGAGGTCTTCCATGGTCTCAGCCATGACCACTATATCGTCGGCAAATCGAAGGTGAGTGATGTACTCGGCATTGACGTTGATGCCTAGCCCTCTCCAGTCCAGAACCTTGAAAAAATCTTCCAGTGCAGCGGTAAACAGTTTCGGAGATATAACGTCTCCCTGTCTCACACCTCGCTGCAGAAAGATAGGTTCCGAGCTCTGGTCCTGAAGTCGGACTGACATGGTGGCGTTTTTGTACAAACACTTCAACACCTCGATGTCATCATCATCATTTCAGCCGAAAGACGTCCACTGCTGGACATAGGCCTCCCCCAAGTGTCGCCACATTGACCGGTCCCGTGCGACGCGCATCCAGCGGATCCCCGCAACCTTCACCAGGTCATCGGTCCACCTAGTGGGAGGCCTTCCAACGCATCAAGTCCCGGTTCGCGGTCGCCATTCCAGAACTTTTTGGCCCCATCGGCCATCTGTTCTGCGAGCAATGTGCCCTGCCCACTGCCACTTAAGTTTGGCAATTCTTCGGGCTACGTCGGTAACCTTGGTTCTCTTGCGGATGTCCTCATTTCTGATTTGATCACGCAAGGAAACTCCGAGCATAGCTCTCTCCATTGCCCTTTGGGTGACTTTGAGCCTTCTGATGAGGCCCATTGTGAGCGACCACGTTTCGGTCCCGTATGTAATCACTGGAAGCACACACTGGTCATAGACTTTCGTCTTGAGGCACTGCGGTAAGTTGGACGAGAAGATACCACGCAGCTTTCCGAACGCTGCCCAGCCGAGTCGGATTCGACGATTGACCTCTTTCTCAAAGTTAGACCTACCCAATTGGACCGTTTGTCCCAGGTAGACATAATCGTCTACAACTTCGATAGTAGAGTCTCCGATCTTGATAGGAGTGGGTGTTACATGGGCATTCAACATGACCTTGGTTTTGTCCATGTTCATTTTAAGACCCACTCTTTCGGAAACTCGACTGAGGTCATCGAGCATTGTATTGAGGTCCTCCATGGTCTCAGCCATGACCACTATATCGTCGGCAAATCGAAGGTGAGAGATGTACTCGCCATTAACGTTGATGCCTAGCCCTCTCCAGTCCAGAACCTTGAAGACATCTTCCAGTGCAGCGGTGAACAGTTTCGGAGATATGACGTCTCCTTGTCTCACACCTCGCTGCAGAGGGATAGGTTCCGAGGTCTGGTCCTGAAGTCGGACTGACATGGTGGCGTTTTTGTACAAACACTTCAACACCTCCATGTACCGATAATCAATTTGGCACCTTTGGAGAGACTGCAGTACAGCCCAAGTCTCGATCGAATCGAAGGCTTTCTCGTAGTCCACAAACGCTAAACAGAGAGGCAGGTTGTACTCTTCGGTCTTCTGTATAACCTGTCGTAGCGTATGTATGTGGTCTACGGTGCTAAAACCTTTTCGGAATCCGGCTTGTTCGGGAGGCTGGAAATCGTCAAACCTGCGCGCGAGACGATTCGTGATGACTCTTGAAAACAACTTGTAGACATGGCTCAGAAGTGAGATGGGCCTATAGTTCTTCAACCGGGCGTTGTCGCCCTTTTTGAAGAAGAGTACCACCACACCCCTGCACCATGCCTGTGGCGTTTTCCCCTCGAGTATGACGGAATCAAACAGCTTCTGAAGGGCCTTAAGTACCGGTTTTCCACCCGCCTTCAGAAGTTCGGCCGTAATTCCATCATCACCCGGTGCTTTGTTGTTTTTAAGCTGTTTCAGAGCCATCCTAATCTCATACAGGCTGATGTCCGGGATGTCTTCGGTGTAGTGTCGGGTCAGTCTAGCTCTTGGGTCATTCGCTAGATTTACAACGGGTTTCCTGGTTGACGTGTACAACTGCCCATAGAATCTCTCGATCTCCCTCAGTAGCTCCGGTTTGGCGGATACGATTCTGCCATCGTCGGTCTTCAGTTTCGTGAGCTGGCTCTGCCCAATAGCCAGATCTCTTGTAAATACCTTTGAGCCTTTAGCAAACACCTCGATGTACCGATAGTCAATTTGGCACCGTTGGAGAGACTGAAGTACAGCCCAAGTCTCGATCGAATCGAACGCTTTCTCGTAGTCCACAAACGCTAAACAGAGAGGCAGGTTGTACTCTTCGGTCTTCTGTATAACCTGTCGCAGCGTATGTATGTGGTCTACGGTGCTAAAGCCTTTTCGGAATCCGGCTTGTTCGTGAGGCTGAAAATGCAAACATGCGCGCGAGACGATTCGTGATGACTTTTGAAAACAACTTATAGACATGGCTTAGAAGTGAGATGGGATGGGCCTATAGTTCCTCAATCGGGCATTGTCGCCTTTTTTGAAGAAGAGTACACCATGACTGTGGCGTTTTCCCTCTAGTATGACGGAATCAAACAGAAGACGAGAATATGTTAAGCATACCGTAATATTCTACAACAAGTCGTTCTCTACTTATTTATAACTTTGTAAAAAAAAACATTCCGGAATTAAAACTCCCAAATTTTCTCTCCGAACATTTGGGAAATCGTAGGATCTCGAGTCCTTACGCTAAATTACCTACAACCAAAAAGCAATTATACCTGACTGCCTCTTTAAAAATAATGCCGATAACTTTGTTACTTCAACTCATAGGTAGATTTACTAAAATCTGAACTAACTACGTAACTACAATGGCTTCATGTAAAACATAACATAGCCACCCGAGCTAAACTGACACCGAATCCGTCTTAATTCCGCCCAAACGTAGACATAACAAAATAAACACTGCCATTGTTTAGTAGCTAGTGCAGACACAGTTAATTAGTAAAACAAATCAAAACAAATGTTAGCTCGGTGCGAATGTAGTGACGTCATAACGACTGCTACAAAGGGTGTAGTGACGACAACCAACGATTAAGTAAAACAAATTGACGCACGCCCATGAATAGACTGAATAAAGCCTCTAATGATAACACCCACGGCTTCATTATGTAGCTGTAACGCTATCGTTTAATCGACTCTAACATCGATGTCGTCAATCGGTTTTTATTCGAGTACCTCATATAACAAAAATTGATAAGAAGTTTTGCGAAAATAAGTGTTGTGTCGTGGGCGTTGACAAAGTATGGCTTTTATTATACCGTACGTGTTTGTTTGCTAATGTATCAGTTCCTGTTATTCCTGTTATAACTTGTCAAGTTCCAGTGACAGCCCATTGAGGAAAATGCCAAATGATGTACAATCTTTACCTAGGATACTTTGTTGTACCCAAGTTACGATCTACGTATTCACCATCTACAGTGATTCAACACAGAATAATTATAATAAAAAAAACAATCAAATAATGGTCATTTAAGAACACACTTTTCATTTTTAGGGTTCCGTACCCAAAGGGTCAAACGGGACCCTATTACTAAGACTTCGCTGTCCGTCCGTCCGTCTGTCACCATGTCACCGGCTGTATCTCATGAACCGTGATAGTTATTAGCCAGTTAAAATTTCTATAGACTATGTATTTCTGTTGCCGCTATAACAGCAAATACTAAAAACAGAATAAAATAAATATTTAAGGGGGCTCCCATTCAAGCGCGAGTCCGACTCGCACTTGGCCGGTTATTTTTTCATTTGACATTTTGTTTTAATCGCAGGTTTTCAGGGTCAGGATATTTGCCATTATTATGAAAAAACAAACGAAAGTACTACTACTACTCACTACTACTACTCACTACTACTACTACTACTCATGAGTGTGTAGTGTGTAGAGCCCTTTACGCGCATGTTTTTACTTACCCATTTCACAATATTGCTCTCCAGTCGTAATAAATTATTCATATCGGAGACAATTTCTATTTTACGATACAATTTCGTCATTCGGCAAACAATGGATTAAGTGTGTTTTATTATCTTTTAGGTACTAACGTAATCCTAACATTTACTGTGTATAAGCCGAAGTACCGCCCCAGAAGAGATTGCAATTAAAGTTTGTAGAGTCAGGCGCGACTCGTGTTTTGTGACGCTACCATACGGCATATACGATGAAGATATAAAGGCCAAAGTTTAGCAGACGTATCACTGTGACTTTTTCTGACAACACTCATTCAGCTGATAAGACGCCATTCAAGAGTATCTCGTTTCCTGTGATCTAGATCCGTTTCACAAAAGGCCAACGTTCAACTCTTAAACATCTTGCACGCCATTTTACAATCACGCACTGTGGGTGTCCCATCAGTAATGCAAATTATAACTATTATCTAGATACATCCGGCAAATTGCCAAAGACTATCGCACAAACTACTGCTTATCGAGACCTTTGCCACTACTCCGGTCTATAGTTCAAAACACGAGGGCGAAAGTAGGGCCAATATTATTATGTTATTTATGACATCGCATAAATACATAATACAATATATCAAACTCAGATACAGTAGCTGGTTGTGATCGATTTATGATGTTGTAAATAAGCTTGTCAAATATGAACGGGCTGCTCTATGAGTCCTCACTGAGCTAAATGTTTAGAAATCTTAATTAGCTAGCTTTTAATTACCTATCTGGAAAGTTTTATGCAAATAATATCTTGTGAAACTGTTCAGGTTTGTTTTGACTAAACTAAATTCAAGAAGCAGGCTCGCCGTGGTTATAAATCATACGTTACATTAAAGTCCAAGTGCGTTAAGACTAAAAGTCCATTGTATTGACTTTTGTGATAGTAAACCGTTTTGATGGCCTTAATATCATCGTAAGTGTTCACGTTGAGAAACGACTTGTGAGAAGCAGTAAGGTCAAAAACCTTCATAAAATATCCTATTGTATAAATTTATTACTAAAACAGATAAATACTGATAATGCACGAGAAGACAAACGATGCATTTTGAAGAGAACCACGAATCGATTTACCGTCATAAAGAGCAATGCCCTCACTGCAAGTCGATGCTCCACATGTGATGCCGATAATTATTTTATTATTGCACTTCATTGTCATCCGACGATAAAGACATCTTGTTGCAGATATCATCTATATCATTTGCCTTGCCTTTTCTCAACTATGTTGGGGTTGGCTTCCAGTCTAGCTGAATACCAGTATTTTACAAGGAGCTACTGCCTATATGACCTCCACAACCCAATAAGTACTGGGTAATACGGCTGGAAAGACTGGTTGTCTGACTTTTGGGCCACTGATTACCTGTTACGAATGTCAATGAGTGCCCGGCTGTCTTCTACAAATGACAGCCGGGACTAACGAGATTTCCGAGGCACGGAGGAAACCCAGTATGTTATAATGGTTACCCATCCACAGAACCTAGGCAAGCGCGGCTTAAACTTGAAGATCAATCTGTGTGGCTGATAAGTTCTCCCGATCTTGTTGCAGATAAAAGTTCAAAAAGTTCATCATTCAAGTGACTTTGAGACCTCAAGAACACCTAAATTCAATAAGTGGGCAATACATTTTTATTCAAATGTGGCATTGTGAATAATAAGTTATTGAATGAAATTGAATGTAATATGCGCTGGCTCTGGCATTAAAACTGCCCGTTTATAGTCACCAAACAAAACCAAGTGATAAATCTCGCTTGCATTCCTACATAAACATCTTTACAAAGAAATGGAACTGTATAAATATTTAATTTTTGAACAAGTAATTTGCTGTCAAAGATTAATGACTCAAATATTCTGTTTTTCTTTGGCAGTGCCGTGACCGTTATGCGCACAAAACGACCCAGATAAGCGTTATTGATTTTGAGTAACAAAAGTTTCTTTCTGTTCCCTTTGCGGCACGGCGCTAAGTGGCAACCCAGCGAGCACTGCCAGGGATGGCACATTCCCCAGATAAGATAGCGACCTTCCCGAAGCTCCCCCGCGCCGCATTGCAATCCGCTCCGTCATCTAGTCGTGCGCACTGCTCTCCACGGCGCAAGGCGGTGCTGCATCCTGCCATATTGCTTACGACTAATTTACTCAAGAAAGCGATCAGTTTTCGTCGATTCAGTAACAAGTGACTTCTTGTTAGTGACCGGATGTAATCATTGAAAGTTATATCTGCCAATGTGTTTGAGTTTTCAGAACTCATGATTCTATGATTCTCTGGAACAAGGGGTTTCTTATAAGGGACAAAAGACTAGTCTGAACGATCAGACTTGAGATGAATAATTATGAATAGTGGAACCTTCCTTACGAGCACTGAAAACTCGAGGGTCACTGCAAGTCTATAAAGATAACCGATGCAGCTGGTTGAACTCGTAAAACGACACAAACGAAGCGTTTGTGCGACGAAGTTTTACTATTCCTTATTAATGAACGAGTTTATTCAATTATCGATACCAAGAACTAATGTCGTGGGATGAGTGATTTACGTCGCGTTTGTTGGTCGCTACTGTGCGATGATGTCAATATCGTCTGTATGAGAAGGAGCACTTGATGATGATCAGTGTCAGCTCTCAGCGGTGTGTATAATTAAACAGAATACCGAAGCAACAGCATAGCAACGAGAACAAAAGCCAGACGCAACAGATCTTAGAATTGAATTAACTAATTGGATAGGTTTCGTCGCCAGTCAATTGCCGCTGTCGAGCTTATTCGTATTTATCACTGAGGATATACGGGTATGAAATTGAGCATTCTGTGCGCTCTCATTTACTGTAGATAAATATTTAACAAAGTCATTATATGCTGAAGAAACAAGACAGCAGCAGTGAAGATAAAACCAACGAAATATGAAATTGTATACTTACTAAGTTTACCAAGTTTGGGCAATATTTTTGTTCGACGATATACTACTGCGTATATTATTGCGTGAATTGTCGTGTGAACCTCATCCGATTCCCATGGGTCGAGCTGAAACTCTAGCCATAGACAATACTTCATTAGAATTCAAACTTGCGCCGTCACAATTAGTGTTTGTTTGTTACAAATTCTCATTTCTTTTCCACAGAATGTCATGTCATGCGTGTCTTTTCGGGAGCTTTGTCGTCTGGCTTTTATTGTCAAAACACAAATATTTCATTAATCACAACATTTTGAACATGCAACATGGACAAATTGACAATTTTTTTCAAAACAAAGGACAAAGAAAGTAGCCGCATGTCGTTTTTAACCCCCGACCAAAAAAGAGGGGTGTTATAAGTTTGACGTGTGTATCTGTGTGTCTGTCTGTGGCATCGTAGCTCCTAAACGGATGAACCAATTTTGATAAAATTGGTTTCGTTTGAAAGGTGTTTTAATCGAGAGTGTTCTTAGCTATGTTTTGAAAAAATCTACTCAACCGTTTGGTAATCACCTCTTTTTTAGTTCATTAATACATACAAGTGAATTTACGGATTTTAATGCTCCGTAAACAAGCTAAATAAAGGTGTCACCAAACCAATCGATCGATAGTCGACTGATGGCATCGATCGATGATAGAATGGATTAGTCGACTTCGATCAATAGTTTCTTCTACACCAATCGATCGATCGATGGTAAAATGGATTAGTCGACGTCGATCGAAAGTTTCTACTACACCATTTGATCGATCAACTTCGACCGCTGTCGATCGATGGCATCGATGGACGGTCGATCTATTGTTTATCGGTCGGTATCCATCGATTAGCCAAAGCTACCACACCAATCGATTAACGTCAACCGCTGTCGATCGATGGCATCGATCGACGGTCCAAGCGAATTTCCTCCGTGCCTCGGAAAGCACTTGCATTCGTTGGTCCCGCCTCCCGACTAGCATTTGTATTTTGTAGATTCGTTAGTCGTTATTTGTCATCGCCAAAAGGATCCTTTTAGTCTAGGCTAGTCTTAGAGACTAGGGTTATAGGTACTAATATAAAACGAAGCATGTCTGTTATTTTGATTCGATTCTATATTTGTTCAATATTATCTCTTTTAACAGCATTCTTTCCCACAGTAAAACATGATGATCCCTATATAGCACATGCACGATTTACTACGCAGTTAAAGTAAACGCGCGGTATACACTCGCAAAATAATTACAAGTACAACAGGCCCGTTTTATTGTCCGCAGTAAAATTGTTTGTTTTATGCCTACATCAATCAAAATCGTAGAAGAACGCGTAAACAGGCAAACACACCTATAATATATGACGACCATATCCTCCCATGGTTGTTTTAACACAGCAACTTAAATTTTCTAATTACAAGAAGCCTGTAAATGTAATATTGTGTGTAGTATTTTATGTTGTTTATTAATGCAAGTTAATTAATATAAGCAATTAATAATGGTAGTTTATGCGATGATTATTTCCTGCAGGTTCGGTAGATAAGTGTCGTTTTAATAAACAATTATGATAAGTTTATGATTCGATTTAAACTATTTCTCAAGAGGATTGGAATGCCCTGAATAAAGCCAAGGTAAATATAAAAGCTTGAAACAAGATCCAGAGGGGTTACTATGACGCTTAAAACATTATTGTTCCATTCCTATTCCAGAGTGGGAAAGAGATGGAGCTAGGCGACCTGTATAGCTTCGTCTCTTTTTCACTCTGGAATAAGAATGGAACAATAATGTTTTAAGACGTCATGGTACGCCACCTGGGACACCAAAATCGAGGTAGATTCTATTATTCAGAATTGATGTATGTTCAATTGAAAATTTCAGTTTTTAATTTCGTGCAAATATTTACTGAGTACCTATTTACTTTTAGATCTTCGTGCCTATTTAATATTCTTTTTATGTGTTTGTCTTTGTATCGTGTATGTTTTTTTTTTAATAAAAACAAAAAACCATGCCTTCAAATTCTACCAAAGGACAACTGAAAGCTGAACAAAATCCCAAAAGTCAACCTGAAAAAATTGGTGTCATTAAAAAATCAGTTTAGTTTCAGTTGAGCCGTGAATGAATCGCGGCGATAATGTATTTGTCACGTCTGGGGTATTAATAGAGCGAACACTCATCATACTAATGGAAACTCATTGAGTGGAGTCGGCCAGCCGTCGCCGCCGTATCGCACGCTCCTTCCCAGAACGACGCTGACGTGAGCTTACCAGAGCTTCTGGGCGTCCCGAGAACACAGATGGATGTGGAGTCGTGTTATCGTATATGTTTTATAAGGCGCATTATGCTTAATTCATAATTGTCCTTAATGTGACTAAAGACATTAGATTTAGTTCTTTAGTAAGAAATATACTGACAAAACTTGCGATAGCTGATCATCATTTAGAACTTTGTTCTCTGAAATAGTTTTGCAAAAGCATCGTTAGTTGGCAAACCATTCGAAAAATAAAATCAAATCTGAAAAATAAACTATGCTTTTCATTTCATTCATTTTTCAAGCGTTTCATCATTATCATTCTCCTGTCTTTATCCCAATTAAGTCGACGTTAATTACCATAAATTTAAAAAATAAAAAATAAAAAGCTCTACACATCACAATCTCCATTAATTTTCTTTTATCTTTATGAGCTTAAACAATTTGTTCGGTGATCCATCCTTGAGTAATACCCTTGGAGCTATTACGGCTCATTAAGTAACATTAAAACTATTATTACTATCTTACAATAGGTACATGGGTACGTATTCCGTAACCGAGAACCACTAATATATATAGATAGCTGGTAAAGCTAGCTAAGGAATAATGTGAAATGTCGGACAGTCCGTGCGGAGTAAAATTGCAAAAGGGAGTTTTATTCTACCGAGCAATTAAAAGCCTTCATGCGAGTAACTGCTTATTCGACTGATTAATTTTTAATTAATGTGTTATTTTAATGTCAATATCATAATCAACAGCTGGAAAGCTTCCACTACCGCCTCTCGCAATAGTGTCTTATTTAATCATAACGCTGAACTTTGAGTGATACAGCAATGTAATATGATGTGAATTGCACTTACTAACACGTCATATCGTGGAAGGATTTAGCCTACTTCGTCGAGTCCTGCGTCAGAAGAAGATCACAGATGCCGAGGTATACGTATGTCCTACAAGTAGGTATATCAACAGTTGCGAACACTCGGCATATAAAAATACAGGATATTAAAATTTTGAATTTTCGAATATTAAAGAAATAAACACCGAACGAACAAACGAAGAGTATGAACCAGTGGCATGTTTTTTTTTGCGCAACGGCTACAAAGATAATTGTTGCTGACGTATAGTGGAATCATCATCATCTGCCTAGCCACGAACAAACGAAGAGTATGAACCAGTGGCATGTTTTTTTTTGCGCAACGGCTACAAAGATAATTGTTGCTGACGTATAGTGGAATCATCATCATCTGCCTAGCCATTTCCCAAACTATATTGGGGTCGGCTTCCAGTCTAACCGGATGCAGCTGAGTACCTGAGTGAGTTTTAATAGGGTCTGGCATGAAAGTCTTATCATGTAAGCTTCCTTCATTCGGTCTACCCGGTGGTCTGTGTGATTGGATTGCAGGCTTCCTGAGAGATCGGTCCATTCGAGTGGTTATCGATGGCTGCTCGTCGGACCAACTGCATATTAATGCTGGGGTCCCTCAGGGGTCCGTACTCTCAGCAACATTATTCTTGCTGCACATTGAGGACCTACTAAGACCCTTTGGGTATGCAGACGACAGCACTGTTGCTGAGAGATACTTGTCTAACGCACGGCCTACCGGGCCTCAGATCCGATCTCTCCTTGAGTCCATGGTGGAGCGTTTGAACCTGTCCTTGCAGGCAGTCTCCGAATGGGGTGATGCCAATCTGGTCAGGTTTAATGCTACCAAAACCCAGGCGTGTCTTTTTTCCGCAAAAAAGAGCCAATTTCACCCGTCTCTAACTTTCCGAGATGTCACCGTGCCAATAGCAGACCGTCTTGAGCTTCTTGGCGTTACTTTGACATCAACCCTCAATTTTGGCTCATATATTGAGGCAAACGCACAGCTGACTGCCAAAAAGTTGGGGGTCCTTGCAAAGGTGAGAAAGTACTTCACACCAGAAAAGCTGCTCGGCTTGTATCAAGCGCAAGTTCGTAAATGCATGGAGTACTGTTCTCATCTCTGGGATGGATCTGCCAAATACCAGCTTGATGCACTTGAGTCGGTTGAAAAGCGGGCCAAGAGGCTCATTGGCAATGAGGCACTGGTCAAATCTAAGCTCCAGAGCCTTGAACATCGTTGCCGAGTTGCCAGCCTATCGGTTTTTTACCGGTTACATTTCGGGGAGTGTGCGATGGAATTGCATGACCTAATTCCGGCTAGCCCGTTTCATCATCGGACTACCAGACGTACGGCGATGCGCCATCGATACATGGTGGACATCCCACCTATACGCATTAAGCGCTTTGGGAATACTTTTATTATGCGTACCGCTAAGGAGTGGAATTCCCTGCCGGAGACCCGGAGTCTGTGTTTCCCGATAGCTACAATCTGGGGGTCTTCAAGTCAAGAGTGAATAGGTTTCTTCTAGGCAAGCGTGCTTCACCGTCGACCACATCATCGCTTACCATCAGGTGAGATAGTGGTCAAGTGCGAGCTTATTTATAATAAAAAAGTACCAGTATTTTACATTAAGCGACTAGTGGAATATTTGATAATAATGACTCCTAAAAAAATTTTGGCGATAATTATATCGGAGCTTAAATATCTGATGTCAAAGTTGTGTTGCTCGTTGGTTACTGCTATTTGCTACTGTTATTTACATATTTTATTAAAAATGAACTCTCTTGCCAGAATTCGATCCTTAGCAGCGACACTATCGAATGGTGTACAAATACAGGATTTGCTTTTTTTTCAAAATCAACGCGTTTGATTCCTAGCTAGGATTGTTGATTTTCCAAAAAAACAATGATTCAGTTTTAGTTTTTATCAAAAGCGGGCTCTAGTCTGCTTTGGATGTTTTTCGCTATTCCTCATAGTATCGGATTTGGCATCCACCCACTTGAAAAATTCATACTGTATATCTCGACTCTGATGCATTTTGGAAATAATTGTTCAAAGAAGAAAATTAATTTCATATTGTGTTTTTCTTACTGATGAAATATCTTTCATTGATGCCGCAGCCTTAAAAAAAAACAGGCAAAAGGGTTTGGGTAAAAGTGGGCTTTTCCACAAACCTTTTTGGCTATAACCTACTTACGAGGCATCGAATTCAGGCTAGATCTTCCGTCTTACGGTGTCTTGAAATATAAACATACCTACATATAATTATCTTTTATCCTTTTCCTTTCCAATTTTGTCGATGGACCGAATGCAATATTGTATCCATTGTATCTAGTACCTTATCTTTTTCTGTTAGTCGTCAAAGTCAACAGAGGGGAATGGATTGTTAACGGTATTCCGTATTTGTAAGCGATGAATAAGCTACCTTATGCCTGCGTATCTTAACCATACCTAATGTTTCTTAGAGGCAGGTGGACATCTAGATTTTCATAAAAATTCTGGCTGGAAAAAAAGGGTTGTTTTAGTGTTTTGACGTAGGTTAAGGTAGAGAAAACTAGGTTACCACTTCGCAATAGCCATGGAGTTACATGTGGCAGGTAACAGTGGCTATAGCACTTTTAACTCTGACTACAGCTCAACAAAGTACCTACAATAAGTACACACTGCCTTGCAACTCCAAGTTACGAACTTCCCTTTGTTATGGACTACTTGAACACCCGGCTCCACTGCTCGCATATCAATTCAGATCAGAACTTGCTGGCTTTGCTATGTCTGCTACAAAAAAAGAAGTTGTCATCTTATGTCCTAAATTGAAACCCGCGCTGTTAATTTGAACTGCATTATTAGGTCTGTGTAAACAAAAGTCGGGATTACCATTAATGGCAATTCCGATTTCGTTGTGCTACGCTGCGTGCAGAACGGTGAATCACGCTGAGCCAGGCAGGCGCCTACTCCAGCCACCGACGAACCAAGCCTTGACTATTACGCATAGGTCATAAATTTAGACACTTTTGGACTATAAATAGCCATTATCAAACGGCTACCTACATGCACTTAAACGGCTATATTATAGTATTCTAACCACTTACGATAATAACCGCGGATGGTTCATAATTCAACGGTATTTGTTTATTTTTCCTCGTATTAGGAGCAGAATGCATAAATTTAGGAATTTTTTTTTGCAATTAGCAGGTTACTGCGTGGACAAGTTGCGGCTAATAGAGATAAACGAAAGATATGCAGCTCCTACCCAAAATAATTTAGGATTGCGGTAGGTGCATCATCAAACACAGGGGTACAGATAGTAAAAGAAGTTGATGAATAATGGTACTTTTACCTAATATCAATGAACTTTTGTGGCTGACTGTACATGATTATGCACTTGTACCTATAGTAAACTGTGATAACATAGCATGCTTAGCATCAGGGGCGGCTAACACAGTATCAATGATACAGAGCCCCCTAGTAACGAGCGTCCCAGACGTGTGAAGCAAAATAATCTTCCCTCAAACTCAAATTCTAATTCGTATGAGGCTCGTAATTAGTATGTAATTAATTAAAATATTACCTATCGCGGCCCAAAAGCTGCAATTTTTTGAGCTCACTTCGCTCTCTCTTATATGAAGACTTCTCTTATCGCGATCCAGAAAGCTCCAATTTTTTCAAGCTCGTTTCGCTGCCTTTCTATGAAGACTACACTCGCCGCGGTCTAGAATAAGAACGCTCATATTTTTCGAAATCGCTTTTCCATGAGGATTTGGGTTAATACCCTGCCAGAATGCTGTAATTTTCCAATTCACTTCACTCGCTCCTCAGTGAAGACCTCATCTATGCGGTCGAGGCTACTAAATTTTCTATTTCACATCGCTCATATTCTTAATGTAATATCAATGTCAGGGTTCAGAATTCCGCCATGGGATCGATAGTCCTCGCGTGCCGGCACGAATGGCGCGCGGAGGCACTACGCCGGGGGGAAACTCCGCTGCCGCGGCAAATCGTCGCTCAGCGGACAGACCGCCGGCGCGATCTCATGGCGACATGGAGAGAGCGACTGTCGCAACCCCGTGCAGGGCACGCCACAATAGTGGCGATATGTCCCCTCTTTGAGGAGTGGCTAGAGAGGCGCCCTCACTCACATTCCGCCTGACGCAATCCTCACCGGACACGGTTGCTTCGGGAGGTTCCTGCACCGAATCCTGCGGGATGGAGGAAACGCCCGGGTGTTACCACTGCAAGGATCGGCCGGAGGGCACGGTGGAGCACACCGTGGAGCTCTGCCCCGCTTGGGCTGAGCACTGCCGTGTCCTCGTAGCGGCGATTGGCGGCGGCGACCTCTCGCGTCCGGCCCTGGTTCAATCCATGGTCCGGAGAGAAAGGGAATGGGAAGCCGTCGCCTCCTTCTGCGAAGCAGTCATGCTAGCGAAGGAGGTGGCGGAACGTGAGAGGGAGAAAACCTCACGTCCCAGCCGCCGCGGGAGATGCCTCGGGCTTCGGGGGGCAACCAGTGGCCCTCGGCCATCGTAGGCACGGGCCTGTGGACGGTGAGTAATGGGCTAGCTCACCGTCCGCCCGGTCATTTGATAATTTCCCATACTTAAAAAAAAAAAAAATGGCTCATGCAGAATTCAATTTTTATTTATTTTGTAAGATTGTTACCTCTATAACCTCTTTTTGAGCTTCGCTGCACGCGGTTTCAAAACGCCTCCAAAAATTTCGATACAAAGCCCTAATAGGACTAGCTACACCCTGTTTCGCATCTGACTAGAAATCGTATTAGAATCGAATTATTCTGTTCCAAGAGAGACAACGCAAAAACCAGCCGAGTACCTACATATAAACTATACCTACAGGGGAATTCTGGGTTTACCTAATTCTTACAAAGTTCTGAGCCCAAAAGGACGATTTTCAGCATTCAAAATTAATTATTACTCCATCACGTTTTGAAGAGTGTATTCGTAATAAACGTTTGACATAGTAGAAAAAGAATTTTGCGATTTCTTACTACTCTAGTGGGTACTGAAACCTCAGAAGAGTTTTTAGATCCATAAAATAAACATGATCGATTGGCATCATAAAAGTGTTTTGTGAAAACAGAACTTTTACTTGTTCACCGTACTTATAGTTGTTAAAATCTGAATGCAGATCCTAAGTCCTCAAAAAGTTATGGATAGTCTCTTGAGACAAAAGCAGTTAGTAGCTTAGTGTTAGTAGCTTATTGGTGTGACCGACCTCTGATTTTTCGGATTCATGTGCGTATTGTTTAATTATCACTAGCTTCGGTGAACGGAAACATCGTGAGGAACCCAAACATGCCTGAGAAATAATTCTCGACGGCATGTAAAGCCAAGTCAGAGCCCATGGGGAGAAGTCTTCCGAGACTGTAGCTACAACGTTTAACCCTACAACTACAACATCCAAATTTAATTAAATGAACCACAACATGGGTCATGGGTGACCCCAAAATAAAAAAATGATTACTTACAAAATATTAAACTTTAATAAATTTAAACAATTATTACAAGGTTTTTTGGATATTAATGGAATACTTAATGGAAAAAAATTTTGTACAAATCTGAAAATCTAGATACATTGGTGACAAATAGGTAACCTGTGTTGTGCACATATATTTTTGGAGCACTTAACACATTTCTCTCTGCCCTTCCTATCTTTGGCTCTAGTGCATAAATAGCAGCGGGAACTTGAAGTTGATCGAGCTTGGGCTACCTGAGCACTGTTTTCTTCATCTACTCCCAAAACATGAAGCATTATCACTTTAAGAGATTGGGGCAAATTTTTGACCTCATCAAGGCGGCGTTTCACGTAGGGCTGTACTAATTGAAGGCTTAGGTTTCCTAGAAAGTAGTTCCTTTTCAGTTTACTCCTGCGAATGTTTGCCTTGAGTATTACATATGAATTTATACCTCCAGCATCAAGCATGCCGTAGAAAAATCTTAGCGGCCACCTTCGTGTTTTTCTTGCTGTTGTCTTAGAATGACTTAATTGGTCAAACGAGTCAACGCCGCCTATCGTGGCGTTATAATCCAGTATTATTGCGGGTTTTTGTGTATTAGGGTCAATTTCACCGCTGTTGTGCATTGTAGAAATCAGGACAACACATTTGTTTTTCTTCGGGACATGAGATACTAATGTGATGTTTTTATCAAACGCAAATACCGAAGTAGGGAAATCTTTTTTCTTTGCTAAAAACTTTGGAGGTATTTCGGGTTTGTTCTTTCGCAACGTGCCTATCATTGTTAGTCCAATATTGCCTATAGTCTCATTTGCAAGTTGAATTGAGGAGAACCAGTTATCCATAGTGATGTTTCGGTTTGTATGATGAATAGGTTCCGATAGCTTCAAAACATAATATGATGGGATAGACTGTCTTGTAGGACATTCTGTCATTCTACCTACATATGGAATTGCATATATCATGTAAGCAGTTCGGATTATGTTCATTTTCTGCAGTTTCAGATCCATCTTCGTCCGAAGAACTGGAGGTTTCACCTTCATATTCCTCCAAAAGTTGCTCAATTTCATTACTTTCAAGGGCTCGTGACGTTGAGGCCATATTGAAAGACTATTCGTGAAATAAACGTGAAATCACACAACAGTTAATCACAAAAAAATAGTTTCGATAACCACAACACGGGTCGCGGGCGACCCCAAACTGCAATATCTCCGAACCTAATGAGCGTGCGCACCCCGCCATGCGTCACGGGCCACTGATTACCAATTACGGAAGGTACCTAGACGCACAGTGTTGTAGGTGCAAAACTTGCTAAATTAAAATAAAAATACGTGTGCGTGGGGTCACCCATGACCCAATGTTGTGGTTCTAGGGTTAAGATATCTCAAAATACTACCCTATGAAGTAGAACATAAGAGCAACATAACATAATTCAGTCACCTTTTAAAATCAAATCAATCAAAGCATTTAATTCAAGTAGGCCAGTTACAGGCACTTTTGAACTGTTGAATCAAAGGCAAGAATAAAATGAAGCTATAGTCTCCAGTCCCAATCACAAGGCATAATAACTGTGAAAGTAGGTACTGTAGTTACCATTCCATTTTGAATTTTACAGGCAGATACAGGACCAACACCTTTTAGCGTGTGACCAATATCGAAACGAACGCCACCGTCTTGTATTTTCAATACATTTCAAAACAACCGTGTTTTGAAATGTATTGAAACACGGACATGTCACGGTGTTGTTTCGCAGCCAGAAATTTCACAGAAAATGTTTCACATAATTTGGTCCTCGTATTTTTATTTCGAATATTTTTGTTGCAACTACGTTTTACTTGAATGAAACATATTTTACAGAAACACAATTCAATGAATGTTATAACCACATTTTTTATTTAACAAAAGTTATCAAACAGTAGAATTCTCTTTTAACGAATATTTTTTGTTCGATGTTTTTTACAATAGTTTTTCAATAATTGCACCTCTCGTTCATTGTTCAGAATAGTTACAGCACTGATGATAACATTGTGTCTATTGTTTAAGTTAGTGTTCTTTTATTGTTTTATTTTTACTTTTGTATAGATTCTTTTTATTTACCTATTTTTTGTGAATGTGTGGACATTGTAGGCTTTGTATTTTTTTTTTTTTTTTTTTTTTCTCTATTACTACCGTCTGTAGTAAGCAATCGACTTATTGTCGGGCCTACGCTGTCCTCCCATACTTAAGTACTAACGCTGTAACTTCAAATATTGTAAAACCAAATGATTTTAAAAGAGTAACCATGGAGTTTCTTGCCGGTTCTTCTCCATAGGAAACGACCAACCCGAACCGTGCACCTTTTGTTGACGTTTTATAAGTGCCCATGTAGGCCTATGTAAAATAAAATATTTTGATTTTTTTTTGATTTTGATGTATGTTTCCCTGGTATTTTATTTCAACGAAATTATTAACCTTAAATTAAAACATTGTCTTTAAAAGTCAATATGTTGTACTACAAAAGTTAGTAACAGAAACGAATGGCTGCAAACCAGACTCCACGAAGTCTTGTCTGCCCTACCCCTAGAGTGTAATAAGCCCGCGTAGGCGCGGAGGCATGAGGCAGCCCGCGAGGTGAGGAGCAGGTGGTGAGCGTTAATACCATCTGCGACGATAAACTCCGTGGGGCCGCCGGAGCCCCGCAGCGCCGGAGCCGTGACAGAAACCATGCCTGTTGCATGTTGCATGCTTGTTTGCACGCTGCATGTTGCATGCTTGTTTGCACGCTGCATGTTGCATGCTTGCTTGCATGCTGCATACTTGCTTGCATGCTACATGCTTGCTTGCATGCTGCATGCAAGCAGGCATGCTCACTAATGGTGTGCATGCAACAGGCATGGACACCATTAGTGAGAATAAAACCACATTATTTTTGTGAATGCGGTGTTGTAATTTTATAGGAGGGTATGTATTTTTCAAAGGTATGAATTTTATAAACTGTCACTCGATAAAATGTTATTCTTCGTAATAAGTTTATGTGAAACAAACAATATGTGGATAAAAAATATTTCATTTATTATTCTATGCTATGAATATTCTATCATTAAACTTTATTTCAAACAAAAATCGATGATTTAAATTTCTTCAAAGTAAGTTATCTGCGTATTGATTATTCTATGACATGATAATATGAGATACAATTATACGTGAAACGAAGTATAGTATATGTGAAACGAAATTCGATGAATCAATTAGCGATGAAACTACGCACAACCTTCAAAACACAGACAAGAAAGTACAAAAACAGTATCTTGTTTTTAAAACTATCAGTAAAAACTTACTGATAGTTTTAAACAAGCTATGGCATCAAAATACTAGTTAAAATTGCGACTAGTTCCTGTTTTCTTTATTGGAAATATATGACTCGTCTTAAACCGTATATAGACATTGCGAGGCATGCGCCGCGAACAACGCACCGCGAATGCCTCGCAAGGTGTGTACCTTTGTATTCGTGGCGAGGCATGTGCTACGCACGTGCGAGGGTGAGCCAACGTATGGCCGGAGCATTCGTTGTGCGCCGTTCGTGGCGCATGCCTCGCAAAGTCTGTATCCACCTTTAGAAGCATGACTAAAAGATCACGGGAAATTAATCTGATAAACTGCATTTGTTAGGTACTGATAGATAGATGGAAAAAACGGCATGGTTGGTAGCCTTGTACCCTTCTCGCTCAATGTGGCAAAAGATTTTCTAAAAAAATAAATTACGTTTTATGCAACTAGCAGGTCTGTGTCAGTTGTTGATTATCATTATTAATTTTAATTCAGAATGTAAATTATTTACAAAGTATAAATAGATCTAAAATAATAAAAAAATATGTATGTGAGTATCACAGTCATATACTTGTAAGTATCAAAACGGGAAAAGAAAAAAAAACACTTTTGATTTCTTTTTACTAATGTTATATTAGTTGGACCAACGGCTTCGCACTAGGTGGACCGATGAACTTGTGAAGGTTGCGGGGATCCACTGGATGCAAGTCGCACGGGACCGGTCAATGTGACCACACTTGGGAGCAGGCCTATGTCCAGCAGTGGACGTCTTTCAGCTGAAATGATGATGAATGTTAAATTAATAAAAAGTCACCTGCTTACTTGACGATCTTATGACAGCATCAGCGAGCGGAGTTCGCATAGCTGAATTTGGGCTAAATAAAAAAAAAATGGGTAATATATATATATTTACCATCGACACGCTAAGAAGAAAAATGTTATATTCTCAGGTTTTCCATCATGTCCTATTTTTAAGTAAATTATATGGTCACCTTATTGGAAAGGGCTTAGGTAATTTATTGGTGCAAGTAAGCATTCCAGTTGTGCGTAGTTTAATACATCTATGTTTCTACTCTCTCCTAAGTGACAGGAGACGAAACAATCACAAAATGACTTATTGACAGCTGACTGAATCTGACAAATAACACTGACATTGACATTTGACAATACAGTTTACACACTTTACACTACACAGTTAACGGTTCGATTGTGCAGATATTGTTGAATTGATTTGATTACAGTATAACTTTTATTAAACGTTGAATTCCAAAATAACAAATAGCTCAAAGGTAAGCGTAATCTTACATAACTTTTACTATCTATTGTTACTTGTCTAAGGAGTTAACATCATTTTCAACTTGCAGATTTTGGCGGGAACCGTTATCAATCATTATTGTCTATAGAAAACTGCATACTGCAACGCAGGGCATAAATCATGGATAAAAAGAGACAATTCAGTAAAGCGCCGCCACCAAAGAGATTTAAATCGGGTGACGATGACGAAGATAACGAAGTGCCATGTAGTTTTGAAGAGCAACTCGCTTTTATGGATACTGAGTTTGAATCACAAGAAGTACTTGGAGATGGCCCAGAAAATCAGTCTACCAATATGAAATGGTCGCGACCTGCACCACCTCCGATGGATCCCAAGAAAGATAAGTTAGTGTTTCAACAATTAGATATAGATCACTACAATGGTCAGCCCTTGCCGGGAATGCCTGGGTCACAGCTGGCTCCTGTACCGATTATGCGAATGTATGGCATAACTATGGACGGAAATTCTGTTTGCTGCCATGTTCATGGATTCACACCTTATTTCTATGTAACTGTTCCAATTAATTTTACTAATTCATCATGCAATGAACTCAAAAGTAACTTGAATAAAGCAATATTGGAGGACTTGCGCTCAAACAAGGATAATATTAGAGAAACTGCATTAGAAGTGCGCTTGGTAAAAGCTAGATCTCTTATGTTCTATCAAGGTGACCAAGACATAAACCTTGCAAGGGTATCTGTGGCACTTCCTAGACTTATTGCTGCAGCCAAAAGACTAATTGAAAGACAACCAACCTCTTTTGGGTTAATGGATCCTTTATTCTATGAAAGCAATATTGATTTCGATATCAGATTCATGGTAGACACTTCAGTTGTTGGTTGTAGTTGGATTGAGTTGCCAATAAACAAATGGTCTCTGAGATCAAAAGATTCACAAGTGAAACCTGAATCTAGATGTCAAATTGAAGTCGATGTAGCCTGGAATGCATTCATAGCTCATCAGCCAGAAGGGGAATGGTCCAAAGTTGCACCATTTAGAATATTGAGCTTTGACATTGAATGTGCTGGACGTAAAGGAGTCTTTCCAGAGCCCAACCATGATCCTGTTATTCAAATAGCATCAATGGTTATTAGACAGGGTGAACCTGAGCCTTATCTAAGAAATGTATTCACATTAAACACATGCGCACCTATTGTGGGATCACAAGTGTTGAGTTTTCAATCAGAATCAGAAATGCTTGCAAAGTGGTCTGATTTCTTCCGTGAACTTGATCCTGACATAATTACTGGTTACAACATTAATAATTTTGATTGGCCTTATCTCATAAACAGAGCAAAGCATTTAAAAGTAGATAATTTTGACTTTTTGGGGCGCATCAGAAATGTTAGATCTGTAATAAAAGATGCTGTCTTACAATCAAAGCAAATGGGACGTAGAGAAAACAAAAATATCAACTTTGAAGGCAGGGTTCCATTCGACTTATTACTTGTTTTGGTAAGAGATTATAAACTGAGATCATATACTCTGAATGCAGTCAGTTACCATTTTCTTCAAGAGCAAAAAGAGGATGTTCATCACAGCATAATTGGAGACCTTCAAAATGAAAGTGAACAGACAAGAAGGCGACTAGCAATGTACTGCTTGAAAGATGCATATTTGCCACTTAAACTTTTGAATAAGTTAATGTGTATTATTAACTACATGGAAATGGCAAGAGTAACAGGTGTCCCTCTACTTTGCCTGCTCACAAGAGGCCAGCAAATAAAAGTAGTGAGTCAATTACTTAGAAAAGCTAAGGATGCAGGATATTTAATGCCTGCTTATCATGGTCAGGGCTCAGATGAGCAATTTGAAGGAGCAACTGTCATTGAACCCAAAAAAGGATATTATGCAGACCCTATATCCACTTTAGATTTTGCCTCTTTGTATCCAAGTATTATGATGGCTCATAATTTATGTTATACTACACTAGTCCCACCACACATGCACAACAAAACTAATTTGAAAGATGATGATGTAACTATTACACCTTCTAAAAACATGTTTGTGAAGTCAAATATTAGAAAAGGTCTCTTACCTGAAATATTGGAATCATTGCTTGCTGCAAGAAAGAAGGCCAAAGCAGACTTAAAGGATGAAAAAGATCCATTTAAGAGGTCTGTTCTGGATGGTAGACAATTAGCTTTAAAGATCAGTGCCAACTCTGTGTATGGATTTACAGGAGCTCAAGTTGGCAAACTACCTTGTTTAGAAATATCAGGCAGTGTAACAGCTTATGGTCGAACAATGATAGAATTTACTAAGTCTGAAGTAGAAAAGAAATTCACAAAGGCAAATGGCTATAAAGAAGATGCAATAGTAATTTACGGCGATACTGATTCAGTAATGGTAAAGTTTGGTGTGAAAACTCTTGAGGAAAGCATGGAATTAGGAAGAGAGGCTGCTGACTTTGTAACAACAAAATTTGTTAAACCAATTAAATTGGAATTTGAAAAAGTATATTATCCATACTTACTTATTAATAAGAAGAGATATGCTGGCCTCTATTTCACTAAACCAGATAAATATGATAAAATGGATTGCAAAGGAATCGAAACTGTGAGAAGAGATAACTGTCCTCTAGTATCCAACATGATGAGCACATGCCTTCAAAAGTTACTCATAGATAGAGATCCAGATGGTGCTGTAAATTATGCAAAACAAATTATTTCGGACTTATTGTGCAACCGCATAGATATATCTCAACTTGTTATAACAAAAGAACTTACAAAACATGACTATGCTGCTAAACAAGCTCATGTTGAATTGGCTAATAAAATGAAAAAACGAGATGCTGGTACTGCACCCAAACTTGGTGACAGAGTCCCATATGTTATATGCTGTGCAACAAAAAATACCCCTGCTTACATGAAAGCTGAAGATCCTATATATGTATTAGAAAATAGTGTTCCCATAGATTTCAATCATTATCTGGAAAATCAGCTATCTAAACCACTGTTAAGAATTTTCGAACCTATATTAGGTGAGAAAGCTGAATCTCTCCTTTTGAAGGGAGAACATACCAGAACCAAGGCAATGGTAACTTCAAAAGTAGGTGCTTTGGCTGCTTTTACCAAGAAAAAAGAGAAATGTATAGGATGTAAAACTGTTATGCCCAATGATACTGTTAAAGCTTTATGCAATCATTGCCTGAATAAAGAGAGACAGATATATGTTTCAGAAATATTTAAATTAAGGCAGCTTCAAGAAAAGTTTTCCAGGCTTTGGACTGAGTGCCAAAGATGTCAAGGGAGCCTTCATGAAGAAGTTCTTTGCACTAATAGAGATTGCACTATTTTCTATATGAGAAAAAAGACAGGTATTGAATTAGATGCCCAAGAGAAAACAGTTCTAAGGTTTGGAGAACCTACATGGTAATTGAAAAATGTAGTTAGTCATTTCTTGCACTGTATTTGTTTACATGCACACATAAACTCATGCCTTTTCCCATAGGGGTAGGCAGAAACCACTGTATTTTTTTTTTGTAGTAAAATAAAGACAAGTATTGTTTTAGCTACTTTTTTTAATTTCATTTTAAGTTACTATTATTTACTAACGTGAAAAAGGTACAATTTTATAATCGAGTATAAGACAATTACCATTTGATAATTTAACAAAACAGACACAATTTTCACAAATATTTAGGTGCCCAGAAAAGCAAATTTGACACTTGGAATGTACATCATCAGTTCTTATTATTGCATTTTCATACTTATCATTCAACTTGTATCACTTATATCAACACACAAGTATATCAGAACTCTTCATCCAATAAGTCATTTAAAAGACAAATAATAATTATGTATTTGACACCACAAAAGTAACTTATTTATTTATAAGCAATATGATAGCCCACTTTTAAGTGATAACAGCTGTTTTACTTATTTATATCACAGGAATATAATATTATGCAAATGCGATACATATAAGTACAAGAAACAAAATAAAAAACTCAACTAACCAAATATCATACCATTACAAAATATGAAAACAGTAAGAAGTCTAACACTTAAGTACAATATTATTAATTCATAGATATGTGTATGGTCTTTAATATTAGTTTTTTAATGGCTGAGATAGGATCATGTGTTAGTGATGTAAATAAGAAACTATAAATAAGCGCCAATACATTAACAAAATAATAATAGTTAAATAATATATTTACTTATGACCCAATGTAATCTGCTATACTTACATAACTTGTTATCATAATTTTGCTGTAAATTTATATTTTTGGTATTTTTGAAAAGCAAAACCTTCATCACTTGTCATATAAACATGAATAATAATATAACATATATTATGATTTTTATATTTTAGTTTGGTTATATAATTTAAATTATGAGTAGATGATTTCATCTATTCTCTTGAGATAAAGTTCTACTTATACTTTGTCTAGGAGTCTTAATGGAACTGTTATTCTTTGAAATATTTGGTATTGGCATCTCGAAAGGTACAGAATTCATTCCAGCATGAGAGGATAATCTCATGATGTCTTCTAATGTTCTTATGAAGGTATCACATGTAGCAGTAAGTAAACTTGAGGCATCTTCAATAGCCTGGAAAGAAAAAATGAGAACTGGTTACCTTACTACATCTTATTTCTTCTACTAAATCTATTTGGGCACTTTGCGACACACAGTATGTAGATATACCAAAAAGCCTTTACAAGTAGCAATTGCCTTCAATGCATGCTTGTATTTACTGATTAGGATAGACCCTCTAGATAGCAACAAAAAAAGATGCAATGATGTTCACCTGGGTATCAGGACCAGCTTCAGTGTTTGCTGCACTCTTTACTGCATGGACTTGCTGCATCATCAGATCACAGTATAAACGCAACTCAGATTTCTTATGGCCCAAAGAATTGGTATCTTCTAATGCTGCAGCTGAAAATATACAAAAAAATTAAGAATACTTACTATTATTTGTCATATTATGTTGATCATTGAGTAGCAATATGCATGGAGTATTTTTGCTATGTTGATAAGGATTTAAAGAGGAAGTTAGAAGTACCTAAAATTCTAACAACAAAATATTGGCTTTAAATTTTTATCATTTCAAGGACTTTTGATTGTTATAACATGCTGTTAATACAGTTCCAAGTATATGGTAAATAAATATTATGTTGTGTACCTTTTAATTCTTTTGAGTCCACACATGCTTTGGCACTGCCTAAAGCCACCAGCCACTTCTGTCTGTCTTGGGGTGAAGGTGCTCTCAAGTACATGTGTTGCTGCCCAGGTATAACTAGATCAAGCCTTGTGCCATCTATTGCATTCACTAAAAAAATTAAGAAGGTATAACCAGATTTCTCCTGATTTGTCTTTGGTATCATTAAACAGGATAAAAAAGATAGAGGGTACCTGGCTTAAAAGTATAAAAGTACCATTATCTCGTTATGTCATAATAACAACATAAACTGATGTTACTTACATGAAGTTATTACCTAACAAAACAACTTTCACCATATCTAGAGCTACAACTATTTGGTGCCGAATGGTGTCTGACCAGCCTTGAGACATATAGTGTCGTTGCATTTGGATGAGGGCAAAATCTAGTAAAAAGCTCTAAACAACTATCGACGATAAAAACAATAAGTAGAGTACTTACCATTGATTTGACAAACTGATACTTTGACGGACCCTTTGCATCCTTGGCTGACTTCCTCTTGCGATTTGTAGTAAGAAATAATTCCATTATCCAGAACAAACCATCTGGTTTGCCACCCTGTGTAGAAAACAATGTTTATATTACTAAAAGGAACCCAGAAACATGGAATGTAAAAACGATAACACTCGAATAATAGAATACCGTTCCAATAATTAGTCCACTTCCACAGAACTCCCTCCATTCTTAATTTACCGTTTCCGTAGCCAAATATTTATTTTTATTTACTTTTTGTCAGAAACAAATTAGAATTTTCGTCTTGTTGGATTACAAGTGTCAAACAAAATGTGTGTACTGTCACTTGTCAAATTTTTTTTTTTTTTTTTCTTCAGTGTGGCATCACGCGTCAGCGTATTTTGCCATTGCTCATGTTCTATAGTTTAGTCTTCAGTTTTTCGGAGTTTGACATTGGATGGTTTGGCATTTTAGTGTTGCCAAGGAATAAGGTAAAACGGGAAACGGGAAATATTTAAAACGAATATTATATTATAGAAGGTTAGTCAGAAGTGGAATTTGGGAAAAAATAATAGGATCAGGAAAGTAGTTATACGGAAAATAGGAATCTAAAGGATAACTGAAAAACAACAATAAAATATTTTAAATATGAAACTAAGAAAAACTATTACTAATACTAAAATTAAATAATTTTTAAAACCAAATATTTACAATTTAATATTATTTACAGTTAAAAAACTAAATAAAGCTTTATATATTCCTTTATGTAACGACGACAGTATGCACGACATGTTAGTGGGGAAAGGGATCTGTAAAGACTGCAATGTATTATACAAATCTGTATTATCGTAAAGAGGACAGCTCAGAAATATGTGATTAATATCCCCAATTTCAAATCCGCATCCACAGGCAGGACTCGTCTCAATGCCTAGTCTTGCAAGGTGAACGGGACTACACACATGACCTAACCTTAAGCGAATTAAACTAGAGGTGTTCTTTTTATCGAAAGATATTAATCTAAACCAAGGTTTTTTTGATATTTTGGGCTGAATATAGTAATTTTTTCCTTTATATCGAGCAGTTTCTGCCCACAATTTATCCCAAGAGACTTGGAGATAAGCTGCCGGCAAAGAAGCTAAATCCTGTGTGAAATTAATGTAAGGAACGACATCACCACACCCTACCGCATCCTTGGCTAATTCGTCAGCCTTAAGATTACCTTTTATATTGGAGTGACCTGGTACCCAAACGAGATCAACAGAATAACCTTTCATCAAACATTGACGCAATTTAGTCTTGATATCAAATATTAATGGAAAATATGTTTGTGACTTAAATGGAAATCTTTGAAGAGTTTGTAAAGCACTTTTGGAATCTGTAAATATTACTGTTTTTGTTAACTTCATAAGCATCACGTATTCTATAGATTTTAAAATACCGAGGCATTCTCCTGTAAAAACAGATGACTCAGGTGGCAGTTTAATTTTCTGGACAATCTTGTACTGACTATGATATACTCCTACGCCAACACATCCGTCACTTGACAGCTTAGATGCATCGCAGTATACTTGATGCCAATTTGACCATTTTTCGTGAATAAGGAAATTAAGTTCTTTTTGAGCATCTATGGTATCTTTAGATATGCCAATGTTATCATATATTTGGAAAGGTGTAACCAATGCGTCATATTCACAACAATAAATAGGTAGTTTTGGAGACCGGTAAGTTGGAGCATTGATCCTGAGAAACCGCTGTAAACTTATCTCTAAACATGGTACATTATTTTGGTTTTCAGGTAAAAGTTCATGAAGTTTATACATTTTAGGCACTAAAGGATGGTTGGAAAACTGCAAAATTCTATAAAAAAATCTGTCTGCTAAATACTGCCGTCTTAATATCAACGGGGGTTCGCTACATTCCACTTGAAGAGCGTTAACGGGACTTGATTTCATAGCGCCTGACACAATTCTTAAGGCTTTTGATTGGATGACATCTAATTTGCTGACTGCTGTTATGTTACAAGGTTCCAACAAGAATAAACCATAATCAAGGACACTTCTGATTAAAGCATTATATATTAATTTCATGGAATATGGATGTGCACCCCACCAAACACCTGAAAGGCATCGTAAAATGTTGAGAGTACGTTCACATTTCGCACTTATGTAGTCCATGTGTGGAGATCCGCTAAGTTTAGAGTCCAGTATGACTCCTAGAAATTTTATATTAGTTTTAGTAGGTAAGGTCTCATTGTTGTATCTGACATGAACTGGCGGTGGTAATCTTTTTTTAGTAAATAGAACTGTCGCACTTTTATTAATAGACAAGTCAAGACCATTCTTATCCATCCAGTTTTTTAAATGTGTAAGCGCATCTGTTACTTTAAGGCAAGCAGTTTGTATTGATTTATCGCAACTATATATGACCAAATCATCCGCATATTGTAATATAGAGACTGTTTTGGGTAAAGATTTTTCCATATCGTGTGTGTATATATTATATAATAATGGACTGAGGGGGGAACCCTGTGGCAGACCCTTGTATAGGGTTCGATAACTTGAGTTTAATTTTAATTGTCTTCCCGTCAACATATTAATAACAAAATTAATTAGAACAGATGGAACGTTTAACTTAATCAATTTGTCTTTTAAAACTGGTAAAAGAACATTATCATAAGCAGATTTAATGTCTAGAAAAGAAGCGACTACGGACTCATTATGTAAAAATGCTAGTCTTATATCAGTTATAAGAATACTAATATTGTCTAATGTGCTCTTTCCTTTTCTAAATCCACATTGAGATTCACACAGCAGGTTTTTATTTTCTATATAGTATTCTAATCTATTTTTTATTAAATGTTCAGCCACTTTCGCAGTAACATTTGATAGAGCGATAGGACGGAACGAATTTACTTCGGATGGGGACTTACACGGTTTTAAAATTGGTAACACTGACTGCACTTTCCAGTGCTGAGGAATGTTACCTGATAAGATTTTATTAATTAATTGTAAATAATATTGTAAAGCATTATCTCCTAAATTGCTTAAAAAACTATACAATATGCCGTCTTCGCCTGGAGCTGAATCGGGAAGTGAAGACAGTACCCCCTTTAGTTCTTTTAAGGAAAAGCAGTCGGTTAAGCTTGAATTATTATCGGTGATTGGACGTGAACAGAATAATTCTTGTTCGGGTACATAAGGAGGAGCAATTTGGTCAAGATATTCTGAAATGAGAACTGGTGGAAGTGTTGTGAAGTTAATAGGCGACATAGCGTTCTTAAATCTTTTAATGAAAGCCCAAACTTTCGTTGGAGGAGTAGAAGGTGAAATTGTAGTGCAAACATTTCTCCAGCCTGTGAATCGTTTTTGTTTTAAAAGTTTTTTGGTGGATTTTATAATATCCATTAAAGATTTGAAATTATCGTCTGTCATTTCCTCATTGTATTTTATTTCCGCTTGTTTCCTTGCTCTAACGGCCCTAGTACACTCACTGTCCCACCAGGGTGGCGAAGGTATGTTTTGACAAACATTTTTTATAGGAAAAACGGAGTTAGCTGATTCTAATAATAATCTTATAAATGCACTACAAGAACTGCTTTCGTCTGCAATTAACAAATTTGGGAGTGTATCTAAGTTGTTCTCTATATGTTCACTAAACTTATGCCAATCACTTTGTTTAGAAACCTTATGTTTCCTTGTAGAATGGCTATGGAAGCTTTTTCTGACTTTAGAAGTGTTTAGGAAGGTTATTAATATGGGGAAGTGATCACTGTCATGTGTGGATGTTAATGTTGTCCAGTGCATTGTACTAGCTAGACTTGGTGTACAGATACTTAGATCAGGAGCACTTAAACCTTCAGAAGGGTTTGTACGTCGAGTAGGCATAGAGGTGTTTATGACACAAAGATTAAGTTCATATAAGATGTCTACTAGTTTATTACCATGGCAGTTAGAATAAGAACTTCCCCATGAAGAATGCTGTGCATTGAAGTCACCTAACACTAGAAGAGGCTTAGGAAGGCCTTTCAATAAATTACAAATACTATCATAAATATCAGAAGAAGGATGAGGAATAATTATATATAGATACAAAGCAAATATTATTTACAATGGCGGCCACTGCAGAAAAATTAGCATTAGATGAAAATGAAATAGGAGTATATAATAATGTATTACTTATAAGAAGGGCAGAGCCACCATAACCATCTGGCCTGTCATCGCGGAGACAGGTGAATCCGGTAACTTTGAAGGTGGAGTCTGGCTTGAGCCAGGTCTCTCCTAAAGCAATTAAACTAGGATGGAATTTATTGAGTAAGTATACAAGTTCTGATTTTTTACTGCGTATACTCCGACAATTCCACTGAATTATTTTGTGGATTGGAGTTTGATCCATTATTTTGGATGTTAGATTTAACAAGGGCATCAAGAATTATGGCAGCGTGTTCTGGTTTGATAAGTTGAGACTGAGAAAGAGATTTAATAATACTAGAAATAAAGTTTAGTACATTTGAAGAGTTATCAGTATTTTCTATATCTGGTGACCTCAATGCACAACCATTAGCTGGTGAAGGCATTGCATATTCTTTTATGAGCTGCCTATGGGCAACTCGGTCATATTCAGATGATTTATATGTGTTTTTAGGTGACCGAGGTTTCAGGAATACTGTCTTCTTATATGATTTATTTAAATTGTTATTTACAGTTGTAGGTCTCAGTATATTGTTGTCAGTATTAACTATGGGTTTTGTATTTAAAACATCTGCATATGATTTGGATACTGGTGGATGTAATTTAACAGCCTCAATAAAAGAAATGCAACAATCAGCCATTGATTGTTTAATAGCCACCTGCCTAGAATGTTCCGGACAGGATCTGTTTGTTGCAAAATGTTGCCCTGAACAAAGAAAGCATGTTGTACTTTCCTCCTCTACAGTACATGTACTACCAACATGGGCATCCCCACATTTATAGCAATGTGGTTTTGATCTGCATTGTGTTTTCGTATGTCCGAATTTGCAGCAATTAAAACATTGTATTGTTGGGTACACATATTGTTCAACTGGAAGTGCATTGTAACACATAAATATTCGTTTTGGCAGAATTTGTCCGTCAAACGTAACCACTACTGATTGGGATGGTCTCCAAGAAGGAGCTCCATCAACCACTACCCTAAAGTTAAGTCTTCTAATTTTAAGTATTTTGCCACATCCTATCGGAAGATTAATGTTTTTGATAATTTCCTCTGGAGACCATTCGACAGGGATACCTCTTACGAGGCCCATCCGTGTTATATTGAAAGTTGGAATGTATGCTTTGAAGTTATGTGCAATCAAGCTCTGGTGTGTTAAGAAATTATTTGCATCTGAATGCTTAGCAAAAGACAAGGTCATTCTGTTGCGCCCGATGCGTTTTAGGCTACCATTAATAATACTGGCGAAGTTATTTTGTTTTAAAAACTTTCCGAATGTGATGGGGTGAAGAGTATAATCGTCATTAGGACTTTATGTCTGTTTCTGTACGTGTACAATATAGGGGCTATTGTCTGTAGATTCGTATGTTGTACGTCCAATAGGAGAAGGTTGCGAAGAAATAGTAATATTATTATTATTACAATTAAATGCTTGAGTCGGTTTGTCTACGGTAGTGGAAAGAACTGGTGAAGTGTTAGATAATGTAGATTTAATTTTTTTTGCCGAATTTTCATGTATAATGTCGTTTTCTGAACAGTCACAACAATTAACAGTTGCGTTGGGATCTTTATTGTTACTATATTTCTTTTTCCGTTTATTACAATCTTTACATGTCCGCCTTCGGACGCGTTTTGTTGGCCTATTTTCTGTGGTGCCAGAAGCGTCAGTATCCATATTAGATTCGTTTGTTGAAACAGTGACGAAATAAGCTGGAGGAGGACATTTTAATGATTCTGGACCGGGTCCAGGTTCAAAATTTGTACCGCCCGGATCCGGAGGGCGATTCATCTTACATCTAATTAATAAATAAAACTAAAAGAAACTTACCAATATATATACAGATAATCACTAACTAAACTAATTATAGATATATTACATAAAAACTACTTTCCTGTACACTATAAAATTATTTTTTTCGAAAATTTACAAAAAAAAGCGCGCCTATCCCGTTCAACGTTTCCCGCCTTTTTCCACTTGTCAAATTACTGTGACATGAGTTGACATGACATCATGGAGTATGTAAAAAAAAAAAAAAAAAAAACCGGCCAAGTGCGAGTCGGACTCGCGCACGAAAAAATTCCGTACCAATAGTTATAAAAACTGCCTTATATGATCTGCAAATGAGACTCGTTTTGAGTACAACTGACGCTTAGCGCCATCTATCGACATTTCTATGGAGTTGTTCGAAATTTTCGAGTCAAATACCGAAACTCGACTATTACTCGTAAACTTGTAACGCCTACATAAGTGTGATAGTTTTCGTTTAAACTTCGTTATATATAGGTACTACTGCCGTGACATCTGAATTTCTAACAGACTACAATCCCTTCCCTTTACCGACTAAACAGTTACTGTTTAGTCGGTAAAGGGAGGGGACACTTGACTCTAACGAATATTGGTACTTTAATGCTTGATAAGTCACGAACGGTTTACTTAATCAAAAAACGGTTTTCCCAAACCCCTAATATATTTGAAAGACGTATCCAACGATATCCCACACTATGGGAAGGGCGAAAAATAAAATTATCATCCCCACTTTAATAAATAATAAATGTAGGGAAGGTACCCTAAATAATTGTTTTTTTATTTTATTTTTTTATTTTACCACTTTTTCGGCGTCATTAACGTGGCTACTCATGCCAAATAACAAATTTCTAGTACAGACAGCTTCATTAAGTTCTTACCCCCCTAACAGACATGTGCGTTCAAATCCGTGTCGGGCACAGTTGGTTTTTGTATCTTGCAAAAACATTTTAATATAGTGAATTTATTGTTTTAGTGAAAAAATAAGTTTAAGTATGTATTTTTCTTTGAAATTCTGTTTTTAATAATGATTTTTCAATAAAACGTTAATACTTATATTATTGGGTATAACGACTAGCAATAATGCGGTTAACATTTACACATTCAGAAGAAATTTGTAAATAGTCCGGAGGTTTCAAGACCGCTTGACGTGCATGAGGTTGGAGCATCAAATCCTAGGTGTGACATTCGCTTTTTGCCATGAATTATGTTTTTTTTTTAATTTTAAAGAAAAATTAAAAAATTTGAATTGTTTTTTTTAGTAATATGTAAATTAAATACTTAAATAATGTGTTAAATAATAAAAAAATGTTTATTTTTGCTATTATTTCTATTAAATCAATTTTCTATTCTATTCTATAGGATTAATTTTATAAAGAAAACGTAAGTAAGTAAAATTAATGGATACCCTCAAATGTTAACATCTATCGTTAAGACAGAGACCTAAAAATAAAGTTACTCGGACGATACTACTTACCAATTTCGTCGCAGTTGTTAAGGGCTTGCTGGCTAATTTGTTAAGCCGCGTATTAGTAAGACGCAACTCGGTGAAGCGATGGTTCCATCCCGGGTAGAAACATTCAGTTCTTTTTGAGTTATTCTTTAGATTATTCGAAACGAATTCAATGTTGTAGCAGTGTAATATTTTAAAACTTGAGGGGTTAGGACATAGTGACGCTGACTGTACCAATAATTTTTGAGCTAAACCGCGGACAGACAGACAGACAGACTGACATAGCGAAACTATAAGGGTTCCTTATTGACTACGGAACCCTAAAAAATACCTACTGTCGAAATGGTACACTTACTAGATCCATGCGCGGACAAATAAATATGCACGCATGGATCTAGTAAAAAGTACCATGGGGTGCACGACCTTTCGACATCATTCGTCGCGAACCTAAGAAACTCGTGAAAACTTGGTAAGATTTTGGGATTTGAAAAAAAAAACCGCCGTATCCCAGTAGTTCCATTCTCTAGTTCCTTTATGGGACTACTGGAATTTTTTTCTTCCTGTATTTCTAACTAACTAACTAAAATACTTTTTCACCCAATCCCATTAGTTCTATTAAGTGCAGTTGATTGGTAATTAAATATAGTCAGAACAATAATTTAACTATTTACATACGTGCAATATGTGACCTAATCGTTTAATGAATAGCATTGGATTAGGTGGAAAAGTATTTTAGTTCAATGGAACTACTGGGACACGGCGAAAAAATCAACTTCGAAAATATGAAGTATCGAAATTACCAACCAAGTTATTTGCGTGCTGGTTGGTTATTGCTCGCGATAAAACTAAATTCACCCACGTCCACCGACCGATGCAGATGTGCCGACTAACTTTTTCAGAGATCTTCAAACTCTCGTGAACACGTCTCGAGATTTCCTAATCATTAAAAATAATAGTCATCGAGTAGTATTTCCCTCAATTACAATTGCATGATTTAGTCAATCTATTAATATTTATGTCGTTCACGTTCTTTAAATTTTAATCAACGTAATTACATACTCACGGCGACTCATCAAGCTGTACCTGTCGAGTTTAATTAACATGGCTTCGCTTTGTATAGATTTTCAATACAATGAGAGAAAAACTGGTTTTGTAAAGCTTATTGGTCGCCGTGTGTACAATGTTGTAAATGCGTTGCGCTGAACTTGCAAAGTTGCAGTGGTCTGGTCACAGTCAAGGAACTTAGATGCGTGCCCGAAAAACCGACAACTCACTGTTCGCCGCGCGCGGTCACGACGACGAATTGAGGACGATGATGGCCAACTACAGGCGAGTAGCCCTTCTACACGATCGTGCTCGCGCCGATTGTGTAGAGGACTGAGAAGGCTTTTTAATACTACCAGTAGTGTTTAAAAAGTGGCAACACTTAGCTGTCAGTACGGGTGTGGCAAATGTTCGTTGTTTGGTCGTTTACAAAATAAATGAAGCGGTTAAATTCTCAACAAAACGTTTAGAGTGCATTACTTTAGAATAGACAAATATCTTAACAACAATATGTACAAGCACTGCCTTTTTAGTTGTGTTATTATTCTTGTTTCAGTCATAAATGGTAAATGATACTATTTCGATTGATGCAACAGATAGTTTCTTGTAAATAACGTATACTAAAATTTATTCAACAGTTTTAGGTTTGGAATGCTACGTTTGTGAAAACCAAGAGGACAACAATGAGAAATGTGTGAAAACTATCAAAAACTGTGAATATAATCAAGATGTTTGCTTGACTGAGATCAAATGGGGTAGTACCCCATATTGGTCACAAGGGGCCAAGAAACAGTATTATGTATCGAAGCGGTGTTCAAATAAGACAGAATGTGCGACGACCAGGCAGCGCTATATGTCGCTGTGTACACACATTTGGTACCAAGATTGGGTCTGTTCAGATTGTTGCCTCGGTGATAGATGCAACTACTATATTATAGTAAGTAACTTAACAATCATCTAACTTGTTGTGGTTTACCTACCTTGGTTTCACATCAAGTTGTAAAGACAGCAAGATTCGCTATATCTATGACTAGGATGTTGCCCACGAAAATCGTCCCCATGACATTATTCTTCATAAAAAAATAAACAAAATACTTCCCGATCTAAATCGATTAAAAAAAAAAAACCGCGCGGATTCCTTTTCTTTTTTCTAAAATAAATGTAGCCTAAATAACTCCTTATAACATCAGCTATCTGACATCAAAATCGGTCTACCAAATTTTCTTAAGAGTGTTTATACCTTACCGCTTTTCATACAAACTTTCAAGTCGTTTTTTTTCGAAATGACTGAACCGATTTAAATGAAACTTTATATGCATAAGCAGGATACATAGGTCTAAAAAGTTACTAAAAAATATTTTCAAAATGTGTTTTAAAAAAAGAGATAATTTGTATTTTCTGTTTCAATAGAAAATTTATAATCGTTCTAATTTAACTGTAACACTATTTTTCGAAAATATTTTATAACTTTTTAGATCTGAGTATCCTGCTTATGTGTACAAAGTTTCATTTAAATCGGTTCAGTCATTTCAGAAAAAAACGAATTCAAAGTTTGTATGAAATGTCGTAAGGTGTAAACGCTCTTAAGCATTCAGTAAAAGCTGTTTTTTTTTAAATCACCAACAGACACTTCAAATTTTATTTATATAGGTGGTATATCTTAGATCTGCATCTTATTCCTCCAACTTTTCATAAATCTTTTTGTATTTTGTTTTCAGAGTGGCAGTGATGCTGTAAAACCAGTGTTTATTGTATTATCAGGACTACTTTTATTGAAGACTTTAATTTTATAGGCATCTAACAAAATAAAAAACTTCTAACAAGACTATTTCTAATCATTAACTTCATTTAACTTTTAAACCATTATTGACATTCCATGTTGACTGTGTGACTTGTAGTTCTTTTATAGTAAAAATACAGCAGGCTGATAAGATATGGGATCTTTGTTTATGAATAGCTATAGAAATTTGTTTTATCTTAGTTCACCTATTCTAAGAGACATCCAATGTTCTTATGAACTTAAATTGACTTAGTGTAGATCAGAATATGTATGATCATATTTTATTGTATTGATTTTACAGGCTTTAAAGATGATAACTACCTTTATATATATATAAAAGTAATTATCATTCACATGTATCTTTTTTGTCTTGCAGACAACTCCTTTGCATCTTAGATTAGACTTGGGCCACAAGCAGTTATCATAAAGTTTTTATAGATTTTACTTGTAAAAAAAACAGGTCTTTGCCCAGTAAAATGGAATTTGAAATGTATAAAGCTCTAACTTTATGATAACTGCTTGACAGTTATCATAAAGTTTTTATAGATTTTACTTGTAAAAAAAACAGGTCTTTGCCCAGTAAAATGGAATTTGAAATGTATAAAGCTCTCATAAGTATCCGCTGTAGTTTAGTTTGTAATTTCAAATAAGAATCTCTGTTTTTACTTTAAGTATTCAGATTAAGATTTTTGATTATTATGTTGTATGTTTACAAATCCGTCCAATTATGTGCATTAATTTTTATATTATATTGTATAATTTTAGATGTAATTCCCATTTTGGAATGAAATTCGTATTTTCAATATAAGTAATTTTTTGTGAAAAAATTAATTCTATTGTATTCACTTGGTGTCACAGTATCAAGACAAACACTATCAACCCCCATAATCCTGATAAAAAAAATGGAGATGGTATTATGCAAGTAATTTCTATAGTAGGCGGTATATGCCTAGGCAATCTCAAATTCAAAGTATTACCATCCAGGTAAGGTTGACTTTACTACCAAAGCTTTTAAAATTCAAGTCGGTCTTCAATTGATATGCTGTGGCTTTGAAGTGCTATGTAGATGAGTATGAGAGCATTCTCTCTTTCCATTTACCACTAAGACCAATGTTGATTTACAATTATGGTGCTCTTTGTGCGGTCAAACTGACCGGACCGAACTCCGAGGTTTAGCAGAAATCTTCTGAAAATCTGACAAAGTTCGATGTCCTAAGCTGGCGGCAGTTGACTTAAGCCTTTCTGGGTTTAAGTCAACTCCGCAGCTCCGGTCGGTTTTCACAGCAGAGGAATAAGCTATACAGGCTGTTGATTTGCATACTCGTCAAATTGAAGGAGGTAACTATGCTAATGATTCTCGACCCGAAACAATAATAAAATGGGTATTGTTTTTTTTTTCTTATTTACGGTTGTATTGGTATGTTTGAACCACCCTTATTTTAAACGCAGTCGGTCTGATCTTCGCCGTATACTTTCACACATACAAACAATCTCAAACGTTTATTCAATAATTTCTTATTCCCTAAACCACGTTTATCTGAAATACTGACTAATTCAAACAACAAAAAAAAAGCTACGCATATAGATAATTAATTAGGCACCGTAATTTAAAATGATTATTTATGTGTTTTGTGACATCCTGAATTTTGACGAGGATGCAAAACAACAACTTGTATAGACAGCATAGCTGTGCTTACCCCTCTACCAAGGTACACAAGTTGGTTGTCATTACACTTTTTTGTAGTCGTGGGAAAATAGGGATGATGACTATTGTTTCCTTTGTCCATCGTGTAGATTATTAGAAATTATTGACAAGTACTTATTTTTTCTTTTTTCACGTAATCATAAAATTACGGAATACTGGGTTGAAATTGCGCATGACGTCACGGGTAATAAATATACCTACTTGTGTACGTCACAAGTCCCCCCCTTTTCTTTTTTTTTTTTAAGGATGGGAAATTATCAAATGACGCTCTGGGCGGAGCGGGAGGGGAGTGTCAGACTTGACTGACTAAAACACATCCATGTTTCTTCTTCGTCCTTTGTGTTCCAGAGCCACGGTATCTCTTTCGAACAACCCGCAGCCCTGGTAGGCATCGGCCCTCTCAGACCCCTTGCGATTTGCTGACATCTCCTTGAGGCGCGCGTGGAACACAAACGCGCCGTCGGCACGGCTTGTCGTCATAAGACGGACGGACGGTGAGCTAGCCCATTACTCACCGTCCACAGGCCCGCGACGTAGTGAGCCCCTACTCTCCAACTGTGATGCGTTTTAACCAAGTCATTTTTATATTACTTGACTGACGGCCAAAATTGAATTTCGTTTTCTTTACCCGGTCATCATCCCTATTGTATACCTAGAATCCTAGATACACGCTAATTTGTCAATCTTCACCTTTTCCTCCTGGTATCGATATTTCTGCCATATTGTCCAGTTTGAGCCCTGCAGTGTCAGAGGCTTTATTCTGGTCGTCGAGATTGTATGTAAACGGACATCTGGGACACTCCAGCAAGCGGGGCACAGTTTGATCCAGAGTGCCACTCGGTGTTGGAGGAATTAACAATAGGACCCCAATTGGGCAGATTATGTTTGCAGCGGCCTACTTGGGTAGGTACGCAATCGATTCAAAGCTTTCCAAATGGTTCTCTATTGGGAGCCAGGTGTTCTTGGGGCTTCACGAAGTCGTGAGGTGGGTGACACCTCTCTTGCTATAACTGGCTTTATTCTTTGGATTTCGGATTGTAGCGGAGGAAGCGTTTTCAGTTTTTTAGTCTACCCGGGGTAGTTTTGTAATCGTAGTGGGGATGTCGGGAATCGGATTTTTAGTTCTTCTTTTCCAGCGCGCACGCCACATCCTACGTAAGCAGGTGGTGCGATATCTGCTAGCGGGTAAGCTTTTTGAGAGGAGTAGGTTTTAAGCAGCCCTATATTATCCGACACGTCTCGTTAGAGTAATGTCTACCTACTTGCTTCGCGTGAGCGGATCAGTGCCACTCTGCTGTCACTCTCTGGCACGTGCGTAGCACATGCCTCGCCACGAATGTAAAGGTACATACATTGCGAGGCATTCGCTGTACGCCGTTCGTGGCGCATGCCTCGCGCAAAGTCTGTATCCACCTTTATACGTTAAGACCCTTTCAAACGTGACACCTATGTAGGTATTTTGGATTCGAGCAGTGTTAGACCCTAGTTCTTTGCCACGAGATATTGAGTGTCCGAGTTGAGTTCCTATTGGGCAGGTGGAATGCACACGACTATGTGTTGGACGGGTTCGACCGTAGAGCATCACTGTCATATTTTCTTAGTACATCCATTGGTACTGTTTATTTGTGCTCTACATCTTCGAAAGTCGCTGATTGTATCACTTGGACCAAATCATCCACGTACAGGAACCGCGGTGTGTTGAGTTGGGTTAGGTTGTAAATGTTCTCGGGAGGAAGCACGGCTCCCTGACGTTTCGGGCGACGCAGGTGCTCTCGGGGCACGGTTGCTTCGGGAAGTACCTGTGTCGCATAAGCAGGGAGCCGGACGCTCGGTGCCATCACTGCGTCCAGTGTCCGGAGGATACGGCGCGGCATACGCTGGCAGAATGTCCCGCATGGGACGAGCCGCGCCGTGCCCTCATCACAGAGGTAGGAGCAGACCTGTCGCTGTCGACCGTTGCTCGCGCGATGGTCGACGGCACAGAGTTCTGGGACGCGGTGGTGTCCTTCTGCGAAACCGTCATGTCGCAGAAGGAAGCTGCGGAGAGGGAGAGGGAGATTTCAAGTTCCTTCCCATCCCGCAGCAGACGCACCGGGCGTCGGCAGAGGGCGGATAACGCCCTCTTCCGGCCCCCCTAAACAGGTCCAGGGGCGACGGATTCGGGGACATACGTCGCCCCCCATCATAATGGACCCGAGACGGCGGCGCGTAGTGTTCCACGCGCGCCTCTCACGGACGTAACGGGGGGAGTACACCTCACTCCCCCCAGGGACGAGGCCGGCACTAGTCCGGGGCAGCGGAAGTCACATTCGTTCCCGCTGCCCCCAGACGCAAGTGTGCGAGGGAACACCGGGGTGGTTTTTAGTCAGTTGGAGCCTGACAGACCCCTCCGCCCTCCCCAGGCGGAGGACATCCGTTTCCGGATTTTCCACCTCGCAACAAAAAAAAAAAAAAAAAAAGGTTGTAAATGTTAAAAAGCATCGGCGCCAACACACTGCCCTAATGAAGACCGTTCTTTTGCCGCCGCTTACCTGGAAATAGCTATTATGCAGAACTTTGCTAAGTATGTGCACAAAGCAACTGGTCGTTGATAAGAGTGATCTCTTTGCCAAGTAGTCTTTTGATGTTTACGGTGTCGTAAGCTGCTAAAAATCGACAAATACGACATCAGCGACTTTGATATCTTCTTACCTATTCTCTAACTCGGTGACCTGCGTGAGCGACGAATTTCAACGCGACGTGATATTACACGCGACAAATGTCCTACGTGATTTCGGTCATTACTTCTCGAGACATGGTAAAGTACAGTACCATTTTGCTCGAAAGTTCATATTAAAAGTAGTAGTTCGTGGTGACGCGACTGGACGCCCTTAACAAGTACGCGTTACGGCTTGGTCACGACTTTGGTCTTAGCGGTGCGCGGCGCGGCGAGCGGGGCGGCGTCGGTGAGCGGTGCGTTTTGCACGCCACGTACCCTCAGTAGCGGTTAGTTGCAGCGGCAGCGGTGGACGTATTTAGGTAGTCAAAACGTGCTCAAAATCATGGCGTTATCAAAAATATAACTTCCCTATTTAGAAAGCAGTACATTTTTAAAACAAGATATTCTTAACATGAGAGAAGGAGTGTACGAACTGAATAAAAATCTGTATTTAAATAGCGAATTTCGTGACCTATACGAAGATTACAGAATAAACCAGATAAGTTTTATGAGTACAGTTTTGACATCCAAATACATTCCATATACTTTTGTTCCTGCCGCTCTCCGCACCGCGCGCCGCTGCCGCGATTCGCTCGGAGAAAACCGCGCGCGTTATCGCTATGAGCGGCGTCTCGTGGCGTGCTTCAAACATTTTTATACTTTTGATCTTACCGCTCGCCGCCCCGCGCTTAGCTGCCGCTCACAGCGGCAAGGTCGTGAACGGGCCGTTACGTCGCGTCTCGCCGCAGACTGTCATATAGGCCGCAAGCAGGGTATGCCGTTGAGTTGATCGCGTTCGTCGCGTTCGCAGCGTCGCATCGCTTCGTATTCGTCGCTCACGCAGGACATTACGTAAGAGCACACCGAGACCTAAAACCAACCCACTCAGGAATTAATGCTAGATCAATTGCTGCTGTAAGGTGGTTAAGTAGCATTCTTTAAAGCAGCTTATTGGTGTGGCATAGCATGGAAGTAGGCCGGTAGCTTTTGGGGTGGTCAGAGGGTTTATCTGGTTTCAGCAGAGCAACGAAATTGGTCTTTCTTGAAAGTTTGGGTATGTGCGCGGTAGCCATGCTAAATAATTAAAACATACTAGGAGCTACGATACCACTAAAGGCCCCAAATGTTTGATTTGCTCCACCGTTAGGTCAAGGCATTTTCTTGTGCTTTATTAGCCAGATGTTGTAAGTGTAAGTGGCTTGTTTATTTCGGTGAAGGATTTACCGGATTAGTTTAGGATTAGCTGGAGTGTAAGCTGGTATCTAGTTCGGAATTTTGAAGTTTGTTTGATTTTTATTAATAGGATGCATGTCTCTGTGTGTGATTGTCGAATTCCCGTAGTGTGCGTGTGTGTGTACGTGTTTACCTCGCCTCTCGCAAAATGTGTCAGAAAATGTTGTTAGGTGTTGCAATAGCGTGCAGTAATCTGCTGGGCCTAGTTTGGTATTGTCGTGAATAAATAAACAACGTTTTATAATGGAAAATATATTAGTTAAAAATATACTTGATGATTCGAGTTTTCAGATGTCACAAGTAAAAAAACAAGATAGCTAAGAGTGTCATCATAGAAAATAATTTAAACACAGAACACATACAGAAGGAGTTCTGATGTACCTCTTTACCTCTTTCAACACTCCTCTTTAAATGAGGTACTAGAAGTCAGTCCAACTCCTCCTCAAGCTTGCATTCCTCTCATACATCTTTCATGACGTTCACTGCAAAGTCCTTTTGTTAAAACATCAGCAGGCATCTCATTCGTACATAAATAACTGAGCTTTACCCTACTCATTCGCACCATTTCTCTAATATAGTGATGCCTCACATCAATATGCTTGGTTCGCCGATGATGCATGGGATTCTCTGCAATTTGAATTGCAGATTGACTATCACTAAACAGTTCCACAGTTTCACTAATTCCAGTCAACTCAGTTAGTAGTGCACTCAAAAATGCTGACTCTCTACATCCCTCTGAAAGTGCCACATATTCAGCTTCTGCACTTGACAGTGACACTGTTGTTTGTTTCCGACTTTCCCATGACACGGGACCTCCTCCAAGTGTAAATACAAAACCTGTATATGATTTTCTATCAGTAACATCTCCTGCGTGATCTGCGTCTATGTAACCAATCAGCTTCTTACCGGTTTTCTTGAAAATCAATCCAAGGTCTTTTGTTCCGTTTAAATATCTAAGCACACGTTTAGCTGCTTTCCAATGTGTTTGATCAAAACAACTATTAAATTGACTTAAATAGCTGACTGAAAAAGCAATATCAGGCCTTGAGCAGACAGCCAGATACATAAGTGAACCAATCAACTCTCTATATGGCAATTCACTTGGTGGAGTATACTTTTCATCTTGTGGTTTCACAAGCTTAATTCCAGTTTCAATAGGAGTCTTCACACTCTTGCAATCGCTCATTCCAAATCTATTCAGAACCTTTTCAAGATACTCAGTTTGATTGAGTCGTATGAAAGTCTCCTCTTGCTTTATTTTCATACCTAGAAAAACATCCACTTTACCTAAGTCTTTCATTTCGAATTTTGTTTGAAGTTCCCTTTTTACTGATATTCTTTCATTCTCATTATTCCAAAATACTAGAATATCATCGACATAAACTGCAATAATCATCATTGAGTTCTGTTTCCTCCGCATGTAGACACAGGGTTCAGTTTCACATCTCTTGAAACCCATATCTAACAGAACTTTGTTCAGTTTTTCATACCATGCTCTGGGAGCTTGTTTTAGTCCGTAAAGAGCCTTCTTCAATAGACAAACATATCCTTCTTTACCTTGCTCTTCTAAGCCTTTTGGCTGTCTCATGTAAACCTTCTCTATTAAGTCTCCGTTCAGAAATGCGGTTACAACATCCATTTGGTCAACTTTAAGATTATTTTCCATAGCTAGGGCCAAAAGTAATCTCAGAGTACTGTGACGTACTACAGGCGCAAAGGTTTCGTTATAGTTTAAACCTTTTCGTTGCTTAAAACCTCTGGCTACGAGTCTCGCTTTATATCTTATCTTCCCCGGCTCATTTTTAATTCTAAATATCCAAATGGATATATTAAAAGGCTGATGGCTACTTCGTGGATTCTAAATAGAATCCACGAAGTAGCCATCAGCCTTTTCTACTAACTCCCATGTTTCGTTTTTCTTAATAGCATTAAGCTCTTCTTGAATAGCTTTCTGCCATTCATCTTTATCGTCTCTTGATAAAGCTTCTTCTATGGTTAAGGGATCTTCCTTTATATCTTCTTCTGTATAATAGAGAATATAGTTATCGAAGTTTTTAGGCTTCCTTTCTCTAAGAGGATATCTTCTTTCAGGAATATCATGAGTAGTTTCTTCTCTATCTTCAACTATACATTCAGATATTTCCACTCTTTCATTGGGATACGCGTTTTCAGTTTCATTTCTCACTTCAGGTGATTGTAACTCTTCTTCAGCTACATTTTCCACACACTGCTCTTCATCAACATCTTCGCAGTCGAAAAACTCATCATCTTTTCTTTGCGCTTCATGTTGTTCTACTCGATGAACATCAGCAGGATAATTATCTTCTATGTTCATTAATTTAGGTTTCTCCAAGCTGTCATCTGATGAAAACACTTGTACTATTTCATCAGCGTCGTTTGCATGTATCCTTATTTGGTGTTCAAAGAAAACAACATTTCTTGCTTTGTGTAAACTATGCGTCACAGGATCTATAAGTCTATAACCTTTTGTTGTTTCGCAGTAGCCGACAAACAGCAGTTCTTTGGTCTTTGAGTCAAACTTCTTTCGTTTTGGTTTCGGGATATGCATGAACGCTCTACAGCCGAAAACTCTCAAATGATTGAGATCTACTTTCCTGTTAGACCATGCCTCTTCAGGCGTCATCCCTTTTACAGCTCGAGTTGGACACCTGTTTTTCAAATAAACTGATGTATTGACCGCTTCAGCCCAATACTTCTTACTAAGTTTTGCTTCTTCAAGCATGCTTCTGGCTCGTTCAACGATAGATCTGTTAGCCCTCTCACTTACTCCATTTTGTTGCGGTGTATAATCCACGGTTAATTGGTGAATAATCCCATTATTCCGCAAAAAAGTGTTCACTTGTTTATTGACATATTCGGAACCATTATCGGTTCTTATTTTCTTTAGTTTTTTACCCGTTTGATTCTCAACTAGCGTTTTAAACTCAGCCAACTTCGAAAAAACTTCACTTTTGTTTTTAATAAAATAAACAAAAGTTTTTCTCGATTTATGTTTTTTCGATTTATTGTTCATCAATAAACGTCAGAAAATATCGGCATCCTGTAAATGAGTCAGTCTCCATTGGGCCACATACATCACTATGTACTAGTTCAAGAACTTCAGTGGCACGCGTACTCTTCTGTTTCGGAAAAGGTAATGTAGTTTGCTTACCTTTCAAGCACGGTTCACATTGCATTGAATTTTGATCCTTGAAACATATACCTTTAGCCAGTTTGTCACGTAGTATCTTCATGTTGTAAAGTCCCAAATGTCCTAATCGACGGTGCCATAGTTGAACTTCATCATCAGTATTTGTTTTCAGAGCTGAAAATATGTGAGGATCAGAATTGGATTTCAGTATATAAATACCTTTCTCTTCCTTGCATACCAACTCAACCTTACCGTTCACTTGACATTCTTCCGCCTTATACAACTCACAACCTCTTTTCGAAAATACTACCACAAAATTACGATTCACTAACGTACTTACACTCAATAAATTAGTAGCTAACTTCGGCACAAAAACAGCTCCTTTTACACTCACGTTCAACTCATCTGAACAGACATCACCACGACCTTCACCTTCCACCCTATTCCCATTCGCACAAGATATTTGGACTGGCTTCTCTAACATCACATAGTTATCTAGCCAATCTTTTCTGTTAGTCATATGAAAAGACGCTCCAGAATCCAAAATCCACTGTTGCGAATCATTTCTGTAGGTATGAAGTGCCGTATGTGTAGTATGTGCTTGACTATCATGCTTTTTCGGGCAAAAACGGGCTTTGTGTCCTTCCCCACATACATAGCATTGTATCTTCTTATTGGCTGTCTTTGCTTTATCATGTTGCTGTTCTTTTGCTTTGCTATACTTTTTCTTCCGAGTAGTACTCAAAGCATTATGCGAAGAATCTTCAATCGTCTGATTTTCATCAATTTGCAACAACTTAGCCTTCACATAGTCTGTCGTTAGCGTTATATTGCTATTTTCGATAGCCATTCTCATTGGCTCATAGCGATCTCCAGGTCCTTGTAACATTAGTGCTGCTAACATCTCGTCGTCTACTTCCTTTCCCATATCTGCTAGCTGATTTGCTAGTGAGAGAATCTCAGTGACATAAACTCGTGTGCTCCTGTACATGCTGAGTTTCTGACTCACGAGTCTGCCTAGTAGTCGACATCTATTGTTCACACCTTGGTCCTCAAAAGCAGATTTTAATGCGTTCCAGCTTTCTTTAGCTGTTGTACATTTCTTGACATGAACTAAACAGTTTGGTTTCACCATCAAGAGTATCTTCGCACGCACTTTCTTATCTATTTTGAGACCTGCGGCACTAGAAGGTGTTGTTTCTACATACTCCCACAAATCATCCATAACAAGATATAACTCCATTTGTGTTTTCCAAGTAGGATAATTAGTTGCACCATCCAATTTATCTATACTTTGGAGTATTCCGCCTGAAACTGATGTATGCTGCATAGTTGAGCCAGCACCATCCCCAACACCAACCTGAATTCTCGGAACTTCCATCATTCCCAACGTTGATCGTGTTTTACCACTAACCACGCTCTGCTACCATGTTGCAATAGCGTGCAGTAATCTGCTGGGCCTAGTTTGGTATTGTCGTGAATAAATAAACAACGTTTTATAATGGAAAATATATTAGTTAAAAATATACTTGATGATTCGAGTTTTCAGATGTCACAAGTAAAAAAACAAGATAGCTAAGAGTGTCATCATAGAAAATAATTTAAACACAGAACACATACAGAAGGAGTTCTGATGTACCTCTTTACCTCTTTCAACATTAGGCAATGGGCTATACGCTTCTTAAGGCCGAAACACACTTACGTGTCGTGGCGTGTCGTGACGCGCTAGAAGCATTCGGTTTCATACATCGTTGCGACACGACACGCCATGCCATGCTATTATGTCCCTAACCATATTAAATGTATGAAACCGATTTGCTTCTGGCGCGACACGACACGCCACGACACGTAAGTATGTTTCCGTCTTTACTGTCTCCATAGCGTTTAATCTATGCACCAATCAGGCATGGACAATGGACATCCTTATAAATTATAGTCTGTGGTTTCCTGCTGCCAGAGTGCCAACTGCCAAGTGAGCAGCTGCTGTTAGCCAACCAACTGCCAAGTGCCAGCTAAGGCTAACACCAGCAGCGGTAGCGGCAGTAATATTCTCACTTCAACGTAAAAAGTGACTTATTTTACAATTCACAATGAATTGGAATGCATTTAACTTATATAATTATAAAACGCTAGGTTGTGTCTTTTTTCTGGTAAGCATTTGTAATGTCAAAATGTCTGAAAATCTTTTCTCTAAAAGTGAACCTAATGGATTGTTGATTTTATGGTCTATTATGAATAAGTAATTGCTGCTTAATCTCCGAGAATTGTTATGTTTCAGATATGCCATAGTTTTTACAACCCTACCGATAGCGGTGCTGTGCAAATTACACAAAGTAATTTGGATATGGTATTGGGTGAGTTACATACCTACTCCACGTTTTCTAGAAGCATTTTATTTTCCTCCATAATGTGGAGATAAAATACATATATATTTCCTGATTCTGTCAAGTTATTTTTATTCAGTAAACACAATCAACTGTTTACATTTTTGTTTCAAACAAGTCTGACCAATCTGTCGTAATTGTTTCATTCATGTTTGCAAACGGAAAATTTGATACGGTTCATTTGAGTATTAGTAATTTAACTTGACTTCTCTAGCTATTTAAATCATTTTAGGAACTTAAAATAATATTAACAAGCTCATTTATCATCATACTATTATTATCATTAACTATTAAGTGGCCACATCATCAGGTTTTAATTAAATAAATCGTTTTACATAAATAAACAAATATTAAAACAGTGTTATCTTCTTAATTTACATCTTAAAGAAGTTAATTCTTGTATCTTATTTGATTTTTTGCGTTCTTTATTGTTTAACACGAATGTTTGTGGCCATTGCAATAGCAATCACAAAAATGTTAACTGTGCCAGATATCAATATTAGATAGCATAGTTGCGTTTTTACAAAACGATTGTAGATATGAAAATGTATTTGAAAAAATTCAATCATTTTGAATTGCAGTTTTCTTTATTCCCAAATTGATCAACAATTAATTCACTGTGTCATATTACAATTAATTTTATGCTTAATTGTCAATTTTTGGTATTTCAGCTTCCAATGAAATAGTGTTCATAAATTTTTATGCTGAATGGTGTAAATTCAGTAATATGCTGATGCCAATATTTGACGAGGCTTCTGATGAAGTAACTAAAGCAGGCTATGATACTGGGAAGGTGGTCATGGGTAAGGTGGACTGTGACAAAGAAGGAGCTGTAGCCACTAGGTTCCATATAACCAAGTATCCCACTTTAAAAATGTTCCGGAATGGCATGCCTGCCAAAAAGGAGTACAGAGGTGAGGAAACATTTCACACTATTTGTAAAAAAAAAATGTCAGCAAACTTAATTTAATTCATTTGCCACTATAATGTACATCAAACATTAAAGGTAAAAAAATCAAACTAGTTCTTGCGATACTTGACCTGTTATCTGCTTATTTGCTTTCTAGACTAGTTTCTAGACGGTCTAACAATTTTTAACACAACTCTATTTATTTTTAGGCCAGCGATCAGTTGAAGCCTTTGCTGATTTCATCAAGAAACAGCTTACCGACCCTGTTATCACATTCGCTGCCATCAAAGAGCTACACGATATCAGTGAAGACAAGAGGCACATCATTGGCTACATGGATAGACGGGACCAGCCGGAGTATGACACATTCAGGAGGGTCGCTGCTAATCTTAAGGATGAGTGTCAATTCCATGTTGGGTTTGGTGATGCCTCACTACAGATGCATCCTCCAGGTGGGTTAATACTTTAGTAATACATGTCAAATATTTTAAAAGGTTTTTCTTACAGTTTTATTCTTAAAAAAAGGTGAAATAGAGATTTTTTTTTGTAAAATCTTTTTCTGGAGTCAACCTTGCAGGTCAAGTTAATTAGTCTTTACTGATTTCTAGGTCAGCCAATTGTGGTGTTTAGAACTGATAGGAAGAAGTCCACAGAGCCTGATGAAACCTTCACAGGTTCCTTGTTGAATTTTGAAGAATTATACAAATGGGCTCAAGAAAAGTGTATACCTTTGGTCCGAGAGATCACGTTTGAGAATGCTGAAGAGCTCACTGAGGAAGGATTGCCATTCCTGATTCTGTTCCACCATCCTGATGACAATGATAGCATAAAGAAGTACAAAGAAGTAATCCAAAATGAATTAGAAGGAGAAAAGCGTAAGGACCTAATCATTTTTACTTTTATCACATATCATTCAAATTTTTCCGTCATCTGTTAGTATTGTGTACATATAAATACCTCAATCTTTTTTTTTTTACAAATTTAGAATTGAATTGAATTTCATGTATTTAAGTGTACTTAAATACATGAAAATATTTACATCAATGCCATAAATCATTAATCAAGTAATTATGACGTCAAGGACCAATGTCATGTTTCATGAATCATTTAGGTATTTATTTATTTGTGTATGCAGGTGTTTAATGTGTCTTTCATCTAATTTTACTACCAACCAGTAAAATTTTCTACATTTTAAATTACAGAGAACGTAAACTTCCTAACGGCTGACGGCGTCCGGTTCGAACATCCCCTGCATCACCTAGGCAAGTCCATGACAGACCTGCCACTCATCGCAATCGACTCCTTCCGCCACATGTACATGTTCCCTGACTACAAGGAAATGGAGAAGCCTGGCAGACTAAAGCAGTTCCTGCTGGACCTATATTCTGGAAAATTGCACAGGTATATCTTGGTTCTTGTATGATCAATTGAAATTGCATGGTTTATCCTTAATACGAGGTTTAAGATAAAATCACTCTGCATGCGTAGCATGGCCGCCGTAGAAACAGGCTATGTCGACGGAAGAATCGACAAACTGACACATTGTTATTGTCTATCTGTCATTATGTCGCCTCTTCCGTAGATAAAACTCAGTTCTCTCTTGTACAGTGGTCATGCTACGCGTGCTGGAATCTTGCGTTATTTTTTTTCTTGTTTTTTTTTGTATTTTACTGCTCTTCACTTAATTCACTCAAACGTGATCCTTGTCAATATATACTATGGTGTACCAAAATTGGACAATATCTGTTCTCCATGCGGCCTCAGGTTAGTATCTTGGTTCCGCCCACATTTCGCTAGTGGATTTTAAGTCCCATGTCCCAACAGGCAAGTCTACTGCATAAATGTACATATAAATAATCTGTATAAATAAAAATCGATTGCTGTTCGTTAGTCTCGCTAAAACTCGAGAACGGCTGAACCGATTTGGCTGATTTTGGTTTTAAAATGTTTGTCGTAGTCCAGGGAAGGTTTAAAAGGTGAGAAAGGTAGGGTAGGGTAGGTAGGTAGATAAGGTAGGGTTGGGTAGGGTAGGTAGGTAGATAGGGTAGGGTTGGGTAGGGTAGATAGGTAGGTAGGATAGGGTAGAAAGGTAGGTAGGGTTGGCTAGGGTAGGTAGGTAGGGTAGGGTAGGTATCTAGGGTAGGGTAGGGTAGGTATCTAGGGTAGGGTAGGGTAGGTATCTAGGGTAGGGTAAGTTAGGTAGGTAGGGTAGGGTAGGTTGGTAGGGTAGGGTATGGTAGGTAGGTAGATAGGGAAGGTAAAAAGTGCATTGCAACGCATGCCGGGGACAGCTAGTATTATATATATAATTGTATTAAAATTACATTACATGACGCCTGTAACTCCTGAAGGGTAAAGGAGAGGTGTAGGTACCTTAACCATTTTAATTTTATGGATGTGACCAGTATCCATTTATGATTCAACTATGCAAAGATTTCTGCAGCCAGAGAAACAACACATTCTTATGAACCTTCCATTTCTACTGAATAATAAATGTGTCAAACAAAATACCGGTAAATAAATACGTTTCGCATATACTTTCACTTCATTCAAGTGCTGAATTGTATGACTTGAATAGTCTTGTTGATAAGGCTCAAGATAAGACGTCATTTGTAATAGAATTTATCATGAGAACTTTACATATTGTCCAAATAGTGTGTGATATTTTTTCATCATAATAATTGGCATTGTTCTCTTATAAAATATTTACTCTTTTAAAACAGATGTAAAAAGACATTTGACGAAGCCGTTATTTACTTGTCCTCCCAGTCATTGCGGTCATTTTTATTTTGACCTGGTAACCTTCTGGATGTGGAGATATTGAAGGTTAAAGTTCCAACTTTTTCATATAAACTTAATTTTGATACCACCATGACCCTTGTACTGTTGCAGGCACCTTTAAACCTCGTATCCACTAGGCAACAATTGACGCGCAACACCTGACACTCAACCAGTTCGGCAACGTTGCTCAACAGCGCGCAACGGTGCAAGCTGGCGCGCGACGGTGCAAGCTGGCGCGCAATATGATGCGCGGCTTTTTGTTTGTTTACGTGCAGCATGCAGTTGAGCACAGGGCACGCTTAGAACTAATCAACGTTTGACAAATAAGGCAACATCTTCAATTTAATTAATAATTTCTAACGTGATTTTTAACTTTTTGTAGCATTTTTCGATGAAATTGTAATCACCACCGCTGAAATCAACACTATATGTCGACGACTGATCATGCGTGGACAAACAACGTTGCTAAACAAAAGTTCCGAGCTAACTTTCAACATGTTGAGCAACAAGTTGTGCAACATGTAGCGCGCCAAATGTTGCCTAGTGGATACGAAGCTTTAAGCGCAATGTTTAGCGTGCTTTACTTTGCGCACGAGCGTAAACAGCGAATTTTCACCCCAAAAATAAAAGTCGTTAGCCAAAAAGATTTTGGGCCAGGGTTTCTTGGTTTAATGTACAGAAAGCTTAGAGATAAGGGCTAGGTGATGGGTATTTTTTATACCCTGTTTGTGCATAACAGAATAGTCATTATGGCTAAATGTATAGGAATGAAGGTTACGAGTTAGTTTGTGATAAATGTAGTAGCTGACAATATATTCCTATAGCTTTGAAAAATCAATTTGGTGAAATACTTCCAATCTAGATTCGAATGTGTGTTCGATTATTATTTACTAGATTATTACACACTACCGGGATAAAAAGTATCCTATGTGCTATTCCAGACTATTATCTATCCCTGTACCAAATTTCATCCAGATTCATTCAGTAGTTTTTACGTGAAAGAGTAACAAACATCCATCCATACTTACAAACTTTCGCGTTTATAATATTATAGTAGGATTAGTCTCTTATTCGAATTTGCAGAATTCACCAACTCGTGTCATTTCCGTGTAGGTAATTAGACGTTTAAAAAGACATGTTTCAGTATTCTTTGGACGTTTGTCCTAGATGATCCTGCAGGATAACGGATGAAATAACAAAAAAAATCCGGGCTCAAAATACAACCCACTTTGAGCAGGTCGGTTAATAACCGACTGCGATAATGGGATCCATGCCTAACGCTCACTGTGACGTGTGTTAAGTCGTTCCGCCATGCCACAATCATCAAGACAATGGATCGTTCACAATGAGTTCGCTGCAGATATTCGTACGCCTTTTGTAAATATGAATAAATCTGATGGCGATGAAATGCCTGACGTTGTATTGTACTGTGACCCTCGAGAATTCTCACGTAATATTGCTGTATTAATTTCGTTATGTGTGGAAACCATCAATTCCTACAACCAAAATTCTAACTAATTTCGATTGTAGTAGGAATAGGGGTGCGGACTGGGTAAAGAAAACGACATTCTATTTTGTCCTTCAGACAGGTAATACAAAAATATTAGACACGTATTTTTTGTTTTATCAAAATATAAAAAAAAAATACTTAGTTAAAACTCATTAAAGTTGGAGAGTGGGGGCTTACTACGTCACAAGTAGGTATAAAACTTACCTACATGTGACGTCACGCGCCATTTCAACTCAATATATCTCCGTAATTTTATGACCACGTGAAAAAAGAAAAAATACGTGTACAATACTTTTCAATAAACTACCCGACGGACAAAGAAAAAAAAAAGGATTATCCCTTATTGATGGTTGAGACGTCCACGTGCTGAGGACGGAGGGCCCGCCTGCTGGGTTACCGCCCCACTCTATCTTTTATAGAATTACAGAGAGAAGGCTTGTGTCCAACCACTGCAAACATTATACACATCAAGAGTAGTTTTTTATTTTTGCTTTTTTGATTATCTCGTTGGTTTAGTGGTCGCAGGGGCGACTGCAGAGCATGAGGTCCTGGGTTTGATTCTTTAGGGGTATGAGGAACAGGGTGTAAAGTTTCTTGTTACTCCATAGAAAAGGGAGGATCCTCCGACCAGATAGGTGTTATGTCTGGTGGGCAACTGCCCGACTGTTGTTGTCGGGGTTTATCTACATACTCTTAAGTCGATGTAAACTTTGCTTGCGAGATGGAGGAAATTGATATTAGTTCTTCCGTCGTGTCATAGATGGCGCTGTAGTATTTTTTGTTGTAAGTTGCTTTTTGTAGCTCGCTACAATTCTAACGTAGGGCGACGTGTTATTGGGTTTTCCATCAGGAATATGTCAGTAGTAGCCACAGAGTCTGGATTTGTGCCCAGTTGATGGCAATAGGTTCGCCACTTATTACATGGGACTTAACTGACGAAATGTGGGTGTACTTATGGGTAGATGCACCTCCGCCTAATGTTATGTTATATGTGGAAAGTTTTAAACATGGCATTTTTATAACACATGAGATGTACACATATAACCCATGATCATCCTGAATGTGGATATAAAGATTTTTTTTCGTCTCGGTCTCATCTGTACGAACAGTTGTAAACGTAAATTAATGACTTCTTTATTCGTTGCAGGGAGTTCCACTACGGTCCCGACCCAGACCAGCAGGTATTGAACTTAGAAGTCAAGGTGACCACTCCTCCCGAGTCCACGTTCAAGAAACTAGCGCCGTCCAAGAACCGATACACTCTGCTCAGGGATGAATTATAAGGTCACTGCACCTAGGTCATGAAATTTAGTATAAGTCACTTACTAAACAAACCTTATTGTTTAAAAACCGTTTTATCTCGTTTTCTTATTTGGAAATTATTATATTTTTCTTTTTCGTTATAAATCTCGGAACGATTACCGAATTATTTACTTTTGCTTCGTTGCGAACAAAGCCAGTTGTTTGATTCCTTTATTGTCTATTTATTTCCAATGTTTCGGTTGTCCGTTCGCTAATCATGTAATTTCGTGATAAACATTATTGAAAATGGCGGATTTATATGATTAGATCTTTTACTCAAGTTTTCCATATCTGTGAAAAATATTTATTGAAGAACGTAGTTAATTTAAACTTTTAAGAGCTATTCTTTGATCCCTTAGTGTTTCTATTGATAGTGTAGTTTGTAGTTATTTTCTATTTCTAAGTTATGCATTTTAGATATTCAGTATCGACTACTTAACAACAAGCAATTCTGATAAGTTAAACATATTCCGACCCTTTCTGTTTTGTTGATACATTTGTGAGTATGTTTGGATGAGTGCATTTGTACGGCAGAAGTATTAATACCAACCATATTCAATAAAATAATTGTTGAAAGGTATGTCAATTCTTTATTCCACTTTTAATACTTCTCTCATGTTTCAAAACCTGATTTTCAATTTTGTTACTTTATGATACTCCTCATACTTGCAGTGAGAATCGAAAATTGTTGAAATTGAATTAATTTATTACATAACTAGGAATCACATTGGCTGGAAAGGTACTAAATAACCGAAGAACACTCATTGTTTTAAATATGTATTTATTATAGGATCTTGTGGTTCAAATTATAATGTAAGTCTTATTGTATATTATTGATTTAATGTATCTAATTTCTATTGAGTCCTGAAGAACTAGACTGCGGAAATGCTTTACCTGAATCGATCTGTGTAGTTATGTGCCAACTGCAACTTTTGTAAGTCATATAGAACGCTCTCGGAACTCATACAAGTATATGCGAGACGAGTTTTGCCTAGATTTATATTTTCCTCACGAAACAGTCGAGCATTGAGCAATTCTTCTTGTAAAGGATCGGTCACACCGGTACCGATAGGTTGCGTGTCCGGATTCGGATACCCACACAGATACTTCAGTTAATTTTCTGTCTGAGTCCAGAGTCTAGAGCCGTACGTAATAGGGCGTCCACATTCTGGAAATTCAAGGAAAAGGGAATGTAACCTTAGTCGTGCAAAATGGTAAAACTTTCGCTGCTAAGTTCAAATAATTCATTAACTCAAAATTAACAAGTTATCTATAGCTACGTATAACGACGATCCGGTAGGTGGGTTGTGCGCACACGAACGAATAATTGTTCGATCCATATGCTGGGTGCTTATCACAGAAAGTGTGAGTTCATGTAATGAAAGAAACACCCAAAATTGATAAATGATCAACTCGCGGCGAATGAGTCTTTCTTTGCATTTAGCCTAAACGATGCAACGCAAATATGTATATTATATTCATTCTCTGAGCGTAAAATTGATAGTACATATTAATTTTATACTAACATCCACGCTCAGGCTTTAGGTACTCGTACATGCAGCGACACATCAACCTATACATTTCAGGTATAACATGGCCTCGTTTTGTATTTCCTATAAACTGGTTTTGTATAGGTTGATTGATCGTCGTGCGTACATAGTTGCGAGGAATTTGAAGAAATGGTCAGAAAATATGAAGTTATTTTTTTGCACTTTATCAATGGATCAAATCAAATCAAAATTATTTATTTCAAGTTGGCTAGTTACAGGCACTTTTGAATAGTCGAACAACAATAAAAACGAAGCTACGGTCCCAGTCACAAGACATAACAACTGTGAAAGTACTGTAGTAGTAATTCCAAAGCGTAGATCTCTATGGAGAAGAATGGGCAAGAAACTCCAAGGACACACTTTTAAATCAGAATCTAGTTTCAAAAAAGGATATCCTGGTAATGGTTTGATCGTATCTTATATGGCATTTATGGTATGGTCTCGCTTACAAAGAGCGCACCCATATTATATGTGACATGTCTAAAGCTTCTGTCAATACCTACGTATCGCGTTTTACGCAGCAAACGTGTTAAAACTTGAATCTTTTTGGTATTATAGCTCCTTGTGACGAGATAAAACATTCCTCGATCTAAAACTGAATAGTCATTATTTACTATATTGTATAATTATTATAATATGAAATGGTTGTACAAATGTATGTTTTGTGACGTGTGTTGTAATAAATTTTTTCGAGCCGATGATCCGTTTTTAGCTGCATTTTCCTGGATTTCCAACATTTCTAACAAAGATTTCAATTTGTAATCATCCCGATAACATTCACTACAAACTTCTGTACACATTGGTTTACGTAACCTAACACAAAAGTCATGAGGGTTTTATAGGGACTAGTAGGGGTGGGGGTAAAGTTTGTATACCAATACCAAGGGTTTCACAGCCTTAGGGTTGAACCACATCTATCAGCACGGAATTGCATTTTTCGCATCCTCCCTTCCTCTATCCTTTTCGTTCGTCGCTCACTGTCATTTGCATAAGCGGGAGTATTATAGCACGCGGCAGCATTGACAATGCTCTCGGCAGCACGTTCCGCGATTCCGTTCTGGTAGATGTGGTTCACCCTTACTCCTCCTCAAGGCTCTTGTAATCGCTAACGTTATTTGTACTCGTCTGGACAATCTTAAACATAATCTATGGCGGCCTACAATGTTAAACGATCATGGATACTGCACGGCGCTAGACAAGAATAAACTGAGCAGTCTTTCTTCAAAACCGTGTGTAAATAATTTCGGTAAGCACTGCACGTAGGAATTTAATCCAAAAGCCAAGAAAAGTTAATTTCATATAGGTAAGTACTTTCATTTGTACCTGCGTGGGAATTCGTAGTTTTCGTTAATTTCATGATACAATAAGACTGCGTCATAACTAAAACGGTCGTAGCGCGAAAACTGGTGTGGTTGAGCCGACAGAACGCCTTTCGGTTTTTTGAAGAAATATGAACATGACATCATCATCTGCCGAGCCATTTCCCAAACTATCTTGGGGTCGGCTTCCAGTCTAACCGGATGCAGCTAAGTACCAGTATTTTACATGAAGCGACTGCCTATCTGACCTCCACAACCCAGTAATTGGGTAATACGATACCCCTTGGTAAGACTGGATGTCAGACTTTGCTTCTGACTACTCGTAACGACTGTCAAAGATCTACAAATGACAGCCGGGACCAACGGCTTAACGTGCTTTCCGAGGCACGGAGGAAACTCGGTATGTAATTATGGTTACCCATCCACGGACCAACCTCGGCAAGCACGGCTTAACCTTAAAGATCGACCCGTGCGACTGTTACTATTTAGCCACGAGCTAGAAGTATGAACATGACAATCGTGGAAGTTAGAAGTTGGAAACGAGTGCAAGCGAAGTGTGAGTAAAGAAAACACTCGAGATATAGAGGTGACTCGGGCAGAAAAATCAAATAGGCATCCTAAATACTTTAAAATATTTGATTCTCTTACCATTAATCAGTTCGTGCTGCTATAAAGCGACATCTTTTCAATTCCGTCGGAGTGATCAGAAAGAGCCAGAAGTTATTGAATCTGGTGAGTCTGTTTGTGATTGTGAATGGCGGCCGCCATTAGGTCCATAAGCCGTTGTAGTTTAGCCACTCAGCGACAGATGGCGCTGATGGTATGAACCCAATTCTGGTTAAGCTCGCCGTTCTACATAAGTATTTATATTGCGATCTATATATTTATTTTTAATTTTGTGTGCAATAAAGAATAAGAATGGTGTCTATTTCAGAACATTTATTTTATTTTAACGGAAACAAAAGTTACACAACAGTTTTTCAGCGGAATTTTTGTATTGCTGGAACCAAATACATACAACACAACCCTGTAACATTATTTCCAGCAACTTATTAGTTTTGTTGCTGCTGCAGGAAACAGTGATTCACAAATATTCTTCAACTTTGTTTTTTGTTACCCAATAAATACTTACGGCTGCTCTTTTAAACTTGTTGGTAGATAATTTAGTAGATAAGTATTTACGGAATGGTTCAAAAATACAAGGCCCTAAATGGGTCGAGTTGTTTGTTTTTGTAAAGGTACCGACCTAGGTAGCTAGCTAGGTAAGAACCATCTAATAAAGTTACCTACACTACATCAAGAACGGATTTCGAACAGCAACGCGGTAGGTAAAATTTTATTTTGATAGTGGTAGTCCTAATAATTCGCAGTAACAATTATAAAATTAGTTCAGGAGCCATCTTAATTTTTTTTGTTACAAAAACATAAAGCTACATTGCTTTGTCCACTCCCTATAAACCTGACACTAATGGCTAGTCTCATTCATATTGCCTTAATTACTAACAAAATTGGCCATTTTTCCAAAAAAAGGATCCTAATGAGAGCAATAGATTGGTGTCAAAAACGTGTCATCGTTATATCGGAACGGCTTGTTGTGTAAAACAAACTGCTCTTGAGATGTCGTTTTTACTGATGTGGGGTAATTTCGGCTGTCAGGTTATAGAGAGAGGTCCGTTTGAAACCGGCCGCGGCGCCACGGGGAGTCATGCTCCGCAGAAATCTTTTACCTACTCCGTATATTTTTTGTGCTGTCCGCTTGGACTTCACTTTCTGTGTGTGATTTTTGATGTATGTTATTCTATACAAACATCGTGCCGACTTTTGGATGCTTGCTGACTGTTTCTTTGTTAAAATGTTGGACTAAATTATGATTGATAATTGAAAATAGGCACTACTATATTGGGTTTTAGTTTGCTAATTGAACCTAACTATTCGTTCTAAAACGATAGATATATATCTGCTATTTTAGAACAAATACCAATTGGAATAGCAGAATAGGTAGGTAAGTAGGTACTAACAGAACATGAGGAACGTATTGAACCAACATAACTACGTGTATTTTTCGAACTTAACGGTCCCTTAATGTAGATAGGGCATACTGAAACAGGTAGTTCTAAGAAAAGTTGAGAAGGTATTTAGGTATATCCATCGAAGTCTCTCCTTTTCTATGTTCCCATTAAAACCATAGGTGGACACTTATAGCGGCCTAACTTTTTGTTTTTAGTAAGATTATTCTTCTTCTGGTGCCTTTTCAGTTACTGAAGTTTGACCGTCAACTGCGAATATTTCTCTTTGTTTTTTGTGATGTAAACAGCTCATCAGCACAGCACTTTTGATTCGTCTTTTCGCGAATGCTTCTCAACCAAGACTTTTTTTCCCCAAACAACATTGCGGAGCGCGGCTACCTACTTTGCCCATCAGTACCTAAGTCATACCTACATCTCGCGCCAAAAAACGTGTTCAAGATAAGCAACCTCCTCTCGACTGTAATGCGAAAGCTATCAAGTCCATAAAATCTAACTTAAGTAAAATGACTGCTGCCAAACTAAAGGGACTTTGAAGCTTTGGAGCTTTGGTCCAAGCATCGGTCATATCGAAATAAATGATTACAAATGCATATTTTTGCAATCAATATTTACGCTATGTAAATATGGGTATAATATAAACTAAAAACATCGTTTTCATGTAATTATCGGCTTTATTATGGACATCTTGACAGCTGTCATTTTAGTCAAGTTTTTTTTTTTAATCAACTTAAAACTTTTATCCTTTATCGAAACAAATGCATATTTTTTTCAGCTAGCCACTGCGTTACGCAAAGATTTGACAGCTTCTATGACAATGGATTAACAAGGGAGCATCGCTTGGTGCGAACCTGTGCGCTTCACATTGTTGTAACAGGTACATTTGGTGATCTTGTTACACCGATACAATGCACCCTTCACTCCTTGAATCGCAGATACGCGTAGGATGCGAAATGAGCGGAATTCCGATCAGATAACAACAATGTCCGCTCCCATACAATAGCAATGTAAAACTTATTCGTAACCCGCGTAACATTTGAGCATTTTACGCTCTTTGTGTAGAAGTGGTATCGGATTTCTATAAAAAGAGATAATCCGAGATCAGCGTAGTTTTTGAGTCTATCTCGATTTTCGATAATATTATCTTTGCTAAATGGCACATCAACCTTCAGAATGAAACTTAGGTACCTACGATATATTTTTGACATCGCTTTGGTTTCCCTCCGACTCCGTGCGTGAATTTAAAGTTAGATAGCTGTGTTGTGTGTATCTTAAAAATATAACTAGCTGAGTTACGTTTTACGTTAGCCAGAACTTATAGCCTATGCTGTGCATCTTGGTATAGCTTTATTAGAAAAATACTCTTATTTTGTATCGATACCTTTACCCATCAGTCTCTTTCGAGAAGGGAAAATAAACTTCAGATGGAAGCACCGACTAACCTCACCAGGAACGTGCGGATTTTTTTTATTATAAATTCGTCTTTGAGTTTGCAAAAGGAGTAAACTTTTTCATGAAAGGGGCTTCAGAAAAAAGATTAATATAACATCTAATGACAAATGAGGACATGCAATCGAGTATACTCATATCTTACATCAAAATCATAATTCAGATAAAAAATGACAATCGCCGAAAAATCAACAAAAAACCTGAAGATCCCATAAAGGGCTTCGCATGCACAATTTACTCTCATCGTACTGCATTGCGTGGGTGCCGCGCTGGCTGCCACAATAGTCGACACCCGACACCAAGCCGGTACTTTTGAGTCCCCAGTGCTCCCATACAAGATCAGCAAAAGACAGGAAGTGAGGACAGCGTGCGATAGAACCAATTACCCGCCCACGATATAAGAAACCTGTAATTAATGTAATATACCGGCCTCCTTGAGCGGAAACGGCCGCGCGTTTCAGATGTCGATATTTTCGCTAATGATTTAATTATGATAGAGGGAGCTATAGACGTAAATGGGCTTGTTCTGAAGGTGGAATGTGTAAAAATGTAGATAAGCAGTATAAGAAAACCATTCAACTTTGTTGGTAAGAAAGAAGCTACTATATGTATTATTTTATGAGCATAAATACGTTACCAATGAGATTTGATGTTTCAAATGTGATTTCTCCCTGGAGTATTGAAACTGTACTTTTCTGAAATAGGTCTATTCGCAAAGGTTCAATCGCCAGTTTACAAGAAAAAGACTTTTGAACTTTGGATAAGATATTATGCTTGTGACTATTTACATACATACATATATATCTAGAACCAGCAGATACGAATTTGCTGAGAACACAATGACAGCTACACTTACTTTTTCCTTATTACACGTAAAACCAGCATGAGCCCATGTTATGCACCCCACTGCCAATAAACGCGGCGAACACAAACGCGTATCTACAAAGTTCTATGTCAAATATCAAAAGCAATCGGCACAATATATTGCACATGCAATCGATCGACGCGACAAGTTCGAAGTCAGCAGTAAAGGATCATTTTTTGCTCACAAAAACACAGTAGCTTCGTGATTTATGGCGAGAGACGATCATAGGACATTAGTAGTCGACATTGTCCACTGCATGTGGGCTTTGTGACCGTCGGCTTTAACACAGTAGCCTGTCATCCAAGTCCTTTGCCAGGCTTTTGTTCTAGGGTGTCGTAAACATGTCGACAGGTTCTATTTGTACTAGCACAGTATGAACGGTATTCGGTAGTAGCTTCGGAGAAAGACTTTTGTGACAGTGGCTTTTTGGAGCTCACTTAAGTCATTAAATACTACAAGTGCATCGTATAATTTCTATGCGATCGATTTCACGGTTGTTTCTGGCTAAGTGATTTATAAGCGAGAGAGAGCCCAATGAAACATTAGTATTGAAATGAAGTCCCATGATGATGTTGTTACATCCTTTAATCGTTAGCATTCCAGATCATAGTTATGATATATTACAGACTAGGTTTTAACTGCAGCTTTTCCAGTGTGGAGTTTGAAAATGGTCCTACAAAACGTGCAGTTACGGTGTTAAAAAGCTTCCTATGCTCTAACTTATTGGCTCAGCGAAATCCAATCATCTGTTTGATATAAAAAGTTAACAGACAAACAGATTTACTTTCGCATTTATATTATATAACTGTGGAAATATGAATATGTTTGTGTATGTTGTTTGTACCATAGTCATGTTGTTTCATTTTTTATTAACGTTATTGAGGAGATTCTGTAATACCTTCTCTTGGGAGAGCGCACTGGCTAGTCTAACACGGAAATAACACCTAATACAAGGGCCAGGGACTTCACCTAAGTTTCTTGTATATTTTTTTATGTCAGCCTGCTTTGTCCCACCGCTGGGCAAAGACCTCCCCATGGCTTTGTAATTTTCCTTAACATTTGCCTTCTCAGCCAGTTTCTTGTAAAATAAAGATTATTTATTTATTATTTAATCTGGAGGCCTGAAAGACACTATGATTATAAAAGCTTAGAAATTAACGATACGAGCCATACGAGTTAGTAATCTGATGAGCGAGTTCTTATGAGGTTTCCCATGCCTTCAAACATGTTGTACAAATAAACCTAAAAGCTGCTGGAAAGCGAAGGCAATTATAGAAATAAAAAATATATGATACATAAAATTTGGTTAGAGGAGAAAAGGGAACAGTTCTCTAAGAGCCGCGGTGTTTAGTAAAACAAAAGCAGAGCGAACGATTTAACAAACTGCCATATTTTAACAACGTGTAATTAAAGGTTTGGCTCCGCTCGAATATGCATAAATCATGCGTCTGCCGCGAACTGCCGACCGAAATAGAGAAAAAATTAAATACATTAAGCGTCTCGGGAACTGGGAACTGAATTTTATCTGCCTACAAAAGAAACATGCTTGTATGACTGTGATGGTACTGTTGTACTGGTGTTTGTTTTTTGCATAGTGCTTGTTATATGTTAAGGTTGTTTATGTTTATCTTAGACACTAAAATATACAAATGATGATGGATGATTTTTCTTTTGGATTGGAACCCCTTTTTAATTACCGTATAAAAGACATCAACGAGCGCGATTCCGCTATTATTGTAAAGTACACACGAGTTTGCCTATTTTACAAAAAATACAACATGGTTACTTAAGAAGTTAAATGTTCTGCTTCTCTTATGCTTCTTAATTCAGTTTACCTAAAACCCAATTAAGAAGCCTCGTTTATCGACTTGAACCCAATGCGGTACGCTATAAAGCCCAAAGTAAACACACACTTAACGTAACCTTTAGCTTTGTTTGGACGGTTGTCGTCTCGCTCTCATGGCTTTCCCGTTCTCATAAGAGCCGAACTGGTAAGCTCATAACTCACGGAGCTTGGTGGGGTGTGTCGGAGGCTGTGGCGGGCGGGGCGCGGGGTGGAGGGGGCCCGGGGTGCGCGCGCGCCGATCCCTCGGGGCAGAGGGGCCGGGGCGAGGTGACAACCGCTTGTTACGTCTATTCCAAGCCAGTTATTAAAAACGTCTCGGCGCGAGCGGTGCGCCGCCCTGTAATTATCCAGTTGAAGGTTTCGTCGCGCTACGTTGTCACCACACTCACCGGAAATGCAATACGTGGATCCGCCCGCGCAACAGGTCCGTCCGCCCGCCCACCAACTATTGAACCTAATTTGAGAGTTTATTAATATTAGATTAAATTGCTCATTCATGTTTCGTGTGTCATGTCAATTCAGCTGCGATTTAGTTGATCTTAAAAGTTTTGAAAGTGTTCAAGCCAACTCTCCTTCAGTTTATGCAAGCTTTAACTAATGATGTGTTAATCTTTGCAGATGATGAACATGATGTCAGGCTACGGATGTGGCTACGGCCGCGGTGATGCTATATCACCGGCTTCGGACATGTCTTCGTGCAGCAGTGCGTCGTCAGGCACTTGGTGCGCTCCGCCCGCGTGGCGTGAGCTGCCTGCCTACCCCGCGCAGTACCCGGCGTACTGGCCACCAACACCAGCCGTGACGGAGGAAGCAAGAGAACTCCAGCGTCGTTGTGCAAAGTGCCGCTGTCCCAACTGCCTTACTGAAGCCGCTGGTTTCGGCCCCAACTACGGCAAAGACGGTGCTAAACGTGAACATGTGTGCCATGTACCCGGTTGTGGAAAAGTTTATGGAAAAACTTCTCATCTGAAAGCTCACCTCCGCTGGCACACCGGAGAGCGTCCCTTCGTGTGCAACTGGTTGTTCTGTGGCAAGAGGTTCACGCGCTCCGACGAGCTGCAGCGACACCTGCGCACCCATACCGGTGAGAAGAGATTTGCGTGTCAACTGTGCACCAAACGATTCATGCGCTCCGACCATCTCGCTAAACATGTGAAAACCCACGCGAATATATCGAAGAAGAGCAAAAAAGCAAAAGACGACGACAAGGATGAAACTTCGAGTACTTCAAGTGATAAAACGGAACATCCAGTACAGCCACAACCAGCACCCGCTCCTGTGCCTGTTACATCCATTGGAAGTACGAACTACGGGACAGTGCCGGTCGCAAGTGCCCCGAAACAAATGTCTTTGAATTACGCAGCGGTTGCGCCAAGCATGATGCCGACTATGCCAAGTGCACCAAACTACAACAGTGGTGGAATGTTCGGTAGTAGCGTGATGTCGGGCTGGTACCCAGAAGTGAGACAAGATGCCCTGTATCCTCGACCTCAAGTCCGTGATCCCAGGATGTACCAGCAGTATCCCGCCCCCATCAGCACCTACCAGTGTGCTACAAAGGACAACTACGCAGTGTTTCAGGGACATTATAACTTACAACCACCTGTGGCTTTGGGACAATAAGTGAATTAAATTGGTGTTTATAAAAGTGTCTGATCGTTAGAGACATCGCTAAGAACTTGCATGTGTCCAGTACTGTCGTAGGTAATATTTAAAATCTTTTTAAGTTACCGTGAATTTAAAATGTGATGTCTGTAAGATAATTTGTAAAATAATAATTATAGTAATAACTACGTGCCTTTTGATTGTTGTAAATTGTACCTACCTATTGTCTATTTTTATTGAGGAAAGAATAAATGTGATTTTTGATAATGATGTTGTTTTTCTGAAATTTTCTCAATTAGAACATCTAAATATCCTGGCAGGCATTGTAGTAGGTATCTTACAAAAGAAATCAGTTGTTATTAGCTTTTATCATAATTTAATTAAGTTAAAAAATAAATAACTAAGGTACAACAAAATCCTAAAGCATATAACATGAACATTAAGTACTAAATTACAACTTGTTAAAGTTCCTTTAATAGACGCTACAATATTCCAATTTCGTAATGAACACAGCTGCAATCTACACTAGCGATCAAATCGATTATATTCATAATGAAACAGCGAAAACTTATTATTGGTACGAAACGATCTTTGAACTTTCACTATATAAAGCTCTACGACTCGGGGCGTTCCGAAGACTCATTCAATTTTCAAAATTATTATACTAACTCTCAAATACTTATCCAAAACATTATGAAAATCAGAAACCAGTTTTATAAATCGTCGATCGGTGCGAATATAAATTATTATGAGTTTAATCACCGATTGAATCGATAGATAACGGCATTATTGTAATATGTTTTTTAGTAACATAAATATAATCAAATAAATTCTTAACTATGTTCATTCTCAATAGAAAACTAGTTTTGAAAATTCCAACGACTGTTTCAAATGCATGAGGGTTTTCATTCTCTATAACAAAAGTCATAAAGACTTCAGTCATTACTATCAAGTTGATGTAGGAAATATATCAGTACTGGAAGTTTTCGAAAATATTAGATAGCTATTTAAAAATACAATAAAAGTTTACCTACAACTTTAATTACCTAGAAGCTGAAGCAACTTGTGAGGTACTTATCGTAAATTCTTTCTAATTTTTTCTTTCTTTTTTAAATTCTTTATTTTCCTATTCATGTTTTATAGACAACAGTAATAAACGCCAAATAAAACTGTATTTTGCTTAAGTTAAATATTTTTATTTTACGCTAAATAGCCGCCGAGATGAGAGTATGGTAGTCAAAGCATACCATATCATACGACTTATAAAAAGTTACAATAAAATAAAATAGTTCTGTGCATTTTTGTTAAAGACCCTATTGAAGAACTGTAGAGGATATCAAGTAAATACTAACAATAGATATCGTGGTATATCGATTAATTGAAAATCGAAGGTTAGTTATATACCCACGTAGAATTAGAATAGTCTTTTATGAGATCAACGGGCAAATTTAACTTGAGAACGGGTGGGTTTCTTTTTAAACATCCAGGCGTTGCCACATTTGCTTAGTGCTAGCAAGAAGGACATGATGATTTGAGGAACACTTACAGCTTAGCAAACAATTAGTAATAGTTTAAACAAAATATAATATTTTTAATTTTAACAGTCCCTTTTGAATTTTACTGTGATTTTTAATGTGGTACACATTCAGTTAGTAAGATATGAGGATGTAAGTGAAGAGCTACGCCGCGTGCTACGACCTGCTACGAACGATGAAGCGTTTGATTTTAACCAGTTTTTTTAAGAAAGTGTTTGTTACGTCTTAGTCATTGAAATAAAACTGATACGATGAGATGAATTTACAAAGGGATTTCTAGAATACTTGAGCTAAAATTTTTTTGTAGGAAGGACTTATATAGGTTCGTGATCCTTTTTTAATAGTTCCATATCGATGTCACGTTGGTGGTTAAGAATTAACAGATTTTTAATGTTTAAAATGTCCCTGTTTTAAAAAGTTTTATTCGTTCTTTGTGTGAATGGTGAGTTTGTTAGTATTTCCAATTCGTCCGCCCGTCACAAGATGGCGTTAGCAGTGCCGGTGAGTACTGTCGGCGTCACCGCTGCGACGTAATTGCACGCGGCTATTATCTGGGCGGCGCCGAGCGCGCATGGCGGCCGGTGCGAGCGGGATGCACTCGATAATACGTAAAACAAAACGAGGGAGTAATAATGGTAAAAAACGAGCAGCACGCAAATTATAGTGAGAAATGAGGCAGCCGGTAGCGGTGGGGGCTTGTGGTGCGGTGGGGGCCCCGCGTCAGTCGAGCGCCCGGCGCACTGAGAACGCGCCACCCGCGCCGCCTGCGCCCACGCCGCGAGTGTTGTGAGTGTGTGACATGCGCCAACACCCGGCGCCATCGCCATGAGCGGCAAGGGCTCCTCCTCTCCGGACCTGCTCATGAATGTGAGTCCATGAGCCGACCAACACTCTTACCACACCCCCTACTGCTAACATAGTGTACAAAGCCTTACTAACATTCTTATCACTGATAACTTGATAAGCGAGTCGATACTTAAAAAAGTCTTTAGGTTATCCTGAGTTATTTTAGTACCAATTAAAGCCCACATATAAGGTTCCAAGCGGTCGTAACCAACTGGATACTTCAATATTATACCCTGAGTGAATCAAAGTTTGAAATACATATCGTGTCTATTAAACCACAATGATATGCTTTAACCTAAAACTTGTTTCTTTTAGTTTAAGTCATGATTAAGATTTAAGTGTTTTCATGTCTGATAGATAACTAAACCTAACTAGCCCAATTCTGGCACATATGCCAAATGTTTACTTAGGTTTTCAACAAGCATAACAAATGAACATGTTGAACTACTTAATCAAATTCCAAACTTATTATAACCATGGTCGGAGAAATCTTCACGGTTCATGAACTTTAATATTAAGAACAAACCGAACCAAATAGGTGAGTCCATTGGTTTGTTAGTGAGCAGCACCCCCGGGTATTGTCGATTTAGCACGCACCATAAGCGGCATATTACCCGCGAGAGTGCGGCCGCGCGCTCCCTACACCCGGTCCCTCGAGCTAACCTCTATTACTATTCATGGCCGCCCCCGAGGCTCGAGTGGACCGCCAAATATACCCCCACCGTAAGAGAAAACATTATGTGTAAATTTTCTTCATATTGCCGTGCTTTTGAATAATAAGTCAAGTCGCCGTTTACTCGGCCGTCCGTCCTGAATAATAAATCCTACTCAATTGGTTTCAAATACTTTAAGTAGGAAAGTGTACTTAATTGTTCTTGAATTATATATTATATCTTTTTAACGGCTTGTGTCTAATAAATCTCAGAATACCGTAGTTACCTGCTAGTTATAACTTACAATATTCCATCCGCCCGCCACCTAAATCGGTAGGCCTGTTTATTATTTATAAAGCAATATCCGTCACATAAACGTCATTGTTATTATCTGAAAATAGGCCATTATATTTAGTTCCGAACATCAATAGCAGTTCATAAAAAGGTAAAAGTTAATTCAATTAAATGAAGTCAAATATAATAAAGGTTGCGCCGGCACTTTGGAGCAGCGTGTCCAATTCTTAATGACACATAGACGCTTCGTCCATTTTCTACTCAATTTCCTTTTCATATTAGTTTAATCTAGAGGCAGGACTACTGGCGCCAAAAATTATGCCGCGACGGCCGTGTCGGGTGCGGCTAATCTGTTTAGCGTTATATTGTAGGCCGCTCGGCTCCTTTGTGCGGTGAAAAAGGAAGAAATTTATGCGTTTCGGCGCTGTGTGTAAGTTTTTTGTGGGAATGTAATTAATAATTCGGCGGCAAAACTAACAGTGTTTTCGTTGTTACGTCGGCCGGGTGATTGATATCCATTGCTACGATTGCAATTAGTACCCGGCAACAAAGAGTGTGTTCCTGTGTGGTGTATAACTATGTAGCTCTACACCATCTATGTAATGTGTTTAAAGATTCTAAAAAACCTAACTCTTTTCTATGCAGCAATAAAAACATACCCCCATGTATATTATAAACATCAATAAAACAAAACTAAACAACAATTTAACACATCCTTCACATTGTTCTCCGTAGAGTTGCACACTATAATGCCTAGCGAAGATATTTTGAAAGTGTTTGAAAACATGTCTGACTGGCATCGCAAGCGCAGGCGGTGCGTGTGCCTGCGTGGGCAAAGCGCGGCCCAGTCACGGCGCAGGCTCAGGTGGATCACGGCATTGTTTGTTTTGTACACCGCTACCTAGATGACTCGCGTTTCAATATCAGAAGTAGGCCCATTATATGTAAAAAAAAATAGATTAGAGCCCCGTTACCCTTGGTAAAAACAGATCAAAATCATAGTAGACCATAGATCTATCACTTTTTTTAAACACCGTTTTTACACGGGAGGACCATTTTTGAAAACATACTGGTTGTTAGCGGCCAAAATGTTTTCAAAATCGGTCCTCCCGTATATAAAGAAAGTCTATCACTAAACAGTTAATTACCGATGTCGAAACTGAGAAGCGGTAACAAGTTGCTGCCAATAGTTGATCGTTCCCGTCCCGCCTCGCCGTGAGTCGCAGCCGCTCATTACTGATCAGCTAGTCAGCTACTCCTGTCTCCACTCTTTATTTAGATAGCGGAGGATACGAGCAATTCCGAACAAGTCGACTGTGTTATTTGGCCGTTTTGTGCGCGAACGTACCGTTGGTTGCGAGTCGGCTCTCGGCACTGGTGCGGCAACATTTTAATTGACCACGCGATGTTGTGCCGCGTCTCGGTCGACTTTTTCTCCACTCCTCAAATTGCTCTAAAGTGCTTAATGAGAGATGCGTGCAATCGCCGTTTCCCCTTACAAGAGGCTGCTCTTATTTTACATACATAAATAGTTCAACACGACGAACTAATGCCGATTCTCGGTACTGTAATTGCGCCTGTGACAGGCTTCCGTCGCCTTTCCAGAGGCTGGCTGGCGGTTAAACGCCAAACGCCGGCGTCGCCTAAATTATAGTTATTTCGCATTAATAGCGAACACATCGACTAGTGCGTGCGCATGCTGCTCCGGGCTCCATTGACATTTGCAACCAACATATTCAACTCGCTCGCCAACAAATTGTTTGACGGATACGTGACTAGAAAAAAATAGTTACAATTACATCCCTCGGGCCTTAAATATCCATTTAGAGTCAATAAAGTTATTGTCTTTGACAGCCTAATGAAGATACGTAGAAATGAAAAACTTCGTTAATCGATAAATAAGTAATACACTTTATTACATACCGAGTTTTTTCAATTAATGTGTAATATTTGTCTTTGTCTAGTTGACTCTGTATAGATACGCCTTCCGTTTATAAAGTTACTTTACGATAATGTAATACTGACTGAATGAGATTTCGTCAGCATTGTTCACAGAACATGAAATCAAATTGTAGGTCATTAATAAGTTTTGCATCTGAATTTGAATGGATATTACGTGAATCGAAGGACCTGAGCTACAAAAATGTTTATAATGAAGGTACAATTTGGTAATTTAATCATTTCCTCTCTGTGTAAAAATTATGCGTTGCGTATATAGGATGTTCAATACTTTGTAGTACATAAACACCAGGAAGCGGTGATAAAGGTTCGTGTCACGTACTTCAGTACCTATTTATTGTTATTGCGACAGGTGTATCCGTGTTTTGCTATTATTTTGAGTTAATCAAGTGTTCTCTAAATTAATGATTAATATGCGCATGCCCGACCAAGTTTTTCATACAGTTAGGATATAAAGTAGCCATATTTATTCGCTACTAGTTAAGATATTAAATTTATAGCTAAACAAAATGGCGTACTTATAAGGCGATAATTGATTAACTCTTATCTTGTGTCAATGAATCCTTGAATGGTTGGTCATTTTGTAAAGTATGTGCATTTCATACTGATGAAGATAATCTACAAACTCATTAGAAGACTGTGTAAGTTTTACATATTAATTGTAGTTTTATCGTAACTTAGTATTACAAAGATGTAGATACGATAGACTATGAATAAGTATGGGTACATTTTCCCTTTTGCTGGCGAAATCGGTTACGGTGTTCGTAGGTCGCCCTTTAAAGATATTGCTTGAGGTAATGTTGGGGTAATATTCGCAGCTTTGCCTTCAGCTATGTTTGTTACATTTATATCGGGAAAAGCCGTAAACGCAGTTATGGACACACTTTTAGCAAGTCGAGCATGACACTGAAATTTTTCCTCAAAAAGAGTTCAGATCATTGGGAACTCCCTCAAATTTGACTACTATCATATCGAGATAATGGAAGTCTATTGTATCTAAACTAAGAGGTGAAACAAGTATGTTATTCCTATACAGAGTGGTATATCGGCACACAAACGGATAACACGTTTTCAGTACTTAAATCATTCCGAGACCCTACACAGAAATTTTTCATCGGGAATTTACACCATTATACAAGATGTTGTTTTGCATCCTCGTCAAAATTCAGGGGGTTGTCACAAAAGACATAAATAATTAATTAAAATCAGGGTACTTAGTTAATTATTAATAAACACTGATTTTTTTGGTTGTTTATATTTGTCAGGGAATATGAAATGATTGAATGAACGTTTGAGATTTTTTGTATGTGTGGAAGCGCGGTTTTAGGGCGAGAATCAGATGGCGATGACGCGTTTAAGACACGGGTGGTTCACACTTACCGATTTCCGTAAATAAGAAGAAAATAAATTGATTATGGACGAGATTCATTAGCATAGTTACCTCCTTGAATTTGACGAGGACGCAAAACAACATCTTGTATACGACCAACAGAGTTTTCACTTGCTTCATAACATATCTATGAAAAGTCTGACAACCGGTCTATCCATATCGTATTACCCAGTACTAACTGGGTTGTGGGGGTCAGATAGGCAGTCGCTCTATGTAAACTACTGATATCTTAGCCTTTTCCCAAACTATCTTGGGGTCGACTTCCAGTCTAACCGGAAGCAGCTGAGTACCAGTATTTTACATGAAGCGACTGCCTATCTGACCTCCACAACCCAGTCACTGGGTAATACGATACCCCTTGGTAAGACTGGATGTCAGACTTTTGGCTTCTGACTACTCATGACGACTGTTAAAGATCTACAAATGATGAGGTCCTGGCTAGGACCAACGGCTTAACGTGCTTTCCGAGGCACGAAGGAAACTCGGTATGTAATTATGGTTACCCATCCACGGACCAACCTCGGCAAGCTTAGCTTAACCCTAAAGATCGACCCGTGTGGCTGTTATTATTTAGCCATGAGTTCCTCAACAAGACCCCAACATAAATGCTTAGAATCCAGTTTTTAATTCTGCTATGTCATTATTTTGCTTTCAGATGGCAGGTAACTTTTTAAGGGGTAAATAAAACTTTGGTTTAAACCGGTTGAATGATCATAGCGATGGCCGCCATTGGCAATCCAATTAATATACTCATTAAACCCTCGATCTTAATATCAGATATAAAAGTATTCAGTAATATTTTTAAGGAGTTATCTCTGCGACTTATTATTCTAGGGGCGTTTTAGTAACCAGTGGTTTAAAAAAATATGTCTGTTGGTAGTTATTTTTTCTACTGATAAAAAAAAAAATAATAAGTTTATTGGATTATGACTGAAGGTGATTACACAGATTTAACTTTTTGACAATTGCAACTTGTATTAGTTTAAAAAATACAAAATATAACCCTGTTACCAAATGGTCTCCATACAAAACAGTAAAGAGCATATTAGTAACATCCGCATCTATAGTCAAATTAAAGTAATTACTTCATCATCATCATCATTTCAGCCGAAAGACACTGCTGGGCAAAGCCCTCCCCCAAGTGTTGCCACATTGACCGGTCCCGTGTGACTCGCATACAGCGGATCCCCGCAACTTTCACCAGGTCATCGGTCCATCTAGTGGGAGGCCTTCCAACGCATCGTCTTCCGGTTCGTAGTCGCCATTCCAGAACTTTTCGGCCCCATCCGCCACCCGTTCTGCTATGCATATGCCCTGCCCACTGCCACTTAAGTTTGGTAATTCTTCGGGCTACGTCAGTAACCTTGGTTCTCTTGCGTATGTCCTCATTTTTTATATATTTCTCTTCACTGCCCTTTGGGTGACTTTTAGCCTTCTGATGAGGCCAACACACACTGGTCATAGACCTCGTCTTCAGGCTCTGCGGTAAGTTGGCAAGTAAGTAATAACTACTAACCAATTATATTATCACTACTGCAAGTAATTACTTGAGTTTGAGTAATTACTTATGCAAACATTTTCATGCTTTATACAAGAATTTAAACGAAGTAAGCAAAGCTAACCCCCGTATATATAAACAAGTCAAAATGTTTACTTGAGTCATCATCTGCTTAGCCTTTTCCCAAACTATCTTGGGGTCGGCTTCCAGTCTAACCGGATGCAGCTGAGTACCAGTATTTTATATGAAGCGACTGCCTATCTGACATCCACAACCCAGTAACAGGGTAATACGATACCCCTTGGTAAGACTGGATGTCAGACTTTTGGCTTCTGACTACTCGTAACGACTGTCAAATATCTACCAATTACAGGCGGGACGGCTTATAACGTGCTTTCCAAGGCACGGAAGAAACTCGGTATGTAATTATGGTCACCCATCCACGAAACCAACCTCGATAAGCACGGCTTAACCTTAAAGATCGTCCCGTGCGGCTGTTATTATTTAGCCACGAGCTCCTTCTATAAATGTCATTATACACCGTGTAAATCACCTCATCACGAAGCCGTCAACCAAGCATTCTGTACATGAAACTAAGTAACTTTACGCAAAAATTATTGCTGGGAAACGACTTTTTTTTGGGGGGTGTAAAATTATGTTTTGTGGTAGAACTCAATGTAACGCACTCAAAACATTGTGCTGATGAACGGATTGAATAGTACGGGGATCGTGGAGGTGTTTAAAGTAAAAATATTACATTAAAAACTTGTATTTAAAAAAATACTTGTCTTACGACGGGTTTTTCTTGAACTGAAAGGTCGAGCAAAGAAAAGAAAGAAACGGAGGATCAGGGTTGATGAGACAGTTTTGGGATGGCACTGGAGAGAGTCAAGCTTAAGTTAAGGAGAGGCTGAATCTGAATCTGACGAGTCGCTACTGTCCAGGAGATCTCACTACAGACTCCTGGGACCTCTACTACTAGTCTTCAGAAGCTGATCTAAGTTCCTGACTATTACTGCGGATGATCAAAAGCTGAACTACGTTCCTGAGTACTACTACGGATCTTCAGAAGCAGTTCTACATTCCTGAGTTCTCATCTCGCCTCATCATACTGTTCTGACAATCGGGTTGGTTGTCAGATCTCGCCTCTTCTGTTGAGTTGGTCTTCATTTTTTACAGTTTGCCTTTTAAAGACATTAAGTGTGCATGATAAGCAGGTTTTTAATAATTTATTGTATTTTTCATCTCATTTAATAATATATTCATTTTCCCCTTTCAACCTTTTTAATGTATACAATTCTGCTTATTTCCTTTTCTCTATTCTATAGGAACAAGCAAGTTTGTTACACTGCAAGATAACCAAGGTTACCGACGTGGGCCGAAGAATTGCGAAACTCAAATGGCAGTGGGCAGGGCACATTGCTCGCAGAACGGATGGCCGATGGGGCCGAAAAGTTCTGGAATGGCAACCGCGAACTGGAAGACGATGCGTTGGAAGGCCTCCCATTGGGTGGGCCGATGACCTGGTGAAAGTTGCGGGGATCAGCTGGATGCGAATCGCACGAGACCGGTCAATGTGGCGACACTTGGGGAGGCCTATGTCCAGCAGTGGACGTCATTCGTCTGAAATGATGGTGATGATGAAGTAATTAGGTACTTAAACTTGACTATAGATACGGGTATAAGAATTCCAACTATTGACAGTTCTAAATTCAAGCAAATACTAAACTACAGAATAAAAATCGTACCTTAAATCTTGACGTGTTTTAAATACGGGTGACATTAACATCAAACATCATTTTTTTCGTTTGCTACCTAATAAATTCATGCTTGCAAGCATCATGTCACAATCTTTTCCTTACTAACTCGTAGGTATTTCCAAATGATATCACAAAACCATCTCAAATCGAATCACACAAACAATAAGAAACACCTTACATTACAAAAGTAACAAAAAACAGTATCAAATCACAGGATCGTAAGATGTGAGACGAATCTCACCAATGGCGGCAAGTCTTCCCGCCATTGGCGCGTGGATGTCATCGGGAACCTGTCCTGTGACGTCATATCCCATATAAAAACGTACACGGTGTAATTATGGGGGTATTTCGACGGACTCTGGCCGAGTTTCTGGGTTTTACGAGTGAATATAAGATGTGACTGAGGTTGATTTTGAGTTGCGATTTTGGTGTTCATGTGTTTAAAGTTTTAATGAATTTAGATTAAGTTTGAGTCTAGTAAACTAAAACAACGTCCGTCTATTCTGTTTTTTAACTTTAGCATAAGTTTCTGTAAAGCTTTCTCATGGTAACTGTTTACTGAACCATTTTCATCTTCAGTTTTTAATAAATAATCGCTGTAATTAATCATAGACTATCATAACCACTTATTTTCATAAACCCGTTGAAACGCTAATCTATCAATAGTTTTCCATAAAACGGCGTTCCATCTAGCCGGTATGGGAGCGGCACTCATAGGCCAAGAGTTTTGTATAAAATATTCCTCCCCATGAGATCATAGATAAGTGTGAAACTGACATTTGTACCGTTCGCAGATATTCTCGATACGCTGACATACCCATCGAAGTATTGACTGGTCACGAATCGATTTTACATAAAATAAAATTTATTTTAATTTATGATAAAATTATTCACGGATTAATTTTAATTCCAATATTTTTGAAGTCTTTTGAATAGGTAAATATTTATTAATTAAGTCGCGTATTTAATGACAGGTTTGGTGATTGATGGCGTCACACTGGTAATAGGTGTATTTATATTAAAGTTTGAGCTTCGGTGGAGACAGCTTTTTAATCAAATAAGTCACAAAACGAAACTGTGCATTACAAAAAAATGCAGTCAAGATTCAGATTCTAGAGACTTTTTTACCCCTCACTAAAAAGATAAATCTCGGAACCCTTGAGTGCATCGTTTCCTGAACAAGTCGTTTTGTCGCTGAGCACATTCCCGAGACGAATGACTTGATTATCATAAAACAGCAGTTTGCTTTCTCCGGACTAACTCCATTGGAAAACAGCACGTGGCCAGATGCAACATGTTTCCGTAAACAAAATCGATTACAGCGTAAGATAACGTTTATAAAACATGATACAATTAATCGAAACGCCAACTACGATTCAATAATACGCAGCCTAGTTGTAATTGCAATGTTTCTTCATATTTTCTATCATCAACTAATTGTTTTGCAACGAAAGGTTTTATTGTTTAATTAAAATGACATGTAGGAACTCAAAAGGTTTGCTGTAATGGTTTCGTGTAAGGTCTCACTTGTTTAATAAACGATATTTTTTAAACTAGTTTCGTGAGTAATTACAGCGATGTTTAACTTTAAAAAATGACGTTTGGTTATTCTTTATGCATACTGAGCTTATTACGAGACTTGCGAGGTTTCGTTTAATGTCACGTATGCTTCAGAAGTGTCTAGAGAAGAATTAAATGTTATTAAGTATTTTAAGTGTCTAACGTTCCGTCCAATTTACCGTATCTGCAGAGATAGCAGGAACGCATCAAGTTGATACATTTATTTCTGCCACCCATGACTATTGTAAAAGTATTTCCAGTGTTTGTAATAAAGCGAGATACGATCTTAGGAACGACATTCAGTGCTATCTGTGCGATCAGTTGAGTACGTCACTGGCAGCGCCCGCGCCACGGGTGAGGTGTCGCTCTCTTTGTTCCTAAGCCCACAATGTTGCTCGCATTATACGTAATTATTATAATGATTTCTGAGTAAGCGATTAAAATTTATATACACATGATACTTACAAGTACATGGCCGAATGAAATTTATGCTTGGGTAAACTAATGTGCAGTAAGCAGGCTCTTCCCATGTTCCCTTACTAATAAGTCGATCAGCTTGATGATTATATTGAACTGTTGAATAATTACGAACGGCTGCGTTTAGTGCTTCATAAATATGATTTATTTAAATATATGACTTTATACTTCGATAGCGATGTGGCAGAAGTTTGTGGGACAATCTATCGTAACGTGGTGGATGCACATTATTGTACATACATGCACCTGTTTAATAAAATATTCATAACATAATAAACTTTTGAAGAGTGTTATACTAATATAATTTCATGTCATCCATCAAGCAATGTTGATACATTTTTGTTTAGAAACTACCCTAATATCACTTTTGAGAATTGACGTGTTAACCTGTGGAAATCACAATTATATTATCAATACAAATAAATAAAATTGAAGTGCCAGTTTGTGATTTCAAAATAACAGTTTTTTACTAAATGCATATAAGTAAACACGGTATACTTATAACATAAAAACAGTTTTAAATATTTTTTCTGTCTGACTGTTTGTGCCGGCTAATCTCCAAAACGGTTGATCCGATTTTGACTTTAACTGGCAGAAAGCTGATTATATAGAGTAGCCTACTTTTATTTTAGAAACATGATTAGGGTTGATTAAAAATTGGATTTGGATTGTTAACAAAAAGGGGAAGATTCAAATAGGGAAGTAATATTTATATAATAACGTTGTAACCTATGTTTACAAATAAAGACTATTGATTGATTGATTGAAATAATATAACATACGGACGAAGAGCTAGTAACCAATAAAAAAACAAGTACCTAATCATCCTACCCTACCTTCCATGAACGAACACAGTACGAGTCCTTGATCCCCATGCAGTCATGTCAGTTTCCACATCATTTAACCCAGCGAACAGTTTCCTACGCATTTCGCTTTGACATTTATATTCGCACTTTTTCTTCGCTGTTACGAGTTTACGCTGTTATTGTGTTTTTTAGAAAATTTGCACCGTGAGAACAATGTTTTGTAGCGCTTCGTCTGACTTAGAGTTGTTGTAGTGGACGCCTTGTAAACGATTGCTGTTTGTTATAACGCATAAAATCATTGTGAACACGATGACAAGGACATTTACCATAACTTATCTTTATTCAAGATTCTTTATTTGCATGAAATATGGTACATAATGGTCTTATAAATAAAAAGGTTTCACATATTTCGCCGACTTATTTCAGCATGCAAACTTAAAATTATATTAAATCACCTAACAAAATGTAGTCGACATTTAGGTATCAAACTTCTATACGTAGTTACAAAACAAAACATTTTTAGAATTTAATATACCTACTTGTGTGTAGGATACAGGATAAAGTAATAAAATTAGAAAAAAAAATATAACAAGGAACAGATAATAATATAACAACAATTAAATTTAAAAAAATAAATAAAGGAATGTGAAAATAGGAACAATAGTTTTCAAAAATGGGATATTATTTATTACTTAATCCGTGGTTTGGTGTTCTGAGTCCAAATTTCACTACCACTATTCAATAATAATCTTTGGAGGAACTTGTGGCTAAATAATAACAGCCGCACGGGTTGTTAAGCCGTGCTTGCCGAGGATGGTCCGTGGATGGGTGACCATAATAAAATTACATACTTACCGAGTTTCCTCCGTGCCTCGGAAAGCACGTTAAGCCGTTGGTCTCGGCTGTCATTTGTAGATCTTTGACAGTCGTTAAGAGTATTCAGAAGCCAATAGTCTGACATCCAGTCTTACCAAGGGGTATCGTATTACCCAGTTACTGGGTTGTGAAGGTTATATAGGCAGTCGCTTCATGAAAAATACTGGTAGTCAGCTGTATTCGGTTAGACTGGAAGCCGACCCCAAGGCAGTTTGGGAAAAGGCTAGGCAGATATTCAATAATAATCTTTTCTCAAATACCTATAAAAGTTTCCTAGTTACAAAGTTTAAATCTACAACTTGATAACAACTACTTACTCATAAACAGTGATGACCTAAGCCTTCGAACCTATAGCACGTCAAATTGTTTTTGCCGTCTTGATTTATTACAAATACATTGACGAATCGACATGCCTAGTGAAATTATGAACAATCATCGTTTTTGCAACACTCACATTTCAACTCAGCTCAAAGATCACAACAGTAGGTCGGAACAATATAACAGGTTGCCAGCTTGCCAGAGCAGCGCCTCGGGTCACGATGAAGTAACCCTTCCTTCATTCAGTCATCCAAGTCAGCAGAATCGAAGGAAATAAAAAGGTCAGTAGAATGACGAGACAAAACCTTTAATTAAGAAGACAGTAGGTAAAGTGCTGAAGTAATGGAACTTTTCTGAATGGATCGAGTCTTGTGTCCGTCCGTCAGCGCCTGCGCACTGTCTTCGTGTCTTCGTCACGCAAGTCGGGACTCACGCGCCGCGCCTCAAGCGCGACGATTATATTTTCGAGCGCCGATCAACATGAAAATGAAGGTCCATAAATTTATTAGACATAGTGTCGGCTCACTGGCCTGAGGCTCGCATTATATAAAATATGTCAAGAATTAAGCATTAGCATACTGAGAATATTTTTTTTACGCGGATAAAAAATAATGTAATCTGCCTCAATCGCGATGTAACTCACAGATATTGTGTTCGATTATCCGTTGAGGATCTGAGCCGAAAAATGTCTTATCTGATTAATTTATTGTTTTATAGTAGGTACCTAATGTTAATGGGTATAGTTTTAAGGAAAATTCACAATCACCCTTTGTTTTAAGTAGGTACTATCACCTAAGTGGATATCGGACCACGTTAAGGACTATCTTTGCTTGCAGCGTCCGGCCGCTATAGAAGCGCTTATTAACGCTCAGCTACCAATAGCATCGCAGCATCTATTTTTTGCCGAGTCCCTTGGTGTCGTAAATGAAAAAAAAAACTGTGGTCAAACATCTGGGATCATTAACAGAGCCTGAGATTGTGTTTAAAACAATACATGTTTAAAAAACGGTCATGTATTTTTCGGTCGGGTCTTTTTTTGTTTTACCGCTATTGGTCCGCAAAGTATTTGTGCGGACCAATAGTAATAAGGGTGTTAAACAGATGTCATCGTGTGCACGGGATTTTGTTTGAAAAGTGTCCACATTCTCACTTTTCCGATGGTACAACCGTCTCAAACTTAATAGTTATTATAATTTACACCAAAGTATCATTTGAAAATTATAGATTGCCAATAATGTCATCAGAATGCTGTCCACGTACAGTATTACATGTAAATAGGCGTCATTGATTGAGTGACCTGGTCACCGTGAGATCGGTATGTGCAATTTTCAGATACGAGTTTTTGATCCTAAACAGAGATATCGCACCCACGTCCACTGCGAGGGCAAACTTATAAAATGTAAATTTATTGCACGATATTTTACATGAATTCAAATTGGCGGCAATATATCGCTTGCCTTTACATTACATCACGTAATTATGCCGCGCACAATTATTATAATTTTCCTATAATCGCGCGAGTGAGGACGTGCGAAAAAATGTTTTTAAAAGGTAATTCACACTGATTTATGGTCTGTACAGAGGATTCATTAATTTATCAAACAGTCTGTAAATCAACTATTTTAAGTAATGCCTTGCACGTAGTCGACGATTGTAGTGAAAAGGTCATTAAGCCGGAGAGTAATTATAACGTAAACATCTGCATCCACAACAAGTGGTCACGGAACCGACGCGGGCGCAGCTCCATCTAATCAACGGTGATTCATCTAACGAAATACAAAAATTAATTATATACTCTGTTCTCAAATCTTACCTGAAATCGTGCTTTTAATTACAACCTACATGCGATGATTTATCGTGGACACACGTGTGTCGATGATTTATGTAATCTATCTAGAAAAAAACTTCAAGAATATCCCTCTTCTTATAACGTTTTCGTAGACAAACGCTATTTGTAAAGCTATTAAGTATCTGTCATTAAAACTATTAATTACAAAGCGTAGAATCGCAATTGAATTTCCAAGATTCGAGTCCCCGCGTCGTGCGCGTGAAAGTGGACACCTTTCACATAACTAGCTTTAATTAAATCTATGGCTGTAATTATGTCCTTTGCCCCATTTGTTCGGCTGGAATTATTATACATAATTACAGGCCACGATGTCTTTGAAATCCAACGTCTATGGTACTGAATACGTGATCGGCTAAATTATTTCTCTACTTAGGACGCCGGACGTTGGAAACTTAATTGTTGGATTTTAAATTTTTGATCAAATAACACCTGAAATAAGCTTCAGCAGCATGAATAGTATTTAATAGGTTGTTAATTAAAGGCTGTGATTAAGGCGTGGATCGTCCACTTAACTTACGTATTTCCATTTCTGTGGTATTCTAAAATGTATTAGAATTTGTTAATATCTTCGTCTCCAGTGAAACGTCTATTACTTATACACAACGTAATCAAATTTACGCCTTAGGAAATACTTAAACCATTATTGAAATGTAAAAGAGAGAAATTTACTTCAACATTATGCGAGACAAGAACTTCCTTAAATCAAGTCATGTAACATTCCAATCAATCCGGAATCCTCGTCGTGTGTGTCTCAGATAAATTCATCGTCGTCTGTAGTCACCGATATCCTTGCTCTTGGCTTAATGTGACTTTTATTGCTTCGCTGCCAGCTTCATTGTGCTCCCCTCCTTGCCTGAACAAACAGAGCCTTTCAGCTCTCTCCTTTCAAACCAGCTGTTACACGTTTATGTCACTTTAATACTTTTCTTAGTAAATGTTTTACATTCGAAGTATTGCTTTGAATGGCGAATTCGAATAAAATGTTTCGTTGCAGACGTGAAAAAGTTTTACGACTGAGTCTGAAGATAATTTTCTTGAGTATTGTTTATAAACCAGACTAACTTCATACCAGAAGGTAAAAAAATCCCTTTACTTTTTACCCTTTAGCATCTTAACATTATTAAACTTGTGCATTTCTTGAATGAACATAAACTCCTTTATTTTCTTTTGTCTTATAATTTACATTTAACATAATTTTCAAAGCAAAAGTATAAATAAAAAACATTAAAAAAAATCGGCCCAAGCAAGGCCCCTAGAGCGCTAAAAAGGAACAAACATACATATAAAGGCTGATAAACACATTCCCCTCCTCAGTCAAAAATATAAAAATATATCCCATAGGCATCAGGAACAAGATCCAGACTATCGGTGGTAAGACCTCCAAAGGGAGGACTCACTAAGCGTGTCGTGTCCAGGAGTACTGAGTACTGTCTAAATCAAGGCCGTGACCCACCCGCGCAATGAGAACGTCCTAATTATTTTTATCGAGGCTATAAGTCTTAATAGCAAAGAACGAACTATAATATATTAAAAATAATTTTATTATACCCACAATGGCAATTGAAATCATCACACAGTAAATACTAGCACCAAATCTGTAGAACTCTAAAAACCAATGGTTTATAAACTGTCTACAGGTTAAACAAACAATGGTTGATACCCCCATGCGGAGGCAAATGAGCCATATGTTGTGTTGTGTCAAGTATAATGGGGGCGAAGGGGGCAGTGGCCGCGTCATTCATCACACGACCGCAAATACCAAGTCGTTTTCATTTTCATTGTACTAAAGTAAAAAGGCTACTGTTTCGTGTTGTAAGTGTATTGTGCTGGTTCCGTAGATACATATTCTACGAAGTATAGCAGTAGAAATAATGATTATACTTAAGTGCATCGGTGAATAGGTACTTACTAGAAAATGATAGCTCTGAAAATCTTTCCAAAGGCTTGTTGAAGTAGCAGTGTCACGATAAACGGCAGCTACAGCCGAAGAGGTAAATATAAAATATAACTTTTATCATAGACAAGAAAACTTCTTTTTTTTAAGAATTTAAGGAGTCATCCAGTTCACGTATACCTAACTTGAAATTTGTTGTGTAAACAAACATTAGCTTACTTGATACTTTTACTAATAAAAGGTTTTTATTTTTTTCCAAGTTTTCTTTTGTTGATAATTCTTATCTGTTAATCATTTCTCCTTAGACGGGCTAGAAAGCTATTTCCTAAATAAAACAAGCTACTAACATGGGAAGGTGCAAAAGTACAACTATACAAAATTAAGGATTAATATCTAAATAAAAATGGATTGAAATAAAGGAAGATGTATTGAACAAAAATATTACTTTTTTACTGAAGGTAACTAGAGAAAACTTCGAGTGATATGATAGTTTTATACTCTGATTTATGTAATGTGTGTAGGCCGAAAACTTTAATTTACCACTTTTGATGATCAATTGGAATATTAGCTTGATTCCGGTGAAGTCTATCTTGTCTTGTATCTGAGAGCAATAATGACCAAGGTCCTCACGCAAACCTTATTGTCTGGATTATAATAATTGGCATTCTCGCAGCATGCTATTAAATCATAATACTTACGTCACGAAACTTTATGAAGGCGTTCTGTCTGTTAACAGGTGATTAATTACCAATCATCATGCCTATTAAATGTTTATGTAAATTAGTTTCCTTGTATTTTCTCCCTTCAAAACCTCGGTTACGTTTTTTCGGATAAGGTTATCTATATTATCTTATAGGTCCAAAAAGTAAGTTCTCTAAAATATGTAGGTATAACAAACATTCCAACGTCCGCCCACCCCTTCTTGATGATAAGCGTGACGGTCACGTAGTTACAAATTCGATATAAACGGTACCCTGAAATCGAAAGTCGCACGCCCGTCCGATAAAGCCGTTAACGCTTTTCGCCATAGTTTTTTTCAACAAACATGTGAAATGCAATATTTTACACAAAGGGGAGTTTGTGGTCGTAATGATGGCCGAGTAATATTCCTCTTCCGCCCTGCATTAGGTAATGAACCTTAATTGGTTTATTAAGGCTCTCTTTGGAACACTCTTGAGTGTGAAATGCATTACGGTTTAATATCGAGTCACTTCCTGTATCTTAGGGATCGAGTGCTATTTGATATCGATTTGAGGGAATGAAAATATTGGGCTGTAGCACTTACGGCGACGTCGAAACAAAAGTTTTGAATCTCTTCAAGTGATTTATGGTCAAGTGCAAGTTGTTTGGAATCAAAATTTATGGTCGAAGATTTGCTCGCTGATAGGCAGCCTAAATCACCGACTCGATTGAAATGACCTTCAATAAGGCAACGATGCTACTTAACAGATCGAAGAACCTGCGTTGTAAGTCACGATCTCTAACAATGAACTACAGCTAAGATTGTTGCTATGATTGATACAGCTAAGTTGTGGATGAAATGAAGGGAGATCAGTAATTTATGAAGAAGCTACTGTGATGCTATACAACTGCATTGTATAAGTAAAATACAGTTGTCTACTAAAAAAGTTGGAAATCGTATTTGACTTTAAGATCTTTAAGAAGGATCTAGGGTCCTACTGAATCATTCTATTATTAACGTTTGGGTGTACTATGATTTACTTCTGCCTAACCTTTCGGAAATTACAAGCAATTATGATAAGAAAATTCGAGAAATTTTGGCATCTGAAAAACGTAAATTCTTTTAGATTTCCATGTTTACTCATAAAATGAGTTTCCACAAATTTTTGATTTGCAATCCGACCTGACGATGTCTCATCACTGCGAGCTCAATCAAAGTGAATAAATAATTCGTGGAATCCCCTAGCCCTAGCCCTGTCCTCTGTCGTCAGTAAAACGAGACGGTTGCTAGGCAGCAGACAGCGGCACAAGCTCGGGTGCGGGCGCGAATTAATTTCGCCACAATTACTCGGTCGCGTTACTAATTGAGACATCAAAGAGTGGCGACGGACGGTCGCCGCCGGTGCCCTCGCACTCCTCGCACTTTGTTGTCTCTGCCTTATTGTAATGCTTGGGGATAGAGTTTGTGGTTTGAAGCTCTTTTGTTTTTGGAGTTAATCTAATTTAGAAGTTTAGGCCTTGTAAAAGAAAACTATGTTTGAGTTATTGACCAGAGCTCAATTAGTTTATCAAACTCGAAGTGTCGATGTTCTGTAAAAATCGAAAAATCTTTAATGAAATTGATGTAGCACACAATCGTAAAACACATTATATGGACCAGTCCTTGTCCATATAATGTGTTTTTATGATACTGATATATTCTAAGGACTTTTTTATTGCTGAAAAACAAGGAAACAAGGACATTATGAGTCTATATAAAATGCTATTTCGTTTGCTGACACACGACAAATCGTCATTACAAAGAACCACATAGCAATTAAAACGGGACTTATCCACGTTTATTAAAGCTATTTGATAGACTTACGAACATATAGCAACATGCCTACGTGGCCGGTGTAGGTGTAGTCATATTGTGTCCATTAAGGTGGTCGACGCACTGTTTGCACTGGCCGACCAACCGCAATATGGGGTCACCTGATAATGGCTGCGTAATTACGCCACTATTACAGGCCCGGCTGCATGCACAAACACCGCACTTCTTGTTACACGATCAAATGTCTCAGACGTGACTCGTTGCTACCAATACAAGCATTATCTAGATTCCAAATAAATTATTCACAAGCGCGACCGGCGGGCGCCTGGCTGTGCTCACCTCAAGGGCAAAATAAGTAGCGTTCTCGTCTACGTAATATTTAATAGCTCTACCTATCTCAACGAGCCTTCAACATAAGCCAATTCATAACTGAGTTAACACCAATAAGTTTCGAATATGACGACACGACACGATTCCCAAAAGAATCGATAAAATTAAAATTGGTGCGATCAAAAAGCCGAAAGGTGTCGGCTGGATATTAATGGTCCCGACCACATCGTCCACATCAATAACGACGCAGTGCGCGTGTGGGTGTCGTAATTCGATGCAGTTGTTTGTCGTGACCATAATCATAGTTTACAAAATAGCACATTCACAAGTGTTTGTTCGGCTGATGGAATTTTAAATTACATTGGTAAAGTCGAATGTTTTAGTGATTACGATAGCAGGTAGGGACCCTCGGAACGTCTGACAGCGGTGTCCGTCAAGATGTTTGCGAGGGAACAATCGATCCAGCTCTCCGTACAATTTGCGTAGTGGCAGCTCCTCCGGCAATTTGTGTCCGTCGCCTTCGCCTGCCGTTACTCGGTAAACGCTACTGGAATATTGTGCAGCCTGTGGTTGAGTTCCCACTTTTAAACGCACAGTCGGCCGGACGAGTGAGATACACGCTAATTATGGGCAATTTTCAAAATCGATCGCCGAGCTTTAGCCCTGCTTGCGGCTTCCTGCGTTCGCTAGTTCTCGAGAAAACGTAAGCAAACACTCCACTTGAAATACCTGCTTTAGACATTTATTTGCGGTTAGTTTTACTCGCTACATCTAGTTGTATGTCATAGTACCGAACAAGCGGACAAGCGGTGGTAATAGGCTTGTTTGAAAAGCAACCTAGAACCTATAAAATCTATCCAGAAGTGACTTACAAAAGTGAATTATGAGTGTCTGAACAGGGGCTCGCTGTAGCTACCATTTAATAAAGGTATCATCGAGATATCGACGGTTTGATCTGATGACTGGTTGCGCAATAGCGAGCGCAGTTAGATCAAATTATCGAGCGATCGATGGCTTCTAGATTGCATCTCAATAATCCTTGTCCGAGATATCGCTCCAGATTGCGATACGAGCGTGCGTCTAGCTACTTTCCGTCTTCCTGAATCCAGTATAATGAAAAGCTGGAACACATTACACGTCTTGGAGTGTTCGCTGCTATTTTTGATTTAAGTTGAGTCGAGCTCTAATAATGGCATACGTTTGGAAGGATATTAGGTATGCGTCTCGGTCGGCGATGTCGTTGAGACTGCACGCCGGTGACCGTCGGGACGCGGTAATTGATGACGTCGCGGGCAAGCGGTGTCCGCCCATTTTCCGTCAATTTTCGTCACTTGAGTGATGGTAGAGCGTCCCGCCCACGGCGGCGCCCCCCGCGCCCGCCGCGCTCCCCCCGGAGAGTCCCGCGAACGGCACGCGCCGCGCTAAATTTAAATAGGATGAACTTGTAACGGGCGGCCGCCGTCAAGGAATGTAACCGGCATGATGCGTTAATCATACATTTGTGACAGTTACATTCATTCTGAGACTTCGGCGAACCACCACAAAAAATTCGACATTGAAGTTTTTCTATTTGTCTCGTCATGTGTCATGTGAACGGATTTAATCTGTGTCTTGCGGAAATAGTGTGTGTATAAATTTATTATCAATATAGTTACTAAAGTACGAATATATTGTGACAGCCGCGAACGTTCCGAAGTAAAGTAGCCCCTTTCTTTCATTGTTTCCCTCACGGTGCAGACTGTGCAGAGTCAGCTATAGACAAAGCCACCTAATTTCCCCTACAGTAACAATGGCCCTTGGGGAAATAAATAAGTTGGGAGCACTTAATGAACACATAAACTGAAGAGAGGCAGTGGACCGGGAGACCACTGGTTGCCATGACAACGCCGAGATGAGAGCTATCAAGAGAGGGACTTTATCGTTTGTGACTGTGATGAGATTAGTCTATGAAATCTTTAAAATGCGATATACATATAGCGAATAGCTTCTCACACACATAGTAAACCAACAAAGATCGAGATCGATTCTTTAGAAATATTGAAGAATTGAGCACTAAGAAAGAATTTTCCAACAAACAAAAACAAAACTCTCAACCCCTGAACGGGTGCATCAGGGTTTCAAAGCTTCATATGAACGAACATAATTTCGAGCAACAGCTAATATTTGATAAATCAAGCCTACAATCCAATGTTGAAATACATAAATTATAATTTCATTACACATAATCTACACGTGCACAGTCCAATTAAAGAAGCTCATACCACAGGCGCCATTGTACAGTCGCGTACAGTCATGCAATATGTTTTTGCTGTGTTTTGACTTAAAACAATCAATAAGACAGTCGTAGCCAAGAGTCTGATGTGCCGCATCATGCGATGCCTGTGCGCACGTGTTCCTTTTTATTATGCCTATTATGTTGTCAGTTGAAAAAAAATATTAAGTATATTTAAGTGTTGCTATTGTATTTATTTTTTTCATTATTGCTCCGAGGCATTGACATCGTTTCGGTGGTGGCTGGATATTTATAGGCGGCGAGTTTATTCAGATAAATTCGGGTCGTTTACCGAAGAAATCTGACGGCGAGTTTTTCTCAAACAACATACGAAATGTTGTTCTTAGACGACGACAACCGACATGACACAACATCACGCCTGTAATCCTCGAGGAGATAGGCAGAAGTGTACCTAATAGTACAGCCACATTTCGCCAGTTATGTTTAAGTCCCATGTAATAGGGGGGGAGCCTATTACCATCAACCGGGCACAAATCCAGACTCCATAGCTACTACTAAGAAAAAACCGGATAACAATTTGCCCGACCTGGCAATCGAACCCAGTACCGCATGCTCAGCAGCCGCGCTTGCGACCACTCGACCAAAGAAACAGTCAAGCGACATGGGCTGTCGCAATAATAAATTGATCGTTTAAAAACAGCTAGTTCGAGTACTCTACTTTTTATTCGCAGAACAAAACCGTAATCTGCATCCTTACATGTAATTATAGGCAACATAACCGCTGTAACACGTCATCCAAATAAAAAACTAAGTGTAGCACTGTAACAGTTACATTGGCACAAATCTGTGTTGAAACAAACAATTGTGGGATTGCGATGTAAAGTAATTGGCGTTGATAGGCGATTTCGTAAAACTGTTCCAAGCTAGTCAGCGGTAATTATAAGTTTATAAGTCAACAATAACACGTTGTCAATGAGTAATTGAAGGTATCATAACGTCTTTACATAAGTTCATTATATATGGGTAATCGCGTATAAAGTGGACGTTTAAAGTCGCGTGCACACTTGGTGATTTATGAAGCAGTGAACCTGCGTACCGCGGACGGCGCGACTGATCTCCTTACTCCGGGACTATCGCAAATATCCGCTGCTTTTTGTCTTTGAATCTTTATTGGAAAGATTCCGACGTCATTTCGAGAATATAAGTACTGTTTGTTGTTTGACTTAGTGAAACTGGCAGATAAGCAGCATGTTTCTTCCACCTATTACCATTTTACAGCATGTGGATTGAGGTCCTTTTTTACAGACTACACAAGAACACGTAATTGAAACTTGAATCAATATGTTGTCGGCTGGATATGATGTATTCTTGGAATGAATTCACAGGTAACTTTCTCAAAGGTTTCATACTTTATGTCGGTGTGGTGCTCAGACAAAGCGAGATATCACCGCGGCTTGGTTGACGCAACCGCGCCGGGCAGTAAATCGCGAGGCGGGGCAATCGATACAGCCGATACCGCCGTGATTTACCTAACAAATAATAAAGGAACGCATCCACCAATCGAGTGGCTCTTATCGATAATTAATTCCGTTAATCCACACCCGATGTTAATTAACTCCGTGAGAACACGATACGAAAGCTGAAATCTAATTTAACGTTGATTGGTGTTGTGGTTGGTAGGATAATCTAATCGGTTATCTGTACACCTGCTGTGAACACTGTATACAAGATGTTCTAAAAGTTCACAAGTATATATTGCCTGAGATGCTTTCCTTTGATTCAAACCTCTAAACATTCTATCAAACTGTTTAAAGCAATAATATCGTGCACCTCTTTGTCATAATTACGTGACCTCAAGCGAGGTTTTATCTACTTACATAAAGGCGTCTAAACTTCACCATTACTGACCACTAATCGAAAAACGCTGAGAGCCAACTTCCTCCAAACCTCACAAAGAGTCCCGAGGCTAGAACTCCGAAGAGGGACTTGCGACAAGCGGCGGCGGCGTCACGCAGCCTACGCACGACGGAAACGCTCCGCTCATGCATTATTCAAAAGCGAAGGCAAATACAAATAAATAGGCACGAAATAAATACAAACAGGCTGAATGGAGCCACGGCGGTGGGCGGGGCCGCGCGACATAAATATCGCTCGGGCTGTCATAAGACCGGCGGATATCTGGCCGGGCTATTTCGGACGGGACGCGGTACCGGCTTGTCCTACGAACCGAGTGCGAGTCGAACTCGACTTTTATAATACCGCGCTAACATTCGTGGAATTATTATCGGTAATAAATTTCGCGCTTGACAAATATCCACATAATTGTTGGGTTGATTTATCTCGTCTTTTAATCAAATATCGACGATTATAGTCATTTTATTTAATCGTTGAGCTAGACAAATCGTATATTGATAAGGAATGTGGCTTTAATCGTTTTGGAATAAATAATAACAATTTATTTGTACCTGAGAATAAATTATTATCACAGAAGTAGTATAATTTCAATCAAACTGAGTTTTTTTATGAATTGGGATTAGTTTAAAAAACATTCAGTAATTTAAAAATGAAGTTCTAAGACTGTTAAGGCAAAAGCTCCAAAGTTGGAAGCACTTGAAAGTTAACAAAAAGTGAAAATCCCACGAGAGCTATATTATGATCTCACCGTATGTTTTTATATCTTACTATATTTTGATCTCACTGTAACTTGTGATTCTCTTTAAAAACTGGGGCAGCTTATAATTGTTTATGAAAAGTACGTAAGTATGACTTCACGAGCTTAACTTTGGAATCCTGATAATTCGTTAAATAAATTTTAGTGATAGTTTGCATAGTTAAGTGCCCACAGCTTACTATGATGTAGCAGTGGCGTAGCCGTGACGTAGTAGAGGCGTGGCTACAGTGTGCGGTTCGATTCCGTAATACAAAGTAAACAAACTTAATTTAAATGTTTCATCGATCAGCTCATTAACAACGTGATCAAAATGAAGATACGATGCGAAGTCAGCCGCATAGTCATCAAGTTAGAGCTCGCAATTTAGCAAAATTAAAGCATAAACTGAGTAAATAATGACGAAGCCTGTAGGCTGTACCTCCAGGATTGGCGTAAGTATCTCATCAGCAATTTCTTCACTATTCCTCGCACGAAGTCACACATGTCCAATATCGTATCGATAATAGCATTTTAATTTTACGAAATTATATTGTTTTAATGGAGGACACGATTGTTTAATCAGTCGCAGCTGCTTATGTCACACTGGGTTATTACGCGGACTGGAGAGATGTTATTATGTATGCAATATTTATCTTGGCCATGCGTGCGCGCAAGACTTGGGTAGGTACCTACCGAAGCGACGTGCGTGGATCGCAACTTGCACTCGTCCACTCTCCGCCTTAAATTACGTGCAATTTATTGCTCAAGGGCCACATTAAATTATGGTACAATAATTTATAAAACAATTATTTCATCAAAATTATAATGATGGTCACAAGTTAAAATTTCAATGCGTCCGTTGATGACAACACGTAGATCGTAGATGATCAGTTGATCACGTCACAGATACTTTTGCATGCTGAATCACAACACTATTATTGCATTTAATATGGCTGAAAACTGCATTTAATATGGCTTAACGCTAAACCCATTGGTGGTTCTTAGGAAATCATCATCATTAACAGTCTTGTACTAAGCACTGCTGAAAATAGGCTTCCTCCCTTATCATTCCATTCTTTACTAACCTGCACGAGTCTCAACGAGGCTTTAGAAACTTGGACCCATACAACAAGCGAGTTCGAAGCTATCACAGGTTTAATAACTAATCAAGCTTCAACTTTATATTACCTTGTCACCTGTTTGACTTTTTCAAGGCACTAAAAGTCGAACAGACTATCTTGAAGCAGCAGTACAGTATATATAAAATATATCTTCGGAAAATAAAAATGTGTGTACCTATAATAATAATGCATGTCGTTTTGGATGATGCAATCAAGTGTACCTGCGTAGCTTAATTTAATACTAAAGATATTAAAATTTTAATGCCCCTAAATTCAAGATATTCATCACTATTTACAAGAGCAAAACAATTTCAGCAAAAAATTAAAACAAAAACCAATTTTGTGGTTCTTTAACGTTGACTAATGAAATATAATTGGCAGGTAATTTGCGGAATATAAAATTTTAATTGAAACTCTGAGTCAATTTCGCTATATCCCGGTAAAAAGCTCAGCGTCGCGTCGCCCACTTGTCCGCTGCTCGTAAATTGCGCGAATCGCCATAAATTGCATAAAATCGCCAATTACAAGGATAATGTCGGGAGCGAGGGCGGCGGCGCGGGCGCACTCTCCGCCGCGAACACGCGCCTGCGTTCTTACTACGACGTGCCAAAATCAACTCAATCCACTACCTCTTTAGGCTCGGATAGATCCCACAATAATGCAATAATTAGGGTTCTCTGATCGCGTAACGGAATTAATCCGTTGATGTTGTGCGTCACGTGTCCTGTAATAGCGGGTCGATAGCAAAATTTATTTATAACCTCGCTTCGTGATTGAACTTTTTTGTTCGTTGTTTTTAACGTTCGGAGCTCGTCCTCGTATGATCGTCCTTTGTAACTAACATAATTTGGGTTGAGATCATGGCTTTTGATAAGGTTTGTTTTGATTTGAAAAGTTATGTTTTCAATGTAAGCAGCAGCAATGATGTTGTTTACGCGTACATATCTGAGGAGAAAAGTAGTTGTAGTTGAAACTTCAGCAAAAATTACGAACTTTTATGAATTTTCAGGTATGACGTTGGCGTAGACGTAAATGTTCTATTCAGTGTTAATCGAAGTTTGGTGACTACATGTTTTTTCGTAAAACTGTAATAAAGATCGTACGTAAAACGTAAGAAAAGTATTTTCTTTATTTCTGTTAAAGACTAGATAGTGCGTTTAAGCGTGATCTAGTGAGCTGCAGGTCGGTTGCGCACGCGGTGACGGAGTAATGGACAGCTCACGACCTCACCATTACCGTCCGGCTGCCCCCTGCCGCATGGGCAGCCTAGCTGGAAGCTGGGAAATGGTTTCACTGAAATAAGATAGTTTTAGAGCTTTATTTTTTACGAGTTCATCTTTTTATTTGTCAAAAACATATACAATATTACAGACATAAATCCAGGTTATTAATGCCATTTCTTTTTGCAGGTCAGTAGGTCATGAAAATCCTTTAACCTACTCACTAAAAGTTTAGAAACTTTGGATAAATTATAAACTCATCTACATATTTCTGTTAAAGTCTATTCTAATTATCTTAATACTTATTTATTATTATTAAAACTTGATGCACAAGTATAAAAAAACACTGTACAAAGGCGGACTCAATGATGTGACTCATGCATACAAAGAGAAGTGTTGCTAAAAAAATAATAGTTATTCTCAATAACAGTTTCTTTTCCGATGGTAGAAGTTATATTCATAGAATATAACTAGAAGTTATATTCATAGAATATAACTTCATATAGAGTATAGTATGAAATATTGTAACATAAAAGTTCATTTTCACTAGTATTTTTATGAAGGGGAAAAAACAACACATTAGTTGTGGCAATAGATTTCCTACTGAAAAACGGATTTTTAGAATAAAAGGATGTGTGTTAAAGTAAAGATAGCTTTCGAAGAAGATACTAACTTACCTTCCCACATAACAAACCAATACATACACTTGTATATGACTATGTTCGTGTATTTAAGCAATCAGTAATCCCAAGATGGCTGACCTATTCGACCGCTGCCATCTTAATCCGCAGCGCTAAATACATAATGATGGCAATTTAGTCTTAAAATTTTAGCACGAAAATCTCATCAAGTCTGGAATAATATTGTCCTTTAAAACACGAAGTCCTTTGCGGACGGGATCGCCCGAATAAAAGGCGGTGTTATTATGTTGGTAAAACAAAATTCCCATAATGGCCTCATTATGTGGCGAAAATTGCCCGAGAGCTTTTTTGTGTGGTAATATAAATGTATTTGTAATAGCTTTTAGAAATATTGCGAAGAAGCGGGTCAGGAATCAGGCGGCGTCTGATTACCGAAACTTAATTTATTTTCATCTTTATAAAAAACTATAAAAATTGTCCGCGGCGGCGTGGGAAACGACCCTGTCGCCGGCGGCCTCTATTACGTCATTATTTTCTATATTAGATTGTATATTAAATGGAAGATTAATAGGAAATCGATACGCTTAATGATCTAGTCGTATGTTTAAAATTATCTTAGGTACATGGAAGTTCGGTTTCTACGGACGTATAGAGATTGTGTGTAACAATTTAGGAATGATCGCTATGTAATGAGAACTTGTAGTAATGGCAGTGTGTAATTTTGCCGGATATGTTTTTAATTTGTAAAATCCTCTTCTTCTTTTCTCACGGTTTTCTTGGCTTTTGATGTGGTCTGCTAAGCTTGAAAATAAATTGAACGTGTGGTCATTATCACTTGTAATTTTTACCTGGTGAACCTACGCAGTTATGGCCAGTGTTGGATGTTGCGCTTCCGATACTCTTGAGATACTTACATGATTTACGTTAGACGTGGCTATGAAGCCGGATACTTATCTACCGGACAGTTTAAACACCTGTTTCAACATCCACACAGGAAGACGTACCAGGACACCACACCTCATTAGACTAAAAAAACACAATTCCGCAAATTATCTCTAATCACAAACCAGATAAGGTTTCCTGCAACCGGCATGCGGCACCGCACAGTTCGCGTTAACAACAACTTGATTTACAGCGCAGTAATAAAATAACCAATCAATGATAATAACGAAGACGCGGAGTGCGCGCCAATTGGTCCTAATAAAGTCGGTGAATGTTAATGAATCGCTTTTCGGTCCGTTGTGAGATGTGTCATAAAACGAGCCACTGGGTTGGATGTCGCGGGTGCTGCGCCGCGGGGGGCCGAGGGGAGGCCTAATTGATTTGTGCCCCAGGCCACAATCAAAACAGATCGTATTTTATAAGACGTATCCTCGACTGAGGGCGAGGGTGCGCTAGTCAAGTGGGCTCAGTGGACGGATTTTGGAAGTGTGGGTTTGATTCTGACAAGGAGATTTCCAAAATTAATTCCTTCTGAAGATATTTTTCCAATTATTTAACAACATAATGTATAGACTACGACAAGAATTGGTATTCAATTTAGCAATGATATTCTCACTACTTTCTTGTCAGTATAAAAATATGATTCCACTTCATAACGGAAGCATACAATGTTACATAGATAAACTGGCTGATGCAAAGCGAATTTTTATGTAAATTTTTAATTGACATGTTACATTAAATCAATCGGGCTTGTCCAATCTACCTATCCTTATTTTACAATTTTTATTCTGACATGAATATGGAGCGTGATCTGTTTCTTAATGCAAACATGAAAAGGTGTCCATTGATATCTAAAAATCTATAAAGGACTAAAACGTCATCATCAATTTTGCCAGTATCAAAATATCACGGCTTAAAACAAAAAGTAAACCTAAAAATAATTGCCACTAAATGAAACACAACAAAAAAATAAATGCGCCCAAAAAAGTGAAGCTACCAAAACTTTTGCCGTTGCAAATTCTAATGTGTTCAGTGATCAAACACAAGAAAATCAAATGATCATTTGATAAATAGTCCCTAAGGGATGGTGCGCGTTGTCGCTCTGGTAATGCGGTCAACTAACCCGGCGCCCTGGCTTCCCTCGGGCCTGCTGGTGGGAAATGCACCATGAGAAATTATCACCGCTTTAGATTCGGTACTTGCTTTTATAATTCTGTTTGACTTTGTTTTGCGTATGACAGCTTTTCGGGATGAAAAGTTGAAAGATAAATGTAGCTTTTTGTTAATTTGAGATTTGCAATGTATGTAGGTAGCAGTAGAGAGCATTTCCCAACTTTTTTGAGTCAATGTTTAAATAGTGAATGCAATCTATTAAGTTGTCAAATTGCAACACGTCGTTTGAAGTGGCAACTGTAAACTAATAATAGTCAATTCAGCAACTGAAACACAAAACCGAAACACTAACTCAAATCACAAACGAAAAAATTCATTTGACACGTAACAGCAAACACAATAGTCCACAAGCTATTTCCTAGTATGAAACAGTTTGCCCGGCCGCGGCCGTGGGCACACTGGGCACTGTGGGCAGTAAATAGATCGTGCGACAAGCATTAATCAAGTCGCGCCTGATTCGAACCGACAACTCCTCTCTCGTGCAATAAATCTTCGTGGCAACTGCATTGCAGTACATGCGTTGAAAAATTGCCGATTCAAATAAACATGCCAGCGTGATTGCGTACTGTGAAATATGTTTAGGCAGACCATTAGTGTATGGTGTCGCTATTTGATTGTATTCAGTAGGCTGGTTTGATGGCCATCTCGCTTTGATCTGGCAATGAAATTGAAACGATGTGAAATGCTAGAGGATTGAGGGTTTCAGCCCACACAGGTGTTTGGTCGGAGATACAAAGACAACCATTTGCTAGATTGATTGGCGAAGCTACGATGTCATGGAATTTAACGAGCCAACAAACTAGCTTAATAATTGATCGAAGATTGTCAAAGGAATCATTTAAATTAAAAACTTCACTATACATGGTAATATAGTCCATACAGCTTTTTTGAAAAGCACCTGTTATAGACCTCTTTTCATTATTACTTTTTCTTTTTAACACGCTTCTATTAGCTTATCATAAGAATAATAACTAATGCGAGCCCTGGAAACAACGTGAACCCAGTCCCGAACATCCTGGTTCTCACTAGACTAACGACTGTCCCAATTTGATGTGAGAACACCACCACACCGGCCAAGTGTCTTGGTGACAGCTGACGAAACTATCTCATACTTCTTTGTCACCGCTGAACCGACCGGTTGAAATAATTCGGCTGCCGACGAAGAAACGCTGAACTCATAGACTATTCAAGTAATGTAAAAAGAAACTATAATATCTATTACTAAATATAGCCCGTAGCGTCGCGTCCAAGCACACGTGCACACTAAGAATGCGCCACATGCGCCCACGCAGCCACATTGTATGCAAATCGTGGGTCGCAGGTCGCCATTCGCCGCGTATGTTCCGACCACGACCGCTCTGTGGTCATTGTTTTTTTTCGAACCCTTATTGGTCCATTCTTGAGGCATAACTATTTATTTTATCGGACTTGAATTCAATTTTGAATTTGAAAGAGTACCTACCTTTTTTGGGTCTTGGGTGGCTTTATTTTGGAATTCGAGAGTAGGTATTTAAAACAATGATTTTCTTGGCATAGCTAGACGTAAAATTTTTATACTATGCAATTTTATACTCAGGAAATAATGACGTGGAAAAAAGTGTTACAAAACTATAATTATTATAACTACGCTCATTTAACGCGCTAAACTAAAACGATCGTAAATCAGTTCTATCTGGTTTAACGCTACTTGCTAGTTTGAACCAAGCCTGTTGAACTGTTGGTTAACTTTCATATGCTGTTAAGTTCTTAGTTTTTCAAAATCTCGACGAATGGAAAAGGATTTTTTGAGGATTATGTGAATGAAAATGAAATGGGATTGAAGGACTGATCGATTTAAAACTCAGCTTGAATATCGTCAAAACACTCTTGCTTTGGCCTGAGGTTATGAAGTTCCTGGAATTTAGGTATTAAATACAGTTTATATCTGTATACAATGTAACAGTTTCGCAAAAAAAAAAAAAAAGACCAACCCGCCTAAACAGTGGTGGCCTTTAATCATTTTTTAAATTAGTTACTCTATCTCCCCATTTTGTGTGGTCCTAAAATCTGTTTCCAATTTTTCTTTGAACAAAACATTTTTGTTTTACATACTCTCTATTTTCCATACCAAACTCAAAACACGGAACGTTCCGATTTCCGTGTGTATTCAAAAAGAGATAACCGTTTGTGGTGCAAAGAGCATGAATGGCCGACATTCTGCCGCGTCATGACGTGATGCCATTGTGTCTCGAAATCACGACGCAACACGACAACGACACGACATACGTGCCGTGACACAAGTCTAATTGTGAATGAATAGGGGTCAGAGATCGACTCGCTACGCCATCGGTATCGATACCTATTTCCTTTTATGAATATCATTTTCTTAATTCAAATTCTATCGACTATGTTAGCTTGACGTGACAGCCTACATCCTGGGTTTCAAGGACGTGTTTGTCAGTGCGTGTTTGCCAATACTTACCTAATTACCATACTTAGGTGTACCGTAGTAATTCTTTTAAAAATGTTAAGTGTAACGAGATACTTATAATAACTGAAAGGGGTGTATACACTAGAATTAAAGTTAAACGTAACGTACTTAGCGTCGAGTATGTTATTGGCAATAACTTCTCCTTATAGCTTTACTCTTGCAGGTTTTAATTTCTAATGATTTAAGTAGTCGAACGGTAACTTTAATATACACATAGTTACAGTGTACTTCTGACTTCTGTAGATACTACTTTATTCGTATTTAAAGGTGCTAGGAACCGACCCATCCGAAATTACTTAAATAGGAAACTCAATTAGAAGGCCACAGTACGCGATTCCCGCTTCAGATAGAGCCCACATGTAATTAACTTGGGAACTTTCCTTAGCTTCTCCTATAATAGTTGTAAGTTTTCGACATTTTAACGGTCACTTTACAATAGGGGAAGCTCTATTATTATTCATTTATGATAGCTGTGAAATCATAGGCGTAACAAGGAGGGAACATCTTTAAACAGAAAAATGAACTGAAAAAGTAAAATATTTGCGTTTGACAATAACTTGATCTTTACGAAAAAACCATATTCAATCTTAAAATATACATCCTTGGTCATAATTCAGAAAACCGCGACAGCATTCCCCGAGCCGATTCAGCACCTCAGATCACATCTAGATATCTGGCCTCAAATGAGCGATGCCTGGCAGCGGTGAGCTAATCCTTATAAGCCAGATAGAACAATATACCCGAGTCCTGCCGTCCAGAAATTTACTGTCCATAATTACAGGGTTGGGCCAGTTAATTGCAGTCGGGCTGGCCGCTCGCTTTTTTTCACTAAATAAAAATTGACTAATATTCATAATAAATAATGAACTCTCCATTCTCAGGATTACGCTATGTAGATATTCGAGCGATTAATATTTTTTCGAGGTTTAATCGAATGATCGCGGCTGGGCAGCGATGTTTTTGAAAAGATTTTGTTGTGTGCAAAAGTCGGAATGGAGAATATTTTTGTAGCATGTTTTAACTTGAACATTTCAAGAATATTTTGTTCTCAAACAAATAAATGGTTACAGTTCAATGTGTAAAGTATTTTTGTATTGTACACAAGGTTCAAATCTCAAATTCCTTCGTGTTTAGGTTGACGTCATGCGTGTGTATTAGCTCCAGTTAATTTCCACGTTCCTGGAAAAGAATTTTGACCCATTTAAGCACCAAGTCACGTCTTTAGTTATTTCGGAGAGTCTGATGATTCTAACTAATTTCGCTCAAAACATCCAATGTAAAGTCAATGTGATCTGGTAAACAATTATATACTTGCCCTAATTGGTCGCGAACGTAGTTTATTTCTAATAACTATGTTCTTTTTTTCAATAAAAAGTAAACGAATAAATATTTCTTGTAACAGCAGATTTATCACACGACCTATTGATGGGATGCATTTTGGTAAATATATCATAATTTAGGGAACGAGGCAAAAACTCGTTCAGCTCATGCATGTTGCTTGTTGCTTTAGGGTCTTCTTATAATTGTGGGGTTTCACCCAAAAGCCCTCAATTATAAAATAATAGCAGATGTGGATCATAGTAATAACAATTATTATCACGCTCGCTTGCTATCATTATGGTTGAAATATGGCCGATACCGTCAAGTTTGCCGTGTGCAAACTTGGGAATTTTGCCGCGTTCTGCGATCAATCTGCCGCCGGACTGTCTCACTTATCATTCAGCAACTAGTTTGGTAAACTGGATTCTTTACGTTTTTTTGACGTTTTGTTCGAAGTAGGTAGTATACATGGAGATAAGAATCGCGTTATAGAAGAATCATGGATGAATACATTGAAAAAAATCGTTTCGTAGTGTTTGCAATCTTAATCTAAATTACTTGTTTTATAGTCAATAAGAAATAATGCTGAAATTGTTTTTAATACCTATTTCCGATTAAATAGATTACAGTAGATATTCTAGGCAACTAGTAAAAGTACAAAGTGGAGAACGACCTGGCTTATTAGACTGGAGAAAACACGTTAGTATTCAAAAACACAACAAATAACTATCATTTTGGAATTTACAGCAATTACCATTTGACATACAAAATTCAGACGTCGTATCGTATAAGTAGATACTAACAAACGTATATAATTGCTTTCATATCCAAATCGCACCGCAAAATGGCTGTCTAAAAGCATTAAAAATTCTTGACCGACTGACTTAATAGATGAATGCGGAACATTATACGGTCCGCTCACTGTAGATAATTATATGTTGAAATCGCGGTATATTTGACCGTACATAATAATGTTAACTTGTAATGCGCCGATTATTCAAATTCTCGAACAAGTGGCTTACCACGCCTCTTTGCAATCGCAATCTTAATAAAGACTTCCTAGGTGCATGGCTAACTTATTTTATTTTTATGAAATATCGCGTGTAGCTTTAATTAAAGATAGCGTTTAATTAAAAGCACTACAGATGAACGTGAGATGGAAGTCGTGTCAACTTCACAGGAATTTGTTTAATGAAAGCTTTTATGTATGTTTAAACTAAATTTTGTTCTGTGAAGTTTCCAACGATTATATCGCTATTTCTTTCAATTTGTTTGCTAGTATAGCTGTCGTTAATCACGATAACAGGAAACTATTATGTTCTATAATCTTCTGGCTCTTACCTAAGCAGTTCTCATCTGTTTGAGATCAAATGACATGTAATTTTCACAACTAACAGTTTATTGCGCTCTTACTACTATTCTCAAAAACAATAAGCGCATCTGTATTTTCCAATCTCGTTAGAGTCCAATCATTACAAAGCTGTCTATAAAACGCAATGACAAGTATTACTTTTAATAAACTTGAGCATTCGTGCCAACGATGTATAAAACGCTGGTGGTCACCGCTCCAATGATAGTGATGGAGTAGACAGCCCTAGAATGCGCAGTGCGGCTAGGCATGCGCGCGCGCAGTTGTCCGCGCGGTGGGCCGCTTGCACCGCTCGCTATGCGCCCGTCATTACATCGGCAGCCCCGCCGATTAATCATTGCTCCTCTACCGGATAATTCGGCGGTTGATTTAGTGAAAAACAACATGTTATTACGGGATAAATCTCTATCTAGAAAAGCTAAGAAGGCCTAAGCGCTCGCCTGATTTATTGCGCCCCCGGCCCTCGCCGAGTTACGTTTGATTTGTGATTCCCAGACAACTTTGTTGTTTTCATCTTTAGTTGAATTTTAATTAATGGTTCACAAATTATATGGTTTAGTGTGTAATTATACTTTATTGTATCACTGATTATTACTTTTTCGATTGTACGTTTGAAATATATCCTCCCGGTTGGGTTAAAAAACGAATTTATATCATAGAGATTACAATGATATCGATAGACGGAGATATATCTGTATGATTTATTGCTTACCAGTCAATACTGGTGTTCGGTATGTTCAAAAAATAGAACAAGTTCATTGCCTTCGGGGTAATATTTTTGTTTTCTCTATGTGGAACATTAGCATTACGAAGTATCACGTTTGGTATTTTTTTTTATATTAGCTTCATCTTCAGAAACGAATTCATCAAACTAAACAATAGTGACGATAATACACGTCTGATGCAATATCATAGTATACGGTACCGAAAAATCGTCGGGCTACGATCATGTGCTACGAATTTTCGTAGCGCACAACAATTAAACAACATTCGTTTTAATTTAAGCTGCCAGTGAAGTATTTTTGTATTCTTATTTCAAACAACAGATACGCCTTTTTGAAAATTAAGCGTTCAGAAGATATAAAGTATACTTAATCATATTTGACAAATCGTTTGCCTACGAAAATGACCTACGAATTTTCGTAGCCGACGACACAAATTATTATAGCATTATTTTTTAAATGACGTTCTTTGCTGTATGGATAAAACCTAATTTTCATAGTTAGGTACCTGAGTAGATTGGGAATAGTTTGCCTACTTATTATATATGAACTCGACCTACTATTTGGAATAACATCCGAAGCTTGTCTTACTTCGGATTCCCAGGTTTAGCAGCTCATATGTGCCTAGGTATTTTAAGGGGTTTCATTATATTCCTTCAACAAAACATAAGTTTTCCACCATATTCGGTAGATATAGATGTGTGTACATACGGTGCGTAAAACCGAGGTCCGACGACTTACCCTTTGGTATCGGCGCTCGTAATGCTCGCCGAAGATAATATCTTGATTTATTGCGGCTATCGACCTCCCCCCCTTTCTCCTTCCCGCACCACTCCTCGACCCTCCTCTAAACTCACTGCTTTGCCTTCTTTCAAACTTCATAGTGATGGCTAATTGGAATGCGTGTCAGATAAGGAAATGCTATAACGCTCAATAATTAATAAATCTATCGGCGGATCATCTCACCGTTTAGAGGCGTATTCCGTGGCGGGAAATTAATGAAGTCTTCCGCGGAGTGTTTCGCGGTTTAATAGCGGCCATTAATTTTATCTCAACAACGGACATCGCCCATGTACCGGCTATAAGCGTCTCCCCTATTCGCAATGCACGCTATTTTAATAATATCGTGCCTATTATAATTCTGTTTCATTATTCGATGTTATCGATCTAATCTCCAAAATCAAATTATTCGCAAATAAATGTTTGTGCAGAGATTCTTGTTCAACTTCATTTACTCGAATAGGTTTTAATGTCCAATTAACATTGCTAGAGGAGCACTCATTTAATGTTGATTAATTTTTAAGCTTTTTAATTATAAATCGCGTATAAAAATACGTATCTTTATTCTATTATCTAATTACTATTATAATTTAATACATATTTATAAGCACGCCTAAAATAGAGAAAGTAGTTTTCTAAAAGAGTACGGCCATGAAATATGAATTCTCGATTAAGTTTTCAATTAACAACCGCTATTATTTCTTTATACGTTGCGGTTATCTCTTTTTATAATTGGAAAAATTCATCTCGAGCGTCGTGTGCGCAACAGAGAGACTCTCACATGGAACGCGTTCACGGACTGCGCACTTATATGGTAATCGGTGCTTTGTCAGTGTCTCAGCGCATGATCGTGTTTCATCTCGACCGCTGCCATTCTCGCCAACCTAGCAGTACATACATACATACGTATGCTCCATTCTTGCGAACTTGCAACCAACCTCAACGAAAGTATCTCATCTGCCAAACAATATGACGATGGCACAAACAGTGAACGGATTTAAGAGGCTCTTCCGAGCAATGCAAAATCGTTAAGCGCGGCGTAAGTATTCAATAAAATATTCTCCAGTCGTAAAGAGAAGCGCGGCGCAACGAGCGGCATTCATCACAAAAAACGCCAAGTAGAAGCTTCGACAAGCTCACAAAAGCTCGTAAAAGCTCTCGACTATTATGTAGTTATTGTTACAGGGTGGAAACACCATTATTACACGGGTTGGCCGGTTTATTTTGTTGTTTGGCACGTCGCGGCGTGGCGCTGGTGTCGGCTCGCGCCGCGCTGTGCCCGCGTCTCGCATCCGCGCCGGCCTGTCACGATACCTGCACTTCATATATGGAAAACCCGTATTTAATTTAATGATTTTGTTCACATGACCCAAAAAAAAAAGTAAATTAAATCGTCACTATCAAAACTGGCCCTGTAGTACAACCATGAGAACTGCACGTGTATCGTAATCAGATTAAGTAGGTAATTTAACTCCACTCAAAACATTCATATTTCAGGTACTTACTCAAGCACTTACCATAAAGTACCTATCGAAACGTATTACAATTTGTTATCTCAATAAAATCGAGTGCAGCATTCAACAAATTTCAACATTTCAAAACACAATATCTCCTTTAGACTTAATCCTATTATGTTCGTAAACAGTGTCAAGCGCTGACGTATATCGTCAAGTGAACATCTCGACCAGCGACAGACATTGTCCTACCACTCTGTTCCCAACGGATCAGCGGAAACATTTTGAATACCTTTATTCCGGGATTAGGCGAAATTTTGCATAGGAAACTGTCGTCGAATGTCCCGGTATTGAAACATGAATGAATCTGTGTGAATGGAGATAATCTGGGCCCGTCAACAATACGGTGCACTCAAAAGACCAAATCACACGTGTTGTCAATGAAATGTTCAACGTTCTACATATCTGTGTGTATTAGATTATCTCTGGTTATGCTTTGTTGATATTTAGCGTAAAATATTGCACCTTTTAACAATGGAACTTATAAATGCAGTAGCTGCGTTATTCATGCATAAAATGTGTGACAAGGATCTTAATGACATCAACAAGATCCGCACTAGTCATATTTATTTTAAAGACTGTTCAACTGTTTTTTTTTTTTTTCTATTTGTAACTAACAACAGTATTATGCTAAACTTCTTCGCACGGCTTTTATGTCTTGACAAATTATCGAGTTTTCTATTATATCTGTGCAGGTAACATACCTTCCGGAAAAAAATCTCGTAATTATAGCGAAAAGTGCATTAAAGTCCGCTATAAAGGCAGGCACAAAAGCGAGTTTAATTTATCATTAAAAAAAAACATTCGCGAATAATACGAACAACTCTTAAAACATGATAGTGAATCCAACCCGTTTGGAGTTAGCCGTTTATATCCAGTGTTCTTATACATTCAGTGAACTAGTTAAATCTAACGGTTATCTGTGGCCGATGTTCAGCGGAAGTTGGTGTAAGACTGCAACCGGAAGCGTAGCACCCCTTCTATGGGCAACTGTCGTACACTCGGGTTGCACAATACCGTGCACTTCGGGGGTACACGACGGCTGTGCGTGCAAACTATTCTATGGGGTGGGTTATCGGGGTATAAAATATTATTTCAGGTAGAAGATATAGGTGAACTTAAAAGAGTAGTGAATTGTTTGATTTTCGGATTGGTTTGGGTTAGTAATGGTCAAATTGACAGTTTTAATAGCGTTTTATTGTTAAAAAATTATTGACAATTAAATTTCAAGTTTTTAAATAACAGACAGTTGTGTAGCAGGTGAAATGAAAACCGATTTTATACCTAATGATTAAGTTCTTCTTTCGTGTCGATGGTACGGTCAGCAACGAAAGTCGCTATACATATCTAAAATTACAAGACATCTTAGTTTTAGAACGACCCATATTAACAGACTGGAGTAAAATACATAACAATATTTTCATCAATGGATACACACAAATTCTCAACACAATATTACATCAGATCAGTTTGGCGACACGGTTGGCGCAGTGGCTGAGCGATCGACTGCTGCGCTGCGTGTCGCGGGTTCGATCCCCGCACGGAACAAATATTTGTATGGCCTACAGATAGTTGTTCCGGGTCTGGCTGTTTGTGTATGTGAGTTTAAATGTTTGTAAACGCACCCACGATACAGGAGAAATTCCTAGTGTGGGGCAATGTTTTTAAAAAAAACAGAACAAAAACAGAAACAGAACAGAAACAGATCACACTGACCAGCACAAAACTTGGTGTAATATTGATAAGTGTTAACCGACTTATGATGCCGACTGTACGACTTGTTTAAATTTCTAGGGCCCAATATGGCCACATTAATCGCGGCCTCTGTGGCGTCTTTTAGGTCATCTAAAGTGCGTTTTCCCCAAGTTACCAAATTATGTTCACAGCGTGCGCAATCGGTTAAGTGATTTCCAAACAAGCCACTGCAGATCATGTCCTTGAGGCAAATGTTGGTTTTAACGAAATCGGTTAGGTGCATCTCTTCCCACAGTTTGCTTCTCACCTTCAAGTTAAGATCAATATATATTTCCAGTTAATAAAACAGTTTTACTTACTAATACTTAGTACTCAATAATAACAGAAAGCGTAGATGCGTACGACGTAGAGGTATGAACGTGGACCAAACCAAGGACTGCGGTGTGATTCTGTAAGACCTCACTTAGAACTTCGAATCTGAATCCGCTATGAGTTTCTTGATTGGCATTCTAAAAATCCGGTTGATAATTCGAATTTACACTAGCACCACCACCATGAGCGTGTCAGCGAGTTGAACTAAATTATCATGGAGATTTTGACAGATAAAGTATGAGATGACGTAGAAGTGGCATTCTGTAAGGTAATTCCCTTGGCTACAAAATCAAGGTCATTTTGAACCATACGCGAAGTGACAGTGGATTGCGATGTGAGATGTGAGTTGTCGTCTGAATTTGACAGAATCGACGTACTGTTCAAGAATTGAATATTCAAAAAATGCGCGCGGTGAGCAATGTGGCGCTCTGTACGTTCTACAGTGTTACCTTCCCCCATGGGACAATAATCTAATTTAGATATTTTAAAATCGAATGGAAAGTGAGTTAACAAGAGCTAAATATTCCTTTTTTTGAAGTGAATACTTCTTTAGCGGCGTTGTGCACTTTTGTGATGGGTATAAAATATTAAACTCGTCAGGACACGTGTTCTGATCGAAAATTCGAAATACGGATTGATATTTAAGTTACGAAGGAATTTGAACTTTATGACATCTGTTATTTGGGAAAGTTTGGGTTTCCAAAACTGGATAATTATCTTATACACAAAAAAACCTTAGGTTTCTCCAAAGAGGTAGGTAAAAATTCGTAAGACGGATTGTAATAGTTCTGCAAGTGTTAAATTTTTAATGTATTATAAATTGTCATGTTTGTGTACGATAGCGCAGTAAATGAATATTGTATTTACCACATAAATGATAGTACGTTTATACTGATAATTAAAGCAATTCGTGCAAAATGATTCCCTAACCATTCCAAAATATCAAAAATGGACAACGTACATATTAAAATTTTCACTTCTGCTGGCACTCCCGGAGTGCACCCCGTTTTTTTTACTCTTTTTCGCCTTATGCATAGGTATCTACTTCATAACAGTATAACGTAGCGTACGTACGTAACTGCAGTATAACGTTGTATCGAAGCATTATGATTTGGATATTACATGCAAATTACCAAAGTTCAAAAAAGATGTAAAGGTAATAGTATCCATGTCATAATTTTTTTTTTTGTTCTTTTTTGTCTTGTTTTGTCTTTGGAGATCTCCATGGCTATGGTTATTGTTTGATTGTTGTTGTTGTTTTAGATTAGTGTTTTATGTTATTTGAATTGGTTTGTTATTAGTTTGTATGTTTTTTTCTTTTATGTTTTTTTCTTTTTTTTAATTATTTTGTACCCTTATTGTTTTTGTTTTCATATTATTCAAAATTTATTAATTCTTTTATAATAATAATTCATTCATTAATTTCTATGATTTTCGTATACTGTACTTTGATTAATTTTAATTATTGCTTACTTATCAAACTTTTTGTACCTGCCTAGTTATTAAGTAAACGATGTGGTTGCCTATAATTGGAAGCGCACACTTGTATTGTCCATGTATATGTTAGAGTGCATGTAATTGTGTAGCCTCTGTTGGCGATCCAAATATAAATAAATAAATAAATAAATAAATAAATAACGCACAGCTGGCCACATCTTCCATTACCGTAAATAAACATTGTACAACAAAACACACAATTTCATTTTGGCACATTATTAATAGAGCCAAGAATAATACGAAATATAATAATGAAAATTACTAGTTGTTTTGTGATTGCAATCCGATACGTTCGGGTTCTAGGGCGGCGCTGGGCGGATCGAGGGCGGTATGACATGCGCACGCGTTGAAACGCGTTACATAATGAGAATGTGCCAATACAATGAAAGTGTGTACTTTTGAGATGTTTGTTTTGTATGAAGTGTTGGTTAGAAAGTTTGAATTGTAACTTAGTGACCTAGTTCATTGTTCGGTTTGAAGCTCCTGAAATATCGGCCAAGTCGTTGCCACCATATTTTCAGGTTAATTATTTCAGTACAAAACTTGAGTATTAAGAATCTTCAGGTAGATGTTCTGTGTGGCTTCGCCCATGTTGTGTTCGGTATTTGCCCCAAGGGATTGTACTGCCGGGATAAAAACTATACTATGAGCTATTTCAGACTATTATCTATCCTTGTGCCAAATTTCATCAAGATCCGTTCAGTGGTTTTTGCGTGAAAGCGTAACAAACATATTACATCTATACATCCAGACAATGAAGTACACAACAAGTAAGACTTTTTTTCACTCAGGTGTTTTAACACATCCGACATTAAAATAACAAGACCTATATTTCAGAAAGCTACAGTAAACAAAAAAAAACAAGCTAAATAAACGAACTTCACCAATCGTCCCCCCTTATAATCATCACAGCACTTCGTCCTCATTCGCACTCGCACATAACAGTCAACAATAGAGTTGCGCGAGCGCTCCTTGGCCGGTTCGCGCCCGCGCCTGCGTCCGCGCAGCGTGCGCTCCGAGATTACAACAATTACGCGCACACGCCTCACCTACTCTGCTCTAATAACTATCATTTGCGCATGTTATTCTATATTCTATACAAAATGTTCGCCCTATCGCTCGGTGACATCGACGGACCGCATTGTGAAAATCACGACATATGCTGAATTGTTTAAAACATACTTACATGCCGGTTTTAAGTGACGCTAATGGATATGTTTATTCAGTTATGTGCAGGCGTGGGCTTAATAATTTTGTTTTAGTGGCGACTAGGTTACCTACAATAATGTTGTGATTATGTCAATGGCAAAGGCTCGTGCTTAAATTATAACAGCCGCACGGGTCGATCTTCAAGATGGATGACCATAATTACATACTGAGTTTCCTCCGTGCCTCGGAAAGCACGTTAAGCCGCCATAGTCTACTTTGTCAGCCTCGAGGTAGCTGATTCCACCATTCGTATAGATCACCGATCTATCAGCCATCACTGCCTTTGTGCCTTAACTTTTAATAAACATCTTCAACTCTTTAAGTTATTTTATTTTTGATAAAATACTTAGATAAATACTAGTGATTGACAGTGACTTCGCAATGCAGAAGCTTATCGATCGGGTTGCCTTGTTCTTTTGTTTTTTTTTTTAAACTTACAGAAACATGCAATCTGTAACTGACTCGTAAATCTATTTTTTTACAACATAACCGTCCTAACGTGTTGTCTTATCGTTTTTCCTAGGTGGCAAAGTTGTCAACAGTCTGATAGAACCACCAGACCGGCTAACTTAATGGTGGTGTAGAATATTATCGCGACGAAAATCATGACCAGTTTTATTTGAAAAACATGAGTGTGACTGTGTAGCTTATCATAGCAGTAAACAGTAAGTAAGGAACATAACTGCCAAAATATGGGTGTACCTTCAGTGTACTTACAGCTCTATTGAGTAGTTACCCCCCCAGCCTACTCGGTCGGAGTGTTGAGGGGTTAGCACATACTGCCTCTGTCCTTACCTACACCTCTGCCTCACTCTTCGGAGATTATAGACCTTTTTGATATGTGTCAAAAAAGTCAGTTTATTCGTGATAATGTGGTGTTAATGTTGTTTTCCTCTAGGCTTTAAGTGAGTGAAGTTTTGGCAGGCCTACGCGTCAGGTCACGTAAGACAAGCTAAGTGGAAAACCTACGCTTTTTATCCAACTACTTATCCGACAACTACTAAGATACATGAAAAAAAAAAATTGGTTGCCTGTAAAGTCGGTATACGGGCGAAAGTTTTACGTGACAACGACTTTGAGTGGTAAAATAATTTTAATGTGAATATTCATTCGTATGGTAGGAAGAAGGATGAAATAATAGTAACAATTTAAAACATTTATTTGCGCGTGCCTTTCACTTTTTATGTCTGTCTCTCTCGCTCTTAGGCGGGCTAACCATGCCCGAGTGGAAGGGACGCGTGCCTCTCACTCGCTCTCATTGTGAGCGCATAACGTGAGCGGAGCGTAACGCAGTTTCTTGAAGTGTCACCCGGCAAACCAATTTATAAGACGTTGTCACGTCAAAAAATATGCATGTGGAATACATAACCTCTTCCTTTGTGGGAGTCGGTTAAAAAAACAGCTATTTAGAAACAGTCAATTTCCTCTAACTACACAAGACACAATAACTATCCATAGAATAAAATTCAAATCACGTGGAACATCTGTTACGGTATCACGTGACCATTTCGCATGATACCAATATTGTAAGGAAAGCGTATCCTGTCATAGGACCCGTATCCGCCCCCGACGCAGTAGGACAGTAAAAAATGGAGCAATTTTTATAATAGACGCATGGGTTACGATCCCGATGTTCTTTATTATCAACCGGAAACATTTATTACTTTTGGATGGTGTAAAAATTGTCTTATTATACACTGGTTTGGAGGAGCTCGTCGCCAAATAATAACAGCCACACGGGTCGATCTTTAAGGTTAAGCCGTGCTTGCCGAAGTTAGTCCGTGGATGGGTGACCATAATTACATACGCAGTTTCTCCGTGCCTCGGAAAGCACGTGAAGCCGTTGGTCCCGGCTGTCATTTGTAGATCTTTGACGGTCGTTACGAGTAGTTAGAAGCCAAAAGTCTGACATCTAGTCTTATCAAGGGGTATCGTATTACCCAGTTACTGTGGGTTGTGGAGGTCAGATAGGCAGTCGCTTCATGTAAAATACTGCTACTCAGCTGCATCCGGTTAGTCTGGAAGCCGACCCCAAGGTATTTTGGGAAAAGGCTAGGCAAATGATGATGATAAGACTAGTTTTGTCCCGCGTCTTCGCTCCCGTGAAATTCTGAACTCGGGACGAATCCTGCAGGATCTAGGGCATCGAAATCCGACTTTTTCTGGGTTTTACTGTGGTAAACCGGTTTCTATACTACTGGGGTACAAAGATATTTTGTGGCCATGTCATAGTCTATTTGTGTACGAAATTCCGAATTGTAGACAAGATATTATTATAGTTCTTTAGTTTCTGCTTTTCCCATTGGGAAAGAAGAGAAGACATTCTGATTCGAAACAAATTAACTAATATACTATTTAATAGGTATAGGTAAGCATAATATTATATTACACTTTCTTCCCATGTCGAAGATTATTTGTTCAATTTTAAATCTCTGAAAAGAAGGCGAACGCTTTATTCATAGAGTCTTCCGTTATACAATAGAATACATTTAGTATAAAACACCGGATCTTAAGAGTTAATAATTGCCTCTTGTCTCTAAGAAATTCTATGCTCGTTGACGGATAGTACCTAGTAAGTTTAACTTAACATCACGTCTGTGATCCCGATGAAGGGTTAGGCAGTCAAGTCTGAAGTCAGTCAAGTCTGACACTCCCTCCCGCTCCGCTCAGAGCGGGAGAAGTCATTTGATGATTTCCCATCCGCAAAAAAAAAAAAAGGGTTAGGCAGAGGTGTAATCTTAATAGTACATCTACATTTCGCAATTTATGTTCAAGTACCATGTCATAGAGGGCGAGCCTAGGCGATGCCTAAGCATAATTTACCACACAGGAGCATTGCTGAAGCGAATAACTACTTTGTCGATACAATACATCCGAAACAGAATCACCCTGAGAAACCCAAACCCTGTAAAATAAACACGAGCTCTAAATCAATGTTCATGTCGCCTAGTGTTTGTTAACCTTTGGAAATACATAAAATAATAATGAAATTGAATAATACAAGTAGCGTACGTTATGATGCTATTAGTATAAACATATTGAAGCACGTATCAATGGAAATATGTGGTCACCTAAGTCTACAGCTGTAAGTATTTGTCAGTCATCATCATCATCAGCCTATAATGTTTCCACTGCTGGGACACACGCCTCTTCTCTATGAGAGGGAGTGGGCTGTAATCTACCACGCGACCCCAGTGCGGGTTGGTAGTAGGGCATGCAAACCGGATACCTGGTTAACCGAAAAAAACGGTTTTTTAGTTTTCTGCTATACGTTTTTTTTTAATCTTGTTTATTAGGGAAATCACACTATAAATATTGAAAATCAAGTTATGTTTCTCCTATCTTATTGATTTATAAATGTACTTTAATTTTTTCACACAAAATATTGAATTGAATATATATTTATTTCAGACTAAGCACACATATATTGATACAAGTCCATATTATGTTAGTAGGCAGATACGTACAGCTATGTTAGTAAAATTTAAAATAGTTATTATTTTGGACATGCATGAGCGACCAATGCCTCAGGATTTGGGTATGTTGAACAAAATAAGGCTTTTCTGTGTTATAATCATCAAAATGCTCCAGCTACCTTAGACCACCCTCTTAAGGGTGCGTCATAGGGACTTGGCCTTTAACAAAGGGTACGTTTCCATGCACGATAGTACCTAAGCCATTCTTACACTAACTCGAATGGATTCACGTGAGATACTGTGGAGAGCCACGCTACCGCTTATCACAGAATAGAATATCAGTTTTCAGGAAAAAGTTATTTTATTTTAATGCTAAATAGGTTTGCGTTTGTGCAACTTGCTTGATGTGAACCGATTCAAAACATTCATTACCCAATTTCAAATATAAGTACCTAATATAGGTAGTTTTCATTTGTACTATTTTAAAAAAAAAGATAAATGCAATCACATTTTTGTAATAGTTTATGTACGTGGTCTAATCAATAAATACCGGAACTTTCGAAATCGCGATCAAATCCTCGCGTCCAGCGGTTTTCAACAATGTCATCGTCGTAACCTCCAGAGTTATCTGCTCTATACGGCTTGTTGATATCTCGTTTCTTTCCCTCGTTATTGTTTTTTTTAGTTCATGGTGTTTCAGCGTTCGTGGCGATTTAAAAAAAAGGTTATTTATTGAACAGACCTCGTACGTATATCCTTCTTCCTAAATGCCATACTGAAAGCTCATAATCAGCTGTGAGTAACGGCAATGTGAAAATATTATTAGAACTCGAACAGCGGGGTCTCTCTACACTAAAACAATCAGAGATTTAATTTCCCAACGCACTAAAGTGCGTAGTACATTAGTTTTGCGTGTGCGACGTAAGCCCGCCCTCGAGCCGCCCTGCGCCAGTCGCCGCCCCGGCCGTAAACAAACCGCGCAGACCGACAAGAGCGAGACGGGTGTAGTGTGCGAGAGGGACGGCAACAACACCGACACCGGACCAAGAACCCTACAATTAACATTTAGTAGGCGAGATTCGTTCGCCGCATCGATTCGTTACGAGATAATTGTTCCCCGAAATTTCCTTTGACATGGAAAAATTGTCACGCGTGTGCCAGTGACTTTGTGTTCGTGTCGTATTAGAATTGGATGGCGATATGAACTGTGCGTACTATCAGCAGCACGGGGCGCCGCACCCGGCTGTCCATAATGTCAATAATAACTACTTCAACGAGGTAAATATTGTTTTTAATATTCGGTAAAAATTCTGTATTTTTTTTTTGTATTATTAAATATAAAGAAATTAATTTTACGACACATTTTTTTCTAAAAGTAAAATTGTCTGTAGAATTATAAATTTTGAAATAAGGATAAACTTGAAAGAAAATGTGTTTATTTAAAGTAAGCTACTCGACAAATGTATCATCATTAAATGGGACAAAATACTTTAGTGAAAACCAAAAAAGGTCACTCAGTCAATTCATCCAATTGGAAAATATATATATGATGAAGATACGACCGGCGAGTTAAAAACCTGATCCTTGAAGTACTATATTGAAGGTTAATTAATTGTAAAAAATGCATAATAGATACCGTATTTTATAACAAATTAAAAGATAAATAATAGCAATATCTTCGCAAATAATTAGTATTATTCAATAAACTTATACAAGCCATAACGAAAATTAAACCTATGATTAATATCGCTTCACAATACTAATTACATTACCGCCGCCATTTAATAATCAAAAAAAAGTTGCGAGCACAGAACAACAATTTATCACAATAGAATAATTAGTTATTTCATTGATTGTGAGACGAGACGACTAATTTTCGTCGACGCTTCGAAACTGCGCAAAAAAATCACGCTTAAATATTTGACAAACAAAAGACGTTCACGGCGTTCACCGAATATACCGACAAAGGCACAGTACATACAAAGGTAGAATGGGAATAAAAATATTTAATTGGTGTGATTACGTTATGATTACGGCACAAACACCTCCCGGGGTATGCCGACGCCTCGACAATGAAACGCGAGGCGCCTTTCTTCCATTGTTGTTTCTTAGCTATAATGCTATTTGTTATCCAATTGATTTTAGGCAAATATGTGTGAACAATAATAGCCAATTTTGTGAGGTGGAGTGTAATAATATTGGTAGAAATCGGAGCTTGTTTATGCACCTCGATGTTGCTTTAATCTCTGTACTTTCTAAGCTTATTTATAACTGAAATTTTTTGGTGCTGCTATTTAGACGGATAGGCGAGATGTTTGAACTAAAGATGATATTTTTTTGTGTAGATTAATTAATAGATACTAACACCAGTACATCTATGCATAAGTTGATACCTAAACATAATAATTCATTTTAACGCAATTCAACAAACTTTGAATATTAAATCCAAGTAAATCGTTACTTAAAGATCTAAGATTTATATCTAAGCCGTCTATCCTAACAGTAAGTAGTTCGGTATACATTAGTCATTGGCCGAATATATAATTATCATAATGTGGACTTAAAATGTTAAAATATATTTTGGAGTTACAAAAGCCAGTCATCGTAATTAAGCGTACGATTCACTCACACCTACTGTTAGGAGCGGTGACCAAACAATGCGAAGGCCAATCACCTGCTATTATATTTAAATTTCAATTAATAAAGAAACTTTTTAGTTAAAAAAAATGTTTGACTTAAGAATCTTCAAAAAAAAACTGTAGTTTTCTTATTATTGGCACCTTGTCTTCAAAAATATTCTCGGAACCAGTCTTGTTTATTTGCTCCCGATAATCTTCCTCATACTTGATTTCAAATCCCTGTGATACAAACCTTATTTCTGCGGAGGCCTATGTTCAAGTCCCACTATCATCATCTGCCTAGCAAACTATCTTGGGGTCGGCTTCCAGTCTAACCGGAAGCAGCTGAGTACCGATACCCCTTGGTAAGACTGGATGTCAGACTTTTTGGCTTCTGACTACTCGTAACGACTGTCAAAGATCTACAAATGACAGCCAGAACCAACGGCTTAACGTGCTTAGGCACGGAGGAAATTCGGCAAGCACGGCTTAACCCTAAAAATCGACCCGGGTGGCTGTTATTATTTAGCCACGAGCTCCTCAAGTCGATGTTCAAGTCCCACAAGTGGAACATATTTAAATAAGATTATAAACTGATTATGCAGTTAAGAATACAACATGTAACATGATACCCGACCATCGTATGAAGTTAATCTTCTGATTTCACTCGTCAGTGACTGGTCAGTGGCTTGGTAATTAAACTAGGGACTTAGTCGCGATGTAAGGATTTCTGCGAACTCCAGCGATCGTTGGGAAGCGGGCGACGCTGACATGGCGCGGTTGAGCTAACTCGGCACATGAGAAACTCGGTTCTTGCACAAGTCCGCTAAAACGATTCCTTGAAAACGAAAATAGGTCGCAGGAATTAGTTACTTGACTATAATTAAACCTGGAAGCTACCCGAAAACTTCTTAACTCCCATGTTTCGTATTTCATAAGTTTCTGTACAGGGAGAGTTCTCAAAGCCCCTGAAACTGTAACTTCATAGTACCATCTTAGCGAACAGTACAAAAAACAAGACAACAACAACATCAATTTTGCAAAACTTTGACGTTGACCAAAAAAATTGGGTATTCTAATTTCCCTGGCTTGGCTATCTGCGGCTAGCTAGCGGGGGAAGGCTGGGGGCCGGGGTGCACACTGTTGGGTCCTGCAATTACGGGCCCCATAATTACAGGGCTGGCGGCCGCGCGGCGCCGAAACCAGCCCGCTCAGAACCATTCTCCTGGCGTAATTAAAAAAGCTCCAAATTAAATTCGCTCGTGTGTACGGCCCCGACTTATGATATTAACTTTTTAGGGACTTTCTAATTAGTTTTTTGTTTTCCAACTTTGACTGATGGGAAAATAGGAAATCAACAGTGTTTTGTGCAAGGGCTGGGTTTTTTGGGATCATATTTGGATTGGTTTAATAAAATGCGAATTTGATGTTTTGTTTAACTTAATTTACGTAGCTTTCATGGTGGTCTTTATCTTACCCGACACCTTTGTTGTCACGGCTGTCCTTCGCTGAAAGCTGTTTGACGTCATATTTGCATATAAAGGTTTAAAGACTTTATTTTAGGATTACATTGATGATTATCGTTGATCATCATCATCTTTCCACACACGTTTTCTTCTTTCATTCTCCCCTGCCAGACTTCACGGCATCATTTGCTCCTTTCTCTTTCATGTCATTCCCCACACCATCCATCATTTTTTTGGCCTTCCTCGATTATCGTAGACCTTCTCATATAAAATGTGAAAATTAACTCCTTTTTCTCTTCATTTTCAGGTTAGTATCGACCCCGTGACCGCAGATCACAAGGATATGAAGATATTAGTAAGTACTGCATTGTTATTATGTTTGTTTATATATTTGTGACTTTAGCACTAACACCCCATGCTGGGTTCTTTCAATGCCTTTCATGTTCCTAAGTACTATACACACCTTTCCGATGACCAATTATGGAAAACGATCGTAAGCAGCTTTACGATGTTAGATAATTAAACGGTTTTTTTATCCGAATTTGAACCGGATTGGAAAGTGTTTAAAGTCTTTAGGGCACAAAGGTAATGAAAACAGTTGGTCTAATGTTACGTTTATGTTAAAACAAAACATGTGACAAAGTAACTGCTTGATAGCTTTTGTACATAATGCCCCTGCTGATGAGTTTATGATGCAATTGCAATGCATTGTTAGATAACATTATCATCGAATTCTACACTATAATGTGATTTAAATCTAGCCAAAGTCTTGTATTAGTAAACATTAAGTAAAGATGAAGTTATGCCGCCAGGCATTGGCAGGGTAATTGTGAACAAGAGTGCTAATATTCGTACCTATATCTATTCAGTCTCTGCGGGCTCTTGCATCCAGAAGACAAAACTAAGACACATCAATAAACCCATAAATCCAGTATCTTATACATATTACGTAGAATGATAAATTGCGCATAGATAGCGGATAATTCTAATTCATTTACCTCTTGCAATTCCTTAATGATTTCTGAGCGGTAATACCGACGACGCCTCTATTACGATTTTCCGGTATCGAGTATCGACTAGTGGAATTATATCGGAACGAATATCGAATGACGAAATCGGTAATTTCGATTTGTCGTCATCGATTTGATGGACACTGTGAAATGGGTATTGTGAGCGATGAGAGCCGCGAGTAATGCATTCGATACGGGCGGTGCAGGCGCGCGCTCAGGACACGTGATCCGTGACAATGTTGGGCCCAAGTATTGTGGTATTTTATGCGAAAGGAGTTCTTGGGTTTATACCTTTTTGGAGTGTGAAATTTTATGTTCAAGCAACGCTTTGTGACCTTTCGCTATGGAAATTGCAAGTGCTTTTCCTGGTAGATTTTGTAAAATCAATTTGGCTGTTAGATTCTTGCAAAAAAACAATTAATTTGCTGTTACATATTAGCAAACAACATTTTTACTTTCCTATTTAATGTGAGCTTAGTAACCACAAACCACACTACATACCTAACTTGAGAGTTTTCCTGAAACGAAAAGCTACTCCGTATTTTCTGTAAGTCAAAGCTACGTTTCTATAAGTTCAAGCTCCAGACGCTACAGTAAGAAACTGTTTACTGATTCCGTAACGTGTGTAATCTTATTGCTCATGCGCATTTGAAGTAGTTCAGAGGAACTGATGTTTTATTAATTAAATGATGATTGGTGGATGTTCCAACATAAGTTAATTAACCTATAATTATGCAATTAATTGATCAGCACGGATTTATCTATTGAACCTTGTTTCATCACTCTACTAATAAATCACAATAACTTCATCGTAACTCATGTCAATTATATAGACTGGTTCGGTTTAGAGTCTCAAGTAGTATGATCGTCAGAAGAATTTAGAAACTGAAATTCCAGGATATTTAACAATCTTCAGTAGAAAATTTAAACTGAAATAGACACTAACACCATCATTGACACTAAAAACGGTATTTATTTGCTTAACACCACGTACTTACTTACCTAAGTCAAAAATAGTAACTTTACAGGAGAGGGAAAAAGTAATTATACCTAATATGTAGTTTTGCATCCTCGTCAAATTCAAGGAGGTAATTATGCTAATGATGCTCGTCTCGAATCAGTAATAAAATTGGTAGGTAATTTTTTTTTCTTATTTACGGAAATCGGTAAGTTTGAACCACCCTTGTTTTAAACGTGGGCCGTCTGATTCTCGCCCTATAACCGCGCTTCCACAAATACAAACAATCTGAAACGTTTATTCAATATTTTTTTATTTCCTAAACCATGTTAAGGGGGGGGGGGTTCTTTATTCTGAAATACTGGCAAACATAAACAACCAAAAAAATCAGGGTTTATTAATAATTTACTAGGTACCGTAATGTTAATTGATTATCCTTATGACTTTTGTGATAGCCTCCTGAATTTTGACGAGGATGCAAAACAACACCTTGTACAGGTAATGATAAATAATTTGTGTTCACTTCAAATAAAATATAGACGTTGCTTGTTTCTGATAGGCAAATGGAATCAAAATGTCAATACTACTAAAAATTGACTTCCATTGTGATAGAACTTCAGTGAAGATATTTACAATGTTAATATTTATTTTGAGTTCCTGATGTTTTGGCACAGTTCAAGCTCCATGATCAAGGGTGTGGGTATCTATAATCATGGTACTGATAATCTTCAGTAAATCGTTACAAAGTTGTTCTCTGTCCCTGTCTATGTGTGATATGCTTAAATCTACATAGCTATGACAAAAATTAAAGCATTCACACTCCATTGCATAATTATGCAATGGAATTTTAATTCGGGATTTACTGTCACATAGAGAATATGTGTCTGAACGTTTATGTGTAAACAAGATTAATATTTAACTTAGAATTAGCACAGTAACCTCGATGTTTGACATGTTACCAAAACATTGTAGCCGAGTGAGTCGTGGTGGGACGTAAGTGTAAAAATTAAAACATATCCGAAACTACTGGTCTGGAGTCTCAAATTAGCAAAGACATACTATAGTATCTGCCTACTACAGACACTCTATACTCACACTTATCATCCATATTCATACTTTTATTGGTTTTACATTAGCATATTACCAATCATTTCGTTTTTATAAATATTTTCTTTATATCCTTTGTTGTGACATGTTTACTTCAAATTTGTCAGATGTCATTTACTTTTATTTTTGATTCTTACCAGCCAAACTCTCTATGAAGGTTTCATTTAGATTATATATTACTAAAAATTATTATCATCAATTCGTTAGTTCAATTGTTGTATTTTATAATTAATTGCGAATATTTGCTGTGTAAAGATATTCTGAGTTATATTTATAAAAATATTATGCGCAAGGTTTTTGACCAATTGCTACTGGCTGCTTTGAATACTGGCAGGTTGCGTCTTACTAGAGCGCAGCAGTTTTGAATCTGAAAAAGAAAATTGGAAGAAAAGAAACGGAAGATCAGGGTATAAAAGGGATTTCTGACGGATGCCCTGGTTCTAGTCTGGAGTTAAGAGTCGGTTCAGTCTGGACACGAGAAATCAGTATAGTCTAAAATCAAGAAAACAGCTAAGTCTAGTTTGGAGTCAAGATCTGTCATATCTTGAGTTTTGAGCACAGCCTGGTGGAGTCAAAGAGCGGCCTTCGTTTAGTGCTGCCGTGGCTGTTGCTAACTGTCTGCTGGAAGCTGCTTTGCGAATTGACGAGCCTGGCACTGGGGCTCATTACCTGTCTGCTGGAAGCTGCTCTTCGAGCTGACGAGCCTGGCATTGGGCGGTACGTGTCTGCTGGTGGGTCCTACCAAATCGCCCTGCATCAAGTTCGTCGTGGTCAAGCTCATCTTAATCAAGCCAGCTTTCTACGACTGCAAGTTTGTCTTCAGTTACTATCACGCTCAGAGATTTGCGGAGATATTTAAAACGTTCTCGGTTAACCTGCCCTTCACTTTTGTACTAATTTATTGTATTTTTCATTTCATCATTTATTAAATTCATTTTCCCCTAATTACTTTTTTAATGTATAAATCTGTTTACTCCTTTCATCAAGGAATAAGCAAGTTTGTTACATTTTGGCGCCTAACGCAAAATCAAGTCTTGATCTTAAACATATTCACTAAATTCTAAAACAACTTCCACAAGAGATTATATTTGGTAACTATTTTCATCATATTACATCACTTAATCTACATAAACTCTTAAACACTTATCATAATTTATCTATATCATGTACGAATCTCATCAAAATAGGTTTAGTGTCGTGGGCTCGAACTATTATCGGCGCTGGTTCAGCGCAAAAGTATAGACTACCACACATGACAGTCCTTCAACGCTCTTGAATATTTCAAGTAGGCTATTTTTGAATTCTTCTTAATAATAACTCAGACTCTCTTGACCTTCTCTCCCTTTTAATTTTATACACTTTATTTTTAATTTTTTATCTTATACTTACTCATGACTCATCTCTATCCTATTCCCTTCTTCTAACTGGAGTTTTATTCGGCCTATTTAAACTCTATAGTTTTTATTTTCTATGTTCTTTCATTGGTTCTTAAACCATTAAAAGATTATTTTTAATCTTCTTCTATATCTGATCTTATCAGATAACTCTTTGAAGTGCTTTTAGGTACAAGTTACCTAACCTTCTATTATACTATTTTCTTATCAACTCTAAAAGTTGACTGAAGCGGGTTGCGACTTCCTTTAAATAAGCCTTCGCTAATCTTCAACTCTAAAGGTTGATTGAAGCGGGTTGCGACTTCCTTAAAATAAGCCTTCGCTAATCTTCAACTCTAAAAGTTGACTGAAGCGGGTTGCGACTTCCTTAAAATAAGCCTTCGCTAATCTTCAACTCTAAAAGTTGACTGAAGCGGGTTGCGACTTCCTTAAAATAAGCCTTCGCTAATCTTCAACTCTAAAGGTTGATTGGGGTGGATCCCTTATTAAAAGTCTTTATATTTCATCTTATTATGGGTTTTAGACGCGAGCGGATTACAACTCCAAAAATAAGCCTACTGTTATTGATTTATCAGGTGGAGTAGTGATCATTGAATGTGAATCCTACCTGGCCTAACTTCGTAAGATGTCGGTGTGTTTGAATGAGTTATGAAAGTTTTGTGAATGTTGTAATACTTTAACCTTACCAAAATTTTTGTTCTAGGCCAAAAATTTTCTCGGGGTCGTTGGGGAAATATAGTATCTGCCTACTACAGACACTCTATACTCACACTTATCATCCATATTCATACTTTTATTGGTTTTACATTAGCATATTACCAATCATTTCGTTTTTATAAATATTTTCTTTATATCCTTTGTTGTGACATGTTTACTTCAAATTTGTCAGATGTCATTTACTTTTATTTTTGATTCTTACCAGCCAAACTCTCTATGAAGGTTTCATTTAGATTATATATTACTAAAAATTATTATCATCAATTCGTTAGTTCAATTGTTGTATTTTATAATTAATTGCGAATATTTGCTGTGTAAAGATATTCTGAGTTATATTTATAAAAATATTATGCGCAAGGTTTTTGACCAATTGCTACTGGCTGCTTTGAATACTGGCAGGTTGCGTCTTACTAGAGCGCAGCAGTTTTGAATCTGAAAAAGAAAATTGGAAGAAAAGAAACGGAAGATCAGGGTATAAAAGGGATTTCTGACGGATGCCCTGGTTCTAGTCTGGAGTTAAGAGTCGGTTCAGTCTGGACACGAGAAATCAGTATAGTCTAAAATCAAGAAAACAGCTAAGTCTAGTTTGGAGTCAAGATCTGTCATATCTTGAGTTTTGAGCACAGCCTGGTGGAGTCAAAGAGCGGCCTTCGTTTAGTGCTGCCGTGGCTGTTGCTAACTGTCTGCTGGAAGCTGCTTTGCGAATTGACGAGCCTGGCACTGGGGCTCATTACCTGTCTGCTGGAAGCTGCTCTTCGAGCTGACGAGCCTGGCATTGGGCGGTACGTGTCTGCTGGTGGGTCCTACCAAATCGCCCTGCATCAAGTTCGTCGTGGTCAAGCTCATCTTAATCAAGCCAGCTTTCTACGACTGCAAGTTTGTCTTCAGTTACTATCACGCTCAGAGATTTGCGGAGATATTTAAAACGTTCTCGGTTAACCTGCCCTTCACTTTTGTACTAATTTATTGTATTTTTCATTTCATCATTTATTAAATTCATTTTCCCCTAATTACTTTTTTAATGTATAAATCTGTTTACTCCTTTCATCAAGGAATAAGCAAGTTTGTTACAATACACATTAATAACATAACATACATTACGAACACGCATTTCATTATCTGAAACAGCCTAGCCTACATTCACAACATCTGTATGTTTCACAAAATAATGCGATAATCATAGACAATGCAACGATAACTTCTAACTCCGGAGTTCTCGATGATCTCCGTTCATTTCAGCATTTAACCACGACTGCAATAACTAATACCTATTTGTTTTAATACAATCGCTCATAAGAATGTGCAATTGAAAAGGCTATCGTTGAATAACGCCACACAATGCGCATTGAAGGCAATCGCAGGCGACGCCGCGGGCAGCGCCTAGCGTGTGGCCCTCTGTGCCTACATTCACCTATTGTATTGCTATAGCGACAGAGTAACAAACATTATAGGTAGGTTTGTGGTTGTGTGTGCTTTTTTTGAAAATTACATACGTATCTAAGATTTTCAAGATCTGTTTTTCTAATATTTGATATTATTTAAGACACACTACACTCAACTTAAATGATCAGGTAAATGATTATCAATGACTCAGGATTTTTATTAACTCCTTGGCTAGTTTGATTTTGAACTTAATTTTATGACGGCATTGAAAGGAAAGGTGAGCAGAAGCATTGCCCAACAACGATAAATATCAAAAACCTATCTAAATGATAGGACAACGACATACAAGTAAAGGTACAGTTACGTGGTCAAATATGTACAACATACTTAGGAAAATTCAAAAGTAAAATGTTAAAGTGAAAACGCCATTCACCTTACCATTGAATGACTTTCTCATAAAATAGTCATTGAATGGGATTAAATTAACTTATGAGGGTTATTTGACGATTTCAACGATGTCGTACGGTTGCGAAATATATTTTGCTTAAAGTACAGCCTGATCTAAAAATTGAAAAAACCTAAGAAAATTTGATTATTGAGGGCTAATCTGCACTTCCGCCTTAGTCAATCATTATCATCATCATCAGCCTATACCTAATGTTCCCACTGCTGGAATACAGGCCTCCTCTCTATGAGAGGGAGCAGTCTGTAATCTTCAACGCGGGCCCAGTGCGGGTTGTAGATGTCACATGTCTTCGAGTTTGTTAGTTATAGGACACCTTAGGACCTTAGTCAATACGGTAGTACAGAGTCACGTATAAAATTTGCCCCGTGTAAACATATAGGTGCTCGAGAGTACACTAGACATATCCTGAAATGTGTTGAAGCTCTTATGTAACTCGTTAGGTAGACCCCTTCATGTATAGGTTCTTACATTCTAAGTATATAGGTCTATTTACCTATAGATAAAGGTAGAGGGTCGTTGAAACTAGGAGTTTCGTTTGAGTGTTTTCCTCTTTGAATCGATTTGTTTGACTCTTCTTTGCTACGAGAGCAACATAAGCTTTTGTGAGCATTTGGTTTAAGATTGTCTCAAACATACAATATCGATTTAAATGCTTCTACAGTTTTCGTAGTATCATGGATCTTTTACTGAGGAATCCTCTGCAATTATTTGTTGGTAAGTAAATTGGCGTCTGTTTTTTGTTTCAATGTTCAGTTCTTCTTCGCATAAAACTGTATAAAACCAGGTTCTTCAATAACTTAATATACAGATGTGTTGCTATGGAGTTTGTGCCACCACATCTTCTTTTCAGCTATAATACTAGGAAGTGGCAAAGGGCGGACGGGGTATTTTTCGGGGACTATCTTGTGTAGTTTTTGATGTCTAAAATTGCTGATTCTGAACCTAGGTTGAATAATTGGACTTTTGATTTTGATTTAGTTCAGAGGGCCAAGCATACACAGTGATGATGGGAAAGTTAAAAATGAGGACTGGCCTAATAGCGGTACTTGCATACTAGCCTAAAGGATTTGCCATACTATTGGCCTCTAGGCAAACCCTTGCTGAGTGGCTAACCTAACCTAACATCATGAAGAAGCTATTAGGCTTGTATGAAAGTACCGCCACTAGACTGCTGACATAAGTTCCAAAAAAGCTTTGAAAGCGTTTGACTGTTCGAAACAATGGCCTAGAAAACTGTCAAGGCAATGTAATGAATACCATGGCATATACCAAAGAAACCTCCACCTGTCAGTACCCGTTACTAACTACATTCACACAAGCTTCACGCCTTTCCGAACCCCTTTTCAGTGTTCACATTTATCAAATTCTTAAACGGCTTTCTACATTCCCACAGTCAAATATTAATTCGGGCTTCACTTTGGACAGTAACTATTGTTTACAGGACAAGAACTAAGTTTGTCACAGTTAAATGAGACAATTACAGGCTATCGTGGCATTGACTCGCTACTTGCGACAATTACCAAGTGTGGCCATTATTGGAGACAGCCCTTTTGATATTACTGACTGTATTTCACACCATGTTAGGTATTCTAGTGGATAGGACATCGGCCAAAACGTTTTTGAAAAACTTGTTTTAATGTAACTGCTTGTCTTGTCGTACCTGCCATGCTGGTTTGTCGATTAGGAAATTCACGTAAGTACCCTGCATTTTTCCACTTAAGTATCTGCAAGTTCTGTTTTTAAAACAACTTGCACATCTTATTGGATCAAATAGTGTTTAAAATTACAACATAAGTTATAGAAAGATGGTTTCTTTCAAGTTAAGTCCTTTATATAAAATACAAGCATAAATAGCAGCAATCTTCACAACTAGGTTTCTATTCAAAAAAATGTCCAGACAGTTTTTGGCTCATACACACGGATATCCAACTAAAGGGTTGGCCTTTAGGCATTACCTAGAGCTACGTTTGTTACCTATATGAAACACAAACTGGCACTAAGTTAAACGGTTATGATCGAGTGATCCGAGAAACCGAGAGCCAGTACCGGCGTCGGTCACTTCCGGCTATTTCCGCCGAGAGTGCGCTACGCCGCCGGCCAAACCGAAATGTATCAACTGTCATAACTGGACACAGGATGTTATATACTGCGGACCTAATAGTGCAAATGGGATATACCTATGGAACTACAGTCTACAGGATGGATGTTTGAAAAGGGACAGTACGGGTACCTTAACGGTTATATGTAGCTAGAGCTACAGGAAAATGTTCTAGGAGACTGTCCTTAACTTTTCCAGTAACCAGTCGATTTGTCCACAAGTTTTGGAAAACTGGTACAGTCTGGTAGAAAAACTATCTTCTGGACCTAGGCCAGAAGAACATATTAATCCTTATACTACTCTTGCCTATGAGATTACTTAGAAAGCCAAAAATCTCAAAAACCTTTCCCATGCAATGTGGTTAGAGATGCAGCTAAAGAAAGGCTTATACGGTGGTGTCGAACAAAGAAGCAAAATCTTCATTGAAGAAACTTGGTTGGTTTTAGGGTAACAGCCCCAACTTACAAGTAGTCGTGGTGGTGGGATCGAACCCATCGTGAGGAAACCGACATGTCCTAGAACCAAAACTTGGAGACATGTGACCTCTACCAACCAGTACTGGGCCCGAGTGGTGCATTTCAGCCTATTCAGCCTTTAGACCTATGTCCAAGCAATGAGAACATAAGCTGATTGTACTTATGCTATGCTTTAATGTCCCTTAGCTGTTAATTAAGTTTTCTATGTTTAGCTGTTGAACCATATAAAAGCTAACCATTTGCTAATTTCGTTGTGGAATCTTTAAAGAGCCTTGAAGCCTGGTCTATTATTTGGTGATTTTCTAAAGTGAGACTAGACACGTATTATGTCTACAAAATACAGTTGCCGAAATAGATGACATACTACTACATAGGTACTAGAAAACCTATGCATGGCTTTATATATACATTTATGTTACATATCAAACACCTAACGATCACATAGAAACAGGGGAAACATATCCCCTTGATACGTAATGGAAAAACTGGTAATCAATTATTTTTTAGCTACCATTCTAATTTTTCATATTTGGTTTGTTATCTCCGCTGGGCTCGCCAAAACGCCTCTCATGAAATTTCCATGTAATTTGATTTCTTCCGCACACGCCGCCCTTTCGTCGTAATTTCACATCTCAGCGTGAGTTTCGCGTTCAAATTAAAATGTTTATTGCGTTAAGCGGAGTTCGCACGGTCGCCCATGAGCGGGCTGAGCATTTTTATTTCGTTATCCCGGACACGCCCATTCACCCCTCTTCGCCCTGCACCCCTCACCTCGCCTCGATTTCACTATTTTATGAACCCGATGGCACCCCTGTCTAATGTCGCTATAATGCCTCACGACTGTCATTTCCGGTCTTCTTTGACCGGGATGTTGCACCTTGAAAACTGTAACATAAAGTTCAATATAGTTTGTTGTATTTTGGAGCATTTTACTGGTGTTATGCGTGTCATAAAACTATTAGCCGTTTAAGCTATTTTCGAAGCGACGACATCCCTCTAAGAAGGTTTATCGTCTGAAGGAACTCGGGTGCGGAAGGGCGCTATCATTTTTTTTTTCACGCAAACTTTCGTGGCTCCGTTTTTTCGTGCCATTACGAATTATTTGGTCGTGTTTATAATGTTTTTTGTGGCGAGCATTATATTTCATTATCTTTAGCACCTTGTTGGTCGTTCACCGGCGCTATTAGCTCGTAATAACGTTCTGTCAGATGTTATGGTGAAGGGGAAAATGTGTGCTGGGGGAATTCTAAACAGGCAGATTTATGTTCTACAAAAAATACCTTTGGTATTAAACTAATTCTATGGGTTCTTAAAAATGAGGCAGAAAATACACGTACCTGATTTTGCATAAGCAATTATTGTAGGTTACAAAACTATAATGAAAAAGAGTGTCTAGGTTTTAGCCCGTTGGTCAACAAAGGAATCTATGCCACTTGGCTAGTCGCCACTTCAATCAATCAACATACCAAGTCTATCACTATCACCAAGTGTATCACTGTTCAGTACTACTTTTGGAGCACGTCCTTCTCAAAATTGTACCAGAGCATCTTGTCTAACGAAACTACTACTACTATTACAAGGGTAGTATCTACACACATAACTTCTGTTAGCCTGAACTGTCCCCACACCTGGGCAAAGCCTTGTATATCTTACTACTATTTAAACGAGAAACTATGAGAGGATGGGACGTTGGATGAATGAATAGATGTTTTAAAGCGACTGGATGGTTCTGGAGGAAATTTTTCACACAGATATTTTATAACCTGGTATAACCTGGTATTTTATAATGTGTGCACACAAAATCGCGGGCAGAAAACTGGTTATTAGTATTTTCCTTCTTTTATCAAAATAATACCGACTTCATCTTCCGCCTCTTTCAACGCTAATATTAGGGAGTTCCCTATCTTGAATAGTGTAACAGAAGCCTGCAAATTTGTTGCCTGTATATAGACTGAGGATACAGCTATTATTGATTTTGTAGATTCTTCACACTGACCTTGCATAAGAATTGAAGCATCTTTGGTCTTCTTAATTCTTTTAACAAATAGATCTTTAAAGCAGCGGAATCATGAAACGACTTAAACTTTTTCAAAGCTGTCTGAATTTTAGGGTCCTGTTTCATAGTCATCGCTTGGGAGGTTTTGTGATAAGTAGCTTAGAGGTCCGACGGCTAAACGTGCTGTTGTTACTTATTATAAGTCTGTAAACCTTCAGAAATCGGATACCAAAGTACTGACAGAATCAGTAGATTTTGACAGGTATATGATGACAAATAATAGAGAAGTATGGAAGAAGAAAACATGCTGCGCCGATCGCAAATGTATTGGGATATAAGCAGAAGAATCATGACGATGATGCTGTGTGTATATCACAGCATATATCTGTCCATTTCTGATATACTCGTACCTGTCCATTTGTAACTTGGCAGAAGGATAGAAGCACCTATTATTGTCCTGCTTAAGCTGGAGTTTCTTGCTGAAGTGCTAAGAGCTCAGCGTGCTCTTATTTCTCTTTACACAGCTAGCTTTATTAAAAAAGTGGCTACCAAAGACGATTTTTTTATTAAGGCGAGGTTGCAGTATAGTGTGTAGTCACGAACAAACGACGCTTGCTGGGCGAGCGATATTATGCCAAATTTTAATTGTTTTTCTTCTTGGCGAAAAATAATAAAGAAATAATAAAATTTGTTTTCAACATTTACTTTAAAATAAAAAGTTCTATCTATTGATGTAACTTTCCTCTGCTTACACGTTTCAAATTGTGATTTAGTGTCATGTTTGATAAGCCAGCCAATCATTCTGAATCGCGTCTCTATGTTTACGATTTAGTCGGACTCAGTTAATAAACTTCACAATTGCGTTTAATCGTGTCGGCACTGTCAATGTTCAAACATCACCCCATCCATAACTTGAACGACTCAAAGTTCAACCGTAGCCAACATTACGTCGAAGTACCAACTAAGCAATAATTTGAAACAAAAAAGTTTATGCAAATTGAGGGACGCCGAAATAAAATGGAGTTGTAAATGGTCGTGCGAGCGCGTGCGATCGATACGCCCGCTGCGACCTTGCGGGCGGGGCGCGGCGTGGGCGGGGCGCGGTAAGAGGCTGGGATTGGCTGGCCCCGCCCACCAGCTCCCCCTCCCTCACTCCCCCCACTCCCCCGCGTGCTGTCCGTTGCGCGTGGAGGAGCGCGCGCCACACGTCAGCCGCGCGCGCCCACATCGCTCACGTCGCCGGCATGCGGATACCGCAGCGCGTTGTTTAACAAGTGACACTTTGTTTTAGTTCCCAGTTCGCTATGTGTCACGTTTAGTGTTGTTCTCGGCCATGATCACTGATATGTACGCGCCGCTGCCGGCGCCGCCCAACAACAAGACCATCGTAAGTTTGTTGTGAACTTCTACTTTTACGTCAACTTTGACAGCTCCAAAACAGCTGTTGTATACAAAGGTGTATTTACAAATGGACTATGGAGGTTGGTGTTTCTGCTTAGAATTTTTACTTATGAGTGTTTCATTGAAGCCTAAGCTATTACTTACCTTATGATATTGAAGAAACTTTTTGTTCGTTTTTTTTCTCCACATATTAATGTGCAAAATAATGACAATCATCATTTTTCGATTTTCAACAATTGCCCCAAACTTTTAAATATTAGGTTATAACAAAGATCACTTTTTTATCTTTAAATCTGTGTATTCTCCTACAAAACAAAATTTAAAGTAATTCTTAGGTATTTTAGTTAGATCAGATATTTAACATTCAACTTACCTACATATAACCCTTTCATCATCATCATCATCATCAGCCTATAATGTTCCCACTGCCGGGACACAGGCCTCCTCTCTATGAAGGAGTGGGCTATAATCCACCACGCGGGCCCAGTGCGGGATGGTAGATGTCACATGTCTTCGAATTTTTAGTTCTAGGACATGCCGGTTTCCTCACGATGTTTTCCTTCACCGTTTTTGAGGGCAGCGGTGATGAAATAAATTACACAAAGTAATGCGCCTGCTTGGGTTCGAACCCACGGCTTACTGCTCGTAAGTCGGGGCTGCCACCACTGGGCCACCGCTACTCTCAACCCTTTCATAATACATTAATAAATTCGCAATAAATAAGTTAATAAACTGTGTGTATAAATATACCTAAGAAGTGTCACAATCAAGTTCCGTCGGCTTGTTTATATCCTAGCTTTGATATTATTCAAGTCCATTAAATACATAGGTTAAAGAATAAAATAATTAGATCTATGGATATGTTTTAACTTAGGGTACATAAGAAGGTACTCTATGTAGACTCTTGTAGAGTGCATATTCACAGGCTTCAGCCCATTAAAGATTACCGGTAGACTTAATAGTTTATAGTTTATACCTAGATTGGTTTCTGAGCCTAGTAATCTGTAAGGAATGTTTTTTAATTTTATGAAACATGCAGCATCCCTTAGTCTTTAGGTAATCTTTCAAAACTAACAATCAACTACTATCTTATACACACGGCTTCACCCGCATTTTGTTAGGTAATTGTCTCACGGGGTCCTACAACCCAAATAAAAAGTTATCCTATGTGCTTTTCCAACCAGACTATTATCTATCCCTGTGGCAAATTTCATCCAGATCCATTCAGTAGATTTTGCATGAAAGATTAACAAACATCCATACATCCTCACAAACTTTCCCATTTATAATATAAGCAGGACTGTCTGGGTCTGTGTGTAGTCCTGAATAATCCTCATAAATCATGCTAGTAAGTAAGGTAGGTAATTGTTAACAATTTGTTAGTAAAACACACTTTTTTTTAGATATTCTCTTCTAATTGTCCTGACTTCAGATCAGAAACACCTCTCATTTCTTCCCATCGACAAAACAATAGAACTCTAGTGAAACTCCACCCAGTATCGCCTGTTTAATTAGATAGTAGACTATTATAGCCTATTAGGTATCATTAGACGTTCCACCGTTTTGTTGCATGTGAACTATAAATTAGATAAAGAAAGATAGGGAAAAACCTGTCTAAGTGGAAATTCATGGATGACTCTGCCGTGAAGTGTAAATGTGGTGTTGCCCCACAAGCGATGGTCTACTTGATATGTGTCCTGCCTGTCCTGTTGTTTGCACTTCATAGGAGCTGATGGACGCTACTGAAAGTGCTAAACTCGTCGCTAAATTGTCATCGACACGCTGAGAAGAAGAATAAGCTAAACCCAACAAACAAACAATTCGCAACAGTGCACAATTTTTCAGGCGTGGTTAGGTTTATTTCTGGTGCTGAGTTAATTTGAGTTTAGAAAAATACTCGGAAGATACACGATAGTCAGTAGAAAAACCATTTATTTATCAGAATGTAATAAAAATTCATCAAAATTTGTTTTGTTAGTCGTCGAAATATTCCATGTAGGAGATAATTTGAATTGACTGTTAGTTTGTTGTTGCATTTTTATCTTGGTATCTTTATGTTTCGATGACATGTATGACTTTTTATTCAATTATTGTTGGTAATAAAACCAACAATAAATTCATGAAAATGAATAAAAAGTCATGCAGTAGGTATGTAGATACCATCAATTCAACATTTGAACCACGAGTTATTTATATCTAGCCCACATTCACAACTCATCTATATCCGGCTCGAAGGACCAATGTTACTTATCGGTGATTGTGGTTCTCTGCAACGACGACAAGATTATCGTTTTATAAATCGTAAATTAGTTTTTTTTTAAATAGGAAAAAGTCGTAAAAATATCTAACAAATTAACTTTACTAGATTCCACTTCCCGATATTACCTGTTCCAATTGTCAAAAGGTGCTCAATCAAACCAATGGAATCAAACAACAGCTTCCGAACAAAATCCGATTGTTTCCTCTCCCATCCATCTTCCGGCTAAATATTTGTCAACGAGAACACACTCCCCAAACGCACAAACAAATTCAATCAAACTGTTCGATTCTATTACGCTTTTGTAACAGAGAACAATGTGTATTGTTCCATGTAAAGATCGGACATTCTTCTACAAAATTATTTAGTAATTTTAATATTGAACAATAGGTATGTCTTATAATTGGTAATCATGATATGGATCTGTTATTCAATAAGTACGTGGGTAGAGCATCGTGTAACTTTTTATTGCCGTTACGAATTCAGAGAAATTTAATTCATTAACGATTTCTTTGAAGTTTATCTACATCTACATTCACAGTGAATTTTTGTAATTTAGTTCCTGCTGCTGAAATCTATTTGCAATAGATACCTAAGTAGGTACCTTGTAGCAATGATAGTAGATACCTAGTCATAATAATTATACATGTCTATTTATACTTTCAATTTGCTCTATTGTTTAATACTTAAGCAAAAGATGTTTTATGGGTATTAATGCCCTTACTTTACGTAAATAAGATACTATTTACTTTCCCAAACCCGTACAAATGTTACGACAAAAAACAAATTCCGGGTCCGATTAAAAACCGAAAGCCACTTAAAGCCAGTCCTGAACAGCTTCAACCTCTAATTCTTCATGCAATGCCATCCGGAACACCAAAGTAAGTCCGTCACCCACTTCACACAACAAATCAAGAACTTTCATCTCATCCACACTTCAATCCCATACACCGGGACCATTATGCGTGTCTAATAGATTTTTTTGGCGCTGGCCCATTCACGGCGCTCAGCGTGAAGCCCCTTCAATGGCTATTGTGGCATTCAACCGAATCGACGACCGACAAACTTTTATTTGTAATACTCCTAAATGGCTGTTATGGGGATTAAGGTACCCCGCTTTGTCATCCTACCATGAGACGCACTAAAGTCGCAAATCCGATACTCTGTTACAGAACTAACGTTGTCGCGTAACGCTGAAAAACTAAAATGGCGTTACCATAATACCGGGCACTACAATGCGTTTTGAGATCCGTCACTTTTGATAGCAACGGTGCTTTGTGTTACAGTTTGCTTAGGATTAAACACTTTATCTTTGGGATGAGGCCACTTACAGTTAAAATGTTTAGTTAAATGCAGTTTTTGTTGAGTGCTATTTATGTGGTTTTTTGCTAACATTTGTGTTTGTTAGTGGACAGAACCCACTTCAGATGTATTTCAATATAAATAAATATATTCTGAATAAATACATAAAGCTGAACCTGGGGTATACAGACAGATTGAAGAGTTGAATCTGACCGCGACTACTGAGCAAGAGTCCTGGTTTAGATTCCTAGGTCGAGCAAAGTGTTATTGGGTTTTTCCATCAGAAATTTCTCAGCAGCAGCCACGAAGTCTGGATCTTCCTGGTTTATGGCAATAGGCTCGCCCTTATTATATTAACTTTAACATAACTGGCGAAATGTGGGTGTACTATTTGGTGCTATCTCTGCCTAACCGTGATGTTCTTATTTGATCTACTTATTTCCGTTACTACTGAATGTCATCATATCCTCTATTAGGTTCCTACCTACCTATCATCAGTAGAAAACATCTGTCATCTAAAAATACTACCATAATACGCATCCTAACGCTAGAACAACACATGCATCCCAAACTACGTATTCTAATTAAAATACTTGTCGCATGAACCAATTATTAAAAAAATAAACCCTATCGGTAGCGACGGGGCCCGCCATAATTCTTTTTTATAGCACCAACTCGTCGTGTTAACCCGTTCATTGACAAAAGGTATTTAAATGAAGCTGTCGGGGAAATAATATTTAGTGTGCGCACAAGTCGGGGACATTCCGTCCGGGCGTTAAACAGTCGTCACGTGAATGTGACGGTTTTAGATTGATACTCGGTGGGTTGAGTTGGTGAGGCTGGCTTATCTTATCTTCATCTCATCTGTACAATTGATATTTATGTTGTTTGAGATTGTGCTGATGAACTTGTTGTGGAAACTTTTGTTATATGTAGTTGTTGAAAATTTATTCAATTTTAGAGTTTGGTCTCCATCTTGTCTTTTTCTACCGTTTCGTTTGGATTTAGATAGGAAGGTTTTGTAAGGTTGTCTATGTTCAAATCATGCAAGCTGGTTGATTAATTGTCTTGGTAACATTCAGCCGCTCAAACTATTCGAATATACAAATAGTTTGAAAAATGACTCTTTGATTATATTTAAAATTTGTAAATATTTCAACTTTCATGACGGAATACCAGCTGAGTGCAACACACATTTCACAACAGTACAACATTGTTTTACAATCAATTTTCTCCTACGAAGTTGATGGGACAACGTCCTATCTACATTTGTCTCCTCTAAGACAAACATTCAGTCTAAACTTATCGAAACCTTGACATGACAGCCCTCGACACCCACATTCTACTAATCGTATCCGAAGCATCTTTTAAACGTCTCGAAAGCTTTCTCGTTAAGTTATTTACGTTGGTATCCGTCAACGAGACGTGTAGCTGGCGACAAATTTAACAATGTTAGTCGCGCGGCTGCCGCGACAGGGTTAAAAAAAATCACTAATGAAGTGCAAATCTGTCAGTGCGCGTGTTTCAGCGATTTATTGTCGCACGTCTAATTGTTTTGTCGCGCATTTTGTGGCTTGTTGAGTTTTTGGTTCGGTTGTCTCGTGATCTGTGGGATTGGACACGTCCTTTGATGTTTAATTTGAATTGTGATTAAGATTTGTAATTAGGATGTTTTCGAAACATTTGCTGTAGGTACCTAAGTCCTAGTTCTGGTCATAACATGAAAATATATCAGCCACTATCAGTCAGAATTTGAATAACTTTACTCTTAAAATTCTAGTGGTTTTAAATTTGCACTTAGATTAAAAAATATACACACACTCTTTTTTGCTACCACCATAACAAATGAGTACTACACCTACTCGCAAAAATAAGACTAAACATAGACTTAAAACGCACCATTTCTTAGTCCGCCACTCCCCGCAATTAAGCAAAAGCGTTACAAGCTACGTTTAAACTGTAAAAACACCGCAGGACAACTAGATCGACCGTCAATTATTCAGTTTGTGCGTTGTGAAGCTTATTAATGCACGTACCATACACAACTGGACAAAAACAGCGTAACCGCAACGCAACGCAACTGCAGTTTCCTGCAGAAACCGCAAAAGACCTTTTAATTCTTGTTAGACGATAATTTTGTACCGTTACCGGATAATTGTTGCGTTTAAGTATCACGTATTAGGTACGATTTTGTCGATATCTTGGTCTTGAAAAAAGTATTTGATCTTTTTTCTTTTGTGTGGGGGAGATCTTGTAGGGGCTATTTTTGGTTTTCGTAGACCTATACAGGTAATACGGAGACGTGTTCACTAAATTGTATCGTGATCAGATTATTTGCTCTACAAAATCCAATATTAGGGAAAATCCGTGTGAAAATCAAATAATGATCCAAAATATATAAGGTTAGGGAAATAATTTGTTTAGCGAATTGCCACCCTGCGTTAATTTGCCGAGTCAGATATTGTCTTTTTATACGCCACCCTGCGTTAATTTGCCGAGTCAGATATTGTCTTTTTATACGGACTATTTAGCTTTTTTTCCATTAGCTTAACTATCATTTTGATTTACATTAACTTTTGCAAATAAAGTTGACATTTCAGTGCACGACCTCAACCCCATCAACCCGTTTTGTCACTATAATTTTAATGACACACGAGTAATTATACCCAAAGACAGTGACGAGATGTCAGCTACTGACGTTGTCTATGGAACTGTCAGCCTGTTGTAAAAGTTTGTTAGTATATACATCACTTAAGTATTTATTGGGAGTCCGTATCGAACATGGTTCAGCGAAAAATATGCATTTTTATGGTTCATAGCATTCTGTGGTGTTATGTTTACCTGGTAGTAACGTTTTTAATAATACATTATTTATTTTTATTTACATATTGTATGTGCCTTGTCACACAAATTGAACAATGCATACAAAGTGATTAATTTCTTTAGTGTTGCAGTGTAAAATATCATGTAAAAATAAATTATGTGCATATTATTTTTAAAATATTATGCTTATTAGTAACTTTTCACGCTTATTTGGAAGTAAAAGATAAGTTAGAATATGCCAGCTGCTTGACATTACACTGGTCGCGGTAAGAATCGCCCGAAGGATATAATTATAAGCACCTCTGCTTATAAAGTAACTATGTTGGTACGCCAAGTTGACATGGTGCAATTAAACATTTTTTTGTGAAATTCTTTAGCATTGAAACAAATTAAAAGATTGTAAGCAAGTAGTTTCGAATACGCAAACTCATTTCGTTGTCCTATTTTTGTAAGCAAAGCACGACTAACATTTACTGCAACTAAAAACTAGTTCTAGAAGGTTAACGCATCGTTATGAAGTATTTGTTTTCGACATAACGAGTTGGCGGGCTAAATGTGAGAAGTCGTTAAGAAGACGAATGGCTGAGCAGTGCATGAGCAAACATACCCGCTATACAGGCCGTGAACGTAACTCGACGTTCGAAGAGCCAGGCCATGCGGCCGATGCCACAAACCTAATGACCAGCAGTAAAGGACTGATCCCACTATTCATCGTAACTACCACAATAAAAAAATCGCAAGCAAATAAGCAATAGATGCAAACTTAACGATGTGTGATAAAAAACTCAGTTCATAAGAAAAAGGCAAGTTCCTCGTAGATACTAATCATACAAACTGTCCAGGAAACGATTTTACATTCGAGTCATAATAAAATTAAAATGTGGAAGCTGTCTTGTCTGATATTATCGACGGAATGCAGTACATGATTCACACTTGTTTTTTGAAGTATTGTTTCTTTAATTTTATTTAAATACTTATTTTCCGGTTTACACGCTGTATTTGCATTGTTTATTTAGTTCTCATAAAAGCTCTATATGTACCTATAGAGCGGCGGTGGCCCAGTGGTGGCAGCCCCGACTTACGAGCAGTAAGCCGTGGGTTCGAACCCAGGCAGGCGCATTACTTTGTGTAATTTATTCCACCATCGCTGCTCTCAAAAACGGTGAAGGAAAACATCGTGAGGAAACCGGCATGTCCTAGAACCAAAAATTCGAAGACATGTGACATCTACCAACCCGCACTGGGCCCGCGTGGTGGATTACAGCCCACCCCCTCTCATAGGAGAGGAGGCCTGTGTCCCAGCAGTGGGAACATGATAGGCTAATGATGATGATGATGATGTACCTATATATATTTCGACGTTGTATAATATAAGGCTATAACAATCAGTCATCCAATCATCGCTAAACAAACTATCGGTCCACAGATTCGTTGCATCTCACAGGTCGCCGCCTCAATCACCCTCAATGATTGATCTCGAAGGGTCTCTTTTGTGGCTCTTTGTTGTTACCGCCCTCAGTAAATAGTGCTCTCCGCCGCTCCCAGCAGTCGAAGGAAACTAATATAGTCGCATCGAACCCTTGAGACTTAAAAGTATCGGTCCGATTTAGGAGTCATTAATGTCATCAAAATCGCTCCAGACAGCTCCTGGATATATCCCTTTCATGCTGAGATATTCTGGTCTTTGTAGAGGTGACGCAGAGACGATTATCGAATAGAAAAAATGGGTTGGAGTCGATGATGGGTCGAGATTTTGCAACTCATTGCATTAGCCCGGCTTGTTAGTGTGTGGAGTGGTACCGGGGCGGTTTGAGGCGGCTCGCAGGCGCGTAATGAAGGCAAGCTGCAAGTCACGGGCCCAGAGGCGCCGCGGCTGCCGTCAGCGCCGTCATCGCGCGCCCTGTCAATATATGATGGCCCGACAACGGAGAAGGTTATTTTCGAAGATGCACCACTAATTAATGCCTTCTACCGAATAAAAAAATCAGAAGCGGCGTCTTCATTGTTCTACTGACAACTCGAATGTGTTGAGGTATTAGTCTAATGCGTGTTCAGTCATGTTGATATTAGGGGCCATTTATAGAGTGAATCTAAATCAATATTGATTATTTTGTCCTATAAAGCCGTTGTTAGTTGAAAGGGTGTTGTTGGTGTGTGGGCAACAATTAATTTAACACTTAGGCGAGGTACAAAGAAGCTGGGCAGGCGGCGCTGCGCCCCGCGGTGTGGCCCCCGCTGCGGCGCTCCACGGCGCTCCATTCATACAACCGCCGAATCTCTTATCAACAACCGGATTATTTATAAGGTTTAGTGACTGTCACTTCTAATGGTATCACTTACGTTTTGTGATCGAATCGAATTTCGATTTAATTCTGACATCTTTCGTATGACCTCATCACTCTTTATCTGAAACAAATCTTTGCTCTAATGCCTGTCTATGAGTATGTACTTCTATTTCATACAACAAATGCTTTGTAACAAATGATTCATAAAATCATAACACACAAGGCTAAAGCCATAAATTTTACAATTACCTATTCAATTACCGTAAAACCAGCGCACATCCCATGCATTAGAAGATATATCGGAAATTGCGACTATTTACTATGAAGCATCCGGCTTTTAAGTGTAAATTTTCCGGTTGCAATTTGTAGCAGTCAAACAAATGCTCCTTATATTGTAGTGGCCATTAAACGCACTCGTGGCAACAGACTGTTATGGTATGAATCCGGATGTCTCTTCACCGAAGGGGATTCCGTGTAACTTTTAAATGGGAAGATCAAAATGTTGAGCATACCGCTCAACATTACAAAACTGAATTATAGAGTGCAGTTATACAAAATGTATCGGTTCACCAATCACCAGTAGGTATGTAGTTTAAATGAAAGTGTTTCTCATTGATTAAATGCCGACAGTCAATAACATATTCGTTTGAGACGCATTTTCATCTGCTGGTTTTTAGTTTGGTAGTTGACTATTTTATATTCTAACGCACTATCCTGTGTATCTTTCAAAAATCATGACTTCTACATCTTCCTAGTTCCCGCTTTACCCCAGTTTCGAGAGGGTCGTGGGGCCATTAGCTCCCTCCCTGAGGGTCATATATCACGAGCTCTCGGCTCCTCCATGAATACTCGACGGCTCTCCAGTTTAAACCGCGCCTGACTTTGATGGTCCTAATGCAGTCACATTGTTGATCTTTTATAGGGGAGTCTCTCGGTTTTTGTTAATTGTTTCCCTTATTTGTTACGTTGGTAGCATTTTGTATGTTTGGTAAAGTGTGTGTTGGTTTAAAACTTATATTAGGTGCTATTATTTACAAAATGACACATGGTTTTAGTGTTATTGGTTCACTTGCATAATTTAGCTGCAATTTGCGTGCTCGATATGTTTCTGTTCTATAAACACTTAGATACTATCCAACATAATTGACCGCTATTAGTTATTAAAATAGCTTCCAATAAAGGTCGACCAACCACTCTACGATATTTGTTCATCTATGGCTGCAGCAATTATTTAAAGTAGATGGAACGGTCTCGTCTGACAGGCAGTGCGTTGCGGTTGCGGTGAGTCCATTCAGTTGCTGTTCATTCATAACAACACGCCGCAACTGGCCAGCGGACGTGTGAAAACGTTTAGCACAATTTACCTACGACACGGGAACCACCTGAATACACCAAGTACTTCGAAGTTTTGGCACTGTGTTGGCTAGTTTTGGTTCGTTGTGTTTCGGTTTTGGAGTATACAAGTTTCTCTTTATGTCATATATCTCTTCACGCTTTCCTTATTCAGATACGTTTTCACGTTCTACTTCTCTGTCAGACATAGAATTGCGTTCAAGAAAGTCTGAAATGATAAAGCGATCTATATCGGAGCCAAACGATTGAGTGATTCAAGAGTCAAACTCGTAAGTCGCAGGCTCCTCGCCACATTACCTCGTTCCCGTCTGTTATCTTTTAAAACTTGTGAAAACGAAAACCAGCATTATTCGTGCCATATTTTACGCAGAATCCGATGATAAGTGTCAGTTACAATGTGGGAAAGAATCATCGGTAAGAAACTAGATTAAAGCGATGTAATTGAAGATATCACAGTCGCGTAGTTCGATAAATCTCGGAATAGAATCGATGATGAGGTGCATTGGTGGTCGCGTGGCGGGGCCCGCCCGCTGCGGTCCGCTATGCTAATTCAATTGTGTTACGAGAGCGGATAGCGGGCGATAGCATCTGCTCCACCTGCATTATCATAATAATGCGCGAGTCACCTCGTACTCGACCGCGCGCCTCGCGCCTCGTGCCTCGCCTGTCGACACGCATGGCACCGATACCACCACGTAACGTTGTTTTATTACCATATCAGTACCAGTTACAAGATGTGTAACAGTTGTTAAGATATCGTTTGTTGTTACAAGGTTGGTGGACTCTCATAAGGAGATCAGCATTCTCTTACCAGTTGCTCTTGCATCAATAACTTGACAACACGAACGTATATATGGAGTACCAATTACTAACTCGTTATACTGCGATTCTATTACACATTACGAATCATTAGTCTGGTTTTTCGTAAGACAAGTGAAAATATAAAAAGTCAGCAATCTTGTTTCCACACCTATCGATATAATAACTAAGCAGGTATCAACGCCTGCAACAGCTAACAGCGTGCAAAAAGTAAAAATCCCTCGCAAATTACAGCCGTAATAGGTAAAATCAGTAAAAGAAACACGTCAATCTAATCGATTCGTCGAAGTGTTGAAAAGCGGCGAAAGCTGTTCTCAGCGTTGCAAGCGGAGTTGCGCCCGCGCCGCCCGCGGCACTAACCGTACCCACTTCTTGCCGACTATTACTATCTAGCGGGATGCAAATTGAATTATGGGACTTTTTGTGGCCGTTCAATTGTTTAGTAGAGATACGCGAACATCGCTTTGTTCTCTGCCGCCCGGGACGTGACGACGAACCTCTCAACGCCTCGTAATCGCCGCGATACACCCGCGATTGTTCACCACCACCACTTTTCGTGACGCCAAATTATAGTCTTTTGTTTTATTATCTAATTGTTGCTATTGTTATAAGTAAGTAATGGACTTTACTGGTGCGGTTCACGATTATGATTGAAAACATACCTAAGTATTAATTTTGTACGGTATTTTGGCATTAAACTTCACCATTGCTGCATTTTTATGGCACATTGCTGCGTCGCGTCAGTCAATAGGAACTGGTTGCACCCACGCAAGACTAGCCGGGCAGATAGCATTGAGATGATAGAAAAGGAATCGTTAAACAAGTCAAAACATTGGGACTAAACTGAAGAGGAATTATTGTAACCAGAATGACATCATTACAAATCATTACTGTGTCTAGCGATTCATAATTTGGAATACTATGGTTACATACATAGTTTATCCTTTTTGCATGTTGAAGTAATATAGACATATTATATAATTAGCTACACATAGGTAATCAAATCAACCCACTTACGAGAAAGAAAATATGGTAGAAACGTTGGTATTAGGTACCTAATTGTTGTAAAACAAAGAGTTGAATGCATAATGGTTCGTTTTTATGAGTCAAGGGGTCTATGCCGTTGCGTCGTGCGTCGACTCTTTGTGGTTTAGACCCCGGGGGCCTGCGGCGGTAATTTTCTCAGCAATTAATACCCTACTCGGTTCAATTAGTTAAATGTAAAAAACAGAAGTTGAAGGAAGTTACGTGCCTTTGAAACAGTTCCACGCTATTCTCAGCGACCGGACGAAATGTCAACTAATTGATAGCCAGCGTTGTATCGACATGTGTCACTGCGGTTTTCATTGAATGTCACATGTTTAAGTATAAGCTACCAAACCATTTGTTTTTATTTTTCTAATTACTTTTCGCACTAAAGACACGCGATTTCAATGGACTCCTTCAATTAAAGACGACTACATGTTCATAAGTACAATTAAAGAACTGTAGTATACAGGTTGACGTTAACAGAAAGTTGTTTTCTATTTATTTATATTTAGTAAAAAAGATGAATCATTCTTTTCTTTGACCTACTACGATAAAAGTCACTTGTTATTCAGCGCTCTAGTAAACAAGAAGGTTTATGAACAAGCACCCTAAACTTCTAGATCAATAAGTCAAAGAAACGTCGAGTTCAATTTGCAGCCGCACTAAACCTCAATTTAATGTAAAATAGTGCCACAAATCGGTGCAGGTCGTCTCGTAACTAATGGAAAAGCGAGTTGCGTGCCCTCGGGCGCGTTGTTCCAGCCGTTTTATTTGTTTGTTACTATCGTATAAATGGAGCTAATTATAATAATTTCATTGGAAATTACTGGCATTAAGCTGCTACCAAAAATACGTGAGTTTAACGACTTTTTCTTGGAACTGTCGGAGTGAGACTGTGAGCCGACGGAGCTGTCGAGCGAGGCACGCAATGCGAATGTATTTGCAAGAGCATGACCTTGAGTGTGCACGCTCTGGACTCTGCTTAATGGGTCGTCTTATTATATAAAGGCATTGTACTTGTTGCACTGGAGAAATGGTTTCGTTTCACCTTTTAAGTGTGCTTCTGCCAAATTTGTTTTGAAATTGACGCTGGCATTTGTGAAAAAAAAAAAGAATTCGTACAGTCAAATCAAGCATGACGCTTAAATACGTTTTTGTTCAAAAAACACCTAAAAATCTTCTTCTCAGCGTGTCGATGCCAATCTAAATTGTGTCGGCCCAGAACTGAGCCACTAGTTTGGCGCGCTCTGTAGCGTTCATCCGTTCACCTACCTATGTGAATTAATCACAACAACATTAAAAGCATTTAATGAAACGACTATACTTACAGTACAGAATAAGTATAGTCGTTTTCGTCACAACACATAAAAGATCGCTAGCCTCAGTTATTACATACACAATTACATATTATGTTTAAATACTCACACAACATTCGGTCGGTACCAACCTAGGTAGGCATCAACGCCATTTAAAATATACCAGCACATAATATTTTCCCGCGACGCTTTAGAAATAACAATTTCAATGAGACAGAACAAAGCCTTCGGAGAGAAGGGAGTCCCTTGTTTCCATTCGTTTGTCTCTTGTTTTTTTTATCACGCGGGAACTGGTTTCAAATTGGTGCACCTATTATCTGGTCTCAGCCGGTGAAGGTCGACCGACACTACAACATTTTGGAGCAAATTCCAACACGCAAAATATTAGTAGGTAATTTTTGACAGACGTGTTTTTGACGTACCCCAATAAATGTGTCGAGAATACTTTAGAGGGATCTTCTTTTTTTTATAAACTCTATTTGAAAGACATAATGAGACTATAAAGTTTCTAAGGAAACAATGCCCCGAATGGTAATCTTAATATTAGTAGTTCTCGTCCTTAATACTGAAATCGCTATTACCTCTTCAAACTCCTACGCATAATTTCACGTCAAACATATTCAGAACTACGTCTAGATGTTCATAATCCGAGTTCAGTCGGCGTTGTCCGGCCGGCCCCGGGGCTAATGTTCGGCGCTGTCCGACACTGAAGCCGGACAGATACAGGGCACAGCTCGCCCATGTCCGACACATTACCACACAATTTCATCGACTTATCAAATTTAAACGCGCACATTACGGCTTAGGCGTTGCTTGTGAATATTAAAACATGGTTATTAGATCGCTTAGCTGTATGAAAGCTGAGTTATCGATAAGTTCTTGTAATGGAAATATAGTGAGGAAAATGTGGAATAAATTTTCATTGGAGCGTGAATTTGTGGAAGAAATTCAGGGGAAGTTAGCTATAGCTTTGTGCTTTTTTGTTTTTTTTTTTTACTTTCAACGTGTTCGTGTGTTACTGTATCCTATGTAAAAAAAAGAAACGATACGAGTTATTGTGGATCTTATGATAATACGTAGATCATAAATCATAACAATATCGCATAACTGTCAGAAAATTACATAATTTACATTTCTTATATTGCGATTTGAATCCATAAATATGCACGTAATATGATTCAAAAAAGGCCTGTATCAAAAATATCGCTCGGCCACAAAAAGTCGGCATGAATCAATAGACCATGACAATTTGAAATCGGAATAAAAACCGTGGCCGACCACATATGGCGTCAGTGCCGTCAGTATAAAGCTACGCACATGCGCGTCAAAGCGTCCGGCACCTAGCAAACGGTAATTTCCATTTAAATAAATAATTTGTTTCGGCTCGATTTGAGCGATCTGCCATGTGGCCTGCCTAATGACCTCGGTTAACTAGCGCGGTTTCACGCCTTCGCTCACCGTACCGTGTCCGCGTTCGCGCTCCAAAGTGTGACGTAAACAGCTCTTGTTAGGGAAGAACATACTGCTTTTGGAGCTAGATATATAAGCTTAGTTTTAGTTTACCTAATGTCCTGTGAAAAACTCATGAAAAAGAAAAATCTACTGTTTCCTGCATTTTGATGATTTATGCTAAGAACTGGATGGGGCACCATTTTTTTTGCCGATTTCCGAGTCGATAAAAGTTGTTAATAATGTTATGCACAATTAGCTTTTAAGAGGTTTAGGGTAAACTAGGGTTGTAGGTACCTATAATATAGGTACTAACACTAGTTTTTAAGTTGTTTGTTTTAATAACTAAATGGACTTGGTCTGAAATTAAAGTTTTATTTATAAATTTTTCACTGTTTTTTTTTTTCAATGACTACCCACATTTAAAGTTTTCTCAATAATTACATACCTCGAAGGTATTTAAAAGACATCTTCATCAAGCTGAACGCTATAATATTGTCATAAAGTTGTCAATCGACCGGTACTTGAAGATTGTCCGCACTATAACGTATTATTACTTACTTGTAACAACTGTCATTATCATGTAATAAATAGTAAACATTACTCGCAGAATATGGTGATTAAATATTTTCCGATTTGACACAATTCAAGGAGGCTTCATCAATCTTGCACTCAGGTATTGGTTGTAGTTGTTATGTTTTATAAACAGTCCCGAAATAATTTTTTCAAGGCTCTTATTTGAGATAAATAAAATAAATAATAAATATAAATAAAATCCATTTATTTCAGGTTTCGCCATAGAAAAATGACACGTTACACAATATGCAATAAATAAAATCACGATTAAATTCTAAAATAAAGATAAAAATTTCTAAGAATAATAAATACAGTTAACAAATCATAAAAGAATGTCAATAAAATCAAAAATTAAATGTCACATTTTTTTTTTTTTTTAAGTACAATCAAAATCAATTCGTCATACGCTTCACCAGTACCTAGACCATAAACATTTCCAGCTGTTAATTTACCACAACAGAACAATTTCCTCAAAATTATTTAATATTAACGAACATAACACAAAAACTTTAATGAATGCAAGAAAATCCTGCAGCAACAGCGATACAAGATACAAAAGTGATCTAATTAACTGTAATTAAGCTGCCAGTGAGAGTTTCACACATCAACGAAACCGTTCGCGTGCAAGAAGAACCTTAATGTAAAAATAATGTTCCGAAGTCATTATCTTTTACTTAATTCATACAACTTATTTTTACGACATCGCTCGTTTGGTCTTCATTCGACTACGCATTAAACTCATGCGCGCGCTTCCAGCTAAAAGTGTAGCATTATAGGAAGAGCCAATCGATATTCCCCCTCATAAGTGTCACATGACAAACAGCACTGTGAACCCTTTAACGGCTGCAAGCAAACGTTAGTAGCATAATTAGCCCCTAGCAGACGTGGCTGATTATTTTGTAATTTGATGTCATATCCTCGCTTCATTAATTGGATCGAGTCGATGAACGTCTAGCGATTACTCATTCTTAACAAGCTCTCAGAGACAATGTTGGACACTTTTGTATAACAACTTTCATTCCACTTTCATTTTGCAATAAGCTACTTTACGTAGCGTACTTATTTCAAAACTAGGAAATTACAAAGCATACTTAGATTACGTTAGGCCACAAATTTATGTCACAATGTGCTTAGTAAGTGAGTAAGTATAGACGAGCGAATCCATTTGCATCAAATAGATTTGAGTCAATTCTGTTGCGACATTAAAGCCAACAATATGTCATAAATTGTAGATCTCAAATTAGTTGGTTGCAGTTTGCATTAGAATTGAAGGGGAGCGGTGGGGTTGGCGCGACTAGCCCGGCGTCGGCGTACAGTTTCACCCGGAATTAACTCGATAATTCCCTAATTGTGCAATTACCCATTGGCAATTTGGTCTCGGCTTATCGACCAAAATCACATCAATTGCCGCAGAAGTGGGTCGCTTTAAACTTCGATGTTGTGTAACAAGATACAATAATAAGCATCGAAAAACCGTTAATAAAAATGGATTCATATATGTATAGAAATTATTCACTTGTTGGAATAGTCAGCCTCATAATTGTTATTGTCGGTCCGTGGATGGGTGACCATAATTACATACCGAGTTTCCTCCGTGCCTCGGAAAGCACGTTAAGCCGTTGGTCCCGGCTGTCATTTGTAGATCTTTAAGAGGTCGACTATACCGACCTATTTAATTTTATAGCGTTGTCTCAAAATTTATATTAGAGATAAGTGCCCATCATTACGCAAAATACGCGCTTTAGACGTGGAGTTGCGGAAACCAGCCCGCTATACAATACAAGTGCCCATCATGAATATTCATAATATCGCTGCTTTTCTATTAGCGGTAAATCTATTAATTTGACTAGCCTTATTTAAACTTTTTCGTGATAAGATATAAAATGCCCATTTCATATTCTATCAACTTACAACTTATAATATCATCGTTTAAATAACCAATCAATATTATTATCATGTACGGGACGATCGTCCGCCGAATAAAGATTAGACTCATTATTTTCAATAACGTGTTGTCGAAAAATATTAGCTCATAAGTATAGTTGTGAATTTTATGAAATACAATTTTGTCAGTAACGACTTCACGATCATCTTAATAACACGTCGAGAGCTAAGCGTTTCGCTTGAATATTCATTTCGGTTCGTCATAATTTTGGTAGATAATTTTAAATTATCCAATCTGCGTGAAGCCGTTGCCGCCATCTCCCGCTCAGTGAGATACGTTCGCCTTCAGTTACCACGATTTATTGCTTCACACATTAATTTAATTATTTTAACTCTTATATTTTCAAGCAAGACATGTTATTTTTCCAGTTCCTCCAGCTAACTATAATTATTTGTGAGTGCAAAAAGTGGGAGATATAAAACAAATATTTTTATTGATTTAATATCGGAGAGCGTGACCTCAGTGTGTCGGATTGACCTAATAAAGCTGGCAGCATTATTAAGTAATCTGATACGCTTACTCATTGATACATCCGGCCTCCTTTCAAATTATCTCGTAGAGTATGTATTTAATAACAGCAATTCTTTGCTTCAGCAGCTTTATGTTTTATGTACGTTCGATACTTTGGTGAAGTCGTCGTACAACTACTACACCAATGTGTACATACTGTGCTATCACGTACCCAAAGCAAATTCGATTTAGAGTTTTATTTCCAAAATGGGCGATTAATCGATGATTACTAGCTGCTGTCCGCGACTTCGTTCGCGGGGTTTTTTTTTTTTTGGTATGAAAAATAGATGTTGGTCGATTCTCAGATCTACCCGATATGCACACAAAATTTCATACAAATCGGTTCAGCCGTTTCGGAGGAGTATTGTAAATAACATTGTGGCTCGAGAAGTATGTGTCAATACTGTTGTTTACACAATACAAGGTGTTGTTTTGCATCCTCGTCAAATTCAAGGAGATAACTATGCTAATGATTCTCGTTCCAAATCAATAATAAAATGAGTAGGTAATTTTTTTTTTCTTATTTACGGAAATCGGTAAGTGTAAACTAGCCGTGTTTTAAACGCGGCCCGTCTGATCTTCGCCCCATAACCGCGCTTTCACATATACAAACAATCTCAAACGTTTATTCGATAATTTCTTATTCCCTAAACCACGTTAAGGGGGTTATTTTGAAATACTGACAAACTTAATCAACCAAAAAAGCAGCGTTTATGGATATTTAACTAGGTACAGTAAGTTTTACTGATTACTAAAGTGTTTTGTGACAACCTCCTGAATTTTGACGAGGATGCAAAACAACACCTTGTATTCTAAATGGTATACTGGGTTTTAATATATAAAATACTCAAGTTTTTAACACTATTTTTGTTGAATAAAAGGCACATCATGCAAACATTGACAAATTAAATAGGTAGATACTTTACATCCAGAAAATTTTGGACCGTGTTATTTAGGTAGTCTCATTATAGGGCGATGTCTTTGTTGCCAACGCTACGCCTACGTAGACGCGAAGTCGCGTAGCGAGTCGCTACGCAAGATCGCGTAGCGCGTAGGAACTACGCAGGAGCTGCTAAAACGCTGCACAAACGCCAAGTCAAAGTTTATTTGTCCCGGCTTTTCCAAAGGAAGGATAATTATATTCAAAAGAACCTTTGACCGCGACCGTACTATGGCTAGGTGTTGAAAGTAATCTCTAATTTCGTTCTAAAACCCTTTTCACATAATAACAGTAGGTTAAAACAAAACAAGATTCCGTGAGCATTGTCAGCTGCGACTACCTGACTCCAGTGATACTACAATTTTGTGCTCACATTAGGTAATCTCGTTTTATTTCATCTCATATTTTTTATGACAAAAGATCTTCGTCAATTTTGACAAGGAAAAGGCCATCAGCATTGTATAATGCGGGTGTGGCGCCGGCGTGTCGGCTCAGAGGCGTCATCTACGCTTTGATCCAATCTCGCGGCCGAGAGCCGAGAGCCGAGCGGCCGAGTTGACGACCAATTACCCGATATCACTCTGTTTCGGCCTGAGCCCAAATGGAGCATAATGCCTAGGGTAATTATGACTTCAGCGCCGACCGTCGCGTTCTCCGGCTCGCATTGATTCTTCCACTCGTCGCCTAATGCCCATTATCTTTAAATTGTTTCGAAATAACGTGTCAATTTTGTAAGTCATTTTTGATATAGCGACATTTACGAAATCGAATCGAGTCGATCGCTGCACGTGGTGAGTATACTCGTAGGTCGAACGAAGGACGCGGAGTCGTATCACATCAAGACAACAAACATAATTCTATAATTGAGAGCAAATAATATTCGTGGAGGTAACGTGGCGGGTTCATACGACGTAAGTGGCCGCCGCCGCAATTTGGCGGAGTTTTATTATTTTTTTATGGTAATTGTAATTGTCGTGGAGTTAATTGTGAGCGCAGCCATATTTACAAGTGAGCGTCCGTAGATGCTGACGTTTGATAGCGTACTGGGCCGGGCCCATTATTTCTATTTACTAGAATTCCGCTGGCCCACATCAACCATTAGGTATTAATAATACATTGTGCGTTGTAATTGTTGCTATCTTTCTCTGTCTGTTATTCATGTTCGTGATTAGCATGGTGATGTTCAGAGATGTTGACATTGTAGAGCTATTGGTTTACGAACTTTGTGCCCTAGTTGAATCTGTCAATACCACATATTTTAAACTGAAAATCAGTCATTTGTTTATGCTAAATGACAAAACACAGCTATGTAAATAATGGACTGTAGATTTACTTAAAACATACGAGAGAACAAAAGCAATGACGTCAGCGTGAGAGGCGTTCACATATTTCATGTCCATTCTTTTATTTCACTATTTTAAAATTAGTGAGCTGAATGAACTTGAACCGTTTGAACTCAACTAAAGGATATCAACATCAACGTTAAGGGCTGGCGCACATTGCGACGCAACAGCTGCGCCAATCACAATATAAGGGGCGTGGCTGCGCAACCCCCTGCACCCCTCGCCCCCCGCGCCTTGGACCCGTGTCGTGATCCCCGGATTATATTATTATTGCATACAATGGAATGTTTTTTTATGAAACCATTGTGTCTCACATTGGGGTGAAATATCCGGCCGGATGCTCTTATGGCTCTCACCTTTATTTAGCAAAAAGAACATCAACGAACGGATTATTATTCGTTACCCGTTTCTTAATATTACAGACATCGTTTTGATTTTCAATAATAATAAAATCAAGACTGCTTTCAAATAATAGCGGGTCCAATGCATTCGGGTTTCATCAACAAATCCCAGCCGTTATTAGAAAATATATTGGTATACATCAATAAAATTAAGAGCTAATCTTTACGAGAGGCAGACGTGTAAGGCAGCTTATATTAATAACATGGTCGCGCGGCCGGTAGCAGCAGGGAGCTGTCACCACGCCGCCTAATTGTAAATACACTACCTATAAGCTTCTCATAATTTATTTGTGAAGCCTCGGGGCACGAGCGGAACACCGCGGCATTAGTTCACATATAAATTAGACCATAAATCTCATTTGACACTTCGACCGATTCCCACGGTTTAAAACACAGGTCGATAATTAAACCCGAATAAAGTATTGCCTTTTTTATTCAAAATAATTAACTATTTATTTTCTGTCGTTCCAGGAACATCCGAGCTTACGCGGCACGCCTCTGGCGATGCTAGCGGCCCAGTGCAACAAACTGTCCAGTAAATCTCCCCCTCCACTGGCGGATGCAGCCGTGGGCAAGGGCTTCCACCCGTGGAAGAAGAGCCCGGGCGCGCACTCACCGCCCGGCGCCGGCGCCGCGCCGCGCTCGCAGCCGCCCGCCTGCTCGCCCTACGGCCGCGGGCCCACCTCGTGCGCAGCCGCGCCCTCCTACGGCAATGATCTCTACTTTCCCTCCTCGGGAGACCAACTCCTCGGCAAAAGTGAATCCAGTGCAAGTCTCGGCTCGATGTATTCGCGTCACCCGTATGAGTCGTGGCCCTTCAATGTTGGCGGCGGCGGTGGAACCGGCGCTCTCAAGGCAGCCGAGATGAGCGGCGTGAGCGCCGTCGGCAGCACGTGGTGGGACGTACACAGCGGCTGGCTCGACGTTGGCGGACAGATGGCAAATTACGCCGGCCAGGACTACTCCCAACTGACACATTCGCTTTCCGGTGGCGCGCATTTATTACCACCAGCGCCCCATCTATTACAAGACGCATACAAGTCAGTACTCCCCACACAAGGATCATTCGGGCTGCATGGACCCGGCTCTCCTGCGCCGCCTGCACAAGCACCGTCACCAAGGTCACAACGTCGGTACGCTGGCCGAGCCACCTGCGACTGCCCCAATTGCCAAGAGGCAGAAAGGCTCGGCCCGGCGGGGGCGCATCTAAGGAAGAAAAACATACACAGTTGTCACATACCCGGTTGCGGCAAAGTGTACGGCAAGACATCCCACCTGAAAGCTCACCTCCGCTGGCACACTGGCGAGAGACCGTTCGTTTGCAACTGGCTGTTCTGTGGGAAACGATTCACGCGCTCAGACGAGCTGCAGCGACACCTGCGGACGCATACGGGGGAAAAAAGGTTCGCGTGTCCAGTGTGCAATAAGAGGTTCATGAGGTCTGACCACCTTGCCAAGCATGTGAAGACTCACAACGGAGGCAAGAAGGGTAGCTCAGACTCATGCTCGGACTCGGAGGAGAACAGCCAGGGCGAGGGGGGCGCGGGGGGGCGCTCGCCCGAGCACGGCCTGGACGTGAAGCCGAGCTCGCTGGTGTGACGGGGGCGCGCGGCGCCCGCGCACCACGCCCCGCCGCTCCTGTGATACCGCTCCGCTGTACATAGCACATATCACTACACTGTAACATAGGACCCTCACGTGTAATTATAGACAATGCGCCGCTCGACGCGACCAGACGTGTATGTATTTGTTGTGAGACTTAAAGTGTTGTACAGTATAGATACTATTAAAGAAATAATTATCTCATATTATAGCTAGATATTATATATGTTAAATTAGTTTAAGTAGAATCACTCTTTAGTCCAAAATTGCAGATTTAATTTATTGAAACAATACCTCAGCATGTTTCAAAAGAAATGTTTTATTTATTGTACAGAACTAAGCAAATATTAACCACACAAATAATAATTATTAATTAATATTTCACTTTTCCCACAAACAACCACTTTGAATACATATATTTTAACATCATGATGTGTTAAATCTTAATTTAGTACTGTGTCTTACTTTATTGGAACAGATACTGTATTGTGTATGCATTAACAAAAAAAATTTTAAAATCTCTGAAACCAAATATCTATTATATCAGTGTCATGACTTGATGACGATGAAATTGTATTTTTTAATCATTACAACTTATTCAGCGTTTAAAATGATGGGATTTGAAATGGCATTACACTTCTCAGACTTCAGAATTGCAGGTATCTAAACCTAAATAAAATTTATAAACCAAACAATCAAACAATTAATCTACAAACAAATACCTTTGGCATGCTCAAACAAAGCCAAATAGCTTAATGAAACATTTAATAATTCAATATAATTTTGTTGCCAATTCCAATCCTATACTTTTAATAATATGTCTTTTGAAATGATAACAACTGTCTCCACATTTTTTGCTTAACATAAATGTACTTACCTAGTGAACATTTTATTCAGGTTGTTTATGAGAAAAGTAGATTAAATACAACTTTAAATTATAACTGGATATAATTTTGTTGTATCACATAATAGTATTCTGAGATAACTATAGAATTTTCTTTCTACAATATTTGTTCCATATCAGTGGCTTTTGCGTCCTTGTCGAATTGAAAACTATTTGGTGATAATTGTTAGCTTGAAAAACTGTAATAATTGTAAAATGTATATTGTACAAAATTGTGCGAATTAAAAAAATGCCTGATATTGATTTTATAAAAATTGAATATATTTTTCCGAGTGGATGTCTGCATTTTTATTTTTAAACCTTCCAAGAAGCTCTGGAATAAAGGATGTAAAGCGTAAGTACATTTTGTGAAACACACCTGGTCTTTCACATGAAAAAAACTGAATCAAAATGGGTTTATCCGTTCAGGATCTATGATGCCACAGATACACACCTAAAACTTATAACACCCGTCTTTTTTAGTCCGAGGTAAAAAATATGAAGGTCCTAAGGAGACTGGTACTGCCATCTAGCAGCCGTATTCGGTGATTCGTCTGTGGGCAAAGACAAACCCAAGCAGATACTAGTCGACTCGAGGCACCAGTAATACAAGTCAAAAACTAAGATTTATTTGAAATGGAAAAGTAAGGGCAATAAAATTTGAGGTCAATTTTAAAGAGCAGACATCAATAATAAAAGTTTTACATTTAATCTCTTGATTATACAAGGGTGGAAGAAGTAGATCTTACTCTCTATAAAAACGTAGCAAAAAAATGTTGTTGATCGAGTACCGTCCCCAGAAACTTCGGCTATACCCATTGTTTTTTAATTAAATCGATAAAACACAGAAATGAAAATTGAGCTCAACCGTTGATTCATCATCAACAAGCGCTGATATCAACTTGGGGGTTACTATGCCGTCTTAAAGCAATATTGTTTTATTCTTATTCCAGTGTGGGAAAGAGACGAAGCTATAGAGAACGTCTAGCGCCATCTCTTTCCCACTCTGGAATATGATTAAAACAATACTGCTTTAAGACGTCATGGTAGGCCACCTTATCACTTAATGAGAAAAATTATAGATAGGTAGCATTGTACCGCACCTATAAGAATCTAATAAAACTGGTATATAACACAAAATAAAGGCTCACAAATTAAAAATTAAATGGAATCCTAAATAAACAGTTAGTAGTCCGATACCCTTCACTAATACACCTACTATTTTAATCAACTCGAACACAAATGAATTTTGGCACAAGTACTTTAACAAATTGCAATAACCTTAAATGTATTCTAAATAAATAGGATGTGAACTTTAATCCAACTGAATAAGAATACTTTTAAACTGACAGATTGTGGTGATTACGACATTTTTGGTTAAGAGTAATTTGGGACGCAAAGAGGGCGACGTTCATCGTAAAAAGTGAATTGAAACCACAAATGACGAGGGGAGCATAGTAAAGATGAAAACATCGTTAGTATACGCTACGCCGTCGCCATCGAGTAGCACAATATCAAAGTAACATACCAGAAGGCTTATACCGTAGCTATGGCTTGCGAACGCTGCATTAACGTACCATTCTAAGTAGATACATACATATTCTATAGAACATTCTTAGTAATAGTTGAAGTTAAATATATTCTACAAAAAAATATGAAAAATCAATCAATTCATTAAAAAAATAACTTGTATTACAGCTTAGCACTCATAGCCATCTCAAAGTGCTACGACGCTACGCCCTTCTGCGCTACGCATGGCGTAGCATAAGCTAAGCTTGCCACAACATTAAGTGTCGCCTCTGCGGGTGGGCGCTCGTGCCGTAAAAACCGAGCTCATCTGCAACACCCGACTACATTACACGACGTCCTAGCTCAATCTGCGTTTTATTAATGACACGACACTCGGTGGTCCGACCACTGCTCAGTCGGTAACACAATGATGTGTCAATCTATTACTGTGGGGAAGTGCAGCAGAACACAGAAGCCTGTCTTATAATTCTTTATTTTATCATAAATTCAAATTAGAAAAAACTAGATCCAAAAACTTAGATACCTATTGTTAGTACTTAAATACAATTAAAAGGACAACACTCTTTATAAACATCTTATTCTATACGCGAAAATTTATTAGATTAAAAGGACAACACTCATTATAAACATGTTATTCCCCATGCTGAGACGACCCGCCCCGTCAAGATAACCAATAAGATACCTCCCTAAAAGATCACCAGACGGACGAAATGCCTCAACACAGGTGCATGCATGTACATCTTCGGCAATAGTTTTCAGGATACTGTTGTGACTCACCCGCACCCTCCTCATAAGTGACAGGTTTTTTTTTCCGAATAACGGCATGAAAACCGTCAGTATGAGCCTGCGCGAACATCTCTTCATATAATGTTCGTTGCTAAATAATAACAGCCGCATTGATCGATCTTCAAGATAAAGCAGTGCTAGCCAAGGTCGGCCCGTAGATAGATGACCATACATTACATTCTGAGTTTATTCCGTGCTCAGGAGAGCACTTTAAGCCGTTAGTCTCAACTGTCGTTTGTAGATCTTTGACAGTCGTTCCTGTTAGTCAGTAGCCCGAAAGGCTGACAACCAGTCTTACCAAGGGATATCGTATTATCCACTACTAAGTGGGTTGTGCAGGTCAGATAGGCAGTCTCTCCATGTAGAATACTGGTGTTCAGCTGCATCCAGTTAGACTGGAAGCAGGCCCAGGCCCTAACATGGTTCGGAAAAAGCCTAGGCAGATGATACTCGGTGGTCCACACTAATCACTGCTCAGTCGGTAACACAATGATGTGTCAATCTAATATTAAAGGGAAATGCAACGGAAATCAGAACGTTGCCTGTGTAAACCTTATTTTTCCAGTAATTAACTTACCTATCCATACTACTTAATTTGTGTGTTTGTCCTTTTCACGTCACAAAAGGTGAACGGGCTTGAATAATACTTGACACTCAATTTTTAGGTAACATTATTTGGTGCTACGTCCCCGAAGTATAAATTCATACCTCCACACGGGCAAGGGTGTATAGTTATTATTACGTTTTAATTAGGCTACACTACAATAGTGTGGTTTATTTATTGATTTATGTAGGTACACACAAATACTTGAAAGGAAATACATCACAAATGTACTGTTTATTTCATAAGAAATGTCCGCCAGCCGACCTGTGAGAGTCAAAATGAATTAGAAATTACATTTCAATAATTCATATTTAGAAAAAAAAAACGACACTAGGAATTTCTCTTGTATCATGGATGTCACATACTCAAACAGACCCGGAACAACTATCTGTAGACCTTCCAAATATTTGTTCCGTGCAGGGATCGAACATGCGACACGCAGCGCAGCGGTCGACTTTGCTCCTGCCTAGCATCATTGATCCTAAACTTAGCAAGAGTCTTCTTTAGAACATCGTTATGTCCTGTTTGTTTTTACTTCGTAGTTGATTCGGTTACACAGAGATGAAACAATTCAAATTGGCGGTGAAAGTAGGAATTGGTAGTTTACCGTTGTTTGTCCCAAGATTCTTGTGCGTATTGTGTAATTATCACTTGCTTCGGTGAGAAAACCAGCATACCTGAGAGATATTTCTCGACGGTATGTAAAGCCAAGTCAGAGGCCCATGGGCTGCGTAAAAACTCTGACACCAGCTTACCACACGATAAAGAAGAACTAACTTTGTTGAGCTAACATTCATACCTATGTCATGTATTTAAGCGATTCTTAGTTCTGTTTGCTTTGCACAATATTTTTGGGATTCATACGACGATCTTACGTCTCCTTAACTCTTAGGTTAATGCCAGTTGCCATTTGTGATTATGGCCTGCTCCCTTTCACAGAGAGGCGTCCATTGTATCAGCTGTGGGAACATTATTTGCTGATTATTCTGCTACGCAAACAAAAACGTAACGACCCATACACAAGCGGGTGGTATTAGATTAAACTCAGTTAGATCATAAAATTAATCAATTGCAAGTGACCTCTATAATCTCATAATGCAGAACGTTATCCCATTCAGCCTCTCGTAATCTAATTCCTTTTCCCTAAACAGAGATTTATCGTCCCTAACCGAATTATTCGGGAACTGATTGAGCATAAGATGAGGGAGGTTCACTTAACTGTTTTATATTCTAGTCATCTCTCCCCTGTCTGCGAAATAGTCACAACATTATTGTTAAATTTGTGGAGATATTTTATGAGTTTGTACTTATTTGTATAGTTGTGCTGTACTTGAAAATTGTGCTAAGCATAGTGAAATAATACTCAGTGGTAAATGCTTGAATAAATTATTAAATTGGTACGGTTTATTTCCGTCTATGCAACTAACACCAGTGGTGCAGACAGGTGGGGACAATCTGCCACCACTGGTGGTAGTTGCATCTATTATACCAATCTACCACCCCTGGTGGTGGTTACGTCTGACTCAGTCGAATATGCTCCCACCTCTGCCACCACTGGTGGCAGACTCGACGATCAAGTCGCCTCCTGACACCACCAAGTAATGAAATTTTTAAGTTGAAAAATTCTGCTCCATTCTGTCCTAGGCCCCGGCGTTTTAACTAAATCGAAGTAAACGTATTTAAGAGAGGAAATATAATCCAAAGGAACTCGATTCGCAAATATTCAATCGATTAATAAGTACCTACTAGTCACTCGATTTCCATACACATTCTAAGATTTTACCGATCTATTCATTCTCGATAACTAAGTACATAATTAATCTATTATTTTGTTTAATACAGTATTTTCTCACTATCTGTAAAATGCTACTGTATTCTGTGATTTCATTGAGAAAGAAATGACGGCTTTTTTGTACATATTTCAAGTAGTTACTAGCTGGCCCCAGAAAGGCCATCCTTTTTTAAACGGTTTTTTCTTTTATTAGTTGAAATACTTGGTGGTGTCAGAAGGCTACTTGATCGTCGAGTCTGCCACCAGTGGTGGTAGATGCGAAAAATAAGCAATGGCCACCATTGGGAACAGACCGGTGGTGGCATTTTCTAGTTTCCGTAATTTTTCTTGGTACAGAACTTCTTGAATAGCGCATTGGCTGGGCGCGAGGTTTCTGCACTGAAGACTGCGGGTTCGATTCTCACACGAAACAAATCCTTGGTAATAAATGTTAAAAATGTGAGACTTGCTTGGTGTTTATGGTCAAGTATTAAAAGGGTCTTGACACAGAAACAGACGGAGAATGAAGTGGTGCTATAAGGTTTCTGTTTTTTGTTACGGAACCCAACAAAATGTTATGATTCATAAGATTGAATCAGGCGTTGACAAAAAGTATACGTAGCAACAAACTTCGTATATCATTTCCAAAAATAATTCAATATTCGACATCCGTTAAAGTCGTGTGAATACACTAATTAATAGGCAAATGTTCCTAAATATTAATCTATAATTATACAGTACCGAACAGTTAATGTGTGTAAAAACAACGTCGTATAATTTTCACATTTCTGCGATACTGGCCTAACGGAATAACTTATAATAAAAAAAAAACCGGCCAAGTGCGAATAGTGCAAGAATATAATTAAAAGAAAAATAGAACACAAATTAAAAAGAGGCGCGAATACTGGAAATTGCTTTGCTTTGTTCATTGTTATACAACAAATTACTTAAAATGTTGCAAATTCTCACAAAAATGTTGAGTGACGATAGTGATTTGACTCCGGAATACTTGATTCTAGTACTACTGCTTTTATTCTCTCGTAGATGGTGTGAAAAGAAGAGTATTCACCTCGGGGATAAAGGTGCCTTCGTCTTGGGCGACCTTGATTCCCACGCTGCACTCAGGATTCTTGTCTTAACTCCCTCGCTTTGCTCGGGAGTTAACTCTAAACTCCCTCGCTCCGCTCGGGAGTTAACGCTTGGATCCTTCGTTTTGCTCGGGATTCAATACGGCGCCCGCTACATAGGACACTACTTTATCCCCTTGGTACATAATCTACTATTATTCTGTTTTTAGTATTTGTTGTTATAGCATCAACAGAAATACATAATCTGTAGAAATTTCAACTGGCTAACTATCACGGTTCATGAGATAAAGCCTGGTGACAGACGGACGGACGGACGGACAGCGAAGTCTCAGTAATAGGGTCCCGTTTGACCCTTTGGATACGGAACCCTAAAAACCAGTCACGTTGTGTTTAGTAAAACAATAACATTAACATTTTGAACAACATCTTGGAATAAACTGCTGAAACTACTCACTAGAAGTTCATTTTATTTTTCTCTACTCATAAACTGTTTTTAAGTTAATAGCGGCTAACTTGCGAAATATTTAAATGTTAGTTATTATTGAGAGCTAGTTAAAGATTACCTATTTCATTTTAACTCTTTAAAAGTGGGTATAGGCACAGTTGTATCTAATGATTTATGTTTCCTCGAGGCAGGTGTTCCGCGCTAGTTTAGTTATCTTTTGCAGTAACTTTCCGAGTGCTTACCTTTTACGTTATATCGTGAGGATCCTTTGAGCTCGGGTTAATGTAGCGAGAAGCTGTAAGTTAGTTAGAAGATGCTGAATGTTGCGCTTATGGCGCGTTTACATTTGATCGCACGTGTTGGGAAACGGTTTCACCTCTCTACGGACAAAGCAAATATTCTTATTTGACGGCCGTTGGAGAGCCACTGAAAGAATAAGACTTATGTTACCCCATACCTAAAATTTACACCTTAAAGAATCATCGGATATTCGGACTTCATCATCTGCCTAGCCTATTCCCAAACTATCTTGGGGTCGGCTTCCAGGCTAACAGGATGCAGCTGTATAGGTACCAGAATTTTCATGAAGCGACTGCTTATCTGACCTCCACTACCTGGTACTGGTCAACTGGGTAATACGATACGCCTTGGTTGGACTGAATGTCAGACTTTTCGCTTCTGACTACTCCTAACGACTGTCAAAGATCTAGAAATAACACCCGGGACCAACAGCATAACGTGCTTTCCGAGGCACGGAGGAAACTCGGTATGTAATTATGGTCACCCATTCACGGACCAACCTCGGCAAGCACGGCTTAACCTTAAAGATCGACCCGTGCAGCTGTTATTATTTAGCCACGAGCTCCTAATAATATAATATGCAGGCTTATCATCTTAATATCATTTCCAATCTTGTATGATCTCATCATCTGCCTAGCCTTTTCCCAAACTATCTTGGGGTCGGCTTCCAGTCTAACCGGATGCAGCTGAGTACCAGTATTTTACATGAAGCGACTGCCTATCTGACCTCCACAACCCAGTAACTAGGTAATACGATACGACCCCTTGGTAAGACTGGATGTCAGACTTTTTGGCTTCTGACTACTCGTAACGACTGTCAAAGATCTACAAATGACAGCCGGGACCAACGGCTTAACGTGCTTTCCGAGGCACGGAGGAAACTCGGTATGTAATTATGGTCACCCATCCACGGACCAACCTCGGCAAGCACGGCTTAACCTTAAAGATCGACCCGGGCGGCTGTTATTATGTAGCCACGAGCTCCTCTTATATGATCTCAATCCTTTTAATTATTCAGAAGAAGTTACCAGCAAACGTTCTACGAATTCGAATCGAAATCAAACTTATTTCATGTCCGCAAATCAAAGTTCATTTACAACAATCATCACACAATCCTTATTCACTGTCAAAGCAAATGGTTGGTTGTTGACGTGCAAACCGCCTTTAACTGGATCGATGGAGATACTGTACATCAAAGGAAAGGCATTAAACGCGTCGTTAAATAGAAGCGCTTTTGTGCCACCTGCTTCGAGTGTCCCGTAGCCGTATGTATGTCTGTAATATTTGTGTTTCATACTTCAATGTATAACTGTTTGCAGAACTGGTTACACCTGGCCGTTTTCGTCCACTATGCTTTTTGTGTTCTAGGAATGGCTGCCTTGTTTCATAAATTAAATAAAACTCCTGTAAAATAACTTCCTCATCAGTTAAATCTTTTGAATTACCTATTTAAATCAGGGTCAAATCTCAAGTTTTTTAACATGATTTTTGCACATGCTGCTGGCTAGCTGGCTCAGCCAGAGATCAAGAGTTGAGATATCGTCGACATCACCTGGCTAGCCTTTTCCCAAGTATATTGGGCCTCGGCTTCCAATCTAACCGAATTCACGTGAATATACCACACAGGCATTGGATAAGATGATACCCCTTGGTAAGACTAGATATCAAACTGTCTAACTGTCTCCAATGACAGCTTAACGTTTTTTCCATGGCACGGAGGGGACACATAAGTCTGACATCCAGTCTTACCAAGGGGTTTCGTATTACCCAGTTACTGGGTTGTGAAGGTCAGATAAGCTGTCGCTTCATGTAAAATACTGATACTCGGCTGCATCCGGTTAGACTGGAAGCCGACCCCAACAACGTTAGGAAAAAGGCTAGGCAGATGATGACAAATATACAGGTTGTAACGGAAAGGGTATATGCATACTGAAGGGTGTGCTACAGACCATCAAACTGAACATGTTTCTCAACATAAAACATGTTTTTCAGCGAAAAAATTATCTGCTGCCCAATACAAAATTGCAATATCTATTTGACCCAAATGTATGGGGCAGCTGATATTTTTTTCGGTATTACGATTTTGTCCGATGGAGAAACATGTTCAGTTTGATCGTCTGTAGCACGCCCTTAAGTATGTATATACCCTTTCAGTTACACCCTGTAGAAGGAGAGCGCTCAGAAAAGATTTCAAAGAAAATATATCGGGAATGAAAGCTTGCATCAAGCACACGGCTTGAGCAGCTGAGTAACAGTATTTTACATGAAGCGACTGCCTATATCTGACCTCCACAACCCAGTAACTGGGTAATACGATACCCCTTAGTAAGACTGGAAGTCAAACTTTAAATGTAAAAAGAATTATTTTAGATTAATGTCATGCTACCAGACCTAGCGGATTAGGCGTTGGTCTGTACTTTGTTTACTAGGGAGGGTTTTATTTTATTATCTAGTCTCGAAAGTATTGATCCCATCCCAAATAATATTATTTAAAACTGGCCATCACACATAAGACTTTTGACCATGTTCACATTTTAAACCGATACGATGCGTTTTACCATACTTATCCAATTCATCCCAGCCGTTACCACACGCCGGATCTTGCCCTTGAAATAAACCAGGGCTCATTAACAAGTTATGATTAATACGGACTCATAAATAGTGACGTTGTCGGCAAGTCAAACGACGCCACATGGTAACACCTTCCAAGAAATGGTGTCACCACACTTCGCCATAAATTAATTGGATACTTTTTATGATGATGATTTACTAAGTATCACGATTATGGTTTAAATTAATCCTGATTAAGTAAGGATGTTTGGGGAGAAACCAATTATTCACCAAACTGTTCTTCTTCTTTCTTTATCGAAGCGGCTTATATTATATTAGTCACACTTCATGCTGAAACAAGCATCTCACAAGTCACAAAACTGTTGTTGCTGTTTACTGTTGTATAATTACTATTGTATTCTACTGTTTCTATTCATAAAGTTTTTACTCTCAATACAACACTGTAGAACATAATATACAAGATTAAATCTTCACAGCGTACCTTACAACATCTGACAAGGCAAAGCTTTGTTTATAAAATCATGTAGTTATAGATTCGTACCCACATTGAAGTAAAGCTGTACTAAATTATGAAAGTTCATTGTTTTAGACAGTTAACAACATTATACAAAACATTAACATATAAGTCGTCAGAACACTAAAACATTGTTGCAAAAAGCGGCGGAAACACAGGCAGTTTACAACTTTTTAACAGCGCAGTCCGGTCGCTGTAAATCACATGGTTTAGTTTAGACCCCCTTCAGAAGTAATATCGACTTCTTCGAACTCACATTAATCTGCCATACTTCAATATGTGAAGGGAAACGTCGAGACACAAAAGAGAACGCATTTAGCAAACCATCTTGTACTTATATTCAAAAACACGGTTTTCACAGTTGAAAACAAAAAAAGGATGGCACAACTTCGAATTTCAGTGACAGAAAAAAAAGCAACGTGTGTCGTCTGTTTTTTTTTTGTTGTGTAGAGACTATACGACTATTTTAGCTGTCACTGTGCATCATAAAACGGTAGCGATCATTTCCAATGCAGTGACATACAGCCGCGGTTGGAACAGGGAAGCATAGGAGCTGTCATTGTCCTAACATGATCTCATTTTAAGTTTTTGAATGCCTTGTGGAAATCATCATCACAATATGACACCAAGTCGTAAGTATAATGAAAAGAGTAATGAGAAGAATTAACATATCTAATACATAATTAACATAAATAATGATTCTTGGCGGCTAAAAACACTGATCATAATCGATCATACGTATGCAATTTACACTAATTATAACACCATAAATGGCAAACAGCACGCCTACACACCGCCCATTGCGTATCTACGCATTATTTTCAAATAAATTTAAATTCAAACAACTTTCCGTCCGACACTGTTCGCCGAAGGGCAAATCTCCGTTAAAACGTATTCAGTAAAACCGTGACGGTAGCTGTCAAGTTAAAATGTTTTAATTTAGTGGTGCGGTTCGTCACACGCGGCATATCCGCCATCCGCCGCGCCATTTGACACTCGCCGCGTTCCGAGAGGTGATAAATCTCCACACAACGCGCCGGCACTAATCACGGAAATGAAAACAACCCTTCACTTGACTCGTTTACATTTAATGTTCCGCTTAAATGACAGCGCTAAGTCGAGCTCCTGAAGAAATTAATATTTGAGCTTCAAATAATGATTTAGAACACACTCCGGCAGACGTAAGTACAAATAAAAGGCTTTTGGCACACCAAATACGACCCTTTGTTGCGATTGACGTCAGCGAGGAAAACAAACAATTTATCTATTTCCTCGTGCGTCACACGAAGATCAAACACTAGTTAATAAAGAGGCGAGGTGCCGACGACGCCAATAAAGTCGGGGGGCGTCGAGTTCGCACACACGCCGACGAGCGGATTTAAAATTTGTAAATACGCGCCCGCTGCGCGCCGCGAATACGACTCGTCTTTTTGTGACGAGATAAAATAATGACAGCAAATTACTGTTGGGGTTCAGTCCCCGTACTGTATTTAATTCGCTTTGACTTGCACCTAATCAACAAGAACTTCGAGCATAATTAAAAAGTTGAAACATGTTGCGACAAAGGACATCAAAGTACTCCTTCTATAAAAGTTACGTCATGGAATTCATCAAATCAATACCAATTTTTGATGAAGGAAAAAAGGTGACTGCGCGAGATATTGTTTGCAATTCAAGAAGATGATGCAAATTAGCGCATCTATTCAGTAAAATGAAAACTGTGCTCTGTCATTTGACGGCGCTTAGGGGAGCTTTTCAATCAGCCCTCGTTTGGGGACTTTAAGTATTAAAGCAATCTCGTATTGCGTCACTTTATTAGTTTGTCCTTTATTTTGTTCTTTTGATGTTGGAAAGTAATCGAGCTTCTTTGTGTTTACAGTTTATTGATGCTAATTTTGCTTTCATAGTCGGAGAGACTTCGGGGTATATAATTTGGAAAATATTAGTAGTACCAGATACATAATAAAATGTTGGCATTACCCTCGGCTTGCACACATCATTAAGTTTTAAAAGAAAGTCGGAAACGTCTGAATCTCATTACCATGGCTCTACATTCTGCGGTGATATAAGCGGAATAGGAATGAGTTGGAGGATACGACATGAATGACAAAGTGGATGCAAATGTGAGCTTTGTCGGCGAGCAGCGAGTCGCAACCACCCGATCAAACGGCGGCGGAACGATCCCTAGCCTCTAACCCACGCTCGGTATTTCTTTTCATGTACTTTAATTGAAAGAAACTTGTGACATTTGTTATAGCATCATGTTTTACTTTCTATAGTCTTCTTTCCATACACGGGTTGTACCTACATACATGCAATCATACATATGTACTTACGAAGGAAAAGCAAACGTCTACCCTTTTACGACAAAATAGGTGTGGTGTAGGCTGCCGTAAAATTAGTTGGCTGCAAAGGAGCAAAGAGTTTGTGCAATCTACAAACTAACAAAGACGAGCATCTCTTTTTAACAAATAGTTTCAAAAATGTATTTACTTCTATTGCACAAACAGACACATCAAGATACACTATGGTTTGTTTCAACGTGTCTAGAATTTGGTGCTACGACGAGCTACGGCGTAGCACCTTTGGTAAAAAGTATATTTTTTTCACAAAACTCACTGAGTGCGGGTATAAAATTAAGTACTTACTATTAGGTACGTATCCCTAATGGGTTACAACTAGCAATGCTTTGTTCTTTGGCATAGAGAACCTAATGTTTTTTTTCTTATATGTGGAAAAATATATAAAAAACATAAATATATAAGTTTTTATACTGACATGGTCACTAACACTATCAATAACGCTTGTCTGTCTTGTGTTGTCTTGTTGTCAACGGGACATTTAATATGTTTATTATTTGTTTTGAGTTTTCGACATTTAAGAAACGGGGTAGACCGATTTGTCTGCTCATAAACAACCACCCGCAACAACTTCAGTTTATCCGTGATCATGGCGTTTGCAACAGCGCCGAAATATCGGGAACTCAAAACAAATAATTGACATGGTAAATATCCCGTTACCAGAGTTATTGGTAAATATAAATATGTTTCCATAATTAGTGCTGATCTCGTAAATCGTAGCCAGGCGCCGCTGTTAGTATATTTGTAAAATTTACACCCGCATGGCAGTTTTTTTTTAAACTCGTGACTGTTGTAATGAATGTCGTGTGTCAGAGCAAAAACTGGAATTCCGCAGGACTAATATAAATCACTCAGTTATGTGTGTCGGGACCTTTAATTAATTATGTGAATTCCTGTCGTTGAACCCTGAATAAGTGTCGATTGGTTCTATGTTTTTTGACAGAAGAATAGAGGGAATAAAATAAAATAATACTATTTCATGAATGTAGATATTCTTCGTTAAGTTGTCAAATTTTTGACACCAGTTTTTTTTTTGTTTTTAGTTTCTGTTGGTACCGTCACGAGTACCAATATGTATACACTTTCCTAAATTTAAAAGCGATTTTCGCGAGATATAAAGATTGTTACTTTGAGATAGGATCAGTCTGACCAAGATCGTATTACCCAGTTACTGGGTTGTGGAGGTCATATAGGCAGTCGCTTCATGTAAAATACTGGGTACTCAGCTACATCCGGTTAGACTGGAAGCCGACCCCAAGATAGTTTGAGATAAAGCTAGGCAGATAATGGTGACTTTGAGATAGGATCTATTTCAAAATAATATGAGTTCCAAAATACTATGTTCGCAATAACATGACATTTTAATCAGAACAGTAGCAGATAATCTTTTTTTGAAGTGGCTAAGTTATATATTGGTGCTCGTGACTGTGCACGTAAACAATATTCGGCATTTAATTTTAACTGTGCTTACCAATAGACATGGATCTTTGTCTAATATGTTTTACATTTCTACCCCAAACCTCGCTAGAATACTAGATTGTGAGTGCGACATCCTTTTGCCAAGATTATAAATCTATGAACATAAAACATAAGTCTACATCAGTCAGCAACTACAGTACTTTTATAAGTTATTATGCCTTGTGACTGGGACTGTAGCTTCGCGTTTTATATTGTTTTTTTTTGACTTTCAAAAATGCCTGTAATGGTCTAATTTAAATTAATGCTTTGACTTTGACTTTGACTTAAACTCACGTTTTTCTTTTATGAAAACCTTTTTCAGTTTATTTAACAAACACCCATTTAGCATTACGAACTAAGTCAACCAATGTTAGTAATCCCCACAGTTACCTAGTTTTCTCGCCAACGAAATGAAGTAACGACATATATTTAAGCCCTGGGTTCGAACCCAGGCAGGCGCATTACTTTGTGTAATTTATTTCATCACCGCTGCTCTGACAACGGTGAAGGAAAACATCACGAGGAAACCGGCATGTCCTAGAATTAAAAATCCCAAAAAAATACAGGATATGTCTAGTGTATGTACAGTCGAACACTAATATGTTTATACGAGGCAAATTTTAGAAGTGCCTTTTTGCTACTGTATTGATTAAGGTCCTAAGGTGTCCTAGAACTAAAAATTCGAAGACATGTGACATCTACCATACCGCACTGGGCCCGAGCGGTGAATTACAGCCCACTCCCTCTCATAGAGAGGAGGCCTGTGTCCCAGCAGTGGGAACGTTAAAAGGCTGATGATGATGAATACGAATGTTCTATGAACTGTCGTTTTAAAAAAGGTAGAATAAAATGTGCAACAATGTTTGAATAGAAATAAACCATGAATAGAGTATGAGGTACCTACGCTTGTGGCAACTTTATATGCGTATTGTTACTGAAAAGTGTAAAGTTACATAAATCCTAAAATGCGGTAGGCGTGAGTGTCGACGTCTGCGCACGCGCTGCCGGATGCGGAAGTCTGTAATTACGTCGCTATTTCGCAAAAATGTCTCAATCGACCCTCGACAGATGGCGCGCGACCCGAATTGTTCAAACATTCCCTGAATAGTTCAGCTGTTTGTGTGGCTCTGCACCGCCCATTCCTATTCTTCATTACAATCTGGTGACATTCACTCCAACGGTAGCTACAACGGCGCGAAAGCCCCCTCTCTCTCTCTCTCAACCAACCAAAGGCAGGTAATTAAAAAAATGTGAACCGATAACAAACAGAAAATTAAGCCAAACAAAAGGCCAAATCTATCAATATCACCTTTGTGCCATCCGGTAAATTAATAAACACGACAAAATCAACGGTTTTCGTGCACCTACATCTAGCGTTGTATTGAGCACTTTTGTTTAGAGCCGGTCCGGTGCGAATAAAATATGAATAAAATAAATTATTGAATGTCTTTTTAATAAAGCGCTTATTGTTTTATCGGGGTATAATGGAGGGCCCATTGTGGCGCGGTGCCGCCCAGCTTCATTCCTGGGACAATGCACAAATAATAAATAGACGTATTTTGTTCGTATTTTCTGCGCTCGGTCGCTTCGCTGTTGTTCCTGTAATTGGTGACCAAAATAAATTAATTGAATTAGATCGCTCCAGAAGAGCTGACACGTCGGTACCGTAAAATGTTTGGACGTTTCATAATTAAAAGCTTTGCGAGTGAAGTCGTTTGTGTTAATTTAATAACGACTTTGTTTTTCGTTCGTGTTGGGAAAATATTAAAAGACGTTTAAGTAGGGGCTTGTAAGTATATTAAGGTCTACCTATGACTTCATTTAACGTTTTCTGAAATTTCCCGAAGGGTTAGATGAGCTTTCAATCCCTATTTCACAAGTTATAATCGTTGTCAGGAATGCGCCGCCCACTACTAATAGTAGGCAGGTTCACCAATTTTGATTAAGTTATCTATAATTTTTAGGTACTTAATAAAACAGGCGCCGGTTGCCATTAACCGGGCTTAAATCCAGACTCCGGGTTAATACTAAGAAATTTATAACGGAAAAAACCCGATAAAACTTTGCCCGATGTGAGAGTCGAACCCTGTCCAATGTTTATCTTACTAACAAAAGAGTTCTTCATAATGTCCAATACAATGACTCATGTATTTCCATGAAGTTATGTTGACTAACCATTCGATTACTTCGAGTCATATTGATGCTAATTGATATAATTTAAATTGATGGCTTCAAGCAACTTTATTATAGGTACACCCACTGTTTGTAATGCGAGTCTTTGTAAGAAATAAAATATTGTACGTGGTTAATAAATAATGAATAATTAACTGCATCGGGTGAGAATATGGCAATGGGTACCTTTTCTAAACACAATGTTGTCGCTTGAGCTTATAAAGAGCTTCAGTTCAGGAAAACAATAAAATATATTCTCGAAATATACGTAAGCACTACAGACAAGCCTAATATTATTGAGTACCTTGGTAAACAACAGTAAACTTTCTAGTAACTTATTCTGGTTAACATTTTTCTAACATGTAATTATAATACCATCTAGCGGCGAGTAGGGGAACTGACTCGAGCTTTTTAAAAGCTTAGAAACCGGATCCATGAGACGAATTTAAGTAGCATATCAAGAAATAATAAACAATTTAAAGAGAAATATGTCAAATTAATATTTGTAATATTTTAACAGGATATTATTTAAATAATTTGCGGTTAGAAACAAAACTATTTTCCCAACAGTTTGACGACGACCGGAACCGAAACTTTCTACCGTTCGCGTAGCTCTTTGTGTGGCATACTTTCTTATTTCTTTATAAACACGTAATTACTATTTAAAAAATTAAACGATGGTGAGTAACAAAAGCCAGTAGCAAGGTACAGTCGAGTTGAAAAGCGTAGGAAGTAATTAGGGCAACGGCAGATGGCGCGCGGGGCGTCTTGGCTTCGCCGCTGTGACCGCAACCGCCTCTGTCCGTCCGCGATGGGAGCAGGGCCTTCTGCACATGCCCGTGATACGTGCTTTGCCTGCCTTATGCGAAGAGGTATGAATTAATTGAAGTTAAATTGCCGAGTTATTAACATTTTTCTTATTGCTCATCATGCTGCTCAAGTGAAGGTAATATTATAACTCAATTAAGTAATAGGTCTGAATATATAGAATTACCTACTTGTACCTAGATCCAAAACGTAACGGCAACATTTTAATCACACATTATGGTGAATGCCACGTTTTGTGATACCACGAAGGAAACGTCATCTCAGTTCAAAGTTTTCAAAACTTCTTCAGAAAATCGTAGGTTTTTCGGTTCGTAAACTTGAGGCTTCTTTATAAAAAAATTGCAAACCCTGTCACTCTTTGCTCCTCGGGACTTTTCGGAACAAGAGTCAAAATCGACAGTGGTGACCCTGTCGATTTTGACTTTCAGAAATCGCAGTAATTTTGGAATATTGTAGCGGGCTTGTCCCAAATAAAAGAGCTACACTAATACATAAAATAAAGACGGGCAAATGACAGTTAGTCACAATTCGTAAGCGGCAACTAGCAGTGTAACTTCAAACTGTTAAAGTTTTACTTCAAATTATTCGTACCCCGCGGTACAGCCAACAGTTGCGTCACGAAACAGCCTAATTTTGTAATGAAGACATAAAGCTTAGAACTTAATGTCTGTTGCCTAACCACAAATGGCGGTCGTTCTCAAATAAAACTGTCTTGCGCTAATATTTGAAATAATAACTAATTTTGTGGCTAACTTTATGGAGTTTAAAGACTTTTGGCAACATGTTTGAAAAGTGGACAAGGATTGGGAATGAGTCATTGTAGTACTGTACCTAAAACGATTTTTGGTAGCCTCTCGTCAAAACGATTTTTGGTGCTTCTCTGAACTACCCCATTGTGGTTCAGCAATTGTCAAAAGGTTAGTTTATTAGGAGAAGTCTCAACACACAGATTTCCAATCCCCAAAAGTACCACTGTGTATAGTACTACATTTTTAGTAGAATTCACTTTAGATGTCTAACGGTCGATAAGAGTTTTTAAAAACCACTGGGAACTCTTTGCTGCAATCCCTTAATCGACATTTTCTTTGTGTAAGTTTTCTTTTAAACTACCTATAAATGAATGTCACCAAAAGTGTCCAAACGAAGGTCTATTTTTAGCCGAAGTCGAGGCTGAAACCGATTAATCGGCTATCGATACAACATTCGGCAGAAGCCGAAGCTGAAAATTTTAAAATGCTATTAAATGCTAAATGTTCCAGATGGGCTAAAAGTTAATAATTATAATATATAGCCGAAGTTTTGGCCGAAGGTGGTTTTTCCGGCTGACTAATGATATTACCAAACATTATTACATACATTTTTTTACTTCTTATCCAAAAAGGACTACATGATCTCGATACTTATACTACTAAGATATATAATACCCTCGCGGATCGCGCAGGGTTTTTTAAACATATTGTAAAATATGTAGGTACTACCTACCAAAGCTAGTAAGTACCTAGATACGAAGCCATTCTGAAGATGCTTGTCGTAAATCTTAAATAAATAATCTATGTAACTAAAACCGACAGATTTATTGCCTTCGACAAACATGCTCCGAACTTCAAAGTGTTTGAACAAATCGACAAACATGCAAAAAGTTCAGTTGCAGTAAACAAACCCGTCGTGGATAAACATGAGTCCCGCTGAGTGTTATACAAATAGTTATAGGTGCTATTGACCTAAGGGATGGTTCGATATCCTTGCTTCATACGTACGATTTTAAATCGATTTTTTTAGCGGGACCGGGCAGATAGAATGAAATTTCAGCTTAGTTATCTTTTACGTTAATCATAAAATAGGTTTTACACCAAAATAAACAAGGAAATAGTTCACTAGATCTATGAATAAAAGTTTGGTTATCTTAACATCATCAAACATAAATTGTTACCTTCAATCGCATGGATATTCTTTACGTCATAAAACAAGCATAATTCCTCTATATAACAACAACAATAGTTCAATACGTCTCGCTAATGTGACAAAATGCCGAAAATTACCCTCATTATTGATGGGAACTAACAAACAATGTCACTGGCAGGGCCGCGGCCCAAGCAGCTGGTGACATACTACTCGCGACCGCCGCTCTGCCCATTCTCTATGCCTTTTTGACTTTGATTTATGGGGTTTTTATGCCCTATTCACCCGTCACGGTTACTTTAGATTTTATTCCAGTGTTACAAAACTGCCAAATATAATTTAAACTTTTTATTTAGACGCTTAAAGTTCAATTTTAAACGTAACAAAAGTACAAAGAATCTCGATCTGCGAAACATTCACTGTTGCGTTTGCGCAGAGTATCGCTACATCATCTCTTAATAGTAGGGGATGAAGAGAGGGTTTTTATTTCATTTTCACAGTAATTTGCTTTTGTTAAGGAACAATAATGTTATTGTGCAGTTCAATTTTAAAGCAAATATGTGTAAGTTTGGAGGGAGTGCAAGGGACACGGTTCACACCTTCTTCAATGCGTAAATACTAAATATAAGTAAATGTATTTTTGATTAATAAAATAAACTAAAGCAAGTTTGTAGGTATATTTTATTAAGAGCGCTCTATGGACACGAAGACGCCTGAAGTGTCTATTGAAGCAAATTATTTCGAACCAAAAGGTTTGTTGCAGTCGATTTTGGCATGACCAAATAAGTTTTTCTACTAAATTATGATGGCTGCTTTTAAATATATTTAGTTACCTACATATGCTCTAAGTCCTCCTAAAATTACATCATTTATTTTGTGTGCCTTTTAAAAACAACAACGGCATTCCAAACTTTTTTCGCTGCAACATTTTGCCATAGTAGTATACAATCAATTTTATTTGCCTTCTTTTCCAAGTTTCATTCATAAATTCCATACAATACACAAACCAAACATTTATCGGTGACAAACGTTTCGAGACAAACATTCCCATTTATCATATAAAATCGTAAAACGAAGACTCACGACCCACGGAACATAATAAAACCGATTTGCAATTCTGTTGAGGATAGAAGTGAAAATGATAGCTGACAAAAGTCATTCGGAAGATTCGTGTCGCATTGTGCGGGGAGAAATGACAAAAGTGTACCACGCTGCTTCGGTAGCCAACAATGCGGCGGCAACCGAGAGGGGCAATTTGTCAGCATCGACAATACCGCTCGACATATTGACCATTATTTATGGAGCTTTGTGAAATACGCTCACGGTTTTATTGCGGGAACGATTTTACATCGTGTATTACATGCGATGACGTTTCAAACACTTTGTTGCAACCGACTTGTTTGCCTGTAGCACTTATAAAATATGCCAATGCATTATATTTGTGTAGCAATAAAATGTTTCTAATTATTGGTAGGTAACATAAAAATAGGAATTAGGTACGTAATGAGTGGGTGTTGTTCGCCTCGGGTGATTATTATTGGGAATAAAAAGCATGGCGAAATGAATTTCTACGGGGATGTTGGTTAGTGTTCTTTATTCGCGGGCAACAATCGTCGAGGCGGGTCCGTGCCGCCCCGACCGCCCCCTCAGCTGCCGCTCTTTGTACAACACGCGTCGGTGCAGCTACTACAGTCTGAATTATCAGCATCCTTTCAAAATGGTTACGGCTTTGATGCACGCGACCGACATTACAATAAGTTTTATTGCGGACACCGGACCAGATGCATCAAGTCGCAAAAATTAAGGACAATTTGTATTAAAAAAGGCACAATAACTCATTTTTTCTCTTCCTTCTTTCACACACTATCGTCTACATTTCTTTTTCATTTCTCCTTTCGCAGGTCAGCTGACAGAAATTTCATATGAAATAAACAGTACCTTTGTACTCTAATATTTTATGTTTTTTCCTATGTTGTCTATTGTGTGTGTACATAAATAGTAAAATAAATAAAAAAAAGGAATTTTTTATTTCCTTCATATCTTTCTCGCCTCCTGCTGAACTAGGTATATCCACTTAGTACTTAACCTAACTAAGCAAAACTATTTAAGTAGTGCAAGCATCGACATAACCTTTAACTCTTTAACCAACAAAACTGTCCACTATACCAATTCAAAAGTTCAAGTGAGCGAAACCACAAGCAAAAATGTTTTGACCATATTTATTAACGGTAATTTGAATTATACGATGCGGTGCTATGTCACCGCATCGATTGCGTGTCTCGTACCAGTGAGGTTCCACATCAACACAGGCGAATAGATGGTGATGAATACAAATGCTGGATCCAATGTGGGCGGATCACTGCACGTTTTTACACACTTTGTGAAAGAACAAATGGCGTGTTTTATCCACACCCACCAACAGAATGCAGTCATTAAATACTAATACGGGTTAATATTATTCTTTAATTAATTATAAAATATCCACATTAAGTTTCTTATGATAGCGATTGGAAAAACTTACCTAACGTGTCTTTAGATGCAGCTCTCTTCTCTAGATGCTGAATATTGGATCTTAAATATTTTTAACACTTGACTAGTGGAACTACCTTTATAAAAATACAACACTAAAAATTAACAAGTTAGCATTTTTTTTTATATCAGATTACATTAGTGTATGTACATACATTTCTGAAACGAAAATCTACATAAAAATAAGAATAGCGCCATCTGGCGGTGAGTAGTAGATCTTAAGCCACTCGGCACAGAAGTGGTATGATTTCATGAAACTTCTTTTAAATGTACGGCTCTATGCATTCTCAAATATTAAATTTAGGTATGCTTGATTATTTTTATTACTGTTACGCCGACTGCTTTACGAGAACATTCTAGGACTACGGTCGAGTCTAGAATGTTCCACGATGGAAGTGTCTAGAAAGTTCGAGAAAGTTCTGGACCTTTCTGGAACCTTCTAGAAGGATTGGTTCCACTATAGAGCCATCTAGAAGGTTCGGGAAGGTTGTAGAACTTTCTCGAAGGATGGGTTCCCCCTAAGGAACTACCTAGACATTGACGGAAGTTGTGGAAGTTTCTCGAAAGTGGGCCGGCCGTATAAATAGGCGACGGGTTAGCGGGAGGAGTCAGTCTGATTTTGGCTACGAAACGAAGCGATCGAAGTGAACGAATAGTGCGATATCTAAGTGATTAATGATAAATTCTGTAATTGCGATTAAGTTTAAGTGTTTGTGAAGTGTTTTAAACTGTTTTAAGATAATTAAAGATTTTTAGTGTTTATTTGGTAGTGTGTTAATTTATCCTATACCCAGCTCGTAACAATTGGTGTCAGAAGTGAGGATAAATTATGCCAATTCTACCAAAGGACGATACAGACGGTGTCCGCACCAGAAGTCATCGACAGCAAGATATGGACCAAAGGAGGTTTGGAGATTCTCCGACACAGACACCGGCTGGTGCCCAGCCTACGTCGGAGCCAGTCGCTGGCTCATCCGGAGTTTCTCCAGCACCTACGGCGCCAGACTTGACTGTTTTAATGGCACTACTGCAGGACCAGGCTCGCCGTCAAGAGGAGCAGGCTCGCCGTCAAGAGGAGCAGGCTCGCCAGTTGCAAGATCAGTTGCAACGAGATAAGGAGGAGCAGGCTCGCCGTCAAGAGGAGCAGGCTCGCCGTCAAGAGGAGCAGGCTCGCCGTCAAGAGGAGCAGGCTCGCCGTCAAGAGGAGCAAGCTCACCGGTTGGAGGAGCAGTTACAGCGAGATAAAGAGGAGCAGGTCCGCCGCCAGGAAGAACAGATGCTCCTGATAAAAGATCTTCACGCAACCTTTGGCAAAGATCTTAAGGTGATGAAGGAACATGTCCACCAGCATGAGAATCGTATCTCGGAGGCCGAGGTTCAGATTGCTGGTGTGAAGAAGGCCTTAGACGAACTTAAGGCTGGAGATGGGACTGTGGTTTCCGTGGTTGCTGCACCTTCAGCACGTGGGTTTAAAGTGCCTCCATTCGACGGAACATCTTCGTGGTCGGCCTATAAAATCCAATTTGAGGCTGTTATGAAGGCGAATGGCTGGACCAAAGCGCAAGCCATGACCGCGCTCACCTTGGGCCTCCGAGACCAGGCCCTAAACATCCTTGAGGCGCTCGGCAAGGATGTGACCTACGAGCAGCTGCTGGAGGCTTTAGAGTCCAGATACGGCGATGCGCACCTGGAGCACGTATTCCGAGCTAAGTTGAAGGATCGCGTTCAACGCAGTGCCGAGAATCTGCAGCAGTGGGCCCTGGAAGTTGAAAAGCTGGTCCGCAAAGCATACCAGTCTGTCCCTGCACTTATCAATGGGAATCTGGTACAGGCTTTCGTCGACGGAATACGCGACTTGGAAGTTAGAGCTGCTGTGAGACTTGGGCATCATGAGACGTTGAAAGACGCCTTGGCCCATGCCTTAGAAGTAGAGGCAGTGAGGCAGGACCACCGAACACACCGCATCAGAGAGGTGGTGGCGTCACCTGTACGTGACCGTCCGCAAGGGTACAGCCCTAGGTGTTACACCTGTGGAGAAAGGGGTCATCTTCGGTCAAGCTGTCCTAAGCGAAGCACACCGAGAGAAGATCAATCTCAGCAGGGTAGAGTAGCTGAAGTGACTGCCCAGCCACAGCAGGGAAACGAGTAAATGCCAGGACTGGGGGGCGGGTGCTGGCTGGTATTGAAAGAGCCCCGAGGATCTTGATCTCACAAGCTCATGACGGGAACAGCCTGACCATCAAAGGCGAAGTCAACGGAATACCATGCAAAGTGACGTTAGATACTGGAGCTTCTCACACGGTCGTCAATTCTCACCTAGCAAGTCGGTTTCTTGGGGACTACTTCAATAACCACGACAGTATGCAATTGTTTACAGCTACCGGTCAGCACATAACCGTCCGAGGCAAGAAGCAAGTGAAGTTAAAATTGGGTGACAGAATTTACTGTCACAATGTCATCGTGGCCGACATAGTGGACGATTGTATCCTGGGTTTGGACTTCATGCGGAAACATCGTTGTGAGATCGACGTTGATCAGGGAGTACTGAAATGTGGCTTAGAGGAAGTCTTCATGGAAGGTGCACCATCAGGGAAGGTGTACTGCTTGAAGAAGATTGTTCTTCCTAGCAGATCAGAAACGATCGTGCCAATTCGTCTACCTCAGTATTCTGGACACATAGTTCGAAGTGTTCTGATAGAAAGGGCGAACAATGACTTTCCATGGAAGACGGCACGAACCCTGGTAAAAGCCACCAACGTCGCAGCAGTACGCATACTAAATCCAAGTGACAAGGAGCAAGTGATTAAGAAGGGCACCTTGATCGGCACTTGCGAAGAAGTAGCTTGGATGCGTCAATTACAAGATCGGCCTACCGGAAATAAAATTCCTTGTGCAAAATTTGACGTGTCAACGCTTTTGGAAAACTGCGATTTATCTGAAGGAGAAAAGGACAAGGCTATGAAAATGTTACTTCAGTACGCCAGCATTTTCTCTACAAATGATGCTGACATAGGGAGAACTGGACTGGTTCAGCACAAGATTAATACAGGCAACGAGTTACCTATCCGTCAGCGACCAAGAAGACTGCCTGTTGCACGGGAAAAAGAAGTGGAAACCATGATTGATGGAATGGTGAAGGACGGTGTTATAGAGCCTTCATCCAGTCCATGGTGTTCACCTGTAGTCCTGGTGAAGAAAAAGGACGGCAGCATGCGTTTTTGTGTGGATTATCGACGACTGAACGACGTCACGAAAAAGGACAGCTATCCACTGCCTAGGATCGATGACACACTGGATACGCTGACTGGAATGAAGTGGTTTACCACGCTGGATCTGAAAAGTGGCTATTGGCAAGTAGAAATAGACCCCAAAGACAAAGAGAAAACTGCATTCTCAACAGGAAAGGGGTTATGGCAGTTTAAAGTTATGCCATTCGGATTGTGCAATGCTCCTGCAACATTTGAAAGGCTGATGGAGCAAGTACTCGCCGGATTGATTGGAGACGCATGTCTTGTATATCTAGACGACATAATCATCGTGGGCCGTACATTTGAAGACCACCTTAAAAACCTCAACCGAGTGCTGTCGAAAATCCAAACAGCAAATCTCAAGTTAAGTCCGAAGAAGTGCTCGTTTTTCCGGAAACAAGTGAACTTCTTAGGACACATAGTTTCGGGGGAAGGTGTTCAAACAGACCCGGAAAAAGTAGTCGCCGTCAAGGACTGGCCAGTTCCGAAAGACAAGACACAGGTCAGAGCATTTTTGGGTTTGTGCTCCTACTATCGACGGTTCGTAAAGAATTTTGCCGACATTGCGAAACCTTTACACAAGCTCACTGAGGAAAAGCGACAATTCTGTTGGGACGAGAGCTGCGACGTCGCATTTCAGGAATTGAAGAAACGTCTGTGCAAAACACCTATTTTGGGATATCCTGACACTGAAAATGACTTCATAGTTGACACAGATGCAAGTAATACTGGAATTGGGGGCGTGCTGTCTCAACGGAAAGGAGACCAGGAGGTTGTGATTGCTTACTTCAGCAAATCTTTATCCAAACCGGAAAGAAATTACTGCGTTACTCGACGGGAGCTGCTTGCCGTAGTAAAAACATTGCAGCATTTCAGTAAATATTTGCTGGGGCGGAAATTCCAGCTGCGAACTGACCATGCTGCCTTGAAGTGGCTATTACAGTTCAAAAATCCGGAGGGACAAGTGGCGAGATGGATTGAGCTACTGCAAGAGTTTGACTTCGTAACTGAACATCGCAGTGGGAGAACTCACGGTAACGCAGACGCCTTGTCAAGAAGACCTTGTCCTGAAGATTGTAAGCACTGTGCCAGGCAAGAGACTAAGGAGGTAGCAACCGTGAGGATGCTTAGAACAGATCTCAGCGATGAATGGAAGGAAACCCTACAGCAAGCTCAGCAAAATGACTTGGACATCAAACCGATTTTCGAGTGGATCACAGCTGGTGCTCCAAAACCCAAGTGGAGTGATGTGGCAGCGATGAGTTCCATCACAAAGAGTTATTGGGCACAATGGGACAGCTTGGTTATCCAGGATGAAGTCTTGTGCCGTAAATGGGAAAACGCTCGAGGGGACAGGTGTCATCTACAAATGGTTGTCCCTAAAGCTAAAGTACCGGATGTTCTACGGCTATATCATGATGGATGTTCAGGCGGACATATGGGGGTAAAACGGACTCTACTGAAGATCCGAGAGCGGTTTTACTGGATCCACTGTCGAGAAGATGTGGAGGACTGGTGTCGCAAATGTACCACTTGTGCGGCTGTAAAAGGACCCCAAACACGCAGCAGAGGTGCATTAAAACTGTACAACGTTGGAGCCCCCTGGGAACGGATAGCACTCGACGTTGCGGGACCATTTCCGGAAAGTGAAAGCGGGAACAAGTACTTCATGGTTGTCATGGATTACTTCACCAAGTGGCCAGAAGTGTTTGCCATTCCTAACCAAGAAGCTACAACAGTCGCAGATAAATTGGTTCAGGAAGTTTTCTGTCGTTTTGGAGTACCCTTGGAAATTCATAGTGATCAAGGAAGGAATTTTGAATCACAAGTATTTCAGGAGACTTGCCGATTGATGGGTACCCACAAAACCAGAACCACCTCTTACCACCCACAATCTGATGGAATGGTGGAACGTTTCAACCAAACGTTGGAAAGATATTTGGCAAAAGTCGTGGAAAGCAGGCAAAGGGATTGGGACAAGCACATACAGCCGTTTCTTTTGTCCTACCGTAGTGCAGTCCACGAAAGTACGACTGTGACACCAGCCTTCGCGAACTTTGGAAGGGAATTACGGTTGCCAGCAGATTTAATCACTGGAACTGCTCCTGATGCTCCACGCAGTGTAACCGATTATGCAAGTGACTTGCGTAACAAGTTGAATGACGTGTATGAGCATATCAGACAATCCGGCCAACAAATGTCTGAGAGGATGAAGACCCGTTATGACCGGAAGGCAAACAGTAGAGGGTTCGACGTGAATTCACTGGTGTGGCTGCATAACCCAGTGCGTAGCAAGGGGAAGTCTCCGAAATTGCAAGCAAAATGGGATGGACCATACCGAGTCGTGACCAGGATCAACGATGTCACCTATCGGATACAGAAGGGTCCACGAGGTGCGCCTAAGATCGTACATGTAGACCGATTAGCGCAATACTACGGGACTAACGATGCTCGGGACGAGCATGTCTAAGGAGGGGGCAGTGTTACGCCGACTGCTTTACGAGAACATTCTAGGACTACGGTCGAGTCTAGAATGTTCCACGATGGAAGTGTCTAGAAAGTTCGAGAAAGTTCTGGACCTTTCTGGAACCTTCTAGAAGGATTGGTTCCACTATAGAGCCATCTAGAAGGTTCGGGAAGGTTGTAGAACTTTCTCGAAGGATGGGTTCCCCCTAAGGAACTACCTAGACATTGACGGAAGTTGTGGAAGTTTCTCGAAAGTGGGCCGGCCGTATAAATAGGCGACGGGTTAGCGGGAGGAGTCAGTCTGATTTTGGCTACGAAACGAAGCGATCGAAGTGAACGAATAGTGCGATATCTAAGTGATTAGTGATAAATTCTGTAATTGCGATTAAGTTTAAGTGTTTGTGAAGTGTTTTAAACTGTTTTAAGATAATTAAAGATTTTTAGTGTTTATTTGGTAGTGTGTTAATTTATCCTATACCCAGCTCGTAACATTACGTTTCAGTGTTTAGTCCAATTTGCCTCTTAATTCACACTTCATGCTAAAATCGGCGAATATGTAAATTGTCGTCAAAAGTGAACAAACAGTACTACGTTATAGTAGAGGTAGAGGCTGGGTAGATAATAATAAAAAATAAATAACTACTGAAAAACAGTACGTAAAATTAAGGATTTTTGTTTAACTGAAAAAAAATCTAGGTAAGTACTCGTACCTACTGTTCTATTTGTTCTGTTTTCGGAAAGTCTTATAATGTTGCCAAACCAAATATTCATAAAGCAATAGCGAGTAGATAGATAGGTAAGTTTATACCTACTTACGACTTCAAAAATAATGATTGTCAGGTCTATTAACCACTACTTATTTCATTTCATCTACCTAACAGACTACTTATTGTCTTGCCACTTAGAACTCAAAAAGTTAACGAGCGAAAGAAAATCATTTTTCCACATTTTACGTATATGTTCGGGTACCTACGGAAAATCTGCATTCTGCGAATGTGACCTGTAGGGACCGTGAGTCTGAGTTTCTATCCGCTTTAGGAATTTGAAATTGAAAACATTCGTTGAGCGAGCTTTCGCTATGCCACGATCACTTCATTGGGTACCTATGTAATTCACAAAACGAACAATTGGGTGATTAGGTACCTCGAATGGTTATAGTTACGTAGTACTTTTGTATATTAATAGAGATGGGCAACGATCGTCACTCACTGGACGCCTGTCGGACCAAATTGCCGTCACATGGCCAGATATTGCAGAGGGTAGAGAGGTTTGGAAGGAGAAAGGGAAGCCTAGCAGTGACACAATGAATAAGCTAACAAAAAAAAAGTGTTTATTTATTAAAGTAGCTACTTAAGTATTTAGCACGTAGTGTCTACTGCTGGGAGTGCTGGGCAAAGCCTTCCTTCCATTCTTTCCATTGGTTACGATTCTCCACTGCCTTTGCACTTCTAACTCCTTATAGGTGCCTAGTGCAGTTTCTGAAACCTGGACACTGATCACAAATTCGTAACAGAATTGATGCGTTCGAAATGTGGTGCTGGCCCAAAATGTTAGGCATTACCTGGACGGCGCGCCGCACAAACGCCTCGATTCTGTACGAACTAAAAGTTAAACTCGCCTATCGACCATCTCCATGAAACGACTCCTACAGTACTTCGGACACGTGGCAAGGAAGGAGTCTGATAGCTTGGAGATGCTTATTGTGGCTGGTAACGTGGAAGGAAAAAGGGGCCGTGAAAGATCACCAACCCGATGGACATATGCGGTGAAGGAAGTCTGCAAAGGAAATTTCCAGGCATCTGTCCGCATGGCCGAAAACAGTCCAGCATGGAGAGCGCTGGTGGAGAAGGCGACGACCTCATGTGGTCACGACCCTCAGTCATGAAGAAACGACGAAGAAGAAAGAAGTGCAGTTACAAGTTGTTCAAGGATTTTTTGGCGCAAAGCCAACATAATTGTTTATCATATTGTTCATATTTTTTTTGTTATGATGGTTGTTATGCAGTTTGAGCAACATATCATTTATGCTTTATTTTAAAGTAACTTTGTGTTAATGTCCGTAGAATTTACTTTTTTCTCTGTATTTTATAAGTGGAGACCTGTAATTGGCTTCCAGACTATTATACTGTCTTTGTTCTGTTTGTTTTAGCTGTAAGTCTCCCATGTTATTTAAATAAATAAATAAATAATATCCCTAATACTAATTATTTTGCGATAGATCCGCACAACGTTAACACGATATTAACAGCGTTCCCTCAGTTCTTAACGTAAGTAGGTAAGAAACGCGCTCGCAGAATGTTTGCACAACAAATTCAAAGCGAATGATGGCGGTAACTACTCCTACCGTCCAAAGCTGTTACCCATAAATTCTTACAAGAAATGAAGTCTTGTGTGTAGTTTAAATTGACTAAATCATCTGTCAAGGGAATCCTTGTCAATTTAAATACTTAGTATTATTGTGATTACAATAAGCAGGTGTCTCCAAATTCGTACAAACGTATCGGCCCAAATTGGTGACCATCAAACGGTCGACCCACATGATCATGTGAGTGATCGTTTCATTTCTCCGTCTATGTTAATTATGATACAATCTTTGTCAAATTTGAGACAATTTGGAGTAATAAAATAAAGTTTTATGTCGCATTTACTTTGATGCGGTATCTCGTAGCATGTAATTATCTGACAAAAGGACTACGGCGACCCGGGTGGGTCTACCTCCTACCAAATGCGTTTTCTTTCATTAATGACTTTTTAAATTACGATAATTTGACAAAAAGACGGACTTATTAGACGAATGGCAGGTACTATTAGTTTTATCTTAGGATTTTTTATTTTTGTATTTGTTTCTAATATTTTTTTTTGTATAGACTCACTAAGAAACACTAGTATATAAACAATTGATTATATATAAAACTAAGGTCTATTCTACCGAAATTATGAACTGGATTTTAATTTTAAAACATAAAACACATTCACTTAACATTGTTAGTAAGCAGATAGTTTAAAGTAAATTGCTTCATATTTTATTCAGATAATAGTAGCAAAGGTTAAATAATAAAAAAACACGATTTATCAAAGAAAAGAGAAGGATACAAATTTTTATATACTAAAGACTAGTAAATAATGATGCAGTACTTTAATGGATTCGAAATGAAAGCAACCAGCAATTTTCTTTGAAATTTTAATTATATTGAACATCACTGCAATTTTCTTATACCCGTTGCGATCAAACTACTTTATTATTCTATTAAAAAGACCGACGTCAATAGCATAGTGGACAAAGAAATCGGTGCAAAAATTGACGAGTTTTCTTTGTGATTTTCTTTTAGAAAATGTTAGGCTGCGAACGCGGCCTCAATAGAGCCGAGTCTTTTGTTAATGCGTTCCCGTTACAGTCCCACGGAAATACAGGTATCACCCGCAACACTACTCTATAATCTTGCCGTAGCCTCGTATTATGCATAGAAAACAACAGTTGGTAGGACAATGAAAAAAATCCCATAGCTACATGGAAAATCTAATGCTATTAGAGGTTATTATGTCCAACGTAGGTAACTAGATGTATTAAATACAGGTAGTGTGAAAATTACCGTTTTTCTACCAACACATTATAGGCCGCGACGTACTGTTGTGACAGCTGAAGTTGAAATTTTAAAACAATAATAACAGAGAATGATTGTTGCTGTATTTATTTTGCAGCGTCTAACCACTGGTTGTGGCACTGTCTTGGAAAAACGGAAAAATTACATTAAATATACACGAGTCTAGTACTTAAGCGACGCCCTCGCTTCACAACATTGTGATATCAATTCCTTTTATTAGAATCAGGCAATTATCCATTAGAAAAGGTATACCTGCATGTATCGTACGAGGTAAGTACGTAAAAGTAAATTATCCTTGCAATTAAAATAAAATTGTATTACTTGCATCACTTAATCTCAGCCCAAAGTGAGACTTTAATTTCATATACGTACCTTTCTATGTTTTAGTTCACTCTGTAGATGCACCCGCCCGAAAAAAGGTCAGACACCCAAAAGCGTTCCATGATCATTAAACTTTTAAAAGCTATTTACTCTTACCTACTTTGTTTCTTTATTTACACAGGAGTACATAGGTGACAGAGTCTGCTCAGGTGAACTGAAACTCGCTTATGAGACCTAGCCAGAACGATTGATCGCCCCCGTAAACGCCCGTACTGCAACTTTCATCGCAATCGTTAGAGCTATTTTCGAGAACGTGATTACAGATATACAAACATGCAAATACAATACATTAAACAACAGTTATTTGTTACATTATCTTTCCATTCCATCATACTTGCATAGGTATTTATTCCATTGGTATATATTTTGCCTTTGTATTTACATTTTTTACTTAATGTTTTAAATAGTTATTTGTATGTTTTATGTATTCCATTCTCTCTTCTTCATTTACACACTATGTCTGCATCTCTTTTTTTATATATCTCCTTTCGCAGGTATACTGGAAGAGATATCTTTAGAAATAAGCATCACCTTTGTACATTTTTTTTTTTCGTAACTTCTTCTCTACTGTATTTAGTGTGTACATCAATTGTTAAATAAATAAATATTGCTCATTAAATAGTATAGGATATATAGTGTAGTAGGAATATTAGATTAATGAAGATCTCGGGAAGAAACGAACAACATTCCGCGCCTCCAGTCAGTCCTTTACAGTGGAGACTTAGAAAACTGTGTCCATAAAACATAGAATGCAAAAAATACATTTAAAAAACACAAGCCACAAAAAAAAAAACAAACAAAAAAAAAACCAAGCGTCGTAGCATCGGGGGTCCGCTTTGTTTCGTGCTTGTGTTAAGCGGTCTATTTTTATTTCAGGCTTTTTAAACTTATATTATTTTTTCAAAACCTCGACTGTCCCACTCCTGGGCAAAGGCCTCCACCAGTCTTTCTACTTTTCTCGGTGTTGCGCCTCTTCTCGCCAATTATCGAACACAGGGAAAGTTATTACTTTAAAAACAACCTGAGCCTTTATGGGGGAATCGGGGGTGAGCAGTGGGAGGTGAGTCACACCCCCCCCCCCTCCCCCATCCTGGCGATGCCCACGGTGACAAATGACCAACCTGTGGAAGTTGTTTATATCCCTTCATTAACTAGAAAAGAGGTGATGATCTTCGAACGGCAGCGCAGATTTTCTTGAAACTAAGAACACTCTCAATTAAGACACCTGTCAAGCGAAGCCAACTTTATCGAAATCGGTTCATCCGTTCAGAAGCTACGATGTCACAGACAGACACTCAGATACACACGTCAAACACCCCACTTTATTGGTCGGGGGTTTAAAACAAACACACCTGACAATAATTATATAGTGATATTGGTAGGTATTGTGGTTTTTTGCAGACAGAAGAATAACGGCTACTAATTATTGGAAATTAATGGTCAAAAATCATCAATCATCTCCTTTGTATTCTTCAATATTGGCAGATAAGAATATCTTTACCCGAAACAACATCATCCTCACGGCAACGACCGCTTTTTTTTTTTTTTTTTTTTCCGGATGGGAAATCATCAAATGACTTCTCCCGCTCTGGGCGGAGCGGGAGGGAGTGTCAGACTTGTACTGACTAAAACCCACCCATGTTCCTTCTTCGCCCTTTGTGTTCCAGGGCCGCGGTATCTCTTTCGAACAACCCGCAGCCCTGGCAGGCATCGGCCCTTTCGGACCCCTTCTGGTTTGCTGACATCTCCTTGAGGCGCGCGTGGAACACGTACGCGCCGTCGACACGGCCTGTCGTCGTGAGACGGACGGACGGTGAGCTAGCCCATTACTCACCGTCCACAGGCTCGCGCCTACGGTGGCCGGGGGCCACTGGTTGCCCCCCGACGCCCGGGGCGTCTCCCGCGGCGGCTGGGACGTGAGGTTCTCTCCCTCTCACGTTCCGCCACCTCCTTCGCTAGCATGACTGCTTCGCAGAAGGAGGCGACGGCATCCCATTCCCTCTCGCTCCGGACCATGGATTGAACCAGGGCCGGACGCGAGAGGTCGCCGCCGCCAATCGCCGCTACGAGGACACGGCGGTGCTCAGCCCAAGCGGGGCAGAGCTCCACGGTGTGCTCCACCGTGTCCTCCGGCCGATCCTCGCAATGGTAACACCCGGGCGTTTCCTCCCGCCCAATTCGGTGCAGGAACCTCCCGAAACAACCGTGTCCGGTGAGGACCTGCGTCAGGCGGAAGGTGAGGGCGCCGTGCCGCCTCTCTAGCCACTCCTCAAAGAGGGGACTTATCGCCACTATTGTGGCGTGCCCTGCACGTGGTTGCGACAGTCGCTGTCTCCATGTCGCCATGAGATCGTGCCGGAGGTCTGTCCGCTGAGCGACAATTTGCCGCGGCAGCGGAGTTTCCCCCCGGCGTAGTGCCTCCGCGCGCCATTCATGCAGGCGCGCGAGGACCATCGCCTCCAGATCCCATGGCGGCAATCCGGCCAAGAGGCTCGCCGCCTCGCCGGAGATCGTGCGGTACCCCCGGATCAGCCTTACGGCTACAACCTTCTGGGGCGCGTTTAAGTAATGGGCGGCTCGCTGCCTCAAAGAACGCGCCCACACCGGGGCCCCATAAAGGGCCATGGACCGCACGACTCCCGCGTAGAGCCTCCGGCAGGAGGCGTTTGGACCCCCCAGGTTGGGCAAGAGCCGCTTGAATGCAGCCCCTGCCCGTTCCAGTTTTGGGGCCAAACGTCGGAAGTGCTCAACGAAGTTCCACCGGCTGTCGAGGACAAGCCCTAGGTACTTTAGTGTCGACTAGACGCCGATGGGAACCCCTCCTACCGTCAGTGTGGATCCCGACGGTGGCGCATTCCGAGGCCCATGAAAGCACATGGCCTCGGACTTGTGCAATGCCACCTCGAGACCCAGTTGCCGGATTCTCTCCACGACTATCGCAACCCCGCGTGTCATAAGTTCGGCCGCCGCCTCGTGCGACCTCCCCTGTGCCAGCACCAGCGTGTCGTCAGCGTAGCAAACAACGCTGACACCGCTAGGGAGGTCGGCGCGCAGCACCCAGTCGTAGCCGATGTTCCACAAGGGCGGCCCCAGAACCGATCCCTGTGGAACACCGCACGACATCTCTCGCCGGTTCCACTCTCCATTGCGACCAGGGTAGATGACGGCCCTGTCCGTCAGGTAGTCCCCGACCACACGACGAAGGTAGGTCGGCACCCGGTGATACCGGAGTGCCTCCTTTATGCAGCTCCAGGGCATGGTGTTGAAGGCGTTGGCGATGTCAAGAGACACCGCCAAGACGACCCCACCCCGAGACACTGCATCCCCCGTCGTGAGAGCCCTCACGCGCATGATGGCGTCCACCGTCGAGCGCCCCCTGCGGAAACCAAATTGGTGTTCCGCTAGGTCCGGCCCCATCCCCACAAGGTGCCCGGCGAGGCGGTTCGCAATGACTCTTTCAAAGAGCTTGCCCACCTCGTCGAGCAACACAATGGGCCGGTATGCGGACGGAGAGTCCGCAGGGCGCCCCGGCTTCCGGATGAGGACCAGCTTCCCCGTCTTCCAACGAAGCGGGAACTGGCCTCTCTCCAGGCATGCGCTTAAGAGCCCTTCCAGTCGGGGCCCGAGAGCCTCCGAGGCCAGGACCCAGGCTTTGCCAGGCAAGCCATCGGGTCCCGGGGCGGTATTTTTGGCTTTAAGCCTGCCTACCGCCACTCTCAGGTCTACCCCGGTCACTTCGGGAATGTCGTCATCGTCCTCGTTGTGGTCCACTTCTGGCACCGCAAGCGGCGGAGCCATAGGCGGGGGAGGATGTTCCCCTCGCAGAGGGAACAGAGCGCTCACCACGTCCTCCACGAGCTGAGGGCGGAGACTCTGCGTCAGCGGGGGGGCCCAGGTGCGGAGTTTGACGGCAACGACCGCTTTAGGTAACGAACAGATTTGGTAGACCAGTATTCAACCGAATCTTCTTCAACTGCGTAGACTCTACGCCGTAGAGCACGACGAATACCTAATACTGAATTACCTACATATTTTTCCGTTCAGGACCCCTTAATACTACTGCAAACGTAGCATCTAATATTAAACTTAATCAAAGAGCTACTCCAACCACTAGTAAGTATTTACTAGGTAGTAGATTACAAACTACGTCCATCTACGTTCTACGTCCATAAGTAGAAGGGAAAAGTAGGAACAGAAAATTGACATAACAATCAAAGAAGTTCTTTGCTTTGTAATTTTACTTAGGTTAAACGTCGTAAACCATATGAGGGCTTCCAATGCTGAATGGTAGATGTTTTCGAATTTTTTGCTCTAGAATGTCAGTTTTATCACGATGTATAGGTGTACCAGTGTACAGTCACGACCACTGATAATTATACAGGAACTTTTGAAAGTTATTTTCTTCTTCTGTTTCAATTTAATGTTACTACGAACATGTTATTTTGAAGCCCGTAATATTATTAAATAAATAGACCTCATTTATAGGTATTTCCCGCGTAGATACCGTTAAATAAAGTTTTTAAATTTGTTTAAGCATAAAAATATGAATGCTTGTGCCTGTATATATACCTGTGTCTATATACTATATAGACAGGTGTATACAGCCGTAGTGCCTGTAGCATCGAATCAATTTGCAACAGTATACCGGCCCGCTGCCCGCTACGCTCACCGCTCGTCCCGTAATCACTGTGATCTCGCGACCGACGCCGCGGGCCGTGATTATGTCATTAGGTGTAGTCTCACTATGTCCCGGATATCAAAGTCGATGAAAAGCCCAATAGGAATATCGCCGACAGCTATCGATCAACCAATTGTCTCCAATGATACGTTATAGTTTTGTACAAGTTATTTGTTGGACAGCTCTAGTTTTCTGTTCGTTTTTAAATACATAGAAGGTATGCAGATTATACATGCAGGATTCTTTTTTGAGATAACAGAAGCATTGCATTACAAAAAATAAGTAAATCTACGTGGTCATTCATAAAAATAGAGATTGTTTTAATTAAACTGCTTCAAAAAAGGGTTCTCTAGAAAATTAAGAAAAGTCAAACAATTCTGAAATAGTTCATAGGAAGGACAAATTCTGCTTGTGGGCAGAGCAACTTGAAAATGAAGCCTGTATTTTACAGTAGGTATTTCACAAAACCCAGCTCTGTAAATATTTTAACAAATGGATAAATGTCAAAACCAAACGGTCGTTATGACGAGAACAAACAAAATAGATGCACACAAACTTTTGTTAGCCGACAATATACGTGAGTTTTATAGCAAGTAATGTGAGAATAAAGTAGATTGTGCGCATGTGGGCGTGTCCAGGCCGCCGATTGGACCGGCCCACGCCAATGCGTGTGCGCCGAACAGAAGCCGCCCGACATGCTCTTATTATGTGTTTCATAAAGTAAATCCCTTATTACACACAATTTTATATTATTTTCATGTGAACATGGGTTTCCAATATCCCATTGCACAATCCAAGAATCATTATCCACGGCAGTTGCTATTTCTATAGCGATTACCTTCACATCTTGCAATGACTCCACGTAGGCGTTCCAGAGACATTTAAAACATAAATATGACATGCGTGTGAGCAGTCGTTTATGAAATGTGACCTTAGGAGTAAATATAAGTGGTCTTGCCATCCAACCAAACCTGCCAGTCAGCTTCCTAAGAACGTTTAAACGTCTGATATTACCAATAATTGAAGACGTTGGATCATTAAGACTGCTGGGGCTGGTTCTATGTTGATTACTCGTAGTTATCAAGAATTTGAGCATCGATCGACCTATATTACAGAGGTACGAGGACTACGGGCGCTTCTTCGTAATAACCATGATGATACCTGAAATTATATGATTTGTGAGGAATTTTGTTGAAAATGGCGAAAACATTACAGAAAAGTACAGGGGTCGTAACGACGCGGGGCGGCGCACCGGCCCTGCGGCCTCAGGGCAGCCGCTCCGCAGGCCGTATGCAAATTAAACGTAATCAAAATAATAATTTCGTATGAGGCAAGGAGAAACAGAACGGTACAAGAGAGTGGTCGAGCTCTCGCTCTAGCGCGCTCAACATCAGAGGGCCAGAAAGAAAAAACACCTGCTGCCCCGACCGACCATCGTCCATCGGAAATGCAAATAGCCAGCGCCCGATTCGCTTTTATTATTTTGTATTGTTTCAACTTAGGTAATTACACACGCGATAGCGACTTAATGCGCGATATTACTGTAAGTGGAGTGAAATATTTCAGTAGTGATTATATGGTTAAGCAGGGCAGTCAAAACGTGATGAAGTCCGCTATAGGAACGATACAAGTAAAATTGGTTTAATGGTGCTTTCTAGTAGCAATTGTATATATGAATTATGCACACTTCAGTCAATTATGCGTCATTCAGAAGACGTTAGTGTACCCTATTAATGAAGTTAACGGTTATTTCTGTTTGGTTTTATATGGTTCTAGAACCCGATCAACCATCATCGGATTATTTCTAACGGTACCTATTTTTAAAAGACACTTCACATCGGTGCATAGATTGTTCTCCACGTTGGCACATACTCGTACCACTCTTGTCTGTATCTATCTTGTCACGCGGTCAAACATGAAAGTAGGTATTTTAGTGGGTTTTACACCAATTTTTTAAGGTTGGTACCGAAGAGTGCTGGGTCGGTGATACAAGAAATTTAAGATAACATCGTGAAGGAACGGACTTGTCTTAGAATTAAAAAAAAACTAAGTAATATGACGTCCACCTACAATAAACCCTGAGCCCCAGTAGTGCGAGCATAATTTATGCTGATTAGGTGTCTGCTGCTGCTATTATAGGGAGACATGTATGCAGATGCCTAATCCTGTCAAGGTAAATTCCATGGCGTATCTAGGTGATTCTCTTTAAAAACTCACTTTAAATATAGTAGTTTTACCTACCCGTACAGGGTCTGAGTGGTGTCCCACTCCCTCACACACATAGAAGCTTGTGTTCCAGCAGTAGGAACGTCATTGGCTGAGTATTATCAGGACAGGGTAATTGAATCCAACCGCTGTCTATATACCTACATATATAGGTTAACGTAATATAACAATAGCTAGATAATCAGGTTTAGGTACATAAGATATAGTTACCTGAAAAGGCGGCAACTACTCACGATTCTAACGTGATAATAATGTACCCAAGGAACAAATTGGCGTCTACCATTTAAGGCACATATCGCTGTAGGCTATTTAACAAATAAGTGGTACCTAGATTATTAAATTTAAAGGTTAAATCAGAAAATACCGATAAGCTTTAACTATTAGGTAGTTGGACACCATTTAAATCTTGTGATTTCTGTGAAATCAAATTCAATGGTAAAATCTCCTCTGGTGACCGGTCTTTATTGAAATCATATCAGGAACATTCAATCCTGAATGTTAAAAATTAAAAAAATTAAATTTAAATTTTAAATTTAAAAAGTTTTTTTTTTTTTAAATGTTCGAACTAATGTTGCTGCTAGGCCCACAGATACCGATTTTTCGTTTTTTGCTTGGTACAACTTGGGTTTGATGGCCATATTCTGTCTGCTACAAAACCTCGACGACAAGTAGCCCAATATTTTATTATAGAAGAAAATTATATATTATATTAATATATTAATATCTATTAATATCTTTGAAAAAGAGACATCGCTTATGCCATATTGATAGGTCACACAGATACATAATACATACCTACGGGGCTTACAAATCAATATATATACATAATTGATTGATACCATTCCAGTTGCAAAACACATAGATACCTATGTGTTTTGCAACCTGGAAGGTATATATATATATTCTTGAACAACAGCAAGAGCTTTGTTTGGTTTAAAATGGTTTCAAATTCTCTCATAACCTTTTATTGCGGAAAATTTGAATTTTCATTTGATTAGAGATATTGAGAGCAGCGGTGGCCCAGTGGTGGCAGCCCCGACTTACGAGCAGTAAGCAGTGGGCCCGAACCCAGGCAGGCGCATTACGTTTTGTAATTTATTTCATCACCGCTGCCCTCAAAAACGGTGAAGGAAAACATCGTGAGGAAACCGGCATGTCTTAGAACTAATAATTCAAAGACATGTGACATCTACCACTCCGCACTGGGCCCGCGTGGTGGCTTACAGCCCACTCCCTCTCAACCTCTCATAGAGAGGACGCCAGTGTCCCAGCAGTGGAAAAATTATAGGCTGATGATGATGATGATTGGTAATAGGTTCTTTCAGTTAAGACTTCCATTCCTCGTATATAATTAAAGAGAAGCTCGTTGCCATATCCCCCCAGCAAACCGCAGAGACGAAATCACACAAAGCACAGGAACATGGGCCGTTGGCACAGTTGTCAGAGCTACCGTTTAATTAAGGCCACGCTTGGCTAGCAGCGAGCCCGTGGTTAGAACTCGTCACGCCGCACGCCAATTGGACACGATTAAAAATAATTTTCATTTTTGATGTCATTTCGCTCGTTACTGAACTCCCTGATGCGAATAATTCCTCTGTTATAAGGACCGGTATAACATTATGTGTATCTACTTGCAGTACTGTAAACCGCATATTAATTTGATGTTATTTGCGTCAGAGATAATCACGCTGTTTGCGTATCGTTTCGCTTATTTGTGTCGGTGGTTTGTCGTATGTCTATAAATGTCCTTCAACTGGTAACAACGGTACCAAAAGAATGAAAGTATTCCTGCCAGAAATGTGATAGAAAAAAGTTATAATTTGCTCGTTTTTATAAATAATGGTACGGAGCCCTTCGTGCGCGAGTCCGACTCGCACTTGGCCGGTTTTTATAACTCTCTCATTTCTATTTAGTAAATCTTTAAAGCACGATTTTGGCCTATTATGTAAATAAGAACTCTTTTGATAGGGATTTAGGATCGTAGCTGGTAGCGTTCTGTGGTTTCTGCCTACTCCCATGGGGAAACAGCGTGAGCTTGTGTATGAATGTAGGTATGATAAGGGTTATTCATAGTACGACATATGTTTTACTATACGGTAATCCTAAAGTGAGTTATAGAGCCCCTACGCCGCCGTAGACCCAGCGTAGCACGGTCTACGCCGCCGTAGACCCGGCGTAGCAAAGTCTACGAAATATATTTTGACGGTTCTTAACTCTAATATTGACATAATTTCATACTAAATGCTTTTTGGGAATTATGAATTTCATTCAGTATATTGTTTGCAACATTGTAATTGTAATAGAGACGAGAAAAACAAAATACAGATGCTTTCAGACAACTGAAAACGTAACATAAAAAATTGCTGACGATTCAGCTTCGAATAGCGTTATTACTATTGTGTTTATTTCGGGTAATAATACATATAGAGGTGCTAAGTAGGTTTCTTCTTGGTTTCATTACTAGTTTAGCTTATTTCATTAATAGCACCTACTTCAATTTACGTTTTTGGAGTACACGTAGTGTCAGCATTAATATTACGAAATGCAATCATATTAAAAGCATTTTGGATTTTAAACTATTCCTCCCTCTAGTAATTGCTCCTGTATCGTGGGTGCATACACAAACCTTTAATATTACATCCACAAACAGTCACACCCGGAACAACTACCTCAAGACCATAATACTCGTACCAAAGATAATACCAAAACCAAATATTTGTTCCGTGCGGAGCAGCCAATCTCTCAGCCACTGCGCCAACCGTACCGCCATATTTGTTAGAATTAAAGACGTGTCGTAGTTTTAAAACCATAGTTTTAAGTAGGTAGGTACCAGAGAAACCTTCCTAACAAACTTCGTCATCAAGGTTATTTTTTACCTCCGTGTATTCACAAAGATGCCGTTTGTTGTATATTCACATATATACACTACCTTGTAACACATGAACACAATCGTGAGTAAGTATATACACACGAGCATACATAAGTAGCATTTACCGACACAAGGGCACTGGTTATTACGCAAATTACGGCAAATAATAGACCGGTGACAATTAGATGATTTTCTTGAATGAGTACCAATTGCTAGGTATCTTCCTTACCCTATATACGAGTGAACATGTGTGATAAACAATTATATTTTAACCCTATTCAATATTTATGAAAGATGCGACAAAAACTGTATTTTAAGCAGCTGAGGTAAAGCCGCAATTATCAATTATTTACAACTGTCTTAAAATAATTCGAGATGCTTTCTGATTTCAGAGAAACTGGTGAACTCTTTAATATACTTTTAACACCCAATGTTTCAGCTGAATTGCAACAACGCCCATATTTAGAGGGATTCCTTGATATTTCCTACGATTGCACGAAAACGGAGAAAGAAAGTAGGTACCCACAAGTACTCACATTTTTACCTGATGGGAAAAAGTTTGAGTTTACGTATTTTTCATTTTAATTTAACTTTTAATTTTAACCAAAAAATTACCGTAGCATGAAATGATCAAGATTATATCATTTTAAACTTTGCTGCTGACTTGCTTATGCTTCTTTACACGGACGTAACTCTTATTTTATGAATAGACAAATTCTTTGAAAACCTTGCTCTGATAATGCTGACCTCGTTTAAAAGATGGCTTTCGATGACCATCTTTTAAGCTTCACCCACGTAAAGCTAGGTTGGGAGACCCAGAGAATAAACCAATCTGGACTGATAGGTAAAAAGATAATTTTAAAATATTAAAAATTGAGCATTTTTGCCCTTCCTTTTTAGCTGGAGCCTTCACAATAGCTACTTACAACATAGTTTTACCAATGCAGCAAAGGTAGATAGGTACCTACCATAGGCCTGAATCCTCATTACCATACAGGTTAATACCGAAACGATTTGAGTTCACGCTTTTACCGGCAGTCGGCATTACCGACGGTTCGGCGGCGGCAGTAGTGCGTTAGATGTGCGCAATTTGCCTCCATTTGCCGTAATGACAGGCCGCGTCTGTGCTCATGGATGCTGCATAATGAGCCGATCCCGCCGATTGATCTGCGTGCCTATGCACCTAGCTATAACTAGGCGTAGCTCGTAGGTAGCCTGCCAGCAACGAATGATCTAGCATTACTGTGTTGTAATTAGAAGTGATTGGAGCGATTTGCTCAGAATATCGGAGGCTGTAGGTAAATACGTAGGAGAGTGCCAGTTGAAGATGAAGCGTTGCTGTTTTAAGTAGGTATCAGGAATGGCAAGTATCAGCCATTGTTCTGCGGGGTCTGTTCTCCAAAGGTAGGTCGGGAATTATAATTGAATACTTAATTATATCACATAAAACTATACCTACTACACCTGACCACAGACAGAATGCAAGTGTTTAACGTCTTCAAAAATATGTATCTAAATGCGTAGTAAATGCTTTTAATAAGGAAAACCAAACAGTTTTCAAGTACCAGTAATCTCAATTTAAAAAAGTCGGCACTAAGGTTGAATTTTCATACATTTATTCAATGGCAGAGAAGAGAAAATGCTGTCTATAACTAGCACTAGTTAAACACAATAACACTCGTATTATTGACATCATTAAACCGATAGTTATCAAATAACAACCGATGCATAATAAATTCCTCATTCAAGGGTTGTTTGACCAAACGGGCGCGGATTGGGAGCGGCGGCCATAGAGGGTATCTACTGGAACGAATGAGTTACAAAAGCATATGTTTTGGCCCTAGAGTACACCTTATCATTTACCACATTACGTGGGCAATGATTATAGTAATCTGCTCATGAGGGTACAATAGCGCTGCACTCGCTTGCCATGCCACTGCATGCGATAGCACGCAAACAGGATGATTCGAATAAGGAATTGCGATAATTTTAGTTTTTTTTTTAATGTGTCTCTGTTTAATAGAGGTTTGAGTTCCTTTATCAAATATCTTTTTTTAGGAACTCGTACTTCCCGTCATTAATTGGGCAGGAGGAACGTTGAACATCACATGAATGATGCAGCATTGCCTAGGTAGTTATTTCCAAGATTTTTATCTTACTCAGTAAATGGATAGGTAAACGCACGAAATTCCGATTACATACTTAAAAAAGTGCTGGATTGGGAATATTGGGATCCTCAAGAGAAAAGGAACCGTGACCGTTCCCGACACACCTCGCGTCGTACCGTGAATGATGAAGAGTGAAGCTCAAGCGTTAAGGGACTACTTTGGACGCCCTCTACCTGTTCTCTGAGACAAGAGATTTTAAGTTAAATCAATGAATTTTAGGGTTCATTATGATGGCCAGAAGATTTGGGGAACTGTATATTAAGTTTTTATTAATAACTCTCATCCTCTATTACATTTTTTCACACATTTACACACTCACATTATGCTATCGGCACTAAGTTTTACATAGATTTTTGAGTAGATATACTACTTGGTCATTTTCTTTTAACACATATACTTTTTTACAACAAAACGGTCTGTATTCATAAATTCACGAAAAAAAAGCATCATGTATAACAATTGTATGAATTTAATAGAAAATATGACCCTTTCACTGTTCCACATAATTAAGGAGTGCGCGACGGCACAAAAGACTCGATCGCTACATGTTGTTAACTCCGTTTTATTCGTTGGAATCGGTTGACAATGGCGCGCCCCAATACCCTTTCTTCGACAATTTGGCGCGCAGCAGTCTCCGGAAGTTAGACCTGCACCCTGGAATTAGGGATCCTTAGGCTCTCCAGGACTCTCATTGTTGTACTAAGGACTCCGCCCCGCAAGAATTTTGACGCGATAAGTCAGCACGTGTCACGTTTTGCTTTGATATTTCAATATTTTCTATAGTCAGGGAGAGAAAAGGGGTCTTGAGGAATTTCCGTTAGTTTTGGACTAGGTAACGGGAGTATTTTTTTCTTTTTGAGAAAACGAATAAGTAGGTTTGTGTTTCTGTGTATGTAGGTAAATGAGTACCTCACCAAAATTATACCATAACAAAAGACGACGTAGACAAGGTGACATTATTTCAGCGTACTGATGATGAAAAGGCATTGGGAAACTTAAAACGTATAGGACTCACAAAAGCTATTAAAAAACGAATCAACCCCCTTTAACGTTAAAGTTAAGTAGAAACAAGATAACTTTAACGTTAAGTATAAACAAGAAACGGTTTGAAAGCGATTACTTTATGGTTTTATTGCACAGAGTACACAGTAACATACAAGGTGCTAAGTCTAATGAACACATAAAATGTTCCTTTTTCTATTTGTATTAAAATATTTATATCTAGGTTAGGTTAACATAAATGCTTTATGAGTAAAATTTTATATGTCATTTAGGTTGAAGTTTAAGAACTTCCAAAGACAATTTACCACTGTCTTGTCTATTGCGGTACGCCCCCTAGTCTTGAAAAACCCATAGGTCACGATCTCAGGTAAGGTATTCTTGAAATAGTTGATCGATGGCACGAGATTACTTAGGGCACATCATCGACTATCAATAAAACCAAATTATCTCGTTGGGTCCAGGTGACCTTGTAACCATGAACTTGCAACCACTGATTACCGAATTACCGGCGTCTCTCGCCTATACTTACTGTGGTGATTTAAATAATAAATATCTTATCTAAATAACACCCAAGCATTGTTTTGCCCTCGACGATCATACGTAATGACGTATATTAACTCGCATCACTAATAAAATTAGGCAGGCCGCGTAATTTGACTTAATTTTGCCAGAATCATGTCTGAATCAGACCCAAATTATTGACATATAAATTGTATTTTCAGAATGAAGAGCTGATAGGGAAACGATGAATCTGACTCATAGTCGATATATTCCGAAATGATCCACAAAATATGGAGATTAGATTAGAGACTGGCTCGTTGGTCAAGTGGCCGTAAGCGTGACTTCTGAAGATTTTTTTTTTTTTTTTTTTTTATTATTCAAAGAAACACTTTTATACTTATTGACTAATCGTAAACATACCACACAAACCATCGTGGGTTTAACAGTGGTATGCCAGACCCGGCAACTCGGTGCCACAACATATTTATTCAATACATACTTAGGTATAGGAAATATATATAGGTACTAAATAGACACTTTCTATATTGATCCGCAATCCAGAAAGTATCTTTTTAGCACCTTCGAGCAATTTTTCACATTTATTGTATTACAGATTTCTGGCGGTAATTCATTCATAATAGAAGGTAGCATGCATTCCCACGTCCTTGCTCCATAGACATTATTCGATTTAGGTATCTTATAAGTGGGTAGGTATGACAGACGACGCAACGACTTTAACCGTTCATATTTTTGAATTGTGCCTAGATTGTGGCAGTTCTCCTTTAAAAAGAGTATACGCACCTTTTCGAAGACATTTACAATTTCACAGTACTTAAATAGACCCGCGTCATTATCTTTGAAATCGTGTTTTATTCTTCTGGGTACAATAGTTTTTGAGAAGATGAGATCCTGGGTTTGGAGTTCGGATACCGGGTCGGGCGAAGTGTAATCGGGTGTTTCCATCTAAAATTTCTCAGTAGTAACCATGGACTCTAGGTTCGTGCCCTGTTGATAGCAATAAGCTCGCCACCTATTACATTGTACTTAAACTTATCTAGCGAAATATGTAGGTGTACAATTAGTACAACTCTATTAATAACAATTACAACGGGATATTTACCATGTGTATTATTTGTTTCGAGTTCCCGATATTTCGGCGCTGTTGCAAACGCCATGATCACGGATAAACTCCTGAGTTTATCCGTGATCATAGCGGGAACAACAATATCGGGAACTCGAAACAAATAATACACATGGTAAATATCCCGTTGTAAGTGTTATTAATAGTGTTAGGACCATGTCAGTTTAAAAACTTATAGTACAACTCTGCCGCACCTTAAGGGGATTAAAGGCGTTATGTTATGTAATATGGTGATAATGTATGTGTTTCCTTTTAGCAATTACAGTCGAGTTCCCGATATTTCGGCGCTGTTGCAAACGCCATGATCACGGATAAACTCCTGAGTTTATCCGTGATCATAGCGGGAACAACAATATCGGGAACTCGAAACAAATAATACACATGGTAAATATCCCGTTGTAAGTGTTATTAATAGTGTTAGGACCATGTCAGTTTAAAAACTTATAGTACAACTCTGCCGCACCTTAAGGGGATTAAAGGCGTTATGTTATGTAATATGGTGATAATGTATGTGTTTCCTTTTAGCAATTACAGTCGAGTTCCCGATATTTCGGCGCTGTTGCAAACGCCATGATCACGGATAAACTCCTGAGTTTATCCGTGATCATAGCGGGAACAACAATATCGGGAACTCGAAACAAATAATACACATGGTAAATATCCCGTTGTAAGTGTTATTAATAGTGTTAGGACCATGTCAGTTTAAAAACTTATAGTACAACTCTGCCGCACCTTAAGGGGATTAAAGGCGTTATGTTATGTAATATGGTGATAATGTATGTGTTTCCTTTTAGCAATTACAGTCGAGTTCCCGATATTTCGGCGCTGTTGCAAACGCCATGATCACGGATAAACTCCTGAGTTTATCCGTGATCATAGCGGGAACAACAATATCGGGAACTCGAAACAAATAATACACATGGTAAATATCCCGTTGTAAGTGTTATTAATAGTGTTAGGACCATGTCAGTTTAAAAACTTATAGTACAACTCTGCCGCACCTTAAGGGGATTAAAGGCGTTATGTTATGTAATATGGTGATAATGTATGTGTTTCCTTTTAGCAATTACAGTCGCGAGCCCTAATATGAAACACTTCGCAAAATTAAATTTTTTCGTGAAGTAACGGTTTCTACTTTGAGATAAGACTTAATCCGCAATATGGCGTCCAAAATACTATGTTCAAGAAAATGTTAGTCAATACATCAGAAGAAAATTACTTTTAGAAGTTGCTTACTGTATTTATTTCTATAATGTAGGCAAGGATTTTGCCACTTAAGTACCTAAGTATGTTGGTAAAAACTACATGTTTGTACCTAATGTTGCCAGTCATTAGGCAACTCAGGTAATAATAAATAATATTTTTAACCCCCGACCAAAAAAGAGGGGGTTTATAAGTTTGACGTGTGTTTCTTTGTGTTTGTCTGTGGCAAAATAGCTCCTGAACGGATGAACCGATTTCGATAAAATTCGATATTGTTTGAACGGTGACTTAAACGACAGTGTTCTTAGCTATGTTTCAAGAAAATCTGCTTGCGTTGAAGATCAACACCTCTTTTCTAGTTGATGAAGGGATATAAACAACTTCCACAGGGCTGGAAGATTCGAAGTTTGAAATATTGTCTTTTCACCAGTGGGAGGGTGCCCCCCCCCCACTCCCGCCTAAAGACTCAGGATTTTTTTAAAATAATAACTTTCTCTGTTTTTTTTTGTGTCTGGGTTTTTTTTCTTAATATATTTATAATTAAATTTTTGTAGGTAGGTAAGGAGACGGAACAACAAGTATTCCTAACGATCACAAAAACAGAACATCTGAGCATAAATTAGACCATTATGTACTAGGATAGGTATTTAAATAACAGCGTAATGACCTAAGAAACATCCCTATAGAAGCAGCGTAGCTAATGATGAATGTATAAGCGATGTTCACAGAGAGACTATTAATTAGCCCGCCATATTACTTAATTGTCCCCGCCCCGCTCCCGCGCCCGCTTTGCTCCACTCGCGCTCATAATTGCACCGTAGTATTTCCGTTACAATAAGTAGGTACTATTTTTGCCATCATTAGTTGGTAGTGTCAGCTACGTTTGTTGATGTTTTTGTTACTGGCAATGTTTTGTTCTTGAACTAATTGAAAATATGAATTTTCAATTAGTTTTTTTTGTGTTTTTTTGCTGTTTCCGAAATAATTGCAGTGATTTTGAATAGTTATCGTTGATTAATTTTAAATCTGTTCCAACTTAGAACAGTTTTTTTTTTAATGGAATGATCCAACCCACAGTGGGTTGGATCATTTAGGCATATCTACCTACGTCCAGTATTTTAACTTTCTTATAAAACGAAGTTAGTTGGTAAAACAACGTATTCACAGTGTGTTTTAACATTAATTTTACTTCAGTAAAATTCAGGTGGAATGGAATAGATTTGAAATAGCAAACTCTTCATAATAATCTGAAATAGTAGGTATCTTCTCATTGCAATAACAGGCTACTGTCGAGTCTATCTTCTCTTATCGAGAGCGGGTGAGTTTTTAAGCGAAAATATGGACTGAATTGTAAATACAGCGACTATAGAAACCTTGCCAGAGTCTTTGTTTAAAACCTCAATCACATTTTTATTAAAACATACCCACTCCCAATACCCACCCAGTTCCTATACCTACCTGAAGAAGGCTTCAGATTTAAAATGATTTCAATAGTTGCACGTTGGGAAACTCGAGTTTCCCAACGTGAAACTCTTGAAATCATTTACTATATTCACATTACAGTCTAATCAGCTAATGCTATGAGGCACCAGTAAGATCGTGTTCTGCACTCCAAAACACAAAAGGTTGACGTGGCTCAAAAGGCTGCCAAATTTAAAAGAGACTAGGCAGGCGAACAATCTGTGATCCCGATAAGCTCAGGATTTATGCCTTGAAACAGCGACGTGGGGTCCCGACAGACCAAGAAGGAGATGGCGGGACGAACGATGTCTTCCTTGAAAATTTAAAAGAAGTAGCGCAAAATCGTGACCTTTGGAAGGAGTGGAGGGAATTCTTTGCTCAGCAGTGGGGCAATGTGGAATAGCTATAATAAAACGTATCATGCAAAACCTAAAGCTCCTTTAAGAAACTGTTGCTTTGGCATTTAATTTTCATACCTATCTAGGTACCTTGAGTCGTAAGTAGATTGCAAGGTCGGAAACTGTTAGTGAAAGTGTGAAACAGTTCTTTGCAAGCTCTATGCATTTTTTTCTAATATACTTTCACTTATTTTTTAAATAACAATAAGTACTATATAGTCTTAATATCTAGTACATGTATAAAAAGGGGACAAAGCCATAAGGTATTAAATCTATAACGCATCACTGTATGGAAAAAGTACCCAAAAGTCTTACAGCTATGACACGTTGAATAGCATCGCTGATCAAAAATAGACTACTGCTCTGATCACGTAAAGAGTCGACCAACCGCTTGGCGATGTGGCATAAAATGTAATGGACACTCGGGGCCATGTCCCTAATGTTTCACGGCTAACGGTCTGATTATAATGTTAGTTATATTTGCGCTGTTTGAGGTTTCTAGAAGTTACATCAAGCAGTCCGTGATACTTCCAAGGTCATGGTATCATTTCCTTATCCTAGGAACCGTGCCATCCGGCCCGTAGGTACTCGTATTGCAAAATGGGCCATGGTGTGATTCACAAATGTAACATATTTTAAAGTAGAAACAAACTCCTCGATTGATAAATTTTGTTTTTCATTTAATGAAGGTAATAACCTTTATTAAACAGGGTTATGTACCCACATAATACCTTCGTATATGATTGTATTTTCCTCTTTTATTTTGTAGCACTTGTATAGTATCAGTTACCTACGATTTTCCTGGCTGACTGACTGCAACGAAGTACGTGACATGGACGAATATGTAAGAACTCTTCCTTAATACTAAAATAACCAATTAAAAGATGAAGTTTACAGCTCTCTAATTTATATGTCAACATTACGTAGAAAACAATGGGTTCTACAAAAGATGGGATGGGGCTTAATATCATGTCCTGTGTGTCCTGCTGTTTGTAAATTACAGAAACTGATGGACGCTACAGAGGGCGCCAAACTAGTGGCTCAGGTCTGGGCCGACACAAGTTAGATTGCCATCGACACGCTAAGAAGAACTAGGTAGGTAGATTAGAAAGTAATTTTTAAAAGGAATTCTTTTTAAATTGAAAACAGTGCGATTATTAAAATGTAATATCAAGTGGAAGGCTATATTATTTTAGATTTCACATGTAAATGGCCGGGTGAGGCGTGCGGCGTGCGTGCCGCGGGCGGTGGGCGTGCGCCGGTCCGTTGACCAATAGCAGACCAGCGCCAAACACACCGAATATGTTGCCTTTTTCTGTGGCCAGTTACATTAATTGCTCATTTGCATATTTTGACCATTACTCGGAAAATACATGAGATAAATATGTTTTGGTAGAAAATAATGTACCTGTACCTAATATGCAAGACACAACCGCAATGCGGACGGAATCGAACCATTCGGTTTTAGACCTACTATGAATAAGTTCTGCGGACGAAATTCAAAACAATTGAATAGCATTCTGACTGTTCTTTCTTTTTAATTGTGCAGTATAATTTTAATCTGCGACTTTTACAACTACATATATACAAGCTGTTGTTTGGCATCCTCGTCAAGTTCAAGGACGTAACTATGCTAATGATTCTCGACCCGAATCAATAATAAATGGGTAAGTAGATTTTTTTTTAAGTGTCTTATTTACGGAAATCGGTAATTGTGAACCATACGCGCTTTCACACATACAACAGTATCAAAAGTTTATTCGATATTTCTTAATCCCTAAGCCACATTAAGAGGGTATTCGGAAATACAGACAAATAAACAACAAAAAAAGCAGCGTTTTTTATAATTAACTAGGTAGCGTAAGTTAAATTGATTATTTATGTCTTTTGTGACAATCTCCTGTATTTTGACGTGGATTCAAAACAACACCTAGTATATTAGGTTTGTTGCAGAACATAGTTGTGCTTAAAATATAAATATCCACTAATTACGCAAGTGAAACTGTTGCTTCCTTTGTTGTTTACCTTCATTAAAAAAAAAAAAACAGATTGTTGGCTTAGTGGTCGCAAGCGCGGCTGCAGTGCATGAGGTCCTGGGTTCAATTCCGTTCGGTCATGCTAATTGTTGTTGGGTTGTTGGGATCGGTCATGCTAATTGTTGTTCGGTCATGCTAATTGTTGTTGGGTTGTTCGAATTTCTTAGCAGCAGCCACGGAATTGATATTTGTTAGACATATCATATAATTATTTAGAACATGCGGGGGGCATGTGATGCGGAGGAATGAGAAAATGTATAGAAACGGACATAGAGTAACTTTCATCCCGAAAAAAAGTAGCTACAGTTCCCGAGAGAATAATAACGTTCTTATGATAATAGATGGCGCCACGTGTTTGACACGGTTATTGTCAAATTCTAAATTAACGCGAGCGAAGCCGCGGGCAAAAGCTAGTATGTACATATCTTGAACTAGAGTGACTGAGACTGGCAGTATAGATACCTAACTCACCATCGTCTGCTTAGCGTCAGCTCACATCGAGACACGCTGCGCGCACTTGTGAGAATTCAGAATACGTTGCTCAACGTAATTCAGAATACGTTGCGCAACGTATTCTGAATTCTCACAACGAAATGTGTATCTTTTCGTGTATAAAATAATGTGTGCGCGCAGCGTCACGTCGCGTCGCGTCTTGTTGTGAGCTGAGTGAGCTGACCCTTAGCCGTTTCCCAACTATATTGGGTCCAGGCTTCTAGTCTAATCGGATGCTAGTATTTTACATTGTGTGTGTGTACAACCCGGTTCTTCTTAGTGTGTCGCTGGCAACGTTTTTAAACATATTTGACCCAAAAATCAGCTACGCAAACTTCACTCGCTGCGGCAGTCATACGATCATCAGGTGCGCAGATGTGCTGTTCGAAAGAGATACCGTGGTGACGGCCTGGAACACAAAGGGCTAAGAAGGAACATGGATGGGGTTTAGTCAGTACAAGTTTGACACTCCCTTCCACTCCACCCAGAGCGAGAGGAGTCATTTGATGATTACCCATCCGAAAGAAAATAAGATGTGTACCTACACGAGAATTTTCGCTGACGCTCGTGTTAAAACTCAAAATAATTTATTTGCGCTAAATGTGGAAAGATAAAGGAAAGGCATATGCCCAGCAGTGGGACACACATTAGGCAAAAAAGAGCCCACTGGCGCAACACCAGCGTGGTCCATACGGTAGCCAATTGCTCGTCTGCGAGCATTCATCATAACTTGCTGGTTTTGTAACCGAGGGCCATTTAATTTTAGCTTTTTTGTGCTCTCATACGGCACCACTGGCGAGTGGTGAGTAAGGTACTGTTAGTAGGTACTTCTATTTGATAGTTATCCAAAGTACATTAATTTGTTCATAATTTGTATTAGGTAACTACAACAATATAATGGAAACTTTAATAATAAATGTTAACAATATTGTGCCAAAATTAGCAAGCATCAAGCGCATAGCTGGGTTAGTCCCCAGCGGAGTACCTCAAGGTTCGTTGCTCGGTCCATTATTATTTATCATCTATGTAAATGACATAATGACCTAGTTATTGGGTTGTGGAGGTCAGGTAGGTAGCAGTCGCTTCATGTAAAATACTGGTACTCAGCTGCATCCAGTTAGACTGGAAGCCGACCCCAAGATAGTTTGGGAAAAGGCTAGGCAGATGATATGTAAATAACATCGAGTCTTGTCTGACCTCATCCAAGTTACTGTGCTTCGCGGATGATATGAAAATTTTTGCTACTATATCATCGACTGCAGACATGATCGCATTTCAAACTGACCTGCAGTGTCTTGAAGTATACTGCCAAAAAAATAAGCTTGACCTCAATCCAAAAAAATGCTCAGTTGTAACGTATTCCCGTGGACGGTCAGTCCTAGCCACATCTTATACTCTTGGTCGTCATATATTACCTATCACGATTCCAAACTTATTTTTGACTAGCTTCTGCCCGCGGCTTCGCCCGCGTGGAGTTCGGCAACTGCCCACGTATGCGTTAACCCCCCAAAATAATGTCGAAAATAGTCATTTAAATGTTATAGATAATAGTTGTTGCCCGCGGCTTCGCAGTTCTCACTTAAATCAATGCCAGACATAGCCTAGGGGAGGATATTCAGACAATGCGTATTTTAAATGTTATTATTTGCACTTAGAAAATGAGATCATCATTTTCGTTATCGGCGACCCTGAAGTCCACAAAAACGACACCCGTGAAAGAAAAACCTAAAGTTTTCCTCGGCGTCAATTTGGTCAGCGACCCCGAAAACCACGAAAACGACACCAATGAACGAAAAACAGGAAATTTTCCTCGGCGTAATCTCGGATTTTCATTTTCATTGCCAGCGACCCACTAAACACCACGAAAACGACACCCATGAAGCCATTGAGTCGCGCAAGTGTCCAGTCGCGTGAGTGTCTTTCGCGCAAGTATCCATGCGCAATATATTTTCGTCCCGCAAGTGTCTTTCGCACAAATGACCCAGATTCCCTAGAAGTGTGAACTTATATGAAGTTTTTTTTTAGCGTATTTGTCCATACAAAAGTGCTAACACTACAAAAAAAAAAAAAAAAATTGCCACCCCTGATATCATCTGAGGGGTGGATTCTCCAAAAACATTGATACGTGTTTATCAATTCCATCGAGAAACACAAATAGTAAATTTCAAGCTGTGCAGACTATATTTGTTTGACTAATGTTTCAAGCCCTTTTCTCCCTTTTGGGGTCGAATTTCCAAAAACGGCCAAAAACGTGTTCATTTATTTTTGCTCAGAAACTTCAATATTTAATGTCATCTTCTTACTTAAAAATGACGGATTCCGCATAAAAACTTTGAACCCCCATCTCACCCTGTTAGGGGGTAATTTCTCGAAAACGCTAAAATATCTATTTATTTATTTCTAACCAGAAGCTTGTTTATGAAATTTCAGCCTTCTAAAAATGACGATTTTCCATACAAACTTTCATCCCCTATTTAGGTCCCTTAGGGGTTGAATTTCGAAAAACCTTCCTTATTCCTTGTCTACATTATAAAGGGAACCTCTGTGCAAAATTTCAGCTTTCTAGGTTCAAAGGTTTGGCTGGGCGTTGATGAGTCAGTCAATCAGTCAGTCAGGACTTCTCTTTTTATTTATATAATATATATATATATATATATATATATATATTATATATGTATATATATATACAGGGTGTTTGGTGCATCGTTTGCCAAATCGAATAGGCCGAAAGGAGAGGTCATTTGCTATCTCTTTACGCCCTTTAACTGTTACTCATTCCTTGCCACACCGGTTTTTTTATAAGAACTTTTTAATTTAACCCCTTACTGCATAGCATGACATATCGGGCATTAGAGGTTTTTGTCACATCATTTAAATTTGGTCCATTATTTTTTCTTCTTGCAACTCTTAAATTGAACACCAGTAATGTTATTTGACGTTTGTGAAAAAAATTGGTGCCCAGCACTAAAAGATTATAAAAAATGACAGTTTGTTTCCTAACGGTCAAGAACAGGTAAGTGGACTTCACATTCGGGGTGTTTTTGCATGGATTTTCAAAATATATAGCTGCGATAATTATTTTGCATACAATAGACAATTATTGGAAGGCAATAGGCAAAAAACAACTAGATTCGCATAAATGATTCCATATATTTTTGTTGCTGAAGTTAGTGCCCAGATATGGGTTAGCATGCAGTCGTAGGAAAAACTTTTTGCCAGATATGGGATTGTATGCAGAATGACAACAGAAATGAGAAAGCCATATTTGGGATAGTATGCAATAGTATCAATTTAATGAAATATTTTGAAGAAGTGGCTACAAACTTTTTGATTTTCCTTGGTTTGATTAGGCTTGCGCTGCGTTTTCCCCCCAACAGTTTATGAAGAACACTGCCGAGGCGGAAACAGCATAGTCAATATTTCAGATGAGATTGAAAACGAAGAGCTTCTGATGAAGATAAGGAATGGAGAGATAAATAGGTGCGGACCCGTTATATTTGTATGAGTCTGATGAAGATAGAATTGGAAGACCAAAGCGACCAGCCTACAACTAGTCGACAGGGGAGGGGGGAGGTAACAATGGGAATACTCCTAAGAAGACATATAAATGGGAAATTGGTCAGCGGCAGTATAGCGAAGCCAATTACGCCTTTCTAGGAGATTTTAGTCTCACAGATGAAATCAAAGGTTCAAATACACCATAAAAACCAAAGTTCCTAATACTCTGAATAAATAAATCAAAACTTAAGAAAAATAAGCGTTTTTCTAATTTATTTCCATCTCTCCCTTCACGTAGGTACACAATCTATCACCAGCCTATGCCAAAATACTTCCGATATTACCTATGCATTCTCATTTTTATCTAAAATTTTTGATTCGCCAGCTACTTCTGCATACAATGACATATTTGGCAAACTTGATAATAAACCTACAACTGCATACAATGCCATATTTGGGATTGAAAGTTTTTGCTAAATATCTTCAAAAATACCAGGGGTAGATTTTTTTAAATATTTTTAGTGGTATTTCTTGGGGTAATTCTACGTCATATATTTTTTTCGTCCCAATCAAAAAATCCATGCAGTAAGGGGTTAAATTATTAAAAATTCCAAAATTCAACATAAAAAAATAAAAAAATTGTTTCAACTTAAAATTTCGATTTAATTTTGATGTCTACTGTTGTATGATTCTACCAAACACAAAATTACTTGCTAGGAGCAATTACTTTCTTTTTTAATAGCTCGTAAAGTTTTTGTAAAAGAAAAATGACCTTAAAACTCAACTTTAAATGGCTATAAAAAAAAAACTAAAAGCGATCGGGATCTTCGAATACCTTTAAAAAGTTTTCTAGTCTGTCCCCTTTCCAACGGTATGCAATATGCCCAAAAAAAACGTTTAATATATTTTAATTTTTAACTAAATGTGTAATCGAGACACTAGGCTGATATTCGAAATTACAGTAAGAACAGTAGTTTTAGCATAAATAACATGCCTCAAGTAAGTAGATAGATACTGTTATGTCCTATCTCTTTCTTAAACAGAAACCAACGTTTTAAGAACTTGAAATTAAAAAAAAAAACAGGAATCACAAATCTTGTTCGAGTTGTCCGCCACTGTTGCGAATGTACGCGCGGCATCTTCATCTTATCTCAACTGTAGTTGAGCGTAAACGTATTTCTGCTTTGATAGTCACGAAAGCCGCATCAATGCGTTGGACTAAGATAGCCTATAGCCTTTAGCCTTCCTCGATAAATGGGCTATCTAACACTGAAAAAAATTTTCAATTCGGATCAGTAGTTCCTGAGATCTTTACAGAGCGTTCTGGCAACACAAGGAGTGTGTTGCCAGAACGCTCTGTAAAGGTGAATCATAATCATTGTAAAACAACACTCATTTTATCAAAGAGTAAAGTAATATATAGGGTATAGATTTCATGTTATGTATGCGAAAGACTTTGTTCATGCATGAATACATTTAAAAAAAAAGAGAACTGTCACTTTCAGTTCGTGATGACATGGTGACATGTGATGTGACATTGACAATAAATTAAATTTTATTGCTCTGCTCTGTGATCTCAGAGCGAGTGTTTGAATTGAAATTAAATTAAATAATTTGATAATACTTTTACAATAGACAGTTTATAAAATATAACTTTCCAGTCTTCTCAGGGAGCTGTGAGTTGGTGAAACTAGTTCATTTTATAAGAACGATACCTTGAAAGTTTCAATTATTTGTGGGCCCGTATTAAAACCCCAAAAGGTTAGTAATTACCACTATTCTATGTTAATCAGTGCTTAAATATTCATTTAAGTTTATAATCATGCCTTACTACTAGGTTCACAACAGTTTAGCTCGGCTTTTTTCTGTGATATTATGGCGTAAGACGTTATTTCCTTTGATTATCAGATGCAACTCACATCAGACCCAAGACGTGCAGATCGGGAACGTCGCTTCAAACCTCCGCCACCGACATCAGCACCAGCTGAGGACCTCACTACAGATTACATGAACATCTTAGGTACTAGCACATACTTCTATTATCTTTACCTTGCTTCAATTGCCTTGACCTACATTTTATTATAAAACAAGTACTTAATACTATTTCCAGGTATGGTGTTCTCAATGTGCGGTCTTATGATGCGTCTGAAGTGGTGTGCTTGGACAGCAGTCTTCTGTTCCAGTATTAGTTTTGCTAACTCAAGAGTTTCAGATGATACTAAACAGGTTGGTGAAAAGTTTTTGGCCTAATCAATGTATACAGAAGTTTTATTGGAGTTCGGTCATAATTATGTCTTGGAACATGATATCTACTGTAGAACAAGCTAAATCAAATGATTTAAATTTACCCTTACCTGTGTAGTTAAATATTAGTTTAGGATGTTTATTTGTTAAATATTTTATTATGACAAACATTAATTAATAATAATGTTTGTGCCAGTTTTCAGCATGCTTAAAGTAGGTGTGCCCTTCTAAGCTAATAGCGCATCTATTCTAACACTCACTAGTATATTGCACTAACACCCTTATCTATAAACAAGTCAGTGATTACTTGAGTCAAATTCATTATTTAACACATACTAAGTTCAAATAATTCATTTTAACTTTTATGCAAAAGTCATTTAGCTACATACAACTTGGGAGGCGGGTTGTGCCCATACAAACAATAATTCAATGTATTTATTCATAATTAATTGATTTATTTATTTATCTACTAGTGTTAAGATACGACTTTGAGATTGCGTACCATCATACAATGTGAAATAAGTTATATCTGAATTCTTTTTTATTTATTTTTTCTATTTTTCAGATTGTGAGCTCCTTCATGCTGTCAATATCTGCAGTTGTTATGTCATACCTACAAAATCCTGCACCAATGTCACCTCCATGGGCTGCACTTACTACATAGATGTAATGTTATTTAAAGAATAATATATTTAATACAATAATCTCCTTATCAAAAACAAAGTGTTTCACTTTATGTTTGGAGGCAGGGCATCTGGGTTTTCCAAAAAACTTCAGATATCTGCAATGTTTTATCAGAAACGTTTTTTTTTTTAAAACTGCCATGATTTTGTAGTCATTTGTAAAAGTTGTTTCCCAAAACCATAAACCAAACAAAGTTATAGTTAAAAAGTTATAAGGGTTTGAATGATGAACGTCAAGATGACTGGACCCCGTCAGGTTTTGCGGAATATCATGTGAATAGGATATAATGCAATATTTCTACTATTTTATAGTAAAATTCTACACCCATAAAATTTTAAAATATTCCACAAAGAAAGTGGTCCCGCTATTTTGATATCAAATTGACGGGACAACATTTCAATTGATGAAAAACACATGGCGTGATGCGAAACTGAATACGATAATCTAGTTCCTTACGCATCTGGCTAAAAACTTGGTTACGAAGGATATCGACGATTTTCCAAAACATTCTGTACCTTAGAAACACTGATTTTTGTTGATCTAGTGGAACCGCGGGTTTTCTTCCGCTTTTCATAATGATGTGTAGCAGAGTGCTGAATATGCGGTGAAGCGTCTCAAGCGAAACTTAAGGATTTATAATAGAATAATAGGAAATATAATTAAAGAAAAACGTATATTAGAGAACAAACGAAAGGTGACAAGTAACACGACTTATAAAAAATAAACTTATGTCACTGCAGCTGAAAAAGGATTATTCCGATCTAACATCAAGGAGGCTTTAACACTTTCCCTCAGCTGCTAGTCGACCGTTTGAATTTATCCTTCAGACCCAAGTTCTGAGCTAGTTCCTGCAATCTGGGTCTGGGCAGGGCCTTAGTTAGGAGGTCTGCTAACTGGGTAGCAGAGCTAGTCCTCTCAACCACGATGTCGTTTTGAAGCACAAGCTCCCTCACGAAGAAGTGCCTCACACGAATGTGCTTGGTGCGTCGATGAAACTCTGGATTATGTGCCAGTTTCACCGCTGCTTCGTTGTCAACAAACAACACTGGAATTTCTTTTTGGTCATTCAAGTCTTTGAACAATCTCTTTAGCCAAATTAGTTCCCTTGCAGCTTCACTTGCTGCCACAAGCTCAGCTTCTGTAGTGCTAATGGCAACTGAAGCTTGTCGTTGGCTCATCCAGGAGATAGCTCCACTTGAAAATAAACATAGTACTCCAGTCGTAGAGCGACCTGTTTTTAAGCATCCAGCATGATCAGCATCACTGTAGGCTTTTATTTGGTTAGGAGAATTTGCATCATGAACATACATTATTCCTCTTGATAATGTTCCTTTCAAATATCTCATTATCCGCTTAACCATACGCCAGTCGCTAGAAGTTGGCTTTTCTAAGCTCCTCGAAGCCATTCCTACAGCATACGCCAGATCAGGGCGAGTGCCTACCATCAAGTAAGCGAGCGAGCCTACTGCTTCTCTATAGGGAAATGACTGTGCCTCTTTGTCAGCTTTCCCTTCTTCAATAATTCCTTCTTTCTGTAAAGGAGTCGATACTGGATTACAGTCTTTCATATTGAATCTCTCCAAAACCTTATTTGCATAAGCTTCCTGCTTTATGAAAATCGAGCCGTCCTTCATTTGTTCTATCTCTAATCCAAGATAGAATGAAGCTGGTTTGCTAGTAATCATCAAAATCTGTTTCAGATCAGAGATAAAACTATTTGCAAGGTTTTCATTACTCGCTGCAACCAAACCATCATCAACGTAGAGTGCTATTAAGATTTTCTTATCTCCTACGAATTTGGTATATAGGCATGGATCAGCGTCGCTCGTCTTGAAGCCTAAAGATTCAAGTGTTTCTGCAAAACAGTAGTTCCAACAGCGCGGTGCCTGCTTCAAACCATAAAGGCTTTTCTTTAGACGACATACTCTGGATGTTCCATCTTCAAAGCCTTCTGGCTGCTTCATGTAAATCTCTTCAGTCAAATTTCCATTTAGGAAGGCTGTTGCAACATCAAACTGAATAAGATGAAGTTTCTCTCTTGCTGCAACGCTGAGCAAAGATCTTATAGTTGCTAACCTCGCTACTGGGCTAAAGGTTTCGTTATAGTCAAAGCCTTTCTTCTGCTTAAACCCTTTTACAACCAGTCGAGCTTTATACTTTTCTATTGTGCCGTCAGGTTTGTTTTTGACTTTAAAAACCCATTTACATGGCAGAGCTTTTCGATTGCTCGGTAGATTTTGCAAATCCCACACTTTTAATCTTTGCAAAGAATCGATTTCACTCTTCATGGCTTCTAACCATCTATCTTTACTTTTTCTACTTGATACTGCTTCCTTATACGTCAAAGGTTCTTTTTCAGTATCTACTAGGAATAAACTATAGTCATCCAATTTACGTGGAGGTCGTAGAGTACTTCTATCCCTGAGATTATATCTTGGAACGTCCGATAGAGAAACGTCTCCCGCTAAATTCATCGGAGTCTCCACATAGGTAGGAACAGCATCTACGAATTCTTCATCAGTTTCGCTGTCTGAAAATGTGGTTTCGTTTTCTATAAACTCTCCTTCTTTTACTCCCTCTAGTTGGACTGACTGTCTTTGTTCGTTTGATTCATAGGCCTGAATTGCTGTCTCAATAGGCCTTATTGAATGTCTATCTTCTTCTAATTCTCCCTCTAATAGAATAGATTTCTGTTCTGATCGGGCTTCCCGATTCGAGGGATTAGCGATTGGCGAATGCTCTTCTTGAATCATTTCTTCAGGAAATGCGCGATATGATACGGTCCAATCTTTCTCAATTGGTTTTTGGTCAGATTTAGCATTTTCTCCTGAAGTCTTAGCTTCAACCCCTGGAATAGGTGTCTCTTCGAAGATAACATCTCTTGATCGGGTTAGATTATCAACTTTATGCTGTGTTTCATACCAGATACGATAACCGTCATCATTGTCGTATCCTATGAGAATGCCTTTAGTTGCTTTCTTATCTAACTTCTTCCGTTTATGTTTCGGAACATGGGCGTAACACGTGCTTCCAATTATTCTAAGGTGCTTTATGTTGGGCTTCTTCCCAAACCATAATTCATAGGGTGACTTGTCCTTCTCTCTAGTTGCGCCTGTTCGGTTTAAAATATACATAGCTGTCATTATAAGTTCCGCCCATAATGCTTTTGGCAGTTCTCTCTGAGCATTCATCAATGTTCTTGCGGTTTCTACTAATGTCCTGTTTTGGCGCTCGCTACAGCCATTCTGCTGTGGCGTGTACGGCATAACAAGACGTTGCTTAATTCCTTTTTTATTTAAAATATCTTTGACCTCTTTATTGTCAAACTCGGTTCCGTTATCACTCAACAATGTTTTTATTACATGTCCTGCGACCGTTGCTTCTTGTAGCATTATTCTCAATTTGTCTTTGACGTCGCTTTTGTTTCTAATGCAATAAACCATGCAGTATCCGGAGTAGTCATCTTTAAAAAGTACATAGTAACGATATTTTGTAAAACTCATAGGAAAAGGACCGCAAACATCTGTATGAATTATGTCTCCTGGCTGTGTAGATCTCTCTCGTATGCCAAACTTCAATCTATGCATCTTTCCGTAGACACAAGCTTCACACAACTCTTTGTTTATTGGAAGTGACAATCCTAATTCTCTTTGAATAACTTCTTTAACGTGCCTTTTGTTTTGGTGCGCTAATCTCTCATGATAGAGCTGCATCAAATCACTTGTAGTAGTGGCAAGTACAGGTACTGGTGGCAGGACATTGCGAACTTTCAACTTAAAAAGTCCTCCACAGTTATTACGTTTGCCAACAACTGCTACTTCCCCATTCAAAATTACTTCGCAAGTTTCCGGTGTCGAGATGAAAGCATGATGATAGCACTGAATACAGATTTTTCTGGATCTCTGGCACATACCAAACGTCTGTGAGTGCTATGTTCACAATCTTTCCTTTAACATCTGCTTCCAAATAAATTGTTCCTTTGCCTTTTGCTTGAACAATGTTACCATTCGCTGTAGTAACCCCTTGGATCTCGTGAAACTCTTGGAATATTTGGAACAGGTCACTCCTGTTGGTTACGTGGTTAGTCGCTCCATTGTCCACGTACCATGACTCTCTATCTTGCGGTGCGAATGCCATAATATCCACGCTCATAATAGTTAAATTCGCACTTTGACTTGAAGATGACTTGTCTTTACTGTCTTTTGGCGGGCGACCATCTTTCATCCACTTTTGGCAGGATCTTACTCGATGTCCCATCTCATGGCAGTAATTGCATCTCATATGCTTATCCTTATTCTTCTTGTCTTTACGAATCGTGCTATTCTGTGTCGTCACTAATACCTCTTCACTCGATTCACCATTCTTCTTTTCAAGTGACTTCTCGTGAGCGCAAAGGTGACTTGTCAAACCTTCTACTGTCCTCTGCTCTTTGGCTAACAACAACCAGCTTGATTTAAACTCGAAATAGTTCTGATCCAATGTATCCAGTATTTTGCAAATAAGAAATATATCTGGGAGTTTCTTATTGGGATCATCTTTACCAATCTCTCTGTTCAACTGACACCAGAGGGTCTTCAATTTGCAAATATGTGTGACCATATCATCTGAGTGATCTAATTTAAATCCGAAGAAATCTAGGCAGAGATTATAAGCTCGATTCTCATTATCTCCGTCGAATAATCGATGTAGTTCTAACCAAACTTCTCTAGGACATGTGAATGACATTACCTTTCTAACGGTATCTTCGTTCAAATTTGTCGAAAGCAGGATCATTGCATTGTTTTCTGCCTGTATAAAACGCGCTAGTTTCGTTCTAAATGCAGTAACTTCTGCGTCTCCTACACCTGCTGGCAACACGGGTCTCTTACATTTTCCTTCTACAATATCCAACGCATCGGGTATGCTTCTTAGCAGGATGGATATTTTATACTTCCAGGTATCCCAGTTACTCTTTCCTTGAAGTGGTGTAATATGTACCTTTGTACTTAAATTTTCCACTTTTTCGCTCGTTTCCATTTTTCCGCTAGCACATAACCTGTAGCAGAGTGCTGAATATGCGGTGAAGCGTCTCAAGCGAAACTTAAGGATTTATAATAGAATAATATGAAATATAATTAAAGAAAAACGTATATTAGAGAACAAACGAAAGGTGACAAGTAACACGACTTATAAAAAATAAACTTATGTCACTGCAGCTGAAAAACATCAAGGAGGCTTTAACATGATGTAACAAAGGTTAGTATTCTTACTATTATTAAAAATGCTAACACCATGACACATAAGACAAAGCAATTACATTGCACTTCCTGGTACCGATACAATAATTTTCTAAAACATATTTTACGCGGTCCAAACGTTTTAAACGCCTAAACAAATAAGAGCCATAAAATTATAACTTTTTCTTCAGGCGCTTTTCTGATGTAAACATAATACACAAGGTGTTGTTTTGCATTCGTCAAATTCAAGAAGGTTAGTATGCTAATGATTCTCGTCCCGAATCAATAATAAAATGGGTCAGTATTTTTTTTTGTTTATCTTATTAACGGAAATGGGTAAGTGTGAACATAACCGCGCATCCACACATACAAACAATCTGAAACGTTTATTTAATAATTTCTAATTCCCCAAACCACGTTAAGGGGGTTATTCTGAAATACTGACAAACATAAACAACCAGAAAAATCAGTGTTAATAATTATTAACTAGTTACCGTAATTCTGATTGATTATTTATGTATTTTGTGACAACCTGAATTTTGACGAGGATGCAAAACAACACTTGTATATATACTAGGGTGTCCCAAGACATAAGGGAATTTATTTTTTCGCGATATTAAATTCGCATACCCTCTAATTTTATTCGGATTGACCTCATTGACTCAAATAATAAAGGGTATCATTTAAGCTATCACCAATTTAATTAGTTTTGTGTTTCTTAAATAATAGGGTTTGTCCTCAAAATAGTAGATCTGTCACCAAAATGTAGTCACCAAACAATGCAAAATCAGTTCCACAATAAATCACCTAAAATCCTGAGATATAAGGTCTAGTACCAAATAAATGTTTTTGTTTTGAAAATAATAGAAGTGTCACGAAAATTGAATCATCAAACAATGTAAAAATGTTTACATAAAACTCCAAACCACAGGTCCAAACTAAGGCGTAGTCGACGGAGACGGGGCTCCTATTTCTCTCTGCAGGGTTTAACGGGGTCTTAGTTCGCTCGCTCCGCTCGCTCACTAGACCCCGCCATCCCCTTCGAACCTAACCTGAATTTTATTGGTTATCGATCTCTTATTTTACACATATATTAACATTAATTTGATAATTCATACCTGGGAACAATTTTTGTTTATCTGAGAACGAAAATATTTCGTGGCGATAGATCTATTTATTAGGTGATACAACTTGATGACAAATATAAATTTTGGTGATAGAAAATATAGTTCCCAATAATAAATATTATTGCGATTGGACAACGATAACCCGTGCCGACTTGATGCCAAACTTTTGACATGAAAATTTGTACTGACTTATTATAGGAGGAATTGTGTCCGATTCAACCTCGCGGCCATGTCGTATTTTTTTAAAAAAAAACTATCAAGATTTATCAAAGATAAGGTTAAAAAGTTATAAGGGTTTGAACGTGGCCGCGCCATCGAAACGCGGAGAACCGCCGGCCACGGAGATCTTTAAAACTACGCGTTGCAGAGACCTGAAATTCAGGTAAACAACAGATTGAATTTGTAAAAAAATTGTCAAAATATAGAAAAAATACCTAGGTTTATATTTTAGGAGCTGTAAGACTAAAAGCCCATGGCCGCGCCATCGAAACGGTGACGAACACATTATCGCCGATATCTCGCTGAAAAAGCATCGCCGACGTCTGAAGTTTTTTGTAGAAACCAGATTTGAATTTGTCAGAATTTGTAAAAATACTATGAAAAATCCTAGGTTTATATTTTAGGAGCTATAAGAATAAAACCCCATGGCCGCGCCATCGAAACGGTGAACAACACGTTATCGCCGATATCTCGCTGAAAAAGCATCGCAGAGGTCTAATTTTTTTTGTAAAACCTAGATTTGAATTTGTCAAACAATGTAAAAATACACAAAAAAAATCCTAGGTTTATACTTTAGATGCTGTAGTACGGATTCGCGTAGAAATTAGTCGTAATTATCTATCGAAGAAAGTAAGTAATAGCGAGTGTTTTTTTGTAAACAACACCTATTAATATATCAATAATAGGCAATAAACATTTTATTTTTCAGAATATCAAACCTTCAATACGTTTAGAAAGTTTCGATAGGGTGACCATGGCTTAGTGTTAACAGAAAACACCTATTGTATTAGATATTTATATCTCAAGGACTCTAAATCGCCCAAAGACAATGTTTTTTTTTAAGTATCTTTCAGATCCAAAGAACTTATTAATTATTTTTTTAACACAACATCTTTTTTTTTTGGCGTTTGTCATGATATATTGATGTTTGGATACATGAGTTAATTTACAGGGGTTATTTCTGGCGTAAAATATTTTTTTTAAATTTCAAATGCTTAGGAAGGTTTCAAAACAATGACTTGTTTTAATTAGATGCTATGTGTACGATTCACAGTTACATCAAGTTACACAAGAATAACTCTTATCATGCGCGGCGTAAATGGGTGTTTCAAATAATAATCGGCCAATTCAAATCAAAATCATTTATTTAAATTAGGCCAGTTACAGGCACTTTAAAATAGTCGAACCAGTGCGAGTCGTACTCGCACACACAAGGTTCCGTAGCACTATATTATATAATAAAAATATTTTTATCGCTGATTGTTTAGATTTACACTCAACCGAAAAATAAAATTGGTTTTTCATAGTATTTTTTATGAAAAACAATGTTAACTGATGAAGTTTGATGAAAAAGTTTTTACGTTCTACAAACCTTTTTTTTCAGAATCCTACTCCTACTTCAGAAGTTAAGGAGACACACAACGTTAAAGACTTTGGAAACAAATATCTCATTAACATAGACTTAAGAAAAAAAGTATATATTTTTTTAAGAGCCACAGATTTACACCCCACACAGTTATATACGTAGTTTTTTTCAACCCTCTTTAATGTATAATTATTTCACATCATATTTGTGTAGTGGTTTATAGAACGCACCTACTCTCCAAACAACTGTGTGTGTCGTACCATAGTCTGGGTGTAAAAGTTCTGTGATATATCGACGGACAGCCAAACAGCCCTAATTCATGAATGGGTAATAATAATAATGAAGTATTTAGCCTTTTTTTTTTTTTGCGGATGGGCAATCATCAAATGACTTCTCCCGCTCTCGGCGGAGCGGGAGGGAGTGTCAGACTTGACTGACTAAAACCCACCCATGTTCCTTCTAAGCCCTTTGTGTTCCAGGGCCGCGGTATCTCTTTCGAACAACCCGCAGCCCTGGCAGGCATCGGCCCTTTCGGACCCCTTCCGGTTTGCTGACATCTCCTTGAGGCGCGCGTGGAACACATACGTGCCGTCGACACAGCCTGTCGTCATGAGACGGACGGACGGTGAGCTAGCCCATTACTCACCGTCCACAGGCTCGCGCCTACGGTGGCCGGGGGCCACTGGTTGCCCCCCGACGCTCGGGGCGTCTCCCGCGGCGGCTGGGACGTGAGGTTCTCTCCCTCTCACGTTCCGCCACCTCCTTCGCTAGCATGACTGCTTCGCAGAAGGAGGCGACGGCTTCCCATTCCCTCTCGCTCCGGACCATGGATTGAACCAGGGCCGGACGCGAGAGGTAACCGCCACCAATCGCCGCTACGAGGACAGAAGTATTTAGCCTTAGACGTTGTTATGGGTTTGAATTATTTATCAAATACAGGAAAATAGGTTACATGTTATTATCTTAATGGAATTACGAATGTTGTGCAAAATTATTTGTTATGGTACTCATGCAGAACCACAGTCCATTGCTTGATAGCTGAAAATACTTAAATAAGAAAACTTGAGACTTTTCTGCAAACACTAAGCCATGGTCACCCTATCGAAACTTTCAAAACGTATTGAAGGTTTGATATTCTGAAAAAAAAAAAGTTACAAAAAACAAAAAAAAAACACTCGCTATTACTTACTTTCTTCGATAGATAATCACGACTAATTTCTACGCGAATCCGTACTACAGCATCTAAAGTATAAACCTAGGATTTTTTGTGTATTTTTACATTGTTTGACAAATTCAAATCTAGGTTTTACAAAAAAAATTAGACCTCTGCGATGCTTTTTCAGCGAGATATCGGCGATAACGTGTTTTTCACCGTTTCGAAGGCGCGGCCATGGGGTTTTATTCTTATAGCTCCGAAAATATAAACCTAGGATTTTTTATTGTATTTTTACAAATTCTGACAAATTCAAATCTGGTTTCTACAAAAAACTTCAGACGTCGGCGATGCTTTTTCAGCGAGATATCGGCGATAATGTGTTCGTCACCGTTTCGATGGCGCGGCCATGGGCTTTTAGTCTTACAGCTCCTAAAATATAAACCTAGGTATTTTTTCTATATTTTTAAAAAAAATTTACAAATTCAATCTGTTGTTTACCTGAATTTCAGGTCTCTGCAACGCGTAGTTTTAAAGATCTCCGTGGCCGCGCGGTTCTCCGCGTTTCGATGGCGCGGCCACGTTCAAACCCTTATAACTTTTTAACCTTATCTTTGACAAATTTATGGTTTTGGGAATCAACTTTTACAAATTATTACAAAAACTTGATATGGTTTTTTTTAAAAAAAAACGTCATGGCCGCGCGGTCGAAACGGACACTCGTAATTCCAGTAAGATAATAACATGTAACCTATTTTCCTGTATTTGATAAATAATTCAAACCCCATAACAACGTCTAAGGCTAAATACTTCATTTTTATTATTACCCAATACCCATTTATGAATTAGGGATATTTGTCTGTGCGTCGATGTACGACACACACACAGTTTGGAGAGTAGGTGCGTTCTATAAACCACTACACAAATATGATGTGAAATAATTATATAACTGTGTGCGGTATAAATCTGTGGCTCTTAAAAAAATATATACGTTTATTCTTAAGTCTATGTTAATGAGATATTTGTTTCCAAAGTCTTTAACGTTGTGTGTCTCCATAACTTCTGAAGAAAGAGTAGGATTCTGAAAAAAAAGGTTTGTAGAACGTAAAAACTTTTTCATCAAACTTCATCAGTTAACATTGTTTTTCATAAAAAAATACTATGAAAAACCAATTTTATTTTGCGGTTGAGTGTAAATCTAAACAATCAGCGTTAAAAATATTTTTATTATATAATATATAGTACTACGGAACCTTGTGTGTGCGAGTACGACTCGCACTGGTTCGACTATTTTAAAGTGCCAGTAACTGGCCTACTTTAAATAAATGATTTTGATTTGAATTGGCCGATTATTATTTGAAACACCCACTTACGCCGCGCACGATAAGTGTTATCCTTGTGTAATTTGATTACTTGATGTAACTGTGAATCGTACACATAGCATCTAAATAAAAACAGTCATCGTTTTGAAATTAAAAAAATATGTTACGTCAGAAATAACCCCTGTAATTAACTCATGTAACCTAACATCAATATATCATGACAAACGCCAAAAAAAAAAGGTGGTGTTAAAAAAATAATAAGTTCTTTGGATCTGAAAGATACTTAAAAAAACATTGTCTTTGGGCGATTTAGAATCCTTGAGATATAATATCTATACAATAGGTGTTTTCTGTTAACACTAAGCCATGGTCACCCTATCGAAACTTTCAAAACGTACCTATTGAAGGTTTGATATTCTGAAAAAAAAATATGTTTTTTGCCTATTATTGATATATTAACAGGTTTTGTTTACAAAAAAAACACTCGCTATTAAGTACTTACTTTCTTCGATAGATAATCACGACTAATTTCTACGCGAATCCGTACTACAGCATCTAAAGTATAAACCTAGGATTTTTTTGTGTATTTTTACATTGTTTGACAAATTCAAATCTAGGTTTTACAAAAAAAATTAGACCTCTGCGATGCTTTTTCAGCGAGATATCGGCGATAACGTGTTTTTCACCGTTTCGATGGCGCGGCCATGGGGTTTTATTCTTATAGCTCCTAAAATATAAACCTAGGATTTTCTATTGTATTTTTACAAATTCTGACAAATTCAAATCTGGTTTCTACAAAAAACTTCAGACGTCGGCGATGCTTTTTCAGCGAGATATCGGCGATAATGTGTTTGTCACCGATTCGATGGCGCGGCCATGGGGTTTTAGTCTTACAGCTCCTAAAATATAAACCTAGGTATTTTTTCTATATTTTTACAATTTTTTTACAAATTCAATCTGTTCATCATCATCATCATTAGCCAATAATGTTCCCACTGCTGGGACACAGGCCTCCTCTCCTATGAGAGGGATCAATCTGTTGTTTACCTGAATTTCAGGTCTCTGCAACGCGTAGTTTTAAAGATCTCCGTGGCCGCGCGGTTCTCCGCGTTTCGATGGCGCGGCCACGTTCAAACCCTTATAACTTTTTAACCTTATCTTTGACAAATTTATGGTTTTGGGAATCAACTTTTACAAATTATTACAAAATCTAGACTTAGTTTTTTTTTAAAAAAAAAAACGTCATGGCCGCGCGGTTGAAACGGACACCATCTATCTATCTATATATAAAAATCAATTGCTGTTCGTTTGTCTCGCTAAAACTCGAGAACGGCTGGGCTGATTCTGGTTTTGAAATGTTTGTCGTAGTCCAGGGAAGGTTTAACCTTTTGACCGCCACAGTCGTGTGTAGACGACAAACCAAAATGTGCCCAGCACGCCACGGTCGCGAATGGTTGACAGAATTTTAAACGTAAATAAATGTCATTAAACAGCATTGTTTTGTGTTTTTCCCTTGTTAATTATTTACCTTGACTCTTCTTCATTTATTTGAAGTGAACTGCTTTCATTAGATTTCATCTGTAGTAACATAAGATGACAAAAAAGAAAACCAGTTAAAAAGTTCGTGCCCTCAAAGCCACAGTCACCTCAACAGGACACGTAGTGATGTAGGCAGCAGTCAATATAACAAGAATATCGACCTCGACGGCAACCTACGTTATATTTGATTTACTCTGAATTCTGCATTATTAAACAAATAAAACATTTGATATTGAAGTTTCATGTTTGAGAAATCAAGAAAATTTTATAATACTGAACTATGCGCTCTTTAAAAGTCGAGTGTTAATAGATTATCGATTGATTGTAATGACTGCAATGCCAATCCCTATCACCCATTGTATTGTCTGTGCCGGGAACGCCACAGTCGTCTATGATTGACAGTCCCATGACGTCAAACGAGGAGAATTTTTGAATAGAGTAGTTCTTTTGCTGTTATTATTATTGTTTACTGTATACATGATTAATAATGGATAACTATAATATGAGTAGTGAAGACTTATTAAGTATATTGCAAGGAGTCGATACTGACACGTTTATAATGGTTTTTTTTTTAATACTATCCTACCTAAAAATACATACGTATATCGATATAAATCAATATACAATTGTTGAATTAAACTTATGTTGATTGTCTTATACATATTGAACGGTATATAATGTGTGAAGGTATTAAAAATGGTGTGATTGTTCTACCAATTTCTACCACCCAACTTTTTAATAAAAAAACTGATTTTTATAAAATGTTTTATTTTATCTTTTGTGAACTTCATGTTTGTGACACTTAAGAAACTTTGTCCAGGTAGCTACCATTATTCCTCATTATTTCCTATTCATTACAGTGTTGTAAATTGTCTACATTAGAAAGTAAACAACACTAACACAGTAAACGGTATTTACTTCTGCACTGATGTCATCAGTGACTGGCGTTATACTAAAGCATTAATATTGCTTGTTCTTCCATAGAAACTTAAATTTTATTAGTTGACAATGTTAAAAGTACAAAACGAACAAAATAAAATATTTCGATATTATTAATAAGTATCGGTGTCGCACCTCTAGAGAAGAAGCGAGCAATTTCAAGAAATACGTGCCAACTGCGCCACTGTCGTCTTAGGGTGACAAAAAATTACGTCATGATGGACAATAGTGCTGTAATACTATTGACTTGGTTTTATCGATTGTTGTTTCTATTTGTGGAATAAACGCCGTAACTGTGACACAGATTATTACATTTATGTCATAAAGTACAAAGCGCGATGAAATAAAACTCAACACAAGGATGGTATAATAATCTTTATTGAAATTAAAACCCATGTAAAAAAATGTTGTCAGGTTTCTATGAGCTTTATCGATATAATTTCGCCCTCACTATTATTTTGTAGGTATTAAATTATGAATTCGGAGCTTGGCGCTGAGGGCACGCTTTTTCTTTTTTGACGTGGCGGTCAAAAGGTTAAATGGTGAGATAGGTAGGGTAGATAGATAGGAAAAATGCATTGCGTTGCGTGCCAGGTACAGCTTGTTTATTTATAAAGCTTTATAAAATCCACAATAATTTCCAGACCCTGAGATAACATTTAATTATAAAATTAACAAACATGGATAGAGAAACGTGGAATTCTTTGGACTAACCAATCTCTTGAAAACCACGCACTATTGAATTTTTAATCATAATATCGAAACATTAACACATTATATTTCAATTTACAATATTAGTCATTTTTAATCTGAAAAATTATAGAATGTTTTAATTAAATAAATAGTTTACTTGTTTTATACTATAACCTTATAGGTACTATTGAAATTAATTATCAAAAGTATTTGAAACGCCTTGTTTATAACATAAAGTTACCTTAATACTATTTAAAGCAAATATCAAAAGTAGATATTTAATTTATCCACTGAAAATTCACGCACATACTATTCTGTATTACAATTACACCAAAGATTTATAACAGAACCAATTAATACAGACATAATATAACAGACCTTAAGAAACAATAATTCATAAACAAGAGAGAGATTGAGATTGTATATAAGGCGAAATAATATTTTATTATGTCAAAGCACTCATAACTAAGTTTAAAGTAAGCAGCATTATATTATATATATATATAAAAAAACACCCTTCTTTTTTGGTCGGGGGTTAATGAATCCCTATTTCCCTTGGTCACGGCATCACGGCTGGACCGATTTCGCTAATTCTTTTTTTGTTGTGTTTTTTACTGTCAGGAGAAGGTTCTTAGGTAGGTAGGGTAGGGTAGGGTGAGGTAGGTAGGTAGGTAGGTAGGTAGGTAGGTAGGTAGGTAGGTAGGTAGGTAGGTAGGGTAGGGTAGGGTAGGGTAGGGTAGGTAGGGAGGGTAGGGTAGGTACGTTGAACAAGTGCATTGCAACGCATGCTGGGATCAGCTAATCAGAGAAATTAATCGGTATACCATGATAATGTACGCCAGCAGGTCAAGCTACCCGAAACTGTCAAATTTTCCCAATCAACCTTAAACCTAATTCTTTAACAATAAAGTTGAAAATCTATTTAAAAAAATGTCAATTGTTGTAGCCCAATGTGCTGGCGTCTGTAACATTCTAAACAACTTGCCCTCTGCCTTGAGTCTTCTTGTCTTAAAACCACTGGAACACAGCTGCTGCAAATGAATATATTTTTTCTTTAGTATATTTGTTACCTTTTAACAAATATTATTTCCTATTCACTTCGAAATGTTATTTACCATCTATCTCCAAAGTTGCTCGAATTTCCAACTGATTTTGAGGGACAATATTTCACAACTTTTTTTTCAATCATATATTTTCCAACTCTGGAGCTAAGATTTTCTTCTTTAGAGCCGCTGCCTCTAAGGCTTCGATTTTTCCTCAACAATGATGGAAAACACCAACTTGATCTCAGATCTCTCAATTTCAATTAGATCTGTAACAAATCAACACAAAATTAAAAACAATTAAATAGAGCTCTTTAAGATATTTGATAAAAAACAATGGATTCAATACAATCCTCCAATTATTATGCTCATAATCCTTGGTTTCGCCCAATTACAACTAGGATGAAAATTTTCCATATTTGCCAAAAACGTGATGAAATAAAATTTGATATGGAGATAAACTTACCATCTGAACTGATTGCTAAACATCCAAATACTGCATCCAATAAAAAGACCCTAAGGCCTGACAGTTTTATTATATTGTTCTATGAACATACCTACTTTGCGGCATTTTCATTATGATGCCCATATAACATGTGTTTTTAACCTTTTGAACGCCAGAGCATAAACGCACGCGCATGCCTTCGACGCCAAGCCACAAATTCACCGCAACAACTTACCAATAAAAAAAATGGGATTTCAAAAGTATTATTAACTTATTTCTTGATAAGACATTTAATATTTAAGATATATAGATCACATTTTAAAGATACTAAGTAAAAACACACACAAAAGTAATGATTTATTGCTTATTTTGTGTTTTAGTGCACCTGATTTTTTTGTCACATATTTGTGTCGTTGGCGTACAGGGCTCGCGCTTGCTCGTCACGTATATGTGACAAAGGCGTTCAAAAGGTTAAAAATATTCTTTTTATAAAGAATTTCCATTTCATGATAGTGACATGGAGTGGTAATACAGCCTTTACGGTCCAGATAAAATTAATCAATCATGTAGGTAATTCTATAGTAAATCAGCTTTGTCTATGTGGTGGGCATTCTATAAAATGTTACCAGCAAGGTATAAGATGGGTGTAAGAGACACTAACGCGAAAACGCTGACCATATACTCAGTAAGGTGTACTGAACACATGGTACACATTTGTGTGTTGGTGTCCCTTTCACCCAGTATAAATTATTTACATGCTGCCCTACAGAAGACAGTTCAATCAAAGCTGTTTTCTGGTGACTTTGCTTCAATATCTATTGTATCACAAGTTTCAGGTTGACAGTGCACAATGTGATACGCAGAAATTCTTGATAAACGGTTTTTTGTAACAGATCGCACTTTTAATTGAAATGGATCCATTTCGGGACCAGCTTGTGGCCAATTAATCTCTAAAGGTTCATCTTTCACTGTGCTAGTACTAGTACCAGGATCACTGTAGGTGGTCTCTAAGCCGATTTTTTGTTTTCGCGCATAGGTTCTTGGTTGTTTATCCTCAGTACTGAAAGAAAAAAAACAAAATTGAATGACCATACATACCATAATTATTATTGTAATTTTATACACTATACCTACATGAGTACTGTCGTTTTTACTATCAGCATATAGCTTACTAAATACATACCCTATACAATTATTTATGACGATTTCTTCTTTCACTGGCTTCTTCATCTTTTCTTCGGAAAGCCAAACTTCTGAAAAACTGTAACAGAATTGTGAACAGAATTGAGTTAGGTAGGTACTTAGAAACCGAGAGATCTATAATGAAATGTCAGTTAGCGGCTATTGAGAGACACTGACGCGAAAACGCTGACCAAATACTCAGTAAGGTGTACTGACACATGGTACGCAGTTGTGTGTTGGTGTCCCTTTCACCCAGTATAAATTATTTAAATGCTGCCCTACAGAAAACAGTTCAATCAAAGCTGTTTCCTGGTGAGTTTGCTTCAATATCTATTGTATCACAAGTTTCAGGTTGACAGTGCACAATGTGATATGCAGAAATTCTTGATAAAAGGTTTTTTGTCACCGATTCCACACTTTATTGAAATGGGTCCATTTGGGACCAGCTTGTGGCCAATTAATCTCTAAAGGTCTTATTCATACAACAGGAGGCAACGATGGCTTCAACTCTGGAGTAAGACAGACACGCAACACACCGCGGTTTTGGAGGGGTTCTACAACGAGTTCCCCCTGGCGAGAGCCATCAACGATCGGGTACCGAAACAATTTGTATTCGATAAAAAATATAAGATCCAGCTCCATGAGGACCACCGCTGCGAGGGGTTAGATCCCGCTGAGCTGCGGATCTTCACGGATGGATCTAAAACAGGTACAGGCACTGGAGCTGTAGTCTTCTCGGAGGACCTCAACATCCACATAGCTGTACCACTGGGGGTCCACAACACGGTATTTCAGGCGGAATGCATGGGCATTTCCCTGGCCGCTTCAGCCATCTTAGCCAGGAGGGCTAAGGACCACTCTGAATACTTTTAGACAGCATAGCTGTACTGTTAGCACTAGACTGTTAAAGGAGGTTTCATATGCTGATATTGAAACTATACTATTTAATTATTATTATTTTTTTGATAACTGTTACTTTGACTGTGTCACTCATGATTTTTTCTCGTTGTGCAAATACATTATATTAATTGTTTCTATGATCGTTTCAATAAACAATCCGGATTCTTTAACATGGTAGCAGAGCGTGGTTGAAAAACAATTCATAGAAATGATATAGAATATAAAGTTGTAAGTACGTATGATTTCCGGAAAATATTTACGTAAAAAAAATTTTGCAATTTTTTGTCGAAAATGTCTTCATCAGGCTCAACCAGCTGTAAGATTGACATCGGGCAACTAAAAGGTAAAGAAAATTGGGCCACATGGCGTTACAAAGTCATTCAGCTTTTAAGGGGCAGCCAAGGTGGATTGAGTGCTGTCGAGGGCAAACTTGCAAAACCTATTCACCCAGGGTCTACAGCGACTGTAGAGGAAGTGGCTACGTATAAAAAGGAAACACAACACTACAACGAAGTTGACAGCCATGCCGTTTTGTTGTTAACGGCCAACATGACGGACGAGACGCTGCAAAAAGTCATGAGGCTTCAAAATGCTCAAGAGATTTGGGACGAGCTACATCGCCTGTTTGACTCATCGTCTGATGACAGGACGTACACGTACTCGCTGGATTTCTACCATTATTGTAAAGATCCGACACATGATATGGCGACACATATCTCCAAGGTGAAAAACCTATGGCATGATTTGAAAACAGAGCTGATAAAGGAGTACAAGTGTGACCTACCGGATGTCCTCCTAATTTGCCAGATTCTCGACTCACTCCCCGAGAATTACTTCAGTTTCAAATCATCATGGTTGCTAATGTCAAAGTCAGATCGCAGTATAGAAAATCTAACTGCGCAATTGTGTCATTTTGAAAAATCATTAGCCGTTAATAGTAACGGAAATTCAGATGTATTGAACGTTCAACCAAACCAAAATAAAAAGTTTTCCAAAATAAAATGTGGTTATTGTGGCAAACCAGGCCATAAAGTCAAGAGATGTCAAAAGTGGATCTCAGATGGAAGACCACCGAAAGCTTCTACTACAAGCAAAGCTACCCTGACAATTATTACAGCAGAAAGTCACCAAGCGTTAAAGAAACCCGCTGTTTTCAAGACAAATACCGAGAGTTGGTATGTTGACAATGGTGCGACAAACCATGTCACAGGTCGTAGAGACTACTTTACAACTTTCGAAAGTTTTGAAGATTCTACAACGGATTATACGTTGACCACCGCAAATGGTGCTGTTGTAAAAGTGATTGGAAGAGGTACAGTTGACTTGATTGCCTATGTTCATAAAGAAAAGCAAGACATTCAACTAAATAATGTATGGTATGTACCGGGTATTACTAAAAACCTGTTTTCGGTACTTGCGGCACAAGACACATTGGAAAATAGCGAATTTACTTCTGAAAGAGAAACTTGTTGGTTAAAAGAAAAAGGAAAGGTCTTGCTAATGGGAAAACGTTCAAAGAATGGAGGACTCTATGAACTACTTGCGAAGACAATAGTCAATAAAGCTGCTTCCAATATTGAAACCCAAGTAATGACCAACCTACAACTTTACCATGAAAGATTTGTCCACCAGAACAAAAGACATGTAAAGAAGGTCATCGAAAAGGAACTCGGTATCAAAGTGAAGCTAGATTCCGAATTATGTACAGGTTGTGTATATGGAAAGACACATCGTAGAAAATTTGGGACAAGGGCTCAAGCGAAAGAACCTGGTGAAATACTACAAACCGACGTTTGTGGTCCATTCCCACCTTCCTTCGGCAAGAATAGATATTTTGTCCTATTCAAAGATGACTATAGCAAATATCGCTACGTCCATTTCATGAAAAATAAATCGGAAGTAGCAGATAAACTTGTTCAAGTTCTGAAAGAGATTAAAACAAGGGGACACACTGTAAAAGAAATTTACAGTGACAATGGCGGAGAGTTCGACAATGGTAGAGTAAAGCAAATTTTGCAAAATGCTGGTATTACCCAAAGGCTCAGTATGCCCTACACCCCAGAGCAAAATGGGACAAGTGAACGGGAAAATAGGACGCTTGTTGAAGCCGCACGCAGTATGATGCACTCTCATGAAGAACTTCCGATTGCCTTGTGGTGCGAGCTGATAAGTACAGCCGCATATGTCCTGAATAGGACAGGGCCCACATGCATAGATTGCAAATCACCATACGAACTTTGGTATGGTCGAAAACCAGGAATAAAGCATCTCAGAGTCATTGGCAGTGAATGCTACGCCCATGTGCCAAAACAGAAGCGTAAGAAGCTTGCCAAGAAAGCTCAGAAATGTATCCTAATCGGTTACGAAGGTGATGAAGGGTACCGTTTAGTAAGCTTCGACAAATGTGGAAAGCCAACGATCATCAGATCAAGAGACGTTATATTTAATGAATCCATCATAGAATCGATTGGATTAAATGATGAGATTGAACCAGAACCTGATAATGAAATCGAGTACAAACTTCCCTCAATCAAAGAAAACGGTCAAGTGTCAAGAGCAAGGGAGGATGAGCCTAACGAAGCCATTCAATTGCCTGTTGACATGTCAGGTGCAAGGGAGGATGAGCAAGATGAAGCCAATCGGCCATCTATCTGTATGCCCCAGACAAGTCAAGATTTTCGTGACACAACGGATGAAGAACAGGAAAGTTACGATACTCCATATGATTCTGAGGTAGAAGAAAGTGTAGATAGGGTCCTTCGAGATAGAAGCCAGCTACGACCACCTGCGAGGTACGGTGACTTCGTATTAAATTTGAGTTCCTTTGTTGAACCCAAGACTTACAAAGAAGCATTGACAAGCTCACAGAAGGAGAAATGGCTGAAAGCTATGGAAAACGAGATGAAATCGCTGTCTGAAACTAAGACCTGGATTTTGGTGGACTTACCCAAAGGTCGAAAACCAATTTCATGTAAATGGATCTACAAAGTTAAGACAAATGCGGATGGAAGTCTCGACAAATTCAAAGCTAGGCTAGTGGCTAGAGGATTCACTCAAAAGGAAGGAGTTGACTTCTACGAAACTTTCAGCCCTGTGGCAAAGCTAGCTACAGTCAAACTGATCATAAAAATCGCAGTTGATGAAGATCTTGCTCTAACACAGTTTGATGTTGCAACGGCATTCCTCAATGGTTCACTCGATGTAGATATTTACATGAACCAACCGGAAGGTTATAGTGACGGAACAAACAAAGAGTGTAAACTTCTGAAAAGCCTGTATGGCTTAAAGCAGTCTCCAAGATGTTGGAACAGATGTATCGTTGATTACTTGATCAGTATTGGGTTTAAGCAATGTCAAAATGATCCTTGTTTATTTGTGAGAGTTAAACAAGGTGCCAAGATCATACTTGCATTGTATGTGGACGACGGTTTGATTGCTGCCACGAACCCGAAGGATTCAGAAAGATTTTTAGCTGAATTGAAGAAACGGTTTAAAATAACCGTAAAGCCTGCGTTATACTACTTAGGTATGGAGATATTAAAGCATGACAACGGTATCAAGCTTACGCAGAAACATTATGCTGAAAAATTGCTAGAGCGCTTTGGAATGCATGAATCTAAATCTGTGAGCACTCCTATTATCAAGGATGCTACAACACAACCAACAGCAACCGATGAGGAACTTAAATTCCCATACAGAGAAGCAGTTGGAGCACTTATGTATCTGATGACTGGATCTAGACCGGACTTGTCTTACGCAGTCAGTGTTGTTTCGCGCAATCTTGAGAATCCCAGCAGGGAGGATGTTACAAAAGTAAAGCGTATATTCCGCTACATCAAGGGTACTGTTGACTATAGTCTAATTTACCGAAAAGGAAATAAAGGACTAATATGCTACAGTGATTCTGACCATGGAGGTGATAAACAGACAGGACGCTCTACATCGGGTATCCTCTGCATGTACTCCGGTGGAATTATATCCTGGGCCAGCAGGCGCCAGACCTGCGTAGCGATCTCGAGCACTGAAGCCGAACTAGTAGCGGCTAGTGAAACTGCAAGGGAGATGATCTGGTTGAAAAGGCTGATCATAGAAGTCTCCCAGCTGATTGGGACTCCGAGCCTTCTGGTGGACAATGATGCAGCAATAAAGATATCCCAAAATCCTGAAATGCACAGGAGAACCAAACATATAGCGCTCAGGCATTTCTACATCAGAGAATTGGTGACCGATAAGGAAGTCCAAGTGAAATATACTCCAACTGAGTATCAATATGCAGATATGCTGACAAAACCAGTAAGTGGACCAAGGCTTCTGGTACTACTAAAGAAAATTGGCCTGATGAGCACTGATTAGTAATAATGATATCAAAAAGGGAGGATGTTAAAGGAGGTTTCATATGCTGATATTGAAACTATACTATTTAATTATTTTTATTTTTTTGATAACTGTTACTTTGACTGTGTCACTCATGATTTTTTCTCGTTGTGCAAATACATTATATTAATTGTTTCTATGATCGTTTCAATAAACAATCCGGATTCTTTAACATAGACAACCACACGGTCAACTCTGGGTTAATTTACGATTGTCATATAGCTTAATAAATACATACCCTATAAAATTATTTATGACGATTTCTTCGTTCACTGGCTTCTTCATCTTTTCGTCGGAACGCCAAACTTCTGAACGACTGTAACAGAATTGTCAACTTTTGTCAACAGAAAATGTTGTTAGGTACCTAGGTACTTAGAAACAGAGATCTTTAATGAAATGTCAGTTATCGGCTATTTACACACTATAACTATACACAGAATTAGAGTTACAGCACATGACAATACATAATAGTACAAGTAGGTGGAGTAAGTTAGGTTGCAGATGTGATGATAATAAATGGTACCTCACTTCGCCGTAAAATCGTCGTAGTCCAGCTCGAACTTTCTTCAATGATTTCCGGGGGCCCGAATATGCGTGTCGTTTGTATGCCTTTTTGTTTGTTTTCGACATTGTACACAGACGGTATTAAATCTAAAATATGGAAAAACAAAAATGAAAAAAATATTGAGTGTATTACTTAAACTCATTATTTGAATAAAAATTAAATAGTAACCTGTAAATAAAAAATAAATAGTAACCTGTGTGGCTGATAAAGTACATAAGTAAGTAACGTAATTCACATGAATAATTATAATGAATATTCAGCTAAGAATTAGAATTAGAATACTAGTCCAGGGTTGCCAGACGAGTCACGAGACGAATGCGAGTAAACGGATCAATAATCGAAAATTATAAGCATAGCTATTCACAACCAATCGATTGGACAACTAATCTAATCGAGTGACCGTGCAATCGATCAAGTCCTCCAAACGCTATTCACACAACCGATGTCGATCGATTTTGACCAATTTTGACATTTTCCATCGATTGTGATTCGGTTATGAAGACATCAATTGACCGACAGCTATTAGCAGTAGAGAGTAAAGTCGAATGAAAGTTAAAAGCACTTTATACTAATATAAGCAGTGTCTGAAGTATGTGTACATATTGTATAGATGGTTAAACTATTGTTTTGACTATTGCATAAAGATTTACACCAGTTTATGTGGTTACATCCGTACGTTACATAAAAATTTGTTCTTGACTTTGATTTTAATTATTTGGGTAGATGAAGTTCGTGATTGTGCGATCCTGAGACTGTGAGCGTGCCGCAGAAGGACAGAGGCTGGAGACATTAACTCTTCATCGAAGAATACGAGACATGATGGATCCATTTGCTGACCCGCGCTTCCAGTCCGTGTACAGGCTATCGCCTGACATAGTCCTTCATAGCTATTCACAACCAATCGATTGGACAACTAATCTAATCGAGTGACCGTGCAATCGATCAAGTCTTCCAAACGCTATTCACACAACCGATGTCGATCGATTTTGACCAATTTTGACATTTTCCATCGATTGTGATTCGGTTATGAAGACATCAATTGACCGACAGCTATTAGCAGTAGAGAGTAAAGTCGAATGAAAGTTAAAAGCACTTTATACTAATTTAAGCAGTGTCTGAAGTATGTGTACATATTGTATAGATGGTTAAACTATTCTTTTGACTATTGCATAAAGATTTACACCAGTTTATGTGGTTACATACGTACGTTACATAAAAATTTGTTCTTGAGTTTGATTTTAATTATTTGGTTAGATGAAGTTCGTGATTGTGCGATCCTGAGACCGTGAGCGTGCCGCAGAAGGACAGAGGCTGGAGACATTATCTCTTCATCGAAGAAAACGAGACATGATGGATCCATTTGCTGACCCGCGCTTCCAGTCTGTGTACAGGCTATCGCCTGACATGGTCCTTAGCCGAATTGTAGAAATAAAGCCCTATTTCCCAAGCGTTGATTCATCAGCCGCAATCCCCATTGAACTCAAAGTAAGTAATAGTAAATATAAAGTAAGTAATGAAAGTCATCACAATAACAGCACGGTAGAGAAAGTATACAACGAGGTGTCGTTATTCACTCACATTAAAATTTGTTATAATAGCCTGCAATCAGGAACAAACTATACTGTTACTGATAAACTCATCCCTATAACCCTACCTCTATGTAGTACTGCCTTAGTGTGGTTAAGGTTTAGCTAGACCCTCCCTGGGTTTAGGTAAAATTCAATCCCTAGTATACATATAATAAAACGTGAATCCAATGCAGTCATCTGACATGCGTATTTATTTACACTTTTTTATTTTAGGTGTTAGCTGCCTACACTTTTATGGCCAAAGAAGTTGCCAGAAAACTGACAGGAGCAATGCCTTTGTTAGCTTGAACCAGCATCTGTTTCCAGGGCCATAACGGAGACCACGATGGCACAAATACTGCACTCAAACAGTGCATTCAATTCCCTTGCCAAGTAAATGAAAGGCAATAAATTTTGAAAAAGTAAGAAGTATTCTTTATTTAGATTACAAAAATCACAGAATGTTTTACTAATACACACATAACACAGTTAAAAATAAAACACTTTCTTTTACATTAGGACAATTTATTGGAATAGTACAATACAAAACAAAGTCAACAGGAAATACTACTTTAGAAGATTACAATAGTGTAATGTAAAAATATAACATTAGTCACATATTTGTTTCTTTATAACTAAAGTCACCATAATTTAAAAGATACAAGAACTTAACTAAGAAATTGTCTATGAGCTGTTACAATAAATTATAGTATATAAGACGAAATACATCTATTTATTGTACAATTAAATGTTTATTTTCAGAAAATACAGCAAGTTCGGGTTCCCTGGTGTTTTAGGATATGTGGATGGGACACATGTTCTGCTGCTACATCTTGCTAGCTTCTAGGTCAGTAACTGTAACAATAATGATAAACATTCATGTTAAAAAAATAAATACTTAATTAAAATTTAATGTTTCCAGGTGATTCTGGAGCTTTGGATTCTTACCCCGATTCTTAATGCTGAGCCAAATTGCTCGGAAGCATGGTACACAGAACTGCAAAACATACATAAGATCATGCATCAAGAGTTACTTCAAGGTATAGAAAGGGTGCTTTAGGTGCTTGAATACAGCCCAAATAAAGTAGGATGCATCACCAAGGCATGTGCAGTTCTGTATTACATGTATAATATGGGGCCGCTTGCCTGAACACTAAGAAATTGAATCGAAGAAGCAACCCCCTACAGAAACATCACGGATTCAGGAATTGAGCAAGATCGCTATAGTAGAGGACTTCAATTTAGGGCCAATTTAATAAATAGATTATTTTAATAATTACTTGTGTATCATTTATTTCCATACCTTATCCTTCCTCCAGAGGCAAACAAATTTCAGGCTACAATTTGGTGAAGGATAGCTTCGATGCTATGCATTCCAGTTGCCACATCTTCAATTGCTGCTGCGTGCCGTGCGAGTATAGCATGAAGCGGGTCTGGGCGGCTTTTTGACTGTTGGGGCTCTTCTGTTACATATTTTTTTGACACAGGTCGCATCCTGACCTGAGACTCGGCCCCGGGCAAGTCCTCATGCCCCTGCGTGAACGCAAACATTATGTTTCTTGGCTCCAAAGACACTTTTCTGAAAATATGTAATGTCAATTATGTTTAGTAATATGTAAATGATAAGTAAGATAAAGGTGATGTTTTATATACTAGTAAAATACTTACACCATTATTGTTTGTATATGTGTTAAATTAAACCCGAGTTTCGCACAAAACACTTTTGAAAACTTTTGAGTTTGAGGTTATCATTGAAATTGCCAGTTTGACATTAAATCACATTTACAAAGCAAGTTTGATAAAAATCTGGTAAACTTATTTAATAAAACAATCAGTGTTTGCTGTTTTGTTTTATATATGATTACTAAATGTAGATTCTGTAGCCGTACATAACAAAATCCCTAGTAAAAATAATATATTTGCCACTTTAAGCTTTTCTACCACCAATTTCTATTTCCTACCATTTTGTAACGATCTCCTTAAACATAATTGTCAATATTTCAAGTATTTAAAAAAAAAACCTTACCGCTCGGATCTGTGAATAGCGTTTTGATAACCGTTCGGTTGCGTTTTGACAACCGTTCGGTCGCAGTTCGGTTATAACCGTTCAGTGTCTATGATTCATTCGGTTTCGATTCGATTGTTTGTGAATAGCTACAGATGCAAAAATATCGTACAACTGCCAGAACCGGGCGAAACGCGCTATTTCGCAAAACTAGACTAAGAATAGGAATTTCAGAAAGTTGTGAAATTATACAGAAAATTAAAAAATAACTTATTTATTTTATAAAAGAGTGGGCTCATCAGATTCAGAATCACTATTTATTTCTACCTCTGCAGCAGCGCCATCCGTTTTTGAATAAAGGACTACAGAAGTCATTTAATTTTTTCAGTTGGTTTAAAACCATAAAAGCATTGTTTTGATAGGTTTTGGAACTTGAGCGAAGGCTGGTCACACCGAAGAGTCGAATGCATGACTGCAGAACTAGGTACCTACCTACGTAGTCACAAATCTTGTAATAGCGCCATCTCTTAGTGGGTAATAGAAAATATTCCCCCTCCATTAGAACGTTAAACTTGTTGGAAGTCGCATAAGAAGTTTCACTTCAAAAAATCAGTTTACATTCATTTAATTATTTTTTATTCATATACTTGCGTAATCGTTTATATTACGTTTAGTAATCATTATCTCATATTGTTTGTTTCTGATAGCACCACGACGACGTGCCGATATCATGGACGCGGTTCTCTAATGTGTCACCTAACTTTTTTATCCATAATTTAAGTGCCATAACTTTTTTTGTCCTAATCATCATTTGTCCGAATGATAGTTTACCCGAACTTAATATCACATAATATCACATGCCATAAAATTTAAACCCCTATATATAATATGTCCTAAATCCGTTTGTCATAAATATTACAATCAATAATATACTATACAAAAGACATTAAAACGTTTTCTATAAAATTTATGAGTCCTAAATTCAAATAACATAATGTTTATTTAAAATAATAATATTCTTTTTTTTATTATAAACTAGCGGCCCGTCGCGGCTTCGCACGGGTGGATATATTTTATTTAAACATAATGGGATAAATAAAGATAATTTTCAACACACTTGCTCATAAAGTGGCTTTATGGTCACTGCAATCAGGCACAGAATGACACCCATTATCAAACTGTGACTTTTTCATTGCTATAACTCACTAGTGAGTTACAGTTTTTTTTTTTTTAAATTTTATTGGTTGAGGTGCTTTGTTCTTAAAAAAGTTTTTATTCAAAAAAAGATCGTTTCAATCTATTGCTTGCTCATTTCATGCAACTTCTTATTTAAATAGATAATTTTAACTCGTTCGTGTTTAATAAATAAAACTTTCACTCAAATATAACTTTTGTTTTCTCTGTAATAAAAGAAAACTTTGTTCCCCATTTTGTACGTGGCAGAATAAGCGCAAACCCTATGCGCGGAAAATAAAAAAAACCTCATCCCTTTAGTTTGTGGCTGATCGTAATGCGCGCGCATAGGAAAACTGATTAATTCTTCCCGCCATAGCGAATCATTTTTCACAACTCGTTTTCACTGTTGAAATTATAGTTATTTATTCATATAAATGTCTACAAGTAGGTACTAGTTACGAAGAAAATGATTTATGTTGTACACCGCCCGATATAAACCCGATATGTGAAGCCCTTAATGTTATGGAAAGTTTACTACCTGAAAACTCCAAGGAAAAATATCTATTATCTACTAAATAAAATGAGTTTTTATTGTTATTTTATTCACAAGTGTGTTGAAAAACGTCGTATGATACACGTGTGTATTGGTGATTACCGTCCTCGGCTCTCTTAAGACCCTCACCTAACGGCTCGGGTCTCAATGGCGCCTCAGCGGTAATCACCAACATTACACACTAGTACCATAATGTACTATTTCAACACACTTGCTCATAAAGTGGCTTTATGGTCACTGCAATTAGGCACAGAATGACACCCATAATCAAACTGACTTTTTCATTGCTATAACTCACTAGTGAGTTATAGTTTTTTTTTATTAATTTTATTGGTTGAGGATTAATTTTTTCCGCCATAGCGAATCATTTTTCACAACTCGTTTTCACTGTTGAAATTATAGTTATTTATTCATATAAATGTCTACAAGTAGGTACTAGTTACGAAGAAAATGATTTATGTTGTACACCGCCCGATATAAACCCGATATGTGAAGCCCTTAACGTTATGGAAAGTTTACTACCTGAAAACTCCAAGGAAAAAATATCTATTATCTACTAAATAAAAGGAGTTTTCATTGATATTTTATTCACAAGTGTGTTGAAAAACGTCGTATGATACACGTGTGTATTGGTGATTACCGTCCTCGGCTCTCTTAAGACCCTCACCTAACGGCTCGGGTCTCAATGGCGCCTCAGCGGTAATCACCAACATTACACACTAGTACCATAATGTATTAATGTTGTTTTAGGGTATGTAATTTTTTTACTCATGTAATTTTTTTATTTCTTTATTTAAATTTAATTTTAAGTTTTTACATTTTTATTTTGTAATATTTTACCTTAAAGCTTCACTGTACACTATGTTGGCAGTGTTATTTGTAGGTGGTAACAAAACATAATATTGATTTTCAGTAGATCCTACTCGAGAAAGAGCAACATACAATTGCCCATGAGAAAAGCACTCTTTCCTTAGGTCGATGCCAACCATCGAGAAAGTTTGTCCCCCAGGGATTTATTTATTGTAAGGGCAAATGACATCTTTACAGGAAACAGTAACCTTTTAAAAGATATAGGCAAATCCGTCGGTATCATCGGGATCCACGAAATGTGAGTGAGCTGGAGGCCTACTCTCTTTCTCCGAAATGTAACTTCGGCAACGAACGAAAATTAAACGTAGTTACGTTTGTGACCCTACTCTATATAATTTGCGGACGCACACAATAACATTCAATAAATTCGTTGTCTGTGAATTCGAACTTCTTGTGTGCGTCCGCAAATTATATAGAGTAGGGTCACAAACGTAACTACGTTTAATTTTCGTTCGTTGCCGAAGTAACGTTTCGGAGAAAGAGAGTAGACCTCCTGATCGTCCGCGGGTCCGTGACGATAGTTGCTACAATCACATTGTCTCTTAATTCCTTTATCAAAAGTCTTGTACCATACACATACTGGTAGGGCTTAAACTCAATAGCATAATGGGAGTACCTACAATGCGAACACCCCTCTCCCATACTTCGGTGCCCCGTCTCTCGCCGCATTGCTCGCTGCGCTGTGTGAAGCCACACCGGCGCGTCAGCGTGTAATTTTTGTTCATATTGACATTTTTATTTTCGTAATATCTTTTGAATGGAATGTCCGATGTCAATAATTCAAAAAGTAATTAAAGGTATTGAAACTGCCTTGAATACGAAATAATTTATTTGGATAAGAATTAATACAAAGGTATGGATATCATGGTCTGATTTTGATCGGCATTTCTATCAACTTTTAATATGTAAAAAAGTAGTTATAGTGACATAACTACAATAGTTGGAGATATGGTCTCGTGAAGTTTTTTGTTGATATTGATATGTTCTATAATATTGTAGAACATTTTTTTGTTCTATCATCAATACTTTCCGCAGCGCATGCGATGAAAGACATTTTCTGGCTCATTTTTTTACACCTTGGTTTGGTTTAAGTAGGGATTTCTAAGGATCTCTATTTTTTTATAGTAATAAATATAGCCTATGTTACTCAGTGATAATGTAGCTTTCTAACAGTAAAAGATTTTTTGAAATCGGTCCAGTAGTTTTTAAGTTTATTCGTTACATACAAAAATACAAATCTTTCCTCTTTATAATATTAGTGTAGACTAGCTGTCCCCGGCATGCGTTGTAATGCACTTTTTATCTACCATACTAGGGTATGCCCTACCTACCTCCCTACCCTACCTACCTACATACCTGTCTACCATACACTACCTGCCTACCCTACCCTACCTGCCTACCCTACCCTACCTACCTACCTCCCTACCTTACCCTACCTACCTCCCTACCTATCAAACCCTACCTACCTTTCTACCCTACCCAACCTTACCCTACCTACCTACCAACCCTCCCCTACCTTTCTCACCTTTTAAACCTTCCCTGGACTACGACAAACATTTTAAAACCAAAATCAGCCAAATCGGTTCAGCAGTTCTCGAGTTTTAGCGAGACTAACGAACAGCAATTGATTTTTATTTATATAGATGTAGATAAAAAAATATATTGTACATGTACTCAATAAAGCAGTTGATTGTGAACATGTGGTTTTTGTAAGCAAGCATGCAGCATGCAAGCAAGCACGCAGCATGCAAACAAGCATGCACCATGCAGCAGGCATAGTTTCTGTCACGGCTCCGGCGCTGCGGGGATCCGGCCGGCGGTCCCACGCGAGTTTATCGTCGCAGATGGGTTTTACGCTCACCACCACAGCTTCGGCCGGCTAAGCCGGCCACCAAGCGCTATCCGCGCCTAACTTAGAGGGTTGTACTCAGTAGCAGCGGCGGCGTTGGGCGTAAGGGTCCGTAGACACAGACCGGCTCGGAAAGGAGAGCAAAAATCTGCTCTCCTCTCCGAGTCAACATTAAAACAGAGATCAAGTTTAAAACAGAGTTTTGATTCATTGTGATAAGGTTTATTTTTACATGTCACTTCTTTTATTATCGAGAATGCTTGAGAGCAAACCTAACGCGCTTAGTGTGAAATAATAAGAGGAGCCGACCGGCTGGCTCTAATTACGTATTCTTCAGCGCACGCGCGGCCGACCGGCTCCGATTGCGTCCTCTCTAGCAGCGCGGCCCGCATGCGCCGACAGCCGCCATAAAAAAAAAACGCGGAACTGGAGGTATACCGACTTTGTAGAGCACACGCTCGGTTCCCAGCGCATCCGTCCGGCTCCAAGTGCATCCGCTCAAAAACAGTGCTCTTCCAGCCGGTCTATGTGAAACGGTTGTCATAATTATTATTCGCACCGGTCAGTGTGAAAAGAAGAGCGCCGGTCAATGCTCTTCGAGCCGGTCTGATCGTTATGTTGGCAAAACAAGAATGAAATCAATCCGTTCGATCGAAGCACTAAGTAAAAAGTAAGTAGTAATAAGTTCATTCAAACCCTTTCAATGAATATTTCTTAAAAATGTAACTTAATGGGATTCAATGAACTTAGAGGGTTATACTGAAAGTCATGCTAGCAAAGGAGGTGGAGGAATGTGAGAGGGAGAGACCCTTACGTCCCGGCCACCGCGGGAGACGCCCCGGTCGTTGGGGGTCGCCCAGTGGCCCCCGGCCACCTTTGGTGCGGCCCTGTAGACGGTGAGTAATGGGCTAGCTCACCGTCCGTTCGTCGACAGGCCGTGTTGACGGCGCGTTCGATTTCCACCCACACCTAAAGGAGATGTCAGCAAAAAATCCGGAAGGGGTCCGAGAAGGCCGATGCCTACCAGGGCTGCGAGACTGTTCGAAAGAAATAACGTGGCCCTAGAACACAAAGGGCTAAGGAGGAAAATGGATAGGTTTTAGTCAGTACAAGTCTGACACTCCCTTCCGCTCCGCCCAGAGCTGGTAGGTAAGTAATAAATTGTGGCAATAAATAAATATTAAAAATATTATTTAAAATTAAAAAACGGGCCAAGTGGGAGTCTTACTCGCACACAGGGTTCCATAGACCCAAACAATATAATAACAATATTTTGAACGGTCATTCATTAGTATTAGTTTTTCATAGTAAGTTAATGAAAAACAAAGTTACTGCTGCAGTTTGGTGAAAAAGTCCCATATCTCAAAAACGAAATATCAAATCTTATTCAAACGATTTTTTTAAAATATAGGAACCGCTGTCGGGGGTTTTTTAAATATTTAATTTAATTTTTATTTCATGCTTTTTAAACTTATATTATTTTTTCTTCGCCTTGACTGTCCCACTCCTAAGCATAGGCATCTCCTACCATTCCTTCCACTTTTCTTGGTGTTGCGCCTCTTCTCGCTTATTAACGAAAACAAGGAAAGATATGAATTTAAAAAAAAATACTTTAGCTTTTAGGTGGGAGGAGGGTGCAGCCTACCCCCCTGACGATGCCCTTGCCTTATATATATATGCTATAGGTAATTTTATACATACACACGGTTGCAAAAACTGGAGCATGTGGACATTTTGATCTCAAATTACATAATTACCTACCTGAATTTATTTGAGGCAAGATATATAATTTTTGAGCTCGCTTCGGTCGCTCTTGCAGCCTACTTCCTCTTGAATTTTGACCTTGTCTGTAAGTCGACCAAGTAACTCCTGTATGAAGGATCGAAACAATTCTGATCCTCAAAGGTCCTGTCCAAAGTAGGGTGTTAAAATTTTCGAGTTCGGTTTTTTTTTCACATCTTGCCTTGGTCAGGTTAGGATCTGGAGGCCTACTCTCTTTCTCCGAAACGTAACTTCGGCAACGAACAAAAATTAAAATTAGTTACGTTTGTGACCCTACTCTATATAATTTGCGGACGCACACAAGAACATTCAATACATTAGTTCACGTTAATTGTCTGTGAATTCGAACTTCTTACTTATGTGCGTCCTCAAATTATATAGAGTAGGGTCACAAACGTAACTACGTTTAATTTTCGTTCGTTGCCGAAGTTCCGTTTCGGAGAAAGAGAGTAGGCCTCCTGTTTCGATCCCTCATACAGGGGTTATTTGATCGGCTTTTAGACAAAGTCAAGATTCATGAGAGATTGATGATTCATGAAGAGCGAGTGAAGCGAGCTCGATTATTTGAACGGTGGGTGTTCTACGGTATACTGAAGATAATTGGGCGAGTTACAGACAAAGTTAGATTCAAGATAAAGTAGCCTGCAAGAGCAAGCGAGCTCGAAAAGTTTTACATCTTGCCTCAAATTAATTCTGATATTTATTTTAAGACCAGAATGTCTGTCGCCAGGCTGTTTCTCATGAACCGTGATAGTTAGCCAGTTGAAATTTCTACAGATTATGTATTTCTTTTGCCGCTATAACAAAAAATACTAAAAACAGAATAAAATAAATATTTAAGGGGGGCTCCCGTACAAAAAAGTGTCTTTTTGGCTCGTTTTTATAAATAATGGTACGGAACACTTTGTGCGCGAGTCCGACTCTCACTTGGCCGGTTTTTGCAACTTTGTGTATATGCACCTACTAAGGCCTCGGGGCTCCTAATTTATTTCAGCTTCTGTCTATAGCGGTCGTTCATGCAAAAATCCAATGGGAGTGCCAATCAAATTAAAGTTTTTTCACAGATTCCATTGGATTCCACAACTTTGTGGTAAAGTTTATTCATCAAAAGAGTGAGCCACAAACTAAGCGTAGCTTGTATCTTGCCATTCACGTATGTTAAACGATAGTCTGTATGAAGCGTACACACGGTGCTTATGCCTGTTACTTGATCATGGGACTGCACACCCACACCTCACGCGAGTAACGCACACGGTGTGTCTCACAATCTCGTGTACACTTAGCTTTATAATCTTTTTTATCTGTTGCAAATTAATAAATAAATGTCAAATAGAAGTTAGACTATATTATTTATGTCTAACTTGCTTGCCGGATACCTAGATAAAAAGCGAGTGGCGCGGCACGTTTGTGTTTTCATTCCTGAAGCCAAAATATATCGCAGTTAATTAATATTCGAAGTTTAATCTGGTGGTTTGGTGTCATCTTAGATTCCTTCATCAGCGGATTAAATACAGATCAGGTAACTACATTCATTTTATTTTTCCTGCAAGAGGTTATCTCGTTTTTAACACAACACAACAAACTTAACTAGTAAGTTAATGCAAATTAAATTACACAATAAAATATTCACATTTTCACAATAAAATTTGATCAGTGGGTCGTCAGTAAGGGCTTTCCAAGAACCGGCACAACTTACATTAGGTCTTCTTCATTTATTTTTAACAGCTGTCTTCTGAGTGTTTTAGGCCTTAGCAACAAAACCACATTAAATTATATAGTCAATGTCGAATAAATACCTATTTTAACGAATAAAAATAATAGTAATGGGATTTTGCTTATTGCTTATATCATGATCTTTCTATAGCAGTTACAAGTGTAGATTTTTTAAACATACTGCTACAATATAATATATATTGTAGCAGTATGTATACTCAAAAATTTGAATTATCTTCAAACATCCTACTTCGAAGTAAACTCAGTCTTAGTTATTTATTTGTTTGGTTAATTTCGGTCAAGAATCGAACCAATAATGAGTAATTTTGAACCATTAAAGTAGGTATCTGTCTTTAAGACGGTTATCTTCACTTATATGGTTCTCTGACCAGAAATTGTTTGGCTAATCAGGAGGCATTGCCGGTTTAGCCAATAACATTGTGAAATTTTTCATTGTGTAATAATGATACCTTTTTTCAATCAATTATTTCTAGTTATTGCACAATAACATTGATGTCCCAAATGCATCAATGTTTTTGTGTAAGTAAGACTTGCATGGTGTCCACCTACATAATTAGGGTTTTTTGTACGAGAAGCAAGTTGTACAATATTAGTCCTACTTAGTGCAATAATAATTTTTACTATGGTGCAATCATAATTTAAGTTCCTTCCTTCATTCATTCATTGTGCAATCTGCAACACTTATACCCTGCCTGAAAGATGCCACAGAATAAAATATTACTACTTCTACTTGCTGTGCCCCTTCTGGGGTCATTTACATTGTGCAATAAATAAATAAGAGTTAGGGGAGTAGCTAATCCATGCAGCTACCTGCATGCAGTATTGGGCAAAATGTAATCTAACTACTGATTACTAACTACGACTACATAAAGTAATTAGTAATCATAACTACTAACTACATAAAAAAATCGAAAATGTAGTTAAAAATTTTGACTACTAACTACTAATTGTAGTTGCAATCACGATTACTTGATTACTTTTTGTAACTACATTTAAAATGATGTTGCGTCTTTAAAAAAGCAAACACGCGCGATAGTTGTTCATGTAAGTACATGAATGACAATCGCGCGTGTTTTGACTTGTCTTTGGTAGGTAGTTAGAGCATCGCGTTGTAGTCGCGGGATGCAAAAAACGTGTAGTACTAAAAGCTAATTTAAATGATTAACCCAATTAACCTTTTTTAAGGGTTCCGTACCCAAAGGGTCAAACGGGACCCTATTACTGAGACTTCGCTGTCCGTCCGTCCGTCTGTCACCAGGCTGTATCTCATAACCCTTGGTAGTTAGCTAGTTGAAATTTCTACAGATTATGTATTTCTGTTGCCGCTATAACAAGCAATACTAAAACAGATTTTTTTTTCGGCTCCCATACCTACCTATATAAAATGATTTTTTGCTCGTTTTTATAAAATTCAATAATGGTACGGAACCCTTCGTGCGCGAGTCCGACTCGCACTTGTCCGGTTTTTTTGTTTATTTATCGGATTCGCAAATTATTTGAATTAAGTTGATGTTTGCTGAGTAATTTTATTTTTTTGAATACAGGTCAATAAAAAGTAATTAAGATCTGATGAGTATAGGTACATAATATCTACGACTTTAATCCTTGCATTTGATTATTTACGAAAATAAACATAGGTATGTGCAATAAACAGTTTTTTTTTATACAGCCATATTCCAAAACATATATTACTACACATTATAATGTTTATTTAATTGCAAAATATCAGTTCATAAATCTTAAATAATTAGTAGTTATAACTACTAGATTGCAGCAATCAAATTAACAACTACTTAATGTAGTTAGATTACTGTAGTTAAGTTACATGTAATCATAACTACATGTAGTTAACTACTTTTAATCGTAATTAGTAACCAGATTACAAAATTGTAGTTAACTATGCCCTACACTGCCTGCATGGATTAGTTACTCCCCTAATTTTCGCCTTTCTCACTCAGCTACACTATAAGGCCAAAACTCCACCAAAGTCAACTTATCACATTTGTTGAAATCCCCATTGCGTCTTTCATCTCTAAGTCTCTCTCCCTCTCTCCATAAGTCTAATGTTCAAATTCTTTGTTATACTACTTATATGAGAGAAAAGAATAGTTTTCCTACTCTTTAATGTAGTAATTGCTATCAACTGTCACTTTTTTTCCAATGGCTTCACTTGACCAATCTTGTGTGAATTTTGGGATACATATTAAATTATTTTTGTACGAATCGTTAATTTTCTCTGTTATAATATTATTTGGCAAGGTTTTGTCTTCATTTCTTCCTCACTACTTTTTATACAAAAAATTAAATAAAAAATTTAAGAAATCCCCGACACAAAAAACCTCTAAAAAACATTTAATAAATTAATGGAAGCGTCGAGGGTCCGCTGCGTTTAGTTTTTGTGCTAAGTGGTCTACTTAGCGGTTTCTTAAAGGTTTTTTGTGCCGGGGGTTTCTTAAATTTTAAATTAAATTTTTATTTCATGCTTTTTAAACTTATATTATTTTTTCTTAGCCTTGACCCGTCACTCCCAGGCATAGACTTCCCACATTCCTTTCAATTTATCGGGGGGTGGAAACACCCTCCCCCCCGGGAATGCCCATGGTTACAATTGAATTGATTTCTACCTGTGGAAGTTGTTTATAACCCTTTATCAACTAGAAAAGAGGTGATGATCTTCAACCGGCCGTGCGGATTTTCTCGAAACATAGCCAAGAACACTCTCGATTAAATTACCTTTCAAACGAAACAAATGTTATCAAAATCGGTTTATCCGTTTAGGAGCTAGGATGCCACAGACAGATACACACGTCAAACTTGTAACACCTTTTTTTTTTTGGTTGGGTGTTAAAGATACAGATTAAGTATCCTGCAATTAATTAAAATTCAATAGATCTACTTTTTTTTCCAGAATGCCTCCTAAAAAAGTAGAAGAGCCTGAGAAAAAGCCACTAATTGGCCGAGTGGGCACAAACTTAAAAGTTGGTATTGTTGGTGTGCCTAATGTAGGAAAGTCAACATTCTTCAATGTGTTGACAAAAAGCCAAGCAGCAGCTGAAAACTTCCCCTTCTGCACCATTGATCCTAATGAAAATAAGTATCTGATTTTTTTTTTTTATATCATGTTGGGAACCAAATTATGAAACATAACAAGAAGTGTAAGAAAAAGTAGCGATCCTTTATTGTATATAAAATTGCTACTTTTTATAAAAAACTAAAAAAAAATTGTGCGTGGAGTCCCTCCGCGCGGAAGAAGTGAAACTTCGTAATACTACACGCATGCGTTCGAGTGTCACGCATTCACTCTCGTTATTGAGCTTCTAAATAATATTTTATTGTTGTACACTTTTTATTACATAACTATCGAGGTTATTTTACTCATGGAGATTGAGCGAAGGCTGGTCACACCGAAGAGTCGAATGCATTACTGTTTGCACGCCATCTTGCGTACCTAGGAGAACTACGTAGTCACAAATCTTGTAATAGCGCTATCTCTTAGTGGGTAATAGAAAATATTCCCCCTCTATTAGAACGTTAAACTTGTTGGAAGTCGCATAAGAAGTTTCACTTCAAAAATATGTGATGTAACAATCACGAAAATTTCGTTATTGATACATCACATTTTTTTTTTAGTTAAAAACAAGAAACATGATGAACTCTCATTTCAATGGTTTTACTGTGGATTGAGTCACAGTGACGTTGGCGTCGAGTCTGTTTAATTTGCGAAGAAATTAACAAGACTACAAACTAGAAATGTAACAAAATAACCATCATTTTATGGTTGGTAGAACATAAAATTACAGTAGGCACTTGGCAATCTTTGCGAGCAATTTTTTACCATTTATTTTTTTCCTATTAGTGGTCCTCATTGGCGGACTTAATGCCACAAGGCATTCTCTACCAGTCAACCTTAAATATTATATTCCCACTAGACCTACAATATAAATTGTTACAAAATCGTAGAAGTAGTGGCAACAAAATTTTCCATTAGTTCTATTTCGCATTATTGCCTTTCGATCGAATGGTTTCAAAGTCTATACACTGTCGTACGTCATACAGTGTCGGTTTTTCGATTTTATTAAAATCACGTTCTACGGTAAAACTCAATGTAACGCAATTAAAAACATTGTGCAAATGCATGCATTTAATAGTAAAAGGGTTATGAAGGTATTTAAAGTAAAGTTTTAACATTAAAAAAATTAAAAAACAACTTGTGATTAAATTTGAACACAGAAACCCCAATTAAAAAAAAAAAAACTTAATGAATGAAATGAAATGGGGAGAACAAGTGCCTTTCGGCTTAGTTATGGGGATATTTACACCCTTTAGTGGTTACAAGAAAATATGCAACAGGGAAGATGTGCATTGAAAAAACTGTATTACCCAGTTTTATTAAAAAACTACCTTGTCAGGAACAACCGCTGTTTTGTGGTCATTCATTTATTAAAAGAGAGAGAGATTGTGACACTATTTTAAAAAGCTAATGAGACAAGGAAGTCGTTTCTGTAATCTGCACAAGTGTAATACATTTATTTTGAGAAAACTGTCTCGAAAGACATGGGTAGTTAAAAAAAAAGTCGGAAATGACTGGCCCTTAATTTCCAACGGCATATGTACTTTTCGACAAATTGATTTTCGAAGTATTCATTCACTCATGAGATATCAGAACAGTATCAAGTTAATGTTCAGTGTGGAGTTAACAAGTCAGAAAACTTTGAATTAAACAGACTGGATGTTGGCACATTCAATGTGATTCTTAGTCAACCCAATTCTAAAGTAGAAAAGTGTCTGTTTGAATTAATAGAATCGAAGTAAATTTTATATTTATATTTTTAGTATAAGCTATTGGCAGTCAGATGTGGTAAGGGTATAATGGGACTGGTATGCGCTATGTGTAAACGTCTTTATAATAAATGAAAAAAAAAAGTCTGAAAATTTTAATAAAATTGAAGAAGGGACAAAGCTCGGTAACCGTCCAGTTTTGCCCCTAGTTAACTGAACTTGTTTTGCTGCTTATGATCTCTAGTAAAACCCCTTCCAACGAAAAGGTCGACTTAGCCTTTAATCCAGTATATATATCAAAATCATAACGCTCGTTTTTGCTTAGCCGTAGTCGAGTAAAAAGGGATCAGGTTCGACTTGTTCGATTCTGATGCGCAGATGTCTGTTGTGCTATGGTCAAACTAATATTTAATATGACTTGGTCAGATTATCGGTACCTCCGTACTATTAGGTATTTTTGGAAGTACCCACAAGCACTAGTAGTGTATGCCTACTGCATAATTATGTTAAGAATATTGAGTTGCTTAGTATATTATATAGTTGGTTGCCTTCGCGCGAGTATTGAATTACTTAACCACATAGCCGTCCATTAGTATCATCTCTATGTAGCAAATAATTTAAGCAACGTTGAATATTTTTTTTTATCAAAATAAAATTGGTACTTATTTAAAAAGTTTTATATGATATGGCAAGAAAGGAGGTGTCTCATGATATGACACGCTGCGCCGACCCCAAATAAATTGGGATAAGCGCAAGAGAATGATGATAATATTTAAAAAGTTTTAAAAACCTCACTAAAATACTCTTTGATTTTAAAAATATATCAATTGTCAAACTGAACATGACATGCGGCACTTACATTTTTATTTCATTCTGGTGATTTTAGTTGATTAGAATGATGGAATACGAGAATTACAAAAAGAATATAGATTTTATAGACAAATATGATTTAAAAGAATTTAAAATCGGTACAGGTCGAGTATATACCGGAAAGACTGAATATGTCAATCCACAAGTAAAACAAATTGACCATACTAGTCCGCTATTGGCATCTGCAGTACTCGGTTTGGACAATACGGGAATCCCTGTTCCCGAGAACTCCAAATTCCTTGACATCTGGACGGATATTGATGCTCAAGAAAGACACCTGAGTACTAAGCCAACGTGTTATATAATTTTGGGAAAATCGGGTGAAGGAGCATTTCATCTTGGTGAACGAATGGCAAAAAAGTACAACATTATTCATTTATGCCCGAAAAATATATTGCTTGAGGAAATATCACGACAAAGTAGTACAGGGAGAACTTTGGATTTTAATATGAAACTGAGTAAAGTGTTTTTATATGATATAATATTAACGATGTTGAAAATTAAATTAAATTCTGAAGTAGTTCAACATAGAGGATATGTAATATCAGGTCTTCCTTTTGTGACGTCTCAAAGAAATGATTTTTTCTATATAAATTCATTGCATAGCGAAGAAGCCTTTTTGTTTATAGATGAAATATTGTTTGAAATAATTCGTAACTTAAAAAAAAAGAAGAAAAAAGGACCGCCTGGTTCAGCGCCTTCATCTGCAAGTAGTCAAAATGAAGAAGAGGAAGGAAGAGAAGAAGAAGAATCTTCAGAGCATCAGGAGGAAGAAGATCTTGAAGAAGAAGAAGAAGATAAACCTGCCGAACTGCCGAAATTTATGCTAGATACTTGTTCCGATATTATAATTAACAAAAAACCTCGTTTTGAATCAAAACTAGCTGCGCTTCTTTGTCAGCTTGATGAATTATTTAATCTATGTCTTAAACCGGATATCGTCATTCATATTACTTGTCCTGAAATGGACTTAGTAAAAATGAGAGGTAATAGTTTCATAAATTATAAAACTAGCATGAATATCATTCAACCATTTGTTTCAAATTATAAACCAGAACCAAGTTGGCCTCGTAAATGTTATAACGATGACTATGAAAATCCGAAAGCTTCTAATGTTTTTAATCCTAAATATAATTGTAAACCACCTTTTAATTATGAGGATAAAGTAATTGATCAAATTTGCAGTTATAAAACTTATGTATATCCATACATACAAAAGAAATTAAAAGATTTCAATCCAAACATGGTAATTGAATTAGACGGCCGAACTTCAGTCAATCAAATGCTTCATCACGTTGCTGAAACGTTATTTTTAATGAAAATTCAACCCGTACTTTTACCGCAGCCATTATTTTTAGAAGAATCCCCAGAGGATTTGGAAGAATTTTGGGCAAGTACTGTCAACGGATTAAATTTTATAAAAAGTGGTGTCGTTAATTTCGGATATTATGCCTCGCCATGGTTTAACCGGTGTCCGGTTGAACTAAAACTTAGACGATCAGTGATAGGGAAACCAAAATATGCTATTTCGTTCTTCAAACATGTATATCTAATGTCTTCACTTAATAATTTCATTGCGTTTTACAGAAACCCCCGCCCTTATTTGAAATTAAAATATTTAGAACCAATTTGTAGAGTGGTAGTAACAGGAACGAAGGGTTCTGGAAAAACTATGATTTCTCGATGTTTGTCTTGGATTTTTGATGCTCCTTTATTCAATTTCAAGGCAATTTTAGAAACTGAAAAAGATAAAAAGTATGCTACAACTGCTCAAACAATTTTGTCCGAAATCATAGCCACTATAGAAGACAGTCGATATCAGGAATGGCAGAGAAAAGAAACTGACAGAGAAACACTGTTAAGGGACTGGTGTAAGTTAATTTCAAAAAAATTAAACACCTATTTACCTTTACTTATTGAAAAAACAAAATTTGATAAAAAACAAGCACAATTGTTGCTTAAACAACAACAAAAAGCGGAAAAAGCAAATGAGATGGAGAGAATCAAAAGGGAAAAAGAGGAACTTGAAAAGGAGAAACAAGAAACGATAGGAACAGCAGAATTAGGAGAGGGAGAAGAGGAAATGGAAAATGAAGTAAACGAAGCAGTAAAAGAACAGAAAAAAAACGAGGAGGTTCACGCTGTTGAGATAGTAAAAGAAATGGATCCAGACACCCTAAAAACATTCAACAAACTGAAGAACCAGCTTTCTATTTTACCTATATTAGATAGTATAGAGGAGTGCCGAACTGTTCTTGAAAACCCAAGTATGATGACACAATATGCACCTATTGAATTGTTAACAGTTGCAATTAAGCCTTCAATACCTGTTATGGGTGATGAAGACGTAACAATAGCAATAACCAAATATATTGCAGACAATTATTTACAAAAGGACCTGGAGCCAACCACGGAGGAAATAATGACAGAGATAGTTAAATTTATTACTGCAATAGACACACAACATGAAGAAGATACACAATCTGATCAGTTATATGGAAAGTATATCATTGACGGTTTCCCATCAGACCCAGAATATTGGGAGTATATTAGCGATTCTAAATTAAGTCCAGATTACACGATAGCTTTAATAGAAAATCGGGAAATTGATAAAGAACTTTATCAATACTATAGCAGTGGTGACAAACAGAGTAGACGTTATGATGAAAAGATTTTATCTGCTAATGATCCACTCATTCATACCAAATTACAAGCTATGAAACGTTCACACTTACAAGAAACACTTACAGAAATACAAAATATTGTAAATGTTGTGATAAACGATACTCTTGATTTAATATTCAGTACTAAACAAGAATCCACGACAATCGAACCTTCAGATGCAAATTTGCATACTCAAATTGCATCCTTTACCGAAGCTATAGAAAAATATCGTGAAGACTGGGACAGTTTAAAACTAAAAATAGAGGATAAATTTAAATCTTATATTGAAATTGAATTAGACGATAAAAGAGATGTGGAAGTTATTGGTGAAATTTTACAAAAACTACGTCGGTGTTATCGACCTATAGGAGAAGAGCGTGAGGATGATGATTTTGCGGATGAAGACGAAAATGATGCAACGCCAAAAGATCTACTTAGCTTCAATGATCCGCGATTTCTTTGCGAAACTAAAACTTATTGCCCTATTGCTTATTATGATCATGACGTTTTATGGGAGGGGAATCCAGAGTTTTCTTTGAAATACGACAACAAAATCCATTACTTTTGTAAAGAAGAGTTTGTAGAATTATTTACAAAAGACATCACCAAATATCAATTTTATAATATACCTTATAAAAAAGTACCAAAATTAAGAATTTGCATTATAGGTAGCATCGGTAGTGGAGCAACCAGTTTGTCTAAGCACATAGCGAAAGAGCTTGGATTGTTACATATCGATTTTACAGAAGCTATCCACGAATATTTGGTGCCAAAACATTTTAAAAAGATTGGACGTCACTACGAAAATATGTTTACTGGTGTGTCTATAGACGAAGAAGGCGTAGTAGAATTTCAAATGGATGAAGAAAACGTGAATTTAGTATCTGATATCTTAGGAAATGAAACTGAATTAACACGAATGTTAAATGACTATTTTGAACGTGGAGCGCCTGTTTTGTCTCAACTTATGCAAAAAGTGATTCATAAAATTTGGTTCGAATCTGGTTCACCGATAGGCTTTGTTCTAGATGGTTATCCGAAACTGCCAAGTGACGTTGACGACATGTTGGCTTGTTATGCCATACCTGACTTGGTGATACAATTAGAAAACAATTTAGAAACTGCTATTAAACGAATGGCTCCCATAATGCTCAAATCTTGGCAATCTCAACAGAAAGAAGCTAAAATAGCTGCCGCTGTAAAATTGGAAAATGAACGTAAGATATGGCTGCATTCTATTACAAAACAAATTCTTGCAAAATTAATCATCGAAGAAATTCTCGAAAATATCTCGACACAAGATCCCTTGGCTAAACGTATTTCAACTGACAGTGTGATAATAGATTCGCATCCAGCAGGATCCGCAAATGTTGATCCAATACTGTTTAATACTTATAATGAAATGGTGGAAGAATATCCGGAGCCCCAAGATACAAGTGTACGGGAAAAAAAATATGAGGCACGGGAAAGGATAGAATCTAGAATAGAAGGCATATTTGACACTGATGACGAAAATATCCAATCATTAAATGAGATTTTAATAGAAAACCGAATTAAGACAGTATCAATAGATTCTACAAAACCCTTAAATAAAGTAATCAGAAATACTTTAACCAAATTATCAACCCTGAAAAATAGATGTGAATCATTTTTTGAGCAAACTTTTATCGTCAATATCGCTATTGCCGAAAAGTTAATATCAAGTGGATTTTATTTTTTTAGCAAATTCTATCGTCTTTGTCCAGTATATATTTCTGAAAATCCACAAGCTATGCAAAATCCTTACAACATTTCCAAACGCAAGGGAACACTTTTTCCGGTAATCCATAGATCTTTCATATACTTTATTAGCAGTGCAGATAATGTCACTAAGTTTAGAACAAATCCACTGAAATACATAACTAGTGACGCTATTAAATCATATTTTGAGTATCCTTTGAGAATTGGTGTCATAGGAACCCCTAAATCAGGGAAGAGCACACTAGCTGCCAGATTGGCTAAGCAATATGGATTATTATGTATATCTGGAGGAAGCGCTGTGCGAAGCGTATTAGAGCACTTGCATTGGACAGAACTGGCTGTCGAAATAACGAAGTGTCTTAAAGAAGGAAAAAAGATTAAGGATGACCAAATTGTGAAAGCTATGCAGACTGTCGCTATAAATCCGCATACGATTACTAGCGGTTACGTTTTAGATGGAGCACCTGTCTCTCCCTACCTAGCAAAAGGCCATGTCAAAAGCTGTCTTTTTCCTAATATTATATTTGAAATTTGTTCTAAAAACTCCAGAATTCTAGAAAATTCACAGAATGAAATCTATTATGATATTCTGAAATATATGCCACCATATCCGTATCATCTTATTCAAATAAGGTACGACAATTGGGAAGGAAAACAACATAAAATTAGAAGTTGGATCGATGACAATTATCAAAATCTTTATCTACTTGATGGTAATCAATCCAGATGGTATGCTCTGCAGCAAGCTAGTGATTATATAACGCTCACAAATTCTAAATTTCATTATTACGTAAGCAATGTTGGAAAGAAAATTGTGCGCGCTATGTGGATCTCAGTAGAAGAATTTCAAGCAAGACAATCTCAGTATAAAAATATGTGTCCAGTATGCTTTCACAAGAAAGTCTATAAACATATGGGAAGCTATTTTGGCGGTAACACGGGTGTAGTTCAATATCAAAAGAAGTTTTATTGGATCTGTGATGAGCATATAGATTTAGTTTTAGCATTTCCAGATAGCTATTTGACGTCTATAGATGTAGATATCCCCGAAATGCCCGCGTTAATAAATATAGTCAATCTAGATTATATTTATGAAAATGGAATATGTGTTGTTACATATGCAGAAAATTTACCAGCTCAGATAATTAAAATAGGCACTAATAAATTTGCTGCGAGTTATGCTGGTAAATCTTATTTATTTTGTAGTAACGTTTGTCTATGTAAATTTATATCTAAACCTTATTTATATAAAGACATAACTATCTTTAAAGAAACTAAAAACTTTCCAAAATTGTCTTTAAAAAATTTACCTAACATCGGATACTTAGAGCAAACTTTGGGTAATGTGTTAACAGAAGCTTGTTGCGCCGTTAATGTTTTTAGACCGAAATATCCGGGTCTGTCTTTTCAAACTTCTGCTTTTATTTACATAGCTCTGTATTTAAAGACACACAATCCTAACATGGATAAAAGTATGATGCCAATGTATCTAAAAGCTTTTAGCGTATTTGAAGCTCGGTGCAAATTGATATTAAATGTAGGATTACGCTTAAGATCAATGGACAACCCATTTGCTACTTATCCTAAATGTTTCCATAGCAAACCTACGCTTAACCCGGCTGATGTTGAACAAGAGCCACTATTGTGTTCGTCACAGATTCAAAAACCTGTGATCGATGTCCCCAAAAGAACTTCAAATTATGTTCAATTGCACAGGCCTTCGTATCTTCCCAAGTTAAGTAAGCGCTCGACAGCAACAAGCCAAATGGAAAGGAATTAACCTAGCCATTGAGTATCATAGTAAACTTCTGTGTCCATTTTATTTAGGTAGGTATAGGTACATTCGCCTGCTCTCATACGATGTTTTCGAAGGTGTTAGAGTTTACTCTTTGCAGGCGTCATTAGTTTATTTTATTTACTTAATAATGTAATCGTTTTATGTTTTTGTCAACATGCTATTTATATGGGTTCGACTGCCATTTAATAAATTCGATTAGCATAATATTGTATTTTACTCCATAAACTCACTGTTCAGAAGAGGAATACATGAGGTTAGCAACATTTAAGTACCTACTTAAATTATTGAACGAACTTGCAAGTATTTCATTCAGTTGTATAACGAATTTTGTCTTTTCAGCACGTAGGGTACCTGTGCCGGATGAACGGTTCGATTACCTCTGCGAGTTTCACAAGCCAGTCAGGTCAGTTTATCTTTTGGATTATCGACACTAGTAATTAAACAAATACGAGTAAGTATTTATGTTGTTAGCCAACAGAAGAACTACATAGTATTTTTTTTTCGATAGACATCGTTGATCGTTTTTGCCTTGCTATATTTTTTCGTGCAACAAAAACGATTATAACAACTCGGCAGGAGTTAACAAACGGTGCAGTGCAGGACGATTAAACTCAAGCAAATCCGTAAGAAGCTGACAGATCTATATGAGCTTCAAAACAGCAGATCGAGTGACAGTAACGATCGCTAAAAATCGAGCAAATAGTATCTTTTAAAGTTTATTCACCAAAACCATTTTGTTTTTCAGCAAAGTGCCTGCGTTCCTGAACGTAGTGGATATTGCTGGTCTTGTAAAGGGAGCGGCTGAGGGACAGGGACTGGGAAACGCCTTCTTGTCGCATATTAAAGCTTGTGATGCGATTTTCAATCTGTGCCGTGAGTCCCTATGAATTTCGTTGTTTGAAACGTTTAGTTTTTTCGAGAACTTCAATATGATTATTACTTCAATATGATTGTAATCAAGCGTATGCCTACTTGTGTCAAGTTGATATTTATTTGAGTGAAAATACGTCAGTTGGAAACAAGGTTTAAAATAGACTTGATTGTTTAGGTGCTTTCGACGATGAAGATGTTATCCATGTCGATGGTGAAGTGAACCCCGTTAGAGACTTAGAGACTATCGGCGAGGAGCTTCGTTTAAAAGACGAAGAACAACTAGTGCAAAATTTTGAGAAACTCGACAAACTGGTCAATCGAGGTGGAGACAAAAAACTGAAGTCAGAATACGTGAGTCAACTTTGTCCTCTTCTCTTAATAATTTTCTCACAGACCACCGAATCGTTACTCCGGCAGCTTTTAGAGAATGCAATACAAATAACATTCGCGGCGCCAAAAATTCGTTGAACGCAATCAAACCACATTTAAAGCCGCCAGTTTCTCCTGTGTGTGTTGTGTGTGTGTGTCCTTTGTCGTAGTGCGAGTCTCCAAGATTTCGAGATCAAAAGATAACTGAAACTTTATTATTACAGGACTCACTGACGAAAATTAAAACTGTTTTAGTAGATGAAAAGAAACATATTCGATTTGGAGATTGGAGTGCAGCTGACGTAAGTATTTTTTAATATGCTTTATCAACGACGAGTTGTCCACATGGTCGAAAGGATGGGAAGTCGTCATAATGAGGGCTTTTTGTCCAGCAGTGCTATGACGCAGGCCATCAGTAAATGTAATAGGGTAAATCGGTAAAACAAAATAATAGTGCTGAGAATATTGCTAATAATATGGCAGTGTTATAGATTTATTTAATTACTAGAATATTCTTATTATTGCGATTTCGCACTATTTCTCTCGGATACGTTATTCTTTAATTAATCTCTTTAGATATTTTTAATGAGTATCAAATGAGTACAGCATAAAGTATGTTCTGTGATTAGAAGATTGCCATCTAATAAAAACATTCCCATTTCAGATAGAAGTGCTCAACAAATACCTGTTCCTGACATCCAAGCCTGCTTTATATCTTGTGAATTTGTCCGAAAAAGACTACATTCGAAAGAAGAATAAATGGTTTGTAAATAATGTTTGATCTGTCGTTGATTTAGTCGTAGTAAGCACTACCGCTAAGCTAAGCAGCAGAGTTGTTTAGTAAGTAATGTCAATGTCACGTCATAAACTAAAAATGAGTTTGACAGAAGGTTGTCTCTACCCTATTGGACAGAGTGTACATGGGTCTTGAGAACTTTATAAATAAATTTAATAAAGTTCTCAAGACCCGTGTGCACTCTGTACAATCTGAAGTTAGAAGGGGGTAGAGACAACCTTCTGTCAAAATCATTTTTAGTTTATGACGTGACATTGACTTTACTTACTAAACATTCTCGGGCCTCCAAAGAAAGGAAAGCCCTCAGTAGGTACATCTAAGTTTGCACAATAATAAATGAAATGATTGAATTTAAATATAATATTTAGGTATTAATAAAGTTCTCAAGACCCGTGTGCACTCTGTACAATCTGAAGTTAGAAGGGGGTAGAGACAACCTTCTGTCAAAATCATTTTTAGTTTATGACGTGACATTGACATTACTTACTAAACATTCTCGGGCCTCCAAAGAAAGGAAAGCCCTCAGTAGGTACATCTAAGTTTGCACAATAATAAATGAAATGATTGAATTTAAATATAATATTTAGGTATTAATAAAGTTCTCAAGACCCGTGTGCACTCTGTACAATCTGAAGTTAGAAGGGGGTAGAGACAACCTTCTGTCAAACTGATTTTTAGTTTATGACGTGACATTGACATTACTTACTAAACAAGAGTTAGTTAATGTTTTTTTTTTCATATTGATTTCCAAGTAGGCATGAGATATACTTGCCATATTCAATACCAGGGCTTTCCAGTACAAGTGTGCAAAAAAACCTGGGTCGAAAACCAGATTTTAAAACACTTGAAAGTATTTGGTAGAGTTCGGTCTAGTTCCTATCCTACCGTGCCAGAATAATATTTAGACTGTCTGCTTAGGCATGTTTATAGAATGGCGACTATATTTTTATTTAGAGTTTTATTTCCTCGCTATTTAAAAAAACAAAAACAAAAAAAAACAGTTTTATTTAATTACACACTTTTTCTAATTGTTTAATAGGTATACTCGCGAAATAACTTCTTTAAAATGAATTAGGTATGTTCGTCACGGTCAGTTCAACGACAACTGACAAAAACAAAACGAAAACAAAATGTTTACTTGATTTGAAACGTAACTTAGTAATACTATACTTTCGTTCACGCTATTATGTGTCTTATTTCTATAACAGTATGGAAAAATGGCGCGAACAAGTCTACAAAATGGCTGCGCTACCCATGCCGATAGCCGACCGCGACCCCCCGCGGCGCAAGCCTTGAGCCGCCTGCACCGCAGCCCTGCTCCCGCAACCTTCCAGGGTTTAAAATACTTGCATAGGATAACAATCCATGTCGTCTTACAAATAAGGATCATTATCGTATTTGCGAAAAAAAAAACTTTTATCTTCAAAGTATTTTTTTTTTCGCAGATACGATTGTGCGCCTTATTTATATGAAGCCAAGGGTTAATTTCCTATGCAAGTACTTTTCAAGTCTGGTTTCTTCTAACTTGCCGGCGCGGCCGCACTGCGCCTTGTACTTCTAGGGTTTAAAATACTTGCATAACATAACAATCCATGTCGTCTTACAAATAAGGATCATTATCGCATTAACGAAAAAAAAAACTTTTATCTTCCAAGTATTTTTTTTTCGCAGATACGATTGTGCGCCTTATTTATATGAAGACAAGGGTTAATTTCCTATGCAAGTACCTACCTTTCAAGTCTGGTTTCTTCTAACTTGCCCGCGCGGCCGCGCCTTGCTAAAACTTTAATACTTGCAAGTTTTTCTCACTCGTACCAGGGCGCCCTGGTTAGAAGCAAAGCCCTGGTTTCAAAACCTGGTTGCGTAAATACGTCTCATCCCTATTTCCAAGTTCTTTTAAGAATTTCTCCCCGGTTAATGACACACGGTTCAACTGTTACATATAACAGGAAATCCCATCAATATCATAAAATATAGAAGTATAATCTCATGGGAACTTGCGAAACCGGGGAAAACAGATGTAATGTTATGACTTTGTATTTTACGTTAAAAATATTTGTAAGGATAAATAAAATTGATGATGAAGTTTTTTTTTGTGAGATGTATATTCATTTCCAAATTTTTATTTCTCTGCATGCAACAAAAATAGTGATGTTACTGGTGCTCTTTTACTAGGTTGCCGAAATTAAAGGAATGGATTGACAAGAATGACCCTGGAGCACCGCTTATACCCTTCTCCGGCTCTCTTGAGATGAAACTGTTCGATATGGAGCCTGCAGAGCGACAGGCCTTCTTAAAGGAACACAATTTAACTAGGTAATCAGTTGTATAATATTATGTCGTGGTGGCATACTGGAACGTGAGGCCGTAGCTTTGCAAACAGAACAAATCCGTGGAACAATGAGATCGCGAAGTAACCACGAAGTCTTTAAGCGCTTGCGTCTCCGTGGAACTAAGCTGGCTTTGTTAGCTAGGACTCATGACAATGACACACAACGGATCAAATATCAGTCCTTAGTGCAGACAATGGAGTCCACTTAAATAAATCATAATTTGTTGGAGCTCAATGGCTCAACAAAGTCAGATTCATCGAATCTAACGGTTTTTTTCCGTAAAATGTTGCGACATGTGACATGACATTACACACATGAGACAGCAAACGTCATATCATCACATCAGCCAATCACAGAGCGACAATACTGCTAGGCGTTTAGAAGTTACTCGGTGCTTTTTCACGTAGAAATCTTCGGTCGCTCTTTTCGTTTAAAAGTTGTATATCAAACGATTTATTGTTTTATACATAGCGCATTGGACAAGATCATCGTTCAAGGTTACAAAGCGCTGCAATTGGAGTACTTCTTCACGGCTGGGCCAGATGAGGTGAAGGCTTGGACAATTCAGGTAAACAATAACTGATTTACTATTATTTTTTCTTAGCGTTTTGTCTGTACTAGTCGCAAGTTTAGCTGGGGTGTTGGGTGCAATTCCTAGGTCAGGCAAATATTTACTGGATTTTCCAATCGGAAATTTCTCAGCAGCAGTCAAGAAGTGTTACAACTCTTCAACCGTTCTGGAAATTCGGATATAACTTTTTCTTATATATTGTCCATTATGGAAATGCCTGGTGCGGCCCGCCTGTAATGTGCTGATGGACCAATGATTAATACAAATTGTTTGAATTGTTGCTTCAAGCAAAAACTATCTTGTGACCAAACTTTTTCCTTCACCGTTTTTGTAGTAGTGGTATATAAATGTGATTTCTATTATTTTGACAGAAAGGAACAAAGGCACCCCAAGCCGCTGGTAGAATTCACACTGACTTTGAAAAAGGCTTCATTATGGCTGAAGTGATGCACTACAAGGACTTCAAAGAGGAAGGCACTGAAGCTGCTTGCAAAGCAGCTGGCAAATACAGGCAACAAGGTAATTAATCATTTTCATTCATTAAGATTTATGTTAGATACATTTTGTTGACTGCTTAGCCTAGGGTCGAAAATTTGAGGAATTATAACTCATTCAGTCCATAGGTAGGAGCTTTACCATAATATAATAATTACTCGGTTGATAGTACCCAAGCTTGTCCTGGGTCCCCTATATGGGACTTGAACGTAATAATTACACATGACATTGGTACACTATCACGGCATCAAACCCCCTATTCACAAACGCTCGGATTCGATCTATTATTATTTTTATAAGTCGTATATCTATCTTGTTTTGGCATTACGAAAGCGAGCGAGATGGACATACGACTTTCCGAATCGAAATCGAATCCGAGCGTTTGTGAATACGGGGGCTGGTTACACCTCTACCTAACCAATTACTATAGACTCGTATCCGTGTTGCCGGTTTTCAGCAAGGTGTTTGAAAAGGTAATGCTTAATCAAATGCTCACCCACTTTAACACCAATAAAATCTTACATAAGAAACAGTACGGTTTCACCAAAGGACGTTGTACGACTGACGCCGGTGTCACTTTATTAAAACACATATATACCGCGTGGGAAGAGGCACAAGATGCCATAGGAATCTTCTGTGACCTCTCGAAGGCATTTGATTGCGTAAATCACCAAACATTGCTCTTGAAACTTGAGCATTACGGTTTAGGTAAACTTGCGCTCAGTTTAGTAAGATCGTATTTGAATGATAGACAGCAGCAAGTACAAGTAAATGGTGTAAATTCGATGGCTTTGAAAGTAAAAATGGGTGTACCACAAGGTTCGATATTGGGTCCTTTCCTCTTTTTAGTGTACCTATATTAATGACCTACCCCATTTATTTAAAAACCAACCACAAATGGTGTTGTTTGCTGACGATACTTCTTTAATATTTAGGATAAGCAGACGTGCCACAAATCTTGACGACGTAAATAACGCTCTAATGCAGGTTCATAAATGGTTTACCGCTAATTTAGTATTAAATGGGAAAAAAACTAAGTGCATAAGATTTTCTCTATCAAATGTCAAATGTAGTGACATAGTATTGAATCAAGAGAAACTTGAATTTGTCGATTAAACTGTTTTCTTGGGGATCACGCTCGACTCAAGGCTACAATGGGGTCCTCATTTAACATCTCTTGCAGGACGGGTGAGTTCAGCAGCATATGCTGTCAGAAAAATCAGTCAATTTACTGATGTAGATACCGCGAGGATAGTGTATTTTAGTTATTTTCATAGTATTATGTCATACGGTATTTTACTATGGGGACGGGCTGCAGACATCGAGTCTATATTTATTCTGCAGAAAAGAGCTAACAGAGCCATATGTAATCTACGTAGGCGCGATTCTCTAAGAGAAAGTCTCTGTTTAAGGAAATTAACATTATGACGGTACCTTGTCAATACATCTATGAAAACATCATGTACGTTAGGAAAAATCTGCATTTATTTAGTAAAAGAGGTGACCGGCACCACTATAATACTAGAAACAGGGACCAACCAGTTCAGTCAGGTTTCAGGTTAGCTAAAGTAGACTCATCTTTGGGTACTGTTTAAAATTTTACAATAAAATACCTCCCCCCATTCTGCAACTGATTGAAACGAAATTTAAATCTTGCATAAAACGCACACTATGTAGGCGAGCATATTATAAGTTGGAGGATTATATTGATGATAAAAATGCTTGGCTCAATGCTGGTCCTGCTCTACAACCAATCGCAATCGGAATCATCTGAATTACAAAGTGAAGTTATTGTGAAAGCTGCAGAAGATTGTAAAAATATATTTGCATTGTGTAGATTCAATCTCTTAGTATTATATAATTGCATAGCACATGTGTGAGTACTATGTACTGTAAATAATAATTTAATGAGTACCTACATCTTTCATTGACGCGAAATTACCCTGGTGGTTGAGTGAATGTCAGGCTCACTTAAATGTCACGCTGATGGCGGCGGGTGTGTCGGGTCGTTTAGTTCCCTTCAAAATGGTTGAGTTGAATGATGGCTGATACATGCGTCATGTTCGTGAACGGGCGCTGTCAGTTGTGACTGGTCATCTCTTAGCTGCCACGGTTTATTTTAATTACTTTATTTTTTAATTACTGATTTAATCTTTTACTCTGGACGCTCTTAACTTGCCCGTATTTCTACATTGTTCTCACATATTTTTAATTCTTAACATAAATGATGTAACCAAGATTTTGTAACATATTTTGATTTAAAAGAGTGTCCATGGAGTTTCTTGCCCGTTCTTCTCCATAGAGATCTACGCTACGGAATGGGCAACTACAGTACTTTCACAAGTTATTATGCTTTGTGACTGGGACTGTAGCTTCGCGATTTATTTTGTTTTTTTGACTTTCAAAAGTGCCTGTTATGGTCTAATTGAAATAAATGCTTTGACTTTAACACTGGGGAGATTAAAGCTTGATGTTACGTGCTGTCGATATGAAAAGATGAAATGAAATAAGTGATTTTTTTGTTACAGGTCGAAACTACGTTGTTGAGGATGGAGACATCATTTTCTTTAAGTTCAACGCTGGCGCTGGTTTAAAGGACCCTAAGAAAAAATGACGTGACAAGGTACTTCTGCTCTTAGTACATCTGTTGTATCTCAACCTTGTCTTGTACACACTGCTACATGTTGCTTAAGAAGAGTAGCATAAGTCTTTTTTTATTCTATAAATATTTATATCTATTTTCTTGATTGTAATGAAATAAAGCTTGTTAATGTTTGTAAAATTCAATTTATTCAAAACGATTATTGTATTCATTAAGATAAAGCAAAGTACACAGTTTTAATAATTTTCTAATTATATCACTTCCACAAACTCTTGAATACGCGTCACTTTCTGATCCTTTTCCGCATCGTTTCCTAATATTTCAGAAAACATTTTGTCGAAGATCAATCTCATTTGTTTCAGAAAACGTTTTAGATTAATATGTGACAATATTCCTTGTTCAGTTACTGGAGCCAGTTTTTCCTTGTCCTTCTCAGTGTTCTTGAACACATTATTAAGAATGTATGACATAGCTTGAGTAACGGCCTCTTCCCATTCCTACAGATAAATAAAAAAATATTACGCTTTATGACAGGTTAAAATATTATGTGTGAGCTGTCAATAAAATATATTTACCTGATGAAGTTCATAGAGTGAACCCAAAGACATCATTTCTTCTATTAGAGCAACTTTAAAATCATCCCTTGTAGAAAGATCCAGCAAATAAATAATGAGATTTCCAACTGCTGCTAAGGCGTTGCCGGCTCTGGGGCAAAATATCTCATTAACTATGTATATCAATCTAACATGTAAACATGCTACGAGTTAATATATGGACGATGGAAATTTTTAAATGTCCTAAGGCAGCACACTCTACAGTGTGCTGTTGGATTTTCAAATTAAGGCGCTGAGCTGAACATTGGAAGACCAAAATTCCTTAGGGCATTTAAAATTTTCGCCGTCGTTTTTTGAGGCTGGACTGCCTACCTGCTCACTGTCTCCTTACATTCTATTATTTCGTGCACCACTTTGATCAAGCGCGTATGTGTATCCTTCATAAGAAATTCCAAAGGATCACAATCTCCAGGTGGCAAAGATCCGTACTGAACCAATAATCGTTTTTGCACCACTGTAAACTGTTTCTGAAGCACATTCAGCTCATCCTGTATAATATTAAACAATTAGCTTCTGCTGGCTGATTATAATTCTGAAAATGATTTCATACTTGTTAATAAGTTACCTCTAGTTCTTTTAATTTGTTTCGTTCCTTAGCGTGGGTTTCAACGCATTTCAAAAACTTATGAACAAGTTGCCTTGTGAATTCCTTATCAGGCTTTATATAAAATCGGAAATCTTTAACATCCATTCGTTTGTGGTGGTCGATTAATTTGATGACGAAATGGTCTAACAGTGCAATTATGTCAGTAAAATCGTTTGCTTCTAGTGAATATTGTTCGCCATCTATTTTTAATGTTACGGTTTGTTTTGTCGACCTGTACGCCAACGTTAGGGTATTTCCATATTTTTTCAATTCGTCTTCTGAGAAATCTGTAACATACAAATAGTTTACTCTTGGAACTTATAAACATTTTTTTTTTAATTTGTAATTTACCTGTGAATATCCTTGAAAATTCTATAGATGGATTATTTGTTTGAATGCGTAACTTAAATCGGCTGTCAGCAACATTCTCGACTGGCGAACAGTAGAGACTTGACGGTAGTAATACGAGTCTTGTCAAAACATCAATTCTTCCGGTACTATCAGTAATGGTTATTAATATTTTGACTCGAGTCTCAGAAACATCAGCGTCACTTGTCAAGAATACTTGGTTCTCTATTATTTCTGTTCCATTAACACCATCTAATGAAATTGTCGACTCTGAACAAGAAAACGGTGAAACGCAATAAAAAGTCACTTGAACACCAAGAATTAATTTAGGATCTTCACACGTAATTATCACAATCACTGGACATATTAATAAATGTAGTGCCTCGTTCTTGACTTGAGAAAATTCTTGAAATAAATTTTGTACTGGTTTGCCTACATCTGCTTTTATTTTGAGTATCTGTTCCATTGAAAATCTCCCATTATCTGCATGTAGAACAAAGGTTCGTTATTAATGCTAATATAAAATTAAAGTAAATGATTGTAAATATAATGTGGACTCCCGTATGGTTTATATAATTACCCTTATTTTTTTATTTTTTTTTGCGGATGGGAAATCATCAAATGACTTCTCCCGCTCTGGGCGGAGCGGGAGGGAGTGTCAGACTTGTACTGACTAAAACCCACCCATGTTCCTTCTTCGCCCTTTGTGTTCCAGGGCCGCGGTATCTCTTTCGAACAACCCGCAGCCCTATATAATTACCCTTGAATGATATAATTGTCTACAGAAAGCATGGTTCACCGTTGAACGATTATACGAAAACCTATTAGTCGATACAATTGTTCAGAGCGACAGCACGTTTCGCAGACAGGCGCGACGCGGCATAACGGTGTTGCCTCGTCGAAAGCCACGCAAACAGGCGCGTCATCGAATCGATGATCGATTGCTCGATCCTAATGTATCGAAAAGTGATAGATTAGGATACTGCCCAGGAGTACCGCTTTCTGAATTAAGCACTTGAGCCAGCTGCCTAATGAGAGATTGAAATTATAATTATATGACCTATTTTGGCCTATAAAGGCCATGCTAATGTGTTGCATTGCAGACGATATCTTAAAATTGGGTTGCCTTTATTATGGCTAGTACTGTACCTCACCTTCATTGTTGTTTAAAATTTTCTTTAATGACTCTTCGACGATGTTCAAATCTTGTTGTATTTGTTCTGGATCATTAATTTCATTGATCATTGGTGAAGCATTTGAGTTGAGGTCAGGTTCCGTTCCTAAGTACCCCACATTAACTATTCCACCGGCGGAGAGTGTGACCAGACCTCCAGGCAAGGATTTTAGATAGCATCTAGATATTGATATTGCAGGGCTTATTAATAAACAGCTCCACAATAAAGTTGTGCCCTCGTATATGAACAATTTTGAGTCTTCCGAAGCTACCATTACAAGTAGACGAGCGCCGGGTTCTGTAAACAGGTTAGTTTAGACTATAAATAATACTATTAAACTCTTCTTTCAATGGTTTACCTTAGAGTCGAATAAAAATAAATGATTACGGATAAAAGTACCTATACTTAAGTAAAGTAGTAAACTAAGTACCTAAGTGTTAATTAAAGCAGTCACGTTATTATTACGGCTTAGAATCTATCTTATTTTCGACTAAACTTTTTATTAGGTACCTACTTAGGTTTACTGTTTTTAACGTGGGAGTAAACTGTTGTTAAACTTACCATAAAACCAACCAATGAGATAAGCACTGAAGCAAATCGGCATAAAATCAAATTTAATCATGTACTTCATCAATCCATTGTCTTGGAAGCAATAAATATGCCTTTCGCCAAGAGCGACTATACTGGAAAAGTTGTTACTGGTCTGGAAAACAGGAATGAAAAAAAAAATTGGGATGAGTTTTGTGGCAAAAAAATAAAGGTAAGGGTATATTTTGGAGCGGGCCCCGAACGCGCTCGATATACCTACTTACGATCTCCGCTGACTTGGTGCAAGACTCGAAAGTGGCCGCGCTTTAAGATATAAGTACATCATCATCCTAATGAAATATAAAACACAAATGGTCCCGTACGTACCTGGATAACTTGGACGCGTGAAATTTCTTCTCCAGCGTTGTATATCCACTGCGGTAGGTTTTTTTTATTTGGTCTCAAAGTTAATTCGCTAGATTCTCTTAGCTGTTGATAACTAAAAAATAGGCAGATGATGACACAAGATACGATGTCCTTTGGGTAAAATAATAAATGAGTCCCTTATGAATGTAGAGCGGTAAACAGCTGTTTGAAACAGGGACCGATTAATCGCACCGATAGACCTATAGCCCATATATCTGATTAATCATTAAGTATAAGGGTTTAACCCTTCTAATGGGTTAACCATTTAAATATTGTTGATCAACCAGAAGAAATGAGGCTAAGGACTGAGCGTGTACGTTACCCCAGCAAGTAAGTATCTCCTAGAGTTATATGAGTAGAACGTATAGTTGGTGCCTTATCTGCTGTAAATGTGCCCCCACATAAAAAATGTGTGCCACCTGTCGTTTTGAAAAAAAAAGGGAAAAACGATTCTTGCTGGGGTAACGTTTTTCTAGCAGGAAAATTCTAAACGAATGATCGTAGAGAGAACAATTGTGCATGGCCAGAGAGCTTATATGTGTGCCAAAATGTGCCCCCAAAAATAAAATCTGTGCCCCTTCAGATTTTCGAGATATTGCATTTCCTGCTGGAGTAACGTTTTGATGAATCGTATATCTCTAAAACCATTGCATGTGCCCCTGTAGAATAAACATACACGAGTAGCTCTTAATGTGTGCCCCTATGTGCCCCAAATTAGATTTAAGAAAATATTTATAGTTTTCAAGTTATCGCGGTTTTATGAAAACCCGAATAAACATCGCAGCGCTTAAATGAGACAAGGTATAAAGTTTGCTGAAAACTGTATTCGGTCCTTCTTGACGCTAATAATAACCATACAAAGTTTCAAAACTGTTCATGCATGCGTTTTTGAATAATCTTGCTACAAGTCAAAACGATGGTGTCATAACTTTGACGGCAAAATACAAGGAACTGGCTCAATCCCAGAAGTGTCGGTGTAAACCAAAATAGTGTGCCCTTAGTCAAAAATATATGGTGAAAATATTGAGCTTGGAATGTTTCGCATTAAGTAAATATAAACAAAAAACCAAAATATGTAAACAACGGCTGGTTATCCGACCAAATTCCAATGACTACTAAAAAGCGACGGTTTCATACATATCAATGACCTTCTTTATTGGACGTATTATATCTAAGCTGTTGTCCGTACAGTCGCGTTCAAAAGTTTTGGGGGCTAATTAAAAAATACATTAAATGGACCTTGTGACTATATTAATGAAACAGCTTGTTGATGTGGAAATTATTATTTTTATTTATTTTAATTCTTAAAGTAATTATTGCATCAAATCACAGATCAAATTTCCTACCTATAAATATTAGAAATTATTTGCACGTTGTGTAGTCATTTAAATCACAGATCAGTTTTTTATCTAAGTCTAACATATAATTAGTAAATTCGCATCACAAAAAATCACAGATCAGTATTAAGTATAATATTTTGTAAAAAAAATATTAAATTTGAAATCACAGATAAATAATTTTTTTACGAGTTATTTGCTTATACATAGATTCAGATAAAGTGTGTTAGTATAGTAAACCGCATAAAGATATAACTGAGAACATCGAATGTGCACAAATCATCTGCTGGTAATTGGCTATTAATAAACATATTTGTCCCATATACGTAACAACATTTATTTCATCACTTGACTGTGGAATGACACATAAATATCTTATAATGTTTAATGAAATTTAGAATGGAGAAGATAGCTTACCTTGGAATAGCACTTAGGCTACTATTTATAATGTACTTAATCATGTGTAAGGTCATAGAAACAGCTAGTAGAATATAATTCAATAACAACTTTATTTTATTTCTTATTACTTTTCTACTTCAGTGTACTCAGGCACAATAACACGTGTTTTACACACGTAAAGAAGGTCATCGATATGTATGAAACCGTCGCTTTTTAGTAGTCATTGGAATTTGGTCGGATAACCAGCCGTTGTTTACATATTTTGGTTTTTTGTTTATATTTACTTAATGCGAAACATTCCAAGCTCAATATTTTCACCATATATTTTTGACTAAGGGCACACTATTTTGGTTTACACCGACACATCTGGGATTGAGCCAGTACTTGTATTTTGCCGTCAAAGTTATGACACCATTGTTTTGACTTGTAGCAAGATTATTCAAAAACGCATGCATGAACAGTTTTGAAACTTTGTATGGTATTACTTTGTATTTACTTAGTATAACTTTGTATTTTATGTTTGTATGTATGTTATTATTAGCGTCAAGAAGGACCGAATTCAGTTTTCAGCGAACTTATACCTTGTCTCATTTAAGCGCTGCGATGTTTTTTCGGGTTTTCATAAAACCGCGATAACTTGAAAACTATAAATATTTTCTTAAATCTAATTTGGGGCACACATTAAGAGCTACTCGTGTATGTTTATTCTACAGGGGCACATGCAATGGTTTTAGAGATATACGATTCATCAAAACGTTACTCCAGCAGGAATTGCAATATCTCGAAAATCTGAAGGGGCACAGATTTTATTTTTGGGGGCACATTTTGGCACACATATAAGCTCTCTGGCCATGCACAATTTTTCTCTCTCCGATCATTCGTTTAGAATTTTCCTGCTAGAAAATAGTTACCTCAGCAAGAATCGATTTTCCCTTTTTTTTTCAAAACGACAGGGGGCACACATTTTTTATGTGGAGGCACATTTACAGCAGATAAGGCACCAACTATACGTTCTACTCATATAACTCTAGGAGATACTTTCTGGGGTAACGTACACGGACTGAGCGCGGGCTAACTCCGTCTCTTTTTTGCATATTTCTGATGTACAAAAATGAACTCTGTGTGCAAACCGGTTATTATAGGCTAATTAACCCTATAATACATATTAACCTTTACTCTAGGGTTTTTCACTTAACGCTACAGAATAAACCGATTAAAACGATAACCTTTTCGGTCCCTGGTTTATTAAAAGAAGGGGTAATGGGCAATCTTCCTCCGTTCTGTCGACGGAGTGTCAGGTAAGCCCGCACCTGGTATATTTATCGATCACGAAGGTTGAGGAGATCGTGGAGTATGTTCGAGTGAAGACCAGCTGGACCTTGAGGGTCGAGAAGTTGGAGTTGCGCCACAACACGAATTTCAAGTCATTCGTGGTGCGAGTTCCAACTCATCATATCGAGACCTTCCTCAAGGAGGAATTTTGGCCGAAGGGTGTAATATATCGGCGATTCCGCAGAAGGCTACGCGACACCACGCAGCGCAACACGACGCCGACACTTCGTGTTACACAATAGTTTAATAATAATTTCCTAGTTTTTATAAATATGTATGATAGTTTGTAAGGTATTTATGCTATGGGTCTTTGTTATCCGAATTAAATGATTTGATTGATTGATTAAGGGTTGGACCTCATCTGGCAGCACGGAATCGCCTTTTTCCGTCGCCCTTTCTCTTTCTGTCGCTTAGAACTGCCATTTGCTAGACCGAGACAGAAAGCAAAATGCGATAGCACGCGGCGGAATCCTCGAGGCGATCGGCATGGCATCACGGACAAAATGCAATGGTCGGCAGGGAGACTCCGGAACGCTGAAGCGCGCGATAGCATGCTAACGCATCCTTTCACCGCTGATCACTTGCTATCGCATGCTGTCTCACTCTATCGTACAATGGCGCACGCGGCCGCTCGTCAAATCCGGAAAATGCGTAACATATTGTCCATGAACCGCTCTCTGCTTCCAAAAAGGATGAACCCAGTATCTCCGTTTTATTTTGCGAATGCGTTTCTTTTTATTATATTGATTTTGCATTTCTTGCAAAATACACGCTAGAATCACTGCTCTCTCTTTCGTGGTCCTATCCATCTCGCGCTTGAAACTAAACTGATCATGAAAGAACGCGGCAGTATGCCACCCATGCTGTAGCATGCTGACGCGTGCGATCGCCTTTTTTGTCGGAATGCGACAGCGCGCGTTCGCATACTGCAGCACGTGGTAGCACAGGCGGAACAAATGCGATTCCGTGCTGCCAGATGTGGTCCAACCCTAATTATCCGATCTTCCGCAGAAGACGGCAATGAGCAGTACTTATTTGGGGAACTCGTAATTAGTCCCAATCTTACCTGTATATTTCTAACACCCATGTCGATTTACAAATAACGAATGAATCACTGCTGGCTATATAACACACTGGTGATGGTATAATTACGTCATTAAAAATGCACATGAACAAGAATGTGTCTTGATCGAAGAAACTCAGGCTTCCGTCCAGACTTTGTATACAAATAAAATCTCTCGTTTTTATGTTTCCGAAGGGGCCACAAGTCAAACTGTCTGCTTTTCTTGTAAACGAATGTTTTATTATTGGTGTGATGTAGTTTTGATCACCTGCAATTTTCAATTGAAACTTTGAATTGATTGACGTTACAATAGTTATCTTTGGTAATTAATTTTATTAAAACTTGTAAAATGTACCAGCTTCCATGTGACCTTCCTTCCTGTTCAGATGATAAACTTCGTAGCTTTGTGGGTGTAACAATAAAATCTGTCGATCTTCACAATTCCTACAAAAATAAAGGTACTGCGTAAGTGAACAAAGCTCGTGATTACCGGAACATGTTCAGTAATTGACTAACTTGCCCAGTAAACTTTCCAGTCTCAATTTGTAGCACAACATCGCTCAATTGAGTTTCCAATAAAGTATGCGAGGATGCTTCCTCTAAATTCGGTTTATACACTTTTAATAATGAGCCTTCACCGACCAAAATACAATCACTATCACTGTGCGAATTGAACTTATCCACTTTCAGACTATTGGCATTTTGGTTTCCTTCGTTTGGCTGTTCATTTTGTAGTTTATCGTTAGACCACCATTGTTTCACTTTAAAAATGGACATTTTCTTTAATTCTCACCGATTTTATTGGCCAATACCTAGGTATACACGTTTCTCAATTCAATCCATTGTAGGTGTACCTACAGTTGTCATAGCAACGTATTTGCTTATATCGTAAACAAAAGACGAACATTTATTGGGAAACAAAGTTGCGCAGCAACACTGAGGAGCTGCTTCAGCTGGTCCATCAACATGTTTTGTGTTGTGGGAAACATGTTGGTAGAAACGAGGAATGGTTACAGTGTTATTTGCAAAATCAATATTTTATTCATTTACTAAAACTTTATGCACAAGTAAAAACTGCACAAAGGCAGACAATGTCTTGGGTATTTTCTACCAGTGTGTCCTAGGATGATGTAGTGACACAGTAAGTGCAGTAAGCTTCCAGTTATTCCCCAATAAAAATGTTTTGAGGTGTCACAGTTTGCTTTACATACAAGCGAGCAAAATGCATACATTATATCAGATTGCTCTGAGCTCGTATGTACTTACTTTGCTCCAATTTGTTGCGAGCAAAATGCATACCTTCTCAGATTGCTCTGAGCTCGTATGTACTTACTTTGCTCCAATTTGTTGCGAGCAAAATGCATACCTTCTCAGATTGCTTTGAGCTCGTATGCACTTTGTTCCAATTTATTTGTGATTTTAATGAGCACGATGTAGTTCAGAACAGGCTACGGGTGTCTGTGTCAGTATACAGTTTGGCAATAAGCAACCGGATGCAGCTAAGTACCAGTATTTTACATGAACCGATTTGCCTTTCTGACCTCCACAACCCAGTAGCTGGGTAAGGGCCGGCGCTCAGGATTATTCCGATCTGTCACCCCGTTTTGTCCCCTTAGGGGGACAGATCGGAAAAAAAAGTTTGATCTGTCCCCCTGTTAGCAATGAGGGGACAGTTCGAACTTTATTCACTCCGTAACGGTTTCATCTGTCTAAAACTTTTTATTTGACCCCCCTGTTTGTCCCCCATAGTATTTGAATTAATTCTTAAAAGCAATGCTACACGTTATAAGCTTACTTTTAAGAATTAAATAAAAGATTAGTGTTTGGATTATTATAACGACCTGTATTTAACTTTTTTTTTTTTTTTTTTGTAGATTCTGTAACTTGGCAATCTGTGTTAACACAATAAGCCATTCAGATGAGGTATCTCGATCTATGTCTTTTTAGCAGAAGGAATTCCTATGGGTCCCTTTCATCTGGTGTCACTAAATCTCACGGGTAAGTGTAGAGACACTGTGCCGTTTCAATCGGGAATATGTTATGCTTCCTTTGCCTTGAAGTTTGGATGCCAGTTCATTGACGTGAGTAGATATTCTCGTCTGATAGCTTTCATTATATCTAGCGATCTCTTGTTTGACGGTAGTGATTTTTAGGTCCTCGTGTATATATTTATTGCTCACATAGTAGGGTATATCTAGCATGGCTCTCAATGTCCTGCTTTGAAATCTTTCAAGAATCTCTATGTTGCTATTACTAGCAGTACCCCAGAGCTGGATTCCGTAAGTCCAGATTGGTTTAAGGATGGTCTTGTAAATAGCTATCTTGCTTTCATGTGACAGGCTTGATTTGCGGCCTATCAGCCAGTACATTGATCTGACTTTCGTATCCAGCTGCTTACGCTTGGTCCAGATATGTTTTCTCCAGGTGAGTCTCCGATCCAGATGTATACCCAAGTATCTGGCATCTTCAGCTTGAGGGATTTCAACATTATAGAGTCTTATTGGAGGACAGGTCTGCCTTCTCAAGGTGAAGGTCACATGGACAGATTTGCTTTGATTCACCCTAATACGCCATTTATCTAGCCAGTTTTCCACTTCGTGGATATGGGTTTGTATGTTGGCCGATGCTATAGCGGGATCCACGTGTACCGACAAAAGGGCTGTATCGTCCGCATAGGTGGCCGTTGTAGTGTCAGTGTGCGTTGGAAGGTCTGCAGTAAAAAGCAAGTATAGGATGGGTCCCAATATACTTCCTTGTGGTACACCTGAGTTAATTTCGTTTAAAGGAGTAACTTCGTTGTTAAATTTCACCTCAAAGCATCTACTTTGAAGGTAGGATCGTAGAATCTGAAAGAAGGAGTGAGGCAGCAGCTTTTTAATTTTGAAGAGAAGTCCATCATGCCACACTCTGTCAAACGCCTGGCTGATATCAAGAAAGACAGCAGAGCTGAACTGTTTGCATTCTAGTGCACGACTTATAGTATCCGTAATACGGTGTATCTGTTCGATGGTTCCATGTTGTTGTTGTATTTAACTAAATTATAAATATTTCTTTTGTTTCTGTATCGATCAAAACTAACGGTTCTCGGTACTCCTTAACGGTTTCATCTGTCCCCCTCTCACTGATAGGGAACAGACGAAACTTTTTCACAGAATTTAATATATTAATTCTTAAAAGTCATGCCACACTTGCTAACAATTCCAAAGGTCGTATTGTGTGTAGTGTACATTCTATATGAACTTACCTCTATCTGTAATTTCCTCTCAGTTTAATGATACTGTGCAATAGTTCGCTTGAAAACTACATACTTGGTAATATAAACACTTCACTCAAATTAATTATAGCGAACAATTTAACACTGATGTCTCACCTTCAAAAATGGTAAATTTGCACTAGTTCTCTTAGTAATGCGCATCATTGCGGCTGCCCATAAGGCCCCATGAGTAAGAAAGAGAGAGAGAACCGAAATTTGTTTGCTTGTTTTGAAATCGCGACCGCGAACCGGGAGACGATGCGTTGGAAGGCCTCCCACTAGGTGGACCGATGACCTGGTGAAGGTTGCGGGGATCCGCTGGATGAGCGTCGCACGGGACCGGTCGATGTGGCGACACTTGGGGGAGGCCTATGTCCAGCAATGGACGTCTTTCGGCTGAAATGATGATGATGATGATGATGTTTTGAAATCTATTGTTTACTTGCACTGAGTAAATTCCCGGAAGAGCCAGCTTTTTTTGTATTGTATTGTATTTATTTATTTCTTAGTATATGGTACATTGAGATCTTACATTAAACTTAGTTTCACACATACTACCATTGCTGGTGTAGAAATATTAAATAATAAGCTAGGTACATGCAAATCAAAACTAGGTACATTTCAAGAATATTATATAGAGATATGAAATTTGAATTTATAATTTCAGATTGTTAAAGTTTTATTAAAAATGCATTATTTATAGTAACAAAAAATCAATGGTTAATTCATGAATATAAATCATAATGTCAAATCTAATCTATATAATCAAAATAAAAATTAAAAATGTCAAAAAAAAAGAAACACACACAATAATGTCAGAGTACTAATGTCATTATAATGATCTTAATTACAATATCAAAATGTATGATTTAAAAATTCATTGACGCAGTAAAAACACATGTCTAAGAGCCAAGCAAACATTTTACATTTAAACTTATTAATTGGTAACATTCTCAGGGCTGGTGGTAATTTATTATAAATTTTAATTGTCATACAACTGGCATTTCTACTGTATAATTGCAGTCTCTGAGCAGGTACTAATAATTTACCGGCATTTCTTTTGTTTAGTCTTTCAGAGAATTGTTCATTTAATAGAAATAAATGAGGGTATTTTTTCACAAACAGGCAAATTTCAAAAATATATAGACATGGGAGTTGGAGAATTTTTAATTCCTTAAATAATGGCCTGCAATGGTCAAAATATTCAGCTCCACTCATGGCTCTGATACATTTTTTTTGCACTATTATTGCTCTTTCCAAATCTACCGAATTACCCCATATCACTAGACCGTAACGCAATACTGATGAAACATACCCATGATAGGCATTATGGACTATTCTTTTACTAGACACTAGTCTTAACTTGCGAAGAGCATATAATATACAAACTTATCAAGCTTACTACATACTCTTTCTACATGTTCCTTCCAGTTTAATTTATTGTCAATTACTATGCCTAAAAATAAAGCTGATGGTGCTGGTTGCAGAATTGCATTATTATGTTTAATTGCTGTTGGTATTACTGACAAGTTACATGTCTGAAATTGAATTATTTTGGTTTTGTCAATATTAACATGAAGATTATTGTTTTTCAACCATTTTATAACATTAATTAATTCATTGTTTGTGTCAATTTCTATGTCAGTTTTGTTGCAACATTTTATAGTCAAAGTAGTATCGTCAGCAAATTGGATACATTCACATTTTAAACATTTTTTGAGGTCATTAATATATAATATAAATAGTGGCGGACCCAGTACACTTCCCTGCGGGACGCCGGACGTATTAATTTTTAGTTCTGAGCAATATGTCGTCCTAGTATCATTTTCTATCCTAGAGATAATAGTTCTCTGTTGGCGATTAGATAGATAACTTTTAATCCAATCATACGCTTTGCCTCTTATGCCATATTTTTCTAGCTTGTAGAGTAGTCGTTCGTGTGATACAAAATCAAACGCTTTGCTCATATCTAAGAATACTGATAAAGCAGACATTTTTTTATTAAGTGCTTCAGTAATTATTTTCACTAAAGAAAAACAGGCTAGAGTCGTTGAACTGTTTCTCCTAAAACCAAACTGACTCTCCACAATTAAATTGTATTTAGTTACAAAGCTATTTATTTTGTAATGCATTGCTTTTTCAAAGATTTTTGCAAAGATTGGGATCAGTGTAATTGGCCTATAGTTGCCCATATCAATACAGTTGCCCTTTTTGAACAGTGGTTTAACTATAGACTGTTTTAGTCTAGATGGGAAAACGCCTTCTTCAAAAGAGAGATTTATTAAATAGGTAAGTGGGGATGCAATAATATGCGCACTTAATTTAATTATTTTAGTGGTTACTTCGTCATATCCTGTAGAATTCGTATTATTTAATGAATTAATTATTTTAATAACGTCAATTTCATTCACTGGAGTCAGAAATAGGGTATTTCTATTATTGTCAATGTTAATATTGTTTACGTCATGTTTATTATTGTTGGTTTTTTGTGTCAACAGGATTGTGTGGTTTCATAAAACCACACAATCCATTTTTTACCCTATCACAATGTTGTCGTATTTTACCCAAAGGTTGACTGTTAGAGAATGCCTTGTGGCATTAAGTCCGCCTATGTACCACTATTGTACATGAAGTTTAAATAAATAAATAATAGCTTTTTTCATAAAATACTATAGTTTATTGAAGTTGACTTTTTTATAGTTTACCCTAGCGAGCGCGCAGAACAACAACAAAACAGGCAGTCTAGCGACGTGCATAGACTAATATACAGGGTTATTTGTAAAACACCGACAACCTCTCAGGACTATGTTACTTACATCATAACCAACAACTTTTGTTCTATGACTTTTAAAAATTCGTCATATTTTAGTTCATCAGATTTTCATACAAAAATAAAAATATTGAAATTGAACGCTCTAAATGCTACAACTATGCTCCCCTCGCTATTGTACTATCGCTTTCTTTTGCTTCGAATAGACTTCGTAACATTCAGATGATCTAAAATATGATGTTTTTTTATGTGTACCCCTCGCCTTCCGCAAAAAGGTTTGGAGATTCTTCCTTGCTGCCTCCATAGCTCAATACTCTATGTCCGGATCGGACCGAACTTTTGTAGCTAATCTGTGGTCGAGTCGAGTCAAGGTTTTGGTTTTTTTTTTATTTTGGAAGCTGTCCATTGTTCATGTTGATTTGATTGACTTGACTTAAATAGTCTGTGAAATCTGAAACAGCTTTTTTGATAGTCACGTTTTTTGCGAGGTGAGGCAATAATCTCAGTGATTCTGACGCTTATAATTTGAGTGTGCTGTGAGTCCTATATCTCTTACTTTTTGATAAGGCAATAAATAATCAAAATGTTGGACGGAGAAGCTCAAGACAATGGAAGTGTTGAAACTGGACAAAGACGCAATGCCAACGGTGGCGGCGATGAAGCCGATGCGCTGGGCAGCTATGAATCCTCGAAAGCACGCCGCTTAGCAAGGATGCCCGTTGACCGAAACGCACCGTTTTACAACATGAAGCATAAGCATCGTGGGATTGCTATTATTTTCAACCACGAGCATTTTGACATTCATAGCTTAAAGTCACGTACTGGCACCAACGTAGACAGTGATAATCTCTCCAAGGTCCTCAAGGGCTTAGGCTTTAAAGTTACAGTGCTAGTTAACTTAACATCTGAAGAAGTCCTTAGATATGTTCAGCAGACAGCGGAAATGGACCATACTGACTTCGACTGTCTTCTTATTGCTGTGTTAACACATGGAGAGCTAGGAATGCTGTATGCCAAAGATACACATTACAAGCCAGATAACTTGTGGCACTATTTTACTGGTGACAATTGCCCAACTCTTGCTGGAAAACCAAAGCTGTTCTTTATTCAAGCTTGCCAGGGTGATAAATTGGATGGTGGTATTAATCTAGTGAGTTATACTGAAACAGATGGATCACCCTCTGCATCATACAAAATCCCAGTCCATGCAGACTTCCTGATTGTATTTTCTACTGTGCCTGGATACTACTCATGGAGGAACACAACTCGTGGATCTTGGTTTATGCAAGCATTGTGTGAGGAGTTACGCTATGCAGGAACGGAGAGAGACATCTTGACATTATTAACTTTTGTATGTCAGAGAGTAGCTCTGGACTTTGAGTCTAATACTCCAGACCTGTTGCCCATGCACCAACAGAAGCAGGTTCCATGCATCACAAGTATGCTCACTCGCTTACTTGTGTTTGGCAAGAAGTAATCCTACTGATAAACTGTCCATGATTTTGTACCTATGTTAGGTAGAGGGAATATAGAACTGGGTCCAGTTCTTACTACAGTTTCTGTAGAACTGGGACAGGTTCTGCATATGCCCCTAGTTAGGTATTAAAAGATCTTGTTAGCATTAATTATCATTAAATATATAAAAGGAAACTTTACTTATTTATTAGAAAATAATGTTCAATGGCTGTTGAAAATAATATTTTAATAGCAGTTATATGCATTTTGTTTTATCATACATTTTATGAGATTATTTTGTTTCTGCATTTCTTGTTCCAATAAGTTGTTTTAAAGAATTTTGTATCCAAATGAAGAATAGTGTTAGGATAACAATGCTATGTCACAAATTACTTAAGTATAAGTAGAAATACTAAGTGCTAGTGATGTCTAGCAATGAGTAGATAAACAAAATTGTTTGCTCATTAAAATTTAATAAATAAAAACTTGTGCACAAACTTTAAAATTATGTATTATCTTTTGTATTTGCTCAATTTAAATTTTTTTGTATTTGTTTCAAATGTAATGTGCCTCACTGCATGTATATATTATACAATAATGTTTGAGATTGCATAATGTAAAGTACTTAATAAGAAATATTTGTAAACATTACATACATAACAAAATAACTGAAGAACAAAAGAGATCAATTTCAACAGTAACAGTAACATATCATGAAAGTCAAAAACATTTTTTTTATCGTAATGATTTTTAGCTATGCTTAGCTACAATTGTGTTTGACCATGTATTAACTTGTAAATTTGTTCCTTGCTACAGATTAATTTCAACTGTGTTACCTACATTTTTGTTATGTTTTAAGATATTTTTGCATTTTTTTAAATACTGTAGTTTTATACTACCGGAAGACATTAACTTTTATTTTAAATAAGAGCATTTATTGTTGTATTAGTTGTTAATAGCACAAAAAAACATTTCTGCAAATTGCACTGTGTCAGTAATTATTATTTTGGTTCTTTATGGGTGATGGCTTGAATGAAAATGCCTATTATTGCATGCCCAAGTGTCATAATAATTGTCTCATGTGATAGTTTAAATGTTATCTTAAAATGCATTGAATTAATATTAAAGAAAAAATATTAGGAAAGTATGTGATAGTGGCCATCTTATTGACTGATTTATCTTTAGTATGAATAAAATTCGAAATATCTGTGAGGAGTAACAATGGACTTTTTTTAGAAAAAATATGAAATTATTGGTATTTGAAATTGTGCCTTCAACTTTAAAAATATTTTAGATACATTACAGTTTATTTTGTATGATGATTCTTATTTAGAAGTAATACCCTCCTCATAGATTTTTGATGCAAGATGTGACTGGTTTCTATTTTTTATAAATGCTTATATTTATGTATTTTGTAAACCCTAAGCAATAAATTTCTTCCATTCTAAGATACCTATTTTATTTCGAGATTAATAATATCAAGCCAATTTAAAGTAGGTACTCTACCTCATACCTATAAATTATATACCTAAGTATAATATTTACTTTACTTATACCTACTACCCACCTACCTACTACCTACCTTCCTAATTTTATTCATCGTAGTTGCTTCTAATCAATTTCAGAGATCAGAATAGGTAGAGTATACGACGCTATCTGTACGAAGAGCGAGCGAAGCGATCTTGAAAATTTGTATTTTGTACATCCTACGCTGGATAGTTAAGAACTGCCATCTTTTAGTGACTTTTAGAAAATATTCCTCCTCCATGGTAGCGTTAAACTTGTTGGAAGTCGCTTATGAAGTTTCACTTCAAAATGTGTAAGTTTGTAAACTAGTACCTAAGATTTTTCAGAGTTTTTTTGTCATTTTTGCCTTAAAATACAATACCATGTGTGGTTCTACTGTACGCTACAATTTATTACGTAACTTACTTACAAATTTTGTGGCATCACGCATAAAAATTAACACTTATCAAGGCTCTAGGCAGGGGGGGGGGGGAAGTTGCACCTCTATCCTACTTTTATGTACCTTACGTTTCAGCTTTTACAATATTACATTAAAAATTATAAAAAAACCCCTACAGAAGAAAACTAAAAAACCCAAAATAACTTAACCAAGCGTCGCGTCGTTAGCATCAGGGTTCCGCTTTGTTTTGTGCTTTCGTTACGCTTGGATTAATTTATTTTAGGTTTTTTAGAGGTTTCTCTGTCGGGTTATTTTTTTTTAATTTCTAATTTACTTTTTATTTCATGATTTATAAACTTTCATTATTTTTTCTAAGCCATGACTGTCCCACTCCTGGGCATAGGTCTCCTCCCATTCCTTCCACTTTTCTCGGTGTTACGCTTTTTCTTGTTAATTAACCAAAACAAGGAAAGTTATAAATTAAAAAAAAAACCCGAGTTGTTAAGGGGAGGGATAGGGGGAGGGGGGATATACAGTCCTCCCGTGGCAACGCCCAGTGACAAGTGGCAAGATTTCAAATTTCGAATCGACCAGACCCGTAGAAGTTTTTTATATCCCTTCACCAAATAGAAAAAAGATGATCGGCCCATTAATCAGCTTTTAAAATATTCATAAATTATTGACCTCAATTTTATGAAAATTGATCCACCGTGTACACAAGGCGGTGAACAATGAATCAGCCCCTGGTTAACAACGGTTTTGAAAAAATAAAGACATTTATAACCATAAACTAATATAATAAAAAATAAAAACAAAGTCGAAATTAAGAGCGTTTACGCCTTACGACATTTCATACAAACATTCAAGTCTTTATTTTCTGAAATGACTGAAACGATTTGAATCTTCATACCCATAAGCAAGATACATGGGTCTAAAAAGTTACTAAAAAAAAATTGTGAACTCAAAACATTAACGTGATAAATAACCCGTTTCTAGTGTTATTGATAGTGTTAGTGACCATGTCAGTTTAAAAACTCATAGATACAGTACGTTAACACGTTAACACGTAGGTAACCTTATATGTGATTATTTGGAAGCTCTTATTATGGTAACATAAACGTGCGCAGGCTTTCCCTATGATGCTTGGCTCTAAATATGTTGATTGTTGCGTCATCACGTCTTATCATCGCTTATAAATACCGCATCTCCATGTTTTGAAGTGTATTGGCTGATTACGTGCAATTGTTACGGCGAAACTGTGAGTTGAGCAGACGGTGATAGAATTATGAACCACGAATTGTTTATTAATACAATTATACAATACCTTTGTAAAAAAAAAACTGCCTATCAATAAATACTTTGTGAAATTTGAGTGTGTACCGAGTAACTGAAGACTTTGTGATAACGCAATAAAATAATCAAAATGCGGCACGCAGAAGCTCAAGACATTGGAAGTGTTGAAACTAGACAAAGACGCAACGCGAACGGTGGCGACGATGACGCCGACGCGCGAGGCAGTTATGAATCCTCGATCTCAGGCCCCTTAGCAAGGATGCCTGTTAACAGAAACGCACCGTTTTACAACATGAAGCATAAGCATCGTGGGATGGCTATTATTTTCAACCACGAGCATTTCGACATTCATAGCTTAAAGTCACGTACTGGCACCAAAGTAGGCTGTGATAATCTCTCCAAGGTCCTCAAGGGCTTAGGCTTCAAGGTTATGGTGCTAGTTAATTTGACATATGAAGAAGTCAATAGATATGTTCAGCAGACAGCAGAAATGAACCATACTAACTTCGACTGTCTTCTTATTGCTGTGTTAACCCACGGAGAGTTAGGAATGCTGTATGCTAAAGATACATATTACAAGCCAGATAACTTGTGGCACTACTTTACTGGTGACAATTGCCCAACTCTTGCTGGAAAACCAAAGCTGTTCTTTATTGAAGCTTGCCAGGGTGATAAATTGGATGGTGGCGTTAGTCAAGTGACTAAAACTGAAACAGATGGATCACACTCTGCATCATACAAAATCCCAGCCCATGCAGACTTCCTGATTGTATTTTCTACTGTGCCTAGATACTGCTCATGGAGGAACACTACTCGTGGATCCTGGTTTTTGCAAGCATTGTGTGAGGAGTTACGCTGTGAAGGAACAGAGAGAGATATCTTGACATTATTAACTTTCGTATGTCAGAAAGTAGCTCTGGACTTTGAGCCTTATACTCCAGAGATTTTGCCCATGCACCAACAGAAGCAGGTTCCTTGCATCACAAGTACGCTCACTCGCCTACTTGTGTTTGGCAAGAAGTAGGTAATCCTACTGATAGGTAACTGTCCGTCATTTTGTACCTATGTTAGGTATAGAGAACACAGAACTGGGTCCGGTTCCAATTTTCCATGGTAAATCCCGGGAAATCCTGGTTCTTACTACAGGTTCTGTGGAACCAGTACCGGTTCTGCATTCATAAGTTAGGCAATGAAACACCTTGTTAACATTTATTATTAAAAAAAAGGAAACTTTTCCTATTTATTACAAAACTAGCTTTTACCCGCGGTTTTCCTCGCGTTTAAAAATGGAATTGGACAATAACCGGCTCGGATACAAGGTGCCATCTATTATCATAAGAACTCTATTGTTATTTTCCTCGGGAACAGTATTTTTTTCGGGATGATCGGTACTCTATGTCCGTTTCTGTACACTTGACAATGTATTTGCAAAAAATCAGGATGATCGGTTCAGTGGTTTAGGCGTGAAGACGTAACAAATAAACAAACTTACTTTCGAATTTAAAATATTAGTTAAAAAGTTAGAATTACGATATTAGATAGGATACATAGGATTAGGATAATGTTCAATGTCTGTAAAAATTATATTTACCTAAATAGCTGTATTTTTCATACATTTTATGAGATTATTTTGTTTCTGCATTTCTTGTTCCAATAAGTTGTTCTAAAGAATTTTGTATCCAAATGCAGAATAGTTACCACTATTCTGCATTATTGGATTTGATACAAATTCTTTAGAAGTGTTAGGATCACAAATTACTAGAGTAGACATAATAAGTGATAGTTATGTTTTGTTTAACTTAAAGAGATCTATGTACTGACCCTGCCTTCACTTAATATCTAACTAAGAATGTATTTTTTTCTATGTCCGCAAAAATCCAGGGCTTTTCCAAATTTGAAGAGACTTTTTTTAAATACACGCAGTAAATACGAAATTTTTAACCAAATCCAGATTGATAAAACCTGGGAAGTCTTTTCTTATAAATAAACAGTACTTATACGCTTTTATAACAAGCTGCCAAAGTCAGTAGAACTGACTGTTCCGAGCAAAAGTGTTCTTGTTGAAAAAGTAAACGTGTTCATATTACAAAATACAGGAATACGGTGAAGATAGCCAATCTTCACCGTTAGTTCCTTCTACGCATACTTCCTGGTTAGCTCTTGTTACGGCACAAGTATGTGGATGTCTCTGATACAGGACTGATGACAACATTTGTGCCACTTGTTTAATTTAGTATTTTTATAAAATTTTCTTTCTTTGTTTACCTATACCTACTTTTATTTTTCGATTGTTTGTGAATGTGTGAACATTGTAGGCCTTGTAGATTCCAAGATGCTTGTATTTGTACCTTAACTTTTTATCTTATTTAACTCTTTTTTTGTGTGCCTAATCTCCCCATACTTTACCCTTAAAGGCTTACAATTAATTTGATACTGTACTTAATATGACTACAATGGGTGTGAAAACATACGGATTTCATTAATAATTAATGTAATCAATATGTAAGAAAATAAATAAAGGAATGTAATAACAGCTTTAAAACCAATCTTTCATTTATATACTTACATTATAATTTAGACTTCATTAAATTGTATTCTTTTTATTTAAGTACTTACAAATAATATTGTATTTTTAATTACCAACAAAAAAGAGGTTGCCAGATCACGATGATTTGATAGAGTATAGAAAAAATAGTACCTAAGTAATAAAAAAAGATTGTGTTTAATTTTAATCACTTATTTTATTTTCTATTTAACACAATAGGCCGTTAATTTCACGAAAGTTAAAAACAGTTTATGTTTTTTGTAATGATTTTAGCTATGCCGCAGTTGTACAATTTTATACTAAACTTGTTCTTTCCTACTGATAAGTATAATTTCCACTGTTACACTGTCACTTGTTACCTACATTTTTGTTATGTTTAAATAATGTTTGCATTATTTTTAATACCTACTGTAGGTTCATACTAACTGAAGCACTCCGCTACTGAATGTCGAAGTTTGAAATGTCGACGTATATTACTCCAGCCAGTTCCAAAGTTCACTAGAGCGAAGTATGCAAGACCGACGTATCGTTAGTTAGAAAGCATAATTGTTAAACCCTGCAGACAGAAATAGGAGCTCCGCGTAGCGGGGCTACGTCGACTATGCTTTTAGGGTTTCTAACTAACGATACGTCGGCCTTGCATACTTCGCTCCAGTGAACTTTCGAACTGGCGTACATCGAGATCCTGTACTTTAGAACTAACATGATACGTCAACATTTCATGAAAAACATTTCTGGCCATTGTAGTAAGTAATATTTTCATCATGACATTCACTTTTATTTAAAATATATGAGCATTTATTGTTGTATTCGTTAGTAGCACAAAAAACATTTCTGGCAATTGCATTGTGTTAGTAATTAATATTTTCATTATTTATGGTCATGCTTGAATGCTAGTATGGGCCAGGTGTCGTTATAATTGTCTCATGTGATAGTTAAACGTTATCTGTAAATGCATTGAGTTAATACTATTAAAGAAAAACCGGCCAAGTGTGAGTCGTACCTACTCGCACACACTGGGTTCCGCAACACCAAAAAATAATATAACCAAATTTTTAACACTCATTCATTTGTAAATTTACATTCAACAGCAAAAATAAATTTGTTTTTCATAGCATGTAAATGAAAAACAAAGTTATTGCTGCAGTTTGATGAAATAGTCCCATATCTCAAAAATGAATATCATAATTATCTTATTCAAACCAATTTTCCTTGAAAGTTTGTTTTGCCTTCTACTAACCTTATTTTTTTTAAACAAAACTAGAGGGCCCGGGCGGGGGCCACAAATTTTGTCATTTTTACAACTTTGGAAGCAAATAACTCATCAACCATTGACTACCATTGAACCACGACATCAATTTAAAGACCTGTCGATGAACACGCCACACTTATACACCAATATTTTTTAATTAGTACAAATACTTAAAGGGCTTATTAGAGAAGCTGGTCTTGGTATTATACAAGGTGTTGTTTTGCATCCTCGTCAAATTCTAGGAGGTAACTATACTAATGATTCTCTTCCCGAATCAATAATAAAATGGGTAGGAAGTTTTTTTTTTTTTTCTTATTTACGGAAATCGGTAAGTGTGAACCACCCGTGTTTTAAACGCGGCCAGTTTGGTTCTTGCTCTACCACCTCGCTTACACACATACAAACAATCTCAAACGTTTAATTGATAATTTCTTATTCCCTAAACCACGTTAAGGGGGTTATTCTGAAATATTGACAAACATAAACAACCAAAAAAATCAGTGTTTATTAAGAATTAACTAGGTACCGTAATTTTAATTGATTATTTATGTCTTTTGTGACCACCTCCTACAATTTGACGAGGATGCAAAACAACACTTGTATAATTATGTAAAATCGCATTAAATGATATTCTTAAACAGAAAAGTTATTAGCGTTTGTTTATATCCCAAAATGCCACTCAATTTATGGAAACATTGTACAGGCTATTCATTTTTGGGGATTTATGAATGGCGACCGACATGGAAAAGTACTGCGCGTAGTATTTTGTAGTAGTAATTGTTTTGAATGATTGTTTTGTTATAATTTACCAATTATGACAAATCGTGGAAAATTTTGGGATTATGTTTTTTGAGTTTTGACTACACAAATATGATCAGTAACGGGTACGGATGGAGGCCATTTTTTTTTGTACTAATTAAGAAATAGTGGTGTATACAGGGTGTAACGGAATACATTTGGGTCGAATAGGTACTGAATTTTGTATGGGGCAGCAGATATTTTTTTCGCTATTACGATGTTTGTCTGATGGAAAAAAATGTTCAGTTTGATGGTCTGTAGCTTAAGTATGTATATGTCACGGCTAAAGGTGGGTGTGAACATAAACTTAATATTAGCCGGCTAAACTTAGGTTTATCTTCGAGAAGCAGCTAAAGTTCGATATCATGTTAGTTTGTGTCGTGATATTCCATCTTTAGCCGGCTAATGTGCACATTAACCGAAACGAAACGGCTAAAAATGTATTCGATGGACCAGCAGGCTATCGAGAACCGAACTAGTTAGACGGGGTGAGTTATTAAAAGAAAAATGGTTAGGTTAGGTTAGAACTGTGACCTCCTACCAGAAACGACTAGATTATATAGAAAGAAATATAAAAAAGAAAAGGCTACCCGAAACTGAACTAGTTTTATTTTTTATTACGAAATTTGCACCATTTATAGGTGTTTGTGTGTCCTTGTACATTTTTAGCCAAGGGCCTGCGGTTACACTTAAGTTTAACCGGCTAAAGATTGAAGAAACTAATATTAACACCTCCTCGAAGTTAGACCTAAGTTTAGCCGGCTAATCTTCAGTTTATATTCACATCCACCTTTAGCCGTAACATATATACCCTTTCCGTTACACCCTGTATACGTAGATTTTTTTTCTCAATTAAATTTTTTTTATTAGTTCTCATCATATTTGTGTTGCGGTTCAGAGAAGGAGTTCAGATGAAATTTGGAGAGTAGGTTCTCCAAATTTCATCTGTGCGGAGCCAGTATTCTCGGAATGAAAACTCTGTGACAAATGGACGGATCGACAGACCGACGGACAGACGGAATCTTTAAGGGTAGGTACCGTTTTTGCCATTTGGCAACAGAACCCTACCACTGTTTGTCTCTGCATCACCCAAAGGTTGACTGGTAGAAAATGCCTATGGCATTAACTCCGCCTCTGTACTATGTGCTTGAAGTGTTAAATAAATAAATAAACCCTAAGAAAAGTATGCGATAGTGGCCATCTTATTGACTGATTGAGATTTAGTATGAATAAAATTCGAAATATCTGTGAGGAGCAACCATGGATTTTTGTTAGACATAATATGAAATCATTGGTATATTGAATTTGTGCCTTCAACTTTAAAATTATTTGACATACATTACATTTTATCTAGTATGATGATTCTTGTTTGGTATTAAGTTATAAATATTAAGTATTGTTGGGAAAGCTTCGGGAGTCAGGTGTCCCTTCTTCATTAGTGTCCATATTAGAGTTATGGTATGAAAAACAGAGAAATTATGTAAAGTGGTCAAATGCTCTTTCATACCCTTATAAACTCGAGTGTGGTTTTAGGCAGGGTGGTCTCACTTCCCTGAGGCATTTTAATATATATATATATTATATCTAAATGATCTTGTGGAGCTCGACAGCACACATGTTGGATGTCACATAGATAGAAAATGTGTATAAATAACTTTAGTTATGCTGGCGACATGGTACTGCTGAGCCCCTCAATCTGTGGTTTAAGAAAGTTACTTTCTATATCGCAAATGTACGCTGTGAAGCATGGACTGAAGTCCTAAGAAAACCGAACTACTGGTGTTTAGAGGCAGGAGTCCCACATATGTTCCTCCCTTAAAACTAAACTACATAAACATAAAACTCAATTTAAATATTCGGGTCATATTGTTACGGAGGATTTAAAAGATGACTCGCATATGGAAAGGGAGCGCAGGGCGTTGAGGGGAAATATGGTGGCTCGAAGGATTCCTGGTTGTTCAGTATTAGTAAAAATTAAACTTTTCAAAGCATACTGCCAAACATTTTATACCAGCAGCCTTTGGGCTCATCATACTCAAAAATCTGACAATACATCACGCATCCAATATAACAGCGCCTTCAGGGTGTTGTTGGGGCTTCTACCTCACCTCATGCGTCAGGTAGGTTCGCGAATGCTCATACTGATGATTATTTTGCCATATTGAGAAAGAAAGTTGCCTCAGTCATACGCAGAAATGGGGGGGGAGCACAAATGTCATTCTGAAGGTACTTGCGGAAAGGCTGGATGGGCCGACTATTGGTAGGTTTATCAAGCTACATGTCATGCATAGGGCTTGATAAACTTACCTTAGATAATAAATTCTTATACTGTTATAATCGTGTCTACTAACATACGTTAGTAGACACGATTATAACTAACGTTTTAAGCAATTGTGTATACTAACATTAGGTATATGGGCCCTGTTGTCTGAAAAGAAACGATTTTTATTTTTTTAATTCTTTTATTAACCCTCCTCATTTTTTTTCAAGGTATCTTAGAGACCTATTTTAATTTAAGATCATTATTTTCAAACCAATTTTATTTATCTTTTAATAATAACAGCTAAAACTTTGTTATTGTTGCATCATCGATCAATAAAACTTTTAATTTTTTTATGGCTTATGTTTAACATAGGTAACACCAGATAAAGTAAATATAACCTTAAAAAACATTTTTATACTGCCTAAAATAGTAAATGATCACCAGAAATAGTAAATGATCACCAGAATTAAAAACCTGAAAATCACAGCTCCGAACTAAGGCGTAGTCGACGGAGCCCCGCTACGCGGGGCTCCTATTTCTCTCTGCAGGGTTTAAAGTAACCTAACACGAAGGAGATCGCCATCCCCTTCGAACCTAACCTGTCCGAGTCGGGGTGCCCAATATCCCGAGCTCGCTTTGCTCGCACTTGCTTCCTAAGTTCTTCTTGCCACAAAATTTGGTGATCATTTACTATATTTGGTGATCATTTACTATATTTGGTCTTTGAATACAATTTTTTTGGTGTTTAGTATTTTTTTTTTGGTAACGTAGCTTAGGATCTCAAAGTATTTTTTGGTGCTCATTATATTTAATCCCTTTTTTTATTGTAAAGATCATCCAGAACATTTTTTAACTGTTACAGCAGGGTCTGGTCAACTCAAATAGCAGCCAGGTACAACATAGGTCTACCACCTATGTTGTACCTGGCTTAATGCTGGTAAATGCTTTATAAACTATACGCGACAAGCTTTTGTGAAAACTAATCTTAAAACACTAAAAAGTGGAAAATAACTTCAACTTATTTTCGGAAGTCGGTGTCGATGTCGGTACAAAAAGTTAATGAAAAAAAAAGTCACAGACTACCGAAAGTAAAGTTATTTTTAACTGTTAGTTAAGTAAACCAAACTATGTATCTTATCTTATCTTCAAACTGAAATAGCTGCGGAAGTGTTAATTGTACACTCTTTTTACATATAATAAAAAAATATAAAACCGGCAATTTTTTTTTTATTATATTGTTTGGTGCTACGGAACCCTGTGTGTGCGAGTACCACTCGCAATTGGCCCGTTTTTTAAAAAGTATTTTTTCTTTTCCAGTTTTGGGTAATTTAAGTAACATTCAAATTCATTAATGTTTATGTTTTGTTTTTTTTTTTGCAAATAGGTTTTTACAAACACTTAATTTTACACGTCGTCTTTTTAAAAAAAAACTAGATGAGTCTGAATACCTGACTACTCTGAGAAGAAACAGCCGAAACAAACTCAGAGGTAATCGGTAAATCAAAAGTATCGATTTATAATTACAATAACTAGTTCAGTTTTATTTTTATGTAGGTACCGACTAGTAGGTATATTAGGTAGTTACAGTGACATTATCAATAATAATCATTTCATATAACTCCACATAGCACTAATTTCCTGTTTTAAGTGCCTAACTCATGTTCGCCACTTAAAAACAGGAAAATGGTGCTAATACGTGTAGTGTTTTCAATTATGTGAGTACTTAGTTGAAATAAGGGCTATATTTTGCTATCTATTGCGATTGCTCAGTGAGTTTTATCTAAGATTATTGAGTGTTTAATTGATTTCATGGTCGTATTCAACCTGACCACAGACTTGACTCTTTGGGCCGCCGCATTCCTTTGACCACTGAGTCGATAACTTAATTGTTTGGTATTAAAGTACACCAAGCAGTCTTGGTACTCAGCTTAATTCTATGTATATGTATCCAATACTTCCCGGTGATGTACTTAAATTGATATTAAATCTTAAAAATACCAAAAGCACTGGATATGATGAAATTTGTACAAGTATACTAAAACATGTAGCCTTGAAAATTAGTCCTGTTCTTAGTCATATTATAAATTTATGTTTTATTTATGGTGTATTTCCTGATAAATTAAAGGTAACAATAATCAAACCACTTTTCAAGAAGGGAGATAGACTGTCCGTAAATTGTTATCGCCCTATAGCTCTCATACCAGTGTTTTCAAAAGTATTTGAAAAAGCAATACATGATAATATTTACAATTACTTTGATAAGAATAACTTGTTTGCAGATGAACAATCAGGGTTGAGGAAAAATAAATCGATTGATATGGCAGTCTATAATTTTTTAAATGAAGTAATGCGTAATTTAAATAATAAGAATCATGCTTGTGCATTATACATGGACCTTACCAAAGCTTTTGATAATGTAGACCACAATATACTGTTATCGAAATTGTCTGCTTATGGTATTAGAGGCAGTGCTTATGATCTAATAAAGTCCTACTTAAGTAACAGGAGACAATCGACTGAGATCACAAGGATTTGTGCTAAGACTAAAAGAGAAATAACTTACTCATCAAAATATAGAGAAGTAAAAATAGGGGTACCACAAGGCAGTGTTTTAGGACCACTTTTATTTATAATTTATGTAAATGACTTGCCGCGCATTACGAACCATCCGACTGTTTTGTTTGCTGATGATGCCACTGTTGTATTCTCTAGTAAAGAACTGTCTAAACTAAAAGAAGAAGTAGAAAATACGTTACAAACTATTATAGAATGGCTAAAAGCAAATTAATTAAAAATAAACTTAACCAAAACTAAAATTATGACTTTTAAGAATAGAAATGGCAAACAAACAAACGTTGATGTTTATTTCCAAGGACAAAAGATTGAGCAAATCAATACAACAAAATTCTTAGGCTTACATATAGACTATAACCTAAACTGGAAATCACATTTGGAAAGCTTGTGTCTCAAATTAAGTCAGCAGTCCTATGCGTTATATATGCTTGCAAAAACGGTCAGTACCAGTGCGGTGTTAGCATCCTACCATGGTTACGTAGGGTCCTTGCTGAGATATGGCGTTATGTTTTGGGGCTATTCTACAGAAAAGGAAGCTGTATTTAAAATGCAAAAGAAATGTATCCGCGCAATCTGTAGTTTAAAACCGACAGATAGTTGTAAGCCCTTTTTTCAACGCTTAAAAATATTAACACTACCATGTTTATATATATTGGAAGTCGTAGTCTTTGTAAAACGCAACTTGCATTATTTCAAAAATTATAGAAGTCAACGCAACAATAGAAAAATATATTTCCCTGACAGCAGTAGAACTACTTTGTTTAGCAATAGTATTTTTTGGATGGCACTTCGACTTTATAACCATTTACCAAAATGTATTTTAGACTTAAAAAGTATGGACATATTTTAATGTAATGTTAAAAAAATGTTATTGGAAAAATCTTATTATAGTGTTAATGAATATTTGTGTGACAAACTCTAAATAATGTTTATTAATTAAGTTTGACATAAATTACGAATTTCACAATTATTAGTTCTGGACATTTTAGCCTAATAACAATAATAACTTACTTTGACATTATTTACTTTGACTTTAATTGACAAGTTAAACGACATGTAATTTTGAATTATGTATAATGTATTTAATTTTTTAATTTAGGGACTATTAACGTTCCAAACTAAATGTTGCATGCCTAGTGCAGAATATGGTGAGACTAACAACTTTCTGTTCTTCAAAAACCCACCTGTATAACTAACTACCCATATTTGCAATAAATGAATTTGAATTTGAAATAACCGATTATCGTAAGCACGACGAAATCAGTTTAGGCGTATCTTATTGTACGGGAACCCTGTACAACGCCAGGCCATGTTATACTGGAACTGGAACGGTAGGATTACTTGATGTGTCGCCGTATGTGGGAGTGAGAATTCTCCTCGCATTCCGGACAGTTGTCATATAATGTCAGGAAAAAAGCGACTATGAACTAAAGACAATTTTTTTTTTGAAGTGAAACTTCTTATGCGACATCCAACAAGCTTGCGTTTAAACGTTTAACGCTACCATGGAGGGGGAATAGAAAGAGACAACGCGAGAGTGAATGCGTGTAGTATTACGAAGCTTCACTTCTTCCGCGCGGAGGGACTCCACGCACTATTTATTTTTTAACTTTACCTTACTCTAGGAATTTCTCCGTGATCTCAAACAACCAGACCCGGAACAACTATCTGTAGGCCTTAGAAATATTTGTTTTATGCGGGGATCGAATTGCGACACGCAGCGCAGCAGTCAATAGCTTAGTCACTGCGCCAACTGTGCCGTTAATTGAATTTAATTCATATAACAGCAAACATTGAATATTCTGTATATTGATGAAAAGGTACAACAAATGGATCATTTAAAATTTTTAGAAATTCATACAACCTGAATTGGAAAAGCATGTTGAGCATATAGGTCAAAAACTAGATGGGTTCATGATTGCTTTAAAAAAGCTGAGGTAAAATGTGTTTGTAGAAGCTGCTCACAACTTATGACCCATTAATATTAATGACAATATTTATCCGTGGTATGTACTAGGCACTGGGCTGATCCCAGTTATAAACGTCCCTTTGTGCCCACTGGCATTGTTTCACTCTGTCTCCTGTTGATATGGAGTGAAGTGAAATTATGTTTTTTCCTACTCCTCCGCTATTATTTTCTGATTAATTTCATGGCGGGATTCAAGACAGTTAAGTTATTTTTCTGGGACTTCGTCGAGTTTCATTGTCTCGGCTATTTTCTGGTGAGCGCCGCTGTTTATTCTGGCTTACAAGAGTTACAGTGGTTTGGGAATAGTGTGGCGGGCTTGTCCCATAAAAATTAGGCGTCATCTTGCATTTTCATTTTAACCTCATTTTCGTTATCACCGACCTCGAAAACCATGAAAACGAAATCCCATGTTTATAAAATATAAACAAACGAGTCGCACCTATAGATGTTTCACATCAAATACTTTTCGTTCGATAATTTTATTTCTTTGAAAGTGTATTAAAAAAGATCGTTTGATACACATCATCATCATTCTCCTGCCCTTATCATCCCAATTTATTTGGGGTCGGCGCAGCATGTCTTCTTCTCCCATACTTCTCTATTACTTGTCATATCAGCAGTCACCTCCTTTCTAACCATATCATTCTTCACAAAGTCCATCTATCGTTTCTTTGGTTTTCCTTTACTCATAAAGCCATCTACATTCATACAGTCATACTAAACATTTTCCTGACTACATTTTCCTAATTCCACCGCGACACATGTCCATCCCACGATAACCGATTACCTTACAGAACAACTTTTCAGTCAACGGCGCTACTTTCAGACTACCTTTTATGTACTCATTCCTTATTTGATCCATTGGCGTTACACCACACATGCCTCGCCGCTCTCATGCAAATGCTTTTCATTCATCCCTTTTGTGGCACAACATTCTGATCCATACAAGACAGCAGGTCCAACCATGGTTTTATAAATCTTCCCTTTGAGTTTAAGGGGAAAGGAGGAGTGGAATATTTATTCATTCCGTGTTAATAGGAATATCAATATCGCATCAGGAATATCCTATTGCAGTGTGATATAAGAATTGATGGTATCATTCGATGCTTTATTTCGAAGTTACCAGTTACAGTACCTACCTACCGACTACCCTGATGTGATTGGAAGCTCATATTATGGTAACATAAATGCGCGCTGGCCTTCCCCTGCTGCTTGGCTGTGAATATGTTGATTGTTGCGTCATCACGTCTTATCATCGCTTATAAATACCGCAGCACATCTCCATGTTTTGAAGTGTATTGGCTGATAACGTGCAATTGTTACGGCGAAACTGCGAGTTGAGCAGTCGGTGATAGAATTATGAACCACTAATTGTCTAATAATACAATACTATTGTAAAAAATATCTGCCTAACCTAAAATACTAGTGTGGCATTCCTATATGTATGTATAAATAGTCTGTGAAATCTGTGTACTGAGTAACTGAAGTCCTATATCTCTTACTTTGTGATATCGCAATAATACATATAATCAAAATGTGGCACGGAGAAGCTCAAGACAAAAGAAGTGATGAATCTGGACAAAGACGCAATGCGAACGGTGGCACCGATGACGCTGACGCGCGAGGCTTTTCTGGATCCCAGAGATCAGACCGATTAGCAAGGATGCCGGTTGACAGAAACTCACCGTTTTACAACATGAAGCATAAGCATCGCGGGACGGCTATTATTTTCAACCACGAGCATTTCGACATTCAAAGTTTAAAGTCACGTAGTGGCACCAACGTAGACTGTGATAATCTCTACAAGGTCCTCAAGGGCCTAGGCTTCAAGGTTACGGTTCTAGCTAACTTGACATATGAAAAAATCAAAACATATGTTAAGCAGACAGCAGAAATAGACCATACTAACTTCGACTGTCTTCTTATTGCCGTGTTAACCCACGGAGACCGAGGAATGCTGTATGCCAAAGATATACTTTATAGGCCAGATGACTTGTGGGACTACTTTACTGGTGACAATTGCAAAACTCTTGCTGGAAAACCAAAGCTGTTCTTTATTCAAGCTTGCCAGGTTGATTTGGATAGTGACGTTAATCAAGTGAGTAAAACTGAAACAGATGGATTATCTTCTGCATCATACAAAATCCCAGTACATGCAGACTTCCTGATTGTATTTTCTACTGTGCCTGGATATTACTCTTGGAATACCACTACTCGGTGCTCCTGGTTTATGCAAGCATTGTGTGAGGAGTTACGCAACGCAGGAACAGAGAAAGACATCTTGACATTATTAACTTATGTAAGTCAGAGAGTAGCTCTGGACTTTGATTCTAATACTCCAGACCTGTTGCCCATGCACCAACAAAAGCAGGTCCCTTGCGTGACAAGTATGCTCACTCGTTTACTTGTGTTTGACGAGAAGTAATCCTACTGTACTTGATTTTATTTGTGTCTTAGGTATAGGGAACACAGAATTGGGTCTGGTTCTTACTTCAGGTTCAGTAGAACCGGTACCGGTTCTGCATGCCCTAGTTAGGCTAGTTATAAAGGTAATCAATCTTGTTGGCATTATAAATGATCAAATATATAAATATACAAAAAGAGACTCTTCCTACTTGTTAGAAAATAATTTTCAATGGCTGTTGAAAATACTATTTTTAAAGCAGAATCTGCATTGTGTTTTATCATACAATTCATGAGATTATTTTGTTTCTTGTTCCAATAAGTTGTTTTAAAGAATTTTGTATCCGAATTAAGAATAGTGGTTAGTGTTAGTGTTAGGCACCATATATAATGAGTGTTTCTTTGTAGGTGGTGTAGGTACGTAAATGAATCGAAGGGTGGGCAGGAGCACCGGGAGCACGTGGGAATTTTTCACTGCACTAGAGGTTATATCATTTCCTGAGCCTAACAGCTAGGATCACAAATTACTTTAAAGAGATCTAAGTACTGACTCTGCCTTCACTTTATATCTGACAATGTATTTCATGTGTCCGCTAGTCCGCTACCTAGGGCTTTTCAAAAGTAGAAGCGACTTCCTTAATATAAATAGACGCAGTAAACACGAAATTGTTATAACCAAATTCAGATTGATAAAAACTAGCCAGTCTTTTCTTATAAATAGTATACTTTTTTATATAACATGTTGCTAAAGTTAGGTATAGAACTGACCGACGACAAAAACTACATCTCCTTGTTAAAAAAGCGTACTTAAGTATTAAATAATTAAGGGAAAAAAATATAGCCTATATTATAAAGGGTGTAAAACACCTCTTAACGAAGCCGAACGGCACTGGTTCTCCCTGTCATTGCGATCATTTTTTTGTTCTACACCATACCTGGGAACCTTCTAGTTAAGGAGATATTAGGGGTCAAAGTTCCAACTTTTTGACAAGTATTTTTTTTAAATACAAGTTTTAAGTGTAAGATTTTTACTTTAAACACCTTCACGACCCCCGTACTATTCAATCCGTCCATCAGCACAATGTTTTGAGAGCGTTACATTGAGTTCTACCACAAAACATGATTTTAAACCCCCCAAAAAAAAGCAATAATTTTTGCGTAAAGTTACTTAGTTTCATGTACAGAATGCTTGGTTGACGGCTTCGATGAGGTGATTTACACCGTGTATAGGTGAAGATAAAGAAATTTGGCTTTAGTTCATTTTGTGCATGGAGCTTCCTTGGTAGCTCATAAACGGCACATATATATATATATATGTTTATGTCTCTAACTATTCTCAATCTTATTTTCTTTTCCTGAAAATAAGATTGAAAAGGTGTATAAACGTTTTGAAAACTTTTCAAAACGTTTATACACCTTTTGTTGAAAATAGTTACAGCACTGATGACAACATTTGTGCCACTTGTTTAATTTAGTCTTTTTATAATATTTTCGTAACTTTGTTAATTTTTTTTTAACTTTTAGATATCAAGATACTTATAGTTGTAACTTATCTCAAAATCATGGTACGTAGGATTTTCTGACTCCCACTGTAGTTGAAACTGTGTTGCAGGAGCCAGTGTCCTCCCCTAATAAAATGTTACATTTTCTTATCACAAAAGCAAACAAACGAAAACTTAAAAAAAAAGAAATAAAAAAAACAAACAAAAAAAAGTTAAACGTTTGACAATCGCGAGTGTTTATTTATGTGTATGTATGCGTGAGTGTCATGATTTTTTTATTTTGTTTATTGTTACGATTTTTAGCTATGCTTAGCTATAATTGTTTTTGTGACCATTAATAAATTTGTTCCTTGGAACAGATTTAATTTCAACTGTGCCACCTACATTTTTGTAATTTATTTAGATACTATCTGTACCCGCGACTTCGTCCGCGTGGAATAGTGACTTTTCGGGCAGCATATTTTGAATTACATATACCGTCGTTTGGGTAGCTAAAAATTTACTTTACAGTAATGCTTCTCTGTATACGATATTTGACGTATGGCCATCGAGGATGAAAGCATACAGGCTCCTATGATTGCTAACCCGTGACAGAGCCACATACTACAACTGACCGTGCGAGAAACAGCTGATACTTAGATCTGACCTTGGGCTTTATTAATTGTCATCCACAAAACATAGGCTGACTGGAAACTATGGACTCGTTTAAAACTAAATGGAAAATTGTTTGGAATGAGAGGAATCCGAGGAATGAAAACACTTTCACCTTTTCCACACTCTGTTAAAATCTCTGCTTCTATCAGATTTCGTTGTAAATTGGTCACTTTTGACCAGGTGCCATTGCAAAGTTTTGGGGGGCTTAAATTTCTAAGAAGCATTATGGGTACGCCTACTTTTAATTTTATTTTATGTGCTGGTAGTCCAGGAGCATTGAGGGATTCTAAAAATTCTACTGGGTAGCTTGTAGATTCTCCTTCTTCCATGACTCTGTTAATGGAGATATACTCAACATAATCCCCCGGAACATAGCTCAAAATGTTTGCGTTTATTGTTGCTGCTTGGTCGTTTCGTGGCGTCAAAATAGCTCTTTCGCAAAGCCAGGAATTTTCGCAAGTTGGTATTTGCCTTGCGTTTCCATACACAGATGATATGAGGTCTCGCATTGATGAAACTATGTTGCATAGGTTTTCATTAAGAACAACTTTTCCTTGATCCTGCGGATACACATCGTTACCAATCTCAAGTAGCAAATCTGAAAATTCTTGAGCATTTTCGTTACCTCCAATTTGCGCATGCATATTAAAATTTAATGTCAAATGCAAAGGGATAATGTAAAGCCACAGTCGAGAACTCTTTAGGCAGGCTCTAACTTCATCAGCCCTTGTTCCACGTGGTATTACAGGGAGAGTCTGACAAAAATAGCCACAAAAAAGCATAGTAATGCCATCCATGGGTTGATCATTTTGCTTGACATCACGCAACGTTCTGAGTGCATGAGCTTCACGATCAGCAGTGAGACGTATTTCTCGTTCTTCCTGTGTTTCCTGAGACCGGGCATTTGCTATCCGAACCCTCTGAGAACTCAGGCGAATTTCCCTAACAGTGAAAGTCTCAGACTCACGCGATAGTGCTTGAGCTTCACGATCGGCAATGAGACGTGTTTCCCGTTCGTCTCGTGTCTCCTGAGATCGAGCATTTGTTGTCCGTACTCTCTGGGAGCTCAGGCGGGTTTCCCTGTCAGCAAAAGTCTCAGACTCACGCGATAGCGCGTGAGCTTCGCGATCGACAGATAAACGTGCCTTTCGTTGTTCCCCATTTTCCCTATTTCGAGTTGTCATCATTCGAGAACGATTTGAACTCAGTCGAGATTCTCGACTCTGAGTCGAAGTTTCTGCAGCACGAAACCTAGCCTGTTCACGAGATGCAGAGAGCCTTGCCTCACGACCTTCCTCAGATTCCTGTGATCGAATTTATCTCATTCTTTTAGCATTTCTGCTACATTGGGAGAGGTTGGATCTTCTTCGAGGCATTCTTACAATAAAATAGTACTTACTACTTAACACACAGTTATTTAGTAAACACGTGCTATCGTTAACAATAATTATAAATACTTACAGATTATTATACAGTCTAAAATTATCACTGTTTAAGTTATAAGTTTTAAGACGTGTAAAAAAAACGTACTAACTTTATAAAACAAAAGAATTGCTAGAAAAATTAATTACTAACCTGAGCTAATGAACTTATACATAATAAAGAAAATCAAGAAAAGAAATGTATACACCTTTAGAAATGTATATACCTTTACCAAATACTTATAATATTTATATACAAACCCTAAATACAAATTAAGATAAGTAGGTATACCGAAAATCAAGGAAAGAAAAGCCCAACCTATAACAAATGCTTACAATATTTATTTACAAACCCTAAATAAAAATTAAGATAAGTAAATACCCAAAAATCAAGGAAAGAACCGCCTAATCTATATCAAATACTCACAATATTAATTTACAAAATTTTAAAGAAAATTAAGAAAAAGAACCTACAAACCCTAAAATATAAATAAATGAAATATGCAAGTAAATCGCAATAATCAAGCAAGAATAACTGAATCCTTACGGCAGCGGCGCGTTTTTTTTTTATATGGCCACTCGCAGATCAACCTACTAAGGTTTTTACTGCTTAACCGGACTATATACAGCGGCGCGGCTCTCAGCGCGCTTTATATACCGCCTCTAAATCGAATCAGCCGTTTCTGATATTAGCGTGCACAAACACACAGACAAAAAAAATATTAATTACAATTTCGGGTTCGGCATCGATATAATAACAACCCCTGCTACTTTTTTTTATATATTTTCATTGTACAGACACCACTTTTCTACAATTTTATTATATTTATAGATTTTTGCATTTTTTTATCATACTGAAGGTTCATTGTGTTGTGTCAGTAATTAATATTTTGATTCTTTATGGGTGATGGCTTGAATGAAAATACCTAATAACGCATGCCCAGGTGTCATAAAAGTCATATTAGTTGTCTGATCAAGTCTGATGTGATAGTTCAAAAATTATTTAAGAATTGAATTAATAATATCAAATAAAAAGGATTAGGAAAGTATGTGGAAGTGGCCATCTTATTGACTGATTGAGCTTTAGTATGACATGAATAAAATTCGAAATATTTGTGAAGTCTTTTTTTTTTTTTTGCGGATGGAAATCATCAAATGACTTCTCCCGCTCTGGGCGGAGCGGGAGGGAGTGTCAGACTTGTACTGACTAAAACCCACCCATGTTCCTTCTTCGCCCTTTGTGTTCCAGGGCCGCGGTATCTCTTTCGAACAACCCGCAGCCCATATTTGTGAAGTCTAACCATAGATTTTTATTAGAAACTAGCTGTCCCCGGCATGCGTTGCCATGCACTTTTTACCTACCCTAGGGTCTCCAGTATTATTACCTTCCCTGGATTACGACAAACATTGCAAAACCAAAATCAGCTAAATCGGCCCAGCCGTTCTTGAATTTTAGCGAGACAACGAACAGCAATCGATTTTTATATACAAGGTGTTGTTTTGCATCCTCGTCAAAATTCAGGAGGTTGTCACACAAGATATAAATCAATATAAATTACGGTACATACCTAGTTAATTATTAATAAACACAGATTTTTTTGGTTATTTATGTTTGTCAGTATTTCAGAATAACCCCCTTAACTTGGTTTAGGGAATAAGAAATTATAAATAAACGTTTGAGGTTGTTTGTACTTATGGAAGCGCGGTTATTGGGCGAGAATCAGATGACCTGCGTTTAAAACACGGGTGGGTCACACTTATTTATATATTTTTTGATTTCCGTAAATAAGAAAAAAAAAAATTACCTACCCATTTTTTTATTGATTCGGGACGAGAATCATTAGCATAGTTACCTCCTGGAATTTGACGAGGATGCAAAACAACACCTTGTATAAAGTATAGAAAGATAGATACATTACAGTTTATTTTTTTATGATAATTCTTGTTTAGAACGAATATATTATTCTCATCATAGATTTTTGATGCAAGATGTGACTGGTTTGTATTTTTTATAAATGCTTATAATAGTTATGTATTTTGTTAACCATTATCAATAAATTTATTCTATTCTAAGAAACCTATTTTATTTCAAGGTCATTATTATCAAGGCAATTTAAAGTATTTTACCTCAGTTTTAATAAAGTACATATTTTTTAATTAGGTTAGGGCTCTAGAAACCCGAACCTCCTTATGCCTTAAACTGCTTTTAAATTAAAAAATTTAAATGTCGACATTCTCCACTTTTTGCAACCTAGTATATGACATAAATGCCTATAAAGGTGTCGAGGCAACGGGCTCCTTATTTATTTCAGCCTCTTGTCTATATCGGTCGATCAAACGAAAATCCAATAGGAGTGTCCATCCAGAGGCAGAAAATGGAGCCGCTGTGATATTTTTTTTTGAAGAGTTTTAGAGGTAGTAAGATTACTCAGAAGTCAGAGGCTGATCGTTTGCAAATAGTGTGAGTGTGGTTTGACTGTACGCTACAATTTATTAAGTAGGTACCTAAATTCTGTGGCACCAGCACCAGGAAGGAAAAGTTTTGTTAAGTACGAGGACAGACAAGTGAAACGACTGCTTGCTAGTAACGCACTGGCTTTATTCGCGTACTAACATACTAACGGCGCGTAGGCACACGCACACATACTCAACATCCCTCCCCTTAGCTTAGAAATACACTGCTACCAACTATAGCTAAACCTACTTCCTAATACACACATCCACACGGTCTAGGGATATACACATCAACACGGTCTAGGGATATTCCATACTCAATTAAATAACTCGAAAAGTACTGGCCGCATTGGAATCTTTTATACACAGATTTGTTTGTAATTTATCTCAGACTAATTCCAAATTCAAATTTTTGAAAATTCTTTTGTTTCGCTGGCATAAAAATGTCTTGATGTGTAGCAGAGGGAATTTTCATTTGTGCGAAATTTAGAAAACAATGCGAATTACGTTTAGTTACAGTTTTTTTTTCAATTTTAAACGAAAGATAAAGTTAAAATTGAGTTATTGTAGCCATGCAACGCCAACATTTGACGAGGGCGGAGATGTTACGAGCTGTGGGAATGCTGGAAGCTGGGTCTGTTCAGCGTAATGTTGCTGAGGCCATAGGGACCCACCAAAATGTAATTTCAAGATTGTGGACACGCTATCGTGCCACAGGTGATGTAGCGGAGAGGCACCGGGGGCCAAGTCGCATCACTACCCCCAGACAAGACCGATTTTTGCAAATTACTGCGCGAGCTCAACCAAATGCAACGGCGACTCAATTGGTCCAAAGGCTGCGAGTGGAACACCAAGTGCTTGTGAGTGACCAAACTGTAAGAAGGCGACTGCATGAAAGCAATCTACGCTCTCGTAGACCACTCCGGGTCCCACCTTTACGGAGAGGCAATCGTGGACGACGATTAGAATGGGTTCGGAACCACGTGGACTAGGGCCGTGAGCAATGGTCCAATGTGCTGTTCACGGATGAATCCAGGTTCGGCTTCCATCCAGATTCACGAAGGACGCGTGTTTGGCGAGTTCCTGGACGATGGAGTTGTCTTCAGAACCCTCAGGAAGTTCACCCATACCAAGGAGGAACAATTATGGTTTGGGCAGGAATTCGTCTTGGAGGACGGACAGATCTCGTTTGGGTGCGGGGCAATATGACGGCAGAACGATACGTCCAACAGGTGCTGGGGCCCGTAATCTTGCCCCACAGAACACAAATGGGGCAAGATTTCCTGCTCATGCACGACAATGCCCGGGCACACACGGCGAGAACGGTAGCAGCTTGGTTACATACACACAATGTTAGGGCCTTAGACTGGCCTGCTCAATCGCCAGATCTAAATCCCATTGAGCATGCGTGGCATATGCTGCAAAGAAGAGCTCTGAAGGAAGTTCCTGAAAATCTGGCTACTTCTGTAGCCAGATTTTCAGGAACTTCCTTCCAGGATCAACTTTTTGCGCACCTCAGAAGGACATGGGACAATATTCCGCAGCAAGACATTGACAACCTTGTTCTGAGCATGCCGAATCGTTGCCGATGTGTTAGAACATCATGGGCGCTTTCTCAGACTACTAACTTCAAGTTTATAAACACAAATTAAATGATTTTTCTATTTTTTTCAGTTTTTACTCATAAATTAAAAGTTAATTCATATACGGTTTCTGTCTATGCTTCATTTTTTTGAAAAAATCCTGAAATTTTAATCGAAGTACCTTAAGAGCGTTTATCCCTTACCGCTTTTCATACAAACTTTCAAGTAGTTTTTTTCCGAAATGACTGAACCGATTTAAATGAAACTTTATACGCATAAGCAGGATACATAGGTCTAAAAAGTTACTAAAAATATTTTCAAAATGTGTTTTAAAACAAGAGATAATTGGAATTTTCTGTTCATATAGAAAATTTAAATTCGGTCTAATTTAACTGTAACACTATTTTTCGAAAATGTTTTTTAGTAACTTTTTAGATCTGTGTATCCTGCTTATGTGTACGAGTTTCATCAAAATCAGTTCAGTCATTTCGGAAAATAACGACTTGAAAGTTTGTATGAAATGTCGTAAGGCGTAAACGCTCTTAACCATTATTAAAAAATGGTAGAATATTAAATAACGTAACTTTTAAATACAGTATGTTAGGTTAAACGAGGGACATATTGAGGGAGGGTATTCAGTATTCGATTCTCGTCCCAGATATGTAAAAAACCTATAACGTATATAGAAGAATTTTTAATGTTTTGTTTAGTGCCTAGATATTTTGGACTGTCCTAAGCCAGGTAAGTTTAAAGTATGAATGGAAAATGGATTATACCTAAGAGTCATTGACCCGCTCACATGTTCTGCGATAGTATTAAGTCGCTAGCGCAAGGGTGTATACACGTTGCGTGACATTTGCGAAAATTTTGGTATGGTTCTGTCTGTTATTTATCAGTGTTTTTTTATGTTTATATTTTTATTAGTATCATGTTAGCATGTACTATTATGGGTTTGAATATGTCCCTCGTTTAAACTAACATACTGTATATACATGTCATATAAATAATTAACACATTGATAGTAATTCGCTTTTTTTAAAATATCCCTAGACCCTGTTGATGTGTGTAGTACAATTTGTAGTTGACTTTAGGGCGATTGCGTTTAAACCGTAGTGTAGGCCCAGGCACAGGCTCACTTGCCTGCTGTTGCGATGGTGCTTCGCCAGAGTCTCTAGCGCCAGGAGACTCGTCTTAAGTCTCTTGGTACTCCTCCTCCTCCCTGGTATCGTCCGGTGTTGTAGGCTGTGTAACAACAATTGGGGTGTACCTGGGGGTGTGGCTGCTGATGCCAGGTCGGAATTAACTGTAGTCATTGACGAATCTTCACTCCCTTCACCCATGCCCGATGGCGGCGCCTGGGCAGAAATCTGCGTCTCTGTCGTTGTGCCATCATTTAGCTCCTCTAGGTCTATTTCCACGTCTTTGTAGTCTTTGCAATCGTTGCCTTTATACTTTATGATCTGATTTTTGTGCTTACGTAATGTCTTTGATGTTACTTTATCTTCAATTAAAAACTACACTTTGCCGATTGTATTAGTGATTGTTTCTTTGCACCAAGTATATTAACCATTGGCTATAAGATTTTTATAATAAACTATGTCTCCAATGGCGAAAACTTGAGTGTTGTTTCCGCCCGTCTTATTTTGCAAACACTGTTTACGTTTAACCATCTTAGCAAGAGCCGCGGACGAAGGTGACGGCGATTCGGGTTTCAATAGATCAAGACGTGTTCTAAGCTTCCGCCTAAAGACCAGCTCAGCCGGAGAGGATCCAGTCATAGTAGTAGTAGTGAGATTGTGCGACAGACAAATGCTAGTGTTTTCGGTGATATACACCGAAAACACTAGCATAACTCAGCTAAGTTGTCACCGGAGTTGGTAGGTATATAACCTACCAACTCCGGTTACAACTTAGCTGAGTTTACTGACTGTTTAAGTGAAATTGCAGCTATAATTGACAGTAATAATATAGAAACTGTATTTATGTTGGGTGACTATAACGCGCATACTGGTGAGTAATTCCATAGTGAATTATTTAAGATCTGTGAGGAACAACAATGGTCATGTGCAGATATTGAGTGCCTGCCGCGTGACTCATACACTTTCGTGAGCGACGCGCACGGGTGTAGGCGCTGGCTTGACCACTGTATTACGACTGAGGCCCCGCGACAGACACTCGTTAATGTAAAGGTACTGTACGATATATATTGGTCGGATCATATGCCTATAGAGTTAGAATGTAATCTTAAGTTAATTACGCCTAATATAGTATTACCTAAACCTATAACTGTAATAACATTGTTTGGGGGCAACGTGATTCGAGTCAGATAAGTGTATACAAGGAAATGTGTAATGAGAGTTTGCGAGAAATAGATTTTCCTCATGAGTTTGGTAGCTGTGCAGACACTCATTGTAAGAATGCTAACCACAATATTATTCTGAATAATTTATACAACAACATAATATGTATTCTCCAACAGTCTGCTGAGTGTAGTGCGGCGGCTAAAGGTGGATACAGACTTTGCGAGGCATGCGCCACGAACAGCGCACAACGAATGCAGCGGCCATACTTTGTCTCGCCCTCGCACGTGCGTAGCACATGCTATGCCACGAATACAAAGGTATCTACCTATCTAAAGGTAGGTACCTACCTTGCGAGGCATTCGCTGTGCGTTGTTCGCGGCGCATGCCTCGCAATGTCTGTATACGGCTTTATAAGCCACGAATGTATAAACCTGTACCTGGGTGGAATAAACATGTAAAATTAGCTTACGAGGAGGCTCGATTGGCTTTTCAAGATTGGCAGCTAAGTGGTAAACCAGATACAGGTATTGAATATAATAAAATGCGTAATACACGAAGACTTTTCAAAAATAAATTAAAATGGTGTCGTCAGAATGAAAAACAATTTATACTAGATGTATCATTAATCTAAGGACTTGTAAATTTTTGGAAAAACTCGAACAAACTGAAGCCTAGGTCGAGCCTCCCTTGTGTTGGCGGTAAAAATAACTCCACACAGATTGCAAATATGTTTTCACCACTCCCGCACGAAAGAAGTGTCTTTCCTCTACGAAAACAGTGAGGAAAGTTGGTTTTTCCTCACTGTTTCAACAGTGAGGAAAGTAATGATCCCGTTCAGAAACTAACCTTGCCTGATTTTTTTATGTTAGGTTTTAAAGATATTTTAAAAAATAAATAATTTTATGCTTAGAATAGAAATATTTATAAGTTAAGATTAATGTTTTTTATAAAATTTAACAAATTATTGTAAGTGTATAAGTTCAGAAACATTAAAAAAGTTTAATTAAATATTGAAAAAATTACATCGTCAAATTTAGGATTATAATTTTTGAACGCACTCAAAGAAAGAAGCCTGTGAAAGAAGGACATTAGAAGCAAAAATTCGAAAAAAGAATTATTTTGATTTGCTTTGTGATTATTTAATTTATTTACCTATGATGACTGAATACTTTCTTGCTGGGAGTGGTGAAAAGTTTTGTATGCAACATGTGAGCAAGTTCATTTGCTATTCGTTTTGTTGAGTCTTTCGCTTACTCAGGATTGAAATTTATAATCACTCGCTGCGCTCGTGATTCTATTTTTCAATCCTTCGTTCGCTTAAGACTCAAAATCAAAACTCATAGGAAAAACGAACTTTCCTCACGTGTTGGATAAATAACTATTTCACCACTCCCGCACGAAAGAAGTGTCTTTCCTCTACGAAAACAGTGAGAAAAGTTGGTTTTTCCTCACTGTTTGAACAGTGAGGAAAGTAATGATCCCGTTCAGAAACTAACCTTACCTGATCTTTTTATGTTAAGTTTTAAAGATATTTTAAAAAATAAATAATTTTATGCTTAGAATAGAAATATATATAAGTTAAGATTAATGTTTTTTTATAAAATTTATCATATTATTGTAAGTGTATAAGTTCAGAAACATTAAAAAAGTTTAATAAAATATTGAAAAAATTACATCGTCAAATTTAGGATTATAATTTTTGAACGCACTCAAAGAAAGAAGCCTGTGAAAGGACATTAGAAGCAAAAATTCGAAAAAAGAATTATTTTGATTTGCTTTGTGACTATTTAATTTATTTACCTTTGATGACTGAATACTTTCGTCCTGGGAGTGGTGAAAAGTTTTGTATGCAACATGTGAGCAAGTTCATTTGCTATTCGTTTTGTTGAGTCTTTCGCTTACTCAGGATTGAAATTTATAATCACTCGCTGCGCTCGTATTGTGGCGTGCCCTGCACGTGGTTGCGACAGTCGCTGTCTCCATGTCGCCATGAGATCGTGCCGGAGGTCTGTCCGCTGAGCGACAATTTGCCGCGGCAGCGGAGTTTCCCCCCGGCGTAGTGCCTCCGCGCGCCATTCATGCAGGCGCGCGAGGACCATCGCCTCCAGATCCCATGGCGGCAATCCGGCCAAGAGGCTCGCCGCCTCGCCGGAGATCGTGCGGTACCCCCGGATCAGCCTTACGGCTACAACCTTCTGGGGCGCGTTTAAGTAATGGGCGGCTCGCCGCCTCAAAGAACGCGCCCACACCGGGGCCCCATAAAGGGCCATGGACCGCACGACTCCCGCGTAGAGCCTCCGGCAGGAGGCGTTTGGACCCCCCAGGTTGGGCAAGAGCCGCTTGAATGCAGCCCCTGCCCGTTCCAGTTTTGGGGCCAAACGTCGGAAGTGCTCAACGAAGTTCCACCGGCTGTCGAGGACAAGCCCTAGGTACTTTAGTGTCGACTCGACGCCGATGGGAACCCCTCCTACCGTCAGTGTGGATCCCGACGGTGGCGCATTCCGAGGCCCATGAAAGCACATGGCCTCGGACTTGTGCAATGCCACCTCGAGACCCAGTTGCCGGATTCTCTCCACGACTATCGCAACCCCGCGTGTCATAAGTTCGGCCGCCGCCTCGTGCGACCTCCCCTGTGCCAGCACCAGCGTGTCGTCAGCGTAGCAAACAACGCTGACACCGCTAGGGAGGTCGGCGCGCAGCACCCAGTCGTAGCCGATGTTCCACAAGGGCGGCCCCAGAACCAATCCCTGTGGAACACCGCACGACATCTCTCGCCGGTTCCACTCTCCATTGCGACCAGGGTAGATGACGGCCCTGTCCGTCAGGTAGTCCCCGACCACACGACGAAGGTAGGTCGGCACCCGGTGATACCGGAGTGCCTCCTTTATGCAGCTCCAGGGCATGGTGTTGAAGGCGTTGGCGATGTCAAGAGACACCGCCAAGACGACCCCACCCCGAGACACTGCATCCCCCGTCGTGAGAGCCCTCACGCGCATGATGGCGTCCACCGTCGAGCGCCCCCTGCGGAAACCAAATTGGTGTTCCGCTAGGTCCGGCCCCATCCCCACAAGGTGCCCGGCGAGGCGGTTCGCAATGACTCTTTCAAAGAGCTTGCCCACCTCGTCGAGCAACACAATGGGCCGGTATGCGGACGGAGAGTCCGCAGGGCGCCCCGGCTTCTGGATGAGGACCAGCTTCCCCGTCTTCCAACGAAGCGGGAACTGGCCTCTCTCCAGGCATGCGCTTAAGAGCCCTTCCAGTCGGGGCCCGAGAGCCTCCGAGGCCAGGACCCAGGCTTTGCCAGGCAAGCCATCGGGTCCCGGGGCGGTATTTTTGGCTTTAAGCCTGCCTACCGCCACTCTCAGGTCTACCCCGGTCACTTCGGGAATGTCGTCATCGTCCTCGTTGTGGTCCACTTCTGGCACCGCAAGCGGCGGAGCCATAGGCGGGGGAGGATGTTCCCCTCGCAGAGGGAACAGAGCGCTCACCACGTCCTCCACGAGCTGAGGGCGGAGACTCTGCGTCAGCGGGGGGGCCCAGGTGCGGAGTTTGTCCCGCACCATCTTGTACGGGCGCCCCCACGGATCTCTGTCGAGAGTCTCCAGCATCTCCTCGCGGCCCAGGTCCCTGGCCCGCTGGACAGCCTCTTGGAGGGCGGTCTTCGCTGCTCTGTATCCCTCGTACAGCTCCGCCTCAATGGCTGCCGCATCCGTAGGGCGGATGCGGAGCCTGCGATGCCTGGCGTACAGGTGCCGCGCGGCGACGCACGCCTCGCGCAGAGACTTCAGCTCTCGCGACCACCAGTACACCTGACGCCGGGCGCGTCCTGGCCGAACTCGGGGCATTGCCACGTCGCATATGTCGGACATGGCCTCCTGGAACCACCCTGCCTCGTTGTTGATGTCGGCAGGCCTGTTCGGTGATGTCACCCAGGCCTGCACTATCGAGGCTTCCAGGAGGAGCTCCCGGTCCAGCTGCTTCAGCGCCCAACGCGGACCACTCGGGGCCTGTGAGACCGGCGCGCTTGAGTCCTGGGCGGAGACATCGAACCGGATGTACCGGTGGTCGGAATAGGTCTCCACCCCCTCCATAACGCGCCAGTCAACGACACGCTGTGACAGAGCGGGGCTAGCGAACGAGATGTCCACCACCGACTCGCCCCGCATCCGCACACACGTGGGGACAGAACCCCGATTTAGGACGACCAGGCCCACCTCCAGAGCCCAGTCCTCCACCATCCTACCCCGCACATCTGTGCAACGAGAACCCCAAGCCAAGTTTTTGGCATTGAAGTCCCCGAGCACAAGCACGGGGAGGGAATAGTTTCGGATGACGACACTCAACTCCATGAGGGAGTTGTGGAACTCGGCGAGAGTTCGGCTCGGGGAGAAGTAGACTCCCGCTACGACGATCTCCCCGAACCGTGCTGCTACGCAACCCGGACCCTTCCTGACACTCTCAAGGGTCGGGGTACCGGCGGCGGCCGACGAAATTATGGCCACTGAGCCGCTCAGGTCCTCCACCCAGTCTTCCCTGGGCGGGACAAAGTACGGCTCAGCGACCACGGCGACGTTAATCAACCACTCCGCCATGCTCTGGAGCAACAAATCCTGAGCACAGCGACAGTGGTTGATGTTCGCCTGGAGGAGGCGTAATGGGGCCATTATTGGCACTCCATTTCAGCCCCCTCCCGGGCCCCCTGTGAGGGCCCCGCAGCAGTTGTTGCGGCGGCGGTGCTGACGGCAGCGGTGGGCGCAGCAGTGGCGGCGGCTGCGGCGGTAGCGACGGTGGAGGCGGTGGCTGAAGGCCTTCCCTTGCCCCTAGACTTGGTGGGTGGTGCGCAGGCCCTGCCCCCTGCCCGGTGATCGGCCGGTTTGCCCGCTGACGCACATGCAGTGCAGTGCGGGGTGGCGGAGCAAGCCGCGGCCATATGACCGGGCTGACCGCATCGGAAGCAGTCTCCGCTGCGGTCCACCTCCGAGGTGCATCGACAACTTACGTGGTGCCCCACAAAGCACCGGTAACACCTCAGAGGTCGGGGCTCCAGCAGCTTCACCTGCGCCGACACCCAGCCCACCAGGAGCCTTCCAGCCTCCACGATTGTTCGCGCCGCCGTCACAGGGCAGCTTACCATAACGGTTCGCATGCCCGAGTGGTCTGGACGTAGGGTGCCTGCCCTGACCTGCTCAGCAGGGCACCCACCAGACCTGGTGACGGCGGCGACCACCTCCTAAAATGCACCACCTTACGCAAAGTTTCATCTGCAATTGTCGCATCGCGTAACATTTTTAAGGTTACTGGTAAACTACCGTCCACCATAAAATTAATGTATGATGCGTGGTCGAGCCGATCGATCGGGCATCATCGCGTCGATGCCCCGCACGTCCCTGTCCGCACCTGCCCCCTCGGGCAGGCAAGCGCGAGATAAGAAAACCGCACTATTTTTAGCGCTACTCACATATTCGATTTGATAATTATAACTGCTCAGAAACAGTGCGTATCTCTGTATTCTGTTTGCTGAAACTTCAGGTACACCACGGTGCGGTCCGAAAATCGACAACAGTGGCTTATGATCGGTGCGGAGAATAAATGGAACCGACCTGCCATATAAATATTGATTGAAACGCCTAACCCCAAAGATAATCGCGGTCGCTTCCTTTTGGATCTGTGAGTAATGTTTCTCAGCAGCATTAAGCGTCCTTGACGCAAAAGAAATCGGCCTCTCAGATTTATCGCGTTCAGTTTGTGATAATATTGCAGAAAGACTTACCGGTGATGTATCTGACCGGTGATGTATACCGGTATTGACGGCACGGTTGGCGCAGTGGTTGAGCAATCGACTGCTGCGCTGCGTGTCGCGGGTTCGATCCCCGCACGGAACAAATATTTGTATGACCTACACATAGTTGTTCCGGGTCTGGCTGTTTGTGTATGTGAGTTTAAATGTTTGTAAACGCACCCACGTTACAGGAGAAATTCCTAGTGTGGGGCAATGTTTTAAAAAAAACTGGGTTCTGGGTTAAAATGTGCTAATACTTGTTCAGAGGCTAAACATGTTTTAATAGTGGTGAACGCATCATCGTGTTCCCGTGTCCAACCCCACCTGTTATTCTTTTTTAACAACTCAAAAATCAAAGAAGCGTTGGGAACAAAGTTCCTGTAGTAATTAACCAACCCCAAAAATGACTGTATAATTGATTACTATTAGCCGGCACCGGTGCTTCTATCATGGCTTTGACTTTTTGTGGTGATGGCGATGCTTTTTCAGTGAGATATCGGCGATAATGTTTTAGTCACCGTTTCGATGGCGCGGCCATGGGGTTTTAGTCTTAAAGCTCCTAAAATATAAAGCTAAAATTTTTTTGCGCGGCCACGTTCAAACCCTTATAACTTCTTAACCATAAATTTACCAAAGAACATCGGTCACGGCCCATACATGCTGTGACCTGGATATAAAATATCGCGAACACGACTAGTATATGGATTAATCTATTCCCCTAGGCATAATCGTCAAACCTAAATTGAAAATATTTTATTTAAAAGCCGAGGATCATGGAACGTTAGTCTTAAGTATTTCGACACTTTTGAGGTTATGATGTAGTGTAAGTAAATAAGTCTGCAGCCATGATGACATTGATGACAACCTCAGCTAAAACCCGAAACACTTTGACAGCTCTCATGTCATAATACGTTCCGTTCTATGTATTAGTACAAATGTCAACATATCATTTGCAACTAATTTCAGAATAATCTCTTAAGGGTATTTTACCTTGCTCAATGACCTTTAAGATTTGACCTCTGTACTAGTATTTGTTACTTTTGCGCCCTCTACAGACAAACAAACATACTAAAATAAAACGAACTGAAGATTAGGCAATAACACAGATTTGTCTCAGAGTTGTCAACGTTTTTGCCTATTTTATTCGGTCTTTTACGAGTCTCGAATCTATAATAAATTATTTAATAGTAAACAATTGTATTTTACCTGCTGACCTAGCTTTCATTCTACTACATGATACATTCTGAAGGTCTGATGATAACCAGGTAAGTACTTATCGGTTCTCAGTAACGGTAATAGTTAGGATTACCTAGCTTTCAACATTTATCTAATTGAGCACGGGTGCTACTACATGATACATTCTGAAGGTCTGATGATGACCAGGAAAGTGCTTATTGGTTCTCAGTAACGGTAATAGTTAGGACTACCTAGCTTTCAACATTTATCTAATTGAGCACGGGTGTTACTACATGATACATTCTGAAGGTCTGATGATGACCAGGTAAGTGCTTATCGGTTCTCAGTAACGGTTATAGTTAGGACTACCTAGCTTTCAACATTTATCTAATTGAGCACGGGTGCTACTACATGGTGACAGGTGACATCATCATTCACCAAGGTCTTCATGACACCTTTCAAATGAGTCCAAACACGAAGGTTCTACGTAGTGCCGTCACTGAGATCCTATACCCACCTTCGGAGTCCACCATCAGTTAGGTGACATCATCATTCACCAAGGTCTTCATGACACCTTTCAAATGAGTCCAAACACGAAGGTTCTACGTAGTGCCGCCACTGAGATCCTATACCCACCTTCGGAGTCCACCATCAGTTAGGTGACATCATCATTCACCAAGGTCTTCATGACACCTTTCAAATGAGTCCAAACACGACGGTTCTACGTAGTGCCGTCATAGAGATCCTATACCCACCTTCGGAGTCCAGCATCAGGTAGGTAACATCATCAGTCACCAAGGTCTCCACGAGCCCTTTCAAATGAGTCCAAACACGATGGTCCTACGTAGTGCAGTCACTGAGATCTTATGCCCACCTGCGGAGTCCACCATCAGGTAGGTAACAGCATCAGTCACCAAGGCCTTCATAAGACCTTTTAAATGAGTCCAAACACGACGGTTCTACGTAGTGCCTTCACTGAGATCCTATACTCACCTTCGGAGTCCACCATCAGGTAGGTGACATCATCAGTCACTAATGTCTCTATGACCCTTTCAAATGTGTCTCTATCCGTCAAACGAAATTCTCAAGATAGCTAAAAACGATAAAAAAATAAACACAACAGAAAAAAGTATTTGATAGGGTAGGTACTTATAATAGTTTTGGAGAGCTTGACCACACTTCACTTTAAATTTATTTTTATATTTAGGCATAGTCAGGCTTAGTCTATGAACACAAAATGAAATTACAATCTACTATAAATATATTAACAAGCTTTCTATTTTTAATTTACCAAATATTTATATTTATACTATTTACAAAATGTTTTAATTCATAAAACATTCAAAAAGACAACTTTTGTATTTAATTTCGAAAAATTTACGCGCGTATAGCCCACCCGTCACAAGAGTCATCGAGACACTAATGTATTAGACATGTGTAAGTAATGCGATTGATACATTACGCGTAATATTACCCGACCGAGTAATGTAACATTACTTATTACTCGACCAAAATAAGCATATCACATCACATTACCATAGCGCAAGTCCTAACTGCGAATCTTGATCGGTTGATTTCGTTGTTCGTTCGTTCGGCCGTATTCGGCAGGGTTCGAACTATGTTTACGCATTGCACACTTGTTCCCTCTCATTCTCGCACGCCGCCGCCGCGCCGCCGAAGCGCTGACTCGAAGTCTGGCCGCGCCGGACTCTAGACTCTCTGGACGCCCGATTTCCAATGCAACTTTGATAGTGTTGCTCATGCAATAAGGTTTAAATTTATTTGGCACTGCCCCGTTCCTAATGCCTGATATAAATAATCGTGATACATATTCCTATTGTTTTCATGTCGTAACGCATGTCAACAATTCGATATCGCATTGCAATATAATTCGCTATCTCATGTCTATCTAGTGATATTAGATCCTAACATGCCGCCAGTACATACATCACAGAACTGTTGGTGGGCCGTCGCATAGCGCGACATCTCAGGTAATGTTCGAAGTGATGTTCTAAAGTAATATTACGCGTCATGAAATGTAATGCCATATTACATTACTTTCAAAAGCACTGTTTTGAGCATGTCTATAATGTATCGCGTCCCGTCGTTGCGCCACAGGCCTTTGCGGGGGTGCTCCAGCGGGGTACTGGTGAAGTTTCGGCTTGCTATTTATTATTTTAAAAGATTAAAGGATATTCGAAAAAAAAAACAGGTAGAATTGTGAAATACGACATTTCCTATTTTTTGGTACTCAATTGATGCCAAACTATTAAGCCGTTACATAGAACATTTACAATTTAGGTTTAAGAAGGACCTATTTACTACAATTTATTCCTAAAATTTGGGAATGTTTATTAAAATTTTAAACAGGAAGATGCATTTATGATGACCCTAAGTATAACATATATTTTTTATATGGAAAACGCCTAAAAGGATTCATCTACAAACTTCTTTTAACATACGGTGTTTTTGGGATTTGAGCAATGTAATCCCCTTAATCTTAATCCATATTTCCATCTAAAAATGATGTTACTGATAATACACTACAAATACAAATAAAAAAAAACTACGTTAAAATCTAGTACCTAAAAAGGTAAACGCCTAATGGTAGTGTGACTTTTGTGTTATGATGAAACGTGTACCACAGATTAAAACGGGACGGGTTTAGATGCGTTCAAAACCTATAAAAACTAGTAAAGAAATGAGGTTTTTATTACAAAACTAAATTATTTTACCAGCTCCAATAAAATATGCTGAACCCCGTAATTTAATATAAACCTAAGTCACAATTTTTTGACGTATCAATCATTGATGGTCGTTTCATATTTTGGTCAGGTCATATATGACCGATGTTTTTTATGATTTTGGGGATCAACTTTCACAAATTATTACAAAACCATGGCTAGTTTTTTTTTTTTTAAAGAAACGTCATGGCCGCGCGTTAGAAACGGACACAAAAAGTTATATTCATCAACTCTATGTCTTTCAATACTTAGGTACCTACCTACTGAGCTCTGGGCAATAAAAAGAAATACCTCTAGTTCTAAATTAGAGTTAGCACGAAATTGTCAACATAATGTTTTTAACTTGTCATTTAGATTTTAAGTTTCTTATTAGAATAAATATTTTTGTACACATGACTTTTTATTTTCAAGCGACATTTTAAATTGCCTTTAACCTTTCCCCGATGAAAGGACTTAAATAAATATATTCTGCAATTGTAATTAAAATTTATGTTAGAGTTAAGGTTTATAATAAACTGAAGTTGTTATTATTATTAAACATTTTTCCAAGAAAATGTTTACGTGTGTGCAAACTTGGACACTAGAGCGATTTATTTTATCCTTAATCTAGTACTATTATAATGGAAGGTATGCAGACAGACTACCTAGATGTGGTTATTTGGAAGCTCATATTACCTATAGTAACAGTATACGTACGTACGTACGCAGCACTACCCCATTCTGCATTGCTATAAATATGTTGAATGTTGCGTCATCACTTAGCATCGGTTATAAATACAGCAACAAATCTGCATGTTTTGAAGTGTATTGGGCTACTTGCTGATAACGTGCTATCGTTGCGGCAAAACTGAAGTAGGAACTCGAATTGCTGCGAGTTGAGCAGTCGGTGATAGAAATACCTATATACACATACACTTATGTATATTATTACAATAATATTGTAAAAAGAAACTGCCTAACCTAAAATACTAGTGTGGCATACCTGTATAGGTAATATAAGAACCTATTAGTGGTATCTAGATAAAATGGCGGAAAGAAAAGCAGAAGCAGCGGAACGTCCAAAATGTGGCAATGGCGACAGACGGGAAAATCATTATGATTTCTATAACACATTGAGAAATGAATTTTACGACATGGACCACGAGTACCGGGGTAAGGCCCTCATTTTTAGTCACGACTTATATGACAAACAACTAAGATTGAAACAAAGAGGCGGAAATGATAAAGATTGGCAGAGGCTAGAGAAATGCCTAAAACAATTATCATTTAGTGTTGATGTTTTCTCTAATCTAAAGTATAAAGAAATTATGAAGCAAATTGAACAAACAGCGAAGATGGATCACTCCAAGAATGATTGTCTTCTAGTTGTGGTCTTAACTCATGGAGAGTCTCATGCATTTTTGTATGCAAGAGATACACATTATGGAGCGGAAAAGTTGTGGTGTCGGTTCACCGATGAAAACTGCCCTACACTTGCAGGCAAACCGAAGTTATTAATAATTCAAGCTTGTCAAGGCGAAAATTTTGATGAAGGTATTACGTTAACAAGAAACTATACCGAAGCAGACGGATGGTTTGAACCACACAAAGTTCCGTTTCATCGTGACTTCTTACTCGCACTTTCTACTGTACCTGGGTATTTCTCGTGGAGAAATAAGGATTTTGGCTCTTGGTTCATCCAAGAACTATGTGAAGAGTTGGAGTACTTTGCGACGGAAACGGATATTTTGACATTACTTACATCTGTGAGTCGAAACGTTGCCTTAAAATGTGAATCTTATAATCCTGATGTGCCCTTTTTCAGCAATAAAAAGGCAGTTCCATACTTTTCGAGTTCTCTGACACGTCGTCTAGTTTTTACAAAAAAAACTGAGAGTTCAATAAGTCATGAAGAGATGCAGGAGTCCAGGAGTGCGGCGACGCAGGCTGACAGTATCAGTTCAATTTCAAACAATAAGAAATCACTTTTCGATTATTTCAGCGCTTGTTTTGGATTTTGATATGTTTCAGACGTCTATAATCCAAATAATTTGAAAGGAATGTTTACGTACCGTCTTACTTATATTTCCATGTACCTATTGTTATTTTTTTTGACTACCTTTAAGCACTTGGTATTACATTAAAAAATAAATTATGTTGAAATGCCTTTTTCTTAACTGGTTTCTCCTATTATCTCCAAATATCTACGCTATAACATAACCAGCCGACCTAGCATGACCGCCGTAGAAACGGACTATGTCTACGGAAGAATCGACAAATATGACAGATATTTCTATCTTTCTAAGCATGGCGATATTAAGAATGTAGAAATGTTTCTATGCTTCAGTCGACATAAGTCTACAACGTCGAGCATGACGACCATATTTTCTCTACTTTTGACTTTTGGGGGTAGAAACATTTCTTGTGACAAATGTCAAAGTAGTCTTCTTCATATCGGACCTAGACAAGATTCTTTTTGTAGCTATTATTTGTGTTTCTTGAGCTTTCGTGATTTTTAACAAACATGTCGGGGTCCTACCGACCCCATTGTTTCACTATTATTTTAATTATTCATCAAAAATAGTTTTAATTTGTTTGTAAACAATCCGACATGTCTGAGTCCGCCACAGATTAAAAACTAAATACGAGAAATATGTTTCGTGGTTGCGTTGAGTTACGTTCAAAAAGTTAAATTTTATGTAAAAATTTTAGGTTTAATTTCGCGAAAAAGTTCCAGGTTTGGATCCAGGATGCAGCAAAACCATCTCGCTCGCAAAAAATCAAAAACTCGTGCAATTGGCAACTTTTTTTTTGTTAACTAAAGGTAATATTACCATAAGATTCAGGGAATTTACACATCACTAGATACGTCCCCGTTGCTATGGAAAGAATTTCTATGTCTATGTTTTCGTAGAAACGCGAGTCGACGGGGCGCGCTATCCTCAGGCAGAAGAAATGTCAAGTTGTACTTATAGAAAAGATTTTTTGTCGGTTCTTAGTAGAAAGGAGATAGAACCGTCATGCTAGGGGGGCAGTTCAAAGTGAATTTATTTTTCAATTAGGCCATTAAAAGGCATTTAGAAGTCAACTTTTAACAAAAGGAAAAAAAAAATGATTCTGTTGCCATGAAATGTTGGGGGTCCTAGGGTCTAATAAATCAGACAACCAACTCGATCGAATGTACTTTAATTACTGAATAATTGGAATATATGTTATAATGCTAACTTAGCTTAATATTAGAGTAAAGTGCTAACTTAGCTTAATATTATACTTATGTTCTAAAGGTACGTACATACTAAGTTGTGCAGTATTAGGGAGCATACATACACTTCACCATGTCCATTTAAGTAGATATGGAGTAGTATATGTAGGAGGTTGACTGCCGCTTTGGTCTCGCTGTCGCAAGGGCGACTGCTGAGTTTGGGGTCATGGGTTTGATTCCCGGGTCGGGCAAAAAGTGCTTTTGGGTTTTTCCATTGGGAATTCCTCAGTAGTAGCCCGGAGTTTGGAAGTTGGCGGTATGATACCCGTGCCGCGGAAAGCACGTGAAGCCGGGGGAAGAGCATATGCAGAGCATACATACACTTCACCTCCGGGGGCGAAAGAAAAATAAAATAAAATAAATGAGTTTTTTTTTGTATGAGTTACGAACTAACTTTACTAATAATAGTACAATATCTTGTCTACTAAATAAACTAAACTAATACATAATACATTGCAATGTATATAACTATTATACCTTATTTTTATTCTTTAGTATTACTATTACTCTTTAACAATACAACATAACATTTATTGGTAGTACGGTCTTGTCCTATTTTTATGAACTAATTCTATCTTATTTTTTTTATATATTCTGAAGTTACAACCTAAATCTTCTTTAACTCTAAAGGGACCGTCATAAATAGCATCTAGTTTACGACCTGTTTCATTTTTTATCAAAATTAAATCATTTTCCTGATATAGGTACTATTGAATTTACTGATTTATCGTACAATTCCTTGCGTTTGTATTTGTTACACAATAACTTATTTTTTGCGTCGGCATGGGCTAACTGTAAACGATATTTCAACTGCAATGGATAATTATCACTGTTGTACAATGGTTCGACTGACTCAGTAATTCGACTTGATATTCGACAAAGTTTACCAAAAACAAGTTCGTAAGGCATGTATTTTGTTTCTGAATGGACTGTATTGTTGAAACTAAAACACCAATACGGTAACCAATGGCTCCATGTATCTGTATGGTTTTCACATTGGATCCTTAAAAATGCACCCAATCCTTTGTGAGCATTTTCAAGAGCTGATAATTCGCATTGAATGGTCAATATATAACAGTTCCCATCTACGTCTCTATCTAAAGGACCCACTACATCTAGATAAATCTTTTGGAAAGCCGAGGACGCCGTAGTAGTAATTACCATCGGTTCTTTTATATAACGAATGTACTTTGACTTCTGACACTTCGTACACTTTTTTACAAATGTTTGTACGTCCTTTTCTATACTCGGCCAGTAATATCTCTTCTTAATTGTATTTACCATTCTGCGCACTCCAGCATGACCACTAGATGGCAATAAATGAAAGTCATTTATAATTATAATTTTTTCTTTGTCATCACTTATACTTTTTACTCCTCGTAATATACATATTCGCGGTCCTGACCATTTTTCTAACTTCGATATCTCATCACAAACGTTTTTAATAAAATCTGTATTATCTTTATTTTTAATCATACACACTTCTTCAATGTGTAACTTTTTACAAAACAAACTTAATTTCTGCACAAATTCGGCTCGCGTAAAATGTGCCTTGAAATCAAGATTAATGTAAATAATCTTTCTTTTTGCTAAAAATACAAAACATTCACAGTCATCAGTTATCATATCATCGTCTCTCAATCCATTTAATTCTCTACTTTCAATGAAACTCATTTCGACTGAGTCGCTCGGTTTTCTTAATATATCCACAACCCTTGGTTGGCCAGACCAATAGTCAGTAGATTTATTAAGATCCACCTTCTCAATGTCATCCTTATTTTTTCTTAACTCTTCATCAATCTTTCGCTTTTGTGCTCTAGTCATAACAGCAACCACTTGCGCTTGCATATTTCTAAGTTCGTCTGATGTTATACATATTCTAGACAAAGCATCTGCAACAACATTTTCTTTTCCTCGTACATAAATTATTTTAAACTTATATTCTTCTAATGTCAAACGGAACTTAAGAAGCCTACTTGAAGGATCCCCCATGCCAAAAAGATAAACTAAAGGTTTATGATCAGTCATTATTGTAAATTCTCTACCATATAAATACGGTCTAAAATATTTCACTGACCAAACTATTGCTAAAAGCTCTTTCTGTATTGTAGGGTAATTCTTTTCCGCTTTATTCAAAGGTCTACTTGCATACGCTATAGGTCTGAGATCTTTATTGCACAGCACGGCACCAATTGCAGTGTCTGAAGCATCTGTTTGTAATATGAATTCATTATTTTATGTGAAATCGGGATATTGTAGAATAGGTGACGAAATCAATGCATTTTTAAGATACTCAAAAGCATGTTTGCAATCTTCAGTCCAAATAAAGGGTTCACTTTTTCTACTCAATTTATTTAATGGCAAAGCTATGTCTGAAAAATGTTTTATAAATTTACGGTAGTAGTTACAAAAAGCTACGAAACGCTTAACTTCATCTGCTGTTTTGGGTATAGGGTAATTTCTCAATACATTTGTTTTTTCGGGATCTGGTAATACACCTTTCTCCGTGACAACGTGACCTAGATAAAGAATTTCTTTCTTTAGAAATTCGCATTTTTGGGGATTTAATTTTAAGTTGACTTTTCTTAATCTTTCCATTATATTTATTAAGTTTTGATTATGAATTTGCAAATTTCTACCAAATACAATAAGATCATCCTGATACACTAAGCATTTATCGTAAGTCAAACCAGACATTGCTACTGACATCATTCGGCTAAATGCGCTCGGACTTATCTTGAGACCCATTGGTAAACGTTTCATTTGATAATGACCTGTATTGGTAGTAAAAGCAGTTAAGACTGTTAGGTTCTAAGGTTACTTGGTAATAACCTTGGTGAAGGTCAAGATGTGTGAAATATACAGCTCCAGAAAGAGAATCTAAAATTTCATTGATGTTTGGTAAAGGGAACTTATCATCACAAACCTTCTCATTTAATTTTCTGTAGTCTACAACTAATCGCCATTTCTTATCAGATCCTTCTTTACTCTTTTTCGGTACTAATAAAATGGGACTTGACCATTCACTATTCGATTCTTCTATAATATCATCTTCTATCATTTTTTTAATCTGTTTAGCTATCTCTGGTTTTAACGCTTGCGGTAACCTATATGGCTTAACATATACAGGAGTAGAATTTTGTTTTATGATAATGGATTGCTCATAAATATTTGTAGTAGTTAATTTATCTCCATCTATGTAAAAATTATCAGAATATTTTGCGCAAATCGCTTCAATAGATTGTCTCTCTTCTTCATTTAAATAATCTAATTTGAGTTGAGATAGAAGTGTTTGAATCCTAGAAACGTCGATACCATTATTACTAAATTGACAAATATTATAATCACTTAAGAATTGCATACTAGGTTTGAAATTTGGTATGGTTATTTCCTTCTCAGTAACGTTAAGAATCTTTATAGGAATTTTGCTATTTTTTACTGTAGCTATCGTATTTGCCAGATATACATCCTTCGCTAATTCACGTCCACACACAATAACATTATCATTCTCATTTTTACCTACGGATATAAAGTGAATTGACTCTGAACGACCTGGAATAATCAGGTTATTACTTCTCATAACTCGTTCATCTTCGAGATTAAAATAATATTCTTTCCCATGATAATTCAATGTTAAAATATTAGTATTTAAGTTAATATTCGCTTGGTACTTTTTCAAAAAATCTAACCCTATAATTCCGTCTGCCTTTATTGGTAGCGTTTCAAAAATAATAAACGAATGCTGAAATATTTCACTGTTAAACTCCAAACTTAAATCCACTAAACCTCTGGAACGCTTTTGTCCACCGATTCCATTTATTAAAGTTTCATCTTTTCGAATGATAACATTTCTTGGTAACGCTTCACTTTTAATGATTGACAATGAAGCGCCTGTATCAACAAGCCAAAAATATTTAATGTTATTAATATGAAAAACTATATATTTTGCATTTGCTAAATTTGATAATACGCAATGTTTAAGAACGAAAAAACTGGTTTTCCGATTCCTTTTTATCTGTATTTTCCTTTACGCATGGCTTATTGTTATCGTTCTGATCTGCTAAACAAACATTTCGATTATTATTCTTCTATCTAAAATATCTGGAACCCCCAGTATTTCTTTGACCCCTATTATAATTTGATGATACACGATAGTTATGCCTGTTTCCGTTATTATACCTATATCCGTTATTACCTCTGATATTACCACGCCATGTGTGTCTTTGATTATTGTAATTGGCATATTGCCCACGACTGTAACTATTAATATATTGACCACGACTATTATTATAATAACGATTACCTTGTCGCCTTAAATTATTGTTACCTCGTCCATATCTACCTGGCGACGACTGGCATTCTGTATCTTCATCTTTGGCAGCCTGGATTGCATCTTTTAGACTGCTGTAGTTCCTAGCGGAGATGACCGTGCCCAATTTTGAACTGCGTAGTCCTTCTGAAAACCGTTTTATGGCAAGCTTTTCATTCAAAGGTTTTAACACTCCAAATGCACTCCAGATGCATCTGCCTGAGATATAGTAAGTTCAGTAAACAGCTTTTCAACTTCTGTGGCAAACTCTTCGATACTACTTGAACCCTGTTGTATATTTTGCAAACGTGTCTGCAGGGCCGTAAAGGATTTTTGGGTCAATAGATGGCTTCTCAAATCTTTAATTAGGTCTTGAATGGTCTTATAATTCCCTGTAATGCGTAACTTCGCATTTTCGGACAGTCTACTCTTAGTGACGAATGTAATGAGTAGTGTCTTACCTTTCTCATCCAGCATATCTGCATACATTTCGATCGAATCTATTAATCGTTTAGTTGTCCCTTCAACACCGTCCATTGCTGGAAGCAAACTACATGCAACTTTGAGGTCAAACTCCATTTTGTCAGAACTTATTTCTGGGAAAATACATAAACTATTTATTTCCTCAAAAGTTATCCTAATCTTCTGAAAAATATCCAATGCCGATGCAAGTAATGTCGTATCTTTTCCTTTCTCTAAAAGTAATAATATTTTTCCACATTCGTCAAAAATATTTTTTGTCTCACCTAACTTCGTCTCAATAACTTGTCCTTTATACCTAGTCTGTCCTTTCTTAATCAAGTATTTTCAAATATCTACCAATATATTATATTTTTCTAACAAAACATCAATCATATTAATATATTACTTAAAATTATCATACCAATTACTTCCTAATGGGGTAAACAAAAGAATCATGTTATATATAATTACTACGAAACGGACACACAAGAATTTCACACGTTGCAGTTTTAGCCGCGAGGTATCATATTCACTGAGTCTTCGTGCACTGTTTTACGTCGTTTAGATTTTTGCGTTATAAAACAAATTGTTATGAGTCTGGTTGTAATCACTGATTTATTTTTAGAATTGACTTGAAACTGACTATGATGCTGGATTAATTAGTTAGCAGGTGTACCTTCCACTCGTCCACGTAGGGATGCCCTTATGCGCTGAATTGCGTTGAGTCCGATTTCTTCTTGTATCCATTGACGATGGCAGCTGCGGTAGTATTTCAGGAAGAAGTATATTACCAGGAGAGTTATGACAGCGAGAATAATTATGGTGATCGTGCTCATCAGCTCCATGTGTCCTCCGATGTTCTTCAGAAGAGCGTCATTGTTTCCGCCAGCAGCATTTTGATTTAGGAACACCTCGTCCTTTTCTATCTTGGAGTTACACATTTTGACAATCGTTGCGCAACAAAAACTTTGGTTAATCTGCCCCTTGGCAGACCCTAAGGCAGGGTCGCCATGAAATGTTGGGGGTCCTAGGGTCTAATAAATCAGACAACCAACTCGATCGAATGTACTTTAATTACTGAATAATTGGAATATATGTTATAATGCGCATTAGAGTAAAGTGCTAACTTAGCTTAATATTATACTTATGTTCTAAAGGTACGTACATACTAAGTTGTGCAGTATTAGGGAGCATACATACACTTCACCATGTCCATTTAAGTAGATATGGAGTAGTATATGTAGGAGGTTGACTGCCGCTTTGGTCTCGCTGTCGCAAGGGCGACTGCTGAGCTTGGGGTCATGGGTTTGATTCCCGGGTCGGGCAAAAAGTGCTTTTGGGTTTTTCCATTGGGAATTCCTCAGTAGTAGCCCGGAGTTTGGAAGTTGGCGGTATGATACCCGTGCCGCGGAAAGCACGTGAAGCCGTTGGTCCTGCGCTTGATCTTTCTCCGGTCGTGTCGGATTGCCGTCCGATAGGACTATGAGTGTAATAGGAACAGAGAGTGCACCTGTGTCTGCGCACACACTTGTGCACTATAATATCTCCCGCGCCGATGGCTAATCTGCCCTAAGATTGGCCGCCGTGACCAAAAACGGTCAGGAGGTCTATAGTAGGTACTTAAAAACCATCGCTATCGCCGACTGTGTTCAAGCAGAAGCTAAATATACCTTCGAAGAAAGTTTGTCAGGAGAAACGTTCATAAACCACGTGATTTGACGGTCGACTGCAGCGTGACTTTACTTTGTATCGAACTCGAATGACACCATGACAAAACAAAATTAGGCGGTAAAACGTGTACAGACACCAGCACATCAAGCAACAACAATCTGTCAAATTTCTTTAATAGATTTTTAACCTTATCATTAAAGAATTAGGTTCAAGGTTGATTGGGAAAATTTGACATAGTTTCGGGTAGCTTGACCTGCTGACGTCTAAACATTTATTTATTCACACATGTTACATACATGCACGCAAGATGACAAAACATAATTAGGCCACGGTAAAACGTGTACATAGTACATATACACACCCATGCCTTTTTCCCAAAGGGGTAGGCAGAAACTACAGAACGACATCCGCTACGGTGCTTATGGTGCACAAGTCGACGGCTCGAACTCGTTGCCGGACGCGGCTAATATGCATGAATTTAGTAAAGTTTTTAATTTATTTAGATTAAGGGGTACGAACCTTTGTGGCATATCTAGCCGCCGCCATCTTGTTTTTTTTTTCAAAATTTCCGAGCACGATAAAAGTGGTATATTTGGATAGGGGACACTTATACAAACAAAAAATGTTAAGTAACATGGTATCCTAAAGTGTCACGTTTCCGAGATTTTAGAAGTAAAGATCGCCAACATTTTTTGTTTGTATAAGTGTCCTTTATCCAAATATACCACTTTTATCGTGCTCGGAAATTTTGAAAAAAAAAACAAGATGGCGGCGGCTAGATATGCCAGGCTCCATACAAAAATGTTCGAACCCCAAAATTTGGTAATCATTTATAGTTTTTATTTAGTTGTTTATATATTTATTTAGTGAAACATACGACTATTTATAACGAAAATGAGCGCGCGTAATTTCATAAATTGAGTTTTGGCCGTATAGATATTATGGAAAAACTGCTGGATGTATTTACTCAAAATAAATTATTTGAACTTATGAATAAATTATCTATCCCTGTATGGTTTCACTTTTTCCATTTTCATACTACATAGGTTATTTATTTACGCCCAAAGATGAGTTAAAATTAGTGTTGAAATATGGAAGTTTCGACACTTATAACTTCCAAACCAATATTTTTTTTCCAATTCTGCTTCCATAAAGAGCTAGATAATGTCAAGACCTATTGATACAGTGTGCGTAGTCGCAGCGGAATAATGTCGAATTTCTTAATTTCAGTTTAGCAGATATTTAGTGTATGACCTCGTGTAATTGTGTATGGTAAGTACAAATTTGTGTATCCAGCCATTGGGGAGCTATTCAACAAAAACTGTTTCCGCTGGAACTACGTCATCCTAGCGGCACTTTTTTTATCCTATGCACGTACATGAAAAAAAATACATTCAATAATTAGTGTATAAGGAGAGGTAAATGTGTATGCTTGAATGATATTTGTGTGTCATAAAACTGCGAAGATAATCAAGTTTCTGCTGCGCTGACGTTTGGCTATTTGATGAAAATCATATAAAACAGCTTAATGCAGAGTTGAATTTTTTTACGCACCTTGCTTTGAATTTGTGTGTAATGTTTGTGAAAACAGAATTTGAAAAAAACATACCGTTCAGAAGATATACACGTAAAAGTAAAATAAGGTTATTAGGTCCAATTACTTAAAATAGGAACTCTAGAGCTTAACTTATTACGTTTATTTGTATCTTGTATGGGTCTACAATGCCTTGCCAAGTTTCATTTATGTGGTCTTAGTAGTTAATGAGCAATGGCATAATTTACTACGACTGGACCACTATATTGTATGACATCGGATTGCAGGACTTTTTATTGGTAAAGCAGACTAAACTTATTCCGATAGTTAGTGTATTAATGCAACTATTCACATGTAAAATTTCAGGTCATTTCACTAAATAATTAAAGAGATGGAATAAAAATACCAGAACAACCGCAATTCATGAAAAAACCGACCAAGTTTGAATGGCTACAAAAAAGCGGCCGTGCAGTATATAGAGCTAACCTTCTAAAATTTCCAGTATAGTATCGTCATTGTGTGTAATTGTTTTGTACAGGTGCGTACACATTTGTTTAGCAGAAAATAAAACAACTTTATTAACTTTATACCTAATCTTAAAAATATTTATTGGTTAATAATCACTAATTAAAATGAAAAAAAGCCACATTATTAGCAAAGTAGGTAATAATAACATTGATAAAGAATCAGTTTTTTACTAAACATAAATAACTAATATATTGCCTACTGTAAAAGCCTACATGTTTAAGTAAATCTTAGGTTTTTTGTACTAGCACCTAACTTTTCGGGAGTTAGTCTTCTCGTTCGAGCTTTTACGCACACAGAAACAATGTGCATGTGCACTACTCACACGACTAAAACCAACCCACCATCTTAGTGAGTTAGAATAACCTTCGATTATTACCTTAGATTATTCACTAATAAACCGATCAGTTTTTAAATTCGACATCTGAAATAACTACTGGTGTTAATGAATTTTTATAATTATTATTAGTATTTCATTTAATCAAATTATACCGAGTATCATCAAAATATTTGTACGCTGGAAGCAGCAGAATATTAAGGAAGGACCTAATAATTACCAAGTGTAACATTTTTTTGTAATATTGTGATACAGAAGCTATTCTTATTAAAGTGAAACTTCTTATGCAACTTCCTCCAACAAGTTTAACGCTACCATGGAGGGGAAATATTTTCTAAAACTCACTGGCAGTATTACAAGATTTGTGACTACGTACTACGTAGTTCTACTAGGTTCGCAAGATGACGTGCAAACAGTCATGCATTCGACTCTTTGGTGTGACCAGTCTTCGCTCAATTTCCATGAGTAGAATAACCTCGATAAACTTATGTAATAAAAATAATACAACAAGAAAACAACAAAATATTATTTAGAAGTTCAATAAAATAACGAGAGTGAATGCGTGGCGCTCGATCGCATGCGTGTACTACACGTTTGCGTTCTAGTATTACGAAGTTTCACTTCTTGCGCGCGGAGGGACTCAACGCACTGATTTTTTTAAGTTTGAGAAACAAACAACAGACCTACTATTTTTATTACGAAAATTATTTGTTACTTATTTAAGAATTGTGTGCCCCCCACCTGTACCAATCCAATAATGGTACAACACTGGAAATTTTAGAACGTTAGCTCTATATACTGCACGGCCGCTTTTTTGTAGCCATTCAAACTTGGTCGGATTTTTCATGAATTGCGGTTGTTCTGGTATTTTTATTCCATCTCTTTAATTATTTAGTGAAATGACCTGAAATTTTACATGTGAATAGTTGCATTAATACACTAATTATCGGAATAAGTTTAGTCTGCTTTACCAATAAAAAGTCCTGCAATCCGATGTCATACAATATAGTGGTCCAGTCGTAGTAAATTATGCCATTCCTCATTAATTACTAAGACCACATAAATGAAACTTGGCAAGGCATTGTAGACCCTTACAAGATACAAGTAAACGTAATAAGTTAGGCTCTAGAGTTCCTATTTTAAGTAATTGGACCTAATAACCTTATTTTACTTTTACGTGTATATCTTCTGAACGGTATGTTTTTTTCAAATGCTGTTTTCACAAACATTACACACAAATTCAAAGCAAGGTGCGTAAAAAAATTCAACTCTGCACTAAGCTGTTTTATATGATTTTCATCAAATAGCCAAACGTCAGCGCAGCGGAAACTTGATTATCTTCGCAGTTTTATGACACACAAATATCATTCAAGCATACACATTTACCTCTCCTTATACACTAATTATTGAATGTATTTTTTTTCATGTACGTGCATAGGATAAAAAAAGTGCCGCTAGGATGACGTAGTTCCAGCGGAAACAGTTTTTGTTGAATAGCTCCCCAATGGCTGGATACACAAATTTGTACTTACCATACACAATTACACGAGGTCATACACTAAATATCTGCTTAACTGAAATTAAGAAATTCGACATTTTTCCGCTGCGACTACGCACACATTGATACAATAGTTTTGAACCTACACCACTAAACAGACGAGTAATCACTATACTACGTTTGTATGGAAGAATGATCGACTAGTGTAACCTTAAACACTCCACGCTCATACAGCTGGTCAAACACGTATGCTGGTTGCGAGTACCACGATGTAACTGGAACTCTCTGCCTGCGTCTGTGTTTCCAAACGCTTATATACAACCCTAATCTCTTCAAAGTAAGAGTGAACAGGCTTCTTCTGGGTAAGCTCGTACCATCGTCGACTTAGTCTTTGTCATCTCTGACCTAGTCTATAGGCAAGAGCGAAACCACAGCAAATTAAAAAAAAATCCTGACATTGCCAGTTGCGATCAAGAAGTACTTATCCTGAATGCTAGGACAAAGGTTTCACAACTGACGGGATTTGATTGACATCATTTTATTAATAATACTAAGTGCAAATTGTGAAAATCATATAATATATGTAATTGTGTTGTATATTAACAGTGCCTAATTAAAAAAAAAAAATTGGCTTATAAATTAACAAGACTGCATGCCATGGGCTTTTTCCCGCATCTCCCAACATTGATCCCAGAACTGACTGAGTCTCTGTTCCTGATTGGCACAGAAATGTTTGAAGTCTCTGAGCATGCGCATCTGGAAGCCTTCGTCTCCAGTCGCTGGGGTGAGTGACGACTTCCACTTTTTTGATATCATGTGATTCCATGACCATAGGAAACCCATCTGAAAGAATATTATTATAGTAACTAACATTCATTTATCTCCATATATCGCAGTCTAGGGGGGTTACTATGACGTCTTAAAACTTTGTTTCATTCTTATTCCAGAGTCACACACACGACGAAGCTAGACTAGACCGGTTGTCTAGCTCCGTCTCTTTCCCACTCTGGAATTAGAATTAAACAATAATGTTTTAAGACGTCATGGCAGGCCACCACATCCAAAGATATAGGGAACTGTATTGTGTACATTGATGTAGACAGAAATCGTTCAACACGTCACACCAACACAGGAAACAGTAGTAGCTGTGTCCCGTAACGTCTGCGCAGGGAGTGGCTGATTTCATACTGGTTATATGGAAATCAAATATTCATTGGTAGCTTGTATCCGACACAAGACACAAAAGTGTCCACGCTTGTGCAGCGCCTTAGTCCCGGGCCGAGTCTCGTGGTCGGATTCGATTCCCGGGTCGGGCTGTGTATGTGGTATTGGGTTATTGCATCAGAAATATCTCAATAGCGACCAGTCAGGATTTGTGCCCGGTTGATGACAATAGGCTCGCCTCCTTACTTAAGCATAACTGGCGAAATATGGGTGTACTTTAAGTACCTACAACTCTGCCTAACACTTTGGGGATTACAAGCGGGATTTTATGTTATTAATACATTGTGAAACTCTGCACGGGATTAAAAACAAAGTCATTAAGACACAATATTATCAAAATGATTGCTTGAAATCTTTAATTTTGCAAGATATTTTGAGCGGATCAAAAACTCTTTGGCAAATTGAGCGTACCGAAATAATATTGCAATCCGTAGTCAAGGACGCAACACTTCTATTTCTAGCTTAGTTGTCGCGTCTCAAAACATCGTCTAAATTCTAGATCAACTTTCCCAGAATTCCACAAATAAATGTGTGAATATTGTCTGCTATAAAATATTTCAAGTCTCACTCGCTTTCTCGGAGTAAGGGTTTTATTCATAAACGCTGAATTTTTTTATTTAAGTTGAGAGACATTTATGGGAGGTTAACAGACGTTAATCATTAATTAACTTTAGGCAGCGTTTATGAATAAAGAAACTTAATAATTTTTGTATAAATATGACTGCATGTGGAAACATTTCGCAATTGATTCAAAATGTAAAATGACACGTTGATTTCTAGAATAACTTCGGCATTGTTAATTTAATCGCCATTTTACAGTTAAGCGTCGTATCGTAAAATGTGGAAGGGACTCCGACGCACAAATACTTACGGCGTTTTCAGAACGGAGCTGCCCCACATGAAATTCTTTATGCGTAATTTTACCTATCGGTAAAACGTGGTGAATAGGGGTGCGACGGAGTATAGGGACAAAACTTTTAATGGGATTTCATCGTTGAACACAAATAATGCGTCACTAAAAAGCTATTGGGATCATTTCTACTATAATTTAATAAACAATAGAGTATTTTAGGCTACCAATAATATTGTATTAACGTGATTCGAATTGCCTTTCAAAGATTCGTCCCGATTCACCCCCGTGTCCCTATTCACCTCATTTTACGGTACACGTCAAAATGTATGGAACAGCTTCTTAACGTGGTAAGCGTTTGTGCGTCGTTGTCACTTCCACTCTGTATACAGGGGTACAAACGAAATCTTCACGAAGCCGAGAATTATTGCTGGACTTTTTTTTTGTTTGAAAAATCACTTTACGGTAGCGCTCAATGTAACAACGCACTCATAACATTGTGCTGATGGATGTATTGAATAGTACACGGCTCATGGAGTTATTCAAAGTAAAATTACAACATTTAAAACCTGTCTTTTTTAACCCTTAGACTGCCACAGTCATGTATTGATGACAAACCAAATTGTGCCCACCGCCACGGTCACTACTACGTGACAGTATGTATTAATTCTTGGCTTAGCGACGAGGGCACGTATATGATTTTTTGACGTGGCGGTAAAAAGGTTATACCGTGTGAAAAGTTATCTTCAATATCTTCGTAATTAGATGTTACAGGCATAGTCTAAAACAATCATCATCACTATGACGGGATGAAAAGTGTCGTTCGGCTTCGTTAGGGGTATTTTAAACCGTTTATATGCTATTTTATTTTAGGTTTATTCTAATTATCTTACCCGCCGACTATTATCATAATCGTCTTTGTTCTTCCCGCTGACGTGTCTTGTAATATAACCCTCGTGAGGACTGGGCGCCGCCTCTGGGTGAACGGGGTACCTGTTGTGAACAAATGTCGTTTGTTATTGTTGTAAATGTTTCGAGACAGGAGTATAAACCTGTTTTAACAAGTAACCATAGGCGTCGGCTTCAGCTGAACATGAAATACTTTCTAAAAAAACCGTGGACTTCTTAGTACCATCATTTGAACCATTGTTTCGCCGAGGTTTAGCGTTAGACCATGAAATAGTCTATGGTTTATCGCAAAACCACGATTTGTAATACCATTTTTGTTTAAACCGTAGTTTATCGAAGTTTAAACCAGGGTTTTTAGTTAAACCGCTTTTTGTAATAAGACGAGCAGCGTTTGGACCACCATTCTTTGAAATAAAGTTCTATAGATAGGAGAGGATTTTACCTGCTAGCATTGAGAGGTTTGTTGGCCGGCTTGGTCCTCAACGCCCTCTGCTCCGACTTGACAGTGGTAGGTATAAGTATGAACATGTTCCCAGTCACATGCACATACAAGTGGTCGCCTACTCCCGCCTCGTGCGACGTACTCTCCACAGTACACTTGATGAACCCGAAACGACCCACTATGGCCTCTTGGAAAAGGAACAGACGTTCCAGCCACGTGTCTTCGGGGAAACCTGGGGATTTGATATTGATAGAGTCGATATTTTTTGTTCTGTGTTTTTTTTACAGAGATTGTACAAGGTGTTGTTTTGATCCTCATCAAATTCAAGGAGGTAACTATGCTAATGATTCTCGTCCCGAATCAATAATAAAATGGGTAGATAATTTTTATTTTATACACACATCAACACGTACTGGCCGCATTGGAATCTTTTATACACCGATTTGTTTGTAATTTTTCTCAGACTAATTCCAAACTTCAAATTTTTGAAAATTCTTTTGTTTCGGTGGCATAAAAATGTCTTGATATGTAGAAGAGGGAATTTTCATTTGTGCGAAATTTAGAAAACAATACGAATTACGTTTAGTTACAGTTATTTTTTCATTTTTAAACGAAAGATAAAGTTAAAATTGAGGTATTGTAGCCATGCAACGCCAACATTTGACGAGGGCGGAGATGTTACGAGCTGTGGGAATGCTGGAAGCTGGGTCTGTTCAGCGTAATGTTGCTGAGGCCATAGGGACCCACCAAAATGTAATTTCAAGATTGTGGACACGCTATCGTGCCACAGGTGAAGTAGCGGAGAGGCACCGGGGGCCAAGTCGCATCACTACCCCCAGACAAGACCGATTTTTGCAAATTACTGCGCGAGCTCAACCAAATGCAACGGCGACTCAATTGGTCCAAAGGCTGCGAGTGGAACACCAAGTGCTTGTGAGTGATCAAACTGTAAGAAGGCGACTGCATGAAAGCAATCTACGCTCTCGTAGACCACTCCGGGTCCCACCTTTACGGAGAGGCAATCGTGGACGACGATTAGAATGGGTTCGGAACCACGTGGACTGGGGCCGTGAGCAATGGTCCAATGTGCTGTTCACGGATGAATCCAGGTTCGGCTTCCATCCAGATTCACGAAGGACGCGTGTTTGGCGAGTTCCTGGACGATGGAGCCGTCTTCAGAACCCTCAGGAAGTTCACCCATACCAAGGAGGAACAATTATGGTTTGGGCAGGAACTCGTCATGGAGGACGGACGGATCTCGTTTGGGTGCGGGGCAATATGACGGCAGAACGATACGTCCAACAGGTGCTGGGGCCCGAAATCTTGCCCCACAGAACACAAATGGGGCAAGATTTCCTGCTCATGCACGATAATGCCCGGGCACACACGGCGAGAACGGTAGCAGCTTGGTTACATACACACAATGTTAGGGCCTTAGACTGGCCTGCTCAATCGCCAGATCTAAATCCCATTGAGCATGCGTGGGATACGCTGCAAAGAAGAGCTCTGAAGGATACCTGAACATCTGGCTACAGAAGATCAACTTTTTGCGCACCTCAGAAGGACATGGGACAATATTCCGCAGCAAGACATTGACAACCTTGTTCTGAGCATGCCGAATCGTTGCCGATGTGTTATGAACATCATGGGCGCTTTCTCAGACTACTAACTTTAAGTTTATAAACACAAATTAAATGATTTTTCAATTTTTTTCAGTTTTTACTCATAAATTAAAAGTTAATTCATATACGGTTTCCGTCTATGCTTCATTTTTTTTTCCATAAAATCCTGAAATTTTAATCGAAGTACCTTAACCATTATTAAAAAATGGTAGAATATTAAATAACGTATCTTTTAAATATATACATGTCATATAAATAATTAACACATTGATAGTAATTCGCTTTTTTAAGAATATCCCTAGACCGCGTGTGTATAATATACGTCTGATCCTAGCCCTATAACTGCGCTTTCACACATACAAACAATCTCAAACGTTTATTCGACAATTTCTTATTCCCTAAACCACGTTAAGGGGGTTATTCTGATATACTGATAAACTTAAACAACCAAAAAAATCAGCGTTTATTAATGATCAACCAGCTACCGTAATATAAATTGATTATTTGTGTCTTTTGTGACAACCTTCTGAATTTTGACGAGGATACAAAACAACACCTTGTATAGATATTACCTTCAAATAACGTGACTTTGCTCCTGAGCAGTGGTTCTTCGTTAAGGGGCACGTAGATGGGTCCCCTCAGAGGGTCCGACTTCAACGTGAAGGGCAGAGCGAGTGGATCCGCAGGTATTGGCACCATTTGTAGTCGGCAGCTTTGAGCTTTGCGCGCCCACCCGAATATCTTGAGAAATACACACAGAATCCTTACTATCTAATATTATAAATGCGAAAGTTTGTAATAATGATGTGTGGATGTATAGATTATGGATGTTTGTTTCTCTTTCACGTAAAAACTACTTAACCTATTTGGATGAAATTTGGGACACATAGTTTATAGCATGGATTAACACATAGGATACTTTTTAATATTATAAATGCGAAAGTTTGTAATAATGATGTGTAGATGTATAGATTATGGATCTTTGTTTCTCTTTCACGTAAAAACTACTTAACCTATTTGGATGAAATTTGGGACACAGATAGTTTATAGCATGGATTAACACATAGAATACTTTTTATGCCTGTAGTACGATTGCTTAGGAAGTTAGGACAATTTATCGAACAAAACGCGCGCGAAGCCGCGGTCATAGACTCATGGCTAGTATTTAACCCTTACATGGTCGCATGGGGTGAAAGTTTAGAACTTCTCATTTTACGCGCTGAAGTTCCTGTTAGCTTAATAAAAACACGTGTAATTTATGATCAAGTATCGAGCATAAATTGTTATTTTGTTATTAAAAAAAGGACATAGTTATTAAAAATGATGAAAAGGAGTATCAAGCTCTGAGATATAGATTAGGTGTGAGCGAGGGAGCTGAAGATTTGTTCCCTGGTACTTGTTTTCCTCTAGAGGCTAATTGTGATTACCTCCATGGAGTCAGTTTCCGCGAGCAGTTAATTCTTGACCAATATAACAGCCTTTATATGTTATATTGGTCAAGAATAACTGCTCGCGTTCACCACACCGGTGTAGTAAGAAAGAGAATAATGCCTATTCAACTCTTGGACATAAATAATGAGAAAGATCCTATTGGTCGTAGCGATGATATACCTTCGTCTATAACCTTCCTCGATAAATGGGCTATCTAACACTGAAAGATTTTTTTAAATCGGACCAGCAGTTCCTGAGATTAGCGCGTTCAAGCAAACAAACAAACATACTCTTCAGCTTTATATTAGTATATATAGATTTAATTGCTATAAAAACCAGTTCAGCGACGATGTTCCCGCTGGCCACGGCCCACTGTATGCACATCTCGTAGGCCTGGTCGGGGCGGAAGGTGGCCTGGTAGCGCGCATGTCCCCACTCGATGCGGTCGCTCTTGTTGCTGATGTCTATGTCTAAGTGCGTGTTCTTGTACAAGGGCACTGCAACCAGACACACAATAACTGTTACTTTAACTAAATTGATGGGCCATTTATAAAGCACTGGGCGGGTAGACATGTGCGCACAGAGTGTACGTTACCCCAGCAAGAAAGTATCTCCTAGAGTTATATGAGTAGAACGTATAGTTGGTGCCTTTTCTGCTGTAAATGTGCCCCCACATAAAAAATGTGTGCCCCCCTGTCGTTTTGGAAAAAAAAGGGAAAAACGATTCTTGCTGGGGTAACGTTTTTCTAGCAGGAAAATTCTAAACGAATGATCGGAGAGAGAAAAATTGTGCATGGCCAGAGAGCTTATATGTGTGCCAAAATGTGCCCCCAAAAATAAAATCTGTGCCCCTTCAGATTTTCGAGATATTGCATTTCCTGCTGGAGTAACGTTTTGATGAATCGTATATCTCTAAAACCATTGCATGTGCCCCTGTAGAATAAACATACACGAGTAGCTCTTAATGTGTGCCCCTATGTGCCCCAATTTAGATTTAAGAAAATATTTATAGTTTTCAAGTTATCGCGGTTTTATGAAAACCCGAAAAAACATCGCAGCGCTTAAATGAGACAAGGTATAAGTTCGCTGAAAACTGTATTCGGTCCTTCTTGACGCTAATAATAACCATACAAAGTTTCAAAACTGTTCATGCATGCGTTTTTGAATAATCTGGTTATAAGTCAAAACGATGGTGTCATAACTTTGACGGCAAAATACAAGGAACTGGCTCAATCCCAGATGTGTCGGTGTAAACCAAAATAGTGTGCCCTTAGTCAAAAATATATGGTGAAAATATTGAGCTTGGAATGTTTCGCATTAAGTAAATATAAACAAAAAACCAAAATATGTAAAAACGGCTGGTTATCCGACCAAATTCCAATGACTACTAAAAAGCGACGGTTTCATACATATCAATGACCTTCTTTATTGGACGTATTATACCTAAGTTGTTGTCCGTACAGTCGCGTTCAAAAGTTTTAGGGGCTAATTAAAAAATATATTAAATGCACCTTGTGACTATATTAATGAAACAGCCCATCCCTTAATTTTAATTCTTAAAGTAATTATTGCATCAAATCACAGATCAAATTTCCTACCTATAAATATTAGAAATTATTTGCACGTTGTGTAGTCATTTAAATCACAGACAAGTTTTTCATCTAAGTCTAACATATAATTAGTAAATTCGCATCACAAAAAATCACAGATCAGTATTAAGTATAATATTGTGTAAAAAAAATATTAAATTTGAAATCACAGATAAATATTTTTTTTTACGAGTAATTTGCTTATACATAGATTCAGATAAAGTGTGTTAGTATGGTAAACCGCATAAAGATATAACAGAAAACATCGAATGTGCACAAATCATCTGCTGGTAATTGGCTATAAATAAACATATTTATCCCATATACGTAACAACATTTATTTCATCACCTGACTGTGGAATGACACATAAATATCTAAAACGCCATCAAATCAAAATTATGTGACACTACATAATCAGCTTTAATATAATCGTTGGTTAATAATTATAAATCCCTCATAGGTACATAATACGACATACAAAATGGAAACACGTTGCAACACAGATCATTGTGCGGTTGGCTATGTCTATAGGTATACACTAAATACAACTCTCAAAACTTTCATTTTCACCATATATTTTTGATTAAGGGCACACTATTTTGGTTTACACCGACACATCTGGGATTGAGCCAGTTCCTTGTATTTTGCCGTCAAAGTTATGACACCATCGTTTTGACATATAACCAGATTATTCAAAAACGCATGCATGAACAGTTTTGAAACTTTGTATGGTTATTATTAGCGTCAAGAAGGACCGAATACAGTTTTCAGCGAACTTATACCTTGTCTCATTTAAGCGCTGCGATGTTTTTTCGGGTTTTCATAAAACCGCGATAACTTGAAAACTATAAATATTTTCTTAAATCTAAATTGGGGCACATAGGGGCACACATTAAGAGCCACTCGTGTATGTTTATTCTACAGGGGCACATGCAATGGTTTTAGAGATATACGATTCATCAAAACGTTACTCCAGCAGGAAATGCAATATCTCGAAAATCTGAAGGGGCACAGATTTTATTTTTGGGGGCACATTTTGGCACACATATAAGCTCTCTGGCCATGCACAATTTTTCTCTCTCCGATCATTCGTTTAGAATTTTCCTGCTAGAAAAACGTTACCCCAGCAAGAATCGTTTTTCCCTTTTTTTTCCAAAACGACAGGGGGCACACATTTTTTATGTGGGGGCACATTTACAGCAGAAAAGGCACCAGCTATACGTTCTACTCATATAACTCTAGGAGATACTTTCTTGCTGGGGTAACGTACACGCGCACAGACGACCATGTCACAAATCTAACGACGGTTTATTTATTGTAATTTGTTATTATTTAACAATAGTTTAAGGTTATACAAGGTGTTGTTTTGCATCCTCGTCAAAATTCAGGAGGTTGTCACAAAAGACATAAATAATCAATTAAAATTACGGTACCTAGTTAATTACTAATAAACGCTGATTTTTTTGGTTGTTTAAGTTTGTCAGTATTTCAGAATAACCCCTTAAAGTGGTTTAGGGATTAAGAAATGATCGAATAAACGTTTTGAGATTTTTTTTTTGTGTGTAAGCGAGGTTATAGGGCGAGGATCAGACGGGCTATGTTTAAAATACGGATGGTTCACACTTACCGATTTCCGCGAAAAAGAAAAAAATGAAAAATTACCTACTAATTTTATTTTTGATTCGGGACGAGAATCATTAGCATAGTTACCTCCTGGAATTTGACGAGGATGCAAAACAACACCTTGTACTAATACTTTATGTGGGGGGGGGGTAAAAATTTGAACGTCGATTATTAAAATACCTACGGGTGAAATGTCAATTTCAAAACACCGAGTTTTTTTTTCCTCGTATGTTATATCCATCATCATCAACATTCTCCTGCCTTTATCCTAATTTATTTGTGGTCGGCGCAGCACGTCTTCTTCTTCCATACTACTCTTCCCGTCTTCTTCTACCTTACGGCAAGAAAGGGGGAGGCTCATGAACCACCTTCTTTCTTGCCATATCATCCTTCACACAGTCCATCCATCGTTTCTTTAGTCTTCCTCTACTCCTACTCTACTCCTATACCCATCCAAATTCATACTCAAAATTTTCCTCATTGCTCCGCATCACATGCCAATACCACGACAACCGATTACCACAAATGTTTTCAGTCACCGGCGCCACTTTCAGACTTCCACTTATGGACTCATTTCTTATTTTATCCATTCGCGTAAGACCACTCATCCCCCTTGGCAATCTGATCTCAGCCACATGCAAATGCCTTTCATTCATCCCTTTTGTGGCCCAAAATTCTGATCATACAAATTCATTTAAAACCCATACAGAATACTTACTGTCACTATCAGACCCCAACTGCATATAACTGGGGTCTATATTATCACAGAGGAACGCCGGCATTCCCGTATCATCAGTCACTGGGCTAGTTCCAGATATATCGATGGCCCCCATTAAGGTCTCGGCAGACAGTAATGGCGACCGTGGTCCTAATACTTCGACCTCCATCCATTCGTTCTCGAAGCTTTGGAGGTCGCCTAGAGGCTTTACGTAGTCTGGCAAAGCATCTGTAAAAAAAAAAAACATTTTTGCTAAAATATTTATTTAGGCTCGACGTGTGATCAGGATCATAGATCAACCGACACGCAATGGGTGGTGGATTATCCACCGGCTGATTTTACTTATGCTCAAAAAGTAATGTTTATGTAATAACACGTCTCTGGTCTTCTAAACACACTGCAACCACCACTGGGCCCGCATGGTGGGCGTCAGGTCCCAGGAGGGTGGACGATATACTTAGGTAGATCGTAGACAAGTTAGTTCCTTGATGACTAAATTTTAACCACGGTATGAACTATACTCATAATATAGTTCGTTCGAATACAAAAAATGGAATTACTAACCTTTTTCTTTCTTCTGTGGCAAGATATGATACATATAGTATCCTACGACGAAACGTTTCGTTGTATCACCAGACGCGTGGCATATCATTTTTTCTTGTAGTAATTTCTGCAAAAAAAGAACAATTCAGTAATTTATTGGCTAAGTGGTCGATTTAGAAATGTACATATATGATATTCTAGCATACAGACATAATATTATTATAATTAAAGCCTCATTTCTCGTGTTACTGTGTGACTACAAATATTACTTAAGTGAAAAACAAAGCATCACTTTACCTCCATAACAGCCGTGGCCCTTTCATAGGTAACGCCTTCCATATTCGCTTGTAACCAATGTATGGCGTATATTGACACAAATGTGTGGGATGGCAGGCTCACGGTCTGTTGTAGGAAGCCCACACCCAGCTGTGGGCTACGCATGCGTTCAACAATTTCCGCCAATGACGAGTTTGCTTTCAGTTTCGGTTCTGGCACTCTGAAAAAGGTGTACTAATATATTATATGTTATACGTGTCGGGATCACTATCCCATAACGCCAGTGACAAATTACACAAACTATTATAATATGAATAAAAGAGGAATTATAGCAATAATACAGATATATTTACCCGTCATCATAAGTGTCGTCGCATTCACCAGTCTGAGATTGCGTTCTCTCTAGAACAGTTTTCGCTGCGGCCCTGAAGTCATTACTATATTAAAGCATTTCACCACAATTTCAATACAAAATCTAACAATTATTGTGAAGCAGATAATTCCAAACGCAAAGCTGCCAAGCAGAAGTTGAGTTATACGAAAATTATGATGATTTTAGGGCGTTTTAGAGTCGTATAGGCATGTGGGATAGTTTATCGATGAGAGTGCATTAATGTTAGCCTGTGTCATCCCACAGATGGGCAAAGGCCTGGTGACTTAAAAATCTTTTGATCTACGGCTTATATGGACCACTGATCGTTGGTTTTGTCTAGCTCGTCCCACCATTTCCAGCGAGGTCTGTAGCGACGACGTCTGGCTCGACATTGTTTATTTTGTCCCCAAAGTCGTCGGGCATACGGCAGACGTAGCCAGTCCGGTCCCACTTCAGCTTAGCGGCTTTTTGATCAATGCATAATTTTTTTGAGCTCTGCAGAGCTTGTGAATATTTCAGGCTTGATCACATTGAACATGTTTAAACATAACCCCTTCGGGGAATACAGACTTGATGTTATGTATAGACCATGGTTCGGTTTCAATAGGATACTTTTCACCTGCAAGCGTAGCATGACCACTGTAGAAACGAGTTTGGCTACGGAAGGATCGAAATAAAGACAGATAGACAATGACAATGTGTCAGTTTGTCGAATCTTCCGTCGACATAGCCCGGTTCTGCGGCGGTCATGCTACGCGTGCTGGGTGCATGGAGTAGCTTCCATGGGATGCCGTAGAAAAACCGCAGGTATAAATAGCTAGGATAATTATCGTTTTTAAAGTGAAAGCGCTATGGTAGGCCGCGACAAATTTTCTTATATTTTTTTTAAAATTTGCTGTCAGTGTCAGGCTGTATGTTAAACAAAATATGATTATATAACAAATATAAGTTATTTATAAAATTATCAATACAACCCTCTTAGTTCATTTAATCCCATTGAATGACTTTTTTATGAAATAGTCATTGAATGGAATTAAATTAACTAAGAGGATTGTATGGATGATTGAAATTATTAAAATTCTGTAACTACAATTACACGTGTTACGGTTGCAAATCATATTTCAGCCTGATACTGTCCCACAAATTGCAAAAGACTAAAAAAAAAGGAATTTCGCGGCTGAGAAGGCCGCTTCGCTCTTAAGTACGCGTTGTACTAAACCTGCCTGACTCTAAAACCACCCCTATAAAACGTCATGATGAAGTGAACTGTATACTTACTTGTTACTTTGACTAGTGTTTAGTGACTTAGTAGGTGATAGTTGCTGCAATGAAACATTCAATAAGGATAAGAACAAGCAACTGATAGGAGAGGCACGGGCAAGCATTCGATGATAGCCTAGCAATAGTAAAAAAACCGTGTCATGAATTAGAATTGGTATTATAAGGGATATCTGCAAAAAAACAATTTGTCAGTTTAATAAAAAAAAATAAGGGGAAAATATAAGCTATAGATCTAAATAAAATACAGAGGTGCCAACATACATAAATAAATAAAATAAGTGAGTTAGTTAAATGTTTATAAGAGCACAGGTATGAAGCATATTTGGTTCACATTAGCAAGATGAATGAATGAATGTGTCATGTGTGCTATGAAAACGAACGAATGAATGAGTGCATGAATGTTAGCAATGTGCAGAAACTTGGTCAAGCGCGAACACACCATGCGACAGTCATGAAGCGAACATATGCACTGCCATTTTTTATACGCGTCTTTTTAGTCATAACGCTGTTATGTAGTTTAAAACGTAACGTCTTACTACACATGATTTTACAATAGTCGCGTACAAAAACGGTGTAAAGTCAGAGTCGTGGGATATTAATACAATGGTTTTAAGACAGTCCGTCAAACCATGGTCTTCGGGTCAAATAATGGTATAAAAAGACTGTACTTGTATTCTCAAACTTTCATTAATTCATCAAGTAACCGTTTCTCGTCGCTACCGCGAATATATTCCATTAGCCAGGAGTCAGCCAAAACATTAGAGACGCGTATAAAATGCATTAAAAATCACTGACCGATTTTAAAGACTTCTTCTTCAAAAAAAATAGTTTGCTTGAGGTTTAGCGAAATTAAATAGTTGTTCGTCTTTAAAATCGGTCAGGACACAGGTCAGGCTATGATATGTATGTCACGTGGGTACTGACATGGCTTCGATCCGTAGCCTCGGTCGGTCAGGCAGGCGGGTGCTGCCTACGCGCTCCCTGAACGGTGAGTTGGACACACCGCCCTGATACACCACACACAACACGCACTTTAACACGGCAACAGATTACCTACATCCTATCATAACATTCGAAATAGTATATTACTAGAACTGCTCCCGAGACAAAGTTACTTCGTACAGTTGAAATGTTTGTATAGTATAGAGACCTTGCGAATTTTTGTAATAGTATATATGATATGATATGCGTATGCGTGTGTAGATTAACTTTATCTGTATAGCACTAGGACATATCCGTAATTGTATAAAATAGATTATGAAATCATCCTTTGTCACCATTGTTGTTTGTTTGTGATTTGTATTCAGGAGTTCATTAACTTCAGTATTATGCTATTTAAAATGTTATGTACGTAAACACCTACAAAAAAAAAAAAATAATAAAGAAGCCAGCAAACAAAATGTCTCAATATCTGTGCATTCCGTGCATAATAATATTGCATAATTTTATATTAAGCAGTGCAAATATAAACGCAGTATGCAAATACAATGTGGTGGTTCTTATTTGAGAGTACTGTAAAATCAGAATTTTTGTCATGGGACCACAGTCGGTTGGACTAAAAGACATTTTTGAATACAAGTGTAATCAAATATTACTTTTTGCCATCGACTTTAAGGGTATTGCACTATAGGATTTATAGGTGGTTGATGCAAAACAAATATCTACAGTCAATAGAAGTGACAGCCACCTGGCGAAGACCTCCACTGCACTGTTATCTATAAAATTACGATTAATTGTGAAATTAGTACCTACTGTGTCATAATAATCAACGTGGTAACGTTAGTCTACTATGGTTAAGGTGTGAAAATTAAAAGGTCAAACGCCACTCCAATGTAAGGTTAATACAAAATTAACAATTGATAACAAACCAGGTTTTCATGGAGCCAATGAAATGAGTGCGCAAATGTGCCACAGAAAATAACAACGAAATTATAAAATTTTGATTCCGAATTAAATATAAAGATACGAGTCAAGCGATCATAAGACCAGACCCATTATTTGCTGTTAGCTTTCGAAGATTATAACTCTCAATCGTGAACAATTTTATTATGTACACCATGTTTATGTAACATTGGAGGTCTGCCCCATTTGATCGCAGCACAAACTGAAAACTGAAAAGTGTCAACATGGAGTCGTAGTGGAGACTGGGAGTGGCGGCGGAAGTGGGCTGCACACTGAGTAATAACTAGCGTAGACGTGACTCTAACGTTACACATGGGATAACATCCTATCGGGGTAAGATCACGTGATACACGTCGTGTGAGGCGTCGCGCGGGTCACGTGTACGTCAGTGGGAGTCGGGAGTACCTGCGCGCTCCGCGTGAGGATGGACGTGGAGTGCCGGCGCCGGGTGAGCGCCGCGTCGGCCGCGCCGCCGCCCGCCAGCGCCATCTGCACAGCCACACTACAGGGGGGCCGGGACGTCTACTGTCGCCGCTCCGACCGGACGCACTCAATAACGGTACTGAGGGCTCGCGATCTCGAGGCATTTTACTGGTACGATTTTTGCACAACAATTTCACAGTTCGGAGCACAGAAACATGACCGCAGAGCGGAGACGATGTCGCCTGATAACGATGAAGAAACAAACCGATTCTAAGTTACGCTACTACCTGTGCGGTGACGCCAAAATCGATGTCGCCTAATTCGTTTTGTTGCTTAGATAGCAATGCTTAGTTCGATACTGCAAAATAATACTTTGAAGCGAAATGTCTACACAATGCTTAGGCAGTTCATGTCACGCCCGGTCTGCGGTCTATAGGATTATTGTCAAGTTAATACATCATGCGCTCAGACTCAAACAAGAAATTACAAATAACACGTGGTGTGCAACAAAAGAATAAATGAAATCTCATAGATAAATTATAAACATGCCTCGTTGGAATACATTCATACATTTAACATGGACTTTAAAGACAACAACAAAGGATCTAATTTAAAATTAGCATGCCTTTACAATTTAATTACATCTGTGAAATTAATAATTTGATGTTTGAGTAAACATTTAGTTCAAATTATTTCAGTAATGTAAATAGTTGTTGAGAACATTAAATCTGATTTGTCAAGCAATATTATTGCAAGTCTACATATTACTTAGGAAAGGGTGCACTTCTACGATACATGCAGTGCAAGTAGTAGGTATCTAAGTGTCATACAAAGTGCAAATAACTACACAATCATGCATATATGCTCCACATATAACATTATTTTGTATACATATTTACATTTTGACCTTAATTGGCCAAGTTTTGAATGTATTGGACTATGCCTATAAGTGATAAAATCATTTACAAAAATATACAACAATTACTCATATGATTACAAAATTAAATTAAAAATTCGCTTAAAATTAAAACTAATTCAAATATCCTTTCATAGTATTTGATCTTGAGATTGGATCTGTATAAATTATGATTAATTGATCAGCGCTAAAAATGACCATTATTATGAAACAGCAAATAATTTACATATTAAGTGTAAACCTAGCTTAAATGTGCGGAATAAACATTCAGATGTTTTTGAAAAAAAAAAACGATTTCTATAGTTGAGACATTAAAATCACATTCAATTTCGTAGCAGCAAAATTGGAAAGTACGCCTAAAGCTGCGTCTACGCTAGGCGAACCAAGCATGAGCAGATCATCAATTCGCTTAGTGTGCACGGACCTAAGAGCCTCGAATGAGCATATCCGCCGAACAAATTTTTGCGTAGACGCAGCTTTAAGTTCAAAGAGCAGCCGACGCTACATGAGATAGCTCGATTAATAAATCATTAATTCATTCATTTTCCTGCCCATAACCCAATTTATTTGGGGTCGGCGCAGCATACAATAGCAGCTCCTTACTTCTAAAAATTTAGCGCCGATCAATTAATTCCACATGAAACCCACTCTCCAAATCCTGTTGCCATACTTACCCTCTGCTTGTTAGGTCGTTTGACCTTATTGAAGTATTGTTCAGTCATTTTTAGGAACCCATCTGTCAATTGGTCGAGGTCGTGCCGTGTTGGTGTCGGATAAATGTCGCAGTGGATCGCAGTATCGTCCATTATCTGTTTAGTAGCTGGATTGTATAGCGGCAGAAGGAGTGTACGGAACCTCCAGTATTTGAGTGCCTATAATTTTTTTAATGTTAGTAAGGTAGAAGTCTTTACATATGGTAATACCTCGTTTTTTTATACATCGTTAGAGTTACTTTTGACATTGATATTTTTTCTGTTGAGTTCTAAAATCAGGTGCTAATAATTTTGCAGAAGATAAAATTCCGACTTAGGTGACTACTTATCCGCAAAATAAAGGGTGTAAAACAGCTCTTACGAAGCCAAGGGCACTGGTTCTCCCTGTCATTGCGATCATTATTTTGTTCTACACCATACCTGGGAACCTTTTTTTTTTTCTTCCTACCTTCTAGTTACGGAGATATTAGGGTTCAAAGTTCCAACTTTTTGACGTTTTTTTTTTTAAATACAAGTTTTTAATGTAAGATTTTTACTCTAAACACCTCCACGACCCCCGTACTATTCAATCCGTCCATCAGCACAATGTTTTGAGTTCTTTACATTGAGTTCTACCACAAAACATGATTTTATACCCCCCAAAAACAAGTCGTTTCCCAGCAATATTTTTTGCGTAAAGTTACTTAGTTTCATGTACAGAATGCTTGGTCGTCTTCATGATGAGGTTATTTACACGGTGTATTTCATCTTCATCATAATTTTTTAGACTGGTAAAACAGAATAATAAGCAATTTACCTAAATAAATGACACGTAGTTACTGTTTTACTGCAAAAACTGAGTTTTGTTATAAATATGAGTACAACCAAGTTGGAAATATTCTTCTATCTCTCAAAAAAATCCAAATTTCCGAATTTGATCCCGAGTCAATCACTACTGATTTTGAAACCAGAGTGATGACAGCAGAATATATTTTTTTATACCGGTAACGGTATAAAAAATATATTCTTTGTAAAAAAGGATTCTTATTCATAGAAGTATTTTTGTTCGATTTAACCACGATATTAAAGAACTGGCAATGTTCCTACACACAAATGTTTGTTTGTCTATTTGGCCGATATGACCACATCAATAATAACTATGCGACTACTCATCCGAACTTTCGGAAGATTTGTTGCCTTACAATTTTAAAAGGGTAACGTTTCATCCGGAGATGAAATATTTTGTACTAACATACTTAAGTACTAACGCTGTAACACTCAAATATTGTAAAACCAAATGATTTTAAAAGATTAACCATGGAGTTTCTTGCCGGTTCTTCTCCATAGGAAACGGCCAACCCGAACCGTGCACCTTTTGTCGACGTTTTATAAGTGCCCATGTAGGCCTATTTAAATTAAATATTTTGATTTTGATTTTGCGGATGAGTATTCACCTGAGCCAAATTCCTACATTATCATACTACCCAAAAAAAACTCCCAACAACAGCAGAAAAAAAAAAAACATAACGTTTCATGAACTATAAGTTAAAAAATTGTGTGAGTGAGATAGCGCTCTACTAACTAGTCTCCGTGAATACACTATAGCTACTTTAAATAAATAATAGGTAAAAAATGAATATATTCGGGATACACATATTATGTATTAATCACATCGAGATATCACCATACGTAAATTAAAACAGCAAAGTAAACAAAGGCCCGGCAGCAAAATTGTTAATAGCAATTCTAGGCTTTTAATGATTAATGCCGTTTGGCCTATTACCGTGACAATGACCTCAGCCAGCGCGAAGTCGGTGTCCCCTCGGGTACATATATAGTGGTCCATGTAGTTCCAGTTATAGGTCTCCAGTTTCTCTGTAGTGAAGGACACCCAGGACACTTCGTACGTATCGTGATTTGGCGCGTGGAAACGGTAGCGGTAGTGGATGTTGAACGGCGGGTATGGATGCCTGAAAAGTACGGTATCGAAATAAGAATTATATATGTGTACAATTGGAAAATCGATGTAATGGCTTTTTTAATGGCTCGTGTGGCGATCATCAACTATTTAGTAAGCTTTTTACATGCAAAAGTTGTGTAACGGCTGATTATACAGTCAAAAACATTTAGTTAAATATAAGCAAAATCTGCTATTTCACAAAAGTACAAAACCAACTAAATAAAATTAAAAAATATATATATATCAAGCCCCCGAAACACTAAAAACCTCTAATATGGATAAAAAATCTAAATATTGTTCCTTTACGGTTAATATAAGAAGAATATTTTATTCCAAGCGTCGCGCATCGTTACTTCGCACCGCTTTGTTTATCACTTTCTGTGCGTACTTATCTCGTCAGCTTGTACTAAGCACCCCTCTTTTTTTGTCAGCTGTGGTTAAAAAAAAAACAGTTTTTTCAACTACCTAACTATAAGTAACTGTTTTTTTTAAATCGACGAATAGTTTCAACACTGGTGGATCTATAAAATCATCTACTAAATTCATTTCAATTCAATTGCGGAATTCAAGTAAAAATTTAAATACCACAACTAAATTCCCTCGAAAGCAAAACGATTCCATAATACAGAGGCACAAAGATGTTTACCTAGGTCTATATCTCGTGACAGTGATGGTAGACCCGACAAGCGTAAGCTTATGAAAGATCCTTCCAATAGAGAGCAGGTATCGCTTTGTGGGGGCCGCGTTGACTTGCTTGCCGCACTGCGGGGCCACCTTAGAAGGGGGCGGGGCGGCCGTGGACGGGCAGTGGGACTCTATCACTTCGTTCTCATTCACACCCACTATGAGCTGGAAACCCTGAAAATGAGAAGTAGCCGAATATGTATACACAGTTAAGCTCGAGGCTCTACAATAACAGCCTATAGGGTCGATCTTTTGGTTAAGCCACGCTTGCCTAGGCCAGTCCTTGGATGGGTGACCATCCATTACATACCGAGTTTTCTTCATGCCTCGGAAAGCACGGCTGTCAATTGTAGATATTTGACACCGGTCTTACCAAGGGGTATCGTATTACCCAGTACTAACTGGGTTGTGGAAAATATGGTATTTAGCTGCATCCGGTTAGACTGGAAGCCAACTCCAACATAGTTGAGAAATGGCTAGGATGATGAGTTAAGCTCACGCATGTATTTTTCGAAAGAGCTTATGCATAGTGTTGTATAGCTAGCTCATAATTTAACTGATCTGGGTTCCAGGCTGTTAATGACAATTTCCCAGTGAAAAACTCAACACTCACAAGGAGGGCCGAAAACAGGGTCGGAGTTAGAAAAGGGATCTAAACTGAAATAAGTGTCACAGCGAAATCAGCGCACGTCCGAATGGCCGCCAGCTCAGCCGGCGCGCGGGCGTACTGCGTGAGCCTGTTGCCGCGATGGCCATTAAAGGCTTGGGAAGCGTTCAGAGCCAGACGTGTCCCTTCCGTGCGTACTCAAGCCCAGATCTATAAACCATAATCGGCTTCCGCTTTAACTAAGCAAGTACCTGTCTCTACCAATTTGACAACTGTGCGACAGTTACAGGAATATCGCTTAACAACAGTGCTAAGTTACGTTTATAATTGTCGGCCTCATTTCCATTATTGTAAACAAAAAGAACGCGCGCGTGCACATGGAAAGCTGTGAAAGCATGTTACGAACGGTCTTCAGCGCACGCGGTCGGCACCGCCTCACCTCACGGTATACTCAGAAATCAAGCAGCACTAAAAATCATCCTTCACACTAACCTGAGCCAATCTCTGGGACACCAACTCTTTGAACACTTCCATGGTAGTCAGAGGCTCCTTATAAATGGCTCTGTTCTGTGCAAAGTCGGCGTTCACATCATCCGGCAGAAGGTTGTAGTCGGACACCAAATAATCGTTCTGTAAAGAACGCTTGTCCGGGAAATAATCCGTGGTGATCGGCAAACACGCCGGAATCGTCAATGATTTCCAGTCCACACCTGGTAAGGGGAATCGTGGGTTATTTTTAGTTTTTTATAAGCTTTTTGTGAGAATTTTTGTCTGAGGATTTTTGCGCAGATGATATTCGAAGCATCGTGGGCCAGTGAGTGATAGCCGAGCATCTAGTGATTGAAAATAGCGACTCGGTATGTCTTGCTCCTGTACTTTTTGATCAAATCAATCCGCAACATTTTGGTGGTCTTCGCGAGCAAGCAAGAAATATTTGTGAATAGAACTATACAGTAATAAATTTCTAAAATGACTTGCTCCTTCGTCAAAACTTACATGTTTTTTTTTATAACTAAATTAAATTTCTACAATTAATTCATTAAGTTTACCTGCAAGCAAATCAAAGTAGCAAACAGCCTTATTGCTACTTTTTCATCAAATAAACTTAATACTAGACATTTTAATAAGTTATTCACAATATAATATTCGAAAAGCTGAAACAAATATTCGATAAAGATTTTATTAAACAAATATGAAATGTGAAAGAGATGAAACCAAGTGCGCTATAGTTATTTCCAAGCATTAATTTCTTGTAAGCATAATTCATGCAGATTAGGGCTATCTATCTATCTTGTTTTACTCTGAAATGAGTCCAGACCAAATCAGAGAAATCGGACAAACCAGCTATGGACATTATATATATATTTGGAAACAAAGAGGCCGATAGAGTTCTGTGGCTTCTTGCCAATCAGCTCTCACAAGTTGCTAATTTTGCTTTAAACATGCATAACCTACATAATTAATTCTATATGTGCTTTAAAAAAAAGCTACAGGCGTTATAAGCTTTTTAATTTTGGTTTGATCAATGTGAACATCGTGAAGAATCATCGAATGCACCAAATAATAAATCATATTTGAGACAACCTAAATAAATAAATAAGATGCGTAAATTTTGTTTAAAAAGCGCATATTTCATACAAATGTATCCACCATTTAGCGCATATAATAAAATACTAATTGAAACATATAATAATGCAGAAACTACTAATTGCAAATCCAATAAATGGAATATCAAACCTATAGCTCGGTTCGCTTCGTTCCAATGAGGTTTGAAGAAAATTTTTCAACGCGATGGTATCATGAAACATCAAAATTTAAGTGAACATTTAGTACAACAAACACACAAATATAATTTTATCACGATTTCCAAAACAATACAGAGTACCAATTATAGATTAATTGGACTCTGTTTCAGATTCCCATTTACAAGATTATGATGGACATTTGTGACAGACATTTCAAATTCATCTTCTAGATAAAAAATAGCACAATGGCTACTTTTGAAGAGAAATGGACCATGAGTTATTTTATCACTCTTCAGTCTTTTACATCGTGTTTTTTACTAATCATATAGGGTGACTGGTAATTAGTGACCGATACATAGATAGATTCAGCGACCAGTCTTTTCCGTGCAGAAGGAGTGCGTCGTTAGTTTTAATGAATGGTCGTTGAACATGCAAAAAAAACAGAAGAGGAATTTGAAAGTTATTAAATGATTATGTGTCTGACCTTACAACAAAAGATATTATTCAGATTGAAAATATAAGTGGTAGTTTAAGAACTAACTTGAGTTATTGTAAAAATATTCATAACAGATATTGGCTCAGTAATTGACTAATTGAGGGCGGGCGTCCACTCCTGCTCGCCAGGGCCTCCCACAGTAGCGCCAGCGACGCGTTGTTGGTGGTGGCAGCACTGCTAGGGTACCCGACGCGCTTAAAGTCACACACAAACAGACACCCATCTCTCTCACACACACACACACACACACACATCTCACACCGCCAGAGGGTACGTACTGGTGGTGAGGGCGGGCGTCCACTCCTGCTCGCCAGTGGCCCCCCACAGTAGCGCCAGCGACGCGTTGTTGGTGGTGGCAGCACTGCTAGGGTACCCGACGCGCTCATAGTCACACACAAACACACACACACACATCTCCCACCGCCAGAGGGTACGTACCGGTGGTGAGGGCGGGCGTCCACTCCTGCTCGCCAGTGGCCCCTCACAGTAGCGCCAGCGACGCGTTGTTGGTGGTGGCAACACTGCTAGGGTACCCGACACGCTTATAGTCACAACCAAACACACACACATCTCCCACCGCCAGAGGGTACGTACCGGTGGTGAGGGCGGGCGTCCACTCCTGCTCGCCAGTGGCCCCTCACAGTAGCGCCAGCAACGCGTTGTTGGTGGTGGCAACACTGCTAGGGTACCCGACGCGCTTATAGTCACAACCAAACACACACACATCTCCCACCGCCAGAGGGTACGTACCGGTGGTGAGGGCGGGCGTCCACTCCTGCTCGCCAGTGGCCCCTCACAGTAGCGCCAGCAACGCGTTGTTGGTGGTGGCAACACTGCTAGGGTACCCGACGCGCTTATAGTCACAACCAAACACACACACATCTCCCACCGCCAGAGGGTACGTACCGGTGGTGAGGGCGGGCGTCCACTCCTGCTCGCCAGTGGCCCCTCACAGTAGCGCCAGCAACGCGTTGTTGGTGGTGGCAACACTGCTAGGGTACCCGACGCGCTTATAGTCACAACCTAACACACACATCTCCCACCGCCAGAGGGTACGTACCGGTGGTGAGGGCGGGCGTCCACTCCTGCTCGCCAGTGGCCCCTCACAGTAGCGCCAGCAACGCGTTGTTGGTGGTGGCAACACTGCTAGGGTACCCGACGCGCTTATAGTCACAACCTAACACACACATCTCACACACATCTCCCACCGCCAGAGGGTACGTACCGGTGGTGAGGGCGGGCGTCCACTCCTGCTCGCCAGTGGCCCCTCACAGTAGCGCCAGCAACGCGTTGTTGGTGGTGGCAACACTGCTAGGGTACCCGACGCGCTTATAGTCACAACCTAACACACACATCTCACACACATCTCCCACCGCCAGAGGGTACGTACCGGTGGTGAGGGCGGGCGTCCACTCCTGCTCGCCAGTGGCCCCCCACAGTAGCGCCAGCGACGCGTTGTTGGTGGTGGCGGGCGCGCCGGCCGCCACGCCCAGCACTGCGAGGGTGCCCGACGCGCTTATCATGCGCTTGCGACCTATAATGTTACCTGTAAAGGAATGTTACTTCTGAATAATTACTTGTTTCATAGTGGAAAGGGGCCATCCTTTAATCCCGTGAGGCTTTTAGGTCACTTTTATACCCTTTTCTCTTCCTTTGTGATACGTCGTGAGGTTCTAGGCAAGCCCTTTTCCCCCCAACATCAAGTGTTATTTGCAAATATGAGTTTTTTTTGGATTTTTTAACCTTTTAACCGCCCGACTTCATATCAATTGTCGTGCCCCTAGCGCCCGGCACAGTGAATCGAAAAATAAATACGTACAACAAAGAGGGAAGTGCAATACTCAACTTTTTTGATGTCGATATTTCGTTTTAATAAGTACTACTTACCTACATTAAAGTTTAACAAGTTTCTTTCAAGCACATTTTTGCAATTATTACTACTAATTGTTGTTTTGTACTTTTTGATTGACTTACTTAATTGTCAGACAATAGTTATTTATATAGAAACTTGACCATAATATAATAGTCTGAAATCACAATTTATTTTTAATTTCTCAATATAGTAGTAATTTACGTATTGACTAATTATCGTAACCATCTAAATAGGTTACGATAAATCTCAACCACAATTTGTATTAAAATAACTTAATTTAACAACAAACAGAAATAAAGAATTTACTTGGACAATGTCAATAATAGTTCAATGTATTTGTATGTGTGTTAGCGAGGTTTTAAGGCAAGAACCAAACGGGCCGCGTTTAAAACAAGGTGGTTCAAACTTACCGATTTCCGGAAAAAAGAAAAATTACATACCCATTTTATTATTGATTCGGGACGAGAATTAGTAGCATAGTAACCTCCTTGAATTTGACGAGGATGCAAAACAACACCTTGTATAGCCTTCCTCGATAAATGGACTATCCAACACAAAAAGATTTTTTTCAATTCCAACCTGTAGTTCCTGAGATTAGCGCGTTCAAACAAATAAACTCTTCTGCTTTAAAATATTAGTATTGATTAGTCGGTATAAAGATAAGTATTTTGATTTATGTTTATTTTTGTATCGTATCTGTCCCGTCCCTAATGTCGGATTTTTCCGACTTGGGCGTTGTACATCAATACAATTTTCTAAAAATAATATTAGTAATTCTTTGAACTTTGAACATTATTTTAAGGACTTCTAATTAAGAGACTGAAGTGCGTTTGATTGTAAATGATTACTTAATTAACTATTTACCTAATATAAACAACTTTTTGATAGAATACAGCGTAATTAAATAAAAAAGCACATTAAACGAGTTGTGGTATTTTAGTCGGAGATATACGACCCTGGCGAAATGGACCCGAAAATTTTTGTCGGATTAATCCGACGTAGGCGGTTAAAAGGTTAACTCATCGCTTGCTCGGGTTTTCAAGTGGTCACGCAATGAAATTATTACCGATATTGGTAAAAAAAAGAAACACGACATTACTTTTATAATTTGCCGCACTATTAAATACCTACACGTAAGTGGCAGTCTACCCTTCCCCTTATTGAATTCTTCCTCCTTATTTGAACCTCACGTGATTAAAGGACGCCCCCTAACACCAACGTCACACACCACATAAAACCAATAATATGATAAAAATTGTTTGAAATTATGTGCTTTCTTGCTACGTATTCCGCAACTTATCTGACGGTACCAATATGGGCCAGAGGTTTTCTGCTACCCGTAAAATAAATAAATATAGCATATATAAGATAAAACTAGAGCACCCCATCGTCATCTGAAACCTAGCTATAAATAATAACTGGCAACAGTATGTTGAGAAAAAGAAACAAGGCATGCGTTTATATTGGCTACTAGCCTTTGTCAGTGACCTTAGTTGGCGTGAATTAATTATAAAAAAATATTACTTTCCTTTTTTATTTGGATTTTGTTATCAATGAAACCTTGTTTCTAAAAAAAAATTAAGCCTAAGTTACTCCTAATAACACTATCTGCCACTAAAAGTCCCATTAAAATCGGTGCAGCCGTTTCTGAGATGAGCAAACAGACAGTCAGACACTAATTGTTATAAGTACCATATTGATTTTCCGCATTCAGAAAAAACTGGTATTTTGATATTACAAACAGACACTTCAATTTATTTATTTGTATAGACGCCACAACTACACAGAGGCCACCATTTTCCCCGATTAGGGGTTTAAGCCATAAGCTAACTGATGGAAATTACAAAATAAGCTATCAACTCACCATCAACCTGATAGATAGAGTGATTATTATTAATGATAGACGAGGAACCATTTTCCTTGGGTGTATTGTTTTCACAGCGGTGATCTTCAGTCCTCGAAGCTGGCTCCCCTGCTGGCCGCGCTTGGTAATGATGCTGTTGTATTAACACACCAGTAGGACCTGAAAATAGGTTACAGTTTGTTTGTATGTATGTAATATGTTAATAGTTAATTGATCAGAAGAAAGTTATCGTAGTAAGGATCCGCAATGAGTGTGTCCTTGCGAAATGAGATGACTTGTGCTAAAAAAAAAAAACTTAAAACATACAGGGTGATTGGTAATTCGGTGCATTCCTTGAAATGGGTGATACTAGAGTTACAATTTTAACTTCAATAACTTGGAGTCTAAAATGGGTCGTTTTGAAGATATCGAACTTTTAAACTCATCTCAAGTAATACACCTGATCACGAATTATCTGTTTACATAATTAGCAGGATGCAACAAAGCGGCAAGCCCAGAAAGAGATGGCGAGACGAGCTGGACTCGTTTCTAAAGGAAAGGAAGTTGTGGAAGACTTTGCCCTGCGGTGGGGCGTTATGGGCTAGTTGATGGAATAGGATTATTGAATCTCGCGAGGATTGCCTATCCAAAACAAATGGAGCGCATTGTTTTGGGTGCACACTTACATAGCGTTTTTGTCGAATACTAACACAATTTAGATTTTATTGTTTTTAAATTGTTTATTAAGTTAATATTCTAAATTCTGTAGTTAAGTCTGACATCCAGACTTACCAAGGAGTAAGGTATTACCCAGTTACTGAGCATATAAAGCCAGGTTAGACTGGAAGCCGACCCCAAGATAGTTTGGGAAAAGGCTAGGCAGATGAAGATAAAGTTACAAAGCTAAGTATTCCACAAATTGATTTTAATTTTATTTTTTGTTGTATGAATTATAATTATCTGAATTAATAAAATAATTACCTTTAGGAAAAATATGCGTCCAACGCCGTCTGTTACTGGTCAATTTGACAGTAACATGTGAAGGGTCGAACGGGTTGATAAGAGCTCGCCCTGTTCTGATGACGGGCTTGTGGGACGAGATTGAGCTGCGGGGCGAAAGTCTGTTGCTTGAGAGGGGCGAGTCCGTCGCATCACTATTTGTGTCGTAGGCTCCTTGCTTATCTGTGAATAACAATATGTATCAACTGATATACTCCTATCTCCTAATTTGACGTCGTGTAAAATCGAAGAGTAAGATTACTACAATTACATTCTAGTAATTGTAATTCATAAGCGCGCGTCTTCATTAGATTTAAATTGTCATGTTTGACGCGCACCTCTCTCTCTCTTCGTCAACCCTTGGCCAGCGTATGTAGAAGGTTGGTCTTTTCCAAATCCCTTCACTTTTGGCGGTTTTTTGTTAAATCTGCTCTCTCTTCCAAAAACAAAACAAAATCTATATTTATATGTTTTTTTTTTATTTGATTATTTTTGTAACTTACTACCACTAGCTAGTATGTCTGCAACAGTGTGATGTATATCTGGATCCGACATCTTCCTATGATGTAAAGTGGACGTGGGCGGACTCCTTCGACTGATGCCTTCTAACCCAGCCACGGATGTCTTCTTCGTACGTGTCACTCTTTGCACACTACACAAGACACAAATAATAGTTATGTCTGTATAAAATTGTAAATAATAATCACAATATATCCATATCGGCAATTTCTTTTCGATTCCCATTCGACAAAGTTTTATTAGAAATCTCTTAGTAACAGGCTGGGTTTGCAGGGCTGGGTAAAAAAACCCAGACTGAGTTTGTTCCCAGCCCTGCAGGCAATGGGCTCGCCCCCTATTATATGAGATTTAAACATAACTGGTGAAATTTGGGCGTACCACGGGTACACTTCTGCCTTATCCTTCGAGGTAAACAGACGTAATACTACACCGTGTAAATCACCTCATCACGAAGCCGTCAATTCTCGTCCCGAATCAATAATAAAATGGGTAGGTAATTTCTTTTTCTTTTCTTATTTACGGAAATCGGTAAGTGTGAACCACCCGTGTTTTAAACGCGGCCCGTCTGATCCTCGCCCTTTAACCGCGGTTCTACACATACAAACAATCTCAAACGTTTATTCGATTATTTCTTATTCCCTAAACCACGTTAAGGGGGTTATTCTGAAATACTGACAAACTTAAACAACCAAAAAAATCAGCGGTTATTAATATTTAACTAGGTACAGTTATTTTAATTGATTACTAATGTATTTTTTGTCAACTTCCTGAACTTTGATGAGGATGCAAAATAACAACTTGTATTTATAACTATGTCAAGATGGAATGATACTAGTTAATTAATTTACTTTTAAGTAGGTCGAGCTCTCGAAGTAGTAACTTAAAATCTAATAACAGCTATTCAGATCTACGTATAGTAAATGGAAGTCTCACCACGTGCTATGCGCTAAAGGCAACTGAAAAACCTGAGCGTCATACGCGTCGTAATCAAATATAGAATTATGCATATATTCGTCTTCCTTCAACAGCTTCCCTTTCCGCTCGTCTTCGTACATTTTCCTCAGCGGCTCCTGACTTTTCCTCGGCGGCAATTTTATTCTAGGAATGAAGTTTGAATATGCAACCTTTTTGTTTGTGGAATAGAATGACAAGTTGATCCAATGTGGCATAGAGTAATCGTCTATGGAATTGAGATTGTTGTCCTTGTTGTGGAATTTGAGTAGTGGTACTGCATGTAAGGGTTGCTCCCCTACACAGACCAAATCGCTGCCAACGCCGTTGTCTATGATTCTTTGTTTAGTGACATTGGTCAGTTCTCTGTCGACCTCAAAAACTCCGACGCCTGGCGTAATGACCACACTGAGTTGGCCGGTACGATCGAAACATCTGTCCAGATAGTGTTTTTCAAATACTGAAATACAGAATAGTAAGTTTCAGATTAGAGGTCATTGCATGGTTATTGCAAAACATTAGACAGAGCCTATAGAGCTAACTTACTACGAAGAATGACGTTTATCAGCTCAAGCCCGTGTTCTAAAGCATGCCATTCTATAGCAATACTGATGTTACTTATAAAGCGTTTCAAATGGGAATAGCGTCAACGACCTCTATCAATCAACTGTTACTTAAAACTTGCATTATAACAGTTTTATACGTAAAAAAATTTTTTGAGGAGCTCGTGGCTTAATAATAACAGCCGCTCGGGTCGATCTGTAGTTTAAGCCGCGCTTGCCTAGATTGGTCCGTAGATGGGTGACCACCCATCCATACTACATACAGAGTTCCATTCATGTCTTGGAAAGCACGCTAAACCAGGTCTTGAGTTACAGTTAGTCATTGATTAATGTATTTTGTACTAAACTTTTGCATGCCTTCTGGTAAAATATGGCTGTTGCTAATTATATTTTTATGTCACCGTTTTTGTACCCATATTTGCAAAATAAATATCTTATCTTATCTTGGCCTGAAAGTCTGACAACCAGTCCCCAAAGGGTGTCGTATTACCCACTAGCCAGTACTAACTGAGTTGTGGAGGTCAGATAGGTCGCTTCAAGTAAAATACTGGTATTCAGCTGCATCCGGTTAGACTGGAAACCGACGACAACATAGTTGGAAAAAGGCTAGGCAGACAATGATAAGTAGAAATTATTTACCATTTAAACTCATATTTAAAACTTCAAGAAAGTTTCCTTGAGCTGCTGTTGAATTGATGGCTGTTGGAATTTCTAAGTTCGGTCTTTCATGATATTGCAACACAATTTTTTGATAATCAGTGAATAATCGTCTTAACTGTAGGAGAACATTTGACCAGTCTTCATATCTCTCGTTCTGAACTGCCACCCTGTGCAGAAAATTAAATAATTGAAAACAAAACACTAGGTTCCGTGCCTAATCCAGGGTGTAGGGTACACCGAAGCGAAAACGCTTACCACATTATTCTGAACAATAGAAATTTTTCAACGGTACATTTTGACCATGTAGGTATTGTACTTCTCTAGGAAACAGCTGTTTTTTTTATTACCGACGAAAAGTTTCTCAAGTTAGTGGAGGAGCTCGTGGCTAAATAATAACACCCGCACGGGTCGATCTTTAAGGTTAAGCTGTGCTTGCCGAGGTTGCTCCTTGGATGGGTGATCATAATTACATACCGAGTTAAACACGTTAAGAGGGGACTCTAGTCGGTAATTGAAAGTATTTGATTTGAAGAAACTATTGCCGTGGCGCTGCACCCGACCAAGCCCCCGTAAAGTGCGAAAAGGACAACTGCAGCTCAGGCTGATTTTACCTACAAAAATCTTGACCAAAAGACGTTTTGTATTCCGCTGTTTTCTTCTTCAAAACTAAACCGATCTAAATAATTCTTACATCAAAAAGAGGAAAGGTATATCTATACTTCCATTATTTTCTTTTTTGTTAAAAACTTATCTATTTTTTCTAATAGTCGTCTGAACATGGCGGTAAAAACGGGCTTTTTTTCGGGTTTTTAGATTGTCATAATTCTTTTAGTGATTATGTTTAAAAAAAAAAAGGAAATGATAGGAGTGCTTAATAAGACCTAGATTTTGGCGCTACCTCAGTACTATAGGCTTTCGAAATTACTCTCTTTTCTTATAATGAAGTCAAATCTTACATACTAAAATTATAGATCTAAATACCTGTAAAAGTCTTCATAAAATCTACCTCTGTAGTCTTTTTGCAAACATTCCTTCATGTGTTGAGGGAACTCTTCCAGTGATTTAGCTTTATAAAATGTTCTTGAGAATAACACTATGGTCACCTCATGATTGCTGCCATTTTTCTATGAAAACAGATACTGATTATCAATACTGTCACCATTGTATGTTGTATTGTCTATTTTGCAATAATAATAATAATACTACAGACACTGAGCACAGTTTCATGGGAAATGCTAGCTACCCATTTACCCAATCTCCTTTTGAACTATATTTACTTTTATCCTTACCTTCCATTTTGCAAAAAGATCCGCAAGAAATCCGTTTACCGCCTTTTCGAAATACAAGTCACCATGTATATCAAAGTCCCACATTTCAGAAGACATCTGTATGAACAGGTAGACCATGGAGGTAGAAGATCTGAACACAATCTTGGTATCTTCTGTGATGACTCCACAAGCTACTCTGTCACCCTGAGACCACATCTCGTAAACTTGACATCTTATGGCACCACCACAGTATTCAATCTTCTTGTTTAAGTACACACAGGTGCTTACCTAGAACATTATTGTGGTTGGTATAAAAAATATTGGATACAATTATTTTTTTAACCTTGCCCAACTCGACGAATTTCTCCTGTTTCAAGTGTGCATTAACAAACACTGAAACTCACATACACAAAAGCAAACTATAGTATAGTATCTACTATATTTTATATTTATGTAGTAAACCAGTCAAATACAGAACTTCAGAGCATTGGTAGAAGTGGCATTGTCAACTCTCTCCAAACAAATCAAGCATGTTTCCATTTACTTGCACTAAGACATGTGACATTCAGAAACTGACGCGTCTGAATCGAAGTTGAGCACTTAATGCACTCTAGTCGCCACGATTTTCAAGAGCACGATATGATTGGTTTAGACTGTCGGTGCGGCGATTCTTAGCTCTGGGGCAACAATTCTGAGTGATTACATGGACACTATATTTTATCCAACTTTCTACAAAGCAAATTAAATAAACAAGATACCAAGCTATTCTTCAACCGCCACATTTCTGACCTCCCCATATACTGATCTTTGAATGTGAGCTCCACAGAGTCCAGAGCCACATCCACCACATTTACAATGTTCACGTAAACATCAGCAAATGTTCGCAATTGGAAAGTTGTGGCTATGCTCTGTTCCACACTGATGGTATCTGTAAAAAAGACCAGGAATTTAAAACAGTCTCCAGAGACAAAAATTGTTGTCTGTAAAGTTGGTTTACGGACGATAGTTTAACGTGACAACGTCATAACAAAACAAGCGTACAATGAGCGTAACGGTACAATGAGTCATTCTTTTTCATGCATGCAGCCGGCGTTCATCGATTTATTAGACGTTGTCACGTCAAAAGCAATTCTGTACTAATTATGACATTGATAGGAACGCAATGAAAACTTGAAATTAGATTTTTCACTGTGTTTGTAGTTATAAAAAGTTGGTGGTTTGTATATTTTGCTTGATTTTTTTTAGATTAAAAGACCCGTAATAGCAGTATAAAAAACACATCTCTTGCAATTATAAGCCAATCTGGAACATGTTTTCTATTCATTTAGATTTTGCAATTATTAAATCCTAGTTTTAAACATAGCAGATTCATTTATCTAGATTTGTAATTATTGGCAATTTTCAATTAAGATTAAGCATTACAGTCTTGCAATATTCAAGAATATGGAATTATAGTATCAATTTTACTATAATGCAGGAGGTTAGCATTTGACCTCTTTATCTATAATGATTATTATGAATAAAGGAACGTAATGGAAAGTGCCTATGATTCTTTAGTGTTATAGAACGAAAGCGTTCTCTTTCCTTTTTTGTTGTACCTGGCAACGGCCACAATGGTTACATATTTAGTTACACAACATCAAGCCTGCATACTTATAAAAGTAAATGACTGCCTTGTTGGTCCTTCGAAGTTCACACATGGAACGCAATGATCAATAATTTGAGTAATAAAAGTTTACTTGACTTAATGAGTCCTGCTCTTTATGCAACTCCACCTGCACTTTTGGAGACCTTTCCAAAGTCCTAATCAACTATTATACTGATACTTTAGTTTAAATAATTATGGAAATAATGAACACAATGAAGAAGAATGCTGAATTTATTTTTGAACAATTAATAATAATGTATTGAAGATTAGTACAGCTATGGTGGGTCTGACAATTAGTCTTATCAAGGGGTATATTACCCAGTAATCAGAGGTCAGATAGGCAGTTGCTCCATGCAAAATACTGGTATTATGCTGTACCCGTTTAAACTGGAAGCCAACCTCATGTAGTTGAAAAGTCTAGGCAGATGATGATGGTGGATCTCATACCTCTTCCACGTCCTGGTGCATCCACTCTGGTAACTTGTAGTAGCAGGCGCGGGTAATCATTTTCCGGATGATATATCTCAACAATATCCTTTTCTTTCAGGCCAGGGTAATCTTTTAAATTAATTATTAGGTCGAGAGCTACAAAATTTTAATGAAAGGTATTACAAATTAGTAAAATAAATAATACAATACTTAATGAAAAGTACAATTTGAGTCTCAGAGATAAATCAATGTGGAAAACTAACAGAGATAGCTGAACTATTAACGGAAACTGGAATTCTCAAAAAATCGACTTGTTTACTTCATGGATTATGCAAAACAAATAAACAAAACAGTGTTTTTTAATTAATATTAAAAATACAATAAACTTACGACTGAAGCTAGATTGGTGGACAATAAGCTTGAAAGACTTCATTTTTGACGCCTTCTTTGTTATTGGTTACTATGCACTATTGTGATATTCTATTCCATGACCAAAATAATGGAGATGGTGCGCACATATTAATTTATGAGTGTTTTAAAAAATGAAGCCACAATAATAACCCGTCACAGTAGCACAAACAGAACAACAATGTTTGACATTTCCTACTTGACACTGGCTAAATGCACAGACCGTGCGAAGTCAGAAAAAAAAAAAAAAAAAAAAAAAAAAAAATGTTTGACATTGACAGTTAATTGCACAGAGTTTTTATCTTAGAATAATAACTAAAGCAGAAACTCATTATACCATCAAAGTCAGTCAGTCAGGCAACACTATTGTCAGTGCCTGGTAACTATTAATTCCATGGAATCAATTGACAAAGAATAAGGATAAGAATCATTTGTTTGCATAAAATACAGGTTATCAGATAAAGAACGAGAAAGTGTTTCCCTAGTTTCCCTACCCAACCCATTTATGCCATTTGCTGGAAATCTACCATGCATGGCTGACCAGCCCCCGTATCCGTATACACAAACGCTTCGATTCGATAAGTCGTATAATAATATCTATCTTGTTTTGGCATTACAAAAGCGAGCGAGATAGACATAAGACTTTCCGAATCGAAGCGTTTGTGAATAGGGGGCAATTGTCATCGACACGCTAAGATGAATACCTATGAGAAGAATAGTCAAGATCGATGTCACTGTCACTGTCAAATAGGCATTGACATGACGTTTATTCAGCAGCTGTTGTCAGTGTTTACGTGTGGTTGAGGTTGAAAGTCTGAGATGAAAAACATAATAACGGTATTTTTTAACATATTCTCTGAGTAACATGGTCCGATTAATAAACCTAATAACTATAGATGCACTTTAGAAAATTGCAGAGGAGTTAAAAATTAGCGACACAATGCATCTATCAGATTTTGAGAATGTTGTTAGCAGCCTAGCTGTAGTTACAACGATTCTGCAGTTTTTATCTGGCGCGTAAGTATAAAACGGTACCTTTATGCATGTTAACGTTTATGCGACATAATGTGATTTCTTTGTATAACTTATTTTACACCTGTTTTAGTCTTGTGTGTAAACAATACGTCGTTAACCGAACGACAGCTGAAACCTCGTCACTACCTTTTGTTTGCGGAATGCTTTGGTAAGTAAAGCCAATTAAAATGCGATTAGTCGAGGTAAATGACTGAAACAATTAACCTTTCTCATTTATTCTTACAGCTGCTGCCTGTGGTTGCTCTATGGATTAGTAAAACATGATAACATCATAGTTTTAGTCAATACTATAGGCATAACATTGATGATATCATACACTGCAGTATTTTACATATATACATTTAAGAAATCAACCATTTTAAAACAGGTTGTTGGAGCAGTTGCCTTAGTGATATTCATTCTATATTATGCCGTTACAGAAGATGATAAAAAAGTACTTTTTAGTACACTAGGTAAGCATTTGTATTATCTATTACATACTAATATAATGACACTTGAATTGTTATCATTATACATCCTCATTGTTAATCACTGGCTTTTTGTTTTGATAAAAATGACCAAGTTTAAACATTTTGTGATAACATCCTGAATGAATAATACAGGATGCAGCTAGAATGTAAACAACTTCAAATGAAGATATTTTTCTCTCTAATAATTATATGAAAGTACTATACATATTTTCATATATAAATTGAGTTAAACAGGCTTAGTGATTTTTGCTACTTCAAATATAGGTACATAGTATTAGAGACACAAATATACTGCTTTTGGCATTCTAGATTGATCATGATTTACCCTTTAAATAATCCAAACAAAAAAGTCTGAAACTGTTGCATCTTGAGTCTGGTGCATAATTCATGTAAATGTCAAATAAAAATAGAGATCAAACAACTGCAAAATTTTACTTCATATTATTGGGAGCAAAAAATAGTGATGGACATTCTAGCTGCCCACCTTTTACAATATTTTAAATACCTTTTAATACTTTAATTAAGTTATTCTGTTTCACATTTCAGGACTGATGGCTTGTTCCTTTACTATACTGACAATAGCAGCCCCTATGAGCAAACTGCTGTATGTATTAAGAGTAAAGAGTACAGAATGTCTTCCCTTCCCTATGATACTGATGTCTTTTTTCGTGTCTATGCTGTGGTTTCTCTATGGTACCATAAAGGATGACAACTTTTTGTGGGTATGTTCATAACATTGCCAGCAATATTATTTTCTTCAACAAGTAGAATTTAATACCTAGGCAGGTAGTAACTTCTACTCACTCTCTCTCACTGATGGATGGCAAGCTGCACAGTCAACAAGTACATACGGGAAAATTTGAACCATATTCTTAAATAATAAGTTTGAAAATCTTTGTAGCTTGATGTGCTGGCGTCTACTATAAGATTTTTTGGATGCAAACAAATCCTTTTCATATTTTTATATGTATAATAATTTCATACATAACTATTCTAATTATTATTTTGTTCACAGATGACGAATTTGTTTGGTGCTGCATTGGCTTTTATTCAACTCTCTCTTTTTGCCATATATCCTAATAAATCGCAATCACCTAGCTCAATGAAACATCTTATAGCATAATGTCACAAGTATTGTGCGAAAACAAACTGTGAGTTCTGATGACTAATACATAGTTCAATTTAATTTATAAAATAACAATCCAGGTCTTTAAAGGGTTTCCCATGGCTTCTTAAGTTGGTTAGTGTAAATAATTAAGAAAAACTGATAAACTAAAAAATCTTGAACTACTATTAGAACCTAATTTAACTAAAAACAAATAAAATAAATTTAAAATGAAGAAACTCTGCCATTCCTTTAAGGGACCGGGACTATTATTAAAAGTAGAATCATAAATAGTATTTATTATAAAATAGATCTGATCTCAAGAATTGTATTCATATTTATTTAAATAGCCATGACTTCTGTGCCAGTACCTTGATACTATCAGTATTATGCTTGTACTTAGGTATAGGTCTTAATGTTATCTTGAATTTAGAATCTCAGGTAATAACCATGTTTTCGAATACTTACTTCGAATCTGAAGCTTAATGCTCTTCATGACTAAGATCTCTTCCAAATCAAGAAAGATCGAAAAGCAAAGCAAGAAAAAAAAAAATTGGGCTTGTTTTTGTTACGGATTGTCACTTAAAAATCGACTTGCCTGAAAGTAAATATTTGACTGACTAGTAAATTGCCTGATTCTGATTTGGAACTTAGTTAAAGGTACAAAATGTGTTATGGTTTAATAATATAGTAAAACAGTCTTGTAAAGTTATTAAAACAAAATAATTTATGTAGTATAAACAAAACAAAAACAATGGCGATGTAACCGGGACATAACGCATCGGATCAACTGAGGATGGATGAAATGGCGACAGGTCACTGGAACAACTTGCGACTCACGGATGCCCCTCAAGTTAAAGGGGAAAATATACAAGTCCATGATACCTGTCGATGTCTGACCTGTCGTACTGTATGGATCGGAATGCTGGGCTGTGAAGAAGACGGATGAAAAAAGATTGCATGCAGCAGAGATGAGAATGTTGAGATGGATGTATGGAGTGACTAAAATGGATTAGGTTAGAAATGAGCATATAAGAGGAAGTTTGAAAGTGGCGCATGTTACAGAAAAGATGAAAGGGAGTCGTCTGTCTGGGTACGGACAAGTGATGAGGAGCGATGGAACACATGTGACTAATAGGGTGATGAATATAAATGTAGATGGATGAAGAGGGTGAGGAAGACCGAAGAAAAGATGGATAGATTGTGTGAAAAATGATATAAAGGAAAAAGGAGTAAATAATAGCATGACGAATGACAGAGGAGAATGGCGGAAAAAGACGTGTTGCGCCGACCCCAAATAAATGGAGAAAGAGCAGGAAGACGATGATGATACAAAACAAAAAAAAAACATTTTAAGTATAATTTTCCAATGCTAACAAACTCTTTTTTTGTAATATATTATGAACGAAAAATAAAGTTTATGAAATGGCAAACAATATTTTATTGAATAACACGTAAGCACGACGCCCATCAGACGAAACAGATTCTCTGCTTCGGCCAAAAATGGAAGTTTGGCTAAAAACGTGACATGATTACAGAATTATTATGTCATAACATCATCAAATTATATCTGAGGACCGCTAACTTTACTATATGATGGATCTAAATAATCAGTAACTTTATCAATAATCGGTTTAGGAATACAGCTGGTATGAAAAGCGCACACACAAAACGCGACGATCTTGACATTATAGCGAGTCATGGTGCGTAAGTAGCGAGAGAACCCTAAAAAGTGCACCGTGGGGTGTTCTACTAAACCTTCGAATTTCAATTCACTCGGCCACACTTGGAAGGCAATGACATCATACGTTTTCTCGTCTTGGTCATACTCGTGCGCTCTTTCAATTTTTTGCACGACGAACAGGGTAATGTTTCTATAGAGCTCGTTATTTTTCGTAAATGTTTTATGAGTAATATGTATAATATGCTGCTGTTCTCGACCCACTATATCAGTATCGATTTTCGACATGTTATGACAACAGCAGTATTGTCCAACACCTGCGTCGGCGCATGTCCATTTTAAACCCACTACTAAAAGTTTCTACTAACTTAAACAGGAGTCCAGCATGCCAGACCCTGTCAAAGGCCTGCCTGATATCCAGGAAGACAGCCGAGCAATATTTTTTGTTTTCCAGAGTGTTGCTGATGGTATTTGTCAACCTATGTACCTGCTCAATGGTGCCATGCTGCTGTCTGAATCCAAATTGATGCCCAGGAAGGATAGAATTTAGATGAGGGCGCATTCTATTGAGGATATTTTTTTCAAACAACTTGCCAACCAAAGGCAGGAGGCTAATTGGTCGATAAGACGAGGCTTTTTCTGACGTTTTACCAGGTTTAGGTATCATAACAACCAGTGCAAGTTTCCACTGGAATGGGTAGTTGGAGAGTCTCAGGCAGGCATTGAAGACCATCACTTAGAACATTATACCTTTATTGGGAAGGTTGTTTAGGAGTATGGAGTCTAATAGATCATAGCACGGTTCTTTCTCTGATGTAAGAGCTTTAATCTCAATCGACAGCAAGCCTAGTAATACCCTCTTCGGCAAATTTGTGCATTCGGAACTTAATTTTGTCATCCTTTATGGTGAATATATATCGTACACTGCAAATGTGATTTATGTTTGTGAACTCTTTCACTGAACGTTTGTACTGACTTGAAAGTTTTCGCATAATTTGGTATTTATAAAACACCCCGGGGTGTTGATGAGGAAATCTTGAGTTTCTGAAAGAAAAATTGGCTCATTCTAGTTATTTTTACACCTGTCAACAAACAAATTGCTTACCAACAAATTAACGAAGTTGTAGAACTTACCTTTGATTCTGAAGTCTTCTATCGCGGAGATGAAATCAACCAAACCACTCATCATCTGCCTAGCCTTTTCCCAAACTATCTTGGGGTCGGCTTCCAGTCTAACCGGATACAGCAGAGTACCAGTATTTTACATGAATCGACTGCCTATCTGACCTCCACAACCCAGTAACTGGGTAATACGATACCCCTTGGTAAGACTGAATGTCAGACTTTTTGGCTTCTGACTACTCGTAACGACTGTCAAAGATCTACAAATGACAGCCGGGACCAACGGCTTAACGTGCTTTCCGAGGCACGGAGGAAACTCGGTATGTAATTATGGTCACCCATCCACGGACCAACCTCGGCAAGCACGGCTTAACCTTAAAGATCGACCCGGGCGGCTATTATTATTTAGCCACGAGCTCCTCAAATCAATCAAACCAATAATCTTATATAATATATTTGGGATTCATTGCAAGATTCTCGATTGGAGCACAATCATGATTCTATTTTGAGGTGATATGAATGATTGAAAATACATATTTTATTGTAATAATGTCTATGGTTGCAGCATACGAGTCGATGGTATTTGTTTGTAAATACTCCGAAACTGCTCTAACTTATAGTTCACCAAGACAAGCTTTTAAAGTCTTGAGGAAATTGAGCCATAAGTTCTACATTACAAATTATCATGGAACTTACCGCTATCAATAATTATTGGAGTATCAGTTGCATCATAGTAGCTCTTTTCCTGTCGAGAGTAAAAAAAATGTGACACTTCGATATCCCCAATATTACAATAATAAATAATAGGTATAATCAGTACACATAACTCTTATTTTTCTTCGATTCTGTAATTTACATAATGTCAGCATTGTCTGAAATAATAATCGCTTTTAATTCAGTTTCTTCCTTATTTTTTTCCGTAATAACTATAAATTTTGATACTTGTACAGATTTTAATGAATATTATAAGTATTTAAATTTTGTGCATATCTCATTACACAATATATATACCGTATTTATCTTAGTTTCGTGGTAGTCCATAGTTGGAGCCCAATCCAGACTTCAATTTAATAATAAAAATACCAAGCGACCTACCTGTGAGGCATAACAACGTACTGTTTAAATTTTATTGCGGTTTCACTACTAGGTTTTATTTTAATTGTTTAATGAATCAACGTTTACTTACGTGTTTATACCTATGTGGGTAGTAAAGGTACGGTTAAGGAGTAGGTACTAAATACATCGAGTGTTGTTTCCACAGCCGCACTAACCATCACCATAGTGTACACGTAACTATGTGGCTTAAAACTTGAATTAGGTACCATTCTTTGTGTTACAAATTCCGTTATTATGTACCTATTAAGTTTAAAACAATTACACTACCACTACATAGACTGCTTCTTTGGTCTCGTGGTTGCAAGCGCGACTGCTGAGCGTGGGGTCTTGGATTCGATTCCCTAGCCCGGCAAAAAGTGCTATAGAGGTTTTCCATTAGGAATTTCTCAATTGTCCAAGACTCCAAGCCCGGAGTTTGGAAGTTAGCGGTATGATATCACCGTGCCTCGGAAAGCACGTCAAGCCGTTGATCCTGCTGCGCCTGATCTCTCTCCGGTCGTGTCGGATTGCCGTCCCATCGGACTATGTGAGTAAAAGGAACAGAGAGTGCACCTCGTGTCTGCGCACACACTTGTGCACTACAATATCTCCATAATCTCGCCGATGACAAATTTCCACCAATATTGGCCGCCGTGACCGAAAACGAAGACTATAATATACCACTGCCTACCTTTTTTTCTTCTTCACTACCGTCATATTCGAAATTCTATACCATTCTTTAACCATAGTGTGATTAATTCCAAACCGGCACGAACGAGTTTCAGTTAGTGTAGTAGTCTCAAACGGGCCGGCAAGAGAATGTGTATGGACCTACCATACACATTCTCTTGCCGGCCCGTTTGAGACTTTGAGACTCTACTGAGTTCACTGACGGTCGACAACTTTTCAAACTTATTTGTTATGGCCTAGTGGTGAAAAGTGGCAGACCGTCAGTGAACGCGGTAGTACATGCTTGATATCCTTAATGCACTAAACCAATCTGATTGTCTGCTTTTTTTTCGGATCTTGTCGTTATGAATACGGGAAACCTCGTAACTGCTAGGCAAGTGTACAGGCAAGGCATAGATAGTGCAGCTTGATAGTAAGGACAGTGCCACAGTGAGTTGATGTTACCAAGGCCGAAGCTACGCGGGTAGGGGCTTCATAAAACCATACGTACGTGTCACAATCTTCTTCGAGGTGTTTTCGAAACACGATCCCGCAGGATCGCTGCCCGCGCACTTATGTGTAAAAAATATGTGCTGTCAAATTGAATCATGCTACCTATAACCTAAGCTTGAAGTAAAAGGGAAGAAATAAAAAAAAGTTTAAACTATCTGCATTTTAATTTTTTCTATATAATATACCAAAAGAAACGTGCTATATTGTGACATGAGCTAGTAAAAAATAGAATACCTAGTACCTACCTAGTTAAGTACTATATTATCCAATGATCTAGCATGCTTCACCGATCCATGATCTTGCATCCTTTTGACAAACACAATACAAGCGGTCTCTCCGTTTAAGAGCACACTTACCTAAACCTTGATAGTAAGAAATAGAGCTGATTTTCCCAAGAACGTAATACCTATTTGTCCGCAGCACCAATGCTTCGTAAGTAGTGTTACCAGGTGACATAGTCATTGCCACAACATAAAATGTTTTAGTTTTGTCTTTGTCGTAATAGAAATGTATTCTGGTAACGTTTCTTAGAGAAGGACTCGCACAACCCCAGCATCTTTGCGTGTCTATATTCATACTTAATCCTTGAATATATCTCACAACCGCGTTAACGCTTTTTAGTCCTATAGGGTCTTGAATAGTAAGAGGATACAGTTTGTGACAAGTACACCACTTTTCCTGAATTTCCGCGTCCTTACATGTCCGATTGCTGTCTATCACTTTTAACATCGAATGGCAATGCGGACACCCTTCAGGTGCTAGGACACTATAATTACTGCACAGAGATACTTTCTTTATATCTAAGAGGGTGCTATAAACATCATAAGGCGTTGTCAAGCGACCCTGGTTGATCACCAAAGCTTTGTATGCCATTGATTGTTTTCCTTTAAAAAGTAATGGAGTCCACACAAATTTCATTGGGAGACGATCGTCATAATAGCTTTCCATTGTAAGACGGTGTCTACCGAAACGTAAGCCGTGGGCGCTCAAAAAAAAAATGAACGTATTCGTCAAAACACCAGTGTAAATCAACTGGTTCATGAAGTTTTCTATCAGTTGATCCGCGTCTTCCGGCCGACTGTTTTCATCGCGACTAAATGAGTTAATCCAAAAAAATCCGAAAAATGAGTCTCTTTTATAAGTATTAGCAAAGTCCACAGCGTAATCTAACACCTGTTGTCCTGATGATACCCTCCCTGCACATAACGATGACGTGTTATAGCGATTATTTTGTTCATTGAGAAAAAACGGTTGCATGAAATGATCTGTGGGAGCCTTCTGAAATGCGTAGTCTTTTTTAAATGTACTTCCTAAGTTATCTTCACCATATGCTGTAACATAACCGGCGTCTTTGAATGCTTGCCAAATGAAGAGGTAGTTACAGTCATCCATTGCAGCAAAACATTCTCTAATTACTGAAGTCATGTTTTTTCCCGTTAATGCTGCTATTATATTGGGCAATGTGTCATCTGCAACCTGTTTAGTCATTAACACTATTATTAAGTTTAACAAAAAGTAAACGACATAAAAACATTGAAAATTAAGGTAATAAGTGATGTGCCTACCTTATTATATCCTCGAAAGCCAAGCCAGCTGTCTTCTGCCAAGTGACGGACTGTTCTTGGCATGGTAGCCAGGAAGCGAGGTAAAGACATCGATTGCATTCCTAGTATTAGCACATTGTATTGGACTTTACAAGTTTCTGTATCTTTTGCTGGTTTTGAGATTTGCAGTTTCCTACTGAAGGCGTACTTGTCTTCATAAATTATATGCGATGTATCGTTCTCATCAAATTCGGAGCAAATTACGCGTACAAAATCAGATTGAAGAGTTATTATGGCCTCGTCCTGGAAATCTGTACAGTTACTGAATCTGAAATAGCCATTGTAGATAGTCAATTAGCTACTCTTCTAATAAGTAAACTAACTATACCTACTCTCAGTTTTTAATATACTCGTATATTGCTCATTAGTATGTAGATAAATATTGTTTAAATTGTTTTACATAAACTTGCTAGACTGAACCGTCAATAAACTGCACAGGAATCACAAGGAAAACACCTAGTTGGACAGAGTTTCAAAGTCTTCCCAGGTTTTCGTGAAGATTCCCGCAGGTGATTTTCCTTTATAATGATAGTAGCTAAACCGCCAGACGTTGTTCTGTCTGGTCTGAATATTTTCTGGATGTCGAGAACAACGTCAACTTCAAACAATAATTAGGAACCTTACAGATTCCAGTACAAATCAAAATTTTAACAAAATCAAATCAATTTTGTATAAAGATGGTTAATATCTACTTACAATAATTTGACATGGTCGTGTGGGTTTTGTAGAGTGTCAATTATAAACTTATGGCAACATTGAATGCGAATATTTTGCTTAGCGGATTTTCTCATCTTTTGATATTTTATTCTAGCTATTACTTTATCGTCATCATATTTTCGCAAAAATACGGCTCGTTTTCCACACATATCTTCCATAGTCTTAGTTCTGTTTCGTAAATACTTTCTGTATTTGATCATAGCTACGGGTATTTTGCATCCTGGAGTGTCTATCATTCCAGCTAAAATCGAAAATCAACATTAATTATTATTAATAAAACAACGATTAAAACATAACTACTTATTTTTTTTTTTAAACCGGCACTAAAATTCCGCTAAATCGTTAATTAATAATAATAATAATTGTTTATTTGAACCAAGAACACACGTTACAAAATTATCGCGATCGGTAATAGCCACATTAGTAGAAACTGTGTCGTGGCTATTAACGGGCACCTCCAAGACAGAGATGACAAGTAGGTTCCAGATTATAATTAGTTATAACTAGGCTTAAGGTCTAGTGTGTGTGTGTGTGTGAGAGTGTGTCGTGTGTGAGAGGAAAATAATAAGGTATTTTCTTTTAGTTTTTTACTAAATTCTCCAATTCTTCGTACGTAAGGGTGGACAACCATTGGTCAGTGAGCCGCTTACACTCTCGAGAAGTGTGTGGATAAATATTTCGTACCCTATTTACTCTGTTGTATAATACAGGAGCCATGAACTCGAATTGTCGTCGTACTAATTGGAGTTTAGACGAGTAAGTTTGGCAGACTCTGTCGGACCTACGTTTATGTTAGTGCGAATCAGGATCGAAGAAAAGCTCAGTATGCTTACGTAGAATTACGTTTAGGACGAAGGAGTGCCTTACCGAGGGTACTTTACATAGGGCGTACAGTTTCGCTGTAGGGAAACGAATGGGTTTATGCGTCATGACCTTGAGCACAGGTCTCTGCGCCCTCTCCAGACGTAGTAGGAGACATTTCCCGGCGTTACCCCAGGCCGACACACAGTACGTGATGACAGTGTGAGCAAGAGCAAAATAAACCACTCTAAGGGTAGAAAACTCGGCTGAACTTCTAAGGTTTTTAAAAACAAATATTAACTTTCTAACCCTAGATACCAGTATATTAATTTGCCCAACCCATGTCAGCGCACTGTCAATCAGTATACCGAGATATTTGACTGAATCCGTACGCTTGATTTTGGGACAACCACAGTCAATGTTCGTAACAACATTGCATTTATGCGCAGTCAGAGAGAATGCGGATGTTGGCTGTGATGTAAGTCTCGGACCAAACGTGACAAACGCAGTTTTTTCCACGTTTAGGGTGAGCAAATTCTGTGCAAGCTACTTCATAGTAGACTGTAGCGCTGATTCGGCGACAGAAAGTGCCTCAGCCCAATCCTTGCCCCGTACCAGTATGACTGTGTCATCAGCGTATGAAATTAATTTGGAGTTAGGTAGGGAAAGTTTACAGAGGTTGTTAATATATATAAGGAACAGGGTGGGACCAGGAAGACTGCCTTGCGGGACTCCAAACTTAAGAAACATTTCGTTACTGGTAAGATTATCTATTTTAACAAATTGTGAACGGCCATTCAGATAACTCTTGAAAATATCAAGAGCGAGGCTTCGAACCCCAATCAGCTCCAGCTTATTGAGCAAAAGGGGGACAGAGGCGGTGTCAAAAGCCTTCGAAAGATCAAGGAAAATAGCAATAGTCTTTTGTTTATTGTTGAGATTTTGAGCCACTGAGCCCAATAAATCCAGAACAGCGTCTTCAGTATTTTTGTCTGCTCTGAAACCGTATTGGTTGACAGCGAGAACATTATGTGCATTGAGATAGTTGAGCAGTCGGATGTTTAATAGGTATTTTTTCAAGAAGCTTAGATAGGATAGTCAAAACGGAAATTGGTCTGTAGCTTGTAAATTGGGTGTACCAGGGCCCTTTTGAAGACCGCAGGGAATACTCCAGCTGTAAGAGCCAGGTTGAATACGTGACAAATGATAGGGACAAGAGTTTTCCTGGCAGCACTAATCAGAGTCGCAGGAATGCCATCCCATCCCACAGCACAATTCAGTTTGAGGGCTAGGATGAGGCGATCAGTCTCCTCATTTTCCGTAGGGAAAATGACCATAGAGTTATGATGTGGAAAGGAGTTACCAAGGACAGAGGAGCTGGCACAATCGTCACTCACTGGAGGCACAATATTGGAATTATATAACTGTTTTGACCCTAAAGTTTACTAAAGTAGTAATACTTTTATCCAAGCGTCGCATCGGGTGACCGTTATCAGCAGCTATTTTTTGTTGTTCATCATACTTTCATTATTGCGGTCCCCCGAAATAATTAAAGTTTATAACTTAGTACCTGGTTCCTTTTGTTCTTCATCTAAAACATTGTAATCATTTTCTTCGAATGTTTTCAAGTCCTTGTATACTTCGTCTAATGGTATACGCGAAAACGGAGTCCCAGACACATCATCGTCGCCTGGTTTCTGGGGTTCGTCAGTTTTGTGCTTGTAAATTGTTAACCAACAGACGTAAGCCACCAGTGCAATAACAGTTACAGTTGCAAAAACACCGATTGTAATTTTAATTTGTCTCGTGCTGTATTTCCTTGTTAACTTTCGAAGTCTGGAAGTAATAAATAGGAACCTTAGTGCAATTGATGGCATTATAACTTTTTTTTTTGAGTTTGGTTAAAATGATCTGCAGCCATTGAACTATATTACTAGCGTATCTGCAGCTCTTTGACTTCGTTTTAATTTTTGTTTTTATTTGGATAAGTATTCAATAAGAAATTTAAATAAAATTGAAACTCACTAACCTTGCTATCGGAGTCAAAAATATTTTCAATATTTTTCTGAAGAATACACGCACTTTACTATTTTTCCTTTCCATTTCAATAAAACTGCTTTTAAACAACGTAGTTGTAATGAGCAGTCACAAAGATGATTGTTGTTCAATAAATCCGAATGTTTGCTTGCGTCGAGCACGCGTCGAAGGCGTTTTGTAAATAAATACTGGCGGCATAACATGACAATAAACATCCTTCAAAACGTACTAAAGTAGTAATTCTTTATTTATTGACATCTTGTGAGTCGTGTCGTGAGCATAATGAGCCGGAAACAAGTAGGTACTGTTCGGCCCACTGGAGTGTTAGGTCAGGATATTCAGCATGTACCGAGTCACAAGACACTAGGTACAGTAAAGAAAACCGCAGTCTTGGTTCACTGATTTAAGGTCCGTTTCCACCAAGCGGAAAAATCCGCGCGAACTGTTTTTGATGCCCCTGAAATAAAGGACTGTATAATTATTGCCTTTAAGTATAACATTTATCATCGTCTTCTCGCGCGTGATCTAGGATGCGCGAGCGCCCAATTTTATACTTAAATGCAATTCTGATACTGGAATAAAGGATTGTCTATCCCATCCCGTCGCGCGTCGCGACGCGCGGGCCGAAACCGAGCAAAGCCTTTTACTATAAATCTTACTGGCATAAAGCATGCTACCATGTCCTGCGTGTTTTGAGAGTAGGTACCTACCTGAACGTAACAGGAATAGGATCGACACCCTAAAATAAGATAGGTACCTTGTCTATGGAAGTTTTTTTTTTGTTGGCATCGCTCGGTTTGTGCATTTAGCCAGTGTCAAGTTATTCTATGGAAGTTCTCTCAGACTCCTAAAAATTGAAAAAAAAAAAACACGTGTAGGTATACAGGTTGTAAAGGACAGCGACGCGAAAATGCTTACCACATACTCAGTGCATCATTCTGACAATGAAATCTTTCATCAGTAATAATAAAAAACAGTTGTTTCCTACAAAAGTGCAATACCTACACGGTCAAAATGTATGGAAAAGCTGATTAATTTATTTTTCATTACTCATACTCTGAAAGTAGATCTGAATTTGCCTGAAGAGCGGGTTGAAAGTAATACTTTTCAGCCCTAGGGAGAATCGCTTTCAACTGACAGATGTCAAATAATAAAAAAAAAAACTAGTTCTATTTTCACATTTTTATTGAACCATGTTCCAACTTTCTATGCAGCCACGATGTAAAATTGAAATAACTTAAGATAAGTATTGATTAAAGGATATATATTTTTAAAACACTTTATTATAATTTAGTTTCAACAGTTTTTTTTTTAAACAACATTGATTTGGGCAAAATATTTACCATATTTTCAATGATGAAAATGAAAAATAAAGGCTGAATAGCTTGACTGACCACAGAAAAAAAACAAAACAGGCGGGAAAGCGGCAAACGGTTTTACTCATTTTTTCTTTAGCTAATTCGTGTTTTTATTTTTATTTTCCTTGTACTATTCGTAATGAAAAGCACAGTGTTTACCTCGGGTTAAAGACTTATTTAGTCCCTCGAACTATTGGCGCCCTCACTGCGTTCGGGCGCCAAACCCCGTCTCGGGACTAAATAAGTTACTTTCACCCCTAGGGTAACAATGTACTGTTTCGTTTAAGAATGATGTACTGAGTATGTGGTACCTAAGCGTTTTCGGTGTCCCTTACGCCCCGTATATGTGCCTGTTTTGACGTGACAACGTCTTATAAATTGGTTTGCCGGGTGACACTTCAAGAAACTGCGTTACGCTCCGCTCACGTTATGCGCTCACAATGAGAGCGAGTGAGAGGCACGCGTCCCTTCCACTCGGGCATGGTTAGCCCGCCTAAGAGCGAGAGAGACAGACATAAAAAGTGAAAGGCACGCGCAAATAAATGTTTTAAATTGTTACTATTATTTCATCCTTCTTCCTACTATACGAATGAATATTCACATTTTTTTTTTTTTATTATTTTTTTTTTTTATTATAATCTTGCAATCAGTCGGTAGACTATGAGCAGATGAGATGAAATAATTTTGTTGCTTTCAGAGCTAAATCCCCTTTGGGAAAATCTCCATACTGATTTAAGTGCAGCTGTCAATTTCCAAAATATGCCGCCTTTTCAGCCTGCGTATTGATTCGGGAATAGTTAACTGCACTGCTAGTTGGTTCGGATGGATTGCAAGTCGTGCTTTGTATTTGGAACAGGACGATCTTATCTCTTCCTTTACTGTCTTGATATTTAAATGTTCATGTACTTCCGAGATCCTTAAGAACCATGGCGAGTTGGAAATTTGCTTCAGGATGTAATTTTGAGCCCTCTGTATTATGCTTATGCTGGAGTCACATGCTGAACCCCATAGTTCGATCCCATATGCCCATATAGGTTTGAGCATGGTCTTGTAGATTAAGAGCTTGTTGTCTAGAGCTAACTTGGAGTTCCGGCCGAGTAACCAGTGAAGTTCCCTGTATTTTAGGTTTATTTCATCTCTTTTCTTTTCCATGTGTCTCCTCCATGTAAGTCTGCGGTCTAGGTGCATTCCCAAGTATTTAGCTGAATCATCTTGTGGAAGAAGATTATTACGCATCGAGACAGGTGGGCAGTTTCCCCTGCGTAAAGCGAATGTTACATGGACCGATTTATTGGGACTAGCTCTTATCCTCCATTTGGTCAGCCACTTGACAACGTTATCCAAAGCGCTCTGCAGGATTACGGAAGCTTCGGTAGGACAACTGCTGCATGCAAGAATTGCTGTATCATCCGCGTATGTCGCTACTGTAACATTGTCATCCTGTGGTAGATCGGAGGTATATAAAGTGTACAGCAATGGGCCCAGAACGGATCCCTGAGGCACTCCAGCTAAGATAGGGTGAAATCTTGATGTGCACTCATCCTCCTTTATTTGGAATATTCTATCCCTCAGATATGATTCAATGATATTAAAGAAGGAAGATGGTAGAAGGGCTTTTATCTTGCATAGCAAACCCCTATGCCAAACTCTATCAAAGGCCTGCTGGATATCAAGGAATGCAGAAGAACAGTATTCTTTCCGTTCGAGTGCTTGCCGTACCGTTCTGCAAACTCTATGGATCTGTTCCACAGTGCCATGTTGCTGTCTGAAGCCAAACTGGTGGTCAGGGATTATAGATCTCTGGCCAATTTCATATAACATTCTGGTTAACAATATTTTCTCAAATACTTTTGAACTTATTGGTAGTAGGCTGATAGGTCGGTAGGAAGTGATTTCGTGAGGCGGTTTTCCTGGTTTCGGAATCATTATAACTTGCGAAACTTTCCACAAAACCGGGAAATAACCGGTTCTGAGAATACCATTAAACAAAGTTGCAAGATATAGTGTGGCTTTTCTTGGCAGTTCCGAGAGGACCCTTTTGTCAATGAGATCGAATCCAGGTGCCTTTTTGTCATCCATTTTTCGAATAGTTTTAATTACTTCTTTTGGGCTAACATGTTTCAGTGGTAACTCCAATTGAAAGGGTTGGCTCAGAATGTTGTCAATGTCCGAATCGTCAGTTTGTGGATCAGCTTCGTTTGGAGTGAATACTTCAGCCAAATGAGTACCAAATGCATCCGCTTTTTCCTGTTTCGTTCTTGCCCATGTATTGTTATGTAGCCGAATTGGCGGCTTAGGATCTGAGGGTTTGTTCAGTGTTTTACATGCGCGCCACAGTGAGTAATTGGTAGCATTTGTAGCTGTAAGAGACTCCAAGAGAACCTCCATTGAGTCATCGTTGGCTTTAGCAATGCATGCTTTCAATTTCTTGATTGCATTATTGAGAGCAGTTTTGTCAGCTGGGTGTCTGCTAGTTTGCCATACTCTTCGAAGCCTCCTTTTTTCCAGAACTTGCTGTTTAATGTCTGCTGAAATTTTGTTTTTTCTTGTTGTTATATTTGAAATTTCTGGAGTACATTTCCAACAAGCCGATTGGATTGTAGTCGTGAATTTAGATGCTGCCGTGTCTATCTCATCTTCAGTTTTTAGGGCCACATGTAGACTTAGCTCTTTATTTATTATTTCACGAAAGGCGTCCCAGTCAGTTTTCTTGTTATATAATGACGGTCGTCTTTCCTGGCTGAGTACATTAGTACTGACTGTGAGTATCACAGGAATGTGGTTGGACGATCCGTCAAGGCTGGACTCAACTTTGAAGAAGAGACGTGACAATCCCTTCATTATAAAAAAGTCCAGAACGTCCGGTAGTCTGTTTGGGTCGGTGGGCCAGTGAGTTGGTTCTGGTGTAGAGATAGTGGTCAAAAAGTTTTTGTCGATGCTGCTTTTCAGAATTCTGCCTCGGGTTGTTATTAATCTAGAGCCCCAGTGCAGATGTTTGGCATTTCAGTCGCCCCCAGCCACAAATCGAGGTCCCAGGCTTTCAAAGAACTCATTAAACTGCTGCTCTGTTAATCTGTGCTTCGGAGGGCAGTAAACAGCTGTGATATTAAAATTTCCATTTCGGTCCGAAATTGCAACTGAGGTGCCCTGGATGTGCTCTGAGGAAAATTTCGGGAGCTCGTAATGCTCTATGGACGACCTTATTATAACGGCTGCTCCTCCGTGTGCTGTGCCATCAGGGTGGTTTGTGGAGTAGACGTAATACCCTTTCATCCTAACCAGACTACTGGAGACAAAGTGGGTTTCCGATATGAGGAGAATGTCCAGATCATGTAAATGCAGTAACATTTCCACTTCATCTTTATTAGGTGCCAGGCCATTGATGTTCCAGGTTGCTATCCTTAACGCAGTCATTTAGACAGTTTGGAGACTATTGTAGTTATGAGTTGCAAAAGTGTACTCATTTGTTGTAAGACTAGATCTAGTTTTTCGGATTGTTTGATGAATATGTTTTCAATCAATTTGAATGAATCTTGTTGGGCGTTTTGAGGCTGATCTGTATAAACAACCTCTGCATAGGACTTTTTATATCGCTGTTTATTTTGCTTCTCAATTTCCCTACTGTTGGATTTGACAGTATTCTCGGTTAGGTGCTGGGCGGGCTCGGTTGTCTTTGGTAAAGTAGGTTCTTCTCTTTTATGCCTAGACGGCAATCGCTGGAGAGTTTTTCTAGCAAGAATTTCTTTATAAACCTCGCAACCCCTGTAGTTAGCTGGATGAGGTCCTAAGCACAGAGCACACGTGGCAGGTGAGTTACGGTCGATTTTCTTGCATTCTGATGTTTTATGTGCTTCAGCGCATTTTACGCAGCGATAAGGTTTCATGCAGTAGTTTTTGGTATGCCCATACTGTTGACATCTTTGGCATTGTACTACAGTTTTTCTTTTTCTAGGATCTTCTATAACCACAGTCTGATGGAAGATAACTTTTAAATCCTTGGATGCTTTATTGTTGGGGCCTGGTAACAAGTTTGCAAAAAATGTGGTAGTTGGCTTCTTGTCAGGTCCATATTTAGCATTTATTATTTCACCAGAGACCGTATTTCCAGTTTCTTCCAGAGCCTCTTTTATGACACTTAAGGGCGTGGTGTGGTGGAGGTTGCGTATGACAATTCTGTAGCATTTGGTATCTTTGCGATTGAACGTGTGGCCTATCAGTCCATGCTCTCGTATAATACATATGACGTTTTTATACACTTCAACATCAGTTGCTACAATCTTGAGTTGGTTCCTGTTAATAATTTTATATGTCAATTTTGAAGTGTCTACAGTTATTCCCAGTAGTTCGGTGAGCTTGTTCACATCCTCAATTCCATACAAAATTATTGGTGGTGGTTTATTAGGCTTCTTGGCTTTGGGTTGTATCTCAGAAGCCTGGTTCTCCTCGGTCAGGTCAACGGTTAGCCCACTAAAACTGTTGGACGTTTCTATTTGGCGTTCCTCGGGTGAATCTGTTATTTTCCTGCGCTTTGGATTCCTTTGTATTGGGACTCGTTGCCAGGATGGAGGCTTAATGAGATTGATATTCTCTGCAAGTTCATCGCAGCAATCTTTGGTGTCAGAGCTTGATACGTTGCTCATGGACGCACTTCGAGCTCTCACAAACAAGCCTGTATGAAATGCCTGTTGCACTAGTTTTTTTTTGTTTCCAGTAGCATTCACAGCCACAGAAGCCTGGTCACTCGCTTCAGTGGTGTCTTCGGTAGTCAATTTCACACTCACCGGCCCGGGTACCGGTGAGCGCCGGGGGTTAGCCAGATCGCACGACAAATCGCATTCCATATTCTTCGACATTTCATAAAAAGGGGGGTTGGGAAAAAGTCTAATGATACTTTCCCAAGGTACCACAGCCACTTTGTTTGGAGGGTATTTAGTGCCTCTTGGCTGGTGGTAGCCATTGACAGGTTATTATCCGCCGCCTATTGCTCGGCGTTGTTGCTCATTTAGCACCACCCGGGGGGCACGTGTAGGGTGGGCCTAGGAGAAGGTGGTAAATCCTACGGACGCGAGCAACAAGACCCCCCAAATTCACATTAAAATTATTTTACCACTCAAAGTCGTTGTCACGTAAAACTTTCGCCCGTATACCGACTTTACAGGCAACCAATTTTTTATTTACCTATTTTTTGTGAATGTGTGGACATTGTAGGCTTCGTATTTTTTTTTCTCTATTACTACCGTCTGAAGCAATCGACTTATTGTCGGGCCTACGCTGTCCTCCCATACTTAAGTACTAACGCTGTAACTTCAAATATTGTAAAACCAAATGATTTTAAAAGAGTAACCATGGAGTTTCTTGCCGGTTCTTCTCCATAGGAAACGACCAACCCGAACCGTGCACCTTTTGTTGACGTTTTATAAGTGCCCATGTAGGCCTATGTAAAATAAAATATTTTGATTTTGATTATAAGAACAAGTATAGAAAATCTAGCCAAACAAATCTAGTCTAACTCTTAAAAATCATTTTTTTTTCTTCTAGCCCCCCTTAGCTGAAAAGCTGGCGGTCCTTGAGTACATACATAGATACACGGCGCGGCGACGCATAAAAGCGATACATTTCCAGTATAACATGGCCTCACCTTGTATAGATTTCCCTTACAATGAGAGATCCGCATTAAACTGGTTTCGTATCGCTGGATTGGTTGCCGTGCGTACAACATATTTCTTGTTATCGCTATCTATTAGGGTTCATGATTTCTCGAGCTTTTCAATTTCTCGGGTCTCGAGAATTCTCGAGGCTAATTTCTCGGGTGTTCTCGGGTTGTCGAGAAATTTACACTAACGTACGTTTTCTCATATTATTTTGTTCCAATAACGTTAACAAATTCAGTGGTTTTCCCCTCAAATAAAAGTATCAAATTATTATAATCTTATAAATAAGCTAATTAACTTTTTTGAAAAAAATACAAAAATAATATTATTCAGTAGTTCAGCGGTCACAGTACTAGGCTATCACTGCTGCTTTGTCCTCGCTGAAGCACGTCAACAGTGCAATGTCGTCTCACTTCACTAGGTGCTTGCGTATTAGACAAAAAAAAAGGAAAAATCATAAATATCGTTAGGTACAGATGAAATCAGATGCATTTTGTAGTAAATAGTTTTGTAGGCAGGTTTCAGAAAAAGAGGCCATGTGTGAGCAGCATAAGATTCCCACAACACTTGAAAAAGCCTAACGAGAAGCTTTTTGTCTTGTCTAAGCCGTTTGAGCCAGAGTATCCCATTTTAATTTTAATTAAAGTGTAATGTCGCACGAACATTTTTTTATGTGTTTTTTTTAGAGCAAAAAAATTACAATAACAGGTATGGGTTTAGGGAAACAGGAATGAATTTTTCCAGAGGGTGGATGGCCGAATTCGAAACTATGAAGAATAGCGAAAAACACTCAAAGGAGTCTCGAGCCCTATTTCGATTAAAGCTAAGATTGCATCATTGGTGTTTTGAAAAATGTATTTTCCTAGCCAGGAATCAAACCTGTTGATTTTGAAAACAAAGCACAACCTGTATGATTACACCATTCGATAGTGTCGCTGCTAAGGATCAAATTCTGGGAAGTAACGACATACAGCAAAATAAAGGAAATGGATTTTTTTGCGTAATCTAAGTACTACTTTCGATACATTTTTCTAGACGTCATACCGAATCGAATGAGCCATCGCTCATATTTTTAGTAGCTTTATCAAAAATTAACACCTTTTTGAACTTTTTGACTAGCCTATCCGCTTTCAATAGAATCATTCGCTTATGTGCTATCTGAAAATTATCTTATGAACGCTCAGAACGCTCTGATCTCAAGTGGCGTAGATTTGTCACAATTATAAATTTTTGGTCGGAAAATCATCCAGTAGAGAGGCTCTACGATGTCCACGTAAAAGCGACATCTAGTGGTATCTGCGGAACTAAAACGAACAACAAGTAAAGGGATCTTGAAGCTAGTTACTTTAAAGCTACATTCAGTTGTTTCCGGTAGATGTCGTAACTGCGAGCTAAGTTATAAACAAGGCATAATATATGATTTGAAACGGATTCGAAAAGAAAACTATAATAACAGCTGAAGGATAATAATATGTACCTACTCAGTTATGTTAAAAAGTGAAAAAATTATCGGAAACCCACAAGACATTGTCTTTCGTGTTCACATAGATACACACGGCGAGACATCAAGCCACATATTTCCAGTATAATTTTCCCTTTGCTTTGTATGGATTTCCCGTACTATGAGAGATCCGCATAAACTGGTTTTGTATGGCTCGGTTGGGCGTCGTGCGAACTTACTTAATTGGAAAGTTTTAAGTTAAGACAAAAGATTTCCTAACAAGATTCGCACAGGATTTCGTAATACTAGGAAATTTTTTGGGAAAGTAATTTCTATATGAGGCAGAATCCTATTCATACATTCAAGAGCAATTAAAGAGTTTGGTAGTTAGGTATTTAATAAAACACTGAATTTCATAATGAAATTAATTTAATAAATACATTATCACATTCACACAAATAACCACACTATATTACAATAAGTTACACTTGACTGCGCTTAGCCAGGTAAGTTCACACAAAACACAAGAAACTTAAATATAATATCTATCTTAATTATACGTTTTTATAGTCTGTGGAATACGAAAATAAGATGCCTGTGCCAAACAAATGACTTTCGTGAAAAAAACGTAATATTTACAACCATTTTGAGCGGGATTTTTAGTAAGCAATATTCTACGCTTTTTCCTGATCTAATTCACAAGTTGATCATATTCATCGGCTATCACTCTTCAGTCTTGTTTTATACGTGGCTTAAATATATCTACTTAAATTAAGGGTTTTGTAAATCATATTCATCTGAGCATGAAAATATCAAAAGACGTTGAGATACTTAGATTTTTTTGTTCACCGGTGTAGTGCATAGGTACATACTTAGTGAAATATTCTTATATTTACATTAATAAAAGATTATTTTTTAAACACCTTCGTCGACAGTAAAACATTACCTAGGTATGTAGTACCTACTCTGAATATTCGTCAAGTATTTTTTTCCTTTTTTAAAAATGGTTGAATCCACAATTTTTCAACTTTTGTTTCTAATAAATGTTAGCAAAAACTAAAATGTTGTCCTAAAAATCTCCTATCGTAATTTATCGAAGCACTAAAAGCATGTTTTACTGTTTACACAAAATATTGAGCATTGAGATCCAGCAATCGGATTTTCAACTTTAAATCGTGTCTATCGATGTATTGATGTTCAAGGCTGCGGTGGGGCAGGACATCCTGCAAAAAAAGACAATATTCATTTAATTATGTTATTGTAGTGCCGTGTGCCGACACTACTCCGGTGCCGTCCGGTGCCGTTCGCCGGATCGTTTGAACACTATTGTTCGCATAACGGCATCGCTTATCGTGTCGAATCGCTGATATGCATAAAGCGACGGTCACTCATATTTCACATGTTTGGTCAAGTGGTCACCTAACAGTTCCTGTCAGAAATCATTATGTTTTGTACTGTGTTTTGGTATTTCAACTGGATTCCGACAATACTGTACGTCACTATGAGTGGTCAAATACAAAGCATTTTTTTTGCAATCTTTTATGTTAGAAGAAATTTCATCATTGTTGTTTTTTCAGTGCACGCCTAAGATGGCGACCTACTGCTTAATTAAGGTCTATTATAATAACTGGTTTGTCCAAACATGAAAACATGATTAGGTCATCTAGGTACAATGCATATTCACCAATAAACTGTGTTAGTTAAATATATATAAATAAAGTTAAATAAATAAATAATAGTTTTAGTCAATGTAAGATTTTAAAGCAAATTCTGTCAATAAGTATTGAGATTTAACAATCCCGTTCGTATCCCAATGAAACATGCAAACTTCGAACGCACTAGTTCTATTATGTACCTCATTCTTTACTCAATAATAGATTAAACGAGTTTTATGGAATAAGTTACTTACTGCATACACTGCAGGCTATCTCGTCACTGTTGTCCCCGCAGCCGTCGCGCCCGGAGCAAGCCACGGCCGTACTCCTGCAGCGACCGTTCCCGCAACGGAACGGACAAAAGTCAGCCGCACGCCATCTGAATACATACGGAAAACGTGTCAACTACTACCAAAAAGGTCAAATATTTGGACAAACACCGTTACAGGTCGCACGTGGTGTGATTACGAAATGCAATGGCAAATACACCTAACAGCTTATAAGGTTTTTGTTGCAACCGCCTCGTGCATAACACGGCGCCAATAATACTGTTAGAGCATTTGTCAAGAGTCGAAGCTTCCAAGTAAATTGACAAAGTCACACACTTTGTCAATTTACTTGGAAGCTTCGACTAGGTAATAAAACAAAACGTTCTTTATTTTGTATTGTTCTACACTATTATAATTACCGTAAGACTATAAAATTTGCTGAAGATGCATCCTTCCTTACCTTGATTGTTCGTTGCACAGGTGTGGCGGTTCATCCGAAGCATCTTTGCAAGAAATTATCGCATTGCAGAACTCGTACTCGGGAAGACACTCCCCTGAACCGCAACGGAATGTATGACGTGGACACCTGAAGGAAACAAGTTCGTTAAGAATTAGCAAAGCGGTGATTAATTTTTTAATGATCGTATTATGTTTTGTAATGGGTTATTATAAAAGTTCAACGGCGCTAGACCAAGGTCCCACGTTTTTTTTCTATAACACACGTGCGGTTCCACAAAACAATTTTTGAGATTTTAGATTAATCCATACTTGCGTATTCTATTCTGATCTCCTGCTATGTATCTAATCTATCAACGATTTTGCTTCCAGTTCCATTGTTCTAGGTACCTAACCAAAGTTGTCAAGCACATTCTTCATTAAATACATTTGTTCATCTTACTGTTAAGTTTTACTAAACAATAAATTTAATTTCAGTTTTACGATGTTGGTATATTTTCTATCAAACTTACCCTTTACGTCGCGTCGTTCGGCAGTTCTTTTCATCCTCACCACCAGGACATTGAGGAGTACCGTCACACCTCGACGCTCTGGACACACACGGTGACCCAGGCCCCCCACATCTGAACGAGTTTGTGGGACAACGCTCCCCTGTTAGCTCTGGAAATTAAGATCATGACTTAGAAGACCACTAACTGTTGCATGATGTACGATGCTGGTCAATAAGTAATATCTTGAATATGGTGATGAAATGCAAATGACTATGGGCGTACCGTACTTAAACAACGTGTAATAAAAAGGGTATATACATACTTAAGTGTGCTACAGACCATCAAACTGAACATGTTTCTCCATCGAACAAACATCGTGATAGCGAAAAAAATATTAGCTGCTAGAAATTAGAGGGGTGGGGACACACGTTTTGTGGTAAACGTGTGTCCTTCGTGTGTGTTCTAAAGGAAGAGGAGATGAATTCTGAAAAAATATTGGGATGTAGAACTTAAAAAAAAAAATTCAACGAAAATTGGTTTGAATAAGATGTGATATTTAGTTTTTGAGATATGGGACTTTTTCACCAAACTGCTGCAGGGACTTTGTTTTTCATTAACTTACTATGAAAAACAAATTTAGTTTTGCAGTTGAGTGGAAGTTTACGTTATATAATATATAACGTAAACTTCCACTCAACTGCAAAACTAAATTGAAAAAAATGAATCACATATTGTGATTCATCGTTTTATCGTTTGTATGGAATCGATTCGACGATTAATGAAAAGAACTTTAAACGAATGGCTGTGAACCGATGAGACAAAATCAATTAAAACTACTACTAGGTAACTAGCCAAAACGGTAGCGAGTGACATGTTAAATTATTATTCGCCAACAGAAGTCCACATCGGAAAATTGGTCTGTACAATTGTGATTTTGATTTGTAATGCCTCTACAATTGTGATCGTGACTTAGATTGAAAAAATTACTACATATTTTGAAGAATCACCTATTAGTTAGTAATTTATATTAGTAACAAAAATCTTCAAGTTTACTTTCGGAAAATGAGTAGGATGAATGGAAATGAGTTTGAAATAAAAATGAGACGAAACAATGAAGACGAAAGATGTGCGCAAAAGATAAAGAGTGCAGAGTGTACGAACCTTTACCAGTACCTTCACATTTTTCATCGGAACCGTCTGGGCAATCCTTGCGTCCATCGCACACGAAGTACCAACTTATACAAGTTCCTGTTGACCGGCACTGGAATAATAACAATGTATCGACTTATAATAAAGAATTTGTATGGAACGTCTTGTAATGGAAAACCCATGAGTCATTAATTAGTCTTTATTTGCATTGAAATGAGCTATGAGCTTTGCCTTCCAAAATTATTTTCTTTTTCATGTTTTCATAATCTTCACCATTTAATCTTATAAATATTTTTTCAATCCCACTCTCAATACTGGTTGTGCAAGTACTTTAAAAGTTTCTATGGAAAGTTCAAATCATTAGCTAAATCATGCGTAAATATGAAGAAATAACAAATAATAGCTACATTCAAACGCATAAACCACGACCATTTCGTCGTAAGCTTAAGAAAACATAAATAAGTACTAACTTGGAACGTGTTTGGCAAGCAGCCTCTATTACGAGCCGAGCAAGCTGAAGTTGAATTTGTTCGGTACGTGCAGTCACATTTCTTATTGAGGCATCGCGTGTAAGGATCCACTTGTTGGCATTGCGGATCCGTAAGGCACGGCATTCCAAGAGATGCAGGGCCAAGGTCGTAAACTGGTGTATCTGCACGGATGCGATGCTTGTCTGGAAAAAGTTGTTTCCTTATAAAACTTGTTCAATTACAAAAGACAATTCATTGCAATCCTCGACCTTAAATATAAAAATACCTTTTAAAGAAGACTTCTTTTGATGTCCACCCTTATGTGGCTTGCCACCAGAATTAACTTGTTCCTTTGACGTACTACCTTTCTTGTTGGTTTTCTTTTCCACGGAAGGTTGAGTTACAACCCTATAAATTGGCTGGTCATTTGCATGCAAATTTGCCGTCATTTCATCTACCCTTATCGTTTCATTCGGCTCGCCGTCTTTTCTAATCGAAACGGGTAATCGCTTCGTTGGTTCTACACTCGGCACTTTCATGACGGCTTGCATCAAGGGACTATCTTCGTCAGTACTAAAAACATCGTTTTTGTTTGTGTACAGAGGTAATTTGCTTGGCTGAATATCGTCAGAACTGATTACAGAGAGTGGGGATCCAAAAGAGTTGACTGAACTTGATGTTAGTTGAACTGTTGGACTCGGATCTTTGTAGAGTGTGGTTCCGTTTGCAGGAGCCACAACTGCATCCATTTCTGCTACTACGGCTTCGGTAGCATATGGCGGAACTTTCTGAGCGACACACTTGTCTCCTACTTGTTTGTAATAGCTGTTGCATGCACACCTTCCGAAAAGGTTAAGTATGACGAACTCGCAACGACTCTCCTTGTCCCATAAACGACAATGTTCGTTGCTGTAGCAGACGTGACCGGGTGGTGCAGCTAAAACAACAAGATAAAACACGTCAGCACACGTAGCACATGCAGTTTTTTAAGCTTTAATGCTAAATTGGCTCACGCCAATTGGTCGTTGAATAAAATACACCGAGGTATTTGTGTACTTCGTGACTGTTGCAGTACTGAGTGGTTGGTAGCAATTTTCCCGAGGCTAGCCATACGGTCTGCCATTACATGCTCTAATAGTTGGATAGATACAGTTTTAACTTAACTTTTATACGTTGAAGTGATCATGTCATTGAAAAGCGTAGGTATTGTTGTCGATTACATTAATGTAAATGTTTTAAATTGTTATATTGTTTTCCCATGCCTGCTGGTAAACACATAATGACTTCAATTTGATGAAGTGTCGTGAATGTAAAATCACAAATGGTAATTTGATTGGCTATTATATGTTAATCAGGAACAGTAAAGCTCGGCACGCAACATCGCTAGTTATTTGTCGACCTACTCCTTTCCATGACTGTGTCGTTATTTTCATGAGCCGTTATTATGTTATACTATTATTAGTCCATCTGTATTTTTATTAAATCAATTTTGTTTGAAATAACAAGTGTATTACTACGTCAATCATAACGTTTTGGATAACTGTTTCTATTTCCGAGTGGAGTGCGCGAAATAATTTCATGATTTGTGGCGCGCAACTTTGATTTGAACTTCTAACCTTTTCGCGAATGGAGATACAGGTCGAGATATTAAATAGTGAAACATAATCCACCTTTCATCGTTCAGACGATGTTTGATTTGGATATTCATACGGTTAGAGGTAACAAGGTCAAGACATAAAATGTCAGCCTTATTCTTGATCCAGATTCTCTATCGCACATATCTTTAGTATGGTGTCTTGGCATGTAAAGAATTTATAAAGCTATACTTAGGAGTTCTCACAGCAAGTTTACAATACTCACATTATGTGCGATAATAAGCGCGGTTCACATGAGCAGTCGCTGGTGGATTTGACAGAACAATTACTTGCTTCATTTTCTCACGGAGCTCTTACGATAAATCGCGGAAATAAGGTCTGTTAAAGCATCTTAACCATTGAGACCAGCGAAGAAGAGATCATTAAGCAACCGCTGCACTGTTAGGTTTTATTGGGCTTTTACTAAATGTGACGTATTAAGCCCTTATGATGTAAATTACGGCATTTGTGTGCCAGTTTTTTCAGTTTAGTAGCTGTTACAAAACGTGCGCCAACAAACTCAACTCGCAGCGGTATCAATTAATGCCGCTGGCTACAACTCTTTTACGATCTATTAAACAGTGCTAACAAACAAATGATGAATTGGCAAAATGATGTACACAAACCAATTAACGAGAATTCGAGACACTTTTTCTATTCTATTGAGGTAGGTATTCGCTTACTCGTGGACTATTAAAGAATGAAGGTCAAATTCATGGCATTTCAACTTATAAGTACTTACTTTCCTCGGGCCACTTCGTAGAATTTCACGGCTTATTCGTTATGATCCAATACAGTGACTTAAACCATGACTAGTATAATTTTCTATGAGAAATTGGGACATTTGGATGAAATCGAAAGTTCTTCTATCAATATATTGTTAACACTTTAGAAAGAATCCCTTGTCATGGCGACTAATTTAAAAGTAAAAGTTTGATATACCTAATTAATTTGGTTCAAAACATGCTTTGTTTTACGATGACTCTTTAAAATAGCTTGTTAACGAACTAAGTAAGTATTAAAGTGTAAGCCGATTAAACTGAGTGATTCATTGGGATTAGGATAGTGACACATCTCAATTTCACGTAAATCGAAGCCGTTTGTCGAATAGTTTCAGATTTTTGTACCTATATTGACCCACACAATAGGCCAGCCGAGAATGTAGCATGAAGAATAATAGTCTACGATTCAAACTTAAACTCTAATTAAAATTCACACGTCATGTCTTACAAATAATTCGACGACGGTAGAAAAACCCAAATAGCTGACGAAATATTTTCTATTAAATTATCGGAACTAAACAAAGAAAATATGAACACTACCGGCTTATGCCGCCAATGACATCTTTCCTATGAAAAACTAATTGATAGCCACGCCACGGTAGTTAAACAGCCATTTAAAAGTGTTACAAAAGAAAACAATGTTACGCATTTTTTCTTTTACCGATTCCAAGTCGTTATAAAAATTTGCATTGGGAAATGAAATTCAATTTATTTGTCGATGTTATCGCCTCGTTATTTGCTGTTTAATCAGTGGCTCGTAATGGTATTTCCCAGTACCATTTATTCCCTGTTCTGGTGGTTTAAAAAACTGGTGTCCGTAAGTGGTGCTGTACTAAAGCTAAACGCTTGACCCATTGCAATAAATGTGGCGGTAGTAAATGCAGACTGACAACTATTCGCTTGCACATGTGAAACAACTTCTTAACTATTAAATAAATGATTGTCGAAGTCAAGTGCGTTTTCACTGTTTCTGTGACTGTTTCACTTGTATTTTCAATTTACGGTTTTAGTTTCTTGTAGATACCTATTTTTTTTGCAATGATGATCCTATTCCGGTGACATGAATAAGAGTTCCGTTCGAGACCAAAACTGGTCTAAGTATTCCTGAAAGGCCTAGTTCTGAAAATAGTATTTTTCATATTTTTGAATGCTAGCTTACGAAATTTTCTTTCTTGTCTATTACATGTTACTTGATGTTACTTACGTGAAAGACATGTGTGTTTCCTGAACTGCAGATGTCCATCGGAGCATCGGCAAACCCCTTCGAGACAAGCACTGTATGCCACCTTCATGGTACACTGCTCTGATACCGTACATTCTGATCCCAGTAGAGTTGCTGCAACAACAGAAATGCACAATTATAATATTTCACTCGATGATATTGTCTACGACGTACATAAGTATTAGCCGTAAGTTTATTTTTCAATTTATTTGGTGTGTGTTTGCAAAACACTATTGTATTGGGGTTGTCCTGTAATGATAGTGTGTGTAAGATAAATAAATAAATGACAGGAAATAAAATATTTTAACAACACATAGGAAAATCCCAGTAGGGACATAAATTCATTATAAAAGAGGAAAATAATAAAAGTTACCGTATTTGCAAAAAATATGATGATCTAAGGAAGAGATAATAATTTTACGTCACGACTCGGTTACAGCGCTATTGTGAAAAGTTATATTATTATACTTTCTATTGTAATGTACAAAAACTTTCAAAATTCAGTATTGTGGATATTGCAATCGCCAACAAGATCATGATTTACATATTATTCTTACAATCACTCAATCAATTCGAATTTCTAACAAAAAAGGTTACCGGATTCAGACTGAAAAAACGGAATGCTATAACTATCTAGACTGAAGGAGCTCGGTTGCACTTTGCCAAGAATCTAAACGGCAGCCTCATAGATACATTATTGTTAAGAATTGGCAATCAAAATACCTGTACAATTTTTACAATCAAAATACTTGTGATATTGTGATATACTATATAATTCTGAAGCCAAAACTTTAAATTCATTATTTTTCAGGAATAACAGCAATAAGAGCAAAGTTAGAAAGGATAATCAAAACTCAACCTTTTTGATTATCTTTGTTAAGCTATGGTCTAACAGGGAAAATTATTCAAGCTTGCATTATGGCAAAATCACCAAGATAGACATAAATTATGTTTTTATTCGAAATAATATACATGTCACAAAAGCTGGAAATTATTTGTAGTTAGATAGGTAGTATATACACATAAACAAAGGTTAGACTAGACGAAGAGTGGACCACTGACTTAAACAACCGTTCCCAGAATAGAAGAATAATATTCCTAATTCCAATTCTAAATCTGCCAGTCACCTAGCCATTGACAATACGTTTTAATAATGGCCAGTTCCACCTCCTAGTTGTCTGGTCTATGTGTCCTAGTCTCTATGGTGACAGTGCACTGAGTGACGGGTTCACGACCCGAAGGCGTGTGCGACCCTATTTGATTTCAAGTTCACCGTTGTTGCTCCGTTTAAACGGGTGTGGCCGGCAATTTGCATCCAATGTATGTACATACATTTACGTTACTACGTCATAAACAATACTAGTATTAAGGCCATTCGTTGACACTTTTAAAATGATATGTTTGTATTTAGATTCACAAAATGATAAAGCAGGATTTCGTTCGTGGAAGCAAAATGTTTATGCATAACACGACTTTCTTCGAACGTTTAAACGATAAATAATAGAGTCACACCGACAACGGTTGGTATGCATGCGGCAGTTTACAAGAACATCAGAAATAGCAGCGATTAACACTGTAGAATAAACATGAGAGATTTATTAACTACAGCCGCATTGATCAGTCGCAGGTTCCGATCAATATCTACATTAATTTTACTATTAGCTCCATTTATAGATTAATATGGGAAATCGGTTATATAAACATTTGCATTTTTTTGGAAGCCGGATATTTTTTTCATGTCCAAACATAATTTCTCTTTGTCCGTTATTAATTAGTTCCGACGTTTTGCTCAATTTAATAGAGGGTAAACACACGTAGTTTGGCACTAAAATCAATTAATAAACATACCTGCCACCAATTTAATTAAAAGCCTGTTTTAATGATGGTTGTGGTAAATCATTATACGTATTTACACGCGTTTGCTTTTAGCGCGTACGCGGAGCGATGATTCTGAATGGCTGTCGGTCTGTTACAATTATAATTCTTTTATATATCTCGCGATAACCATCTACGACGTCTGACACATTAATCTCAAAACGAAGACCACAAAGAATACTTACATTTATTAGATTTGGCACGCTGCTGACAACCGTAAAAAGAGTGTACATGTGCGTGACTTTTCGATTTCCAATCCATAGATTATAATCTTGTTATACAAAGTCAAGGTCGATTCGATACGTGTAATGAGTGAATGAAACGGTGTCATTAGCTGTCTTTCATTCATTCGATATTTCACATCCGAAATTTACACAGACAGACGGATCTATCTAGTTGAGTTCAGTGGGAAGGCGACAGGCGGATAGATTCGAGCCTTTTATAGGAGCTAAGTCTATTTTTGTAACGGTTGTCCAGTCATAGGCGCCCTAAATCACCTTCTTTGTATATTGTACGGGAAAAGTTATAGGTAGACGCAATTACACTTGATGTCTCCAGCACAAAGTGTATCTACACGTTCACACGGCTACTTTTGCAATTGTGAATTTGTAAGAAGTATTCGATAGGACACCCACAATCAGTTCATCCACATAACGGTGATGAAAAACAAAGAACTATAAATTATAGCAGTTACCTACCTACGCTACACTGTACCAAAAGTGGGCGGTGTTATAATTTGAAAAAGAAAAGAACACAGCTTTACGGAAAATAACAATGATATGTTGAAGAACAATGCAGAAAGACAAATCAGAGCAACAAACAATGAAAAGGCCAAAACAGCAAAATATCAGAGAAATTACGTTGACGATGATAAAGTAATTGTTAAAACTTGATTTAACTTGACTTTGTGAGGTGATACTGACAGACCAGGAAAGCATGGCACAAACAAGATGAAGCCTATACATTCAACAGTGAGTGGAATAAAGCTGCCGATGATGATCAAGATAATGCGGCTATTGCCGAAGACGGAACTACAGACTGCAGAGGTATGCTTTTTGAAGCTACAATACTTGATTTTACTAAATTGCTGAAAGCTACAAGAATCAACAAATTGTGCGTAAAGAAGCGTTATTATTTAGCAGTAGGCGATACGTATTTGTCTAGATTTATTCAACAGTAACAGGAATACGATGCTCAAGTGTTTTAACGACATAAATTCAAAAAACCAATTTTATTATGTAGATACGTATTTTAAGATACCTCGTTTGAATTACGATACTTACATCGTAAGAAACTGCACGCTTGTTAACTATGCATAACTGGGTTAATGGATGCAAAATGGGCGTTTGTGCTGCTCAGAAAAACTGTATGTCATGCTTACATGCATTGACATGGTGCCCAGACACGTCTTAGTACGTGCCTCCATATTTTGTGTGTAAAAAGAGGGGTACTGGCAAGGTGACAAAATTACTTGACATATTTCTGGATTTAATAAGCTACTTTGGCCTTTGGATTATATTATGGACGGAAATCCGGTTGTTTTACTGTCACTTCCAAAACAATGTAATTTTTTTTTTGCTAGAAACAGAACAATTTCTGACTGAATTATTATAATCAAAGGTTAGGAAGATTGCGTTTCAAAAAGGCATATCTGCCCTAACCCTTTTCCTGTTCTACAAGGTGTTGTTTTGCATCCTCGTCAAAATTCAGGAGATTGTCACAAAAGAAATAAAAAATCAATTAAAATTACGGTACCTATTAATTATTCAATTAACGATGATTTTTTTGGTTATTTATGTTTGTCAATATTTCAGAATACCTAACCAACGTGGTTTAGGGAATAAGAAATTATCGAATAAATGTTTGATATTGTTTGTATGTGTGGAAACCCCGTTATAGGGCAAGAATCAGACGGACGACAGATTAAAACACGGGTGGTTCACACTTACCGATTTCCGTAAATAAGAAAAAAAAAAAATTACCAACCCATTTTATTATTGATTCGGGACGAGAATCATTAGCATTGTTACCTCCTTGAATTTGACGAGGATGCAAAACAACACCTTGTATAACCCACAAATGGTTCACTGCAATTGTTTCACTATTGGTTCTTCGAGTACAGTATCGTGTTAAAACTCGTCGTCTTCTTCTAAAATACATGGTGTCATGTTTTCCACCGTACTGCCGTAAATGCATGGCATGCGGAACTAAACTTATTATAGCGCTTTCTATAATGCGCCCTTAGAAAGTAAGATTCCCAAAGTAATGTGTCTAAAACAAACATTTTAAATAGAAATGTTTGTGTGTTTGTATTCAACTTAAAAGCAATAAACACCAATTATTGTGCCTGCGTACCGTTATTACAGAGAATCCACTAATCGTTGGCGTATCTGATGCATCTGCATTCGTAATGCTATTTCTTTACCCATGAGCTTCATGAGATTTTGTTTCGGTGCGTCCTAGATAACGATTGTTGGTAGGTATTGTATGCCATTTAAAAACCGGATGTGTTTCAGTAGCTACACTTTTAGTTTTGCAGGCCTCAGGAACATGGAAAGATCACCACGCTTGAAGAAGTGTGCCAATCTCTGGTGGAGTGGTGTCTTTACTCCTGTGCCCTGTTTATCAATACTCACAAGTCTACAGGGTCACAAGTTATACACTTTACAAGGAAGTTTTAACGTGTTAATTACGTTTATAAAAATAAAACTCCCTCAAAATAAAATTCCCTCTCATAGAGAGGAGGCCTGTGTCCCAGCAGTGGGAACATTATAGGCTGATGATGATGATAAAAATAAAACTACAGGGCTTGTAAAGTTGAACACTTGTAGGTTCTACTTGTTCTAAAATCATGCCGCATTCTATTCCCGCCATTTTTTTTTGTTTTTAATTTAATATCCCTACTTAAACGCACGGCTGTGGTACATTTGTCTGTGCCTAATATTAACGGGACATTAAAAAAAAGTAGTAGCGATAAAGTATTCCCGCCTTTTATTTATAATTTGAAGCTTGAAGTCCGGAACCTTTCGTTAAATTCATAGGTCGTCTCCATATGGCCCTAGACAATTCTTGTTCTATAATTTCTTGGTTCCATTATTCTAATATTTTCATCATCACTTGAGTCACTTGACCACATTTAAACAAAGAATATGTATGTATATTATGAGATTGGTATGAGTATGTGCGGTACTACGTAGGTATACGACACTTATAAGACGGAATGGAGTCGCCGGACACTCTCAGGTTTTGCTATTAATTTCTACAAATTGTAACTTTCAAGGGATTGTCGATGAACAAAACCACGAAAACGTAAAAATACTTATAGGTACTTGTGAAATAAATCATAACCCTTGTCACTCGTAATTTACACGTGTAGTTTAGATAAACACATATTTGTAATTTAGTATTTTTTTTTACAGGAAAATTGCTTGTAATTCAAGGCTTGTTGATAAACAGGGCACTGCTTTTGCCAGGATTCCAAAGTTTCAAAATATGAACTCGTTATAAGCAAGAGGTGACACGGAAGAAAATGCAATCGAAGTTTTAGAACTAACGGACTCGTGTGGTAGTAAATAAATAATATGGATAAAAGTCCCTACATTTCATACCCTCGAAGGATAGCGGGACCAATTTACGGCTGGCAAACCGGACGATAAGTCAGCCGAAGCTTGCCGACGGGGCCGCTCTCGTAATCATCAACAAGTTTATTTAAATTGGTACCTACCGCAAATAAACGAGATGGACATATTCACGTTGCGTCCATGCACTCAGCTTTACACGACAAGGATTTATTAGCGTCATATTACCATTAAACTACGAACGCTGATGAGAACGATCCGCAAATATTATGTTCCTTTTTTGTCTGGAACATTTTACTAATGGGCAATCAATGTTTCCCCAGAAGTAATTGAGCAAGCAAAAAAAAATCAATCCATAGATTTCATTTGTTTTTCTCTTTGAACTCTGTAGCAATACATTTTCGACAGGTGGTTTGAAATTGGAACCCAATCTCTTTGAAACAGTTGCGCCATCAGTTATCAGTTACTCTTCCACAATATAAGAGGTTGTGGTCCTAAATCCTCTTTGGATTTACAAATACTGAACTAAAAACATTGTTGGATTTCCTAGCCTGCACCAGTTTCTGCGGAACTAAAGTTACTATAATATTCTGGGGCATAGCCGGGGTTCTATTTTTGGATAGCGTTCGATACATATGTTATTAGCACAATGCACAGTTGGAGATAGTATTGTCTTATATTATGAATTTTTATCACCGAGACCTTTGGGATTTACCTACAACAATTCTATTAATACTAAATTCGTTTCGTCTGACCTGTTTCTGGATGAAATGGGCACAATGAGCGTAGGTATACGAGTGAGAAAAGCAACCAATATGGCTATAAAGGGTAAGAACGCTGAGATGAAGGCTCATAGAGATGGACCCATGTAAGAAAAGATTAAATAAAAATAGTGCGTGGAGTCCCTCCGCGCGGAAGAAGTGAAACTTCGTAATACTACACGCATGCGTTCGAGTGCCACGCATTCACTTTCGTTATTTATTGAGCTTCTAAATTAAATTTTATTGTTTTATTGTTGTACACTTTTTATTACATACGTTTATCGAGGTTATTCTACTCATGGAAATTGAGCGAAGGCTGGTCACACCAAAGAGTCGAATGCATGACTGTTTGCACGCCGCATCTTGCGTACCTAGTAGAACTACGTAGTCACAAATCTTGTAATAGCGCCATCTCTTTGTGGGTAATAGAAAATATTCCCCCTCCATGAAAACGTTAAACTTGTTGGAAGTCGCATAAGAAGTTTCACTTCAATAGATTTGAAGACTGCTACAACGATCCCAAAAATCGAGATAAGTGCATGAGGGTGTCGAGAATATTATAAAGGGTGTAAATAGACCATTAACCAAGCCGACTGGAACTAGTTCTACTCGTCATTGTGATCGTTTCGTTCTAAGAAGGTATTTTCCCGACGTATTTGTAAACTACTAAAGTGACACCAATATTCAAAAAAGACAACACGGAAGATGTACGATGCTACAGACCTATCGCTCTCATTCCAATAATGGCTAAAATATTTGAAAGAGTTCTATACAATGATATTATTGATTATTTAGAAAAAAAAAACAAAATAATAATAGATAATCAAGTTGGGTTCAGAAAAGGGAAATCGATAAATACAGCAATGCATCAGTTTTTACAAAAAATTGCAACGGAACTAGATAAAAAAAATCAAGTCACAGCCTTTTTTTTTTTTTTTTGGGGATGGGAAATCATCAAATGACTTCTCCCGCTCTGAGCCCTGGCAATCAAGTCATAGCCTTATACATGGACATGACAAAGGCTTTCGATTATGTCGACCATGGAATACCACTGCATAAACAGAAACAGAACTAACTACAAAAACGGAACTTAAATATACATCGAGCCCTAGGTGTATAAAATATGGTGTACCTCAAGGGTCGATACTAGGACCACCACTATTTCTCATTTATATAAATGATTTACCTAACGCTTTTCAACACCCTATGGTTTTATTTGCAGACGACAGTACAGCGATTTTCACAAAAAAATAAAAACAAATATAAAAATATTGAACTAGAAATAAATGATTCCCTATCTAAATTAATACATTGGCTAACAATAAATAATCTTAAAATAAACCCTACAAAAACTTATTACATGAATTTCAAGAATAAAAACGCTAAATCAATTCCATTATCTATTGAATACAATAATTCAACTGTATCAGAGGTTACAAGTACAAAATTTCTAGGTATACAAGGTGTTGTTTCGCAACCTCGTCAAATTTCAGGGAGTGGTCACGAAAGACATAAATAATCAATTAAAATTAAGGTACCTAGTTAATTATTAATAAACGCTGATTTTTTTGGTTGTTTAAGTTTGTCAGTTTTTCAGAATAACCCCCTTAACGTGGTTTAGGGACTAAGAAATTATGAAATAAACGTTTGAGATTGTTTGTATGTGTGTAGGCGAGGTTATAAGGCAAGAACCAGACGGGCCGCGTTTAAAACACGGGTGGTTCACAATTACCGATTTCCGTAAAAAAGAAAAAAAAGAAAAATTACTAACCCATTTTATTATTGATTCGGGACGACAATCACTAGCTTAGTTACCTCCTTGAATTAGAGGAGGATGCAAAACAACACCTTGTATATATGGATTGTAATATGTCATGGAAAACACATGTAAATAGTGTATGCAGCAAATAAAATAAATTCTCGTATGCCCTCTACATACTCAAAAAAGTATCTAACCAAACCACACTACTTAGTGCTTATCATGCCTATGTGGGATCCACTCTATCTTATGGGATACTTTATTGGGGATACTCCACTCATAAATAAATTGCGTTCAAGGCACAAAAAAAGTGTATTAGAGCAATATGTGGGATACACCAAACGGATTCATGTAAACCTCATTTCATAAACCTCAAAATATTAACCCTCCCTTCTCTATATATCTACGAGGCCTCAATATTAGGTAAATCAGACATCAGTAGCTATGACACATTAAAAACCAGTAGACTTAAAGATACATCCTACTTCCTACTAATATTATAAATGCGAAAGTTTGTGAGGATGGATGGATGGATGGATAGATGTTTGTTACTCTTTCACGCAAAAACTACTGAATAGATTTGGATGAAATTTGGCACACGGGTAGTTTATAATTTGGATTAACACATAGGATACTTTTTATCCCGATAGTATGTTCTCGTGGGATAATTATCGAACTCCACGCAGGCGACGCCGCGGGCATAAGCTAGTTAAGTAATAAAACATCCCACACTGCAGTGCATAGCAATAGTATTTTTTGTATGGGCATAAAAATTTATAATAATTTACCCATAGACATTAATGGCATTCATATAATTGGTATTTTCAAAAGGAAGCTAAAAGACTTCCTGATTAAAAAGGCATATTACTCAGTAAAGGAATTTCTTGAAGAAAAATAATTATGTAATATTGGAATGATTGTCACTGTGATACTTAATAAAATGACATATAAATTTTAAGAATATTAAAAGTATGATATAATACTGTAATTTAATATAAGATAATGTAAACTGGAACAACTGTAATAGTAAGTGTGTATATACATTTTTTTTTTTTATATAATTATAAAACATGTAAATTGCAATGCCCTAACAGGCAACTAAGTTATAAGAACCTACCTATTGTCAACATCTTCAAGACTACACTTCGTTCGCAATAAAGAATTTGGATTTGAATCTGGACTATACCTGGACACCTTCTAGTTACAGAGATATTGGAGATCAAAGTTTATACTTTTTTGTTTTAAAAAAAAAATACTTTATCCGTTAATTTTCAATGCATCCACCAGCAAATGTTTTGAGTGCGTTACATAGAGTTTTACCGTAAAACGAGAATAATCACCTCAAAAAAAAGTTGCTTTTCGCAATATTTTGCGTAAAGTTACTAAGTTTGATGTACAAAATGTTTGATTGACGGCTTCCTGAAGGACCTTATATGCTCCCAGAAGGTAACAATTTACATAATCATAGAATTACCTACCTTGAACCTTCCTTTGTTTTTCAGTGACCCCTTTAACCTTTAAGTATAATTAAAGTTCCTCTTGTGTAATTTGTATAAAAACATATTTTATCACCTGCATTTTAATCTGAAATAACGAGCAGAGCGCCCTCAGATAAAATAAACCAGCATATAGTGTGAAAACAAGACAATTTCATTTAACATTGTGGACAATGTGACCAACCATCGAATATTTTATTTTAACGACGATGTAAACACTGCAGTATACATTAAAGCGAGGTATACACGCACTACTATTTAAATAATGAGAACGGCTTTTTGCAGTCTCGGTATCTGTAGGGGGATTGGTAAGAGCTCAATTATTTCCAGCTGACAGATGGACTGTCAAGCTATATCTGTGTCTATATCAAACCGTTTATATTTCTGTGCTGTGCAGGTGATTGCTCACGCTTGGCACACTGACCACGAGGAAGTTTGAGATGACAAGCTGACGGCTCGCATCGCATCTAAACCGACACAGTTGCCTTTCCAACGTTCAATTTCTTCCTATAATGACTTCCTTGTTTTGTAGCGTGCCCTGTTGATTTTAATATGACTTCCCCTCAGAGTATAAATATACTTCTTAGGTATAAATTTATTCTATAATTTATACAACAGCCAATAAAAACGACTAAATAATCAGTTAAACAATTTACTAGTCCTGTACTGTAAAGACAACATGCAAGAAAATGAATAAAACGGCGTCTTTACGACATCTGTGAATAATTCTCTGACGCATTGTTCCTCACGAGACGCTGCCACTTTAAAGTCTACTTATAAGGGCAAAGCAATAAAATTAAGTAAATAAATCCATTTATTTCACACACGCATTACGCACCAAGAAAGGACAAGATGGGATATTATGATTATTGATTACGCTGTTAGTATGGCCGTCGGTCTAGCGGGCCCTGTGTTCAATCCTAGTTTGAAATGCCGCCTGACTGGACCCGTTTGGTCCGTGAAGTATGTTACTCAACGCATCCGTGAGTGGTTCCTCTTTATAACATCCATCTTAACCTGGACACGCAAATTAAACGGGTGCGTCTCATATCATATAAAGTTATTTGGGATATTTTCATTTTAATAACCTTCACAAGATATAATAAACGTGAAACGTGAGTTATACCAACTGTTGATATAATTTCTTTAGATATAACATTTATATACTCTAAAACTTATTTCGTATAATGTTATTGGATATAACGTTTATTTAATCGAAAATCATTAGGCTTATCGTTTAAAATATATAATATTGACACCATATTTATGGTTAACACCCCGATTCAAAGCAATCCGACTCGGATGGGTTATATTAGCTTAGAAGGTCAAGGCGGGAATGGAGCGGAGTACCAGGTTCCCTCTATGTTGGTGAGCGTTTGGGTTAGGTCTGGTTCGTACAGTGACCATTATGGCGCTAAGGCAAACAAGTGAAGCGAACGTGCTGCAGAAGCGGCGTGACAGAAACGAATCGCTTCAAAACCAACTCCACGTAGTCTTGTCTGCCCTACCCCTAGAGTGTTATTTAAAATCGCGCAGGCGCGGAGGTGAAAGGCGGCCCGCGAGCTGAGGAGCAGGTGGTTTTAACACTCGCCGCCGCGGCTGAGGCTGGCCGACAATGCCGGCCAGCAAGCCGAAACCACGGTGGTGGGCGTGAGATCGCATGGCACCGCCGGAGGCTCGCAGCGCCGGAGCCGTGACAGAAACCATGCTTGCTGCATGTAGTATGCTTGCTGCATACTTGCTTGCATGCTGCATGCTTGCTTACTTGCTGCATGCTTGGTTGCTAGGCGTTTTATGATATAAGACTAAATAAGTAAATAGGTTTTATGTGTTTTGAGTGGTATATCAAGCGATTTTATATCCAATGTATGTTATGCTTATAAAATTAATTACTTTAAAATTATATCAATCGTTTATTATACTAACTGATCATTATACCGAATAAAATTATAGATTCAGTTGTTATATCTTGTGAATGTTAGAGATTTTGTAATTATATCATATATTACTTACCCAAATTAAACAAACCTCATAAGAACTCCGTTATATTAGAATCAAGGTAGAGCTATCACAAAACCCATAAAAGCGAATTTGGCTCAGTCCTTATTCGAAGTAATACGGAACTAAATCGGCGAATAAACCGTTGTTGGTTGTAATCCACATGATCCAGTTGTCCGATTTGGTCCCATACCTTTGTGCCAAAGAAAGTGAGACGAGCGTGGGATTATAGGACTATCGCAATAAAATATCTGAGATATTGTACGATAGCACTACGCTCGCTTCGTTTCCAATTGGTCTGAATACATATCGTGGTACCATGCTTCAGGCGAACCGAAATTGGACGATGCTAGTTCAATAAAGTCTAGACAAAATGAAATGTAATTATTTTTAATATTCGAGGTAAACGTTTTTTGCGACGCTATAGTGCTATTAATATTTACAGATGATGATCTGTGAGAATTATTTTAATAGTTATGCGAAATGCAGTGAAAGCAAGATGTGAATGGGACGTGTTTTATTGTTCATCCGTTTTCAGTCACTCTTTTCGCTATTATTATAATGATACAATGGAATGAATCTGAATAAAGAACTTTGCCTTAACGGTAATTGTTGAAGTCGGTAAATAGAATGACACAAAGTTCACAAATTACTAATTGAAAGCGAAATTTATTTTCGGTACTTAATACAAACTTTGATATTCTTTGATGAAAACAGCAAACTACCGCCATTACTCGATGGGTATTCACCATCCAAGTGAAAGTAATTCGTTAGTCTCACCACGGAGTTGACCACACGAGAGTGATTAGGTAAGGTATTGCCACTGAGAGGTGAAAACTGCGATCCAAAGTGCGTCAATTACGCACTTTGCGTGCGTGTGCGCAAGGAAAAAAAGGATAAAATGAAGTTAAGAGAAGTCATTTGATGATTTACCATCCGTAAAAAAAAAGGGGTGAAAGTAGCTGACGTAGTCCCGAGGTGAGGGCGCCAATAGTTCGAGGGACTAAATAAGTCTTTAACCCGAGGTAAACTATTGGATTTGTAAGTAAACACGAGCTTTTGTTCAATAGCAGTTTTATATTATGCACCAAATCAACAAACACAACGCAGTACTAAAATCGCCATGACAGTTACTTCTTAAATTATAAGGGCAAGTATTGCCAACCTAAAAAGGTGTTGCATTGAGTTATATTAACACCCCCCCTCAAGGCAATACCTTTACTTACATAAACAAAATAAGAAAAGAAGAAAAAACAAATATGATAACAAACTGAAACTAAACTCTAACTTAAACTTATAACTTAGTATTCATACACACCACATCTTTCTGTGAACTTACTTAACAAATTTTTATTTAGGGCTTTCGTAAACATATCTGCAATCTGATCTTCTGTTTTTATATAATTCAATATTATTCTACCCTTTTTAATCAATTCTTTAATATAATGAAATCTAATATCTATGTGTTTCAATCGCTTAACACAATCAGTATTGGCAACCATTATTGCACTCTGGTTGTCACAAAACATCACTACTGGACAAACATTCTTAATATTAAAATCACTTAATAAATTTATTAGCCAACAAACATCAGCTGCGCCCATACTGATTGCTACATACTCAGACTCAGTTGATGACAGACTAACACTGGCCTGTTTTTTAGAACACCAAGAAATTTGACAATTACCAAACATAAAACAATAACCACTTGTTGATTTCCTATCTTTCAAATCTCCTCCCCAGTTAGCATCACAATACCCAATTAACATATCACTATTGCACTTATATATTAGACTATAATTGATAGTACATTTAATATATCTCAAAACTCTTTTTAGCGCTGTTAATAACAATTCGTTTGCTTTGTTCTGATATCTGCTTAAAATTGACACAGCTATACATATATCTGGCCTTGTGCCTAATGCTGCATATGATAGGCTACCTATTATCTTTCTGCATTTGTTTTCAATATTTTTATCAATTACAGTACTATCTATATTTTCTTCTAAACTTTTGATATTAAAGTTGAGGTCCATAGGAGTGGACATTCCTTTACAATTTTGCATATCAAATTTTATCAAAACATTTTTGAGATATTCTTTTTGACATAAGCTAGTGATTCCATTCTGTAAATCCTGTCTGACCTGTATGCCTAAGAAGTTTGATACCGGCCCTAAATCCTTCATCTTAAATTCACTATTTAGTAGTAATTTGAGGTTACATATTTCATTACTATTATTTCCAAAAATTAATAAGTCGTCAACATACAACAATACATATGTTTTAGCATCACCATTTAGTTTGATATACAAGCAATTATCACTATGAGATTTTATAAAACCATGTGCCATTATTACAGAATTAAATTTATTGTTCCAATATTTTGGAGATTTCTTCAAACCATACAATGATTTATTTAATTTCACTATGTTACTATCACCCTTGTAGGCACCTTCTGGTAATTTTAAATATACTACTTCATCAATATCTCCATACAGAAAAGCACCAGTCACATCCATCTGGTAAATAGGCAAATTCCACTTTGTAGCAACTGACACAAATAATCTAAAGGTGGATAAGTTTGCTACCGGAGCATAAGTTTCATATGAATCTAATATGTCATTTTGTTCAAATCCCCTGGCCACTAACCTAGCCTTATATTGAGTGTCATTTTTAATTTTGAATACCCACTTGCTACTTACGGTTTTTACATCAATTGGCTGTTTACAAACTTCCCAGGTGTTGTTTTCATTTAGAGTTTTCAGTTCTCTTTCTATGGCTTCTTTCCACTTTTCAGCATCTTGCCTCTGTATGGCTTCTTTATAAGATTTAGGTTCATCCTCCTCAAAAGAAACATGATGGCAATTATAGAAAGAAGTCTGCTTTCTAATGCGATAACTTTTCTGACGTGGTGGTTGTATGTTTCCATTTTCTTCAGTACTAGAGCTCTCTTCACTGGAGCATGGTACATACATACTTGAGTCATTCTCTGTAGATTCATCTAAGCTTTCTGCAAATGAGTACTGTTCACCTTCATTTGATTCTGCCTGCTGAACACCTTCATTGGACCGCTTATCTGTATTTTTGACTGTCTCTTCAATAGTTGTTTTATTTTCTTCTTTATTATCTGTATCATATTCCAACAGTACCAATTGCTCTGTCTTCTCTTTGCCTTGATCAAGGAAAACAATATCCCTCTTTATGTGTACACTATTTTTGTTTGGGAAAAATATTCTGTAACCTTTAACCTCTTCTCCATACCCTACCATGACTCCTTTCTCTCCTTTAGAGTCCCACTTCAATCGCTTTTCTTTTGGGATATGAGCAACAACAGGAGTACCAAATGTTTTTAAACTATTTATATCAAAACGTTTATTTGTCCATGTTTCAAATGGAGTTTTTTTAGGCTCATTACTTTTACTGGTCCTATTTAATACATACGCTGCAGTTTGAACAGCTTCTGCCCATAACTTCTTGGGTAATCCTCTTGCACACAACATTGTTCTTGCCGCTTCAACCAGGGTTCGATTCTCTCGTTCTGCTTTGCCGTTTTGTTCCGGGGTATACGTCACTGTGGTTTGATGTATAATTCCATGTGTAGTAAACAGGTTTCGCACTCCTTTGTTTACAAACTCGAGCCCGTTGTCACTTCTAAAGTATTGTATCTTGTTGTTGGTAATATTTTCTGATTTAGTTATGAAGTTCTCAATACATGCCTTTACTTCATCCTTCCCTTTAACAAAATACACAGATCGAAAGTTGGAGTAGTCGTCTTTCATAATGATGAAATATCTAGAACCTCCTACCGACGGCACCTCCATAGGCCCGCATGTGTCCGCATGTATGACTTCACACGGCCTAGTCGTTTTTGTTTCACTAGCACTGAAAGGCAATCGATGTATTTTGCCCTTCAAGCAGCTTTCACATTTAAAGTCGGTATCATTTGTCACTGAGATGTTATTGTTTTTAAGCACACTTTTCACATGTTGTATATTTTGGTGAGCTAGTCTTTCGTGCCATTCTTTGAGACTTGATTGCACTTGAGATACATTTGCCACTTCCCACTCGTAACGTACGTCCATAAAGTACATATCACCTTTACGTTTAGCTACTGCACATAGTTTGTCTTGTTTATAAAATTTGCACATTTTATTTTTCGTTACCACAACATAACCTCTATCTGCGACGCAGTTCATGGATAGTAGATTTGTTTTTAGTTCCGGTACGTACAAAACATTGTCTATGGTAGTGTCTATCCACTGCTTTCCGTCATAGACCTGTAGCGCTACCTGTCCACAGCCATGCGCTTTAATTGCATTTCCGTTTCCAATAATCACATTTTTATGAGCCAAAACACGATAAGTCGCAAAAAGATGGCGGTCTCGACACATATGCTGGCTTGCACCAGAGTCCACTAGCCATTGCGATTTATGGAAATGTCCACTTTGAGTTTGGTTTACGATTACGAAAGCATTGCCCACTTTATTATCTTCTTTATTTTTCCTGAACCAACACTCAGTTTTCAAATGTCCCGTTTTCTTGCAATAATAACACTTTTTGACCGGTTTATTACTATTGTTCGAACTGTTATTGTAATTACGATTTCTCTGTTCCATGTTACGATTACCGCACTCACTCTGGAAATGTCCCATTTTATTACACTTATAACATTTTACGTTCTTCTTTTCTATCTTCTTTACAACGAACGCTGATGATTGCTGAGACACTTCTTCTTTATCTTTTAATCGTTCCTCTTCAATTAGTAATCTTGCTACGAGGTTATCATATGTTTGTTTGTTGTCCGGTGCCGATTCCCACGCAGACACAAAATGTTTGTACCTCTCTGGAAGTGACATCAGCACTTTAGTTATAATTAATTTTTCCGAGATTTGTTCTCCCATCTGCTTTAACTGGTTGTTTAATTCTTCGATTTTAGATAAAAATGTGGACATATCTGTCTCCTCCACATACTTAAATTGGAAGAAACGTTGCTGGATGATATGTATGCTAGTTTCTGATTTTTGCTCGTAAACGCTAGCAAGTTTCTTCCACATTTCTGCAGATGTAGTACAGGTCAAAATGTGTGTCATCACGGTTTCTGACATTCTTGTCACCAGCCATGTTTGAGCTTTTGCGTCCAGTTTTTCCCATTTTTCCCTGTCTATCGCCACCTCCGGCTTCACCTTCGTCCCTTGAACCACATCTAGTAGGTCTTGACTCCGCAACAGAATTATGGACTGGAATTTCCATACATTCCAATTGGATGCTCCTTCAAGTCGTATATGAGAAACTGGTACTTTGTTTTCTTCCATGTTGTTCTATTTCCTTCCTGCTGGTCCCGTCCTTGTAAGTAGTATCCACTTATCAAGTGTTTTTCTTCCCGCCGGCCGGCAAATTTTTTTCTTGCACCACGCGGTCACACGAATGCCGAATTGCCGTTTCGACCGGGCGTTTCTTCGAACTCAGTTTATTTAAAACCATGCAGAATTATGTGCCTGGGCCCATAACCTATTGGATTTGTAAGTAAACACGAGCTTTTGTTCAATAGCAGTTTTATATTATGCACCAAATCAACAAACACAACGCAGTACTAAAATCGCCATGACAGTTACTTCTTAAATTATAAGGGCAAGTATTGCCAACCTAAAAAGGTGTTGCATTGAGTTATATTAACTGTGCTTTTCATTACGAATACAAGGAAAGTAAAAAAAAAAACATGAATTCGCTAAAGAAAAAATTAGTAAATTTTATTTTACATAAATCAACAACTTTTCCCGCCTATTTTTTTTTTTTTTTTTTCTGTGGCCAGCCAGCTATTCAGCCATTATTTTTCATTTACATCATTGAAAAACTGGTAAATATATTGCCCAAATCTATGTTATTTTGAAGAAATTGTTTAAACTAAATTATAATAAAGTTATTAAAAAGATATAGATTATTTAATCAATACATAACTTTAAGTTATTTCAATTTAATATCCTGGCTGCTTAGAAAGTTGGCACATGGTTCAATAAAAATGTGAAAATAGAACTATTTTTTTTTTTAATACTGTCAGTGTAAAGCGATTCTCCCTAGGGCTGAAAAGTATTACTTTCATCCCGCTCCTCAGGCAACTTCAGACCTACTTTCAGAGTATGAGTATGAAAAATCATTATTTACTGGATGCCTCTGATCGCATTTTCCGATCAATAATGAGTTTTCATATAACTCTCAATAGCTTAGAATTCGAAAAAATCGCTGCTTTATCCAGCCACTTCTTCTTTTAGTGTCGATGGCAATCTTAATTGAGTTGGCCTAGAATTGGGCTACGAGTTTGGTTGGGGCCTACCGTAGCGTCCATCAGTTCCCGTAATGAGGGAAGCAGAGCAGCACCACATTTATTCTAAGAATGGAAGCTACTGGCAGGCTAGCTACAAATATATACAAAAAAAAGGTGTTACTTACATTCAAGGCAGGTAGAGTTGTCAACTCGCGCATAGTACGGCTGACATGCGCACACCCCTCTCTGGCATTGCGAGTTAGCGATACCACAGTCGCTTTTGGCCTGGCAACGAGCGCCCAGGTACGATGCTCGATTATCTGCCTGCACTATCTGAAACAGAAAGGTATCTTTAAATTTATGCTTATAGGTATGTACAAGGATAGATGAAAACGTTCATATTCATAGTATCTATTTGATCGTTGAAATAAATTCAGCTGCTGGCTCCCCTGAAACGCCCATTATTCTAAATACGCTGCTAAACTGTTTCCTAATATAATTAATTGTTTTTGTTTTTAAATTATTACTTATAAGAGTCTTTTTTATATCTAAGCACCATCCGTCAATTTATATGTATCAGATGTTGAAATAGAAAACTCTCAAGGGCTAAACAAATGTCAACTTCAATATCCTGAACATAAAAATAATTTACACCTAGACCACTAAAGTCACTCATCCACTTTTCAGAAAAATTATAACCCATCGTAAAAAGTTATGGCCTGTCGACGAACACGGCTTTTACAACTATTATATTTCCCCGCGAATTTGCTTCGCATTTGCATACCAAGGGAACGTACCCCTCGCTATGATTTACAATGATCGTAACAACGCAAGCGTATTAATCACGTCAGGCGTAGATATGCAACGTTTTCAAGAATGCGTCTCAGTCCTCACAACCTGCAAAGTATTTCGTGGTTTTGCGCTATTTTTCAATTTCACGCTGGATATTTTTACTTGTTAACTTACAAGGGCAATGTTCTTGTGTAAACTTACAAGTCGACCTTGGGAAACAAACATCGTTCATAGCAGCACGTATGCGCTAATGCGTGAAGAACCGAATGCATTTTAGGAGCGGATTACGATTCGCTCCACTTCGTTCGTGTTTGTGTATTATGTCATTGTTGCAAATTGCTATGACATTCCTAGTTGTAACATTGTCTTCGCTTATATGAGGATGTCCGCTCCGCCTACGAACGGTCATTCATCATACACGATATATTTCTGACAACGAATAATTACGTATCCCATTTACTAACTTAAAAGAAGCTATTTTTGTTCAACACTGATCAAGTGATCATGACCACCCAGACGAAGCCCAAAATGACATTACTGTTAAAAAAAACTCAATATGTCAGCAAGTAAACGTTACAATGTAATATCGACCGAAATTAAAATTTTAAGAAACGTTTCGGAATCGTTGCATTACTTATTCAGGTTTCGGAACATGAAATTATACAGAAAGGAAGAAGGGTCGGTCCTACGTCAGTATTTAGGTACCTAACATACTACATAATTCATGAGAAAAACGTTTTGTGAAGCTATCTCACTGGGATATGAAAAACGATTCAATTTGTACACAGATTACGAATGTTTGATGGCAACAAATCACGTACGATTGCTTGCGGAGAAGTGCTTTAGTGGTCCGCTGATAATTGTATAGTCTTGTTAGAAATAAAGTAATTATTTTGCTTCTTTACTAACGGACACATTGTGTTCTCTATAGTGTAGTGATTTAGTGACCCAATTCCTGTACAGCCAAATTTGAGTTAACCAGTTTTTTGTTTAAGAAAGCATTGTTGGAATCTAAACGAGCACACGCAAAAACGCGTCCGTTACCGTACCTATCATGCGGATTGCGGTTGCTTCGATTGTACGTAATGTTAACAATTATCCGACGAAACTTATTTAGCCGTATGATTTGGTTTCACCGCTTGGTTGCCGCGTAAATGACCCGAGCACGAGCCCAGCTCTCTCATCAATTTCCTTGTAAATCACTAACCACCCGTTCGTCTATACTTAGTTCAATATCCACAGTTCGTGCAACTACAAGTTGTGTGTTCATAATTTCGGTTTTGCCATTATGAAGTAAACTCATTGTGCTACGGAAGTCTAAAAACGGTAATGATCTAGAGAAACTTACCTTTCTAATGCAAAAAAAGTTATTGGTGTAAAGTAAATAACTCGTTTATCTGCTAATATAGCGACACTAACGAGTCGTCGAGTGTAACGATTAGAATCAGGTGAAAGATAACTTTCATTCCTTTGATGGCTGTAATGGAGTTTGAATAGCATTTGATCACTCTTTAACACTCCATTAATAATAATGACATTCTAATAAAATGATTTTCTCTGTTATCCACTTGATGCTATTGCTATTAAACCTAACAAAGTTTTCTCTGAAGTAAAAACGCAAGGCTGTGGTAGCGATCTGTATCGCTCTATTACCGTCGTTACCATGACGTGTAATTGCCATACGTGACATAACAGCACATAATTAATTGTTTTAATTACCCACCCTTCTGCTGAGGTTTTTATCTGCAAACCAAATGAAATGTGAGTCCGTGTTTATAATGGAGTAAATCGACGTAATCACGGTATTCATGAGAGCGTAACGCTATACTACGATCATTACTATGTGCTAGATGATAGCACTTGCTCGTGAGACCTCATGTCACCTAAACATGCTCAGTTTTTACAGCAATTAGCCGCATATGACAATTGTGATGATGACGTTGAACTCGCTAAGAAGGTAACTATTATTACCTTGAGAAAGCCTGCAGGAACGCAATTCACACATCGGGACATGACAAGAATATAGTGAAGAAGGTTGGTAATAAATATATAAGCTTTTACGGACCTTCACCGCAAATGTATTATGCAGTAGGAGCCATATATGGGAACGGGTTAGGTACGACGAATGAAGACGCGATTTGTCATTCCGATTTTATATCTAGCTGTAACACTAACGTTACCTGCTGTACGTTTTTTGGAACAGAAGATAGAAAGAAATAGACTCACAAACACTTTGTTCCAATACTGATTTAATCGATACAGCTACATACAAAGCCATTGGGCTTTCATCAATCAAATGAAATTTTAAAACACTATAAAGCGACTATAGAACTCTTTATTCATAGATTTGTGTTAATTATGACATAAATAACTGTAGGAGTATTTATAATAGCAAACTAATTTTAACGACATCATAAATAAATAAATTATGCGACAATTTTGGTATCGCTTCATCTACAAACAGTTAGGATAATACCAAAATGTTCTGATCAACACTATAAATTAACGATGTTCTGAATCTAAAGTGAGCCTAGTGCGAACTGTGAAACATATGAATAATCATAGCTACTTCCTCAATTTGCTCATTATTTCCTCCATGTAGAGATTAAAAAATCCATAAGATTTCTAATTTCCATGCGGATGAACATGTAGATTATTGCCAGTAAATATTATATTTTGTTCTGAAGCTAATGCGTTGGGGCAAGGATACAAGTCTTCCTTGAAGACGACATAAAGTGGAGCCCTAATGAGAGGTCCATTGATGGGTTTCGTTTTTACTGCGACCAAGAATAATGTGTGGTCTACATCATTATTATGGGTTGGTTAACATTCTCCAAGCATGAATTCATGCGTAGTCATCTCCGAGTTTTTGACTTCACAACGAAAGTGATCATAAGTACTCAGTTTAGAAATATTTGTGACCAGTAATTTGTGAAGCGGTTGGTGGCTAAGGAATATTGTATTCAACAAAGACATATTTGAAAGTGACAGCAATACTGAAGACGGATAATATATTGCTATTTGTATTTGTTAATTGGTAAGGATGTTATTGTTTATGCAAATATCACTTCTGTTGAGTTGCATGCTTGGATATTATCCAAACCTATGTTTTGTTTTGTTTTGTGTAGTGATTTGTTTGATGTAACTTTGTAGTGTTTCTTTTCATCTCTCTTACTTTCTTTGTTTTGTTTGACGTTTGTATGTATTGATACTTCTCATTTATGATCCTTCCATTTACTATTCTCTCTTCATTATCTACATGATAGATAGATAGATAGATAGATAGATAGATAAATCATTTATTCAGTGCACACAAAAGACATAGCACAACACACAGAAGCACAATTAATGACACGGATTACATAAATATACCTATATAAAAACAAGGTGCCAATATACAAAAAGAAAAAAACAAATAAAAAACATTTTTACGAAACAGTTATAGTAATACCATGACATACTTCAAATAAAATAACGTTATACAAGGTGCGGTGTGCGTCTCAAGGTTGCACCAAATGGGAGTCCAGCTCAGCATGTCTCAGGCATGCACCTGACGTTGATATTCTGCTGGATCCCTGTAGTGACATACGGACGTCGAGCAGACGAGATAAATTGGTGTAGTGCGTGGAAGTGAAGAAGAATTACTTATACCAGGAGTGAAATTATGTAAGTATACCCACAACTTAAATTTAGTGTTCTACAGTAAGTTTAGTTTACTGTATTGTAAGCGTTCTCGTTCTTGGGTGAGTGTATGATTACTTGAGCATTTATTAGGTTATAAATGTATAGTGTAAAAATAAAAAATATTATAATAGGTAATACTAATATTATATTAAGTGCGAATATAAATAAACGATTAGGCTAGACTAAATTATGTTTATAATAGATAAATATAGGTTTATATCATGTGACGGTATTATAATTATAATTATTGGTCAACAAAAGATCCCCAAACCAAGTATTCAATAACCAAGTGCCTCCCTGTTTACAGGTTTGTGACCACGAGTTACGCTACAGATAGACATATTGACTCGGAAAGAATACAATAGCCAGTCATATAATGGACGTATTCGAAACAGTCATACCCAGTTTTTTCTGCGATTCGATAAGGAACTGCCGCAGCCGAACTCTGAAGGTACCAAGACATTTAAGATTCCTTATCGGGCGGGGGAATAGTGTTCCAGCATTTGGATGCGGCGTATCTGAAACTTCCCCTGAAAGCAGCTGTCCTATGCGATTGAGTGGAGAGTTGCTGCGAGCACTGCCTACTTGCGCATTCTCTTCTGCTAGTGATCCAGCTCAGTTTATTGTACAGGTAGGTCGGCTGCCTGTACTACATGAGATTTGCTTGGAATCTATTACAGCTTAGCAGTGTATTTTTTTTTTAAATCGCTTTGCTACATTACTGGTATTTCTCCTGTATCGTGGGTGCGTTTACAAACATTTAAATTTACATAATATACAAACAGCTAGACTTTTCATCCCGGTAGTGTGATCCCGTGGCACAATAGCCAAACTCCACACAGGCGAAGCCGCAGTCATCAGCTAGTAAAATATAAACTAAAAAAAAACAGTACGTCGATGCATTTACAACATAATTAAATAACTGCAAAGCGTGTGTGTATAGTTGAGTTGAACTATTACATTTCTAAAGTCGATTCGAACTTTACTGAAGAGCAAAACAACGTGCGCTTTACGACGTGGTACCTATAACAATACAAAAAGCAGCTCTCGTCCAGTGTGAACAATAGACAGGTAAAGTGCTAGAGTGCCAACCGCACGAGAATATTGCACGCTGCGGCACCTCAGCTATCAAGCAACTTACGCACAAAAAATAATAAAAAGATAACTACGTGAATTCCACAAAAAGTTGAAGGGAATGCTCAAGCCGATTACTCCTGACTACAGGAGAAACTTAAAAGAATTTGTCTGCTTTGAAGACACTCGTTGCCGCAAAACCACTGGAGAAACATTTATAATCAAGATGCACGAAACGGATATCATTTATTAATTCTCAAATAGTCATTTAAATTATAAACAGTTGTAATATATGTTGATGTCAACAAAATTTGTAACAGAATTAATGGAGCCATTGCCATAATTTATAATTTGGTAGAGCAAAAATTTACATTTCTATGAGACATTTAATAGAAAATATGGTCATAGTATATATAATAACTGTGCTACAGGTCCCGTCAAGTTGATTTAAATAGGATACTACAAAAGAGTCATTAATATTCGCCAGTAGGTAATAGTATGCGAAACAGTTAAATAACTGTATTAAGACGACAAAATTGGATTATAAGAAAATTATGTTAATTCTAAGAACGAGTTTAATTGCGGAAATCTCCAAAGGCATTGATATTCTGTCACGCGAGGCATAAGATATGTGCAGTATGAGCGATGCAATGGTTGCCAATCGAGGCACAGATCAATGCTCATTCTTCGCTTGCTTACGTATTCCCAGACAGTAGAGACGTATACCGATTACCGAGTAGTTCCTAACAATCCTAACGACTCAAGAAATATGAAATGTATGACGATTGTTTAAACTTCAATTCCTCTTACTCAATCAATGTACAGGAAGGTAACGTGCGAGGCGTAAGCATTTAAAGAAAGAAACAAACTTATGCACACTCGCCTTGATTTACTGGAGTTAAACACGCTCCACATGAATTTCTTAGCAAGGGGTAGGAAAATCGAAATTCCTTTTTCTTCGTTCTAAAATTGTAATGTGCCCTCGTAAAACGTAAAGTTCCCTTTGTCACGAAAAATGGTTGGGTGTATCGTCTAATAACCCATAAACGAAGTTCGAAAACTACATAATAATAGAGCCGAAAGACAGAAACTCAACGTACGGCCACAGGTAAGCTTCCTGTGTAACACAAAATGGTAATATACAAAATGAACCCTTCACAATTTTATGTGCTCGTAAATCAACAGTCAATAATTACTGCAACGAAGTTTAGAGCCAGACTCGATGATTTGCAGCAAATATTTCCTATTCACCACTCGCAATATTAGATACTAGGTATGCGAGTGGTTGAAGATTTGATCCCGGATGCATAAAGGTGAGGTTGGTGTGAGCTGTGAGCGGTCTCTTTTGAGCAGCATCGGTGACACCAGTTGAGCGCGCCGACATGCGCTTGCGCGCGCGCTACAGCTCCTACTTCCCATGTGCGAGTGAACTTGCGCGACGTGTAGTGGTCGATGACCGGGCACGCGCGCCCTCGCGCTACGAACCAAGTCAATGGGCACAGCATCTATGATGTCTCTCTTTATAATGCACTGATATCGAATCTTTATAGATAAAGAGTATATTATCTATTGTTCATGCCCAACAAAGTTGCTAGCTGACGATAATCATGATCATAATACTAACCTCGAACCTCGGAACCTTATCATTGATAGGAAGCAAGTGTAGATTAGAGTCACGTATTGCTTCATCATTTTGTAGTATCTCATTATCGGCCCTCGCCATAACAGTACTTACTTAATATTGTTTGTTTCATGAATTCAGTCTTATAAAATCTATATATTTAAACGTCTAATCAGTAAAATGTTCCCTAAAGATTTGTTATCTAAATGCTGTTAGGTGTTTTTGGTGCTCTTTATTTTTTGTGCCGTAATTTTGCTCGTTCATGAAATCATGAGGCATCGAATTAATGTCTAATGTCTTACTTATGTTCTAATCGATGTAAGTATTATTAACACGGGTGTTATTTAGTGTATTTTTTGAAGATCTTCGATCAGTATGGTTGGTTTGACTACTTGAGTCACTGGACATGAACTTTTCTATGTCAAAGTTGAACCGTTAAGTAGTAAGATTCACGCGCGAATGGTTTCACGATTTTGCCAAACTCAACAATGGAGATTCTATCACAGATAATATTAAAATATACTCCATTAATACTTTCTTTCTACGAAAACGAGCTCCGACTTTATATTTATTAGATATTGAAATGCGTACAAAAAATCATCGAATCCTATTTTTTCTTGATTTGTATTACAGCCATTATCTTCAGCAGATTATTGAGTTTTTTATGCTTCCATCGATCTTGTTACACCGATTTTGAATTTATGAGGTTTTTAATCTGTTTTACTTTCTCCGGTAAAAAAGAGTTCAAACATTCTGCAGGATTAAAAACCTTTAAGAACATTTGGAATGAAGTACTTAACGATAACTGATAAGTACAGACCGGATTATATCCAAACGCATATTTGCCTACGCATTTCCATTTTAGGCATATCGTACATTTTTTGGGCATTTTCCAGAAAATGCGCCAGAGCTGATATCCGGAAAAAAGCATCTAAGTTGAAATTGTGCGCATTGACTTAATTAAATGTAGAACGATTGTTCTCAAGCTATAAAATATCTTATTAGGTAGAAGAAAGCTCAATCGTACTGCAGAAAATTGATAGGTATGATTATTTATTTGTAGTTTTGTTATTGTTTTGTGTAAAATAATTACAGTTAATTCAACTGTAAATCTTTTTCATCGAAAATGTAGAAAATAAAAAAATATGTACCTATACCTATTGACTGGTCCAGTTCTGTCAAATGATTTTACTTCTGTCCAATCTTCTGTCCAGTAATTGTTCATTTGTTTTTATTGGGACGCCGCCGCCATCTTAGCAGATTTCTCCCGACCTATCAATTCACCTCTGTTTCACTAGGATTTATTTGCAATTGCGAAGCTATTTTAACTTTCCCCAGCAATAATAGTTGGAAACTATTTTATATATACCTACAGCTAATATATGTGTGCAGTTGCATGTGGAGTTAGTGGTTAGCAATATTATTTATAGGAATTAATATGTTATCAAGACTTTCTACATCTAACGAACACAAAAATCTTAAAAAAAAATGCTGCAGTAAAACGTTTACAAATAAGAGATGACGAAGTTGAAAATAGAATGAAGATGACTTGATATTGGTTTGCAATATTGGCATTTCCCCGGGGGACGCACCCTCACGGGCTCCGTCTAGACTACAGAGTGGGATCAACTTATTTTAAACATCTGCAAATAGAACGAACTCTTGTAAACAAGTTTTCTTCAATACCATAGAAATCTTGTTAGCTTTCACCATCTTCCAGGGCGAAGACAGTATTGGAAAAGGGAAACTTGCAAAAAATAAAACAATAAAGTAACGCGAGACTAATGGGCTGTTATATGATTGAAAGAAGTAAACAAAGTATGTTCGGTTACGGTCAGGTATAGGGAATTCAATATGTGAGTAATCGGTCGGAGTAATCTGTATAATTGATCGTGTTCGTGTCAATATCGACTAGAAGTCAATGCTGCGTGTAACGTGTAACAAGATGCTGGCCAGTTTTTCATAAATGCCTAGCGTGCTCTGCACTGAAGCAAGTCATATTTAGCATTTTTAATTCTTGTGAACTTTATATTCAGACCAGTAACAGTAACTACCAAAAACCAATGACAAAAAAATATTCGTATAATTTGCTCACCCGGAAGATTTTAATGACTTGTATTAAAGAAATTTAAAAAAAAAAACTTGTAAGCGTATGTAACACGAAAATTGTACAAAATGCAAATGCAGTTATTAACATGTCAGCATACAATGCTCAGTTAGAGAAATCACGATAAATGGTCAAAACTTTTTAATTACTGAAGAACACATATAATTATTATTTGACGAGAAAGTGCAATGTAATCGTATAAACAATTTATTTAATTTTACGTGACGTCTTCCGTGAGTGGAGATCGAAACATTTTAATAGCGTTTGCTCTCACCCCTACTTATAGATCGCGGTTGAAAACCTAATCTTCTTTCCCCGGTCCGTGCGCCGATCTGATGCGAGTCTATAATTGGATATTAGCGTTAATACCTCTATATTACGAACCTCCCGTATTTTATACAATACGACCTGACCCGCGGTACGTCTGCGTCACATTTTCCCCGTTTCTGCAATATTTTTCATTGATGCTCCGCTCCTATTGGTCGTAGCATGATGTTATATAGCTCGATAAATGGGCTAACCAACACTATAGTTTTCAATTCGAACCAGTCATTCTCGAGATTAACACGTTCAACCAAACAAACAAACTCTTCAGCTTAAAAATAACATTAATTTGGATTCTACAGTATCTTGATAATAAACAACGCTTAGTTTATTCATAGTACATAAAATTCGCAATTAATGCGCGTACAATATATTTGTGTTAATGCGTATACAAACTGTTTAGCTACGCGTATGTGTGAGCCAGCTGGGGAATCAGGTTCCTAATGGTGTTCGTAGGTGATGAACTAGCAACCTGTACTACCGCTACTTGAACTATTATGAGAGACTAACCATATACTTGAACGGTGATAAAATGAAAATGATCGGTCAAACAAAAAATACCTATTGATGCGGGTGAGAAAAGTTGCTATTTATCATTAAGGTCACCAAAAGTTTCTGGCTTCACTATTTAATTAAGAATTAATATCCAAACAAAAATGGATCGAAATAAAGGGAGACCAGTTGATCAAAAATATTACCTTTTACGTTGAAAACTTCAGTAATTTAGTGACATTATAGTTTTGTATCTCTGATTAATCTGTGTGTAGGCCGGAAACTTTGGACCTTACCATGTACATTGTTAAAGTCCAATCTTGGAATACATAAGCATGAGGATTTGAACTTGACATAATCAAAATATTAACGAGGACGAAACGAGTTTCAATTAATTTGTGAGTGGACCGCATAGGGTAGGGTGTATCAATTGTTGTGTGCGGCCGCGTGCCCTGCACCGGATTACAAATATTATAGAAACGCCGTAATTCGGACAGTGATTTATAGAGCGGGGGTGTGCCACCCTCGGAGGGGCAGCGGCCACGGCGATAGCAAACAACATTGATTTCGGGAAACGACACAAGTTTGAGCCATGTCAGCGAAGTTCACGAGCATTATGTAACGTGTAACCGCCGAATCTTTTCCTTGACATCTCTGATTGCTGATTTCCCAGGCGTACTCCGACAAACTTGTTCCAGTTTGGAAGTAATAAATGTGTGTTATTCATCCGATTTTCCACCTACGTAACCTACAAACATGTTACACTTTCAAAGTATCCGTATAAAGTATATAACACAGAGAATACATGTCATGACAATACACGTCCACTTGTTTTATGGGGATCGCGATAAGAACTGGTCAAAAGTATTTTTTTTAATAGCAAGTAGAAATGTCAGTGGTATTTCTCTTTGAAGTCACGAGAGAGTGCGAATTCTGTTCTTCCATAACACTAACGGTTTAGAGCCGCAGTGCGCCTGAGCAACCGCAATTTTTTGCGTTGTTCTTTGTTAGAAGTAACTGTGTTAATTAATTACAATTATCCTGATTAGAGTTATTAGTGATGGGGGTAAGTAGGTCGTATATCATGTGTCAGTGGTTGTTGGCTCGTGATTGCGGGCCGACGTCCGCGACAACTTTTTGTGCGTCTGCGCTGACACCGCCTGTCATCGGTGTAATGGTTACTTAATTGAATTAAACACTCATGTCGCAAAAAAGTAATACTTAGATGTATGAATAAACATTTTAGGCGCAGTTTTTTTTTTAAACTATTTACAGTTAATTAATGAGCTAGTTATTTAGAGGAAGTTAATCGGTTTTTAGAGTTCCGTGCATGTTAGGCATTAAATTATTCATGGTTTGTTCGACTGGTTTATCAGTAGCCTATTCTACGTTTGATATAAAAGGCGTAACGTAATTAAATTAAATTCGCAATCAAAACATTTAGTTCGGTTTGTTTATTGGTTTGTTCGCTCAGAATGACCTATAACGGAATTTTAACCTGGTTCTAATTTTTTGACCGAATAATCAAGACTGCGGAACCTTTCTAATCCTTCGTTAGATTTGTTAAATTATACGCAGTATATATTAATATAAGAAAATATTGACGTCAAATCAACATAAGTAATCTTAAAAAACTATACAGTCCTCCAGACTGTATTTGCAGTCCTAAACGAGGTCTCACGCTGAGACAATAGATAAAAAGGAGGATTCGAACTTACATTTGAGTACTCTTTTGAACAAACAGAGTAAATGGACAAATACCCACAATTGCCTACGAAAAACTTTTTGCTACCATCTTGCTACGAGCGTAGCTTAGTCGTAGAGGCCGTAGCAGATAAGTACCTAAGTACCAATATTTTTATTTAGGACATAAAATATAATAAATATTGTGGTTTACTTACTCCATGTAGATTTCATCGCAATTCAAGTAATGCGTTCCTAAGTAACATACTTCTATACTTAAAGACCTGATGGACTTTCCAAAGCTAGTCTAAGTGCATACCTAGGGGAATAATACTGTACTTATATGGATCGATAGGGCGCAGGTTATAGGCACCGCGACCTGGCCATCGACGGCAGTAAGCAACACGCAACGGTACCATACATAGGTGTGTCTACATTCATTGCGTAGGTACTCTTCTATGTGTGGGTAAAATGTGTGTTTTTATAGTGGGCTTTGTTGCATATTTGGGCTTACACGTTTCAATATATATGCTCTGTCTAGCTCCTGATTTAAATGTGTTAGGAAAAGGTCACTTTTATTTCAATGATATCTGGGACCAATTCGTAAATACATTCTTATGCTTCACCTGATAGTCTATTAGTAGGTATGAATGTTTTGCTAGTCAAAGCGATTATCTTTTTAGAAGCTTTCTACTTGCTTATAGCTGCTGGGGTCATATACATTCAACAACTCAAAAGATAAATCTAATAGTGCTTATTACTTATTAGGTAGTGTCATGTCATGTCACCCATGTAAAGGTTGACTGGTAGAAAATAAGAAAATGCCTATGGCCTTAAGTGTACTATGTGCTTGAAGTTAAATAAATAAATGAGTGTCGTGTCTAGGGCATACGAAACGGGTTTTCAGTCCCATAGTAAAACCCGATTTTCCCTCTTTTACTATGGACTGGAAATCCGTTTCGTATTCCCTAGACACGACACTCATTTATTTATTTAACTCGTCGTGTCACTGAGTGCGGTTCGAATAATGAAAACCTATTGATGTTTGATACGGTAAATAATTACTTTAAACGAATAGAACTTACATTGACCACAACATAATTATTTCACATAGGTACACAGACAGGCATAGAACCCAGTCCTTCGAGTTTACAGTTTAACACTACTGCCTGCACCTGCACTACTGCGCTCTGTACGTGATAATTACAATTCCATTAGCAAATTTACCCTAGGGCTGGGTTTATGAAGGATTTGCGTACCTATTAGGCAAAATGCTTGGGGTCACAATTAGTGGAGTCTGTAACCTGTATGACGTATAGGTGTACTTGTGAGCGATGGTTCACGACAGCACTTAAGATTTAATAGGTAGGTTTTAAAACTTAGTTGTGTAGTGACATTTTGAACCTATTAGCTCTACGGGTAAGAGCAGAGGCCCCCTAGCACGAACGCGCGGTATAAAAATAACGTAAATCACGTTGGTTTAGGAATTGAAAATACAATTATCTTACAGCATTTTAGTTACAATTGTTTGCAACAAGCACAACCAGAAAAAAAAGATATCATTATTTTTTAAAGTTAAGAAAATATTTTGTGATACGCATTATACAAGATGTCGTTTTGCATCCTCGTCAAAATTCAGGAGGTTGTCACAAAAGACATTAGTAATTAATTAAAATTACGGTACTTATTTAAATATTAATAAACGCTGATTTTTTTGGTTGTTTAAGTTTGTCATTATTTCAGAATGGGGGTTATTCTGAAATAATGACAAACTTACGCATTATTTCAGAATGGGGGTTATTATAATTTCCTATTCCCTAAACCACTTAACGTGGTTTAGGGAATAGGAAATTATCGAATAAAAATTTGAGATTTTTTGTATGTGTGAAACCGCGGTTATAGGCCGAGAATCAGACGGGCCGCGTTTAAAACACGAGTGGTTCACAGTTACCGATTTCCGTAAATAAGAACAAAAATAAAAATTACGTGCCTATTTTATTATTGATTTGGGACGAGAATCATTAGTATATTTACGTCCTTGAATTTGACGAGGATGCAAAAAAACACCTTGTATATTAAATTTTAAAATCGACGTGATTACGTTACGCTTACACCGCGTGCTCGTGCTAGGGCTTCACTGCCTCAGAATCGAAACTATAAAAAACTAAGTCATTGTGTCGGGTCCTCTTCGTCTTCCCAATTTATATAGGTCCTACTTAATTGTATGACTAGGCCCATAGTATCAAAGTCAAAGCATTTATTTCAATTAGACCATTACAGGCACTTTTGAAAGTCAATAAAAACAAAATAAAACGCTAAGCTACAGTCCCAGTCACAAGGCATAATAACTTATGAAAGTACTGTAGTTGCCCATTCCGTAGCGTAGATCTCTATGGAGAAGAACGGGCAAGAAACTCCATGGACACTCTTATAAAACAAAATATGTTACAAAATCTTGGTTACATCATTCATGTTAAGAATTACAAATATGTGAGAACAATGTAGAAATACGGGCAAGTTAAGAGCGTCCAGAGTAAAAGATTAAATCAGTAATTAAAAATAAAGTAATTAAAATAAACCGTGGCAGCTAAGAGATGACCAGTCACAACTGACAGCGCCCGTTCACGAACATGACGCATGTATCAGCCATCATTCAATTCAACCATTTTGAAGAGAACTAAACGACCCGACACACCCGCCACCATCAGCGTGACATTTAACTGAGCATGACATTCACTCAACCACCAGAGTAATTTCGCGTCAATGAAAGATGTAGGTACTCATTAAATGGTGGCTTTACAGTACATAGTACTCACACATGTGCTATGCAATTATATAATACTAAGAGATTGAATCTATTCAATGCCAATATATTTTTACAATCTTCTGCAGCTTTCATAATAACTTCAGTTTGTAATTCAGATGATTCCGATTGCCCCTATGGTTGTGGAGCAGGACCAGCATTGAGCCAGCATTTTTATCGTCAATATAATCCCCCAACTTATAATATGCTTGCCTACATAGTGTGCGTTTAATGCAAGATTTAAATTTCGTTTCATTCAGTTGCAGAATGGGGGGAGGTATTTTATTGTAACATTTTAAACAGTACCCCATGAAAGATCAGTCTACTTTAGCTAACCTGAAACCTGGCTGAACTAGTTGGTCCCTGTTTCTAGTATTATAGTGGTGCCGGTCACCTCTTTTACTAAATAAATGCAGATTTTTCCTAACGTACATGATGTTTTCATAGATGTATTGACAAGGTACCGTCATGATGTTAATTTCCTTAAACAGTTCTCTTAGAGAATCGCGCCTACGTAGATTATATATGGCTCTGATAGCTCTTTTCTGCAGAATAAATATAGACTTGATGTCTGTAGCCCGTCCCCATAGTAAAATACCGTATGATATAATACTATGAAAATAACTAAAATACACTAGCCTCGCGGTTTCTACATCAGTAAATTGACGCATTTTTCTGTCAGCATATGCTGCTCAGCTCAGCCGTCCTGTCAGAGATGTTAAATGAGGACCCCATTGTAGCCTTGAGTCGAGCGCGATCCCCAAGAAAACAGTTTCATCGACAAATTCAAGTTTCTCTTGATTCAATACTATGTCACAGTCGCTACATTTGATTATCGTTTGGTAGAGAAAATCTTATGCACTTAGTTTTTTTCCCATTTAATACTAAATTATTAGCGGTAAACTATTTATGAACCTGCATTAGAGCGTTATTTACGTCGTCAAGATTTGTGGCACGTCTGTATAAAAAACGTACGGTATTTTTTACTATAAGTAACCTCATAATATTGTATCATATGTGACAAGACAAGCTATTTATTGAGCTGTTAAATCGATGCTATAAACTGCCAATGTTTTAGGCACACAGCTATTTACCGTTTGAGTTAGGGAGGCGGGGACCCTACCCAAGACTAGCCCATCCTCGTTCTCAAAAGCTAACAATGTAACTTTAACATTTACTATAATAATGCTTAAATGTACACATATGTTAGTTACTATAGGATAGGCAAACACGAACATATCCTATTCTTGAAACTAAGCATAAAGTTGTAGTATTCCGTATATTGCCTGTAAAGGCATATTCACACTTCATGTTCATTGATTTAACTCGAAAAAAAATTAAAAACAGACAATGTGTTTTCTAACTCTTTAGTAGGTTTTGGGGGCCACTTAAATAGTTTTCTTTATTTATCACCAAAATATGATACCTACCTTCGTGAAAAAAACCATGTTAATGGAATACTTATCAGGCGTTGCATCTATATAGCGTCTAATTTTCGTCTATTAATTTTCTAATTATGAATTTGTAATACCGCGCGTGAGTTACACAGTAGGTATTTATGTTTGGCTTTAAGTTTTTTTGTTTTTATGTTGCGTGTGGCATGTCCCAATAAACGTTTTTTCTTTCTTTCTAAACCGTCTGATAGAAACACAAGCAAAAAGTCTTGTCTACTACTCAACATGAGATAAACTGTACATGAGCATCAACAACTTTAATACTGCTCGACAGGACGGATTAGTATAATGTTACAAGATAAAATCTACACTAGTTTAAATTTTTACCTTGATGAATGATGAGTTCACTGAGGAATATGTGATACGCAACGGTGGGGCCGTTGCGTCTGAGTTCATATTAGTTTATTTACTGTCTACGTAGGTGCCTACCTATAGCTACCCTAATGATGTTGTCCTGTCTGGATAAATAGAAATTCATGTTAGCTTAGGAAGTTTGTCTGTATTGCTTGGCAACCCAAACTAAACTATGCTAAGCAAGATAAGGGTATCTCTTTCATCGTGTTATTAGAAATTCAATTCTTCTGAAGACAAAACAGAAATCAACCAATGATCTCTTGGAAAGCAGCTTGAAAATTAACAAAGCAACACATCTATCCACACTAAATATATACATAATTAATATAGAATGTGAAGTTAAGAGCTTGTCAAACTTTACTGGAGCAATAAACGGAGGAATTCAAATTCTACTTTAGCAATCTCCCTGCTCAGTGAGAGAAGGAAGATAGCTTAAGTAATATTTGACAGGTTCTCGAGTTCAAATATTTATTTCAGAAATAGGCTGTTAGTCGGGGCCAAGGTCGAGGTTTACGTTGGATGTTACAAATATCAGCAATTTATGTCTTCTGAAGAAGGTACAAGAAAGTAAAGTTCTACGAGTATAATACTAGGAAAACAACATAAGCGTATTCCTATTCACTCCGCGTAGTAAGTATCTATAACATAAATGGATGAACGAATCCGGTTAGATATCGTATTTCAATCATTTTTAGCACCGATGACATAGTCAATTTTAATCAATTAAGACTTTATTTATGACATATTAACGAATATATACGTACTAGCTAGGAACACCTCCTCACATTCGTACCGAGAACGATAAGTAATTATCAAGTCGATTAATTTTATTTGCCGTATTATTGAATGATTTTTATAAAAGCAGCGGTCATCAAAATCTTGATTTATCCAATTGGAATCGATTTAAAATCAGGTTCATTGTACGCGAAAAGGTTAACTGAGATTAGTATCTATTAATAAGATTAAGTTATAGGAGGATTCAGAGAAATTTATTTATACGCATAAAGGATTGAATGATTGAACAAAATACAATGGTAGACTGCATTATTCATCGTCACTGGACGCTGGACTCAAATCGACTGCATTTAGAATTCAAAATTAGGTCTGTGCACTCGTAGACACGGAGACACTTCAAGCTACATTTCCAGGATAACATGGCCCCGCTTAGTATAGACTTCTAATACAATGAGAGATCCGCATAAATTGGTGGTGTATGGCATGATTGGTCGCCGTGCTTACCTTGGTACTTACTGCCTGCAGTTCCGTCATTGTCTATCAGTATCATTAGTGTTCCATTATGTAAATATAGTAGGTAAATATTGCATTAAGTAATTATAATAAAAACATGAATGCCTTACTGATTTTTGAACCAGAGGCAAAACCGCCTTCATGCAACAACAACGTAGAATAATAATTATTTAGATTTGAGGGTGGGTAAACTAATACTTAACTCTCCCCGACAGTTGACAAATCAATAATCTTTTCAGAAATTAAATATTGCAGTGTATTAGCAACAATTATACTAGAACTTACTAAAATGACGTTACACACAACTGTGAAAGAATAATAAAAGAAAGAAAATGCACAGGTATTCTCAAAATGTTAGGTCAACATCGAAATATAATCCCATGAAATTCGATAACACAAATACCTTTTTCGTTTCTCAATTTTCTACCAGAGAAATCGCATGTGAACACGAAAAATCCATACGATAATTGCTTGATCAATACAAGATAGTAGATAAACAGAAAATTAAATGCATGTAAGACTCACTTTTATTTGCTTATACATAGGCTGCATAGTTCAAATAGATAGGTACCTACCGAAGTTCGTTTGTTTTTGTTAGACTATGAAACCTAGTAGGAAAAATACCAGGCCCTCTATTCACAAACGCTCGGATTCGATTTCGATTCGATAAGTCGTATCTCTATCTCGTTTCGGCATTACGAAAGCGAGCGACATAGACATACGACTTTCCGAATCGAAATCGAATCCAAGCGTTTCTGAATACGGGGGCAGGACAGTATCACTCGCATATCTATCGCCAATCGCTATCTAACCGACTATGACGCTATCTGTGTAGTTATCGAAAATTGGCTAAGGTTTGAAAAAACCAATTTCAATCATTGGAAAAAAACATTCTATTATGCAACTATAATTGGTTTAGGTCGTTGACACGAAGACGCGGCAATACACATATGACATGATATGGATTTTTTCCTTTAATTCTTTTTTTTCGCGATCACTTTCTCACTAGGTTTTTATACAAGAGCACGAGGTGGTTTGAATTGCTTTAATGTGTTTTGCTACGCATGAGTAGGCGACAGGAGGTGAAAAAAAGAATCTAATTAATTTGAAAAATGTGGAACATGAAGGCACGTTCCCATTCATTGAATTACAACATGTGAGTAGGTACCTAATTTAATCACTTGATAAACATCATGAACAACAAGGAAAAGCTGTCTTTCTTTACTAATGATATGACAACTTTTTTTCATGATTTATGTATCTAACTTGCTGTTTTGGAATGTAATTAACTTACGGATGCTAAGAATTATGCTAATAAAAATATCCGATCAGCATTTATATTTTTTCCATTTACTAAAAAGCGAATGAGTGTGAAACTAGGAATTCCAGCAAGTGCTAATGAAACAAATGGAGTGCAATAAAATTTATGATGCTCCTTATGTTTACGTTCCGGCTGAGGTTTTATTGCATCGACAAGGAGAGTCGCAATAAAAACAGTGGGCAGTAATTGACTAAACCCTCCGCTCCCGGCGTTCCCTAATTGCATAGCCAGAGACGATTCCCACGCGCGCCAATGAAGATCAGACACCGAACGTGGATACGAACGTCGTTATGTAACTTTAATCAAAAGTCTGGGAAACGCAGCAGGGGGACCCGCTATTAATACTTAAGTACAACACGTAACAATAGCCTCTTAGTAAATTAATACCTTTGTTGACAACGAAACGCGGCGGTTGCATCAGGGTCATTCAGCGATCGATTCAACTCAACTGAAGCTGGAATCTTGTAAATCGTTTGAACGTTTAGCTTCCTAGCTTACACTATAACATCGGCTTAAAGTAACGATTTGTAATGTGTTTGTGGAAACTTAAGTAAGTCTGTCATCATCGTCATTTCGACCTAATTCCGCTCACTGTTAGGCAGGCCCCTAATGCCACGCTTCATGGTCCTTCGTAATACGTCTAACAGTACTCTTACATATGTATACAATTTAGTAGATATGAACTCACTAATCCCCTGAACAGAACCACAGCTGTGCTAAATGGAAAGGTGATGTTAGCAGTTAGCATCGTGAAAAGCACCTGCAAATGTAATTGAGTTATTTATTAAAGAGTGAATAAACGTTGAATACAGAAGTCACGAAAAAAAATAAACGCACAAGTAGGTAGATAAGTATAGTACAAGACAACAAAATTAATAGCTATAAATTTCAGTAAGAAGCCATAAAAGGACCTAAACAACCAGCAGCCCGGACGATATAAAAAAACAGGGTAAGATGAGAGACCACAGGCGCTTCTGTGGTAAAAGTGAATCAGCCAACCTCTGCCACTTCTATAAGACTAGACTGTGTGCTAATAAAATCTATTTTGCTTTGATGCGACCAGAAGTCCTGTGTCAGGACAGAACAATCAATGTAGTGCTTAGCCAAGAGTGGGTAGGCATTCTTGACATCTTCGAACACCTAGAATAGCAACCAACTATTTATGTAGGTGTTAATCTAGTAGTTTCATCTAAGTGCACTGAATAGTTACCTGGCTTGGTTCTAGTGGGTCCGTCGGGAATGTTTTCCATTAGCTGTACCTACCAACTTGGGCTGAGACACCGCGGGAGGTCCAAGAAGTGTTTACAGGATGTTGTTAAGGCCGACAAAAGCGAACTAACTGTTTAAGAATCATGTTGGGTGAAGGGAGAAGCGGAAACAGTTATGAAAGAATGAGGAAATGATTTCAGTACTACTGAAGTACAATGGCACATGAAGAGAGCATACAATTGAATTTCATTGAATACATTATAGCCCAGAAACGCTTAAGAACTGATGCAGAAATCTCATTGCTTAGAATTTCTTTTTCCGAATACACCATAATTTATCTTTAAAAAATAAAAGTATTGATTAACAGAACTCCAAAACTTTTTCATACAACAATATTTTCCGTGTATTCAAGAAAACGATTCATTTTGCTGCAGATGTAGATAGAGTTCTCTCCGTGCGTAATGATGATTTTAAGACTTGAATAGTAATATGGGAATGTACGACCACCTCCGACAGTCAATGGGACTTAAAAATGTAAGCACGCACCAACGCACCATCGAGGCAGCGGAACAAAAATTTATTCAAAGTGGCTGACCGCTGGGTGGTGAGAATGACGTTTCAGACTCTATTAATAATCTGTGAGTTTTAAATTGCTTAAGTATTATTTATTAAATTAATTTCTGGTTATTTCGGGATTTTGCTTGTGATTCAATATTATTTGATTTTTGTTCACCGATTTTTCCGTGATTACTTGGCCGATTTGCATGATATTTTATTTGGTAGTAGAACACCGCGTTTTTGAGTTAGCTTCGTTGATAAGTATTTTTCAATAAATTGGATATAAATCCAACTTGTAGATGGCATGTTGATTGTTCTGTTTTTACATAAAAGGTTTTTGCTTCTTCTTTGTAAAATTTAATTTAACAATTAAGTAGCATTTGGCGGATTTTAATTCATAAAATATAATTTTGAAATTTTGTAGAGTTATGGTAACCCACTTTTATCACTTACTATAGGTACTTACCTATAGGTAGGAAGGTACTAACTTAATCCGAGGTCTAAGGAAATCATTCTCTTCCATGGGCGTAGCCAGGGGGGTTAAAACCCCCCCCGAAATGATAAGATATTAACATTAATAATATTAAAATAATGAGAGGCGAGTGGCATAACTTAGTACTAATTATTACATTAATAATTAAATGTATTTGGATTCGCCGCCACCGTCTGTCGATACTCCGATCGCATTCGGTAACCTTCGTATATTTTCGTGCCGTATCGTATCCCACCCGTACTCCACGCATTTAGTCAGCTAGCCTGTTGCCAGTACCGATTATCAAAGTGAGTCTAGTAAAGGAGATTGCCATTTGCAGTGTACGAAGTTTTTTGAAGTGAAACTTCTTATGCGACTTCCAACAAGTTTAACGTTCTAATGGAGGGGGAATATTTTCTATTACCCACTAAGAGATGGCGCTATTACAAGATTTGTGTATACGTAGTTCTACTGGGTACGCAAGATGGCGTGCAAACAGTCATGCATTCGACTCTTCGGTGTGACCATGCTTCGCTCAATTTCCATGAGTAGAATAACCTCGATAAACTTATGTAATAAAAAGTGTACAACAATAAAACAATAAAATATTATTTAGAAGCTCAATAAAATAACGAGAGTGAATGCGTACAACTCGAACGCATGCGTGTAGTATTGCGAAGTTTCACTTCTTCCGCGCGGAGGTACTCCACGCACTATTTTTTGTCATTTGTGTGATTTGACTTCGAGTTGTACAGTGATAAACACATCATCATTTCAGCCGAAAGACGCTCACTGCTGCCCCTAAGTGCTGATAGGCTTCCCCTAAGTGTCGTCACATTGACCGGTCCCGTGCGACTTGCATCCAGTGGATCCCCGCAACCTTCACCAGGTCATCGGCCCACCTAGTGAGAGGCCTTCCAACGCATTGTCTTCCGTTTCGCGGTCGCTATTTCAGAACTTTTCGGCCCCATAGCCCATCCGTTCTGCAAGCAATGTGCCCTGCCCACTGCCAGTTAAGTTTGGCAATTCTTCGGGCTACGTCGGTAACCTTGGTTCTCTTGCGGATGTCCTCATTTCTGATTAGATCACGCAAGGAACTCCAAGCACAGCCGCCCTCTCCATTGCCCTTTGGGTGACTTTAAGCCTTCTGATAAGGCCTATTGTAAGCGACCACGTTTCAGTCCCGTATGTAATCACGGGTCATAGACTTTCGTCTTGAGACACTGCGGTAAGTTGGACGAAAAGATACCACGCAATTTCCTGAACGCTACCCAGCCTAGTCGGATTCGATGATTGACCTCTTTCTCGAAGTTAGACCTACCCAATTGGACCGTTTGTCCCAGGTAAACATAAACGTCTACTACTTCGAGTGTTGAGTCTCCGATCGTGATAGGAGTGGATGTTACATGGGCATTCAACATAACTTTGGTTTTGTCCATGTTCATTTTAAGACCTTCTCTATCGGAAGCTCTACTGAGGTCATCGAGCATTGTACTGAGGTCCTCCGTGGTCTCAGCCACTATATCGTCGGCAAAACGAAGGTGAGAGATGTACTCGCCATTGACGTTGATGCCTAGAGACCTGGAGGTGATAAGTTTAAACGGGGCGATCAGCGGGTTGGCCAGCTTGTAACCGACCCTTTTTGGTAATGGAAAAATGAAATTGATGCGAATGAAGTAGTATATATATTTAAAAAGAAAAACAGAAGATTAGTTCTGTATTAATGCGTAAAATCAAATGATGCTGTTTTTTTACATCTTTCATGTTTATTTTCATTTACATATTACGGTTTATTTCATGCAATTTTAGTGGTTTTATTTTCTTGAACCCTACGGTTTTTTTATGCTATTTTAGTCGTTTTATTTTCTTGAACCCCCCCCCCCCCCCGCCCCAACACTAAAACCTGGCTACGCCCGTGCTCTCTTCATACCAGCTTTCCACGTTCTGAATAAAATGAGGAACGCAAAATGAACCTAAAGAGCTAGACAGGACGTCTGACCCTAGCTTATGAAATGATTAGCAAAACCGTTCGTGTTAGTAAATCTTACACCTGCACGTTGCACTACATAAATTAAGCGTCTGCGCAGCAAGTGCGTTGCACCGCATGACCGTTGATACTTCACGCCTGGAAACGTCCTGATAAGACTAAAAGAAACTAAGAAAGCGGTAGTCAGTCATATTTTATGGATAGCTTATACAATATCTTTTAAACGTCTTGACGCTCCATTTTTCTTTACCAGCTGTAAATTGATATTATCTAAAAATCTTATATCTTGGTATTTTTAATTTATGTTTTATCTAGTTGAAATGAGTTTTTCATTAATATGAACATATCGTACGTCTACAGTACGATGTTCATATTAATGATACGTCTTCAGTAAGTTGGAGGTACGCTTAAATGACTTTATGTACACGAATAATTATGTAAATAATGTTTTTACAATGTATAATAAACTGGTACGGTTTTAGGAGCTATCTGCTATAATAGAGCTACTTACATTAAAATACTTAGGTAAGAAGGCTATACAGTTAATAATTAAAATATGAAGTTAAACATGAAGCTACCACATAAAAGGCAAAAATAATGTATCGTACGAAGGAATAATATGAACAGATAACTCTTTCTCCGCATTCTCCAATATAAAATTGTCTACTGCTCAATAATTAATACGGTCCACATACCATAGCGTCCCGACAAATATCGATGCTTTTAAAAATTATGTTTCCTCATCGAACAATCTTTTAATAGGTACTAAAGCAATCTAGAGGCTGATGAATAGGAATCATGTGAACCAGAGCTAGTAATTGGGTGCACCAGAGCGGCGCTAGTAAATTGATATGGCAAGCTAGCGGTTCTCGATCGGCGCATGCATCTACGCCCTTCGATATGTATGGCATTTCGATCCGCAAGTTCATCGTTACGGCAATCGAACGACGCTTCTGGGCGGAGATCGATTCGACTTCGGCTACATGCACGATGTTGCAATGGTTACAGTTAGTGGACTCGAGCGATATAATTATCTTATGGTAATTGAACTAAATGTTCTCGCTTTGATGTAAGGTGCTTTGAGGGACGGGTGGAAAAAAATGGGCTAAATTTGTGAGCGTTAATGGCGGCTTGGAAGTTCTATGTACGTACTGCGTGTCGATTCCGCGAATTAAGTTCTTGAGTGCACATAAAGTGTCGGTGGTTTGCTGCTTATTCCATGGTTAAATACGTATTTCAACTATAGTCTAGCTTGTATTGTATAAATTAATTTTACAAGCATAAAAAAGGTACTTAGTTAAACTTAAATTCTAGTTTTCTTTTTATATTTGGAGATTTTTATGAGATAATTACAACGAGTATTCTTTATTGAATGTCTAAATGAGAATTACGATGGAATAAGGTCTCACTATAACGGGGAAAATTCATAAATCGTCATTTTATAAAAGTTCAGTGATATAATTAATTGTTAGGTATATTCCCAAACAAGACTCGGCTACTAACTGTAATTATATTAACTATTAGTTTATCAAAAGAAATAAACTGAAAGTGAATAAAAATATCAACTATAATAATAAACAAATGAGCTTACCATAATATTTATTACGATGAACCATCGTAGAAGCATCAAGGGACTCGATTTTATAGACATTATTCACGATATTCACATAAACTTTAGATTTATAAATCGCTATTTTTGCGATTAATTTTCCGCGAACGCGAGCTTTCCGTTCCCGCCAAATGTTGGATAGAGTGTCCACACCGCGCACGCCTGTTGGCTGACGCTTAGCCCGCCAAACTGAAGCAAGCCGTAAGCACCGTGAGAGCTTCGCGAACCGTCTCTGAATGGCCCACTCCACAAGAGGGAGAAATGGCGGGAGTCGCGGGAGGGACGATCTTGTAGGGGAAACCGCGTCAACCGCCTCCGGTAACTCACTAAGAAAAGTTATTTGACGACTTGCCGCATAGGGGATCGCTGTTTTAATAGAAAAATGAAAACGATTTGTAAAGTGAATAGGCGATTTGAAGAATTGCAGACGGCCAATTTTCGATTGTTATTGATCGAAAATAAAATGTGGGTGATGGGATAATATCTTTGAACTTTTTTCTATAGATATTGCTAGAATTGTACTACTAAGTATCCGAGTAAATACCTAGGAACCTTCCAACTACTACTAGAAAGGAAACTAAGTAAACTACTTTTTGGTGCAGATTGTTTTGCGTATACATTCGATATCCTACCTTCTTTTGGCGACAGCGCATATTACGTGTTAGGTACTCATTATTAGAAACCAGGTCCCTATATGAAATATCTATGTCCGTAAGCATCTAAAGAGAAATTAGCCAATTTACGGTGTCCAAAATCTGTAGGTAGGTAATAAATTACATGACGTTGTTTATTGCGTGCCTACAACCGCAAATTGCAGAATCTGATTTGAGTTTGGATAATTGAAGCCGAATGTGTGGGCTGTAGTCGCTGTGGTATCAGACAAGCAAGACCAAAATTGACCAAATCAAAATAACAATATTACCTAGTTAAGTACTTATCAAATTATTTGTGAAAACCGCACAGTTTAGGGTTCCGTTATCCTCTGGTACACTGTAAAAGTCAAACATTAAATATTTCATGGAAAACCACATTAGTTTGGATTATGGTTTTGTCATATTTGTGGGTTTAATGGGTGTAAAAGTACCGTTAAGGAGACGAAGAAAAGCACTTGTTTTCCCCGTCATTGCGATCATTTTTTGTTCCACACCATTCCTGGGAACCTTCAACGTACGAAGATATTCGGGGTCAAAGTTCCAACATTTTCACAAGTTTTTTTTTAGATACCTACATGTTTTTAATGTAATAAGTTTAGCTACTTTAACTACCTTAGTTACCTCCACGACGAACGTACTATTCATTGCATACATTAGCACAATGTTTTGAATCCGTTTCATTGACTCCTACCTACTGTTAAACGTCATTTTTCAACCTTTTTTGCGTAGAGTTACTTAGTTTGATAGTACAGAATGCTTGGTTTCGTGAAGGGTCGGCTTACACCCTGTAGATCTACCGTTATGGAGGACTTAGAAAGTTCCTTCCTGTAAATATTATCTAGTGCGGAGGTTTTATAAAACGGTTTTCTAAAACTGAGCCCTGATAAAAGAAATAGGTACACAAACCAGTCCCGCTGTCAACATTCTCCAGAGCTAATGAGCGAATAGGTACCTGGTACAGTCACCAAAAGTTGAATCTGACCACCGTAAAGACTATTCCGGCTTGCAGCGCCAGGTGACTAGAAACACCTAAAAAGGGGTTGGAAGATTTTTTATGAAGCGTGGCCTGCCTAGCTTCCGCCACTTTATTTTGTTTTCAAAATAGTGGTCACGGATAAAACCCGTATTACTCAATAGGCTTGTTTGTCATTTGAATAAACACAAAATTATAACCGACCAACAATTTGGTTATCAAACAATGTAGGAACAATAGATGCTATTGACATGTTAATTGATGATGTAGTGGGTAAGTTGAATGCTAAACTAAAAGTAGCAGGACTTTTCCTCGACCTAAGTTCTGCGTTCGATACAGTGGAACATTGTATTCTTCTGAATAAGTTAGAATTTTATGGCATTAGGGGAAGTGTGTTGAATTTATTCAAATCTTATTTACGTAATAGAACCCAGTATGTGGAAATTAAAACAGTACAAGAAGATGGGCATGAAAAACTACACAAATCAGACACAGTTAAAATAAGTAAAGGCGTACCACAAGGATCCGTTCTAGGCCCTGTCTTCTTTATAATATTTATAAATGATCTGATAGCTTACATGAAAAGTATCTCAGATGATACTAAACTTGTAGTTTTTGCCGATGACACAAGCGCTATTATAGCTAGTGACAATATAGAAAATTTAGAAAAGAAGATTAATTTTGTCCTATGTGCTCTTGAGAAATGGTTCACTATGAATGATTTGAAACTAAATCTAAAAAAGACGCAATGTTTATTATTTAAATCGACTGTGAAGAACAACGATACTGTCAAAATACATTTATTAGGGAATAAAGTGGATATTGTAGATAATGTAAAATTTTTGGGGGTACAATTAGATGCACGTTTAAATTGGAAGAAGGAATTGGAAGTGGTCACTAACACTATGAGTAGTGCTTGCTATGCTCTCAGGAGTCTTAGAGATGAATTAACCATTGCTCACCTCAGAATGGTGTATTTTGCACTCATAGAGTCTAGACTTAGATATAGCATAAAGTTCTGGGGCAACAGCTACCATTACAATATTAATGCTGCATTCGTTATGCAGAAAAGAGCCTTGAGAACTATGCTTCGCATTGAACAAACGGAGTCTTGTAGAGATCATTTTAAGAAACTGCACATTCTCACAGTACCATGCCTCTATATTCTAGTCATGCTTAGTCATTTTATTAAAAACATCCATACATTTGAGACAGAAGAACAGAGACATAACAGAATAAAAACGCGAAGAAAGGATCTACCTAATTTTATACAGCCTAAGCTTAATGTCGTTAAACATGCCTCAAGAGTGCAATCAGTAAATATATTCAATAAATTGCCTGTAGAATTTAAAAACTCTTTGAGTCCAAACGAATTCAAGAGTAAATTAAAATCGTTGTTGTTGAAGAAATGTTATTACAGCATTGAAGAGTTTCTCAAAGATAAAAGTAGTCCGAAGTAATATCACTTAGTAACATATCCAACATTCTATCATGACATTACAACATAATGTTTTTTTTGTTTTTTAAAGTACATATCTTTGACTTGAATGTATATTGTTATTAAGTTAAATTATTATAAATGTAATGTAATGTTAAATTCTTGTAATAATTATGTTTTTTTTTACCTAAATTTATTTAACTTGAATTTATATTGATTTGAATTGTTATTAAGTTAAATTATTATAAATGGAATACAATGTGTTATGTAATGTTTAATATGTTAATGATAATTTTTATAATTAATATTAAGACTAATAATGGTGTGATCAATGTGGAATGTAGTGATTGTTTTCCTGGCTTTACGATGTTTCTTTTTTAATTTTTGTGTTACTTTTATTGTAAAAACCAATTCGTGTATGTTCGACACAAATGTAAATTTGTTGAAGAAATAAATAAATAAATAAAAAAATTAAATTAAAAATTTAAAAAACCCCCGACGGACAAAATCTCTAAAAAACCAAAAATAAAATTAATCCAAGCGTCGTAGCGTCGGGGGTCCGCTTTGTTTGTTTATATATTTTTATGTACTAAGCGGTCTATTTAGCGGTCCCCCGACGCTACGACGCTTGGATTAATTTTATTTTTGTTTTTTTAGAGGTTTTGTCCGTCGGGGGTTTTTTAAATTTTTAATTTAATTTTTATTTCATGCTTTTTAAACTTAAATTATTTTTTCTTAGCCTTGACTGTCCCACTCCTGGGCATAGGTCTATTCCCATTCCTTCCACTTTTCTTGGTGTTGCGCCTCTTCTCGCTTATTAACGAAAACAAGGAAAGATATGAATAAAAAAAAAACTTGAGCTTATAGGGGGGAGGGGGGGGGGTGCAGCCTACCCCCCTGGCGATGCCCATGGTGAGAAAGTGACAAGAATTCAAATTTCCAATCAACTAGACCCGTAGAAGTTGTTTAAATCCCTTCATCAACTAGAAAAGAGGTGATGAGCTTCAAACGGCTGAGCAGATTTTCGAAACATAGCTAAGAACACTCTCGATTAAAATACCTTTCAAATGACACCAATTTTATCAAAATCGCTTCATCCGTTTGGGAGCTACGATGCCACAGAGAGACACACAGATACACACGTCAAACTTATAACACCCCTCTTTTTTGGTCGGGGGTTAAAAACAAGTTTTGAATGAGAGATAATCTTATAAAGTGTCACGTTTCCGAGATATAAGCTATTAAGCACAGAATCAACATTGGGTGGATGAAGTAGCGACAGGTGACGGGAACTATCTGCGACTCCCGTATTCCCCTTAAACTCAAGGGGATGATTTATAAAACCATGTTTAGTACTGCTGGCTGACATGCTGCGGCGACTCCTAGTGAATGGGATAAGGGCAAGAAAATTATGAATGATGATGGTCTGCACGGTAAACAGATGTGTTCGTCTTGTGCTGGGACTTGGTTTTAAAAATGAGCAGATTCAACTTTTGGAGATACTACATACTTGGGCGTAGCCAATGTGGGGCAGAGGGGAAGTTGCCCCCCCCCCCCCCAGAGGCTCGAGATTTTTTTTAAAGTTATAACTTTTTCTGCCTGATGCCACAGAATTAGTAAGTAGGTACGTAATAAATATTAGTTTTTGAAGGCAATAAATTATTATTATTATTATTTATTATTTATTTATCAGACTACTTATATAAAAGGTCCACTTTGTTAGTAACAGAATAACTTAGCCTATGTTAGTACTTAATAACTAGAAGAGATCGAGTGCGATTGGTTAGCGCCCACACTAGCGGGCTATCTGCCCGGGCGGCTATCGATTGCAGGAGAGTGTTGGGACTGCCACGCAACCTGCGGAGTAGCGAGGCAGATTTTTTACGCCACAACGCATCAAAACTGTCAGTGCGTGCATCGGCAAACATTGCTGATGCACTACAGAAGCGTAGCAGTCGCAACAATCCCCTGAACGTATTATTATATTGGATACGCAGAGCATTATAAGCCTTTTGGGTATAAGTGAACCACAGGGCTCCGGAGTACAGCGATGTGCAATATGCCTTAAAAAGAACTATTTTAACTGAAGCTGTACAACGAGAAAACCTGCGGGCCAGCATATTCGCCCTAACTGATAATGCTCTGCGCTCCCTCTCTAGATCCAGGTCATCTTTCAGATCATCCGTAACCAGATGGCCCAGGTATTTAAATGAAAATTGTATATAAATGAGCCTCTGAGTAATCTTACTACTTTTACACTACAAGAAATGGACAGCATACACCTTGCTAAATCGATCACATGCGACTGTTCAGATCTTGACAAACATACAGCCATAAACAAAAATGATTTTACTGTAATTTCCCAGAACATTAGAGGAATTTACTGCAATTTCGACAATTTCTTACTTACATTATCTGGTCTTCAATTTGAAGCAGACACCATTATATTAACGGAATGCCAACTTAATTTAAATAAACCTATACCACAACTTGAAAATTACAATTGCTATTATACCACAAACCTTTCGAATAAACACGATGGAGTCGTCGCGTATGTAAAAAAATCTTTAAAACAAAAAGTTACAGAAGTTAAGCTCTTAAACGCATCTTGTCTTCAAATTGAAGTACTAAATAACATTGTCGTTGGTATATATAGATCCCCTGCAAATTTAAGCGCAGAAAATTTTATTGACTCTTTAAGCTTACATTTGGAATCATTAAACGTACAAAAAAGAAACATTGTGATCACAGGGGATATAAATATTAACCTAAGACCTGGGGAAACTGAACATTATTACGAACACAAAAATAGAGTAAATTACCTTACTATGTTATCGTCATACGGAATACTGGCCGGGCATACACTACCCACTAGAGAAATGAATTGTCTTGATCATTTTATGCTAAAAATTAATCCGAAAAAAATATCAGCATTTATAGCTATCTTATGCACTACCACTACTGACCACTATACCACCTTTCTTTCTTTGGCAAAAACAAAAGACAAAATCTCTCCAGATAAAATTAAAACCACTATAGATTTTAACAGTGCTCTGCTATACTTGCAGAATAAAAATGTAGCTGAACTTCTATTTATTGATGACCCAAGTGTAGTTACGTTCTCCTTAATAGAAAAAATAACTGAATCATTGAATGCAAATACACGCACTATTACCATACCAAGCAGTAAACGATTAATAAAGCCCTGGATTACTCAGGGTATTCTAAGATGTATTCGGAATCGTAATGCGTTACAGAAAAAGGCACGAAATGATCCTCACAATGAAATTGCCAAAATGACATATACGCGGTATAGAAACCATTGCAATAATCTGATAAAAAAGTTAAAAAGAAAATATAATAGGGTCCAAATTACTAACGCTATCAAAAACAATAGACTTCTCTGGAAAGATATAAAAAACATTACTTATACAAATAAATCACGAACAGAAAACTTAGAGTTGCTGCAGGTTAAATCATCTCCCATAGAATCTGCTAACTTTATAAATAACTATTTTGCAAGTATAGGCAGAGATCTGGCACAAAACATACCATCTGGTACTAACTTATTTAGCCAACCCCGAAATAAAACGTCATCTCACACAAGCTCAATGGTACTACTGGATACTGATCAACCCGAAGTTTGTACTACGCTTATGAATCTACGATCTGACAGTGCCCCCGGATGGGACAATATACCCACCTGCTTCTTGAAACTTGCTAAAAACGAAGTTGTACCTATTATCACGCACCTTGCTAATCTATGTTTTCAGAAAGGTGTTTTTCCAGCCCCACTAAAAAAATCTGTTATTACGCCTGTGTGTAAGAGTGGTGATAGAGACGACGTCAACAATTATCGACCCATTTCCGTTTTAACTGCAATTTCAAAAATTATTGAAAAATTGATAAATACTCGTCTCTTGCAGTATCTAAATAGATTTGATATTCTGTCACCTTCTCAATTTGGATTTAGGCAAAAAAAGTCTACTGAAGATGCTATAATAGCACTAAGTTCTTTAGTAACTAAACAACTCGACAAAGGAAATAAATGTATGGCAGCCTTTCTGGATCTTAGAAAAGCCTTTGATACCGTCTCTGCCCCCATTCTTTTAGACAAGCTCGAAGCTATTGGAGTTCGTGGAATACCACTAGCACTTTTTAAAGACTATCTTTCTGGTAGAACACAAAAAGTGAAACTTGAACAAGTTGTTGGGGAAGACGCAGATGTATCATACGGCGTTCCTCAAGGTAGTGTACTAGGACCTACTCTATTTTTAATTTATATAAATGACCTATGCAACATGACGATTAGTAATGCCAAAGTATTCTCATATGCCGATGATACAGCTGTCGTCTTCTCGGGGAAAACATGGGATGATGTGAAAAATAGTGCAGAAGAAGGGCTAGCTCTTATGGCAACGTGGTTTAAAAAAAATCTGCTCACCCTGAACACTAACAAAACCAACTTCATTTGTTTTAATATTTATAATCAGTTTCAACCAGACAAAGAATTTAATTTAAGAATCCACAAGTGCGACTTTACTTCGGATGAAACTTGCTGCAATTGCCCTACTATTCAACAAGTTACCCAAACAAAATATCTGGGAGTGATTATTGATCAGCGCCTTTCCTGGTATCCTCAACTGGAACAAGTTATGAGTAGAGTACGAAAACTTATGTGGATATTCAAAGAGCTGAGATATGTTGTGCCAGGGAGAATAAATGTAAATAAAAATAGTGACAAAAACAGAAATCTATTAAATGAAATTTATATATCTTTGGTTCAGTCTGTCTTAGTATATTGCATAGTTGTATGGGGTGGAGCAACAAAATCTAGTTTTCTAGAGTTGGAACGCGCGCAAAGAGCTATTATTAAGGTGATGTATTTCAAAAAAAGAAGATTCTCCACTGAAAAGCTTTACGAATTATCTAATCTGCTGTCAGTGAGACAATTGTACATCCTTCATATAATCCTTAAAACACATAAAGAGATACCATATGAACCTAAAATATTAAGAAAGAGAAATAAACACCACATAGTAAAAGTTCCCACAACCAAAACAGAATTTGCCACCAGACAATTTGAAATACGATCAGCTTATTTGTATAATAAAATTAATAAACTAATATATATTTATGATAAAAAAAAATATGACTGCAAAAATAAACTAATTACATGGCTGCACAATTTAAATTATGATGATACCGAGCTACTTTTGCAACGTGTGATCTAACAATAAACAAATAGAAAATGTTGTTACTCACTTATTTAGTCACACACGTACACTCAAAATCTGTCTCTCAACCTTTCACACACACACACACACACACACGCACACACACACACACACACGCATACGCACACGCGCGCACACACACATACACCCATATGCCCACACACACATACAATTTTATTGATAGTACCCTAATTTAATTTTTCTCTCTTTTGTTACCAATTTGTAAGTTTATAATGTAAGGGAAGAGCGGAGCCTTCAACTACAGGCATTTATTATGCCTAAATGGAGACTCCTCAACATGCATTTAAGCCAAAATGAACTGAAATAAACTTATTATTATTATATTATTATTATTATATTACAACTTATTTTATTTGAAATATCGTGCGTAGTCCTATTTTAACCCTGCATAAAACTTATATAATTGCCTTTGGATTGGCACTCCTATTGGATTTTCTCATGATCGACCCATATAGACAGAGGCGGGAATAAAATAAGAGCCATGTGGACATTATGATCTCAAATTACATTTCTGAATCGATTAAAGGCATGATTAAAAAAATTTCGTGCTCGCTTCGCTCACCAGAACCAATGGTAACCTGTCCAAAGTAGTTTTTTTTTTTTTAATTTTTGAGCTCTCTTCGCACGGTCTTGCAGACTGCGATCTCTTGAATTTTGACTTTTTCGACTAAGTATCCGCTGTATGAAGGATTGAAACAGTTCTAACATGTAAAACGCAGGGTGTAAAAAAAATTCGAGCTCGCTCCGCTCGTTCTTGACTTGATCTATAAGTCGATCAAGAAACATCTGTATGAAGCGTCAACAGTTCTCACTTAACCAGGGTAAGAGTGTTAAAATTTTAGAGCTAGCTACGCTCTCTTTTCGAATATCACGTCATTGTTCTTAAATTGTCTCCCTAAGTCAATCAAGTAAGATCTATTTCTGAATAAAATGACAAAAGAAAAGCTAACTTTTCTGGAATGGAGAGCTGACATTTTCTATTTGTCTAGAAGACGAACCTATACGAAGCTCTAACTCGCTTCGCTCGTTCTTCGAGTCTTACATCTTTAATGATCTTATCATTGTTTCCCTAAGTCAATTAAGTAACATCTATCTTTACTCTATATTTGAAAGATTTGTATTTTTGTATGTAACGAATAAACTTAAAAACTACTGGACCGATTTCAAAAATTCCTTTACTGACTTTGTTAGAAAGCTACATTATCACTGAGTAACATAGGCTATATTTATTACTAGAAAAAAATAGAGATTCTTAGAAATCACTACTAAAACCAACCCAAGGTGAAAAAAAAATGAGCCATAAAATGTCTTTCATCGCATGCGCTGCGGAAAGCATTGATGACAGAACAAAAAAATGTTCTAAAATATTATAGAACATATCAATATCAACAAAAAACTTCACGAGACCATATCTCCAACTATTGTAGTTATGTCACTATAACTACTTTTGAACATTTTAAAAGTTGATAGAAATGCTGATCGAAATCAGACCATGTTATCCATACCTTAATATTAATTCTTATCCAAACAAACTATTTTGTATTCAAGACAGTTTCAGTACCTGTTAATTACTTTATGCATTATTGAAATCGGACATTCTATTCAAACATTATTACGAAATTAAAAATATCCGTTGTGGCTCCACGCAGCGCAGCGAGCAACGCGGCGAGAGAGATGGCACCGAAGTGTGGGAGAGGGGTGTTCGCAAAGTAGGTACTACATTATGCTATTGATAAATTTAAGCCCTCCCAGTATGTGTTATAGTACAAGACTTTTGATAAAGGAATTAAGAGACAATGTGATTGTAGCAACTACGATTATCATCACGGGCCCCGCGGCCGGTCAGCTCGCTCACTTTCCGCGGATCCCAATGATACCGACGGATTTGCCTATAACTTTTAAAAGGTTACAATTTCCTGTAAAGATATCGTTTGCCCTTACAATATATAAATCCCAGAGATAAACTTTCTCGATGGTTGGCATCAACCTAAGGAAAAAGTGCTTTTCTCATGGGCAATTGTATGTTGCTTTTTCTCGAGTAGGATCTCCTGAAAATCAATGTTTTGTTACCACCTACAAATACCACTGCCACACATAGTGTACAGTGAAGCTTTAAGGTAAACTATTACAAAATAAAAATGTAAAGACTTAAAATTAAATATAAATAAAGTAGTGTCCGACCGAAACTGGTTTTTACGACCGAAAACGAAACCGAAACTGAATTTCGGCAACGGTCTCAGTTTCGGCCGAAACCGAAACCAAAACTTCCCTACAAGGATCATGTTTTGAGGGAAAAAAGATTTTTCATGCCGTTATTTTTTGTATCTCACACACATATTTTTTTATCACATGGCTATACAGTCTTGGGCATAGGTACTTAATATTTAAGTAGTAAACAAAATACAAAACAAAATAAATCTCTTTTATCTTGACTCAACGCACCGAAAATGACCGATCGCAGCGCGAGAACTTCCGAATGCAGTTTCGGCAGGTTTGCCGCCGAAACCGAAACTTACCGAAACTCGTTTTATTGCCGAAACTCGACGGAAACCGAAACCGAACATTCGGTCGGACACTAAAATAAAGAAAAAGAAATTACATGAGTAAAAAAATTACACCCCCTAAAAATAAAATATATAAAACAACAAAAAAAATACGTTTTGTTTATTTTGAACATTTGGAAAAATTTAGTCATGTACGTTTTAATTAGCATATTTAAAAGTTAAATTATCTTTATTTATTCCATAATGTTAAAAAAAAATGACCACCCGTGTGAAGACGGGACGGGCCGCTAGTTTCTGAATAAAAGGACAAAAGAAAAGCTAACTTGTCGAATGGACCTATTCAAATAACTTGAAAAATCGATCTATAAGAACAAGTATAGAAAATCTAGCCAAACAAATCTAGTCTAACTCTTAAAAATCTTTTTTTTTTTCTTCTTGCCCCCCTTAGTTGAAAAGCTGGCGACGCCCTTGAGTACATACATAGGTATACACGGCGCGGCGACGCATAAAGCGATACATTTCCAGTATAACATGGCCTCACCTTGTATAGATTTCCCTTACAATGAGAGATCCGCATTAAACTGGTTTCGTATCGCTGGATTGGTTGCCGTGCGTACAACATATTTCTTGTTATCGCATACTATCCTCATAGCTATCTGTAAAAGCTCTACCTATCATCTAAATAATTATACTAGATTGAATTTGAAATAGAAGCTACGAGTACCTTGTTACAATTATTGTTTATTTCGTCAACGACCGTGGGCCTAAAATGGCCGCTTTAGCAGAATCATTACGTTACAATTCGTAAAATGGTCATAAAGTGTTAATTTCATAATATTAATTGAGACTGTGACCATTTTAAGAATTTTGCCCCCAGAACCTGCAAATACGAAATAAACATAACACGACTTTTATTTAACAGTGACGTATGGCCAACCTGCACGCATAGCATGTCGACGGAAGAATCGACAAACTGACACATTGTCATAGTCTATCTGTCATTATGTCTATTGTTCCGTAGGTACTTACACAAAACTCTTTTCTACAGTGGCCGTGCTGCGGGGGAATATTAGATACTGGTACCACTACCTACATAGATCTACCCATTCAGGTAGGTACCTACAGACGCCAGCACATCAAGCTACAATAATCTGTCAAATTTCTTTCATAGATTTTCAACCTTATCAGGCGTCTGTACTAAGATTTCTGAAAATCTTGTACAATTTTATTGTCTCTTCATCTTACTACCCACAATCCCATATTTTCCTTAAGAGAGCGGCCATTAATTACGTGAGGCAATAGGGGATAATCCTATTTTTTTTCTTTGTCCGTCTTAGTCCGTCCGTCGTCCGTCGTAGTTTATTGAAAAGTATTGGACACGTTTTTTTTGTTTTTTCACGTGGTCATAAAATTACGGAGATATATTGAGTTGAAATGGCGCATGACGTCACATGTAGGTAAGTTTTATACCTACTTGTGACGTAGTAAGCCCCCACTCTCCAACTTTAATGAGTTCTAACTAAGTAATTCTTTGATATTTTTATAAAACAAAAAATACGTGTCTAATATTTTTGTACCTATTACCTGTCTGACGGACAAAATAGAATGTCGTTTTCTTTACCCAGTCCGATCCCCTATTTTGGCGATTTATCGACGCACCCTCCCCCCTTGATAAGATATGGTGAGATGTGACTTGACTCCCCCCCCAAAACTCGCGTGAGATTTTTCAATATGCGCAGATAATGTGGAATCTACAGAAAAGCCCGCGAAATTCAAATTTGTCAGGTTATACATTGAACAAAATATGATTCGCAGCCGCGTCAGCATCGCTACAAAAAGTCGCCGTGAGCGAGGGCCCTAATACGTATGTATTTACAGAATTATGATTAAAAATTATCAAAACAACCCTTGTATGTCGTTTTAATCCATCACTATTTCATGGGTTAAAATGAACTTTGAGGGTTGTATTGATGATTTTTGTGATTGTAACAGTAAGGACTTATTTGTTCCGGTTTTAATTAAGCAACATACAACTTGACACTGACTTGCAAATTGCAAATAACGTAAGAAAATTTGATTTTCGCAGGTTACCCTGTTGCTTCTACCTAAAGTGTAAATGCGTTAATCAGTGCATGATTGCGTTGGATTGAATTAAAAAACATAATTTGTCATTATTTTCATGAAATGTTTATTATTATTGTGTATGATTTAGCCATATTTTAGTGGCGAAACATGTTCACTAAAACCTAGTTTTCGCGCAATATCACTGTTTATTGCGGGAAAAAAATACGTGATATTTGACCCCTCCTCTCTCCCTCGTGAGATTGGGTGAGATTCGGTTCCTAATTTCACAAGTAAAAATGAAAATGCATACTACAGCCATGAAAAACTGAACAAACGTATTATAGGTTCAGTATTTCATGGCTGTAGCGTGTATTAGTTACCTTGCATATGTATTTGCGTAGGTACACGTACTCTTTTATAGGTATAGTGGGGGTCCATATTCAGTTACATGAAAACATCACGAATATTTTTGCTCTCCATCTCGAACGTGATAGGTTTTCTTTTGTCCTTTATTATAGTAATAGGGCTATTTCTGCCTATTTATGAAGAAAAGCTTAAGAACGCAGAGAACGTATTGCGTCAGAATTTTTTTGAAATGAAACTTCTTATGTGACTTCCAACAAGCTTAATGTTCTAGTGGAGGGGGCATATTTTCTATTATCCACTAAGAGATGGCGCTATTACAAGATTTGTGACTACGTAGTTTTACCAGGTACGCAAGATGGCGTGCAAACAGTCATGCATTCGACTCTTCGCTCAATTTCCATGAGTAGAATAACCACGATAAACTTATGTAATAAAAAGTGTACAGCAATAAAACAATAAAATATTATTTAGAAGCTCAATAAAATAACGAGAGTGAATGCGTGACACTCGAACGCATGCGTGTAGTATTACGAAGTTTCACTTCTTCCGCGCGGAGGGACTCCACGCACTATTTTATTTCCGCCTAGTATAGATTCGTTTCTCTATAGTTGCCCGAGATTTCGCACCATCCCCCTGCCTATACGCCCCTGTCAATGTGAGATGCAAGGCGTATGTGGCCTGTGCATGCTGTGTTCACAGAAAAAGAGTAGGGGCGGACATTCAATTTATTAACAAGGCGATACGAATTTGGACGGCAACCTAGAACGCTTTAATTTTTATTCAGAAAGTAATTTAATTAAAAAAACTTAATCTTTCGTACTTATGTCTTTTCTTTCCAGGCAGGGGGTAGCACCCCCTTGGACCCTATGCCGGCGCCCATGGTTGTTATTAAACACCGATATGCTCCGCAAACGATAAGAAAGTATTGCATAATCGTGTCCGAACGGTGAGTTTAATGAACGTTTTATGGCACGTAAATTACAGTCGTAGTAATTAATATGAAATTACATAGGTAGCAAGTACTTCACCTACCTACAATATAACTAACACGCCCACGACTTATAAATGAACATGCATTATCTGCCATCTGTGAGATGTCCGAAGAACTAACGTGGTTTGGGCCTGAATGCAAACATGTTCCATAGTTTCCGCACACCATGGCGCTAGTAGACTTGTCAATAGCCAGGACCTTGGATGACGCTAGTCGCTAATATTAATTTTCTATTCATTGAACTATTGCCTGTTGTTATTTTGAAGATAAATGTAAGCTAAATGATTATTGCTATTGATTTAAATTCTCCCATGCGCCGCATGTTCGGAAGATGAAATAATGATAAATACAGGTACTGAGTACAGGTGGAGCAAACCTAGCGCTTGAACAAGAAATGGATGGTGGTGTTTAGCATAAAATTGGCATTGGTTAAAAAAGAAGGAATTAACGTCAAAATTAATCTGAATCGCGACCTTAGCGGAAAGCAAGATTAATCTACAAAATTGGCCTTTTCTAATAATAGCAGGGCACCTACCAATACAATGTAAATGGAAAATACCAGATAATAGTCGAAAAACCTGGTTGATAAGCCTGAAGAAAAAATAAGCTGGTTAAAGGGTCTTCTTTGCGAGAGATAGTGGATATTATTATATTGATCTGCACTGCCCATGTCTATTGGATTGGAGGACCTATTACTTTGAAGGACAGTCTGTTTACAACTTGATTTGGCAAAGATTTTACTTTATTATTTGTCCAGTTTGGCATTGTGCCAGGGAATCAAGAAGTACAAAAGTTGTTTTTAAAAATTTGAGTAGGTCATTGGTGTCCCAATCATTACGCATTATTTATTTATTTAAACTTCACGTACATTGGTGGTACATAGGCGGACTTAATGCCACAAGGCATTCTCTACCAGTCAACCTTTGGGTCAAATAGGACAGCAATGTGGTAGAGTACAAAAAAAATATTAAATAAGAAAAATACCATTTAGCTAATACAAGGTGTTGTTTTGCAACCTCGTCAAATTTCAGGGGGTGGTCACGAAAGACATAAATAATCAATTTAAATTACGGTACCTAGTTAATTATTAATAAACGTAGATTTTTTGGGGTTCTTTAAGTTTGTCAGTATTTCAGAATAACCCCCTTAACGTGGTTTAGGGACTAAGAAATTATGAAATAAACGTTGGTTTTTTTTTGTATGTGTGTAAGCGAGGTTATAAGGCAAGAACCAGACGGGCCGCGTTTAAAACACGGGTGGTTCACACCTACCGATTTCCTTAAAAAAGAAAAATTACCCACCCATTTTATTATTGATTCGGGACGAGAATCACTAGCATAGTTACCTCCTTGAGTTTGACGAGAATGCAAAACAACACCTTGTATAAACTGATATACATAAATAGGTACATACTAATACATATATACTGATCAAATAAACTAATATATATTATAATACATACATAAGTATTATAATCCCTTAAATGAAAAACCTTACAATAATTACTAAGACTGACAGACTAGGTTGCGAGCAATTTAGTCAGACTTTAAATAGTACCTACTTCCGAACTGCTCTTTTGAAAGCCATTTTGCTTTCAGCTTTTATAATCCCAAGGGGTAGCGCGTTCCAGTTTTATTGTTAAGACAGCGTAAGAATTGGACATAAAACCAGTACGGTGTGAAGGAATTCTAAGAAGTAAGTTATTAGAAGCTCGATGGTTACGACTGTGAGAACTGTCCAACACTTTTTAAAAATTTTTTAGGTAATCAGGAGCACATGGATCGTACATGATGGTGAAGAGCATGCAGAGAGATCTGAGGGACCTCTTACGTCGGATAGGCAGCCACTTTAGCTGAGTACGGTATGAAGAGATATGATCGTATTTACGAAGGCCGAAGATGAAGCGAATGCAATTGTTGAGAAGACGATCCAATTTGTTCAGAAGTTCTTGAGATAGATCAGAATAACAAACATCAGCATAGTCGATAATAGAAAGAACAAGTGGCTGGACTAAAGTTATTTTAGTGCTCGATGGGAGAAAATGTTTGAATCTATAGAGAGACCGCAGTGAGTAAGTGACCTTCTGGATAATCAGAGCTACCTGCTTATTCCAACTGAAAGTATCGTCAATGTACAGGCCCAAGTCTTTTACGTGTGGTGAGAGAGGGATCACAGAATTGTCAAACATAAGTGGCATTAGCTAGTGTCCAAATTTCTCAGGTAGTAGGTACGAACTACCAATGAGGATGGCCTGGCATTTCCCAACGTTAACAGCAACCCCAAATTTGCCAGACCAGTCACCGATAGTTCGTAGATCAGCATTCAGTAATGAGATACAATTGCCAAGGTTGGCAACGTCAGATTGAGCGTAAAGTTGCAGGTCATCAGCGTACAGATGGTAAGAGCACTTGAGGATAGAAGTGATGGAGTTTATAAATAGCAAAAATAAGAGAGGAGAGAGTATACCGCCTTGTGGAACACCAGTTACCAGGTCAAACCAGTCGGAATAATCCTGATCAGCACGAACCGCCTGCTGGCGACCACGAAGATATGATGAAAACCAATCACGCGACAACGAAGACACTCCAATTTGAGACAGTAAGGCTAGGAGAATATCGTGGTAAACGATGGTAAAAGCGTTGGAAAAGTCTATTAAAAACAACACCATAACCCTGGAATTCTCCAAGCCATTCCTAATGTCTTCTATAACCTTAAGCAAGGCTGAAGCTGTACTGTGGCCAGGCCGAAAACCAGATTTGAATTTGGACAATATGCTATTCTTCAGGACGTAAGAAACTATTTGTCTATGAGCAGCTGCTTCAAGGATCTTAGAAAGGAAAGGGAGTATGGAGATCGGTCTGTAGTGATTTGCCAAACTGGGACTAGGAATTTTTAGAAGAGGGATAATAGAAGCCTTACGCCACTATGGAAATACGCCAGTATACAAAGAAAAATTTATGATGTGAGTAACAATAGCTAATAAGAAGCTTTACTGTTTCTCATGGCCCTCATTTAACTGCTTATAAGGTTTAGTAATCAAGACAAAACAATGAAATCACTCTATTGTTTTTGGTTCACAGTCAGCTAGCTAGATAATTGTAAAACCCAAATCAAAAGAAAAAAAACATTTTTATAGTTTAAAGTTGCATTTATTACAGTAATAAATTATAATAATTGCTATAAATAAGGTTTAAATAAAATACCCTCATTCCTTTTGTGACATTATAAAATTCATACGTAAGTATTGATTGGTAAAATTGTTCACAGGTTAGATAACTTCCTTTTTGTAGGTAGTCATTTAGCCAAGCTTTTCTTAAGATTTTCTGCGAGTTTATCCATAAACTCGAAAGTTTCATAGTAGTCTGACCGCTTTACATTGCTCATGCCCTTAACACAAATAGCAAGATCCTTAGTCATAATTCCAGATTCGATTGTGTCGATGCAAACTTTCTCCAAAGTTTCGGCGAAGTTCTTGAGTTCGGCGTTTTCATCCAAATGAGCGCGGTGCAGGAGACCTCTGGTCCATGCAAAGATTGACGCAATCGGATTGGTGGATGTCTCCTTTCCTTGCTGGTAGAATCTGAAATGTCTAGTTACTGTACCATGAGCAGCTTCCGCTTCTACAGTCTTTCCATCAGGGCAAATCAGAACAGATGTCATTAGACCCAAAGATCCGTATCCTTGGGCTACTGAATCTGACTGCACATCTCCGTCGTAGTTCTTGCAGGCCCACACGAATCCACCCTCGGATTTCATTGAATAAGCAACCATATCGTCGATCAACCTGTGCTCGTACCATATACCTGCAGCTTCGAACTGTGATTTGTAGTCTTTTTCATAAATTTCTTGGAAGATGTCCTTGAAGCGGCCGTCGTACTTCTTAAGAATTGTGTTTTTGGTGCTCAGATAAAGAGGGTACTTCCTTCCAAGAGCATATTTAAATGAAGAATGAGCGAAGTCAATGATCGAAGCATCAGTATTGAACATGCCAAGGGCGACTCCAGCACCCTTGAATTCATTCACAACGTGTCTGATAGGCTCTCCTCCATTGGGCGGCGTCCAAATGAGCTCTAGGCTTCCAGCACCAGGAACAACAAAATCAGTAGCTTTGTATTGATCGGCGTGAGCATGACGGCCGATTATAATAGGTTTCTCCCAGCCAGTCACGAGACGCGGAATATTTTTGCAAATAATAGCTTCCCTGAAGACTGTGCCGCCAAGAATATTACGGATTGTTCCATTGGGACTCTTCCACATTTTCTTCAGCTTGAATTCTTCTACTCTGTTCTCATCAGGAGTGATGGTTGCGCATTTGATGCCGACATTGTATTTCTTGATTGCTTCAGCACAGTCAATGGTTACTTGGTCATCAGTCTTGTCACGGTTTTCCATACCCAAATCGTAGACGTGAAGCTCGATGTCCAAGAAGGGCAATATGAGCTTTTCTTTAATCAAATCCCAAATAATCCTGGTCATCTCGTCACCGAGGACATCAACAACGGGTCCAGCCTTTATTTTCGACATGGTGAGTATCTGAAGTCAAAGAAATGTTTCCTATAATATATTTACTCAAAATATAATGAATTAACTAGATACTAACTAATTTGATCTACCTAACTTTCTACTAAACTTTATCAAAGTGAGGGTTTTTAAATAGGTGCCATGGACACATAGAGAAAAATATCACAAATTGTTGTCAGTCCGCAAAACTAAATTAACTAGTAAGACTTGTCACTTATCTAAATAAATTATGTAAACATTTCCATTACCACATATTCGTGTATTGACCTTGGTAAGCACAATTCATGTTGAAACAACCGAAAATTCGTAGACTATGTACTCTTTATAATTAAAGTTCAAAGAATACATTACATAGGTGACTATTAAACAAGGGGCAGACATTATTTTTTAGTGAGCTCGTGAAATATATTGTGCAGGAATTGAATATAATTATTTAATTTTTCATGCACAAGGACATGCTAAAAATATATAAATGAATAAAAGTACTAAATACTACACTTTAATTGTTAACTTATTTTCAACAATCATAGGGGAATAAACCCAGTTTGAATTAAACCAAACATAAATCCGATTGTTATACCTAAATGTGATTGATAATAAAATAACTATAAACAATAACATGTTTTTTAAGCATCCAAATACTATCTATATACTTTCAACCGTTATTGCACTATTGTGTCATCAATTTTATCTTTGCAGTGCGTAAGAGGATGATGTAATAAATTGACAATGGACTCCTATTACAATCCTGTGAATACTACTACCTACTAGCAAAATGATTTATGAGTAAGTAGTGATAATAGTGAATTCATTGATGTTCTTATGACTGAGGCAGAGATTTATGTATGTTGCCCTAATACTTGAATTGGTTAAGTGTTATTCCTGTCACTGTCGCATAACTACAAAACTGCAAAAGCAAGATTGAGATGGGAATGTGTCAATGTCAAGGCACTTAATGCTAATAATATTTATAGATTGCAGCCTCAGTCATAAACAATAGATCACAAATGAGTAGTAGGTACTACTGATTAAATGAAGACCATCTAAACACAAATTAAAACAACAAAAAAAAAATTATCAACAAAGATTTATCTGAGGTCATTAAACTAGTTTCATAATTTCTAACAACAAGGCCATAGGCTAGGCCAAAAAATATAAACAAGAAATACTGGTATAGCTGGCATTTCAGTTATCTTGGTAATCACAGATTCTGAATAGCTTTCTTTATCCATTTTCTGCTCAATTAGGAGTAATCTTCTTTTAAAAAACACCACACTGGGTATCAATGGTGTAGTATTTTATATTATCTAGAAATATAAAAGTATAGTTCAAACTGTTGTTTTAGGTCGAACATAAAATAAAAATATTAATCATGATGCCAGGTATTGTATTATATTTTTTCAAGGACATTACCAAAAATGAAGTATGATAAAATTTGATGAAACTGATAAAATTTGAGCTAATATATATGTCTAAAAGATAAGCAATGATTTGCAAGTTTGTATGAAAAATAGTAGCCAATTACCAAACTGATTAACTCTTAGGCAGAATGTTAGAGTGAAAGTGTTTTTATTGTAAGTAGGTAAGGTTTGAACCTATGATGGCCTGACCCTCAGAAAAGCAAGTATTTTTGACTACCTACTGAAAAAGTTTTATTTTGATTTTACATTCAAAAAAATTCAAACTATAGTACTGAGATGGTATAAAAAATCAATAAATTCAGAATGCAATGAGCAGAATTAAAATGTTTAAAAGTTTAAAAAAACCTACTACAGTAGGTAGTAACTGGTAATTGGCTTGCAGGAAAATGAGTACTTGTTCTATAAATACCTACTCCTAACCTGTACAGGAATGGACTAATATTTTCTCATAGAATTAAATCTTTGGGTTTCCGTGAGAATATCAAGATTAAGAAAACCACTTCGTGGCAAAGTACAAAGTCCAAGAGGCTTGAGCGGAAGGCTTTTAAAATGTATAGAATACCGAAAAATACTTATTAAATTCGGAGACCTAAAAATAGGATATTTACCAGCAAACGATATGATGTGGGTGTGTTAACTTACCAATTAATATTTCGTAAATTGATAAGTAACTGCTTTGTCAAATGATCACGTCGTACTCCACCCACTTCTCAAACCGGACTGCAAACAGAGCCAGAGGCGGCGTCGTAAATGCTAATCAGTTTCGAACTTGTCTTATGTAGATGTTTGTAATATTTGAATGAATAGCATTAAACCAATCAAATGAACAATGAACCTAAACTACACGAAGTTCTTAAAATAAAATAATCGCTTACCTTTTATGTATTATCACTAAAAAACGATGATAACTTCACTTCAGCATACGTCAACAGTGAACGACGACACGAACGACAGATGTAAAGAAAAGAGAAAGCAAATGAAATGCGCTCGAAATCTTCATCTCTTCATTTGTGAACTTTTCGACTGATGCTGCAAAATATACAAAGGTAAAGATTTTAAAGGAATTTCGGGAGGTATATGATCAGAATTATTTCATTCAGCGAGCTTTAACTTCAACTCTTCAAGTTGAACAACTGTACCGAACGAAAGAAAATAATCATGAAAACATTGATTGATTGAATTGAAACTGAATCCGTAACCTTGGAAAACTCAAAAGCTATGGTGTCATTTAAGAGAACACTTTAGAAAACACAAAAAAACTAGAATGCAAGTGTTGCCATTTCTGCATAGAAGTGTCAACAAAATAACTGAGTACCAGGCATAGACATATAAATCATATGGACTTGGCATACCTACAAGAAAAACGTGCATACCTACACTTTAGTGAGCTGATAAAATGGCAGCTAATAGGGCAGCCCTTATCGATATTTCTATATAATAACATCGATAAGAGATTGTGAGAATGTTTTCATAATGTTACGGTACAATATCTACGGGTGAAAATACCCCAAGTTTTCTAACATAATAATATACCTTTCATTTGTTGTTGTTTGAGAAGTTTCGTCCTTCTTTCACGGTTAAACCGTAGAACTTATTTTGATGTTTCCTATTAAGACAGGTTGAAACTTGGAGGACAGATATATTATGCTGTTTTTTATCGACCTAGTATTCTGTAACTGATTTCACTCCATTGTATAATTTAAGCAACAAGTTTATCTAGTTGAGAACCTCCTCCTTTTTTGAAGTCGGTTTTTTAATTTTATGCTCATGGAATTTATTCTTTTAGCTATTACAAGAAATGAAAAGCAGTAAGTACAAGTCGTGCCATTAAAGTTGAGACTTGACCACGCCTCCCGCCGCTTTTTCGCGGGTTAAATACCTACTTACATCGAATAATTTTTTAATCGACCTTTTTGCTTCACTTGCTGTCCCCACGGTTTCTTGATACTGTTATCTTAAGGGGGATGCGCCAAGGTAGCCCGCGAAATACAAATTTTCTTACGTTTTTTTGCAATTTGCAGGTCAGTGTCAGGTTGTATCTTGATAAAAATATGATTTGCGACCGTATTAAACGTACGTACCAATAAGGTTCGTGAAGGTAAAGCATCGTCACGCAATGTTACTTTATTGAGTGTTCAGTTGAAAGACGATTCTTCAAAGTGAAGAGAACAAATCATTACTGTTTTTGTTGTAATTTTTATATTTTCCACACCGATTGTTTATAGCCTTAAAAGTAAAACATAATACCAATAAAGAACCATAAAATTGCATTATCGATAAATATAAAAATGTCTGAATGCACTACTCTATCCCTTCAATAACAAGAAAATGATTTCATGTAGTAAAACTGTTGAAAATAGAGGCAAAAGGGAAAATATGAATGCTTTACTGTTGAAACTCTTCAATAAATGCAGAATCCTTTGTTTATCATCTTGAATTCACAAATTTTAACCACAGCTAAAGAACATTTGACAGTTGACGTACCCAACTTAGGTATCAAACAGCGAGCGGATAAAATGGCGACCCGGCCGCAAATAGGTATTTCAATGACTTAGAAATGTAGGGTTGCCATTATAGTAACTGTCAAAAACACTATTATCCTTTTTCACTTACGCAAAATTATGAAAGTTAAAAAGAGATAGCAGTATTTTTCTGATTTTGGCGTCGATATGCCTCGTATTTGTATAACTGTTTTTTCTATAGTCAAACATTTCAAGTCCATATAATTTATATGTCTATGGTACCAGGTAAAACGGGGTGAAGAGACGCAGGGGGAATCGAAACAAAACCATGAAAGGGATTTTAATGTTGAATTCATATTAAAATAATGATTCGAACCTAAAATGTTACTAATATTTTTTTATTATAAGGTCTACCAAAGGCCAACTAGAGAACACGACGCGGCATTCGCTGGCTACGTGTGCCACGTCCACATAAACCCGCCGAGCCCTCGTTACAAAGGTGGGAGGAGACCTATCGCTACCGGCTGTTGTTCGCACGATGGTCCGCAGCACAGAGTCCTGGGTGCAGTGATATCGCGGAAGGAAGCTGAGGAAAAGCAAGGGAAGATGACGAGCTCCCGCCCTTCCCGCAGGAGACGCAGAGCGTCGTAGAGGGCAAACAACGCCCTCTTCCAGCTCCCAAAAACAGGTTCAGGGGCGTCGAATGCATGGAAATCCGTAGCCCCCCATTACACTGGATATAAGATAGCGGCGTGTTGTGTTCCACGCGCGCTTTTCTTAGAGGTAACGGGGGGAGTTTGGCACCTCACTCCCTGTTTCGCAATATATATCCTGCTGCCCCCGTGGCAAGTATGCTGACAGACCCCTCCACTCCCCCTGGGTGGAGGACATCCATTGACGATTTCCCAAGGAACTTAAATACTAACCGATTTCGAAATCGAGAAAAAAAAAGTTTTTGCCCAGCGGTGGGTCAGTAGGCTAGACAAAAAAATTAGTGTTATCTTGTATTATATTACTTCCTGGTTATACCAAATAGGCTCTAGCTCTTCATACTAGGTATTTGCCGTCAAATTGGATTTAATTTCTCAAAAAGTACATAGTAAACAAACTCAGTAAATAACACACAAAAAATAATAGCAACACTGTTTCCCGGACCTCACCCCTCCCGACCCCTTCCGACTCTAGTTGGGCAGCTTTCAATAAAATTCAAAGCTCGTTTTTTCTGTTTGATAAAAAATACTATACAATTATTAACTCCCAGAAAGTACAGTGTTTTATTCGTGTAACTGATATTTTGAGTGGTTTTATAACAGGAACGTGAATGATCTCCCGAGTATTCGGGTATGAAAATCAAACTAAACAGTCTATGACAGGAATTCGAAATGGTGGTGCAAAAGAATTGGAATAACGTAGACACTTCGCATCAGAATCCAGTTAGTGAGAGCTCTAGTGGTGTATGGGGCTTCCAGGCGCCGACTAAAACATTGCATGTTCGTTCTAATACACCCAACAATATGCAAGCGGTAAGATTTAATAATTTATCTATCTCTGTTCAATGACCATGAAAATGTCAGTGAGTAAATAATGAATTTGCGTGACAGAATACTTGTTTTGTAAATAAATTGGAATAGAATAATTCTACTGTTAATAAGGAATGGTTTGGTATACAAATATAGTGCATTATCACAGCATTTTCATGAAAAGTCGTGAAATAAAATTGTTTTTAATTTATTCAGTTTTAACTTGAAGAAATTTTAGAAAAATCTTTTTCTGAAGTCGTCATCTTTCTTTTTACCTAGCCATAGCTCAAGCTATCTACATTATGACAAAGATATACGTTTTTGTAGAACAATGCATGGGTGCATTGTTCAACAAAAATGTTCAAAGAAAGTCTGCTCCTTTTATTTTACTCTATATTTATTTTTATCAGATGCGTTTTTATTTGCCTAATAATTTCAGAAGCAACCGGTTACTCGTCAGATTGCCATAAGCACACTGGCGGCTATGCACAGAAGGTTCAGTCTACCTGGACCAGTACAGCCGCATTCAAGACCCATTGCAGAGTTCAGGGCAACTGCTAATAAGTCCTTGGACATGTTACGTCAAACTATTCAGTCAGCGGTCACAAGGGAAATAGATCAAGTTATCAAGAAATATTTGGAAGTAAGTTTTTTCCATAATTGAAATAGAAAACAGTTTATTATCCAGGTATCCTGTGTTTTACCTTTCTTGGCCTACTGTATGGCCAAGAAAGGTAAAACACAGGATGAGTTAATGTGAGTAACTAAACTATTACCTAGCTGAAGTTATTTTAGCTATAAAAGTTGATTGTATCATTTGCCACTATGTTTCTTGGGGCTGGATGAGTGAACTGCTGGAGAATTTTTTATTTTTCCATTTATTAATACTAAAAAAGTTTTACCATTTGTAGAAGTACCTAATATTCTTCTCTATCTTTTAACTACATGTAAACGATTTGTTGATTTGTTTTTAAATATTTTATTATCAGTACATTTCATAAACAAATAGATTTTTTTAATTAAGCAAGTTGTGTTGTGTTTCAGAAATTCTTTGTCCCCGCTGTTAACAACATTAGACAGAATTTGGGAGATGAGTCTGTTAGCGAAGATCAGGTATTTCTTTCATTTTCTAAACCTTAAATCAGCAATCATTATAAAATCGTCATTTGTCCTGGCTGACTATCAATGCACAACTCAAACCACTGTATTGATACGGCTTAAATTTGGCATAAAGATAGCTATTGTGATGTATCTCCTAAGAAAGTATTTTTTGGAAAATTTAATCCCTAAGCAGGGGTGGTGTAATATGGGTGGAGAGTTGTATGAAAATCGGTCACCAGGCGAAAGTGGTACCAGTCTGCTAGTCAACAATAATTTTTATCTGTGTGTCACTTTGAGAAACAACAAAGTTTGAGACATCCATAATTTTTTTAATCTAATAGAATAATTATAACCATCAGTAATTATAACAAGAAAACTGACAAAGACATGCATATTTACATAATGTTATCTTTTTCTTATCACTGCAGTAGAATGTGTAACTATGTAATATTAATTGTGTGTTGTTTGATAGGTGAGAGCCGTATGTCGAGCTATGCTGGATGCCACACGTTTACTGTACACCACACCTCCTCGACCAGCACAGTCACCGTTTGAGACTAGTGATTCAGAATCCAGTAACAGTGTTGACTCTAAACTTGTCAAACCTACTGTAAGTAAACTAATTAATTTAAATGTACTGAGCTGTTTCTTAGAGACTATATTGAATAATTTGCTAATTGTGAATGTGCAACATTAAAGATATAGCATACTCTTAATTGTGTGCTCTTAATTGTGGGAACTTTAAGATTTAATTAGCTTTGTACACAAGACACATCAGTAGCAGCTACTCAAGTGTCTAGTATAATTGACAAATTTGAATTATGACCCACCATAAGCTTAGTTTCTTACAGACATTCAAATACAATTAGGTCGACATTCGCGTTAACATACATTTCCATGGTAACGACCTTATTATCTGCCATTTAATTACATAGAGAATTATCTGTTGCAGTCTCCATCTTTGTTAAGAGCTTTTACACAGGAGTGCAGTATAAAGCTAAGTGCAGTATAAAGCTGAATGCACATCCAAAATAAATACGACGCGTACGCATTGTCGTACTAAAATCAATGTGTTTTTGATCTAATATACCTGATTTATTATTAATTTTAATATGCGTTCAGCTTAAATGTGCTACAAACAAGATTCCGCCATCTGCGCATACATCTTCACTGAATTTTGTTTGCAAAGTGCGTTAAGACAACAATTAGAAATGGGGAAGTAAAACGCTTAAAAAATATAAAAATTATATTGTTGAACACATTATTATATAACAATAGTTAATATCGAGTGAAACCACCATTGCTTGCAATAACAGCCAATAGTCTCGAACGCATTGATCCAATAAGGCGACTGCAAATATCACTTCCTCTCATATAATCCCAAATTTCGTTGCAATGTTGCTCAATTGCTTGCTTTGTCCTCTCGTTTCTGTTATCCCACATTTAGACCATCAGACCCCATACATTTTCAATTGGATTTAAGTCCGGGGATTTAGACGGCCAGGGAATTAGCGTAACTTCTGGATGCTGGCTAAACCAGTTAGACACAACTCTGGCCGTATGCACTCTACAGTTATCGTGAACATAATAAAAGCTTGGAACTTCTTCCCGGGGGTAAACCGTTCGCACTGTCGGTAACATAGATTCTTTTAATAAATCCACATAACCCATTGCATTCGCATGAGAAGAAATCTGAACCAGCTCGCCTACACCTCCGATTCCCATCCAGCCCCACATGTTAGCTGAGATTCGGCCAGATAATTGATTCGGCACTACGTGATCCTCGGCGTATCGTGTATTATTGTAACGCCACAAGGTTATGCGACCGTGCTGAGAAGATCTAAAAGATTTCTCGTCTGAAAAGATAACGTTAGTCCAGTCAAAGTTTAAATATTCACGTGCAAAATTTAATCTTGCAAGTTTGTGTGCATCTGTTAAGTCGACTTTCTTAGCGTGATGTCTATAGTGCAGTCCAGTAGAGTGCAAAAGATTTCTTATCGTTTGTAGACAAACGTCGTAACGTGCCGCAAAATACCGAGTGGGAGTAAACGGATGTTCTTCGTAATGATGACGCATGTCGATTTTCTGTTGATTCGTGATTTGACGAACGCCATGATTATATCGCCGTCTATCTTCCAGGGTACCCTCTTCTTCATATCGCCTGATCCAGGTCCTCACTGTGTTTCGAGAAATATTTAACTCTCTCTTTATTCTGACATTATACGATATAAATATAAACGAATTATTTTTATTCTCATAGAAATTATTATTTGACACCAATTTCTGAGTAACTTTTTGACTCTTATGTCATTTTATATACGAAAGAGTACGGAACATGGTTTTGAAAAAAAAAATACATTTGTTCTGAGTTACAGTTTATTTCAAAGAGTTTGGATTTAAATATGATTATTAATGCTTGATCTAAAATATTATCTATTGCAGTGATGACAAAGGTTAAAATTGCATAGATGTCCGACCCGTATTGACATAGCTTGCTTAATATTTAAAACGACCTAAGTGCGGCATGCACTGTAAAGGAGGGAAATCTTTGTTGTTTTGACGGTTTCAAACGGTTTTTCGCCAAAGTGGGTCATGATTCAAATTTGTTGACTGTACATATGCGCACAGTAACTACCTACCATAAGACTTCATAGTTCGTGTTATTTGCCAAAGTACTAAGGTTCTTCTTACAGAACAAATATCAGATTTAAATTCTACTTAAAGCTAGTCTTACTTCAACTCTTCAACCAATCAAATGGCTTTAAATCTATGGTCAAGGCAAAACCTGTGCTTGAGTATCATTCTATAACTTTAAGACATAAGGCTCTAACAATAATTGGTTTGTGTGCCCACACCCCGCCTCCAGAGTCATTGTTGTACATAGCTTTAGTTTTCCCTATACAAGTAAAAATGAATTATTAGAAATTGGTAGTTATTGCTGCCAAGTTCTAATAATTCATTTTACTGTGTTAAGTGCACTGCTTGCGTAACCAATAAATGTTCCACATACAAATACAATTTGTGGAAAGTAATACAAAAACACTTCTAACAGTTGCAGAGCCCATGCCCAAAACGAAAGGATTCCGAAAATGATATTGAGGCTATAAAACGGAAGAAGATCAAACAGGAGGACAGCACAGACAGTGCATCATCTTCACCTTTACCTTCCCCTGCTATCAGAGACCCTGACAAGTGGAACCCTGCAAGATTGACACAAGAGACACTGTTTATTATGGGATCTCATGCTCATAAAGTAAGAATTATGAAAATTGTTTTATGTAAATATTTTACAGCTTTGTATTGTACTTATCGGCGTCGGCAGCATGGTGCAAAGAAGTGCTTTTGCGGGGTGCAAAAGCGAAATAACATAACGAAAAGAAAATACATAGAAAAGGTTAAGATTTTTATTTATTATATTACTGTGAGAATAAAAACAAACCGTCTAGGTTGCTGTCCAAATTTGTTCATCACCTTGTTAATAAAGTTAGTGTCCTCATCTACTTTTTGCCTGTGAATACTGAGAGTGCACGGGCCACTTAGCCTCGCGTATCCCATTATCAGGGCCGTATGCAGACAGATTCACTGGAGTTTATTATCTTTCTGGTGAGCTTTACTAATCAGATCTTAACTTTTTTACAGGTTTTAGGCCTAGGTAATTCTCGTGGCCGACTGTATACCAGACATGCTGGTCTACTCAGATATCCAGCTGACTCCTCGGACAAAGAATGGATTGCCGGTCATAACTTGGTTAATGCTGTGGGCGGAAAAACTTATATTATGGTGTTTATTATGTTTTATTTTATTCTTTGATGGATGAAATATTAATTCACTTATACAGGAGTAACTTAATTTGAATTTGATCTATTTTCAGGTTCTAGAGGACATAGAAGAGCTTGCCAACAGTGATGCATACAAACACAACTCACTGCCCATGCTTGGAGAACTGACAGGCTTCAAAGTTCCCTTGTTTATGCTGAGGAAAATAAAAGCCTATGTTCTTAAAAGAAACTTAACCGGCGACATAAGTAACGCCAACAGCCCTCAGCCTTGCACAAGCAACATACAAGAAGAAGACAAATACAAAATTGAAGACATCAAAGTTGAACCAAACCATGACAACTTTGACAGCAACAGTTTTGATGCCAGCCAGTATATTGGTAACGGCGAAAATAGCAGAGACTTCTCAGATGTTCCTATGATGAAGGAAGACACAGATTTTGCTGATATTAAAGTCGAGGATATGGATGACCTGAAAGAAGGAGGTATAAAGGTCGAAGATTTGGACGAAATTAAAATGGAAGAAATGAAGGATGAAGATGATCTCATTAGTATTAAGGTTGAGAATATGGATGACCTTGATGTTGATGGGATGAAAGTAGAAGACATAAAGTTAGAGAATGATGACTTCGCCCTCTGCAAAGACCCTGAAGATGGTCAGAATCATTTGGTTGACGGCATATTTGATTCAGATATTGATTTTTTGAACAGTAACTTGGGAAACATAGAGAGTGATGCTGATGCAAGGAAGGCAATAGTGAAGCTGACTGGAGCTGACCCAGAAACTCTCTCATTGGTTGGTGACGAATTTGATTTGGGCACTACCTTGAACACTAGTAATGTAAGTTAATGCTGTATTTTCCACTATCAGGTTGATAACCTCGTTGGTTTAGTCGTTGCAACAGTGACCTCAGTACGTGAGGTGTAACTGTGATATTGTTACACTTTGTCCCAATATAGGAGGTATTTTCAAGGTCTGCTTTGTGCTGTGACTAAAACACAACTAGCTAAATGCAGGTGAACTTTATTTGCACCTCTGCTCAACCCTTCGGGGAATACAGACGGCACAAGCTTGCTGTCATGTTTTAAGAGCTTTTACATCTTACAGCATTTCATACAAACTTTCAAGTCCTTATTTTTAGATATGACTGAACCGATTTTATGTATACATATCCTAAAAAAAAGTTATTAAGTCAAAAAAGCCACAAAAAAACATTTTCGAAATTTCTTTAAAAAAAAAGTATAATTGGAAATTTGTTTCTATAGATAATTTATAATCGGTCTAACTTAGCTGTAACACTATTTTTCGAAAAACGTTTTTTAGTAACTTTTTAGACCTATGTATCCTGCTAATGCGTATGAAGTTTCATTAAAATCGGTTCAGTCATTTCGGAAAATAAGGACTTGAAAGTTTGTTTGGCGTAAGGCGTAAAGGCTCTTAAATCTCACACATAGTTTCTCTTTCCAGTTTACAGTAAACCAAACAAAATGCATCACGGTTGCATCTACCACCAGCGGCATGGTGCATAGTGTGCCCGTTGCCCACATCGCTGCCCCTCCTCGCATCACTGGGAGTACAGTGCACTACTACACCAGTTCCAACATCCCCCCGACTGGCCAGAGGACTGTGCATCATCTGCCACAAGCTACTGTTACTATTCAGAACATTCCTGGGACTACGTCGCAGGTTATCCGTGGGTAAGTGTTTTGTTGCGTTTGTTTAAGGCATTATTAATACCGCCAAAGTAGTAAATTAATATAATAGTGCAAGTGCTGATGATCACACAAAAGAGTTGTGGTCATACCATGGTGTAATATTTTGGAGAATTTGAACAGTTCTGATAAAAAAAAAAACTATAACTTTTCTTTTTTACAGAATACCAATCAACACCAAGGGCACATTCAGCACAGTCATGTCTCAAGGTACGGCCAGTACAATCATTGGCTTCGGTACACGTACATCCAACGCCACCATCATCGGTACCCCGCAGTATGTAAATGTCAGTTCCAAGTCGTTCCCTACCGGGAACATTCTCCACAACGCCATCGTTTCGCGGAACATCATCAATCGCACCAACCTGACTCCTGCTTCAAGCGCGACCTTCAGCGTCACAGCGGTCCGTCCGATACTACACACGTCCACGCCAAAGATAAGTACAGTCGTCTCAACCAGCTCCACAGATTTCGACAGTATCTCTACAACCAAAGATATGATCGACAATGCTTGTAATTCCTCTGTTATGTTGAAGAAGGTTCTTACTTTGGGCAGTGCAGGGGCTGCCAAGTCGTTTATGATGCATAATACGCAGAAGGTATTGTCAACTGGCTTCGCGAATGGTGTTACTCCACCGCCAAATGTTACTATCGTTAGTTCAGGAACCAGCGGCGGGTTGCTGAACAATAATAACGTGGGACATTCATCAGCCAATATCGTAAGTCCTACTTCGGGTACATTGAGTGCTACCCACGCTACTCTGTCGGCTTTGTTAGCGTCAAACGCTGAAAATTCCCAAAAGAATAAGAAGTAATTTCCAGAATCCATTCCATAATAGTTCAACATTATTTGATCTCATATAATTACTAAAAACATTCTCCCCTAAACTTTATCAAATTAATCAATGAATTGGTGTTTAAATACCAAGTATAAATACAAAATGTAGTTGTAGACCTAGCTCAAATATGTGCAGCAAGCTCTGGAATGAGTTGCACGGCTGCAGTTGCAAATGTTCACTAACCATGAGGAATAAGGCTCAGTACATACCAAGCTGGTATCGGTATAATACCAACCATAGCGTAATTTAGCGAAACAGTCTTGTCAGTAAATAATTTGTTATACATATATAAGAAATTATTTACTGACAAGACTGTTATATACTTGCATAATATTCAGAGCACAGCAGTTTATATTGTATTAAGAATTAAAATACATAATTGCAGCTGTTAATTGTTATTTTACCTGCAACCAAGTTCTGATCTGGAATTTCATCCTGAATGAACAATTCTGTGGCATAACAACTGCTTCTATCTGTTCTGGCCTAAATAAATCCGATGTTAGCTTACTGTTTGTTGGATCTAAGTCACTAATCACAAACTGAACAATGTAGTACAGAAGGCCTAAGAAAATTAAATTAACGAGCGAAGCTTCACAAACGTGATTTTTGTCAATTTCTAATATCAAATTTACCTGTTATAAAGTTGCATAAAATATTTAAAAAAACATGCTAACCATAAATATTATTCCCTAAATATAATACCTTTCTATAATTTACTTCCTTTTCTTTTGTTAGCAGGACAAAGCCATATTAATGTTTAATTTATCTACCTCTGTAATGTAAGTTACCTGAAAGTTATTTTAGTAAGTAGGTATTATATTTGTGTACTAAGAAGTACTAAAGGTTGTGTGTTACTTGTCGGAAAGTACAAATTGGGATTGTGCGGAATCAGTATTATTTTAGTGATATTCTTCGACTTGTTAAGAACTATTTATTATGCTACACTATTATTAATTGAGAATTAAGGTTTGCTTACACTTTATTTGTTAACCGACTTACAAAGAAGTCACTTGTCAGCTTTCTGTGGTCGTATTCAGTTACTTGACTGTTTTTGGTCAATGGGTGTGCTGAAGTGTAAGCAAGTTTTTATTTCAAAATATTATTTAAATTATGCGTTCAAAACTCGTATTTTTTATTTAAGGGAATTGGATATGCTGGGAAACTTCTTCAATTTACTTTTATCAGGGTATGGCAAAAAGTATTGAAGTATTTAAGTTTCGTTAAAATTAGCAGTTCTTTCTTAATTCCTGATAAGTGATGATTTTTTTAACAAACGAATAAGTTGATTCGACGACGAGTTTATTCATTAGATTTTTCAACAAATTGCTCCAGTTTTTTATGTAGGCTTATTTATCCATAAATTTTAGTTCACTTCTTTAAAGTATTTTACGCTAAGAAGAGTAAAACTATCAAAATGATTCCTTTTTTAAACTGACTAGTTGCGAAAGTTGAAAAGTATTTTTTTAATACAGTTTTTCTAATAAATCAAGCAATTCTATTTTTGATGAGATTTCAATCACTTATTTCTTATTTAGACGTTTTTATCTCGTAGCTGAGGGTTTTAACTTATAATATGTTTCCAGTACCTACTTAAATCAATATGAAGATTAAAAGTTTAAAGTACTCATTCGATTCATGTAGATTAGTGTATAAGTGAAAATGTAGGTTAATTCGTAGATCAAAAATTTGTTCAAGATAGGCTAAGCAGTTCTTTAAAATTGTCAAAATAGTTGTTGTTGTTTTTTTTAATAATGCGGTTTATTTTATTTAAATATTGTACTAAAATTGTGCCAAATGTTGAACTAAATGTGTACCTGTGATTATTTTTACTAAGCTTTCTTACAGAATTTACGCATAGTTGCTTTAATACATAATTATGGATATTTATGCTTTTGCTTATAATCGCAAATAGCCTACACTCTAACTTGAGGGTTTGTCAATAAAATATCACAATAGTGGTGAAGACTGGGTAAAGAAAAAGACATTCTATTTTGTCCGTCAGACAGGTAATACAAAAGTATTGGACACGTATTTTTTGTTTTATCAAAATATCAAGAAATTACTTAGTTAAAACTCATTAAAGTTGGAGAGTGGGGGCTCACTACGTCACAAGTAGGTATAAAAATTACCTACATGTGACGTCATGCGCCATTTCAACTCGATATATCTCCGTAATTTTATGACCTCGTGAAAAAAGAAAAAATATGTAATACTTTTTAATAATCTACCTTTTACCAATACTTTTCAATAATCTACCCAAAGAACAAAGAAAAAAAATGTGATCATTCCCTATTGTACTATTTATTGCAAAGGTTATAGTGTAATCACATACAATATGACTTGATATACAAGTATGTGGCACTGGGTAAAATATTCCCTTGTGCCTTAGTTTAACGTGATTGGAGGCACTGTTCATATACATAAATTACCAATATTTTACTATTTTGTGCAATTTATAAAATTATGGAAATCACAGATAGCACTTAAAAGGGCTTAATTCTCAATAAAAGTAGGATTAATTCATGGATGTGATAATTTATTTTCGGCTTGTTAAGGCTGTTAGCCATTCTTTTGATTTACATCATCATCTGCCTAGCCTTTTCCCAAACTATCTTGGAGTCGGCAATGTTGGTATTCTTTTGATATACATAAAAGTCCAAAAATAATTATGTAAGAATCTAATCCGATCTAACTTTTTTCTGACAACTCAGAAAACGATTTATCATATAGTTCGAAAAACTCGCTGACTCTAAGAAGGAAAACAAAGTAAATACAGCGATTCTTTTACCATTTGGGTTCATGAACATCATTTTCCATGCCGTTTATTTATTAATCTTAATTTTTATTGAGTTGCAATAAATGTAATATTTTACTAGCTTTTGGCGGCTATGATTTCAGCTTTAAGTAATTATTTGCTTGCAATATTTTTTCTATTAGCTTTTGTGCAATGTTACGTTTATTTATTTTTATTATTTTAGTTAGTATGTGCTTTTTCGTTGCAATATTTTTTTTGGGCGACGGCTTATTTATTTGTTTAATGCCAGCCTCATTTTGCTTAGCTTGCAATAAGTACTTATCTATAATATTTATGTTTTTTTAAAGTGTTATAATATCGAATTTGGCAAATTTTGTCTGTTGTGACTTAGTTATAGACATGTTTGAAGTTTTGTTATTATTTATGATTAGGATATTTTGAAAAGATAATTTCGGTATTTAGGAGGATCCTTGTGCTGTGTTGTTAAATGGCTGTGTTTACTCTTTAATGATACATATTTTTTGCTGATAGTCAGAATTCCAACTAGATAATTTTAAATCTAGTTTCATCTTATGCAGTCTTAGTATATCTGGGACAAATCTCATTCCCAAATAGAATAATTGTGTAGGTATTACTTAATGGTTGTTGTGACTGTGTGTACTCATATATTAAATAATTGATGTATTAATTGCCATTTTATGTCTGAATGTGGTTGTTTATGCGATATGTACTTTTAATCATAATAACTAGTGAAATATTTTGATCTCTAGCATAGTAGGTATTTTATCTAACTATTGTATTGTTGTAGTCATATGAGTGTTAATGTCCCATTTCATGATGATGTAAATTTATTTTTTTAACGGATTTGGGGTCTATCAAGACACCAGACCCGTTAAAAAAAAAAAACATGTATTTTCATCTCTAAGGCGCGTTTATAATCAAATACGAGTATGTCCATGCGAGAATCTCCAGATGATTTTCGCACACACATGTATAACAGATTTGTACGATAAACTCAATGTATAAATCCGGCTCATGCTATAAGTGCGAGCAACCAACCACATACGTTTAATTGTTATTAGATAACATAATGAATTGAAATGCCCTACGAAGCCGGGGATATCACAATATCACGATTTGCTTAAAGAACTGAATGAAACTTTGTATCAGTATATTATTATTTAAACGCCCTAAAATCAACAAACAGTATTATGATTTCAGCAGTGTTGTGATTTCACTCGTAGAAATGGACAATGGAATGGGACTTTAGCGGGTCAGTTTAAAATATACATAATGCCAACGAATCTCCATACTGTGATTACTTTTAAATATGCTCTTAGTTATAAGCAGTTTCTAGCTATTTTCCATAGAATTTTTAAACGTAACCAAACCATGCTTGCCTAATAATTGTAACTTATGAAAGTAAGACCAAATACACCTATAGTGCCGATATCGCTCACATGCTTAGTACGAGTTTTCTAAAGTAAAGCTAAACTATCGCTGTCTCTTGACAGAAATGGGAAACATAGTTATTTCGTACAATTAAAAAACATTTTCGAAATGTCTTTATTAAAAAAGATAATTGTAAATTTCTGTTTCTATAGATAATTTGGACGTAGTTACACGATAAGGATCCAATCCACAAAACTACCAAAATTGAGTTAACTATACCAAAGAGACCGTAAAGGTCGATATTTTCGGTCAGCAAAAAGATCCCAGTGAAATACGAACACATGACATTGTCATAAACACCAGGTACCAGTCCACATGTATGGCGGGCGTTTATTATGAATGTACTGAAAAAATCCAATCCTCATGGATCATTAGTGAGAAACAGTTCACATGTATGGCGGGCGTTTATCATGAATCTACTTAAAAAATCCAATCCTCATGGATCATTAGTGAGAAACAATATTTATTGGTAATAGTATTAAATAAGTAATCTTAAAAGAGATCCAATTCACTTGGATAGTATTTTTAATTTTTTTTAATTTTTGTTCGCGCATTACTCCGTCGCTTGCCAACCGATTTGGAAAATTCTTTTTTTGTTGGAAAGGGTATACTTCCCAAATGGTCCCATAGTCACCAAGTCAGGATCTGATTATGGAATCTTGGCGAAATCGAGGGAACTCTTCAAATTTTATAGGAAAACGTACAGCGATTTTGGTATTTTCTACAACAAGTGAAGCATTTGCGTCCAATAAGAACCATTTTACCATCAGATCTGATGATGAATCCAAGAGACAGGCTTCGGAACTCCATAACAAGGCAATGAATCTTAGCTGTCTTTGGGCTTGTTGGAATCGTAACGGTATGCACTTTCCAGGTGTACCAATAATAAGTTTAAAAAAAAAAAACTGTTTTTTACCGACTTCTATAAGGAGGAGCTTATCAATTCGACTAGTTTTTTTTTTATGTATGTACACCGATTACGCTGAGATTTATGATCCGATTTGCGTGATTCTTCTTTAGTTTGATGTGGAATACCTGCCATTTGATCCCATAAAAAATTAATATAGTTTGGCTATATAGTTTTCATTTTATAAAAAAATTTTTATATGTAAATTTTTCACGTATGTACACCGATTTCTCCGTGATTACTGGACCGATTTAGATGATTTTTCATTCATTTGGTAGAGAAGCTTGCCTGGTGGAGCCATATGGATTTTATTATCTTTGCTTAGGTACTTTTTGAGTCATCCTCTTTATTATGCCTAGTTACAATGTAAAAATTATACTTGACTAGGATTAAAGTGAGATACCACAACTGAAAAGGCTAAAATAAAAACTTTTTTAGAAAAAAAGTTTTTATTCAAGATTTAGTTAACAGTTCATGACGTGGTTCCTTATTGCGAAACATCATTTTATGCTGGTTTTATTGAGAATACAATTTATCAAAAAGGATCCAAACCCATATTTTCTTGAATAATATTTGAAATATCAAATTAAACTTAGTAAATTTGATTTAAAGTTAAAATATAAATAGTTTTCCTTATAATTTCAATAAAACCAACAAATTTACAGCACTGCATCATAGAAGAATTCCGATGCAAACTTTTAAAATTCAATATCTCAAAACTAGCTTAATGTGGATTGGATCCTTATCGTGTAACTACGTCCATTTATGATCGGTCTAATTTAGCTGTCACTCTATTTTTCTTTTTAGACCTATGTATGTATCCTGCTTAGGCGTATGAAGTTTCATTAAAATCGGTACACTCATTTCGGAAAATAAGGACTTTAAAGTTTGTATGAAATTTCGTAAGTTGTAAACGCTCTTAAAAGTGTGATCGATTTTCCCTGTTATTGCATCGGTTGTAAACATTTTAGGATTATTTCATTGGCTTCTAATCAAAATCACTGTCCGCCTACTGAACGTATCATTCTTCCAGAATAACGGAGCAATCGACTGGCTTTGTTGGTAACACTAATTCACAAATGTCATCGTCCAATTAAATATACAGCCCAGGTTATCCTTATCAGTACATATAGGTAATACATAATATCTCACACTTCAATGATTCGAATGGAATCGGAATCGGCACTATAGTAGACCTAAATGTTAACCAGGGATAGATTAATCGGGTAAAAAGGTTAACCAGTGTAACCTATATTTGATCAATCATTAAACGGGTTAACGTATATGATTAGTCCATATATTTTAAGGGTATACAAGTTGGAAGGGACATTGAGAGTGAGATTGTGAGCCTGGAGATCTGTCATACAGGTCTCGAACCCAGTATAGACTCCAGCCCCCGTATTCACAAAAGCTCCGATTCGATTTCGATTCGGAAAGTCGTATGTCTATCTCGCTCGCTTTCGTCATGTCAAAACAAGATAGACATACGACTTTCCGAATCGAAATCGAATCCGAGCGTTTGTTAATACGGGGGCAGCTCTCACAAAGGTTTTGAATTTGCATGTGACCTACATTCTATATTCCGAAATTGTACCTTTTTGAGAGAAATAAATTACTATTGTATTGTATTGACGGTAACCACGTATTCAGTTAATGATTCTGTACCCCACATAGAAAATTTTCATAAGTAATTAAAAAATGATGGCCGTGAAGGGACGCCTAGCAGATGTGAAATATTCGTGTTAATATTGGAACTCATAATTAATAATTAAACCTCCCTGTCACAGAGTGAAGGCCTGTGTCCCAGCAGTGGGAAAATTATAGGCTGATGATGATGATAATAACGAAATACATAGTAAAAAAAATAGTTTCGATAAAAACCTAAACTTTCCTCGGCGCCATCTTGGATTTTCATTTAGACGTCTGTTATCACCGACTCCGAAAACCATGAAAACGACACCCAAGAAGGAAAAACCGAAAATGATTAACGGCGCCATCTTGGATTTTCATGTTGACCTCACTTTCGTTATTACCAACCCCAAAAACAATCAAAACGACACCCTATAAAAAAAAATTAACCATCGATACAAAACAAACTTTATTTTAATGATAAAAATTGATTTTACAAGGGAATAGAGGGAGCAACACGCCATGACAGCATCATATCGTTTCCCGTCATACGAGTTGGTTTTACTGCCAAGTCGCGTCTAAAGATGTTTCACATCAATAAAATTAGTGTATGAATGATAGGATCTTTGTATTGTAATGTTGCACAATAAATATTACATTCATTATTTTCTTTTATCGATATCTATCGATCGAATTTGTATCTGACCTAACTACATCACTAATTGAGTAGAACTTTAACGCGGAACTTTCAAAAACAAAAAAAAAAGATCAACAATCGATCCAAAATAAATTTTATTTTAATGGGAAAAGGTAATTTTACGTGGCATAGACGGGCGTCTTATCATTTCCCGTCATTGCATACGAGTCGGTTTTACTACCTTGGCTCGTATATATGTGGTTCACATGAAAAAAAAACAGCTGTTTCTTACTAAAGTGCAATACCTACACGGCCATAATGTATGAAACAGCAGATTTTCTGAATAATAGACTGAATACGTGGTAACCGTTTGTGCAGCGATGTCTCTTTCGGCCTGTATTATAAATGGTTATCCAGAATGAAAGAGAAAGCACCGAGCGCAGGCTAACTCCGTCATTTTCTTGCTTTTTTTTTATGTACTTACAAAAACTGTGCTCTGTGCGCGAACCGGGTATTAAAGGCTGATTAGAGTAAAGGTTAACTCAATACGGGTTAATCTTTAGTCTAGGTCAATTCACCGAATCCTAAAAAAAATACCCGATTTAAACCTATAGACGGGTAACCTTTTCGGTCCCTGTTGTCAACATATTTGTAATGTAGCACTGCTGGATCATGCAAAATATAACGTATTCATATAAGTAGTAATGTAATAAACGATATGTTTATCAATTAATTTATGTTGTATGATTTTGTTGTAACTGTCTCTTTATCTAAGTAACCCTATTTTAACAGAGGGCCAATTCTCGTAACGCTATGAACGTTTTCAATGAACGTTTGCAATGAACGTTTTCAATGAATGTTTTTAATGAACGTTTTCAATGAACGTTTTCAATGAACGTTTTCAATGAACGTTTTCAATGAACGTTTTCAATGAACGTTTTCAATGAACGTTTTCAATGAACGTTTTCAATGAACGTTTTCAATGAACGTTTTCAATGAACGTTTTCAATGAACGTTTTCAATGAACGTTTTCAATGAACGTTTTCAATCTCATTTTAGCAACAAGAAATTGACAAAAATATAAAACACAGAATTTGACTGAAGATTAGACTGCGAACGTTCGTAAAAACAAGGGAATTGCCCCACAATACTGTGTAGTTTTAATTAACCATAGATTATAAGTATTTAAGATAAGATATTGCAATTCACATTAATTTATTTAGGGCATAAGTTATAAGGTGCCTTTGTACCTTGAGTGGGGTCGACGCACCGATATGCACGGTAAGGTAATAATATCGTTATGGTAATACCAAAACCCACCAAAACAAGCCAAAAAACCCCACCAAAACAAGCCAACAAAACCCACCAAAACAACCCAAAAAAACCCACCAAATTGATATGGTCGATATTGCAGGATTCACTGTTTTTTTGTTGCGATTCAATTTGATTGCTTCGTGTATATGTATTGCCATTCGCGTCCTGATTTAAGTCTTATGTTAACACCCATATTTCGTGCAAGTATACTTTGCTCTATCTTTGTAAAAACTTCACCCGAATGTAGGCTCTTGCAAATATGCAACATTTTCAAGTAAATAAAACATACATTCCAAAATGACATCTAAAAGTAACTACCTAAATTTAACCTCATATTAAAATAACGGACGTGCCCGTAGACAGCATCGCAAACTAGAACTTACTAGTATATTATTCAAGGTAGGCTAAAATTGAATCTTTCTCGTAAAATATTTTGTACAACAGTTTAAAGCTTTCCCAAGTTTTACTGGGAGAACAAGTTATTCCATATTGTTGAGTTTATAGTGGACGGTTCCATAATGAGGACGATATAATGTGAAAGAGGCTTAAGAATTTTTAGTGCCATTTAAAAATGTTTCAAGTGGAGGAAATACTAGACATTAAACATTTTTATTTCTTTTTAAAAGCAGTGACACAAGCACGTTAGGAGTGGTAAGTGCTATAGAGTAAAACCCTTGTTTTTTAAGATCAACGGTTGGAGGTCCATCCATGAGTAGTGGGATCAAATATCGAGCCTGACTGCCCAGGGTGGTCCTGACGACGTATGTGCGTTTCGACATCTCGAATCGCCATCTTGGTATTTTAATGCTCGATATAATGCCCTAACTACCTCTTACGTCATCTGGAGGAAGAACTGGGTTATTCTATTCTGGTTGCAGTTTAAATAACAGTATTGATCCGATACGACTGATATTTTTGTACTGCCGCAGCCACCACTGCAGCTGAATCTCCTTTTAGCGCTTTCATTTCAACTTGTCAGTTAGCCGCTACTGAAGTTTTAAATAGACCTCGCTTCTGCCGTAGAAATTATAACGTATATTTCGTCCGAAATGTGGATTTATCTGGTAACCTTTTACCAGGTTACTTTTCAAATGTTAACTTAAATAACTGATAAAATTTTAGAAACTGGCGACAACTTCAAACTTGGTTTTAACTGTTTCTGTTCCGCTTTCACGCGCATTTGCACGAACGAATTCCTTGTCTTCATTATCATGATCAATTTCTTTTAATTCTGACCTCGTCTCTACCTTTGAAATTATTAACTTAAATCAGCCGTCCTGTACGATATGTGAATATAACTGGAACCTTTGAATCTTTCATTTGATGTATGATGAATTCAATATTACGATTGATTGAAGTCTCAAAACTATTGACAACTTGAACCATGGTACCACCTTTTGCAGTCTCAGTTTCACTGCAAAAAACTTCTAATATACCTAAGATGATGTAATAATTTAATTTAATCCCTTTATCGCATCCAACCACATATTAGGAGAAGGTAGCCTGCTCTATTCTTAGACGCTGCAGCCCGCACGTCAGATTTAGTTTCCGTGTTGATCCTATACGGATAATATTTTATGTGTACCCGTCAGTGCCCTGGGTTACACGGCCCATATTCCCGTCTTCTGCTTTGCCGACCGAAAGGAGAGGTCATTTGCTATCTCTTCTCGCACTTTAACTCATTCCTTGCTTGCACACCGGTTTTTTTATAACACATTTTAATATAAATTTTGAAAAATTCCAAAATTCAACATTCATTCCAAAATTCAAAATTCAAATTGTTTTAACTTAAAATTTCAATTTAATTTTGATGTCTACTATTGTATGATTCTATCAAATTCAAAATTACTTGCTAGGAACAATTATTTTCTTTTTTTAATAGCTCGTAAAGTTTTTGTAAATGAAAAATAAACTTAAAACTCAACTTTAAATGGCTATAAAAAAAAACAACTAAAAGTGATCGGGATCTTCGAATACCTTTAAAAAGTTCTCTACTCTGTCTCCTTTCCAACCTTTTAAGAACGTTAAATTAAAAAAAAAAACTTTAATTCATAAATCTTGTTCGTGTTGTCCGCCACTGTTGCGAATTCACGCGCGGCATCTTCGTCTTATCTCGACTGTAGTTGTGCGTAAACGTATTTCTGCTTTGATAGTCACGAAAGCCACATCAATGTGTTGGCCTTAATCCTCCCTTGTCTCGATTTCCAAAACGTAGACAATTTATTTGGCTCGTCCCTAGACGTAAAGATCTAACGGAGTTAAGTCTGGGGATCGTAGAAGCTATAGAATAGGGCCATCCCTCTCACTCCATGATTCTGGAAACTGACGTATCATTAGGTACTCCCTGACAGTTAAACTCCAGTGAGCGGGACAACCGTCTTGTTGGAATACAGAAGACATGTCTTCACGGAAAATTAGCAGCTCAGCTAACAATAAGGGGAAGGCTATTTCATGACCTCCACGTTCCCCAGACTTAGCTCAGTTACATCTTTACGTCTAAGAACGAGCCAAAGAAATAACGCCACGGAAGTTGAGACTAGGGATGATTTAGTCCAATGCATTGATGCGGCTTTCGTGACTATCAAAGCAGAAATACGTTTACGCACAACTACAGTCGAGATAAGACGAAGATGCCGCGCGTGCATTCGCAACAGTGGCGGACAACTCGAACAAGATTTGTGATTTATGAATTAAAGTTTTTTTTTTATTATTTAACGTTCTTAAAAAGTTGGGTCCTGTTTAAGAAAGAGATAGGACACTACGCACAAGTGACATAACAGTATCTATCTATATACTTACTTGAGGCATGTTATTTATGCTAAAACTACTGTTCTTACTGTAATTTCGAATATCAGCCTAGTGTCTCGATTACACATTTGGTAAAAATGAAAAGGTATTAAACGTTTTTTTGGGTATATTGCATACCGTTGGAAAGGGGACAGACTAGAGAACTTTTTAAAGGTATTCGAAGATCCCGATCACTTTTTTTTTTTTTTATAGCCACTTAAAGTTGAGTTTTAAGTTTATTTTTCTTTTACAAAAACTTTACGAGCTATTAAAAAAAAAGAAAATAATTGTTCCTAGCAAGTAATTTTGAATTTGATAGAATCATACAACAGTAGACATCAAAATTAAATTGAAATTTTAAGTTTAAACAATTTTTTTATTTGACCTAAAATGTTGAATTTTGGAATTTTTCACAATTTAAATTAAAAAGTTGTTATAAAAAAACCGGTGAAGTAAGGAATGAGTTATAGGGCGTGAAGAGATAGCAAATGACCTCTCCTTTCGGCCTATTTGATTTGGCAAACGATGCACCAAACACCCTGTATATGCATGCTGCTTGTGATCGGCAGACCTTGCGGGTTGGGTATGTACGTTCACTTAATTTTCGGAGGTTTTTCTTTATTGGGTACAGAAGACTATTTCAAGTAAAGCAGATGAATCGATCAAATAAGTTCATTTAAAACTAGATCTGCCAAAAAGTGCTGCAATTAATAAAGTTTGGGGGCGGATTGAAATAATAACAAAGTCTGGGGGGCGGATTTGCGATACCTAACAGTTTTTCGTCATTAAAAGACGGAAGAACAAAATTTCCTAGTCTTGTGAGTTAACTCCACCATCCATGCAGTTGTCTATCCATTTTTAGCAATGCACCATTTTTCTCTAACAGAATTCTCATCTGCAGAAACAATTGGGTTGCGCTATTCTTAGGCAGGCCTGTTCAAAATTTTTAGTTGCAGTATCGATCTAAAACGGGTTATATTTTCAGTCCAGACGCGATTTAAAATGCAATGCAGATGAACTATTTTAGATTTTTAGCGATGTCGGAGCTTTAATTTTTGTCATAATGCTGTTCAGAAAGTAGGCTGATAGACATTTGGGGATGGGGTCCTATAGGTATGGTAGGCTAATAATAGTTGGGTGTGTGTGCAAATACGTGTGTGTCTACCAGGCCCCCGTACTAGTGCTAGGACCGCCCGCCGTGGCGTTTTAGTTGATTGGAGCCGTCATAACCTTCCGTTCTACCCAGACAAAGGGTACCTTTTATAATGAGGATTTTCCCACAAAACATGTTTATAGACATCCTCCCCTTCTTTTAGATACTTATTTAACTTTGCGTAAACTTGCGAACTAGAGTTGTCTCCATAGGCATTCCACAAACCAATAAAGAATAAGAACCAAAATGGTTGAGTTGAATGATGGCTGATACATGCGTCATGTTCGTGAACGGGCGCTGTCAGTTGCGACTGGTCATCTCTTAGCTGCCACGGTTTATTTTAATTACTGATTGAATCTTTTACTCTGGACGCTCTTAACTTGCCCGTATTTCTACGTCGTTCTCACATATTTGTAATTCTTAACATGAATGATTTAACCAAGATTTTGTAACATATTTTGATTTAAAAGAGTGTCCATGGAGTTTCTTGCCCATTGACTTGCAAGTTCTTCACGACATTAGCTATTTCCGTATAGCTTGGGCCGACACGGTGCAGAAAAGATTTGCCTGCCTCCAGAATCAGGACTGGGATCAGTACATTCAAGATTGGGTAACAAAATACGGGAGGAATTGGGTTGTTCTATTGTTAGACCGGGTCAGTACGGCATTTTGGTCCCAGTATTGATCTGAAGCGAATGATATTTTCAGCACAGCCGCAACCACTAACTGGAATGGTTAAATTATGTAGCCAGACATTGTGTCTGCAGTTTCCATAGCCTAAAAGCCTAAAAGCACTTAGTATACAATGGTGACTGTAGCTGTCGATGAAAATAATTTCGTAAACCGATCTTTGTGTTGCTGGGCTTCATACGAAAGCCAAGAAAAAAAGCTTTCGTAATCTTGTGCTGTTTAGGCTTTGTCGTCTGGTATGTGACATCTTTCAATTCCGTCTGAAAGGTTGTCTGAACACGAGACGCAAAGGCGAAACTGTGAGGCCGTCTACATCTTGTCGATAATATTATTACAATGTGACTTCCAAAACTATTTTCGAACATTTGTTTTCTCTTTTTTGTTTAGGTAGCAATATTGCTGTATTTTTTTTTAATTTTCTAGTTTAAAAAGAATCCGGTTTCCTATTAAGTAAAGTCAGCAAGTTACGAGTTTTCAATCCAATATAGTATCGTTGGCCAACTTTTTGCGTCAACTTTGACAGATTGAGTTTTTCTATAATAAGTATAAAAAAAAATCCCGTGTATCCACATACTTTATTTTCGCGAATAGCTTTGGGATACGCATAATTTAATGTTAGAGTGAACAGGCTTCTTCTGGGTAAGCTCGTACCATCGTCGACTTTGTCTCTGTCATCTCTGACCTAGACTAGAGTCAAGAGCACACACATCCCAAATAAAAAAAAATATTGGTTGAACTCGCCAAATACGAGATAAGTTTTCGTTTGTTAAATGTGTGTGTATTAAGCGGTCGTAGCAGCTTCGTAGCGCGGTGCTACGAGCATCTGACAAGCCACTCAGTGACGTCAGCTGTAGAGGTTTCGCGCCGCTACGACACGATCGGTGCTCAGTGCGTCTGATGATATCGCATGAAATTATTATGATGCAACATTTATGCAGTAGCAGATTCGAAGCGAGTAAGAAACATGTAGTAGATGATTTGTGAGATTTTTAATGTAAATACTGAGTGCTGCTACGACTGATACCAAATGTCAAATAGAATATTTTGAAAAGTTTTGTCTGAAACTTAATAATTAATATTAGTTCAATAAAGTTTGGAAGTTGGGTGTATGGGGGTGGTGGTGCGCGTGTAGGCGCGCGGTGGGCGTGCTCTGGGCGCGGGCGGGGCGGCAGCGGGCGCGCGCGGGTGCAGGGGGGGGCGCGAGCACGTGCTGCGCGCTCACGTGGTGCTGCCGGCGCGCTGCTCGCGTCCGTCGTGCTCACCGTATGAATAATTGTGTACGGAGTGAATGAATCGATGCGGCGGCGGCGCGGGCGATGCGGGGCGCGGGCGGGCGGGGGCGGCCGCTGCGTGGAGGGGTGCGCCGCGGCGCGCCAGTCTCGTGCCGGTAGTCGGTAGTGCAACCGAGCGACTCCGGGAGCCGTCCCCGCCGTGCCGTCGCTCGCTCGTAGTCGTAGTGCGCCGTCCGGCCCGCCCCGCGCCATCGGCGTCCGAGCCCATGGAAACCCAGAATCAGGATGTGGCCAGAAGCCCCGCAGAGGTGCCCAACGACCCCGGGTACGTCTCTACCCCCGAGGAACCGGCTCGTAGTGCTCTTTTCAGTGACTTATTGGTATTGTTTATCTTGCAGGAAGATGTTCGTCGGAGGCCTCAGCTGGCAGACTAGTCCAGGTACGCTCGTCGGTCCCTGGCCGCGCTCCCGAGCCTCTAGCGGAAGTGCATCCGATGCACGGGCCGGCGACGATGGCTGACCGCCCGCTTAGCTCGCGGAAGATGCCTCCTATGACCGTGAAATGAGAAACGCGGATCGTTTCCAGTGACGAAGTACCGTGTCGGATACATAAACACCGGTAAAAGTTTGATAATCAGCTGATTACTTAACGTGTTCAGAAGTTGTCGTTGTCGGTGTGCAGAAGTGGTACACGTGATAATATCGGTGTGAGATGCATCCAGGGGGTATTTAAAGCGTCGTGAACGTGTGTAATATGCTGTAATTGAGTAATGTTATCGGGTTGTATTGGCAATCAGGTGTGCGGCGGCGGCCATGCCGGCTGCGCGCGCAGGCTCAATCGCCTCTCCGACCTCTCCACCCCACGAGCTTGCGAGCTATTTTAGTTCTTATCACTAGTAAAATTAAGTGGCAAATTCCAGTTACAGTTACATAGCCGGCTTTTGCTCCAAACAGTTACCACAACATAACCTCAATCTCAAGTACGTAAAGCTCGGTACCGGCGCGTTTCCGTCAAGTCGACTTTAGACTAGTCTATTCATACTTAGTAGGACAGCACAACAATTGGCTATAAGTAATATTTTGTATTTGATAATAACTTGTGAACTATTTGAAATACATAAAGAAATAGTAATTATTGTTTTATTCCAATCCTTTAACGCAGTTAGGGCAGCATTAATCAAAATTTGGATTTAGGTTCAAGATCTTTACTGAAAACCGGGTTGTTCTGAAATAAATACATAGTAAATGGTAGGTTATATGATGTTAATTTGCGTGTCCTATTTACTGCGTGTGGAATGAAGTTCATCAATTCTGTAGCACGTACATATAAATTAATAGCGCGATGCACACGCAAAAGGGCCGTTGCGCGTGCGCGAGTGATTTGCTGCCCGCGGTATTGGGTCGTGCGCCCACGCCGCACTTTGATCCTCAATATCTATGCCAACTTTGTTCTTCTCTGGAGATATCTAGGGCGCTGCATCAGCGATTACAAGTAAAACACTTGAGATATTATCGGATCTATCATCGATCGTGCGGTCTATACGGGGAACTGTCAGAAATGAGCTCTCTAGTGTGCAACGCTCGCTTACATTGTTAAAACTGAACGGTTTGCAGTCATGAGCTACTACAAAATCGTTTTGCAAAACTACTTTTAGACTTCTTTTATAAATTGTCTCGTGCTCTGTTCCACGTGATTATCATTTTCTGCCAAATTTCGTTTACTATTCTCGTTATAATGAGCCTAGTTTTTCTTTCCGGTTCCGAGCCAACTTTATTCTTAACTAAAAACGTTGTAGCCGGTTAACGTCCTGCGTACCTACAATTTTTTAAAGTATTTAAAGTTTGAACTGAACTGACGTTGTTTGTTTAAGATGTTTGCACCTTACCGGAGTTAGTGTGATAAGATAATTTTTGATATTTGTATCACGACACACGGACACACCAACTGTTATCGCATTTTGATAGGGAATGAAGCGCCCTAGACTCTTTAATCTCAGCGTTACAAATATCAAGTCTTATTATATTATCGAGCAGTCCAAATTTTTCACAAAAAATCAATCACAGCTTTTGATAAGAGTGACAGGTACACAGTGTTGTACAAGTACATTCGCGTTATTTCGCAGTCCGAGGCTTGTTCGCACATAAGTACTTATCAATTTAGCAAGATTCGCACGAAGGTTAAATTTAATTTTCAACTAGCCTGCGAACTTCGTCTGCGTGAAATTATTATAAAAATATAACTTCCCTATTTGAATTGGATTTTGTTTACAATTCCATGGGTTTTTTTTGCACGGTACCCTAATCATTTTCTAATATAAAAAAATATAAGCTATCTGCCGGTAAAAGTCCCGTCAAAAGCGGTCCAGCCCTTTAGGAGGTTAGCCGGAACAAACAGACAGACAGTTTTTTTTTGTTATAAGTTGCGCATACACTTTCATAGGCATTAATTAAAAAGCTTTTATTTTGAATTTACCAACAGTCATTTAGAATTTATTTATTTGTATGGATGAGAATCCAGTTAGACAATCCTTTATTATCTGGTAGAGCTATTCAATAAATTAATTATAATGACAAAAATAAATTGGCTGGTAACAACGACATACCACTGTATTTATATTGGTTCTCTATTGGGTCACCTAACTTTTTTATCCATAATTTAAAGTGCCATAACAGTTTTTGTCCTAATCATCATTTGCCCGAATGATAACTCACCCGAACTTAGTATCACATAATATCACATGCCATAAAATTGAAATCCCTAAATATAATATGTCCTAAATCCGTTTGTCATAAATACTACAATCAATAATATACAAAAGACATAAAACCGTTTTCCATAAAAGTTATAAGTCCTAAATTCAAATTACATAATGTTTATTTAAAATAATAATATTCTTAGAACAACAACGCTTTTGCTATGAACTTCTTCTATTATACATGTACTCAATAAAGCAGTTGATTGTGAACATGTGGTTTTTGTAAGCATGCAGCATGCAAGCAAGCAAGCATGCAGCATGCAAGCAAGCAAGCATGCAGCATGCAAGCAAGCATGCAGCATGCAAGCAAGTATGCAGCATGCAAGCAAGCATGCAACATGCAGCAGGCATGGTTTCTGTCACGGCTCCGGCGCTGCGAGGCTCCGGCGGTCCCTCGCGAGTTTATCGTCGCAGATGGGTTTAACGCTCACCACCGCAGCTTCGGCTTGCTGGCCGTCTTCGCCGGCCAGCCTCAGCCGCGGCGGCGAGTGTTACAACCACCTGCTCCTCAACTCGCGGGCCGCCTCGCCCCTTCGCGCCTACGCGATTTTAAATTACACTCTAGGGGTAGAGCAGACAAGACTGCGTGGAGTCGGATTTACAGAGATTCGTTTCTGTCACTAAAACCTAATTTTGAGCAAATGGTTTAGAACTAAAAAAAATATTATAAATGAACATTCGGAATAATACACATTATTTAACACAATACTTAGGACATATGACTTTAGGTCATGTAAAATTAGGATATTCAATTATTATAGTACTCGATATTATGACAGAATACTTTTAGAACTAAAGATAATTATGTTAAACAAAATTTCGGGATTTTGAACATTATGGTTACTGAAGTTTATAGCAAACGTGTTATGGATAATGATTTTCGGACAAACAATTTTAGGAGAAGAAAGGGAGTACCATTTATATTACTATCTCAGTAATATATTACATTCGCTAATGCGTTCTCTTCATGCTCTCATGTTCGTAGATAATAATATTTGGAATGGTATGAAGGAAGCGCAGGTTATAAATATTATTCATTCATCGAACGACTGCATCTCTAAAATGAGCTTTATTAATATCCTTAGTAAGATCTAAAAAAAAATCCACTTAGTACCTACGTACGGTAAGGAAAATCGGTCAACTCTATTCATCAATAAATTATTATCAATTATTACTAACGGTAAACAGATTTGAATGTAATCATCATCATCATTAGCCTATAATGTTCCCACTGCTGGGACACAGGCCTACTCTCCTATGAGAAGGAGTGGGCTGTAATCCACCACGCGGGCCCAGTGCGGGTTGGTAGATGTCACATGTCTTCGAATTTTTGGTTCTAGGACATGTCGGTTTTCTCACGATGTTTTCCTTCACCGTTTTTGAGAGCAGCGGTGATGAAATAAATTACACAAAGTAATGCGCCTGCCTGGGTTCGAACCCCCGGCTTACTGCTCGTAAGTCGGGGCTGCCGCCACTGGGCCACCGCCGCTCTCATTTGAATGTAAATGTACAGTAAACATTCAGTCAAGTCAGTTCTCAAGCAAGTACATAGCACATTGTATTGAAGAGACCTCTAAATGTTACAACTTGTTGCTATGGTAACTAAACTTTGTACATTATTCCAATGTTTTTGTTCCTAAAAGTCATCATAAAGATTTTAATGACAAAATTTAATGGGCCACGTTAATTTAGATACTGACACTGATATGAGAAAACAATATGAACGTAAATAACATGAGAAAGTACTTCTACATCAATTATACGTAAAATATTTAGATGGAGCTTACATCAAAATGTAATGACATTTTAATGTCCGTGGATCATACTTTCCCTAGGTCGCTCTTGTCAACCAATTTTTACTACTAGTTTTGTCGTCAAATCTCCCAATCGTTATGGCCAATCGTCGTTCGAGTAATAAAGAAGTAGACTAGGAAATGGGGCAAGGATAAGTCATTTTAGCTTATATGTATTACTAAATTAACTCATTATTGCATGCACTGTTAGCTGTTCAGACGGCTACAGTAGCTAAAGTGGGTGTTTAGCTGTCGCACAAAAGATTATTCATTATCTTATTGGAAGCGTCTGTTGTATCATTAACATGATACTTCATTGCACAGACTTAACTTATTTTAACAGAAATAGAAATTCTGAAACTGCTGCACGCTGCTACATAAATATTCATATTTATAATATAGTAAAGTCCGTTATTTAAATCATCTATATTTATCATTTGCATAAGTCGAAGTTCAAATGTTACTGCAGAGGTAGAGGCGATAAGGATTAGAAAGTCTCTGGCCTTTAGAGCAACGAGCAATCGAAGAGTCGTCTTTTTTAAGTCCTCTAATTAATTGCTATGTCACTGTGACTTCGGAACCAAGTAAGAGCATTTGTATTAAGTAGGAACTTATAATCCTATCAGTGTTAATCCTTTTATCTGTTCAATCCGTATCTGCCTAGCATTGGGGCGCCCAACCCCTTTAACGCCGCTTAATCTTTTTCTGAGCTAGTCGCTCAATCTTCGTTTATCTATAAAACGACACAACTTGACTCTTGCTTGGCTAGTCCGTGGAAAATCCTATAAAAATCCCATAGTCCCATAAATAGTATTCCTGAAATAAAGGAACGAGTTCGCTTGAAGTCCTGAAATCGATGAAACTTACCCAGAACCAATAAATACTAAAAAAGTCTTTCATGTAGCCCAGTAGCATTAAAACCATTTGACGGCTACATTACGAGAGTAACGATTTAAATATTGATAAATCTCCTTAACGTTGTTTCGGTAATCAATGCAAGAGTTTGCTTCAAGTTCTGAAGTCTAGCATTGTTTAAAGGTTTAGCTGTAAACAGTTGATGACTGTGGTTGCGTGCTCGGTGCCCCGAACACAATACAGATGCAAACGGGATCGACGCCGGACTCGTTACGGTTATTATCAACGACGATTGTTTGCCTCAATCGTGCTCGTGCGCACTGCGTCTTTACTTTTACTGAACCGTTTTGTTATACAGTTCCCTTTGACTCTTTTATGAACACGCTACATGGATTCAATGAGCACTTGATGATCGGAAATGTTAATTTCGGTAACGGTACACGCAATTCAAAGATTAATGACATCTTGCGTGGAGACTTTAGAGATTATATTATTGTCGCAGAATGACAAATACCTCTAAATGTTTGTACGTTGCAAGACAGATTTAAAGAGATAATGGGTCGTTGCTTTTGGACTGTTGGTGCTGGTATTTCCAAAATGCAACAAATGACAACGATATGTTTGTCTCATCTATCTTTGTCGAAAGCAGTTCTATTTTCGTTTCAAGCGGAGTATTATTTTGTCCGCGGTATAGATATACCTAATATTGCTTCTATGGTTCAGCGAAAATAACATTATCAGACGATAACTTCTGCATGATATACACATTAATTTTTGCATAGATAAACTCGAACAATTCCTTTTAAATGATAGAAATTATCATTCAATTTCCCGTGAAGACAAAAGCTCCCGATCCCGTTTCGCACTCTGAAAGGGTCACAACTCAATTTCTAAGTCGATTGCGAGAAATTCACCTTCGTCGCAGCGGCGGATCCAGGGGGGGGGTCATGGGGGTCATGACCACCCCCTGAGCTGGTTCCAGGACTTAGGTGGACCACTCATTGAACATAATGATTTTATTTATATGTTTTGTCACCATAGAGATTTTATGTAACTTTATAGCTTGTGTTGAATGTTGTATTTATTGTCTCTCTCTCTATCATTGAGTTAGGGTAGCACCTTAAGCTTACTGACCTAACCTAAAATCTTAGATAAATTCACACAATGAAATCAAGTGTATCGTCGTGACCACACAATTTTTTATGTATTATGGCTACACTACCTGTCAGTGTAGCGATAGCAGAAAGGTCTTTCTCTACGTTGCGCAGAATTAAATCGTGGCTAAGATCTTCAATGGTTGAAGATCGCCTAACCGGACTGGCACTTCTCCACGTTCATAAAAACGTACCCATTGACTTAAATGACGTAATAACACGTTTCGGGAGAAGACGTAAAAGAAAAATTTATTTTGTTATTTAAATACTTATATGTATTTTGTCTGTTTCTATTTTGTTTGTTGGAAACCCTAGTCGTACCACCTCTTCAGTTTTGCTGAGTTTTGCGTCATACCCCTCGACATACCTCTAGCTGTTATGACAAGCCACTCCTCAAAGAGGGGACTTATCGCCACTATTGTAGCGTGCCCTGCACGTGGTTGCGATAGTCGCTGTCTCCATGTCGCCATGAGATGGCGCCGGAGGTCTGTCCGCTGAGCAACAATTTGCCGCGGCAGCAGAGTTTCCCCCCGGCGTAGTGCCTCCGCGCGCCATTCGTGCAGGCGCGCGAGTACTATCGCCTCCAGATCCCATGGTGGCAATCCGGCCAAGAGGCTCGCCGCCTCGCCGGCGATCGTGCGGTACCCCCGGACCAGCCTTACGGCTACCACCTTCTGGGGTGCGTTCAGGTAATGGGCGGCTCGCCACCTCAAAGAACGCGCACACACCGGGTCCCCGTAAAGGGCCATGGACCGCACGACCCCCGCGTAGAGCCTCCGGCAGGAGGCGTTTGGACCCCCCAAGTTGGGCAAGAGCCGCTTGAACGCAGCCCGTGCCCGTTCCAGTTTGGGGGCCAAACGTCGGAAGTGTTCCACGAAGTTCCACCGGCTGTCGAGGACAAGCCCTAGGTACTTCAGCGTCGACTCGACGCCGATGGTAACTCCTCCTACCGTCAGTATGGACCCCGACGGTAGCGCATTCCGAGCCCCATGAAAGCACATGGCCTCGGACTTGTGCAATGCCACCTCGAGACCCAATTGCCGGATTCTCTCCACGACTATCGCAACCCCGCGTGTCATTAGTTCGGCCGCCGCCTTGTGCGACCTCTTTTGTGCCAGCACCAGCGGGTCGTCAGCGTAGCAAACTACGCTGACACCGCTAGGGAGGTCGGTGCGCAGCACCCAGTCGTAGCCGATGATCCACAAGGGTGGCCCCAGAACCGATCCCTGTGGAACACCGCACGACATCTCTCGCCGGTTTCACTCTCCGTTGCGACCGGGGTAGATGACGGCCCTGTCCGTCAAGTAGTCCCCGACCACACGACGAAGGTAGGTCGGCACCCGGTGATACCGGAGTGCCTACCTAATGCAGGTCCAGGGCATGGTGTTGAAGGCGTTGGCGATGTCAAGAGACACCGCCACGACGACCCCACCCCGGGACACCGCATCCCCCGTCGTGAGTGATGGCGTCCACCGTCGAGCGCCCTCTGCGGAAACCAAACTGGTGTTCCGCAAGATCCGGCCCCATCCCCAAGAGGTGGTGCCCGGCGAGGCCGTTAGCAATGACTCTTTCAAAGAGCTTGCCCACCTCGTCGAGCAACACAATGGGCCGGTATGTGGACGGAGAGTCCGCAGGGCGCCCCGGCTTCCGGATGAGAACCAGTTTCCCCGTCTTCCAACGAAGCGGGAAGTTCCCGCTTCGTTGGAAGACGGGGAAACTGGTCCCGCCGGGAACTGGCCTCTCTCCAAGCATGCGCTTAAGAGCCCTTCCAGTCGAGGTCCGAGAGCGTCCGAGGCCAGGACCCAGGCTTTGCCAGGCAAGTACAGTACTTACGTACATTAATAAAATACCTACTTTTTACTTGTATCTATTGTTTTCAAAATTAAATTATAAGTTCTTGACTTGACCACGACTATGTGACCCCCTCCTGGGGCCAAAGCTGGATCCGCCCTTGCTTCGTCGTCATCTATTATTAATCCAGAGATTTTGCATACGTTGAATAATGCAACAGCAAAGTCTCTGATGCAGAACGAACGGATTGTCCTTATTTAATTTCCACTTTGAGGCAGGTTCGCGACGACGTTGCCGACTCGCGAACTTAGGTAGGTGCCAATCAGGTGCAAACTTAGTTCCCAGCGAACGTTACTTGGCTTGGAATCGGCTCCACTAATAAGCACTGATTCATCTATGCACTGTATTTATCGGGAAAGCATCTTGTTACTACGGGATTGAGCGGTATTCAAGTGTCTCAACTCCGAGGCTGTTAAGTTCTTAAGACGGATTAACTAGTGCGAAACGAAACGAGTTAACCCTAGAAAACTTAGCTACATCTGGTTGAGCTAAAATTATAAAAAAGTTGTACTTAGTCATTAAATAGCTCCGAAAATAGAGTGCCAGGCTATTGCAAAATGATAAGTAGAAGGATCGGCAGCCGTAGCAAAATTACTATAGTAAAGCAGAAATGTCATAAAATGTAATTCAGCTTCTATAATAAAGTTTCTGTCAGCACAACTACTTACATTTGAGGCATGGCTCTATAAATTATCCAAAGTAACCATCCGAGCGAGCGTGCATACGTCCATTATTTACAAACTTAAAATAGCAACTGCAGTGCGATTCTAAATCAATGTAGGTTATTGAAAGCCGCAGGTGGTCATCAAAGCTTCAAAGCGAGCACCAGGCTGCATTAGCTAACATTATCCTGAATGATCTGAAAGGGAAAGGATTTAGCAAGTGGTCAAAGTGAAAAGAGTGCTCCCGGTGGAGAGGCGACCGTATTACTGAAAATCGTGGTATAATCCCGCTGACAAAGCGCATGATGGGCGTATGTAGTGAATAGTCCCGGGAAATCCCGGAAATTTGTGTCGTTTTGGGAACTGGAATCATAAAACCAAATCCCGGTTGTTTCGGTACTTTCGTGAAAAGATATTTCGCGTTTAGAATCTTCTAATTACATTGTTTAAAGAGTGTTCGACCGTTTAAAGCATGGAATACACATGCTAATTAGAAGTACTAGATGTAACTTTAGAGCAAATGTTACTTTGAAGCATTCAACTGGTCGTTCCCGCTCGTTAATACCACGTCGTTAACACTATTAACGACTGGGAATGTTTTGTCCCACTCGTCAACAGTGTTGAAGAATGCGACATTCTTTTCCCAATCATTCACCCCTCTTTCTGCGTCTAGTTTAAGAGGGTGAAGCAAAATTAAATGAAACAAAACATATAATGGTTGTTGTAAGTGCTTGAATCACGATTTTTGAGGCACCAAAGTAATAACTTACTTTACTTTAACGTTGACATTTTAATTTATGTAGCGTTCTTCAACGCTTTAACGAGTGGGACAAAACATTCCCAGTCGTTAATAGTGTTAACGACGTGGTATTAACGAGCGGGAACGACCGGTTGAATGATTCAAAGGAGCATTTGCTCGAAAGTTGCATACCAAAAGAGGATGAGCACTTTACAGGCACAGAAAGAGAATGAGATAATGATGTATTTCATGGAGGCTTAACTGAGACCGTTTCTGAGGTAGCTGCGCGAATAAGGAAGGGCCTCTGTTAGACTATGGTCGCGCCTTCGAAATATTGTGCTAGTGAGTTTTTAGTGGACAGTGCTTTGCAAAAACGACACAAACAAGACTATTCTCGTTGATAATAATGAACCGTATCATTATAATTAGTTAAATTTCGAAGAGATGCGTCGAAGAAACAAAGTTAAAATTAGTACAGTTTGAAGTGACTCTAGAAATGAAATTTTGCTCGCACCCTTAAATGAGTAAAGTGATAATATATAGCCTAACATTTGAAGACCACTTTAAGGAATATTTGAGCAAAATTTAAACAGAATCTATACAGTAGTTTTGCGCCGTCACAGAACATCAAATTGGATTTTTACGATTTCATTATTATATATAGATAAAACAAGGAATAAAACTGTTTATTTGATAAGATTTCATTTAAATGTTTTTATTTGGATTTATAATTTCGTCTTTCTCTTACTTTCTCCGTTTCGACACTTTTAACTCTACTATCCTATACAGGCTTACTAAATGTACCGAAAGTATCGAAAATACCGGGAATCCCGGTTCATTAGCCAGAAGGTCGCAAAAATCTCGGTTCTTTTAAACAGAACCGGCTTTGCATTCCCTAGTCGAATGTGAGCAAACACCAGTTTGGGAGGCGGCTAGGAACCGGATGCACGTTTCGTTTTGCCAGTTATTTTGGCCTGGCCACAAATAGACATGGGCGCGTGTGCGAACACTTTTTTACAGAACATAAATCAAGAAAAAATAAAATAACACTGACTTGTGACTAGCTTTTAGCCAATGATGGTCGGCAGGGCTAAGGTTTGTTTGCGGTAATGTGCGTCAACACTTTAGTATTCATATTATCTATCGGATAAAAAATATATTTGTTTTTCGAGTATCAAAATATTGTAGAGCTATTTTGATTTCTTTTTTAATGGTACGAAAGCTCAGAAACCTACTGCGATGCGCATACTCAGCTTCTTAAGCGCCGCTCATAGTAATAAAGTTCTTGTTATACTTAGTGTCGCGATGAGCGATGGGAAGCGTAAATAAAGAAAGCTTGTTGAGAGTAGCTACAAGTGTAAGATGCGTCCGTGGTGATAGATAACTATTTTTATTATAAACAATCCGAACATTTAGTCGAGTTTTATCTCTTTCCGAGATGTAGGTACAAATCATTTTATATTTTTGATTTCATGTTTTACACACGTGATGTCTACCTACTATTATATTTCTTAACTTTTTTTCATCGAACGTTGATTGACCTGAACACACATGTGGTTCATACAAGTTACTAATAATTCATATATCAATTTTACTTTATTACAATTTTTTGTCAGCAAAAACACGTTTCTGTAAAGAATTATTGTTTAGACGAATTTTATGAAAATTGTCTACTTACTACTGCCAATACAACATTCGTTCGTCTCTCGCTGAAAATTTAAATTGTATCTTATGTGAATAGTTTTTATAAATATTATTATAATATTTGTTGAGAACGACCTAAATTATGGTAGCGTTTGATATCGTATACTGTCGTTTGTATTTATGTAGATGTTCGAATGTTTGTAATTTTCCCGGCGAGGTTGGCAAGCCGGGTCGGTATTCTTGTTCGTATTACCAACAAGGAGCATCTCTCCGGCTTGCATAACTCGTGCAATCCGTGCATCCAGACGCACATCTGGGAACGTTCGTAGACGTCACACGCCGCTGCGTTGTTGTCATTACTCATCTGTCGCGCACACGACTTCATGCTACCGACCCGCTGTCACAGTTTACAAAATGCCACATTTCACAACTTCTATTCACAATAACCGACTTTAAAACTTTGGCAGCACGGCATAATTCGAATTCCCAAGTTTTTCTATGTTACGTCCACATGAAACTTGTTAAACGACGGAGCAGCGTGTCTTCAAACGACATGCTAATTGACGGCGGCGTGAAGCCCGAGCTAAAAGCTACGACTATTTTTTTCGAATTTTAGTCACGGTGTGATATTTGTTCTTCGAACAACTAATAGGAAATGCTCTCGATTTTGACGTTACGATGCGTGGCGTCGCATTACAAGCGAAATATGCTCTTCAATGTTATTTCAGAGCAAGTGACTTGTTTTACAATGGAGAGTGACATTGTATTATGATCTAAGAACTAATATTAGTATGACGCGTAATTGTTGCTCTTAGAAGTTTCATGTGGACTGTCTGAATCGAGAGTCGAATTAACTTGTCGTTGGAAACCAAAACAAAACATAAAAATTTGTTCATAAATCAGTGTCTGCTATCATAGTTTCGCAAGTGACGTCTGTAAGTGAGGCAATGCGTAAGAACGTAGTTTTTTTTTCTCAGATAACACAAAGATTTGATAACAGCGAGATATCTGATAGTGATTTACGCGCAATGCGTGTTTAGGTACTTGAGTACCTTTGACTAAATATTTATGGTAACCCAGAGAGGCACCTTACTTTTGAAAATTATTTTATAAGGCGGTTACGATGTTTTGATTGGCCGTTCTAAGAGCACTAATGCTCCTGCTATTGGCCAAAGAAAACATCGTAACTGCCTATGTCCTAGAAACAGAATTTGAAGTCAAAATGTGACACCCGCACTATCCACCCCTGTCTTTTCTATAGAGAGGAGGCCTGTGTAGAGGGAACACACATTATTGGCTGATTATGCTCTGGTCTTTAACTTGTCATTCATCAGCTGCTAACCTATATCTATTCATGTCATCGATGATCAGCTCAAGGGTATTTCTCGAAATCAATAATATGTAGAAATGGCACGTCGGCTCCTCTATCGTGGTCAGAGATAAGTCACTGACTTCTCTAGATACTCTTAGGTTAATGGAAAATTATAGTAGTTACCTAATTATTTCAGCGAATTTAATAGGAAAACGATTTTTTTTTTAAATTTGTACACAAATGATTACCCACCTTAATTATTTGCAAGCTTTGCATTCGAATATCAGCCGTAAGGTACCTCTAAAGCAAAAAATATACTCGTGCACACACTTTTAATAACACGAATTTATTTTTAAACCAAAGAGCATAATTCTATTCGATTTTACAACCTAGACCCTTGTAGCAGAGCTTAATTTTCCATAAACATTTTTTCATAATGAAAACCTTTAATGAATGAGCTCAAAGATAAGATTACAGCAGCTCATAGTAAAATATTTATGTTTATCCACTTAAATTCTTCCATCATTTTTCTTCAAACAAGAAGTAGAAGTACCTACCTAGGTAGTTTATATAAAATTGTTCTAGACCCTGAAGCGTTTTAACATAATTCTTGCGTTTTCTTTTATAAAAGAGAAAAGAAATTAAATGTTGACTTTCCGTAATAAATATTTGTCTCAGTGGTTCGAAGAGATTGTTTTAAGTCCTCCCTGTAGAACCTTTTGGTGTTTTAAGAAGGACGTTAAAGCGTCTTTATTTGTTTCGTTCTCTATGTTCTTTGGAACGAACTGATACAGAGTGGTTTTAGAATTTTGTATCTTAATTACATTACAAACAAGGATAAACTGAAGGGAAATTATTGCTGATCTTTTATTCTGTTTATGAAAAATGCTTCTGGTGAATCGACTCAGAACGGACTAAGTGCCAAAAAGTTTTCATTTTACATGGTTTTTAATTTTTTACTTTGTGAGAATAAGGTGATATATGTCTGCTGTGCTAAAATCTCAGCAATGTCCAACTTCAACTTCGATGAAATAAACCAAGACTTCCGTCGGGTTGTTGAATCCATATAGGTGCCTAAATTATATAATTATAATGTTCTCAAAAGTATTTTTATAAATCCAAGGAACAGTTTCTTCCCAGTAATTACTATATTTTTTGTTATTCTACACCATACCTGGGAATCTTCGAGATACGTAGATAATCCAACTTTTTCATGAGTTTTTTTTTAATACAACTTTTTAATGTTATGGAGAGTTACTTAGTTTTATGTACAGATTTCTAGGTTGACGGCTTCGTGAAGGGGCATACACCTTGTACCTATATAGTATAGTACCACAAACATTAGATTTTTACACCGATCAATTTCAGCATCATTTGGAGCTTTTTTCATTATTTTCCATAATTACCTTATTAGGACCTACCTACAAGCCTTAGTTTATTTAAATCTAATGTCATTTAGCACTAATAATCTCAAAGTTCACACATTTGATTAGATAATGTGGGTGAAACACATAAATAAGATATATTCTTAGACGTTATTGACGTACTTCGCCTGTGTGTGTGTATGTTCTGTTGTATGTATTTATATTAGATGCGAATCTGTAATTGAATAGGTATGTAAAGTCAATTACGATACGGAATGGAATAGAATTTGAAGTAATATTTGCTCGCTGTTTTATTGGTATTGTTGGTAATAATTAGTTAGATATTATATCAAAATAGGGTACGTAGTAGTTCAAGATGGATTATGTGCTAAATCAAACGATTAGCTAAGATTACCATAGAATGTATTAAAAGCATGTACGATACCAAGAACACTGGTCGCCATAGTGACCGTCATAAACAATTTGAAATATTGTGTTGTGTTTAGAAATCCAATAGTTTATCCACGAATTGCCCTACCTACATAATCGTAGAGGATTTTCCGTAGGACAACAAAAAAACCTGATTAGTTCCGCTTTATTTTGAACAAGAGTTTCGGTGTTGCTTTCGGTGTTGTTATTATGTTTCGGTGTTTCGTTTATTATTTAAAAGACTTACCTATAAATCTAATATCTATACTTACTAATATTATGAAGAGTTTGTTTGTTTGTTTGCTTGAACGCGCTAATCTCAGGAACTACTGGTCCGATACACTACGACCAATCAGAGCCGGGCAGCAATGAAAAATGTTGTAAAAACGAGGAAAATGCGACGCAGGCGAAGTTGCGTGGGACAGTTAGTAGCTAAATAAGAGACCTCCTGTTAAAAGTTCAAAATGAATAAAACCATGCAAATTTTCATTTACGCGCAATATCTTCACTAGCTATTGATTTTGTGACAAAAACTCATATTTGCTGGAAATACATTCACGATATGAAATACCGTCTAAACAAGATATTACTATTCCGAGCAGAGTCGGAGGAAATCACACACATCCATGTCTCGCTTTATTTAGCCTTCGTTCTGTAAATAAATGCTAAGCGGTGTTTTATTAAGTTCTTCAACTTGTTGTTGGTTGGAATTCTGATGAACTTGGAATGTCAGCACAGAAATATTTAGGCTTGTTTTTATTCAGGGATCCCTATTGCTTCTATAATCCGTCAGTAGGGGATTTTCAAGTGTAATAAAACTGCATTTAATGATTGTTTATAAAGTTTTGTGCGCGATAGTCGAAGTATTTTTTGTCATAAATCATCATCTGCCAAGCCTTTTTCCCAAACTTTGTTGGGGTCGGCTTCCAGTCTAACCGGATGCAGCTGAGTATCAGTATTGTACATGAAGCGACTGACTATCTGAACTCCACAACCCAGTAACTGGGTAATACGAAACCCCTTGGTAAGACTGGATGTCAGACTTTCGGCTTCTGACTACTTGTAACGACTCAAAGATCTACAAATGACAGCCGGGACCAACGGCTTATCATGCTTTCCGTGGCACGAAGAAAACTCGGTTTACAATTATGGTCACCCATCCACGGACCGACCTCGGCAAAAACGTCTTAACCTTAAAGATTGACCCGTGCGGCTGTTATTATTTAGCCACGAGCTCCTCCTTATTGATTTTCATACATTATATATTGTGTAAATCACGACCAAAATATCCATACTATATTTATTACACATGGGAAATGCAAGACTTTCGTTTTTTCGAATTAGTCCCGCGGAAACTGATTAATACAAAAAGAGATCAGTTCTCTTTCTCTGACTTTCTCAATTATTTTACTTACCTGATCAGACTCCGTCTGGACAGAATCTGTCTGGTCAGTAAAATAATTATGATCGGTTTTGGTACTTTTGGTCTTGATCTGAAAAGAAAAAAAAACACAATTTACAGGAAGAAATCAGCCAAAACTAAAACATCATCATCATCAGATTTTCTTGAATAATAAATATAATAAAAACAAACGATCACTGTCTTAATATGAAATGGCATGGCTAGTAAGATTGACGGCTTTGGTCGTCAGGTAGTTGGGTTTATATCTTATTTACGTTTTTGCGAACATTTTTGTGACTTCACCTGACTTCTGATATAGAATATGTGACATCTTTTGATTTTTTTTCTGAGAAGTCAAACGTTTATATATCTTTTTGCTATAAGTAGGAAATAATAAATCTCAGTCAATACCTTGAAAAAAAATCAAAAGTCAAAATTTTATTGACTTTAGCCTAGTAGCTTTTGTTTGAAATAGTAAAAGCGAAGCGAATAAAATTTTTTCATCAATATTTTACCAAGAAAAGTGTCAAATGGTAAATTTGAATTATAGCGCCTATGTAAAACCAACAAGCGTCAGTAAAAGAGCAACAGTCAAGTTTAATAGTCAATCTTTTGATACAGATACAAGTATGGAAGTTTTAAAAAATACCCCAAGTTTTGGAGTATTTTGACTAACCTATTGCAACTGAATATAATTTCATCAACCTAATGCCTTGCCTCCTGGTATTCTTCCTAGATTAAAGTAGTTGACCCAAATTTGAGAACAAGAATGAAAGAAAAGAACGTTAGACTAAAACGAAACACATATCAGTATAGAACCCTCCCAGTTAACTGAATTTCAGCATCCTCAAGATTACAAGTTAACCCAAGATTAGACCCCCGTTAATTGAACGTCATCACTTAATCATCGAGTTCACTGTCATGCAATATTTAATTACACCGTCATTAAGTTCGATGCGGGTGAAAGTAATTACCTCGAGCATTCCTACCATCTCCTCTTACTAATACACATTATCTAAACTGCAGATAATGAGAAACATAATTTCCGAGAACACTCTAATAGGAAGCTTTAAGTACGCGATCTTTAATATATCTCGCCTGTTATATGTGGTTAGGACGCATTCAGAGACATCTTTAAGCGTTAAGGAATTATTATCTAAGAGTAATTGGAAGATCTATTTTATTACCATTGATTTTAAAAAAAGGTGGAAGGTGTTCTCTTGACCACACAAAAGGTAGATATAAAAATATATTCAGTAAACTATATAGGGTGACTGGGTAATTAGTGACCGTGATTTTATACTCATTCACTTTTCTCACAAGCTGACAGGCCAGAGGCGCGCGCGCGCGAATTTCATACGGCTGTTGTATTATTGTGATTAAAGCTAATTAAAAAACGTTTCTTCGGGAAAGTTATTCGTTATCATGAGTATAATCACGTGTTTATGTATCGGTCACTAATTACCAGTCACCCTATATAGTTTACCAATTTACTACATTTTACGACAGCTAACCGCTAGTCAATTAGGTATTATTATACACTAATGTGCATGTAAATGGACGTCTGTTTGTGTAGCTGTATGAGTACGCGAACCTTTCATTCTTGCCATATTACCTCATCATCTGCCTAGCCTTTTCCCAAACTATCTTGGGGTCGGCTTCCAGTCTAACCGGATGCAGCTGAGTACCTACCAGTATTTTACATGAAGCGACTGCCTATCTGACCTCCACAACCCAGTAACTGGGTAATACGATACCCCTTGGTAAGACTGGATGTAGACTTTTGGCTTTGACTACTCGTAACGACTGTCAAAGATCTAGAAATAACAGCCGGGACCAACGGCTTAACGTGCTTTCCGAGGCACGGAGGAAACTCGGTATGTAATTATGGTCACCCATCCACGGGCTAACCTCAGCAAGCATGGCTTAACCTTAAAGAGCGACCCGTGCGGCTGTTAATATTTAGCCACGAGCTCCTCCTGCCATATTACCTAAGCTGGTGATATTATTCGTGAGTTTTCGAAACTAATGAAGTTTATGTTCTTACTCATTTGCTGGGATCTACAGTTCATTAGTTGGTGTGAAACTTGAATAGCCTATCCACGTTATATAATATTTACCTGCATTCGGGAACCGCATTTATATACATTCCGAAAATTAGTATTTTAAACCGCATAAAAGCAACTATCTTAAATGAATCTACTTTCTTAGACACAGTAGGTACCGACAATATTCAATATGAAGGAAAATCAACAAATAAAAATGAAGAGCAAAATCTATATTCAAGAATTAATTTAAAACACATCGGATCATTCACGAATAGAGACAAAAAAGCCTTCCAAAACAATCAGTAACCTACTCCAATTGTAGCGACACTATACCAAATGTAGAGGCCCTCGATACAGAGTCTCACTGAGCAAAGCCTGATTTGTCATCTTATGTAGATGAACCATTAGATTAGATCCCCACTGCTGTTGCAACTTACATGAGATTGCAAGCTCCCTCTCTATTTTTCTCTGATTTCGAAAACACTAGATAAGTATTAAGATACTTTCGTTCGAATTTATGAACTGATCTAGAAACTATTATTCTTTTTTGAAAAGATTTCTTTTGAAGAGACGCCTTGTATTTACGCATAGTTCACATCTTGGCAGGGACTTTTGGATTTCGTATTCGAGTGTTATGTTGAGAGCATTGTTTAATGACTGGCGGGGAATACTGATGCTTCTAACTACATATTTTACAGCCAGTGTGTCTATAAAATTTAAAACCAGTAAAACTTCCGCCTTCCGTTATCATTATGATGAATGTTTTGAAAGCAACTAGCCATGTTTTCAAAATTAAGACAACACTTTCAAGTAGCTTTACCTCCTTACTTACTTTTGGTACTTATTTTTCCGTTATTACAGTAAACATTTTTTTTTTATATGTGACATGACGTTGACATGACGAGGAGCTCGTGGCTTAACAATAACAGCCGCACGGGTCGATCTTTAAGGTTAAGCCGTGCTTGCCGAGGTTGGTCCGTGGATGGGTGATCATAATTACATACCGAGTTTCCTCCGTGCCTCGGAAAGCACGTTAAGCCGTTGGTCCCGGCTGTCATTTGTAGATCTTTGACGGTCGTTACGAGTAGTTAGAAGCCAAAAGTCTGACATCCAGTCTTACCAAGGGGTATCGTATTACCCAGTTACTGTGGGTTGTGGAGGTCAGATAGGCAGTCGCTTCATGTAAAATACTGCTACTCAGCTGCATCCGGTTAGACTGGAAGCCGACCCCAAGATAGTTTGGGAAAAGGCTAGGCAGATGATGATGACGTTGACATGACGCCATCGAAAATAAAAATTAAATTAAATGTCTTTTTGAGATTTGAATACCGTATTAATCAATAAAATAAGTACACCGCTTAGCACAAGCACAAAATAAAAAGCTGACTCCCGGCGCTACGACGCTTGGATTAATTTATTTTTGGTATTTTAGAGGTTTTTTGTGTCGGGGGTTATTAAATTTTTAGCTTAATTTTTATTTCATGCTTTTTCAACTTATAGGTATTATTTTTTCTGAGCCCTGACTGTCACACTCCTGGGCATAGGCCTCCCCCGTTCCACTTATCTCGGTGTCGCGCCTCTTGTCGCCAATTAACGAAAACAGGTAAAGATATTAATTTATAAAAATCCTGAGCTTTTAGGAGGGACGGGGGAGCAGCTGCCCGCCCCCCGGCGATGCCCATGGTGACATTGTGACAAGATTTCAAATTTCAAATCGACCAGACCTGTGGAGCTATGATGCCACAAACAGACGCACAGATACACACGTCAAACTTATAACACCCCTATTTTTGGTCGCGGGTTAAAAAAATAATTTCTCCACACCCAGCCCAAAAATCGTCAATAAATATTCACAACAATATCAAACGAACTCTATGCTCGAATCAGAGCTCTCCTTATAGAATGCATTCAATTAAACACGAGTACGATGTATGTTTGCAAGTTAGTTTACTAAAGGTAGTGTTTCAGATGAAGCTTGGCGACCGTCGCCTATAATTAATGGTCCTTCCCGTGCACTTCGAGGGCGTCTAATGGATGTCCGCCACGCTCGTCCCCATCTCACACTATTTTCTCTATTTCTATAAAAGTTAAGATTGCTTCAATTTTGTCGTTTTACAGACCACTTTAGAAACACGGTTGAACAACATTCAAGAAAAAGATTTTATTATTTTTTGCTTGAAATTGCGATTCGCAAATAAAATACTGAAACAACTCTTAAAGCGATCGTTGAAACTTATTAAAACGACCCGAAAATAAAATTTCAATTAAACAGCAATCCACTTTGTTTTGTCGCCACAACTCACGAGAATCTCGTGCGCGGAGTAAGACTATGATAACGCTTCTTACGAAAATGTAGCCGTTTCAGTTTTGTGCAATGTCCACATGATTTGAGTGAAAGTGTTTGGATGAAGGCCAAAAATCGTCTCTATGGCACATAACTCTACGAACGCAGCAAAATAAACAAGTTCACTCCACATTCGACGTGATTTAACATGATTCGCGTAAAGCCATTAGCGTCCGTTTGTTTGTTGTTAATTTACTACTTACATACACATTTTATGTGGGGAACCTTTTAATTTGACTACAGTTATTATAGTCAATCTTTAACACAACGTCACTGTTTCACCGCAGTTTAACGTTCAGGATTTTGTTTAACTTCTTTTGTTTGCTAACAATTAATTCGACGAAATTCGCTGACCAAACCTAATGTATTTCAGCTTTTGAGCAGTGCCGTGTGTTAAAACCGTAAAATAAAATACAATAGCACAAAGTATTGAACGCTAGAAATAATTTTGTAAAAGGCTATTGTCATTGGAAATAAGATATCACTGCTATTTTCAATGTCGGTAAGCATAATTAATTCATGTAGGAGGGATTAGTACGTGTTCACGACATTTCCTATTTCAAACAAAGTTTCTGATTTTCACAATATTGCGTTAGATCAACATTATTAATAAGAGACTATTGACTTCTGATTACATAGAATACCTTTCGACCTTACGTTAACACAACACAGCGTAAGCATGTGTAGGCGTCAAACATAGTCACTTGCTATTTACAGGGAAATGCAAATATTAGTTTAGGCAAAGGGTACTCCGTAGTCGAGTGCGATAACATACCGGGAAAGGGATTAAATGTCGTGACTTTGTTACTTTAAGTGTGTTTGTAAACTCATATCAGGGACTTCATATACCTGAAGGGCTGGTTACTGACTTCGGACGGAATATCTTACCACAATTTTGTCCGATAACGTTAATTCCACTGTTCAGGAGCGGCAACCTAACCTATTTCGTTGTATAATTTTGTCACAAATATGAGTCAGTTCAATAAAGCGCTAAATATACTCTTTGACACAAAAATGTTGAAGTAATTAATGTACAAAACTATGAATCTTAACGTTTGAGTTTCCCCGTGTTGTTTCTGCGGATGTTTTCTTAATAAATGATGACGTAGAAGCAGCATGGTGGAATTCTAAACAAAATTGTTTCGTTCTGTGGTATAAAGCGAGCATCGACCGAATTTAACGTAGGAACATTTATCAGACGTTAAGGCTTAATGAAGCCTTACTCATTCTTTTAAATAGTGAGGCAGGTCAGTGATGGAATGAATTTAACGTTGCTGTCTAAGTATCTTTTTTGGGGCCGAGTTTGATCCTGTTAGACGCGCACGGGTGGGTTAATTTTTTCAGAGGTCAGGTCCAAATATAAAGCTGCTCTTTTTAAGACTTGACTAGACTAGAATGGAATTTTACAATAGGCGAAGACATGTGGCTATCTAGTGTTCAATGTAAAGAAACAATTCGAATCGTCCGCTTCGTGAGTGGTGAGTGACAGCTAGCTGGGCCTCGGCTGAGACTTGTTACGATAGTTTGCGAGACGATTGCACATACGACCTTTGCGCTGCGCGCACGCACTGCACCGCTGGCCTGTGATAGCCCGCACTAATCCACTTAGAAACCGATACTCTGCGTCGGCGTCACGTCATTGAACTTCGTTATATAACTAATGTTTATTAACCAGTCCTCAATGGGTTCCACGAACGTCACAACACTACCCGCTTAATCCTCTAAATACAGTTCTACCGCGAAAGTAAATAAAACTAATCGCTCGTTCGTCATACTCGGAACTATGTTGACGGCAAAAATACATTTAACTACTCATAAAAAAAATCGAAGAGATGCAATATTAAAATTGATTGTCCGTATTTTAGTGTGGAGATGACCACATAAAATATGTTTATGCGTTTTCAAAATACATAGTTAGCTGCAGTAGGGACCTTTATAAACTTCAAGATATTTTAGTAGAATCTCCACGTAGCTGGGTGAACATGTTAACTGCTTACCGTAGATCGGTTCGCAGATAAGAAAAATCCACGAGAAGCGCAATTACAATTTCGTAGAAGTTATTACCGACATTATTTGCTGGAAATAGCAACGACTAATGACTCCATTGTTTTGAGTCTTTTCTGATCTCTTTGCTTTGTTGGCACATGCATGCGGACGTATGCAGAAAGAAATAAATAAACAAAAACTTGAGTCCATTCACTCCTCGCTGACATTTCTACGACGCCGTTTCGTGCCAATCTAACAATTTTATAGGAATAATTTTTATTGAAGCTTCGTGATTAATGCGTCCTGAAAATAGTTTTTAATAGTTCGTGTAATTCCAGTAATGAGACGGAAATGGTATTTCAAAGAGTTTATTTTTTATTTCCAGTTACAAAAATTTTACAGTTGCCAGATTGGAAAATTAAATCGGTCTGTATTTTTTTTTTTTGTTTATGACTTCATCGAATTTTATTTTTAGTGAAATGTGTTGTGATACCTTCTGTAGCGGTTATTTTGAAAGATCATAGAACAGAACTCAACTCAAAAAGACTTGAATACTTTTCACATATATATAGGTAGGTATAGCGATCAGTAAACCTGTTACCTACCAGCAAAAAAATGCTCATGTAATCTAAATTGTGTGCAAAATAATATTCAAGTTTATCCTTGTTCTATTTAAATTATTCTTATCTAAACAGAAATACAAACTCCTGCGTATATAGGCACTCTTAATAAAATCGTAACTATGTATTAGTTAGTGGCGCGCTATTTTGTGTGTAATTAATTTTATTGGTAGGGTAGGTACTGCGTACATAGTAATCGATAAGTGTCGTTGCAGTGGACTCGTATCAAATAATTCTAGAAGATGTAGACTCGACACGCATTTATCTAGCTAAAATAAAAAATAATAATAAAAAAAGTCTTTTAACGCCACGATTACATTACAGACAAAATTTCAAAGCATTCCTACAAAAAAATATATATATATTGAATCAATGAAAGAATTGGTATCTAGCTTAATAACACGGAAATTATCTGTTCTGTTGTGTATTGTCTGCAGCTTTATATCGCGCAGCGTATTTCATAATACCTACTCAAAAAATGGAAATAAAACATATTGCAGGCATAGTATTTTAAAGTAATAGCCAAAAATCCTTGAGATAAAACAAATGTACAGATATGCGAAGCTATATGGCCTTCTCTACACCATATATTTGACATACATATGTATATAATGGCTAATATTATAATTCAAGAAACATTGTATGTCTTGTTTGTTCAAATAAACAGATTCTTAGCGACGAAGTTTCATGCGAACTGCAATAAAATCAAAAGTAAGGTTTTTCGCATGATCGTTTCAATTTTAAAAGAGACTGCGAAACAAGCGAATAGTTAAAAATAGTGTCGCTAGATTTTCATTTTAGTCATGTGACTTGCAAGATTATGTGAATCCAATAATGTTGGTCGTAAAATAAAAGTTAATGGCTTCAAAGTTTATTTTGGACACAAAAGCATGTCAGGTCGCACACTAAACAATATATTTAGTTTCAGCGTGTGTTGGAGTAGTATTTACGTAAGTGTCACCGTACTTTTTAACACGTCTGTTGTTCTCAAAGTGATTTGTTCACGTCTCTATGACATAGAGTGATTCGTTATGAAGAACGAAGGTTCGTTTGTCCGGTTGGGTCTTTTCAAGGTGCACTTCTGAAACTAATAAAACTTTGCAGTCTGGCGATTCATTATACAGCGTGTACCAGAAAGGTGTGATTCAGACTATCAAACTGAACAACTTTCTCCATGGGAACACCATAGAAATGATGAAAAAAAATCAGCTGTTTCGAACAAATCTTCACCTACTCGACCTAAATGCATTGGACAGACTATTTTCTTTCCTGGATTTCGATGTTGAAATCATGGAGAAAGTTGTTCAGTTAGATAGTCTGAATCACACCCTGAAATATGAACACACCTTTCACACACACATGCTGTATTTTAAAGTAGAATATTTTCAGTTTTTGGAAAACTTTACTGTCGTTAAAAGGTAGTAGGAAGTAAAGAATAAAACATCATGAATTCATGAATTACACGCATTTATTTGATAGTCAATATCAAGGCACTTCAAAAGCTAAAGCGCCGTTTAATGTCGTGTCCAAAAGCTATAAAAGGCTGGCAGTAACCGGCTCAAAATTTAATATGTGGCGGCCATAAAGTTCTAGAACGAGTCATCACAATTCATCCTACTTTGTTCAAAACAAGAACTTGGCACTATGTCCAAAATGGCGCTCAGAAGAAGGATTTTCACCACAACCACGCCACGTCGACCACTACGAGGCTTGAATAAAAACATTTGAGTCTCTTTAACACCACAGTAGCCGTGTATTTTTGTTTATTTTTCACACTTATCGGGCGATAAGAATCTCGTATCGCGATATTAATTGTAAATAATTCAGATAGTTGAGTGACAAAATGTTCCTTAAGGTTTCAAACGTCGCCATCGATTTTATCCACTTTATGATCGCACTGAAGGCTTGTCTTATTTGATTATTAAAACATGCAAATAAATACTGACTATGCAATGCCGAGTTGATTAGTATAACCTCAAAAATATATTTCTGCGAAAATTGTCACTGCTTAGCTTTCCGTCAATCATTTTCCATTCGAACAAACTCTTTTGAAATATGAACTTTGCGAAACTTTTCTCACTTTTCGAACGTTCTAAAACATAACGTGCATTCCTCCACTTCATAAACTAGAACAGTATTTATTTTCAAGGCAAACCACGAAGCTAAAATATAATTTTGTTATATTGTACGTCTATAATTAAAGTGTGAAGAGAGTCGAACTGTTTCAAAAATAGCTGTTTGTGTGACACCGTAAATCTCTGTTACGACGAAAGTTACTGTGTAAATCATTGGGCCACGCGCACACTTAATGGTACATTGAATTTTATTGCACACTCGTAATAATAAAATTATGTCATAACCAGTAATTAACAACGGGACCGATTATAAATAAGATAAACCACGCGCTCTTGATTATTATTACTTAAAATAATACCGCGTTAGGTGTTGGACAACATTTCGTACCAACACGTTTTGGGTTGTAAGTTTTAATTGTGTATAAACCCGTCCTTGTAACTAAACCGCCGCATTTGACGCAACAACACAACGCATAACGATTCTCAATTAGCAATAAACCGTTTGTGAACCGCAAGTCTGCAAATGCATCGTGCCGCGTAAAATCAAATTATTACTAAGTTCACAATATTCCACTTGTAATTTCCGCGTAAACTCTACTGCGTTACAGCGCGCTCCAATTCAACCGCTATCCGTTAATCGCGTGCATTTACAATATATTCGTTTCGCAGGTAAACACACATTTCATCGCGGCGGCACGCGTGGTTAACGTTAACTTAATTTAATAGAAGTGCCCTATCGTATCGTAATGATATTAATCGCGAACGCAGCGAGCTGCTAACAGCTAGTTTCCAATGAATGGGTCAGTAATCATCTGCATTTGAGGCCATTATCTCAATTGGCGAGCGCTCAATGAGCGACGACCTCCGCCGCCGCGCCGGACACCGCACCCGCGCCGCCGGCTTCTCTACAATGCTTGTTTGTTTGCTTCACAATATGCTTTTCTGCTACTACCAATTATTTCCCCAACTAAATACATACCCCACCCACATTTCCAAGCGCAGGTTTCACGCAATATAATGTTATGACTTATAGATGCGCTTTGAAAATTAATGAGTGTTCTATCTCATTTATTATAATTTTGTTATCTATGTGCGTAATGTGATTCTAGAACACATTATCTCGCAATGAGTAAATCATTTGATTATGACCGATACCTACCTATTTATTAATGGAAGACCTCTGAACAGTCGCGACACTTTAACGCTGTGTATGACATTGCACTTAATCCACTTAAACTGATTATGAAACTATTTATTGGTTTTCTACTGCTATTGTGCATAAAAATCAGTACAACATTCAGATTTTATAAACCTTGCTTACGTGAATTTCCGTCGCCAAACGTTTTTTTTTTTCGTGCCGTGTCATGTATATAACTTGTGTTTATTTATTAAGTAGTTAGATGATACTAATGGATTTAATATTAATATACCTGTGTGTCTTTTCCAGGTATCTACCACTTAGTATTAACTCATAAAATGGTAATATTTATTGCGAAAAATTTTAATAATTCACTTCTTGTACTGTAGAAGTAAAGTATTTCTTATTTACATTCACTATAGTATCAGTCTATTATCGTATATAACGAGCAACAGCAAGTATTAGTTATTACCAATTGCTGCAATTGTTAGAAGCAGGTGTATCTACATATAATCCTTGTGTTTTAGTTTCATAGATATCTGTATCTATAGCACCGATTAGCGGCCTTAGCGTTTTTATTTGAAGTTTTTTTTATATTTAGTAGATAATGTCCAATTGAATTTTCTTTTGAGTAAAAGCAAACACAAAGTACAATCCACTCTATAATAGTGCAAAGAGAACAAACCCGAATCTTCCTCACCGAGTACCAGTAACGTAAAGCAGCATGTTAGATGTAAGAACCCACACCCCAGAGCAATACCACGGAGTAATGATTGAGATGATCCCCTGCCTATATTATAAGAACAACCACTGTTATAAGACTTACTTACACGTTAGATTCACGGAGAAAAATATTTTTCCCAGGGTTACGCAAGCGGTAATTGTGGTGGAGCACCTTAGTTGCCATCTTCCGAAGTTTGGTAAGTGAGGCACTCCATTTATACACAGTCTGCCCGACGTGATTCCGGAGAGAAATATTTTGTCGATTGTACCGCCCATGCCCTGTTCACACAGCTTATTGACACCAACAGAAACAGTGCGGAACATAGCGCATAAATAGATCTTTCCCGGGAACCACCGGAAGCATATCTCACACCGTAGAGTAGCCGCTTGAGACCATAGAGAGCTTACTAGCTAGTTGAGCGTCTAACGGTCGATGTCACGCTATGCATGATTACGATAAGAGCACGATTACTTTACTATCTTGTTGTCTATGTATATTGTGCCGCATTTTAGTGTTTACTGCACATTTTTTATGTATTTACTTACTTTACTTTCACACGTTGTTGTATTTTTAAATATTTTTTTCGATGTCTTAATTTTAGCGACCCAATATTTCGACGGTAGGTATGGTTCCATATCAAAATTAAATGAAATGTCTCAGGGTAATTTTGGAAGGCTGCAGGAAGGGGTTTAGCTAGTGAACCTTAGCGCAAGCCAAGTGATCCGTGTAATGGAAGGCAGAGTTTGGCTCCGTCGCCTAGCGCCACCTTTTTATGCATACCTATAGTAAAATCTATGTTCAGCTGCCAAACGCTACACTATTTACAATGTTTCATGCAGCGTATTTCAGAGTATTTTTCTTTGGTCGTACGGTAAGCTCGTTATTTCTGTATCTAGACGGAGTTCGTATTTAAATCCTGAGTAAGGGTCGAGTCGTATTCATATGCGGGTACCGTGCAAGGCGCATACGACGGCATACGGAGGCAGACGACACTCGCTCCTAATCCGATTATGTGTAACAAAATGCTACGCGGTGGCATTGGGCGTCGCCGCGGCCGCTCGCCGACTAGTTTGCAGTGTATGTTACAACTACTAGTTCGCACAGTCGCACCGTGTACTTTGTGACTTGAATTTATGTGAGCAACACCCACTCCTGGCTGACTTATAATTACGTATTTAAAAAGAACGAGCGATATATTTTGTCGATTCTTGAATGGGAGGAGCATTCGTTTCATCATCATCATTATTGCGTTCTCAAAAGGTCCGTCTCCAGTTTTGCTACATTACGCATCTTGTCACAATTAAAATTTATTTTCATTTTTCGCCGATGGTCCATCGACTATTAACTAGAGATTTTTGTATAATTTGTCTGATCAAATAAGTATCGACAATATCAATGAAATCCTATGCATACTAATAGCAGAGTCAGTTGGATAAAAATAACTTCCGAATATTAGGTACATCATGACTATCCTCTAAGGAATTCTTTGGAATTGTACGGCCTATTTTCTTAATTGACACAGCAACAGAAACTTTAAAACATTTGATATTTTCAGTCACTATTCTCCAAGGCATCAAAATATGAAAGCTGGAATACTTGAATTTGTTCCAATATTGCTCGAAGCAGGTAGGACTCATTTTAAAACTGTATATTTGCCTACAGTAAACGATACAACAGTATTATTTACACGAACAAATAAAAATGTATGTCCGAAATTGTTCTTTTTCGTTTAAAACACAAAAGCGGCGTCTGTATGTGGTGGTACCATGAAGTTGGGAGCTCCGTGTAATCCGATTACTTGTCAAAATGTTACCGTCACGCTCGTTCACTCCACGACCTTTCGAGCTCACAAATTGATGTCTAATTACACTTTATGAAATTGCTTAAACTGACATAATGCCTGTAATAACGCTCCTCTAAAGCGCTAAATTAAAATTTCTAAGCTCCAAATAAATTTACATTCTTTTCCAACTGAAAAAAAAGAAGTAACACCCGAATTCACGCATCAATATATAGCTACATAGTACGAGCTAAAACTAAACACCAGACAAAGGAAAACTTACTTTATAATCGTTCCGTATAGCCTAATATATATTCGATATAAAATATATATTCGATATAAAAATCAAACATTGGTAGCAAATGGATTCTCTATTGTCCAATTTTAGACTCCCTGTATTTACACTAACATACTTTGGATCTCGTATGTATGGATGTTTCGGCAATCCAGTTCAAATTTAAATATTGATCCACGTAACACGGACATGTAGCGTTTATTTTACTATTCAAAGCTCAATTATAATGTAGATATTGTTTGGCAGTATGTAAAAACTTCAGGATTAGCTTTCGTGATGACTGAAAAACACAAACAATGCTGAATGAAAAACAATGATTATTTTCAATGCACTTTATTTTTATTCTAACTTTGTTCGGCAATGGCATTTTGTATTCTATGTGAGTTTGTACAGACAGCGTTAGTATGTGCTAACCCCTTGACAGTCCCGCCGAGTATGCCAGGGGGGTAACTACTTCATGATGCTGTCTGTATCTAAATAAATAGGTATTTACAAAAACATGAACCTGTGAAGTGTAAAATGGATAAAAGCCACGTGTTACTGATTATTCTTCTAATTAAAACCACAGTTTTCAAAGGTTGTTTTATTATTGAAATATAAATGAACAAGCAGCATATAATTTGTATTGGCAGATACCTCCCACTTTTCATTAATATAAAACTGTTTCCCTCCTTCTTCTATCTCGGGATTCGTCGATCGATTCCCGCACTCGACAAAAAAAAAGTTTTAATGACGAGAATTATTTAAAATCCTTCTTGCGTAGGATTTATACGAAGCTAGGTGCCATTTTTCCAACTAAATTGTGCAGAAAACAGTAAATTAGTAAATGTCAGCTTAAAAACACTCGCTTCCTCGGACACCACCGCGCCGGACGACCCTCTCAAACGCCTTACTAAATTATTATTTGTTTGTGCGGGACAGTTGTAATATTGTAAATTTAATCGGCAATACATCAGCCCATACCTATAATACAGTCCACTTTTATTTCTACCTACAAGTTATTAAACTTTGGTAATGACTCAAGTCCTTAATGACCAAAGAACAGATGGATGGACTGTGTGAAAGATGATATGGTTAGAAGAGGAGTAACTTATTAGATGACGACTAAGGCTGTCTGTCTACCGAAACGGAGCGAGGCTGCGGAGCGGAGAAACGGAGAAATATTAACCAATAGGATAGCGGAGCGGAATTTTATGCAATTCTATTGGTTGCTTTTTCTCCGTTTCTCCGCTCCGCAGTATCGCTCCGCTTTAACGGACAGGCAGACTAATAGGGAAGCCTGAAAAAAGAAGATATGCTCCGCTAACCCAAAATACATTGAGATGTGGGCAAGAGAATGAAGTTGATGACTTGTAAGTCCTTAAACGATTCGTCTGTTCATAGTCCAACACCTAATATCAATATAGAAAACAAACAGAAACGAAACGATGGAATAGCGCTTAATAAAAAAAACATTATTAGGTAACACAGCTCAAATTGACTGCTATTAAGCTGTCTTTTGTCGAAAGGTAATGTAGGCGGGTAAGGGTGATGACAGAGTGATCCTTCAGTCAGTCTGAGCGGAAAGCGAAAACTGGCGGAAAGTAAAGACAGTCATCAGTAAAATTGAGTTTAATCACATCGTCACGCAATATTATCAGAAGGTTAAAGTAAAGTAAAGACATCTGTTAACGTGTAATATCAGAATCACGGAATGTTGCCAGTGAGTAAAATTCTCTTACATGGCATGTAAAATGATACATTAGTGCTATTGATATCATGTATTTGTACACAACTCTTTCAATGTGAAGTAATTAATACAAATAGTTGACTTTCATTCAAGTCAAGAACGAAGCTTGTGTAAGACGTTTTATGATAATAAAGGCAACTTTCTTTGAAGCTGTCAAAATGCTGGTTTACTTCTTGTTAGATGAAGTTCGGAGGCTGGACAAAATCCTCTGCAACGATCATCATACGTTATTTTACTCGATATTCGTAAACTTCCATCCAGCTGCTGCAAGCCAGCAGTTCTTTACACTAACATCTTTTTGGCTGAAGCTCTTAAACATAAGTTACCAATTTATTCATAGACTAGCATTTCCCGAATCTAATGTTACCCAGTAGCCCGAATAGCAGCTTCTCATCGTCACATCGGTTACTTGTTAAAAAAAAAAACAATGTAAACTATTGTTACCGTCATCGTTCTCCGCGTCCGCTAGCGTAAGCTCTGCTCAGAACACACCCATAGCACTGAAACAACATGTCGTTTACCTGAATCATTCATATTTGATATTACGACTGGCGGCCGGCCTCTTTCAGTTCTAACGAAACTTCTAAGTATTCTAAATTGGTATTGTTAAAGTTTCTTACTATTAACTATTAAGTAGGTTTACCTGTTCACTTATGTGGGTATACAAGGTGTTGTTTTGCATCCTCGTCAAATTTCAGGAGGTGGTCACAAAAGACATAAATAATCAATTAAAATTACGGTACCTAGTAAATTATAAATAAACGCAGATTTTTTTGGTTTTTAAGTTTGACAATATTTCAGAATAACCCTCTTAAAGTGGTTTAGGGAATAAGAAATTATCGAATAAACTTTTGAGATTGTTTGTTTGTGCGTAAGCGAGGTTATAGGGCAAGAACCAGACGGGCCGCGTTTAAAACACGGGTGGTTCACACTTACCGATTTCCGTAAATAAAAAATAACCCACCCATTTTATTATTGATTCGGGACGAGAATCATTAGCATAGTTACCTCTTTGAATTTGACGAGGATGCAAAACAACACCTTGTATAGTGGTAGGGCATGGTAGGAGGACTACTTGTGAGGAGTTTGTCCCGTGACTCTTATTCGTCCTTGCTCAACGAAATAGTAAAGGTTTTAATAGTGTTTAAAGGTGCCTCGTTGGTTGCGCAAGCGACTACTGAGCATGAGGTCCTGGGTTCGATTCCAAGGTCGAGCAAAATGTTATAGGGTTTTTCCATCGGTCCGTGGCGGTTGATGGCAATAGGCTTGCCCCCTATTACATGGGACTTAAACATAACTGGCAAAATATGGGCGTAGGTACTATTAGGTACACCTCTGTCTAACCATTCGGAGATCACAAGCGCGATGATGTTATGTTTGAAGGTGTTTTGTTGTTCATACCTAAATGTACTGATGAATATGTGCGAGGACATAATCATTTACTGAACACGACTTAAAATGTTCTGTTATTGAGATTTTTCGAAAACTACCCGACTGAAAAACCACTTGAAGGATTCCTGAGCTAGGTTGACCTTTTGCAACCCCTAAAAGTAACGAGTTGGGATCTTAAAAATTTAGTACTTTTACGTATAGTTTTGTACGATTTTCGTCGTCATTAAGTCGTCTGTAAATCTCTTGCAGTTTAGTAGCTGTTCATATGATGATGGAAATGAACTTTTTCGATGTCTTCAAATATTTCTTGATATCTTTTCATGTGGTTTTCCTGATGCATATTTCGTTTATTCTGTTTTAGTGGAAGTAACTCTAATGTTCCCTCTCTTTCTGGTAAGACTGGGTCATGTTCTTAGTTACATACACACAAAAACTCACGCGTTATTCACGTAGGGGTAGACAGAAACCGAAGAACGCCACCTGCTACGATCCTTCTACTCAATCATCCTACTCTTTTCGCGTCGTCCATTCTTCATACATCTAGTCATACCCGCACGCCGGCTGCGAATACTACGCATCTGACTTTTCTGAAGAACCTAATCAATAAAGTCAGTGTATGTCCTTCTAGGGCGTCCCCTCTCGGCGTTGCCACTCACCTTAGTCTGCCTTAGTCACCTTTCACTCATCCTCTTCACATGCCGTATATTCCTAGTTATCTTAAAAAATATGTACCCACATCCTACTAATATTATAAATGCGAAAGTTTGTGAGGATGGATGGATGTTTGTTACTCTTTCACGCAAAAACTACTGAATGAATTTGGATGAAATTTGGCACACGGGTACGGGCACACGGGTACGGGCACACGGGTAGTTTATAACCTGGATTAACACATAGGATACTTTTTATCCCGATAGTATGTTCCCGTGGGACAAATATCGAAATCCAAGCGGGCGACGCCGCGGGCATAAGCTAGAATCCAATAATTCTCAAAAGTTCTATGACCCGTAACATATTGTTATAAGTTACATTAAAAGCACACAATTAGTCCCGCTAGTTAATATTCATCAGGGATAAAAGTAAAGCGAGCCTGTTGAGTCACCTCGTTCTCAAATGATTCTGCTGATGACAATGAGGACAGTTAACAACGTGATGACGAGTCACGGCCTCATTAAACTAGTTCATCTCATGTTCGTGCCAGATCCTTAACATCGGTTGGCTTTATAAAGCTAAGGACCTACTGGGCCTCGTGGTGTGACCGGCGGACTACCAGACCTAGGTCTCGAGTTCGAGCCCAAGACACGCACCTCTGATTTCTCGGATTAATTTGCGTATTGTATAATTGGAACGAAGTTCCTTATCGCGCGTTGTGAAAGGGGGCTAGACGGAAAAAATTCTTACGAAAAGTTGTCACGACACTTTTTGCTATAGTAAGCTATTGTAAGCTTTATTTCTTTACAATAAACTTGAAATTTCCTTAAATTACGTACAATTGGGGTGTGTATGTGAGTAAGGATAGATATGATTATTATTTTGAGTGACCGAACTACAAAGTACAAATTCGGTTGTGCAGTTAAGTAAGACGTATTGCTTCGAATTAAGGATTAATCTTCCTTAAATTAAATATTTTATTTTTCGTACACTAACTTAAATCTAAAATGAATTGATATTATGCACGTGAAAGGAACTTCGTTCCATCCGGGTGTCCTTTGACACCTCTCAAGTTTTTTTATTACTTGCTTCCGTAAAGGAAAACATCAGGAGGAAACCAGCATGCCTGATAGATATTTCTCGAAGGCATGCAAATCCATCTGTATAAAAACTCTGAAACTGGTGTCAGAGTTTTTATGCCACCCATTAGCCACTAACCCAATCGAGAAGAAGCTTTGGTTATTTCATAGTTTGTTCATAGTTTGTCTGTTTATATTCAAATGTTATCAGGAAGAAAAGCTGTTATATAATTGGTATAGTCTATGCCTGAAAAGTTTATCTCTCTTTCCAATTCCTCTCTATCAGGTAAGCTAAGAATCTTCTGAAAACAAGGCAATGGTTATTCCATCGCATTGCATCGATTATAAATCCCAAACATACTTATCATTTTCTCAAATGTGGTCCAATCAGTGTTAAAATGTAAAGAAAACGCACAATGTCACCTTCTCATAAATTGGTCACGAAGCCCATCAGCATTGTTTCAATACTAGTTATCTATCAAACAGAATATCTATTTTAAAACGGGGCTATAAAATTGTCTCGACCTAACACTGAGCAATTAATCATTGACTTCTTATGTCTGGCATAACGCCGACCTAACATGGCGGCTCGGTTTCATGTAATCATTGAATATTTTATGTTTTTTCAATCAATCAGTCTTTATTAAATACAATGGCTGCACCTACGACACGCTGTTTTACCGTCCAGTTCAAATTAACTATTTTGTTCAGGCTGATATAATTTTTCTTTTCTTTATTTACTGTTTACTATATTGTTGTATTTTATTTTTTAAGATAGTCAATCAAAGTTTTAGCACACCTGCTACTGTCATTAATTTCCCTAAATGCTGGAAATATTAAATGATTAATTACCGTTCCCAGCAAAACTGTAATAGAATAAAAAATTCTATGAAACTTTTGTTCTGTCAGACGCACTTAACTTTGTCATTATTTTCAGCCTAGCTTTCCTCCCGGCCGCGGCTCCGCCCACGTACTTACGTAAGTAGGGTGATATTATTTTCTTTTTTTATTTCTGTATAACTTGACGTCATATCTATATGTATGAAATAAATAATTCAGTAGTTTATTTTCTAGACGTTGAACTATAAAATAGAGAAAATCTCATTTAGTTCAGTAGTTTTTACATGAGACGCGTAAAAATAAACAAGACAGGAAAAAGGCGGTGAACTAGCTTCTAAATTGTTTTTTAAAAATACAAAATATCGAAGTCATGAAACTGAAATATATTGCTCAAAAATACCTCTCATATTATGTTAGGCACAAATGACTAGCAAAAGAATAGAGAGTCGAAAGTCCCCTGTCATTAAAATACAGGAAACCTACTGTATAAGTAAGCAGGCGACTATCTATTTCTCTTTAAACAGAATTAGCATACAGTGTGTTGTTTTAAGCAGTAAAAATCAGCTCGGTCCAGCCGCCTAATGTGTACCGTGAACGTGATCCTACGAAGTCAGGACAAAAACCGGTAACAACTAAATTAACAAATGCAAACGTTCACTTCCGTGACAGGAAAGCAACACTTATCGTGCATATTGTACAGTCAAGAACAAAGTTCGTTCGCTTGACGTAAGACGTTTCATGTTAATAAGGGCCAACTTTTTTTCACCAGATGTTTCTTTGTAGCTGTCAAAATAGCTGGTTGTTTGTTTTTCTTTGCTAAGTTGGCGGCGTCATTCATAAAGGTTCGGGTTACTGGTTGTTAAAAGTTTGTATCATTTCTTTATTTTTAATAAGGATTCTAAAGTAGAAAATGAATCACATAGTTATTTCAAGCTGTATAATTCTTGGCTTCTTAGCTTTATAGTTAAGATAGTAGAAAAGTGAAAACAATAGGGAAATCTATGGTGTACCTAGAGAATGATTCTAGGAACATGATTTAATTTTAAATACGATAAGATTTGAATTGCAAAAGAAAACAATGAGTTTACAAGTCCTACAAAAACCTCAATAAAAACAAGAAGTGCGAATCCTGTATAATTATAACAGTCGAGTCATCAATAAAATTCAGTCGAAAGTCCTACTACTTACCGGTGTTTATGACATTTATAGATCGGACATAAGACTACGCTTAAACTTACACTTCATTATTTAATTCCAATGCATCACATACCACATCTAGGCGTACCGCAAAGTCTCGGTACATCTAACTCGGTGTTTTGTTTATGACTGTACATAATTCATCGTGTCATATTAGTAGTTTCAGTTAATTTCTAAAACGGAAGGCGACGGATTAGTCACCGTTTGGTAAGAGAAAATCAACTTGAAACAAGACACTTTTGTTATTCTGATTTCGAACTGCACTAAGATTATATTATAACAAGATATTCATCGAGGGTTTTTCCTAATCATTTCAAGTTCTCTGCAAGCTTTCTGGTCTTGTGTTCCAAATTCTTGATTTTCATATCGAGGTATACAACATCTCAGCCACAACTTTTTGGACTTTTCAAGACCGCTACTTGGACTCTCTCCAGGTATTATTACATACCAAGTAGGAGAAATAAATTACCTTAACTATATCAAATGGAATTATACCATCGTGTAATGCGAAACGGGCGACATAAAATGCTATAATTTATCCCCTCGCCGCAAAGTCGTTGGTCATTTTATGCAATTCAGTCGTTCTTAATATTGCGACTATGTTGTTAATTCGTCTTGTAGTAGAACAGCAATAACAGTTTATGTGAATAATGAAATACAGTATCCGAATATAGTTAATTGCCAGTTGTAAATTAATAATTGGAAATTGTTACGGCTATATCGCTGACAAAGTCTCTTTGTTAAAATCATTAAATACTCGTAAATCTAATTATGTCTACGTTAAATTAATTGCAATAGAGTTTCTTATGGCTCACCAGAAAAAGACTTTTCACATTCCCAAAAGAGTCGTAAGATGGTAATGGCCCAAAAGGACGTAGGTACTTGTGTAAAAATTGGCGGACAACACTGAAAAAAACCCTAAACAAAGTCTTCGAGTTATTTTCGATAACATTAACATATTGAATCCACCGTAAAGGTAACTTGGCCGAAACAAAAATATCTCTGGAACATTTTGTAGGTCAAACTTCTGCCAAAGTTTTCTTGAGTTAACTCAGGATATTATTAGGAACTAGTACTGTGTGTGTATTGGAAATTGTAGTTTTATTCCTGTTGCTATTTTTGGCAACAGTATCGGCTGATTTATGCTAATGAGCGCTCTGCCGTTTCCTCTGGATTTAGTAGCAGTAGACATGGAAACTGAAAGAACGACTCCATACAGGAATATCAGCTTAATAACAAATCTAATATTCACTGACAGACAATGTACAGCCAGCCGCTTGGGTCTGAATGAAAGAAGAATGGCAGAGTTCCATGCATTCTGGGTTAGCGGTCATTCGTTCAAATACTCTTATATACTCGATAAGATTCTTGGTCAATTTAAGAAAAAAGGTAATCACAACTTTTTAATGCAAAGCAGTTTCTTAAATAACGAATATAAGCTGACGAAAGATTTTTGAAAATCCACAAAGTGATTAAATAATAGCTCAAAGTTTGTTTAGAAATTCGTCATTTTAACCGATGAGAACCTCATCGCGCGTACTCTACTGCTCGTCTATCTGTATAATTTTATTATTATACCTACACCTACATGATAGCTAGCCAAAAAAATCTTCAGGGACGACTCACTTTTAAAAGCTTTATCGTAGGTCATGATGAAAGTATATGAATAAAGGAACTTTTATGAACGCCGGTATTTTGTTTCTCTCGTTTATTTTTAGTTCAAAGGGATAATCATGTGGTCCGGTTAATGTCAATTCAAATACTTACGCCTACGCTACGCGGGTACGCTTTTGCTTTTACTTTGGACTCTCTGACCGTTTCTGTTTAGAAGTCATTCTGCCGTATAAAAAAGCATTTTTTATCATATGTTGGTAAAACTGTAGCTTGATATAAATGAATAAGGTAATGTAATTCGTGGACTTGAAAAACCCCTAAAAAATTACCGAGATAATATTCCACATTCTCAAACTCGTTTTCAACTGATATTAAATCACTATCACCATGCTATATTTTTGTAAATTAAGCTAATTTCAGAATAACTTGTCCTGTTGCATAAACTTGACATTTGAATAACAATATTATTTTTCTAAAACAAATATTTGTTTACATTTCTGGAAACTAAATTGCAAACTCAGCAAAGCATAGGTGTATAGGTGTGTAGTGCAGCATGGTTCTTTTGACGCTTAAATTCGTCATCAGTAGGGCGCTCCTGTGAAATTGTCTATGGCAATCGTAGTGAAAAACAAGATGGCGGCGTTAGTTCCGACAATGGCCACGCGTCAAAATAACTATGCTGTACTGTAAGTTCATTTCAACTCAATAATAACATAGCCTAACATCACGCCGTAATCCCCAAAGGGTTAGGTAGAGGTGCACTTCGCCAGTTATGTTTTAAGTCCCATGTAATAAGGGGCGAGCCTATTGTCATGAACCGGGCACAAATCCAGATTCCGTGGCTGCTACTAAGAAATTCCTGATGAAAAAACCCAATAACACTGCCCAACCTGGGAATCGAACCCAGGACCTTGTGCTCAGCATTCGCGCTTGCAGCCACTAGACCAACAAGCCACTCACTCAATCATTACTTTGGAACTAATTTGACAGTTCTTGAAGTACCTACATTTATAACGTTTTCAACGAATATGACAGCTACTTCTTGGTTCGAGGGTTGGTGCTACAAAGCTTGTGAAGTTAAAAGTGTCCTGATAAGATAAGGGCCCTAACATATCACTGTGACTTGTGAGAGATAGCAGAGGACATGACACTATAGAAAAAAGTTTGTGTAAATAAATGATTGGTTAACTTTTAAGTTTACAGTGTAAAGTCCGATATGGATACGTTTTAGGTAAAATTATCTAAGAATATTAGATACTAGCACTTCATCCGCGACTTTCTCCACGAAAATTGTGATATAATATTGCATATGTTTCTCGGTAAAGATGTAGCTTTCTAATGGTGAAAGAAATTTTTAAAATTGGTCGAGTGGTTTTTAAATCGTAAGAAACAATCAAATCTTTCCTCTTATAATATTAGTTTAGATAAGGTTACGAAACAAGCCAGTGTAAAACTCATGATGATTCATTAATTAGCAATCACAAGTAAAGTTGAACTTTCCATGATAAAATTGGTAAATATAGCTTTTATCCTTGTATTAATTCCAATCGTCAAAAACAGTATTATAAATACATTTGCTGTTTGTTCTCTGTTGTTTTAACTCTTCAAACTTACTGTTCAATGGTCGGTCTTTGGACGTATTAAAGTCATGGTTTATTGAATTCATAAATCATAAACATGATCTCCCTTAGAGCAAGTATTGACTGAATAGGCAAGATTTTGACTGTCGTCAAGCATATATGTGAGCCTTAAAACAATGTAATTTAAAGCTTAAAAATAACTTAAATAATCGTGGTTTTACACACCTACAAAAATAAGTAAAGATAACAAAATCCCGATATTAATCAATCATTACAAATTCTTGCTACAAGAAAAGAATGACAGACGTCGTTAACTCGTTTTTAAATAAGCTCCCTAACTTCCAATAATCAAATCCCAAACTACATAAGTCACACTCCACTACAGTTTAAGACATTTAAGTCCGACATTTCAACCACAAAATGAAGAAGGAAACGTCCCGTAGAATAAAGGCGGTTAATTTTAGACAACTTTTTACTTCCCGTTCAAGGAGAACAAATGAATCACTATTGGGAAGCTCAGCGCGAACAGACTGATTGATACCTTCCTTTCATCTAGGGCATCTAGTGTCTCAGACGACTTCGCTGCGACTTAGTACCTAGGTTAGGATGAATATATTGCGGGATTATGTGCTTTGGCTCGAGGTTGTTAGAACTGTATTTGGGAATAGGATAGTATTTTATCAAGTACCAGGGACTAATAAATTCAAAAGACGTTGTCGTTAATGTCAGTAAAATGATTATTTATTTTTGTAGCTATGTAAGAAAGCCCAGGTCTAATGGGACTAATGTCTTTGGCCTGGCTTTCTGTATCTACTTCAGAATTGACTTTTTCTCAGTTTCCGTCAAAAGATTTTAATTATACATAAAGTTATTTTTCAAGGACACCATACAAAAAGATTTCGTTTGAGAAAAAACCAAAAGAGTTTTAAAGAGGAAGGTAAAGCATTGCAAGGAAATGGAATGGAATAATATTTATTTGCTTAAAAACACATGCAAAACAGACAACAGATAACAGTGACTAAAATAAGATGACGTTGTATGTAGATCCTTCTCCCACTAACGTATGAATGAAAGCTCACATGAGAAGAAATCCATGTCCCAAAAATGGTGACCAGTTGTCATTCTTCTGTTAATCTGTTGATCTAGCAAGTACTCGATGGATCAGATTTTACTACAAGTATTAGCTGATAATAATCCACCTAACATGCAAACACGGTGGTTCACACCGCGATAAATTACCAAGTTGCCTGGCGCCCCGATATTTCGGGAACAACTAGGTGTTCTATCATTCTGATAAAGCTTAATGTTTTCTTTAAAGATAAGAATCTGTGTTGACTCTACTCGACACAATCTTACAGAGTAAAAAATCAGGATGTCAACGCGATAACTGACTTCCTTATCAACTCTAAATTAAACATTTTAACTCAGTTAAGATTGAAGCGGGAGCAGAGAATAATAGGCTGTGCGAAACTTTGTTGACATCTAACCTTAGTCTATGAGGGATAAACCTCAAGATAGTTAATACTGAAATACTTGTGGACGTTGCCAAAAATTATGAATGGCTGTATATCTCATATCGCGTGTGCTGGTGTATATTTTAAATAGGCGATCAAATTAACGAGAACATTTTATTATTGTGTCATAACATGACTCAGTGTTCATAAAGAATCATAATGAAGCTAAATAATACGACTTTTAAAGTGACGTCGTTATATTAATTATTACGCGTTTTGCTTTGTGTATTCAAGTATATCAAATGTTTGGCAATGGGCAATAAACTCCACAATTATTGACGCATAAATGTAAATAAAGTCCCGTAGATTCGGCAGATACAACAATAACAGAAGTTAACTTAAATTAATTTGGCACATGCAGAAAAGTTATTAATTTATGAAATTCGTCATTGCGAAATTAAGTTTCCCCAATTAAGTTACTTAACCATTTAAATTATCTGCAGTATTATATACGAATGAGCCTGATTACCGCTCATAATTTGGAGGACATTACTTAAATATATTATTCGATTTATAGCCATTTTTATTACGGCTTTTCCGGCTATTCGAATGCTAAGCAGATAGCATGATTGGAGTAATCTTCATTTGTATGTCTACTACATATGCATGTGTCATTCTGAATTTCTGGATATTCCGAAATAACGCAAAGAAAATTGAGCTTAAACGAGTATAGGTCAAGTCTCAAAATTGCACCAGACGGAGATGACAAAACGTATGTGACGCGTCAGCTCGTGGCGTGAAGAGTAGGTGCTCGACTGCGTAACGTCAAAATCGGGTTTCAGCAGGACATGCTCCTGAATTTGCATATCGCACATCTACTACCGCATTCCTCTATGAAATATTCAGACAATCTACTACTTTGCAATTTAACTTCCATATAGACGAGTCCCACCTTCAAAATGTGCAACTAAAATAAACACATCATTTGAAATGCTTATATACCTACCACTACAGTACATGTACTGCATTTTTAAGCATTCCTTATCTCAGATAAATAATAATGTTGTTATGTTAATAGAACGACTTGTGAGTAGCGAAAAGTAACAAATACGTATCCAGGAGGTCAGTGCAGCTGGCATGTATTTATTCAAATGTTGATAGGAGCATGAATAAATTAGATGCAATATCAATGCCAGATAACGACAGTAATTGCCCTATAAAGACGAGGAACGATGTCACAACGCCTAGAAACGCAATTACGTCCGCAAGCATGCTCTCACGAACATACACAGCTATAAAGCGTCCTTCTCCCGCATTTATTGCTTACATGTCTACAGATTTTTGGGAGCTTTTGAATCAATACAATAGCTTTAAGGAGCGAAGCGTGTGTGACTGGATTGAGAATGTCGTTTGAGATCGGAGCCAGTCTTGCAAAGGAACTCATTCATTGGCTGAACAGGATTCATCATCGCGTAAAGGATGAATTGTTCATTGATTCAAAGCGCTTTATGTCTGGAAGGTTAACTTCAATTTAGTTCTGTTTTATGCTCATTACGTATTATCTTCAAAGCTAATTGGTCTTCAATGAAAACAAAAATAAGTTTTGGGATAACCTCTACTAACAGACTATTAGTCAATTTCAAAATAGCCTTAAATGAGCTGTTTGTAACACTATAATCGATTCTTGTAACTAGCGTAGTTTTATATGTACCTCCCCTATCTTAAACCTATCTAAAAGTAAATAAGTTTGTTGCCAATATAAATGAACAAACTCACGAGAATACCTCTCTATTTGGACTATTTCTACTCAAGCAAACATTTCAACTTTAAGGTATTTGCTTAGTTAATATTTGTACGATTTGCTCTATGACTCACCATTTAGATAATCTAAGAGCAATCTTGCAGCCAAATAGATGGCAATATGGAGCGTTTGGTGAAGCGTTTTCAGAAAATAGGATACGCGATCATAAACTGTCTTCACTTCATATGGGAATAATTCAAAAATTTGGCTGAGAAGTCCATAGCGAGCACAAATGTAAGTGCACGAAGTAATATGGTCCACAATGTACGTCGGATTTAGGGTATTTCCGAAGCTCCAAGAATATATACGGCTGCAGTTCGCACTCACGAGATATTCGAACGCTCTGCCAATAGCGTACTTAGTTCAACTAGATATAATTCTTTGAAACCCTCCCATGTGCGGTGCGCCCGATAAAGGTGAGGGATTCGCGTAAGCATACCTGAATTGTATATTATAGTGATAGCCGTAGGTTGCTCACATACCGTTTACTTCAGTTTTATGATTGCACTAGATTCAACTTTTGGAAGTAAATAGTTGTCGGCCTATAATGTTCCCACTGCTGGGACACAGGCCTCCTCTCCTATGAGAGGGAGTGGGCTATAATCCACCACGCGGGCCCAGTGCGGGTTGGTAGATGTCACATGTCTTCGAATTTTTGGTTCTAGGACATGCCGGTTTCCTCCTGTTGTCAGTCCTGTTGGACTATTATATCGCCTTAAAACATGTGTTTAGATTCTTTCGCCGTGGTGAAGTTCTTTTATTTTTCGATGGCATTGTACGTAGAAACTTCGCCTCAATGTTTAAAATCGTAATAAATTCTCAAAATTAACCAACATGCTCAAGCTTGTCATAACACGATTATTAAACTTCTTTATGATGTTTCTAAGTATCAACACATACCCTGTGTTGGGTTTAATTTATAGACTGCTTCAGTCTTCCTCCTTGTTTCTTAGAACTCGCGTAATTTTCGTTTCAATTTCTGGTTAACTTAGTAGCGTGATGCGTATCGAAATGATCGCTTAGTGTCGTTTTGTCCGTCATGTTCGCTTTAATCTTCAATGAAATGGGTGTCCGAGGCTGACTGTCCAGTTGGTTTTCTGTCCTCGTGAAAACCGAAGCTACAAATTCGAAATAGAGCACATTGAAATTTAGCAACTGTCTGCTGAGGCGCATTACCGACTCCGCTACCGTATTTATAAATATTCGGCCGACGTTTTGAGCTATCCGTCCAGTTATAGGTCAGGATATTTAGAGCTTAGTTAAAAAACAACAATCACAATTTTGATTCATACGCCGTGTATCGGCCGACGTCGTCGACGAAAGATATACGATAAAAATAGTCGTACGGACATTTAGATCGTACGGAATTATTGCACTAGTATTTTTCGCAGATATTTTACTGGAACTAACTTCAATTTGGCAACAAAAATATATGTCAGAGTCTATACTGGTTTATAAGTAAAAGCTATAGTACATTTGCACAATGTTCTATTCTGTTCACTAAATAAGAAATACTAAAAAGAGAAAACTAAGAGAGCGGACATATGCGTGTATTACTGTCATTAAAATCAAATTTTGGCAATGTTCCATGACTCAGAAATATTGTTTGTCGTCTTTGCAAGAAAGATAACTACTACTCCAAGTCTAAAGTCTGAAGATCTTGAGTGTTTATCTTGTTCTTGTTTACGGTGGTTAAGGCCAAGAAATCATCGCCGATAACTCTGAACGAATACAGTTCTAGAATTTTAAATTAGAAATCTTTGCATTGAATCCCGCCATCAAAATTTATAAACATTAAGCTGTTTCGATTAAATACGTCTTTATAATCCGTACTTTACTAGTGATGCGCATTGTAACAATCGTGAAAGAAGAAAATAATCGTTAAAAAGATGTTGTTTTTTATAAAAATATATATCGTTGGTTACGTTATTTAGTGTGGTATGATCCCTTGCTAGACCATACATTCCTTTTAGATGATGGTTGAAGGGAATGAAAGAAGGTAAATTATTAAAACACTACTGTATTGTCCCAAATTAATGGACTGATGGTGTGGAAATGAAGTGTGTGACGCGGCTCTTGTTGATTGTAACGAGAACGCCTGGCTGACTTGATAGCTCAACGCGAACTGAACTAATTAGTATGAGTTGAAATGAATGTGGCGTACACGTGTGCTCTAACGAATTTTTAGCTAATGGAATAGTTTACTTCTCACCACCTCATTATTTCAACAAATAATTTGTCTATTGACATGATGGATGTTAATGTCACCACTTGTAACGGTATTTAGCGCGCCTTTGAGAGTGATGAATCTAGGATAGCTTCCTGAATGTCAGTGTTCTTTGTACAGATCACAGTAGCGATTGCATTTGTAATGACTGCCCAGTAAGAAGCTCTAACATCATAAGGGTTTAACTCGAGATTAATCATAATTCGTTTGAAACATGACAGTAGTTTAATAGTTTAGTTCAAAGAGGATGAAGAATGGCTTAGAGAGTTGTCAATTTGAGTGTTGATTTGTAGTTATTCAAGTACAATTCTGAAGCTGACCGAATATCGTAAGCCGCAGCCGCGAAGTCGACCAACCGTAATGGCAGATCGCAGCACCACGACTGGTTCTATGTAACTCTATGAAAATGTTATACTATTGGCTAAACTAACATTTGACCACCGTTAAGACTATTTCTGCTTCCAACCCTCGGCTGTTAAAGTAGCGCTTATCTCCGCTCCTTAACCAAAAGCAGCATCGCAGTACCTACATGTTTTTTTTTAAGCTGCTTGGCGACATTGCCGCGCTGCAATGTCGCAATCAACTGTTGCCGTTACCGAATTGTACCTTAAATTTAGCTTTGTTTCTAACAACAACCGTATACTACATTGCAAGAGACAGACACAGTCGACAAAACTCATGAGTCTCCCATTACTAAGCGTGGGTATTGAAATCTGACCGACACAGCGTTCGCTGATAGAAGTGGTCACGGACAGATGTGGTTTACGATTATCAGTGGAGACATGAAGTTTTCATTAGAGGCAGATGCTAGTGTAGTGTATGCTTTGACTAGGCGCTGTATAGATTACGTTTATATTTTAACTTAGGGATATAGTTAGATAAAAAGCTAAGCGAAGTCATAATTACGTTGTTAAACTACATAGTTATTTCTTCGCTTTGACTGGGAAAAGTGAGAGATACAACTTTTTCACGTGTTTTATGAAAGACGTGCCCTATTTAATATACAGACGCACCTATTTTTGGATTTAATGTGTTTGCAAAAAATGCATCAAATGGGTACTGCAATTTGGAATAAAGCCTCCATAAGCCCATAGTATCTCCATAGTATTTAAAAATTTCATAGAATCCCAAATACGTAGGGCCTCAAGGGAATTTCAGGAATGTTAAAATACACATACATAACGTGAGGATATACTTTTAAAAAGTGATGTCGTTTAGTAAAAGACGGAATGAACAAAATAGATGAATATTTGATGAGCCATCAGTAAGAGGAGGATCACAATCGTCTAGTTCATTAGTAGCTAGTCCTGTGCAACCCTAAAAATAAGTCGCAGTCGTCAGCAGAGAGAGAACAAAAATAAAAGTAGCCCACATTGATTGATGTCGAGTCTCACACACGCATGTTTTTGACGTCCCGCCGTCAAGACAAGCAGTGCCAACCGATGTGCCCTCGGCCGCTGCGGGGTTTTTTTTCTGTTAGTTGGAACGTAACACGGCCGAGATGCTTCACAGTCACATGAGCTAATGAATTTTAGACGTTTTCTTACAAACAGGAAGGCGTCACAAGATACGATGACACCTCCGCCAGACTCGGTTCAGACGGAGAACGTAGCATCGCCGACCGCTCGCGGCTCAAATACGAATATGATTTTTATTTCGTTTCTGTAAACGAAACTACGATAGCGAATTGGCGCATTCCCTCCCACGTGTACAGTTAAAAGTGTCGCCGGGAGCAAGTTTTATTCGATATTTTCACGCAGATGATTGAGTTAGACGGCTTGCGCAGGAGGCTGGGACGCAATCTCCGGTGGCAGTGCGGAAGCCACCCTACCACCCCGGCCTCCCTCGCAACCCCCGACGCGCCCGTTGCACCGCCAGACAGACCCGAGAGACGTCCCCACTACATCTAATTAATAAATCTGATATAAGTAATTATTATTCTGAAAGGCGTCAATGTTTGAATTATAACGCAGAGATACGAATTTATGTCGACAGATTGAAATCGTATTAGTTATCTTATGTCTCACTCAATAAAGCGAAAATTGAACAACATTAAACGAAAGAGATCGTATATTTGTCGTGCGTTTGATCAGCTTAATTAATCGTAAATCTAAGCTAATTCAATGAAATGGGCTGATGGCATTTAGACTAAAGACCTGCAATTATTGCAATGCTATTATCGTTGCAAAAAACACACACTAAAATAAAATCGCTTGGCCCTCTTGTGTCGTACTACTTAGTTGTAAAGTGAAGTTGTGTCGGTCGCGCAGGAAATTCGGGGGATATTTTCCGATCGGAGTTAGGGATCTAGTTTCCGCAGTCGCGCGATAAACAAGTTATTGGCGTTAGTGAGGGCTGAGAGGGGCTTGGGAGGGGGTGAGGGGGCGGCGCGGGATAACTCGCCCGTGTAATTAATAAACGAAGCGAATGGGAATTTCAATGGATTTGATGATTTGTGAAAGTGTTTAACGCGTCGCGTTAAGATTGTTATCATTGATGACTAACTCGGTATTTCGTATCTCCCAACTCTTGTACGTCTCTCGTACAAAATTTATTGACACCATTAAAATTATAATTAAAATTCTTAAGAATACTAACTACTACTTTTGAATTCTAAATCGGAATAATAGCAACAATTATACTTAATAGGCTGATAAATTTTTACATTTGTCTTCGGAATATTTTTCTTACAGTCTGAAAGCGTAGCAATGGAATATGCAAACGTGCTGAATATGTGCTGTATTGTAATACAACGATTTGTTCTAATTTGCGAGAGGTGTGTAAAAAGGCGTGAACTGCTTGCATATATTTCACTCCGGTTTACACACACATATTATTGTCAGCGAGGAAGTGTCAAATGTCGGTCCGACCGACTCGTTGCGGCGGCGATAGAATGCAGTGCAGTGCGTTGAAAGCGACCAGACCTGTTTGCTTATCTCGACTTTTCCTACGCGAAATAGGGCCTTACTCAACCACAGTAAAGACGAGAATCCTCCGCGCGTCGCTACAGTTCTAGATAGCCTTCAGCTAGCAACAGTTCATTTGTTTCCGTTAGCACTTCTGGTCCACAGCTTCTTCGGGAAAGTATCAGATGTTAGGCGCTTTTTGATTAGAATACTGCACGACTCAAGATAGACGATTGAAATCTCTATTTTGACAGTTTGGATCCGCGAAGACAAATAGTTCGACCTACAAAGTGACTTTGTTGTTTGACAATTCCCTCATGATCAAGGCTGACAAATATTTTAAATACCATCGAAGTGTTAAATGTTTCTTCACGTGTCTAAATAAACGTAGTGGAAGCGTAAGCGTACGCAGTTTATGTAAAATAACATGATTTATCATTTAGCGCTGTAGTATGAGAATTCGACGTAATAAAATATGAGAGTTCGGCGACCCATAAGAGCACTAATAGGTTTGATAAAATCTGCGGTGGAACCTCATTAATTACGGTTATTTCGCGTGAAAAATATTTCAGTGACAATTAGGTTATTACGCAATCGAGCTTGTCAAAGTATCATTATTCTGATAGTTAAAAATGTGTCGGATTTTGCGAATTAATTCCGTATCTCACGATGTTTGAGAGTGAATCAAACGGGGCATCTCTATCACTATCAGACTGACACATCGCGTTTCACAATCACGAAGAAAACGAACGTCTCTTATTTTTTATTCAGACTGTGTGTTTTTATCGTAAAAAATATCATTTTTAGCGTGCGTAGTAAAACGACGTTTAACTTTAATTTCGCGTTTTACGATTTCCGTAAGCGCGACGTCAATTTTATAATCACAGTTACAACTCTAAACCATTCCTTTAATTAGGTATTAAAGTTTCATATCGTATGTGTCGCGTAAAATTTATTATTATTTTATGGTTATATACTTGATTTAACGGCCATGGCAAGTGATCTCTAATCTGCCCTCTTGGTGCTTAAAGCTGATAAGAAATAGAATGAATAGCATGTAATTAACTAACATTAATATCTATAAAATGTAGATGTTATTCCAAAGGAGTTATGCATAAAAGACTCTGCCTACTACACCTTACCAGACCGTGTTATGAACTTATCATGCAAAAAAAATCTTTGTATTGAAAAATATGAGACTTTGCCCACTAGATCGTTGCCGAAATCGTATGGATATAACTTGTGGATGATACGTGGATGTCAGCTCACTAAACCTGTATTATCAAAGGGTATGAGACGCTGTTGACTCGTTCTAGTCATGTCTCTTTCTGTGCCCGATACGTTAAAAGCACCAATCATGGTATGAAACGGCGTAATGGGCAGACTCTTTTAAGGGCTTGTGCACACGCGACTTACTGCAGTGACACTGCGCCGCGTCACAAGGTCATTTGACAAAATGGCTTCGCGGATGTGTACGGTCTACATACACTGCTAGGTGTAAACTGCAACGGCAGTAGGTACGGCCCCGCCCAGTCACCAAGCGACTTTGTTTTCAATTGATTCAGCGGTGAGACTGCGTCGCGATCAAGTGTCAGGGTTAGTCTAGACATTTGAATTGTGGCTGTGTCGTAAAGAAGCGTCTGTTTCGAGAACCAGGCGATACTATGTTTATACGTGTGTTGACATCTTTATGAAGCCGTAAGATGCAACGATGTGCATATGACCTTATTGTTATCTTGGGTTAGGTTAGGTTAGTAATTATCTTTATCTTACTTTCAAATAGTTATTAACACTTGTCAATATGAAGCTTATTATTTTTATAGATAGATATTAATTACATAGATTAATCTTTTAATTTGCAGAAAAATTGCAACAAGCGAGATGAAAACCAAAAGAATCGCTGCAGTGCACTTAGTTGTTTTCTCAAAAACAATGTGGCCATGTCTTATACGACAAAATCAACATACGTAAGAAAAAAAATGCAGACTGTTAATAACTCGAAAGTTAAGAAGAAACTGTAGAAAACACAGTTCGTAATTCTGTGCATATTTATCTACTAAACTGCACAGAGACATTGAAAAATCCATCTACACAGCAATAGGTCGCCTGTGTTTGTGCAACGAACAATGTGCTGTAAACTGTCACTACAGACTGTCAGAAATAGCTATTGTTATTAGTTGACGCATAAACTATCTCCACAAACGTCATCTATGTTCCGTTGTTGCTCCCGCGGATATAGATGAAGTAAAAACAGCCGTTTTTATGTCCACTATAGGTACTTTTCTGATTGGAATTTGGCTGTAAAAAGGTTTTATTTGCAATTTTCGACGGAATAATTTGCCGTTTTTCTGCTCTCGTCACAGTTTCAACATTATATTTGCACTTTACTAAAGTTTAAAAGTTCTAACAAATTATTCTGTACATGAGTATTTTATCAGACGAGCAGTTTGATTTGACCTTCATTCGTCTCTGTTTAAACTGACCACTTGTTAGGACCATCTGCATATTTCAACTGCATTTGGATTCTAGATCAGATATTTTTGCATTTTAACGTTCCCTAAACTTGATCAGCACCTAGGGCAATGATGTTTGGCTAAGTAACTTTTTCACAGTAATTTTTATTACTTCATTCACTGCCGGCTTCTCTGTTACCTGATCATTATAATCTGGATCTCTTCAAAGTTCGAGTGAATCGGTTTCTTCTAGGCAAGCGTATTCCACCCTAGGCCGCATCAGGAGGCCTACTCTCTTTCTCCGAAACGTAACTTCGGCAACGAACGAAAATTAAACGTAGTTACGTTTGTGACCCTACTCTATATAATTTGAGGACGCACATAAGAAGTTCAAATTCACAGACAATTAACGTGAACGAATGTATTGAATGTTATTGTGTGCGTCCGCAAATTATATAGAGTAGGGTCACAAACGTAACTACGTTTAATTTTCGTTCGTTGCCGAAGTTACGTTTCGGAGAAAGAGAGTAGGCCTCCAGGCGAGTTGCGGCCAAACGCGAGCCTTTTTAGTATAACTTGGGTCTTTATCAAAAAGAGGCATAGAATCGAACACAAAATTCAGCTAATAGGGAATGATCACATTTTTTTTTTCTTTGTCCGTCCTGTAGTTTATTGAAAAGTATTGGACACGTATTTTTTCTTTTTTTACGTAAAAAAATTTACGGAGATATATTGAGTTGAAATGGCGCATGACGTCACATGTAGGTAAGTTTTATACCTACTCGTGACGTAGTGAGCCCCCACTCTCCAACTTTAATGAGTTTTAACTAAGTAATTTTTTGATATTTTGATAAAACAAAAAATACGTGTCTAATATTTTTGTATTACCTGTCTGACGGACAAAATAGAATGTCGTTTTCTTTACCCAGTCCGCACCCCTAATATCTACAACTTCAACCATATCCTTCTTCACGTTATAGACGAAACGTTTCAAACGCTAATCGGTACTGTCATTACGGGTTCTCGTATTTTTTTTTGTTCCAACAATTTCGTACAAAAACATATTTTTTTCGTACCTCAGCCCTGTAATTAGTCCCTGCCTAAATCAATCAACGTTTAACCCTGTGTCATTATGTCGTCAGTTTCTTTAACATGTGCTACTGAGCTACTGGGCACCGTATGTTTAGAGAATTTTGGCCAATTTTTTCTTTCTCTCTTAAATGAAATATTTAAAATTCAAGTCAACAGTAGAAAGATGACAAGTGTACAGGAAACTTCTTTTTGAATATTAAGTGCCAGTAGATTAAAGTTTTGTATACTGATGATTTTAATAGTATAAGCAGTTAGCAACCTATTAAATAGTTTAAGAAAATAAGTGCTATTATCAAACCAAATAGGTATGTCTAGACACAATCTAAATGCCTTGCAGTCCTTTACATGCCTTACAAGTAATAAAACCCTAAGTAGAAGGTAAACACACAGACAAATGATAATTAGTAACAGGTACAACCATTAAGCAAAATCAAAGAAATAAGACGTCTTTATGTAAGAAAAGATCTATAGAAACACATGCATGAAAATAATATTATTATTGTTTACAACTTTGTAGGCGTCATAAAATCAGTACCTAATCATTTTTCATGGTCAACGTAATCGTAATTCGTTCATTCTGTGGCGAGTGATTGACACTTTGAAATCGTTATTTTGTTATGTGATTGTATGTATTTGCTAGCCAATATAACGCTAACAATGTAAATCAAAGTATTTTAGTGAGAGACAATCTTCTCTATGACACCTTATTTGAGAGTTAACTACGTAGATCAGATCATCTCACTGCTTGTAGAATTTCATACACTTGACAACTAAAAACAATTAATGTTATCTTAAATGACAAAAAACAGCACAAAAGTAAGAGCGATAATATTAATTAGGAAATATAGGTCTTCATTTCATAATGGAAACTTTTTCACAATAACGTTCTTTTTTCAAAATATTTTTTTTGTACCAATTTATATTGGGGTGTCTTGTTCTTGGGACCATTTTTATTTTCTAATACATCACCATACTTTTGTATCAGTGTTCCATTTTCAAATTAGTACATTCCAATTGTCTTGTGTGCCAGTATCACATTCTCACGGTACTAGGCACACTGATACTGATAATTTCCATTGTAATCCGTCATACGTTGACGTGCAGGTATATCGTCTTGAGAGATTTTTCTGTTTTCATACCCAGTGTGTATGTTTGCTCAAGTTAAAAGTCTTCTCAACAATCGATCACTGTCATACATAAGACTGGTATTATCAGAGTACATTGAACTGTTTAGTGTGTTTCGTTACGTACGCACACAAAACTTCATTGTGACTATGAAACGATCTGATAACAAACACAAGTAACCCCGAGTCAGACCTTATCTTGTTTGCTTTGTAAAATTTTAGATGTACGTAAATATCTTACAGTTTTTGTAGAGACGGAACGGTTTTTTCAAAGGATGTGGGACACGAAATTTGCAATGGAAAATAGGTTTTACCCACGACTTTGACATCCATTTTTTTTTGTTATCTAATAGGTACCTATCCACTTCATATATTAAAAGGCATTGCTTAATATTTATTTATCCACACTTCGTAAAAATTATTTGTGTTCATGTGTAAAACTTAGAAGGCTTTGCTTTCAACATTTCACGACATTTAAGTTAGAATTTGACCCACTTTACTTCTGTGGTAACTTCAAATAGATTCTTTTCAACGAGCAATTGGTCTCGGTTCTCGGTACAGCTAAGTCCCAATAAATACTGTGATGAGGCAATAATTGACGGAGCGACGGTCGTCGAGAATCGAGCTTTATGGTTCTCCTTTTTTCTTTTATGAGCTAGGTATTCTAGCGGCAGTAAAGTAAGTATTTTCTTTATGTCTTACTTTTCCACTAATGAGACATGTTTTTTTTTTATCAAAACGAAAATGTTTCTAACACGTTTTTCAGACACACTTCCTGGAAAACTGTTATTTTCATCACAAAAGACCTCGCGTGACTAAACAAATTGTGATTGAAAGAATCCACTTTAAATCAAGACTGACATGTCACATGCCGTCACAACGTTAAGAGTTATATCATCAGTGACTGATGTACCTACTACTCCTACTTTCTAATAGTAGTCGCACCTTTACACAAGTACTTCCACAAATTCTTTCAAGGAATACAAACAAGACAGCTAGCTCATGTCAATGTATTTCCAGTCGCAGCCACGAATTCTTGGCACTCAATCACGTTGGTAATTCTGGAGTAACATTAACCACGAAGGACTCCATTAAATGCTAACAACTAGTAAATGGTAACTACAGGTCTATTGTTTTAACATTATTAAATTTACCAGCATATCAAGCTACAACAGTTTGTCTTTTTTTAATAGATTTACAAGTTTATCTTTTAAAGAATTAGGTTCAAGGTTGATTGTGGTTTGACACTTTCGGGTGGCTTGATGTTCTGGCGTTTGTATCTACACATATAAGAGAAGTTGTTAGAATTTCGCAGGCTTGACGTAAACACCGCAGACGGTGTTTATATTGTGCAGTGAGTTCTTAAGAAACGTGCCGTCTCGCTACAAATGAGACGGTCGCGTTGATATACAAGTGCTGTTTATTTTTCTTAGCGCTTTTTTTGAATCTCAGACTCACGGAGGAAATTATACGCAGTTCGTTTCTTAGATAGTTTGAGTGTTAGTGGATGGGTGGCGTTTCAAGTAAATGATGTTTACGTTGAAGAAATTATTATGTCAGTTAATGTGGTGTTATATCAACGTTTCTACTTGGGTTTTGTACCAACTGTCGTGCCTATCTCTTTGAGGATTAGAGGGTCCCTCGGTAGGCTTTATTTCTAGTGATTGACAGTATTAGTTCCTGTGTAATACAGGTTGAACCTAACATTATTTAAATATATCTAGGTGTTTGGTTCCTAATCCAGAGTGTTAATCTGTCTAATGGCAGACCCAGATTCCGGTTTTTTGTAGCAATCTGACCAGAGTAATAATTGTGACCGGGTCAGAGTCGGCCAATCAAGCAAGAGGTACTCTATCAATAACACTTGTAACGGAATATTTACAATGTTTATTATTTGTTTTGAGTTCCCGATATTTCGGCGCTGTTGCAAACGCCATAATCGCGGATAAACTGAAGTTATTGCGGGTGGGTGTTTATGAGCAGACAAATAGGTCTACTCTCTTTCTTGTTCGTTTTTTGCGCTCCGTACCACTACCACTGTCACTCACAACTCGATTCTGTTCCCGACACACGAAACTCACTGTGTCCACTCGCGAACTTTTGCGGCACTTTTGCGGTTTATACACAATTGAACTACTGAATTCTAGGCGCTTCACAGTTTGACCCAACCTCCCGGTTGATGTTCTTATATTAAGTTATATCAACATTATTAAAAAAAATCCGGTGAAGATTTTCTATTGGCGGGTTCAGAATGATGTACAGAGCACGGTAAGCGTTTTGGAGTCGGTGCCCCTTACACCTTATAAAAACCTCACCTTGTAAAATATACCCTCATAATTATGTATGTTCACCAACATGTACCAGGCTGGCATGAATTCGGTAAAGTAAAAAAAATACATACCGTATTTTAATAATCATGGGTTGGTGAGGTCTCCTACGGCCATACGCTTATCTGGTCAGTCTTCTTTTACTGTAGTTCGTTTTTTCCAGTTTCTTGCTAAAGTTTCAGGTTTTCTTTTTACTTCGCCAGTCATCTGACGTAACAACTAACATGGATAGGTAATTTTTATTTTTGTTCTTATTTACGGAAATCGGTAGGTGTGAACCACCCGTGTTTTAAACGCGGCCCGTCTGAATCTCGCCCTATAACCGCGCTTCCACACTTACAAACAATCTCTAACGTTTATTCGATAATTTCTTATTCCCTAAATCACGTTAAGGGGGTTATTCTGAAATACTGACGAACTTAAACAGCCAAAAAAATCAGCGTGTATTAATAATTTACTAGGTACCGTAATTTCAATTGATTACTTATGTCTTTTGTGACAACCTCCTGAATTTTGACGAGGATACAAAACAACGCGTTGTATAATATGCCATAGCTGCTATCAATTTTCAAGCTTACTGCTTGAGACAAAATTTCATATTCTCGGAAATATTATCCAGCTAGGAGCTCCTTACAACACAACAACTAGATCGTTTAACTTATTCTAAGCTGGATTTTTACAAGGAGCTTAATAGATTACAGCTTAAATGTTGGGCTTCATCGTGCAACCTAAGCAAGTCTAGGTAGGGATTTTAAAAGTCGCTTGGTAGATACATTATTCTGCAGTGTCAGCAATAAACCTTTCAAGTAACGACTAGAATGTTTCTTAAGTTTATAAACATGTATTAGGCAGTAATTTTACAAGTTCTACTTAAGTAAACTCACGGTAAATAAAACTAGTACGACCGGTATATAAATGTTAGATGTGTACGTTTATTAGTTTCTTTATTTTTTATGTTGCGCAGGTCACATAAACTGGTTTAAGATTAGGAAATACATGTACCAACATAGCAACGGTATAACTCACAGAAATATATTAAAAAAAAATCATTATTTATTATATCTATGGTATAAATAGTAAATTACAATACAACACAAGACCAAGGTCGTGCGAAGTATAATTGGGTTTTTCCACCAGGAATTTCTCAGTTCTCCGGATCCTGGATGTATGCCCAATTGATGTCAATTGGCACAATAGGGGATGATCACATTTTTTTTTCTTTGTCCGTCGCGTAGTTTATTAAAAAATATTGGACACGTATTTTTCACGTGGTCATAAAATTACGGAGATATATTGAGTTGAAATGGCGCATGACGTCACATGTAGGTAAGTTTTATACCTACTTGTGACGCACTGAGCCCCCACTCTCCTACTTTAATGAGTTTTAACTAAGTAATTTTTTGATATTTTGATAAAACAAAAAATACGTGTCTAATATTTTTGTATCACCTGTCTACGGACAAAATAGAATGTCGTTTTCTTTACCCAGTCCGCACCCCTATTCTCAAAAACACAACTGAGGAAATGTCAGTCTACCATAAGTTCATCTCTAATCATCTGAAAGGTGAGGACCTTTCAGAGATGAAAAGGCGTGATGTTGCGTTATTTTCTTTAACTTACATAATACTTAAAACTCATCCTTCCCCTCGAAAAATTTTCTTGATGGATGGGGGTACTCTTTGAAACTCTGAAGTTATCTTAGGTGTGATCAAATACCATCAATATTCGCATGATCAAAATTAATCCATCAACCAATCAATTTTAATATTGAAACTCCACTATCCAATTCTATTATACAGCCAGTATCTTTTTTGAAGTGAAATTTCTTATGCGACTTCCAACAAGTTTAACTCTACCATTTCTAAAACTCACTTAAAGATGGCAGTATAACAAGATTTGTGACTACGTAGTTCTACTAGGTACGCAAGATGGCGTGCAAACAGTCATGCATTCGACTCTTCGGTGTTTCCATGAGTAGAATAACCTCGATAAACTAATACAACAAGAAAACAACAAAATATTATTTAGAAGCTCAATAAAATAACGAGAGTGAATGCGTGGCACTCGAACGCATGCGTGTAGTATTACGAGGATCACTTCTTCCGCGCGGAGGGACTCCACGCACTATTTTTTTATTATTCTGCCTTTTCCCCTACTCAATGATCATCTTCTTGCCCTTGTCCTATGTTATTTGGGGTTGGCGCAAGACAGTTGCGTAGTAGTTTCTTCCATTCTCCCTTTTCAATCGTCACTCTATCATTTACTCTTTCCTTCATTCATTCATCCACTGCAAAACAATCATAGATTTTTTTAGTCATTTAGCATGTCTTTGTAGGAACACTAGATACTCTAGTTTGTCTTGTTCAACATCAGCCCCTTCAACTTCCTCATTCAGTTCCACAACCCAACTCCATCAATGCCTATAAAAACATTTCATTGGCACAAAATTGAACCATTGGTTTAAGAATGATACCAAATAACAGATCGCGTCGTTTAGTTCGCTTCACGGCTGTAACGTGTGAAGCCAGCCGTGGCTAATAGTAAGTGTACTGTCAATGTGTAGACACATTGGCACTAATATATTACTACCATAGGTCTTGATGTATTGTGGTGGAGGCGCCACGGCCTAAAATGTTTAAGAGCTCCTTATTTGTAGGGGAAGTTTCACTTTTACTGGGGTTGATATAGCTATTTTAACGTTAAGCCGTTGGTCCCGTCTGTTATTTATACATCTTTGACAGTCTACAGCTGGTCACTATCATGAAACCAGGGCTTGTTAACGTTACCAACTAACAAAATAATATCCGTTACTTAACGTTAATTCCAATGTGATACCTGATTAACTTTACAAAAATATAACGTTATTTGATAACATTACCAGTAATTTAACGTTAAATACAATTAACCTAATATACGATAATAACGTTACTGTACCGTTATATTAGCTAAAACCCGGTCACATTCAAGGTTGTGTGTGGTATGTGAGATGCTTAGTTGCTAACCATATACTGACTCCCTCAACCATGACCTAGCGACCCACGAAATGCGGCGTTCGCAAGGTTTGGCGCAATTAACGGTTATATAAATTAACGATAAAAATTTGCAAAAATAACGTTAATTCTATTAACGTTATTTTAATATTTACGGTAACACTGACAAATGTAGGTAACGTTACGAAAATTTGACCGTTATTTAAAGCCCTGCATGAAAGTCTGGCAACCAGTCTTATTAAGGGCGATCGTATTACCTGGGTTGAAGAGCAGTCGCTCCGTGTTAAATACTGCTCATCATCTGCCTAGCCTTTTTCCCAAACTATCTTGGGGTCGGCTTCCAGTCTGACCGGATGCAGCTAAGTACCAGTATTTTACATGAAACGACTGCCTATCTGACCTCCACAACCCAGTAACTAGGTAATACGATACCCCTTGGTAAGACTGGATGTCAGACTTTTTGGCTTCTGAATACTCGTAACGACTGTCAAAGATCTACAAATGACAGCCGGGACCAACGGCTTAACATTTACAATTATGTTATGGTCACCCATCCACGAACCAACCTCGGAAAGCACGGTTTTACCTTAAAGATCGACCTGGGCGGCTGTTATTATTGAGCCACGAGCTCCTCCGTATTAAATACTGGTATTCAGCTTAATCTGGTAAGACTGGAAGCCAACCCCAAATAGTTAGAAAGAAGCTAGGCAGATGATGACGGTGTAGCTGCTTCAAGTTTTAAAAGCAATTCTCAGCCGAATCTTAATTATTTGATAGCAAATTCAGGCATGTGAGTTCACTAAAATGCTGTCTTATACAAATCAAGGTCATGATAAGGGAGTTTGCTTTGACTTTTAGCTTTTTCTAACCAAGAGTATTGTTATACATATACGTATCAGTATCACATATAAGATACGTATAATAATGATAGGTACCTTTATTACATTATAAGTAAAGGTAATATTAATTTGAGTGTTAGTTTGATCTGTGCTTAAATTAAGCAAATGCGCGTGTGTTCACGCATAACTTGAAGTAACCGGTCGTGTTTGCTATCACTCCTGAGTCACACTCACACCAGAGCAGTCCCTCAGGTCCACGCCACATAAACTTCACACCATTTATCTGCATAACTATTTATATCACCTCCATGCAAACATCGCAAATCATTCCTGATATTCCATTTCTATTCCAGTCCAAACTCAGCTAAAAATTTATAATTTATTCCATTATACATTAAACTACAATATCCAAAGCTGAAATCTCACTAAAACAGAGTGTGGATAATTCTGGAAACGTCAAGCATAGAGTGGGTCAACAGTGGCGGTTTTATATTTAAGAACAAATGATACGGTGCCTCCATTAATGTTTCAATGTTCGGGCAGGTAGACTTGCTAACGGGGTCGGCGCGGTTATACTTAGAGCGATCGAAGCATGCTATTATTGGGCTGGATTGTTTCGGATCAACGCCTCGTGATATCAGCTGCCTTCCCGCACCTGACGGCTAGACCACTCATTAAAAAAGACTGCTAATTAACACTCTTTCTCCATAGATCACCGTCTGTTTATTAATAAAGAACTGGTCGGATTATCTTAATGGCGGTCGGATTAATAGAAGCTGCGGACTTCAGACCACTTGATTTATTTAAAGCTAGAAATCGTAGGCCGCCTATCTTATTACTGTAATTTGTTTTCCAACGTTCTAGTTCAGCTGAATTATTATTTGGTTGCGGCCTCTAAGTCAGAAGACAGCCCTCGCATTGCCATTTATAAGTTTGGAATTTAGTGTTTGGTATTGATTAATAATTAAGGCGGTATTTATGTAATCATTTACATAAATACCGCCAAGCCAATTAAGCTTCGTGTGAATATTCCGGATCACTTGGTATTTGTTAAGAGTTCTATTAAGGTGCTTGTCCTCCACAATGAATTGTTCTCAGAGCATATACTTAAGCTAGTGTGCTCTTTGAAACAAAACAAACGCAATGTTTCTTTAAATTACCACAAATGGCAGCTATGTTCTAATGGAACTTCACTAACCCATTTTCTTTTTGTTTCAGGTAGAATTATGCAATAAATTGCACAAGAAGTTATTTGACTGTACAATCCGATGTAGACGTGGAAGAAACGTAAGTTAACATAACGAGATTCAATCTTAGCTTAAGATTTTATGAATTATTAATTTCGTATCTCAGACGGAGCTGAATAATGTCGCGTTTTGTGGAAATTATAAAATTAATTTCTTGAAATGGCCCAATTTAAGAATCGTCCAGTCTCAGGATTTAGTTTTAAGATCTTTTAGAATTAACTATCTGTTGGGTGTTTTCAAGAAACATTTTAACTGTTTATTATGAATACCACCCAGCGAACAGTAAGTTTAATAGCCAGTCAATAAAATGATGAAACAAGTCTTTAGCCGTCATGGTTGTCAAGCAGTTCGATAAATCTCCGAATGAGCCAGACAATCAGTGTCAGTCATTGACCAGCTGATATTGAACAAATTAATGAGATTGGATTGATGTGCAGCGATGCCACCAATCGATTCGTCACAAAAAAAACTAAACGTTTTATGGCCGAGAGAAAATTTATCTTCAGTTTATTATATATCCATCATCAGTTTACGAATTGAATGACTTTATTTACATTGATCTAGCGAGTGCGTCAGTTCGATAACGTTTAATGTTCACTAAGAAATAACATACGAGGTTATACTGTATACGTCTTCACAGATCTTGCATGGAAAGCATTATTTTCTACGTCAGCATCTTAGATTCGAATATCGTTAAACGATAAGCTCTATCGCCATCTTAACACAGCGTGAGAGAGCCATAAAATATTTATATTGTGCGTAGAGTCCAGTTTTTTTTAACATCAAAACATTTTTATTCTGAAATCACGGCTAAAATTAAACGCGCCAAGGAAATAAAAGTTAATCTTAATGAGCAATAAAAATGGAATGATATCAGATTTTTTACATTTTCTCCAAAATTTAATGTTAACAATTTAAAGAGGAAAGAAATTCTCATTGTTAGCATTAAACGCTGGCGGAGGGTGGGTGGCGTAATAATAGGACATAATATATTCAGGGCGAGTCAAATAAAATTAGCACGGTGAAAAATGTAAACGGTCCTTTTACTGCCTGGAGGACGTGTAAGTATTAGCTTGTACCGAGTGCGCCTTCAGAGGGGAGTGCCGCTGCTCCGTACGGGCACAAACGTGCTAGCAGATGAGACAAATTCGCTCCCATTTCTCACAAGCAGCAATAAATAAAATAATTTAAATGATGATGATTGATGAATGATGATGACTGCCTCGTTGGTCTAGGGGACGCAAGGCTGCTGACCATGAGGTCTTTTTTTTATTTTATTTTTTACGGATGGGAAATCATCAAATGACTTCTCCCGCTCTGGGCGGAGCAGGAGGGAGTGTCAGACTTGTACTGACTAAAACCTACCCATGTTCCTTCTTCGCCCTTTGTGTTCCAGGGCCGCGGTATCTCTTTCGAACAACCCGCAGCTGACCATGAGGTCTCAAGGTCGATTTCCAGGTCGAGCAGTCTTATTGGTTTTTTCCATCTTTCTTAGTAACCACGGAGTCTAGATTTTGATGTAATGTACTGATGGAATAGCTTAAACATAACTGGCGAAATGTGGGTATACTATTAGATTCATCTCTGCTTATCCTCTGGGAATTACAAGGCGTGATGTTATACTATATTATTATTATTAAAATACACATAACACCTCCTTACATTCGCAATTTTTTATTCTGTTAGTTCTTTTATCACCTAACAAAACTCTAAAGAGTTGTATCTGTTACAAAAAGATACACTTCTAACGTTCTTTATTTGCGTAAAACTTCTACCATTTGTTTATCAGGCTCTCCAACAACAGAAAGTTTTCTTTCAGAGAACAAAGCTCAGTATAATAAATCGTTTTAAAGAATTTATAAGATACTTATTTGGCTGGCAAAGTGTAAAAGTTCTTCAATTATGCGTTCGCTATTACACTATTCGCTTTAAATTTTAGAAATAATTATTTAAACTAACACGTGAAAAATTGTTTAACCTCAGAAATATGAAAGAAATTATGAAACAAGAATGATAAATTAAAATTCTAGAAAACCGAGATGATAAATTGGAGAGGATCATAAAAATAGTGTTTGCGGGAATCCAACTGATTTCTTTGATGTACGTCATATGAGTTGAAATGATTTGAGTGAAAGCGATTCAATTGGACTATACTGTTAGTGATCACATTTCCATTACCGCAATAACGTAATCACTGGCGCACTTTACTGACATCTGCCGGTATTGTTCGCTTTTGATCTTGAGATCAGGAACGCTATAAAGGCAATCGACTTAGAACCCTACCAGTCTGGACGTTTCCATTGCTAAAAATAAATTGTACGTACCATTATACAGGGAAAAAGGAACACCGACGCTAAAACGGTAATCACGTATTCAGTAAATGTTCATTTTGAACCCCTCCCACATACAAATTTATCGTCGGTTATTAAAAAAAAAAAACAAGATGCTTCCTACGAAACCGCATGACCTATACCTGTCAAAATTGAACATCAGTTATTTTTTAATACTTACTAGCAAAGTTTAAGTTCTAGTTATGGAAAAAATAATTTAAAATTAATGAAATTTCTGAAAGGTAAATGGATCAGCCATCGCAGCACATGCGAATGTCTTCTTGATAATTATTATCCTTCAGCCTTTCAGCTTTCAGACTGCTGAATTTCGCTTGAAAAGCATAACTAATTCCTTTCCAAGAAACTTGTCAATTAGAGAACCTATAATTACCTAAATGTCTAAAATATGTGCTTCTACCACAATTTGTAGAAGTTTTCCAAGAACAACAGAAAAGGCACCTATTACAGCTTATTATCATTAGAAATTTACTGCGATGCTTGCCGTAATTATTTAAATGCATTTCTATCGGATTCTAATGATGCTCGCGTTGACACAGTTCTGTAATTTCCAATGATAATTTATAATTTAACGAACTTTGATTGCGTATACTTTGAGTAGAAGTTTCATGGGGTTTGATTTAGTAGTCGAGTCTAGTCGAAAATATACTGATTAGGTATGTGACCTGAAACGTGGTACACTTACAAAGATTTAATCACATAACAAAAATGAAGTGTCAAAATCTGTGTTGTCTTTCTTATAGAAAAACTAAAAATCTGCAGTCAAAACGTCAAACTCCCCCCGAAAATAAACTTGACTTTTAAAAACACTATTGGCAAAACAAAGCATCTGTAGAAACATCTGGAACGTCTTCGTGAAATTTTCTGCTACTTCTTTTTTTCCCTTTAGCTGTCCCACTTTGGGCGTACCAATAGGAAGTGAGTGTGTTTACTTTACGGTTACAAAAGTTTTTCATAGCTTTTGTCTCTGATGCTGGCACTTTTCAATACGTGCTCCGAATTAAACTTGCATTTTGAAGCCGGAATTAAAATGTTCATTTTAAAATGCAGTTCTTTTTTGTGTGCTTCATGGTTGTTGGTAAGGACATTTTTGCCCGATTTCACCCCTATGCTGCTGATTGTGAATTATTTTCTGTAACAAAGCAATACATAAATTGAATGACAAATAAGAGTGTCTCAGCAGTAGGCTCTACGTCCCATAAATTAGATATCAAAATAAACACACAAACTTAACAAAAACAAAACTGCAACTTCATCAAAAATCCGCACCACTTATTCCAACATACCACAATCTTGTTCTATTGCAAATGGCGCTCGCAATTTCCGACATTACGCGAACAAACGATCGTATTAGCCTGAAAAAGGCTCTTAGCGTGTGGGTTAGTGGCGTTGAACATATGAATGGAGTTAATTGGACAATCAGTTCATTGAGGCGTGCTGAGTCGGGCAGTTTGGCCGGCGCAGGCGACGCATGTGCCAGTTGGCGGCATCTCTCGCTAATCAGTCCAGAGGGGTATTCTTGTGGCAATAGTTAGCCGTCGAACGCAAAATCGAATTTGAATTGACTTAGGGTGGAATTTGATTGGTTCGTTTTGAAATAGGGGTTTACGTGGTTACAATTGGTTAAGCTTAATTTCTATAGTATGATGATTTAAATAGAGTATTAGAAGTTGAATATTAGAGAGACACCCAGTTTTCTTTTTTATAGATCAGACCTTAATCTGAATAAACTGAAAGAGGTTAATCTACCATTTTTCAAGTGAGTAAAACTGTGGGAATACGTATCTAAGCAGTTAAGCTAAATGTAAATGATTAATAATATAATAGAATATAATATCTTAAAAGTACAATAAAAAAAATACAATATGAATTCGAAATTAACGATTTAGGTATAATAATGTTAGATGCCTGTACTAGGATAATCCTGTATCACAGGCTGCGGGAGCTCTAACAATATGCTATATGTAGGACAGTAGTTTTTAGTTTAATATTTAAGATCACATAATGGAAAACAATTGAATTGAATTTGCTCCGTTGAAAATATAATATTAGTCTACGTGAGAATGTTATTGTTGATTTATTTTATTGCACTGCTTTGTGTAGTGACGTGGCTATATCAATATTTGAGGATGCGTACAATTATAATATGGTATTTGCACTCAGATACAGTTGAAGGAATTCACTTATTCAACATCAGTGTCGTCATGGACGACGTAATTAATACTTACAATAAAGTCCATTTCAATTCTCTTTTGTGGAATCTAACTTTTGTTTTTTTTGACGGAAAATTTAAAACCACTTTATACGCGTATCTCAGTGTACAGGAGATCTGTACAAAGCGAAGCTATGTTATATTGTTTTTTTTTTATCGAGTTGTTTGCAATTGCGTCTGCTGAGGTTCGATTACCAGGTCGGGTAAGTGTTATTGGGGTTTTCCATCAAGAATTTCCCAGTAGCAGACACGGCGTCTGGATTAGTGCCCGATTTATGGCAATAGGCTCGCCCCCTATTGCATGGGACTTAAACATAATTGGATAAAGGGGGGTGTACTACACCTCTGTCTAACCTTTCGGTGATATAAGGTGTGATGTTTTGTTAGAAAGACAATAGTACTACGAGTGATTTCAGAATAGTCAACCAATTCTTCCACAAGCTCGACGGTATGCCACTAAGTGCTGATTAAAAGTTACATTTGTTGGCAAAGGGAACGACGCAAGATCCTCTAAAATGAACAATCTCATCTGTTATTCTAGCCTTTTAACAGATTTTCATTGGAGATACGTGTCCACTGCTATTCTTGCTTTCGCTAATAGATTTTTTTTTACATTTTAATTTAGAATCATGATTGTTGGAGAAGTAAAATGAGTTTATAAGGATAGTTACTTTTAGTTTGTGGTTTTTGCTTCTATAGGCAGAAATAGTATGTTAATGTGTATTTACATACCCATAAGCTAACCTTGCTTAGAGTTAATTTTCAACGAAGCAGTCAACCTAAACATATCGCAAAACAATACCAAACTGACAACTCACCGGCATCTTGTACAGACGTCAACACATCTACCTACACAGTCTTTCAAATTTCTTTACCTAACAGATTTTCAACCTTATCGTTAAAGAATTAGTTTCAAGGTTGATTGGGAAAATTTGACAGGTTCGGGTAGCTTGAGCTGCTGTCGTCTGTACACGACATTAAGAGCGTTTACACCTTACGGCATTTCATACAAACTTTCAAGTTCTTATTTTCCGAAATTACTGAACGAGTTAATGAAACTTGATAACGATTAACGAAACTCATAAGCAGGATACCGACGTCTAAAAAGTTACTAAATAGTAGACTATGCACCAAGGGGATAAAGTAGTGTCTTATGTAGCGGGCGCCGTACTGAATCCCGAGCAAAACGAAGGATTCTAGCGTTAACTCCCGAGCGGAGCGAGGGTGTTTAGAGTTAACTCCCGAGCAAAGCGAGGGAGTTAAGACAAGAATCCTGAGTGCAGCGTGGGAATCAAGGTCGCCCAAGACGAAGGCCCCTTTATCCCCGAGGTGAATACTCTACTTTTCACACCATCTACGAGATAATAAAAGCAATAGTACTAGAATCAAGTATTCCGGAGTCAAATCACTATCGTCACTCAACATTTTTGTGAGAATTTGCAATATTTTAAGTTATTTGTTGTGTAACAATGAACAAAGCAATTTCCAGTATTCGCGCCTTTTTTCTTTTAATTATATTCTATCTCGTGGTGGCCAGTTCGATTTTTGAACAATTTTTTTTTGTGCAGTTAATAATGGTGAATGCGTGAATATTCGTATGCGATTTATGTTCCAAATTCAAATCACATTATTGACCAGCGGGTCATAATGCAATTCAGTACAATATTATTGCCCTGCTAGACCTCAGGTCGTTAATGACTTACTTTTCACACCACCTGCTCGATAATGTCAAATTATATGTCATGCAAACCTAACCTAAAGTAAGTCATTAACGACCTGAGGTCTAGCAGGGCAATAATATTGTACTGAATTTCATTATGACCCGCTGGTCAATAATGTGATTTGAATTTGGAACATAAATCGCATACGAATTTTCACGCATTCACCATTATTAACTGCACAAAAAAATTAATTGTTCAAAAATCGAACTGGCCACCACGAGATAGAATATAATTAAAAGAAAAATAGAACACAAATTAAAAAGAGGCGCGAATACTGGAAATTGCTTTGCTTTGTTCATTGTTATACAACAAATTACTTAAAATATTGCAAATTCTCACAAAAATGTTGAGTGACGATAGTGATTTGACTCTGGAATACTTGATTCTAGTACTACTGCTTTTATTCTCTCGTAGATGGTGTGAAAAGTAGAGTATTCACCTCGGGGATAAAGGTGCCTTCGTCTTGGGCGACCTTGATTCCCACGCTGCACTCAGGATTCTTGTCTTAACTCCCTCGCTTTGCTCGGGAGTTAACTCTAAACTCCCTCACTCCGCTCGGGAGTTAACGCTAGGATCCTTCGTTTTGCTCGGGATTCAATACGGCGCCCGCTACATAAGACACTACTTTATACCCTTGGTGCATAATCTACTATTAGGTTAGGTTTGCATGACATATAATTTGACATTATCGAGCAGGTGGTGTGAAAAAACATTTTCGAATGAAGTTTCATTAAAATCGGTCTCGGCCGTAAGGTGTAAATGCTCTTAACCTCTTCACCGCTTAGAATCGTGGAAAGATCAGCTGACTTTTCGGTTTCAATACTAAATCCAAATCACGATAAAGTAATCTTAATCCAGTAAGGCTGGATAAACCGATAAGACGGTTAAGAAGTTACAAATTACGTTATGTTGTTATGATTAACCATTTCTTATAAATAATAAAGTGTTCTACTATGTTCTAAAATTACGCCGTTTAAACAATATACGTCAGCACATCAAGGCTACAACAATCTGTCAAATTTCTTTAATAGATTTTCAACTTTATTATTAAAGAATTAGGTTCAAGGATGACTGGGAAAATTTTACAGTTTCGGGTAGCTTGTACGTGTCTGTACATTCGAAAGGATTTTCCGGAAGATAGTGTTAAAGTTATTATAAGTTATGGATGGACTGTGTTAAGGATGTTATGTCAAGATGGAGGTGTTTGATGAGATTATCCTTTATCCTAGTATTATAAATGCTAATGTAAGTTTGTTTGTTACGCTTTCACGCGAAAACTACTCAACCGATCATCATGAAACTTTCTACACATATTCTTGGAGGTATTAGCAGTAACATAGACTATATATCATCACGCTACGACCAATAGGAGCGGAGCAGCAATTAAAAATGTTGCGATAACGGGGAAAATGTGACGCAGACGAAGTTGCGCGGGACAGCTAGTCTAATTTCGCGGTGTTTGTTACCAAACTCCTCCGAAACAGCTGAACCGATTTGTATGAAGTTTTGTGGGCATATCGGGTAGGTCTGAGAAACGGCCAACATCTATTTTTCATACCCCTTAAACCCATCAAAATTGCGACATGAACGAAATCGCGGACAGCAGCTAGTAAGTAATAATAATGGCGGAGTATGGAAGACCCTACTCATTTAGGGTTGGCCCAGCATGTCTTCTACATGCTGGGCCAATCCTAAAAGAGTAGGAATAACGGCAGAAGTATGATGAATGTTGAAGTTATCAATCAACTTGCGTGTTGCAATTTGCTGTTTGACAACGGTTAAGTTTCTCCCACACTATTTTGTCTCTTCAATAAACGATTGTTATCCACCTTAAGAACTTCTTTGAAAAAGATTCGTCAGCCTACTTTATAGTACCAAACGACTAACATAAGTAATTCAAAAGCCATCAGTGGTTACTAGTTTTATGTGTACCTACCACTGTCCCAAACCACTTAACATTAAAGATCGATCAAGAAACACAATAAACTGTATCTCTAGACTCATCATCATTATTCCAATTTATCGGGGCGGCACGTCATGTCTTCTTCTTCCATACTTCTCTATTGCTCGTCATCTCAGCAGTCAACTCTTTTCTAGCCATGTCATCCTTCACACAGTCCATCCATCGTTTATTTGGTCTTCCTCTACTCTTATAGCCATCTACATTCATACTCAACATTTTCCTCACAAAATTTTCCTCATTCCTCCTCTATGATTACACTGGTCTACAGCTTTTTTGCGCATGGGTCATATATACCTTATTTTTATTGCATTTATAGCTAGGTATAAGAATAAGAACAAAAAATTGCTCTGTATTTGCTTTTGTGCGAAAAAATGCAAAAAACCAATTCAATAAAAAAAAACAGTTTTTTTTTTTACACAGAAATGATTTGTTAAAAGATAATGAACGTCCATTTATGATTTATTTGTCTTAAAGTAGGGTTCAAATGTTTAAAAATTAATTGTTTTGGTTTTCCTGTCATGTTCAACAGAAGTTTCTTTAATCAGCCCCCAAATATAATAACCCATCACGCTTTCAGTGTACTTGCTTTGGTAACCTCTGTCTTTCAAATTTCATTATGTCTTGATGGAAGCGTTCCCCTTGTTCTTCCGAATAAGCTCCCATGTTACCCTTAAATTTATCCAAATGAGAATGTAACATGTGCATTTAGAGACATTCTACCGTATGTTCTTGCCTAGGTTGGTCCGTGGATGGGTGACCATAATTACATACCAAGTTTCCTCCGTGCCTCGGAAAGCACGTTAAGCCGTTGGTCCCGGCTGTCATTTGTAGATCTTTGACAGTCGTTACGAGTAGTCAGAAGCCAATAGTCTGACATTCAGTCTTACCAAGGGGTATCGTATTACCCAGTTACTGGGTTGTGGAGGTCAGATAGGCAGTCGCTTCATGTAAAATACTGATACTCAGCTACATCCGGTTAGACTGGAAGCCGGCCCCAAGATAGTTTGGGAAAAGGCTAGGCAGATGATGCTGATGATTGAAATCATCAGTTCGAGACTAAAAGTATGATATAAAAAAGATTTATATCATACTTTTAGTCTCGAACTTTGATAAATTCGCCACAAATATAGCAAAACGAGTCAGCGTCTCGTTTACAACCTGTCAAAGCCGTTGTGTACTGGTTGATACACGTAAGAAATACGTAAAAGACGTTTTACCTCAGTAATACGCAAACGCATACTGTTTGTTGTAAACGTATTGGCGATGCGTAACGCAAGAAACGATACTGCGCGCCCCTTACTGATCTTTCGACGGCGACAGCGCGCAATCACCGACATTACTGGGCGCGAAAATCAAAAATAGTTAAATTGCTATGAGTAACTTTTTTAAAAGCAAAAAATTTCTATGTCTAATCGCACTTTTTTATATATTTTCACTTATACAATCATAATATATTAAGTAAAACCGATGCGCAAGAAATTTTTATTTTTTTGTTGACCGGTGTTATTACATGTCCTCTCTAGGCTAACCCTTTACAAATCGAAAATCCCTGTAACTCCAGAAACACCGGCTTAAACATTCCATCCAAAAGAAAAACAAAACTAGAAACAAATCAACGTTGTTAGCATAACAAAGTAAACGGCGAAGCACTTGTTAGGTGTTACCCGACCGTTTAGGGTAGCCTCCTGTGCCGTGTGACAGTTGGTGACGAAGGGGAGCTTCGTGATTTGGCCTGGTTGTTCTGTATGTGCATTCGTTGAGGCGCACTCAAGTCGAAAAATCAGCACGCGTGAAGATGCGCCGTAGCCGGTATGGTAGGACAAGGACGGCAAACAGAGGAGGTGCGAGGAATAATTTCACGGTGCGTAAACCTGTACGTTACAAATTGTATAGACAGGTTGCGGAACCGGCAGAGTTATGGCGATCCTTTCTTGGGGTTTCTAGTGATGAAGGGGTTTTGATTTTCTACAACAACATCGTCACGCCAGTAAGCCCGAAGGGTAATACAGAGGTGTGTGTACCTTTAGAACATCACATTTTGCCAGATATCTCCAAGTCTCATGAATAGGGAGCGAACAGGGTGTAATTTTCTTTGAATGCCAAAAAATAACCCATGATGAGCAAATCTACGGATATTTCTATGGGGAATAAATTACGGTAAGTGAGGACGAGAGGACATGATCTGAACCCACCGTCTTAGCTCGGATTTTGATATTATACGCTAAAATCGTGCTAAAATTGATCTTGATTAGAATGTAGCATACACGAATAACATGCGCTTTAGGAGTTCCAAGACTTATCTAAAGTAATAACCGACGTATTATCGTAATCTGCATTCAATCTTTATAAAGGCATAACGTAAGCATTCGCGGACTGGTACTAAGTGGAAGTTTTGAAAAAAAAAAAAAACAAGGATTCCGCATGCATCAGATTGTCCTATTACACACATCGCCATGTTATGACTGCTTCTTTGGTTTAGTGGTCACATTTCTGCCGAGAATGAGGTACTGGATTCGATGCAGTCGGGCGAATTGGTTTTGAGTTTTTCCCTACGATGCAAATTTTGTTCATCAAAATTACAAATAGTTTATATTTCGTCACCAGCTCTCAATAACCACGTTAAAAACATGTCAACACTTGTGCATTAATGTGATGTGCCTCATGTGTCATTTATACTGCTTTTATCATCAACATAATGCCGTGCCAACATTTAGTGTACAGTTATAGAGACATTATTTCATAAAACTATATTGTGTTGTGGTTAATTTTCTTTAAATACATACAACATCACAGGAGGAGCTCATGGCTAAATAATAGAAGCCACACGGGTCGATCTTTAAGATTAAGCCGTGCTTGCCGAGGTCGGTCCGTGGATGGGTGACCATAATTACATACCGAGTTTCCTCCATGCCTCGGAAGGCACGTTAAGCCGTTAGTCCCGGCTGTCATTTGTAGAACTTTGACAGTCGTTACAAGTAGTCAGAAGCCGAAAGTCTGACATCCAGTCTTACCAAGGGGTTACGTATTACCCAGTTACTAGGTTGTGGAGGTCAGATAGGCAGTCGATGCATGTAAAATACTGGTACTGCTCCTCCGGTTAGACTGGAACCCAAGGTAGTTTGGGAAAAGGCTAGGCAGATGATGACATACAACATCACAGTTGTAAGCCTTGATGGGTAAGACGGAGTTGTTTTTTTAAGACACCGACGCTTCGACAGTTTTTGTAATAGAGGGCGAGCCTTTTGTGTTCAATCGGGCACAAATCCAGCTCCAGACTGCTACTGAGAAATTCCTTATTGAAAAGCTCAATAACCTTTTTGCCCAATCTAAGGATTGAAAACGGTGTCTCACACTCAGCTGAAGCGCTTGCGATAGCTAAAATAACTAAGCAGTCAGTTCTATAAATACTGAATGATTTAATATTGTGTGCTTGAAGATTGGTGGCGCCAGAAGGCACTAGGCAGGTCATGGAAACTAGCATGCAGATGACTCAGATTTTCGTTATTAGCATTACAACTAGTAGAATATGATAGCGATTGTCATAGTAGGTCTCTCTCCACTAGGGGTCGTGATCTCAATGCAAATCTTTATGTGGCCCATATACAGGGTGTAACGGAAAGAGTATATACATCCTTAAGGGTGTGCTACAGACCATCAAACTGAACATGTTTCTCATCATAAAACATGTTTTTCAGCAAAAAAAAAAATCTGCTGCCCCATAGAAAATTACAATACCTATTCGACCAAAATGTAAAGCCGGCTGATATTTTTTTTTGCTGCAAAAAAAAAATTATGTTGAGAAACATGTTCAGTTTGATGGTCTGTAGCACACCCTTAAGGATGTATATACCCTTTCCGTTACACCCTGTATACCGTTTTGCACTATAGATCTGCAATCCTGATAACAATTTTTACCCAGGAGCCAATGGTCGAGCTTATCAATAAGGCCGAGAGGTATTATAAACATTACTTCTTTGCTCGTGGTTAAACCATTCTTGCACTTATAGTTTGACAGTTGTGCAAGAGTACAGGTATGCCTAGCCAAAGCACAGACTACGTAACGTTTATAGAACTAGCTCTAAGCGAGGCGATGAAATGATTTGTAGAATGAATTCTGAATCTATAGTTTCTATATTTAAAGCGGAAAAAACTCAATGGTTCGGATGTGTTTTGTCAAGTGATTGGTTTTCATTTATTTATTTCTTGTTGTCTTTCCCTCTTTTTTAACTTATTGTCACGTCGCAAGCATGCTTAGCTTAGTAGTAAAGTGCTAAATTATTAGAAATCCAAAAATAGACAATGTTCCAGAGGCTGTTTTTAATGGAATTCATTTTATATCAGAGTACTAGCTGTACCCGGCATGCGTTGCAATGCACTTTTTCCTACCTACCTACCCTACCCTACCTACCTACCTACCCTACCCTACCCTACCCTATTATTCATCCCACACGAAGAGAAAACTAGAGACGCAAACACACACGTTAATAATTCCAGGAAATACTTAGTACCTTCTTAATATTTTCACAACCTGGTGATCTTTTCATCGAAAGTCTTCAAGATTTAGTCTCGCTCGCAGTCACTAGACCAATGGAGCGGTTAATGTTATTATCTTGCCGTAAATTCAATTTCCTAGACTATCCAATATCATTGCTACGCTCAAAAGGCACTTGAATTTTGCGTTTAATATCGCCAACCAGTATCAATTTGTATAATATATTTAAATTAAGCTATCGTTTTACGTTAAAACTTTGTATTAGCGAGAATGTTTCGAGCTAGGAATATGCTCTATCCCTGTCCGTGGGTGGTTAAAAGGTGAGAGGGGTAATATCAGTTTGATGAAGACCAGAAACTGTTTTGTGGTACGTGAATTACATCAAACCGCGGTATTTCGGTTGTTATTATGTTTCAGTACGGAATTAGTTTTCGAGCATTACATTACCTACTATCTTACATGCCATAGATAAATAAAATAAAAATAAATAAAAATAGCCTTTATTTACTCTGACCTTTGCACAATTCGTAATAAAAGAAAAAAAAAACATAAAACTATACTAACTTCTATACTTAACTATACTATACTAACTATACTTATTAATATGTTTTTTCCTGTTTGTTTATAACTTAATATTTAATATCAGTTACAGTTACCAGGTCAGGCTGTCTTGCGACATAGGCTTCCTCAAGTTCCCTCCACCTTTGCCTGTGTAATGCTGTCCTTCTCCAACATGCCATAGATACCTAATGACAAATTTATAATACCCACTCATTTTCATAAACATACAGAAGAATGGAAATTCAATCGTTTTCTTAACAAAATTAATGGTTTGAAAATAGCGACGCAACGGCTCTCCCATAATCATTTAATTACACAATAACAATAAATCCAAGAAATAACAAGCGGCACTTAATAACGCCTAATTTGCTTAACTATAAGAATCACCTAATTATCATGATTTAACTTAATCATTACTTTATTTAATTACAAACACAAGTAATTGTCTCAGTCTGCCGACAAATCGGTCTACATGGGAAATAGGTAAATATCTTTGAACCTATTTTGTCACCCAGTAGCGTTAAATGAAGCAATTTCCGCCCTTAAATTGACTCCCTCTACGAAATTACTTTGAGCAATGAGTTTTAACGCTGCTTAATTTTGTTAAGTGAGCAAAGAAACAAAAATTCTATACATTGTCGAGTTACTTAGTGCTTAATTACACCGGCTTGCTTTAATTTGAGCTTTATACTTCTGTAGTTTAATTTTAGTAGAGGCTATAATGCAATTTTTGTAAGTCATAATTAGGTGCCGCAAGGTTGCCTGCTTGTCGGTCTTTTACAGGCTGTACTTCGGTGAGTGTGCTCAAAAACTCCACATCCTCATTCCACCGTTCCCCTTCTACCATCGGACATCTCGATGCACTGCAAATTATCATCCCTACCATATTGCTATTCCACCAATTCGCACTAAGCGTTTTCAAACGTCTTTCCTAATGCGCACAGCAAAGCAGTGGAACTCTCTGCCTGCGTCTGTGTTTCCGATCGCTTACAACGCTTACGAAGCAAATAAAAAAAAACTGGTCTTTAGAGGTCATATGTAATTAACTAGCACTACTTCACAGACTTAATGGATATCGATATCTAATATATACAGAGTGGAATCCACGCTGAAAGAATGTCTCCAGTTCAGCGTGGATCAGAATGATGCAGTGTACTAGTACACCTTGTTAGTTACTATTGTTGTCTTGTTCCTACTTTCACAAGTTATCAAGGTCAAAGATGTTGCAAATTAGGTCTAGTATCTACCATTTCAAGGAATGCACCGAATTACCAGTCACCCTGTATATCAAGTTTACGCCGTCATCGCGTCACTGAAATATTTATAATTAAATTATATTTTTTGTCTCAATTGATGATTCTATCATTTGCCTGTAGATCGAAGTGGTTTAAAATATCAGAACTCAATGTTAAGCTCTGTTTAACATCAAACATTAAACTACATTTTAGTACATCTACTTGTATTTAGCATTCCTAAAATTAATATGGCATTTGTACTAGTATTCCCATGGAATGTTTCATGTATTTTGCAAGTCAAATAATATTCTATATAGTCTTTGTTTAACATATGGGATTAGATAAATTATATTATGTATGTATGTGTGAGAAGATTACGATACATTTATCTCTTTCTAAATGACAACGCATTGGGCATTAAGCCGTCTTAATGGTGATATTTATTCCCGTCTTTTTCGAATTAAATCTAATAGATATTGGACAGTTATATCCTGTCCTATTTTCGGCTTGTTTGTTGACTGGGAAATCCCTTTTTATTGTGTAAAGATTTAAATAGTTTACGCCGACTTGTGTTTTGTTTTACTTTACTTGGCTACACAAAGCAGTGTTTAATTATTCCATGGAGACTGCGAAACGTAAAGCCAGAGAAATGAATTAATTATAGGTATATCAAATAGACAAAGAAAAAAAAAGTATGTCTCTTACGTCAAAGAATGACAGCTGTGATTTGATTACATATATTCAATTAAAAATGAGCTCTGTGTTCTTAAAAATGATTTCTCCTTATTCGTATTCTCGCATTCTTCTTACCGTACCTACTTACATAACGGAATGAACCAACCATAAAACAGTAAGCACCAAAATTATATCCACCAAACGAAATTCCCAGACTTACATTAGAATCATGTTACCGAACCTAGTATCATTATGCAGAGATAAGTGGTGGGACAGACGGTGGCTATAATTCAAAAGGCCCCCTCTGACGGTAGCTTCCAAGAACTGTTGTCACGTATCCAAGCCTTGCCTTGCCTTAGTTAGAACCTCTCTATTTAACAAAATTGCTCCTCCTAAGGAAAGTTTCGTCGTTATAATATTTGGAATTTCTAATTTGAATATCGGAACAGTTATGTGGGATTGAAGCCGTTAATCAAATATGCTTTGTGAGCATTTTCTGATGAAAATTGGAGTATGTTGACCGGTAATGGATGATTTCATCTTGTGATAATTATTATTGACGGATGAATTACTTGATACTTTGTTAGAATTCACTGCCAGCTTCTTTGTTCCCTGATCACTATAATCTAGATCTCTTCAAAGTTCGAGTGATTCGGTTTCTTGTAGGCAAGCGAGCTTCACCCTAGGCCCCATCATCGCTTCACAGCAGGCGAGTTGCGGCCAAATTCAAGCCTTTTTTGGAAAAAAATAAAATGTGATTGTGAAAATGGTGTTGGTTGTTGTGACGCTACTTCCTTATGAAGATTTTTCTTTATTCTTTTGCTTGCTTCCCCCAAGGGATAGGCTTACCGTACATAGTGATCGGGCTAGGCGCGGGTGGCTTATTTCTACGCGGTTTAGAAAAGAGAACTGCCTGGCTCTTGTCGGGGTTCACCTCGATTCTCCATTTCCGGAACCAAGTGCCTAAGACGTTGGCCGAGGTTTGGAGGGTGCGGTAGATAGCGTCGTGACTGAGGCCAGTGTAATAAATGGCCGTGTCGTCCGCGAACAGGGCTAACTGAGCCTTCTTGTTCTTAGGGATGTCACTGGTGAACAGAGTTACTGGTGAACAGAGTTATAAGGGGAGAGACGACGGAGCCCTGAGGGACTCCGGCTCTAATAGGATGGGGGGAAAAAGTTGTCACTCAAGTGCAAGTTGCGCCTTTATACCCCGGTGATCCACCCCATTATGACGTACGCTTGCGTCGTGTATGCTCACACCAAGCCTAAGTACATCCATAGGATGCAAATCTTACAGAACCGGTTCTTACGTAGAGTCACGGGAGCCCCTTTTTATGTCCGTAATGACCGTCTACACGTCGACCTTAGAATGCCCACCGTCCTTCTGTTTATGAAACGTCTTTCGAAGCGTTTCTTCGATAACGCCATTAAACACCGTAATCCCCTGATCGCAGCGGCCGCCCGTTACGAACCCTCGCGCATTAGTACAGTACGCCGTCCTAGGCATACCTTCGTCACTCCAGATGATGCTATCACCCTCCTCCAGGACAGTAGCAAAGAGACTAGCACTCTTAAAAAGTTCCGACTCAAACCGCCGTCTTTCCGACCTCGCCGTCGAGGTCCGTCGCGACGTCCCGGTCCATGCCCTCCCCGACCCTCGCTCGAGCCAGCCCGCGATGCTGTGCCAGTAGTTTTAAATCAGCCCCTAAATAATGATACCATTCAGATCCAGCCTGTCCCCATGCAGTCCGGCCCCAGCGACGCCCTAAGCCGAGGTTCGTACCCCACAGGGGGTGCCCTTAGCGTGCAGTCGCTTAGTTTGTAAGTTTTTATGCCCTGGCTGGAGGCCTTACTCTTAAGGCACCCACAGGATAGTCCGGTTAAGCTGACGACAACCTCATAGGTAGAACTGCGAGATGCCATTCAGAAAAAAAAAAAGTGCTTTCCGAGGCACGGAATAAACTCGGTATGTAATAGGTGGTCACCCATCCATGGACCAACATACGCAAACGCTGCTTAACCTGACGACCGAGTGGCTGTTATTATTAAACTACGAGCTCCTCGAAATAGGTAACTGTTATTTAGGTCGTTATTATAAAACTTTCTTCCTCACGATATTACTGTGAAGTTCCCCGTTAAAGGTGACGAGGACCTGTAAGTTTACAATGTTTAAAGGTGAATGAGGTTATAAGCAAACTTATAATTACCACTTACTAAAATCTTAGGGCCTTTACACACGACATTTAGGCTGTGCTGCATCTGCGCGTAGATCGCACATTTTCCACTATATAGAAGCAGCACTAACTGTGTTTGAAAAGAATACACACGTAAATGAAAGCTGTGAGGCACATAAATACGCATAGGCCTTAATATTTGGTAGAAACTGCCAAATTGTTTTGGTCCTGGACACAACAATTCTCTCGAGCAACAAACCACGCAGCCAGGTTCTTTTGCCTTTTGGCATGGATCACCAGAATACAGTGTTTTTTTTTTATATAGACCTACTTTGTCGCACTGTTTGGCAAAAGCCTCCTCTATGGCTTTCCAATTTTTCTTATTTTCTTCCTTGACCAAAGTCCTTAAGAAGCCGTCAGCGCCAGCGGTTCTTGGGCCTGCCTCGGCTACGACGCGACGGCCATATTAATAACATAAAATTCGCTTGCAAAGTGGTTATAGCGGTAGTCTGTCAAAGTGAAAGTTAAGATTCACTAAACATGTAGGGGAGGCCTTTGCCCAGCAGTAGGATAATATACGAAAGGAAAAAAAAAACATTTAAGTCTAAGATTGGAAAATTCGCAGCCGTACTTTCCAGGGTATGGAAACCTCCATGACTGTCAATTGTACAGCAAATAGCAACAAGATAATTTATGATTCATACAAAAGGCCGCACTTAGGCGCTAGTAAACTTCCTAAGTGACGTTAAAAAGGCGTGTGCGCACGTCATTGGTTAAATAACTGAGTAATCATGATTTGCATCATTCCGATTATGTTTAGTATCATTTTTATTGCACACGTCTACCTAACGTAATATTCACAAAGTGTGATGAAAGAAGGTGTGCGCATAAACGTCATCACGTAGTTATAGACAAAACATATTTGTAAACCTAATTAAAGTTTTTTTGATCAGTATTATTATTTAGATGATATGATAGGTAGAGATTTTATAAACAGCTATGACGATATAATAACAAATGTAATACGCACGGCGATCAATAAAGCTACAAATAACCAGTTTTTGCTGATCTCTTATTGTACAGGAATTCTATACAAAGCGAGGCCATATCATACCTGAAATACCTGTGGACAAGACCAGCCTGTACTTTTCCTTAGTACTTACCTAGGCTAGGTTATCCGGGCTGTTTCCGCACTTAGCCTCTTTATTGTGCCATTGTAAGTACTTACCTATTTATATCAACTTCAGTAATCCCGCTAGCTAATTTATCTACTAAATACTCACCTATATTTTAATATCTTTATCAGGTACAATTCGTACTTTTTGAACATCTGTCAAGATATTATTGAATTTTTATCAATAATTTGATAAGGTGTTACCGTAGTAATATGGTAGTACTTGTAGAGATTTAGTTTTATCTCAAAGAGTTCTGATAAATCAGTCATCTCATCGGATTTGATATGATTACAGAGATGAGTCAATTTCTATAAAAAGTGGTTGCGTTATTTTAAAATATTATTTTATTTTTTATATATTCATCTTGTTTTCATAAATAGGTAAGAAAAGATATCAATCACATTGTCGAGATATGAAAAATTAAAAGATTCATGTTTCTTTAGAATTATTGATCCATGTGTTATTTATAAAGTCTTGTTTTGACAGACAAGACTTTTTAAAGGTAAAACAAGCAAACTTGGCTTAATCATGAAGAAAGTAAAGCACTATTTTAAACGAAAAGGTGCGCTAGACTAAAATGTTTCCTCTCACAGCAGTATTTAAAAACTTCCATTGTTCTCATTTAAAGTGCTAACAATTCCTTTAAATTCCGAGAAAAACTCAACGATACAAACCAACTGTTTTCCTTTGGACCTAAACAAATTAAAAGTTTATCCCTTTGTTCTTAGTTCACAAGTATCTAGGTGTCTAGATAGGAAATTGTAAATTGATAATGTAGAAATCGGATACTCTCACCCCCTTAATCTGGTTTGCCACAACCGGATCGAGGAAAGTACTTGCAACTTTCGCAGCCGGCGCAAGTTTTTAATTTCATTAAGAGTCAGAATTAGGGATTTACTTTTTATTTTACGTACATTCTCTATTTTAAGGACGGGGTCGAATGAATAACTTTGTGTAAACGGATTTGCATTTTGATTTCGTTGAGGTTTTTTTTTTCTGTTGAAAACTTTTATTTTGTGATGAAAGGTTGAATTTTTAGAAGAGTTTTTATTTATTTTCAAGTATTTACGTAACATCACAATGAAATGAGGCAATGGTAAAATGATTATTATCTTTCATATTTTCTAAACATCTCATTTTCATACTTGAAACTGAGATAGAATATCTAGTTTCCACTAGATATCAGTGTCGCTAGTCCAGCAGAAAAACGATAAAAACTGGGTTTGTTCAATTAATAATTTAAGTGCTCTTAGTTTGTTTGAAATTTACACTAAAATGTTTCACCTTTTATAGTCGAGTCGCACCTGTCGTGCTAAGAATAAACACTGGAGAAAAACAAGACGCAACTGCGATTACCCCGTAAACAAAACTACTCCAAGTTCTCTTTGTAATCAAGAGCTAAGGCGACAACTTATTTCATTTACATAAACAGTTTAGCATAAGCGAGAATATTTTATCTGTCTAACGAACGTCGTACCTCTTGTAGACGTTTTAATTTCCAATATTTAAGCGTTTGACTTCACGTTTTGATGTCACTAAAAAGTGAAAAGTTTTTCATGGAATCATCTGGATTGTTTGAAGCGAAGTTGTGAGGTTCTCTTTGAAATTGGATACGATCATGTTTTTACTAACGTTTGGTTCACCTTTAATGTTTTTTCTTGTAGAGGAAACTTTCAATCAACGCTTTTAAGGAAACCACAATGCATTAATTAACATACCTAGTGGCATTTAAAGTTTCAAAACCGACCGTAAAATTGCGTTTACCTATAAAATTAAAACAAAGTTCTAATCCTTTGAACAGCGATATAGTGTGTAACCATTTGTGGAGTGGGTCCGATGCATAAATCTGTAGTAAGTTAAGCTGCGTAAGCGTGGCTAACGGGCGGTTAGCGTACTAACCCCGGTTGAATTAGTCGGGACTCCAGTAGTCGCTTAATCGCCGCCGTCGCAAAGAAAACTTGCTATTAAATTAATGGGCATCTAGGCTGGGTTAATGGCCGTACACTGGCTTACATGTACCCAGAGGCAGAGTACGGAGACATCATGTATAGTAATTAGTAGGTGCTCGGTAGGTAAATTATTCGGCCGGTGTCGAAGCCCTTAACTCTAGGGTGCTTTGTCGATGCTCTGATAGGAATGTAGTATCGGAGTATTGAGCTTCATTAACGGGAATGCAAAGGTGTCATGGTACTTTAATGTACATTTAGGAAAATCATCTTTATTTATAAAGCCTGTGAGTTTTTCTTTGTTAGCTGGAATTCAGCACCAACTGCTGCAATTTACAGTTTCTGGGTACAAGATTTCTCTCTTTAAGTATAAGCAAGCAAACTTATATCTAAGTAACTAATATTCGGTCCCCATAAAATCAGCAGTGATCCAGTGAAATAGCTAGAAAGGGCGTAAGTACTGAGCTGACGAGTAATAGATAAGTATGGAAGAAGAAGACATTCTGCTCCGACCCCAAATAAATTGAATAAAGGCAGGAATGATAGAGACGAATGATGATGATCCACTGATGAATTTAAATCTTTAAGATAACTGTGATTAATTACAGCGGAAAAATACCAAGTACAATAACTCGCTAATAATTACATCAATGTGTATTGCGCATACGACACGACGCCGTCGCTTCTCGAAGGCGACCGAGGTGTTACTTAACTGTAGCATCGTAAGCGCCTAATGTGTTAATACGTTCGACACACGTGTTCGATGTATCGCTTCATGTACGTACTGTACGTCACTGTATACGCTGCTTTTGAGATGCGCTTACACGGGCAATTTTTGGCAATTGTGGTCAAATTACGTCTCGGCAGCACAGAGCATTTGACGGTAGTTCCAAGATTATTTTATTATTTCCTTTATTCACTTTTTATTCCGTCTCGGCAGCACAGAGCATTTGACGGTAGTTCCAAGATTATTTTATTATTATTTAGAAACTGTCAAAAATCAGGTACCATTACAAGGACAATTTTTATAGCAATTATTGCCTATAATAGTTACTGGGATGTAGTAAATTGATCAGTGGAATAATACTGGGCAACTTTAGTCCATATCGTGCGATGCCAAGATGATTGTTACCCGTTGATGAAGTGGCACGCCATATTGAACAATATGAAGCAACTAGTTTATTTGGTTACTACATTATTGCTCCACTACCAGGCAATAGTTGACCGCAATATTTAGCTAAAAATTGCCCGTGTAAGCGCAGTATTACAGCGCCATACGTCGCTTTACAGCGCTGTATGTCGCTGTAAATACACAGTCGCTAATCGGTATCGTAATCCGGTTCAGTTGCAAGGCCCTCCTGTCATCTGGTTGGCGTGCTGATCATTATTGATGTATTTGCTGTGTTTGTTAGCTAGATTTTGGCAATCTAACCAACGGTGCCTATGAGTAGTTAGAATGAAGAGCCTTCAGTGAAACTTGAGCCTAATTTCAAAATTAATTTCAAAATCCTTTACTTATCTCAAGGCAAGGTTAAAATAGATTATCGATTATTGTGTAATAACGATGCATATCACAATTCTTTAAACCTCAGTTTAACTAAACAAGAGCAGTGATCCCTATTGCAGACAAGTATTGGAGTCTACTTCCCCAAAAATAACCTTTAACACACACTATAACTCAACCATTTTTTTTTTCTGTCATATTCGCTCAAGCAGAAAAAAACTATGAGCACACTAAGCATTCTTAAAGCATAAATCAAGTAAACTTTCAATATAAGCTAACCGAGTATCCTCCGTTCCTCTCATTTGGCTGGACACTCGTGTGAACGGGCCATGGTTGGTGGTTTTCCATAGAGCATGCATTGTCGGCCGCATCTTTTTATACCGGCCAGCATTGTCCTCATAATGCAGGTACGTGCGTTTCCCACGGGCCTGTGCAATCATTTGTACGAGATATTGGTGGCCGACGGACTTCTGGTTTCCTAGGTTGTGGTTTGTCTATGATTGAAGAGCTCGTCTCTTTTGTTTTCTTGGAATATTGTCTAACTTTTTGTGAGGGAAAAATATTTGTGACAGCAAATTGTGAACATGAGGAAATCCACATTACATAACAAGCATTTTAACTCGGAAGGGCTAGGCAGAGTAAAGCATATAAGAAGCGAACCTACTGTCATTATCATGGCGCAAATTCAGACTCCAGGCTTACTAAAAAATCCTGATGGAAAAACCTATTAAAACTTTGATTGGAAGGCATTATAACAATTGCTCTAATCAAAGCAAGAGGTACACAAATACAAAATATAAAAGTAACCCCACCGATGATTTTAAAAGTGATTACTAACTAGAATTTGTTTGCTAGCTTATGCTTATAATTAAGCATTTAATCTCCCTCACAAAATACCCTACAGGTATTTCTAACTTCATCAGTATCAGTTCGAAAATCTACCTGAGACAGCAGCAGTGTCCGTCTTGAGAATACAATGACTTCAGATTCCCATTGAGTCATCGGAGCTAACAATTGTTTCGCCGCTCACATGTTTGACCCGAGTTCGGGTGCTTGTGCATGTGTTTTGTGCGTAAAGGCATCTTGTACATGACAACTAAAACATGTTGGAAATGTTTGTATATCTAGGGTTTATTCTAGTCAATGTTTCTAAGGTATAGTTCGTACATTCACCCTTCAAGGAAAAAGTATCGTGCAAATAGTTGTTCTTCCTTTTATTACAGTTCACTATAAAATTACAGTTTTTCATTAGTAACAAATTTCACGTCAAATTGTCGTATTTTTGCTTACTTCTACCATTGCTTCTGCTATGAAACTTCTTATATTTTTAAACACAGAACTGTCAGAAAAGCAATTTATAACAATCGCTTACTGTCTTTCATTGTCGTCGTCTGCATTTTATTTTGAATTTTCTGTTTAAATTTTTCGTTACAAGTATTAATACGTTTGGCGTGGGAACTATCAAGTTTATCCTCGTTGTTCCTGGCAGTAAAGCCGATAGGTACATGCCATGTTAAATTATGACAATCCAATAACGGGTTAGGTTGCTCGGCCTGGTCCCAAATTGTCCGTATCGACGTCGCTGCCAAGTCCTGGCACAAAGCTGGCAGCCTGGCCACGCACACGCGCGCATCTACACACGGCCTCCCCGATGCCAATTGGGTGCGTAGCACATAGCTAGCTAAGCTATGCTTACGGTAAAATAGTTGCCGCTGTAGTAAAGCATAACTAAAAGCTTGCGATGTAGTGAATTGAATAGAATGTGAATGTAGGTTGAGTAGTTTGTCATAGATTAGGTTAGGTAGATTGTAAACAACATATTCGGTCTAAATGATTTGTTTCTGAAAATAGTATTTACTGCCTGTGCTTTCATTCAGCTTGCTTCAGAAAATGCATTGGGTCAATATAAATAATGACGTAATGCATTTTCTGAAGCGTGAATGTGAAGAGTGTCTCCTCTTTCTGTCGCTAAAATATATCATAAGCTGACAGTTTCAGATTGATTTTGGTATCGACTATGTTCTTTAGAAAAAGCAAAATATTTACAGCTAGATTTCGGGCTATGTCATTCACCGAAATCGAACTATCTGTGATTACAAAAACACGATTTCTCAACGATAAAATACTTTTCGTCATTTCTATTGTCTTTGTTTACGGCGACGATAACGCAGTTATAATGACAATAATTTTGTGGTATTACGAAGTCAACGTACGATACTTTTCGCGATACGATATGATGCAACAATCACGTAAAATTGAGTAAAGTGACGCATCTGCATTTATTATCTCGTCTACACTCGGTTGACAATAAAAGGCAGCATACATCTATATCGGCGCAGTATAGTTGGTGCCTAAGTGCAACTGCCTTCAACTGTACACGTATGACGCAACGCTCATATGCAATGTTGGTACTGTCGCGATACATTGTTCGCGTAATGAACGACCTTATTATTTGAAGGTTTTCTCAAATTAGTTTTTGCTATAAGTACTTTTCTTGAACTGGGTTTTAGATGAAATGGGAGTTGTCGTGGGGAATAAAGATAGATAGTGTTTTGTTTAATTCGATGTGTCTTGTTTCTATATTATTTAGCACACAGACATGTAGTAAAATTTCAAGTTCTTGAAAATGTCGACGTAGGTAATGTTTTTCTGTGTGTAAAATTATGTAAAAACCAATGTAGCTACAAAAGAGGCACGTGGTTGTGAAAATACTGGCACTTAATTTTCTTAACTGTTTTGTAATAGGACATTCACCACTCAAACTCACGTCATGAAGTCATAACGATGTTTAGAGATTTCAGTTTCATGCGAAGACAAGCCGCTGGCAACATTCCAACATTTCAATCATTGCACTTAGAATCCGGTAATTTCAAGAATAAAGGATTTGCCTGCGATACAGACTAATCCAATCTCCACTTATGGACAAAATAAAAATAAGGTAAAACTATGGACAGACAATCAGAAAGATATCGGAGCGTGTAACTGCATGGACTTTTCGTATTTCTGGAAACAAGTCGAATGGAAAATTGTCTGCTACATGAAAATTTATGTATGAATGGAAATTAGCAGTTGGGCTATTCGTTTAGTATTGAAATATATTATAATAACAGCTTATGACAAGCATAGGTAACTTCTTATCATTTAATTTTGTGAAATAAAATAACTCTGAAGCTTTACTATGTATGTCATAATATGGTATTGCCGTTTCTCCCAGACCAGCTGATTGTTTGCAATGTGACACAGCCACAATTTATTATACTTAATACCTAGAGTGCCTAATCGAATCAGTAGCGAAAACAAAATGTTACATTATCATAAGAATCGAATTGACGTTGATATACGGCGTCTAACCCGGCACCGACGACGCACAAACTCTTGTACACATAGAAATTTATCATCGGTAAGTTTAAAAAAAAAATCTGCTGTTCAACACATTTTGACCGTGTATGTTCGTCTTTTGTAAAAAAAATCTGTGTAGTTCGGCCCCCGTATTCACAAACGCTTCGATTCGGAAAGTCGTATGTCTATCTCGCTCGCTTTCGTAATGCCAAAAAGAGATAGACATATGACTTGTCGAATCCGAATCGAATCGAAACGTTTGTGAATACGGGGGCTGAATGATCTACTGAATGCGTGGTAACCGTTTGTGCGTCAGTGTCCCTTCCGCACTCCTAATATGCGATCCGACTGATAAACTGCACATCAGATTAATAGAGGTTGTTGAGATGAATAAACAAATATTAAAGACTAGCTTATGCCCGCGGCGTCGCCCGCGTGAAGTTCGATAATTGTCCCACGGGAACATACTATCGGGATGAAAATCCTATGTGTTATATATCACAGTGTCCTATGTGTTAATCCAGGTTCTAAACTACCTGTGTGCCAAATTTCATCCAAATCCATTCAGTAGTTTTTGTGTGCAAAAGTAACAAACATCCATCCATCCTCACAAACTTTCGCATTTATAATATTAGTAGGATATTTTTAAAAAGCATTATAACATCAGAATAGAATACAACTTTATTGTACACCAAAAATGAAACGCTATATACAATTATTAGCTGTAAATGTCTCATTTGACTACTTGCCTTCAGGTGTACCTACTATAAACTACGATCATTAAATCATAAAATAAAGTCGCTTTTTTGTCTGTCTGTATGGTCGCATTCTTCTAAAAACGCAACGGAATTTTATGCTGTTTTCATCATCATAATAAATTCCAGCCAACCAATTCCAATCAATTTATTCTGGAAGAATTATGTGTTTCCAGCATTCACATTAAACTTGAAAATACATCATAAACTTGAGACATTTTCCGCGGGTTAGCCAAAAACTGCAGAACATTCATATCAATCCTCACACAATCCATCCATCTTTTCCTTGGTCTTCCTCTCCCTCTCCATCTGTCATTCTCCCCCTCTCCTCTCCTATACATCACTCTTTTAGTTACATGCGACCCGTCCCTCCTCTTCACATGACATACTATGACAGTCGATTTCCTTTCAGCTATTCATACGACATGCATCATCTGCCTAGCTAATTTTATTGGAGGCATGCGTATTTTACATGGAGCGACTGCCTATATTACCTCCACACCCCAGTTAGTACTGGGAAATCCGAAACCCCTTGGTAAGACTAACATACGACATATTTAGATATAACTAGCTGCTGACCGCGACTTCGTTCGCGGGGTTTTTTTTTTTTTTTTTGGTTATGAAAAATAGATGTTGGCCGATTCTCAGACCTACCCGATATGCTCACAAAATTTCATGAGAATCGGTCAAGCCGTTTCGGAGGAGTACGGGAACGAACATTGTGACACGAGAATGTTATATATAAAGGGTGTAAAACACCTCTTAACGAAGCCGAAAAGCACTGGTTCTCCCTGTCATTTCGATCATTTTTTTGTTCTACACCATACCTTGGAACCTTCTAGTTACGGAGATATTAGGGGTCAAAGTTCCAACTTTTTGACAAGTATTTTTTTATATACAAGTTTTTAATGTAAGATTTTTACTTTAAACTCCTCCACGACCCCCGTACTATTCAATCCGTCCCTCAGCACAATGTTTTGAGTGCGTTACATTGAGTTCTACCACAAAACATGATTTTACAACCCCTAAAAAAAAGTCGTCTCCCAGCAATAATTTTTGCGTAAAGTTACTTAGTTTCATGTACAGAATGCTTGGTTGACGGCTTCGTGATGAGGTGATTTACACGGTGTATAAGATAAATAAATATTCATGTTTTGTCAAGGCGTGAAAACGAGCGAAGCAGCGGAGGATCGCTAGAGTATTATAAAATACCATAGTAATTCTAAAGACCATCAAAAGTACTCTGTAGTGTGGAAGAGGATTAACGATATCGCCAGTACGCAGACAGGAATACTCGTAAAAATAGTTTTATTTCTTTCTTTCTAGTCTTTTCGTTCTAGAAAATTCACTTTTGTTTGAGGACTGGAGAGTAATGGGTTCAAACAAAGGATGCAATTATGAAGCGCGACTATTAGAATTTGTTATGGTTGGTGTTACTTACTTTGTAAATTGAATATTTAGTTGCTAAAAGTCATCATCTACCTAGCCTTTTCCCAAACTATCTTGGGGTCGGCTTCCAGTCTAGCCGGATGCAGCTGAGTACCAGTATTTTACATGAAGCGACTGCCTATCTGACCTCCACAACCCAGTAACTGGGTAATACGATACCCCTTGGTAAGACTGGATGTCAGACTTTTTGGCTTCTGACTACTCGTAACGACTGTCAAAGATCTACAAATGACAGCCGGCACCAACGGCTTAACGTGCTGTCCGAGGCACGGAGGAAACTCGGTATGTAATTATGGTCACCCATCTACGGACCAACCTCGGCAAGCACGGCTTAACCTTAAAGATCGACCCGTGCGGCTGTCTTTATTTAGCCACGAGCTCCTCTCTTTATTAGTTTATTAATAATTAGTTGCTAAGAGTATTTGTAATTAACCAATGAAGCAGAAAAAAAGAATGACGTTGGTATCTTGCTATGCTATCTTGTGTATATTAAATAGATAAATAATTAGGTGCTTCAAATATTTTAATGAAAACTAAGAAAAAATCTATCTTACTTAGTCTGCATTTTTCAGTGTATAAATCTTGTAGAAACTACCTTTTTAAAACATGTTATTTTTCTGTAACATGAGATCTTTTCCCTGGTAAAATTTTGATTTATGTTGAGAAAAAAAGAAAAACAAACGTTTTTAATCCTAAATTTTCTAGGAAGGTATCCAATAGAAATAAATAACAGACGTAGAAACCAAAGTAAGTCTTTTTCTTAACCGAAAATTTTCAAGTAAATCAATGGTGTCAGGACTGATGTCGAATGCAAGAGATTCATATTTCAGACACAATACGCAAATGTCTATCTCTTTCTTCCTACACTCATCCAATTCTTTTTTATTCTCTCACTTTGTGACATTTATAGCACAGCTATTTAGCTAAAATGTCCACCATTAAATGTATGCAGCTTTAGTTTAAAGCCAGTATGTTCTTCAACAATCTTAACTGAGCAATGTACTTGTTCTTGTATTTAACAACACACTGATTGTATTTACTTAACTAAGAAACACTAGACATAACAATGTATGCATGTTAGCGCGTTTATAGGCAAGTCTGTATTTGTCGATGGCTATGACCTGGGAATCTTTAGGTCCCGTGTGAATACGTACTGTCTAGGACTAGTGTCACACATCATCACTTTATCGTCAGGAGGTTATAGTTGTATTGCAAGTACGTAAAGGCGCCAAATTTTCTTCACCTGAAAATATTATAAATCTATATAAAGACCCACACTTAAAATGGTTAACTCATATAACAATGATTAAAGCGATTTATTTACGTGATAGAAAAAAGCGTAGGTATTGTGGTTTGTAGAATGCTTTCAATTTCCCATTTTTTTATAATGGATATACAGGATGAAAATGCTTGTTTTTATTACCATTCTCGTGTTGTGACGTCTTATGAAATATCCTAATATAGAAAAAATATGTTACTAGTATTAATACGTATGAAGCTCATGGACTAAGTTAACTCGAACGGAGAAAAACGACCACATTCCAAAATCAATTTCAATAACACGACCTCCTTTTGCATTGACATTCAGTTTTTGGCAATGTTGGCAACACTGTAATTGAAATACCGGACACAATTGGCTGGTCGGTTTCATGTTCCACCAGGTGATAACGTCGGATGTGGCGGTCCTCGTGACGTCATCCGGCGGACGGCACTGCTCGGCCGCTCGCGTGACACCAATCTCCTCATTGTAGTGTCCGCTGTCAGCAGGACGCACCAGTCAACCCGCTGCCACTGAAACAAACAATGTCATATTACGTCACGTGTTGCCAATATTCATCAGCAACACGCTACAAAATGTCCAACCATTTTACATTTTAATAGCGTCCACCAAACAGTAACATTATTTTACACTTTTACACAAATTCCCTTTAAAAGGTTTCGTGGTTTATTGTCAGTGTAAAATAACAACTTTTATCGCGGCGAAAAAACTTGATAGCCGGAAAGTTTCCGGGAATCCATTAGTATTGTTATTGCGAGTGAAATGTTCCGAAGTGCATCGGAAAAATGAACCAACTAAATATGTTTTCGTAGAAAACTTGGGTGACAGACTGTCAGTCAACGTAGTTAACAAGAATGTCATAAAAACATGTTTTACTATGTCTGGAATATGACAACAATGTTAGTCTGTTTAAGATTTACATTTTAGCACAAACGTGTTAGTTATGTATGAAGCACTAAAAAATGCAAGTATCTAGGAACACCTTTACGAAATGCACGTTGACAATACGCGTCTGACAGAAAATCAATGAGAGCTTCCAAAAAATTTGCATTTCAACTAGAATTTCCATGAGAATATGCTGATCTGTTGAAGAACTTGAGCTTGTCATTGCATTTGACGACGACATTACGATTTTAATAATTATGGCAATGAAGACAATAGGCGTGTCTTGTCTTCGTAATTTAATACAAGTTTTTGGCTAAGAGGTACATACATAGGTAGCTATAGTGAACGAATACCAGGACATTATTAAGTGTCAAATTCGAACTTCGAATTAGAGTGTATAATTTCGTAATAATCGAACTAACTGTCAGACTGTCCCACGTTATACGTGTGTGGTCCAAAACAATTTGATGACCGCAATAGGTAAGTTTCCAGTCAGGCAATATTTCCAGGAATACCAATTGACTGAAAACTGTGATTCATATAGAAACTTTGAAGTAAGAACGTGATACCGTCACGTGGACAAACTCAACGTGGAAACCCTGCTGTGAATCCAATCACCCCTTTTGTTCAAGTTCTAGTAATTTTTACTATTAAAAGTAGGATTCTAGTGGAGTTTCAAAAACGAAGGAATTAAGATTTTCACTCAAATAAGTTTCGTGAAAAACAGAACTACGTGCATGAATGAAAAATACCCGTGTTTGATTGTAATTAGTTTCGGCAGTCACGATAAAACTCGATCATAAACGTTTTACAACATCAAAATAATCAATTCTTTCCATAACGTCGCAATTACTTCAGATACAACGATTAAATTACTACAACATTAATTTACGAGCGCGTTTGGAGACCACGTGCCGTATTTAAATATTCAGTTTTAGGATTAAAACGAGTTAAGATTCCGCAGCACGGCAAACTGCGTCGCACTGACATCGGAGGTAGGTTAATGACTCCGCAGAGGTCGGCCATTGTTTTGGTAAACAATGCAGCGACGGCGGGCGTGCCGTCAATCCTTCCAGTTATTCGCTTCACTAGGTGACGCTCCGCGAACCTTTTAGCTCTTACGTGAAAAATGTACGCGCCTTACCAAGGTATATTAAACCTCCGTTCATTGCACGACCTGTTTACAACATTATTAAAGAAAAAAAAAATAACAGAATAACATCACATTTCGATAACTTGTCACAGACAGAAAAACATCTCGAAAGAAATTAGAACAAAACTGGGGTGAAGCATAATTTGTGATCATCTTGTTATGCAGCTCTGAAAACTCACTGCTGGATTGTTTCAACTTGAGCTATTTACGTCGTCCCTCACTAAAATATCCCTTCAATTAACTTTGGACAAATTAACGGGAAAGAGAAAAATATAAAAGCGGAATGGAGTGCGGGCAGAGAGGGCAGGAGGGAAGAATAACTGGGTTCGCGGATAATTAATGGTTTCATTTATGTTTCTGCACTTGAGAGTCTTGATTGTGCCGGGTTAGGCCGCCTTTTTACTTTTTCCCAGTTTCGAATTGCCATTGTTCAACTGAGACCTAATTGAAAGTGGTTAAGGTTCGGCAGTTACGGGGCAAAGGAAAACCCCAGATATATCTATCTATAAGTAATATAATATTTAATATTCTTAATGGCTCCGATTATTGACTCACTATTCAATACGTAAATAAATAGAGTAGATGTGCTTGATTTTGTTTTAATTTTACTATATCCCACACATATTCTAATAATCTGTCCCAGTTCTCGACATTATTTCTTTAAATTGCACATTGCATCCCAAATAATACCGAATTAATGGTTGTAAATAATGTTAGGTACTTAGAACACCGGTAATGTTCGGCGTTCAAATTCTCATAGATTCGTCGAGACGTGTTGCCAACCTCGGCGTGTCTATACTCCAAATGTCATCTAATTCCATACATGTTGCCATGGTATTAATATGACAGATGTTCAAAGCATTCCGCCTTTGTTGTCGTTTTAAATTTCACAAACGAAAATTATTTTGTTTCTTTTATTTGACGCGTGCGTGGAGTAAATTGTAGGAAAGTCCCGAAAGCGTGGAATATTTTTATGTAATGAATTTTGTTAACTGTCGTGCAATTAATTACACGGGAGAAGACTTTGATACCAGTCGTTAACTGTGCAATATTTTGTGTCTCATAGTTTTATAGATAACAACCTGACTGGTGGAGCACTAGAAACTTCTGATAGAACAGACGTCAATAGAGGTTATTGACTCGACTTTAATAAAGATGCTTTAAAGAATTTCTATTTCGATTTTAATAAATGAGACGGCATCATGTGATCCTTGTTTTTCGTCTGTTACAAAAATTATCTTTACAAATTCTATTTAGATGACATGAATACTGTTTGTACACACATGTGAAACAGATTCAATCATAGATCAAAAACAAGACCAGACACGACAGCTAAATCACAATCTATCACTGCCTAAATTATTTGAACTAGGAAGATCAACACATAAATTACGTTCAACAAAAGTCGCGTTCAATCCCACACCGGTTCACGAAATCGGATCGAACTGTGTGTGTACATTGTTATGCAGATTCCAAGTCGGGATTCTAAACGTGTAGTATTGTTATTCAGGACACGAATGAGCCGCGTCACGATTACGGTACGTCCCAACCCTGACCCCATGAACTCAGGGAAATGTCACCGGGACGAGACAATTTTCGCCTTTCTCGTTCTAAGAGTTGAGTGTGCCATTTTTATTTTGTTATCTGTGGCCGTGTTTATAACGCGTTCGGCACGTATCGACGGGATTCGATTCGATTTCCGATTTTTTAAACCTGATTTTTGTAATGTTGTTGTTTTCTTAATGTGTTGTGTTTTTGTGCGATTATTCACAAACTGCTTTGATCCGTTTTTATTTCCTGTTATATTGTGGAACGTAAGCACACAAAGTGAAGCTCTTACCTTGAAACAGAACAAATCACAGACGAATTTTCCCAGAATTTCCACTCGGATGTTCTGGCCATTGACTCTATTCGATGCCACCCGGCCGTTGACGTATCCTTTGCGTTACTAACGAAGCTGATTCCTATCAAACGATGGCTTTGCCTTTTTCTACTTTATTGGAAAAATGCCCCCGTTCAAGTGATTTGATGAATTTCCACAGAGTCGTACCCACGTAAACTTTATTTTCAACTAGCAAGTTTGTTTGGTTAAGTTCCTGAAAATAATTTAACGAACTGCGTAATATATCTCAAAGTTAAATGTAAATCCACTCACCGAATAGCTTTACATATAAGGAGATTAAAATGATATATCTGAACTCGTGACGCTCTACCTCGACATCCATAATTTTCGCGAAAATGTTTTTCCACTAGGCTCTACCTATTTTAAATAGTTGTTTAATGGGTACGTCCTTAATTAGAAACTGTACGGAGTGAAATTGATGCTCCTCCTCTGATTTAATGAGGAGGCGATCGCGTGATCCCTTTCGCACAGAATTGGCCCCGCCCATCGGGCGGTGAAAATCAATAACATACTCCAGAAGTGCGTTTAGTGTCGTACCTTGCTGACGTTGCTGGCAGACCGATGTAAAAGTCAAAAATCATAGACAATATGTACATTTCTGCTTACAGTCGCTTCGTGCGTTGAACGCGTTTTATGCAGGGGACTGGTCGACCAGCTGTTTAGTGACGTAATTTCAATACGTATTGTAAAGTCTGCCATAATGCTGTACAAGCCGGTTGGAAATAGACGTCCGGTGTGGCTGAAACGCACTTGTGCAATATGATGATGTGCAATATAATGCGTATGATTGTTAGGTACCTTTTATTCACCTATTAGGATGAACTCTTTTCAGTTGGTTCATATAAACATAGATAGTTTTCTTATTATACTGTTTATATCAGTCTATCTAGTATTTATAGGAGTCGATGAAGAATTCATTTAATTTAAGGATAGTGTTTTTTTTTTTTCATCCGTAATCTTGTTCTGATTGCATTGCTGCTTTATCACCGCCACTCGTAATAAGTCATTAAAGCGAAGTACATACTTACCAATTAATAGTTCGCTGACCTCCTTAACGGCAGCGAAAGGCCGTAAACAATCCTGAGTGCCACTTACACCATAAAGTTATAAGCCTGTCTTCAATTGAACAATTACATTCTTGAACGACGTTTAAAACCCCCCGAAAAGCTTTTAGCAGAATTAATATAGCATAATAATTTCCCGCGTAACGTGTAACAGAAAGCGAGTTTCCGATAATTGCCGAAGATCCTCTCGGTAAGTTTGCTCAGACGCGAGCACCTGCATTAATTACAAGATTTAGCGTCATCCCCACCATTAATAAGGAATAAACCACTCCAGTTTCTTTGTCCGCTCCCAGATCTGTTTATTAAACCGAAAGATTAATTACGATACCGAATTTTAAGAATTCGCAACTTTGTTGAGTCGGCGGTATTCAGAATTTAATTTAAAAATTCCGAAGTTTAACGAGACAGGTGAGCCGAACTGCTAAGCGCGTTATGAATTTTACCTCCACACGGTACTAGTTTCGGGAATTTTTCCCGACTCCAACGAACTTTATAGCTTATCCCACACGCGTGCCTATTCATGCAGAATTCATATTATAAAGGTACATATTCTTTTCTACGTACTCGTACATATTTTGTTGATGTTTTCCTTTAGAGAGTGTGTAAATCAAATGTCAAGGAGCAAGGATTCCCCCAGTTACCTTATAGGTCACCGAGAAATATGTCTACGATAATATACATTTCCAGACAGATATTTCAGCCGTTTATGCTTTATGAGAAAATTCGGTCTTCGACTGAAATTCACATCGCCTCTCAACTTATTTAGAGTACCTAAGTAAACTTTTGTCGTTGGTATAATCCGTAAATAAAGTGCTTCCATGAAATACCAGTTACGCACATAACTACGTGAACTTTACGACATAAAGAACGTATGAGTCGGTGCATAGTAACGCAAACAGTTGAAACTTAGGTTATTTCATCACTTTTAATTATTCATAAATCACCTACCAGTTAAAATTAAGATCCCGTTTGGCAAATTTTACGAGTGAAGTTTGGAAAACCTGCTTAAAACGAGACGTGTGCGCAATATTTACGTCATATTTTATGGTTTAACACTGTTGTAATTTGAGTTTCGTGAAATTGTGTATATGTACAGGATCTATAAATTTGAATAGTGAACGTAGGCATGCGGTGCGATTCGGGTCACGTCAGAATGGGCTGCATTGTCAAATTGACGAATGCGTCGTAGATCGACAGAGCCAAGTCATACCCTAGGTACTCGCTATTGCTATCAAAGATTGACATGAATGTTGGCAGATAGATCTGTTGATCAAACTATTTGAGGAGCCGTGTGACACACGAAACGTTGTGAAATTAATCACCGTCGTTGTTCACTCGTACTAAAATCAACAAAAATACTCGTAGTGAATTTTCTAGACTCGGTAAGTGTAAATAAACAAGGTAAATATTACGGTTTACATTAGCGCAGGCAACCAGTACAAACTGTTGCGAACCTTGCATAATGTTACATTTTAATTATTTTAAAAGAGATTGTGCCCAGTCTGTTAGTATAAAAATGATACTTGAGTGTGGTCGAAGGGGTCTCCGGGATAGGGCTGACACAGCTCGGGGCGCACCTGCATTAATTAAGAGACTTATCCCTTCCATTAATGAAACGCGGGCAGCCCTGGCCCCGAACTTCGCTTCAACTTGTACACTTTTGATTGATTTAGTCAAACAAAACAGCTTTCCATTTTCTTCTAAATTATAATCGGTGTTTTGAAGTGTCTGAAAATTTGTGTTTCGCTGTCGCCCATTAAAACAAAAGATACAATATAGATACAAAAGATAGGCAAAAGATTAAGGTCAAACTCATTTACAAGATAGATAATTTAGATTTATAAGTGTTAAGTATTAGTGTTTGTCTTATATAAAGTTCAATAAAATTGTTCAATGAATTCAAACTCACGACTTCACATTGTAAATTCAAAAACGTATGAGTACTTAGTTTTATAGTTGTTGTTCAGTTTTGTGGCTTAGCTTAAGTTGTGTGGTTGTTAAAGTTAATAAAGATGTTTAACAGCGTTTAAATGTCCTCTAGATTTAGAAATAACTTTAGTAATATTTTAGTATTGAGTGTTTTAAATGGCCTTCAAAAGTTTTGACCGCGTAAGACTAAAATTATTACGAAGACAATTTCTTCACAGTAAATTGCTTTGTAGTATTACCTAAAACGATGCAATCGAAGTCTTACGTAGATAATTGAGTAAATAGGTTACAAATAATTTTGAGAAACTAGTTATATTCTTTTTGAAAATGAATGTAGCTTTCTACGTTTTAAACATATGCGTTTATTTTTAATATCAATGATATTAAATAGAATTCTTTTTCTAGAGTTTCTTCTTTCAAGATCGTTATCATCATTCTCCTGGTGGCGTACCATGACGTCTTAAAACATTATCGTTCCATTCTTATTCCAGAGTGAAAAAGAGACGGAGCTATACAGGTCATTTAACTCCATCTCTTTCCCACTCTGGAATAGGAATGGAACAATAATGTTTTAAGCGTCATAGTAACCCCCCCTGACCTTATCCCAATTAATTAGGGTTCAGTTCACCATGTTTCCTTCTTCTATACTTCTTTATCTATTACTCGTCATCTCACTATAGTCACCACCTTTGCAGCCATATCAAGCTCTCTCTCTCTTATCCGCTCTCTCAAGATATAAACATAAATACGTTTTTTATGAACTACTAGTCAAGTAATAACGTGATTCGTTGGCTTATTGATGAAGTTCATAATGTACAGGGACCTTCTCTTCATCCAATTTATGGCAATTATTTGTGTTTTTTGGTTTTCCAACTACAAAGCACGTAAACTTTTTCTCCATTAATGATGCTGTACCTATATTAAATTGATTTGATAAGTCTTTAAAGGTACCAGTCTTAAAACAAGCGGCAACAACCCATTATCGACTAACTGGGTTGTGGAGGTCTGATAGGTAGTAGCTCCATGTAAAACACTATTCAGCTGCATACGGTGAGACTGGAAGGTTGGTCCCGGCTGCCATTACGAGTAGTCAGAATCCAAAAGTCTGACATCCAGTCTTACCAAGGGGTGTCGTATTACCCAGTTGCTGGGTTGTGGAGGTCAGATAGGCAGTCGTTTTATGTAAAATAATGGTACTCAGCTGCATCTGGTTAGACTGGAAGCCGACCCCAGGATAGTTTGGGAAAAGGCTAGGCAGGTGATGATGACAGTGGGTCTGAAAGCCTACCCCAACGTACATAGTTGGCAAAAGGCTTGGCAGATGATGACCTGTACTAAATTGATCTTTCTGCTGTTACCTCTTTGCTACTATGGTGCTCCAGTATAACCATAAAAATGATTCTTCTCATATTAAATATAATACTTCATCCCAAGCACGGTGTTTTCTGAATACTTAAGTACAACTTTCTGCAAAAGCGAGCCCTCACTAAAAATATACCTACGTTTGAGTTTGCGGTCCTTTTTTAATATCCGGTGTATCTTTTATGATAAAGGTGGGGGTTCATTGTGCGGTATTGAGTGCAGACAACAATGTGCTCGTGTACGCAAGCCTTATGTGGAGAAAAGTGGCCCTCTTTCAGAAGATTGACAGTTGAAGATAGGCCGGATGAGTTAAAAATGGTGGACGTGGACAGTTTGTAATGGAATTACGCTATGCTATAATAGATCATGTTATTATTTTGTGAAGAAAATGTGATCACATAATATAAAAAATCAAAAAAAAAAACAATTTTACATAGGCCTACATGGGCACTTATAAAACGTCGACAAAAGGTACACGGTTCGGGTTGGTCGTTTCCTATGGAGAAGAACCGGCAAGAATCACCATGGTTACTCTTTTAAAATCATTTGGTTTTACAATATTTGAATGTTACAGCGTTAGTACTGAAGTATGGAAGGACAGCGTAGGCCAGACAATAAGTCGTTGCTTACTACAAAAAAAAAACTAAACTACGTAATAGAAATCCTTAATTCTTCTCCTCACCCTGTAAAACGAAGATGAGCACTAACAAAGTATTAAAAAAAAACAACCCCTGAAGGGGTTAAATATGAGGAACTAGTTTCTATGAAGGTTCGTTATTTTTACCGATGGGAAATCACAAAATACGGCTGAAACTCATATAAAAAGTTAATGCTTCAGATTCCTTATTGACACACTTTGTTTCACTTCCAGTTAAGCTAGTAGCAGTAAGTATTAGAAAGTGGCCTTTAAATAATTCGTTACATTTGATGAATTCGAAAATGCAAAAAGTCTGCAACGTAAAAGTTTATAAATTAAAAAGAAAATTGAGTTTTTCGTTTGATAGCAATCAGGCTTCCCTTTTAATGTTCAAAACATAAAGATAAGAATAAATTGTACATTCAGAAGTAAAAAGGCATTTTGTTGGAAGTATGCAGTCTAGGTACTATACCTATTTAAGAAAAAAGTATTGTAGATTTATCCAAGTATTTACAACTTGATTAGATATAGGACCATCAAGATTCTTCTGACTACCTGTAGCAACTGTCAAAGATCTATAAATGACAGCTGGGACCAAAGACTTATCGTGTTTTCCGAGGGACCACGAACCAACCTAGGCAAGCCCGGCTATACCACAAGATCGATCCAAGCGGCTGTATTATTAAGACTGGTATTATTAAGACTAAGACTGGTACTATTGGCTGAAATACCATAATTACCTTGTCTGGTATTAGGTTTGGTCACACTATGCTATTAGTACTACTGTCATTAGTGTAATAATAGTCTCTGTGATACGATCCTTCAATGTTACTGTAACTCTCTTTCCTTTTTTATATTGTGTGTACTTGTGGCATGTACCAATAAACGTTTTTTCTTTCTTTCTTTCTTTTTATTTAAGAGCGTTTACACCTTACGACATTTTATACAAACTTTCAATGAAAATTAGTATGAAATATCATGATCCATACTTCTGTCACCTTTTTACGATAGAAGCTGAAGAGGTTTGATTGAAATTTGGTTCACGGATAAACCATAACCACGGATACAAAAGATACTTTTTTTCTCTATGGTATAATTTCCTACTTCTGTCGGAGCAAATTCGCTGACAAAAGCTAGTGAATAAATCCTACTAATATTATAAATGCGAAAGTTTGTGAGGATGGATGGATGGATGTTTGTTACTCTTTCACGCAAGAACTGCTGAATGTATTTGGATGAAATTTGGCACACAGATAGTTTATAACCTGGATTAACACATAGGATACTTTTTATCCCAATAGCATGTTCCCGTGGGACAATTATCGAACTCCACGCGGGCGACGCCGTGGGCATAAGCTAGTGATAAATAAAACAGTTGTTTTGTTTTATTTGAACGTGACTAATTTATTTTTGCGGAAGCACCTGACATAATTATTTACAAACAATAACAACAAAATATTTTTACTATGTTTGTTATCATTTACTTATCACAATTACCTTATCAAACGATGTTTTAATAATTTTTTAGGTACGCATCAACTATTTTTATTCCTAATCATTTAATTGCGACATGATTCAAGATCAAGATGTCAACAAAACAAAAAATATCACACCCAAATCACGCCATTGTTTATTATGTTTTAGAAACTTTGAAATATTCGTAAGTTTTATGTAATGATTTATTATTGATGAATGGAGAGCGACGGTGGCCCAGTGGCGGCAGCCCCGACTTACGAGCAGTAAGCCGTGGGTTCGAATTCGAACCCAGGCAGGCGCATTACTTTGTGTAATTTATTTCATCACCGCTGCCCTCAAAAATGGTGAAGGAAAACATCGTGAAGAAACCGGCATGTCCTAGAAATAAAAATTCCTGAAGACATGTGACTTCTACCAACACACACTGGGCCCGCGTGGTGGATTACAGCCCACTCCCTCTCATAGAGAGGAGGCCTGTGTTCCAGCAGTGGGAACATTATAGGCTAATGATGTAATGATTGACTAATAAGTAACGGTTCCTGTCAAGATGATTATACGGCTTATTCCTATACGCGTGAGTTTTATTCATTAAATACACTATTTTTTTTTCACTTCCTCCAAAATACGAGGTAGGCACTTAGTCACTTACTTTCACGCCCTTTCGGACCTTGGAACCAATTCATCATAATCAGCCTAGCCTTTTCCTGACTATCTTGGGGTCGGCTTCCAGTCTAACCGGATGCAGCTGAGTATCAGTATTTTATATGGAACGACTGCCTATCTGACCTCCACAACCCAGCTGGTACTGGGTATAACGATACTCCTTGGTAAGACTGGTAGTTAAACTTTCGGGCCGCTGACTACCTGGAACGAATGTCAAAGTTCTACAAATGACAGCCGGGACCAAAGGCTTTAAGTGCTTACAGAGGCACGGAGGAAACACGGTCACCCATCCATAGACAAACCTTGGCAAGCGCGGCTTAACGAAGAATAATCCGAGCGGCTGTTATCATACAACCTGTTTTTTTTGATATCCCATAACTCTGGGATATGATTGACACCATAATATCAAAGAATTAACTGGCACATGAATTATGTTTCAATCATACTTTTTTTTTTGTTTTTTTTTTCGCATTTTCTTAGCTTTAAATATGAATTATTGGGTTGAATAAAAAGAATTACTCGTATTTATCAATGAAACTACTACTATTTTACTACACTACTGCGAAGTTTTGCAACCTCGCAAAAGTAAAGATTCGTCATACTGGTGACAATTTTTAGTAAATTATGATTGATGGTATCTACGAAACAATGCATATTTGGACCACCTATTCTAGGAGTTTAAGTATTATTTTTACCTACAGAATACACTATCCTAGAGTTATGGGATATAAAAAAAAACAGGTTGTATAGCAACAAACTCCTCCTTGGAACCAATTCATGCTCCATAAAATTTCAATAACACATGACACGATTTCAATTAATTTATTTGTTCTGAACTAACGCGTGTTATAAACCCCTTTTAGTATCGAAAGCCATCGCTTAGTTAACGGTGGTAATTAAAACTTCCATAAATCTTGTCAACACTACAAGTTAGTACTAACATTTAGACTAACTGTTAGTTGGCATAAGTAGTCGACAGTATAACTACGTAGTTAGCTTTTTTTTTGTTGCATTAGAGTTAGTTAGCGGTAAGTAATTGTGGAAAATCATAGTTAATTAACTTGGATTTTCGTTTTTCGCACAATCTTTAGTCTTACTACCTCATTGGTGCTAAAGATTCGATTCCTGGGCCATGCAAAGTGTTATTGGGTTTTTCCATCAGGAATTTCTCAGTAGCAGCCACGGAGTCTGGATTCGTGTCCGGTTGATGGCAATAGGCTCGCCCCCTATTACATGCGACTTAAACATAACTGGCGAAATGAGGGTGAACTTTTAGGTACAGCTCTGCCGAACCCTTCAAGCGTTACAGGCGTTATGTTGTGGTCTTACTTTGAGCGTATGATGTGTATGCAGCTTTTTTTGTTTCTTTTGAACATAAACTAATGTAGTTTCATTTTGTTAACATACCATAGAGTTGATCTATTGGTTTTAATTTTTGTATGGAACAAAAACATTTTCTCAGAAATTGTGCATTAAACTGTTTGAAAAACCTGGAGTAGATAGTCTTGTTGACAATTTTAACAAGTATCTTGTTTCGGGTTTTTGAATCTTAGTCTTTCCTTTGCATCCTTAATAAGTATCACACAGTAAATTTGAACTGGAACATTTCTGTTGAAACACTCATCCTGTATAAGCACACGCGTTTCATGAAATGCAAGCCAAAGGTATTTAGTATTGGTACCTACTCTAAATACCGTAAAGTGAAGCATCTGCCTCCCGAGCTCAGTTCCAGGTCGGATTCCTGCAACCAGATAAATATTTGTATGGCACACGGTTATTTGTTTGTGCTCGCACTGTTTGTGTACCAGATTTGTGCGTGTAATGGCACCTAAGACAAAGGAGCCGCGTTTATTTATCTAATTTATCTATAAATATTCTCTGTGTTCAGTTTCTTGTATAATATTAACACAAGAAGAACAATAGTAAAATCTCTGAGTAAGGTATAGCTACTCCACTTACATTAAGGCCTGTCCTAAATTCTTAAAAGAAAATATAAACGACAAAGTAAATAATATTCCGGCGTAGTCTCCATTTTACCGCAGTTGGGTTAAACCACCTTTGTCTGACCCAAAATATGTAAGTAAATATCGTCCGGATTCGTGCCTGCACAGATTTAAATAACTAAAATATCAAGCTGTGCTTATTTCCACGAACCTGTAAGGGCGAGGTTGTACTTATTGAACGTATCTACTATCGATCAAATAATAAATTCAACTAGGACGCCTTTGCTGTCACGCACACGAAATAAAATAATATAATTTGTAACGTTCGACATCCCTATTTTTATTCGAGTTTGAGCGCGGACTATAAATAAACCGCAAGTCGGGGAGCATGTCATGTGGTGGTTATTATAAAGCCCACGTTTAACGAGTGTACCACGATGAAAACTGTGTAAAATTCAAAGAACTTTAATTAGCCAATCGTAAATGACAAAACATACACATTACACGCGATTATGGCGGTTTATGTTACGTTCAATTAGCAAGCTTTATCGGCGGCACCACGTGCGGTCACGTCACCGCGCAGTTGCCCACGTGTCCCGCCGTTAACGCTAACATTCCTTTAATACAAATAGCTTGTTAATATTAAATTAGATGCTACCGATTCCTTTGGCAATCATAAAACAGAGCGCTTTTTTAAAAAAGCTTATTGTACTTGCCAGTTATCTCCCCTTTTTCGTTAATTTGACGAATGTATTATTCGTAGGTACTGTCACGCACAGCGGAGTGGATTCCAGTTAAATGTCATTTTGAAAGGTTACACTTAATCCGTTTTGTGTTTGTATGTACTCGAATGTCGGAATGTAGAGAACGTCGCATGTTATTTCCTTAGTGGGGATTATGGTTTATTTTGACGTCTCTGCGTTTGTCGTTGAGAATAGAGCTTAATGACGTCAATCGTCAGGAAGGATTACTAAGAAAGAAAAAATCTTGACAGATTGTTTGTCTCTTTGTATTGTTCTAGCAATAATACTTATGAGCCGCTACTGAAAAACCATTATTTCTACGTTTTGAATTTTACGATTCGCGCGTGATAATAGCTTGTTTTATTTCGGAAAATAACAGAGATGATATCCCTAATGATATAAATGTTCCCGTAATAAATCGTTGATGCGTTATTTCTGAAGCCTAAACTCTCATTTACAATTTATCACAGTGTCATTTGTTGAATTTTTCACGCGCTTTGAAAGCTGATAGAAAGAAAAACAACGCGATACAACGGGGATATAGAATAGAGCGAAAGCCCATTCCGTAAATCAATCAGTAATAAGTATGTTGGTAGGCACATCAAATATGTATTTTCAGCGAAATATTAGCCGCCTTTGTTGGGGATTTCGCAGATATTCCGGTAGGATTAAAACCCAATCTCTTTTTGTTACTCTGCCAGAAGAGATTATATTCATAACGAATGTACGTTGTTGTATGAAGCTCTGAATATAATATTATTGTTACACAAAGTTGTAAAAATTATTATTACGACGTCGCACGACAGTTTTTATTCGGGAACTATGATATGAAAAGAAATTGAGTGGTTTTATATTTTGTTTATATACCTTCCTGTAAGTTTGTTGTGAAAGATATAGTTCATATATGTTTTGTGTAGAATAAACTCTTTTGTTAAAACCAAAACAACGAGAAATTCATAAGTGTTGACTTTTAATAATATTGAACATGAAAACACGATTATTAATGAAAAGCGCTCAACGAAAAATGAAAATCTAATTCCATAATTTGCAAACACCATAATCCAAAAACCATACATCCCCAATTTGATTCGCAGCGTTCGCATCTGACAAATTCAATATTCTCCCCATGATGTAACGAATTAAATAAATCAAAATCGTTACCACCTGTCAGAGAACGTTCGCTCGATGAGTGCTCTTTTAATGGAAGCGGCATGACTGAACCCAAATTAACGAAGCTATTTTTTAATATTCCAATAATGCACGAATTTCGCAAAAGTATCTCCCAGCTCCTCGTTGAAATGTTTATTTTCAATTAATGTGCAAATATTATTGTTATTGTCGGTTTAATTAAAACACTATGCACCGCAAAATTGTTCCAGTGAAGAAGCCAAGACATCACAGCGATTTTTCACTGTGCAGAGCAAAATTTGATGAAATATTTTGTTATATATTTTCAGACAACCCCAGCAAGCACTTATGTTATTAAACTTTCACGGAACATATAAGCGGTTTAGTGTAAGCACGTCGTAAACAAATTATCCTCTTCTTAATAACTACACACTCTGCTGTTTTCTTGATTGTTTCATCATGAAGTTCGATAGTTCTTTTGGCACATCCTCACTTGAATCCAATTTCTTACAAAACTCATACTCAAGTTTCCTACGCCAGAATAAACAAAATTAGTTGTTTTAAGGGAGCATTTTAGTTCACGAGTAACATGTAAAAAATTTAGTGACAGAAAACAAATAGCCGCGTACGTAATTTGCGCGTCTGTTTGATCAAAGAACGCTGCTGCGCGAAACTCAACAATTTAAGGGTTTTTATCTTTTTATTCGAGTGGGTATTAACGCAGATTCTCTGTACCAATATTTGCGCAAGTGCCGGCTGGCTGTTTGATTGCCAATGAATATTTTGTTGTTTCATTAATCGAGCAATACTGCGCAAAAATGCAGGTGAGGTCGCCAGTTGCACTGCTTACAACCAAATTATGATCTTTGTGCTTTTTTATCCACTTGCACCTCATCACATCTCATGTAGTAGGTTCATTTATTAATTGACAATTTGTGAAAATTGAATTCATGTTGTTAGCTCTATACGTAGATTATCTTTTGTTGTTTTGGCACGTTTATTTTGAAAGCAAATTCAGAGCGTTATTGTTTAATATCGCTGTTTGTTCCTGTGTTTGTTTTGAGTTTATTAAAAATTGGATTGATTTTTCATTTGCTCACCTTTTTGGAAATTTTACGCGATAAATAACAATTGTTTTATTTCGATATGCATTTAAACTCAAAACGTTTCGCGTACGTAAATTGGGAGTTTATTCGTTGCCGAAACGCGTGTTTTTTCTGGAATTGAGTTTTTGAAGACATGTGAGAGATGACGAAATTAGAATGTTTACGTTGACTGTTTTGAGATGTGGCGTGGATAATCGGGCATACTGTGCGTAGCCGCGGCACGGCTGTCGTGAAATATCCATGATTTACGATGAGGTTGCCAGAGTCCGGCGTCACGCACACGTCACGCGCGTCACGTGATGCGGCGTGCACGCTTGCGCCGCGCCCTCCCCCACGCCCCGCACGCGCGTCACTGCACCGCGTGACCGACGCACTAGCGAGTGCGTCGGTCACGCTGTCCATGCTGCCGTCATGATGTACTGCTCCACTATCACTGATTGCTATCAATGACTCGTCACTCACAATAAACTCTCGTTAAGCGTCACATTATTATCTAACAGATCCATTATTCTCTCTAAATGTTCATTACGTGAGGTTACTCGTACGCACAAAAAGTTAAGCCCGTATAAAAGCTTCGTGTAACTTTGGCAGCAATTCCGACGAGCGCACCAGATCGTCCGGTCTGTGCAATATGCGAAATAGTTATAACGCAGATTTTTGTGGTCCATTGAAAAGTAAAATGTTATTCGTGTTTCGAATGAGTTAGAAGTTTTCAAACTAAAACCGCGAACATAATTGTTATGGTTTATTTAAATCTGTTTTTCTTGCGCTTGCGTCATCGAACGTTTGTGAAGCCATCATGTGACTTCCCCACCACTCCCGTTATTTTCCAATGTCTAAAATTGATCGGTATCTACGACTCTAAAAATATGTGTTGTTAATGGTAAAATTATTATACAAATGTTGTGAAATATGTTGCTTGCCAAAACGTTTCAAAAAAGTTTGTGAAGCTTTCACATGTAGGTACACAGGAAGAGATGCACAGTCGTAATTCGATACCTTCACTCGTAATAAAAAATCGAGTAAGATGTGGCAACAAATCTACAAGATTCATACAGCGTGTAAATATAAAACGTTTCGTTGAACTTTATTGACGTAACAACACAAGATTCAGATAGAATGACTTCGTTATTGTCTTTATTAGCTTGTTACAAGTGTGACAGCTCATTATTTGACGATATCGAGTTGAACTTCAATGGCAATTGCGATCGCTTTTTATGATTGTTCAATAAAATCGGGAACAGCAATCAGTTTGCGTACATTGTGCTTCAGCTTTTTAAGTAGGTACTTGTCCTTGTGTATTTGAAATACTTACATAATATCTAATATTTTATGTATACAATAAGACAAACAACGTTTTTGTCTTAAACAGAAGTTGATAGGTTACAGCAATAACATTGTCTGTTTCAAAACAGAAACGTTTCAATTTATCGTTACTTTGAGTTTGAATTTCAATTGCCATTAGAACCAATGAAAAATTGAGACTGTCACGATAGTCGTGATATTTCATTAATTTTATCCGTTGCCAAATTCTATTACGAAAAATTAATGGGAATTTTAATAAAAATAAATTTAAAGTATTTCGGGTGCGCGTGGAGTCGGGATGCGTCTCATTATGTCGAGGGGCGTGTGATAAATGAGCGTATTGGAAAACGCCTTGGCACGCCTCACACGTCAGGATGACAGGATATAAATGAGTTTTATATTGTCTGTTCTCACCTTGCCCATCTCTCAAGCCGCCCTGATAACCGATCAGGAACACAACGCGCGTTTAAATGTCTACTTGTTTCATTCATTTTGCGTCAAGACCAACTTAGACGGCTAGTTGAAATGTTTGGCCGATGTCCAAAGCTGTAAATTAACGCCTTTTTTCATTGTTTTCAGGTAAAACGCTGAAAGAGATCTCGGAGGAACAAGCGGAAGCTTCAGGAGTCGTGGACCCCGTATCGCCTACGTGACTGCGATAGCTTAATATAACAAATGTTTGTTATTGCTCAGTAGAGGAGAATTGTACTGAATGTCAACTAAATACACACTTGTACGTGTAGGGACACTTGTCGGTAACATAATAAATAGTAGATTGAATAGCCTAGCATTTTTATTTAGACAATTAGATTAACTTCACTAAATTATGCTCCATAATAACATCAATATTGTAAAGCTCTCACAAAGTCCAGATCATCAGATTTAGCTTTTATACGAACATAATAAAATTGTGGCAAGAATATTATTTGGTTTAACAACAAAGGGTCGTAACGCAGACAGTATAGACGCAATTACATGAAACTTGAAAGTAAGAGGTACCAACGATAAAAGCTGACTAAGCAAACATCAGGCATCCACTTAGTGACTATTGCCAAACTTTAATATAACGTGTAGCAGTCGGCGTCGTCAGAGTGTTGGTTCAAGTGGTTTTGGCAAGCAGACGAGCCAACGTCTGCTCGACTTAATCAGGCCGCACCTTAACCAGGCTTAAGCTCAGGCAAGAGACGAGCAAAACTCGTAATGACTCGGAACCGATGAGCGCGGCCTTAGCGTCGCTGCCTGCTCAAGTATTGTTAATAGCGCCATTTTCCACTCAGAAAATTTTATGTGAGATTTTTAAAACTCTGACAATGTTTCAGATTTTTTCTTCATTTCCAACTAATTGCAAACAAGGGTTTCGGTATAATTTCGACATTTTCCCCGAGCGTTAACAGTAGCAGTGATGTTGCAAATAAATATTTCGCCGACTAAACTTTTGTACAATGCGCTTCATTTGCCAACGTATAAATTGTACAGACAATAGAAGCTGTGGTACAACAGTGAGTCAAATTACGAGAGATCTACAATCGGCGCTGATTCCAATCTATATGCGATCGCGGTACACAAAGTAAGCGGTAATTTGCGACTGGTAGTCACGTAGAGTGTTGCGCTTTGCGAGCGGCGATCAACAGGCTTGGAAATTTGAAAATTACCACCCATTCCAGGCGATAAATTTGTTGAGCTGTCGTTGGCAAGTGGCGACCATTCGCGATTGTAGATTGATTCGTTGATTGAAGAGGCCCATTCGTTTTAGCCGTGCACAGACCGACACAGTCTTAATTGCCATCGGAGATTGCTGTATCGGAGTCATTATTGTTTCAGTGTGAGCGTACCTTTACATTTTGTGACGTATTCACGATTTAATGGTACTTGTAATTTGTGAACTTTGATTTAAATAGATTTTGTAGACTAAAAATTGCAAGTAATAGACTGCTATTGTGCGAATTTTAAATGTTTGTACTCAGTTAAGTAAATTAAATTCATTATAATAGAAAATATACTTACTGTAACGTTATTAGAAAATTAATGATCATGAAAAAAATGGGACATTAATTTAAGTAAAATTAATTTAATCCTTAGGTTCTCTAAGTTAATCATAGTTTTATTTCAACAAGACGTTGCTAGTAAACATGTCTCTTTATAACACGACAACTCACAGACCACACGAAACTGTAAAAGACTTACCATGATAAACCACAACTTAACACTCTTTTTTCCTCGAATCAGCACAAGAATATCTAATTAAGTAATTCTCTTCAATTGAGCACAGAGTAGGTGCGAAATCTGGTAAGACAGTACAGAGTAACGTTAGATAATCAGAAGAATCCCCAGAGGGGAACGTCAACATTTCTTTGTGACGCTACTTTAGTTCGTTCAGACTTCTTTTATTCAAGTGACTACCCCTTTTCACCCCTTTTTCTTTTTCGTATGTTAGGATCATCTTGAGAAAGATGCACGTTTATTAAGGTATTCAGAATGTCGGAACGCGTATTTAGAGAAAGTTTTATGTCATATGTCTAAATAATTTAAGTAATAATAAGACCTCGGCGGAAACCTAATTTTTTATATTTTTTTTTTTGTTTTTTGTAATGTTTTTATAAGAAATATTTAAAAATGTATAAAATAAGATGAAAAATGAATAAAGGACAGAATCAATTTTTATTAAACCACAGTTACAGTAATTTTCTTAACCTAACAAAAATAAGAATATCGGTAACAAGTTTTATTTTGACAAACTTAGACAACAGTGCAGTGGTCCCCAAACTGGGATGCGCCTGTATCTTGGGGGCCGGAGTTGCGATAACTTTAAATTAAAAACATATATTTTTGTCTAAGTGCTAAATAGACATTTTGGTAAATAACAAAACATTTTGGTAAGGAGGTTAATTGGATTACCTTTTGTTACAATATAATGAGAAAACAATAACAGAATGAAAACAATTCCAATGTTTAGAAATTTTAATTTTATTTTATTTGGAACAACAAACAATTACATAATAAGCATACGGACAAAAAACTTAAAATGATCTATTATGTAATCAACAGCGTTATTCACAGCATACAGGCAAAATAATAATAACACGCGTCAAAGAAAAGTTAAAAGTAACAAAGGGTTGTGCGTTGTTTCATCGCTAATTGTTTAATCGAATTTTGTTTCACATAAATTGTTTCTCATATTATCATTTCATAGAATAATCAATACGCAAAATACTTACTTTGAAGAAATTTAAATCATCGATTTTTGTTTCAAATAAAGTTTAATGTTAGAATATTCATATCATAGAATAACAAATCAAATACTATTTATCCACATATTGTTTGTTTCTCATAAAACTTATTACGAAGAATAATATTTTAATCAACTGACAGTTTCTAAAATTCAAACCTTTGAAAAATGCATACCCTCCTACAAAATCACAACACCGGATTCACAAAAATAATGCGAGTAAATTATTGTCAAGCAGGAAAACAATTAAACTTATTCTTACTAATGGTGTCCATGCCTGTTGCATGCAGCATGCAGCAAGCATGCAACTTGCAGCATGCATGCAAGCAACCATGCAACTTGCAGCATGCATGCAAGCATGTAACATGCAACAGGCAAGGTTTCTGTCACGGCTCCGGCGCTGGGGGCCCCGGCGGCCCCACGCAAGTTTATCGTCGCAGATGGTATTAACGCTCACCACCGCAGCTTCGGCTTGCTGGCCGGCAAGCCGGCCAGCCTCAGCCACGGCGGCGATCTTTAGAAACCACCTGCTCCTCAACTCGCGGGCCGCCTCATCCCTCCGCGCCTACGCGGGCTTAAGATACACTCTAGGGGTAGGGCAAACAAGACTACGTGGAGTCTGTTTTGCAGCCATTCGTTTCTGTCACTAACTTTTGTAGTACAACATATTGACTTTTAAAGACAATATTTTAATTTAAGGTTAATAATTTCGTTGAAATAAAATACCATGGAAACATACATGGAACAAACAATATTCGTTGAAAAATAATTCTGCTGTTTGATAAGTTGGTCAAATAAAAAAATGTGATTGTAAAATTCTTTGAATTGTGTTTCTGTAAAATATTTTTCTTTCAAGTAAATAGTAGTCGAAACAAAAATATTCGAAATAAAAATACGGGGACTAAATATTATGTGAAACATTTTCTGGGAAACGAAATTCTGTCAAATTTCTGTCTGCGAAACAAGGTGACACCGTAACAAAGATATAAATGGAAAAAAAAACAATGATTATAAATAGTGTGTGTATGTGGTTGTGTGTGTTTGTGTGTCAGTGGGTATGTGTGGTGAAGGTTTAGCACAGATTAGGTGTTGTTAACTGATAATGTCTTCAGTTTCTTCAGTAAGGAGAGAATCATTTTCTGGATCACTTTTTTAGAGAGAGATCGCTTAGGTCTTTATATCACTTATTATTGTTTATTTTGTTGTACACATGAGTGTAACAGTGGAAAGGACACCATCTAGCCAGGAGACTTATTACTTTGGGATGAGCAATGTGTAAAATGCGTATTATGTTTTGAAAATCTGGCATATTTTTTATGGATTTGTGAGTAAGTACATAATGTGGCATTTTAAATAAATAATTGCCGCACTCGCAGAACAGGAAATTCTTTATAAAGCCATTCTGTTGGGAATTTCTTTCTATTTCTATTAATGTGGTTTTAACAGCACTGCCCCAGATGGAAATTCCTTACAGTACAGATTGGTATAGACCAAGGTATATTGTTCGGAGAACCTTATAAGGAGTGCAGTCACGTAACTTCTTCATGATATAAATCAGTTTTCTGACGCGCACCGAAAGTATATGAATAAACCCAATTCTGGGTTAAGCTCGCCGTTGTACACAAGTTTTTTTATTGCAATCTGTATATTTATTTTTAATTATGTGTGCATTAAAGAATAAGAATTAGAATGAGGTTTATTTGAAATATTTTTGTCTATTGTAATACCGAACTAAATAGAATGTTCGTTGACATTTAGTCAGTTTCATTGTCTCTCAATGTCATAGGTAAAAATAGTTTTTGTCCCTTTTTATGAAAGTTCTGCCCATGTAAAAAGCGTGATGATACATTTATAACATTACAAATCAACACATTTTCGGGCTTTTCACTCTCTCCATAACAGTCAATGAGCATGATTAACTGTCTGTCATGCTCATAATTGTTGCATGTGAGCTTTTTCCTTCAGTCTAAGCGACATTCTGACTGAAAGAATTTACATGAAACGACTACCTATCTGACTTCCACAGTCCAGTTGGTGGGTAACACGTTAAAAAGTCATTCCTTGGAAAAACTATCTTCTATTCCTACTGCCTCATGTCAACTAAGGCTATCACAGTCCACTGCTGCCAAAGACATAATCAAATATTTAAGGCGAAGTAAAACGTAATCCAATAGTTGCCTGCCTACGCGCGTTTGTCAAGTAGCATTCATTTGTCAAAATCAAAAATCTTCAGTATCAATATTTTTGTAAGTCTTATATTTTTGTCTGCTGCTCATTGGCCTAGGCGCTCTTCAGAGCTACACCACAACATGCTGTACTTCGCCTTCCGCATCCACTATAGCCTCGTATAAATGAGATAATAATTAAAATAATGCTCATCATAATAGCTCTTTGAAAGCATTGCGACGATGTCAAGTAGTCCACGATTACCGGTAGAGGGGGCAGATGTGCGAGCGAAGCATTGTCGCTCTCGACCCAACCGACCTACTTTATCCGCCCAGAGCGATTTACACGAATTGATTTTTTTTAATCAGTTTTTTTTTGTTCGATGAAACGGATTAGTTTGAGATTATGATAGATTGTCGAGTTAATTAAAGTTTGTGATTGGAATTTCAATGTAAAATTTTCGTGAAGTTTGATTGAAAATAATAGTGTAAGTTTTCAGACAATTCATGTTTCTGCAGAGTAATGTTATTCATAAGTATTTTTATTGAGACTAGTTTTCAGCTTTTAGTTATTTATAAAATAACGGCTTTATATTTCTAACCAGTCACTTCTTTCTGGATTGCTTTTCAATGCAAATAGTTCCTATTAATATGTTTTAGCACAAAACGGGTAGGACAGGTAGTCCATTTTTTACCTAGATTATCGATTTAATCTAGGTTTTATGAAGCCAACCTAAATTCCTGATACAATTTAGTTAATGCCTACATTGCATATAAGGCGTGTTTTGCATATAAAACAGATAAATTCATTCTAATCGCACATTATGGTTAAACAATCGTATATATTCTAGTCATGCGATTAATTTGTATAACGACTGTATAAATTATCCGATCGATGGACCTTTGGAACTTTTCCTGAAAATAATCTTGTGCTATTTTTGTAATTATTTTTGGGAAAATAATTCAGTTAACCATTTAATTACGGACATTATTACATTAATTTACTTTACATTTTAATAATTATATAAAAATAATAAACTCCTCTTTTTGTAGTAGTTGGTTAAAACTAAAAAAAATGGTTTACTTTTAAAACATTGTTGTAAAAGTTACTATTAACTTCGTAAAATTTGCATTAGTTAAACTAATAATGTTCTTATTCCATCTACTAAAACTTATATCCGACAAAATAAAAATATTTTATATACAAACAAAACTTGTGTTTTGTGAACACATGCAACTACTATTTTAATGCTTCATGATAGTTTATTGTCTGAAAGCTTCACGGTCTAAAACCAAAACATGTCGTCCATTATTTTCGCACCATTTGAATTATTATGTGCAGTCTGTCACACTAAAATCAACTTAGAGATAACTACAAATAGATTTGATCTAAAGCTAACATTTGTTTCAATAATTACTAGTGTGCAATTATTTTTAGTTTATAGACGACAGGGCTGCATCTTCCTTTTAATGTATTCCCCACTGATTTGAAATCTTCCTAGATTTAGTTACATCCACTGCTATGTCGACTATTCTATCATAATTATTTTTCAAACCAAAAATTTTCTTCAATAGCCTTTTTGACACACAATTTCACGAAAAGAATAGAGCCTACAAAAAACGATTCTGCAAGCGTTCTCCGACAGTAGTTTCTCCTTTGGACTGTTCACCGACAGGACGTTTCGTTTTTGGGAGATTCGTCGATAGAACGTTTCACTCATGGATGTTTCGCCGACAAAACAAACGCTTTCCAAAATTAAACACAAAATTCAAAATCAGAACCCCAAAGAGATATTCAGCAATATGAGCAGATTTCAAACATCGGCTGTTTTCTAGGCGAGGCAAGGAGCGGTTGAGAACCGCTCCGTGTGTAAGTGGCCGCAGCTGAGGCGAACCCATTCACTGCTCGATGACACTTAAAAATTCTTTGACAGATACAAGCCTGGGGGCCTCCACCACTCGCCATCTTTCACATCCTGAAGTACAAAACCTTTTGATGTATTAACTTCGTTTTTTTATTTTGCATTTTTGCCTTTAGGCTTTTTGCTGAGACTAAAATCTAAACACGCTTTCAAACATTGGCAATATTTGTGCTGCAATTGGTTTACACAAAATTATGGTCAATACTATTATGGCATTAATTCACATTGCAAATATAAAACACCTTATTACAAATATGTACAGGTATACAGCATATATCCAAAAGATGTAGTCAAATTTAAGGAGATGGTGTATACCATCAAACAGAACCACTTTCTCCATGGGATCAAATTCGTAATTGCGAAAAGTAAATAGCGGTCACATTCAATTGGTTCGAGAAGGATGGAAATTTTGCACGGAACAACTGATTATTTTTTGTGATCACGAGACCACGATGATGGACCTATGGAAAAAGTCCGTTAGTTTGCAATATGATCATACTCTTGTAATACACGCTGTATAAATCATCATCATCGTCATTACCCGTTCATAGACGCTGTTACTCGTAGATATTGTAATTAAACTTAAGGAAAAGTCCTTGAGTTTTCCCTTAAGTGGTTTTCTTTGTACGATGGCTTTTAGCATAAGATTGCAGCAATTAAATATTTTGACGACTTAAAGATGATACACAACAAAAATCCACCATGAGAGATAAATCAATAAACTGACTGAAAATAGACATAAAGGATTTTCTTTAACTGGAAGTCATAAAGATAGCTAGGACCGGAATAATACCGGATATTGGCGTGACCTAGTAACGTGTTATCGAGAAACTGACTGAACTGATTGTCTTTCATTATGTCGATTCTTCCGTAGACAAAACTCGTATCTACAGTGGTCATGCTGATGAAATATCATGTCAAAAAAGAACAAGCGACTATGAAAAAAGAAATCTAGTAAATATATGTTTTTGTGTTTAGTTATTGTACAATGTACTTTTCGCTAAAAGTTTTAGAAAATCAAGCTTCTTTTAAATTCCTGTATCATTTTTTTTCAAAGGACTAATAATCCTTTTACCGCGTTTCGATAGTTTTTTTTTTATGACCAGATGCAGTTTTATGCAATCAATTTTAAATTAATTATACAATACTTGCTTCTGCCTGTGGCTTTGTCTACCTGTAGGTCGAAATTTTTTCCACGAGATCATACTAACGGAATAAAAAATACAAGCTTCTTGTAAAAAAAAACATATGACATTGAATATTTGTATGGAGAACTGGGTGTAAAGTTCTTCATCCCCCATAGAGAAGATGCACCGACCAGATGGGTGTTATGTCTGGTAGGCTACTGGCCGACTGGACAGTGGCTGTCGGAGTTTTCTGAATGCACTTAAGTCGCGGATAACTTTAATTGCGCAATGTAGAATTTTGATCTCAGTCTTATATTTTTGTCATAGATTGCGCTGTAGTACTTTTTGTAGTACACCTAAAACTGTAATATCGCTGTTTTCTAACAGTGGAACTATTTTTGAAGTTGAAAGAGTAGTTTCGGATATTACTTCCTATAAACGTTACTTTTACATCATCTAAAGTACAATCAAAACCGTTAGTCACAACGTCATCCAATTAGTTGTCAACAACATTGCCATAGTTAGTTATTATTTATAGTAATCACAAACAACACTCAACGTGATATTGAACTTGGCCCTTCCCTCTTCTTAATAGTAATCATTAAGGCCAAGAATGTTGTTGCTCTGTTCCTGTTCACTTGACCTTTGGCCCAAAGGTCCTTAATAGCACTTTATTTACCTATTAGGTACGCAAATACGTTTATTTTGTTGTAGAAACGTCTACCTAAATCTTCAGCGGGTTTTATAGAGGTATTTAGTTGGATATTGATTAAAATTGGAGGGATTAAAGACTAATTTTGTTAAGTAGGATGTAAAGACGTAATTCATTCATTAAAGGCTTGGTTGGTAAAGATACACATTGAAACAAAAGTTATCTTTTTCTTAGTCATTACATTCAAGATTATCATGTGAGAAAACCGTCCTGGTTCAATCAATTTTAAACCATAAAAAACTAGTTCCTCCTGAGAATTTCAGCACTTTTTCTTTAACTCTTCGTACTTAGCGTTTCACATTAAATGCGTCGAATAAAAATTCATCAGCCACACTTGACCCGGTCACCGCCGGGTCTGTGGCTAGATCGTCATCCTTTCAATTTTGATGGCCCTCGAGAACGCTTCGTGGCTCACCGGCAAGTATGCGGGCTAATTCACCCTTTGTATCAGCTATTTGCGGTATCCGTTCGGCTCATTAACGGTTTACAAAACGTTCTGGAAGCATTCAATTTCATAACCTAAGAGCTTAAGTACCCCACGTGTTTATGTTGGGGTTAGGGTTCGATTCGGCGGTTCAGCGTGTCGTTACTTCTTTTCTTTATCGTGTTTTTCGTGCCTAACCAGGTGGCGTACCATGACGTCTTAAAACATTACTGTTCCATTCTTATTCCAGAGTGAAAAAGAGACGAAGCTATACAGGTCGTCTAGCTCCATCTCTTTCCCATTGGAATAGGAATGGAACAATAATGCTTTAAGCGTCATAGTAACCCCTGGTGTCAGAGTTTTTTAGCCGCCCATGGGCCTCTGACCTGGTATGCCGTTGAAAATACATATCTGTCATGTTGGTTTCCTCACGATGTTTTTCTTCACCGAAGCAAATGATAATTTCAAAAATACGCATATGATACTGTTAAATCAAAGGTGCATGTATGGGTTCGCACTTGAGACCTATGATTTGGTAGTCCGACGGTCACACCACTAGGCTACTTACTGCCCCACACTGGCACTTACTGCTTTAAGTGTCGTTACTGAGAGGTATTAAAGGATTAAAAAGGCATTAGTTCAATGGCTAAAACTGAAGACCTATGATGACATTGAAATATTGCTGCAAGTATCGTCAATATGACTTGAAAAGAAACACACACGCACTCACATACATACACACATGCACTTACTGCTTTAAGTGTCGTTACTGAGAGGTATTAAAGGATTAAAAAGGCATTAGTTCAATGGCTAAAACTGAAGACCTATGATGACATTGAAATATTGCTGCAAGTATCGTCAATATGACTTGAAAAGAAACACACACGCACTCACATACATACACACATGCACACACTCACACACACTATTTTAGGAGTGTTTTCAAAGTTCTTTTATTTTTTTAAACCTTTTTTTTTTATTTTTGTGATGCTGTGGATTTAAGTGATGTTGAGGTTTCAAAGGATCTTTCATCTTTGTTTAGGTTTCTTAAATGAAAATACATTTAAGTCTGTTTATCAATAAAAACTACAAGATATTTGAAAGTATCAAGATGCTTATAAAAATAGATAAATTCTGTAACCATACCAATCCAGTAATTTGTAATTAACGAAACATCATCAAATCACATTCGTAATTAACTACCGTTCTTTTAAAATTTATTCGTTTGTTTGTGAACTACTCTCGGTTAAAGCCCTACTAATGAATGTTTGACTGATTTATGAAGTAAAACACGAGTACATTAGTAACAGTTATTTTTAAGATTTACCGAAAAATACCTTTTTCTGTGGGGCCGTTACCTTGTAGCAATTAATATCTCCCTTCGTACATCTGTCTGTAACACTTTTCTAAGAATTTCCTTATTTATCTTGATAACCGGTATCTTGTTACGGCTTTTAGATAATTTATAGTACTTTTATTTTCAGAAGGTAGAATATTGACAGTTTGTCAATGGAAAATCTTTTTTTTTTGTTATCTGAGCGTTTATTTTGTTATTCCTCTTTGTCAACAACTATACCACATACTTTTATTACTTTATCAACCTATTTACTGTTTTTTGTCGATGATTGGCGATACTACAAGATTTTCTATTTTTTTGTATGTGTTTTGTTTCAATAGAGTTGAATAATTTTGAAAAAAAAATGGGCGAATAACCTAAATTAAAAACTTGCAATTCTAAAATAAAATCCGTATATAAAAAATGAAACACAAATAATTGTATAGCTTTGATAAAAAATAAGAAGATGTTGATGCTGATACAACTGTCAACCCTATTAAAACTGACGTAAAGTTTGTAGTCTCCGGTTTGTCTTGAGATCATAAATCATAAATCATAATCATAAATCTTTATTTTATCTCCACATCAAAACTTTAAGGTGCTGGTTCACATTTGTACATCTTATATAGAGAAAGGTGTCTGAGATAGGAAGATCCTGAGGTACAGATCACCTCTCGGGCTTATAATTAAACATTTTAATGTTTGCAAAAATAGAAGTAAAGATAAAAAAGAAGAAAATAGTAAAATTACAATTTTAAACAAAAGTAAATCAAAATAAAATTGACATAAAACATAAAATTATTGAACATACAATAGTTCCAAAGTTGTACTACAGTAAGAACAAACATATAAAAGAAAGAAAGAATTATTATAAATTATGCTAGCAAGCATAATAAAAAAAAAAATATATATAGATTGAACAACAAAGTGGGTTAGATGTTCATAAGACTACATTTCTAAACAAAAGGATGAATGAAAGTGAAAATGGTATGTGTGATGAACGTGCATTGGTGCAATGTGTTAGTTGATGTGTGTGAAAATGAGTGTGCGAATGTGAGTGTGTAAGTGTATATGTGTGAGTGTTAAGACACAGGTTTAAGTAAATTTTCTGTGGAAGCGTAGTCAAGACTTAATAGCCAGGTGCGCAATTTTCTTTTACAAATAGCTTTAGTATGTGTGTAGATAGATATTTTGTTATTAATTAAATTATAAAGAAAAGTGCCAAGAAAACCAAAAAATTTTTGGGAAAAACTGGTGTTAAAACGTATGATTGGACAAACATTTGCTGATCTTCTATTTTGAGTCAGCAAATCGTGATCTATGGGAAGTTCAGAGTGTTTTTTTAATACCGTCATGAGTATGAACAACTGCCGGACCGTTAGAACTTTGCAGTGTTGGTAAAGATCAAAGGTCGGATAGCGAATTGGGAAAAAACAACTGACTTTTAATATAGCTCTTTGAGCTCTCTCTAAATTAATTAAATATGATTTAGAGGAACCACCCCAGGTAGTGATGCAGTAGACTAGCAGAGACTGGCATAACGCGAAATAAACTAATTTAATTACTGAAGTATCGGATATATGTCTTAGATTTTTAAATATGTAAATTAATTTGCGGATTCTTTTAACTAAAGTTTCAATGTGTTGTTGGAAGCTGAGACGGTAGTCTATAATTATGCCGAGATATTTGATTGATTCAGTTTTTAGTAAAACAGGACAGCAGCAAAGGTTTGTGTTTAAATTACATGTGTGGGCTTTCAAGTTGAAGTTTGGTTGGTCGTGCCGTCTAAGGGAATATGTCATGTACTTCGTTTTATCTACATTTAGGGTAAGTAAGTTAGCATACAACCATTGATACACTGTATCGAAGCCTTGTTGGGCATAATGTTGAACCTCTTCCCACGTATCAGCATCGAATACCAATGCAGTATCATCCGCAAACGTTATGATCTTTCCGTTTTGCAGCTTAATATTACATAAATCATTAATATAAACTAAGAATAACGTTGGGCCGAGGATGCTGCCCTGAGGAACGCCGTATTGGTTAGGTAGTTCATCACTGATCCAATGATCTATTTTAGTAACTTGCGTTCGGTTGGACAAATAGTCTGTAAAAAGTTGAAGTGGCTGACTTCTTACACCCATATTTTCTAATTTTTTTATCAAAATGGGAACAGATACTGTGTCAAATGCTTTAGCTAAATCGAGGTAAATGGCTAAGGTCTTTTTTTTACTATCTAGTTTATTGACTAAGTGATCAGTTAGTTCATGGACTGCTTCAGCTGTTGATCTACCAAAACGGAAACCAAACTGTGATGGAGATAAAAGGGAATTTTGTTCAAGATAATTAGTTAGTCTGGAATTCATTAATCTTTCTAATACTTTGGATAGCGTTGGGAGTATAGAGATTGGTCTATAATTGTTGACACAGTATCTGTCTCCGGATTTAAATATGGGTACAATTCTGGATTTCTTGAAGGCACATGGAAATACCCCGGAGGAAAAAGAGAGATTGCAAATGAATGTAAGTGGAGGAACAATAATATCAGCAAATCGTTTTAAGAAAAGTCCGGATATATTATCGACGCCAACTGCACACTCGTTTTTTAAATTAAGTATTAACGACCGTATTTCTTCTTCGTCGGTAGGTAGAAGAACTAAAGAATTTTTGAAAGAAATATTTGGTTGACTATAGGGTTCTGCATTGGGAAAATTATGAATTTGTGAAAGCAATTTATCTGATAATTTTTTACCTACACCTGCAAAAAATGAATTTACTGTATTAATTGAGTCAGTAGGATTTTCTGTTGAAATGAGCTGTGTGGATTGTTGTTTGGTTTTATTTGTGTATGTAATGTCTTTAATTGCTTCCCAAAGTTTTTTGTTATTTTTCCCTGCTTTTTTAATAAGGTCTTGCTCGTAACTTTGTCTAACTTTCTTTAAAACATCGTTGCAAGAATTCCTATACCTTTTGTAAATGCAAAGTGCTACTTCATCATTTGGATTCTTTAAGGTTTTAACATGTAGTTTATCACGATTTCGCATGCATCTAAGTAAGCCTGGTGTTATCCAGGGTTTCAAAATAATTTTACGTCTAGGTGTCGGGATTTGTTTTGTGTTATCTTTTATAGCTTGCCCTAGCGAGTGTACAAAAAAATTTGTTGCCTCATTTACATCTGACATGCTGTAAATCTTATTAAAGTCTATGTTCTTGACATCTGTTTCAAGTCCTTCGTTGTCTAATCGTTTAATGGTTTTGGGACCTTGGTTTTTTATTGGGGTGCGATTTAAAAATAGAATGACGCTATTGTGATCTGTAACCGTAGTTTGAGCCACATAACAGAGCGCCGATAATCTGGTCTTTAACATTATGTGATCTAGGCATGTGCGACTATGAGTAGGAATCGTGTGAGCTGGAAGCATACCATGGGAAGCGATTAGGTTAAGATATTCATAGGATCTATTGTCTTGAGAATTATCCACAATATCAATATTAATATCGCCAACTAAAATGATATTTTAAAATGATCTTTTGAGTCGTATGATGACTATGTAGAACTTTATACATATTTCTTAATGGGTAGCCAAATAATAATACTGATGGCCAAGAGCCTCGACAACCTCGCTAGGTGGTTGGATCAAGGGCCTGGTTAAGAAGGCAGTACTCCTTGATGCGGCCTTCATTGTGAGGAGGTTTCTCTATCTGGAGCCCTAATCACCGGTAGCTTAAACTTTGCTGCCGACACCGGCGGACCACTATTATTAATAATTTTTTAAAACACTTAACGAAATAATAACTAAATTTTAATGTAAAAAATGAGTAAAGAATAATCAATGTTAATGTTTCAATTGATGTATCTTTAACCTATGTTAAATTAATCATAAAGGAATAAGATTTTGCATAGGTTCACGTCAAAACATTATACAATTATAAATCTAGCTTTGAACAATCCCTAGAAATAATAATACCTACTTTGACTCTTAGATTTTTTTGGAACTAAGGTAAGAAAATATAAGTATTTGCAGGTCGTTTTTTACTTAAGTTTATATAACTTTTTTAAATACAACGTGTTGTCATCATTATTGTCCCCTTAATAAACGCATTTTTTCACTTTGTGAAATTAAATGATTGCATTTTTTTAAATCTCAGTACCTAGTCTCAATAGCCATTATGACGCAATACTTGTAGTTATCAAGAAATATTCCAAAAACAAATCTATTTACTGCCAGTACGAAAAAAAACATAAACCACAAAGTACCAAACCCACCCACCAAAACCAAAAAGGAAAACACAGCAATGCATATCCCACTATTCAGATTCGGATTATTAAAATAAAAATAACGAGAACATTAAAACACAGTGCAGCCCTACAATTCGTAGATTGCGAGTGAGGACGAAACTTTTCGATGCATTCATTAGTGGTTCCAAAGTTTCTTAATCCTGGCGTAGGATTACTCCGCGGTGGTATAATATTCCTCATTATTGCACACAACATGCTCCTACTCACATTACACCAACCGAAGATGTTTAAAATAAACTTTATGGCTTAATGCTTTGAACCTTTGTTGCATCACAATTTCTGTTGAATAAGGAGGTGTGGTGCTAAGGAGGTTTGGTACGGAATTAAGGATGGTATACTTCAGGTATGATAGACGACGAGTATTACAGAATTGTGATGTTAGGTTTATGATTAAACCAAGTTATGCCCCCGCCTTACCCTGTGTGAACGTCAGAAGTTATCCCACTGCAACTAACAGGATAAAAAGTATCCTATATTCCAACCCAGCTGGCCTACAGAGATGGCGCTAGGCATACTGTATAGCTCCGTCTCTTTCCCACACTGGAATAAGAGTAAAAAAATACTGCTTTGAGACGTCAGGGTAGGCCAGCTGGTCATGGTTTATCCGGCTTCCGATTCACTGTCAGACAGAGTTACTTTCGCATTTCTAAAATCTCTTACGTTTGAACCTCTAGTGTCAATACTGGCTTGTAATTAAAGGACCTTAAAACGCCATTAATACATAAATAAGTATACCAGCCTATTACTGTCACGTAACTAGGTTTGTTATGTTTTTAGGTAAGTCCTTGATTAAAAGCTTAGTCTAGCCCAGGCTTTAAACTGTGGCCTCATTTGAAATTAAATGAGTTAAACATTCAATTAAAATCAATTTACTGTTTTGTTTTCTATTACTCCAAACTTAATTTTACGCAGTTTAAATTAGTCGCGCCAACGAAAATACGATGCGAAACTTTTAATTTGTAAATGTTAATTTCGTTCCATATTAATTTTTACTCAACTATACCTACAGGGTTGCTTAATATTTTCATAAAACGACAAATTTAATAAAGTGGCCGTCACCGTTGAATAATTCAGAGTCGGCGGGAACGTTATACATTATTTATGATGATGACATGTCGAAGGTAACATAAGTCTGTCTTCAGCCTGCGGTTTTGCATCTTGGGCACGTCTCGGCGATATTGAGAAGAAACTCGCAAGTACTCCAGGCAGACTTCACACGGGAACCGAACCACGAGCTGCTCAACAAAACGCGTTAAAGATTGAGCGACAGACAGGTCAATCACCCCGCGTACTGTTTTGGCGCGTATTGTTTATGCATTTTTGAAGTCGCTGCCAGATGGGGACTAACATAGTGCCAAATACGCCTTCAATCTAAATGCAGTTATGGGGTTTCATGATCAGATTTAAATAGGTAATATCAGTGTGGTGTCTATGGGAGTAATAAGTCAAGCAGGCTGCTAAAAATAATAATTTTCAGAATTGGTGAAGAAATCGGTGAACATACATAAACAAAATACATAAAGTCAAATTGAGAACCTCCTTCTAATCTGAAGATCATCATGAACATCAAGAAGGAGTGATAAGATAAGGGCAAGCCAAGCTTGTAGGCTTGTATGACCGCCACAAAGAAATATGTGTCATAAGATTTCTCGTACTACAGAATCCCCATACGGTACTGTGGTCAGTCACATAGAATTTCAATTTGAAAAAAAATAAAACATCAATAAATCTTCTTGACACCGTAGATTAATTACATCCTTATTTATATTAGAATTAGGTTAGTAAGAATTGACCGCTGTAAAATATGGTTTGTTATCGTTAACAAACGCATTTTATTCGGATATGAATTATCATATTCGAAATATAATAAATAAAATATATAAAAGAAGACATTAGTAAAGCTTCTAAGATACTTACGAGTTAAAAATTTATTGGGATAATAATGTACACACATAATCTCTTGTCGATGTTGCTTGTACTTATACCAATAAAGTATGATAATTTTATGAGAGTTTTCTTTGAAAGTATAAAAGCTCAATTAATAACGTCTAGTAAACATTTTTATAATTAGTTGGGGGAGAAATATAAGATCTTTGATACTTAAGCACGCTCGACGCACACTTGCAGTGAGCGCATATTTAGGTTTATGTAGGGGTAAAAATTAGGTATTAACTACCTAACTTCCACACCATGGAATGAGCTATTTTGTATTGCTCACTAGCTCTTGTCCACAACTTCGCCCACGTGGCGTACGCAACGTGGGCTAAAGTTGTGGACCGTGTGGACTACCTACCGGATTAAAAATGATCCTAAAACTTACCCAGGTTACATGCTCTACCCGTGTGCCTAATTTCATTGAAATCCGTTCAGTCCTTAAAATGTGAAAAGGAGACGCAGGCACAGTTGCTTTGGTATCTTAATTTAGTATGATAAATATAAGCAAATAAGCAAAGATTTAGAAATATGTTTTTTATATGAAAAAACGAGTGGAAAAAAATATTTAAAAACACCAATGCAATAATGTAAACATAACTTTTATCTTCCAATTAAAATATTCTTCGAGGACGATATGAAACATTGTTAGTAAAGGTTAAACTAATTACCCGTTCCATTTCCTCCAAAAAGAGAATAATCACTCACGACCAGAACAAACATCCAAAGAAACCAAGGCCCAGCTTGTGAATGCACTTCCAAGACTTAAGCCGTAAGACAAGAAGCGTAACGACCTGGAACTAAAGTTCTCGTGGACAAGTGTCTTGTTAGACTCGTTTCTACTAACTTTTAGAAACAGATAGATAGTTACCGTGATGTCGTATGAGGATTAGAGGGCTCAGCTGACTTATATTGAGACATATATTTTGTTAGTTGCTTGCTTGCAGTTTTATAGTTCGTTATATTAAAGTGGGGTGGTTCTTTTTTTGTATTGACTGTTTATGTTGCTGGAGTGGTGCAATCAATACATAATCTGTTAAAATTCAGCATACTGCACGTCAGTGGGTAACACTTTGACCTTGAGCAGGCATAGCGTAGTACGGCGTTTCAATTGATGAAGAGGCCATCCTATACTTGATTTTCACCCATGACATATTTGGGACCAGAAAACATTCATTCCTAATATTGTAACACAAAACCCTAGAAGTGTGTTTTCATGCATGAAAAAACCCAATAATATTTTGCTCGACCTGAGAATCGACCCCGGATCTCTAGCTCAGCAATCACTCATGCACTTAATTACTGACAATCTGTGAATTTAGAGGATTATGAGGTTAATGAAATAATTGGTGTGTCATCTTTGGTAAGCTAGGGTATCATTATTACTGGTTTGGGCGCATGCGGGCGAATTACTGATACTTGGCTGCAAGTGGCTATATTGAAAATGTCTAACTCATCATTTGCCTAGCCTTTTCCCAAACTATCTTGGGGTCGGCTTTCAGTCTAACCGGATGCAGCTGAGCACCAGTATTTTACATGAAGCGACTGCCTGTATGAACTCCACAACCCAGGAACTGGGTAATACGGTACCTCTTGGTAAGACTGGATGTCAGACTTTTGACTTCTGACTACACGTAACGACTGTCACAGATCCACAAATGACAGCCGGGACCAACGGCTTAACGTGCTTTCCGAGGCACGGAGGAAACTCGGTATGTAATTATGATCACCCATCCACGGACCAACCTCGGCAAGCACGGCTTAACCTTAAAGATCGACCCGTGCAGCTGTTTATTATTTAGCCACGAGCTCCTCTCTAAAAATGATGATGATGAAAATGTCTAACTGAAACAATAATAAAACAACTGAAAAAAAATATTGTCATGTCAAAGAAACTCGCAATTTATCCAAGACTTTTTTATACTAAATAGGCAAATGATTATGGTCGGTCCATGGATGGGTGACCACGTATTACATACAGAGTTTATTCCGTGCCTCGGAAAGCACATGAAGCCGTTGGTCCCGGCTGTCATTTATAGATCTTCACCAGTTGCTACAGGTAATCAGCGGCCCGAAAGTGTAACAACCAGTTTTACTGAGGAGTATCGTATTACCCAGTATTAACTGGGTTGTGGAGGTCAGATAGGTAGTCACTTCTTTTAAATACTGGTATTCAGCTGCATACAGTTGGACTGAAAGCCACCCCAACATAGTTGGGAAAAGGCTGGGCAGATGATGAAGCAATCTAAATTTAGAAGACGAAACAATTTATGAATCAATATAGTACGCACGGCGACCATGCAAAACCAGTATAAGCGGATCTGTCATTGTATGGGAAATCGATGCAAAGCGAGGCCATGCTTTACTGAATATGTTTAGTTTTAAACTCGCCGTGTGTGCTACAACATGTTAACCTCTAACAACATCTAACAAAAACAATCGTCGGCCCAGTTTACAATCTTTAGTCATAAAACTCAATACACATATCTATACATCTTCTTTACATCTAAACATACAAATAAATAAAATTCAAGTGTCTGTTTGTAATATTAAAATTACCACTTTTTACTACATGCATATAAATGTATATACGGTACATATACCAAAATAACATTTTTTACAATCTTTGTCTGTCTGTCTGTTTGTTCCGGCTAATCTCTGGAATGGCTGGACCTATTTTGACGGGACTTTCAATGGCAAATAGCTAATATAATAAGGAGTACATATTGGCACGAGCTATGCATTATACGTTGAAAAGACCATTTCCAATTGCAGATAAAGCATATAATTTGGTCCATACAATTGCTCTTAAAGGTCATGCGTTATATTCAGAGAAGATGTTGGCTCAGGTAGATCATTCATCGCTTCTTCTTCCGAGCTGTATCCCACTTTAAGTGGGTTGGCTCTCCTAATTTTATCGCGCAGGACCATCTGTCCTGGGTTGTCGTATCGGGCAGTTTTTCCTCCACTAGTAGGTGCAGGAAGATCATTCACCAAATCAAAGTTAAATGTCTCAATTAAGAGTTTCGTGTTATCATTTTGACTTAACTAATAAAAATTCCAAATGGAAAAAAGGAGGTGACTGGATGGACTATTAGGTACATCTCTGTCTAACCCTTCGAGGATTATAACAGGCGTGAAGTTATACATAATTTCAAATCTCCTCTTGCTATACTACAGCCACACATATATAAATCAAATCGGTATTACAAGATTTTAACTCAAACAAAAACAATTACCAGTACAGATTACAAAACCAATATTGTCTGTTAAAGCAACAGCAATAGTATTATTGTTCTAAAATATTTTACTAGCAATATTCATATTTGCACGAGATACTCATTACACGGTGCGCCTGATCATAACAAGGTACATTGCGTCTGATTCCAAACACATGCGCGGGCGCATACATTGACGTACACAGTATACTCTATTTAAAACGGCCTGCATTTATGTTAATGCAAATTGAAGGATGCTGTTGGTTTATAAAGGTTCTGAATGCTATTCTGACGATTTAGGTTCCATCGGCGCCATCTTTTCGGCGGCGCCATCTTTTTTTAGATAATTTTGGTTTTCTTCGTTTTGTTTGCCGTACATTGGTACTTTAATTCCAAGAGGATTGGCAAGAAACTAGTAGCGAAAAATAATTATATTATTCTCATTGGTGGATTTTAGAGCTTCAGAAATAAGTAAAACCGAATACTTACTTTGTGACTCACCGTAATAGGTAAACGTTATTTTATTATTTTCTTAGTATTGTATTTTAACGATTATCTAAATCAAACCGTTTTCCACGGCGTTTATTTCTTTTAAATCAAAATATATTTCTCAGGAACAGCCGTAGGTATACCAAGTTCGCAATAAAATCTAAATTTCGCTTACAAATCCTGTAGTTACGACTTTACTCCGTATAAACATAGTTTGGAATGGGTAATGTATTGTCTAGTGCTTAAGCATCGTAAAACACTAATCTATCGTAACGAAATCTTCCTACAGTAAATAGTATAACTACTTACTATGATTTCATACGAAATAGTAATGATTTTCAGGAACAATTTCAATGAAGCAGTTTCAGAACACGCTGCGTGTTTGCAAAATTATTTAGGGCAACATTTCAATGTAAAATGGGATCAGCCTAAATAATTTGGTGTAGTAATGTTAGAACAATCTAATCTGAAACATAGATTAATTCCAGTGGTTTTGAAATAGGATATAGATCATGTTATGTACGTGTGGTGTACTTCTACTCCTATCCTGTGTTTACATGAGCTATCAGAGAAAAAGTTATACTGGCTACTGATACTGTTAGCCTGCGTAATCCCACTGCTGGGCAAAGTCCTCTCCCCACGATTTCCATTTGTAGAAATAAAAACTTATGCCAATATGAAATATTAGTTATTCTGCGAGGTTCAGCCGTTTAAACGGCTGAACATATTATTAATGCAAGCTCACTAGTTTCCAGTACTCCTTGCAGTTTTGCTGTTTATGTTCATGAACAGGAAGGTGCTATTTTGATACATTGAGGATGAAAAGGATCCAAAAATTCACCAATATAGCCTAAAAAGAATTTAAAAGCGGATAATCCTTAAGAAGTCCTCTATCCTCAAAAGTCAAATCGCTAAATAGCTACAAAAGCATAACTTAACCTCTTACTTTAGGTACAGTCAACGAAATAGTTAGGTATACAGGCAAAAAATTCCATCTACTACTATTACATTATTCACTAATATTTAGTAACATTTATAACATAACATTAGGGGTCTTATGTTAAAATGTTTGTTTGTTCGAAATATTTTTGAATAGTGTAATAGTAGTTGATTGTTTTTTTTGGCTGTATACCTAACTATTTTGTTGACTGTACATAAATGCGGAAGTTTGTGAGGATGGATGTATGGACAGATGTTTGCTACTCCTTCCTGCAAAAACTACTCAACGGTTTTGGATGCAATTTGGCACTCAGATAGTTTATACTTGGATTAACACATAAGGTACTTTTTAGCCGGTAGCAAGATCCTGTGGGACAGTTACCGAACTCCACAGGGCCGAGGATAAAGCTAGTAATTCATCATTTTGTTTTTTTTTCTTAAACCTTGCCTCACACTAGGAATTTCTCTTGTATCGTGGATGCGTTTACAAACATTTAAACTCACATACACAAACAGCCAGACCTGGAACAACAATATAGGCCATATTAATATTTGTTCTGTGCGGGGATCGAACCGCGGCACGTAGCGCAGCAGTCAATCGCTCAACCACAGCGCCGACCGTGCCATAAAACAAACATTATGAAAACTAAATGACACATATTCCACGCCACATGTAGGTTCACAGACACTCACGCGGAACTAGGACTACTAATTTGCAAGTATATTAATTTAAGGGAATAGAAAACTAATATAATAACAGACCAACACTGACGTGAATTGACATGGTCTCGGCGTGAACGCAAAGAAATACATTGAATTATTGAACACACAGGGAAATTGATAGTTGGAAGTGTTGGACCATGTCATTTAGTGCAAAGTAAAGAAAGAATATTTTATGTGCAAAGCCTTGTTACCTAGAATTTGTGAAGGTGTCTATGTTGATGAGGAACTTTTTTCTTTTTTTTTTTAAATTATGCTGTGGTGAGTCGATCTTTGCTTTGGTTTAATAAAAAAAAAAGAAATGGCAGTTGATTTGACTTTAAAAGTATGTTTCCTTTTTAGGGTTCCGGAAAATGGAACCCTTACGGATTCGTCCTGTCTGTCCGTTTGTTACAGGCATTTTACTCCGAGACTATTGGCCACACCGGTGCAACTTGGAGAATAGATGCCTTCTATAAAGAGGTAAACAATTATTATGTAAAATATAAAAACAGGGGTGGCCCTACATACAAGTAACTAGGCTTGAGAAATAAATATCTACGTATACAATTGTCTATAGATACCTCTTTTCTTTTCTTTTTTATTCTTAAGTCAATGGTTGATGAGATATTTGCTTTCAAAGTCGTAACTTGTGCCCTTTCTCAAATTCCAACCTAAGACGACGAAAATTCAGAAATAAATGATGGTTTGTAGATCATAAAAAACTTTTCATATCGCATGCCAATGTTAACTCAGCTTGCAAAAGCCGTTTTCCTGTTTGTAAAGGTTAATTCTATAACTAACAAGAATACAACTTGTAGGTGAACTTAATCCTACCTACTTAAATAGTTGTTGGTCTCCAAATCTTCAGTTATCTAACAAGCTTTTATAACAAACACGGAAATGAAACAACTCTTACAGATTGTTTTGCTGTTATTTAACTTTTTACATTTTCAAACTTCTCAAGTAATTTCGGCGTATGCTTGCGGGAAAACAGAGGTATTCTATACCCGTTCTATTTTCTTTTATTTGGCATTTTTTTATTTAAAAACTGTCCGATTTTTAAAAGAACTAAGTTATTTTTAGATTATTTGAACCTGATTAAAAACCTGATGGATAATTTTATATAGAACGAATTATTTTAAACTAACGCGGGCCCTTGACTCAACAAAATGGCGAGATTTCATCATATGAAAATTAAATGTTAATGTATTTAACACCTTCTGAAATAAATTCATCAAATGATGGTGAGAATTGTTTCTAAATCGATTTAAGAAATAGATGAGTTGTATTGTAAAGGAACTAAAATTAAAGTCTTTGAACCGAAACTAACGGTAAAATCTTACAGCCTAGTTAAATAAAACCGACAATATTAAATGATATCTTAGAGTCAGAGTTTCCTTTGCACAAGGTGCCTGTTTATTTTTAGCCTGTCTGCCCTTTTCCTCTTACTGTATTAGAAGTAATTCCGAGTGATTAACGGTTGTGTTGTTAATGCAATTCTGGCAATAAAACTATCATCGTCTGTCGTCCTGATGCTTCATGATTTATCAGAACAGTAGTACTTCTGTCATAGTCGGTATGACCGGAAACATCGAGGTATTAATTTCCACTGTCGACAGTAAGTCAGTCTTGACTGTTTTCTGAGAGTTATTTGAGGTAAATTGCTGGGATATGATTTATTGGTGTTGCACCTTGTGGTTGCTTATCTATGTTTCCGAAATTATTAGGAAAGGTAACCAAATTAAACCTCATTTCTTTGAAAATTACGAATTTTTCAAGATACATAGACTTTATATTCAGTTCAGAGCAGGATGGTCTTGCCTTCTGTTATGAAAATTAAATTATTTCTCCATTAAAGATAGAACCTATTTCTCATGAAAATCATATTTCTCCTGTATAAATTGGTAAAACCTAAGGAAACCGTGCGTAAAACGCACATTACTCAAATACGAAGAAGGAAAATTAGCATAGTAGAATAATTTCCTTGGATACCGCTCCTTTAAAGAAAGTATCGGTTTTTTTTATTTGGGTTGGGTTCGCTCTTGAATCTAGTCTAGGTCAGAGATGACAGAGACAAAGTCGACGATGGTACGAGCTTACCCAGAAGAAGCCTGTTCACTCAAACTTTGAAGAGATTAGGGTTGTAAGTGTTCGGAAACACAGACGCAGCAGACAGAGAGTTCTGCAATGGCGGGAATAAGTTACAATATTAGATCAAACTATAGACTAGACTAGACTGGTTATCAACCAGTATTGCAATGGGTATCGTATTATGTGTTGGACGTCAGATTCGCTTCATACAAAATACTGGTGCACCTGGTTAGACTGAAAGCCGATTCCAGCTTAGTTAAGAAAAAGGCTAGGTAGGCAAATGATGAAGAATGAGATATTAAAGCATCAAATAAGAGACTGAAATGAATTGTTTATTTTCGAGCACGTAGGAGCAAATGCGCTATTCGCAAGGCGGCTTGCGAAACAGCAGATATCTTTTAACTCCAGGATTGGGGCCAATTACGTGGTACACTTGCGAGTAATTATAATTATCACTAAATACATCATACATTGACGCAACGACGCGTCATCATGACGCATGCATACGACATGAAGACGTAAGAACTACATGTTACTTTTCCATCTCTATAAATAATTATTTAGCTAAAATTCTATTCGCGTAACCGTGTAACCAATCTGATTGTCCCAAGGAGATAAATGATGACCAGCTTTCGTTTAAAACTAATTGTTGTAATAGTAATTTCTCAAATCACTGGCGACTGTGACGAATTTCTTCGGACATGCCGTGACGACATTATTTATAACTTTCAATTTGTTATTTGCCGATTATTTCACGCAACTCAATGAATTGTCTAGTTACTGCATTATGTTTGGACGCACTATTATTACTATACTATTATTTTTGGAAGTCGCAGCCAGATGGAACAATTACTACGAATAGATCTGCAAAAACTGAAACTTTATTAACTGTACTCCTAAATCAAATATTTCTTTTTGCGATTGACCTACTATTTGCACTGGTAAATTATATACCTCTACACAACAGGGTCTAAGTGGATTCCTACTTGTAAAAATAATTTTCAACACTTTAATGAAATTTAAAAGCAAATTTTCTGCCTATAAAAATTAAATTCATTTTCTCAAACACCATTTTCGCCACAAACGCTGGCCGACTCACCTCAAATCACAATGATCGGAATTTAAAGTTATAATAACGCTTTTAATGCTAACCGGTGACGTTGCGGCAAACGCTGAAACGTTACTTAATTAACAATAGACCAATTAAAATGGTCAGAGTGAGTACGCGTTTCGGGCGAAACGAATGCCATTTCGCGGACTCGCTTCACCGCTTCGCTACGCTCCGCCAGACAATGCATTTCCCTGATTTTGCTGACTCTGCTTTTATAGAATAGATAAGCACAGAAGGTTGCATTCATATAACGAGCGAAAATTCCACACTTGTTTTTTTTTACAACTATAATAACATCAGTAGATAACTTTACTTTTGTTATTTTGTTTAATTGTTATGTTGTTGTTTGTTTAAAATTTTTGTGTAGTACAGTCACGTCTAATAATATGTATACACTTAGCAAAACTGAAAAGTGATTAGCTCGTGAAATTACGGTTTATACGTTGTAGATAAGACCTATTTCGTAATAGCATGGCTTCCAAAATTCCATGTTCGTGAAAACGTAAAACCTTAATCAATACAGTAGGAGAAAATCACTTTTAAAAGTTGCTGCGTGTATACATATTATTAGACGTGACTGTACACCACTGACTACCCCCTTTTTATTTTGAATTCCGTAATGTCCATCCAAATATTGTCTGGAAGATATTGCTATAAGTGATAAGATCGCCGTTGTAACCATAAAATTTGCTGTTTTGTAAACCCGTTTGATTTGATTGATTTGATATGTTTGATTTTTGGTGTACAATAAAGTATTATTCTATTCTATTCTATCATCTGCCTAGCCTTCTCCCAACGATTTTTGGGTCGGCTTCCAGTTTACCCATAGGCAGCAGAATACCAGTATTTTACATGGAGGAACTTGTTTTCTGACAGTCAAACAGTACTGGGTAATACGATCCCCCTTGGTAGGACTGGTTGTAAGAATTTCGGGCCACTGACTAGCTGTAACGATGGACAAAGATCTACAAATCACTGTCCTTAACGTGCTTTCCTCAACCAACCTAGGCAAGCCCGCTTAACTTAAAAATGGAACCGACGTTATTTTTCCTAAAATAACGCGACACCTAAATAAATTTTCTAATAAAAGCGGCTTAGGAAGGGGGCCTATCCTCAGAAGTGGGTACAACAAGACTGCTAATGATGCTGATGAATAAGATGATGTTTGAATTTAAGGCTTAGCGCGAACAGTTTACAGTGTGTTTTTCTAAGGCAATAAGGTGTCACGTAGTAGATATTAGTTGAAAAGGCAATAAACATGGTTTATGTAGCGAGTGCAAGCGCACTTACGACTGGCATTTGTTCGGCAGATTCAGATCTCCGAAGTCTGTTTGTGTGCATGCACCTATTTTCGCTTCTTATGGAGTCAACCTTCTGTATCTATCTATTCTGCCGCATCTGCTTTCGCTGATCCTTGCTTTTTATGCAGATGGGATTTAGTGTACCTACTGCAACCTCATGAGAGTAAAGTATGTTGAGTTGACGAGGCAGCGTCCTCGCGGATGATAAGCACAGTTTTTGTTGAAGTAGTATTGTACTAGACGAATATTAATCGTCTAGTACAATAGATTCTAAGATGGAGGTAAAAGTGTGAAAACGGCTTTGTCACGTTATTAAAACATATTCAAAGTCAGTCTCTATTAAAATCTTAAAGTAAGGGGTGCTAAACACAGGGCTGCGGGTTGTTCGAAAGAGATACCGCGGCCCTGGAACACAAAGGGCTAAGAAGGAACATGGATGGGTTTTAGTCAGTCAAGTCTGACACTCCCTCCCGCTCCGCCCAGAGCGGGAGAAGTCATTTGATGATTTCCCATCCGCAAAAAAAAAGGGGTGCTAAACACAATATGTATGTTGGAGTCGGCTTAATAAAGCATGGTTTAGTACATGCCAGACGATTAAATCGAATGTATCTTTTACCTGCCGTCTGTGCTATTTCCCACTAAATTAGGATGACTCGGACAAGTGTATACCAAATTATAGTTACTTCTCATGTTTTTTCGTTCGATACTTTCAAAGAATAACTTCCTCAGAAACAAAAAAACCTTCTGCTTAAAGATTTCTTTAACTATATTGGACGTCATCATCTTCCTGTCCCTGTACCTGTCTACTTGGGGTTGGCGCAACACGTTTTTTTCTTCCATTTTCCCTAGTCAGACGTCACGGGATTATTTACTCCTTTCTCTTTCATATCATTCTTCACACAATCCATCCATCTGTTCTTTGGGTTTCCTCTCCATCTCCATCCATCATCATATCTATCACTCTTTTAGTCACATGCGTTCCATCCCTCCTCATTTGAGGAGTCAGTACCTATAATAATTATATCGATATAAACGAAGTAGAACATCCCTATGCCACAATCTACACTTCCCTCTTAGAGATATTTGGACGCTTGCAAATAGATCAGATAATCCCTCCGATATCGGCCGACACTTGTTTTAAAGTTTAATTAAATGTAATAATGTTTCGGCGATGATAAATGTCTTCAACGATATCGGGGAACTGTTTCAATTGGACGTTCAAATTATATCTGGCTTATTGGATCGTTGTGGCGGTACTTTGTAGATGTATGGAGGGAGAATGTTTGTTTCTACTTTCAATGAATTCCTTGTGTGTTGTGCTTTATGCTTTTTTCGAGAAAAGATTTCTTTTTGTGCTCGGATAGTTCTCATTCATATCGTTTTTCGAGAAAACTCAGTATTGTTTTAACTCAAATCTAACGTGACTTTTAAAGTGAGTATAGTAGCGTTATACATATTAACTTATGGCTTCAGAATTAGGTAATCATATTGTTTTCCGCAAATTTTTTTTTGGACTTCTGAGTTTTTACTTTTTTCTTGCGTTCGTTGTTTAGAACTTAAGAGCGTTTACGTCTTACGACATGTCATACAAACTTGCAAGTCCTTATTTTCCGAAATGACTAAAACCGATTTTAATGAAACTTCTTAGGCATAAGCAGGATACATAGGTTTAAAAAGTTACTAAAAAACATGTTCCAAAAATAGTGTTACAGATAAATTATGTTACAGATAAATAAAGATAGATTATAAATTATCTATACAAACAGAAATTTCCATTTTTTTTTTTTAAGATATTTCAAAAATGTTTTATTAGTAGTCAGACAAACTCATGAATGACTAAACTAACGTTATGTTGAAAATGTAGTGTGTTTCCGCATCTTCGACCGATTTTATTGCTCAAATACAATAGGTATTGCTTGGTTGTCATTAAAACAATGCAGTAAACTGAACAATTGATTTTCAATTATTTTATACACATTATTATAGTGTGGTAAGTTATCAATTTCCTCCATAAATCTTAAAATATAACGAGATCTCACCTAGGTAGTAAAGCAAGCAAATGACTTGAAATCCAAAACCATAGTTCCAAAGAAATAATTTAATTCCATAAACATCTAGAAAGATTGATTACTTTAAATATAAATGACTGAAATTCTAGTCTCTCAAACTTCAGACAAACCGGTCGCAATTTCCATACCCGACAACATACCTATATATAACTTATTAGAATACATGTAATCTAAGTTTATAACACATTCTACGACCCTTTGAACGAAGCCTTATATCGCCTAAGTGACTGTAGCAAGCTACACCGTAATAAATGCAGTTATTTAAGATCACAGTCTAGAAGGAAATTGCATTTACTTATCGTATGCACCTTTGGCTCATTCACACCTCTCGTGTTACCCAGCTACTAATGACTCAATTATACATACTAGTCAGTGTGAAAATATCTTATATACTCCAGTTTTCATCAACGCAAATTCGACCTTAACGTTCGAGAGGTACAGTTTAGATTTCCTTGAGTTTCAAGGCTGTAGTAAAGCACAGCGCTCGAAGACCCATAATGCTAAATCAAGTTTTTTTTGCGTCTGTAATTACAAGTTGTAAACGTTGTATTAATTGTTGAATTGAAATAGTGTTTGTAAATGAATAAAAGCTAATTTTATGAAGGCTCTAGCTGTAAATGTAGGCAGTTTAATTTTACTATTTTTTCCGCGAAAATGTTTCTTTTATTTTTTATAATTGAAATCTGTCTAGTTATAAACAACTTCTATGCTAATTCAACTACGATAAAAATCAAACAACAACTATCAGATCTGATAAAAAAAAACTACCAAACCCTACATATCTGATGAATTAAGTATGTAAAAACTAACACGTACTGACGTCAACAGGAAAAGTATGGCATAAATAAAGTTTAGATTCGCATCATTTAGTAGAACAAATACGTTTTACATGACAAAGAACGAAGGTGACGACGGCGAACGATAATAAACTTTACTATAGTTAAGTTAGTATACCTATTTCCTTACTTCGAGTATGTGCATACAAAGTAGGTACCTACCCAGTTTAATATCGGTGGTTTATCACTCAAAATGTGGCTGTTAGCCATGTCCTAACACAGATGCCAGACCAAGAGACAATCGCGTTCATTTTGTTCGGTAAACCTAAACGCGTGATCGCATCGTTAGAGGGCGCTTTAAGGTGAAGCGCAAGTTCAAATGTTCTTACGTTGTTGCAATTTGCCGGTCAGTTTTAGGTTTTATGTTGGAAAAAATATGATTCTCGACCGTAAAACGAATGTTTATACAGAATTGTAGCCATTAAAATCATCAATACAACTCTTTCAATTAATTTAATCCCATTGAACTACCTATATCATGAAAAAGTCATTCATCATGAACTTAGATGGTTGCTTTGATGATTTATATGATTATAACGTTGTTAAGAGGGGTCTGTAGTCGGTAATTAAAAGTACCTATTTGATTTGATTTGAAGAAACTATTGCCGTCGCTCTGTGCCCAACCTAGCTCCCGTAAAGTGCGAAGGGGACAACTGCAGCTCAGGCTGATTTTACCTACAAAAATCTTGACTAAAAGACGTTTTGTATTCCGCTGTTTTCTTCTTCAAAACTAAACTGATCTAAATAATTCTTATATCAAAATTTAGAGGAAAGGTATATCTATGCTTCTTCTTTTTTTTTTTGATAAAATCTTATCTAATTTGTCTGATAGTCGTCTGAACATGTCGGTTTTTTTTCGGGTTTTTAGATGGTCATAATTCTTTTAGTGATTACGTTTAAAAAAAAGAAAATGATAAGGGCATGTATTAATAAGACCTAGATTTTTTGAAAAAAAAAGACATTGTTCTAGACGCATTATCCACGAAGAAAACAGTGAAATACGTTTGTATGGAGAAATACCGACTAGAGTCCCCTCTTAAGCCATATTTGTTACGGCATACAACCCAGCACAGACCTGCAAATTACAAAAAAAACGTTACAAAATTTGAATTTCGCGGGCTACCCTTGCGCTTCCACCTTAAGGTTTTTTGAACGAATGATCGTGTATTCGCACGTCAGGTCGCTTTGGTTGGGACGCAGAGTTAGAACTTTTACAGTGTGACGGACGCATACTGCGTTTACATGACACGAACGCAACATTTATTCCATAGACCAGAGATAAACAGAGTTTTCTCTTACGACCGTTATCTGCATATCTTTAGCTGGAAGAACGCTGATCAAAATACCGTCATCATCAAGCAGGTGGACAAATGATTGCTGTTCGAGATTGTAAGTATAAGTGAGTCGCTATTGGATCAGATGAGTCATCGAGTGCTTGCCTCGATTCAGGAGAGTGGCTGATTGTGGAACCTAGATCCTTCTAGGTTCCACAATCAGCATCTTAAATACACCTCAGGCCGTTGGAGAACCAACGGCCTGAGGTGTATTGAATTAGAACTGTAAAACCTGTTTAGATAATCCATCCATTTAGGAACTATGATGTAATAAGGCTCTAATATTTTCGTTCTCACCAACTGTAACTCTTTTTTTTTCATTTAAGGGCGAAGCGCTAGGGTATCGGGTTTTACAAATGCAGGACAGTGTCAGACTATATTTTAAGCAAAATATGATTGACAACGTGTGCAGTTACAAAATTATAACCTTTCAAATCATCAATACAACCCTCTAAGTTTATTTAATCACATTCATTGACTATTTCATTAAACAATCAACATACGAAACGTCACTGACCTGCTAATTGCCAAAAATGTAAGAAAATTTGAATTTCGCTGCCTACCCTTTACCTGGCGCTTTTCCATTCTAATATAAAATAGCATATCTACACATACTTTTTCTGACGTTAAATAGCAGAGTTACGGAGGGTTTTCATAAAACCACTCCGCCATAGTCAGCTTAAAATTCGTATCAAGTATCACAATGGCAAAATATCATATCGCCAAGAATCGATCTAATAAAGTCTATAGGGTTCATACTTAACATCAGCCGCTCCATACAAGTTTGTAATTGAAAAAGTTCGTCGTTTTTATCGGGAAGCCTTTTTATTTGCTTTTCAATTTGTTTCACCCAAGTACATGTACCGCTTATGGAATAGTTTCTTAGTGAGAACTAAAGAATAAACTTTGCTAGTGTTGCAACCCTGTTCGGTTCTAACTAAACACGTTCGGTTAAACTCTTGCTGTCTTCTTCTGGTTCGCAGAATAAGAGGGAGAAGGAAAGCGATTTGATATTGTGCTTTGAATGTAAATGACACAATAGTCTGTGCTGTTTTAAAAACCATACCTACTTTTTAATTGTAATGTAAAATAGGTAGTTTGATAGTAATCGCTCTCCTATTTCGCTTGATATGAAGGGGAACAGAGTGGGGTGAGAGTCTATGGCAATAAATCCATGCAAGTTTAGTTTATTGCATCATAAAATACATTGAACTAAAAAGTAAAATTACAAACAGAAGAAAATGGGATCTAATACATCCGGTGCGTTAGCATTGGCAAGTAGTTTACATTTAACGCATTCGTGACGTCATCGGCAGGGCATGTGCCAGCTCTACTGATGAACACTACATTCTGTGCAATCCAATACAAGATAATAACGTACAGACAGACTGTACGCGTGTGCGAGGGACAGCAAGGGTGCGGGCTGATGCCGATATCGACTTGACTACTCGCGAAAATTAAATCTCTATTAAAATTTCAGAAAAGGGACTAAACTTTTATCAGTTATGAACTTTCGTGACATTTTACGAAGAATTATTATCGCCTTATCTTCCGCACAGTTTTCCGAGGAGGGAATTCAACTTCGCCTGTATTTTCGTTCGGTGCAGTTTCTTTCAATTAGTTTGAGCTTCGTCCCCGCTTAGTGCAAAAGAGTCGACTTATAAAAATGTCATTTCAACGCTCGATAGCACCATATTCGCTGCAAACAGCCTTTCGTAATTTTGATTCGTTATCAAAGAGATTTTGCATAAAGAAAGGAGTTATAAAAATAATTAAAAAAGGTTCTAAAACATTGAAAAATAACCGTAAAAAATTAAAGTAAAACCGCGCGTAAATTAGTCGGCATTGTATTTCAGTGTCGTGTCCCGCGTCCCGCAAACGCAGCCAACAGCAAAAGTTAATTAAATAAAAATACCAACGGAACCCGCTCCCGCTGAGGTGTCAAACACCAATCAGCAAATAAAGGACCGCCAATAAGTTAGCGAGGCTATTCACAGAATCGAAAAGGTTCTGATTCATTGTCACGTCTCGTTTTGATTGGACGTGCTTTGATATCGATAGCCGGGATTGCGATCGTTCAAAATTTTAATATTTTTTTACTTCCCTCATATTCGATTCTATCCGTTGCGGTTTGGCGATATTTATAACGTTTTGTTTTGTTTTGCCAAATCCCGGCTCCAGTTCGATTGTAACTGTTGCCGTCCATTTATCGAATCTCTATCGATGTTTTGGATTTATGAAACATGGTATACACTGTGGTATGTTTAGGTATGTCGGGGCAGACTGAATTGGCATAATGCGTTGATATGATGCTGATGCATATTCCTATAATAGCTGGTATTGTTTTGATGTTGACTTGAACGGATATTGGCAGCATGATAACGTTATTATCCATGTATTGATATTACGCTTGATATTGTATAGGTATGTTATCTCATGTTGATTTTCGATCAGTTCCGTATTACTGTTTAGTGATATCAGATGATCAGGCGATGTAGGTCAACTGTAGGATGTGCAGTGTTGTTATTTGTATTAAAACTACGTTTAATCTGTGTTCGCAGAATGTAGTTATTCTCGTTATAAACATAAATATTCCACTAAGCTCTCTAAATTTCATGTTTTTTTTTTTTTTTGTGAATGGCATCTCGCAGTTCAACCTATGAGGTTGTCGTCTGCTTAACCGGACTATCCTGTGGGTGCCTTTAGAGTAAGGCCTCCAGCCAGGGCATAAAAACTTACAAACTAAGCGACTGCACGCTAAGGGCACCCCCTGTGGGGTACGAACCTCGGCTTAGGGCGTCGCTGGGGGAAGACTGCATGGGGACAGGCTGGATCTGAATGGTATCATTATTTAGGGGCTGATTTAAAACTACTGGCACAGCATCGCGGGCTGGCTCGAGCGAGGGTCGGGGAGGGCATGGACCGGGACGTCGCGACGTACCTCGACGGCGAGGTCGGAAAGACGGCGGTTTGAGTCGGAACTTTTTAAGAGTGCTAGTCTCTTTGCTACTCTCCTGGAGGAGGGTGATAGCATCATCTGGAGTGACAAGGGTATGCCTAGGACGGCGTACTGTACTAATGCGCGAGGGTTCGTAACGGGCGGCCGCTGCGATCAGGGGATTACGGTGTTTAATGGCGTTATCGAAGAAACGCTTCGAAAGACGTTTCATAAACTGAAGGACGGTGGGCATTCTAAGGTCTACGTGTAGACGGTCATTACGGACATAAAAAGGGGCTCCCGTGACTCTGCGTAAGAACCGGTTCTGTAAAACTTGCATCCTATGGATGTACTTAGGCTTGGTGTGAGCGTACACGACGCAAGCGTACGTCATAATGGGGCGGATCACCGCGGTATAAAGGCGCAACTTGCACTTGAGTGACAACTTGCTTTTTGCCGAAATCATGAAATGAAGCCTACCCATAGCAAACGCAGCTCGGTCGCGAGCTGCTTTGATGTGCGCCGCGAAAGACAAGTGGTTGTCAAGTATGACTCCTAAGTACTTGGCTTGCTTCTCCCAAGGGATAGGCTTACCGTACATAGTGATCGGGCTGAGCGCGGGTGGCTTAATTTTACGCTGTTTAGAGTAAAGAACTGCCTGGCTCTTGTCGGGGTTCACCTCGATTCTCCATTTCCGGAACCAAGCGCCTAAGACGTTGGCTGAGGTTTGGAGGGTGCTATAGATAGCGTCGTGACTGCGGCCAGTGTAATAAATGGCCGTGTCGTCCGCGAACAGGGCTAACTGAGCCTTCTTGCTCTTGGGGATGTCACTGGTGAACAGAGTAAAGATAAGGGGAGAGACGACGGAGCCCTGAGGGACTCCGGCTCTAATGGGGTGGGGGGAAGACAGTGCCTTCCCGATGCGATAGCGGAAGGTGCGATCCGACAGAAAGTCTCGTAAGATGAGCACGAGACGGTCCGGCACTCCCAGTTTGTACAGCTTATATAATAAGCCGTTGTGCCAGACTTTGTCGAAAGCCTTTGCTATGTCGAAGTACAACACACCCGTCATCGCTCCACGCTGGAAGCCAGCGCTCAAGTGTTCTACGATGCGATGGGCCTGTTGAATGCAGGAGTGTCCGGTCCTGAAGCCAAACTGCTCGTTGGGGATGAGACTCTTAGCCTCGGCGAAGTCTTTGAGTCGCTTATAAATAAGTCTCTCGTAGATTTTGCCGAGTGCGTTCAGGAGACTGATAGGTCTGTAGCTCGAGGGCTCAGACTTGGGTTTGCCTGGCTTGGCGAAACCGATGACAGTGGCCTCTTTCCATATTTGGGGAAAGGCGTTGTTGCTCAGGGCGCCATTGAAGATGGCCGCCATTAACACGACGAGCTGAGCGGGGAGGAGTTTTAACACCCTATTGGTGATTCCGTCGGAGCCGGGTGCTTTCCGCGGTTGAAGCTTATTAATGATGTCTTGCACTTCGTCAGCTGTGACCGAAGGCAGAGGATCATCAGGGTCTTCTACGGGAGGGAGGGCGGCTTTACGTTCGACGAATGCGTTCACCTCATCGAGATGTCGCTTGTCTACTGGTTCAGAGCTGGGGGAGCACTGGGACTCCAGGCTGTCGGCTAGGCATTCGGCCTTCTCAGAGTCGTCGAATGCGACGCTCTTATCGGGTCGGGTGAGGGGAGGCATCGAAGCCTCTTCGGTGGAGCGCAACTTGCGTTGGAGCTGCCAGAAGGCTAGGTGGGTAGGCTCGAGCTCGCTAAGCGTTTTGTCCCATTGATCTGAACGATGCTCACTAGTGCGCTTCTTTACAGCACGCTGTAAATAACGCATGTGAGCTTTGTTCGCGTCGCAGGGAAAGTTGCTGTAGGCACGGATGGCCGCGTTCTTCTCGGTTATCAGTTCACGTACGTCAGCGGGTAGAATCCAGCGTTGATCGCTCATTGCTGGAACTTCCCGTGAGCAATCCTTTAGTACGGATTGCACGTGTTCTGTAAACGAGTTGATGGCGGCCGTCGTGTCTGCGACTGAGACAATGTGGTCGGGGATGGCCTCCAGGTGAGGCGACGTGGTGGATTTCAGCTTTTCGCTGACTTTCCTCCAGTCGGTTATCACTTGGGTCGGCGGGGGCTGGCTGGGGTCAGAGGGACCCGAGCGGGGAACTAAGTGCATGAGCACTGGTCGATGGTCTGAGTTAAGCTCATGTAAAGTCTCGATGGAATGCAACTTAAGGTTGACATTCTTGAGTAGCGCTATGTCGAGAACGTCCGGACGTTGGTCGGGGTCGTGGGGATAGTGAGTGTGCTCCATAGGAGCGATGGGATCGAAGTTGAGGGACTCACCCAGGTTATACACGTGACGTCCTCTGGCAGAGGTCGTCGTGCTGTTCCAGGCGGGGTGTTTGGCGTTGAGGTCGCCCGCTATGATAACGGAGTCACTCAAGCCGAAGAGGATGGCAAGGTCTTTGGTGAACAGAGTGTGCTCCTCGGACGTGCCACCGGGAGGGATGTACGCGGAGGCGATAGTGATCGATTGATGACCGGTCATGCCTAGTCGACAAACTGAAGTCTCGAGCAGAGACTCCATGGGAGGGGGATCTAAGGGGATGCAGTGCAGTTCCTTTCTATAATAGATTAGAGTACCGCCCTTGTGGCAACGTGACCGATCGTTGCGAACTATGCGATAGTTGGCAATTCTCGGATCGCGGTGACTGGGCTTGAGGAAGGTCTCCTGTATGAGGAGGATATCAATTTGATGGTCACGGAGGAAGGTGGCGATTTCATCACGCTGGCCTCTAATGCCATTGGCATTAAAGTACCCTAATTTAAGGGATCGGGGTTTGGTACACGTTAATCTCGTATTATCCATTGAAATTAAAGATTAATGCCGCTGAAGGCTTCGCCTAACTTGATTAGGGACTTGAGGATAATTTTAAGCTTATCACCGTCAGTGTTAGCCTCCCTGAGATCTGCCGCCATGCGGTCTGCTTCGGGGGTGACTAACTTTGCTAACGTTTCTAAAGTTACGTTAGGAGAGGAGACCGCGGCCGCGGGGCCGGGAGCCGCGGGACGAGCGGGCGCCGGTGCGCTCGCTTGGGCCACGGGAGTGGGGACAGGGGTATCTAATAGCCCGGGAATGGGGCTGGACTTTGCTTTGCCGAGTGCCGGGAAGGCTCTCTGGTGGTTCAGCGAGGTCCAGGGAGAGGGCCTCTGAGGGCTGAGTCTCTCCGGCATCTGTGCAGTTGGTAGCCTCACCGATGGGCTTTCTCTCTGCTGGCGGGCGTTTGCACGCTTCGCCAGTTTAGAGGAGGAGCCTTTGGGGGCTTTCGGGCAGCCGCGGTAGTTAGCCGGGTGGCCCGACTGGCCGCAAAGCACACAGCTCGGTGGCTCCGTGCATAGCGATTTGTCTTTGGGACGGGGGCAGTCTGCCGTACCATGGTCGCCTAGACACTTTACGCATCTGTGCGGCGCATGGCAGTTGGCTTGGCTGTGTCCGTACAGCTGGCAGCGGTGGCACTGCCCTACTACGGTTGAGCGGTAAGGCTTCTCTATTGAGATGCCTGTGAGGGAGCATACCGACTTCACTTTGAAGATCGGGTGGTGTCCTTCTACTGGGTCACAGATGACCAGTACCATATCGTACTGGTCTCCACCTCTCGCCTTATGAAGGCGGTGGACGGCTGCGACCGGGATGTCCTGGCTTTGGAGGTCATTTAGGATGTCCTCCGTGGGGATTTCCTTCGGGATCCGCCTGATCACCACGCGGGTGGGCTTCTCCTCTGGAAGGGAGTAAGTATGGAAGGCTATGTGCCTCCCGATCAGTTGACGGGTTAGTTCCCTGAAGTCAGCGGTCGTAGGGACCACCACTTTGATGCCCTGTTGTGTGCTTTTTGCGCTTGTATATTGTATGCGGCGCTCAACACACATTTTGGACACGTCTGTCCATTTCCCTTTGTCCTGAATGAACAGCGGGGGAGGGGGCTTCAGCTTCTTTGAAGAAGCGGCTGAAGGGTTAGCCTTAGGGCTGGCTGGCCTGCTAGTATGAGCAGCGGCGGACGTTGGTACGGGGACCGGGGAGGTGGGACGGGAGGCCGCGGGAGGGGGGACAGAAGGGAGCGCGACGATCTTTTTAGCCATGGCGGCCTGGGAGTTTTTTCCCTTCTTTCTCTTGCCCTTTCCGACGACTTGATAGTCGTCTTCAGATGACGAGGCGGCAGAACACGAGTCTAAGATTGATTCCGCATCGGAGACTGGCTCGGTTGTGTCCATGTTCTCCGAAATGAGAACAGCGGGCGCAGGTGCGGACTGATCCATTGTTTGCGAAACAATGAGCCTGGGTTTAGCCGGAATCGCGGCGGCGACGGCTGGCGGTAAGCCTTTGTCCATGTTTCCAGAAACGGGAACAATGGACGCAAATTACGTTTGCTGCGATCGGAGGATTGAAAAAAAACCGAAATGATTTTAAATTAATTTAATTACTGAGTTAATATTACAAAATTAATCCTATGAATGATGTTTCCAGGTCGAAGTGGGACAATAGAATAATCATTCTTACAATTTATTGAACAAACAACAGTTTGCGAAACCGATTGACGTCATAGGTGCATCGGCAATAATTTGTATCGGGGCGGATGCAACATCAGCGATCTTCATATAGTAGCGCTATGTAATTCCTCCCCCCTAAGAATGGCGACTATTTTAGCACGTTGAGTGAAAATGTTGCCGGAAGTTCGCCAGAACTTTCATTCTCTTCCAGGGTTGCTGCTGGTGGTTGCTGCTTCTTTTTAATAGTGTTTCTACATCTGCGCAGGTAGCGCCGGATCATTGCGATTATAACGAGTACGCTTGCACTCAATAGTACTCCATAGAAAGGGATTGTGGTGTGGTAAAGTGCGTCGGTGTGCACGTTTTCAAGTTGAACAGGATTCTGGATCATCAGTTGGTCCTGGATGCTGTGTAGTCCTTGGAGATCAATAGAGTTCAGGTTGACGTGGGTAGCTGTGGTGGCCTGTTTCCTGGCGTCATAGGGTATCTTCATTAGCTTCAAGGGTTGGCCGCTAATTTCGTCGTAAACGTTTGCAATGGTGAACTCTTCAGTTTTCAAATAACATCCAGTAGGAATCGTTGCAAGGTAGCTACCCTGAAGCGATGTGTAGTCTTTCCGGTTACAGGTTACTTGTATCTTCGTTTCTTGAGGAAAGGATAGGACGTAATGTTGGTCGTCGAGCTTCTCCATGGCTTCTCTCATCAAGGTGATTGTGGTAAACCTGCAGGAGTCCTGTAGAACTTGGTTGGTTATTAACTCCTGGACGCAGTCAGTTTTGGTGCGAATCTGGTGGGTAATATCTTTCTCACAGAGGTACCAGTCTTTCGACTTCGGGCATTCAGCCTCTATGTACACATGTGTCATCTCGTTAGTTGCAAGGAAAGGAAAGGGTGGAATAAGAGCTTGTGCATGTTTATTAGGTACCACAGAGAGTCTATAAATATCGTAACTATTTTTAGAAAAGATTGGAAATTTAAATACGAATACTATCTGCTTATCTACATAATATGATCCCGGTTTTATAATATCATAATAATCTCTAAGTTCCAGATCTAAAACTTGCTCTTCGGCGTAAGTAGTCCTAAGTTTTCTTAACATTGACTCTAGTATTTCTATGTCTATCATGGAGTGATGAGTACTACTCGCGCGAACGAAAGCTAAACTATTTTCTATCCTGATTAATTCCTGAGTTAAGTCCTCTACATTATCGCTTATAACTTCTAGTAGTTGGGCAAAATGAGCATATTTTATTAAGCTATGCTCACTTAGTGCATTACTTTGTAATATAGTCTCTAAGGTAATGTTAATTTTATTCTGGTTTTGTACTATCTGTGTAATTATGCTATTATGTTTAGACATCCACTCCTTACTTATACTAATATGTTCATTGAATTCGGTCACTAATTTATTTTGGTTACGTTCTAAGATTTGAATTGCCTGATTATATTTTAGTGCATCCTCGTGATCTAGGTTCCCGGTTAGGCTTTTTATTATTGAACCTAGTCCGTCTACAAGACCTCTTTTTGCTCTATTGGGTTCTAAAGATCGTAGTTGTTTTAAGACATTGCCAAGTTTGCTAGCAAGATATTCCAATTGAATTTCGTATAGTGCGTAAGTGTCATTAGTCATTTGATTTTGACAGTTCGTTAGTTGGGTCTGTAGGGAGTGAACATTATTTTCGATATTACTTAGTTGTATGTACTGAATAAAGGTATGATGATGAGTCGTAATTTTCATTTGTCCGAGTTTAAAGGGTAGAAGTCCCGGTCCATCGTCGAGGCTTTCAAGTCTTATCTCCTGAGATCGCGTCATTGGGAGCATCGTTATCAGTAGAATCCTGTAACAATTTTGCTGATTTAGGTACACGCTTGAGTCTTGACTTCGCTATGGGGCCACGTTTTTTTGAGGTATAAATGTGGATCGGCAGGTCTGCTAAAACTGTGTCCTGTGTAAATCGTGGGGCAGTCTTTTGTCGACTTGCAAGAGGGTTTTTTATAAATACTTGCTGTTGAGGGGCGTATTCTATCTCGGGTTCACGGGTTTCATTTCTTTTCTCAATTATCGCGGTACGATTAGCAAGTGATGTCGAGTTAATGATGTCATAGACATGTTTCATTTTATCTCTATGGGCTTGCGTATACTGTTGTAATAGATGCTGTGTAAGGTCCATGTCTTTACAGTCTCGGGGGTCAAAATGACCAGTCAGTAAGTCAAAGGGTCGACATCTTGTGAAACTATGTATAGAGCTATTATAAGCTATTAGAGCATAGGGCACAAGATTAATTATTGGTTCGTCTTTAAACTGTAACTTAAGTAGTCTAAGATGTTCTAGAAGGGTCGAGTGTAGTCGTTCGATATTTCCGTTGTCGTTAGGTGAATGAGCTAGTATTCTATGATGGTTGATTTTATGAAGCCTCGTAAATTCCATGAACAATTGGTTTGTGAACTCAGTCCCATTGTCTGTGATAATAGTTATAGGGACTCCATGGTGGGTACAGTACTGCAAAAGAGCTTGTAATATGCTAATAGCTGTCCCGTCACGTAGGTGATAAGCTTGACCGTACTTTGTAAATACGTCGATAAATGTAACGTATTTTTCACCCTGTACAGTGAAAAGATCCATGTGGATAGTCTCAAACGGCTTGGTAGCCGGTGGTACAATGTTAAATTGGGGTCTTATCGGGTTTCTGTCGTATTTGGCCTGACCGCAAATCGTACATTCATTTATAAATTTAGTTATCTGGTCCTTCATCTTTGGCCAGTAATATTTACGAGATAAGGCTAAATGACACTCGGTAATTCCACGATGGTTAGTTTTACCGTCATGATAGTGTCGTATTATCTCTTGTTGTCGAAGATAATCTTTGACATTTTCTAATTCGGATTTAGCTAAAACAAGATTTAATGATGAACTTTTGAATTTGTCCTGTATAATCGGTATAATTGAATACATGGCTAGAGGTGGATTTATTAAAATAGCTGTCTTAACCTTGGGGTTTACGTACTCTTTTACGGCACTGATCACATCTTCTTCTAAGTTAGTTTCGGATAGCTGGATACTTATACGTGTATGGGTATCAAATGGCCTAGTAACTACAGGTCGTTTTTTAACGTCATTTACAATGGTGAAACATATCTGTCTGTTAAACTTATTTAATGGCTCGTCAGTTATGGGAATTTCCAGGATGGGATTCTCAACGCTTGTATGTACTGTTTCGGTTGAGGAATTTGGTTTGCCAAGGATGGTTTCTGATGGATTACCCATTAAGGAGTTGAGTTCATCAATTTCCTCTATTAAGGATATGGCTTCTTTAGTGTGAATTTCAATGCGAGAGAGGGCGTCAGCATTTGTATTAGATTTCCCTTTTTTATAAATAACTGAAAAGTCGTATTCGCTAAGTCTAAGTCTCCACCTTGTCAGTCGGGAATTTGGTTCTTTCATGTTCATCATCCATTGTAACGGTTTATGGTCAGTGAAAATTTTAAATTTACGTCCAAATAGGTAGGGTCTAAAATATTTCGTAGCCCAAACTATAGCAAGTAATTCCTTCTCTATAGTACTGTAGTTCATCTCGCTTTCATTTAAAGTTCGGGATGCATAACAGATAGGTTTGTCCGAATTTATAGGTCCTTGGGATAAAACAGCGCCGATGGCTACATTCGAAGCGTCTGTCGTCAAGTTAAAGTCTTTACTGAAGTCTGGATACTGTAGGATGGGGTCATTAGTCAGGAGGGTCTTGCATCTTTCGAAACAATTCACGTATTCGGAGTCAAGGGTGATTTTTCGTCCTTTTTTCAGGCATTGAGTAAGTGGTTTTGTAGTTCGGGCAAAGTCGGGAATAAATTTTCGATAGTAACCAAGTAGGCCCAGAAATTGTTTGATTTCTTTTGGTGTTTTTGGAATCGGATACTTCTTAATTGCGGATATTTTATCGGGATTTGGCTTAATGCCGTCCTTACTGATGATATGACCTAAATAAGCTGTTTCAAGTTTAAGGAATTCTGATTTGTCCATCTGGATTTTAAAGTTGGACTCTCGGAGTCTCTGGAATACCTTTTCGAGATTAATTATATGTTCCTGAAGGGATGTGCTGAAAACAATGATGTCGTCCAAATAGACAAGACATATCTCATTTTGGAGTCCTCTAAGGACATTATCCATCACACGTTGAAACGTGGACGGCGAATTTTTTAGTCCCATCGGCATTCTGAGAAATTCAAAATGACCGTGTTCTACATTGAATGCGGTCTTTTCTACATCCTGGGGGTGCATCTCCACTTGGTAGAATCCACTTGCCAAATCCAGGGTCGTAAAGTAGTGGCATTTACCTAATTTGTCGAGAACGTCATTGATATTAGGTATAGGGTACTTATCGTCTAGTGTCTTCTCGTTTAGCTTACGGAAGTCTACAACGAGACGCCATTTTTGCTTTCCTGAGGCATCTATCTTTTTTGGAACCACCCAAATAGGCGAGCTCCATGCGGATTCTGATGGTCGTATGATACCTTGATCAAGCATTTTAGTTATTTGATCCCTAACTTCTTGGCGGTGTACGAAAGGATACCGGTAGCTTTTAGCGTGCACTGGAACATCATCGGTAGTTCTTATTCGATGCTTTATTTTATTTGTAAAAGTTAGTCCCTCACCTTCAATATAAAAAACATCCGAGTAACGGGAACAAAGAGCTATAAGGTTAGCCCTTTCCTCTGGGTTTAGGTGATCAGTTCTTAAACGCGATACTACTTCCTGAGTGCGTGTCGATGTTTGTTGAGTACTATTGCACTCGATATTAAATAATTCCGCGTGCGCTGGGCGATCGATGGAAAATATTACGTCGTTTAGTGTCGGATTTTCGATTTCCAAGTAGCCACGATTATTGTTTACGGTAGTAATACATTCATGAATTATGCAATTGCAAAGAATTTGCTCCCGAATAAAAACGTCGCCTTCTGGCACATCAATGGGGATACGGATAACCTTGGTACTTCCAGCTGGTATAATATCTTCGTATAAATTTACGTTACACGAGTTATACATTACAATAGGGTTCATCGCGGATCGAGTCACTAACATGTTTTCTTTCAAATCTATGCGAGCTTCCCAATCATTTAACAGATCTAAACCGATGAGGCCATCGAAATAATCATGAAACCGATAGATGAATAACTTCATGTTTTTGGCGTCATTAAATTCCGCAAAACACGGCAAGGTTATAGAATAGTCGTTCCTGCTTGTTGCGTGTATGTTGGTTATCTCAAAAGGGTCGAAATTCAAGGGGTATTCGGCGAAATATTTTTCGACAGCTTCGGGGCTAATAAAGGATTGATTCGCTCCTGTGTCTATTAAAAGTTTTAAAGGTGGGTCTCTAATTTGTATATAGGGAAGCTGCCTCTGTGTCTGGAGATTTATTTCTATTTTGGTTTTTGCGACGTCGAAGCCTCCTGAAAATCCTGCTGAGAATGGTTGGTTACATCCGCTTGCGATTCATCGAATACTTGGTCGTTCATTGACACGTTATAATGAGTCGAGTCAGCGGCGAGACTTGGGTCAAAGACACTGTCATTGTAGTCAGTATAGTAATTGTACACCGGTTCGCAGTAATAGTTGTAATATGAGTCGTCATATGTCATGCACTCGTTCATATTCATTTCTCGGGTTTTAAAATAATTTGATGATGGTAGATTTCCAAACTTATTCCAATCATGGGCTGCTGGCTGATTTGTTGGAGGTAGAGGTTTGGGAGTAAAACGTTGAACACCACTCATTGGCTGAGGGCCTTGAGGTGCATTATTCCGGGGTGTTAATCTAAATATGTTACTACGGGGGTTGTAGTTAGGAGGTGCCGCACTGAACATTCTTTGTGTGTTCGTTGGCATACGCTGTTGATGTTGTGCTGGAGCAGGGAATTTAAAAGGCTGAGGTGCGGGTCCCGCTGGACGCTGGCCCATGGGTAATGGCCAATTAGGTACTGGTTTTGGGAAGTTATGAGGTCGTGGAGTAAACGCTACTGGTGTTAGAGTGGGATGAGCGACTTTAGGAGGAGCTTGGGCTTTTGGGGTCTCACGTTGCTGCAAATACATTACATTAAGTTCCTCTTGAACGAACTCGAGCGCCTTTTCTATTGTTGGTGGGCGCATGCAACGTATACGGGATCCTAAAGGTTCTTTTAACCCTCGAACATATGCCTGCATGGTAACCTTCTTATACAAGTCGCGTTTCGCTTCTATGGTAGTCGGTACAGTCTCATGTAAAGTCACGTATGTCATGATCGTACTAAACAACGTTTGGCAATGATCATAGAATTCTTGTGGCGTTTTATTACCCTGAGTAGCTAAAGAGAGGTCGTTGTACAATGCGGTTTCATCACGCTGATCTGAGAAGTTATTAATCAAGGCAGTTCGAATGCCTAGCCAGTTCTCTGGTATTCCATTGGCGTTAATAGTACATGCCGCTGTCCCAGTTATTTTATTAAGTATCCCGTTTAGTAAGCATAAGTTGGAAAATTCACTGCCAGGAGTATTACTTAAATATTGCGCGGCTAACGAATCACAAATTTTAATGAAACGGGTAAGAATGTTTGGGTTGCCGTCAAACTCTGGAATAAGGCGAAGAGCCTTGTAGATGGTATCTGGGTTATTCTGAGCTTGAGTCATATTGTCTAATTCTAAGCTATCTAAAGTTATATCTCTATTTATATCTACTGTACGTTGGCGAGCCTGTCGTGATTCAGGCTCCCGCGCACTGGAGGCCCTTGGATGGTAAATCTTGAGGTTTAAGATTCAAAGGGGTGCAACACGAGAATGATTCAAGTGTACTTACAGGTATCTCATTTCTGGTTCCTCTCCGTGAATCGATGGCTGGATTCTCCTTCTGATCTGCAGCAGGTCCGTAGATTCTGGATACTCGTGATGTGACTGGATAGCCGCCCGGGTGACTCGCGATCGTGGTTATCGATATGAGATGACTCTAACGCGATTCGCGAACCGGCCCGCGAGTATCCTACCGACTGCGCCAATTACGTTTGCTGCGATCGGAGGATTGAAAAAAAACCGAAATGATTTTAAATTAATTTAATTACTGAGTTAATATTACAAAATTAATCCTATGAATGATGATTCCAGGTCGAAGTGGGACAATAGAATAATCATTCTTACAATTTATTGAACAAACAACAGTTTGCGAAACCGATTGACGTCATAGGTGCATCGGCAATAATTTGTATCGGGGCGGATGCAACATCAGCGATCTTCATATAGTAGCGCTATGTAATTCGCAGGTGCGGGCTGACCCTTTGTTTGCGAAACAAAGGGTTTCGCAACAATGGGTCTAGGTGTAGCCGGAATCGCGGCGGCGACGGCTGGCGGTAAGCCTTTGTCCATGTTCTCGGAAACGGGAACAATGGACGCAGGTTCGGGCTGGACCTTTGTTTGCGAAACAGTGGGTTTCACAACAATGGGTCTTGGTGTCGCTTTAATCGCGGCGGCGACGGCAGGTGGCAAGCCTCTGTCGGCAGGCGGCGGCGACAAAGGGCTGTCAAGTACGTCACTGAAGTCAGTGACGTTATCGCTGGTTTGCCGGATAGCAGCGATTTCGGACCCATATTTTTTATTAAAATTTGGGTCGGTCGCAACGATGCGCAAGAAAAAGCGCAAAAGTGCTTTTTCTGTCTCGTCGAGAGACGACATTTTATCGGCTAAAAGTTAGCGGACATTTGAGTGAAGCTCCGCGCCTAAACAGCCTAACAACCTATTTCCCTGAAACAATACTGTAGCGAATTTACTGGGTCCAGTGACTCACCCGCTTCAACCTTCCCGCAGCCACAGTCCGAGGGTCCTGGCTTGGTAGCAACTCCAACTCCAGTCCAGGGAACTTTGCTTTCAGGAACTTGTTAAAACGGGATACACTAGCACAGTAAATCGGCGGCGCATACGTTCGCGACGGAGCCCAAGTTTTCACCTAGACCCTGAAGGGGTTAGGCGGGCGGATTGGGTCACCACCCTCTCTTAGTTTCGTTGGCACCGTTAGGTTTCCCACCAAGAACCTCGAAACTGAGGATTTTTCCCTGATGGGGCAAAGGAAGTTAAATCGGAATAATATCCGAAGCAAATGAGCAAGTGCTGTCTTAATAAAAAGACAGCAATTGTTCGGGGGTGTAGTCGAAAGACAACTGATGACGTCACGACACTGGGAAGCGACGAACCGATGACACACACTGATAGCGAGCGGGAATGCGAGCAGGTAGCGGCACGTCCGTACGCGACGGCGGTCAGGCGGCGAGTGGTTCTAAATTTCATGGAAATAATGGTTTATTTAATACTAATAATCCAAATATTATATCCCCACATGTATGGTTCCAAAAACGTAACTCATTATAGTGTCGAGTTACAATTCCATCACACGTGCGTTTAATTTAAAAAAATGAGCTACAGTTTCTATGAAGCGAACAACTTCGTCTTTTTTCAGTCACTATTATATCACACTAGGAGAGAAGATCTTCTTAATCAATTAATCACTGGGACTATTTTTAACTGACAAGAAAGGTCGGCGGTTGATTCTGAACGGCCTATTACTCATTTGCTGTTCGATGTGATTCGATGTTTTTAACATGCTTTATTAGCTTTACCTTTAGCTATGTAAAAGAGAGGAAGAAGGAAGAAGCTAAATTTTCACTTATATCGGTTTCCGATTGAGCTGAAATTTTCACAAATATTATAAGATTGGGTTGCAATGCATAGACTTCGTTCTAAATCCACTATGGCGGACTTCCAAAGATGGCGGACTAGTTATTTTTTATTAATTCCCATGATATGGCATCAAATGAAAGGGTTGGCTGAGAAGAATACGAGATATTTATGACGATACTCTAAAACGTGTTTTTTTTGGGATTTTTAAACTATAATATTATTTAAAAGTTAAGTTAGCCATTTCGAATGTCAATTTGTCAGAAATCAAGTCATAGTATTTGATATTTTGTCCTAGGTTTTAGCACGAACGTGCAAAGTAACCGTAGATACCAAAAATTCGATCAGTTTTTGAATAAAAAGCAACAATGCATGCAGACCTGTTTTTATGTAACAAGCACAATTAAAGCATCACCCAGACATTAATACAATCTTAATAGGTACTACTACTGTTAGTTTTCAGAACCGTTACAGGGCAGCTGAAATTTTTGGAATAAGCCACTAATAAAGCATAGTAGCTTAGCTTTGTCCGATAAAAGAAACTCATTACTGTATGGATATATACCTCGGAATCGCTACTGTTAAAGAGTAGCGATTCCGAGGTATACATACAGTATACCTACACTTCAACCAACATATTGTGCAGGCGGAAAAATACAACTAAAGTAAATATACCATGTTTGACATATCGATGCCACCTTGAACTGCACAATTTAGATGGTCATACTATACGGTTACTTGAAACTCCTTCGGTTTGACCTCTACTTAAACCTACGGTTGACTTAAGTATGCTTCGCTGGTCAAAAGTCAATCAAGTTGTCTCTGTAACCACAAGGATCATTTCTACTTTCCTCAGCTTTGAAACCTTAAAACCACTAATTACATTCGAAACGTGCAGCATTCGGACGGTAGATATTGGCAGTATGTTTTTAAAACAAATAGAGTTTTGATGTCAGTTTTCTAAAGAATACTCTGACTAGATTAGGGTTCCTAGATCTTAGTTTTTGTCACTAGAATACTTTGACCAGATAAGGGTTCCCAGATCTTAGTTGTTGTCAATAGAATACTCTGACTAGATTAGGACCATAGATTAGGTTCCCAGATCTAAAAAAAAACTTTTATAACACATTTGCTCGTAAAGGGTCTCTTATTTCACCAATTTCTGTATCGTAATGTATCTCATTACGCACTAGTGCGGTAATGTAAAGTAAAACGCACGGTTTATCAAAATGCTCCGTCTAAAACGAACGGTACTTTTTTAAATCTATGCAAAGAGTTTTAATGTCAGAAAAGTGGTCAACATTTTATGAATAAAATTAACTTGGGAGATAAAATATAATAAATAAACATTTTATTCTTTAATTTAATTCATTTTGACCACAAATTACAACCATTTATCTGTAACAAAACACAAAAATATTAATTTACTTTATTAGTAATCCTGGCTGTTTTTGTGCCTTTGCCTTAAAAAAAGCGCTGATGCGTGCGCATCGCTAATTTCATAATTTGTGAACAAGTAAAAATTAAACCGCGCGCTTTTTCTTTTCGCTGTTGTGCATTGTTTTTATTTGAAAAAGTCGTCCGAGTTTTATTTATTTCCTCGCAAATATGTTATAAAACGTCGTATGACATACGTGCGCTTTGATAATTACAGCCTCTGCTTTCTTGTATTTGTCAATATCGCCTCGGCTGTAATTTTCAACTTACTGCACTTATATCATAATGTACTATTCCGCATTAATATGCAGACATTTAAAAAAAAATACGGACTTTTTATCAGTTTGAGTTGTATTATTTTAAACTGCGACTTTTTTAAGATTTTATTAATAATAGAGAAAGATTTGTTTCATAACATTGCTGGTTGCTTAAAATATAAATCATTAAAAGTACCTATTCATAATGTAAGTATGTACATATAGTTTACAAGTTACTGCTACGATATTTATATATTTATATACCGAACGGATAGCTAGATACATCTAAGGGCTAGACTAGTTATATCTAAGGGCCTAGATGACAATCGCATTTAAAATATTTCTTATTTCTACACTTCAGGCAACTTATCTGTGCAGGCTGGAAACCGAAGAACTAAAATAAATGTGCCAAGTTTGACATCTCGATGCTTTTTTTTCTTGACAAGCAGCGCCACCACCTTAAACTGCACACTTAAAGTGGTCATACTGTGCATTAACTATCAACAAAATACATTGACATAAAGTTTTCGGTATAGTATGACTTCAGTTTCATATATTTTTCCGGCATCGTTTTCACTGATAGAATGTCAGGTTGTTAAGACCATTCCAAAGCTAAGCTGATCGAAACCGCCGCTTCATAATTTTACACTTACGCAATATACGTAAACGGTTTACGTCTCGACTCGAGTCATAACCCTCTGACGTCATCGTTGGACTACCGTCCGCCATGCAGCAGTGACGTTTCATTCATTATGCGGTGAATGCGATCTGCTTGGTTTAAACCGTCTCTAATTATTTCCGTGCCTCTCATCGAAACGCGGTCGCTTTCGACGTTTCGTATCGATCATGTTGTATTTTTTAATCTTTAGAATACTCCAGTGTTATTTTGTGTGCGGATGTTAGGTAGGTAGTCAGTTATTTTTAGGATATATCCGAGTATCCATTCCTCTCGTTACAGCTATCAAATGATACTCAAAAGCCAAACAAGCATTCAATACATTTACGTCCATAAATTCGTAAGCACTTAATCTCTCTATACGCTCGATACAGTGCCAAGTATTGTCTTCCAGATGTACGTATTTCATCATCAAATAAACATAAAACTAAATAGTATGCAGGTACAGAATCCATTGTAAAAAGTATCCAACTTTTTACTGTTCATACATTAGTGCTGCAAATGACAAACAAACGTTGTTAGACGGCGGGAATGGCGCTATTCATACTCCAGGATATACATAAATAAGTCCAGAACAGGTGCGTCGCTTCTAAAAGCATGCACCACAATGATAGGTATCTTCATTCGCCACGTCAGCTCACAGTAAGCGACGATATTTTAACATATTTTAGACTCATATGACCCGATAAAAATCTTGGAGGAGTAAAAATTTTACGACATGTGAAATCGGGACTTCAGTGCAGGAGATAGCGGAATAATTTTATACTTACGATACGCTTTCGTGTGTAAAATGAAAGATTTTTTTATCGGTAAGTACGAAGGATAACGTTTTCAGTCAATATGCGAATGATGACGACGACGGAGCGGCGGGAAACGTAAGAATTGATAAAAATATTGGGAGACTGAAGTCGGGTTTATTGTGCGCTATTGGCGACATGGCGAGTGAAAATTTATCGACGAAATGCAGCGCAGCGTTTTGTGAATTGGCTCGCAGTCGGCAGAGTCGGCTCTATTTGTCAACTATGTATAATTTCGCTTCAACCAAGCATTGCGCACGCTCGTTTTGTTTTGCGCCGTAATAAGAACGAGCATTGCTTATTGCCATCGACGTAGTACAAGAGCACAAGTATCTGTTGCACCGCGGCGCAAATTCGAAGCCGTACAGTTATTTGTCAACGTCTGAGGTTATTTCTATTGCTCACTGTACGGAATCAGAGCGTACCGACTTAGACAGAAACGTCGTGTTCTGACAACTGTGTTATTTTGTATATTTATGATTTACTGGTTTGTTAGTGACATGGGATAGATGATATAGATGGCGTTTTCCTCGTAACTACAATGGCAATTGGAAATAGAAAGTGAGGAGGCTGGAGTATGTGTGAAAGTGATTATGTTAGTGGTAACTGGTAATGAAGGATTTTTTTCCTAGTTTATTTCTATTAGTTCATGGAAGGAGTTTTATCTGAGTAATTAATTGCTTGTTTACTATTATTGTTAATGCCAAGAATATGGAATAGGAAGTGCGTAGAGATCACTGCCGTTGGCATTTCGTGACAGATATGAGATATAGCGATGTCAGATGGTTATCGCTAGAGTTGCATAAGTTTAGTTATAAAATGAAACATGTAGATAACCGTGTGTAATCATCTGAGGACAGACAAGATGATGGCCATTCGTACTGCAATAAGAGGACAAATTATAGTCGTTCTTATAAAATAGATGTAATGATAAATGGACATTAAAACATTCTAAAATAATATATATTATTTTTTTAAACTTCATGCACAATACATAGGCAGATTTAATACCACAAGGCATTTTCTACCAGTCAACCTTTGGGTTAGATACGACAACATTGTGATAGGGTACAAAATAATATTTACATATAACCACTCGTTTTTAAAAATTTATATACTTACTCAGATTCTAATACACATTTAAAAATAAAATAGATTAATAAAAATTATAAAAAAATCCCAAAATAAAAAACCAGAAACGTAAATTTTCTGTTTCGTTGATTGAGTTTTTTTGCCACCGAATCACCGTGTTTTTGAAGTCGGTTTTATTTTTCTGCTAAAAGTTTTTTATTTTTCCGTTTTCTGTTGTAATATCCTGCACAACATTTTTGTAATGCATTTATTTTACCTTGCTACCAATACATATAATAGGCTTATCCCCACTCAAATGGAACTTAACATACATGACTATCGAAATTTTGGCGTACTGTACACATCTGGGTACCCCCTTAGAGCATACAGGCGTGATATTATGTTATGATATCGTGTAAACAATAAACATCCAAGTGACTGCAGCAATCACATCAGATTTGCCATCTATTATAAAAGGGTTCCATATTATATCTGCGAAGGTCAGCATTAGATCTTCGCCAAATTTACACGGGACCTAAGCGAAATAATATTCTTCCAAATAATAAAAAAAATCCTTGAAATTGGTTCACAATTGGCATAGATATCGCTGAATATACACACAAAATATTCAGACGAATTGATAAACTCCTATTGTTCTTGATCTTCCTGGGATCCCATCATCAGATCCTGACTTATATCTTCCATCATCAGCTCAGCAACATGAAATGATGATTACCAGGCTCCAAAATCTGAATTCCTTTAGAAAATAGGTACGTGAAAAACATTGAGTGTGCCTATCAAATTTGGGGGTTGCCCTTGATTTCCCTGGGATCCCATGATCAGATTCTGATATGGTGTCAATGGGACCACCTCAGAAGTATAGGATATCGAATAAAAAAAATATAAAAAGCAGTCCAGAATTGACGGAGAAATCGGTGAACATACAAAAAAAATACAAACAGGCGAATTGAGAACCTCCTCCTTTTTGGAAGTCGGTTAAAAATAGTATCTACTGGTCTATTATAACAGTATTTATCTTTGCCTTTACTTTTGATTGCCTCATTGGTCGCAATCGCGTCTACTGCTCCTGAGTCCCAGGTCGGAAAAATTATTATAGGGTTTTTCCATTAGGAATTTCTCAATAGCAGCCACGGAGTTGTGCCCGGCAATAGGCTGGCCCCCTCATCATCATCAGCCTATAATGTTCCCACTGCTGGGACTCAGGCCTCCTCTCCATGAGAGGTAGTTCTTGGAAATGCCGGTTTCCTCACGATGTTTTCCTTCACCGTTTTTGAGGGCAGCGATGATGAAATAAATTGCACAAAGTAATGCGCCTGCCTGGGTGCCCATGGCTTACAGTCGCAGCTCGTAAGGCTGTCACCACTGGGCCACCGCTGCTCTCCTGCTGCTGGCCCCCTATTGGGACTTAAACATAACTGGCGAAATGCAGGTACACCATTAGGTACACCTCTGCCTTAGTCTTCGGGCATTAGAGGCGTGAAGGTATATTATGTTATTTACTCTGCAAAGAACCATCTACATATCTTTGCCACCCGGCAGTGTTACAGTGTTCCGGTTTAAAAGTTATGAGTGCCGAGGAAATTGAGACTTTTCTACTTTCTCTCTTGTGACAGGTGACACGGCGAGTCAATGATAGGTAGGTATGTAAGGCACACCCTAGGAGCAACTTATTAATGTAATTTGAAGTTTTAAATAAATACTGGAAAAGGCTAGCGATGGCGTGACGACTAAGAGGCGTTCTCCGCACGGAGAGAATAGTGGAAGGCTATGGGGAAGGCCTTTGCCCAGCAGTGGGACTATATAGGCTAAGGAAAAAAAAACATAAATAAGAATAATACATACACGACAGCGGATAATTTGCTTGATATGAATTTTGGTTTTCTCTTCGTGTATGTTTCATTTTGCAATACACACCTTCAATTAATTTCTAAAAATTCATTTTCTTTTGCTAAATAAACACATATTACATAATATTATATGTTAAAATACAACGGATATTATTTGTCAACAAGACACGTATAGGTCCACAGACATTGACGTAAAACGCCGTCCATATGCGTTTCCGGTTGTAATTATCTGTATTTCTAACTATAGAATTATTCCAAGAATCCTTTGAAGGTTTCCTCAAATGAAGGTTTCCTTTAAAATTGTCTATGTGGAAAATAATTAGGTAAAAGTCTTAGGTAGAGTGTTTACGGTTTCCTTGTATCACTGGAAGGAGCACAACTTTATGGACCAAGAGCCCGCGACGAACAGCCACCCTCACAACCCAAATTTTAGATATCGTAAATAATGGGTTATATGTTTGTAACAAGTTTTTTGTTTATGTTATAGAAAATATTATGCTTTACTACTATTTCACTTGCACCCGTTTGCATATTCATGTAATACCTAGCACTCGCACTACGATAGACTTTTAATGTGTCTGACAAGACGTAACAACCATCGAAACTGTCTGATAACTGAGAAAACATCTTTAGATAGTTCCTCAATATCATATTTAAAATTCAGGTTTTATACTATTAAGAAAGGATAATTATAATTCACTATAGTTTAAGGGCGTCTGACAGGGGGTTGCAATTGTACCAATGGACGAGGTGGTTTATAATATCGCTCCAAATAAAATATATAAAAACTGAGCTTGTTTGCTTGAACTTGAGCTTGACATACACAGAGAAACTCTCAGGTTTTATAAAATAACGAAGGTCTGATCGTCGTGGACTCTTGCTCTATTACAGATTATAATATTTTTCCTGTTTTTGTGAATTAATGTTAAGTAGGTGTAACTTACCCATTAAGTTACTTTAATTGAACTTATTGTAAAGTTGGAATTGTGGATGGGTGACCATTATTACATGCCGAGTTTCCTCTGGGAAACTCCCACACCAGACGCACAGCCATCCACATGCTCTGGAAAGCAGTTAACTCTTTGGTCCCGTCTGTCATTTGTAGTTATTTGACAGTCGTTACAGATAGTCATTGGCCCGAAAGTCTGACAACCAGTCTTACCAAGGGGTACCTTATTATCTAGTACTAGCTAGGTTGTGGACGGTCAGAAAGGCAGTCGCTCCATGTAAATTAATGGTATTCAGCTGCATCCGGTAAGGCTGGTAGCTGATAACAATAAAGTTGGGAAAACGCTAAGCACATGATGTATAATAGGGATGATGACTGGGTAAAGAAAACGAAATTCTATTTTGTCCGTCAATCAGGTAATACAAAAATATTAGATACGTATTTTTTGTTTTATCAATTTAACAAATAAATACTTAGGCAGAACGCATTAAAGTTGGAGAGTGGGGGCTCACTACGTCACAACTAGGTATAAAATGTACTGAGCCGTGACGTCATGCGCCATTTCAAATCAAAATATCTCCGTAATTTTACGATTACGTGAAAAAAGAAAAAATACGTGTCAAATACTTTTTAATAATCTACCTGATAGACAAATAAAAAAAATGAGTCACCGTCCCTATTATGCCTGCGCATTATACGTATCTGATGACTGGCATTACCTCGAGATGTCAGTTAAATACTGTCAATGTTATCCTGTATGATCCTTCTGTTAAGAAAAGGCCTTCCCATGATTTCCAGCTGTTTCGATTTGGGCTAAAGTAGTGTTCTTTCCAGCTCTCAATATTATTTCACAAGCTCATGCTCAGCGCAAAAGACAGACAAACATAATGAACCGCACAGAATATACCATCATAATAATATGCAAACAATATAAAGTTGAACAATAGAATGAATAAAATCGTTTCTCCGTGCACAACGTAGTGATCGCACCATTTACTGCTAGTAAGGACAGTGGAAGTTTCCTACGAGCAGCGTAAGACGGGAGACAGTTCTTTTACAAGTTTGAAAACGCCTTGCTATCTCCCCCTCCCCTGGAATCGCAGTTAGACCAAGATAAATGTATGGAGTGATATGTTAGGGATATGTTGCCTTTTATCGTTCAATTGGAGTACTTATATAAGGACTTTTAGTCTGTCCTAAACAAAAGATAGTCGGTCTGTATGTTATGTTTTGGTCAGAAATATTGTTTATTGAAAATGTTTTTTAGTAACTTTTTAGACCTATGTATCCTGCTTATGCGTATGAAGTTTCATCAAAATCGGTTCTGTCATTTCGTAAAATAAGGACTTGAAACTTTGTATAAAATGTCGTAAGACGTAAACGCTCGTTAAAATCACGACAAGGTTGCGATTACATAAATCACGATTGTCTTCAGACATAATATTTCTTTATGCAATAACCATGAGTAGATTCGCAATAAAATAGTGTCATAGTTAGTCATTGAAGACGAACTTGTTCGAAACACAAGGTATAACTGTTAAGATTACTAATACACACACTACACACTAGACCATATCCTGGACTAAAACATAGTTTAGTTTGATCTAAGTGCATGATGTAGTTTTTAGAGGATTTGAGTGAGACTGCAAACAACGACTAGTTTCAATCCGACGTTAGTTTGATATTAAATATTTTTTCATCTCGTATATGCGTAATATATTCGTGAGACTATGTCAGATTCATACTTGAATATGTCAGATTGGTGGAACGTGCACGTAGGTAGGTAACTATTGTCTCACTAGGGTCCTGTTTCCAAATTCTTCGCCATTCTACTAACACTCTAATAACCATGCAGTTTTAATCCCGTGTTTTTTTTTTCGACGAATCATAACTGTGTATTTAATATCATAGATTTACGCCTAACGCCTTTTTCAATAACTTGTCAGTTGTAGGTAATTTACCCATTCAATATTTCCTCAACCGAATAATTATCGAAAACCTTATCTTATGGTTCAGGAACTAAAAACTAATTAATCCAATTATAACACATTTGAACCGATATTATAATCACCTACCAAACAGCGAAACTCTTCCTTCAAACAAGAAAAAATATTAAAACATCTACATGGTTTTACATGAGGATAACAAGTAATATGAACAAAAATGACAAAAAAAAAAACATATGAGGACCCATTTTTAAAACTTTTTCCACATTTTAGAAGTCCAATACCACCTCATTTCGGGGATTAAGGCGCGTAAAGTAAACATCACGTTAAAATAACTGGCAAACAGTAACTGTTAGCCAGTGGGAACCTGCCATATGTATTTTTAATTAATCCTTGGGACGTCCTCGGCAGTACAAAAGCAATTATCGCGGGTCTATGTGAGTCATCATGAAGCAGAAAGGTTAATTTTCTTCTTTATAATCCAGGAGATAGAAAGCAAAAATAAGAAGATTAGGTTTAGATGCTAACAGACAAAGGATGGCAATACATAAAGCTATTGTCAGTCCATACATATGTCATCAAGCTAACTTTAATTACTAAGAAATATTGTAAGATTGAAACTTTGTTCATCAGACGACATTCTTCAAAGTTAGCTTGATGACATACATATGTATGGAGTGATCCATACATATGTATGTCATCAAGCTAACTTTAATTACTAAGAAAAATTGTAAGATTGAAACTTTGTTCATCAGACGACATTATGGGTCTTAAGAGTGTATAACGTGAGGTCGACACACGGAAGCGCGGAGTGAAGAGCGCGCATTATTGATAAACAAAGAGATATTTGAAAACATATCTACAAAATCTAAAACTTGAGTTAAAACAACCCAGTGCGAAAATCAAATATTTTAAGACTTTTCCCAACGAGTCCATTCCCCTATTCATGAAAGGAAATATTTAGGCATCCAGTGAATCTGAATTTGAATTAAACCTCGTATGGAAAACGTCTTATAAATGGGTATATTGTGTCGTGTCAGCATTATAAAGTCGTTGTAGTCGCATTCAGTCAGCTCGGCTTCCACCCTCCTACACAGACTACCATTGTGTTCGTCCTTTTCTGACTTCAATTTAATTTCAGACGTTTTTCTACACCTCACCTTTGTACGACATTTCACAAAGACTTCAAAATATTAGGCATTTTCATCCGTCTATATCTCTTAACATAAAATTGTAAACCGCAATGATTACAAACTTGAGATCTGATTCATAACCTTCTTTATATTTTCGGACAGGTAAACATAATTCAAACGTGTCTTTGCTAGGGGCTACCTCTTACAACAATAGAATCTCTCCGTCTCATTATGAAGCAACATTTTTTTTGCATAACAAACAGTTCCGAAACAATAAGTAAAATCTTCGAAATTAGCTTCCGCTCTTTCTGCGTTTGTAGTCGAGAGTCTGCGTTTTTCTTTACAATGTACGTGGGTTTTGGTATCTACCCGACTATTCTGGGCTTAACCATCGGAAACAAAGCATAAAGCGAACAATACGATAACAAACAGACAGTAATCACTTTAAAAATAGATCAATAACGATTTCTCTCCAGAGAAACGTTGGCGACCGTGAAAGAACAAAGTGGCTGCTGATTTGTGGTCGTCGGCGACGTCGTATTCAGTGTCTCATTCCTAGAGAGAATGCGGTACATAGTTATGTTGTGAGCTTCGCATGTGTGGAGCAAAAAGAGCAAGCTGGCGTGTGCAAGTGTAGTCGCGGCTTGTTTCATGCGTCACATTAATTAAGCATCAGATAGAATCTCGGCGTGTGATGCTGCGTGATATTTGCGATAAGCTCTAAAACTAGTAAACACATATTTCGACCGCCAACAGGTGTTTACTGTGTCATATATTTTAGAGCGCTTTCAGGATTACAAAGAAAGAAAGAAAAATTATTTATTGGACTCACATAGATTGGATAAAAGTAAACGTAAGAAAAATGTAAAATAAGAAAAACACTACAATGTTTCTAATATTACATATTTACAAACTACAAATACCTACATATAAAATAAAAATATAATATGTAGGTACAACTAACAAAATTACATCGCTGTCAACAGGAAAATTGCCCAGCAGGATGGCCGCATTGCCACGTTGGATGGCAATGCTGATTCTTTGGCCAAAAAAAAAAGAGCCAGCCCTCTGGTCACGTGAAGCGTCGACCAACCGCTTGGCGATATCCCATATTTCTTGACTGAAAAATTATTGAATATCAATCTATCTACATGAATATTGTTCGAGGCAATGAATAAGCGTTAGTTCGCAATTGTTCCTTTCGACATAGTAAATCAGAGTCGACAAGAAAGCTCGGGGCATGTGTCTCAATAACGCCTTATGCGATATGCGATAGTGTCGCACTACTAGTAGCTAGGAAGGCACCACCTATTTATTTTTCTTGATATTTTTGGAACGAAGTTCCGTATCGCGCGTTGTGAAAGGGGGCTAGACGGAAAAAATTCTTACGAAAAGTTGTCACGACACTTTTTGCTATAGTAAGCTATTGTAAGCTTTATTTCTTTAAAATAAAGTTGAAATTTCCTTAAATTACGTACAATTGGGGTGTGTATGTGAGTAAGGATAGATATGATTATTATTTTGAGTGACCGAACTACAAAGTACAAATTCGGTTGTGCAGTTAAGTAAGACGTATTGCTTCGAATTAAGGATTAATCTTCCTTAAATTAAATATTTTATTTTTCGCACACTAACTTAAATCTAAAATGTATTGATATTATGTACGTGAAAGGAACTTCGTTCCATCCGGGTGTCCCTTGACACCTCTCAAGTTTTTAATTCGTGTTTTTATGTGCTTATTTAAAAAAAAAACTGTAATACTATTAAAAAAAGGAAATTAAGTGTCAATCATTAAAACTAGAGCTGTTTTTTATTTTTTTTTCATTTAAGTATTCTTATATTAAAATAAGGTATCTAAAACATCTACCTACTCTAAGTTTTGTTAATGTTGTCGTCATTTTACATAATATTGTGTCTTTTGTATTTAAATGAGAAAAAAAAAACTGTCCATATTTTTTGTAAGATATTCCAAACCAAATCAATTCCTTTGCTAAAAGTGAATAGGTAGGTAATTTGAAATTTAAAGGACTTGTATTCGGGTCAAATCCTAAATCTTCGATAACAGGAAAAAAAATTATATCCGTCTTGGTAAATTCAAATTTTATTTATGTATGATAGTATTATATTCAGAGCGCAAAACTAGTCCAGAATTGTTTTGTTTAGATACATAATTACACTGCTTGTTTATATTCTAAGATTGTATCTTACTGACGTAACTTTACTAGATTCGGTACTTTGTATAAAAAGTAAATAAAACACAATTAAATGTGATGATTTATAAATGAATCTCTTTTTTTTAATAATAGTTAATGACCATGAAATGGCCATTTAAAAACATAATGATGAGTTAAAGTAAGGAATAAATTAAAAATACAAAGCAATTTGTTAATATTTTATATTGAAGGGGTTTATTCATGAACGTTATGTATTAATTAACGTCTGTTTAATCACACATTTTTTGAAATTTAAACATGTAAAATTAGACCCCGTTATGAATGCACCCTTAATAGTTAAGGTTGTCTGTCTTGATATAAATGTTGTTGTAAAAATAAAATATTTGTACGTCGCCTGCTACCGCTTAATATTTGGACCAAAACCCTGAGACGGAGGGTGGAGGCGAGTCGCCATTTACATGAGGGGTCAGCCCGGTCTACTATCGCGCTGATTTACAACCATATTCAATTGTTACCATTGCTTGTATCAACAGCTGCCACCTACAAATATATATATGATACACTAAATCTACCCACTGTACCCAACACGCTGTATACATTGTCATGATCCTCGTTTGTCGCAATAAATACATTCGAAATACATCTAGTTTCTCTCAAAAAACCCTTTCATGAAAACTTGCCACAGTTACAATAAAGTCTAGGGTAATACAAACAGATTTTTAAAACAGGTATTCAAATGCAAAACGACACTGTTAGCAATACTTAAAATTTATATAAATGAAAATTTATTTATGACTTTTAAAATAGAGTGGACTGCTTAAAAGCGACCTCAACACAATTCAAAAAACCGAATCTGTTATCGCAAATTTACAATTCAAAGTATTTTTTAGTTTAGAGGTGCGAATGTTCCTCGAAAAAATGTTCTAATACAGTTTTCCGAGAGTTCTAAAAACGCCTTTTGAAACATATAAATGTATTAAGAGTTGAGAAAAGGCTTCATTCATGGGTTGTACGTAGGTAAAGTAGGCTGGGTTTTTCTTTGGCGGCTGGGTAGGAAGGGCTATGGTAGGTAAACAGGGTGGCACGATTTATGCGCAGTTTGAGCGGCTTTCGTTCTTTGTTTCAGGTAATGACCCCGCTTTCATCACGGACTGAATGGGCGCGAGCAAAGAGTTCGCAGATACCGGCTACGTCGCAAGTCTGCCTCCACACTTAGTAACGGACATGTTTTTGAGTTACCGATTGTTCTGACGTTAGATATTTATGCGTAGCTGTTTTAGGTGGAATGGTAAGTTATTTACTGGAAAGGATATACTGTAAAATAACTCAAAAAAATTGTAGGAAGATCTCTGAAAAACTTCTACATAAAGAAAAGGTTATTTAAGTATTTAAAAGTACCTAGACCACCTACTTTAAATTGCTACCATTTCTTACTATGTCTGTAGCATAAAAACGATTTTAAATACATTATTGAAATTCAGTATCTAGGTTTTGTTCTCATAACAAATACAATACGTATACAGCTATTCAATTATACAAAACAGTGCCTAACTAAGCTTAGAAACAATAATAATTCAGACAATAGAGCTTTAATAGGCTTTTTAGAAAGGCTAGACTCCAGTCTATAAACCTCTTTTTCAAATGACCTTTGAATAAGAGTTTTTAGTTTGAAAGTGTTTTTTACACGAGGTACAGAACACTCGATAGGGCCGTCTAGAGTGGCTAGATAAAGAGAAATTCTCTCAATGATCGATTATTAAAAAGGACATAAGTAGGTATGCTACTGATATAAATAACCGAAAAACTTATATCCTATTGAAATTATTTGAATTAATACAAAACGCTTTTAAAGCGATTGCTAACAGGCCATTGGGCCTTAATATTAACTGCGTCTGCTCTCAAAACGGTGAAGGAAAACATCGTGAGGAAACCGGCATGTCCTAGAACTAAAAATTCGAAGACATGTGACATCTACCAACCCGCACTGGGCCCGCGTGGTGGATTACAGCCCATTCCCTCTCATAGAGAGGATGCCTGCGTCCCAGCAGTGGGAACAATATAGGCTGATGATGATGATGATGAATCAGTTATATTTTGTACGCCATTAAGGTAAAACATGACACTGACTCAATTGAACTTTTTAAGTAACATCATATAACATGTGCATAGTCATGTTATAGCAAAATAAATATCTTGTATCCTATTACGACTGTTTTAGCGGCCATTTTAGCAAATCGACCAGATCGATAAATACGAGTTGTAAATGAAATAAATAAACATTTTAAACTAAGTTTTAAAGTACCTACGTTCAGAATCGAGAGTGGAGTAAACACTACTTATTAATAAATTGTTAATTATTGTATGTGCCATGAAGTGTTTTTATAAATAGGTAAGAGCTGGTTTTTCAATCGCCAGTTAACTTTTATCCGACGAATAAGTTAGTCATTATTATTGTAGTTATTGTATGGACACTCTGTCAAAACGTCAAATTTATTCTTCAGGTAGAAGTTATTTAATGATTGAAAAATTATCAAAATCAAAAGTCATTGATTCAAGTGAATAACGGTTAGTTCCTTAAAATCACTACTACATTTTGTATATCTTTGACAGTGATTTATTTATTAGTAAGACATAAAGAGCCATAAACCTTTTTTAAATTATTTGAGGTGTTTAAGGGTTTGGGTTATAGGTACATCTCAATTAAATATTCCCGAAAAGAAGAACTGGAGCACTTACACCTTTCTTCTTCTACACAAAATAAGCAATGACTTTTGTGCGATACGTGGATGGGCGTGGCCTCGTCATTCGGCCCGTTCGATTCTCACTGTAATGACCCTATAACGGTTCGCATTATTATTTATGTTGTGTAGCTGAGAACGGCATAATAGTACCATAAGAATGAAATAAATTCCCGCAAACTTTGAGTTCTTGGCTTGGCTTGAAAGCTGCAATAGCACTTATTGTTTCACATTTGTAAAAATATTTTTCTTAGACGTGTTTTGCATGCGTCAATTGTTTCTAATTTATTCCAGGCTGCAACATTTTTACAGTTAATTTATGTTTCACGGGTAATTATAATCGGTACCTTATTTCCAATAATTGGATGATTTTAGAGTAATTTCAGCTCCTATTTATTCAAGTAACTAACAAAAACTATCTGCATTATCTTTTAAAGAGCATAACAGTACTCCCGTTAGAATTGAAAACGCAATTCCAATCGTAAATCTCAATTTTCAAACCCGCAATCTCGCCCTAAGAAAATCTGATTCCATGCGCGCAGCATAGATGGCGCTAGCAGTAGCATTGTGGACAACGGCTTAACTAAAATGTGTCCTTTTATAACGACCAGTGTTCGGTTAAATGGACGGCCGGTAGATACCCAAGTGACGTTGGTAAAGCCTTTGGTAGTGGCCACAGACTGAAATGGTCCATCAGTCTCCTGTTGCTTTACACAATACCGCAAATAGCTCTTTAGTTCCAAATCTGGTTTTGTACTGGATTTATCCAATTTGTTGTTTTGTGTGTCTCTTATCTAAGAATTGTATAAATAGGTTAAAACAACAGGTTTTCCCAATACATTTCCTATTGTATTATTCTAAAAGGACATATCTACAAGTACCTATATACTTATTGTGTTTAACAAAACATACTTAGAATTTAGATAGGTAGGTACTCTAAAATATGTGGCAATAGTTCATAACAGTTAAGTGCGTTCGATTATTACTGTTATTTAAGGTGACACGTTATTAGTGACCGATACTTAAACACGTGATTATACTCATAATAACAAACAACTTTACCGAAGAAACATTTTTTTTCGTACTCCTACACTATATGCAGGAATTATCAAACATTTTATGATTCGACATTATTGTAGAGAAATACGAATAATATTAATAATTTCACAGAACTTCTAATACCTAGGCAGGTACATTAAAACCAGTTTCAAATGTAACCAATAAAATTAAACGCCCTTCTATCAATCAAAGCTCATAAAATATGAACTAACTCAGGCCCAAAAACCTCCAGCTAATAGTAGTCAATAAACCAACTTGGTACCTACATAAACAATTCGAAAACCTTATTATTGATAGGTGGAAAACGAAAGTCAAGCCCGCTGGTCCGAGGATGAGTGATGACGAAACGAAAAGTGCGGTCTGAACGTGACGAGCAACTGTAAATCACTTGATGAATGTTCTAGAAACGGACGATGTGTTTATTGGCAGCACTCGATTTTGGTGTAAAGTTATAGTTTAGTGCGCGTATAGTACCTTTAAGTATGTTATGAAGCAAAATTAGAAGGTTGTAAATTTTGGTGAATGAGGAAAAGTGACGTAGTGGGGGGTAGTGGACTATGTGATAATGTCAATGATACACACGGCGAGCAATGAAGCAATACAAGCCAGTTTATGCGGATCTCTCATTGCGTTGTAAATTTATACAAACCGAGGCCATGGTACCTTAATCCTAACCTTCCTAACTTATAATAGTAAATACACGGTGTAAATCACCTCATCACGAAGCCGCCAACCAAGTATTCTGTTCATGAAACTAAGTAACTTTACGCAAAAAATATTGCTGGGAAACGACTTTTTTGGGGGGGTGTAAAATCATGTTTTGTGGTAGAACTCAATGTAACGCACTTAAAACACTGTGCTGACGGACGGATTGCATAGTACGGGGGTCGTGGAGGTGTTTAAAGTAAAAATCTTACATTAAAAACTTGTATTTAAAAAAATACTTGTCAAAAAGTTGGAACTTTGACCCCTAATATCTCCGTAACTAGAAGGTTCCCAGGTATGGTGTAGAACAAAAAAATGATCGCAATGACAGGGAAAACCCACTGGTTCTCCCTGTCATTGCGATATTTTTTTTGTCCTTTTAGCTTCGTTAAAAGGTGTTTTACACCCTTTATTAATATAATATTAAACATATATAAAAATAAGATTAAATATATATAAATATAATATTGTAATTGCGAAAGTAAGTTTGTTAACTTTTCGCGCCACTGGTGGCCTACCATGACGTCTTAAAACATTAATGTTTTACTCATTTTCCAGTTTGAGAAAGAGATGGCGCTAGACATCCTGTAAAGCTCCGTCTCGTTCCCACACTGAAATAAGAGTAAAACAATACTGCTTTAAGACGTCATGGTAGGCCAGCTGAACCGAACATCCTGAAATTTGGCATTTACGTTGTCAGGTGTACAGAAACGGACATAGAGTACCTTTCATCACGAAAAAAAGTACTGTTCCCGAGGAAAACATATCAAAAATCGTCCTTATGGTCGGTGCCACGTGTCCAAGCTAGTTATTGTCAAAGTCTAAATTAACGCGAACGAAGCCGCGGGCAAAAGCTGGTACTGGATATTTATAGCTTGATGTACAATATTAGAAGGGCTACAATCAGCAGCAGATGAATATGAGAAACTACAAGATACTAATAATTGTTTTGCCAATTATAAGTTGGTGTGTTACAAATTATTCACCTAATGTACCTTTCATGACGAAATAGGTACCCACCCAATAAGTATACCTCAATCATTATCTGCCTAGCCTTTTCCGGGTCGGCTAACGTGCTTTCCGAGGCACGGAGAAAACTCGGTATGTAATGAGTGGTCACCCATCCACGAAACACCCTAGGTAATTACGGCCTTACCTAAAAATCGACCCGAGCGGCTGTTCTTGTTTAGCCACGAACTCCTCAATAAGATAAGATACCTCGATGTAGGTAGTACATAAGGTTTTATATATAAATATGTTGGGAACTTGGAGAACTTATAGTCTTATCGGACTTAGGAAGAGTGCACTGAACGCTCCACCAGATAAATTAAGATGTTTTCCTCGTAGTCATGGCAGTTATTTATTAACAGTTTTGTATTAATATTACTGTCCAGAAATGTAGGGAAGATAAGTATAAATAAAATACGGTGGGTTGGCAATAGGCAACAAGTAATACGACAAAATGATGGTAATGATTTCTCGAAAGAAAAGATAAGAATGAAATAGGATTGTAGAAAGAAAGGACGATAATTGCTAGCTTAATTGGAATAAAAGATGGAAAAACTAGAAAAAAAACTTAAAGTGCTAATTTAGAATATGGGTGTAATTAGTCATTTACGCAGACGCGGCGCGACGCGCGGCTTGTCGGGCGACGCGGCCGGTTTAAATTCAAACATATGGCGATGACTGAGAGCGTTTACGGAGAAGCGGTTTGACGCGCGTTTGCTTGAGATGTAGGCGTCCGACGCGGCGTTATGTCACACGGACAAATACAAGCCATACTGCAGTGCCCGGGTTCGATTCACGGAACAAATTTACAACGTTGTAGTTTTTTCATTTGCTATGGTCTATTTGGTTTACTCTTGACTCTAGTCTAGGTCAGAGATGACAGACAAAGTCGACGATGGTACGAGCAGAAGAAGTCTGTTCACTCTAACTTTGAAGAGATTAGGGTTGTTAGCGTTCGGAAACACAGACGCAGCCAGAGAGTTCCATTCCTTTGCTGTGCGCATTATGAAAGACGTTTGAAAACGCTTAATGCGAATTGTTACTTTTATCCAATTATTTTTATGTAAATTTTATTTATTTACGATTACCTAACTGTCTTTTGAATGGTTCAAAAACTAAAAGTCTATATTATTAAACCACATATTTTGTAATGATTTGATAATATAAACTACATTGTTTTATTTTAAATCATAATGCATTAAAATAAAACAATATACTTAGTTACAAAAAGTATTTTTTTTTTTGCATTAAACAAAAGCAATTTAAACATCTTAATGTGATTTGATCCTGCAATTTTTGATTCACTGACACTTTGTCTAAAATAGACGTTCTATTCTAATGCATGATGTGACAGTTGTCACACACTTGAAGAATATGGTACCATGTTGGGCTACAAGATTGGCCGCGGGCGGTCGCCGAGTCTTTGTAAACGGAAAATACGCACTTCGCGCCACACGACCCACCGCGTCTGCGTAAATGACTAATTACACCCATATTCTAAAAGTCTTCCAAATCTATTTTTGAACTAAGCCGACCGTTGTTGCCATGACAACAGTTAAAAACATCCACCAAATCGTATTCATAAAATTTCTTGGCCGCAATTGGCGGATCTTCGAATAAGGTACCTCCTCTAGCTATCTATCTTTGTCAAATCCGTAGTTGCATTCTGATTCAATCAATGCTAAAGATGTCATATGCCACTTGAATCAATGTTAAAGATGTTTGTAATGAATAGTATTCCGATACCTACTTCAAATTTGACAGATGAAAAGTAGGCGTTTATATGTCAATTTATAAACGAACAGGGCGGAATCTAGGCGTGGTTAGTTACTATAATTCAGTTCATGACCAAGAATACTAGTGTTAGAGGCCGACGGACTTTTTTACCATGATGAATAAAAGTACTCGGTTGATGGCAATAGGCTTGCACGTATTACAAGGAACTTAAACATAACTGGCGAAATGTGGTGAACTATCAAGTACAGCTCTGCCTAACCCTTCGGGGATTAAGGGTGAGATGTTATTCATTTATTCATATAGATACTTTAACTTCAGATAAGGTCAAAAATAAAATATTTTATTTTAAATAGGCCTACATGGGCACTTATAAAACCACGCCAAAAGGTGCACGGTTCGGGTTGGTCGTTTCCAATGCAGAAGAACCAGCAAGAAACTCCATGGTTACTCTAAAGGTCCATGGGGCTAGTAACAATTTACGTTAAAAACTAGTTTTAGTAGGTACAGGCATATAAAACTATGTTTGTCATGTGAATATAAGTAAGAAGGCGTACCCTGTTTACATTAAGCTGCTTTCTAATTTTTAAAGTGATATCAATGTTCTATTTTTTATTAGTTCCAAGAAAAAAAACAACAAAGATTACAAACTACAAAGTGCTCATTTCTATAACAAGGCAAAATTCTTTATCAAAACACCGCTTTGGCCTTTAAAGGTAAACTATCTTTTGTAACCTGTGAAAGGCGCCAAAATTGTCAATATTCACTGAAACCTGTATAATACTTATAACCTTCGATCCCCGATAAAGAAAATTAGCTGCCCATTACAATACCGAGTAAAAATGAAGTAAAAAAGGCACGCAAGCCATTAAAGAACCTTAACGACGCCGATCAGATGAATAAATGATTGAATTTTCATTTAAAATTAGAGAGAAGCCTTAAGGGAACTTTGTTGACAATATCGGTGCTAGAAAGAGACAGAGCGACCATTTCATCATCTGGACTGCTTTAATATTTTTAATTGATAGATTCAATTATACTCTTTTGGATTTAAATGGGTGAGCGGAGGGATGTACTAGAAATGGAGGGTCCAATTTACATTGCGATTCGAGTGTTGAGTCGAGATTAACAGAATAATATATTATTCTCCATTAGAAGTGGAAACCACATGAAGTATTAACAGGGTTTAAATACCAGTAGCAATTAATTTATGTACCTACCTACTATTTAATTTACCTAGTCACCTAATATACCATTTACCACAACCATATCATATAAGTACCTAATGATTGATTGTCAGGTAATTATGTAAGGCTTACTTTGTCCGAAGAAATTGATTATTTATTTATGTAGGTACTCATTGAAGAACATTAGAATTTCTTTATAACTGTGCATGTAAGTGTACATAGATTCTTGATAAGAAAGTGCTTCCGTTGAGATTCCATGTTATAAAAAAATAGATGAACAAAGTCGAAGCACTTATTTATTTATTTATTAAAACTTTATGCACAAGTATAAAAACACTGTACAAAGGCGGACTTAATGCCTTAGGCATTTTCTACCAGTCTACCTTAGGGTGATGCAGAGAGAAAACATAGTAGGTGCAGCATAACAAATGGTAAGAGATCATTTACAAATAAAATATAACGATACATACATAAATACATACATATATATATATACAATAAGTAAAGAGAGAGACAAACTAACAACAATTTAATTATGAGATGAATCTGCCAGCTTCTTAAGTAAGTGTTCGCGAGCTTTAACTTTAAATGTGAACCGACTGTTGGCCAACCTGATGTTCAGAGGGAGCGCATTCCAAAGGAAGAGGAGGAACGAAGATTCTTACTGTGCGCAGAGCATAAATATTGAAAATGAGTAGACACATAAGAAGGAGAAGTAGGCTTATTAAGAAGAGAAAATAAGGGTAGTCAAAGCTCTCAACGCTCTGCGCTGTCGGATGGGCAACCATTTTAAAAGTGACCGATGCGCGGAGACGTGATCATACTTACGAAGATTAAATACGAATCGAATGCAGTTATAACTTGTTAACTTATAAGTTTTTAACTGACATGGTCACTAACATTAACAATGAAAACGGGATGTTTATCGTGTGCAAAACTCATCTGAGAAATCCCATAGCCCTACGGGATTTCTCAGATGCGTTTTACATCCTGTAAATATTATCATCATCATCATCTGCCTAGCCTTTTCCCAAACTATCTTGGGGTCGGCTTCCAGTCTAACTGGATGCAGCTGACTACCAATATTTTACATGAAGTGACTGACTATCTGACTTCCACGACCCAGTAACTGGATAATACGATAACCTTTGGTAAGACTGGATGTCAGACTTTTGGCTTCTGAATACTCTTAACGATTGTCAAAGATCTTCAAATGACAGCTGGGATCACCTGATCAACATGCTTTCTGAGGCACGGTGGAAACTCGGTATGTTATTATGGTGACCCATTCACGGACCAACCTCGGCATGCACGGCTTAACCTTAAAGATAGACCCGTGTGGCTGTTATTATTTTTATCCACGACCTCCTCCTCGGTAAATATTATCATAATAACCTAAACGTTATTTTATAAATAGGTTTTATTGCTACACTCTTCCTATAAAACATACAAACTTTAGTACAACAAGTGCATATAATGGTCCTCTCATCATTTTCCTAGAGCCACGTGCGGAGTCGCAAGCAACTGCTCCTTGAATTACGAACTAGTTCTACATGAAAATAACTAATTAATGTGCTAGCACTATTTGAAAGGACTCATTAATTTAACACCTGACTGGAAAACTTAACCGGCGTTCAGTAGTTCCAAGAAAGCCAGGACTAGAGGTAAACGTATTTTAGTAAAAGGTATGGTGTACCCAGAAGCTAATAATTTGATAGACTATAAACGTCGATAACATTATCGATGTGACGTGTAAAAGTGTTAAGCAAATCCAATTTAAAGAATAGGGATGGTGACTCATTTTTTTTTATTTGTCCATCGGGTAGATTATTAAAAAGTATTTGACACTTATTTTTTCTTTTTCCACGTAATCGTAAAATTACGGAGATATTTTGAGTTGAAATGGCGCATGACGTCACGGCTCAGTACATTTTATACCTAGTTGTGACGTAGTGAGCCCCCACTCTCAAACTTTAATGCGTTTTAACTAAGTAAGTGCGTATTTTTTTGTTAACTTGATAAAACAAAAAATACGTATCTAATATTTCTGTATTACCTGATTGACGGACAAAATAGAATTTCGTTTTCTTTACCCAGTCATCATCCCTATTAAATAATTATGGTTTATGAAGAGCAACTGTTTTGACTGATTTAGAATGAAAAGAGAGTAACAAAAGGAGTGAACATCATCTCTATCTCATCAGTCTATATGGTGTGACTGATAATCTGACCTCCACATAAGAGTAACTGGATAACACAATACACTTTGGTAAGACTGTTTGTCAGACTTTGCGATTCTCACTAGAAGTAACGACTGTCAACTTTCAAACTCAAACTCTTCATAAACCATAATTACTCTTTTTCAAACTCTCGCTAAATAAACTTAATGATTTAATTATAATGCAAAACTTAAAATCACTCAATAATATTGACCTGATTTCTATGAAAAAACATTAAAAGGATTTCTCAAATTGTATTTTTAAGAACTTTGTAATAATTGCAAAAGCGGTCGAACCGTGTGAAACAAAAGGGTTCAGAGATGCTCATTTATTTAAGCGCTAAAGATTCTTCGCCCCAAAGAAACTTTCTTATTTCAAACGATAATTAAATTATAGAATTAACTGTGGAAATTAGTTGAAAATTACGACAATACTTCGGCACATTGTGAAAGTTTATTTTTTCGTTTTGAAAACAAAAAAATAAAAGAAGTTGAGTTAGAAATGAAAATTGTTAATGTTATTGCATTTATTTTGTTTTGTCTTTTTTTATTTTTACGCTTAATTGGATAAATTTTTAGGCAGAAAAACTTAAAAAGAACTTACATTGGATTGATAAAAAGCTTAGCTAAATAAGAACTATAACTAAGTTTGATAAAAAGGTTAGGGCGAATTTATAAAAAATGAGTTTTCCACAACAGTGTTGCGCTGACAGCTTTTGAAAGCATACACGATGAAAGAGACGCCAGACGCGAAAAGGCCAGCACGCCGAAAAGAGAAATAAGCTGTTTCATACATTTTGACCGTGTAGGTATTGCAATTTTGTAGGAAACAGCATTTTTTTTATTTTTATAAATTACCTATGATAAATTTATATGTTCAGAATTCAGAATGACGTCAGTACGTGGTAACTATTTTCGCTTCGGTGTCTTCTATCCTGTTGCTATAGATTGCTTCGTTGCCATTAGTACCAGTACTCGCTTGGTCGGGCGCAGCGCGACGGCAATAGTTTCTTCAAATACCTATTCTTCAAATTCCTCGGGACTCGAGTCCCCCCTCTTAACAGGCGAAATATCTGTGGGTCATTTTTTAGATAAACTTCGTTGAGCGCGTACTGTAATAAATGTAATAAATCAGAATAACACATGAAAAAATTAATTATTTGTTGATTTTATTGAATATAATTATTATAAATACTAAGTGTTTTTAACTCCAGTGTTTTTACCACCCTTAAAAATTTCACAAGTGCCTAAAGTAATAATGTGGAACTACTGATAACAAATTCAAAATTAGTTCCATTATTTTCAGATTCTTTTAAAATGGAACTAGTGATAAAAAAAACATCAGTACCTACCTAGTTCCATCATGGAACTGTTAATAGTACTAGTGGCAACGAAGCTATAGATTTAGTGATCGCGTTTAGGATTAATGGTGAAATCCGCCCTTACCGTCAAATTCAACAAAAATCGGTTCCAGTAATTCGATACCCCATCAAACAGTTATTAATAGCGAACATGTTTGTTTATTAATTAATAAACATTATCGCTGTATAATTAAAGCGGGTAGTTTGTAACTAGCGTGTAGCCGACGATAGAAATATGTAGAACATGGCCACCCAATTGTCTAATTATAATCGATCCTCGGGAGATTGACACATGCCGTGAATATACCGATAGCAGCGACATGTGTTTGTTAAATTGTTTTTATTTATTAACTTGGAAATTAATTTTAAATGTGATGTAGCCGGATTCCGGTGTATTTTTGTTCGTATTAACTAACAATCTAGATATAAATTATGGAGATAGAGTTATTATTATTATTTTGATATTTTATGATAGATTTTTTGTTTGGGTATTTATTTTATTTTATGTAAACGGATATAGTGTGGTGTGGTGGATGTAGTATGGTTATCTTTGAACACACATGGCGTACTATATCTACACATACCTTTACTTTTATCTTTAAATTAAAAAACATTGTTTCGTAGTTTCGAGATTTAAATCCGAAAATTCCGCTTTATTTGTTTGTTATGCCAATACTCATGTCGGGTGTAAACAGAATAACGTCTATGTACCACTCTTGTACATGAAGTTTAAATAAATAAAATCCTAGAATCACAAAATAATATCAAATATTTTATTTTTTAAACAGAAATTTTACTTTACTGTTCTGGGTATATCACTACTAATTCTTTAAACATTTTACTCAGTAGTGTCTAATTCGGTAAGACATTCGATATCCTCGCATCTATTCCTTATTTGCCGACCGTACCCGGTACAGTCATCAAGGCAGAAGTGTCGTGGAGTATCTGTCCCTAGTTGATGAGTGACATACCTTTTTTCCAGAAAGAAACAAAGTAACCGACGACTATTTGTGTCCCAACTCTAATGTAAAATAACTTGCTTGTAGCATATGGGATGCACGTGTCATTAGAATATTTTTTTGGTGAATTATTAGTTTAAAATATTATTTTCTTGTTTTTGAATATGCTAACATATTTAATGCATTATTTTCAATTATGTAATTGAAAAACTTCTATGAAACTTAAATAAAAATAAAACGTGTCTTGTCAGTTTTATGACCAGCGCAACACCATGTTTAACCCCCGACCAAAAAAGAGGGTCGTTATAAGTTTGACGTGTGTATCTGTGTGTCTGTCTGTGGCATCGTAGCTCCTAAACGGATGAACCGATTTAGATAAAATTGCTGCACCTCCTCAAAGCTCCGTTTTTTTTTTTACTTTCCTTGTTTTTGTTAATTAGCGAGAAGTGGCACAACACCGAGAAAAATGGAAGGAATGGGGGGAGGCCTATGCCCAGGAGTGGGACAGTCAAGGCTAAGAAAAAATAATATAAGTTTAAAAAGCATAAAATAAAAAATTAAACTATACATTTCAACACAAAAACCTTTAAAAAAAAAATATTCAAGCGTCGTAGCGTCGGGGGACCGCTAAGTAGGCCGCTTAGCACAAGCAAAAGCTTAGCAAAGTTTTGTACTTTTTAAATATTAAAAAAGTCATTTCCTAAACCTATGTCACAAACATAACTAAATGTCATTCGTAACATTTTAGTTAAAACTTTATGACATCTTGATTTTCCTCTGGTCATTTAAAAATGTGTGGACATTTTAATTTTATGAGTTTTCGCACTAATTTATGTTCTTCCGTGATCTAAATATGTGTGTCTATTATATCTACAAGGTGTCAGGTTGCATAAAAATATAAATAAGGACACAACTTTAATGTCTTTATAAGCTGAAGGTAGGTATGCAAGCAATGGAAACCAAATTAAACTTTCTCTCATTGTACGAAAAGTTCATACAAAGCGTGGTCAGGTTATACTGGATTTCTATAGTTTGATGTGTCGCCGTGTGTACTACCGAGTTCACTGATGGTCTGCCAATTTCATCCTTAAGCCCTAAATAAGAAGGTTGAAAACTGGTCGACCGCCAGTGAACTCGGTAGCACCTACTAAATACCATCCATAAACGCCTAAATGATCTATTTGAATAACCTTAGAACAAAGATTCTACACATAACTGCTTATATGTGTGGATTTACTAATAAATCCTAGGCCATCCACAATATCATATAAATGTTATTTTCTTAACCTTTCGTGTTAAATACGGGATATGCACATGTCATCATTTAGTTTGAATTATGACACCCAAATCTTTGTTCAGTGTTTTACTCAAAGTTATTTTTATTAGTTGGTTTGAACAATCAAACACCTATCTTATATGAAAATTGTTCCAGACTTTGAGTTATCTACTTAACTAAAGTTTATTGTCATAACGAGCCCCTTGTGAATTTTTGAGAGAGCACGTGTCATTTTAGTTAAATTATTAGCTCCATCTTAATTGTTTTGCGTTATTCGAAGACGTGCTAACATATTAAAAGGGTTGGGCCCCCGATTAAAGCTTGCTCTTTCTAATTTCTCAACTTTCATAGTCTTCATATAAAATATAAATGTATTTGTTTATTAGGTGTGGTTTTCAAAAAGGTATGCTCTTTGGGACTAACCCAGCCGGAAGGGATTAAAGTGTGAGCAATAGAATTTTCAGCGGCCTTTATAACCTTTTCAAACATAATTATATTAGTGTATGAGTATGTTATTTATTTAGTCTCTTATGTAATCAAGCTGGTCATTTGTAACTAAAAGTTTAACAAATTCTTATTTAAACATTTACTCCACATAATTATGTACCATTTTTCCTTTCATATAGTTTAGTTTTACTTTAGAAATGCAAGTTCCAAGTAGTAAAATAATTAAATATGTAATGTATTACAAATAAAGAAACGACCTCTATTGGCGCATCTCTTGAAACGAAGAATTCTGCCTCGCTTTTGAAATGAAAGATTGTGTACACCGCCATCTAGGGAACGAAGTTGAACTCATTTAGTCACATTCTGCAGCAATGCCTCGAGCCACATTAAAGTGCATCTCTAGCCCGAGGTTCTCAAAACGACTTTTTTATGACTTAGTGAGATGTTCGCCGCATAAAATTGTTGCTTCTCTCGTGTTTCACGACTTATAATATCACTTTTCGATTAACTTTATTATATTATTAAAACAACATTCACTTACAAAATAGCCATAGATTTAAACAAACAGTGAAACGTTGAAGATGGATAGTTGCACCATCCATTCTCCCAATGGTTCATTAATAGACAATTGATTAGATTTACTGCTTTCAATGTGAGCCCAACTACTATAAATAAGTAGACATAGACTGGAATGCACCTAAGTGACCTAATAAAATTAGATTGAACGTCAACTACTCGCAATACTTATCTTTTGCCTCCTGGCTGAATTTACAGCAATGTAATTTGGACTTTATTGCTTTAAGAGCAGGACTGGTTCTGAAAACAAGGAAGCCCTAAAAGGCTTAGAGAGCGGTCGCAACAGCGGCGTAGCATCGTCTATTTCGACGTCGCCGGTGCGTTGACCGGCCCATTTCGACGCTGCACAACAGTCGATAATTATGTTGTCAACTGACTAAAGCAAGCGGGCTATACAAAGCGGATCTGGGCCGGATCAGTCGCTTTTTGTGCACGACAAAGGCCATTACGCGATCCGTTTCCGAGCGTAAAGTCAACACTGTTATGAAGTTTTCATTGAGTTTCGCTGGAAAATCGGCTAACGTGGGAAAACTGCGATTGCGATTTGAATGGATAATGAGCTCCGGTGTATTCGTTAATTGAGTCGATATGTAAATAAACAGGCTGCCAGCCTCACTCAATCATTGCTAGGCTCAAAGGGTAGTTCTATTTTATTGTACCAGTGCAGTGCTGTGATTGTTAGTAAACTTTGCTCTGTAGTTTGTCTGCGTAAGCATTTGCGTACCTGTTTGTTGATTTACAAAGGAACTGCAATTGCAAATTCTGCTACAGATGCATATGTAAAGGACGAAAAATTCTGTCACCATAATAATGTTTCCATGAAACCGCATTTGAATTCTATTTTAATGTCATTCGGTACAATTTTAAATCAACACGGCATAGGCATTAAAAATGCAAATGAATGACCATTGACGCACAATTTTATTTACCCACAACCGTTTACACAATAAATAGTTCATATTTTAATTTGCCAAAACAAATAAAGGTGATGCGAAATGTTCTATCAGTAATATCAAATTTTATTCAGTACAAATGACATATCATTTAACTATTCATGGCGGTCACGTTTCAATTTTGTGGTCTATACAATGTAATAATTAATTTATTATCTATTTACTCGTTTGGAACTGAATCATTTTGGGGTACATTGCGAATTTATGACGTAATGATTTCTAGAAGTGTCCTGTTACCTGGGTTTATTAATGTTAAGACTTAAACACATAATGAGGTAGGTAAATTATTGGTGATACCTGCCGACACCTACCTACATAGTCGTAAATAAGATCCTATCGTTTTTATTTTTCAAGCTTTTTCAGGCAAGCAGTTTGTAAAATTAAGTAAGAAACAAAATAAATAAAGATTATTAAACACCTTTATTAAGCAGATTTTTAGATTAGTTTCTACTTGTACATCTATGGTCTGCAGTTAATAGTGAGCGGTATCAATTAAAACTGTCTCGTCTGATTTATTTTATTGGTTCAGCAATTGATTACATTACGCCAAATTGACCGCAATGAATGGGAGTCTTACGACACCGCACTGCGTTACATTCACTCTACAGTTGCGTTTTTATTTAATTTTAATTTTAGCAATTTCAACTTTAATTTTTATAATTTTTTACGTTTTTTTTTTTTGTTGCAATTTTAATATTTTTACGAATTGCATTTTTTTTTTTAAAAAGAGATGCAACGAATATAATTTCAAAGAAGAAGACATGCTTCGCCGACACTAAATATATTGGTATAAGGTCAGGAGAATGAATATAAACGAATGATACTACATAGAGACCTAGTAATTATTGCAATCACGTATAACAACCACATTTGGCAACGAATCGGTGGTGCCATTATAATATTATTGGACAAGAGGGAGTATGATGTTTCAACCACACAATTTTAAACCAATGAGAGCGTTGCCAATTATAATTTATATAAAATGTTAGATATAACTATTAGATAAATTTCTAGATACAAAAGTATATACTGCATAATAGAGATATCTATTTCAGTAAGCTCCTCTCACAAAAACACATCAGCGGTGTCCTAATGCTTTTAGAATGCCCAAATAAAACCGCTAATATTCCTCCAACATACAGTGAAATCACGATGACGATGTAAACACCCCACGGCAATATACCGAAAAGGGATCGCACCTATCTATAACAAAAAAGGTATTAGATAAGGTTCCCAAGTTTGGTTCCTGGTGGAACTATCAATCACTTTACTAATTGCGTTATTTATCTACCCCCATTCTGAAATCGCGCTGTCATCGGCCTATGTAATTTCACTTAGTAGCCTCTTTAGCTACGTATTATTTCTTAATCATTTTTCACCACTCATCGTGGCTTAGCTGTGAAATGACAGGGTTTTCACAACTAGTTTCAGGCTCTGAAGGTCAGGTGATTTTAAGCGCCTGTTATGAGCACCATATTTCTAAACAAATTATAACCTGGGAAGGCTTGCCGACATTTAACTTAAGTGGTGGAGAAATATATTGTTACAAAAGTATTAGTGGTGCTCTTGTTGTAAATTATAACAAGTATTTAAGCATATATGAGTTTCTTGTGTTGTTACGTACATATTTCATGTCTAAAGACGACTTTAGAAGTAAAGCAATAACGCATTAGAGTTTCGAACTCGTATTCTAGGCCGTTATTTGCGGCTTTTCGTACGTACCGTACACTGTTAAAAATTTTCAGGGAATTTTACATAATTTTAGGGCAACTTTCGTTGCCCTAACATTTCTGTATTTTTCCATAATTATGTAATTTTACAAGGCGTATGTAATTTTACATATCGACCTGATTTCATTATTATGTAATTTTACATAATTAAACAAAATGACGATTATGTAAAATTAAATTTATGTAATTTTACATAATAATGAAATCAGGTCGATATGTAAAATTACATACGCCTTGTAAAATTACATAATCTGTAAAATCTCACTTATGTAATTTTACATAATCTGTAAATTACCACTTCTGTAATTTTACATAATCTGTAAATTTTCAATTATGTATTTTTACTTTTTTTTCGGTAATATTACAGAGTAATTATGTGTTTTGTTACAAATTTCGAATGTAAAAATACATAAAGTTTGTGTATTATTCATGATATTTTATGTATATTTACATTTTATTCAATAATATTACCGAATTATTATGTATTTTGTTACAGATTTCGTCTGTAAAATTACACAAACTTTCTGTATTATTCATGTTTTTTTTTGTATTTTTACATTTTATTCGGTAATATTACATAATTATTATGTATTTTGTTACAGATTTCGTATGTAAAAATACATAAAGTTTTTGCATTATTAATGATATTTTATGTATACTTACATTATATTCGGTAATATTACAGAATTAATATGTGCTTTATTACAGATTTCTTCTGTAAAATTACACAAACTTTATGTATAATTAATGTTTTTTTTTAAGTATTTTTACTTTTTGTTGGGTAATATTACACAATTATTGTGTTTTGTTACAGATTTCTTATGTAAAAATACATAAAAGTTTGTGTATTATTCATTATATTTTATGTACATTTACATTGTATTCGGTAATATTACAGAATTATTGTGTTTAATTACAGATTTCGTATGTGAATTTACCACAAAATTTATGTATTTTTAATGTTTTTTTAAGTATTTTTCCTTTTTATTCGGTAATATTACTGATAAAATTTATGTGTTTTTACATAAGGAAACTGTGATTTTAAATATGGGCACGGTAAAATTACTTGTTGTTTGTGTATTATTACCTGTAAAATTAGGTAAGATTACATGTTATTATGGGATATATTTCTGTAAAATTCAATATAAATTCTGTACATTTACATGCTGTCGGTAATTCTTCGGATTTAGTTATTAGCCATAGTTTTTCTTATGTTTTTTAAATAATGCAGCCAGCAAAAAATCACTTGGAAAAAGTCAATAACCGATCTAACTTAAATACACTGGTTGCACCTGTATTAGTAACAATCCACCCAATATTACATTTATTAGGATTCTTCATTAAATGGTGTGACCTCAATGCAAATTAAAAACCAAAAACTTCATTGTTATTGAATAATTTGCTTAAACACACTGCACACATTTAACAAATACTATATCACTCCTGTAATATTAGGCGCACAGTTATATTATTCAGATGTGACGAGCGATTATACCCAGATCGGTTAGACTGATGTTTCCTAATGATTTTCACACAAGTATTTTGATTAATACGACTTCATTTATTAAAATACATAAGAAAAAACAAACAACTTGCCAATAGCAAAATCCTGAGAATTATCGATGGCATATAAATGTACAAGATTTGCATTGAATTCTTTAGATAATATTATCGCCTAATTACATGTAAAATGAACTAATTTTATAAGTCATAATATACAAACAACAAGCAGTTTACAGTTTGGAGGTTATCTAATAAAAAAACAAAATTCAAAAAAAACAACAATTTGTTTATTTTCGTACAGGTATATGCTTAAATGAATAATTAAATGCTTAGCTTATAGCATGTAAATGTACAAGATTTGTATTGAATTCTTTAGATAATATTATCGCCTAATTACATGTAAAATGAACTAATTTTATAAGTCACACAAACAACAAGCAGTTTACAGTTTGGAGGTTATCTAATAAAAAAACAAAATTCCTAAAAAACAACAATTTATTTATTTTCGTACAGGTAAAGGATATGCTTAAATGAATAATTAAATGCTTAGCTTATACCTTCTTTTGAAGTGACTTCTTATACTAATAATGACAAGGATTTACTTTATGTTTGTTCCATGGTAGATGCTCCAGGGTAGCCCGCGAAATTCATTTTTTTTTTTCAGTTTTTTGCAATTTGCAGGCCAGTGCTAGATTGTATGTTGATAATAATATTAATCGCGTCTGTAAACGTATGTAGTAACAGAATTATAATCATCAAAATCACCAATACAACCTGCGAAGTTCATAAAGGTGTCAAGAATGAATTTTATCATGAAATAGTCATTCTTGACACTTTTATGAACTTAAGAGTGTTAAAACGATGATTTTGATGATTATAATCCTGTAACTACATACGTCTTACAGGCGCGAATTAAATTTTCATCAACATAAAACCTATGACTGGCCTGCAAATTGTAAGAAACTTAAGAAAATTTGAATTTCGTGGGCTACACTGGAGCATCCACCTTAAAAGAATGAGCCTGTATTGTGTGGAATTGTACCATTAATTTCGTACGGCAATTAGACCTCTGCTTCAAATAATATAATATAATTATACAAGGTGTTGTTTTGCATCATCGTCAAAATTCAGGAGGTTGTCACACAAGACATAAATAATCAATTAAAATTACGTTACCTAGTTAATTATTAACAAACGCTGATTTTTTTGGTTGTTAATGTTTGTCAGTATTTCAGAATAACCCCCCCTTACGTGGTTTAGGGAATAAGAATTTAGCGAATAAACATTTGAAATTTTTTGTATTTGTGAAAGCGCGGTTATAAGCCGAAAATCAGACGGCCCGCGTTTAAAACACGGATGGTTCACACTTGCCGATTTCCGCAAATAAGGAAAAAATTAAAAATTTCCTACCCATTTTATTATTGATTCGGGACGAGAATCATTAGCATAGTTACCTCCTTGAATTTGACGAGGATGCAAAACAACACTTTGTATACACACGCAATGAAAAAACGAGGCCACGAGAACACGAGGCCTGCAGAATAATGTAACAACAATGTATCAGTCTTGGTTATTACAGTAACATATAAAACGATATAATTAAAAAAACAGCAATCCCGTACATAAATTATATATATTATGTAGGTACTTCTTATAACTATACCATTTAAAGTAAAAAAATTTTTGAAAATATTTGTTACAGAAATAAATTAGAGATGCAACGGATAGTTGGTTGGCCGGATACCGGATACTGGATGTTTGGCCTGACCATCGGTCGAATATTCGGTATCCAGCTGCCGAATATTCGGCCGGTGCAATTATACCTGCATTTCGGTTTTTCAGCCCCCCTAGCATGACCGTTCTATCTCTATTCTACCAAGAAACGACAAGAAATCTTTTCTATACAACTTGACATTTCTTCTGGCCGAGCATGGCGCGCAAAATTCTTTCCATAGCAACGGGGACGTATCACGTGATGTTTATATTCCCTGAATAGAGATCTACGCTACGGAATGGGCAACTACAGTACTTTCACAAGTTATTATGCCTTGTGACTGGGACTGTAGCTTCGCGTTTTATTTTGTTTTTGTTGACTTTCAAAAGTGCCTGTAATGGTCTAATTGAAATAAATGCTTTGACTTTGACTTTGAATATTATTACGTTTAGTTAACAAAAAAAAGTTGCCAATTGCACGAGTTTTTCATTTTTTGTGGGCGGAATGGTGTTGCTGCATCCTGGATCCAGGCCTGGATCTTTTTCGCGAAATTAAACCTAAATATTTTACATAACATTTCAACCTTTTGAACGTAACTCAACGCAACCACGAAACGTATTTTTCGTATTTAGTTTTTAATAAGACTAGTTTGACATTTGTCAGAAGTAATGTTTCTACCCCCAAATGTCAAAAGAAGAGAAAATATGGTCGTCATGCTCGACGTTGTAGACTTGTGTCGACTGAAGAAAAGAAACATTTCTTTTCTACATTCTTAATATCGCCATGCTTGGGACGATAGAAATATCTGTCAAATTGTCGATTCTTCCGTAGACATAGCCCGTTTCTACGGCGGTCATGCTAGGCCGGCAGGTGCGCATTGTGCAGGTTTTGACCTGTTTCGTAGTAACGTAGCATAAAGGAGAAATGAATCACAAGTTGAATTGTACATGAACGAGACCTATGCACAGTAATAATAGTACATTACGATACAAGTGTACTGTCACAAATCCATCCATACAATAAATGAGGACATCATTATTCTAAGGGTTTCTTTTAGGAATTAACAGGTCAGAACTGTTGTTTTGGCTTCATCAAGTACATACATGTGTGCCAAAGGGCGATTCTGCACATCATTTCTGTTTTTTTTTGACGTAGATATGCCTTACAGTATATTTGTATAATTATGAGTAATATGTTTATAATTATGAGTCTTTTAAGTAGCACGTAAATTATATAGTGCCTAATAATGTATTATTGATGGGTATCCGGGTGCCGTCTGTGCCTCTTTTTAATGATGGTATACTAGTAAAAGTAGACGAACCATATGAAGTTGTTTCAGATGAAAGATTATATGGACAAGTTACCGCTTTTCCAGATTGAATATTATGAGTTCTTGAATGGTATTCGACATTTTTTAACAATATTCTATGATTACATTCTGTACACTTAGAATAGAGGTTGAATTAATGTCAACTCGTGGACTAGCAGTACTAATCCCAGGCAGATGCAATCTAAAATTGAGATTTCTAAAAGACTCATAATTATTGAAAATACTCTTACACAAAGGATCTATACACGGAAATTTAACATTTTTACAGAACCTGTGACTTTTTTGATGGTTATTGTACGAAATCACTGAGGAGAAATTCTCGCCACAATAACCGCATGTAAATGACATAATGTCTTTTATATAATGTGAAGTTTACTCATTAATGACAATACTTTATTCAGCGTGCGTCCTTTACGGACTTTACTTCCTTCTTTAGGATTTATCTTAAAAAACATACCTTTGTATAAATTCTAATGTGTTTTGACACTCCACTGAATATTCCATATTCAAGTTGAATTAAGCCGCCATCAATAGTTGTAACGACGTAGACAGACTCGCAGTTTCGCTAACAATCGTTTTTTCTACCAGCAAGTAATATATGTTTTCATTATCTGTGGGCAAAAACAGAATTAAAACAGGCAATATAGGCTCCCAAATTTTATAATAATGTACTTACATTAAAAACCGGGACCTCAAAAACTGATCACTAGACCAGATAATTAAAATAATAAAATATTACCGGTAATGGTTATACACGCATGTCAGTCTCAATTTAAATGTATCGTATTACGATAAGTGGCCCTATTAGTGATTAAGAGTACAAGTCTCGGGCAGCGCAGTTTGAAAAGGGTGTAAGTTCTAGACATGGGTAGCTCGCGAATGAGAGATAAAATTGAACTAGCTCTTTAATTACAATCTAGCTCCTTAGTCGCTCAGTCGTTCACGGAATAGCTCACTAGTTCATTTAGCTCAACGGCTCATTGACTCTATACTCTGAGGCTTTGCGAGTTACTAGTGATACCGACGAAACGCCGACAGCGGCCCGACAATGCCCGAACTTTCCCGTCAAATCATTTATGTATCCCCCAAAACAAAAAAACAAAAAAGTTTAAAAATAACTAGCTTCAGAAATCGGTGGCAATTTTTTTTTTTTTTGCACATGATTTTTTTCATTTAAAATGCCCCATATAACAAACTCACTAAATTTTGTGGCAGTTCACTAACTACAATAAAGTTGCGGCATCATTGTCTCCTGAGGCAGCTCATCCAATTTTGCAGTCTACTACTCCAGTTCCAAAGCAAGCTTACTACAGAAACTAAAAGCACATTATATTTCATGTCCACTATTGGTAAATACATACAATTAAAAATGGCAACTCAGACATTTTTATCTGCACAACATTTAAAACAGTAATAAGTTTCTATCAATTTTTTTAATCTAGTAATAAACAATTAAAACCAGTGAGTTAACTCAGTAGTCAATTTGCTAGTCACCGGCATTAATATAGTGTTCGGTAACAAAGTTTTAATTTCATTGCTGGATCGTAGAGTGAAAGTAAAGGAAAGTAACAATTTTGAAGGAGACGGTCCAGTTCATAGAAAGGTTATTAACCATTATCAATAATTTGACTTTACAGATTCCTTTACCTCTGTTGGTCTCATCTGATGATCTGATTTATGTTAATTTTTTGTAAGGTGTAGCAAGTGTCCTACCAGTAGGTAACGTTATATTTTTGTAATAAACATAAGCAATTAGTTACCTTTTTTTCTTTAATTTACCCTGAGTTTACCTGACAAAATGTACACTAACTATTTTCTGTTTTGCTGTACTACGAGTAAACGAAAGTGAATCTATAAGGAACAGAAGTGAGATTTTTTCAAAAGTGTCTCTACGAGGAAAGTGTATCTACGAGGAATAATTCGATTATAATGAAACTTTGCACAAACAATGACATGAGATATATATAGGTCTGTAATTAGTTTATATTGCTCCAGTTAATAGAATAAAAGAAATAGAGCAAAAACATATGATGTATGAAAAACTTAAACTTGCTGTATTTTTTTCAACTATGGTATTTGCAGTTACTTAAACTACTTACAGACATATACCTTATCCTATTGTAAGTACAAAGTTTCAGAGCAAACTAGCAACTCGTTTTAAAATGAGAGTTTAACTAAGTTTGTATGGAGAACCGAGCTTACAGAGAACCCTGAAAGCAATCTGTGTATTAAAAATCAGCTAAACTAAACTAAGGTAACCATTATCAATTGATAATGGTTAATAACCTTTAAATGAAACCATGGAATTCAAACATTGTTACCGATCACTAATAATATGTTTAACAAATTTCTGTACGTAGTTGTGACTTTTCAAGTTAGCGCTATGTGGTACAGTGTAATTAAATGTCTGCTTAATACTTCCATTCAGGTATATTAAGTTTGTATGTATTTAAATAGATGTTTATCTGCACAAATACATCTAATTATGTGACAGAAAATAGGGGCTTCTATATATATACAATCTACCTATCTAATTGGATACGGTTTAGCAAAAATTTTGCAATACTTATGTCAAATGTAACCATCTAATTTTTTAATTGACGTATATGTGGTTTGCCAGCACATTATTGCTTATCAGTATCCAATTATAGTCTACTCTACAATCTATATACACTAGAAAGGTTTCATTAGCAAAAGTGAAATAGATTTACCTGATTGTATTACATTTTCCACAGTTAATTCCAATATTGGTACAGCTTTCTTTACTTTTAGGTCTACCTGCCAAATTTTCACGACGGGCAAGTTTTACTGTGAAAGAATAACAGAATTTATTAGCGTTATTGACCAATTATTTGCGTAGCAGTTTTAATAAAAAAAATGTATCATCGCTTTTTGCATAAGGCACGCCTGTCGTATCATGAAACAAATGTTTGCCCGCCACAGCCAAAAGTTTTTGAAAATGTAACACGCAACGAATCGGTTAAGTTATTAAACCAACGAAAATCAAATTACGGCTTGGACTATTTTAAATTAAGATGTACTTTTCTAGTATGCTGGTAAGTACTTACGTTTATTTAATGGCAAACAACTTCAACAAGATCATTCGTCCACCCTGGACGGTAACTGAACGTGAATCAACTGCAAGCTGCTTCCACAATCCACAAGTTCTTTCTAAAACAATCATATTACGTAACGGTTTACGGTCTAAAGCAGATTTCACTAGATTTTTGATGCAAGAAACTTAAAGTATATCTGTTACTCACCCTAGTAGTACTACGGTGTGGTGTGAGCACAAACACTGCAGGTTAAAACTTGTTCATGTTCAAGGTTCTTGGCACTGGGGCGGCAAGTAGCCTCAACACGTGGCAGCGTGGGTTCTCGGTACCCAAGTACCACGTGACGTGATGTGAGGCACAGACGGCAGTAGCGGCCGCGTGGATAGTGCGCGTCTTAGACTCGCTCGCCGACTGACTGGAGCCCTGGAATCAGCGCGTGGCGGGTGCATCCATAAGCGTTGTGCCAGAACACAGCAAGCCTCCGTCGATGCGGGCGTCTCCCAGCCGTAAGCCCAAAGCAAGGTGGATGGAGGATGACTCCCCCATCGAGGCGGCTTAAAATTAGAGGTTATGCGCGCACATGCCCACAAGCTTCTCAAAGGTTCCTCGCCGCGTGGTCAAGCGATCTATGCGATGCGCGGCGAGGCAAGCATGGTGCAGGAAGGCGAAGCATGTGAGCGCATTCACAGTGAGGAGCAAGGTGGCAGGTCAAGTGGTAAGGGCCAACTATGTACATAGCCTTTCTCGACACTCGACAGTCATAGCGAGGCTGCCGAGAAGTTTAAATGGCTGCCGGACTGCGCTGACAGAAATACATAGGTAACGAATGTGATCCATCAGGAACCAAAAAGAATTACAATCACACAGAGCACTTACCCGTTTATAGTAGCCTCAGCCTGGGTTGGAGTTGAGAAAGAGGCTGCGCGCCCGCGCCGCGAAATGGTAATCGGTTAAAAGACGCGACGCGTCATGACGCCTCTATCTATTCTACTAAGCACTGACGTTCAGTGTTGCCAACAAATAAACAAGCTCTCCACCAGATTCAACTTCTAAAACCACTAACAAAATTCGGATTTTCTCCAAAAATTTGTAAACAACGCTAAATTTCCACTAAACAAATCTTTGGTTTTTATGAAAGAAAACAGTAAGTAGTTATATTACTAAAAAAAGTTCTTTATTATTACGTAATAAAATATTTAAAATCAGTAAATCAACAAACCATATTATTAGTCAATAATCAACAATTCAAGATGAGGAACATACAAATTATTCAATAACAACGATAACTATAAAAATAAAGTGATATTCTAAAATTCAAAAATGATTTTTTCCTGCCACATAGTCTGTTTCACGTTTATATGATTCTTTGGTCCCAATTTGTTTTATAACTTTTATTGTAATTTCATAATCTTTGCAGCATTTTCCTTCCAATCTTAAACCACAGCGTATTCTTAATATAGTAGTTAAAAGATTCAACTTCATTCTGTTCCTCTGCTTGTTTTTTATAACATTCATACAGCTAAATTGCCTCTCAAAATCGGCATTAGAATGAAGCAGTATTAATAGAGTAAGCGCAAAAGTCGCTAATTCCTCAAACCTAGATTCCCTTGAGCATCTTTGAAATGCAATATTTCATTCCAAACAATTTTGGTATATATATGGTATATTTCGTAACGTTTTAGAGGCTTAGTCGTTGAGTGATAGCATTTTCAGTAATTATTGAAAGTGAGTTCTACTAAACCACTAGAAAAAACCACCAGCCACTTAAAGCAATATTTCGCTACTAAAAGGGGGGTCGAAACCACCAGTTTTAGTGGAAAATCCACTGAGTTGGTAACATTGCTGATGTGTTCGTATTTGGAAGATTTAGTCGGTTTTTAGAAAATTGACTACAATCGAAAACTTATGCCATAATTAATATGCATCGGTTTGTGTTCTATTCTATTCTATTAAATGTACTCGTATGTTACCAGTGTTGTAGGGGTGGGTAACTCCGGAAGTCCGGACTCCGGTGGTAGGTACTGAATACTGATACAAACAAAGGTGCGTTCCGAACGCGGATACGTAACTAAAATTAACTAAATAATAAACCTTAATAATTAATCCTCCAATCCTTACCACCGCGGCACAGATTATTAAATATTTACACAGATGACAGATTATTAAATAGATACTTCGTAACAGATATTTCACTCCAATAAAAAAGTGAAAATACCGACGATTATCCTACAAAATCTTAATGCAGTGAAAAGAAATGTACTGGATGAGTACACAGAGAGATATTTGAGATTGTTTTGCCGCCGCGCGATCCACGTGCGAGCACGTCATCGAGCAAGTGTGCTAGGGTGGTATTGGTATTATAACGAATGTAGAAAAACAAATATTTTTTATTTGTTGATCAATAATATGTTTCAGTTTAATAAAACGTTGTTCATTTTTTTCCTCCCCTGAATTCCCGATTATTAAATTTTATTAAACCTTGGGTAGGAGGGTACTTACCTGGGATGGCGATCTGAGATCGATTAATTGAAGAACAGATTTTTGGAGCCAAAAAGATCGATTTTTTAAATCGATATGTGGTACTGAATCGATTCTGTGAATCGATACTTCACCCTTGAAAATCGACATTCGATTTTATTTAATTTTTTGGTATAAACCAAAAAAATATTTACAATTAATTGAATGTACCCGTATTATAAGAGTGCTGCCGGTTAAAGGGTAAATTATTCTAAAACTCGCGAGATGACTGTATATTTGGATTCCTTCGCCTCTCTAAAAAAAAAAGTTACGTTTGTTTGTAATCTTTGACTTTTTGTATCAGTGTCTGTGTAATGTCTTGTTTTATACCTGCCCCCGTATTCACAAACGCTCGGATTCGATTTCGATTCGGAAAGTCGTATGTCTATCTCGCTCGCTTTCGTAATGCCAAAACAAGATAGACATACGACTTATCGAATCCGAGTATTTGTGAATAGGGTGCCTGATCTGATGTTTTGTTATGGTAATAAAAATATTTTTTATCATCGAATTACCTGATTTTGTTGATAAGAGATCGTTAAATTATAATATGTATCTTGTTTTTAATAAAATAGATTTATATTACATTATAAACAAAAATTTGAAAAAAAGATCGATTTTTCAGAAATCGATCTTATTGGCTTCGATTTTTTTGTAGATCGATTCATTAGGTCACGATTCGACTCGATTCAAAAATCGATCTTTTTCGGAAAGAATCGCCATCCTAACCCCTAAATCTCCCTAGGTATTAGACTTCTATTCTATACCTAGGTTCATGCAGGTGATGCAGCCCCCGTATTCACAAACACTCGAATTCGATTTCGATTCGGAAAGTCGTATATTATCTCGCTCGCTTTCGTAATGCCAAAACAAGATAGACATACGACTAATCGAATCGAAATCGAATCCGAGCGTTTGTGAATAGGGGGCCAGGTCCTGTTATCAAAACACGACGACGCTAGTAGTACGTTTAGTTAACCAACAAAAGTTGTCAATTGCACGAGTTTTTCATTTTTCGCGGGCGGGATGGTGTTGCTGCATCCTGGATCCAGGCCTAAATCGTTTTCGCGAAATTAAACCTAAATATTTTACATAACATTTCAACCTTTCGAACGGAACTCATCGCAACCACGAAACGTATTTCTCGTATTAAGTTTTTTATCTGTGGCGGACTCAGATGACATGTTGGATTGTTTACAAAGTAAACTTTATAATACGCTGTTTGTTTTGTTAATTTTCGCATATTCACAATGCAAAAATAAACAGCAAGACCAAGAAAAAGAGGTCAGCGTACACTCGGTTCCTTGTGTGAATTTTTCTAATAGTATGTGTCTTTAAATCATTTTAATCTTGTTACAATGTGAAATAAGTTTAAGCGATTTTCAAAGCAACAGAATAATACAGTTGATACAGGCATAGGCCTCTGCTTTGTCCTAAAAATATGTTGAAATAATAGTCTTATTCGTTTCAGGATATAAGCAATAGTAGCCTTCGGAATGGTCGGAAGGAATGGTCTGGCAGATAAATGAGACGACGCCGACGATTCAGATAGGTACTGAAATTATTTATTTACATAAAATAATTTCTTATAATGTTAGCTCTTGTATTAGTTACAGCTTGTAGATAGGCCTACTCAGGCACATGAGCATTTCTAATTGGTGTCTTGAGCCAAGGCTCCAAAGCATAGGCTGAATTCCCCTGCAAATCAATGATAAATAAATTTTTTGTTCATGTTATGTTGGCAACTAACAATATTTAACTATATTTTGTGTTTGCGTTTCAGATTACAACGAATGAGGATTCAGAAGAATGAAAATATGGGCCCGAAATATTGAATTTATTTACATCAACTACTACTATTGAATGTCCCACTGTTGGGCAAAGGCCTTTTAATACATATAAATTATAAACAAAAAACTAATATATTATAACTGTTATTATTTTAAATGATGTTGTTCAATGTTGCAGTTAAAAGAATGATTTGGTTGCATCTTACACGCATAGGACACAGAGTATGTTTAAGTTTTTTTTAGAGTGTGTTGAGACAAAGTAGTATACAGTATGTTAGGTTAAACGAGGGACATATTGAGGGAGGGTATTCAGTATTCGATTCTCGTTCCAAATATGTAAAAAACCTGTAACGTATATAGAAGAATTTTTTATGTTTTGTTTAGTGCCTAGATATTTTGGACTGTCCTAAGCCAGGTAAGTTTAAAGTATGAAGGGAAAATGGATTATACCTAAGAGTCATTGCCCCGCTCACATGTTCTGCGATAGTATTAAGTCGCTAGCGCAAGGGTGTATACACGTTGCGTGACATTTGCGAAAATTTTAGTATGGATCGGTCTGTTATTTATCAGTGTTTTTTTTTTGTTTATATTTTTATTAGTATCATGTTAGTATGTACTATTATGGGTTTCAATATGTCCCTCGTTTAAACTAACATACTGTATAAGCAGAACATTTTGTAAATAAATTAAATTTGAATTTTATATTATTGTCTCATTACCCCTCACTGTGGCCAAGACAACTTTAGCCATCTCTGATCAGTCTCGTGAGTCTGCGGGACTGGCAGTGAGTGTACCCTTCCCGAACCTGGTATTCCTGTCTACTATTCGTCTGTAACCTTAGGTCGCATGGTGCAAGCATCCTGGTGGCGTACCATGACGTCTTAAAACATTATTGTTCCATTCTTATTTCAGAGTGAAAAAGAGAGGGAGCTATACAAGTTGTCTAGCTCCATCTCTTTCCACTCTGGAATAGGAATGGAACAATAATGTTTTAAGCGTCATAGTAACCCCCCTGAACTTATTTATATGATAGGTTAGGGCTTAGGGTCGTAGGGAATGTTATGCTTGTGGGTCTTTGTGGGTTCCATTAATTTTCATATATTTTCTGGTTCCGTCACATTCACGTCATCACGTATTGCGGCCTTACATGACGTTTGTTAAGGGTGGATGTACAGACATACTTCGTTTTTATGACTTGTTGTGTTTTTGTACCTAGTAGATAATACTGGTAAATTTTGGATTCATGTAGTCTGCGTAGGTCTGTTTTAATGATAAAACCACTAAACTAAATTGGTCATGAAACCCTGCCTGGAAAATTTGCATTCAGATTGAGTACCTATTCTGCACTCAGCATCTGCGATCTAGAAGTAATAGACTTGATCTTTGGCAATATCCTGTAAGCAGGATTTTCATCGAACAAAGAACCTAGTTATGGTACCTAGATTGAATTAACTTTAACGAAAACAGGCAGACCCTGAGATGTGCTAGGAGACAGATGCTCGATCAGCTAGCCTGGCACAAAAACTGCACCATCTCTTTGCGAATTTGTAGGTAAGGAATTCTTTTTTAAGGGAAATCGAAAGCCCCAGTTAACGCTCGTACAGCAATCCTTTCGGCCTTCCTTTCATTCTTCTCGGCATACAAACTGAGGAGATGGCGACGGTAGGTCCCCAACATGTTTTTTTAAAATCACAGAAGCTCAAGAAACACAAATACCTAATAGCTAGATTCTTTACAAAAAGAATCTTGTCTAGGTCCGATGTGATGAAGACTATTTTGACATTTGTCAGAAGAAATGTTTCTACACCCAAGTGTCAAAAGTAGAGAAAATATGGTCGTCATGCTCGACGTCGTAGACTTATGTAGACTGAAGAATAGAAAAAATTCTTTTCTACATTCATAACATCGCCATGTTTAGGACGATAGAAATCTTTCTACTCTTTTTCTTTTATTTTTTAATTTTGTCGATTCTTCCGTAGAAATAGCCCGTTTCTACGGCGGTCATGCAACGCGTGCTGGAAATCAAACGTTTTCTATACCTTAATCCCACTCGTGTTGCTTCAAATATCTTTAATTTGCATGCAATATCTTGAACTTGCAACTGCGACTGACTCGACTGAGAAGGAAATACACGGCTAAACGTTCCGATTTACGCTACACAGTGTTAAGTGTTTTGTAACGTGGTTGTATGATCTTTCGTCGCTAAAGGCGGTTTAGAGACCTTACTTTTGGTTGAGCCCCCTTGTCGATGTCAGATACTTACTTATGTACGGAATTTTTACTCGGTTTCCTTACGAAATGATCTGTGTAAACGAGACGTCGCTATACACATTCATAGAGCTGTCTCGTTTGCACATGTCATTTCGTTCGGAAAACTGATAAAAAGTCTAATACCTACTTATAAAAAGCATATTTAAAAATAGGAAGTTCGCGCGGAGAAGGGGAGGCAGGGTACTTCTATACGTGTCGCGGTTGCGGCGAATGATGATCCGTAATATGACAGTTCCTTCAAAAGGGCCCTCCACACTCGTGCGCGAATCACGGCGCGAATTTTACGGTTTTACAACAAAACAAAATGCAAAAACAGCAGTTATTTTAGTTACAGATTTTTTATGTAGTAAATTAATTAGTTATTGGGAAATATCATAATATTGTTTGTAATATTACTGACATGTTTCGGAATATTACATAAGACGTAAGTAAAACATAAAAATGTATAAAATATTGGTAAATTTGCGACATATTTAGGTAAAATTCCTGTTCCAATTGTTGAACTATTACGTACCCAGCACGCCCACGCGTGCTTTAGAACCTAGAAGTGGGCGTCTTCCCAAGAGAGCCAATCGAGGTCAACCCCCAGCTAGCTTCCTAACAGACTAAGCCGCGGGACAATTTATAGTAGGCGACGGCGCGGCCACATTTTTGTATCGCGCGGAAGCTATAACAGCTCTGCGCGAGAGATCAGAGGGCCGATACGAGTACTACGACCGATCACGAGTGTCATAACTTTGAATTGTAATAGTTTTAGTCATTTTAAAGTATAGTGGACTGCTGTGTATTGTAAACCGTGTGTTTGAGTTTAATAGACTGTTTTAACTACAGTGCCGGTTATTATTATACTTACACCCGCTAATATACACATTTGAACAGAATGTTTACAAAATTTTTTTAAAATTAAAAAAATACTGGGAAATTTCATAGTTTTTTTATAAGTTTTCTGATATTTTTCGGAATATTACATAGGAAGTAATTAAATTTACATAAAAAATAATTTTTCAAAAAAATTGGTACAATAACGAGAATTTTATGTAAAATTCCCGTTTTAAATATTAAAAACACATTTAAAAAGTATTAGTCCCAAACATTACATGTAATTTTACAGATTTTATGTAAACTTCTATCACTTATTGATTATTACATATTAATTATGAGAAAAGTCCATTTAATGAGTAAATTCTACAGAATACATTTAAAATTAAAGAAATGTTGGGAAATTTCATAATGTTTTTTGTAATTTTACTGACATTCTTTGGAATATTACATAAGAAGTGAGTAACTTTACAAAAAAATGTAATTTTCAGAAAATTAGGTAAAATTATGAGATTTTTATGTAAAATACCCGTTTTCATTGATAAAAACACATAAAAAAAATTATTTGTCCCAAACGTTCCATGTAATTTTACATATTTTATGTAAACTTTTATCTCTTAGGGATTATTACATATTTATTATGTGAAAAGACACATTTAAATAGAAATAATACAGAAAATATGTAAAATTTAAGAAATGTTTGGAAATTTCATATTATTGTTTGTATTTTTACTGTATTTTTCGGAATATTACATTAGACGTAAGTAAATTTACATAAAAATGTATTTTTCAAAAACATTGGTAAAATTATGAGATGTTTATGTAAAATTCCCTTTTTTTAAGTGTTAAAAACACATTAAAAAAAGTATTTGTCCCAAACATTCCATGTAATTTTACAGATTTTATGTTAACTCCATCTCTTAGTGATTATTACATATTTATTATGTAAAAAGACCATTTAAACAGTAAATTCATAAGAATATATGTAAAAATTAAAGAAATGTTGGGAAATTTCAATAAGTTTTTTTGTAATTTTACTGCTATTTTTCGGAATATTACATAAGACGTAAGAAATTTTACATAAAAATACATTTTTCGAAAACATTGGGAAAATTACGAGATTTTTCTGTAAAATTCCCGTTTTAATTGCTAAAAACACATTAAAAAAAGTATTTGTCCCAAACGTTCCATGTAATTTTACAGATTTTATGTAAACTTCCATCTCTTTGAGATTGTTACATATTAATTATGTAAAAAGACCCTTTAGACAGTTAATTCAACAGAATATATGTAAAATTAAAGAAATGTTGGGAAATTTCACTATGTTTTATTTAATTTTACTGTCATTTTTCGGAATATTTCATAAGACGTAAGTAAATTTACATAAAAATGTGTTTTTCACTAAAATAGGTAAAATTACGAGATTTCTATGTAAAATTCCCTTTTCCATCGTAAAAAATACATACGAAAATGTATTTATCCCAATAATCCATGTAATTTTACAGATTTTTTGTAAATATCCATGGCTTAGTGATAATTACATAAATTTTATGTAAAACTACTTAAAAACTGTTGATTTTAACGAAAAAATGTAAAATTGATGAAATTTATGTAAAATTTCATAATTTTCCCAGAGTTTTCGGGAATTTTACAGGATTATGTAATATTTTTCAATGTAAAATTACATAATTTTTAACAGTGTACTCGAAATATAATTGACAACCCTTTCGCCATTAACTAGAATTGGGTTGTCCAGTCAATTCCTGAATGAATGATGCCCGGAGTCACCGGGTTACGGGTCGAACAAATCCCAAGTATGCGTGACGAAATACTTACTTCTCAGAAATAATTTGTATAGTTTGTTGTATGCGTACGCAAATGAAATGGTCCAAACGTTCGGTGGAACTCGTTAACCAACTCGTGTTTCTGACGCCAAGATTCGTTGCCGAGTTAATTTAGGTTGTCGATGACGGCTTTTTGAACTGATTACACAAATGTGTCGGTTTACGTTTGCACCATGTGATAATGATTTTGTTAGAAACTGCGGAACGCGTAATATATGTTTATCGGTGATTTAGGGCAGGTTATTCATTACCAATATTAATTAGGATCCTAATGATAGTTTGTAGCAACAGCGTTAATAAATAGGATATTATGGTATCCGAAATATTTGAGTGCTTACGTTAGGGAGGAATACAATTATAATCACTAATCTGATGCCTAGATAGAGCAATTTTACGACGGGTCCTCTTCGTAATAACTCCCTAATACCTTTATTAATGCCATATTAAGATATGGAATTATAACAAGAGTTTAACACCAAAGCAATGCGATTTGCTTAGTTAAATATTTACGGGAGATTCTCCCGCGTGAGGAGGGTTGGCCGGCCATCCCCGGCCATCCCCGGACCAACTCGAGAATTCTGGCGATTGTGATGATATATGAGGGCGCATTATTTTCTTATCTTTTCTTTTTCTAACTCCACCGCCCATACTTCATTCCCGCTCGTATTATAAACGTTTTACTTTTCATATCTCGTAATAGACGCCCTGGGCCTGAATGGTGTTAGTATTACGTAAATTTCGGTAATATGTCATAGCTGTTGAGCCTCTCAACGCTTTTAAGGTTTCGTGATGATTTTATTTTGAGCGGGAACGGTATAAATTAATTTTTGTTTGAGCATGACTCAAAGGAAATTGTTTCTTGAAAATGATACCGTATTGTAGATGAGGTTATCACAGTAAACAAGGTGGCGGTGGGACTCGGCATGAAAATATTTTCATTCTATTGAGAGTCTGCGTAATCTTTTAATATACAACGCTATGAGGTTTTACTGCTTGTAGTGTTCCGTTTATAAACAAATTTAGTTTCGCTCGCGGAAATATAAAGAGATAAGGTTTTTTTTTCTTCTAAAAACATTTAAGGCAGATTAAAATCCTAAGATCGTATTCAAAAAGTTAAAAGGTTTCGCCTATGTGTTTTTAAGCCTCGGCTTTATAGTATAAAATGAAACCAATCTATCTAGAATTAACTCCAAACACTAACCCAACATTGAAATCCAATTCCACATCTTTCCAAACTTGACACAGCAGATGTTAAATCTCAAACAACAACACAGCGACAAATCTCAGCAACAAGATCACAGAATAACTGGAATAAAATACATGGGAGATTATTTAAAGGGAGCGAATTCAGCACTTGGTCCGTTTGATGGACGGCTTGGTGAAATTACCATAGTTTTAAAAGTCAAAATTGGTGACAGTTAGATTGCAGACGAAGTAAACAAGTTCACCTTGACTTGATCTAACCTCAGATCAGATGTAGGAACGGGGGGGTTCGAAATGGAAGTTTTTGAATACAAATGAGTTGGAAAGAACGTTTTGTACGGGATTGTTTAGCTATTTTAGTGTTAAAGGTGTATCGTGTATGCAAATGTTAGTATAAGAAATCAGTTTCTTTAATTTCATAGCCCTAGTTAATCCCACATTCCTTTTGATAAACTTGTATTGCCCCATGGTTTCAATCATAACATCACGCCTTTCGTCCCCGAAGGGGGGGACAGGGGTTAACCTAATTATAGTATACCCAAATTTCGCCAGTTATGTTTCAGTCCCATGTAATAGGGGGCGAGCCTATTGCCATCAACCGGGCACAAATCCAGAATTCGTGGCTGCTACTCAGAAATTCTTAATGAATAAATCCAATATCAGTTTGCCGCCTCGAACTATGGGAATCGACCTTATGCTCAGCAATCGCGTTTCCGACCACTAGACCGTCAGTCAAATTCATTCAGCTGTTAAGAGCGTTTACTCCTTTCGACATTTCATACAAACTTTCAAGTCCTTATTTTCCGAAATGACTGAACCGATTTTAATGAAGCTTCATACGCATATGCAGGATACATAGGTCTGAAAAGTCACATAAAACATTTACGAAACGTCTTTTAAAAAAGATAATTGGAAATTTCTGTTTCCATAGATAATTTATAATCGGTCTAATTTAGCTGTAACAAAAAAAAAATGTTTCGAAAATGTTTTTAAGTAACTTTTCAGACGTATGTATCCTGCATATAAGTTTAATTAAAATCGGTTCAGTCATTTCGGAAAATAAGAACTTGAAAGTTTGTATGAAATGCCGTAAGACGTAAACGCTCTCAACCCATAATTGAGAAACAAACATCCAAACTAGTAACTTTTTTTTAATATTTTTATTTATTATACAAGGTGCTGTTTTGCATCCTCGTCAAATTCAAGGAGGTAACTATGCTAATGATTCTCGTCCCGAAGCAATAATAAAATGGGTACGTAATTTTTTTTTTTCTGATTTACGGAAATCGGTAAGTGTGAATAACCCGTGTTCTAAACGCGGCCCGTCTGATTCTCGCCCAATAACCGCGCTTCCACACATACAAACAATCTCAAACGTTTATTCGATAATTTCTTATTCCCTAAACCACGTTATGGGGGATATTCTGAAATAGTGACAAACTTAAACAACGAAAAAAATCAGCGTTTATTAATAATTAACTAGGTACCGTAATTTTAATTGATTATTTGTGCCTTTTGTGACAACCTCCTGAATTTTGACGAGAATGCAAAACAACACCTTGTATTTTACAAATTAAAATTATTTTTAAAACTAGATAACTTAAACTAAAATAACAACAAATTATAAAACTAGTAACACATTTTTAATATTAGTAGTTGAGAGATGTATTAGTTAGTACGTTAGTAGCTAACATAGAAGGTAAGCAGTCCATTTAAAATTATAGTGAAATACTAGTATTTACTGCATCGATGCTTCTGTACCACATACATCATTATTTAGAAACATGTAGTATGAAACTAACAATTTATCAGTACCCATTACTAAATTGAAGCTGCAGTTCAGAGAGCGAAAAAATAACCTACTATGCAGTAGTAACATCCGCAGTACTTCGGACTTCGGCTTAAAGTTTTTAAACTTGAATTTTTAACTCCAACATACCAACATAAGTAGGGACATCGCTCAATAATTTCAATAGAAGGTTTATTTAGCGAATTTTATTTCATTACCTTTTATTAAAAACTTGGGGGCGTACCATGACGTCTTAAAACATTATTCTTCCATTCTTATTCCAGAGAGAAAAAGAGACAGAGCTATACAGGTCGTCTAGCTACATCTCTTTCCCACTATGGAATAGGAATGGAATAATAATGTTTTAGGCGTCATAGTAACCCCATGGTCGTATTTACTGCCTCGTTGGTCAAGTGGCCGCATGCGCGAATGCTGAGCACGAGGTCCTGAATTCGATTCCCAGGTCGGGCAGAGCGGAGTTTGGATTTGTGCCCGGTTGATGGCAATAGGCTCGCCCATGGGACTTTAACATAACTGGCGAAATGTGTACTATTAGGTACACCTCTGCCTAACCCTTCGAGGATTACAGGCGTGATGTTATGTTGTGGACTATTTTATTAACCGACTTCCAAAAGAAGGACGTTCTCTATTCGACGGTTTGTTTTTTTTTTTATGCATGTCCACCGATATCTCCGCCAATTGTGGAGTGTTTTTTTTTTCATTCAGTGGTATATACTCTTGAGGTGGTCCCATTCTCACCAAACCAGGATCATATGATGGTATCTCAGGGAAATCAAGGGCAACCCTCAAATTTTATAGGCATTGTTAGAAACAGTATACTACCCATGTGTTCATCAGGTCAGGATCTGATAATGGGATCCTGGAGAAATCGTGGGAACTCGCCAAATTTTATAGGAACATATAGGCATTATGCCTGGTAAGCATTATGCTACGAGTAGTTGTTGAGCTGATGATGAAAGGTATAAGTCAGTGGTGGTGGTGTCAGCGCGTTTAAATTTGGTGAAGATCTGATGCTGATCTAAGCAGATATACAATGGAACACTTTAATAATATACGGTAAATCTGTCGTGCTTACTGAAAACGCTTAGATGTTTCTTTGTTACACAAAATCACGCCTGATGCTCTGAGGGGGTACACAGATGTGCACAGTACACCCACATTTCGATAGTTCGGTATGTTATGTGCCATTTTATTGGGGATCATGAAATGTATTGTTAACAATGTAAAATAAATGCATAACGTAAAGTAACAATAAATGTACAACAAAAAATCGGAAAATATAAAAACTTTTTTGCAAAAAAAATAAACCGACTTAAAAAACTGTGAGTTTTGTTTCATAGATTGAGTTTTTTGCCACCGACTTCTGAAGCTAAAGTTATTTAACACATTTTTGTGTTTTTGAAGTCAGTTTTTTTATAGTAACGTTCCAATGTCGATAATTAGTTGGTACTGTGTGAGAAGACATTCACACTTAAAGAAATAATTATCAGATAGCTCAGAATGGAAAACCTTTTTCCCTTGCATCCTGGTGTCCTCAAACTACAATATACAAAAGTAGCTCTTATTGCTTGCCAGTCTGCTTCAAAATAAAACCTAGTAATATCTGAAGATGCTTCTTATCATTCTACTCCAGTTGTAAGAGTCAATTGAAGGCTATTTGAGCTGAGGCTGAGTTATTTAGCCGGCAGACTATTTCGAAACATCTTTGAATCCTACATGTTAGTGCCTCGCGAGAGAGGTACCTCTTAGTATTTGTAATAAATGACCTACGTTAAGAGAAGTATCTTGTTCTTTAAGAGTTTTCTGAAATATCATTATCTACTTTAAAAGTCATAGCTGTACCTAGTGTTTATTTGCTTTTTATGATATTCTGGGACAAATTAAATTAGCCGATAAAATTTCATAAACAAAAAATATCATGATTTGCTAAACTCAACTTTTTGTAACTACAGGGTCAACGCAAAGAAGTGAAGTTGCAAATAACTAAAATTGAAAATGTCTGTTTTTAATTTCAAAATAGTTTTTTACTTAATGCATATGAATGATTATAATATACGGTACTTATAACAAAAAATCTGAGAAAAGGTTTTTTCTGTCTATTTGTTCCGCGAAATGTCTAAAACGGCTGAACCGATTTTGACCAGGCTTTTACGGATTTTTAAGGATTCCGTAAAAATCCCCTTGAAATTGTCAATTAGGGAAGTCACATTTTTCGAATAATAAAATTTGTGTCATAACACAAGGTGTAAAAATAAACTAAGAAATGACTAAATTTTAAACACACACCTTTTTATTTTTATAAAAGTAAACGCAACCGTTCTCAAAAAATAAACTGTCATGCATTGTGTCTCAACAAAATTTTATAATATCACTTCGAAAAAGAAAGACAACGTTGGTATTTCATAATTGTAGACGAACAACGTCCAGAAAATGTGTCGTTATGCGATCAAAGCTTAATTACATTGACCGCGCAGCCGGACGTCCGGTGATCCACGGACAGCGAAGAAAATGGATTAAAATAAAAATAGTCTATGGTCGCTACCTTAAATCGACTTTAGGATTAGCTGGGATCGGCCGCTTGTCTTCTGTTTTTAAAATGTAATTCTGTTGTTAGATGTTATTAGTTGGCATAGAGGTTTAGGTAGGTATTTTTTATTATTTTCTAGGATTAGTTCAAGGCGCATAGAACCAAGATAAAAAATACCCTATTTTTTTATTTATTTAACACGTACAGAGTTCAGTCGAATTCTAATAAGGCTATTTCCAAAATGTTACTTTACGAATATAACTATTACTTCAATGTATTAATGTACATCGTATATCGACTGCTTCATATTGCGTACATCGTGTATCGCATTACCCAGTTACTGGGTTGTGGAGGTCAGATAGGCAGTCGCTGCATGTAAAATACTGGTACTCAGCTGCAACCGGTTAGACTGGAAGCCGACCCCAAGTTAATTTGGGAAAAGGCAAGGCAGATGATGATGTATATCGACTGCTTAAATAATATCTACGTTTTGTTATGATAAGTTAACAATTATAATAAAAAATAAAAAAAAAACAAATTAAATAAATATGTTAATTAGATTTTTTTCTTTGTTTTGCACGCGGATTAATTTTGGTATTTTGAATTACAGTTTAAAGTGTATTCTACATATACAAGATGTTGTTTTGCAACCTCGTCAAATTTCAGGAGGTGGTCAAGAACAGCATAAATAATCAATTAAAATTACGGTACCTAGTTAATTATTAATTAACGCTGATTTTTTCAGTTATTTAAGTTTGTCAGTATTTCAGAATAACCCCCTTAACGTGGTTTAGGCACTAGGAAATTATCTAATAAATGTTTGAGATTGTTTGTATGTGTGTAAGCGAGGTTATAAAGCAAGAACCAGACGGGCCGCGTTTAAAACACGGGTGTTTCACACTTGCCGATTTCTATAAAAAAGAAAAAAAAGAAAAATTACCTACCCATTTTATTATTGATTCGGGACGAGAATCATTAGCATAGTTACCCTCTTGAATTTGACGAGGATGCAAAACAACACCTTGTATAATTACGGGACCATAATAATGACATACATTATGAAATTAATTAAAGTTGTATTTACAACATAAATGCTATTTTAAAAAAGGATTTATTTGATTCGCACAGGACAATACAATTTTTAAAATTAAAGAATACAACCAAAAAAATATAATCATTAAAAAAGAAGACATTCTTAAACTAAAATGGTTTTGTGTATAAGTAATTAGGAACAAAACGGAAAATAGACTAAAATAATAGTGTCTACACCTACAGTCATTAACTTAGTAGGTACCAACTAGTAGTTACAATATAACAAATCTTCAGCATTCTTCTACCAAAATACATTTATTTCCCAACAAAACAAGAAGCTAGGACACGAAACGTGTCCAGATAAGTTTGTAACACATTCATTGTTGTCGATATAAAATAACGACTGACTTGTAAAACAAAATCCTTAACTTTGTATACTTGCTGTAAGGCCGGAGGTCACATTTGGAGTTGTCTCTGTGCATCCCTCTATTCGCTGTCCTTACGCGGTAGAAGCCACAACGGAAAATAAAATTGATATCGCTGGAGCCGCGGGCGTTCCGAGAAAAAGCATTTTGAAATAAATGACTTTTTAAATTTCATCCGTGCACACAGTTTCTCTATCAATTGTCGAGGCTCGCTCCCCGTAACTGGATTTTGTGATGGGCATTTATTGTGTGCGACATACAAGACATTGCGACATTTGCGACTTTAATACTGTAGACGTTGACAAGTATGAAATAAAGGCCGCGGGCGCAGTGCCGTGCTCTATTGGCAATCAGTACAATTTCTTGACCGCCTTTGACTGCTAAGTTGTCCACAGTCCGTTTAGTGCAGCTTAAATGTTATGTCGTCTGCTTTTGATAGGACACAGGGTTTCTTTAAATTGCCTTACTGGTCAGACAAGATTTTATTCTAAAAAACATGACCGCTCATTTACGTGGTACACTTCTACCGCCTTATCTGTGCGGGCGGCAAAACTCAATGTAAGTAGGTACTTTTGACATATCGATATACAGTATGTTAGTTTAAACGAGGGACATATTCAAACCCATACACATGCTAACATGATACTAATAAAAATATAAACAAAAAAAAAAACACTGATAAATAACAGACAGAACCATACCAACATTTTTGCAAATGTCACGCAACGTGTATACACCCTTGCGCTAGCGACTTAATACTATCGCAGAACATGTGAGCGGGTTAATGACTCTTAGGTATAATCCATTTTCCCTTCATACTTTAAACTTACCTGGCTTAGGACAGTCCAAAATATCTAGGCACTAAAAAAAACATTAAAAATTCTTCTATATACGTTATAGGTTTTTTACATATTTGGGACGAGAATCGAATACTGAATACCCTCCCTCAATAATACATATTATGTCCCTTGTTTAACCTAACATACTGTATACATATCGACAAGCACCTTGAACTGCAAAGCTAAAGTGGCCATACTGTACAAAGAACAAAATGCATCTTACATTCGCTCTGCCATTCCTGATTGACAATTTTATGACTCCCGTATCGACTTTTTTCGTTTCCAAAAAGGCTTTAAATGTGTTTATTCTCCTCTGTAAAGCGTGTTTATGGTACAATTACGAATTAACTACATTGTTGTATAAATAAATTGCTGCGCATCCGTTATTCATTTGTAATTATTGCACTCTACAATAACGATAATTGGATAAATCGTTTTGCAATAAATAAAATGAATTGCCTAGATAATAGTAAATTGTACAACTTCTTAGCCTACAGCGATTCATGGTAAATAAAACAATTTGATTTTTCAAAAGTATAAAGAGGAAAATTAAGGGTCAGAATGAAAAGTTGCATTTAGAATCCTCATTGAACTTAATCAGTATTCCTAAGGGCACCCTTATCATGTCGGCACACTGCACTGGTCGAGTTCTAGTTACGATATAAAAATAAAATGACATAACATCACGCCTGTAATCCCTTCTGGGTCAGGCAGAGGTGTACATTATAGTACACTCACATTTTGCCAATTATGTTTTAAGTCCCATGTAATAGGGGGCGACCCTATTGCCATTAACCGGGCCAGACTCCGTGGGTGCTACTGACAAATTCCTGATGCAAAACCTTTAAAACATTTTGCCCGACCCGGAAATCAAACCCAGGTCATCAGTCGCACTTGCGACTACCCAGCCAACTTGGTCAATAATGGTTTTTAAATGTATGATTTCTTTTCAACCAATCTTTTAGATCTTTCGTTCGCCCATGCAGGTGGATGCTAACTAAATTTCGCTATCGTTATATAATATCCTAAAAGACATCATGGTCAGGTATGTACGACGACGACCAAAAGCACCTAAATAAATAAAGATTAAAAAAAAGGCATCAATACTATTTTAAAATTAGCAATAACATCCACACTTCGTCCTCATACATACAAGACACTTGTCAAGACATAACGTTCAATTTTACGGCGCAATATATCCGACGATAAAGCTTAAAAACAACATTTAATAGGATATTAAGTGTACATAGTTGCTAGCAGTTGCAATTACTGAGCACAGTGTAGGTACCAACTGTACAGGAACTTTGACACGAGTATAGTTGGCAAGTACTATAGCGGCCATATTGTGTTACTCACGGATTATAGAAATGGTGGATATGACGGAGGAGTGTGTAAATTGTTGAGAGAATGAATCTGAACGAAAAACATCTACCATTAACTTAACTTGTACTTGTAAAGGTGGTTACAGACTTTGCGAGGCATGCGCCACGAACGGCGCACAACAAATGCCGCGGCCATACTTTGGCTCGCCGTTGCACGTGCGTAGCACATGCCTCGCCGCGAATACAAAGGTACACACCTTGCGAGGCATTCGCTGTACGTTGTTCGCGGCGCATGCCTCGCAATGTCTGTATACGGCTTGAAACCAAACCAAATTCAAAAGTAAATCATTCACGTGCTGATAATCAGCACCTTATGAACGTCAAAGACAAGAGACACTCCCCCAAAACGCTCGCCCTTCTCCGCTTCCTAGTGTTTTAACTGGGAAGAAGAAGTGGCGGAACAAACTCCCCAGATATACATCTGTCTGTTACTTCAGAAGAACAGATTTTATATAATAGTGTGTAAGTTAAAATAAACAAAAAATCCGATAAATCAAATTATTTTCACATGTCAGCGCACACACCAATAATAAAAAAAGAAAGTCACTATATCCTTCAACTCGTCATGTCCAGCATTTCTTCAATCTAAGACGTTACTCAACTAGTACATACATATTTGCGGACTAGGGCAAATACTGATTGAATAGTGAAATAATAAATGGCTGCCGGCAACGATTATTTATTATTACTTAGTATAATATTTGTTACGGGTTTAATCAGATCGATCTTAGCCAGTAACGGATAGAATTGTAATTAGTTTAAGCTGTAGTCAATCTGTGAAACCAAATCATAATTGCTAATAACATAACATTTATAATCGCCGCATGGTAAAGCAGAGATGTACTTTATACTACACCCACAATTCACCAGTTATGTTTGTGTGAGTGTTGGCCCGATGTGATGGGGTGACCTCACTGCCGTCAACTGAACACAAATCCAAACTGCGTGCTGTCACTGAGTTTTTTTCCTGACCTGGATATCAAACCCGAGACTTCAAGCTCAGCAGTTGCGGCCACCCTTTTAAGTTCGATCCATCATACCGAGGACGTTCCACATTGCACCAATACACGGTTTCAGCACTCGTTTGATCCTCCATAAGTAAATTATCTTACTACTGCATTTAAAAAAATTGCGAAAGTTTCTGAGGTTCCGCGGATGTATGGATGGATGTTTGTTACTCTTCCAAGCAAAAAAAGACTCAACTGATTTCTATTAAATTTGCCAAACGGATAGTTTATAACCTGGATTAGCACACATAGAATGTTTATGCCGGTAGTACGTTCCTGTGAGACAGTTATAGAGCTCAACGCGGGCGATAGGCAAGTGATTTAAAAATTAACAAAAAAACACATATTAGTTACTTCTCAATATAAATTCCATACACCGCTCACTTCAAAGTTACTCTACCATAAAACACACTCCTAGTCTGGACTTCTGCTGATCCCTCAGGAGTCGACAGTGATGGCAGTTACTCTATTTGTTTCTTTGTTGTACAGTCGATCGCGAAAATTGTGATAGCATGGTGGGTGTTGTCGTAAAACGTAGTTACAAACTTGTTATGAGCTTCGTACGACGCGGAACGATGCCGCAACAGTTACGCCTATAACTCATGAGGAATTTTACAAATAAATATTAGTAAACCTTGAATTTATAGCGTTTTCGAAGGTGTGGTGAGTTGGTAGTGAAATTATAGGTATGGGATGTTTCGATTTTTCAAGGGTAGGCATCGTCATAGCGGGGTAGACGGTAGTCCCATTACTTAAATCTTCGAGCTGTTTTACCACCTGAAACAATACAAAAACCTTGTTTTATAAAAAGAAAATTTGTGAACACATTAAAATAAAGTTTTTAGACGATACAAATTTAGTTTCCTATCCAAAGTACCACGTCTTGTTCTTTTTCATCTCTCATTTAAATAGTGACATCGTGATTGTCAGCATCAGCAGCTGCATTGTCAGAGCAAAACAGATTTTCCTTACACATTAACAGTTGATTCTCTCTCACCCCGAAGCCTATTGGAGGTTCACAGCCAGAAATTCTATCAACAGTGACAATTCAACATACGATAGGTGGGTTCTTTCAATAGTGACGTACCCACCTACGAACGGTGGATACTAGGAACTCATACAGCCATCGCAGGTCCCGAAATTTCACCTCTTCCTAATCCGGAGAGATTCACCTGTTCCAATAACTGTCACCCATCCTAAATATCGCCACGAAAATGTACCTGTACGGAGTCCATATGGATTGAAAGATATCAGCAGTAAATTCGAATAAGAATAGTCAAGGATTATTCGAAAGTGTGTATTCAATTATTGAGATACTACAATACAATTACAATTATTACAATTATTGAGATACTTACTAAATTTATAGGGATTACAACCATGATCTGGATAGTAGTGTGATTCCCACTGGATGTCTGTTAGGTGCCAGTCAGATTCCCATATAAATAGGTATATTTAGAGGCTTAAAACTGTATATGAACCCTCATATACAGTTTTAAGCTTCTAACCACCCGGTTTCCAAAGATTTTTTTAGTTCTACAACGAGATAAGAAGCTTTATGGTAGTAAAAGTTAATCAAAAATTCATTTTTGACTTTTCCGTCATAGTTCTCACTGATAGAATTCATCATCATCATCATCATTTCAGCCGAAAGACGTCCACTGCTGGACATAGGCCTCCCCCAAGTGTCGCCACATTGACCAGTCCCGTGCGACGCGCATCCAGCGGATCCCCGCAACCTTCACCAGGTCATTGGTCCACCTAGTGGGAGGCCTTCTGATAGAATTCATATTTCCAAAATAATGTTTCTTGTCTATAAGTTCTCTACACCCAAATCTTTCTTCAAGATATTCCTGTTAAATTTGCTTACCAAGTGTGCAAAAATACTGAAAATAACACAGGTAAGTACTAGGTAGGTACTAAAAGGTTTCTACTTCCTTCATTAAACAACGAAAACAACAATACCTGCGAACAAAAGATCTTTTAACAGAAACAGAGAGTACTTTATCAGTGGCTTAAAGAAAATTCAAAATAAAAAGCAGATACGAACAAATTCAATGAACGCCTTACTTGGCCCGTTCTTACATGCAGAAAGAATCCTTTGCGTCAATGAAGTTTATTGGAGTAGTTTTAGTGGAAATGTTTTTATTGAAAACTGTTTTTCTTTACATTTTTTTTTATGAGTAAGAAGCGTTGGAAACCTTGAAAGAGAATATGGTCTGATTTTTATGAAGACTTGTAGGTATGTGAACAATCAACAATATCGTTTAGCTGAAAGCTCTGTTAATTCTTCCGAATCTATTGTTCATATATTTTCAGCTTGTGAAGATCTCATTGCTAGAATACTGAATTCTTCTCACTGTGAAGGGGAGTTGTCCATAAACCATAACGAGGGTCCGGTGCGGATCGGTAGATGCCACAGTTCTTGGAATATTTGGTCCTAGGACTTACCGGAAATCATGCAAAGCTCTGTCATCTGTCTGGCCATTTCCCAACTTTCTTGGGGTCCGCTTCTAACCTAGCCAAATGTTGCTGAATGCCAGTATTTTATATGAAACACACTCAAGCTAAGTAATTATGTGAAATTGCGATAAAGGTATCAATTTTATATAACAAACACTCACTCATGCTTCAACGAAACCCAGCACTAGCATGCAGGCACTCCTTTCAAACTGTAACATCCGTCTGCTTTAAGTGACAGTTAGTGTAATCGAATATGTTACGTAGTTATTTAATACGGGAGGCGAAAGCTTACACCTGGTGACAACGCGGACAAAAACACAGCAGGCGACGTCGCAGTATGAGTGATGTTAATGAGATGTGCGCGCCAATTTGTTTATGCACTCGCTTGCATACGAAATGGGGTCTATGAAAAGTTGTGGCACATCCCTAGTAAGAGAGTATAAAGTAATGAAGTCAATTGTGTGACGTTGAGTAGTTGAATGAGTATTTTTTATGAGGAAAATGTAAAGTGAAATGATAAAGAAAACAAAAAAGAAGCTGGTTACTTCACAAAAATCTCTTACATCCATTCATTAAGTAGACGGACAACGCAGTCTAGAAGTATGACATGAAAGTTTGCACAAAAGTTCTTTATATTAATAAGAACATGCGCACTAAGGATGGTTTATTTCAATTCCATTCTAAAGGCAATCAGGGGTTTATTTAGTAAAACCGACAGACAATAAAAGCACCTGTTGTGAAAATGTGACAATTATATAATTTTTGGCAAATTTTGTTAGATATACAAATAATAAGAACTGCTGCTGGACCGGTGTAAGCAATTCGTTACAAAGTATATTTTTTGTTTCTTTTTCAAAAGTATCATAACAAAACTTACTGATCATGCGCACAACTAAACCATACATATAAAGCATAAAGACCTAGATTTATCATGAGCTCACAATTTTACGGGTACTACACACAATAAGGAGTACATATCACAATAAATTAGAGTTGTAAGTCAACAAGCTGCCACACACCGTTATTTCCATAGAACACGTAGAACCGTAACGAGCAGGGAAGGGCATCGGACGGCACTATTCTGTGATTTACGACCAGTACTGAAGTTAAACGGGCTGTCTGTTGCTGCCTTGTGTGGTCCAATGAAAGTGGGATTTGAAGATACAATTAGTAAGAGTAACTTTGATGATGTAGCGGACATAATCAAGTTCACAAAAAGTACACCAGCGACATCTATGACGTAAATGAGGAACTAAAATCCTAAAGCGCGATATTAGTGTACACCGCAAGCTAAAAACATTTAGAAAAACTCTACAACAACTTGACGGCCAGTAGCCCACCAGACAAAACACCCGTCTAGTCGGAATATCCTCCCTTTTATATGGGGGATGAAGAACTTTACACCCTGTTTTATATACTCCTAGAATGGATTTGAGTATGGTCTGACAAGACGGGATCGGTATTTAAAGAACTATAGGTAGTAAGTACAGGCATGAAGGCAACTGGCAATTGCGAAGCATTCCTACAGGATCTATTAAAATTAATTCCAACGAGAGACGATTATATTTTATGGCGACTATCTTTCTTTTCATATGGTTCAGAAAAAACACTATTTGAAAAATACACTTCTGGCCAAAAACGCACCATATAAAATACAAACCAGATTTAAGTTTGCAGCACTAAAGTTTTTGCACGTTCGGACAGCAAGTAACCGAGTTAGTCGTGATGGACATGGATACGGTAGCAGTAGCCGTGTATTCGAATTCGATTAACGTTGTGTATCAGCGTAGGACTCCTGAATAAGGCCGCGGCCAGCTGTCAGTCGACGTTCAAGATCATGGCCTATCCGCCGGGATTATGTATGTGCTACGAATGACAATCAGCTGCACCGCATAAGAGCCCAACAAAATGGAACTTTTAACTGTATTTGAAATTGAAATCACAGATTGTTTACTCACTGTTTTGAATTTCAACGGTACCTTTGTACGTAAATATTTGAATTATGCTCCGTAATCTCGTCCTCATTTAGTACTTGTAGTTTGCACTTTTTGCTAACTCGCTATCACATTTTTTAAAGATGAACTTATTCATCAAAACAAAAAATGTTATCTATGGTCCGGTCGTTGGCGCGTTCTCTCCTGACATCTGTCAACTCATTGTACTTTTTTGTGAAGCGCGATAGTCACGTTTCCTTTATAAATTTCCAAAAATTTTATAATTTTCCAAACGAGATGGGAAAACATCGAAGAAAACGAGATGAAGAGATGAAAGAGCTCAACGAACGCCTGCGAGAATTAGAAAATCGGTTGAACAAGCGAAAACGGAGTCGTCATCGAAACTCTGGTAAGCTTTTTTTTATATACCTACCTACACTCGTCTTTTCCTAAAATTACCTGGCGCCCTACGACGCACATGTCTCTAGAGTTTTCACGAGAGGTTAACCATGAGAACACCAATAGTGCCTACTTGTAGTAAGACATCACTAGAGCTTTCACGAGAGGTTAGCCGATGATCTAAGCTATCTTACAATAGAATGACATCACAAGAGCTTTCACGAGAGGTCAGCCGATGATGTACACGTTCAGTTGTTTTATATCTCGTCCCTACTACATCCCTTGAGCTATCACGAGAGGTTAGCCGTGGATTTAAATTCGACCAGTCAGAGGTCTAACTTCAATTATTCTTCGTAGACGAGTATGAAGCCCGCTTGAACAGAACACGATCCAGTCGAACACGATCCAGTCGAACACACTCCAGACAAACACACTCCAGTCGGTCACGCTCCAGTCGAACACGCTCGAGAAGCCGTGGGTACCGCGGCCAAAGTTGTGAGACACGTGATAAAACCCGACGCAGCCTGACTCGCCGCGACAGCTATTCCCCATACCGCGACATACCACTGACTCCTTGCCATCAATTATCACACAGTCCGTCACCACAACCTATAGACAGTCATCCTACATCACATAATGAAGGAAATCAGAAAGAGGCAGACAGTGTAGGGGTATCGGTAACCTTACCTGAAGCCCTTCCTCCAGGGATTGAGGAGCTCCTTGGAGATGAGGGGGTGCAACCTATAAAGGCACCTGTTGAACTTCACGGCAGCCTGGCCACTCGGTGGTCAGCAATAATTGTGAAGGGTTTAAATGAGGAGACAAGACAAAACATCATAAACAAGCAAGAAACACCACAGAACTGCAGTTTGTTGAACCCACCAAAACTAAACGAAGAAGTGGCAGCTGCACTGAGTGATGGTGGAGTGAAAAGGGACCAACGAATCAGGGGACAGCAGATCACCCTGGCTGCTGCCATTACATCAATAGGCAAAGTGTTAAACAATCTAATCGCCAACCAAGACAGTAGTGATCAAATTCTAACTCTAAGTGACGCAGCCAGGCTACTTTGTCACATTTATCATGAAAACTGTATCACTAGACGTTCCCTAATCCTACCTGGCCTTAATAAGGAAATGAAGGAGCTTATGGAGCAGACACCAATATCTGAGTACCTGTTCGGGGATAAACTACAGGACAAGTTTAATGCAATAAAAGCTGTGAAAAAGTCGGGACAGGAATTGAAGAACACACCTGCAAGACCTCCGACAAGACCAAAGAATTTAAACTTCCGGGGCCCATACAGACAGCAGTTCCCGCGTCCGAATGGGCAAAAGAGAATACTGAAGCGGAACAACCAGGTGAAACAACCAACTACACGCTTGAGGCACTCACCACAGAGGCGCCAGCCACGTCGTCGGGGACAGGAACGCCGATAGCTCAGGTACAAACTGGTAGATTACAGTATTTCTCTGAAGTCTGGAATAATATTACCACTAATCCAACAATACATGATTGGATCAAGGGTTACAAACTACCCTTTTATGAAATTCCAGTTCAAACTTCCATCCCTAAAAATAATAACTTCAGTCAAAATGAAAGCAATCTTATTTCTGTGGAAATTAATAAACTCCTACAGTTAGGTGCTATAGAAAGATGTCTACCTGCAGATAATCAATTTTTATCCAGCATATTTTTGCATCCAAAATCAGATGGCACTTGGAGATTTATATTAAATCTCAAAGAGCTAAATAAATATATTATTACACACCACTTCAAACTAGAAGACTTAAGGACGGCAACCAGACTCATGACCCCAGGTTGTTTTATGGCAACTATAGACTTGAAACATGCATATTACTTGTTACCCATAAAAAGATATGATAGGAGATTTCTCCGGTTTCATTTTCAAGATAAATTGTTTGAGTTTACTTGCCTTCCATTTGGGCTTAGCACAGCACCATATGTATTCACAAAGATCATGAAGCCAGTTATTTGTTACCTGAGGTCATTGGGGTTGCTTTCTGTAATATATCTTGATGATATTTTGTGTCTTGGTGATTCATATGACAAGTGTTTGAAAAATGTGTCCACAACTCAAATCGTCTTAAAAAATCTAGGTTTTATTATCAATACTAAAAAGAGTGTCTTAGAACCCAGACAGTGCTGCCAATACTTAGGATTTGTGTTAGATTCAGTTCAGTTTAATATCTCACTTCCGCAGAAAAAGATAGATTTCATCCTTAACTTATTAAAGAAGTTTAAATCTAAGAGGATATGCAAAATAGTTGAATTTGCTCAATTGCTAGGTATCCTTGTTGCTGCTTGCCCAGCAGTTGAATATGGTTGGCTTTACACCAAGGTTATGGAAAGTAACAAAACAGCAGCTTTAAAAAACAACAATGAAAATTACAAGTCGCTGCTACCTATCACAAAAGAAATTAGGTTAGAACTAGATTGGTGGTTGTCTCACATTCCAACAACCCACAACAGAATAAAACAATTTGACTTTGTTCTAGAAATATTTTCTGATGCTTCTCAAACTGGCTGGGGTCTGGTATGTAATGATATCAGAAGCCATGGGCACTGGACAACTGATGATAAAAGGTTCCATATAAATTACCTTGAACTATTAGCAGCATTTATAGGGCTCAAAACATTTGCAAGCACACTCAAACATTGTGAAGTTTTACTTAGAATAGATAACACAACTGCCATAGCCTATATCAATAAAATGGGTGGTACTCGTTTTCCCCACCTTAATAACTTAGCCAGAAAGCTGTGGCAATGGTGTGAGGAAAGACACATTTGGATCTATGCATCTTACATCAGTTCCAAAGAAAACACTATTGCAGATCTGGAATCTAGGCGTCCAAACACAGAAATTGAATGGAAGTTATGCGATGCAGCTTATAAGTCTATTATTGTTAAACTGGGTGAGCCTCAGATTGACCTATTTGCAAGCAGGTTTAACAGTAAGTGTCAGAATTATATATCATGGCTCCCTGATCCAGATGCATGGTCGGTTGATGCATTCACTGTTAAATGGTATGGTGTTTTCTTTTATGCATTCCCACCATTTGCACTTATTAGTAAGATGTTACAGAAAATAAAAAGGGAAGGAGCGACAGGCATTGTTGTAGTACCTTGGTGGCCGTCACAACCATGGTTTCCCTTATTTGAGTCCATAGTTATTTCTGAAAAAATTATATTGGAACCCCGTCATGATTTACTGTTGTCTCCTTCCAGGAATCCACATCCATTACACAGGAATCTCACACTGATTGCCGCAATATTATCAGGGCCGCTTACCTGAGAAGAGGAATACCACTTGCTTCCCTTGACATAATGACAGCTTCTTTGTCTAACAAAACAAGAAAGCAATATGAGTCTGCTCTAAAACAGTGGATATCCTATTGTCAGAACCAAGACATTGACCCCCTCCTGGACTCAGTTCCCACTGTGATATCTTTTCTAACTAAGAAGTTTAATGAGGGACTATCATATAGTTCACTTAATACCATTAGGTCAGCTATTTCTTTAGTCCTAGGGCCCCACATTGGCTCAGATGACCGACTGTTAAGGTTCTTCAGGGGCATATTTAGATTAAGACCTAAGAACTCCAAATATGAAGTAGTATGGGATCCCAGTATTGTTTTGAATTATTTGTCTAAACTATTCCCTAATGAAACCCTTAGCTTAGAACTAATTACCAAAAAGTTAGTTACCATATTAGCCCTTGTAACTGCTCATAGAATTCAAACCTTGTCTCTCATAAGTATAGATAACATTTCTTATAATGAGGATAATATTAACATAAAAATTCCAGATATGATTAAAACCTCTGCACCTGGTAGATCTCAACCCAATTTGATACTACCCTTTTTTAAGGAAAACTTGTCAATATGTCCTGCTACTACCCTTTTGTTCTATCTAGATATTACAAAAAATATAAGACAAGATTGTAAATCACTAATTATAACTATAAGAAAACCATATCATGCCGCCACCACTGCAACTATTAGTAGGTGGATAAAAGAAATGTTAACCAATAGTGGAATAAATACTTCCAAATTCACATCACACAGCACAAGACATGCTTCTACCTCAAAAGCCTCTGAAGTGGGTATTAATATTGAAGTTATAAGAAAAACAGCTGGTTGGACCACAAATTCCTCAACTTTTGCTCGCTTTTATAAGAGACCTATAGTTAGTGATCCTAATGTTTTTGCACAAGCAGTGTGTTCTATAGAGAGTGAGATTTGATTAAATTTAATGTCAATGGTAACTGCCTGATAAAAGTAACTAAGTTCTTTATAAGATTATTATGACACTGGTTGATACTAAAAACTAATTGTGTTAGAAAAGATTTAAGTTATGTTACCATAAATATAAATAGATGTGTAGTTACTTTAATTATTATTAGTACCTAATTAATGATACTCGGAATAGTATTTGAAATTACATTGTTCAATGATTAAAAGATGTTGATTATATTACCAACACAACTTTCTTCTTTGAACATCTACAAGTACTAAATGAGGACGAGATTACGGAGCATAATTATACAGATCGGACTAACTTACCTAGTGACGTCCGATCCTTAATTATGTGAAGTAATCTCGTCCTCATTGTATCCCAACCCTTCCCAGAAGCTAAGCCTACTTATGTGTATTAAATTGTCTTATCTACACCCCATTCTTAAAGTTGTGTTGTTATTTAATGTATCGGGACTGTACGATAACGTATCGGTCATCGTGAAGTCCCGATCATATTATGCTTTGAAAGAATGAGTTGACAGATGTCAGGAGAGAACGCGCCAACGACCGGACCATAGATAACATTTTTTGTTTTGATGAATAAGTTCATCTTTAAAAAATGTGATAGCGAGTTAGCAAAAAGTGCAAACTACAAGTACTAAATGAGGACGAGATTACTTCACATAATTAAGGATCGGACGTCACTAGGTAAGTTAGTCCGATCTGTATAATTATACGACCTTTTCTCTGTGAAGTGCGTCGGTTATTAGAATAGAGTTACTGTTGTTCGGTAAATATTAGAGAGTAAAATAGTTAACGCAGTTAAGTCTAGCGAATGCTAAGTAATCCACTTATCATGCTTAGCTGCTTATCACGTTACCGAGTAATTAACTTGCGAAAAAATACAAAAAAGCCACGCTCATCGCTCACGAGAACAGAGGCTCACATGAAATTTTATAATAAAATTATTTCTTACGATTTTCCTCATTCTGTACGAGCCTGTAAGTGCGTAATGAAGCGGACGGGTCCTGGGAGGGCAGTACAAGGAGTCAGTGATGCGACCAGCTCACCGCATCAGGAATCAATTAGGAACGGCTGGCGGGTACGACGTGCCTACCGCATGAATTATTGACGACGCTACCGCTCGTACACGCGAGTTAGTTTAACTAGCGGTACTCGATTACAAGTCGCCATCTTGTTCACAATGCAATTTGGTATTAAGTAGATTATGTTAAGTATATTCTGGATTACATATGCATATTTGGGACTGAAATATACCTATTACATTTCTGTAATTAATATCACTGAATTAATTATCGTATTGGCACTAATCAATACTGTTAGATTGCATCTCACTCATCGAAAAAATCGAATGTTTTTGCGAAAAGTGATACATTTTCTAGTTCAATTCGACAAATTTTCGGTGGCGCAGCGTACAGTTTAACAATAGCCACCTAGTGGGCCGATTAGCGAGTAAACTAGATTTCCTTGTCAGATTATGCTGTCCGTCATAGGAAGTACCAGCGTAGCGGGAATTTAGCTCAGGTGTGCACGGAGTTAGGTATTGAGAAATCTGCTTATTTCGTTCACGTTTAGGTGAATTTTAAAGTACCTGACATGTTTCTGGTAAATTTTAAGAGATGTGGTTGGTAATGTTATGTTCTAAATATATGAAATTCGGGGTTGTGAGCTGTGTGGGTGCTGTGCCTACCCACTGTGGCACGGTAAGATAACAATGAGATAGAACGGCGTCACGCGGCTAAATGCTGATCGGTCACAGGCGCACGCGACTTTTATGTGGCTGTTGTGTGTAACAAAAGTGAATGAGTAAAAAGTTTATTTTGAGAAAGTTGTTTGTTATCAGGAGTATAATCATGTGATTTAAGTATAAGTCACTAATTACCAGTCACCTTATATAATTATAGTAATGACTTTCTAGAAATCTTACTTTGCGTGAAAGGAGAATGTGCAGCTGTAACTGTGTTTGTAATTAAAAATTTAATATTGTTATACTCGTAAGTGAAATTTCTATAACAGAAAACTATTCTGTTTTGGGTGATTTACGTATCAGTATGGTTTCCTAGGCCCCCCGGATGCCTTTACCCGTACAGTCGTTCTTGCAGACTAAGGTAGTGTAATTTACAAATAATAACTGGAATGTAAATACTTAATACTCAATACTCAATCCTTTATTGCATTCCACAATGTAGGCTTAGGTAGATATTTGGAGATGAGGACTTATCATTTAAGTATCTTATAATCTAACTTAATTTTTACAACAAAAAAGAATAATATTAATTTATTTTACATTATTAGTTTTAAGGATTTATCATTTAAATAATCGTTGACATTGTAATAACACCTGCTAAATAATAGTTTTTTTTTTAATTTGTTCGTGAATAGGTGGAGTTACAATCATAATAGCATAGATACACCATATATACACCAATAATACCATACCTTTAAGTTAGAAAGGTTGCCTGGAAGATATTGCGCGCGAAGATAAGCGATAAGATCGCCATTGTACCATACAATTACCAGTTTTGTAAACACGTTATGATTGATTTTTTGGTGTACAATAAAGTTTTATTCTATTCTATTCTAACCAAATTAAAAATAAGAAACAACACTAACATTAAAAACACTTAGTTTTCAGTACTTACTGAACCATAATTATTATTAGGAAAATGTATAATTTGCAGGATATGAATGGCTTTATTATTTATTATTTTAGTTTCCTATACGCGTTTATCAGATCTCAAAATAATTACCTACCTATAAACTACCGGACAAGATATTTAAAAAAAAAATCTTCATTCAACAAAATTCAACAAAATAATGGGTTTAAATATTTATGCGTTTATTAAACCCTAAAGATATATCGGTTTTTGTTTAGCGAGATTATCGTTGTCTTGCTTCGTTTAATATACAAGTCAGTAAAAGTGAAACATAATAGTGTTGTAGATACTACAAAGATGTCGCGAAAGTGCAATGAACATAGATATCGTCTGCTCTCGCAAATTGCTCGTTCTATTATTATTCGCTCAAGTCTAGTTATAGAAAAAGCAGTCAAGTGCGATTTAATCATGAGCGAGTGTGTTCGTTATATTTTGATCCATTTTCTTATACTTATTTAACCATAGTTGTATTTTCAATGAGAATAATGTTAAAGTTTTGCTTGAAATCATTTTTGTTTGAGTTTTATTTAAGTGTATCTATAATGTTTATCAGTTTTATAAGTTTTCGACACTTCAAATTATTAGTGTGAAGGTGGACAGGGCAGAAAAGTAGAAATCAATTTGTGGCAATTTGCTTATTTACAAGTGCAGGAAAATAATAACATTGATTTAAAAAAAAAACATTACTTGAAACTGTCCCTTTAAATTATGCATAAAACAAATACCATTCTATAGGTTTTTTATTATTTTCTGTTTTTGATAAACATAAGATACCCGCTTTCAAGATGTGTATTAGCCGTTCGAGATGTGTTTCAACCGTTTTCTTTATACACGAGCGGAACCCTAAGTAACATGAGTCGCAAAAGTTTAATTTTTATTGCAGGCATGCAACTACTCTCTGTTTATTCAGCAGACAGATAAATAAGTAGATTACTGACTCCAAGAAGATATTCTTCGTTTAAATGTGGAAGCTGTGGGAATAGTAATATCGAGATACATTTGAATCTTGAATTCTCATTACAATCCACCCACAATGTCTTTAAAAATGGCTGTATTGTGAATAAAAAGGAACTATTTCTTGCTTTCTAGAGGCATGATTGAAGTATATGTTCGTTATTTAAGAAAATGACCAACTTTATTTTCTAAATTCCACAAGAAACGTCATCAAATCATCGAGCCATGGCTATGGAACCCTAAAAATCATCGGTTATTAAAAAAAAACTCCAGTTTCACGTAAAAGCAATAGGTATTACTGTAGTAATAGTCATGATTCTTGGACAACACTATCAAGCAAAGCTTGTTATGTCCTCTCTCTATCGCGCGTCGCACCAAACATTGTAATGACGTGAATCGAGACACTCAAAACTGTCGCAAACTGGAGATTACACCAGGATCCGATTGTTTGCTAGCCGTGACCTTGCACGGAGGAACACTCATTATTTTAATACCACAGGAGCTTATACAGTTGATTGCTAGTAGTCTGCATATTTTACGTTCTTCATAGAAAAGTGGGAGGCTATTTAAAATGATGTGGAAGGTGACTTTGCAGGTTATTGTTTGAAATTTGTGTGCTAATGGATATTATGGAATGTTGATTGTGTCAATAATAATTCGGTGGATTCGAGTTAAATAATAAATTATTATTTTTTTGGACTTAAAATAAAAATTGTAGATTTCTTTACTAATCCTAAAAAGTCTAAAAAGGCAAAGGGACTACGCCTCTAAAACCTCCTAACTCTCTCTAGTAGTAATCTCTCTAAGTCTTCTTTTTATGTCGTGGTTCAGTGTTTATAATAAAGTACATATCATTGCTCCTGTAATCCTCGAAAGGTAAGGTAGAGACACATCTACATCCTCTCACTTTACACCTACATTTGCCAGTTACATTGATTCAGTAAAATCAATCAAAAGTGCAATGGTTTTCACCTTCATCATCATCTGCTTATCATTTTCATGGTTCAGGAACATAGTTGGGATCGGCTTCCAGTCTAACCGAATGCAACAACAGTATTTTAGATGGAGCAACGATTGTATCGGTATAAAATATTTTTTAATAAAGTACGCAACAATTGTAAAGCAAATGGAGGTGTTTATTTTGAATCTGCGTTCCATAACACATTGTGTATTTTTGATCAACAATGCAATGTTGATCAAAGATATAAAATGGTAAATTTAAGTTCAGCTGAATTTCATAAAATTGTAAGCCAGCGCTGATAAACACACGATTGTTTTTCTTTTATTCAAAATGAAATTATTATAATTAATGTACTATATGGTGTTTTTTATCTGTTTTCATACAGAACTTTTTTTTAGAATTTGGGCATGTTTTATGGCAATAAAATGAATTGGCAATGACGTGGCAATGCTGCCATTCTTCTGCGCACTTTTCCCGTTGACAGCGAAGCCGTTAAATTTTTTGACGCCAGTTCATTATTTTCCGTTTTGATACTTGTACGTTAATTTGTGTTTTTACAAATTTTGCGATCGAATAGACTGATTTATTAAATTACCGTCCCTTTCTTTCCAGGCGGTTAAAACACTGTTATACTTTCATATATTCGTACAAAAAGAACCAAATCACTCCCGTTTTTAATGCTATTCAAACACTATTACATAACCCCTCGCACCACACATACAATGTAGGTCTACATAGTCAGTACCTATTACGTATGTTAATATTTCATCATTCAATTATCGGCTTGCACCGTACAACTGCAGGCATCTAATAAATAATATTTTAGTTAGTGCAGATCCATAGCTTCGGTTTCGGGATCGGTTTCGGCTAGAATTTCGGTTTCGGCCAAAAAGTGACAGAATATTCGGCTCGACGAGAATAGTGTTATTGAGCCACTGATCATTGAAATAGACATGATATACTTTTGAATTTTTGCCAGGTTTTGAACTACATAAGCTTCGGTTTCTGTTACGGTTTCGGCCTAAAATTTGAAAGGTGTCGAATGGTCGGTTACGTTTTCAGTTTCGGCTAGAAAAAGTGTTTCGGTCCTACTCTAATTTTAGTTAGTACATTTCATTCGTCAATATTCAAATTCGACGTTTTCATTAGTCATTCATTTTGATAGATGAATAACGGACTAAATGCCCGATATTAGCTTCGAGCTTTTTATAATGCATGTCATTTATACGATATGTATTGACGGGAATGTGAATAATAGTTGTTATTTTGCTATAATGATGCCTGGTTTATGTGAATGACTGTCGTCTATTGTCGTTATTTAACTTGTTGTTGGTAAAGGATAATGGTAGGTTTTGATGGTCATTTATTTGTTTATAAATGGATTGATGTTTTTTTTTATTTGCGATGGGTTTGCTCTTGACTCTAGTATAGATAGAGGTCAGAGATGACAAAGACGAAGTCGACGATGGCACGAGCTTACCAAAAGAAGCCTGTCCATTCTAACTTTAAAGAGATTAAAGCTGTAAACGTTCAGAAACACAGACGCAGGCAGAAAGTTCCACTGCTTTGCTGTGCACATTATGAAAGACGTTTACAAAAGAAAAATAAAATTTAAAATTTTGCACACAGATCCAGTCCAAGATCAAGTACTCTTTTTTTTCTAATCTAACCCGTTACTTTGTCGCGTTTAATTATTATGCACATCACCCTAAGGTGGACTTAGGTTTGTCCAGACAGTGCAGGGCAGGGAACTGCCTTTGAACTGCATTGTTTATAAAAAAAAAAACACGTGTCTCCGATTAAAATAGACAGACGATGGAAATAACCAAATTATAAGGCTTCCATTTTTGCCACTTGGTTATAGAACCCTATTAATGCATTTGCGCATGCCACATACCTTCTCTGCACCTTTTTGCAAATTCAAAATCCACCCGCAAATGAAAGCCCACGAAAACGCGTCTGAAACCTCTCTCCCTACCCCTTCCATAAGTTCTCGTAGATATTAGTCGTGAGTTTGTCTAGCGAGATGGATTACTATGCGCGGGCACGACGCTGGCACACCTCACGACCGAGGATCAAAGCACCCGACCAACTTGCACTTCCGACTTGTTACAACATGTCACATGTTGCTATAGCAGGGTTAATTAAAATAGCTTGTCTGTGGTGGCTTGAAAAATTGTGAGGGATGGAAGTGTTGTTTTGGTGTGGGTAGTTTGCTAGGTGCTGTTGGACTGGGTTTTCTTTTAAATTAAATCCTCGGATAAAAGTTTTTTAAACTGACATGGTCAGTAATCAATAACACTGGAAACCGGATATCAAACGTGTTTATTATTTGTTTTGAGTGTCCGATATTTCGGCGCTGTTGCAAGTGCCGTGATTACGGTAATAGCGCCGAAATATTGGGAACTTAAAAGAAATGGTACACGTGGTAAATATCCGGTTTTCAGTGTTATTTAAAAAAAATTGAGTTTATAGTTACGGGAAGGAAAAAATGTTTCTCTATCAGATTTTGCGTAAATTAATACAATTTCAATTAGGGTATTTTATTTTAGTACACGTGTAGTGATGTAATCAAATTCCACAAGTGGTACTAAACATTAAAAAAAACTGAAATTCTACCCATTCACAATTTACAGTACATCTTATATATACGACATATTATACAGGTTCTCTATAATTTTGTTTGTCTTGCTGTACCTAGCTGGTACATAATACTTTCTATGTTTTACGTTCGTTTTACTTTACTTTATGTGCTGTCCCACAGCTGTGAAATTTTAAACACGTGATGCCAATTTCCGAAAAACGATGGAACCAAAATTGAGGTACAATGGTTTAAAAAGCATCAGTAAGCTTTTAAAGACTACCTTTTTCGAAAACAAATAAATAGATGCAGGCAACTTTTGAATCAGCCGGAATCGAATAGAACTAACCATTTTGTTAATCAAATTCACAATTTACGTTCTATGTAAATTTTGAACGATCAAAAACAAATGAGGTATAACAAAACGTAACATAGAACGATTTAAACCCGATAAATACAAATCGGATTGCAAGGCAAAGAGCTCAAGTGGCTCATTTAGTCCGTTTGTTTATGGAATTAGCAAAGAAAACAAGTAGAATTACATTATGGTAATTATCACTGGTACATATGAACAGTTTTATTAGCAACCGCGGTTTCCTCTATCGGCTATACTCACAATAAAGGAAAATTTGTATTTCCCTTTTTTTCTCTTCAGTGTAGTCGGTTTTCATTACGAGTTTATCCAGTTAGGTTTTAATTGGTATGAGAAGTGGTATTATGCACTCTTTTGTTTAGCTTTAACACCGATTAGGCTTTCTATCTATATATATAAAAGAAAGTCGTGTTAGTTACTTCACTTATAACTCAAGAACGGCTGAACCGATTTAGCTGAAAATTGGCAGGGAGGTAGTTTAGAGCCAGGAGAAGGACATAGGATACGGTAGGGTAGGGTAGGGTAGGTAGGTAGGATAGGGTAGGTAGGTAGGGTAGGGTAGGTAGGTAGGGTAGGGTAGGTAGGTAGGGTAGGGTAGGTAGGTAGGGTAGGGTAGGTTAGGTAGGGTAGGGTAGGTAGGTAGGGTAGGGTAGGTAGGTAGGGTAGGTAGGTAGGTAGGTAGGGTAGGGTAGGTAGGTAGGTAGGGTAGGGTAGGTAGGTAGGGTAGGGTAGGTAGGTAGGGTAGGTAGGTAGGGTAGGGTAGGGTAGGTAGGTAGGGTAGGGTAGGTAGGTAGGGTAGGTAGGTAGTAAGGGTAGGGTAGGGTAGGGTAGAGTAGGTAGGTAGGGTAGGGTAGAGTAGGTAGGTAGGTAGCGTCGGGTAGGGTAGGTAGGATAGGGTAGGTAGGTCGGATAGGGTAGGTGGGTAGTAAAAAGTGCATTGCAACGCATGCTGGGTACAGCTAGTATTCTATAAAGTAATCTTTTCATTAGCAAAATCATCGTAGGATAAAAAAGAAAGTAGGTCTTATAAGTATTCACACTGGCTGGCATAGCAAGGCAGTTCCTGGCAGCAAGCAGCAACGGTTTTTGCCACATTCAGTGTTCCAAATTCGAATATTCAAAAACTGCAACAGTGCGCTAAGCTGTGTCAGTGGCGTTTTATTTACATTACATTTTGTAGTCCATTGATGCGACGGCCCACGTGTTTGACATAACAGATACAAGTATAGCTGTGTCGCTCACTCGCTCCAGAAACCTCGTAGTTAGGAGAAAAAAAACGTTTCACGACGAAACTCTTTTCCAAAGTGCTTTGCGGGTGCAAGTTGGCTACTTAGATGGGCACAAACACATCGGGACTACCCGCAGTTTATGTAATCCGAAGCGACACCGCACCGACTCCGACGCTATGAATATGCGGGACTCCGATAACTTATCTCCGATTCTTTGAATTATGTACCTACACGTAGGAAATCGGCTCATAATATATTGGTATTTGAGATTGAAGTCGACTGTGAAATATGGCTTATTGGTAAAGTTTTATTGTACTTGTCACAGGTGCGATGTTCCGATGTTTTACTTTAGTTTTACCGTTACACTGTTTATAGATTGAGTTTGGAGTTACGGGACAGGTATTTCAGAGTTTTGTACTTTCGTAAATCTACCTATGTGCTTACATGTTACACTGAAATAGAAATCGTTGGTCGACATTATGCTTCTATGGCGTAAGACTCTTGTATTGCGATAAAAGTTAGTAACAATTCGACTCAGAAAAGATAAAAAGTAATCCACCTATTAGATTATCGCAACAACCTATACATTTTTTTTCCATATTGTTTTTATATGAAAGTTGAGAGAGTTCCCAAATTGCGTTCAAAAGTATGTTTTATAAGGTGTTACACAGAATACAAGCCGCGATATTTTCAATTTCACGAAACAATTATTCCGCCATGTCATCAATCGGATTCCCGCTTTGATTGCGCGGCAAATTCGTTTTGTTTGGGCACAAAAATTGCAATATAAAGAGCTGCCACATCATTCCCTTTTGGGTTAACGTAGATTGCTTCCAAAATGTAATATTGTTTGCAATTCATTTTGAACAGGCGATTGCCCACTTTTATTCCATTTATTTTTTGATTCCGATGCTAACTTAATATTTAACGCGCTTCGTAAAATAGATCCGTGAAAAACTGCGGAATTGAATTCATATAATTTAATTGAACAGAAAATCTCAAGAAGGAAATTGTAAAGAAAGTTGCGGAAGGCGCGAGTGGGGAAGTGCCCAGGGCACAATATAATACTTGAGATAGAACAAATGCAAGAGCACCTTGTTGCCCGACTTCTTTGTACGAGCGTCAATAATAACACTTTCCCTTACTTTATAAAAAAAAAAGAAAACTTTTACACCTTTTTGTTAAGAATTTCAAGAGATCTTATAACAAAGCAAGCGGAGGAACACAACTTATTAACACTTCTGATTTTTGACGTAGACGGATTGAATTTGCATATTATTGACTTCTCGAGATAAGCGACTTTACTCCGAGAAAATACAGTTACTTTTTTTCAGAAAAAGTGTACACAAATCCTCATCTCAGAATCGGAGGAGGCTGCGACGGGCTCTCTTCTTACATAGCGACGTAATCAGACTGCAGCCTCGAGCTAATCTTGATGTACCTACTATTCCTAGGCGCGGCTATGTTCGTCTTATTGTACTCTTTTCACATTTGTGTTATTACCAACCTCGGCTGCGTATGTACCTACTTGTGAATTTTTAGACAATGCCGTCTCCGAGCACGCTTGATATTTATTTAATTATACGAAGAATTTCTGATTTACATAATGGCGTTGTGACTTAAAAACACAGTTTTTTTACCTCGTCGGATATTGCGAGAACTTTACAAAGTTGTCTGTGTAGTTGTCAGCGTCTAAATCATAAATAAAACGCGGGCGTTTAAAGCGGATGAAGTTTAAAGGACTTAGCGGGATGAAAGTTAAAAAGCGCTGCAATTCATGCAGCGCAGGTGACCAGCGGTTTATCAGCGCGACGCAGCCGGCGAGTGGCGCAGGCGGCGTGCTCGCGCAGCGGGGCGGGTGCGGGGTGGCGACGTCGGGGCTGCGGCCGGACACCACTCACCTATCGCGAGAGGGACCAGCGATGCCGTGCCGCGGATAATCGCCTCATTTATAAAGTTTAGCGGGACAAAGCTGCGCGAGTTTTTGATTGAAAACAAACTTAGAAGGGACAGCCTCATTTGAATAAGTATTCTGCGAATAAAGTGTGGCTTTATGTTTTCCTTTAGGTGTTTTTTTTCCTTTGTTATGCAAAACATTGTTCCACCTTGTTTAGGTACTACAACACGCTTTATTTTTGAGTGAAAGACTCTTTTGAAGTTAAGCTTTCCTGTATAAATTATTTTATTTTCACTGTATTGTTCTAAAGAGAACCTTTTGAAACTTTAATGGTCGTTGTGACTCTTCATCTTGGAATCTCAGTTTATCATTGCTGGCCGGTAGAATAATTCTAACTCGTTGTGCAATAATGGAGCACTGCAGGAAAACGTTAAGGGTACTAAAAAGAAATGACTATCTGTCAAAATAAATAAAAGAAACAGTGAATACGTTTTTTAAGTGAGTATAATTAGGCAAGTTTTATATTCCATCAGGGATATAAACGCCCAAACAATACCTGAAAACCCAATAACTTCATGTTCATGATATTGAACTACGCTATCGCTTCGCAGATAAAGTTTTTTTTAGAGTGGAAACTTCTTTAGCGGCGTTGTGCACTTTTGTGATGATGTTGAACTTGCGTCGTTAAATTAAATTGTCATGTTTGTGTACGATAGCGCAATTAATGAAGATTGTATTTCACCACATAAATGATAGTACTTTTGTACTGATAATGAAAGCGATTCGTGCAAAATTATTCCCTAACCATTCCAAAATATCAAAAATGCACGACGGTAATATTCACGTTTTCATTTCTGCCGGCACTGCCGGAGTTCAACCCGTTTTTTTTATTGCTTTTGCCTTTGCATCAAACTCGGTGTTCAATAGTGTTCCTGTTGTGAACATTTTCAGTTAGGTACTACAGTCATTTTCTTAGAGACGCTGCTTACATGGTCGGCTGGGCATATTTGGGCACAGCCAGGTGTGGCTGTGCCCAAATATGCCCAGCAAAATCGAATGGCAATTTAGAGAAAACACATAAAATCACGCCAGTAATCCCCGAAGGGTTATGCAGAGAGGTACCTAATAGTGCCCCACATTTCGCCAGTTAGGTTTAAGTCCCATGTGGGGGCGAGCCTATTGCCATCAATCAGGCTTATATCCAGAATCCGTGGCTGCTACTGAGAAATTCCTTATGGTAAATCTCAACAGCACTTGGCCCGATCTGGGAACGACCAAAGACTAGACCAACGAGGCAGAAGTAAAAGAGAAATACGTTCAAGAAAAAACCGCTCGGTTTCGACCGAATTGTGCCGTCCGGAACATAATTCAGCGATGGTAAATTCGGACGAAGGTTGCTGGTCGGCACGACTCGAATATTTGTTGCTTCGGGTCAGCTTTTTTTTGCCGATTTCAAAAAGATGAGGAGGTATGTCGCTCGTTTGCGACAGAATGACCTAACCTGAAAAAAAAATAGTTTTCGATGTTGTTGAATATTATTATTATTAATTCATTTATTTCAGACAAAGTCCATACATTTTACTAAAATTAAAATTCAATAAAACAACAATCCACAAAAGTAAAAAAAAAAAAAAAAACAAATCATATACATTAGAATTACCATCAATGTCACAATTAAATTAAATATAAAATTAAATTCAAACATTACACATAAAAAACAATCAACAACAAAATTAGACATACATGAAATTAATATGAAATTAACGAAAGTAGGTGAGTAGTAAATGAATTACGAAATACGTAAAACAAACCTTTCATCTTTTGGTAAAAATATTCAATGCAAAAAATGGCAATATTATAAAAACTAAAAATGTTTCCAGTGTCTATGTCTTCAAAAAACGCTGTCCCGTATTTCTTATATATCGAGTTATGTCATTAATGTCGCAAACAAGCGATGTATTCGGCCAGCAACTTTTGTTCAACAAATACTGGCCGTATCGAACGTTTCGATCTGAATACAAAAAGTCTCCCATAAACGACTGAAGTGTTGTTCACCAGTCGTTTTCTCCTCACAGAATCTTGACAAAAACCTGCTGCGTCCGATTTGTGGTGAGTCGCTAATTATCGTCCTTCCTTTCCATAGTGCTAATTACGTACGCTGCGACATGTTAACTGGTGACACTTGCTAATTCAGACGCGCTGGTGTGCGATCTGCCTAATAAACGTCAGTGTGATAATTCTAGGGGAAGGAGTTTCCTGTTTTTCACGTTAAAGCTGTAATGAGGAGTATACGTGTAACAAGTGGATACACCATTGTAAAACTATATCGTTTTGAGTTAACATGAACATTAATAAAAAATAAGTTTCCTTTACCTATTAATTTAGTAAATCCGTATCCGTGGCTAGAGAGCAGCGGTGGCCCAGTGGTGGCAGCCCCGACTTACGAGCAGTAAGCCGTGGGTTCGAACCGAGGCAGGCGCATTACTTTGTGTAATTTATTTCATTACCGCTGCCCTCAAAAATGGTGAAAGAAAACATCGTGAGGAGACCTAGCACAAATCCTAGAACAAAAATTTCGAAGACATTTGACATCTACCAATCCGCACTGGGGCCCGCGTGGTGGATTACAGCCCAGTCCCTCTCATAGAGAGGAGGCCTGGGTCCCAGTAGTGTGAACATTATTGGCTGATGATGATGATGATTAATTTAGTAAATCCGTACTTATCTATAACTATGTAATTCTTAATATTATTTATTGTCAGAATGCATTACGTTTTCATTACTACTTGTACAACGCTTTACATATTTTTCTGAAGAGGGTTCACTGCCTCGTTGGTGGAGTGGTCGCAAGTGTGACTGCTGAACAAGTGGCCTTGTGTTCGATTCCCAAGGTCGGCCGAGTGCTATTCGATTTCTCCATCAGGAATTTCCCAGTAGAAGCCACTAAGTCAGGTTTCGTGCCAGGTTTATGGCAATAGGCTCGCAATTAGGGTGTACTATTAGTGGTAGTGGTACTCTGCCTAGCCCTACTGGGATTATAGGCGTGTTGTTATGTTGACGACGAGTTTTACGGATTCTCAAAACAACTTACATGCAATTTCGGCTGAATGTAACTCTAAATAAAATAGTTTTTGTTTGTGTGTCACGTGTTTTTCATTACTGTCCAATCGTTTTAAAGCCATTCTTAGTTTAAAACGGTCGATTTTCTATTAAATTTCCGACAAGTTTAAAAGGGACGACACTAGACCCTCGTCTATTTCTAGTAACAAGTTAATTACGATGTTTTAAGAAATATTTAATGAAGCGCTCGCCGACATTCACGTGGGTAACACAATTACAAAAATCAATAGAGTCCGCCTTATTATTTTACCTTTTCTATTATTTATTCATCAGCTTTATTTTTGAACGGTTTGATTTATAATCATAAACGTAGTTTGATCTTTAGATTTATAAGTTAAATTATCATATCAGTCCCAGCTTGGCGCATTATTTTATTATATTGAAGCTGAGTAATGCATTAGCATAGTCATAATGTGACTATCTCTAGAAATAGACAGACATAGAGACAGACCTCCTGGCTGAGAAAAAGAAATGCGCCGTAGCCCACAACGCGTACCCAGTGTCGATTGGCGCACGTAACATATTTTAAAAAATTTAATGGAAAAAAAATTGGATGGGGTTTTCATTATTTTTTCTAGATGACAAAACGGCTCGGCTGTGCCATTTTTTAGTCTAATTTATGATGATAATCATCTCGACTGTCTTTAAAGTAAATTTTTTATTTTACGAATCTTTTGACACTCAACTTATTACACCGAAAATACACCAAATCCAACGCAAATCAATGAAAGCATCCTCTAACAAACACCCTTTAACAAATCAATCCTAACGAACTCTTTTACACAAACAGTTGACACACGACATTTTAATTAGGCGTAAAAGCTAATCAAAACAACCAATTAGGGTCACGCCACACCGTTTGAACACGTCAAAAAATCGCGCATATTTCATGACAACACGTTGTTTTACTAACTAGGACGTTTGATAAAAACTATCCAAAGCTTTTGTCACGTCACCCCTTGAATAATGTTTTATTTCATGGCATGTGCTGTGTTTAACACTTTTCATAATAGTCCTGACGATTTACGCATCAATAAAATTAAAAAGCGACGCCGTTTGTGATTGAAGTCCAGTGTGGAGTGCGCTGAAAATTATAGCTCCGGTTTTTACGTTTGACATGATTGTAATTGAATTGTGTTTACGTTGTATGCTTTTGGGTAGTGGTGAGAATTTTGGTTGATTTATTCAATTCAATTAATTTATTTCAGACTCAATGATCTTAGTTTGTAGACTTAAAAATCATGTTAGTAATAAAATAATCAGAGACAGAAACATGCCACATTATGACTAATGACATCAAAATGACAAATTTATAAAAACTTAATTAATACACTTGTATTAATTTAATTAATACACTTGTATTAATTTAGTTTTTATAAAGAAATACTTATTTCTTATGTCAAATAAAATGTCTACAACCAAATTTAAAAATTAAATCTAAATAAGTTAAATTAAATAATAAATAATTTGAAATCTACATTATAAATGAATTAAAATGAATGAATAAAATAAAAAATCTTTTCATTTCATCATTATCATCATTTGAGCTGAAAGACGCCCACTGCTGGACATATGCCTCCCGCAAGTGTCGCCACGCGACTCGCATCCAGCGGATTCCCGCAACCTTCACCAGGTCATCATTTTGCTTTTCATTTAAAGGAATACTAATATAGGGTGACTGGTAACTAGTGACCGACACCTAAACACGTGACTGTACTCACGATAACAAAAAAACCTTCCTAAAGAAACATTTTTTTATACTCATTAAGCCTTATCACAACAACACAACAGCCGTATGACATTCGGGGCTGCAGGCAGCGCTGGTTCTCTTACTTGAAGAAGAGAAGTTTTGATGAAGCTCTTGCAGACGGAGTACGTACTATCTCCAAAAGTGGAATCTGCTCATTTTTAAAACAAAATCCCTTGCAAACGATGACCACATCTGTTTACTCTTTGGATTTATAGTAGTAAAACAAAAAAGTACCCTTTTTGTGTGGACCAAGTAGTAGACCGAAGATATGCGAGCTTTATTATTATAGACCAATCAGAATGCAACAAAAAAAGGACCATGGAGGAGCAGGAATAGTCTTTACGGCGGACGAGACGCAAGTTTTGGTGACTGTGCTTTCTACAAGAAACTATATAAACGCGTATCCACACATGCCGCCGGCTTTTGCCGCCGTCTTAGAAGATGCATGTGTTAAAAGATGTATGTGCCCGGCGTGCCCGGCGGCACGGCTGGCGGGCACGCCGGCGGCCTGGCCGCCGACCGCTGCCGGGCATGTGTGGATGCGCCATAAGACTAGATTAACATTACCAAGACACGAGATTTGCTCAATCTAAAATACCTCGCCCATTCGAGCAAGAGAGCTCTGACCTACGTGTGATGGCTAGGTAAGTGGTATTCAAGCAAAGCTTTCAACGAGAAATACTGCTTTAAGAGCTGGAACGCTTTAGCTCAGCTTTCAGTAAGCAACTGCCTTAACACATGCGATGAAACCACACCCCGAGCTTAGTTTAACGATAACCATAAAACGATACAATTTTACTGCTGTCGCTAACCGCTAAGAAAAAGACGGCGCTGCTGTCAGCCAACAATGTTAATTCCGACGCCATTTTGACACAATATTAATGTAACGGTCTTACTGAAAACGGTACAGCTGTTTTTGAGATAAGTGCACAAAAATTTACCTTACGGCGAAAGGGTAGGTTTGAAATTATTTTTTAGTGTTATTGCGTCTGTTTTTTTTATTATTTTCCTTGTTCCGTCGAGATTTGTGTGCAGATTTGTTTTATTTAATGAAAGGGTTTTGTTACTTAGCAAATCCATGTTGAAAAGGCAGAAGCAGCTCTCAAATTTTGAAGCAGTGCTCGAACAAAATTATTAAATAAACACAACCGAACATAATTTGAATAAAATATTCTGATGTTCTATAAAGCTCAAAGCAAACGTCTTTTCTAGAGCACAGCTGAAAGACTTTTAAATAAATTTCTATCAGGGGCAATAGTGTTATAGATTGTAACATAAATTAAATTACGAGTATCTAGAAATTGTAATAACAGATTCTATAGAACTTTCCAAATAATGAGCTTATTGTTTCTGGACCGACACTTGAACATAAACCTACTAATTTCACTCTATACAAAATCCCAGACACGCACCTCCATAATAAATTAAGCATCACAGTATTATACCATTGAATTTTACGACAAATCCGAGCCCAGAGGTAACTAAATCACAGATAGTCGAGAAAATCCAATTATCGCGTGCACAATGGGTCACGAAACAATCTAAACTAAGAAAATTAATCTTCTGAGTCCAGAGGAGCTCTGTCTGTGCAAACTTAGACAATGGATTTATAGTTCATCGATTTGAGGGCATCGGTGCTACGGGTGTGGGTATCACAGACCTTACACAGAAGTCTCAGGGTCGGGTTACGTGGAAATAGTAGCCTGGTGATGTTACTCGACACGTTGAAGAGTTGGTAGCATTTGTAGGTGTCGAGGCTACTTAGTATTTACATACAGGTGGGAGAAATTGCTTTGACGATCTTAGGCCAAAGCACGTAGGTACGACGTCACATCGTGGCTCTTTGTAATGTCGTTGAAATCTATGAAGAGCATCGTTAGAATTGTACACGTGTTAATTAAATAAATGAATTTAAATTCGTTTGTCTCATGGTTGAATTATATTAAAAAGTTTGATAAACTGTTCATTATGACAAAACTAAACGAGCACCGTCATAAGCAGGTAAATTATTAAAATAAAAATGTTGGTGTTTCAAGCTGACTAAGTCGAAAAACGGTTCACTAGAACAGCACGAGAAAAGGTAATATTATATAAATTGAACGCAAAACTTCTTGGCAATCTGAATCTCGTTGAAAATGAAGCAAATAAACCAAGAAGGCACGTCGGTCGACGAGTGCGATTGCGTCGGCCTAGCATTCCGGAAAATTTGAAAATTTAAATACGAAAAAGTCATATTTATTTACAGTAAAATAAGAAATAGTACTCTTTCAGTATTACAAGAGACTTGGCTTTTCTTTTCATTTTGCATTTTGATTTATTTTCACAGTTTCTCCGCGTTGCTTTAATTTCTAGAATAGGAATAATTTATTTTTCTATGACACTTTTCTATTTGTAATTTCAGTTTCCAGATCTAGGATTATTTATTTTTGCTAGAGTCAGCTTTCTAGGATCTTTTACAATGGAAAAAAAAATAGTGAAAAACCGGTAGATTTGAATTTCTTCGCGTTTTTAACCGACTTCTAAAAAAGGAGGAGGTTCTCAATTCGGATGTTTGTATTTTTTATTTTTTTTATGTTTGTTCGCGCATTACTCCGTCGCTTGCCAACCGATTTGGAAAATTCTTTTTTTGTTGGAAAGGGTATACTTCCCAAATGGTCCCATAGTCACCAAGTCGGGATCTTATGATAGAATCTTGGCGAAATCGAGGGAACTCTTCAAATTTTATAGGAAAACGTACAGTGATTTTGGTATTTTTTTCTACAACAAGTGAAGCATTTGCGTCCAATAAGAACCATTCTACCATCAGATCTGATGATGAATCCAAGAGACAGGCTTCGGAACTCCATAACAAGGCAATGAATCTTAGCTGTGTTTGGGCTTGTTGGAATTGTAACGGTATGCACTTTCCAGGTGTATACACCGATTACGCTGAGATTTATGATCCGATTTGCGTGATTCTTCTTTAGTTTGATGTGGAATACCTGCCATTTGGTCCCATAAAAAATTAATATAGTTTGGCCATATAGTTTTCATTTTATTAAAATTTTTGTTATATGTAAATTTTTCACGTATGTACACCGATTTCTCCGTTACTGGACCGATTTAGATGATTTTTCATTCATTTGGTAGAGAAGCTTGCCCGGTGGAGCCATATGAATTTTATTATCTTTGCTTAGGTACTTTTTGAGTCATCCTCTTTAGTATGCATTTTGTCCTTTGTCGTATGTATGGACGATGTGCTGGTGTCTAGTTACAATGTAAAAATTATACTTGACTATGATTAAAGTGAGATACCACAACTGAAAAGGCTAAAATAAAAACTTTTTTACAAAAAAAAATAACCGACTTCCATAAGCACTAAAAAGTGGCAAATGATTTTAGTTTCGGTTATTTTTTTTTGTAAAAAAGTTTTTTTGTGTAGTAAAAAGATCTTTGTTATTGGTTGTAAATATAGATTAATAAATATAGTACAATATTTTACCTTTATTTTCAATCCTCTGAGATCTAGGAATTTCTGTCTTTGCCTAGGAAACTTCACCATATTTTAAAAAAGTACTAAAGTTTTGTTTTATGCACTTAAATCATGATTACAGTAGCAAATCATAGCAACAAAAGATCCTCGTACAATTCGTATATAACACACAGTCACTTTAAATTTTAATGTACCTATGCACCTCAATTTAATTGGTTCGGTTTTTCATCTGTTTGTATGATAAATATTTCACGACAGGCACCACTGGAGTTTTGAATGAGATATTCACATATTGATGTTGCCATTTTCAAACCAAACAATGTACGCAATAACGATTGGTTGATTTCAATCTATGAAACCGATGATTTATTGTTTGAAACAATAGAAATACTGAATAAACTATGAGAAGAAAGAAAAATCATTTTAAGTTACAGCCGCACAATATAATAGTGACTAAATTAAAAAGATAATCCAAGAACTTAGTAAACCCAAGGCAAATATTTTAACAAAATGGCCATATACAAATGCTCGGTCGTTAAAAATTTAACAAATGATATATACCTAAGCAAACAAAGTATTATAATAATGTATTTTCTTGAATTAAAATCAAACTGGGCACCGCTGCATTCGTGAGATACGCTCGGCTGGGCCCGTTTCCTTCTAGCTGTCACAATTTTATCTTTTACCTATTTTTAGTTATGACTGCTTTACATTTTCCCTTTTTAACGTTATGTTGACGTTAATTCGATTTTCAGTTCTTTTCTATTTTTTTTCTTCGCATTTCAAAAAGCGAACTTTAATTTGATGCAAGATCTGAATCTGCTGAAATAAAACGAAATATTAAAATAAAGTTGAATAGTTTTTGGTATCTTTACTGGCGAAAAACACTCAGTTTTCGCATGATAATGGCCCACAAAAACATTGTTTTCACAAAATAAACGAATAATTCCAAAAAAATTGTGTGATTTCATATATTTGGGGTACGTCGACGTTTATTTGATTTGACACAGATATCAAATTGGCGGGCCGCTGTCCCGTCGTCCCGTCATTCCGGCACGTTTAATATTTTAAGCAGTCGGCTCACGCTCCGTCTTCAACGGCCGTCCTGATTGCCGCTAAATTGAACTAAAAACTTCTTCAATGCCCCTAAAACGTTTCAATTATATCCATATTTTCGTAAATGCAAATGTTGATCTTATATTTTAGACATTAATCCGCCGGTTATCTTCCGATACTAAAATTTTCGAGCAGATTGCACGAATGACGTCGTTTTAAACGTTCGTTCGACAATCTGTTTAAATCATGTCGTAATTTTAAATTTCTGCCTGCATTTTGAGATTAAAATTTAACTTTTCCTGATTGTAAGTAGTTTACTCGCCGGCAATTTATTACCATGGCGTGTAGAACTACGAATAGCGTTAAGATGATTTCAATAGAACGCCAACAACGGGATGAAAAGTTTAACTATAGTGCACTCTCGAATCGCGCAATTATTGGCAACCGGAGTCCTGATTGAATTCTTAGGTCAAGTTTGCGCTGAAAGTTTGCATAAAAGACCCCTTGCAAATTAAAAGAGGATTCTTTATTTGTTTTTGACTGAATTCAGTAATTAAAGCAGATACTGAAACAAGCTCGGTTAGCGGCGACCGGACGCGGACGGGTCCATTAGGATGTTATTTTAATATAGTCACGAAAATTCGACGTCGGTAAACTGTGTAAAATTTTCACGTTGAAATTGACCAAGCTCCAGCATTTCGTTAACACGCATGTCATGTCTGGAAGTTCCGTTCGTGTTGTCGGTAGACTATTCGAATTTAAAATGGATTCGTTTATAAAGGCATTTACTAGGGTTCGCATTTTCGATGAGAGAGTCGGCAGGTGAGTGACTTGTTTGCCGGTGGGCCGCGATCGGTAACACGAGCAAAAGTCCGGACGGTTTAGCCGGCGCCGCCGTAGACGCCCGCCCTCTATAAATCAGCCGGCGATTGACGCTTTCCTACAGGGAGTGATCTATTCTACCCCTTCCATGATACAGCTTCACTTGCAAGGATTTTTCACGTACGGACAAGTTTGGACGTTAAAATTCACTACTATGCACTTACGTTGACGAAGTTAAGCAGGTTACTTTCAGTTTAGTCTGGGGATTTAAACTGTTTTGAAATGAATAGTTTGTGATTTACGACATGGTTACCAGGTGGCTTACCATGACGTCTTAAAACATTAATGTTTCATTCTTACTCCGGAGTGTGAAAGAGACGGAGCTATACAGGCCTTATCTCTTTCCCACTCTGGATTAAGAATGAAGCAATAATGTTTTAAGATGTCATGGTCCTTGTCGTTCTTTTTATCTAACTTCTCTTCTGGGTTTGTAAGTTTCGGTGTACCATAAACAGATTTCGAATGTGAAATAACTTACGTCTTCTGCACAGATTTAAAATCTTCTCAGAATGTTGTATCCTCCGCATTCGTCTATTCAGTAAAGGTTTCTGAAAAAAATAAAATGCTACTGCAAAATTTCCGTGCCCTGCAAATCCTTAAAACCTTCGACATTTTATAAATATCTTCTCAAACCACGATAAACCTATTGAAAATAAGAACACATCTACATCTTAAGAGGCAAATAAACTGTACGGAATATATAAAAAGTAAGATTTTTCCGTGTCCTGAATAAATATTAGCTAGATGTTGATCTACAAGTGTGCTGGTAAAGACGCTAGGGTTTATGTCGTAAAATATAATCCACGGTATTTTATATCAGGGCCCAACCCTACGCAATGTTTCCTAAACATGTAGCAAATATTGAATGTTTTCTTGTTTGTTTCAGGTAAATTGGTTGGGAGAGCAGATTTGCGAGTATGGGAAAGTATAGAGGATGAATACGCCTCTTCTGAATATGAGAAAGACATACTTGACTACACAGACAAACACACATACACTTATGAGTTTTTTTTTTTTATGAGGGTTGAATGAAAATACAGAACAATTTCACATATTATCTCTTTCGCTGTGCTACGTACCTGACCAGACCATTCAAAAGAACATCACCAATTAGTTCAGTTTCCGTCCTTCTCTTTGTCCTAACTCGATAAAATATTGCCTTAATCGCTTCGATTGGTAAAAAACACATTTGTCTTGAAATCTCTAATCATCATCTGCCTAGCCTTTACCAACTATGTTGGGGTCGGGCTCCAGTCTTACCGGATGCAGCTGAATACCAGTACTTTGCATGGAGTGACTGCCTATCTGACCTCCACAACCCAGTTAGTACTGGGTAAACCGATATCGCTTGGTAAGATTGGTTGTCAAATTTTCCGGTCACTCCCAATGACTGTCAAAGATCTACAAATTACTGTAGATCTTGTGTTCTTTAATATATTCTAAACAAAAATGGTGGTTCAATTTCTCTTTCGATCTAACTTAATAAAGCCAGTAATTAAGTGGATAGGAGTAGGCTTGTACTTTGTGAATTATGACAAAATCAATTTAAATAAAAATTGAGTAGTACTAGTTACCTGAAAGAAATAGTTCGCTAACCAATGTTGTTTTTTAATGATAATTTAGTTCTTAAATAACAAACATACAATAAAGAGTTCTCGAAAACATAAAATTCAACAAACCTAAACAAAAATAAGAAATATTCCAACGCACCCAGAAATCAAAGCCAATCTCACTCAACTTGAATATGAAAAGCAAAATTCAGAATTACACACTTTCCCAACTCTAGTACCCTACGTCCATTTGTCCAGTGACAATAGATATATAATAAATATTTACAAGCCACTTGTTCGATGCACATCGCTGTGGCTTGCTCAAAAGCGCTACATTTAATATTTTACGAAGTCCCATCACGCCCCGTCTTCAACCGGGCCTGATTGCCGTCCGATCGAAATTATATTTCACAGGCGCATTCAAAGCTGCTGGACGAGATTGCCGTTCGTAAACCGAATAAGATATATTCTAGTAACACGATGGACACCGGTTTTGTAACCAGGTCTTTGAAATTTGGGAACACAGATATTTTGACAGTAAGGACTTTTGGTCCTTCGAGCCGGATACGATTTATTTTTCCTATAAATTGTGTTTGTGGCTGTGTCAGTGAGACTAGTAAGTATCCCACTTCACTTAATATAATTAAAACAATAAATGTGCGAGCAATGATATGAAAGAAACGGGAATAAATGAGAACGTGAAGGTTGACAGAGGAAAATGGAAGAAAAAAATGTGTTGCGCCGACCCCAAGTAACATGGTACAAGGGCAAGAAGATGATGATGAGTTAATATTATTAAAACCTTGAAATATTGAAGACGAACAGTAACACATATTGAGTCACAGTACTTTTTAGTGATTTGTTGTTATTTATTCTAAACATATATTAGCTTTTATTATGAAATAACATATCACATGTTTGTCACAATCACTTATAATTAGATAAAACCACAAACATAATGATTATAAGAATGGTCGTCAACAAATTAGTTTCATTGTAATTTTCAGTACAACAAACCATTTTCCCTGAATGTCTTATCTACCACATAAATTAGTGAACACCCAAAATAAACTAGTATTAAATCGTCCGAATCCTAATATCTATTCTCATTTTTTCTTTATTTTCTCAGTGTAAGCGTGTATCGCGTGACAAGCCGCCATACCTCAGCTCGACCAGAAAGAGTAGCCACTGTTTGTTAATCTTGCTTTCATTGTGTAAAATATTTGGGAATATACCTCCGCAAAGCCTTTGTAGGCTCGGCCTCGCGGTCTATCGTTTGCCAGCAAACAATGCACGTTTAAGTGTTAAAACTGAATTAGGTAATTGAATTTTATACTGGTTGCTAGATGAAAGTGGTTTACGGTAACATGAAAGACTGCCCAAAATCGGTGTTGGAACACGCGAAATTTTTTGTGACAAAATTGTACTGGGCTTTTACTAAAAGCGTTCAAGTAAAAAATAGATTTATTTGTTCTTTTTCCCTAAGTTGTACTTTCACGAGAAAGTAAAACACAAGAAAAGGTAGCGTTGCCGTAATGTAATTGGTTAGAAATTCTATTTCATGCGTCATTTCTCATACTTCTTTGTGAATATAAACAATGAAGAATTTAGTTAATAATAAGAAAGGTTACGTGCTACATTCCTGGTCTTTATCGAATTAAGTTCGTGATTGGGTACATTGGAAGTTCGAATGCCAATTATTGAAGAAATTAGTGGCGAGAGCATCCCCATAGAGTCGCAGTGAACTTGAGTGTGGTGCATTCTGCAGTAACGTAGTCTGCGCTGTTACGCCGCTGTGCCTTAGTAATGAGAGACTTGTGTTATTGTGTAGGGGTATTACAACGTTGTTGGAAGGCCACATTTAAGCAAATATTAAGTTGAGTTTCAAAGGACTATAGACTAAAAAACGCTTTTTAATAAGGAACTGCGCTTATTTAGCTTAGCAAAAGCTTGTTAAATATATCTGCAATGTTTTGTACAGATAAGTTAATATATACTGCCTAAAAGGGATCAGGTTGATATCAAAACATTCAGAACCAGAAGTCCAACAAAATTGCCAAAGTAGCAATTTCAAATTCGTTTAAGCTCCTTTACAAACGCTATAAAATTAAACCAAGTACGTACAATGCACAGCTCACCTCACAACGAAGCCCAAAGATATCTCAATAGTTTAGTTCAATAGTTAATAATGAAGCAACTACAGCTATTTTGGTACCCATTTCAATTTAAGGACAGGGCTTGCACAGAAACTTATCCAAGTTCCAACTAAAGTTAACAAGAAACTCTATCCTTAGTGGTATTGTCTATTAAATCTACAAGATACACTTCTAGACACCGAGATGTTTTGAGAGCTCTATACAAAGTATTAATCGTTTGACTTGTGGTACATAACTTTGTTGAAGGCGTTTGAGTTTACAAAATTATGGGGTGGCTTTGTTTAGAAATGTTTGTGTGATTCGTTTTTAGTTGAGTAATGTGAAAAATTCCGGACGATTTATCTTTTTTGTACAATTTATTTCACTTTTTACACAATTTTTCATTTTGAATTAAACATTTATAGTAAATACATATGTAACCACTGTTTAAAACCCTTAATTTTGATACCACGTTCAGTGGCGTTAGAAGAAAAAAAAACATTGGAACCTCACAGTATGGCGCCCAAAATCCGCCATGTTTCCTTTTTTTTTTAATTTTAATGTAACCAGAGACATGACTTTTACCACCAACCTTGGTGGTAAAAGTCATGTTCGAATAACGTATAAGTTGTCGCAATCGGTTCATCCATTTAGCAGTTACGAAGGAACAAAGAAACGGATACACATACAAACATGCAAGTCAACACGCATAACCCCTTCTTTTGGCCTCAGCGCAGTCGGATAAAAAGATATCACCACTACAAAATGTTTTATAACTGCTGTCGTCGCCGTTAATTATTAATATCGAAATGAGTTTTTAAGTTTATTACTCTTTACTGTATTTCCAACATGTGCAACGATACCTTGCATATTACTTTGACCTACTTTAGCATAAAAAACATGTAATATTTTTTTCTATCGTGCACTACAAAATACAAAATATTTCACATATCTAAGCTTTTCACCTTTTCAATTGTATATCGGAACTGAAACAAACTATTCAAGTACTTCTATATGTCTAATTTGGTTCGTAAACAAAATATTGTCAAGCCCTTAACATAAGGCGGAGCACTCACACGCGCAAACTCAATCTCTCAGCCGTGCCCTCTTAATTCTGATCCTCGAACTAACCTACAAGTTCCGATCGAAGATCTGAACGTCTCGGCCGGTCCTCGCCGTGACAGCCTCAAGTAATCCCAGATGGCGTGCTCGCCGATGAATTAAAGTCACTCAGACTAGTTGACTCGAGAACTGTACAGGAGATACCTATTGTGTAGACACTGCTTTAGACTTCGGTTTTGTAATTAATTGTTTGCGTTGATATTACTTCAAGTGGTATTAGATGTAACGGATTCAGACGGTTTTCGGATACAGTAATTTATTTGTGGTTGCCAGTTTTGAATATTAATGTTAGTAAGATTTCTCGAAATTGAATTGACAATCTTGGTATCAGGGATTATGCTGTAACTTGTAATCCTGTTTTGTGTTGTATTGCTGTGGGGGATTAATTGAATTATTAGTTTGTGTGAAGGAGATGCCGAAATGTACAGATTTTGTTTATTTCTTAATATTTTATAAGCTTATTTATGCTTATTTAAAAGGTTTCTAACGAATAATTATGTCAGTAAAATAGCAGGTACGATATAGGTACATCGACAGTGTGATAAGACTATAAAATGTTTCACAGGAGAACAGGCTCCATAAACAATTCCGGTATGGCAACAATTTTTAGAGACGTTTTAAATTACATTCAAGATATTGTTCAATTAAATATGACTACCGAAGACACTTGCACTAATGATATCAACATAGAGAACAATGAAAGTGATCAGTTTTTTCTTTGTAAATAGTATGCACATAATGCACCAGAATATAGCTGGCTTAATAAATAAAACAGATATGCTAACTATACATATTCAGGAACTTTCAGAAAAGGAAATTGAAATTGACATATTATGTATTACGGAACATTTTATCATGAATGGCCAAGAAAAATTGTTATTTATTCCAAATTATAAACTGGCGGCATGCTATGCTCGCTCAACTAAAAGAGGCGGTGCTTGTATCCTTGTAAAAAATTACATTGTTTATAAAGAACTAAAAAACATTGCTATACGATCTCTATCAGGCATTATCGAATGTTGCGGTATCGAATTACCACTACATAAAATAATTATTATCTGCATATACCGCCCCCCAAAAGCGTGTAATCTAAATACATTTTACGAAACTCTAGAAAAAATATTAAAAGAAATATGCTCTAAGCCTCAAACTAAAATAATACTATGCGGGGATTTCAATATTGACGTTCTCAAAAGAAACAAAACTACTTTAGATTTTGAATACTTTTTACTGAACTACAATCTTAAATTAGAAATAAATCAACCTACTCGACCCAGCAGCAAAACTTGCTTAGACAATTTTGCCCACAATTTTAAACAAAAACATAGTAATGATATTATTGATTATGGCTTATCTGACCACACTGCCCAAATATAAAAAAAAAGTTAATAAAACGTATAAACTACACTATTGGCGTACTAAACAACGTGACATATCAAAAGAAAATTTATTTAAATTTAGAAATTACCTCAGGCAATTGACATTCTCACAAGTATATGACAAGTCAGATCCAAATGAAGCATATGATGAATTTGTAGAATTATTTAGATTGCTATATGATTTATGTTTTCCCGATAAATTGATTACCATAAAATGCAAAAGAAATACTAAATGGATTTCGAGAGGAATACGTATATGTAGTAAGAAACAAAGAAATTTGCTTTGGAAATATCGATTAAAACCAACAAGTGTGAATAAAGCTGCTTTTATATCATACTCATACAGATTAAGGAAAATAATTAAATTAACACAGAAATCACAAAATAATCACTTAATACAAAATTCCAGCAACAAATCCAAAGCAGCATGGCAATTAATAAACAACACTAAATCAATTCCAGAACCAATACAACAAATACAAATCTCTGGTAACATTATTAAACACCCAAAAGAAATAGCTACGGCATTTAACGATTTCTTTATTGACCAAATTTCTAGAAGAACCACTGCAACATTACATAAAATAAAACCCTTAACTCATAGCGGCAATTCCCTTTTCATGCCACCAGTTGTACCACAAGACATAGTACGAATAATAAAATCCCTTCGCAAGACAAACAGCACAGGGTACGATGAAATTAGAACCAAAGTCATACAATCAGTATGTAGCGTCATAGCAACACCACTCTGCCACATTACTAACTTATGTCTTAGCACTGGTATTTTTCCCAAAGGCCTTAAAACCACCATCATAAAGCCACTCCACAAAAAAGATTGTAAAGAACAAATGCAAAATTATAGACCCATTGCCTTGATACCAGTTTTCTCGAAGGTGATAGAAAAGGTGATTTATGAAATATTAAACTCTTATTTGACCAAATTTAATATATTATGTGACGAACAAATGGGATTCCGTAAGAATAGAAGCATCAATATGGCAATATACAATTTTATCAATCATATAATGACTAATGTTGACAGTAAAACGCCAATATGTGCCCTGTTTACTGACATGACAAAAGCGTTTGACTATGTAGATCATAAGACACTAATTGAAAAACTAAACACTTACGGTGTAAGGGGAAATGCTTTGGAACTGTTAAAATCTTATTTAAGTGACCGCAGTCAATATACAGAAATAACTAGAGTCAATTTAAAAACGAAACGGGAAACAAAATACCGATCAAACTGTAGGAAACTTTACTATGGGGTACCACAGGGCAGTGTGCTTGGTCCACCATTATTTCTTATATATATTAATGACCTGCCACAACAAATAAAGCATCCAATGATCCTCTTCGCTGATGACAGTACAGCAATCATAAAATGTTCTAATAATCTGACCTATGAAGAAGATGTAAATAACTCCCTTAAAAAAAAAATTGATTGGCTTGACAGAAATAACTTGGTTATTAATATACAAAAAACCAAGTTATTGCATTTTTACCAAAGAATAAAACCGAACCATTTAAATGTTTCACATAACGGGCAGAGTATAGAAGAGGTAAAAGTAGCAAGATTTCTTGGCATTCTAGTTGACAGCCAACTAACGTGGAAAATGCAGGCTGACGACATTTGTGCGCGACTAAGCAAATCCGCCTATGCTCTTTTCATCCTGGCAAAGAAAGTCAATCTTCAAACAGTACTTATAGCATACCACGGCATTGTTTCCTCAGTACTGAGATTTGGCATAATATTTTGGGGCAATTGTGCTGAAAGAGAAACTATATTTAGAACTCAAAAAAGATGTATACGATGTATGGTAGGCCTAAAAACTACTGATAGCTGTGAGCCTGTCTTCAAATCATTAAAAGTCTTGACTTTCCCATGCCTATATATACTTGAAGTAGCAGTGTTCGTGAAAAGTAACTTGAACTTGTTTCCTGCGATAGTAGATACTAGACAACGAACCGCTCAACTGAGATCCCAATACAAAACCATGTTGTGTACGAGTAAATACAAAACAGCACTAGCAAGGAAAAGTATTTTAGGCATGGGTCCGGTTATATACAATAAAATTCCTGATAGCATTAAGAATGAGAATTTGCACAACTTCAAAAGAAAATTAAAGAATTTATTAATAGAAAAATGCTATTATTCAATCACCGAATATTTGAATGACATGCTATTATAAAATTTCTGACATAGGTACCTAACAATTATTGATGTAACATTTGACATTTAATTTTAATTTATGACATCATTCAATCTCTTTGACATTCTTTATAAAGTGCTGACAGTTTTCATTTATTGTAATACCTGCGGACATTTTTTTTTTTTTGTATACTACACATAATTTATCTAATTATCTAATCGACATTGTTCAGTGTGATTGAAAATTCTTAATGCGATAGATGATCTAATTTATTTTACTGGTTATTTGTGGTCCATGTATCTATATTAATTTCTTGTTTTAATTATATTGCATGTATTGCTATTTTTGTACGCCCTAGAGGCAAAACATAGCGCCCTCAATGTATAACAAATAAGAACTTATAATGTACCTATGTTTTACAATTAATAAATGAATATGAATATAAGAATTAATAAAAAATCCACCAAATAATTTACTTTTGAAAAGTCTACAGTGTTATGTTTACGATAATAAAATTGATGTAATATTATTGCTTCCGTTGGTTTTGTTCAGATGAACAATCAAAATATCCATTACGCGCACCATTTTGTTCACAAAATAAAACAATCTCGCATTTATTTAATAAAATTCAATCGAACAAATACTTTTTAACTGATTCAACAAACTGCGCAGTTACAGAAATCTGCTTAACGCGCTGGTATTTAGATTAAACGGGATTATCCTATATAAGCGAAAACATTACGAAACAATAAGTTTAAATCGGTAACAATATCATACGCGCCTACAAGCGTATGTGTAGGTATAAACAAGAGATTCCAAGTTAAGGCAAACAGAACACATCCACGCAAGCGAGGCGTTGCGGGAAGCAACATTATAAACAAGCTCAACTTAATATTAGACCACAACGGCACAGTTTATTCATGTCACCAGGTGTAGAAAGACGGCCTAACGCCACAAGTTACCGCCATATTATACGTAATACGATATTCAGACACATTACACTCAAGTTTACGACTCCAACTGAGGTAGCTAGTCCATGAATCTTTAAACATCTTTTAAAATCCATACCATGAGTCCATGACGTATTTTATGTTCATAACCAGAGTTAATATTTAGTATTTCACAGTTACACCCTCTAGGAATGCTTGCAACAGCCAATTGTACGATTCAGTCAAATATTCGCTACGGGTGATGAAATAGCTGAAACTTCACAATTTTCGCAACAAGTTTTGCAAAACCTTGGAGCAAATAATTATTTCACAATACGAGTAATAAAGTTGGCTAAATTCGTTTCGAATTTGGAATTCAGTTGGTCGATTTTGAATTTGAAAGAATAAATATCAGGAACACATAATAGGAGCGTTATTTATTGTCGTGTATTTAATTGCCGGTTCTATTTCCAATGTAATTTATACTTCGAATCATAAATTAGTCGCACATACAGAAGCGAGTTAGAGTTTTACGGTGCCGATCAAAAATAAACTGGCCAGTATCGTAATAGATAAACTGAAATAACTGCAAGTGCAACTATGACGTCAGATAGATAAATGAGTGCGCAGGAGGTTAGTATACAATGTTTCCTGTTGTCTAATCCCATTCACGTTCGAGATCGGTAAATGAATGGATGTCACGAAATTAGCAACGTATCTTGTGCCAGCTCATATCTCACATGAGACAGCGCCGGTTGTTCACAGAGATCACGACAATTATACGGTATTACCTGATAATATATTGTAGGTGAGCTATGCAACTATCGCACACTCAATCATTGTGGGATGTCACGTCAAACGATATAAATCGTGCCACGTTTGCATAAATTACACAAATATACACACTACACTGAATAGAGCTTTTCGGTTTCATAGAAACGTGTGTGTTGGGTAAAAGCTTTGACGTAAAGTAAAGTCGTATTTTGCATAAATAAATGTTAGGGTAATAAGCAAATTTAATTTGAATATCTCATACTTATAATTGATTAACTTATAGAAAGTGCGAACGAAACAATTAGGCAAAGGTTTCCCTCACCTGGACTTTAAAATAGAATTGAATTCCTGTAGTGCACAAATTAAAAATTATTTCTAAGACGTAATAGTAAGCACCATCATCTATTGCTTCCCTCCCAATTCACAACCTAGCAACTTTAAATAATCAAAATAATACAATTAATGTTTGCCAAAACTTAGTTCGACATGACATTGTGAACTAATCTCAGTGAGCCGGGATACACAGCAGCCACAATAATTCTGTGTCTCTGTTGCTACATATTTACCTACCCTCTCTCTAGCCAGGAATGCTTCGACAACAGTATCTGTACCAACTCAGATGTCCCAACAGTTTCAGCCTTCAGAAAGGGAAATTGTTTGCGAATTTCAATTGAAGCCATTGCGGATTTGAATTTCGAATTAATAGTTGTTGATTTTTTGTGGCTGTAATTATTTGAATCGAATTGAAGTTTGTTTTTATTAATAATACAAGGTGAAGAAGGACCCTTCGCGAAGCCGTCAACCAAGCATTCTGTACATCAAACTTAGTAACTCTACGCACAAATAATTGCTGGGAAAAGGTTATTTTTTGTTCGGGTGAAAAATCACGTTTTACTGTAGCGCTCAATGTAACGCACTCAAAACATTGTGCTGATGGATGCATTGAATAGTACAGGGGCATTGGAGGTATTTAAAGTAAAGTTTTAATGTTCAAAACTTTTGTTTTTAATGTGAAAAAGCTGGAACTTTTACCCCAATTTCTCTCTAGTTAAAAGTGTTCCCAGGTATGGTTATCGTAAAAAAAAAATGATCACAATGACGGGGAGAAATTTTCGACTTCGTTAAGAGCACTTTTAAACCCATTATTTATTTCTTACAACTACCATTATCCGAGTTTGTGGTCTTTTTTTAAAATCTATTTTAACTTAAATATACTTAAATTGAGACTAGCCCATGCTACGGATGTGTTAAATGTTAGTACTGTTTTAGCGATGATTAAAATTGTATGTACTGCGATCGTAAATCTAAGATCATTATGTATTACACGTCAGAAAATTTATAAATGACGAACGGTGACAATGGCATCAAAATTGCGCAGTTCAGAAAAACGAAGTCACACAGACAAGGTAGGAAGTTCTATTTCGTGTTTGTCCGTGTGTCTTCGTGACTTCGTGGTTTAAAGTATTTAATTCGTTAGGTACATATTTCTGATTACCAAGAAGCGGATTCCCAATAATATGAAATGTCAAACATAGGACCTTTATCAACATTTATTGCTATGTAATAGGAACATTACTTCGACGTTTGTTCCCGGCGGTCCCAAGATTAGTTGACAGTGTCACACGAACCGACTTCCTCAAAGTAAGTTTATCTCGTGCAAGTTCCCTAAATTGAAACAGTACAGCATCTGCACTTGCCTTGATAGTTATTGGGAATAAATTACGGAACTACCGTCTTTGACCCACATGTTGGCTTTATATTACGGTTTATTGAGGAAAAGTAATAATGGCTGGGGTGTTGTTCGTTGAGGACGCAATTATGAAGACTTTATAAGAGAAGTCTAAGAAATTTCTCATCTTATTGTATTTTCACAAATTGTTGTTTCATGTCAATTTTTACATAGGTGTATTTCTGAAATAAATGATCTAATCTTGACTCTTAGTATTTGAATGAAACTGCAGCCTTTTTTTTTTGGGAAAAAATAAATATTCGTGTTGTCAATAGACTAGAGATAAACTGATATTGTTAAGATGTCACTGTGAACACTATTGCCTGCCTCATTTGTAACAAGATGGAGAATCGTTAAAGTGAATGCAATACATCGTAAAGAAATAAAGGTAGCTTTTCTATTAAACTAAGTTAATTAATTTATTCCTTCTAAGAAACCGAACAACAACTGTGTTAAAATTGGGTGAGGCTTTCTCGTAAATATTTAATTGGATTGATCGAAATTGATTTGTTTCTTTCAAGGCTAAAATCAAAGACAGTCCTACAAGACCCATATCTTGGTAAATTTAATTTAAATTTTGTACGTGAAATAAGTATGTTGAACAGTGACAAAATATCCTACCTTTAGAAATAATGCTAGGGAGAAGAAAATAAAAATGTGAAACAAGAATAATGCTTTCTTATCTAACGAAGTTTAAGTTCATTCCAAGTAAGTTAATTTATTCGTAAATATTTTAGTCGATTCGGTGAAATTGATTTGTTTCTTTCAAGGTTGATACAAATACGGTGAAAACGAATGACCCTCTTCGGGCTAGAAACAAAGTAGGTACAGGGCTTAACCGTGGGCAATTTCGACTAGATTGGTTAGGTTTGAACTTTCAACCTAATTGAGTTTTTACTCAATAGTGCATAAAGTGAAGGACACGCAATGACAACGTAATTCCCCCTGTGCACACAAGTACTGGCGCTTTTTACCAAGGTAAACGTTTGTATCTATGATGTAGAAGATAATATGTAGATGTGAGGTCAGTAGGTACGTTAATTTTATTTCGGCAGATACACCCATAGGTACATTAATTTTAATATGCTCGTTTGGCTTCAAGTGGCTAAATATTTCATATCAAAACGCACTTCAAGTCCAGCTTAAAGTACCAACAAAAGTGTGTACCAAAAAAATGAAGTGCACCTGCTACAAAAACGACTACCGAATATATTTACCAAAAACGAAAAAAAAAAACCATATATTACGATCGTGTATATTATGGGCGAATCTGAATGTGTCAGTGCGTAATTTATCGGGGTACGTGTTTTTTGTGGAGGTTCTCTTGACCTCATAAAACACAGCGCTGTGCAGGGACCAAATCAGAGGGCACTCGAATGAGCTCGGCCCGCGGCGTTCATCGAAAGTGGGAAAAACAAGCGATCGCCACTCCACTGAGACGCCCCGATAGCACTTCACACGTCGTAGTGATTTTTACAACGCTCGCACTTGACTGTGTGGCGTTTTTCGCTCGTAATCACTTTGATGTACGCGCGTCCCTTCCGCGGTCGTTGGACTTCAAGTCGGAGGCGCACTTGAAATTGAAACGCGAATGTTTCCTTTTTATATTGAGAATATTTTTATTGAAGTGCTATCAAAATTTTACCTTTTTTGTGGCACCAAATTCTGTCATATTTATTAGAGGTTGGTGTCTTCTTTCTATCCTATTCGTTTGGATTTATCCGTCAACACCTAAACACTCCAGGTGAACCGATGGAAAAACAGTATTGTTGCTGTAGTTATATTGTTCAAATTATAATAGTTGTAGTTATAGGTAATATAAAAAAAATGCACTACATAAAAGCAGCGATTTACCATAATGATATTCAAATCGCAACCTTTCGATTATTCAATCTTTATGTGCCGATTGTCGAATCATCGCAGACGGATGCAGTAACCCGAGTGAGAGATTCTCAGGATCGGACGTGTGCCTCCACGTGGCTGGCAGGTTTCCAACCACAATACACATTTAACTGGCTGATTTTATACGCAGGACACCATTTTAAAGTAGTCTATAAACGTTAAAAGTAACATTAAGTAGGTAACTGTAGTGTTTTGTTTTTCCTTTTTTGTTTTCCTAATTATCATCACTGTTTTGCTGTGGTTTAGATACGTGTATATCATACGTTAGTGTAGGTATATTATACAAGCTGTTGTTTTGCATCCTCGTCAAAATTCAGGAGGTTGTCCCACAAGACGTAAATAATCAATTAAAATTACGGTACCTTGTTAATTATTAACAAAACCTGATTTTTTTGGTTGTTCATGTTTGTCAGTATTTCAGAATAACCCTCTTAACATGGTTTAAGAAATAAGAAATTATCGAATAAACGTTTGAGATTGTTTGTATTAGTGGAAGCATGGTTATAGGGCGACAATCAGACGGCCCGCGTTTATAACACGGGTGGTTCACACTTACCGATTTCCGTAAATAATAAAAAAAAATAAAAATTACATACCCATTTTACTATTAATTCGGAACAAGAATCATTAGCATAGTAATCTCCTTGAATTTGACGAGGATGCAAAACAACACCTTGTATAAAAATAAAATCAGGATATTTTTTATGTTCCTTAAGTGAAAATATGCTTAAAAAAAAAAGAAAATATACTTTACTAAATCCATACCACTGTATGGATTTAGTAAATTACCTATTGTAGACATGTAAGTATCATTAGTAATACTATGATACCGATAGTCTAACTGGACTTACAGTGGTGTCATAAAAATATTTTCCTTTTTATTTTACTGACATAGAATTCGGGAGCTCACTTTCAAACTAATACCTCAAACACAACGCCACTACATTTTCAGACACAGAATGGTTTAATTGAAAAATGTACGTCCAAAAAAATGTTGTCTACCTATAGTGTGTCAATTTAGTTTGGGCCGTCGCAGAACTATTACTGCACCACTTTATTTGCTGACAGCACTGAAAATTTGCGTCAGGCTAAGTGCCAAATTTATAACATTGGAACTGTACTATGGGAGGTTTTCTCACTAATTGGTTTGGTGGGAAGGATTGTTAAAGATAAAATATGCGATGCGGACTGTTTTCGTTTGCATATTGATTGATTGCGTCATTACAATTGATGTCTGATGAGTTTGTCGTGTACTCGATGATTTCCGTGACGTATGATAAAAGCTTGTCAGACTGGATGCAGTTCGTCAATCCATCTTGATCAGTGGCGAGCGATCTATCTCTGCTTGGTATTATGCTGGAATATGCGATACTGCGTTGTTTTTGGGAAATTGGATTTTGTATCCATGTTCGATGAAAATTGGACTTGCATAGGATTTGTGTAGTTAAAATAGAGTATTCTTTGATTTTTGCTTTGCTATCCGAATCATTAATGAAGATTTATCTTGAGCTTTTAAGTGCACTAAGAAATAAGCTTCATTATTTAAAATTAAAATAACAGTATTTACATAAACTATCTAACTCAATATAAACTAAATTAAAAACAACAGGACGTTAAGGCGTCAAAATACTCCTCCACATCGCTGTCATCCGGAAACGTGCCTAGAAGACTGGCGGCATTGCCACGTTGAATGGCAATGCTAATTCTTTGCCCAAAGAAATAGCCAGCCCTCTGGTGTCGTGAAGTGTCAACCAGTCGACGAGATATTTATATATATTTATAAAGAGAAATTAAATATAATAAAGTTAAAATAACACAAAAAAGAAAGTACCTAAAAGAATAATAAGCATTTTAACGAGCTATTCTAAAGGTGCAGTTCCAAAAAAAAAAAAACTGTAAAACCACTACAGTCTAGACCGTATACTATACATAAAATAAAATAACATAACGTCCCCCAAGGTTTAAGCAGAGTTATACCTAATTTAGTACACCCACATTTCGCCGGTTATGTTTTGAAGTTCCATGGAATAGGGGGCGAGCCTACTATATCGAATTGAATAAAAAAGCTTTTCCAACACGTACAATTTCATGCGTAATGTGTACAAAAATCAACTTGTTACAGTAATACAAAAACTACTAAAGTGTCTGTTAGCTAAGATTCAAGTCCAATAATCCTAAAATATAGTCGTGTGGCCTCCGAACAGATCTTATTATTAGAAGTCATTATATTGAATTATTGCTCAGTTGTAAGCTGCGTTATATTCGAATACCAGTGTGTATATGTATGTTTCTGATACCGAAGTCTTTAAAACAGGGATGTGTTTTTGGAGTAAATGACAGTATGACTGATATTTTTTTTTACTTTTATCAATAATAATCAATAAACTTATTATGCAAGAAAGTGTTTACAAAATTGGATGAAGTCCTCAACTCCTGTGCTAGGTGACAGTCCTGTGTTACAAGCGTCAGTGCCCAGTCCCTGTAGGATATATACAAGGTGTTGTTTTGCATCCTCGTCAAATTCAAGGAGGTAACTATGCTAATGATTCTCGTCCCGAATCAATAATAAAATGGGTAGGTAATTTTTCTTTTTCTTCTTTTTTACGGAAATCGGTAAGTGTTAAACACCCGTGTTTTAAACGCGGCCCGTCTGGTTCTTGCCTTATAACCTCGCTTACACACATACAAACATTCTCAAACGTTTATTCGATAATTTCTTTGTCCCTAAACCACGTTAATGGGGTTATTCTGAAATAGTCACAAACTTAAACAACTAATAAATACAGCGTTTATTAATAATTAACTAGGTACCGTAATTTTAATTGATTATTAATGTCTTTCGTGACCACCTCCTGAAATTTGACGAGGTTGCAAAACAACACCTTGTATATACAATATGTTAGAAAAATCCCTGTTCGACTCGAAAGAGGCATGTAAGTATACCAATGACATTACCAAATAAAATAAGAATCATAAAATATTCATGAAACTTAAAAACCCTATTTTTATGCCCAAATTACCACCATTTGCCTAAAATCTAACAAACTTTTAAAACGTGAGAACACCATCTTCGGCATTAGGATGTTGGATTGTCAGTTGTTTCTTTGTGACGTCATTACCTCAGAAGCGACCGAAGTGTTTTCCTGTGTTGCCATGTCAGTTTCCTCATTTTACTCCATTTATTTTATTTTTATCGGAGTATTATTTTATACTTGTTATACATAAAGGACTACATAAATAGAATCTAATCTCGATACCTATTAACACCCTCGCGGTTCGGACAGGATCTTTTTTGACAGATTGTAAAGAATATATAGAAATATGGACGGTAGATAATTTTAATTTAACATGAGCAAAATAATAGATCCATCTGGAGCGGTTAGGTAAAAAGCAGACACATGTATGAAGATATTTCGTTAATTTTCAAGAAAACACCTGCTTTTGCAAAAAAAGAGAAAATCATATTTGTGTTATGTTTATGATCATGCATGCGGAGCGAATCCACGTGCATTTGTGTAAATACACATAACACATCTAGAAAAACACAGAAAAATACGCGTGCGTGTGTGAAAACGTTCTAAGTGGTTACGTGATTTTGACATTTTTGGGAAAAAAAGGGAAAACATCAAGTGTAAAGGGCTGACGAAGTCTCATCTCCTCATCCCATTTTGTACTTAATATACTTTAGGTTACACTCAGAGCAAATCCGGTATACCAAGATTATTAACACGATCTGTTTAACATATGTAGGAAGGTATAATTAGCCAGCTAGGTAATCCTTTTGCTTGTAGACAGAATCGCATAAGTCGTAGTACGTGTAGTGGCATATATATGTGTATACACGTTTCAGTAACAATATGTCGCGAAATAAAGTATGTACCGGACCTATTCTGCCAATCTCTTTACAATTCTTGGTTGGATAGTAACTTTGATTGATCTCAGAAATAGAGTAAAAAGAGAATAAAATGCTTAACCTGGAAAAGTTAATAAATATTGAGGAATCTTTTTTTCAGGTAATTTAATGCTGTCCGGTTTAAATAACAATAAATTCTATTGAAGAACTTAATTAGAATCCCTAGACTTGTGTTAATAACTTACAAGTAGGAAAAGGCTATTTAAAGTTAACAAATTGTAAGTTACCCCACTAAAGTTCTACACAGCACTAACTAAAAAGCTCACCTGTATCATTGTTTACGACGAATTTAATATTGTTTTTACGTAATGTCCGTTCATTTGGGATGAACTCGTGGACTCGCCGGCTAGTTTCCAATTTTATGGTGGTTGCACAAGTGGCGTAGACCCCGTGCACATACGACGAATAATTTGGCAAACTTCCGTAAAAGGTAACAAACTAAACTATGCGAGAAATAACATCTAAATCTATTGTTACCCGCATGTTGGTCTTGACCTTCAGGCTTTTCGATTTACCCCATTGTCCAAATTCAATCCATCAGAAAACGTAAAATGTATATAGAATTCAATTTATACTTTACTTTGTCGAATAGACAATAGGTTCTCTAATAAACTCGCCGAATAAATTAATGCTTTTATTTTTAAAAAAAACTAGCAATTTCAGTGTCAACAATACCAGAGCTTGAAGTTTCCTTCCAACTTTAATAAGAAATATAGCCTATTCTGAAACACCATAAAAGCGATCCGAATTTAAATCAAGCAAATTATCCTCTTCAGTCATTATAATTTGGCAAAATAAATTTATAAATTTCAGTTAGAAGGTTTTGATTCGTTTCGCCACGAACCACGACAACTTGTTCCCTACTTTGGCTGAATTCTGTACAAAAGTTAGTAGATTAAAACTGCCAATTAGGGAGCATTTGAATTCCAAGTTGTTTTAGAATTCGCGTAATTATTGTTGGATGAACAATTACAGAAAGGACCAGAGCGGATATTTGACATTATTTTATTTTGATATTTGGTCTGTCTGTCATTGTTTGGTTCTTGATTTATGGTCTATCGGTTATTTTGGGCTGAGCTTTTATTAACGGGTAGGTACTGTTTTCTAGCAATGGTTAGCATAAGTAAATAACACATTAAAAATGTTTTTTTTCAACCTGTGTTCATATTTTGTGTCATAGTTTTTCAGTTCTAACACTGTTTCATTTATCATAAAATTGTGTCCAATTGTAGCAATTGGAGCAGCGGTGGCCCAGTGGTAGCAGCCCCGACTTACGAGCAGTAAGTCGTAGGTTCGAAACCAGGCAGGCGCATTACTTTGTGTAATTTATTTCATCACCGCTGCTCTCAAAACGGTGAAGGAAAACATCGTGAGGAAACCGGCATGTCCTAGAACTAAAAATTCGAAGACATGTGACATCTACCAACCCGCACTGGGCCCGCGTGGTGGATTACAGCCCATTCCCTCTCATAGAGAGGAGGCCTGCGTCCCAGCAGTGGGAACAATATAGGCTGATGATGAGATGATGTGTCCAATTGGGAACGATACCCCAAATAGCTGTGACAAAAACAATAGTGCGTGGAGTCCCTCCGCGCGGAAGAAGTGAAACTTCGTAATACTACACGCATGCGTTCGAGTACCACGCATTCACTCACACATTTTATTGAGGTTCTAAATAATATTTTGTTGTATTATTTTTATTACATAATTATTACATAAGTTTATTGAGGTTATTCTACTCATGGAAATTGAGCGAAGACTGGTCACACCGAAGAGTCGAATGCATGACTGTTTGCACGCCATCTTGCGTACCTAGTAGAACTACGTAAGCACATTTTTTTCAATACTGCTATCTCTTAGTTAGTTTTAGAAAATATTCCCCCTTCATGGTAGCGTTAAACTTGTTGGAAGTCGCATAAGAAGTTTCACTTCAATAACTTGACATTACTCTTGTAGGTGTACACTGGTACTGTAAGTCATGAACTGAACGAAGTCGGACTTAACCACGCTTACATTCCGCGCAGTTTGTTTATAAATTGACATATAAGCGCCTACTTTTCATCAGCCAAATTTGAAGTACCGGAAAACTATTAACTATATTTATTCTAAACATACAAATATCCATACAGGCTAGACCCAATGCGATATTGTAGCACACTTACTTATATAATCTACAATACATATACATCTTTGACATTAATTAAAGTGACATATGACATCTTTAGTATTGATTGAAGCAGAATGCAACTATGGGTTTGACAAAGATACCTAGTGAAGGAAGCACATTTACCGAGGGGGTACCTTATTCGATTTCATTAAAATATTTTAAGTATCACACCACTTTTGACTTAGCCCTATTAATAAAAGTCTAAAGTTGATCACTAATTATAAACATAAACGACAGAGTTCCGCTGTACTCATCAAAATTAAACTGTTAATATAATGACGGTGTAATCCAGTAGCAAGGTGGTAGTTCAGGAAGTGAGGCAGCTTCCAATTTAATGGTGGTTGAGCAAGTGCTGCGTCGCTTCCCCCCAGTTTCCCCCCACAGGCAATATTAATAATTTTATTGCAAGCTAGACGTAATACGTCATTAAAGTGTAAATGTTTTACAAGAAAGAAATTAAATGTTTTTCGCGGGATTTGTGGTTGTGGCGGTATTTTAAATGAAATTACGGTATTCTGTTGAGATGTTTATTTCGTTTATGGTCTAAATATATGGTCTACATATTTATTACCTACTTCAATAAAAATAGTGATTGCAAGGTTGCTACAAAAATCAAGAATATTTTTTGCTTCGTCACTTTATCTTGAACTGTCAAGAACATTCGTAATGTTGTCCTTTTCACTGCATTTTTACACAATCAACCTAAAGTTTTAATGTAGCACAATAAAAAAAAAACCGCCAATAAAAATTCAAAAATCAAAGACAGGGGTCGACGACTATAGGTACATGGCTTATTAAGTGAAACAGTTTTGAGAATTATTATATAGAAAAAAAACAAGATGGCACCATTAATTCCGATTTTAGTCGCGCGCTAAAAGATCTTCAGACAGTGTGTATTTAAAATAAAATAAATATCTTTAAAAAAAAAAGCCTTATAGCCTAAAAAATCAACTAAAATAATGCGTAACCATCTAATACCAACCTTTAGAAAAAAAAAATAACACATCAAACCCTTGAAAGAAGAGCGGTCGAATAATTCAGGTGGCTCAGCCTATGTTCAGATGAAAATGCTACTCGCCAGCAAATGCTAATTTTATGGTGGTTGAACAACTGTGCCGAATCCAGTCGCGCTGTCCCCCGCAGTATTGCCCGGTAGGCGTCATCTAAATAAAATATAAATCCAGAGGGTAGATAACAAGGGTTGAGAATAGTTTAGCGGGTTGTGTACTCATCATTGTGCGTTAATTAATTTATTTTTCTTGTGGGTTTTGATGTTGAACGCGTGGGTAGTTGGAAGGGAAATGTTTAGTAAGTGGCTTGCGGAACTGGCTACGGGTTTTTTTTTTGGTTTGACAGTATTTTGATTTGATTATTGTACCTACTCTAGTTTGTTTGGAATTGGCCGCGTAAATTATTACGATCACAAAATGTGCAAGTAAACCGCCGTTCATGACACTAGACTATGTTACAAAGATTCATAGGTATTATGAAAATGTTCACAATTTTTTAACTGACTTCAGAAAAGGAGGAGGTTCTATGTTCAGCTAAATTTTTTAGATGTATTTTCTTTGATTTCTTCGTGATTTATGGTCGGATTTATGTGATTCGTTTTTGGGAGTTATCTTCTATAACAGTTTTATATTTTTTCTTCTCTGTTTATGTGGATGATCTGCATTTTTTGAACAAGAATTTGTGTGAAATACGATCATTACACCACTAAAAAAGGCTGAAATGAAACAAAACATAAGTAACTGACTTTAAAAAAAAACACTAAAAAGTAAAAAGTAACTTTACTTCCGGAAGTCGATAGCAAAAAAAAATCAACGAAACAAACAAAAACCACCGACCTCCGGAAGTTGAGTTATTTTACACTCTTTAGTGTTTTTTTGGATGTCGGTAAGTATTTTTTTTTATACAGAAAATATTGTTCTAGAATCAAACACTATCAGCACGTAAGTGAAAAAAAACACAATTATGGAGCGGCAAGTGTACTGCAGTTGCTGCGTAATATGTGATGGTGGTCATCACATTTGAGAATAATGTAGAAATGACCAGAATCCAGATTTTTCCTCACATCATCGCACACTCTCCACAGGGCAACATAAAAATAAAGTGGCAATTTAAGCCCACTACGTGAGGTTATTCGCCCTAATTGAAGTTTCAGATCGGCGTGGTCAAAAAAGTGTTCCCATTAAACAACGGGGTCATTCTTCACGGATCTAAAAACCTACCCCTCACACAATGTTGGTGGTGATTAATGGTACAGTCAGCATGCAATCGTTACTTTTCATTACTGTTTGGAAGTGCAGAACCGAAGGCCGGGGTAGCGGTCAGATTAGAAAAGTTCCACGCGAAACAACTCTAAAATCGACTTTAAAAACATAGACCAACATTTGGTTTTAGAAGCGCCCCCTGTTATCGAATTGAAGGTAAGTTTAAATTGGAATGTATCCCGCAATAAGCCTCTCGTGATTGGCCTGTTTGTTCTTAATTAGTATTAATCGGGAACTTCACAGGTTTACAGTAAGTTAGTATCGAGCTTTTGTTTTCGACCGATTCCGATCGTTATTATACCTCGTACTAGGTACACAGTGCTGCGCAGGATACCTAGATTATTGGCGCTTGTTTACTGTCCTCGGCTTGGTTATGATCACAATCTAGATCGAGTAAATATTGGTAGACAGGTACACGATAAAATGGGTTTCAATATCCTCTACAATATTTTAACTATGTTAATTATTTCATAGATGTTACGTAGGGTGCATCTAGGAACACCAAAAATGATTAAACAGTGTAACGTGTCGGTTGCTGACCGGAAATTATGTAAAATACATCTAAAACCACGGACGTGGGAAATCAGCATATTCATTTTAGAGGGAGAGCCTACCCGCCCTATCCATTAGTGAGTCATACAGCCAGTCGCAAACAAATATCCACGCAGATGCTCCTTGCATGTATTTACGGCAGACGAGACGTTTTAACAAGCCAATATAAATAGAGAAACATGATACTAAATACTCCAGCGTCTTTTCGAACCAAATCTCTTGTGACACGATAAACACCAAGAACATACACAGGAGCGTGCGCTCTCAAACATTTGCCTGACGATTCCTACAGTCATTTGAAGGGAATGACTCTTATCGTTTTACTTTTATGGACTGCGAATCGAAAAGGCTTCAACGTTACAAAACGAGACCCTTCTATTGTGTAGAAGTGTTGAGTGAATGTGCCATGAAAGTTCTTTGTCGTTGTACCAATACGTACCTCGGAAAAATACCCGAGAAGGTCTCCGGTCCAAAAATAAAACCGAATTTGGTAATAATACCTACCTGTGTTTTTGTTTGTAGGGCAGTGTTTTAGAAGGCGGACTTCTTTTGTTATTGCAAGGATTTCACTCACAAACCTTTCTTTAAGTGCACTTAACGCTAAGCATTAAATGTACAATTTAGAGAACCGCATTGAAAAACAACTCTCTTACCTCTTAGGAAACCCCTATAGCTACAAATGTAAATATATCCTAAACAAATCTCTTAATGCCCCACATGTTTGAGAATTCATCAAATATTCACCATGTTTAAACACAATTTTCTTTCCTTTTCAGAAAGTCTCCGCGACTACTTTAGCAAATTCGGCGAAATCACAGAAGTTATGGTTATGAAAGATCCCACAACGAGGCGGTCGAGGTATGTTCTGATACATTCACTTTACTAACTTTCGTTATCGACATTCCCCAGGAATACTAACTTCATCTTGTTTACATGTACTTCGCGTTCTGAAGCCGAGATAAATTGACAGATTGCTTTAAACCGCAGAAGGAAAAGTTCTAGCATACCTGGGACGATGAGCGCATAGTTTTATAGCAGGATAAATCTAGGTTAACGGTGACGATAGCCTTAATTTTAGCAGAAAATGAAGCTAATTGGCAAATTTTGAAATATCGTTACAATATCATAGGAATGCTTTGTTGCATAGTTGGGAAGCAGTGGTTTGCGGGCCGCGACGGCGTGAACTGACCAACTCGACTCGTACTAAAAGTTATCGGTTTGCAAATAAGTTTCATTCTATAGAGAGGCACACTCGTTTCGAAATTTGCGGTTACCTTTGAATTGTAAGCAGTTAAATGTTGGACTTCAAATTTAGGAACTTAACAATAGAACTCGAATTATTCCAACTGAATTAAGCGTTTGGACGAGTTGAATGAGGATTTCGGTATACACTTTACAGGTTGCTAAACTAAGTTCCGTTAATAGCCGTACTGCTTTGGGCATAGCTCGAATATTTCTCTAAGTTATTCCTCCGACCCTTGTTTACCTTAAAGTTTTTAAGCGTTCATTACGTGTAATATTGATGTGGAGTTTGGAAATAAAAGTATAGCAGGTTATTGATTCTGAACCGAATAGTCATCGTCCTTGAAAAGTGTGAACACAAGCTTTTACAATCACTATCTCGGCGAACAACAATCAAGCCGCTACGTACACAAACTGAGTGGCTTAGTAACTCTGGAGACAAGAAATAAGTTGTCAAAGTGTCGAGCTAAAGTTGCTCCGTTAGCAGCGTCTCCTGTTAGGTAAATCGTCGGTTTCACAACTTAATATTGCCCCGCGTCCCTCCGCCCTGAAATAATATACCAAGAGCCGATATTGGTGCGCCTCAGTTGGGAATCTCAATGCAGCCTGCCCTCTATTACGTACTCCGCCTCTCAGCCAAATGTAACGTAAACGTCTTTTGTTTATGTTTATTGTTAGTGGGTATTACTTGGCCGAATGTTCAATTAATTAAATTACTTTTACTTTACTCTTAAAAATAGAGATACAAGCATCACCTTCGAACGTATGTGACAGAACTAAAAACCTTGTGGTATTTTCTGGTTTTAAATCTTTCGCGATTGCGTTTCGCGTACGGAAGCACAAAACTTTTTAGGTCGACACCTTATCGTAACCGTAAATCAGGCGGACATCGGCAACGGCCGAGATGTACCGTCCTGGTGTCCTGAAAGTGATAACAGTTTAGAAGTTGTTGCCGTAAACAACGATATTAGGAGGCCGTGTCTTGCATAGTTATACAGATATTTACAGTCAGCAATAAAGTTGGACAACTTAATGATAAAGAGATACAAGGGCCGTAAATCTGAAGTTTGTTGGACAAAATATGATACAGAAAAAGGTTATCATTCAAATGGTTGGTCGACCATCAGTGTTTTGGAACGATTTCAATCTATCTATAGTCGTCTGTTTCTTGTCAAAGTTGTGGCTCTTCCAGTGTCCGCACACACCAACTTCGCCCTTAATTCTTCATATCAAAGACTGTTTAGTTTGCCTACCGCAGTCTTGGCCAACTACAACTTATGCAAGCAAAGTAAATCAATATCGAAAGTCAATGAATCAAGAGTAATATATACGGGTACATAATAAATGTGCTCTACCTGAAGGCAATATCTGAAAAATTTGCCTGCTCGATATTGCTTACAAGGGAGTTTCCTTTCTCCCCAAAATTTAATGCGTCGTTCGCATTTTTATAAAAAGAAGTAGGTAAGTGAAATAATTTGCGGTCGGTGCTTTATTTCCTTTTATTTATTTTAATGGTAGGTCTCCTTTCATTGTTTTTTCTTTAAGGCTTAGGGAAATGAGGGTTTTCGTGAAGAAAAAAAATGTGTTAACTTTGTGTACCTATCGTTATAAATGTCGGAATTTATACCGAGGTGTGAAACAAATTGGTTTAGTTATGATTGTAAAAAAGAAAATTAATTACGGTATTAGAGTTCTCTCTGTGAAGAGGAAAAACGGATTTATATCGGATTTCTCTTAAATGGATGAAGGTTTTGAGATGAAATGTGACATTCTGAGAGGTTTTAACGGATACCCTCTGGTATCTTGAAATTATTAATTTTTTACGTATCTTTCCGGATGAGTATCTAAGCGTATTTTTTACAAATATGTAGATACGGTAGGTACTTTTAGAGACAACACCGAACAGATATATAGGGTGACTGGTGTGACCGATACTTAAACATATGATTGTATTCATGATAATAAACAACTTTCCCAAAGAAACATTTTGTTTTATACTCATTCGCTTTTATCACAATAACACAACAGCCATATGAAATTCGGGGTTACGAGCCGTGCGGGTCCTCTGCCTACCCACTGTGGCACGGTACGTTACCAATATAATTTATGAAAATACTTCCTCTCTCCTACTTCACCTATTTGTTGTGCCCGACAGGGTCCATATGATCTAATTATAAGTTTGCCACCTAAGAATAACATGTGGAATGCAATAAAAGTATTCAGTATTGAGATAGAACGGCGTCACGCGGCTAAAAGCTGATAGGTCACAGGCGAACGCGCGTGCGAATTTCTTACGGCTGTTGTTTTATTGTGATAAAAGTGAATGAGTATATAAAAATGTTTCTTTGGGAAAGTTGTTTGTTATCAGGAGTATAATCATGTGTTTAAGTATCGGCCACTAATTACCAGAAACCCTATATTGTCAAAAAGCGTTATAAAACCAAAATAGAACGATTTTTAATAAATTAAAATCAAAACAACATCGAAAGTATCGTGTTGATAACACCCAGAAAGTTTAATATTTGTAGACGTTAAGTATTTAACCACAAACCATGGTTTTATTCAAGTCGTAAAAACGAAACCTTTTATCATAATTTTACGAGCCACAAGTCCTTAAAGCTTCTACTTCGTGTTACGGGTTCCATTACATTTGATTTAGTAATTAACTTACTTTCAACCGCGACTTTCCTCGCATGCACCGTCCACCACCACTTTGAAAAATCAAGCTAATATAAATATCTTGTTCTGTGGAACCACTTTTTTTTTCATATTTATTAAAGTCCTTTTTGGGGGAATGTTTTTTATTGTCAACGCTAAGAAAACGTTAATTGGCTTTAGCCTGTTTAAATAAATCATGTCACGTTTTGCCCGGTTTCTCACATTTACAAAACGTGTTCACTTCGCAGTATCCGTGTTGACTGAAAAATATTTAGAAGCGCAAATAAAAAACAAAATTAATATCATCACATATTATTAATTCAAGAAGTACCTATGAATTACCATAATAAAAAAAACACAACTCTAAAACGAATGCATCGCTCTCATTCAAACGCTCTTGTTAATTGCAGAACACAAATCGCGCATACATAGATAGGAATAACTTCAGGGTTCTCTTATATGTTCCCCAGTGAATAGCAGTTTATATCATCTCTCGGCTTACATCGGCTTTACCGGGCGCGTCTCCATTCACGCCGGCTTCATTCGTTTCGCTTTCCACTAAAAATCTAAAATCAATAAAGGATCACGGCATAAATGCAAAGATTACTGTTCGCTTCACTCGTAACATGAAAAATGTACGCGCCTTTACATGAGCCGTCCGAAATAAAACCGCGAATCACTATGAGACTGTAAGTAGCACCATAAAAGGAGGATCCTTGCTTGAAATCGCTTCGGCAAACACCTACAGAGGAATAGAGCGGTGTTAAATGAGAGGGATTGCGAGTCCTCCCCTCTCTCTTCTCCCCCCTACTTAAGACGACGTCGTATTAGTAGCTGCCTTGCAAATGGTTCAAATACTTTTTCATATTTTAACGAATCATTAAGCAATAGTTGAAAGGATTTTCAACTGTTTTTATTAGTTTTCTCGCTTTGATAGTAAAGTAGTTTGAAACTTTTCTCGGCGTTATTGATTTTTGAGAGCTTGTTAACGACTAGGTAAATAATAATTTGCATTGGTTTCAGAATAGTCGAATTTGTTTGTGCTCGTTAAAATAACCTTCATAAATCCAATCAAACGTAATTCTGAAAGTATACGTCAGCTTATTCAGAACAGAAGCAAAAATCTGCATACTCATCGCCCAAAACCAATTTTTCCGATCAATTCAATATCGTATTAGCAAAGGTTGGATAGCATCAAATCTCTACGATAGGATAGCGTATCTAATAACAATGCTGGGGCATCATCGGCGCATTATTCTGACCGATTGCGCAGCCCTATTGCACTATCGAGTTATCGACAGCGCGCTATATGTTGTACTCGGTTGTAAATTCATACTACTAATTGATATACCTAATGAGAGGCAATCTATTAAGATGCAATTATGCTGTTAGTACTCACTGCATTATAAATTCTAGGAATGGCTCTCTATTACTGGATGTAGTTGCAGTGTTAGTAACGTTTACTCAGAATATGTGAAGCGATCAAGTTTTCAACTTAGTGGCTTCAAACTACTATTTAGTGTATTCTTCATTGATGATTTCCTAGAATCGAATGGCGTCGAAGACCAGAAATACTGAAATTTGCTCACGATATAACTAGCGACTGAAAGCTTAACTAAATAAAGGCAATGATGACTAGTACCTTAAGAGAAAAATACCCTCATTTCAACCACAGACATCCGTGTTCAACTTCCTCACAAAAACAACAGTTACTAAAATGTTCGTAGTAACGTTCATTAGTAGTTCGATAATCGGTCTGAAGTACCACGGATGCATAATCAAGTAGCCGAGTCTGCCCGTAGGTGGTTAGGACGGGTCGGGGGAGGGTTACTCGTAAAACTATTACGGCAACGTTCTGTGGTACGTCAGCTTCATTAATCGGCTATCGTATGAAGCTATCAAATAGCTATGACATGACGGAGGTCGACATGGCTACCACGCTAACACGTGTAGGGTGTTGGCGATTGAGTTTGTTATGAAAAGTGATTGGTTTTGTAATTTTTGCATTTTATTAATAGAATAGATTTAAAATTAGTTCGTCAAGTTTTCCATAAACTAGTAGGAGGTTTTTATTTCTCCGTGAATCAACTCGTGGTGTCGATGTAGTTACAGGCACTATTGTTCTTTATAAAGGCGTGGCTGATGTTCTTTTCGTGATCAAAACACAACAGTTTTTGATCAAGCTTTCAGAAACGAATAGAGAGAATTGTAGATCCAGTGTGACAAACAATCTTAAAATGCACGGCGTTGAAATATATTTTGGAGCAAAAAATAGTAATTAGATAAGAATTGTAGCAGGCGTTTTGTACTTTCTATCAGTCTCTTGGAAAACAACTTTGAACTTTTGTTTGTACCAATTTATGATTAAGAAAACAGTGCAGCAGATCTCTCGCTTCCTTACCACTCAATTAACCGGCTCAGTGCAACTTTTGTACCGATAAGTACAGATTGTAGGATCAGGTAACTCTGTGTCGATGGGGGCACAATTCGCGCAATCTTCGGGAGTGGTAAAGTCGGTGGACCGGTCGTGGCCGACAGCGAGCTAACAACTCTATTCTGGTGCATCACTACGCTCGCTCGTATTGAGTGGGGCGTATACTGGGAGGTGCTGGATTTCCTAGGGATTTTATTTATTTATTTATTCAAACTTTGTGCACAAGTAAAAACTGTACAAAGGCTTAAACTAAACTTGTCTTGGGTATTTTGTACCAGTCTTTCTTACGTTTTACTTGCCTTTTTAGGGTTTCGTAGCCGAATGGCAAAAAAACGGAACCCTTATAGATTCGTCATGTCTGTCTGTCTGTCTGTCCGTCCGTATGTCATAGCCACTTTATTCCGAAACTATTAGGACTACAAAGCTGACACTTGGTAGGTAGATGATATTCCGTGAACCCCTTTACGATTATTGTCCAAAAATAAAAAATAAATATAGATTAAGGATATCCCTTCCCCACACGGAACTGAAATGAAAAAAAAACATGAAACCTATTCGTGCGGGGTGCCTACAGATAGGTCTTTAAAAATGACATTGAGGTTCCTAAAACCATTTCTTTTCAAAGTCAATCGTTTGAAAGATAGACACTTCCAAAGTGGTAAAACGTGCTCCCCCCCCCTATAATTTCTAAAGTAAGAGGCGAAAAATTCCCTATAATTTCTAAAGTAAGAGGTTAAAAGTAAAGTGACTTCCTTGAAAATCATTCACCGTTGCGCTTGCAAGCGAAAATAACCTGCAAGATTTTGTCAAAAAAACCGGAGCTTACAAAATCAGCAATCCAAACAGAACTCAACAGAAAATTAAATTGTAACACGAAGAATGCGAGTGTGCGCCCCGGCTAACAGTCGCGTCGGGCCGAACCAGATTGGGTCGAACTAACAAGACCACCCGGGTACTGTTGCACTCGCTCGTAGCTACCTACCACTCACTCGTATTGCCTATTTGGTTAAATTTACCAGGATCCCAGCAACGTAAGTGGGTATAACGATTTTGCTTAACGACTTCTCTCAATACTGGTCAGATGTTGCTACCGTAGCAGCGAATGGTTAGATTTTATTCTTTTTTTGATTTATGGGTTGATTCATTCAATTCGATGTAAACTCAGTGATACATGCCTCGTGTAGCATCCCCATCTCTTTCCTGTTTGGAAAATCTCGTAGCAAAATAAATGAGTATTTTCACGGACATATTTTAATTAAAATTATTAACGCGCGTGTAGACATAACACTTCCACAAATACTACTAGAAAGTGAAATATAAATGTTCATTAATTTGTGCGAAACGAAATGCAAAATATTCTATTATTTTCTCTGGCTCCCAGTATTAAGGTATGAAGGCACTGTTTTGTTAACCGTTCACTTCTAATAGAACGACGGAATTCTCTTTTATTAAATACTTCAATATTAATGAAACCTCTCTACAGATTTAAATAGAACATTTAGATAATAAAATGAGTATTCTGTTTTATTATCCTGAAAGGTATGTCGAAGAAGTTAAAATTTAGAATATGAAATCACAAAATTAAATCAAATGTAATGAGTTTTAAGACTGTGAAATTGCTATTTCGCTTTGAAATGGGCACTCGCACCTTTGCTTCGTTTAGTTTTAGAGTCTTTTATAAATAACTACTCCATTTATAGTAATAATTTATTAAATAAACTACATAAGCACTTAAAATAAATGTTTTCTTAAAGAACAAACGCATACATTTTCAATTCCCCAGCATTATATCAACGAAATTTTTATATTCCTCTCTAAAACTTAAAAAAAGTCGTCCCAATCGGATACAGTCGCCAACACAATTAGTTATACAATCTGTCAATTCCCTTGGTTCTATGGGAGAGTGGTCTCTATTGCTGGGTATTACTGTCTATAGTTGCATGATTGTATTTTGTAGTGGAGGATTTCTATACAGATTGATATTTTTATGCGAACATGCCGTTAGCAGTGTGCCAAGGATTAAGCATTGCAATGTCGGACACAAACAAATCGGCATCATTACATATCTGTATTGATTGATTCGCGCGTCAACATTGCTTCCCATGGTAACTGACTTATATCGTGTCGTGTAATAACCGTTAAAATATAAGTCAGCTTATTGGTTGAATACATAATAAATATTTTGTGTAAATTCCGTTTGTTTAGATTTTTAGGATAATTCTCTTGTCAGCTATTTTTGAGTTGCTTCACTTATATTTTATTGTTTTTTTTTTCCAACATCAGCCGGTTTTGAGTCATCGTTACTCCTTACGACATTACATACAAAATTTCAAGTCCTTATTTTTTTAAATGACTGAACCGATTTTAATGAAACTTCATACGCAGAAGCAGGACACATAGATCTAAAAAGTTACTTACATAGGTTTAAAAATTGTTTTCGAAAAATAGTTTTACAGCTAAATTTGATCGATTATAAATTATCTATATGTATGTAACAACTATCTTTTTTTTTAAAGATTTTATTTAAAAAATGTTTATAGTAACTTTTTAAACGTATCCGGCTTATGTATATTAAGTTTTATTAAAATTGGTTCAGTCATTTCGGATAGTAAGGACTTGAAAGTTTGTATGAAATGCCGAAAGGCGTAAACGCTCTTAACAACTATTTGCATTTTATTTGTATGCTTAATCTAAACTAATATTATAAAGAGGAAAGATTTGATTGTTTGTTTGTTTGTTTGCATTGAATAGGCTCCGAAACTACTGAACCGATTTGAAAAATTCTTTCACTGTTGGAAAGCTACACTATCCCCGGGTGACATAGGCTATATAATATTTTCAAAAAAATTAGGGATCCTTACTAAAACTCCAATAATGTAACCCAAGGTGTACAAAAATTACCTAAAATATTCTTTATATCGCGTGCGCTGCGAAAACTATTGATGATAGAATATAGTAATGTTCCACGACTTTGCAGAATACATCATCCATACTCCATACTAATATTATAAATGCGAATGTCACTCTGTTTGTTTGTTTGTATGTTTGTTACCTTTTCACGACTAAACGGCTAATCGGATCTTAATGAAATTTGGCAAGAAGATAGATTTCAACCTAGGGAAGGACATAGGCTATATATCATCACGCTACGACCAATAGGAGCGGAGCAGCAATGAAAAATGTTGCGAATACGGGGAATATTTGACGCAGACGAAGTTGCGCGGAACAGCTAGTCCTAAATACTTATTAACCTAAACCGAGTTTCCATAAACCGAATAAGTATGTTGTAATGAATATTTGATCTTATTTAATCTAGTCTATATTTAGACGACTGAAATGTAATGAATTTTCTCTAAAAATAAGTAAAGCTTTTAAGAAAGAGAATATGTTGTGCCTCAGACACAACACAGTGTCTTTCTTAAAAGCAATTTAAATATTAACATTAGCTTCAGTTAATAGGATTAAAGACTATCTTGCGAAACAAATCCAGTATTTTCAGTTGTTTATCTTTTTCGAGGATAAGTCGAAATTTCAGTATTTCTTTTGTAGTAAGAAAGGGCTATTTATAAAATGATTGAGTATAGATTTTTGTTTGAATGAAGGTATAATAGGGTTTGTTTTTGTTATTAATTGTGCTTTTTACAATTATTCCTTTATTTTTCGTGTGGTATATTACTATTATTGTATTGTATATCATTATTATTGTATTTTAGTTTTTATGCCACCCATGGGCCTCTTGGCTTTACATGCCTTCGAGAAATGTCTGTCAGGCATGCTGTGCAGGCATTACCTTGACTAAAGCAAGTTTTAATATGCACATGAATCTGAAAAATCAGAGATACGTATCTTGTGTTGCAGCTTGAGACCTAAGTAAGATGCGTCCGGCCCTGGTTCAATCCATGGTCCGGAGCGAGAGGGAATGGGAAGCCGTCGCCTCCTTCTGCGAAGCAGTCATGCTAGCGAAGGAGGTGGCGGAACGTGAGAGGGAGAGAACCTCACGTCCCAGCCGCCGCGGGAGATGCCCCGGGCGTCGGGGGGCAACCAGTGGCCCCCGGCCACCGTAGGCGCGGGCCTGTGGACGGTGAGTAATAGGCTAGCTCACCATCCGTCCGTCTCATGACGACAGGCCGTGTCGACGGCGTGTACGTGTTCCACGCGCGCCTCAAGGAGATGTCAGCAAACCGGAAGGGGTCCGAGAGGGCCGATGCCTGCCAGGGCTGCGGGTTGTTCGAAAGAGATACCGCGGCCCTGGAACACAAAGGGCGAAGAAGGAACATGGGTGGGTTTTAGTCAGTACAAGTCTGACCCTACCTCCCGCCCAGAGCGGGAGAAGTCATTTGATGATTTCCCATCCGTAAAAAAAAAAAAAAGACCTAAGTAAGATTTGGCTAGCTCTCTTACTCTTTTTTTTTTATAAGGTCTAGGAAATTAATTGTAACAAATATAACAAACTAGACATTTGTATAGTCCGTAAACTGAAATATTCTTTAACAGCTGTATAAAATGCCTATAATACGACAAATTGACTTAAGGTAATCTAAACATTTTTTTTTGTTATTGATAACAAATAAGTTGCACGGCATACATGTAAACAGGGTGTCACGGAAAGGGTATAAACATACTTATGGGTGTGCTACAGACCATCAAACTGAACATGTTTCTCCATCGGGCATACATCGTCATACCGAAAATTATCTGCTGTCCCATACAAATGTACGGGGTAGCTGATATTTTTTTCGCTATGGAGAAACATGTTCAGTTTGATGGTCTGTAGCACACCCTTAAGTATGTATATGTTACCGGCCAAACCCGATTTCAGGCCAAACTAGTTTGTCCCAGGCCAAACCGGTTTAGTGGCTTATCGTGTCAGGATATATTGACCCAAACAAACTTGGATGTGGCACCGCTCGTTACGCTCGCTCGGCTCGCGCGTTTATGGTCACAGTTCTAACCTAATCTAACCCATTTAGTTGGTTTGCTCTATATGATCCTGTTATGATGAGTCTTAGTTTGGCCTAGTAAAAACTAGTTTAGCCGGAAATCGGGTTTGGTCGGTAACATATACACCCTTTCCGTTACACCCTGTATACAGTGCAACTTTTTGGTAATAAAAAAAAATAAGTACAAAGGTTCAAGCCTGTCCCCTAAACTAGGCCAGGTTCGTATCTTAGGAGTATATTTATCTCATCCAATACATTCAAAAATAGGAGTTTTTTTTTTTTTATAGGAGTGTATTAAAGCTTTGAAAAACATTCATATTCTACAGTTTTCTTGATTATCTGCTATTCAATCATTTCATTTTTATTCGTCGGGAACTGTTAACCCTATTAGGCCAGAGTACACCCATAAACTGAGTGAGTACGCATTAAACTCCAGCATGTAATAACTCCATAATATGCTGTAAGTACACTCTACATAAACGCTGATTTTGATTGGCTTAATACAACACAAACACATCATAAACATAACGTTTCTGTGATTCTCTATTCAAAGTTAGATCAGCCAAAATAAACTCTACGGAATGGGTTTATTTAAATAATTACAACATAAATAATGTTGTAATTATTTAAATAAACTCGTTGTCAAACAAATTGGATCATGGTTGCTTAATTTGAATTTAAATCAATGATGTTAAGAAATGATTTCTAGCTAACACCTAGGAAAACTTACACAATTTCAACGGTATTTTTTATGTATTCAAAATCTATAGAATATTCTTTATTATGTACACCATAAAAATTTCAATTTACATTAAAGAAAACGTTTCAGATAGACCTATCTGAAACGTTTTCTCTTATGTAAATTGAAATTTAATTTTCGTTTTCTTTTTTTTATGTAAATTGACTTTTTTATGGTGTACGTAATAAAGAATATTCTATCTATACAAGGTGTCGTTTTGCATTCTTGACAAATTCAAGAGGATGTCACAAAATACATAAATAATCAATTAAAATTACGGTACCTAGTTAATTATTACTAAACGCTGATATTTGTGTTTAAGTTTGTCAGTATTTCAGAATAACCCCCAATAAGAAGTTATCGAATAAACGTTTGAGATTGTTTGTATGTATGAAAGTGCGGTTATAGGGTAAGGATCTGACGGGCCGCGCTTAAAACACGGGTGGTTCACACTTACTGATTTTCGTAAATAGGAAAAAAAAAAATTACCTACCCATTTTATAAGTAATTCGGGAAGAGCATCATTAGCAAAGCTACCTAATTGAATTTGATGAGGATGCAAAACAACACCTTGTATAGTATGTTTCCACATTGCCCTATTGAAACATGCGTTGTCTTAGTGACATACAAATAAACACCTGGAACAAAGATTTTTTCATAAAAAGATCTGAAAAAAAAAACACATTCTGTCCATCCCTGATTACATTACATTCAATGTTTGAAAAAGATTCCTGTTATTTCTGTTCATAAAGACCATGGGAAGAATGCCAATAAAATCTTTTAATTTCTACCGGTCCGCTCAAAATGAAAGCCCACGACTATGGGTCTCATATTTTCTAACTCATGTATTATTTATACTAGAAGATAAGCAATCTTACCATTGGAAGTCTAGACGTAGTGTGAATGAGATGAATTAATGAAAAATATATCGACTCAGTACAAAGTGTTCAGGTTTATTGGCGCTTCGAAGGTGGAAGTTAGCTCTGACTATTGTTTTACGATTTAAGAATTGGTATTGGAGGTATTACGACGACTTGGCTTTGGTCCTTGCTGACTGGTAAAAGAATATCGATTACTTGGACAATTCAAACAATAGGGGATCGGACTGGGTAAAGAAAACGAAATTCTATTTTGTCCGTCAGACAGGTAATACAAAAATATTAGATACGTATTTTTTGTTTTATCAAAATATCAAAAAATTACTTAGTTAAAACTCATTAAAGATGGAGAGTGGGGGCTTACTACGTCACAAGTAGGTATGAAAAATACCTACATGTGACGTCATGCGCCATTTCAACTCAAGATATCTCCGTAATTTTATGACCACGCGAAAAAAGAAAAAATACGTGTCCAATACTTTTCAATAATCTACCCGACAGACTAATAAAAAAATAATTGATCATCCTCTATTGCATGTCTCCTTCTTCCACACTTTTCTATTACTTGTCATCTCATCAGACACCTCCTTTCTTGCCATAATCATCATCCTCTTCAAATGAGCCCGTAATCACCCATCATCATTCTCTTGCCCTTGTCCCAATTTATTTGGGGTAGGCGCAGCATGTCTTCTTCTTCCATACTTCTTCATTACTTGTCATCTCATGAGACACCTCCTTTCTTGCCATATCATCCTTCACACAGTCCATCCATCGCACCTTCTTCCATCACACATATAGTTATTTTTGCAACATATAGTTATTTTTGCTGAAAATAGTTAAACGTATCTTCCGAGTTACAAATCCAAAGGAAGGTAAATCTTTTTATGTAAGAATTTGGATACCTAAATGTCGAAAAGGTGAACGTGTTTTTCACGTGAATCTTGTAATTTCATATCACACCGTACATTACCTCAACATTGAAGTTGTACATTTTATCTCGGATCGAGATGACGGCACGCACTTCTCGAACAGAGTAAACAATATACGAAACAAGATTAATTTTCTAGAAGATTCCCTTTCGCAGATATCTCGACTGGAATATACGATTACGTGTCATAAGTTTTATGCCCCGAAAGTTTCAAAGTAAATTCGAACATCCATCGATAAATCTTGGCGACGCTCGGAACGATTTCATTTTCGAATTTCAGGAGCGATTGCCTCCACTGTTAAAGTTTGCCTGAAAAATGTTCGCGGACGATTGACTCGCTATAAACGGAAATAAAAAGTTTTGTGTTAGAGCAATAGCGTTGTACAATGCGCATATAAAGCAAAGAGAAAGCTCCAAGAGGATCACAATTTCAAACCCTCCTAGATTTTCCAGACTTAAACGCGACTAACTTTTTTACATCAGACAGGCATTGTATAACTTTATCCTGACGTACGTACTTATAATTCAAGTGTTCACAGTGTTATAATTGTGCCTCTAATGCAATTTTAGTTTTATTATAAAATAATTGCTTAGATGAAAAACAAACTCCGTGGCAATAAGCATAAACACGAAATTCATATCGCACAAGTTTAATTCAGTTAGGGTAGTCTAGCGAGAGCTGCGTTCCGCATTATCATTACTAAACAGTTTTTATTATTCCATATTTGGCTAGAGGGGCCTCACACGCGCGCTAATGGAATAAAAAGTAAGGTTACAAAGTAAAAAGATACAGAGCACCTCCCGCGGCGGCGGTTCGTGCGAATTTCGACTGAAAATTTTATACGTTCAATCTATTCTGAGCGCCTTTATGCTGTGTCTCGCGATCCCGCCCCCGCGCAAAACAGTTTCGTTTTCAATTATTGCCCACTTGTGGAACGGGATTCGATGGAAAAACAAAAGAGCTAGAAATGATATTTTATAGACAAGTCGCTTTATTCGATGTTTACTGCACCTCGATTTGTTCTCGACTGAGATCTGTGATGTTTCAAGAAAATTATTGACGGAACGTGCCGGGATAGAGCGGGCTCGACTAGATGGGAGAATATCAGACGAAGCCCTGCGCTGCGGTCCACAACCAATCGATTCACCAATATATTTCTAGTTATAATGTAAATCTCCCCTTTTAAGAGTATTCTTTTTAGTGGTCGTAAAATTATATCGTGCGCCGTAACTTTAATTCACGTAAAGCGCTAAAATAATTAAAATTCCAGCGAGAAAATGAGTTCTGACAAATAAACGTATTAGCTTTTATGTGCTCTAGATTTTTTTGTAAGTATAAGAGTATAGAATTTAATAATTACGTCTATCCACTAGGTATTTCGCAATTTAATTATTATAAGAACGCTTCAAAACCGAAATCTAAATAAAGGGATATACATTATGTAGGTATGTGTCGTGGCGAATATAAATAGGTCTAAATATTTAAATAATATTATTATATTCTAGGTTTTTTTTTCTATAATTCCACGCGCTCGTTTCAAGTACACATAAATTTGACTTTATCGTGTATAAAGTTTATGTTTGCCTACATAATTATGTAAATGCAGGCGATCTTTTAACGTAAATTATTTTCTACGTTTGTTTGTCGGCGAAATAATGCAAGAGAGCCTTTCATTAGCGGCATGCACGCGTCGGTTTACATGTATTTTTGTGAGATTACAAATTTCGCACATACCGACGCGGCGTTATCATAAACTGACTCGATGTTATCTATGTACCTAGCTTAATGAATTCTTTTTACTCATTTTATCTTTAAATGTACCTACTGCTTAAAATTAATTTTGGGGGTGTTTTTATGTTGTTAAATTCTGTGTTTTTGTTTTTACGTTTTAAAATAAGTTTATAGTAGGTATAATCCCTAACGATCTAAATTGCACATTGGATTATATCCACTTTGCAATAAAAAAAGTCGCACTTCGCAGAAATTTTCTAAACTCAACTTCAGAGGCATGCAGTTCGACTTAACTACATCATTACGAGTGTTTGAAGACTTTTCAAGTGAAAACCACGTTTGGAATCAAGACTTTTTGAAAAGAAAAAGCAGCTGATTGAATAAAAGTGTTTATACGGATAGTCTATGAAGAGATTCAAACGTTAAGCGAACGTGTGCAACTGTTGTTATCCCATTTGGTCTATCGGAGGAATAAAGAGTGCAAGTTAAGCTGAAAAACAGCCCGCAGCCCACAAAGCTTTGAATGGAAGAAGTGCGGGAACCAACCGGAGGACACACGGCTCTTGCGCCCTGTAATTTGAAGTTCACATGGTTCGCTCCGGGGCTCCGGGCGCCGCGTTACTACTTTAGTGCCACTATCTGGATTATCTTTCACTACGCTCTTGTTGAAACCAAGGCTATTTTTAACTCAACCACCAAATAAAGGTGAACGGAATTCCAAAGGTTTCGAATATGCAAAACAACATTTTCTAATTGAAACACATACACATTTGAACTGTTTGGTGTAGATTGTACCAATAAAACGGCCTAAATTGATCCATCCAAAAATATGAAATTAAAGGCACTGCTTGCATTCCTATTTATATGGCGGTAAAGTCGAATTTCGACGCAAAATTCAAAGAGTTGTGCGATCACATCGGACCGTCACATTCATTGTTACGTTTATTACGTGAACATTGTTGGATGAACATTGCCAATATGTGATAAGGGAGGACATTTAAATGAGTATCGATATAACTCGGCAGTTGATGAATACGAGATATCGATTGTAGCAGCTCGTCGTAGCGGATCAAACCCAGGCCGTCCGCGGCGCAGTCCAGCGACCGATCAATGCAATTCGAGTACATTTTGCATAATTGATGCCCCATTCACGGGTACGGAACACTTATTCATATTCATGAATTTTACAAATTTTTCAATTTGTGCCGCCAGCAAGTGTATTTACAGTATTGCTAGGTCGTATTTGCGCCAATACAATCTGTGTAAAAGCTGAAAGGGGAGTAGCCAGCGTCCGTGCCACGGCACAAACCGGCGATAAAGCTGGCCTCTAATGCGATATTTTTGATGCTACTGCCGCCATCAATAGCTGTGTCACCGTTATTGTACCTCTTGTTGTGGCCAGCTCTGTTCCAGATTTTATCTCAAAAATTGCAACGAGTAAATATTTCAAACTAGAAGAGAGAAAGAGTTTTACAAATCCTTTCTCAAAAATCCTCTTAGCTAATAGCGTGAAAGAGAATTACGACCGAGTAGAATAACATTGATCAGCGTCGAAACTTGATGGACACGAAAATCGTTCAAAAGGAAAAAAACTGTAACAAAACTGATTCCCAGTAGCGCTGAAGTCTTGGAGGTAATGGGAGATTGTAAAAGGAGGCAATAAAAGCTTAGTATTGTGTGTGAGAACCGTAGGGGAGTCCCTGTATTGTGTTCGGGTCCGCGGAGGCCCCCAAGAATCGTCTGACCACGGACGCGGTCAAATTGTACAGAAATGAAATTATCAAGGTACGCTGCCGATTTTCCGAACCAATGAATCAAGATCCAATTCCCTTTTGTAATAGAACATCGTCGCGAAACGCGCCCATGGAGTTACACTACCCACTCAGTGGGCGCTTAGGCGTCGTCCACACGAGTATATACAGCTGCGACATTATTTATTGTACGTCATGTAGAACATTCCATCGGATTGTCGAACGGTCTCGTGACACGCAATCCAAATAACAAATCGTGTTTTTAAACGTAACTTATTTGTTTTTCCCGTGTATTTTACGGCATTTAAGGAAATATTTTTAGATTAAAACTTTATGATAGACGCGCTTCATAAAGCTATTTTAAAGACGTTTGCATAATCAGGAAACATGTTTTACACGTGTGAATTATAAAAAGGAATTGCTAATTTTATGCAAAGTAATGTAGGAAGTTTTATGAATTCCAGTGCGTTATATACAAGAATTTATTACAGCTTAAAGACCAAAAGATTTCCAATTCAATTCTCGCTTTCCTTTTATTCATAATTCATACATACAAAGCGAACGTCTACAAACATGCACGTTTTAGTAAGATTCTGGTCAGTCGTCTTCGTCCGTAATCTGCGACAAATTGACTTTTCCGGCAGAGAGCTGACGAGTCCTGGACTGTAATATGCCATAAACGACCCAAACGTATTGAACCCGATGCTAGGAGGTTGATAAATTTCCTTGATATTTGAATGCGTTATATTCCTTTCGGGTTATAGCCGACCGTCCCTTCAATAAATACTCGGCGCCGCGAAAAATTTGTTGACTCTCTGTAAGCCCTTATTAATGAAAACCTACGGAGGGATTCTATCGCAAATGAGCCATTTTGCGACGTGACATAAAAAATAAAAGATTTAATAACATTTGTAGCGAAAAGTTGTCGCATCACCAAAAGCCAATATTATTCCGATTCGGAAAAAACAATTTTCTTACGAAGTTATAAACCTACAGATTTCCATTTCTTCGCAGCGTTGGTAGAAAGTAATTCCTCCAGTTCGAAGATAAATTTTACGTCATTTCCTGTCTTCTTGGTGCTCGGCAAAAATTATCAGGCATCGGCTCGCCTGAGACCATTTAAAATTAATGAATAATGTTATCTGATAATGATTTTGGAAAGTTTAATTAAAGTTCTCTTTTTCGTGGTTTCTTCACTTTCTGATCGCATGAATATCTTTATTATTTTTTATCTCTGAATAAGCGGCTTCTTTGAAACTTTGCCCGTGAATAAATTTGATGATAAGCACAGCTTAATAACACAAAGATTTACTTAACCTAAATTCTATTTTGCATTTTTAACTTTAAGGATGGCGTTTTGTACTTTGATGTAGTCGAGATTAAATTAAGATCCTTCTCGTCATCATACATATTCTAAATTACTCCATAATGCATGTTTTCGGCCTTCCTTAATTTCAATAGAATCATCAAAAATTTTCCTTACTTTGAATCCTACTTTCTATATTCCGAAATGCTTAAAATTGTTTTTTTTCCAAAATTTACCAAACTACGAATATGAAAAGACATAATCTAAAAACTAACAACTACAACTATGCAACCTCTTTGATGTGATTCTTATTATAGAAGGAAAAAAAAACAAAAAACAAAAAAAACGAATGTTTATTCGAACTGGACTGCACCCTAAATATAGTTTGACCAGTTCGAATAAACATTCGTTTTTTTTTACAAAATCTTATCGCACCACAAAAGAATCGTGATGTGTTGTAGGAAAAGGCGAAGCGCAAAGCCAAATATAAAGAATTTAGATCAAAAAGAGCGAAACATTTGGGAAATCGCGATAACATCATTCAAAGGATGAGGAATGGAGAGCTTTATACACCTTTGAGTGAGTAAAAATAAATATCTGTGGCTGTACGAGCGTTAGTTCTAGGAACGTTCGCTACTTGTTGTTAGTATTCAAGTTGGATGGGTTGTTTATGTATCGCTTCGAAGAATTTATTTCCCTTTTTTAATAAAAAACTATATATTTCTTAGTAAGTTTTAATTTGTAATTATATAATGATAGAAGAAAATGATTCCAAATATTTTATATTAACACAGCTTTAAGCTCATAAAAAAACAACAATCTGAAATTCATGAAGCAATCGATAGACATTGCCAGACGATTAGTTAGTATTCAGGGTGAATTTTTCAAGTAGGCGTTATGGCGAAACTATGAGAAATAGTGAAAAACACTCAAAGGAGTCTCGAACCCGATTTTGATGAGAACTAAAACTGCATCATTTGAATTTTGGAAAATCAATACTTCTAGCCACGCATCGAATCCGTGGATTTTGAAAAAAAAACAGACACTGTATTATTATACAATTCGATAGTGTCGCTGGTAAGGATCAAATTCTGGGAAGTAATAACATAGGAAAACTAAAATTCAGATTAATCATCAATCAATAAAATTCAGTTACAGAACTGACCGATGATGGAAAGTTTAAAAATGATATCAAACATGTCCTTAAAAAAAAGCATATTACAAAATTAAGGATTACGTTAAAGATAGACAAGTTTAGCCTTAGCACCTTCACGCATGCGGCGGTCACTTGTTTAATTTAGTCTTTTTATAATATTTTCTTTTTTTTGTTGTTGTTTACTCTTGTTTTATTTACCGATTGTATTTGAATGTGTGGAAATTGCAGGCCTTCTAGATTCCTAGATCCTTTGTAACTATTTTCTTGTTCTAGGTTTTGTTAACGACTTATTGACGGGCCTACGATGTCTTCCCATACTTAAGTACTAACGCTGTAACATAAAAATATTGTAAAACCAAATTATTTTAAAAGATTAACCATGGAGTTTCTTGCCGGTTCTTCTCCATAGGAAACGACCAACCCGAACCGAGCATATTTTTGTCGACGTTCTAAAAGTTCCCATGGGCATGAAGTTTTATAGGCCTATGTGAAATAAAAGTATTTTCATTGATTTGATTTGTTTCAAAGCAATACTAATTCAAAATCAAAACAAGTTCAGAATAAATAAATTAAAATGGCATTACTTCTCAATTATTCATTAATGACGTACATATGCCAACTATTATAGAGTATTTACCTACCGTATGAGCGCAAAAAAACCGTCACGAACGCAAAAGGTGAGGGGAGGGTGGTGTCGCTGTAATTGCTGGCAATTTGTAATGGCCGTGTGATTGCCGGGCGGAACGTCGACTCTAAACTGTGCTATTAATTTCGTACATTTGATTAACGAAACTACTTGTTATGCTAATGAACGCAAGCAAAGAATGCACGCTAACGTGCTAACGCGACGCCTTGTCGACACGTTGTCGAGCTTGCAATATTTTCGCTTCGCTTCCTCTGTAATTACTGCCACGATGGCTAGAAATTTTAAAAACTTATTTATAATTTTCACTAATAAACAACACTTTCAGCACGTCTAGATACGCGTTCGACGATGGGTGTATCACGATGTTTTACTCGATCGTTGACATAGTCGTGAGTGTCACACGTGAACCGGGCAAGTGTCATCGCCCTGCCTTTCGAGACAATTTATCTAGTTAACTTCGCTAACAAAATCACGCTCGAGTCGTGTACCTTGGTACGTCATCGGACGCTTCCACGTTTGTAGCAATTCATGTTAAAGGCAAATTCGTGACTCGCCGATACCGCATCGATATCGATTCGATCTCAAGACAGACGGACCGAATGAAAAGTTTACAACACGGAAAGTGATCGAACGCACGCAAACCGTTATCCGCATGGAAATTAGGAACCCTAAATATCGTTTGTGAATGCTAGACGTACATACATGTCATGACGGCACATGATAGTATAAATGTGTTTATCAATAAATCTTGAGAGTTATGACAATTTCCGTTTTACGTCGTAAAGGGTTGAAGGCACGTTGCCGCATCATAAATCATTCATCCATCAATTGCAAAAACGTATCGGGAAAACCCCACGAGCGTTATGTCGTGTGAGCGAGCCTTCTCCTCTGAGTTACAACTTTGAGGTTTATTCAAACTGCATAAAAGTCGTAGCTGGTTGACACCGATTTTATTACGAGTAACAACAGAATTAAAAGAGCCCGGGTCGATTTTCCCTTTGTTTATCCCAGTTTTACGGAGGGGCGGCTCGTCAAAGGCATCGAAAGTGATTTTATGCATTAATTAAGACCACAGACCGAGATTTACAATTACACGGTCTCCTATAAACAAACTTGATTGCTTTACAAAAACTCAAATAACTAAGGCAGTGTCTCAAGTAGAGGTTCATTTGAATATCAAAGACGAAATTCAAATTAAGGCGTTTACAATAAAGGCTCAGCCGGCACGGTATTACGAGCTGATGTAAATTTCCGATACTCATTTCGAGGATGAAGTTCAGATGTCTTAGTCGTGATGCTTGAAACTAAGTGCGCTATGAAAGTGTGAAGCGACGATACTTTAACAAGACCTCTCTTGTATTTTAAATGCTCGTTCTGTCTATCTGAGTCGTTAATCAAATCACGGCTAATTTTCTTGCTATGTTTTTTTTTTTTTGTTGCGTTGTTGAATCAGTGGCTAGCCTGTAGCTATCAATAATTTGACGTGGATGCAAAATTATACATTGTATAGGATAGTTAAGTATTCTTACGTAACCTAAAAACGCTTAACCCATTATAGAATAATGTTGTGTAACTAATTTAGCCCCAAAACTAGTTTAAGTACTATATGTACTTCATCATCAAGTCCAATAGCGTAAAAAATCCCTACTTACAACTGAACTCGCCAAATCATGCATAGCAAATAAACTACAAAATCACAGAGCAAGCAGGAATGGAGAGAAATAAGCTAGTCAATATTCTACAAAATAAGTTAAAAGAAAAAAAAGTAGAGGAAATACGTTTCTCGTTTTATCTGTCCCTTCTGACCTACAATTTATTCGATGCTTTTACGGTTGACTTAAATGCCAAAGCATGGAAGTTAAGTCGCAAATCAAGTTCTCTTTTCGGTCGTTTTTACGTGGGATTTGTAAAAAAGTTATTTTTAACAGAACTTAGGTAATGCGATTGGTTATACTGTTTAGTTGTTACGAAAAATTACTTATGAAATTACTTTTTGTGTATCTTTTAGCTTGATATTGGAAAACTGTTTTCTAAAAAACTACCAGGTAGGTACCGTATGTTTTCTATGGGTAGGTACTTATACTATATTGCAAACTTACACCATTAAGCTGCGGAATTTTGACATTTATGGCGTTAATGTAGGTGTGTTCTACACTCAGGTGCGATTTTCAAACGTGTAGGTAGAGTCAATACGATAGAACCAATAAACTTCTTAAAACAACAGTGATGGTTATATGAAATGAATCTCAAACTACTTAAAGATGAAAGGTAACCAAATGATATAAAATTAAAAGCAAATTCTGTCTTAAATCACATAAAATAATCCAAAACAATTTCATGCAAAATCCATATTCAAATTCCAAACGAACTCCAAGTGAACAGCGGTAATATAAATAAAATCAAGAGTAAAATTCAGCATCTTTAATTTAATATAAATTACACGATCAATTTTGATTTTAACTAAATTATCGTTCTAAACTTGTTTACTCGCCTCTCGCAGATAACGTGACTCCATTAGGCAGCCATAACGGTCACGAGCCGCTTCCTTTTATTACTCTCTGCAATGCTTCCTGTTGCTTCTTTTTTTCTCTGAAATATTCTGCTAATTAAGGAAGGAGTGGAGGCTGAAGATTTCCTGCTGCTCTAGCAGATTACTGGCGGTATCTCCGAGAAAAATGTAACTCTCAGACGGAATTCATTTTTGTGGCTTAACTTTTTGTACGTCATTTAAAAAGTTTAAAGCTGCGAAGATATCGCGTAAAACTAGTGCTGCATCCAGTTATTGCTAGCGTTTGAATCAATTAATGTCAGCTTCTCTTGGCTGAATTGCTTCTATGATAACATCTTCAGTGGCAGACAATGGGACTATTATGTGAGTAGCTTCATCTTGGTCCATACAAGGGGAGCTAGCTGGCATAATACGGACAAGCTACGAATCTGAGAGCCGAACTCGCATTGAAATGTTATACCAGGTTTGATTTTGATCGAGATCGACGTCTACGTATTATCTATTGAAAGCGCTTGCACTTTGTCAATTGGACAATGGACTGTTCGAAATTCGGAAACTTTCCTATCGAATACTGGTCAGTATTTACCAATGTTATAAAATTCTAGTGGACGTTTACACATGTACTTCGAATAATGTTCGTAGTAAATCTTTAGAAGCATTTATTGCAAATGATAATGTTTTCTTTCCGAAAAAACTTCTAACGACCTAACGATAAAACAGCTGACGCTTTGAAGAAAAATGTAGGTTTTCCATACTGTGAAAAAAAAAAACAAAATTTTCCTTTTCAAAACCGAAATTCAGCACTTCAAAAATCCATACCTAGTAGCATCGATGATGCCTAAAATTACCCTTTTTTGCCCCTATACACAGACGTGCTTTGTAGGTACTCATCAAATTCGGACCATTGTTATGCAAATACTCGTGGTTCGGTTTGCTGGCGTCAGTGTACAAGACAAAGCGACGTTGACGACCGACATCGGCTGTAGCTATCAGCTCCACATCGTATGAATCCACTCGACTGGTCCTAGTCTTGTTATAGGGCTGTCAGGAGTCAGTGTAAGGATTTTGGGTTAGGTTGATTTTAACGTGCCAGCGCTGTTACGTAAACGTAAGTTTCGTACACCATCTTTTGATTGAATCTAACCTCATTTACCTATCCCTTTCAATACATAGTTTCGTTGTATGATAAAATGCGAATTTCTGACATCATTTTGGAGACAAAAGCTTCTAGTTTAAGAACAATGTGCACTTCAAACGTTGCCGTATCTTACCCTTAGAATTGAGGCCGAAAATAAAACCTAGAATTAAAACAAAAAAGTTTTACGTCTGCCTAGAAGAATTTCTGGGACAGTAGCTTTAGTGACATTATACAACTAAATCCTAGGATGATCCTACATTTTCTTGATACTGGTAATCTTGGTTCGCTGACAGTGTATCATACCACTCCCTACATGCTGATAGCTAGGGGCAATATGACGAGGGATGTCATTAAAGATTATACACCCCGAGATACGAACTTACGGACCCCGGCTTCTTCTTTCATTGGCGAATTTTGAAATGGAGTTTTGTCCAATGCTTTAAGTTAATTTCTGTTACTTACCTTTTTTGTGGATTTTCGTACTTGCGTAAAATTTAACATTTTTATGGTGAAATACTAGGTTTTTATTTACTATCTAATCTAACTATCAATATTTTGGACAAATAAATTTCAACAAATCTATTGCATTATTTGCGGCACACAAATTTAATTTTGCTGTTATTTATTATATAATCTAAATAAAACTAACAATATCTATTGAAATTTTAGGATTATTTATTCTACATTTTGAACAAAATTATAGCATCAGATACCACGTAACTACGCAGACGCGCATAGTAAAGCGAATAGAATTTTATTCTAGCAAATTCTTATTTTCTCGAGCACTGTAACAGAGTTTACGCAGGTGCTTCTAAAACGCATAGAATTTCAAATTGCGTTTTCATTTTTTCTCTTGGGGCATCCCGGTATCAGTGGGATGCATAGCCTTGAGATGCAAAGTGTGAGGCGAACGAGAGCTTTTTATATTTGCGGCATCCACGCTTGGATTTGCATAATATTGCTTCCTTAACATTCCTCTGTAGGACTATGAAACAAAACGGAACACATCTAGGGTTGGAGGGGATTTACAGATGCGGAATGAGCGGAACCCTGGGGTAGCGAGTTCAGGGGTCATCGGACTCCCAAAAATAAAATAAAACTTTGTACATTTTCGTCAGTTGAGCTCGTGTGGTTGGGCACTTTTTATATAAAATTTAATGTGCGTCATTAAATATGAAAGTCGGCTGCCGCGTCTATTTTTAAAGTGGAACAATTAACAGGATTCTTTCACGCAGTTAATATTTTCGTCACAGTCTCTAAATTACTAAGCTTAATGACCTTTTAATTTGATACTTGAGATTGTTAAAAGTCATGGTTTTCTGTGTCCAATCTGCATAATATTGCTTCTTTAATATGCCAACTACGGACAAAAGACTGGCGAAATTGCTTTTTTCAGTGTGAGAAGCCAATGAAGTCGGTGGTGGCCGATAGTGGGGGCTGCGTCTGATATGTTTGCCTAGTCAAATGCGATGGAAATGCGCTGCTCGGATTCTTGGCTACACTTTTTTTCCTTTTCTAATGCGTTAGCGATTTTATTAAGTTGTATTCAGAAGGGATAGGTTTAATCATGGATAGGAGCTGATGCTGGTTTTTTATGGTCACTGGTTTAATTTGTTTTTTTTGGGCTGCCTTTGGATGTCGATACACAAGGTGTTGTTTAGCATCCTCGTTAAAATTCAGGAGGTTGTCACAAATGACATACATAATCAATATAAATTACGGTACTTAGTTAATCATTAAAAAAACACTGTTTTATTTTGTAGTTATAATTTGTTTGTATTTCAGAATAACCTCCATAGCGTGGTTTACGGAATAAGAAATTATCGAATAAACGTTTGAGATTTTTTTGTATGTATGTAAGTGAGGTTGTAAGGCGAGGATCAGACGGGCCGCGTTTAAAACACGGGTGGTCAACATTTACCGATTTCCGTAAATAAGACAAAGAAAATACGTACCCATTTTATTATTGATTCAAGTCGAGAATCATTAGCATAGGAACCTCCTTGAATTGGACGAGGGTGCAAAACAACACCTTGTATACCAGGTTTAAAGGAGTAGAATATTGTAAACTTTCGTTTTGATTGCTCCTTATAGTCATGCGGTAGGTTTACATGTTTTGTTTCTTTCGTTTGTGACAAAGAGGACAGCCTAAATAAAAATATTTTATTTGATCGATGAGTCACCTCTAGTATCGGATAGCTTTCAGTATCCAGATTGTCATGTCACCTACGTACATATTACAAGGTGAACCCAACCAATATTGCAGAGGGTGACTGTTGTCTGAATAAAGAAATATGAGGGATCACCTGTTTTGTTTCACCCAAGTGGGGGGACGAACAAGTAGGTAATTTGATAGTAGGTACTTGGACGATCCTGGTGACTTGTCATGGCTAGTTCATCATAGTTACATTACGAACATGATGTGATGCGAAGTAGATGGGGAAATAAAGAAGATACACAACAACAAAATACATTTCTTTCGGGTAAAAGTTCTGGATTGGAAAGGTCCGCGGTTTGCCAACTTGTCTATTTTCCCATTTGTCCAACAATAAAATGGCTTTGGTATTGTCATTTTGTTCAATACAAAAACTGGAAAATGTTTATGCTTTTGCCTTTCAGTGGTAAAGTATAAGGAAGTATGGCAAACTGAGCTAATTTGTCATTAGCTTTCGAAAAGAAAAATCGTAAAACTTCACTTTGGACAAAGTCGGAATCGTAAACGATGATAGTAGCAACACCTGTCACGCTGGATGTAAACGTTTAAAGTTTCCACATTGGCATTCGTCGTGGCCGTAACCTAAAAATCTGAAAACTTAAGTATTACGCTTTTTATTGCAGCATTCGAAAGACATAAACCTTTCAGAGTCGAAGCGGATATTATAAATCATAGCATCGTTGCTTCCGTCATGCAATGTTATAATAGAACCAATACGTCGAATTGTTAAAGCGTTAGTATTCAAACATGATAGGTATAAAAATCCTTTCAAAGAAAGTCCCTCCCTATGAGCGAATACACTTGGAGCAAAATTAACAATAGCTCGACTTGGTTGTCACAAATGTGTCATATAAGAGCAGGTGCTCTCTCGTGACAGGCAGCGGCACACGTGAAGGTGACGTCGTTATTTGCTCCCGGGTTTATTTATTCGAAACTTGTGCCCGTTTCGGATGACCACCGTCCACTCACAACCTGTCACTGTATTTCCCTGACCCTTTATTTTCACTTGACAAGAATATTTCGAGCCGAGTCCTCTCGATATTACATTCCGATACGACTTTTTATTCGTGATACATTTTTCCAATTGTCTCCGTTGCACGACTCCGCACTGCGAACTAACGGAATAGAATTTTCAAACAGTTTTGATTGATAAAGGTAGACAGGTTTTCGTTTTCTTTGTTTGCGAAATTAGATTCGGAAGGTAGCGTGAAACTTCAGAGTTCCACTTGATTAATGGTGATTCGAGGGGGATCCGAGAAAAAGAAACGATTTTAGGCCATTCGATTTTTTATAGAGAACGAATTACCGAATCGTTTTCACTCGAACGGTTTAGTTTTATCTGAAAATAATCGTGTTTAGATTTAGATGCATGAGCGCGATATTATCCCATTTGTCGAAACAATGCTCGAGCTCTGTTAATATTTGATATGTTCTCGACTTTTCTCGAATTTAACGCGCCGATTAAACAACGCCGGGCGAAGGATTTTATGTGAATATTTAAAATGCTATATTGGTTCTAGTTCAGCAGAAAAACAAGTTCATTGTTCATGTAACATCTTGTAACGTTAATTTATCGCTACTGCTTACCAACAATAAACTTTTATGAGGGAAGTAAGATCTCAAGTTCTGTGGAATTAGAGCAAGTTTTTTTAGTCGAGTCCGAGCAAGGAACATGAAAACGTACGTGCTAGATAAAGTTAGATATTCTTACATGTAAATTGTAGCCTCGTATAAAATTGGCGAAGGTGTCAGGAACGGATAACTGCGAAGCAAATTGGACACATTGTTGCATCCCGCAGGTTGTAGGACCATTAAAATAAAAGGATTACTTTTATGGCCCGGTTGGCTCGCTTGAGATAATATCGGTAAATTTTATGATCGTAATAAAGGGAATTCGATTTTAGCCAGTCATCTGTATGTGATTATGTAAGACCCGATTTGATACAGAGGGGTACCTTTATTAAATTTTGAATTTATCTCGAACAATATGGAATAACCTCCAAAACATTACCGATGTTACAGATAACATTTAAACGAAGGAAAAACTGGCTTTTAATTTGGGGAGGATGATTTGATTTACGGAACTCATAAAAGATTCCTCTCACTAAAGAAAAAGAACTTCCCAAAGTTTACATTCACACAATCAGAAAGTGGGTTAATGAGATTCGCTCAAGAAAAACATCTCGTTAAAGCATACATTATTCAAGCTTTCGCGAAGTTATTCCGCGTTCACGCGTTCATTAGGCTGGCGAATACAAACTTGCGATTCCCGTAAAGCTTCCAGACACACCCACTTATCACCCCGGACAAACTATTCATAAGTATTTCGGGTCCTGTTCCGAACACACGCCGCTCTCCTTGTTATTTAAATTTATCACTCAACTTTTATCCTCTAAATTCATTGTAACAGGTAATATTTCACAGGTTATTAATTACGTTACGCCGGCATCCTCACGGTGTAACTCTTATTACATTATGTCAGTTGCAAATTGAAAAATTCCCGGGGCGTGTGTCCCGTCTCTCCAAAGTATTTTGGCAAAATTATTCTCATTCATTAAGTCGAGAAGTGGAGGGCGCGCTCGCGAGATTGGCGACCTACCATTCACTCGTGAGTAACGAGGTGACTTCCTGTTATTAGTTATGTTGGCAAATTGTTTTTCTTACGCTTTTATACTTACACCTTAGTTAAGTATCGAATTTATATAAAAACTTGTGTAACGGTCTGTCATCGGATGAGGAAGTATTACGGGTTTGTTTACCTGCTTGTTGTAATTGAGAGGTTCATTTTTATTAATAAAATGACGTGTGGGTTCTGTGGTATTCCGCTGAGGGAATGGGGCAATTAATGTCGTCCTACTTCCACAGTAACATGTATGAAAGGTCAGCAGTGTCCGGTTGACGGGTGTGTAACTGAACGCTGCCCCCGGCCGGCACGCGTGTCTCCAAGTGCCAATCCATTAATTAAAACTTATTTTGTGCGGTAAACACGATCGGTGAACGACGACAAACAGCCGCTCCGTGTGCCTAGTTACTAACTTCAATTTACTGTTATCGAGCACATTTGGATTACAGATTAGCGGGATTAAGTGGCATTGATTTAAACTAAGGCTTTTTTTGTCTAAACACTTTTTTTCATAAAAGTAAAAACAATAGTTTTGCATAAACAACATTTGCAATAATGTTCGACAACTACGAATCAGCAAGTAATATGAAGCATAGCTTCAGAAAATGCGCTGCAGCCTTCAATTTCGACATCCAATACAATCCACCCTAGAGCTTCCGCAAAGATGGAAAATCTCTCAAAAGAATAGCGTTTAGTACGAGACAAAGACCGATTTAGATCTCCTCTGGTGAAGCCTTCTATCGGGCCACTATTTACTTTTCTCAAGGGACCGCACTTCGTCAGCTAGTGGAGTCCGAACCCAATTTTACAAAGCGATAAAGCAGCGCTTTACATCGACGCCGCTCCCCCAAATCGAATACGACGAACATTCCAGGTACCGTACTCGTACATATTACTTTGAAGCCGTATAATGTGAACGGCGCGACAATGAGCAGGGCAGGCGACGTGTCCTACGAGTGCCTTAGGCCATAATCCCCGAAGTGTTAGCGTACGTGCCACCGCCGCCATTCGAAGATAATTCCTCCTTATAATTTCCCATGCTTAACTCGGCGTAATGAAGTTTATTCGTCGCTACTTCATTGTGAGTCGTTTGCAGCGGAGGCGGCGAGGAATGTAATCAGTTGCGAACTAATACCGTGTCGTTCTCAAAGCCCCCCTCGCGTATGGAAATGCCTCGTTGGAGCCGCCGTTAGTTCTTTTGATTGCTAGCTTCTCCTTGTCGAATTAAAACCGAGATCGAGCTTGGGTGATTTCGAGAAAATTAAAGGAGCGTTTCATTTTCAGCGATGGCTCTTTACGGTTAATATTAGTATGATTGTGGGTGCTCCTCTTACTGCGAACTTAAGTACCCACTTATTTTGTCTTCAACGTTTATTTTAATTAAGTGAATTTCTTATCAAGGTGAGACCGTGAATGTACGTTTAAGCACCATTATACATGAGCCCTTTTTTGAAGTGAAACCCTTTCAGGCGTACAGTGGCTCGAACCCTCAAAGAAAATGCAAAACATGCGGTAGGACCGAAAGCGAAATAAGATATCGCATGCGATACGCCCAAGTTCACGCAAGATTGAGTGCATGCCATTATAAACTTTAAAATACGGGCATAGGATTGAAACTTTCATATCAAAGCGACTCGGAATACTATGATTAATGCATTTTAAGAAACGTTTTAGTTGCAACAGAAAACTTTGACTCGCGGAGCGTGACGGAGCAGTGCGATGCTGCGAGGATTATGTCATACACTAGCTGTAATATAGGTACGTAAAATCAACCGCGTCTGAAACTTTAAAGGGCGCTTTTAACATAGCAAAAGGAACGTCTGATGTACAAGTAGACAAACGCAAACGTGTTGCATACTTTGTGATTTGTTACAAATATAGAAGCCGCTTTTGATGTTTAATGTCTCTATCAATTAGTTAATACGTAGCTCACAGATATGTCAGTGGAATATTTCCCGACGACAATAATTCATTAGCAGTTCTGTTAGAAGCTACTCGTTGTGCTAACTACGCAGATTTATGCAAGCCGCCTTCGTCATTATACTTGCACCGCCCCGTTGTCGCTGACGCCTTTATTTTGGCCTCGATGCAAATGAAATTACACTCAAGTTTCGCTGACTTTGGCGTGCTGTTGGAAGGATAACTCGTTTCTTGTCGCTAGCTCAGGAATATATATCGCACATCTAATCTGTAATGAGCCAACCGTATACTTTCAAACTATTCTGGATATGCCAGCAAACTTTCCTAATATAGCTACACAAACATTCTAACAAAAGACACCGAAGGGGGCACATACAAAACAACAATAAAGTTTTGCCGGATCTGCTGACCATTGCAAAAAGCGCATCGTTCGCGGCGTCCTGAGCACAATACCAACTTAAATTGTTCGTGAAAACGTTATGCACTCGACGGTTTCAATTTCCTCGCGAACTAGCCATTGCAGATGTTCGGACGACACTCATAAATATGATTTGAAAATCGTTTTATGTATAACTCATAAACTTTTATCTTCAGCGTGGATGAGGCTCTCGGTCTAAACGGTTCCAGTTTGTTTCCTGCACAAAAGCTGCAGACGTTTTAATATCGGAGCGTCTGCTAGTATGGTACGTATCCGCCAGTGTAAATTTCGCTGAAGCAAAACGACCCGCCAGCACGCCACCTCTGGCTGGTCAAATAATGCCGCCCTAATGGCTAACTATTGCCTAATGTATTTTGGCGAAATGGAAATAACGTTGGAGGAGCCCTGGCCGTCCTTGCCGGAGGTTGCGATTTAGATAGTGCTTAGTGCAGTCGAGACGGGCGGAAGTACACTGCCGTCTATTCAATTTCAGTTTATTAAAATACGTTATTATGGTGTTATGAATAAGACCCTAGACTTACCGGCGACTGAGCGCTCTCCAGGATGCAGCCTCTACACTGTAAATTAGAATTCAGTTTACATTATCTTATTTTGTTTACTGTGTTGGAGTTTACTCGATGTTTGTTTATGGCGAGATTATTTAAGGAAGCTTTTGGAAGTCTTATTTTGGATACCTTGTATAGATTTTACCCGAACGTGTGCTCCCTGATAACTCGTAGTAAACACTGGATTAAATTAAACATACTTACAAACAAAATCTAATAAAAGTTTCCATACTAAAATAATTGCCATGAAATGTGTGCCTACCTATTAAAACCACTTGATCTAAATTTTGTAAAGAGTTCACCGGGATATTGCTTCACAATTCCAAGAATTCCTTCTGAACTTTACTCTGAAAGTTACAGGTACCCTTTATTTATACATATTAAAATGGATAATGGATTTAAATCTGCATATATCTACATGAAATAAAATAGAGGTGTCCCTAATAAATTAACATTAATTTACTGAAGAGTGAAAGGATGCAAATGCTTTACGGAAAATCTACGCGTACTAGATACAATTATTGCACATTATAATTATGGAAATTTGTTTCAATATCGAAACAAATCAATTGATTGTTTTAGTATGTGAGAACTAGATTTTAGATCAAACAGTGACGGGCCTAGAGGCCAACAATGCAGCCAGGGCATGCCAATGTTTTATGGAAGTACCGGCACTTATCGATACATACTTAATTAATGGTTCAATATATTCGTTCGTAATACCTTGTAACTAATTTTAACTTTCGCAAGTAGCATGAAAAACAAATCCTAAGTCCTTCCTTAAATTTTTAAGTACTAAAAACCAACTATCTCGTGTTAACACGTTATAAATTATAACGTTAAAAACTAGCAGTAAATAAAACCATATTTTAGCACTAAATTGTGGTCAGCAGAGTTAAATTCATTACAATTAGTGATCTTAACACGCAAGCACTTGTAGAGGCTTATGATTGGTCATTTAATATGCTGGGAGATGGAATTTAGTTTGAAGCCTGTTTGTGGAGGTTGTTCTCGGAAATGGCTGTAGCATGGAGTGAAATAAAGTAAGTCACTACACCTAGATAGACAAGCTGTCTGGATGTTTTTGATAAATATAATGATACTAGCTTCTGCCCGCGGCTTCGCCCGCCTTTTTTCGGTAATTGTCCCGCGGGATCACAGTACCGGGGTAAAAGTATCCTATATGCTATTCCAGACTATTTTCTATTTTTACTAACTACCTCCTATTCTACCAACTTACCCTACCTACCTACCTACTCTACCAAACCCTACCTACCCTATCCAACCCTACCTACCTACACTACCCAACCCTACCTACCTACCCTACCCTACCCAACCCTACCTAACTATCTACCCTGCCCTAGCCTACCTACCCCACCCTATCCAACCTACCTACTACCTCCTACCCTACCAACTTACCCTACCTACCTACCTACTCTACCCAACCCTACCTACCCTACCCAACCCTACCTACCTACTCTACCCAACCCTACCTACCTACCCTACCCTACCCAACCCTACCTACCTACCCTACCCAACCTACCTAACTACCCTACCCAACCCTACCTACCCCTACCCTACCCTATTCCTTCATTTTTCTGATATTATAATGTATACCTACATTAAAGGTTACCACGCTCAACTATCTCCGGGTAAACTATGTTCTCCTAGTACCTCAATCCCGTCCACGCCGCCCCGGACACGCTCGCCAAGAACATAACGCGCCAGGGCATCACCAACTCCACGCTCAACTATCTCCCGGTAAACTATGTCCTCCTAGTACCTCAATCCCGACCACGCCACCCCAGACACGCTCGCCAAGAACATAACGCGCCAGGGCATCAATCATCAACTCCACGCTCAACTATCTCCTTGTAAGCTATGTTCTCCTAGTACCTCAATCCCGAACACGCCGCCCCAGACGCGCTTGCCAAGAGACCTTATATCAAACTGCGCCCCGCAGTTTTTTTTTTCGGATAAAAGCCGGTAGCCTATGTGTTAATCCAGGGTATAACCTATCTACATACCAAATTTCAACCAAATCGGTCCAGCCGTTTATGCGTGAAAGAGTAACAAACATCCACACATCCACACATCCACACATCCACACATCCATTCTCACAAACTTTCACATTTATAATATTAGTAGGATTTGAGATTTTTTTTGAGAGCAGCGGTTTCCCAGTGGTGGCAGCCCCAACTTACGAGCATTAAGCCGTGGGTTCGAACCCAAGCAGCCGCATTACTTTGTGTAATTTATATCATCATCGCAGCTCTTAAAAACGGTGAAGGAAAACATTGTGAGGAAACCGACATGTCCTACAACCAAAAATTCGAAGACTTGTGACATCTACCAACCCGCACTGGGCCCGCGTGGTGGATTACAGCCCACTCCCTCTCATAGGAGAGGAGGCCTGTGTCCCAGCAGTGGGAACATTATAGGCTAATGATGATGATGATGATCATTTGATTTAGGTTAGTCGGGTTAAGCCGCGCTTGTATAGGTTGGTCTGTGAATGGCTGACCACCCATTACATATGGAGTTTCCTCCGTGCCTCGGAAGGATGACACGGTTGGCGCAGTGTTTAAGCGATCGACTGCTGCGCTGCGTGTCGCGATTTCGATCCCCGCACGGAAAAAATATTTGTATGGCCTACAGATAGTTGTTCCGGGTCTGGCTGTTTGTGTACGTGAGTTATAATGTTTGTAAACGCACCCACGATACAGGAGAAATTCCTAGTGTGGGGCAAAGATTAAAAAAAAAAAAAAAAACAAAGAAGCACGTTAACGTGGAAGCGATAGAGTGGACCGCGCGGTTGCAAATCATATTTTGTTCAATATACAGCCTGCAAATTGCAAAAAACGTAAGAATATTTGAATTTCGCCCCGTCGTTTCCACCTTAAGCCGTTTGTCCCAGTGGTCATTTGTAGATCTTTGACATTTGCCTGAGAGTCTAACAACCAGCCTTACGAAGGGGTATCTCGCTCTTTGTAAAATACTTGTATTCAGCTGCATCCGGTGCAGATTAGTTGGGAAAAGGCTAGGCAGATGATGATAATTTGATTTAGGTCCTATTTTGTAAAGTATCATCATCTGCCTAGCCTTTTCCCAAACTAAGTTGGGGTCGGCTTCCAGTCTTAACGGATGCAGCTGAGTACCAGTATTTTACATGAAGCGACTGCCTATCTGACCTCCACAACCCAGTAACTGGATAATACAATACCCCTTGGTAAGACTGGATGTCAGACTTTTCGCTTCTGACTACTCGTAACGACTGTCAAAGATCTACAAATGACAGCCAGGACCAACGGCTTAACGTGCTTTTCGAGGCACGGAGGAAAATCGTTATGTAATTATGGTCACCCATCCATGGACCAACCTCGGCAAGCACGGCTTAACCTTAAAGATCGACCCGTGCGGCTGTTATTTTTTAGCCTTGACATATCATATTTGTTGATATTGAAATAGTTAAGTTTTGGTCCTGAAAATCAACTGTTGTTTTTTTAACCCACTCAATGATAGTTTTAGCCCTTTGATCAACTCAGTAACTGGGTACTACCATACCCTTTGCTAACACTGTTTATAAGATTGTCGGGTTTCTAACTGCTGATTACATCAAAGATCTGCAATTTTTAAACCCACTCAATGATAGTTTTAGCCCTTTTAAGATCTACTCAGTAACTGGGTACTACTGATAAACAGTGTCCCTTTGCTGACACTGTTTATCAGATTATCGGGCTTCTGACTGCTGATTACATCAAAGATCTACAATTTTAAACCCACTCAAAGATAGTTTTAGCCCTTTTGGGTAAATGTGAAGATGAACCTAATTTGATTCCAAAAAATAAACGAAGCTTTCTAAAATCAGCTCCAAAACAATCAAAAACAGACCATCACAGTAAATAACTAGTAAAACAATAACGTACCCGTTTGCAATAATCACCCTCCATTAATCTACAACGGGAGAGCTTTCCGTTACAGTCCACAAATTAATTACATTACAGTACATAGATTACCAACATCTGAATAATAATTACGAATGCATTATTTTGTAGTGACGGATGGTTTCCTGGTTAATAGCTACGATTCGTGTGGCCAATAATGTTACCAGACTCATTATTCATTAATTTTTGCGACAGTTATAGGTTTATGTTATTAAAAATTTATTTGTGGTTAACTTACTGTTGAGTTTTTTTTATTTATTTTGTTTGGTGTTTAAACTGCGACAAAGCTGATTTTTTTTCGTTATTTTACGCAATATTGCACTATGTAGGATGTAGGATGATGATGTATTGTTACATTAACTGGTTTTATTAAAACGGCAATTTATTGAATTCGTATTTAGGAATTGACATGCTTTTATGAAGTTACCAACGTAACTACATTTTTTTAATTTGTATATTTTGTGTTTATTACTGTCTATGTACATGCTTATATTTCATTACATATTAGCATGTATCTAAATATTTTGTTCTCATTGAAGTGGCAACGCCTTCAATCTCTTTGACTCATTACCACCTGCTAGTTTTTAATCGTAATAATGTCTAGGTATACTTAAGTTATTGAACAATTTACAAAAAAAAAACTTGAGAGGTGTCAAGGGACACCCGGATGGAACGAAGTTCCTTTCACGTACATAATATCAATACATTTTAGATTTAAGCTAGTGTGCGAAAAATAAAATATTTAATTTAAGGAAGATTAACCCTTAATTCGAAGCAATACGTCTTTTTTAACTGCACAACCGAATTTGTACTTTGTAGTTCGGTCACTCAAAATAATAATCATATCTATCCTTACTCACATACACACCCCAATTGTACGTAATTTAAGGAAATTTCAACTTTATTTTAAAGAAATAAAGCTTAAAATAGCTTACCATAGCAAAAAGTGTCGTGACAACTTTTCGTAAGATTTTTTTCCGTCTAGCCCCCTTTCACAACGCGCGATAAGGAACTTCGTTCCAAAAAAAAAAGAAATTATTATCTGAGATAAAACAACATTGAGTTAGATTAATTTACCATCCCATCCATTAATAAATGTTTACCTTTTAAAATAAAAAAGAATACAAAACTATAAGCATGTCTGCCTACTGTATGAAACTTATTCACTAATGTGTACCTAGTCATCACAGCTACATTAATTACATGTTATAATTAGGCACTGGTAGTTTTGAAATATTATTTAAAAAATAATCCCTCCTTTAGTAAAATTCTCATCAATCATATTGTGAATAATTTACACATTAACAATTTCGTAATTACCAGCGTTTTATTATCCAACATTTTAAAATGGCCGTCGCATTATTGGTTACAACTATTTCTAGTAACTGAGGAGCTCGTGGCTAAATAGTAACACCAGCACGGGTCGATCTTTAAGGTTACGCCGTTGGTCCCGGCTGTCATTTGTGGATCTTTGACAGTCGTTACGAGTAGTCAGAAGCCAGTCTTACTAAAGTGTATCGTATTACCCAGTTAGGTACTGGGTTTAGGAGGTCAGATAGGCAGTCGCTTCATGTTAAATGCTGGTATTCAGCTGCATCCGGTTAGACTGGAAGCCGACCCCAACATAGTTTGGGAAAATGCTAGGCAGATGATGAACTATTTGTAGTAACTTTATATATAAAACAAACATAGGTTCATCACGCATGCTTGGAGTCTCTTTGAAGAATCGCATCCGGAACGAGATGATCCGACAGAGAACCAGAGTAGTCTACATAGCCCACAGAATAAGTAAGCTGAAGTGGCAATGGGCCTGCCATATTAGCCGTAGAACCGATGACCGTTGGGGTAGACGTGTTCTTGAGTGGAGACCGCGAATCAGCAAGCGTAAGGTGGGACGCCCTCAGTCTTGGTGGAGCGACGATCTTCGCAGGGTAGCTGGTAGCAACTGGATGAGAGTTACCGAGAATCTGGTTAAGTGGCGAGCGATTGAAGAGGCCTATGTCCAGCAGTGGACTGCGGTACGCTGATGATGATGATGATGAGGTTCATCACGCCTGTAATCCCTAAATCGTCAGGCAGAGATGTGACTAATAGTACAGCCACGTTTCACTAGTAATGCTTAAGTTTAGTAATAAAAGGCGAGATAATTACCATCAACCGGGCATAAATCTGGTCTCCGTGGTTGATATTCAGAAATTCCTGGTGGAAAACCCCAATAACACTTTGGCCAACCTGGGAATCGAACCCCAGACCTCATGCTCAGCAGTACCGCTTTAGCAGCGCCAATGGCTTTTATTTAAATTTTAATTTAATCAGCACGTTTTGTTAGTCACTGCAATGTTAATTAAATAATTGAGTTGTCACATAAAATATTAAAACGATTCGTGAATCGTGATGCTATTTCATTTAATTAAAATTTTCTCTTCATGTGTTAAGTATTTGTTTTGCATCACAAATGATAGTAATAAAATATTAATGTTGTGAAAATAACGTTGATAGTGTGAAAATTATATCATCTATACAAACAAATAAATTGAAGTGTCTGTTTGTTATATAATTAACCGCTTTTTACTACATGCATATGAATGTATATATACGGTAACATATACCAACATTACATTTTTAAATTTTTTGTATGTCTGTTTATTCCGGCTAATCTCTGGAACGGCTGGACTGATTTTGACGGAACTTTCACTGGCAGATAGCTGATATAATAAGAAGTAACTTAAGCTATTTTTATTTTAGAAAAAATCTAAATCCACGCGGACGAAGTCGCGTGCACAGCTAGTTGTACGATATTTAAATAGAATTTATATTTGAGGATTACATTCTAAAGAAAGGTTTTTTTTGATACCCGTAGTCGTTCAATTAGTGCTACTTAGATGTTTTTGTAATCATGAATTTAAAAAAAAACATTTACGCTTCAAAGGAAACTCGAGTTTTTCCATCATATTTATTTTGGATATAATGTCGACTACCTACCTACTCTTAATTTTTTATTGTCTGTTAACAGTCATTTAGAATAAGCTTTTCTTCTACTATCGCATTAAAGAAATTCCTTGCTTAAGGCAAGGAAGCAGTACTTTTTAAGATTTTTGAATGTCTGAAAATCTAACTATATTTGATATTTTCAATAAAAAAAAAGCAATTTAATAAAAAAATTACATACCCTCAAGTAAATCGTAAAGATAGAAACGCGATTTAGAATGAGTGGCTCGATAACTTTTTTTATCAAACGTGACACCAAATTAAAACAATTTTAAACATGTACTGCTAAGAGATTCTATCATGATTTTTGTAAAGTTATATCCAGAGGTCGGAATTAGGTAGAGTTATTTAAGTACTTAAACTGATTTCATACAGCGAAAGAATAAAGTGGATATGCCACAAATCACGAAAAAAAAAAAATTAAGAGCAGAAAAATCCCGTAATTTATTAAAACTAAAAGTTATTTACTTTTACAGAATTTGAACCATCCGAAATCGGATGTCCGAAGTTGCAAAAGTCCAATGCGCACGGTTTTGCCACATTTTGTAGTTCGCACAACATAGCGAAGATCCATAATAATATCAACATTTCGATGCAAGTACTTAAATTACTCTACCTATTTCCGACCTCAGGTTACATCAAAACATAGCGCTTTTTATTTTGAAGTAAATGTTGAAAACATATTTTATAATTTCGTTATCATTTTTTTCCAAGAAGATAAAACAATAAAAATTTAGGCATTATTTCGCTCACCCAGCGTACATTGTACTGCAACCTTGTTTTAACAAATGTATTACCAACCTAACAGCTCAAGAAACACCAACGTCTCAACTATCAATATTTGCATTAAAATTATTAAGCCAACATAACGGCAATCGCCAATGTGTTTGCAAATACTAGAGCCATAATCAATAGCTCGGAATATGGTCGCAGCTTATGTAATTATTAACTAAGTACACAGCCTCCATCGCGGTATCCTTGTACTCATTCGGCAAACAATGTCCAATGTACAGTAAACAAATAATATGCCATGAATAATAGCCGTTAAGTTGGCTTTGACACTTATGATGGCGACCTGTCATTCGTGGTTGGGGTATTAAGAAAATGTTGTGACAGCTGATTATGACGTTTGAGCGCAATGTGTTATCGATAGTTTAATGCAATGTCTTTTCTATTAGGTTACAACAATGTTTTCAAAACCAAAAATAATAATAAAAAAACGTGGGTATCAAGTTCGAACACAAGACCTCTGATTTTTTAGATTCATGTGAGTATTGTATAATTATCACTTGTTTCGGTGAAAGAAAACATCGTGAGAATCTGCCCATGCAGAGAATCATCATCATCATCAGCCTATAATGTTCCTACTGCTGAGACACAGGTCTCCTCTCTATGAGAGGGAGTTGAGCTATAATTCACCACGCGGCCCAGTGCGGGTTGGTAGATGTCACATGTCTTCGAGTTTTTAGTTCTAGGACATGCCGGTTTCCTCACGATGTTTTCCTTCACCGTTTTTGAGGGCAGCGGTGATGAAATAATTAATTTCAAGGTTACCCGGTCAGGCAAGTTTTATTGAATTTTTCCCTCAAAAATTGCTCATTGGTAGCCACGGAGTCTGTATATGCCCAGTTAATTGCAATAGGCTCGCTCCTGTATTATTATGGAACTAAAACATGGGTGGGTATACTAGGTATTAGGTACATCTCTGACTAACCCAACTCAGGCGTGATGTTTATGTTATTTAAAAATACATCCTAACAGCGGAAATATTACAGGCCGATTATGCATGCTTTTCATCAAAATATCACCTTAGATAATCCAGTTTTCGGCTCAAACGCGCTCGCAACGCATCATAATAATAGTCAAAACAATAATTCTCATCCGATTTAATTCAGTTTGGGCAAACACAGGCAAAACAAAAGCAGCTAACTCCGACATTGTGAACTAACATGGCGTTCGAATCGTTCTAATCGGATTCGTGTACACCATAACATGCACGTGGGGAGTAAGGGGTATATAGACTGGTTTCGATATTATTGTTGATGGAGATAGACAGTTTAAGGCACCTTTGCACTGTACGTCTACCATGAGTTTTAACAATCTACACTAGCTAGCGTCTGTAGTTAAAAAAATGTATGAAAACTTTTACAGCGCCTCTAGCGGATAGTTGGGTACTAAAATGCGCAGTATGAGTCACTATAGTTATCTATCCTACGTCACCGTGTAGTAAACTAAACTACAGCGACTGCAAGTTTGGGCTTTATTCGCTTAGAATTTGGTAGTAAGCACCAACACAGATCATGGTACCATTGAAAAAGCTAACTGTAGTATTTGCGTATTGACGAAACTATTGCAGTTACGTCAAGCGATCTAACTATGACAACTCATGGTAGATCAGAGATCGTTAGCTTGCGTAGGCGTTAACGTCGCGTAGACGCTGTATTAATTCATATGATGTAAGTTGCGTCAGGTAAACGTGATTGCACAGAAAACTACGCCGCGTTTGCGCAGCGTTTGTGTATCGTCTACGGTGCGTTCACAATACGACATGATATGCATCAACTGGCTAACAGTAGCTCAACCCTATAGAAATCACGCATCCAAGTCAGTCATTAGTAGTCGTAGTAATTATTGTGAGGTTTCTCGTATTTTGGATTTTATTTATTTATTTATTCTGTATATATATTTATTAGTATGTACCTATTTAAGTGTATCTATTAATGCTAGCAAAATGGTATTTTTCTTTCTTTATTTTTGTACTCTGCCACCATGCTGTCCTATTTGACCCAAAGTTTGACTGGTAGAAAATGCCTTGTGGCATTAAGTCCGCCTATGTCCCACCAATGTACGTGAAGTTTAAATAAATAAATCAAGAGTATAAGGTGTGTCATTTGCAGCAGGTCCTAGATCCTGTTGCAGATATTTTAGTCAGATCGGCAGAATTCATCACCTGTCTAGTCTTGTCCCAAACTTCCCAAACTTTGTTGGGGTCGGCTTCCAGTCTAACCGGATACAGCTGAGTATCAGTATTTTATATGAAGCCACTGCCTATCTGACCTCCACAACCTAGTAACTGGGTAATACGATATTCCTTGGTAAGACTGGATGTCAGACTTGACAGATGACTACTACCCCTTGGTAAGACTGGATGCCTGACTTTCCGCTTCTGACTACTCGTAACGACTGTCAAAGATCTACAAATGACAGCCGGGAGCAACGGCTTAACGTGCTTTCCGAGGCACGGAGAAAACTCGGTACCTCTGTGAGAACTGATTATCGATTAATAAAAGCGTACAACCAAGCAGTGGTAAGGATTGACGAAGTTTTTAACGTAGTTCTTTACTCAATTCCTCTCATCGATTTCGATTTCACAGAAACTTATCTATCTACCTACATATTTTTATGAATGTCAATCCAATCCTTCGTCTAAAACCAGACAAATCGATATCATGTGTACGCACCTTATGCACGAGGTTCATTACAATGCTATGTCGGCAAATACGGGGGTAGTGACGGTCTGGCTTTATTATGATGCAAAATGCGAGTACACGTGAAGCGAATTCAGAAGAAAATGTTATAAATTAGCACATTGGTTGGATTAGCTTCCGAGTTAAGTAATTTTCCATTTGCGTGTTTCGTTCTGGGAATATTTTTACTTTAGAATTCGAGAAGTGTTTTTTTTAAGAGCGTTTATACCTTACGGCATTTCATACAAACTTTCAAGTCCTTATTTTCAGAAATGACTGAACCGATTTCAGTGAAATTTAATAAACCTTTTCATTTCGAAAAGGTTTAAAAAAAAAGATTATTGGAAATATCTGTTTCTATAGATAATTTGTAATCAGTCTTACACATATAGCTGTCACACTATTTTTCGAAAATGTTTTTAGTAACTTTTTCAAAAGTGGAAAGTTTTATGTTCTATTTCAATATTCAATTATATTAGCACTTCTCAATAGATTTATTTTTGTTTAAACAAATCTTGGTCAATTTATAAACAAATCTCCACAGTTTCATGAATTAAACAGAAGCCCGTATATCACTAGAGCACTAGCATCAAACTATTGTACAGGCCAGCAGTCAGCACTATCGACGTATAACACAACATTTCACAACAGACGGCATATCACTAGCAAACTTGTAGCAGTCGCGAAGCCACCACTAGGCTACTAGGTTGGTAATAAATAAACAGGGTGTGTGTTCAGCCCGATAAGACTTAGTCGCAGCGACGTACGCCCCCTGCACCCCTGATCACCCCTCCAGTACCAGATAGACACCTAGACGTCATTATACATTACACTATACCCCTATTGTTTTATTTGTCAGGTCACAAAATGCAGTGAACTGGTGCCGCGATGAGATTGGGCCGTCTAAATTCGGGCTTAAATTTTAATCACCGGTTAAACCTTACCCGTACCGAGTTTCTTCGCTCTATATTGAAAATTCCGACGTCATTTTCTTGAATGTGTGCTTTTTAATCAGGCCCGGATAATTTTGAGACGTTAGCGTGACAGTGTTGTGTAGCCTTTATTCGTATTTATGGAACGGGATGAGAATACTAAGTCCGTAAGATAAGAAAACGAAGTAACGCAAAAGGAATTATTCTTCTAAGTGGTTTGTACAGTAATCGTGGAGCTAGGAACGTTATTTTTCACCCGACTTTATTTTTACGCGGAGCTACATCGGCGGCCGGTATCGAACAGGATTCTAATCAATTTAATTTATCAGGGATCGCCCCGGAGGCAGCCATTCACTTCATTTAATGCGCGTATTTTGCGGCAAAGCTGATTGTTTTGAACCATTCGGCTGTACGGTCCATTTAGATTAATTATTGGATTACTTAATTTCGCTGCGGTATATTTTGTACCTTCGTTGTATAGAAAATATTTATGTAAACGTACTGTTTTGTTTTTGAAGCTAATTAGGTAGTGTTGTGGAAGATATTTGCTTATGTAATAGAAATAAAACTGTGTGAGTACTTGAGTAGGCCTTGGGGCCGATTTTCTTTTCTAAGTCCGTATTTAGTCCCGCGTCTTAATCTTGGTAGTACTTAATGTTGATAGAGGTTGGTTAATTAGTTTTGGTGTTCCGACATTTTTCTAAATTTACTTTCTGGTTTGTGACTCAGAATGAAATATAATTCGCATCATTATTTCAAAGCTTTGAATTAAGGAAAATGTTGCAAGAAATTAACTAACTGAGGCTTTACCTATAAGATCTAATGTTAGTTTTTTCGTCATAAGTCGAATTGGTGGATATTACAAGTAGGTACACTAATGATATAAACAGCCGTTGTATTTTGCTATGCCAACGATCAAACATGATGAATAAGAGTTAAAATGCAACGTTTTAAATTAATACAATATTGATCTATGAAACACGAGAATTATTGCTATTACACTCATGTGAAATTAATATCTATACAACAGTACATACAAACCTATGCATAGTGATTTATGTACAGTAATAGAGAAGCCGAATTCGATATTGTTTGCCTTACAAATTGCATCATTGATTATATTCATGCCGGCCGAATTGCGGCGAACGCTAAATCAACGGTTCAATTGAAGTATTGAGGGAGAGAAATAGGTACTGACCGCGTCAGTCCCACGCCAATGTAAGGAGCATTAATTACCCTCAAGATTAAATAAGAAAGGCGCCAATCGGAGGGAATAAGGGTGGAATTACGACACAGCCAGCATTTGTCCCGTCGACTAATAAAGGAGACAATATTGCACTCGATACGTATAAATGTGCGAGCAGTATTTGGGGCGTGATATTAATTTCGGCAGTAATTGCTATCGGTTTCCACCCGAGGCTGCTGCCATGAACCATGAATACGGGAGTTACCGCTATTTGTTCCTGACGTTGCGGTTTAGGGTTTTACCTCGACCCCGCTCTCGTATATTTATTTTCTTGGAGTTTTGTACAAACAAATAGAGATGTGGATTACGGCTTCATCGCTTCGATAGTTCGAGCCTAAATTTTTCAAATAAACCACTGCTTTGTTTTACAATTAGCAGCCTTAATATAAATTTTTGTTTAGTTGAAATTCGAACCTAATATTATAAATGTGAAAGTAACTCTATTTGTCAGTCTGTATATTACCTTTCAATGTTTTACGGTTGAATGGATTCGTATGGGCACAAGGATCAAAACTTGGGGTTTTTCATAGGATATTTGACAAACCCTTTACATCAGGTAAGTTGCGCGAACGTAAATCTATTCATATGACGGAAAAAGTAATTTATAAACTAGTCAAACTCAAACTCAAAGCATTTATTTCAATTAGAGCTTTACAGGCACTTTTGAATGTCAAAAACGCGAAGCTACTGTACCAGTCACAAGGCATAATATCTGGTGAAAGTGCCGTAGTTGCCCATTCCAAAGCGTAGATCTCTATGGAGAAGAATGGGCAAGAAACTCCATGGACACTCTTTTAAATCAAAATATGTTTCAAAAGTAGTAGAAGGTACGTTCCCGTGAAATAATTTTGAGGTAAAAAAAAAAAGCTAATTAGACATACTTAAACATACAAAACATATCAGTTTAAAGGTGTAAAGAAACCTGCCGATGAAAAATATAAAAATCCCTTCTAAAAATATCTTGAACAGACAGACAAAACACCACCAATTTCTAGCAGAGATTGTGATAAATTAATCGCTCCATACATTTGTATTTTCCTTGTCGTACCATTGGTCAGCACTAGTGGACACTGACAAGCGATTCGTTTAAGTTGTAACCGGATAACCGTTACGGTAGTGGTAGTATCAAAATCTCTTCATACATAAATTAAAGGAGCGCGGTTTGGTCTGCTACCGGCTGAACCGTTTTAGCGCTATTGTGCATAACCAAAGAGGGACACGAAACAACAGTTCCCTGTGTTAAACCAAAAGGTAAGGATGAACATAAATAGTTAAAACATGGGGATGCTATTTATAAAACTTCTTCCTTTATCGTGTGGTTAATGCCTAAAATGGTGTCAGCTTTTTATGCCGCCCATTGGCCTCTGATTTTGGTTTTACATGCCGTCGAGAAATATCTCTCAAGCATGATGGTTTCCTCACGATGTTTTCTTTTACCGAAGCAAGTGATTATTCTACAATACGCACATGAATCCGAAAAATAAGAGGTGAATTTTGCAAAATATGGTGTTACTATTTAGAAAAATTAAATTAATAAAGTCAACTGACATAAACTTTCTGGAAATCGATCCTATACGAAGCCAATATGAAATGTTTTACACCGATTGGAATAACAAAAACTATTCATAAGCTTATTACCACCGTTTTGTACGAGAGAATTGAGTTGTTCCTCTTTTGCAAGTGGAAGAAAATAAGGCACGTCCCCTTAAAGATAAGTACGACGTAACTCCATTCGGTAAAGGGCCTCTCCACTCGTAGCTCCGCGTAGTGGCTCCAAGTTTACGAGAGCCTCCCCGCTCCCCGTATCGGTGTGAAGATCGGGCCAGATAGGGGTTATCGGAAGGTGCAGTGGAGGTCGATTAGAAGTGGTCGGGTTGCACATAGTCGGCTTGATGCGCGGTGTGAACGGAGGCCCTCGTTATTTTCAATTTCCATACACGAACGCCCTTCCCTCTATACGCTTTCGTATACGAGTATGAGATGCGAGTGTATTAAGCCATGAATCTTATAAAGACCTGATCTGATTTAATATGTTCCCGAGGATGGGTACGATTGTTTTTGGATGTATGAAATACTAATAAAGCGGAGTTTATCGATGACAGGCTTTTGTGTACGGTACGCTTGCGTGGAACTTCGGAAGGAATAAAATTTCAATAATTTATGAACATAATTTCGTTGGCACACGGATTGGGATTGCTTCATGGCGTTTTCAGTTTACGGGGATTCCCATTCATTTTATATAATCCTTAAGTCACCTCTTCGTTTACTGAAATACGGAATATTAAAATACCTGGAACAACATTACGACACGGCATTTCTTCCTAAAATACATTACTCGAGAAAAACCAATTAAACACGTGATAAGACTCGTCTTTCGAAACGTGGCGAAATTCAAATTAATTTAAGACATTTTGCATTATCATAAGCTTTAAAAAAAGGTTTTTTTCCGGCATACAGTATCACAGGAAAACTCCATTATGAAACCGCTTACGTGAATTTTTAGCAAAATGAAATGAGCGTTTGTGTATAACTGTACGGTATAATAAAAAGAGATTGGTACTTATGCATTAGCTAATATGTTGGGGCTGATTAAATTTTACACTTCTCGGATTTGATAATTGTGCTGTGATATTATTTTGTATTCAGTGTGGGAAGGTTTAAAAGATTATATGTATGAATATTATGAGTATCTGTTGGTTATTGACTGTTTTTTTCGAGGTGACTTAATATATACATTTTGATCAATGTAGAAATGTGCATCTCTTCTTAATGTGAACATCATCATCTAGATGTAGCGTACAGGGTTTTATATTATATTTTTTTGTTGTTATTTTTCAAAAACATTCCCTGGCGTATGTACAAAAACTGTGAAAAATTTCATCAAAATCGATGCAGTAGTTTAGAACAGACATTTTCTTATGTTTAAATATAAATACATCTAATATCCATCTAGCCAGATGAACCTACAGTAATAACTGTAGTAAGAAAATAATTTAATATCTTAGTCAAAAAGTGCCAGAAAATCACTATTCACTTTTTTATGTAAGTGGGTACATGATTCTTTTAGTAGAAGCGTGTCTTGGCATTAAGCCGGGTAACACTAGGACTAAAAATTCTTCCGCTTTCTTATTAAAATAAAAATTAAACTGAAATTGTTCCTAGAAGACTACTATTTATAGGCTTTTTTCTCATATATTTTTATAAGATTCGTGATGTTTTTAAAGGAAAATACCATAAATACATTAATGAAGCTTTTTAGGTACGTACCATAAATAGATTTCAGAACCAAAATGCGACCTCGGAAAATGTTGACTTTTATCAACTTTTTATAAATAAAATTAATCTACTTAGCTATCATAGAATTTGTTTGTCGTATCATAATGCTGAACATAAATTTATCTTCAGGTACCTATTTGCTAAGTCTTAACAACTTTGTTAGAAATTATGTAGGTACCTAGGTACATTCAACAATACAGTTAGGTATACAGGCAAAAAAAAACCATCCACGGCTATTACAATATTCAATAATATAAGTAACATTTAAAACATAAGACTAGTACTCCCTAGTCTTGTGTTTTATTGTAATAGTAGTTGATAGTAGTGGATTTTTGCCTGTATACCTAACTGTTTTGTTGACTGTAAATGATTTTATCATTTCGCTAAAATTGAGGCCGGACTGTAAATGATTTTATCATTTCGCTAAAATTGAGGCCGGAAAGCACGATACCAAAAAGGCGAAATTGAGACAAATTAAACGGTTGAATAAAATACGTAATCATGCATTACAGTTGTAGCCCCAAACGACATTTCCAAGAACTATCTCACCTTTATTTTCCGAGGTATCATTTCCGTTCCAAGAACCTAAACCTGTCCGAATCAAACTAACACTAGAGAGAGCAATCGAGGAATTACGAAACTCACAAAGAAAACCGAGCTACGAGTATATTCGCCCGTGACAGTTTTCTCGGGAAGCAAACCCACTCAAAAATATTAAGGAAGCCTTGTTATTATTATAACACATTTCTGGCAACACCTGTAGGTAGCAAGCCGTCGGTGTACAACGAGAAAATTGTATTTCCATTTTTACAATTTCAATTTAGTATTAATTCGAGGCCCGAGAACGGTCGGGCGCGCCGCCACATGTAAAATATGGATCGGCTAAGTGAAATTAAAATGCTCTATAAATTGTGATTTTTGCAAGTCCTAAAGTGGAGAAGGCTTTTTATTATTTATCGCCTCCCGGTCGCGGCCAGCTCCCCGCTTACTGAAAATCGCTGTGTTATTATTCAATTTACTTGTTTGAAATATTAACTTCGATGTGAATAATCTTTATATAATCATGTCTTGTGGACTGGACACTCTGGCTTTTTATGGAGTTGTATTTTTAGGACGAAGCGTTTGAATTAATTTGGATTATTACGCCAAAAAGAATAAGGGGCGTTTAAATAATTCATGTTTTTGAAAATCAGTCGGTTTTAAAAATCTTTACAATGTAATGTCAACAGCTTAAGGTCTAAAATGCCTAGAAAGACTCGACCTAAGCCGTCTCAATTTTACAGCAAAAATATCAGTCTTTATCATCTTCTTTTCACTTCAGGTCTCAGTCTAAATGTCTGAGAAAATCTACCTTCAATTTCATCATTAAAACTAAATCCAGGATAAGATATTCCAAGGCCGTATTTTACTTTAAAAAAGTAGCTGAACAAACTTGAAGGTTGTGCAAAACAAATATAAGCGTCATTAGGATGGCCGTGTCGGGTCGTCGCGCAATCAGGGAGACAGTTCAGCTTGTCCACTTGTTCCTGTTTCTGTGGACACTACACGGTTCTAATGTCTCACGAAGAGTTTTAAATGTAGATAGGAAAAAGCTAAGGATTTGGAAAAAACCGTTTTAGAGACTTTTCTGTACGTGTATGTTTTTATAGACGCTTTTCAAACTGCGCTTATAATTGGCATTTATAGGTTAACTTTACCGAAGAGACTGAACGCGATCAGCATATTTAAACCGCGTTCAAGAGCCGCCTGTGTTAATATTCCACAGAAATTACGATACTTAGGTACAACACTTGAACTCCGTTTTGGTGTGCTGTCGAACATAACATAAAGGATAGTTATGTACCCAATTAAATGAGTGTGTTATCAGGTACTTGTTTTGAATAGTAAATAAAATGAATTTTCTTTTTGTTCCAGAGGCTTTGGTTTCATCACATTCGGCGACCCAGCTAGCGTAGACAAAGTATTAGCTCAAGCAACACACGAATTAGATGGCAAAAAGGTAAGTCTTTACATAAACTTCATTCAAACTCCTTCGAGCATAATATATCAAACGTAGAGCTCAATAAAAGAAAGAAAAAAAAATGCACCGCGATGGTTCAATAGCAGTGCCATAAAATACGAAAAACTTAAGTTACTTTGAAGTTATTTTTACTTCATAAGATTCGCCCAAAGAACTTGCGAACTATGCAAAATAGGTTTGATAGTAATTTACAAAAAGTAGAAGGATAATAAAGTCATACTTTCTACTTCATTTTGTGTTTTTTGTTAAGTTTTATTCAGATTTTTGTGCTCAACTGAGTGAACAGGTTACTTTGAGTGTCTCTTTCTTTATTAAGTTTCTTTAAATATGTCTTCAATATCGCCTTATGGGTAATACATTATTGAATATATTTGGCACGTTTTAAAATACTAGTTACCATACTAATATTAGATACAATCTTCTTGTGTTTAAAATGCTCATCATGTCAATCTAAAGACATAAAGATGTCTCATAAAAACTGCACATTATAACAATTTTAATAATACATAAAACTTTGCCTTAAATACATCTTTTACATCTTTTCAACAGTAAAGGCCATTTATCTCCTTTAAATAATTTTATACGACATTAAAATGAGCTCTGTCATTTATTTTCGTCCTCTTTTATATCTGCTGCAAGACAGTTTTTTGTCACAAATGTCCCAGATTTATAACCCTTCAATAAACTGAGTTCGTCGTATTTTCAAGGGCTTATTTAGCCTTAACCCTGAAACTGCTCAGAGGGCTATTTTTTTCTGCGCCTTGATTCACAAAATATATGATTTTCTTAGCCTCCCTTCTCGTACATAGATACGATATTTAATCAAAGGAGTTTACCGTTGCTGACTGGCAGTAAAGGCGAAAACACACTTACGTGTCGTGGCGTATCGTGACGCGCCAGAAGCATATCGGTTTCATACATTTAATATGGTTAGGGACATATTTGCATGGCGTGTCGTGTCGCAACGCGTTCTGTCGTGGCGCCGACTGCTCGCCGCCGATTGCGCCAGAGCGGTGGAGGGGTTTATGACGCGACATGACAGAATAGGCAAATGTGTTTCTATACCGCGTGGCTCGTGGCGCGAAACTCTAGCGGACATTTTTATAATAATCACATATTATATTTGCAGCATGTTTCTGATAAATTTCTGAATGAAAAGTTTTATATGACACAAAGTGTAAAGAGTTTGAGGATCATTTAATCAGAAATATTATCCGAATTCGAAGAAAACATCATGTACGTTCAAACGCTGCAAAGGTTCGAAATGTACTGTTCAGAAAAAACGCCAGAGCACGCCACGACACGACACGTTAGTGTGCACACTCACCGTCACGACAGTAAGCATCATGACACGCCACGACACGTAAGTATGTTTCCGCCTTAAAAGAAATAGGAAAAATTCTGCGTTATAGGAAAACAGTAAAACTACAGTTCTTGTTGGATATATTGATAGAAAAATAAACAACAAAAATCGTTTTATTCAAATCAATTGTTTACATAATAATAAACGCCCAAGTGCCTGAACTTGCGAATTTTCGCCTAAATTATGGCGCAACGTTCGATTTTTAACGCACACCTCAGCGTCGAAAATTGAAACTTCAAAATTGTCAAAGTATTTAGGGATTATGTTAGTAAAAACGCGCATTAAATTCCTTTCAAAAGTCTCAAGTAAAATAATAGAAGATAAATGAACAGAAGAAGAAAAAAGATTAGTTTCAAGTAAATTACGATTGAAGGTTGTTTGCTTTCAATGGAGCGTTTCTTAAAAGAGATTAGATTGGCCACTCAAATCAAGAAATGAACAATCTTATTCACTATTGGTTAACTTCAAACTATGCTTTTGGTTTTTTTTTATAGTAGGAATTATTCATTTCTGCAGAACTGTCCTTTATTCTGTTTGAATTTCTGTTTTTTGAAGTAGTAGTTTAGTGTTTTTTTTTTCTTTTTTAGTTGTAGCATAGTTTTTTTTTTTGTAACAACAATAATGTATGAGGTATCAATTTATTATATTCCGTTTGTTTAGCGCTACTCAACACATGATGTTTTTTTTACTTAATGTCTCACAAAAAAAAGATACGCTTTTTTTTAAATATCACCCCACAATGGAACCTTAAATAATTGCATACAAATCTAAAAGGCGGTAATCTTATGAACAGCAAAAATAAACCAAAGAAAATGGGGTAGGACGGAGGGTAACATCAACCAGTCATTATATCGCAGTGCTGTCATTGCAATACTTGATACGCTATCATTACACGTGCGAAGCCCCACTTGCTGCCGTTTTCCACACAAACGGAAAAAGTATCCACGATAAACGTAAAATTATACGCAGACACGGTGACATTAATTACGGTGTTGTATGTTACCTCTCCTCCGGCCATATACGCCCGCCGCCACCATATTATAGTGTTAAATCACAGCTGCCTTTAATATTTATACACGAAAATCTGTTTTACTACAATTAAATAACGTGCAATTTTAATTCGGGCGGCTGACTTGTGGCCTGCGTCAAACTTATAGTGCCCATTTACGCAGGCGCGGCGCGTGGAGCGGGGCGGTGCGCGGCGCGTTCCGCTTTAAATTCAAACATAAGGCGATGTATGAGAGCGTTTACGGAGAAGCGGTCTGACGCCCGTTTGCTTGAGATATAGGCGGCCGACGCGGCGTTATGTCAAACAGACAATACAAGCAAACGGCAGTGCCCGGGTTCGATTCCCATACGGAACGAATTTACAACGTCGTAGTTTTATCCGAAAATAATCATTTTGTTTTTATTTTAAATTTTGTAGTAATTTTTTTTCGTAAATTGTTCAGTTTTTACTAGCTTTTATTTAACTTGCAATGTATGTATGTATGTTTGTTTGGGTAGAATCTTGGAAGCTAAATTAGAACCACTTCCCGATGTCCGATTGAGCTGAAATTTTGCACACACCTTTGGTTGTAAGAACAGAATATTAATATGACAGACATAACTTAATCCTGCAGCCTGGATCGTCTCCTCACGAGAGAACTCCTCAACGGTTAATAGCACAGACATGAAACTTTGCATACAAGTTTATATTTGATGGATAATCACGATTTGTATAATGAACTCATCCTGCAGCCAGGATCGTTTTCTCACGAGGGCACTCCTCAACGGTTAATAGCACAAACATGAAACTTTGTATAGATACGAGTTCCATTTTGTTGAATAAACATAATTCCTGTCGTTTCCACGACCAGGATTTTTTCTCAAAAGTCCTCAACGGTTAACAGCACGGATATGAAAAAAGTGTTGCGATAATGATGTGACAGAAACGATTACAGCAAATATCAAAAAAGTTTAAAACAAACTTTTATAATGATGCACCGAAAAGAAGATATCTAATCTTGGAGTAAATGGAAACGATAAAAGATAGTTTTTATAGCATTTACCATTCACGCGACAAGCTTATGTGAAAACTATTCTTTATCGTTTATGTAATGTTTAATTTAAGTAATGTTACAACAAAAAAAAACACAAAAAATATATTCTTAATGCCTGTGATTTGATCCTGCAACTTCTGATTTTCAGTCCAATCGCAGTGCCACCAGGCCATTTACTACGTTCTATTCTAATACATGATAATTATGACGATTGTCAGTTTTCAAACAGTTGATAAATATGGTCCCACGTTGGGCTACAAGCGTTCGACGCCGCGTCCGCCGCGGCGTTATGTCAAACGCTCAAATACAAGAAAATGGTTCCACGTTGGGCTGCAAGCGGTCCACGCGGCGGTATGTCACACGGACAAGTTTCCAGCATACGGCAGTGCCCGGGTTCGATTCCCATCCGGAACAAATTTATAATGTCTTAGTTTTATACAATAATAATCATTTCATTTTTATTTAAAAAAAAAAAAGTTTTTTTTTTTTTGAGCGTTTGTATATCTGACCTCCACAACCCAGTTAGTACTGGGTAATACGATACCCCTTGGTAGGACTGGTTGTCAGACTTTCGGGCCACTGAAATTATTAACTAGTGATTGCTGATGATTAAAACGTAAAGTACGAACGAAACTTTTTTTCGAGAATTTAGCTAATATGGCAACATTCATCGTCAATCAAAACAAAAAATACCATATTTGTCATAAATATTGTCTCTTCTCTGTCTTGATCAATTAAAATCGTAATGTTTGGTTTTGTTGTGAATAGTTTTGCATATTATTTATTTACCCGTCTTATTTGTTTCGTGGTGAAGTAGACAACACGAGAATGTTAAGGTGTGCAGAGATGATGGCGACTAAAACAATGCCAAAGATTACAGTTGTGGCTAGCATATGTGGGGAACATCGTAATACGATGTTCCCCACATATGCTAGTGGTGAAGTAGACAACACGAGAATGTTAAGGTGTGCAGAGATGATGGCGACTAAAACAATGCCAAAGATTACAGTTGTGGCTAGCATATGTGGGGAACATCGTAATACGATGTTCCCATACTATGGGGAATATGGTAATGCCGATGCTGATAGAATGCCCGCGACGCCGGGCTCTCTCTTATTTGAAGAAGTTCTAATAAGTTCACAATGATATGCTGCTTAAAATAAATGTTTTATTCAACTTCGTAATTCATGTTTTATTTTTGCCTAGTCCATGGCGCAATTATACTTGGTCGTTGCCCGAATTCGATTGCCTTTGGAATTCATCAAACGACCAAGTGTAAATGAACGCGGCCGAGTACGCGAACACACTCGTCCAACTACATTTTTTTTCCACTATTGTAAGCTTCTATGTATTCCATTGCGATGACTAGTGTAATTACGCCATAGAAGAATCACCGCTCTAAGGCGGTGATTCTTCTAGGCTAGGCAGACGCCTAGCCTTTTCCCAGCTATGTTGGTGTAGTGGTATGTAACCCACACGGTCGATTTTCAGTCTATGCAGATGCAGCTGAATACCAGTATTTTACATGGAGCGACTGCCTATCTGATCATTAAAGAGTAAGCGACCCAAAATCATTAAATATCGTGATGAGTTGTGCAAATGCTCTGCAGCATGGATAACAAGACAGGCTTGAAATTTTACGTAATTAGGTTACATTGGATTGTAAATTAAGATGAAATTATCATTCATCTTATAATAACAATTATAAATTGTCCAATTTACGATAAAAAATAAACATTTTTTTTTTTTTTTTTAATAAAAATAAAATGATTATTATTGGATAAAACTACGACATTATAAATTTGTTCCGTATGGGAATCGAACCCGGGCACTGCCTTTTGCTTGTATTGTCCGTGTGACATAACGCCGCATAGACCGCTTGCAGACCAACCTGGATCCATTTCCTTGTATTTGATCGTTTGACATAACGCCGCGGCGGACGCCGCGTCGCACGCTTGTAGCCCAACGTGGGACCATATTCTTCAACTGTTTGAAGACTGTCAATTTTCATATCATGCATTAGAATAGAACGTCTATTTCGAACCAGGTGTCAATGAAGTACATAGTCTAGTGGTACTGTGATCGGACTGTGAATCAGTAGTTGCAGGATCAAATCCTAACACGTAAGGATTTTCTTTTTGTGTTTTTTTTTGTTAATGATGTTTAAATATTACTTTTTAAAACTAGGACACTGTTTTATTTTAATGCACTATGTAGGATTTTCAAATCATTATAAAATATCTGTTTTAAAAATATATACTTGCTTTTAGTTTTTGAACCATTCAAAAAACAGATAATCGTAAATAACAAATAAAAATCGAACAAAATTTACGAAAAAAAAACACAAATAAAAATAAGATAAAAACAAAATGATTATTTTTGGAAAAAAACTACGACATTGTAAATTTGTTTCATATGGGAATCGAACCCAGGCACTGCCGTATGCTTGTATTGTCCGAGTGACATAACGCCGCGTCAACCGCTTGCAGCCCAACGTGGGACCACTTCTTTCAAGTATTTGAGCGTTTGACATAACGCCGCGGCGGACGCGGCGTCGCACGCTTGTAGCCCAACGTGGGACCAATTTCTTCAATTGTTTGAAAACTGACAACCGTCAATTATCATGTATTAGAATAGAACGTCTATTTTACACCAGTGTCAGTGAAGTAATTGGCCTTGTGGTATTGCAGCCGGACTGTGAATAAGATGATGCAGGATCAAATCACAGATGTTTAAATAATTGTTTTGGTATTTTTTCTTCTTGTTCTTTTTTTTTATGCTGTAAAATATTACTTTTTGTAACTAGGTGTACTGTTTTATTTATATGCATCTGTATGATTTTCAAATCATTATAAAATATGTAGTTTAATAATATATACTTTTAGTTTGTGAACCATTCAAAGAACAGTTAGGTAATCGTGAATAACAAATAAAAAAAGAACCAAATTTACGAAAAAAAAAACAATAAGAAAATTAAAATAAATACAAAATGAGTATTTTGGATAAAAGTACGACATTGTCAATTTGTTTCCTATGGGAATCGAACCTGGGCACTGCTTTAGGCTTGTATTGTCAGTGTGACATAACAAATCAAATGGTCCCACGTTGGGCTTCAAGCGTTCGACGCGTCTCCGTAAACGGCAAAAACGCCAGACGCGCCGCGCGACGCCTATTGCAACGCCCCGCGCCACGCGCCGCGCCTGCGTAAATGAGCCCTTACTGTAGCAAATTAATAATACCAAGCATTACCTACGTTTTTTTTTAAACGCACTATAATTTTCGTTCATTAACCATTTTTACGTTACATTAACCAAAAGTTGCGTATTTTCTAGTTCCGGCTTCAATATAAAATACTAGGCATGTTTTCGTATGATGGAAATGGTTTTGTATTTACGCCAATTTATTACGTTCATTGTCCATTTATTCTGGCTTCGAATGTATTTTAGGAACAGACGAATGGGTCAACTGTTGCGAATGTTTTATTATACAAATAAAACGAAATATTTCGATAAAGAGTACAGTTTCCGCCAAGTATAGTGGTAAAAACATAAGAGATACCGTTATTTATATAACGTCTTGCCATTTATGTAGATAATAATCATCTTTGTATCTTGGGATTCGAGACACATTACGAGCTCCGTTCCGAGCGTTCGCTGTGTACAGATAGAGAAAAAAGTCGATTACTATCGCTCGCCACGAAATAATCCAGATAAATTACAGCTCCCGTCGTTGTTTACTTTGATTAAATTGTAGTCGACTGGCGGAAGATTAGCTGAAGCCTCGCAAATCGAGCGAGACGAGAGAGCATTTTCTCAATTTACATAGAACGAACGCGGAAGTTCGCAACTGTGTTTACACTACACGATTTTATATCGACTATTGACACTATTGTTATTCGCGACAATTACTATTAACGACTCCGCGCTGTTATTATTACTCTGAATACATGGCGGCTTTAGTGGTATACGGAAACAGTTGATACAAATACATTACAATGTAAATGAACCACGGAGGTAGCAAAATGCTTTAAATCTATCGTTCAACAAAAAAAGCGTCGATACAAAAAAAGTGGAAGTATTAATTAAAAATACAGCGTTGGCTGAAGATTCGGAAGAAAATTAAAACCTTTAGAGGATATTTCAAGCTCCGGATAATCCAGTTATTTTTTTAAATCATAAGGTTTGCTTAGAATTTTATTATCCTGATATTGAAAAGGGTATAGAATTAAGGGGATTATAGATTTTTGCGAATTGGAGGAAAATTAATAGAGCGATGGTTAGTAAACCTATTTTGATTTGTTTTTTTTTGCGATGGGTTTGCTCTTGACTCTTGTCTAGGTCAGAGATGACAAAGACAAAGTCGACGATGGTACGAGCTTACCCAGAAAGAGCCTGTTCACTCTAAATTTAAAGAGATTAGGGTTGTAAGCGTTCGGAATAACAGACGCAGGCAGAAAGTTCCACTCCTTTGCTGTGCGCATTATGAAAGACGAGCAGTATAAAAAAGTTATTTAAAGAAACTAAAAACCCTACTGCGATACAAAAATTGAAAAGCAGTGAACCCAGCAAATTTCAATAATGCTTAATTTAGAGCTTTTTTTCAGGTTTTCAGTTGAGAGAACAAAGAAATAGACATACAAACAGGTCAAACACATATTGTAACGAACTTGCTTATTCCTTGTGATGAAAAAGAAAGAAGCTAATTTGTACATTAAAAAAGTTAAAATGAATATATTAATAGATGAGATGAAAGATACAACAAATTATTAAAAGCCTGCTTATCATTCACACTTAATGTCTTTAAAAGGCAATCTGTAAAAAATGAAGACCTACTCAACAGAAGAGGCGAGATCTGACAACCAACCCGATTGTCAGAACAGTATAGTGATGAGGCGAGATGAGTACTCAGGAATGTAGATCAGTTTCAGAAAATCCGCAGTAGTACTCAGGAACGTAGTACAGCTTCTGAAGATCCGCAGTAATAGTCAGGAACATAGATCAGCTTCTGAAGACTAGTAGTAGAGGTCCCAGGAGTCTGTAGTGAGATCTCTTGGAAAAAAGTGACTCGTCAGATCTAGATTCAGACTCTCCTTAACTCAAGCTTGACTGTATCTTGACTCTCTCCAGTGTCATCCGAAAACTCTCTTCTCACCCTGATCCTCCGTTTCTTTTTCAAATGTATTTCTCAGATTCAAAACTGCTGCGCTAGTAAGACGCAACCTGCCAGTATTAAAAACAGCCAGTAACAATTGGTCAAAAACCTTGCACATAATATTTTTATAAATATAACTCAGAATATCTTTACACATATTCGCAATTAACTATAAAATACAACAAATTGAACTCACGAATTGATGATAATCAGTTTTAGTCATATATAATCTAAATGAAAACTTCATAGAGAATTTGGCTGGTAACAATAAAAAAATTAAAGTAAATGACAGTTGACAAATTTGATGTAAAAAATGTCACAACAAAGGATATAAAGAAAATATTTATAAAAATTAAACGATTGGTAAAATGCCAATGTAAAACCAATAAAAGTATGAATATGGATGATAAGTGTGAGTATAAAGTGTCTATTAGGCAGATACTAAAATATCCCTCCTTTTGGGTTTTGCCGCAATCAGGTAAAAAATAATTAATATGTTCAATTACGTTTTCATTAAAATCTTTACTCCATGGACTCTTGTGTGTGTGAAAAAAACCCTTCGCTATGACAACTAATAAAAAACACATATATCATAAAAATGGCCTTCCAAGATATAAAACATATCATCCTTTGGCTAACAAGGCCGTTAAAGTCTAACCGCGCCCACTTTTTCTATTGTTAGTAACAACGTAGCGTGTTACTAAGAACTTCTAACTGAAACTGTAATCATACATTATTTCTAACACATACCAAGACATAAAAGAGGACACATATTTGTAATATGTTCGTATCTTTCTTGGTAATTTCTATTTAATTTGTACATAGAAAATAAATTACTTTCATCATCATCTGCCTAGCCTTTTACCAGCTATGTTGCGGTTGGATTCCAGTCTAACCAGGTGCAGTTTTTTACATAAAGCGTTTTTTAACGTGCTATCCGAGGCATTGAAGGAACTTCTACTGTGTAACAATTTCAGGTATTTACAATTAAGTTCGTGGCTAATAAATAACAGATTAATAATAATAAAGAATTGATATTAATTTAAGGTTAAGCCGTGCTAGCCGAGGTTGGTTCTCGGATGGGTGACTATAATTACATACCGAGTTTCCTCCGTGCCTCGGAAAGCACGTTAAGCCGTTTTGGTCCTGGCTGTCATTTGTTGATCTTTGACAGTCGTTACGAGTAGTTAGAAGCCAAAAGTCTGACATCCAGTCTTACCAAGGTTTATCGTATTACCCAGTTACTGGGTTGTGGAGGTCAGATAGGCAGCCGCTTTATATAAATTACTTGTACTCAGCTGCATCCGGTTAGGCTGGAAGCCGACCTCAAGATAGTTTGGGAAAAGGCTAGGCAGATATATTGAGTCCCAATATCAGATCCTAATTTGTTAACTTTTTTTATAAAGAATAGTAAGTAATACCTCTTTGTAATATAATTATTATAGAAGTATTGATTGACACAAGCAAGGAGAAACCCTATGCTCAGCAGTATTTGAAGTCAGGCTAAGTATGATAATGATCATAACTCTTGACGAAATAAGACGTGACTTTCAATTGTTATTACTTACTGTTTCAATTCCATATAACAAAGGAGTTAATCGCATGTCTTTACATCGTAAATTGTTGACATTTTTCGGGAGTATGCCTGAACATAATAGCTTTCAGCGTCATCAATATTTATTGAGAGGGCTTTACGATTGTACCACTAAACATTGTGCACATGGCGCCGCCCCCTTTGTGTGCGGAATCAGAGGTCATAATGCGATATTCTACTGCTAAATAATATATTTTTAGCTGGTTATACTACTTTTTGTGTGTAGGTATTTATTGATTGCAAATTTCGAAGAGCTCCTGGCTAAATATTAACAGACGCTCGGTTGAATTCTTTGGTTAAGCCGTGCTTGCCAACGTTGGTACATAGATGGGTGACCTTCCTATAATACCGAGTTTCCTCCATGCCTCGGAAAGTACGTTAAATGTTGGTCCCGGCTGTGTCAATCAGTGGCTTGTAGGTCTGACAACCAGTCTTACTAAGGGATATTTTATGTTATTACTTAGTACTCACTGCATTTTGGAGGCCAGATTGGCAGTCACTTTATGTAAAATATTGGTATTCAGCCGGTTAGAGAAAGAAAAGGAAAAATGAGAGAAAAGGCTAGGCAGATGATGCTGATGATTTATTGCTAATGTGATGAGACTGGGAGTGTGTAAAGTTTTATGATAAAAGATTATCAAAACGTGTCAACACGAGGCTCCTTTTATTTAACACCTTTTCACAATATAAGGAAAATGCCTTCACAGGCCTCTGAAGATTAAAATCTGAAAGATAAAATGTTACTCATTTTATCAAGTCAATATTGAGATATCTATCCTACTTATATTATAAATGCGAAAGTTTGTGAGGATGGATGGTTGGATGGATGTTTGTTACTCTTTCACGCAAAAACTACTGAACGGATTTGGATGAAATTTGGAACACAGATAGTTTATAACCTGGACTAACACATAGGATACTTTTAATCCCGGTAGTAGGATATCATGGGACAATTATCAAACTACACGTGGGTGAAGCCGCAGGCACCAGCTAGACCTACTATAATATTATAAACGCGAAAGTTTGTGAGGATGGATGGATGGATGGATGGATGTTTGTTACTCTTTCACGCAAAAACTACTGAATGGATTTGGATGAAATTTGGAACACGGGTAGTTTATAACCTGGATTAACACATAGAATACTTTTTATCCCGATAGTATGTTCCCGTGGGACAATTATCGAACTCCACGCGGGCGACGCCGCGGGCATAAGCTAGTAAGATATAAACCTATCGTCAACTATACAAAAATGATCTTTGATATAAGCACAACAATCATAATTAATGTTGTAAAAAAAAACCGAAACTGTAAGTAACAAGAACCCGAACGAATCTTTAAATTAAACGGAACAGCTTTCTTACTTTGATTCTATTTGATAAATTAACAATAAAATATATATCATAATAAATTCAATTCGATATTGGACGTGTACCGCGGTTGCTCCATCCCTCAAGTGTATAACTAAACTTTCCCCATTTATATTTTATTAAGAAGAAATATTGAAACTTATTTAGTTCCTCATCCAAGTTTGTTCCAAGGCTCATCGATTTGAAACGTTTCAAAATAACTAGTTAATGGTAAAGGAAGAAATGTTCTTCTTTAACTTAAGTACGATTTGTTGTTAATGTTTTTTGTTCTTTGAGTCCGACTTAAAAGTAGATTTTGTTATCTTAATAATGAAGTATATTTTATGACATTCAAAACGGATTGCTCTTAGTTATTATCATGAATTTTTTTCCTGAAAAGTGTGACCAATAAAAGTAAAAATATGTCCTGAATAAAGTGTGAAAATTAATATGAAAGCCTTCACTGATTCATGAAATAAATACAAGCTTTATAGAGTTTAGGTTTAACACCGCTCTTTGAAAGGACCACAATTAAAATTGCTTCGGGGCCGAACACAAAAAAATACACAGATTTTTACCAAATTTATTTTTTTACAAGCTATAAAATGGTTTGCATTTTTAGTAAATACACGAAAAAATATATGTTTTTATTTCAAGCTATTAACAGGCGCGATTGAGATAAAAATACACATAAATTTTATTATTAAAATTCGTTTTGGGATCAAATTGTTACTTTTTGTAAAATATGAAAACGCTTTGTTTGTGTTCATTTGTATAACTAGCCAGTTTTATTTTTATAAAATAGTTAAAATAATTAAAATGCTCTCAGATGATGTTACTCTAAGTATTCTTAGAGACACACCTCATAAACTAAAAGATGATACAACCATTTCATAGCTACACTGCCTGTCCGAAAAACCACTGAATAAACCACGACCAGTCATATATCGTGAATAGCCCACTAAACAATATCAGTACAGGATTGGCACAGCTTGAGGCATTGTACGTCAATAAAACACTTGTGTTGTAGTACTACACAGTGAATTAGAACTGACATCCCACAGGTCCATAACTTGCAACTATTTGTAGTAACCAATTCCGCTTAGCTGACTTGGAATTTATGTTAGAAGATGCTGGTAGTATGTTTTACTTTTGCTCTGATTTAGTCGAGATTTGGAGCTGATATTTCAGACTAATGTTTGCTCTAAGGTAAACAAAACATCTTGCTGTTTGGGTGTTGTTTTGTGGTTAAATTATCTTGTCGCTGTAAGATGTCATGAATATAAATGTTGCCAACACTAATAAAACATAAGTACTTAGTATTGACTAATGGTACCTTACTCGAATGAACATTCTGTTCACAAAAATCCAAAGTCTGATCATGAAGGTTGGGTAGAACAATCAAATATGAAGTAACCCTTAACAGACACCCGTTCAGATTTATAGACGAATAGGAACTGACGCAGAGTGGACAATCAAAACGCCATTGACGAGCAATGGGCGCGACATATGCCGGACACAAATGTCTGCTCTCATCCACCGTAAACGGCATAAATGGCGTTTACGAACCCGCATTAATAAATCACGACTTTTAAAATATAGCAGCGGAATTTTTCGGAAAATTAAAATTTTCACTTCCGCAGGAAATGTTCGATGTTTTATGCGGTTTCATATCGGTGCCTGTTTAAAAATATGATGCACTTTGTAACGCGGTAGTGACGGAAACGCTGTGACAATGTGTTTGACCAACATTTATTTGTGGAATGTATAATGATTATTATAATATTTCGCGTTAATTTGTAATGTGAATGCCGTAGCGAGCCTTTGTGTTTATTTTGGCAATAAGAGCATACAAATACTGCTGAAAAACTGTTTCAACTTTGCTTAAACTGTACGTGTATTTTAATTACATTTAAATACTGCGAAGATAACAAGACTGAATAATAGGTAGACTATCTATTCTAGTCTATTCTATTCAAAGTACCATGTTATCGCAAACTTTATAGTCTAAGTAGCAGAGAATAGAAACAATTATAGAAGATACAGTTCAAAGAGAAAGGACCCATTTTAACATTTACAAGGCGTAGATAACCCAAGAATTAGGATTTATAAAGATATACATATACGGCGTTAACGTAATACAATGTTCTCCGTTTACATTAAAATAGCAGACCGTCCTAAAGAGGTGGCGATTAAACTGTCCTAATTGTTTCAGACTTCCTCCAAAATATGAAAGTAAAATGTCTGTTACACTAACAAGTAATAAGTAATAAGTAATAAGTTTATTGTTCATAAAAGAAACATAACAGTTGTGGCATACAAATCGGTGAGCCACAAACTAAGCATCGCTTGTGTCTTGTGGCTCAGGAGTGCGAAATTATACAAATTAAAGCATTTAAATACAACAGTTTCTAATAAAACATTAGCATTATGAAGTAAGGACGTTTGAGTGATTTTATAATGTGCTCTGAACGCAATATGAACATTAAGTAATAAAAATAAAATTAAAATATAAACAATGTTTGCATATATTGGGCTTGTGTTATGGTGAGTGTGAGTGTGTGTGTGTGTTTATGTTCTTGTGAGTGTGCGTGTGTGGATGTGTGTGAGTGTGAGTGTGTGTGGCTGTTATATGTTATATCAAGGCTTCAGTGTCGTCGTATGACAATTTAAGGAGGGCTGATCGTAATATTTTTTTACAGGTGGTCGTTGAGGAGTCTCGTAAGTCGCAAATTTTACTTACTTTATTGTAGGTGTTAGGATGGGAATAGTTTGAGACAAGAACTTTTGTATAATGAATAAAGTTTAAAATGGAACACACTTTTCATTTTAAGTGGCCGTTAGGGCCTATCAAGCCATTATGACTATGGAAGAGGACCGTATTTTTTTCCTTCTCCACCGTCTGTCTTTGACGCCTTATCTGGCCAATCTTTCTTTGCGAAAATACGATACGGCAACAACCAGTCCGCGTGAGAGTCAATTAAAAAATGAGCGTTTTTTTTTTTTGAAACATTTCGCTAAAATAGTTAAAACCGCGGTCCGTAACGAATTGCGCCGTGAAAAAAAACCTTTTATGTTGTAAGTTATATGGGCTTTTATTTGGAGGCCAATTAAAAATTCCTTTTCCCGCTGTACGCGGTCCCTAGGGCTCCCTTTTGTCGCGGCCGGATCTGTGTGGAGCCCCCGCCAGCCTGAGATGACTCTTAAATTTCATCTAGTGAGCCCTAACGAGACAACGAGATACTGCCAGAAATTTATCGAGACTCGGAGCAAAAATACCTTTGCCTGGCTTAAAGGTATGCGTGCCTACTTAATGAAGTTCTGGTTATAAATTGTTCAATAGTATAGGTAGTTTGTAAATTGCAAACAAAAATCGTTTACTGCGACGTTACTTGTAAAATGAAACTGAAAATATTTATATAAATTACTTCAAAAGGTCACAGTAGAACTAAATAAAAATTTGTTCGTCCAATTAATAACACAAGTGGAGCTACAATTTTAATATAAAAGTGTCCATAAATTTCAAAACTGCAAGGACCGTTAAATGTGTACAGTTTTTTGTCATCAGCTGTAATAAAACAGTTCTACAAAATGCAATAAATATCCTGGATTGTGGCTACAAAACACTAGAAGCACAAAAAGCAGTCAGTAGCTAGCCATCCAAGTGGAAAAAGTCCTTAATTAATTTCCAATGCGTATGGCCGCCAAATCACGTTTCCCTTTAAACGCATTTAATTCGCCATGATCATAAATTCATATTGCCACCTAACACGTTCACCGTTCTCTGGCTGAATTCGAAAATACGAAGGCTATACTAGTCGCCGACGTCCATGGAAATAAAATGCTTTCCAATGCAGCCATTGAAGTATGTTACCGTGCACCAGCATAAATTTGCTGTAGTACGCTATTTGAATTATTGCATAACTTGTAAACACGTTTAGACCAGGCGCGCTTGCAACTCGGGGGCATTACTTTTTTCTCTTATCGACACCTTTAAAATATGGAGCGCACGCGTTCCGCGATATAAGTACATTTCGCGACTGAATGCTGCGCCACTATGCATTATATCAACTTTTTTTAATTTAAGAGCAAAATTTCCTGACGGTCTTTTATAAAATCTCAGTTGCTTACAAGCATCTTAAATTTCTGACCATAATAGAGTGGTTACTTATAGTATATTTTCATTTATAGTTCACAGCGTTTACTTCAAGGGATTTAGCATTTTCTTCCGTTTTAGAGAGGGTCTCTCGGACCGAGCGGTGCAGAATATTTCTGAAGTGAAAGTTAATTTTCAAATAAGTATAACAAGTCTCGTTCCACGTAAACGCTCTTGTTATGTTATACTCCCCGTAGTTAGTAGTTAGCGGTAACGTCTAGAGCGGCTACTCGGTTCGCTAAGTGATTTTTATCGCCCGACGATTACGTTCCGACAACATTGAGAACACACATTTGTGTGCCACCGCTACATAATGTAGTCTGGGCTCGTTTTTGCGCTGGATTACCCGTTTAAACAAACAGAGCAGCCGGAACACCAAATAAAGGGAAATACTAACCGACGCTCGCGTTATTCTTACAAAATTAACTCATAACGCCAAGAGCTCGTTGATTTTTTTTCGTCCGTAATCTGCTTTAATGGGCACGGGGCCAGTCGCTTTCGTAAATCGGTTGCACGCGACCACCGCAAAATGGGAATCTTTAAATAGTGTACATACATTTTTGATGTCGCTTTAATGTCACGCTCATGCCCGATTGTGGGAACAATTAGCGTTATAACGAGTTCATTAATGATGAACCATATAAAGGCACTTTTAAAACTGTGGCCAGTTATTTAGTGCAAGATAACAGCTGGTCGTATACAACTGCGTCGTTCAGAGCACTAGGCTTTAAAATTGTCAAATACGAAATAAAAAAAGAAATATTGGTAAGAAAAAAAAAACTCCCGGGGAATTTAATAAAGGGATTAAGTTTATGATACATATGTAAATGTATATTAGAGGCGTAGGTCGGAGAAAAACAAACGCTTCGCATGCGGCCCCGAAATAATAAGTTGAAGTAGAGTTCATGTCGCGCCCGCCTACCTGAAGAGATTGGGGGGACAGGAATGCTTAATATAGAGTCCTTTACTTGCACCGGCTCGCCAAATAACATTGCCGACTTCGCCAGCATTACCTACGAACGCCCCGCTCCCTCCTTGTGACAGATTTTCTTCAGTTCTGTCTATATTATTTGAGAGGGGTTCCACTGTAAAAATATTTACATTTTACTAAGTAAACAATTTTATTTTAGCTTCAATGTTTTCCATTCTAAATGAAAAGAAGCAGAGGTAAAATTGTCACTTTTTATCTCAAGAAAAACTCACTTCTACAAAATTAAAAGAACCTGAAAAGTTTTCGACGCAGTATTTTCGTACGCAGTGACATTGCAAACAATCCGACGCCCGTAGCAACGGCTATCCGCAATCCGCAAACTAAATAATATACCAAGTATTTTGCTTGCATGTTTACGTTGGGCTGACAGGCATTCATTCTATGCACGAAAAGTTTCTCGTTTCTCCCAGTCGTGTCAGTTTGGAACTTCCAGAGCTCGGACATCACGGACCGTAGATAGTTGCACAATGGAATAAAGTAACATCGGAAGCTCGTTGGAGTTAATAAATAATACAGAAGCGGAGTGACATGCGCAGAGTGCAGCTCGTACTGGCCCTAAGTCTGTTTTGACTGCAAATATCTGCTCCGGATGTCTGCCGCCCGGCCGACGTAGATTGTTTGGTAACTAGATAGGTCATTGATCAATCAAACAAACAGGATTAGAGAACTGCCTAGCGGTGCGGCTCTGCGCTTGGCGTGATCGAGTTCTTGGATTTATGAAATTGGTCTAAGGAGATTGGATGCGAATATATGCAAGCTTGTAATGGATGTGTTGGGTACAGCATCTGCATATATGTAGTATGTGTGTTGATAGATGTGTAATGTAATTTATTCAGCACTACAGCTGCCAATAACAGCTATGATTCTGGTAGACACATGAAGTTACAGACACAGAATAACAAATGTTAAAAGTTTTCAACTCACGGAAAACCTGCATTAGATTGTTGACTGCGGAAAATCAGAAAAAGAGTATGTTACGTAAAATGTACCTAATTGTTAACAAAAACCATTCAGCCTACACTATTTCCAAAACTCCAATCTTCTCTAAACATACCAGTTACTAAACATAAACCCAACACGTACCTACGACTTCCAACCTTAGTTCACCAAAATTGTAAGCAAGCTACACAAAAGGTGCACCATCCAGTAGCCAGCCAGCTGTTGTTATCTACGTGGGCGAGCGAACTGTGCGTAATCTTTGTCTCACGAGACCACCGACCACATTGTGCTAATGCCCACCCGGCTTTGGTACTGACCTGAAACGCTAGATAAGCTTAAACTTTGTACCTTCGCTGTCAATTGTGAAACTATTGAATTTTTAAGTGGAGTTGGTTCAAGGGATTGGGGTTTATTGTGATGTTAAGAGGTTTAGCAATGGAAGGCTTTAGATTTCTAGTGAAAAGAAAAGTTTTGTTCTTACAGTATGCATGAGAAAAGTTTTCTTTTCGAAAAGAGCTGTGAAAACTTGATTTTAGGTGTCCTTTAAGGACTTACTTTTAATGTATTTCATCTTTGCTTAAAAAACATACATTGATACCAACCAACATCCTGGGATTTTAAGACTAAACGCCAATAAGATCTCACATAAAGAGAAAGGTTTTGCCTACTCCTCAAACAAAAAAAAATGTTCAACAAGAATGATGTTTTTCCGTACCCTACAACGAATGAACAAAAAATAATAATAGCTACTCTAACACCAGCTACAATTCATCATTCACAAGTAAACGATTATAACATAAACTAGAAAAGCGTGACAGCTCCGTCTGAGGCGAAGTAAATAAACGACGCTAACACTTAAACAAATGTAAACGAAATTAACAAGGGCATTAAGAAAAGAGAACTATGTCGTTAAGGTCCCTAGCAATTGTAGCCGACGTGTAACACACTGGAGGAAAAGGGCGATGAATAAAACACACGTTAATAGGCGTACGTCTAACAACACAAAGCGGCCACATTAACGCCTAACGAATAAGGTGCCTCTGATGGATAAGATTACGTCTCGCCTATTCCGCCGTTTACGCTTTCGACGCGATGCTTAAGAGAAAGTAATATCTGACAAAGTGGATAAAATATATTTCGGCTGCACTTAGATCCGAAGCCTGGCCAAGAAGGGCAGCGGGCCGGTTCCCACGCGGCCGCCTATCTCATGTTACACCCAAAAGAATCCCATTTTTTTTTCTCACAGAATTAAACGAGCGATAAAATTCTTGCGACGTCGCATGAAAATGTGCGTTACCTGCCTTGCATATTTATGCGTGCCCCAGTAATGACGTTTGTCGAGCCGCCCCAGCCGGTTTCATTACTGCTTGTCTCACTGAGCGTTGAAGCAAATCCTACTTTATAAACAATCTGTGTCAAGTGTTTTCCGATCGCATCGCAACTTGTTTGCATTTTTCTGTACAGAATGAGTTAAAGCTGTATCAATTAAAATAACGCCACGTAACATTGTTGGCGTGCTGTTATTTGTCTACGTTGAAGCGCGCCTCGTTAAGTCTTTCTTGTTGAGGTGTTTCTGTTCTGCCCTCTCTTTCTATTGTTTGGAGTATGTATGAGGGCGTCTCGTTCTCGCAATGGCATTTTCACTAGCTTATGCTAAGAATGTGGGTACATAAGTCGTCACTAAACATTAAGTCTGGCTTAAGTGTGCAATATCATTTATCTCGGCACCGAGGGTAAATATTGTTCTTAATTTAATTCAAGTTAGCGGGAACGAACGTGATGACGGCGCTGCGAGCCGCAAGTCGCGCGTTGCACATCGAATATTTCAAGGGGAAACGGCGCAGAATATACTCGCAATAGCTCGCCCCTAATCTTGAGCCAAGTCGAGTGTTGCACCTGCAGCCAAATTCGTTCCAATTAGGAGGAGTTAGAGTGCGCGTTGCTGACTGAACAGCAAATGATGCGGTCCCCACTTAACGCCGCCCGGGGCGACACTAACGTGTCGTCTGCACGTAAATAAATTCAGTTACCGCTTGCAGTGAGTGCGCGTCATTAAACTTTCTTGTCCGTAACTCAAGCCCGACGTGTGACGTTTGTTAATTATCAGGATTTAACAACATGTTGATCGAATTGCGTTCCGAGAATGTTCGCTTATTAACTTCAGTTCACTGCACGATACGGAGAACGTTTGATTATTAACTTGGGTTTAGTATACTAATACGGTGGGTGTGTCTACTTAGCTCCATGTCTTGAAAACAGATTAAACTTGGTGCACGAAATACTATCCAAAACTGACATTTTGTCTTCAATAACAGCAGGTGTGCTGCTGTCATAGGTTAAACAGTAAAGTGATACAATGAACTTTCGTTACCGCAATGACTTGAAAATACACAACACATCGATAAAACTGTTTGCTTAATATAAAATTTAACGTAATCGACTTTACGTCGATGCGATCGTAGCGAGTACATAAAGTGAACATGCTCTTTCGCTACCAGTAGTGATATCCCACTAATGTACTTTCGCCTACAATCTTTTCTTGCGATGACACGCTAAAATTTTCGTGTGGTTTAAATGAATTTGTATTCTATGCTGTATAGATTAGAGCTGGATTTAGTTTATTTGAGGGATTTGAGTTAGGATAATTCGAAAGTTAAGGTGGGTGATGTCAATCTTTATCGTAAGGGAAGTTGTAGGAAGGGGGAGGTCGAAGTCGGCTAGAGGGTGCGCCGCTGCGTCGATTGTAATCACGCAAATGGCTCCATATCAAAATGTCACATTTGTATCGATGTTTTCCTATCATTTTGCACAGGAGTATTGAACTTTCTAAGTTGAAAGTATTGGTCTTGGAAATAAAATTAAGTGGTTCTAATTGGGGAACAATGTGCGTAGAGCGTAGCGGTGCTACGCTGCAGCTACGTCAACTGTCTGGCTGCTACGGCGTAGCACAACTTTACCTTTCATTTTCAACTATTCATTTAACCTGTATACTTAATACTTATATTATTCATAATATAAGTAAGTACATACAATAGATAGGCTAAGGTGAAATAAGATCATAATTTTATCTTTGTCTTTAAGCCTCTCGTTTAATTAAAGATCAACTCACGTTAGAACCCTATTTTATTCATTTTCCGTTTCTCCTTTTCACATTTATCCATTTTTGTTATAAAAGTAGCAATGGACTTGTAGATAAGGGCGCTACCACATTTTATGTATTCAATTACAAATGGAATGACATTTTGGATGTACAAAAGGCGTCGTTTCAAAAAGCAATTATCGTTAAACGTTTACGAAACAATAAAAAAATCACGGGGTCACGTATTAAACAGTCTTTTTGGGGAGTTTGGTTTTATTTTTCTATCGACGCAGGCTGCCGGCTAGCCACTGACTGCGATCGCCTCCATTAAAATAACTCGTTAAAATTTATCATCGACCCGCTTAATCGCTTTAGCGCCACCATCTGGGATTTTATGATTTTTCTGCTTGCTCTGTATACTTTCGTGGTCATTTTACAACGTTTACAAAATTGCTTGCGTGAGGCGGTTAAAAGCTTTCCAACAACGTTTTACATCTCCTGTTTTGTGGGTAGTGATATTTTTTGTGTCAACCACACGTGGGCCGCGACGTTCGTTATAATAATTACAATTTACATTTTCATCAAAAAAATACTAATTGTCTTGGTTGAAATCCAATTTAATCAAATTACACCGGATTTAGTGCTGGGCTGGTGTGCCGTAGCGTACTCAGAAGATAATTAAATAATTAAGAATGTATGAATGACGCTGTAAAGCGGTTTCCCTGATATTGTAATAATGCAGTCCTCTTGGGCGAAATCTTTTAAATTATTCTCTCACGCCTTTGCTTCGTAATTATGCGGACGTGGATGCCTACCAGCTCCACGTCTATTGTGCGCTGTACGACTTTAAAATGTACGTAATATTTAAAACTTTGATGTATAGAATTAGACTGTTGGAACGAAGTTCCTTATCGCGCGTTGTGAAAGGGGGCTAGACGGAAAAAATTCTTACGAAAAGTTGTCACGACACTTTTTGCTATAGTAAGCTATTGTAAGCTTTAATTCTTTAAAATAAAGTTGAAATTTCCTTAAATTACGTATAATTGGGGTGTGTATTTGAGTAAGGATAGATATGATTATTATTTTGAGTGACTGAACTACAAAGTACAAATTCGGTTGTGCAGTTAAGTAAGACGTATTGCTTCGAATTAAGGATTAATCTTCCTTAAATTAAATATTTTATTTTTCGCACACTAACTTAAATCTAAAATGTATTGATATTATGTACGTGAAAGGAACTTCATTCCATCCGGGTGTCCCTTGACACCTCTCAAGTTTTTTTTTTCAACTTAAAACATATTCTTCAATGCAAAACAATAGAGGTCGTCGTAAATGAACATTTTAGTTTTAAGGCAGCATGTATATGTCTACGTGTTTATAAACCACACATTTTCTACATTCTTAATTTTAAAAAGTAAGACTGCACTAAAAAAATCCTGGAACATTTCTGCTGAATGTGGAAAACGTTCGACAAAACGGTTAGCACGAGTGGAAATGAAACGTTTTACCTCTAAAATGTCAAAGGTAGCTTCTTTGGGTTTATATTTTGCGTTTATAGCGGTCAACGGCGCGTCGAGATACGAGCAAAAAGACCAGGAGCGACCGCTCGCTGCCGGGAGAAAATCTGAGGGCTTAAACAGTGCCACGTATGAAATAGTAGAGCTCGGTTACATGAAAAAGACGAGAGGCGAAATCGAGTGACAGGACCACGGCGCAGGATTTTCAGTCCGATGGTTTTTTGCAGCCGGGATTTTAGGACTGGACATTGCAGCCACAGAGGCGATGCGAATTTATCGTACCTGCTTCCCAAGCGGACGTGCGGTCCATGATTAGTTGGGCTCGACGCGTCTCAGTGATTTTTTTACATTTGCAAAGTCACTGGACCAAACCCGCTCCTCTCGTACACAGCCCCGCATTAAACATATCTCCTTTGATTCAAATTGTATTAAAATGTTGGTTTTCAATTTCAGATTGACCCCAAAGTGGCCTTCCCCAGGAGAGCACACCCAAAGGTAAGCTTTTGATAACATTTCATCACGTTGTGGTTAGACGTAAATTGAAAATTAAACCTTTATAATAAACTCATTCCGACATTATATTGCCACAAAACGGCGAAGTAGCGTTGCAAAGTTACGACATATTGTGACTGTAAAGTAACCGGTTCAACGCGGCTTGTTTATTTTCGAACATTTACACAAAATATTATTTTAGGCTGGACATAACTCCGGCGTGCTATTAAGATGTTGGTTCACGGTGCATAAATAACTAAGGGCTAATAATTTAGTATGCGGCCGGTGATCTCGAGCCCGTCCGTAACCTAGATGCTCCTGTGATTGAATCGCATATCAGTCTATTTAGTCTATTTCCTTTTTCCCCCGTTTTCGTGAGTCCGTTTATTTATTATTCTGAACAAATAGGGTTATTAGATGTAGATAGATTACGAAGACAAGCATATTATAATCTGTGACATTTTCTTTTGAGATCCGTCAAAAGCAAGTTCTCACTTTTTTATTACGATTTTCTTGAAGTATTGTTACCAGCAAAGAGATTTAAAAGATTTATAGAGCGGACATAGGAAATGTTTTCATACAAAAATGTTGATCCCGAATATTTTCGATTTTGACACACGAATTCCAACTGACAAGTAAGTGGGCGTATGACACTAGACAGACCGATTTGTTACTAAGTAGTAACAAGTTTGACACAACATTAGATTACGATTTTCTTTGTATTTCCCATCTATATTTGCATGTCTAATGTCATCAGTGAGTAATCACTGCTGAAAAACATCTCAATCAATCAATTTTGTTTCATTTTGTTTCGTGAGGCTATAAAAAACAAATAAACTGACAAGCCTTTCGACTCCAAAACAGATCCTAGTCAAAACAAAATCACGTCAACGAAGCACTAAAATAATTAAAAATCCCACTACTAGCCGGAAATTGGAACTGCGACTGATAAATGGCTATTAGGGTGGTCCCCTATCATTTAAGTCCCAAACGTCAGCGAACTATGGCTGCATAACCGTACCCCTTTTACCTACCCCTCCAAAACACAGGCACGAAAAATTATTAAGCAGGAGCATTTAGATAGGTATTATTTTTATCTTCTCATAGTTGTTAAAACTCCAAGGATTCTTTTAAAACCCTACATAATGCAGACTTTTTTGAATTCAGCAACGATACTATAATGGCTTCGTCTGGAGAGGGGTTCGGCACATATTTACTAGGGTAATAAAAACAATAGAATTCAGAAGTAGCTCGCATGAAAAAAAAAATCGTGGAGGAGGCAAAAGAACTTGTGCAAAGGTAGTCGAGAGGGTTGCTTATTGTAACGAGATGTTCATCAAAGACCCTGGGGTGTGGGATGTCTGTGTTATGTTTTTTTTTAAGAGGTTCTTTTCATTTACGAAGTTCTAGTAGGTATGTCCTGCCAGGAAAAGTTTTAGATTGTCGGATGGTTGAATATTTTGGATTATTTAAAATTGATTTAAAGAAGGAACATAAAAAATAAATATACAAACTGTTTTGTGATTCAGTGTTTTTGGAACAGTTCGTTTGCATAACACCACAACTTGTCTACGAGCTTATTATTATCCAGTGATATTTTAAGTATTTCGCTTTAGAAAGAGAACAAAGTGTTCATGTTAATGTCCCAAGTTACAAAATCGTAATAAATACGCAGGTCAATAATAGAAACAGAAAATAAACAGTTTTAATAAAAATTAACGGATATTTCAAATTGAATTAAAATACATACTTAGTTAGATTAACAAATAAAACCATTTACTGTTCATTACTTAATATGCAACCTTGCGTGTTTTCCATTTAAAAACACTTTCCGCCTTTTAGCGTAGTGTTAAAATTGTAATGAATCAATCAATTCCACTTATAGCTGGAAAGCCTTTCCCAAATTCACTGCAGCACTTGTTCTTGATGAATTTGTCACATTTTAATTGGTTGACTATGTCCATTGACAGATTACTACATAAATTAAACTTGTCTTGTGAATAATCTAGTGATTTACGTGATGGCCTTTTTCGTTTCAAATCATTAACCAGAGTATATTTCAATAAAGACCATTAAATTAGCTATCATTCCAAATTTTAATGCAGTTTGCAAGTGTTTTGATTTAAAAATCTTCCACTTAAAATCTTAGCTATTTCGTGAATTTTCGCTGAGGCCGCGCGAAACAAGATTTTTAGCTGAGCTACGAGGTTTGTTCTGCGCATAATTTTACAAGTTTTTACTTAACACAAAATATTAAGCTCACAATAGTTTATTTGGCGGCTCTGGCAAGTGTAAGTTATCATTGGCGGGTGCAAGCCGCATTTAATGTAAATTGGCGTCAGGAGCGCCGCCCGGCCGACCGCATCCCAACGTTTTTACATTCAAGTAGCAGATACTTGAGGTTTTATTTGACTCCGCACAGAATAGACGGTAAGCTCTTGCTTTTGTATTTGCACTGCTGAATACTAGAGTGTAGTCAATTGATAATTTCCATCCGCAATAAACGGACGCGAGAGAGTTTCGCGAGGTGAAAATGAGAAAGTCGGTGTTGTTTTGTATTAACATTTATAAAACTTGAGGTTGTCGGGGCGTCTTGCAACAAGTGAATTTCCTTTAGAGATGCTAAAGATAAGTGAGTGTGGTGCGTCTAGCTTGTTTTAGGAGAAAACCAAATGAAAAACATCGTACCATCCGCATATTCAAAAATCCGCGGATAGAGTCGGCACGCTACCTCCTTCTTTTTATATGGACATTAAACGTGATGGATGGTTTTAAAACATCACGTTATATTACTCTATCCGGGCAGCCAGTGCGGTGTTGCGTGGCTGGTCAAAGGGGATGCCGGCTATGCGAATTACATGAATACATTAAGGGAGCACTGCCTCGTACATGTTACACTGTAATGCTCACGAATAAATTTAGACCATGTTCCTTCATCATACCACCGAACGGCTATCATGTAGATATGTGAATTATGAATATAGATTTTGCTTATAACTTACTATCGATTGCTGGTAGCCTGTAGGTAGCCTCGTAACTATCTCGGCCGCGCGATGTTGCGGTGTGAGATAAAACAAAATAGAAAAGTTTGAGCCCAACAAACTGTTTGCTGACATCAACCACCACGAAAAACCAACATAACATTTTTTTGTTCGCCTAATTAATTGCTATGATAAATGACGCACAAAATCGGATGATTTTGTCAGTGCCTTGTGGGGGCGAAATTCAAATTTCTGATTATCGTTTGCCGCCGCTTCTGCTTTCCCTTCTTACGCAAACAATGGAAAAAAGGGGACACCGCTTCCAAGGCGCAAGCTAAGAACAAAACAAACGAATTTTTAATATCGTCTTTATCGATAATTGAGACTCCCTGGAAAACCTCTTATTTTGAAAAGTTTTAGAGACTGCAAAAGAGGAATGGTGAAAGCAAAATGGAATTGGAAGAAAAAACTTTTTTCATCTTCTTTGTTTGACATTGACAGTCACTAAACTTTGTATTTTCACAGCGGATCTATTTAATTTAGAATTGATTCAGCGGTATTTAATTGTCCAGTCAGCATCTGGCAGATGACTGCGGCAGATATTAAAATTTTATATATTTTTTTAATCCCTCTCTTTTATACCTGTCTGGATTATTATTATTCTTAGAAGTATATTTATTGAGCCTTCAAATCTTTTTCATGTCAGAACGAAGAAGAGTAATTCTTCTTCGATAACTGTCACAACTTTTCCGATTCATTTTTATCCAAATATTTCTTATTAAACACGGCTTACAGTTTAGTTAACACAGCCGTATGGTTATAAATACGGCGTCATAATGTACGGCATAACACAAAGCGCAATAACATATTAACCTCGGATGCAGATGAATAGAATATAAACTGGAACGTAGAGCCAAGTGCATAGGAAATCACGCACAGCCACAAGCAACATTACCTATCTATTATCTGGCAATACATACTGCAAGTTTCTTGCGAGTAAATATACCGGTCCTGGGAGAGGGGATGCAGGGGAACAAAGGCTAATATGTCATCGCGGGCAACTTAATTGACGCGGTTTCCGCGACGTCGCGGCGGAACGCAGACGTCAGCGTTTCCTCCGCTTACATATTTATATGTAGCGACTGCACTGGCTCTCTAACGCTGTACTATGAAATAATACTTATAGACTTTTAATTCTAACAAATGCGCATTTCTAGTTTCTGCTCTCTTGGTTCATCGAAAGTAGGTACGTATTTATAGTTCTAATTGAGGTTATCACAGGTTTGTTTAAACTTATGTCAGAAATAAAAATGTCACTCAGAAACATACACTTTGACATTTCCATAAATATGAAACAGATAAAAGGATAAATGGATGATCAAAGGTTTACCTTTTACCGCTATCCAATATAAACTCCAAAAATAACTTAGTTACATAAATAAGTACTTACATTTGGGTTCACAGTAAACCTATGATCGATAGGTAATTTGATTCACAGAGCTATGATTATATTGGTTAACACGAGTCCCATCCGTTTGCTCAAAGTTTATCACAGGTGATTTCAATTAAAAAGCTTCAATCGACCACGAAACGGTCGCCGAAATCGGCGGCATTTGTAATCACCGCGGCGTGAGTTTATACTCTTTAATGGACTTTGCAGAAGTAGTTTCAACTCTACTTACGGCTAAGATATTTGAGGAAAAACTACCCGCCACCTACCGCAGTAAGTGGTGAAGTTGCCGTACTATGGCAGACGTGGAGGGTATGGGCGCTGGCGTGGCGCGCGCCGGCGGGCCCACTTGGCGCGATTTAACGTGTTTCATTAAAACGTTTTGTCGGTGTAATCGCAAGTAATTTAAGTGAAGAGAGCCGAGCTTCCGACTTTGTAAGTATTTTGTGTTTTCTTTTTTAATTACTTCGTTTTAACTTTGTTGTCGGGCTTTTAGAAGCTGACTGACAGCCAAATAACGAAGTTCTTTATAACTATTTAGGGAGGATTTAATGAAATTGTAAACTTTTTATGCGATAACGCTTCATTAAAATTGGTTATTTGAATGTGATATTAACATGCGCGAATCATATTACTTTCAACTTTCTTTTTTCCAACAAAACTAAAAAAAAAGCTAGCCGTCGACTAAAACTTTCAATATTGTGCCACAGAAACAAAAAAATCGGCACCAGATAACCCTTCCCACGCCCCCAAAAACTATGTTCACAATAGGCCCCCTATACAACTTGTATAAATTTACAAATTCTATCAAGATATCCACGTTAAATACAACATCGTTGTGAATGATGTAGACCGGGGTGCAGCTCCAGTGTGCGGTCGCGGGACTTATGCGCCGCTGGACGGTAGTTATGAGCCCCGTCCCCTCCATAAGTCTCTCGTTACATCTGTTCCATCACTCCCCGGCTCTCCCCTTCATTATTTAGCTTAATATACAGAATTAATTTTAAATTTTCACAACGAATTTTAAATTTAACAGTAATGTCTGGTCCAGTTTTCCCTAGAGGGTGTATAGTTTTGAAAAGAGGCTGGGATTAAAAGGAGGGTTAATCATTTAGATTAGAGACTGCCCGAGAGAGTAAATAATTAGTCGAACCTTACGTAATAAAGACAATCTCTCATATTTTAGTCTCGCACATTTAGAGGGTGCATTTTTAGAGCGGTTGAAATTCAAATGACTGAAAACTAAGATTTTCCTTTTAACTACTTTTTTATACATGTAGTACTTAGTAATAATTACTAACATTCTTACACAAGAGGGTACTTAATTATTTTTGAAAGAACACTGAATCCCGGGAAAGTATGATGTTATGAGCTCCCGTTCGCTCTTAAGTCAGTCGTTTACACTGTTCTATTGCTCCCCAGCCCACTCACTCGCCTACAGGAAAACAATTCGCTTTGAAAAATAATTTAAAAAAGGGAAATTTATGATACATAAAATATATTTTCGAGAATGAAGATGAAACAAATTAATAATTTTATTTTAAAATAGCAAATAATAAAAAAAAAACCGAGTAGTGTAGTTTGCATAACGTTTTTGAAAATTGCACCTTATAACATCATCAAGCTTGTGGCTCACTAATAACAGCTGCACGGATCGATCTTTAAGGTTAAACCGTGCTTGCCGAGTTTGGTCCGTGGATGGGTGACCATAATTCCATACCATGTCTCCTCCGTGTGTCGGAAAGCACGTTAAGCCGTTGGTCCCGGCTGTCATTTGTAGATCTTAGACAATCGTTACGAGTATAGTCACAAACCTAAAGTCTGACACCCATTCTTACCAAGGAGTATCGTATTACCCAGTTACTGGGTTGTGGAGGTCGGATAGGCAGTCGCTTTATGTAAAATACTGGTACTCTGCTGCATCCGGTAAGACTAGAAGTCGACCCCAAGATAGTTTCGGAAAAGGCTAGGTAGATCATGATATTAGTTGTTCAAATCCACATAGTACCTTTATGTGGAAAATTTTACATTGTTGCCATAATAGGGATGATGACTGGGTAAAGAAAACGAAATTCTATTTTGTCCGTCAATCAGGTAATACAAAAATATTAGATACGTATTTTTTGTTTTATCAAGTTAACAAAAAAATACTTAGTTAAAACGCATTAAAGTTGGAGAGTGGGGGCTCACTACGTCACAACTAGGTATAAAATGTACTGAGCCGTGACGTCATGCGCCATTTCAACTCAAAATATCTCCGTAATTTTACGATTACGTGAAAAAATAAAAAATATGTGTCAAATACTTTTTAATAATCTACCCGATAGACAAATAAAAAAAAATGAGTCACCATCCCTATTTTAAAATTGTGTGCTGCGGTACAGTCTGGTCAAAGTCTGTTACGAGTAAGTGGTGCGTCATCGTGGATTCATTTTTTAAACATAACGTATTTCTGTTGAAAAATACCCTTTAGGGTTGGAAAGAATTTGTTATTGACCTTCTTTTAGTAACCTAGTCCGAAATAAATCAATGTCATGTAGTTTTAAATGGGTTATTTAGAATTCAGTTATTTATTAAGTTTTTTAACAGCTCGCTCTAGGCTAAAGCCAACTTTAACCAGGGTAAGCTTACGTAACCCCTCTAACACAAAAATTCACTGAATAATTCAGTATAAAAATCCTTTTTTAAAACCTCAAACTAAAGAGGTTTAGGCACTCAATTTATTTCCAACGTTTATAAATAAACTAACAAAATACGCGACTGTTTACCACCCGTTATCCGTGGTATTCGTAAAGAAAACAAAATGTATTGCACGCCAACTTTGAGCATGGCGTGACGGGCAAACCCGCGGTCTGCCGTTGTAACTTTTACAACCTTTTACACCTGACGTAGAAACGAGAACATATGGAGCTGTGAACCAGATCATTTGTCAAGATGTGTATGAATTATAACATTTCGTACGTGGAGTCCTGAAGGCATAAAGAAGGTGGATTGAGGATCAGCGTTGGCTGTTGGTTGTATTACAAAAGACTGAAACAATATTGGCGCAAGTCGTAATTAATGTCACCTATGCCTTACTTAAAGAATTATTATTTATATTGGTTTCGTTTTGGAGACTTTTCTTAGGGAAATAAAAATGTTGGTATTTTGCATCTTATTTCCACTACTCCACACAGTGTTTGGTGCATCGTTGAACGGGCCGAAAGGGGGAGAACATTGAATTTTGTGATTTATCAAAATAAATATAAAAAAATAAATTAAAAAATCTGTGGGGCCAAGGATGATTTATTGAACTGAAGAGACAGGAAATAACCCCTTCTTATAGCCCGTTCAATTAGGAAACATGTTGTTGCACTTGTGGATAAGAGATTTTTTTCTTCAAAACTTGTCCTTAAAAAACAAGTCCCTTTTTTCTTTGACAGTAAATCATAATATTCGCACGCTATTTGAACTCTTCTTAACGTCATTACATAAATTAATACAGGTTAGAAGAACCAAAGACTATGCAACTCTTCATAAAATATGACCAAAAATGTGGGACGCAAGAATCCGGTCATCTGAAGGCAAACTTTCGTCTTTCACCTGTAACGGGGTAGCATTCTTTCTTAAGAAATTGCATTTAATCATGTTGAGACTTCATAACTTGCCTCCTACGTCGTATTTTTTTATGAATTTCGAACATACTTCTCCTCAACAATTACTTTAATAATAAAAAAGTTCTTATTATAGGCTTTTACGACAAATACTTTTGTTAAATTAAAAAGTTTCGTCAAAAGTACTCGCTCTTGATCGGTTCATTGTTGCTGAATTGTTTTCGTGAGTTTGTGTGTGTGTGATTATTGTAAGAGTAATTTTCATCAAAACTTTCAGTTTAAGGTGATGTGTTGCGTACAAAATGCGAAATTAAATCTGAATAATAACTCGACTGTGAAATGAAAGCTATTAAATTTACTGAGTTTGAAATTATCGATCACCCAAATACGCAAACCCGAGATGTTTAGAAGTACTAAGCCTAATTTGAAAAGGATGAATATTATTTAACTTTCGTGTTTTTATACTATTTTTAAGTTAACATGTTGCCATAATTAAAAAACTTCTTTTTCGAAATGATTTAATTTGGAACTTAATTCGTTGAAAATAATATTTTATTTGGATCGAGGGACGAGACCCGCCCTTAAGTAAAACTTTGTCCAACTGTAGCTACCTACCCATATTGCAATCCATGAGGCGTAGATTCTCTATAGTTTTTATGACTTAGGGCCGGACAACGACTATTTCTTTGAACGAGATCTCGTTGAAACTTTTAATTAACTGAGTACTACAGATTTGCTACACAAATTATTTTTCATCAGGCATTCCTCCACCTACAATTTTTGGAGTTCTGTAGGAAATTTTGAATAGACGGGTTTTTAATCATAATTAAAAGTTTGATTTTATTATTCTGCTCAGATTGCAAACTATTGAATTAAAATGATTTCTAAAACAGAAATAATTTACTTTTGTGTCAGTCCATATATCTTCTTTCTAGTAGTTTAGGTACGTATTTCTGCAAAATTTACAAAAATAACTATTTTATAAAATAGCTTTATGTCCTTTTTAACAACGCCTATCATATTATCAACAAAATTCTGTTTCACGTCATCCCAGTTTACTCAATGGCGATGTGACGGGAAATGTGTAATCACCACCGCCTAAATAATAGCAATATTAATTAATAACTTGAAAGTCAACACGCTTCACCCTGTCATTAGTTTGAACAGAGACGCACGAGTATATCAATCATTAGTTGCGTTATCGCGGCGGCACACGACGTGCCATCGCACAACTTCGCCTTCTCATGTTTGTGTTATTTGTTGAATATTTCAGAGAAGACCTAATTTCATTAATTTAAACGGATGTACCTCCTCCCCGCCCGGGCCCACGCCACTACCGGCTACCTTCCCAACCGGTGTTATTTCGAACCTGATAAAAAATTACACACCTTTGTTTTTAGTCCGAATTTAACGCTGTAAACTGGATTTTGAAAAGGCCGGGGATCAGTGCGGCTTTGCGCATGCCCACCACCGTTACTTTTCAACCCGAAATTCCTAACCGCGAATTTAATATTTAATCTCACCCTTGTCTAGAACATTTACCGGGCGAGTGTGTCCCGAAATACTTTCCCTATCTGCGGAGAGGCGTACATTGGTTAGGTACTGTTTTTTAATCGCCCGGCTACCACTTGACGTGCGGCCGTGATGGATGGCGGCCTGTACCCGGGTCACGTTTTGTCATTTTATTAATACTTAAATTGGTCACCCGTGACGCGCGAAACGTGAAGAGGACAAAGCTTAATACAACACTTTAATATTTTTGTTGCACCCTCGTTCGACCCATGTATGAAATTGGAAACTTGGGTCCGCTGTAATAAAAATTAATTCACACTATTAGTCAAACAGGTTTGTTAGGGTTTCGTAGCCAAATGGCTAAAACAGAAAACTTATATAGGTTCGCCATGTCCGTCTGTCTGTCCGTTTGTCGGTCTGTCTGTTTGTCCGTATGTCGCGGTCATTTGACTTTGAGAATATTTGCACCACATGGTTGAAATTTAGAGAGTAGGTGTTTCCTATTAATTAACTGGTTTACAAGTGATATGACGTTATGAAAAAATTAAAATAGGTGTGGTTCTCTTTATAAATATATGCAACTGAGGGTTGAAAAAAATACTTCAAGATATAGAACTGTGTGGGGTGTCTATCGACAGTTCCTGAAAACTGATACCGAGTTCAAGATATTTGCTTCTAAAGCCGTTAAAATTGTATTCCTCTAATTTCTATAGTAAGAGGAGGAAAAAAAAATAGGTTTCTAGAAAAAAAACAGCTTTTTTGAGATAGGAGACTTTTTTGACAAACTGCAGCAGTAACTTTGTTTTTCATTATCATACTATGAAAAACAAATATAGTTTTGCTGTTGAGTCTAAATATACTCATAAGGATGGGCGTCAAAAATATTATTATTATATTGTTTGGTGTTACGGAACCTTGTGTGTGCGAGTCCGACTCGCACTTGGCTGCTTTTTTTTTTGTCTACTCCTCGAGTAAAGCGCGTATCTTTCAACTTAAATTCTGGTTCTATGTTCAGGGAGCGGTTACAAAGGAGAGCAGGTTGAATGTAAACATATAATATATTTAAAGTGTAGGTAGGTGAAGAATAGTTCCATAATACAGGGTCGCTTCATTTACAAGCCCCCAGCAACATGTCCGGTCGACATAGCTACACGACTAGGTATTACGTCTCAAAACATATTAGCGAAGTAAGTTAGCAAGCGCAGTCCGCCCTGGGTTAATGGGGTGTCATAGCACATGATGGGTCGTTCGCCTTACGAGGTACTAGCTCATCAGGACCGCCGTCGAACGAGACCGACACCCTTTTATTGACACTAGTTTTACACTGAAATATGGACTGAGGTAACAAGAAAATAGTGCCAGCTTTTAGGGCAGTTTAATACACCTACCAATAGTTTTTTCTTATTGTGATCTTATCGCCTGAAACAGGTATATAAATGACCTCCCTAAATGGTAGGTAGTGGCGGTTCAAATACTAGAATAATGTAGATGTGAGTGATACGGAAATATTCATTTATTCATTCTCATTTTCCGGCTGTTCTCTATGATGGAGGTAGAAAAATTATTCGCTACTTATTCCAAATGTAGCTTCTTTTACATATCCAGGCGCAATGTGAGTGGCTAATGTATTACGCTTCCGATTAAACTAGAAATATTATTTATCAAAGTTTTAGGAATTTTTGGTGTACAAAACTTCGACTGCTGAAGTCTTGATTAGGGGCTGAAAAAACTTAGTGATGTCATAAAATAAACTAACATTAAACTAAAAGATGGAATATGATCATAAAACGAATACTCTGGGTTAGTTTGTCTATGAGTAATTCGGTATTGTGAAGATAAACACTGTTTTAAACTTTCAACAATACAATACAATCACTTACGGGATATCTTCCGTGATTATTTATTGTTTTGAGTTCCCAATATTTCGACGCTGTTGCAAGCGCCATAATCGCGGGATGAAATCATCATCCAGTCATTGTGAAGCTTTTAATGTTTCTGTTGTGAAAAATCATAACAAGTTACTTTCAAAGAAAAGTTGCTTCTCACACTTAAATATAACTTCGTCTACACCCATAAAATAATATTTCACACATGTGATATCACAACAAAACTTTCAAAAAATTCCTTTTTACAACCCGCCACTCCAAAAAGTTTGAAGCGAGACATATAAAAGTATTTTAATAACAAAACATTTTACAAAGACATCGTCCGATATAATGTAAGTGTAAAGGACTAATGACACGTCATCGCACGAACCCGCCCACACGCTCCGACGGTCTCCGAACACTTCTCCAGTAATAAGTTTATCGACCATCGAAGCTAGAGCTCATTTCATCTTTTTAACCGCTCGGGTAGGTAGCATTAATGTTTCAAACTACCTTAGTTTATTAGACTTGAACTTTGTTTTAAACACTGTTCTGTGTTCTCCTTTTTTTGGCGATGTTAGGGGCTGTATGCATTTGATCGTGAAGCGTTTTTAATGAGTGAAAGTAATATCTAACCATCTTCATAGAAATATTGCAGCCTTTATTATACTATTAATGTGTTCCAGTGCACTCGCTTTTTTTCCAAACTTAACTAAACTGCCAACTTGTGTTAGGTACGGGACTCACTCGAGGTGCTCTGGTTTCAAGTTTTCAGGACCGCCAAAACTTGAAATCGGTACACACAACAGGAACGCCTGATCAGTTGAAATAAAAAGTGCCCTGCTCTCTTTTCTTCGACACGAGACCTTTAAAAAGTTTGTAATGGTTGAGTAAGCAAAAAACTTTTTCATCTACTACCTACATTATTTCTGATTATACCTGTTATTTCTTCTAATAAAGTGTCTGAGTAATCTATATTGCTTTTAGCAGTTGTTATGACCTGACAAGGGTCATGACTTTTCTTCTCAGAGGGCGTGAAACTCGTCTAACACATTTTGTCAAGCTTATCTATTATGTACCTCCCTAACTGATCTCGAAACAGTTTTCTTGAAATGGGCACCATTACCAAGGCTCCTTTAGAAGGATCAGTCCTACCACGCACCTCAATGAGTTCACCACATCAGCGAGTTTCAAGAATGCTACAAAGGTTTACCTAGTCGTATCGAATCGAAATGAGAATTGCATCGAAAAGCTTGCCAACAAGATAATACAATCTGTACCTCATCTTCCGTACAATATAAAACTCTCAACCTGCAAAGTAAATGCACCTTCAAAAAGCGAAGAGTAGCAATCTAGCGGGGAATAATTTTTCCGAGCGATTGCGATGCGATGTTTTGGCGCATCGTTCGACAAATAGCCGCGTAGCGTCGCAGTCCGCATGGAGGTCCGCTGACGCTACAATATTTGCCGCCGGCGCTCGCTCGCGCAGCACGCGGCCTCACAAGCGCACAAACTTACAGGCACACTGCCACAGGGGACACAGGCACACCGGCACACTGGCACCGGCAACTTGGAAAAAATGCCGAGATTGGCGAGGAGAGCTCCGCAGCCTTGGGGTGTCTGCCGCCAATTCGCCACGTTGCAACACGGAGATTGTACCGTCTGTTTTGTTTGCCTCTTACCGTCTTATTTCCAGCACAGAAATTGTATGAAAGTACATCTGACTTTAAATTGTTATTCTGTGACTCCCCAAATTTTTCTAACGAAAACAAACATCGTCCCCAGAGAACTACGATTACAAGCGAAATAAAAACGCGGAACAAGAAAAATAAAAACGTGGGACCGACAATTCATGTCTCGGATTTTTCAGCCGCAAACGATAGTTAACGCTATCTAGTTAGTAGTTAAATAGCTCATTCTCATTCTTGGAAACGTTCCCTAACGTAATAAACGACAAGAGTAGGAAGCTTCGCGTGAAAGTTGAGAGCGTATGCTATCTCATGCAAATTACGGCAGATTTATCATAAGACGTCTCCGTAATTGCGACGTGAGGAGATATGGCGGGAGCGCTTAAAGCCACTCTCCAGAAAAAAGGCAATTAAAGGGATAAACTGGAGCAGTTAGGTCGGGCGTCACGCTTGCGATATCTCTGGAGAGGTGGCGGTGCGGTGGCGTGGCGGCGGCGTGGCAGCAGCGTGCCGCGTGCGTGCCCGCGCGCCTCCCGCCTTCAGACCCCACCGAACATGTAAAGGGCGTGGAGCAATATCATAGACTACAGACTGGAGACGGGGGTGGAACATCCGCCACTGACGCTATTGCACTTGAAGCTTTACAAAGCTAAAAGCAATACAGTTATTTGATTTAAGTCGGGTGTGTACCACCGCCTTGCGCTGGATTGTGTTTGTTCTGGTTTGGCAGATGTCAAAGTTGTATGTTTTGAAACAGAGCCTCACTGTTGTTTGCGATGTTTGTTTCCAGATAGATGGTATTAGTTACCTATATGTGTTGTTGACATATTGTGTGCATTACCCTACATACACACGTACACAGTACAGTAGCTAACCACAACATATCAGTTGTGCGCATGCATCGAGTACCACTAATGACATTCATTACTAACGGATTAGCTACAACAACTAATCTGTTAACTCTATCATCACACGACGACTGTCGATGTTTCCGAACTGTAGAAACGACTTCGAAAGCAACTAATTACGTGGAGCTTGACTAAAAGCTATTGAAAGTCCATCGGCGATAACCAAAACGGAGTCCATCAAAATAATGACTTGGTGTATGAGGGTGATATGCGACATTCGCTACGGTAATTAATGCAAATCAATGGTGGGACGTGCGATTGATTCGGGACTAGCGGAAAGCTGATCAATTACGTTAATGAGCTGCTGAATCCATATCGCTGACGTTTCAATATTATGCTAATGCTTACGGTTATTTGCTGAGTAATAGCAGCGGGCATTCGCTAGATATGCACCTTTAAGTTTCTGCGCAATTTGTCGATTATTTTGTATCCAATCGGCTGTGATATTTTAAGGGGTTGTGGTAATGAGTGTCGAGTGTTTATGCAGTACAGCTTTCTTTGTGTCATAGGTATGTTGGCTAGGGGCGAGGTAGTGACTATGTTTACTTTCTTTTCAATCACGATACGTAGGTATTACCGTATTCATTTTTAGTAAAGACAGTGTGATTAAGTGGTATCATAATAAAATAAAAAGTTTTTTTTTTAAAATTAATTCATAAGAAATTACAAGACGCACCGTGGGTTCGCGAGACATGAAAAACAACACAATGCCTTTGCCCAGGAATGGGACAGAACAGGCTAAGTTAAAAAAAAAAAAAAACTTAATTACAAACAGACATGAGACATAATGTATCTTGTATTTTAAACAGTGGTCTAGGATTGAAACGCCCACACACTTGTTGTCAAACAAAATTCAACCTTTTGTTAGGTACAAACAAAACACAAAAGCTAAGGCTATTATCGACACCACTAGCCAAAGCCGTATTCCATATCGTAAGCCGATCAATGGCTAATGATCCCTAGGTGTATCGGAACTGTTCCAATATTATGTAAATGCTATCAGCTAGTCGCCTGAAAGCCTTCGCCGGCCTTCCCCGCTAACGTTACTTAACGATAACGAAAGCGTTCACTATACAGAATAGGTATATTTTCATAATTTTAATAGAGCAACGTTTTAAATTGTGTGAGGGGTATTCTGTTACGGTAAGCTTTAATGGGCAGGAGATATATTATCGAAGAATACAGGGAGATAGAATTTAAAACGTGCAAGAGGAAAGAGAATAGGGGATAATCCTATTTTTTTTCTTTGTCCGTCGGGTAGTTTATTGAAACGTGGTGACGTGACGTGGTCATAAAATTACGGAGATATATTGAGTTGAAATGGCACATGACGTCACATGTAGGTAAGTTTTATACCCACTTGTGACGTAGTAAGCCCCCACTCTCCAACTTTAATGAGTTCTAACTAAGTATTTTTTTGATATTTTGATAAAACAAAAAATACGTGTCTAATATTTTTGTATTACCTGTCTGACGGACAAAATAGAATGTCGTTTTCTTTACCCAGTCCGATCCCCTATTGAATTTAAAAAGCAAGTCTTAATTTCTATTAAGACTACACAAGGTTCTTTGTAATCGACTGATGAATTTGATAAATGCTGTTCATTTGATGAAAATGAAATTTAATTAAAAGAAAACGGACTCTTCCTTAACATTATTAGGTATAGTTAGAATTTCAGTCAGTGCTTTTGACTAAGAAAACTTGCATTAATCCTTGGATTACCACATCAACATCTGCCTAGACCTTCCCAACTGTGTTCAGATCGGTTTTCAGTCTAACCGGATGTAATTGCATTCGGTATGACTCGGCAGATTGGCATCCGTTTCCTGTAAAATACTGCTCTCAAGTAAAATACCAGTATTTTACTGTGACCACATACAATTTGACCTGCACAACCCAATAACTGGATAAATAATTTATATTATAACACGTTTTTGTAAAACTGCATACCATGACCACATTCGCTTCTAAATGGTTTTTTTTTTTTTTGTTTTGCTTAACTGTACTAACAGTTTATTCGGATAGGTATACGAAGCCTTGTACATATACTGTTACCCGTGTACATGTATTGATAGGTACTTAGGTAAGAAAATGGTTTGTATTGAAGGAAACCTTGAAGAGAACCGCGATGTCGTGATACCGTGACTCGAACTCGTGCATGTATCAATTCCTTTCATATAACCTATGAATGCTCACAATTTATTATTGGCCGCGAATTTTTGAGGAAGTAGGTATGCATAAAGCTCATGGTTTAATAGATGTATGAAATGGCTTTTTTATGATTTGAAGAGTTTTTGAAACCAATGATACATGTTTGATCATCACTTGCCTCGCCTTTTCCCAAACTATCTTGGGGTCGGCTTCCAGTTTAACCAGATGCAGCTGAGTACCTGTATTTTACATGAAGCGACTACCTATCTGACCTCCTCGACCCAGTAACTGGGCAATACGATACCCCTTGGTAAGACTGGAAATCAGACTTTTGGCTTCTGACTACTCGTAACGACTGTCAGAGATTTACAAATGACAACCGGGACCAACGGCTTAACGTGCTTTCCGAGGCACGGAGGAAACTCTGTATGTAAGTATGGTCACCCATCCACGGACCAACCTCGGCAAGCACGGCTTAAGCTTAAAGATCAACCCGTGCGGCCGTTATTATTTAGCTACTCTAATCCCAATGCTGTGATTTATGAAGTTGCTATATTATTAAGTAATACTTCGTTATAGATAGGGTTTTGGATCTCATGACTTACCTGGATGTGTAAATCTAACTTCATAATGTGGGTAAAGTCTATCATTTTTTATTTACACAATCTTAATCTGATCATTCGTTTGTTTGGCCTAAATCATCCTTTACCACAAATCATCACTTAAATAATACGAGTAGCCACACAAAACACAATCTGAAAAAAAATACTGGCCAAAAACAAAAACCCATCACAGATAAACTCAACTAAATCTCTAGAGAAAACATCAAAACAATATACCTCAACGTCTCTAAAAACGACGATTGTGCCCACTTACAATATTCCACTTACGTGCCATAAACTGTATCAAACAAATAAAGGACTACCATAAGCGTTCTGTTGGACGTAATATTACGTTAGTAGTCATAAAAACTACGCGGATTGAGTGTAAACAAGGGCTGGGTTAAGATGTAGGAACCGCAATGCACCAAAGTGACGTGGCTTCTTGTAGGGCGACACTGACTGGCTCGTTTATCAAAGTCAATATCGTCTGTCGTCGTGTGTACCTACATGTACTCGTATAGGTTGCGTACGTATTATTGCACGCGTGTGTACTTGGGCTCATTGATTTTGATATGTTGGTGGACTTGTGGCAGTTTTTCGTGTAGGTAGGTACGAGGATCTGGTTTCCATAATGAAAGATATAGCACGGATTATCAAGAGTTTTTTATAACATTTTTTTATTATTTTTGTGACAAGTACATTTTTTGACTTCTATTATCTTTTTTTTCTAGCGGGCCAACGTTTTCCTAGTCAATGGTTTAGATCAGTCGTTTTAGTATTACTTCAAACTGATCTGGTTTAATACCGCCGTAAGGTATTAAGTAATAAAAGTGTTTGAAACGGTCAATTTAATAAGAGAAGTACGTCTACAGCTGATGCTGTATGACCTGCTTTTGCCATGACCAGTTGAACCATGCTGTTCTTTTTTTTTACTTGCTATGGATTTGCTCTTGACTCTAGTCTAGGTCAGAGATGACCGAGACAAAGTCGACGATGGTACGAGCTTGCCCAGAAGAAGCCTGTTCACTTTAACTTTGAAGAGATTAGGGTTGTAAGCGTTTGGAAACACAGATGCAGGCAGAGAGTTCTACTCTTTTGCTGTGCGCATTAAGAAAGACGTTTGCAAACGCTTAGTGCGATTTGGTGGAATAGAAATAAGGTAGGGATGGTAACTTGCAGTGCGTATTGATGTCCGATGGTAGAAGGGGGCCAGTGGGATGAGGTCGTGGAGTTCTTGAGCACACTCACCGAAGTACAGTCTGTAGAAGACCGCGAAGCAGGCAACCTTGCGGCGATGAGCCAAGCTTGTATCTGGACCGGAGACACAGATATGAACAGAGCGAGCTATTGCCTGGAACCATTTCTAACATCATATTCACCCCAAGCAAGATGAGCTGACCGTAATTTGATTTAACTTCACTAAGAGAATATTGCATACTCATATAAAATTAAGTATATCCTAATTTTTCATATTCTAAAAGCATAATATGAGCTATTGTGTCTCAGTGACACTGCTCACGCGTTGCAGCCGAGGTCACTCCTTATACAAGCTGTTGTTTTGCATCCTCGTCAAATTCAAGGATATAACTATGCTAATGATTCTCGTCCCGAATCAATAATAAAATGGGTAGATTTTTTTATTTTTTTTTCTTATTTACGGAAATAAAACCACCCTTGTTTTCAACGCGGGCCGTCTAATTCTCGCCTTATAACCATGTTTCCACAAATACAAACAATCTCAAACGTTTATTCGACAATTTCTTATTTCCTAAACCACATTAAGGGGGTTATTCTGAAATACTGACAAACATAAACAACCAAAAAAAAACAGCGTTCGTTAATAATTAACTAGGTACCGCAATTTTAATTTATTATTTATGTCTTGTGTGACAATCTCCTGAATTTTTACGAGGATGCAAAACAACACCTTGTATAGGGTGACTGGTAATTAGTGACTGATGCTTAAACACGTGATTGTACTCATAATAACAAACAACTTTCCCAAAGAAACATTTTTTTTTAAACTCATTCACTTTTACCACAATAACACAACCGCCATATGAAATTCGGGGTTATCAGCCGTGCGGTTGCTCTAGCTACCCACTGTGTCACGGTACGATAGTAATGAGACAGAAGGGCGTCACGCGGCTTACAGCTGATAGGTCACAGGCTCCCACGCGCGCGAATTTCATATGGCTGTTGTGTTATTGTGATTTAAAATTGAATGAGTAAGTGTAAAAAAAAAAAAAAAATCTTTGGGAAAGTTGTTTCTTATCATGAGTACAATCACGTGTTTTAAAAATGTAAATGTTACTGGAAATGTATAGCTTGATTTGTCGCCGTTTTTTGTAGATTTCCCATGTAATGAGAGATCCGCTAAAACTTGTTTTGTACAGATCATTGGTCACCGTGCGTACTGCACAGCGTGTATCAGAAAGTTGTGGTCATATACCAGAAACCAACCCATTTTATTATTGATTCGGGTCGAGAATCATTAGCATGGTTACCTCCTTGAATTTGACGAGGATGCAAAACAACAGCTTGTATAAAACTGGGGTGCAGAACTGCGGACTATCAAACTTAACATAAACATTGCAATCTTGTGACAACAATAAACTGTCCCATACCGCATTTCAATACTTACTCGACCCAAATGTATGGGCATTTGGATTTTTGGGACTACGGTGTAGCTTGGTCCCCATCTCGCTCATTATAACAAAACCTGTCTTGTACGCACACTGACCAATCAAGCTATAGAAACCAGTTTATGCGGATCTCTCATAGTACCGGAAATATATACAAAGGGAGGCCATGTTATACTGGAAGTTTTAAGCTTGATGTGTTCACTAAGTAACAAATACATCTAACAAGTTTTTTGCTTTGTCTTCGCTAAGTAACCTGTCGATCCTGACGGATAACTTAGACTGTCACAGTTTTCTTCTCACACTTTATCATTCTACTTGAAATGGCTACGTTTATTTTCCTTTGAAAAGGTTTAAGGTGTTGCTTAAGAGCGTTTACGCCTTACGACATTTCATACAAACTTTCAAGTCGTTATTTTCCGAAATGACTGAACTGATTTTGATGAAACTTCGTACACATAAGCAGGATACACAGATCTAAAAAGTTATTAAAAAACATTTTCGAAAAATAGTGTTACAGTTAAATTAGACCAAATTTAAATTTTCTATAGAAACAGAAAATTCCAATTATCTGTTGTTTTAAAACACATTTTGAAAATATTTTTTAGTAACTTTTTAGACCTATGTATCCTGCTTATGCGTATAAAGTTTCATTTAAATCGGTTCAGTCATTTCGGAAAAAAACTACTTGAAAGTTTGTATGAAAAGCGGTAAGGAATAAACGCTCTTAAGACTTAAATAGAAGTTTTGTTGAAAATTCTGCCCTATTTTAATGCCTAGAGATAGATTTTGTGATAGGTGTCAGTGTGATCGATGTTTTGTGGAGAAAACAAAGAGTCGTTACTTTTGTGAATTTCAGTTAACTGTAAAATAATGAAGACGACAGTATCGAGCTTCGGTTTATTAAAATGATTTGATAGAGCAAAAGTTTTAAATATAATTACTTTCTATAATGTAACTTAGCTTCATAAAAGTTTTTAAATGAGTCAAGATAATTTTATTCTTCATTAAAGCCAGCAGATTTTTATCCGAAGGTATCATTTTGATAAATCCCTAGATTTTGCTTCAGTTTCTAATATCTAAAATTATATTTTATTATAAGTTCTAAGAAAAACGTATTATACTATCCCGTATTGTTGAAATAATACAAAAACATATTATTTGATTTACGTTATCTTCACAAAAGAGAAACTTTTTTTAGGTACCTAATACAGTTAACTTTTTCACATTTTTCTGAGAAAATATTTTATTTATATTGATCAAAGTTTGATAGATATATTTTACTAGTTCCAATAAAAGAAAAATACATAGGTGTTAAATTTAAATCTGATATAAAAAAATTAAAATCTGATTTTTTAAATCAGATTTAAATTTAACACCTATATGTTATTTTATAACGAGTTTATGAAATATCAGAATCTATCCAACGCTTGTTTCCCTAGTATTTTTTACGCTACATTGGCAACATACAGCAAACACATCGATTATAATTATTATAATATAGCACCAAACTAACCCTGTGACAAATAACTAGAAGGTGTGGCTACAATTAATAATTTATTGAGCACGATGTAACTATCTACCACTTTATAAGAAGCTATAGTTCAGGTGAACAGGTCAAACGTGCAATGGACTTACGAAAATAGAAAATCGCTCGACGAATATCTTAAGATCCTTCACTAAAAGACAGCTTAGTACCTAGCTTAAGGTATAAACTACTCTTTATCCCGGTCGAAAGTTCCCCCGGGACGTATAACTAATAAATATCCCAAATTTATAAGAGGTGTCGAGTGAAGCAGTAGATAAAAAATACCACTCCACACAATCGTACGATTTTACCCAAATCATAAACCTATGTTGGCAACATTTTGAGCTGTGTATTTAAAAAAGGCAATGTACTCGTACATAGTAAATAACAGCCTCAGCTCAGAGGCAAGATGTTATGCTAATATTGTAAATATTAATTCTTAGCTCCAAACGTAATTGAAACCGCGACGACTTCCTTGGCAAAATACATCACAATTAAAATTTTGTTACACTAAATAGGTACATCTGGAATTGAATTTTAAACGACTTTCTGTACTAAACTTGTTCCTAGCTATCACACGTCAGAAAACTTATTTGAATAACAACGCATACAATAAACGCTGCCGTGCATAACGGTACGAAGGCGTTTGACAGAAACAGAATAAGCCGTCGTATCGCAAGAAACAATACAACTCGCAATAGTGACATAAATCAAATTTTTGTATTCGTACGGACTCGATACTTGTGATATTAAAAGGCGAGTCACGGCGGGTCGCACGCCGCGCAAGATCGCCGCCGGTACAGACGGCAACTATTAAAAATAGAGAACACTCTTGAGCGTATTTCAGTTGTCATATTTCACGGTTTGGTCGATGCTGTATATACACGTTCCCGTTCAATCATCCCGCGATAGGCGGCGGCGTTGCGAATAAATCAAGTCTCTCACTTTTTCACCTGCCACACACAAAAGCTTTCGCACTGAAACTTGATTCGGGTTATTTCTGACGAAATATCAGCCTATTTGTTATACTATTGATACGGACGCACGTGCGCCGCGTAAGTTTGTACTTGTTGACGAGAGGGGATTGAGTGAAAATTGCTTTCCGACAATGTGCATAGAATTTGATGGCACCCGGTGCCGACTTACGGTTGATGTTACGCTTTTTTCCATGAAAATAAGTTCTGATTTGCCGCAAAGGGTATATAATATGATTGTATCGATACAAACTGAAATATATGAGGCGGACACGTACGACACACGTTTTTCTTTAGCCTAAATACACAGTCATATAGTCGGAGTAAACTAACATGACCCGATAACGGAACTCCTTTATCATTCTATTTTATAGGTACCTAGGTTTAATTTTTAGTAACATTTTGCGTGATACACATTTATAGTAGATAGAAACAATATTGTAATAAAGCACCTAGAGTTACTAAGTTCTGTTCCATTTAATATTCAGCACATCGCACCTATAATTCATTCATCCCAAAAAAGGAAAATACTATCTAAAAGTCAGTAGCTTCCCCACGCACCGTAAAAAACTCTTTACTTTATCACAAACATAACAATAACTCACGCGACTCGTTGATACGCGAGTGTATCGCGCGATCGTAAATATCACACTCGAACACCTCACGGCCTGTCATAATTCAATTATGGCGAAAAAACGCGTCACGTATCGTTGGTGATAGCACAATCTTCGCACGATCTAGCTAAGGAAGCTGTGAGGCATCTCATTGCGGCGTCGTAAGTGCCTATTTAAGGCTACGTAGCCACTTACGTCGACGGGGCCGATAGCGTAATCCGAATCGAGGTGTATTGTGCGTCCCCGTACGGAATACGGCCGCGGCGCCGAGCCGACTATTCCGAGAGCCTATAATCTTCGCCGTAAATGGATTTAATGCAAATTTCTCTACGGCCGTTTGAATGGGCTGATAAAAATACATACTTAACTCCTTTTGTGTAGTTCAAATTGTTTTTCGATGATATTAATCGTTTTTGCGTAATATTTATTTTTAATTAAAAATATAATCGAGTTCTGTGCGGACAACAATCGTGTTTTCGCCTTGATTAATATTATTGTTAAACTTAAAATTAAATAAACCAGGTAATGTTTACCACCAGCTTTTTTAAACCAAACTACTTACCTAAGTGATACCTAATACGGAACACAAGTTCCAACTTCCCCCAAAACACAAATTGAAATTAAAACAAGCTAAATTTCAATCAAAACTAAAATGAAACATTGAGAAGCATCAGTTCGGTCAAACAACAGCTAATCGTCTGGGGGAGCCCTATACAACTGAGTCAAATTTACATAAACACAGCTCTGTCTTGCGGCTGTTATCATTCAATTAAATAAGATTTTGCGATACGAAAACCACACCTGCTCCTTGAACTAGAAATCTAATTCGACTTCGCTTAATAACTAAACATTTTTGGGGGATTGGAACTTGAGCGTTTGAGTTGTTTTGCTGTTAAATTGGATGTCTTCCGACTTTTGTTCGTGTAAGTCGAATCTACAATTTTCTAACTCTTGACGCAAAAAAGGGGTATTAGTTATCTTTTGTGTCAGTGGGCATCGAAACTTGCAAACTGGATAGACTGATTTTAATCCAGTTTTTGTTAAATGGAAAATACTTACATCTTTAGGGGTGGAATTTCGAAAAATCCTTTCTTAGTGGAATCCTTTCCTACTCTTCACAAATAACACCCTCAAAATTGCAGGTCTCTAAGACCAGTGGCTTAGACTGTGCGTTAATATCTCAGTCAGTCAGTCAGTCAGGACTATATATAAATATATGTTCTGACCTTTTTACATGCAGTATATCCGACATGCAACAAATAAGTTGGAGTAAGTACGGGTGAAATGCGACACAGCTTACTCCGCTTTGTCAACGTGTATTATGCTCGTAAGCCCTCACTTGAGATATCTACTAGATATACTGTGCCTTTGTCTCTCTTTACCGGTGCATCCATACGATATTGAAATCTTAAATTTTCCATTTGAAGCTCGCAGTTTTGGTAAATATTTTGTACCCACTTGAGATTTGATTCCTGATTGCGAAGTTGTTTTAATGAAAAATGGAAAATCAAAGAAAAAGGTGAACAATATGTAAAAATGTTACGTCCACTTTTCATTTTTACAGTGAGCAATAGTTTGTCTTGCTTAGGTATATATTTATTTGAAAAAAGTAGGATTTAGATTTAGTTATCTTATAAATCAGAAAATAAAGGTGGGGAAATATAAAAAAGGTTGCACTTTACTCCTATCGCCCAAACTAAGATGCCAAACCGCAGCCCGAAAACGGCTAAATAGCACCACACTCATACATTACCTGCTTACCAAAGCCTTAGCAGTTTCAAATACATCGTGAGCACGGTTCAGACAGCTAACATCCAGTAATCAATGACTACCTATCATCCGAGCATCGGCATTGCGGCCTCGTCAATCCACCAGACGATTTCGCTTACATTAATCTTATCAATTCACAACGGCAGCTTAGCCACGTTGCTTAGAATTTGAATACCGCATTCAGAGTAGCGCTATATGCCTATGTGTTTCACCCTATGCACTCATACGTGTTTGCAATGCGTAAACGTGCATAGACTTGGGAGATTTGTGCGTGAAAGACAACAGACGTCGGCTGGCTATGTTATTGTTTTGATGCCGTAGACTATTTTAGTGGGTGTTCTAGAGCTGGATTTGATACTCAGGGGATTATGGACATGTCTGGTCTATATTATCATTATTATTATCTTGTGGCTAACGTAAGTATAATCTGTTACGTTTACTGTTCTTTGAATATGATATTTTCAATAACGAATGTATTAAATTAAAAATAAATTACAGCAAAAATGACTTAAAGGGTAATTAAATGAACAAATTGAAATGCTTCACAAACAGATTGAGTTGACCAGCAAATAAATTAACGTCGCGAAAATCCATATTCATTCCGAAATTCAAGATGAAACCACAGTATAAAATAAAATAATGACAAACAGTTGACCGACTCTGCCCCGTTCCACCCAATCAAGTGTTTTAAGCGAATATGTTGGTGAAAATGGACGGCAAAAGACAGGTATGAAAGTGCGGACGTACTGAGGAGAGCCAATCAGTTCTATTTGCATTTCAGTAGTCAACATCATAGCGAATCTCACGCCGCGTCGAATGCTACAACCCTACACTGAATTTGTGAATGAAATTCTGTCGAAATGTATTTAAAGCGTTTATAAACTGCGTGCCAAGCCAGAAGCGTCCTGAATAATGAAGCCTTTGCTATCAACTCGGAATTGTTATTTAACTTAGTAGTTCTGATGCATTTACCATTGAAATGCACGATTTTAATGATATTGTTAATAAAAATGGCTGCAAATGTGTTTCAGCAGCATTAATTAAGAGCAGTAACTAAAATAGGGATGTTTAATTTGTGACTAGCTGTCCTAAGCAACTTCGTCTGCGTCACATTTTCCCCGTTTTCGCAACATTTTTCATTGCTGCTCCGCTTCTATTGGTCGTAGCGTGATGATATATAGCCTATATTACTTCTAATACCTCCAAGAATATGCATACAAAGTTTCATGATGATCGGTTGAGTAGTTTCTGCGTGAAAGCGTAACAAACAAACTTACATTCACATTTATAATAATAGTAGGGATTATAAAGGCGTTGATTGTGTTTTTTTTTATCCATAAGAAGAATTTCAAATGGAAAAATCTCCTATTAAAACTGGGAGTTGCGCATAAATATCGCAAGTAATTACAATAAGAAGTGAGATCGTGGAAAATCACTGGGTAGCGAGTCGCAATTAGCGGACGAACACCCAACGGAAATAAATAAGGATATTAGCTTCCCCACCGCAGATCCGACTGAGGATAAAAATTATATTATTGTGTTCACTTATACATTTATACAGTTATACGCGTACATGTTTCTCGGTTAATCTGAAATGAAAGAAGAATTTAGATTGAAGCAAGAACGTAGATATATATCGGAATGAAATGGAATTGAAACGATTTATTTTCCGGATTGATTTATCAAATATCTACCATCTTAGGTACCGTATTAATTTTTTATATTTTTTATTGTACACAAAACTAGAACTTACTTTTTTATGTATTTTTGTTCACCTACACCTAGTCTTAATTATACCTACAGCTACGTAAAACAAAAAAAAGAACAGATAAAAATCGCTTTTTATTGAAAATACTTACGTGCTATTCTTTTTATTACATTATTAGGTGCTTATTTATCGATTAAGCTGGATTAAGCTGGACTACACCGTCTCTCAGTAAATACAATGAGGAAAAGAACTCGCGAGTCTCGTATCTAATCCAGGGCTTAAACTGTTGACGTACGCGCCTAGCAAAATTGCTTATAGTGATACAAGGGGTACTATAAATACTTTTTCTGAGAAATTCTAGGTGCTTTACATTTAATAAGACTGAAAAGGATAACTGAAATAAGAATAAAAGTTGGAAAAGTGAGCTTTTATTCTAAAAAGTAGATCGGCACGGTTGGCGCTGATGTTAAGCGATCGACTGCTGCGCTGCGTGTCGCGGGTTCGATCCCTGGAACGGAACAAATATTTGTATGGCCTAAAAATAGTTGTTCCGGGTCTGGTTGTTTGTGTATGTGAGTTTAAATGTTTGTAAATGCACCCAAGATACAGGAAAAATTCCTAGTGTGGAGCAATGTTTAAAAAGAAAAGAAGGTAGAAAAAATGGGAATTTATTAAATACCATGTTATTTGGACATGATCAATACACAAAAAAAAAATGGATACAATAACATGTGTTATCTACCGACCGGCCTGGAGGCCTACTCTCTTTCTCCGAAACGTAACTTCGGCAACGAACGAAAATTAAACGTAGTTACGTTGTGTGTGCGTCCGCAAATTATATAGAGTAGGGTCACAAACGTAATTACGTTTAATTTTCGTTCGTTGCCGAAGTTACGTTTCGGAGAAAGAGAGTAGGCCTCCTGGCCCGGGCCATTACCTCTCAGAGAGAAAAGGCTCATGTCCCAGTAGAGGGTACTGTAGGCTTTTTATTCCACCTGCCTCAAAACGCAAATCATAAGGTTTTACTTATACCATTTTACTTAAATCAAACTAAACTCACCCTCTCTCTCTCTCATACTTAATGTTGTAGTAAATTATGTATTCTACATTATCAAGACATTATAACGTAACTTCATAAGGATCACAAAATAAAGCCGACATATTGGCTTAAATGCTAACCCCAAAGCGTGGTGAAACGCCACTATACAGTCAGATAATCTCATCCATACTATCCATGTTAATAATAAACACGAAAGTAAATCTGTCCGTCTACGTTATAAGATATTATCATATATTTATTAGGATTCTTCCAAAGCAGTCTTTTAAGCCCCCCATGATTGTTGTAACATTTGACAGATAGATAGACTGGAACCTGGAAAAGGCGTTTTTTTATAGATATTTTGTAATTACCTGTTACAAAATCCTAATCCTACGATTCTAACTAATATTATAAATGCGAAAGTAAGTTTGTTTGTTTTTACCTTTCACGCCTAAACCACTGAACCAATCATACTGAAATTTTACATATACGTTATTAGGTAGAAACGGCCATTTGGTACTTTTTATCCCGAAAAGAAGTACGGTTCCCGGGGAAAACCACAATAACGTCCTTATGATAATAGATGGCGCCACTTGCAATCAGCAAGCAGGGTATAGCCTGAATTGATTATCAAATTCTAAATTAACGCGAGCGAAGCTGCGGGCAAAAGCTAGTAATATTATAAAATAGAAAGTAAATATCTGTTTGTTCCACACACAGAAACCGATCGTTAAGAAATTAGCCAATTATATGGCCTGGGGGCTGCAAAGGGACATAGGCTACTATTAATCCTGTATATCTATCTATATATGAAAATAAAAATCAACTCCCGCATGTATGACGGAGCATCACTTGAAGACGGCACGCGCGATTGGCTGATTTTTTATGGTTGTGTTCGTAATTGGGTTGTTCGAAAGAGATACCGCGGCCCTGGAACACAAAGGACTAAGAAGGAGGAGTCATTTGATGATTTCCCATCAACAAAAAAAAAAAAAAGGACTCAGTATGAAAGAAAATTTCGTTTTATTTTGCCAACCGTACTTACTTCACATTTTCTTCATTACAAAATTGCACCCGTGTGGAACCGAGTCGGGTGTATAAAAAATATGGAATACAAAATACACACAGACAAAGTCGCGGGCAGAACAGATAGTAAAACGTGAGGTAATCATTATAGTGAGTGTATCGTTATAGTGAGCGATCGAAGAAGTGGGCAGGCAAATAGCACGCGGGACCCCGTCCTGATTAGGTCGGGGACTGCAGTGGGCAACGCCTTCCTCTTTTAGATAGAGAAATATTGTGTAGGATTATGGCTTTGTGGTTTTTGGTGGTTCGTGTTATGTTATTGGGATATGGCGTTAGTGGTTTTTGGAGAACAATCAGAAGTTGGGCTTAACCCTTTATAAAGATTTGAAATTGTATTCAATAAAAAATTGTTTGGAAATGTTTGGCAACCATTATAATTTATTCATTAATAAACAACCACCTAGTAGGCAATAACTAAATATAAAAAAAAAAATGAAAAGTAAAATCTAAAATTACAAAAGCATCAAAATTCTGGTGAATCCATATTTGCTCTAGTCCCGCTTTGCTCGACTAGTAAAATACCTGCTTAAAATATTTTTTATCATCATCATAATCATCATCAGCCTATATTGTTCCCACTGCTGGGACGCAGGCCTCCTCTCTATGAGAGGGAATGGGCTGTAATCCACCACGCGGACCCAGTGCGGGTTGGTAGATGTCACATGTCTTCGAATTTTTAGTTCTAGGACATGCAGGTTTCCTCACGATGTTTTCCTTCACCGTTTTTGAGAGCAGCGGTGATGAAACAAATTACACAAAGTAATGCGCCTGCCTGGGTTCGAACCTACGACTTACTGCTCGTAAGTCGGGGCTGCTGCCACTGGGCCACCGCTGCTCTCAAAGATTTTTTAACTTTTATATTGATTGATATTGATTGATAGACAAAACAAGTTTTAAGTTACGACGATACAGACGCCTATACACGAATCCATACTAATATTATAAATGCGAAAGTCACTCTGTTTGTTTGTTACCTTTTCACGACTAAACGGCTGATCCGATCTTAATGAAATTTGGCAAGAAGATAGATTTCAACTTGGGGAAGGACATAAGCTATATATCATCACGCCACGACCAATAAGAGCGGAGCAGCAATTTTCGCAACATCTTTCATGTTGCGAAAATGAGGAAAATGTTATGCAGACGAAGTTGCGCGGGACAGCTAGTGACGCTATATTTTTTTTACTTGAATTCAAACACTTTTCTTTCCAACTGTACGTTCCATTACTTACGTAGAATCTAAGAATTTCGAGCATAGCGAAACTTTTTACTAGGTATTTTTCGAGCCGAGCATAGAGGGACCAGAGCATAGGGGGACTAACCGGAAAATTCATTATTCTGATTTAGTTCATGTCAACATATACCACTATATTTAACTAAACCACAATTAACTACAGATCTATGTAAATAAAAATACACTAATTACTGACCATTTCAATAAACCCGGGGCAGTGCAGCTTCAATTCCCAGTTCATACTTGAAAAAGGTAAGTGTTATATCGGCGCTCCTCGTTTTATTCAACAGCTCGGTCCCTAACGCTTTTCTCCGCTAAAACCGATTCCTTGTTACTTGATTTCTGCATTTCGAAAAAGCGTAAATATTTTCCTCCTGGGTGCTTTTGCAGCTATGAAGAATTCAATAGCCGTGCAACATTTCGAATTATTAAAATGTAATATTACGAATTTCATTTCTCCTGTATAAATAAACGTATTTTTTATTATTCATACTTTTTTATTCGGTTTCACGGAAACATTTTTGTTGTGGCCTAAAATAATATCGGAATCAATATAAGGACTAAAGGCTTTGATGGCTGGTGGATTATTGTGTTATCAATGAAATGGCGTGATGGATCGTTTTATACCGAGCCAACAGTATTTTCCGTTAAAGTTACAGCAGGTAGGTAAGTGCAATTTAGTGTTGGTTTTAAAAGTGAATTTCGAATGCGTTTCACGCTCGTTTTGTAGTGTTTTTCCGAGGGGATTCGGATTCCGTTATCAGAATGTGAAGTTATTCGATTTGGTTTTGGTTCCCTATGATCAACGCCATACAATCATACGGCACTATGTTTTTGTGTAGGTAATTCATAAGTAAGTTAAACAAGCATAATGTAGAAAAACTCGTAAATCTCAACACTGTTAAAGTTAATACCATTTAGAAGCTTTTACATATTATATTTAGTGATAAATCAAATCCTAAAAGTTGTAATTACGTTAAGAAACAGGACGGCAGAATTGATTTAATTTCGCTCATAACCAATGGCTGTTTTCGTAAAAGAGCCTATACATCAAGGGTTCTAGCAAAAGGCCCGGTAAGCACGCATTTCATTTGAGTAAGTGGCGAAGTGGGGTCGTGCGCCAGCCACAACTTTGTGCTCCACAACTTTAGCCTTTTCTAATTTAAACGCTGCTCAACCGTACGGAATGCGAAAACAACATTCTTTAAAAATCAACCAGACAAAAACGCATTTCTGCACATCAACCAAATAAAGGATTGGATTGAAAAGCTATCAATCCAATTTTGTTTTTTGCCAGTTTTAATAAAAATTGAAACATATTTCGGTTTCTGGTAAAAGCTAAGTACATTCGGCTTTTCCTGTGTTTTTTTTTCTTTAGTGAGAGATTGCGCTAAGTGATCACATTTCGATATTAAACCATTTGCCGAAGGCCGGTGCCGGCTACGTATTTCATTTTACTGAGTGTCTGACGTGAATTTTGGAGACTTGCTTTTTGTCGAAATTATTTTCCAATCTTTTTATTACATCTAGTGTCAATTTTGCTGTCTCCTTTTTATCAATGCCTTTTTTATTCAACGTGTTCTTTTTTGCAAACAAGATTGATTATATTTCCGACAGTCTATGCGTCGTAAGTGGTTTTTGTCAAAATTTATTATCGTTGCGGAATGTAAATTGTGCGGAAACACAATAGGTACAATATTTTAATTTATTTCTGAATTAACTTTCAAATTATCATTTGTACTCGCGTAATTGTTCGGGTCGTTGGATTTGCCGCGTTTGACACAAATCTTCCCATTACAATAGACCCAAAACCTTAATCCTAGCAAAAACGAGCCTCACACATTTGCATAACTACGTACGAGTTACGTCGTACAGTAAAAACTTTATGATTATGCCTGCTGTAATCTGTTATTTTAGGAGCTCCCAATTCAATGTTAAATTAGTGAACTTCGTACTAAACTTCGACGTTAAAATAAAAAGTCTTTATCCGCGAGTATCTCGGCTCGAAATAGTGAAGTTTTGATACGATGAAAACATTTTCATTTTTTTCTTTTCTGTAGCTTTTAAATTAATTGCATCAGCATATTTCTTTTGAAATTTATTTTATTTAGTGTAGGGTTGGATTGAGCTGCACGTAGCAATTTATTTTGCGAGATTTTAGAATAACTGCGGAATTCAGGTACAGCATTCATGTAAAGAAATAGATGATCTCTTACCCGACGTGAAAGGGGAAAGTGTAGCTCGTTTCCTGCCTGTGCCAGCGTGTGCTGAACCCTGCTCCACCCTATGAGCGTTACATGTTACATAGAAATGTTTGTAGAAAAGTAAATAAAATAACGTCGGTAGATACTACACTCTTACCTGTTATAGATATGTATAATAATGTCATTACGACGCTACGGTGGTTTAGCGTCACAAATAAACTTTTTACTGTACAAATCTGTTTCCACCAACAAACAGAACAAAATAACAGTACAACCCACAAGGTAGGTAAAATAAAAAGAAACCGTATGAACAGTTCGTGCACAACCGAAGATGTTGAAATATGAGACAGAAATTATGTCGCGTTATTTTATGATGCATTTCATATTGTTCCCGTACTTGTTCAAGTCTTCCCAGTGTTGTAACAGCATTCGGAATTGAAACTTGCAAGATGCTTTCGTAAAGTTCCTTCGCTATACAAGTCCCGGCTCCTTCACTCATTAAGTTCATTAACAAGATTCAGCTTCAGTATTTTTGATGCTCTCAGCTCGCTTTCAATATTTTCTATTCGTATAATTCACTTTGTGTTCTGCCCGACGTCTGTGTAAGCGAAAATATTTCAGAAACGCTTTGAATGTCGATGTTTTATGTTTGAGGTAAATAATTTAAGCACTTGTGAAAACTTCGCTCTCTTGATTAACGGGGCTCAATTAGGTACTTAAAGTTAAACATTTCCAACAACGCTGCTGTGTAATTGTTAAGCAATGTTCATCGACTACTGAAACAAAACTCTAAGTAAGACGCTTAAAATAATACTTAACTCTCGTTTATATAAGTCTGGAACATTTCAAAAACGACCCACCATTTCAATCTGGCAAAGTGCATAATTTAAAGAAACCGCAACCGGAACACAGTAAAATGAATCTTGAAAAATCTTAGACACGTAATACAATGCCTGGATTTAGACTCAAATTTCAAGATTTTAAATATTACAATGTACTTCGTCGAACTGCAGTGCGGGCTTTGTAAATTCCATTTAGCTAAATAGCTTTTGAGAGAGATAAGAATCTACCATACAATGCTTGCCTGCTTCGAACGGGAAACTAAGAAAATTGAAAAGAGAGTCGCCAAGTAAGACTGCAACGCTGATGGTCCGATTTCAGGGAAACCGAGATTCCGAATTACTAACGTCGTAAAAATTGAGCGCCTGTAAACACTTGCGAACTGAGGGTTGCCCCAAAGTTTTTGTCAGATGGGATCCTCGGTGTGGCAATCTTGGTTTTAATAAGTATATAACGTTCCTGAGATGTACCTGTGAGTGGAGGATTTACATAATCATTACCATATCTGGCGCAGTGGCGCGCGTATTATGCCCGAGAGGTTAATAATGCTATTTTCTCGCCACGTTTTCACGTTGCTATTTCACGTTATCGACCCTCTTTATCTGCGTCGTCATGGTTACTAGCCACTGGCGGAACTCTGCCTTGCCCTCCGATACTCCATGAGCAGGGCATACGACGCTTTTACCTGCGATTGTAGCTTGTTATGGTCATAATAGAATGGTTTTATTCAGACATAACAGTGTGTTTATCGCCCAAGCCTCTAATGTTAAAACCCGCGCCAGATGGGATTAGTTTAAATCAGATTTGCGCTTTTAATTATTGTAACTAACCGTAATAGTGTGGATTTGTTATGGCTGGTTGCTGTTTGTTGTTGCGATCTCATTAGTTAGTTTATAGTAATTAGCTTTGACAAAACAGACACGTTAGATAGATGTTTATAATAATGGAGGTTTAATAGAGTGAAAAACATTAGTAGATGATTTTTTTCGGACTACAAAATTAAAAGTATATGAAAATACTTAAAGTAAAATTTTGAAGTCTCATTTGTAAGGCAGCAATAAGTTTCAGTGTTGAGGAATAATTCTCGTAATGTTCTCGCACAAGGCGACAAGACGAGTGAGGCGGTGCGTGCCGGCGGCACACATGCGCGGAAGTCGGCTCTACTCACTTTAAGTCTATTTAACGGATCGCGGACTACGTTCCTTCAAAAATAGATAAGTAAGCGCTCATGCGTCACACTACTTCAAATTACTTTTTGCATGCCACGCTGAATAGAAGAATTGAACCGATAAAACGAACCCTCTGTTGCTAACGAATGTGTCATTTTCAGTGGAAATGTGAGCCCAATCTTAATTCGCATTGTGCCTATTCATCATTTTGTCTGACATATTTTTAACTTGACAATATTGAACTGATACTTACGCAAAGATCATCAATTACAAATTACATTATTAATCCCCGATATATCAGTCGCTCACCTTATTTTGAGCCGTCAGCAGTCTGTAATCATATAGATATGATTTAGTATTAAGAACAACTAAACGCTGCCGAGCGAACTTACGCAATGGCCAATAAATCTAAACTTTGTAAGAAAGTAATTCTGTTTCTATGCTTATACGATATTTCTGTCTCCAGAGATAGCTACACTTCGTAATCTGCTGAATGTGCGACATGATATAATCGTACCTATTTGTTTTGCTGCTCATTCCACTTCTTGCGACATAATGGGGAAACCATAGGCGTAGGTAAAAATCAAGTAAACTTTATTCGCGCGCAACAATCGGGATAGTATCTCGTCGAGTAAACACAAAATCTCTTAGAATTTTCACTTGGATGGTTAAGAGCGTGCTTTGTCACTGAAATAGGAGTTTTTCAGTGGAACAGTTACCTTTATAAGGACTTAACGTCGCAGGAAACGGCCGTCTAAGTATACGAGCGCAGGGGCGCCCTCGCGCAGCTGATAACAGAATTATCCGAATGACGCCACCTATCTTTTAAATGTGCACCTTACTTTTGGGCCTTGTATGTTGTTGGTGTCACACACACAGTACTGCCGAGGACTTTAAATATTCATGTATTGTTTGTTCATCAATTATTGGAACTGGCTATATTTTATTTAACGTCTTCCATTCGTTTAAATTTGGGTAAATTATATTAATGTCTGGTTATTGATATGCGTTAATTGTTCCGTCATTATCGCCGTAATTTGATCTTAATCAATCATCTCATTATCGCAGTGCTAATGACATATTATCAATCATTATCGTATCAATCATGGCGTGCGAATCCATCTTGCAACATCGCAGTGTTGCACTAAATCTAACAAGCTCGGTTTACGTACAAAATGTTCGGACTTAATTTCGTAAAATATTTGTTCATCTTCAGCTACGTACACTCGCCAACACAAGAGGTGTCTCTGGTTAATTCGTACCAATATTTGTACGCTTCCATCTTGGTTGTAGTTAACCGCATAATGCATTAACTGATTACCAGCGCGATCCATCTTCCGATGCGTCGGACACGCTCCGCCCTACGTCTTGGGAGCTCCGTTCAATATGCACTAAACAGTTTAGTGGGTCAGTGTACTCAATTGATATCAAGGTAGATGACATTGCTCGTCAAATTGATACTTCGATGAATTGTTCATTTGGTTTAAAATGCGTTCAGCTCTCTTCTTGCTTTGCTTAATGTTTCATTAACCATGCCGTGCTATTTCTCCGTTTTTCCGTCTGTAATACTTTCTTCTTCTTTCTTTCTGTTTTAATTCAATGAATTTTTAATTTTAAGTAAATTTACCAAGTTTTCAATTTTAATCAATGGATTTTAATTTTATGTCGATCTTTTAGCATCAATTTTATTTAATGAATTTTAATTTTATGTCGATCTCTCTAAAGCATCAATTTTATCAATTTACTGTAATCTAATTTTAATTTATCTTTTACTACATAATGTTGTCATTTTCATAAATTATATTTTAATTTAAATTTTCAATCAATTTTGTCATTATTCTGTTATTTTACTATTTCAAGTTTATTTTTATTTTTATTGAATATTGGTGCTTAGTACTTACTAAGTTAGCTTATCTTCCGAATTTACTGTTCTGTGCATGTGGTGTTTACCTATAAGTAATTGTTGCACTGTAATTTAATTTTAAGAATGTATTATGTCGCTGTATCCAGTGTGAACAATTGTTGGTAGACCTTTAATAAATAAATACTTCGGACACCATTTAACCTGAAGTTAAAATTCACAGAACATGCATTCAGAAATCAATGTTCCATATTAACATATGAGGTATGTAGTATACCTCGGAGCTCGTGGCTAAATAATAACTGCCGCACGGGTCGATCTGGAAGCTTGAGTCGTGCTTGCCGAGGTTGGTTGCCGTGGACGGGTGACCATAATTAAATACCGACTTTCCTCCGTGCCTCGGAAAGCACATTAAGCCGTTCGTCCCGGCTGTCATTTGTAGATCTTTGACAGTCGTTACGATTAGTCAGAAGCCAAAAGTCTGACATCCAGTCATACCAAGGAGTATCGTATTACCCAGTAACTGGGTTGTGGAGGTGAGATAGGCAGTCGCTTCATGTAAAATACTGGTACTCAGTTGCATCCGGTTAGACTGGAAGCCGACCCCAAAATAACTTGTGAAAAGGCTAGGCAGATGATGATGATGTAGTATACCTAAAAAAATAATTCGTTAAAGAAAGATAACAAAATAATTAAAATCAAACAAGTAAAATGAGCAATCCGACTTGAACAATGTAAACGCTCCTCCAAAGTAGACGATAACGACCGCGATAGTTATTTTACAAGAAGATAGGTGTTCCCATAATAACTTTAACGTGAGTTTAATTTCAACGTGTGTAGATTCGTTAAGGTGTAAGCGACAGGGTAGACCGCGAAATTAAAATTTTCATACATTTCATTTTTTAAATTTGATAGTCACTGGCAGGCTGTACGTTAAACTAAATATTATGAGCGGCCATTAAACGTACATAATAACAGAATCTTAAACATTAAATTTATCAATACAACCTCTTTAAGTTCATTTAATCATATTAAATACCAATTTCGTGAAAAAGTCATACAATGGGATAAAATAAGCGTAAAGAGGTTGTATTGATGATTTAAATTACTACAATTATGTAAATACGTACGTTTTACGGCCACGTATCATATTTTGTTCAACATAAAACTGACACTGATCGGAAAATTACAAAAAAACATAAGAAAATTAGAATTTCACGGGCTTCTGTAGCTTCCACATTAAGAAGTAGGTATGTTGATCAATATTCTTCGTCTTCTTGATCGTGTGGTCAATGCCCGACCTTGTGTCGCAGTTTTTATGCCGCTCATGGCCCTCCGAGAAATATCTCTCAGGTATGCTGGTTTCCTGACGAGGTTTTCCTTCACCGAAGCAAGTTATAATTATACAATACGCACATGAATCCGAAAAATCAGAGGTACGTGCAATGGCTTGGGTTCGAACTTTAGACCTATGACTTGGCAGTCCGACGATCACACCACTAGTCTATCACTGCTTCACTATTTAAATCATTGCTTCTGTGATCACCTGTACCTCATAGTCATCCATTTAACCAAAAAAAAAATGTGTGTTGCTCCAAAGTCAAAGTCAAAGCATTTATTTCAATTAGACCATTACAGGCACTTTTGAAAGTAAAAAAAATACAAAATAAAACGCGAAGCTACAGTCCCAGTCACAAGGCATAATAACTTATGAAAGTACTGTAGTTGCCCATTCCGTAGCGTAGATCTCTATGGAGAAGAATGGGCAAGAAACTCCATGGACAGTCTTTTAAATCAAAATATGTTACAAAATCTTGGTTACATCATTCATGTTAAGAATTACAAATATGTGAGAACAATGTAGAAATACGGGCAAGTTAAGAGCGTCCAGAGTAAAAGATTAAATCAGTAATTAAAAATAAAGTAATTAAAAATATCCACTAGCAAAATTAGAGGCAACAGTTCCGATTCACAAGTAGGGGGCAAATTGATGTGTCACTAAATTTATAAGTTAGTGCTTTTTCCCTGTTAGTTACTCTTTATCGTCACAGCATGTTTTTTTCTTCCATAATTCTCTATTACTCGTCATCTCGTCAGAGACCTATTTTTTGTCAAATCATCCTTCACACAGTCTATCCATCGTTTCTTTGGTCTTTCGCTACTCTTATAGCGAGCCACATTCATGTTCAAAACATTGTTAGTTGTCTAGTAGTTTTTATCTTGTGTCGAATTGAAAACTGAAACTCTTAGCCACTAGATTATATAATTTTCTCCAGCCACAATAACACCGTCGCGTCGCTTGCATTTCCTTCTAATGTATTTTTTTCTTCCAGTTTTACGTCAAATTATCATATTCCTTTCCACAGAAGCCTTGTTCTTCTACCCTCGTATGCCAAACACACATTTGCAACTCCATTATTTATCCCCTTAAGACGATACATGAAAGCCAGTAAATATTGCGTTCTGTTTAAAGAAAAGTATGTTAAACACGCACGCGGCTGGCTTTTGTTGTTGAAAGACGTATCTGGGACGATGATTTCGTTTCGCGCCAATGAACACATTTTTTTCATTTTGAAGAAAAATCAAGAATATAAGAGCATTAAAAATCTCTTGCCTTTTTGTGTGTACCTTTAATATGGCTTGTGAAGAGGATATTTACGATAGAAAATATTCGTTGATGTCTTCTGATAAAATGTTTTTCTCATCTTTTACTCTTTTTAATGAAAATAAGCAGAGGAGGCAATAAATTGAAATTTATTTTCTCCGTAGAACGCTCACACGCACCTACGTTAATATTTATTACTTATTAAACTCAGCAACAATTCATTAAACAGGTTAACGAGTTATTCAAATGAGATTTACTGTACAGAATCGTGTAATATTAAATGTTTCTCTAAAATTAAATACAGACATAATCGGCCAGTTACGATTGTCCGATCTCATCTGGTTTAACTGGCTAACTAATAGAATAACAAGCGATCCCGGAGCGCACTACAAAAGTTCCGAAGAAGTTTTCTTATATTTAATAAAATGACTGGTGTTTGTGGAACTTTTCCAGCGCACAAATTATAAGTAGGGAACACAAATAATAGTTGACGTAGGGCCCGGGGCGGAGAGCGGCGCGGGGTACGCGGGGAGTGCGGGGGCCGACGCGGTAATCAGCCCGGACAGTAATTCGGGAGCCTTAAGGGTGTGATCGGTTAGCGCAGACAAGGGTACCACCACTAGCATCCTTAGAGAGAAGAAATACTTTAGTTCAACATTTCCGATGTGGTTTTGTTTTGTAGCTCTTCGAGATTAGGCAATTTCTCAATAAACATGCGACCGGGCAGGCAGCTGCTATTGCTTAGTTTGCGAGACGTCTCCGGAGAAATTAATGTAATGTGGAATATAAGTTAGGGCATCGTAATAAGATTGGGTTCGATGTTTCTGTCTGTTTCATCTCCTAGTTCGTTTAGGTGCGCGATATAATAGGTTAGTGCGCGTAACTTGTAATAAGTTGACTTTGCTCCGTCTCGTCACGTCGTTAAAGTAACTTTTATTTTGATGAATATACTACGCAGGGAGAGGGAGGTTGAAATCCACGCAAGAAAGAACTCAAAGAGAAATATTAACGAGGCAATGGCAACAAAAACCGCAACTTTATCCCAATTAAGTTCGTTTTGAATCTTTGAACGCACGGATAGAGGAGTAACGTCAGACTACGTTACACTCATCGGTTTTGAGTACACAGCCGACCATTGAGGGCTCTTGAGCCCCTTCTAGCGGTTGATTTCGGGTATCTTTGCACCTTAATTACACCCGGCTTCGGTATAAGTACGACACGTATCTCCGACGCTCGCCAAAAAGAAAGGGGAATGAAAAAAATATCGAAAATCGAGACCTTTCTGCATGAAAAGCCCGAGAGCCTTTCACAGAGGATTTTAAGACATTAGAATGTTGCTCTCAAATTGAGAGTCGACTTCGATTAACTTTGATGTATTTTATTTTTGTCGACGCGAGGCAAAGACAAACGCTTCAGAATGCTAAACGTTCACAAAGATATCTTACGTACTTTCGATCTGAACTTTTGCTTTGTGACCGAATTTCGACAACTGTGACTTTCGAATTATGATAAAAGAGATGTATTTTTTAAGATTAATCCGATTGCTTAAAATATCTGTCTTATCAAAATGGTAAAAGTTATAATTCAGATTATTGTGATTTTGAAATTTCATATAGGGTTTAAGAATCTTACTGTGACATCTTTAATCAATGTTTCATGTAGGATTGAAATCGCACCAAAACATGTTTTATTCAAAATAATATGAATCAATTTACTTTAAAATTAATCGACTTAAAATTCAATGCAGTTATAAATCATTGTCGTTCACTGCACTGGATTTCACAATATTGATTAAATCAATTAAACATGATAATCCAACGTAATGTAATTCATGATGGCTTTAAATATTCTAAATTCACATCCCTTTGATTGCTATAATTTGAATAGGCGAATAAACGGTTAAATGTAGGGTATGTTACATGTGAAGTATCTGGGCAAAGTTACAGATATATATGACATTGTATGCCAAACACAAATAAAAACATATATGCAATTGAATTTAATAATAACATTATTTTATCATTATTCATTAATCGACAATTATATTTTCAAAATCTTTAAAATTTAAAGACTGGTTGGTCGAGTCTTTCCATCAAGAATTTCTCAGCAGCAGCAACAGAGTCTTGACTTGTGTTCGGTTGATGGCAATAGGATCGCCCCCTATTACATGGGACTTAAAACATAACTGGCAAAATATGGGTGTACTATTAGGGTACACCTCTGCCTAACCCTTTTGGGATTATAGGCGTGTTGTCATGTTATGTAAATGATTAGGCTTTTCAATTATAAACATTATAGGCACTCTACTGAAATAACTTGTAAGAATTCCTAAATATACGAAATATGATATAGCTAAATCTGCCAATTGGCGGCCACTCGAGCAAATATAACAAGATTCTCTTTGAAGAGATGGCCAATTAAATGCGTATTACTCATAAGTCAAGTCTACGGAAAACATAAAAACATAATATTCTAGCAGAAAGTAAGAGGTGAAGTTGGAAACACACACATGTAAACAAAGTGTTAATGTTGTACGAAAACAGAATACTCAATTTGTAGCACCACAAAACTGTCTAAGTGTTCTTGTGTATGTGCAACGTAAATATTGCTATAACATAACCTGTCCCAAGTACTCGGGCTCAGTCGGTAATATTCAGCTTTTCTGAGAGCGCGCCGAAGCCTGCTAAAGCCTGTCTTATCTGCGAACTTTTACATTATCTGCCGAACTCTTCCATAAATTTGAGCCCAAGTCTACTTACGCTTATCAAGTCAAAACTACCTAAGCGTGTATTTATTTGTTTCTATTTTCTGGCTGATTGACTCTGCAACTTGTACGGAAGCGACGGCGGTAGGCTGGGCTACCTTGCGAAACTTCCTCGCCCCTGATTCGAAATCAGTTAATGCAAAAGTTTATTTTTATAAGTAAGATTACACGGGAGTTTGGATAGAAGTTTGTAGGAGCAGCTTTCTTTCCGAAATCCCACAAAGTATGGAAGAAACGATGCTCGGGACTGGGTTCGAGGATTAATACTGAATTTAAAATGATTCTGGGAGTCTTTCCTGTTTTGTAGATGTCCGCTAACTTTGTTACGTTGTATATCATTGGCTAACTTTAACTTTGCGAGTTTAGCGAGATTTACAATCCTTTTACTTATAAAAATATTCAGAAGTTTATGTCTTTTGTGAGAAACTAAGATTTGGGATCAATAAACCGTGTAAAGCGAAATGCTTGGTGGTGAGACCTAAGTATGCAATAAGGCTTTATGGGCTGTTGCTCAAACAAACACATCGTCCACAATAATGTCATTTTAGGCTATACTTAGCCACTTGTAAACAATTACGGGGCTTAATATGGTCAACCCATTGTATCGTTATCGTTTGTACACGTCCAATCGTCAGAATTTATGTACGCTTCCCGATGGAACTCATAAACATTGTAAAACTTCCGGCAGATGGCGGGCTGGCACGATTATGTTGCTACGCCGCGCTTTGCTGCCCACAATGTTATAATATCATGACTCCAACCTAACAATTGTAGGCATACGTGTAAAATTTAAAACGTATGTTTTGTTAAGCGGATTTTGAAAAACAAACAAAAAGTTTGTGAACGCAATTGTTATGATCGCTTTAACTCGGTTTGGTTTGGATTAATATTTAATATGGACGCAAAGGTATGATGGAACATCCATTTTGTATGTGGTTGTTATAGCCTCCCCTAACTCCGGCCATATGTGAGTCGTTCTCGTGTTTTTGGCAAGGCTATCATTTGTGATTATGCAATTTCACGAACAATAATATCGTGTGAACACGAACTGAAATAAACAACTTAATTGTAACTTTACTAAGTTTCAAGTAAAAGCTCCTTGCTTGAACACTCTATCATGAATTAATCTTCATCCTTATAGCCATCAGAGACGTGCTACGGTTAAAAATCTCGATACGGCCCCATAATTTTCGTGACATTCACTCAGTCACAATACGCCATTAAAGTTTGAGCGACGTAGCCTCTAATTCGCGTTTAAAAGCCTGCACTCGACTCAAAGTCAGCTGTAATTTAGTCTTAGCCAGCATTACCGGCTAAAAATCTAATTTGTCAAGATGTTGCGGCCACTGGAATTATTATATGGAGCGATTACTCAGATATTTTCATGAGATATTAAGTCAATTTTACTCAGTATTACACTAATGATACAGATTCGCAAAAACGTAATTTTCAGCACTTCTGAAATGTGTTCTGTAATTAGAAAGACGTTAGGTAGACGTATTTCATGAGTGATTGTGAAATTTTGCTGATGTGATAGCAGAAAATTTATTTTGCTTACACAATTTATTTCATTTTTGTGTTTCATCATTCTTATTAAGCTGAATTTGTTTAAAAGAAACAATATAACCGTACAAATTATAATTAGAGGTGCAATGTTATTCTAAGCTTGTCGTGATTTATTTTTAAAATGTTGATATAAATAACTTTCAAATAACATTACATAATTCACTGAATAATATTCGTTGTAAATCTCCCAGAACATAATTGAAATAAAGCGATACAGATAATTAACGATATAAGCGACAATTACACAGTGGTGTGTAAGTGCGTAGGCAATGGTTGGAAATTATTAATCACAAGGTGTCACAGACAAAGATAAAATAGACCTTAATAAATGGGCAAAGATTTGTTTTGCTGACTTTGAGATTGAACAATTTTAGATTATCAAGGAACTGATAGTTATGTTTTGGCAAGGAGGTTTGTGACCAAATAATAGTCTCGTAAATTATATATATATAAATTATATAATTATATTAGAGATAAGTGAAGACTTTTTGCCAGACCCTTTTAATTATGTTTTTCAGTAAACTGCAACTCAATCTTATATCTTGCCGGTACGTGGCTGGGAAAATACTAGAATACTAGCTGTTATCACAAGAGAGTATTAGACAAGAGAAACTATTTAAAAAAAAACTCTATCACATAACATCTATTTCAAAACTTGCTGTGCCCGCGACTTCATCCGCGTGTAATTTAAAGCTTAAGGTACTCGTTATAGAATCAGCTATCTGCCAGAGAAAGTCCCGCCAAAATCGGCCGGAATAAACAGACAAACAGACAAAAATAGTAAAAAAAAAATATTTTGATATGTGTACCGTATACAGGGTGTAACGGAAAGGGTATATACATACTTAAGGGTGTGTGATGTGTCTCATCATAAAACATTTTTTTCAGCAAAAAAAAAATCTGCTGCCCCATAGAAAATTGCAATACCTATTCGACCCAAATGTATAGGCAGCTGATGTTTGTTTTTGCTGCAAAAAAAAAAAAATGAGCAGAAACATATCCAGTTTGATGGTCTGTAGCACACCCTTAAGGATGTATATACCCTTTCCGTTACACCCTGTATACATTCATATGCATGTAGTAAAAAGCGGTAATTTAAATATTTCAAACAGACGCTTCAATTTTATATTTATATAAGATAAGATAAGAAGATTGTGAATGTGAAAACTTCGACCCACTACATATGCGACGCTATGGGCAAAAGCAACTATCGGATATATTTTTCACAATAATACATCAACTACAACAATAACGATAAAAATCCTCCACTACTTGTTCAATAAAGCTGTAAACACACCCTCGCACCGAGTCCAATTATCGAGAACAGCTACTGAAGACAGTACAAGGTCCTACACCTAATGCTTTATTATGAACGATTTGTTTTCATGGGCTGCCAGAGACACGCGGCCCGTGGGTTGTGGGGCCTCACGCATCGTTGCACTGGACCTTAGGCTGTGAGCTTGTTAGAGGCGGAAGCGATTAGCGATTTAGTTTGCGATTATTATTAAAAATTTATTCGGTAGATTAATTGCTATTGCTACCGTAACATATCTTTGAGTTTGAAAGCACACTTGCACAATAGCAAACCTACCATAATCAACCAGTCAACTTTGCTGTATGTGCCAATGACAACCGCCAGTGAGATTGAAACACATTCATTTCTTTTACTGTTGCTATTTTTATCAACACTTCGGTCATCAACTTTATGTAGAAGTTTTATATAAACAAGAATAGTGTGTAGGGAGCTAATGATGATAACAGATGTCATGCATGTGTCACATCCAAACTTAGTTTTGGTACAGACACCAGCACATCAATCTATTAAAATTTGACAGCTTTGTTGGTTGATACTTCCAAAGTATGTCAAACTTCAATATATTTTCAACTTTGTCTTTAACAAGCTTCTGCCCGCGGATTCGCCCGCGTGAAGTTCGGCAATTGCCAACGTGTGTGTTTGCCCCGCAAAATAATATCGAAAATGGTCATTTAAATTTTATGGATAATAGTTGTCGGCCGCGGTTTTGCTCGCGCGTACATATAGGATAAATAGTTCTGTAAAAGTTTGTGATTTTCAAAGTAAGAAGCCAGAGAATTCATTCTGGTTGGAAAAAGTATATTGCGTCGTTTTATTCTTAATTTTAAATTGTTAATGACTTAAAAGAATTGAACCAGTTTTAACGGTAGCAATAGCAATGAATCTACCGAATTATTCTTGAAATTTTTAATAAATACAAGGTGTTGTTTTGCATCCTCGCCAAATTCGAGCAGGTAACTATGCTAATGATTCTCGTCCCGAATCAATAATTAAATGGGTAGGTAATTTATATTTTTTTTTCTTATTTACGGAAATCGGTAAGTTGATCCACCCGTATTTTAAACGCGGCCCGTCTGATTCTGGCCCTATAACCGCTCTCCCACACATACAAACAATCTCAAACGTTTATTCTATAATTTCTTATTCCCTAAACCACGTTAAGGGGGTTATTCTGGAATACTGACAAACTTAAACAACCAAAAAATCTGCGTTTTTTAATAAATATCTAGTTACCGTAATTTTAATTGATTATTTAAGTCTTTTGTGATAACCTCCTGAATTTTGACGAGGATGCAAAACAACACCTTGTATAGATGTAATAAACGAGACAAGTGCAAGAAGATGATGATGTAAATAAATATCTAGGTACCGCTATCACTAACCAATAATGTATAGTGATATGATTTTGTGACAAACAAGTTCAGACATGGTCTTATTAAGCATTTTGTTGACATCCTTACCAGTTTCATACAAGTATTGTAAACAACTAGTTGTTGTATACAAGTAATCTTTGCAATATGTTTTAAACCAAAACACAAAAAATAGCAATTATGAGATATCCGCATTAAGTTTTTATGATATGCTTACCGGTGCTTTCCATAAAAACTGTCGCTTGTGCCATTCGGTGACTTATGCCGGTTTTTATTTAAATTATATCAAGGATAATTGAAGTTGAGTGGCGCATTATCTAAAAACCCTTATATATTTTGTGTTTGGACAGTTTTATAGAAGCCGTGTAATGTAGAATACATGCTTTATACCTTTAGGCCATAAAAATATTCTCAAACAAAATCTAAGCTCATTCTATTCTCTGTAACACTTATGCAAGCACAACCTCTAAACGAAATCTCTCACTAAACAAAATAAACATCACATATACACATTTAGTAAACTGAGAACACTAAAAACATATCCTAAGCAAGGAGTTAATGGGTTAAGTAGGTGGGGACTTGGAACTGTTACGTCTTTGAAATACAAGGTGTTGTTTTGCATCCTCGTCAAATTTCAGGAGGTGGTCACAAAATACATAAATAATTAATTAAAATTACGATACCTAGTTAATTATTAATAAACGCTGATTTTTTTGGTTGTTTATGTTTGTCAATATTGCAGAATAACACTTTTAACGTGGTTTAGGGAATAAGAAATTATCAATTAAACGTTTGAGATTGTTTGTATGTTTGTAAGCGAGGTTATAGGGCAAGAATCAGACGGGCCGCGTTTAAAACACGGGTGGTTCAAACTTACGGATTTCCGTAAATAAGAAAAAAAATAAAAATTAGCAACCCATTTTAATATTGATTTGGGACGAGAATCATTAACAAAGTTACCTCCTTGAATTTGACGAGGATGCAAAACAACACCTTGTATATTTAGACGTTACGCTCAAGTGATTCAAGGATAAGATCCGGGTATGTTTCTTATTATATAACTGGTTATTATGTGTATGTTAAGTCCAAATTATCCAGGGATTTGTATTAAGAATTCCAAACTCTAGACTTTTTTTTTATTTTGACGTCAAATATTTCATATTTTTCTCAAACTAATTTTTATTATAATTTTTTGTAAAACATCTAAGTACATGTATATCTATCGAAATGTTCACATCCCTAGTCAATTACTAAAAATATAGATCTGAAGAAAGTTTATAATAATTATGTATGTGCAATTAATGTATCTAACATTATTGCACTTATTTTGACCTAGCCGTGTTTAGGCCACGCAGACAGACATTTTGAACCTTTGCTTCACTGTAGTAGGCATAAATACTTGTGGTCGTTAAAGCCAATGTGTTATAACATCTGGTCTCATGTCATGCCAACGGTCTTAGGTTCGAATCCGCTTGGAAATCTGCCCACCCTGTAACGGATAACTGTTGGAATGAATATAGTAGATTTATTATACATATGTATCGGTATTAATATCTTTTTTTTTTGTATTTTTCAGGTAAGATCGATCGAGAGAGTTGGTGAATTAAAGGTAACATTCTATTGATCATTTTTGGATCAATCAACCTGGTGCAGCAAAATTACGGACCAGCTGTGGATACTGGACAATAGCAGATAGTCCCGTTAGTGTTTGAATGGAGGTGTCCCTGTCTAGTACCAGTTTCACAGAACCTTTAGAGTATAAAGTAGGTGGATTGGGTAATAATAGAAAAATTCAAAATTCTAACGGTGATGTAGTGATGAACGCACAGAGGGATGATAAAGGCTTTGTATTGGAATGAGTGACGGGAAACACCAGGATGAGGAAGCAGTGAATCTGGCTCAGTTTTTCGCTCCATCTGGCCGTTTGGATTCACAGCCTATAAAAATATTGAACGATCACTGCCAGAACATAAAAAATACGCTGTAACAAATATTTTCCAATTCGGAATGTTTTCGCAAAAATTGTGAAATGTTTCATCTTGATAGGACTATGTCATGAGGTGTAAAAAGAAATTGATGCCTTCGTATTTACATAACTATTGCCAATATATTGTTAATACTATTTTTCATGAGAATAAAATAAGAAAGAACCAATCTAACTTAGTTTATTCTATAAAATAATTTATTTGATCAAAAACATATCCAAAACCATATATATTGAGCCGTAACCTAGCAACACAAGACGTAGAACAATTGTTTCGGTATTGAAATACGAAAGTTTAATAATAATACCGTTATCATAATGACTAGTTTACAATATCGTTATAGCAAATGTAACAATAGGCCCGTAACGCCACATCCGCCTTACTCTCCAGCCCCAAACTATTCAATGTTGGTTAAATTGCCTTCACAGCAGTTTACGATAGCTAAAATGCGATAAGCCGTAGGTATTATAATAAGCAATTTATTTTAAAATATACGAGTAAGCGCGTTATTGCCACCCCTCCACATAAAATCCAATTTTCTAAAAATCCAATGAGCCCTTTCAGTATGAATTGAGCTTTTATCGACGCTTATATTTTATTATCTGATAATCTGTTACCAAAACAGTTAATTAAGATATTCCTGATTGAATCAAATTATCTGACGAAGTCGTTTTATTTTGTTAGGGATTGACAGTGACAATTCCAACAACATCATTTGGGAATGCTGTTACCACTGTCGGAAACGATTCTTATAAACGCATCTTACTCGAAAAAGTCTTTACTCGTAAGAATTATATCATTCATCCTTAAAATGGATTCCAAAGGAGGGAAGCAATTTCATTTGTGAGAACCTGCTCCTGCTTATAATCCGTCCGAGGTAATAACATTTCATATTCGTAATAGAATCATTTTGCGTCGCCCGGAAACTTTATAGTCTCATTTTCAGTGAAAGCGTTTAGTACGAATAAACTTGTAGAATATTTGATGCACGGCCCGTTGCAAACGAGAACAATCTCCGGACTCCTCTAGAGGACTCATCAACGCCGCCCTTGACAACAGTTTTTCATCATTATTTAAATATACACTGTCGAAATTAGAACGAGTAATATTTTATTAGGGGTTACTACTTAAACGCGTTCTTCTTGGGAAGTGTTATAATAACGTAAATAATTGTTTCAAATTGCTTCTTCGAATTGATTGCACGAAATTGATAGCACAAGGCAACATAATATGCTGTTCTATTTAAAACTAGACTGGCGTCATATTGAAACTAATTCAAGCGTGCATTTAGAAACGGTTATTGTTTTCATGTAGTTTTGTTATGTAATGTTAGTTTTAAAACGTAAATTCAAATTATTGATTCTAAAAGGTACCTACGTAACTTTCTTAATAAAAGCCATTGAACCAAGATTAAAAAATACCCACACGTGTATTAAAATTTCTTAACAATCCAAATAACGTTTTGTTCCCATAGAAATTCCTTTCCTCATACAGCAGTTTGTTTCAGAGCATCACACAATTGTTTACCTACCATATTTTATACAGCAATGCCGCTTAATGATAATAAATTGATGATAATTAAACGCAATGTGTACACATCCATTTTGCGAGTAAGCCCGGACACCTTTAGTCTTGTGAACCGAGATCCATGTGTACGTTATGTATCAAGATGATGTAGCATACGTGTAGGGTACATACGTGTAAGGTACATATGCCTAAGAGTAGGATACATAGAGGAATTATTAGCAAAAGAGCTTACCCTAAAACCGGAGGTTGCGGTTAGGGGAAACTGATTTTATGTACGTGCGTTAAGAGGTCAAAACCTTTTCATTTCATTAAGTACTTAACAGTTTCTAATGTAGACAGAATCACGGGTTTTTGCGATCTTTTTAAAACATTCAATTGAATTGAAAAGGCGTTATATTTTCTTCCTCTTGAAGGGCGTTCTCAATATTTTATTATACCTGTAATCAATATAATTTTACGACTAATAATTCAATAGAATAGCTTTTACAGCCATATGATTTACCTGAAATTAGGTTAATTTGCTGAGTAACATTGACACAATTATTATTCAATATCAGAAATTGTCTTATAATTCAGTTTTTAAGTTACGAGTCTAAAAATAAACCATCAACTGTCTAGTTGTAAAGCTGTTAATTTCCATGAAAATTATTTACCATTTTTCCGACACAACCCTTTTGTCGCTTGGGGCGTTCAAAAATCTTAATTCGACTCTGAAAACGTCTCATAAATAATAATAGCCTATCACTCTGTCGCTTAAATAAACAGCTGCATTTAAAACTTGTGCGATATCTGTCTAATACTCCTTTTGATATGAATAAGGTACCGTCTAACATAAAGCAAAATTAATTAGCTGTACGCACATAAAAATATACTTACATCTAAGTATATATCACCCTCTTGTGTTTCACATGACAAAGACTTTCAGGAAATTGTTAATTAAATCCAAAAGCCTTAAGTAAAGGTGGTTTTGCCATCATAAAAGTTCCCCTATGAACATTCGCTGGTATGTGTAAGATTACGTTGACAGTATTGTTAATCACAATGGATTATAAACTTTAGATGGTAAATGTAAGGTGCTAATTTGCTTGGGGTTGTGTTTGTGAATCCAAACAGTACCTATTGTGATTATTGACTTGGATTAGTTATCTCGCTTGTTGTGACATGCACATGCTCTTAATCTATTGAGTTGAGAGCATTTGTCTAATTATCTAAAGGAGCAATGGTGCATTACTAAGTATTATATAATTCAAGAGTAATGTAGTATTCTGTTTGAAAGGTATTATTTGTGAGTTTCGCCGTAACGAGCCATATCATCATTATTGTAACAACGCTTAAACCTCATTTCACTACAAAAACGTGCGTATGTTTCTTCAAAGCAGTTTTATATTCTCATGAACAGTATGTAAACGTGTCGACAAAATAAAGAAGCCACTCAGGTGTAACTTTGTAAAGCGTACTTACGCGCTCACGGCTGTAAATTCGAGTTTTTATCATTATTCGGGCGGGTGCGAGGAGAAATTCTAATTTGTTGTGTTATCGAATTCATCGGAGGGTGAGAGTGCGTAGTTACCTCTGTAGAGAGGTGAGCCGGCGCCGCGAGTTCCCGAGGACAAGATTTATGTAAGGACTTTTGTGTTTGTACGAGTAGTTAAGCAGGGGCGCGGGGGGCGGGCAACTCATCTACATTCGCTTCTACTCAGATACCTAACAAAGTATACAGAGTCTCTTTTGTCTATCCTCTCGCATCCGCTACAGTTTCTTCAGAAGGAGGAAAAATACGGCTCGTTTTAAAATTCCACGCATACACACATAGACACACGTAAAAGTAACTTTTTCTTTTTTTTTGCAATTTCTCGCCATAGACACATCATCTGGCGTGGATGAGTTTTTGTTGGGACGTAGGAAGTTCCTTTGTCTCCGCTATGAAAGTCAGAACTGTTGTAAGGAACATCCAGCACGGAGCCGTATAGGCATTGTTTCGAGAAAAATCTAAGCTCAGACTTTTGCGCTGCAGCGCTGCGTCTGCGAGCAACACGTGGCACTCAGCTCTAAGTAATGAAATCTACTCCAGTTTAATTAAAACCTCGTTACAACATAACCGTTAGCCAATCAACTATTATACCTCCTTGCGTTAAGGCTCCATTGTATTAACTTTGTAGTAATCTCGCCTGAAGTAGGGTCGAATGTTAAAAGTTATTAGGGAGGGCTTGACAGTCGTGTCATTCAAAATACTTGTTTCGAAGTCCATAAGCATAAATTATGGGTATTTTATAGTGCGAAACATGTTTTAATAAAGAACGGTCAATGAACTGATTTTTCTTGGATTTTATTTTGATTGCCGTTTATTTTTGCTTAGTAAAAAAAATAGAGAACGCCTCCCACTCACATGCAGTGCTTCACTTTTCTTATGAGACTCGAGAGAATATTTCTTATAGTGGAGAATTTCTAATCAATTATACTATTAATACTTTCCTTTGTTTAGGAACCATATGGCGCTCTTGAGACGCCAAAGAACAAACTGTCAAAGATTGAAATATCAAAAACGAAATAGTACTTCCCAATTTTTGATGAATATAACATAAAGATAAAAAGCCTGTAAGTAATCCCCTAAGTGTTCGGTAGAGGTTTAACAATAAACCCGCAAATTGCCAGTTATACAAGGTGTTGTTTTGCATCCTCGTCAAAATTCAGGACGTTGTCACAAAAGACATTAGTAACAGAATTGAAATTACTGTACCTAGTTAAATATTAATAAACGCTGATTTTTTTGGTTGTTTAAGTTTGTCAGTATTTCAGAATAACCCCCTTAATATGGTTTAGGGAATAGGAAATTATCGAATAAACGTTTGAGATTGTTTGTATCTGTAAAATCGCGGTTATAAGGCGTGGATCAGACAGGCCACGTTTAAAACACGAGTGGTTCACAATTGCCGATCTCAATAAAAAAGAAAAAAAAATATTACCTACTCATTTTACTATTGATTCGGGACGAGAATCATTAGCATATTTACCTCCTTGAATTTGACGAGGATGCAAAACAACACCTTGTATTTAAGTAATAGAGCATTAAAATCCCATTTTTAAAGTACTTCTCTAAAATTAATTATGCAAGATGGAATGTTATATCATCTTAAGAAACGATCACTGCACTGAGTACGATGTAGTCCATCCCTAAGGATCGGACCGGTCAGGACAATGTACCAGTCTTCGTGGTATTGCCTCAATTAATCATAAGTTTGTGTTAGTGAAATTTCTCCAGCGGGTAGATCGTAGACGGTAGGCCATTGGTGCATGAGTTCACGAAAGCATGAAATTGCCTCGCAAAACCTTAGCTTCGCCCGCCTTACTAGAGCGGAGCTGATTTGGGAGTTTTGACAAAGCTTACTTATTATAATAATGTAATATTTTGCCTAATTACCTCGGCTTTGTTAGGAGAATTATGTTAAGGGTGATACCATTGTGATAGTTTCTCTGATTAATTTTCATTTTATGCGAAAAATTATAACTTAGTCTTACTAATATACAATGGCCTCAGTGTCTTTAAAACTATTTAATAAGAAATACATATTATAATTGTCAAAACAAAAAAAAATTGTGAAATAGCAAACATTATTATAATATACATTTGAGTGGATATGAAATTCTAATAAATCTCAAATCCTACAATGATATAACTCGCTTATACAGTCTGTTTTGTGTTTAATATTTACTTCCCTCACTGTAAGCTAGAAAGCTGAGTAAAATCAAGCAAAGGTTATACCTATATCAATATTACCTACAATTTCCAACAGTGAAACAATACGTAGTCCAGTCCATAGTTTAAATTAATAGTTTTGTAGTGTAAAGGATGCAGGGAATTGCTGAAAACAGAGCTAAGAGCAGTTCCATGACAGAATGTTAGCTCAGAATTATGATAATAGTTTTAAGGAGTTTAACAGTTTAGATGCTCCAAATTTTCAGTCTACGCCGTAGCAAGTGCTACGCCCGCGGAGGCCGATGGAGCTACGAAGCGCTACGGAGCTACGCCTCTACACGTTTTATTTATGTCCTTGTAATAACTTTGCAAGTTTAGGCGACTAGCAATAACAATTTTACCTGTTTGTGAAACAAAAAGTTAACTTTAATGGCTTACTGCCTTATGTTTACGGGAATTTAATTACGGAACCATGGCTTTTTTTTTTTGGAATGGCATCTCGCAGTATAGCCTAGGAGGTTGTCATTTGCTTATCCAGACTATCTTGTGGGTGCCTTGAGGGTTAAGCCTCCAGCCAGGGCATAAAACTACTTACAAACTAAGCGACTACGCGTTAAGGGCACCCCCTGTGGGGTACGAGCTTCGGCTTAGGGCGTCGCTGGGGGAGGACAGCATGGGGACAGGCTGGATCTGAATGAGGAAATATGGCTTTAACACTTTATTTTTTTTTTTAATTTGTGGACTGTAAAATCAAAGAAATATAACCAAATTTTTCTTTTATCTGAAAACATAAAAAAAAATCAAATGAAAACAGCTGTCAAATAAAACACGAAATCTAATTTAGATGCTGTATTCACAGTTTATCGTTTTTTGTTGCATACATATATTCTATTTTAAAATAAATACCAGACATACATACAGGTGTTTGTATGCCTGATATTTATTACATCCGTTACAATTTTATATTTTCAATTTATTCGTTATGAATTATTTTATTTGCATAGAAACGATTTTTCAGTTCACTCAGATTTTTATTTTAGTGATAATTTCATAGTTATTTTAAAACTCATTTCAGTTTTAAAGCAAAGTTAAAAGCTTTACAGGCTTACCTGAAAACAAAAGGGTTTTATTTATAATTAAAGTCCAGTGAAAGTTCCATTGGCATTGTAGTATGGCACAATTAATTGGGATTAGTGTGTGAGGTCGTGCGTTCCATTTGCCACTTATTTTTCACGTTACGAAAAGTCGGGTGTCGAGGGCAGGCGCGAGCGCGGATTATTGAATTAAAGTTGATAAGTGTATTAGCCAGTGTTGTTGCTCCATTCTCTTGATTAATGGTCGACTGTTGCTTTTTCTCTTTCATTTATATGATAATGAGTCGGCGGCCGCGACCGAACACAATTATTATGTGTAAATGAATGTAGTTGGAGGTAAAATCGCTTTTTGAAAAACGGCCACCTGCATAGCGAATTCGAAATGATCAGTGCGCGCCCGTTAATACGAATACGCCGAATTTAAAACGTTAAATGTTCGATGTTTTAACTAAAATTAACTTTGCTTATTTTCGCAACGGGATTATGTTAATTAAGTAGCTGCCATTTCGACGGTGAAATTGTAATCAAAAACGTCTAATGTTTATTTACTTAATCAGTTTGTTTTGTAATACAATGACGAATTAATTGAAATTTGCATTTCCAGTATACATTTATATAGATTTTTCTTTTGACTCGTGAATAATAAAAGTATGTGAGAATATATCATGGCGTATGAGGATAATAAAGAGTGCGACTGTCACAAAGATAATGCGGCTCGAATATTCGCTCCTGTGACACTAGGTGGCAACAAGCGGTGCAACAAAAACCGTGCCACAAAAATACGCAGCAATTTTTAAAACACAAACAAAATTACTCGCACTCACGTTGGCTTATTTGAAAAAATAAAAATTGGAATGCGTGACGTAAGTACAACGGGCGCATTCGGTACAGAAGGTGGAATAAAGTGGTACGTGCCCGCGTTGGTCGCGGCTCGGTACACCGCACTGTCTGCTATTTAATTCCCCTTTGTTTAATACAATCTACAGGGAACACTGGCAGGGTTACGTTATGATGACATTTGGATTTGCTATGTGTAATATAGTGCGCTCTGGAGGGAATGAAATCCGGAAATATGAGTGCATCGTCGCGAGCCGTGAAAGCACTCCTTTCACCCAGTGCCATTCGTGTTCCTTGGATATTAATGATGTCAAACGAAGAGCGTCTTTGTCTGGGAATTGACGAGTTTCCACGGAAACTACTTCATTTGTTTGAACTAGACGCACTTTGATAAAACCAGGTGATTTGTGTCTTGTGTTCTCATGTTACTTGTGTTTTGTAACTGTGCTGTATGTTGGAATGGATTACCGTTCTTGAACGAAACTAATCGTTGTATTCTCTTAATTAAACACGAATAAACACATACACTTTGTTTTAAGTAACTCATGTTCTGTAGTTTATACGCAGGAGTACTTGAAAACCATCCACCATTTGTATTTTAAGTTTGCCTGTAGAAAAACACAATAGACGCATCTAACGGAACTTCAGTTTTTACTAAAGAGCGATATCTGACACTACAACAATACAGCGCTGTAAAATTCTATTTAGTTCGGTCTGAAAAGCCCGTCAATCTGAGAGAGATGCGCCAACAGCTATCAACAGATAGCCGCGGGCACACATGACAGCCTCCACGCCTCTACGGCTACGCGCAAACCAATCCGACAAAGGATCACCTAACAGAAAGGCTGCGAGCAATTTCACCTGTCCATTACTCACCCATACGATCGCCGTTTAGTTCATCACGTCTCAGAACTGAAAAATCCAATATTTGCACTCTCACAGCTCGACCACAAACTCGTACATTCTCCAGAACCCATTTGACATCAAGTAACATTGTCATAGCAGAACTTCCAACCCGAATCCTTATTGAACATCGAAATTTATTAAGCGAAAACGGATGCCACCGGTGCTCCCGCGACCAACACTATCTAACTTTCCATAACAAAGCGCTAGGGAAAGACGAAAACATTCCAAAAAGTCGTTCCTCTACAATAGCAAAGTTTACTCCGTAGGTCGGTGGAACTGTTGCAAAAAATATGACGTTTGAAAAATTACACGCATTCACAAATCATGCGGGGCCCCCTTTTGTGAAAACTTTCGAATCGCACAAAGGTCTACAACTCGTTCTTAAGATGCTAACTTCTGTGCCACTGTATGGCACCTTTTGTGTAGGTATTCGTTAGAAAAAATAATTGGTATTTTCAAAAACTCGTATAAAACGAGCATTTCACAGAACTGAAAATAAAATGTGTCAAAAATCTCTCGTTTGGGCGTGAAGTAATAATAAATCACAGAGTCCATAACACACCTGTACAAGTGTACAAGTGTACCGGGTGGACAAAAACGTCGAACGTTTTACGAATCGAAATACAAAATTCCATTTGGTGCCGTCGAGAGGAAATGAAGCAATTAATTCAGCAGATGGCGTCGCAGTGCGAGCATTAATCATCGACTAATCGTAACTGCAGTCTTCGATTTATCCGCGCCCATTTGCAGGAACAGACAGAGATGCGCGTCGATCTCGCGTCACGTTTTATTATAACTGTGTTTGCGTTCCAAATGTTCTGTTTGAACATTTAAAAGCTATTGGTTTGTCATCAAGCAGTATTCATGAGAATTTCATTTGAAATCTTCGATAACTTCTTAAACATTGTTACATTTCTTAAGCTTTGTTATGAATGCAAATTAGTTTAATAGTAGCTTAACCGTGAGACTGAAAATGTACATAATAATTAGGTTGGGATTACCATCAGTGTACCCATCAATTATCAATTTCAAAAGCTTCTAAATAATTGGTTCTATACGCATTTAATAGCAATTAAACATCAATCAAAGATTTATATCTCGCTGTCAAACAATGTCGGATCATTTTGCTAATATAAAATCTTAATCCAAGAATTACGACAATCAATGACAACAGTGTTCTCTAAACTCGGCTTTCTTTACTAAATTAACACCGATACAATCTATTGTCGCATTGACGGCCTTCAAAACTTATCTCCGTAATTAATTTCTCTTTGAAAATTTAATAATGGTACAGTGAGAAGGCAATTAAAAATGGATTATACGTAAAAATGAAGCAAGTGGCGCGTTTAAGAGTCGAAATCGAACCGAAAGTGGGTAGATTAAGGCACTTGTCCGCTTGGAATTACCGGACAAGCTAGTGGTAATGAAATTCGCCCCGAGGAAATGGCGGGATCCAGAGGCCTAGTTTTAAGCTCTGTCCAGGCAACCACTGATTGTATTTGATGAGAGTTTTATCTGTTCTGTTCGATCGGCGGCGCAATCGTCGCGCAATCATTCCGATTTAACTTTGTTCGTCTTTGTTTAATTGTTGTTATTTCGGATTTGAAGTCGCGTCGATCAACTGGCTTAAGATTTGTTTGCGATCTTAATTATTGTTGCTTGTAGCTGATGCTTTTTAGTAGAGTTTTAATTTATTAATTATTTCGGTTGCATTAAATTTGCAATAATCGAAATGTCATGGCTGACTGGCTGTCGCGCAGCTACTCAATTTTACCGGCTATAATTATGAGATGAAATACTAATGGACCATGGTTTTAATGGATAATCGTAGTTTGGTTTACATGAAGTGAGAATCTTATGTAACCTTCCGTCAAAAATTTAAGTCCCAACAATGATACTACCATGTCAATACTACAGTACAACAACAAATCAGAACGTTTTCACGCACGCTTACCGTTCGGTAAACTTTTCAGCACTGATTAGGGGTGCCTACTCGAAACTATCCAAGCATAACATGGAGACCCAAAGGAGACGTCGATTCTTACCGGTCCCTATAGACCGGCGGCGAAGCGTGCCTTACGTCAGTGCGATTGTGATCCAATTAGGACTGCGCATCCTCTTACGTATTTAACTGGTCGGCACACAGATCGTTTTGCTGGTAGACTCACAAAGGTCAGTGACAACCCTAGGGATTGAGTATGGGAGTTTATTGTTTTATAAGGGTAGTATGATTTGTGTTGTCTGCTATTTTGGGCTTACAGTTTTAAGTGAAGTAAGTTAAAACACTGTTTAAAATTAATAGTTCAGTAGTGAACATTATTTTGGAGAAAAAAGGTCTCTCAAAATGTGAAATTACATTTTATGTTTGCAATTTAATAAAATCTGATTACATGTCAGACACAGAGTTTTAAAAACGCTATATTTAAATGGCTGCATCCCAAAAACTATGACCAAACAGAACTCCTTTTTCATATACAATCGTAATAAAAAACAATCATGCACGCACACCATACCCACCCAAATACGCCGTACACACCCAACAAACATACAACTCTTCACCCACACACACACACTCTCACACACACTAACACACATTTAATAACACAATTTTCTTCTTAATAACACATTTTTTTTTTTTAATAACACATATTTAATAACACAATCTTATTTTTTATTTAGTTTTTTAGTTTGTTAAGTTAATTATTTTTCACTTTATCTTATGTAATTAGTTCAGTTAAAGCTAAAATAAAACGACACAGGGTATCCTAGTGTGGAGTCCAGGGAATATGTAAAATCTAGCGTTTAAGGATCATTGTCTTTTGTTACTAGCTTTTAATTTTGTACTTGTTATGAGAACTGAATAAAATTTATTTATTATTTATAAATAATCATGATTACACTACATAATGAGTCCTAAGAATGTTCAACAAAAGAAGACCAACAGAAAACAAAACCTTGCTCATGAAAATGAAACAACATTCCCCATAGCACAAACTCCAAGTAAACTTAACTGACGATGACTGCAGCAAATTGTGCATCTTTACGTATCAAAACTAACTATGGCCAACTGGTGCGCTAGACGTTTAGGAAAGTCCCGCCGTTCGCCGTCTTAACTTAGTATCACTTCCAAAACAGGCGTTTGATTTAACTGTTACTGTTAACGAATGCTCTCATTCTACCGTGCAAGTTAAACTTGTGCTGTGTGTGGGTGTAGTTTAATTGTTTAGTTATTTGGTAACTGATATTTGAGACGTTTTAAGTGCAGGCGTTGGATTTCGCGAGTCAAGTTAATGTCTTGTTATGTTACTGCGTTGTATCTCTGATTTAAATGGACAGTGGAGGCTGAATGTTGTTAGCTTTCGATGCAAATTAAAAACTGTAATGTTCTGCCAACATTTTATTTATTTATTCATAACAAACTTACATTACAGGTTTACACTACACAAACAAGCTTTTAATTGAACATAAAAATCAAGCTAAACTACATAAAATCAGATAGAATTTGAATAAAAATACGAAGTTAACAATATGGTGGATGTAACAAAATCAGAATAAAATTAAAACAAAATATTGTTTCATAATCCAAAAATGGATATTTCATTAAAAACTTCCCATATCATTTTTTAATTGTTTTTTTTCTAGAAAAGTGCCTTCCTGAAAGTACTTTAAGACTTAAGTAATTTCTCATAATATCAAAAATATATTACCAAACTTTCAGCACCTCCCATAAATTACATCTAAACAGAAAACACTTCACCTCCAATGTTTTTTAGAAAATATGTTTATTAAATTGTGAGATACCAAAAATATGTAGCAAAGTGTAGCGATATAAAGTTTGAAGATGTTTAACGGAGAAAGTATCTTGGGAATATATTAAGTTCGCAACAACTTCAAGATAGGTGCTCCAAGATAAGAAGCGAATAATATTGAAAAACGTGTAACTTTCCGTATCTGTATTACGAGATCAGTTTTCAAAATGAAATATTTTGATATTTGCTTCATTTTTGGTTAGTGATGCGACGGTAACTTTTTGTGGTGTATCTGGTGTTTGTTTTGCTCTATTAGGAAAATACAAGGTGTTGTTTTGCATCCTCGTCAAAATTCAGGAGGTTGTTACAAAAGACATAAATAATAAATTTAAATTATTAACGAGTATAGTTAATTATTAATAAAATCTTTTTTTTTAGGTACGTAAGTCGGTCAGTATATCAGAATAACCCCCTTAACGTAATTTAGGGAATAAGAAATTATCGAATAAACGTTTGAGATTGTTTGATGTGTGAAAACACGGTTATAGGACGAGGAGCAGTCGGGCCGCGTTTAAAACACGGGTGGTTCACACTTACCGATTTCCGTAAATAAGAAAAAAAAAAAACTAAAACCCATTTTGTTATTGATTCGGGTCGAGAAACATTAGCATAGTTACGTCCTTGAATTTGACGAGGATGCAAAACAACACAATAAAGACAAGAGTTTATGAAAATCTCTGTAACACCGCAATCAATGTAACACCGCTTGATTCAGTTACTTTTTTAAATATAATAGTAGCAGGCTAACATATAAGTACTAATATACAAACAATCTGTTATCTAAACGCAAAATAGACATTATTATCTAGACTGTCATAATTATGACAGACAAGCACAAGGACAGAAAGACTGATCTTTTAAGGGTTCCGTTTTTGCATTGGGACTTATGGAAAAACATACAATAATCCAAAAACACTTCCTACTATTTCTGTATCTATTCTACTATAGCTTAACATTCAGTTCAGTATTTCTGCATAGCAGCGCTGTCACGCCGCGAACCATACAATTAATGTAAGACACGAGTACTAATATACACACAATCTCTTATCTAAACGCAAAATAAACACTGTCATAATTATATCGTTTAATATGAGTGCATGACATTCATCAATGACCTAGTAAACATAAAAAAATATGATGACAGACGGACAGACAGACAAACACAGGGACAGACAGAGTAATCCTACAAGGGTTCCGCTTTTTCACAATAATCCAATTATACTACATACTATTTCTGTATCTATTCTACTATAACCCAGCTAATCATTCAGTGTTTCTGAGTGACAGTGCTACTGTCACGCAATGCATAGCGCCGCTGTCACGCCGCGCACCATACAATTAATCACGCCAACAGACAAAAGGAGCGTTTTACTGATGTAATACGACTTGACGCTGTTTTTTATACTTTTATATCGATATTTTGTGGTGCAATCTGAGGGTATTGATTGCGTGTGATATGGTGGATGATGTTAGCTATTACTTGTAGTGAGCAAGGCTTAGATTTTTATCTATCCAGGGTCACTGTTTTATCATAGTTCAGATATGTATTTACTGAAGACATTTACTTGTAGCCTACAGGAGTATTTAAAAAAATCCAAATTGGTTTTCTTACAGTCCAACACAGAAACAGATACTTTTGGAAAATTAATAAAATGTAACTTGGAGCGAAGAACTGTTAATTGAACCTTTAAAACCGACCTTTTCTAAAGCAAATGAGATTGTTTTTACATTAGTATACATAGAGTAAAATATGACACAAACGAATATTTTCTCAAATCATGAAAAATGAAATATGAAACCATGTGACTAGCTATAACGTTTTAAAATAGTCAACCCCAACTAAACCCTTTGACACACAAGCGTAACGGTCCCGTATATTAAAACTGACTTTTAATATTCATACAACAGTACAGCAAAGATTAAAGTCAAACCTGTAATTGGACCCTTTAGTCCCACCCCAATCTCAGGTAGAGGAGCTATTATTTTTCATATCCCCATTGCAATCGCCGTATAAATAAATAAATAATATACGACCAAGGAATTATTTTAGCGATGGAACATTGGATATGCATCGATATTTATACCTACCTTTTGTCTGAACATTTTGATGGTTCTGAAAGAAAATATTTTTTTATAGGTCTAGCCTTGCTGAAATCTTCTCTTAGGGTCGAATCTAATACTTATACTAATTATAAGGCTGAAGAGTTTGTTTGTTTGCTTGAACGCGCTCATCTCAGGAACTACTGGTCCGATTTAAAAAATTCTTTCAGTGTTAGATATCCCATTTATTGAGAAAGGCTATAGGTTATATATCATCACGCTTCGACTTAATATAGGAGCGGAACAGTAATGAAAATTGTTGCGAAAGCGGGGAAAATTTGACGCAGACAAAGTTGCGCGGGACAGCTAGTGAATGATAAAGCAAAGGTTTGAAATTTTCAAAAGGCTTTAAAGTTCAAAATCGCCATGACAACATCTATATGTATGTTAGTTTTTCTCTAATAGTATCCAAAAGTTTGTTGATAAACAGATTGTATTATTCAATACACACCCTTTTCCATTCTGCCTTTTCAGCCGAATTGAAGGGGATACAGAAATACAACAAACATATTTAATAAATGAGAGGGGCTAACAGGAATATTAGTGATATGCATTATAGATTATGTTAGGGCGATGGTCAGGATCCCCATAAGTGCTGGTTACAACACTCTTCGACCGGTTGGCCAAGCGTGATGAAAAATTACAAAAGATAATTGAGGAAAAATAATTTTCGTACTGATTTTACACATTTGGGGTGTATTTAATAGCGTTGCTTTAAGTAAGCCATTTTAACCAAAAATTGTTGGAGTTTAAACGTCTCTTAGCTTTAACCAGTTTTTATGAATAAACCTCAATATTATAAATTCATTTACGTATGAAACATTATATGAAGTACCCCTGCACGCGTAGCATAACCTCTGTAGAAACGAGTTTTGTTTACGGAAGAATCGAGATAATGACAGATAGACAATGAAAAAGTTTCAGTTTGTCGATTCTTCTGTCGACATAGCCCGTTTCCACGGCGGTCATGCTACGCGTGCTGTACTTTAAATCCAACCATAGAATTTTAAAACCTCACCAAAAATAACTGTTTAAGCAGTCATGAACAACACTCCAGCAGATGATGATTGTTATCAAAAAAAAAACGAAAATTCACCCCCAAAAATACAAGCGTAGAAGCATTTAGATTTATGCCATGTACCTTTAATCGGGCCCGCATATCCGCCCTGGCCAGGTAGACATGACTATTATTTTTCATATCTCTGCTTCCGTGGCGCGCCGACGATTACTTTTAATTTCAACCCTTGAAAAGTATGTTGTACACTGTAAAAACTGTTTGTGGAACATGTTTTTTAATGAACGCCATCGAGTTACGGATTTGACGTGTGTTAAAGGTTGACTTGACACGATAGTTAAATAGGAAAGTGCTACCAATTTGTTGACATTCGTTTGTGAGAATTTAGAATGAAGTACGTTATTTTATATTGGTAGGAATGGGGTGATTTTTTAGAGCTTCATGTTATTTAGCAAGGAGTGATGACGACGGACAAAAAAATATATGTTCAAGCTGTAAAATAGGATCTTTGATATTACGCTGTAAGCCCGCGTTATCCCACTGCTGAGCAAAGTCTCTCACTATGAATTCCAGTTGTTTGGATTCTGGGCTTACGTAGACCACTGGTCATTGGTTTTGACTAGCTCGTCCCACCATTTGTACATGTAATTCCATTAAGAAACCAATAATTATTTTAGTCTTTACTGAAACTACTTTATTAAAATGTTCAAATCTTCAATTAGATTTGTTTAAATCTGTACATTTAGCAGTAACTGCTGCGTAAAAATTAAACATCTATAAACGAAAAATTAAGTAAAAGTAATATTACTCAAACAAGTTTTCCTAGAAACAAGAACACAGGATTATAACATTATAAGAATAAGAAAGCCAGCAACAAATTCCATTCCTTAGTAGTCGTCATAATAAATGATTTCAAACAAATACAACACATTGTACGTGACATATTTGTACCAGATATTGCTTTATACCAAGTTCTGAATAGCTGAAGTGCTCCAAGTTATTGTAAAATAATACAATGTTTCAAAGACCAAGTTTTATGTTCCTCGACTCTCTACTCCATATTACATTCGTCAGTGTCTTACAACTTTTATTGCAACGCATATGATAGATGTACAGTACTACAATCTCGTCCCACGAATCACGATAGTATTCCTCATCTAAACTATAAAACAAAATCGCATACCGACCGCCTAAACAATTTCAAAATGGAACAAGGGTGGTCCCGTACTTTGTATAAAAATGCCGAGACGTCAACCGTTTACAAATAACTCCCTTCCTTCGGAGGGGTAATTTTTGTTTTCCCCTTTCAAGAAAGTTATGACACAAATATGAAAACATTAAATTTGAATCGCGGCCAAATATGTTAAGTTCTTGAGGTTATGCAGGACACGAGTGGTCTGCGAATACTAATCGTTGGGCGCGCCGCCGTAGCACCCTGCGTTCGATTTGCTACGCCGTAGACACGTGCTACGCGCCAGGCTTGCTGGCTACGAGCGTATTTAGTCTCTTAACTGCCCTTGAATAATATTCAAGAGGGTGCCTTTTAATGTAATATAATTTGATTTTTACGTTTTTTTATTCAAAAATTAAATAATAATTTAGTATAATTATGTAAATTAAGAAAAGTTTCTTGACATTTTCTCAGATTTCTGCAACTGTGGAAAACATCTGACTTGGATTGTTATATTTTCAATAATTGATTGTAAATAAAACCTTTAAACAAAATGTTTAGTAGACATGTATATTGCCAATTATTCATAAGGCTTCGATTTTTGTATGAAATGTAGGTTAAAGTGCATTTTATCGGCGTTCATTTATTAGGATCAATCGATGCTAATTAGTAGGTGAGCGTTCGACACCAAGTTCCATAAGAATATTTCAGAGCCGCCGCGGTGATAAATCAAACTCGAAACCGTAATGAAAGCGAACGGATCGCGTCGCGAAGAGAGAAGGGAGGAAAAAATATCACGGAAAAAATCAGGTGCGTCCCCCGGTCGGAGAGAAAAACAGTCGGTCGGGCGTCGGGGGAGGTGGGCGGGGGTGGGGGTGGTCGGTCGATGCGGGGGGCGGGCGCTGGGCGGGCGACGCGTGCGCGAACCTGCCCCCGGCACGGCCGCGCGCCGCCGGCCACACTCCCAGCGGCTCCGTCGCTCGTCGCTCGTCGCCCGCGTCCGTCCGCACCCGTGCGCCCTCTCTCGCGCCGACGCCGGCCCGCGCCGCGCGACATCTCGCGTGTTCCACCGCTCGACGTTACATGTCCAAAGTGCTCAACTCAGTGCTTCCCATCCACACCGCCACAGTGCTCCCGCAGCCTTTTTTCGAGACGGAACCGACCTGCACAGCGTTCAGGGTTAGTACCGACATCCGTGCTGTAAAGTGACCGGTTTCAGTGTTCCATTGTAAAAAGTTTATTTCGGGAACAAAGTTTAGTAAAGTTGAAGAGTGCGCGCCGCGTCGGATGCACATTGCCCCAGCCGCAAGTGGTTCCTATCGGCTGGGCGGCGCCGTCGTGTCGCTCCCTCCTCTCGACCCTCACTAAAAACAACAAACAGATCAATCGACCTGTTATATTCATCCAGACACTCATAATACAAATCTTCGGCCGGCTATTTGGTTTGGCGCAAGCGGATCCAAATTGACTCACAACAACCACGATATTTTGTTTTTATGCCTAAATATTGCGATAAGATAAGAGTCGCTACACTAATAGCTAGAAATAAAATTGTGGAATCGCATGTAACGGTGATATTAGCTGTGAACGGTTCAAGTTTACCTACTTTTTTCTTAAATTAGTCGGTCGGCAATTTTGTAGAGAGCTTAAATTCATAGATCTATTTGTATTGTTTTGTTATGGCGCGTAGGAAATTAGCGTGCCATCAGAATAAATATTAAAAGTTATTAATGCTCGGAAATTAAAACAGAAATGACCTAAAAATAAACGTGGCACGCATTTGGCTCACGAAACAAAATAAACGCGGTATTGCATCCATCTGTTCAAGTTTTAGAGTTCGCAAAGTTCTCCAATTTATCTGGTTGGCTATGTTTTTCGCCGGAATATTTTTTGTGACTTTTATGAGATTTCTAGTTGAAAAACATCTGATAATAAATAATGTGTTTCGTTGATGATAAAGTATGTTCAGTTGTAATAAGGCTTGATTTTAAATAATTAATGTTGAAGGCTAAAAAAGCCCTTTACCTATCCAAAACGTTTTATTTTCAAAAATATTGCATATTGTAATTTATTGAAACATTTGACGGTCAACATTTTTTCCTCGAGCGACGTTCTGAAGCATTCCAATTATTACACACCTCAAAAATCGAAATTACGTTGCAACCACCACAGATTTCTTGATATGAGTAATTTAAATGTTCGTAATTGTGACGCACTTATTTTCATGAATAATTTTATTGAAATGATTTGTCAAATTTTGAAGTGTCTGATTTTCAGCAGCTGCTTTTATGACACCTGTAGACTGCGAGTGCGTGTATTCTAGTCAGTCTTGCTTGACTGACTGACGCTTATAAAATGTTAGCAGCGTCGTGTTTTCGACGCTTTTAACTCGTTTACGTTCCCATTTAGCTGATATCAAATATGGAGACGGACCGCACTTCCAAAAGTAAATTTTACCCTGATAAAATATATTTAAATCTGGTAAATAATTTATTTTCACCTTTCCGATAAAAAAATATGATGTATTTTTTATAAATACAATCATAATAATTTATTTAAATATAAAAGATTTTTATTAATGTATGATTGTAAAGGAAAATTGTATTTTATAAAATACAAATTTATTATTTCATTTATGAGTACTTCGTTCACAAAATGCCCACGACCGTATTGTTAGTAATTAAGGAAAATCCTATTAAATTTTTGGTATCGAAGTGAATAGGTAGCGGACAGTTGATTAGTTTCGTAATGAAATTCCTACCCTTCTGATTATTAATTTAGGCGTAATTTGTCAAGAATACAAATGCGTAATTAATTTATCGCGTTACTATCGATATTATATTATTATGTAGATTGAAATATAAGTATTTCAATGTCTCTCATATTTTAAATTTTCACAGTCAATAGGGGTATGAAATAAAAACGGAAAAAATAAATGGTTTTCGTAACCCTAAAATAAAAAAAAAACGCTCCAAAATTTGCTTAGCACGAGGTTTTTACTTTAATTTACTAGTTTAACTTATCAAGGTTTTCTTAACACTGCCAAAGTGTGAGTAGGAAATTGAAGCGGTGTAGTACATCTTGATACGCGAACAGTTAGGAAGTTGAAAATGGAGAATAACTTTCGGCCTACTTTGAAACGAAGGAGAGCTACAAATTTTTTAAGATTTTAATGTTGCTCAATACGTTAAATATTAATTTTCACTGTCACGAAAGTCAATACAAAATACGATGCAAAATAAAAAATTGTTCTTACCATTTAAGGCATAAATGGTTCTGTAAAATAAAAAAATGACTAAAGTATTTTTATAACTTTACACTTTAATAAAAAAGGCCTTATAAAATATATACCATGAAAAAAATATGACAAATCTGTTTATAGAACTTAAGTACCTCCCTAATTACACCGATCCGCACTCCATAACAAAAAAAGATACAAATTACTTTGTTTACCGCGATTCTGTCATTAATGACTTCTCAGTTACCGCACGTTATAACACGACCTAAAATTTCAAAATAATAACTCTTTACCATCACTTTAAGATCTCAAGTTCACTCAAATTAAAGCCGATTAAGGGTTGATTTTACTTAAGTCTTTCGAATATGATATGGAATAAAATAGATGTCTAGCTATTTTTGCATTGAAAATCTATCATATTTTTTTGTTTGCAGAATCAAATACTATTAAGAGACTTTTAGGTACCTACGTGTAAAAGTTTCATCGAATTTACCCTAAAACGCATATACACGGTGTAAATCACCTCATCACGAAGCCGTCAACCAAGCATTCTGTACATGAAACTAAGTAACTTTACGCAAAAAATATTGCTGGGAAACAACTTTTTTTTTGGGGGTGTAAAATCATGTTTTGTGGTAGAACTCAATGTTACGCACTCAAAACATTGTGCTGATGGCCGGATTGAATAGTACGGGGGTCGTTGAGGTGTTTAAAGTAAAAATCTTACATTAAAAACTTGTATTTAAAAAAATACTTGTGAAAAAGTTGGAACTTTGACCCCTAATATCTCCGTAACTAGAAGGTTCCCAAGTATGGTGTAGAACAAAAAAATGATCGCAATGACAGGGAAAACCAGTGCCTTTCGGCTTCGTTAAGAGGTGTTTTACACCCTTTATTTTACATTTATCTTTTCATTAAGAAGCATACACTGCAAGTTATTTGGAGCCGTTTGAAGCCACTTACAGCCGTTATGTATGGGTTAAAAGGATGTAATAGTGCACACGTAATTACGGGTTCCTAGCCCATCGCTTGCAAGCACCACATTAACCCTTTACCCCCAATTAACTCTTATAATGTTTGGGGAAGATGAGCAGATTGTCCTTCGTAATGTTTTCTTAGCGGAAAAAATGTGCGGAGATGTATAGCTATACATTTTTGTAAACTTATACATTTGCTATACATTTTTGTATAGAGAATTCCCTCGGATGGCGCCCGGAGGGGTGTGCAGTCGCACAAACAGCGACGTAGACGGTATTTCGTCCCATGTGTTGGGGGGCGAGACTATTGTCGTCTGCCGGGCGCAAATTTCAACCCTAGATTTTATTTGAGGGTTGTTTTGAAGGTTATAAAGTCTCGACGAAATATTTTAACGATTGGTCTGCGTGTTTCTTGAGTATTTGTTTTGGTAAATGAACTTCTTGCTTTAGTAACACACTTTGTTCCTCTGAGAATGAACTTTTTACAAAATATGGACCAAACTCTTAAATATTAGTACCTTTCATTTGATTTACGCAGTTGTCTCTATCGTTAAGCTCAACAGATACATATTATATTATAGGACAAAAATAAAGCAATGATAATGCATACGAGCAAATGACGTCATATATTTCTATAACCGTCTGTAATGAGTAATACGCGACCATCTGCATATTTCTAAGTCCATTGCTGGCCTTGTAGAGAAGATACTACTCGGTCGCTGAAGTGGTACTATGAAAACAGTTTATGTAGATGACACAATTACATTTCCTCGCATTATTATGAAAGCTAATTTACGTTTTGCGTGATGCCTCATGGAAAAAATGTATTGTGATATAAAGCTTATATTTTATTGTTGCGTTTCACTATGAAAATCTGATTTTGGATTGTAACAGTGAAATGTGGGTACTTAGTAATGAATTGTTTAGGCTAATTGTTTTTTTTTTTTTGTTTGAACTTACAGTTTTATTCAGGACCAGAGAAAAATAAACAAAGTAATGTTACACAGATTTAACAAACTTACGAAAATATTCAGTAAAAAGAAAAATGGCCATTTACCACGCAAGTCTTATTTCCGGTAAATATATTTTCAAAACCTACACTGACGTCAGGCGCGACTTGAATATCAAATAACAATGTCAATGTGTAATAGATCCGTAATTTCCAAAAAGAACTAACATATAGAATTTCGGACTACCGTGACAGATCCCCGTTAAAGTATAACAGTAAATTTCAGTCAATACTATGAAAATAGACGGAATACAACACATTAAATTCATTAGGCGTGATAGTTAATAAAGTTCTGGTTAGCTACTTATTATTCCTGATAAAACGTCAAAACTTGGAACACGAAGCCATCAACAGTTTTTCCTATGAAGGTTCAATCAAGGTTTCTGGGAAATCGCCTATCACGCACAGGTGTCATACATTGATAGGTTTAATTTTCAAAGAAAACACACCCACATGTTAAAGTTTGCTTATAATCAAAGAACCGGATACAAATAAAGCTGTTACTAAATAATATTTTGTACACAAATGTGTATACTTACCTACAAAGGTAATTAATTTTAGTAAGTACCGAAAAAATAATATATTTCAGACAGATATTATAACAAAAATATATTTTCAGCCTCGTCATCTTTTTTTTGTCAGGACGATACGAAGATACAATCATAGCACGATCATGGAATGGTATGGTGCAGAACGCCGACTCCTCTAATTGATATCTACACTACCTGAAAAGAAAAACAACTCAAATAAATTAAATATCAACTAATTCTAGTAAAATATTTGACAAATGGAATAAATACTACCCGTTTGATAATAATTCCTTTCCAATAATATTTCCGCTGCCACTACAATTGGTTCGTCCAAGTGCCAAGTCTAATACAAACAAACAAACAAACTTTGCGTGCATGTCTAATGGTTTCTAAACAGAGGACTAAACACTTTTTATTGCAATAATAGATCAATTTTTAGCCTGGCCTTATTATTTCCAATGTGTTTCACAAAGAAATTGACGATGACTGATTACCGCGGACGTCAGAGTATAAATATAATGTAGAAGTTACTGTGACGAAAATAAACATATCGATCTGGAGATGCTTTCGAATACCGGACGCTATTAATGCATTTGCTTTTTTAGGTCTATTATTATTGTGCCGATTCAAAAGTAATAAAATACGTGCATGATCTAAATTAATCTTTTACGCAAAGAGCAATGAAGATGATGAATAGCGTCGTACTACTTTAGAAAATTAACTTTTTTGATCTGAAAATAAAACACACTTGTACACTATGCACAAATATCTGCAAGACCTTTTTCAATACAATTTATTGCTAGCATGTTCATATAAAATTGCGTGCAGCAATGCATGAAGGCTCACATAGCAACAAATTGCAAACATTTCCTTAAAATGTTAGCAAAAATATCAACATTTCTGCGCGCCATGTTCGCGGCTCACTATATGTATAAAACCATAGACACACATCACGAAACTTCAATGTACGTTAACAGCAATATGGTGTACCTTGTCTTTGGGCAGAAACAAACATGTCTAATGATCGAAGAGGGGGGATGAAGATAGATGAAACTTGGATATCTACGCACAGCTAACCCACTAAGATTTGTTTGTTATGTATGATATATCATATGTTTTGGTATTGATTTCCTTCGTTCTAGTTGATATGGGGTGGTACTTTTGGTTTCATACTGTTATTTTGATGGGTTGTTTAAGTAAGATAAGGGAAAATAAAAAAACTAAATCTTCAGAATCAGCAAAAGAACGCAACTTCTATGATATGGTAACTCACAATAATTGATAATTAAGGAAGATATCCCATAAGTGACTGTGTATGTTTAACAACTATGATAGTCTTATTTTCATGTAAGAGTTGGACGAAATAGGTGATAAAGCAACAACGCGATCAAAAACCTCTCGTTCCGACCATTATTCCTGCCTACTTATACAAAACATCACTACCTGTAACCAAAGTTCAACGTTCCTTGAAATTACTTTTCAATCTTGAAAAATCAGCCAAAAATATCGGAGTGAACAAAAAATAATCGATCACTTTATTATAAACTGCCAGCAACCATACTTTTGATGTTAACGGTCATAGCAGATAACACATTTATGAATTAGAAACGTTAATAGTCTACATACTGTTTACGAAAGCCGAAGATCAAAAAGAGGGGAAAAATTAAGATATCGGCTTTCCGTTAGTTATTAGAAACTCTCTAGGTCTAAATTTATTTTCGGATACATCAAAGAATGTATTAAGGGGTTCGTAATTATGATGAGTAGATATGATTTCAATACTAAAACGATTTAAAATGAAAAGTCTTTGAATTTTAGCCAAAAATATACATTTAAAATGTTTACATTTTGACAAATGCCTTATAACACGTGACGTGCTTCAACGAAACAGGTGTAAGTTAAAAAAAAAATTAAGTGAATCCATTAAAAATTCTTAAAATGTATTCCATCGAATTCGCTTCGCTTCGTACTCCACCAGCTCACTTTTTAGCGTAGTTGGCTTCCAGGTTACACAAATCCTTCGAATTTTCTGAGATGTTTCGTAGAAAACAACGCCAACACAAGGTTGTATGCCATCTATTTTGATGGTTTGCAACGCTGTTACAAATACTTTACGAGCAATTTGACGCAGGGAAAAGTTTGACGTAAAACTGCGTAAAAATAGCCTCACTTAGTTATTTCCTGTTCGCTATAACCAGTTCTTCTAAAGAAAAATGAATAGAAATTTTATTACAACTTAGAACCACTGTTTATTTAGCATACAAAAAAATACTGTAAGTTTTAAATCACAGATTCAATCTCTAATCTAATCTAAGTCGCTTAGACTGATCAACATTATGATCCGCTTGTCTCTTTTAATTTAAAAGTACTTAAAAGATTGAGAACACAGACTGAAACTTCAGTTATTTCTTGCACTGTACATTTTTAATTTTCAGTATTGAACCAACACAAATTATCCGCATGATAGCAAGGATATCAGAAATTCTACCTCACTTAAGGCTTCCGCGTTCAACCCCTTATAAAATTACGTCAATTTACCAGGCAGTGTTGACCAAAAGACACGCTACGTTTTCCAAGAACTCAATCAATCAATAAAATTGAACATTGAATATTCCTGTTCAAAGATCAGAAGCTAACATGCAAGGCTAACAAGTCGTTTAACTAAATAGCTCATATTTACCTTGTAATCGACCACAGTTGAATATAAAACAACACTGCCTTCAGCTGTTTGACTGAGTAATTGTAGTTGTTCTTGTTGTAATTACTTAGTAGTTTGTTTTGAAGCGTATTATTACAGAGCGGCCACCACTTCCCGTGGGAAGCCAGGGCTCCCCACTTATTAATTCATAACTTCCCATGCTCGCAGTTAAAGCCTCAATAATCTTCGAATTTTTCAACGCAATTGCAATATTCATTCCTACAGACAATGCGATCGAGCAACCGTATTGAAATGAGCCAGTTTTAATATTTTCCGCTTGATTAATATTTCAACGTAATTCTTGGAATTTTGGAAACTCATTTTCGCGATCATTTACTGTGTAATGAACACTTTAATATTCAAGCATTATTAATGCTATCATTATAAATAAAGGAAAATTAAAACAAGGAAGATTTTTGGGTTTTAATTAAAGTTTTAAACAGCAGACCAATAAGGGTCTTAACCGAGTTCGTTTATGAGTGACTTAATGAAAATATATTCACACAATCCAGCGAAATAATTAAACTACGAAGCTAACACAACATAAATATTAAACACACATTTAAAGCAAGTAATCGCTTTAACTTCTTTTAATTAGTACTACTATAGTTGTTTGCTTTATGTTTTATGTATTCCATTTTCTCTTCTTCTTTTACACACTTGTCTACATCCCTTTTTTAGTATCTCATTTTGCCGGTATGCTGGAAGAGATTTCTTTATAAATAAGCATCACCTTTGTACCTATTTCCTTTTCATTTCTTCTTTTCTGTATTTAGTGTGTATATAAATTGTTAAATAACTCAAATTCAAGTGAAACGCAAACACCTCTCTTGGCTCGATTCAAACTTTCATACTTATGTAGTTTCAATACCCGTGGTTGTAAAACTTTCTCTATGATGGTAGAACATTAATTACTAACCGTTGGCGGGGGTAAAGCCCAATAGGACGCTGTATTAAGTTTAACCATGTAGATTTACGATCAAACCCTTTCATTAAACAGGTATTAAGGCGACAGATAAGCCTGTACATTACGCACTTGTTCATACTATTTGGGAGTTTGCATGAAAGGTTTATAGGCACCAATGAAACTGGCCGACCCGACTCACTCAATACAACTATCCACCCTAATACATAAACGTTACGGTTTAATTTATGTACGCACGAAGTTTCGTTGAATACCTATTGGGGTTTCAATTCTGAGGAATCGGAATGGGTACATAGAAATTGGAATGGTATATAGAAATCGGAATGGTACATTCGTAAAATCAAAATTGCAACTATCTCGTCTCGCTGGATACAGTTTGGAATGTAATTCAACTTTATCGTTCGCTAACTCTGAACTTGAATGTTCATTATCGCTAATTGGTGTAGTTCGATTTACTGAATAGGGTAAGATTCGTTTTATTATTCAGTGTAGCTAGTGGCAGCGCGATCGTGGAATGAAAGCGCTGAAAATACCGGAAAAAAATTATATAAAAAACGCAGTGAAAACCAAAATGATATTCACGTAGTGGTTTTCACAATTATTAACGCCAACATTGAGACAGATAAACAAACAAAGTGGCCAGACAGAGTCAAATATATATTCATAAAGCGGATCATACAAGTAGCATGCACTCGATAATATAATTCAGTTTGTCTTCAATTCCTGCGTCATAAATGTATGGTCGACAGTAAAATATATTTATGACGCAATAATGAGAACTAAATTAATTCACGTTTATAGCACTTAAACGCTGCATTTTAAACTGAACAGATTTTAACGAGATGTGAAGTTTAAGTGAAGCGTATATAAATATAGCCTAACAATTACCGAGTTTAACTGTTTATTTAAAAAAAACTAATGCAGCTTTCAATTTAACTTTTACGGTGAAAATGTTGGATTAAAGCGTTAATTTAGCGGAGGTGTACGTTAGTTGCCCGTCCCTTGTTTCGTTTTGCACTTACGAAGAGCAATCGATTTTAAAGCTCGCTGGATTGAAAATTATATGAGGAGCCTTAGAGAGCGGGCGGGTGCGGGTTCGCTGTGTTCGTGAGCCGCCAATGCGCTTGTCTTTCGGTTCAGTGGGCTTTCTTTAAATTGGCGACGGCTCCGACGCTGGCCGCTCCGCTTATTGCATCCCCCGCCCGCAGCTTCGACGTCCACGATATTGCCTCTATTCGACCTTTAAGCAAATAGAATTTCCTAGTCTGTAAATAGGATAGCGTTATAGGTAAATCTTCGGCGTGTCCTCGCGTCGTTTACGGGTAAAAGGTAGAAATTCAATTTTTATCGACGTACTCGATTACGATCGCCCCGAGGAGCAAGTACTCGTTAGGAGCGCGCCGGCTGCGCTCATTCGTCTTCTCTTTAGCCCAAATTTGTGCGTGATGAAGGACAATTCTTCAGCGCTTGTCGGGATATTGTCTCATTTTGGGTTCCAGGCGTTCTATTCATATTCATGTTCAGGGTAGGCGAGGCCAACGAAATGCGTTTTTATTCTGACGAGTGAACGCCAAGAAAGTTGCGTGCCGTGAGGATTTTCATCATGGGTCCTATCAAATAATAACGAGGTCGTCCTTCTCCACCGGTGCGCCCGATATCGTGGCCCGATCTATTCGGTAACAATCATGGACGATCTTTTGTACTTTATGATAATACATGTCATTGTTATTTAGTCAATCGTTTTTATATTCACTTATGTTACATAAAATAATACGTGTTGTACGATGAAATAAATATATTAATCGATTTTGGTTGGGTATAATAGTTGGGTAGTGGAGTGTGTTGAATATCAGTGTATCAGCGAAATGGTTGTGTTAATAGTTGGTTGAGTCGCATCTGCAGCGGAGCTCCGTCGGCTTAAGCCTATTGTCGCGCGCACGAGGAGCCATCACGAATTCTACCCACGATCTGCTCTAAGGTTTATTGTAATTTACAAAACTGACGGAGGTTTTGTTGCTATCATTTCGTTCAACGTTTGTTTTGTTACACAGCTTTCCGAGACTTGGCCAGGTTTAGGATTACGTTTCATGAACACACTTACATTTTATTGCAACTTAGTAGCTTTAGAACCTACCAAAAAATATTTTACTCGAACAGCGCTTTTCGTAGTCCAATTAAATGGAAACCCCTTGTATAATTACACCGGCAAAAGAACAACAAAAATAAAACAGAATTTGCAAAATTCTAATAAATTATATACGAAAACCTTTTGTAACCTGCGGTAAACAAATTCATCAGCTCCTACCCTTTGGTCTCAAATTATTTCCACGTACACATTATATATTTTACAGAGGGCGGAAGGCTACTAATGGCATAAATTGAAGAGCGAGCGCTAGAAGCAACCACAGGATTTTGCGTATTTGAAATTCAGTTACTCGTGCACAGCGTGCCTACGCTTCGGCGCGATCGTTGTAGACCCCACGTTATATTTTCTATAGAACGAAGGAGATGGATCGCTTTAAAACTCGCTAGTGGAAACCAGAATTTGAAATTTGCATCCCAACGTATCAGGAGTAGTGAAACGTTGTAAGTGTGCTTCGGAACGTGCTTGCGAAATTTTCACGGTGTGGTCGGAAATTCGTAGCGCAGTTTGGAGTTGTAATTACTCTATTTTTGGACAGACATATTGGTTGTTTAGCTATAAGTAATTGAATTGGTTGATCGGTTTTAGACGGGCAATCGGCAATCGTCTTGATTAGTATTTTTGATGAAAGATTTAAAATTATAGATGATACCTTGATAAGTATTTTTGATGAAAGATTTAAAATTATAGATGATAGGTACCTTATTAGAATTACTCTTAACAACACAAATGACAACACATAACTACACTCACTTATATTAGCTGTTGTTTTGCATCCTCGTCAAATTCAAGGATGTAACTATGCTAATGATTCTCGACCCGATACAATAATAAAAAAGATAGGTAATATTTTTTTTCTTCACCGATATCGGTAAGTGTTAAAATGCGGCCCGTGCGATCCTCGCCGTATAAATGCGCTTTCACACACACCACACAACAGACACACAACCAACTTGAACGTTATTCGATCATTTCTTATTCCCTAAACCTCGTTAATCGGTTATTCTGAAATACTGTCGAATTTTAACAATTAAAAAACAGCTTTTCAATTAAACATTCTTGAGTCACATATAACATCAAAGAGCAAACCAAGTCACCTGACAATATTGAGGCGACAAAACTACAGTAACATAGATGGCGATCCCATTACAAAAGCATCGGGTTGTCTGGTCGGCGGACAGGAGGCAGTGGCAAGACGGTGTTCAGTACAGCGTCATATCAATCACCATTGTACACCAGCCCGATCCCTTGGCACTTGGCCTACATTCCAAATTACACAAATTTACGTAGTGGGCCTAACCTCCGCCGTTAGCCCGCCGCGCGGATTAAGACTGGAGCGCAGCTTACACCGGGTAGCGCTCCCAATACCACGCTCAACTGATGCCCAATCTTTATCTATACACCGTACTAACTTTATAGTTATACCACCGAACAACTTCCACAAATAAGCCCTTAATACACAAGTTAATAAGTAGAAAAGTTTGAATAAACTCATCTTAACTCGTCAATGTGGAGAGCCATCAGCGACTGTCTACTTTGGTGAAAGTTAACGTTAAGTAGGATTTGCGTTAAACTTACGTTTCCTCCGAAGGATTAAAGTAATAGCGATGACATATTTAACAGATTGTAAGTTCGATTTTATCTCCGATACGTTGATAGATTAGATCGCGGTTTTGAATGAATATTTGAGCAGCAATTTGAGATCTGTTTCGCTGGAGCGATACGTAATTTATAGTGTTTCGGGATGTGGGGCGTACGATCTATTTGTTATGAATCGTTTTTGCCGGTTCTCGGCGTATTGCTGGTTGTTATAGTAAACACGCGTAATACCCTTTCATTTATAACTCCCGCTGCGGTTCTTGATATAGGCTCGCCCTTAATTCCGACTTAATTAGTGTCACGCAAGTTCCATAATCCGAGGCTTGAGCATCGTACGACCGTTCTTAAAATGGAGATTAGTGCGGCAAATATCTCGAACTACGCTATCCGTTCATAAAGCCACTCCTCTACTACACCAGTTTCGGGATAAATATTCAGTTGGGGAACCGTAAGGGTGATTTATCTGAGAAAAATCTTTGTGTATACTTTTAAATTCTTGGTCTCTAATTGTAATATGGTGGAATTGAATTCTAGGCTGCTTTGTACAGCAATAAACACTACATTATATATTTTAATGTAAAAGATAAAGTAAAACTTAAATAGCTTCTTCCTTCCAACTTGGTAATTTTGTGAAAATTTTAAAGTATGTAAGTATATTTTGTGTTCAGTGTTTCAACATGTCAGCACGAAGAGTAGACTGCGACGAGGAATTCTAAAAGAACTGAACATAAACATAGTATTTTGTGTACGGAACTCCTTCCGCGGTCGCGTACAGCGGATGTGCAGGAAAACGCTTGCATACTGAGTAGGCGTGCCTAAAAGACACTGCGGACTTTAGTTTACCTACAGTGGATTACACGAAACTTAAACATGCCACCTAAATCTGCGACAAACCGTTAGAACCAAAGCATTTAGCTCACTGGCTTTACGGGGCCGAACCTCTAACTACGTGAAATTAAAGCCCAATTCTAAACAGCACCACTCCACTTTAAACTACAGATTAATTCAATTTATGTCGCTCTATTTTTACGGGCTTACGAAAAAATATAGGTTGGTGTATTAACTGTTGACACTTACGAAAGAAAAGCTCACCTCGTTTTAGTTAATCTCATTAAAATTTTAATCATAACCTTACATTGGACGTCATAGTATTATTTCTAGATGGTCCCCCGACATGTCAGTCGACAAATTAGTCACGGATTTGTTAGTGTCGATCGACGGGTGATTTTATTTTTAACGAGACATCAAACATTATCGAGGGCCCCACGAGGAGTTACTCAAGCGCCTGTTTACAAATAAAAAACAGCGAGGAGACGAGTGCGTAATAAATTTTATAACACGGCATCGATTCGGATTCGTACGTAATAATAATATATCGGCTGGAAATATTGGAATGTGTCGGTGCGCTCCTCGGCGCACATCTTAAAATAGACCCTCATCAAAGACAAGCAGGTTTGCAGCTGTAAATCCATTTCAGTGTGGCTTGTCCGCATTATAAATTGGGGCGTACATATATATGTATGCGCAACTTTGTTTGTGTGACGTTTGAACAGCGCGCCGTGTCCTGCGACCTCGCGGTTCCATCTCCTGTCGCACCACATTCGTTTGCGTTTTCTATTAACGTGTTCCGGACACTATTAGGGCAGCTAGATGGATGTTGTAATTTGATTTTGTATACATTCGCCGAATTAGAAGAAAACTCTTGCTACACACAAAGACGCGCGTTGCCATGTTTTAGCATTAGGATTTGCAATTCCAATTTAGCAGAAACAGTAAAAGCAAAATTTATTCCAAGTTAGCGATTTCGTAAAAATGTAAACTGTATATTTTTATGGAGTACAATGTCAAAAACAGTCGTAGTCATTATCAACAATGTGATTCTGTTGACAAACTACTTGTATATGATAATTTGAGTCATATTGCATTTGATGAAACGCGGTACGCGAGCCGGGGTTCGCTGAGTACTCTAGACGACCGCAGTGCATAGATTTGCATTTTACGGTTTTGATACGTTGAGCGAATATTCAGTGCGGTGTCGGCGTAGGTATCTTTTCAATTCGACGCGGCGGGCGCCGAGTGGCCGCTCGAGGGCGCTCGAGTAGTGGCGCGTGCTCGAGTGCCGCGCTCGATGCGCCTGCGCAACACTCGCCCTCGCGTCCCCCTCACGTCCCTCACGCCCCGCGCCGTCTCGCCCTCCTCGCACTCACCCGACGCCAATCTCCCCATCCTTCGAAGGTTATTACAATTAACTACAAGGCTGAGTTAAACCACAATTTGGCACAAGTTACTGTAGTCGTTAGAGACTCAGTAAATATGCTTTTTAAACGAATTCTCTGATTGGACCTCTTACATGGTGAAAGTAATGAAACGTAAAGCAAGACCTAGGAAAATATTCAAAGATCCCAAACATGAAGCCTTTAGGGACGTGCCGTTATTCGTGGTCGCGTGGCTCGGAAGTCGGCCATCTTGCGGCGTGTCAGCTGGTCGCAAGCGGAAGCATCGTCAGCACCACGAGTACAAGACGAACATTTAGCTAGTTTTATGTCTTACCACTCATAAAACTTGGTACATTTGTCTAGTACGTTCTGTCCGCTAGTGTTCACTTAAGCTATAGAGAATTACAAAGTATTTTTATCTTTAGAGCCAAGCATAAAACATATGTACAAAACACGCTTTACATTAAAAACTGCGCACTGCATTATCAAAACTATTTAACTTTACATTTGCACAACACTGCATCTAAATTGAATTCATCCTTTGCTGTCCGCTGTGAAATATTTTCATCTTTTATCTACCTGGAATTGTTTTGTATGTTGCACTCCAAAATTCTGAACCACCGGCATGGAGAATAAATCATGCGTCAAACACACCCATCGGTGGGGGAGAGGGCGACAATCTGTCGTATGGGCAGAGGGGACATCGCTTCCGAACCATTCATTCATTCGTCCGAGATTCATCACGTCACCGACTCATAGGCCGGCCAATTAGTGACGCCGACTCATTTTCTTTATTTCTTTTCCAGAAACAGATACCCACCGCCGAAAGTTAATGTCGGATTACTTATTTCCTTTTTCCTCAAATCAAGGAATATATTTTCGTAAACAATGCAGATTTATAACAGCCAAATATTTTGATAAGTCCACTTACCAGAATATTTGGTTTAACTTATACAGCTATTAAGATAATAAAATTTTCATTTCATATGATATCCATTATTAAATTTGAAAGGAAATTACGATCTCGTACTCGTGAAATATAACGTTTTCTATTTCACCAAGCTCGTTTGAAGAGGACGCTTAAAATTTATCGAGTCTGGCTCCCTTGCTATAAAAGTGCAAAAGTTTTCCACGAAACGCACAATTTACTACGTTTCTGGGGAGTACAAACTAGATTTAATTCAGCCACCGTACATATAAGCTATATATTACGTAGGTAATTATTTTGTGCAAAGTTTAATTCTGCATTGCGCCATTGCCGAATTCATGTATGAATTAAAAATATTGCACGATACCAATATAAGTTGAGAATTCCTTTTGCCTGACGATTATAAATATGTCAAGTATTTGCGTATGTTTCTAAGGAATGAATAATTTACCGTCGTCCTTTGATACCACTTTCCAGACGTCTAATTTTAAATTCTATTTGCCATTCAACTGTGTGTAAAGGATATAATTTAACTAATTTCCAACATGTGTGCGAGAGGAGTAGAACATTTTCGTGAGTAGCAGAGTACATACCTTTTGTATAATTAAACTGCGGGCAAACCCAGTTTAAGTTTAATCCTATAGCCTCTTGACACCGCACTCCCGCCCGGAGGGGAGCTTATTTTGTTCGTCAACACTATCGACCGATGTGTAGACGAAAGCGCTCAACCGCGCTACAAGTGTCACTCGAAATACAACTGTTATACTTATGTAACACGGTTTGTTTTCCAATGTGCTTTTGTTGGGACGCCGTTTTCTTTGGTGGGAACGAGAAAAATATACGGCATATATAGAGTTCAGTCAGTCGGCTATCATTCACAAGGATTGTATGTTTTGTAGGCAGCTTCCGTCATAGACGACAGTTGTTCATGTAGTTTGTATTTATTTAGTCTTACGAATAGCTCCATACATTCGTTTGAGGGAGGGTTGGTGACGTCAAGTAGTTCTTTGTAAGGGTATTTAAGTGATACTTACAATATATTCGTATCACGACGTCGTCGAACGAAAAGTGTTGCGTTACCCGAGACATTACTTAGTCTAACATCAATTAGATTTTATGTACGCATCAAATAGGTTAAGTGTTTAATCTTAACGTGGTAAACAATAAGAACATATACCCCCTTGTTTGGGTTTGTTTATCTATATAAGTATGTTTCTTTGGAACGCCTGAAAGGTACCTATGGTAAAAGAAAATGCAAAATATTGCTTGAAACTTTTAAAAACGAAGAAGTATATGAATAATCTAGGTTTTAAACGCTTAACCAAAAGAGATATCATGTACCAAATACTGTCAGAATAAAACACAGACAGATAAAACAAATGCGCACACATGCTGCATGTTTCAGTACGTGTAAGTACAAAGTTCTCCTTAATGCTACTTCTTTTTACCGCGACATTTATTGTTTATTTACAAACAGCGTCCCCACTGAGTAAAAGTAATAATAAATACGAATGTAAAGTTCAAGTTTCGTGAAAAGAATGTCCGATTGTCCAGTCCCCCGGTGTTTTAATGAATGCTCTTGGCAACCCCGCGACGGCTTACAACATTTACGTCCTTATTACGCATTCTCGACATTTGCTTAATGTATGAAAATTTGAAAGAACGAACCATGTTGATGGTACTCGAAACAAAATAATTGCTACGGTCGCGCGGTCCGGGATTCGGCCTCGACATTCATTATTCACTTTTTATTTCGCCTCCCCTCGGCTTATAATTTGACTCGAAACATAAAATCAAGTTTTATTTGATTATGCGTAGCGAAAAAGAAAAATTCCAAGTATCTTGTATCCTTCACTTTTAATAGGGAGAGGAATCTTTACATTATGATTTACTTGAAAAAGTTCATTTGCGTTATCTTCAACGATACAACTCATTTTGAAACAGCCTGTTTATTACGTGTTTTTCTCGAAACAATCCATAATACTTGAACTTTTATCTGTTTCTTTCGGGTAGATTGTATTTTAGTCACGGAGAAATCGACGATATACAAATATTCGACTTTGAATATTTAAAATGGTAGCGGAATTTGGTCGACACATCCATCTAGCACACTTACCTCACGTCTGCATACTTCAAACAAAGCAGCGTCAGTCAATCTTACAATAGCCTAGGGTTGGTATAGGCATAGTTTTTGCATTTAGCACGAAAGGGGAGTTAGCGGCAAGGCGTAGGCGTCCCGACGTCTCGCTTTCATCCACTCGCGGGTGCTACATAAAAGAAAGTACGCACACACTCTTCACGAGCCACCCTCACATAGTGCCGTTCTGATGTGTTCCGAATGGCTTTCGATGACAAGTGCACTGAGCCGGTTCACTTTTTAGGCTCCTAAATGCTGCTATTGTTTCCAGAACTCTCGTGCGAGCATTTCTGAAGCATAGCATCGGAGCAGTCGATTTTGTGATGGCTATAACAGTTATTTGAATAGTGCTGTTCAGTGTTTTATCGATGGAAACGGGAAAATGACATAAACAATCAAACAGTATTAAAGACTAGGGCCGCCCACTACGAAGATATATTTAACTGTATAGAATGAAGTGGTCCTTTGTTCGCGCGCCGAGGGCTGCGTACGAGTAATAGGACGTAAAAAACTGAAAGAAGCAATATCCCGGGCCTCTCTATACTTACTCCATCCGTTTCTTTCCACCATTGTGCGAATCTTCTTTAAATTTTTCATGGGCTTATCAACGCATCGATCAGGCGTTATTTATTCAGCTCACGATGTAATTCTAAGAAGTTTGTTCATTTACATGTATTCGTTTTTTGCGTATTTACTTGTTTGTGTTTGCTTTATCGGATATTGAATGGAAACGTACATCTACTTCGCAAAATTCCATTATTATGATTGATTAAATTCTATTCCATTTCCATTTAAATAGATGCTAGATTTGATTTGCAATGTTAGCCGATGCAGGTGTTAATTGAACTGAAGCACTGAATCATTTCAATTTCACTAGAACGCTGGGTGAATGTGGCGGCGACTTGTTATTGTCGGAATGAACTAGTCTGGAGAGCGACAGACAGCAAGCATCAGTACGAGATAGAGATTAATACTGTGCAAGTGTCGGTGAAGCCGAGAAGCAATAACGTTTCGTTAATGTGTCCCATTTAGAACGTACGCGGTTAGTGTCTTGCGTCGCTTGACGTCGCACGCCACAACCGACTACGTACTTATTTCACGTCGTGTCGCCTCCCCACCGAACTAACGAGACTGGCACCCTAAGCCCTGGAATCACCATTTGCCATCCGTGTGGTCTTTGTATTGTTACAAATGGCATAGATCTGTACGAAGACGCCCCGTGCGGGACCTAATGAGCTGTGAAGTAGATAAGGTGTGCGACACGAGAAGACGGGATCATCGCTATCTACACGAAATGCTCACTGCGCCGAGGCGAACGCCACCGATACATATTTAGATACAGTTATAATGTTGCCAACGAATAAGATAAACTTTGCATACGCTGTATACCAGGGGTTCATGCGCAGTTCGAATTTTGTTACAAGAATTCGCACGATGGAACGCCAGTTTATATACGAAAATCAATTTTCGTTTCCACCAAAATACTTTCACCAGAGCTTTTGCCAAAAAACGCACAAAATGGATTGAACAAAAAATTTGAATGAATGATAGGGAGGTCACATTCTATCCTGTGGGTTTAGTAATAATGAAAAATAGGTGCTTCAAAAATACGCATTTATTCAGGAAGACAAAGAAGAACAGACAAGCGGGCCAGAGGCTGTGGGCAAACAAAAATGAAATGCAACGTCAGCGTCGGGTGGGTCGGCCGACCTTTGTACCCTCGCCTGCGCGACGATCCCCCAAATTCTCTGTGTAAAAATTGATTAATATTGTCCCAACCGCCTCGGCCGCAATAAGTGGTATAATTCTTTCATGCTGCACACAACTCTTGAAAGAAAAAGTGTTTTCAAAACTGGATTTCGCAAGCTGTAACACTTTTTTTTAGAAAGAACGAAAAAGGTGTCGACGCAGAGTGGATTTAGAGCAATAAAAAATAACTATTCGAAGGAATTGTACGAGTGCTGACGTTGGATGCATTTATGCGTTGTTTCATGGCGCTGTCACGTTGAGCTGCAAAACGGAATACTTTCAAAACAAAAACATTGTACACTGTTATATTTTACTTCCTTCGGTGTAAATGGTTGAAAAATGTATGTATGCACGTGTACGGACATTTTAATTTTTCGACCGATAAAGTTTATGGCGTTTATTACTGAAAATATCGGTGGCGACAATTTCGGTGTGGTGCGAGAGCGTTGTTGGTGGGGAACGTAAAAATTTGTGCGCAGCGTGTTCCACGGTAGTGGCACATTATGAATTGAGTTAGAGCAACTCGTAAGCCACCAGTCCGGCACGTCGCTACAGGGCCGGTGCCGTGCTACTCCGACGTAATTGGTGTGTGTAGCTTTTTGTCGTGCTGCGGCCGTTCGGTGTTTGCCGCCCGCGGTCAAGTTAGTCTAAATTAAATTGTTGTATTTTTCACAACAAAATGAGTATGACGGTTACTGCCGCGTCCTAACGAGCACGACGTTAATGTTGTTTGGCGGACGATGCACGTACCTACAGTTTTGAGTCGCGCTCTGCGGCTATAGTTGAATTCAAAATAAACTTATCCTGTTTTTACAAACCTTTATCATATTTTTACAGCTAGCTGCGTTTATTTTCATTTCATTAAATGGGCCGATTTGTTTTCATGAGTTGGTAATAAAGATTATTGAAAAATGTTTGCATCTGTTTCATAAAAAAACATTCAATTATGGAGATGTGAATTTCTATGACAACAGGATTGTAATAATATTTCATCATCATCATTAGCCTATAATGTTCCCACTGCTGGGACACAGGCCTCCTCTCCTATGAGAGGGAGTGGGCTGTAATCCACCACGCGGGCCCAGTGCGGGTTGGGTTGGTCACATGTCATCGAATTTTTGGTTCTAGGACATGCCGGTTTCCTCACGATGTTTTCCTTCACCGTTTTTGAGAGCAGCGATGATGAAATAAATTACACAAAGTAATGCGCCTGCCTGGGTTCGAACCCACGGCTTACTGCTCGTAAGTCGGGGCTGCCACCACTGGGCCACCGCCGCTCTCCTAATAATATAATAATAATATTTATTCCAATCAAAAAGTAAAGATGAAAATAACCGAATGGTTAATGTAACGCAAAATAAAGGAAGGGTTGCACGCGATTGTCAGACGTGACAATTAATACGAGCAATCAAAGGTAGCGCGTACCAATTTAGAGGCCGAAGCTAAAAATTGGATATGCGGTGAATAATAATTTTCCCAATGGAGTGAACTGCGTTGTCCACATTTAAGGTAATTGCCAACAGTTTGGGCTGACGTGCCGGCCGCCAAGCCTGACACTTACTCCCACGGGACCACCCTTTACAATCCCATTTATAAATGCCGCTTAATCAAATTTTTATTTATCGCTCCCCGAGTATTTTGCTCGTATGAATCCGTGATTATAATATTCAAACTTCAAAACGTAATTATTGTTAATCAGTTTAATCAGAATTTCATAATGATAATTCCGTGTATTACCGGTTGATATCAGTTTTATTCGATCATGTTCGTTATTGGCTGACCCATATACCATACAAGAGACCCGTACTTACGTACTAAATACGTTCGCTCGAAGTATATGTCTGTAAAACCCCATATCGCGTGTCTTAGTATTGAATATAAATCTATCAAATTTCGTATTTTACGGTCAAAAGGGTTGGATGATCAGTATGAACATTACCCGGGCATTGCGGTTATCGATCAGTTAGACTGCCCGTCGTGTACATAAATAAAAAAAGTATGATCATGATCCGTTTGCACCTTCTTTTTATGGCCTCTTCGCAGTATATCATTTATATTGAACACGGAAAAATATTCCCCTAAAATTTTATACGTTCATTGGTTTCATTGGGGTTACGGCAGTAACTATAACAACATAATAATGATATAAAGGTAACTTACGGTGCTCAGGGTTTAATCAAAATATTTCTGTTGGAAACAATTTTGAAAGAATTTCCCTTAGAAATTAATATGTAGGAATATGCATATGGTACGTATTTCAGTGCAAAAATGTTGTAACTGGAAAATACGTTATATTATTAACAACATAAAAGTTAAAATGGAATGGAGTCGTTTTTATATAAACGCAACAATGTCCTTGATTGTTCAATGACACAGAATTTAATAAAGTATGTCAAGTAACACAGTGGTAGTAACATTTTAGTTATTTCTGTACGGATATGCTCGTAATCATAAAACGGTGTTGGTAACTGCAATTTCAAAAGTTTATTTCTCTTATTCCGAGGGCATTGAACCATTCAAGGAAGATGCTGTTTGTTTTGGCGGCTGCCACCCAAATGTTTACCTTACGATTCATATTATTTTTATATACTCGAATTAAATCGATTTTTGAAGTATCTGCAATTGGTTTTGATTAGAATAAAATATGGTTTACAATTTTTGAAAAGTTTTGCATCGATACCATCATAAGCTCTGATTACAAGTTTTACCTTAAAATTATCATTATAATGAATTCTTTCAGTTTTGAAAAATTTGTAAAAAAATTATCATTATAATGAATTCTTTCAGTTTTGAAAAATTTGTAAAAAAAATATCATTATAATGAATTCTTTCAGTTTTCAAAAGTAGCTTTTAAAATTCCTTTTTAGGAGATTTCAATCTCCAACTATGGTACTGCTGTCTACTTCAAGCTGCCTATGAAGCATGAAAAAAAAAATTGAACAGTAGAAAAACGCGTTAATTCGGTGAGACAACACGACGGGGGGAGCAGGGAAGCGTTGTCACACTTGAGATTTACAGGGAAAAGGCAGAAGGAAGGGCGCGGGGTGCGAGGAGCGCCACTTGGACACGTAGACCACCCCCGCCCCGCCGCGCCTCTCCCCCGCCATGCCACTTATTCATCATTTACGTACATTTGAGTGTGATTTCGTTTGGGATCGTCCCAGAACTCCGGCCCTCTTACTCACTTACATTAGTTACATTAGATGTTACCGAATCTTGTTTTATTCAATTTCCACAGCGCTATTATCTTTTGCCACTCATAGTAATAGGGATTTCTTTCCGAGAAGTAATAATATTTCTCGGTTCTAGTGCCTCAAAGGTTTAAGGGATTGTATGTATTGTATATGATGGCAATATCATTTTACTTTACTTAAAAAACGCTGAGCTAAATATGAGATTGTATCCTTGAGTTTCAACCGCTGACAATTTATTTGGCCATGTAAAGTACGTTTACTGTCGCACAAAATTTTGCTTATGATATTACTTGTAAGCGAAAGCTATAAACATTTTAATTCTCAAGGCTCAACTTTACTCCTGACATAATTCTATCAGGTTACAGTATACTTGTTTAGTCTACCGTAGCAATACGTGGAAATTGAGTCCACATTTCCACGAGCGACCGCTGAGTTTGAAAAACGCCAGCACAACAGCTCACAGGGGGTTAATTGTTTGACTTTTGTCGTTAACTGTACCGGTCATGTGATACGTAAATAGATACTGGGGTACAGGTAACCGGTCCCTTTCATGTACGCGTGACATCTGCTAACTTTGTCGCAGCGTCAGAATTATAATATCGAGCACAGCTTCCAGCCTCGTTATCGATAAGAAACCCCGTAAAAACGTCAACGACCATTGTTAACTTGACGCAGTCTGCTTTTTTGCTCCATTATTACAGCGCATAAATATTCAAGAAGAAAACAGGTAACTCGCCTTTGAGTTCGAGCCTTGCAACGTTATTGACATTATAATGAAATCCTCCTTTAAACGTCTACGCTTTGATTGTTAAACTTATGCATAGAATAAATAAATTAGCTACGTATTCGCGCTTTATGCACGGATCTGTGTTTAATAAGTCCATAGCCGATATTATAAGTAAATCTGAAAACAAACAAATTTCAGTGAACAAGTCTGAACGCAGTCCAAGATTGTCGGTCTGTGGTTGCTATTATCCCACAAAGCCATTATGCGTTCTTCAGAAATATCCCTGAGTAACCTTCGCGGGAGGACTGCATAATATATTAACAGTAATTATTTGAACATTTCGCTCGTCTGGTGTGAGAGTGTGCGTAACCTTCATTTTGTTTCCAATTGTTTTTCCGTTATGAACTATCCCAACAAATTATGCAGACTCCCGACGCATACCAACACGCCCTTTTGAGCTTACTATTCATGTAAGCCGATGGACCTATACTACATACAAATAAATAACTACGAATAAGCTGAAATTAATTTATTGTAAATTGAAACGTTGATAAAATAGTTTCGCGATTTGCAAATAAGAATTGTTTGTTTACGTGTTGATTCATTGTTATAATATTTTTTTTTTCATGGATATTGATTTACTGTGTTTGTTGCAGATGGTCACCAGGACAAAGAAGATTTTCGTAGGAGGGCTATCGGCACCCACAACGCTTGAAGACGTAAAGAATTACTTCGAACAATTCGGACCGGTGAGTACTCGCATTATCTTGTATCATCTCGTTAACATCAGCCGGGGATATTACTGGCAGAGCTCTGGTGGCTGCCAGCATTAGCAGAACGAATAGAAGCGTTTAGCCGACATATTCCACGCAACGTGGCCGCGTCGCGCGCGCAAAGTTAAGACAACTTCGCTCCCCAAATTTAATTTACACCAAACTTTTTGGAAAAGTGTACTGAATTTGCACTGTCATGTCTCATTTGTTACTAGGCAACGTTAATTTTACCCGCAGTTAAATCAGCTAAATCATTTCGTGCACATAATAATTAAACATGTTACTCTCAAATTTGGCGCGTTCGGTCAAACTTGCAAACTCTGTTATTGTGATTATGTGCCCGCTTTACTTGTTTTGATGGAAATTCATAATAAAACGGCTTAGTTCCGAGCGATTAAATTGTAGATGTACCACTGTTTTTTATTCCGAACGAAACCCATTATGTGAAATTGAAGCTTTCAACTAAATTAATGTTGTTTTAATGGATACTAAATAACAAAGCAGAGATTTAAATCAGGGAAACAATTTCTTTGTGCCGTTATTGTCTCAGGTCGATATTGAATAAGACTGTCGTCTTAGCACCAATCTATCGTCTCGTTTGTCGGATGGCGTCACAGGAAAATGGATCTTTGTGTGACAGTTTAAAGTTAATATTCGCGTGGCGATGCGCGCGTGCCTGTAAGTCTGCGATAACTTGGTCTTTGTCTGGCGGCCGCGACTCAGCGCAGGTGTCTATCTACAAAAGTTTCGTCGTAATTAGCCCCGTATCTAGCATGGATGCGGACTAAGGAACTTTTCAGAATTCAACATTGGCTACAGCCGGGGAGTCATTGTGCCAGCTCTCAAAGTAATCGGAGCGAGGCAGCCGGCAGCGGCCACGGCGATCAAGACCTTCATTACCTATTATGAGAGTTTAGAATAAAGCCAACGAGTTTTTCGGAGTGAATGTGATTGATGCCGAGCGAAGGAAATATCCCGGGAGAGATAAAAGGAATTTAATGAAGAGTCTTTAAGAATAATGATTAAGGGAATGGTTATTCCTTTTGGTCGGCGGCCTAATGATGGGGTCTTTTGAATTACTTTTTGTGACTACGAAATATTGTGTAACCGCAATTATTCTAATTAAATACAAGATGCGAAGAAAAACTGACGAGACAAATAAATCTAAAGACTCCCGAGCGATGGTCTGTCTCACTTTAATGAGAACAAATTAGAACACGTGGGAAACCAAAATAACTTTGTTACAACGTCTAATGTACCTACAAGGTTCTTCGAAAATGATCTTATTTTGCATTACGAAAATTGTGTATTTTTCGAGACCGTTTACATGTTTCAATTGATTATTATTTGTAATATTGGCCTTATTTTCGAAAAGGGGTTTTCTTTTACTTTTCCTCCCAAGCCTCGTTATAAATTGATTCTCGAATACAACCGTTTAAAAGGCCGACATGTTTATTCCTATGTATCCAAGGAACTAAATTACGAAATACCATTATTACATTCAAGAACGCACACCGAGAATTCTGATTACAAATTAATTCAATAACATTGAAGCCGTGCACTGTGCTCCCGGGCCGGCGTCATTTCGTAAGGGTGTCACATTTTGAGCAAGTTTAATTAACAATCTAGTCGCTTTTGTAGGTGCCTTCATTAGTGTATTTGTGGATAAACATTGCGCAAACTCGGCGCGTGCGTGTGGCTCGAGCGAGATCTTACGAAGTCGCCCGATCACGTGCGAGCGGACGATGAAGTGTTGTGACTGCTGCTGGCGTACGGTACGCACTACGCACCGGCTCCGATGTGTGCGTACTCCGTGACTCCGATGTCCCGATACCGGCTCTCTACGTGCGAGCTTTTCGAATGCAAACTGTCTCAGAATATCAAATGAGCCACTTAAATACCGAACACAATGACAACGCCCACCTGAAGCAAAGGCCGCGGGACGCATGCACGCAACGCCGTAAATGAAAGCCCGTCGGCCCGGGGGTGGGCGAGGTTCAACCCCGGTAACGATTTCCTTCAGATAATGGCGAATTTTCTGATGAAAGCTGCTCGACGGTGCCCTTTCAAGGATTTAGGAACCGCCGGATTTATGGGCCGAACGGTCTTCGCAAATTTTGTCCGTCACGACACAGCTTTGCCTATCGCATGCATAATGGCGATCTATTCGTGAGATTTCACCGTGAGAGCATTCTTTCATTGGGGAACTTTTAAGTAGGACTGTCGGGACAGAAGTAAAGAGTTATGGAGATAACGTGCCTTCGCTAGTTTAATCTGCACAGATGTGGCGAGTAAAAAAAGATCAGATTGCAGCGGGTTAATTTTATGGCGCGAGAGCGGTTAAGCTAAAACAAACACGTACGGGAAATTACTTCCGGGCATACATTCTTTGGAACAGTTTTAAGGTGAAGGTAATTTGCCAAATCCAGTTGTGTATGAAGCGCTCACGTTGTTCTTGAGTTATCTTGCTGAGTACGAATATTAAGCGATAAATTATATTTTAAAGTACTATGGTTCCTTGCTAGTGTGTTCTAGAAGATTACGAGTTTTTGTCTGATTTATATAAAGGCTATCTAACTTGTTTATGTCGATGTTGGCACTTCATTGTGGTAGCAAATGGTGATAGCAAAAGATATTATGACAAGATTTCTTTTTTTGTTGCCTTCTCATGATTTAACGGGTTTACTGATTTGAATGATCGGCTCTTGGGGAGACCATGACCAGTTAGGACATGGAACATCTCGGTAGTGCGTTGCCGTAGGATAAATACTGATGCGGGAAAAGTCGCAGACAAAAACTAGTTGAGATTATAACTTTGCCAAAAAACTAATTTTGAAGTAGGACTTTATAATAGTGTTTTCCAAAAATCGTAGTCGTAAATCGTTCATTTCCGTTTCGTTGAACCATTGACGAACCAGGAGGAGTAAATTAAAAAAAAAAAAACAGTATCAAGAAAACACAGACAATAATAGAAACCTTTGTACCAAGTAAAACGGTACAAGACAAGACAGTACCTGCAACCACATTTCCCAGTATTAATTTGACAAGTAGAGACATATTGACTGGTCATTGCTTCGATGCTTAAAACAACCCTATTCCTCAATACTTTTTACGACTTCCCCGGAACGACAAACCCCTAACTCATACAAGGCCTTTCATTTACTTCAAAACCAGCTTCGGAGGCAAAACAGGAAGAAAATAGAACTTTTATAATATGTAAATCGTAGTCGAATTTCACTTGAAAGTCGAAGCCGGCGTCCGCGATGCGGACTTAAAAATTAATTAGCCGAACGACCGGTGTAATCGCTGGAGTCTGCACCAATTAAGAGTTATCTGGGAGGGACTGCGCCCGCAATGTTGACTCCACCGTCCGGTGCGAGAGTGCCCTTTCCCTCGCCGGCCAGCCGCCGCTTAGGCTCTTCTGCATCCCTCCTCACAACCCTCTGTCTGCCAATCTCTGCCCGCAGTCGCCAGAAAACGCACACTTGCCCCTCACAATTTCACCACGGATTGCTTATATTTTATTTTTTTCTCTTCTCATGAAAATGTATGCCGTCTTTATCTGTCTATCTGCCTCGCTAAAGCGATCTTATATTTAATGTTAAGCGGACAACTTTATTCACAACAATTTTGGCCGGAATGTTTAAGTAAAAATGCTTCTTCTCGTTGAATATTATTTTTAGATTTGGTAACGCGAGAAAAATAACCGATTATATTTTCATCCGCCGACGTAATTGTTTCGTTATATTTGGGGGAATTTACGTCAAATTACTCTCACCTTATAATATTAAGTCAGGCTCAATGAAATGATTAAAATATTGTAATCATAATTTTGAAGGAGGAAGTGAGCATGATTTCTATGTAGCTGTGTTAGAAATTTAATCAAAATGCAGTACTTTCTCCTAATTTAACGCCTTATGCTGGTGAATGAAGGGCTCGAGGCAACGCTCAAGTTTCCCAACCAATATAAAGTTGTGAGAGCGTTCGCTAAGCGTCGCACGCACAAGAGGGTGTCTTTGAGGAAGTTCCGTTGCATGCTTGATTCGCTATTGTTTTAGCCGTCGAGCGAGACCAAACTCGGACCGTCTCCCGCCGATAACTAGTACGCAAGTCTTGTGATACAACTTGCACGATTACTTGTTATTATCTCAACATATGCTCTAAACTTTGTATCGGCTATTGACATGTTCTCTTCGAGTCTTGACTGCCACTGCACTGGTGGCGGGAATTGCGAACAGACTTGCTCTGCATATGGTCGGGCGAACGACTTTGTCCGACTACTTTATATCGGCTTTGATTCGACTTAGTTTCTCTGATGGTTAATTTGATTTTAATATTATTGTATCCCAGAGAAATTCTCTTATTAAAATCAATATTTGAAGGAGAAAATGTAATCAACGGAGCAACGGAAAACCGTTTTAAGTGGACTTACTGCTCACTTGAAAAAGGGAAGGAAATGCGACGTATTTTATTTACAGATACTGTTATTGTAGGACATAAACCTCGTAGTTATTGCAAAATTCAGGGGATGTATCGAGTGTATTTGACCAAAGCAAACAGTCGAAAAGCGATAGGTAGTCAACTTTAACGCTCGCTCACTATCTAAACATCGTTTAATGTCAACAGTACTCGAACTGTAACTGAGGCGGGTCAGGAATTCGGTACACGATAGTTACCTACGATATCATCGGAGGCCGTATATCAATCAGTTGTTACAAAGCTCCACGGTTGTCGTTTATCTTCAGGGCCGCTCGGATCTGTCTGTCCAGATTCGTGCATTGTTCCGACATTAGCCGTGGCCGCCGAATCGGTGGATGTCTGAAATGCCAGTGCGGTAGTGGCGTTCCTGTTGCAAGCGCATCGAGCGCCCGATAGCATTTCCAATTTCCTGACTTAAATTGCTCTAATTTGGTTATGTGCTGACGGTTGATCGAAGGCTGCTAGCCCAGACCACCGGCGACACTCGCTGCGACGTGTAAATTTGATATCCATTTTGAATTTCATTTAAATCAGTTGCTCACTCATTTCATGTTACATTTTTAGTATTTAATAGAGCTTTAAAAGCTTTTGGTAGTTTTTAGGGTACTGAAACAATATTGAAAAAAAAGTAGGCTTTAGGTAGGTAACTAATTTCACTAAATACTTGTCAAATCAAGTCACGGATGTGACTTTTATAGTTCCTTTCACATCAAATAAATGGAACAAAAAAAATTTCAATACTTGTACAAATGGCCGTGTATTACGGTAATGGCTACCTAATTGAGGCCTTACTACTACAATTGCTATTAAAACTAGTTCAAAGGGCACTAGTTAGTTTTAAACGCAAAACGGATTTAATTACGTCACAATAATTGCACGATTTCAATTTATTGCTCACGCTATTTTACAGAAATACTTTTCAAGAAATATTTTTAAAACTTTGGCCTTTTACTGTATTTTACTCATTTTGTTTGTTATTAAAGTAGAAATAGCCTTACGTAGGAGCATAATAAGGCTGTTTCCACCCCCCTAAAACAAGCCCTTATTTTAATATTAAATCTTTCCTGTCAATCCTCAAATCGTCTAGTAGGTTACCATAAAAAAAGACATCGTTGTGCCCATAAAAAAAGACAAAATAAAGGATTTCTAACACAAAATATAATTTAAAAAAAACTATTTAACGATAGTACAATGTATCCAAACTCCCTAATTCTGACATCTCAATTGTTTACATCGTACAAAATTATCTAGCGATTGGAATTACACTGAAGATTGATCGGAGTCTGAGTGATAGAGAGTTTCACTGACAGATTGCCAATCTTTAGCCGGAGGGTATCCCTCCCAAGACTCAATATTACAGGGAAAACGTGAATGTAGTTAATACAATAATTTCATTTGTAGGTCAGAAATAAAAATTATATAAGTAGAGTTTCCTGCTAAAGAAAAATGTTGTGCAAATCTTAACCGGTGACATTCAAACAAAAAAAAAGTGAAAGGGTTCCCCGTCGTACTAGGAAAAAATCCAAAAATAATACCTACGCTGTTTACTAAAACGTGACAGTTATTAATAAACGTTTTATAAAATATGCTTCCTCTGTGATTCGATGTCAAATAAACGTTACAGAATTTATATTGAAAGTGCAACGTTTCGGTTCACTCAAAGTCTAAAACCAGTGAGGAATAAATAGTTGACAACACTTGTATATAATATTATAACACTTGTATATTGTATATAATAAATAGTTGTTAACACATCGAAAAAGTAAAACTTTAGAAAAAGCACATTTATTAAAAACTCCAATCGATCACTTGAAAATTATAGAATACAAAAGATAAATATTATGAAAGTGCAACGTTCCAGCTAATTCAAAGACAGAAACAAACCAGAGAAACGCATTGAAACGGAAATCTCCAAAGCGAAGAAAACCGCTTAAAAAAACATGAGGTTTGTACAAAATTACGAACACTTCTCTAGTATTGAGAGGTTTTTCTTTTCGTTCTGCATCGGTATAAAACGTCTCTTCAGTACCAATATATTATTCTAATAGGAACCTAATTACCCCCTCTCTCCTTTATAGAACCACAGAATTATTCCTCAAGGAGTTACTAAACGTTTATTTGTACAGTTTTTGTAGCGTGAGGGTGAATAGCGGCTTCAGATTTAGGTATATTGAGGAATAAAAGGCAGTATTTTGTTTGGTTAATCGATTTGAAAAGTTTTATTGAGAAATATTGTATTGATTAGTATTAGTATTTTTCTTGACCGATAAGCACTGACTTATAAAAAATACTTGGTACATAAAAAAAATATGTACCTAATTCATGAAATAAGAAAATCTTTTAATATTTTCTTCGAAATTAGAATAAATAATACCAGATTATTTATACAAAACTTAGAAATAACTTTCCAGAAACCGATATTCTTGTCTTTCTAGAGTCTAGACGATCAAAGAAAAGTACCAGCTACTTCGTAAAAATACATCATATGAATTTAAAAACAATATCACTCAGCACTGTCCCGACGGTACGACATATTTATGAAATAAGTGGAAACAAAATTGTGTTCTATTTTGAAAGAACGTAGGTTGATATTTGTATGAGTGAAATCAGAGAACAATGTTGAAATAGTTTTCTACACATGAGGTATGGGGTGAGGTTCGGATCAGGGTTACCATTCGTCAGGAATTTTCTAGATTTATGTAAGTATTGAAATAAATTACATTTAGAATTTATTTTTCGAAAATCTGAAAAGCAGCTTACACACATAAACCATTTCATTGGATCAAAAGATGCTCCAGGTAAAGCCTATTCCCCTCAATTTATTTCGGCTTATAATTCGAACCTTCCTCCATTATTTCCTTCGTTCTTTATCTTTTCTTGTTCGTTAACATCCAAACACAATTACACACCCTTGCACAGAAAAAGGGCCAAGCATTTAAAAACACATACACCACAATTTTCTTCAAAAAACGCGTTTTTCCTTAGATGGTAACCCTATTCCGGATAAACGCACCCCCGGGCAAGCGATTTGTATTAGCTGTCTAGTGCTGTACTCGTAATTGTCGATGCCGCGGGCAACGTCGCACTCTCTGCTTGTAAGAGGGGCAAATCCGAAAAAAAAGTAATGAGAAACCTCCAATCGATAGTCCTTTTCGATGTCTCGTTAAGAACTCATTATGACTCATTATTTTATTAGATCTTGTAGAGATTTTTTTTTATCCTTTGGACAATAATTTAGATGGTATAGATAATGGTTAGTATGACCATTGCTGCCCATGTTAAGTGCAAAGTTGAGTAAAACAACAGACATTCAGAACACACTTCCAAAAAAATAAAACTTTAATAAACGAAAAAGCAAATTTATACAAAACACCAATCTATCAGCATTTATACGAAAATCAGAACACAACCATACTTTTTGACTGCATAAAATGTTTTAACATTGCTACACGGAATATAAATTTATGAACTCAATTGAAATGCTATAAATACAATTCACGCGTCAACTACTTGATCCTGTTACAATGTCCGAGTTGATGGGCCGATATAAGCCGATCATTTGCAATATAAAAAATAAACTCGAAGTTACTGGGCCGACGGGAAACCATTCTACTTACTGATGTTATTAATTCTCTCGTTTAGTGTAGGTAGGTATTCGATTTTAATTGGAAAGGTGGACTACTTTTTTTGGTTTTAATTGTAGACAATTTTGTTGGGTGAATGTGTGCTTTTCCCTGGCTTCATGTGTAAGATAGCATTGTTATGAAAAGGTATCCTAGAGGCTTTTTATGCCCAAATAAATAGTTGCGTAGAGCAGATTTCTACAACGAGTTATCAGAGTGAATGTTTCTTAGCAATTATGACAATAGCTCTTGAACACAGTTTGATGTGCTAGTTTAGGTAAATTCGATTTTAAATGATGATGATGTTTCCACTAATAACATCGCACATTCGCCATTAATGTCTACCGTGTGTGGTCACTTCTGATCCAAGTACTTATAAAATCTGATAGAATATTAAAATCGATCAATTGATAAAGCTTTTAGATATTAAGTTTAATCAGCAATATTGTGCATTTGCGGTTTACTGTAAAACGATACAAATTGTGCTACTTAATAGGGCCTATAATCGATTCTATAATGTGAGCTGAAGTGATTTTGCATATTGTTATAATGGACTCCTTTATAATTTATATCTACGTATCCAGGCTAATTTTGTCGAGATCATTTCCAAACGGTTAATAGTATAAATTAGGAATTAAACGTCAGATTGTATTTGATTAGATGTGATCGCAGCCCGTTGATTCAAAATAAGAATCCTGTCTAAAAAAAAAACTTAAAAAAAAATGCTATGTTCAAGGCCAAAAATCTTAAATTCAGAAGGTTAACGCGTGGGCCAATGTATTAGGTTACGTTTGTATTTAACATTCACGCACTTAATTTCACGATTTCTTTTCACTCTATCAAGCAACAGACTTCCAAATTAAATCAATGCCACAATCCCACACAGCAATAACGTGTGCCCTCAACTACAGTCGTATCTAATTTTGAGTTAGTGTCATGCGTTCACGCGAAATTAATATTAATATCCTGAGCGTACTAACAATAATTATCATGATTATGGAAGATACGCAATCTGTATAACTCAGTCGCCATTCGTAGGGAATTACTGGAGTTATATAACAAACCAAGTCTTGTTGGAGATTGCCGTGCTTGCCATATGTAGCAATTTAACTTCTACGATCGGTAGCAGAACTTGCGGTAATGTGCTATAGGATTAGTTGGAAATTCAGGTAGGTATACTAGACCTAGGCTACTTCTATGGAACGTTCTGCTCGACTACTTTCAGTGTTTAAACGAGGCTCGCTTCAGAACACTGGAAGTAAGCTCGGTTTTCCAAAGCATGTAGACTTAGCCTAAAGGCCGGAGGGGTTTCCTTTCGGTCTCAATGCTACGCTATTGTGCTACGGCCTACGAGATTCGCTGCTACGAGTCATGGTGCTACGATTTTTTGCAGCCATATATATTATTAATGGACGCAGTCATCGCATCATGACAATGAATGTATTCAAATCTATATATCTGACATACATTAACGTTTCATGCATTCATGTGAAATTAATATTTAATATCCTGTGTACAATTAGCATTACTCTGTACACAACACAAATACATGAATACGTTATGTAGGCGTATATAACATCGATTATTCCATCGGACTTGGTACGTTTCACTTATCTCGGCGTAATAATAAGATTGCTATTAAAGAAAGAAAATCAGTGAAAGCATTCGAATGAACTCGGAACAGACAGTAGTCGTCTTATTCAAAGCTTCTTCAGAATCGAAAAAGCTCTCTTCTCGCGTATGTTAAAACTCACTCAGCGGACCAAACTTAACTCAAAGCTGATTTGGCTCAATTATGCCTCTTATATCTTCCCAACTGACGTTAATTAAAGTATTTTAATTTGGCGATCCCCTTGTCTTCGTGCCGTGTATAATTCTTTGTTCTCACATCAACTTTTCCTATAAAAACGGCTTTGCATGTGGATCAAGCTGTTAAATTATTCCTAAATTTTGATTGCCTCGTAGAAATCTGTCCGCATTCTGCGGAGGGGCTCTTCGTTTTTTCATTCCCGTTCCGAGGGACAATTAGGTATGCTAATTCATTTATTTTATGACGGGTTTGAGGAAAAAATTCTACGAAAAGATCAGTTTTGCGATGGAGATCGTATTGTGGCATTTGTATTCGCAAACGAAAAAATAATCTCAATTAAATCAAATCTAATGCGAAACCTATGCCAAATTCAGCTATGTTAATAAATCCCAGTATTTCGTTTATTTGTCTTCATGTTCGTACATATTCCACCCAAATAGGCACGCGTTATGTAAATGCTGTGGAATTGGCCTAAATGTTGTCACACTGTGCGTACTGTGACATAATCAGTTCCTATAAACATTTAGAGGGGATGGAATGAATCCACGTCGCGCACAGAGGCAGCGGGACACGGTAAACATAATTAGGCGAACGGCCATGTTGATTGGACTAGACGCGCCGACACTTCCCGGAAGAAATTGCACGTGAAAGGTAATATTTCACTCGGATGAGATCCTTTGATACGCATCTTGGCCACGGCACTTCTGTTTTATACATAAAACAAGATAAAATTCTACTAGACAGCGCGTATTTTCCCGGTCATGCGACAAAATTTAATTTCTTATCGAAAAGCTCAGTCTGTCGGAAATAAGTTTAACATACGGAATAATCGTAAATTTGTAAAAAAAAACCAGGTTTGCCGATTTCACTACCGAGTTACGGTTATTTTCAATAGTTAAATTCAAAACGGCCGGGGATCGACACGAACAATGTTTACTCAAGTATCTTCGCGCCGGGTTCATCCGGAACAAAGTTTGAATTATATTGTTAATGTTAACATTCCGTACGCAAACTAAAGTAACTGGTGTATTGTTAACAAGTTTCTGTTTGTTTTATCACTTACGCATTATCCGGTGTCTTGGGGTGGAAACGGCGAAAAATAACAACAGGAACGGGCTGTAGGTGACAATTCAAAGTGTCAAATAATTCAAGGTGCGGCGCGGCGTTTCTCACAATCAGCGAGATCTACAGCCTTAGCGAGCGAGACACCGTACGCTCCTTTTTTCTATCCATTCGGTTTGTTTATTTCTCGTTTCACCTTATAAATATAAGAGTTCGGCATCTCTGCACGAATTCCCAAGATGAAAAGGTATTTTTCACGCGCGGTGTTCGGCGCGCCAATGCGCCCCGCAGCGGCTAAACTGCAAAGCTTTTCGCTATCAATGCATGAGTTATCATCATATTTATTTCAACGTTTTATATACTAGCGTTTACGTAAGATGCTTTTGTTGCTCCACTATTATGCAAACTGCATTAATGTGGATGAGATTACTATAGATATTTTCTCAGTCGAGCTTTATAGAATTAAAATTGAATTTGAATTTGCATACTAACTTTATTGAAAACCTCCATTCAAATTCAAATATTTTACATTGTTTTTGGAATATCAGCACAGCACTTTAACTGAATAAAACTGGTTATAATTGGTTAAGTATTCAGAGCATGTATGTTTTATCACAGCAGAAATATGTGCATGTCCTTTAAATGTTATCGTCAAGTTGAGCCATCACGACACATTCCTCACTTGCGGTATTATGTCGTAACATCACATTTTAGACATCATAAAAAAAACAAAAGCAAGCGTGCGCAAAGTAATAAAGCTACTCGACTTCCGCTATTTAGTACTGAGAGAATTAAAGTTCTTTTAGGAAAGTTGATTTTAGTATACGCGGAATGTATCCGAAGTAATAAGAATTCCCTAGTGGGGCGGTCCGCGCGGCAGGGGCAGGCACTTTAACGAAAAAACGATGATGAAGCACGATCATGTCGCCCAGATCCCCCCCCCGCTCCTAGCTGACTGACAAATTGTCGAACATTTTTTTCGCTAAAATTCCTTTCGTTCGAATCCAATTATTGAGCCTCACCAATAGAACACTTGGGTGTCTTTAGTTGGACCTGCGAGAGGTTTATTTACTTGTTCCGCTCGACGTGTTCTCAGGTTTATTTTTAACCCGTGCTTCGCCGTTGCGCTCGCTCACGTAAATTTTATGCTTTCGGTGTTTGTTTTAGTGTTGCAAATATGGAAAAGACGTGGAGAGGCCGACAGAATATTGTCTCCGTTGTGGGCGGCCGGTTAGGTCTGATGGAGTAATATTTCCAATGCAAACATGTTTTCAGTGCGCTCTAATTTTATTCTGTTCCACGTTTGGTACAATAGGATGTGCAATTTCGTTCAGCTGAGGCTGCCTAAATAGGTCTGTTATGCAAGCATCAAATAAAAGCGACTGAGTGTAATCATTCAGTAAAATTCAGTAATATAATATGAGCGATGTTGAAATAAGCTTACCATTTCCAGAACAATTCAACGAATACGTTAGGATTTGTTATTGCTTGATTTGAAAAGCGAATTTTAAATTGCTTTCAGGATAGTGCATTTTACATTTATAAATCTGTTTTATAACTTTGTTTCAAATGTAGTATACTGTAGCGCTGCATTGTTATAGTAAATGAATCGTTATGAGAACACTGTGCTGGGCGATTTTAAAGTCAAATTCTGTTTCCTGTTTTCCTTATTCGGAATAAAATCGCATTTGCAAATATCTAAATCAGACATACCTACGTAGAAATACTTTGGTTGGTAGATTGACGTCGACAAAGTTTTCCGAGCGACTAACACTGTACAACAAAGTTATAATTTATTCCTGAGACACAAAAGTAACGCCCATGAAAACACAATGGTGTGACACGCGTTGACAGAGCACGGCCATCACAATCCGACGTCAAACATGTCTCGCCAAACTTTTCCCCAGATAGCAGGAATGTCTTCCATTGACAGCTGTAAAATATAAACAAGCAGATAACGCAACAGCGCCCGGGCCGACCATCCCCCTAAACTGAGGAACCCACAACCAACACTCTAACTCGATACAAACCGTGATAAAGGTTCGATTGTATGCAGTAAATAAAATATGACTTGGCCATATTTCCACTTTCGTTTCTTCTCGTTTTATGTCCCTTTTTTCTGGCCTCCCTGGGAAACCGTTCATACAAAATACCTTTCCGATATTGCCCAACTTTATTAGCATCGGGCACGTGTTTTTATATCTGAAATATCTTTCACTTCTGCGGCACTTCTGTGGAATAAAGATTGCCACATGTGCTCCGACATTATATCATGATATATAAGAAAAGTTATTTCCTTTCATTCCTGTAATTTATTATAAGTGCTATCGGTGTTGAGACCTGGGAAGTAGACGCGATTTCATTTGCAACTAACTTGAGTCGTTTATCAATACGGGAGGCCTATAAAACTGTTTGATTGTAACAAATTTTACTTTCGGTTACTTTTTAAAGACTCGTTTATTGAAATATTGTTTTAAATACGCGTAATTCAAACTGCGTGGTTAGAAATCGGGCGGGGATTGAGCTTACGACGCAAATAAATAGCTTCTTCGAAAGCTATCCTGAAACCGAATTAGAATAATGCGCTGCGATTTGGCGTTTCAACAAACGAGAGAGCAGAACGGCCCTCGGTGGATTATTCGGGTGTTCGGGTGGGTTCGCCTGAATTTGGGTATAAATGGAGGTGTCGTGACTATAAGGGAGATTCACGATCGGCTGAGGAAGCACAGTGTATCGGATAGTGCAAGAATCAATCGTGTGAATGTGGAACATTAGAATACATGGAGATTTCTGCGACAAAACAAAATATCTACAAAACGTAGATACTAAATACAAAAGCTTAGCTCTTACAAAATACAGACGAAGCGGAAAAGGGGGAGGGGCAACTTTGTCTAACTGTGGGTATCAATTGTCTGTGTTTATTCGAACTAACATTCTACTGTGGCTACCGTTCTTTGAGCAATAATAATAATCCTTCCTACAAGTATTGTTGCGTTGCGAATAAATTCAGTACATTAAATGGTAATAATACGACGATACAGACAAAGTTAGCAATGACAATAAAAGTCTTGGGGGTCATAAAATCACAGTCAGTTCAACTTACATTGTACATTGTGGTTAAATTGATCAAACCGGAAAGTAAATGTAAATGCAGAGTATTAATGCTCTTTCACTTCCCAAACCAATAATATTATCTCATGTAGGTATTTAAAAGGTCGCCGCTTAAATTGTACTGTCCCTTTGAACCCTTCTGTCACATCTCTAAAGTCACAGACATCAAATAACATTTGCTTTATATGGGCAATAATATAAACCACAAAAGATCCTTATAATATTCGCCGCTATCCTCAGTGAAACCGCAGAGAAAATATATTTCATTAGAGGCATTAATATGAAGTATTCTAAGTATATAAGCTTGGTTTCGTGTCAGATCAAATGGCGACCTGGCCTCGATGCTAATGTTAGAGATTAATGGAATTACCCATGACGAGACCACTACGAGAGCAGACTCGCTAAATTCTTGTTATAATGGCTTTGAAGTTTCTAGAGGATTTTTGATAAGGTCGGTGAAGATATTAATGTGGGTATAGCGAAATCAAAAACTTTGGGAAAGGTTTTGGGGATGGTGTTGGCTTGTGATTTGATGATGTTAGGAGTTTATGTCTTTAAGTAAAACATTTAGAGCAGACGATCAAATTCGAACTACCACAACACAACACAACTTTAAGTATTTATGAAAAATACTCAAAACAGTATAAATTAAGGTAGAAAGAATATAGGAGTCTGAAAACTCACTAACGAAAAATATATCATGGCTCAAATCCAATCCATGCAGAGATAAACCAGCAACAGAAAACTGTCTCGCAATACGAAGAGGCGTAATCTTCATTTCATACGTCTCGTCATAATACAAAAGATCGTAAATCAAGGAATTGCCAATAAATAAGTTGCAATAAACCTTACCATGATGGTGGAGCTTAACTCATTTTTGAATTATTGGATGGTGGGGGATCTCATACTGCGCGCAACATGTGTTTTATATCATCTCATCTCTGCTGTATTTCGTAACATCAAGCTACGTAACAGAACGTACCAGATTGAAAACGGAGAAACTACATGGAGGATTCAATATAGCAAAGGAACGAGAAATAGGAAGCCGAGTTGCATTCATACATGTTGAAAAGTCATAATATGATTTCGAATCGAATGCGGCGCGTATGTACGTTTTTATGGTCTTTGTAAGTTCTACGAATAAAATTTTATTCAAATGTAACCCCATCTTTATATATCCAGAGGCTTAGGGACGTACGTACGTTCATCTTTTGGGATATGCAATGATTTGAGTCCTCCATTCCTCGCTCGTGTACTTTATTCTTCTATTACCTACAGCTAAATCCTTATCATCGTTTACTTGATCCTCTTCGAAATTTTCAATAAGAACCCTCAAAGTATCAAAATATTCATTACAGAGAAATATCTGTTCGGTTATTTAATACTTTGGTGCTCAACGTACACAATTTCCTCAGTCTCGCCTTTTAAAAATTACGTCTATTAACTACCGAACCTAAAACTTTTTATGACCCAACACGAAGCTTTAAATACTTTCAAATGCCGTCCTTAAAATCAATAAAGGCGTACTTTCATCAACGTCCAAGTAATAAAACCTGCTCAACTGTTATCCGCGGCGATGGAATTAGATAATGTATCTTTGTGAAAAGTTCGTTTTACTAAGTTAAAAGCTGTAAAAATCTAATTGCTGTAGGCTATAAATATTTGGCGTGGAAGCGGCGTGTCGCTCTGAATGTCGATAGGGCAGGGGCGCACCGTAATGCATGTCAATAAGGAACCTTATAATTTACTGAGGTGCCGTGTAACCAAATTCTTGACGTCATACATTTTGAGGGTTTGATTTACTGTTGACGCAATACATCTTTGATTATTAAGGAAAATCCCAACAATAATACGGATGTAATAATAATGTGATCAGGACGTGCGGTCTCGGCATGAAGGGGCTATCAATTCTCGTAGCTGTTGACAGGTGAATACGGGAAGGTACGAGTATATCAGGAAACTAGACAAGAACGTGAAATGTAGGTACTATTATTGTTTTCTTATATTCCGAAGACCTGACCTTGCTGATGTTCCGACAGAGATTTGATCTTTCGATAGGACAAAGTACATCCCAATCCCAACCTATATACCCTACCCAAATACAAGGTAAAATATGAAAAATAAAATCACAATAATCTGTGGAAATTCCGCGACGTTTACCTTTATTCTCTGTGTCATAAACTGTCTGATTTGTCATATCAACTCATATATCAGGGCATCGGTGGCCAAGATTTTAGATTCGGGTATAGCTGTCAATCTGAAAAACCGTCACCGCTTTCGGGTCCTCCACCAAATTGACACTATGACGTAGGTATGGCGGAAGCGGGAACCCTTTTAGTGTCACTTGTATGGGTTTTGATGTAGCCCTTCAGGGGTAAGCAGATCTTGAAGTCTTTTGATGCGGTGACAAGGAAAGAGTTGGTTTAGATTATGATATTGGGTTGACTTTCGTTAGATCAAGTTTTTGGTTAAAATCATGCCCAATAAAATCACGGAAAGATAAGCGAAAATTAAATAATCACACGATTAAAAAAACCTTTTAATGCACATCATCACCGGCGTTGAATATACGCCTCTTAATTTTTGTGTTAAGCTTCCCTAGTAAAATCCAGGTCTTCTCCACGATCATCGACCTATGTCGACCAGGGTATATAACATCTTAACACACGTAGTAACACGACTTTCCACTAAACAAATTATACCTAACTTAATCCAATAAAGCTCTTCAAAAGGACGAAGAAGATAGGAAGAAGACACTCATTGAAAATACAACACAAACGATACAACTGCATTTATCAATGACAAACAAGACAAATAAACTAACTCCTTTCCTACATGAAGAGGTGGCTAGAAAACTGAAGTACATTTTACTGTCTAAATTACACTAAGAGAGAGTTTGAATCTCTTTGTCTTATAATAAACAGATCTAACTTTTGTTCCGGTTGGCTGACTCTGGCATTCGTCAAAGCGTTCTTATGAAAACAAATCTAGTAAAGGTCCTTGGGAGTTTGCACGTTATTCGTTACAATTGTATTGATGTATAAAATGTGTTTGATTTTGTTCTTCGGATTGAGGGTCAACATTTTGGAGACTTCTTTGGTTCGGTAGTTTTTTTTTTATTTTCCTTTTACTTTCCACTTTTATTTCTGTATTAACTTCGATTTGGACTAGTTGTCCTTTAAACGTGTACTGAAGAGCGACATTAGCACATTTTAGAGTTTGTCTCCAAAAGTATTGTGAAACATTTTTTAGCCTATAATTTTCCTCAGCTGGGATATATTCTACCATTCTGTAAGGCCTACTATGCCCAAAATTATAATCTACTAGCTGTCCCGCGCAACTTCGTCTGTGTCACATTTTCCCCGTTTTTGCAACATTATTCTTTGCTGCTCTGCTCCTATTGGTCGTAGCGTGCCTTTGTCCTTCCCCAAGTTGAAATCTATCTTCTTGCCAAATTTCATTAAGATCCGATCAGCCGTTTAGTCGTGAAAAGGAAACAAACAAACAAACAGAGTAACATTCGCATTTATAATATTAGTATGGAAGTATGGATATTAGTATGGATACTTTTTTTTTTGCCCCACACTAGGAATTTCTACTGTTTCGTGGGTGCGTTTACAAACATTTAAACTCACATACACACACAGCCAGACCCGGAACAACTATCTATAGGGCATACAAATATTTGTTCCGTGCGGGGATCGAACCCTCGACACGCAGCGCGGCAGTCGATCGCTCAGCCACTGCGCCAACCGTGTCGTCATACTACTTATTTACTTAATATTCTGAACGCTTTCTTTACTCTCGCTACACGTAATTCTTAAAACAACACCTCAGTGTTTCACTCCACCAATAGCAATAGGAGCAACAGGAGCAAAATTAAAACCCGCATATCTAGACCAACCTTTGAAACACAACCGTACAATTCAAAAGAAATCAAGTCCTGACTTCTTACCCTTTAATGTCGTTCGCTTTTAAAGAGACCATAAGACTGGGGGAGGTAAAAAATAAAATGGAGTGAATAAACATTAAACACAAGCACTTAGAACATTTTCATTAGGGAGCAACATTGCATTAGCTGCCGACAGACAACGATTATTGCAAGGAAGTACTAATTACTGACGAAGCTGGACACTTTAAGTGCCTTAGTACATATTTTTTTAAATGTAGATATTTATTAAAAAAAGGTGGATTTAGTTGCTAGTGAATTCTTGAGAAGCCTGCTTCTTAGAAACCGCAAGTTTTGTTTTTTTTTTTGCAGACAACCTAGACATGGGATTTGTCTATCCAAACCTTTATGGAAAAAATCACGTTATAATTTTGTGCAAAATAAGCCATGTCCGAATAAATTCACCTGTTTGACTGAGCACTGATAGAAAAACACGCCTTATATTCTTATTGCTGCTAACCATTAAAACTCAAATAATTTTATTGGACGTGCAATAAAGTTAACAAAACTTTTTGACTTATTCCTGCACAAACACAGGCAGTGTTATCTTTGAAATACCAAAACAACAATTACAAAATTCCTTGACTATCCCTGCTTACCACGCTAAGCATAACTGCGATGATTCAGTAAACAAACTATTACAATTTCGCAGTCACTACAATTGTACTTTGTTCTTACTGTTCACTTTTATTAGTGTCGTACTTTTTATGACGAAGCCAGACAGCTCAGTACCTAATCATTTAATATTAAACAAGCTGTGGCTTCAGCCGTGACTGTACAGTCACAACCACTAATATCTACGAGTATTCACTTTTATAGGTGACACCCATATTTCGCTAGGTTTGTTAAAGTCCCATATAGGGGGCAAGTCTTTTGCCATCCACGAATCCAGCCTACTAATAAATTTCTGATGGAAAACCCCGATAGCATTTTCCTTATGCTCAGCAGTCGTTCTTGCGACCACTTCACCAACAAGGCAGTCCGAGGCAGTCAGTCTGGTGAAATGTGGATGCACTATTAGGTGTCCTCTGCCTAACCTGCCCAAGGGGTTACAGCTATATTTTGTGTCGTCCTGTCATCTTCTGCCTAGCCTTTTCCTAAACTATCTTGGGGTCGGCTTCCATCTAACCGGACGGAGCTGAGTACCAGTATTTTACATGAAGCGACTGCTTATCTGACCTTCACAACCTAGTAACCGGGATACACCTTAGTAAGACTGGATGTCAGTCTTACTTTTGGCTTCTGACTACTCGTAATGACTGTCAAAGATCTACAAATGACAGCCGGGACCAACAGCTTAACGTGCTTTCCGAGGCACGGAGGAAACTTGGTATGTTATTATGGTCGCCCATCCACGGACCATTCTCGGCAAGTACGGCTTAACTGTTAATTTCAACTCGTGTGGCTGTTATTTTTTGGCCACGAGCTCCGTGTCTTACTGTATTGATTATAATTTTTTGTTGTTACGAACATGACATTTTGAAACTCATGACAATGAATTAGGTTTTATCTCAAAGTTGCAATATTTCTCCACGGGAAAATCGCTTTTGAATTCTGCTATACATGTTAGTGCTCGTGACAGTACATTCAAAACGTCTTCGGTTACAATTTGACGTTGACAGAGTCTTTATGGTGTACTAGTAAGGGCGATTTTCGTTGTTCATTTGCTGTTGGAAGGTGAACGTAGTAGAATTGCTTTTTTGAGCTGATTTGTTCAAGGTGAGTTGAAGTTTCCTATCATGATACGAGTATGTAGAGCATTCGACAGGTTTTGTAAGGAAATCTAGGAACCGGATTCGACGTTGTAAAATTGCTAAAACTGCTGTAGCGTTATTTGTTTACAGATTGTTTTTTTTTCTGGGAAATAAACTTCCAATTTCAAAAAGTAATCTCCAATGAGTCGAAATACGATTCTCGGTAATCGGTCAAGGTGTAGTTGTTGTTGTTGTTGTTGTTGGCATTTCTAGGTAACTAGCATCCAAAAAGTTTATTCAGATTTTGTTTTGTAGTGCAAAAAGTTTGCTACATCGCAACATGCTATGAATTGAGAGTAAACGGTTTTAAAAATGTAACAACATCCATTTATGAAAGGTTTCAGAATAGCCGTTACAATACATTTAGATTGTTTTGTTTTAGATTTTGTAAATGGAAACCGCCTGCCCATAGTTTCAACCAAATAGACTTTTGTGTTATTACCTAACACCACGGTTTTTTGCGAGTTGATATGGCATACAACAGAATGTATCCACTATTGGATGGAACACAAAAAAGGGTAAAGAATCTTAATTTACTTTTAGTCTCGTTTCAGTTGGCATTTTCCTGATAGGAAAAGGAAAAATAAACTGTTTCAGAACTTGTAGTTCCTAATATAACTGAAACAAAACTGGTCTTTCTTAGTTAACAAGTTCCAAAAAAGACAATCCAGTAGCTAAATAAAATCTGTAGGCAAACAGGAAAAACATTTAAGAAACAGAACTATTGTAAAAGTTTAAAAAAGTCGTATCCCCTCCGGGCGTATCGCGATCAATATCGGCCGGGTCGCACACCTGTACGCTGTGTAACACAAATAACCAAGGAGTCCTGATAAAGCCCCGCAGTCCACACATCGAGAGCGCCGCCCGAGATTTATACGACGTTTTTATAGTTCGCCGCGGACGTTCCTTGTTTTAATTTCGCAAGGATCAACGCTTCTCGGCCGCCGGCGGCAAGGCGGCTCTACCACGGTGTCTAGCGCCCCTATTCTGCCGCGAGCCTAATGTCGCGAGGCGACGAAATTTATCGCGCCGCTTGTAATTCCGCCCCGCGCACGCCACCCAGCTACGTCACCCGCGTCACCCCGTCACCCGACAACACACTTATAACGTTTTCTAATGAAATTGTCCACAAACTCCCGCTCGCCGCAACCCCCGGCCCGTCGACGCCGCCGGATGAACCGAAAAAAGTACAGCTCGCGTTACTAATGGCTTCATTTATCACAGTCACTAACAGTGATACACCGCAACGACGTTTTATATTTAATTTGGCTCTCTGCGGAATAAATTACGGCAATATCGAGCCCAGAACGATAAAGGACGAGCGGCAGCGCTCTTGAGTTATCGGGACAGGTCATAGCACTAAGACAGTAATCTTCTTGGATTAATTTGTTCGTGGCTAAGTGATAAGTTAGTCGGCAGCGTACCCACCAATGTAAACTTACGATATCACACGACTACAACACTGAATAGACGAGTTGTTCGAACAATTACCGTTTCTTTCCCACTAATATCAGTCAGTGGAGCGCCGAAAGTCAAGAGTTAGAGAGTGCCACATATACGGCAACAGAAGAAAAGTCTTGAAAAGTTATTCGGCCATAAAGATAACGTTCAAGTGTACGTTTAGTGTGACGTGTAGTAAATTAAAACAATAAGGCGTATTGCACGCGTCAGCTCTGAGTGAATGGTTGGCGCTTGCAAGCGAAAATAGTTACAAAGACGTTGGGATAAAGAAGTGTTTCTTGGCACTCGTACAAATTGTGGTTCTGTTTAACTGGTTGGTTTATGCGTCCCGTGATTCAAAGCCCATGGAGCCTGACATATCGTAGTGGTTTACTGCGAACGATAAACGTATCTGAGCCGATGGGTGCGCTCGCAGTTCCACGTATGTTTTCCAGAAACCAGTGTTAGCCTTATCTTAAGGCGTTCCTGGCACTGATTTAATGAGTGCTCTTACGGCGACTTTGCATTTGGCACACCGAATAAACACGGGCATTTGTGAGACATGTTTAAGATACGAGGCTATGCTTAATGTTGAACTATTTCGTTTACACTTGACAAATAAGTGTTTTAGTTTAGAATTCTCTAGCATTGTGAACCCGAAACGTCAGATCGGGTAGAAACTTTGAAATGCAAATCAAACAAAAAAACGGAGAAATAAAAATAAACTTTCTCCAATTTGGCTATAAATCCAAAACATATCAAGTTACAAACCTCAAGCCTTTTAAAACGTTAGACCTAAACCGCTCACTAAGTACCACAATTCGGCAAAACGTAGGCATCCACAAGCATTACCGTCTACATCGCGAGATTAAAGTAAACCCACATTTAAACAGTGAACCGCGTAATTTGGCAACTGAACTGTGATTAGATAGTGCTTCAGTCTCGTTAGCGTAATGAGAACGGCTTTGTTAACCTTTGCTTTAAACATTAAACAGATATCTCGGTACAGGTATTGTGATTATTGTGTCATGTGTAATCGGGATCACGTTGTGTTTTGTTTATTGCGTAATTCCCTTGTTTTTGGATCAGATTTTCAACTGTATAGAGGAAAAGGTATTCAGAAATGAATCTAGAAGAGAGACTGACAATGATTAAGCATGAAACCTTTAAATTCTAAAAGGGACGATGAAACAAAAGCAGCTCAAGAAGCAATATAAATGAAAACATCTAGAAGTCTACGCAGCCTATTCTATTCTAAAATCTTAAATTACTTCCAGGAAAGTTAAAAACTTGAACACAAAAGCGAACAGCTTTCTAAAAACTTACGCGGCGACGTTCAAACACACTCGCAAAATTTCGTACGCTATCAAGGTAAAAACACGGAAAAGCGTTACTCTTGGTTCTTTACATTCTTTCGTAAACACAAAATAGTTTAACGCATAGTCGGGTAGAGAGTTAGATGTGGAGCGAGACTTACATTTCGGAAGCAATGTAAATCGTCGCGAGCCAGGGCGAAGTTCGCAAGATATCCGGCGAAAGGACAAGACGCTAATGTATGCGCAATCGTGCACTCCGCGTATTGTAGCCTAATGCCGAGTTTGTCGAGCGTTTCTATTTAGACTTCGTAAGTCGCAAGTTCACGTTATGTGCGCTCGGTGTTAGATGCGGCTTGTTTTTGGATGTTTAGGAGCCATTAAGGCGTTTACGATGTGTGGAGAGTTTATAATAAATTGTTGGTTAAATTAGTACGCCACTGTGTTTTAGTGTTACTGCTGGAGAAATATGACGGCCGGGTATGACAGTCGAAACGTAAATATATTGAACAAGTTTTCGTTTTCCGTGTATTTCTCTCCCCCTTTGTGAGTTGGTTGGGTACATCTACAATTTAAATGCAATAACGCACCCTCTTACAACGCAACTTATTTTTGTCTAGTTCTACGATTCATTGTCTTCAAGTCCGTGCTGTCACATGAACAATACCACAGCTAATCCCTTTGTATCTACACCTTTGTCTCGACGCTATTAAAATACAAGCACGCTTCCGGATTCTAGCAACTGGGGCCATTTCTTAGGCCCTTTTCGCTTAGTTAATTTAAATTAATTTATTCTCTACTCATCCTGCCTCGGAGTAAACTTCATTGTCGTATTTTAACCGTGAATATGACCCACCTACGAGCCACTTATTTTCACGCTACGTGTAAAGTTAGAATTTTGTAAAATAATCCTTTGTAATCTTTATTGTTTTCGATGTGTGTTTATTCTGTTGTTTATTGCGTTTTTAAACACTAGGGATTGCGGAAGCCGAGTTCATGAGCCGCGCTGCGAGCTTGTTACAATATTAAATTCTAACTGTATGTAAAGAAACTTTACAAAGCTTAACCTCAATAAGCCAAAACAAATTCGCTCAAGTATAAAATATCCATAAAGAAATGTAAATAGTTAAACTGTTACGGCTATGAAAAGAACCTTTACATTCGCCTCAAACAATCCGCTTCGCCGTGAGAATTTGACTGAAGAATAGTGTTTGTATTTCATTATCAACAAAAGCTTTGTTGAAAAGATGACGCTCAGCGCAAATTCGAGGTATAGCCGCCCACGAGCAAACTCGAGAAAAGCCGCACTCAGGCCCGGCCCGAGATATTTCGCAGTCGTATTTACTCAGGCGTGCCTAAATTGTTTGCTTACATGTTTGACGCGCCGCACGCAACGCTCATTATGGCCAACGGAGCTTTGTTCAGACTTAGACAACATATTGTTACACCCGATGGAGCTCAATGTTTTTTATATGTTTATTTTTATCATTACAGGTAAGTTCCTGAAAGGTTTGCAGCGGCTCTTTAATGGCAGTGCGGTGAGAGTATCTCTTTGTGTTTACATCAGTTTAATAACGTTGAAGTTTTATTCGCTCCCGTGTCGTATTATCGTTACACATTCAATTGTATTGGGAATATTTTATCTAAGATACGAGTGCAACTGTGACGTAAAACGATCGAGTGCGCGTAGCGTAGTGTGACAGGACACCTCTAGAGTTTAACGATACTGACATTAGACATACCACTTAGCAGCAGTAAACATTCATTACGTTTCTTCCCACTCGGGGGCAGGTTGCCACTCTTAATTGTTCATACAACAAGCCAGCTGGGAATTGGCTCTAAATGTTCCGTTGTTCGGGCTATGGTCGTACCGCAAACGCGCTACGCGGTCGTAGTCCACAACACTGAGCAGTGCGAGCCAAAATCGACCGCGTAGTCTCATATCTTAGCTTGATTTTCGAGGGAAAGCCGAGCGAAACACAAACGAGGAGGGCCTTGATGGAAAGCGCAATAGGAGGCCGTTTACACCTGCGATTCTTCTTCATCTTACCCTAAACTGGCGCGCCGCTTTACCTAAAGTAATTATGCCACATAACGTATTAGTCTTTTGGGAGCGAACACGTGTTGGTAACGCTTAATCACTTACTTTACATTTGCGTACGCAAATAATCCGTTAATTTAATTTCGGTGGTGGTATTTATGACGCTTATTTAATTTATTATCATATCAAAGTGTAGGCTTTATTTAGCGGGTTTTGTGTGCGTGCGAATAAACGTTAATAATGAAATCATGTTACAGTACACAGGGGAAAAATTTTAACGATTTCATAATGTTGACGGTTAGTCGTTTTCTACATTGTAATTAGTATTCCCGGTAACAACCATGACGTTATTTTTACAATGTGCTTGTCGATAATGGGGTAAAGTGTGGCTTGGTTAGGAAAGAATATAATATTGATCATTTCCGAATCTCGCTATCATTTGTCGTAAAACGCATTCGGTGGTGTGTTTGTCCCCATCGCGCTGAGATCGCTTCGAGCCCTCCTCACCATTGATATTTATGCTTTTTTCGGGATTCTTTTCGAGGGTAAGTTGTTTTGAAACTTTCCTTTTCGGAAGAAATGGCCGGGTTCACTGGATTAATGTAACTAGAGTGTTGTAATTGGTTGAGAAGTTATTACTTTTCTGTTTCTTTTCGAGAAAAACATAAAGCAATTGTGCAAGTTCTTCGGGAGTGATTTATTTTTATTCTGTGGAACATCTTTTCTGAACTTAAAAACAACGTTGAGGAGAGCTTTGTGTATCTTACTGATTTATTATTTATTGCGTTTCGGTTTCATATAAGAAACATTCAAAAAGTTTTGCTCCATAAATTATTTTTTGCTACATCTTGGCCTTATTTCGTTATCCAAATAAGGGACGTGTTTATCCTTACAACGCATATTTTAAAACGGAGCCTTCGGATTTGGAATAAATATCTATCACTTGTTCTTGCTCGACGTCTTTCATAAAAATAAAAACCTGAATATTATCCGTCATATTTCTCAATATCAAGAAAAATAAATCCAGCCAGAAGTATCGATGAAAAGCAAAGCACCCGAAAATCTTCATTGCCATCGATTTATAATAGAACCAAACATTTGTTTCGTCTCTCGTGAAGGCCTTAAAAATATTTGGTCCAGAAAATAAATAACAAAAGCTATTTTATCTGACAGGACCTTGTTTGAAATCATAACAAATAGCCTTTTGGAAAACCGCATCCCAACCCAAAGTGTCCTACAAAAGGGGTTTCGTAAACACATTACAAATCTTTGCCGCGGCAACGCGCAGTTAAGAGGGCTGTCAATGAAATCCCCTTCTCGGACTATTCGTTATGTGTCTTAATGGATTACTGGGAATAAAGTAGGCATCGGCGAAACAAAAGGCGAACCTGCCCCGAAAATCTCCGACCACATAGTTTGCGGGCTAAAACTAAATTTATTACATTTGACCTTAGTAATTCTTGCCAAAGGTTTTCTATCCTAAATGTGTAATAGCCAGTTACGGCTTTCAAAGGTGGGGCTCGCGTTCGCCCACTGCGGTTTTATACGCAACTAAATATTTTATGAGTTACAAAATAGTTGTGTCAAAGTTCCAGTTTTAGTTTGATGCTATCAATAAAATAGTTTAGATATACATATAACAATAACGTTCACGAATTGATATATTATTTGGGAAGAGTTTTGTAATTTCTTTTAAAATATGAATGTTATTATAACCGCAAACTATACTGTAGTCCTCACCCTGAAACTATAATATTTCACTCTGTACATAAAATATAAACCTTGTTTCATATGAGTGATGAGCTACATATGAACCAGTAAAAATAAAAACCAAAGAATAAAAAATAAAAATTACCAACGTTTTTTGAATCACAATTTCATTCACAAATAAATTTAAACGATTCACCTAAAAACAAACATATATAAAATTAAACTCTCCCTATCAATATAATTAATAGCTTTTAATTTCCGTCGCATTTAAATCTAAACTTATTGAAATCCGATCGTTCTCCCCTCGGGAGCCAGGGGCGCACAACATAAACACATATTTTAGTGCAGGCCACATGCAATAGGATTGCACAGTTCGGTGCCCATCACATCAAACTTATTTCTGCACCGATCGCTACGATTACCTGTTCACGGGCCGTTTTGCAAGTTATACGGATGCGTTTCTCTTTGAACGTGCTCATTTCGTGTCCTTTGAAGCTTCCATGTTTAGAAGCGTTTGATTTCAACTCTTTTGCTGTGATTCGCACCCGAGCGACGCGACGCGTTTCGCCTTTACATTCGGAAACAAATGAAGAGCTGCACAAGGAGAAGTTTTTAATTCGCCTAATGCACACGGAGTACCTGTCTTTTCCTAACTAAAGTGCACTCTTATACCGCTTCGCGTCGGCACAGCGTTCTGTCACATCGACTGTTGCATTGTGAGCAGTTTATTTTAGCTCCGTCTTGAATGCATCCCATTTTCTCAAGGCACACTTTCTAGTAGAGTTGTTTTTGTAAATGTTTCTCGAGTTGTTTTTAAAACTGTTTCTTCAATGTCAGCCGTTTGTTTTGACTTATGAGTTAGACTTTAGTTAATATAGCCTCATAGAGATTCCTATCTTTGAGTTTATTTACATTACATTGTCCAATATTTAAATAAATCTAAAATAATAATAAAATCTGTACAAGTATCAAAATTACAGGGCGTCAAAAAATTTGTCCACATCGCTGTCAACAGGAAAAGTGCCCAGAACGCTGGCCGCATAGCCACGTTGGATGGCAATGCTGATTTTTTGCCAAAAAAATAAGGCCTGCCCTCTGGTCACGTGAAGACTCGACCATATGATATTGGACATAAATTCTCACTAGTATGAAAAGTAACAAAATAAAATATCTTAATCGGATCGGGATCGGTCTCTAATTATCACTAATTAGTTAAAAAAACAAAGAAGCCACGCCAAGTGCGATTTGTTAGTCGCTTAATCAGACTTAATGATTACTTTGATTTTCATCTCTCGCTGGTGAAACGAGAAACTTAATGAAAAGTCAAGCAAACTCAGGCGAATACAAATTTCAGCATTAGTATGCAAGACTAAAGTTTTTATTCAATATAACTTGCAATGTTTTATCTTTCGTTTGTTTTGCTCGCATCAGCAATGCACAAGTTATTGTTGCTTACTGATGGTAAATAAGTCTTCAAGATTTCTGTTTGTCTTTTAATTTCGCTGTATCGAAGTGTTAATTAACAAGACAACGCGAGCTTTGAAATATCTTTTGAAGACTTTAATTATAAGGAGTTGCACTCTTGTCTATTTACACTTAACCTTTTTATAATTATAGTAGCGTTGAGTTGGTTATTCAGAACTTGCCCCGCGCAGCCTATGAAACAATTTAAAAACTTACATTGCCATTGAAGGTGGCCAGATTAAGTAATTTTTAGTAATATACAATACATTAGAAACACCACCCCGCGGTCCATAACTCAAGTCTGTTTTTTCTCCAACATTAACTATGTTGGAGAAAAAACAGCCAGGCTGAAGTGGGAGTGGGCAGGCCACGTAGCACGTATGCATTCGGAGAGATGGGCAAAGTTGGTAACACACGGGACGCCAGAGGAAGGACAACACCGTAGAGGTCTACTACGGCGAAGGTGGCATGACGATCTGACCCTGTTTGCGGGGCTAACATGGCCAGAGATAGAGAGGTATGGAAAGAGAAAGAGGAGGCCTTTGCGTAGCAGCGGGACACTATGTAGGCTAAAAAAATTACTTTTCTACATCTGCCTAGCCTTTTCCCAAACTAACTTGGGGTCGGCTCCCAGTCTAACCGGATGCAGCTGAGTACCAGTATTTTACATGCAGCAACTGCCTATCTGACTTCCACAACCCAGTAACTGGGTAATACGATACCCCTTGGTAAGAGTGGATGTCAGACTTTTGGCTTCTGACTACTCATAACGACTGTCAAAGATCTACAAATGACATCCGGGACCAACGGCTTAACGGTAACTCGGTATGTAATTATGACCAACCTCGGCAAGTACGGCTTAACCTTAAAGATCGATCCGTGTGGCTGTTATTATTTAGCCAAGAGCTCTTAAAAAAAAAAAAAAAACTTTTATTATTGAATAAATGTTTTGACATGTTAATAATTTTAGACATAATTTCATCATGTATACAGAAAATGGTCCGTGTTACAAGAACTTACACCTGGGAAAATTATTTTTCATGCAGTTTTCGCCTTTCATGTGACATATCTGTCTTCTCTCATATGCAAATGCCTCTCGATAAAAACTCTTAACGCAAAATTGTTGATTCAGTGTCTGGGTGTCTTGACAGAGTCTTGACTTGGTTAGTTCCATAGCGTCGCCCCCGCACGGCATCGAGTGCCGCCTCCTCCCGCCACCTAATTCTGATATGAATATGAAATTGTATGTAAATGTCGGCCAAATGTTGCCGCGCAACTTGACAACTCGACAGCGCTGTAAATATACGGGTAACGTTGCACCGAGCCACCGACTAGGTATACCGAAACATGCGAGTTCGTAGTTTACGACCAACTGTGACTGTTTGAATAAATTGTTTAGATTGTCGTCTATATACATACTTAGACACGGCGCAAAGGTGCCGAGCGCCACAATCCACGCAAGCTGGGAATTCGTATAGGTGCACTGTTAATATAATACGGAGTGCCCTCGCACCGCAACACTCTAACGAGAGCAATATCACCTAACTACGTTCAGCGGAAGCACCGCTTCTGTTTTAAACTAGAATCCATTTCACGACTACAAACTCCACAAATGTGCATTTTCTCGTGCCGAGCTCCGACACAAAGTTAAGTTTTACCACTTGCCATAATTACCAATAAAACGTGTTCTTGCTGATGGCACGTCAACTAGGGCCGCATCACAGTTATGAAGTTGCCGTCTGCCTCCGTGACACCGCGTTATTGCTGACATTTTAGCCTGATTATCTTTAATTAAAAAGTTGTTTTAGGCCTCCACAAAATGCCATGTTATTAAAAGAAATTGTCGAGAACCTGCGAAGTGGTAACTCACTGAATTGTCATAATTAGATTAAAAAGGCCCTGCTTTACTACGATTTCGGACTGAGATTTCTAAACGATTCTTTGGAGGTCGTATAGACACGTATATTTGGTTTTACTCTACTGCTGTAATATAACGGGTTTAAATGCATCGTATGCTCAAAGAATATTGACAGATATGATCACTTCTCGATTGGAGCTCCGCCAACAATGTCTAGATTTTCTGTACGATTTGTAACTCGATACCCTAGCTTCCGTTTAGAATAGATGTGCCATTTTAGAGTGTTGCGTCTCTCTTGGGTTCGACATGCGTTTCTGATATATTTACGACGTTATGCACTTCAAGTATTTGCATGAAATATTCCCGTACAGTCGATTACACATGATTACTGTGCGGTACGATTGCGTGTTAGTCTTCGCGTGTAAAACCGAAACCGTATTTTTTATTTGAATTATGGTACAAATATAGTATTCATACAGTTGAGTTTGTTTTAATATTGATGGGCTGTTACATTGATACGTTTGAATATTTGTGGGGGCGCGGGAGAGCGCGGCGCGGCGGTGCGCGTCATATGATTCCTTTTATTTATTTTAATCAAATGTGCCGCTTGTTGTTTTGATGCGGCGAGGTTTGCTGTCGTGGCAGTTTGCATGCTCCACATTCGCCCATGAATTCCGGTGTGCGGACCTGCGGATAGATGAATGCTTTAACATTTTACATATCCGACGAATGAATTCGTTCTCCCAACTGACGGTTTTTCATTTTATTCAGTTATTTGATACGTTTTTATTTATGCCGGCCGGCGTGTTGTCTTTGTCGAGTTTACTCTGGGGTATTGTTACAAAAATAATAGATATAGTATTCATACCCATGTCGTGCGTTAGTAAAACCTTTTATGTTGATAGCGGATTTGTTCTATTTACGAACTGCTTTTTACCTACTTGCGCATGTTGCCTTTTATTTTCCTACAATGCCAAACATTTGATTCACGAAAATTCTCTTTTGTTTTAATTTTTTGCCCGTTTTAACACAAGGCATTTTAGGCTGCTTGGAAACACTTTAAATATTTCAGATGTACAGGATTTGTAACAGTTTAAATGCACGCCATTATTAAAAGTACCTAATGGCAGCAATGTCTAGTATTTTAATCTGAATAATTCGAGACCACGGCTCATAATAACGCGTCACAGAGTAAAAAAGAGCAGAGGAATAGCGGAGGATAATGAAAATCTCGGATGTCGTATTTCTTTTTGAAATTGGTTCACATTTCTTTGTAACTGTGCGTGCGGCAGGCTGTGGTCCAGCTGGCGGAGCCAATCAATGGTTATGAGTGTGGGGTAGGCAGGGTAGGCAGGGCTCGTGGACCCGCGAGGTGGGGGACAGGAATCATTTAAAGAGCGGGCGCATTCAGTGTGAAACGCATCTCGACCATTGCCGTTTACGTTCTACAATCAGATCGTGCTACCTCTCTCATATCGACTTTTTCCACTTCGTTTGTTGCTCCCGGTTCGGGAATAGTTTTTGTTTCAACTGGACTAATCAACGCCCTACATGGCCGGCCGACCGGGTTTTTCCATTTTGTTTCCGAATAAAATATTCTGAATAGTTTATACTACCTACAATCGCCTATGATAGTTATGAAATTTAAAACAAATGTTCCCTATTCATTTTTTGAAAGTTATCAAATCGAAAATACATTTTGCAGTGTTATCAAATATTTGAAGTTCTAAAGAGAAAAGTTAACATTTTGCATAATCCCTGAAGCCGCTCAACTGTTTCCATTTTTAATAACCTGGGGATTATAGTCGGTTTGAAATTCATAACGTATGTAAAATAATAAAATCCTGTATGTTTTGAAGATCGCTCAGCAAACTTTTAACGAGAATTCCCAGAAACTTAATTTTGAAGCGAATAAAATTGTATAAAGAATATAGAAAGTCATTTAAAATTTTGCTGAATTCTAAAATCAACACAGTCAACAATATAGAGGCACCAGTTTGCCTTTAGTCTAACTAACATTCTTAACTGTGATTACTAACCCTCAAATGCCAATATTAGTGGTTGTACCACTATCTCCACAGCAACTCCAAACTAAACCCACAACTCACTCAGCAGTCCAAACCCTAGAAATTACGCAATTTACATAACATTACCAAATAATCATATCTTCTAACATTCCCTTACAACGTTTCGGTTCTACAAGTGATTTCACAGGTATACAGTATTTGCGGTTACGGTGCAAATATCGATTTACATGCCGCTGTATAATTCACTGGTTGAATTATGTATTACCTTTCATTAGCACATTGGCCAGTCCCAAGGTGTATTAGCACATAAATTCGCTTACCCACACCCTTAAGGACTCCTTACGTGTGAACGATTACCTTCTCAACCGAATGTGCCATACAAATCTCTGTTTGTTTTCTTACGTGGTTGTGTTTTGTAGTGGTTGTTTATGGGTTAATTTTAAACAGTATCTTTATACTAGCTGTTGTTTTGCATCCTCGTCAAATTCAAGGAGGTAACAATGCCAATGATTCTGGACTCAATAATAAAATGGGTAGGTATATTTTTTTTTATTTGTTTACGAATATTGGTGTGTGAACCATTCGTGATTTAAACGCGGCCCGTCTGATCCTCGCCCTATAACCACGCTTTCACACATACAGACAATCGCAAACGTTTAATCGATAATTTCTTATTCCCTAAGGGGGTTTTTCTGAAATACTGACAATCTTAAACAACAAAAAAAACAGCGTTTTTTAATAATTAACTAGGTAGGTACCGTAATTTAAATTGATTATTTATGTCTTTTGTGACAACCTCCTGAATTTTGACGAGGATGCAAAACAACACCTTGTATAGAATAGTATTCAACTGCATCCGGTTAGGGTAGAAGCCGACCCCAACATAGTTAGGAAAAAGCTCGACAAATAATATTTTTTAGATAGATTAGCTTGATCTAAAAAATCCTAAAAAGTGTCAATACAAACAATTTAAATATAATAGAAAACATTTTCCTAAAGACAAAAATGAAAGGCTAAAAGTGCCACCTCGGTGTTTTCACAAACACTTTCAACACTTACACAGATTAAAATATATTTCGAATAATAAAATCGACTTTCACCGCAACACTTTTTTCTATATTCGAATATAAAATATTGTCACAAACCTGTACATAACATGCGGGTCACCGCACGTAATGTTTTGAGGGTTGGCAACATTCATACGTGGTGTTGCCAGGAAGTTAATTACATTATTTAATGATATTTTACAGTGCCACCCACCTGACTGATGAACCTAATGATTGACAATTATCGTATCGATTTATAGCTCATACTGTTCATTAGATGGGAGTACCTGAATGGTATTCAACCATGAAATAGGCTGTTACTGCTTGCGACTGATATATCACATAAGTTTAGATCAAGGTACTCACGGGAGTTGGTACTACTACTGTCTTCAACATACATTAACAACTGACGTTTTAAGCTTGACTTTCATATAAAATAAAATTTACTATTTTATTTCGACCAAAAACAAATTAATACTTAAGTAAATATAGTAATATTCGTAGTATGATAATGATATTTTGTTAAAAGTTCGAATAAGTCCAGTAGCGTTGATTAATATGAGTCAGAAGAGCTGGTAAATTTCAGTAGTTTTCAGAATCAGATATCAGAATAAATGTCTGAATGGGCAGTTCTACGAAACATTGAGCAGTTAAATAAGTTTTGATACCACCCGGTGCGTTCATCACGATTATTTTCACTTTGATGTGAATAAAGATACCCATTATTTACATTAAAAAAAGTGAAGTTGAAAGGCAGTCAATTTATTTAATGGCAAGATTTAATTGCACGTATAAAGGTGTTATGAGGTAATGAGTTTCCACAATATACGACTTTATTTCAACACAAAATAATAGGGAAATATTGCGGCGATACTTACGAACTCCAATAATTGCAGGCTTAACGCGGCACGCGTGCTATTACCTCAGAAACGGCTCACCTCAATCATTATAATGCCCGTTTAATTATTATTCATTGCGCAACCAGCTCGTCTAGAGTCCGCAGCGATACCCATATCTATTCGCGATCATTACACCGCAAAAACCCGTCTACATCACCCTCGAATACAAAGAGTATTAGTGTGATCGATGTATTTACAGTGTCGTTTTAGTTTTAATTAAGCTACAGTTCGACCGTTAAGCCGGACCGCGCCGTAAAACGGACTGCGCGGCGCGTGCGGTGCGTTAATAAGCTCGCGCGAATTTAACTCAGAACGTGGCCCGTAAATGAGAATCGCCAATAAATCGGGCATTATAATAACATTAACGTTATTGTTTCCCGTTAAACTGCCCCCCCTCATCCGTCCCCTTTCGCCCCGCGCCGCAGGTGCCGCCGCAACAATCCGCCCGGAATTTCAACGACTTCAATTATTGAGTGGCTCCGAACCGAACCCTTTGCCTCCTCAAGAGACCGGACTGTCCATTTCATCGGACGATAATGCCGCATGGCACTCGGGATCTACCTAACTTAAATAAACCGGTATATTCTTTTTTGGATTTTTCCATGCGAAAGTTCGCTTAGAATTTAATTAGGTTCGAAACAAATAAATACATTCAGCGTTTTGTTAGATTACTTCTTCAAGTAAAGATTAACTTTAATACTTATTCTGATCCGATTTTTGTAAGAAAAATACCAACTTTGTTATGATAAATTGACTATCTAAATTTTAACTCCGTTTATATTAGATAGAGCTCTATTATTGTAGGTAACTTATTCAAATATTTATACTTGTAAACCGTCATCCGCCACATCATGAATATAAGATGTCCGGTGACAGGAAACCTTGATTCAATTGAAGATTTGCATAATTTGCATCGAGTATAATCTCTTGGTGTTATTATACGTCGTGTTGTAAAGGTTAGGAACACGACTGAGTTTCGAGTTCAAGAAAATATGACATCTAAATATCAGGAGATTTTTTAAAATTAAAATCTTGCTAATTATAGACATTTTTATTCCAATTTTCCTTTTTCCACTCCACCCCAACTACTTTCTTCAGGTCTTCTGCACCTCTAGCTAGTCTTTGTTGGCTTTCCACCAAACAAAGAACGAACTAAGGATTTAAAATAAAAATAAATCCTAGGAAACAATGTAACGTTCTACGTCGCTATAAAATACAAAACAAACTCTCTAAAAGCAGTTCCCAACTACGGTTAAAGCATTATCGAAACTAAATTAGGGTGGTTACACACACGCGTCACGTTGTCACTAATCTCGACTCTTAGCGCAATCTCGAGCCATTCCAACGAGAAAACAATGCAGCCACCTTTCACGGGGAACAAAGAGGAAATAACAAAAGAATGGAGTCGACGAATCGCTGTACTGCGAATTATCGGACCGGCTCCAACACACGTGCGAATGCCGTTGATCGCCCTTTAAAACGAGCGCTACAAAGAAAAAAATCACTACACAATTCAAGTTGAAGGCACGTTTAACACAAGGAAAGTAAATATCAGTATGATGCAACGTGCGGTCGAACCTTTTATGTTTTCAGTATTTACAATGTGACCGCTTTGTGTAAGTTCAGTTGCAGCGGGGCTTTGTGTTAAAAGGTTCGCGCGTCCGCCCGTACGTCTATACTAAACAGGGAGTTAGCCACTGGAATTTCACCGATTTTTTTCTGTTTTATGATTGACAGCACACGGGCCGTGTTCGGTCGCGCGACCCGTGTCCAGCGGTCCGTGCTCCGCTACTAAGAGACTACCGCCACGAGCGCCCACCAGTTCCCACATCGCCACACATTGCATCATACAAAAGCTCTCTGAATTCATTTGCTACATCCAGACTCGAACCATCGAACTGCACACAAAAGTCACCCTTGCACAAAAACGTACAATGAGAAATACGAGAACCCCATTCGCGTCTAATTACGAAAATTAAATCGCTGTTTTCAATGTGTAAGCGTAGAAAAAAATAGGTTCGTCTCGTTAAAACTTTCGTCTGCAAATATAAAATTCAATTTCTGAATGAGCGCAAAAAATCTTCCACCTTGTTTTTCGCGTTCATTTTGCATCAACCGACGTAGAATCCTAATTATCTTTCCCAGTTAAGCTTAAGTGAATTATTCCAGCCGCCCACTGTGGCGCACAAACAAAACGGCACTGAGTTCGCAACCTCAGTCGAAAATACTAAAACATTAAAGAGCATTCCCGGCGTACGTATAATATCCGCTAAGTAGTAAATATATGCGGCGCATAAGCCCGCTATCTTGGCGGAGGTAACTGAGCTGCGCTTTAGCCGGCTCAACTTTTAATAACGCCCGCAAAATCATCTAATTAATCTGATTACGAACGGACCCGCACGCCGACGCAACCCTCGGCACTAATGCTTACATCTGAGCATTAAACAAACTTATTTGTCCCATGTAGTGCCACTCGGATTAGTCAGGCGAACCCTGGCCTCACTGTCTCGTAGATTAGCACCGGCTTTCTGAGCTCCCGCACAAATACTACCAACCATCACTCGCCTTTCAAATTATACGATCTTATTTATAAAATATGTAGCGCACCTCATTATGTTGTAGTGCCAGAGATGACCCGACTCGACATAATGTTAAAAATATTTTCCGTAATATTTTCATGGATGAATAAAAAAAAAACATGGAGCAATAAGAACACGTGCTAATACCATACAATTTAAAGCAAAGGAATCCAGTTAAAGCCCCTTCTTTGAGATTGAAATTGTTTTTACCTAGGTATTCCAAATATTCTTCCAAAAGATACATCCTTTTGGATAAAGTTGGGATACAGTCTTGCCCATACCCATTTTCCGGTTCAGTGCTTACCTCTTTACGACTTACTGCTGATAGAGATTTCCCTATTTTATTGTTACATGGAAATACAACGTATATGTTATAGTAGATCAGAAAATAGTAGGTAGATTTAGTTATTTTGGACATATCCTTTCAAGTCAAGCCAAGTAAATAAGTAATTAGCGAAAGTGATGGTAAAATTGGTATCATATTTTCCGAAAGGTTGGCTAAAGAAAGTACACAAGACTTCCGGCTCCTTTCAAGCTTAAGATTAAATACAAAAATGCGGTAATTATCCGTAGCAGGATGTCAGTAAAGATGTAAGAGGCGAATATCAGATTTCAGGAAGGCTGTATGTTTGTGTGCGTCCCCTATAAGTGTAATTACGTGGGCTCGAGACCGCTCCACCAGCGGCTTCACGCACACGATGAATGAGATCTGCTACTAATGGAGATCTTATCTTTACTCCGGAATGGAGTAAGGTGGCCGTCCTTAACAGTATAAACTTTGTTATGTATAATACAGGGACTTATCTTAGCCAAATAGGCCAACCGAGTCCAGGTCATAAATAAAGCCGGGCTTTGATTTCTGAAGGTGACCCTCGTTTTGTGACTTCTTCGGGGTCGAGGTTCGTGAAATCCCTTTTAATAGTGTCCAAGGAAATCTTCCTTAATTCGCATAATGATCACGTTATCCTTAATACTAATCGGGACCTCTATAAATTATGTACCGAAGTTCACATCGAGGAGTCTGCTATCGGCGGTTTCTTGGCGACTTTGCGTTTTACTTATATTCGTATTATTTTCTCAACAATTACCCGTTAATCCATTTTCTTCAAAAATTAAATATTTAAGTCAGCAATTTGAGGCGCTTCCGATTTACCCAGCGTTGTACAAAGAAGAGAGGACTATTTGGCGAAAGTAATTTTCAAAATTATATTCTTACTTTGTCTTTAGATCTTGTAATAATTATCTCTGGTCTGCTTTAACAAGCGTTTAATTTGTGTGGGAAATTAAGACTCGCTTTACGTTAAATTGTTCTTGATGAGGAGTCAAACGCTACGCGACAAATTATAATTCAGTCATAACGATCTCGGGACACATATTTGAATAACTTGCTTGAAATTATACTTGTAATAAAGTAGAATTAAAATTTTGAACAGTTTCGATAAGAGAATAGGAGTTTCTACCAAATACGTTGAATTTTGTCTTTCTCTTGAACAATGCGATATGAAAATCGATCGGAACTCCATTCAACTTAGCCTTTTAAAAAAGAGCTCAGTGATTTCGATAAAAGGCAAAGCCTATTGGCAGAACGAATCGAGGGACAGAATACAGAAGGAGTTTCGGCGGGAGCTCCGAACGTCGGGTGTCGGGCGTCGCGCGGTGAGAGCAGATAGGCAGCTCGAGCGACACGAATGCGACATTTCAATTTGAGTATATATTATTCATGGTAATGCGTTAAAAGCGCTAGCATACAAGTCGCTCAGTGCGGCGGAGGCTGGCGCGCGCGGCGAGTAATCGGCCCGCACGTGCGCTGCCAGATACATTATATTATGTATATTCAATGTTTTGCTTTAAAATTGTCGTTTCGCGCCATTTGCAGTTGCCGCGCCGGCCCGATGTGCTTCGCTTATAAAGTAACTCCGCGAAATGTAGCACTCGTTTTTATTTATCGACACTCTACGAAATCGCTTTTTACCTATCACTGAACAAAAACTTTTTTTTGTTGTATAAAAATCTGGGATAGCACTGAAAAGTACAATGAAATGGAAATGGTATTTTGCTACGTGATATGTTTCCGATTAATGAAACAGCCTGAGGGTTGGTTGCGTATTGAGCAGATACAAACAAGATATATTGAATCCTGTACATAAATCTCGTGCGTTGCTATAGACCGGAGTGAATCCGTTGCTACCGCAACATTACCGGCGTAAATGTTCAAATAATTCCTATGCACGCATTCCGAAGCGGATTCCAAAAGTGGAATCTATGTGGCCGCCTAGCTTAGAGCGTAATTCAATTATTGTCGAAAGCTTGCTCAATTAATTCATATGCTGAGCTTTTAATACTGAATTGTTGTGACATTCAAAATATTCATTTGATTATATTCAGCCAACTATTAAAAAATGTTTGCCATTCTTTCGCTACATACTATAGAAGGGGTTAAGAACAAATAAAGCAGTATTTCACGTGCAGATATTTATTACACCTCTCCTTTCTCAGATATTATAAATGTGTTGAGGTATTTCGCAAAGAACATTTAAATTTATTTATGGCTTACCTCGATAGTGCCTTCGAGATAGTTTCCACGGGAGCAATTTAAAAGGGGAGACCCGAAAAATTAATCAATGGACGGTGGGTATTCCACAAATGCGGCGAGAGGGTATAAAGATAATATTGTATTGGTGGGAGTAAGCTAGTGTGTTTAAGACGGGGGTAGTGTGCGTGAGTAGCAGAGAGGTCGAACGGTAGCCACCATCTATTATTCATCGTTGAAGACACGGGAACGAAATTTGTGTAAGTGCGTTGTGATCCAGCCAATCTCGCAATCTTTATTTCATTCCCAATAAATGGATTATGTTGTTCGCAAACCTGGTGGCGTGCTTACCTACGTTTATTTTGTTTATGCGTGTCAACGGGTCGGGCGTGATTATTTTAATGGATTTTATTTATCTTGGTGTCATATTTTTCGATTTTCATTTATTTATAGTGGCTTGTTGTCATTGTCAATCCAATGAAAGTGATGCTTTCTTTTTTAGAAAACCCTCGTTTTCATTGAGTAATTTATTTAAGACCAAGGTTACTTCTTGTTTTATTAAGCGATGTTAAAACCAAAAATACCTTGATTTCTCTGAAATTTACACCTTCAAATTTTTTTATTAAATAAGGAATAATTTATTTGCAACATTTGTTGTTTAAAATTGCATTCTTCACTCTTTTTCCATATAATGACATGCTAGATATCCAAACAGATAATAATTAGATACCTCGTCAAAACACTCATCAATAAAACTATTAGATTCTAACTTCAGAGATAATACCAACATTCGGAGCATGGCGGCATTTGTTTGCGGTGTTGGCAGGCGCGTGCGTACGCATGCAGCGTGCTGCGGCGTGTCTGATAGATGGCCGCCGATATATCAGCCGCTACATACTCCCCCCTGCTTCATTCCCCCTCACCCACCTCCACCCCTCGCCTCATCTAACGAATATTAATCAAGTCTATACCCAGCCTTATATCGCACACAACGGACCTCTTCATTTTCTTCAAGTACACGGCATCTATTACGTTATTATTTCCCTTCCTCAAGACGTGTGTAATTTTTCCACTCCTCTTTATGCCAGACGAAAACAATCCTTCTAAAGTAACAACCCTCTGATTTTATTTACGGCAGTTTATCGACCTCGCTCGTGATAAAACTTGTACTCAACATGCCCATCGAACTTCATAATTTATATGAGGGCAGTTAAGCAGTTAAAAGCCTGGAAACCTTTCCTCAAAGTCGCCTTAAAAAATTGAGGAAATTCCGCGGGGACTCACCTGTGACCCTCTTCGGTGCCATCGTTTTATCGGTACCCTGAGACATAAATTACAAGTAAAAGTAATCGTTGAAACTTTCCTGTAGCAGGCCGGAGGGCCAGAAGCTTGGAATTTGTGCAGAATTACCTGCCACTGGTTTTAAGACTTGTAATTTATCAGTGAAGGCCGGGGCGCCTCGATCGGCCTTAGGTCGGCGACCACCCACCCGGAAAATGGCCCGTATCGTTATTCGAAGGATCTGCCGGAAAATATTAGTTTCGACGTTACCATCACTACTTGTTACAAAAGCAATAAGCATTTAGATGCCTACTTAGCACATTACAAATCCGAAAATAAGAGAAAAAATCTCGTGGAATAAAGACATTAGTTAAAGTACGGTTGGTGGTTTCTGCGTACGGTATTTGGGAAAAAGGCGGGTTTTGATTGACGCTGGTAATCGGCTTAATGTAACCTCGAGGCAAGTTTTGCGCGGCGCACAAACGACTGGTTAAATTCGGAGGTCGGCGCAAAGCGACGCAATCTCTCACACGTCACAACGAAGGAGCTTTTCATATAATTCATTTCCCTATTCATATTTGTCTTAGGAGCTGACTGGAGCACGTACTAAAAAAAACCCTAAAAAGAGGTTACGGAGCAAATTGATACTGCTTTGCTTTTGGAGTAATTGAAAGTATTTTGCGAAAATACGCCGTCTACGTTTATATATTCTATTCACATACAGCTCCAGAAAATATTCGCAAAGTTGAATAATTATTCAAAGAATAAAAGGTCTCTCGTAAAACCGTTTGATTGGAAAAGAAAAAGGTAGGCATGAGTGTCGCGTGCCTCGATCATTGACCTCTAGATATCCTCTCCCCAAATTCCGCATATCCAATAGGAAAACTTGTCTGCCTTATGGTTTATACTCGTCGTTCAAGTTTACGTGACTGGAAATAGTAAAATCGGATGATGATGTTGATAATGTAGGTCGTAATGGGCCATTGCCAATAAAACCTTATAGGTAAGCGATGGATTAAAAGGAACTGGGTCAGGGCAAGGCCCGTGCCTTATAAAAATAACGCGCTTTGGAAGGTGCTCCCGTCTACTACACGTCGGAAGTGCCAATCGCGTTATCTATCCGCGCTGCCTACCTGCTGTGCAAACAATACGCAAACTAAACTCGCTTAGTAACCGAATACGTTTAGTTAGTGGACTACGCTCACCTTGAAACAACTCCCAACAAAGTTTCCTTCTAGATTAGCAGTTCCACGTAAATATGTAAGTACATCAGAGACATAAAAGTTGATAGTTACAACGATGATAAAAGTATCTTAACAGGTAAAATAGTATCGGGCAAATGGAACGGCCAATCACACTAAGTTTCTTTAGCTAGTACTTTAGTCTAAAAGGAAAGTTACATGCACTCAATAGGAGACCGCTTAAAAAGTTTCCTTCGAAAATGTCAATGGAAAAAGCAGGGCCGCAACTTCGCAATATCGCCCACTTGTCCCGGCCAAATGAATAATTATTGAATTTAAATTCTTATTTTGAGTCTCATTACGAAGTTTGAAAAGGGTCATGCTTTTTGTATAATTAAAGAGCTTTCCGTTTCGTAAGGCTAAACTTGAGATCTGTTAGGAAATTAATTGAAATATTTTAAATCGATTTACCTATTGGTTCGTAGCACTAGTGCTACGCCGATTTGCTACGCGGCGTAGCAAATCGTTGTAGCGGATTTTTGTTAGAATAAAGGGTAGCCGTAGAGCGTAGGCTGCAGTGATAGTATATGTACTAGGCAAGTAGGGGAAGCCTGTGGAGTGTGGGGTGTCGTGGAGCGGACGCGGTCGAGTTTCGTGCGCGGGTTATTTGCGCCCATCGTTACCAGCAGCAGGCATCCCCGCACGCACAACGATCTCTTCATTTTCACACGGATTTTTACACTCATAGTAAACGTTAAAACTCATTTTTTGCTCCATTTTTTCAACGCTTCCGCGATGTACTGTATTACATCGTTTATTGCTACGACCGAACAGATATTAAACATTAAATATTTACAACGGACTTTCCATTCCATCTATTGTTACTTACAAGTTTCGATCCTCAGACAGATAGGACCCTAAGTCAATATCGTAAGTTCCGGCCGCAAACTTAGCGACCGCAGTGGTCGGCCGAAAGTTTCATGTGGCTGATAATTTACATAATAGAAGACTAGGTCTATCTACTATCGGGGTCATCCAAACTTCTGTGGATTAGAGCTTTCACGGGCAAGGCTTATCGGATTTTGAACGAATTTCGGGTAGCTTGCGACAGCGACGTCATTATCGATATCCGATTTATATGCAGATTGGGAGTAAAGTGGCTGTGGCGTGGCGTGGGCGCGCCCGTGACGTCATACGCCCGCTACACATAAATAATCCCACTCGCAGACCACCGTCTTCAACTTTGTCTTATTTGAAGATTATACAATTAATCCCTTCCCTTTACAATCCCGTCGGAACTGAGATCCTTGTACAACTTTTGCGCACTCGACCCGACGAAGACAGAACCTCCATTGTGAGGATTTAACAATTTCACCCGCCTCGTTGCATTTCACAGAGTAATAATAAAACATCACAATGGATGTCAACTCTATTCAAGATGAGTATCCAAGACGGAGAGCGTCAGTGGCATAATTCAACAAATCAGATATGATGAAAGAATTATTTTCTTTGGGAAGGGCTGTTTCGGATCCGTAACAATATTATTATATCTTTATTCAATACGTAAAGACGGTAATAGGGTAAATTCTGTTGTTGTATTTATACCGCTGAAGCCAACAATGTTATATTAGAAATACAACTCGCGTGTCACTTAAAATCACAGAGGATAAAAATGTATGAGAGGAAATATTTTCTCATAATACACATTTTTATACGAGTATTGAAAGTTTGTAGTTGGCGCACATTACGTGGGATGCCAAGCGCGGGTACAGATTGCGTTCATCCCCACTCTGACGAGTCTCGTAAACAATAAGTTATTTCGAAAATGGAGGCGAACGTATATAAAAGCGTGGCTTTTCCCATAGGTAATGACTGCCAACAATCTACATAAGACTAACGAGTGAAACTTCAGTGGCGTCATTATGCTGGTAGCGATCGCTTGCGCGACGTCGAACGTTCGCTCGATCGCCATTTTTCAATCGGTCGTATAATCTAGACCGTATTTATACTATCCGATACCGACCGACACTGTTAATCAATTAAACGAACCTGCACAAGTTTCGGTCGCAATTAAGCTGTTTATATTAGGTATTAGCTACACTTTATCAACGTAACAGCATGTGCACGTAAATAATTAAAGTAACACACCATTTGCAGCACAGTTCAATCACAGAGCAAGAATATTTACGGTGTCTGTCGGCAGCACGCTCGCCTCCGTTAAAACCTGTTATGCCAATTACACCTCTATTTGTGTTACATTCGACCGTTCAATAATAACTTTTTGCTTGTGTGTATTGAGTAATGATAGGCTTTTAGATAAAACCACTTTGGCGCCTATCGCGATGGATGAGTCGAAACCGTTTGAAATTTTTGAGTGCTCATCTATTACTCGTCTGTCGTTTAGAAAATGTTTAACGTCAAATTCATGTTGTTGTTGTTTAACAATTCATGTTTCCGTAAATTTCCAGCGAAGTTTAGCAAAAAAAAGGCAACTTGGAAGCCAACACATCATTCATCTTTCAACCGAGCTGTCTATTATGAGTTGCAGTTTTTAAAAAGTTGGTAATTAACACCGGCCCGCAGTCCAGGCCAGGTCCCAACTTCTGAAGTGTTCACAAAGTTTGGAAAATACCCCAATAATTAAAAGCTGGGGGCTTGGATCATGACTTTTTGTTCAGTTTGCATGATTGGACGAGTCACGTAATTAAAAAAGGAGCGAGTACTTGTATTAAGTGACGTTTCACCATCACAATATTATTCAACATGGAAATAACAGAGTGTAATGTTGTCTTTATTTACTTGTACTTATTCCAATAATAAAGAAAGCCAATGTTATTATGGCGTACAGAAGTTCTTTATACAAAGCTCAACGTGCCTTTGATGTTGGAGACATCTATTCACTCAAGCCTGCAGATAACAATAGATCTGTCTTTTGAAGTGTTTCAACGGTTTCGGGCACACAGATTTCCAATCATCTACTGCGGTACTCATAATTGTTAAATAAGGAAAAACCTTGAAATTGTATCCAATTGGATTTTCACATTCATAAATACTGAAAAATTGAAAATGACGACGAAATTTACGAAACGAAATCATTTTGACAAGGCTCAGTGATTAAATCTATAAAACCTAGTTTTTTTTTATATTTAAATTCATTTCTATCACAAACTCTCCTCAAAGCAATGAAATGAAATGAGATGAAATAATTTATTTGCTAAGAATGTAGGTACAAACATATGGTGTTAATTAACAGAAGGATCCAATACATTCTACCGTGAGGCATGCAAAAAAATTTTGAATTAGAATTAATTATGAAATAATTTATAAAAACAAAAATGTATCTAATGTCAAATGAATAAGATAGTCAATGAAAATTATAAATAATTCAATTTTTGAATTCATTCAGTGGTAAACAATGTCAAAAACAAGTTAATAATTAGTCAATAATACAATGACAATAATAAATTATCAATTAGTCAAATAATACAATTAAAATCTGAATCTGAAAATCATTGTTTATAAATAATCATATGGATTTGTCATTCAAATATTTATCTACTGTATAATAACATTTTTCAACTAGCAATTTATTTAATTTCTTTTTAAATATTTGTAATGTACAATTTTTTATATCATCAGGTATTTTATTGTATACCACTGGTCCCATATGCATTATATTCTTTTTCAGCAGTGCAGTTTTAAATTTACCTGTATGCAAAAGATTTTTATATTGAGATCTTAATGTTGGCCTGGTTGAGTGATCAATATTTGAACAAAATAAATTTTGATTACCTTTTACAAACAGTGCCATTTCCAAATTCCAATATTTCCCTTAAAATAAAATTCAATAAACATCAATATAGTGGTTGTTTTCCACGGGATTTCCTGTTTGTCTCACACTCAAGCAGGTTAATAAGTAATGAAGCAGATTCGGCCGACTTTTGTTTGTTAAAGTGATTATTCAAATACGAAAAACGATTTCGGGTTTTCCTAAACTTCTCTCATATTTTATTCACCGATTTTTTTACGGATCGCGGAATACGCTTTTTTTTTCTAAGTTTGACGTTCAGAGTTTTTATGAGCTAGATTGTAGTTTAGCAAATTGAAAGCAAGAGAGAAACCAGAATATGAAAATTGTTGAGAACGACGGTGTTGTGGTTGTCGGTGAAAATGCGATTTTATTTCTTAAGTCAGACGGATGAATTTCAGTCGACACTGAGGCTATCACGCGGACATTATTTATATTGAATGGGCTATCTGTACATAACAAAAATGTAGTAAGTACAGCGAGTAACCTTCTTTGGCACGTAATAAAAATAAATAGAGTAGATTTTGTTTGTCATTGCGACATTTGTTTTTTGGGATGCTTTTTCACGAACGGTTTTGTAACACTGATAGGTACTTTCTCATTATATATATACATAATTAAAGTAGTCTATACATATCCTCGATCTTAATCCCAAATACTCGTTGTAGTAAAACCGTGTTGCCTGACAAACCAATAACCGATCGTAAAACAACACAAAGTTAATTTCTACTGCAACGAAACCCTTATTTGTTTCCAGCTCTGTCGAAAGACTTCTAATATTTAATTACTGTTGTCTGATAAAGTATACTTAAGGGGTATGTTAATAAGGAAACGGCGAGTTCTCCGGGAAAACTTCCCTAAGAAAACTAATCCCATCCCGAGATTATTTCCAGTGGTTCCCAATCAATTCGCCTATAAAAGCACGAGGATAAAACGTCGGTATCCTCGGGGAGTTTCCTCCGCTGAGAATCATTACGAAAATACGACAAAATTGTAGACTATCTGTAGTCGAGAAGGGGTGTTATTTATGGAGGCCAGAGGCCGGAGTGTATCTGAGTGGCTCTATTAGCTCTACTAATATTTTCTTCTTCAAGTTAATTGTTATGTCGCCTTTAAGAGCAGGTGGCTTGTCCCATTACGAGCCGCGGGCAACTTAATGCCAAGACACGAAACTTGAGCGCCACTGAACTCCGTACCCGCGGAAATATTTAAACAAATTAAAACTTTTTCTTTATGCCATTTCCCGAAGAGTATTCTTATTGTGATTCGTTTTTATTGAGTTTGCGGCCAGTTCGTTTTTTTTTCGCTAGTAAAATATGTTGAGTGTCCGATAAATAAGGTTTTGTGACTTCGTTAATAAGAGTTCGATAAATTGTTACGGGTAATCTTTTTTAGCCTTTTCTTGTAAACTTACTAAAAACCTCAAAGAGAAACGAAAAGTTATCAAACATTCAAAGTTCAAGCCAAAACTACAAACCAAAGAATAAGTTGAAACTTAAGCCCAACAATAAATACGTGTCAAAGTTTGCCAATATAACCGAACTCCTTGCATGGCTGCTTAGAAACGGTCTGGCCAAACCGAGAGCATTGTTAGCTACACTGCCTTGATTGACGTGAGGTTGACCAACGCTGGACCATCCTCAAGTCCGGCCGAAGTAACAAGATGCATAGTTCCTAAATTCCTTGTAACAACTGACAGTTGAATTCCAAATATTAGTTGGAGAATGAGTAATGGTATTTGTTCAGGATCTAATTTGCATGGCATCTAAAAACAGATAACTTGTCCGGTTGGAATGTTCGTGTATTTCTTTATTTAAAGGGCTTTCGAATTTGTAATCAGGTACATCTATTAGAACGAGAAACTTTATTTCAATTTTAGACTAAAATAAAATGGTTCTGCAAATAGCAATAGAATGACTTGTGAAGTGTGATTCAAAAAATTCGTCAATAAAAAAAAAAACATTAAAAAATCACACACAACAATAACCTTTTTTTCGAATTCCAATTTCCGCCATATTGAAAGCCTCGGGGTAAACGTTCGCTCGTATAAACACCGTGTGTTTAGAAATATGCCACCGTGACGTCACTAGACATGCTGACAAACAAACAAATCAGTCGCGATGCACGCGCGGGCAAACAGCGCGATTGTTCAGATATTAGTTCATCGCGTAATGTTGGGTGCGCTATCACGATATCGTGCGTTTGATGGATCGCGATGAACGCCAAATGTAACGCCAATGCTGTTTCAGTGTTCATTGTGTGTAATGGCGTCACTCGGTATGTTTCTAATGACGCGATTTGATTTATATGCTATCTCAAAATTCAAATGTTGAGAGTTTGTTGTCAGCCAAGCTTCTAAATAGACAAGCTTCTAAATATTTGACACAAACATACTGCGAAAAATAATATTGTGAAAAACTGAAATTCGAGCCTAATTAATTCCAAAACTTACTTTACCTAATTGGTCTCAGTCGAATTATAATTTAATTACCGAGATATTTTAAAATAATTGAAAGTTTTGAACGATGCAATTAATTTTGAGTTGCTTCAGTTTATTTCGTAAATTAAAATTGCGAAACTTGATGAGGATTAAAGGTTAAGCAATTAAGAAGAGACTATTAACTAACAAAGATACATTTCGATGGTGTATTGATGCTTTCAAATTAAATCAAATCAAAGCCTTACAAATTAGCAAATCAAATACAACATACTCGTAAATGTAAAGTTAGGAATCTCCCAATTATTTTAACTCCCCAACAGCCCCCTAAATCTTAACAACAAAAGTAAAAAAATAGAAGTGTACATATTGCGAATTACCTCGACAGGTATCCTCAGGGACCCACTCACGTCACTCCCTTAAATGAAATACTTAATAATAGACGACGCTTAACACAAACGTACGGACATTACAGAAAATTGTACCTTTTGTTACAACCGCTACATTCATACCATATTTAAGTAACAGTCACATATAGTTTTCAAGATATTATCGAAGTAAATTACGTTGTTTGGACATGTCATTTATTGATAATGTTTTGATTAAATAAAACTGTCCTGTTTGCTACACTTAAAGTTATGTTTATTTAATGGATCAACAAACAAACGAATGCTACCTCTATTCATTTTCTGACATGACCTTTTTCTGTATCAGCTTAGTGCATTAGAAGTCCTCGGTTCCCACAGGCTCTACAAAACTGTGGCATTTTCCTTGACCAAAAAGGGACTCGACTAAACCCGATACTCCATCCGAGCATTCAGTAAATCCTGTATTTTATTCCCGCCATGTACGCTCAACTATAAAAATTCCGACCGTCAGCGAACATTGTCTCCAATTTCGCTCACTTACCCTTGCTTCTGAAAAATATTCGACCAAAAGTGGAATTAGCAAAGTTGGTGGGATACAAGTGTGGGCCACACATCGCCCGAATATTAAAAGGCGAATTAGAGTGCTCACGTTTCTATGCGTTCATAAATGTTCTTATTTGGCCACAAGTTGTTAGGTCACTTGTTACTTGACGGTGGCTTGGCTGTAAAATTGGATTCTTTGCAGCCTTGCTAATATTTTGTGTAATATTAGTGGCACTCATATTAGTAGTTAAGTGTCATTCCTACCTACTCTTCTAATTGGACTGCTAAAAATTGATTTAGAAAAGAAATGCTACATTCAAATCAGATATAAATCTGTAGGCATCACACATGGTTACCCTTACAAACAAACGTTCAAAACAAATTAAAACTGAAATCAGTCGAAATGAAATCGATCAGTAATCAGATACAAACATTAACTCAAAAGACACCTCCGAGGTTCGCATTGATCACGGCCAAAGTTCGGTTTCACCGTAACGTCGCCCAAGGGAACGACCCCGAACAGCGATACCCGTCCTTGTCGCACGCACTTCATCACAAATGCGAAAGAAGGTAATGACGCGATGTAGCCCTCACAAATTGACCGTAACAATACCGCATTAGGTCACAATCTATGTCGCAGGAATACAGAATAATCTATTTTTTTCCAAGAAATCTCTATTGATTCGGTCAAACCACGGACGATCGTATTATGACGAAATGTGTTACGATTGGTCTACTTTTCCGTCTCCTGACTGAAGTAATAAATTTCATCATTTATGTAAGTTAATAGATATTTATTGCTTTGATATTTCGGAATATTGTCAGGCTTTTTTACCTAATTCCTTTTTCATTCGTGGTATCCGAATACGGTAGCAAGAAATTGTATTTTCTTGAACCATTCATTGCTTAACTGTAAAATCAATGTAAAGGAAATTAATGACCGAAGTGAAGTAGGTTATTCTAAATATATTTCTATACCAGGAAAACATAATGTAGCAGCTGGTTATATTCACATGCAAGTTGTAAGAGTCAAATGTGGAAAATGAGTATGTTGAACGTACCGACAGGCGATGGTACACGCACCATGATATTGATGTAAGTAGTTATGTGCTATTTAAAACAGCAGGATTTTTAGCTATGAGTGACTGAAACAGATTTAAAGCACTTCGTTCTAGGTACTCAATCTTATTGAAGACTACATTCGCAGGTTCTACTGAACCTCAAAATATATCATTCATATCGATATCTTGGCGATATCGTAACAATTCTTCTTGTTCGATAAAATACTCGAAAGGTGTAACAATTAGAGCTTTGTTTCTTCTTAAGGAATAGTTGTGCACTTTCAATACGTGTGATGATTATAATGAAACTATATCCTGATACCAATGTTATCTTATTGCGAGAACGTATTGAAGGCTGCAATACTGGCGATGTAGTTTGAATTAACACTTACCTTTGTTTTCAAAGGTTCTATATCATTCAGTAAAATCCACCCAAAGCCCAGCCCTTCAGAGTACCAACCTACGTCGTACCCAACTACTTTTAACACGTGAACAAATAGGATCACTCCTAACGAAAATGATAAAGTTTGAGAAAAAAATAAACGAGATCCTTTACCTTCTCTTCAGACAGTATTAATGTCAAAGATAAATCAGCGTCCGTGTATGTCCGAAAATTAGGTGTTATTTTTTTATTCACCACAGAAGAGGGTTGCTCAGCCCGCTCGGCCAACAAAAGCGTAGCAATTCCCGCTCAAACAAATCACCACTAAACAAACGTTTCTACAGGTAGGAATAATTCAGCGAAAGGTCACCTGTTACGGGTATTCGACATCGATCATCGGGAGTGCGTCGTGTCGACCTACCCGCGTAATGTCGCCCTGGGGACGGCCGACGCCGGCGACGCCGCCGCCGAGACAAAACCCACGGGTCCCGGCCTGTCAAACCGAACTTGCCCGCTTTTGTATACCCGCACATTTTTCAACGTGGGTTTGCACCCTTTGCTGTACCGCCAAACATGACATATCTGATACGCATCTGAAAAGTTAATAAGGAAAGAATTTATAATTAAGTCGTACGTACAATTACGTATGTGGAGGCGTCACGCGTCGACGTCAACATGAATATTTACGATGCAATTTCGTTCCATTTCAGATTTATCACTGTTTTGTTGGCGGACGGGGAATTTTAAAAATGTTCCTTCGTGGCCAAATTTAGGTGCGAGCGAGTCGTGTTAGGTGGCGGTGACGGCACATCTCCGCTAGCGTGTATTGTTCGTGTCCTAACCGCCGACTTTCCATTTATTTCTCTATGAATACGTTATTACCTGCTCGCCCCCGCTTATCAAACTTTATTTGCAGCGTGTGGTTTACTCTGTACCGGTGCTTATTCGTTATTACAACGGCGGAGTGTTTTATTGCCGGGGCGGGGCTCAAATCGCGCACGACGCCCTTGTTTTTCGCTATTTTTCCTCTCGATTTTTTCAGAATTTGAAGTTAATATTATGTCTTTTTGTTGCAGATCGAGGACGCCATGCTAATGTTCGACAAACAAACCAATAGGCACAGAGGTAAGTTGTCATTACTTTAGTAAGCGGATAATACAACAACGGAGCCTGGACCCTCATAAATCAGAACCCCAATACTGCCGAAGTACCTAATACTATATACAATTATTTATGTCTTGTACATTAATAAAACTATGCCAATAATGGCTTTGTATAGGTATCCTTCTGAGGAGCTTAGTGATTATTAGGGACTTAGGAATAATAACCCAAATATTATCACAACCCAAAGAGTAGATCAAGTAAGTAATCCTCGCATTTATAAGATTATGAGGTAGGTATTTTCGCCTACCTCCGTTACGGAACAAAATAACAAAACTCAAGTCATTCCAAACAAAAATATAGCACAATAAAACTGAACGGAATTCAAAACCGTAATAATATTACATTATTACTTCCCTAGCCGTAAGTTACGCAAGGCAAGCCACGCACGAGCGGTGTGTCACCTTATTTTTCTTGACAAAAACAACGGAACTTCCAAAGGCTTGCATGTCACACACGGAAACATATCATTTTTGTTTGTCTCGCCTCATTTCTCTGGCCGTCTTCGCCACAAAGTCGTCACTGGTTAACTAGCAACGGATAAATATAGGCTTCGACCCTCAATGAAAGCTGGCCAGTGTAAACAGACATGTCGCAATCTAAAGAACCTCTTTTCTTATGGTAAGGAGCTGAGGTAACAGGAAAGGGAGGGAGTTCAGGTTATGATGGCGGCGGCGCGGCTGAGACGAAGCGGAGCGAAACGGAGGTGGCATCGTCACTAAACAGGCGCACCGTTTTCGGTGTTGTGCTCCCTCCCCATGTTACGACTATTCCCGGCTAATAAATAACAAATCGACGCCCGGATAAAATATATACGTTTTCCTCGGCAGGAGATTTTGTATTATTGTGAGGGTAAAAGCGAAGTTACGCTTGAAATCTGCCTATTTTAATTGTGATGGTTGCGTTTTCACTTTTTTCGTAAATATTACACATCGTCATAAAAAAGCCAATAAATTGTGTCCCAAAACACTAAAGTCCGGGGCCCACGTAATCAGTTTCTTTCATTATCCCCACAACGCGTAAGATTTTAATTAAAATCCACGAAAATCGTATCAAGGCGAGCCATCTTTTGTTGCCAACGAAGGTTCCCTTGTAGCAGTTACAGCAAATACAATGTTAAATTTGCTTTTGTAATCCCCATTACACAAAAACAGGTTGACCCAAATATTCAGGCTCGGTGAAATATCGTTGCGCCGTCATTTATGCAAGTTCGCAAAAACGAATCCTGTTTCATTCCTCGCCGAGGGAAAAACGGCTCTTTCTTGTCGTTGTAAGACATAAAATAATTTACCCATGTTTTCAAAAGTTCCAACTTTTGTGCCCTTTGCGTGTCATTTGGATGATATTTTGAGATCCCTCTGCTTGTAATTAGATAAACATTGAAATAAAACACGACAACGTGCTTGGAATACATTTGAACGTGACTGTTTAAACTTGCATTTGTCGGGGCGTTTACCTGCTCACTCTGCTCAGACGATTCGTTTATGTTATACGAGTCGTGTAATGTTGCTGCGTAACTAAATATGAATAGCGCATATAATAATCCAATATAAATATTCCTTAGGCCTCTCCTAATACTACAGTCGGGTTATTATCCCCGGAACGTAATCAGTTGGGTCGGGTTATCCTGGCAAGAAATGTAAAAATATCCGCTGTTTATTTGTATCAAACTCGGGCAAGAGGCAACCCAAACGCGTATTCAAACTGAATATGAATGCAAACTGCCCCGGCGAACGGGCGGAATGGCGAAAATCAAATTAGGTATGGCGTGAATACTTCACGGCGACGGCGGGAAAAAAAAATTGAAATCAAATATTCATTGACTTTCAACCGGATAAGCCGGCCCGCAGCCATTTCAATACATTTTATTATCTATTTTCGTTGTGAGGCCCAAGCCTCGGTGACGCGGACCCACACTCGCCAATATATCTCGCCAAATCCTATATTTAATCATTTAAACGTATTACTTATTTCAATGACGCCCGATTATGACCGTAAGGTACGATTTTCCTAACAACCAAAAGAAAAGTTTATTTCTATTCGAAAGGTTTTTTGCTACTTTTAAAGTTCAGGGGTTCTTTTAAGAACAGAGCAAAATGGCATTCTATAAAATTTATCTGAGGATGGAATAAAAAAGGTCGAATTTTAGAGAATGAATTCTCTATAATTCTCTTTGATATTACAGTCCCGACTAAAGGTTCATGTCTAAAGCTATTTACTTTGAATGATATCTGTCCCATTTTTAAACAAAAGGACAAAAATATGTCGGGAACATAATTTTGATAATGTTTAATATTCTTTTTCACATTATTTAGTTAATAAATCACGTGTTGAATGGAGACTTAATATAAAGGATGATTTTTATGTTAAGCTGTTGAATCTGTGAAAAATAAAAACCTTTTAGCCTTTTCAGTACATTAAATATGCGCGAATAATGCGTTTAATAGCACCCTTTACTTTTATTTACGACCTTTGCCGGTTGAAAAAATAATTAACGATGTCCCTTCGCAAAATGTTTTCCATTGTCTCTGACTAATAATTTAATTTTTAGGATATAAAATACCAATGGGAATAAATCCTTTATTGCCTAATATGAATTTGCATACTGTAGCATCGGTAACGTGACACTGGCAGGCAAGATGTCTTGTATCGTAATCAGCAGAGCGTCACGGAATATGTTCACGTTCGTTTGGCATTCAAAGTGCGGAGCTTGAAGTAAATGCCATTACACAAAGGTAAACGCGACATGTGAGAGACAAAGTTCATAAATATTAAACAAAAAAAACTAGCGCAAGCAATCTCTGCGGAGCGGATTCCATTTGGTCGTGCGAACCACCTCACGCGCCTGAGGGACGCATTTCTACGAGTGCGTGCTAGCTAGCGTGAAAATTTCACCTCTCACTTTGCATAAGAGTAGTGCCATCTATATTTCATTCCTCACAGTTCGTGATGTGTAAAGACGCCTATCGCGTGAATCATAAATGGCGATCGTTTTCTTCGAGTGCCATAAAATTTCTGAAGTCAAAAAAGGCACATCACTAGAGTATTTTTAAACTTTATGCCCTTCACGTACAAACGTTTCTACGCCCTTCTCTTTTGTTTTCACCGCGCCGTGTTTACGATTTTCTTTGATAAATTATTATTGTCGTAAATTTCCACCGTGTGTGTAATAAAATCGTTAACTTATTTTACAATTCAAATGCAATAAACATTTACAGGTTGAAGAAATAATCGATTGATACAATACATTGTTAGTAGATTTTCGGTAGATTTTTATATAATCTAATCTGTATTCAATTCACTTCACGAAACACTTCAATTTCGCTATTTTTGTACATGTCGAGGCAATTCTAATACCGGCAAAGCTTTTGAGGTAGAGCTCTCAGACTGTGTAAGGCTGCAATCTTACTTAGCACGTCAGTACAAAGGAATGTGATCTTTATATGAATGGGTTGAGGGTTGTTTGTTGGTTTGTGTAAATGTGTTTGGCGTGTGCTAAGTGGCTGCACGTGGCTCGTCCCGGGGGAGAGACGGGAATACACAGGGTTTAGTTGCAACTTGCGGCCAGCCAACGGCTCCTGTTAATATTACGTGTATTACAATTAATTCAGTTTAAAACAATCTCGACTTTGAGTGGTTTTTGTTCATTCTAACAACTTTTGTGCTGTTCTTTATAATTAAACTTTAACGATTTATAGCCAAAGTTGATGTTTGTGGGCTTTAACATGTAACTGTAGAATAGTTTAACCAAATGTAAAGTTAGTTCGAGAGTACAACATACTCAATGCATTCCATAACATATTACTCTTCATAAACAAACTTTCAAGAGCTTGTACGCATTAATCAAAGTTTAAGATCTGGACTTAAAATAACAACAACACTAAATCAAAATAAATGGTCAAAATCAAACAAGTAGATAGGTAAGCACCTATAACTGGTATTAAATAATAATATTATGGGTACGCAAAAGCAGAAAAAAAAACGACTACGATTTTTGTACGTAATTTAATAATTCTAGCCAATATTGCCATTCAACACATTCATTCGAAAACCTAAAACCAATAACCATTCAAACTTTCATAACGTTCAATAGGTATTGCATTAGTGCACGAGTCTAAAATAGGCTCATCGATTTAAACACTGCTAACTGAATCCTAAAAATTTAGTATTCACATCACATCCCTATGACACCGGGACCTAATTCTGTCATTTATGAACATTGAGTGTACGAAAATACGCTGCCTAGTACCTCTGCAGGGATTACTACCCTAACAGTATATCGATGTTTGAAACTTTATCGAGTCCCAGTTTCGCACCTCCCTAGAGATGCGGTTCCGAATGCATCTCGTGTGATGCATCGATATGGGAAAGTGGGATAGCAAACACTTGGGACATCCCTATAATCACCTGTTTACGGAACGGCACTTCTTTCTACTTTGCAAGTAAACAAATACAGTACTTCTCTTTTATTGAATCTTGAGCAGTGTGTGTAAACAGATACGGATTTTACTGAGATTTTATTACGCGTTAGTGATTGTGTTTTGTTTGTTTATTAGTTTGAGTAGGTGTGTGTCTGGCGTGGAAATAACTGGAAGCCTGTTGCCCAAGAAAACAAAATAGGTAATGAAGTAGCGATCGAATACAATGCACAAGGTCTGATATTACTTAAAAACAAATGCCATGTTTTCTTTGTCCAATAGTTAGGTTGAAATACAACGTCAAAAAAGCAATTAATTTACTTCATAAAATAATAAAATTACTGCTGTATTATAATATTACCAAAAACCAGATTACATCAGCAATCAATACACTTAAAATAAAGCCGTAAATACACGCACGATAATTCATTAACACACTTAAACCTTTTAATTTAATACGTAATAAGCTCTCGCTCCTACAGTTTCTCATCATTAATTAACTCTGGTATTATCATGGCTTCCAAAAACTACCATTATTACATTAACCTCGTCAAGCAAAATATTGTAATTAAAGGCTGTTTTGCAATAAGTTCGTTAACACTTTTGGGGAGGAAATCTCTTAGGGATTAGTGAGTGTAAATAATAGAAAATTGTTTTATATGTTAACTGAGTTGAGGGTTATCGAATAACGTTTGAGAATTTGTTTCTAGTCTATTATATTGAGCTAAAAAGTATTGAAGATTTGTGAAATCACTGGTAGTTAGATTTATCTTCATCGTGGTAGAACTGGAAACCAGAATCAAAGCTATTAATGGCTGAAAATCAGCCATTATAGGTCGAAAAATAAAACAATAGAAATGTTTGTTTTATAAAGACGTCAAAACATGACACACTTTTCATTCACAACCTTGTTTCCAATCCACGTAATTCAACCAAACTAAATCACATTCCTGAAAAAGCTGAATACGGCCAATAATTCCATTGGATTCAACAACAATGGCTCCTTAAGAACCGATAGCAATAAATCGAAACCACGAGCATTGATCGTCAATAGGGCATTAAGGAGCTGACACTTTTACAATATACATTAAGAGTGTGTTTTAGCAAATCACTTCCTGTCCCGGCCAAGCCCCAAAAAGGATGGTTAAAAAAATAGTGAGTGCGGGAAATGACATAGTGGAAATCCATTGACGACCTCCTTGCTACGCCTTAAGGTAAATAAAGTGCCCACAATTGAATAGTCATTCTTAGAACGATAGAAATTGTCCGCAGCATTTACATTGTCAGCTTTTCGAACAATAAGCGAAGCACTCGCTGAACAAATAAGTCAATGGTGTTGTAATTATTACTGGGTGTTAGCGTAGTGGCGTTTATCGGCGATTTTCATTGTTATTACTTACATGCTTCGGGCGTGCACACGATAATAACTTGCCAGTAGATTCACAGTAATTCTGATAGTAAAATGTACAATTAACAGAGGTTTAATAAGCTGTTATTTCACGATACACTGTTGTGTGTTTTCGTATTTACTTTTATAATAATTTTTGAAAAGTATTTTTCAATTGGTACCTTCTTTTCCTTTCTCGAATTTGATTGATACTTACCTATATACTAAAAATAAATGCACAAATAAACATTTTTTGAAGTGAAACTTCTTATGCGACTTCCAACAAGTTTAACGTTTTTATGGAGGGGGAATATTTTCTATTACCCACTAAGAGATGGCGCTATTACAAGATTTGTAACTACGTAGTTCTACTAGGTACACAAAATGGTGTGCAAACAGTCATGCATTCGACTCTTCGGTGTGACCAGCCTTCGCTCAATTTCCATGAGTAGAATAACCTCGATAAACTTATGTAATAAAAAGTGTACAACAATAAAACAATAAAATATTATTTAGAAGCTCAATAAAATAACGAGAGTGAATGCGTGGCACTCGAACGCATGCGTGTAGTATTACGAAGATTTACTTCTTCCGCGCGGAGGGACTCAACGCACTATTTTTTTTTAATCACATTCCCCATTATTCCTAACCAATTTACCAATTACATCAAAATCAACACCTACATCAGCAAATCCAATAAATTTCTCACCTATCCGCCCCGAAAACGTAATTTAGCAAGATTCTTACCCAATTTTAATCCTCGTCAAGTGGTTAAATGTAATCCTGTTAATAGCCAATTTCAGCATACTACCTATCCGTGTCCGTAGTTTCTGACAGGATGCCATGCACTCACCCCAGGGACACCCTTTGGTAATTATTTTCTCTTAGTCCTACCACTAGTGAGGTGCCTCGATTCAAAATTGGATTTTATACTCGTCTGTGACATGAAATATTGACGGTGTGGTGCTGTGTGTAAATTGAACGGACGTTAAGTTGATTTTGGTTTAGTTTCGATGATTTGAGATGGTGTTTTGGATAATATATGAGTGATTTTACACTTTGAAGTAAGTTAAAAAAACTGCTGGTAACAAGTTTATGTATTTATTCCCACAAACCACAACTCAACACACTTGGTTTGAAATCTTATTCATATTTATCTGCGTTGATTTATTTGTAACGAAAGACAATCGCGTAAATACTAACAAACCGAACCTAAAATTAACTAACTAAAAAACTAACTATCCATTTAAAACATTGTTAAATATTCTCAAGTGACGACTATCTAAATCTAAACTAGTTCTAAAACAAGATTCGCTTCATTAAAGTAGTGATATCCCGGAGTAGTATAAAGTAATTCCACCCAACTGCTTTCAAGTTACACTCTAAAACATAACTAGAGTCCTGCCACATTATCACGAACGCTTAAGTGCAAGTTATTCGCCCTTGTTTGGTTATATTAAAGGATTCCTGGAATAATTATCACAAAGCGACTTACGCACCCATTTATTAACCATCTTAATTACTAAGGCCAAGTTAATTACACCGAGTAAAACTTAGCGCCTAAAGAGCGTTATCCCGTTAATTTACTACAGGGTAGCTTTTGCGGAAATCTCTTCATGTCATTCCCTTGTGCGATATCGCCTAACTTGCTTCGGATGATATCAAATAGGTACGTTTAATGTCCTCAACTTTTGTGTAATAAAATTACGGAAAAATTCTTCGGCTGCTTTTAACATTTACTTTTATTTATGGCCATAATAATTTACTGTCACCTAAATTAAAGCAATGCTTGTGATATAGGACAAAGGCACCTTTATTCTTTGGTGGATTTTCGAGTCTTCGGTAACGTATTACTAGGCTGGAGATGAGGGACGATGCTTTCTAAGATATTACACAAAATCTATTGCAGATTTATGAATAAGCAATAACGGAAATATTTTTTGAACGATTTTTGGTGTATAACAGTTATTTAAATTAACTGATAAGCCAACTATTCACGAGCCAAATGATATTAATCTGCGCTGGTTGCCAACGCACTGGTTGGCAAATCAATTTACGTCATACTTTAAAAGCGGATATGAATTTCTATCAGTACAAAACTGTATGCACCGCAGTAGGCTCATGGGCAGTGGTTGAAAATTCATTTGGAGTAATTTCCGCGATGAAATTTCATAGGCAACTGGTTTGCGTTGTGGATTGTATGTATACAGGTGCTCGGAAAATGAGAACGCCGCTGAGCACAGAAGCCCATCTCATTACCCGACTGACCGCAGTTGAGTAATGATGAGCGAACACATAGTCACGCTGCCAGCGCTCACCGCGCTTTTTGTGGCTTCCACACAAACAAAACGCAAATTCATAATACATTATCCCATTGTTTATTCGAACGCGAAAAATTATCCCTGATTTATTGTTTCATGTTTCTGCTAGTAATCATTCGTCTACAAAGGATAATGTGCCATTCAGACACTAAATAACAAATACACGATGAATTACAATAACATTCCCCGCGCCCCAATATGAGCAATTAACCCGATACGATCCTTTAGAAATTTTAACTTAGGGCTACTTACACACGCATTCTCTAACGATTATGAAAAATCAATGCGGGGTCATTTAGAAATAATTAACACAAAATGCGACCCAAATCCCTTGAGTAGTTACATAAAATAATAATACGATTGTGCCGTTCATGAAATTCCGTACGTCGCTGGCGTACGCTATTTCAATCGGGTAGAATGTGGGTGGTGCGGTCGCGGTGTTTCGCCTGGCGATCGCACAATTGCAATCAGCCTAATATGTTGAACAGTAGGTCCATCTCATTACCATGGGTGACCACAGGTGAATGATGGCGCGGCGCTAGTGCCCGAGGCCGTTTTGTTTGTGGTCGATTTAACGCCGACGACAAATTGCGTGTTTGCCATTTGGTTGAGAGATCATCCCCACTTCTGAATGAAATAAATCCACTGATTACTTTTGCGCAATTTGAAATATTAACGTGAATTGTTTCGCGCGCCGCTCTGGCCTGTTGTATTGTTTAATTCTGTACTGTGAGTGATAGCATCGCATTTACTTTTGTGTTGAGCTCGGTTCAAAGTTATCAGCCAATTGTATCGCATTCTAATGCAACTGCGTTTATTAATGGTTTACCATAAAACAACAAAGTTTGTCAAATGTTTTATCAACACTTTGTTTAAGCGGTTTTGTTGTGATGAGGGACGGGAACATTACTTTCTTTCTTTCATTAGTGAACTTTATTTTGTTCAGAAATAATAAAACATCGCGCAAAAGTCTATTAGTCTGTCTGCTCGTGAGGGCCAAAGTTATTTTTCTTGAAACATAAAACTACAGTGGGTAAAAAAAAATGGTGAATGGTTACGAACTACAAATGTGCTTGCTTATATAAACTCACAGTTAGGTAATGACTGTAACTGTATCCTTACTAAAATATTTACAGTAAAAGTTTACCAGCTAAGAAATTTTCCTCCATTTGGCCGTTTATTCTGAAATAGTGTAATAAAAGGCAGCTAAAATGTTCTTACCGTTATAAAAAGAAAGTACCCTAAAAAAGTTCATATTTATTTCCTTGTAGAAAACGAACTAACTCTTGTTTTCATCCTCTTAACAAGAAAGTAATCTGTCGACCTACGTCGCGATAACGGGATTTTTATGTAACAAACTCGAGTCGCGCCTACCCTCACCTAGCCCCGGGCTCTCTCCAAAAATCCCCGCATTGTCAGATTCTACTAAGGATTCGGAGTAATATACATTTTCCCGTGTTGGAATTACAGCTGTATTTTGCTCATGCTACATAAAATCGGCGTAAAGGCGACGCCCATGAAAAGGCCCGGGTGAAAACTTATAGCCTTTATTTAGTTGGCTCGAATGTAACAATCCACTGAAAGTTTTAGTGTCGGCAGTTCGGGCGCTGGTCGTTTCATAAGCGTGGCACAGTAAACTGCGGTACGTATATAACGCAATGCACCCGGGGCAAGACAAATTCGTCCGCCAGTACCAGACGCGGTGCCGACGGATCTCGATATGTCGGTGAGACTCGCTCGTTACCTTTCACTACGATTTTCAAGCCACACGATACATTTTCATAGAAATCGAAAAATGCCGCATAGCAATTTTGATATTCGCATCTGTATTTTCCAGTAACATTCATTTTAATTTCCCTGTATTGGACTTCCATTTCATGAAATTTTTGATTTCGCTATTTTCAAAGGATTAGAATTCCAATTATTCGCATCAGTGTTTTCTAGTAAAGTCACCATAAATTTGATTACAGATGGGTTTATCTACTGCAATGCATTAATGGTAAATCCTACAGGATATGGCTCTAATCACTACGTCTGTAACCGCAGGATTATTTAATTAATGGACTGTTGGCTGACCTTTGTGAATGCTAATTCCAATTCAACTAATAGATATAATCCTACTCACTCAATCCTAGAAGCATGATTAATTGTAGGACAAAAAAAGAAGAAAGAAATACTTCAGTACCTATATTACCTCTCAGAGACCGGTGTCCAGAGACGAGTCTGTAATTTGTTCGTGCAGATTCGACTAAACCTTAAATCTACTCCTAGACAAAACTACGCCACTTTTTTTGAAAATACTGGCTGAAATACAACTCAACTTAACTAAACAAGTCGTAACTGAAACATTAAAGTGATATCTTACTACTAAACTCTACTAAAAACAACGTTAACTCTTCAGTACTTGTACCCAACGCGTAATATTACTTAACCGCTCGAAAATTATATACAAGCGGCGCGTATGGCTTGTTACACGTATGCCACTAAATTTTAGTTAAAGTCGTGCCGGCAACAGGTGCGCGGGATGAGCCAGTCGCCGACTCGTAATCATGGCCCTGGTTTACGCTCCCGTTATACTAAACTTGTCTTGTATAGATAGGCAATCAAAACCTCGATTGGATATCCAAAAAATTGGTCGCATTGTGTAAAAGTCTACAAAGCAACGCCAGCTGAATTCGATTTTTGATTTTTTTGAATCGGCTATTTGTTTTGGATACGATATCAAAAACCGATAGACAATTGCGAATAGCTTTCCGAATTGACACCACATTTATGAAAGAAAATCAATCTTAGCTTTACTTACTCTTATAATGTGTCCTAATTCTTGAGATGAACAGACCGTAAGAACCATTTAAGCACACGATATTAAGTGATTGACTTGATATGAAAGCTTTCGGCAACCAAACAAAAACAACAGACCATTATTTCGAGACAATAAATTAGCTGCCAATAATACCTACCAATTATAATTATAAACGTCAACAAACAGAAACGAGTACGTTTGTTTAATATTTTGAGGTTGTAGTTAATACGCAGCAAAAACATTGATTCAATAACCGCAGAATATTAATCTCTTTTAAACATACAGTTTATTAAAACAATTTTAATTAACTAGATTCCATCGAACGCGACCGCCGATGAACCGCCCTTTAGGTGACCAATTTATATTTGTTTTAAGTTTATTTTACTGACAGATGTTCAGAGCACACGTTGGGCATGGTCCGCGTGGCGGTGCAATGTTCCAACAACAGCGCATCACATTTTATTCAGTTGTCAATTAAATGTCACACGCGATTCGGCGCGAATTTACTCACTGGCTTGCGAATATCAACCGCCCAAATGGAAATTTACATAAAAAACACATGCGGTACCCCGTACACACAGCTTTACATCGAGTGTGTATCAGTCAGTTTGCTGAACTGAGGTCTTTTGCTATCAAAATTAATTCCAAACTTGTTGAAGTTTTAAAATAGCCAATAAACTATTCCAATAGGAATATTTTAATACAACTGGGTGGCATTGATAATTTAAATATTTATCCGAACTGTCCGCCGTAAAAATTGGGTTTCCATTAAAATATTTTGATTGTGCTTTTGTAGCAGTAAAGTATGCTTCTCAGCAATTTTCGTGCTGGCAATAAAGAATTTTTCAATAATGCAATCCAAATACAGAACTGGCAATACGAAATTGGACTTTTTGAAAAATAAATGTTTGAATGACGCATTTTAGGGAAGAGGCTCGTAGAATCGTCATAATATTTACACGTTTTATTGCAAGATGGTGTATTTTGGAGTTTTGATGGAGCCGTTAGGGGCGAGGCCCATAAATCCGAGGCAGAATGTAGCACGCAACGAATGTGTGCGGCGAACAGATTTATACGTCTGTCTTGCTCCGCGGTGCACGTCCACAAGCAGACAAAAATATTACTGCCTACCAGAAATGTGCCTACGTACACTGCCATGCAAAAAAAGGCTTGCTGCAATTGTTGTGTTGGACATGTTCACTGAAATTACACTTCCTTTGTTTAGAATGTCATGAGATTACGCTCTCTCATTTGATGGAATTGTGGCATACATTTCTGACAATGATTTATTACTCACTTTTACAAATTAACATTAATCTGTTGAATGGTCTCGAAATTTTCAGAAGAAACGACTGAAGAGCCTTTCTGATTGAAAATGATTGGTTTTCCAGTCACTCGTTTTTAAATTTCTATTGTCTATTGGCATCATTACACTAACCTTAAACAATAAAAACGTAGCCAACCCATAATCACACATTCCACATCTAAATTCTAATTAACAGTGATTCCAAAAACCCAAACATTTAGGTTTTATTTACTGTGAAAAGGGTCCTGAATGTGTTTTAAAATCACAATATTGGATAGATTCTGATGTGTCAATCGAGAATTAATTTAAACTTTGCTGGCCAAAGCGAACAGCGAGCTGCCCAAGGGACCAAACGGGCATCAAATCGAATAGAAGGTTATAATTGACTGCCGCTAAACGAACAACAACCGACTCGATCTTTATAAATCAATCTAATTTAGACTCTATAAGCAAAGTATTAGAATTGAGAATCGTACGTGACATACATTCGTTTGCGTTCTACTTTCGCTTGGACAGGAGTACGTCGGTGTCGTGGCGAGTCCAACACTCACTTAGTAGGTGTTCCACAAAAGTAATTTGCAAGGCTCGTGGCCGATCATTTAGATCTTCTCGCATTTACATAGTTAATTAACGTTTTCCCATATTATTATCCCGCCTATTATTAGTATCACCGGCTTATATGCAAAACATTGGGTTCGTAATTTAAGCCTACACATAGGTCCAAGATTATAATGTTTGACATGTTATTTGGGAGTTTGATGAACTATTTTGCATAACGTTTAGTTAAAATAATGTTGTATTTGAAATAGGCCTGAAGAAGAAACTGGTTTTAGTTATGAATCGTGTAACTACCGCGGTATTCGACAATATTTTCCTAAAATTGATATACAGACTAACATCTCTGAATATTTTTCTCTAAGCGAGAATAGCATTCAAGCTACCTGCCTGTTAAAGTGATGATGCTAATCAAAATGGCGGCAACCATTGAAAACCAGATCAGCAGTAACATGTTAAATAAAATTGTCACCATAACGAGAACCGCTTCGTATGTCCGCGATAATTATTTCGTTAATTAGACCCGTAGTTTCGCTAAACGTTTGAATACTACAATTACTGCTGTAATATAGGTAATACGGGTAATTCTAAACTTTCATTAATTTAGGGTAAATAATGTGATTAAGCTCACGGCTCAAATTAAATGGTACGTATTTAAAAGTGATGTATGCGTTTTATTTACACTGACTAATTGTATTTGGATTCGATATAGACCGAGTAAATGAGTTGATTTAATAAAATGAATAACTTTTTTGTAAATAGTTTCTTAACTAGTTATTGGTGAACCAATACAAATTCAAAATGCCTATGAAACTCTTAAATCATCATCATCTGCCTAGCCTTTTCCCAAACTATCTTGGGGTCGGCTTCCAGTCTAACCGGATGCAGCTGAGTACCAGTATTTTACATGAAGCGACTGCCTATCTGACCTCCACAACCCAGTAACTGGGTAATACGATACCCCTTGGTAAGACTGGATGTCAGACTTTTTGGCTTCTGACTACTCGTAACGACTGTCAAAGATCTACAAATGACAGCCGGGACCAACGGCTTAACGTGCTTTTCGAGGCACGGAGGAAGCTCGGTATGTAATTATGGTCACCCATCCACAGCTTAACCTTAAAGATCGACCCGGGCGGCTGTTATTATTTAGCCACGAGCTCCTCCTATGAAACTCTTAAATATACAACAAAAATAAAACAAAGCAATATAAGTAACATTCTACACCAATTTAATCCCCAAGGTGAATCAAAACCAAATAGCTCACAAATCTAACCCTCTGACCCGAACTACTAACCAGCAGACCACGAAACTATAAACTTTAATACAAAACACCGCGCCCCGAGGATCTGGCCATCTCCTGTCTACGTGTGACAGCCCAGGCGCCTCCAAGACTTAGAACCCTTCACTTCTACACCCCTGGTGGCAAATTAAAAACGTCAATCAACACTAGACTATTACTGATAAATCACAAACCCCATTATTCGAGCCTATTAATTGCATTCGGCTTAATAGAGTTCATTCATTTGTGTTCCATTGTAAGAAAATAAATGAAACGCTTTGATTGGGCGGTCGCGTTCGCGGGTTAAGACGTAAATTTTGAATTAACACCTGGTTTTGTTGGAATTTGCATATCAAGTCTATCAGATTTTAATGGGTTTATAGCGTTACGCAGTGCCGTTTAAATTTTATTAACGTTGTAAGTTAGATCTGCTGGAAATTATTCGTGATTTATATAAAATCAAGAGATTTTCGCTGAAAATCCAATTTGCAAAAGGAATGAAAACTAACTAGGTATAGTATATCTACATAAAATCCATGCAATTAATTACTGTGTCATTCAATGCAAACGCTGCATGTTATTTCTTTTTTAAATAACTTTAATTAAAATAAACAACCATATTCCTTTGCTTTGAACAAGCTTATAATCTGTCATGAAAATTCAAATAAAAGTCTTCATAGACATTTAATATCCCTTCTTAGAAAAAATATACGCGTACAACATTTTGGAAACAATTTAACTTTCCAATTTTCTAATAACACAGATTCTTTGTAAAAACATAGTGTACGAGTACTAACAACAAAAAAAAACCTTTTCCAAATTAATATCAATAAAGCGATGAATTTTACGGTAGCGGAACGAAAACCCTTCAATGAGCCGACGGTGTACTTTAAGGTGTGTTGTTCGTGTAATAAAAATTAACATTTACTTTGTAGAACCTCTTGTAATCATACCTAACAATGGGCCGGGGTTGTTTTGATGTCTGCAAAGGCTCTCGATTAATTTTGCCTTTTATTAAAAAAAATATGGAACAAAATACTGAAATGCCGTTCAACGGAAGGTTAGCCATTTAAAATACTGGGCAGATGTTGTAGATTTATGGACGTATTATAATTTCTCAGATATTAAAATATCTGCTTAGTGGCTTTTGACATGAACTGGGCGGAAAATGAGAGGGATGCTGAAGAATTGTGCGATTAGCAAAAAAGTAAAGAAAATGTTAATAGCGATCTAATTACTTTGCTTTAATTTTGCTGTGTAGCTGCGGATATTAGCATAGTTCCTGGGAATATTGTAGCGAGCAATTATGGGATTAAATCAAGTGGAAGTTCAGTTTTTATGTATACGGATAATGTGGCAGATTCTAGCGTTTCTAGATGATTCTTACAAAAATATGCTTGGTACAGTTTTATCTTTACAAAAGTTACATATCCAAGTACAATAACCGCTTCTAACCAGTAACCTATTAATTATTGTTTATAAACAAAAAGTATTTATTTTAAACCGAATTCAGTTAGAAAAAGTTTATTCAATTCATTTATATTTGAACATTCGAATTAATTATTTAAATACAAAAAAAAAGGTAAACGAAACAGCTTTGTTCCAAATACCTTGCTACCACGTACATTCAAATATCATGCAGAAAACATCCCGATTTGGTTAATTTAATACTATAACTCATTAATAAATTATGTTAAATGGCGATTTGATTTCATTATAAACCAAAAACCATAACTCTACGGAAGCGAAATCCGACCAAATCAAATTTGCATTTCGTGGATATTTAAATGTAACCGCATATTATGTTATTAAAACAATTATTTAAACAGTTTCATGCACGTAACTTCGATTATCAAAACTTATTTCGGGCTAACAGAATTGCTACAATAGTAATAATTCGCTGCTTAGTTACATGTAATGCGTTCATAGTTAGGTATCGATAGCGAATCTTAAAACAGACGATTGACGAAGGTACTCGTAGTAGGTATACTAAGTACCCATAGTCAGTCTGTGAAAAGATACCACGATACCTTTCAAATGTGCGAATACCTAATATATTCAGAATCCTAAAAATATATAAATATCCTAAAATAATCAGAAAAATACCCACCAAGTGCGAGTCGGACTCGCGCACGAAGGGTTCCGTACCATTATTTATAAAAACGACCAAAAATATCACTTTTTTTTAATGGGAGCCCCCTTAAAAAATTATTTTATTCTATTTTAGTATTTGTTGTTATAGCGGCAACAGAAATACATAATCTGTAGAAATTTCAACTGGCTAACTATCACGGTTTATGAGATACAGCCTGGTGACAGACGGACGGACAGACGGACAGCAAAGTCTCAGCAATAGGGTCCCGTTTGACCCTTTGGATACGGAATCCTAAAAAATTGCAACAAAAGACAAAAGATTCCGGTAATATTGTCTGTGTACATGTTACACCGACTGGCATTAATTTAAATATGAAACCCAGATGATAGTAGATGAAATACATCACTCTAGTCATACATTCTAGTTAGACTGAATCCGTATCTCGTCTGCAAAAGGCTAACAAAATGACTTAGTTACATCTAAAGATTAATAGGAACGGATCTAACTAAGAAGAAAATAGGCTTCCGATATGTTCGAAAAGACTTCTAAGGAAATAAATCAGGTTGATGGATGTGAAAGCGAATAAAGCCGACGACAAAAATTGAATTTCCCAGAGTTGTGGGAAAAAGTCGTATGGTAAATAACTAGTGGAAACTCATCTGTGAAAATCCGAGAAACGAAATCATGGACGTTGACCAATCTCCGATGCAATTTTTTCTCATGTCAATTTAGGAAACGACTACCATACAATGTAACAAATCGTAATATGCTAATGGAAAACCAATAAAAGTATGAATATGGATGATAAGTGTGAGTATAAAGTGTCTGTAGTAGGCAGATACAATATTTTTTTTTTTTTTTTTTGTATTAACTCGTATAATAAATTTAAGAATATAGTATCTGCCTACTACAGACACTTTATACTCACACTTATCATCCATATTCATACTTTTATTGGTTTTCCATTAGCATATTACGATTTGTTAAAACAACTATTGTTATTTGTCAGTTTTATAAAATACACACATCAAAAGTGTCTAGGGATCAAGCATTTTTATGCGGATTTCTTGAGATTGAGATGTGGCTTTGTAATAAATTTATGATTTTATAAATTTATATGGATCCTTTTTGGTGCATTTCATAATTTGAATCAGGAACTGTGAATCAAATTCGAGTAAAAGATGAAAATCAGCTGTCAATATTTTCCCTATAAAAACATACAACGCATTGAAGACATTATTAAATTAGTGCTACTGTTTCCCTACTACTGATTAAAACCAACGTTATTATGGAGCGGCGACGTCATTTAAGCAGGGAAGAAATGCTCAGAGCCGTGGGAATGATAGAAGCTGGTTCCCGGCAACGTACTGTGGCTTTAGCTCTGAATACAAGTCAGAGTGTTATCAGTCGACTTTGGACACGTTACCGAAGCACTGGTACCGTGGCTGAGCGCCATGGAGGACGGTATCGCTGCACCACACGGAGACAAGACCGATACATTCAAATCTTAACTCGAAGAGCTCCAACAATAACCGCCATGATGTTAGCCGTGAGGCTTCATCACTCTTCAGGGAACTTAATTAGCGACCAAACAGTCAGAAACCGCTTGCATGAAGTGAACCTTCATTCCCGAAGACCGCTACGGGTACCACCTATAGCAATGCACAATCGTAGGATTCGATATCAATGGGCTCTTGAACACAGAAATTGGGCAGAAGAACAATGGCGTTTCGTGTGCTTTTCTGATGAGTCTCGTTTTGGTATGAGACCGGATACAAGACGTATACGACACTGGAGAACCCCTGGACGCCAACAGCGATTAAAATCCTGCCAGGAAGTCCATCCTTATAGTGGTGGAACCATCATGGTATGGGCGGGTATTTGGATCGGCGGAAGAACTGAGTTGATTTGGATCAGAGGCAACCTCAACGCTCAAATTTATGCTGAGACGATTGTATCAGACGTCATCGTTCCTCTAAAAGTGCAAATCGGTCCCTTATTTCAGTTAATGCATGATAATGTACGACCGCACACCGCAAGAGTTGTAAGACAGACTCTCGCCGCAGCTAACATCAATGTCCTGCCCTGGCCTGCTCAGTCGCCAGACTTGAACCCGATTGAGCATGCATGGGATATGCTACAGAGAAGAGCTCTGCCGAATATGGAGGGTATCCAGTCGCAAGAAGACCTTTTTTTGTTGTTGCAACGAACATGGGCGGCCATTCCACAGCGTGATTTGGATGAACTCATTTTGAGTATGCCAAACCGATGTTCTTGTGTTGTTAGTGTTCGCGGTAGAAACACGGATTATTAATTGTTTAAGTTACCCAATAAAATTTTAAAGAAAACTGTTATTTCAGTCTTTTTTTCGAACTTTAATGTTAGTGGTTCAAATGTCAAAAATCCCTTTATTAGAAAATGGCAAATTTCTTTATTAATGCAAAGGTGACTTGGTTTATCGTTACTGTGACAAACGAAAACACTTTATTTGATGAATCCTAAAAGAAAATTTTAATTAATATCAATCAGGAGAAAAGTTATTGCAAAAATATATGTTGATCCCTAGACACTTTTGATGTGTGTAGTTATAACACAATATTGATGAAGGTGAGTAAATTATAGCTTATATTCCGCTCTGACAAAAATCGAGCTTAAAAAGCCCGAAACTGTAAAAACCAATCGACTTATCACCTCAATAACGATAAGAACAGTTAGTATAATCTACCGAAATCAACGTAGTAATTTTAATACAACGTGAATTCCCCCAAATCCCCCGCGGGAGTTGTTCTATACCATAATACAAGGTAACGGAACCCTTGTTCCAACAGTTATCAACATTTTGACCAGTGATTATAACGGAATTACTAACCTTGCTTACTTTACATGGGTTTAATTGTTACAACTTTCGTTACAAAACGGACCTAATAAAATCTTTCATGTTTTAGTTAGGTAAAGTAACTGGTAAATGTTTAAAGATAGTTTGTAAAACCGTAAAGTGTGGAGTTAGTTTGAATATTTTAGTTTATTCATGAAAAGTGTTTTATGAAATCATTACTAAATTAACTGACAAAATTTAACTTTACTATGCCGTATAAAGTTTTACTTTTAGGCGATATTATTTGTCACATAAGACAGTATATGACGATCACCAAAAAACAAAATTAAACTATAAATTGAGTTAAAAATGAATACCCAAATCTATCGCTTCCAAAATCATTTCATGTTATATGTCTAACAAAAGTAGACCTAAAATCACTGATATGAAGACAATATTATTTCCTCTCCACTGACTGCCTCGTCTTTGATCGTGATCAACATTCTGGATCTTAGGTGATAACAGAATTAGACCCACTTGCTTACACTTGTAACCCTTTAGGTTCCTGACTTTGACAACTTATCGATGTTGCTTACAGAACAACGCTTTCCGGTCAATTGATATATTGTCTCCATATTAAGTCTACAAAAGAAAAAAAACAGTGCGTGGAGTCCATCCGCGCGGAAGAAGTGAAACTTCGTAATACTACATGCATGCTTTCGAGTGCCACGCATTCACTTTCGTTATTTTATTGAGCTTCTAAATAATATTTTGTTGTTGTCTTGTTGTATTATTTTTATTACATAATTATTACATATGTTTATCGAGGTTATTCTACTCATGGAAATTGAGCGAAGGCTGGTCACACCGAAGATTCGAATGCAAGACTGTTTGCACGCCATCTTGCGTACCTAGTAGAACTACGTAGTCACAAATCTTGTAATACTGCCATCTCTTAGTGAGTTTTAGAAAATATTCCCCCTCCATGGTAGCGTTAAACTTTTTGGAAGTCGCATAAGAAGTTTCACTTAAAAAAAAAACAAAGAACTACGTCAAAATGTCCATAAACTATGCCAACACATGAAAGTGTGCCTTTTTTCCGGGGTGGAAAATTTGTTGTTTGACAGACTCTACTGACCAAAAACCACCCCGGTGTTCCTTTCCCACATTTGCACCAGGGATCATGGGAACAAAGTGCAAGAGGAGAGACAGTATGCCTACCGTAACCGGAAAAACGGAACGTTATCCGTTTGTACCCAGGGTATTTTTTTCAAAGTGCCAGTTTCTGTATCCAAAAAAAAAATTAAGTGAAAAAAAAATACTTCCGCAGAATTACCCAGGGACTCATAATTCGGCCCTCGTGACGACTAGAATTAAAATATTACATTGTAATAATTTACCATAAAGTGTCGCCGTATTTTGCCATAAAAGTCCCACAACGTGTTTTAGCGGTCCAGGTTGACATGCCTCATTATAGGTAATATTTCAATCCGTGTCAGTCCAGACAATGTTTTATGGTTTTATTAACAAAATGAGACCAACGTATTTGACGTTTTTGTGACAGTTTTATTTACAAATGACTAAATTGATCAAGTTAAATAAAATTATGTCGATTTTTGTAGACAGTCATAAAAAAAAAAACTATAAATATTATAGAAATTAAAAATATGGACAAAGAATATCCAAAGCCATAGTAAAACACTTTCAATGGCTATTCAAACTACTCAAGCAAGTGTAAAAATAGCGTCTTAAGTGGCCAGCAGTTTAGTTAAGTAGCTATTACCGTAAAAGCAGTTAAAAGTCATCAGTTTAAAATCGGATCGCAAGAAGCAAACGGTCGCTCAGTGCACGTGCTATTAAACATTTATGCGTTTAAGATAACGTATCGCCACTGCAAGATTTTATGGCATTTTTACTGACCAATGATAAGATCAGACTATCGGGGCCAACGTCTAAACTTGCCTACGACTCTGCTTAACAAACAATTCTTCATTACGACGCGCAATCGCGTTTGAATACACACTTAACCTGATTTTCATGTCGTCTTTTATTGATTTACTAGTAGATGTAACGGCTACGTCTTCCTACTTTACTCTTCAAGTTGCATCACAAAGAAAGAGCTCAATCTAACGAGATAACATTTTAAGATGTCGTCCCAATAAGCGGCAAGGGATCATAGTGACGAGGTATCTCGTAGCCCGATATTGAATTATTTTATGAAGACTTCGTCCCCATGCTTTGCCTTAAGCTCTGTAACGAGAGAGGCTATCACGGCCCCTCTTTGACTTGCTGGAACTCAACAAAAAGCAAATGTTTGTTTTACCTGACCAAATTCCAGATTAAGCTCTTTCAATTTCATGTTACAAAAATGCGGTTGTTTGTGTCAATAGGGAGGAAGTCGGCATTGTATTACATATTTTCTACGTCAACCATTCTTAGGATAAGAGTGGTAGCCGGATAACAAACAACACAAAAGGCGAAATAATGAATAGTCCAGAAAAACGGCGCGGCTCTCGTTATGAGCTACATGCATAAATGATACAGCGAATCTGACAAATGGAACGGCAGAGTATAACAATGCTAGTGCCTCCAAGTGGCCGTTCAATTATGCAAATAGGCTGCGCGATGTTCGTCCGGCATTAATAAAACTGTTTAACAGCTGACAAGCGCGCGTCCGGCGTTCAAACATTTTTGTATTCAGTCACCCGTCTAAGCAATAAAACAAAGGCAGGTACATCATCCATATGACGAGTTGTCCCCGCTCATATTAAATTAGACCGCCGCTGGTCATCCACTTTATTTTTATTTGAATCCCATGAAAATATGAACGTGTTTGCTCGGCCACGTTAGGGAGTCGCGGCCGTTTTATTCAGAAGTCAATGTTTATGAATTTGTTAATAAACACGGCCGGCTCCATGCTGTTACCTTCGCAATTTAGGCGTCGAAAAAATTCGCGACAAAAGTTTTCATTTGCGCCGCTGCCGACCGTAACTGTTATCGCTAATTATCCGGAGTGGGTTATTCGACTAAAATAAAAAGTAATCCGATAGTAATTTGGATAAAAGAGTCTCTCTTTACGAGTTGTCGGGAGTAGATTGGCGGAGGTAGTCGTCTTTAAGGGGGGTTATCATGCAAGGAGCACATAAACGCGACTGTGAGTCGTGTGTCGCTCCACGAAATGTTATCGCATTGCTTTGAGTCAATGTAGCCGGTGCTACTGTGTAATGCATAATTTATAAACCCTTTAAAACTTTCAACTTTATCTAAATTGCTGAACGTGTAACTAGTTTAGTAGACGGGTATTAATTAATGATGGTAAAATGATGAGTTTATAAATCATGTAAGTATAATTTTTCGTCGGTCACTCCTTATTAAACTGATCCTCTGGTGCTTCATCACTCAGTCAAATTGCGTTTCGCTTAATTTTCTTTCCCCGGCAGGTGTGTTCGACAGCGCAATTATTTACACCGTCAGCCGTGACGTCACTCCCAGCGCCCCGCTCCCCTATCCTAGTGTTTCCTCCGAGAATAAAACTTAGTATCGTTGTCTAGATAGTTTGAAACTGTAAGTTATTCCCTTTTAAGTTTTACTATTTTGTTTTCTTCACAAATGCCTATCGTAACTTAGCAAATTGCGCGTTCATCATCTTGTCCCGTGGATAAACTAAGGGAAAACGAACAAGATGGATGCCTCCTATTCCGACATCACGTGTAGCTGAAATCAAACCTCACTCGACATATCATTTCCAAAGCACTTAGTCATCGTTTTTATCTCAAATTACTTAACGACGACGTAACTCAAATATACGGCCTAGCAATAGCAATTACAATCCGCAGTGTCACTCAATTTTACTAAGAACGTCGGATCTGTTAGCATAATGTCGTAAGTGCCTGCCTATAGCTGATTTGGGAACCCTTACGTTAGGTATACCGCATTAGATCCAAGGTCGCTTAAACACTTGAAATGTCAGAACCATTTGTTCCCCTCATGTTTGGAAATGTCATTGCGGCAGATCCGCCTATGGTGTAGTATCTCTAATTTGACAGTGACACATACGATTAAATTAGAATGTCATGCTACGAAGAGAAAATGAATTTGCTCGGATTGAGTGGCTTTCATTGTTGTTTTTGGTATAAATGATCCTTTAAATACGTGTCGCGATCGTTTGACTAATGAACGAGATTGACACTGATGTAATGAGCCTACACGTAATTAGGCATGTGTTTCAGTTATGAATAGACTACAAACTTCCGTTAAGTCTTCATGAAAACACAAAAAAAAAAACAAAATTTGGTCAAACTTAAAACTTCATTACAGAAAATATTATTATGATTACGACATACATACTCTGCAAAAAAAAAATCCTGTTTAAAACCAAATATAACTTAATTCAGAGGTAACTAAAAACCTTTCTGCACTAGATTTCATCTTGCAAAACTGTCCAAAACTGAAAAAAATTGCCCAAATGGCAAAACAAAAACACAAGAAAAAATCACGGAACGGTTAAATGTTGATTTACTGTAACATCATTCGTGAACTTGACGGCTGAGTAAACCGTAGCCTACTGACATTTGCGCACGTGAGCTCCTGACATTTACGTAAGCCTTTACCAAGACACCAAAAATCGATATGACAAAATAACCTTTTGCCTATATGTACCTAATATTCCGTGTTTTCCAACACGCAACCAACAATAGAGGGGCACAACCGACCCCTTCATTGTATTCGATGATATTTTCCACACGTAATATCTTTGCCCTGATTTGTTAATGAGGCTAAAATTATTTATTTTTCGGTTAACTAACCCTTCCATGTTGTCCATTTCCGGAGATAAGGGCATACTAAGTTGCGCGAAATACAACGTCCGGTTTCCGGCACACAGCGCATTAAAATTTTAATAACGTTTTTAATAGTCTGTGAAGGTCTGAAATAATTTAAATGTTCACTTTTTTTTCATTTTAAAAGATATAATTTAATTATCTATATCTAAATGATTAGACTAAATCAATAAATATATGCTGAGCAAAAATCCAGCTTATTGAAAAAGTTCCTGTAAGTAATTTCACTCTAAAAATCCACGTTAGTTATCCTAATGTTCTTTAAATAAACCCTGGACTCCAAAAGGTCAACGTTTACATTCAACTGAAATGTGAAATTAATTTAGTAATGGGATATAATTTAAAGCAGCCTAAAATAACTTTACTTATTAAAAACAAAACAATGGGGCTGGTTCAGACAATTCGGATTGGACTTTCGGACTCCACCTTAACAAAGATGTGGTTATGAAGTCTGGTTTAATCACCGGTCCCCTTTAGTCTATTTAGTAAGTTATAATTACATTTGTACTTACTTTCATACTTCCGAGCTGGTTAGCGGTTTAAAAATGAAGGGTGAAAATGAAAGAGCGAAAAATTACTCGGAAAGCCGTTTTTTTTTTACTTTATTACGCTCATATTACCACAAGTTGATGTAGTTTTATTTAAAGGTGCATGTTTGCAAGAGGATTTATTGTAATCGTAAACTGTAAATACTAGATTATACAAAATCAAATCAAAATAAATAAAGATGCACAAATCACCATTGAATTAATTAACAAATTGCAACAAAGAGCATGCGGCTTCCGTATTTATGTTCAATAAACAAACTAGTATTTTAAATGTATTAGTCGACTAACCACACCGATAGTGCATTGAACAGCAGCGGTCGCAGAGCATTGCCTCGAACGCAACCGTTTTATAATAAATTCTCCAGTTCCGCACCCACTGGGATTAATCGTCTTACTTTTCTCTCTCGGCCGTAATCCTCACAGGGAATTGTGTGGCCACGATCTACTGTTACCACTACCACTTTATCACACGCGATGGAAACGATGCATCTGACAAAAGATTTAACATGTGAAACCTTACCAGTAACACCCAGATCCTCAACTACCGATAACAACGAAATCGACTTTGGAACGAAATGAAATTCTCGAATTCCAAAGTCATTTATTTAAAGCGCAGAATTCTACATCTTAGTTGAGTAATAGTTTGATTATTTTTACAGTGATAAATCGACTCACTTTTAGGTAATACGAATTTTATACTTGAACGATTTTAAAATCGAATCCCGGCACCGAAATTATATCCAAGTTCAGACAGTGTTCGTAGAATTTCTGTTATCGCTCGCCAAAATCTTCGCAGGAAACAATTTACGTTCTGGCCTGTAGTAAGAGCTCAAGTTTCAGAGACGTAAGAAGGGATAGTTGCGAAGTGTACTCTTAGGATTTACTGCATCACTAGTTGCTCGCAGATAACTATCGTCCGTAACGCTTTAACTTATGAAATGGTCCCTTTGTACCGTACGTCTCTGTCTGTGTTGACTGAATGCGAATAATTGCTTTCGTTACTGTTGGAATATGGATGGTGTAGTTTTAACGTAATGGGACAGCTTGTGTTCTTAGTTAATGGCTTTGTAGACCTACGGTCTCTTTGTTGTGATAAAAACCTTTGGACGTCATTTGGATCACGTGACCGCGTGAACCTATTGTGATATATTATGTTAGTCAAACAAAATAACGGGCACGAATATGGCGCGGACAAAAATGAATAACGAAAACAGTAGATGAAAATGAAAACAAAGTTATTTGTTGTGTCAGTGAGCCGACAATATTAGGTCGCGTCGTAGGCAGGGGTTCCCACCTGATGGGTTTACCGTTGGCAACAGGGTTTAGTTGGTGTCACAATCGGCCGCCACTGCGCTGCAGAATTAACCGCCGCGCTCGGCCCGCTCTAAATGTCACTCTTATTATCGTCTGACACTTTGGGATTACCTAGGATAAATTGTTTTAACGTTTTGGAAGCGGCCATTTCACTTGACGCTGACGTTTGTTATCTTTCCGAATTAAAACTCCACTCCCTGAATCTATTTTCATTCGAGTTCTAGCGGACCTTTTCCAACTTGGTTTATCGTGCTTAATTTGGACCCCTGTGTGAAGCGAGTGAAGTCAATTTAGCTCGTGTTTGATTGGTTGCAACAATCACTTACGAGCAACACTGTCAACTTTGACGAACGAATGAAGTTTCACGGGAGGCTGGGCTGCACAGTACGTCTGCTAATACCATTTTCCGTTTGGCTAATAAGTTTAGCATGCGCTATTACCAATCTACCGTCGAGCTTGGCGCCAGCCGAGCGCCTCTGCAGCAATCAATTTGTTTCATGTTCGGACGTTTTGATTCTCTGAATTTCACTGGAACACGGCAGGGAGTGTACGCTGTACGCTCGTTGCGGCGTGTCTTCATTTGCAAGTTTATGTTGTTTTGTTTGCGTAGTCGTGTAACGTTACCTTTACGATTAAGTGGCGCGTTTAGATTCTAGTAAATACGAATGAAACCCACTTAGATTGCCGTAATTCGATCTCTAACTTTACGTGAAATAGTCTGATTGTTAAACATCTCACGGCGGATTTTCCATCTCCTAATTGTTATCGATACAAAATCGCAATATGTAAATGATGGGTCGGGCTCTTAGCAGCGGTACGGGGGCCCTGAGGGTCTGGCGCTGCTGCCACTTGGCTTCATTGACATTCGGATCACGAACGCCACGAACGATGTCTCCCATCTCGACTCGCTCGCGCCGATTGCATTAATTTTACCATTTTATAAACGATTTAATAGACAATCTTCAGATTTGGCTATTTGTGAATCTGTAGCAGTAAAACTGTTGAACGTTGAACGTTTTATCTCAATATTGCCAAGGAATATTCAATGTTTCAAATGCAATTCAGATACAATTGATCGTTTCATCAAAATAAAGTTGTGGCCTGCATTATTTTTGTTTAAGAAAATGAACGCTCACTCATTTTTGATGGTTCGAGCGCCGCATAATTTATTCATTAGGGTGAATTTTTCTCGCTAAGTCTCGCTCACGGGATGAAAAACTGTGATTTAGATTGCGGTTTGTCATTTTTCTATGGCTGCCTTCGATATATCCTCGAGAGTATTCAAATCAATCTCTGAACATTTTCAATTTATTTCAGTGTCCTTATCTGTGACAGGCTCTGCGCTGAATTAATCTGAGCGGACTGGCCTCCCTCGCCCCCGCCCGCGCCTCTCCCCCTCACCGGAAATTAAACGAATTAACGCCATCCAAATGTACATTTTTCACTTTGGGACTCGCGCATCCTATCGATGAATCTCCAGTCTTTTTCATCGGAAAGCAATCGGTGGATCTGTGCGTTTATCTGTCTTCGCTTAGATTGAACAATTGATACGTCAGTGATGTACGTAGAATTGTAAATTGAATTCTCGTTATTGATTCGTCTACGCTCCATTTATTTCGAAAGCGATTTGATTAAGCGTAGAGGCACTGTTATATCTTAACTAAGCGTGGCTTGTATATAATTATATGCGTGTGTAGTGGTAATGACTAGGGATACATGGTTAGCATACGAATACGTGCGATCCGATCGATTGTCTTCGCGTTTATCCTCTTTTAGAGAGGATAAACGCGGTTGAGTTTCTATTTTCCTGTTGAGAAGTTTCTATTGTTTCATAAAGGGCGGTATTGTAACATAAAAGCTGGGAATGTGTGCGGTCAATCGCTCAAGCGGTTCAACCCCTATATGTTCCGTAACTTAATGGCGCTGTAAAGCCACGTGCACACCTGCCGCGCTCCGTATAAAGCGATACCCGCTAATTAATTCTGTACTGGCCATTACTACGAATGCGATACCTACTATTACGGTGTCGTACCTCGAAAACAGTTCATAATAGCCTTAAGCCTCAAGTGCCTGACAAGCATAAAATGAAATCTTAATTAATTAATGATGATTGATGTTCAAATAACGATCTAAATTAAAATAAATACACCCACTTCATATTCATCAATTTAAATCAAAATACGAAATAAAGACAGCTTTCCAATTAACAAAATGACATCAAAAGTTTAACACTGCCAGTCAAAGCAATAAACAAATATTATTCGTGTAGATGAAAATACTTTTGAATATTATTGTTTACATTAAATGGGACGCTGGCACATAATTTAAACTGAGAGCTTTGCCGCTCATCCTCTTAACGAGCTCCACTGTCCAATAAATTGCTTCGAACTATGTACATTCTGATTAATAAAACTGATTATGTTTATCGCACGCTTTAAATTTTAAATTCACCGGCTTATTACTCATTATATCCAAAATGCATTCGTTATCGCACGCAGTATCCTGCGAATTGTAAAACGTTTTCCCGTTATCCTGCGGTCGACGTATCCATTTATGGACTATATATAATGGACTATATCCATTTATTTATATACGTTGCTGTGTTGAAAATGCCGAGAATAAAACTTGTGTTTCAATGTACCGGAGGAAGTACAGTAAAACACCTTAAGTGTTATCGTCGGTCGGGAGCAGCTGCCCCGCTAACTAACCGTGATTGCCCCCTCCCCCTCACCCCGGCGTGTATCATTTTTTCAACCCTCTCGGAGGACCGGCTCAACGTCGTCTTGAGATTGCTATACTTAGCATTAAATTGTGAGGCTCTTAAAGGGCATTTCGCGTGGATTACGCGGGGTGCGCCGTCTTTTTTTTCATTGCGCTCGTCTAGATTGCGCGCGCTTAGCTGCTTTGTAAATACCTTAAAGGTATCGGTTGGCATAAACTGGCCCCGGATCCGTGCTGACGTTAATGAGCCGTCCCTTTCGCTATCTCGGAGACGTACGGTTATAACGGTTGAAATTCGCGATACTTAGGAATTATCTCGGCCCGGGCCTTTTTTCGCTTACAATTTTTGCAAACTCCCATTTAGGGAAATCAGTTCTGTAATGGGGTAGCCGGTTTCATATTCGACAACATAATGCCCTCTCATCAAGTAAATTATGACTTTAATCTCATAGAAAGTTCCGCTGAGAATTTACCCGACTTTACTTTTAAACTTTTCCCTCTCTGGCATTCAGCGCTCGGTGATTTATGAAAACTAGAAAATTCTGAAGTGTATAAAGTATTTTTCATTGCTTCAACTAACTTTGTTGTCATGGTTAAAAGAGTTTCAATATTTAAAAGGTGTAAAAAAATATTGCGAGGTTGTGCATTTCATTTCCAAACATTCCAGCTGCATTTCACGCGTGCTGATTTTTTTGTAGAAAAACTAAAATGAAAACGGTGCGAGAACTAGATCACTTTACGTAAACACCCATTTCACTAGAATTTTTATGGGTTAACGTTCATGAAAATCATTGTGCTTTTTGTTTAGCGCAGAGTGGCTCACACGTGCGATCCACGCGATCGTACCAGGCAGGGCTCGTCTGCGATCGAACATTAACATCGGCCTATTTATTTCGTACGAACCTCTTTAGACTTATTTACTCCTCTTATATCGTCTATTTGGGAAGATAAAAGAAGTTAATTTTATAAATGGGCCATTCCCGTATAGGTAGGTAATCTTGCGTCGGCGGCGTTATCGGGGTTCAATCGGCCAAAGACAGATAGCGCGGTCGACACGCGAACGGCGATTGATTAGCCGGGCCCGCACTACCCTGACGGGTTAATAAAGCCTCCTGCTGCCCGCTGATTGCCTTGTAAGCTACCCATTCTGCTTTCCGCCCGAATTCCATGAATCGATTACTTTATGCAATCCATCATATTACAGAGAAATTGGGAGCATCGGAGAAACGGAATTAAAGTCCGGACACGAGTTTCGAAATTGAATATTCGCAGGAGTGTACGGCGCTCTGTGTGACTTTGTCCGTGCTTAGAAACCGAGTTATGAAAGAGCCGGGAAAAATATCATCAGTTTAATCTGTGCAGCTGCAAATTAATGAGTGTGCGAGTGAAGTGCCGTTATTAATGGCGGTCTGTGTATCTATTTACAGCTAAAACATTGAAACGAGTGACATTGGCAACCAGTGCAGCTAAAGTATCGCACACTATTATTTACAGGCGATCATTTCGTCGAGTAAATCTCCCACATGAAAATAAAAATAAAGCTTGTTTCTAGTCTGGTGAGCAATTAACGTTAGGGTGTACATTATGGCAGAAAAGGTATATGCGAACCCGTCCAAACGCCCTCTGGATAATAAGTCCCACTAGTTCGTCGCCCCGTCTTTCTATACCATTGTTTGACTAAGCTTCAATCACGTTCATCGACTTATTGGATTAGACTTAGAGTAAGTGAGCAAAACTTTAGTGAATAATGTTTATATAGACTACTACTGAGTGAGTAGTCATAACAAACAAGTATCCGTTTCAGATTAACAATCAACTTTCACGGGTGGCGTGGGATTAGGCAGGACCAAAACAACGGTTCTGTTTTAGCGTACAAAACTTTATTCCTGTTTGTGGTGTAAATTAATCAAAGTATATCGTATTGTATAGTAGGTGATTATAAAGTGGGTGGGTGACAGCGGGCGCTGCTGGGGCGGGGGGGTGGTGCCTCGTCCGGCACAAGTTTGGGCAACAATTCTGGTCCGCGGATCGGATTAGGCTGCGGGGCTGCTCGCGGTCACTAGCAGGTCTCATGAACACGGTATACGTTTCACAAAGTTCTTCCCGCCAGCGGAATTAGAAAGTCACTCACCAACAACAAATCTGGATTTACTTGGCGCTCTGGAAATGACATTTTTAAAGTCCCGTCTCAACGTCGGTCGGTCCGCACGAGCGACGCGCATTAGCCGAAGGCGGAATGGGATTCACGCGTTGCGTGGGATTATGCAACAAAAAACGTGCGTTAAACCAACCCTTTTTTTGAAGGGGCGAGTCGATGTGACGTGGAGTTTCTTCCGCCAAACTGCAGCGGCCTTGTGACCGACGCGGGTTCGCAGCCTAATTGTTTGACGAAAATAAATGACTCCCAAAATAAAAATAAACGAGAGTTTCGCGTTTCGAATTAATTTTTAACGTTACGTTGCCTTTCACTTTTACGTCGTAGAGTAGCTTAATCGAGAAAACAATGACACAAATAAAACCATTACGTTTCTTATCAACATCTGCTACGAAAAAAGTCTGGCATACTAACTTAATCTCATTGGGGTTACACGAGGAATAATTCGTTTCTGTACATTTTTGATAAACTCTGCGCCGAAGTGGGGAAAAACAAACTTTTTTAATTTGTCCGCTGACAATAAAATGTATTAAATGTTTCGTTCGCTGTTTAAGTGTTTATAATTACAAGGAAACATGGCGGTATTTAATAGAGCGATAAGTTGTAGGAGCGGACAGATAGAGGACACAAAAAAAATATAATTACCTTGTATATGTGTTAACATTAAACTGGTTCTAACCGTGATTGTTCGCACGCACGCCAACGCCCCCTGTCGAATATGGGTCAGAGCCTTTACCTTTAGTCTACGATTATTATTTACGTTAGTGAGTCGGCATAATTCTATCATGTTAGTCACTTAATCGCCTGAACTTCAGTGCTCCTTACTGAAAAAATATTAAAACCATTAATTATAATGTTCAGAGGCGAGGGCGTTCACTCAAATATTAACGAACGTTAAAATTGCTTTTATAGATATGACTACTCATTTTTAAATTAGGGGAAATGATAAATGGATACGAGAAAGAATATTTCTATATACAATTATACTGTTTGAGTCAATCTATTTGGCATTGATTTGTATGAACTTTGGGATTTTATGGTTCGATTAGTTTTCTTCTTTGAGGAACTGTACATCAAAAGCAACTGTTTCTAAATTCAGGCCATGGCAACACTCTGCTGGTATTAAGTCTCCGCCAAATTGCACTATAGCATCCGATCGTTTACAACCAGGTCCAGTCGAATTTTAAAAAGCTCTATGCTGCCTAAAGTTTTGATAAAAGGATTCAAAGCATTAATGGATTAAATTTTACTTTTTCACGGGGATTTTTAGATTTTACGAAGTCTCCATGACTTCCGAAATTGTTTTAGGTGCGGTAACAAAAGCCGAAAAGTTAAAATACAAAAGCGAAATTGCAAAATTTTTACACTCGGTTTTTTGACGAAGAATAACTTCCTCGTTCCGATTTATAACGTCATGTTAAATCCTGTATGTTAGTAAATACGAACAAATAGAATTGTAATCTGAATCGCAAAAGGTTGTAATTCCCTATGATAATCTTTAACTCAGATTACATACGTCAGAAATTATGATGATTATGGTCGCCTCGTAACATCACTATAATAATTAAGTAATTTAGAAGTTTTAAGCCCCTTCGAAGTCTCAAAGGTACTTTAACTTTGAAGCTTCGAATTACAATAATACCTGTGATTATGAAGCATAAAGATAAAATTTACACACTCAAACCTCAATAACCACATTATTTCGTGGAACAATCTAGAGTTTCGCAAACGCAATATTTATCCAAGTAGGTCCCCGCAGGTTTGCCGTGAGCATAGTAAAGTCACGCGAGGTTAATCAGTCTTCATTTCCTATCTATCAGAATACCGGTCGAGTCCGCGGTTGGAACCTCCTAGGGTAAAGCATTACCTATTATCAGGCGACTAGCTTCTTGAAAAATGATATTCCACCACACCTTGGCGTTGTCTCCTCGCAATAATTCAATGTTCGCTTTTATTTATAAACGGCAGCAGTTCGCGTGCCTACTTGTCACTTTTCTTTTATTTTACTAATGTACTTTCCTTCTTTTTGATTTCAGGTACGTATCGCGATAGATAAGTGAGTAATGCCTTCATTAGTCCGTGACGTCACGACCCCAGTAATACAACGTTTTTACCCGTGATTTTTCCCAGGATGTTTATGAACAGCAAAATGAAATTACGTTTGAAAAATTTTTACATGTTTGAATTAAAATTTTGCGGCCGTTTGATGTGTTTGTCAAACAATTTGGGCGCTTGACGTGTTGGGGTAAAGGATTGGAGGTTCTTTTTTTTATTAAATGCTTAATACACGCTGTTTGCCTGAAAGTGGTCGTAAGGCCGAGTTTTTGATAAACAAGCCATATAATCCTTTAAAATTATTTTCCGCCCGTATCGAACATATGAAGCAATAAAACAATATTGGTCGGTTCAAAACATCGTGTAACTTGTACTTTCAAGGATTTCTGATTTAAGTATATTTCATTTCGCATGGATAAGTTCGTATTTGCGAATCAATATAACTCTCATCTTACAAGAAACCTCGACACGATTCGAGTACCTATTGTTGAACAAAACGTAATTTACGTATCTCATTATTTCCAAGAAGTGTTTTCCGAACGCGATACTAGATTGTTTAAAAAGAAATCGCTCTGAACGCTAAGAGCACCCATTAAATCACTTTATTGTTGTTTAATTCGAACAAAGCTAGTTCCAACAAATTCTTTCAACCCTATTTCGCTGTACGTAATTTAAATGGGATGAAACTGTGAGGGCATCGCCGTACATGGTAAAACAATAGAATAGTTATCCCGGTCTCTCTAACTTAGTCGGGGGCGGATGATGTGAATTTTAATTACATTTTTATGATAGGAGCGTAGTGGAGTACGTACTAGAAGCGAGACCCCCCGTCATTCAAGCTGACTCTTCCGTTCACACATAAAACCGTAACCCCGACTTAAAAGCGTCATTGAGATGAACACAATCCAGCCACTAGTCTGTCGGATACGATCGATCCTACCTAGCTTTTGATATGAAAATTGAAAGTGCAGTTTAATAACACTTGGATAGTTTTACGTTACATAGATTGAAGAATATTCACCTTAAAATGTATATAGCATTATATGCTTACTTGAAGTATAAACCTTAAGGTATATGACCTTAAGATTTTATGCTTCCAGCTACTCACCATCCAAATTCTTCAATAAATCTGTTTGCTACAGTTTTCTTCATGACATAGTCAGTATAATCTATTCTTGTACGTAGATACTGCGGAGTTATGCTCTGATTTATCGGCTGCATACTGTAGAAAACTTCAAAATATTATTTAGAAGCCATAAATTTTGTTAAAATTTATAAAATTGCAAAGAATTCCTTTTGGTAAGAATCTACTTACTTATCTAAGTTTTACAGAATATAATGCCGGAATGATTGAATATGATATCGGACCATATTTCACTTAAAGATATACGAGATGGTTGTAAAATCCAAGATTCTTTGTGCATGCGGCCATTTATATCTTATTTCGTCCATTCGATTTTACGTCCGAAGGTTTAACGTTCGCACGGACAGATGTGTTGGTGATGCAAATAAGCGATATTTTCCGGTAAATCGGTTCGGTTTATGCGAGATCGACAATATGGACCCTCATTCGCACAACGCAAAACAAGAGAATTCCTTGGGAAAGCATTAGTCTTCGGGCGTGATCTACTGAGTGCTGAATGCGTGTACATACGTGGAGTGCCCAACCCGCTGTTCGCATAAATCAAACATCACCGGAATTAAGCGCGTCGGAAGAGCAAACCGAAAAACAAATCATTTTGTAGGCACCGACGATCACAAAAATACAATAAATAGAAAAAAAATTAAGCGTTTAAATGAAAACCGACAACAACAATGAAACGTGGCTTTCCATAAATAACGGTGCAGGCTTTCGTTACGGATGTGGGTAGATTTTGAGAGTTTATATAGCCGCCGAAGCGTGGCCGGTAAACAACGAGAGAAATTTGAATTATGAGATTTAACATTGAAATCGCTTGCTTCTGTTTTATTGTATAAAGATTTTGCCTTTGGAAATATTAGGAAGGGTCCTGCGGGCGTTCCGCCGATACCAATATATTGACCGAGGAAAATTAGTATGCCCACCGCGCTCTTGTTTTTGCTCGGTAAATTTTTGCAAAAAGGGAAATAATGATATCATAAGTCAAGGGGAGATAACCTAGGCGTGCCGTATTGTTTATCACGTCCCAATTGAGATTTTTCGCTTTACAATGGGGGTTGATGATATTATTAATTTCGCGTCTCTAAACCGTTGCTATCTGATGTTCCGTTGAGCCGAGCGAGCTTAAGCGTTGTATTTTTATTAAGCTACAGGCATTTCGGTTTATTGACGTGCCGTTGGTACGCCACGAGTAATCGTCGAGCTCGCTTACTAAATGTGGAAGCTTTATGCGAAGATGACAATGGCTTTATGAATTTTTAGCACGTAATCGGTTTACCTTGAGTTCGGGCAGACAATGAAGGTTCATAGCGTATGCGTGCGACCGGATGCGAGTCGCGTGGAGAGGCCGGTCCTTCATACATAGTTGAGTGGGACACCCTCGCAGCGAATTTAAAATTCACCCCGTAACGATGGGTAAATGAGGCCCGCTGTTTGGACGATGATCGCGATACAAAACGCTACACAACATCAGAAAGGTGTCGTATCTTATCTGTGCGCCACGTAAATCCGCCATGTTTCTTGTGTTAGTCTTTATGTATCCCCGACGGGCAATAATAATCTGCATTGTCGTTTACATGGACGATATTTTTTCATTGGTCGCAAAAACATTGGTACGTAGAGCTCGCGGCGCTTCATATCGCAAGTTATTACAAATGTTTTTTGTTACTCACGATATGTTCGTTGCACATTCACGTTTACATTACTTTTATTATCAGATTTATGTCTGTTAAAAAATAGGAGGTGTTTTATCTATGTTATGCAGGTAGCACTAACTGTCACGCTGGTCATAAAATACAGGATATTTTCACAGTTTATCGTACACCACTGAAAACTCGTAGTCAGCATCTCAGCTCACTCGAGGGAATAAAAATATAAACAAGATAGGATCCTTCCATTCTTAGACCCATTGTATTAAAAAGGTCGATGAAAATTTATAAGCAGAGAATGAGCTCACAAAATGATATAAGCTGATAATCCGGTTGAAAATCGATTGCACCGCAACAAAAGAAACGGCGAACAGAATGGAAAGATTTAAAAAAAAAGTTGGGAACTACACGAAACGATTACGGGCGATCGTTTCGATCGTCACGAGCCGCGCACGGGGGCGATCCGGGAAGATAGCCGCAACATAATATTACCGCTATACCCGTATCCGGCTCTTATCTTTTGTACGGTGAGCGCTGCATTTGATCCAATTTGCCAATACAATCGGATCTCGGGTATTGCAATGGCATTATCTCCGACAGTCGTGGGCCGCGCGGTCTCTAATGCGATCTCTACGAAGAACTTTCGTTTGCTTCCACCATCTACCGCCACTTACCTACCGCTGCCTCCCTCCCCTATTGACAATTAGTTACATCTACTAAAATGGTGAGCACTTTCCACTTGTACCTACACTTTAAAATGGAAGTTGTTTAACTAGTTTTAGATAGAAATGTTAAGAGATTGTGTATGTTTATGTTGGTTAAATGACAATGTAAACTACAAAGGCATCACAATAATGTAAAACATATTTGACTTTCCGACGTTTACTTTAATAATAAACTTATATACGTCCAAGTTGCCTCATGTTATTCAAAACATACTTACATATGTAAATTATACTAAAACGCGCATAATCACAAAAGTAGACATGTACCGTAACGCGACCGACACAAATAAAATATTCAATTCCAAATCCCAGCGACAGACCCGACATAACCCCTATAATTCCGTAAAAAAAGTTCCGTTAAAAAATGTAAATCTTTTGCCGGTCAAATACACGCATAATAATTTGAAATCCAATCGGCTGGCCTGCCTCGGCGCCCTGGGAAATCCTTCAAGGTGAGAGGGCGCCGGACAGTGGAAAATCTTCCCCTCTTCCCTCCCTGATAAGATTGTCCAGTGCAACTCCCAAAACGCAGAGGGATTGAAAACTTCTACCGAAACGAAACCGAACATAGTATCCTGAGGGATCAATACGTTCGGAAATATAATATCTGGATAGTTCGCGCTCGACTTGAGATTCTGACTTTTTGCAATATTTTTTTCTGCTATATTAGTTTAGTACACGGCCTAACCCGCGGCGCTGAGTTGTTTGAAATACAAGCTCGCAATATGCCCGAAACAATTTTGTTAAGAATTAAAGTACAAGAAACACTTCTTATTTTAATAAATATCAGGTAAAACTTGTTTTAATGTTTGGGAATCTCTTGAACGCTGAAAAATATGCAAAAATATTCTGAACTTTTTAACTATAATGAAATTATTTGAAATCTTAGAACAGTTTCTTTTCTTTATGTTGAGTTAGGGGGTATTATTTGTACAGCGGTGTACCAACCTAATTTGTTGGTCCTGTGAAGCACGTTGAGTACGTCGTGCGACGTTGTTATGTCGTCGCACTGTCACTGTATACCTCTGAGACGTAAATAAGTGGGTTTGCGAATTTTTCCTGGTAAAGTTGAGCGGTTGTTTACACTGAAAGCGGAGTCGTTTACTTTGGGGGCTGGGGACGGGGGATCACTAACGTAATTAGCGCAGTTTGTCGCCGTCTGTACCGGCGTCAACTAACTTCATCTTCAGAAAAATGTATTGAAACAATCAGAACTTATTAGTGCAGTGCTCCTACTGAAGGGGAGTGAGAGCGCTTGAATTGAAAGCAAATCGAATTTCAATTGTCTTTGTAGTCTCCCCATCTCCCGTCAATTGTTTCACAAAGTTCTTTACGGATATTCAAGTCTGCGACGTTCACGCACTTATCTTTAACGTGGAAAAGCAGCTTTTGTAATACTCAGTAATTAATAGAGGGATTATGAACAGCTCGATATTATAAGGAAATTCTCGAAAGAAAACCATTTCTTCTTATTAGATATCATGAATTACATTCCCCTTTTAAGATCAAAGCGCGAGCGTAAAATCAATTTATCCGTTATCAACGGAAACCGAAAAATCAAAGCACGTTGCATTACGCACAAATGGATACAGAACCACATCGATAACATACGGCAAGTTTATTTTTGCTAGAGAGAGACATTCGATTATACCCTTGAACGTTTCTAATTTCCTGGTACTCGAATGTGGTTAACGCAATTTCCGAGACTATGTATAAGGTACCTGGGGACGAACGGGGCTCACTTCTGGGGGACCATTATCGTAAAATTAAATAAAGAGTCTTTTCAAATTATACGATTGAGACTGTCAATAGATATGGTTTTTATTTAAGTGGGTTAGTATTGCTCTTTGTATATTTATTTTTATATTGATATAAAATAGCTAGGCAGTCGCTTCATTTAGAATACATGCTGTATTTAGCTGCATCCGTTTATGCTGAAATCGACCCAACAAACTTGGGACGCACAAGACACATGATACTGATACTGTAAGCCTGCGTCATCCCACTGCTGGGCAAAAGCATCTCCAGACTTCCAATTGTCGCGATCCAGGGCCAATGTGGACCACTGGTCGGTGGTCTTGTCTAACTGCGCCATCTTTTACGAGGTCTCCCGCGACGCCTTCTGGCTGATGATTGTTTTTTCAATATTCCTTGTTCTAAATATTTTTACATGTAATAATGATTGTACATTTTCTGATACGAAGAGACTAAAATTTTTTAATTCACAAAAAATGGAAATTAACAAGCTATTATTAATATGGCATAAGTATATTTTATTTCCAATACTACTTCAGTATGCATTAGCCTAGTTGTGGGTGGGTGTAGGAATTTATGATTGAGAAGAATCTTAGTTGAACCCCGCTCCGTTGAACCGTGTACAGGGTTACCGAACCCACTTAAATATCTTTAACTCACTTGAAGTATAATTATAAATAAGGGTAAAAATAAAAATCCTTTTAATTTAACAATTTCCTTCTTTTTATTCATCTCACATTCTTTCAGAATATTCTTTCTAACTTACAAACGCAGACATTATACACCAAAATTTTTCAGTAAAAATGCTTGTTTTCAATAAAGCAATATTCTCTTTATTAAATCCTAAATCATAAAAGAAACTACCAAGACACTAAATTCTACATTCTTGATTAAAGAATATTGACATAGCTTAGAATAAAAGAAAAAAGATATAAATATTTGACAGTTCGCTACTAGGGAAAATGTACCTTATAAAATGATTGACAATATACAGAGCTTTTTGTCGAGTTACGCCACCAAAATCTCAAATGTAGTTATCTTATATTGTAGAAGAAAAGTTTTCCATAACGCGTCAATGTTTTTTCAGGTTGTCGTGTTCGAAACCTTCCATAATATATTTGAAACATTCTGGAAATGCCATCTTCTAGGTACATTAAGATAGTACTACGCCGTAGCCAGACTACAGCTACGGAGTAGTGTAGTGATTCCAATGTATATTCGGTAGACGCAGCTGATTGACTAACGTAGCTTGGTTACGGCCGGCAATGGCTACGTGGCTACGCAATCTGCTACGAGAAATGTTACATCGAGAGTTGTTTGCCTAAAAACGTACCTTGTGTAGATTTTATGTAGAATACAGTTGGAAATACGTTTCTAATAAATATTCTTATTTACTAAATTTAAATAGTAATTAATTAAAAATAGCGGATGTTCACGTAAAGATGTGTCTCTCAATCACTTTATAACCTGTAACTGGTACAAATTGACTTTTTTTTGTGGCGAACATAAAGCAAAGAGAGTCCCTAAATTCTCTTTTTTGCATGCATTCACCCTCACGTCACCAAACATTTTTTAATTTTCAAATTCACTCCACTCAATCGACGGTGGCACTCTTCGTATTCGTCGTCATTTATCATTAGCTTCATTTATTTTTGTGCCTCGAGGAGATATGATTTATCACACCAAGGCTACGAACGTAGGTCTGTTTTTGCTGCGCCGCGAAGATATTAATCGTTATCGTGCGCGTGCCACGAGTCGTTTGTTTTCGTTACACTGGCACAACCCATTAATTATCAATGAACGTCCGGCGGCACTATGATGAAGGTACCGCTATGTCCCAAGCTTTTCCAGGTGACAGGCGCCTCGCTATCAACCCTTTTTAAGCCTCAGCATTTAACGCCGAGTGTCTGATGTCATAAAAGTGTCCGAACCGGGAACGTGCCGCGGACGTTAAATTCGTGATTAAATTGTACCGAACGGCCCGCTTTCCGCCGTAATAAAAAAATAAAGATCATCTTCTGCCGCATTATAAAATGAGGCTTTATTTTCAATGAATATATTAGGCAAATTCTTTAGAAAATGTTATTCGTGATTATTTTTTATTACTTCTGTTTTTGGGTAATTTCGTATTTTTTGTGAATTTTTCAAGGCTCCTTAATACTTCCTTAAACTTTTCCGTTTTGTAATAACACTGGTTTAATCAGATAATCTTCCGCAATAATTCGCAAACCAGCGAGGCAACCATTATTTCAACTATGTACAAGTTAATAAAATTTATGGTATATTTCCAAACCAAAAACAGCAATTTCAAAACTAATAAATTAAGCCAAACTGCCTATAAACACCGCTAAAGAAGTAGTACCTATAGATATCACTTGCCGAAAATTGTTTTCTAATTTCTCTTCGGTCAGTGCTGCCATCTGGCGTGGCACGTCGTCCGCCATGACATATTGATAGATGGCGCTAGTCATACGCCTGATTGATCGTTGACGTCTCTGCGAGTCTGGCGTTCCTATCGTGGCTTCACTATACATACAGACTGAAAATTAATGCCAAAAAATGTGTGCTCACATACTGGGCAGAATTTGAGAGCAGAGAATTTTTGGAAGCTTTAAATGAAAGCGTCAAAAGTTGGACAGGATGAAAACTTTTTGTTAGATCCATAATAACTCATCTTGTACTTGCTGATAACTGTACTCACTTTTACAATATTGTGTCTGTTTCTTAATCAACGATACCCCGTGTCTCATAAGAATCAAATATCATAGACAAACTGGTCCTTTTACCCAATAAGTTACCATAACTCCTAACACACACAAACCAAAACACCAAATTATTCCTCACAGCCCCACTTTAAATCAAACTCCGTTAACGCAGAGGTACCAATCGATGCGATTGTAATAGTAAAGTTTGTTTCTAATTGAAGATTCCCGGGAAGCCGGGTCGCGAGGGTCGAACGCAATTCCAACGATTAATGATGCGAGCTAATCCAACTAAGCAGAGATGGAAGGCATCATGGGATTCGTCAGGCCGGCTTACCATTTGATCTCGAATAGTTGGACGTCCAAATTATGTTCATGTTTGGTAATTAATTGTACGGTTTATTGGGGAAGATGTGGGTTTCGTGGTGTTTGCTGAGCGGTTTATTTTTAACGCCTTAGTGGGTATGTGTAATTGTAGAGGGTGGATATTAAGAAATATAGGTGGGGGACTTGAAACGTGAAAATGTTTTTTAGATATTCGTAAAAGATGTTTAAATTGGAATAATCATATAAAGACCAACTCGCCTAAAAGCCTTTTTGCAAAGTAAAGATTTATACAAAAATAAATAAAACTTCAGACCAAAATTTCGTGAACGAATAAATCAACATCCAGGGGCTCACAGTAAAAACATTGCCCAAAAAAATTAGGCCAAATCAGACGGCAATAAGAAACAAAAGCCGACCGTACATTTGCTAATGAGACTTAACCAGTCCTTCCAAAGCGAGACAGGCTCAAACGTTACTACCGAAGATTAGGACCAAAACTCGAACACACATACATGTCACCGAGTTGCCTTAGTACCAGATGACACGCTGCTTCATTAGCCAAACCGTATTATCTAAGGCCTTAATGATTTCACGCTTCCCTTCAGCGTTTCGACAACTTTGATGACGGGAGTAAGCCGTAATCATAACGTGAGTTACGATTAAACTTTTGGTTTTATCTTCCCCCGCTTGTTGATTAACGGAGTTCTACTTCCTATTTCTAATCGATGCGAAGTTAAACTCTTTGGCAATTAAGTTATGACTTCGATTTGTTTGCAGTTGGAGATAGGTTGCAATGATACGCGGTTTGGTGCTATTGGTTTAGGTGTAAGTTTGAAAAGTTGGATTTAGAGATGAGTGTTATAAAATAATTTACGATTAAATGAAGAATGAAGAGACGCTGCGTCGACCCCAAATAAATTTTGATAAAACCAGGAGAATGATGATCGTGATAGCTTGGTTTAAAATTAAAATAAATTATAACACCGTCTTTATTTGCAATTCCATAAACCAATCATATGTTACTGTAAATAAGAGACAAATTAGACGAAAGGCTTAAATTTTTAATTCATTTGAAGAGCTATATCTACGAAACCCGTTTAAATTCCGACGCATCACAAATTCATACACCCCAAGAATCTAATTCAAAACAAACTGTGAATGTATCACTTGAAAGCTTTTCCTTAAACCGTGTACATTTGAAAACGAGAAATTACGTTAATATTTGCGAAATTTTAACATTACATATTCACTTTGTTCATTTAAGTACACTAGCTAATCCACGTGTGTGTGCTCGCTCGAGTGCGTACGAGAAACCGAAATAGCTAAAGCAAATGGGTAAATGTAAGAACAAAAGCAAATTAGCGTTGTACCTACTTAGAGGAACGCTCCGACGCGTGGGAAGGACATATCGTGTGCAGGTGAAACACCGTATTACTTTATTTGCTTACTCGCGTTTTGATACTATAATCCTCGTACTACAACGTACGACGTATTCAGACGAATACGCTTTTGCCGAACAAACCTTTATTTTATCCGCGTATCGTGAAATATTAAGTCTTTTTTCGATTACGAAGAACGTCGGCTGAGTTCTCGGAATACCTCGTGTAATAATGTCTGCTCAATGACTGCGGATTTAAAGCGATGAACTGACTTGTCGGAATTAGGTATTTTATTCTTGTTTTTTTTTTTTGTCCGCACTATTAAGTATCCAATGAAATATTTGACTATCTTCTCGAAAATTCGTGCTTAACTCTGAAAAGTATCCACCGTATACTTAAAATTGTTTAAATTACAATTCTTCAAATTGACGCGAACATCCTAATTATAAATCTTTCTAATACAAAATAAACAGGACACCACATAATGTTATCATTAAAACCATTCCGACTTCATTTTAAAGTACATAAACAATAAAATAAAATTAAAACTTCTCAAACTAGTGTTCTTACAAAATGATATTCCAGCCAGAATCACTTAAAGCTTACACATCCACGAAGTGCTACGAGAACGTTGCTACGCGGCTACGGCGTAGCGTGTATCTACAAGCCGTAGCCGCACTGCGTTACCTACGAGGCTCGTATAAATCTCACTCGAGGATTACACGGAATCTCTTACAAGTTCTTGGTACCTCTCAAGATATTGCCAAGTACACTAAAAGTACCGATACGGGCGAATTTGGCATGATAAATTGTTTATCGCCACTTAAGAGTTTCTAAATACAGTTCAAGCCGAATGTCTCGCTATTTCTACTTGCTATTGTTTAAAGTTTTATGTTCGGTAAAGACTTGAGTGTTTCTGATTTAATGTGTCTGATTCAAATAATAAAAGTAGCTTATAAATTTAAATATGTATTCTGCTTCGTAAATAAATCTAAAATATTTTTTAATTGGACCAAGGGACTGATATAATGGAATATCAATCGCCGAACATTTAAAAAAACCTATGTTTATTTTTTATTATAATATGTCATACATGTTCTTCAACTGTAGCTCAATTTAATTCAATAAATAATAATTAATAATCTTAATAATGACACCATAAAAAATCTTCTAACCCTGCTTGAGATTTCAAGGAATACAGAAAACATAATAACCCCAGTGCAATATAAAAGGTCGGTGAAGCAACAATCTCAAGGCTTAGTTATTATTTAACCCGACGTCCCTTCACGTTAATGGAGTCATCTTCTGTCAGATACATCTTTAACCGGACTCAGTAAACGAGCCTGCTTGTAAAACCTTGTACTTTTTTATTTGATTTTATGTTGGTACATTTGTTGTTGTTTTTTTTTTGAGAACCTTCGTTGCTAAATAATAACAGCCGCACGGGTCGATCATCAAGGTTAAGCCATGCTTGCCGAGGTCGGTCCGTGGATGGGTGACCATATTAACATACCGAGTTTCCTCCGTGCCACAGAAAGCGCGTTAAGCCGTTGGTCCCGTCTGTCATTTGTAGATCTTTGACAGTCGTTACAAGTAATCAGAAGGCGAAAGTCTGACATCCAGTATTTGGTTGTGGCTGTCAGATAGGCAGTCGCTTCATGTAAAATACTGATACTCAGCTGCATCTGGTTAGACTGGAAGTCGACCCCAAAAAAGTTTGAGAAAAGGCTAGGCAGATAATGAGGACATTTTTTGTTGTTGAATATTGTAGGTATATTTTAGTAACAGTTTAGTATGGACTTGCATATTGTTGTTTAAAGACATGCTGCGCCGACCCCAAATAAATTGAGCTTAAGGGCAAGAGAATGATTATGATGGTTGTTTAAAGTAAACTTAAAACATACTAGTTTTTATTAAAAGCAATCCAAACAGCATATTACTGTCACTGTTTTATATGACAACCATCCTACATGATGCCCGGGTACACCAATGTTATTGGGATTTTACACTGCGAAATTCTCAATAGCAAACACGAAGTCTGGTGGTTTTGTGCTAGATTGATGGCAATACTGGCGAAATGTGGCAGTATCAGGGATTAAGTACACTTCTGCCTAACCCTTCGGGGATTATAGGCGTGATGTTATGTTTTATAAGAACTCTAATTGACTACTACTACTCGTGATATAAATTAATATATGATAACTACGTGCTACCCGCGACTTCGGTCACGTGGAAATTTTGATGGGTTGTAGGGGTATAAAAAATAGATTTTGGCCGATTCTCAGATCTACCCGATGTGCACACAAAATTTCATACAAATCGGTTCAGCCATTTTGCAGGAGTTTGGTAACAAACACCGCGACAAGAGAATTTTAGATATTAGGTAATACCTAGTAGTGACTAGTGAGTCCAAAATTTAATACAAAAGCATATTTTCAGAAAACAAATAACATTATTTTTTTTAAATGCTGATTAGTTATTTCGTTTAGGTTTCAAATATTTTATACACAAAAGTAATCTTGATACCTCTACGAAATTACCAGGGGCACAGTAAGTGTGAAGAGGTCCTCTATTTGGATTATGACACTATAGGCCTTGGGAGGGTCAGAGCGGATAACTTCTCCTAATCCTGGGTTCTGAGGTTATAGCCGGCATTGAGACACCAATAAACCGACACCTTAGGAGCAGCTAAACTAGAATATTCAAAGATATTGCCTTCAAAATATTCAGGTAAAATGTATACCGTATACCTTGTGTACAGACGAAAATAATTAACAGATATTTCAACAAATAGATTTTAAATGAAACAGTTAAATCGGTAGATAATCTGTGCAAAGTAAATATTTAAATTGATAGGTGTACTGCACATATCAATTATGTACGATAATGATAAAAAAATAAAAGTAGTGCAAAGACTTAAATGTTTATTTGATGTATTTTAATGAGATTTTCGTGTAACGAAAGTAATGTTTTGTAATCAAATAACTTAATTGACATGTTTTATGGAAATAAGTGAATCATTCTGAAAAGTTTATTTTAAACGCATATTTGATTCAATGATTTGAGATATACCTAGCCATTTTTAATAATATAACTACTTTAAAAAAAAACCCCAATAATAGAAATACAATAATAACGTTTGCTGATAAAGTCAGGAAAGTTGTAAAAGGTAGCACCTAAACTATTATTAGGATAGAATATGTTATTTATGTAAGGGACACTACAGGATTTTAATATTATCAATATGGGCTAATAAACAATCTACATAATTAACATTCTGGTATTCTGAAAATAGAATTTCAGACCAAAAGGTTTAGACCCAAGGTGTTACTTAATATTAACAAGAATGTCTTTGATAGTAGTTTAATGTTATAAGTGAGTCGGGCTCATAAATTTTAGTTAATCAACCTTAAACCGCCTCTAAACTAACGTTCACTAGGATTTCAAAGGGGGTTGTTCTGCAAGTACACAGTGGCATTGTTCTCTAAATTTTACATTCACATTAGACGGAAATTTCGTCTCGTCCTGATTTACGATCGGCCCTCGAGGAAGGAGCATCTAACAGTGAGATTATTTATTCCCGCCGCTTGTCTAACACTCAACCGACGGTGCCGGCGCGGGGCCGGTGCGGAGACGGCGCGGGGACGGCGCGTACACCGACGCCGATTTGTTTATGCTAAATAACCTGCAACCGAACTCGAACGGCGCACACTCAAAAATAATTTGCATATTTAAATAAAGAAGCGCGACACGACAACTTTCGCTAATCCGCCGTCCACCCATAAACTTGTTAATTCTGATTAGCCGCGGCCCGCTGTCATTATTTTTGTAGATAAATCACTGCGACCGAGGCGTGTCCCTTATTAATAACTCGGCGCCGGGCGAAAGAGTTAACGGCGTTCCGACACGATTGTTACTAAACCGACGGAATTTTAATTCGTCTCGGAGTTTATTAAGTGCGTAAAGTTTTAGCGGGGCTTCAACACGAGCGGTAAATTAAGTGAATTTGCTCGTAGGCTCGAGGGGAGCCGCCCGTCTCTCTCAATCTGATCACCGCGATATTAACAATTTTAATTGCAGTCTGTCATTTTGTTTACCATCTTCCCTTACTTATTCTTATGTTCTTTTGTTTCAGGTAAGAACTCCAATGACATCACTAATAACACAATTTACATCCACCGTAAACGCTATTTTGTATTCCGAGATATAGAGGTCCTGCATAAAAAGGTAGGTAGTAAAATGGAGTGAAATGAGTGAGACCCGTAAAACTCTTTTCATACAATATTCAATAGAAGATATTTTATTATACTGAGATTTCCACAATTTACCGATAAATTCGTGCTATATCTCCTGTTTTATATCCCTCTGCAGGGCAAATTTGTTTCTTTTTCACGTGATACAGTTATAAATCTAGCAGTATGCGTACGCTTCTTTGGTTACGAATCTATTTTATGACCGCACACGCCGAAGGTTAACCAATAAAACCTTTTAACAGCCGTAACTATTTCGTTATAAGTTCCGAGTACGCAATAAAAACGGTGAAACAGAAATAAATCTGGGGGCACAATGGGCGCAGGGCGGCGCGGGCGCTCCTCACCCGCGCAAGAAATCAATCACGATCGGGCGCGCGCTTTAATCGCTCCAATTTAAGTTTTTCCTTTCTTGATAGAACAAATTGATGGAAATAGTTGAACGTTAAATATTGCGATTCGTCGAGCGCCAGTGTACAAACTTCCTCTTACGCGCGTTTACGGCGGGCCAATAAATCTCGGCCGCTTTGTGCCGTCTCTCGCTCAACATCTTCAGCCATAAACGGCACGTGCGCTGTTATCTGTATTTTTGTAACGACTTGCAACAGAAAAAATGTTGTTAACGTCGCCATGTTATTGTTCCCCTATTGTTTCACCGCCATGCAGGTATTGTTTAGTATCGCACAACCATGTTTGGCTCGCCTCCACACAAGTTTGCAAGTCATCGTTTTTATTCAGTTGTTGTTCACAACGTTTTATCTCTCGCTCTGAAACGCGTCTCTGAATTAGACATATGCTGTCATCCTCTGCTTGTGCTGGAGATGAGCTTAGTTCCCAAACTAACCCAAAGATAAATTATTCCAGAACATTTCTCATCGCGATCCATTCTTTTCTCCGTCGACAAAGCGTCAGTGAATCCTAGGGACATATGACCGTCCTTATCCGCAAAATAAAATGAAGTCTGGTGGCGCGCAGTTACTAAGTAGCATTGCCACATGCTCTCGTAATGTTTGTACATAGTGTTCGTACACACAGAGGTCCGTAGTGCCTACATTGTCGTTTTGTATACGACATAAGTATGAATCACAGCTGATAAGCATAGCGCGCAGATTTGCAGGATCGCGCGACCGCGCGTTCGCTGCCAAGTTTCTTGTGCCACGCCTACACATTTGCATCATACACTGTACGTACATAGAACCTACATATATTTCGATAAATGTACGTATCTGCTGCAATTCGTTCGCTGTAACTACCAAAAACAGAACAGAACAGAATCCTTATCGTGATTCGTGTCAAATCAACTCAAATTAATATTAAACGGTGGTATAATTATGATTTTATGTAGCTAAATGCGGGAGGCAGTGGTCGAACCGTGCCGGGCGATAAATCAGCGTTTGTTGCGAGCGTAAACAACCGCAAGCCGGTCGCGCTCGGCGTCCAATCATTACTCAAAGCATTCGAGTGCAGCAAAAAGCGGACTAATTGCGCTCTTGAAGGACATGGACCACCCCGTGCGATCTGTCGCAAATGTACTTAGTCACGTTTATTAGTTTTTCTGTCTTCAAAGATTTCTCCAGAGGCACGCTAACACCGCTCTCCAGCAGTACTCAATCCAATCTCAGTTTACTAACATTTAAATCACAAATTGATTCGCCCGTATTTATTCGTATCTCATTGATTCCTCGCCACGACTGGGTACTACATGCAAAATAAAATGTAAGTAAATAATAAGGAAAACGCGACATAAAGGACAAATAGGGGAGAGGCCGGTAAACAGAAATATAGGGACGAACGTCGCGCAACAGAAACTTCAATAAATAAATATAAGACGAACGAAAATTTTACTTTTTATTTTAGAAAAAGTTTTGTTTTTAATATTCTTCGTGTAACCTGTGAAAAGATTTCGTGAGGGGTATACTCGTTTTTGTGTAGAGGAAACTTGTTTTGCAAATATTTTTCCAAAAGTTGGTTAATTTCGAAAAGAAAATTCTCTGGTAGCGAGCGAGAAGAGGTTTAAGTTTTCGTTCACATCGGCCCGGAGTCTTCGGGCGGCGGGCCGGCCGGAGTAAACACCTCGCAACTTGCCCTTTTGGCGAGTTCTAAGAAATTGATTTTTAAACTGTGCACAAGTTAGGACGGAAAAAGCGCGAAACATGATAAAAAAAAACTATTCTAAGACGAAAGTTTGGAATGAAATTAGTTTTAAGCGACAAGTTCATTTCAGTTTTTTACCGGCGAGCCGGTTCTGCAATTGCTCGGAGATTCCCGTGGAAAGTTTCCCAGTGCAGATTTTGATTACACACGCTCCTTCAAGAAGTTTCCTGCCGGATAGGAATATTAAATCTTATTTAAGTTAGACATCCGCGGCGGTTCGCGTTGTTATATCGAATAAGGTGCTTTATAAACTCTGAGTGCGCCGGTAAACTTGCTGACGAGAACATTTTAACCTTTCTGTAGGATTCGTCTTAACAAAACGCTGCTTTTTCATATTCCGCTGCCTTGAAAATAGTAAACTTAATTCACTCTATTTTGTAGACGGCATCGGGTTTCATTCTCTAATGGCTTTATGTTTTACCTAGGTTTACTCGGAACTGATATTAACGCAAATATTTGCTTCTCTCTGTAATATTTATACACGATTGTAACATTTACTTCTGATTTTAGGAACAACCTTTTAGGGTGCTCGCCACGCTCCGTCGAGATGAAATAGAGTACCGTACAATCTTCCGTACAATTTTAGGAACGCTTAAATTTTAATTGTGTAGTAAAAGTACGGTTATATAATAATTACGGTGAACAATACGGCGGAGCGCGGCGCGTCCCGCTGCCGACTTCGCGTTACATGGTGCATTTGCCTAATTACAGCTCAGTTCACTGGTGTGACAATTCGTGATTACCGAAACGGTTATTTCTGAAGACATCCACTCTATTCGGATTACGTTTTACAGAATGGCTCAGCCATCATCCGCCATTATAGCTCGACCTTTCTTATTTAATAAAATACCGAACATTTTGGGTCGTTCGCGCCAGTAACACGATATGCAGGCAACAAAAACCCTAAGTGAACCCCGACTCCTCATGTAGTAGGTATCATTCGTCTGAGACATTTCTTTCGAATCTCTCCAAGGCTCTTACTTACTTATCTCATATTTCTAAAAGTTGTGTTTAACAAGTTATGAAGTTAATATAAGTCAGTCGTACGGCTGGCAGGGAAAAGGAAGTCGAAAAATAGAGTTAGTGCAGAGGGTGGAATCGAAGAGCGGCGCCGTGGCGGCGGCGGTGCCTCGTGTTGCCGTGTATTTTGGGAAACAGCGGAAAGTTTGGCGCGTCCTGCCCGATGCACTCCTCGACGTGGAGTGACGGGACGCCTACCGCCGCACTCGAGGTGCTCCGCATTTCTCTAACTCCCTGAGACAGGCCTGTCTGATATTTACGTCCCAATTGAACCGACACAACAATCGAATAAACTCCAAGACACAACGTAAATAAATTCACTCTTACAGCACAGTTTGAGTTTTAACGTTTTACTGATGTGTGTGTGTGATGTAACGCCACAACTTTATAAAGAATCGTCTTTGCGACTTCTGGACTCAATTTATTTACATTCCAAGTATCCAATGAAACTCTCAGTTTTTCATTTGAAACCCACTGACAGACAGTTTAAAGCGTTTTCCTTAGACGAGAAGGATTTGAAACGAAATACTGTTGCAGAGCCACTGTAAACATCGAAAAGGCCCAACTCTGACATTTTAATTTTATTAAACATCTCCCGGTGCCCGAGATAAAGTAGATTTCTTTCGCTGCCAAGTAAGAATTTCGACTCGTATAATAATTTAGATTACGTAGCAAGCAGTGAGCGTTCATTATCGTTCTTTTGTACCTGATTTCGTGGAGATCTCATTCGGATAGAGCGGCAGTCCGCGGGCGCGGGCCTCCTCTCCAAATGGAAAGTGCGAAAATGAAATTATAAAGCCCCGCGATAAAAATAAATTAAATCGGATTTCGCATTTGCCAGTAGCCAGGGTGAGGAGCGTTTTGTAGTCCACGGATTCCTTTCTCTTTTTAAATATTTGTTTTAACAGTTGATTTGTGGCGTAATGAGAAAATTCTCACTTTGCAATTTTTCCCTTCCCTCTTTGTAATGGTCGGACATCTTTTTAAAATTTTTCCTCATAATATTTTTTAATGTGGAGCAAATTTTGTCGTTGCTTTTAAATTCAGATGGAACGAACATGAATCTTAAAGACATTAGTAGTGCTTGAAGTTCTCTGAGAGCGGTGGCGCGCTGCGGCAAATCACTCTGCATTCTCACCAACGATTATTCAAATTAGGTAACGGTACGACAAAGACGAATGGTACTAATATCGTTCGCTTCGCGATCGCCGAGCCCGATAGTACGCGCGGTACGTGCCCTACACACGCGCAACAGATCGCGTCCGCCGATAAACACCGATTGATCCTCGCGATATGCTTTTTGCGTAAATATTCAAGCAAGTTTTATGCAGGCTGAAGGCTTTGTGTTCACCATACTCGTAACGGCCCACACACAACCCAGATACGGCCTTAATTAAAATATCAATATACCTACATTACGCCACGTGGAATTCTAATAGCTTTAATTGTTAGAATGACCCACATTCCATCGACAGAAATATGAAAACGATTTATACTCAAAACTCAATAAACTACCTAACAAATGTATATATGTTATAATAAATATATGGAGTAGGTTTGTCAAGTATCACAATAAATAACTACCTCGAAACACCCAAAACTGTCGCTACGGAGTGTTTTAAATAATACGCTATTTTGTTATAACGCTCCCAAAAGTGTAATTTAGTACCGATTTTCTATCCTAAATACGTAATTTACTCGCCTTTTTTCCTTACATTATTAGTTAATTCGGAGTAAAACAATGTAATTATATTTTTATTGCTCATTCTATGTCCAGTAAATCGGGGTTTCAAATCCCGGAGGTCGTTTTAAGTGAACCGACCCTACTTAATAGTCGTCCTCTAGGCGCGGGGTCAGTGGTGCGACACTAGATGCTTTTGTTTATACTTTGCGTCCCCAGTGTTATGTAATCATTAGTGTAATTGTTGGGATTAAGTTTTCTCTCATATAGAGCCTTTTGCGATTAGGCTGGGAGTCCGGCGAGTGTCGCAGCCGGCTAAGTCCTCGGTTCAATTTGCGACAGTGGATAATAGTGGCGTAAGTGGAGCGTGCGGACGCCCTTACAACAAATACATACAGTTTCGTTCATTGTCTCCTAAATAGAATTGACTAGACTAGGCTTCTACTTTATTTACGATTTATGTGTAGTGATTTGTGAACTCCTGAATTTATATGAGGTTTATTTTGCCTAAAGCCGAGCTTAAAACTTTGTGGAACGCTCCCGCTTTTTGAAGAATTCTTATTTCGATATAAACACGCAGTACGAGTAATATCTAAGATAAAAAGTGCATTACCAAATTGCTTTTACACGCCGTTAGCGACGTCGGAGGATGACAGCTCGTTCGCTCGTCATTTTATAAAACAGGCCGACACCAGAATTTTATTAAAATTTTGACTAAATGTGTGACACGCACGCTTTTTATGCCTTTCTAAATGTTTGCAGTTTTATTGGATCTCATATAAGTCTGTGGATTCCTGCGTTTGCATTTATTTGTTAGTTTTTATTTGGTTTGAAAAATGTTTCAAAGTTATCGAAAATCATAAATATTATGGATACATTTTCCACTATGTAATCTGAACTTAAACTAAATTCAATTTCAATTAACATAAAACCACCCCTTTTAACACGAAAACAGTACCTAAATCCTACAATTCCGCTTAACCAAGACCTTAATATCAAAAATAGCTCACGAAGAATACTAGCGCGCCAAGAAAGCGAGTTCTCTTTAATCTAGTGACAAAAGCGTCACCTGATTCAGCGAGCCGAAGTACTCTCTGTTCACAAACGTGGAGGAATGAGGTGGAAGAGTGGAAGGTACTTGGAATTACTTCCTAATGAAAAGAGGCTAGGAGTGGGACACAGGGGCTCGTCATGCGGCCGCTAACGAACGCGGTGGGCCACTCGACTCGACTCAAGTGGTCACAGACGTGAGCCAGCGCTCGGCTTATTAGTGCGAACCAGGAAGATCGGAATAGACGCAAATTGTGTTAGGTTTTAAGGTTTGTTATAGCTGTAATGTTTGGAAAGGAATTTCCAGAGATTTTACGCTGTGTTAATATGTGTAGCTTATAAAAAAAAACACTAACTAGGACTAATGATTTATATCTAGAGAAGTTTTAACGGAAACTTTTAATTAGACCTGAAAAATGTTTTAAGAAGAAACTGAAAGTCATCTATTCCGAAAAACAAATGTCTTAAAAATGGAATGAATGCGGATCTCGAACAGTCATCTACTATACCACTCAAAAACACGTAGTCCGTACCTCATTTAGTACGAAATTTCCATCTCCTCCATAAAAACGTAGGCACATTTTCTAGATAGAACTTAAAAAATGCGATAGACAGAATAAATTTCGCCTCATCTCCATTACTTACGGTACGTAGTTTATCTCAAAACGTTTACCTTAAAAAGGTTTTACTACTAGATATACTATTTTATTAGAAACACAGGTCACGACTAACTGAAATTTGTAGTTAACTTACAACGTATAGAGCTAAGCTGGGTATTTTATTTGTGTACTATTATTTAGTTTCTTGTGTATTAAAAAGAAACGTAGGTAAATTGTTAATTTGAATTTATAGAGACACTTTTTCTTCTAATGATATGTTATGTTAATAAACTACAGAGTAATTTATTTAAAATTTAATTAGTACTCTGTTTCTTCGGTCTATATTAATATTGACCTTAATAAATGAAAAAGTACGTAGGTTGAAAATGAGACTCTTAATAAAAAAAATAATTTATTTACAGCAGTAGCCTTTAATCAATTCATATACGTAATTCCACTTGATAATCCCTCCCGTATCTACATGCAGCAAAATGTTGAGCTCTATACTTACAGCAAATGTTGAGCTATGTCCGGGAAAATGTTGAGTTGTGGACTCGCGCAATTTTACAGTGTTCGGCTATTTTGGTCAAACATTTTTAGATGGGATCGTGGTACATTTGCATTTCAGAAACACCCGATGTTTTAAAACCAGCTAAGTACTAAGACTGTTTGTTTAAAATAATAAGAGAGGTAAAATCCAGGGACCAACGACTCATTTGAATTAATCTCGGAATTGAATAAATATTGATTTGTGTCGTTCTGATTAGGATAAATTGAAACATTGTATTTTCGTTTACGTTATAATCTGGATTTATTCCAAGCTCGTGTGAATCGGCTTCTTTTAGGCAAGCGTGCTTCACCCTAGGTCGCATCATCACTTCACAGTTGCCGCCAAACGCAATTTAGTATAAAAAGTTGGGAAATGTTTAGAAATTTAAAACTAATTATATTGAACTATGTACTGACTGTAGAACGAACTATATTTTGCATGGTTCACGGATCGTATCCCAAGTGCTGATTACATTTTGAAACTATCAATTTATAAAGAAGTGAAACGGACAATAGAGCTCAACTTTCTCCAATACATTCAAAACCCAATCAAAGAAACTCAAACACAAACACACTACTCATAAAAGAAAATAAAAATCGAACGCTACAAGAACCGCAAGTATAGCAGATGGCGTCCGATACGTTTGTAATGATTCGAATATCGTTCAACTGCATAACTGGCGAGATCAAACATTTTTATTTGTTTGCCCATTCAACCACACGACTGAAACTAATGAAGAGGAGTTTCGATTAAATTAATACGTTTTATTTCCCTTTTTACCCCCGCCGGTACCGACGGACGCGTGGTTTTTTTCGTCGGCGGTTCGTTCAATGTTTCATAACTATAATTGATAAAATACGCTTCATTACTTCCGATTTGCTGTTGTGTTTCGATTGCACATTTTGTTCCTCTCGATTTTATAACGATATTGCTCGTTTTGCTTTTGTTTTCACGTGATTTTTATTCGGTTTAACAGGTAGCTGGTTAACTCTAAGAGTCTTTAGAATGGAGAGGTTGTTTCTGCAACTGCAGTCTCTTATGGGACTGTATATAACCTGTTGCGAGGAGTTCCTCCGCACGATTTTGTTTAACTTAGCTTTAAAGATTTTGTATATTGTATCGAGTTTAAGTTGTATTCGCAGGTAGAAAATATCCATATAAATATAAGTCCGTGTCAGATTATAGACGAAGGAATTTGTCGTCCGCTTGCTAATGAGTGTGGAACTACTTCCTTTGATAAAGGCCAAGGAAACGCTAGGGGAGAAACACATGACATACTATATTTAAAGCTTGAATAACGGGCTTGACAACCCAGGTAAGTTTTGCTCGCATTTTATAAAATATTCAGTACAAAAATGTAACTAAACCTCACATTAAATCACGGCGGTGTCCAAACAAAAAGACAATAAATGCAATTAAACGTGATGATTACCACTTTTTCCCATACAAATTAACAAATCACACAAACAACATATTGGTGGCTGTAATTGCATCATTTACAAACCATACGAGCGTGTGTCATGGATAATAAAGCTTTTGGAATTAAAATAATGCAACTAACGACTGCAATTCAAATTTTATGTGTTTTCACTAAATAATTATGTCGTTTTGTCAGTGAAATACAACAGTTCAGTGAATATTTATGTCGCTTGTTACCTTGTGGCGGCAGTTATTGGTACAATTATGTTAATAAATACATTCATCAGAAATTGTTTACACCAATTTTGTTGAGTTGTTTTGAACAGCGACACAATTGCTTTTGGAAAAATACATTATACAATGTCTTTACTTATCAATTATCAACGTATTATCAACCTTTTATTACTACTGGTTTCATATTGCTTGATTTAAGCAACCTTTTTTAAACAGACGAAGTACAAACTGATTCGAAAACGAACTGAAAGCTAGCACAGAGCTTAAATCCGCTTACACTCAAAAACCATTGCACTCCACAGCCAAACGACATACAGTATCTTCAAAACGATACAAGTTTTAATGAATACCTCGTTACAATCAGTTCGCTATCAACATACCAAAGTATACAGAGGAACAGAGTACCGCAAGATGCACAAACGCGGTATAATTTCAAGGTAAAACGAAGTTTAATAAGCAACAACCGCCGATATTCCGCGCTCATGTTAAGTTTCCGACTTCAGTTAACGAGGCTATGTGCAACACGGCATGTTTTCAACTGCTGTTAACACGATAGAGTTATTCCTAACACTGTTATCGTTTAAACTAACATTGTTAATATTAATATTGGTGTTATTCGTAGAGTGTTTAGTTGGCGGAGTTTAGAACATCCTGTGTTTAGTTTCGATTATTATTTTGGAGGTATTTCATGCAGAGTTAAATTCGCGCACACCCTTCAAATTAATGACTTGTTACAAGGTTCAATTTCATCAAAAGAACTTTTCATTTGATAAAAATCAATTTCGTCTACTTTATTGGAAATTAAAACGTTCAAGAAAAACCAATACGTAGAAAAGCCCTCATAAAATCATCATCACCATTTTTAATTAAAACAGTAACTCGTAGTGATTCGTGGAGCTATTCTGAGGATATCTAAAGAGAATCAAATCTTACGACGTCGGGTAATCGTGGAATCAACCACGTTTATAAATCTCATTAAGGGGGAGTACCTACTGGCTCAGTTGCCGGTTGCCGGCTGCTGCCGTCCTCGTTTTCATTTCGCACGTTTCAAAATGATTTAATCGTACGAATCGTACGAAGTGATGTACCTAGAATTAAAATTCTGAAAGGCTGTTAAGTAAATTGCGACTGTTGGACGACTGTTGAAAGACTTTTGGGCCGGATGACGCGTTGGAAATAGGTGCTTTTGATTGATTAAAAAGTTGAAAGTTTGTGAGTAAGGCTGTAGAGAGAGTGAGTTCAGACTGTAGTTTGAAATGTGATCGATTTTAGAATAGGATGTGTTAGATTTTGTACAAGCTTTGTTGTCAGGACATATTTATATGTGAGTCAATTATCATAAAAGAATAAAAAATGTACAGGTTCCGATATATTAGCATCATATAGTACTAAAGCGTTTCTATCACATCAGGGAACTCCGACTCAATTAAATGCTTAAATTAAACAAGTTTTTCTTTCATTTACCATTCAAAAAACTAAACCACAACTTTAATTCCAAATCGCAATGTAATACGAGAATCAGAACTACTCCGCAAAATATGCAAAAAACTTTTACTTCAAAATTTCAATACCGTGCAACGCAATCTCAGTTGGTCGGAAACAAGACACGTAATAGCCCCCGCGTATCTTTTGTCCGGGCAATCTGAAGAGGCGCGGAGTACGACAGATCGATCCGATCGGATCTGCCGGAACAGTGCGAATCGAACACTCGTTAATGAAACTTCGCCCGCGCAATTAGGTAACCGTCTTGGTTTTATTAAATTTAATCAAGAACTTGTGTAATATTACGCAGATTGGGCCAATCGAGCCGTATACAAGTTTCGATAACAACGTAGTTGGAAACTAATTTGGGAAATAAGCGCAGTTATCTTGGTTTCTACTCGATCGCCTTATAAAAAGGGGATCAATGTTCTTAAACAAGATTAGTAGATAAGGCGGTGTTGGCGCCGAAGGGGACTGTGTTCTTTCTGAGTAAATATAAACGAGGTTGTGGACGGTTCAGTAGCTCCGGTACTGAGGGATCATCTAGCGTGCTCATCAGATACTCACGTTGATTTATGAAAATTACCACTCGCCTATTATTTTTGGCAATTTATTTGCAGCAATGTTATCATAACTTTTGAAACGGAATAATTAATATTCATATTATGATTCGATGGATTTATGATTCGTTTTATGCAAATGGGTAAATCTCGAAAAAGAAACTAGAGTTCAGCATTTAAAATCAATTTAACAATTCACCGTTATGAGTTAGCATTATTCAAATGAATAAACCATATGAATACGAAAATCAAATTAAAACAACAGTGTTGTGTTTGTTTAATTCAAAATATCTGTTTTTACACCTGCTAAAATATAATTTTCGTTAGCCAACAGCTCCCAATAAATTGAAATAAAACCAGCACGTGTAACACAAACAGTCTTCCCTAGGTCCTCGTATTAACAAACACATAAGTGGGTTAAACCGGTCCGTACGCCGGTCGCCGGTCGTACGGCACAGTACGGCGTTATCGCCGTGATAAGAGCCGGAACCCGCCGGCGACGGCCGGTAGGTGCTAGGTACCTATCTGCCATGCCCCATATTGCTTTCACACTTCTCCTTAACACTTGATTTTCGGTACAATTTAATATTATTTTGATGAGTGTTTAGCTAGAAATTCTTAGGGGATGTATTGCAGGATTTAAAAGTTTACGACGTCAAATTTTGAACATAGAATGAAGAAATTAGCGATAAGCAACTTGTCAAATTTATAAAAAAATTGTACTACCTACTTAGAACCTAAACAAAAATTGTAACTTCTAATTAAATAAAAAGAAAACCAAAACGTTACCAGAAAATGAAACAAAGAAGCTACTGGCAAGCTATTACAAAAACTACAACTTTAAAAACATTATCAGTTAACCAAACAAAGATTCAGAAACTTGGTATTGTGTTGCACCTGAAACCACTGAGGTACTAACCAACAAGTATCGCGCAGTTTTAAACAAAGCTATGGAGTATTACCATAAACTGTACGTAAAGAAAGTAAGGAATACCTTTTTTGAATCCAAAATGTTAGTATTAGGCGGAAAAGTTAAGTCGAGTCTAAAGACGGGACGTAATCGTGGAACTTTCCTGAGTGCAGCCAAGTCGTCGTGTTTACGGTAGCTCCTGAGTCGCGTGTGACTCGACCCGACTCGACTCGACTTCAAGATTAGAACTATTCACGTAACTCCGACCAAACTTTTTAGCAATTCTACTACTGGCACTTAAAAGCATAGTTATCGCTTGCGAAGTAAACATTCCCCCACTTTCTTATTCATTCATGAAAGTTCAAGTGGAATCTTGAAGATATAGTGGCAGTGCATCTTTGATGGGAGTTCCCCGCAAACATTTTTAACTTACTATCTAACTGTTAATGGAGTTTTAACTGAGTAGTGGTGATGGGATTTCGATATCTGAAGTTTTTATACTTTATTCTGAACGTTGTATTTAATATGAAGTCATTTACTACCTATTCTTCACTTGAGATATATTTTATTTTTAAAACAATGTGTTAGCAAAATGTCGTATAGTTTGCCATGTTGACTATGCCATGACTCCGAAAAAAAGGCATGCTGTCATTTATTGCATAAGTTGATTAATGATCTTTAGTATTATGAGGAAACCTAAGTCTGCATTTCATTTCAAGATAGATCTTCTAGTATTTAGTATGTCTTGTTGAACATAGCCAACATTAAATAACACCCAAACTCAACACAACCCTTGCAATGATTGCTCTCCATTTTACCAACTTAAAGTAATTACTTCATGTGGAAAAGACATCAAGATTGGTTCAGTGATTTTCTATGAGTAAACAAGGGTACACATACCAACAAAGACAGAAGCGCTTACGTACTCGTACATGTTCTTGAAAATTGTTCAACTAACAACTTGCGAGTTAATTAGATTACACATTTAAGTGAACAGGCGAACAGACCATACAAGAAGTTTGCCGTAATATCGACGCAATGTTTCGATATGCTTACTTGATGTATGATGACAAAAAATCAGGTCGCCATTAAGCACTTACGCAAATATTTTCAGCTACTAACAAGATCCGTTGACAGCTTATCAGAAAACATGCCATCAAAATGCCTGTCAAAAAAACAAAATGGTGGTATTTTAAAGTAGGTAGATAAACTTCGTGAAAAATCCGAGCGCCAAGCTAACTGGGACACCATAAGAATAGGGTGCACATAAGCTATAGCAGCATTTATACCCGACATATTTAAGGCAGTTTGCGCGTAAACGCCCGGAAAGGCGATGTTCGCGGTACCGGGCGTGCGTGAACATATTTTATCTAACATCCGCTTTTCACAGACCAGCGGCAATTATCGGCGTGCTTTGCGCTCATAACAGACCCTACCCTTACAAATATCTAGATCAGAGATAAAAAATCCCGTGTAACATCATTAATCTACGAACGAACTGTAATTAAGGTTTCAACAAATCACTAACGGCGTATCGTAGATGGTATCATTGCGGCGTAGCGGAATGGGGGCGAATAGGTCGCTCAGGGTCATGTATGAGACAGTGGCACGCGAACGCTGATTTTACTTTTATTGTTCGGCTTATCTGTGGCCGGAATGGGCCTGCGAAGACAGCTTACATGCCATAGATTTTGCGTGCGGTTACTTAAATAAATGGGGAGAGAGAAATATGTTGAATTTTGCACCTACATTGTATTAACGAGAGGTGAACTTAACATATTCAGACGACATAGTTACAGAAACACTTCAAGCGAGCGATCCAATCTAACTAGAGTAGTTTTAAATTAATGCGAAAAGATTCAAACGTTATATGGAGAGTATTAGTTTAAAATAAGGCATAACTTTAATAGTAAGAAAAGTTTCTTCACTTTGTAGTTTAAAGGTCAACGACCAAAATATAAAAAAGACCTTTAAAATATTATTGGATTTCGTAGAATCACAGAAAGGTAGAGTTTATCTGCTTACTAATACATTAGCCTGTTGCTAGGCCAAAGTTCCACCAGACATTCCTCAGTCTCCTCAGCGGCAACACATTACCGACAAATAAAAGGAAAACACAATTAAAACTGATTTGTTACTTATTGCGTTATTAACAATCGGATATCATATTTTCCAATAACACGAACATTTTCCTCATTACTTTATTGGAGCCCATAACAATCGTGCGGTCAAACTTATTAGTAAATAATATGATTTCCTTAATATACGTAAAGATATAATTTTCATTTCAAATAATTAAGATCTTTACCTAACCTTCGTTTCAAACGTTAACGATTCGTGTATTATTTTAGAAGGTCAGAAAATATCTATTACGTTTATGTTCATTAGTGGTGTAATGGGACCCGGTATTCCGGTCTAGCAATTAGCGAAAATAATTGTTTACTTATATACACGGATTCGCCAATAAACGAACATAAATATTGAGTGGAGACGCAGTTTGGGAGCCATTAACTTAATTGTAATCATTAAGATGGTATTTAAAGCCACATGGCTTGTGACAAATATCATTATCATTGTTTTAAGTGTTATTGGAAATGATATTGTGCTATTTGAGTAACGTGTCGCGCGCATATTTACAGAGTGCTTACACGTAGTTATGAATTAGTGTGAATTAGTGTCGAGTCAATAACGTTGTATTTTTAATTCGTTGTTGTTATGTTTGTTTTGGAGAAACTAGCATGTTTTTATAGTTGAGTTTTGTATTCAACTTAATGAACGATACCGTCGGCTACGGTACTTTATGTCAAACAGTTTTTGAATAGGAAGAAAGATTATCCTTCTTTAGGTAATATTCCTCGTTGGTCGAGTGGTCGCGATTGCAACTGCTGAGAATGAGGTCTTGGGTTCGACTTCCGGGTCGAGCAAAATGTTATTGGGTTTTTCCGTCAGGAATGTTTCAGTGGCCGCCACGGAGTCTGGATTCGTGCCTGGTGAAATGTGGTACTTTTAGGTACTCCGCGGCCTAACCCTTCATTATGAAACATGTAAATGTAATCACCACATACAGGTGTGATGTTATGTTAAGTTATATTTCAGTTTTGTAAAAAGAAAATTTTACTCATCAAGTAGTACGAAAGGACATCAAATACTTATCTGAACACATGTTAAGCCACTTACTTCCGTAAAAAAAGACAAAAAGCCACGAAAAAAAAAACCGCAGCCAAGCCTAACGAACTCGAAACTTACCAGGGCAACATAAAACACAGCGGTATCTATAACACAGATGAAAATGTTTATACAGGGTGTAAGCGGTGAACAAATTGTTGGCTTCTCTTTACCTGGCCCGGAGTTTTCATAACACCGCGTAGCCCGGGGCTCGGCGACAATTTGTAAGACACGACTGAGGATTTGCTGACGACCTACAGTAAATATATTCTTGCTTTATGAACCAGTCGGAAGTTTGTCGAGGATTGATTAATTGTGTGTGTTTCTTGGAACGTCGGAGAAACTTGCATAAGGTAACTTGTGAAAATTAAATACATTTCACCCGACATTTTCGCTGACACAAAAAAGTCCTGGTCGCCTACCATGACATCTTAAAACATTCTTGTTTTACTCCTTTTACAGTGTGGGAAAGAGATGGCGCTAGACATGCAGTATAATGTCTCTTTCCCACACTGTAATAAGAGTAAAACAATTACTGCTTTAAGACGTCATGATAGGCCAGCAGGTCTAATTTACACTAAACATTTCTCTGGTATATGACCCACATGCTTTAATTGCAGCTTGTAGAAACTTCGGGATAAAATATATTTCCAAGATTATTCACCCTTTTTCTCATACCTTTTGCTTCACAATCGATAACCTACATTATATTTGAGCCATCCCTACTTTCTTTCTAGTTTCGAAAGAATCGGAGTCAAGTAAATCCTTTTTCCACAAACTTTTTCCATATAATACAGGAACACATGCACTTTCCCACATGTAAGTATCAAAGTTTTAAGAAACAAACGTGTTACACTATAATAATGATAATTCACATTAAGTTACATGCAATGGCGGTGTATAGCAGATGTTAAGGTTTCCACGCTATAAGTAAATAATGGTGTTACTGAGGCATTAATAGGCGTATAATGGTGTATATAATGAAGTTTGAAATTATGGGTACAGTTTTCAATTCTAAAGCAGTCGGGCAATATTAGATCACATTATTTTGCTTCCTTCATTATAACTTACCTACCAAATGTTGAACTCGCAGGACTTCAAAAATAGGTCAAAAGTAGCTTATTCCTATTCCAGACTATTATCTATCTGTGTGTCAAATTTCATTCATATGCCTTCAGGCGTTATGGCATCATTGAGTAGCAAACATCCTTTAATCAAAACTTTCGCATTTTATAACAGTAAGATTACAATAAAAACTCCAATAATCCTAAGTGTTAAAGCAAAGATGCAAAATGTACTCTTTCACTCACTGAAGAATAAATATCTCTGGTACCCAAAACTTTTTCTCCAATCTTTTAAAAACAGAACACTTACAAATTGCACCCGCCTTTGAATGCATTGTCAAATAAGTACTAACTTGGAAATCGTAAACAGTTTCTTGATACAGAATGTTTTCCGTATAGATAAACATTTTAGCGTCTTTTCCAAGGCTTTCGACTCAGTAACAAATACTAAACTTCTTGGCAACAGACTTCATCGACAAATGACATCACGTTCATATTGAAAAGAGGTTCAAGTTTTCATGTAAATACTTCTTTATATACAGACTTTTCTCCTAATCATTTCGAGTTGTATTAGTTCCCCGAAGGGTTAAAAAGGTCTGAAGGGAGGCAGTAAACCCAAAAACTTACCATTTGGAAGATAGACTGGTCATCAGCTTGCTAATGAGAAGGCCATTTCTTTGTTGGGAATAGCTAAACACCTGGGCACAGGATGTGTTAACATAGGTCCTGAAATAATTAGTACATGACAATGTATACTAAAAGTTGTACTACAGACATTGGGAAAATTGTTAACTTTAACATCATTTTGCATATATACCTACATAAAAGACTAAGCACCGATTTAACAGATCATGCGATAAGAAACGAGAGTTTTAGCGACCCCTCCCATCATTTAACTAATCTCTTCAGGAAACGACGCCATAACCAATCCTTTAATCTTCCGTTTTTCAATAACCAAATATTACAAGATAACGAAGGTTTTGCAAAATATCTCAATAAAACTTTATGAAGCTGTAATATGCTAAATAAAATACTTGATCTCGTCTTTAGCTATTGAGAGGCGGTGTAATTCGGTTGTGGGGCTCGCTGAGCGCTTCATTTTTCTTCCATTAGTTATTCACGCAGGGATCTTCAGGCAGAGGGCCGATTTCACGAACTACGAAGAGATGTTACAAACGAGAAAAATGCTCACTTACCTACAAGTTTTGCGAATTGTTGGCAATATTCACAAGTTTTTACGATGTTTGTTTCCCACTCCCCCGGGCGGGATCAGTTGGACTCGTCGCATCTGCGTACCATTCGAGCGGTCATGTTCTATCTTTTGATATATATTCGTGCTTAAAATAAAAATTTAAAATGTTCCGTTGTTACCAGAGATATAATTCAAAAAGAAAATACGAGCGAAAATGGATGTTTCGCTTGATATTGTTATTTTAACACTACAGCGTTTTCTTTGAGCGTTACTTCACTCGATAAAAAGTCGTTTTAAAGGTTTTTGATATAAGAATATTGCAAGGTAAAATGTAGTTATAATAAATAATTTTTCATATTTCTCGCAAATAAGAATTTAAATTTTTATACAGTGGAGTGAAAATTACTTTGCATTATCTATCTCTCATAAAATTGAAACAGCGGCTACGAGGTATTAAACAGGTGAACATAATGCAGGCAAACTACTTTTAGTAGTCGTTTTATTTGAAAAGTTTTACAAAGCATTACTTTTCTAAGTCTTAATCGATGCCATAAAAACGCCGTCACATTGACGACACACATTTTAGAGGGTGCATTCTTAAGAGCTATAGGAGGAGTGACAGGGAGGGGGAGCGCTTTGTGGCCGCACGAGACTTCATTAGAAGCGACCATCGAGTACCGAGGGAATGCAACGTCACTTCTCCCCAGCAAGGAAGGAATTGGACCCGACACTAGACCGCAAAAATTAATGATATGAACAATGTGAATACATTATTGTAAGTAACTTGCAGAGATGTAGTTATTTTAATATAGTAGTCGCAGTTTAATATGCAAATTTTGGGTTATGCAAATATGTGAAGTGTTTTAGACAGTACTAAAATCTTGGTAAAAACATTTATTATGCGCAGAAACATGTTATTAGTAATGTAGATTATTAACTACAAATGTAGCTGTCCATTTACCTTGGCTACTAAATATCTTTGCATCCTATTACTTTTATCTAAGTATTTTCTTAACAAGAATATCGTCGAGAAATCTTGTCGTTTGACAAGAAGTAATGTAACTTAAAGTATGGACAGAAAAATACTGTCTTTCAGTAGTCAAACAAAGTTTTTGTTTAAGTATTGCACTGCTAATTAGGTAAGTGCAATGTCGAGGCGAAACTCAAAGCGAACTGAGGTATTACTTTTTAGCTTGTTCGTCTATAGCTTCACACTTTGTGTATGTACAGCAAACTAGACGTCGACGACGAACTTAAAGAGGTTCGACTCGAATGTTCTAGCTTTTTATCATGGGATATCGACATAACTTAGAACACAAATTGGAAGATTAGTACCCACAATGGACCTAGATGTTAGATTACGGGCAATTTTTTCTTACGGAGAGCCTGTGTTCAAGTAGTAGGAACCATAGAAATGCTATGCTGGGGAAAGTAGTAGAAAAAATCCGTACTAAAACCATTACATTTCAATCATTTAAATCCCTTTCATCCAATACAAAATCATACCCTTTTTAATTCCAATCTACGATTCTCTTTTCAATACGCTACCTACGCGTGAAATAGCGACGAGGAAATATCAAACAAAAAATAAAAAATCTAGATCACAAAACACCCCCAATCTCTTAGTACCTAAATACACCTACAGTATTATTATCTTTCCATTTTTCTAGATCTAGGCGTCAGTCTGCGTCAAAATCAGAAACAAAACCTCTCGAAATATCTGGCTATATAAAATAGAGAGGTGAATTTCTCTGTTATTTTTGACAAAGCGTTTTTTGTACGAGCCCTCCCCTAAGACTTATAAATAAAAAGGCTTGAAGAATAAACAAGAAATGTGTGCGTGACCACGCGTAAAAAGAAAGATAAATATTGTGGCGTAGTTAAAATCTGTAAAGCCTTATGCTGTATCTCCCGAGATGCATCATTATGGGGGTGTGGCGTGCTGCGGAGAGTTGAGTGGTTAGGGAAAGACCGGCTAGACGACAGACGGAAGCGATAGCGGGGAAAACAAAAACAATATCTTGTACGTGCCTTTCTTTTGTTTTAAAACCGTCTCAATTATTATTTTTTTACTTCAACAAACTAAATGTCGTGTCTAATTAATCAAAATACCTACCCTCAAAATATGAATCTGTTACACGACAGCAGAATAGCGCAAGAAAATTTTCATTCTCACTAAAATATAAGTGAACTAAGCTTTATCTTGATTAGAAAACATAGTCTAGTTGTTATTTATCACACAATATTACATGAAATAAATTAAAGCCATTAGACCAAGACATTATGTGAGTTCGTTATTATTTTACTCTGGTTTGTTTTTAGTTAAATTAGCACTCATTAATTTTAGCTTAACGCAATTTGTTATTTGGAAATCTAATTAAGATTGTATTATGCGGTGCAAAGAAATGAATTACTTGCTTCTAGAAGTTTTATGAAAACTGTCCTTCCGCCTAACGCTGCGAGTGTAACCACAGCCTAATACCTCATTTAAAGGTGTGTTTACATAGTGTACCTACTCATCACGAGGCTACGTCTTTGCCGAAGTGCACACACGCCACGTCTTGGCATAAAGGTTTTGAAAAAAGTTTTTTGAATACAAAGATTATACACTTCTTTAAAAAAAGACACCTCTTTACGAAATTGTATGCGTAGTTTTTAAAGATTTATGTATTTCACGTGTTATTAGCGCATGTTAGGCTTACATACAAAAACTCAGGTATTATTTCTTTACTTGGCGGACGTATTTCATTGTTTTTGTGAGCAACTGTTTCGGTACTTTTCCAACCTTTTTGACCTCTTCAAGGATACGTCGAAATGACTTATTCGACCTTATTTACACCTGTTAAGGCGTAAATACGTAGTGAAACATAGTTTCACCAGCATTATGATAATCCTGGCTATATTATTTGAAACGTCAACATACTTGCTATGTACGAAACATAATATTGACTTAGTCAATAATGTGTGTTCAGACATCTATTAGGTCTTAGATTTAGTTTCATGAAATTAATTACAAACCTAGGATTGTCATCAAAGTTGAAGCCAACAAAACACGATCCAAAAACAGAACTAAACGAACATTTCCATAGCTCAAACCCAACCTGTTACATGCAAATCTTCAAAATGAAAACGGCGGAACCCTGTCTGAAATTAAACCAAACCGCTCATCGCCAACTTATAATACGTTCGTCGTTATAGCATGTATGGTTGTGTGCTCTTACATGCAAGCTCGGCGTTATTAATATGCGCAAATCATGCAGATGGCTTCTTCGAGACGAGAGGATCCCCAAAGCCTTAATGACTCGCCCGTGACTTGAAACAGGCACATTATAATGCTAGCGTGACAGTGTGTGACTAAGTGGATTGAAGTAATAGTGTAAGCCATTGTGTCGAGTGGAGGTAGGGTTTGTTACGTTTTTCAGAGTACCCTAAAATGTTTTAGAGACGTGATTTTAGGAATATTTTGCTAGGCTGTTGAAGAAAGGTTAGAATTTGAGGTATATACTTGACTCTTGTTGTGCGCCTACCGTTATTCAGAAGTGTCAAATGGCTCAGAATTATTATTCTAGAGAATTATGTTTTATGAATTAGAGTTTTAGTATTTTGATAACTTAAATCGATTATTGACTCTCCATTAATAATATATTTTGGGTAGGTAAACAGGACAACAGGCATAATTATTTAAAATACTTAAAATCTTTTTATCATCACATATTTCATTTACGTCTTCAAAGATTTATCGAAGTTAGAATTAGCTCAACACCTCTCGACCAGATTTCGACGCTTTGGCGTCGAAATCTTGTTTGTCGTTCCTAAAATAAAAACATCCAACAATTTTTACGTAAATCTTGACCTAAAATAATGATACATGACATTATGTATCCTCCAATTTTGTTACACATCTGTCTGAAAATTTAATCCCATTATGCCCCCGTCTAAACATGTTCTCTGTCCTGGAAGTACTCTCGTGAACAAATTTACTATTGTACCGCGAATTATTTTCACATTTTGGTACGTTACAACCATGTTTTAGATCATTTAAGTAGGTCACTACCTACATGTTTATTGGAGAGAATAAATATGTGGAACAATTTTCACGACGTCTTGAGTGTAATTGTCTCTCGTTTAAAAACTTTAACTTGTTAATTTCCCCAGAAACGTTTCAATTTTGATAGAATCCTAATCTTGAAACTATGTTAATCACACTCACAGCTCCTACTACCAAACATGGCGTAAACTAAGGCGAACAAAACTTGAGATCAATTATTAACCGCGTGTAACCAAATAGCGAATTACTATTCGTCTCAAAACTAGATCTCGCGGCGGCGTAACGTGCTCTAGTGAGGATTATACGACGTCTCCGCCATATCGGATGCTGCGATAACCAGCCACGTCAATCCTATCCTCGTCATTATCGTAAATGTTAATGACCACGACAATTACTGGCAGCCTCCAAGCTTCATCGAGAGGCCGCCCCCGAAATTGAACATTCCCAATCTATCGACCGCTGACCGATTTGTCCCTCTATAAACTCCTTTCATTTGAGCGGCTTTAATTAAAATAGTTTCACGGGAAAAATAGTAAGAGGCTAACTTCGTTTATTCGCAGCCGTCGAATTTTTCCAGACAGTATTTTTACCGATGCCTATTATGCTCTTATCGCCCGCAGCGATCTATATTGGCTCCCGTTTCCTAGATCCCCGGCCTAAGTTTATAAACATTACGACAACAGCGGAACGCATACGATCGGTGCTCGCATTTGATTGGAACTAGCTTGGAGCTAAACGACGCGAATGGAACGGATCCGCACGACCGCAATCGCATATGCCGACTGTGCAATTCGGTTATGCCTCCGCACATATGATTATTATCTGTGCTTACGCAGCCGTTTTCATTATTATGTATATTGCGCATAAAGCCTAAATGTAACCAAAACCTAAGGCGCGTTATGGGCTGTGGCGTTTAAGTGCAGATACCCCTTAATATTAACAAACATCTTTAGCGTTCATTAAATCCGTTATTATACTTAATTTTGGTACTTTCCGATGTAAATAGGAAGTGGAGTAAAACAACAAAATCGGGTGACGCCTCAGAAAATGGGACGATGCAATATTTTTGCAAGTAAAACTTTTGTGTAAAGGAAATGAGTTGTTCGCTTCCGTACAGAAGTAGACGCATAATATACAAAGAGGCGACCACTCTAGAGACAATGGACGGCCGAGTAACTTTCAATATTAATGATGCGCCGAGAATGCACACAGAGGCTGGCGAGTTTCAAAAGCCTCCCATTGATACTCATTAACTATTGATTCATAAGTAATACCCTTTTACCGAGCGGGTCGGACGCTCACCGACAACTTTTCAAATTTAAATGTGAAAGAGTATTCGATTTTTAAATGAAACAGCGGCCGTTTTAAATGAGATAGATGTTTGATTTTATTCGACGTGTAGTGGATGAGATTTTCACTATTCCTACGAAATATTTACTATTTTTGTGAAACGAAAATAATTTGAAACGGATGAACTGACTGCTTTTAAAGGTTTTTAAAGGTAATTGGAAATAGAGCCTTATTTTTGTTTTGTAAATTGTATAAAATGTTTTAAACTGGTGCTGGCTATGGATGTCTATGTTACATGTTTCATTAATGTCTAATACTGCTCGTATTTGAAGATGGAACTCATAAATTCAGTCGTAACATTGTTGATGATTGCCATAAAATATACATAACAAAGTTTCCAGTCGAAAATTGAGCCACACCGAGAGCATTAAAAATCAAAGTGTAACCCTACCGGTGCGCAGTTGTTTCATAAAATTCTAGTTGAACACGTCTCTAAACCTTTAAAACATAGATTTCGACAGAATAACAAGTAACAACTCGGCACAAATACCCGGGCGTCTCTTTCGGGTTTATTGTTCTAACATCTGTTGGGATATGCAAAGTCGGACTCGTAAAACAACGTTTCGGCCCACGATTACTTCGCACAGTTAACTCTCTCTTACGTTCATCTTTATTGGCCGACCTACCTGTAAATTTGTAATCTGATGCCCCCTTAACGGCTTTGATTAGAGATGAGCTTTACGAGCTTTTAGTAGACCGTGAATCGGACTGGAACTTTTTAGAGATTAGCATAACACTTAACGCCTTGATCCAATTGGTCTAAAATCGTCGGCAGCTTGGGAAACAAACCTTTTTTTTACAATAGTTTTTAAACAAAGAATGTTACATTTTTTATTGTGTAATCGGAACAGTCGTTAAAATCATTACGTGCTTCAGTTCAACGCTCAATTTTAGCTCGGCTGGAGCGGCGCGTAATCGCGCTGCGCAAATACGTTCAGCACTTATTGCTCGCCACTCGAAACAGGTGCTCTGTGTGTGTTCAAGTCCTTATCGTGAACAAAGCGCCGGATGAAGCGTTGATGTGTTGAGAATCGACTTAACCCTTTATACCGGCGAACGTTTTTTCGTTAGTTTTTCTGATGGACATATGAACGCGAAGCTGAAAACATTCCCATGAAATGGGTGTTTGTCTTACTTGTGTACTACGAAAATGAAATACCTTTAAAAGTAAATCCAATGCCTTGTTATTTCAAGCGGTTTTTTTTTTCAGTTTTCAAAAATTGTTTAACCTACCTCACTGAAAAGCATTGTTTTCGCCTTGAAAACAGATTTTATGGCAACAGTGTAGATATGAAACATAAATTGCCAATAAATATAAAGTACGTTAAAGTTGGGTCACCTTGTACGTAAGTCGGTGTGCGGCCCTAACGACTGCCATCCAGACATAATTTAATAAAAGGCTGACATAAAAAGCAACAGAATAAGAAACCTACAAGTAACGAATACGTACTTTATCGACGAATATATTCGCCATCATTAGATCTCGCTACAAAGAAAGCTCATCATCTACGTCGCATCTGTTACATGTATTATTACATGAAGAATAAACGTCAATAATCCAGCATTGAGATAACCAGAAAGTGCATCGTTTAGACTAAGTCCATGATGACATGGACTACCGCGATCATATAAAAATATATATAATAATATAAAAATGAATCGCAAAATGTGTTGGTAAGCGCATAACTCAACAACGCCTGGACCAATTTGGCCAAATCTTTTTTTAAAATGTTCGTTGAAGTTCAACGATGGTTTTTACGGCGAGAAAAATTAGAATTATTGCTGGAAAAACCCTAAAAATAGCCCTTCTTTTTCCCATACAAATGATTTGTAACTAAAACGTAGTCAATTTGAGCTTTATTGCTATGGTATAAAGTTCATATTAAATTACAAGCACTCACTGTTGTCTAAGCAATGTAGGTGTGTTCCTAACGTCAAAGATCATATTTATCAAAACAATGTGCGTGTGTGCGTTGGAGCACAGAATACATAGTTGGAGGAGTTTAATGTCGCGTTCCGAAACTCGCTTTTCTTTTGTATTAGTTTCGGCACGCGAAATAAAATGCATCAGTTTCCACGTCATTACATCAGTCAAACAAAAATCGCGTTACCAACAGTGTTTTATTATTTTTAATATCCAAATTTTAAATAAATAAAACAATTCGTACGGTTTAAAAGGATTTGACTTCAAGTCATGTCAAATTAAAAAAAAAAAAAAAAGTTGTCTGTTACCTAATCTTCTGAGTTTGCTTTTGTCAACTGATACACGAAACAAATTCGTATATCGTGTTTCTGCAATGGCAAAGGTTTTGCAGCAATGTAAATTGATTGTTTGGGATGAATGCACGATGGCACATAAAAAATCTTTGGAGGCTTTAGACAGAACCTTAAAAGATCTACGGAGCTATAATAACCGATTTGGTGGTGCAATGATTTTGTTAGCAGGAGATTTTCGTCAAACATTGCCAGTGATTCCACGATCAACGCCAGCTGATGAACTCAATGCATGTCTAAAGTCCTCCAATTTGTGGAAACATGTCAAAGTACTTCATTTAAGCAAGAATATGCGTGTCGAGTTGCAAAATGACCAATCTGGAAACATATTCTCTAAACAACTCATTGACATTGGTAATGGCAAATTTCCTATAGACATGTTGACTGGCTGCATTAACTTTCCTCAAAGTTTTTGTCAGTTAACTCGATCAAAAGATGAACTTATTCAGAAGGTGTTTCCAGATGTTTCTCAAAATTACAGAAACCATGATTGGTTGAGCGAACGAGCTATACTGGCTGCAAAAAACATAGATGTAAATGAATTAAATTTCAAAATTCAAGAACAAATTACAGGCGAATTGAGGATATATAAATCAGTTGATTCGGCTACTAATCAAGATGATGTAGTCAACTATCCACCGGAATTTTTAAACTCGCTGGATTTGCCAGGATTGCCACCTCACAATCTTCAATTAAAGGTTGGATCGGTGGTTATAATGTTGCGAAATATCAACCAACCGCGTCTTTGCAACGGTACACGGTTAGCGATAAAAAAATTACTAAACAATGTGATAGAAACAACTATACTCAAAGGAAAGTATAAAGGAGAAGATGTTCTCATACCGCGCATCCCAATGATTCCGACTGATGTGCCATTTGAGTTTAAACGACTACAGTTTCCAGTGCGGCTTGCTTTTGCTATGACTATAAACAAGTCCCAGGGGCAATCATTAAGTGTTTGTGGTATTAATCTAGAAAACCCATGTTTCTCACATGGTCAATTGTATGTTGCCTGTTCCCGTGTTGGAAAACCATCAGATTTGTTTATCTATGCGCCAGGTCATCAAACAAAAAACATCGTATACCACAAAGCACTGCAATGATAATAATAATAATTATGATTCACATGATTAACAATAAAGCGATTACTTACTTTTAAATCCTTATATATGTTTTATTTAATTATTTTTTATTCACAACGCACTATCACCAGGGTGACGGTTCTGTTCAGGAGAATTTTTTAAAATACGTAGGCACAAAAACTGCCACATTACAAATCTTTTTGACAGGACGAAGTCTGTCGGGTCAGCTAGATAGACAAGGCTAAGAAATACAATTTTTTTTTTAATTTTTTCTGGTTGGAGAGAGAAAAATGGAGGCTTCCTAACTCCGTCCTCGCCGTCGCTACTTGAAGAAATGTCGTGAATTGCGACGTTGAGTGGACGCTTTTATTGCTAGATTTACAGACTCCGTTGACAAAACAATTCGTTTTCTGTTTCTGGCTTTATTATTTTATGAAATTTCTTTCGAATTTATACTTCCTAGCTTCCAGTACTTGGAAACCAGATCTACCGTCACGATTAATTGTATTTGTATTTCGAACAGAACTAAAAAACTTTACAGTGGTGCAGAAACACAAACGGAAAATATTGCATTTCATGTTATAATAACAACAAAAAGTACGCAAAAATCGCATTACGGCTGCAGCGGTCTCGTGACGTGAAACAAGGAATATTGCCAAAATCTGCACGGAACAGTTCTGTAGTGCTGTGCAAACAAGGTCGTTCCCGCAATAACCCGGACCGGTGCGAGTCTGGTCAGGTCACTCGAGAACTGAAGCGGGGACAGCTCGAAATACAACCCTCGTAGCTTTACCCACCAACTTTAAGATGGCTCTTTTTCGAGTGCTAAGTTCTGTGTTTCGGATACAATTGTAATTTGATTATTTGGTTTTCTCGCTGCGGTCTTCCTAACAAGTGAACCGTGGCGTACGTGCGGCCTCTTCATTCTCAATCTGCGCAAGTCCCGGCTGCGCCGCTCGCATCATAATGTTGCCTCTCCTCCTCCACTCGATTCACTCCTATTCGCAATTAAAACGATATTATCAGAGTCATGCACTCGCCCCCGTCATAACTTTTACATTGGACTTTTTCTCGGAGCAATCTAATAAAGAATATTATACCTTTGCACAAGTGGAGATCCCCGTTGTTATTGTATCATTTCATCTATTGCGATATTTAAGTTAAAGTTATAAGTAGTTTTAAAGACAGAGTACAGTTTTAATAAGACAAGCATTTCTCTGTAAATAAACTGAATCGTTCGTTGGACAATAGCGGAGAACATCGAGTAGTGTTTTAACCACAACAAGGGTATTCCCGTCTTGTGTCCGATGATCCCGCAAATCCCGTCCCTCGCGTCTCGGCGGGATTACGCGCTCACGGGACGATCTTGTCGCGATGCCGAATGACCGCAACAATCATATTGGACTACCTCGGATGCCTTCTATGTAATCTTTGCAAATTAAAAGTAATTGATCGATATAATCTATTGTTTGAAATTTGGAGATACAATACGTCGAAGCTACTTTATCAAGCCATCATGGTAATAAGAGGCTTCATAAAGCTAGAACTACTGTAAAAATGCCTGAAATCGTGCATGACTGTAGAATAAAGCATTCAGAGAGTAGTGCTTACATAGGTACATTTAATTGTAGCTACGTACATTTTACATTCATTCAATTCATTTAACTACACATCCATCAGAACAATAAAAGGTTTAAAACAGTTCGGAAAACAAAGTTGTGCTTTCAAATTCATGTTAATGTGATCAAGTGAAATTGTCGGTACATTTACGTAAAGTGACAATACATACAAATAAAATTCACCATTGTAATCTAATTACGCGTTGCTCGTTTGAGTTAAAAAGCAATTAAGCGCACTATGTAATGGTTATACCTCTGTGTTCTCGATACATTCTCACTTCAATACATTTATATTTACTAGCTTTTGCCCGCGACTTTGTTTGCGCGGAAATTTTTAAGTGTTTTCCGTGATAAATGTGTAGCCTGTGTGCTAATCTATCTCTGTGCCAAATTTCATCCAGATCTGTTCTGGCGTGATTGAGTAACAAACTTCCATCAATCCAACTAACTTTTTTTTGAAGATTAATCACATAAGACTTATTTAACTTTGACTACTGGTACAGAAAGCAAGAAAAGTCACGAAACTCGCCTCAACATATCATTGGTTACAGCTATCAGGATATCACTTCGCTTTCCGCCTAAAGTTTTATTCAAATATTAAATTTAGCAAAAAAGTGGCGCCCGACTCTGGTATTTAGTGGCGCCCAACATGGGACAATAAAAAGAGTTACCTTTTTTTTTTAAATAAAGAGTGTAAAACGCCTCTTAACGAAGCCGAAAGGCACTGGTTTTCCCTGTCATTGCGATCATTTTTTTGTTCTACACCATACCTGGGAACCTTCTAGTTACGGAGATATTAGGGGTCAAAGTTCCAACTTTTTCACAAGTATTTTTTTTAAATACAAGTTTTTAATGTAAGATTTTTACTTTAAACACCTCCACGACCCTCGTACTATTCAATCCGTCCATCAGCACAATGTTTTGAGTGCGTTACATTGAGTTCTACCACAAAACATGATTTTACACCCCCCAAAAAAAGTCGTTTCCCAGCAATAATTTTTGCGTAAAGTTACTTAGTTTCATGTACAGAATGCCTGGTTGACGGCTTCGTGATGAGGTGATTTACACGGTGTATAGTCTTTTAAAATCAGCATTATTTTATGTTTATTCCAATTTTAATAATTCAAAATAAAAAAAAATCTTTGCTGAGTCAACTACTAACCACAACAAAATTATGAATGCTTTGTTTAAACTAATAAAATACTACAAACGAGACAGGAACCGCATTGTGGTAGTAATAAATAGCTTACTTAGTAAATTGTTCTAGCTAGACTTCCCCAACCCATCGTAAAACAATGTTTATGACGTTCATAGAAAAATTGGTCTCCCTTTAACAATGTTCCATTTACATTATTATGTGCTATAAATCGCAAATTCGGGTTACAGTTTACTATTAAATTCATCAAATTCTTATTGCTTCATTCCGTGCGAAGAACGATCAACTTTACAATTTTCCGTACACTATTTTTGTGACTCAAAAAGGTTGTGTTTTTGTAGTTTTACATACTGAAACCTCATAACCTTGGCTGTTTCTGTATTTACGATCTGCACTAACTCCTGTTTAGGTTGTAGAACGGTGTTTCAATACCGGCTAATGTCAAGCTTTGAATTTATTTCTTTACTACTGATCATGAAAAACCGTGTACCTGACGGCTTGTGCATAAATAGTAATTTACAGCAAGTCTTGTAGAACTGTAGTATCAACTACTCTTACTACTTACTACTCCTTATACAAGTAATAGAGAAGAAGACATGCTGCGCCGACCCCAAATTTGACGACACGGTTGGCGCAGTGGTTGAGCGATCGACTGCTGCGCTGCGTATCGCGAGTTCGATCCCCGCACGGAACAAATATTTGTATGGCCTACAGATAGTTGTTCCGGGTCTGGCTGTTTGTGTATGTGAGTTTAAATGTTTGTAAACGCACCCACGATACAGGAGAAATTCATAGTGTGGGGCAACGTTTCAAAAATTGGCATAAGGCAAGAGAATGATGATGAAACTACGACTCTTTATATCTACAACTGATAGATGCCCATTTTCTTTATGCGACGAAAATCGACTTTTGATCAACTTGAAAAATCTTAAGGTAGTGTTTTGGACTAAAACTAGAATTTTACGTACCTTCTTGATCCAAAGCCAAAGTTTATGGTCTAAAGGCCTCATTTCACCTGTTCCTATTTGGCTGTAAATGCATTTTAGTAGGTAGGGCCAAACTGTTTCACCAATAACTTCTACTAGTACTAAGGTATGTGCGAAGTTAATTCAGCACGTCAACCAAATATAGTCTAACCACACAACTGTGATTGTGTACATTCGGTATCCACCCAAACCTAACACAGTCGATTGGCACATTCCACAGCTTTACAATCCATTACGACAGGGGCAGGGATATTCACTTACTCCGCTACAAATTTCGACCCTATAAAAAACAATGCGCTTACGCTGCTACCAGGTTGACATCACAGGCCAAACAGTGTCGTAAAACACACGCGAATAAAAAGGACGGAATCTTATTAAAGTAAATATTTATGGCATTGCTATCAACCGATTGGACGAGGGTACCGACGCCCTTGATAAATTGTCCTGCCGCTTGCGGCCTAACGGCCACTCGCCCAAATATTTCTTCTGTTACTGATCGCTCTAAAAAAATCGATGTGTTTGATTTATGGCATAATTTCCTTTCACGCCCTTTTGATAAGTTCTCAAAGAAATTCCCAAGTAAATACGTTAAGAGAACATTTTTGTGTTATATTAGATAGTCTGCCCACGCAGCAGATACTTCACAACACAACTCTGTAAAGCGCACGCTTCTATAAGAAATCATGTTGCGAATTCTTCGCCAAACACTACGGGACGAGTCCGAAAATTCTTGTTGTGTCAAAAGCTTTAAAACGTTTCTGAAGCAATAAAACAACTTGGACAAACTTCGGGATTTTAAAAGTTGAACATCTTGAAGGAAAAAGCGTCGTAGAAGCACAGTGGTTCTGTTTTACTTACCTGAACGTAGACAATATAGGTGTCTCCACACAATCAGCGCGTCTAGCAAGTTGATAGTTTGTATCCTATTCAACTTAACAATAGAGAAAATGAGGATGAGCCAATTCTTCCCAGCTTTTATTTCCCGTTTTCTTAGCTTGCCGAAAGTTTACATTTAGAATTTGCACCTCGCAGCGAATGCATTAGAACCGGAGCGTATTTATATTGGCACGGGATTCGCGTATTATTTTGAAGCGGCTATTACGATCAACTATTTGAATCCTCGATAGATTACTTTATCATATAGCAGGGTAATGTATGACTGTTGTTCTTACCTACATATCGCGCAGTATTTGAAACAGAAATAAATATCTAATAAGAACTTTATGAAAGTGTGATCAATCACCCATTAGTACAAACTGGAGTGTATACTCTCCTGTAATATTGATAAGAAAATAACTTGAAAAGAATCGTTTCGTTCTGCAGTTTCAGCTTTAGTGTGATTTATAGACATAAAATTCGTATTAGGTGCTTGAGACTTTTTATAGGTATGTTATATATTTTTTACCTCATCCACCCACGAACGTCGCGATATTTCCTGTGATTAATTGAACGTGAAAAAAACTGATTGGAACTGGTTCGATATCCAATAGGCGTGATTTGAGGCCGTACAATGCTGTTTACATACGTCAATATTAACTAAAAATTATTATTTTATGAAAATAGCTGGTGATTAAGTAAGAAGGTAGTAAGATACTTAGGTACCCACCCATATGGAAACAAAATAATGTTCAGTTAATAGGTTTCTAATAAACATTGATCGCGTAACAGCTCTCGAGCTCGACGGAGCCAATCCCGTTTCCATAACCTAGCCTTTTTCTCGATAATAACTATTGCGATTAACTTGTTATTATTACTGAGCTGAGCTCAGAAGCAATCCGGCAATTATTTACGTAGCAAACATTCTGTCACAATGAGAGTCCGTTGATAAAAGTTTGGGGCAACTATGACGTCAGAAGGGGCGATAGACGAGGATCTCTTAATTATTGTGCCGCGTATTTCGTATTACAATAATGAAGCGAAACAATAACAAAAGTTGCGACGGCGGGCGCAACCGGCCAACTCGCTGATCATTTGAGAGCTTGTTGAGCGCGCTCCTAATGAAAACTTGCTAGTTATCGCCGACATACTACATTACTTTTATTCTGTACAAAAACAAGCAAAATTGACGCTACAATGAGTCCTGTTGACTCACTTTCTGTGTAACAAGATACTGTTTATTAACTTCTATACAGTTGTTGTTGTGGAAATGACAAGTAGTAAATGTACAAATATACGCGTAGCCAGAAATACTGTGCTATCATCCATGCTGAATTCATGTACGTATTGATAGGATCGATCGAGAATTAATCTCGTACGTGAGCTTCGTTTTATCCACGTTTTGCACCATTGAATTTTTCTCAGCGCAGGTAAATATTTATTTTCAGTAAGGAAAACATCTTGAGAAAATCTGCATGTTGGAGAGGAAATTCTGCATTAGTGTGCCAACAAAAATACAAATCGAAGGCGAACTACTCTTCCCACCTACAGTTCTTATTTAGTATATGCCTTGGAATAGTACCTTGTGCATAATGTAATATTCAATTAGACAAATGAATACTGCGGGAATTACATTAGTGGGAGATATCGCAATAAATTCCATTATAGCATTCGGGAGCGCGAAGGTAACATAGAAAAAATGTGGTAGAGCCGGGAGCGTCGGCTTGGCACAAAGTGGAGGCCTAAGGTTGTATAACGTCCGTTATCGACGCCTACAATAAGTCGCGTTTTATACGGTTATTATAGCGCCATAAACGCCACCGGCCGGTGTTTCATACAGTGGCGGGGCAGATTATACTGCCTATGGCCCCGATTCGGGGGCGGGGGAGCATTCGGTAGGGCGGGGGGGCTGCGGGGCGGGGGCGGGCCGCCCACTGTCAGCTCCACGTGCCGCCCGACAGATGTGTCGAGATATCCGATATCGGGAGACACATTCATAATCTTTGCCTCAACCTCTCGCTTCTTATATTAAAATAACGAGCGCCGCTATCGCAGGTGCGAACTCGATGGGAATTAATGAAAATCGTCCGCCGTTTACACAGCTATAGTGGCGAGGTTCACGTGCCTCACACCAGAGCAGGGGTAGGGAAATAAGCCTATTGATATCGGAGACATATTGATACAAAAATGGAACACTTTAGCAAGTTTTTTTTTTTTTTTAATTGTATCAGACAGTCCTTTATGTTATAAATATTAAGATATAGAGATCACATACCCATTATTACCCATATATCAGATACCCATTCAGCAAAAAGTCGCAATTTGCTGAAATAAGTATTTACAATTTTCACGTCGGTAAAGCTATCGAAGAGATGTGAATTTAATTTAACAAACAAAATAAAGGACCAATCAGCGCAGAGGGACGCAGATCACCTATAAGCCGCCAGATTTAATTAAAGTATTCCGCTTAAAAAGTAAAGGTACCTAGTGTAATTGAAGTCGGAGAAAAATAAAGTTAATTCCTGAAGCGACCCAGGAGAACTTTCATTAGCATTTCACAGCTACAATTGCGAGTTCAAATAATTATGTTTACGGAATCCTTTTCTTACGAGAGATTATTTATCTTCGCCATTGTTACGAGAAGTGACGCGGACGAATTTCACGAAAATACCCCATTTATCTAGAGCGAGCACACAAAGGCAACACGAAACCCAAAACTTTTTACGTGGTCAGTGACAATGCTATTTCTCCCTTTTCTCTTAACGTTTCATCTACAAACTTTACGGGTATTGTATTTATTTGCTCAGTTTGTGTGTATGCCAGCAAAACATTGGTGATTTTAACATTGCTAATCCATTAAGAAGAAGTTCATTTAGTTTGATCGTGTGGTCCGATTTCATATTTGCTCAGCCATGTCGCCCGCAGATAACTTTACTCGGCGGCCGTCGATGTTGCTTGCCTCCCACTTTATTCGGTGTGCAGACCCGCATAAATAAGGGGAGCCGGCAGCACTCGGCACGCGACTACATTATATCTGTCCTGCGAGGCTCGCTCGCTCGCTTGTGATATCCAAACATCAAAACAATGCGTTATCAAGTTCCATACAGCTTTGCCGACACCATGTTTTATGTAAGTGGGGATTGTTTCCAATCGTTTTTATTGGGAAAGCAATAACGCAGAAACGATTCACTTGATATACCGCACCGACCTTATAATGCATAAAGAAAATACGGTCATCTAACGGAACTCGATTGAACCCCTATTTGCCTTTTCGGGGTGTTACTATCTTTGCCTCGATTCCTACGCAAAGCCACCCGGCCGCGCGTGAAATACCAAGTGCGCCCTAGTTTGGGGCCGGATCGTGCTGTTTGTTTAGGGCAGCGAAGTCGTGAAAGGTGATGAACTAAATATGAACAAAGAGCCGCACTGTCAGATTATAAGTATCGGCTCGGCGTAACATTTACAAGGGTATCGATTAGCGCCGCGTCGCCGGCGGCTATTGTCGGACAAGTTCAGTTTTGAAACGGTTCTGTATAACTTTCGGGATTGACGACGTTGATCCCGACTCATGAAGATGTATGTCGCTCTCACGTGCCCATATCAACACGTGGACACGGGACGAGAAAGTTGTAGCGATAGGCCGGTGTTCGTGTACGTGTCAGCATAATCGCGGCGCCGCCGACTGTTTGCGGAGCGGCTCGCTAATGCTATTTGTCGTCGTGGGTGGATACGTCACGTGTGTGTGTCTTAATCGTTAGCAGACAGAAACACGCCTGCTCATCGCCTTGTTTTGTTTGCCACTTTAAGCGAAAACTTGGTCTACGTCAGGTGATTGCAAATCGGGAAACACGACGCGCCGAGCGACGTGTTTCGAACTGGAGGGATTTATTTGTGCGACAGATTGTAAGCTAGGTCGTAAGTTGTCGCATGGAATCGTGTAAATATCGGAAAGCGATTCGAGTGCGAATCTCAAAATTGCAATTTGTAATTCATGAATCGTGCGGGGCGAACTTGAACGATCTTTTGAGTCGGACGGAGAACATATAGGCGAAGTTGGTCGTCTGTGCGGCCACGTGAATGTCTGGGAATGTTTAAAGGAGGGTTGGTATTGTTTGGTTAGTTGCCGGTACGCGCAGGCGGCGGTGGCGGCAGCGACGGCGACGGCGGTAGGGGTGCAAGTTTTATTAAATTGGCAACACAAAGCCTGTGCCTGCCCGAGCCGACCCACTACAATACTCTGAACGGTGTTGTCGAAAACTGATTGACGCGCCTTTTGAAATTAACTTGACGCGAATTGCCTTTAATTAAAACGATATCAAAGCCGATACTTTTGTGTTTCTGATTACTTAAACGACGGTGGAGTCAAGAGGTCGGTTTTAAGTTATAGTCCAAATTCTGATACATTTTGACCTTTATAATTTGTGTAAAAATTTTCAAAGTAAAATAAACGAACGTTACGATATTTTTACGATATATTATGTTAGTCTTTAAGGTATTTATCTATGGGCTAAAATTGCCTGTGAAAACATGAATGTTATAAAAACTTCAGGGTTCAATGTGTCTTTCAATATTATATTTTACTAATATTGCTATTCATTTGTTTCAGGTTTCGGTTTCGTCACGTTTCAAAGTGAAGACATAGTAGACAAAGTGTGTGAAATACATTTTCACGAAATCAACAACAAAATGGTGAGTAAATTACTTTTTCAATTTATTGAAAAGAATCACAATACTATAGACATTTGCTAAATACTTACGTAGAAATTCATTGACAGCCATAGGAAATATATAAATTAAACTTTATAGAAAAAACGCCTACAGTATAATATATCATGTTACTTTCAAAATTCGATCCATCTTCGATCTGAAACGAACAATAATCACTATTTAGATATCCTTGGCAAAAACACTAGAAAGCAAACTAAATAATAAAAACACTTTATTCTCCTACAAAAACCTTCCAATCCTACTTTACCGATTAGATGTTATCCTAAAACTTTGTATGTTAGACAAATGAGCGAAAGTTCGTAACATAAGTAACTTGTAACATTGTGCACACGGACCAAGTTATCATTCTTTATTTATTCATGTTCGCTTCCTTCAGGAGTTAGATATTCATTTGCACTTATAATGCATAAGGAGAAGGGCTGTAAAGTGTGAGTTTAATTATTTACACTCATTTCGTGTTTAGGTGTGAAAAGCCTTACCTCCGGGTTTCTGCAACAAAATTTGATTATTCGAAAAAAATATTACTCTTGACAATAAAAAATCTGTAAAATGGAGCAAGTTAGGTTCATTACAATTCCTGCTGTGAAATGAATGACATAAGAATGCTGAATATAGATTTCCTCTTATTGTGCCACATTATAGTGTGTTGAAGAAACTTTGCCTAAAACACAAAGGATCGGTAAATCTAGGTTTTGTTTTGTTGTGTATTGTAGGAATATTGTGTGGATTTTTACCCATTTACAAAGATTTAGGGTATTTTACGATTCAGTTAAGAGAGGTACCTATCTTTCATATTGATGCATCACGCAGTTTTCATCTTACTTGAAAACTAGCAATAAAAATCAGCAAATTGTTGCAGCTATATTCATAGCTAACTTTCTCATACTTACATTGAAAACTGCAACTTAACAAAAGATAACTAAAAAGATTTTAGCTCCAATTACCTACTTAAAACAGTTTGATTACCACTAACTGGTAGCTGAAGGATGAAACAATACACATTACACTTGTCTACAAGAAATCTTCGTACGTGAAGTGAACGTTTTGGTCAGATATCAATTAGAGGCGAAGGAACAGAGCTGGCGAGGCTCCAAATGGAGCCAATAAAACGCCACTAAAGCCGGCTTTTACTGTGTTTAGATTTTTCCCCACCCCGCGGTAAGGGGCGCCTCTCTCTGTGACATGTGTATTCCAGATGTAGCCATGAACTTTGCTAACACTGGATAGATTATCGGCTTAATTGTAGTAGTTAGCGCTTTAGTCCGGCCCGTTTGTCCATCTATTCGCTTTGAAATTACGTTAGGCGCATTAAAATTTTTAACTATGCATTTTATTCGTTCGATTTCTCATGTCATTCAATCTTTTAACGAATACTTTTCGTGGATGTCAAATGAGAAAATTTTAGAAAATGTTTGAATGACTTTATTTTTTTTTATTTGCTATGCGTTTGCTATTGACTCTGGTCTAAGTCAGATATGACAGAGAGAAAGTCTACGATGATACGAGCTTACCCAGAAGACGCCTGTTCATTCTAACTTTGAAATTAAGGTTGTAAGCGTTCGGAAACACAGTTTGACTTGCGCCATACCATTCGCGCCATCCATTTGTCGTAATACATTACCAGTCACCCTTTACAAGACTATTACAATCATGTGCGCCCATAAAGCTTGCCCCCGATTAACTTGTAGCAGGCTACAACACGCACACGACATAGCTTATTGTCTTTCTATAATGCCACTTTATTATTTTAATGTAAATTTCGAGACATAATCAAATTACTGTGGTCATCCACGCGACGTTTGATAGCACTATAAGGAATAATTAAGCAAACATAAGCTAGTCAACACTGCATATCAATGGTTTTAATTTCACGAAATATTTCCACTTAACATCAAATTTAGTAACCGTTTCTTATCTTTGGCCTCTTGATACAAATTGTGATAATGAAGTTACCGCTTGTAAATTATTATAATGCCACGCCGTCACGTTAACAATTCTTTTGTCTGAACGCGAGTGATATTAAACAATTCAATCACTCTTGCTTTCTCGCCGAAACAATGGGACCCTGCGCACTTACTCAACGTAGAACAAAGTACCAAAAGTACGCAGAAAAAGTACGAAAAATCGGCGCCACGCTGCCTATACCTATTCGAGCCATTACCATTGTCTTTGTCGCTTGAAGTTTCCACCGCCATTATGTCTCGTCCCCGCTGAAAGGGCTGGGGAACAGATACCACCCTTTCCCGTTGTCGATGCATATTCCTGATTATTAATGCTTGTTTTTTGTGTCTTGCCCCATTGTCTCGCACCTAATGGCTGTACGAAACTCACGGCATGTGTCGGGCGGCATCGCAAGGGTGATGCTCGCCCTAAGTGGAGCAAACAACGAACAAAGACATCAAACAAATGGGTAGTGTTTTAGAGTAATTACGGTTCGCTTCCGTGCGAAACGAGAGGTGTGCATGAAGCAAGCTTTTCTTCCTGCGATCCGCGTAATGTATATACGACGGAGCGGGAAACTAATCGCTTATTATTTCGTCCCTTTTTTGTTGCGTGTCGGAGAAAATGATCAATGTTACGGACTCGCTTTTTACACAGTTTTCATAAGCATCGTGCGACGTTTGAGTCACAAAGTGAAGACAGCGTTTGTTTAACGCGCTCTTGACGTTAGAGTGTTAAAGTTACGATCATCGGTTAAACAGTGTGTACAGGGTACGTGACTCGTAAACGATTCCTGCCATTAAAAATTCGCCTTAGCATATCATAAACACATCTGATAGTTATATTTACGTACGCAATAAAGAAGACAGAGGCGTCACGTCAGCGTCAACGTTTACGCTTCGGGAAGCTCGCCCTCGTAAATTTAATATGTCATCTCTTATATTAAAATGGTCGTTAAGCTAATAGCTGCTCCGCCTTCCCGCACGGAGTGATAGGGTGATACCGTGGCTCACTTTGAATAATAAAAAATATCTTTATTTCTTTGACGGTTTTTGTGTTTAATGACCGAGGAGTAAATGACACAGATTTAAACGGCGACGCTGAAATTGTAATTTTGTTTAAATTGTCAGCGGTTTTTTTTAATATCAATGTACAAATTAGAATGATTCCCTTGGATTGTAAATACGATTGTACAATAATAGAAGAGTGGAATGGCTGATACCCTACAGCGAACATATAGTATTGACTTCTGAAATAGTAACCGGTATGTCAGACACAATTAAATTTTCAGATTTCCCGTTTCGTTATAAGTGTAAGCCATAATTATAAACTTAAACATTTACACCAAAGGAATAAAGTCGGCATTAACTAAATACTTAATGGAGTTTTTAATAAGACTCTGTATTCGTATAAATTGCTTTATAAATGATTGTGAAAATTATTAATGTGAGGAGACAGGAAAGCTTGCGGTTCTGCATTTTGAAACGTAAATACGGACGTCCATTAAAACGCTGGCAACAAATTTCTGTCAGTCCGTTACGTCCTTACATATTACTCCCTTAATTGCTTCCGCTTACCATGAATTTTAACAACAAAGCACCGACGCGCCTCGAAATGGCTGAAATATAGTGTAGTTTAGATTTCACCTACTAACATCAATTTCTATTTGCCGGATTTAACCGTCCTTGGGACGCGTACACCTGTGCTTCTTTATGAGCTCGCACCTGTTAAAGTCATATTGCCCCGCGATATATGAGGGTTACGCATCAAGTTCGGGTTCCAGAAATATTCTAGTAAATGCCCCGCTATAGCAAGTTTCATCATAACACTGCCTTCTGTCACGAATATCGTTAAATATTTAGTTTCTCGCAGGCCTAAAGTTTTACACAAGTTGGGTCTACATCACCAGTAAAACAGAAAAGTAAAACCATAAGTTCTATGAGACATATCACTTACAACTTAGGACAGCGATATTTATAAAATAAGAGCTTCCGAATCTCATGTCATGTTAGGGCGAGAATTTGTTTTTGAGTTGCGGAAGGAAATTTCTGTAGCCATTACGGGCGAGTTACAAGTTCGTATAGATTGGCCAAGTTCCAGGTATACGCGACCGTAGTAACGTAAACTACACTAGTGCACACACCCGGCTCAGTTTTATTTCACAAGCTCCACTACTTTTTATTGGACGTTTAACTAATGGTTTCCCAAAACAACGTGACAGCAGGACTCGATGATTCATACACAACTTCTCTTTTTTATGCGCACGCACTCCAACGATATACGTTTTAATATTTTCAAAGTATCTTTTAGAATTTTCAAATACATTTCACAAAACGATACAAACGAATATAATGGCGCAAATGCACTTCCATCGGAGCAATCTTATCGCATAAAAACTTCAGAGAAATACTAGAGTATTGTGTAAATTTTTCTCCTCGATCGTGCATGAGGCAAACAAATGGTTTCCGTTTAGGAAATAATACTAAAAGTAGGCACATTTGAAACTGCCACTTAAATCTTGGGATCCTCAATCGCCATTTCTCTTAGCGTCTTAACAGGCCGTAGGGCTGGAAGTCGCACCCTTGTCGTTACTGCCGTATTAAAAAATGGGTACAACACACCCATGCGTAACGGACGCGCCGATAGATAGACAGATAAGGGCGAGCTTTTCTATGGCGCACAGTCACGGGTGCCATTAATAAATAGTTTCGGCGGGCACGTTCGCAAAAAGGTTCGCTAGCGAAAATTATAGTTGTACAACAAAACGCGAACACGTGTGGTGTAGTAGTGCGGCGTGGGTGTGCCCCGGCTTCGGGCCCCGGGCCGCAGTAGGTCGCCTACAACAATCAATCACGGGTTCCTCCGCAGCCGTGATTACCATAAACTTCCCGTTTTAGCAGGACCCAGCGCGCTTCTTCTAAGGTTTATCGATTCGTCCGCGGCCATTTTTGCGTCTTCTATATATCAGTCGTTCCGTGCGACCGTCCTTTTTCATTGAAACTTGCAATTGGCTAGTTGTGGGCCCAAGATTTGGATGGATTTTTTTCTAGTCCTTTTCTAACTTTTTTATTCAGAAAGAATGTAATGATTGAAGTATAAAAAGGACTTCGTTTGAATGCCGAAACTTGAATATAAGGTACCGGATTGATATTTTCAAATGAACGTTTTCACTTTGTCTTTTTTAGGGTAAGTAGAAAAGATTGAAATTCATTTTGTTCTTTACTCGCGTTACTATTGTCTGCGGTTCTTGACTTTTCTTTGATAAAATTTTGATTGTTTTTGTTAAAGAAAAGCTTTAGAATTAAAATTATGGTTGCCTCTGTTGCCAGCTAGCTTTCACTTTGTCAAAGTTTTTGTTCCACAGCCTTACCTAAATGAGCAATTACATTAAGATTTGTAAACTTTTTTCTATTCTTGACAAGGCAGTGTTAATTTTCTTCGATCGTGGTAGTTCCTACAATAGCCTTTCCGAAGAGGTTAAAGATTAGTTTGCAAAACATGGTTATTAAAAATCTCTTTACATATCCATACACAGAAAATCCCCTGAAATGTCCAGATTATAGGAGAATTTCCCCTCATAATCCAAAACAGAATTTAATTATTCCGTCCCAAAAATTTCCGAACAAACTTGAACCACGAATTGATATACAATGCAAAGGAGACAGCCACATGTGTCGTCCCATTAATAATACACATGTCCATGTCCACGTCCTAGGTGCACTAGTGTTGGTAACGATATTTTGTGCCCGCGGTGCACAACCCCTGAATTAATTAAACTTACTTGTTCGAATAAGGTGTAAGGGAAGTGAATGTTATTATAACTTATAAACTACAAAACGTTATCATCGTTTTATGGGACGAAAGTTTTGATTGTATGACAGAGATTTCAACTTTTGGTGTCTGTATGATTTTGTTGGTTGATTACAGGAAATGTAATAAAACTACATTAGAAGTCCTTTTCAAAACTACAAATGATCATTAATTTATGTGCTTGAAACATTAATGTAGGAAGGTATTAGCGTAAACACTGTTTTCGATCCCACACGGATAACCGATTAATTTTACATTAATAACACGAGTAAAATAAAAAATAATAATAAAGCTTAATATTTTCTAAGGTAAAAATTTACAAGTTACGATCATAATCTGACGGCAATCACTATTTGAACAACTACCTAATTTCCTATGTACGTATATAAATTTAATGGTTATAAGGCGCACAGCACGCAATTCTCAAATGACGCAAGTAGCTGGGAGTCGAACGAAAAGACGTAAATTACGGCTCAACAGGCCTTTCCGGCAGTTAACGATTTCTACTCGAACTTAAATTCAAAGCGTGAAAGAAATTTAATTAATCACACGTGGTACCGGCTAACGATCGACAGAATTTGTGTTTGAGCCGAGTACACACCGCCACACAGAGGGACCGCACAATACCCCCCCCCCGCACCCAACACACACTCTATACACACCATAATCTCAGCAATCATGTTATAATTACTAATCTAACCAAAATGTCCCAATAATGTAACATTCCTAATTACAGCTTTTGATTAGATTAATTTGATGATCATAAAATAATGATCTGTTCATAATTCTTATCTTAAAGTATGCACCTAATTTAACGGAGATGAAGTGACAAAATTAAAACATTAATCACTCATATTCAATATCAACCAGTTCGTAATCCATCTTATTCCGTGATTAATTACCCATTCACAAGACCTCTTTGGATAGTAATTATACAACAAAGGGACTGGGAGAGCCTAGGATTTCATTGGAGCATGTGTTCAGATAGAGATGGCGTAAAGTATCGTAAGAAGCGCGTCGTAATTGAAACTATGCCCGCGTAGGGTGACAATAAAGTAGTAAGTGTGTTGAGGGCGCGGGTACCATCAATAAAGGCCATACGTTAAGGCAGGCCGGTTCATTACTGCGCTCCGCGTCGTCTCCACATTCCCATTACGTGGGAGTTAGGAGACGCGAGCGGCGATAAATAGCGGCCGAGAAGCCCTGCTTTATTTCTTGCACACAATTTCATTTACATTAGAGGTGCTGAACTGAGTCTCCTCCTGAGAGCCATATGAAAGTCGCGTACAGATTCATGCAAAACAAGTTACGAGCGCTGGGACCGCGTGCCGGAGACCTTAATCTAGTCGGTAGTGTGACAAGAGGCAAGCGGCGCTCCGACCTCCAACCTACTTCATTAGAACTAATTGCTACAGCTTATACATGTACGTGCGTCATAAACTTTCTCGCGGGCTGTTATTAATTCTGAATATCACCTGAATTTGTCTTGTACGTTTTGGTTTATCTTTCCGTACTCTGATTAGCAAGTTTCTGATTTATGTTCATTTGTTACTACAATCTCTATCTACGAGACAATAACTGGTTGTGAAATTATACAAGGTGTTGTTTTGCATCCTCGTCAACTTCAAGGGGGTAACTAAGCTAATGATTCTCGTCCCGAATCAATAATAAAATGGGTAGGTAATTTTTCTTTTTTTTTCTTTTTTACTGAAATCGGTAAGTGTGAACCACCCGTGTTTTAAACGCGGCCCGTCTGGTTCTTGCCTTATAACCTCGCTTACACACATACAAACAATCTCGAACGTTTATTCAATAATTTCCTAGTCCCTGAACCACGTTAAGGGAGTTATTCTGAAATACTGACAAACTTAAATAACCAAAATAATCAGCGTTAATTAATAATTAACTAGGTACCGTAATTTTAATTGATTATTTATGTCTTTCGTGACCACCTCCTGAAATTTGACGAGGTTGCAAAACAACACCTTGTATTGCTGCTTTAACGAGACTCAAAGTGCAGATGAAAAATCAAAAACAAATCTCCATCCATATTCAACATGTTTGGATAGAAGATATGTGGATTTTTAATTAAGGAAGTACTGCTATTTGATGAATAAAAACGGCCACTTCGTTTATAATAGCATCTAATTTTGCAAATTGAAGCTGCGTGAACACAGCGCAGCCACAAACGGCCGACACTCAACAATTACTTAAATGCAAACTGCACTCATGCGCCTGTAACGTGGCTTACACAGAGCCAATACATCGTATTTGGAATTTTCCGAGGCGTTTCAATTCGTACATAGAAACACTTTAACAAGGTTTTCGTTTGGCCGTTCCTGAGCTAATATACAAATTTCATTATACGTTTCAATTGGCCTAACTGCGGTCGCCGGACATTCACGATCGTTATACTCTTTTCCCCTTATGTTCGAGAGGGCTCTTAAGCGTGATACGAATTTGTTAAGCAGCGAGTGCTCGGTAATCGTGTGTTTGCTTACAATTGCAAACGCCGCTAATACCGCTGAGTATCTGCCAATATACAATTTGCTCGTTTTGCTTTCAATTTAATTGGTATTTTGTTTGTTCAACTATTAAATTGGATTATGTTAGAAGTTATCCAAGTTGTTTGTCGTTCTGCGCTGCAACACGCGGAGCTGTTTAAAAGTTTACATAGTTTTACTTTTTAATTTTGCGATATAGATTCTAAAATCGAGTAGTTTTACTTTAGACGTTGTTGTGAACATTTCCTATTGTATATGAATTAAAACTTTTCTAAAACAAACTGTGCGTACTTATATAGTATTGATGGCGATAAACAGTTCCATGTTAAAACGTCTTGGTGGCTTCGCGTAACAAACTCGTCGGTGCCATCGACTTCAATCGATTTCTCAGAAGTAGCCGTGGGCGTTTGACAGGCTTCCGCACTGCAATGAATGTTGCACGTCGCGCCGCCCGTGTATGCCACCCCTTAATATTTAATTTCCAACTAACATTTCTATGACGGTAAATGTAATTTAAAATTCAACGTGAATGTGACACAGAATAAACATTTCCATGTCTTTGGTTGCATAGTAGGTAATTTAGGTATGCACTCGATATTTGTAGAGGTAAATTTCATTCACCCCATTTAATGTCTACTTTATAGTTAATATATTAAAGCGTTAGTAGGTTTTTAGAAGTAAAACGGTTGCTATTTACGAAGTTTATGCCTATTAGAGTTTGTGTCGTAAAGAATGTCTGTAGCATGTCATAAACATTGATAAACAGAAACGTATATTCTATCGTCGACACGTTTTATCGAATATTTGAAAGGGCATCGAGGTGAAAATTTGGCGTTACATTTGAGAATATCGTATCGTTTAAAGCGCGTGCAATACTGCGGGCGGCGGGCGCGGTAATGCTGCAGGTTCACATATCGACGCGAAGCGACGACTCGATCGCTTATATCTGATTTGAATTTCGCGCATTACAGCCCATCAAGGCGCGTTCCACCTCTTCACCCTTTCAGTAAACACTCCAACACTTTAAGTAACCGTGCCGAAATTCAACGGAAAACGTCGAGTCGCGCTTATCTTATTTCTTCGAACAACAGTTACGTAAATATGGAAAGAGCTCCCGGGGTGCGGCGGAGTATTTCATTATCCGTGACCTGTTGAGCGCAAGATTTGTGACTCATCTCCTTTACGTAACGTCGTACGTTGCTGTAGGATTTCTTTAGAGCTATCTAGTTATCTCAAACATTTGTGTACTTCGTATTTTCCCAAGTCTCTTAAATGCTAATGCACAATATTTATGCCAAATTTTCGCTTTGCCATTTTAAAAGCTAGAGGTAGGTATCAAGATTTTATTCCAAACTGAGTTTTATTGAGTCAGCTTCACATGAACGTACTCTTAGAATTTTATCTCGGTAAATATGTAATTCTCGAGCTCTTACCTTGCCTCCGGTTCCCACGCTCCGGCTTCCGCTTAGCGGCAATCAGGGCCAGGCTTGCGACGCTCTGTCAATACGAAGGCGAGAGGTGTCCCTGATAAACTTATCTAGCGAGAACGCCAAGCCCCCCCCCTGCCTTCCGGCCCCCTGCCATCTAACCCTTCCCCCTGTCGTCTCCGTTTATCTCTCACGTATGTTCGTACGCTATGCCCGCACCGCATTACTCTCCAGCAAAGTTGCTTGCTTAGTACTTTCTTGACTTTTTATATCTACTGCGTTAGGCCGCTAATATGAAAATCGTCTCACATTTTTAGAAGAAAGTCTCTCTAGCCTCCTTTTCTGAAGCTCGTTTCCCAATTCAAATCAAAATGCCACTCGTTCATAGCGCCAATTTATATTCGTTTAGGAAGAGCTGAGATATTTTATCCTTTTATAAAGTTGTCTATTTGGCCGGCTGCCCATAGTCCTTCACAAGTATTTCAAAGTAAAAGAAATAAAGATGCAAAGAAACAAAAGCAGAATCTTATAAAATGCATTTAACGTCAACACATATGCGAGTCGTTCCGAAGAGCGCGTAGTTTAGAACTGTCTTTATTTTGCAGTTCCTTGAGATAGGAAGGAAGCGTCTGGAATTCGGAATAATGTCTACGGTGGAATTTTGTTTGCGGAACCGGGCACTGGGCACGATTTTCACGCCGCGAATACGAATATCTATTCTGTATCGTTTTACAACACCATCGCTTAATCTAAGCGTCTTTGTTCCAAGGGTCCCGCCAGGTCCCGCCCGGTAATAACTCATCGGCACCCGCAATATTACACACCACAATACCTATACAAACGAATAAAATGGTAATGCTGCCTTTTATCTCTCAAAATGTAAATGTTTTACCTGAAGAGTTCTTACATTTATTTAACTCATTTATCTTCCACTTTAATATTCAATTAAAATAAAGTAAATGTGACGCAAAAAGTTCATCATTGTTCTTGTGACAGCAGCAAAAAATTACATTAATTTTATTGTGTCCACAGAAACTTAATAATTTATTAATGTACAAACACTCTGCTTTCCGATGAAATACAAAATCAATGTTCTTAAAAGGTAGGCACGATTCTTCTCCGTCGAATTTATTGACATTACTGTTTTACCTTAAAAGGTTTTCACTCAAAATCAATCGAGCGAAAATTTAATGACTGCTTTTAGATTCGTATTAATTCACGTTTACGTGCGAATGTTCAGCCGAGGTGGTGGAGCATAAAACGCTGTGTTTTCTCGCGAAACAATTAAATTCCTCATACATCGATGGGATTAGGAGCAGGTTTCCGCGAGGTGGTTCGCTCGGGCCGCATTAAGCCACGCCGCACTGAAGCACATCTTAAGTCCGCTCGGTTAAACCGAGATCTTCGCGTCGGTGTCGAACACTCCTCGATCCAGCCGGATCGATATATCGACGGGAGGGCGCGCCTACCTAGCGGGGGCTAAATACAATTTACCTTTGTTATTTTTCGTGTCATTAAACTGCGTCGCGATCTCGAACGCTTGATCGGGATTGCGAACTCCGATGCGAATTGTTTGTGAGCTTTTGTTTCCCACTCCGCTCGCCAGCGACGCGACATCAATTAACGTCGGATCCCCTCACTGAATTTTCTTCATGGCTGTTCGGCTGTATTATTGTAGGTAGATTTAAAACGGAATCATTTTCCGCTGCTGATTACACAGAACAGATTGGGTTTTCGTGTTTCGTCTCGACTTCTCCATTCAATTAGATAGACCGTGTAACACGGAGGTGCATGTGACAGTATAACAAACGATGTTTCCTATCTGAGTTTTAAGTTAGGCTGGCATTTATCTGGCATGTCCCCTTGGTTGCGTGTTGCCGAACAAATGGGGGTGGCCACGGCGCTGGCGGCCGCTGCTGGCGTAGGCGCCTGTTCATTTGTAAAGCTTTATCGCTCCTGACAAATGGCGACACTCACTATTTTTATGTCGCGGACGATCGAAGAATACCGTCCATGCTACGGGACGATTTAGCACCGATATTCCTAACACAATTCTGGCTGAGGTTTTGGTGTAACAACGCTGTTTTTTTAATATTAGTTACTATTTGTTTTAGTGTGATGGGTCAACTTTTTTTACATCAGTTGTATGTATAGCTAAGAACGTGCTTTATTATGTGCCGTCGTAATCTCAGTCCCCAACTTTAATATTACGTGTTGATTATTCAGCCTTATCTAGGCATAAAACTTGGTGGAAAGACACTCAGCGCAGTAAAGCCTCGCTCACTCACTTCCCCACGTTAATGCAAAGGCACGTAGTTCCATGCCGACGCAGAAAGTTGTGCAAAGTGCACAAAGTGCGCGAACGGCGTGGTAAAGCCTTCATTTGTCGGCTTGTGACGGCCGCGTGACAAATGTGGACGCGAGTTTATGTTCCCTCCCCGCACCGAACGAGGACACGTCGCGATTATGCACGACTATGAAAAATGTTACTCTGGCGAGACTTTAAATGTTCCGATCTGTTCTTACCACATCATTTTTTAAATCGCCTCTGAAAAATGAACAACGCCCGAGTCATTCATTCGGCCGGCTTTAATTTAAGCCTATATACTTTTCTGTAATGTCGGCGCTCCGTAGCGAAAATTCTATTGCTAGAGGTTTAGGTTAGCGTAGATTGGGTAATTTATACTTGCCTCCAGCCCCCCCGCGCGGGTCGGGGAGGGGAAGATACAAGCACTGAAGAGAGCCATGCTGTTCGTTAAAATTACTTAATGGATCGATTAAACGTAGGGTTTAATTATGAGGTACATTAATTTACTTTGGTTTTCGTAGTCCGTGGTAGAGCGGCGGGATTACGTTGATGCTTTATTTATTTATAGCCTCGCTTAAATTCGCCGATACTTTTTCACAGCTTAATCCATTTATCGTTGAAAAATGTGTATATTTTTTAAATTCGACATCAACAGGTCTTGTCTCAGGTTGGTTAGCAAACAAGTTGTAAGATTCGACATAATGATAGCGAATAATTACATCGGAGCTCGTAAAATTTGTCGTGCTGTATAATAAGTATTCAATGATAAGCTCCTTGACTTCGTAAAGCAAATTAAAATTCAATTTGTTACTCGAACCGTGAAGCATAACGGATTGTCGACCGATTTCGTCGCCCCTTTTCTTCCATAATTTTGCGAGTCACCCGATCTTGAAGATATTTGCTTCATTCTGCTGACTCCAGATATAGCTGAGAGTACAAACAATGAATGAAATATGACAAAAACGATAGCGAAAAAGAAAAAGATGATGAATTGAGAAAAGGGAAAATCTTTGATTGTTTTTTTTTGTTGAATTATCTTTTGTGGGACTTTACTAAGCATAGGTTTGGGTTGATACTTACAATTTCGATGGTTATTCACATAGGAGTTAGGACAAAATGTGTGTATATCACATCCAACGTATTCCAAACTTCTTTATTTCTTTTTTCATAGTTCTATATGCTTTTGAGTTTGACATATATGACAGTTAAATAATACCATTTTTGTTACAGGTGGAATGCAAAAAAGCACAACCGAAAGAAGTCATGCTACCAGCAAACTTGGCTAAGACGAGAGCCGCTGGCCGCGGCGCGTACGGTGAGTTGCTAGGTAGCGGCGTGGCCGGCGCGGGCGGTGTGCGGTACGCGCCGTACCCGGTCCACGCGCCCGCGCAGCTGCTGGTCGGCGCGGGCGCAGGCGCGGGCGCGCCCGGGGCCGCCGCGGCCGCCTACCGCCGCGCGCTAGCCGCGCTCCGCCCGTCCCCGCGCCCCCCGCGCCCTGCGCTCGCGCCACTTGCTCTCCCACCACTCACTTATTCTGTCTCCGAACTCCTCAACGCCCACGCCCTCGACATCCAGGCCCTGTACTCGCCCCTGACTCACACTACGATCCCGACCCCTTTGCCCCTCTGATCCGCGATCCTCTTTCAGCAACATCCGCACCACCCCTTCTAGTATCGCACCCGCTAGGGCTTCTCCGATCAGAACTTCAAATGATTCTTCATTGCATTCCTCTTTGCTGAAACAGCTTCCTGTCCATTCCTAGCTCTTTCTTACATTCCTACTTTCTTCTCCTATCAAGCCAAAGTGACAATTTTAATGTACTTTAAGGAAACTGATAATATCCAAAGTGTCTTATTTTTAGTAATTGCCATTAGAGAATCAGTTAGTTAGCAGATTTTCGAAATGTGTACCAAAAAAATTTAGAAGAGCTATAGAATCAGTTCTTATACAATACTTTATATAAATATTCACACATTTTGATGAAAAGTAGAATGAAAACTGGAACAATTTTGCGTAGGGTTGATAGAGAGCAATATTTTTTTACCAGGTTGTAGGTGCTTAACTCTATTTGATTTGAAATACATACATTCTTACATAGTTAGAAGATTTATAGTATTGAGCCTGGTATTTTCTGATTTCTGAGTAGCGTTTTTAATATGAACTATTTACGAAGACCTTTAGGTCTCGATGATTCTTGCCAGTTTTGCTACACATCCATCCATGAAGTAACTAACCTTAGCACCAGAGCATAGAATGTCATGATTGCGGACGGGTGACACTGTTGTTTGACAATATTTTCATAAATGATATATTAAATTCTCTAGCTCTACCATGACTAGCTTTACAGCTTGATGTCGGCTTATCAAAAATGTTATCAGTGGAAGGAAAGAGGTACCTATTATGTGGATGTTTCTTATAAGTTTTATGAAGATCATTAGACATTTTATTTATTTATGTTGATTTATTTACAATATTGTTTTGTAAAGAAATATTTAAATTAGGTAAATTCAAATTTCCATTAAATTATTGTGTGTCCATAGTACTTGTGATAAAATTAGGTAATCTATTTAATTTGAATCCTTACTCTTTACATATATATTTATATTATTGTGCAATGCAATTACGACTAAACACATGTTCACTATTAGTTTATATTTTAGTTGTATACCTTCCGACTCTTCACGGTCCTCTGTTACAGAAGTAACAGTACGATCTAACTTGATACTCCCAATATTTGTATTATGATACATAGCTCTCGTAAACTAATAGTATTAATTGTACTTATTAACTTATTAAGTAGGTATTTTTGGTAGAATTTAGTATTAATAAATTCATTTCTAAACTATTTAAAAATGTCTGTTTGTTTAACATGTTTAGTTCTAGACTAACAATGTGTAGAATAGATTAACATTGTCAAGTGAAGGGATGTCATCTCTATGATGCTCAAGTATACTAACAAACCCCATTTTTGGAGCCAATTTAGAAAATGTTTGATGTAGTCTGCCATCTAGAATCTTAGTATGCTCTTTATATAAATATAAATTAGATATAGACATAATATTTCACCCTATACTCAATACTCGTAAGCTCAAAATTTTTCGCCAAGCAAAATAGTGTCTCAAGGCACATTTACACTATACTATCAATTTATTATATTCAATATCTATAATAAAAACACACATATATAAATGTAAGGTGTAAGAATCGATCGATTTATGTAAATGTTTTTACATTTCTAGATTTCATGTGGTCATTGGGTGCTCTTCCTGACGGTAAGTTGATTCACATTATATTTTCAACAGTCACTTCATAACTGGTATACCCTGCATCTGTCAGACCATTCCTCACTCTATTCGTAGAGTACGTACTAGCTTGTATACGACATTCTAAGCGGACTATTGAAGTGCTAATCCGGGGTACATGCCAAAACGGGTGATGGCAGTAATTAATTAACTCACTAATTCAGTTAAAGTGTTGGTTGGCGGAGTAGATTCAATCAATGTTGAGTCGCGCTGTGCGCTGTTCACTGTGCGCTGGTCGCCGTGTGTCGGCGCGGCGCACGTCGGCGTCGGCTCGTGATGGATCGCGCGCCTGACAGATACACTATTTTGATTGGCAATAATATAATAAACGATCCAGTGTAGTAATCGTAGCAGCCGTGGACCGTCCATCATTCATCCTACAATTTATATCCAACTTCATTCTGTTAACGAAACTCATAGTACGCGCCACGTTGACCGCCCGCCGTACTATTTGTTTCACATTAGACTTAATGCCATGTTTTCATTATAGAGTAGCATTTTGTTTGTTGATAATTCAGTAAGTTTGTTAATGAAACACACTAGGTATCTGTTACGGCAGTATGGAACAGTCGTTAGTCCTCTTATAGTGTGCTACATTTAACGATGTTTACAAAATATCATCCGCTGGACATTGTCCAAAGCAATGTCGTACCGAGCGTGTGCGATATACTTGCCTACCTTTTATGTGACGGCTCTTTTTTAGAATTGGGCCACTGGGACACGTGTTACATACCAAATGTTTATATCAGCCAATGAATCACAATCAGCGACGCAGCATTTGAAAAGCAACGTTTGAAACGACATAACGCCGAATGAAAGCATGCGATTCGGCGATTAACCTCCGCTTCTCACCTCCACCGGCGGCAACAGCGGGACAACGTAATAACTTGTGTTTGTTTGTTGCGCAGGGTTCCCAGCAGCGTACGCCGCCTACGCGGCAGGACGTAGCTATTCGGGCTATCCTAGCTTCGGGCTGCCATACCCTGCAGGTAATCCCCTGGCGAGCTTGCACCACCAACTGTCCGGCAATCACTACCACCACCTGGCGACTCTCCTGCCATACCACCCGCTCGAGCTCAGCGGGGTTTACAATGTACACGCCATGCATCTGTGAACTCGCGCCGCGACAATGCATTCCACTAACCGCTAACGTCTATCTCGCAGTCGACACGACCCGCTTACTACTGACATGCTGCTCATTTACAAACTTAACTACGCATACGCTAATTTTCGTAATCTGCTGTGGTGACTATGTCCTAACTTCCCATTTCAACTAACTCGGCGAGGCAAAAGTTCGTGTGAACTCTCACTAACAACTTTACTAACAAGTTAACACCCCTAACAATGACTGAACCATCTAGATAAATCTGCCACGCCGTCAATTACAAAACGTCCATGTTTTGAGAAATGCTATTTATTGTTTATCTCCAGAATTTTGTCGAGACAATCCGGCCAATTGCGAGCGCGTCGCTCCATGTTTACAGACGATTCGCCCTAACGATTCTCAAATGCTACGCGTCGGGCAAACAAATACTAGCGCAAACACGAGCTCGCGCCGCTCAGCGCGCTCGGGGGCGAGCAAGCGAGCGCTCTCCCGCCCCCGACCCGCCCGCTACTAGTATCGCACCATCGCCCGCTCCTCATTAACAACGAAAGCTTTTAAAAGAGATTTAAACAGATTCAAACAAAAGTACTGAAAAAGTGACGTCCTTTTTGTGGTGACTTCTATGTAAATCTCGGGACGGACGAAAAAGAATTCCCACTAATTAAAAGTAGTCCACCGGCTTCCAGTCGATCCCGCCGAATGAGACTAGAATGTTAATTTTTATGCGGTTCTTATTGTTCTTTCGGGATTAGTTGGTCGCGTGCTCGGGAGGAATAGCAGTAGAGTAGGCCGTACGTGGGGAGCGGGGAGGCGCGGGCGCGGGTTCGGGGAGCGGCGAGGTGAGTGCGGACCGCAGCTGCACAAACACTCTTCTCGTTATTTGTCCACACTCCGTGTTTGAGCTGCCTCCGCTCCGCCATAATTACGCCACTAAGCTTTGGCTTTCCACTTTTTTCCCGGCGGCCGAGGCCGGGGCACGCCGCGAGAATTTTTCGGTTGGACGCAGACGGAATCTAGAAACGTGAACACTATTGGAAATTCTAATTGAGCGCAGGACTCAAGTGAGCTCGGACCGTCGGACCCTCACCTCCGTCAGTGAACAACGATTGATGTTATCGCAGCGGACCGGCACCGCAACCGGTCAACTTTTTCTTCGGCATTAGGTGTACAAATCGTTCCGCGTTAATTACTTTTCGACCACTTTACGACACGCGAGACAGTCCCATCTCCTTGTCGTTAAAAAAAACAATTGCGGGCAGTCGTTGAATTGTAAATATAATTGGATAGCCAAAGAACCCTATAATTACTCTGTCCGAATGAACCGTTTAATGTAATGATGCTTTCGAATTTAAATCATTCGTAGCTTAGCAATGTACTTGCCAAGTCTTGGGTAAGGTATGGTAGGAATGGGGATTGTAGGAGAGGTTATTCACACATCGTATTTTAGATTATATGAGAATACACAAAATCAATCTCTGCGTCTTACAACGTGCGTGCAGTAGCCACTGCACAACTTCACAATGAATGAGCGCCATTTCGCCCATTAGCATTCCTCAGCCGACGCCACTTCGGCTTATTGGTAAAGTCATCTACATCACCAATATTTAGTCAACCATAAATTGTGAAACCGTAGATATCCGGTCAGAAATCGGTTAATTAATTTCCTCGATTTGAATGTTAATGTCACGATAGCGCTTCGCATCGCTCGCCCTTATAATTTAATTATAAATGAAAATGCGGTTACGTCCTTTGATGCTGCAGATGCAATGACAAAGTGCCGCGCCGCTGCGATCCACAACTTCGTCGCGCGCCTTTAATATGAACTAGTCGTTTCCTCCAACTTGGAAACGACTGCACGTACGGCTCCGACGAAGGCAGTTCTCGAACGTATAAACAACTTTGTTAGTCTCTAATGGGACGGAATTAATGTCAAATAATTTGTGGCACTGTAGTTGCGCGGCGTACGAGGACACTTTTCTGTAATGCATATTTACTACAGGGAAATTTTCGATAGACAACATCGTTAAATACATTCCAAGAAAACATGAAGCCGCTAGGGCATAGTTAACATACATATAGCTTCACTATGCGGTCAAATAACTCGCAGGCATTTTCATCCGCATTTTATAGTTCATCGGACGAGAAACGTTCGGGAAAAAGTTGTACACCGCCATCTTCTCAAACGCAATTACAAGTGCCGTGATGGCCAAGATAATCAAAGCATTTAAGCTTTACAAGCTTAAACAACTAAGATCATAATCTTATTTGCATATTTATTGAAAATCGTAGTCCGGACTAAATTATAGTAATCTCGGCGATAGATAGACGTGTAATATTAGACTCGTGTAGATGTTTTTAACTTCTTCTTCTCTATTATCTTAGGTGTAACAATGATAGCGGCAAATAGATTTAGTTTTAGGTACTTTATTAGAATCAGTAATCATTATATCGATATCCTCTACATAGCATGTTGTAGTTTGTAGCGTTTGGATTTCTATAGATAGGTCATAGCTATGGACTGGACACAACGTTTCCATCACACTTTCCCCCAGCTTATCAAAACATTTTCTTTGCAAATAAAAGCAAATGAAGTTAACCATACTATTGACAGCAATAACACTTTAATACAGTTCGCGTTATGCGGACAATTTATCGTAAATTGTAAACAAAACTAGAACCCGTAGTAGGGAGGGCCCGAATCCCCCGTGCATGCATACGAAATGAGTCGGAACTCGTATATAACAATAAAATTAATATCAAGTAATTTATCCTTGTCCCTCAACTATCCACATACTGTCCGACAATAAATTCAATAGTAGCAATAGCTCGTAATAACACGTATAAATAATTAATAAAACTTTTACGTGTGACAACGAGAGTGACGCATTTCAATGTATACGTAACAACGTTATTTATTCATACTCGCTCGAGTGAATAATAACGTTTTTATTCAATTTTTGTTTCTCAAAAACAATGAATAATTGTAAACGTATTCCAGAGACGGGTAGGGGCTCTAGTGTTGTTGTGTTTAGTCGTTACGTCATAGTTATTTTGTAATACCTAAGAGTAAACTAAATAAATATTAGACAGATAAGATTGTAGCGAAATTAGATGAGAAAATTACTAAGTTTAGAGGATGAAAACTTACCGACATTTAGATTTTCATTTGCATAGCTTTTCACGGTTTAGCATTAGTTTAGATTCGTCAATTTGATTTCACTCATTATAATGATAAAATAAACAATACATCGAGCTTGAAAAGTGTTATTTTAATAGTTTATTGAATATTCGCTATAATTATATTGTAATATATGTATGTATTTAATTTTAAAGTTATTTCTCTATTATATTTTAAATATTTACACTGCTTAAATAATAATGTTATTGATACTAATATTTATTGTTGTTGTTGTATAATATTTTTGGATGCATCTATTTTACGCTACCTTCTTCGTGTTATCGTTATTGGAAAGCGGTTCAGTGTATTTGAATAAAGCATAAAGGTGCAACCACACGGGGCGCCTCGCGTCCTGACGTCGGTCTAAGTACTCATCGAACTCTATAGCAATAAATCATTGCTTTATATATCACCACACCTCGCAATAATTATTTGTCAAAATTAAGGTATTTTTTCGAAATTATTACGTAACTATAAGTTAACATTCGATCATTAAATCGCTACGTGTGCGACCGTCCTTATCGCCATCCTCTAAACTAGTCATACGTAAAGTAAGCTTGAAATATTATGTATATCGCGTCGTGTAAGTGTACCCTTAACGTGTGACCACCACTTAAGTTACCATTACACCCAATCACAGAAACGAACCCGTTCCGTTTCTATATCTTCATTGAGCAAATGACCGTACATTCAGCTACGGCGACTGTAATCGTTATTTGTGTTCGGGCATTCAAATTGACTTCCCCTTTACGTGATCCATTGCGTGTTTAAATATACTAATACAGAATGTATTATTCAGTGAATAACACCGTGTTCATGATACAGTTTTGATGATGGAATCAATACGTAGGTATAGCACGTAATGAGCCGGGGCTGCACCGCCCGGCGTGGCGTGGCGGGAGCGTGGCGGTTGCGCGGCAGCGCCCGTGCGCGCAGACAGCCCTCCAACTATATTAATAAAGCCAGTCCATCATTTCGTGCGTGCAAACAATTTTAAATAGCCCGAAAACAGTAAACAGGAAACTATCAATTCCAAGTTTCCCCATAAAGATTCGATGAGTGGAGCACAGGGCGATGTTCTTCCTCTTTTACTCCTCGCTGTAATGATATTTTTTATATCTTTTGTTTTTCCCCTTCATGTTAATTTTGAATTTGACTATGAGTTCTTATCAGGGTTCCGCGTAACGTTTTTCCTTTCATGTGAAGTATTTGTTTATTTAAGCGCGGTTCTGTTGGCGGAACCCTCGTAGCTCCGTAGCCGGCTTTGTAGCTTTTTTATTTTGTTGCCGCAGGTGTAGTGGGAGTAATACCGCCGGAAAGTCGTCTGTTGGTCGGTGCGGAGTACGTATCCGCGGGCGTGCTCGGCCAGGGCTCTTGAGGCGCGCGCGCCGCCGCCGCACCGCCGCCACACTTCTCGTACACGGAACACCCGCTAAACGGCTCCCGGAAATTCTTACGAACATAAATAAATCTTTTCTCAAGCGAATCGCTCTTTGGTATTAACGCCCCACGTTCCCCTCTCGAATCAAGGAATGCAATGTCGCAAAAACAAATGTTTTTGAACAGTAAGGCCCGATTTCGCAGATGCGTGACACAATCGCCCGACTAGGTTTGCCCATATAGCACGATACAATAAACTCAGATGTAAACAATTTAAATGTTTAAACATTTATATTCAATGAGTTGCGGTATCCCTCAGGAAGTAATTCCAATATTTTAACATTTAATACGTAAATTAATTAGTTAGGTGTCGTTCATAATGCACAAATCTTTCATGATTGTAATAATTGTAACCCATGTGTCAAATTCTTTATAATAATAATTAAGTCTATTTTATAATCATAAGTTGATTGTACTTACTGTTCTTATCGCTGTTCCGACATATCGTCTTATATCATTATTCGTAAGTTTATGATATTGTGAAGCCGCTATATTTTAAAATAAAGGAAATTGCCGTTGTATAAGCAAAACGTTTTATCGTTTATTGTCCAATTGATCGTTTACAAATGGAGGTCGATCTGTGCCTCAGTTATTAACCATCGCATATCGATTGCGACCGAAATAAACTGGAAGAGATAGTGTGTACGGTGGAGTTGGCTAGCGTGCGGTGAACTTTGATTACGATGGCTCACTGGGGCCGTCACTGTCGGTCTATGACGTGTTTTAACTTGGCGTTTCGTTTTTCTGACTCATCCAATGCGGCACACGCAGCGTGGTGCCCGCGGCGCGGCCCTGCCCAGCAAGCCGGTAAGCGCGCATGTGGAGCCTAGCCCGGAGGCACGCGCGACCGCGGCCGCCCGCGCCGCATCGCCAACATTCCGTACATTCAACACGCGCGCCCTCAGAATGCAGCCCGCGAACCAGACACACCCACACAACTATTTTGCATAGTTCAATCCTCACTTGCACACTTACGCGAACCGTGAACTTTAAACCCGAACTAATCGCGCTCCGTATCATTACAATTCTCCGGTATCGAGTCAAATTAACAGCTCGTCCGACACAATGTTCAAAACAAAAATAAGGAAGCGACGCTACGACAAATTAGCGCCTTGAAACGAAATTCCTTGAAGGGTCACACGGCCGTCGGTTCGAATCCAAATAATTAGCTGGCGAGGCGGCGAGTGGCCGCGCGTCGCGGACTGTGCCAACTCCATTTGTAATTTAAGATATTTGACCGTTAATTGTGTTAGTAACTGTTACGTTTAGTGCTTGTTGCTTAGGTTGGAGTTGAGTGCGACCTCGTTCCACACTAACCTCTACAGCACTTGTTTAGATACTAATGTAAATACTAGTTGATAGTGTACCTCCATAGCCCAGCGGTCCCACGCTGATTTAGCATTACGAGTGCTGTGTTTGGATGGGTCAGAAATTTTTATTTCTTTATTTTATTTACTTTAGATAGATTTTGTTTTATGGATGCCAATAGATTTTGACTATAAATGCGCTAGTCTAGCGAGCTCCATCGTCCATAAATTTTTATTGTAGAATTCCACCGAATTGGAGTGTGTCCGTGAGTCCATAATGGGCACTATTAGCATACTAATCTCTTCTAGTTAGTGTCGTATTGAGCGCACAAATCCAGTGCAATGTGCGGAGTACGCACAGTAAGTCCGTTCTCCCCTGCACGGAGGCGGCCGGTGCGTTAGCCGCCGACCGCTCTAATAGCCTATAGCCGTGTCCGCATTCACCAACGAGCCGATACACTCTCTAAACTGCTCCGGACGGGGATAAGGGATTTACATACACACAAATTGTGTAAATACCTACCTAGTACCTAGAACGTACCTATACCTATCCACGCACGTTGTGTGCGAGCAAACAGTTTGTGATTACCAAGAGAACAGCAGTTCGCCAAAGCAGTGCGACGTCCTCTACATCTCCAGGGCGAGTAACTTTGATTTTGAACATTACAGTTTGATCAATATCGTTGAACATTAGAATAGTGTAATCCTGTGTGTAACATTTGGAAGAGTTGAAAAAAGTAAAGACTGGAGTGTGGTAGACATTTCATAGTGATTCGGAGTTAAGAAGTAAATTAGAACAACAGTAGCCGAATTGTTAAATAGACTCTAGATTAGAATAAGAATTAGACTAAAAATAAGCAATGCCGCGTAGGCTGTCTCCGTAGAAGTTTCTGGCCGTGTAATAAACTTACAAATAGTCAAATTCCCGATAGTCTAGCCTAGCTACTTTAAATTATTTCGGGCGATTTTTATATTTGTACATTAGAAGAGCTTCAAATTAGTGTCGACTTACAAGGTTTTTGTGAAAAAAAATAACAACTTTAAAGCTGAAAAATAAAATTGCTTTTTCTTTGTACAAAACGTAGCAATGTAAGCGACTAGAATAGTAATTGGTGGTAAAACAAAATAATGTGATTGGTGGTGCAAACTTTTCTATAGATGTATTTATTTTTGTTTAGTTTTAAGACCTTATTCTAGAATAGTATTATTGTAATTTTGTCATTATTTGCCTTAGGCAGCGAGTTTGTATAACATAGTTTCAATTTGAAGTGTTAAATCTCTAAGATAAAAGCGCAAATAGAATAGAAAAAAAATATTTTTGATCATAGAATAGAAAAAAAAAACATTGTATTTATTTAAGCAGTAGTTGATTTTGTAGCTGTAAGCGGAGCTAATCCGCAAGTAGGTACATTATAATTTGACTACATGGGTAGTAATTTTAATTGAAGAGTTTTAGTAATTCGTAGAGAGAGATAATTTGATTTTTTTCTATTTAATATCTGTGTGTTTTATGAATATTCATATTTCTCGAGTTTCTTTTCGCTTCTTTAATGTCGCTTTACGTGTTATCCGACTAATCCCATTCTATGGCTGAACCACGGAAGCTAGTGGCCGTGACAGAGTAAACATCTTATTGAATGAGGCAGCGAACCGCTATAAAAGGTAGACTCGAAGACTCCTGAGATTTAGAGAAAGGACACACGGCTCCTTCTTTGAATTACAAATGTGTTCGCGCTCGTGCGTATGCCCCACAACACCCAGCATAGAAATTCGATTAATTTGCAATTGAGATAAGTCCCAGCGGCTAAACGATCGAAAACCCGCAAAAGCGTATCATCTTCACGGTGAGTTATTGATGGCACCTATTAAATATACGTTTTGGGCGAGACGTGTTCGAGAATCCCCGGTAAACGCTCTAATAAAACATTTCAATCGTGCCAAGCGGGAAATGAAGTATTACGATCCTCTATGTAACGGATGAAAACTTCTTTTTTTTAGTTTCCACAGTTTTTTTACAGACTTACTGCTATTTTTAGCAAAGCTTAACTTTTAAACAATGTATGACATAAAGCTCTGCTGTACCATGTTTTTAACTTTGGCAAACTCAAACAATGACAAAAGCAACCAAACGTTAAACGATTATACCTTCACAAATAAACATCAAACATATTGCTTCCGAAATCTGTGTACCTACTTCCATAAATAGTACAGCCATTACAGAACAAAAACGAAATATGGAAAAGCTTTAATATCCACACAAAAGAATATTGATTCTAACTTTTCCATTTCTTTGTTATTACTTCCATGAGTAAAGCTAATAAAATACTTACCTACTTCTACCTTAAAATTCGGAGCTGATTTTCGAAGCCGGGGACATTGTAACACATAAAAAGTCCCGCGTAATATAGTGAATCCAAGGGTGGGTGTTACGTCGGTTGTACGCTCCGTGAATATTTCGTTCGGCCGTCATCCTACTTCTGAAGAAGAATTATTAAGTTCGCCCGAACTTCGCAATTATGAAAGTTCGAATAGCTCTCACCAGACGGCCTCTGAATTTATAGATGAATGTGTGCCCCCCGCACCCCACAACCCGCAAGGTGAGACACTCTGCCACCAACTTATATGCCACCTAAAGATAATTTCGATGAGCCACTTTACCAAAAATATATTAACTAGAAAAAGTAACTTTCATTTAGTTATAACAACGAGTATTCCAGCGATTTGTAATACCAAGCTGGATAGCCAAAAGTTTATCAACGAAGAAAACTCCGTAATTACACGTGCATCAACTTTTTGAACTTTAAACTTTGTTGTTAGCGTCTTCGTTTCTACCTCCTCGGTTACGTTCAAAGCGTCAAGAAACTTTAACTATTACACGCACAAATTACACGGTGAACATGCGTTAACATGTCGGTACCAACTATGTATTAGCTCCGAGCGACGTCCGACGCAGATATGACCGCTGTAGATAACTCGTCTCGCGCCGTTCGCATGTAAACTGAATTGTTTAAGTCGTAAATTATTTGAGGTTAGTAACACGCTTCGCACCCAACTTAGTTGGGCCTGTTTGTGACTTTGTTTGCTGTGAACCGACCCGTGAAGTATGATTGAAGCGATAAACAACGTTTAATAACAATAAAACCGCCGCGCTTTTACAGGTTTACTGATGACACTTTTATTTTACAACTTACTGATGAATCAGGAATACTTTATTGACTGCAGCAGTCTCTGTATTTTTCTAAGAAGAGCTATTAGCTATCATACTCCTTTAAATTAATGAGTATAAGGAGTCGACTGGCGAGCGTCTCGCTGTAATGGGAAAAGAATGAACTAAGACCGATCGACATATTAATGATCCCGAGACGTGTCTGCGCCAACACTCGAATTCTTATTTATTACACTAGGCTCTCAAATAAATAGCCTCTCACATCGCAAAGTAATGTTATTAAAATGTGTCAGCATTTTAGTAGAGCGGGCGCGAGCAGGCCAGGCGCGCTCGCGAGCGCGGGAGTGGGCACCCGCGCGCCATCTATCATTCATCCTCCATTACTTATATTGTACTTTTTTCGCAAAGTCACTCGCAGGCCGGTAATCACCTGGTGCGACCGCGGACCTCCATTTTTCACACTAAATCATAACTCGCGCATCTGACAAAAATAAAATTTGTCGTACAAGCCAATAGGGGTAAATGGTGACACTATGAGCAAGCAAAAATTCGGAACGAATATTAATCTAGTTATTGTTGTGATGTCGGGTTACGTTTATAATGAATCTACAGCCTTAGTTTTTCTCAGATTTTGCTGAAAGTCAATTCAATCTGCAGAAATATTTAAGTAATGAGTAAGTACATAACATGTAGGTACGCATGGAGATTGCGAGTCGAGGCAGAAGTTTTTGTAACTCAGTTACGGTTCTCATCGTTATTTATTCTCCGGTTTACGTCGGTTAAATAGGCGCGTGAGGCTGCGTGCGGCCGGGCGGCGGCCGGGCGCGGGCGGTGCGCGGACGGTGCGCGTCGCAAGTCGCAAGACGCTGCGACGTGCGCCGTATGCTAATGCCTTTCCCTATTCAATAAGCAGACCGCCGCGTGCCACCGAGAACTCACGTCGGATAATTTACTGGATATTTTGTAAAAGTTTTTTCGCCCTCTGTGATTTATGCCCGCGAAACTTCGAGCTCTCTTTTTCATTTGAATGCACGTGACATACGTGATATTTTTTGTTCCGACATAATCTGAGGCCGGGGAGTCTTCTCTGTCCTCATTCGTCAGCTCCGCATCTGTCTCCAACGGTTAAATTATTCATGCATTTACGCGCTTCAACTTTATCCGCGCTAGAAAACTTTAATATTGAGTTGGGATTACATCGATAGTCACTTTACCGTTCAATATGCTAAATTGGGGAATGATGAGGTGTAGCCGGGATGGCGGAGGGAGTTTTTGAATTTCGAAAATTTCGATGGTTCAGTCATGAATGTGTGTGTGTGCTATCACTAACGAGTGTGTGCGCCACTCGTGTACGTGGAGCGGATGCGAACCGTGTGTATGTTTGCAGTTGACCTGACCAACGGCCAACTGACACCGAACAACAACACTCCGCTACTGGCGCAGGCGCTCTCAGGTGAGGACGCCGACATGCCTTCACTGCACATCACTACACACTGACGGTGTACACTAACCTGGGGCTTTACCATTAACTTTGATACATTCATATCTTTAAGTCTCTGTGTCACAAGTTGATGGTAAGCCCCCTGGCCCATTAACATCCCTGACAGGACACACTTTTATCATTCCACAGAGCTCACACACCAGACCAGGGGACACACCACTGTACATATTTCATACTGACAGCACTGACTTCATACTTGACACCAACATCATTCATCACTCGCCGGTGACAAGTCATCATAACATTATTTACGAAAATAAGCGCTTCTATTACTACTTTATGTGTATGTTGTTTGTTCCTATCTTCCTCCTAGTCCGTGCTACGTTTTCAAATGACATTTGAAGTTAAACCCCAGGTTCGTGTTGACTGCTAACACAAAGCTTTAGGAAATTTTCTCAATTTTTAAAACTAAAAAGCAATAAAAGTCTAATTCCACCAAGAGCACTGGTATAACAGAGTAAAAATTACACCTTGGAATTGGAAAACCGTCGCCCAGTGATACGAAAAAAGCTAGTACGAATGGCACAATGTTTCGCATTTTCGCTGGCTGAATAAACACGTGGCTCACTGTCTATCTCGCTTCCGTCCCTGAGCCAGTGAGCTTTGCCCAGCCAGAGCAAGCCTGACATAAACGATTTTTAGTCTTAAAATCGCATATTTCGTGAATCCAGATGGGAATTTTTCACAGAATCAAAGTCGGATGGAACGTTTTTAATGATTTTTTTGTGAAGTTTTATAGAATTATATCAGCTATCATTATTTGTGCACACGTCAATGGAGTAGTATTGTAGCTTATTATAAGAAATGCAGCATCAACAGGGACAACGTCCCAACAATTTGAGAGGTCTATTTTAACAAGGCTATCCCAAACCTGCAAGCAGGAAAGCCTCGCCATGTCCAACCCCTACCCAAGCAGACAGCTAGGCTGATGAAGACGACATGACACACTCATAATTTAGGCTATGTCATGTCCCCAGTGATGAACAACTACCAGGCCGCAGCTGCCGGATTCGGACCACCGGCGTCGCCGCATGGTGCCGGAGGCCGGGCGGGCTTTCCGGCCGCGAGCTCGCCGGGACCGGCGCTTGACGTGTACGGCTCCGCTGCCGACAGCGTCGGCTACGTCCAAGCCGCAAGCCCGCAACCCTCTGGATTCCCAGCGATCGCCGTCAGCCGCGCTCCTCTTAATTACACCCCAGTAAGTGGAACCACAACATACAATGTTAGGTTCAACTGAATAACGCGTTATCCAGTAAACCGATTCAAAGCCTTTTAACTTATGACATCATGCTTGTCGGGCAATTTGGTGATCACAGTATGATATTATTAACACGCAGGTGGATGCAGTGTTCCTCCTCTTGATATAATCCTTAGGCACCTGTTGCGAAACTCACGGTAAGTGAAATGGTATTCTCGTGACACAGACTACATGAAACTTTGTTATTGTTTCGTTTTATAACAGCAGAATTAGAATCTGAAACGAGAACCGAGAAATGAAATTATATAGCAATCCTAGATATAAAAGTATTTTATAGAAAGAATATAAGAAAAGTTTCTCATACTTATTTTATTTCATGATGAATGGGATAAAGTTAATAACTTTTGATTCTAACTTTTTTCATTTATTACGTCATGTTCAAAATGCCTTCAGTAACGCCCAAATGAAGGCAATTCCCAAAATTGTCCTTGTTCGAGAACTTTCAACTGTCACAGCATTCAAATTAATGTTTGTTCTGTTTTGTTTTTCTCAGGACGTTTGATTCGCGTTCTCTGATGTTAAAATTCTTTTTTGCATTATTCATGGTAACAGGAAAGAAAAATAACTGACTGTTTACACAATCTTATTTCTCGGGAGCTGTAGTAAATTTGGTGTGTCTAGCCGGTGTAAGAATTTCATTAGCAGTTAGTCATCGCGGGATAAGGCACTAAGTGCGCGCGGTGTCGGCGCGGCGCGATGCGGTGTGGCATAGAGAGGCGCGGAGGACACGCGGTACGGCAGGCGCGGGACGGGGAGGGGGGGACGAGCCTCCAGACTCAGACGCAATTAGCAGCCGACGACACTCTAAAATTTTAGCGAGATGGTCCAATCTCATTATGGAACCGATCTTCCTTGTCGCTCTTAAAGCGTAATCACCATAAGTTAGCGAGCAAGTGAAGCGTGAGAGATGCGATTATAAAGTGTTCCGAAATATGAGCTCGGCGGGGGGCGGGGGCGGGGGCGGCGCAATCTATGCGGTGCACTGCCGCGGGTAATGGCTTTTTAAAACTGCGACCGCGCTCCATAACTGCTTCCCTGAGACGCCATCAGTCTTCATTGCTTGTCGACGCCCACCAGCCACGCTGCGCCGCACCCACCGCTGCCACCGAGATCTTAACTCCTCACGTCGTGCTATCTCGACACATTTTTCAAACTGCACTCAAAAGCTGCTTTAATTTTTATACTATCACAACGCTGGCCTTTGCCAACTTATTATACGGTCTTATGAACTTTCACACAAGTGCTCGATCCCACTTTTGTTTTAGAACGGTGACTAATTCAGAGCAGCGGTGCTCCGCTGATCAAATAATCGGGATACAGTCAATCTACAAGAGCCATTGTGTAATTAAATGTAGAACAGGTATTGGACACGAGCGAGCTAACTAATTGTTACCCGAGTCTTAATTTGAGTCATTCGCTCGCGGCTACAGTGAGCTACCCTTCCGTTTCAGGCGCGGCATATATCAAACGGGATATTAACTCACTCGTCCGTAATCGCCGGGGCAAAACAAATACGTCGCTAATGAGAGAATGAACGGTCCGGCCGTCGGGCGGGCCGGACCGGCGGCGCATGTGGTTCCCGGGTGTAAAACGGTCTTATTAGGTAACGGGAATGCCCCCACGGGCAATAACCGTAAATCAAGGAGAACAAGCGGTGTAATTACCGTTGCCGAGCGGTCGCGCGCGTTGCTCTAACTCATCCACTCACTGTTTTTATTTTGTTGGCCACCGAGCCGGCTACCACTCTATCGACTGCAAACACCAAACTTACTGCCTTTAAATCTGCCCCCGGAGAGGTTAATGTTCGCCTGAACGGTTTATACTTCCATTCAATTATAACCTCCACTGCATGCCAATAATTTTGGGTTGAGCACGTCTGCTATCTAATACTGACTCTTGTTTATTTTTTTTTCATTTCAGGGACCCCTGATTCCTGCGGCGTTTACCAACGGTTATCATTGAAAGTGTTATAGCACAAATATTTTACGTGAGTATTACACTGTTTTAATGTACTTTTGCGTTCCACTCTATTAAAATGTCGTTACGCTGAATAAAAAAGTCGGCTTGTGTTCAATGTGTTCATAGCGCCGCGAAAATGAACACTTGTATAGCAATTACACAAAATGTTTTTTAAATGGTCTCGCAAGACTTATGGCCAAACATTTCATTGTTTTATGAAGTAATGCTGTTTCAATGCAGAAATAGTTACATGCTAACCAAATTTAGTGCTGAACCAATCAGTAGTGCAGAATCAGCCTCTCTTGCGCTGATACAAATTTGACACAACAGCAGATTACCCTCCTTTGTAACTCATCAGCCCTATACAAACTTGAAGACCATCACCAGAGAACTTCTCTGACTTTAACATAATTATTGTGTGTTGGGCCAGGTGGCGAGCGGTGTGGCGGCGCTTAGCGGATCCGCGCGGGCGCCGCGTGCGCCTGTTCCGGCCGCGCGCCTCCCAACGCACGCGCCCCGCGCTCCGCGTACCGCCGCCCTGCTGCCCGCCCGCACACCTCCAGCCCCGCGCCACCAACGGAGCCCGGACACCACCGGACCTCCCCTCAACAACACTCCGTCAACCGCGGCGTCTTCACCTTCCCCCCTCCAAATCCCAGTCCTCATCCTCCTATCTCCTCATCCTCACTCTCACTCTTCTACCCCCCTCTCCCTCCCCTTCACACACTCACACACTTTCCCCCCACCGACCCGGTCTTGTGACCCCGTCTATTGTAAATAACGATAATCTACTTTTTGTCGTGTGAACGAGAATAGTCTATCGATTGAACAGGTATTTTTTCAAATTTTTCTCGCTTTCGACTGTACCGTAGATGTGTTGTCAGAGTAATAAACGATTTAAACTCCAAAAAAAAATACATTTCATAATTATATAAAGTGCATCTAGACGATTTATTGCAGGGAGGTATATCTTAAAATATTTTATTATTTATAGTTGAATTACAGCGTAAGGTGTAAATGGTCCTCGACGCGCGGGACTCAGTAGTGGAAGGTGTTATTTCTTTGTGCATTGTATCGTATCGGTGGGTGGGCCCAGTGGGCTAGCGCATGCGCGGTGTGTGGTATGCGCAAGCGACAATAACGCGACCGCCGCGCGCCTGTCCGCTCGTCCACCTACAAATATTTTATTCTATCTATTTTTAATATTAATGTCAAATATTAACATAATTATTATACTACTATAATTATATTACGCATATTTTACCTATGAATGTAATTATTTTCGCCTAATTCGAATTGTATAAAATCACCTCTTTGAACGGCTGTTCTGTTTCAGTAGCGATCAAGTTTCTCGATTACTTCCGTATAAGACTACGTTAGTTACGCGTATACATACTTTCTAATATTATGTATTATGATATAAAATTTTATCCTAAGGATAATATGATCATATTTACGATTCATAAGGACGTTTGGAAAGGTAAGTCGGTACATTTCAGAATATCTCTCATCGCGTTAAGATAATTCGTTTCTATCTTGTACCTTTGAACGTAGGTATTGTAATTATAATAAATAACAATTTTGTGCATTACGTAATAAATATTTCATTGTTTCTTACATTGTATTTACCGTAATATAAGACCACTGTTGAGAAAAAAAAACGCGGCTCCATTTCATTTGAGGAGTCACACAGTACTTAGTTGTATTTAAAATTTTAATCAAAATAATCATTAATAACAGTAAAATTTCGTACAGACCGTATAGTTACACGACACAAAACATTTCAATAAAATAAAGACAGGGATATTAAAAAATTACAGCCAAAGGCGCAGGTTTGAGGTAATAGATTAAAAATATGACGTCAATTCATTAATCATATTCGTTAGGTACTGGAGACATTTTTAATCGACCACTTCGTCTAGGTTCAGCAGTTAGGGAGCTACGCCGGCTGCGCGCGTAGCAGTTGCAGTAGCGCAACGCTACGACGTAGCGACGCGCTACGAGTGCTACGACCGGCTGCTAGACGCCCAAACCGCGCAAGCGTTCGCCGCTCGCTATTCACATGCACTCGGTTGCATTCATTCGTTATTTACTATTATTATTACTCATTACCTACATCAATTAAACATTAATATTATAAATCTAGGTATTAAATTTTAGGTAATAATAATAAACAATCTTTTAAAGCTATTATTATATAAATACGTTATAAATATAAATGTTTCCTGTTACAAAAAAAAATATTGAAAATGATACGAAATAAATCAATATTCTTTTTAAAGGTAATTTATTACTTATGAGTATGTAGTTAATTGAATAATGGAGTGTTAGATGGAGTGCGTTCGTCGCCGAGCGGCGCGCTCGCTTCGCGTTTTATGTTCGTTTGTGCCGAATTCGTTCGCTGAAATGACGTCACGTGCGGCAGGGCCGTATCGAGGCCGCACCGAGGCCACACCGGGCCGCAGCCGCACCGGGCCGCAGGCCGTACCGGGCCGTAAAGCCGCGCCACGCCGCACACACCGCAGGAGACGCGACCGCGTTTAAGTTGTTAAAACGTTAGCTAGGAAATTGATAATGAAATCGTGAAAAGGTGTGAGTCTTTAGGACGGTCGGAATATCGATATCATACCTAACAAATTAACGTAATTATTTGTTTTATATTTACGGTGTTATAGGTATTTAAGACATTTTTTCTTAGAATATTTAATTATTACGATGAGATGTTATGTATGTTAGGCCCGGGCCGGCGGCGGTCGGCGCTGCACCTCGCCGCCGCGCGCCGTCGGTCGTCTCATTCACTCTCACATCCTCACTATAATTATATTTTCTTACCGACCTTTTTAATGTAGGAGAAGCGCACACGGCCGCTTGTCCCCGTGCGAGTACGAGTACAAACATACAGACAAACATATAGTGAGAGACGTTCGTTTCGCCGCGTTCGTGAGAAGCCATCGGTTCGCCGCGATTGCATCGAGACGATACATAATGACAATTATTGTATATACATAGTTAGCCGCATGTGTAAAAAGACGTTTAGGTAGACGCCGAAGTGTGGCGTGTAATTGTATGCGACAGATGATGCATAAGCGCAGTACCCCGCGCTGACCATCGAGCCGATAGTGTGGCGTCACTCTTATATCATAACCTCTTTTAACACTTCCAAACTGACACACAAAAACACTAAATATATAATGCACCTTCAGAACAGACAACACCGAAAAATATCGAATTCGATAACTGCATTTACCACATGCCAAAAAATCTAGAATTTCACACAGTTTTCACATAAAACGTAAATTTTCCAACAACATTTCGCCATTTGTGTTAAAAATGCGTCATGGGATAAGTCTGGCGACACACTGAGTTACCATCTGGTCGATATTAGATTCATTCAGCAATCAGGATTAGCTGACGATATTAGTTTCATTATTGTTGTTTAGTTATAATGTTTGTGAGTTTCTTTAGTATCACCCTTAGGGCTTCTTTGTGCGGGCCATGTTGCGTGCCGGGTCTGTCATATCAATTATGTATTTAAATTACATTTATTTACACTTGTGTCTATTTCATTATTACTTGAAAGTCATTTTTTGTTTCATTTATTCATTTCAGTCTTATACTTTATAGTACTCAATATTTTGAATTATCTTTAGAATTATTTGGTTACAAATATGGCCCGTACTTCGGAAGCCACTCCTTCTAAGTGCGGTCGCTTGCGGTGACCGCACGCCCACCTTGCGGTCACGAGCGGGCACCGCAAGCGCCGCGCGATCCCTCTCGCTTGTTCGTAAACGCGATAGTTGAGTTACTTCAGTCACCATTTAGACGTGTTCTATATCAGAATAAAGACTACGTATTAATAAGCGAGATCTCAAATTTATTTTAAAAATTCGTTATGTGATCCTAATATTGCGACTTATCGTATTTATAATATGTATGTAATAAAATTAAAAAGATAATTTATTATATTTTGTATAACATTCTACGTTTATTTACACTCGATCTACTTTATATTAAAGATAATAATTAATTTTAATCTAATAATGACAGACTGGTAAAGTTCGTAGAGTCGCCGCGGCGGCCATAGATCAAGTAGCTTTGCATATTCGGCGATGGCCAACTAAGAGTTTCTTGGACCAAAGGTATACTAATTCGCGTAGAACCGGAGGCGCATTGGCTCCGCACGAACTCTTCCGACCCGAGCCGAGCGGCCGATGGTCGTCAGCAGAGCACCGGGCCCGCGCCCGCGCACCCCGTCCCGCTCCCGGCCCCACCCCGCGCAATGCCGCCCGCTTGGTTTCGTTCTCGCGGTTACTTCTCGATTGCGTGCTTCGCGTGCTGACTGATTTTCTATAGCAATAAAAATCAATTACCTAAGATTTTACATTAAAATAAATTTGGATTTATATACGTTCGAATTTGGTGTCATGTACATTTAAAATATTAGAGAAAGGAGTAACGATAGGCGAACGATCCGCGACAGTCCCGTCGCGGCGTCGGCGCATTATTTTCGTCATTTCTTCGTGTATAATATGTTACATGAATCTGTATACAATATGGATATAAATCGTAATGATGAATAAAATTAGTTTTTACGGCATCTCTTTATTAAAATAATGATAATATCAAAACGTTTTGTAAAAAGCGGTGGGTATGTCCGCCGCCCCGATTTCGTGCACCAATGCACTTTCTTATTGGAATATTACATTATATAACGTACATAATACTATGAGATATATAATCATACAGCCTTTCGGGGCGCGCGTGTATGGCGATGTATGTATACACATTGTGCAATGTACATATACCTTATATAATACAATGATTTAAGACAAGGTTCACATCGTGCCGTGTGTATGTGGTAATAAATATAATATGGACATTGTTCAAACAATAACCAGTTGTTTTATTTACTCTGTTAATCATCTGAACCCATCCAATCCCGATATGCATATTTTAATTAATTAAATACCAGTAAGCGATCATAAAATATTTAGCCAATGTTAGCATTTACTGAATATTTATGTGATTGTACATTACACACCACATTTATGTTTAATTAGTCATTTAGTTTATTAGCGCAGAAATATTAATAAGTATAATACTTAGAAGTATAATACTTTTCAGTGGTTTATAGATAAACAAAAAAATAAAAAATTCCTGAAAATCGTTCGAGCCAGAAACTATGGTTTCATGGAACATCGATGAACTTCAGCGAGAGATCTTCGGGGTATTCGGCGAGAGATCTTCGTGGATTTTCGGCGAGAGATCTTCGTGGTTGGCAGGATTTTGGCACTTTAGCTCTTACTTAAAATATTTCGTACGAATATTAAGATCATTGATGGAATCGTAAGTATAACTGCAATCTGAGGGAAAAAGAGAAATCTTAATCACCAACAGTAGAGAAAGAAGCGGTGGCCCAGTGGTGGCAGCCCCGACTTACGAGCAGTAATCCGTGGGTTCGAACCCAGGCAGGCGCATTACTTTGTGTAATTTATTTCATCACCGCTGCTCTCAAAAACGGTCAAGGAAAACATCGTGAGGAAACCGGCATGTCCTAGAACTAAAAATTCGAAGACATGTGACATCTACCAACCCGCACTGGGCCTGCGTGGTGGATTACAACCCACTCCCTCTCATAGAGAGGAGGCCTGTGTCCCAGCAGTGGGAACATTATAGGCTGATGATGAATCACCAACTTGGTATATGACAATTTGAGAGTTAATAGAGAAAGAAAATAACTTGAGAGGAGTAGTCTTAGGAACCTCGTGCACTACATGACCACGACCACCACTTTTGGTCGCAGAAACATCAACCTGGAAGAATGTTTTGTCTTACGACCGCGAGTCCGACCAGTTTTGTCCAAGACAGCGGCCGGTCATGCTAAAAGTGGTGGCCGAGGAGTGCGTGAGATCCCTTACATACTACCTTACCTTACATATTATTGGAATTTCACATTGACATGTCACAAAACATGTCATGTAACCTTGCCTAACCGAAGCTGGTGGCCTTACTTTTGTTCCTTACGTACGAAGTTTTTATTAAAAATAATATCACGCCTGTAATCTCAGAACAGGGATAGGCATATAGGGGCACCTTTCCATTATATATTATTTATTGGGGCCTATTTCTAAAACAGAGGGCGAGCCTATTGCCATCAACTGGGCACAAATCCAGACTTTGTTGCTGCTAATGAGGAATAAAATTATTGATGGCCCAATATCACTTTGCCCTACCTCGAAATCGAATGGACCACATTCCTCGCTCTCGTCGCTCTTGCAACCACTAGATCATTGAGCACTTCTACTGAGCTGATTAATTTTCATTTGATGGACAATTTATTTTTTTACTGACATTTGATGGACAATTTATTAGAAAAATATAACCAAACCATCGAGTTAAACAAAGCACTTATACAGGGACACCATTACCTAGCATACACTCAAATAAACCGGCCAAGTGCGAGTCTCGCGCAGAGAGGGTTCGGAACTTTTAAAACCGTAATTATTTCAAATATTTTTTACTAAATGATGTAACTAAAAATTTACGGTTTTCACAATGTTTCCTTTATCTGTGCTATAAGACGTTGTGTGTGTTCACGGGAAGGACCCTGTAGGTTTTGATTCCCTTGCGAGTGTCGAACATTTGCACAAATTTGCGGCATAAACGGCTTTATCTTTTAATTGCGTTGGCTTAGAAGTTTTATTTTTTCACAGCTCCAAGGGACAGTAGACTTGAGTATTCGATATAAATTCCAAGTTGATACCTTTACGCGTTCCTGAGAAAAAGGGTCTTGACAGACAGACAGACGGACGGACAACAAAGTGATCCTATAAGGGTTCCGTTTTTTCCTTTCGAGGTACGGAACCCTAAAAACGACAATGAGTTAAGATGATGAGTATAGCACCCATATTCTAAGAGCCTTCCCAAATCCATTTTTTAAATAATTCGACCTTTAGTTGCCATGACAACAGTTTAAAACAACCACCAAACCGTATCACCAAATCCAAGAATTTCTTGGCCGCAATTGGCGGAACTTCGAATAAGGTACTTCCACTAGCTAGCTATCTTTGTCAAACCCACAGTTGTATTCTGCTTCAATCAATGCTAAAGAAGTCATATTATGTCACTTTAATCAATGTTAAAGACGTATATTATTAATAGTTTTCCGGTACTTCAAATTTGACAGATGAATAGTAGGCGTTTAAATGTCAATTTATAAACATGGGCGGAATGTAGACTGGTTGGTCAGACTTTAGTTCAGTTCACGACTAAGAATACCAGTGTATGAAAGCTTAACATTGATCAGGATCTATTTCCATACTTTTTTTTTAAACGTATCCCCACACTAGGATTTTCTCCTGTATGGTGGGTGCGTTTACAAACATTTAAACTCACATATACAAGAGCCACGAAGAACAACTATCTGTAGACCTTACAAATATTTGATCCGTGCGGGGATCGAACCTGTGACACGCAGCGCAGCAATCAATCGCTTAGCCACTGCGCCAACCGTGCCGTCTTACCAGCCTATCTCTTATTTGAGCATCACTGTGAAATCAATGCAAAGATGACATTTCTGATAACAATAACAGAAATCAGAACTTAAATGACATTATATCAGAGATAGCGTTGATGGACCGTCTAAAGTTGATGTATTTGTTTGACATATGCTACCGAAAAGCTTTAATCCTCCTAAAAGGTTTCATGGGAAGTTCCTTGGATATCCATTCCCAGCCCTCATATGCTGGGTTCAAGGGACACAGACTGTATTCAGTTCATCAATCCGAAACTTAGGTATTAAAAAAAACATTTTTTGGAACTTCAGATAAACAAAACCCCGATGAAAAAATTATATGAAGGGGTTTAGAATGATGTAGTAAATACGTGTTTGTAACTGTTTGTGAGTCGGTGTCCCCCTTCCACGCTATAAAGGGTGTAAAACACCTCTTAACGAAGCCAAAAGGCACTGGTTCTCCCTGTCCTTGCGATAATTTTTTTGTTCTATACCATACCTGGGAACCTTCTAGTTACGGAGATATTAGTGGTCAAAGTTCCAACTTTTTGACAAGTATTTTTTCTAAATACAAGTTTTTAATGTAAGATTTTTAAACACCTCCACGATCCCCGTACTATTCAATCCGTCCATCAGCACAATGTTTTGAGTGCGTTACATTTAGTTCTACCACAAAACATGATTTTACACCCCCCAAAAAAAGTCGTTTCCCAGCAATAATTTTTGCGTAAAGTTACTTAGTTTCATGTACAGAATGCTTGGTTGACGGCTTCGTGATGAGGTGATTTACACGGTGTATACTCAACAGTTCGTAAAAGAATCAATCAGGAATATCATGAACCTTTCCTATCCTCTATTTCGAACATTTCTCTCTTACCTACTACTCCTGTTCCATATTCAATAATCACACAAACTAATAACAAGAACACCTGAATTCACATTACTTATCCAAAAAAATAATACCTCGAGCCAATATGCCTCACAGCAACCTTGTACTAGCGAGCTTTAGCCAACAGGTGTTACAAATCGCGGTAATACTGAATAAATATATAAAATAAATATGTAAGGGTAACCGTGTTGTTGTAGTTTAGACGATAAGCGTCCTCTCACTAATATGGCTGTTGGCTTTTCTTGTTTGTTGTTTCAATATTTAAAGCTGGTACGAGATTGTTTTGAAGTGCAGCTTGTATTTGAGATAAAGAAGATGCTAGTTTAATAACTTACTAGATGAGAAAATTATAAATGTGCCATGCTGGGGTATTTGTAGTTCTCCTCATAAAAAAGAGGCCTCTCTCCCAGCAGTGGGAAAGCTGATAATGATAAGCAAAACTGAGCAGCAAAGAGCTTCTTTTAATAAAACCGACAGGCGGCAATTTGACCATTTCTAAAGTTTCTTTCCTACACAGCACATGTTCCAAAATTTTTCTTTTTTTTTATTCACAAATATTATATGGCGTTGTCATAGACATAAATTAAGTAGGACCAAGATGGGCTCATGACCATAGTCTACTTCCAGCCTTTCGCAACTTTGTTGGCGTCATTTCCAGTCTAGTAGTATGCTGCTGCTGGCCTACCATGACGTCTTAAAGCAGTATCGTTTTACTCTTATTTCAGTGTGGGAAAGAAACAGAGCTAAACAGCATGTCTAGCGCTATCTCTTACCCACACTGGAAAAGGAGTAAAATAATAATGTTTTAAGACGACACGGTAGGCCACCTGAAGCCGAGTACAACAATCGAAGCAGCCGGACACCGAAAATAAAAACCGTTAAATTGAAAGATCCCTATACTTTATCTGTATTCTAAATGCTGATTAATATCGTTCTTATTCGTACTTATTGGTGGGCTCATAGCCTTACTAATGGTGGTTTTGATTAATATAATAATAGGGGTGCGGACTGGGTAAAGAAAACGACATTCTATTTTGTCCGTCAGACAGGTAATACTCGTACAAAAATATTAGACACGTATTTTTTGTTTTATCAAACAGTTAAAAATTACTTAGTTAAAACTCATTAAAGTTGGAGAGTGGGGGCTCACTACGTCACAAGTAGGTATAAAACTAACCTACATGTGACGTCATGCGCCATTTCAACTCAATATATCTCCGTAATTTTATGACCACGTGAAAAAAGAAAAGATACGTGTCCAATACTTTTCAATAAACCCGATGGACAAAGAAAAAAAAAGTGATCATCCCCTATTTAGTCGATATTGTCTTGGTATATCTAAAGCACTCGTTAGGAAAGAAACAACAACGTACGTTTATTTATCCGTTTTGTTTGATTGAAAAAAAGTATAGTCACAAAACACCACTCAAAAATATTAATAATAATGAAATTCCTGTTTCGGCCGGATCGAACGAAAATCTGCGGCCGAATCACCTACTAAGGCTAATTAACGAGATAAATCAGTTTCACGCAATATCAGATTTCAAATGTAAGGGTATAAAAGGTGTAAAACACCTCTTAACGAAGCCGAAAGGCACTGGTTCTCCCTGTCATTGCGATCATTTTTTTTTCTACACCATACCTTGGAACCTTCTAGTTACGGAGATATTAGGGGTCAAAGTTCCAACTTTTTGACAAGTATTCTTTTAAAGTACAAGTTTTTAATGTAAGATTTTTAAACACCTCCACGACCCCCGTACTATTCAATCCGTCCATCAGCACAATGTTTTGAGTGCGTTACATTTAGTTCTACCACAAAACATGATTTTACACCCCCCAAAAAAAAGTCGTTTCCCAGCAATAATTTTTGCGTAAAGTTACTTAGTTTCATGTACAGAATGCTTGGTTGACGGCTTCGTGATGAGGTGTTTTACACGGTGTATAAATAGAAAACCGCAACCAAAGTGCCTTCAGCATGTATAGTAACTATATCCGTTTTCTAAGAACAATTAGAGATAACTAATGTTGTACGCCACACAACGTATCGTTGACTCAAAGCAATATCACACTAGTGTTAGTTGAGACACCTGCATAGTTCGAAACAGTATCGCGTTGCAAACCTTCTTGGTCTGCGACGCAATACTGTCCAATACCGTTCTTTGATCACTTTTGATTCATGACGCTAGTTTATTACATCTCGAGCATTTATGTATACAAGGTGTTGTTTTGCATCCTCGTCAATATTCAGGAGGTTGTCGCAAAAGACATAAATAATCAATTAAAATGACGGTACCAAGTTAATTATTAATAAACGCTGATTTTTTTGGTTGTTTAAGTTTGACAGTATTTCAGAATAACCCCCTTAACGTGATTTAGGGAATAAGAAATTATCGAATAAACGTTTGAGATTTTTTGTATGTGTGGAAGCGCGGTTCTAGAGCGAGAATCAGACGGGCCGCTTTTAAAACACGGATGGTTCACGCTTACCGATTTCCGTAAATAATCACCCAAAAATTATCTACCCATTTTATTATTGATTCGGGACGAGAATCATTAGCATAGTTACCTCCTTGTAATTTGACGAGGATGCAAAACAACTCCTTCTTGTTTATCGGACAAAACTTAGACTTATTAAGTTAAATGGCGTTTCTCTATAAAAAAATATTTTTAAAACAAATATCAATATCATTCAATATAATTTTTATATAATTTCAAATATCATTTACTTAGAAACTAATGAGTTGTAGTTAACATAATTTTAACACGTCAAAAGTAGTTTTTAACATAAATTAACAGTTTTGACTGTGACATATATAAGGTGACTGGTAACGAATGACCGATTAATAAACACGTGATACTCATGATAACAAACAACTTTCCCAAAAATACATTTTTTATACTCATTCACTCAGTCACAGCTGTTTGCTAGTTCCGGAGCAGCTCCGCGGGTGGCCTCGACGGCCGTCCTCAATACCTAAAGGACCTTATCTGTACAGGCGCCGAGGAAGCTGGTGAGCCACGTTTGAAGGAACTCGAAGCTCTGATTAACCATGCTCTCCGGCAAGGTTAACAAGGCCGTCATCTACGTCCTATAGGGGCAAATTTGTGTGCTCTGCGCAAGAGGTATGGCGGCAATCGTCTTATTGCCGTGGGAACTGTCTACCGTCGTAAAGCAGCCAAGATTTGCTGTAAATTTTATGGTGAGGATGTTTCGAAAAAATGTCAGCCCCTGCAGCTAGGCTACGGCTCTAAAAGGGGCTGTGAGTTAGGGTTGAAACTCTGGGGCCGTGTTTTCCGAGTGCTCAGAGCCTTTTTAAGGAAACGCCTAGTTGACGCTTCCTGTGACCCACTAGGGCTGGGTTTTAACTTGGCCAGAGGCTAAGTATTGCCATACAACGTGGCAACGCCGCCTGTCTCTTAGGCATATTATCAGCTGACAGCGTTGAGGAGGAGTTATTATACTTTTATAATTTGTTGTTTTTAATTGTTGGAATGTATATAGTTAGTTGCCAAGTTGTTAAATAAATCACAATGATGAATGGCCATTCTTAAATCAAAAGAAAAAAGAAAATCTCATAAGTTGAAATTGAAATTCAGTTTCAAGACATGTGTTTCCGTTCGTAAAGGCAATTTCGTTCATTCGTTCAGCCTACTGGCCTTTTATTCGAGCCAGCCCACGCCTGTTAACAGAGTCACCTTTGCCTGTAATACAGAACCTTCTTATACGTTACGTGACTCTATTTAGAAAGCAACCGACCTCTTTCTACCAATTTACCTCTGCCCAACGAAAATAGACCAATCTGTTAAAGCATTGTGATGCCATATACAATTTGTGCAATGTTAACTTAAGTGGCTTGGTCGAAAATCTCGGATTGAGTACAAGCAATTACTTTAAGTATTATTCGAGGATGTAACGAGGGGAATTAAATTGGATACAGAGGTCAGGCGTCCAATTATTAAGAAATTCTATACAAAACTTGGATGGAGGTAGCCGACTATTAGACTCAATTTCAATAGGTTCCGTGTTGCCGCTGAAAATGTCGGAAGCTGTAGAAATATATCGAGTGAGTTTTCTATAAGGTGAATAAGCAGAGCTGTGATAGAATATGACGTCGATGTATGGAGAGAGGCTTATTGTAGTTGCGTTGCTGTAATTGAAAAGGTGAGAATAGATTTGAATAATAAAATAATATCGCATTGGAACTTCGCAATAGTAATACAGAATATTACAAAAGTTACTTTTTCAAAAAAAAACATGTAGTTCTTACTGGTTTTTTTAAATATGGAACCAAACATTCGGATCGATCTTTCATGTCTCTTATTCTAGTGTGGAAAAGAGACGGAGCTATACAGGATGTCTAGCGCCATCTCTCTCCCGCACTGGAAAAGGAATAAAACAATAATGTTTTAAGACGTCATGGTAAAACAATAAACCCTAAAATGAAGTAAACTCGCTTAATACAATCATACGATTCATATCTCAATACCCCTTCAACTTACCCAAATAAACTAATATCAATAATGGATACCACAACAAAATCATCCATCCAAACAAACAACAAAACAGCGCTATCTAAAATATCAATCTAACATTCCTTCATCCTCCATATCGTTGAAAACTCATATAAATCGCACGATTCGCACCGCAGACGATTTTATCAATTTCATTCATGATCTGTTCCTGTTCAATAAAGTAATCTGATTTCGCGTATCGCATTGTCGGTCGGCAGTGCTGTATTAAAACGAATATATTCTGCATTTGGCAGTCGAAATAATCTTCACACTCGGTTGGGCCGAGCGAATAATGAAAGCGGTTCGGCGACATAAGTTGGCAATTACCCTGCACTACGTTGTCGGGATTAAGGTGTACTGTACTCACCTGCTAGGGTATGGAGTGTTAGGTTTTGATACTGATGATGTATGATGATCATCTGGGTTTTGAGCTTATTTTTTTATATGGAAACTATTGTAGCTCAAGTTATTGTGGTCCAACACATACTATAAGAGAGACTCTCTGGAAAAACGGCAGTTTTTTTTTTTGGAAAATCATCAAATGATCCCTCCCGCTCTGGGCGAAGCGGAAGGGTGTGTCAGACTTGTACTGAGTAAAACCCATCCATGTTCCTTCTTAGCCTTTTGTATTCCAGGGCCACGGTATCTCAAACTGCACTTGCACATACTTGCACGAACAACAACAAGTAGACTAGTAGATTAGGATTAGTTCTCGTGGCCCCGGCTTTCGTTAGTATATAAAGGGTGTAAAACACCTCTTAACGAAGCCGAAAGGCACTGGTCCTCCCTGTCATTGTGATCATTTTTTTGTTCTACACCATACCTGGGAACCTTCTAGTTACCTTTTTGACAAGTATTTTTTTAAATACAAGTTTTTAATGTTAGATTTTTACTGTACCCCGTAATATTCAATCTGTCCATCACCAGAACATTTTGAGTGCGATACATTGAGTTCTACCACAAAACATGATTTTACACCCCCCAAAAAAAAGTCGTTTCCCAGCAATAATTTTTGGGTAAAGTTACTTAGTTTCATGTACAGAATGCTTGGTTGACGGCTTCGTGATGAGGTGATTTACACCTTGTATAAATATCTTAATTATTGACAAGACATGCTAGTGTCAAATAATCTATTCGTTTCTGGAATTATTTGTTGATTTGTGCCCGATTAATGCCAATAGGCTCGCCCCTATGATGGAATGAAATAAAATGAGTGTGTGGGTGTACTATGGGTACACCTTCACCCTAACCTTTCGGGGATTTACAGGTGTGATGTTATGTTATGTAAAGTGAGTAACAGTCTCTTTATAAAATAAGTTGCAAAAGCAGAGTCATTTTTTTTATACACTACACTAATGCTTTCATGGATTATCAAAATGACACAGCAAATAAAAGCGGCTTTTATGTTATACACTTCCAATAACAATACAAAACCGTCACTAATTTATATTAATCTCTGAACTAAAAACAAAACCCTCTAAGCGCTACACAGAATCTATTTCAACAATAAATTCAAAACAAACCACATTACCAATACAAACAATTGGTTAGATTAAAACCACTGAGACATAAAATATTTTAACTGCATTGCCATATCTGGTATATTGAATTAAGCTACCTAAGCATTAATATAAATCTAATCAAATACCGTGCATTAACGACCGGTTGCAACGGTAATTTAAACCTAAATTGAATAACATTAATGTGTTTCGTATAATCCTTTTAACCATTAGGGTTCCGTGGATTCGCGGCTATTATAGATAATAATTATATTGTCTAATTTATGAATGTTGCCATCAGGTAATTGATGTCGAGTTAATTATGGTTGATGAGAAAAATGGTTTTGACGAATGGTTGCTGTTTTAAATCAATTTTAATCATTGACAATTATAACAAATCATTGACTGTTCAGTACATAAAGGGTGTAAAACACCTCTTAACAAAGCCAAAAGGCACTGGTTCTCCCTGCCATTGCAATCACCTTCTAGTTACGGAGATATTAGGGGTCAAAGTTCCAACTTTTCGACAAGTATTTTTTTAAATATAAGTTTTAAATGAAAGATTTTTACTTTAAACACCTCCACGACCCCGTACTATTCAATCCGTCCATCAGCACAATGTTTTGAGTGCGTTACATTGAGTTCTACCACAGAACATGATTTTAAACCCCCCAAAAAAAAGTCGTTTCCCAGCAATAATTTTTGCGTAAAGTTACTTAGTTTCATGTACAGAATGCTTGGTTGACGGCTTCGTGATGAGGTGATTTACACGGTGTATACTTAAAGGTAGGTTGTTACATTTTTACTTAAAAAGACAAGACACAGTCACTATCAGCTACCAGCTTTTTTCTTGCCTTCTGTTGTGTTTATAAATATTTGTTATATATGCATTGTTGTTTAAATATTTTTAATAAATATTTTTTTCTTTCTTTCTTTCGTATTCACCAACCCAGACCAGAGTCTCATTATGAGGTCCATAGAAAGAGGCCGAGAAACATTGGAGGCTGATTATGCTTTGTGATGTTGAGGTTTATTCCGTAGCGAACGTAGTCAAATTGCCTAAAAAAACGCCAACGACATCTACGAAGCAAATTATGAACTAAAATCGGTCATTTATTTAAACTTCATGTACAATTGTGGTACATAGGCGAACTTAATCCCACATGCCATTCTCTACCAGTCAACCTTTAGGTCAAATAGGACAAAATTGTGATACAGTAAGCTTATGGTTATCGGCGAGACTAAAGTGAATGATTTCGACCATATCAAACATATAAAAAAACCATAAAACCAATCACAAAATAACTGACATACATTTTTTACCTCCAACATATTATGTGCTTGTATAAGTACAAATAAATTTAATCGATTGTAGTCATATCTATCGGTCGGCAGAATTGAAGATAATCTCCTTGCAGCGAGTATCGTCGAGTGGCGGTTACCCGGTCATCCGGTTAAAACAAAATGTTATTGCAATAATAACTGAACTTGCATTAAGATATATTGAAGGGAAAAACCCTGTTGTGTAAAGTGATGGTTTGTTTGTTGGGGGTACAGATGATTTTGTAGTGTGTGTTTAACATAATATTAATATTATTATCATGATTGTATTTTCCGGAGGGTTGGGCATAGGTGGACTTTTAAACCGGGCACAAATCGAGACTCCTGATTGCTTTTGAATAACCCTTTGCCCAATAACACGTTTCTCATTTACACTTTATTCAATAACACTTTGACAATATAATAACACTTTGCCCAATAACACTTTGACAAAAACACTTTGCCCATTAACACTTTGACAATAACACTTTGCCCACTAACACTTTACCCGATAACACTTTGACAGTAACACTTTGCCCAATAATACTTTGCTTGGTCTGAAAGTAGATAGATAAATCATTTATTCAGTATAGTTTGCATACACTGGTCCAACTAGGCAGTAGTTTTTGTTTAGACGCAAAATATTGCCATCAGTTAATAGAAACAGCTTTTTCTTACCTCTTATGTATAAGCGAGAATAATGCTGGCTCAATGGTCACGGGCCGATTGATGTGTACCAATTTAATTGTGTAATTTATGCAATCACCACTGGCCTCATAAAAATGAAAAAAAAAATCGCGAAGATGTCCTTTTTTCCGTATGGACTCCTGGGCTATGGGGTTATGAGAAGAATGTTGGATGTTTTCCTTACTAACATCAATCCGGCGAACATCAATTGGAAGTGGACTCCGTTGGTTGGCCTACCATGACGTCTTAAAGCAGTTTTGTTTTACTCTTATTCCAGTGTGGGAAAGAGACGGAGCTATACAGGATGTCTAGCGCCATCTCTTTCCCACACTGGAAAAGGAGTGAAAAAATATTTTTTTTAGAGGTCATGGTAGGGCTTCTGTTCAGCTGATGATCCAACTATGGGACATTACAGCCGTCAACGTTCATACTCAAAACTTTGCACGGCATAATACAACGTTTTTCTAAACCCTTTTTATCTTATAGGCAGTTTCCCATAATCCGAACATATTTTTCGGGTATACCAACATTGTATCCTACTACAAGTTACATATGCCAACACATTAGCGTCAGATTGATGTGGGCCCGACTTCCGGTTTGAGTTTGAGCTCAACTTTATGTGCGCGAACGTGCTGGAGTGCGAGTGTGTGGGTAACTCGAATTATCTTCTACTTAGACTTACTAAGTGGGTATGTTCTTATCTGGTAATCTATCCTTAATGACTTAGGAACTTTAGATGATGGGTCACCTTGGATTAAAGGTTTCTTGGTTTAATTATTTGCGTTTAGGTTAATTACATTGTTGTAGAGACGATTTAATTTGGCCATGACTTGGTGTGAAAGTACTATTTGAAAAAAAAAACATACGTACAAAAAAGAAACATAGGGAAAAAATAAAAACTAACTTATATTAAAAATATAGAATCATGACTACATAATAACCTAAAACGAACGCGTCGAGACAATGTAGTCGTAGCACAATACGAGCTACGCCGTAGCTCTGCGTAGCATAATGTTTGCTACGCCGTAGCTCCGCGTAGCACACGACGTAGAGCGCGGTCTAACGCCCAGCGTAACTTTTGTAAACTATAGTGTAGTTTAGGAAATAGAAATAACTTATATTATAAATAAAAATTATCTAAGCAAGCTGTATACTTAGAATACTAGCCTTTACGAATACCAACAATATTATAAATGTTCTTATAACTGAAATATATTACAACAATACCGTGACCCGAGACAAGTAATTATTTCAAATTAATTACAATTTATTATCAAATCATATTAAATACCAAGATGGAGTCGACCATACAAATTATTAACACAATGAGTATCTGCCTGAATCTGTAGAAATATTTTAATTTCACTAGGAGTCGTTGATTTATGAGGTCCATATGAAAGAGCTGTGAATACCACCAGTTTACTGAGACCTGTAAATTAACCTCTCTATAGTATTTATTTCAGGTGAGTGAATGGAGTTGGGCAGGTCAATATTTACTGGTTAACCATCTTAGTTTTGTTCCATAAGTTCTATTAGTTTAGCTATTCATTACGAAGCGTGAGAGTGTGTTATCTAAAGTTGAGAGACTTAGCTAATTCGAACAAATATGTACTTGTAAGTAACGTGTGAATATATTGCTCTTTAGTACAGTTTGAATACGGAAGTGGTCTAAGTTAATTTTCAAATGATTTATATTATCTATACTTGATATAACTATTCTCCTATAAACTATAATTATTTCTGAGGGCTCTATTAATAAAAATAAATAAAGACTAGTATTAAAACAAAGTGAAAGAAATGCATCATAATCAGCCTATATTGTTCCCACTGCTGGGACACAGGCCTCCTCCCTATGAGAGGGAGTGGGCTGTAATCTACCACACGAGCCCAGTGCGGGTTGGTAGATGTCACATGTCTTCGAATTTTTAGTTCTAGGACATGCCGGTTTCCTCACGATGTTTTCTTCACCGTTTTTGAGGGCAGCGGTGATGAAATAAATTACACAAAGTAATGCGCCTGCCTGGGTTCGAACCCACGGCATACTGCTCGTAAGTCGGGGCTGCCACCAATGGGCCACCGCCGCTCTCATAACTAGAAATGCAAAGAAATGCATATTAACTGTAAAATTTATTATGAAAGGCAAACACGAACATTCAGCGATGTATGCGATATACAGGCTGACTTTTTCAAGGGGGCGTGGATGGCCAAATTGGAAACTACGAGGAATAGCGAAAAATACTCAAAAGAGTCGCGAAAAACATAATTTGGATCCATGTGTATCCAAATTGAAATATCTGCGAACCGAGGATTTGAATGAAATTCAGGATTGTAAAATATATTTAATTCTAAAATCCATATGTGTGCATGACAGAATTTACGAGCAGCCGCATCAGAATTTCCAAAATCAATTTCTCACTTCACATCAAGACATAACAACACAACTTTTGCCACAATTAGGGATTGGGTAAATACTTGAAGTTTGAAAACCCTTCCTCTAATCCACTGCAAGGTTTACTAATAAAAGCCGTTCCCAAGTAATACGCTTTATAATGCACAAAACTATTGAAGTAGGTGCAAGCTGGCCCAGACAAGTTGGCTAACATTGCGCACTCCGGCGGATTAAGCAAGTTCCGCGCAATCTTCCCGGACGGCCAACTTAAAATTCTAACATCAGTTTCGGGAATTAAGGGATTCACTCCATAAATTTATAAAGCCCGCTTACTCCAACTTAATCTTGTTTGTTTATTCCTAGGTCTATTAGCGGATAAATCGAATAAGTTATTCTCTTTAGTAGCTCTCCTTTGATTAGGGACGGCTCGCAAAATAGCCCCGTGTAATTCGCTAATTATTGTGGAGTAACAAATTGCGTTAAGTTTTCATCGCGCAGCTTTACAGAACAAGCGTAAAGGGTTGGGAATGCACCGTTAAATAAATAATAATAAAAACGCGAGAACTTTTCTGCTGAGTTGAAAAGGAGTTTTTAGACAAATGTTGGGGAGTTAGGTTAAGTAAGAGGGTTCCCCGAAAAATCTATTATGGCGTTGTCTAATTTCCCCTGGAGATGCTGCACGGGGGCTGAGGGTAAGCCCGTAAGGAGCCTGTACATCATGCGGGCGCTCCACGTGACACGAGGCTTTGCGTTATGATAAAGCACCTGTTCACATATTTTATCGTGCGCACATTGAGCCAAAATGTATTATAAGATGCGTGTTAGGAAGATTCATTTTTGTAGCAATTTACTGACTGCGATAGCCTGCTGAATAGTCGCTTATTACGAGTGTTGCCGTAGAGATTTATTAGGCATGTTTAGAAATATTTGCCTATTATGAGCAGAAAAGAAACTAACAAAACAATTGCAAGAAAATTGAATCAGATTTAAATATAATTTAAAGCTTTAAATATGAAATGATTTTGCTTGAGATTGTAATAAAAAATATTGTTACCCCTATGATATCGACCGCGTATTTAAAAACGCATATAAAAATCTAAAAAAAAAAAAAGTTAGCAAGGTAACTTACTTTTATTTATTTGCGTTAAAGTAAAACTAAAGGCTCTTAGAACTCCGCCAAACAGATTTATTTGAGATGTCTATACTACTAGACAAGTGCAAAACTAAACATAAACTTAATCTCTGAACGCCTTTGTTTTTAGACAATTTATTTGTTAAAAAATATATGTTTAGTTCAAATTGAACAATAAATACATTTTTTTAATATGGTTATGAATGAAAACATCATATCTACTAGATCTTATTTTTTATGCATCCTTACTGCGTTGTAAAAAATAAAAGCTATCTTATAAGTTCCTTAAGACGACTAAAAAATTACGCCCAATATTTTCTAGGATAAACCTTCTGTGCCTGAAACTCTAGCACACAATTAGCACAAAAATTCGAATAATTTTATTTCTGTCCCTCGCGGTAGCACTCAGATATAATTTTAAAGTGAAACTTTTATTACATCGTCTCAAACTTTTTCGTCTGTGTGTTGCATGTCGCGTGACGCTCGGCCGCGTTGCTCCGCGTTTTATACCCTTAATGGAATACTATTCCAAAAAAATTTAGTTAAATGTCTATAGTGTGAAAAAAAGTTTCACTTTTACCGTGGTTTCATAAAAACACACAATCCTTTTTTTTTCTTTTTCTCCCAAGTTACTTTTAATACTTTAAAGGTCAAATAACAATGAAGATATTTTAAGCTGCATGCTTTTGTAGCTCCGCTAACATATTAAATGAAGCCTGACCATAAACTCTAAACGGCAAAGGTCATTCGAGTCTCTAATTTGTAACTTTCCAGCAGACGCGGTTCCATTTTAATATTTTACATAAAATACTGTAACACCTGCTGTTTAAATCTCCTGTTTCATACTGCTGACTCTGCATAAAATGTATTCTATTTTGCTTCCTCAACAAGGATAGAAATAATAATATAATCCTTATTCTTTAGGTGATAAGTTATGAGGGGAGGATTTGTTTGTTTGTTTGATTTGTAATCTAAATAGAAGTTGGAAACAAAAGGTGACACATTGATTCATACATCAAGGTTTATCTAAACAAGGTAAGTAGAACAATAACCAGTTACACACGGGGATATTGATTTCATCAATATGAGTATGGATTTATCGACATAGTTTTGCCATCTTACATTTGCCTAAACTATACACAACTTAATATTGTTATCATCATCATCAGCCTGTAATGTTCCCACTGTTGGGATGCAGGCCTCCTCTATGAGAGGGAATGGACTGTAATCCACCACGCGGGCCCAGTGCGGGTTGGTAGATGTCACATGTCTTCGATTTTTTTTGTTCTAGGACATGCCGGTTGTGCACGATGTTTTCCTTCACCGTTTTTGAGAGCAGCGGTGATGAAATAAATTACACAAAGTAATGCGCCTGCCTGGGTTCGAACCAACGGCTTACTGCTCGTAAGTCGGGGCTGCCACCACTGGGCCACCGCTGCTCTCTCAAAATATTGTAATTTACTAAAAAATCTCACATTTCTTACCTTATCATTGACCTCATGCTTATTTATGCACTTACTTGACTAACTTGAAAACAAGAGATCCTAGTAAATACGTTAATAAAGTCTAAAATTGAGAAAAAACCGATAATCTAATGATATTTAGCCGAAGGTAAAATGTTGAGTTCAGATAGGTTATACCTACATAGAGGATCTATATCACCAAGATTGCCAGTACCTCTCAGAATAAGATTGCATTAAAGTCGAGCGTTCAATATCGAAATATGCCGACTGCGCAGCGTATGTGCCAACCTGCACCTCTCCACAATGTACCTACACTTTTTATATGGAAAATTTAACTTTTATAAGAAATAATACTGATTATAAATGCAATTGCATTAAATTTTGTAAAATATCAAAATTGAATGCAGAGATTGCATGAAATTGTATCTGAAATTAAGAAATACGAAGAATAAAATAAAATCACTTCGTTTGTGAGTTATTTGATAACATAATAATCTTCGGATACTGCTAGAGTACATGATTACCTCAAAAATATGTGGTGTATTATTAGAATGTACATATAGCACATTGGAAACACACCAAAGAAATAGTTCAACAGTCGGTCAAAGAAATTATTAAAGTATAAAAAAGTCTACCTGTAGGAACTTCCATAAACAAACGTAATAGCCATTTGTTAAAAATTACGACCCATTTTAAAACTACAAAATGCTTGGTAATTTTATAAACTAAAATTCCACGCTTGCAACCATTCGGAACTATTAACAACTTCAATAAGCAATCAACATCACACCGCGTTCCAACGCGTAATGAATAGCCACCAACTAATTCTACGTTACCAACATGAAAAGGCGTAGTTATAGTTCCACCGACTTGTAAACTACCCTGCCCCCCGTAGGTTGAGTAAAAGAGGGCATCGTAGGGGACCGTCATATTAATTTGAGGTTCCAAATTGACAGGACGCACGCACAGACCGCTCTTTCATATGGACATCGTAAATCAGAGGCGCCTACCGAAATTAAAACCAGGGTCGCAACGTGTATTAATTTGCAGTGCAGCTTGAATACCGAGGGCAGCCGACGTCGACAGATTTCGTGGTATTGTAGGGCTAGAAATTGAGACGAGACTTACACCTGGCAAGCCTTTCAATATGGTTAGCATACATGTGCTACCCTCAACGACTGTTTGATGTGAATCGTCGAAATTCCTCCAGTTATTTGGCGTACACTGTAAATGAATCAGGAATTTTGCGCAAACAATTCAGATACCCACGTTTTCGTTTGCAGAGAGGATGGTGCAAAAATAACTTTTATTTTGGCTTCAATGAATTTTATGGTAAATAGAAGTAGATTTGTTTGCGACTACGCACGAATGTGAGGGTATAATCAAATCAACTTCTATTTCATGAAATGTTATAAATCTGTTTTCTGCTAAACAGTTTTATTGAATCAGTTTTTTTTTCATACAGGGTTTTTTTTATCGTGGTATTTGACTAGACTGACTCGTTGGTTTAGCGGTCACAAGAGTTACAGCTGAACATGACATTCTGGGTTGGATGCCTAGGTTGAGCAAAGTGTTATTGGGTTTTATATATCAAGATTCTTTCGGTAACAGCCCGGAGCCTCGGTTTGTGTCCGGTGATGGCAATAGACTCGCCCCTATTTTATGGGAATTAAACCATAACTCCCTCAAAGATTACAGGTCTAATGTTATGTATGGTGACCGATTATCACGAAAGCATAAAATTACAAGCTTTTAATTAACCTGTAATGTTTGTATGTCTTTGTTTGTTTGTTGAGGTCTAATCTGATAGATAACTGAATTTTAAAACAGTTATGCAACCAATTGTGCTGAAATTTTGCATAGACGTTTAGTTTGGATGACGATGAATGTTTCGCTAATTCACGTCATTTCAAATCCGATATGAGGGGAAGATGGTGGATAAGTTATTTTTCATGCACCCTCCATGATATAGGTATCAATCAATAATATCTTAAAAATACTTGCTGAGAAAAATACGAAAGAAAAGACGTCACACCTACATTTAAAAACTTGATTTAAAAATGATTTTTTACAATGAGCTTGTTTTTTTATTTGATGAAAATAATCTAATATGTCTGTCTTAACATTAACAGATCTATTGTCGGAACACAGATCAGCTCATTAGCAAATGCCGAGGTTACTTGATCCTTCTTATTCCGAGTATTGTAAGAACAGGGTCGATGCTCTTTCTTATGCTCTACAAACATGTTTCTGTGAAAGCTTGGTATACCTATTAAGAAGGTTGGAACCTTCTTGGAAGAATAATAATCTTTATGTTAGCTAAGATATTTGACCTTGGTGTTTTAAAAGAATAACCACTTAGTAAAGGTTAATAATGAAACCGATATGGACAGATGGCGGACTAACTGCGGGTACTGGACTTTCCCAGATACATAACATCACGCCTGTAATCCCCGAATGGTTAGGCAGAGGACAAATCCAGACTCCGTGGCGGTTACCGAGACATTTCTGATGGAAAACCAAAAAACATTTTGAACTTCGAACCCAGTACCTCATGCTCAACAGTCGCACTTGCAACAACTCAACTAACGAGGCAGTAACAGACACTTTAGTACATTATCTGCTAAAGTCTGCTGACTTTAAGGTTGAAAATCAAATTGCCGTAGGCGCCCATACTTTGTTCGCTTTGGAAATCGAACTCATTGTCGTTCCACGGAAACATTTAGCCACTCTGTGCCAACCCAAATTACATCGCTACTCCATATCCCACAAAATAACTCACACACGAAAACTGGGTGAAAACACCACAAAATTACCCGCATATGTATTTCAAAAATACTTAATAAATTGTTCGGTTTATTTAGTCAACAGTAATGTTTGCCAATGGTCTGATGGACTGTTGTTGGCACAGAGCTCATTTGGACCAGAGTTATAATCGTTAGCCGTGTAACATACCGTACGTGAACCGTCGGCTTATCGCTGTTGTATCAACTAAATTGTTTATCATTTGTTCTCTTTACATTGGCTGTAATTTTGAATGGGTGGACGAAATTATGGAGTTAAATTTTATGAAGTTTGAACCTTTGTTTTCACTCTATAAATGTTGTAATTGACAAAACTGTGACTCTTAAAGAATAAATCTAAAAAATCTCTTATTCTTGTAACTAGCATGGTTAAACGGGTTTATTTCCTCCTTTCATGGACAAACAAAAGTGAATTAATAAAATATAATATATAATTATATTTTTTACGATTATATATATATATTATATAATATATATATAATAATAAAAAAAAAATGGCTTTCGACTCATTGACAGGTGTGTGAATATATTTTTCATTCATACCTGCAGACCTATTTAGAAGCTCATAAGTCCACTTCGTATACTTCATCATCATCTGCCTAGCCTTTTCCCAAACTCTCTTGGGATGCAGCTGAGTGCCAGTATTTTACATGAACCGACTGCCTATCTGACCTCCACAACCCAGTAACTTGGTAATACGATACCCTAGCGATATATTAGTAAGACTGGATGTCAGACTTTTAGCTTCTGACTACTTGTAACGACTGTCAAAGATCTACAAATGACAGCCGGGACCAACGGCTTAACGTGCTTTCCGAGGCACGGAGGAAACTTGGTATGTAATTATGGTCACACATCCTCGGACGAAACTCAGCAAGCACGGCTCAACCTTAAAGATCGACCCGTACCTTTGTTATTATTTAGCCACGAGCTTCTCTACACTTCGTATACTTCATTGTTGAAAAATAAGGTGACTGCCAACAACCTTATTTTACATGTGTCAGTCTTCTACCTAGCACCGGCCTCCCCTAAAGTAGATTACGCGTCGCAAAACCTAACTTATTTTCTTCTCCTAAAAATACCAAGAAATAATACAATTTTTCGCAAAGCAAACACTATCAGACGTATGCACCCATCGTACGTGACTCCAGGAAGATTCCCATTCGTCAAATGGACGGGTTTATTCAAGAGTCCACAGGTGCCCGATAAGCGCCGCTGAGATCACCCGCCCGTTCTGTACAAGACTTGATGGAATTGCTGTCTTGCTTGCATTGTGCATAATACCATCCGACGTACTCGCTTTTGACCTAGGTACATGTGTTTATTTTGTTTCTTGTTTTTCAGTTTTATTTGTTTTCGCTTTGTGGTTCGCTGTTGATTTTTTGGTTTAAGTAGGTATTTTTGTTGGATAATCATATTATGTAGAATAGCTGTACTCCGGTTTTGAATAACATATTCGTTTACACAAACATTACGTCAACTAAAAATAATCTTGAATCAATTTGTAGCAGTCTCGTAGCACTTTCGTAGCAGTATCGTAGCAAGCCTCTACGAAAAATCGTAGCAAACATCTACACGCAATGCATCAAACTACAGAAGAACCCAATCAGCTAATGCATCAACAGAATCATTGTACGAACCAAACTCAATATAACAAACTCCGTACGTAATGCAATCACAAGTATTTACAAGAAGTCCATTCTCGTACATGCCCGGGTTCCCATATACGGGTACCAAGAAGTTTGAATGAGGGTACCTCGCATCGACGCACTGACAGCAACAATCACGCAAGTAAAACGTCATTACGAAGACTGATACGTTACCCTTATTACGTATACAGTTGCCATTGCCAACGAATATTACCAAGGAAATTCGTGTATATCGTGTTTTGTATGACTTAACCGTGTAAAGTGTCCTTCGCAAAGGTTTATACTACAGAGTTTTATTTAAAATCAATTGTACAAAGATATTTATTATAGAATGGAGCAAAATACTTAAACAAACTTCCAAACGAACTATTCAAAATGTGACTTGGTTGAGTGATCTCGCGGGTTCATTTCGAGTGGGTTAGATGACCAAAGACTCATACCTGCTATGAATGCTGGCTTTATAAAAATCAGATAAGAGGAAAAAAACTGGTTCAGCAAACGATTTTTGTATCTAATCCAGTCTACACATAGTCTGTCATTGTTTAGACTCTATACCTATTTTGTTTCTATGCATGCAGCTTGTGGCTAAATAATAACAGCTGCACGGGTCGATCTTTAAGGTTAAGCCGTGCTTGCCGAGGTTGGTCGGTGGATGGGTGACCATAATTACATACGCAGTTTCTCCGTGCCTCGGAAAGCACGTTAAGCCGTTGGTCCCGGCTGTCATTTGTAGATTTTGACAGTCGTTACGAGTAGTCAGAAGCCAAAAGTCTGACATCCAGTCTTACCAAGGGGTATTTTATTACCCAGCTACTGGGTTGTGGGAGTTAAATAGGCAGTCGCTTCATGTAAAATTCTGGTACTCAGCTGCATCCGATTAGACTGGAAGCCGACCCCAAGATAGTTTGGGAAAAGGCTAGGCAGATGATGATGATGATGCATGCACTGGAACGTTCTAGTATGTGCAGGCAAAACCCTAAAACCGTCGAATATTTTTAGTTAGTGGCTCAGTTTCAGACAGGAAATCAGGTTACACTGACGTGCTTACATATGTACCTACACAAAATGACACTACAACCGTTAGTGGGTTTTATTCCCCAGTGCAGAAAAATAAACTTTCGGAAACATTCGATTCAAACAGCAGTTTTTTTGAAAAAAGCATAACTATAAAATACTCCGTTTGTAGAACTACGTTGTATATAATGTAATAGTTGCGCCCTGCGGTTTCACTGACTCGAGTATTTACTGGTATAACAAAGTATGAAAATATTTTTGGTAATCAAATTTAAATTCTACCTCTATATTACAATGTGTAAATAATATGCAACCACACCACTCAAAATTAACGGTAATATTAATATCAACAAAATGTATGTTATACACGGTGTAAATCACCTCATCACGAAGCAGTCAACCAAGCATTCTGTACATGAAACTAAGTAACTTTACGAAAAAAATATTGCTGGGAAACGACTTTTTTTTGGGGGGTGTAAAATCATGTTTTGTGGTAGAACTCAACTTAACGCACTCAAAACATTGTGCTGATTGACGGATTGAATAGTACGGGGGTCGTGGAGGTGCTTAAAGTAAAAATCTTACATGAAAAACTTGTATTTATAAAAATACTTGTCAAAAAGTTGGAACTTTGACCCCTAATATCTCCGTAACTAGAAGGTTCCCAGGTATGGTGTAGAAAAAAAAATGATCGCAATGACAGGGAGAACCAGTGCCTTTCAGCTTCGTTAAGAGGTGTTTTACACCCTTTATATTTCGTTTAATGTTGCAGATGAATTCCGGGAATTAATCCACATTTGAATCACTCTCGTCAAAATTAACGGAATTAATTTAGAGGAGGACACTTGATTAGCAGTATATCGGGTATTTCTAGTAGTTCTTCACTGTTGTATTAAAAACTTTTAAAAAATGTTTCTAAATGCATACCGTTTTTCGATTTAAACGGGAACCCTGATGTCCTTCTTATCTGGCTTATCAAAAATACTTCTCAAATACCTTCACAAAATACGCCAAAAACCTTTGAACCTCGTTCAAGAATTCGGAAATGATGTCACCAGTAGTGAAAAAGATTGTAGTTTTACTCGGGAATCACAGTTGTGTACATCAGCCCAATCTGTTCTCCACACAAATAAAGAGGAAAGAAAAAAGCGATAAAACAACGTTTTGGTGTAATTCTACTAACATCATCTGTCTAACCTTTACCCAAACTATCTTGGGGTCGGCTTCCAGTCTAACCGGATGCAGCTGAGTACCAGTATTTTTCATGAAGTGACTGCCTATCTGACCTCCACAACCCAGTTACTGGAGAATACGATACGCCTTGGTAAGACTGGATGTCAGACTTTTGGCTTCTGACTACTCGTAACGACTGTCAAAGATCTATAATGAATAAAAATAATAATGACAGCCGGGACCAACGGCTTAACGTGCTTTCCGAGGTACGGAGGAAGCTCGGTATGTAATTATGGTCACCCATCCACGGACCAACCTCGGCAAGCACGGGTTAACCGTAAAGATCAACCCGTGCGGCTGTTATTATTTAGCCACGTTGCATTTTATAATATTCACAAAGAGAAGGAGGTAGAACGACTTGACTCCCAAGACTTCTCCCGAACCGTGCAACTTTTGTCGACGTTTTATAAGTGCCCATGTAGGCCTATGTAAAATAAAATATTTTGATCTTACTACGCTTTAAGTATCCGATGTATTTTTTTCCCGTATCGGACGTATGCAGGGTGGAAGAGACATGGACGCAAACCGGTCTTACCCGCCCCCCCTCCCCCCCCGCATCGAAATATTTCATCGAAAAGTTAAAAAATCTATTCTATCCATTATGACCATGTAGGTATTGCACTTAGTAGGAAATAGCTGTTTTTAGGGTTCCGTACCTCGAAAGGAAAACACGGAACCCTTATAGGATCACTTTGCTGTCCGTCCGTCTGTCTGTCTGTCAAGACCATTTTTCTCAGGAACGCGTGGAGGTATCAAGCTGGAATTTCTATCAAATACTTAGATCTACTGTCTCTTGGAGCTGTGACAAATCAAACTATAAAGGAAAAATTGCGAAAACCGTAAATTTTTAGAAACATCATATAATAATAAAAAATTGTTTTTCAATAAAAACACCATAACTATGACTCGATTGTCGTGATGGGTGAACTTTTACTTATATACCTACAGGTTTGTACGGAACCCTCGGTGCGCGAGTCCGACTCGCACTGGGCCGGTTATTTTTTTAATTACCATTAAAAACTTTCGATGTGACCTCGTTCAGAATTAAGTACTGAGTACGTGGTTACCATTTTCACGTCGATGTCCCTTAAATGTTTGATAGTAAGACACCCAATAGCAATAGTGTCCGTCTACACGCAATAACGTCGTGCCTATGATTAATTCCGAGCGACCGGGTGACTCGTGCTCAATCGCCATCTGCCCTTATTAATTGCCTTGTCAGGCGTAATCGTGTGTCCTCGCTTTACCGTCCTGTTCTCGATCCATGCTTACGCAACCTGATAAAATTGTTTTCTACATAGCCGTTACAATCCGGTAAATAGATTTTGTAGAGAGCTATTGCCTTTATGTTTTGTGACAGCCTGTGATTACATGTGTCATGGGATTTGATGGGATAGACTTTGAGTGTTAAGGCTGTTTGAGGACTTGGATTTAGTTAGAATGTATCAGGTGATATCATTTTTGGTGGTTGGTATTGGGCGTTGGAACTAATAAAGAAAATGTAGTCGTCAGTATAATAATGTACTATTCATCACTCCGTAAATGCTACAAAGGTTTCAAATATAACAATTACAAATGATTCGAGGCCAAATCTAGCCAGGAATCGAACCAGTTGATTTTGAAACAAAACACCAATATTATTACACCATTCGATAGTGGCGCTGCTAAGGATCAAATTCAGGGAAATTCAAAGAAAATGTTCCTGTTTAGGGTTCCGTACCTCGAAATGAAAAAAACGGAACCCTTATAGGATCACTTTGTTGTCCGTCCGTCTGTCTGTATGTAAAGACCTTTTTTCTCAGGAATGCGTGGAGGTGTCAAGCTGGAATTTATATCAAATACTCAGGTTTACTGTCCCTTAGAGCTGTGAAAAAATCAAACTTCTAAGCCAACGCAATCACAAGATACAGCGGTTTATGCCGCAAATTTTCGCAAATTTTCGACATGCGGAAGGGAATCAAAACCTGGGTACTTCCCGTGAACTCAGAATCTTGAAATTTAGTCCGAAGCAACATCTTATAGCACAAAAAAGGAAAAATTGCGAAAACCGTAAATTTTAAGTTACATCATATAATAAAAATATTTTTAATAATTACGGTTTTAAAAGTACGGAACCCTCAATGCGCGAGTCCGACTCGCACTTAGCCGGTTTTTATGATTTTCATGTTTTAAATTAATGTACTTGAAGGATGACAGCGCAGTCATTTTCATAACATTATGTTCTTATTTCAAAGTATTATTAACTCTTCGCTGTCAAACGCAACAGTAAATCAAAAAATGAAAATAATTGCGATTGGAAGTTACAAGTGCCTTGAAGAGCACGTTAACGAATATTACACACATAATTAATTTTAACAAAACTCGTTCATCACCAAAACTCAAGGTTAGTCACCCTTAAATTATTTTAATATCTATAACCCTTGGAAGCCATCAATCACTCATTACTCGCAAGCTATTAATCTTGAGATCACGCCTCACCTATTAATACCTATTCATATCCCGTATTTAGGCGAACATATTGCAGATACAGTCAGCCTAAAAAAGGTATATATGTTACAGTCCAAATCTCTTTTGACCGGTGTCAGTCAAAACCTTTATTAAGTAAAATGGTGTTTTCTCTGTTAAAAATATTTTGTTTGAGCACACCTCAGTTATAATTACCTAGATTTACTACAACACGTACAACACGATGTTTTTAAAGGGTCACAAAAAAACCTAACAACTTAATGAGTTTCTAAGAAAAATTAGTTATTGGTTAAATAGTTTTAACCGGTCAAAAGTAGCTTTGACTAATTAACAGTTTTTACTGTAACATATAGATCGACGAATTCTTATCGGTGTTTACATCTTTTTCAGACTGTCTGTACATAGCGTTCGTTTTGACTAATGACATGTGCAAGCCAAATCAACAGATGACAAGCAATTACGTGAATTAATTGCAGTTGGCTCGCGCGTCCGACAGGGCAGTGGATCCTTGAATCCTTGCCGTGTCCTGCTTGACGGAACTTAAATTGATTGAGGCCGCTCCACTGTTATGTAATGCTTACTGATATTATTAATTTGTGAGTGATTTGGTTTGACTATCAACTAAGAATATGTCGTTTACCAATTACAAACAAGCATAATTCTAGAGATCCTCAAGAAGATTAGTAAATATTTGACAAACTTTTAACATAACATGCCATTTATTATTTTCAGACAACTGTGGCCATTGATAAAAAATACAACTAACTAGTTATAATTTCGTAATTTCTATTTCATTTTATTAATAGAAATTAATTAACTTATAAAGTTCCCATGTCACTTAATTTTTTAATGCTTTTATAAGTAACACATAACGTCACGCTTCCCCGAAGGGTTACGCAGAGATGTAGGTACCTAATAGTACATCTATGTTTAAGTCCCAATAGGGAGCGAGCCTATTGCCGTCAACCAGGCACATATTCAGACTAAATTCCTGGTGGAAAAAACCCAATAACACTTTTGCCGAACCCAGGACCTCGTGATCAACAGTCGCTTGCGGCCCCTTTAGAACAACAGAAGAAGCAGTCAGTTATAAGAGGTGTTGTTTTGCATCCTCGCCAAATTCAAGGAGGTAACTACGCTAATTATTCTCGACCCGAATCAATAATAAAATCGACGGAAATCGGTAAGTTTGAACCACCCGTGTTGTAAACGCGGCCCGTCTATTCCTCGCCTTATAACCTCGCTTATACACACACAAAAAATCTCAAATTTGTAGCGTAAAAAAAAAATTGCTATCACTACATGTGTTACGTTTAATTTTGCAATATTACATATAAAACAAATATAAACATTTTTAATATAAAAAATATACAAAGAAAAAGGATTGGCGACGTAAAAAATGACTTTCAGTAAAGTTGCGAAATGGTTTATCTTCTATAATTTCTTATTTAGTCAACCACGTTAAGGGGGTTATTCTGAAATACTGACAAATTTAAACAACAAAAAAATAGTGTTTTTAATAATTAACTAGGTACTGTAATTTATATTGAATGAATTTTGACGAAGATGCAAAAGGACACCTTGTATAGGGAATAACAATGCAAGTTTTGACACGGCCCTGCATTAATATACTACATAATTTATTCAACAAACAATACAACACAAAATCCCTATTTTTAAATTGATTTCCCATTCTTCACTTTATGTTTTAATGGACAGACTTCATCGCAAAACCATTATAATGTACATACATTGTTTTTACCTCTGATTCGCCCGCCCCTAGATAGAGGTTCTACGAAATTTTAGCATCGTAAGCTTTTTGTTTTTATGTGGACACCGGATCCTTGCTGGTAATTATGTATTGGAGATATGTACCCCTATAATCCCTTGGTACGTTGAACAGTGTGGTTCGAAAGATAGCGTCTAAATTACAAGTAGGATATATTTTTAATTCATATCATTAATGATTCCTGCTTATCAATAACTTCAATCATTTATTAACAATTTCTTTTTGTAACACCTTTTCTATTACATTATAAATTGTAATGCAATTTATATTGTATTATTAAGTTTAAATTGTATTATTAATAGTAAAGCATTTTAAAAGTATACTTACTATTTCTAATTTTTTTGATAAAAAGAGCTAAAATCAAACATATTTACTACTTTGAAACCCGAAAACTCTATACACGTCTGAACATCAAAAAAATGTTATCAGAACATTACACAGCCTCGCACATAACTCATCCCAAGGTGTTAATTATCAATAAATCTTAAGTTGAACATTTACGACCCAATTTACGTCTATATAACTACATACATTCAAGTACATAATATACAAGTTAAGTCTATATTACACCCGCTCTCGCTTCGCCCATGCTTAAGGGCTTCGCTTGCGGAATTACAGTCAAAATCAATTATGTGGCTAGGTACTTATACATGCCATTAAAAGCACTTTATCGCTTTAGGTATTCAAAGCGGTGTTTCGAAAAAAAAAGGAAATTTCGGACGGAAAAAAAATGTTTTTAGCCCCTGTCTAAAGGCGAGGTGATAGGAAAAAATAGTGAAACTCGAGTCGATTTTCCTAAAAATATAGCCGAGGATAGACGTCTGTTTTTTCAACGAACGTAATCTGTATTGGAATTTCGGAAATTTTATCATTTAGGAATACTATTAGGGGGTTTACTTTGGTTTTTATAATTATATGGCTCTCTAGGTTATACGATACCCTTTGATAAGATTGGATGTCAGACTTTCAGGCCATCTGTAACGACTGTCAAAAATATGTAAATGACAGTCCGGACCAACAGCTTAACGTGCTCTCCGAGGCAAGAAGGGAACTCGGTACCTTATAGTCACCCATCCACGGACCAACCTAAAGTTCGATCCGTTTTATCCTCATCATCATTTCAGCCGAAAGACGTCCACTGCTGGACATAGGCCTCCCCCAAGTGACGCCACATTGACCGGTCCCGTGCGCCTCGCTTCCAGCGGATCCCCGCAACCATCGTCTTCCGGTTCGCGGTCGTCATTCCAGAACTTTTCGGCCCCATCGCCCATCCGTTCTGCGAGCAATGTCCCCGCCCACTGCCACTTCAGTTTGGCAATTCTTTGGGCTACGTCGGTAACCTTGGTTCTCTTGCGGATGCTCTCATTTCTGATTCGATCACGCAAGGAAACTCTGAGCATAGCCCTCTCCATTGCCCTTTGGGTGACTTTGGCCTTCTGATGAGGCCCATTGTGAGCGACCACGTTTGGGTCCCGTATGTAATCTCTGGCAACACACACTGGTCATAGTCTTTCGTCTTGAGACGAAATCATCATCACATCAGCCCACGGCTGGGTATAGGCCTCCCCTATTTTCTGCCACAATTCCTATTATCACTGCCATATTGTCCATCACAAATCCACTGAAAGTATTCATTTGCAATTTAATTCTAAAAACCCATTGTTATATTTCCCTAAACTGTTCAATCCCAATAACATCATCAAAGGCTAACCAACAACTCATTAACTTATTAATAAACGTAAAACGATATACAATAACACTGAAACAGTTAATAGGACATTAATCGCAACGACATTGGATATGCATTGTTTAGATTGTCACATTGAAATAATGTCGCTTGACAGTACTGATATAAACTGGGTTGTCAGCGGCAATTACCTTTATTGTTTCTAATGGGTAAACAATTAAATGAGCGTACTCAGCCGCTTGGGGTCGCTTCTCATTAAATAAGGGAGATAAATAGTTTTGGAAGATGATTTAGAAAATCGAGCGAACTGAAGTTTTGCACTTTTCATGAAAATCATCGTCATCAATTAACCTGGACATCAAGATGCAAGCCTCCTTTAAAATGAGACTGAACTAACACAGGTACTTAACAGGTAAACAAGAGTGATAAATGATGACGATTGTTTAAAAATCGATTAAAAACCAATCGATTTATCTTAACACCAAAGTGTTCTTAGAACTGTTGAAAATGAAAGTGAAGCTGTAGTTTTTAAATTGACTTTTTATTGAAAATTATAATTAAAAAATTAGGGTAACCGTTATTACATGAGACTTAAACACCTCTTCCTAACCCTTCCATAATTAAATCCCTGATTACTATATAATCTCTAAAACCATATTACCAACCGTACTGAAAACCGTTGTTCATTTCTCCAGCTCAACCATGAAAAGAATTAAGAAAATTTTCTTTTTAATAAGTAGTGAAATTATCCCGAGACAGGCACGTTGGGACCGCGACACAAATTGCGGCTCCCGTGTGGGACACCTGTGTCGCAATCTCTGTCGCCCGGCTCTCTACAAGAAAGATTTAGAAATAAGTACTGGCTGGAAAAAAGAACAGCAACATGGATGGTTCGTGTATTGTGGTACAGTTTCGAGCAAAAATATGTGGGTATATGCACTCTTAGTAATATTCTTAGCCGATTTAATCGTAGAAAAACGACCGCGAATTGTAATCAGACTTATTTTAACTTACTACTTTCTTTCATTATTGGTTGTAGTAAGTACGATAATAACGATATGAAATGATATTTAAAAAACAATATGAGTTGGTTAACCAATAGGTTGGTCGAAGATACAGCATTGCCATCCAAAGTGGCAGTGCTGCCAACCTTCTGGGCAGTTTTCCTATTGACAACGATGTGGACGAATTCCCATTTTGATAATTATACGTATATAAAGTATAGAAGGTTATCTATATGTTGCTCAATATTTACATATTTAGCGCTCGTGATTTTACATAGTAGGTAAATATTCCTGAAACCCCTTCGCCGATGAAAATACTTTGGTTGTAGTTTCTGTGGGTTTGCATTCTGAACTGATGCCGCCTAGTCCACGTAGAAATGTGCATGTTGAGAACCGATTCCTTACCGAATATGTTATGTCAATGGAATTAAAATACAGAAATTACGTACCACCTAAATTTCATAATATTATTTCAATCTTTAAAGTTGTTAATCCTCGGATACGGATAGCACATTTTGATCTGAATACTACATGACATCTCCGTGTTATTTTTAGCACAAAAATTATGTGAACTCTTCATCTAAACGGTCCGCCCCCAACAACGCCCACTTCTATTTTAAATTACTTCTTCACGCCCTCCATTAAACTTTTAAACAAAATAATGTTACAAGGAATTACTATGAATTATTAAACAGTGTCCGTGCGTGTCTGTCTGTCCACTCGCTCAGCTTAATCTCTAAAACTCTTTAACATATTTTGGTGCGGTTGTAACAACAATTTAGAATATTTATAGAGGTCGGTTTTAGTGTGGTGTAATACTCGTAATTTTATGTAGGCGTGCTAACTGAAAATAATGTAGGTACTATGAAACGAAAAGTACAGAAACAAAGTGTCACGGTGAAGCTATATTTAAAACACCTACCGTACAATCTGCGATTCAAATCAACTTTATCATCTGAGAAGGCAACAAAGCGTGTGTAGAAGCGACCCAAGTTTTCCGGGCCTGTGTCACACCTGCTACTTTCCCACAAATTGTAACCGGTTTCAACTCACAAGTCGCCCGTTCCCGCCTGCCAACTTGGCCTTATTCTCTTCATAATTAATTCTTCATTCGAAACAACTTGGACTTGGACAGAAGCGGGCCGCGTAAGCACTTAAATAGTCTAAATTGTGTCGGAGACGCGCCCATTTTTAATTAGTTCAAAAGAGCTCTTCAATTTTTAATGACCGTGTTTCCAAGTTTTGTTGTTAATTAAAGGTGTAATCAAGACGGTTGTTGGTGAGGTGCCTGCCGCGATTGCAACCTCTAATTTTGATAGAAACAACACCAACCAACTTATAGCCAGCAGCCTCAAGCTGCCGTGAAAAGTGATCTTAAATTGATTGAAGTTTACTCACAGTGAGAAATGCTAAATGTTTAAGAGTTTACTTTGATTGAGATCTCTTGTTACTTCAATCTAAAAGAAAATTATTTCTTGGTAGTTTTCTTGCCATCAAAGTTTTCCAAACTTGAATAGGTAAAGGAATTTTCTCCAATTATTCGACAGACAACACTCGACAGCTTGATTGAGTGAGTCGAACATTCGAAGGTTTGCTATTTGTAGTTGCTATATAAAAACCCGTTTGTTTTCTTGAAAAGTTTTAATTATTCTCTTAGTTATAATTATTGGAAGATTAGGGAAGTCTTCCATCAAAATCAGAGTTACTTTACAAAAATAAAAAGATATCTCTCGATCATAATTAACCGACTTGTATGCTGATTTTGGAAAAGTACAGTCTAGGGCAAAACTTACTAAAAAAACGTCGTCATAGACACCAACAAAATCCTTATCCGCACAACCTAACAATTCAAAACACACAAATAAGCGAAACAATTAAAACTATCAATGTAACATACCGTTTAAACAATGGGGCTGACAAATCAATCCGGCTGCGAGGCCTGGGCCAGACAGGCGTTTGCAGCGCTGTACAGGCAAGCACAGTTTAAGTTCGTTATGTCCGGATGACAGATGGTTATCCCATTGTGCGCGACGCTCAAGCGTTTGTAATATTTGGATTAGTTTGACGTGTGGACTCCTTGTTTTTGGAGGGTTTTAAGTCGAGCTTGATGCGGGTTCCGAAATTAGAGGGATTTGTTTATGTTTTTATGTTGGCTTAAATGTTGTGGACATGGGCGTAATTATGTTTCTGCTTTTTAATGTTCTTGTGTGACAAGACAGCTTTTTTTGTAAGTAATCCCTAAAAACTCGGGCCTGCTTTGGTCTAACCTTGTTACTTTATGGAATATGATCGTGGAAATTTTAATTGTAAAAAAATAACGAATACTATTTAAAATACTGTTAAAGGTAACTAACTATAAGCCCTGTTTTCAATTCAGTTTGCTTACATGATGCTTAAAAATGAAAATGTTGACTTCAAATATCATTCACAAACCAATATTAATTGCATTAGTTTTTCACATTTCTCATTTCATAGAATTACTCTAACACATCACGAAATATGATTTTAAAATCCCGTCAATTGAAACTGTGAGCAAATCATATAACAGCTGTAATCAGAACTAATTTCATTTCATATTCGTAGGTACTCGGTAATGTAATAAATGTTACTCTCATTTCAACTGACAGACACTGTTTTGTTACAAATTCGTTTCATCTTTGTTATTTACTGTGTTTTAGTTTTTTTGAAACTCCTGAGCTAAACAAGATCAACAAGCAATTGGCTTAGTTAGACAGAGAGATACAGTAAATAGGGAATGACATAACTGTCTTTCCTACAAATCTGACTAACAAAGAATTCCATGGAATGGAACTGGATGGAATAGAATTTTTATGAACTTAGTCAGTGACTAAAATCCTGTATTCGCTCAAAGCCTATCGAAAAGCATTACTTGACGGTTAGCACGAAACATAAAGAACAAGCTTGTAATCCCAAAAAGATTAGGCAGAACAAAAGTGTAACTATAGTAAAACCCAACAACAGTTTGGACGATCCGGGAATCAAATCCAGAACCTCATACTCGCTTGTTGATACTAGCCAATCGAGGCTGACTGACTTCTTGTCCAGTACATAGGTACTTAATAATTATGCGGCGACAATATGTAACGATAATATCGGATATAATCACGTCATTTCACTCCATGTGCATAATTCACTCTGCTGGCTCCACAATAGAGCAACGCACATACACCACGTTGGCATTACGCATATTAATCAGCCAATTTCAATGGCTCTAATTAGGCCTGACACTGACAGAGTTACACTAAGCGGTGAACATTACACATATGCAAATATAATACTAACTTCCCTAAAATAAAAGCCGAGCGATTATAATCTCTATTCCAGATCAATAAATCATAATTTCCTATGAGTGTAAAAGTGTAACTGTATGTATAAGTTGGCGTGAGTTTCAGTGAAGCCTACGAATAATATTGGTTTATCTTCATTATTTTATTCGGATGTTAGTTACATTATAGCGTATCGGACTTATCTAGGTAATGATTTTCGCGATGACTGTACCAAAAGTCAATGTTAAACAATCGAATGTCAAAGACGAGACATATGTTTCTTTTTTAATTTGACATCCATCGAGCGATAAGCTGTAATCCTCGTATACAAATCCGCAACTAAACAGTCAATCGTAACAAACAGAGTATTCCGTACGACAAAGCGGCGGGTACAATGGCGGCGAGACAATGAGTGCGGCGTGCACTACGCAAACACTGTTCGTTCTGTCACTGTCAGACCTAATTAGCAGCGCCATTCAGATTGTCTGATTATTATGCGCATTGTTTCCTTCCATGGACGGTACTCTCGCTAAATGATTGACTTTTTGTCGAAGTGATATAACCTATCTTTTGACTAGATCTTCTACTATACGAAAGCCGTAGACAAATTCTTTCTGAAATCTTCATCGATCAGTCAGCCACTGTGATTAAATAAAAATCCTTATCAAAAAGCATTATTTCTGAAATTGCAAATTATGGCACAGCCTTCTATAAGTTTTAGGTTGATAAAAATGAATATCTACTGATTATATTAATGTGTCTTTATGTAATAAATGCTGTCTGAATAGAATAATCCATCGGCAGTGTTCAAATGTCTGATTACAGTATGTTTTTTTTTTAGTTTTTCAAATTCAATATTGGTACTTATTGCAATATTTTTTTCACTTCAGTAGCTCAAACATGTAGGTTTTGCTGCCTGAAATCAGTGAGCAAAATGCGATTTTGCTCACTGAGTGAGACAATAGTTATTTGTGCAACAAGAGAGCAAAGTCGTTTTTTGCTGCGAGTGCTGATTTTGAATCATGAGCAAGCGAAGGATTCAACGATTGAATCACGAGCGTAGCAAGTGATTCTAAAGTTGAATCCTGAGTGTGGCGAGGGATTGAAAGGCACGAGATGCAAAAAACTTTGCTCTCGTGTAACACACATAACTTTTCACTTCAGCAGCGAGAACACTTTAGGAGATAAAATAATAAACAAAAATGGACTTAAAGTAGCTTTCAACATTGAGGAAATACTCCACATTATAGATGATCGCCTCGTCTGTGATAAATCTAAAAAATAAGATAGCAACACTGTCTACGAAAATCTGCTTGCGCCCTTTGTAAGTCTCCAATCGTTGAAGACATGGTATGCTTTAACATATTTCTTGCGTGACTTCTCAGGTAGGAAACTTAATTCTGCATTAATAACTTGTTGTTTTAACTCTTCCGGTGTTAAAATACTGTTCTCATCGCTAGTTTAACTCATATTTTACGATTATTTTAATATTTTTTAACTTATTCAACTCTAGCCACGAAATTTTATTCCCACTGTATTATTTAAATTAAGGCGTGTTCGGAAATAGCACCCATGATATTTTATTATTCAAAATATATTACGTAACATTATTGAAACTAGAAATAAATATTTACAGGTTAAATATCAGTTTTATTTGTTTATCAATTCGAAACATTCACACTCTATCTTTTTCCCGCCCATTAGAAAGAGAGAGAGACAAAGACCAGCCCATCCGAAGTTCCGTTTTTGAATTCGAACACGTTCGGAATTTCGTACTAAAGAGATTTTGCAAAAATTATTTCTTTTAATGTAATTTATTGAATTTTTAACTTATTGTTGTATTTAAATGAAAATAAGTGTTTACTGCATATAAAACTGATATTTAGCCTGTAAATATTTATTTCTAGTTTCAATAATGTTACGTAATATATTTTGAATAATAAAATATCATGGGTGCTATTTCCGAACACGCCTTAATTTAAATAATACAGTGGGAATAAAATTTCGTGGCTAGAGTTGAATAAGTTAAAAAATATTAAAATAATCGTAAAATATGAGTTAAACTAGCGATGAGAACAGTATTTTAACACCGGAAGAGTTAAAACAACAAGTTATTAATGCAGAATTAAGTTTCCTACCTGAGAAATCTCGCAAGAAATATCTGAAAGCATACCATGTCTTCAACGAGACTTACAAAGGGCGCAAGCAGTTTTTCGGAGACGGTGTTGGTATCTTATTTTTTAGATTTATCACAGACGAGGTGATCATCTATAATTTTAATTATTTTGATTCACAATAAATAGTTATTTCAATCAATTCCTGTTTATTATTTTATCTCCTAAAGTGTTCTCGCTGCTGAAGTGAAAAGTTATGTGTGTTACACGAGAGCAAAGTTTTTTGCATCTCGTGTCTTTGAATCCCTCGCCACGCTCAGGATTCAGCTTTAGAATCACTCGCTACGCTCGTGATTCAATCGTTGAATCCTTCGCTTGCTCAGGATTCAAAATCAGCACTCGCAGCAAAAAACGACTTTGCTCTCTTGTTGCACAAATAACTATTTTTCTCGATTACATACGAGAACTGACTAGCAAATGAGAATGATATAGGTACTCTTAAGAAAGAGGAAAGAGGTATGTAGGTTCCTATTTAATTTAGAGGTGATGTTTTTGGATTTGGAAAGAGTACCTCTTTTCTTGTGTACCAAAAGTCCTCAATGAAAAATCAAATCAGTTCGTTAGTTTAGCCGAAAACCATAAAAAAAAAATATTAAAAAAAACATAGGTCATTTCACATTTTACCTTTTGAACGCCTTATGTGACAAAAAATGTGGTGCACTATACACTAACACGAAATAAAAAAGTTAAATCATTACTTTTTCACTTCAGTAGCTCAAACATGTAGGTTTTGCTGCCTGAAATCAGTGAGCAAAATGCGATTTTGCTCACTGAGTGAGACAAAGTAACTTTTTAATTATTTTTTTCAGAAAGCCCCGAATATCTTATTCAGCCTTGGGTTAATCATACAATTCGAAACATTCACACTCTATCTCTTTCCCGCCCATTAGAAAGAGAGAGACAAAGACCAGCCCTTTCAAAGTTCCGTTTTTGAATTCGAACTCGTTCGGAATTTCGTACTAACTAAAGAGATTTTGCAAAAATATCTTTTAATGTAATTTATTGAATTTTTAACTTATTATTGTATTTAAACGAAAATAAGTATTTACTGCAAATAAAACTGATATTTAACCTGTAAATATTTATTTCTAGTTTCAATAATGTTACGTAATATATTTTGAATAATAAAATATCATGGGTGCTATTTCCGAACACGCCTTAATTTAAATAAAAGAGCGGGAAAAAAAATCGTGCCTGGCGTAAAGAGTTGAATAAGTTAAAAATATTAAAGTAATCGTAAAATATGAGTGAAACTAGCGACGAGAACAGTATTGTAACACCGGAAGAGTTAAAACAACAAGACAATTATTAATGCAGAATTATGTTTCCTACCTGAGAAGTCTCGCAAGAAATATCTGAAAGCATACCATGTCTTCAACGAGACTTACAAAGGGCGCAAGCAGTTTTTCGGAGACGGTGTTGCTACGAGTATCTTATTTTTTAGATTTATCACAGACGAGGTCATCATCATCATCTATAATGTTAATTATTTTGATTCAAAATAAATAGTTATTTCAATCAATTCCTGTTTATTATTTTATCTCCTAAAGTGTTCTCGCTGCTGAAGTGAAAAGTTATGTGTGTTACACGAGAGCAAAGTTTTTTGCATCTCGTGTCTTTGAATCCTTCGCCACGCTCAGGATTCAGCTTTAGAATCACTCGCTACGCTCGTGATTCAATCTTTGAATCCTAGCACTCGCAGCAAAAAACGACTTTGCTCTCTTGTTGCACAAATAACTATTGTGTGTTTATTTATATTTTTTAAGAATGTTATCTATATATCTTAATTATTAAATGTCTTAACAAGAAGTAAATTAATAACAGTTTTAAAATCCCTTTTTTTATTTGTAAGTATTTGCGATGAATTTGTGGCTTGGCGTTGAGGGTACGCGTACGCGCGTGCGTTTATGCTCTGGCGTTCGAAAGGTTAAAATGAAGTGTGTGAAAGATAATCGCTTTAAATTCATTGTAGCTATAAAACAAAACAAACTGTGTTCCCTATAATGAAAAGATTCTCACACTGAATAAATAATAATCTTCAAAGCAGAGAATTCTCGAAAACTCACCTTTCCAACTACACAAAACTATTGATCGAGATATTCTTGACCTAAACGGCTAAATATCGATCGGCACTCTGTAATTAAAGGCAGATTGTCACAAACTGCTATATACTATTCTGGAAACCGCCTTTGTGGTATCGATTGTTATCTATTTTCGTCTTCAAACACGACTGCTACCTGCATGTCTACTAGCATTGTGACGTTTGTAAATTGGTTTTGTATTGAAACGGATATGAAATGCATAAGGGCTTTTTTGTTATTGTTTGTCATGGTCTGTTATTTGATTGTTTACAGTAGCGTTTGGATTTGTAAATGGTGTGTTAGGTTATTAGGTTAGGTTAATGGTGTGTTTTTAAACTGACATAGTTTAACCACAAGCGAAGGGTGCGCGCTGGCAGGTTATTTTCAGTGGGTACTTGCAAGTCCAACTCTGGCTTGCGTTCACCTGTTTGCAGAATGGTCGATTCCTACAATAGGACTTTTGAACATATAGACATTTTTGTATGTGCCCTGTAGGTTCAAAAGTTTAATAATCAAGGACATTTCTTGAATATTATATTTTTTGTGCTAATTCTTGAATATTATACAAGGTGTTGTTTTGCATCCTCGTCAAATTTCAGGAGGTGGTCAAAAAAGACATAAATAATCAATTAAAATTACGGTACCTTGTTAATTATTAATTAACTCTGATGATTTTTTTTGGATTTTTAAGTTTGAAAATATTTCAGAATAACCCCCTTAACGTGGTTTAGGGAATAAGAAATTATCGAATAAACGTTTGAGATAGTTTGTATACGTGCGTAAGCGAGGTTATAGGGGGTGCCCTATAACCGTTTTAAACGCGGCCCGTCTGGTGAGACGGGCCGCGTTTAAAACACGGGTGGTTCACACTTACAGACTGCCGTTAGTAAGAAAAAAAAATTACCTACCCATTTTATTATTGATTCAGGACGAAAATCATTAGCATAGTTACCTCCTTGAATTTGACGAGGATGCAAAACAACACCTTGTATACATGTCCTAAACATCTTAAAAACGAAAGATAATTTAATAACATAGTACAAAAAAAAGTATTATCTAACTGTATTGTATCCTTTAGTTAATCTGTGTACAGCGTTCATCATCATCTGCCTAGCCTTTTCCCAATCTATCTTGGGGTCGGCTTCCAGTCTAACCGGATGCAGCTGAGTACCAGTATTTTACATGAAGCGACTACCTATCTGACCTCCACAACCCAGTAACTGGGTAATACGATACCCCTTGGTAAGACTGGATGTCAGACTTTTTGGCTTCTGACTACTCGTAACGACTGTCAAAGATCTACAAATGACAGCCGGGACCAACGGCTTAACGTGCTTTCCGAGGCACGGAGGAAACTCGGTATGTAATTATGGTCACCCATCCACGGACCAACCTCGGTAAGCACTGCTTAACCTTAAAGATCGACCCGGGCGGCTGTTATTATTTAGCCACGAGCTCCTCAATCAATCTGTGTACAGCGTTGTGGGCTGCAATATTGTCTATAAGTTTTGTGTATTTCTTGTTCTTATTTTTAAATTGTAGCTGTTTGTTGTACCTATTAAATAAAAATGAAATAGTCACGGTTCGTCTGTTTCCTTGGTTTAGATGTCGCAATCGACGGCTGAGCATGAGGTTCTGTGTTCGATTCCCGGCTCGGGCAAATTGTTATTGGGTTTTTCCATTAGGAATTTCTTATTAGCAGCCACGGAGTCTGTATTTGTGCCCGGTTTATGGCAATAGGCTCACCCTCTTTTACATGGGACTTAAACATAACCGGCGAAATGTGATTGTACTATTAGGTATCATCATCATCATTAGCCTATAATGTTCCCACTGCTGGGACACAGGCCTCCTCTCCTATGAGAGGGAGTGGGCACGCGGACCCAGTGCGGGTTGGTAGGTCACATGTCTTCGAATTTTTGGTTGTAGGACATGCCAGTTTCCTCACGATGTTTTCCTTCACCGTTTTTGAGAGCAGCGATGATGAAATAAATTACACAAAGTAATGCGCCTGCCTGGGTTCGAACCCACGGCTTACTGCTCGTAAGTCGGGGCTGCCACCACTGGCCCACCGCAGCTCTCAGGTATACCTCTACCTAACCCTTCGAGGATCACAGCTGCAATGTTATGTTATAACGTTAAACTATCATACTTTCGGTTGGTCAGCCATGATCATTTGGAGCTACTTTCTAGAAGATAGGACTTGTTCGGGCTTTTACCAAAATGATGTCACATTTTTTTTTACACCTGCGCATTTTATCTCATTATCATAAATCTCACTCTTTTTACACATCAAATACTGATACAAACATGTTTCCGAAATCCTACTTTGCTGACTTTGCAAAAACACATTTAGGAAGTTTTTGTTTTAAAAACAGGGGGGTTACTATGACGCTTAAAACATTATTGTTCCATTCCTATTCGAGAGTAGGAAAGAGATGGAGCTAGACGACCTGTAATGCTCCGTCTCTTTTTCACTCTGGAATAAGAATGGAACAATAATGTTTTATAACACATTTGCTCGTAAAGGGTCTCTTTATTTCATCCAAGTTCAGTATCGTAATGTATCTCATTACGCACTAGTGCGGTAATGTAAAGTAAAACGCACGGTTTATCAAAATGGTCCGTCTAAAACGAACGGTATTTTTTTAAATCTTAGCAAAGAGTTTTTATGTCAGAAAAGTGGTCAACATTTTATGAATAAAATTAACTTGGGAAATAAAATTTAATAAATAAACATTTAATTCTTTAATTTAATTAATATTGACCATAAATTACAACCATTTATCTGTAACAAAACACAAAAATATTAATTTATTTTATTAGTAATACTGGTTGTTTTTGTGCCTTTGCCTTAAAAAAAGCGCTGATGCGCGCGCATTGCTAATTTCATAATTTGTAAACAAGTAAAAAATTATTCCGCGCGCTTTTTCTTTTCGCTGTATTGTTTTTATTTGAAAATTTCGTCCGAGTTTTATTTATTTCCTCGCAAATATGTTATAAAACGTCGTATGACATACGTGCGCTTTGACAATTACAGCCTCTGCTTTCTTGTAGCCCTCGCCTACGGCTCGGGCTGTCAATATCGCCTCGGCTGTAATTTTCAACTTACCGCACTTATATCATAATGTACTATTATGACGTCATGGGACGCCACCTGAAGTCCTGTCGGGCAAAGTATTATTGAGTTTCTTCATCAAGAATTTCACAGTAGCAGCCACTATGTATGGATTTGTGCCCGGCTGATGGCTCGCCCCCTATTAAATGGAACCTAAAACATAACCACCGACATGTGGGTGTAGGTACTATTAGGAACACCTTTGCCTAACCCTTGCAATTACAGTCGTGATGATGTTCTGTTATTTTTAAATACGCTTCACTGCTTTGAAAATAAAACAATAAAATTTAAAATTTAAAAAACCCCCGACGGACAAAACCTCTAAAAAACCAAAAATAAAATTAATCCAAGCGTCGCGTCGTAGCGTCGGGGGTCCGCTTTGTTTGTATGTATATTTTTATGTACTAAGCGGTCTACTTAGCGGTCCCCCGACGCTACGACGCTTGGATTAATTTTATTTTTGGTTTTTTAGAGGTTTTGTCCGTCGGGGGTTTTTTAAATTATTATTTCATGCTTTTTAAACTTAAATTATTTTTTCTTAGCCTTGACTGTCCCACTCCTGGGCATAGGTCTACTCCCATTCCTTCCACTTTTCTTGGTGTCGCGCCTCTTCTCGCTTATTAACGAAAACAAGGAAAGATATGAATTTAAAAAAAAAAACTTGAGCTTATAGGGGGAGGAGGGTGTGCAGCCTACCCCTCTGGCGATGCCCATTTCCAATCAACTAGACCCGTAAAAGTTGTTTGAATCCCTTCATCAACTAGAAAAGAGGTGATGAGCTTCAAACGGCTAAGCAGATTTTCTCGAAAGATAGCTAAGAACACTCTCGATTAAAATACCTTTCAAATGACAACAATTTTATCAAAATCGCTTCATCCGTTTGGGAGCTGCGATGCCACAGACAGACACACAGATACACAGATACACACGTCAAACTTATAACACCCCTCTTTTTTGGTCGGGGGTTAAAAATAAAAAGTATAGCGAAAATGAAAAGATATACACATATTAAGACTACTAGCTTATGTTATGCCCGCGGCGCCGCCCGCGTGTAGTTCGATAATTGTCCCACGGGAACATACTATCGGGATAAAAATTCCTATGTGTTAATCCAGGTTATAATCTACCCGCGTGCCAAATTTCATCCAAATCCATTCAGAAGTTTTTGCGTGAGGGAGTAAAAAACATCCATCCATCCATCCATCCTCACAAACTTTCGCATTTATAATATTAGTAGGATTTACATAAAGGTGTTAACCTAACACCTTTATGTAAATACCTATGTTTAACAAATAAAGATTCTGATTCTGATAGTATAAATATTATATTGACGATGTTGACGGATCCCGGCTGTCATTCGCAATGCATTACATCTGTCATGAATCCCACACATTATTGCTATACGCGGATCGCTATCAATGCAGCGCTTAATAACGTTAATAGATCCCCTCATCTGTAGATTGGATGTTTCTCATGTAATAATAGCTTTGAGAGTATTATTAATAAGCAGGGAATATCGCCGTGTGATTTTCGGAAAAAATAATATAAAAAAGGGATTTCAGAAATCAGTACGGAAAAATATAATAAGTTGGTAGTAGCAGTTTTTATGAAGAGGCTATTTTGAGAAAGGAGTCATCTCTGGAACTCTTCCGATACCTACTGGTATTTCTTGTTTTGAGAATTTTTTGAAACCGGTGAAATTGTTAACTGGTCTGATGTAGCAATTTAGATGCATCGGAAATTAACTTGATTTTGCAGATTCAGCAGAGATTACTTTAAATCTTTGTTTTTGTGTATTTCAAGGAATTATCCCTTAATTTAGTTTCAAAATTAAATGTCCTAGTACTAATGAAAAGATGTAAGGCTACGTTTAACAAATTCGACGAAAATGATGCTCAAAAAAGTTCCAGTAATTTGACTGTTCATTATCGAAAATATCATTTTACACTTTATCACGGTCACAAAAAATGCATAAAATTCACCAAATGGACATTATTTATGGAAAAAACGGCCGCTTTACTGGCATATACATAAATAACGTTAATAAAAATAAAGTTGAAGAGTACGAAATTATTAAAACTATTAAATAAATTTACCCGTTACTTTTTTCTCAAACTGTCGAATCCATTTGTATCGGTGATAAAATTGATGAATTCTATTGTTAAATAGGCTATATTCGTATAGTTATATTCTAATATTTCTGTTAAATTACGATTTCGCAGTGAAACTAGGTATCCTTTTTAACAAGTGTGCGTACACCTTATTTTTTTTACAGATGGGAAATCATCAAATGTCAATCCCCGCTCTGCGGTGTGATTCTGTAAGACCTCACTTAGAACTTCGAATCTGAATACGCTGTGAGTTTCTTGATTGGCATTCTAAAAACCCGGTTGATAATTCAAATTTACACTAGCGCCACCACTACGAGCGTGTCAGCGAGTTGAACTAAATTAACGGGGAGATTTTGACAGATAAAGTATGAGATGACGTAAAAAGTGGCATTCTGTAAGGTAATTCCCCCGTCACTTCGACGCTCCCTTGGCTACAAAACCAAGGTCATTTTGAACCTTAGGCGAAGTGACAGTGGATAGCGATGTGAGATGTGAGTTGTCGTCTGAATTTTACAGAATCGACGTATTAGGCGGAGCGGGAGGGAGTGTCAGACTTGTACCGACTAAAACCCATCCATGTTCCTTCTTAGCCCTTTGTGTTCCAGGGCCAAGGTGTCTCTTTCGAACAGTCCCGCAGCCCTGGCAGTGTGCGTACGCCTTAGGATCACATGGAAAAGCATACAGGATAATTTTAGGCAAACTAATATTTTATGGAACCACGAGCACAGAAAGTATCCATGATGACGTAGTTAAAATTAGAATTTTTAAAACGGAATGTATTTTCCACATTAATTACAGCCCGAATTGATCAACCGAGCAACCCACTAAACGGACCAAGTGAAACTTTGAACAACTGCGTAACGGGCGTCATAACTGCGCCACTGGAAATACGTTCGTCGAAAATTACCACTTTTTGTTGATAAATGTTCCCTCCCGACTGCTGTTTATGTGGCCATTAACTTGAAATACTTACTTATTAATGAGTAATCTGTTATAATTACAATTATTGTTACATCTAAAACGTTCCTGATAAACGTTAGAAGTGTCGCCGGTCGCACATGTGGCAGAATAAATGTGAACAGTTTAGTTACCGTAATAACGCCAATATATTAGTTATAACACCGATGTTACATTGTAGGTTACGTTATTCATTTAACTCGTATTGTTTTAATTGATTTATAACACATTTGCTCGTAAAGAGTCTCTTATTGCACCAATGTCAGTATCGTAATGTATCTCATTACGCACTAGTGCGGTAATGTAAAGTAAAACACACGGTTTATCAAAATACTCCGTCTAAAACGAACGGTATTTTTTTAAATCTTAGCAAAGAGTTTTTATGTCAGAAAAGTGGTCAACATTTTATGAATAAAATTAACTTGGGAGATAAAATATAACAAAATAAACATTTAATTCTTTAATTTAATCAATTTTAACCATAAATTACAACCTGTAACAAAACACAAAAATATTAATTTACTTTATTAGTAATACTGGCTGTATTGTGCCTTTGCCTTAAAAAAAAAGCGCTGATGCCCGCGCATCGCTAATATCATAATTTGTGAACGAGTAAAAATTATTCCGCGCGCTTTTTCTTTTCGCTGTATTGTTTTTATTTGAAAATGTCGTCCGAGTTTTATTTATTTCCTTGCAAATATGTTATAAAACGTCGGCGTCGTATGACATACGTGCGCTTTGATAATTACAGCCTCTGCTTTCTTGTAGCCCTCGCCTACGGCTCGGGCTAGCAATATCGCCTCGGCTGTAATTTTCAACTTACCGCACTTATATCATAATGTACTATTATATTATTTTATTATAGTTCTAGTACAAAATACAATCAGCTCTCCATAGCGATGACATACAAACTGTTGTTTATCCAAAACAACAGTTTGTATGTCATACTCTCCTCGTCAAATTCAAGGAGGTAACTATGCTAATGATTCTCGTCCCGATTCAATAATAAAGTGGGAAGGTATTTTATTTTTATTATTTACGAAAATCGGTAAGTGTGAACCACCCGTGTCTAAAACGCGGCCAGTCTGATCATCGCCCTATAACCCAGCTTTCATACATACAAACAATATCAAACGTTTATTCGATCATTTGTTAGTACCTAAACCACGTTAAGGGGGTTATTCTGAAATACTGACATCTTAAACATCCAAAAAAAACAGCGTTTTTTAATAATTAACTAGGTACCGTAATTTTAATTGATTATTTATGTCTTTTGTAACATCCTCTTGAATTTTGACGAGGATGCAAAACAACACCTTGTATTTAATAATGTACCTATATAAATCTATCTAAATATGTGCTTTTATATCAGATTTTAACAATTATTCCAGATTCCAAACTTCTTCAATGATTAGTACTGGCAAGCTTCATCCTAGAAATGTATGAATTAATATCAATCTAGACGTCAAAACGACCCCAGATTGTTTATTAATTTTGGGCGTAAAACTGTACTTTAGTTCAATAGGAGGTTTATTCGGTAAAGTTTTGGGGATAACCCTAGCTTTGATGTGAAACAAGTCACCAATAAATTATGATTATTTTCCAAATTGGCTTTTACAAACACTATAACGCATCGGTGTTTCACTGACTACTCTGAGAAGAAATAAGCGAAACAAACCGAGAGGTCTCTTTTAAAGTCCAGATATAATATTGGTCAACTCACAAGAGAACTATGCAGATAAGTGTCTGAGATGGTATAAGCAATGAGTTTTTGATTTAAGTTCTCGTACACATCAAGTATTTAAAAAAAGAACCAGAATGGCCATTTAGTATGGAAATAGAAAAAAAAGAAATCTAAGCGAGAATGAATGGCATGCGTTTAGGTACCTTTACTTCTCCTAACTGAACGCAACTAACCTTAACCAAGTAGGGGGTATGTTAGTACTACTTAAAGCTCCAACTATCTACAACCGAGTAGGGGGTATGTTAGTACTACTTAAAGCTCAAAACAGGTTTTAAATGTTTAATTGTGAGTAGACCAGTAACAGGTAGCCAGTGATCACATAAGGACGCCATAATAGTTTTACCTGACATAAGCTTCCACTGGTGTTGATATAAAGATTTTACTAAAGGTGTTAACTGTTAGAGAATCTCTTATCCATAATCACTTGGGGTTAAACTTTTGCTATTTGATTTTAAATGATCTCAAATGCTTCAGGGCTTTTGATTATATTGCAGAGACGGATATGTAAACCAAAATTATTTTCATAAAGCTACTAACATTTTGAATGCCTCGTTGGTCTTGTGGTTGCAATCGTGACTGTTGAGCATGAGGTCCTGGGTTGGATTCCCAGATCGGTCAGAATGTTATTGAGTTTTTCCATCAGGATGTTTTTTAGTAGCAGCCGTGGAGTCTGGATTTGTGTTCGGTTGATGGCAATAGACTCTCCCTTTACTACAGGACTTAAACATATCTGGCGAAATGTGGTCGTAATATTGGGTACATCTCTACCTAGCCCTTCGGGCACCACAGGCGTAGGCTTAAGCCAATGCGCTGTTTGTGGCAACTTGCTTCAACCGACTCGCATGTTTGTCACGTGATTCCTTTAAAATTTAGAAAAAGAACAAAAAATACGCACGTACGTAAGTAGGTACAGTCGCGTCGTGATGTTTCGTGGAAAGCTCTGAGAAATTTATCTAATCTGTTTTTGCCGCATTCACTTTTGCAACACGTGTAGCGCTTGACATTATTGCACGTGGCCGAAGGGAAAAAATCTGTTTTAATTGTAGTACATTATTGTACCAAGTATTTACAGCACTATAGTCTGAAGGTAGCCTAGATGTTTGATGTAGTTATCTACCTACGATGTTGACTACCTCGTCAATTGGTCGCAATTACAACAGCTGAGCCAGGTTCCATTCCTAAGCTGGGCAAAGTTTTACTGGGTTTTTCCCTCAGTAATTTCTCATGGTGGCTGTTGAGAATATCAAGCCACGCCGGGTGACCACGAGCGGGGAGCTGACGCGCGGCCCCGGACTCGAGCTGCGACCGCGCACCGGCCGGCTCGGCACTGCTTCATCGTCCACATTACTGAGCGCTCACCATTTTTCATTCTTGCCGTTTCAATCTTTCGATCGTTTGTTTCTTCTTTGTTAAACTTATTCTAAAATACAGTCCACGATTTAAAGCCATCGAGTTTCAGTCTTCTTACCAACTGGAGAATTTACCCATTCCTGTTTAGTGGCAAAAGGTCCGCCCCTAATACATGGGACTTAAACATAATTAGCACCATGTGGGTGTACTATTAGGTTCACATCTACCTATCCCTTCGGGCATTACAGGTGTGTTGATGTCATGTTACCTAACTACGATGTTATACTAAGCAAACAAAATCTAAAAACCAGTACCAAAGCTTTCATAACCAGCCAGCTACCAGCAAACAGAACGTATCCAATTACCGCGGCGATTATAACCAGCGCTTTGTCGTCTCGCTTCACCAAAAACCGCTCACCGGTCGTTAGGCTCACCAAAATATTGAACAGCCGTCTACTATCACCTTTTAGAAGTCCCAGTGAGCCTCTGTCCGCCCCACAGCCGAGTTAATCGGATTACTATGACAGGACCAGGACTGTAAATGTCAACAGCAAAAGGTATATTGGTCAGTAGTTCAGTACTTCGCAATTGCATAAAGAGGCACTAGTGCGAACGCGTGACATAAATGAAACGATTGTTTAATGAATTATACAACTAAACTATAGCAATATAGGATCAAATTAAAAGTAAAACCATTTATTTAAATTAGGTTATTAAATAGCAATCATAATGATTTTCGTTCCGACAAGCAATATCACCTATGGATTTGAATAAAGTCTTAAAACCATACAAGTGTAAAGCACGAAACGAAAATTGAAAATTGTTCGAACTTACGTTACGTATATTCCGTGCGTTCGGACTAGGCTCACAGATATAGGAGTAGGTACATACGTAACATCGTTATTGCACGGATTTTTTCGTATGTACATTGTGCTGTGCAGTTTGTGTGTTTATGTTTGCCTTAAATATTGTTTTTCAGTGAAGCTTCATCGTGCGACGCGTGACGTGGAGATATGTCTTTTTTGGAACGATATGAAAGTACTAACTCGTGATATACAACAGCGATCAGACGTACAAATATGCGATCGTAACGTTGATTTTGATCGGCCAACCCGAACGTGTGGTGGTGTCGATAGAGGTCGCCTTCCGCTTTTTATTTGAACGTGATGATCGCTTATTTGCGCGACAAACCGTTTTCATTAGAACGCGGGCATTAACTACCAAATAAAAATGCGCTGGTTCTTGGTAGAGAAAACAAAAGTGTATTTCAGTCAATCAAAAATCATAAACAATAGGTATCAAACACATATACAAAAAGTATCAAAAGGGAAAAAAATAATAAAAGCCTAGTGCAGACTTGCCCAGCGGGGTTTAAAGGTTTTTTTTTTCGTTGAAGTTTGAAACCTTAAAAAATAATAAATTTGCTAAACTTCTTCATTTATAACAAATTGACGCAAATCGCAAGAGTAATGAGAAATAGTTGTCATACTGTTCATATGAACTAAATTCAAACTTGATACGAAGTTTCCTCAAAGGCGAAGCATTCAAAAGGTGCTTTTAAAAGGCTACTTTTAAGTGAATTTGCAAAAAGTTACAAAAAGCGAATAATTTTATTTGATTAACACTAACTTCGTAGTTGCTAAACAAAAACTTATTTGCACGTTAAGTAGTTAAATGAAATGCAGGATACTGAAGACATTTTTAAATCTTGAGCTTATTGAAAAATCCTATTTAACTAAAAGCTGTGAAAATTATGTCAAACTGTTGGAAAAATATTGTTCTAATAAACTGGCAAAAACTTGACGGGGGAAGTTCTTAATTTGACGCGTATCTTCTAATTAATAAAAATCTTATATTCATTCATTAGCTGACGGACAACTCACAGGCAAAACCCATCAGAAGTATGAAAGTTTAAACAAGAATTCTTTTGAGAAGCGATTAAATAGGTATAAAAGACATATGGAAGTACATCATTTTGTTGATCGGAAAATTTATTAACATAACTTATTCCTTCTCTTTCGTGTGATTAGTGTCCAACCTGCTGTCAGATTTTTAGGGTTCCGTACCCAAAGTGTCAAACGGGACCCTATTACTGAGACTGCGCTGTCCGTCTGTCACCAGGCTTTATCTCATGAACCGTGATAGTTAACCAGTTGAAATTTCTACAGATTATGTATTTCTGTTGGCGCTATAACAACAAAAACTAAAACAGAAAAAAATAAATATTAAAAAATAAAAAAAATAAATATGGGGGCTCCAATACAAAAAAGAGTTTTTTTTGCTCGTTTTTATAAATAATGGTACGGAACGCTTCATGCGCGAGTCCGACTCGCACTTGGCCGGTTTTTTATACCACCCATGGGTGAATCTGACTTGGCCATACATGCCGTCGAGAAATTTCTCCTGGATCTGCTGGCTTAGTTCCCTCACGATGTTTTCCTTCACGGAAACAAGTAATAATACGCACATGAATTTCAAGATCTTGGTTTCGAACCTATGACGTGGCAGTCTGACGGTCACACCAGTGCTGATAGCAGCTGCTGCTGTTTACATATCATATCAAAATGACATGTCATTTATCAATCTCTATGTAAATTTTTACTCTATTATCACGTTATATATACTTTTCTTTAACTTTATCTACGAATTATTATTAGCTCTTCCAGTTTTTCCTGTATGAAACAATCAGAGGCATCGAATGACATGAACACAGACTGTTTTGCCACAGTTCGAACTCTTGTTCGTACTTAACATGGTATCAGTACATTTCAGGATCTTAATAGTATATAGTGGAGCCGTTATTGGAGCATCGAATTCTATTCTATTAATTAACCCATTTCTATCAGTTTGTATAACATACCTACATAGCGGAATCAACTTTACTTCTTACCAGCTTATTGCGAAGGAATGAGGAAAATTTCGTGGAGAAAGTTTTTCGAGTATGAGCGTGAATGGCTATAGGAAGATGATATGGTTAAAAAGCCCAGCCTTGTCCATGATTCGGTCAAAATTTTACTCTATCTAGTATTTTCACGTCTAGCCAGATCTCCTATCAATGCTAGCAACTATAGTAACACTTAAGTCTTCAATACTTTTTTATCAAGTAATTTAGAAATCCAAGACGAATCAGATTCTTGGGATATGACAAGGCCGATAACTGAGGAATTCAACACTTTGATTTACATAGCAAAGCTATTAACATCGACATTGATCAAGAATATCGTTCTTATACAACTAATGAAGGGCCTCACGCAGATACAGAACTAATGACATTAATAAGAAACCGCAAATGCAACTTTAGACCTTATACCATTGCTTCAAGACATAGATTGAATTGTACTTCATATTTCTGACAGATGGCACAATCGGTTCTAGGTATAACTTGTAAGCACTAAAACCGTTGAGGTATTATATCTTTAGTAATTATCATCAGAAACTTGGGCCATTTATTTTATTTGTTGACAATATCTGTGGGACCTACTTACTTTCAACTACGGTTAGCACAGCTTTGACCTAGAGAACGAGATAGAATGCCTTTAACACCAGTATATTACATAGAATTGAAACGATGGGGACGAATTTTTTTAACGTCCTGTAATTCTTTTCCGACTTCGATACTTTTATTTTTATTTTAGATCTATAAATAATGTACATACTTAATTCAAATAAATACTTATTTAGTGTCCCGAATTTAAACGTAGTATATTCTCGAGATATAGGTTGTGTGGGTGATGGTAAATCAGTTTTAACATCTAAAACAATTTTCAGAGTTTAATGCGAAAATGTGATCCACATAATCATCGTCATATCAGCCGAAGCATGTCCACGGCTGGACATATGCCTCCCCAAACCTTGTGGGAATCCTTCCAAAACGCTGTGGTTTCTGGCACGTCATAGTATGGTTTAGAAGCCATCAATATCCAATTTCCTTTATAATCGAAGCTCAGAAAGTACATATACTACCTTCTTACACAAAGTATCTACAACATCTTCAACAAACCGTCGAAACTTTTTAACCGTGCCACGTAACTGTTCAACTATTTAACACGAAACGCTCAGTGCAAAACCTACTTTCACCTAAGAATATTAACGTTAAAATTTATGCTTTCAACACCATCGATTATTCAGCTTATATGTACAACATATTCTGAGGAGACTTGGTACGTTCATTTGCATGGTAATGGCACGCGTACGTAGCTTGGAAGTGCGGTACCTTTAGTGCCAGATAGTGTGCGCGAGCACTCTTTGTTCCAAAACCCAGCTGAGGGGTTAATCACTCTATTGTTGTGTTGGAGTATGTTTTCGTTGATGTACGAATAAACTGGAGGCTTTTTGGAAATTACCTAGTGGTGGAGGATCCGAAAATTTGGGGCAACACCAATCTTTACAGCAACCAAAACTATGTATATTTTTGCAGATTTATTTTTGTATTGAAAATTAAGGCATGAAAATAGGGAAAAAAATAAAATAGCAACCAACACTCGTTCACCTTTATATTTATTTATTTTATGAAAGAGGGCTATTATTATACTATTATATTCTTTGCAGGTCCAATAACTCGAGGTGCATTTTTGTGAACTCATCATCTGCCTAGCCTTTTCCCACTAACTACTTACCCTGTTGTTGCCAACAGGGCAACGTTAAAATCAGCCACTCATAGAATTTATCTGACTTAGCTATTGCGTCATAGCAAGATTCTTTGACACACACTAGAGGGGATTGCATTTCAACAGAAACTACGCACGGTGAGTAACACTGAAGCAATCTCAGCTAGTAAATTAAGACAAGATCTGCCCACGTTAGCAGTTAACTAAGGAGTTCATCTGGCCGAAGTCTGTACGTTCAACAGTCCATTTGAATTTAATTTATTTTCCTGCGACACACTTTAGTTAACGCCTCGTCGTCTCCAGGAAATTAATTTCTCTAGCAATTTGCTCTGTATGTAAATGTCTACCGCTGAACTAGAACCTCCAGCACTTGGTTGAAATATCGACGAACATAGAGTAATATCGCCATTATCATCAGCCCTGGCAGGCGGATTGATTATCGCAATATGATGATACCTATTATCCTGATATTGTCCCCCATACGACAGGAAAATGATGGCGCGATTATCACTTTCGGTGGGGGTCGCCCGTTGTGACCATAAGGCTCATTTTTATCCCATTATTTCAAATAAACCCATCTCACTGTTCACAGAAAAAGTTCACCAACTCACACAAGCATGCATCCAATAAATTAAACAGAAACAATCACATTATCACAAAGCTTACAACCCACTTAAACATTTGAATACGCATTCCCCTTCATTCCGCATTAAGCACCTCATAATAATATTTTTCTTATATCACTTGAGGAAAGAAAGCCTCTAAACATGGCGAGAGCAGCGCAAATCGCTTTAGCGGTCCTGAGAACGCCTAAAAAAACAACTTTGCCTTCTTATATCAAGTAAAGATAACAGAAGAAATACCATAAAAATAAATACGCTACGTACGAATACATTTTGTGATAATAATTCATTTTTATTGTATCTTGCACGCTGTTTGCCGTATTTATAGCTCATCTAAGTGTGGGTACTTCACCTGTATAAAATATAATGTACAGGGTGTACTTAATAGGTCGTATTTTTACACGCCGATTGTTGCTGACTGGTACGGTACTATTAAAGAGGATATTAATGTAACTATTATAGTTATAAGAGGCGATATTTCATTGTTGTAATGTTTGTGTTGGGTAATTCGGTCGGTACAATGTGTTAATGAGAAAATCACACATGGGTTTTATTAATTAAATTATCACGGGTTTGTGTTTTGAATGGGTTATTTTGCTGAGTTTACAGCTAGCAAAATAGATAGCAATTGTATTGTTACAGAACCGTAGTCTTAAGGATAATTAATAAATCTTGTTACAACTTGAAAGTGTGTCACGAAATCTAGACTAGACATTCTATAATCAAAAACATATTCATCTTCAAATCAGGAAACCTTTAAACGTTTCACTCAGATACATCATCAAAGCTTAAAACTACATCTAACTATACCTATTGTTTACTCAAGTTATTGACAGCCCACATTACCCAACACAAACAAACTCATACTCCTTATTACGTTCCAATACGGTTCATTTTCGTCTAGAATTCCTAGCAAAAGTTTCAGGATATGTGGCTGTCTGTGTGATCGTTCGGAAGGGGCAAGTGCTTCTGACAGTGGGTCGATTAGCGTACGGGACATGGGTTCAAAGACTGGCGATAACTTAGCGAGGTATCCTGAATTATGGTCATGTTAGGCCAGGACCACACAATGCCGGAAGATAAAGCGCTTACGACTGGGATTTTTGAAAGTCGAATAGCCATTTGCATATTTTTTTTAGTGGTTAAAATTTTGTTACTGGCCAATTTTTGGTTTTTAATTCTTCTTTTGTTGCATGGCCAGTCACTCCATAACTTTATTTAAATATCGTGTAATATATTATTAATCACTTTGAATACAACCTAGCAACTTTCCCTAACTTCTTTCGCATAAAAAACTTGATCCCTTCGTTTTGACCCCCTCATGGGGTGGGGTTTCAATAAATCCTATTAGTAACGACCCTTCAAAATATAGGTACATAAGCTAGATAATTATGTAGGCAGTCTTTCAATTAGTAATAGAACAGGCTTCATAATACAATAGACCATACGGAATATGTAGAACAGACGATGGTATAAAGCCACTAGTTTTCCAAGCAGCATATAACGTCGTCATCTTCCTTCACAATAGAAAGAGATAAGCCATAAATCTATTCTAAGCTAAATCCATTAATTCAGGATTGATGTAACCCTACCTTTGTAGGTATTATAGTCCCTGAGCCTTCGTTTATGTAGCCAGCATCCAGGTATAAAGTTTAGAAGGTAGGTATAGTAATTAAAGTGATAAGATCTTGCCGTCAACTATCCGCCGGGGAAGTTTAGTGATTATGGCTATATCCCTCAGATATTCTGTTGTAGCCTTCTGGGGATATTTTCTGGGATGACTATCAAGAGATATACAAACATAAATTAAATATTAAAAGCACCTGTTCAAACACTTTTAACGTGCATAATGTAGACGGAAAGTCTCATTTATCAATTAATCGCACTAATGAGGATCGATATGATCGTGACTTAGATTCTTAACTAGTACCATTTGTAATGTTATGTCATCATCATTATCATCAGCTTATAATGTTCCTACTGCTGGGACACAGGCCTCCTCTCTATGAGAGGAAGTGGGCTGTAATCCACCACGCGGGACCAGTGTTTGAATTTTTAGTTCTAGGACATGCCGGTTTCCTCACATTCTTTTCCTTCACCGTTTTTGAGAGCAGCGGTGAAGAAATAAAACACACAAAATAATGCGCCTACCTGGGTTCGAAACCACGGCTTACTGCTCATAAGTCGGGGTTGCCACTACTGGACCACCGCTTCTCCCGTGTGAGTAATGTTATGTATCATTACAAATATTGTTAGTAAAGAACAAAAAAAAAGAGATATATTATTGGAGAAAAAAAAAACTGCACATGAAACAACCAAACCAGTAAACAATAAAAAATTAGGCAGTGGTAGACCGTACAGCCAAATTTCACCAGTTATGGTTCAGTTCTATGTAAAACCTCAGACAAATCTAGTCACAGATCCGATTCTCCTCTCGACACAACAAAACAAAACACAAGGAAATAAAAAAAAATAATGAACACATTACCTGCACGATGCAATAACGTCATTTTATGTAATTGTAACACGTTGCCATCAAAACTATCTACTTGTTGAGTAAATAATCATAAAGTACGCGTTTTACCGCCGTCGCGTCGCGCGTCGCAGCGTTTTGTCGTAACTACGCGACGCGCGACGTACGGAGAATGTAATTAAAGCCACTGTTCGTCGCATAAAGTGTTGCAACTCTTCAATTGCGTCTTACTTTGTCGGTTAAGTGTTGCGATTATTTTTGTTGCACTTTTGTTGCGACGGTAAAGGTTGATGGGCTGGTGTATCTTTTGTCATCGTTGATTGTCATTTTTGTTAATTAAAATTAAATTTCGAACATAAAATAGTGCCTGTTTTAGTTATATGGTGCCAAATTATGCACAATTCACCCATTATCTGTCATGAAAAACAAAAAGAAAATATTATCATAAAAAATATTATGGTCACTCGCAGGTCTCTTGTGGCGTGGCACGTTATTATTAAACTGAATAATTTATCAGAACTTCACAGAGTAGTTAGTACATCTACAAATTGTTAATATATTAAGTTAAAAAAAGAGTAAGAGTTAGAAAAGTGAACGATTTATTGCCAAATGAATCCAAGCGGCTATTACTCTCACGAGTTACAGAACTTTAGATCTTACCTTCGACACACTAATGAAGTGGAGTGTAAGACCGATTTTTTTTTAATCTTTTATCCTATCAGATGATATTTTTTTAAATCTTTTATCCTAATAGATGATAGGATTTTTTTAAATCTTTTATGATGATGCGAATTTTTTTTATCTTTTATCCTATCAGATGATAGGATAAAAGATTTAAAAAAAGTCGGTCTCAAACTTCATGATATTCTAAAGAAGATTCTTTAGAATATAATGCCGAAGTTATGTGGCAGATCTTATTGATGCAGTGGCAAAGAGTCTACATTAACGACTAATTTTACATAAGCATTTTGGTGAACGATAAATATTTTTATATATTGATCTTCATGTTAGCACACTTCTATTAAATGAAGACTTTCCTATTTTTTGAGACACTAACACAAAAATAGCAAAACATACATTTATGGACCACTCTACCAACTTCCTAAACTACCTGCCAAAACCCGACACTAGAGAAATTCATTAACTCTGCCGGTGACATATCGGTGGTATTGCTTGAACATTTGTCAAATACATGTGTCGCAAACCCTCATATATCTGGGACATTGTATTGTAATTAAACGTAGTCCATTGAACATTATGTTAGGAGTAAGCGCTTGACAATGTTACAGTGATTCTGTTAGCCAGACATGTATGCTGTCATAAATCATTGGTCTGTTATGGTTACCCAATAGACCCTTGACATGTTTCAATGTGTGAGGTAAGTTATTAGTTCTATAAAAGTATTAAATTATCACGAGTAAAAGATATTGGTAGTTAATGTCAAAAATATAAGCCGAAGTTAAGATATGTAATCATGTTTTTTGTATCTAAAGAAGTATTACTATAACAATAATATGTTAATATAGTCCTAAATAAATAACCTTTAACAGTAATTTCAACAATCCTAAGAATTATACTAAATAGTCAAAACTATCGTGTCACGCTACAGCGAAAAAGGCATCAAAACAAGACTACGTCACGTAGCCACTGCGTCTATAGGTTAAAAACTAACCTAATATTAGTAAAATCAAGCCTTGAACTTATATACCACAAAGAAAACAAAGGTTCACCTTTAAACCAAACATATATCTACCAAACACTATCTATTCTATTTTCAGCGGTTTAGACTGTAAACTGTCAAGCAGTCAATCACTCAGTGAGTCTAGGAACTGTTTAACAATTTATGGATAGTTCAGTTCCTAGAAGTCTAACTTGACTGAACCTACAAGACTTGTTCTAGGTATTCCAAAACAATGGAATCGTCATGTTTGGTGGGTGGGTCTCATAGTCTAAGGCTAACAAGAATCAGGGATCGTAAACTTTAATAAGATGCCGTAGATGTTCAGATCTGAGAAGTCTATCTAGACTGAACCTCGACAATACTTGCTCTAGGTATTCTACAAACAAGGTCGATGATGTGTGGTAGATTTATTGGCACTAATAGGAATCAGAAATCGTCAACATATAGACAAGGAGGTCGATCTGTTCTGAGAACTCTTATAGTCTGAATGTACAAGAACCCAAGGCATGTTTTAGGTAATGTCACTCACGAGATTACTCACTCACTCACTCACTCGTCACTTACGGAAATATATACCGTGAGTGACAGTAAAGTTTAGTTATAAACCGTGAAAGCTTAAAACAATGTTGTAGGTATTCGAAAACCAAAAGTATCTTGATGTGTAGAGGGTTAAAAGGAAGGGCTTACAGCATTCAAGGGTTGTCAACCATTTTTTTTTTACGGATGTGATATCATCAAATGACTTCTCCCGCTCTGGGCGGAGCGGGAGGGAGTGTCAGACTTGTACTGACAAAAACCCAACCATGTTCCTTCTTCGCCCTTTGTGTTTCAGGGCCACGGTATCTCTTTCGAACAGTCCCGCAACCCTGGCAGGCATCGGCTCTCTCGGACCCCTTCCGGTTTGCTGACATCTCCTTGAGGCTAGCCCATTACTCACCGTCCACAGGCTCGCGCCTACGGTGGCTGGGGCCACTGGTTGCCCACCGACGCCCGCTGCGTCTCCCGCGGCGGCTGGGACGTGAGGTTCTCTCCCTCTCACATTCCGCCACCTCCTTCGCTAGCATGACTGCTTCGCAGAAGGAGGCGACGGCTTCCCATTCCCTCTCGCTCCGGACCATGGATTGAAACAGGGCCGGACGCGAGAGGTCGCCGCCGCCAATCGCCGCTACGAGGTCACGGTGGTGCTCAGCCCAAGTGGAGCAAACCTCCACGGTGTTCTTCACCGTGTCCTCAGGCCGATCCTCGCAGTGGTGACACCCGGGCGTTTCCTCCCGCCCGATTCGGTGCAGGAACCTCCAGGAATCGGAATAGGCACAGTATATTTACCTAATCTTCAAGGAAGTATCAAACTTGTGAATAATACCAACCTCTGATTTAACAGCTTTATTTCGGCACTTAAACATCATTCTGTGATTTGATGTGGAGGTATTATCCACATGTTACTAACCTCCTTAAAGTTTATACAAACTATACTCTTCCTATTCCGACCTCTAATTATAATCGTTTATTTATAAAAGGGCACATTTACAAAAAAAATTCTTAACAATTAAAACAAAGATGCTTATTTGCCTGAACTAGGTTGGACCCGAAGATACTTCCTAAATGTAACATCGTTTAATCAATCAGTTTACTAATGAATTCAATCGTCACTTTTGACTTATTTTTTGTTAGGACAATGAAAGAAAGACACTGAATGAAAACAAAGGACAAATAAATTTGCCACTTTTGACGTGACAACGTCTAATAAATCGATCTGAAAGCTGGTTAGGACTTAACATGTATTCGACGATGTTTGGTAGTAACTAATTATTTAAAGTATACAGCGTTGATATCCTGTATTGAGAACATTCAAAGTCCATTACGGGAATACTAATTACTTTAGTATGAATAGAACTTGTCTATCACATAGGTCAAATCTCTGGTACAAATCTTGCGATGAATACAGAATGATCTAATAGTATTGATGGATGTGGGCGTGAGCTTTTATAAAAGATATATACAAATATTTAAAGTCTCAACAAAATAGGTGTGTATTTTTTTTAGGGTTCCGTAGTCACAAGGAACCCTTATAGTTTCGGTATGTCCGTGTGTCTGTCTGTCCGCGGTTTAGCTCAAAAACTCCGGCATAAATATACACGTTAATGACGCCGTAAAAGTAGTAAAATAAAATTGTGAAAAAAACTATTATTTAGGGTACCTCCCCTACATGTAAAGTGGGGATAACATTTTTTTTTCGTCCTTCCATAGTGTGGGATACCGTTGAATAGGTCTTTCAAAAATATTAGGGGTTTGGGAAGACCGTTTTTTGATTAAGTAAACCGTTCGTGACTTATCAAGATTAGACTTTTTTAGCTTTAGAGTCAAGTGTCCCCCCCACTGTACCGACTAAACGGTTGTAGTTAGAAATTCAAATGTCACGGCAGTAGTACCTATATATAACGAAGTTTAAAGGAAAACTATCACACATAAGTGGGTTTTTTTTTTTGCGGATGGGACATCATCAAATGACTTCTCCCGCTCTGAGCGGAGCGAAGCGGGAGGGAGTGTCAGACTTGACTGACTAAAACCCACCCATGTTCCTTCTTAGCCCTTTTTGTTCCAGGGCCGCGGTATCTCTTTCGAACAACCCGCAGCCCTGGCAGGCATCGGCCCTTTCGGACCCCTTCCGGTTTGCTGACATCTCTTTGAGGCGCGCGTGGAACACGTACGCGCCGTCGACACGGCCTGTCGTCATGAGACGGACGGACGGTGAGCTAGCCCATTACTCACCGTCCACAGTCTCGCGCCTACGGTGGCCGGGGGCCACTGGTTGCCCCCCGACGCCCGGGGCGTCTCCCGCGGCGGCTGGGACGTGAGGTTCTTCCCGTTTCTGCCACCTCCTTCGCTAGCATGACTGCTTCGCAGAAGGAGGCGACGGCTTCCCATTCCCTCTCGCTCCGGACCATGGATTCAACCAGGGCTGGACGCGAGAGGTCACCGCCGCCAATCGCCGCTACGAGGACACGGCGGTGCTCAGCCCAAGCGGGGCAGAGCTCCACGGTGTAAGTGGGCTTTACAAGTAAAAGTGTAATAGTCGACCAATTGTATTTAACTCGAAAATTTCGAAAAACTACATAGAGATATCGATAGATGGCGCTAAGCATCAGTTGTACTAAAAACGAGTCTCATTTGCAGATCATATATGGTGGTTTTATAAATATAGGTACGGAACCCTTCGTGCGCGAGTCCGACTCGCACTTGGCCGGATTTTTTGTGCAGCCTTGGGAAATTTTGAGAAACACAGTAAGAATTCTTCTAAAGTATTCTTGACTGAGTTGTAACAGCCGCACGGGTCGATCACCAAGCTTAAGCAACGGTTGCCGAGGTCAGTCCGTGGATTGGTGACCCTCCATTACATACCGAGACTTCTCCACGCTTTAAAAAGCATGCTGAGCCATTGATCCCATCTGTTTCTTGTAGATCTCTGACAGTCGATACGAGTACTCAGAAGCCCCGAAGTTAGACAGCCAGCCTTACCAAGAGCATTCCGTCCTGATTTCTGGAAGTCAGATAGTCAGTCGCTCCATGTGAGGTACTGGTATTCAGCTGGATTCGGTTAGACTGGAAGCCGACCATAACATATTTGGGAAAAGGAGTAAGTATTTATTTATTTATAAAACAGTTACTTGGTGCACTAAAAGTTTTCACCAAAGCGTGCAGCCAGCCAACGAAATAACATTAACTAAAGAACTTCATGTAATAATTACAGTTAGCTTTACTGCTACTCATAAATATCGAGATCCAGTTCCTGAGCAATCAGAGCGTTTGGCAGATTCATCGCCTGGGTTGTGGGCGCATATCGAGCAGTGGGTACGCAGGCCAGATTCTACAGGATTCTTTTGATGAAAATGCCTTATGTCATTAAGGCTCGCTTTATCAACCACTATTGTGTAAAGAAGGATCATCAACATTCTGTTGCCCTTATCCATTTCTCATATACATGTGGGTCGGCGCAGCATGTCTTCTTCTTCAAAACTTCTAAATTACTCGTCATCTCATCAGACACCTCCTTTCTTGCCATATCATTCTTCATACAATCAATCCATCGTTTCTTTGGTCTTCCTGTACTCTTATACCCTTTACCTGTGGAAAAAAGGACATTAACAAAAGCAAAAGAAACAACTTGGTTTTAAAATATTAAAAAAAAAACTATTAGGTGTCAATGACACGATGCGCTATAACGGTAATAATATTGTGGAGTGGGTGGGTAGCTGTCTCTTTTTATGTTTTATTTTTACTTTTTATTTAACTTGGGAGGAAGTCGAGACGTTCCAGAGTGCTATGCTGTCTGTTTATATGGGGACGAGACAATCTAGTTAGTACAATTTAATATTGATTGTGCAAGTCTATAACTGCTCGGAAAAGTATTTTTATGTAGGAGCGTTGGGTATTTTTAGAATATTGTTATTTATGAATACTCTCTCTTCCACTTATTTATAATAAGATCAGTTTTATGCTAAAACATGTTTTTAAGTCATTTAGCATTGTTGTTTTATTAGTAAAATATTTCATTAGAATGCTGGAATGGAATACTCCATAGAGTCAAACAGGTTTTCTCAGCAGCACTTAAACAAATATAACCTACAGCTCATTAAGTGCTAACTTCAGAGAATAACCCTAATAATGTACTGCAGAGCACACACTTTTTCTACCATAACATGAAAAATTCCACCCAAATGTACACATATACCATTATTCTATTCATTTGGAACCTTAAACCTCATTATACAAAACAACAAAGCTTTGTTTTAGCCCAAAAAATTTGAAAAACACTTGAAATTACGTCATTAAAACAAAGCGTACGCCGCCATTACAATGGGAACCACAACAAAATTTTGTAAACACACCCAAATTGAAATAATAACAAGTATAGTTGCAAACGACTTGTCTACATTGTCGTGAATTAGGCGCATTAGGCAAGCGGCACCGTAATACACTGTGACAATGCGTTTATCCGTGATTATGCACCACACCAGTCCTCTGGCACACTACAAAAACAGACTCTATATTCTCAAAAATACAGTTGGTTTTCTATAAATATTTACAAGGTAGTTAAGGCTCCTTGCCAGTAATGTAGTCCTGAGTATTTGTAGCAAGAGATAACAGCACACGAGTTGGTAGTGGGACCTGTTGATGATAAGCGCCGTCGTCGATAAGGCTGTCTGCTGATGGACGGGCCCAGCCAGAATTTCGGCGAATACATATTTCATGAGTTGATTAAATAGTTCACGCTTTGAATTTCCCCGCACATACATATGTAGAAGGTATACATATGTAAAGTTTACTGCAGTACGACGAGGCGTAGTTAGCATGCGTCGTGTTTTTAGTTGACAAAATGTCACCAGGAACGAGGTCGGGGGGTCTTCTTATCGTCTCGGTATGACACCATTTTATATGGTGATCAGAGCATGACGGTATCGTTATTGTGGGCAGAAGCTATCGTAAGCTAACGTAATACATTTCCTGGAAAACGAGACCTTAAAGGTGTTTCAAGAATATTCTCGTAGTTTCCAATTTATAGAAACATCTATGTTAGTTCCAAAAACGTCTATTAAAGATGAAGATGAATATGAAGCTAAGATTTATGTCTGAATACATCAACTGAATACTGAAATTTTCAGCTAAACTACCAATTTAAGCATTTATAGTTAACAGTAACCATATGAAAACTAACGCAAAATATTACGTTTCAAAACATAAAACTTTATGAAAAACAAACACGTGCAACTACAACTTCTATTTTAAGTTTTCAATCGTTCCCTTCGACGCCGTGCCGCCTGCAATTAGTTCCTTACTTACTAGTAATCATTTATTATTGGTGCATCGTCGTCTATTTATACGAGGCACTGCTGTAACCATAGATAATGGAATCGTAGCAGCAAATGAAAACGCCATTAAGGTAGTAAAGTAAAATTAATCTATTCTGTTTCCGAAACCATTTCGAGATTTTATGTTTCTAAGCCTTATTTTGCGATCTTGAACTCTTAAAATGATAAGGTGACGTTTATTAGAACAAAAATCTATATCCCACTTAATATTATAAATGCGATATTTTGTGAGTATGGATGGATGTTTGTTACTCTTTCACGCAAAAACTACTGAACGGATTTGGATGAAATTTGGAACTCAGATAGTTTATAACCTGTATTAACACATAAAATACTTTTTATCCCGATAGTATGTTTCCGTGGGGCAGTTATTGAACTCAACGCGGGCATAGGCTCGTACAAAATTATTTTAATAACAAATCCGTTCGTCCGTCCGTTATAAAGGGTGTAAAACACCTCTTAACGAAGCCGTAAGGCACTGGTTCTCCCTGTCATTGCGATCATTTTTTTGTTCTACACCATAGCTGGGAACCTTCTAGTTACGGAGATATTAGGAGTCAAAGTTCCAACTTTTTGACAAGTATTTTTATAAATACAAGTTTTTAATGTTAGATTTTTACTTTAAACACCTTCACGACCCCCGTACTATTCAATCCGTCCATCAGCACAATGTTTTGAGTTCGTTAATTGAGTTCTCCACAAAACATGATTTTACACCCCCCAAAAAAAAGGCGTTTCCCAGCAATACTTTTTGCGTAAAGTTACTTAGTTTCATGTACAGAATGCTTGGTTGACGGCTTCGTGATGAGGTGATTTACACGGTGTAGACTTTGAAACCATCCAACCGATGTGTCATTAGAAATGCAATGATGTGATGATGGTTTTGGGCCACTAAACCAATGAAATAAAAATAGCCGAATAGCTAGTAAAGCAGTCCAAAAAATGTATTAAAAATATACTAAAGCTTTGAATACAAAAAAAAATGCAATCAGTTGTTTAAAGTGACCCTTCTTACTTTGAGGTAACAAATCAGTCAGTAATACTCACGCGATGTATGTTCTGATTAGTGTTACCTATGTGCATTAAATATGAAGAGGTTTTAGACTGTGGCTAGCTATTTCTTGCTTGATTACTTCGTAGAAGTGGCGTCTTCGAATGTAGCGCGTTTTATCGAAAATATTACAAATTTCCCTTCGCATACAATTTTTACAATATCTATGTTATAGAATGTTCTTTATAAATTATTCCCGCGTTTCCCGTTACGTCGATTCGTGATTTTTCTTAGTTTTGATTTCTGTAAAACATACAAATTACAGGTATAGTCGTTGACACAACGTGTGGTCTCATTCGAAATGTGATTTCAGGAATGTTGACATCGTATTTTAGATATGTGAGCGTAGTATATGAATAAACCTTTTTGCTTAAATAGAAATGGATACTTAGTTACTTGTCTGTAGACTGAACATATTGCGATAATCAAGTACCTGTGGCTAATCAGTAAAGACTAAAAACATAGTAAAGACATCGAAAAAAATATTCCTCATTTCCAGTACCGCCAATAACTCAAACAGTATATTTCTTACACTAAAACAAAACCATCGAACGTAATTTCATCCGTTCAACTCTTTCGAACTACCAACGATATTTCAACGTGCGGTCTCGGTAAGAAATACGGTCTAATTTGTGAAAGCACAATATCTCAACAGCACTGATGTTAGTAGTTATCGATAAATCACTGCGGTACCTTTTTCAGAACGAATGTTAAACCGATAAACATTCATCTTCAATACATAGTTGACTAAACGGCGTTTTCTAAAAAAAGAAATATGCTCTCACTTGAACGTGCGATTGGTACCCAGTTAGACCGTACTTTGGGTCTGAAATTGGACATGAGGTGAGTTTACAATGAGTATTACCTCACATTGATAAAATTGTTCGTGTAGAACCTACTTTATCATTTTTTGGTGGAACTTTAATATTTATGATCAATATCTTTTTATAACAAAATAGATTATATATGAGTTAAATGAAATGTTAGCTCAATCAAACTTTCATTATACAATAATATTTTGCACTAAAACAATGATAAGTTTTTGCTACGAAAAATCTCGTAGCCACTTCAGATGTTGTGAATACAAATCAAAACATTACTCGAACCAATGAAAGAAGAATAAATGCTTTATTTTCAATACGTTATTTTAAAATCTAAATCTCGACGAATAAAACCACTAGTTTACAAAGAGAAAGAAACAGTGTGCTACGTCGCCCGCGTAGCGGTTTGCTACGAAGTTGTAAGGAGTTACTAATACGGGTTTGTTCCAAGTTGGATTATACTTACTTGGTATATATAGTCTGGAAACTTAGTATAGGGTATAACGGGAAGTGCTTTAATTATTGGACTTCAGATTTAAGTCTTAATTATTCTCACTTAAGTCTCGTAGCACCTGCTACGAAATCCGTAGCATACTTCTGCTTAGCATATTCGTATTTTATGTGATTTTGTGAATTTATTTCTTACATAAGTAATGTTTTCAGGGGTTTAACTCGTACTCGTACTCGTTCGTACTTTGATTTTAATAAGTGATGCTGACGACGTGCATTTCAGTTCATGGCTTAAATTGGAACAACATTTGCCAAAATTAAACCATTTTGAGAGCGGCCCGACTTACGAGCTGTAAGCCTTGGGTTCGAACCCATCGCGCAAAGCGCATTATTTTGTGTAATTTATTTCATCATCGCTGCTCTCAAAAACGGTGAAGGAAAACATCGTGAGGAAACCGGCATGTCCTAGAACCAAAAATTCGAAGATATGTGACATCTACCAACCCGCACTGGGCCCGCGTGGTGGATTACAGCTTACTCCCTCTCATAGGAGAGGAGGCCTGTGTCCCAGCAGTGGGAACATTATAGGCTAATGATGATGATGATGAAATTATTTTAGATTTTAGCGTCTTGTTCATTGTGTTACTGATCTAGACAGATTAATGATAAGATTCTAGTTTCCTTTCCATAAAGTATAGATTTACTTCCCTAATTGATACAAGGCCCTTTCATGACATGTGGACAGTTTCGCATTCAAATAATATTTTTTCCAAAAACTACAAGAACAAATAGTAGCAGCAGTCGTCACTGAGCCTCGTATGCAATAGGTAAGCAATGAATAAACGGTCGGGCCGAGTGCGACCGATAAAAATGATATATGTACCAACGTGGACATAACCCCGCTACTTTGTTACTTGAACTCCACCAAAAACAGGGCACGGTTTTAAAAACAATATTTATTCATGACAAAGACAAAAAGCCGATTTTTTAACACAACGAAGATCCATACTAATGTTTCTGTTATCTTTCATACCTTAGCAGCTGAACAGATTTGACGATTCTTAGTGTGATGCAATTTAAATATAGTTTGCTTGAAGATGGCTGAAAATTTTTGTGGTAATTGTTGACTGAAAACTTGTGTGGTAATCGGTTGTCGTGATATGGGCATATGATGCGGAGGAATGAGGAAAATGTCGTGAGGAAAGTTTTGAGTATGAATGTGGATGGGTATAAGAGTAGAGGAAGACCAAAGAGACGATGGATGGACTGTGTGAAGGATGATATGATAAGAAAGGAGGTGTTTGATGAGATGACAAGTAATATACAAGCTGTTGTTTTGCATCCTCGTCAAATTCAAGGAGGTAACTATGCTAATGATTCTCGTCCCGAATCAAAAATAAAATGGGTAGGTATTTTTTGTATTTTTCTTTACTGTCGGAAATCGGTAACTGTGAACCACCCGTATTTTAAACGCGGCCCGCCTGAATCTCGCCCTATAACCGCGCTTCCACACATACGAACAATCTCAAACGTTTATTCGATCATTTATCATTCCCTAAACCACGTAAAGGGGGTTATTCTGAAATACTGACAAACTTAAACAACCAAAACAATCAGCGTTTATTATTAATTAACTAGATACCGTAATTTTAATTGATTATTTATGTTTTTTGTGACAACCTCCTGAATTTTGACGCGGATGCAAAACAACACCTTATAGAAGTATCGAAGAAATTTCGTGGACTCCAAATGAATTAGGATAAGGTCAAGACAATGATGATTGCTTGAAGAGAAGTTTAATTTGTGAAAAACTATTAAATAACATGACGATCTTTCGCAGGGTTCATACGTTGTTTATAACCTGGATTATTTGTTTATTTAGTTTTAAAGAAAGCTTACAGACTAATAACAATCATAAGTATCGCGTATTAGTAATGACATTTGCTAATTACAACCTTCCACATATATATACATATCTACTTAGATTGTATTATTTGCGTTGACCAGTTACAGCGGTATGAGTAAGTAAACAGATTATAATGTTAGCATATTAAGCATGTCGAGTCGTGCAATACCAAAATCAGTGCAGTGTAAGATGCTGTTTATGGCTGTCACCAAAAAATTCCCTGTTTAATATATTTCTGATTTTCTGTGCGCTGGTGCAAAATAAATCGATTTCTAGATGTGACGGTAAACTAGTAATAAGGACGTTAAATATTTTTTCATTCTAATGTTACGTTCCCTGGGGATAATTACCGATCTCAACGCGGTTGAAGCGGGGACCAAAAGCTACCATAGTATAATGCAGCTTAATTTAGGTACCTACTATTACGTTCAGTTCGTTTCGGAAATGTATTTAAACTTTCGAGTGCTATTGATGTTTTATTGGTGGTTAATAACAGGCTTTGAAATTTTACTGCGGAATTTATCATAAAAAATACGTACGTGGAATGAGCGGTTAATTTTTGTTTTAATTGATGTGTAATATTTGTATTGTAATACTTGTGTTTAATTACAGCTTCCATGTACTATAATATCATTATAGGTGATAACAATGAAATTTAAATCATATGGTGTATCAATATAAACAAAATCACGTAACATAACATCACGCTTGTAATCCCCGAAAGGTTAGGCAGAGTTGTATCTAATAGTACACCCACCCAGTTATGTTCTTAAGTCCCATGTACTAGGCGGCGAGCCTATTATCTAGACTCCACGGCTGCTACTGAGAAATTCATGATTTAAAAAACTAATAACAATTTGCCCGATTCGGGAATCGAACCCGGTACCTCATGCTCTTCTTATGCGACTTCCAACAAGTTTAACGCTACCATGGAGGGGGAATATTTTCTATAACTCACTAAGAGATGGCAGTATTACAAGATTTGTGACTACGTAGTTCTACTAGGTACGCAAGATGGCGTGCAAACAGTCATGCATTCGACTCTTTGGTGTGACCAGCCTTCGCTCAATTTCCATGAGTAGAATAACCTCGATAAACTTATGTAATAAAAATAATACAACAAGAAAACAACAAAATATTATTTAGAAGCTCAATAAAATAACGAGAGTGAATGCGTGGCACTCGAACGCATGCGTGTAGTATTACGAAGTTTCAGTTTTTCCGCGTGGAGTGACTCCACGCACTGATTTTTTCCCACTAATACGAGACACGAGGCAAGATTCAAATTATTTTGCGGAAGTTGACAGCAAAGAAACGACTTATCTATTCAATTTCTGAATACGACAACGATATTAAACTTTACTTCTAAAAGACCTTCAACGATCGCCGCGCGGCAACCGAAAGTCGCAAACATTTTATTTACGGACATGTATTATTTATATAAAACTCTTATCTATACAAATTTCACGCTCTTTCTCCAACCAAAATCCCTAACAACATATTTATACCATGTGAATTATATTCAGAGAAATTTACATAACGTCAAAAAGATTCCACGTTATTACGAATCCAAAGCCGTCGCGTCCTAACTTCCAAAGAAAATTAATTTGAATAATACATACTACATACAGGGAAATAACGCAAGAAGGGAAATATTGCACAACGCAAAAACCTGAACAATAATATCTGATCATGAATAAGGTTATTCATGACAATTCAAATTCAATGCAAATTCATGCCAAAAACTAAAACAATAACAATTAAACTTACAGTTTTATTTACTGCGAGACGTAACAAAACTATTTGAAATGCACGTTTGTTAAAATCTGTATGGGATCTTGATGCCGCGTTAAGTTTCTTCTCCATATGAAATAAGAAGGGGTAGTGGAACTGAAATGTGTCTCAGCAAAACATTTTATTAATAAGGTATTCTTGATCATAATCGTCTTTTTCATTAGAGAATTTTCAGTCAATAAAATACAAAATTATTTTAAGCCACATAGCCATCTTGATTTTTAGATTCAGACTTGGAACAACTGTTTCTTCAGTAATTATTAAACAATTTTATGGTTATAACAAGGATATTAACCTCATGAAACTTTGGTTATGGTTATTATTTTGTATGGAGAGGAAACAAAACGCATTGCTATAAATATAAAACGTTATAATTACGTCTGTGTTTGCTGATAGGAACGGAGAAAATTGAATGAGTAAGCTTTTTATCTTCGCGGTCCAATGGCGAAAATGGAGAATACGTTTTGCTATAACAACCCACGTTTTCAAGAGAGTTTTCATGGGGTATTCCAAATGTACATTATCATACTATGCATTTTGATTATTATTTATCACGTGATCTGATGATCATAAATAATAAAATAAGAACTAATAAGAGGTACAACGAAACCAATTGCTAAAAAAAACTAACGATGCGAAACTATGCTAACATTTAAACAAAACTATTTAGGAATCAGTTTTACTAGCCCAAAATTGCAACCATACACAACAAAAAGTTACTGATTCACTAAAAAAAAAATGACTGCAGTTTATAAAGGTATTTAAACATCAAAGTTTTTTCTATCCCAATTTCAAGAATAAGCCAAACCCGAAAAAAAAAACGCGTAAAATAAGCTCAAATTTCCAACATTACTGAAAATGTGATCGTTTATTTTTTGGCTAATGACCCCGTGAGGCCGGAGTTTCCTGCCGATACCCCGTGCCCTCTAAAAGGTTGAACACGCATTATGGTGAATAGTTATAAAAGCTGTGAAATGAAATACTATGCTCTAATGCGGACTTGATAACCGGTTGCTGGAGAGACCATTATGACGGGTTTGTGTGAGATGTGGATAGTTGCGATGATGTTTTGTGTTTTGAGCCGTGTGTTTGTTTATGTAAATAGGACTTGATGTGTTCGAAAATACTGAGAACTTTGATGACTTGAACAACACAAAAGACCTTCAAAAAAATTGTTAAAATTTATTATATTAAATACAATGCTAGATTTCGTAGATCGTTCTTTTGTTTTGAGAGCAGAAGATTTTATATCAAGTACCAAGAGATATTCAGTTCAGGATTTCAGCTCTCAAATACGATTTATGTACGAATGTTATAAATCTTATCAAAACAATAAAATACAAGCCATGTTTAGCTCTGAAATGTTTGTGAACTTTAAACAATATGGCTTATATTTCTAAATCACTATCGATAAAAATACCTACTTCAAAACATTCTAAGCATAGCGTGATCACTTATTACAGCTGATCATAATTTGTGAATTCCTACAAACATTCGAACGAATATGTTATTGGTTTCCGTGACTTGTATAAATATAGTAGGTACGCCCGTAGCTGCCTGCATCAGAAGGGGTAGGCGGTTGCGTGATCGATACCTAACAATATTACATCATATTATTCAAATTACTATCGGAAGACCTCGAGGAATATATGGAAAAAGTTGCGCTGGGTATATTTTGTGCAGTTTATATTCAACAACATTTGGTTAGACTTGAATCTTGATGGATACGAATTTGTCAGAGGTAGTCAAGGAAAGGGGTTAAGAAAATTATTAATATTTAGATTATACGAAAATTACAGATTTAATCAATGGTTTAAATCGCTCAAGTACTTTTTTCAAGCAGCTTTTTATGACATATAACTATTTATATTAAAAGAAATCTTCTACTACATAAATTTATCTATTCATATATTTGACAGTCAACCGCTTGGTATAGAAGCGGACAGTTCTGATCAAAAAAATATTTCCCCCCAAGATTTGAAGTGAGGGGATGAATGTTGGCATATAATTCCATCATGTTTGCCGGTGGAAAATAGCAGACCTGCAAAGCAAAGAAGCAAACCTTACCTACCTTCATAAAAAAACAATATTTTTTTAAAAGTAAGCTTATGTTTAAGCTTTGTACAATTATACACAATCTCACTACCTAAGCACATACACACAAAAATCCAAAGATCAAAATAAAAGTACAGTTGAATACAAAAGACGTCGTAAGTTAAGCTTATCGCCTTTCGTGGCCCGTTAGCCACGAGGTGGCAATTGATTCAACTGCTCCTGGCCGAGATCTGAGTAAACCCGCAGTTTTGAATATTATCATATTTTATTCTGTCAATTACAGGTGCAACCCGGAGTTTAGATTTGTGCTCGGGAGAAATAGGCTTGCTTTATATTATATGGGAGTTAAACAGGATAAAAATAAATAAATATAGTATTGGTTGTTTCCAGATTTGGGTTCCTGGTTGACGGCAATACAAGGTGTTGTTTTGCATCCTCGTCTAAATTCAAGAGGATGTTTCAAAACACATGAATAATGAATTAAAATTATGGTACCTAGTTAATTATTAATAAACCCTGATTTTTTTGGTTGTTTATGTTTGTCAGCATTTCAGAATAACCCCCTTAACGTGGTTTAGGGAATAAGAAATTATCGAATAAACGTTTGAGATGGTTTGTATGTGTGGTAGCGCGGTTATAGGGCGAGAATCAGACGGCCCGCGTTTATCAAAATCGGTTCATCCGCTTAGGAGCTACAATGCCACACAGATACACACGTCAAACTTATAACACCCTTCTTTTTTGGACGGAGGTTAAAAATTCTATCTCTAACTCCATTAGGTTCTAAAATGTGAAGCGCCCCTACCCACTCCTTTCCAGGGGCTGCAGGCGTGATATTACTTTATTATTATATTTTACACTATCAATTACAGGTGCTATTGTTTTTATTCACTTCAACTCTTCTTGCGGTTATATAAATTGTTGCAATTTTCTCTTGATTGTTCGTAAAGTCTTTGTGATGAAGGAAAGAGATTGCTTAGAGCTTGTTTTCTTGTTTTGAATAAGATTTAGTTTACACTCTGGGGTAGACGTGGAAGAAAAAGTATTAGTTGCTCGCAGCGTGAGTTACTGCAGGAGTAAGTATTTGTCATTTTTAAAACTCGAAGCAAAAATATACGTTGCAAGTTTAAAATCTTCTGTTCATAAATAGTGAAAAGTAGTGAAGTATCGTTGATGCAAAATTAGATTGAATACTTTTCAATGCAATTATTTTGTATTTTTTTTTGTTAAACGGCCATTAAGCAATCTGTAATCCTTACCTTATATTTTTTTCTGCTAGAAACGTTTATAATATACTAGCTGTCCCGCGCCTCGTCTGCGTCACATTTTCCCCGTTTTCGCAATATTTTTCATTGCTGCTCCACTCCTATTGGTCGTAGCGTGATGATATATGTATAACCTATGTCCTTCCCCAGGTTGAAATCTATCTTCTTGCCAAATTTCATTAAGATCCGATCAGCCGTTTTGTCGTGAAAAGGTAACAAACAAACAAACAGAGTGACTTTCGCATTTATAATATTAGTATGGATGGGGTAGCCCCCTTTTATCATAAACGTTTATTGATTTTTTAAAACATGTATTCTTACTATATACTTTTTTAAATTACTCTGTATCATTCTTTGGTACTTTGTACAAAACATAACTGGCGTAATATGGGTGTACTATTAAGTACACCTCTGCTAAACCCTTTGGGGATTACAGGCGTGATGTTCCGTTATTTGTACTTTGTACTAATATGTGATAGATTCTAATTTACTTTGGAGCAAAAATCTTATATATAAAATTCTCGTGTCGCGGTGTTTGTTACCAAACTCCTTCGAAACGGCTGAACCGATTTGTAAGAAATTTTGTGTGCATATCGGGTAGGTCTGAGAATCGGCCAACATCTGTTTTTCATAACCCTAAAACCTATCAAAATTTCCACCGAAGTCGCGGCCAGCAGCTAGTAGTATATTATATTTCCCTAACAGTAAATGACCGAGAATTAGGTTATTTTAATTAACCTTGTCTGGGGCTAAAGTAACACATATCAGTATCCGTGACTAGCTCAATTTCATAATGCCTAATTAGAGTTCCGTAGCCGAATGGCAAAAAACGGAACCATTATAGATTCGTCATGTCTGTCAGTCTGTCTGTCCGACCGTATGTCACAGCCACTTTATTTCGAAACTATTAGGACTACATCGCTGAAACTTGGTAGGTAGATGTGTTCTGTGAACCGCTTTACGATTTTTGTAGAAAAATAAATAAAAACGGGCCAAGTGCGAGTCTTACTTGCACACAGGGTTCCATAGCCCCAAACAATATAATGACAATGTTTTAAACGGTCATTCATTAGTAAACCTTCACTCAACGGCAAAACTAAATTTGTTTTTCATAGTAAGTTAATGAAAAACAAAGTTACTGCTGCAGTTTGGTGAAAAAGTCCCATATCTCAAAAACTAACATATCAAATCTTATTCAAACCAATTTTCGTTGAAAGTTTTTTTTACGGTCTACATCCCCATATTTTTTCAGATTTTTTCTCCAGTTACTTTTGAAATTAGAGGGGGGGGGACACTCGTTTTAGCACTTTGGAAGTGTCTATCTTTCGAACAATTGACTTTGAAAAAATGGTTTCAGGAACCTCAATGTCATTTTTAAAGACCTATCTATAGACACACGTATAGGTTTGATAGTTTTTTTTTTTAGTTTCAATTTCATGTATGGGGGGATATCCTTATCTAATTTTTTTTTTTAATTTTGTACAAAAATCATAATGCGGTTCACAGAATACATCTACCTACCAAGTTTCAGCTGTGTAGTCCTAATTGTTTCGGAATAAAGTGGCTGTGATACGGACGGACAGACAGACAGACATGACGAATCTATAAGGGTTCCGTTTTTTGCCATTCGGCTACGGAACCCTAAAAATGGATTAAGGATATCCCCTCCCCATACGGAACTGGAACTAAAAAAAAAATGTCCATAAAACCTGTACGGTGTCTATAGATAGGTCTTTAAAAATGACATTGAGGTACCTAAAACCATTTTTTTTTTCAAAGTCAATCGTTTGAAAGATAGACACTTCCAAAGTGGTAAAACTTGTGTCCTCCCTCTAATGTCTAAAGTAAGAGGAGAAATATTCTGAAAAAATATTGGGATGTAGAACGTAAAAAAAACTTTCAATGAAAATTCATTTGAATTTGATTTTTTGAGATATGGGACTTTTTCAACAAACTGCAGCAGTAACGTTGTTTTTCATTAACTTACTATGAAAAACAAATTTAGTTTTGCGTTTGAGTGGAAGTTTACTAATGAATGACGGTTCAAAATATTGTTATTATATTCTTTGGTACTATGGAACCCAGTGTGCGAGTAAGACTCGCAATTGTCCCGTTTTTTTGTAAATACAATTGAACTTTAAAAGTCGTCACGAATATTGCGTAATCAGATTAAAGTTATTTAAAAAGGTGACCTCTACGACCCTAGTTTGACTTGAAAATCCTTAAAGGGTACTTTTTGTTAAACTAAAAATAACAATGTCGAACTTGGTGAACAATACTTTTTAGAGAAAATCCTAATGCTGAACATTGATTGGTTTTCTGTCGAAAACTGTTCAGTTTTATAAATTACTAGTTTTACATTGAGCTTCGTTCATAGAAATTGTTCATACTAAAATTTTGCCAAACATAATATTTATTTATTCTTAAGTCTAGCTCCACATTACCCCGTGACTGGGCTGTGGAGACCTGCACGCGTAGCATGACCACTGTAGAAACGACTTTTGTCTACGGAAGAATCTACGGTCATGCTACGCGTGCAGGTAGGCAGTGGCTACATTACATGTATAAAAAACGGGTATTCAGCTGCATGCGATTATACAGAAAACCGACCACAACATAGTAAAATTGAATTGGGAAAAGGCCACGGCTAAAGGCAGATATGTTGTGTATTGAATTATTGAAAGAAAAACTTATAAAACAACAGATTTTTTCAGTTGGATGTATAGATAAACCTACCTACCTGTAAATGTTTATTTACAGGTAGGTTTATCCATTTATTAATAATAACCATTCTGATAGTTCCTACTATCAATACTTCCAGCACGCGTAGCATGAACGCCGTAGAAATTTGCTATGTCGACGGAAGAATAGACAAACTGACACATTGTCATGGTCTATCTGTCATTATCTCTATTCTTCCGTAGACAAAACTCGTTTCTACAGTGGTCATGCGAAGCGTGCTGATCCTAGTGACTCCAGCGTTCAAATAAACAAATCATGTGATTTATAATGAAATCCTATAATACAGAATAAATATTTATTTTCCAGTGAATACGTCGTAATGAACCTTCATTCAAATTAAAGTTTACATAGACCACGTCATTATTCTGGTTGCAGGAGCTCATTATATAATTATCTCATTGTAACCTCATTTAATGGAGCTTTATTTTTGTGACAGATAAAATAATTAAGAGTGTTTAAATTACGAATGTGGCTTTTGACTTCTTGATATGACATTTAAATTACAATCTCTCTTTAAAAAAAAACATTTATTTCCATTTAAGAACTTTTTGAAAGCCTTACCAATATATATCAGTTTTATATGGTGCATGTTTAATCATTTTGTAACATTCATGTGTTAATTGTATCCTTTAACCCTTTTTTTTGTGTATGGCATCTCGCAGATCAGCCTCTGAGGCTGGCTTCTGCTTCTTCTTAACCGGTAAATCCTGTGGATGCCTAGAATTTAAGGCCTCCAGCCAGGGCAAAAACTTATAAACTAAGCGACAACACGCTAAGGGCACCCCCTGCGGGGTTCGAGCCTCGGCTTAGGGCGTCGCTAGGGGAGGGCAGCAAAGGGACTGGCTGGATCTGAGTGATTTAACACTTTTAACGTAACAATGTTTTAAGAAAAAAAAACATCTTAGGCAAGAGCTTACCTACAACAATTTTAAAATGGAACAAACGATAAATTGCACCAAAATCAATCCATTTCACATGAAGTTTACTAACGACTTAATGAGACTGGCAATACCGTGGTAAAACAGAATATCCGTAAAACTAGCACAAGTGAATTTGTTTTTTTTTAATTCTATATTGATAAACAAACTCACATCCAATTTTCTTAAAATCCATAACTTTACTTCACCAGTAAAATAATGACTACCTACCTACAAATTCGCGTACACAGTCCACAAGTATACTTAAGAGGTTAAACTTATTGTGTAGAAGAATAAAAAGAACAAGATTTTGGGCGAATAAAAAACATAAAGGTGAATTTATACAAGCAGCGTGTAGGGACGTAGCGAATCGATTCGTGACGCGTTTACCTGAGGTATAGTACGCGCCATCCCCATAAGCACTTCGGAAATGGTCGAGCCCATGAAAAATATGACACGGGGAAAGGGAAGCGAGCCCTCTAAGCCTTTTATGAAATCGTTAATGACCTACTTAATGGGCCACAATGAGCATTTCGTAACAGTTACACGATTTTTGTATGCGTTTCTAAATGTTCTTGCCACATTGAGGATTCATGCTCACTCGTTACGGAATGAATCGACTGTATATCGTCGAGTACTGAAATGCTTGCGTTATATTACGCACCAATCTTTCGTAAGTGAATGTGTACTTTAGTGAAAACATAAAAACGTTATGTACATGTTCGAAGGTCCTTTTCAACGTATTATTATGACTATGTCAAGATTGTTAAGTTGATTTGTAGGCCGTTCACATCTTTGAACCCAATTTTCGGAACGAAATATTTAAATTGTTTGTGCGACTGAGTTTAAAAGCTAGGCGGTGTTTGCTGGGACTTATTAGCATAAACATAATTGAATAAAGTATCAGTGCTACCTTTCGACAAGAGGTATCTATTTTACTGTACCGTTTGTTATCAATAGACAACCCTTTTTTTAATCAAGTAAGTCTTCCATCTGAAATAGTTTTACTGTTTTGAAACATTCACGATTTAAAACTTGTCAGATTTGACGAATATTCGAACTAGATTCATATTACTTTTCAAGTCATCCGTAGTTTTTGCTTCAGTTTATTTACACATACTTATACTAATTTGCTGAAAAAAAAAACAAACATTACTCTGCCTAAAATCATATTCAAAACTAGCTAACAACCATCAACCTCCAAACCAAGATACCTTTGCCTTTATTTGTTGCCATAGAATAAAAAAATAATAAACCCCGGTCTGGCATCACCACACTTGACATTCGCAAGTTTTAATTGCCACACTTGGCGGCAGCGGAGCGGTTTGAGTGGTCGCCCGTCACGACTAAGCTCTCGCAAAAACTACACCATGTACACGTTTTAGTTGTTAACACGCTGTATACAGCCGCAAATGTGTTTGTTTAGATGTACTGAGATTTGGGTTAGGTATCACTTATTGTGGTTCGTTACATAGTTATGCTTAGTTAAATGGTTATTAGTCAGTTGCTAACTGTTTTTCTAAAGTTGTTCAATTAAATCCTTATAATATTGGCAAAATGTCATGCCTTTACGCTGATTCTCACTAATAAACCTACTTTAATTGATCAGACTTAGAGATACATGGTGTTAGTCGTATGCAACATCATAATATTGTTGACGGTCTCTATGAAAAGCGATGAGTTCACTAAGCACCTATCAGATAGACGTCGGTTAAAACCATACTTTTACCCCAAATAATTGCTCCGTTTATTTGCCGGATTTGTTCCCGGTTTATAGTAATAGGCTCGCCATACACAAAATATAGGTATATTATTTAGTACACCTTTCCCCATCAAGATTAAGGACGTAATGTTTTGTGTTTATAGATAATATTCCACACTTTTCTCTAACTTGTAACATGACCTCAGAAGCAACGTATACGTACAAAATTGTGCGTCTCACTATAAGGTCAGGGAAGGGTTTTCCTTACTAATAACCGGGGCCACGCTAACATTATAAGCACCGTATGCGACGCACACTAGCGTCAAGAAATGAGGGGTGCGTATAATAAAATACATCGTGCTCACCTATATCATAGAAATAAGTTTAGCTTACCTACATGTTTATATGTAGCCGGGTATGGGGTCTTCCGACGGATCGATCCTTCTGGAGCATTAGAGGAAAAGTTTAAAAAACTTAAAAATAGAAGTCAGTAAATGAGTATTAACCTCTATTTTACCACTTAAAAAATATGTCGAATTTTTATACAAGCTTTCGTCCCCTACTTCTTCCCCCTCTCTTTTGGTTGTAAATATTCTAAAGTCTTTCCTTCGGGCTCAACTTCTTTGTAAAAAGAACTCTTTAAAAATGCTATGCTTCTAAACCCAGCGCTTTGTCGTGTGCTGTGTGACTATGGGATTAGAATGCAGTCATAAAAATCTGAAGACATAATATGTTTGAATTTAGATGGAAACATACAAAACTTTAACTCAGATTTTTGGTGCAGTTGTGTGTGTGTTTCCAGTGTTTGACTTCTACCCATCTCGTAGGGGCTTAAGGCGCAGATATACGACTTTTAATGATTTTAAATTGAACATCACGTATAAACTTCTAGTTTTATTTATTTGAAAACAATATATGTTATACTAGACAATTTTTTTTATAAATTGATATGTTAAAATGTGAAATTATATTCTTATAACATAGTGTAATTAATTTGCAAATTCATGTCTAACGCGGACAAAAAAACGATAATAACGCAAAAACTATCGGACGTATTTTCATGAAACTTAGACCATCTGAAAGACAATTTAACAACCCATATTTTAGTATACGGCTTTTATTTGTATTGTGTTTGATAAATCAAGGTGGGTTGTTTGTTCGAATAATCTTGGTGCGCGTTGAAGCGTTTCGCATGCACTTTTACTCGCTCAAGGTCGAGGGCACTTATCGTCGCCTTAACACAAAGTTTTGATGTGTCCAAGTAAAAGTCACATTTGCGCCCTGGCCAGAGAAATCCTGGTGTGCAAAAACATACCAACGAATTTTTTTTTTTTTCAATCAAAAATGCAAAAATATTGTTACATTTTATACCCGAGTAACCCCTGCCTTATCTATTAAAATAGCTGCTGCTATATAGGGTAGGACCACAGGGATTAACGGTTACGATAGTGCATAAGGAAGATACCTGGTTTAACAGCGGTAAGCAAATTAATAACAGCCGCTATCAGGGTTTTAGTGGCGCTCGAAACAGCTTATCTGGCTTGTAAGATGTATGGGTAAACATCACCTGATTGGAATGTTTCACACTTTATGTGTGAGATTCTGAGAGGGGTGTATTGTCGATTTGTAGTTTTAGAAGTTTAAGTATGAAATATTGTAAGGAACAGCGAGAAAAATACATTTTTTTGGGAACGGTTTATCAATTTGTTATGCAAAAGAAATGTATATGTGACAGCAACACCTTCAAAATTTCCAAAAATCAAGAGAGAGCTCAAAATATTATCATCACATCAGCTCATAATATTCCCATCCTCTATTTACGCCAATAACTCACAACAATGGTCTATCAAGGAAATAAACTGATCGTTTGCACCTGACAGACTTTGAATAACTGCGCCGTTCGCTATCACTGAACAAAACGAGCAACATGAAGAAAATAAAAGTAAGTTCAAAACGTCGATATAACGTAGAACTACTACTAGGTCCGAGGCACGCATTTTAAAAAATGGCACAGCTTATGTTCCGAGCGAGAGAGCGGAAGCGGGCGGAAGAGCCAGCGAGGATGCGGCGGGGGGGAGGCGGGTGGCGGGCATGGTAGTTTATGGACTGAACTGATACCGGGGACCCAGGGAAGTGCCCCAAGCTTACGCTTAGGATTTGTGTGCGCGACGAATTTACATGGAATTATGTTTTGATAAAATGCGTGCCAAAATAATTGTGAGCCACACCGAGGACAGGTTTTTATTTGAAATAGTGAGCCGCCAAAATGTTTGACTCATACCAATACTGATAGCCCGATAATCCTCGCCTTTAGAATGTAATCTCGCGCAGATATGACAGAAAAACAAGGAAATTTCGGACATACGCTCAATCAAAAAGAATCAAAGCGAAATCACGCGTAATGTTACTAACATGTCATTAGGCACGGCACTAATTAATGACAACTGACTAAAAGTCTTGCTTCGTCACTGATTAATCTGACCAGTTTTAGCCACTTGCCCGTTAAATTGACTATTGATCATACTTAGTGCGCGATAATCTTCAGGGTAGGGCGAGAAATGGTGCGGGATCGTCCGGGGCGGGCGGCGGGCGCGGGGCGGGGCGGGCGGGGGTCCTGCGGCAGACATGACTTATTACAACCACCAGGATACAACCCTATTTCGGTCCTAATGACGATGCTTCGTATAGGAGCCTTAATTTCGACTCCCCACGATTTTTATTAACGCATTCAAGTAGCGCGCAATTTAGGACGTCTCTATTTTATTGTCGCCGATGTCCGGCGCGATTAACTGGCTTTTCTTACGATACTCCTGATTAATTTCTTTTGGACATTTCATGTTAATCACCCACATAGGTACTCAAGCTAGTTTCGAAACATGTAGGTACTACAACATAGTAATTACAAAAAGGTTCGTAAAAATTCACAGTACGTAAAGCCGAGACTTTTAGATACAAATCTATTGTGATTGTGTGACCTCCCTTTAGCTCGTACAAACTTCAAGAGCGGCAGAAAGGAAGCCTTTACCCTTTGCTCAACAAAAGATAGAAAAGTTACTTACATCACGAAACACATTTATTCTGCCCAGTAAATGTATACAGTGTATATGTAGTCTAAAACAATTTTGCCACTCACCAAGTTTTTATAGGTCACAGAAATGTTATTCGAATTACGGGCCATTTCGCTTGTATTCCTTTATACACTCGAACCCTTCATAAAGGGCAGACAATGAGGGAGAGCTATACTTCCATTCTTCGTAATTTGAGCTCCATAACCGGCACTAAACCGTTTATGATGCGGCTCTCGGAAAGGTTAAAAACGGCCGGAACGGACAGCACGTAAATCAGTTACAACAAGCTCAATAAAATGCTAAAATGAAAATGTTTTTGCGGCAACACTACAATATATGGAACGCGCTTTATTACGATGTCTGACCGTTATGAAACCATTGGACATTTAAGTTTCGTGTGTGTTTCTATTGATGAAAATATTTAGTTGTCTATTGTGTAGTTTGGGTCGAGAACTCGAGATTAATCGCGTGTAAAAATTCTATGTCGCCGAGTTTACCTTGGCGGATTTAAGTGTGAAAGTGACGGCATTAGTAACCATGACGGTATGTATATTAAAGGGGATCCTTTTGTTCACCCAAAAGCCGGAGGAAAAGACCCACAAAAAGAATTCGTTATACCAAACAAAGAAGGTACTTGAACCTCAACTTTGTTTTCAATACGAAAGAAGTATTAGTACTCTCACAAAACTAGCAACTAGCAGCTACAATTAACTCCAACAAAAAACACTTTCGCAAAAATTAGATGGAAACACAACACGAGATAGCAAAAATTGTGCGCCATTATGCTTTCAAGTAAAACACAGTGTAACTAAAGTACCACGACGCAATTGTCCACGTTATAACGCAACATATGAAAAATACGTTTTTTCTACACATTTCTACAGCTTCCCAGTGAACCGGAGTACTTTCGTCTGGCGTATGATGACAAACGCGGGCACAGTTGAGAACTTTACATGCACAATTTAATTAGGTAGCTTTGTAACTCCACAAAGTCCGCCAATCCGAACGACAGTGAAATGTGTTGAAAGTGGCTTAATTGCTGTAAATTGGTGATACATTTTATTGCATTAAGTTCTGTTTTAAAATGAATGTCTTTACAAAGCATTGACACATGTCTTGTTTATACTATACTATACCTAGATAAGTATATATTGATCAATAATGGTTTGGGACCAAGTTACTGTGTCTGGCATACCACTGTTAAACCCACGATGGTTTTGTTATTTAGGTTTATTTATATTTTTTTTAAATGTTTTTTTCAATTATTAAAATTCAATAAAAAAAAACATTTTTGTTTATTTTATATCATTTTTGGCCTGTAACGAAGGTATAGTAGCAGTACTAAACGTCCTTTTTGGCTATGACTCCAGAAAGTTATCAAACATCAACCTATGTGAGATGTTCATCAGCTAACTCTCCGCAAAATCCAATTAATAAGTACCGTTAACGAACAAAACAAAATCCAAATTAGAAAAAAAACTAAAGCAAGCTTCATTAATCAGCACCAGTTAATCCCAGCGAATGATACATTGAATATTCGCGAGGATCCGCGGCTTGTTCACATAATTACTGCAAGTGCCTCTATGATGAACCGTTAATCCGGTAACTAGAATAAATTTGCATTGTTAAACGCGTTTGCACGCATTCACCATGCACAAGTGCGTTCAACTAATATAAATTCGCTAACGGCACGCGTTTGCATGCGTATGTGTACGAGTGTAAGTAAAATAAAGCGGGAGGATGTTCGCAAATATTATGTCGGGGCTGTTTTTCATCATAAAGATGTCGGTTTTTTTGTTGGATGACGGGAATTTGTTCTAAATTAGACGCTTGTATGCTGCGTTTCGTTTTGTATATGTTAGGCTCTTCAACGTTCCATAGATATACGATAGTGATGCCACATTGCCTCGGGCAGTGTCTAGAGTGGTGATATGTCAGAAACAAGAGGACTGTGGGTGAGTAAAGACGATGCACACACGGCGGGTTGCACGACATTGGTCAAATCAGATATTTGTCAAATCGGCACTTCGTCAAATTTGATATTGGTCAAAGCTGTAATTCGTCAAATCGTCTTTTTGTCCAATTACGAAATTTGCCAAATACGCTATTGGTCAAGTCTATGTACAGTCGATGAAAACATGTGTTTTGAATTCACATAACTTACTTGTAGGAACTTTCAAAAGGAAAAGTCGCCTGCTGTTGGTTTCTATTTACATCACTAAAATGTATTAAATAGTAATTGATTCTGAGGTTAAATTTGTTTCGATTGTTACCAAGCAATGACAAAAAAGAAGTTCTCAGGACATGTGTGGTGTTGTGCAAATGAATGACATCGGACCACCTACGCAGTCGACGCCCCATCTAACATCATAAAAAATGCCAAAATAGAAAAAAAATAATGATAAATGAATTGAAAATTATATGCGTTAAAGTTTTCAAAACAGTTGTGTTGGGTATGAATTATATGTAAATAAATATGAATTGAATAAACGAGTTAATAAAAAAAAACATGTGGTACTTTATTTTTACAGTTGATTGTACTTAAATGACTTGACCAATGGCGTATTTGGCAAATTTCGTAATTGGACAAAAAGACGATTTGACGAATTACAGCTTTGACCAATATCAAATTTGAAGAATTGCCGATTTGACGAATATCTGATTTGACCAATGTCGTGCAACCCGCTAAACTGGTTTTGTATAGCTTGATTGGTCGCCATGCGTACGATACTTTGACTTGTGGTGTTAAAACAGTATCCGGCTAGGTATGTAAACTTGGATTCTGCTTTTCTGATTTTAGGCCTTAACATTCAATTACCCACGCTTCTGGTTAGTACAAATAAAAAGAAGGGGGCTTTGTCATAGAAATCGAAGCTATGAACTGACTGAATTTTTCAAATGGGCGTGTATAGCCAAATCTGAAACTATGAAGAAATAGGTTTTGCCCGCGGTTTCGCTCGCGATAATTTAGAATTTGAGGAATCAAACTTATTTATTTCGAAAAAAAGCACATAGTGTATTACTACACCATTCGATAGTGTCGCTAATAAGTATCAAATTCCGGGAAGTACGAGTAATCTACTTACTCTTTCATGCAAATTGGCAGATCGGCTTTAGATGAAATTCGGCACACAGATAGTTAATTACCTGGATTAACACACGTTCCACTGGGATAATTTTAAAATCCCACGCGGTTGGATCGCGGGTAAAAGCTAGTAAATTCTATTCCTTTCAAAATAAGCATTACAATAAATGTATTGTAATGCTTATTTTGAAAAGAATAGAATTTAAAAGAGAAAATGACAGTTCTGTTATGACAGAACTGTCATTTTCAACAACAGACTATACGTAACTAGATCGCAACATTTAATCACCAAACGCTCAACACACACTCGTGTAAACTTTTCTATTCCAAATAGGTATATGTATTGAAAGCAAACTAAGTGTACAACTGCAAACTGCCAGATTCCAGTTACCTACCTTAACTAAAGTTTGCAAGGAAATTGTAAGCTACCAATACCTGAGCTTGCCTGGAGTTCCCCGGAATTATATGGAGTAACAACGGCTTGCAAACAACTCTAAGGATATGGAAAACCGGTACGATTTATATGCAATGTGATAAGTTATCTTTTATGATAAAATTTAAGGTCATTTTAAAAACGGATATGAATAGATATTTTCCTCATAGAAGTATGTTGATAATTTTAATTTGACCGTTTATTTTATAGGTACTCTACCTATAATGGCGTCGTACGCTAAAAGATTATCCAACTTACTCTTGTCCTAACAAACAAATAATTCGGAAATTGGAAAACTTTTAGAAAGATCTATATTTTCTATATTTTTGACTTCGCTCATGTAAATTTAGAATTTGACAATAACCGTCTCGAACACGTGGCGCCATCTAATATGACAAGAACGTTATTGTTGTTTTCCTCGGGATCAGTACTTTTTTCGGGATGAAAGGTTGTCTGCTATATAGAAACGGACATCCCTATGTCCGTTTCTATATAGCAGACAACGTATATGCAAAATTTCAGGATGATCAGTTCAGTGATTTAGACAAAAAGGTAACAAACAAAAAAACTTAGTTTCGCATTTATATTATTAGTTAGGATTAGGATTATTAGCATTTGAAACTGTCTTAAAACTAAACCGTGACCGAGTTGCGTCAAACTACTGGAACGAGAATGGGCAGACGACATTGTTGACATTGAGGGAATATCCTGGACGAGGCTGGCACGAGAACGTGGAGCTTGGCACAAGCATAGAGAGCTCTATAACCAGCCCCCCTAGCATGACCGTTCTATCTCTATTCTACCAAGAAACGACAAGAAATCTTTTCTTTACAACTTGTCATTTCTTCTGCCCGAGCATGGCGCGCACCGTCGACTCGCGTTTCTACGAAGACATAGACAGAAATTCTTTCCATAGCAACGGGGACGTTGCTATGGAAAGTTAAAAGGTTACGTTAGTTAACAAAAAAAAGTTGCCAATTGCACGAGTTTTTCATTTTTCGTGGGCGGGATGGTATTGCTGCATCTTGGATCCAGGCCTGGATCTTTTTCGCGAAATTAAACCTAAATATTTTACATAACATTTCAACCTTTTGAACGTAACTCAACGCAACCACGAAACGTATTTCTCGTATTTAGTTTTTATTAAGACTAGTTTGACATTTGTCAGAAGTAATGTTTCTACCCCCAAATGTCAAAAGAAGAGAAAATATGGTCGTCATGCTCGACGTTGTAGACTTGTGTCGACTGAAGAAAAGAAACATTTCTTTTCTACATTCTTAATATCGCCATGCTTGGGAAGATAGAAATATCTGTCAAATTGTCGATTCTTCCGTAGACATAGCTCGTTTCTACGGCGGTCATGCTAGGCCGGCAGCAGTGGAGTGTGAATTCGGGCTGGGGATGATGATGATGATGGAACTGATTATATGCACTGCGTAAAGGACATACTTATATTAGTGTTTTTTTAAGAACCGATCAAAACTACCCATGCTAGGTGGATTTAAAATCATGTAATATATCCTAGGTAAAAATTTGTCCTTTACAACCTGTGTAAGTTTACTAGAATTCCTTACATATATATACCACACTCACTATCTTGGTTTTAAATAATCGTTTCGTATTTTGAAACCCCACTTGTGTAAAGTAGTGTTTACATTACCATTTATTTGAAGTACACATTCCAGACTAGTTACACTACATAAGTACACCCGATGCGTCTGTGTATAAGTACTTTCAGATTCAAATGCTCCCCTATCACGCGTACCCTGACGCGTCAAAGACTAAATAATGATTGCACAATCGATGTTCTATTCATAACTAAAAAGAAAAACAAACCCTTTATAAGGCATTTTTTTATCTGTCTGTTACATCACACCACGAAGGTTGAGGAGATCGTGGAGTGAAAACCAGCTGGACCTTGAGGGTCGAGAAGTTAAAGTCGCGCCATAAAACGAATTTCAAGCCATTCGTGGTGCGTTTCAACTCATCATATCGAGACCTTCCTTAAGGAGGAGTTTTGGCCAAAGGGGGTCATGTATCGGCGATTCCGCGGAAGGCTACGCAACACCACGCAGCGCAACGCGACGCCGTCACTTCGTGTACAATTGCAATAGTTTGATAATATTTTCGTAGTTTTAATAAATATTTATGATAGTTTGTAAGGTATATATGCTATGGGTCTTTGTTATCCGAATTAAACGACTTGTTTGATTGATTGATATGCCAGGAATAAATTGCATTTACCTGTCATGCAGTCACAACTAACTACGCTACTAACTACAGGCTGCTCCGTTATATTGAGTGCCAAGCACTGAATATGATCGACACGGAATTAACTGCCATAGCTATTGCTTATCCAGGATACGACAACACAAACGGGGTAATAATTACTTGATTGTAGAACTTATTAGTACGGGTAACTAGTATAATAAATTCTGTATGATCAGCAAAGTGTCAAACAAAAGAAAAAACAAATCACGTCATCAATTCATTCCGAAATAGAGACCATTAAAACTCCATTTTTTTGACAACGGACAGAAATATGCAATCCTGTGACACACAGACAGATGGTGAAGACTTAGAAATGGTACTCTTTGGTTAAGAAATCCGAAAATGCAAAATTTTTATGGTAAGTCAAACTCAAACAAATGAACACCTTACTGATTAGCTTACAGCTGGAGTTTCTTAAAAGATTTTCTCAATGCAGGTCTAACAGCCTTACGTAGGTGAAATTATCATTTTTATCCAGCAGTTTTGGCTGTACGTTGTCCGTCAATTGGTCGATCATCATTAATTTAATTTTATTTATTTTTCACCTGTCTTCGATTTCTTAGTTTATTCTTTGGGTTTTTTAATCTTTTAATTGTAGTTTGTTATCAATTTAAGGTCGTTATATTTATTCATAATCCAATCAATCAATCACAATTGAATCAATTATAATTTTATTCAGTAATTTTACATCCCAATGTCTTTTTCTTTATTATGTAGTATACAGCATTGAATGAATGAGTTGATAGTTTTTCTTTATTATTGTTTTAATTTATTTTTTGTATGTTAAACCGTTTTTGTGCATGTGGTGTTAACCTGTAATTAATTGTTGCACTTGTAAATGTTACTCTAGTCATTAAGTCTGAAATGTACATCGTGTAAAGAATTGTTGGTTAACCTAAATAAATAAATAAAATAAAAATCATCAGCCACACAACTGACTTGACAGATAGAAGACAGAGAATTACCCAACTCATACTACCATGGAACGTTATATAAAATACAGTAACCAACCAGCTAATTACGCTCTTCTATTTCACCAGTGTGCGTGAGCTAAGTGGTGAAGTCTTTGTCATTGCTCGTCTGAGCGTGTTTTGAGCATAAAAGTTAAACGCACACAACAACAATGACAGTTGCATGCGTACTGCTATGCTCGTTAATTGCCTGTCCACTTAACTTTTTTGCTGGCTGTACTTTTGTGATACTGTTGTAGCGATTGAAGTGAGTTGCTGAAAGTATGCGGTTTAAAAAGACGGCACAGTTGGCGCCGTGGTTGAGCGATTGGCTGCTGCGCTGCGTGTCGTGGGTTCAATTCCCATACAGAACCAATATTTTATTGGCCAACACTCCCACAGGTAGTCGTTCCGGGTCTGGCTGTTTGTGTATGTGAGCATAGACAACTAAGCCTAAAATGAGTCCATCGAAAAATTCGCAAGTTTGTTAGACTCATTTAGAGCAGGGCAAGTTTCGCTGGTTCCGATATCTCTTGCGTTTACCCTGAAGGGTAATAATATGGCGATGCCAGTGGGTAAAAGTACTTCAGAAGAGTAAAAAATCAAATTAAACTTCAATCCAAATCAATTCCTTCCCAGATCAGCATGCACATCACAACATAAATAAATTCCAGCATTACCTCCGCAATCATTCCGTACTAACATCAAATTATACATCTCGCTATTGTAGAAGGTACAACTAAACGCGCTGCCAACAAATCTCTATTACTGACGGTGTAAAGAAAGGCGTGCGTCGCGTAGCAATGTTTTAATTGCTCCTGTTTATCGTAGACATTACTCTTAGGGCGAGCTTAAATAGCACCCATATGTCACAGAAACCATGTAATTATTTTCCAGGTGAAACACTCGAAAAACGTTCGAGAAGCATCTTTGGAACGAGACTCGTTACTCTATGGGTTCTGTTTAATTTGTCTATGCGCCTTCATTAGGGCATACTTACAAAGGGCGTGCTCAAATATGGGCGAGGGTGATTTTGAACGCTGCGAATGAGCTGATTTGGCAATATGTCTACTACAAATTGAATGTTGGACGGTCGGATCTAACTATTGATGCAGCGTGTTTTAAATTTTTGTTTGTTGACTTGATTTATCATTTGATGATTAAGGAATTTTGTTTACAGTAGTAGGAGACTTGCGTCGCACGCGCCGTCGATTAGTCGCGCTGTGTATCGTTCGTCTGCTCGGGTTTTAGAAGTCGTTATGTAAACAAAGGCTACTAATGTTGTAAAGTGTGCTAGCTACAATAAATGAGATATTGCCATTTAACTGTCTGGACGTGATGGACGAGCAAACTATTGCCCGCATTTGTATCAGTGCATTTTCGGAAAGTGAAATCTTGAAAGCCAAGAAGTTGTTGTTTGATTCTCTTCCCACAACAAAGGCCAAGAATATCAGGAAAAGACAGGGGAAAACATTACGTGATATAGATGATATTGTCTGCCTGTTAAGAGAAACAGATCCCGAAGAAATCTCTATCTTTATCGCTAGGGTTTTTTATTACGAAACTACACCCGGTTTTATTTGACCATGTAGATGTGACGAGATACATTCTATTAATTATCATTTTTATGGTTCTGATCACTGTACATTCAGAACAATTACAAAACTCAGATGGGAAGTCACTCTGCTAAAATGTTTAATTACAGTAACTAGTATATTGTTGTATTTGTTTTTCTAATAACTTAAGGACACAGAACGGGAGGACAGTAAGTCCCTAAGTTATTAGAATAGCAAAGCATCAGCAACAGATCCTTGAGAAGTCCCATCAAGAGCCTTCCCATCTGAGTTTTGTAATTACGCAGATGGAATGTACAGTGATCAAAACCATAAAATGATAATAAATAGGATGTATAATAACATCGTTAATATTTTGACTGAAGTCGTTATGGGAAGCTGCGTTGCACCTGAGCGCAACAATTTTAAGTACGTAACGGGGTGGAACAGGCATGTTAGTGCCGCTCGGAGGGCCAGGCTTTTTTTTCAGACATGGGTATCTTATGGACGTCCTAGATCTGGCCATGATTATAATAATATGTGTGAGTATAGGAAACAATAAAAAAAAAAAAGTACTGCTAGAATAATGAATGTCAAATAAAGATGGACATCATTGCGGAACATCATGGTAATAAGAGCTGAGGTGTTTTTTGGAAAAATAAGCGGCATTTTAGTGTAGTGTCACCGCTCACGTCTTACGATCGCCCTGGGTATGGTGACATTGAATTCTCCGCCAAGGATGTGGCCCAAATTATAAAGTAAATGGTGAGAGACAAGTCCCCAGGTCGCGATACTCTTATCATCAAGCATTTGAAGTACGCGGGCGTACACCTTCCAAGAGTTCTTTTTTTTTTTTTAAGGATGGGAATTCATCAAATGACTTCTCCCGCTCTGGGCGGAGCCGGAGGGAGTGTCAGACTTGTACTGACTAAAACCCATCCATGTTCCTTCTTCGCCCTTTGTGTTCCAGGACCGCGGTATCTTTTTCAAACAACCCGCAGCTCTGGCAGGCATCGGCCCTCTCGGACCCCTTCCAATTTGCTGACATCTCCTTGAGGCGCGCGTGGAACACAAACGCGCCGTCGGCACGGCCTGTCGTCATAAGACGGACGGACGGTGAGCTGGCCCATTACTCACCGTCCACAGGCCCGCGCCTACGGTGGCCGGGGTTCACTGGTTGCCCCCCGACGCCCGGGGCGTCTCCCGCGGCGGCTGGGACGTGAGGTTCTCTCCCTCTCACGTTCCGCCACCTCCTTCGCTAGCATGACTGCTTCGCAGAAGGAGGCGACGGCTTCCCATTCCCTCTCGCTCCGGACCATGGATTGAACCAGGGCCGGACGCGAGAGGTCGCCGCCGCCAATCGCCGCTACGAGGACACGGTGGTGCTCAGCCCAAGCGGGGCAGAGCTCCACGGTGTGCTCCACCGTGTCTTCCGGCCGATCCTCGCAGTGGTAACACCCGGGCGTTTCCTCCCGCCCGATTCGGTGCAGGAACCTCCCGAAACAACCGTGTCCGGTGAGGACCTGCGCAGGCGGAAGGTGAGGGCGCCATGGTGCCTCTCAAGCCACTTCTCAAAGAACCTTCCAAGAGTCCTTGCACTATTATTTAACTTGTGTGTTAGTGATAGTTATTTACCCGATGGTTTAATGCAAACAATCGTGGTGCCCATTGTTAAGGAAAAGACGGCTCATTGGATCTGTCTAACTACAGACCGATCTCGCTTGCGACTGTCATAGCTGAGGTGCTGTATAGTTTGCTTGACCGACAGTTGGAGAAGAACCATCACTTGCATGTTTGGGTTCAGAACCGGTTTGTCAACTGAGAGTGCCATCCTCTGTCTCAAGCTAACTGTTCAGTACTATACTGATAGATTACGCCAGTATATGAATGCTTTTGATCTGATGTGTTATGACAAGCTGTGGCAAAAGCAACAGTGTAAAACAAACGTGCCACATGACATTGTGTCTCTGCTGGGTACTGGTACAGTAAACAGCAGAATACCGTTAGATGGGCGGGTGTGCAGTCGGACGTGTATGGGTTGGAATGCGGAGTGAGACAAGGGTTTTTATCCTCGGCTCTTTAACCTCTACATGTACCGGCTGATCGGTGTGATCAGCAGCACTAATATTGGATGATCCATAGACAGAGTGTGTATAAACAACATAAGTTACGCGAATGATATGGTGTTGCTGAGCCCATAGATTTTTGCATTACATAAACTTCTGCGCATTTGTGAGTCATTCAGTTACAATGCTAAAAAGAGTGAACTCATGATCTTTAATCCGGTACCAAATGTTACTCATTTGTACTTCGTATCATTCTTTGCGGCATTCCTTTAAAAAGGGCATTTCAAGCAGCTGGGCCACTGGGTCGCCAACGACTTGTGTGACAATCTGAATATTGAGAGTGAGCGCAGTACGTCGATTCTGTAAAATTCAGACGACAACTCGTATCGCTGTCCACTGTCACTTCGCGTAAGGTTCAAAATGACCTTGTTGTTGTAGCCAAGGGAGCGTCGAAGTGACGGGGGAATTACCTTACAGAATGCCACTTCTTACGTCATCTCATACATTATCTGTCAAAATCTCCCTGTTCATTAAGTTCAACTCGCTGACACGCTCGTAATGGTGGCGCTAGTGTAAATTCGAATTATCAAACGGGTTTTTAGAATGCCAATCAAGAAACTCACAGTGGATTCAGATTCGAAGTTCTAAGTGAGGTCTTACAGAATCACACCGGGGCGCCGTCTGTCCGGTGTAATATGTTGGCTCGCAGGTTTGTGCGATGTACTAGACCCGTGAAGGTGACTTTATTTAAGGCATATTGCCAGTAGTTTTACAAATGCAGCCTGTGGACCAACTTTACGCAGCGGGCGTACAGCGCACTGCGTGTGCAGTTTTGTAGTGCTTCGATTATGTTGGGTGAGGCACGGACAGATGATTTTATTGCGATCATTAGGAAGCGGGACGCTTCAATATTAAGTTGCCTACGAAGCAGCTCGAACAGTCTCCTGAGGGTGTTGTCCGAGCGGTGGGGCCTTTCCTTGGTACAAGGTGGATGCAGCTTCATGTTAGCGCCTCTCCTCGTATTATTTAATATGCGTGTATTTCTAATTTTGATAATGATTGTTTCAATGAGCTTTATATTAATTTATTTAATATAATTTAATTGTATTGCTGGACATTGTTTGTGTAATTCTAATGGCATGTTTTTGTGTAATTTTATTTGTTCTTGATTATTTTAATGTAATGTGTTTTATTAGTTTTATAAGATTTAATTTTTTATATAATGCATGTACTCTGTCTGAAATAAATGATTATTTATTATTAAATAATGGGGTTTAAAAGACACTCAACGAAGCCGAAAAGCATTTTTGTTCTACCCGTCATTGCATTTTTTTTTATTATGGATCATACCTGGATACCTTGAAGATATTGGAGATCGAAGTGCCAACTTTTTTTACAAGTTTATTTTTTTATTATCAGTTTTAAGCTTATACTTTACTTTAAATACGTCGATGACCCGTTTACTACGCAATGCATCCATCATCACAATGTTTTAGAGCGTAACATTGACTTTTACCTTACTAGAACGTCCATAATTATAATCGAATGAGCACTTAGAATAGGGGACCGGACATTCTATTTTGTCCGTCAGACAGGTAATACAAAAATATTAGACACGTATTTTTTGTTTTATCAAAATATCAAAAAATTACTTAGTTAAAACTCATTAAAGTTGGAGAGTGGGGGCTTACTACGTCACAAGTAGGTATAAAACTTACCTACATGTGACGTCATGCGCCATTTTAACTCAATATGTCTCCGTAATTTTATGACCACGTGAAAAAAGAAAAAATACGTGTCCAATACTTTTCAATAAACTACTCGACGGACAAGGAAAAAAAAATTGGATTATCCCCTATTAATACTATTTACTATTTTTGAAACTTTTTAAATTCAGATATAACTACTTCAGGACCCTGAAGTAGTTATATTTTATATTGACTTTGAGTTTGAGCTATAATTTGACTTTGAATGTTTGACAGGGGCCGTCAATTTGCAGATGTTAAAATACTCAATCACTAAACTATAGTCACGTAAAGATCTCGTAGCCTACAGAGCAAACGTGTGTTATTTCGCGCAAAAAATACATATTTCATTAACTCATTTCATTTTCTTTTCCCAAGGGAATGATATTAATACATACGAACTCCTGCAACTATTTCGCGATATATCTACCAGAATCCGATACGATATTCTCGCCAGGGATCATTGTAATTTCGTTGATGCATCTAGCAGAGTAAGTCTAGCTCGCTACCTAGTTCCTTCCATGTGTCCTACATTCCCAAAGTAAGCTAAAATTGGAAATAAGATCGAACTTTCTAGATCTTACTCGAGAAATGAACTTTTACTTCCATATGGAGGACGGCTTAGACGGGAAAGGTAAGTTTTTGGTATTAGTTTTATATTTGCAACATGTTTTTTTAGGGTTCCGTACCCAAAGGGTCAAACGGGACCCTATTACTGAGACTTCGCTGTCCGTCCGTCCGTCCGTCTGTCACCAGGCTGTATCTCATGAACCGTGATGGTTAGCCAGTTGAAATTTCTACAGATTACGTATTTCTTTTGATGATATAACAACAAATACTAAAAACAGAATAAAATAAATATTTAAAGGGGCTCCCATACAAAAAAGTGTTTGTTTGCTCTTTTTTATAAATAATGGTACGGAACCCTTCGTGCGCGAGTCCTAATCGCACTTGGCCGGTTTTTTTATAAATTGATCCCTCAAATTTGACCCACCAAATTCCATAAAAATAAGCAAAGTTTTTGAAAACTACATCAAAAACTACTAAAATTATGGATCAAATAAGCTTGTCATGAATCAACTCCTTCCTTTTATAACCTTACATACCTACGTGTAACTTGCCAAAAATAACTTCGATGTTCATAAAAGAAACATAGCACATTTTTCCCAAAACAAAAGCATGTTAATAATTCTCCAGAATACACATATTACACGTGAAATCCTTGGTCTGATAACACGCAACAGCGTACCCTCATGTAGCGTTATAGCGGAGAACTCTTTACTCCTTAACAGTCGATACTCGTTGGCTTTATTGCAAAACTTTTGCGAGCATTCCTCTTTTATTACTCCAATTTTGTACGACTAAGCCTATCCAGCTAGGGGGATGGTTCGCGATCTTTATTATTTAGATTTCGATCGTTTACCGACGCTCCGTACTATGGTTTACCCTATGGCGCACTTCACAATAGCGATGAGATCGTCTCAAGTCAACAATCTGACTCAACATACTGAGAATGTACTGCGCATCTGAAGAAACCTACATTGTATTCATACTTTATGCATACGACATGCTTTCTCCACTTAATCCAGTCCATTACTACCATGAAAAGATCCCGTCATAAATGTTTTATAACCCACTCTAATATTAGGACGCAAATTACATTTATAATGTTTAAAATTACCCTTAGAACGTGTACGTACATATTAAACCTCGCTCACAACTCCAATTAGAACGCTGGAAGTGAATTTAATCTACTTGTTGACGATGACACGAAGAAGAATTCGCGGAAATAAAATCCAACCTATCGATTGTAACGGATTACATGGTGAAATTTTGTTCAATTACACGTGCGGTACTCGAAATAATTAATAGGTATTGATTACGTAGCTGTATTGAACGGGGGAGTTAAGTACTGTGGGGTTTAATTTAAATTCTAACAAAACAGTGCCGCGGATAAACATAAAGATAAACATATTTAGAACAGGTCGAAATTCATACAGATAGTTAGTCTGTGTCAGCGAAGGTCCAAGTGTGCCGTTAAGGAGGTAATAGAGGCAAACGTCACAGTTTCTACCACAGTAGGTCCAAAATTGCAGTGCCAACCCGACGCGGTCGAATCGGGCATATTAGATTAGGGATGTCGGCTGCCACCAACTATATAGAGATCTATTTTTGGATCCTGGTTATGTTTCGATTTTAATGTTGTGAATGAAACCTTTTTCTTAGAAAATAATCAAAAGTGTTCCAGTACAAAATAAATATATACATACATAGCATGAATATATACCTAAATGGTATACTACACTATTTTCAGAGTCCAATGAATTAAATTTAGCGAAACTTTAACAAAGCTCTTCGTCTTTTGTTTCTTCGTTTTTTTATGTTAATTGATACGTATAGGCTTGAGGTATCTCCAAATAAATGTAGCCCAAGTTTTAGCCGCGAAAAAGAAACTGGCTTGGCTTTATATCACTGTCGCACGTAAGTAGGTAAAACAGATAATCTATTTCCACGGTAGGCTATAATGTCTTGACATAAATTCACCGCCCGACTCCGCCGGTGCCTATAATCACCCAAGCGAGTTGACAAATATCTCGGTCACACGTATTTCTATACGAAGCCCGAACGATAAAGCAGATTCGCCATATACTTAAAAAAAATAACCAGCTAAATCATTTAAGCCAAATCCAAATGCCCCAAAATGAGTATGGCAAAGCCGTGTCCGCAAAATGTCCGCATTGTCCGAGCAGGTATGTGACATTTCCTTCAGACACTGATATGGGTCCGTCGCTGCTCGCTGGTGGTACCACCACCCCGCCTTGATTATGATAAACGACTTATGAAATTAAAACGGTCTCGTACAACAAGTAGCCATTCAAATGAATACGCCCTTTGTTGAAATTCATTCCCTTGACAAATCGCCGCTCTGCACTCACTATACATTGTCTGTTAAATTAAATGGGTCGACGGCCATTGAAATCGTTTTCTACGAAGGCTATTCCAAGACAAAACTATAATACGTCAATCGTGTTCGCGTGGCGTGTCCGTTCAGTTCTAACGTTTCTAACCTAAAATAGGCTGGTGAATATACAATGCCTGCGATATATCGATCTGGGTTACGAGTGGAGGCAATCTTACAAATGTCTGTCCTATTATAGCTCTTTCTTTAACAGCCTTATACTGGACAAAGGCTTAGTGAACGGAGCTCTGGTGGTTTTCCGTAGCTGACCGTTGTAGCTTGATGGATTTTTATAAAAACTATTTTCAGTCTTTAAGGATTTCCTCTTTGTAGTTGCAGATGAAAATGGGAAAAACAGCTTCTAAATCCTTTTAATTAAGCTTTAATATTTATCAGCATTTTCAGTAAGGATAAATAATTCAACAACTGATAAGTAGAACATACTTGAACCCAAACCGAATCAAATCGTCGAATCAGCACGTTATTTAATGGCTCGTTCAACGAACATTTCATTAAAAAGCTTTTAAACTATTTGTGAATTCCTACCGCGCTAATTGAGTCGCAGTAAGACAGAATACGAATACCGATATAAAAAAAAACTCATAATTAATTCGAGCGGGCTTTGTTTGAAGGGGTAGACAAGGAAGCGAGTGCAAAGGTAGATAGTGCGAGCGATCTCTGACACCGTTCCAATAAGTTTGACGCTCCCCGCGACGCTATCGCTACGTGTCCTCTCCCGCGCTCGCGCCCGCTTCGCCCTCACAAATTTTCGGCCGAAGCGGACTGTAGTTTGTTTTCTTTGTGTCATTTCCTTATCGCTCTGCCAAAATACGTTTCATGACTGTTACGTCAGCCGAAACATACTTCAGGTGAAAAATATAGCGTGCGTTCGTAGTCTTGATGCTTTTATGCAATGAATTATGGTTAATTAATGCTTTTGGAAAGCTTTTAGTTTTTTCATTGCAGGATTCTTGAATGTTTTTCCTGTAAAATAGAATCTGAATAGACAGGTATTTCATACGGAACCATTAAAAATTTCCACGCATACGAAGTAAGCAATTGCACGTCGGTAGCGACAAATATTTTCACCGCAACTTCATGTACATATAAAACCGGGAACAATTGTGGAAAGTTGGTATAAAAATAATGTTCACATTCGCTAACGCGTTGTTTTTGTTTAACATTCCGTGAAAACATAGTACTACGCACAAAAAGCTATTATTTTAAAAAATCTCTTTGAACACCGCACAAGTGCTGGTTGGAGGTAACCACAATATTACCAGAAATATTTTATGTTTACAAGCCCATCGCACTCACCCTCATATTTTGCATTATTCCAGTATGCAGTTTATTTTTAGCGTCAAATGAGTTATTTTGCTTTACACATTTTTGGTGCAAAGCGTCCGTATATTATTGTATTATGTTTACTAAGACTTTTACGGTTCATATTTCTAAAACGTAGCTTTTATCGCAGCACTCATTTGTCTGTCTGTCAGATGAATGAATATCTTGAGATCACTGGAGACGAGACTATTTCACGTTACGGTGTCTATATGAAAATATGCTAGGTATGTTTCATCTCGTAGTTCACATTTGTTACCATGTACCGTTTGGCTCACTGTTATTTAGACGTTCTTTTTCTGACATCTACATAAACTCTGTATGAAGAAGGTCTAAAATATAATACGTGTATTTATATTTTTTAAACAGGTAAGAGTCGCATAAACCATTCGAGCCATACGTGTGTAATCTGACAAAAAGGTAGGTACTAAGTCCAACATCTTGGAACCAAAGATTTCAAAAACTGCAACGTCTAAGAAATTCAAGTGTTCCGCTAACCTAGTAAAGGAAAAGAGCTCAAAATATCCCAAAACATTCTTGGTGGCGTAACTATACAGTTGCAGCTAAGATATTGTTACACTAGTGGATAATATCTTAGCGCAAGTGTCAAGACTAGTCGGCCACCCGTCAGCACGTGCATATGGCCCGTGCGACACAGCGCCATGCAGCGAAACAACATCTATTTGATTCTTATCTCATCCACCCGCTTCACCTACACACTCCCACTACTAGACTCACCCCCCATTCCCCACAAACATCCAAAATATAAACAGGTAAAATGTTTTCTTTGTAAAGAAAAAGTCCATTTGAAAGACAAGATCGTCTATCTTTTTTCAGGAAATATTGTGGCATAGGTACTTTAACTTTACAACGAAAATGTTTGATAGAAACACTAACTTTCATACTCTCTCTCTATTTAATGGGAATACTGAAAGGTTCCAAAACAAACTTCAGTGTTATATTTTATGCGTTTAAGTAGCCCTCGTTATACAACAAATCAAAAAACAAGGACCATTTACATGTTCTATAAATATGACTAGACACTAATATTGACTATTAACTACCAAACTTGGTGCAATATTTTTGCCGCATTACTAAGACCAATTTTTTCGATTTTCATAACAAGCTCATCAACCATTTTAGAGTAAAAGGCAACAAATCTTGTCGCTGTAGAGCTTATTTCGTAAACGTCAATAAAGTGGAAGTAACGTCCAAACAGGTTTGAATAAATTACGAATTTTTATAGAACTCATCTCGCAAAATGTTTCCAAAATCATAGCGCACAGTAAAAGTTTTATTTGCTTGCTATTGTCTCGCAGCAGCGGCGCGGCATCGCGTATAGGGGCAAAGGTGAGCGGTCACGGTACGGCGCGGCACGGACCGGGGACGGAAGCGACCGGTCGCCGCCAACAACCACCAACTTCCAAGTCGCTCCTCACTGGACACAAGAAACTTCTATAATTTTTGCGACACGACACGACCTTCTTCCAGAACAAAGTGGAACACACGCCAACTTCTCAAACACCGCCCTTCACCTGAACTACAATGACGCAATCGTAAACCTACAATTTACCTATCGAAGCAAATTCATTACTCGCAAAAACAAACGAAAGTAAACGAGTTTCCATTAAGTGCCGTAGTTTTATTATTGTTACAGTAAAAGTAGAGATGCTGAGAAAATTGCAGCTATTTCTATATTTCTCGAAGGCGAGGCGGGCGCGATCCGCGAACTAAAAGAAATCGAATCTAAATTCATCGAACACAAATAAAAGTGTGGAACTGTGAAAGTTCTACCATGCAATTAAACCACACTTTACTGCTACAATCCCTTGAAATAAAGAACTTTAAAAGAATGTCCTTTTTGTTCGAGCTCCTTTATTTCTTGCCGTGCACCCGTTGCACAGAAAATAGTGGGCGCTGCAATAAAGGTGCTCGGTCCTGCACAATTGCACACGACCTACCCACGAACACGTGGTTTTCCGAAAGTCTCATTTCTTTCATAGAGCTTGTGACCAAGAAACCATAATTAAGTGCAACATTTGTTAAAAACCTATCCGCTTCTAGTTTAATTACGTTCACGTCACGTATAAGTAAGGAGGTACGCGAGTATGCGCAACGGTTAATTACGTAGATTACGCGGTTTAATTGTTAAGCACTTCGGAAGTGAACCTGGTAATAAATAATTCTTACTGTTTGCCGTTAATAATCCCGAAAATCCGCACCGTGTTTTACTTAGGCCGCTTTGTATTATCAAATGGGCAGGTATTCAATGGTTTGAACCTACCTTAGAAAAATGGAAAAGACATTTCCTTTTCATTGTCGCGGTAACAAAGCGAGGAGGGCTCACATCTTCCGGTATTTAGCTGGACGTTGTGCTCCTACGGAGTGTGTAACGTGTGGTGTGCCTACTGCCTACTTCACAGCCAGTGCAACCGGCGATATATTTAAACGTTTCATGGAAAAATGCGCGGAACATTATACTTGTGAGATTAATTAAATTTTATGAAAAACTTAACACTAGCTCGGAACTTGAAATGGAAAAATTTGTTTCTCTGTATTTTGCGTAGAATTTTACGATTCCAGGCAGTGATTAATAATTTTTTGTATAAAAATATGAAACTTTTTACAATTTCAACTGGAGACCGCTACCCAGTGGCTTTATGAACGCGGCTTTGGCATGGCGTACTTTTATTAATAGAGAAGCAAAAGACGAGGATTCTTTATTGCATTATTACAGGCTGTAGCTCACAAGCCTTATGATCGCTTTGATCGCATTTCAATTGAAGTTCTTTTATAGTGAGTTGAAAGATGAATTTCCTAAGTTGACAAAAATTCGCCCGCTAAAAGTGTATTATGGCTCATAAGTTTCGACACTCATATCGCTTTTCTTCTTAGCAAGTTCTCAAGACAAGAGTTGGGGAGGGGCAGCGCATAAATATCGTATAATTACTACTCTGCTCGAACAGGGACGGATTTAGAAACGACAAGCCGTAACCACAGAGTAACACTAGAGAAAAATCATCGGGATTTTATTTATATATTTACCTCTAGGAGTCTAGGGAGTAGGATCTCATTCATACGTCAGGAACAGTAATAAATTATTAGCAGTATATTACACTTTTGTATCAGTGTTTGATGGATATGAAAAATCTCAAGACACCTTCGATTGAAAATACTAAACACACAACTTGTTGGCAAATAATATTACAATGTGTTACATAGAAAATGTTGTGCAAAGCATTCCTTTTAAACAATACATAATAATTACAATCTTACTAAATAAAACCCTCAAAATCCATCTGTACCTTATCCCCCTCATCTCGAACCGTCAATTTTCCCTCTCAACGTTCAAGGGACCCTTTGTACCGTTTCTTTCGCATTAAAGTCTCGTGGTTAAGTACAGTCCTGGCCGCAAGCCCTAATCCTCGCCAACGAAACATCGCTTGCATCCGATACAAGTATGCTCTTGTGGACCCTCAGTGAGGCATTGTTGCCAGAGGAACAAAGCGAAGGGCCCTCCGGAGCTGGCGTGACCTCGCTCTCCCTCCCTAGAACGATACTCTTTGTGGTATCACGTTTTTAGGACACGACTTTATGAATTGACTGTGTTGATAACAAGTGTCGTGATTGGTGGTAGATAGGGGTGCTGAAATGTCATTTAGAAACATTTTTGGTGGGCATTGGTGTGGAAATAAATTGTTTTGATTGTTGATTGGAGACTAGGGTGGTCAAATTCGATGATAAAGTAACACAATCGCTTTGTATCGGAAATTTTCTGTTTCTTCATATTTAAAACAAACTACAATATCTTCAACGATGTTGGCCTATATTTTCTGATATGAGTTTGATTCATTCAATCTTATTTTCAATTTTATTTATAAAACAAAACATAACACTGTCGGGTAAAAAAAACTTGACCCACAATCAAAGCTCAACGCAAATAATGTTAAACATTGACTACCGATCGGTTTTTTGTCTTTAACCATTTGGAATAAATCAAAACTTCCTTCCCAAAACTCTTATGCAAGGCGTGTTATTGTTAAATTCTGATAGGTGTCATCAAATAAACACATCGTCGCCAGAGAAAGCGTCTCTAAACAAAGACATACTTCGCACGCCCGGCTACTTGACTCTGACACCTCTCAAACTTACCTTGTGTGAAATTCCAACTACTTTTTGGCACTGCGACTTACGAAATTGCGATGGAGGTTATAATGTTATAAGATTTGTAACAAGGTTGTTTTTATCTGGGATTAGGAGAAATAGGAACCTGTCAAAAAGTTGTGTTTCAGAACTCTGCTTGTTATAAGGTGAAATGCCATTTATTGTTTTATGAAAAAAAAAACACCAGAATTAAAAAAAAAGAAAAAAATTCAGACCAAGTAATTGTTGTAATACTAGGTTAGTATTGCATCATTCAATAAAACTCAATGAAATAACTAATTATTTACTAATACTATTTTAACTGTTCCAACATGAAAAATGTCCCAAAAAATATAGGTCGTAAATTTAGGCCCAACAATATCACATTAAGTATAAGACTTGAAAACCTTGAGACGAGAAAACGAAAATAAATAAGTCCGCACAAAAAATATGACTACGAGCAAACTAACAGTATAACGCTGTACCAGCTACCCTCACTTAGCAAAGTACTCCAACATCTGTCGAAAAAACTTCGTGCGCCAATAAAAAATAACAAGTCTGCTCATTTGATAAAATGCTGCGATTGTTACGGTAAAATTAAACGAAAACTTTGAAAGTTATGATAAGAAACTTCTACATTCGACTGTGTTGACTGGACACTGCAAGTATTTGTGTATGTACCTAGTCCTCCTTGCTTGTTCTTCACTTCTTCTCCAGTGCTGCCATCAAGCGGAACAAAGAATCTTAATTATTTTAAGCTGAGCAAGCTCTCTCGTAATTCGTAGTTGAACTGAGTACTACTTATTTTATTGTATCGTCAGCTAGGGACGGGCTTAACTAGTGCGCGGGTATTATTTTACAGATTTTCACGGCGTCTGCACAACTGAAGAGCGGTAACAATTGCGCTTGTCTTTTAAGACCCATTCTTTTTTAAGTGCTTTCCATCGGAATTAAGTTATTCCTGTCTGTCAGCATGGTTTCAAGCTTCTGCAGTGTTCTTGGTAACTGGAGAATGTTTTACAATGATGTCTCGTGTCTGAACAGCACTTAATAAAACTCGGTGCGATTGCGACTCTGTAACCTACAAGGAATTTGTAATTTATGTGTAATTAACGATGTTTGTTGTTTGCACCGTCACGTGCACTGCACGGTGGAATTCAATTAGTATTTTGTTAGTCAATCACGGCTTTGAAAGGGGTAAATTGACCTTTTGTATGAGTTTATATTTGTTAGAGTTTCTTTATCGGGTTTTAATAAAGTAAACAAATTGGTGATTGTAATTACCTAATAACAGTTCATTTTAATGTGTTACGAGTTAAAAAGAAGCCAAATTTCTTTGAAAAAAAATGACATCCTCACCTGATATGATTGCATTTCAAGAACGACAAGAGGAAGTAAAACGCTCACACAACTAAAGCAAAAGAGCAACAAAACAAAATAAAATGAAAATGCCTGAACAAGTAAGACATCGGCCCATAACTAAGGGACCGTGCTGCTCGTTCGAGTGAAAATCTAAAAACCTAACATGTCGATCGAGCGCACGTAAAAGATGTTTCGCCAAAGTTTTCTGACACTCACTGCAGTTAGACGAAGCCGGGGCTTGGGCTACTGCGACCCTCAGCCAACTCTCTGAATAACACATTCCTTTTTTGTATTTGTATCCAAAAATGTTAAAAAAATACCTGCTTATAAATTGAATAAGTTGCTTTGACAAAACTTTGTTTGTAAATTATTAAATTACCGACTGTCTTGGTCGTGTCTGCTCTGAATAATTTAGTTTTGTTATTTACTGAAGGTTCGTTTTGTTTGTCTCTCAATAGTGAAAAAATATAAAAATAAACAGCGAATATTAGGCTTTAAATAATATTCGGCCTCAAAACTCGGCCTACGCCTTATAAAATCTTTCTTAATTAAAATCCAATTGTCTGTGCTCAAGAAAGGAAAAAGTACAGTTTGTAAGTGTCGAAGTACAAAAGAAATATGCGAAACCCGGCAGAAGAGTAGATTAGATGCGTATCTTAAGGTGCAAACTGTAAGACTTAATATACGGAAACAAATATGTTTAACAGTAATGACATTCACTGTGTTGTTTTAGCTGAGAAGAGGTTTTTACCTATTCCAAAAGCATGTATGAACGTTGCCATAGAGCAACGTTCATAGTACCTTTAGAATACCTCCAAACCTTAATTCAGTAGTGAAAGTTTTCGGCCTTATCTGACTTTGATGACCAAAAACTTTTGGCCGAAAATTTGACAAAACTTCAATTTACACCGAAACACTGCGCAAAGCAACTAAATAGATGTGATACGTAACTATAGTTACAAGCAAGCAACCCTCTCCCTTTTCAACAAATAAAACAGTTACCCTTTGCTCGCGAATCGATAGACATTTACGACTAGGACAGGGTAATAAGCAGCTGATATATTCAAAATTTTCTTTTACACACAGTCGCATGGAAATTAGGAAATGCTACTTTTCACAATAGAAAATTCGGTAAATGGATAAATACGCACAACTTTACTAATATCCTAATGACACCTTTTGTCGACGTTTTATAAGTGCCCATGTAGGCCTATGTAAAATAAAACTAAAAAAATATATTGCACTCACAGAATTAGCAATATTGTAAAACAGTCTTATTTATTAATTTTGGTGTACAGTACAGTATATTCTATTATTCAGTCAGAAATTGTTAGCTGTTCGAATTTCGAATTCGGTTTTCGCCATTGAATATTAACCTACATATAATTGAATAGTGATGTGAGTGAACATCAGTTTAAAAAAAGAGACCAGATAGGCATACATCTTATTTAAGTCTATCCTAGCTTAAACTAAACTGTAAAAACATAACATAATAAAGCTAGAAATCGACGTCCAAATCTATTCGATTGAATTCTGCTAAAAAGGAAACACGCAATATTTTTATCGCTCGATATTTGCCGAATATTCGGCTAATCGGCTTCAGAACCAAACTAGTATAGATTGAATATTAATATCAGAAACCCAATTGGTTTATTGCGTGCGTGCCCCATAATTTGATCGGCAATATAAAGTTTTGATTTTTTGTGTGCTAAAAATAGGTTTAAAAATAGAGGTACTCTTATAAGAAGTAAAATCTAGTTTCAGCTTAAGTTGCACATTTTTTTTTTGCATTAACGTTAAGAAAACGAATGTTTAATTATCAAAATGTAAGTACGAAAAGTATTAGCAAGGTCTTTGTTTGTAAATCTAACTCATAACTTACTGATTATACTGTAATAAAATCAGGTGTTTTAAAAACGTCAACGGTTGGGTTTATATTCTTGTACTAAATTTCAATCATTGACTTACTTACAGTTTGCACCCTGAATATCATTTTGGCAAAGTAATCTGATTAAAAACCCAGGATTTCCTCCAAAATTCCTCCAAATACTACGACTTGAAGTTCATTAAACGAGGTAACAAGGGGTAAACAGACAAGTTGCGGCAGACTCAAGTGTGGGCAGCATGCGGGTGACCTCTGCCCTCCCAACTATGTCCTGCACTGTACGGAAACCGCGACGACGGTAAGAAGTCGAAATGCTCGACAGTGGAATAAATGTAGCATTTTGTTTAGTGTTTGTAGATTTTGGGGTACCTTTTACAGTGTCTTGCAAATTAATAGAGACAGTGTATGAATTGTTAAATGAAAATTGCTGGGTATGAAATGATTAAAGCTTAGATATGCTGCTGTAAAAAAAAACCACTATACTTGATTGACTGATAGAGAATGCCTAAGGCATTAAGTCCGCTTTTGTAATATTACTTATAGTGTTTTATTGAAGAAATAAGGAAAAGATAAAAACTACATTTTTGGATCAGCGTAGCAGAGAAAGGAGCTCAAATACCTTTAGCTTAGTTAGCCAATATAGTCTGAATGATTCACAAATATATTGACGGCTTTTTATCGCGTTTTTAGGGTTCCGTATCTCAAAGGAAAAAACGGAACCCTTATAGGATCACTTTGTTGTCCGTCTGTCTGTCTGTCAAGACCCTTTTTCTCAGGAACGCTTGGAGGTATTAAGCTGGAATTTACATATATCAAATACTTAAGTCTACCGTCCCTTAGAGCTGTGAAAAAATCAAACTTCTAAGCCAACGCAATCAAAAGATACAGCCCTTTATGCCGCAAATTTTTGACTCTCGCAAGGAAATCAAAACCTACAGGGTACTTCCGGATGAACTCAGTATCTTGAAATTTGGTACGAAGCAACGTCTTATAGCACAGATAAAGGAAAAATTGCGAAATCCGTAAATTATTAAACTTATTACCCCTTTCCTCATGAACGCGTAAAGGTATTAAATAGAAATTCATATCAAATAGTCAGGTCTATAATACCTTTAAGGTGTAACAAAATCAAACTTCTATGTCAACGCAATCTAATGAAACAGCAATTTAAGCTGCATATTTTCAAACTCGCAACGCGTGCAAGGGAATCAAAACCTAAAGGGTACTTCCAGTCGACCTAGAATCTTGAAATTTGGCATGAAGCAGTGTTTTATAGCACATATAAAGGAAAAATTCCGAAAACCTTAAATTTTTGTTAGATCACATATTTTTATTTATTCTCTTCAGTTATTTTGGTTTGTACGGAACCCTCGGTGCGCGAGTCCGACTCGCACTTGGCCGGTTTTTGTAGTCTTTTATGATTAGGAAGAAATATCTCTCTGTGACTACACATGGGATTTATTACTACTGAAAATAACAGTGTGAAGGTATAATCTGTTCTCCCGTGCGATCCGGAAAATCGATGGTATACGAATGTTCAGACCATAGACATCATTTGGGAATTAGGTAGAGCTGTGACAAGACTATTACATTATCAATAATGTGATATGTTTACCTTGAGATACATGTACATATATGTACATACAGATGTGTGGCATGTACCATTTGCAGCCGCGAATAGCAGTAATCTATGAGAATTATAGATCGCATTTGTGCATAAGCTTTGATGGATAGGTTGACTGACGTTTTGACAGCTTGTATCTACTCGTATAAAGTCTCTAGGTATAAACTCTAGAAAATACGGAACCCTAATGTTTAATTTAAAACATTGTTCTATGTGACGACACAATGCTTTTCTATGCTGATAATATAATTGAAGACACAATGATGAAAATTTGCAGATTCCAATAGATTTGCCAAGATTCCGACCTATGCGGAACGAACAAACAACAATGTTAATTAAACCAAACAGACACTTCGCTCAATTCGGCGATTCAATAACACAATTTAACATTTCATCCAAAATATTCAGCGTAAATACCTACATTGTCCGTCGGAGCGAAGATTCCGAGGTTCGATTCTCGATGCAAAGCGATAAAACGCGTGAAAGATTCATCACAGCCCCCGAGGGCCCGATTCCTCTTCAAACTTGTAGCCAACCCCGCGCGGCCCTCTTGCCCCGTTATATCATATTTTTCAAAAATTCGCCTCAACTTAGTTGTGAATTTCCTTCCCGGCCAGTACGCCGGCAACTTCTGACATTGAATTGAATTGTCGATTCGTTTGATGTCATCTATGCGATAACTTACAAACTATATTGGGACGGTTTTTGTGCGTTCCGTATTTAAATCTCGTTTTCGTCGCCGCTGCGAATATTTTATTCGTGTGTGAGTGTATGTTCGTGTTCTATGTGACTTCTGCTCGCCTGGTATCTGCGGCGGACATTTGATATGGTGTTTCGTTTTTTGTGACTTATGCTAAATGCTTTATTTATCTTGAAGCTCTTATTTCTAGAATCTGGCTATAACTAAACAAACTTTGACTGAATAGGTGTCTGAAGTTTTTATAACTGTGCAAATATAAAGTAGTCACGTCACAGCATATGAACAAAAAAAGTAAAAGTGAACCGTTCTTTTATAAAACGGAAACTTAGCACTAAGCAGCATTCGGCTAAGCTCTCAAATACCCTGAAGCTGTTTAATAAATCAACTGTAATCCAGGAATGGTCTTCAACAAAAAATCCAATAACTCAGTATAGATATACTGTTCACTAAAGTGCATTTACGTGTTGCATACACTGCATTTAATTAATGCTGAGCCAATGTCCCGGCTTTCAACTGTCGGGCAGTGCCATATAATCCGTATTAACATACATACACACGGCTTGTCTTCGTGTCGCACTAACTAGCCGTCTTAGTGGGCGTGCGACGGGAATCGGGCCGACAATGTATAACCTGTTATTGTCCCTCTGCTGGTAAATGCCGCTTCTGATATACAGAAGGAATTTCCATTGATCACCCTGTTTGCTTATGCTGCATCACTGCGTGTTGGTGATAACAGATTTTCAACATTAAATTAGTAGAGCCGCATTGAGGCGACAGAAACGAGCAAATAATAAGGTAGATGGGTGTCATAGCATGTTTGACTTGTCACGCCAAAAAGAGATAGAGAAAAGGAAAGAATTCACGGCCCGAACCACGTGAAACCAGGATGATATGAAAATTTGATAACAAAAAGAAAATCAACCAATCAAAATTAGACACCGATTTTTCAACGAAAGGAGCTAACGAACACAAATATTTGACCAATTAAAACCGATCGACGTAAGGCTTTTAAATGATAAATGGAACCATTAATTTCGTACAAACAAACGAACAATACAGGAGTCTACAGGAGTGAATGAAATAATTCTAATGACGTCACAGTTTTGTGACGCAAGCCAATGACGTAGGTAGCGTGAGCTTACGGTCTTTACACAATCTTTTTTTTATCACAATAAATTAATGTTTATAATATGAGGTTTTCTGCTGTTAGCTGTTGTAATTAAAGGTGGGTAATATTTTTCTAGTCTGAAAATTGTGAGTTATAGGCACATACAACGCCTTAGGTTCGTAAATCAAGAGAAAATTGTTTAAGTGATTATTTTAGTGTTTTATGTGAAAAGGTTTGCAGGAGGCTTTCTTTTTGAAGCCGTGAAGGTTTGATAACGTTATGATAAAGATCCGCGTGACCGCGTTGTTCATTAAAAATAGTATACATATATGTATATCAACGGTTTTGATGCAATTTTCACCATATTTTAAATAAACTGTTCGAGAATGTTTATATCTTAAATAAAATAAATCTAGACGCAAATCCCAAAATCCGTGAGTGAGAAGCATGGGCACCACATTTTAAGAAACAATGTTAAAAATCATGATTTTACCCGTTTTCACGCAATACATTTCTGATTAAATGTCGAAACTCGAAATCCACAGCCCTCTATCAGCTTTTAAATACCTATTGTTAAATTCCTATTCCGTTGCAAATTATAATCGTAAACAATAAGCCTCTCTTATAATACAACTAGCGACCCGCCCCGGCTTCGCACGGGTGCAATGTTGATAATTAGCCATTATTTGTCGTAAAAAGTAAATGAGAAAAAAATGTTGTTGTGGGATATCCATGAGAGATAGACATAATTATAAACCACCGCGGAGTTTTCTGTAGACCTTTTCAATGTGTACAATACTTAGTACATTCGCGCGCGACTTTGTTTTATACTATGTAGTGATTATTTCAGTGTAGACCTACTATCTCAGATATAATTTGGAATACTCCGCCTAGATCCAGTACTCCAGTGTCATGAGATAAATCCCTGGAGCTTTAATCATTGTCAAGGCGTCACACGAATCTATTATCAAATTGTGGCGCCACATTACTTGATTTGGTTTACCTAATACCTTGAGGATTTGAATGTAATCGTACCGTAGATTTTGCGGTTTTGAGTTTGTAAGTATCATAGTGAAAATATTCGTATTAATTTTTAGATAAGCAAGGTAAGGTAAATAATAATAAAGGTCAGTCTTTAGTTTAGTGACACGTTTCTAAAATAAAACATGCAACTTTTCGTAGATCACGTTCGTTCGTTTTATGTGGGTTGGAGGCAGGTGGTGCTCGGGTCTTCTCTTATGCCGATGACACTGCTTTGGTCTTTGTAGGTGATAACTGGGATACTGTACGGAAGAATACGGAGGTTGGACTTTCGAGAGTTAATTCCTGGCTAAGAACCAACTTGCTTACGCTGAATAGCCAGAAGACTATCTATATGTGTTTCTCTTTAAGTAATAGAACCCAGCCAGATACTAATTTCAGTGTTAAGATACACCAATGTCACAATATCCAAGGCACAAATTGCGCTTGTCCGACGATCGAAAAGGTAGAGAAAACGAAATACCTTGGTATTTTACTTGATCAGCGACTTTCTTGGCATAGTCACGTGAATTGGTTAGTGACCGCTTAAGAAAATTAGTCTGGATTTTCAAAGTGTTAAGACATGTTGCATCAGCGAAACTAATCACACAAATTTACACTGCTCTAGCCCAATCTGTACTAACATACTGCATTACTATCTGGGGGGGTGCCTCTAAAACAAAATTTCTAGATGTGGAAAGATCTCAACGTGCCCTTCTAAAAACTATTTATTTTAAACCGTATCGTTTTTCTACACAAGCGCTTTACAAACTATGTGACCTTTTATCTGTGAGGAAGTTATACATTCTTATGTCTACCCTAAAAATGCATAAAACATTGGTATTTGATCCTAGCATTTTAAGAAAAAGAAAAGTTCACGATTGTATTACTAGGGTTAGGTTTCGTACTGCATTCGCAAGATAACAATATGTTGCCTTAACTACTTTTATTTACAATGCCATAAACAAAAAACTTGCTATTTACGAAAAATCGCATCACGAATGTAAGAAAACCCTGACTGCATGGCTAAAGACCCTTACATATGAAGAAACTGAGGCACTTCTACATTCGGATATATAAGATGTAAACTCAAACGTAAAGAAACTTGCTTTACACAAGCAATTAAATTGTTAACGTCGACTAAATACTACAAACTATAGTAGATACTACAAACGGATAATATGCTTTTGGATCCCCTTTTCTCTCTCTCTCTCTCACACACACACACACACACACAGACATGCACTCACACAAACACACACACAATTTTAAATTCTCTAGTCTTAAGTTTTTGATATTTTACCTACCTTCTTTGTTTTTAATTCTGTTATTAACAGGCTTTGTAATAATGTGTTTGCATATAAGTATGGAAGAGGGAGGTCTTCTGGTACAGGTATCTCCATGCTTAAAAGAAGGCCTCTACAATGTTATCTGTAAAAACCTGTTGATTACGAAATAAATTTTATTATTATATTAATATTATTATCACTGCTCGCACTGCCAAGTTCCTTCATTCATTATTTAAAAAAAAAATGGAATTAGTAAATAGTATCTAAACCAGCTAGGTATCAAAAACATATTCGAGGCGCTCTTGTCTATGTTCGATAATTGCAACAAGGGAATAATGTGCTTATCTTTATACAACCTGTTTTTTTATATCCGATAAGTCTAGGGGTATATTCTGTAGGTAAAAATAATACTAAAACTCCTAGAATAGGTGATTTTTAATTAAATTTGGTCAAAAATTGTCACCAGTATGACGAACCTTTAGTTTTGCGAGGTTGCCAAACTTCGCAGTAGTGTAGTAAAATAGTAGTAGTTTCATTGATAAATATGAGTAATTATTTTTTATTCAAACCAATAATTCATATTTAAAGCTATTATTATGTATGATTGAAACATAATTCATATGCCAGTTAATTCTTTGATATGGTCTCAATCATACCCACAAGTTGAAAATATATAAATGAATCCCTATTTCCCTTGGTCACGCCATAACTTGAGTTAGGTACATAAACGATTTAATTCATCTTTTTTTAAACGTTTTCTAAAACTTTGTATAAGGTTTTTAGGTAGGTAGTAGGTAGGTAGGTAGGTAGTAGGTAGGTAGGTAGTAGGTAGGTAGTAGGTAGGTAGGTAGTAGGTAGGTAGGTAGTAGGTAGGTAGGTAGTAGGTAGGTAGGTAGTAGGTAGGTAGGTAGTAGATAGGTAGGTAGTAGGCAGGTAAGAAGTGGGTAGAAACAAGTGGATTGCAACGCATGCTGGGATCAGCTAGTACACAACAAAAAAGGTAAGTATTTCAACGCAGTGGTCTGTTATTATAGTATCATCAACACGCGTTTAACGCGGAAACCTAACCTGTAGTATGAGGCTCTACGCGCTCTCGTAGTCGATTGTGTTGATGTAAGCACAACGAACAATCAAGCTGTGCAAAACTAAATTAATACAAAAATTAATAATTAAGCTGATCTTTCAATATCCAGGAGATCTATACAAGCGAGGCGATCTTATGCTGGAATGATGTCGCCGTGTGTAATCTATATATTCTGCTATTTTCCAAGCAGGCAGGCAGATATTGAGTACATCTCCCGTTTTATGATTATTGGGCTTTAGAAAGCGCGAGCACGATGCACATTAGGTGTGCTCGGACATCGAATAGTTCGAGATAAATCAGTGATTTCTATTTTCGTTGACATCAAAATACGAGTATTGCCTTCACAAAGTCTGATAGAACTTTGTACCTGATGCATCAGTATATCAGTGCACCTTATTCATGGCGACCAATCAAGCTATGCGTTCCAGTTTATACGGATCTCTCATTGTACGGAAACCTAGACAAAGCGAGGCTATGTTATACTAGAAGCGTATACCGTTTTTTTTTAACGGATGGGAAATCATCAAATGGCCCCCCCACCCCTCCCCGCTCTGGGCGGAGCGGGGGGGAAGAAGAAAAAAGAAGTTTAGTGTATACCTTGATGTTTCGTCGTGTCTATAAGTGGACAGCTAACCCAGCCAGCACCTTGCTGTCTGGCTAAAATGTCTACACGACATTTTCTCCTAAATCGTGGTCATAGGAACTTGTCTTGTTTTAAAAAACGTTGCTCCACATTAGGAATTTGTCATGTATAGTAGCCACGATACAAGAGAAATTCCTAATGTGGTTAATGGACAAATATTTAATGTCACATACACAAACAGCCAGACCTGGAACAACTATCTGTAGGCCATACAAATATTTGTTCCGTGTGGGGATCAAACCCGCGATACGCAGCACAGCAGTCGATCGCTCAGCCATTTCGCCAACCGTAAACTCTCCTATGACCATGAATTAGGAGATCATGTCGTGTAGAAAACGTTCTGCGGAACTTCTTTAAATGCATTCGAAAGCATATAGTATCTTAAATCCCAGTTACATTTCCCAGATATCCAGCTAGAAAAATCAGAATAAAAATAAACGTTTTTATAATAGTGAAAATTCCCATTTTATTTAGCGCGAGTAACTCCAGATAGATAAGCAATGGCTGCGTGCCATCCACGCAACACTATGACAGCTTGGATACACTTAGACAAGTTCGTTCTATTAAACTCCAAGTCTTTTACTCTATATAAAGTTTTCTCTCTTTTCGTGGAAATATTTGATAGCTTCTGTTGGAAAGTATTGGGTTGTTTATTGTTTGTATTGTTGGGTGGGGAAGTAGGTAACTAAATATTAAATTTGATAACGTGACACGTTATTATTTTGATCGTCAGTTATGACGGTGCCAATTGTTTTAGTGAAAAAAAAACAAAATTATTACATGGAAAGTCGGAAATAGGGAGTGAATAAGAAAGTCTATAAGACTTTTTTGTTATAATATCAATAACCACAAATCTTGGTAACACGGAAGAAGTGAAAATGGGCATGCCAGAAATGCCCCAGACAGGATGTTAGATGGGATTACAAGGGGTTGGTTTATAGTGCCAGAACTGGCCTTAGAAGCACTGGCCAATCGGACCAAACACGTGGTCATACCAGGCAAGAGTTGGAGACGGGAGGCCCAAGAGTGAGTAAAGTGGTGGGCAATGGAGGAGACTTCGAATTAAACGAATTTGGTCTTTACCCAGCATGATTTTCTTGTTAAAATTAAAACTCACATTCATATCTTTATTTGCATTCCATAATGTTTGAAGATCTCACTAGGAGCTTAAAGCGTAAAAAGTATAAAATAACACCCATATTCTAAAAGGCTTCCCAATTCCTCCTCAAATGTTGCAATTCAGCTTCAATCAATGCTAAAGACGTCGTTTGTCACTTTAATCAATGTTAAAGATGTATATAATTGAGTAACAGATGAAAAAAAGGCGTTTATATGTCAATTTATAAACAAACTAGGCGGAATGTAGGCGTGTTTAAGTCTGACTTAATTCAGTTCACGACCAAGCATACCAGTGATAATGTTGAATATAAAATTAATACTTTTTTTTTATTGAGATCAGATATAATATAATAATTATTCAGTAACATAGAATAAAAAAAAATGTCTTAATTTAATCTTACCACCCTAAGGTGATCGGACCTGTAATACAGCACCTCCTAATATAACATCAAACGGAATCTATACAGGAGGTGCAATATCGCCTGAAGCCAAATTGTGCAATGGCGTCTGTGCTCCATACATACATTGTTATATGGCTATCGCTTTAGACCACGCATTGATGTACTTTGAGACTTGCAGGAGACAATAGTCTGAAGATGGGCTTTCATGTAAGCGGGACTCAATCGAAAATGATTACACTAGGAGTAGTGGTCAGGGCATCGTGTAATTAGTTTTCAATTGAATTTCTTGTCATGAAAGCCCACGTCTAACAGGGTAGAATGGAAGATGAAAACGTGTTGCACTGGCACCAAGTATAATGGGAATAGAGCAGGAAGATTATGATGAAAGCCCATATATATACAGGAAGAATTTTTAGTCACCGTCCAAATTTTTTCTAGGCATTATGTATCATACACTAACTCCATTTTTGAAAAAAAAACGTTACGTAAAATTTTCATATTAAATCATTTTCTCGAAATAATTATCCGCTCACTAAGTTAAACGTTATACTACACTTGCCGCGCAAACATTCAATGAAAAATGCAGCGCGCACCCCGCTTGCCCCCCGCCCCGCTACACCTGCGCGACACATAATTATCTATCGTCATCCCAAGTCGGCATCAACTTTTTATAGATAACTTTGTGATGTGATATCTCAATATTTTTGTATTGAGTGATACTAAAAGAAAAAACACGTATTCAATGGTTTTCGCCAAAGATTAATATAACAAAATTTGGATGGTGACTAAAAATTCTTCCTGTATATCTCTTGAAATTTTCTGGATTTACTTCTTGGTCCCAACATAACCTTACACTTGCAACCCCTGGAGGGTTAGGCAGAGGTGTAGGTACCTATAGATACAGTATCTTAGATTAGGAACTATATTTTTATGAACATCTAGTATACTGCTTAAAAGTGCATATACACCATACCGTTATGAAAATGGGTGGTCGCATAGTTACAAGAGAAGTATCTTCTAGACTGAATGGTCTTGTGAGAAAAGAAGAAACGAGATTATCCTTACTTTTTTACTTTTTTTTTACCCCCAATAAGGAAGAACCACAACCCAGACGACAAAAATACTGATTTTCCCGTTGCGTACCTATGTCATCATAATCTGCCTAGCCTTTTTTCAAACTATCTTGGGGTCGGCTTCCATTCTAGCCGGATGCAGCTGAGTACCAGTATTTTGCATGAAGAAACTGCCTATCTGACCTCCACAACCCAGTAACTGGGTAATACGATACCCCTTGATAAGACTGGATGTCAGACTTTTGGCTTCTGACTACTCGTAACGACTGTCAAAGATCTACAATTGACAACGGGACCGGGTCCAACGACTAAACGTACTTTGGAGGCACTGAGGAAACTTGTAATTATGGTCACCCATCCACGGAAAAACATCGGCAAGCACGGCTTAACCTTAAAAATCGACCCGTGCGGCTGTTATTATTTAGCCGCCAGCTCCTCTACCGTACCTATGTAACGCAACATAATCGATTGCGAAGCTAATAAACTAATAGGAGCCAATCCCAGGCCAGTCGGAGCGACGCAGCAGTAACAAGACATTAGTGCGGACGCCACTCAAATTGGCCTGCTCTCCTTGATTACAATTAACTGGCAAGTCGTAGCCGGCGGCCACAAACTGCCAGAGGAGGATCATCGTGTGAATTTAGGATACAAGTGTTCTGGTGCATGAAACTAATTGATGATAGGGATGAGGTTTGTTGGTGAAAAAATATATAGGCAGATCAGTTGAAGAAGATCTAGAAGAGGGAAGTCCGCTCGGATGGTTCTTACTTATGGTAAGGGAACTTCTCCCTATGCCCATTACCTACACCATCTTACTCCTATTTCCAAACTCAAAATAATTATAATTTTATTTGCAATATCGCCACGTGAAATATAAGTTTGCAAGTTTGTATAAAGCTCGGGGGCGTTGGAAACTCTGATTGGAAAAATGCTTTCAGTAAACTAATGTCTTTGAAAAGGCGGTTGTTCTTCTTCTTCTCGTGTCGATGGTATATATTCCGTCAAAAGAACTCGGCTCTATAGCTCTGTCGTTTGCTTTATTTCTGTCCTGGAGGTATCTACGTTGAAGGTAGAGAAGTTTGGCCTTAGCCCCTTCGCGCATGCGGCTTCCCTGGTAGCTCATAAACGGCACAAATGTATGTCTATTACTATTTTCATTTCTATTTTTTTTTTTATTTTTTTTTTAATCAGATGATACCTTTTATTTAGAATAGTTACAGCACGGATGACAACATTTAAGTTATTAGAGTAGCTATTTAAGTTAGTCTTATTATATTATTTTCTTTTTGTTGTTGTATAGACTCTTTTTTTAGTTACCATTTTTTTGTAAATGTGTGGACATTGTAGGCCTTATAGATTCCTAGATCCTTGGTAACTTTTTATTTTTTTCTACGTTTTGTAGTAAGCAACGACTTATTATCGGGCCTACGATGTCCTCCCATACTTAAGTACTAACGCTGTAACATAGAAATATTTTATAATATTTCTCCATCATTTTCCAAATGATTTCAAAAGAGTAACCATGGAGTTTCTTCCCGGTTCTTCTCCATAAGAAACGACTAACCCGAACCGAGCAATTTTTGTCGAGTTTTATAAGTGCCTATGTAGGCCTATGGGAAATAAAAATATTTTGATTGATTGATGACGTTTACTTGAGATTTGATCATTACCTAACAGCGACTCCGACACCTATTAAGCTTGACGGAATAGTTCAAATTCAAGTAATGAATAGATTCCTCCTCAGATTAACACCTTATCAACGGAGCACACACGTGAATAGATTCAGATTAGACGAATAGAATTTCTAATAGCCACCGCCACCGGTTACCTTGCTTCTAAATCTCATCAAAGACTTCATTCCGAGTAAACTGTAATACTGAACGCTAACAGTCAAAGACAGCGCTCAGCATACAAATATTGAAACAAGAAATCATAAGCTAGTGCCACCCACTTTCAGCGACAGAATATTAGTCATCCAACATCCGCTGCAGATGGCTTTACTAAACACTAATATTATTCTGAAACGCCCCGAACTGAACCAGTAACCTTGGTTCAAGTGAGACAGGGCAATCGAATCACACGTACTACACATTTGTTTTGGCAAAAGTTCAATAAAAGGTCCAACTGCGGACAGACAGGCCAGTTGATTCAGAGCAATCTTGGAGATTTTTTATTGGTCCTAGGAAAGCTGGACTAACAATGTAAGCACTTAGTTTGAGGTTACATGTGGTGCTGTATTAAAAACGCAAGAAGAATGGGTAGAAACGTAAACTCGGATCAGAATCAGATAGCAAAGTTTTAAAAAAACCTCTTACAACTCTCGAACATTAGGTACATTCATTTTAATACTTTTGAACGAAAAGTCCATTAATAAAAACTAAATCTTTTATAGATAAATCTTAAGAGAGCCGTAATAAATGTTCCAAGTTTATATGAAGAGATAGTGCTTTTTTTCAGTTATTATTTTTTTCGGCAGGATTGGAAAGGCTGTAAAGAATCTAGTAATCAGGTGGGTTTTTTCAGGTTATCGTTTCGAAATGGTCTCAGGTATTTACTGCGTGTCATTATTTCTGTCATAAAGGAGCACCAACTAAGAGTTACGAATGTCAAAATGGACTTTGGCAACTAGAACTACTTAAGTATTTAATTAGGTAGCAACTGTCTGCGTTCAAAGCGATAGCAATCGAATTGTAGATAAATTATGAAAAATGATCCTACTAATATTATAAATGCGAAAGTTAGTGAGGATGGATGGATGGAATATATGTTTGTTACTCTCAGAACGGATTTGGATGAAATTTGGCACATGAGTAGTTTTTAACCTGGATGTGTTAACATCGGATACTTTCATCCTGGTAGTACAATCCCGTGGGACAATAACCGAACTCCAACACGACGACACGGTTGGTGCAGTGGCTGAGCGATCGACTGCTGCGCTGCGTGTCGCAGGTTCGATCCCCACACGGAACAAATATTTGTATGTCCTACAGATAGTTGTTCCGGGTCTGGCTGTTTGTGTATGTGAGTTTAAATGTTTGTAAACGCACGACGATACACGAGAAATTCCTAGTGTGAGGCAACGTTTTTTTTTTTAAATGAATGAAATGAAATGAACTCCACGCATGCGAAGCCGCGGGCATAGGCTTGTGATAAAATAAAGGATGTCGTGTGTTTGTCTGTAAGAAATGAACAGATCTAAGTTTGATTACAAGCACATACCAATATATCTCTCTAGTTCTACATGTTTTTTTCTAGATACGAATGTACCTATGTATGAAAGGTGAAGTATATTTTGCTTTTCATTTATAAATATTCAGCGGTATTCATAAGACCATAATCGTAACAGCAGGCATAAAAGTCTAGTCATAATTACGATCCCGATAATCCTACATCCAAATTACCTACCAATCCACAAAACAGCCATAAACATGCACCGTACGCTTTCTAAAAGTTAAATAACACACATTCCCCAAACAATGCATACAGTGCGTGATTAGACACCACAGACGAACACAATCAAATTGCTATTCCATTGCGCAGTTTAATAAGCATACCGGGCTTAAACTAATAAATCAAACTGATTTGATTATTTACTGCCGACAGTACTGAACTGTTTGATGTAGGATTACATAAGGTATCTTGTGGCGGATTGTAATACAGCTTTGCTTTTTTGGAAATGTTTCTAGGCAACGATTTTTGAGTAAGGTATTGTTACCTCTGCTTTACGAGAACATTCTAGGATTACATTCGAGTCTAGAATGATCCAGTATGTCTAGAAATTCTAGAATAATCCTAGAATGTTCCACGATGGAAATGTCTTAAAAGTTCGAGAAAGTTCTGGACCTTTCTGGTACTTTCTTTCTCCACTCGAAGTTTCTTGAAGATGGATCGGCCATATCAATAGACGACAGGTTAGCGGGAATAGGCAATGGTCCGGTTAAGCAGACGAGTGTTTAATTGGTAGTGTTTTTAATTTATCCTATACCCGGTTCGTAACAGTATTTTACAGTCCCGCTCATGGAGAGGAGGCCTGTGTCCCAGCAGTGAGAACATTTTAGGCTGAGGATGATGATTATGATTTTGCAGTAACGAGCTCAAATATTAAAACTTTTAAAAGCGGTTTTCTCCATCTGTGTCTGTCTACATTTGTACCCACAAATCTGTAGTAAAATGTTTATATCTTTAGTTCTTTCTTCCGGATTTTCTGCAGTACCTATCTATCTATAAATTTACAAAAGTTTAGGAAACAAAGAGTATACAAAGAGATTCTGTCAAATGATTCTCCTAACATGCACTTACATACGTAACATTTGTTAACTCTGAAATAAGGTTATAGTAAAACAAAGGCAATACAAGTACTTCTACCTGTGTTGCTTTGTTCTACTATAATTGTGTACCTACTCTCTTCAGAAGACACACAGTACTTCACTGTTTTTTAAAACGAAATGTTCTGAGAATATTTTTGCACTGGGCACAATTTTTTGTCCCTCTTTTTATGACCTCGACAATATTACACTGCAGTCTACAAAAACTTCATACCCTAAATTAAAACCTCAGTTATCTTGGCAAATAATAACTTTTTCACAATTTCCTATGACATTTGCGTACAGCGTACAACGATGAAATCAACTGAAAGTCTGTGTAGCAAAGGTGACAGGAAGCGGGGTGCAACGGAGCGCGGCGAGCACCGCTGACTCAGGATAGAGATACCACTATCAAACGAACTCGAATCTAGATAGAAGTGGAAATTACGTGATTTTTCTTGGAAAGTTTTTGGTGGAATATCTCTGATATACCAGGTAATAAGAAGCAAAGTAAGGAAAGGCGTGGAAGCAAGTGACCCATGCCCAGATTCAGCCTAGCAGTAGGACATAGTGAAAGTTGAAAAAAGGTTCTTGCGTTATTTGAAGACTCATCTGTATTATTAGGTAATAAATGGTTTGCTTATAAAGTTCAAAATACCTAATGCGTAGGTAGTAAAATGATTTAAGTATCTGCAACGTGAATTGACATGTTAAAGAGTGTCCGATGTTTGACACAGCTAAACTAAAAACTGTTTACCATGTGAATAAATTACAAGAGTTTTTGAACAAAGTGTCGCGTCGCGCTTCACTACATCCTGTTAAAATCTCTTTTAATTTATTCACAATATTCAGCCATAAAGTGTATGAAACAAATGTTAGTGGTGCGGAGCCGCGAGTAAGCGATTTGGCACATTGCGCCCGAGAGCGGGCGGGGGCGAGCCACGGCATAATTACGTACCTACGAAATGTGAGCTGTCGTTTAAATCTTGCACTGCTTAAATTTGAAGCGAACTTCACTGAGGCCGTGTTATTAATTTAATTTTGTTCGCCTCTCTACTGGAACACGGCCATTGTGCTCCGGTTCACACGTGCCGCTCTGTGACCGCCTCTAAATCACCCCAAAAACAAAATCCCTTCGCAATTTAGATACAATTTTCTTGAAAAGAAAAGGATATTTATGCTTTAGACCTTCACAGATAAAGTCGCCTCAGCACTTATCAGGAATCTCGCAAAAAAACACAATATTTTACCCGCAGCCGAAAGATTTCGACTTTTCGAGAGCAATAACGCCACCCACATTCAAGATGAAAGTGGACGAGAGTAGACTATTGCCCGAACGCATTAGACTACCAAAGCTGAACAATTTAATGACGATTGACTATTCATACCACATTCAAGCGGTTGACCGCTTTGCTACTCTTGATTTAGAGTCTAATTATTCTGCGATCTCAGCCGTAGCGGACGCTTGCAGAGTACGTAATGAGAGGGGCGAGGTGAGGGTGCGGGGGGAGGGAGGAGTGGCGGGATGCAAAATGTTGCAATTGCATTTCCCCGTCAGAAAAACAGCTTACACTAGCAAAAATAATTAAGAGTATTAGTGGAGTCGGCGAGCGGAGTGTCGCGCAGTAAATAGTCTGCTAAATACCCACCTACATTTATTGGCGCGGGGACTTTGGGAAGGCCAGTGTAATGGCGGAAACAATTTTGCCTTTTAAAACAGTGAGCGCCTTTGTTTATAAACGCTTCCGTTGAACGAGTACATAACTGCGTGTTTCACGTGATTTAAAGTGATGTCAAAGTGAAAATAATGAGACTCGATTTTGTAATGGGAGGGTAGGTACGTACGCAGATCGTTACTCAACTTTTGAGTGGTTGTTACAAAAGAAGCTTTGTTAAAGCCTGAATAAAACCTTGCAAACCTAAATGAAAATCAAATAAAGCATCAATCTGTCTGTAGCATTCTAGGTAGGTACCTAATATGTAGGTATGCATGGGGGCAAACGAGTTTATAGCTTTCAATAAGTATATTTTAAAGTGAGTAAGATAATTAGGCGTAGTTCCTAAAAAACGTTCCAACCCACAAATTCAACATTTTGAGATTATTGCGATTAAAGTTCAATCTTATTTTTTTTAATACATAATATCCCACACCAAAATATTCCATCTTAGTGTAACATCTCCTGTTTTGAATCAATGAATAAATTAATGATTTATTTATTTTCAAGAATATAGGTTACATAAGTTCTTTAAATCTATGGGTTTTACTATATTCGGCATTTCAGCCGTATAAATATTTACGTTACTAAGGTCAATCTGATTTTTGAAAAATCACATTTTAGAAAATTGTTTAAGACCCCGTCTTATATTTTTGGGTTATTCCACACAGGTTGGGCTCTTTTAGTATAATACTTATTTGTGTTGATGAAAATCAACGTTACTTACGAGACCGTTGATAGTTTTTGGCGCGGGACTGTATAAATCTTTGAATGAAACATTGTTTTTCAGCCACTGTTAGCTAAAAGCAGACCACACATCCTTATCATCCAGTTTCTGACAGAAAGATTATTAAATCCAAGGCTTTCTTAGAGTGTCGATGGTAAATTTTCATTCAGTATATTTGGCCCAAAATTCAGCTATGCCAACTCTGCTCGCTGATGCAGTCATAAGATCGTTAAATGTGCAGTTGTCAGGGCATACAGCGCCAGATGGAAGGTGGGCCATTGTCTGTGGAGACACAAGTACACAATGCATACACACTTGAGATCTGAGCCGTCCATGAACCCTCATCTGTGGAGATTGTATTTGCTACGGCCTACTTGCTTAACTTAAACATAACTGGCGAAATGTGACTGTACTATTAGGAGGTACACCTCTGCCTAACCCTTCGGGAATTACAGGCGCGATATTATTAAAAATATTTTAACTACATATATGATACTAGCTGTCCCGCGCAACTTCGTCTGCGTCACATTTTCCCCGTTTTCGCAACATTTTTTATTGCTGCTCCGCTACCAATAGTCGTAGCGTGATGATATATAGCCTATGTCCTTCCCTAGGTTGAAATCTATCTTCTTGCCAAATTTCATTAAGATCCGATCAGCCGAGTGACTTTCGCATTTATAATATTTTATGGATACCTAAAAATTGCGGTTTTCGCAATTTTTCCTTTATATGTGCTATAAAACGTTGCTGCGTGCCTAATTTCAAGATCCTGAGTACACGGGAAGTACCCTAGTACTCCTAGTAGGTTTTGATTCCCTTGCGAATGTCGAAAATTTGCGGAAACTTGCGGCATAAACGGCTGTTTCTTTTCATTGCGTTGGCTTACAAGTTTTGTGATTTTTTTTACAGCTCCAAGGAACAGTACACCTGAGTATTTAATATAAATTCCATGCTTGATACCTCCACGCATTCCTGAGAAAAATGGTATTTTCAGACAGACAGACGGACGGACAACAAAGTGATCCTATAATGGTTCCGTTTTTTCCTTTCGAGGTACGGAACTCTAAAAAAGCACCGATGGAAAACTACTTAGCAAGACTTCGCAGCATTACTTTCACGACAGTTGCAGATACCTACATCCCCAGAGATTACCACCTACTTACCACCTAGATATTTTAATCCTTACTTATCGCCAGTCTAGAACTTAACTGACGCACATTAAACAATCGGCGATGCATCATTTGTCGTCTGTCGCCGAAGCCTTGACAACGGTCCGTCCCTACCAAAGCGGAAAAAAGATAATCCCCCAATTAAATTGAACCACTACCCATGAAATTGTTTACCTTTTGAGGTAAAGAATTTTTAGAATCACGACGTACATTTTCCACTAACGAAATGTTGAAATCTAAGGTAGGAAAATGCTAATATTGTGGTATTTAGGGAAATGATAAAAAAATGTGCATTCACGTGATTGGGTAGAGTAGAGAGCAGCGGAACAGGTACCAGCAAATCATTACACCTTCATTGGTATGATTTACCATTTCTGATGACTTTATTAAAGGTGTAAAAACGACACCCTTAACGAAGCCGAGTGGCACTTGTTCTTCTCGTCGTTGTGTTTTTTTTTTGTTCCGGACCATACTTGGGAACCTTCTAGTTACGGAGATATTGGAGGCCAAATTTCCAACTTTCTCACAAGTTTATTTTTTAATACAAGATTTAATGGTACAACTTTTAAAACCTCTATGGCTCCTGTACCTTCTGTACCTGTACCTTCAACGCACCCACCAGCACAATTTTTCGAATCCGTTACATTGACTCCTACCGCAAAACACCCCAAAAAAGCTTCCCAGCAATCAATTTTATCTGTTTGATGTACAGAATGCTTGGCTGACGGCTTCGTGAACGGTCCTTTTACATGTTGTATTACCACCGTAACGTATAAACTGGGGGGTTACTATGACGCTTAAAACATTATTGTTCCATTCCTATTCCAGAGTGGGAAAGAGATGGAGCTAGATGATTTGTATAACTCCGTCTCTTTTTCACTCTGGAATAAGAATGGAACAATAATGTTTTAGGACGTCATGGTACGCCACCTGGAATCTACGCCCCAATGGTTGATGCCCATATGTACTCATAGGCATAGACCGTCCTGGGAGAGTAATTCAAGGGTTTGAATGTCCTAACTTCTCCATAAAGAGATACCTAGCTTAATTGTACATTTCATCATGTATGTCGATATAGTTGGCCAAAATAATACGATGATGGTACAAATGAACTATTTTAACACTGAAAAGCCTAACGTTATCGATATAAACGTTTTGAATTTTGAATCTGACTTTAATTAAGCAATGCAGACCAGAAAAATACCTTTATGTGCTTCAATTTAACATTATATGGATCTATTTACCTACTTTCGCTTGTAGATCAATGTCCAGAGTCCTTGAGGTTTTTTATCTGCCATCAATTCATCAAGCAGCGGACATGTCCGGGTCTGTCCGAACACCCGGACACACGACAATGGGTAGCGGGACCCGTAGACGGAACCCATCGTCAGCAAACGTGCTCAAATCGTAGCACTCCCTGTTATAAATTACGATTCGACGCTAATGTCCCTAATTGAAATGTACGGGGACGTAGGGCTGTTTTTAGTGTTAGTTGGGAGATTTTGGGATTAGGTATAGGTTTTTTTGGGTGAATTCGGCCCTACTTTTAAGATTAGAGGAGACCTTTTTGTGATAATTTGTTGTTGAGCTTCGAAATGGTAAGTTTGGGGCAAAAACATATCTTCGAAGTATTATATCAATAATACTGAAACTGCGATTTGAAATATGTAAATCTATACAAATTAATAAAATTGAAGTATTATCTGTTTGTAATTTCAAAATAACAGTTTTTTTCTGAATCTATGTGATGGTGTAAACGGTACTTATAACAAACACATATTTTATTTTTTGCCTATCTTTCTGCCGGTCTGTCTGTCTTTTTGTTCCGACTAATCTCCGAAACTGTTGGACTGATTTTGACGGGAAATTGAAACTTGTTTAAGGAAAAGAACTAGGGTTTCGTGCAAAAAAAAATTAAAACCCTTGAAATTATTAACATATTCCAAAATTCAAATAGGGAAAATACTTTTATAATAATTTCACGCGGTCGAAGGTAACGGGCACCAGCTAGTCGTGAATATTAAAAAGCTACCTTTCATAAAATAACACTTAAGTTCTTCACTTTAAAAAACTTCTTTCCTCACATCTCCAAAAATCTAATTAGGTCAAACATTTTAAGCAGATTGGAGACGTATCGAAGAATTTATTGTTAGTAATTAGTCCGGTCCGAATATGGGTACATTTACGGGAGCGAGTTGGCATCGAGGCATCGCTGGCTTCCTCCCAACCCTCGGAGAGAAGTGGTCGCAACGTTTACCAAGCATTTGGCAGTCTTTCATTGCATAGTAGTGTGCATTTGCATCATTATTGGTTTTGAATAATTTCGTGTCACCTTTATCTTTTATGGGGAATGAAAGTTAAGTGAACTTGAGCTTTGAGCCCGTTGTAGACTTTTCGATTTTATATGAACGATATCGGTTTTTCGGGAAACATGTTGATATCGCAATTGTTTATAAAATCACGCAGTGTGTGCCAGAAGACGGGCGCCGTTGCCGAGGGAGGCCTAGAAAACGCTGGCGTGACAACTTAGATGCGTTTATAGGAGTTTGGCCGGAATGTCCGGAGAAAAAATACGCAGAAGAAAATGGGGAAAACCTTTACGAAATAGGTTAACAAATATATCAGTTACGAATTTGACTCCCACAAAAGGAAAGCAAAAACTCGTGGATACAAGAAAAAAATGCTTTCTGATAAATTGCTCATTGAAAGAATAATCTGAAATTCTGAAGATGGTTGTTAAGGATACCTTAGTAAAAAATGTTCTTGCTAAAAAGGCTTTATTAATAAACAAATAAATACTTAGGTACTTAATTACATTACAATAAAATCTGAATCAATGGAATGTTTATAACTAATATTATAGTGAAACTATGATATGTATCCGTTTAATATCATTTATTGCTAGAAATTGCTTTATATTCTTTGTTAAATAATATTTTTTCCAGACATAGCTAATATGATAATATACATAAGTATAACAATATGGCTCATGCACGCAACTCCTTCAAATAAAGCTAAATCGTCTCAGGCACTCGAAATTGAAGCCTAGACTATAATACATAGTGCTCAAATTGACTTGACAATATAAATAAATTCAACTATTTATGACTGTCAATAAATCACTTAAATATGTTTAATGTAATAATATTTTGCTATAATTTCACATTTTCCTTCAGATGTAACTTGAAAGTGTCCTTTTTTTGTAAACGCAGCTTTAATATATTTCATACTATTACTGATTTTCTACTTTTTAAGTATCAAAGCTTTAGTATTAGGCGTGGGATATAAAGCATTACAAAATTCTTTTATTACTTTGTAGACAACAAACCATGGAAAAAAATCAAACTTCTCACATTTTAACTTCATTTCAAGTTAAACAATCGATAAAATTAACTATTTAAATTGTATATTTTTCTAATAATTAGTAATTGATTAACTAATAAAGAAGGAAATCTATCATTTAGAATTTCAATTTAGGTACAATATTTTTATATCACAATTTCGTATTAACATCGCCAATAAAGAAATGACTAATGTCTTTGGCACTGTGCAAATTTTTATAATACATTAATCTGTCATTTATTTTTTTGAATACATTGCCGTATTTGTAAAAAAAAACTAAAATCTCAATAGATCTACTACTACTACTATCGCATGACCCTTTAAAAACTTAATAAGCCAATTTAACATTCTGTATAAAATTCATTCGTTGGTCTTCTAAATGGACGTTTTCTTGCTATAATAGCTTTGTTAAAGACATTCATAAATAAATAAGCTAATATTAATTTTACATGTTGAGAATTGCCATTAGGCAAAAAGAAAACTCAAGTTTAGCAGTTGCATTCAAAAAGTCGCGAACGCAAAACAATTTTGAGTCATATTACAAAGTCATACAACTCATAATACCTTGATAAATAAATAAGACATGAGCCTTGATACGAATTTGGTACCGAACGAGTAAGGATGTCCAATTCGTGTCACAACTCTATTCATCGATATCGATTGAAAAATATAAATACCTAATGTAATAATAACTTATTTTGTGACAACTACACGTTAACAGATTTCTTGGGCGAAGGCACACGCGGTGAATGTGAGTACATCTTCTTGAATAACTCAGGTATATCGTTGTCGGGGAACAAATCCTTCAAAATCGCTGAAAAATGTAAAGGGAAATTAGTCTTTGAACTTTATTTTTCGGTAGGCTCGGCTCTAAGCTCAAAATTCTATGAGGTGAGCAGATATGGGACTTGGGACAAACATGTACCGCATCACATGGCCGCGAAGTATGTAAGTAGTAGTAAGTAAGTCTCGAATCATATATTTTTTTTTTTGTTTAGCTGAAGTCTTTCAAAGGCACTTCACAGCAACTAAATAATTTGCGATTCAAAGCAGCCGATGCTTTGCAAATGGCAAAAATCAAAACAAGGAGCCTTTATTTTTTTCTCGTTTTATACATCAAAAATACGAGTCTGATGTTTTTTTATTAAAATCGTCACAATATAATTTTACAATAGATAGACAGACTTACTTTCAAGCAGCACTAAAATCAATCGTTTATTGATCTCCTGGTTTTGGAACAGATCAAATACTGTCAGCAAGCCTCTCCTGGCTGTGTCTGATCCTACAATGTGTCGCAAATCATCTGCAATTAAAGAACTTTAGCGTTAACAAATTTTCATAATACGGTATTTGGGTAGCGAAAAAGGGTTCTGCTGTTGCCTCCATGTTGGGAACATAATAAATGTAGCTATCCCAAAAAGTCGCAGTTAAGATGGAACATCAATTTCTAGCAAGCATTAGAGAGCTGTATTTAAAATTGAAGTGCGTACCACAATATCGACGACATTTAAACGGCCTTTAGACGTAAAACAGAAACGTTCCGGAATCAAACAAATCATGCTGCAAAAATGTACGGTTCTGTTTCTCAGTGTCCTATAATTGTCGCTACACGGACGTTCCAAACCATGTCAAAAAGAAATAAACTGGCCATTCTCAAAGAATTACAGATAACCAGCTTGCAAAATGCATACCTGAGCAAGCAGAAAGCAAGGCAACTTTAGCAGCAACCCTCGTCCTAGCTTTGGTTGCAGCGTCTCGGTTACCGGAGCTTGGACCGTTCCGGCTGGTCAACCACTGTCTAAAACATTCATTTGTTTATATTAGGCACACTCAACAGCAACAAAAAAAATATCGTTATGGTAAAATATATAATTGCTTACTTGAATGTCTTCAAATATTGGACGACGTTTCTAGGAGAAGTTAGGGATGATACGAATTCTAGCACCTTTCTGCAAAAATATAAACATTAGTAAGGATGGAACGAATTATTATCATCAATCAACCAATCTTAAATCAACCATGTTATGACTAACTTAGTAGAGTAAACTGGATACTCTTTATCAGTCTATAAAGATCGTATTGCTGAGGCACAGATCTCCTCTCTATGAGGTGTTCCTAGGCCGTTTTTAGGGTTCCGTAGCCGAATGGCAAAAAACGGAACCCTTATAGATTCGTCATGTCTGTCTGTCTGTCTGTCCGTCCGTATCACAGCCACTTTATTCCGAAACTATTAGGACTACACAGCTGAAACTTGGTAGGTAGATGTATTTTGTGAACCGCATTATGATTTTTGTACAAAATTTAAAAAAATATATAGATAAGGATATCCTCCCATACATGGAACTAAAACTAAAAAAAAAAACGATCAAACCTATACGTGTGGGGTGTTTGTAGATAGGTCTTTAAAAATGACATTGAGGTTCCTAAAACCATTTTTATTGAAAGTCAATCTTTTGAAAGATAGACACTTCCAAAGTAGTAAAAAGTGTGTCACCCCCCCTCTAATTTCTAAAGTAAGAGGATGAAAATTCTGAAAAAAATATGGGGATGTAGAACGTAAAAAAAACTTTAAACGAAAATTGGTTTGAATAAGATTTGATATGTAGTTTTTGAGATATGGGACTTTTTCACCAAACTGCAGCAGTAACTTTGTTTTTCATTAACTTACTATGAAAAACAAATTTAGTTTTGCGGTTGAGTGAAGGTTTACTAATGAATGACCGTTCAAAACATTGTTATTATATTGTTTGGGGCTATGGAACCCTGTGTGCGAGTAAGACTCGCACTTGGCCCGTTTTTTTTTTTTAACTTTTCCACACACTAGTAGTTTCGTCTTTTTATCGCAATAGTGATAAAATTTCTTCAATCGACAAAGCACCTGTTTGGTTTCGAAACCACGAACTCATAAGTCGGGGCCGATACCACCTTTACTAGAATTGTTGTGCAATAATCAATGAATCCCTTTACCCAATACTCAATAATATACCCAAAACTGGAACTTTTATTCTGCAGGTAATAGAAAAAATAATCAAAAGTAAATCAAACACGTACTTGTTAACTCTATCTGCAATCAATGTCCTAATGGGGGCGAGCAGACGTCTTCTTAACCAAAGACCTCTTATACCTAACACTTCTTCAAATAATTTTAGGGCCACACTTTCGTCGTTTTCCTGTAAAAAGAAAACAAACGGACATAAACCTTATAGCCTCTATAATTAGGTCCAAACTAAAAAAGACTTTTTCGTACCTCTTGTCCATCGGAAGAATTACCACTTTTAAATCCGTCGTAATAATTTTCTTCGTTCTTTCCTTGGAATACTTTTGAAATACCTGTAAATTAAGAATGTAAAGTTAACTACCGAATGAAATTACATCCTTGTTTCGGTATTGGTACCACCACCAGAGGAATAGTGCCAGCTCGTACACATCCGAGTGAGCCTCAGTCACTCGGATGTGTACGAGCTGGAGTGCGGGGTGAGGCAAGGGGGGTTAAGCTCACCACGCCTCTTCAACTTGTACATAAACCAGCTAGTCGGTGAGCTTAGCAGCACCAGAGTTGGATGTCATATTGATGATGTTTGTTTGAACAATATTAGTTATGCGGATTTAACGCTTTTCCTAATTCGAAAATTGCCAAGTTGTGTAAGACGAAAATTAAGCCATCGATATACACACACTATAGCTCTCAGACTGTTTCCAATTTTAAAAATCAAGTCCACATAATTATTTTGTCTTGTTTTCGTTTACAATGAGTTAAAGAGGTTGTACGAGGAGGTTTATATAACCATTTGTAATCCGTATGCTACTGGTTTTTCCATCTTACCATCCATGACTCCATCAACGGTATTCGCGAACTGATCAGGCATATTCTTCAACGTCCTCATTCCGGCTTTAAGAGAGTTAACTAGAAGAGCATCCAGCTAAAAAGAGTTGAAATAGATTATTATTATTCTTATACTGTAAACAACAGGAGCTCGTGGCTAAATAATAACAGATGCACGGGTCGATCTTTAAGGTTAAGCCGTGCTTGCCGAGGTTGGTCCGTGGATGTGGCGTCATGTTCGTGAACGGGCGCTGTCAGTTGTGACTGGTCATCTTTTAGCTGCCACGGTTTATTTTAACTACTTCATTTTTAATTACTGATTTAATCTTTTACTCTGGACGCTCTTAACTTGCCCATATTTCTACATTGTTCTCACATATTTGTAATTCTTAACATGAATGATGTAACCAAGATTTTGTAACATATTTTGATTTAAAAGAGTGTCCATGGAGTTTCTTGCCCGTTCATCTCCATAGAGATCTATGCTACGGAATGGGCAACTACAGTACTTTCATAAGTTATTATGCCTTGTGACTGGGACTGTAGCTTCGCGTTTTATTTTGTTTTTTTTTTTTTGACTTTCAAAAGTGCCTGTAATGGTCTAATAGGGGATAATCCTATTTTTTTTTCTTTTTCCGTCGTGTAGTTTATTGAAAAGTATTGGACACGTATTTTTTCTTTTTTCACGTTGTCATAAAATTACGGAGATACATTGAGTTGAAATGGCGCATGACGTCACATGTAGGTAAGTTTTATACCCACTTGTGACGTAGTAAGCCCCCACTCTCCAACTTTAATGAGTTCTAACTAAGTAATTTTTTGATATTTTGATAAAACAAAAAATATGTGTCTAATATTTTTGTATTACCTGTCTGACGGACAAAATAGAATGTCGTTTTCTTTACCCAGTCCGAACCCCTATTGAAATAAATGCTTTGACTTTGACTTTGACTTTGATGGTTGACCATAATTACATACCGAGTTTCCTCCGTACCTCGGAAAGCACGTTAAGCCATTGGTCCCGGCTGTCATTTGTAAATCATTGGCAGCCGGTCAGAAGCCAAAAGTCTGACATCCAGTCTTACCAAATTACTGGGTTGGAGGTCAGATAGGCAGTCGGTTCATGTAAACGGTTAGACTGGAAGCCGACCCCAAGATAGTTTGGGAAAAGGCTAGGCAGATGATGACTTATGACATAACCATGGGTGAAAAAACTGTCTAATTAGTTCCGCATTAATAGCGTTAAGTGATTGTTACTTTCATTGCTTCTTGCTGAAAACTTTATTTGCCGCAAGATAGCGTCTTGTTGTCGTTGGTAAATTCTTTATGCAAGACAAATGTCTTGTTGACATGTGGTCACTTTTTAATGCAAGATGAGAGAGAGCTCTCTCGTGGCAAAGCGTCCAGCAAAAAACATCATAGAATCAGAATTGTTCTAGGCTACAGGGAATCCTTGGATGTGTCATGCGCACAGGAATTATAAAGTAAGAGAGGGAAAGCCAAGATCACATTTGCAGCCATTATCAGCTACCTGACACTCGGGAAAAAAGCGAATAAATCAGAAATGATCTGATTTTCTAATAATTTAACTACTTAAATATTGATACCTTAAACTGAGACCAGTTTTTCCGGGGGTAATATATCGGAAACATTGGGAAATTGACAATGTCCAATTCGATCCGTTCGTCGCATTGGTAGTGTGCCTACATTTTAAAGGTAACAAGGCGTGTTGCTTGGATTCAAGTGGACACTTACCGTATTACTATGTTTCTCAGCCTGATTCTCAGGACTAAGGAATCCACCTAAATAGGCCGGAGACAACAACGTCATATACTTGGCATCCCTGGCCAAACTGGCCAAGGTTTGAAGGTAGCTGTTCAACATCCGTTTCCGACTCTCCAAGACTGATCTAGATGTATTCTGGAATGTTTTCTTTCCTGGGAACGGTAGACTACTCAGCTCGGGCCACTGTAAAGGAATTTAAAACGTATCACCTTGTGTTTGAATCAACAGAATAAACAGAATTATATTACTACTGACTTTATCTTTAACAGAAGCGTGTAGGTCATAAAAATCGCTGTATCTTCGGTATATGTGCCAAACCTCGTTGTCTGATAGTCTTGTTACTGCTATGGCATATATGCCAAACGCTCGCCCTTTGTCTTGTACTAAAGCTGTAAATATGAACATACATTATTAGAATTTTTTTAACTGAAGTTCATCATAATTATACAGCTTAAGTGTTTTTTAAGTTACTAAAAGCAAAATACCAGTGTCTAATGATATAACACTAGAGACCGGATTATCTGCAACTTAAAATCGTCGAAATATGCATCATAAATGCAACATAAGTGCAAAAAAAAAAAAAATTGGTTGTCTGTAAAGTTGGTTTACGGACGATAGTTTAACGTGACAACGTCATAACAAAACATTGATGCGGCGCAAGCGTACAATGAGCGTAACGGGACAATGAGTCATCCTTTTTCGTGCATGCAGCCGGCGTTCATCGATTTATTAGATGTTGTCACGTCAAAAAATCGAAGTAATTAGTAGTACTTAATTCTGAATACGAAGCAGTTTTTTTTCACTACATTTTCGACGAGATATTTTCATTTATTGATCAGCAGTACGTTTAGAGCCTTCATATTTTTATAATTTGAAAACGATCTATTTGGTCAATTTCTATTTTATGGGTACTCTCGCACAGTTTTGCATTGCAAGTTAGTTAAAATTAAAGGAAACATGCCCAAACATGCACGATATGCCGCATTTCATCTAAAATAAGGAATATATTCAAAAAACAGCCATAAAAACTTAGATATACATACCAGTTTCAATAATACTCGCTGTTAAGGGCGACATCAAGTTTTTAGCATTCCGACTAATTTCAGAGTGAGACAAAGATAGATTGCTAGTGTTGGCTGATGATAAATTTGATGGACCTGAAAGAATAACAATTTATTAAAGCAACATTACTAAACCACTTGAAAAGTATTAAATAATTTGCAATTGTCTTTTTTTCAGTTAAGTAAAAATAATCGGAGACCTTTTGACAAATTCGGTTTTTAGGTATCGCCCGAAAAGTTCCGAACATTTAATTAGTTGACATTTGAGAATTTAAATTGTAAAAATAAAACAAATAAATTGTAACCTGCACTTTCATTGATCATCCTCTGCGCCAGATTGCCAACAATATCCGATCTAGACCTATTATGCCTTGTTCCGGGTACTGGCAACATATCGCCTGAAAATAAACACTATTTTATAGTAAAACATCGACTTTAAAAGCTGGTAACACTACGCACACATAGACGTGCGTAAGAAATAATCTGTAGAACTACACTATCACATCAGTTCACTATCAAAGTTGAGAAAGAAATATAGATCCTGTTGCAAACCAAGTAGGGAGGAAAGGGGGGAGGCTTTAATGGGTTATGCAGGGTAGTGTTACAACGATACTCAAACTTAAGCCAAGAGTTCAGCTTGTTGTTTCCTGGTCATTTGATATCGATAGGTGTCAAGTCTGTGAAATTTCACCTGTTAGTTTGATATGTAAGTATACAGGGTGTAACGGAAAGGGTATATACATACGAAAGGGTGTGCTACAGACCATCAAACTGAACATATTTCTCCATCGGACATACATCCTAATAGCGAAAAAAATATCAGCTACCCCATACATTTAAGTCGAATAGGTATTGCAATTTTGTATGAGGCAGCACATAATTTTTTCGCTGAAAAACATGAAACATGATCAGTTTGATGGTCTGTAGCATACCCTTATGTATGTATATAACCTTTCCGTTACACCCTGTAGACCAAAGAAGAATGGAGGAAAAGTCTGTTGTTTATAAAAATCAATAAATTTTTCAAATTTTTAGCTTGTATTTTCGTAAGAAGATTGAGTATTGTTGCTACAGTTAAAGTACCTGATTCAAAAATAGGACATATCGAGGTCACGTCATATGATATTTTATTCAACATAAAAACTGACACTGACTGACACTGGCCGGTAAATTGCAAAAAAAACATTAAAAAAAAAAATATTTGTGGGCCACCCTGTCGCTTCCAGCGAAGCCGAAACGCTGTTTACACCTTGTATATGAGTGATTAAACCGACACCTCACAATACTGAAATTTTCTTAACCTCGATATGCCTTTTTTTCAGCCGGTTACAATTATTTAAATTTTGGAACACTTCGCCCGCAACAGTAAAGTAACAGAGTGGTGAAAAAGAATTAAGACGAAGAAACAGGGAAAGGTATCTAACTAGCAATAATCAGGTTGCCGATGCAAGGATAGCTACAATACGCAAACAACTATGTGTTATGCCGGCACTTCACTTGGCGTATTTGTCACAATATTCGCATCATCTAGTTAATACAAAATATACCTTATTACAATATAAACAAAGGTTATTTTGTAAAGTCAGGGAAATTATTGTTAAGCTTACTGTCCGTATATTTAAATCACAACTGTCATTATTTGAAATGGCTATGACAGCGCAAATCAATGTAAGGTGTCAATGTATTTAACAATTAATTTCCCTGTCGGCATGTACGATACAACGCGAACATTTGCGCCAATACGCCAAGTGTAGTACCAGCATTATGGTCTAGAACTTCACTTTGAAATGTAATACCAAACGCATTGCATTTAGGTAGAGTGTGGTTCTTGTTACTTGGTACTCTTCGTGTGAGGGAGCGAGGGAACGTCGACGACTTGCTCGCAAGGTCGTACTTGTATTTCGACTTCAGAAACAACTTTGGCAACTGATTGAGACATGACTTCATAATTTTCTTGCATTTGTCTGCACATTTTGGATGGGTTTGCATGGTAAGTTGGGCGGAATGGACAGTTAGAAAAGTATTAGTTGTTTTAAAGGAGTTTGGTTGTGTTACTTACCGCTGTATTTTCGCGTGTCTGGTTTTTCGTCCTTTTTTATGTCATTATTACTGTAACAAAATGTTTTTAAATTTAAAGTCATGAACATCTCCCTGCCGTTTCCCTGTTACTTGGGGTCGACGCAAAACGTTTTTTTGTTCCATCCTCCTCTGTCAACCATCACGCTATCATTTACTCCTTTTCACTAATTTCATTAGTTTATTTTAATTTTAATGTATGTTCAATATAAAGGGTGTAAAACACCTCTTAACGAAGCCGAAAGGCACCGGTTCTCCCTATCCTGGCGATCATTTTTTTTTTCTACACCATACCTGGGAACCTTCTAGTTACGGAGATATTAGGGGTCAAAGTTCCAACTTTTTGACAAGTATTTTTTTTAATACAAGTTTTTAATGTAAGATTTCTACTTTAACCACCTCCACGACCCCCGTACTATTCAATCCGTCCATCAGCACAATGTTTTGAGGGCGTTACATTGAGTTCTACCACAAAACATGATTTTACACCCCCCAAAAAAAAGTAGTTTCCCGGCAATAATTTTTGCGTTAAGTTACTTAGTTTCATGTACAGAATGCTTGGTTGACGGCTTCGTGATGAGGTGATTTACAAGGTGTATTTACATAATTGCATAAAAAATAAAAGTTTAGTTACAATGACATATTCATACCTGCTTTTATCAGAACCGTCTTCGCTATCCAACATAAAGTCATTTTGCCATGATGGGTCGTCCTGGAAACCAAACAATGTAACTAAATTATATTTGTGCCGGATGAACGATTAAAACGATACGAATTTGATAAAAATAAGTAATTGGTGGAAATATCGATTTGAGTTTCTTTTAAGGTTGAAGCTACAGGATCACCCCCGAAATTCAAATCTTACTTTTTTGCGTTTTTTGCTAGGTTTCATTTTGATTCAATTAAGATTTGCGGCCGTAACAAATATGGCTTTACTAAGTTACAATCATTAAAATCATCAATACAACTAACCAAGTTAATTTAATCCTATTAAATAACTTTTTAAATAGTCATTCCATGGGATTATACGAACTTAAAGGGGTTGTATTCAGGACTTTAATGACTAGGACTATGTAAATACACACGTTTTACGGCCGCGTATCACGTTTTGTTTAACATACAGACTGTCACTAAAATCTAAGGAAAATTTGAATTTTGCGGGCTACCCCTCGCTTACTCGCTACTGTCGCTTTTACCTTACTTCGTAAGATCAAATTAAACTACGCCGGTTGCCAATAAAGGATTAGGCAGCGGTGTTCCTACAGCGGTATGAAGAAAAAGAGGTAAGTTTCTCATGCTCCACTGCAATAGGAATATTCTTCTCCCTAGTGACCTACCGTGACGTCACAAAGCAGTATTATTTCATCTCATTCCAGAGTAGGAAAGAGATGGCGCTAGACGTCTTCTATAGTTCCGTCTCTTTCCCACTTGCAGTGACATTAAAACAATACTGCTTCAAGATTAAGACGTCAATGGTAACCCCCCAAACGGCTGTTATGACTGAGATCTTCAGGTGCTGATAAAACGGTATATATCAAAACAAAACCCACCTCTAACGCATCACAAACACACTTCTGCACATCATCGAAGCATATCACAGGATTGTTAGTAAACTCCTCGCCTTCCGTCGTGATCTTTCTCACTAGTTCACCGTAGCCGTTCTCCGGTAGACCCATCACGGTGGGGCGGGTGGGGGCTAGGTAGAGATCGCACAGTTCTAGTGCGGACGAGCGTAGGTTGTCTAGCACGGCTTTTGATGTGTGGGACGCATCTAGAAAGTAGACAAAAATATTAATTTTTAAAAGGAACACTTTTGACGTTAAAATATGGTTCATGAACCGTAAGGTGGTAGTCATAGGAATAGCTGATGTGAAAGTATACGCTAGACGAGTCGTGTTGATGCCACATTTGGATGTATCTTCCTTGTAGCTCCCGTCATCGTTAATTTAGCAGAATAATTTATTTATAAATCATCAATCACATCAGCTTGGGCCAGTTGAGTTGAGTATAGCTAGCTATAGTAAGTGAAATGGCCTAAAGCGAAAATAGCTTTCGATTTGTGTCATATTTGACGACACGGTTGGCCCAGTGGCTGACCCATTGACTGCTACTCTGCGTGTCGCGGGTTCGATCCCCGCACGGAACAAATATTTGTATGATCTGCAGGTAGTTATTCCGGGTCTGGCTGTTTGTGTATGTGAGTTTAAATGTTTGTAAACGCACCCACGATACAGTAGAAATTACTAGAGATGAGCAAAGTTTTAAAAAAAAAGATATTTTAAAAAATAGACAACTTACCAGCTTCATTCAACTCAATTTCCAACAAATACTGTGCATTCGACTTCCAAGCCGTAGTTGCTCTCAAAAACTTCAGTGACCTTGAAACTTCTTCTGAGACTTTTTCCACATTGGCAGTATGGGCGAGCCCTTCTTGAGGTCCTAAAGTAGCCCTTCTTGCTTGGAGAATACGGGTCAAGTATTGTAACGAGGAAAGCTTTTGACGGTCTTGCAATTCCCATTCGCCGGCGCTGTCTCTGGAATGCTGGAGTACGTGATACATTTAAAAATCTTATGTTCCAATTTTGGTGTCCAATAAAGTATATTCTATTCTAAATTTAAAATGTCGTCTCACGACGAGTCAATGTTTTGTGGATTTTTAATCTAGATGGGATCTGGATGAGATGAGAATAAAAGGGACAACAGGATCATGGTCTCCTAATATCCTGTAAACTTGTACTGTGTACAGTCAAGACATTACCTATAGTAAAATATTATGCTAGTTTAATAATGTGGAAATGTCTAGAGTGGTCTTCTGAAGGCAGAACCATGCAGCTTTAACATGAGCAGCGGCGTTAAAGCCTAACACACTTACAATAGGGGATGATGACTATTTTTTTTTTGTTTGTCTATCGCGTAGATTATTGAAAAGTATTGGACACGTATTTTTTCTTTTTTCACGTGGTCATAAAATTACGGAGATATATTGAGTTGAAATGGCGCATGACGTCACATGTAGGTAAGTTTTATACCTACTTGTGACGTAGTGAGCCCCCACTCTCCAACTTTAATGAGTTTTAACTAAGTAATTTTTTGATATTTTGATAAAACAAAAAATACGTGTCTAATATTTTTGTATCAGGCAGGTAATACAAAAATATTAGACACGTATTTTTCGTATGACTGACAAAATAGAATTTCGTTTTCTTTACCCAGTCTTTATCCCTATTGCAATGCCTTTCATTTTCATAACTCTGCAACATTAATAAACTTTAATATTTCGAGCTAACAAACCAATATAAAGGGTGTAAATAGACCTTTAACGAAACCAAAGGGCACTTGTTCTCCCCGCCATTGCTATCATTGTTTTGTATTGGACCATACCTGGGAACCTTCTAGTTACAGAGATATTGGAGGTCAAAGTTCCAACTTTTTCAAAGTATTTTTTTAAATAAAATTTTGAATGTTATAATTTTACTTTAAATACCTTCCCGACAACCACACTACTCAATGCATCCTTTAGCATGCAGTAGTTTTGAATGCGTTACATTGAGTTATACCGGGATATTCTACCCAAAAAAAAAAACCAGCAAAACTTATTGTGTAGAGTTACTTAGTTTTATGAACAGAATGCTTGGTGGAGGGCTTCGTGAGGAGTTGGTTTGTACCTTGTATTTTTCCTTACAAAACGTTCGGATTGCGATTGAAAATGCAGTGTGTGGCTCAACCTTATTTTAGGGAGCTCAAGGCTTCCTTTACTAACTGATTATGTACTTACTAATTTCTGTATGTCTTTCTGCACAAGTTCCACAGTGGCGTCCAACTCTTCAGCGTCAGTGCAGCAGCGGATGACTACAAGAAACAGCTCGGATGGCAGACATGAATCTCGGCAACACTGTTAACATATAAAACATTAAAGTCATAACAAATTCTGATTTGTGAGTTTGGGACATCTACCAAACCACACTGGGCCTGCGTAGTTGATCACCATCTTGCGGCGAGACTCAAAGAACCAGGCCAGTGTACCAGCAGTGGAATCATTTATTTAGGCTAATTGTAGTACATTATTTCGAAAAAAAAAAATGTACAAAAACGTTGCAAATGCAAAAGCTCTCTCAATGTCCCTTGCGACATATTTTAAAGACATAATACATACCCTCCTGTAATATAAAACATATGAAAAGCACTTACACTCCTTACAATAGTCCTGTTAATATTATCAGGATCACTCAGCAAGTTGATCATCGGACGTAGCACTACAGCTGATAACAATTCAACCAGTATAACTTTTAACGAATGGCATCGCCATGCTTCTTCTGGAGCGACTAGGTATAGGACAGCTTCGGAAACTTCACACAGTAATTCTACGAATAAAATAGAATTTTATTATTAGTTCGTTCATGTACTAAGATCAACAGGTCTAACAGGTTGAGAGATATTTCTCGACGGCATGTAAAGCCAAGTGAGAGGCCCCGAGCGGCATAAAAGCTCTGACACCAACTTAGGCACTAATCACACGAAAAAGAGAGATCATCTAATAAGGGTCGATATGCCACTAGTGAAGTTTCAAGGACATTTGACGAGTGGTGAAAAGCATAAGGTATAATTACCTTATGCTGATGAAAAGCATAAGGTATAATTACCTTATGCTGATGAAAAGCATAAGGTATAATTACCTTATGCTGATGAAAAGCATAAGGTATAATTACCTTATGCTGATGAAAAGCATAAGGTATAATTACCTTATGCTGATGAAAAGCATAAGGTATAATTACCTTAAAAAAGCATAAGGTATAATTACCTTATGCTGATGAAAAGCATGAGGTATAATTACCTTAGGCTGATGAAAAGCATAAGGTATAATTACCTTATGCTTTTTACCAAACATAATTATCTTCGTCATTTCTGTGTAAAATTTGGTCCTTAGCAGTAACACCAAAATAATTTAATATGCATACAAACTTTTGAAAAGGAACAAAAAAAAACAAAAAACTGAAATTTCCATTATAGGTGTGTTTTGACCACTTGATAGTTTTAACAGCTTAATGCCCTAAAATATCATCTCAAAAATATAATGATTAACTTACCATACTCTTTATCTGCATCCATACAATACATATCTCGACATTGCTGCCTGTTTTCTATAGAGCATTCCAGATCAAAAAATATATCCTTGAGAGTCTTCCCACTGATGTTTTCTGAACTGTCGTAAAACTTCGATTTGCCGAATGTTTGTGCTTCTGCAAAAATAAAAACATAAAACGGATTAATTTAATAATTTTAAAATGAAAGTCAGAAAATGTACCGGACATCCGCATGCTCCGCAAAAGCAAGGATTTGAATTTTTAATAGCTAAAAGATGGAATGATAATAACCTGGTGGCCAGTAAACATCAGTGTCGCTTTTATTTCTCCTGTGTGTTTTCTTTTCCTCTTGTTTCTTGGGACTCGGTTTAGATGTCCCGTTGGGCATGTCTTTGGCACTCATCAGATCTACATGTTTCAACCTCACTCTTGACTGTTTGAACAGTTTTAAATGTGTTGTCAACTCTTCAGGAACTCGGGTGGAGAGAAGGTGGATCCAATCCACAGATTTGACTCTGAAATATCAAATTATACTATTATTAGAATTCTAGACTTGTTTTTGGGAATATAATTCTCAACTGGTAGTAAGGAGTAAAGGAAGAAAAAGTTTGTTTAATTAATAAATCACAAAATTTAACATAATACTATTTTTAAAAAAGGTCTACAAACTAATAGTTCTTTTCATTACTTTTGTAATATAATTGACTTGAGAAACATTACATGTTGAATGATAAAAGAAACTAATTTATATTCACCTATTAGCTACATTAGCACCAGCAGCAAGCACCAATCTTTTTATAGAATGGTTTGTTAGTTCCTCGTCACTTGTCAGAATCTCATACCATGGAGTCACATAATCATTGATGATGATCGTTATTATCTCATTAAGAAATGAATCCACCGTATCACTACCTGTGATTCTGTTGTCATATTTTGGCAAAGTAGTTTCTTTTTTGAACAGTTCCAAAACCTGCAATATTGAACAAAAAAGGTTTAAATTAAATAACAAGGAATGTTTGTAGTTGTTTTAGTGAAAATGCTATTCTTATTTAGTCTTCTATTGAGGAAAAGTAAGTCAACCATTGGTCTAAAATGATTTTCATGATTCATTCTTTTTTAAAGTACATGTAAACTAATATTATAAAAAGGAAAGATTTGATTTTTGTTTGTTATGATTTAACTCAAAAACTACTCAACTAATTTAATTTTCTTTTCACCATTAGTAAGCTACTTTTTTTACCAAGTAACATAGGCTATATTATATCATAAATATAGCGAGCGAAGTCGCAGGGGAAGTGCTAGTACTTAATAAACACAATAGTCACATTTTTCATTGGTTTTAATTGAAAACAAGGAAATAAACATACCTTAGGTACTTGTATAGAAAAGTTTGACTGTTGTAATGGATCGTCCAGACAGTCCAAATCAACAGTGAATATCTTTTTGTTGTCATATGTGAAGTAGAGAATTGTTATTACACTGAAAACAAAAACACAATCACAAAATGTTAGACTATCTAGCAAACTAAGATGCTTGAAGAGTTCCAATGTTTTGTTGCAAGTAAGCACCCGATCTTTGATCGAATTTCGCTGACCGTAACTTATAGAAAAGGTGTCTTACATTACAACTGCCGATTAGATAGCCTATCAATTTCCACAACAACAACGCTCTTAAACTTAAACGCGCAAAGTATATAATCGTAACAGACTACTCCCTAACAATAATATTATTCTTGTAGTACGAATTACGCCTTCTTATCTACTTACCCAGCTAGAAAGGAGACGATGAACGCAAGAAACGTTAAATAGAACCCAAAACCAAACAATCCTGTGATGATAACGGTTACAAGGCCAAACCAACCGAAAATTCTAATAGCCATGTTTGTATTCTATATTGAAATAACTACAATTTACAATATAATAACAAAATAAAAGTGAAAACAAACTTCAACGCCTCAACTCTTGACGATTTATTTTTGTAAATTTGACTTTTGCCATCTGTCAAGACGCTTTAGTGATGAGCGTTGAAAGTTGCAAGCAATACTATACTCTTACTCTTTGTTGCAAGCGAATAACATAAAACGTTATATCCTTTAAATTTTGACATGGTGTCTAATAACAGCTGTGTTAATAAATTAGTTTTAGCTTAGTAATAGAAGCAAGAAAATTTCAACTTACTATTACGCTACATTCAAGCAACGTAAAAAAATTGGTTGTCTGTAAAGTTGGTTTACGGATGATATTTTAACGTGACAACGTCATAACAAAACATTGATGCGGCGCAAGCGTATAATGAGCGTAACGGGATAATGAGCGTAAAGGGACAATGAGTCATCCTTTTTTGTGCATGCAGCCGGCGTTCCTCGATTTATTAGACGTGGTCACGTCAAAAAAACAATGGCAAGCTGTTCAAATGTGTTTCATCCGTAATTTGAAAATTTAAATAGTTACTCCAGTTCTTACTAAAACCAGAAAGATAAATTTGAAAATTGTTATAATACGAAATTGGTTTTCTGTACCGTACGTTTTTTATGTCCCATCCCTAGCTTTGACGTTTCAGTGACGTAAATGATCAGTTTACGGAGATAGCTTTGGAGTTCTAAAAAAAATAGCAAAAATCTCTTTGAAGGCATGTGATCTCTGTGCTGCTTCAAGGCCTATATACAACGAAGTACTTACAATAAAACTATGGACTTCATTTTATATCAGTATTTCATAATTTATTGACTTACCATCACGCCTGTTTTCCCCGAAAGGTCAGGCAGACGTGTACTACTGTGTTATCTGTTATCTGTGATAAACATCCTAGATGAACTATTTTTCTCCACATTTCGCCATCAGCTCCTCTTTATTAATAACCATATATTCAGGTTAAATTAAATAAAAACAAATTCTGCATAACAGCATTTTGATTTATTGAAATACAACACAATCACATGAACTGTTTATACAGTAGGTGTAGATAAAATAGTCTTGAGACTACCTACCTAATAATACTAGTACAATAATTTTATTGTCAAACATGTCAAATGAATAATTTTAACATGATGGTTCTTTACACACTGAGGCCACTGTCCTCAAAACAATACACTGTGGAATATTTTGTCCAATTAAATGCATCTCAAGTATGACCATCGGCAGATAACGACCATGTGTGCGGTGCAGTCTTAATTTTAAAATAATGAATGTATAGAATAGATTTTCACAAGACTAAAATAGTAGCGAATATTCAGAAAGTGCGTTAACAATTTTATTACTTATCAAAGTTATCAATATGTGCATAAAAATACAATTTTATCATTCATTGCCAATAACTTTACAATTTCATAAAAAAATCTTTTCATATTTATGCTTCCAAATTTTGATTTTATTAACCACTCGAATTAGGTGACCATATTTATGAAAAACATGAGATTAATTACACTAAAGCTCATAGGGTAGTTGACCACTCTTAAACGAGAATTTTGTTGACAAAGTAGGTTATAAAATAATGATTCTAAAATTTTAGAATTTATAACCGACTGTGGCAAACCCCGAAAAGGCGGATAATGTTTGTCAATCTTTTCAAAATAGTCAAATACCCTATCACATTATTTACATATTAGGTATACTAATTTAAACAACGTTTAATACACAACCTTTTATTATTAATGTGTATTATGAAATATTAACACAGTAAAAGTAGAAGCAATGAAGCAGTATACTAGGTGTAAGGGACACTGCCGCGAAAACGCTTACGCCATAGTCAGTACGTCATCACGTGGTCAGCGTTTTTGCGTGGGTCTATCTTACACCCTGTATAACTTAATAATAAAACAGTTCCAGCTATGATAATGATGAAACTAGAAAAACGGAAAAGGTTGTATCATTTCTAATAACAGCCTACTTTAGGTTACCCTATTTTTTTATCGAGTGACTGACAATGTAACACCTGTAATTTCACACAGCATAATTAGACAGGCCATTGATAAGGTGTTTTTGATATCATAATAATATTGTATAACAAACTTTTTGTTGAGATATTCTCTGTAGGATGATTTAGGCATTGGGTTACTAGTTACAGATTTACAGGGTGAGTATTTGGCCAGGGCCCGAAGGCATGTTTAAAAACTCGCCTCTATAGGCAGCTAAACTGGGTTGAAAACTGTTTTTTTTTATTTAATGATTTTTTTGGGAAGCAAGACTGGCCCTTATCTACCTCTTACTCCAAGATGTAATTATTATCACATTTTTATAAGAAATTGGAATTCCTTTAAGTCAAATTACTTAAGATACAAATTGTGAAACATCAATAAGCTTATAATATTTTGGTGTATTTACACCACTGCATTTAATTGACTATGAAATAGTTCAGACATATTTTATGGGAACATTGAAGGCAAAAGCATCCATACTTTAATAACATCATTTACTCTTTTTGAACAATTCACAATTTGATATTTTTACTGATACAATATGAAAATGACATTTACATATTTATACAAATTTGATTAATGAAGATTGGAAATTACAATGAAATTTTGGCAACTTTAATTTTATTTATTTTCTTTTGCAATAGTATCAGACACTTTTCCCATAGTGTAATCTATGAATATGGAAAAATTAATAGCAAACTTTTAGAAAGCAAGATATTTATAGTTGTATATTACTTGACGGACATTTTCTTACCATTTGATAAAGTTATCAATATATTTATACATGTATATATTTTATTATAAATTAGTATCTTCGTTAACTATGGCAATACAGACAAAAGATAGAAGCATTATTGCTTCAAGTTATACAAAATCCTTTTAACTATAGGTACTTTCAGATCTATTTATTAACATAGAATAAATAAATAACTAATCAAATAATTTTGCTGTAATGCATTTTGTTATAAACCCTTTGAACAACATTGATAATACATTTTCAAATATACATTTAACATCATTTATCTTAGTCTGTGAAGATGAGGATAAGTAGGAATCATACTACTTTAAATATAGTAGGTAAATATTGTAAGATTCCTAAAAAAACGACCGACAAGATTATAAAATGAATTGATAAATATAATTTAGGTTACGCAAACGCATGACCAGTGTCCAATCCGCCCACATTCAAAGGGTCAAACTGCTTAAAATAGCCTCTCATTACAGAAATAGAAACCAAATAATACCGCATGAATTAGAAATCGTAATTCAAGACTTTGGACCATCATTCTGAAACAGACTTTATAACCACGACATAAATACCATTATCGTACACAAGGGCTATTCGACTATAACTTTGCACTCTTACACTTTATACGTTAATTTGTTAGCCTGTAGAAAATATTATTGCTTTGTCGTATTCTACAACGTATTGTGTACATTATACTAACAAGAGCCATCCGGTCGGCGGATAAACTGAATTAAAATTGAACTAAACTTGCTGCAAATTCGAGCTAAGTATGTACTTCCAATTGGGGACATTAGGTTGTTGAACTTTACCCAATAGGGGATAATCCAATTCTTTTTTCTTTGTCCTTCGGGTAGTTTATTGAAAAGTATTGGACACGTATTTTTTCTTTTTTCACGTAGTCATAAAATTACGGAGATATATTGAGTTTAAATGGCGCATGACGTCACATGTAGGTAAGTTTTATACCTACTTATTTAACTGTGTTTTACTTGTTTAACTTTAATGAGTTTTAACTAAGTAATTTTTTGATATTTTGATAAACAAAAAATACGTGTCTAATATTTTTGTATTACCTGTCTGACGGACAAAACAGAAAGTCGATTTCTTTACCCAGTCCGATCCCCTATTGCCATCAGATATTGTTCAGTTATTATGGCCATAGGATGGCTTATATTGTGCTCTCTATTAAATAGCTAAAACCTCATCTATATAATACGGCGACAAAAGCCAGCTACTATTTACTTATAATAAAACCATCAACATAACTCTTAAATCATAAGTTAACGTAATCTTTTCCATAAATAAGGTAAGTAGTAGAAATAAATTAACAAATACTTAATTCCCCTTTGCTATTACTCAAAATATACACTCATGGCAGACCCAAGATAAGTTTTCCTATAGTTAGTTGTAACATTAATTTCTATACATTATATTACATCATACTCAACAAGAATATCAACAATGGACTCAATAACTATTACTAAATAAATACATGTACTTACATACAATTGTTTTGTATATTACGCATACCTAGGTATATAATGCTTACATACACTTGAGAATTAGGTAACATCCCGGTAGGTCATATTTTTAGTTAAATACCATGGAGGCAGACCTTGATCCCACTGTGAAATCTTTGTATTGGGAGAAGACACAGAGCTGAAAAAAAAAACAAACCACTATTACTCATTGTCACGATCAGCTTTCTATCTGCTCGTAGAATCAAGGACATCCAAGTACACCATGAAATCACCAACCACAACCTACATGGTTTATTTTATTTATTGAGTTTGATGACTGATAAACAAACTGATAAATACTGGCCGCTAACAATGAACAAGGAAAAAGAATGTGACGTAAGATGACGATTATCATTTCGTCGTGCGATACACTATCTTAAAAACGCCAATAAAATTAGTAATAATCCACAATTTGGTGTTTATAATAATTCGATTAATATTAAAACTAAAACGCCGACCTGTTATCAGTAAAGCTGTACTCTTGTCATATCACGTCAAAAAGATAAAATAGGTACTGATTGTATCGTTTCACTTCCTAAAGATAAAAAAAGAGTATGGGTACTTTGGTGTGGACTTGAAAAACTTGAAGGTTCATGGAAGGCAAATATTTACCAAACAATATTTTAGGTAACTTTGATAAGAATATGTAGCGTGTATGAACAGCATTAACAACAATTCAAAGTATGTTTGGTCTGTATTACTATTGCTCTATCTTTATCAGATAAATTATATTTCTAATGTATAGTCAATTCGGTTGTTATGTCACAGTCTACAAAATCGATTTTAATCAAATAGGTTTGTTTTTCATGGACATGAGACATTACAAAGTTATTTAAAATCATAGTTGAATTTATAATAATTGTAAATAAATAGACAGACACATAGTGAGTACTCAGCGTCAAAAAAAATCTGTGGAAATTGCTATAGTCTTAGTTAAAACCTTTGTCTTATGAAACAAAGCCCAGTAGTGCTTTAGAATCTCAAGTATGCACAATCTAGTAAAAAACAAGGTATAACTGACCTTATCCTTAAGTTGTTGACACATATGGAGTGCTGCCGTCAGCATGAACAACACATCACTCAGCCACGGGACAGCACAGTCCGCCTGACAAGAGTCAATCCTCATTGTTCCGTGGACCGAACTCAGTTGGTACGCAACAAATATAAGCTTGTGGGATTGTATGTAAAACGATATTGCTAAGTCTTCTGGCAAATTTGGAGATAGGGCCTTCTGAAAATAAATTGTAGTGATGAGTTCTGGTTTCTTTAATGAATTACAAACTACAAGAGGTCAAGAGGATAGCTGCATGCTATGTTAATAAATTATATATATTTCTAGTTAATATGTTTGCATTTAGGCTAAAAATTTTATTAGGGACCATTCATAAATTATTTTTATTTATTTATTTATTAGTTTTTTACCTCCTCCCCGTCCTTTTCACAGCTGGTCAGTTTTAAAAATCCCCCTCCCCCCTCCTTATTTCGACGTCCCATATTTCGCAATTTTACATATTCATACAGAATTTCAGACCCCTCTCTCCCCTAGTCGCTTATTTTCAGTTTGTCGACCCCCTCCCCCCCTTAACGTGTGATGTAACAAAAAAAGTAATTACCATATTTCTACTCTTCATAAGCTCGTCAATTGCTTTTTTCTTAGGCAACACTAAAGCAGTTCGGGCTCGTTGCAGTGAGCCAATCAGACACTGTATTATGTGGAGCACTTCTTCTGATGATCTGCAATCAAAAATTCCTTTTAATAAAATAGTAAAGATTTTATTACATTGAGAATATTAAATATAATCTTAAAAGAAATGAAATGTACTTACATACATTACTTGTTTTTGGAATTAGAATGTCTAGGGGTGAAAGAACATTTACATGCAGAAAACAGCATTCAGCACTTCACTCAGTATTTTATTTTTAGTAAATAGATGCATGAATGAATTGCAACTCACTAAAGTGAAAGACCAATCGCATGTTAACGTGCCTCTAATGCAAATGGATGCTGGTGGTTAGACTTCTCAATCCACCAAATGACACCCTCACATGACAGAAAAGAGATAGACATACTCGAAAATGCTGTTGTTCATGTAAATGTGATTTCACGCATAATAATCATGTAGGTGTATCAGAAACTGTCACATAAAACAACCATAAATGATTCAGAAAATTTAATCATTCAATTCAATTCATTTATCAAATTAATATTGATAATTTTTACAGTTTAAGATCAGATAGAAAAAATAGTAGATATAAAGATGGTGGAACAAAATGATGTAACAAAAGATATATCTTCTTAAAATTAGCATAACTTGAAAGCATCTACAGTTATAATAAACATGAGATTATTGTTATTCAGGTGAAATAAATATGCATAGCCTTGAGCTCGTCTGTCATGTGTGTTGAGGTCATATCATTTGTGTTCATGAGATGTTTTGCTACACAGGATGTTGGTTATTTCCTTTTATAACAAAATGAGAGATACAGGCTCCCAATAATATAATTACTACAATTCAAATAATAGGGGATCGGACTGGGTAAAGAAAACAACATTCTATTTTGTCCGTCAGACAGGTAATACAAAAATATTAGACACGTATTTTTTGTTTTATCAAAATATCAAAAAATTACTTAGTTAGAACTCATTAAAGTTGGAGAGTGGGGCTTACTATGTCACAAGTAGGTATAAAACTTACCTACATGTGACGTCATGCACCATTTCAACTCAATATTTCTCCGTAATTTTATGACCACGTGAAAAAAGAAAAAATAAGTGTCCAATACTTTTCAATAAACTACCCGACGGACAAAGAAAAAAAAATAGGATTATCCCCTATTATGAAAACGATTAGTTGATTTTAATTTAAATGTTTGATTATTTTTAAGTGTATGAAGATTATGAATGATTGAAAGATATCAGAGGTTTCATAAAAAAATGGGTAAAGAAAATTGTGGTTTTTACCTTTACCTCATTTTTTGTTTACATTGCAAACACAAAAATATTGAATACTAATTATATTAGAATAGTGTTTACCTGAACACGTAATGTTTGTCCACATTATCAATATAACCGATAGCCTGTTGCAAATGATTGGCAGCATCCTGTATCTGCTGGAGTTTCCACGGACCATCCTGGTTGATTGATGTGCGGCATATTGTGTGCATTTGTCGTAGCACTTTGAAACTTATGTCCTGGCAAGAGAACAGCATCTATTACATTCAATAGTAAAAAAAATGTTTTAAAACAGTGTACAGGGATATGCCTGGTTTTTGTTTGCCCTACTTCGGCCAATGGTACTGCACATCTTGGTGAAAAATTCACAAAACAAGTTGTCTGAAAAGATAAAATGAAATCTTTTATCTTTACTCTACTGAGGAAAGAGAGAAATAGAGATTTCAACATGTTATATGTTAATGTTTCCCCTGTGGAAACCTACAGTTATGGCTACAGTATTGATTGCTATTAATGATTCATAGGGGTACTTACAGCATGGGTAATACTGTCCCCAGTAAGTGTCACAATACATTTCAGTTGTTCAGGCTGAGATGTCAGTATGAATTTGTCTTGTTTTTGGCCCTCGTTGCCATACAAGGGCACTGGAAATCTATGAGCGCACTCCTAAAATACAAATCTTGTCTCAAAAAACACACAAAAAAAAAGCTAAAATTGATTGATATTTGTTATCTTGATCTGTGACACTTACAACTAAAACCGTATGTAGTTGATGTAATATCGCGTGTACCTCTTCACGAAGAACCCATTCGAATTCCTCTTTCTAAAACAAATTACACAAAACGAATCTTTTAATCAGCAAATTTAATGATCGAAACAAATTGTACTATTCAGATCTCTTCACAACAGATGCAAGAATAATTGATCCACAAACCAGATTAGATGCTTCTTCTTTTTCGTTATCACACATTTCAATGGAATATTGGAAAGCCAAATATAAAATACTCTTGCTCTGGCAAAGAACGTTGCCTTTTCAATTCACAAGAATTTTACAAATCACAAATTGAAGGGGGTGCAGAAAACAGGGGCGAGAGGGGGACGTTTCATTTCATGATCTGACTTTAGTCATTTCGTCCAGAAATTCGAACATAGGTTATCATTGAAGCCGAGTTGTTTAATCCATACCGTGCTTAAAATAAATAACAAAAAAAAAACACAACTTTAAAATATTATAACTACTTTTAATACCTTCAAGACCCTGAACTATTCAATGCACCCATTAGCACATTGTTTTTAGCTTACTACCGTAACCCATGACTTTTCACAACCAAAAGTCCCAGTAGTGTAGTGTTCGACTCCCTTCGGCCACTTACGAAACCGGAGTTTTGAAACTAGTTTCGACTCAGGCTTTTTTTTTACTTGCACGTAACCTGGTTTCGATTAAGTAATGTCATGAAACTTCGGCTTTGGACACTTTAGTCCAAAAATTACACTCTGCCAAACCTTTGGCTAAAAGAGGCCAAAGTTTTGACCGAAGCCGAAGGTTTCTAACAAGCGGAGAAATTGATCCAACTGTCATAAATGCGTGAGATAGCGGTAGAAGAGGCGACAAACGACTTTCCGAGATAAGGAAGAAACTTGGTATATAATGAATAGTCCACAGACCGACATTAGGAAAATGTGCCTTACCTTGAAGGTCGATCCTTGTGGCTAATGGCGTGGAGCTCCTGGCTAAATAATAATAAATCGACAATCATGGACTTTTCTTATGCCGATTAATCAGTTTCCGCTTCGGCTCTTCGGCTCGGTCTGACACTACTGCCCCGCAATTGATTTACAGATTATTGATTTGATGTACAAACTGCTTGGTTAACGGCTTTGTGAAGGGTCCAAAGTTTATGCGTATATCCCATTGTATTGGAAATCCATATAAAGCGGGGCCATGTTATACTGGATGTCTATCGCTTGATGTGTCGCCGTGTGTACCGTCAATGATTATAAAACAAGTTATTGCTTTAGGGTGTGGGAACGATTCAGATGCCGAAAATATAGTCCATGAATGTACCTTATTAAATATTACGTATATAAAAGACATCTTCATCAAACATTCAGTGCAAACGAGTAAACAGTGTTATTAAAAGTTTGTACAGTGCACGAACGTACGTGAGCGAGTTCAGCCAACGTGGTGGCCATAAAAAGAGTTTTTACTAGCTAAACTTATCAGTAATGCTTGCCAGTCATTTTGCCAGTGAATCATTGACGTTTGGTTTATGTACAGTGACATATTTTCTGTCAATCTGCCATTGTCAGTCAGTTTTCTGGTTTACAATATTAAAAACATTATTCAGAATGATTTTCCCCAAGGACTTGATAAAGTATTATGAGTACGTGGAAAAGTTCTTGCGTAATCGAGAAATAATTCCAGGGTATGTACGCTGAAACCAAAACATTTTTTAAAGGTAAATCATCCACGCTAAGGTAATATTGGGAGACGGGATAGTAGAACGCAGACACTTCACTCACAATCACATCCACTGTGCTCGCGCGTTTACATCGGAGCACCGCCTGCGCGCCCGATTGTTCACTCCGTTCAAGCTCATAGCTTTCAATGTATTAATGTAAAGGTAATCGGATGATAAAACACTAACTACTAACAGTGAAATAAATTGTTTTTCAGAAAATCTGGTCGTCACATGAAGTTCCCGTATACTTTTTCGGCGAAAATAGCCCAGTTTCCGTTATTTTTTTACTTGAAAAATAATTGGATTTGGATGTATTATCCATTTGGTGCATTAGGGGGTTTCTGGGTTTTCAGTAAAATACATAAGGTAGTTAATTCTGAGTCGAATAAAAGAAGTTGGGCAGACTCTCAAAGAAAGATTGCTGAAAAAGAAGGTCATCATTAAATTCTTCTTTTTGTTTGATTTTCAACGCAATATAACCACACTGTTACTTCACGGTTGTTTAGCAATTTCATTTTTTTTAGGTATTTCTCCTGTTTATAATTATACGTACCACTGCTTAATAATTTGGTTTTTCATTTCTAATTGATATCTTTAACTCACTTTAATTGATAACTTTAACTAACATGTTTTTTTAACTACAATTTATAAATACTTTTTACGTTTTTTAAAGTAAAACTTCTTATGCGACTTCCAACAAGTTTAACGCTACCATGGAGGGGGAATATTTTCTAAAACTCACTAAGAGTTCGGCAGTATTACAAGATTTGTGACTACGTCTTTCTACTAGGTACGCAAGATTGCGTGCAAACAGTCATGCATTCGACTCTTCGGTGTGAATAATAATGTAATAAAAATAATACAAGAAAACAACAAAATATTATTTAGAAGCTCAATAAAATAACGAGAGTGAATGCGTGGCACTCGAACGCATGCGTGTATTATTACGAAGTTTCACTTCTTCCGCGCGGAGGGACTCCACGCACTATTTTTGTTTGCCTATACTTTCCCACTCCTGGGCAAAGGCTTCCACCCATTTTTTCTACTTTTCTCTATTTTGTGCCTCTTCTCGCCAGTTGACGAGTAAACCATCCAAGGTGCCTCGTTACTCAAAAAAATCGAGGTACGTTGGTAGCTCAAACTTAGTACAGGGTCTAACAGATAGGTGATTTGGAATAGAGCTGGGACAATGGGAACGAATTAAACTCTTCCTCCTCCCACAAAAAGTGGGAGGATGTTTTGTTCGGCGGCGGCGCGCCGCCGAACAAAACATCCTTAATAATCAAAACAGCCATAGAAAAAGCAAAGAGAGAACGCCGCCGTCGCGGCGTTCTCTCTTTGCTTTTTCTATGGCTTATTCCTCTATGGTACAGTGCCCCACACCATTACCTGACCCATCTCACAAAGCCAAAAAGAGGCAAATGGGTCAAGTAATGCTGCTCACTGACTGTACTTACAAGCTCCTGTGTCTATATTAAAAAATAGTAAGACCAGCATGCGGCGGGTTTAAAAATTCTAGACTCAGTTAAGGCCGTGACCAACCAATTTAAATTTCACGGGCTATATTATCTTTGTTTCCTAAGGTCACTCTTCAAGTTGCCTAGATTTTAATAGTTTAATTTTGATTGAATCGTTGATTTAAAATTGAAATTATTGTAAGACATACCTGCTGCCATTACTGGAGTCAAGTCTGTTTTCATACTAAAAAAAATAGTGAAAAGGCTATTATCCCAAACACCAATCTTTTACTTGAATTTAAAAAACATAGTGTCAAAAAATATTTTGTTGTTTGTGTGCCCTTGTCGAAATTTTTGTTTTCAAAAAATATTTTTGGGACTCGACGATGTTAGCGAATAGCAAAAACTAAATACTGATTGTTGACTGTGTTTAGTTAATTGTCGACATGTGGGTTAAACCTCAAGAAATTTTCTTAAAAACTGCACTTTGGTAATTATGTTTACGATGGCCGCTTAACATTTATGTATTTATCTTGATTGCGAAATTGTATTAATATTTTCATAACAACCCTTAGGGATACCGATGAAACGACTTTGTACTTCGTCCTGCAGAGAAGGAAAGGGCACGGAAAATCGAAAGGTTTCTCCTCGCTTATTGTGGGTACTTTAGATAGCGTCCGAGATACAAAACCTGCGCCCTATAGGATATTACACCAGACACCTAACTCAGAAGTATACTATGGTAATGCATATATCTATTTCCATGTTTTTCACTATAAAGCATTTGATCATACACATTTGATGATAAGTACCAGAAATCAATCTGGTTGCACTGACTGATCATGAAGGCATTTGAGTCAAACACATAATGCATAAACCCACCTAGTTTATGCATTTTGTGTTTGACTCGAATACTTAGACAAAAGCCTGGTATGAACTGACAAACAGAATTAACAAATAAAAGTAAATACAGACCATGAAAATGTCTAGTTGGCTATGTGATTGAAACATTGATAATGACATATTTATATTTATTATTATGATTTTCTCATGTGCAAATAATATACAGAGAGATTTGTCTTACCTTTCTGTTGAAAACAGGAATGCTAAAACAAAGAAATTATTTATAAGTATTTTGCAACACAGGTATATTTTAAGCCTATCCAGTTTTATACATTTTAGAAGGCATGACTCACATTTGATGGTATTTCCATTTTTTTTTTATGTGTGGGGCACTGATGAATTTATTTACCTTACTTTCTTTCCTGAAATTAAACCATTTTCAATTATTCAGTCTTCATAAATTATCCTTTTTTCTATTTCCTATAGATGTTTTTCTTGTGTATGCGGGCTTTGGATAAACACTTCTAAATATGTATTTTAAATCGGAAACTAACAAGAATTTCTATTTTCCTATTTGGCTGCAAAAATTCACATTACCTAATAATTCAAATTCAAATTAATTTATTATTAGCTAACACAACAGAGTACAGACAGGATTAACAGCGGGTCCCAAACTAGGCTCAGTCTGAATCTCGGTGACCCAGAAACTACACAAAGTTAAAAGAATTTCACAGTGTTCTGCTAGCACAATAAAAAAAAAACCTATTTAATGGCAAGAGTCATTACAGAGAGTTGTAGAGATTGGGATGAGCTATATTACTTAAACAAAGGAAAGTCTTAGTCACCTTATATCATTAAGAATGTGAAGTGGAGAGGCATTTGCCGTTGGTCACAATAGGTTCTTTGTTTTCCAAGCCTTTTCTGTCCCACTCCTGACCTAAGGCTTCTTTGTACTCCTTCCACTTCTTGTGAGCCCGTGCATCTTCATTAAAGTCCTGATGGAACCTATCCAGTGTGTACAGCCATCTCTTTCATGAGTTGCCACTAACTGCCTCTCTGTCTTAGGCCACCCGTTAGGCTCTTACAATATAGATTATTTCATTGCTAAAATTTATTAATCACTGCTTTTAGCAACCATGATTTCAAAAAGCATTCCTTTAATTGCTCAAAATGTTACAGTAATAGCTACTGCATTGACCGAGCCAGAAATACGCCTGGATTGGCAGTGGCTGTTTGACAATGTATGTCCAACATTACATTCATTTGACACTGAGGAAGAAGTGACCGATTTTGTTTGCTGCAAAATCAACTCTATCATTGCAACGGAGCAAGAGACTATTACAGAAGGTATGCTATTTATTTTCGAGCTTTTCAACATTGCTGTTCAGGTTTGTAATGTTTATTGTTTCGATTGAGAGGATTTTCCTGTTTTAATGTAAATTTTCCTAGTTTGTGCATATAATTGTTTTTAATTATAGATTTTAGGACTTAGGTACTTACTTCTGTAATATAACATAATGAATGTGAAAAAAAAAATGGTTCTTTATATGGAGATCTATGGTCTGAATTAAATAAATAAATGAAAATGAAAAATAGCAATGCAAATTCACGTGCGAAACAATAGATATTAAATAGAGCAGGAATAATTATTTACTACTATAGAATAAAGATAAATTATTAATTACTTTTTTGTTGCCTAGATGAAGACACAGTCACATACAAAAATGTGGACTATGAATTCCACGAAAGGTTCCGCATGCCTAAAGATGAGAAGTTGGTCTGTTACTACTCTTGTAGGTAAGTAACGGTTTCCTTTATTCATTTATATACAAATTTGCTACATTTTAAATATTCCTTTTAAAAAAAATAAAAACATTTAGAAACACAAAAAAATTTTTGCTCACCGGTAACGGGAACTGGGTCCAAACTACAGGTCAGGGCTCCAGAGAAAGGAACCTAGGAGATTCCTTTCTCACAATACGAGCCGTGTACAGGAGAACCTCTTTCTGAATCAAACCCTTGATCCAGATGCCTAACGAGAGCGTAATCCGATATTGGTCGAGGCTCTTGGCAATTAAGCTATTAGCTGATACGACTATCGGCACAATGATCGCTTAGTCCACATCCCACATGTTGAGAACCTCGCGAGCCAAGTCAAGATACTTGATTTGCTTATCTTTCTCGGCTTTCACGAGGTCCTTCCTAGTATCATTTGTTTGACCATCTAAAATACTAGTTAAAATTAATTACACAAAGAATTGATTGCCTGTGTTTTTAGGGTGATTCATTCTTGCTAGAGGTAAAAACAGACCGAATTTAAAGTAGAATGGACAAGGAGTTACACATATTAATATATTGGGAACGAAATTATACGCAAGGGTTATTCCTTGCTAAAAATCATTTTAAACCAAGGAGTATTTACATAGATTTTTTGCTTGTTATTTGAATAACAGTCTAGCAGTAATATTATAATAAAAAATATCAGCATCATGAGGGCCAGCTTGTATACGTCCGTTGTTTTCATCGGACAACGGACCGTCAACATAGGCTTGCCGAACTAATTACGCCGGACCTCAGTCCGATGTATGTACACACATTAATTATAAAACATACACCACCGCGAATCCGGCGAAAAAAACGGTCCGTTGTCCGATGAAAAAAACGGACGGCTACAAGCGGCTTTATAGTCCAATATGACAGATGGCGGCGCGGCGGGTAGGTGCCCGTTTTTATGTTCATAGATACTTAGATAGCCTTAAATGACCTTGCCCATGACAGCCGTAATTTCGCCTAAAATATGGTTTTTATACCTTACGCCCATGTTTCCAATCTACTAGTAGGAATGTAGTGCCGAGTTGTCAAAACTTCTAAATTTCTGCTCCACAAAAACATTAAATACCTTAGAAGAAAATAACTATGGGAATACTCAGAAACAAAAAGCCATTATATTCTTGAGTGGGACGCCCTCAGTCTCGGTGGAGCAACGATGTTCGCAGAGTGGCTGGTAGCAACTGGATGAGAGTTGCCAAGAATCTAGTTAGGTGGCGTGCGATTGGAGAGGCCTATGTCCAGCAGTAGAATGTTGTAGGTAGGATGATGATTTATAGATTTTCCCTTCGACAGACCCCACAACATAATCTAACCAATAGCTGATAAATAAATATATACCTAAAACCAAATGTATCTTAATATTACAGTTACTGGAAAGGGAAGATGCCGCGCCAAGGCTGGATGTACTTATCAGTTCACTACATGTGCTTCTACTCCTACATATTTGGGCGTAAAACTTCAATCAAGATCCGCTGGGCTGACGTCACAGAACTGGCCAAGACTAATAGTCTTTTGTTTCCTGACTCTATCAAAGTCGTCACCAGGGATGGAGAACATTACTTCACACTGTTTTTGAGGAAGAATGAGACTTTCGCTCTGATGCAGCAGTTGGCTAATATTGCAATGAAACAGTAAGTTGATTGCCCATAATCTCTTTCCTGAAGGATATTTTGCACGTCAATCGGTTTCATATTAAACGCGTTTGCATGGAGTTCCAATGCCATGTGAGTTACGTCACTTCGACTGGTTTTCCGCATAATAAATTCCGACTTATCTCAGATGGTTTCCATTAACATAATAAGCGTTCTGTTAGATAATAATTTTACCGTATTTATTATCATCAAAAACATCGCAAGCAGTATTTTTGCGATTTACATGTGGGTGAGCTTTTCGTTGAATTTTTTCGTCTTTCACCTATACCGCCAACCCCTTTAATAGGCTCGACATTTATTCACTCTTTGAAGGGCAAAAAGTACATACTTTTAACCTTAATTAAGCATGAGTGTGTAGTATTAGGGTGATTATGCGAAAGTAATCTCGTGTTTCACATAATACAATGTGATCATGTTTTGTGTGAATTGAATAGATGAGATAAGATGTTGTTTGAGGAGCAAGATGAACATGCTTGCTGAAGTCATTTGCACTTTAGTTAGGTCGTGACTTGCGCAATATTCTGCACCAGTGCGCCTGGCGAGCAACCAAGCTATACAAAACCAGTTTATGCGAATCTCTCAATGTATTGGAAATCTATACAGAGCGAGGCCATGATATACTGGAAATGTATGCAGTTTGTTTCTATATATTTTAGTTTTCAAAACAGTTAATTTATTAATGCGAAAATAGAGTTTAAAATCCAACAGTGCGATATTTTGACGCTCTAGGATTTGTGCCGAGATTTTTAAATTCATGGCGCGTTAAAGAATCGTCGCAAAAACAATCGTCCGTGCAAATGACTTAACGTCAAGATTCGTGGTAGTCGCGGTCATAAAACGCGCGAGTAGCACGGAGAACTTTACTTTTAGTATAACAAAAACTCGTTATTTTCTGCTCACGCTCCCTCGTTTCATGACCGCGGCTGCCAAGAGTCTTGTGCGAAATATTGGTGAACTGTACTATACACCTCTATGCGTACCACTTTTGGAATTACAATGTTTTTTTATTATTAAACCCTTTCTCAAATGTAGGATTCCAGGCATCGTTATTCGTGACCTTGGAATTACACTCTGCATAACAAAAGAGGTGTAAATACCGAATAATTTGAGTAGGTAAATTGAGAATGCTGATAAGCTGAAAACAAAAACCGGCTGTTTATGAATCAGCTGTTATCAACAATGTGATTTAATGTTATTGATTCGTTAGGGTTTATTGTTCTTTTGTTCAATTTAAATATATGATCACGTGATATGAATATCTAATGTAAATGTTTTGATTTTATGCAAGATCTATCTTTTTTATTTTATTTCTTATTCCTAAATTAACCCCGTTAACCACCTACTATTCTTCATCGTCTCTCCAAATGCTTAGTTATAGATTATAAAATGTTTATACAACTTATAGTACCTAGTACATAATCCTTGTATTTTCCGTTGATGATGATGATGTTTTTGATGTGAATTCGTATGAATGTCTATTTGCAGTGAACTGGGGGTGCATGTCAGATGTGATAAGGAAATTTGACTCGACTTTGGAAGTTTTATATCTCGAAACGTATAATAGATGGTGGGACGGGAGTTGTACCATCGTATAAGGCATATGAGCCCATACAGAAACGTACTAACGATGCGCAAGGGCGTGGCCTAGCAGAGTCTAAAATAGACACAAGAAATTTTACATACGAATTCACGAAACAGTAACGGCAGTGTCGCCCAAAGGCACACGGCCAGCTGATTTTTTCTGTTGTTATGAAACCGCTTTTCACAAAACCCTTTTTTTCCAGACTTATCGACGACAAGACAGGGTCTTTCAACATTGACAAGGAATTGTTAACAAAACTCAGCAAAAACGTGCCAAAGAAGCCGTCCTTCCTAAAGAGAGACTTGGATGCCAGGAAGCAATCCAACCTCTTTACTCTAAGGTTCAGATTGCCACAGAACGAAAAGTTGGATGGCACGGAAGAATGCACCTTATGGACTCCTTATAATAAGAGACATAATTGGGGAAGGCTGTATCTTTCACAGAACTTCATTTGTTTTGATAGTCGGGTGAGTTTTGTTTCTTATTTGGCTATGCTAAAGGCAGTCCATACGGCGAGTTTTTTATCGAAAAAGTCGTAATCTAACTTGCTTTTTAAAAACGTTCGTTTTTTTAGGTGCAAAAAGTCGCCGTGTGTGACCGCTCTAGGAATGGGTACACGGCTAGCAATGCGGTATTTATGTTAAAAAATACTTAGAATATTTGTTTGCTTCAAATTGCTCTGTAATCGTTTGAGCCATTATTACTGAAGTAATAAGGGTGCAGTTTCCATGATTATAGAAAAACAAATTTCCTGTGTGTAATTTTTTGTGGTGTATAATACTTTATCATAAACAGCGGTATTAATGCAATTAAACTTGCATTGAACTATGAATTCACTTAGTTAACACCAAAGACACTTAATTGGATACTACAAACCATTTCGATACCTGATCAATAAATAATAAAAATGCCAGACAATGCACTATTCTAAATAAAAAAAGGTGTTAAAACAATCACAAAATCATTATTATAAAATGCATGCACCTTGCTTTTGAACGCACGCAATTGTAGACCTTATGTGAAAGAAATAAGAATTATATAAAGTGTACTTACTATAAAAGACACGCTACTTTCACACGCAATTATCGTCCTTATGTGAAACTAATAAGAGTTATGTAATGTTTGGTTAATACGCGTTGTATGTGCAAATAGTTATGAGCTATTTATTGTACCAAGTTTGTTATCATTGCTCTTGTGAGTCAGAAGTGATGTTTATGTAACCTTTGTTGTTCTTATTTATCGCTGTTTTTTATTGGTTAGGACTTCAGTTTTGTTTAATGTATTAACTCGTTAGAGGAGTTTACCTAATGGCTAGTTAATTCTGTTTTCCATTACGTAATATTTAATAGCTAGTAAACCTCCGAAAATTGTCATTTTAGCTACAGGACTTACAGGCTATAATGCAAAATATACCTTATTTCTATTTTGATAAAGTTTATTTTGTATTATCAAAAACACAAGCACATATTTATACAAATGCAAGTGTAGTTTTAACACATTTGCGGCTTTAACAAACAAGACGACATACTCGTATTATTGCAAAGGAAAACAATAACTGTCAATGAAGACTTATCATTATTCATGTTCATTGGTTAAAGATAACCTTACTATCTGTATTTATTCACTGTTGGCACGAGCTATAAAGGAATGTTCATACCTTGGCGAAAGTATGTCCTGATATAGTATAGTCCATAAGTATACATCATCCCGGGACTTACCATAATACAGCGCGTGCCACTGACGACAAGTTTAATTTCTCGTGAAAACGTATGAGGCTTCTCATTGTCCCTAAGGTCCAAATCCCAAGGTCCCTAAAGCAAAATAAGATAAAAGCAAGCTTTAGGGCCGGACTCCACCGATGCGAAGACAAGAAGAGATGTGGGTATTAATCCACCAATAGGATTTCGTTATTTACATTTCACGCCTTAGCTTAGATTTAGTGGAAACGGTTGAGGAGAGAGGAGACGAGATGTCATGCATTTGCTTAAGCCAGAGGAGACGAGAAGTGACGTTAGTGGCGTGCTGTGAGCGGTGTGCTGTAAACGACGTGCCGCTTTGCACATCTTCTCCTCCCGCTTAGCACCGCTCGTCTCCGCGTTGGTGGAGTCCGTCCTTAAAGCTCACTTTTATCTTATCCGGCTTTAGAATCAGCATAGACAGCAGTAAAATGCAGTTCTTCATTCATTTATTGTAAATGAAATTGATCATGACATCTTGTCAGCCAAGAACATGCTCAATCGTTTTGCTTCGCTGTACGCACTGACATAAAGTTTAAAAATATTCAATAGTACAATTTCTTCACAGGTTCGCAACTTAGTCCGTCTCACGATTCCCCTTCGGAACGTCCACCAAGTGGAACGGGCAGACTCTGGGGGAACCGCCAGTTCCTCAGGAGATTCCGGCAGTATCCTCATCACGACAGCACACCACACCAGTTTCCTCTTCGGGAATATTTCCGATAGGGACTTCTTGGTCCATAAGATATCGGAACTCCTTGCTAAGTTACCGAAGTAAGTTACTGTTGTTCTCTTTGCATGTGGTGGTGTCTAATGTTTTTGGTAAGTAAGTCATTCTCTTCTTCTATCATTATCATCTTCTAGAACTGCAGCCTCTTCCAAGGTTTTCCAGAATGATCTAGAACTCGGTTGACCTTATTTTGTGTAGACATGTAGACTTTTTTCTTGCGTTTCTGTTTTTGTGTCAATTTACTGAAATGATAAGTAAACTTTTTTGAATTGTTTAAATGCTTATTATTTTGTGAAATATTTCTGATTAAGTCACTAATCCTCAAATTTAGTCAAACTAATTTTGAATTTAACGAATTGGTAAGTTCATTTTCCAGTTTCATTTTCTAACAAAAAATTCTACTCATTTTATCTGTGTTCTTCCTTTTCAGTTGTCTTTGCATTGTTTTTAACAGGAAGCTTCATCTAACCCAGCATGTTCCAGCCTGCGCCTTTAACACCGGAGTTCAATATCAACTTTGGAATTTATAGCTTTAAGGTTTAGATTTCCGTGTACTAATTCAAATGCGTGAATATGCAGTGATTTATACAGGGAGAAGGCGACTAAGACAGTGGCCCAGACTGACTTCGAGGGTTGGACGCCGCAGCCGCCCCTGATGACGCTGTTCAGGACCCACCAGACATCGCCTATCAAACAGATTCAGCAGAAAAAGGTTTGTTGAAACGTTTTTGTAGCTTGAAACTTTGTGTGGTGTTAGTTCATTTTCATTATTCTAATTATTTGGGGAGGTTGTAAGTTATAAAATAAGTCAAACAATTAGTTAAGAAATTCCTTATTTCTCGGAGTGAGTTTGAAAATTGCAGCACTATAATTTTCAGTTTTTTAAACATAAAGTTGTGTGAGTTGATACAGTCATGTTAGAACCTCATCACATCAAAAAAGTAATAGTTTCAAATTTAAACACTCTGAAACTTTCGACATGTTAATTATATTCTACAAAACTTCTCACACTACAGGAAAAGCAATGGGAAGACCACATGGCTGAAGTAGGCCGAGGAGTTAGCATGTACCAAACCACAGAAGGCAGCGAACTAGTCGTCAACGGCATACCAGAACTCCTACGTGGAGAGCTATGGAGTGTCTTCTCAGGGTCCATACTGCAGAAGGCTCAAAACAAAGGGTTGTATGAACGACTGGTGAATAAGGCTCTTTCGACCAAGAATCAGGCGAATGATGAGATCGAAAGGGATCTTCATCGGTCTCTGCCTGAACATAGGGCTTTTCAGAATGATGTTGGTAAGATTATCCTTTATTTATTTCTTCACAAATTTATTACATCTTTAAATATTCCTTAAAAAAAATAATAAAACAACATTTAAAAATATAAAATATGAAGCCCACCGGTATCGGGAACGGGGTCCAAGCTACCGGCGGTCAGGGCTCCAAAGAAAGGAACCTCCTAATACGAGCCGTGTCCAAGAGTACCGCTTACTGAATCAAGCCTTTGATCCAGCTGCCTAACGAGAGCCTCATCAGATATTGGTCGAGACTCTTGGCAATTAAGCTATCTATTATATATATATATCAATTAAGCTATCGATCGGCACCATGATTGTAGAGTCCACATCCCACATATCCCAATACAGTGTGATATTGCCATTTTCGAGAACTGGGTCGGGCACATACCTACATATAGTACGAAATTGCTTTATGAATTATTGTATTTTATTATTGAAGTGAAACTTCTTATGCGACTTCCAACAAGTTTAACGCTACCATTGAGGGCGAATATTTTCTAAAACTCACCAAGAGATGGCAGTATTACAAGATTTGTGACTGCGTACCGGGAGGAATGCATGAGCATTCGACTCTTTGGTGTGAATGATAATGTAATAAAAATAATACAAGAAAACAACAAAATATTATTTAGAAGCTCAATAAAATAACGAGAGTGAATGCGTGGCACTCGAACGCATGCGTGTAGTATTATGAAGTTTCACTTCTTCCGCGCAGAGGGACTCTTCGCACTATTTTTGTATAGAGGTGGACTGCCTCGTTGATTTAGTGGTCTCAAGCGCGACTGTTGAGCATGAGGTTTCGAATCCCAAGTCGTGCAAAGTCTTATTGGGTTTTTCCGAAAGGAATTTCTCAATAGCAGCCACGGTCTCACAGTCTGGATTTGTGTCCGGTGGATAGCAACAGGCTCTTTCGCTCATAACTAGCGAAATGTGGCTGTACTATTGGGTACACCTCTGCTTAAAGGGGAAAATATACAAAACCGTGATTTGACCTGTCGTACTGTATGGATCGGAATTCTGGGCTGTGAAGAAGACGGATGAAAAAAGATTGCATATAGCGGAGATGAGAATGTTGAGGTGGATGTGTGGTGTGACAAGAATGGATAAAGTGACGAATGAGTATATTAGAGGAAGTTTAAAAACTGCTCCAGTTACAAGGAAAAAAAAAAAGGGAATCGTCTGTCATGCATGGTATGGGCATGTGTTGAGGAGAGACGAATCGCATGTGGCAAAAAAGTGATGAATATAAATTTTGGTGGGTGGAGACGGAGAGTAAGACCTAGTAACGTTGGATGGATTGTGTGAGGAATGATATGAAAGAAAAAGGAGTAAATGATAGCTTGACGAATGACAGAGGAGAATGAAAGAAAAAAAATTGTGCGTGGAATCCCTCCGCGCGGAAGAAATGAAACTTCGTAATATTACACTCACGCGTTCGAGTGCCACGCATTCACTCTCGTTATTTTATTGAGCTTCTAAATAATATTTTGTTGTATTATTTTTATTACATAAGTTTATCGTGGTTATTCTACTCATGGAAATTGAGCGAAGGCTGGTCACACCGAAGAGTCGAATGCATGACTGTTTGCACGCCATCTTGCGTACCTAGTAGAACTACGTGGTCACAAATCATGTAATACTGCCATCTCTTAGTGAGTTTTAGAAAATATTCCCCTCTCCATGGTAGCGTTAAACTTGTTGGAAGTCGCATATGAAGTTTCACTTAAAAAAACGTGTTTCGCCGACCTTCAGTAACGGGACAAGGGCTGGAAGATCATGATACTTAAACTCAACTCAAGCTCCGTTCACGTTCAAATATCCTTTCGTATAAAATGTTTGTAATAATAATATGTACTACTGCGCTTACTGACGGTCGACCACAGTTCACCCTTATGTTCCGGGTAAAAAGGTCGAAAATGGGTCGACCGTCAGTGAGCGCGGTAGTACATACATATAAAATATTATGACGATCTAGTAACAGTTTTTCCAACCATTTTTTCAGGAATCTCAGCGCTGCGCCGCGTGCTATGTGCGTACGCATTAAAGAACCCACAGATTGGGTATTGCCAAGCGATGAACATTGTAGCCTCGGTGTTGCTAATATACTGTCCTGAAGAACAAGCCTTCTGGTTGTTGGCAACCATATGCGAGACTCTGTTACCTGATTATTATAATACTAGGGTGGTTGGTGCTTTGGTAAGTTTTATTTAATGCTTTAAACTCGATCTTAAGGCATACATTAAACACAAGGCGATTAACACACTGCCACGCACCACACAGCGGAGCGCGTGAATGCATGTTTTAACGTTGCTTGTAAGTATCTCCGATTATATTGAAAACACGCATAGTCCAACACACAGAAAATGCATCCACGCAAAAGAGTAGTCGCCATTATGTTCTGTATAAGTCGCCTTCGCTTTTACGCGCTGGATATTGATGGCTTAAGGTGAAAGCTACATACAGCTTAGCCCGCGAAAATCAAATTTTCTTACGTTTTTTTGCAAGTTGCTGGTCAGTGTCAGACTGTATGTTGAAAAAAATATGAAGTTCTAATTTTAAATTTTTGAATTGCAATAAAATTCCCCATAAACAACTGCGTTTGATACTGCTCCTGAAGTAAAATGTTGCTTGCAGGTGGATCAAGGCGTACTAGAAGAGTTAACAGAAGTCCACTTACCAGAACTTCACGCCAAACTGGATGAGTTGGGCATGATGAAGATGATCTCCTTATCCTGGTTCCTCACGCTTTTCATCAGCGTCATGCCATACGAATGCGCCGTCAATGTTATGGACTGCTTCTTTTATGATGGAGCGAAAGTTATATTTCAGGTTTGTTACTTTTGTATGATAATTAGAATAATTCTTTAGCGGTAGTCAGGCTCATTCGATTCAGCAGTATTTGTTGAAGAACGAAAAACTAATTACTTGATCTATTCGGTTGGTTTTTATTCGCATCATGCCGATCGGCTAAATCCTAATTAAATTAATAGGGTTGACTTTGCACAATTCGATCCAAGCCGAGCGGCTTTTTTCCGAACGTTAATCTACAATTTTTACTTCTCGCCTCTGCCGAACCATGACATCATCATCTGCCTAGCCTTTTCACAAAGTATCTTGGGGTCGGCCTCCAGTCTAACCGGATGCAGCTGAGTACCGGTATTTTCCATGAAGCGACTCCCTATCTGACCTCCACAAACAAGCAACTGGGTAATACGATACCCCTTAGTAAGACTGGATGTCAGACTTTTGGCTTCTGACTACTCGTAACGACTGTCAAAGATCTCCAAATGACAGCCGGGACCAACGGCTCAACGTGCTTACCGAAGCACGAAGGAAACTCGGTATGTAATTATGGTCACCCATCCACGGACCAACCTTGGCAAGCACAGCTTATTCTTAGAGATCGATCCGTGCGGCTGTTATTATTAGCCTCGAGCTCCAGCGAGTTCAAGCTCTAACGAACCATGTCTTTGTAAGTAATTAATTTGTAACGCAAAAAATCGTTTTTTTTTATCCTTTTCTCTTTATTTATAGGTGACCCTCACAATCCTAGACATAAACAGAGAAATCCTTCTCAAATGTACTGAAGATGGCCAGGCTATGCAAGTACTGAATGATTACCTCCAAGGCATCTACAATGAGGAAGCCATGGCGCTGTCGACTGAACCGCGGACGGCAGAAAAGGTTTGTAAAACACACATATATTTAATGAAGGGGAGACCCATATTGACCAGTTTTACTACGAGTACTATGCAATAGCGGCTGAGCCTATTGACATCAGTTTTACTGCGAGTACTATGCAATAGCGGCTGAGCCTATTGTCATCAGTTTGTAATAGAGCTGATAGTTAAGGGCTCTAGGCAGAGATCCTGTATTCTCAGGGCCAGCAAACATGTTGAAGTTGAGGTCACTATTTAAGAGCGTTTACACTTTACGGCATATTATACAAACTTTCAAGTCCTTATTTTCCGAAATAACTGAACCGATTTTGATGAAACTTCATACGCATAAGCAGTATATACAGTATGTTAGGTTAAACGAGGGACATATTGAGGGAGGGTATTCAGTATTCGATTCTCGTCCCAAATATGTAAAAAACCTATAACGTATATAGAAGAATTTTTAATGTTTTGTTTAGTGCCTAGATATTTTAGACTGTCCTAAGCCAGGTAAGTTTAAAGTATGAAGGGAAAATGGATTATACCTAAGAGTCATTGACCCGCTCACATGTTCTGCGATAGTATTAAGTCGCTAGCGCAAGGGTGTATACACGTTGCGTGACATTTGCGAAAATTTTAGTATGGTTCTGTCTGTTATTTATCAGTGTTTTTTTTTTTGTTTATATTTTTATTAGTATCATGTTAGCATGTACTATTATGGGTTTGAATATGTCCCTCGTTTAAACTAACATACTGTATAGGTCTAAAAAGTTACTTAAAAACATTTTCAATGTGTCGTAAGGCGTAATCGCTCATAAGTACCCTCAGCTTCTTACGAATTGACTACAAATGAGCAGCTGGCTGTACTCAATAGTTTTACAATATCGCAATCCACAGCAGGCACAATAGCGTGTGCCTAGTGGCGGTACTTTCATACTAGCCTAAAAGCTTGGCTTGCCCTTATATCCTACTACTCTTCCTAATGTTAGGGTTTCTGAACGGTCTGCTTGCCATAAAGGCTTGCCATATTGTTGGCGCCTAGACATGCCACTGTGTACCAGCCAATATTTGGCTGTAGCTTTTTGGTCCAGTTTCTTCCAGGGATACCAAGAATGTTCCATATTTCCGCTCGACGGTCGTCCCTCCAACCCCATAAAAAATGAAAGATTTGAACCTTTTTATTTTGAAAATTACAGACAATAAAAATCCAAGAACTAATATACCAGTCCTACCGTTCGTACGGCGGCAGCGTTTCAAGCGAAAACATCGAGCACTTACGACTAAAGCATCGCTTGAGGGTTGTCAGGCAACTCGAGGACAGCCTCGAGAAGAATACGCTTCGAGCGCTGCAGCAGGATAAACTGCTTGAATTGAATGAATTACAGGTCAGTATTGAGCATTCAGTGTTTTAATAGTCAAAGGTAAAGATCAAAATCAAAATTGTTCACACGTAATTCTTGTAAGATTGGTTTTAAAGCTATATTGCAATATATAAGCTTTATGGCTTATATTCCTTCATTCCACTGGACAAATCAAAATGTAAGAAATTAGAAAAATATGACACTAAAATATAAAACTAAACTTGAAGTGTAAATAATTTACTTAATGTTTGTAGGAGTTACTCAGCGCCATTCGCGAAGAGCTCCTCTGGGCTAAGCGAGTGCCTTGCGAGCGGTTAGAAGCGCCCTACGAATCGTATAGACTTGACTACACGCAGTTCAGGACTTTGTACTGCGCGCTCTCACCCTGGGCCAAAGGAGACTTTGCTGAGGCTATCACTGCTAGGATGTTTAAGGTACGATTTCTGAATGCATTAAAAATCACTGGTCAGGAAATCTGCATTCGACTCTTTTTGCTGCCAAAAATCAACTAAGAAAATAAAGTCTAACAGACCTTTTTTTAAAGTGAAACTTTTATTACATCGTCTCAAACTTTTTCGTTTTATATGTTATTTTTACGTTTTATACCCTTAATGGAATATTATTCCAAAAGTTTTTACTTAAATGTCTATAGTGTGAAAAAAAGTTTCACATTTACCGTGGTTTCATAAAACCACACAATCCTTTTTTTTTTCAAACACGAGATTTTTTAGTTTACAAACACAATATAGTGATATTCAGCTGCATTTGGTTAGACTGGAAGCCGACCCCAACATATTAAGAAAAAGTCTCGGTTCTAATCAGAACCCTTGATTAGCTACTTAGACTTCATGATAACAATTTGTCATCGATAGCGCTTTAAAGCACCAGTAACAGCAGTTTTCTTGCTCCAATTAATATAAAGCGCGGTTCTAGTGTGGTAGGTAGTCCTACTCGTTTGTTGCTTGACGTGGTTTAAGGAGTTCCTAATTTACATCATAACATTACGCCTGTAATATCCGAAGGGTTAGATAGAGGTGTACCTAAGAGTATACTCACATTTTGCCAGTTATGTTTAAGTGATGAAATAGGGGGCGAGTCTATTGCAATCAACCGGCACCATCTGGCACCGGCAATCTGGGCACAAATCCGGACTCCGAGTCTGCTACTGAGAAATTCCGTGAATGAGGAGTTAAATCCAGCACTTCATGGTCAGCAGGCCTACTTTTTTTTTATTTGCGTTGGGTTTGCTCTTGACTCTAGTCTAGGTCAGAGATGAAAGGGTTGTTTCCGAACGCTTACAACCATAATTTCTTCAAAGTTAGACGGAACAGGCTTCTTTTGGGAAAGCTGGTACCATCGTCGACTTTGTCTCTGTCATCTCTGACCTAGACTAGAGTCAAGAGCTACAGAGCGTTTAATAGTGTTGTGACATGTTCGCAGACAGACGCAGGCAGAGAGAGATTAACGTTTAGTATTGAAACTGCAGCTAATGGACGGGGACGACGACGGGCTGGTGAGCGCGCGCGGGCTGAGCGTGGCGCTGGGGCTGGGCACGCGCGCGGACGCGGCGGCGCGCCTGCGGGCGCTGTACGCCGCGCACGCGCCGCCGCTGCTGCCGCGCCGCGACCTGCGCCCCACGCACTTCACCGACACCGGGGAGGAACTCGCTACGGACGCTATCTCCTTCTTTGATAGGTACGTGCGTACTATATGCTTGCTACTTCAGCTAATGGGCTGTTAAATGTGTTAGATTTTGTCACATTTCAATATTTTTAAACTTGATATTTGACCCGAGGGGCTGTCCATAAATTACGTCAGACGAATTTAATCGTTTATTGTCACAGCTGATCACATTAACGAGACTCCCCTCTCATTAGTGTGACGTCACATATTTTGCTAATTTTACTTATTCTGCAGATAGATTTGGTAGTAATATTCTTGAGTTTTTCATCAATAATTAAAATTTCGTGTTTTAATACTCAGATGTATTAGATTTTAGAAAGTGACGTCACGAAATTTAGAACACATCCCTCCCCTTGTCACTCTATGTCATACGTTTTCAACCCGCTACCTCCCCTTAACGTGTGACATAATTTATGGATGACCTAACAAGATTACTGTTATAAAACTATTATAACAATAATTGACCCGCTGCCACAACGTCTACACAAATTTTTGTATCGAGTGATGTCACTAAACTAGAAATGATTTTGCTTCTTGATCATAATAACGTTTTCTTACAGTATAGAAGAAGAGCCTGCCTCGCCAGAACCAGGACCTCTGCAACGCTCGATAAGTGAAGTTTGCGAAGACGGCGGGCATATGGACAAGAGTGATTCGGAGAACAGCCAAATAGGTAAACTTATATAAGTCTGAGTTGAGATAATTATGTCACTCCCCCGGACTTGACACTAATGTGATTGGTATCGATGTTAGGTTCAAAGGCCGAAAACGTTCATTGAACGAAAAACCGACCACATCGCGATGTGGCAATTTCAAAACGAAACTACCACTAAGCGAAATTCGGGTTGTGGCTGTTTTGATTTTTGACTACAACGCGTTTTGGCAATGAAAAATGCCAGAACGCGTTCAGAGCCTTTACAAACAGCCAGAACCGGATGTAATACATTAGTAATGATCTTGCCGATGTTGATGGATGAATGAAATTGAGGTCAAATTGAAAATCCAAGATGGCACCGAGGAATGTTTTTGTAAACTTATTACAATATTAGTAAAAATCGGCTTCTTAGTGAATCTGATGCAACACGCGCAATCAACTGAACCACCTGACTATTTTTAGAATAGGGGATAATCACAATTTTTTTTTTCTTTGTCCTTCAGGTAGATTATTGAAAAGTATTGGACACGTATTTTTTCTTTTTTCACGTGGTCATAAAATTACGGAGATATATTGAGTTGAAATGGCGCATGACGTCACATGTAGGTAATTTTTATACCTACTTGTGACGTAGTGAGCCGACTCTCCAACTTTAATGAGTTTTAACTAAGTAATTTTTTGATATTTTCATAAAACAAAAAATACGTGTCTAATATTTGTGTAATACCTGTCTGACGGACAAAATAGAATTTCGTTTTCTTTAGCCAGTCTTCACCCCTATTGTCGCGGGCCTTGTGTTCATGAGTTTTGACGTTTATTGACACACTAGGTTTAAGTGAAAAATAATGTCAATATCGTCTTTTGTAATGTTGTAAGTGTCCGTAGGCAGCAGCTACATAAGCTGCGAGAGCGTGCGCCTGTGCGGGCTGGCGGGGCTGGCGAGCGCGCCGAGCTCGCCCGCCGCGCCCGCCGCGCCCTCGCTGCCGCGCGACCACTTCCTGCAGCTGCTGGCCGTGCTGCACGACCTCACGCAGAGGGACCATGCTGTCTATGAAGCTGTGGTGCTGGCTGGTGAGATGCCTGATGTATTCATTATTGAAATGAAAAATTCTTAAGCCGCGTTGAGCGAGTTCGCGGCACTGATGATCTCGACATGCGGCCTGTGTACAGTTTACGAGTTTTTTTTAAGTTTTCACTTCTGTGGGCAGTCCTTATGACTGTGACTTATGACTTCTCTGTTGTTGTCTACCTACAAAACGTTAGACAAAATCTTCTTCTTCGTTATACCCATAGTTATCAACCCAAGTGTAGCCTGCGAAATTCAAATTTCCTTACGTTTTTTGCAGTTTGCAGATCAGTGCCAGTTAAGATGGTTAGATGTTGATTTAGCTATGATTTGCGGCAGTATCAAAAAGATGACTTTACAGAATTATAATCATTAAAATTATCAAAACAACCCGTTTAAAAAAAAAAAAAAAACCCGTTGAATGATTTTTTGTTTTTCATGTAATAGTCATTAATTGGGATTAAATAATCTTAAGAGGGTTGTATGGATGATTTAAAACGTTAATTGGCACATCACACGAAGTCGCGTGAAGCGGCCTATTATGCGGTGGCGGTTCACGCGAAATCGCGTGATAGTTGGGTTTATGAACCTATGAACTAGCTTTGGTTTTTGAACTTCACGTACAATGCTATAGAAAACCGTATAAATAGATATGTTTTCATAAATCTACAGGTACCCTTCTCCTACAACTGGGTGAACTGAACCACCGGCCGCAACTAGACCGCGAGATCTCACAAGACAGTCTGTTCCTAGCTGCCGCCGCTAAGCAGCCTGAGGCACAGGTAACTTATATGTTATACTAGCTGACCCGACAGACTTCGTCCTGTCAAAAAGATTTGTAATGTGGCAGTTTTTGTGCCTACGTATTTTAAAAAATTCTCCTGAACAGAACCGTCACCCTGGTGATGGTGCGTTGTGAATAAAAAATAATTAAATAAAACATATATAAGGATTTAAAAGTAAGTAATCGCTTTATTGTTAATCATGTGAATCATAATTATTATTATTATCATTGTAGTGCTTTGTGGTATACGATGTTTTTTGTTTGATGACCTGGCGCATAGATAAACAAATCTGATGGTTTTCCAACACGGGAACAGGCAACATACAATTGAACATGTGAGAAACATGGGTTTTCTAGATTAATACCACAAACACTTAATGATTGCCCCTGGGACTTGTTTATAGTCATAGCAAAAGCAAGCCGCACTGGAAACTGTAGTCGTTTAAACTCAAATGGCACATCAGTCGGAATCATTGGGATGCGCGGTATGAGAACATCTTCTCCTTTATACTTTCCTTTGAGTATAGTTGCTTCTATCACATTGTTTAGTAATTTTTTTATCGCTAACCGTGTACCGTTGCAAAGACGCGGTTGGTTGATATTTCGCAACATTATAACCACCGATCCAACCTTTAATTGAAGATTGTGAGGTGGCAATCCTGGCAAATCCAGCGAGTTTAAAAATTCCGGTGGATAGTTGACTACATCATCTTGATTAGTAGCCGAATCAACTGATTTATATATCCTCAATTCGCCTGTAATTTGTTCTTGAATTTTGAAATTTAATTCATTTACATCTATGTTTTTTGCAGCCAGTATAGCTCGTTCGCTCAACCAATCATGGTTTCTGTAATTTTGAGAAACATCTGGAAACACCTTCTGAATAAGTTCATCTTTTGATCGAGTTAACTGACAAAAACTTTGAGGAAAGTTAATGCAGCCAGTCAACATGTCTATAGGAAATTTGCCATTACCAATGTCAATGAGTTGTTTAGAGAATATGTTTCCAGATTGGTAATTTTGCAACTCCACACGCATATTCTTGCTTAAATGAAGTACTTTGACATGTTTCCACAAATTGGAGGACTTTAGACAGTACGAATTGTTTTATTTATTTAAAATTTGGATATTAAAAATAATAAAACACTGTTGGTAACGCGATTTTTGTTTGACTGATGTAATGACGTGGAAACTGATGCATTTTATTTCGCGTGCCGAAACTAATACAAAAGAAAAGCGAGTTTCGGAACGCGACATTAAACTCCTCCAACTATGTATTCTGTGCTCCAACGCACACACGCACATTGTTTTGATAAATATGATCTTTGACGTTAGGAACACACCTACATTGCTTAGACAACAGTGAGTGCTTGTAATTTAATATGAACTTTATACCATAGCAATAAAGCTCAAATTGACTACGTTTTAGTTACAAATCATTTGTATGGGAAAAAGAAGGGCTATTTTTAGGGTTTTTCCAGCAATAATTCTAATTTTTCTCGCCGTAAAAACCATCCTTGAACTTCAACGAACATTTTAAAAAAAGATTTGGCCAAATTGGTCCAGGCGTTGTTGAGTTATGCGCTTACCAACACATTTTGCGATTCATTTTTATATTATAGATCTGTTACGAGAGTACTTCGTGATTGGCTCATGCGCCAGCTTGTTTTTTTTTTCAATACAATTTCAATTTTGCTTGCCAACAAAGCCCAATGACAAAGTCATTCTAGCACACAAAAAAAGAATTAGAAATTCGGTCCACAATTGGAGGAGAAATCGGTGAACAAACATAAACAAAATGCATACATACAGTCTAACATAGACCCTCCTCCTTTTTTTGAAGTCGGTTAAAAACAACCATGACACATCGAGATCGAACCATGACACATACATATGACAAATCGAGTCTCCTAGTTTTTTTTTTTTTTATAGTTAATACTCACATTCTATTTTGACCCCTAGTTGGATCCCAACGGCAACGCAACAGAACCAGAACAACAAAGCCCAACACCGTCTCCATCCAAAGAAGCAGAATCGGACGGCGTCTGGTCCATCACTTTAGAGCAGTTCCTAGCCACCATGCTCTCCCAACCAGCTTTTGAGGAGTTCTTCAATCAGAAGGTGTCTATCTTACCAGAGTTAGAACTCCTGAGACACAGGGACAGGCTTCAATCGGTTTCATAGCTGGTGGAGATAGCCGGGTTGCTTGGGATAAGCCTGTAGACCTGCTTTAAAGGTATGTGGGTGAACTAGTTTTCTGGGTGAGTGACCCCTTGGTGTTTAGGCGTCAGTTGAAGGTGTTTTAAACAATGCTTGTTATTCGTGCTTTTTATTATCGGAGATTTTTCGGTTCAGACCTATCGTGAATCATGAGCTGGCCACGTAGCCTGCTGTAATGATTTCTTAAGAGCGTTTACATCTTACGACATTTCATAAAAACTTTCACTAACTTCCTTATTTTCCAAAATGACTGAACACATTATAATGAAACTTCAAACCCATAAACCATAATACATTTTCGAAAAATAGTGTTACAACTAAATTAGACCGATTATAAATTATCGATTGAAACAGAAGCTGACACGTACCGAGCCCCAGTGTCAGGCTTGTCAATTCGCGGAGTAGCTACTCTGAACTGACGAGCCTGGCACTGGGGCTCGGTACGTGTCTGCTGGAAGCTGCTCTGCGAGCTGACGAGCCTGTCACTGGGGGCGGTACGTGTCTGCTGGTGGGTCCTGCCAAGCCGCCCTGCATCAAGTTCGTCGTGGTCAAGCTCATCTTGATCAAGCCAGCTTTCTACAACTGGATGTTTGTCTTCAGTTACTATCACGCTCAGAGATTTGCGGAGACATTTAAAACATTCCCGGTTAACCTGCCCTTCACTTTTTTATTAATTTATTGTATTTTTCATATCATCATTTATTAAATTCATTTTCCCCTAATTAAAGTAATTAATATTAAAATTTAATGTACATATCTGTTTACTTCTTTTATCACGAGGAGCAAGCAAGTTTGTTACATTTTGTTTCCAATTATCTTTTTTTTTTTTTAAAGACATTTCGAAAATGTTTTTTTAGTAACTTTTTAGACCGGTGATGTATCCTGCTTACGTGTATTGAGTTTCATTAAAATCGGTTTAATCATTTCGGAAAATAAGGACTTGAAAGTTTGTATGAAATGCCGTAAGGCGTAAATGCTCATAAATAAGAAGTAACGACTCTCGGCTTGAGCCACGTTGAGCTCAATTTGATGCCACACCACGCCGAACTAAATGTGACAAATAATAAAATCTTTATTTCTTTATAATGACAACATTGTTAAATGTATACAGTATGTTAGTTTAAACGAGGGACATATTCAAACCCATAATAGTACATGCTAACATGATACTAATAAAAATATAAACAAAAAAAAAACACTGATAAATAACAGACAGCACCATACCAAAATTTTCGCAAATGTCCCGCAACGTGTATACACCCTTGCGCTAGCGACTTAATACTATCGCAGAACATGTGAGCGGGTCAATGACTCTTAGGTATATTCCATTTTCCCTTCATACTTTAAACTAACCTGGCTTTGGACAGCCCAAAATATCTAGGCACTAAACAAAACATTAAAAATTCTTCCATATACGTTATAGGTTTTTTACATATTTGAAACGAGAATCGAATACTGAATACCCTCCCTCAATATGTCCCTCGTTTAACCTAACATACTGTATACGTCTCAAGCTGATAGTCTCGTCGATATAATGCGTGGTCGCTCCCTAAATAATCAAATTCCGATAAAATGTGAAGTCGTAAATACTCCTTTCTGCCGTTTGTAAATGTATGTGTTACTTTTATCATGCAATTATATTTTTGCAAGCATGCATTGTTTAAATATCTTTAAAATGGTATTTAAAGGCATAGCCGCGATTTGAAAACAATTCATGGCCTTAGTATTTATTAGAATGTATGTATCCACCTGACCTATGCTATGTAACACGAGTTTACTGTATCTCGCTTATTTCCATGTAAACATTGTATATAGTGCGTAAGTAGGTATTATAATTCTAGGTACTGAAATGAACTGTTCTGATTTTTAGATATATTTTTTATCAGCGGATTTACTTTTTGGAGCCGTGGCCCAGTGGTGGCAGACCCGACTTACGAGCAGTAAGCCGTGGGTTCGAATCGAACCCAGGCAGGCGCATTATTTTGTGTAATTTATTTCATCACCGTCGCCCTCAAAAACGGTGGAGGAAACCGGCATGTCCTAGAACTAAGAATTCGAAGACATATGACATCTACCAACCCGCACTGGGCCCGCGTGGATTACAGCCCACTCCCTCTCATAGAGAGGAGGCCTGTGTCCCAGCAGTGGAAACATAGGCTGATGATTTTTTTTATCCAAAATTTATAAGTCTGATGAAATGATGATGAATCAAACGTTATTTTGCGGAAATCCATGCCAAATCAACACCATGCAAGCAATTATTATTGCTTTTCCTGCATCCGTATTTCGCGGAATTAAAACTAAATAATATTTTGCATAACATTTAATCCAAAATTAATATTAATGGAAGTTTAAACAGAAATGTAGTCTAGGTTGCACCAAATCTTCAGGGGAGATACAATAAGCTCTTTCTAGAAACTATATTGATGTATGTAGATATTTAATGTATCTTCCAAAGACCAAAGTAGATGTAGCATACATCTTAGGACCCCCTATGTAAAAAAATATAGAACACGAAATTATGCTTGTTGCGTAGAAACCCCTTATATAAAATCTGCCTTTTATTGGTAATAAAACTTTTATACAGGTATATACATACTTAACGGTATGCTACTAACAGACCATCAAACTGAAAATGTTTTGTCAATCGGACAAACAGCGTTTGTCCGTTTTCGTTTAATAGCGAAAAAATTTCAGCTGCCCGATATATTTGGGTCAAATAGGTATTGAAATTTTGTATGGCGCAGCAGATAATTTTTTCGCTATTACGATGTTTGTCCGATGGAGAAACTTGTTCAGTTTGATGGTCTGTAGCACAACGTTAAGTATGTATATACCCTGTCCGTTACACCGTGTATAATATAGCAACCATATGATTGTGTTAAGAATAATTTGTGAAGGCAAACCTTGATTAAACATTCCAAAATAAATATTATAAGTACCTACCATAATATTTATTAAGATAACACTGTTACTGGATTATTTATACGGTTTGATAAGGAATTGATAAAGAGTATTTAATGGATAACTTAATTCAGTGTCGCTGGACTAGTTTTACTGTGTATCGGTAGAAACAACACTAGTACACACGGCGAGACATCAAACCATACATTTCCAGTATAAGATGTTCTTGCTTTCTATAGATTTCCAATACAATGAGAGATCTGCATATACTGGTTTTGTATATCTTGATCGGTCGCCGTGCGTACAACATCTGTTTTTTTTTTCTCCTCGAATGTATCTATTGATGATTCAGGAAATAATTTGGCAAATAACAAAGGCCTTTAACATATTTTCGTTTCAATTTCTGTAAAGCTATTAATCTCATCTGTACCAATAGTATATAGTTTGTTTTGATTATACATAGCCATATTATTTGTAAGTTAGCCTGTAATATTATTAAAATTTAACCTTTGTACCTAATCTATAAAAGTGTATTCAAACAGAATTATTTTAATATAAACACTAGGATTAGTACAAAATAGCATTTTCTGTATAATATATAGCACTTATATTAATACCATTTACTTTTTAAATGTTAGCTTTGCTTCCAAATAAAGATTTTATTTTCGTAAGCTTGTAAAGCAAAAGGAAGAATGATATGTATTTGTATTGAGGTTGGATATCTTTTTCGGTAAAAAAAAATAAACAATGTACGTACACAGTTACTGATATATTGGCATAACTTTAGTGCTTCAGTAAATGGTGCTTGGCGTAATAATGTGCTTGACTATAATGGGCGAAAAAGACCGTTTGCTACTGTTGAAAACATCCAAACTCGAAGGACTGTTTCGGGTGAAAATAAGAAATAAAGCTTCTTTCGTAAGGATTGATATTATAGCCATATAAACTGTTTATCATATACCTAATATAAAAATTATACTAAAAGCGAACATTGTATAACAGAGTTGCTTATGAAGTATCTAGCTTATGCTTCCAACGAAAATATAATAAAAACAGAGTATAGATTACATGAATAATATTATAGTATTTTTACATTTAATTATGACTTTGCCCAGTCGCTTCACGAATTTATAGAAACAAATATTACCCGGGCAGAGTCAACAGATCTAAATAAATAGCTTTTTGAATGTTAGCAGATTATGAACTATATAGTACCTAATACCTATAGATATAGGCTAAATAAGCAATATATCTTCATAAGCATGAGTTGTGTATATTATTCATATTTATTTTTGTAAGCCACAATTTATGAATAAAATAAACGAATTTTGGGTACAATCGTAGAAGCTTTTAGGTACATCCAACTGCAGAAGGCAGAAGTACGCCCGTAGATTTTATTTCCCAATCTAGAAACATCTTAAAATCAATAACTACTTCTCCTTTCTGTTAGCGACTGTACGGAAAAATATTTTGACAAAACACATTATATTTATTGTCCAGCAAAAAATCGTAGACTGTTTTCGAACATTTTAAACTGCTTTTTCAATCTATGTATTTTAAATAGCTTTCGAGATAATATCATCAACGGCCAAAAACTCATCGGCCGCATCTGGAATTTAAGGTGTTAGAAAGCTCGTACAGTGTTCAGATTTTCGGTTGTATCCAATGTTGCTGTAGAAAAGGTACTTGATCAAGTTCTGTAACTACCTAAATTCGTCGTATTAAACCTACTACATAGTACTTTCAAGCACAAAATGTTAAACATATTTTATTTTAATTCTTAAGGTTAACCATGTCCATGTAAGTAGCGATAATATCAGATATTATACAAGTTTAAATTGAATACACTTGTTTGACGTTATATTTATGATTTCTTTATTTCCTGAGTTAACTTAAATGGATTTTACTTTTCATATGGCCAACATACTACCAAAAAGCTTCTTTTCCCTTTTCTTATTCTAGCATAAATCTGAGAATTAGCTGTTTAAATAAAAAACCATGATATAGCTATTATAATTTATTTCAAAGTAAACCTCAATGTCCAAGCGCAACGAGATTTAGCGGAAGATATATCAGGCAGCTGTATTGCGACCTCTCCATTAGTTATCTTCCACTGGAACACATAAGACATGATAAGAGAAAGTATCAACATGTATGCTACGGTTAATGATCCAAGTAGATTAGCTGAGTGTTTAAAGATACACAAAACATACTTATATCATAATTAAATACTTACAGTCAAGTATTGCCGTTCATTGCCCAACATCTCGACTTGATAATTACCACTGTGCAAGTAAGGTGTTATGTCTCTGAGTTTGAGCATATTCTTCTCCGGCCACGCGAGTACAATAGCAAAGATTGCCTTTACTTTTTCGCTTGGTGCATGGGTAGGGTGAGTAGCATTGTACGTCGCCTTAGCACAAGTGTACCAAACGTTGCCGTTTCGAGTATCGTTTTGAGAATGCCAGGGAGAGCTATTGTAGATGGCTTCGCCATTTATAGACAGCCATTTACCGAGCGCTAACAAGCGTTCTTGAAATATAGGTATAATTGTACCCTCTTTTGTTGGGCCCACGTTGATAAGGGCATTACCTGAAAGAAAGTGTCTATTAAAATTTGAGAATCCATTATTCCAATAGTAGTTAATGAGTACCTATTGAAAAAATTAAGAATGGTACAGGAACATCAAGAATGGCACAAAAAAGACGCCCTTATACCAAGCAGCGGTTGAATTAAGGGAGTTGGTGATGATGATTTAAAAAAAGTATATGAAGTTAAAGTTACCTCCACAACTGACTGTAGATACAACTTGGTAAAGCAGTTGTTCAATAGACATTATATCAGTAAACTGCATATCCCTTCTGTACCCCCACGATTTGCTGTCAACAGTGAAGGCATTTTCCCATTTATGATTTAGTAGTTTGCCTGAAAATAAAATAAAGATTTAATAATCTATTTTTCACACAGAAGGAAAGGAATAAACAAACACCACACTTGGCGGTTGAATGTTTGTATAATTCAGCAATGTTAAAATATCTAAATTCAAGTGAATTTTAGAATATCCATCAATAACACTAACCAGGATTGTATCTATCAGCATGATTATAGAAGTCTCCATGATGCCCAGGTATACCAATACCCCATCTATCATTAACAACTACCTCATCTTTAACAGGGCTATCATTGTACAACCATGCTAACAGGGCTTCAGCTCTCCAATACTTGTCACTAGCTTGCCAGTCACCATCAGACCATATCACTGATGGCTTGTAATCATTGACCAGCTGTTTAATGTCAGGCCACAACTTGGTATCAGTGTATGTTTGAGTATGAAAGTGGTTGCTTTTGTCCTGAATATAAATAGGGTTGAACCACTCGTACAAGGAGTGGTATACTCCAAACTTTAAGCTCACATTCCTGACTGCAGCAGCAAGTTCACCTACAATATCCCGTCTTGGCCCCACATCAACTGAGTTCCAACTAAATGAACGCTTGGATGGGAATAGAGTGAAGCCCTCATGATGTTTACTTGTTAGGATAACGTATCTGAAACAAATTTTGGTACGACTTTCCTTTGACTGACGTCGAATTGAGGGGAGGGAGAGGGGGGGAGGGGTACAACCACCCCTTAAAAGGAAAAGTTGCGACGCGCCCCCCTTTTCGAGATTTTTAAAATTTTGAATTCTGAGGAAATGTTTGGGTAATAATCTAGTATCGTTTGGCAGGCGGAGGGTGTGGAGGGGTGTGCCGCTTCCCCTCTGGCACCACTCCCGTGAAAAGGTAATGCAACGTTCTTGAGAAAAACCAATTAATGTAACCTAACCTCAAAACATATTGTATTCGCCTAAAAAGCGTAGTCGACGGAGCCCCGCTACGCGGGGCTCCTATTTCTGCCTGCAGGGTTTAAAGTAACCTAACACGACGAACCTAACCTGTCCTAGTCGGGGTGCCCCAAGTCCAGAGCTCGCTTCGCTCGCTCTTGCAACCAAATTTGGTATGTTCTACATAAATACATTCAATGGCCAGAATTCTATATAATCTGTGATAGGGATTGACCTAAATATTGCAAAAATAATTAATTTTCAACATTTTTTTTTCTCAAAAACTGCGCGTTTCCGCATATTGAAACTTTGCGTGTGTGCTAATAATAATGTAACCTTTCTGTAAAAAAAATATCAACCCCCAACTCGACGTCAATCAAAGGAAAACTGAGCCCAAATTTTAGTTATAATGAGAAGAAAATTATAATGAATTTAGTTTTTGCAGCAATAAATTTAAAAAATTACTTGGCCCCAGCTTTTGCAAACAGTTCTGCCCAAGTTGCAGGATCAAAAAACTCAGCTGTAAACATAGGAGCAAATTCCTGGTATGTGAAGCCTGGGTGGTAATTCTTTGTCATGAAGTCTTGGTATTTCTGGTTGTCTTTATTAGCTGGAAATTAAAATTGATTGTAGGTATTTATTAATTTTAGATACTACAGACAGAATACATTTTGCGATTCTGCTATTATTTTTAATTTATTTAATGAAAATTACCTTTCCAGTTTGTCCAGAACCACTCTGAGCCGAAACTAGGCACAGCGTACACCCCCCAGTGCAAGAATATGCCTATTTTAGCTCTATCATACCAATCGGGCAACGGCCGAGTATCCAGGTCTTTCCAGCTGGGGCGATATCTCTTGAATAGACTGAAATCTTCTTCAAGATCATTATGGATATCGATAATTGTAATATTATTTCCTAATTCAGCACTTGCGGAGCAGATGAAGACAAGGATTAATAATAATCTCATCATATCTGTCTATAAAATAATGTCAGTTTTTAATGTTATCATTTCGTAAATAGATTTACAAAACAGGGTCACTGTCAGACGACTGAACAAACGCTGACACTGACAAAAGTTTCACATGTTGTCCTTGTCAGTTTGACTCAGAGACACCCTGATCCTTGAGTGCGCAATGCGCAGAATGCTAGCTTCAATGAGTTAATAGTTCGCGCGCACCCAGATCCGCGCAGCGGAGTCGACTCAAGTTGGCTCAAGACCCGTAGCCAATAAAAATATTTGGCTTGAGCTATCGTCAAGGTCAGCCAACCTGCAACTCTTGGTTGGGAATCAGGCAGCGGCATTCAGATTTGTGAAAAGTCCTGAGTACTTAGGCTTTTTAATATTGAGGTATGTGTACGTTAGGTAAGTACATATTTCTTTCTCTGGACAACAGCGAAACGCAGAGTTATATACCTACCTATTGGTATTATACTTTTATGGAATCTAGATAAACACCAAAGCCGCCATAGGCATGTTAACTTAATGGAGCCTAGGCGATTGGCTGTTGGTATGTAGGCTCCAGAATGCGTCTATACTAAAGTTGCTGTAGTCGATGTGCCCATCGGTTTTGATTTTGATGTATAGGTTCCATTCCAACATCTTCTTATATATAAAAATCAATTGCTGTTCGTTAGTCTCCCTAAAACTTGAGAACGGCTGTGCCGATTTAGCTGATTTTAGTTTTAAAATGATTGTCGTAGTCCAGGGAAGGTTTAAAAAGGAGGGTATGGTGGTAGGTATGGTAGGATAGGGTAAGGTAGGTAGGGTAGGGTAGGTGGTAGATACGGTAGGTAAAAAGCGCATTGCAACGCATGCCGGGGATAGCTAGTCTTCTATATAAATAAAAATCAATTGCTGTTCGTTAGTCTCGCTAAAACTCGAGAACGTCTGCGCCGATTTAGCTGATTTTGGTTTTAAAATGTTTGTGTAGTCCAGGGCCTGTATTCCCGCTGTCCCCGTAATCTGTGTCCCCGTCACGGGGACATCAGCACGTCATATGATTCCTTACCGGTGTCCCCGTTATGTACATATGGGCAACGGGGACAACGGACAGTTAAGATGTCACGTATCGTTGTCCACTTTAAATTATTGTAATTTTTTTAAACGTGGGTTATTTAGCGCGGCAAGCCTGAGATAGTTGGGCGTGGAGTTGGTGATGCCCTGGCGCGTTATTTTCTTTGCGAGCGTGTCTGGGGCGGCGTGGTCAGGATTGAGGTACTAGGAGAACATAGCTTACCAGGAGATAGTTGAGCGTGGTAACCTTACCTACCTACCTTATGATATCAGAATAATGAAGGAATAGGGTTGGGTAGTGTAGGTAGGTAGGTGGGGTAAGAGGTAGTTAGTAAAAATAGAAAATAGTCTGGAATAGCATATAGGATACTTTTTATCCCGGTAGTGTGATCCCGCGGGACAATTACCGAAAAAAGGCGGGCGAAGCCGCGGCCAGAAGCTAGTATATTCATACATTTAAGACTTTATTTATATTTTTAAACAAATACATTCGTAAATTATAAATACTTTTGTTGCAATCACATGGTGTACCTATTATTTAGTTTGTTAGTTATTTTTTTGTAGTATATTATTTGTGTTTTGTTGTTCCATTTCATTTTTATAGGGACAATATTCTCTCTATTAAGGCACTCTCACTTCTAATTTTAACTCAACGGGGACAACGGGCATAATTTAAAAAGCATATATTACAAGAAATTAACGGGAACAGCGTACGGGGACAACGGGAAGTAATTTTATTATTTTATTAAATTCCCTTTGTCCCCGTTAACGGGGACATGGCCTAAGGGGACAACGGGAATACAGGGTCCAGGGAAGGTTTAAAAGTGAGAAAGGTAGGGCAGGGTAGGTATTGGATAGATAGGGTATTAAGGTGGGTAGGATTTTTTATTTTTTCCTACCTACCTACCCTGTAGTTAAGAAGAAATGCATTGCAACGCACGGTACAGCTAGTCATTCAATAAAATTAAAAATAAATATTTAAAAATACTCATGTTACTTACAATAGTTATTTGTGCAACAAGAGAGCAAAGTTGTTTTTTGCTGCGAGTGCTGATTTTGAATCCTGAGCAAGCGAAGGATTCAACGATTGAATCACGAGCGTAGCGAGTGATTCTAAAGCTGAATCCTGAGCGTGGCGAGAAATTCAATGGCACGAGATGCAAAAATCTTTGCTCTCGTGTAACACACATAACTTTTCACTTCAGCAGCGAGAACACTTTACGAGATAAAATAATAAACAGGAATTGATTGAAATAACTATTTATTGTGAATCAAAATAATTAACATTAAAGATGATCACCTCGTCTGTGATAAATCTAAAAAATAATATAGCAACACCGTCTCCGAAAAACTGCTTGCGCCCTTTGTAAGTCTCGTTGAAGACATGGTATGCTTTCAGATATTTCTTGCGAGACTTCTCAGGTAGGAAACTTAATTCTGCATTAATAACTGTCTTGTTGTTTTAACTCTTCCGGTGTTACAATACTGTTCTCGTCGCTAATTTCACTCATATTTTAATATTTTTAACTTATTCAACTCTTTACGCCAGCCACGATTTTTTTTCCCGCTCTTCTATTTAAATTAAGGCGTATTCAAAATATATTACGTAACATTATTGAAACTAGAAATAAATATTTAAAGGTTAAATATCAGTTTTAGATGCAGTAAATACTTATTTTCGTTTAAATACAACAATAAGTTAAAAATTCAATAAATTACATTAAAAGACATTTTTTCAAAATCTCTATAATTAGTACGAAATTCCAAACGTGTTCGAATTCAAAAACGGAACTTCGAAAGGGCTGGTCTTTGTCTCTCTCTCTTTGTAATGGGCGGGAAAGAGATAGAGTGTGAATGTTTCGAATTGTATGATTAACCCAAGGCTGAATAAGAAATTCGGGACTTTCTGTAATTTTTTTTATTAAAAAGTTACTTTGTCTCACTCAGTGAGCAAAATCGCATTTTGCTCACTGATTTCAGGCAGCAAAACCTACATGTTTGACCTACTGAAGTGAAAAGGTCTTAATTAAAACTACGTTAGCATTGCATCAATTCAAATTTAAATAGAACATCAATTTTTCTGAACGCATCATCTGCCTAGCCTTTTCCCAAACTATCTTGGGGTCGCCTTCCAGTCTAACCGGATGCAGCTGCGTACCAATATTTTACATGAAGCGACTGCATAACTGACCATCACAACCCAGTAATTGGGTAATACGATACCCCATAGTAAGACTGGATATTAGACTTTTTTTGGCTTCTGACTACTCGAATCATAACGACTGTCAAAGATCTACAAATGACAGCCGGGACCAACGGCTTAACGTGCTTTCCGAAGCACGGAGGAAACTCGGTATGTAATTATGGTCACCCATCCACGGACCGACCTCGGCAAGCACGGCTTAACCTTTAAGATCGACCCGTGTGGCTGTTATTATTTAGCCACGAGCTCCTCCAACATTTTCTGACTTCAAAATTTTCTGAATGCATCATGTGGTAAGTTTTTTGTAAGTACATAGAGAATTTTACTTTCTTTCATAATATAGGTGTTTTTATGTGAAAAATGTGTACCTACAATTGCATCGTTGCATAGTACTTATGCGTTTCTTGGAGTATGAACATTTGTCGCGCTCTTAGAATTTCAAACTCTTGGTAAATAAGGTCTGAGGGAGGGTCTCCTGAAAGGTTCTTTTAGTGCAACCTTGATCAGTGCCTGTTGTGCTCGTTCTAATGTAATTAATGTAATTTTACCAGCTTCACAAATCACATTACATTACATACAGATGCAGTACTGTATGATTGACTGGCAGAGTGCAGAGTAGGTAAATCGTTCGCAAAACATCGATAGGAGTACCTACAGTCGCGGAGATTTTTCATGACTTGGATAATTTGTCGCACTCTGGAGGATATGTGGGCTTTGTAAGTTAAGTTGTCTATGGTTAATCTGATATATTTTAATAAGTCAGCAGTACGTTCAAGGATTTTACATGGGTTTGGGTGTGGGCTGAAGGCACTGGTTTTCGAAAAAGCACTATATTTACTTTTACTACTTGTACTATTATGTATTCGGTGCTTTTACTGACATTTAATATCAGTGAATTAGTGTCAAGGGAATGCGCTATCTAAGAGAGGCCTTGTTCGTCCAAACGATACACCTGTTCCCAAGTCGTGTCATGAAAGATGATGGCAGTATCGTCGGCGTAGCAGATCTCTTAATTTTTATTTTTTTTCATGGCCGCTCGCAGATCAACCTGCTAAGGTTTACCGGTTGCTTAACCGGACGCAGTTCTCTTCAGCGTTGATAATTGAGAGGCTTACTTCATCGTTTATGTATAGCGTGACAAGCGTTGGGCTGAGGATACTGCCTTGCGGAACACCAAACGTGATAGGTAGCAAGCTAGCATGTCCAGATGTCAAGTAGCTATGGAACCTTATACCCCTTATTCCCCCATAGCCTCTAACTTATATAGAAGCCCCCCGAGGCACAGTGTCGAATGCTTTTGCCAAATCAAGAAAAACACCGACGACGCATTTTTTTTTATTAATGTCTTGTGGTGTGAAACCCGATTAGTCAAGAGAGTCACCGCGTCTTCAGTAGACTTTCCTTTCCTCGTTGAAACCCGAATTGTCTGTCCGAGATTATTTGTTTTGTTCATAAAATTAACCTGTCCCTTATTGAATATTTGCTCCAGAATTTGGGAGACTATACTTAACAAAACAATAGGCCTATAGTTTTCTAGCAAGTCTTTGATGAGATTGCGAAGAAGTGCGTGTACAAAGGTCCTTTATCTAGTGTAAATTAATTGTTTTATGTGGTCATTGGTTTTGGAGTCTAGATGAAGTTTGTCGCGTTGCCGCATGCACCGTAATAAACCAGGAGCGTCCAGTCTTATCGGATGTTGCAATACCAGTATTTTACATGGAGCGACTACCTATCTGACCCCCACGCTGGTAGTATTGGGTAGTAATACGATACCTCTTGGTAAGACTGATAAGATTTTCGGGTCACTGACTAGTTGACTACCCGTCACGGCTGTCAATAAATCTACTTAAATGTCAGCCGGGACCAACGGTTGGTTTAAACGTGCTTTCTGATAATAGGTATCAGAATATTATATAAGTTTAATTGAACACACGTCTTGACGTTATACTTATGATTTCGTCATTTCCTGTGTAAACTTAAGTGGGTGTTACTTTCCTAAGGCCAAAATCCGAGAATTGGATGAGTAAATAAAAAACTTTGATACAGCTATTAAAATTTATTTCAATGTAAACTTCAATGTCCAAGCGCGATGAGATTTAGCAGATGTTATATCAGGCAGCTGTATTGCGACCTCTCCATTAGTTATCTTCCACTGGAACAAATAAGACATGATAAGAGAAAGTATCAATATGTATGCTAAGGTTAATGCTCCAAATAGGTTAGCTGAGTGTTTACTGATTCACAAAACATACTAGTATCATAATTAAATACTTACAGTCAAGTATTGCCGTTCATTGCCCAACATCTCGACTTGATAATTGCCACTGTGCAAATAAGGTGTTATGTCTCCGAGTTTGAGCACACTTTTCTCCGGCCACGTCAGTACAATAGCATAGATTGCCTTTACTTTATCATTCACACTTGGTGGATGGGTAGGGTGAGTAGCATTGTACGTCGCCTTAGCACAAGTGTACCAAACATTGCCGTTTCGAGTATCGTTTTGAGAATGCCAGGGGGAGCTATTGTAGACGGCCTCGCCGTTTATAGACAGCCATTTACCGAGCGCTAACAAGCGTTCTTGAAATATAGGTATAATTGTACCCTCTTTAGTTGGGCCCACATTGATGAGCGCGTTACCTGAAAATTCAGTGTCTATTAAAAGAAATCCCTTTATTCAAATGGTAGTTTTAGTCCTTTCGCTGCAGGATGTTGCTCATTAGATCGGGTTCATCTGTTGGACATTAGATGAAACATTCCTTCTCAATCTTGAACGTTACCTTTACCCTGGTTTACAATCATGTCTGATTGTATTTATTTGAGCTGCACTCTGAATACTATAGTCGCTAAATACGGAATTGGTAATAACTGTACTAAAATTGAAAACTTATGGATCATCTAATGTCGCCCGCACCATCAGCACCTAGAGAAAAAGCTAGGAATGATATATAAGATATACAGGGTGTTTGGTGCATCGTTTGCCAAATCGAATAGGCCGAAAGGAGAGGTCATTTGCTATCTCTTCACGCCCTATAACTCATTCCTTGCCTCACCGGTTTTTTTATAACAACATTTTAATTTAAATTTTGAAAAATTCCAAAATCCAACATTCTAGATCAAATAAAAAAAAAAAAAAATTGTTTAGACTTAAAATTTTGATTTAATTTTGATGTGTACTCTTGTATAATTCTACCAAATTCAAAATTACTCGCTAGTAAATTACTTTCTTTTTTAATAGCACGTAAAGTTTTTGTAAAAGAAAAATAAATTTAAAACTCAACTTTAAATGGCTATAAAAAAAAAACTAAAAGCGATCGGGATCTTCGGATACCTTTAAAAAGTTCTCTAGTCTGTCCCCTTTCCAGCGGTATGCAATATGCCCAAAACAACGTTTAATATTTTTTCATTTTTAACTAAATGTGTAATCGAGACACTAGGCTGATATTCGACATTACAGTAAGAACGAAAGTAGTTTTAGCATAAATACATAACATGCCTCAAGTAAGTAGACAGATACTGTTATGTCACTAGTGTGTAGTGTCCTATCTCTTTCTTAAAAAGGACCCAACGTTTTAAGAATTTGAAAAAAAAAAAAAAAAACAAATCTTTTTCGAGTTGACCGCCACTGTTGCGAATGCACGCGCGGCATCTTTGTCTTATCTCTACTGTAGTTGTGCGTAAACGTATTTCTGCTTTGATAGTCACGAAAGCCGCATCAATGCGTTGGACTAAATCTTACCTTGTCTCAACTACCGTGGCGTTATTTCTTTGGCTCGTTCTTAGACGTAAAGATCTAACAGAGTTAAGTCTGGGGAACGTGGAGGTCATGAAATAGCCATCCCAAAACAACGAAACAGACTTCCCCTTATTGTTAGCTGAGCTGCTAATTTTCCGTGAAGACATGTCTTTTGTATTCCAACACGTCCGTTGTCCTGCTCACTGGAGTTTAACTGTCAGGGAGTACCTAATGATACGTCAGTTTCCAGAATCATGGATTGGGAGGGATAGCCCTATTTTATGGGCTCCACGTTCTCCAGACTTAATTCCGTTAGATTTTTACGTCTAGGGACGAGCCAAATAAATTGTCTACGCCTTGGAAATCGAGACAAGGGAGGATTTAGTCCAACTCATTGAAATGGCTTTCGTGACTATCAAAGCAAAAATACGTTTAAGCACAACTACAGTCGAGATAAGGCGAAGATGCCGCGCGTGCATTCGCAACAGTGGCGGACAACTCGAACAAGATTTGTGATTTCTGTTTTTTTTTTTCAAATTCTTAAAACGTTGGAAAGAGATAGGACACTACGCACTAGTGACATAACAGTATCTCTCTACTTACTTGAGGCATGTTATTTATGCTAAAACTACTGTTCTTACTGTAATTTCGAATATCAGACTAGTGACTCGATTTAACAGTTACTTAAAAATGAAAAGGTATTAAACGTTTTTTTGGGCATATTACATACCGTTGGAAAGGGGACAGACTAGAGAACTTTTTAAAGTTATTCGAAGATCCCGATCGCTTGTAGTTATTTTTTTATAGCCATTTAAAGTTGAGTTTTAAGTTTATTTTTCTTTTACAAAAACTTTACGAGCTATTAAAAAAGAAAGTGTATATTTCTAGCGAGTAATTTTGTATTTGACAGAATTATACAACAGTAGACATGAAAATTAAATCGAAATTTTAAGTTTAACCCTCTGCGACTGACGTGGCTCATTTTTTACAATTCAACTGGCGTGGTAGTACACGAGACACCATTTCAACAGCAAATATTTTTGTAGAATTAAAGTATGCAGCAAATTTATTCATATTTATTAGATTTATAGCCTATTTTATAAATTAAATTTACTTGAAATAAAAAGAAACTATTTGTATTTTCAAAACTAAACAACGTTTATTTACATAACACAAATCAGTCTATAAGTTTCTACTTAGACATTTATGACATATAAAAAATTACAAAATTAACTTTTTTAAATTTAACATTATACATTTTAAAAGTTCACAAATTCATTAATCAGTCTAGGAAAAATGAGATACATTCGTTGGTCAACTTAAAAACTGGAGAGTTTCAAAATCACAGCTTTGTTTGACAATTATCACACAGTGGCTTGGAGCACTGAAGGCAAATTGGCTTCGAACAATCACAGCAACGGTATTTAGTTTGTCTTTTTATTTTTGTTGGACAAACATAACATAATTTTTTGCCACTTGGTGGAACAGACCGAACTACTGGTGGTGGATCCTTGCCTAAAACTCTAGTGATAGTTATTCGCAGCTCCCTTGGCAATCTTGCATTATACACTCGGTTTTTGATATGATCCGGCACTATGTCTCTGGCCATATTCAATAAAAAAGTTCCTCTCATCCTTTTGCCATCACTGTCATTACAACTTTGATACAATACAAAGCTATTTATGCCTGCCATGTCCAGAATCCTTTGAAAGATTGCCATAGGGCAACGATGAGTTTTACGACTGCAACAACATGTATATCGAGCACTTTTTATCTACCTCGTCCACTCCACCTTTTCTATAGTCTGCAATCTAGTTATTTAAATGATTGATTTTTATGAAAATTCGAAAATTACTCGAAATAATACATCATTTAAACTTATTGGCTGACGTGGTTGCTTAGGAGACACTATAAAGATAAAACCATTTGACTGAGGTGGTAGTCTCGTGGACACTTGCCATAACGCTGACGCGGTAGTCTCGTGGACACCTTTCTTCCGCTACGCACGCGTGCGCTCACTGCTACCGCCTGTCGCACCCTGACCGACGTGTGAGCCCACTACAATAAGGTACTCGCAGCGGCGGCGCTCAAATTTGAAAATTGCCGGTAAAAAACGGGATTTTGTATTTCGCGGTGTCTGTTGGACTACTACGTCAGCCGCAGAGGGTTAAACAAATTTTTTACTTTTTTAATTGACCTAAAATGTTGACTTTTGGAATTTTTCAAAATTTATATTAAAAAGTTGATATAAAAAAACCGGTGTGGCAAGGAATGAGTTAAAGGGCGTGAATAGATAGCAAATGACCTCTCCTTTCGGCCTATTCGATTTGGCAAACGATGCACCAAACATCCTGTATAAGGATAAGGATAAGATATATATAGATATATAAGGTCAAGAATGTCAAATAAAAGACACCGTATACCCAGCAGTGGTTGAATTTAGGCTGTTGATGATGATTTAAAATAAAAGAAAATTAAGTTAAAGTTACCTCCACAACTGACTGTAGATACTACTTGATAAAGCAGTTCCTGAATAGACAGTATTTCAGTAGACTGCATATCCCTTCTGTACCCCCACGATTTGCTGTCAATAGTGAACGCATTTTCCCATTTATGATTTAGTAGTTTGCCTGAAAATAAAATAAAGATTTAATAATCTATTTTTCACACAGAAGGAAAGGAATAAACAAACACCACACTTGGCAGCTGAATGTTGGTATAATAGGGGATCGGACTGGGTAAAGAAAACGACATTCTATTTTGTCTGTCAGACAGGTAATACAAAAATATTAGACACGTATTTTTTGTTTTATCAAAATATCAAAAATTACTGAGTTAGAACTCATTAAAGTTGGAGAGTGGGGGCTTACTACGTCACAAGTAGGTATAAAACTTACCTACATGTGACGTCATGCGCCATTTCAACTCAATATTTCTCCGTAATTTTATGACCATGTGAAAAAAGAAAAAATACGTGTCCAATAATTTTCAATAAACTACCCGAAGGACAAAGAAAAAAAAAATAGGATTATCCCCTATTAACCAATGTGAGAAAAACTAAATTTAAGTGAATATTTTGAATTTGCATCAATAATACTAACCAGGATTGAATCTATCAGCATGATTATAGAAGTCTCCATGATGCCCAGGTATACCAATACCCCATCTATCATTGACAACTACCTCGTCTTTAACAGGGCTATCATTGTATAACCAGGCTAACAGGTCTTCAGCTCTCCAATACTTATCAATAGCTTCCCAGTCACCATCAGACCATATCACTGATGGCTTGTAATCATTGACCAGCTGTTTAAAATCAGGCCACAACTTGGTATCAGTGTATGTTTGAGTATGAAAGTGGTTGCTTTTGTCCTGATTATAAATAGGGTTGAACCATTCGTACAAGGAGTGGTATACTCCAAACTTTAAGCTCATGTTCCTGACTGCAGCAGCAAGTTCACCTACAATGTCCCGTCTCGGCCCCACATCAACTGAGTTCCAACTGAATGAACGCTTGGATGGGAATAGAGTGAAGCCCTCATGATGTTTACTTGTTAGGACAACGTATCTGAAACATTTTTCTTTTAATTATAAAGATTTTGGTTTTTGCAGCAACACTAAAAATATACAAAAAGAATTACTTTGCACCAGCTTTTGCAAACAGTTCTGCCCAAGATGCAGGATCAAAAAACTCAGCTGTGAACATGGGAGCAAATTCCTGGTATGTGAAGCCTGGGTGGTAGTTCTTTGTCATGAAGTCTTTGTATTTCTGGGTTTCACTACTATTAGCTGAAAATTAAATAAATAAATCGTATTTATTCATTTTAGATACTACAATCAGAATACATTTTGCGATTCTGCTATTATTTTTAATTTATTGAATGAAAACTACCTTTCCAGTTTGTCCAGAACCATTCTGAGCCGAAACTAGGCACAGCGTACACCCCCCAGTGCAAGAATATGCCTATTTTAGCTCTATCATACCAATCGGGTAAAGGCCGGGTATCCAGGTCTTTCCAGCTGGGGCTAAATCTCTTGAGTACATGGATATTATCTTCTTCAAGATCATTATGGATATCAATAATTTTAATATTATTTCCTATTTTAGCATTCGCGAAGCAGATGAATACTAAGATTAATAATAACTTCATCATTCTGAAAATAAAATAGTGTCAGTTTTTAATGTTATCATTTCGTAAATAGTTTTACAAAACAGGGTCACTGTCCGACGACTGACGAGACATCCGTTCAGTAGAACACTTAATTAAACCAAACCTGTGATGATTCGGTGTGATAAGCATTCAGCATTCTACTACTATTTGGACGTGACGACGCTGACACTGACAGTTTCACAGTTGTCAGTTTAACTCAAAGACACCCGGATCCCTGAGTATAGTATAGGATATCCTATAGAGATCTCTCTGGTTTTTGTGGATACTACCTACTATTGGATTTTCGTGCTCGATTGGTGTGAACATACATTGAAATAAATTAGAAGCCCCTTGCCCCGAGGCATCAATAGGCAAAAATAGAGATGTGCTGACTATGACATAAGGGCCGACTAGCCGATTAGTCGGTAGTTAAGAGACCGACTAGTCGTCCGAGCTGATCACGGTTTATTTTCTCAGGTAGTCTAGTCGGCGTTCTTTGCCGAATAGGCGCCGACTAGTCACTAGTCGGCGCCTATTCTAAAAAAATTAAACATTTTGATTTGAAATAACATAAATATCTGAATTTGTTTGAGACAAGATGTAAAAATTTTTGAGCTCACTTCGTTCGCACTGAGGGCTATTACAATTTTTCTTGTATTTAAGTGTTGTTAAGGTTTTTTACTAATGTATGTACACAAATTGAAATATTTATTTAGAAGGCTGTTTTTTTTTTTTTAATTTTGTGGCCATATCTAAACCGTAAGAACACATAAAAACTCCCTAGTTTTGAAGTGGGTTGTTACGGTTTAGGTTACAAGAAAAATTGTAATAGCCCTCTTAAGAGGTTATATATATACCTATGTATATTTAAAAACTTAACTTATTATATATGTCGCACAAGTAACTCCTGCATGCAGGGTCGTGCTTCTGGATTGGCACTTTCTTATTGGATTTTCACATGATCTACCGATATAGGCAGAGGCTGGAAGAAATTAAGATCACCTTGCCCCGAGGGCTTAGGCAATTATGGCATTACTTCGAGTAATGGAGCATTATGATCTCAAATTATAATTATTATCTGATTTATTGGAGGCAAGATGTAAAAATGTTCCAGCTCGTTTCGCTCGCTCTTGCAGCCAACTTTCAAGGCAATCTTAACATTGTACCAATATTATATGCAGGCCAAACACTTACTTGGAAAAATTGTTTTGAATTTTCGATCTACCGGAACTCCGGTAAGCCGAAAATCGAAACAATTTCAACCTGTCTAAGGCAAGTATTAAAGAAATATAAAAAATCGAGTAATCTAATCCGAGGTGCTAACATTTTTGAGGTGGCTATTGCACTTTAGAACTACAGCTGCATCAGATCCGTAAAATAAAAACTTACAAATCCACTTTTCTAGCACTCATGAGCCCTCCTACCCCTAACTTTAAAGCTGGTGACGCTCTTGGTTCAGAGTGCAGCCATAGAAATACATAGAAAAGTTTCGAGGTAGCGCTCGCCGGCCGCTGCCGCGGCACCGCTCGCTTCGCGAGCTCCGCTTCGCTCGGTCACAGTTCTAACCTAACCTAACCTATGGCTATCTTTGCGGGTACAAAAATTTTTTGGGACTTAGTGGATTTTCAAAAAAAAAAAAAAAATAGAAAATTTGAAAAAAAAAAAAGACAGTTTTGGGTTAACCTTGACCATAAAAACCATTTAGGTTCTGAGAAGTATGGACCCAAGACGCACCGTTTCCGAATTATGGGCCTCCGAATTTTATTTAATTTGTAGTGATTGAGATTGTGTAAGTGGTAGCTCAGATGAAAATCTTTACTGGAAAGAAACTGTTGCTCTAGTAGAAAATTATGAGATGGTGTACAAAAAACCAAGATAATTTGAGAAAAACAAAAATTGATTTTTTTTTCTAAGTCCTCGCACCATAGCGCCCCTAAAAGGCTACACTCCAACCCGCTCTTGCCTCCGAACGTGAACGGCAGCATACCTATGACTTACAGATATCAAGCAGTTTTCTTAAACCCCTGAACAGTGGGCCAACACCATGTCATCAGCGTAACTGATGCTAAACGTTTCTACACGACAGCCAACCTGGCAGTTACTGGGCTCACCGATCAGCTGATTATCATAAGACAAATAATCTTGGAGAATCTTTATCTTATACCTACGTTATGTACGATCCCTATGGAATTATAGGTTTTTATGATCTCTCTCATGTCATTACCAAACCAATTTAGTAGGTACCTATTTATATCACTAGAGGTATTCCAATTAAATGATAGGGAGGTGAGGTGACGCGCATAACACAGCGCCTACAATTTAAATACCTACTGATAAATATGCATAAATAAATATACCGCACCACCAGGGCCCTGTTTAATAAACGTTACAAATTGTAAATACAAATTTAAATATTTTGTAAAGGGAACTATATTTTCTATCACCAAAATTTATATTTGTCATCAAGTTGTATCACCTAATAAATAGATCTATCGCCATGAAATATTTTCGTTCTCAGATAAACAAAAATTGTTCCCAGGTATGAATTATCAAATTAATGTTAATATATGTGTAAAATAAGAGATCGATAACCAATAAAATTATATTGCATTACATGAATATAAACTTCGTTCTTATAATAACAGTTTTGTTACTTAAATAATAGCTCTGTGCTCAGAATGGTAGATCTGTCACCAAATAAATAGATCAGTTCCTTAGAGACATAGGGCACATCAACTCGGACAGGTTAGGTTCGAAGGGGATGGCGGGGTCTAGTGAGCGAGCGGAGCGAGCGAACTAAGACCCCGACATCCCCTTCGTGTTAGGTTACTTTAAACCCTGCAGAGAGAAATAGGAGCCCCGCGTAGCGGGGCTCCGTCGACTACTATTTGAACTTAATGCAATTTTCTAGTAACATAATATGATTTATTGGTGATCTCTTTAAATTAGTTTGCTTAAATACTTATTAGGACACACCTATTATAATACATACAAAAACATTTATTTGGTACTAGACCTTATATCTCAGGATTTTAGGTGATTTATTGTGGAACTGATTTTGCATTGTTTGGTGACTACATTTTGGTGACAGATCTACTATTTTGAGGACAAACCCTATTATTTAAGAAACACAAAACTAATTAAATTGGTGATAGCTTAAATGATACCCTTTTGTAAATTGTAGAACAATTCCGAGAGGTGGACTTGCCTTGTGTCAGAACTTTACAATATTGTACCTCTGTCATCCAAATCTACAGGCATTTTCTGCACTTGTAAACGTTTACAGCATTTGTCATGGTAATATTTGTAATGTTTTTACTTGTAAAATTCTTACATAATAAGTAAGTAAGGTTTATTAAACAGCACTTGTCATACAATTTTACAAATATGTCACTTTTTTAAGGTGCGTACTGACTATGTAACATATTATATAACTTGTGTTTTATAACACGTCCACATTATGTAACCTTGTTATTCAACATTGCAATATAAAACAATACTGTACACATTAGAATAACAATGCAATATAACAATGTTATATAACCATTGTCGTTTGTCAACAATCAGTGTCCACATTATCTGAAACATGTTATATAGCAATGTTGTATAACATGTTATGTTATATAGTCTGTACGCACCTTTACAATATTGTCGGATTGTCACTTTATTAAACAGAGCCCTGGTTTTTTCTGAACCGAATGAGGTCTTATGAGGTACCTCTTCTACATTGCTAGGTGAAAACACATTATCTATAAATCGTCAATTCACTCGTTACGTTACACACTCGTAGGTACCTGCACACACCATTTGTTGAACAAGCGAATTGTAAACTACAGTGAAACGTAGTTATCTGGGATCTCAACTTCTCACGAACCTGAATTTTTAATACTTAAGTACCTACCTATTAAAGAAACCCTCTTTAAAGAGGGTTTTCAATTACCCAGCTTTCCAAATAAGCAGGTTTACTTGATAGTTGTCTTATTTATAGAGGGTCCCAAATGAGAGGTAGAAATGTACCATTTATCATATAAAGAGGTGGAATTGTTTATAAAAGAAATGCACATTTTTGTAAACAAGCGTGTCCGGTGTCATCACTTGTCTAAACCTGATAAAATGTCTCACTTTTACGGGTTATTGAGCTACAAACTCCCAATTATATCCTAATATAATCTCAGTTTACAAGGTTGAAAAATTCCCAGTAATAGAGGTTACTGGGAATTTTTGGTTTTTGAATTTTTGGTTATATGCAAAAGTGTCGGAACCTCATTGTATTTATCAATAACAGAGGTCTCTCACATATCTAGGACCCACTTAACCTGGTTTCACTGTTTATATAGTAACTAAGTCAGTAGGTAGGTATAGCGTTTAACACTTATCGATATAAACAGTAAATTAAAATGTGTAGCAGGAAGGTAACTACATAAATAACCCAAATTAAGTAACTTACTTGAATCCAGTTTACAAATTAGGGAAGTAGGTGTACAATCAGTACATTTTCCTTCTTAAAATACACTCGGTAATAATAATTATTGTGCCAGTTAGTGTTATCTGGACACAAGTGCGCCAGACCACGGTTAAATGAACACTGGTCGATCTATATTACTATAATCTTTACTGGTCGTCAACTCACTGTGACGCCTGCAAACATCGTAATACGCGGCAATTTACGGAAACATAATTGTGCTCGTACTAAACGACATTTAAATGAGGCCGCAGGCCGCTCTGTTGGTTTATAATAAATGCTGAGCTTAGCCCCGTTTCTAAATCCAACAGCGCACGTTTACTTTTCAAACATTATTAGTTATTAAACATGAGTGGCATAAATGTAAAACATAAGTATTCTTTCTTGTAGGACAGTTGATTTTTTGCCTAGGGAGCAAACAAATATTTTAATGGCTAGAGTGTTTCTTTGAATTCAGAGCGCAGCGAAGGATTCTAAGTAGAATCCTGAGCGTATCGATCGAGGGATTCAAAGTGCTTCATTCGAGCTTAACACTCGCTGCTAAGTTCAAATAATCCATTTTTACTTGTATGCCGAAATCTATAGTCTCACGACGACGAAGGAGGCGGGCTCAGTTTTGGCAACAGTGGTTTAATTATTAACAGTAAACTTACCAGTAAGGAAACCTTTATTTACAGTGTGCTTAATAGTAAAACGGATGAACTGCCAATGACTAGAAATTAGGTCGACAATACAATAAGTGCCCGCGCTCTTGATGAGCGAGTAAGCATGCGAGGGAGGGGAGGAGCATGCATCGCGCCCCGCGCCCCCGCAACTGCACGCACGTTATTGAAGTGAAACTTCTTATGCGACTTCCAACAAATTTAACGCTACCATGGAGGGGGAATATTTTCTATTACCCACTAAGAGATGGCAGTATTACAAGATTTGTGACTACGTAGTTCTACTAGGTATGCAAGATGGCGTGCAAACAGTCATGCATTCGACTCTTCGGTGTGTCCAGCCTTCGCTCAATTTCCATGAGTAGAATAACCTCGAAAAACTTATGTAATAAAAATAATACATCAACAAAACAACAAAATATTATTTAGAAGCTCAATAAAATAACGAGAGTGAATGCGTGGCACTCGAACGCGTGCGTGTAGTATTACAAAGTTTTTTCGTAGGGAAACCATACGATGACCAGATGGTGAGGACTATCCTGACTCCTGATTTTTTATCACCCTCAATTTTTTTTTAAATTTGGTTTAATTAATAAATAAATAAGGTTATATTCTTATTATTATTCTCTTTATTATCAAAACACAAGTATGACACATTAAATACACATAGTAAACAAAAGGGGACAAGAATTTTGAAACAAAAGTAGTGTTCGAGATATGGGTAGATGTAGGTACAATTGTACAGTCACACAAAATTTGAGCCCTGACTCATAAACTAGAAGGTCCTTTATCTTAGGAGGCAGAGTCTTCGCAAAAATATAGGACAATGGATTTATGAGCGTACTAGTAAACTCGGATTGTTACATAAAAAATGTTGACTATAAAAGGTAAGAAATAAATTTTAATTAAGTAAGTAATAATGTTTGTATATTTGTATTATTTATAGATTGTAATTATTATTATTTTAATAGTAATGAAATTGTTCAATACAAGTTGATTTATATTTATTTATGTAAAATAAATGTGTCCATAGCATGAACCATGGATAGAATAGTACATTGTTACCCTAGGGGTGAAAGTAACTTATCTAGTCCCGAGACGAAGTGAGGGCGCCAATAGTTCGAGGGACTAAATAAGTCTTTAACCCGAAGTAAACACTGTGCTTTTTATTACGAAAATACGAATACAAGGAAAGTAAAAATAAAAACATGAATTAGCTAAAGAAAAAATGAGCGCCATTTCATAAAATCGTCGTACGATTTTAGGTATCTTTGTTTGAATTTAGATGGTAAAAGGTTTTCCACTACCGCTTTAGCCTCTTCTCTTATAAAATCAGGCGTTAAATTCATATCTGAATCAGATGAACTCATTTTATACAAATTTCGCTATACGGAAGCACAAACAAAACTCTACAACTCGAAAAAACAAATGAAAATCGGATTGCCGCTTTCCCGCCTATTTTGTTTTTTTTTCTGTGGCCAGCCAGCTATTCAGCCATTTTTTATAATTTGACATCTGTCAGTTGAAAGCGATTCCCCTAGGGATGAAAAGTATTATTTTCATACCGCTCCTCAGGCAACTTCAGACCTACTTTCAGAGTATGAGTAATGAAATAGTACATTGTTACCCTAGGGGTGAAAGTAACTTATTTAGTCCCGAGACTTCGTTCGGGCGCCAATAGTTCGAGGGAATAAATAAGTCTTTTACCCGAGGTAAACACTGTGCTTTTCATTACGAATATAAGGAAAGTAAAAATAAAAACATGAATTAGCTAAAGAAAAAATTAAATAAAAAAGTAAATTTTATTTTACATAAATCTACAACTTTTCCCGCCTAATTTGGTTTTTTTTTTGTGTGGCCAGCCAGCTATTCAGCCATTATTTTTCATTTTCATCATTGAAAAAATGGTAAATATTTTGCCCGAATCTATGTTATTTTAAAGAATAAAGTTACAAAAAAAATATAGATTCTTTAATCAATACTTAACTTTAAGTTATTTCAATTTTACATCGTAGCTGCATAGAAAGTTGGAACATGGTTCAATAATAATGTGAAAATAAAACTAGTTTAATTTTTATAATTTAGCATCTGTCAGTTGAAAGCGATTCTCCCTAGGGATGAAAAGTATTACTTTCAACCCGCTCCTCAGGCAACTTCAGACCTACTTTCAGAGTATGAGTAATGAAAAGTACTAAATATATACCTACTACTAATAGTGTTGTATCTATAATGTTTGTGTCATATGGAATAGGTATGTAACGATCGTAGCAGTTGGCGTCCATGGGAATCAATTTTTTTTTTGTTTTAATTTATCTCAATGTTTTTTACTTTATTTTTATTTATCGGCCAAGTGCTAGTCGTACTCGCACACACAGGGTTCCGTAGCACCAAACAATATAATAACAATATTTTTAACGCTGATTCATTATGAAAATTTGCATAGGTACAGTCAGCACCAAAAGTCGGTTAACACCTATAAATATTACTCCAAGTTTTGTGCTGGTCAGTGTGATCTGATGTTATATTTTTTTGCGAATTTGTGTAACCATTGATGAAAATATTGTTAAGTATGTCTTTTACTCCAGTCTGTTAATATGGATCGTTCTAAAACTAAGACGTCTTATAATTTTGGTTATGTAAAGCGACTTTTGCTGCTGACCGTACCTACTACTTACGTACCAAGAACAACCAACAACTATGTCAATAAGAGCATTCAATTATTTTTCCCTCAATCGATATAGTATATGGTTACCTCAGTAATCGTTTTTTTCCAGTATGAGGCGTTTTATTTAAATAACCTGGATTTACCAGCCATTTGTTTCGCGAAACTTAAAAGCGAAAAATAGTGCGTGGAGTCCCTCCGCGCGGAAGAAGTGAAACTTCGTAATACTACACGCATGCGTTCGAGTGCCACGCATTCACTCTCGTTATTTTATTGAGCTTCTAAATAATATTTTATTGTTTTATTGTTGTACACTTTTTATTACATAAGTTTATCGAGGTTATTCTACTCATGGAAATTGAGCGAAGGCTGGTCACACCGAAGAGTCGAATGCATGACTGTTTGCACGCCATCTTGCGTACCTAGTAGAACTACGTAGTCACAAATCTTGTAGTAGCGCCATCTCTGAGTGGGTAATAGAAAATATCCCCCCTCCATGAAAACGTAAAACTTGTTGGAAGTCGCATAAGAAGTTTCACTTCAATAAAATTGTGTTGTTTTCTCCGAGCGTTAGCGTCACAGAAAACTATTATATTAGTCGGAGACTTAGTAGGTGATTAGTTCCAAAAAATGCGTTGTCGCTAGCGTCATAATATCACTTAGTGTTGACCCACCGTGTAAAATGTGTCGATGACATAGACTAAAATAAGGCATAAAAAAACGAACGTAATGTCATTCTGTCTGTGGTCCCCAATCCCCATTTCCCCAAACTGCCTGTTTGTGTTTTTTATTCCCTTCGTGATTCGTCTCAAACCACTTTATCTCAGTCATTCATTTTCATTTATCATACAAATTATATTTTTAACCGACTTCTTTAACTGTCTTCTCCACACCATTTGGAACTCAATAAAAATATCCCATGAAAATCTGACTAGGTAGGTAAAACTTCGTTTCACCTTTGAGTATTTTTGGGTAACTGCATTCAGACATTTTGTGAATTGAAACAAACGTTAAATTCTACCATATTTTATTCAAAGTATTCTATACTCGCATTATTTAAAAATATTTCGTTGAGATCGGAGTTTCAATACTGATTTATTTTAATTAAAGAATATAATAATTGGCTCGTTCCTAATACATAAACTTACGCCTTTTTCCATTGAGCTAGGCACCAGGCAGAATCCACAGAGCGCCATCTGTCCAGTCATATTACTATTGAGACATTAGCTGTGCCCCGTGGTTTCACCCGCCGTGATTTTAAATCTGTACATAGTATAAAACAAAGTCGCTTTCCGCGGTAAAAGTGGTCTAATAACAAACAAACGGTCATAATACAAATAAGAACCACATGATTTTTGCCTTGGAAACAAGTTACTTATACTATAAGCAGAACAGAACCAAAAAAGATTACATATAAAGCAAAACCGGAGCACATCACGACGAGACTCGAGTGTCAAACAAAATATGATATTACTACCATGTAATTTTATACAAAACAGATCCACATATACTTAGTACCATTATACACTACACATTTTAAAGTGAAACTTTTATTACATCGTCTTAAACTTTTTCGTCTGTGTGTTGCATGTCGCGTGACGCTCGGCGTTTTATACGTTTTAAAAAAAATTTAGTTAAATGTCTATAGTGTGAAAAAAAGTTTCACTTTTACCGTGGCTTTTTCTATTATTAACATTATTTTTTAATACACCAAACGGAACCAAGTTTCTGTTGTATCATTATGCGTAAAATTCATAATTTAACTGCTAATATTGTTTGCAACATGGCACAGTTTTCCTTTGCAGTTCTGTGGAAGTAAATATAAGGCAAGCTACTAATCGCGGCAGAACAGCTGTAATCTTAAAGGAACAATCATTTAGTTCTCCTGTTGCCATCAGGAATGTCAGTATCACCAGCTAAACTAGCTGATATTCTGTCCATACATCTCATTCCACAAGATGTACAGAGTTTTTATAATATTCTCATTTGTGATGATGAAATAGAAGACGACATAGATGGAGTAGACAATGGATTTCGAAATCCAATTTGATAATAACGTCAAATAAACGCTCTCTCTATGTATTATTTTATATTTTTTATGAATTAAAGCTTTAATACGATAATATAAATACATATACTTAGTTTCATTTATATTAGTGAATCCTTTTATCCTTGGGTTTTGGTTCTTTTTTGTATATGAGAAAACATATCAGCACGACAGCACGCTTAGCATGACCACTGTAGAAACGAGTTTTGTTTACGGAAGAATCGACTTAATGATAAATAGACAAAGACAATGTGTCAGTTTGTCCATTCTTCCGTCGACATAGCACGTTTGATCACGTTTCTATGGCGGTCATGCAACGCGTGCAGGTATTAAATGTTAAAAAGGAACGACATTCACATTTCTTAATTATCTAGAAAGTTTAAAAGTATTCAGAGCAAATTTATATACACATTCTTAAATAAGTAATTTATCAATAAATTGAAATAAAATAAATAGTAATTCTACTTCATCTAACAGAGCTGCACATGTTTTTGTAAATTCTTTGATATCTCAGAAGTGCGTGTTTGTTGGGTGGTTCCTTTTTGGATAAATACGGACCATTTTTACCTGAAAAACACATCAAAATTTCCACGCGAACGAAGTCGCGGACAGCAGCTAGTAGCCCATATAACCATCCTTAAGAATTGCACTATCAAATGCAATAAAATTCTTTTAAATCCGATTGGAAGTTCCAGAGATCAAACAAAGAGAATCAACAAACACACAAATAGTGTTAAAATGTAAACCAAGAGAAAATTGTAATAAAATGTACAATATGATAAAAGTCAATGAAAAATAAAAGTATTCGTTGTCACTTGATGTCAAAAGTTTTTACTAATGAAAAAGCAGCATTAAGCATGACTAGAAACAGACTTCAAAAATATGTCTAGGCTCTTTTTACTACATTAGCACATTCATTTATGTACAACAGTTTCAACAATTCATGATTACATGGTACACATGATTGTAATTTATTAGCACAGAACATAATAATTACATTTATATAATAATCAAAAGAATATTAAGAGTAAATGTAAAAGTAAAGGAAAAATATATATGCTTTGTTTGTGATTAAAAAAGTTGAAAGTAAGCTAAAAGTTCTATTTACTTAAATCTAAGTAAAAATTTTTTTTTCAACATTGATATCTTAAAACTAGACTTCTCCTATTATTATTTATTTATGAACAACTTTCCTGGATTTCTTAGCTGATGTAAAAGGCCAGTGTAAGGTTTTTTTTTTAAACATTATTTTATTTGCAAAACTGGGCATTGTTATGTTAGGCCAATTAATCACTTAAAGTATATTCCTCATTCTTATCCACTTCCTCAACTGGAAGTGGATGACACTGCTATTGAGTGTCAACTTTGAAGTTAGAGTAATGGCATGCTCCGTTTATGATTATCTCACTTATTCCTGTGGTAGGAGGAGTGTGGGAGGCTGACAATGGTTCTATATGTGAAGTCGTGGTCATTACCGGGGTTGAGTATAACTTGCTACTATGCAAAGTAGTATTGTGTGGCTGTGTGGTATTCGCAAACACAGTTGCTAATGTCTGTTGCTCAGACTGCGGTTCACTTATCAATCCCATCTTCACTTCAAATATGGTATCTTGAATTTTCTTCTTTGCTAATAGAAGGTTCTTCTCCCCTTTCAATGAGCGCAGCTCATTGGCTACGTATTCCCCGAAAACTGAGAATTCATCTCTAGGTCTAGATATTGTGTGGTAGCTGACTTCAGGTTTGGCTGTTAGTGGAGGGTCTGTTCTGGCAATTTTTGGAGGTGGCGACAGACTGGCAAGTTTGCACTCACTCACAGCATCGTCTGAGTTAGAAGGCAGAATACCGATTTCTGGATTGTCCTCCTGAAATGTTATAAATAAAAAAGTTACTTAAAATCTTTGCTGTTCAGCAAACCATCAATGTCTTCAAATAACTACTCCTTTAATACTGATGTGTACCAAAAATAGAAGCCCTGATGCAAGTACCACTCACACACTAAAAGCTCTGTAAGTAGAATATAATTTTTTACTACTGACTCATTCAATTTGGTTATTTTGAAATCACGAAAAAGAAAGATTTATAAATAAGTAAGGTGATGGTGTAACTAACCGATTGTAGAACCCTGTACGGTTTGTTGGAGTATTTCAAGAAGTGTAAATACTCGAACGCGTACCAATTGCTGACATAGCGGTCACTTGGCGCTTCGGCATAAGCGCGGGTTTCTCGCGCTGATTCCCGGTTGTATTGTGTCCTAAGATGTTGAATCTTCTTCGTAGCGTCCGGCACTGATATTCCTAATAATTCCGAGATCATCCGCAGCTCTTCTCGCCGCTTTTGTTTGTCTCGCCTCGTCTCACATAAAGACGGGTTCCAAAGGCTTGCGTTTACTTGCAACATTTCGATCAACTTCAGTGTTCTATCTTTCGACCACTCCATCGCCCGATTTGTATAACCGCGCTAGAATTTAAACATAAACAGTATAGAGTTAGCGACCAATCGTTAGATTATTTACCAAACTGTGTTCACTGTTCGAGTCGGTCGCGGAGTCGGGGTCAAGCAAAACGTCAAATGTATGTCAAATAAATCAATTCTTGCTTGACTGTCAAAACTGCCCATAGAGATTAGGAGTGACTCGTTGTTCGTGTAACTTCCTTGAGCATAGCATGATTATTCAGTCTAATAAGCTCCCATTGCCGCATTTAGAGTTTTAAGATGTCTCTAGTCGTTCGCGATATTATCATTAACCTTTTGAACGCCATTGTCGCATATACGTGACAAACAAGCGCGAGCCCTGTAGGCCAACGACACAAATATGTGACAAAAAAAATGTGGTGCAGTATAACACGAAATACGCAATTTAAATCATTACTTTTGTGTGTGTTTATTTACATGTCTTTATAATGTGATCTGTATATCTTAAATACTAAATGTCTTATCAAGAAATAAGTAAAAATTATTTTGAAATCTTTTTTTTTATTTGTAAGTAATTGCGGTGAATTTGTGGCTTGGCGTGGAGGGCACGCGCGTAGTTTATGCTCTGGCGTTCAAAAGGTTAATAAAAAACTGAAACATATTATTTAAATTTTGTTTGTTTGAACGATGTATATCTGAGAATACAAATACAATACTTCACTAATATCACAAATGAATAAAATTACACAATACAATAAGTGACCGCTGAAACTGCATTGGACAGTACCGGCAATAGACTGTAAATGTGGCCCTTTTTTATATTAACTTTTTTTTTTATTATGTTGTTTATCTATGTCACAAAACAAATTAACTATATTTTCATAATAATAACAACATGCCCCACAGCTGGGCCTACACCGTTCCTACCAGTGTCACGCTACAAGTGGTCTCAAGTACTTACTTTTATTATTAATACGTTTTTTGTTATTTCATACTAACTTCTATTTTTTCGTTCAGACACATACACAAGAAAACGATATAATATAACTTACTGAACATAGTAAACTGATAACTCAAAAAAAAAAAAAAAAAAAAATTATTTTACATAGGCCTACATGGGCACTTATAAAACGTCAACAAAAGGTGCACGGTTCGGGTTGGTCGTTTCCTATGGAGAAGAACCGGCAAGAAACTCCATGGTTACTCTTTTAAAATCATTTGGTTTTACAATATTTGAAGTTACAGCGTTAGTACTTAAGTATGGAAGGACAGCGTAGGCCCGACAATAAGTCGATTGCTTACTACAGAAGGTAGTAATAAATAGGAAGAAAAAAAAAAACATTACAAAGCTTACAATGTCCACACATTCACGAAAAACAGGTAAATAAAAAGAATCTATACAAAAGTAAAAAAAAAAGAACACTAACTTAAACAATAGACACAGATGTTATCATCAGTGCTGTAACTATTCTGAACAATGAACGAAAGGTGCAATGTATGGAAAACTATTAACTATACTAGAATAAAGAGAATGGAAAAAATAATATTGGGAATAGTTAGAGACATTTGTGTCGTTTATGAGCTACCAGGGAAGCCGCATGAGCAGAAGGAACTACAGCCAAACTTCTTTATCTTCAACGTAGTCCTTAATTTTGTAATATGCTTTTTTAATAAGGAAATGAACTGAAAAAACGTTTATTTTATTTTCTTTGCTAAATCATCTACCTGTATGACATATTTTATATGACCTTTGGTAGGTCATATAAAATATGTCATACAGGTAGATGATTTTTCGTACCTCGATTTTTTTCTATCGCAACGGCGTAAAAAGTTTTTCCATATTGTACTTAAATAAAACCATTTTAGTGAATATTTATTACTTACATGTGATACGAAATACCATGGTTTTACAGATTTGAAGTGGGAGATCATTTTTACACACTTGACTATTTTTAGAGAGCACTTTTTTGCGACATAATACGATACACAATGGAGTCGGTCGGCGAATGAACTAGTTTTATATTATATCTAGTTTAATATATCATCATCCTAAGGCCAATGTACTTTGGAAGACGAGTAAGTCCAGCGGTGCCAACTCTAGAGCTTTTTATTCTATGGTCCTTATTGAACAGTGAACACAATCAGCATAACAGCCCATGAGTCCCATGACCCGTCACTCACAGCCGAGTGCTGGATCTGGGGTTACTACGCTGTGAGATTAGGCTGGCCATAAATCCGTCATAGGTATAACACGCGAGTCCAGTGCGGAATAGCAGATGAACGTCACTTATCTTTGTTCTGGTTTTAGTTTTATAAGCTGCGACATTTTTCAGTTACCGTTTTAACAACAGTCTAAGGGTCAGTTCACACCGAGACGCGACGCGACGCGACGATACTTGAAGAGGCCAGTGATTTCGCGCTGCGTCGCTCTACGCTGCGAGGCGCCGCGCGGCGCAGCGCTGCATGGCGCAACGTATTCTGATTTCTACTGAAATCTACCTCACGAGTCCGCTCGACGCAGCGTGAGGCCGCTCGACGCCGCGCTGCGTGGCGCAACGTATTCTGAATTCTCACAACGAAATGTGTATCTTTTCCTCTAGAAAATAAAGTTATATTTTGTATCACTCTTTAAAAGTGTGCGCGCAGCGTCACGTCGCGTCGCGTCTCGGTGTGAACTGACCCTAAAGAGCATGCCTGCCTGCCTGGATTAGAATCGTAGAACCCACCATCTTAGATGAGGCAGAAACAGCTATAACTCTGCATAACTGCTCTAATTGACAACTAACTGTCTCACTCAAATTCATTTACTGCAAAAGCTTGTGAATGTTTTGTTTGAGAGAGGGATGACCGATGTATTTTATAATTTAACTTAGGTTTGCGTTAGCTGGCGATGCTCTTACACCAAGCTTGCATCGCTGTCAAAATCATTTTGATCTTTGTGAACATAGCAATGAGGTTTTTGTTAGACTGCTACCACTGACAAGAAGTCTGCCAAACTTGTAAATCTTTGTCTTCATGACAATATGGAAGGTTACTGTCGAACTGCAGTTGTAAGTGGAAAAATAGGTTGTGCGTTGTTTCGTCGCTAATTGTTTCATCGAATTTCGTTTCACATAAATTGTTTCTCATATTATCATTTCATAGAATAATCAATACGCAGAATACTTACTTTTATGAAATTTAAATCATCTATTTTTGTTTCAAATAAAGTTTAATGTTAGAATATTCATATCATAGAATAACAAATCAAATATTCTTTATCCACATATTGTTTGTTTCACATAAAACTTATTACGAAGAATTACATTTTATCAAGCGACAGTTTCTAAAACTCATACCTTTGAAAAATACATACCCTCCTACAAAATTACAACACCGCAATCACAAAAATAATGCGGTTAAATTCTTGTCAAGCAGGAAAACAGTCTTTTTATTCTCACTAATGGTGTTCATGCCTGTTACACGCAGCATGCAAGCAAGCATGTAGCATGCAAGCAAGCATGCAACATGCAGCGTGCAAGCAAGCATGTAGCATGCAAGCAAGCATGCAACATGCAGCGTGCAAGCAAGCATGCAACAAGCATGGTTTCTGTCACGGCTCCGGCGCTGCGGGGCTCCGGCGGCCCCACGCGAGTTCATCGTCGCAGATGGTATTAACGCTCACCACCACAGCTTCGGCTTGCTGGCCGGCAAGCCGGCCAGCCTCAGCCGCGGCGGCAAGCGATAGATACCACCTGCTCCTCAGCTCGCGGGCCGCCTCATCCCTCCGCGCCTACGCGGGCTTAAATTACACTCTAGGGGTAGGACAGACAAGACTACGTGGAGTCTGGTTTGCAGCCATGCGTTTTTGTCACTAACTTTTGTAGTACAACATATTGACTTTTAAGGACAATATTTTAATTTAAGGTTAATAATTTCGTTGAAATGAAATACCATGGAAACATGTATGTTTCCATGGTATTTCGAACAAACAATATTCGTTAAAAAGTAATTCTACTGTTTGAAAAATTTGTTCAATAAAATAATGTGATTATAAAATTCATTGAAATGTGTTTCTGTAAAATATGTTTCATTCAAGTAAATAGTAGTTGAAACAAAAATAATCGAAATAATAATACGAGGACCAAATATTATGTGAAACATTTTCTGGGAAACGAAATTCTGTGAAACTTCTGTCTGCGAAACAAGGTGACACCGGAAAAATAACTTTGAACGTTCTGTATGTTGTTTTGTAACGTAATCTTAAGGTTTTGAATTTCATGATTAATAAAGATCCACTAGGGAAAAAAAGTCAGTTTCTAATTCATTCTCATTTATTTACAGACTATATGTGAAAGACTTTCACATTATAAAACAGGTTCTCTAAAATTATATTTACAATATTTACATAAACCACCACATTCACATACAAATGCATTAAGTAAAATATACATTATTAAACTCAAATAATAGGAGACTCTATCCACGTCCATTCAAGACATTAATATTATCATTTAATTATAAAAGGAACCAAATAACAATAAGAGGAACACAACAAAAAGCGTTCGGAATCTTGTGATCTTAAAATTATATGTAGGTATTATAAAATAACTTATTAGCACAATACTAAAGAAATATGTAGTTACCCACAGAAACAAAACAATCAGTTGATTTTATAAACCAACAGTAGTTACATAATTTAATTGATTAATACAAAGACAAGTCTGAAGTTTTTATATTAAAAGATGTTTTACACTTGCAGCACTGGCTGTTATTAAAATACCCGATAATAACGTACACAGTGTTGCAATTGTTCATAAGACAGGTTACAAAAAAAGGGAATATTTCTGGACTGGGATAAAATTGTGAATGGGAAATTATTTAACATTTATGTTCGCATAAATAACAACAACAATAATAAAAAGAAAAAACAAACCTAGGGAATAATTTACAAAGATAAGGTTAAATTAATTAATGTTTGAGTATAGATAGAATATAGCAATACATTTTTGACTTCAATTGATGATTTCATACGAGATTCAATTACATACAAACAACCTATTTTTCATAAAGGTACACTGGGTAAAACAAGTTTCATTACATTACATCTAGGTACACAGGCAAACCTCTTAATTAATAATGGAAGGTAGGTATACAGAAGGTATCAGTGGTTTTTAAATTAGGTTATACTTTAAAGTCATCATTTATTCGTTATCTACTTGGAGGTACACACACCCAGTCATCAATAAATTCAACATTATAAAATATAGAAGTCTATAATTTTAACAATTGACAACAATTTGTCTATTAAATTGTTACATCTGGTGGTCGTTATTACCTATATTATTAATTTGTAAAATCTCGTTTCAAAAGTAACAGGGAAACTTTACAGAGCACAGACAGTGGGACGAGACTACGAGAGGTAAAGATAGCAGTTTCATCTTAGTTCAAGTCCTTTCCCTGTAGCTTTGACAATAGATAATTTCTATTTAGGTACTTACATACAATATTCGCATCGCAACAATCCCAAAGCGAGTAGATAGTTCAGCACTACACTAGTGTCGCTTACATTAGGCCTACAAGGACTCCTCATTTCACTCCTTCATTCGGGTTTAACATTTGTAGTAACTAAATAAATACTAGCTACCTATAACTGTACAAGTCCGACAAAGTCCACTTGTGCGCACATTACGTGACGTCGAGCGGGCGGTGGTCGCGCGACCGGAAGAAGCCCTTCTCGGTGCGGCACTCGCGTATCGTGACTGTCTGCAGGTTCACGGTCACGTCGGTGATGAAGATCTGGTCGGCCACGGGCGAGCGCGCCATCCAGTATGCGGCGCCACGGCGCGGGGCCGGGGGCGCCGGCGCCGGCAGCGGCACGGGCGCCGGGGCCTCGCCCCACGAGTCGTCCTCGTCCGCCGGCTGCGGCGCGGCTGGGGGCGGCGGCTGCGCGCCCGCGGGCTCCGCGGGGGCGGCCGCAGTCGGCTGGCTCTCGGTTCGTCGCTCGCGTTCCGCAGGTGTATGAGCATCAGCCTCTTCCGGGGATTGCGGCGCTCGTCTGGGGCCCGTCCTGGGTGCGGCAGCTTCAGCAGCAGGCGAGGCAGGCGCAGCAGCCCCCCCGGGCGGCGCGGCGGGGGGCGGTGGCTGCGTCGCGTGCGCCGCGTGTGAGGAGTGCGTGGAGTGCGAAGTGCGGGTGCCGTTGAGCTTGGAAGAGTCGTGGGAGTGGTGGCGCTTGGCGGCGGGCGGGCTCATGGTGATAGTGACGCCGATCTTGCCGGATTCGCGCGACAGCACCTCGGCCTTGTGCTTGGCGGGCGGGGGGCGCTCGTCCGAGCGGCTGCGCGCGCGCTCGCCCGAGTGCTCGCGCTCGCGCTTCCTCCCGGGCCGGCGCAACTCCTCGCCGCGCTCGAAGCTCTGGATGAGCCGCGGGTCCAGGATGTTCTCCTCCGGCTCCCACGTGTTGTGCTTCGGCTTCCAGCCTTTCCATTTCACGTAGTACTCCACTTTGTTCTGAAAAGAGAGAACGGCAGACGGTTAAAAACTTTTATTAATTTGTACGTAGTATATCGGCGGCGGTGCGTGCCCGCTCGCCTGTGTGGCGCGACTGCCGGTGGCGTGCGCGACACACGGAGGGTTGCACATAGCCTTGCAGATTTTATTCGATGATAATATTACGGCGAAAACGGATATGTGCACTATGTTATCGTTGCTCGTTGTAGTTTTAAATTGTGGCGAGCTACAGACAGACGCGAGTTTGGACGGGAGATAGTGATGAGTGTAGCATAGTGATGTTGTGATAAATAAAGAGTTGTAAGCGTGCTCTGTGCGATTGTCTCGCGGCTCATTTGGGGCGCACCTGCCCGCCAGCTGGCCCGGCGCGCTAGCTGGCGGGTTGCGCCCCTGCTGCCCGCTGCCCGCACATAGTCTCCGTTACACCGGCGCTCACATGCACAATGTTACTAAGGCTACACCAATTATACACCGAGCATTATAATAATGCAATTATCATGCAACTTAGTTATTGTGCATATGCAAAGAAATGGAAGCGATTTCATGCGATGACAAGAGAAGGTTATCACTAAAACATTCGAATTCCACGGATAAGAATCTTGCAGCGAGATAAATAAGATCAAATCAGAAGCAAAGTGTTTAGAATAATTCTAGCAAGTTAAGTTAAGCAAGTTATAATTGGAATATAACTTGCATAAGTAAATAAAAGTTCTAAATTGTTTGTTGAATTAAACTAAGTAGGAAGACGTAGAAGGAGAACAGAAGAGTCACTCTCTGTGTGTACCCTACTCTACGTGTCGTCTAGATACTACAAGGTGTTGTTTTGCATCCTCGTCAAAATTCAGGAGGCTGTCACGAAAGACATAAATAATCAATTAAAATTACAGTGCCTAGTTTATTATTAATAAACGCGAATTTTTTTGGTTGTTTCTGTTTGTAACATTTCAGAATAACCCCCTTAACGTGGTTTAGAGAATAAGAAATTATGGAAAAAACGTTTGAGATTTGTTAGATACGAGAGTAGGTAGGTACTTAGGCGGAAGGGAAGTGTACACGTCAGTGAAACTCGCTAGGTCGTTGCATACTGTTTATTCGCTAGTGGCAGAGGTATGACCCGCGGGCGCGGGGCGGGGCGGGTCGCAGCCCGCTCGCCGAACGCTCATAGATACATATCTAACATTCCTTCCCCTTTAGTTGGACAATACTCTTAACAACTTATTCTAATACTAAATATCACGCTAAACTTATTCTATGGTTGAATCGTCACCATCACCGTCATGGTCATCGTCGCCCGCCGTAGGTGTCGTGAAGGTTGGGCTGATTGCCTGTCGCCTACGCGTTATCGGTGCGGCGCGCGGAGTCACCGCCGGACTATCTGGTCCGAGGTCCGCCACCGGCCCACCTCCCTCTTCTGGCTGCCCGACGGGCTCAGGGTGACTGGCAACAAGTGATGCTAAATCGGGTACAACGCCCGGGTCCCAGTCCTGATCGTGGCTCGGTGATGAGTACAGTCTCTTCCTTATTTGATCTATGTGCCTGGTGACTTCACTTCCTGTATGTGGTACGTATACCACATACATAATATTGCCGATTTTTTTCCTTATTATTCCTTGAACCCACTGGAACTTTTTATTATTAATATTTTTGGTTATCCAAACATTTTCGTTCACGTTAAAGTCTGTTCTTTGTTTCCCGCGATAGTGTTTAGCCTGTGAGGACTGATTGCGTGCGACGGTATGAATTAGGTCTGTGGACGAAGGTGACGGCGCGATCGGATTCAATAAATCCAGGCGCGAGCGCATCGCACGCCCGAATACTATCTCCGCTGGTGATTTATCAGTGGTACTATTTTTAGAGTTCCTGTAGTCGAATAAAAATTTTGCAATTTTTTCATGTATTGTTTTTTTATTACAACCCTCCAATATTATAACCTTAAGCCCCTTTTTAACAATCTTCACAAAGCTCTCAGCTTGCCCATTACTGGCCGGGTGGTATACGGGAGATAAGACATGCTCGATACCGTTAAGTTTACAAAAGTCCCTAAATTCTAACGAAGTAAACGATGTACCGTTGTCACTCACCAACGTATGTGGAATACCAAACCGCGACATCAAATCAAATAATTTACTAATAACTGCCTTTGAATTATAAGTCGAGGACATCTCGTAACATTCTACCCATTTACTATACGCGTCCACGATAATTAAAAACATGTAATCATGGAACGGGCCCAAGAAGTCTATGTGAATTCGGTAAAATGGGTACGGCGGCAATGGCCAAGGCGCGAGAGGGGCATGCGCGGGCGCGGGGCGCAGCGCACAGCACACGTCACAAGCCCCTGCTACTTCCTCGAGCTTCGCGTCTATGCCAGGAAACCACAGCCGTTTGCGAGCCTCCGCCTTCATCTTCACTACTCCGAAATGTGAATCCCATCCTCGCAGTCCGCGAGCTCGTCCGGCGCCTTCGTCTCCTTCTCGCCCACGCTCGCCCGCGATAGGTAGTCCGCGCTGTTATGCTTGCTACTTATATACTCTATGGTATAATTATACGCTGATAAAAATATTGCATATCTCTGCAGGCGGTTGGCGGATACTTCTGGAATGCCTTTGTGAGCTCCGAAAATTGCTAGCAGGGGTTTATGGTCCGTTCGTAGCACAAAAGGTTCTGACCGACCATATAGGTATTGATGAAATCGCTTTACCCCAAAAATTATCGCAGTTGCTTCCTTTTGAATTTGTGCGTAATTTTTTTCAGCTGAGGACAGTGTTCGCGACGCGTATGATATTGGTCTTTCTAATCCATCCCCACCTACTTGGGATAATACGGCTCCTAGCCCTGTTGGCGACGCGTCTACAGTTAATATTATTTTAGCTTTCTGATCAAAGTGCGCTAATGTTTTATCGGATGCTAACATATTTTTTATTCCTGTGAACGCGTCATCATGAATGCGAGTCCATTCCCACTTTGTATTCTTGTTTAATAGATTATACATATAATGGACTTAATACAGATGACGCGTCCGGCACGAAGTTCCGATAATAATTCGTTAGACCCAGAAACGACTGTAACTGTAGCACATTTGTCGGTTTAGGAGCTTGTAAAATAGCCTTGACCTTATCTGGCGACTTCCTAACTCCGTTCCTATCTATGACGTGACCAAGATACGTAATTTCGTCTCTAAAGAATTCACACTTACTCATTTGAACCGTCAATTTCGCATCGTCTAAGCGTTGTAAAACCGTGATTAGTCTCTGCCTATGCTGATCTCTATTGGCACCTGTTATTAGGATGTCATCTAATAAAAATATGATTCCGTCAATATCCGATAGCAAGCATTCCATTGCGCGCTGAAAAATGGCGGGTGCACAGGCCAACCCAAATACCAATCGAGTGAATTTAAATAACCCGCGGTGTGTATTAATACAGGTTAACTTTTGGGATTCCTCATTTAATATAAACTGGTTGTATGCCATTGACAGATCAATTTTACTGAACTGTATGCCCCCGTGTAATTTCGCCAACAAATCGTTTACCGTCGGCAAGGGATACTGATCGATTATTAGCTGTTTATTTATTGTGACTGAGTAATCTGCACATAATCGGATACTGCCGTCCTTTTTCAATACAGGCACAATTGGCGACGCGTATTCTGAGTGTTCAACGGGCTTTAAAATGCCTAGTGACAATAATCGGTCGAGCTCTTTGTCTATTATTTCTTTTAGCGCGTAAGGTACTGGTCTTGCCTTAAAAAAAATCGGCTTTGCGTCGGGTTTTAACTTTAAATCAATTTTATATTTATTAAACGATCCAAGATTGCACGAGAAAACTTTTGGGAACATATTAGAGAGTTGCCTGTTTATATTGTAATTGGGGGTAGACTCGCGCATCGATTGCGCGTGATCGAGCACGGCGTGCACACGTGCCGGCGCCAACTCCAGGTCGAACTCACGAATGAAGTCGCGACCAAGCAGCGGCGGCCCAGTGGAACGAATGTATGGGAGCGGTTGGACGTAGACATGTCCGAAAAAAAAGAGTAAAATTATGCCAAACTAATGATGCCATCTTATTCGATTACTTAATGCCTTCATAAATTGTGGTGATGAATTTCTTCATAACTCCCATATTTCGGGAGTAATTTGAGAAAATGTGAAATTTTACTATGAAAATGAGTGTATCGAGCTCTCTCCCTCCTGATTCCGGGCTTGTTTCAAGTAGCGGTCTCTAATATCATAATGCTATTACTAAGAGCTATATTTAATACTAAGACACATAGTGCGCCAAATGTGCACTTTCTGGGATAAAAGGAAATGAAAATTTAAAAAAAAAAAACGTTTTTTCCCCATTTGTATTTACTTTAAACCGCAGACAGACTTATTAAGAGGTCTATAAATATATTATATATATACAGAAATATATATTAACAAAAATATTCACAAGAACTGATGAGAGTATGACTTTTAAGTAAGTTGATAATAAATTACCTAGTTTCATTAAAAGTACAATAAATAATTAAGATGTAAGCTCTAATTTACTAAGTTACACATTTTAAAACAATAACATCATTTAATTATCTTCGTCATCATCATCATCATCAATTAATTCAAATTCAGAATCGATGTCCGCTAAATCATTTATGTTAACAAATTCGATATCACTTTTCTCAGAATCCGTAAGCTCATAAAATTCCTTAAAAGAAGATTTTTTTACAAACTTATTTCCTTTTGGACGGATACTTGTAACAAGTGGATCAGAAGACAGTAAAAGATTGTGCATAATATCTTCATTGCATGAGATACTGCTATGCTTTCGAGAATGCCCCTCTCTATATTTTCTAAAATCTTTATTTCTAGCCTCAGATGCCTCTTCGGATAGAAAACCAATGGGCACAATTGACATGTTCTGAACTATGTCTGGCCCATGCATTAAAATTTTATGAAGTGAAGAAGGCATATAATACCATGGGTATAACTCCACGTAAAGCTTAGCAGTATCAAAGCAGAACTCTCGGAATTTAGTTACGTTGATCTTCTCTCCTGATGAAATACACTGCAAGATCACACAGATTTTTCTTAAAAGCATAGCATCTATTCCGGTCAGTTCAGCAGATTTAGTGTAGTTTTCAAAAAATCTCCTTGCCGAGTTGCCATTGTTGGTGGATCCACTGCCTTGTTTCACAACATCGAGAAGTAAGCCCGTTTCTCTTCTTACAGCCTCTTGAACTCTTTTCTTCCTGTCATCAACTTGCCTTTTTGCTATATCACCCCTTACTTGCCATGATTTTATGTCTAATTTGTAGGAAATGTGTAATAAGCATTCCATTGAGCGAATCCAAGCGTGAAGGGTGCTTAAGCTATATTTATACATGTCCTCGTTTGCGTGTTTATCTTTGATTAACTCTAAATTATTCATTTCTTTAGGACAAGCCTTGCATATGTCACACACTGAAGCTGCTGTATTGGATATAATGGAATGAATTTTACCATCAATCATTGTCAACAGCAGTTGGTGTTTGACACTAATTCCATCAGTGATGGTGGATGGAGTTAAGGCTTCAATCTCTGCTTCGATTTCAGCCATCTCTCTCTGCACATTTTCTTTGGTTTCCTTTATAAACTTAAACAATATTGGCCGGCAAAATGAAGTGGAAGATGGTCGCTCGTTTTCCCAAATTGTTACACCTTTTGAGACGAGCCGCAGTGGTACAAGACTAATCATAAAATTACTAGCAAGATCGATTTGCTCATCTTCACTCGTCCTTTGATGATAAATGCTTTGGCTAGATGATCCGTCAAAACCCCATTTGCTGGTCAATACGAGCTGTTGATTGGGATCAACAGGGGTTTCTAACGACCTAATAAGTCTTCTTGAGGTTAAATCCATCAAGGCTTGTAATTTGATTTTTGCAGAGCTCTCTGTAACTGTGAGATCTTCTTTGGCCGGATAGCACTTAATTTTTTCTTTAACCAACATGTAGTAACTCGGGTATTGAAGAGCTCCTTCTTGAGTGTTGAAATCCCGAAGAGTGTTATAGCGCCATTTCGATAAGTTCATCGATACATAAAGAGCCAATGCCTTCAAAGGGGATATTTCCCGTACCTGAATTGATTTACCTTCAATGAAGGCTTTGATTTTTGAGGCCTCTTCTGGATTCTCCGTCAAGTATTTCATAACATAAGCTGTATCGCTTTGTCCTGCCTTTTGAAGCGCCCTTTCGGCCGAAAACATAATTTCAGCGCTGCTACTGCTGCATGAAAGACTATCTTCAGTGCGTCTTCTTTTTTGCCGGTTACTAAGGTCCTCAAAAGATTTACGAGGACTAGGATGTGTACAAGTTGAAGCATTAGATTTAGCAGGAGAAATTATGGGCTCGATGACGTCACTTATATTTTCTGTAGAAGGTTCCATATTTTCATTCTGTAATTCCGGCCATTGAATTGCAGCCTGTAGCCAAATCTCATGTTTCTTCCGAAACTTATCTGTGCTTCTTCCAGACTGTGTCCATTTTGCATAAATGCGGTAGCAAAATCGACGACACCAGTCTTTTAAACTTGTTTCAGCACTTTCACATAACTGAACACAACTGTTATCTTTTAAAACACTGAACAAATAGTTAAAGTCGCGTAAATCTTTATGTGCGCGTGCGCATAAAGCAACGTGAATATCAAGATTTGTATTAAAATTTGGAAAATACATTGCGAGATTAGCTTGGATACAACGAGGTGTAAATCAACACTGATTTTAAAGTTACTAATAGTGACCTATTTATATAAAATCCAGGTATCCCAGGTATCCTTTGTTAAATATTGCAAGGTAATTAGTTATTGTGATAATTAGTAAATGATGCATGCTAAATTAGTGTATTAAGAGCCATTTAGTAATTAAATAATAGCAATGTTCTTATCAGTAATCATTAGTGCATCAGTTTTATATGTAAACCTTAAGTCCCTAATTATATATCCTAATTAGCTTATATCTTCTCTAATTGGCTGCTCAGAAATGTTATTGTAATAAGGTAAACCTTTAGAAAAACGGTTTTAATCAACAAAATAAACAAAAAATAAAAAAATTGTGTTATAAAATAAACATCACTCTTTATCCCAGAAAGTGCACATTTGGCGCACTATGTGTCTTAGTATTAAATATAGCTCTTAGTATTAGCATTATGATATTAGAGACCGCTACTTGAAACAAGCCCGGAATCAGGAGGGAGAGAGCTCGATACACTCATTTTCATAGTAAAATTTCACATTTTCTCAAATTACTCCCGAAATATGGGAGTTATGAAGAAATTCATCACCACAAGTTATGAAGGCATTAAGTAATCGAATAAGATGGCATCATTAGTTTGGCATAATTTTACTCTTTTTTTTCGGACATGTCTACGTCCAACCGCTCCCATACATTCGTTCCACTGTGGCCCGCCAGCGCGCACTACGTACATATTCAAAGTATGCGTACGCCCCAAATACGAAATAGGTAATAAAACTACTCCGATCGTTTCAATATTATCCCCAGTATAACTAAATAACCTTTTATTGGTGACTGACAAAGGTAATCGCTTAAAATTCGAGTTGTAGGTTTCCTCAGAGATTACGCTGACTGCTGAACCACTATCGATTTCAAACTCTAAAGCTAGACCACTGATCGTTACACGCTCCGTCATTGGTTTCCCTTTGATGCATCGTATGTTGTAAAAACCCTCACCGTCATCGCCTCCGTCGTCCACAGATCCTTCCACCACAAACTTAACTTTGCCCTCGTTTGGGCACATTTTACGCAAATGGCCCTTATTGCCGCACTTTTTACACTTATAGCTTTTATAACGACACTGATTGGCTTTATGGTTTGTAAACCCACACACACTGCACTTTTCCTTTTTGGATACGTTGAACACGCCTTCAGAGGCCGCTGCGCCGGTGCCGTTGATGCCCGACGCTACCATCGACGAAGCATCGCGTGCGCAGCGCATGCTCTCTGCCAAGTCGATGGCCTTCGCGAGGGTCAGCTCCCGCTGATCCTGCACGAACAGTTTGTCCCGCGCGTGTCCCGCTGCCATGCCCATTATAAATTTGTCGAGCAAGGCCTCCTCCAAATTCTTGAAACCGCAGTGGGAGGATAGGCCTCTTATCCTGGCCGCCCATTGAGGATGCGTTTCTCCTGGCCGCTGTGTTGCCGAATAAAACTTGGACTTTTCGGCGAACCCGTACCTTTTTGGTGTGAAGTGCTCGTCGAGGAGTTTTACTATTTCCTCGTAACCCAGTTCTTCCACCTTGCAGGGTAATGCCAGGTCACTAGCTAGCTTGAATGTTGCTTCACATAACGATGTTAACAAAATCGCCCTCCGTTTGATCGTCGCTTTGTCCGTTTCAGAGGTTATGTCGTTAGCGATAAACCACTGATTTAATCGCGACTTAAAACTATTCCACTCTTGGGACAGGTGGTCAAAGGTGGAAAGGACACCATATGTTGCTCCCGTAGACATAATTGGACAATTGCTGTGAGTCCGCTCGTCGCCACGTGTTAGATACGAGAGTAGGTAGGTACTTAGGCGGAAGGGAAGTGTACACGTCAGTGAAACTCGCTAGGTCGTTGCATACTGTTTATTCGCTAGTGGCAGAGGTATGACCCGCGGGCGCGGGGCGGGGCGGGTCGCAGCCCGCTCGCCGAACGCTCATAGATACATATCTAACAAGATTGTTTGTATGTTCGTAAGCGCGGTTATAGGGCGAGAATCAGATCTGTTTAAAACACGGGTGGTTCACACTTACCGATATCCGTAAATAAATGAAAAAATAAAAATTACCTACCTATTTTATTATTGATTTTATTTTATTATTGACGAGAATCATTAGCATAATAACCTCCTTGAATTTGACGAAAATGCAAAACAACACCTTGTATAACGCCGAGATATTTAGGGATGCCGCCGCACCACGAGACCTTGACTTGTTGAATTTTCGACGTTCGGCATAACACCTGAGAGTTCAAATTCGAACGGCCCAAAGTAATATCATTAATTTATTTAGGAGACGCGATACAGGCATTAAGTAGGTATTTAAAAAATTGACAAAAAAAGAACTTGGGTGAAATCAAATACAAAGCCACCTAATTATGTACTTAGCAGCTTACTACTTAAGGTTGTCACACTGGCGAAGAGAGGGCGATGCAATGAAGCGCGGCGTAGAAAAATAAACAAGAAAAAAATAACGCGCAACATGTAAATATACTTTGTTTACCTACTTTTTTACGTAGTATCATTGTTAGTGCGTAGATATTCACTGACACTTTTGTGGATTTTTCATTTATTATTCATTTTAATCACTTACAAGTTGGCCCTGGAAGTGAACAAACGAACAGTGGCAACACTGTCAACCAGTTTGCATAAATGCGTAGTTAATAAGCTGAAACCGAATGCTTCTGGCGCGTCACGACACGCCACGACACGTAAGTGTGTTTTGGCGTTTAATCTATAGGTACCTACCTAGTATTGATAACTAAACGCCAACAGATTTAAAAACATTGCAACAGACTTTTATAAAAAAAATTGTGCGTGGAGCCCACGCACAATTTTTTTATAAAAGTCTCCGCGCGAAAGAAGTGAAACTTCGTAATACTACACGCATGCGTTCGAGTGCCACGCATTCACTCTCGTTATTTTATTGAGCTTCTAAATAATATTTTGTTGTTTTCTTGTTGTATTATTTTTATTACATAATTATTACCTACATAAGTTTATCGACGTTATGCTACTCATGGAAATAGAGTGAAGGCTGGTCACACCGAAGAGTCAAATGCATGACTGTTTGCACGCCAACTTGCGTACCGAGTAGAACTACGTAGTCACAAATCTTGTAATACTGCCATCTCTTAGTGAGTTTTAGAAAATATTCCCCCTCCATGGAAACGTTAAACTTTTTGGAAGTTGCATAAGAAGTTTCACTTCAAAAAATTGTACAGCAGCGATACAAATGAAAGAGTTACTTAGGGGATTTCACTAAAACATGCGAATAACGCCTTTAAATTCAAAACGATAAAAAACTGAATTTCTCGAAAAATGTCGAGATTGAGTAGGTATACCTAGTAGCCACGTAAGAAAGGAGCATAGTTTTATAAATGTGCATGTAGGTATGTGTAGGTGCTGTGCTATCTTGGGGTCGGCTTCCAGTCTAACCGGATGCAGCTGAGTAGTGTACCAGTATTTTACATGCAGCGACTGCCTATCTGACCTCCATGCATAACCCAGTAACTGGGCAATACGATACCCCTTAGTAAGACTGGATGTCAGACTTTCGGCTTCTGACTACTCGCTACGATTGTCAAAGATCTATAAATGACAGCCGGGACCAACGGCTTAGCGTGCTTTCCGAGGCACGGAGGAAACTCCGTACCTACCTACACGGTGTAAATCACCTCATCACGAAGCCGTCAACCAAGCATTCTGTACATGAAAAGTAACTTTGACGACACGGTTGGCGCAGTGGTTGAGCGATCGACTGCTGCGCTACCTATATACGTGTCGCGGGTTCGATCCCCGCACGGAGCAAATATTTGTATGGCCTACAGATAGTTGTTCCGGGTCTGGCTGTTTTTGTATGCGAGTTTAAATGTTTGTAAACGCACCCACGATACAGGAGAAATTCCTAGTGTGGAGCAACGTTTTTTTTAAAAAAAAAAACTTTACGCAAAAATTATTGCTGGGAAACGACTTTTTTTTGAGGGGTGTAAAATCATGTTTTGTGGTAGAACTCAATGTAACGCACTCAAAACATTGTGCTGATGGACGGATTGAATAGTACGGGGGTCGTGGAGAACACCTCCAAGTAAAAATCTTACATTAAAAACTTGTATTTAAAAAAATACTTGTCGAAAAGTTGGAACTTTGACCCCTAATATCTCCGTTACTAGAAGGTTCCTAGGTATGGTGTTAAACAAAAAAATGATCGCAATGACAGGGAGAACCAGTGCCTTTCGGCTTCGTTAAGAGGTGTTTTACACCCTTTATATGATTATGGTCACCCATCCGACCAACCTCGGCAAGCACGGGTTAACCTTAAAGATCGACCCGTGCGGCTCTTATTATTTAGCCACGAGCTCCACTACCTATACCTATACTAAGAAATAAATAAATACAATACAATTAATATCATCCCCAACAACGACACTACCTACCAAAATAGATGACTCCTATTTTTTTTACCGTTTTATATGAATTGGTAACTCTTTCGATAAGTAAAAACAATAAAAATGTCGGTACTAGAAATAAATAACCGAAAACAATAATAAAGTTATTCCTCCAAAACTTTTGACGACCGACAAAAACATCTGTGGCCAAGCCATAACAACACGCTTGAGGACATTCCCCAATATGAAATAGCATATTTTATTACCAGCCTTTTACCTTAGGCACCTAATTTGGTTAACACCGCACACCAAATTACATTCAATGTACAAGCCGATATGGTTCTAAATTGCTTGTAGCGTTTGGTGTTTAGGGCGTTTCACTTTTGTAGCGGGGATTTAGGACCCTCGCGTCTTATTGGTTTTGCAGACGGAGGGTGAGTGAAAACTGAACTGCAAGCACTGACTTTGCAGCGGCGTTCTGTGGGAATTTTAAATTTGGAATAAAATTTCTGCGCACGTTTTTTATTTATTTGTGAATGTTTGAGATATGTGGGAAGAAGTAGTCATTGAAGTAAAATTTGATAGCTTGATGAATTTTGATATTTGTAGAGCTAACAGTAGCCAGCCTGTAGGTGTGCAGTTTTTATTGATTTAGGAGTAGTACTTAATTAAGTAAATAATTATCATTGCATGGTTTATAGGCACACGACAACAAGTAGCCTTTTGAGGTTCTTACTTGTTATATAATTCACAAAAAAAGGGAATATTAGTACCTACACTTATCTATAAATCAAACACCATCGAATAATCGGAATCGATTATAAAAAGATGTCCATAATGTCTATAGTTATCGTAAAAAGTAAAGACATTTTCTCAAACCACAACAAAAAGAACAAAACATCATTTCAAACAAAAGCCTCTATTGTATTCAACAATACTAATAAATACCCAACTCAACAGTCAATTTAAACTACAAAGTCAGAAAGCAAACAAAGACATAATCGTTAAAAAAATAAGTAAAAAGGATCCGCTGGGACGTGTGGGCAAGGTGAGGTCGTTCGGTTGTCGCGCGGTGATTGGCCGACGCGCGGGGCGGGCGGGGCGAAGGGAGAGGAACTCCACCCCCGCTTCGTCTCACTCCACCCCCGCGCGCCTGTGCCAGCCTACAACTTTACCTATATCGGTAACTTGGCCCTTAAGGGGAGGAGTTAAGGTTGATTTTGGTATGTTTGAGTGTTGATGGGTAATGGGAAGTTTGATGGTTGTAATCGCGCCATGGGCGGACCGTGTCTCGAAAGCACTGACGCCAATTAGCGTTGATCGGAAGCCGCGTCGCAATTAACGTGAATAATTAACGATAATCCCTATCGACGCAGGTGAGATGTGTTGATGGGATGCCTCCTGTTGATAACTAGCGTTGATTGAGTTGATGGATGTGGCTAACGTAGACTCATGAGTAGATGGATGGACATATTGAGCACAAAATTCTATTAACGTGTTAGATACTTGGTTTTCGTGGAACTGCGACATATCTGTTTATTGAAAGCCTATGAAAATGAACATACCTGATATATTTCCGAAACTATCATAAAGAAGAAAACACTATTATGGTAACAGTTTGAAAAGCCGGATAAAATCGGAGAGTAAGCTTATCAGACATCCATTTTCATCTATATGATTCTTAGGTAGGTAGGTACCTACTTGCCAATCGTCGTTGATGTTCTAACAACTTTGGTAAGTCAAAAATAGCAACTTTACAGAAGAGTGAAAAAGCTTCATAAATTACGTAAGTAAGGTACAAAACAGGTTACCTAATAATTTGTGTTCACTTAGAATTCGATACGAGACATTGCTTGTTTCAGGGGGTCTACTCTCTAAGCACGAAATCCGTACTTTCGGCCGAAGTTACGGTCGTTTGCTACTCCTTACCAATTACGGACATAAGATTCGTTAGGGGCCCGAACTAAAAATGAATGACAATACGATTGGACAGTTGACTCCCGGTGTGTTTTCAAAACTCATGAATCTGAAAATATTAGAGAGTAGGGTTCATTTCAAAGTATAAAGCTTAGAGAGTAGGCCCCCTGATTGGCTAAAACCACGCATCTTCCGTCCTAATTTTTCCGGTTTTCTAATTTTGAATTTTGATTGCGTTTGCAATCAAAAAACAAAATGTTGAATCCGCCAAAAAATCACTTACATGCGTGGTGTCAGAACTTCAACGGCGAAAGTTTTATAAGATAGATGTAGGAGAACAACGCACATTCTCTTAAATAGGTACTAGTAAATAAATATCAGTTAACTGCATGCATACGATTAAGTCCATGTGCACACAAATTAGATGCCCGCATATTCAAATAACGCACTGATTGTAACGAGGGCATAAATCATTTAAACGCGTTGTAAGAAGTCTTTTGGAGGTTAAGTGGGATTCGAAAAGGATAAATATAAGCGGTTTTAGTAGAAAACAAGGATGTTGTAACAGTATTATCTTTTGCTTATGACCAGTGGCATTGGGCCAACAAGACGGCAAGCCCATACAGAAAACAGACTGTTCAGATACTCTAACATTATTTAGAGGGTAAGAGACGCTCGTGGCTAAATAATAACAGCTGCACGGGCACAAAATAGGAGTCATCATTTTTGGTAGTGTCGTTGCTGGAGATGATATTAATTGTATTGTATTTATTTATTTCTTAGTATATGGTGGAGCTCGTGGCTAAATAATAACAGCCGCACGGGTCGATCTTTAAGGTTAAGCCGTGCAGCTTGCCGAGTTTGGTCCGTGGATGGGTGACCATTATTACATACCGAGTTTCCGCTCCGGAAACCACGTTAAGCCGTTGGTCCCGGCTGTCATTTGTAGATCTTTGACAGTCGTTACGAATAGTCAGAAGCCAAAAGTCTGACATCTGGTCTCACCAAGGGGTATCGTATTACCCAGTTGCTGGGTTGTGGAGGTCAGATAGGCAGTCGCTTACTCAGCTGCATCTGGTTAGACTGGAAGCCGACCCCAAGTTAGTTTGGGAAAGGCTAGGCTAATGATGAGTGGGTTATAGGTTACAAGGGTCACCCAAGTTTTTAGACTCGTATGAAATTACCGACGATACTATAACGACTTCGGTAAAATTTCTGTAAAAAGCTGTTCAGAAATGCCTTATTGTCTAATTGCCTTCCCTCCGTTTGGTTTCCAATCTCTAATCCGTAGGAAAGTACTCGTGGGCACCGAATTTCGTGTTCTTCTTCCACCTCTAATGGTTTTATAATTACAGAAGTTTGTTCTACACCATACCTGGGAACCTTCTAGTTACGGAGATATTAGGGGTCAAAGTTCCAACTTTTTGACAAGTATTTTTTTTAAATACAAGTTTTTAATGTATTATAAGATTTTTACTTTAAACACCTCCACGACCCCCCGAAAATTTCGGGAACCTTCTTCATACATAGTACATCTTCCTACTAGAGGGCCAAGGATTCATTTGTGAAACCTAGACTAGATATGCCTCGAATGAGAATGGAGCCCAAAGTCAGTTCCTAGAATACGGTGTTAAAAGTTGTCATTAAACAATTCACTTCAGTGGCGGATTTACAAGTTTTTAAGGTATAGGCTGTAAAGTTTTGCCGCCCTTGCCTCTACAATAGCCGTGTTCAAGACTATTTTTACAATCCAACAATTTCGTTGAAGTTGCACGTAAAATAATTTTTGGGTTTATTTTTGAGCTAATCAAAGCTCAATCATTTACGATTAATAAAGGAAGGGTGGCGGGGTAATGTTTGCTTTTTACTCATAGAAAGGTAGGGGCTGAGGGCGCAGAGGCCGATTACTGGGGGGGTGGCGAACTAGCTGTTTTACTCTAGAATATGGAAGTTTGCTACACCGAATGTACAATGACAAGTGACAAGAGGGGAAAGTCATCCGCAAAATTTGATGCAGACTTTTATCTGTAAAACATCAGAAAACCGCCATGCCGAAATCTTTTTGATTTCTACGAGATAGAAAAAAAAAAGAAATTTGCCGCCCTAGGCTCTAGCCTACTCAGCCTATTGGTAAATCCGCCACTGATGCACTTGGCAAGAGTCGAAAGCGTTAGATTTGACGCCAATTTTTTGGCTTGTCAAATTGGAGTGAATATAGAATTTGCATTAGGGGTATCGTATCATTCGCAATTAGGGTCTGGAGTTTGGTCTCTGGATGGAATCAATATTAATTCGAGGGACCCCTTCCTTTGTGCAAGTTTTAAGTCTATAATGATGGGATCACTTCTGGATTAGGATGCTTCACAACGGAGCTCATTGCATACTTACTTTACTTCGGGGGTAACAATACTGACAATGCATTACGAAGCGGGCGGGATATAACGAGACACGAATACACGATCGAGTGGTTCGGTCGAGCAATGGAATAAAGGAGGTTGGTATATTGGCCCAACGTATTGTCTATTTATTGGACAGTGGGCATTTAGTAATCGAACGTAATGATGCTTTCAAATACCGTAACGACCCATTTTTTTGTCTTGTTAAATGAGGATGAATTTGGAATTTTTATTAGGGGGATCATCTCCAATTAGTGTCACGATGCAGTAGATATTGATCTAAGGGGGATATTAATCCAAATTCACACAACTCATTCTGGGTTGTGTTCATTTCAACTCGGCCGAAATGTATAATGATGGGATCACTGCTTGGCATGCAAGACTGCATAGCCCCGAGACTGCATAGCCTCGGGGTGACAATGCATCACCAAGCGGGATATCACGGGACACGATCGAATGGCTCGATCGAGCAATGAAATAAAGAAGGGTGTTGATATTGTTACACCGTATCTTGTACCTACTGATCTATAGTAGGTACCTAAAGGTCGTAGGTGAAAAAAAATATCTAGGTACCTAATTTTTTTTATTCAAATACCGTAACGACGCTTCTTTTTATTTTCGCTCAAATTGAAGTGAAACTGTGAAAATTTAATTTTCATTAAGAGTTGTATTATCCTCAATTAGGGTCTGGAGTTTTATTTCTGGATGCAATAGATATTAATCAAAGGTTGATATTAGTTTCGATCAAATTCACGCATCCGACTTCAACCAAAATTGTAATGATGCATGTGATAACTTTCGAACGAACAACACGACACGAATACACGATCGAAGAACTCTGTGAGCAATGAAATATCGATTCGACCTGTAGTAATCGAATGTAATCTTTAATATACTATTAAGTGAAGATAATTAGATCATATAGTCGATTACTTAGATACATGTCGTTCTGAATGATAAGATTAGCAATAAAAATAGAAGCATATGTTGTTTGTATAATAACTATGATAAGATAGTAGGTACTTTAATTGATTTTTATTTCGGAACATAAGTACTACTATTGGATATAGGCGTCACATAAGTCTTTAAGATTGCTCTTCCAGAACAATCCAACCAATTGTGATGAGTTGAAAAAAAAAAAAACATATTCCATCTTTCGAAAGGCTATCAATTCACGTTTATCCAGTAGTTTTTGAATGCAGGATTTTCGTATCTTTTACAATTACATACATACAAGGTGTTGTTTTGCATCCTCGTCAAATTCAAGGAGGTAACTATGCTTATGATTCTCGTCCCGAATCAATAATAAAATGAGTAGGTAATTTTTCTTTATTTTTCTTTTTTACGGAAATCGGTAAGTGTGATCCACCCGTGTTTTAAACGCGGCCCGTCTGGTTCTTGCCTTTTAACCTCGCTTACACACATACAAACAATCTCAAACGTTTATTTCATAATTTCTTAGTCCCTAAACCACGTTAAGGGGGTTATTCCGAAATACTGACAAACTTAAACAACCAAAAAAATCAGCGTTTATTAATAATTAACTAGGTACCGTAATTTTAATTGATTATTTATGTCTTTCGTGACCACCCCCTGAAATTTGACGAGGTTGTAAAACAACACCTTGTATAGGGAGTCCATCAGATACCCCAGCTTTAGAAGAACAAAGAGAAACAGAAATAGACCACAACACAGTAATGAAAACTCGTTTTTCCCATCCCTCACACCACTCCTCCCGTTTCCCTCACCCTCACAAATATTACAGTGTAATAACAAGCAGATGTCACACCGTTTATATTTCTTTCTCTTCACTACGACATTCTTCGTTCTGTTAATAAAAACGAAACATCTCCCCTTTTATTTTAACGTTTAACAATAATCTTTTACAACGATCGCGTCAAAATGTCTTTTAATATTGTGTTAAGTGGAGACATTGAAGAAAAGATAGAGGGGATGCGAACAACGGAATAGAATATTAGTAGTGCTGGCACGAAGCCAAAATCCGTCCGTACTCAACGAGTCTACACTGTTCCTGTACTCAATAACGTGAACAGAAGCGAGAGAGAAAATAGCAAAATAAATATCGACGGGAATTTGCGTAGGAATCGATTTTGCAACGAGTGTTTGTTTGATGGAGATGCTAATAGCCAAATAGTGGAAAGTCGGCATAATCTATGGCTTAATGAACGATGAGACGCCACCCACGTTGGAATTGGAAGTAACTGGCGAAGTGACAGATTTTTCTGCAATATATGTTAGTTATTAGTAAATGTTCGTAATAGTAACTTTTACTCAACCTTTACACCGTTACGTATTACTTAGGCAATTTAAAAATTGCAATGAAGTTATGATACCGAAAATGTTTTGACAAAAACTGAATTATTGGTTATTTGATTCCCCAAGTCAGAGTTCTAAGTTATATTAAAAGAAAGCCCTCAATAAGAGTTTAAGTCATGTCATTCTTTAATGAAATAGGTACTCAAATCAGAAACTGAGCATCATCATTTCAGCCGAAAGACGTCCACTGCTGGACATAGGCAGTCAATGTGGCGACACTTGGGGGAGGCCAAGTGTCGCCACATTTACTGATTCCGTGCGACTCGTATCCAGCGGATCCCCGCAACCTTCGCCAGGTCATCGGTCTACTTAGTGGGAGGCCTTCCAACGCATCATCTTCCGGTTCGCGGTTCCAGAGTTCTACGAACCCATCGGCCATCCCTTCTGCGAGCAATGTGCCCTGCCCATTGCCACTTAAGTTTGGTAATGGGCAGGCGGGCCACGTCGGTAACCTTGGTTATCTTGCAGATTTCCTCATTTCTGATTTGATCACGCAAGGAAACTCCGAGCATAGATGAATGTAAATTAACAAAATAATCGTACTTTAACGTCACATAATGTATGTAAGCCTCGAAGGGCGAGGCAGAGGTGTACCTAACAAGTACACCCACATTTCGCCAGTTATGTTTAAGTCCCATATAATAGGGGGCGAGCCTATTGCCATCAACCGGGCACAAATCCAGGCTCCGTGGCTGCTACTGAGAATTTTCTGATGATGATGCACAGTTTAGCACCACGTATTCAAACACAGTCAGTAAAATCAATGCACGGCCTAACAGAGAAATTCTATTTCGATCTCATGTTCGTAGAATATCAAATTCAATTAACGGACGAGAGCGTTGCAAGGTAAATTATACTATAATAAAATTAGAATAAAATGAGTCTGCGCAGGCCATGTTTAAAACTGGAGCCCTGACTCAATAGGGAGATAGAGAGCTGCCAGAACTTAATTAACAGTAAATGCATTAGGCCCAGCACATACGGCGCAACTCAAATGCGACGAAACTGCAACTTCTAGTTACTTTTGAGTTTCATTTGAGTTTATGCCATGACTGCCCATGACTCCTTTGAGAGACCGCACATGACGCGACTATTTTGAAACCGGTTTACAACGCATCGCAGTGTTGTATCCAATTAGACTTAAATGGGACTGTGCAGGCCATGTTTAAAACTGGAGCCCTGACTCAATAGGGAGATAGAGAGCTGCCAGAACTCAATTAACGGACGAGGGGGCATTGCAAGGTAAATTCATTATGCCCAGCACATACGGCGCAACGCAAATGCGACGAAACTACAACTTGTAGTTACTTTTGAGTTTCATTTGAGTTTATGCCATGACTCCTTTGAGAGACCGCAACATGACGCGACTACTTTGAAACCGATTTGCAACGCAACGCAGTGTTACATCCGAAATGTTAAATTTTGCTTTGAAGTTATAACGACATTACATTTTTACCATTGTTTTATACTTTTATTGAAATTTCAATGCGTACTATTTTTATTTTTGTATTCTTAGCGAAATGCGAACAAGACATTTTGCAGACGCCCGCGCCCGCCCTTTCTCACAGAAAACCAAAATGATTGTGAGGTTTCGGCGTGTGTGGAAAACGATTGAAACTGGTTTCAAACTAATAATTTCCAAAGGGTTTAGTTGCAGTTGCGTTGCGCCGTATGTGCTGGGCCTTAGATTAAAATGGAACAGCGCAGGCCATGTTTGCTGGATGCAAAGCTGTGGGCCTTTTGTATATCACAAAACCGAAGCCCTGAGACAGTTGGACGGGTTCGAGGCAGACTGAGGAGAAGACTGCGTCATAGAAACAGCGATTACTTACCTGCACAGATTTTAGTTGCAAAATTGGTGAAACATTTTCGTCTAAAATCATAAGTTTATTGAATGAAGGTGCGGGTAAGGCGCTGTTTGTAACTAATACAACTTGATGATATAAATCGGTTTGTTCTTGGCATACGTGCTCTACCCTAGGCATTAAAGCTTCACATCAGGCGAGTTGCAAGATTTTTCCCAAAAAAAAACATGTAATTATAATATATTTATTCAAAAATTAGAATCGTAACAATTCATACAATATAAATCTTAGAAATAATAAAGGTATAACAAAGTTCAATGCCTGTACTAGGTTAAACCTGTATCACAGGCGACATGTCTACAATAATTACTACTTGGACAACAGATTTTCTTAACAATATTTAATACTAAAGTTATGAAATGGGTTAGTAAAAGTTAATAGATTGTGATAAACCTAATGTACTTAAAACGGTAATAAAACATACAAACAAAAAATAATGTAGGTCAATAAATTCTAAGGAAAACAATTTGTTGCACATAGTTGCTAATATAAATATGATAGTCAGTCAGCAGTACGAAACAAGTAAATATTTCAAAATGAACACCGTCAGGGCATTTTTGCTGTTTGCGACAATTTGCTTAGGCAGCGCGATATCGACGGAAGTCTGAGTGATGACGCACTAGGTGCCCTCATAATCGACGGAGTTTATGTATCTGGTTTCAGCGATTTTTCTAGCAGGGCATTCAGCATCTCCCGTTTTGTGATCATTGGGCTTTTTGAAGCGGGAGCAAGTTGCGCATCTTGGAAATGCTAAGGATGCTTTCTTCGCGCATTCGGACATCATATGACCTGCTTCACCACAGTGGCCACATGTCGAATTTATTTCTCTGCACGATTTTGCTGCATGGCCATACTGTTGGCATTTGTAACACCTCGTTACTAATGTGAAGTCCCTGACGGGACAAGATGTCCAATTTATGAAAATCCTTGATTGAGGGATTAGAATTTTCCGAGTTACGAGTATCTAAGGAGCATCGAGGAGTATCGTGGTTAAGCAATAACAGCACGCGCACGCGGTCGATCTTTGAGGTTAAGCCGTGCTTGCCAAGGTTGGTCCGTGGATGGGTGACCATTATGATTACATACGGAGTTTCCTCAGTGCCTCGGAATAAAGCACGTAAAGCCGTTGGGCGGATGCCATTTGTAGATCTTTGATAGTCGTTCGAACCCAAAAGTCTGACATCCATTCTTACCAAGGGGGGGGGGTATCGTATTACCTAGTTCCTGGGTTGTGAAGGTCAGATAGGCAGTCGCTTCGTGTAAAATACTGGTACTCAGCAGCATCCGGATAGACTGGAAGCCGACGCCAAGATAGTTTGGGCAAAGGCTAAGCAGATGAATAATTACGAGTATTTTTTATTTTAATCGAATTTTGAAAGTTGACTTATGATTATAAGATCACGGAGTTTTCAATTGGGTAATAACCATCTCTCCACAGCGCAATAAAACCGAATAACTCAAAGTAGCAAGTCCATACAATACACCAACTTCAGCAAGCTATTACAAATTGTTCCGAGCTCTCGTACGCTCCGGTCGCCAGGGAGGGCCGGGGAGGGTCGGGGAGGGGTAGATTAGATTAATGGTTCGAGCCCAGTTAGCTGCCCCACCCGGGACCGATCAGGCGTTTAAACATGAATCCTCTCAAATTGCCCGGATGACGCCTGCGGAACCATGAAAGGGTTTGTTTGACTAAATGGACTGTGATGCTGTGAAATGTTTGTTCATTTTTATTTGTTAAGTGTTTAATTAAAAATCTGATTGACATATTTTACAGACCCCTCACGAAGCTGTTAAACAAGCATTCTGTATATATTAAACTACGTAACTGTACGCATCTTTTGTTTTTTAATCTTCGTCGGAACATACTTTTGTGGAATTTATTGAAGGAAGATGTTTTGCAAGTAACATATCAATTACGTATTATGGCAAAAAAAAATTAAACCCAACGGTAACGTCAAAGTAAATGACTAATTTCTTGATCACGAGAAAAGTTATTTTGCGTATTCGTACACAAAGTCCAATTTCCAAAACATTATTTGTCTAGTGGATCCATTCCAATTGCATCTATTCGCATCGACAATGAACCGCATTCCAATTAGTATCTATAAATTGAGTGTCCACAATTTCCAATTGTTCATGCATTTTCGTTAATTAGTGTCTGATTAAACGGAGCCAACTGTTTATTGAAACGGCAATTAATTCAACGAGACTGACGGGGACACGTTAAAATGGCATATGAAGGAATCATTAATTTCAGTCGAAGAATTTCAGATGAATTTATATGTATTTACTAATTCAGTTTCATAGTCCATTGGGAATGAAAATGCGTTTCTAATAGGGAATTCACGATTTGTATCATGTAGTATTTGGAATTACGATTTTTTTTTTGGCTGCAGATTTCAGATCAATATTTTATGCTTAGAAAACTCGAGTCCAAAAAGTACCCCTAAACAGTATAACGTGCATTAATTCTGGAAAGCATCAAATGCAACTATTTAAATCAATTTCCAGTTTTTGTTTCACTTTTATGTTTTAGGTTTTTAGATAAAATCCAGTTTTTTGCGTCATTCTTTGACAAGTCAAAATGACAATAGACTGCCAGAAATTAAATATCTTGTCAAGGGGGAAAATAAAATTAATTTTGTAATGTATGAGAATGAGTCGCCAACGGTGCAAGACAGCAAAATTATCAGACAATTAGATCATAGTGTTCATAGACCCCTCGTGGTCATCGTGGTCATATTTCAGGCAGAAATGAACTACCTAATCATCGAGGGATACCTGTCTTTCTTTTTAGAGACTTTAAATATCGATTTGCTATTTTCAGACCAATTTGAGCCCGCTGGTCAAACCACGCAGTTCAAATTACAGACTGTTATATGAATGCGTGACGACTCAGGGACGCATTGCACCCAGGAAAGCGTGACGGGTCTACGCACGACCTACTCTTGACGCTCATTAGCGTCCTCCCTGTTACGGTACCCACGCTAACAGGACCGGAATTCTTGGAGATGCCAAGTTCGAAGACAGTTCTAAATTTGACAGGGATATGTATGTACTGGTACTACATAAATATACTGATAAATATACTGTCGTGAGCGTCAGCGTGTTGGCCTCTGTGTGTGAAAGGGAATCCAAACAAGACGGAGTGTTTGAGTTGTGGTATCTTTGTTGGATTTCGACCGTAAGGTTTCTAGTTTATTGTGGGTAATAAACTAATGACAAAGTTACTTTGCTCCAGTGAACTTGAAGAATTTTCGCGGAAAGGCTGATCGCATCAAATATGTACTTATATTTCGACAAAACGCACTTCAAAAGCATTATTATTCAATATCAGAGCACTTAAGAGAAGTATTCACGGCAAGGAATAACAGGCTCAATATTAAAGATCCCGACGGTGTAGATTCGAATATAATTCAATTGCTGCGTTTAATTTCGTAGACCGGGGGAGTCTCGAAGCGTTAAAAGGGATGGAGGGATCCAGGGAGGGCATGAGGGTGAGGGAAGGTGGAAAAATGACAGGATGAAATCTCGGGTCGCAAGCCGCGGGCGATTGGCGCAATAACGATGTCGTGATTCATTTTTCAGAGGCGTTTGGAAATGATTTGTCGATTTCTATTTGATGCCCGCTTGCTGTTTGCGTTGGAATAAAGATTTATGAAGTGCTGTCATCGTTTTCAAAGTTACCTTTTAAGGTAAAGGGAGGTATCAGTGAGAAAGTGAGTTAAGTGTTTATTAGACCTTTATCGTCGTAAAGGGGATAACAGTTACAATGACTTTGTCAATTGAGATACTACTTCTCATTAGTACGTACATTGTTAGAGAGTTGATTACGTATCGACACTACTTATGCAAGTTCATTAATACACGTGCGTAGGATAGTTAGATAACAGACGGGCGCTTTATATTGAGCAAACAATTAGCTTTGATAGGTTTGTCGTCGCGCCGGCCGGCCTCGCGCCGAGCATCACAAACGGGTTAAATTGGATGAGGTTCACACCCCGGATAGCGTTCGTATTTATTCAAACCACGTGCGGACCTCCGCGGAGCCGGACGTGACGTATCTATCAGCGTCCATTTGCCATGCATCCACGATATGCCAACCATTCTGTATGCGTACGTCGACACCGCTAAACAAATTAAGTACTAGACTCACTTTGAATAGACGAATAAATCTACATTTTATGTAACTACCATTTCGAACGGAATTACATCATAAAACCATAAACTGCACACAATGCGACATTAAGAATAGAGAAAGCAAGTTTTTCCTTGGACGAAAATATTAAAAAAATATAATCAAAGTCACAACAATACAATTTCAAAGGAGGATATTTTTTTTCTCTCTCGATTCAGCTCTGTGCAATATCGCGCGTATTCTTTCGTAACTCAAATACCAGGAGCACAGAAATGCTGAACAGTATACGGTTGAAACGAGAGCTGTGTGTGCGAGAGAAAATTGATATGTCAGACAAGGTAAGCAAGACTGCTAGCCGGCCGGCGAAACGGCGGCAAACACACGAGGCACGGAGGCATGCCGGGCGTCAGTCGGCTCGCGACTGAGCTACGATGCGGACGTATACAATCTCCTATCTCAATGTTTATTTACTTCTATCGTTCTCAATGGATGAAATAATAGTCGTTCTTTTTATATAAAGGAGGTGTGAATTGAATTAGTTATGGTTGTGATTATAGTCGCACTTGATGAGATCGGTTAATAGATACGAGAGTGTTTCAATTTATGCTCCATTTTTTGTTGCTGTTTATAGTGTATTGAAACTTATATTATCCTATTCTGACGAATGAGTATTGCTTTTATTGATGCTGAAGGGTGTAGTTTCTAGTAAGTGTTTTATTTAGTTAGTAGTTCATCTATAGTCATATTATCTCTATATCAGGTTAATTCTAGAGGATGAATGGTGCTGCCACGTGTATGGTATAGTCTCCGATTTTTTTTCGCACTGCTCGGTAATTGAATATTTGAAATTAAATTGAAAAAAAAAGTCCACGACCTTTTTCTTAAGCTCACCGCTTTAGGCACTGCAGTAGTTTATGCCAGAAATAAACAGTAGTGTACTGGTGTACAATTATATCGGTAATATAAAACGGTTGTTCAGAACGGGGAGTGCGCTCAGCGGTCGCACGGTCATCGACTCAGCGACAATTAAATCGACGTACTTGTCAAGTACCGATTGTCATCGGCTTCTTCACGCTTGAGGCTACAGAGAAAACTTGATGAGAAAAAATATACACCAATGGTCAACGTAGAACCGAAGTAGAATTTTTGTCTACATCAGCAGTCCAACAAGTAGCAATGTTTCTTGGGTCCTGCGAATTGTATCAGAATGCTTACACAGCGTTTTCGTTAAAACACCTATGCGTATTGGGGGGATATTTGTACAAATTACCGGTTCTGGCAAGGTAAGCAGGTCCCTCGTTTCACACAAAGGGGCTTCCGACCCTCGCCACTTGTGGCCAAGTCGGAGAGCAAACACTTGTGACTAGTTTAGACGAGGGGACGCGAGATTTGGCTAGTGGGCGCCTCGATTCGTTAAATTCGACATCGAGTGCGGAATTGGGTGAATTCATTACTTGGATAAATTTGGAAATAACGACCAGAAATGTTATCATTATGCATGGAGTCCTACAAAAACAGCAGAACGAAATGAAAGGGTTTCATAAAAGTTAAATTCGTTATAATCCCGTAATAGATACGTCAGTAATAACTCAATTAAGCGAGATCACACCCCACGGCGGGACAGAGATAAGTGTACCGCGCCAGATAAGAAAAAAACACAATGATGACGAGCGGGTGGTTTTGGCGTAGGGGTGCCGCAGGGAGACAACAAATATTTTGTGATACCCTGACCCTCGTCTACCCTTCATAACAGCGCTGTAACTGATTACATTCCATTGTTATTGAACGTATTAAACAATGTGCAAATATTGTTGTTATTCGAGACGAGCCGCGTTTGCACGGCAAGTGACATGCAGCAAGTAAAATTATTTGGTTCAGTCATAAATTAAAGTGCGAAGTAATCATAGGCCTCGTGGAGTGCGGCGTTCGTTGATATTTTAACGAGCGCGGTTTCACTGTCGAACAATGGCTAGAAATGTGGCATCACGTGGGAACATCTCACCTGCGGCGCCGACCCGCTATATCCTTCACTAATTATCATCCTTATCTGAATCAGATAAAGGTGTACAAAAAAAACCACCGTCCTTTCCTTTTCGTTTTACATTTACATAATAATGCGTGGGGCATAACGACCGGCGGCGAGCCAACAGGCGCATTATTATAATGACGCCAGCGGAGCGCCAAGCGCCAACTTGTCTCTGCGTTTTTATGTGCCTCCTCACTCCTGTCCATATTCAGCTCAACCGCTCCCTGCTTTCAAAAATGGTACGGACGTGTTAAAAAGCTAAGATCGGTGTCGGTGATAAGAGTCGTGTTTCAAACAGTCAATCGGAATAAAATCGATTAGAGTCGGTCTGTAACGCGACTCGATAGAAGCAATTTTCAATTGGCGGCCTTGTTTTATCATCACCTGATCGTTATTTCTCAACCGAGGCATTCGGCTGTGGTGTAACGGAACGCGGGCGTGCATGAGACAATGCAGACTCAGCTTTAATTGTGTGGGGTCCCCATATGACGCTCCCCCATTCACTAGTTTAATATTCGGAGCGTACGTGCATGCGATTAAGTATGCTTTCTAAATATAGGGGACCCTTCACATAAGATTTTTTTTTCTATGTTTCGAGGGGTGTTTTTGTACCTACGTAGTAAGTATATAAGACCCGTAATTATGCTGAGCGATGCATGACAAAGATATCTATGGAGTACACACGCTACTAAAAGTTTTATTTTGGAGCTCACTTTAAATGTAATACTAGTTGTGAAAACCAATTCTTTGCCGTCGATAGTTTTTAATACGGTATTTTTCCATGGTAACATATTTGTTAGGCAGAACTTTACGTGTTCCTTTTAGTTCAGATTCTGGCAAGTGTCTACGGTACCACGTTTTTTAAACTTGTTAACCTTAAAGAACTTGTTCGTAGGCTCTCGTTTTCAACAAAAGTTATTCTCTTCTATAGGTACTATTTTGTCAGCCGTCACGTTGTCACTTGTCACCACTTCGTGTTCGTCAATATCCTCTCGTGATTTATTAACCTTTATATTCATAACTTCCTTAATCCCAAAAGCGTCATCCCTACTCATTCTATGCCCATACCAATTTAAGACAAACGATTCCCTTTCAACTTTTCTGTCAATGTGGCCACTAACAATCTCCTTCTTATTTAGACAGATTTCTCACTTCGTCCTTTTTCGTATCTTTTCAAAACCATCTCTTATTCAACATTCTCTTTTCGGCTGTTTCATCTCAGAGTAGTCAGATAAGAAACACCGGGCTCATCTAGTGTTAAAAAAAGACGTGTGAAAGTGTTTGTTAAAACATATTTTCAATTCAAAAATAATATACATCATTTCATTTCAATCTCCGCTAGTAACCTTTCATCATACGAAAATTAAAAATATTGTTCAGTTCCTATTAAGGGACCACTTTCATAATGCTCATTCGATTACATAGCAAGAAAACGCCAAAATCAAAACAAAAAGGTATCGCAAGATTGTCATATCAAACTTAGTTTCTGTATAAACCCATACACACTTAAAAAATATCAATTATAAATGTGTCATCTCCACAGATCACTCTGTTCCCCCGAAACTTTTTTATTTCATTCCAATACAGGGATGGATAAAATTACGGTGAAGTATTGTGAAGCGATTATTTATAGAAAATTTGGCCGCTTTGTGTTGCTTCCGAGTGCACACTCTGGCGGACGAGTTTCAAATTATTATCGGCACCACACTGCTGTAACCCTATAACGGCTTATTTTTTGCGTCTTGTCAGTTTTTTCTATATTTTGGGGTAAAAGGCCGTTACATTATTCCTTGGCAAGGGTGCCAGACCCAAATTATTTTGCCCATGGTTCTATTAAATCATTTATCGCGTCAATTAATAGGGAATTACCATTTTCTGTCGAAGAAATAACACGATGTAATCCATTCTGAAATTGTTTCTGAACCTTCTAAGTTTTACGGGTTGCTAAATCTAAACAAAACTTAGTCGACGAATCTTTTATTTTTATTATTTCTTCAATTTCAGTAATTGCAAATAGCGCCATCTATCCAATAACCTCGGAACTGTGTCGTACGACACTTGGCTAACAGAGTGCAGGGTAGTACCCAAGTAAACGTGGCAATGATTCTAAACATAAAACTTCATTAATTGAATAGAACAAATTGAAAATGTATGATTAAAAATTTAACTAAACCGTCAGAAAATACTGTTATTAATAAACAAGTACAATTTTGTATCGCTGCAACACACACTACGATACTTTGCCGGACGGAATATTGCTCGACGCTGATTGGCTGCACGAAACGGCGGGGAGCATGCGCAAGTCAATGGTTGTTCGGTCGAAGCCGAATACTGGCGCGTTTGGTCCGAGATACCAGGGCTACAGAGCTCTGTAGGAGTTTCTATGTTGACGCCTGGTAGTTAACCGAATATACGCTTTATGTTTGAGGCATAAAACATATAATCCCCTGTTTCAAACTGTTTCGTTTATATTAGACCACGCTGGCAGATAACAAGGCGAGTTAGTCGTGAACGAAATTAGTCTCTATTCCGTTGGCAGTAGATTGAATTTTCTTATTGCTTTAAATTTGTTTTGATATTAAGTAGTTTCCTAAAACTGACACGGGCGCTAGCAAGCGGGCGTTGAAACTTTTGGCGGCACGAGTGAGACCTATCAAAATAATGGAATGGAGTGAAATTGTGTTCGTGTCGTACTAATTGATTGTGTTCCTTGTAATCTAATGATTCGTGATTTACGATAACGGTCTGCATTTGAAATAAACGGTAAATTATTGGAGAAACGTGGTTCGCTTAAAAAGGTATGTATTTTCATAAAACAACGGAGTAGAGTATGGTGAACCAAATGCTATTTTAGGAGATGCGGTAAAATAAGGCGTTAATAGGTGCCGAAATAACTTTTGCTGGGAACTTTGGAAGTTCGAACTGTGAGAAATATTTTAATTGCTTACGAGATTGGGAACCTCAAGCGCTGTCATTTGTAATGCGTTATAAGCCCATCTGTGGGTGGGTCTACTCAATAGTTTGTTTTAAGATCATCATCATCATCGGCCTATAATGTTCCCACTGCTGGTATACAGGCCTCGTCTCTATGAGAGTGAGTGGGCTGTATACCACCACGCGGGGCCCAGTAAGGGTTGGTAGATGTCTATCATGTCTTCGAATTTTTAGTTCTGCAGCGGTGATGAAATAAATTACACAAAGTAATGCGCCTGCCTGGGTTCGATCCCACGGGTTACTGCTCGTAAGTCGGGGCTGCCACCACTGGGCCAGCGTTGCTCTCTGTATAATCAGATCGAGATCAGATTGAATTGAAATATACCCTTTTTTAGATAGATGAAGTACCTACTCATTTTATTTAATAATAGTTTTGAACAGTAGACAACTCTTAACTTGAAGATCGTCTTTTGGTTGCTAGAATCTTCTTTGATTATAGTTATTACGTTTCTTCATAAACGAGATCATAATAATCTTCTTGTGAGGAAAGTTTTGAGTATGAATGTGGATAAGTAGGAATAAGAGTAGATAAAGTCCAAAGAAACGATGGACGGACTGTATGCAGGATGATATGGCAAGAAAGGAGGTTTCTGATGGGATGACGAGTAATAGAGAAGTATAGAAGAAGACAAATGAAGCACCGACCCCAAATAAATTGGGATAAGGGCAGGAGACTGATGATACTTGATAGAATCCTCTTTGGTTTTAGATAATACGTATCTTCTTATTGCATTGAGACCAGTAACAAGACAGTACATATTATTACATATCACAGTATATATTATATTATTATAATTTATGGTATTTTGTCGGATTAATGAACGAATGCTGATTAGGCATGATTCTTGATAAGTCGTTCAAAGTATTCCGTGTGCCTTAAAAGTTATTTTATAGCTTGGTTTTTGTTCCAGAACAGGTACTTGTGTTCATCAATTCTATGAAATTTACGTTAAACCTAGCTCTTACTAGAATACGAAATTATTGAAGTTTCTTAGATGAAGAGATGTTCATCAGAAATTGTGTTTGTATTTAGTTTTCAACAAGTTCAACGGGAATTCTCAGAATTTCAAGAAATTATGATTGTGTTTCGCCTGATGGATTCTTAAGAAATTTGTTGAAGGTATAGTAGACAGATTATTTTAAGATAAAATGGGTTTTCTTTCGCCACTAGTACTGTAGTTACACCTCTACGATTACTTTAGAAGTGACTTGCGCATTATAAAGATAAAGAAAAAAAGACTAACTTTGGAATTACGAAGTTTAGGCAGAGCTAGAGGTCGGTCAAAGTCCGATTTTTATAATAATTATATCTCAATTTAAAACGCCTTTTATTTAATAAAAACATCATCACACAAAACACGGTTAGATCTCTACAGACCTGATAAGAAGCTATACCGTATAGGTAGTGGATGTTTTTAGAAACATCGTACACTTTACGAATCATCATTATCTGCCTAGCCTTTTCCCAACTGTATTGGTGTCATCTTCCAGTCTAACCGTTGATCGAAATCGCATATCGGACCTTCAGAACACACTACTGGGTAAGACGATACCCCTAGGTAAGACTGGTTGTCAGAATTTCGGGCCACTGACTACCTGTAACGACTGTCAAAGATCTACAAATGACAGCTGGAGGCCTACTCTCTTTCTCCGAAACGTAACTTCGCCAACGAACGAAAATTAAACGTAGTTACGTTTGTGACCCTACTCTATATAATTTGAGGACGCACATAAGAAGTTCGAATTAACAGACAATTAACGTGAACGAATGCATTGAATGTTATTGTGTGCGTCCGCAAATTATATAGAGTAGGGTCACAAACGTAATTACGTTTAATTTTCGTTCGTTGCCGAAGTTACGTTTCGGAGAAAGAGAGTAGGCCTCCTGATACCAACAGATAAACGTGATTTCAGAGGCACGGAGGAAACTCGGTATGTAATAACCACCCAACCTAACCTAGGCAAGCACGGCTTAGCCTAAAGATCCACCCATACAGTTGTTATTAGCCACGGGCCATTCCGGCTTTTCCTCCTACTTTACGAATGACGTAGGTTATTATTTCTTCAAAACTTCGAGTTAAAATGTTCGAAGCGAGAAGTGATTTTAGTGAATGAATGTAAACTTGAAAAATCAGTACTCTTCGATCTAACGTTGGTACTAAAATCGTAATTTTTGATCTAAACGTCTTCAATTCAATTAAAATTCGAAATAGTGAAACAATATCTGCTTCTTGATTCGATCTTATGGTTATTGATTAGCAACCGCTACTTAGAGCGAATTTTACTGAAGCTGAACGTGATTAGCGCATGTAAACGGAGTTCAAAAGTTGTCAGTGTCCCACAACAATTAAACTGTCGGCTCTTGAGCTAGTTTGTTGATCGTGTTCAGTTTCTTTTGTCAAATTCGCTCTTTATGAAAAATGTTCGCCGTGAACCTTCCCAATTATTCTCCGTACGGGTGAACCGCGGGAAAGTCAAACACAAATGGAAATACACTGGAGCGCGTGACACGTGTAAATACGCACCAATTGAAGTGAAATAAAACGGACACGATAAGGACGAATATAAGAGGGAATACGGCAGTTTCTAACACGATATGAATTTCTGTACACAAAGACCAAATTTTGTCCATATTTTAACATGTTTTGTCGAGTTTATGTTTAAGAAATTAATAAGTTTCTTAGATAGGTAAAAAATAGTCTTTGTTTACGACGACATAATAATATTCTACTGTAACAATGAAAAGATTTGCCACAATTTCAATGATCCCCCAAAACCATACATCTACGTAGATTGATCAAGTCAAAATCCTTACAAATCCATTGTTTTTATATAGCAATCTGGAAAACTTACCGCTTTGAAAGTTCAACGTTATTAAGAGGACTTCAGATAAACATTATCACAGTTTCAAAAAAAAGGGAATAGAGAGATATTGAGCTATTTGTGGGCATTGGTCTCATACGCAATAGATTCGAGCACGACCCCATTTTGATGCCTAAAAGGTTCCCATGGTTCCAAAATGCGACAAAGATGTTAAATACATCGGATTGGTCTCATTACACGGTAATGGGATCATATCTCATTATTTTCCAAAGATCGATAAAGCAGAAAATAGGTCTTAAGCTGTCAAAGAAACCGTAAAGTAAATCAGTTTATGAGAATCAACATCGAATGTTTGTCGATTGAAGAAAAAGGAAAATGAAGAACAGTAAAAAAATGTGCCAAGAGTGCTAATTGACAATGGAGGTGAGGAATGTAGGAACAAAGTCCTGTATCAACATAGTTTCGTAACACCCAATGTTTATTCTAGCAGCAATCAGTCTTACCGTCTGACCTATGATGTAGTAATGGCAAATCTTTCCACATGATTGGCTGCACTTACCTTATTAGCACCTTGTTGTCTTGCCAGCAGACTTACCTTCAGTTGCCGACGTGTTTTATTTTACTTACAAACAATAGTGGGATTCATTTCAGTCAGTCGATATTATTCTGTATAGAGATGTTTATAATACTACTTAGCGACTGCTCGATTGAGCTAATTATAATCTTCTATTCGTACCTCTTCACTAAGATGATGACTTGAGAATGGAAGACGATAAGTCGCGTAATGAACCTATTTCCTGTTTCAAAACACCCGTTACAGACACAATCGACGACTGACAATGAATCCCCCAGTGACCCCAACATGCAGTTAGGAAAACGAAAAAGCAAATAAAAAACGCAACCCAAAAGCATAATTTATTGTTATCAATATCGGGATCAGGTTAGTAACGGGGAACGACTCCAAAAAAGATAATGAAAAAGGCATATTACAATATAGCAAGGTTACCCCTCACACGGCTCGTCCAAACTTGTTTAATGTCAAAAACTTAATGTAATCTCGAGAAGGGCACCGTTTTATAAAGAAGTATTCCGTTTCTCACTGAGGCCCCCGGTCTCTATACAGACCCATGTAAGGGGACTCCTGATAATAATAAGAATCCAAAAACACCCGTGAAAAGGAACACAAAACCCTTGCGATAATTTCTGAACAGCTGCCGTCACATCACAATACTGGGATTAATAAACAGAATGTAAACTACGATCATGCTCAGCCATGCATTTTATATAAAGCATTTTATAAGCATGTTTTGAAATTCGGTGCAAGCAAAACAATCAAGCGTTCGCATGTTGCGAAACAAGCAGTTTACAAATAAAGCCACCAATCGAACCCGCCACTGATATGTGATCTCGCATGCAAGTTTCGCAAGGTTAGAATCTGTTACGGCAATGTTTTAAAAGAAATAAAGCTCACCTTTCTAATTCTCTTTTTCATGATACGCTCAGCGGCGTACACGCTGTCACCGAGCTCCATCTTATGCATCCCCAGTTTGGAAGTTGGAAAAAGTGAAAAATCCAAATCCAAAATCACTGCAATCCAAGTATTGTGATCCAAATCACTGCATCCGTTTGGTAGCGCACTGCAATCCGATACACATTCTCTGTCACAACACACTCCTTTACACTGTCACAGTTCAAAGTTGCCGCGCGAACGATCCTTTTTTGCGGCACGCAGCAGCGCGACCTCTCTACACAACGTCACGGCCGAAACTGAAGTAGGGGGAGGAAGCCCCTGCCCCGCGCGCCCCGCCCGTCTCACTCCGTTTCTTGCCGACAGAGTGCGCCACGAGTCCGCCAACACCCGCTCGATATTCTGTAAACAAGTTTTATTTTCATCAGTTTTGTGTTTTCAGCGCTTATACTTGTAATTCGCCGGTAAAATACTATCGTTATTAATATGATGGACTTGAATTGGTGTCATCAATATTTTACGGCTTAAATAGAACTAAATACATATCTATGTAGTACATAAAAAAGTAAATAAGAAAGTATATACCTCAGTATATAAGCAGTAAACAATAGTTAAGTATAACAAGTCTAGATTTAACCCTAAGTTAGTATTTAAATGCAAATGTAAAGTAATATCGTGATTGAGTACGTTGTCGTGCCGGTATTGTAGGTATATTGCGTTGGCAGAGCGTAGTGAACGCGTCTCGCTCGAGTCGGTGTCGGCGGCGGCGAGTCCCCGGCGCGGTGTGTGTGTGCGGCACCGCGGCACGGGAGCGCGCCAGGCGGCCGCACCGCGCGGTGGAGGCACAATAACGCCGGCGAGCGCGACGTTGCCGCTGTGCGCCAGCTGCGAGAGAAAGACCGAGCGCCTACCCTATTATTTACGCGCGACGTTGCCGCTCCGAACGGCCTACGTTGATTACGAGGACACCGCTTTTACGTTCGATCATCCGGCACAAAAATACTCGTTTATCTCACGATTCTCGTTAGATATCGAAATTCTGATTTCACCACCCTTATTAGTACATGTTAGGGATTAATAGTACATAAAATTATGATTTATACCTGAATCAATCAGCTGATGGATGTCCACAACTCGAAACGAGGCACATCTCGCGTATAAACCGGCCGCGAGAATTGAGTCGACGAGAACAATTTGTTAGGATTTTCGCTGGAAACGAGCGAAAGCGACCAGTCAACAGTGCGCGCGTGAAGTAACTAAGGCATTTTCGGTCGTATCGAATCGGGTTGGCATTCGTGAAAGGTCGGTATTTTGGGCCTAGCGGGGCGCGGGACGTGAGAAACAAGATGTATGATGATTGGCTGTGAAACTCAGGCGGCGGGCTCTGCGTGTAGCGCGCCAATGGGAGAGTGCGACGCAGTGCCCCGCCCGCTGATGTTCGGTCGCCGTGTGTTTCTGTCCCTCTCGCACAGGTGCTCGGTCGATTCAAGCGCGTTGTTTTTATACTGAGAGCGGCTCACATAGAAAAATAAACGGACATTTTGGAATGGATTACGTGCGTAGAGAGAGAGAAGGGTCGCCGGATCCGGGCTCGGGCACATTTATTTATTTTGTATTGTTGTAGGGAGAGATATGGCGCGATAAATAGACACAGCTTGCGCCGCGTCGTCGACACGTCCGCAAGATAGCGCGATTTATTTTTAAAACTGTCACGTTTGATGCATGGACGGCTTGAATAGACTATGTTTTTCGTAGAACTGATAGAGCTGACACCTTTTCTAATGGTGTTGTAGGACAAAGTATCGATAGAGCTATGAGGGGTTGTTAACACCAATCTGCTTACCGAAACTTTATTTATTCAAGTAACCAGCAATATTAGACTAAGAAACATCCGTTTAGATAAAAAGAGCGATTCATCTTTTCCCTGGGAGGATAAACCTACCGACTACTATTAAAACGAGTGCTTAATACGGTAGAAATATATAGAGTAGTACCTTGTTTTTGATTAAGTGCACAACAAATACACCGTATAAATCACCTCATCACGAAGCCGTCAACCAAGCATTCTGTACATGAAACTAAGTAACTTTACGCAAAAATATTGCTGGGAAACGACTTTTTTTTGGGGTGTGTAAAATCATGTTTTGTGGTAGAACTCAATGTAACGCACTCAAAACATTGTGCTGATGGATGGATTGAATAGTACGGAGGTCGTGGAGCTGCGTAAAAATCTTACATTAAAAACTTGTATTTAAAAAAATACTTGTCAAAAAGCTGGAACTTTGACCCCTAATATCTCCGTAACTAGAAGGTTCCCAGGTATGGTGTGGAACAAAAAAAATATCGCAATGACTGGGAGAACCAGTGTCTTTCGGCTTCGTTAAGAGGTGTTTTACACCCTTTATAAGTAGGTGCATGGACATAGCGAGAGGCATAGGGGGACCGCAATATCTAGGTACATAATATAACTCCAATATCGTCTCATGCCAGACAAGCATCATCATGCCATTCTTGTAATTTTAACACCGGTGATGCATGCATGATGTCATGTCTCAAGCGCTTGCTAAATGCTATTATCATGAATCAGCAGACAATGGCTCCAAGCCAGAATACCGCAACATCTCGTTCACTCGCTGCACGCTGTTTCTTATAGGCGAAAATATATTTGATACCAATGTGCTACACAACGGCTAATCGGTTATACACGATAAGACGAAAAAATGACGAACCTCAAAAAAAAATGTGGTATTCCGCTGTGAGAATAGGTACTACCACGACTCTCCATGAGCCACCGCAAACTGGCGACGCAACACCGACGGTCCTTTTTTTTTTTTTTTTTTGCGGATGGGAAATCATCAAATGACTTCTCCCGCTCTGGGCGGAGCGGGAGGGAGTGTCAGACTTGTACTGACTAAAACCCACCCATGTTCCTTCTTCGCCCTTTGTGTTCCAGGGCCACGGTATCTCTTTCGAACAACCCGCAGCCCTGGCAGGCATCGGCCCTTTCGGACCCCTTCCGGTTTGCTGACATCTCCTTGAGGCGCGCGTGGAACAAGTACGCGCCGTCGACACGGCCTGTCGTCATGAGACGGACGGACGGTGAGCTAGCCCATTACTCACCGTCCACAGGCTCGCGCCTACGGTGGCCGGGGGCCACTGGTTGCCCCCCGACGCCCGGGGCGTCTCCCGCGGCGGCTGGTACGTGAGGTTCTCTCCCTCTCACGTGACTGCTTCGCAGAAGGAGGCGACGGCATCCCATTCCCTCTCGCTCCGGACCATGGATTGAACCAGGGCCGGACGCGAGAGGTCGCCGCCGCCAATCGCCGCTACGAGGACACGGCGGTGCTCAGCCCAAGCGGGGCAGAGCTCCACGGTGTGCTCCACCGTGTCCTCCGGCCGATCCTCGCAGTGGTAACACCCGGGCGTTTCCTCCCGCGCGATTCGGTGCAGGAACCTCCCGAAACAACCGTGTCCGGTGAGGACCTGCGTCAGGCGAAAGGTGAGGGCGCCGTGGCGCCTCTCTAGCCAAAACACCGACGGTCCTCATTAAAAGATTGAAACAAAAGACGGTCGTTGCTTGACGCCTAGTTGCATCACCCGAAACCGTGAACGGAGCTTCTGTACCACGTGTTAAAAGCAGTAACCGGCAGCGAAGTGAGGAGGTTATCGACAGCTTCAGACCAAGAATCACTTACAGGCGGCAGTGAGTGTGCAACGCCATCGCTGCTATAAATGCTTCATTTGATGACACGACGACGTAAATAAATGAATGAATTTTATTTCCGAAACAAAAGATCCATAGAGTGTTAGTAACTTAAAATTCTAATACTTATAGTCTAATGTCAATACCAATTACCCTCTCCATATTTTTTTTAACAATCGGAGAGCTAAGGCCTTCCGCTACTGTTCTCAGGATGCTGTAAAAGGTCAATCACGCTTATAAGAGCTAGCGACATCGCTGCAAATTCAGAAAGAAATAGGAGTAGGAGTTACGGATGGGTCAGATCCTCATCAAGTTATCACGGCAACTTCAGTAGAAGATACAATGGCGAAGGGAGAATGGTTTTCACATCTATACCTGATTTTTAACGCAATTGCGGCAATTTCAACGGATGAATTCGATGCCTGTAAGATCTAAAGACATGGAGCAAAAGGATGAAACGCTGACGAAGAGATAGATGGATGAGTTCGACGTCAAGACAACGGATTACAGCACCTCGGATATACGAGTTTAATATAGGATCAAAATCTAAGATGTAGGAATCAGAAATGGACCGCATATTAGCTTGAGATCGTGCCGAGTCACCGAATGGGAATAATTTGGTCTGAAAAATTTCCCCTCCTAAAAAGTATGTTACTCAGAGGCTGTTCTTTTAAATAACTGCTCACTGCTATGTCCCGGCGTTAACTGTTGACGACATGTCAGTCACGCCCACGAGCGCCGTCATGTTGGCGAGGGCCAGGTTACAAGTTTACGAGCAGTTTAGCTATACTGCTGGTTCTCGGTCTGAGATCGACGTCGGTCTAGAAATGCACATTCGAGACTAAGAATAGGAATCCGTCGCAATTAATAAAGAAGCTGGTATAGGCCTATTCTTTGTTCTGAAGAGTGAATGCAAGATTGCCGTCGCGTATAACGTTAAGCACTCGATCCGAAGTAGGTATGTACTCGATACGAAGTATACTGTTTTTTGGTGGCGGTGGTAGTGCAGCCACGTCCCAACAGAAGGAGTCTCCTCGAAGACGTTTGGGATTCCGGAACTGTCATGGACAAAATATTTTCTGTGAGAAGAGAAGAAATATCGTATGAGCGGGCGCAATACGCAGTATTGTTCTGGATAAATGGTTCTTGGTTATTGTGTTGTGTCGTCAACCATGATATTTAGTGAATATAGGGCTACTGCCTTCCACTGCCGCATGTTGCGTGACCGCCGCTTTCTTAGACTTTGATGTTTCACCGGCTTCTTAGGAAGATTTGGGCGTTTCGAGTGTTTAAGACGCCGCGCGTCGTACGGCACGTTTTTGCGGCGCGGCCCGCTTTTAATCCATATATATATATTCACGTATGAGAGTGTTTAGGGAGAAGCGATTTTACGCGCGTTTGGTTGAACTGAAGCATTGCTTGCGGCGGAGCCCACAGATGACATTAGTTCCTTAAATACTTTGTTCTCGGTGAAGAAGCAGGTGAAACGCCACGATACCCGACGGGCCACGCGGCGTCAAACGTGGCCTCGCACGTGGTGTCACACGCACCGCTTCACGCCCAGCGTCTCCGTAAACAACATCGAACTCGTATACATAATCATTTGTTTGTGTTTGAGAGTGTGACAACGCGGGCCGTTGTACGAGACGCCTCGCCATGAACTCGCCAAAAACGCGCCACGTGCCGCATCTCCGTAAATTAGAGAGATAACTAGCGATACCGCTTATAGGCCTTCAGATAGAATATATACCTAATTAAAAATATTAAATAAAAAAAATCGCGGGATAGGCGTACAACCTTCGTAGCAGATCGTGGTGCATCCAGCGTCCCGCGTAGTAGCTATTCTTGTCTATTCTTCTGTGTGTCTTGCTTTAGGAGTGAAATCACAAGCTTCGGGTGAAAATACACGGATAATCACGACCACGACACACCACGGGCCTTAATGGCTTTTCCGTCTATTTGTCGCAGGTAAACCATTGGTTCGGTCCACTGGACTAAGATGATGAGGGACGGGAGAAGACGAGTAATGGAAGAAAATGAGATGCTTTTTGGGTTTTATTATAATAATCATGCATGCTAGCGATCGATATTCTTTACGCATACCAACATACCTAGGCTTCGCATAGGGTGACCACATTTATCGCCACGAAATCGGCTTTTAGCATGTGATAAAAACAAAGAAGACTTCTTTCACCTCGTTTTGTTTCGGACGACGCCACGACTCTTTCTGACTGGCTTAAGCCGATTTCGCACCGATATATTAATGTGTGCTGGTCCCTCACTAAGGTGCACAAATTTTATTTGATAACCGCCATAATGTTACAAGACTGCCGAACCATTAGTAGTTGGTCGAGTTAATCCTTCTTTATATTATTTAACATCCATTTTTAAACGACTACGGCGAAACCAAAAGGTAGGGCAATGATTTTGGCAGTCTATGTATGTTTGTGTGTTCCACCGTAGCGTCTCAAGTAATGAACCGATTTTTATGAATGTTTGATATCAAATGAAAGGGCTCAAGAAGCACATTTCAAAAATGAAGAAATTATTAACTCAAAAAGAAAAATTCAAAAACTAAAACCCGACTACTGAAAAGTCACACTCAATAAAGTATAAAACAAGACAATATTCTAGGATACCCGTGGTCGTATGCCACTTTTTCCTAAACGTTATGTTTGTTTAGCAGCGTTTTTGGTAATTGTATTTCGTAAAAACCGTTTTAATAGATTAAACGACGAGGTAATGTATTGATAAAACGCTAATCCACCGTCAGCGCTAAAGTCCCTATACAGATGTGAAGTGCTTCCATAGTTGTTTCTGGAGGATTTGTAGTTGCAGAAAGGTGTAAGAAGCGGCCCGCTTTATTAAATCAATGGTCATCTATTAGTACGAAAAGATAATATGGATGAGAGTATCGCACGGCGTGTTTTTTTTATTTTTATTGTGTATTATTTTGTTTTTTATTACTATTATTTTCGTAATTGTGCGTTCAGACACACACACTGAACGCACAATGTAGAAATATATACAAAAACAGAGAATTTTTGGTTTACACACTGCGCTTAGCTTCCGCGGGATTGCGGTTACTGGACTGCTGTAGCCACAGTTCGAAAATCTGGCCGACTTACGTACCGGACCGACCTGAGTGATGTGATATGCGACTAGCGCGTGTCTTGCTTATTTCTTGCCAGTGAGTTACCGTCATGTAGCGGCAAGGGGACCTCGGTTTTAGTGCAATTTCCGGAAGCGGCCGCTGCATCCGCAAACCCCAGTTCCAAAGCCAATCGCTGTGACAGACCACTGCGTTACCGTACGGTTAGTTATCTGCCTAGCTTTTCCTAACTATATTGGAGTCGACTTCCAGTCTAACTGAAGCGACTGGCTATCTGACCTCAACAACCCAGTTAGTACCGGGTAATGCGATTCCCATTGGTAAAACGGTGGTTAGGAGACTTTCACTTTACACCTTTAACGACTGCCAAAGCTCTAAAAATGACAGTCGGGACCAACAGCTTAACGTGCTTTCCGAGGCACAGGGAAAATTAGGTATGTAATGGACCACGGACCTACGCAAGCATGGCTTAACCTGTGCGGCTGTCTTTATTTAGTCCCAAGCTCCTTCCATGATTGCAGAGTCGAGAGATGGGAAAATAGCGGTTGGTTCCTATGCAAGTACTCGTACTCCATGAAAGCATTTCCGTAGTCGACGACATAGCCGCCTGATATAGAATTGTATCTATGTATAATACCCGATTACTGCAGTTGTTCCGGGAAACGTGGAACTTGTCGACATTAAGGACGAGTGAGTCAGCTTCACTAAACTGAGAGGTGACTAAGAGTATACCTACCTTAGTGAAGTTTGCTCGTATTGGTTAGTCGTTCCAGCTATACTTAACCAACAGCTTGGGTTATTCATCGGGGCAGCATTTGCATCTGCTCAAGTCTTTCTTTTGCCTTTTGGCCTTGGGGATTTTTTGTTAAATTAACTTGAATGGAACGTCAAAATGTCTCGAATCTTTTGGTGATAAAAAAATGCAGGATAAACCGCAAACCGATATGTTTAGAAACTGGACATTTTTACTCAAGAGCTCCTTATAATAACGAAGGTAGGCACTAAGGTAGGGTTTTCGTTTTCAACCCCCTGAATGGGTTAATAGAGGAAACTTGATTTTTGCCGATGAGAAGTCTCGAAAGCACCCAGTATTTGTTTGCATCGTCAGCTATACATTGCTTCTTTACTTATGCGCTATATGTAATGCAGGAGTAGCTACTAAACTAATGGTTGTGTAACCAGGAAGCCCAAAAAACAATTTTTTTATAAATATTGGTACGCTCCTATAAGCATACAAATTCGTTGATTATAATCCAAACGACAAAAACCGGCTTAATTTAAATCCTCGAACACATTTTAATACATATGCCTCTGCCTCTAACATTAGTTTAGGAGGGTATCAAATGTGCGCGTGGGCAGGTTGAGATCGTTATCGAACCTTCCCGATGTGCCCGAACGCCGACGAATTAATCGCTTAGAAAATTCGTAACGACTGCTTTTGAACGAAGTAATAAAAATAAAATTGAAGCAATCTTATGGTGGAATTGCTGTCTGATGATTGCGTAGTATAGAATGAACAGTTTTTATTACATGGTAGGTGGTCATAAAAAACTTCATACATTTTTAATGAAATAGGAGTACTTAGGAGTATGAATGGCAGTGATGGTGGAAGTTAGTAAGAGGAAGATAGAAGGTTAACTAAGTGGAGGCTTTAATTTTCACCAGCTAGGTACTTAGTCTAAGTCACAGATCAAATTCCTAACGGCATCGGCAATGAGAAAGTGGAACTGTTTTGAGGAATACTTTAATAAACAAAACTGCCTAACGGTCCTTGCTATTTACTGTATTCAATCCAAATCAAATTATAAAATACCACAATAGTCCTACTAAGCCCATTACAGTAATGGCCTATTACAATTTGCATAACAAGTACAACAAAAAGAAAATAACAATACTAAAAAGAAACAAAGACCAAAAAACATTATCTCATCATCTGTAATTATCTACCGGGACCAACTAATCATAACATAATGGCACGCCTTTACCGCCATAAATAAATTGTTTATGATCCTTCACCAAACTGGTTTCCACAAAAAATATATGCTCCAACAAAAACCGGGGAAAAAAAAACAAAAGGTGCCATTGTAAATACCTAATAGTCAGGATTTCAATTTCGGGACAAACGCAAAAGGTTCTCGCGACAATGAAACTGAAAATTCCCGAGCACCTTTCTATTGAAACTATCGACAAGCGGAAAGCGCTGCAAAAATAGAGGCGTTCAGAAAACATTACACAATAGAAGCGATACAGCGCTGTCGTAGACGAAATTGGAGCTGAGACACCCGGAGCGAAATAACTGGGGTATCCCATTGATCCCTGTATTACAAAACATTCCAAGCAAAATCCAGTCTTGTGGTCCGGAGGATAGGGTGGAATTTTAACTGTGTTCCCGTGATTTGTAATAACCCTGGCTTACATAAAGGGGATGTGAGATCTGACAAAATTGCGCGTTGTAATGACGTCCCGACAATAGGCGTTCTGGGAACCGACGATGTTTTTGCCACGTCTGTGCAAATTTGCGAAGTTTTGGCTTCGCATGTGGCTCTCGGCTCACAAAGGAACGAGTTGTTTTATAATTATAGCAAGAAACGTGGAATTTTTAAAACAAAGGCTTTGAATTTCGTTTCTATGGAATTATGCTCATTTAAAAGATGGTTTTGGTTTAATTAACTTACTTTCGGGACATGATGTCATCAAAGAACTTTAACTTTATTGCGGGAAATTGATAGGTCCAGCTGTAAAATTATTAATAAGTTCAATTTAAAAATGTCATGCAACAAAATCCGCACTCGCGCTTTAGAAAACGACCTGTCTAATATAAAATAGAATATGCTGCTAATCAATAATTAAATACCTTATTAAAATAATAATCAAACTAAAAATCCAAAACAGTGAGAAGCCAATGAGACTTTAATAATAAACGAATCAGCTCCGAAACAAGCCTTAAAACAAATTAACCTAACGCCAATTCTTATTAAAATTAAAGGGAAAATACAAACTCAGTCAAAGAAGGAAAGCTTTCAGGAGAGGCTTACAAAGAATTGGAAATACTTGGGCTTATTTACATACTTTTATCCTCAGAAGTCGTCTGTCTTTTGGAAAGATTCGCAATTTCATTTAAGTTTGTCGCAGCTTGGGCCTACCCTTGTTTGGAAGTGAGAAACAAATGGGGTAAGTGGGTTTTGGAAAATGTTTTCTGGTCTTCGAAAGTCATAAATCCATAATAATGCTTCTTCTAAACTTAATATTATAAAGAGGAAAGATTTGACTATTCGTTTGTTACTCGAACGATTTAACTCCGCCCGATTTAAAAAAATCTTTCACCATTAGTAAGCTACATCTTTACCGAGTAACATAAGCTATATTACATTTTTTTTGCGAACGAAGTCGCGGGCAAAGTGCTAGTTGTAAAATAAAATATCTCAACTTGGCGCACGATGTTGTTTACATGTGGAATGTGAGTTTGTCATTGTGCTATCATTGGCTAAGAGCCTCGACGATCATATTTCTTACTGGGCAGTTGGATAAAGGGATAGGGATTCTGAAGAAGATTTCAATGATTGTGAAGGCGCTATACTCCTCGATACGGGTCGCATTGTGAGGAGCTCTCTGTAACTCAAATCACCGACCGGTAGCTTGGACCCTGCTGAACTATTTAAAATGTTCATAAAATAGATATAAAGCATAATAATTCTTTTTAATAGGTACTAGGCAATAAGAAAATCTAGCAAGCGTCTCTGACGAGTCTCTGAAGTTGGTTCTTCTAAGTGATTGACGGATCGGTGGTTTTGAGTACTGGGATTTGAAAATAATTATAAATAGATCTCTACAGCAACGAAGTAGAGTCTTTTAGACCGTGCTTCAGCTGGAGACGTTTACGTATGAATATGGAAACGTTTCTGGGACGTAGGAAAACCACTTGGCTCTTTTTTGCACTTTAGGTTCGCCACGATTTTCGACAGTATATCTTTTCGCGTTTATGTGGATTTTTACTGACATTTTCAGAATCACATTCTGGTTCAGGTGTTTCAAAATTTAAACAGGTGGATTAATAAAACATCTGGAAACTAATAGTTTTGGCACGGTTTGGAAGGTGAATGGGCGAAACTAATTATTGTTTCACAATATGAAAAGGGCCAAGAGTTCTTTAATATCATACAGAATGATACTGATAAGTAATGTTATGAGGAGCTCGTGGCTAAACAGCAGTCGCGAGGGTCGATCTTCAAGGTTAAGCCGTGCTTGCCGTGGTCGGTCCGTGGATGGGTGACCATAATTACATACCGAGTTTCCTCCGTGCCTCGGAAAGCACGTTAAGCCGTTGGTCCTGGCTGTCATTTGTAGATCTTTGACAGTCGTTACAAGTAGTCAGAAGCCGAAAGTCTGACATCCAGTCTAAGGAAGGGTTTCGCATTACCCATTTACTGAGTTGTGGAGGTCAGATAGGCAGTCGCTTCATGTAAAATACTGGTACTCAGCTGCATTCGGTTTGACTGGACGCCGACCCCAAGATAGCTTGGGAAAAGGCTAGGCAGATGATCATGATGATGATGATGGTAATGTTATATAAGCCTGCGTCATCCCACTGTTGGACAAAGGCCTCCCCATGACTTCTACTTGTTATGATCCAGGGCCATTGCGAAGTAATGGTCGCTGGTCTTGTCCAACTTGTCCTGCCATTTTCACATTTAATACAGAATGTACCTAGGTTCATTTGCCTCTTACCGTAATGTTTCCAGTCTCGAAATAATTCCGCACTCAATCACAAGATTAACAAACAGACGTCACGTTGCGAATTATAAATAGATGGCCATTTTATTCACTGACAGTTAAAGCTACATAGATTAGAACCGAAATCAATAAATGCCAGTTATTTGGACAAGTTGGAAATATACCAAGGAGGAAGTAAGATTATCCGTTGAATATAATTTAAGCTTGTTAAATCTTTTAAATAAGATATACAAGGTGTTGTTTAGCATCCTCGTCAAATTCAAGGAGGTAACTATGCTAATGATTCTCGACCCAAATCAATAATAAAATGGTTACATGCAGAATGTTCTAGTGAAGTCATCATCATCTGCCTAGCCTTTTCCCAAACTATCTTGGGGTCGGCTTCCAGTCTAATCGAGTGCAGCTGAGTACTTACCAGTATTTTACATGAAGCGACTGTCTATCTGACCTCCACAACTCACTAACTGGGTAATACTATACCCCTTGATAAGACTGGATCTCAGACTTTTGGCTTCTGACTACTCTTAACAGCCGGGACCAACGGCTTATCGTGCTTTCCGAAGCACGGAGGAAACGTGGTATGTAATTATGGTCACCCATCCACGGACCAACCTCGGCAAGCATGGCTTAACCTCAAAGGTCGACCCGTGCGGGTATTATGATTTAGCCACGAGCTCATCCAGTGATGTGATGATGTTTATTTTTCAACACAAGGCTTACATTTTCCAACTGGTTTACCATAGCTGCTCTTAAAAGTTTTATGATAATGTTCCAGATATGGGTCAAAATCACCACATTCCATTCTGATCCTCTTATAAAAGTTGTAAAACAAACTGCAACCCTTTTAGCATCCCCCTACACGTATCAGCATGCATGAAGAGATAAATATTCAGAGGCCGAAGCGGCGGGTTTTTAATAAAATTACCCTCGGGCGGGGTGTGGGGGCGGAAATTGAAAACATCGCTCGGCGCATCCACCCCCGGTTATCTGTGGCGCTCAGCAGGGTTCCGATGGATTGCCTCGCGAACTTATTTAAGTGAGTGGTTATTATTTTAGTGGAGATCTTCGGGTGGGTTACAAGCGTATCGAGTAAAGTAAGCTCGTAGTACTTTAAATTAAATTCCCTAGGGAAACTCTGCAGACCGTCTCGATTTTTAAAAGCGATTGGATAAAAAGCTGATTTCCTAAAATTATACTTCAAGTAACTAAACTACCTGAAATAGTTATCGTTCTCCATTTTTTTTTTCAAAATTTTTGAATAATGAACGTCAGGTAACTCTTCTAAAGTTTTGGTCCATTTATTTTATTTACCATCTTTTACATTCCAGACCTTCCGACCAGCTCTACAGATCCATAGCCGTTTCAGTTCGAGCGGATAATCCTTGGGCCCTATGATCATTAGATTATCAGATCGAGCTGATCATTTATGCAGGAACGTGAACAAACACAAAACTACAAGATACAGAATGTTGTCAGATACAAAGAGCGAGGGAGAGCGGGATAGGCACCCCTCCTGTTCTCCTGCATACCTCAATTACACACCCTCTATTGCCGCACAATGTTTGTTCAAAGTAAGTCCGGTAAGCCCGTCTAGTCATACACATGTTTTAATTGGCTTCACTGAATCAAAATAAATTAATAAAGGCACGTTACAGATTTAAATTGCTTCCTGAATGTTTATGAAGAAAGAAAACATGTTTATATGGCACATGCCAGAAGTGCACAAAACAAAAAATAAAAAAAATAGTGCGTGGAGTCCCTCCGCGCGGAAGAAGTGAAACTTCGTAATACTACACGCATGCGTTCGAGTGCCACGCATTCACTCTCGCTCTGTCTCTGGAATATGGTAGCGTTAAAGTTTAACGCAAACTTGTTAGAAGTCGCATAAGAAGTTTCACTTCAAAATAAAAAAACTTAAAATCTAAACAGAAAAAAAGATACCATTGTCTCACGGCTGCGCAAAATAGGCCCGATCAGCAAATTGCCGAGCCGAGGGATGGCCTTCCTTTGACTACTTCAAAGGGAGGCCATCCCGCCGTGGTCCCGTCATCAAGACCGGCCCAGAAAATCGCTGGCGCGTTCCGGACGGGTTGGATAGAGAAGGTACGAACGGAGAAGATGAACGGAGAGAGATCAGGAATTGTATTCTTTGTCCAGTAGAGGGACAGTATCCTTAAAGGCGGTAGCGCCAAGGTAAACCGCGAAATAAAAAATTGTACGACCAGAGGGTTGTGTTAAAGATTTGAATGATTGTAACTCTGTAAAGCCATATTTGTTATAAGGTCGCAAACCATATTTTAATCAAGATACAACTTGACACAGACCTGCAATTGCAAACCACGTAACAAATTTGTATCTCCTGCGCTATCTTATCGCATCCTCCTGAAAAACAGCAACAACAAACTGAGAAAAAAATTGAAAAGGACGTTATATTTCAAATGACAAAGTTCAAACAACATTGTAGGGAAGTGCGTATTAGCAAATGTAATTAACCCGTATCTAATCTTGGGTGTTAATTGAATTTTGCTCATTAATAACCTACTTTTAAGTGTGATGATCAAGAGCACGGACAGTAATTACAATGCGATAAGGTTAAAAATTACTTCAAAAATGTAAAACGAAGGTCTTATCGAATCCACATTTAAATGAAACGGGGTGTTATTATACCGTTTTCATGGACTATTAATGTGTAAATTATTTCTATCAAACAAGCAAGTTTCTGCTCTAAACTTTTTGGTCAATTCCAGAAAGAGATATCTAAATGGCGGACACAACTAGATGTCTCTCTCTGGTTTTGACACTACATATTTCATACTAGCTGTGCCCGCGACTTCGTCCGCGTGGAATAAGATTTTTTTTCTATAAAAGTAGTACTCTAAGTTACTCCTTATTACATCAGCTATCTGCCAGTGAAAGTCCCGTTATAATCGGTCCAGCCTTTCCAGAGATTAGCTGGAACAAACAGACAGACCGACAGACAGACAAAAGTTGAAAAAAAATGTTATTTTGGTAAATGTACCGTATATAAATTCATATGCATGTGGTTATTTTAAAAACAGACACTTCAATTTTATTTGTTTGTATAGAGCATCATTACCTACATCATGGATTACTCATTCATAGTTAACTTCATGGTGAAATCTCGTTGAAGTAGTTTAGTTAGTCTTTCCTTTTTGGTTAGAACCTAACTTGGTGACGGAGTTTTTCTGCCACCCATGGGCCTCTGACTTGGCTTTACACCCCGTCGAGAAATATCTTTCAGGCATGCTGGTTTGGTTACCTCACGATGTTTTCCTTCACCCAAGCAAGTGACAATATACCTACAGGGTGTAACGGAAAGGGTATATACATCCTTAAGGGTGTGCTACAGACCATCAAACTGAACATGTTTATCAAAATAAAAAAAAAATTGCATAAAAAAAAAAAATATCTGCTGCCGATACATTTGGGTCGAATAGGTATTGTAATTTTCTATTGGGCAGCAGATTTTTTTCTTGCTGAAAAACATGTTTTATGATGAGAAACATGTTCAGTTTGATGGTCTGTAGCACACCCTTAAGGATGTAAATACCCTTTCCGTTACACCCTGTATATGTTAAGTTAGTGTAGTCAGTAAAAGTATCTACGGTGCATACTTCGGAGTTCTTACTTCCAAGACCACATCGTATCGACAATTGGATATTCCCGCTACAAAAAACATTTCAAATCCTGTGAACAACCTCATTATTTCTCAAGCTCGCCGTATCTGTCAGACAAATCATTGATATCTCGAGAGCAGAACGAAATAATAACTAACAGTGATCATCAGACGGTCCCGCATTGATGTAGCGCGTCGCTTTCACCGGCGCGCGCGCACACAATCGCGGCTAGCGTCATTGTACAAGAGTTATTACTGTAATCGCTGTGTGGTCTACGGTGAGAGACTGGCCGATTGTGGTTTATATGTATCAGTGTTTAATTTCTAGGAGATTTATGTGATAAACGGAATTGGATTTAAGTTTTGGTTCATTCACTCATTCATCACTTTTGGGAGAGGGAGTGGGAACTAGGGAAAAATGGTACCTACCACTTTGTGGTTCATCAGAATCTTTGATAGGAATTGTTATATTCTACGTAAACGATGTTGGAATTCCTGGAGATTAACGCCCGGGTATGGACGTTGATTTGCCGGTAATGCAAAGAGATGTATTGAAGCATGGTATTTGTTGAGATATGAAAGATGGAATTTCATGTATTGATTTTTTTGTAACTTCTGAGCACACCAGCAGTCTGAAGCATTAGTTTCAGTTATAACACTGAATGCAGGCCCCCTATTCACAAACGCTCGGATTCGATTTCGATTCGATAAGTCGTATGTCTATCTTATTTTGGCATTACGAAAGCGAGCGAGACAGACATACGACTTTCAGAATCGAAATCGAATCCGAGCGTTTGTCAATACGGGGGCAGATCACTTAAATGTTGTATAAAATTACAATAAATTCGTAATCAATCTTTCATTTTTTAATTGTCGAGAAATAAAGGTAAAATATTTTTACTACATTTTATGCGATGCGATGTTGCCGACTTTAAGAATGCAGTTTTAATTATCGCCAAATTTACGACGATGCTAACTTTCAGAATGCACAGTCGTTATCATATGTTTTTCCTTTTCCTCACTTGGAATATTTTCTCCTAATTCCTACTAAGAGTGTCACCACACGAAACGATCGATCGATGGTAGAATATATTAGTCGACGTCGATCGATAGTTTCTACTATACTAGGTAAAACTATCGATCGATTCTCGACCGATGATCGGCATGGGAACCCCCGAGGAGGGGAAAATTAATCGGAAATGCAGTTTCTTTTAATGATTTTTTAAAAATGTTTTTTTTTTTTTTATACTAATAAAAGCTTTAAAATCGGTAATTTTATACATACGGCACACCTGCTTATGGGGGGCTGAGTGGAAGAGGAGCACCCCCCTGTAGTTTCGGTTGGAGTTACTATTTTATTTTTTTGTTAGATTGAAACCTCACTTTATTTGTACCTATTTTTCAGGGAGCAAAGGGAGTTAGAGCCAGTACTTCTGCCTTATCTCCGGCGCTGCGGGAATAGCAGCCCCTTGACCTTTGCGTAACAAATCCACAGGCGATCACGTTCCCGTAGTCGCGCGATGCCTGCGCCTTTGTCACCGCAGGCGGGGGCTGCCCTCCCTCCGCGCCTCCGGGCTCTAAAAAACCTTCTAGGGGTAGGACAGACCAAGACCACGGCGTGTCGAGGTTGACAAAGTCGGTTCTGAATTCAAGTTCGTTGTAAGGCCACATTTACTTTTAAATTACACGCATAATTGAACCAAAGTCAACAAATCTGATTCTCCAACTATGTGGAACAGGAGATACAGACGCTGAATAAGCGTGATCACAAAATGGTCACTTATTTTTGAAAAGACAACTTCTTTAGCCGCGTTGAACGATTATTGGTAGGGGAAAAATCTTTGGGTTCGCATGACCGACATGCTCGTGACGTATTGCGCCAGACTAGCGAAGCGTTTAAAAATTCAAACAAAGAACACAGTAATTCCATTGGTTTGTGTTTTCCTTCTGACGGCAGTGCTTATGACTGCCTCTGTTTTTTTTTATGTGTGCTTTGCTCACTGAACATTCCACACGTAGGTACTGTTATACTCTATGCTAAAATAGTCTGATATTATGTGAAAGGTTGACTTTCTCAATTCAATAAACCTGGAACCCTTCAATCCATTATATTGTTCAAATTATTTACAGTTTAACAAACAAAATATGACGCTTATCGCGTATGAAATGCGCCGCCCGCGATATATACAAAACAATGGCGTGTCGAAGACAGGGGTCGCCATCCATCATGGTTGTCCATTGAAACGTCACGCACGCACTGCGCCTGCGCAGGTCTGTGGTCGACCGTGTGATCGGTGTGTCTCTCATGGACTTAACTTAATATAACACTCGCTTTTGCCCCCGGCTTCATTTATTTAGAATTTGACAATAACCGTTTCGGCCGGTCTCGGACACGTGGCGCCATCTATGTTTTCCTCGGGATCGGTACTTTTTTTCAGGATGAAAGGTACCCTATGTCCGTTTCTGTATATCTGACAACGTATATGCAAAATTTCAGAATGATCGGTTCAGTGGTTTAAGCGTGAAGAGGTAACAAACAAACAAACATACTTTCGCATTTATAAAACTAGCTGTTGCCCGCGACTACGTCCGCGTGAAAATTTTGATGTGTAAGAAAAAAAAGATAGCCTCTGTGTAATCTAACTCCTTGCCAAATTTCATTACGATCCGATCAGCCGTTTAGTCGTGAAAAGGTAACAAACAAACAAACTAACAAACAAACAGAGTGACTTTCGCATTTATAATATTAGTATGGAAGTATGGATTAAGTTAAGAAGTTAGGATTGCTTAGTCTAGCAGGATACGTAGATCGTTATGTCATGAGAGGGGGAGAAGAGTAAGACCTTCAGATATTAACGGGAGATGAGGGATGGTCAAATTCCATCATGGTAGTCCGTTAAAGCATCACTCACGCACGCTCTGCGTCTGTGCGTAATTGTGGTCGCGTCTCATGGGCTTAACAAAGTGTGTACTCCTATAGCGAAGCATTGGGCCTTTTTTCCACTGGCGTCTTCTAAGGGTTTCCCGTACCGGTCCTGATGACGTGCTTCCATCAAACTCCTCGTAGGCGGGGACACGAAAATGTACCAAATCTTTATCGTATATTTATTTGACGGCAAAGCCTTTTATTCATACATTTCGCCTCTAACTTTGTTGGATCGTCGCCTTACCTGCGGTGTGCCGGTCCTAGTCAGTGAAAAACCATATGCCCATCACCTCAACAGGGTAGGTAAAACCAGGAACCGGAGGGATAGTGGCCGGATGGCATATTCTATCATAGCTGTCCATTGAAAAGTCACGGGTCTCTGCGTCTGAACCCGTCTGTGTCACCGTCGTCTTGCATAGACTAAACTTCTGCAGGGTAGATAAGGTTGGCTGTCTACCTGAGATTCACGAAGTTGCTGGGCTTAGCCGTGAAGATAAACTGAGAAAATATGTGTCTATTTCCACCAGCCTTAAGAAGTGCATCGAAACGTAACGTAAGATGTGCGATGCAGTATGAAATAGCTCTTGTAAAAAAATTGCTTCGTAGCATAAAATAGGTAGAACTTTAGTCAGAGACCTAAATATGTTGAGTTCGGCTTCCAGTCTAACCGGATGCAGCTGAGTACCAGTATTTTACGTGGAGCGACTGCCGATCTGACCTCCACAACCAAGTTAGTACTGGGTAATACGAAACCCCGTGGTAAGACTGGTTGTCAGACTTTCGGGCCACCAACTACCTGTAACGACTGCTAAAGATCTACAAATGACAGTCGAGACCAACGGCTAAACGTGCTTTCCGAGGCACAGAGGAAACGATATGCAGTGGGGCGTCACCTATCCACATATAAATCTAGGTATATCACGGCTTAACCTAAAGATCTATTAAGAGCGGCTGTGATTCTGATTATACAGCCACGGGCAAAATTAGATTGCTCAATTGCATCTTCGTAAATAACAAATTACATAGAACGGGCCTGTAAAACCGTCACTTCAGCCACCTTTTCTTATGTAACCATTTTTTTCTTTTAAACAATGGTTTCTTGTCGTATATTAAACTATTAGGACCGGAGACAATTGCCATTGTTACCACAAAAGCCCGTAATTTGCCTGTTACGCCGGAGTGGCACTGGACAACGTCTTTACGCCATATGCCAGACATGTGGCTTGCCACAATGACGCTCTATCGTTCTCTATGCTTCGCCGCACGCTTGAGGTTACAGAGTTTCAAGCTTAATTACATGATTAATACGTGTTTAAAGCGTTTAAAGGCGTTTTATTTAGATTATGGGGATGTAAATGCATATTAGAATATGATATACTTAGTGATGGGACTTCATTTTTTTAACGCGTTAATTTTATGCTCTGGTATTTCTGTTATTATATTTTTTGCCTAAATCAAATGATGGTCTTGTAAAGGTTTTGCCCAGCACGATTAAAATTCGGAAAGAAACGCTGACTAAAACGAACGAACGGAATGCATTGACCGTTCTTGACAAGAAAATGATTTAATTAAGATTTATTTTATTTTACTTTGTCTTAAGATCCATCAAGAATTTCTTGTGTAAAATAGCCTACCGGCTAGTAACTCAATGAAACTATTGATATGCCAAGCCACATTAATAAAAGTAATTCTAATTCGAGCCACAATTTAAGTCCCACCGTGAACATTCCCATCAAACGAGTCTTGAGGCGCGCCTGTTAACTGTCAACTATTTCTAATGGTCCTCCACACTTCGACACGTCGCATATATGGATATACACATTGGACACACATGTGTGACTTGATATATTGGGGGAAAATGGACGTAAAGTAACAGTCGGAAGACTAAAAATGATTTGATTAATGGTTTTGAGAGACTATTTTTCAGACGTTCCATGTTAAATACCTACCTGGTTTTTGTCTGCATCTGATCAGACTCCAACATGCTTTTCTTTTCTTTCTTGAATTTCTCCTGTATCGTAGATCCATTTACGAACACTTAATCTCTCATACATAAACAGCCAACCCGAAAACAACTACCTGTAGGCCATACAAATATTTGTCCTGTGTGGGTATCGAAACTGCGACAGGCAGCTCAGCAGCCACTCGCTCAGACACTGCGCCAACCGTACCGCCAACATACCGTACATATTTACTTGGGTTAAGGTTAGACAAATGATGATGAGTAGGGCTATATCATAAATGTCCAACTGTCCATGGTAGCCCATAGACATGTATGATTATAGTTTCTATATATTGTTTAAAGAAATAACGGAAAAAAGCAGCTGTAAGCTTATGCGAGTATCTTAAATAATAAGATACTCGCATAAGCTTATAGCTGGATTTATGGGAGCCGATTTTTCTCAGTGAGGTGCACCGTCAGTGCCATGAAAACAGCTAGATTTTCTTGCACTCTAGGTATATGTTAGATTCAAGGAGTAACTTTGTCGATCTAAACAGAATTACAGAAAAGACCATCAATAAACAGAAAAACAGGATTCAAGATCGAGCTTGAAAATTTCAGCACCCCATTGGTGCTCCCAAAAAATAGGTGCTCTAGGTGCTCAAACGGGAATACTCCCCCACCTCGAATTTGATAGTTTTTCTTTTATCATTGATTAAAGGAAATACCGCGATTTCCGCATATTTTTAAAGAAAAGTTTATGAACGCACAATCTTAATCTTTTCTATGTATTTTCTTTTCCGACAGGGGGTTGCAAGTGCATCCTCTTGCACCCCGCTACCGACGCCATGGCTGGATTATACACTGATGAGGGTAGACCGCGTAGATGGAGAGACAAGACAGTGGACTGTTCATAGATTGGTGATGATGAAAATTATGCACATTGTAAAGTGAAAATATTTGTATTTCTTTTGAAGCCGATGAGGAAATATCTTTGTGTTTTCATAGTAGCTCCTTCAGGTTTAAAAAGGCGTGCATATAATTAATTATCTTGTAAGTAGGTTTAGTAGGCAGTTATGTCCTTCTGAATCTCAGGACACAAAACAAACATTCACACATGAAACTTGTTTGTAGAGTCCTAGAGTGGCGCTAACGAGATGCGCATATGCATACAACTGCGCCACCTGAGTGCGTAATACGGAGAACTTGCACTTGACATATTTGGGAATAGTGTTCGGTTCTCGGAAGACTGCGTTTAAGAGTATCCTCTGCTCTTTGACTAGAACGGCGGTAAATACTGATGGCTGTTCCAGAAATAAGTGGAAGAAAGAAAATGCACCAATCCCAGCAAAAATGGATTTTAGAGCAAGAGTATGATGATCAGGGATCGGAATAGGTAGAGTATATTTGCCTAAACTTCGAGGAGGTAAGTCACTTGTGGTGATAATACCTCCCTCTGATTTAACAGCTTTATTTCGGCACTTAAAAATCTTTCCATGATTTTATGCGGGGGTATTATCCACATGTTACTTACCTCCTTTAGGCAAATATACACTCCCTATTCAGATCTCTAATAATGATACACCGCGTATTAATGTAAATGTTCCCACTTTTCGGTTGAGAAGGAAAGGCAGAATAGGGGATCGGACTGGGTAAAGAAAACGACATTCTATTTTGTCCGTCAGACAGGTAATACAAAAATATTAGACACGTATTTTTTGTTTTATCAAAATATCAAAAAAATACTTAGTTAAAACTCATTAAAGTTGGAGAGTGGGGGCTTACTACGTCACAAGTAGGTATAAAACTTGCCTACATGTGACGTCATGCGCCATTTTAACTCAATATATCTCCGTAATTTCATGACCACGTGAAAAAAGAAAAAATACGTGTCCAATACTTTGCAATAAACTACCCGGCGGACAAAGAAAAAAAAATTGGATTATCCCCTATTATCCAATTTAGTGATGGGGGGTAAGGGGACTGCTATGTCCTCTGTGTTTTTGAGTGGAGACCGCAAATCGGCAAGCGTTGGTGGGCTGCCCGTCCCTCAGGCTCGGTGGAGCGACGATCTTCGCAGGTTGTCTGGATGAGACTTGCCGAGAATATCGAGTTAAGTAGCTTGCGATTGAAGAGGCCTATATCCAGCAGTTGACTGTTGTAGGCTGCTGTCCTCTTAAACCCTAGTCAATCCTGTATCCGATTGTTAAATGCTACTCATGATGGCTTACTAATAATTTTTGCCTGCGAGGCCTTCTACAACCCGGTAGGTTGGTTTCTTTTTGAAGGGCATGTTATGGGCTCGAAACGGTACATTTCTTTACCCGCGCTAAACACTACGTGCTGCGATTACAAGACTGATGAAAAACGGATGACGTTCATCCTCGAATGCTTCTACACATACATACTTTTGTACCCACGTCTTTTTTCCCATAGATATGGCACAAACCACAGAACGCCACCTGCTACAATCCTTACATACTTATTTTATCTCGACCACATTTATACATCTGGTCATACACGCACGCCTTCGCCACGCCGACCTTTGTAAAGAACCTCAGCAATAAGGAATCGAATTCTTCTCATCCAATGAACCTGGCTATTTTAGTGAGTGCAGCTATGACCCTTGCGTTAGTCGTATTGTGTTTTAATGTAAATGGACACCTATTTCGGTCAGACCATGATCTGGGACACAAAATAATCCTACACCGAAAGGATAACAGCAACTTTTATAGGGCTTATTGCCAAGTACTGTTCTTATTCTTCGCTTATTTACCAGTTTTAAAGTGCACACACTTATCAATAGTCTCGGAAGCCGCAATTTGTATGCTAACTGTTTCTTCAAGCCTCTTTAAGGCATCAGCTGCAACTGTAGACATATGATTGACAATCTGTTCATTGACAATCTTGATTGGATGTCTGGCTGACATATCCTTGTGCAGCCTAGCCTTGGCGAAGCCTAGGTTGAACTTGATCGTTTTTGAAAGTGATAGCTTGTTATTGGCTGGATTTACATTTGGTTTTGGGAGAACGATGGGAGCATTCGGTTCTGGTGCATATAAGTGGTCTAGACAATCATTAGGCCGCCGTACTCCTTCATCCTCTTTCCCATAGTTCAATTTATTTTGGGTCCGTGATGCATGTTGGTTTCTTCCATAACTTCTTCGTTATAAATAAAAACTTTTTACTCCACTATGTAACGTAGTTCTTTTTTTCCTTTTGTTTCTGATGTGCCTATGAAATTTTAGAACTCTTTATTTAAATGCAGGTTAATAGTTATTGGGTTGAAATTTTTTTACTCTAGTTCAAGTTTTGTTTTTATTCCAGATTAGTTTTAGTAGGTATCTATAAAATTTACAATTAAATAGAAGCGTATTTCCAATCTTCTAATCCCACTCCTACCCACATTCAATTACCCAGAAAGTAACAGACATGAAGCCTCATAAAGCCGTCACAAATCCAAAGACAAACAACACTTCATCCAACATAATACGTATTCACGTCACCGAAGGAGGGATTAATTCTAAACGCATAAATAATAAGCGGGCAAGTTCCCACGTCATCTCGCCGTCGACGTCTTTATAACTTTATAAACCATTCACGCAGTTGACCCTTTCAGCATAATACCATCCGACGAGAATCAAATTATCAAAACGAATAAAACGTAAACCCTCGACGAGAACGCACACACGAAAGCCGATAACCTCATTCGGACGTATCAAATGGTTGAAAACATACTCACACAGGCGTAAACCTGTCGTGTCTACGCACACACATGGAACTTACGAACCGAAAACACGAAATTCGTTCACGCACACATGCTTACTTCGTGGGGCTTCGTATTTCAAACGCCCGAGCTGTATCGTTTCGGTGCCAGCGGCGCGGCGCGGCGACGGCGGCACTAACTTGGAATCGTTGCGCAGTGCGATTGCCGCGTATATTTTTAGCGCTGATGTGTTTTTGCTGAACAATGTTTGTTACGCATTACCGTTCCTTCGATGTAAAAATGCGCGGCCCGGTACCTATTCGTGCGCTTAATGAGTCGCACATACTTTAATTGCACCATGTATGGTAATGTCAGTTTTTGCGTGAATAGGCCACCTTTACCGTACTTATATTAATTGAGGACATCTCATTATGTTTTAAATTAGGTATCGTCTTATACCTGTTTTGACTACTTATAAATTCTTGTTTTAACGTTAAATGTGGATTTTAATGAATAAAACGGTTGAGGCATTTCGACATTATGCGTCGAATAAATTACTTAGAATCGAGAATATTAAATGTCATGAGAAACACATACCGTGCGTCGTAAAGCACATATGTATTCTGCCGAAATCTTCAACATTTTCATACAAAACTCCTAAAACCAAGAAATTATAAGCCTAAGATGCAAAAGTGAGCCGCGAGCGGCGCGCGGCGTCGCTAAATGAAATGAAAGTAAGCTCGGACCAAACTTTGTTAAAAACTCAGCTTCTATAAGTTGACGAAACTTAATAAATGCAGGGCAAATTAATTTGAGTTCCAAGCTATTTTAGTCTATATCCCATTTGACGTAAGTTTTAACAAGTTCGTATTGAAACAAGAATACCAAAATGCCTGATTAAAAGGTGCTTGCCTAATCATCTCAGGATTCTACAATCTACATGCTATTTCAGGTAATTTTGAAACATTGGTTTCTTTAGAGGCTTTCATAATGAAGACTTCCTATCTTGGGGTTGTTTTCTATCGTAAAAGACGCTGATTTCTTCATCAGCTAATTGGTAGGTAGGTAAGTAGATATGTTTAGGTATCCGCCTCCCGTAATTTTTATGCTCAATCTCCACACAATTCTTGCCTGAGGAAGTATGGCAAAGTAAGAGGAAAAGGCGCGATGACCCATACCTACTGCAAGGGCTGGAAAATTACGGGCAGCGCCTATACGCCAAGCAGCAGGACTGTGGCGGCAAAAAAATCCATTTGGTTTTGGTTTCAACTACACCTGCCAAGCTTTGTTTTAACGTAGATACCTCTGTAATTTATGCAGTGAAGTAAGAGAGCTTTTTTTATTATTAAAGGAGTAGGCCCATTTGAGGGCCCTAAGAGAGAGCTTTCTTTTTCAGAAGAAACGACTCTTTCTCACAGAGAGGGCCCTAAGAGAGAGCTCTTAGGGCCCTCTCTGTGAGAAAGAGTCGTTTTAAAAATAGAACATGACGGTTTCCTAAGGATTTTTTTTTAATGAATGACCGTTAACAAGTCTGCAGGGCAACAGCTTCTTCAGAGAGGGAATGGGAAATGATCGCAGCGAGGTTGCTACTTCAGATCATTCATACCATTAAATCCGAGTTCTAACTAAGAAGGTCAGTCGCTGTGACGAAAAGCAAATTCACAGATAATTCGGATTCTATGTCTTCGCAATGCTTTTCCTGGTTCTGGGGATGGTATAGAAAGCCGCTCCACGTGAAACAGTTGATTTTGGGTAGACTGGAAAACGACTACAACACAGTTAGGAAAACCCTTAGCAGATGATGGTGGTCAATTCGAAAATGAAGTTTTTTAAAGGTATCCGTGTCCAGTATTGGTTTAGTTGTCCTTACACGGCAAGTTTGGATGCCAATAGGTTTTTTAGGTACAAAATGGAGTACCTACCTTTTCATGCGGTTTTAGGTTTTCAAGTCACGTGCCTTATCATGCGACTGCGCCACATCGTCATGCTGTGCGTCATCTAATGAGAATGATGATGGCATCATCGGACAAAATAGATTCGGAATCAATTCATTTTTTAAAGTATCATTTGTTATTATGTTAATAAAGGCTTCTTCTTCTTACAGCAGGTACGTTTTAGGAACTGATTATTGCGGAACATTTTGTTGTTCTTTTGCAAAGTGCAGATCTTTTTCAGCAGCAAAGGTGTTTCAGGCCAGGCCTCTTTAAAATTTCCAGTGATACTTTTCCTGAGCCACTTCGAACTAGCCTTTGCGGTATGCGTCTCGGTCGGCTTTCCTGAAGAGGTGGCAAGGTGGAGCCGACCACTGCGCCGCGCGCCGTCCATCTTCAGGCTACACCGTGTGTCTTATTTATTGAGCTTGTGCCACCTCCGAGAGATAACCAGAAAAATTCATTGAGTAGAAAATACAATAGTTGTAGTATATTGGACGTTTCTTGTTTCTAAAAAAATGTTCAAGAAGGTTGACAAAAACTTTTTGGTATCTTATGCATTTTTTTATTCTCACAACATCGTTATTCGATTTTTGAACGTTTCACATGCAATGAATTCTTCTTGTATCGTGGATGCATTTACAAACATTTAAATTCACATACACAAACAGCCAGAACCGGATCATCGTTTTGAACTCATGGGATATTAAATCATTTCAATCCAAAGAATAAAAAGAAAATACGTATCGCACAAGTGCCTTATTTAGTGGGTCGAACTGAATCTTGGACAAGTTTACTTCTGAAAGGATTGTCAGAGGGATTCGGTAGTATATAAACTTACACGGTCACTCACAGGATATCTTCTGTCTCTCTCATATTTCGACTCTGTTGCAAGCGCCATGATCACGGGATGACTGGAGAATGCGGGTGTGTAAGTTTAATTATAAACCGATAAATATTAAAACAGTGTTTGCAAAGAAATTCATTTTTCATTTTGCAATCATCGGTATCGCTGACATGACGTCAGTGGTCCAGCTCCTTGGTTCAGTTGAAGTGCACGGCAGGATTGGATCTCAATACTCACTGCTGCGTTTGTGTATATCTTATATAATTATAAACCTTATACATAAAATTCTCGTGTCACAATATTAGTTACCAATGTTACCATGTGATGTAACTCCTCCGAAGCGACTGAACAGATTTGTATGAAATTTTGTGTGCATATCGGGTAGGTCTGAGAATCGGTCATCATCTATTTTCATACCCAAAAAAAAACCCCGCGAACAAAGTCGCGGGTAGCAGCTACTTTTTAATAGAGATTCCATTCTTTCTCCGCACGTCATTGGTACAAGCGTAAATACAATCTGCAACTTTGAAATATGGCAGCACGCCAACAAAACGCTAGTAAACAGGTAGGTATGTAAAAACACAAAGAATATAATACCGATTCATGAAATAAACGTTTGGAATAGATTAAATAAAAATGATCAAATAGAGCCTCTATTTGATCATCTACTATGGCTGAGTTGATTAATGATGTTTTGAGAAAATATGAGGGAGACTGCGTGATGATTTTCAAACAGGCTTACGATATGTCATTTCGATTAAACAAGACGGTGTTTCTCAATTATTTATCGCAGAAGGACCGTTTTCAGCAGTAGACTTCTTTTCTATTTATTTCTTTGAGACAGATTTTCAATGATGGAAGAGCCGCTCTTTATTTAGGTAGCTAAACAAAAAACAAAGCATTTCTTCATATATCTGCACCATAATTGCGTCATTCACTTAGAATCACAGTTCCAAATCTATGCACGGCGACACAGATTCTGTTGCAGAAACGCCCTTACGCTACTTCGCAGGATGGTAATCCTGCGAAAATGGTAACAAAAAGACGTTTCTGAAATATAAAGCAATGGCGCCTTTCAGGGGCGGTTTTATTTTATATATATAAAATTCTCGTGTCACAATGTTCGTTCCCGTACTCCTCCAAAAACGGCTTGACCGATTCTCATGAAATTTTGTGAGCATATTGAGTAGGTCTGAGAATCGGCCAACGTCTATTTTTCATACCCAAAAAAAAAACCCTGCGAGCGAAGTCGCGGGCAGCAGCTAGTGATTTATAGGTTTTGAAGTAGGAAGCTAAGTCTTGGTTGGCGTGTCCACCTACTGGGCCCAACTCCGTTGACAAAATACTTAAAAATAATAAAGTAAATATCTACCATCGATTCGAAAAGAAGAAGTATGTTTCAAATTCAAAAAATTACCCAATCCACATCATACGTAAAAAAGCGGCGTGTTTCCCAGGAAGTCGGCTTCCTCATTTGTAAAATGTTATCGTCATCCGTTGTTCCGGTGATACGTGAATCGTGATTGAACAACAAACTGACACACTTCCGTATTTAAATGTTTATATTGTAGGTATATAGTATACCTATTGAGAGCAGCGGTGGCCCAGTGGTGGCAGCCCCGACTTACGAGCAGTAAGCCGTGGGTTCGAACCCAGGCAGTTTACTTTGTGTAATTTATTTCATCACCGCAGCTCTCAAAAACGGTGAAGGTAAACATCGTGAGGAAACCGGCATGTCCTAGAACTAAAAAATCGAAGACATGTGACATCTACCAAACCGCACTGGGCCCGCGTGGTGGATTACAGCCCACTCCCTCTCATAGAGAGGAGGCCTGTGTCCCAGTGGTGGGAACATTATAGGCTGATGATGATGATAGTATACCTACGGGAGGTGGGGATCCTAACGGATACAGGTTTGTGCAGATTTGCATAGAAAATATCGTATGGAAATGGAAACCTGAAGATAGTTGATTTGAAGAAGAACTGACGAATACGGTGCTAACCGGCATCATGTGAGGTAATAAATACTTGATCCACGTCTGTGTTATCTGCCTAGCCTTTTCCCAAACTATCTTGGGGTTGGCTTCCAGTCTTACCGGATGCAGTTGAGTACCAGTATTTTACATGAAGCGACTGCCTACCTGCGATACCCTTTGGTAAGACTGGATGTCAGAGTTTTGGCTTCTGACGTAAAGACAGTCAAAGATCTACAATAACAGCCGGGACACGTTTGTCCCGGCTTAACGTGCTTTCCGAGGCACGGAGGAAACGCGATATGTAATTATGGTCATCCATACACGGACCAACCTCGGCAAGCACGGCTTAACCTTAAAGATCGACACGCGCGGCTATTATTTTTCAGCCACGAGCTCCTCCGGATCCACGTCTGTGTAAGCTACTGAAATGCATTGAGATCTAATAATAATGAAAATAATTCGTGTTCTATTCTACGTGTTCTATTCTATATGTAAGCACAATTTCTTGGCCGTTTGTAGACGCATTCTTTTTATTTCTGACGTTTAGGTTGCATAATATTCCTCCTTAATCTTGAAAGTATTCAATTGATTTCAGCATTGATCAGCACTTGGAATACATTCTTGGGTAGATTTTACATCATTATTTATGGCTCTATCGTAATTGATGACTTAGCTATAGGATTTTTCTAGGCAAGAGCGGTGTAATTTTTCAAACAGTCGTTGAAAGCGAAGTTTGGGCCTTTGGAATAAATGGTCATCTAATAGTTAAACATGAGGGATTTTATATAAATATATAGTGTCAACGTAATCAAGAACACCATGAATATTTTGTTTCAGCTAAATTGGCAAACCCTTGGAGAGATATCCAGTAAAGAAACGATTTGGGTGAGATGAGAAATAAACTCGAGATTTTTTCTTTTTCTTTAGATCCTCTGCAACTTGATGGAGGTAGATGCTTTAGGAAATAAATCGATAGTTCATTACTATTCAGCTTAGCGTTTTCTCTGATGGTAAGGTTCGCTTTGCATGAAGAATTGGCCGTCCTCCTTTAGCAATTTGCTTTGCAGATTCCGTGTATACCATAAAGGGCAGTTACGTGATTTCTCTTCCTATACGGAACAATTCCTACTTTGGCACAGCTAGATTTGTTTGGAAATAATGCGACATCCTCCTAGTTCGTTTGTGTAAGCTGCCGATCTTTTTAGATGACTCTGTGTCTAAAATTCGCCGTAGTTTTATATAAATTGGAGATTATTCACATATTATTCATTCGTTTTCTTTTATTTTGAACCCCTAAGGAAGCAGACGGGTGTTTTTTTTTCTACTCCAACTTCACAAGTATGTGGTGTTTACGAAAATTTTATAGTTTTCCGTGAAGATGCGTAGACTCAGCGTCTGTTAATTTTCTTTCCGTTTTGTTATTGATCATTTAAACTGTATTGGTTTTGAGAATATCTAATACTTAGGATAGACATTTTGGAATTATGATTTGAGTCCTTTCGTGTTTTTTTATGGTTTTGATGATAAAGGTACCAAAGAGATTTGTTAAGACTCCACAATATGGTAGGTAATGTGACTTTGGATGCAACGAATTCGAAAGCTACGGGTCATAAGCGATACAATAAACTAACAAGAATGATTAAATGCATGTTAGAAAGCCAAAGCAATGGGCAATGAAATGGTAAATTACCGTGTTGATATAAATGTCTTTGCAGCAACACAAAAGAAAGTTTGAAGAGCCGCCATGGAGCGTTGGAACGAAGATTTGAATGACAATAATGGTGAACTGACGTGTGTCTATGCGAGATCACGATGCCCTCATTCACAGCGAGTATCAACCGCCGCGCTCGCTTCATCTGCATCCGCCATTTGAATTTGTAATCAGATTTGCGGGACCCAACTTCATCCATCATTCATTACCTCCTCGAGACGTTAACGACGAGCTTACGTCCCGACGATTCCCTTTAATCAATTAGATGAAGGTAAAAAGATGAAATCGCCCGGTCGAGAGTCTCGCCGCGCCAGTAACCGCTCATTATTTCTTCATACACGTTTTTTATTGCGGCAACATTATACGTGGGTGTGGTTGTAATTTCCTTTCACCGACGTAAGGGCACACACGCAATCTAAAAATCACTCGCGCGATTTTCAACTCTATGTCTTGAGGCGCAAAACTAAAATTGGAGTGTGATGCCATTTCCTGATGAGAAGATGCCTGATAAAATATTAAGGCGTCCGTCCCTTTCTGTCCTACGCGGTTGTTCTCTGTCGCTCGCGTTTAGAATTTCTGTGGATGTTTTTACGCGCGCCGGGGGGCAAAATGTACGTTGTTTTGGCGGCAAAACGCTTCGGGGACTTCGTAACTCAATAACGCGAATACTCAGAAGGGAGACAGCGCAACATGTTTTATTTACGGCATTTGAATTGAACTGCGTTGGTTTTCCGAGCTAGTGACGTGATGAGTCAGCGTGTTTGTCGCAATGTGTGCGTGACGGCGTGACGTCGGCGCAGCATATTGCTTCGGAAAATAGGTTGTTTATGAGATTAGCTTCGTTGACACGCAATCGTTTTTACGATCGCTGATATTGATCTGCCTGATGTATGGTTATAGCCGTTGGTTACAATATTGTCCCACTTATCGTGTATGGAGCTGTCCATTACTTGTGCCCAAATTGGGAATGTAAAGTGGTGGTTGTTTGAGCCATAATTTAAAATAACAACCCATAAGTTACAATGTAATCATATTCGAAACTCTTTTCGATTGGTTCAAATAGATTTTCATTTCTTACGAAACTGTCTAAAAAACAAGGACACTACAAGGATAAAAACTAACAAATTAGCTCCAATGAATCACGATCCAAAATTAGACCTAACGACTAAACGAGGAACTAAAACTAAAACAAGCTGAACAAAACGCGACAAGAAAATCTCCGCTAACTAAAATAAATGGCTGCTTTGATCCTGCTCGTATTTTATTAAAATACGTACGAGCGTGCATTACCCCAATTTAAGCGTGCAATTAGTGTGCGCGATCCCTCGGGGGTGGAAAGGGGTGGTGTGGCCCCCTCGTTGCTTCGCGAGGGGGTTGTGGGGTGGCTTGAGGATAACGGACAGCCTTTGTGATCCCCCTTTGTTCCGTGCCATTTCCACCAGACGCAGCGGACAACGGAAATGGAATTGGAAAATGATTTGGCTTTTAGTTGATTGCCTCGCACTTCGCTCTTGTTGAGGTTCTTTCGGAACCTTGTTAGGGCTACAATGCCTTTTTTATTGTTGGAAACTACTTATCGTCATTTTTCATCATTATCTTTGTAAGCTCCTAAAAGCGTTGGGAATGATTTATTCGTCCCGAGAAGAGTGTTTCGAAACTATTTTGATGTTGCTTATGCATGCTATGTTATAATGTTTTTTCTCATCAATGCCAAAGTAGGTAACTTTTATCCAAAATAATAATAATATGTTACTTTTGTTTTAACTGTATACCTCGTAGGAGACTCAAACAGCAAAAAAAAACATTAAAATAATCTCTTCAGACTTCCAGCACTGGCTAAACAGTATTAGAATAACCCATTCTGGACTCTGGAAAACAGTGCAATAACCAAATATTTTTGCTCTGAAAAATCTAATGAAGGTAAATAAACATCAAATAAATGAACATCAGCTCGACCAGACTGATAAAAAAGCCTTAGAACAGGTAGAAACAACAACAAATGACAACTAAAAGCAAGCAAAACAAATAAAAAAAATAATGTTAAAATGGATGCGTGTTCAGCAGTAACCACTTGCTTTCAAAACAAAAGATAAGATGTTATGGTAGAACTTGAAGTCGTCACAGTTAGTGCTCTGAGTGAGAACACTGTTAAGCAAGTGATAGTCATCCTCGAATCACGAGAACGATCTACAACGACGTGCTTTGTTTCTGTTTCACACAGGAAAATAGTCACTTACATGACTATAGATCTAATCAGAATGTTGATGAACCTAGAGATATCTCGGGTTTTTTTGCCAATATAATAACTTACCAAGATATACACTAAATGATGAAGACGAAGAAGATGAACCGACTACAATGGGGATGACTATTGAGATCACAGAAGACATAGAGAAGTAGAATATATAGTTGTAAGTAGATAAATAAATAAATAAAATATGCTGCGCCGACCCTAAATAAATTACGACCTTTATCATGATCATGCCCTTGCATGATAATAAAGACGATAATGATCTTAGAAAAAGCTTGATATAGCAATGAAGTTAAAATTAAAAAGCCAGCAAAAAGACATTTTAAGGTAAATATTTTCAAGTCTAAGAAAAATCGATCACAATTGCACCTTTTATTTAATCATACACTCATCAATTTCGGGATCCACCTGCAGATTACTAGTTAATTGAGTGCTAAAACAGCAAAGGGATAAAACTTCGCGATGTCTTCACATAAATTTCGCCGTCATTAAGCGTTGTGCGAAAAAACTTGCGCGTACGCACGGGTGGCTGCGAGCTGTAATTTAGTGACATTAACGCACCGGTGAGACGAGTAGCTGTCGAGACAAATAAATTGATATCTGATATGTATAAATACATGTCATTACATGACATGTGCATCTCACCGAACACAATATACATATCAGCAGTAAGTTTTCGGAAGGAAAACCAATTTATTGAAAGACACGAAGAGGTTGAAAAAGAAATTGACAGTATTTTTAAAGAAATATAAACACGCTTGTAATCCTTCAAGACTTAGACTGAGTATTTCTTCTTTTTGAAGAAATGTAAAGTTCTGAACAAATCCAAGTGAAATGCGTCTCAAGCCAATTACCAAGAATGTTCAGAATGCTTTCTATACCTAATTTACTAACACGTCACTTATTTTGAATCTATTCGTTGAAACTAAAGAGAGCTGCTAGATAACAGTTTCCCATAGAAATCAAGTGTTTCATCGTTTGCTCGCATAATGACGTAAATAATCTGACGGCTTTGGATGACGGTCCAGGACAGAATTAAGCGAATTATTGCAAGAATTTTATTAGCACTGTCATCCCTAGACACTGGTGGCGCTGCTCTGTGCCATTAACTTTCGATACCTCGTAAAAATAGCAGGTAATACCTGGATGCGGGATGGACGGAAACGGGAAGTATAGCAGAAGAAAGCGGAGGCATATACCCAGAAGTTCGTGATTCCGGGCTGAAATGATAATGATGAAGATAGTTTTATGCACACAGAATCTATCTGCATCTATAGGTACAGGTCCACCAAAAATCTTTTATGTTTTCCCTATATCAACAGCAAAGTATCGCAATGCTGCCAAAGCCATTTACGGTCCCATCTCCGTAACGGGCTCTTTATCGTCAATCGTGCTTCTACCAAGAACACATCATTACCCAGCACATTCCCTTGCGGTAATAACGGTTGTTGCATCTGTCGCCTCTCGAGAAGCCGTGATTGCTGCGTCTTGACAACATGCATGTATAAAGGTGCAGCCATGCTGCGGTTGACGTCGACCTGTCGATATTGATTTAAATATAATATTTTAGTACTACGTGAGTAATATTATTGATATTTAGTCGATGGAACTATGAATGAGCGATCGATACGGATGATAGTTACATAGCGATCAACGTCGGATGAAGACGTTAGACGTCAAACTAAGCAGTCGAAGACGATTGAACGTAATCTGGTAGCCATACATATGATGCACCAGTCTGCTACTGTAAGCAAAAGCAGCGTTTTATCTGAGGAGTAGAAATGATGCATAATATAAGCGTTAAATTTTGAGGAGATTTGAGGAAAAAATAGGGAAGCCTTTCTTATTAGACACCCCTTTTTGTCTAGAAACGCACGGCAAAACACAGGTTGCAGGATCAGCCTGAACGGTCGATGTCATTTTGACGTTAAAACCCATAAATTTTGCTAACAAATTGTCGCATTTATTTTCCCCGAAGAGGACTCATCCTGTCTTGAATAGGGAAGCGGTCGAGGCCTTTCTCGATTTTCGAACAGAATTCCAATCTAGGGCCTGTCGGTTATAGAAATATTGTTAAATTCGTTCGTCCGAAAGCTCCGTGCTGCTCTCACGGGCTGCTCCACCGATTTCAGGACAATATTTATCATCACAGTTTCTTTTTAAAGCACGTTGTAGGACGCTGAAGGAGTTTTTCGAAAAGAAACGAAAAGCTGTTTGCTAATTACAGTTTTATCACTAATTTACCTGAACGTAGTTAAGTAGCGCATCTTTTTCCTGTTGATGGTACTATCTAATTTAATTTTAACACTTCGATACCGTCGGTGGTAGCACAGAAGTCACTTTTCATAGGTATTTTTTTAAGACAACTGTTCTGCTATTAGACGCATAAATACGCTAGACGCAATAAGAATACATTTTTTGTCAACCCTACATTTACAAATCTCGATAAAACAAGTTTATTCAGAGTTTCAGATGAACTCCGGGTATTGGCCGTCAAAACTTTTTATTCTCGTCTCTTGTCAAATGATAACATCTTCAGGCATCATCACTGGCTCGTCTGGCTCTATCAAATTATAACTTTTAATTTTCTGTTGCTGCTTTCGGTATTCGTCACATGTATGATTTTTTACGATGGATAGATATTTGGTTTTTGCCACATTTTAATTACGTTATTAAGTCGATGAAAGATGAATGCTCTGAGATTTTCCCCATAATATGAGGGAATTAAAGAAACAGGCTCTTAGCCGAGTAGGACATTTACAGGCTCAATGGTACTACTGTTTACTGTTTTTGAGATATGACTAAAACCTTTTTTCTCCTTTGCCTCATAATATTATCAAATGCTAACCAATCCGTTTGCAGTAGGCACAGAAAATATTCTCTTAAGCTTATTAAATAAGAGATCAGCCTAATAGTACCTCATCTGTTTCAACGTTAGATTTAATGAATCTATGTTGACTGACACTGTCTATCATGGTCATGTTTGATTGAACCGTGATTTGCATTAAACAGTTATTTAAGTACAAATGGATCTATTCTGAACATTTACATGCAAATTAGATAATTTCAACGTCAGTCGTATGGTACAGGTTGTTCATAATCAGTGTAAATAATCTTTTCTGCTATTATATTTAGTAAATCAATAGTATCTTAATTAACTTTTAGTTGCGTCTATGGGCTCATACAATTAACTATTAATTGTGTCTTTGGGTTCATAAAATTTACTATTAGTTGTGTCTATGTGTTATGTATAGCTTATTCTGTTTGTTTTCTAGAAACGATCTATTGTTCTTGATCGTCTAGACATCAAGTAAAATTAGCTGACAGCGTGATGAATCAAGTAAATGGGCAGTAAAGGTCATCAACATCATTGCAGCCCGAAATCACTCACTGGGTATACAAGGTGTTGTTTTGCATCCTCGTCAAAATTCAGGAGGTTGTCACAAAACACATAAATAATCAACTTAAGTTACGGGACCCAGTTGTCATCATTAGCATAGTTACCTCCTTTAATTTGACGAGGATACAAAACAACACCTACGGCTACTTCCTACTTCTCGTTTGCGCGGTTATTGTGTCTACTAGTGAAAACTGCAATAAGTAGATATGGCTTTTCAGGCATTGGAAGTTTATTTTCTGAAGACATTATTGTATGCATGTATGTGAGTTGTATACGGTTGCAACAATATTCTGCTGATGGAGAGAATTCATTTGGTTTCGAGCGATTTCTATAATGTTCCAAATATAGTCTTGATAACCTTCTAAACGAGGCCATAATTTCAATTTTTAAATTTGACATTTAATCTTATCAAGAATTTAGGTACAATCGATTCCAAATCGAATACATTAGCTAGATTACGACGTGATTAATTATACTTATGTGGCACAAACTGGTTGATAGGCACAAAAAGCACATGTTGACCAATAGTTTGACATTTGCGCTTTGCGCACTATGTTCTAGTCTGCGCTATGTTTTAACGACATAGCTGCTATTGACTAACGTTTATGGCCCATAAAACTATTTTAATCTGTCCATTAGTATGCTAGCGGCGCTCGTCAATTAGGAGACCGGCGAATGTTGCCACATTTACTGCGAAGTTGCCATGTAGGGAACCTTTTTTCACCCAATATTTATTTCAATTAAGGCTAAATAATGCACTGTGCTATTATGATGGATTTCAAAGTTGAATTTCGTTGGGTATTTTTATGCTCATTTGCGAAGGAATTTCAGTTCGTTAAAATTAAAATCATTTGTTTTGTTATAATTATTTGAGTTGTATGTTTTCCACGTAGGTACTGTAAATGAAGTTAATTAAGTTACAGAATAATTCCAGCTACGCGAGTTTTTTTGCATTAAGTTACAAACCGTTTTTCAAATAGCTTGTATTCATTAAGAAATCGTTGTTTTCTATACTTAGATCTTAATTCCATTAATAATCCCCAATCTTCAAACACAAACTTATCCTTAATCCAATTTTTCCAGCTCACTCGACACCCCGAATAAAAATTCCCACATAAAAAACTCAAGGGTTGTAATAAATCCAATCGCCCGTAACTTTAATCTGGCAACCCAGCGCATGCTCAGAGTTGCTCGCCGAAAAAACTCGCGCGCTGGCTAGTCCGACCAGTTTCACGTTCGCAGAATTGACGCGAGAGCGAGAGAAAAAAAAAAACAAATTGCCAGTGACCGGTGGCCCGAGCGACTGTCGCCAAGGTTCTCTACTTTTATATTTTAGTTTAAATATGTGGCAATTGACACCGAAATGTCAAATGCACATTTTGTACTTGGAGTAAATTAGACCCGACAAAAAGAAGCTTGTTTGCGTCATTACTAGTCATTAGTACCCATAGATAAAGATACTGGCAGATAAGTTAATACAATTGGTTGTGGTGTGCTGCTTGGATAACAAATTGACTGATCATTTTTATTTTAAACTGCCAGAAGTGGGATTGGAATATAGTTTAAACTGAAAGCCTTTTGCTGGGATTTATAAAGACGGTAAAGATGGTCAGGCAGAAACGGGTAACTCTATTAACAGACTTGCGTTAAAGCAGATCAGCTCTTATAAACTTATCCCACGAATAAATTATGTCGACATCTATGTTTACGGATATCTACAGCAACGTTTGCTACTGCCAAATCTTGCAAATCCCTTACAATTTCTCGAATTGTCTATTGTGGAAAAAAAAATATTTCCTCGTTATGCAAATGATAATGTTTGGTTTGTCCTGGTTCCTCAATAATAACTTCGAATCATTTTCTTCGAATCGGGCAATGGTTCTCTCAGTGGTTTTCATTTAATGAGGATTGGCAGTTTATCTTATCATATTATATATAGCTAAGCTAGATGTCTACGTGATTTTCATTGATCACATCTTCTTAAATATGCGTGTCATCATCATTATTATTCGCCCTTATCCCAATGTATTGTCTTCTTCTATAGAGTACTTCTCTATCATCGTCCTCTCAAGCTATTGATAGACTTAAATTATTTGGGCCTACTTTCACCGCTTCCGGCTATGCGTTTGCGCCACTGACGTTGGCGAAATCACGGTCGTTTCCGAAGACGAAGCGATTATATCTATAAGAAGAACTACCATTTATAAGTCTCGGCTTTCGGCAAACAACTCGGCTTTTAACATTTCCATGTATGGCATCTCGATGAGCTCAAGTTAATATAATAAGGTTTTATATGAAATGGAAACCTTTTGAGAAAGTTGATGGTGAAATGAAAGTGTTATGTTTAAAAGCTAATTATGCGATATCACGAATTCTAATTTATGTATTTTATGATGATGCGCTGTTTGTCTTTTCTACGTAAGAGGTAATTCTCTTACGTAGAAAAGGCAAACAGCGCATCATCATAAATCAAATCTATTAAATAAATAAGTAGATTTGATAGTTTCACTATAAATGAAAGTTGAACCGTATTGAAAATGGGAAAGGCAAAGTCTACTGTGAATTTATCCATGCGTTTTGGGTTTCCGCCGACGACTAGGTAAGCCAGTGTTAGATTTGATCGATACAACAGCTTCGCTTAAGCGACGGAAAAGTGAGACAATTAACTATGCCAATGTTAAGTTCAGTAATCACACACCCCGTCAGCAACCGTTAACTTTTCTTGAGAGATTCTGACTCTTCTTTATTTATTTGACTAGCTGTCCCGCGCAACTTCGTCTACGTCACATTTTCCCCGTTTTCGCAACATTTTTCATTCCTGCTCTGCTCCTATTGGTTGTAGCGTGATGATATATAGCCTATGTCCTTCTCTAGGTTGAAATCTATCTTCTTGCCAAATTTCGTTTAGATCCGATTAGTCGTTTAGTCGTGAAAAGGTAACAAACAAACAAACATACAAACAAACAGAGTGACTTTCGCATTTATAATATAATATATATAGTATGGATTTAGGTAATAGCGTCAGTTAGTCAGAAGAAGGTTTAATATAATTGTTGTTATAATTGTGGAATAGGGGATCGGATTGGGTAAAGAAAACGACATTCTATTTTGTCCGTCAGACAGGTAATACAAAAATATTGGACACGTATTTTTTGTTTTATCAAAATATCAAAAAATTACTTAGTTAGAACTCATTAAAGTTGGAGAGTGGGGGCTTACTACGTCACAAGTAGGTATAAAACTTACCTACATGTGACGTCATGCGCCATTTCAACTCAATATATCTCCGTAATTTTATGACCACGTGAAAAAAGAAAAAATACGTATCCAATACTTTTCAATAAACTACCCGACGGACAAAGAAAAAAAATAGGATTATCCCCTATTGGATAACTAAGACAAAGCCTTTAATATAACAACAGGCTTTACTGCGAAGGATCAGATTTTTCATTAACTTCGACTGCAAAAACTAGAATATGTTTTTCATCTACATGGACTTTTTAACCCCCGACCAAAAAAGAGGGGTGTTATAAGTTTGACGTGTGTATCTGTGTATCTGTGTGTCTGTGGTATCGTAGCTCCTAAACGGATGAACAGATTTTGATGAAATTGGTTTCGTCTGAAAGGTGTTTTAATCGAGAGTGTTCTTAGCTATGTTTCGATAAAATCTGATCAGCCGTTTGAAGGCCATCACCTCTTTTCTAGTTGAAGGGAAATTAACAATTTGCACAGGTCTGATCGATTTGAAATTTGAAATATTGTCACTTGTCACCATGGGCATTGCATTGGTGCTAACACTCCCCATTTTTGCTGTTTTCGTTAATTGGCGAGATGACACGCAACACCGAGAAAAGTGGAAGCAATGGGGGAGGCCTATGCCCAGTATTGGGACAGTCAAGGCTAAGATAAAACAATATAAGTTTCAAAAGCATGAAATAAAAATTAAATTAAAAATTTAAAAAACCCCCGACACAAAAAACCCCTAAAAATCCCATAAATAAAATAATCCAAGCGTCTTAGCGTCGGGGGACCGCTAAGTAGACCGCTTAGTACAAGCACATAACAAAGCGGACCCCCGACGCTAAGACGCTTGGATTATTTTATTTATGGGATTTTTAGAGGTTTTTTGTGTCGGGGGTTTTTTAAATTTTTAATTTATTTTTTTCATACTAGCATTCAATGCAGCAACTTTGAATGCCGATACAATAAAAGTGAATCACAAAAAACAATTGCGTGAAATCACGATATCGAGAACACGAATTTATGAATAGCGATAGCAATTATATCGAATTCAATATTCGATACACGCGAAGTACTAGCGATACAGGCTACTGGCACTTGTAGCAGTTTATCCGATGAATCTGAAATTGTTATTCGGTTTGTGTTAATACCTTATAGCCTCGAAAAACCAAACCCAATTTTTCAGGTACCTGAGGTTTGGTGAGGTTTTTCGAGGGACACAAGCAGCAGCGCATTCTCTCAGCTCTAGTTTCTAACTGCGATGTCGAATAATGTCATCTCATCTGCCTAGCCTTTTCCCAAACTAACTTGGGGTCGGCTTCCAGTCTAACCGGATGAAGCTGAGTACCAGTATTTTACATGAAGCGACTGCCTATCTGAACTCCACAACCCAGTAACTGGGTAATACGATACCCCTTCGTAAGACTGGATGTCAGACTTTTGGCTTCTGACTACTCGTAACGATTGTCAAAGATCTACAAATAACAGCCGAGACCAACGGCTTAACGTGCTTTCCGAGGCACGGAGGAAACTCGGTATGTTATTATGGTCACCCATCCACGGACCAACCTCGGCAAGCACGGCTTAACCTTAAAGATCGACCCGTGTTGCAGTTATTATTTAGCCACGAGCTCCTCGTTGGAATAATGTGTAATGAGAAAATAACTGAAAAAGAATAATATTGTATTAACATGTTCCTCACATGGTTTAAATACAGTGTACCTTGAAAACCTTTTGCAACATCCTCTGAACTTCATAATTCTGTTACCCTCATCCAAATTTATATGGGGTAGGCGCTGCATGTCTTCTTCTTCCATACTTCTCTATTACTTGTCATCTCATCAGATACCTCCTTTCTTATCATGTCATCCTTCACACAGTCCATCCATCGTTTCTTTGGTCTTCCTCTTCTCTTATCCCATCCACATTCATACTCAAAACTTTCCTCATGACATTTTCCTCATTCCTCCGCATCACATGCTCATACCAGGTCAACCGATTACCATACTACATCCTCTGAACCTGTGTTGTGTTAATACACCGTGTAAATCACCTCATCGCGAAGCCGTCAACCAAGCATTCTGTACATGAAACTAAGTAACTTTACGCAAAAATTATTGCTGGGAAACAACTTTTTTTTGGTGGGTGTAAAATCATGTTTTGTGGTAGAACTCAAAGTAACGCACTCAAAACATTGTGCTGATGCACGGATTGAATAGTACGGGGGTCGTGGAGGTGTTTAAAGTAAAAATCTTAAATTAAAAACTTGTATTTAAAAAAATACTTGTCAAAAAGTTGGAACTTTGACCCCTAATATCTCCGTAACTAGAAGGTTCCGAGGTATGGTGTACACAAAAAAATGATCGCAATGACAGGGAGGACCAGTGCCTTTCGGCTTCGTTAAGAGGTGTTTTACACCCTTTATACTATCATTTGTATTTGAATACCAATCAGTATAAATAAAATCAATCAATGTCATGATCGAATGCTGAAAAACGGTTCTTTAGCGATAGCAATCTTAGTCACCATTCGAGCATAGTAATCTGGCGTATAATTTTGCAACAATAGTAAATTATATAATTTCTTTTCACTACATTTACTACCGAGCTTTTAAAACTAATAATTTCTCTATTTATAATTAAATTGAATAAAGTCATTACAATACTACGTCACAGTCACACGCTCAAAGTAACTCAACTCTAATTACGCCCGGTACCGCGGAAACCAATTAGAACAAAATGTATGTCGCGCGTAAACTAGTGCGTCGACTACAAACTATAACGCTTTTGTTGTCTCTGTTAATGAGGTTGAGTGAGCGTTGAATCACTGTGGGATTTGTTACTGTGGCGTTGTTTAGTGGTTAATAGGGTTGACATGCATAACTTACGCAATTTATAAAACATTACAATAAATTATCGTTTAATTTCCTACTTAATAAAATAATTACTCATATCATTTAAAACAATAAAAAAAAAGAGCAGAACATAAATAAAGGTAATCAGTAAAAAGTTATTAATTGGCGAAAGCCAATTACTTAATAACATTTTCAGTGCGAAATCACTTGCTCAACTTAATTGCGGCGATGGTCTGTTGACACCTGTGATACGACTTCTCTTTTTTTTTATAATGAAGTTATACCAATTCTAGCCTTTTAATATTTTTTAGTTCAGTACTACTGTTACAGTATTTTAGTAACTATTACAGTATTATTCCCATTTCAAGCAGCAGCAGCTAAAAACTTATTGGTCTCATTATTTTTATTTTGTTTATTATATAAATAACTTCTGGTCCAGTAAGGAAGTAATCTGAATAAAAAAACCGAATTACTACAAAGATTTTATCTATATAATTAATTTTAGAAGAGAAAGCTGTCTCACCTTAGTATTGAAAATCTATAAGGAAAGGTAACACAATATCACATGGTGTTGCCCAAAAGCAGCAAGGAAATTAAATGTGTCTCGTTTCGTGTGCCGCATCACAACGAAGCCTATTGTTGGCTTGTCGAAGTTGTTGTTAAATCACTGCACGCGGTTGTGCTGTGGCAAGCGTTGCAAAATGGATTCAGGGTTGTCGCAAGTTTATTCATGGTTTTTTTTTTTTTTTTTTTTTGTAATAATTTATTTCTGAAACAATTGATAATGTTAGTGTCGTACCTTTTATTCTAGTGCAGCGGAGCCTAAAAGGAAGATAGTGTATTTGCGCCTAGCTTTCAAATATAACCTATTTTTTTTTGGGTAGTTCTGAAGAACTGGTTCTCTTTAGTTAGATGACCTGCGCAGACCGGTGTAGACTTTAAATTTTTGTGTTTTTTATAATACTACCTAAAATGCAGTGAGTATCTCGTTGAACACTTGACGAAATCATCCGATTGTTCATCATGCCGTAACATAAGCTTTAAATATAACATACTCGCGCAAAAACCCTCTCCTTATATGTATTTTCAAAGTCCCGGATACTTGAAACGTTCCTATACTTGAGTCATTACAATATTCATGTAAATGCCATTAGGTACAACATAGTAAACGTGTATTCTCAATATGTTAAGATACGATCATTTCGCACAACACAGCCATAAAACAGTTCGTTAAATTAACGAGGTGCTCTCACAACAATTTCATTTTCACACTTGCGGACCTTTTATACCTCCAGGAAAAATACCTTTTAATAACATAAAAATTGTAGGAAATAGTTACATAAACTTTTGTAGTTTATGCGCATTGTTAATTATCCCAAGTTTCGGTGAAGGAAAACATCGTGAGGAAACCAGCATGCCTAAGCGATATTTCTCGAAGGCATATCAAGCCAAGTCAGAGGCCCAAGCAAAATCACGCTGGAATAGAGTGACAATCAAGTTTTTTTTTTGTTGGTGCAAACGCTACAACCTACTAATATAAACATATTTAAAGGCAAAAATATTAAAAGTGTTCTAGAAAAGCAATGAATATGTCGTCCATGTCTCTTGTTAAGGTCTATCGGAATAACCTTTAGATGAACAGTAATTGTCCGCCTCTGAGCCGTTAGCATTCATTGAAGACCCATAAATCACATCAGGTCTACCAAGTGAGGGGACGTTCATTCCTCAAAGTTATAACCCATGGTGGCTATTCCAGCACTTTTGAAAAAAACACCATTAATAACGATAGGATAGAGTGACAATCAAGCTTTTTATTTTGTTGGTGCAAGCGCTTTTATTAAAAAAATCCGTAAACATTTTTTTAAAATAAATCTATGTTATATTTTCAATACTAAAAAATACACGTGTTGCTGGGAGGGGGGAGGAGGGGTAGCCTTAAACCTCACTATGTATCACCAAGAGGGGGGAGGGGCTATAAAATTAGATTAAAAAAACTTCATGTTAGTAAAAAAAATCCCCTTATAAATGTGTTATAATGATTTATAAAAAAAAAAATGTGTGTCGAGTCCCTCCGCGCGGAAGAAGTGAAACTTCGTAATACTAGACGCATGCGTTCGAGTGCCACGCATTCACTCTCGCTATGTCTGTTGGAAGTCGCATAATAAGTTTCACTTCAATAAAAAAAAATAATTTTATTGAAGTGAAACTTCTTTTGCGAGTTTGCGTTAAATGTTTAACTTGACCATGGAGGGGGAATAGAAAGAGACAGAGCGAGAGTAAATGCGTGGCACTTGAACGCATGCGTGTAGTATTGCGAAGTTTCACTTCTTCCGCGCGGAGGGACTGCACGCACAATTTTTTTATAAGTATTTTACAAAGCGCCAACCCTATCGCAGCTACCGAACGTTAGCTGTTGCGACTAACTACCAACTAATGGGCGCTCGGTAGGTACTCGCGTAATTGTTTCCTTTCCACTACCTACTGGGTAATATTATTAAAAGTAGTACAAGTATTTGGAAGGACTTCCTTCCAAATACTTGTACTACTTGATTTTAGGTAGAAAACTTTAATACCTACCAACAACTTGCCAACTGGTTCCGTTTAGGTACGAAGAGAGAAAAATCAACCGATTTTACAATTGATTTCCTTTGACTTCTTAAAACTTGTAGTTAAATAATTAAGTAGAAAGACTATGTTGCAAATTGCAAATGCATAAGTACTTTTCTACTATAAGTACGTAATAATATTAAGTACGTAATCATATAGTTTTGTAAAGTTTCAGGACGTTCGGGCTATTTTGAAACACAGATTTCCTTTAAAGCTGCCACTGACTACAAGTCAAACAAACTTCACAAAGAAAAAAAAAGCTATAACTGAATCACTCATAGCTAAGGACAATTTAATTACCAGCAAAAAAAAACAATTCTCAATAAATCAATCCGGCATGGTAATAGAACGTTACACACAATAATTAGCCACTCATTAAATACAAAAAAACTGTAAAAAGTGAAGAAATAGATGACCAGTGAAAGCTGATGTGCTATCAGCACGCAAGTAAACAAATGACTCTATTCGCCATTTTTTTTTCTTAACACTCCCTGTGCTGTGTGTGTATTGCTGCGGGCCATTAAATGGACTAACGTAGATTAAAAATGAATTAATGTTAACAATTAATGCGGTGTAGCACGTTGGTTTATTATTCATCATCATCATCATCATCAGCCTGTATTCGTCCACTGCTGGACATAGGCCTCTCCCATGACACGCCACTGAGCACGATCCTCGGCCATTCTCATCCAGCTCTTGCCAGCCGCCTTGCGAAGATCATCGCTCCACCGAGTCTGAGGACGTCCTACGCTACGTTTACCGATCCGTGGTCTCCACTCAAGAACTCGTCAACCCCAACGGTTATCGGTTCATCGGGTTATATGGCCGGCCCATTGCCACTTCAGCGTGCTTATGCGGTGGGCGATGTCGATAACCTTAGTTCTCTGTCGGATCACCACGTTACGAACTCGATCTTTCAGAGAAACCCCGAGCTAGCCCTTTCCATAGCACGTTGAGCGACTTTAAATTATTATTAGGTGTAATTAAAAGAAATTATAACGTGTAGATAGAAGTTTAAGACATTTAAAAAGTAAAAAAAAAAAGGAAACATATGGTATCTTGATAATTATATTCTCTTACCTACCCATTAGGTATTCTTTTAATTTTTACGAAATGTATGTTAATAAATGTGTGTAAATGCTTTTTATTTTTATGCTGAAACTAATAAAATGTCACCCTATCAGCGTCTATGATAGATGGAGCAGGATGTAATACTTGTGGATAAAAAAGAGAGAGAGAGAGAACGATCGTGCTGTCCTGGGTTTCCAGTAGCACGTTACGCGTGACATATTGCATGGTGGTAGATATTTTGTCAAGATTTTTGTTATTCTTCCGCGTCCTTCGTTTTGATTTATATCCCCATTCATTGGGACTTACTGGCCATAACAATAATAAATTATTTGGTGTTTTTTTTTAATGTTCATGTTATTATTGATATCAAGATACCTATCGTGATTAATTTGTGGTTACAGAATCTAAATTAAACATTTAATTTTTAAGTTATAACAAATCGAACTGTCAAAAATAATAGAAAAATATTATTTATAATAATATTAAATATTATTAATAATATTATTAAATGATAAATGATGTTTATTTTGCAAATAGGTTTTTACAAACACTTTTACACGTCATTTTTTTTTTTTTAACTAGATGGGGCCGGTGTTTCGTACTATAGACTACTCTGCGAAGAAACAGCCGAAACAAACTCAGAGGTTCTCTGTTTGTTAACTTGTTGCTCTTTTAAAGTCCAGACATTGCTCAATTTACATGAGGACTATGCAGATTAGTGTCTGAGATGGTCTTTTGAAGAAAGAACCACACAGATTTGAGTGGACCTGTCCAGTCAGTGCAAGCATTTGTCAGTTATCGTGTAGCTCGATTAAATATTATTAATAATATTATTATATTATTTAAATTATTGGACTATTGCAGTCTCGAGTCGTGTGACGCATAGGAAATCCATAAAAACAAAATGGGGAGAAGATTCGGTTGAAAGCGACGTCCAGCGAGCGTGACATTGTGCGGTAAAAGTAATGATACATTTATTGGCTAATAGTTCTTCTTACTCATAAATTCATGGCAACAGTCATCTCTGTTTTATTTCTTTTTTGGGAAACAAAAGTCAACTAATAAAAAAGTTCACATTCAAAAAATCCAATCTGCAAGTTGAAAGCGTGCCGGTCGTGTTTATGGTAAAAGTAGATTTATAAGCATTCGTTTAACTTTGCTTATTAACTACATATTAATGGCAAAAAAAGGAAAATGTTAAGTAATCTTTGTTTGTGAAAAAAGTTTAACATTTATAATTGATCAGTTTCGTATTCAAAGTGTGAGTTAAAAGCGTGTCGTGTCCGCCATGCGTGACAATATTGCGCGGCAAAAATGTTTAATGATGTTGTTTATTTAAGTTACTTATTCAGTGCATATTTAATCCTGAAATATTACAATATTATTATTGTACACGTTTATTATAAAATAAAAAAAATACAAAGTAACACTACTGGCAAGTGTGTACTACATTGGCAATCGCGGTAGAAATATTAATTGATGTTGTAAATTAAAATACCGATTACTTCATCTTTGCTTAATTATTCAGCTCATGTTTATCAAAAAAACATTATTTATTATAACTACAGTGACTACTACAGTGTGTTATGATTTGTAAAAAAGTATTAATATTGTGCTACAAGTTAATTGACAGGTTTAGTATGCAAAGTGAGAGTTGAAAGCGTGCCGTGTGCTGTCAAGCGTGTCACGGTTGTACGCAGAAATAATGATAGAGTGCATGGCTACAGAGTTTATGTTAGGGTATATATTTTTTTTATTGTGTAACATAGATATTCATTTTTGAGATATAATTGACATCATAATAAATTTTCTTACGTATTTAGCTAACGATCTAAATACATATTAGATACCTTAGTTTAACTCAAAAAAGACGTTCAATTATAAATCAATTATAATTAAAACATTTAAAACCTACCCAAACCCTTTATCCAATTTACATGTCACGTTAATCTTCCCATGAAAACACTGAACGATTCCAAATTGCCGTAAAAAAACGGAGACAAATCACGCATCGCTGTTTGTTTTGTTCGAGTACGCTACACGTGTCACGTGTCACGTCGCCCTGAAATTCTGCCAATTCCATTGGTATTCACGTATCACGCTCTCCTGATCTGTCTGTACGCTTCACACTGCAAGTGCTACAACTTAATGTTGGGGCTTTAAAAAAAAACTTTTATGCACTTTATTTTAGGTACCTACTTTTGCAATTTTATAACGAATGATAAAACTTTAAAACCAAATGCAGTGATTTTGTTTGTTTCATTGACTTTTTGCCACCGACTTGCAAAAGTAAAGTTTTTCTCGTTTTTTGTTGATTTATATGGGAAATTAGGTTTTTTTTACCCTTTTTATGGAACCACGGCGCGGGCTCAAGATGAAAATTCTCAAAATGAAAAAAATAATCATGTAAATGGGGCCAGTAATCACGGAGAAGTCAGTGTTAACGATTAAAAAAAACCTGACGGCCGAATACATAACTTAGAGAGTAGAGTACGCATGCATGCAATTGTTATGATCAACATAAACCACCTTCACGCTGATTTGGTCTGCTCCGGCCCTAAAATACAAGCTCAATGATGATATTTATTATTTAGCTTTCAACGACTAGCGTATTCCGTGATCATCATCATCATCCGCAGCTGACTCCACCCACTACTGCGTATATGCCTCTATTTGTTTGCGCTAATCTTCAAGCTGTATAGCAATTCCAAGACACAACTTCTCTAAAAAAGCACTTCATTTTAACCCAGAAAATCCAATTAATATTAAACTAGCTGCCCCGCGCAACTTCGTCTGGCTGCGTCACATTTTACACGTTTTCGCAACATTTTTCATTGCTGCTCCGCTCCTATTGGTCGTACCGTGATGATATATAGCCTATAGCCTTCCTCGATATATGGGCTATGTAACACTAAAAGATTTTTTTAATCGGACTAGAAGTTCCTGAGATTAGCGCGTTCAAGCAAACAAACAAACAAACTCTTCAGCTTTAAATTATTAGTATAGATTAAGTATACAATTTTATTTTTAGCTCTGAAATAAATAGTTGAGTCATTGTGTTTGCTGATTAGTGACGTCACAGATTGCTATTGGCATACAAAATCTATGGGGAATCGCGTTTTAACAGTTCATAAAAAAAATATCAATTCATTAGTGATGTCAGCTACCCCTAATATTACCACATAAGGTGTGCAGTTAAAGGTGGCGCTGCTTGTCAAGAAAAATGCATCGATATATCAAACTCGGGATATTTATTTTTGTTCTGTGTTTTCCCGTCTGCACAAATAAGTTCGCTGAAATGTAGGCTGATGATCGATGCTTATGATGTGACACGCAAAACTCAATCTAGCTCTTTCTAGGCATAGATTCGATATTATATAATTGTGAAAGGGCCCTACTTAATAATAGGGTTAAGTGCCATTACCGCGTCAAGCGAGCGAGGCAATTTAAAAGTAGTTAGTAATGTACTTATGCATAGCCATCTAAGGTGTACCATGACCATACATATGCATAGAAATCTTAGTAATGAACGGTAAAGTATGTATTTAGTAGTGATTTTGAATATTATCGGGAAAAGACGGATTCACTTGGTAGTTATTGATGGCCTTTTAATGGGTAGGCTTGTGTCGGCTCGTATGGAGCTGTTTTCTCTTTGGAAAAGTAAGCCCACAGTACGCGCCTTTTTATGGCGACGTTTTTTTACAAATGCGTCAATAATTGTTCTTTGCACAAAAGGACCGGCGTGTTCCCTAAAAAAACGTTGCGTCCCGCTCGAACGTGGTTTTAGAGCGATTTTCATTAATCAAATTGAACGCGATCCGCTCATCTAAACAGCATTTATTTTCATCGGTAAAATTCGCCCTTATTGTATCGTTTTCCGCTGGATTCGTTTGTGCAGGTTGTTAAATAATAATATGGTTATTTTCTTGGACCTTTAAAATGTTTATGCTATGCGGACACCAGTCTTTGGCAGAAATATAAGTACATTAGGTATCTGTTGAAGTACGGTTAGCTCACCAGGTAAAATTAGGCGCATGATGATAAACATGATATGGATCTTTCTTATCCGAAATCAATTATTTGTTGTTTTTGTTGTTTATTTTATATTTCCATTGAATTACTAATTCAAAAGTAAATGCAACATTACACAACCCTTCATTCTTTGTCTCATTTTCTCTTTCTACAACCATGAAACTCGGACCAATTGCAACACATATTACACAATTACCCTAATCACTTTACGACACCCCGCAGAACAATAACTTCGTATATTTAACTCAAAGGCTATAGAACAATAGCGATAGTTATTGAACGGAAACTGTACAGACGAATAGACAAACGATGGTGGTAGGACAGTAGCTAGCTACCGTACTTACCGCTGTCACTATACTGCGTTGGTGATATAGTTTCCGATTATGTAAACAAAGGTAATTTTGGAAAACCGACTTTGCTACCAATTCATAAAGTTTAGTTTCAGTTGCTATTACAACATTCTTTTTACATTATATCAAGCCTGACATTCACAGAAGGATTGGCGGAGGTGTAAGAATCTGTAGTAAATAAAAGATTCTATAGATAAGAAATCTTTAGTAATAGTTCTGTAATTCTAAAATCAACTTAATTGCCACTACATTAAAAATGATATTCGTTTTAGAGGGAATTAAAAGCAATTGAAAACAAGGATCTGAATAGACTATACGACTGCTACCGCGCCCGCGGCGACTGACTCAGCAATTATCGAGAATGGCGCCGACACACAGACACCTACTGTGAATGAATTTAGTCCAGAATTCTTTGTGATTTTTAATGAGGAGTTTCTTTTTGGGAGTGTAGGTGCTGCCATTGTTGGGGATTTTGGTAAGAGCAATTAGAGAAAGAGCGGTTGAGCCGAAAAACAATAATTTGACAATTTAATTTTTACGCATAAAAGGGGATTCAAGCTTGAGACAAAGAGGAATAGTGGAAATCCGAAATGAAAACACTGGGCAAATACCGGAAAAAACAAGTTAAAAGTGAAAAACCCCGAGTTCAAAACAAGTTTACTTTGTAAGCAGACTAATGCAGTTGAGTAAAAAACACTTAGATTACACCCTGTACTTTTATGCTATCGATCGATAGGGTCAATCATAAGGAACAAACATGATAAATTAAATGAAAGAAAAACCATGAAATTTTAGCTTATAAATTTTAATAAACCATTTAATTTATAAGTTTAGATTTCATAGATTCATCAGATTACTTATGTAAGTAAGTAAGTAAGTAAGTACTGGATACACAAATAAGATCGTGCCATTTTGGGGTTCTCTTAATTACAGAAGCGTTCCTCATTTAAAGTATGTACTGACTATTATATGAAGCAATTACAGGGTTTTTTTTTTTCACATGATATCTTTTTGATACTACGTGTTATTGGGGTTTTCCATTAAGAATTTCTCAGTAGCACCTACGGGGTTTGGATTTGTGCCTGGGATGGCAATAGGCTCACACCCTGTTCAATCAATCAATAAGCCCTGTATCCTGAACTTCCGTCTGTTTTGAAGTGGTTGTTTTCCTCATTTAGAGGATATCTCTAAGTTCAGTGTGCCTTTTGGCAAAGGCGGAGGCCTTTAGAGGAGTCTAACATTTTCCTTTGTGTTCTATCTCTGGCAACCCTTCTCCAGTAAGGGCCCGCTGTAAGCTTCAACTCATCTTCCCATCTCTTAAATTGTCCTCCACGCTTCCTTTTTCCATCTCTGGGATACCAGTCTGTCACAATTTTACTCCACTTTTCCTGAGTACTCCTTAACATGTGGCCTGTCCATCTCCATTTTAGTTGGTCTATCTCACCCTGTTACATGGGACTGAAAAAACATAACTGGCGATATGTAGGTAAACCTTTGACTTCGGGAATTTCAGATATAAGGTAGGGTTATGCTGTTTGATGACTATGTTATTCAGTATAAATAAAGAGAGGTTTTAATCTGCATAATCTCTACCTACATTTTTCTGTACCGAATGTGTGGTGTTACGCGAATGGATAAAATAAGAAATGAGTACATAAGAGGAAGTCTGAAAGTGTCGCCGGTGACTAACAAGATGTGTTCCAATCGGTTGTCGGGGTATGGACATGTGATGCGGAGTAATGAGGAAAACGTCGTGAGGAAAGTTTTGAGTATGAATGTGGATGGATATGGGAGTAGAAAGAAAGAAAGATCAAATAAATGATGGATGGACTGTGTGGAGGATGATATGGCAAGAAAGGAGGTGTCTGATGAGATGTCAAGTAATAGAGAGAAGTATGGAAGAAAAAGACATGCTGCACTGACCATAAATTAGGTTAAGGGAAAGATAATGAAAAAAAAATTGCCATTCGTAGGCAAAATTACCTAAAGCGAATCAGATTCCTACGTCATACGAATATTACAAACATCTCGACAGCTCTGCGCGGGTGTGCATCAAGGCTAAATATCTGCGTCGGCAGCTGCAGCGGAAGCCGATAAGGACTGATAGCGTTATCAGCACGATAGCGGCGCTTTGTCGCTGCCGACACCTGGGGACCTAGTTCAATGTTCGCGAATGAGGAATGGGGAGTATTATGTGCTGCTGTATTCTATAGTGTTAGTGGTCTTTGAAGCGCATGAGGTCGTTGAGGTGGCTTATATAAGGCTCCTTATTTACTACATACGAAATATAAGAGTTTGGTACTTAGCGCGTGCTTTAGCTTATAATACAGTATTCCGTCTTCATCCTGCACTTTTCGTTTGACACTTCATTTGCGATAGAATGTTGTCCGTTTATAGATCTTGGCCTATTGACCATATCATTTTCGATTCGCGATTGGTCGTTCTGCGTAGACTGTGGACTGCAAGAGCTGGATCGGCTGTTAATAATGTGGGAGTAGCGCCGGCAGGCCCGCTTTATATTTTGTCTTTGAAAAGGTTGTAGGTATGACGTAGTAATTTCGTATGCTTTCAGCTTTTTTTCTCGGTTACCTCAGCCTTACCATATCACTTGCAATCCAATACAGGTATCTGAAACAATGTATGATGTAGCTTTAGCAGAGACTATTGGACCAATCAACACGAAAGTTGCCACATACACACCTATACTTTGTTTCCTTCAGAAGTTATTAATGGGGGCTTTCCGGAACTCGCGGGCGAAGGCACGGCAAACGTCATACTATTTTATGCTGCCTTACAGCGTTATGCTTGTATTCCAGATCATAGTTATAAAATACAAACTGTGAAGGATGATATGGCAAGTAAGGAGGTGTCTGATGACATGTCAAGTAATAAAGAAGGTATGGAAGAAGAAGACAGGCTGCGCCGACCCCAAATAAATTGATGAGAATGATGGTCACATGATAAAACACAAAAGTTTTCAAAAGCAGTATTGTTAATCATAAATACCTTTCCGATCGTCAACCCAATTTAAATTAACACTAAACAAAAGACACTAAGTATTTTTATCAATTGACGTAAGTACTACTTACAGCGACACAGCGAAACGTGACCGCTGTGGTGTTCTTTTACCAGGAAATCTGTTTGTGGCAGTTAACAAAACAACCTATTGGGAAATAAGCATCATTTCATCATTTACCCCAATGTACAGTCATGATCGGATCAAACAATGACTAGCTAGGAAAGGTATTCTGATAATTGTAATGGTTGTTTGAAGTTTTACGTTAGGTAGTTTAGGCTTTTGCTGCTTCTTGGAAAATTTGAGTTGGCACAGAATTACGATCTTGAAATAACTAGACGGTTTGATATATTTCTATTCTAGTAGATGTCGATAGAGAATTGGTCAAGAAACTTTGTTTCTATCTATCTTATCTGTGCGACAAAAAATCATCAAAATCTATTCAGCCGCTAACGCGTGAAAAGGTAACACAGGCATATTGACAGATTTTCGCACTTAAATATTGATTCTTTGAGATTGATAACTCGAGAAGGAAACCTTTATTTCAACAAAATGTTTCGATTGTTTGCTCGATGACTCCTATCTATTAGGAAACTGTGTGATGGTAGATCTCCAGTCATTTCATTTTCCAGCAGCTGGTTGGAAGGCTGTGATTCGTGAACAATTATGTTAGGTGACGTGTCTTTCGCGCGTTTTACAATCTTCGGCGGCCGGTAGCCTGCTAAAGCATGCAACGGATTTTGCTTTTCTTTATCTGAATGCATACAGCACAGCATCCACTCTGGCGGCTTTTACACGATACCGTCCGATTGCGAGGTCGGGCGGTGTTGAAGCGGCTCTTTTTAATGGCATCTCGCAGTTCAGCCTCCGAGGCTGGCTTCTGATTAACCGGACTATAGTTGAAACGGATCTAATGTCGCATTGCTTTGTACCTATTATACAAGGTGGAAGGGACACATTACCCTAACATCGCCCGACATTGCGCCTCTACGCGCGGCACACCGCCACAAAACCTTCGATACCTCCGCCCGACCGTGCGGACGAGCGGGGTCGTATGATAATTCTAACAGTAGGAAGCATATATGATAAACCTTACGTTTCCACGCGGTTCTTGTTCGTGAACCCGCGCTAGCGATTTCAAAATCTATCGTCTACAAACAGATTTTGACAGCCGATTTGTCGGTAGCCATGTTAAAATCTGTGTCTTTACTTCATTTTGAAAAAGGAGAAGTATTATAAGAAATTAAAGTAGTATAGCCTAGTGTTGTGACCGTCGGACTGCCGAGTCATAGGTCTCGAGTTCTAACCCAAAACACGCAAGTCAAATTTTTCAGATTCATGTGCGTACTACACGTACCTACCTACGTGTATAATTATTTCTTGCTTCGGTGGCACGTTAGGCACTTATAACCACACGATAATTGGATGATGATTATTTACATAGATTTAATCTATACTAAGATACATATAATATTTACAAACTTGTATATAAATAAATAAAGGAAAATAAGGACGTAAAGTTTGTATGTTTGTAGGTTTAGATGAAGGGGCCACCAAATCTATCCATCCCATTTGTGAAAGAATTTTCGGAATTACTGAGCAGATTCCGGAAATTCTTTCACAAATGGGAAGCTACTTTATCCCCGAGTGTCATAGTCACAGGCTATATACAAATAGTTCTCGTGGAATGATATTCAATCATAACACCAGCGAAGCTGCGGCCCAAAGCTTGTTTGAGATAAAGTGATTAATGTTAGCGGAACATCGTGCTAGATTTACCCAATACTGGTTAAAATGGTTTAGAAAGGTATTCCTCCGGACTCGAGTTATTTGGGAAAGCTTTATTTAGGGGCTACGTAAGTACAGTGATACGGGTAAATGAGTAAAATGAAATCGAGTTGTTGGACCGCCTAAAACATGTGTTTTAGATTAGATTTCGAGGGTTCTGATGTCAGAACCATCGAAATCTATCAACTTGACACATGAACATAATATTGTGTAAATGTAAACAGTTCTTGCAGCGGTGGCCCAGTGGTAGCAGCCCCGACTTACGAGCAGTAAGTCGTAGGTTCGAACCCAGGCAGGCGCATTACTTTGTGTAATTTATTTCATCACCGCTGCTCTCAAAACGGTGAAGGAAAACATCGTGAGGAAACCGGCATGTCCTATAACTAAAAATTCGAAGACATGTGACATCTACCAACCCGCACTGGGCCCGCGTGGTGGATTACAGCCCATTCCCTCTCATAGAGAGGAGGCCTGCGTCCCAGCAGTGGGAACAGTATAGGCTGATGATGATGATGAAACAGTTCGTAAGAAAACAAATTGACACAATTGTTATACTCGTCACAGCGTTGTTGTTTCCTAGCTATTTAACTACTCGCTGTCATGAACAGACGACTGTTATTGACGAGTGCTATTTACTGCTCTCTTCAGAGGTCTCCAAATAATGACGGAGCTATCATTTTCTTTCTTCTTAACTCTGTTTTAATTACGCCTTCTGAGCCTTGACATTAGAGATCTGTTATGTCTTGCATCACCTTCTTCATCACCTAGCCTTTTCCCAACAATTTTGGGGTTGGCTTTCAGTCTAAACGGATGCAGTTGAATATCAGTATTCTACTTACAGTGGTATTTACATAATTTCTGATCTTCATCTCCTGTCTTTGTTGTATCTTCTTTTATTGTTGTGATTCCTTTCAATCATTACCTATTACTTCTGTACCAAAATCTCCAATACCTTTAATCAACCTACCACTATTGTCATCATCATTCTGCTCTTATCTCAATTATTCGGGGTCGGTGCAACATGTCTTCTTCTTCAGGGGAGTTACTATGACGCTTAAAACATTATTGTTCCATTCCTATTCCAGAGTGGGAAAGAGATGGAGCTAGACGACCTGTATAGCTCCGTCTCTTTTTCACTCTGGAATAAGAATGGAACAATAATGTTTTAAGACGTCATGGTACGCCACCAGTACTGTCGTCTTCTTCGGTATTGTCCTGTACTTGCTATTAGTCCCTACACTTCTCAGTAGTCAACTCCATTCATGCCAAATCACGGTTTATTGTCGTCTAGCGTCTAGTACTTTAAAACATTTTCAAGAAAACCGTAGGTATCTCTATCATCATCAAAATTGACATTAGATCTACAGTGTCTTCATGTTAATGACTTTCTTCCAGTGTGCTCAGAAACAAAGCAGCCTGCAAATAATATTCTACCATTTATTAAAAATCATCAAAATAGTTCCTAAAACCGAGTGCATATACTTAGTGTAAGTACTTACATTTTTATTTTGTACAAGCGAGTGTGAGTGTCGCGTCAAGTCGCGTGCCGGAGTCATTGACTGCCGCCGCGCCGTCGTCGTACAGTCCAGATTAGAAACGTGCCGCTTTCTACCAGAGCTCAGAGGCGGCACTACACTGGACTGCGACGTTGCCGCTTTGCTGCCGGTCTGATATTTGGCATTAGGATGGGATGTATTTATTGAATACTGTTTTTGATGATTTCGTTGTTATGTATGATTGTATAGTAATCTGTAGATGTATTGGAGTACATTATATGATATCGATTTTAAGGTATTGTACTAGATTTTCTAGATTGCAGATCATAGAATATATATAAAAGCTGGAGCATAGGAAATTAGGAATAGAATATGAAGATGTGGTGGTAAATAGCAATTTAAAACTAAAGGTTCTAAGATGTCAGGCTATGTGTATAAGAATCACTTAAGATTTCTATAATGTTTATTAGTTTGTGTTTTAAAATTTATTGAATTGATACGGAACTGATATGTTTCTGAGGAATACGCGGATTATGACTTCATTTTTTATTTATTTATTTATAGTTAATTAAAACGGTATAATACCAATCACAGTAATTAACATGGAAACAGAAAAAGGTAGAACATAAAGTTGACTACATTCAATAAGTTAAACTAAAACTAACACGGAACAGTGGACACTCTTGCATACTTTTTCTCACAGAACACCAGACATATAAGCATTACTTTATTCTTTGTTGGTATCATTCCTTTTTTTATTTCGTTAATTCGTAGGCCAGCCACCTCATTCAAAATCTACACCAATACCTTTACAGAGTAGTAGCCTTTTCTCTTAGACAGAACCTGTTCTCGTTCTAAGGTTTAGTTGACAAGGAGGACGATTAAAGGACTATCTTGAAAATCTATGGGCAGACGCACACAGACAGAAACAATTTAATTGTGAAGATTTTACAGATTCTCTTTGATTCCCGGGAGATCTATAATAATCATTACAGCTTCAAAAATCTTACAGGTATTTTGAACTGCTAATTCAAAAGTTACTGTTAAATATTGTTGCTGCTTTCTGGGTTTTTACTGTCACCATTTTTCTATACTTCTATTGCGTAATTGATCAAGTCAACGCTGTACACTTGCTAGCTTAGTCTACGTTAGAAATAATTATTATAATTATCAAGCTGTAATGCAAAAAGGAAAATACGAGTATCAAATAACCTGATTGGTTTATAGATTCTTCGATTAACTGGAAAACGTTGTGAGCAAACTAATTACGATACAATTTTGCAGCATGACAGAAGAATAAACTATGTACAGTATGTTAGAGATAGATAAAAAAAATGATTTACAATCACTATCTGCTGCAATGAATGTAAATACATAGGCACTACATAAAAGAGATATTATGGATTGTCGACCAAAGAAAATATTGATGGATTATGTTAACGTGAAACATAATGGCTAAGTCGGATTAACTCTTATTATGAAGGCTAATTAAGATTATTTGAAGAAAAAGGCGTGCTGTGTCGGTTTCCAAATAGATCGGGTTATAAATAGACATGACGATGATGATGAAAACACAGTATTTAAGAAGAAAGCAATAATACAAGATACAGTTCAGTTCTTTCCGTGGCAGACGTCCTAGCACGATTGCGCGGTGTTAACAAAACGTAAATACGTAGATTTTTTATCGATAATACAAATAATCCTATAGAATTTTATTTAAATTGTTTTCAACAAGCACAAGCAGTATCATCCATACATATGTATATTTTCTTAAAATGAAGACAATATTATTTGTAAAACGAGTAATTTTTTTAACTTTGAAATCGACTTTTTTACGTTACGCTTACACCAAGCGCTCGTGGTAGGTTCTCAGGTATCAGAAACTACAGATGTATTTGCAAGTCAGGTGGTCGGGGAAAATATCCACACTTAAAATAGGTATCGGCGACTATAATCTGATTACCGCTATCATTTACGCACATTGTCTGATTAGATTATACAGTACATTGTTTATCCAATGCATTATCGTGAGGTGTTAAGTAGTTTGTACCTAGCACTTAGCCGATTTACATGGTTACCTACTTAGATATTACACATTATGTCGTGACAAGTTTAGATGCTCAATCTAGATTATACTCTCTGATAGCTTGATTGTGATACGGCTTGAGGTAGGTCCATTACTTTTAAAAAAGTTTTTCGTTTCTTATACCTTTATCTAGCTGCGGAACTGGAAGAGATCTTCAAGAGTTAAGCAATACAAGCCTTGAGGTTGGACTAATGAACATGTTAAAGACTAAGCTCACCGATAAACATGCACATAGACGGGGATAAAATACACTATGTCCAAGAATACATCTACCTAGGCCAAGTAGTCTCCTTCCATGCGAGACAAGACAAGGAAGCCTGGAAGAACTTCTGGTCAATTAAAGAGCTATTCAAAGGCGATTTTCCTATCCCCTTAAAACCCAAGCTATTGAACATGTGTATTCTCCCCCTACTGACATATGGTGCACAGACTTGGTCTTGGACTTACATCTAGAAGTCCAAACTCAAGGTTTATAGCATTTCTGCATACTTAACGTTAAACTTATACCCACATTTATTACACATATATTTACACATATATTTTATTTTTTGGCCCACATTTTACAAACCTGGAGCCCTGAGACAGCTAGACGGGGTTGCGGCAGACCAAGAAGAAGATCGCGGGATGCTTTGGATGGCTTTCTCGTTAATTAGCGAGAAGAGGCAAAAAACAGAGAAAAGTGGAAGGAGTGGGTTTGACTAGGAGTCGGAAAGATTAGGATAACTAAAAAAATACCTTTATCACCAGCCTACAGCTCAGTCTACTACTAGACCACTTAACTCGATTCTTGGCAACTCTCATCCAATTGCTTCCAGTCACCCGGCGAAGATGGATCTTAAGTATAGCTTGCCGCTGACGACTTTGTTATTTACTTTATTTATCCTTTACGAACATAAAACATATGGTGGAGAGGTCGGCTGCCTCCTCGTACTCCGGCTCCGGGGAGTCAGGCTCCGGGATCTGAGGGAGATCCGCTTTTAAGGTGAACTATCTCCGCCATAATCAAACTGTTGTTTTGTTGCATTATAGCTTATGTCTTCCGCACCTGTTTCATTAAGTAACTTTTACACTTTGTGCTCGGAGTTAAAGTTATATGCTAGCCAAATAAGAACGCGTGAAAGAAAAGCATCTCAACCACCATGTCAGTCATCACCATTATTTTAATCATCATCAACATCAATAGGCAGTGATTGCCTAGTGGTGTGACCCTCGGATTGCCAAGTCACAGGTCTCACTGAAGTTCGAACCCAGGACGCGGCGCTCTGATTTTTCGGATTCATCTGCGTATAACAGTCTATGTATCACTTGCTTCTGTAAACGAAAACATCGCGAAGAATCCAGCATGCCTGAGAGATATTTCTCGACGGCATGTAAAGCCAAGCTCATGATCTCATAGAGAGGAGGCCTGTGTCCCAGCAGTGGGAACATTATAGGCTAATGATGATGATGATGATGTAAAGCCAAAAGCCAATTCAGAAGCCAGTCGCCCATGGGCGGCATAAAAACTCTGACACCGCGCTAGACATCCTGTTTAGCTCCGTCTCTTTCCCACACTGGAATAAGAGTAAAACAATACTGCTTTAAGACGTCATGGTAAGCCACCTGGTTAGGCACTAACTACTCGATAAAGAAGAAGATCAACATCATCATCATGAGGAGCAATAGCAACAGCCGATGTTGCATCCAGTGTCCCTTCAAAAAGTTTGGCTTTAACAGATGCTACGGATTGTTAAAACTTTTGGGGTTTAAGCATAGGGTTTTCTCCTATATTTAATGGGACGATATCAGGTGTTGGATATACAGATATGGATAGATTGGGATATGCTTGAATGTCATTTAAACAAATGGATTAAACCTACATATAGTTAAAAATACTGTGCGAAGCTGTGGGCTGTGTAAAGGATGAATGTGGCTAGAAAAGAGGTAACTGCTGTGATAACGAGACAGAAGACATGCTGCGCCGACCCCAAATAAATTGGGATAAGGGCAGGAGAGTGATGATGATGGATTATATAAAGGGTGTAAAACACCCGAAAGGCACTGGTTCTCCCTGTCATTGCGATCATTTTTTTGTTCTACACCATACCTGGGAACCTTCTAGTTACGGAGATATTAGGGGTCAAAGTTCCAACTTTTTGACAAGTATTTTTTTAAATACAAGAGGTTAATGTAAGATTTTTACTTTAAATACCTCCACGACCCCCGTACTATTCAATCCGTCCATCAGCACAATGTTTTGAGTACGTTACATTGAGTTCTACCACAAAACATGATTTTACACCCCCCAAAAAAAAGTCGTTTCCCAGCAATAATTTTTGCGTAAAGTTACTTAGTTTCATGTACAGAATGCTTGGTTGACGGCTTCGTGATGAGGTGATTTACTCCTTGTTTTTTTTGGCACCTATCAACGATTCGTTTGTTTAAAGATTTATTTGTAGACTTGCTATACGCTTTTCATTCTAAAGCCACGATCTTATAGAGTTTCTTCAATCGATTTATCCATCTATATATCGATATCACCGTTTCCTGCAGGATACGCTTCATACAATGAATTTGATGAGTTTCCCACTTTGATGGCTGATCTATCTTCGGTTGATCATCTATACTCGTTGTTATATTAATTCGTTTTCTTCTTTAGAAGTTCCGCGTCTTCCTTCAGAATCATTGCTTGCTGCGTTGTTTTCCTTTGTAGCTTCTTTATCTATTGTGTGCTATACAAGAGTAAAACAGCCTTCAGAAAAAGGTCGTTTGGGTTATCTGGCAAATTATCCTATACCTAATATCCATAGCGGTTTGGAATTTATTTTGACGACAAGTTTGGATGGAGGACTATTTCTAGTTTGTCGTTTATTTCTTGTTACTCCTCCGTGGTTTTTAAACATACGTAAATACGTATATTTGCCCTCTTGTTTAAAACTTGTTTTTAAAAGCCTGCTTGTTTGTATTGAGTAGTGTCTAAGATATTTTAAAAATCCTTGATCTTTAGTTTCATGTTTAATTTAGTGATTTTGATGCAGTATTTTGCTTTTGTATTCAATGGTTGATTTCAATAAAACATATCGAATCTCCCAGTAGAGTGACCTTACTTCCAAGTATAAATGAAGAACCTGTTGTATATTTATGTCGAAGTAATTAATACAATCAGTACGAGACAGTACTTATAACCAGATAGGATCGAATATCTCTAAATCACACTCCCACGCAAGTCCGTGAGAACACAACGAGATATAATTGGTAGGCAGTTAACATATTCATGAAGTCTATATTTACCTTCGTAAAACCTTCACTGCTAAATTAATTATTAGTTGCGAAACCATTATCCAACTTAAGTCCGCCGTGCTGCGTATCGAACGAACCAAACAACCTATACATAGCCACCTGGACGGTCACATAGAAAAACTGCTTAGTTAAACACCGTCCTATATCTAAACAATAACCTAATCCCAACCCTAACGCTAACAACATAAAGTACAGAATAAAATATGCATGGTAAATAGAACCCTATCGCCCTAAGCGTCCGTCAGTATTCTGTTAGTATACAATAAATATTCGGCGCCAGTTGTGCCAGAACACACATATACATAGAGGAGCAAGCGTTGTAGCTTGCCAAGAACGGCAACGTCGCATCGCTTGCCGGCGGATTCCAAGCTTGTTTCAATTTATTCTTGTTAGTTCGACAAAGTTCTAAACTCGAGCCACGGCTGCAAAACTGAAAAACATGAACCTTATTACAGGGTCTATATGGTTGAATTTCGAATAGATTTAGTCAATGATCTTTGTCGTATTGACGGTTTTGTCGGCTGTATCCGAGGGTAGCGGGACGCGTGGCGTTCTCGACGCATTGTGTTCGTTTTTTACGAGACGCGATAGAATCGATGTCAGTTGGCAGATTTTTTATTTTACCGTTTTTTGGCCTTGTTTGCCTCGAATAGAGACATAGACAATGAACACAGTGCAAAACAAGATTCGCTGTGACATTGAGCTGTTGCGGAAAATGTAGTTTTATCCTCAAAATGTTTTGATCAAAATATCCTATTCAATAAAATGGAAATTGAGGAATGTCCAACACTGCACGAAATCTACTTATTATGGAAAAAAGCGAAAACATAACAAAAAAAATGCAAATAATTCTGCTTTCGGAAACATTGATCAAATGCTCCACGTTTTTCATTAATTTGTTAAAGAAATAACTTTGTTTAATTATAAAACCATATGTTTCAGATACTGTGTCATCAGCAGATTCTAAGTCTACGTACAGATTTACTGTATCACATCTGGTTTTTGAGATATCGTCGTTTCTTTATCGAGATATCGAAATAAATGAATGCTTTGCGGTCCAAAGTTGGCTTAAAAGGAAGACTAGATCTCTTAATTTTATCATGACTTTCCTGTATTCAACCCACAAACATATTAATATTCTATAATTTCTAAGAATATGATGATAAAATACTCCTCTAAGCTTAAAATAAGCAATAATGAAATCACTTTATACAATTTCGCTCAAGACACTAACGGAACTAATACTCTTACCAACCTCAAAATCGTTATAAAATCCTATTCCAATTTGACAGTCAAACGTAATGAATTCTATATTATAACTTGTCATGGTATCATTCTGTGATTTATTGATGTATCTAAGTCAATTCGATGATCGTTCTTCTTTACAATCTTAAATCGGCCAAGGTCTTTGCGTCAACCCATTTTGTTAAGGCTTTTTTCGATAAAACCTTGTATAATAAAGCCTATTTAATACTAGTTTTCAAATGCCTAAATTCTGAACTTTATAGTTTCAATAGTTCTACTTCAGTGATGTAAAGAAATACGATTTTATTGGGAAAGTAAGGAGTCCATTGACTTTACTATTTGAAAACATCGATAAAATGCTTTACGTTTTTCATTTTTCAACCTTTCTCAATAATAATAATATGTGATCCATATGAATTAGCATCAGCTGAATCTAAATCTACTTGCAGATTCACTCTATCTCATCTCGTTTTTGAGATATCCTCGTTTCTTTATCAAGATATCGCAGCAAATAATTCATTTGCGGCCCGATTTGAGCCTAAAAGAACAATTAGAAACTTTTATTTTTTGATGAATTACTTCTATACTACCTACCTATCCTCATATTATACAGTTATTAATAAGAATATAATTGTACCATTCCCCTTTTCCCTTTAAATAAGACATAATAATGCCACTTTATACAAATTCTTCCGAGCGACTTGCGCAACCGTTTCTTGAAACAGCTACATTCATCCCCAAAATCGTAATCAAATCCTCTTTTAATGTGACAACAAAACTTACATATATGTGTACATTAACTTGTTATTGTCATTTTCTGTGATTCATTGACTCTACTATGTAAAGATAATGATTGATCCTCCTTACAATCTTACATCAGCCAAGAACTTTGCGACAATTCATTTTGTTATGACGATTTTCGATATTTTTTTGCTTCGATTGTCAATTCATAAAGCCGTTTCCAAATTATTATTTCCTCAGAATTAAAGATTCAGAAGGCCTTTGTCAGTAATGCGAATAAATTCGATACTAAAAGCAAAATTAGGATAAGCGATCGTTGCCACGAACCAAAGAAGACGTACTATATTTAAATGTAACAGTAGATTGTTATTAACAATAAAACAATAATCTCTAAATTTTAACTAATAAAAATCATCATACTTTTTTTAATTTAATCGTTTTTTTTTTCTAAATGTAGAATAGAGGCAGTGTAACAAAATGATGCCAACGACTCCACTTTAGAAAACATCGATAACATACTCCGCGTTTTTCTTTAATTTGTTCAAGAAATAACCTTACTGATTAATAAAACTATGTGTTCCATATAATATGACACCAGCTTAATCTAAATCTGTTTACAGATTTACTCTATCACATTTGGTTTTTGAGATATCGTCGTTTCTTTCTCAAAATGTCGCAGCTAATAATGCCCCGTGCGCTGGGATTTCAGCCTAAAAACAGACTAGAAACGTTTATTTTTCATGACGTTCGTTTCTACTACTTATTTGTGATCATTTTATTCTTTCATCATTAAAAATAAGACTAAACAATGCTCATTATTTCTTAAAAACAGCAAAAATAATGCCACTTTACAAAAAATCTACCAAGCAACTTGCACAATCTTTTTTTGAAACTCAGCGACAAGCTTCAATATCAATATAAAATACACATTCAATTTGACATTCAAACATAATAGTTTCTAGATTATAACTTGTCATGTTATCTTTCTGTGGTTTACTGGTGTTTCTACGTATTTCGATGAATTTTCCTCCTCACAATCTAAAATCGGCCAAGATCTTTGCGTCAACTTACTTTGCTAAGCCTTTTTGACGTTTCAGCCTAGTGTAATAAGAACTATTTGGTACCACTTTCCAAATGCTTATATCCTAAAGTTTATTGTTTCAATAGTCCTACTTCAGTTATGTAAAGAAATACGATTTTATTCGGAAAATAAGGATGAAATTGACTCCACTTTTTGAAAGCATCGATCAAATAATTTACGTTTTTTCTTTAATTTGTTAAAGAAACAATAGTATCTTTAACAACACTATATGTCCCATATATTATGGTATGAGCTGAATCTAAATCTACTTACAGATTTAGTCTATCACATTTGGTTTTTTAGATATCGTCGTTTCTTTCTCAAAATGTCGCAGCTAATAATTCCTTTGCGCTGGGATTTCAGCCTAAAAAGAAGACTAGAAACATTTATTTTCTTATGACTTTCTTTTCTTCTACTTATCTATTATCATAATAATCTTTAATTAATGACAATGTTATCATTCAATGCTCCTTTTTCTTTTCAATGAGCCCAAACAACGCTACTTTATACAAGTTCTCCCAATAGACTTGCGGAACCGTTTCTTAAAACAACCACAATCCTCAAAATCGTAATCAAATTCTCTTTTAATTAGACAGTCAAACGTAATGATAATTGTATATTATAAAATGCAATTGTTTCTTTCCGTGATTTAATGATGCTTCTCTGTAAAATCGATGATGGTTCCTCTTCACAATTTTAAACCGGCCGAGATCTTTAGGTCAATGCATTTTGCTAAGCCTATTTTCAATATAGCCTTATATAATATCGCCAATTTAGTATCAGTTTCCAAATGCGTGTATCCTTAGGTTAAAAGATTTATAAATTCTATGTCAGTAATGTAAGGTAATACGATTTGAGAAGCAAAATAAGAATGCGCGAGGTTTGCTACTGATCAACAAAGACGCACATTAAATGTAACAGTAGACTAAATAATAAAACTATATTCTCTAAATTTGTTGGCAAGTAAAGATTATCGTATTTTTTAATACTGATCAGAATCTACTCTTTTTATAGAAAATGGAGGGAGGAAAACAAAATGCTGCCAATGACTCCACTTTCAGGAGACATTAATTGAACTCTCCTCATTTTTCATTTCTTTGTTAAAGAAATAACCTTGCTCAATAATACCACACCATGTGTTCCATATAATATGGCACCAGCCTAATCTAAATCTACTACAGATTTAACTCTATCACATCTGGTGGAGATATCGTCGATTCTTTATCACGATGTCGCAGCAAACAATTTCTTTGCGGCCCGATTTAGGCCTAAAAGGAAGACTAGAAACATTTATTTCAATGTATATTTCTTTTCTATTTACTTATGATCTTAATAATCGACAAAATCATTGTACTTTGTTCCTCTATTATATGCTTTAAATGATCTATACTGATGTCAATTTATATAAATTCTCGCGGCGGCTTACCGGACTGTTGTTTAAAACTCGCCCTGAAATCTTCTATTCTTCATATTTATTTGACAATCAAAAATAAGAATACGTATTTTATAACTTGTCATACATCTCATCATCATCATCATCATCAGCCTGTAATGATCCTGACTGCTGGGACACAGGCCTCCTCTCTATGAGAGGGCGTGGGCTGTAGTAATCCACCACGCGGGCCCAGTGCGGGTTGGTAGATGTCACATGTCTTCGAATTTTTAGTAATAGGACATGCCGGTTTCCTCACGATGTTTTCCTTCACCGTTTTTGAGGGCAGCGGTGTTGAAATAAATTACACAAAGTAATACGCCTGCCTGAGTTCGAACCCACGGCTTACCTACTGCTCGTAAGTCGAGGCTGCCACCACTGGGCCACCGCTGCTCTCTCATCTACATCTCTGTCTGTAATTTATTGATTCTACTATGTAATGTCGATGATTGTTACTCTTCTCAATCTTGCATCAGCCAAGTTTTTGCGTCAATTTATTGTGTAAACTCGATCTTCCATATAGCTGCATGTAATTAGGCCAACTTAGTATCAGTTTCTAAATGCTTATATCGTTTAAAAGGTCCAGAAATCCTTTGTCAGTGATGTAAATAAATAATACTTTAGAAGCATCTACAATTTTTGCTTCATCACTTTAAATATATCCACGGGACACAAAAACGCAGCTATATTAAAAGCATGACAAGTTCTATGTAAATTATAAAATCAATAGCCAAGTTAATTTTCTTTGAATGCCTTTTGACTAGTAAAGATCCTTAATATGTTCTTACTAGAAGTTATAGAAGAAAGCAAAATAAATCGTACGAAAAAACCCATCTCGAAATCGACTCTGATAAAATTGACAGGAATTTTGCTTGTTAAAGATAATTATAATATAATCAGGTATAGAAATAATAATATATTAATTTATTAGTATATTATTAATATGGATGTCACATTTTTTTCTTCTTACGGCACGTATCGAGGCAAAGAGTTCATACAAATCCTTCGTGTACGTTTGGCCCAAAAAACATAGATATCTATTATTGACAGAGTCGATCTCGAGAGAGACGTCGTGAGTTGTTCCAAGATAGATAGATAGAATATTATTTTGTACTACACATCCAAATGTTAATTTACATGAAAATAAAACATTTTATATCGGGTGATACAATGGCCGGTCTTATCTCTAAGAGCAATCTTCTTCTTTTTTCCAACATTCTTATCAGAGGATGAATTTGTCCAAAACAATCAATAATTGCTTTAAATTTTACGAAATTGCTTGTATAAATGTTTTTATTTAGATATGATCTCACGATCGGAATGATGAAACAATTTTAAATGTAAGTACTCATGACGTCTTTATAATAAGAAATTGCCAAGCCATCGCATTATTAAATCGTTTGCCACCGATTTTCTTTTATCCCTAAAATACGATGGCTCTTTAATCTTAAAGAAAGTTGAATAAACAAAGGTAGATAAACTACACATAGACGGCTATGTATCGACAATATTCAATGAATGGACCCATACAATATCATCGCATTGTATGAGCCACAGAGCCATGCATTCATATTTCCTTCTGGTTGAATTCCGCCGATTGAAATTGAAGTCCGAAGAATAGGAATGTTTGCATCATAATGTGAACGAATTTAATCAAATAACCTATACAGTTTTAAAATGTACCTATGGCAACGAAGCCGATGACTCAGCTGAAGTAATCCTCCCGATCTGTGCCCCAAAATATTATGTTAAAGTGACTCCTTCGCTGTCACCAACGATTTTTCGAAGTTTGCCAGTGTCACGAAGATATAGATATCGAGATATATGCTTGTTTCTTTCTTTATACAAAACGAAAACACAGCATCACTGTTTGGCAAATATAGGTAAGAAGTTAGCACTTTCCCGGACGGACACCTTCAGAAAAGGTCGACTCGTCACTAAAATACATTTCATAAAAGTTAAGAAATACGTGTCTCAAAATGCCTCAAAATCGGGGCATCAGCAACTACAACATAGGTAATAAGACTTTAACATTACCACTGTTGGGACAGTCCTCCTCCACAACACACGGGTCTGAGGGGGTAAGTACTACCCAGGTACTACACGGGTTATAAGTACTATCTACGAGTTCCGTGTACTAGGCACGTGAAACGTGGAAAATGCGTGAAAGATCACAGTCGCTCTCTTCCTTACTATTTTGAGAGAGGTGGTGATGAATAAGAAGTAAAAAAATAGTGCGTGGAGTCCCTCCGCGCGGAAGAAGTGAAACTTCGTAATACTACACGCATGCGTTCGAGTGCCACGCATTCACTCTTGTTGTTGTTTTCTTGTTTTATTATTTTTATTACATAATTATTACATAAGTTTATCGAGGTTATTCTACTCATGGAAATTGAGCGAAAGCTGGTCACACCGAAGAGTAGAATGCATGACTGTTTGCACGCCATCTTGCGTACCTAGTAAAACTACGTAGTCACAAATCTTGTAATAGCGCCATCTCTTATTGGGTAATAGAAAATATTCTCCCTCCATGAAAACGTTAAACTTGTTGGAAGTCGCATAAGAAGTTTCACTTCAATAAACAAAGAAAAGCGCCTGTTTGCGTTTAAAGAAGAAATGCGAAACCCGATTTCCCTCGATTCAGAAACGAATCAACTGCGATTTTAATCAGGCCAGCTGCTTATTAGAGCGTTATATTTCACATTATATTATATGGTAGGTGTTGTTTGTTACATGATGAAAACCTGTATTCGCTCATAATCATTTAATTAAGCACCTACATGGAAAGTGATAAACAAGTAAAAAACAAGTTACTAGTTATTGTTGCAAATATTATGTTTTTTCCTTGTTTGCGGTTTATTATACAATGTAGTTAGTAGCTTACTTACCTATGTTACTTTGTTGGTACTGAAAATGTTCCCGTTAATGAGTACATAAGTTGAATATTTTAAGGCCGTTTATTTTTACGCTGATAATGTTATCACTGTAACGCGATATAGCAGTGACGCATTTGGAACAACAAAGTGGACTTGCTAGTAATTTGGATTAGAAAACACCATGTAGCGCCAGTAAAAGGACTCGTTTTACATGAATGTAACTGCAGGGTGTATGTAGCAAAAGGGCTGCGGGTTGTTGGGCTGCGGGTTGTTCGAAAGAGATACCGCGGCCCTGGAACACAAAGGGCGAAGAAGGAACATGGGTGGGTTTTAGTCAGTACAAGTCTGACACTCCCTTCAAGTCATTTGATGATTTCCAATCCGCAAAAAAAAAAAAAAAAAGGGTGTAGCAAAATAAGCACTATACCTCTGAGGTGGTGATTCAGACGACCAAACTGGTCATGATTTCTGAAAATATCACCTTAGAGGTATTGCGCTTATTTTGTTACATCCTGTAAATTATGTATACCTACAGCGTCGAAGAGTCCCCCCATCTATGTACGAACTCTTCCAAAAAGCTGTATATGACTACATACTGAGCAACTAGTAGTTTATTGATGTGTGGCCGCCACGAAGCACACCTTGGTCAGAGATAAGTATCATACGAGAGAAGGAAAAGGATTATCAGCTCCGGAAAACCAGTGGTCATGGACTTCTACCCTTTGTCATCTACCTAGCCTTTTCCCAAACTATCTTGGGGTCGGCTTCCAGTCTAACCGGATGCAGCTGAGTACCAGTATTTTACATGAAGCGACTGCCTATCTGACCTCCACAAACCAATAACTGCGTAATACTATATCTCTTGGTAAGACTGGATGTCAGACTTTTGGCTTCTGACTACTCGTAACGATTGTCAAAGATCTACAAATGACAGCCGGTACCAACGACTTAACGTGCTTTCCGAGGCACGGAGGAAATTCGGTATGTATTTAAGGTCACCCATCCACAGACCTACCTCGGCAAGCACGGCTTAACCTTAAAGATCGACCCGTGCGACTGTTATTATTTAGCCACGAGCTCCTCCATCTCCTCATGGACTTCTACTCTTCTAGGTAAATAAAGAAAATGATGAGTAGGTAGGTAGGTAGTTACCTACCTACCTAAAAACACAAAAACAGTTAGCTTTAGCACAATAATTACTGTAGTCAGTTGACTACAGTAATTATTGTGCTAAAGCTAACTGTTGTTTTCCTGTGGTTTAATGCATAAAATAACGAACCGCAGCCGTCGTAGGTAGTTAACCGTTTATTTAATTAATCGTCGACATAACGGATAGCCAAATATAGAGCGATTGGGAAATCCAGCTAAATAACAAAACGGAATTACCCATTCGAATAAAAACAGTATCGGTCTAATAAGTAATTCCGATTTTTTGTGGTTATAAACCAAGCAAGCTAGGACCACCGGGATGCTATGCCCGCATACATACCTAGTTAACATATCACCAAGAAATAATGTTGAAGAGCGACATAGAAAACACATTTTATGGTCAGAAGTCAATCGTACCCAGTCCAGTCGTAAACTGCTCACAATGGATCGTAAAAATGCTTTATTACTAGTGTTTGCTGCGGATTCCTTACCACAGATTTAAGATTTGAAGTCGTTTTGGCGATGTGATGTATTTTCGTGAAATATTTGTGCACGGGGGTATTTATTATACAGGGCGGAAACATTGCCGAATAAACGAATACCACGTATTCTGTAGATCATTCTGAACACCCCACATAGACATTTTCGTGACGATGTCGTATTTTGGCGTCGATATCGGGATTTCGATATCGACGCCAAATTTAGATTTAAGACCAGTAACAATTGCGGGCCTTTGGATGACGACAGGCCGTGTCGACGGCGCGTTCGTGTTCCACGCGCGCTTCAAGGAGGTGTCAGTAAATCGGAAGGGGTCCGATAGGACCGAGGCCTGCCAGGGCTGCGGGACTGTTCGAAAGAGTTACTGTGGCCCTGAAACAAAGGGCTAAGAAGGACCATGGATGGGTTTTAGTCAGTACAAGTAAGACACTCCCTTCCGCTCCGCCTAGAGCGGGAGGAGTCATTTGATGATTTCATATCCGCAAAAAAATTACCAGTAACAATTGCTTGCAACGCAACAACAAATTAGTTTCAACGAGATTTTCATAAGCTTTGATTTCGGATACGATGTTAATTCTGTCGGGGCCTGGACTTTTCTCCAATTTTAGTAATTTAATCCCTTTAATCACTTCGGATTCGTCTATGACTGCTCTCGCTTCTACTCTATTTATATCCGGCAGTTCATATGTATGTTGATTTGGTGCGCTGTATAGTTTCTTGTAAAATTCTGTTGCTATTTTCAGTATTTCTGTTCTATTTTGGGTATTTTTCGTTTGCCCCCGACAGGATCACAAATGAAGTCATAAAGACTGGATGCGCGTATCTAGCAAAACCACTTACTCTACTGTTCAATCGGATACTGAACAGCTCGTACACTCCTCGTCAATGGTCAGAATCTGAAATCATCTTGCTATATAAAAAGGGAGACCCAAAGGACATAAGTAATTACAGACCGATAAGCTTACTACCTTCACTATATAAACTATTTTCCTCAATAATAGAGAAAAAAATAAGAGAAAGCACAGAGAAATACCAACCTATTGAACAGGCTGGCTTTAGAAGGGGTTTTTCAACAGTGGACCACATACACTCGCTAGAAATGTTGATAGAAAAATACCAAGAGTTCAAGAGACCACTCTACATTGTCTTTATAGACTACCAAAAAGCATTCGACTCTCTGCTCCACTCATCAATTTGGGAAACTCTACTCTCTCAAGAAGTGCCACTAGAATACATCAAAGTCCTAAAAAATATCTACGAAAACAGTACCAGAAGAGTGAAGCTGGAAACTACAGGACCACCCATACAAATAAGTAAAGGTGTACGGCAGGGAGACCCGCTCTCGCCAACTATCTTCATAGCGGTGCTAGAGGCCATCATTAGCAAACTAAACTCGGAAAAAATTGGCATAAATATTAATGGATGTTACTTAAGTCACTTGAGATTTGCCGACGACATAGTCCTGCTATCCGAAAGTACAAATCAACTGCAAGTAATGATAAACACTCTACACGAAGAAAGTTGTAAAGTAGGTTTAACAATTAACTTAACAAAAACTAACATCATGACGAACCATACTTAAAGACCTGTATATCTCGAAAATTCACCTTTAATATATGTCGATGCCTACATTTATATCTGGGAAAGCAAGTTTCATTCAACCAACAAAATCACGAACTGGAAGTAGAGAGAAGAATCAACAAAACATGTAAAAAGTTCTGGAACCTCAAATAAATACTCAAAAGCGACATGACTATACGGTTGAAAACTAAAGTCATGAACACCTGCCTACTCCCCTCATTAACTTACGCCTGCCAAATTTGGAAATTTACCAGAAAAACAAAAAATAAAATTACATCCTGCCAAAGGAGTATGGAGAGAAGCATCTTGAAAATTAAGAAAATCCAAAAGATCCGCCACAATTACATAAGACAAAAAACTAGAGCCATTGACGCTCTCAGCTATTCACAAAAACTCAAATGGCGATGGGCTGGACATGTTGCGAGACTTAGCGACAATCGCTGGACTAAAAAGACAACAACATGGGCAGGGCCACTAGGACAGAGAAAGAGAGGAAGACCAAACGCACGCTGGTCAGATGACATCGTAAAAGTAGCAGGTACTCAATGGCCGCGGGCGGCAGAGAATAGAGAGTACTGGTCATCTCTGGAGGAGGCCTTTACCTTTCATTGAGAGGGTTCTTGCTAAATAAATAATTTTAATTAAATAATTAAATCAATGTTTATTAATATTTTATTTTAAATCTAATATTTATTTAACTATATGAAGTCATAATTAAATAAAATATGTAAACATAGTATTATAAAATTGAATTTTAAATATTTTTTTGCATGTAAACTGTTATTGGGTACTGTACTTTAATTAAGCAAGCAATAAAAGGCTTTTTTATTTTTATTTTATTTACGATGTTAATTTGTTTACTGGTCGGAAAACTTACTCGCTACGAGAAGAAGAAGTTTTCCAAAAGAAACACACGCAAATAAAAAGGTGTGCGTGTGGATTGAGAGATCTTTTCGAAAAACTCTTCCAATCCCACCCAAATTATAAGAGGATTTAGGAAATAATTGTTAAAACTTCATGGTAAGGTATAAAATTTGTCAAACCTAAACAAAGAAAGTTAGAACTCATTAACTGGATCTCTCAATCTGGACAACTGAAGAAAAAGCCATAACGCGTATCCAAGAATATACTGCCTATGTGTTTATAATTTGCATTTTAATTAATTGTGAAGGATTTGTGAAAGCTGCTAAACAAAATTTCGATTCGTTTCAAAGCCACGTTTAAGATTTATAACAGTTTATATGGATCACTCAGAGTGGACAATTTTCAATTGAGTGATCTTGTAAAACACGACCTAGTACTGAAAAAGTATAAATAATTATCATGTTTATTACAAATTATGCTTCTGGGAGAATTTGTAAAACAAAAATCGTGATTGAAATCTTACTGGTTCAAGGGAAAATGAAAATTTTGTTTTTTGTCGATCGTCCCAACTGAGAGATCCTTATTTCGAACTATATTTAATAAACCAAAACTTATAGGTAGAAGGTAGATCCATCAGAAATTGTTAAAAAAATTTACTAAAATTTGACGAATCAGTCGTCCCTGTAAGTGTTATACTTAAAAAGATAAATCATTTTTTACAATCCTTAAGGAAAACGTTGAGTAGGGTAGACACACTTTTTTATTTTGTCCGTTTTTTTTTTTTTTTTTTGGGTGACGTTAGGCCTACGACAAGACTTCTTTATCCCAATGATGTTCGTATGATTTGTTCACTGATTTATCTAACGGTTGTAACTCATGGGTAGTGTTAGAGGGTAAGCAATATAATACGATTTGGTTTTCAAATCAAATCAAATCAAAATCATTTATTTCAAGTAAGCCAATTACAGGCACTTTTGAATAATCAAACAACAATAAAAATGAAGCTACAGTCCCAGTCACAAGACATAATAACTTGTGAAAGTACTGTAGTTGCCCATTCCAAAGCGTAGATCTCTATGGAGAAGAATGGGCAAGAAACTCCATGGACACTCTTTTAAATCAGAATCTTGTTACAAAACTTTGGTTACATCATTCATGTTGAGATGGTACATTATGTGAGAACGATGTAGCATGACGTGCACGATAAAAGTGTCCATAGTAAAATAAAAAAGACAATTAAAAAATAAAATAATTAGTTCGAAATAAGCCGTGGCAACTAAGAGATGACCAGGCACAACTGATAGCGCCCGTTCATGAACATGACGAATGGATCAGCCATCATTCAACTCAACCATTTTGAAGGGAACTAAATGACCCAACACATCCGCCACCATCAGCGTGACATTTAAGTGAGCATGACATACTCTCAACCGCCAGGGCACATTCAAGTCAATAAAAGACGTAGGTTTCCAATAAATGATAGCTAGTACATAGTACTCACACAATATGGGCTATGCAGTTATATAATACTAAATTGAATTTATACAATGCAAGGATAGTTGTACAATCTTCAGCAGCTCCAACAATACTTTTTAATGCTATCATTTTATGCGTCCCTGTCCTTGTGGAGCAGGACCGGCATTGAGCCAAGCATTATTATCAGCGATATAATCGTCCAATTTGTAATAAGCTTGCTTACATAGTGTGCGTTTAATGCATGTTTTAAATTTCGTCTCACTCAGTTCAAGATTACTTTGTGGAATTTTATTATAGCATCTTAAACAGTACCCCATGAAAGATGAGTCTACTTTAGCGAGTCTGAAGCCTGGCTGAACTAACTGGTCCCTATTTCTAGTATTGTAATTGTGTCTGTCACCTCTTTTACTAAAAAGATGCAGATTTTTCCTTACGTACATAATGTTTTCATAAATGTATTGACAATGTACCGTCATGATTTTAATGTCCTTAAACAGTTCCCGTAGAGAATCGCGCCTACGGAGATTATAAATGGCTCTGATGGCTCTTTTTTGCAGAATAAAAATAGACTCGATGTCTGCAGCCCGTCCCCATAACAAAATGCCGTAAGACATTATACTATGAAAGTAACTAAAATAGACTAATCTTGCGGTATCTACATCGGTATATTGACGGATTTTTCTAACAGCATATGCTGCCGAACTGAGCCGCCCCGCAAGAGATGTTAAATGAGAACCCCATTGCAGCCTTGAATCAAGCGTAATCCCCAGGAAAACCGTTTTATTGACAAATTCTAGTTTCTCTTTATTCAATATTATATCACAATCACTACTTTTAACATTCGGTAATAAAAATCTTATGCACTTAGTCTTTTTTCCATTTAATACTAAATTGTTTGCTGTGAACCAATTAAGAACCTGAAGTAGGGCAATATTAACGTCATCTAGATTTTGGGCCCGTCTATTAATCTTAAAAATTAAAGAAGTGTCATCAGTAAATAACACCATATTTTGAGGTTGGTTTTTCAATAAATAGGGTAGATCGTTAATGTATACTAGAAAGAGGAAAGGATCCAATATTGAGCCTTGTGGAACCCCCATTTTTACTTTTCAAATAAATGGTGTTAATTCACAGGGTTGGAATTAACACCATTTATTTGAACTTGCTGTTTCCTGTCACTCAAATAGGATTTAACCAAACTAAGTGCAAGTTTACCAAGTCCGTAATGCTCAAGTTTCAAAAGCAATGTGTCGTGACTAACGCAATCAAATGCTTTAGAGAGGTCACAAAAAATTCCTATGGCGTCTTGGGACTCTTCCCACGCTGTAAATATGTGCTTTAATAAGGTTACACCGGCGTCTGTCGTACAACGTCCCTTGGTGAAACCATACTGTTGATCGTGAAACATTTTGTTGGTGTTAAAATGATTAAGCATTTGATTCAGCATTACCTTTTCAAACACCTTGCTAAAAACTGGCAACACGGATACAGGTCTATAATTATTTGTATCTTTACTGTCTCCGGATTTGAAAAGATGGATAACTTTACTATATTTAATTAAATCAGGGAAAACTCCTTGGTCCACACACAAATTAAAAATTAAAGCTAGGTATGGTGCTATATGCTGCTATGGTGAGCAGCGGTGGCCCAGTGGTAGCAGCCCCGACTTACGAGAAATAAGTCGTAGGTTCGAACCCAGGCAGGCGCATTACTTTGTGTAATTTATTTCATCACCGCTGCTCTCAAAACGGTGAAGGAAAACATCGTGAGGAAACCGGCATGTCCTAGAACTAAAAATTCGAAGACATGTGACATCTACCAACCCGCACTGGGCCCGCGTGGTGGATTACAGCCCAATCCCTCTCATAGAGAGGAGGCCTGCATCCCAGCAGTGGGAACAATATAGGCTGATGATGATGATGGTGCTATAGTCTCAACTATGGATGTACAAACTTTGATTGACATTCCCCATAGATCTTCGGTCAGTTTGATTTTTATTTGCCGGAAAGTTTTAATAACTGTCATAGGGTTTATGTGTTTAAATTTAAATTCAGCCGGGCTGCCAGACACGTTCGCCTTTAACAAAGCTAGTGAGACTTCGGATGAGGAATTTAGAGCCTACGTAGTTTTAAACGGTATATCGGTAAAGAAGTTTACAAATTCTTGAGCTACTTCCTGATCAGAGCTTTTAGGACCACATTTAGTATCTAATGTATAGTTAGTGTTAAGTATTTTTTTCCTATTAGTCTTATTATTTATAATTTTCCAAACTGCGTCAACTTTCGTCTGCGGCATCCACAGCATCCAAATGCGAAGCAGGTCCATCAAAAACTAGCAAACATTTTCCAGGCGACTTGTAGTTGCCAAGATGATGGATGAAATCTATAAATAATTCAGTAGTCATGCTAACCTTTTGGTGCCATTTTGACTATAGTGCCATCAGGAAAATTATCTTTAAATTCAGGCCTTTGCCTTTTACCCTTGAATATTATCATTGGTGGTACTGAATTACCTAAAGCATTGACACATAGCGATGGTGACGTTTTCAGCATGCTCCTGTGCAATAAAATGTACTCTTTTACTGCCTTTTTGTTCAAGAACATGTTGCTGGTGGTGCAATGTTAATCGACAGCCTTTTTCATCTATATTATATGTATAAAATTTCTAACTCATCATATTTTTTTTATTGCCGTTAAATGCCGTTGCATAATGTACTTGTTCAATTTTTAGGCCTTGCAGAGTTCATAAACTGTGCTTTGCGAACTGAAATTTCAGGGTTTCGTTTCGAAAAATTCGAAAGCCATTTTCTACCTGCTATGCATTTGACGTCATTGAAAGTATTTAGTATTTCATTGGCTTGACAAAATAAGTAGGCTTGCTTTCTTACAATCTTGCGAGTCAATGGAACGCTTACTTGAGCAAGTATGTAATTATAAGTGAAATTAAAAAAAAGTTTAAATAATAAAAATAAAGTATTTTTTTGGTTACCTTAAAATTTCTGAACTTTTTGTGTGTAAGATTTACTTAGAATTAGAATTAGAATTACGAACTTAGAATTCCTTAGTAAGAGCACTACACATACAGTACCTAACTTAGCAGAAACTTGTCATTAAAAAACGTAATTTTATATTATTTAAATTATGTAGTGAAACCAGACATAAACTTGTATAAAAACGTTTAAACAGCATTTATTTGAATTGTACCGGTAATGATTCCGACCGGCGATATGGTCACCCTACTCAACGTTTTCCTCAAGGATTGCAAAAAAATATTTATCTTTTTAAGTATAACACTTACAGGGACGACTGATTCGTCAAATTTTAGTACAACCTTTTTAACAATTTCTGATGTATCTACCTTCTACCTATAAGTTTTGGTTTATTAAATATAGTTCGAAATAAGGATCTCTCAGTTGGGACGATCGACAAAAAACAAAATTTTCATTTTCCCTTGAACCAGTAAGATTTTAATCACGATTTTTGTTTTACAAATTCTCCTAGAAGCATAATTTGTAATAAACATGATAATTATTCATACTTTTTCAGTACTAGGTCGTGTTTTACAAGATCACTCAATTGAAAATTGTCCACTCTGAGTGATCCATATAAACTGTTATAAATCTTAAACGTGGCTTTGAAACGAATCGAAATTTTGTTTAGCAGCTTTCACAAATCCTTCACAATTAATTAAAATGCAAATTATAAACACATAGGCAGTATATTCTTGGATACGCGTTATGGCTTTTTCTTCAGTTGTCCAGATTGAGAGATCCAGTTAATGAGTTCTAACTTTCTTTGTTTAGGTTTGACAAATTTTATACCTTACCAAGAAGTTTTAACAATTATTTCCTAAATCCTCTTATAATTTGGGTGGGATTGGAAGAGTTTTTCGAAAAGATCTCTCAATCCACACGCACACAATAAAAAGCCCGCAGGTGTAGGATACGAGCTGCGCAAGAATCATTCGTCTCGTTACCAAAATCAAGTTCAGCGTGATCTGGTTTTTTCAAAACATTTGACGAAACAATGAACACAAAATCAATGTTTACCAGCATTGCTCTTGTGACAACGACATATGAGCACCAAAAGACCATTGCACCACTCTTTTTCTTGAAATAGGCAGACTTCGTAGATGGCAGGACCAGCTGGTCAAGACCAGCGACTAGAAGGTCCACATTGGTCCTAAATCGAAACAACTAGAAGTTATGGGTATAGGCTTTTGCCCAGCAGCGGGATGACGCAGGCTAACAGTATCAGTAATTTGTTACTATTCTAGTTTTTTTTTTGCCTAATAAAAAAATAATATAAAAATAGGTGTGTTTATAATATATATATTAGGTCTTTACCTATGAAATTGCCGTTTTGTTTGAAAAAAGTTAAAGTATTTTTTTTTCGAACTTGTTTATTTCTTTTATTCAAAGTAATCACCCCTGCAATCAATGCATCTTTGCCAACGCTGTGGCAGTTTATGGATGCCCTTCTTGAAAAAATCAGCTGGACGGGAGACAACAAACTCTTCAAAGGCGTTTTGTACTGCCTCTCGGGAATTGAATTTTTTTCCCGCTAAAAAGTTGTCCAAATTTTGGAAAAAGTAATAGTCGGAAGGCGCAAGATCTGGTGAGTATGGCGGATGAGGGAGAGCTTCCAAACCCAACTCATGCAGCTTAGAGACGGTCTGTTGTGCAGTATGGGGCCGCGCGTTGTCGTGAAGTAGCAGTGGAGACGACCGATTGACCAAAGCTGGTTGCAGACGTGCGAGTTTCGCCATCATTGTGGTCAGTTCTTCAATGTACACATCTGCAGTAATGCTCTCGCCGTTTTGTAAAAAGCTATGATGAATCACACCAGCACTAGACCACCAAACTGTGACCATCACCTTTCTAGGGGTCATTTTTCGTTTTGCACATTGCTTTGGTACCGAACCAGGATTTAACCAACTTGCTGAGCGCTTTCGATTGTCAAAAAGAATCCATTTTTCGTCGCACGTAACAATTCGGTTCAAAATTCCTTCATTTCTGTGCCTGTTAAGCAGCGCAAGGCAAGTCTCGACGCGTACGTTGCGCTGGCGATCGTTAAGTTCGTGGGGCACCCATCTATCAAGCTTTTTTATCTTGCCAATCTGTCGCAAATGGACCAATATTGTTTTAATGCTAACATCAAAAGCTGCTGCCAGCTCAGCTGTAGATTGAGTTTCATCAGCTTCAACAATCACCTTTAATTCATCATTGTTGACCAAAGTTTCCGGACGACCACGAGGTTCATTTTTCAAGTCAAAATTCCCAGAACGAAACCGAGCAAACCAATAACGGGTTGTGCGTTCGTTTGTACAGTTCTCTCCGTAAACGTCGTTGATGTTACGGGTCGTTTGTGCCGCGTTGGTGCCACGACGGAACTCATATTCCATAATTACACGAAATTTCAAAGTATCCATTATGAGGAAAAATGTTGAAATGTAATGAAAATACAACGCTAATGAATAAACAAAAGACTGATTTTGTAAATAGAATGTCATATTTTTAAAACAAAATTAATTTGAATTTAGAACTCATAGCCAATCAAAACTTTTTTTTGTTTGAAAAAGTCTGTACTGCAATACGGCAATTTCATAGGTAAAGACCTATTATATATATATATATATAATATTTATATTATGCATGTATATGATATGAAGTAGACAACTCTACTTAAGTTATTTAAATTTTTTGTGTAGTACACCACTGACTACCCCCTTTTGTTATTTTAATTCCATAATGTCCATCCAAAGGTTGTCTGGAAGATATCGCTTTAAGCGATAAGACCGCCGTTGTAACCATAAAATTTGTAGTTTTGTAAACCTGTTAATTTTGATTTTTGGTGTACAATAAAGTTTTATTCTATTCTATTCTATCAGGTTTGGTATTCATAAAGCGTGAACAGAAGTCGCAACAAGTCATGTTGATTTCATGTAAAATAAGCCTCAATTAATGTTGTTTGTACGCTCATGTGCAAATTGCTTTGCTCATGAAATGTATAGTATAGTTTTATGCAGTGTTATTCATATTTCTGAAGAAGGCAAGCCTTTGATATCGAGGATATCTTCATGGTTATCTTCTACCCTGGGGAAATGGAGGATTCTCTCACACTCAGCTCATGTGATTGGGAGTCCGGAATCATCAATCTTCCGTAAATCCTTAGTGCTTCTACGTCGCAGGCATTGTAAAAACAAGTACCTAGGTTTCTTTATTGTGATTCCAGTAACTCATTCATTATGTAATTTATTATGTATCATTGTTCATAAAGACCATGAGCTACTCGGCATGCATCGAAAGAAGAAGATTTAAGATCGTTCTACTTGATTCTGACTAAAGTGCGCAAGTGTCAGTTCAGATGTGTGTGTGAGTCTTTTAGTCGTAAAATAAACGGCACAGTTTAATGAGTACCTTATAATTTAATACGAAGTACAAGCTTCATTAATTAAGTACTAACGCAATTAAACGTGTATAATGATTTTTTGCTGTTAAATGAAAATAGACCGTAAAATGGCTGTTATCGTTATAAGCCGCAAATATTTGCTAAATATAGACATGGACTCCCTTGCCAATTGACTGTGATGTTGACTATCTACGAGTAATGATTATCATAACAATTAAAATTCTCATCGATGGCTTGCAATTTCTTGCTAATTCGTCATCATTAACCTCTTTCAGCCGAAAGATGATTATTTCTAGAAATTGGTTGCGTACCTGGATCAATGCTCAATCAATGACCACATCAGTATCCAACATCTAGCGAACTCAGAAGTTAGCGAATTCACGCAACAAGCGCGTTCCCGAAATCTTCCAAAACTCCTCTGTCTCAAGGGTCTACCTAGAAACCCACGCTGATTAAATAATCTGGCGTTTGTTTAATAGGCAAAAATTTAATCCGGCGACCGTTCGTACCCTTTAATGGATTAAAACGTGGTTTCTTCAATAATATAATCCTATATTTTTTATCTGCCTTTAAAAGAAAATGACGATAGTGATCCTATCGTCATTTTCTTTTGTCCAAACGAATAAAATCCTTAAGCAATACAACTGATTAATTTACCACAGTAATTTTCTAGAAGGTAGGTTTTTTGTCTCCTATATCTTACCAGTCAACATCATTTTACTGCTTTTTCTCCTCATCATCTTACTGCTTTTTTTGACCAACGTTCCTTTTTTTCTTCCATGCTCTATCTATATGAACAGTTACGATATTATTTACTCCTACTTCTTCCATTACATTTACATCTCTTCCCTCTCTTCGTTTGTTGTGGTCGGAACAGCATGCAATAGCATTTTATATCATTCTTCTTCTCATCACGATCACTATTAAGACTAAGCCTCATTATTTAGAGGATTAAATATTTCTGTCACCCTGTAATAATCGATAATTTATTTTAAAGACTAAGTGCACTATAATCGCTGGCCTTCACCCTCTAAATGGGGTGTTCAATTTCATCGAGTTTGGACGGTTTTATATAGAAACACCATTAACACTACAGGGTGTGACTGAAATCCGGAAGCCGGCGAGTCAAGTTTTTCACCGTCACCGTGATCTCATGAGGACGTGAAGCAACAAGGTTATGATCGCAGCTACTTAAAAACTACTGGTTTTTATAAACAGGTAATTGACTGCCCGTGAAGGTTAATATGTATGGAAGGCTTTATTTTTATCAACTCGATGTTTGGAGATTTGGTGCCCGCAATAAATAAAAGTGTACACAAGAGAGCGAAAATTGCCTATATTTTTACCACTGCCTGGACTCAGGCTGTCAGTCAGATCCCAATGAGACCTGATCTACCACCTCATATTCCTAGCAGTTTACTTAAATTTCTCTTCAGTGGTGGAAAGAAATGGCGCTACACAGTACGTCTAGCTCCATTTCTTTCCCACTCACTGAAGTAAGTTTAAAACAAAAAAGCTAAGAAATCGGGTATGCCACCTGGTCATAAAACACACGAGTGGGGGGTCTACGAAAGGGCAGAACAAATGATATAAGCGCAATGAATTGAATCTACATATTCTTAAATATATGGCCTTGTTTCTAGATACTTATACAAGGTGTTGTTTTGCATCCTCGTCAGAATTCAGGATGTTGTCACAATATACATAAATAACCAATATAGACGGTACCTAGTTATGTTTTTTTTTTGTTAATATTTCAGAATAACCCCTTAACGTGGTTTAGGGAACAAGAAATGATCGAATAAACGTTTGAGATTTTTCGTATATGTGTAAACGCGGAAACATACTTACGTATCGTGACGCGCCAGAAGCAAATCGGTTTCATACATTTAATATGGTTACGACCAACCCGAACCGAGCACCTTTTTGTCGACGTTTTACAAGTGCCCATGTAGGCCTATGTGAAATAAAAATATTTTGATTTTGATTTTTGTTAGGGACATATTTGCATGGCGTGTCGTGTCGCAACGATGTATGAAACCGAATGCTTCTGGCGCGTCACGACACGCCACGACACGTAAGTGTGTTTCCGCCTTAAGCTAGGTTATAAGGCGAGGATCAGACACAAAACACAGGTGGTTGTCACTTACCGAATTCCGAAACTAAGAAAAAAGAATTACCTACCCATTTTATTATTGATTCGGGTCGAAAATTATTAGCATAGTTATCTCTTTGAATTTGATGAAGATGCAACACAACACTTGTTTCTTTATTAATAAGGATGATAATATATTATGAATAAGCACATAGTTATGTCTAAATTAAAGCAGCGATAATATCGCAAATACCAGTTGTATTAGTGTAATACTGCATATCGAAAGTAGGTACAGATAAAATGTTGAATGAAACTGATTATAGATTTTAATCGTTGGCATGTCATATTTTATTTATGAATCAAATTGTTGGTTAAAAAAGGATGTAGATATAGGATATGCTTTAATACGGAGACGGTCATTTGGAGCCAACTTCTAAGCTGCCATACATTTTGAACAGATCAATCCATACGCGCATATTTCAAATCTCGCGGATGCCTGATTAATCAATCCTCCTAAGTACTGAAAGGTATACATATACAGGGTGTAACGGAAAGGGTATATACATCCTTAAGGGTGTGCTACAGACCATCAAACTGAACATTTTTCTTACCATAAATTTTTTTTGCCGCAAAAAAAATATCTGCTGCCCCATAGAAAATTGCAATACCTATTCGACCCAAATGTATAGGCAGCTGATTTTATTTTTTTGCTGCAAACATTTTTTTACGATGAGAAACATGTTCAGTTTGATGGTCTGCAGCACACCCTTAAGGATGTATATACCCTTTCCGTAACACCCTGTATAAGTTGGCAATGACCCGCAAGAAGAAGAACAACTTCGACGAGAGACTTCGACTGTGGAAAACGTAAACCCGTGGTAAGGCCAAAATGATCACCGAACGACTTGACTACTTTGCCAATAACAATGAAGACTTAAAATAATAGGAAATGTGGGCTCGCTAGTAAAAATATACTTTTTATACTAATTTAATTAACTTTGACAGGGCTCTGATTGGTTCTCCTTTACGTTCATTGATTAGGGTCCGGAGGTTAACGGGTCGATTATAGTAATACAGGCTGTTGTTTTGCATCCTCGTTAAATTCAAGGAGGTAACAATGCTAATGATTCTTGACCCCAATCAATAATAAAACGAGTTGTGTTTTTTTTTTCCTATATTCGGTAAGTGTGAACCACCCGAGTTTTAAATGCGGCCCGTGTGATACATGCCCTATAAGCGTGCTTTCACACATATAAACAACGCGTACGCGTTGTAACAACAATAAATGGAGAAGTTTCGAGATTGTTGACATACATAATAATATATATATATATCTAGTTTGTGAAAACGCTAGGCAGATGATGATGAGATAATTAATATATAAGTAGATCAAAACTAGCTGGACAATATATGTTTTTTGTTTAATTCACCAGTAAATTACAAATAGATTATTAAAGTCGAACCAAATCATCTTCTTGCCCTTGTCCATGTTATTTGGGGTCGGCGCATCACATTTACTTTTCCCATTCTCCCCTGTCAGACTTCACGGCATCATTTACTCTTTTCTCTTTCTCACCGTTCCTCATAGCATCTATCCATCTTTTCTTTGGCGTTCCTCATCCTCTCCATCGAAGATAAAATCGTAGGTTTTTTTCAGCTGCATCCGGTTAGACTGGAAGCCGACGCCAAACACGGTTGGGAAAAGGTTAGGCAGATGACGATAACATTGAACGTTTTTTTCTTTAAATTGTCATATGTAAGTGCTGAAATAAAAGTTAAATTCTAAATTAAAATCTCCAAGTAAGTGTCCACTTATCTAACGTCTCTCGGGTTATTTTCTTTAGCCACGCATAAATAACGTAAGTGATGTCACTTTACCTTACTGCAAGCGTACCTGAAAAGCCTCAACTCTTTCATTTCTAGAGATTATTTATATTTTTTTTTTCACATTTTATTCTAATGATTAAACTTAATTTAAAAATCCTAAAATTTGTTCATCGTTTTGTATTTAGGCGGTTATCTCCGGAACGAATGATCCAATTCTAACATTTTTTTCAGTGGTAGAAAGCTACATTATTGGAGGATGCTACAGCCTATAAATTTTGTTTATATCATGCATATTAGCCGAGCTATCACAATTTTTGCGGACGAAGTCACGGGAGAAGTGCTAGTGTCTGATATAATCTTCTAGCTCGACAACGTACTAAGGTAACATCACGTCTGTATCCCCGAATGGTTGGCAGAGGTGTGCCTAAATAGATGATGATTGATTCATGGCAATAGGTTCGCCCTGGCTTAAATTAAATATAATATTATTAAATTGTCAAAGTGAGTAACAGTGTTACACAATTACCCCGCCGGACTATATCCATGCTCAATTTTCCCGTTTGCTCAAAATAATCTTCCTATAATATACTTAACTAAAACGTGAAGCGGAAATACATAACATGGACCAATTTTGTTGACTACGTCAGTTAATGACTCAGTGGCTATAACTGTATGTATTTCCTCTCTATAATATAATTATGATAGATGATTATTCAAATATTAAATTACATTACATTAGTATAATATATTTATTTAAATTAAATATTCGTTTATTCATCTATGTACATATTCTTTACATTTTTAAATATATTTACAAAATTATATTAAAAAAAAAAAAAAAAAAAATAGTATTATTATTTCGTTGAGTCATCTATGTATGTATCAAAAAAATGTAAATAATAAAAAATGTAAATTCTAAAATAATTTGCAAAATTATAAAAAAAAAGTATATAAAAATAGTAGTATATTTTTTTTTTTTTTTAATTACAAACAAGTACTTCGAATACATATGGCATGCACTGGGCCTGCGTGGTGGATTTCAGCCCAACTAATGGCAGTACTTTCATCGAGCCTAAAAGCTTGCTCTTATAACCTACTACTAGTCATGATGTTAGGGTTTCTGAGCAGCCTGCTTGCCTTAAGAGTTAACCGTATTGCTGGCAACTAGGCGCGCCACTGATCCCAACTGCTCATAAAGAGTAGGCCCGTGTCCCAGCGTTGGGAACGATATCTGGCTAATAATGCAATACTGAGCTATTAATATACATGCTATAGTAAGGTACCGAGTAGGTAGTTTATCAAGGCGGCACATTCGAGACAGGCCGATAGCCTCTGACCGGTGATATCTCGCTGTCTTGTCATCGTAAGATGTCGGGGCTATTCGTGTAAGGCAATAAAAGTAGATAGTGTGTTATGTTTTATGTTAAATGTGACTTTGATAGTTATGTTAGGTTTATGGATTGTTGTCCGTGGTCCGGAATTGGATTTCCTGCCATAAATATCCACTCTACATTAGTATATACTAATAATTCAAGATGATGGAAGATGTATTCAAGAGTCGATTTGATATAAAGATATAAAATCTGCGAGCAGCCGTACTTTGCCATCATATGAAAGGAAAACGAATTTCTATCATAATCCGAAGGATTTTGTGTTTGTTTTTGTTAGCTTTATATACGAGTACAAAATTAAAGGTGGATTCAAAATAACAATCTAAACATTTGAGGCTGGATTTATACCATTTTCTCTAGTTATATTTCAGGAAAGTAGGAAACGCATCAGGAGATGATATGAAGGGTCTCTATGGGTATAAAGACCCATCACATCTTCACCCGATGCGGTTTAATGTGTAAATGTAGCGATGCTGTATCGAATGTGTAGTTTTATGCCAATTAAAAGGCAAAAAGAAGTCCTACAAAACGACCTAAATATCGTTTCAATGCAGCTGAAGATATCAATAATGGGCCCTTATGTAAACCAACAGCAGAGTAAGGGTCACTTAACAAATTCTTAGGCCGTAAAAGTCCTCGATTCGAAAAGGCGGGTGACGCTGATAAATGGTCATTATCATTAATTAACCTACCTAGAGGCGATAAGAATGTCATTAACAAAGATAATGAGTTGCGATTAGTATATTACGCGCGTCGACGCGATAAAAATGTTCCTTACCTACTTGTTTACGCGGAGTTTCTAGATGGAGTATTTTTTTTTCAATAAAAATATCGAAATGTTTATTTTTCCTTCACAAACAAGTGTGACGAAAGTGTAGTGTAATTTATTTTAAACAAAAAAAAAACTAAATTAAAATTGTGCGTGGAGTCCCTCCGCGCGGAAGAAGTGAAACTTCGTAATACTACACGCATGCGTTCGAGTGCCACGCATTCACTCTCGTTATTTTATTGAGCTTCTAAATCATATTTTGTTGTTTTCTTGTTGTATTATTTTTATTACATAATTATTACATAAGTTTATCGAGGTTATTCTACTCATGGAAATTGAGCGAAGGCTGGTCACACCAAAGAGTCGAATGCATGACTTTTTGCACGCCATCTTGCGTACCTAGTAGAACTACGTAGACACAAATCTTGTAATACTGCCATCTCTTAGTGAGTTTTAGAAAATGTTCCCCCTGCATGGTAACGTTAAACTTGTTGGAAGTCGCATAAGAAGTTTCACTTCGAAAATTAGCTTACCCGAGCAACTTCTTCTGCGTCACATAAGCCAAAAGGGGGTTTTCCCCGTTTCTGCAATATTTTTCATTGATGCTCCGCTCATAATGATCGTAGCGTGATGTTATATCGCTTATAGCGTACCACGCTAAATGGAGTATCCTATAATAGAAGATTTTTTCTATTCGAACCAATAGTTCCTGAGATTAGCGCGTCAATAGTATAGATTATTATATTAGTATAGATATGGTAAAAAAGAGGTTATTTTTGGGAGACGGGCGCCTAAAATCACCCGGAGCTGAAGCTGTTCCTCATACCAATTGCGTAACACGCTTTCTATCACAGTCCAATTTCCAATCCTTTGCTTCGTATGTTTGAAAACATCGTCTGATGAGTGTATAACGTGAGGTCGACACACGGAAGCGCGATTAACGCTTGTGCGACAAAACTGTACTGCGACTCACTATAGGTCGAATGCACGCTTGTGCGACAAATTGTAGCTCGACATCTCCCTAGTGCGACACACTGAAGATCGACATCACGGTGGTGCGACATGAATCTAGTGATAACTAAATCAAAGTCTGCTTATTTGAGAGTGGTCATGATAACAAGTTCTCACTGATTGACGACGTAAAAACTGCAATGAAAGTTTTTGAACGGTCAAATGAAAGGCATTATTACTTTATTAAAATTAGTGTGTTGCGTATTTATCCCGCAGACGCAATCATCATAATATGTCGATATGATCATTGTCTGCGGGATAAATGACGTTGGAGTGTGACTTTTGTTATGAAGATCCATCGAAGCAAATTCTCTGTACCTACCTACTTGCATACCGCGATAGTACCTAGTAAAGCCAAGAAACCATACCAATATTTAGGCCATTCTTTGCCTGTTTGAAACGTTGTGAGGGCATCAGAATATCAACCAACCGATTGTGATGAGATTTGGTACGTTGGTAATAATATTTCCTAGAGTAAAATAAAACATAGGACGAATTTAAGCTTGATTTTGGATCCGACGCGGGAAGCCACATCGCCCAGTTTAGTGTTTCTCATTTCTTCGACAAGTCATCGTTCCATCTTGTGAGTGTCCTTTCAAAGCTGATCCTTCCTAAAGATGTATCAGCTGCGTATTACCTATTTCTACAACAAGTCTTCGGCGTAAAGTCAACTGCTTGTTACGATCTACTACGTAACTAATTGTAAACAGATCCGTATTAGTTTTATTGTCTACAGTCGCAACTCCGTCCGTTCCGTTTCCTCGTCACAGAAAGACGAAATTGTGGTTTTCTAAACATTGTACTATAATGCACTCCATCAGCAGTACGTTTTCTGGAATTTAATTGAACACCCTTGACAAATATCAACATATCATGATTTCAAAGCGTTTTCCTACAATGATTTACAACTACAGAAATGACTAAAGCTTTTCAGTGGATCTATTCTGACTTCTCCATCATCGTTTTCGCTGAGGATGTTTCTTTTTCTAGGCCTGCAGGAAATTAAGAAAGTCGTATTCTGGTACAACTCCGAACATAGATTAACAATTGAATAATCCATTAGACAAAGTAAGACCTAATCTGCATTGAATTGCAGGAAGATGAGCCCATACTGTATTGTATTGTAATTACATTTTAACTTCCCAGTCTTGAATTAATTTCGTATTTTTCACTATCCTTAATGTTTCTAGCTTTGCTTATCCATATTCCTGCTGTTCTAATTCCTCGGTTGTTCTTAATCCACTGTGAGATGCGTTATTAACTAGTTTCTCGTTTTCCTTGTCATTCGCAAAGAGAAAAGACCAATTTTCTTGCAATAGGAACTTTATAAACTGATTCTAATTAGGTTTAGAACTTTCACTCGTTACTACTTCATAAACACCTTTGTCTATAAGTAATTGATTGAGATAGGACGATTAATTTGAATGAATGATCGATTTACTAATCGCGTCGAAGCACTTATTATTTAAATTTAAATTAATGCTGTTGTATTAGTTGTTCATGAGGTCAAATATCAACCTTTATATTCAAGACGCGTATTCTAAGGACGTCTGTGAAAATTGTGTTATAAATAGCCTATGTTACTCGGTAAAGATGTAGCTTTCCAATGGTGAAAGAATTTTAAAAAGGAAAGGACAATATGTATGTAAAGATATGTGATGATGATTATTTTGGTTGAGCCTTCACAAATTTCTTGATTCTGTATGTAAAAGAATACGGAAAATGAATACAGTTTGTAGTTTTGTATGTTTCTAATTTTATCTACCTACATCATAATTTAATTGACGTATGGTAAGAAACATTTCAAATACAAACAAATTAATAACGCTCATACATATTTCTAGCATTACGTGCTGTGCTTTTTAGATAAGCGCATTACATGCGACAGCCATAACTAATATGTTTCACACACGTCGTATGGGCAAACATGTCCGCCATGTAAATGCCATATTCAAATTATCCTCCATTGCGAAATTAAATAAAGACAGAAACAAAAAAAAGGCAGCTCATAGCATGCTTCACGGCTCCCCGCCACCCGCCCCGGGGTGTGCAGAATGAATAGACTTGCATAGAAGGGCGCAACACCCTCCGCAATCAATTGAACCCTCTTCTATTACTATTCGCCGTCCCACTTCAACACACACCATACTATATTCTCGTTCTTTCTCTATTTCACGATTAGATTGCGAAACACAGCGAGTGATGCCTCGGGCATCGTCACAAGTTATAAAAACAGAATTCTCGCGGGCGTTTACAAAGTTAATTTTACTCTCCGAAAAGTGCTAGTTTAACTTTATTGCGTACGACCTAAGGAATAGAAAGCATTGTTTTTAGTTTTTTTTAATGTGTTTTCCATTTGGGAATCTGCTGGATTGATGTAGGCTTCGATATTGATGATGACAGACAGATTAAATCGCGTTGATGCTTTGGGCGGGAAAATGGAAATTAGGAGGGAAAGTTATTACTTTGGGTTTGTCATCGTGCCATAAACAAGTTTGAATGGTTGTTTACTTGAGAAGTGTTGACTATCTATTCAATTAATGTGAATAACTTAGCTTAGTAACTAATTGGATGCCGAGTTTGATTAATTATGAATAAAAATGCTTAGTAATTTAAATCAAATATAGCTGAAACGTTGGTCCCGGCTGTCATTTGTAGATTTTTGACAGTTGTTACAGGTAGTCACTGGTCTGAACGTCTGACAGCCAGTCTCACCAAGGGGTATCGTATTACCCAGTACTAACTGAGTTGTGGAGGTCAGATAGGCAGTCGCTCCATGTAAAATTCTGGTATTCAGCTGCTTCCGGTAAGACTGGAAGCCGGACCCAATGAAGTTGGGAAAAGGCTAGGCAGATGAGATGATGATCTATGTTGAAAGGTTAAGTGGGTTTAAGTTTTGTTTTACTACAAATCATATAGTCCTTATCCATTAGACTAGTTACTAGATTCTAGCACTTTAAACCATCATAGACATCGCAACTACCAAAATATTCTGTTAATCAGAAACGCAGTATTTTCACCAATTCATTGATAAAATACTGCTTTCGACATACCATCGCTATTCAAGCAAACAACAACAAACTGCAGATCTTTTAGGATATCGTTTGATTTACTTATGGCGATACCTATGGCCATAGACCATACACAAGATAGGTACTACCGAACAAGGTCGTGGGTAGTACAGAACAAGACACAGAATTCGACCCAGTGGCACGCCCATTTTTATTTTGAAGATTCAATATGTAAATGCGTTTTCGCGAGTTGCGTTGAGTTGCGTTCGTTATTTAACTGCATTTTCTATCAAACTGTTTTATCTGTAATATTTGTAATAATAAAGTAGAAATATGATACATTTGCCAAGTATCCTTTTATAATTCACACAATCGGAAGCCTTAGAAACATCAAAGAGGAAGCCACTGCAATGTCTTGATAGATTTTTGGGTTCTTAACTACAAATCTGTCGATTTTAACAAGTTTCCTTTGCCGATTGATCTTTCATGGGATTAACCGAACAATGTTGTAGTATACTAGTAAAATCTTTGTCACAGATTCTGTCAATTATCAAAAGTAATTAGAGAATTAAAAGGTTTTACGCAGTTATGGCGCGTCCGGATCACTGCCAAAATTACGGTTTATCTAGTTTCTATGTAAATAAAACAATTTTTTGTTGTTGTCTATCACATAAGTGTGTACCTACGTATAATATTCCACCGATTTATTGATTTGAAACTTTGTTTAGCCGTTGTAAGCACGCTCGAAAAGGTTTCAGAGTTGGTAAACTATCCTCCACGCGGATTCAGCCGCGTGCAAAATCCAGAATTACATAAGTGAATTCTATTTATTTTTTCATAATTTATTAATGTAAATAACCAAGGTACATAAAAAAAGTGAACGAAGATTCAAACCTTGAATAAAAACAATTTTAAGAGCTACAGTCATATGTTTATCGTCGAGCAAAAATATAATTAGAAATGTTTGTGCGTCAATCCATTGGCAAGTAAGGTATTAAGCAGCCATATGTTAGCCTTTATAAGGTAACCCACGTCGATTCATTCTTTATTCTATGTCATTACAAATATTACTTTATGTTACCTATGTTACGGTATATAATGTAATGTACCTAATTAAAAATATACAAGGCAACGGCACGTTGGTCTGTGGAGGTTGCAGGTTTTTCGCTGTGGAATTGAATTCATATTTATTTAGGTACACTTAATTCAGATCTATTCATTTTAAATATGTTTCACTTTACTTACCAATTTATAAAAACTTTGGATAAAGGATTTTTATTTTTATGACATTTTTACCAAAAGATATTCACACATTTTTGTGCATAAACCTGTTCCCAACCTTTTTGCCAAATGCCTCTTATTTATCTGCATGACATAACCAACGATTTACAGACTTCTCGGGTGCCGTAATTTCTTCTTTAGTTATTTTATTTGATTGATCTATTTGCATTGCTACATATAACTCTTCAATAGCAAAAACTACGACATGCTAAATGTTTGTATTTGTTTTGTAAGTATCACCTGTGCTAATTGAAATTCATTTGCATAGTAGGTGGTACGGCTTTTGGCTTCAATGTCAGTTTATTTACGTCACCTGCCAACACCGGACAATGTTTAATCTAGATTTTTTTCATTTTATGTTTTTGGTAAGAGGTATAAAATAATTGCATGCTGCCAATGTGGTTTGAACAAATGCTATTTATAATTATGCTGTTAATATTTCTTTCGTTAGTACCTACGTTGTGGTATAATCAAAGAGAAAAAGAATAACAAGTTTTCCTGCATAGAACAATGGAAAGCATGCGATTGTGTCTCCTCTAGCGGATATTTTAAATTACTGTGAGCCGTCGAGCACCGCGCCACCTCGACCGACACGCAAACGATCTCAGCTACCAGGCTCTCAGAATATCACAACAGTCACAAGTACTATTCCATTATTGCCGTCTCGCTTACGCTATCGACGACCTCAACCCGATGGAACGAGGCAAATGGCCTTCTCAATTCCTGCTGCATGCCAAAGGGAATCGTCGGCTATTGAGATAAGACCCGTTCTACACTGTTATTCCGCGCATCGCTCAGTTTAAATGATCCCCATCGAAACCTCCATTGTGTGTGCTACGAAAATGGAAACGATTTTTGAAACACGTGAAGAATTTCTGTTATATTTCGTCAGCTTATGGTACCCTAATAACTTCGATGCTTACGGATCATTTTGGCGTGGTTGACATTCCTTTTTTGAAGTGGAGAATGCTTTGAAACAACCCGAGATCGGCGCGGCCGTGTCGTGTCTGTCTGATAAAAAATAAAGTGGAGGAAATTATTAAGCGGAATGTTTGGCTCGGCGATAGCGGCGCGGCGCGGTGCTGCGTCTGTTTTTATCAACATGTTGTCGGTAGTTCTCTACCGTCAGCGGAGCTCTCGTATCTTTGTGGGCCGCTATTCAACCGTAGGTTTTATTTACCCTTTTTGGATCTTCATTCAGAATAAATAATGAATGACGTAACATAGATACAGATACATATTGATGGACCTCGAACTTATTTGGTTCTTAGCATTCTGTTCCCGTTTATGTTATTTTTATCGCATCCAGCCAATAATAGAAATCTTTTTTCAATTTTAATCATTTTGTTAATGCAATTATTAATGTCCATCATCAATTCATCATCTATGTACATTGAATATTTTTATTGCATGTTTAGGAAAAACAAAGAGCAATGAAACGTGACCCACATCAATCAGTAAGCAAGCAAAGGATTTTTCCTGCACAGCAAAATTTATTTGTTGTTGTTGAAGTGGCGCCCATAGCAGTGGAATTTGGAACTAGACCGTCAAGATGTAATTGACTACGCTGCCAGTCCGATCACTGATGCGGTAGAGAAGATGGCGCGTGCCGCGACATAGCGGGCACTTTTACTAGGGCCGCATATACAGCAAGAGGTCAACCCGCCGCGAATTCTCGCGCCGCCGACGCGCGCCGTGCGGCGTGCACTAGTACGTCTAGAACGGTGTTTAAATTTTCTTTACGACTCTACGCATGTTGGACTCTGCGCTTTTGGAATAAGGGGCAATTTAGCGTGATGCATTTTATGATTATGTGGGTAAGTCAAGGGGAATGTGTAAGAATACCACCTGTGCAGTATGCTCGCCGGGTGAACAGCGCGCACTGCGCAACTCCCCAGACACACGATGTCACGCACGCTCGCTGCACACACAAGGCAGGCTGACGGGTGAGTAGTGAGACTAGTGAGTGGTGCTGGTGAGGACGTATTATGCAAACAATACCTACCGGACCGGCTCGTCGCGCCATCGCTAATAAAAGGCAAATATGCCATGTTTATGCGGAACTTGTTAAAGCATCAGTTCGCATTTGTTATTTAGATAAGCGAGCTAATGTCATCATACGTGTGCCCGAACAAATGAAAAAAACTCATTTGATCATTTAGGAGGCCGCCATTCATTGATATTCATGAATAGCACCAAAAGTCATTATACGAAAATCTACTTCGTTATGGATTAATGAAAATGATAGTCATTAAAAGTCATTATATTTCTTCATATACCTATGAAAAAAATATTGACCCATTAATTATTTTACTCCAAATAATAATATCCAAATACTTCCAATATTCCTGGCATACTTACACCGTAACAATTCATACATTATGCATGTATCTACATATTTCTAAAGAAACACAAAATGAACAAACAGCAAAAACTCAGTTCGCGCGAGTGTTGGGTTACATTCGTAAAATGAATAGACGGAGTATCTATTTAACCACAATACGAGTTCAGTTATGCACACAGTTACAGTTGAATCGCTTATGTACTAATGCCCATTTAATCACGACCTCTACGCGCGCTGTCAACGCCCGCTTTCATCATTCAATTGTAATGTAAATGTGGGGGCAGGGGAGGTCAACGTGACTGGAGGAGACGCGGTACGAGAGATTTCTCCGTGTATTCTGTGCTCCTAGTAAGCTGCGTACAGTGCGGCAGGTTGCGACCGAATCCGCGACCGTGGCGGCAGCGGCTGTTGCCGTCGAGCGGGGCCACGCGGCGGCCCGCGCCGTGGGAGGGTCCCCTGACAACAGGGCCCCTCGGCCGTCGTCCCTAGTCGCCGAGCAAACATCACTAAGTACCTACACATACCTACTGCCCACGGCCACTGAATGTTTACTGCTGTTAATAACGCCACTAACACAACACGATGGATAATACGCGCCGGAGCGTCCGCGATTGTTCGGATTCCTTTGTTTGCTCTGCCTGATAGTTAATACCTATCAAGGATTTTAACTTTCTGCTGTGTTTTATTATTTTATTAATTTTATCATTTCTTTGCTTTAAAAAATGAAAAAAAAATAGATTTGCTTGGTCACAGTTACTGTTAAATGATTGCAATTCTATTATAATGGATTCATGCTAGATTGCGTTTCCAATTTTTCTCAATTTGATTTGAAATCGATTCGTTTGGCTTGAAAAATAACGGTTGTAAGTATTTTTGTTTAGTTTTGCATCAGCATGTTTGTAGTAAATTATAATTGATTCTAGTTTCCAACGTTGTTCTTTTTGGAACAAAATTTCAATTTGTAATCGATGTTTTTAAAATGAGACTAAAAATCCAGAGATGTTTCTAGAAATATCTGATCGGATGATACTACAGTAGCGTCAGTTTCAGGGCTCACATCATTATAAATCACCAAGGTAAGAAATCCGAATTAGGTGTTGAATCAATCGAAACGAACTAATTGACACACTAATGACTAAACATAGAAAAGTAAGTATACTGTATAGAAATACGTATTGAATGGCATATTGACGCTAGCCACAGCTATCCACGGCATTGACATTTAGGCACTCTTTTGGTGAAATTGTCATGACAATTTGTATAAATGTCCCGGAATTTCGTGGATATGAAGCTCCTCAATTTGCTCCTGCTAGACGTGAGTGGTCATGGGCTCGTTAGTTTAAATTTTCTAATCCACAGAAAAATTCCAACGACTTTAAAATAAGTAGGTATATTTGGCTTATAACCTTATGTTCTAGCTCTCATCGAACTGTATCGACCCTGTGAAAACTTTTGTAGGATGTAGTTGTATGACAAGGTATGCTTTTATTGCATGATCCAAACCTATCCGGGTCTGTAGAACCATGTGGTGGATTACAGGCCACTCTCGCTCACCATAATACCCATAATACAACAATTTTCTTAACATTGGTCGATTGTTATCCACTAGTTACCACTGATATCTAGAATTTATCAACACTTGCGATACAGATATTCGAAATTAAAAATAAATTATTTTTAATTTCGAATATCTGAGTCTGCTTATTGTATTTGTGACCATAATCATCTACTTAAACTCCCTCCAAATATCCTCCTAATTTAACTAATTTCAGCTAATCAAGTCTTTTTCTTCCATACACAAGTCTACTTAAATTCTTCTTAGTAAACATGTTCTTTCTTTCTAGTCATATAGACCTGGGCTAAACTTTTTTTTAAATACCGTTATAGACGATGAATTATTGCCCCTGCCCCCGTATTCACAAACGCTCGGGTTCGATTTCGATTCGGAAAATCGTATTTCTATCTTGTTTTGGCATTATGAAAGTGAGCGAGATAGACATACGACTTTCCGAATCAAAATCGAATCCGAGCGTTTGTGAATACGGGGGCTGGTCTAATATTATTTTCTCTTCACAAAATCTGTAATTCTACTTTTGTGATCCCTTTAATTTATAGAAGTCGCATTTTGTTTTCGACATTACAATTTATTTTTCCAAACTGCCTAAAACTTGAAACTTGTTTTAAACATTGATAATTAAGTTGTTGGATTGAAAATTTGCATTTTAATCGTCAAGTTTATGTGTTAGGAATTTGATATTAAAAGGTACCTAGCGAAGTAGCGACACAAAACCTGTCGATATTTTGTAGAATTACATTTGTTATTGGTAAAATATTTTGTTTTTGCTTCGCTTCTTTAAATTTATAACATTATTCAAATTGTTTTCATCCTATAACCATGCATGACTGATGATAAGAGTAAAGGAAGACCAAAGATGGATGGCCTGTGTGAAGGATGATATGACAAGAAGGGACGTGTCTGATTAGATGACAAGTGATAGTCTATACTATCTATTCTTCTATAAGAATAAGAATTGCTGCAGCGACCTCAAATAAATTGGAATAAAAACTCATGATTAAGACATCAACTCTTTGAAGTACTGTTTACTTATTGCGTACTCTCTAGGCAAAAGTAAGTAAAGCTGCTTTTAATTAATGACCGTCTCTACTTTTTGAATTTTATCTGGATATTTAATACTACAGTTTATTAAATGTCGCGAGGCCCACTCCCGCTCTCCGTTCACAGCAATAACATTTCCATTATTTTTATTTCCTTTTCTACTGTCGTAATGTCGTATTATTACCAACTTATTATGCGGGTACATCGTAAACTTATCTCTAAAAACAGAATTTAAAATAAGAAGTACTAAAACAGACGAACTTGTTTCCTGCGGTCGCTTCGGGTTCCTCCGGCTAACAGCCGGAAACAGGCGAATAGCCGCATCTCTTTCTAAAAAGGTATGTTAGACAAGGAAAGATAAATAAATTCGACAGCTGCGAAGCGTATTACTGTTTATCTGCAGTTTTGATGGACGAATTTTATTTTTATAGTATTCCTGAAAAATAAATGAATGTCAGAGTAACGAGAAAATTATTCACAAGAGGTAGAAAGTCCCGGTTTAAATGCCAGTCTAATTGATGATTATTTTTTTCTTGTTTTGAGTATTTAGTTATTATATGTCTTGCAACTCATTGTGGCATTATTCTACTCCTAGTTGGCTCTACCTATGTTATTTGACTAAATATGTGCATCTCTCAATAGGTCACAGCCGTGATCTTAAAAATGCTTTCTGGAATGTCATTTCGTAATTTTAATATAGCTTAGCTTTAATATAGCTTAGCTTATATAGCCTTTAGTGGTCCACCTTTATTTCCTTTTGTTTTGGTTAGATCTGGTGTCAGGCCTCTGACATAGCTTTACATGCCGTCAAGAAATATTTCTCAGGCTGATTTGGTTAACACACGATGTTTTCCTTCACCAAAGCAAGAGATAATTTTATTTATTTAACTATTTATGTACCTACACACGTAATTCTGAGAAAAATAAAGGACCAGAAAATAGGTACAAAGGTGATGCTTCTTTCCAAAGAAATATCTTCCAGCATACCTGCGAAAGGATTATATTAAAAAAAAAGAGATGCAGACATGATGTGTAAAAGAAGAAGAGAAAATGGAATACATAAAACATAGAGCAAATAACTTTTTAAAATATCAAACACAATATAAAAATATACTAAGTAACGTACAAATACAATACAAAGACTAAATATATACCATAATATAACTAATATAAAAACAAAAAAATAAATACCCATGCAACTATGACGCAATGGAAAGCCAAATGTTCTTTTACTCTTCTCTTGAAAACTGTAAAAGTTTGGCAGTCACTTATGTCAGGCGGATGTGAATTTCACAACCGCACAGCGTGAAGGAATAGGAGTAGAAGTCGGTAGAGTGAGCGAGTTTATACATTGGTCCACCTGGAAGTCCCTGAGGCATCTGCGGATCCAAGTGGGAAGATGTTACTTCAACCTAGCAAAGGTAGACCCACCTTGATCGATCAGCGGCGGGGCGTTGGTAAGCTGTGTCACACAACTCGCAGACTATGCTCCATCCTGCCCGTGAGCCCCAAAATAAGCAGTCCGGGCGACATCCGCGCTGCTACCGACGAAGCCGCGGAATTGACGAAGTCTTGGGTCAATAAAATATTATATCGTGCCAGCGACACGAAGAAGAAGAAGTACCGGGTTTTAAGGATATTTTTTTGGGTTTAAAGAGTAGCCACAGAAAATATTTCTTGTCCAGGAGGGTTAGTAAAAACATAAACTATTCAGGAATGAGTCGATTCGAAAAACCGCATTGGGAACGTTAAAACGTATTATACTTAGCGATGTTTTAAAAAATTCGTATGGTGCAGGCCTGGTTTACCAAGTAGTAATTAGTCTTACCAAGAGGAATTATTTTTCCCAGTTACTCGATTGTGGAGGTCTGATAGGCAGTCGCTTAATGTAAAATAAAAATACTGATACTCAGCTGCATCCGGTTAGACTGGAAGCCGACCCCAAGATAGTTTGGGAAAAGGCTAGGCAGATGATGGTGCAGACCTGGCTTAAACCATCAACCACTACATAATAATATACTGTCGTAGTTTATAACCACATGGTTTGTATGGATTTCCACCCGGATGAGATAGTTTTTATTAACCGTAGTAAATAAATAAAATATCTGCTTGGAAATTTAATTAATTTCGGGTCATTCCTTTCGTTCTATAAAATCAGTTTACTAAACCCGTTGGTGTAAATCGCGACTCGTGCGCGAACGAACGTTTAGCATTATTGAGTTTGACCACAAATCCACTATTGTTGTTTTCAAACACTCTTAATAAAAAAGCCTTAGAATTTTATATCAATTCAAGTCAATTGTTGAGGTTTTATATTCAACTTGGTGTTGGCCCTCGAAATTATTATAAGAAGTTATTTCCCTATTCGAATCGGAAGGGTTTGCTTTATCTAAAATAAAAGAAGCCTGAGCCTAATAACATCAGCCATCTGCCAATAAAAGACGCCGCGCCGTCAAAATCGGTCTAAATTCACATTCGAAACTACAGGGGAGAGACTTTTTTCTTGCAGACCTTGAAGGAGGGAAGTGGAACTTATATTTTTCCTACTCCTCCGCTATGCGGGATCCAAGACAGTTCAATTGTTTGCCTTGGACTTCATCGAGCTTCATTGTCTCGGCGCATTTCTGGTGGTCACCCCTGTTGATTTGAGCTTTCAGGAGTAGCGGTGTCTTAGCAATAGAGTGGCGGAGAGGTTCCAAAAAAAAAAGACCAATCTTGATAAATTCTCTGTTGATACTCCTATTTTGACGCGGGAATCACCATAATAACAAGCAATACTATCATGGTGTCTTTTGAAATAAGCCCTGAAATATTTATCTATACCGTCCAGGGCTTCTTCCATAAGATCGACGAGGATTTCAGTGTTGAATTTAGTTAAAGCAAATACTACCTACTTCAATCTGCTGATATTTCTTGCAAAAATCTTTTAATAATAATAATAATAATAATTTCTTTATTCGAGTATCCATGACTCAAAAACTGTTAGTAAAACTTAAGACTATGTTAGTAAGCACTAATAAAATAAACAACACAATGGATCACCGCTGCGCCAACCCGTGAGAAATCGCACAACAGCGACCAACATAAACACAGTCTAGGCGACTTGCTATCATGCTTAGGATACTGTTAGTGCTGCCCCACACCCTGCGCACCAGGGAAGCGCACCTTTTACGCATTATCGTGTAAAAACAATCCACATGCGCATCTGCGAACATCCCCGACGCACTACAGTAGCGGGGCAGCCCCACCAGCATCCTAAACGCGTTATTATACTGAACGCGGAGAGCACTGTATGATCTTCGCGTACATCTAGCCCACAGGCTGCACGTGTAAAAAGAAGTACAGTACGCTCGAAAGAGCGTGACTTTGACTGGAAGTGAGCATCGTGCAAACCTGCGAACCAACATGTTCGCTCTAACCGACAATGCCCTCCGCTCACGTTCAATGTCATCATCGTCTTTGAGGTCAGGGGTCAACACATGACCAAGGTATTTAAACTTTTGGACTCTCTGCAATGGTGTGCCATACAACAGTACAGGAGGCACTCTGTCAGGGCTTTTACCCCCAGCCTCAAAGACCATGACCACAGATTTTTTACAATTATACGCCAATCCATGTACTTTGGCGTACGCCTCACACTGGGCAACCAACTTCCTCATTCCACAGACTGACGCACTCAGCAGCACCATGTCGTCAGCATAACTGATATTATTGACACAGATACCGTCCACGTAGCATCCAACCCTGGTACTGCTGAGCTCGGCAATCAGCTCGTTTATATACAGGTTAAAGAGCGTAGGTGAGCTCAACCCACCCTGCCTCACCCCACATTCCAACCCGTATGAACGAGACAACGACCCAGCCCATCGTACAGCGTTGATCTGGTTTCCATACCAAAACTTATAAATATTTAGAAGTTCTGTGGGTAAATTAAGCTGTTCTAACTTACTCCATAACACATCATAGGAAACCAGATCAAAAGCCTTAGATAAGTCCAGGAAGCAGGCATAAATAGGCGTCTCACGCTTCGCGTAGTATGTGACAGCATGCTTAAGACACAACACTGCACTCTCAGTTCCCAACCCAGTCTTGAAACCAAACTGGTTGTCATGTATGGTTATTCTCTTATTCAGTTGTGCATTAAGCATGCTGTCAAACACTTTTGACAGCACAGTCGCTAGCGAAATGGGCCTGTAGTTACTGCTGTCAGAGAGGTCACCAGTTTTATTTTTAGCGATAGGCACAACCACTGTTCGCATCATCTCACTAGGCATATAACCATGACCTATACAAAAGCTATAGAGCATAGCAAGTACCCTAGGCAAGTGAGGGCCAGCATATTGGAGGTGCTCGATGCTAAGCCCGTCATGGCCGGGGGACTTACCTCTAGACATTCGTCGAATCGTTCGAGTAATCTCTGCAGCCTTAAATTTAACCCCTATTTCCATCCCGGGCGTAACATCGGGCACCGACCGCGACGTGCCTAGAGGAGATTTTACAAAAAACGCCTCTTTAAAAAGATTGGCAATGTCTTCTGGCTCACTCATGCCACCGACGCTCACAGGAATGCCCGGTCTGGCTTTCAGTTTATTTGTATTTTTCCAAAAACTACGAAAATCATTCTTAGCGTGATGTGATGCTAGAATGTCCATTTTAACTTGGTCTTCATGGTCTTGGCACCACTTCAACCTCGACTTGAATATTCTTCTAGCCCCACACATTTCGTTATAAAATATCCCACTCGTAGGTTTACCATACCATGCCCACAACAGATATTTCTGCCTAGCTTCCCTGTGAGCCTCAGCAACATGTTTGTTCCAGCCAACAATTACGCGCCTTGAACGTCTATCGGCGCTTCCCCGACCAGCCAATGCAGCCACACTCAAAGCGTGTATTATGTCTGCATACAGCTTATCAATAACAATTCTGTGATTTGGATCGTTACACATATTGCCACAACATCCTCCAAGTTCGTGTGGGAAGTCAATTAGTTTTAATCTGTCATGAGAGTTACGCTGATAATCTTCTATCTGATTTTGAGTTCTTTCCCCCCACACAACCTTGCTAACACATACATCATTGCCACATTTCTTTGGAAGAATCACATTCAAATCACATTCGATAACCAGTGGCAGATGGTCAGACCAAAGCACATCATAAACTACATACACATTCCTGACAGTGGTCACAGCTGCCTCTGTCACTACACAGTGATCGAGCCACCTCTTTGAGCCATGCGCCTCACTCAAGAATGTGTATGTGTTCGAATGTAATCCTAACATTTCTGTATCAATGCAAGTCCATTTTTGTTCATTACTATAGCTGGCAAGTTCGACATAAAATAATTCTGATGGGTGCGCATTAAAATCTCCTAACATATACACATAATCTATATTACAGCTATCAATTATCGCACTCACCGAGCTCAAGACGTCCGTAAAATCCATTAAATTCCGTGTAATGTCCGTGGGCATGTAAACACTAAACACTAAAAAGGATTTATCCCCTAAAACAATTTTCACGGCACATATACGTGAATTATCGCACTGCACAACAACAACATTTTGGAACAGACTTTTTCTCCACAGCAAGGCGACGCCACCGTAGGGTCTACCAGGTTTTAGGTTTCGATCATTAATATTTAGATACGCAGTTTTATAATTAATCAATGGTGCGGCAATCACCAAGAGTAAGTAGTAAATGGGCAGACGACACAATTAGTTGCCATCGGGGGAACACCTGGGTTAGGCTGGTACAGGACCGTGGAGCGTGGCACAAGAAAAGAAAGGCAGGCATACCCCAGCAGTAGATGATTTCAGGCTGTGCATGATGACGATGATGACGAAATAGTAAATCGTGTATCTTCCGAAAAATAAGATACCATGTGTATGAGTATCTTTAGAAGTGTCTTTCTGGACACTTTAGGGCTTCATCACAAGATCGACGATCTTCTGCCGCGTTTTTCCTAACCAAATTGGGGTTGGCTTCCAGACTAACCGACAAAGCGGCAACTAAAGACGACAGGAGGCCTACTCTCTTTCTCCGAAACGTAACTTCGGCAACGAACGAAAATTAAACGTAGTTACGTTTGTGACCCTATTCTATATAATTTGAGGAAGCACATAAGAAGTTCGAATTCACAGACAATTAACGTGAACGAATGTATTGAATGTTATTGTGTGCGTCCGCAAATTATATAGAGTAGGGTCACAAACGTAACTACGTTTAATTTTCGTTCGTTGCCGAAGTTACGTTTCGGAGAAAAAGAGTAGGCCTCCTGGAGCTATAGTGCTGAATTTTGTTTGTTAGAGCAAAAATCACTAGTTACCTTCACTAATCTATAGGTCTTATATTATAAAGCTTAAGAGTTTGTTTGTTTGGTTGATCGCGCTAATCTCAGGAACTGCTGGTTCGAATTGCAAAATCCTTTTCGTGTTGTGTAGCCCATTTATCGAGGAAGGCTATAGGCTATATATCATCACGCTGCGACCAATAGGAGCGGATCATCTGAACAATTTTGCGAAAACGGGAAAAGGTGACGCAGACGATGTTGCGCGGGTCAGCTAGTCGTGTTATATTTACTGCTAAAAGCTTATAGCTACTGATCGTGACTGCACAATAACGTCTCCTGTGTAACGATTTATTATTTTTAAGTGCTGCACCAAGTGTTAATGGCGCCGTTTTAAATTTTTGCATGTATCGCGTAATGGTGAGGCGTGCTTTTGGTGTTTATTTTAGAGATTTTTGTTAAGATCACGTATTCAATTAGGTAGGTCCTTATACAAATAAAAAACCTTGGATAAACCACCTATAAAAATGTAGGTACGATAAATAATCACAGGTATTATACATATAAGTTTAGTATTTTAGGAGTAGGGTAGAAGTCGTAGCTATAGGTTCTTTAAACAAAAATTCAATGTTTTTTCTGTTGCTTTTTTGATGGCTTTGGTTTAAAGCATCATCAAAACCACGATATTGGTTGCCTGGTTCCACTTACTGCTGAAAAAAGGCATCCACTATTTTGTGTCATGATCCTCCTCTTTCTACCATCTCTTGGCAACCATTCCAATAGGGCTTTGCTCCGTAGTATAAGGAAGATTAAGGAAAACATTATCTAAACTCTAAGCTGAAGATCTTGTTGAACGCGCTAATCTCGGGAAGTACGGGTACGATTTGAAAACATCTTTTAGTGTTGGATAGCCCATTTATCGAGGAAGGATATTTGCTAAATAACATCACGTTACAACCAATAGGAGCGGAGCAGCAATGAAAAATGTTGCAAAAACGGGGAAAATGTGACGCAGACAAAGTTGCGCGGATAAATGATAAAAAAGCGTGCAGTTTAATAAGAATGAACACTTAAAGAGCCTTTCGACCTGAACCTTACAAATACAAGCACAACAACATTCCAGTTTTAATTAGTTCACAGAAAATACTTTTCCCAAAAAAAGCAAGGCTTGGAGCGTTTTCTTTGGAAAAAAATACAAAAACCACGAAAATAAAAAACAAATGGAAAATTATCTTTATATCATGTAAAAAAATAATTTGATTTTTCCTTCAAAAATAATCAGGCACTCCAAGTTAAGGCCGCCTTTCGTCCAAGAGTACAAAGACCCAGCTACGAGGGGACGGCAACATCGCACGACCGCTATATCGATCCTCTTTTACACACTGCCAGCAAAACAAGCGCTTTCATATTATTCTGCTACTCGACGCAACTTTTACTAATGCGCTGTAGCGGCTTTCAATGTATTTATACAATGTTTACGCACTCGGTTGTCATTTGAATTTCAAGCAGTGTGGTGCTGTAGGAATTTTTCGACGCTAAACGTTGCTGTATAATCAAGCGATGAAGCAGACGTGGTATATGAAATGGTTTGTAATGTGGGTATGTGTGAGTGAGGGTTAGTAGGGTTGCCAAACATACTGTCAGAAACAGCGTTTAACTTTATATTTAACCGACTTCTAAAAAAGGAGGAGGTTTTGTATTCCACCAGTATCTTTTTGAAGTGAAACTTCTTATGCGACTTCCAACAAGTTTAACGTTCTAATGGAGGGGGAATATTTTCTATTACCCACTAAGAGATGGCGCTATAACAAGATTTGTGACTACGTAGTTCTACTAGGTACGCAAGATGGCGTGCAAACAGTCATGCATTCGACTCTTCGGTGTGACCAGCCTTCGCTCAATTTCCATGAGTAGAATAACCTCGATAAACTTATGTAATAAAAAGTGTACAACAAGAAAACAACAAAATATTATTTAGAAGCTCAATAAAATAACGAGAGTGAATGCGTGACACTCGAACGCATGCGTGTAGTATTACGAAGTTTCACTTCTTCCGCGCGGAGGGACTCCACGCAGTATTTTTAAAAAAAATTGCTTTCTATACCAATTGAAAAACCCAGTAATCACAGAGAAATCAGTGTAAATAAATATTTCAAAAATGGTGCTGGTGGAATACATAAACTCCTTCTTTTTAAGAAGTCGGTTAAAAATACAAAATTCCCTATTAAGTCACTTGCGTTGCAATGTTTATGTATAAAATGTGTGGCAACCCTAGTGAGGGATGAAACAGGGCACTCTATGGAGGGTGGCTTATTTCTAAAAGACCGAATGTGTCTGGTTTAGACGAAAACTACCTACACAAACGCCTTACAGAGTTAACTGTGGTTTTCTTTATATGGGAACGAGGTCTGTGGTTTGTAGCCATATAAGGCTAGTAATTGTTACTCGACAAGTATAGAACATTAATCATGACTAGACTATTAAACTGAATATGGATGTTAATGATACTTAATTAGGGGAAACCTTCGTTTTATTGATTGAAACCTACTTTAACATTGGAACCGGTAGTTAGGGAAAACTAAACATGAACAAACCCCTGAAATGCCTGAGGGGCACCGAGAAAAAGTGTCATTATATCAGTGATCAAGATGATAGAAAAGACAATTTATTGATTTGAGATAAGCCGACGAAAAACATCATCAATTCTATCGGATTTATTCAAATGTTTAAGAATCCACTAAATACTATAAAAAAATAAAAAAATAATACTTTATATCAGACCTTGATCCATATGGTGTTAGTAATACTCACTACTTATAAACTATGTTAGTAACAAACAACTAAAACATGAACTAACTACAAACATTTACAAAAACCGACTAAATTAAGGCTAAAACTAAGTACCAACATACTATACAACGACGACAATAGGACACTTTAACCGTCAAAGTACTTATCCACATCGCTGTCATCCAGGAATGTACCCAGAAGCCTGGTAGCATTGCTACGTTGAATGGCAATGCTAATTCTTTAGCCAAAGAAAGAACCAGCACTCTGGTCACGCGAAGACTTGACCAGTCGGTGAGAGATTTCCTTAAAAAGGAGACGCGCAGTCGGCTCCATGAACCGAGTGTTTCGACCCCAAACGGCATTCTGTTGAAAGTAGTAGAAAAACGTTTAAAACTTGTCTAGGTCCGTAGAAGAGTCGACGATATAAGTATTACTTCCTAATAGTACTAAAACAATACGATTAAAACAGGATTTTAATCGTATTGTTTCTGGATTGCTCGCATAGCCAACTCCAGTAACTGAAGAAAGAGATTACATGCAAGCTGTGTACAGACCCTTCACGAAGTCGACAACCAAGCATTTCTGCACATCAAGCTAAGTTACTCAACGCAAAAAAAAATGCTTGTAAACAATATTGTTTTGGGTGAAAAATCACGGTTCGCGGTAGGATTCAATTTAACGCACTCGAAATATTGTGCTGATGGATGCATTAAATAGTGGTAACTAGGAGAGCAGCGGTGGCCCAGTGGTGGCAGCCCCGACTTACGAGCACTAAGCCGTGGGTTCGAACCCAGGCAGGCGCATTACTTTGTGTAATTTATTTCATCACCGCTGCTCTCAAAACGGTGAAGGAAAACATCGTGGGGAAACCGGCATGTCCTAGAACTAAACATTCGAAGACATGTGACATCTACCAACCCGCACTTGGCCCGCGTGGTGGATTACAGCCCACTCCCCCACATAGAGAGGAGGCCTGCGTCCCAGCAATTGGAACATTATAGGCTGACAATGATGATTATGAACTAGAAGGTTCCCAGGTATGGTCCAGAACAAAAAAATATTGCAATGACGTGAGACAAGCTCCTTACCGCTACGTTAAGTGTATTTTTAAATACGTTGTATATCGTTCACGTCACGAAGTCACAAAGAAAAAAAAATATAACCGACTTCAAAACAAAAAAGTTGAAAATAATTGTACTTTCGTCAGTCGGTGACTTGTTTGTTTCATGTACTTGTTTGCCACCGACTTCCGAAAGTACAATTATTTTCAACTTTTTTGTTTTGAAGTCGGTTATATTTTTTTGTAAAAAGTTTTTATTTTACCCTTTTCAGTTGTGGTATCTTACTTAAATTCTTATCTAGTATCATTTTTACTTTGTAACTAGACACCAGCACATCGTCCATACATACGTGAAAGGACAAAATGCATAATAAAGAGGATAACTCAAAAAGTACCTAAGCAAAGATAATAAAATTCATATGGGCCCACCGGGCAAGCTTTCTCTGCCAAATGAATGAAGAATCATGTAAATCGGTCCAGTCATCACGGAGAAATAGGTGTACGTGATAAATTTACATACAAATAAAATTAAAATAAAAAACATATAAAATGAAAACTACGGGGCCAAACTATATCACATTTTTATGGGACCAAATAGCAACTATTCCGCATCAAACTAAAGAAGCATTACGCAAATCGGATCATAAATCTCAGCGTAATCGGTATACATTCAACAAAAACTAATCGAATTGATAACTTCCTCCTTTTAGAAGTCGGTTAAAAATAGCAGACATAATTGCTGCGGCCTTTTATATCCATTCATCTTCCTTTCGGAAATGCGTCGGGATTTGTACAGTTTAACGAAGGATATTTCCCTGAAGCCTATTCCTACGACGTCATATCACCAGAGATATATTAAGCGATAAATTATGTGATTGACGAGTCATTTAATTGAATTTTCAGGATATTATATACGAACACCTAAGTTGAAAGTGTTAACATACGGCGTGTATCAGACATGCGTCGTTATATTATAAAGGGTGTGGTATGGTGTCAAACGGAACCACTATCTCCATACGAATTTAATAAATATACGGTGAACTAAAAATTGAAATTGGCTTCTTCGTCGTTTTTTTCTGTATCAATAATTACAGAAAAATCGCACAGAAACTCGCAGAACTCGGAGAAAAACTGATGGAAACGATTCAAGGTAAAGAGAAGGTTATAATTTTATATTAAGGGAGGTCTGCTGAATAGATGAGCAAATTGGCACTTGACCACCTTAATCGTAACCAAGGAGCGGATTCTTTGCAAATGAGAAATGTATCGGTTCGAGTGTTTAAAACAGCTTTCAGTGTCTTAAACAGACACGGGCAATACCAAGGTGGTCGCAGAGCCACTGATGCCCACAATGCATAGGCATACATATTTAGGCACTTTCAGTATTACAGGTTGTGGTTTCGGAGTTAATAGTAACTTTTCTGAACTCGGAAGAAACTTAGGCGAACGGACCTCACCTCGAAAAGAAGCATTATTTTTTGTATATAGTAATTTTAACATTCACAAAATTCTATGTGAAGCCATCTATTACATAATTATGTTGATTCACTTTTCATTTAGTGTTTGATGCGCGTAGATCGCGTTCACAGTACCTAATGAGTCTGCTGCTGCAAAACGGCTCCTTGTCGAAGATAGGGTTTGATAGCCTATCGGCAGACGCCTTCATCTACTTGCTGAAATAGCTGAATATTGCTTGAAAAGACTGTCAATGATAGGCGGGTGTTGGAGAGAATGGCCGCATCAATGGCCATTGCTCCATAAAAAACTACCCTGGCTACCGCTACTATTTCTTATTAAAATCTGCCACCTTGACATCTGTTGCCTTGGCTGACCTAGAAGTCTTTAAATAGACTCCGGATCCAGGTTAGTCGCAGCCAGGACATTTTACTCAGGTGGAGTTTTATTGATGACTCTACCCTGGAGTGTCAATGTGGTGGTGTTCCACAAGCGATGGGGCACTTAATATTGTGTCCTGCGTGTCCTGTTGTTTGTACATTACAGGAACTGATGGACGCTACTGAAGGCGCCAAACTAGTGCGCAGTTCTGGACCGACACAATTTAGATTGCCATCGACACGCTTAGAAGAAGATTGCTTACAGACTAGGCATCAATAGTGGTGGTAGACAAAGTAGTTGTCATTCGATGACAATAGATATCTACCGTATCTACTATTGTAGTAGATAATATTGCAAAACCTATTTGCTATTTTATGGTTGATCTTATTGGATTCAAAAGTAGCCTTATAGCTTATTGCTCACGAGTAACGATTGACTAGTGGTGGACAGTCACCAGCTCTTCTGTCTCTGATTCTGAAACTCAGGCTGTCTTCTTAAGCTCTTCCCCTTTACGGAAGGAAGCTACTCGCTGTGGCTTAGGCTATGCAAGTAGTATTTTTAACTCCTTTCCGACTGCCAATAAAAAGTTTGTGACCATTTTTGTTTCTTATTCTGATACAACTTCAAGACAAGCATCTAGATCCTTTTACATATCCGTCTATCCTTTACTTTTATGGATTTTTTTATACCTTTATTACAGAGTGTGTTATGTACTTATTTTTATAAAACATCTGATTTTATTCATCATCGGTTGCCAGCATCAATACTGATTGTAAAACCTTGCATGAGAACATTTACAAGTTCCTTGTGTAATCCAAATCCCCTACAAAGCAAAGCAATAACAATAATACCTACAACGTACCCCAAACAGCGTTGGTATCCCTGTATCTCATCAATACATTGCTTTTATCTCTTAAAATACAGCCTCTTTAGGTAAGGGCAGGCTCGCTGTAAATTACCGCGTTTATTGCCCGGGCGCAGTCTGACTCTGTACCCGCGAGCCCGCAAGCCGTAACACGTGAAATGCATGACCAATCAAAATACCAATGTCGGGTCACGCACACACGCACAACGTAACCAACGAGTATATGAACACGGGATGTGTGTATGTGTGAATGTGAAATGCATTAAAGTGCGTATGTGTGTGTACTGGGCGCACGCACACATGTAAAGTGATCAGTGAGACGGAACACTCGTTCGAGGGATAACGGAGGGCTCACATTTATCAAGACGGATTAGTATGGATGTGCTCCTAATATTTTTCGTTTTTACCTTTTTTTTAAGCAATCTATTTTTTTTTTTTTATGGATGACTAAGATGTTTTTGTACTCGATCTCAATAGTTGTAATCACAGCTTAGTTCGATACGATATCGATACTTCAACTGAGTCACAATCAAGTTATTTTGCATTTACAACAGCGTAACGCAACGTGATAGCGATTGCGGTTGCAACCGCTTGCGTAATACATTGAATTATTAAATTACAAGCGAGTCAATTGAACGCACTGTTATATAAAGCAGCCAAGCAAACTGAGGAAGTATTGTGAGCTAGGTCAGCATTCTAGGTTATGTATCATAATGCAATGTTGATTGTGAATCATAATAATTCAATTATTTGTAATGTTAATTTTGTGTCGTAATTCCTTTGTTACTTGTTTGATTGACATTTGTATGAAGTAATTGTAGTCGGTATTTTCATATGTGTTGACAACCTGTAATGAGAGACACCTTCACAAATAAATTGACACCTTTTTTTATTGTTACTCATTAATCAAGAGTAGCAGTTCTTTTGATTCTCTGCTATCTGAAATCTATTTGTTGTAATTTAACATTCTGCCTACAGAAGAAAGAATACTAACTATTAAAAAAACGGAGAGGCTTTCCCTTCCAATCTCAAAAACTATGCAGTAAATATCCAAATCGAATTTGGACTTTAATATTTCATCCATGAAGATTTAAAAAAAGACTATCTTCTTTTCAGAATTGCCATAAAAGGCCCTACAGGAGACAAATCAACACTCTAGCAACATATCACATTATCATCGCTTCGATCAATTCCCTCAAAACCCAGAATAATCGCCCGTCTTATCCACACTACGAGAGCCAGGCGTCAGCTCGAGCCCCCGCCCACATAAAAAATGACATCTAAATAAATCCATTAGAAGCCGCTCTTCCTGCCAGAGACCCTTTTGTTGATGGCGCCCTGTTTTGACAGCCACGACTTATGATTTGTGATGAGCAACATGCTATATTAACTCTGATGATATAAATATGTTGGTTGAGAATGGATTTGATATGTAAAACAGATGGATTGTGGTTGATGTTTTCTTTTTATGGGAAGACTTTGGTCTTCGTTAGATGTATTTTTTTTTATGTTCTGTAAATTGTATCTGTTAAATCTCTTTACCAATTTAAAGCTTCATCATCATCATCATCATCATCAGCCTATAATGTTCCCACTACTGGGAAACAGGCCTCCTCTCAATGAGAGAGAGGCTTTGATTCCACCACGCAGGACCAGTGCGGGTTGGTAGATGTCACATGTCATCAAATTTTTAGTTCTAGGACATGCCGGTTTCCTCACGATGTTGTCCTTCACCATTTTGAGAAGAGTGAAAAATTAAATTACACAAAGTAATGCGCCTGCCTGGGTTCGAAGCTACGACTGACTGCTCGTAAGTCGGGGCTACCGCTGCTTTTTAAAGCTTAAAAACGCAATAAACGGATCAGGAGGTAATTGTTTGAAGAGTTTGCTGTCAATTCCTCATTGAAGTGAGCACCAAAAGTTGATCAGTCCTAGTGGCGTAGGAAAGTGATGGAGCTAGACGACGTGTATAGCTCCGTCTCTTTTTCACTCTGGAATGAGAATGGAACAATAACGTTTTAAGACGTCATAGTACCCCCCCTAGTCAAGCCTCTGGAAACTGGTGAAAGAATTTGTGACGAAGATATAAATAATATTTAAGTAGTAAAGTACATTTTTATGTATTAAGAATGGTGATCAGTGCATTGGTCCAGGTTCGTCGGGAGAGAATTTTTTGGTTTGCTGACTTTGCTCATACCGTACAAACTTATGTACCTACTGTCGTAAGAAACCAAAGGCATGAAGGCTCTCTTCGTTTTCTTGCCGCGCCGCCGTCGATTTGCTTCTTACACTGTCTTCGCCTTTTCCCCTGTAGTCTACTAAGTCAACTTCTTATTTAATTCAAGGGGTGTGCCACTAAATTCACCAATTCACGATCATCATCATCATTAGCTTATAATGTTCCCACTGCTGGGACACAGGCCTCCTCTCTATGAGAGGGAGTGGGCTGTAATCCACCACGCGGGCCCAGTGCGGGTTGGTAGATGTCACATGTCTTGAATTTTTAGTTGTAGGACATGCCGGTTTCCTGACGATGTTTTCCTTCACCGTTTTTGAGGGCAGCGGTGATGAAACAAATTACACAAAGTAATGCGCCTGCCTGGGTTCGAACCCTCGGCTTACTGCTCGTAAGTCGGGGCTGCCACCACTGGGCTACCGCTGCTCTCCAGCTCACGATAGCAGACACCAATAAAATCTTTAACCGCTCAATCTTCCCCGGTGGCCGTGAATCTGCGTGTTTACATGACCCAGCTAAACCTTTTGGTTGTAAATTGTAATAAAATCTTCAGTTAAGATGATTAAATCATCAAAATTACACTTAAATCATGCATGATACGGATTCTTATGAGATTAGACAGCTTCTACCTTTTACCGCGGTTCGTACCAATTCTTCACTAGGCAAATATCTTCTTCTTGTAAGAGTTTAAAACAAAATGTGGTAAGTAAAACATCGCAAAACGTTATCAAATAAATAGACTCCGATTAAGAATACCTGAGAAATAGAACACGAGGTGTTACAGACGTTAATAAATGACAAAATCATTATTGCTGAAGACATCCAGCAATAATTCACAGAGATCAATCAGAAATGACACGCGTAACTTTCTTTCTAAGCGATTTTTACTCCCAAAGCTACTGAATTGGGAGACAATAGATCGTTAGTTGTTTGGCGAATTATTGGCAATTGCCAGAGGGATCGCAATCCTATTACCTAAGTCCGGGGACAGTCTGGGGCGGTCTATGTCGAGAACCAGTAAGCCGATTAAGGTGTTAGCAGGATTTAAATGTCACTTCAGTAGGAAAGTCTTCGCGTTTATTGAATATTCTGTTTCAATTTTCTTCAATTGGTTCAGGGTTTGCGTCATCGGTAGTAGTGTTGTTGGTTTGTGAATCATGCTGTTCGGCTTCATTGTTTTCAATAATGTGTTTAATGCAATTATTTTGTTTTGTCTTTGGCTTTGTTTTCCAGACAGTATAGAAACACAGTTACAGTGCCAGTTAGTGACAGTGCTTGTGACTGTATTTTACCGCAGATGTCGAAATTTTGGTCTTGTCCTGTTTTTATTCTATTTCAGTTGGTTATATTCATTGACAAAAAAAGTCAGCCAAAATATGATCGAATTTGTATAAAGCATAATGTTATGCCGTTGGTCTCGTCTGTCATTTGTAGATCTTTTACAGTTATGTTACGGTTAGACTTAGGCTTAAGAGTCTTTCCCTCCCATTGGTAAGACTTTTTGTAATGGAAGGAATGTCGTGTAACTCGGCGTTACCCAGTATCTGATATGTGGAAGTAAGACTTAAAGTCGACCTGATTGATGACGGGATTCATAAACTTTTTAGTTCACCGTAGGTCGTACTGAAATGGGTAACTGCAAATAAATTGTAGGTAACAAACACGGTGCTCAATTCTTTGGATGTTTCATTAGGGTAATGGATTCAAACTTTATGATTTTCATTAATTACTTACAGGCATAAAAATGTTGATTATCAAAGAAAATATGTAAACACGAACACCATCGTTCTGACATAGGTAGCACTATCTTGTTTTATTTTACAAAAGCTGGCTCTTGGATAACGATCTGGTATTTTATTAACAAGGATGAGGTTTCTCTTTAAAACCATTCACATCCATCCCACAGATGTGGCTTGGTAATAGAGCTCTCTCATCATAGAAAATAAGACACAGAACTCGATTTTCAATTCCCCAATCAGCACAATATCTTGCTTGACTACACTACCAGCACTTAAAATGCAGCAATATCTCAAAGTATAATTTACATAATCCATTAAACATAAATTTCACCCGAAATGGATATAAAAAAGAACAACTACGCAACAAAGGGCATGTACGAACGAAACCTCAGCAAATAGCAGTGTTCGCGCAATACTTGCCAGCTTGCAGCACGAAAAAGACCAGACAGCGAAGACCTTCTCTACCGCTCTTGACTCTTCAATTCTGGATCCATCAGGGGTAAGATAGATAAAGTAGAGAGGTCTAGATAGTCTGGTCGCTGTAGTAGGCAGTAATCTAAGCGCATTAGAGCGCTCGGCGTCGCGTGACACGAAGTACGTTGACCGCACCGCTCACTGTAAAGCAACTGCTCCATTAACAGGGCTATCACTCTTCCTAATACCATTCCAAGATTCGTTAGATAAAGTATTCTTTTGTTTTATTACTGTCGATATTTAGAAAGGAAATTAGTATTAGGTAAGTATCGAAGGAACAAAAATGTGTACTGAAGGACCACCCCAAAAAAATCTGATATTCTTAAAGGAAAAGAAGATTAAACACATGCAAGGTTAGTTAAAAATTTCGTTTAACAAAGTGGGAACCCTGACCATTAGTTGTACGAAATCTGTGAAGTGATTTGTAGTTAGTGCGCGAATACGGGGCCAACGACCGTGGATGCAAACCACGATAACGGTTCGCGGCGTGCAGTCGGCAATGTTTTGACGGCCCAATTGCCATTAGCGTAATGAGACGAGAGAGAGCGTGACACACATTGTGGGTTTGTGAGCGAGGATGGACAATCAACTATTGTTGGAGGTGCTTTATAAGAAGTGCTTGTTAAAATACTTGCATGAGGAATATTTCTTGAGAAACAGTATGATAGACTCGTAAATTGTAAATGTAGATGTGTGCTAGTAAATATTAATAAAAGATAAACCGTTTAAATAAACAGTAAGAAAGAAATCAGAAGGAATAAAGCATATCGATAGAAGAGTGTGAGAAATAATGAATAGAATATGCAAGAAAATAGGAATTGTTTTGGTAAGGAAATGTCTGGAACCAACATCTAGTTTCTATTAACGTCTCAATAACCCATTACACGATGATTTGACAACGTACGATTGGCGAGTGTATGTAGGCGAGCGTGACACACATAGTCTGTAAATGAAAACAAACAGTAGTTTTATTGTTTTTAAGTGATTGAAAAAAGGAATGGGAAAGATTTCGAATCGATCCGAACTGTGAAAATTGTTTTATATCACTTCATCAACTAGAATAGAGGTGATGATTGTCAAACAACTGAGCAGATTTTCTTGAAAAATAGCTAAGAACAGTCTTGATTACGACAAAATTGTTTTTGTTCTGGTTAGCTATGATGCCACAGACCGACACACAGATATACACTTCAAACTTATAACACCCCCTCTTTTTTTAGTAGGGGATTAAAATTAGCTTTAATCACGTAAAATAATAGCTACAAGGGATAAGAGCAGGAGAAGAAAATTATTAAGATATGGCAAAATAGTCAGTTGATATTGTCGACAACGACAAAGAGTTAGTAGGTATTGATGGCTGGCATGACACACAGCTGTCTATGTATGTAGCTGTAGATAATTAGGCCATAATAGATACTATTAAGCCTTTAATGGCTATCGATTTTATGATCCAATTGCACTTATGCCCTCCGATCCGATACTAACATGGATTAAAAATCATTTAGTTTATAGTAACGAATGGACCACTCCATTCTTTTCTCGAAACTTAATCATCTTTTGAAACAACATACAAATCATGCCTAAGGATCGAAGTGCAAGAAAAGAAAATAAAAAAGAAAGCAAAATCAGAAAAAAAGAGATTTATAGGAAAACTAACGAATAGTGGAAGATGAAGCATTTGATAAAATTAAGCAGTTTGAATAAGATCAGACGATAAAGCTCTAAGACTATTTTAGTCATTTGCACGGGTAGAAATGATATTTCATTTAGTTACAGTTAATATAAGCAACGAGCGACTACAATCGATATTGTTCTCAATTTGCTTTTTATCGTAACCAACTCAGGTCGATATCGGCACTTTACATTGAGATCAAAGGAATTCGGAATCAAGAGAAAACGCTTTGAAGGTCTAATTGACATGAGTACCACGATCGAAGCTCATTGCAATACGGAATGCGTTGAATACTTTATTTGTCGATCAGGGCGGAGATAAATAGACTTTCATTTAGGTGATCATACTACATAATGTGCGTGGACTGTAACACAAGTCAACCTAATTTTGGTGATAGTTATATTGCTCTTCTTGTAAAACCAAAAAGGTGATAATTTTGGAGAAAAAGGGATCTAATCTAGCAGAAGGTGTGGTGGTTGGATACTTTTGTTTTCCCACAAGCACCGTTGCCGTAGTTTGCAAGTGTGGTGTGGGTTTAGATGTTAGGCCTAGACACCTTCGTCGAATCGACGAATACGCTATGGAAAATTCATTGTCTCTTTTAAACGCGCGTGCCAATAACTGTGTTAATAACGACTCTTAAAGATCATAAAACGACAGCTGGGACAAGCCAACTGAGTAACGTGTTTTCCGAGGCACGGAGGAAACTCAGTACATACTGGGTGGACACCCATCCACGGACCAACCTAGGCAAGTGCGGCTTAACTTGAAGATCGCCCCGTGTTGTTGTTAATATTTGGCCACGAGCTCCTTCTATGCTTACTTCTTCAACCAAGTGAAGCACTAAAAGTTTGTCGACTTCGTTCATATAAAAAGGTCCATGACAAAGACGTATTTGTGTAAAGTAAAAATGAACTTTAGATTTTTACATAACTTGCGCTTCAAAAAGTTTATGTATATTTTTATGATTAGAGAAACGTTAAAATTTTTGTTCGCAAGAGACGAAAGGTTTGTTAAAGTAAAGTAGCTTTAATTGAGAAAAAAAATCTCACTAGTTCGATGATCGAACTAATGATCGAACCAGTGAGTTTTTTTTTTTTCAATTAATGGCTACTTTACGTTGTTTTTTTTTTTTAATTTAATTTTTGAAGTGAAAACTTCTTTAGAGGCGTTGTGCACTTTTGTGATGGGTAAAAAATGTTAAACTCGCATCAGGTCTCGCGTCAGGACACGTGACCGTTAGGTCACGTAGGTTGCGAAGGAATTTGAACTTTATGACATCTGTCATTGAGTTTGGGTTTCCAAAACTGAAAAATTCGTAAGACGGATTGACATTAGGTTACGAAGGAATTTGAACTTTTTGACATCTGTCTTTTTGAGTTTGGGTTCCCAAAACTGGATAATTATCTTATGCACAGACAAACCTTCAGTTTCTCCAAAGAGGTAAAATTCGTAAGACGGATTGTAACAGTTCTGAAGTGTTAAATTTTTGATGTAATATAAATTGTCATGTTTGTATACGATAGCGCAATAAATGAATGTTGTATTTTACCACATTAATGATTGTAGTTTATACTGATAATTAATGCAATTCGTGCAAAATTATTCTCTAACTATTCCAAAACATCAAGAATGCATAACGTTAATATTCAAGTTTTCACTTTTGTCGGCACTCCTGGAGTGCAACCCGTTTTTTATGTATGCTGTCAAAATTTTTCTCAGCAAACAAGTACCTTACCTACCTTATTAAAAGTTGTAAAAAACAAATAAGTACACTTATGACCACATTTTTTGGGTAAACTATTATATTTAATAATAATTATCATTGTATTATAAATTAATGTTTTTTTTTTACAAAAATGTAATATTTAAACTTAAAATATATATCTTAAAAATATGTTCGTCGAATCGACTAATGATTAGGTATAAAGGTCCTTGCGAACGTCGATCTTTAGGCGTCTAGGGTTAGTGTCAGTACCTATATTTATAGGCACGTGACATATTAATTACAGCTGATTGTATGTAAGCGAAGCTATTGCGATGCCTCTAGTATTGAAGATGTCCAAAGGCAGCAAAGATTTAAATGTTAGACATGGCAACGGATAACCTGTCGCAGTATCTCAAATCTCATGGAACAGCATCATACGCTAATCCCACAATATTACAACACGGTAGAAATTAACATCACCTTCTCACGACCTTCCACAGGAGCTAGAGTTTATAGCCATTAACAAATAGTTAAATAAAACATTCGATCCATTCTCTACAATATGTTCAGACCATTCAATAAATTGTTGCAATCGCGTAAACGGAGTACTAACACATAAACTTCACTGGTTCACAGATCACGCCATATGTATTGATTTATGCACGTTAGCAGCCATTACATACGATGGCCAGTTAGTCGTTGAACTTTGTTGGTAATAAATAAAGACATTTAACGTGTTTATAGGTGTATGCTTGCCAACATCATAAAGCAATGTTTCGACTTTGTCTGTCTGTAGTCTACAATGTTTCGAATTTAATAGACTTGTTGGAAAAGTTAGGGCAAAACAAAAGGTTGAATTATTTTTTGAAATGAAGAAGCATGTTTTTAGATGCAACCGATCCAGGAATCCCGATTTAAAATTAAATGTGTAGGTAATAGAGGCATCGATTCAATTATTATTATAAATATATAGGTCGGTACAAGGGCGACAGATCCATGGTGACAGGTTCTGCTTATAGGTATCGTGTTATCCAGTAATTGTGTCCTAGAGGTTCCACAAACAGTAGGAATCTGTTTAGTTCACATCCGGAGAGACTAGAAGCCGACTCGCGACTCCAACATAGTTGAGGAACGGCTGGGCAGATGATGGTGTGGTGATATGGCGGCAGAAAAAAATATAGTTGTGATTCAAAAATACAGAGACAACATGTCGTAACGAGAGTTTTTTTTCAGGCAGTCTGGTAAAGCCTGGTGTTTTATCTGCCTTGAGAAATACAGAAAATTTGACAGGAATGTGACTGTCCGCAATTCGTTCACGTAGTAAATATGGCATTAACTACGTGAATGGATTGCGTATGCTTTTTTAATCCGTGTAAGGCTGTTGCTAGATTCTTGTACTTTAGTGCTATTAAATGTTAATAAAGGAGAATAATATGATTTATCTTCCAGAAATGGCTCCTTAATCTGCAGTCCCAGACAAGACTTATGCGTGTTCTAAACTTAGCTCAAGACCGCACAGAGTAGGTACTAAAAATCTATGATTTATTTACCTCCACAATGTATGAAGACATCTAGTCAGTAGTTAAACTTAACTTGTAATTAATAAGCTGTATTTCTAGGCTCATTAATAATGCTAACTTATGTGTTACATGATACAAAGTCAGGTTTTAGTGGATATACGTCATATTTATACCCTGTCTTAGCTATAATTTATATTAAATTTATTGCAAAAATTTTATCTGGCATATTTATAGCTTTTTCATTTTTATAATCATTAATCATCGTGAACTAGTAGGTACATACCTGCTATTAATTTTTATATTGCTATCAATATCGATATACATATATACAATTCATATCAAACTTAAACAGTGACTCCTACAAAATTTCTACATTAGTTTATTTTTCTGATAGAATGTGACAAAATCCATTACTCTCTATTTTCTGTAACCATGATGATTTGTTGAAGACAACAAAATGTAGTCTCCTTGAAGTTGTACTATGAAAACATCATAAAGACACAGATATACTATCGCATTCATCAGTGTGAATGTCCATGTGTGAAATCTCCCCCGGTGCTAGAGTTTTTGCTACAAGCATCTATCACGCGCTTAGGTATGGGCCGTTTCTCAATTGTCAGCATCCTGTGATCAATGACTGGCTCTTTTTGTTTCAAGCCTTGTAGGGGCTTTCTTCGTTTTTCCTTTTTTGCGGAATCTTTTTGCTGTCATGTGAAAGGTTCGACCGAGCCGGTACAGAGTAAATGCGGACGCGGTTCCGCACACCGGACTGCCACAGATTCTGTGAAGTATTTTTCAGTGTCCGATGTCCGCAGTTGGTCCGCAATTTGTAACAATTTGCCCGATTCAAAAGAATAAAGGCATGGTAAAAGTTATCAATGTAATTAGAAGGAAAGACAAGGATCTGGCTTTCCTCACTTTTTATAACACTTTAGATAAGAATGACAAATTATTGCTTCTTTGTAGAGCCGAAGTTTCTAAGAATGTTTTAACTTTTGAACGCATTGCAAAGGATGTATTGTCTTCTATATAGGGTGACTGGTAATTAGTGACCGATACTTAAAAACGTGATTATACTCATGATAACAAACTTTCTCAAAGAAACATTGTCTTACTCATTCACTTTTATGACAAGATGTAAAAAAATGTTTCTCTGGGAAAGCTATTTGTTAGCATGAGTAAAAACGTGATTATAATCACGTTTTTAATTACCAGTCACCGTATATAATCATACAGTTGATAACGTGTTTTAAATCATCAAGTACCAAACTACGGGTACCAAGTAAACTGATTTGTCTTACAAAAGACCACCCAAGGTTATCACATAAACTCACTTAAAGACATAATGTGTCCAGTGATTAAGATCTCTTCATAGCGTGAGGTGATATAGTGATGAGAAACACGCATCTAATGATTGATGATCACGCAAGTCTGGGGAAGAAATATTGCTTCATCATTATTTGTAGGACTTTTCTTTTGTGGGGTGCTAAGGTGTGAAGTATGTTAAGCAAGTAGAATGTTGATGAGAAAGGTGTTAGAAATTAAAGCACTAAGTTCAAAAAAAGGCAAGAAAGAATCTTTTGTAACAGATTGACTATATTTTTGGTAAAGGAAATCCAATAGGATACCTACTTCAAGTAAAATCTGTTAGAAGAATGGAAATAGAAAGGCTAAAGGAAATAAAAACCATGAACACACTCCTATTTTCGAGTTGTTTATTACTCTTTTGCTTATGAGTTCTGTCACCACTTTTTTTTCAGGCGCCGTCGACTCTCGTTTCGCTATCGCCGTTGTCGGTGCTGCTAAACTTGAAAAAAGCTACTTGCCATTGCATCGCTGCAAACTCATGGGAAACGTGTTACAGACGCGCGTGAGCAACTCTCCTTGCAAAGTAAAACGCGCGAAGCACGCGCGCGAACGAGCGTGTATCACGCTGGAATCGTGCGTGCGCTGTGTGACTGAACCACATCGCAGAAAGGGACGGGGGAGAGGCCAGCGGTACAGATACATTACAGCGATACATACGCGCTGTGCCAGCACGTCTGTATCCATGTATGTAACTCCGCGCTAGTGGCGCGTCGACAGCACGCGAAAAAGTCGTCGTCTGCATACTACAATTTTATGAACGTGTGGATAGTAAAATAATAGTAATAGTTCAATTTGTTGCGATAATATCGCGTTTGCAACGCGTTACATTTGCGTGCGACGCAGGTCGGCTGCGCCGGCAAAAAACGTGGTGTGCAAGAGCCCTAATTGTCAATAATGACAACATATCGTCAGCGTCAGTGCAAGATCTTGTAAATGTACAATACCCATTTTTACATGAGAAACTAAAAACTGCTTTAAATATCAACAAACAAGTATGTCGAAGGGTCTAGATTCATCGGTTTTAACGTCCGTGCGTGCTGACTGGCAATGGTTTGTAATGTTCTGTCGCTAAATGGCAGTTATTTTAACCTTTTTCATAAAACAATGTATGTCGGCAAATAATGATCAGTGGGCTACATCAATTGGATACCCTTGAGAGCACCTACGTTCGAACCGGGAACCGAATTAATGAAGACCACTGTAAATACAAGATCCTGCACCGATGCCGACGATAAGCATGATAGGGATGTTTTAAAAATAGCTGTGTGTACTTACAACGATCATTATTCCTTTGGCTAGGTAGTGTATTTAATTATGTTAATTATAATTCTATCACCTCTTCCTCCTAATTAAACCGGTCTATTATGGAGTTTTTAGTGCAGCATAATAGTGGCTATTTACGATAAGAATTTCCATAATTATCATCATCATTATCAGTTAATTAGCAGCCTTTTTCAACCCACTGAGACTGTGTCATGATACCTAGGTCCGCATAAGGATCTGCATAAAGTACGTAAAAACTTCAAAACATACTTTTGCAGACGTTTTAATATTTCTCTTAGTACACCAGCTCGTTATACAATATAATAGTATATTATTGGTTCCTCCGTGAAATTACGGCCTGAGAACCAATCAACAATTTTGTGTGTAGGTAGAGACAAAATTCTCGGCCTCTCCATTCCATATTTTAAGGTGCTTGACGCAAGAAAAAACTAATTTACAAGTCTTTATTTGGAAAATTATACAGAGAACTACTTGCGTTCAGACCAGACCTTGAAACTAGAGAAAATGCACGAGAGGCCACAGCAAACTGGTTGACCAAAGTGTACACTTGATACAAACTTACAAGTCCATCAACACAAGGAGTTTTAGACTTTACTACAGTAGCGACAAAGGCGAAAGAAGCTGTAGAAAAAAGTTGGCAAAACTGTATCCCAGACGCCAAGAGCGAACCGTGTCACCGTCCTCAAATGTTGCCGCTTCGTAACGAGTGAGAGAGCGCTATCACATCAATTAACAAGAAAGAAAGAGATGCACAAAACGGGGACAAACCGAGTAAATTGCTTCATGATTGGATAATTATTTTATTGATACAGTTAAATGCCATTGTAGACGGACCTTAGGGTATGAATGGAGGGAAGTGCTCTTATAATTTATGGTGACAAAAACTATTAATGCTTTGTATTACACATGTGCAATATTTATAAGTTTGTTAGCAGTAAATATGAAACATATTGCTAATAACGTGAGGCCGTTTATACTGGTGGCTTTACGATTTCTAGTAAAGGGAATTGAAGTTTATTTCGTATTCAAATTAGACCTAAATAGGTTTATGAAAGTTTTCGGAGAACCTGCGTGTTTAGGAATAATACTATGCTATTTATCTTAATTCTTCCAAGTATTCCTCGGTCCGCTTCGTGCTGGTTAAAGTAACCAGCCATGTGCAAATGCCTCAAATTAGCAAATACCGTCAGTTGCTATAATGGTTTTACGGGTATTGCGGCTTAATAAAATCAAGGTACCTATCCATTCCTACCATGATTACAAACCATAGTCATTCAAAGATTCTATGAATATAGCCCCAAATAGACAAAACAGTGTCACCGATTCGCAGAATAAAGAATAAGACAGGCTTCAAGTAGGATCAGCGGATCCTCTGGCTGGACGTATTACACATTACATGCATTACAGCATTAGACGACAACCACCTAGATTTATCTGCCAGATGCTATTCATAAAAACAGGATCATCGGATATTTAATACTCACGGCTAGCACCATCGGCATCATCGTCATTTTTACGGGAAAACATCTTCTGCTGAACGAAGGCTTCACAAGCTTCCTGCTCTGTACTTCGGTTCACGTAGGTATGTATATTCCTAAAAACGAGGAATGAGGAATCTGCTGGTTATTTTCGACAGAATGCAAGACAAAGAAAGACCTCTACAGATTTTTACTACGATCGATGCACTTTACTCTGTGAAATTTATTTTATCACCACTGGCTCTGCTCTCAATACATAACTATTCTCTTCATGCCATGTGTAAAATTCACCAACCCACGCTGAGCCTATCGTGTGTGATTACGGCCCACTCTCTCACCTATCTGGGAGAAGTTGGTCTTCTCTCAAGAACACATTAGCTCCACCAGTAGGAACATCATCTGGGTTGATGACGTTTGAACTATTTGCATTTATCAGTGCGGTTCTTCAGCTTTCTAAATCATTATGCCTCTTTAAAGATGTTATTTATGTGTTGTTATTTTGGGACTGTTGAGACCGACTGCCTGGCCCCTGGGTAAATACAAGTTTATCGCAAACGAAAGTTGAGCTTATCGCATTACTGCAGTTGTGTGCATTATGTTTGGAATTCCCTTTTTGACAAACAAGTTAATAGGGAACCAAAAGTTTTTTTCATCTTTTGTACTGTGCTTATTTACTTTCTGCACAATTTCTATAGAAATTGAAAAAGTTTGGCAGTTTCTCTGATTCACATTCATCATGATAATGATGATTTTGCTCTACTTTTGATACTTTCTAGGTTCGGTGAATTGTGTTTCTAACTTCTCATCGCACGTTCTCAACTGCCTAGCCTTCTTCGTCGGCTTCTAGTGTATCCAGATGCAGTTTATTACCTGTATTATTTACCAACTGCATGTCTCTTTAATACTATTTCTTCGGCCGATTGCCTCTACACTATCCAGTGAATTAGTAAAAACTAACAACATGATTACTCTTGGTTCTCAGATTTTCGGGATGCCGAAAGACATAGATAAAATTTTAAATTTTCCAACTTTCATTTATCTTTCCAGATTCATTATTCTCTTGCTCTTCTCCTAATTTATTTGGGTTGGAGTAGCATGTCATCATCCATACTTCTCTATTTCTTTTTTCAGATGGTTCTGAAAATTACGCAACAAGCAAAGCCTTACACATAGCTAATTTAGTAAAGACAACCAATAAATAGTAGTCTCAAAGATTTACACCTAAAAATGCTTACACCTGCTAAGGTGTTTGAACAAACTTACGTCCAGACTTTTTTGAACGGTAGTTGATCATGCATCCACTATTTAAGAGAAGCAACAGGAGATGGCGGCTTGCCAAGTAAAACAACGCTTTCGTTTCGATCTCTTTTAAAATATTCTTTAAGCGTATTGTCACTCAATTCTCTGAAAGTATTGCTATCAGGTTGAATGAGAAAACGACTGTTTTAATGATTAAGACTTATCCTGTTTGGAATACTAAATCCTTCGGGCTTGGAATCTTAGAAAACGAGATACCCATCAAAAGATGCAGCTCTCTTGCTCTTGATTTGTGGACACAAAGACTATGTAAAGTGTTCAGTAAATACTAGGAAATATCCAAAATCCTACCTCCAAGAGAAACTAGTTACTGAATGTTGGAGCTTAACCAAAATGCATTGGAAGTTGTAATGAGGTAACTAGACAATCACTCTCGTGGGGTAGGCAATTGAAACTTCGGTACCGTTCAATCGCAGTAATACAGGGGTTAGCGTAGACCGACTGTTCGAATAAAAGTCAAAGGGCAAACACTTCTCTGTGAAAACCTACTGATTTCATACACAGTCTTCGCCGTTTTCTTTGATAAAGACGTCATATTAATTATCTTCCCTTTTGTGAGCCATCTGATGATCTGCAAAGTGTTAAAGACGAGGTCACATCGTGTAGAGAAGAGCTGATCAGCATCACTGTAACATCATCATCGACCGAATAGCGAATACTGAATAGCGTCACTATAAATGACCAAACATCAACGTTGTTGGAAATCATTCAGATCCAGCCTGTCCCCATGCTGTCCTCCTCCTGCGACGCCCTAATCCGAGGCTCGTACACACAATCATGTGCCCTCAGCGTGTAGTCGCTTGCTTTGTAGTTTTATGCCCTGGCTGGAGACTTTACTCTCAAGGCACCCACAGCATAGTCCGGTTAAGCAGACGACAACCTCTTAGGTTGAACTGCGAGATGCCATAAATAAAAAAATGTTGTTGGAAAAAAGGCTTTACTTACGATGCATCAGTCAAACCAATGTTTCGAATTTCAGATTACACACAGTATTTTCAACAACCGGATTGTGTGCCATAGGTTCCAATCCAGACAGATACATTAATCTGTCATCACCATAATTGCTCTCAAAACAGTGTGGGAGAAGACAAGTAACATCTACCAACCCGCAATGGGCTTGCGTGTCGGTATACGATCCATTTCTCTCTTCTCATGGATAGGAGGCCTGTTTCCTGCAGTTCCACATGATTGCTTGTGCCGACTATGACGAATCTTTATGCTAAAATAGCACATTATAATGCTTATGCCGAAAGCCAAAGCTAGCATCGCGAATCCAACGAAGTAAGTCTTCGGTGAAGTATCTGATTAGTGTCACGAGTAGATTTAAACAGGCTACTTAATACTTACCTATGAAATTACTGAATTTTAACAGTAAAATCCTCAAGATCTCAGTGTTCTATGTGTGTCCATAAAATCCTAACTTCAAATCAATAAAATACCAAACTAGTTAACAATGCCACTAGCTGGTTACCTAAACCGCGTCATGCGAATGGTTCGTGGCTGTAATTGGTTTGGCCATATCTTATCAGCGCTATGTGGTGTATTCTTATCACTGTGTTTACTTCAACTGTACCGGGCCACCACCAGTTATATTGACCTCCTTCTCCTCTCCCTGTTCCATACAAAAACGTGTCAACTAGGTGCACATACAAGGTGCTAAAGAAGTCTCACTATAATGGTCGCTATAATATTATTAGCCGATGTTTGCACAACTGAGGAAGAAATATTTTCATTTAGTCACGGCCGTTTCCTGCATGTTTTGAAACGTGGAATGTATCGCGCTTGCGCAAATTAATAACACCACTCATGCTACCTACAGACAATGGTACTGGTTTATAAATACATACGGACTGATAGTTGATAATAACGAATGAATAATCTCGCATGCTGCCTGCCTTTGTGATGACAATGTCCTTGTTTTCAGAAAATAGGTATACATAACATAGTATCAGTTTGTTAATGTCCTACTGTATGACAAAAACATGTTCAGGCCCAAATGTTCTTATACAGAGAAGAAACCAGCATTTTTGCCCATGCTTGCTCAAGGCATTGATACCTAATATGCAGTGTACAGGATAGGTTTCCCTATACTGAAATTAAAGCGTTGGAATGTGGCATTGCTCATGAGTACAACAATATTACGTCATCACTTAAAGGAGAATAAAGATATATTTAAGTGCATTGAGCACCTGTCAATGTTTCTTTAACTGTACACAAAGATACAGCTGCTAATAATCAAAGCAAAGTATAGTAATTCATCAATTAGACGTAAAGGAAAAAGTCAGTGACAAAGAGGAATAGGAAGCAAGAGTCTCTGATTCAGTAGTTATTGGCTAAGTTACTATAAACCTCTTAGGAACATTGACGAACTATGTAGGTATATCCGTATCATCGTTGTATTTTACACTTCATCAGCTACCCATAAAGAAATATAAGATAAATCCGTACAGCCAAAAAATTGCCTGAAATCTGAATCTTAAACACATTCAACCTTGTTATAAACTTAACAGTATTTGGCCACTATGAGAGCATTTCCAAAGTAGATCAGAGCTTTTCCCCGTCTAACAACAGAAGACTCAGTGGATAGATCATTCACCAGATTTTACTTTTCTTTTAAAGCTAATACATAACCGGTACACTGCAGCTCACACAACCCCACGGTTGGTAGAAAAAACTTCCATCCATAAAACAACACAAATATGAAAAATATCATCGACACAACATTGAATTCACTCAAATATCCCGCGCCTAACCTAACAGTACATTTTGAAATGTCTAAAAAATTTATATTTATCGGCAAACGGCCAATTTCATGGACCATTAGCGTTACGCGCAGTCACTTTACAGTCCCAACTTCTCCAGGGTCTTACACCTTATGTCGGAGACATAAGCTTCATTTTTGAATGGTAGGGGTACCAATTTATGTTGGAAAATAGCTGAGCTGAAGTTGAGAATTCGACTCGGTTCGAGATTGAACAGTGAATTCTGACTGACTATGAGTTACGCCACTATATTTGTGGTAATTTGCTTATTTTTACGATGGTATATTATGAGGTGCAGTAATTTGAAAGGTATTAAAAGATCTTGAGTGTTATCCTGGGGATAATGGCAGAATCGTGTCGCTACTTAATTTTGACTTCGCTGCTGTATGGCTTCTGGTACCTAATACTTAATAACCAATATATTCTAGTGAAGTAGAATCGATCGTCTTTGGCTTTATGAAACAAAGTGTGGGGACTAAAATAGAGGTGCTGTTGGCATCACCATATTTTATTTGGTGCCCAAATAAAGTGTGATTCGTGGTATATGAAAGGCGGCAGAAGTCTGCGACTAAAGCCTCATTTACACGATGCAAGAACTCGCATGCAAGTTTCACTACATTGCTGTTTTTGTTTGATTACCTGAATTCATTGCCCGTCAATAGTCTGCAATGTAGTGAAACTCGCAAGCAAGTTCTCACATCGTGTAAATGAGGCTTTAATCTAAGGACTTAAAGAAGAAATCAAGGAAAGTCACTCGTTTTATAGAGGAGGACCAAATGTCATCTCGGTTGGAGAAACCTAGCTACCTACCTAGCTTCGAATGATGATGAAATAGCAAGATAATAAAGGTAGATATGACAAACTAAAGATGTCATCATCATCATCAGCCTATAATGTTCCCACTGCTGGGACATAGGCTTCCTCTCTATGAGAGGGAGTGGGCTGTAATCCACCAAGCGGGCCCGGGTTGGTAAATTTCACATGTCTTCGAATTTTTAGTTCTAGGTTATGCCGGTTTCCTTACGATGTTTACCTTCACCGTTTTTGAGAGCAGCTAAAGACTAAAGATATACTAAAGAACAATATTGGTTTTCATCAGCTCCAAAGTAAGCATACAAACAACTAAGCATTCAGAACGCGATAATATGCCATCACCCACTATGACATCAAAACGCGGTTTCCCACCAAAACACCCAATTTTCCTCACCCACTAAAAAACCTCTCACCACCACGTTTATACCACCAGTTAAACAAAAGTTTAACCCAATAAAAGGCGGGTTATTCTCGTAAACAAGTTAAACCAGCGTTCAGAGCACTTTACCTGTCGCTAAGTGGCTCTAAATCAGATTACAGCCCACCCCCTAGGGTAAGCTATTGTTACAATTTCGTGCCGACTCGCTAAGCCGAAGCGAATTTGCAACTTGATTTTGAGATTGGCTATGCGTTTGGGAGAGGATTCTGATAACTGTAGTGTTTGGATTTCATAGTTCGTGTATTAATTGGAGTTTGTAGTGTAGTCAGACAGTTTTTCATGACGAGATGAGGTTTGGGTGTTTTGTAAGGGAGCTGCTTTGGTTTGGTCCCAAAAAGGGTCTATGTCTGGTTAAAGATCATGGTATTCGCGGGATGAGAGATGAACAGTACCAGTAGATGTGGCGATGCTTGCGAGAGGCCTATGTCTAGTTGGCGAAGTCTTCCGTCGATTGATGATGATAGTATTTTATCTTACTTGCTTGGAACACAAGAGTATTCAAAGATGTATCTAGAGCCTTGCCTAATACCAGTTGTTATGTAAAGAAACTTCAGGCATCCTTTGGAGAGAGAGGAATTCCGTAAACACTAACGGTGGATTTTTTACACAATGCTTTTTAAAGCATGCCTGTGACGTCTATCCTTCCTTTTGGCAAAGAATATCATAAGAAACCAAAAGTTTACCGCAATATTATCTAGTTAAATCATCAATCATATTGAAATAGACCTAACCCTCAGTCGTCGGTTACAGCCGGCACGTGCTACCGCAAATACCCCGCTCGTGTTCCCCTTCTACCCCTGTACCCCGACTTCCCCAATATCCCCTGCTACCTACTGCATATAATGAAGCTAATTATGATGGCAACACCCTAGCTAACGATAGGAAAGTTGGTGAGCGTGATGATTTGAGTTTGGAATTGATTATGATTAACTACTTTTTGGGGATAATAAAGAGATTTCTGGTATTGTAGTACAGGTGGCGTACCATGACGTCTTAAAACATTATTGTTCCATTCTTATTCCAGAGTGAAAAAGAGACGGAGCTATACAGGTCGTCTAGCTCCATCTCTTTCCCACTCTGGAATAGGAATGGAACAATAATGTTTTAAGCGTCATAGTAACCCCCCTGATCAAAGATAGTTGTAGTTGTGTAGCAGTCTAGCCTATCAACATCTGCCTAGCCTTTTCCCAAACTATCTTAGGGTCGGCTTCCAGACTAACCGGATGCAGCTGAGTACCAGTATTTTACATGTAGCGACTGCCTACAATGATCTGACCTCCACAACCCAGCAACTGGGTAATACGCTACCCCTTGGTAAGAAGCAGTCAAGCCTATACACGGTGTAAATCACCTCATCACGAAGCCGTCAACCAAGCATTCTGTACATGAAACTAAGTAACTTTACGCAAAAATTATTGCTAGGAAACGACTTTTTTTTGGGGGGTCTAAAATCATGTTTTGTGGTAGAACTCAATGTAACGCACTCAAAACATTGTGCTGATGGACGGATTGAATAGTACGGGCGTCGTGGAGGTGTTTAAAGTAAAAATCTTACATTAAAAACTTGTATTAAAAAAAATACTTGTCAAAAAGTTGGAACTTTGACCCCTAATATCTCCGTAACTAGAAGGTTCCCAGGTATGGTGTAGAACAAAAAAATGATCGCAATGACAGGGAGAACCAGTGCCTTTCGGCTTCGTTAAGAGGTGTTTTACACCCTTTATATTATTAAGAAATAACTCTTTATGTAAATGCTCAAAGCAGACAGTCAATCAATCAGCCTCCCAGCCGGTGGAAAATAAGCCGAAGTTGTATAAAAAACAAGTAAACAATCTTACTATGTGTCAAAAACTTGCAACGTTGGTGCTAATTTGATCAGTAAATTATAGGTGGAAGATGGAAGTACCGTAATGATTTTAATTTAATTATAAGCAACCATCTTAAACAGACGAGAGACTTATTTGTTTCTTTCTACCAAACATTTACTGCAAGGGCTTGGTTCCCAATTTCCCATTGATTTTTACGCAAAACGAATTGAAACGTCCCGTCCAATAAATCAGTTTTCAAAACAATCGGTCTAGCAGTTTTGGCGTAAATCCCTCACAAAATAAACATCAAATCGCCGCGCGCCGTGAGAACGGTGGACACTAGCGCCACCTGTTACCCCGTGTGTAAACAAACGGCGAGACGGGCGGGAGGAGGGAGGGGAGGTTGAACGTCCACATTTCATTCACTCTCACGCTTTGCTAAAAATAGGTGGGTTTTTTATTTGAAGTTTTTTTTTTAAAGGGTTGGTTGTTTAAAGTTATTATTACATTGAGGAGCTCGTGGCCAAATAATAACAGCCGCATGGGTCGATGCACGATGCATGGAAAGCACGTTCAGCCGTTGGTCCCGGCTGTCATTTGTAGATCTTTGACAGTCGTTGCAAGCCAAAAGTCTGACATCCAGTCTTACCAAAGGGTATGGGTAGGTATTACCCAGTTACTGGGTTCTGGAAGCCAGATAGGCAGTCGCTTCATGTAAAATACTGGTACTCAGCTGCATTCGGTTAGACTGGAAGCCGGCCCCAAGATAGTTTGGGAAAAGGCTAGGCAGATGATGATTGTTTAAAGTTATTATGTGATTTGATTAAGATATTTTCCAACATACAATAAAATTTTGCTTGAAATGGATCCAATTTGTTACGCTCTTCTCACTCAAGGAGCTTCGAATATTTCACTTAATTCCACTAAACTCAAAAATAATTATAATACAGGCTACCTGTTGATAAAAAAATATGATAACAATCTAGACAGGATGTTAGTAGGTACTTGGAGTAAGAAATATTGGAACTGAAAATCTGATTTTTGAAAGAATTGAAAACTTCTTCCCAAAAGTAGAGTTTCGATCACCATAATCTTCCAGCCCTTGTCCAAAGTTGGCGCATCATCTTTTCTTCTTCCTTCATTTCAAGATGAATAAATCTCGAAAAAACGATATCCATCATTCTAAAGTAGTCCATTGGGATTTGTCTCAACCGATCCCGGATCGGATTAAATTGGAAACGGATTCCGATATTTGAATTTTAATCAATATCAAAAGTCATTCAACGGGATAAGTAAGTTATTAGTTACCCATTATAAAACTTCATCACCAACACGATAAGCGAAGATAATAGAGACAAAACCATCAAAATAACACATAAAACACACCTACATTAATTTATCGACAATCAACCTCAGCAACTTAAAAAATAACTTTTACACCAAACAAAAACGTGTCAAAATCGTTTGACACCAATAAATTAAACCTGTTAATAGCCCTGAAAATAATTCGTAAGTAATAAAGTATCATTTTAATTAGGGTGCCCACTAATTGGTGTGAAGCGAGACTGCCAATTACGGCGAATCCCGGCTTCACGCCGAGTCGCTGTCACGGCGTAAAATTTACGGACCAAAACAATCCCGTGATCGGAATTATCCTCCCGGGATTTCGCGTGACACTAGCGTGATCGGATTTCTACGTGTAGATGTGTTCGAGTAGTCGTGAATAAAATTATGAGGTGTCTAAGTAAGCGATGCGGTAGGTTTCCTAATTGGTATTCTGCTTGTGGAGGAACGTGACTGCCGAACATAGATATAATAAACAAGAACTGATTTTTATATTTCTGTGCTGCCGAGTGATTTGAATATTGCTAATAAAATTATGTGTGATAGCCAGAATCACCTATAGACTGGACTTCAACCTTGTGAAGAACTTCAAATTCGCCGATTTTTTTGGGCTTACTTACTACTTGATTGGCGAATTTCTACCGTCATTATGTTTACGTCGCATCCTGGTGATAGGCAGGCTGCCACCTTGTACACTGCTCGTGTAGACATTAAAAAATAATATTCGCCAATTTGTATTTTACTAAACATAATATCTGGTACTTAGATTAATAAATAAAAAAAACCTTTTATTTTCAGACAACAGGGCCACAATTGCTTAAAACTAATACTCATTGATAAATTCTTAGGAGGTCGTAGGAGTTGCAGCATTTTTAAATTGGATTTCCTTAACTCTTCCAATTTTTTTGGTTCAATGAGGAAGACGCAATAAAAAAAAATAAAAAAAAATTACAACGAAAAGTCTTTCACAATATACGTACTTAGTTTATATTTTTAACCCAGCTCTCCTTTAAATCAGATTAAACCAAATAAATTGCTTTTCTCGGCGAGTTGCGGTAATTGTTGGACAGCGTGCCTGATGTGCGGCTCTCCCGGGGGATTACGATGACGCCAAGCGGGGGAAGTTTTTCATCCCCTTTACTATTCTCCGGTAGGTAAATATAACAAATTTTATTTTGTAGGTGCAGTTCCAACGGCAAGGATTATTTTGTTAGTGACGCGATGTGTTTATTTTTTACTAGCTGTCCCGCGCAACTTTGTCTGCGTCACATTTTCCCCGTTTTCACAACATTTTTCATTGCTGCTCCGCTCCTATTGGTCGTAGTGTGATGATATATAGCCTATAGCCTTCCTCGATAAATGGGCTATTTAACACTGAAAGTTTTTTTTTCAAATCAGACCAGTAGTTCCTGAGATTAGCGCGTTCAAGCAAACAAAAACTCTTCAGGTTTATAAATATTAAGTTTCTGATAATCCAGTAAAGTAAGTACTAGCTAAAGACTTTAGTGCACAGAAAAGTAGGCCAACAAAATAACCTTTTTAGGGTTCCGTAGCCGAAAGGCAAACAACGGAACCCTTATAGATTTGTCATGTCTGTCTGTCCGTCCGTATGTCACAGCCACTTTATTCAAAAAGTATTAGGACTACACCGTTGAAACTTGGTAGGTAGATGTATTCTGTAAACCGCTTTACGATTTTTGTACAAAAATAAAAAAAAAATATATTAAGGATTCCCTACACGGAACTGAAACTAAAAGAAAAAAAAAAACATCAAACCTATACGTGTGGGACACCCCACACGTATAGGTTTGTATAGATAGGTCTTTAAAAATGACATTGAAGTTCCTAAAACTATTTTTTTTCAAAGTCAATCGTTTGAAAGATAAACACTTCCAAAGTGGTAAAACGTGTGTCCCCCCCCCCTCTAATTTCTAAACTAAGAAGAGAAAAATTCTGAGAAAATTTTGGGATATAGAACGTAAAAAAAACTTTCAACGAAAATTGGTTTGAATAAGATTTGATGTTTAGTTTTTGAGCTATGGGACTTTTTAACCATACTGCAACAGTAATTTTGTTTTTCATTAACTTATGATGAAAAACAAATTTAGTTTTGCGGTTGAGTGGAAGTTTACTAATGAATGACCGTTCAAAATATTGTTATTATATTGTTTGGAGCTATGGAACCCTGTCTGCGAGTAAGACTCGCACTTGGCCCGATTTTCTTATCATTTTAGGTGACTTTACAGGACACATGATTGTCTCATTGGTCGTCGCGACTGCTGAGCATGGAGTTCTGGGTTCGATTCCCGGGTTGGGCAAAGTTTAATCGCCTGATATACCTGACGGTTTTCCATCAGGTATTTATAAGTAATAGCCATCACGGAGTCTGGATTTGTGCCCGGTTGATGGCAATAGGCTCGACCCCTATTACATGGGACTTATCTAAACATAACTTGCGAAATGCGGGTTGTAATATTAGGTATACACCTAATGTTTACTGGACACATCCCAACATTTTGTAAAACCCAGCATTCCGCAAGTGCGCTTTAACTAGGTATTATTTTGAAAGATAGAATCTCTATTTATTTACCCCGGCCTACGTTAGGTAACACTGTAGTTACTGCGTTTTATTTTTCAAAATAAACGGAATAGCCCCGAGCCTTTCTGCCACAGAATCCGAAGTGGTAATTATTGGAGACCGCGTCAGATGTGTGACTACCCCCCGGGGATTAGGTTAGCGCCAACCGGGGAAACTTTTTAATGGCTTAGAGAGGATTCCCGTGCTGTAACGGTCTGATATGTTAAGGATATTGTTTTATATCGGTTTACTTACAACTTGTAATGCTTCTTTAGAAAATTCAAGAAGTTTTTGGAATACGTAGGGCCTAACTACCACTTTTGCGATTCTTAGGTATTTACTTAGTTTTAAATTGAGATTCTAGTATGTTTTTGTTACGAAGAAATTTGCACTAAATAGACATCAAAGTTTTATTCAATCATATTTTTATACCTTGCATTTGTTATTAACAGGATCATATCATAAATACGTATTATCTCTTTCTATACAAATATACAAAGGAATGAATAAAGGACCATGGGAGATTTTCTTAAAAATCTTGGCATAAGACCCACAGAAATAAAATATATCCGAAATAGAGCTTCTAATTAGAACCTCACTTCTAAACAAGTAAGTAGGTTCTTCCATTTTTTTACGGATGGGAAATCATCAAATGACAAGCGCATGATGAGCGGAAGGGAGTGTCAGACTGACTTAATCCCATCCATGTCCCTTCTTAGCCCTTTGTGTTCCAGGGCCACGGGCCTCCTTAGTCGCCTTCACGAAACATCAACCAATAAACCCTATTCAATCATAATCTACCTACATCATAAAACTTTCCCCATTTTCATGCAACTTCAGAAAACTACTAAATTCCGAAACATTGAACACAAGTCCACCAAACAAACGAAATCCAAACATGACAAGTTTTAGCACTTCAATATGACAAAACTTTGTTCTGAACATTGTTTGTAAACTTCGTTCGGAACTCCGGGAAAGTTCAGTTCATTTCGATATTGGTAGAAAGTTTAGCCAGTTAGGGGAACGGGAGAGAAGTACTAATGAGTTTAATGTTTTGTTGTTATTGTGGCTTTTATAGGTTTCTTTTTCCGATGGAAAGAAGATTTAATTAGAACTGAGGAAAAGGTAAGTTAATTGTTTTTAGGTTATTAACGGAAAAGCGAACTCTGTGCTAAAACCGTATGCCAAAATAAAATAAAAAGAAGTGAACTCCAAAATAGACCCAAATAAAAGTAAGTGTCACACTAACAAGGTCAGTTTTAATAGAGAATTTACTGTATATCTGATATTTTACTTGAATGCTCGAGACCCGGGATCGGGTAAAGTGGCGTGCAATGTCACTTTGCATTCAGTGGATGCGGGTTGAAGAAAAGAAGAAGACTGCTGTCAAAAATATCGTGAATGAAAAGACAACTAACATCACAAAACACAACAAAAGGCCCGTGTCCCAGCAGTAGGGACATTATATGTTGAATATGCATATGCTGGTAATAGGGATGATGACTGGGTAACGAAAACGAAATTCTATTTTGTCCGTCAATCAGGTAATACAAAAATATTAGATACGTATTTTTTGTTTTATCGAGTTAACAAAAGAATACTTAGTTAAAACGCATTAAAGTTGGAGAGCGGGGGCTCACTACGTCACAACTAGGTATAAAATGTACTGAGCCGTGACGTCATGCGCCATTTCAACTCAAAATATCTCCGTAATTTTACGATTACGTAAAAAAAGAAAAAATACCTGTCAAATACTTTTTAATAATCTACCCGATGGACAAATAAAAAAAAATTAGTGACCATCCCTATTGGTAGTCAGCCCAACCCCTTCATAGTTACTGAAAACAGAATCACAGCCACACGCTGTTTTTAAAAAATCACTCAGTATTATCATCGATAGCCTACAACAGTTCACTGCTGGACATAGGCCTCTCCAATCAAACGACACTTGACTCGAATTTCGGCAACACTCACTCAACAACTCCTTAATAAAATTTAATTTGAAGTCATGGTCACTAATTAGCTTCTAATAAGTTAACATAACTAGTCAAAGTATCGATGTTTTAATGAATCTCCAAGGTGGTCGGTGGTCTCTGACGTCATACCGGTTCCACTGATGGTGCTCGACGGATAGGTGTCAATTTGTACAAGTCAAGCGCGGTGCGTGTGTGGTTGGTTCTGAAGGCGTTTTTTTTATAATCGTGTTAGTTTTATTCATAGGTAGGTCACAATAATAGTAATACTGTGGGTAGGTAGTGTAGACGTGGTTTTTTTTTGTAAATGTAAACCGGGTGCTCGTTAGGGGATTTCTACTGGCAAAAAACATTTTTTGATTGCCTTGCCACATGCTCGTCATTTATCATTGCACATTTTGCAAAAATCCTACAATTTGCACAAAGTTGCGTCATTCTTTATTGTGTGATAAGCCGTACAAAGGGGAATGCCCATCAGCCATATAGAAAAATGCCTGAAATGAACAACAATGAAATATACACCAAATTTTACTGCAAGTCGTAGGTAACCCATTACAATTTTAATTATTATCAAAAAACTAGGTAGAAGTCAGTTACAAACATTTTTCTGAAATATAGGTTAAGTCTAGGTTAACGATAACAATTAATATAGTGCAGGTTTCTAACCATTTTTAAATGTACACGGGGCACACACAAGTCCAAAATACACAACAGCGTCATATTTAAAGTAGGTTCAGGTCTGTCCTCAAAAAGCCGAGTCATCGTTTAGGTGGGTCCTATCTAAGTCCGTGTTCAAAAATGGGTATAGTGTGTAGAAGATCAAAATCATTAAAAAATGGCCACAGTCGTCGAAATTTCATAAAGTAAGTAGGTACGTATCTTAAGTCACAAGCACAAAACCTAGAATCAAGTAAACAAACAATCGAAAATGCAGTAATGTCAAACTGTCAGTAAGGCAAAGGACATATGATCCATACAGCCTACGATACGTTTTCCATTTTAAAAATAATTTGATTTTAATTTATATATACATGCGTATATTGTTTTAATTATATTTATGGTACACATAGGTCGACTTGTGTTAAATTAATTATTAACTGTGCACTAATTCCTTAAAATAGTTTGTAATGGATTATTTGACGATTCCTTTTTGGCTGAATGTCACTTACTCCTGTCAAATAAACATTGACCTTCAATAAAAATAAAAATAACTTTAACGGATATCAAGTTAAATATTTTAATGATTCCTATATTTTATACCCTACTTAAACAAACTTGAGATTTATTTCATTATTCATATTTTATTTTAAAAACAATTAAGGACTATTTGCAGTTTTTGTCCATTTCAGGCATTTTATAGGCATTCCCCTTTTCAGCCCCTATTTAACATCTTAGGGTGAATTTCCGAAATTCTATCCAAAGTGCGTATCTTCAATACTTGATAAGAATAAGAAACTCTCAACCTAATCTGAGGCACAGGAGTGTCTGGATCGAGAGATTTAGATTTTCAAGAAATAAGAAGAAGGTATGTAATTAAATATTTGGGACGGATATCACGTCAAATGCCTATTATTCATACTTCGGTTTTAACTGCTTATAATATCCGCAGGGACATTTAGTAGAGAGTTAAGCAGCAGTGGTGCCACACAACATGCTCCGTGATCAACAATAGGTGTCGGTAGCAGAAGGTTTGCAAGCTTCTTATTTAATTATTTATTTAACACTCACCCTTCAGTAAGCTGAATGATATTCCCGATGACTGATCCATTAATTAAGTCATCGATATCAATGACGCCAAACAAGGAGATTTTTTTTATTTGATTAATTTAAAGGATCCGCTAAAATATAAAGTTTTCATTCCGTGGGCAAGATTAATTGTTGGCGATGCAGACGCAATCGTTAAACAATCATAAAAGGAAAATTAAATTAATTCACATTATAACTACTAATTAAGTAAACTTGGTTATTAACTTACGTGACACAGAGGTCAAAGACATATCCTTTTGTAAGAAAGCACACGAAAACAAGGATAATATAATTTCCAACAAATCCCATTGACCCCACAAACACCTCAGTTTATAACGATAAAGTACCATAAACTATACAATTGAGAATACCATTAAAAGTGCCGCTTAAGTGTCAATTATAACTCAAAGCAGTGAAGGCCGTATACCACTGAATTAAACGGCTATAAAACGATGGAACTCATGGAATATATACCAATTAGTTCGTTTGACGAGTCGTAAACTTTTTTGTTCTATAATGTTATGTAAATTAGATGTTTTGTATTTTATTTGTGTGGCTTTAATGTGTCTACGTCACGGTATTTGTACATAATAGGTTTGGGTGAGAGTGACTTCTCTATTACTAGCTGTCCCGCGCAACTTCGTCTGCGTCACATTTTCCCCGTTTTCGCAAAATTTTTCATTGCTGCTCCGCTCCTATTGCTCGTAGCGTGATGATATATAGCCTATGTCCTTAATCAGGTTGAAATCTATCTTCTTGCCTAATTTCATTATGATCCGATCAGCCGTTTAGTCGTGAAAAGAAAACAAACAAACTTACTTTCGCATTTATAATACTAGTTAAGATTTTTGTTGTTTTATCTGTGGACATATGGAGGTATGAGGAACATGTAGTCTTTAAAGTTCGAAAAGAGAAGGGGAGATTAACGGAACGACGGATTTAATGAAAGACTGATGAATATTTCTAGTAAGATGACGGTTGATGGTCTATAGAGATCGGACCCATGAAAGAGAAAAAACATGCTGCGAACACCCTAAAATATTTGGCAGGAGGTTGACAAATATTACGATGGTCGGACAGACTCTATAGCTTAGCTTCTTTAGTAAAGCGTTCAAAAGGGTAAATCAATCAAGGAGGATTATTGTTAAATTACACTTAGTTTTACCAATGCATGATTGTCATTGTGAGCATATTGCATTGGTAAAACAAGTTAAGATCCTATAGTTCTTGTGCTCTTAAGGTGAACGCGCGGGTAGGCCGCGGAGTTATTATTTTTAAGCGGTTTTTGCGATTTGAAAGTCAATATCGGATTGTTTGTTGATTAAAATATGATTTGTGTTCAAAACTAAACAAAAGGATTTTGAAAATCTGGCTACTCTGGCGCTTCGACCTAAAGTACTTACACCTCGTGGCTAGAGCATACGAAACGGGTTTTCGGTCCCCTAGTAAAACCCGAGAAAAACCCGTTTTACTAGGGGACCGAAGAAGTGGCATCAGGGAACCGTTGTCTGCTCTGACCTCTTTTCGTCTCTCGGTTGAAAAAAAGCTGCAGAGAATAATACTCCTGCTTTAGCTGTATTTGCTTGACAACAGAGATTCTCTAATATAGCCAGATGGTTAGATAGGCATTTCTCGATGTTTCTATGAAAAGTTGTTATGCTGCTGCTATTATTATAGATGGATTTGTTACCCTATCATCCTAAAAATTCAAGTTTGTTGTTGTTGTTGTTTGTTTGTTGTTTCAAGAAAAACTGGTTTAGTTCCATAGACACTTACGAACGTTTAAGCCTTACGATATTTCATAAAAACTTTCAAGTCATTATTTTCTGAAATGACTGAACCGATTTTAATTAAACTTCATACGCTTACGCAGGATACATAGGTCTAAAAAGTTACCTACTTAAAAACATTTCCGAAAAATAGTGTTACAGCTAAATTAAACCGATTATAAATTATTTAGAGAAACATAAATTTCAAATTGTCTTTTTTTAAATATATTTCGAAAATGTTTTCTAGTATATTTAGACCTATGTATCCTACTTATGTATATGAAGTTTAATTAAATCGGTTCTGTCATATCGGAAAGTAAGGACTTGAAAGTTTGTATGAAATGCCGTAATGTTTAAACGCTCATAAAGGTCCTTTCATACATAGATCTGATTTATATTAATTTTGTGGCACATAAAAGCAGAATAAAATTAATTAGACCCACGAAATAAACGGGAAGTGAGCCACGGTGGTCGGTCTCCTGTGGGAAATTGGTTTAATATGGTGGGTGTTAAAGTATTTAAAGTTTGTCATGGTTCTGTGCAGTTTTACTGAAATTGATTTGTATGTTTTGTTTTTGATTTTGACGTTTCTACTGCAGACTGCGACTGACTAAGATGTGACTAAAAACAAGTACTTACAGGACAAAAAATTTCAAATAATTTTATATTATGTTAATAAAGATTTCGAAAAGCTTTATAATTATTATTTTAGTCATTTGCAGATTAAAAGGGGGTAGTGACAATTTTTCTTTAGAGGGTTTCTCTATCAAAGAAGTATGGAAGAAGGATACTTGCTGTGCCTATGATAAATAAACTATAGTTAATACACGGAATACGCCGGGCGACAGAACAGTATTAAAATTTTAGACGGTAAGTAGTAAAGTAAGAGCAAGGTACCTACTACCTCCTTAGTTTTCTGAACTTTTATGTTCTCCTATTCATAGCTAAACGTCACTATTTCTAAAAACAGTACATAGCAAATGAATAAAAAATATAGTTTCTCACGATACTTATCCTAAATTCCCAAACCATCGATCGAATACAGATTCCATAAAAAAATCATTCGCGCTTGTAGTGCACATGAACATAATTTTAATGAGTTCCCTTCGGCTGTATATCACGCGTGCGGATCTCTAAAAGTTAAATAAATTGCCGCTCTTGTGAGGAGCACAAAGCGCCGGGCCTGCTTGTATTTCATTCAGCCCATCGATAGGAATGCTGAGCGGATCGGGACAGTGTTGCGGCTCGAGGACTTATCTTTTTAAATAAGGAAGGATGACAGTTTTTGTTTTAGGAAGTTGTGGTGGAAGTGATTGAAGGAAAAATATAAACACAGGCAAAATTCAGGCTTCCAGGAACCGGAAGTATGGAAAAGATCAAGATGGAGAAAGAAGCTTTTTGTAACTTCTACTTTTCTAGCATCATACTTAATACTACTTTTAACTTGAAAGTAAATCTTCTTGTAGTTTTTTTTTTTTTTTTTTTTTTTTTTTTATTAAAAAATATATCCTGAACAACAACGATTCACCGATCCATTAACTCCACGCGGCGTTCACAACTGGTTGTCGTGGGTGTCTAGGGGTATCGATTGATGTTAGAAAGAGACGGCATTATCACCCCATAAGCAAGCCAGAAAGAGACAAAAGACAAACCTTCCGAGAAAAAGATAGCATCAAGAGTTACGCCAGGAAGACAGAGACGTCTTAGGGCACTCAATAAAAGCCCTTTTTTATATTTTTTTATGTCAGTTATTTTTCATTTTTTACGATTGTTAAGTGGTTATTTATTCATAACACCTTTGTCGGTTTTTTGTCGCGCTCATTAACTCGAATTAGTTTGAACAGGCGTGCGATGTTCCCCATAATGACTTTGTAATTATGACTTTTAATATTTGGCCTTTTGGGTTTTAATTTTCGCCGTCAATTGTTTTATTGGATGTGAGATATGGTATTGAAGGAGAGAGTGAAGATGATGATGATTATGGTCTATTTTAGTAAATACCACTTTGTCTTAGAAGCTGACGAGCAAATGCCAGGATTTATTTGGAAAAGTTCATTTTTGAAGCTGGCAATACTAGTAGGTCCTTGTGACGTTTATACACAAAAGAAAATTTTCAAATAATACGCATTATTAAACCTCGAATAAGTAATACTTTTTACGATGAAATATAAAAAGAACAGAACAGCATGCGAATTAATACCCATTACGTCATATTAAATTGCGTTCGTCATCAACAGTGATGATCACAGACTTACAGCTAACTAACCAAGACAACTACAGGCTAACATAAATTTAATAGTAATTGTTTTAAACCTGCTTTCATCACGTACACACCCCCTCTGATCAAATTGCATTCATTTTAATTAAAACAAGCTACTACAGTAACCTTTATCCACCAAGTTCACATTTCTCACGTCAGCACCTGCATATATTCGTGTAAATTCCACAGTAATTAGAGACGAAATAAATGAAATTAAACTACAGCTGTCAATAAAATATCCTTGGTAAGCAATGATACGATCTTGACTAATGTAGCTTCGTGTAGCTACGTGTTTACTGGCATAAAACAATAAAAGCACCACCCTGTATCGACTACTTTTTTCCTTGGCAAAAATGGAAAATCAGGCTTATGGTGTCCAATAATCTTAATCTTGATAAGTCTTGGGTATAGACACCTAACTTATTATTACGATAGACTCTATGTTACGTCTTAAAATATAAAGAAGGTAAGAAGTCAAATCCACGAAAAACTTTGAAGTTTTCTGCAAAAGCATTTTGGATTTCGAATGTGGTGATCTGTATTCGGTTCAACCAGACTCAGACCGTCAATCCTCAATCCAATTGTAAATAGGTACCTACGTTTCTCAATTATCCTCAACATTGTCTTATCCAGGATAAGACAGTAAGGGTCCGTTCACATACACCTCAGGCCTCATGTTCGGATATGATCGGAGAGCATCGGCCAGCGGTCTTCTTTTCACACAGACCGGCGCGAGTTATACGATTGAAACTGGCCGGAGCCGACAGCCGTTTCACATAGACCGGCTGGAAGAGCCCTGTTTTTGAGCGGATGCACTCGGAGCTGGACGGATGCTCTCGGAGCTGGACAGATGCTCTCGGAGCTGAGCTAGTGCTTTACGAAGGCTGTATGCCTCCAGTTCCGCGGAGTCCAAGTTTTGTTTTGTATGGGAGCTGTCGGGCAAGCGATTCGCGGAGCGAGAGAGGACGCAATCGGCGCCGGTCGGCCGCGCGAGGGTAAAAGAGGCAGCCATCAGAGGCAGCCGGTCGACTCTTCTTATTATTTCACACTAAGCGCGTTACGTTTAGTCTCAAGCATTCTCAAAAATAAAAGCAGTGACATGTAAAATAAACCTTATTACAATGAGTCAAAACTTTGTTTTAAACGTGAAAACAATTCTGCTTTCCTCTCCGACCCGGCCAGTGTGTACGGACCCTAAGGCTGATGATCCAGTATCAAAAAGCAGAGCCTGATCCTTATCTAGATAAAGATTAGGCTCTGCACCCAACTGCTACCAGCCACCTTTTTTAAATTCATCGCTGCTCCTCTCCTGTGGATGTTGTCAGTACCTCCTTTTTTTCGTTCTGTGTCGCCAGTGGTCTTCTTATATATGGCTAAGGCTATCTTTACCATAAGAACACCAGAAACAGAAAAACAGAAACAGAAACTCCTCCTTTTTCATCTGTTAAAAAATGTGACCATCGGAATCAAGGACCATAAAGTCTTTTTTTGAACTGTAAAAATAAATAAATTGAAATTAAATTATTAAATTAAATAAATATAAAAATAAATTGAACTGTAAACAGTTCAATTTATTTTTTCAAAAAAAGACTTAAAATTCGTTACTAAAGTAACGAATTTTAAGTTTGCCTCACGTTTTCTCTAATTTTGACACCATGTGCTCAATTAATACTTTACCTATTGTATTAAAAATAAACTTATAAACGATAACAAAGCGTACTTTGGCCATTACCTAGACTAGCTGGTGATTCGCTTTGTTTCCTACAATCGCAACGTTGTAACGCATACTAATATTCATCCTGATACATTGTTTGTATGGAATTAATTGCATTATTTTACTCGATAAGGACATTTCCTCATCCCATGCATATATTAATAAATAATAAAACTAGTTATCAACCTGCAATAAATTATTCTGTGTGAAACAACAGTCTCGAGCATACAACAAAAAAGGAAGTTATATTAATAAGACCCGTGGGCGTGCGTCTGTTGAAACCGAGTCAATTAATATGGCGTTAACTCATATTAAATTCTTGCGGTCCCTGAGAAATCTGCAACAAAATTGATAATCCACCAATGAGTGACGATCTGACAGCAGAAGCGAATGATATCAGAAGCACATAAGCAATGGCAGAAAAAGGAGTAAATTAACCTACTTCCAAAAAATCACTAAAATTTGGAAAAGAACTTTACTTTCGGAAATCGGTGACTTTTGTTTGTTTCACATTTTTGCTACCGGCACGTAAGCTCGTATTTTTTTTGCAAAAAAAAAAAAATTTTTTTAGTTTTTGACACAAGTCCTGGTCAAATGTCAATTTAACCTTGTAACTAGTCGTTATATGAACATTATCCATTATAGATGAACAAGAAAAACTGCATGTCGTAGAGGTTAACCCATAAAGAACCGAAGCGAAGTTAATAAATTTATATGGGAACATCCCCTACTAAATAAAAAAAGTGTCATTTAAATCTGATATGTAATAGTGATAACGGTTAACAGAAGGGAATGGAAGATAAAAATGTGTTGCATCGATTCCAATCAATATGGAACAATGACAAGATGATGATGATCACATATACCCGCAAATCACTATCATAACACAGTACCACGCTAAATAGCGAACTCCGCTAGATAATGACTTAATGAGCAATACCCCGAAGGTACAACTTCGCTATTTAAGAGCGTTTAAGCCCTACCGTTTCAACAAAAGCGTTTTCGAAATGTCTATGGAAAAAAATGGAAATCTAATTTAGCGGTTTCACTAATTTTCAAAAATGTTTTTGTAGCTTTTTAGACCTATGTCTCCTGCATATGCGTATGAAGTTTCATTAAAATCGGTTCGGTTAAATAATGACTTGAAAGTTTGTTTAAAATTCCATGAGGCGTAAACGCTCTTAACACTTTTGCATTAATCACAGGATGCATTGTCTTCCTGTTTAGATACCTAATAACAACATCCTCAGCAGTAGCCTGCTGATTATAATATTATTTCTAAAGAGAACTTCATTAGCAGTCATCTGCCTTTACCTAACTATTTTAGGGTCGGCTTCCAGTCTAACCGGATGCAGCTGAATACCAGTGTTTTACTTTACATGGAGCGACGGCCTACCTGACCTCCAAAACCCAATTAGTATTGGGTAATATGATATCCCTTGTTAAAACTGGTTGTACGATCTGGAAATAACAGCAGGTAGCAACGGTTCAACGTGCTTTTCAAGGCACGGATTAAACTCGGTATGTTGGCAATTTGTCCACGGATCAACCTGGACACGCGCAGCTTAGCCTGTAGATCGACCCGAGCAAATGGTTTTATTTAGCTACGAGCTCCTTCATTAGCAGTACAATTAAGCAAATATGAAGAACAAGTAATAATTGATAAAGAAAAAGGCTTGGATAATTTAGAAACGTGTCTCAATAATAACCGGACACGTGTTAAGTATAAAGACCGTAACTGTGTCCAATTGTGCGCAGTGATGAAATGGATTCTAGACGCGATAAGACGTCTTGATTTCATGCTGTTCAACACTATTCACGACAAATCGTAAACTTTGATTAATATAATAAATACAGAAAATGATTTTGCTGAAGACGTAGATAAAGATTACCTCATAGCTTCTATTAAAGTAGTTATTGACGTTGGTAATGAGAAACACTTTGATAATGCTAGCGGCCTTATAGAAAAATTTACTGCTATGGGATTCTAAAACAACAAAAGGGGGGGTTACGACAGACGGATCGCATTCACCAATGTAAAATTAAATTAATAAATGGACAACATGATTCTTAATAACAGTTTCATTGATTTAATGTTTACTTGTGCTAGGTGCATTATTGTTTGACAAGGACGTAGCTATTCGAAGAATTTGAAAAATCATCGCCTGTGTATAAATGGTCAACTAAATATACCAGTCGAAGATTACTGACTAGCCGTTTGCTTATCAATACGAGTAATTCCAGACACTAATTTGAACAAGTAAAACCACGACTGGCTCCTTTGGTGGCTAGAAAAAAGTGTCAATCAGCCCCCTTTAAGTAAACACAGTCATGTCAGGTCATAAGTTAATTAAATACTTTCTACTAACAAAAACGGACACACGCCAGCAATTTAACAAAAACAATGTGATGAACAGTTAAAAGATTGCAGAAAACGATTAAAAAGCAACAATGTGGGAGCCATTCAGCGCGCTTGACTAACGTGCTATAGTTAATTTTTCTTTACTCCGTGACCAAAATATTCCCATCATGGTTATTATATTTACGACTTTCTTTTATAGATAAACACGTACATTTTACACGTTTCACGCGATAATTGTCAATTATGATTTTTATCTTGCTATGTGGTCTTCAATAGAGTGATGAGTTAATTTGTCTGCCAGGTGGTTTGCTAGGAACATTAGGGACTTTTGGGATTTTGAAATGGCCGTTGGAGCAAGGCTTTGGACCGAGTGGTGGCCAAGGCTGGTCAAAGAAACCAGGGCCATCCTAAAGCTTGTTGGGTCGACGACATCGTCAAAGTCGCAGGAAACACCCGGGTAAGGGGTGCACAAAACCGGGAAGTGTGGCAGAAAAAAGGGAAGGCCTATCCAGCAGTGGGTGATTACGGGCTTGTATGATGATGATTATGGACTTTTTGCAAGTGATCAGGGTGCGTTTGACCACACTCTCCTCAAAGTAAGCGATGTTGTGGTCGATGATGGTGCAGTGGCTAAGATGCAAAAAGCTCTGAGTGGTTCTTTGGCCGGCTGTCACTGATACTAATCTGATGCCATTGACGTCATCACCGCTGATTTTCATAGAAAGTTCTTAATGCTTCATTGTGGCAGCAAAATCAGACGAAACTACAATGCAAGATATTATCATCTTCTAGCCTTTGTCCCAAATTATTTGGGGTCGGCGCTATACGTTTTTGCTTCCGCTCTCCCCAGTCAACCGGTGGGCTTTTATTTCCCTCTTTTTCCTTCATTACACAACCACTTATTTTTTTCTTTAGTCTTCCTCGTCCTCTCCTGCCAAATCCACAGGGAAAGTAGATAATATTATAAAATTGTTAAAAAATATGTAAAATTGTAGGAAAATACAAATACCAGAAATTAGCAGAAAGGAGAATATCACTGGAAATATCTGATAAGACGCATCCGTTCCAAATGTGAAGACTACATCGAAGTAAGTCTCCAGCCAACATTTCGTTCCCTTTTAATTTGATACTCCCATAAAAATATACCCGAATTAAAACTGAAGTATGACCCCAAGGAAAAAAAAACCAGAACAGTCAGAACTTCAGAAGTATTCTCTTTTATTTAAAAAAGGTATAAGTAGAGCCTCAGGGTAAATTATACGTCCCTTTGAAAGAGTCGTGTTCAGAGCTTGTTGTACGAGAACAAAACGAAGATCCCTTTGAGGTGTTGCAATTTTAAATCCCCACTTTAGATTCGAATGGACTCAACGGGTGCCAGCCTCTTTTAATTAAAATTTTCATGTGGGTCTAAATAAGCAGCAGTAGGTGAGTTCATCCACTACGGAGCCAAAGGTATGAGAATCATAGAAATTTGATCAAAATTGTTGAAAACCTATACAGTTTCTGCATTTTATGTATACCCACTGACATATTCATCACTTTTCTGCCCTTAACCATTATTACTTATTTGGGCTAAGCATGGCTTCTTTCTCAATACCTACTTACTTTCCTCATAGTTTAAATAACCATTTTAATTACCATGAGAAACTTAGTTGGAGACACTAACTTTTGCCATAAACCACAACACCCGATTTACATTACGACTTATCATTTATTTTCTTGTGTCTATTTCCTTATTTCCGAACCACTTCACTTCAAATCATGCCGTATCTCGATACACTTGATTTATCTTCATCTAAAAGGGCTAATTATTTTAATGGCCGTCTTGAAATTGAAATATAATGTCAGTCGTGATATCTCAACATTCTCAACTTCCGAGCAGTACGACAAGTTCTCGATTTATTATCACTTCTGAATCTTTTACACCTGTTAATAAGAGCCAGTGATATTAATTGGACAAGTTATCCAAGCTTGTTGACTTGACCGGCACACTATACGTCCAAACAGAAGATCTGCAGATCTTCTGTTTGGACGTATAGTGTGCCGGTCTCGTCGTCTGGTAACTCGTATGGACCTTCACATGTCTATGTAAAGGTTTTATGTGTCGCATATCCTAGACGGTCAACCCTGCTGCTTTCTAAACTGACTGGGTTATCACTTTATTTATCACGTAATACGGTATTGCGTTATCTTCATGACAGAAGAAGACGCGTCATGAAACCGCGAGTAGGAAAACCGAGAAAAAACAAGAAGGTAGATCTTCTTGTTTTTTCTCGGTCATATCGTGTATCAAGCGGAGGCATAGTAATAAGTATTTATGCCACAGCCCACGGTATTGAAGGGCAGTAATATATTGAGGAATCAAATAAAATGAATGGCTATTATTCAATTTAACTAGCGTGAGATCAGTTTCATTAATACACATTAATTAATTGCAGTATCAACATTTTAACAATAAAGTAAACACTTCATAAAACGGTCATGTGAGACAATGAAGTTCCTTAATAACTTAAAACAACAACATGATGATGACACGCCAGTTTTTTATCAAGTGTTAATGTTGCCTGAAGACGTCATCACGAACAAACAGCACATTAAAGATAAATATGCTTTAAAGTGTCTTGTACACAGCGGCGGCATTGGTTCAGTTCGTTTATTTAAGAGCCGGCTTAATATTATAGTGGCGCGAGTCACATGTCATGGAATAAAGATAAACTGCACATATGCAAGGACAGTCAAAAGATTCTGGATTAACGATCACAAACCTGAAGAGGCGTTGGAAGGCCTCCCACAAGATGGGCCGATAAGCAAAGGGAACCAGCTAGATACGAGAAGCATACGACCAGAAAGTGTGGGTGGCGAACCTAAGGGGCCAATGCAAAAAAAGAATAACACAGGTAGGCATTGTTTGATCACCCCTCACATGACTTGAGTACCCCGTATAAAACGCACGGGATGCCCTATTCTTCTGAAAAACTGCTGCTGTTTACTAACTACCAGCTTACATCACCCTTCTTTTAACCTTTTCTTTATTCTCATCTCACCTCTTTCGGAGTAAGAAGCTGATCTCCTTTGGGCTTACATAAGCCACTGCTTCGTTTTTGCCAGCAACGTGGAGGATCTGCCGGCCATGGTACAAGAACTGTATGACATGTCACTAAATGTCGGTCTAAAAATGAACGCCGTAAAAATAAAAATCATGTGCTGTGATGACGACATTGATCATATTCTAGTGAATGGCCAGCAAATAGGAAAAGTCAAGGAGTACGAATACTTGGGGACAGACTTTGAGTATAGCGATGAACGGACAAGACCGCGAAATCAAGCGCCGTATCCAACTAGGGTGGGGTGCTTTCGGTAAGCTGTCCGATGTACTCAAGTCGGAGCGGGTGCCCATATACCTAAAGCGTCGCATGTTCGTACAGTGTGTCCTCCCAGTCATGACATACGGGGCTGAAACTTGAACGCTCACCATCCACTATCACACACACTATCCATCTCATGCAAGTCACTCAGGGAGCAACAGAACGAGCCAAGTTGGGCATCTCCCTCTATGACCGGGTGAAAAATACCGAAATATGCAGACGAACGAGACTCACGGACATAGCGAAAGTGATAGCAAGAAGAAAGTGGAAGGGGCCGGGCCATATATGCCGTAGACTGGATGGAAGATGGGGGAAGAAAATGCTGGAGTGGAGACCACGGACGGGACGGAGGAATGTGTGAAGACAAACGACTAGGTGGACAGACGATCTCATTAAAGTGGCCAGAAGAAACTGGGTAGCCATGACACATTACCGCCAAAAGTGGAGGTATTTGGAAGAGACCTACACTCAGCATTGGGTGGCCAAGGGTTGAAGAAAAGAAGCCACTAGTTTGTTTTGTCCAGCTCGTCCCGCCACCGTCTAAGGCACCTGCCAGAACGCCTTCTGGCTCTGGCTATGAAATCAATTAAATACCTTAGAATCAGTCGGCTATAGAAATGCGGTTATGTAAGTACTAGATTTAAGTATTGAAAGATATATTAGGTAGAGGCATTAACGTTTTTCCTACAAAGTTTCTACTTGATGGTAGACGTCACGAGAGAGGCTGGTATAGACAGACCGATATTTTAGCATAGACAATAACGTCATAACTTGATATTAAATAGACTTGCGTAACAGAGAGCCTACAATCACATCCGCCTACGATCACATTAAGCTCTGACGTCAGCTTATTGATTACGTCAGAGTCAGACCCACCCCCACAATCAACGCGGGGGTGACTCGATTAAATGTTAATTGGAAATTGTAGCTTCGTAATTGATTGGCTTTTAATTTTTATTATGTTCCGCTGTCATTGACATTATTTTTAATTTTATTGTTCTACAGGATGGCAGAGGTTAATATGCCTTCTCATTTTATAGGTGAAGTCGATTAGTCTTTGTGTTTCAGAGAATATTCATATGCGATTACCAAATGATTGGCGTGCGTGGTGATTGTGCAAACAATAAGACACTTAAGTCTAAAATGTTACAGTTAGTCTAGAATACATACTTAAAGGCTCTTACCCGCCCCATCGGAATCACATTGATAAGTGGCACCAGATTTAATTATATTAAGAAAAACAGACGTCGGCGATCCGTCAACGCCTTGTTACGTGGCACCTTCCTTGATAACCACACAAGTCAATATGGCTGCCCGCAACGACTTGACGTACCACCAGAGAGAATTGTAGACCGCTTCTCTCTCGTCTGTGGTCACAGTTTAATTAGCAATGTGAATTTTAAGAAGCATTTTTGCAAAGGAGTTGTCATTCTTTTTTAATAAAGACCAAAAAGCCAAAGCATTGAAGGCAGAAAAAACTGCTACGTTGGGATTCCAGCTAAAACCTCTACAGACAAATGGATCGCAAAAGGTAGCTTGCATGGAAGGTTGCAAAAAGTATCAAGCAGTATTGTTGATCAAAAGAGCAGAGATTGATGAGCAACGAAAAGAAGGGCGACTCATGAGGTGACGAATAAAGAAATAGGGAACAAAAAGACATGGTGCGCCTACTCCACATATATTCGAATATGGACAGGAGAATCATGAAAGAAGAGGACCAGCAACATGAAAGAGACAGAGACAGTTTAGCATTTGTGCTAAACTGTCTATACACACTTTCCCATCTTAGGGACCGTCCATTAATCACGTGAGGCTTGAAAGGGGGGGAGGGGGTTTAGCGAAAATCACGAAATATCACAAGGGGGGAGGGGGGTGTAGTAAGATATCACGTGTATTTATTTTTTCGTCAAACACGCGATTCTAAACCGAAAAGCGGCCTGCAGTGTGACCTTGACTCGCCGTTGCAAGGCAACGAACGAAGTATACCTGTATTTAATGATAATATTCTAAAAAAATTAAGATTCTGTGTGGGTACTAAAATACACGTGATTTTGGGTGGGGGAGGGGGGTTAGTCTTAAACCTCACCACGTATCACCAAGGGGGAGGGGGGATTAAAAAATGCTAAAGAAAAACATCATGTGATTAATGGACGGCCCCTTACTAAACCATCCAACATTATCAAAAATACATTCGACCATACTAAATCGAATAGTTCCATAGTAGCGGCACCCGAAGTGAAACCGCACCGCTTTCTACTGCCGCGCACGATTCGCGCGCCGCATTTCTATTAATCATGACGTCAACGTCACGACAGACGATGCGCGCACTAGCAGCACGAATCATGTGTGTGTGGCAATAGTAATTTTAAAGGCATTATTACTTCACATGTTTTACTGAAAGAATTGAAAGGAAGGCTGATTGTTGTGACTTTGTAGCATCAATTTATAAATTGTTAATGGCGAGTATACTGTAGCAGTACTTGATTTTAGCGTACTATTTCTTGAGTTCTATCTGGCTCCAGAAATATCATAAAAAAGCTTGCGAAAGGTTCGCTCGGTACTGCGAAGTGGTCTCATTTTTCACGTAACAATTCTTGGCTTCCACCTCAGATTATATTTCCAGTAATTATTCACAAATTCTAATGTGGTAATATTATTGATATACTCAAGTAAGTACTAAGTATATCCATGAGCTGAAACATCATTTTAATTTAAGTCTCAGTTTATACTTGATCTGAAAAACAGAAAATGTGTCTTTAGTAAATAGCGAATAAAAACAGTTTCTGTTCCTTCGTCCTTGTGAAATATTATAAAAAAACTTACTTTCCTATTTGAATCGGATTTTGATAAAAGATGGGATTATGTTCAAGGGTTTAATTTTTTTTACTCGGAATCGTAATCCTATTTCTATTATAAAATTATCTGAAGTTACTCCTTATAACATCAGCTATCTGCCAGTAAAAGTCTGTCAGAATCGGTCCAGCCGGAACAGACAGACAGACACACATACAAAAATGTATTGTTTTTTTTTTTGTTATAAGTACCATATACTTTCTTAGTTATTCAGTAAAAAGCTGTTATTTTGAAATTAGAAACAGATACTTCAATTGTATTTATTTGTATGCATAGATATAGATAGTGTATTATTGATTGATTACCTACTTAGTACTGAAAAGGCAAACCTTGACCGAATGACAATCAAATCGATAAAACGTAATAAAAGCGTGGGATTTTCAGCAACAGGATGGCTAATTCATAGACAATTTCAAGGAACTAGTTGCGTTAGTTGCTGGGTTTGCAGAAACGTTTCCCATCACCTCATTTTCCAAGTCTATTTATTTATTTATTTATTTGAAAAGACATGTACAATATAACAGAAAATCCAAGTAATTGTACAGTGAAAAGAAACATATTTAGAATAACCTATGATAAAACATTTAAAATAAAGTATATACTTAAAATTACAACAACAAAAAAAAAAAAAACATCTTTCAGTCATCCTCCTAATTAATTAATTAATATTAAATGTACAATAAAAAGAAACATATTTAGAATAAAGTATGATAAACATAATAAAAAAAGTACTTAAAATTACAACAACAAAAAAGTCATCTTTCATGCATCCTCCCACAGAACAAGCACAAAAAAAAAACATCATTCGTTCATCTTCTCACAGAAACTCAAATATCCACGAAATATAGGTAAGGTTAGGTTAGCTGGGCTGTTTCTGCACTTAGCCTCTTTATTGGGCCATTGTACGCCCGGAAATCCTTTTGGTACTCCAACCATCCCAGGTCCTTCCAGAAAGCTAGCAGCCTTTGTCAGGCTGCTGCAGGCTTCCGGGAGTGATGCCGGCGATTGAAGAGTCCGTGCCCAATTCCATATTCTAAGACGCAAATATTTTTCAAACTAATATTTAATGCATTATTCTTTCCTACTCAGTCTTATCACTATCATTTTCTTGCCCTTATTCCAATTGATTTAATGTCGGCGCAAAATGTATTTTTGAAGTGAAACTTCCTATGCGACATACAACAAGGTTGCGTTAAACGTTTAACGCTGCCATGGAGGGGGAATATAAAGAGACAGAGCGAGAGTGAATGCGTGGCACTCGAACGCATGCGTGTAGTATTACGAAGTTTCACTTCTTTCGCGCGGAGGAACTCCACGCACTATTTTTCTTCCGTACTTCTCTATTACTCGTCTTCTTAACAGTCACCTCATTTCTAGCTATTTCATCGTCCACACAGTATTATGCCTACTCTGTCCCACTCCTGGTAAAGAGACTCCCTCCACTTCTTCCATCTTTCTTTATTCCAGTGGACAGAACCTGACTGGTTCGTCCCGCCATCTCCTTCGTGACCTCGGTACACTGTCTCAAGGAACCAGTTGTGTGCTTTTTTGACCCACGGTTTGTCCAGCATGCGACAGATATGTACTAGTACTGCCCTGTCATATTAAAGTTGGGCAGCCTTTTACGAACGTCTTCTACTTGTATCAAACTTTATTCACAGGATCAGTTAACAAACACCTAGTGCAGCACTCGATATACATACATTTCCCAACATAATTCAGGTGCTAGACAACTTCTCAACTGTCCGGCATTATTGGTATGGGGGGGAGGAGCTTTTTCAGCAAGCATCTTCAGCATGGAAACTTGATAGCTAAGTAGGTAGGGACGTCATGGCAGACCGCTAAGTTTTACTATCAACATTTCAGACAGCAGCCGTTCGGACTCGGGATTCGGGAGTTTTAAAAGTGAGTCAAAAACGAACAACGGGCTCTGTTCAGCAACATTAATTGTCCCAACAGGGTATGGGGCGTCAACCAATACTACTTAAACAGGCAAAACTTCTCCAAGATATTGTGGTCACTAAATCTGTAGAATTAATTGACAGTCGTTACCTACAGTAGTCAGTTAGTGGCCCAAAAACCTGACAATCAGTCTTACCAAGGGGTATTGTATAGCTCTATCACCCAGTACTAACTGGGTAAAAGAGGTCAGATAGGCAGTCACTCCATGTAAAATAATGGTATACAGCGGCATCCGGTTTGACTGTAGGCCGACACCAACGTAGTTAAGAAAAGTCTGGCGTGATGGTCAGACGGTGTGTGGATTTCCGACTTCATCTTCCGCGATAGCATGAACTGTGGCGGGTTGTCCGTCTGCCTGTGGATATTTCTTTTTCTTATGTAAGGTAACGATATTCGCGGAGAATACGAGTATGACACAGAATGCAACTGGCTTACATTTGAAATATATGACAATAAATAGCTTAGATACGTAACCAGCACGGCAAATAATTCCTATTCGTTTTGCCCACTACAAAAGTAAGTAACGATCAATTCCTATGGCTAATTATTCACACTACAACTTCCAAACGATTTGAAAGTTAAAAAGTTAACGTTTCATCAATAATATTTTTATTTATGTATTTTTTATGTATGACTTACACAATACGAGGTCTGGTTTCTAGCTATAAGCTATAAATATATGGAATAGACGAAGAATGCGGATGAACGCCAGCTCTGATCGCTATACGTAATCGGTCTATCAATATTGTATTTACGAAACTAGCTGAGAAAAATAGGAAATAGGAGCTATTGTTTTCTTGGAGTTAATTTGTTTGATGAGTTACGGAAGTTTTTATAAGATTTTGAATTTACATAGGGGTACTTGTTTTAATTAGGGTTATTTGTAGAAGTAGTGGGATCCTAATTCTATTAGTTGTATCAACGTACGAATCAATGGGGACAGGGTCCTATACCTCTTGGTAATACATACTAATATATTTAAGAAAAAAAAACAGCCACTTCGATAAAACATTCCCATACTGTTATAGTAACAAAAACATACTACACAACTTATGAGAGAGAGGATTTGATATTTTCCCAAGCTCCAAATGTGAAACAGACCACACAAACCGCGACATGATTGATCGGCCGTGTCGTAAGTCTGACACGACACAACAAGCCGCGCGATGTCGCGAGTCGCAGGTCGCAACGAGGCGCGGTAAATCAATGTGTTTTCAAATGAAAATCACGACGTCATTTATTAATTAAAGGTTTATTTATATTTAGACTCATGGGAGGTGATGTAGAAAATATACTTACTATGATTTTAAATGTGATAGATAGTTTATTTGTTAGTCTGGATGTTTAACAGATTTCAATGTTTGGCTCACAACATCTTTGTTACTCGAGAAAAAATTAGGTTTATTTTTGTCTGCGCATGTCAAAAGCTTTTCATGAAGGTGGGGCCAATAATCATCATGTCTTTATAATCAAGAGTGACAAAGATTTGCAAGCAGCGCCAAATAAAATGCGTTGTTATTTTCTAGCAAAAAAGGGAAATCTGACAAAGACTTCTGCATTCTTTATGTTGTAAAAATTACATAAACTAATATTATGTGAAAATCTACAGACCATCTAAACAAGTATTTGACATAATTATGTCTCGGTAGTCGCGACTCGCGACAAGTCGCGATAAATCACACTATTAACCAATACGCAAGGGGCCTTATTACCAATGCAAATGACGACAGTATTTTAATTAATTAACATGAGTGTGTAATGACTGCAGTTAGTCTAGACAGAAGAGTTCTCTGTGAATTAAAATAAGGATTTAACATAGTTAAAAATAAAACTATTCTACACCTCATATTGTTATAGGTTAAGGAAAGAAGCTATAGATGTGAGTTTACAAGCGGCAGTCAGACTTGAACATTTTAAGTGTAAACGTAAGGCCGATTCGCTAGAAGAAAAAAAGCAGTTCTAATTTTTCTTTTGTCTGTACTATGAAGACAAAATGATGATAGGACATAATACATTGGTTGGTGATCTGTACGAGATAGGTTTATGAGTTATTGATGTGTGTGTTGGATGTACAGTTCTCTGTTTGCTCAATAATACCTACTGCCTATCATAGGACCTACTAATATTACATGAAAAGCTACAGACCACACAAACATGATTGATCGCCGAGACTGTTATGACAAAGTGCTCGTCGGCGCGACTGTCGCGAGTCGCGGCAAGGCGCGGTAAATCACTGTTTACCAATACGAATGAAGCCTTATTATCAATTCAAATGACGCCAGTAATTAATTAATTATAATGAGTGTGTAATGTGACTGCAGTTAGCCTAGACAGAAAATATTTTGATTATTTAAATTGTTTTCATTTGTGTGATGACTGTGCTGCTATTAATTATTTTAAGTGTAAAACAAAATATATAAAAAAACTGTTAATTTTTATTTTAAATTTAAAATACAAAACACATTGGTTGAGGCAGTTTACAACTGTATGTGCTATTTAATAAGTGTGTGAGATACTTGTACAAAAATTAAGGTAAGTATACAGTCCTCTTACTACCAAAGTACCTAATAACATTACATGAAAAGCTACAGACCACACAAACATGATTGATCGCCGAGAGTGTTATGACAGAGCGCGCGGCGGCGCGGCTGTCGCGAGTCGCGGCTAGGCGCGGTAAATCACTCTGTTTACCAATACGCAAGCGGTCACATTACCAATGCAAATGACGCCCTTTTGAGCTCGCTTGGGGAGGACGGATAGCATACAAGTTTTGGATGTAATACTGTGTATGATGTTATTTTTTGTTTTTGTGAGTTATTTCTTTATTTCTTTTCAGTTTGCTGACCTTATACTTTAGCAATTTCTTGTTAAGCACGTTTAGCAATTGCTCTTCAGAACTATTGGATTCTTCAGAACTATTTGGGGTAATGTTTTTTTGGAACCTGACTGGTGATAGATCAAGAGATTTGGAGTCGAAGATACAACGGCTGTCAGCATTTAAATTGGCAGATTTGACCTCTATCGCAAGATGCAACAAAAACAAGAGAATTTATAATCAGCTAACTTACAAATATTTCGTGGTCGTATCGCAGATGGCACGCTGATTTGGTAAAGTGGTCACATCTTGACGAACCGGATAAGCATGCGGATGTGAAACTGCGACACTGACTATGTCTAACCACCTTTCCTGATAGCAAAACTTACAGTCAAAGGAGCTACAGTGCTGCCATCACTGATAATGCCACAGGTCAGCAGATAATTGTCATACGAATAAATAAATAAAATTGTTTAATTCTCACCGAATTTGTAATTTGTAATGGTGAGAATGATCTTACATACATGAAATCCATTACGTTTTTCCGGGCCGTTTTGTGGTGGTTAAAGGTGCACGGAGTATTGTCTCTACCCCCTGAAATAGGCGGGAACCAGTATCTCAGGGGATATGAACGATAACGAGGCAGGCGATGACTATCAATCAGTATTAGAGTTTTACTGAATTTTATGATCTTAAGTTTAACCCGGATTTTAAAATGTTTTGAAGGTAACATTTTAGTGCAACGGAAGTTAATAATTAATAATTTAAACTGAGATATTTTTATCAGAATTTGTTTTTTTGACTTAGTTTCAGATTTTCTCAAGATACGTTTCTATTCTTCAGAGCAACTGAGCTGCAACAACATTTCTACGATATTTCTCTCAACAAACCAATTTAATCTCAGCGGAGGTAAAACGATTAAGTAAATGAAACGTATTTTAAAGAAAATCAAATAAACAACTCTGTTTGCTGACCATACATAAAATTTTCGACAGCATGTTTTGCTTTTGCGTGCCGAGGCTTTGTTTGTGTGTGTGTGACGTTACATTATACATACACAGATGGAGCTATACGTAAATACCACACACATGGATTTGGGCAGCTAGTGTTAATTGACCTATAGTGTCCCCCGCAAGTGGAGGAAAAGTGGGATCAATAAGAGGAGAGTGGGAGAGTTTCAAGGGTCTACATCTCTGGTTGTTATAAATATATGCATCTGTTTATATGTGTGAATGTCGTGATCGTGGTGTTAGCACTCGGCTCACCTTCGTCCGACCTCGTGTTTCGACACCGGCGGCCGAACAGCTAGTTATTGTTCCCCCGAAGGTTCGCGCCGGCGCGCGCGCAGACTACTGATGAGCTCTCAACGTTCTATTTTTAAACATCGATACGAGTTTGAGATGTATGAATGTTGAAGGATTGTAGCACTTGTTTTAGTTTCTGCTTACCCTATTGGAGGATGGGTGACCTCGATGATTTATGAAGCATTTAATGTGAGATTAAAAGACGTGATTTTGTAATGCTTTGATTATGCGCGCAGGAAATGTATGTAAAGTTGATTTAATGTATCGTATCTTATCTGCTTAGCCAATAAATTAATGAGCAATTTGGTTTATCTCGTATTAAATGGTTATGGGGAGATAGAGAAGTTTTATTTATTGGTTTCCGCTGGGTACGTTTGGCTTTGCTATAGTCTTTGAATTAATAGCCCACCAAGGGTTTGGATAGAGCTTATAGTAACTTAGCTCAGGTTTATAAAATATTAAGAAGTGACCATTCGCGTAAAAGATACTCTCATCATCTGACTACTTTTTTTCAACTAAGTTAGGGTCGGTTTTCAGTCTGACCGGATTCAGCTGAGTACCAGTATTTTACATGGAGCGAATGCCTACCTGACATCCACAACCTAGTTTATACTCGGTAATACGATACCCCTTGGTAAGACTGGTTGTCAGATTTTCGGGTCGCTGCCTAACTGTAGGAAACGACTGAAAAAGAGAGGTACTCTAAATAGCCTTAATAAAATTTCCTTCTTATCGATGTTTTTTTTTTTAATTACCATTATCACTGACAACATATCAGCTGAAAACCTACCTAGCTTTCAGCCTTGTCCAAGCGTCGCCTCCTCGACAGGTTCCATGCTTCCCTCATCCAGCGGATTCCCTCGGCCTTCATCATCAGATAAGTGCCATCAATAAAAGTAAGTATTTAAAAAAATACTGCAAACACGTCTTTAAAACAACCCCAAATTGGAGCGGTTTACTAGTAACCACTGGAAAGCCTGCTATCCTCCTCCTGGCCGCATCATCAGATCAGCTCCAAGATACCAAAATATAGTATTGTCATCGATGCTATAAATGCATGCAAAGTTTCATTAGAAGAAGTTTATTAGAACTAGGTTAAAAATTACTTCCGAGATTTGATTACATTGTAAGTAGCTTGAAGCTAATAAAAGCGTTTTAATAAAATATAGAAAGAAGCGACGCGACGTCTAAAATACATTTGCTTAGCTACAAATACAAAGCTCAACTATTATTTAACTTAATTATGGATTTATTTAGAAACCTTCAATATTGACCAGAAGCAATAAATACAAAATCCAAGCCTTTAACGTCAATCAACATGATTGCTCTTATCGTATAATATTGTTCATGTAAATGTAACCGGATTCGAACCTCAATTTGCTCGAATTCTCAGGACACGTCAACTTGTTAGATCATGTCTGAAAGCTCACTTTATCTTACATTTATTTACATTTTTCCGGGCGTCTGTCTTGTTTAGAAAGTCATCTGTTTCCTTTCAAATTGTTACATCAGTTTACATAGAACTTATATTTGAATGTTTGCTTGCATATCCTGGACATCATTCTCTTGCATTTATACTTTGTGGTAGGCGAGGCATGATTTCTTTCTTCATAATCATACTTTCCATAACTCGAACATGGAAGAAATCTCAGTAGTCGACCTCTTTCTAGTCTTATCATCTTTCTTACAGTTTATTCATCTATAATTTGATCTTTCTCTGCACTTTTAGCTATCCACATTCATACTCAACAATTTTCTTAGTCTTTTAGTTTCCCTCATTCCTTCGCATGGGCACGACAATCGATATCCACACATTTTTTCAGTCACCCGTATACCTTTACTTGTCATCTAGAAAAAGAATGCATTTTTTTGTAGTTCGATGTCTTATTCATTAATTAATTTCTCGGGGAGATCTCGAGGTTTCTGATTATAAAACTGAAATCTGAGAGTAAAAACCACCTATGTCTTTATTAAAGTGTTTCCTTCTTACTTTTTTAGATTACAGCTTAATCTTTTACGTGCTGTTTTAAACTTTCACGGTTTTTATTTGAACTTATATTATCACTTAAGGGATATCTTGCGTGATTATTTTTTGTTTTGAGTTCCCGATATTTCGACGCTGTTGCAAGCACCATGATCGCGGGATGACTGGAGAATGCGGGAAAATGGAAAATAAAAAGAAAAAGCCGGCGTCATAATAAGACTCCTCAAAACCTAGTGATTTTGTGAGAGTGTTTTGCTGTGACTTTGTATCGAGTGCCAGTGGTTCATTTACTAAAATACAAAGAAAGAGGGTTTAGACAGATTCCTCTGCACCTAATTATTTATTTTCCGTCCACCCGGATTCTCCAATTATGCCGCGATCATGACGCTTGCAACAGCGTCGAAATTTTGGGCACTCAAACAATAAATAATCATGGAAGAAATCCCGTAAGTGATCTTTTAAGTGAACCATGTAACTCACTATGTGGTTCTCCTTTAGACGATTTTAAAAGATATAAAATCTCAGTCCGTTATCCTCCTGTTATGAACCACTAAAATATAAAATAGACCACAAACACTATATTAACGCCTACCTTATATTCCATTCAGCGCTGTATTCAGTTTTATTTCCAAATATAAATAAAATTTCCGAATGTTTGCTTGTGGGATCGCGGTGTCTGTGTTGGACAAAAAGATAAGTCTCTGGGGAAAGACCTTTCTGTGGAGATTGCGCGGGACAACAGTGGGATTGTGTTGTGTTGTCAGACAAAACTACTTCGCATTTTCTTGAAAAGAATTTTGTTTGCAGTGATTTTCATGTAGTTTTACTTAGATTCTACAAATGCTTTATTCACCGTGTATACATATATGTTACTGCTAAAGATTGAATAACGGCACTATCCTACAATTTTTCAGCAAAAGCAAGACAAGAGATTTATCATGTCTTAATACCTAATGGTTGCATGGACAAACATCGAAGAAATCTGAGAAAATTTAAAAATTTTGTTTCTATTCGGCAAATATTGTTACACCCAAAACCATATTTTTTTTCTTACTCTTCATTGGCCTAGCAATAGGCAATATAAGCCGTAGGACCGATGACCGTTGGGGAAGACATTTTTTTGAATGGAGACCGCGAATCGGCACAAGCATGGGGTAGGACGCCCTCAGGCTCTGTGGAGCTGCGATCACCGCAGGGCTCAGGGTGGCTGGTAGCAACTATACGACAGTTGCCAAGAATCGCGAGGCGTGCGATTGTAGACGCCTATGTCCGGCAATGGACTGCTTTTGGATGATGATGGTGATATAAAACGTTTAAAATTTTGATGACACATACTAATTTCATATGAAAAACTTAGAAAAGGATCCGTCCGAAACACCTACTAAGCCAATTGTACTTACCCAAAAAATCGTCTTATTTCGCATAATTTCTTACATTTGTAATCTTATAGTAAATCTTAAGAACTATCAGTATTGGGGCTTTTAAAGTAACACACATTTATAAGAAAGGAACGGGATGTAGTAAAATAACAAGTAATCTCTAATATTTCTGGGCAGACAGACAGTTCAGGCTTCAGTTCAACCGAATGCTATATCTTGGCACTGACTACCACTACTAAAGGTACTCGTTACGTTACGTACTACATTCTCAAATTGATACAAAATAAGTGTTAAAAAGTCTCACCTTTCATGAATGAAGCAACCGCTGCACTTGTCGACGAAGACACGAAGAGAGCATTGAAAATAGCTTACCTGGCAACAAGCCAAAAAGATGAAATAGATGGAAGAACATTTTTAACACCCAATTTTGATTCAAATTTAACTCAATTGCTTGTTTTCCTCAACATTCACTGTTATTTCGAGATGCTCTTCACCCCCTCATTTTTTTTTTCAACATTTTCCTGTACCTACATTACTTTTTTTGTTTTTTTTTTAACACGTGGCTTTCTTTCAATTTCACGGCTGCCGCCCCCGATTTCTCTTTGTAGTGAATAAATAATGTTGGCACATCGTGTGTTTTGCTTTATTTTGCGGTTTCTGCCTTTGAGGGGATTTATTTCGTTTAGAGTGAAAAATACGACGGGATAGATTCGCGTGATGTGTTTACGGTTTAGTTTATTTACGGGTTACGGTTGTTTGACTTGTTTGGAGCAGAAAAGCTCGGATAATCCGATAATGCTATTGGATTTTGTAGTTTCTTTTCAGATAAGGATTCGTTTTTCAAGAATCTACTCTTGGTTTTTGATCTGGTTACTGTTGCCTTTGTAGACATGAATGAAATGAAATAGGAACCTACCTATGTATTTTATTGGAGATTTCTAAAATTGACGTTGGTGCACCAGTTATAGGTGGCGTTGCAGTCAGTCATGAATTTATCCTTCGTCGTGGTGCTTTGAAAAAGGATAGGTCAGCAGGGCCGTAGTTAGCACATAAGCTTAGTTGGGGACATAGATAAAAATTAAATGTAAGTAGGAAAGACAGGGGATTACAAAGGGAAGTGTCATTTGGTTAGGATTCGCCTATGTATAAAGCTTGTAGGTACAGTTGAGATGGCAATTTTTTTTTTGACCAAGGAAATAAAAGTTAAGGAAGACAGAAATGTGGGCTAATAGGGAACACTAAATAACAAATCTAATTTCAAATTGTACATTATAAAAACATGCGTCACGTAATAAGCAGCTGTTTTTGTATTCTCGTGATATTTTGTAAAATAGATACCATGCTGTTATTAATTTAAATGACCCATAATAACACCTTTCGTTCAAATTAAACAGCAAGATATCTTCTAGCGTCATCTTTGGCACGTTAATTCCGAACAAATAAGTGATCAATCATCCTAATAAGACAGAAAACAAATTAAACTTCTCAATCTCTAATTGCGGCACGAAATAAAATTCTCGTCGAAGTCTTGAAATACACCTGTACATGGAAACGGTGCGAATCGACCGAACTTGTTCGTCGTCGACGCCGATTCATTATCGGACTTCCAGACGAAACATGAATATTATTCCAGTAGAAAACACAATCTAGATATAAACCCTGTTACCAAATTCTTAACGTTGCTAATTGAATGCAGAAACAAAACCGATAAGACAAACTGGAATCGGACATCGAATGATTACTAGTCTTGCGTGTTTGAATTCGAACGTCGTATTCGTTTCGAATGCTAATTAAAATGTAACTGTAATGCGTGGCAATAAGGTTAGTTTTTGAAAATTTTGTGAGCATGTAGGTTGTTTTTGAAGCGTGCTTCGGCGAAGCAATGAGAGAGGGCGTGCGATAAATAACCGCCTTTGTGCCGTCACCGGTCGGCTAAATAACGGTTATTAAAATGTGTTTCGAGATTGCTCGTGTTTTTGCGACTTCGGGCAAGGATCGACAGGTATGCGATTCGGACTTGGCATGTTATGGAAAGAATTTCGTTGAGGGTGCTCATAAATAATTAAATTATCTGATGATCTGATTATGGGTTGTTGAAACTTGGGATAGCTCTTAGATCTAATATCGTCTAACAAAGGGTCTTGAACATTCCAGCAAAAAACAAAAACAAACAAATCTCAACACTGCAGACTAAATTATTTACATAAATTAAAACTAATGTTGTAAGAATACCAATAACACTTCATATGCTAAAGTAGAAATAAAGAATAAGCGACAACAAGGACATTTAATCACCTTGGAGTTTTCCTTAAACGTCTCGATGGTGCAACTAGCGACATCTATGTTTGAATCGAAATGTTTTATTGTTTTCCCATTCACTTCGTCAGAACATTAAATTCAACGAATATGCTACACGAACGAACTGCTCCTAATTATTTCCTTTTTGTAAAAACGAAATTAATTTAAGAATTTATGGAAAAAGAAAAGTACTATCACCAAATTGCGTATCTGACCACGGTAAGGGCTATCGTTACTTGCAGCGTCCGGCCGCTATAGAAGCGCTTATTAACGCTCAGCTACCAATAGCATCGCAGCATCTATTTTTTGCCGAGTCCCTTGGTGTCGTAAATGAAAAAAAAAACTGTGGTCAACAAACATCTGGGATCATTAACAGAGCCTGAGATAGTGTTTAAAACAATACCATGTTTAAAAAACGGTCGTGTATTTTTCGGTCGGGTCTTTTTTGTTTTACCGCTATTGGTCCGCAAAGTATTTGTGTGGACCAATAGTAATAACACCCTTATTAAACAGATGTCATCGTGTGCACGGGATTTTGTTTGAAAAGTGTCCATATTCTCACTTTCCCGATGGTACCTACTTTATTTGAATAAAAATAAAATCATGCTTATTTAACAAGATGCAGTATGAATATAATTGTATAGAATGGAATAGAATATTTTGTTTATTTTCAATATGGTGGAGGCATACTTAGAAATTCTATAAAAAAAAGAATAATTATATTTATCTTTACTGACTATGGTCACTCTCCAGTCACCAGGAGATGGAATAATAAGCGAATAATCTTTTATTATAGAGGGTAGGTAGTTATGGAATCTCATACTTGATATGTATGAGGTACTATCTATGTTACCTGCATAAAAAATAAACTATTGAATAAACAACGCCAGTAGATATCTGGGTACCTAAATACCACAGACGATAGTAGAATCATCAGCTTGAGTAAGCTGGCTTGGCACAGCCAATAGGGGTGCGGACTGGGTAAAGAAAACGACATTCTATTTTGTCCGTCAGACAGGTAATACGAAAATATTAGACACGTATTTTTTGTTTTATCAAAATATAAAAAATTACTTAGTTAAAACTCATTAAAGTTGGAGAGTGGGGGCTTACTACGTCACAAGTAGGTATAAAACTTACCTACATGTGACGTCATGCGCCATTTCAACTCAATATATCTCCGTAATTTTATGACCACGTGAAAAAAGAAAAAATAAATGTCCAATACTTTTCAATAAACTACCCGACGAACAAAGAAAAAAAAATTGGATTATCCCCTATTGCAATATACTAAAATTACGCCTAGAGAGGCTCGATCTCTCTCTGTTCATTATCGTACAAAGTAAACATAGACCTACATTGCTTCACTTCGTTAAAGACTTATCCTTCTTCTTTTGAGTCCGTAATCTTTTTTTTTTATTTCAAAATACGAATTCTTTCCAAAAACAATCGTAACCTAAAATTAATTTGATTTTCTTCTCCTAATATATGCTTTTTATATTAAAACTAGCTGTCCCGCGCAACTTCGTCTGCGTCACATTTTCCCCGTTTTCGCAACATTTTTCATTGCTGCTCCGCTCCTATTGGTCATAGCGTGATGATATATAGCCTATGTCCTTCCCCAGGTTGAAATCTATCTTCTTACCAAATTTCATCAAGATCCGACCAGCCGTTTAGTCGTGAAAAGGTAACAAACAAACAAACATACAAACAAACAAAGTGACTTTCGCATTTATAATATTAAGTATGGAAGTATGGATAAAGCAATATTATTTGATTTTTACAGAGTTTACCAATCTATCACGCACAGTTCGAAATCATGACACATGGCATTTTTTAACAAATAAAGAACAGCTCGTTCAAACTATTTTTGTAAGCTTATCAACTGAGGACATCAGCATCTGAACATAGACCGCTGTTTGTCTCTGCATCACCCAAAGGTTGACTGGTAGAAAATGCCTGTGGCATTAAGTCCACCTCTGTACATTGTATTTGAAGTGTAAAATAAATAAATAAATAGACTCTTGGGATTAGAGTATTCTATTTATAAGCCAAGGAATTCGCAAACAAACTGTATAGTATTTCTTAATTAAGATCTTTTTCCCAGGCAGCGTATCTTAGTAGTTACTGTATAAAGTGGTACAGACGATAACGTATCATATCAGGTTTAATGATAAGCTGCGTTTACGCTTTTGCCTAGGGCCTAAACAACTTGTACTGCAAGAAGAGCGATTTAAAGATAAGACTGTTAATTTACTGTTATTTTCTTGTATGTTTTATGCAGTTCTCAAGGTCTGGAGTCTAGACAAATGGTAATAGCTTGAAAGCCTGTCGTATTCCTATTACGATTTCAACAGGGTTGACAAGGTTATCGGCATCTACTCGTAGCATTATAACATATCAGTCTACACCGGTATGGGAAATAGGGATCAAACTACCGGTCTGGGCTCCAGAGAAAGGAACCTCCTAACAATACGAACCGTGTCCAGGAATACCGCTTTCTGAATCAAGCCCTTGATCTAGCTGCCTTACCAGAGCATCCTCAGGTATTGGTCGAGGCTCTTGGCAATTCAGCCATTGCTTAATTAACCTATCAGCCAATGGGCTGAAACGACTATCGGTACAATGATCGCTGAGCTCACATCCCACATGTCGAAGACTTCGCGAGTCAGGTCGAGAGTCGAGATCGCTTCTATTATCATTATCGTTGATGGAATGTCAAGATGTTTAGATCCCTATGTGTTCCATAGTAGCTGTCCAGTAAAGGGAGTGAGTCAAAACGCGTAGCATAAGCATAACATATTTCATTCTTAAAATTATGATAGTATTAATGTGAACCAAGTATTTTAAAATCGACGAATTTGCGTTACGTATACACCGTGCGCTCGTACTGGGGCCTCTGTTTGTCTTAGGAAAAGCTTGAAAAGTAGATCGGTTAGTACTTCTTAAAGATGATTGCTGGGAGGTATATACCGCAACCTTATCAAGAATTTTCAGACTGGATATTCTTGATAAGCGTTACACGGACTACGGATTGTAATTCCAGAAAGTTTAGAACCACGCTTGTCACTCATGAAGCATATATCAGCAAAAACACTCATGGCTGGACTCTGCCAAGAATAACTGGCCGTTTCCTTTTTTAAATCTTCAAAGACACATTTCACACATCCAAAAACGTCACAAACATAACCCTACAAAGACCTTGCATAAATCTACCGCCAAAACCCGTCCTCTATCAACACCAATTCGCTACCATCAATAAAGAAGGAGCTAACAGCTAACCCTATCCAATATCGGGGCTCATCAATCGAAGCGTGAACATTATCCTGCGATAGTGGATGCAGGGTAGGTAGGGTGACAGGTGGTAAATCACAGGGAACGACATTTTTTCCGCCGTCGCGTCGCTTCGCGTCGAGTTCGCCCCCGATGTCGAGTGCTGTCTCGAGAGATATGGTGCAGGATGGTCTGCAAAACAAGAGAGGATTATTTTTGAGGTTGAATAATTTGTGCTAATAATTTAAATGGAGATTGTTTTTAAATTGAGTTTATTTCTTCTGTTTTATAAAAAAGTTTAGCATTTGAAGTAAGTAGGTAGGTACTTAAAAACATGATGAACATGCTGATTTGTTTTGTAAAAATTCGTGAAGAAAGCATGGTTACCATTTTTTGTTTTTAAATGATTAATATTTTTTCTGTTTTATTAATTCTGCCATGCTGAATACCTGGAGCCTACCACCTACTACCACCTCTGACACCTGCCAGTATTATTTTAATCGCACGTCACTGTGTGAAAGAGACGGAGCTATACAGGACGGATAGGTCCATCTCTTTCCCCCCACTGATTGCCAACTGTCAGTGAGTTATTGCGCGGTCTTATTCGTCTTTAATAAATGGAAAGGTATCTTGTTTATTTTTGGTTAAAATACCAGCTAAACCTACGCTAAGCTAGTACATAATGAGAAAAAAATATCGATTATAAATTTTAGACCATCACCTTCGTTTTCGATTATAACTGTCTAAAATTAACGTGTGTCCAATAAGAATTTCTATCGACAAACAGTACTCAAAAAACGTTCATTTCCTGTGCAACCCTTTACAGGCGATGATTTTCCAAAAATCCTTCCTGTCTGTTCACCCATGTTGCATAAAGAACTCTCGCGTTCATAATATAATATTTGGAGACCCATTAATTAGTGGTTATATGTAGTTCGTCTATCAGAGAATCCAAGAATTTAATTAGTGAAACTACTCGAAGTTTTGTAGTTTTTTTTGCTAACGCTACCATAGTGAGGGCGTGGCATCATCCTCATTATTTAGATATTAATCCGGCACTCTCCCTCGCTATCCTCTGTGCATACAGGGTAGCGGGGGGGTGTAGGGTATCCCCGAAGCCGAGGGGAGAGAGGAGGGGTAAGCGACGCGTCGTCTAGTTTTAATTAATATACGACACTTGTGGGACTTTGAATAGTCCCTGACTAAAAGTTTTTGACTTAACATTTATTTGAGTTTTCGTGAAAGTTTTGTGCTTTTCTGGCCATTTGAATGTGAAAGTTTTTGTTTGGGTTTTTGTCTGAGGGGGGATGCTTCTTTTTGGGTTGAGGGGTTGCTGTTGTTATGGTTGTCATAAGTAATTGTTTATGGTTGAGTTTTAGATGAGAACTGGTAACTTTTATTTCACGTTGGACACGCATTTATAAAAAATTAAAACAAAAAATAGTGTTCAACGTGAAATAAATGTAAAAAAAAACAGTTACTTAATTGGGGGGAGCTTATTATTAATAATAATTGACATTCTTTATTAGTTTATCTCATAAATCATTATCACCCATAAAGACTGTCAGACAATCTCAATCTCATGATCTATGTAAACTGGGCAACCATTTCTCATTACCGTCGATTTGACGGGAAAAATGATGGTGACACGACATGCAACAAGTGGATGTCCTATCCAAACATCTTTTTATCAAGTGCTTAAGACGAATTTGCTTTTGCTTATTCGCGTCCTAACTAAAGCGATCATCGCACAAACACTCGGCCGTCAAGTTCATTTTGTTGTGCATTCCTGTTTTCCCAAGCCAATGAGTGAAATTTATTATGATCGCGAAGTTCGCATATTCACGCGATCGATCGCTTTGATTATTAGGAAGGCGCGATCGGTCAAGCGAATACTGAATACTTACGCTTCATGAGTTGTTGATGAAAGATGGAAAGCGCCATCTGTCGGTGCGACCATCATCTACCTAGCCTTTTGCCAAACTATCTTGGGGTCGGCTTCCAGTCTAACCGGATGCAGCTGAGTAAGTGAGTACCAGTATTTTATATGGATCGACTGCCTATCTGACCTCCACAACCCAGTAACTGGGTAATAGGATACCCTTTACTAAGACCGGATGTCATACTTTTCGCTTCTGACTACTCGTAACGACTTTCAAAGATCTACAAATGACAGCTGGGACCAACGGCTTAACGTGCTTTCCGAGGCACGGAGGAAACTTGGTACGTAATTATGGTCACCCATCCACGGGCCAACCTCGGCAAGCACGGCTTAACCTTAAAGATGAACCCGTGCGGCTGCTATTATTTAGCCATGAGCTCCTCTGACGGCGCGCGGCGCGGCGGCGGACCATGCCTTGCAAAAAGTTCGTGACAGTCGCGTGTTCACGTAAAAATTGCGTTGCTAGAATTAGGACAAGGCCGGATTAATAACCCAACATATATGTATACCTATAGGCGATTGCTCTTTCTGCTCAAAGATGATAAGGCGCTTGCATACATTTACTATAAAATGTGACGTTCTATCAACTGATATGAACATAAAATTACCGTATTTCACACCCAGAGTTAATGAGTTAAGTGGAAGTCATTAACTGTTGTGATATCAGGGCATCCTATATAGTAGTGGTTAATTTATACATTTATACACAGAAGCCGACAGAGGACACCGACATACCTACATAATAGTGAAGATACACACACACGCCCCAGGTGGATTAAACGATAAGCCAGGTTTGAAACGATAGTTTACTTCGTAGGAAACTATTTATGTACAAAATCAAAATCAAAAGTCATTTATTCAAACTAGGCTGATAATCAGCACTTTTTGAACGTCAAAATTACAAGAGACAGTCCCCCAAAACGCCAACCCTTCGCCACTTCCTAGTGTTTTAGCTGGGAAGAAGAAGTGGCGGAACAAACTCCACAAACTCATCTGTCGGTTAGGTTAGAAGAACCAGATTCTATACAATAGTGTTCAAGTTTATATAAACATGGAATCCATTACATCAAATTAATGTCACATGCCAGCTAGCACACACCAATCCATACTAATATTATAAATGCGAATGTCACTCTGTTTGTTTGTATGTTGGTTGTTATCGTTTCACGACTAAACGGCTGATCGGATCTTAATGAAATTTGGCAAGAAGATAGATTTCAACCTGGGGAAGGACATAGGCTATATATCATCACGCTACGACCAATAGGAGCGGAGCAGCAATGAAAAACGGGGAAAATGTGAAAAAAATATACTCAAGAATAAATAAAGCCTCCAAACATAAAGGGCGTGCCCGCTGGAGTATTCCCGTTTGAGCACTTATTTTTAGAGCACCTATTATTGAGTGCTACATTTAAGGTGCACAATGCATCGGCGCCCCCAAAAAATAGGCGTCTAGGTGCTCAAACGGGAATACTCCTGACGCTTAGACGTGCATACAGACGAATAAAAAAAAAAAAAAGTAAAAAAAAAAAAAAAGACACTTTACATATTCATCATCTGCTTAGTCCCGACTATGCTGGGGTCGGCTTCCAGTCTAACAGGATACAGCTGAATACCAGTATTTTACATGGAGTGACTAGGCCTATCTGACCTCCACAATCCAGTTTGTACTCATGGGTAATACGATACCCTTTGGTAAGACTGGTTGTTAGACTTTCAGGTCACTGACTACCTGTTACTGCTGTCAATGATCTGCAATTGACAGCCGGGACCAACGTTTAGCTTTCAGAGGCATGGAGGATCGTCATCATCATCAGCCTATAATGTTCCCACTGCTGGGACACAGGCCTCCTCTCTATGCGAGGGAGAGGGCTGTAATCTACCACGTGGGCCCAGTGTGGCTTGTTAGATGTCACATGTCTTCGAATTTTTAGTGCTAGGACATGCCGTTTTCCTCACGATGTTTTCCTTCACCGTTTATGAGGGCAGCGGTGATGAAATAAATTACGCAAAGTAGCATTACTTTGCTTTACCTGCCTGCCTGGTTTCGAACCCACGGCTTACTGCTCGTAACTCGGGGCTGCCACCACTGGGCCACCGCTGCTCTCCACACGGAGTATACTAAGTATACAGGGTGTAACGGAAAGGGTGTATACATCCTTAAGGGTGTGCTACAGACCATCAAACTGAACATGTTTCTCATCATAAAAAAATGTTTGCAGCAAAAAATAATATCAGCTGCCTATACATTTGGGTCGAAAGGTATTGCAATTTTCTATGGGGCAGCAGATTATTCAATCCCACGATAGAAGATTGTATAGTTGGGACCAAACCACTGGACCACTGATCTTGCTTTGCTCTGGCGCGAGAAAACTGGCATATCGTAGAACAAACAATTCGAGAACATGTGGTATCTATCCACAAACCTGCATTGGACCCGTGTGTTTGCTTAAGTATGTCCTTCTGCTTCTCATGGAAAGGGGGGGCGCGTCCCAGCAGAGGGAAGATAATACGCTGATTATGCTTAAACGGAGGTGGACACTGGATGACGTCATGTAGGAGGGAATAAAACAAATAATTTAATTACAAAAGGCCAATTCAAACAATTGTGTCGCCGCCGTCGTTAACATCGATATAATTAATCATAGTTTAATTTATAATGAAATCATTATGATACAACGTTCTCGGCGCAGACAACAATAGGTATACAGACCACGCCATGAGCATTGCACGTGACACTGACACAGGAATGTGGGGCGTGTGACATTGCATAAGTGGCCAGGATTTGGAATACAATTTGTTGAATGTGTTCCTACTATTTTTATGGACATTAGAAGGAAATCGATCCATTAAACAGTGACTACGAAAAATATGCTCCATTAGCTAGAAAATAAATTGATAACAAAGTCAGAATGTGGTAGGGTAGAGAAAAAAAATAACCAGTGTAAAATGCCAAGCTTTAGACATTAATGAAATTCAATAAAATTTTCATTGAAAAATGCCAGAATTTTTAATACAGCTAAGTACCTGTATTGTATCGGATCCGCAATTCAGATACACGTGTTGTAGCTAATTAAGTAATTTATTCAGACCAGAGATTCAGAGAGAGAGAGATTTTTGTTGGTCTGAGATTCAGACTTACACTGACAGGCAACGAAAACCGTTTTCCACTGGGTTTAAAGCACCATGAAACTTGATGTTTGTTTCTTTACGAAGATTAACTTAAAAGCGGTTGTTTAAAATGACTTTTTCTCTAAACAGGTTGAATAAAGGATGAAAGTTCGCATCATCTCATCACTTCAGGCCGGAATCACCCACTGTTGGGTATAGAAGAAAGGGGAGGCCTATACAAGAAAGGGGACGCACAGAACAGAGGTTCTTTGCGTCCCTTATCCCATCAAAAAAAAAGTTTATAATGTAAGTTTGTAATTTTTGCAAATGGGAAATGCCTGTATAACGTCCAAAAACTAGTTACAAAATAATACAATCATCATCAAACCTAGTCACAAAAACTTAATTTACTAATTCTGGTGGCTTACCACGACGTCTTGAAGCAGTATTGTTTTACTCTTATTCCAGTGTGGGAAAGAGACGGAGCTATAGAGTTCGTCTAGCGCCATCTCTTTCCCACTCTGTTTTGAGAGGTCATGGTAGGCCAGCTGAGCAGACAGTTTTGAGCTCAATAATAATGCGTGTGTTATTGACGTGTCCGCGGTAGCGTAGCGGTGGCCGTCTGGTAGTTGATTGCGGACATAAAGTTAATGGAATAATTGATAAGGTATACAGTCGAACGATTGTGGTCATGTCTGTATCGGAGCCTTTGACATGATTAAAATATTTGGGGCCGCATTTATATTATTATTAGTTACTTTCCTTTTGATCGAATTGTACACAGTCGTGCAAATTAAATGTTAAGTAAATAAATTGGCACCCTAACTACCTCAATAGTACCCACACATAACATCACGCCCGTAATCCCAAAAGGTTTAGGCAGAGGTGTACCTAATAGAACACCCACATAACGCCAGTTATGTTTAAGTCCCACGTTATAGGAGGCGAGTCTATTGCCATTAACCGGGCACAAATCCAGACTCCGTGGCTGCTAATAAGAAATTATTGCTGGATAACCCAATACCATCTTGACCGACAGAGGCATCAAAACCAGGACCTTATGCTCAACAGTCGCGCTTGGGACCACGAGACCAACGAAGCAGTCCTCACTAATAATGATGTCCTATCAGGTGGCCTACCATGTCGTCTTAAAGCAGTATCGTTTTAATCTTATTCCAGAGTGGGAAAGAGATGGCGCTACACGTACCCTGCAGCTCCGTCTCTTTCTGTGAATTCAATAGGTGCCTAATAGCCTATCACAGAAATTGTTCTAAGCTATACACAAGCTTAGAACAATTTCATGCGTATAATGTTATACGCATGACAGAAGAGCTCGTGGCTAAGTAATAACAGCCGCACTGGTAGATCTTCTAGGTTAAGCCGCGCTTGCCGAGGTTAGTCCGTGGATGGGTGACCGTAATTACATACCGAGTTTCCTCCGTGCCTCGGAAAGCACGTTAAGCCGTTGGTCCCGCCTGTGATTTTAAATCTTTGACAATCGTTACAAGTAGTCAGAAGCCGAAAGTCTGACATCCAGTCTTACCAAGGGGCTTCGTATTACCCAGTTACTGGGTTATACGAATAGTATAGTATATATAATAGGCAGTCGCTTCATGTAAAATACTACTAGCTGCATCCGGTTAGACTGGAAGTCCACCACCCCGACAAAGTTGGGGAAAAGGCTAGGCAGATGATGATGACATTATACGCATGACAGATATCAATCAACGCTACGCTTATTTAGCTACGATATATTTTTGAAAATTATTTGATTGCCAATTTTGTCAGTGACGGTTTCCCGGAACACGAATTTCATGATTAATTTATTTACATTTAAGCTGCAAATGAAGCAATGACGTCAGTGCTTCATTTGAAGTCAAGTCCAAGTAGATCTCGTAATTGCTTTACCACCCCAAGATTGCATGGCACATACCCTTCTTAATATGACAAGTGTATGTTACCCTTACGATATGCTATGCTAGAAGCTGAACCAGTATCTTACATGGACTGACTCATAACTGACCTCCACAACCCAGTTAGTACTGAGTAATATGATATCCCCTTTTACGATAGTTTCAATTGTAGTGAACAACGTAGTGACAAGTTCAAAATAAATAAATGAATATCTATTGTAAAGGTTATTCTGGATCGTGATTTACCTGAGTGTAAAATAGAAATAGCGAAAATAACACGGAATTATCATTAACAATTTCGATTCGAAATACCAAATGCATTCCGAAATATCCCGCAAGTTCTGTGACAAGTGGCCACTCTACAGAAATCAAGGGTGTCCGAGTCTGTCCCTCTCGTATGTTTTTTTTTTGTCATTTAATTGACCAATTCGAACGCGAACGCATTTGTACTTTTTGCCCAATAAATCCCTCGATCATATTTTAAACTGAAATTGTACGCTACTCTCTATCAGGGAAAATATACAAAAAAAGTGAAAGTTTTTTTCCTCTTTATGATTAAAGAAGAATGAAAAGCCTGCTATTCGAAAAAAGTAAAAAAAAACAGATAATTTTCATTAATTCATTTCTGCTAATACTCTTAAGAGGTAAAGTTTGTTTGGATGTAGAGGCCATCTAACGGAATTAGATTCGTGGGGGTTACTATAAAATCTTAAAACATTATTGTTTCATTCTTATTCCAGAGTGGGAAAGAGATGGAGCTAGACGACATGTATAGCTCCGTCTCTTTCGCACACTGGAATAAGAGTAAAACAATACTGCTTTAAAACGTCATAGTAGGCCAGCTGATCCTATTCCGAAAATTCTTCAGGCACTGAACAGAAGCTAAATAATTAACCCCGAGTTTCATAGGCAACATACATTTAAAAAGTTCCCGTCACATGATTTCCGACCGACAGCGTGAGCGAAGACGCGGTCTTGCAAATGCAAGAATATTCATTAAAAAAACCGTTACCAAAACTTCATTTCCCTGGATCACTTTTAAAAGTCCTCGAATAAGTTTTTTAAGGCAAAAATGACATTAAACAAAGGAACAAAAATCATAAAATTTTAATCCCCGGGTTAAAGGCACCGAAATCATTTCATTATTTGCGGCGGTACCCAAGTAATGACGGGGTTACCCTTGTGTAACCCTTTGTCCTGTATTTATTTGTCATTTAACTGGTCACTTGTAACGCGACGCGTCTCATTTAATTTGTCCTTTGTCCCGGGATAATGCTCCCGTTTGCATGTTGTGTCGGAATTTTAGATGGCCGGCTGTGCCGTTGCTACATTCTTTTTCTTATTAAGAACAGGATAAAAACGGTAATACGCAAACTATTATTGTTATTGTAAAGCTAGTAGTGTTCTGTAGTTTCGCCCTACAAAATTAGAAATGTAATAGTTATTATTGCCTTCTTTAAGAAATGTTATTATTGCTATTATGTCCCCCATTCCGCAAAACTACGTACTGGGGGCTCACTACGTCAAAAGTAGGTATAAAACTTACCTACATGTGACGTCATGCGCCATTTCAACTCAATATAATTATCTCCATAATTTTATGACCACGTGAAAAAAGAAAAAATACGTGTCCAATACTTTTCAATAAACTACCCGACGGACAAAGAAAAAAAAAATGTGATCATCCCCTATTGTAGATAGGCCAATAAATAAAATAAATGTGAAGCTCCTCATAAATGTAGGTAAAATAGAAACTCACGTATTTTTCCCATCCATGGGAAGAACGCGTGAGTGCAGAAACCACAGAACGCCACCTGCTAGGATTCTTACATACTCATTCTGCCTCTCCCACATTTATACATCTGGTCATACACGCACGCCGGTTGCGAGTACTACGCACCTGACCATTCTGAAGAACCATACCAATTAGGTCAGTGATGTAGAAAATCAATTTCAAGCTGTAGAATTAGGCTGTCTCCAAAGCACAACAGTATTTGAACTAAATAAATTAAAGTGGTAAGTACAAAAAAATCACAATAGGGAGGATGACTGGGTATAGAAAACGAAATTCTATTTTGTCCGTCAATCAGGTAATACAAAAATATTAAATACGTATTTTTTGTTTTATCAAGTTAGCAAAAAAATACTTAGTTAAAACACATTAAAGTTGGAGAGTGGGGGCTCACTACGTCACAACTTGGTATAAAATTTACTTAACCGTGACGTCATGCGCCATTTCAACTCAAAATATTTCCGTAATTTTACGATTACGTGAAAAAAGAAAAAATACATGTCAAATACTTTTTAAAAATCTACCCGATAGACATAGAAAAAAAATGAGTCACCATCCCTATACTAAGCAACGTTCATAATAAATTCCTTACAAAATAAAATATTAACAGCCCTGGCCGTATCGTATTCCGTTCGAGTACCTGTCCCGTCCCGATATTTGTTATTAAATTGCACAATGCTTCCCATTCAGCTGCCCGCTTTCCCGAGAATATCCGGGACTGTTCTCGGTCACATCCTGTATTGGAATTTTACACGGATATCAATGTGAAATGAAAAGATAAAGAGTGAACGAGCTCAAAGGGAAATGCCTGCCTTTTACAGAGGAAAGAGTGCTTTTTCTATTTAAAATGGGATTTTCTCGTTCCGATGTTTTCGACTGGTTCGTTGTTATTCGTTATATTATAGTGGGAGATATTTTTGTGGAAAGTTGCTGTGTTGACCTCACAATTTAATTGGGCCTAATGGAGTTCGTTTGATATTTAATAAAACGCTTCGGAAGTGTTTTTGGGGTTGGTTTGTTTCTGATCATAATTTAAACATACATAATATATGGGCTTGTCAATCTCTGTGTGTGACATTTATGTCAATTTTGTGCAAACTTAGTAAATAATTAACTTAGACTTTTTCATATTTCCCTAGCTAGTTAGTTATTCAATTTAGTGTCGTTTGCACAGAAGACATAGGCAGTAACATAACTAAGCAGCTACTATTGTTTGTTACGTGATATTACATGTAGTCTAAGCATAAGCATAGCACAACCAGCTTATAAATATCCCACTGCTGGGCATAGACCGCCTCTTATTCAGAAAAAGTGGGCTGTAAGCCACCACACAGGGTGAAGTGCGGGTTGGTTCTGTCTACAATGTTTAATTCTGAAAACTTTTCACTATGTTCGTTCATGTCTATCTCAAATATGTCGATGTGTTACAAATCAACAGACGAGACGTTGGTTATACTATAAACAGGACACATTTACGATCGGCTTTGATGACTTTCATACAGCACGTGTTCCTCGTTAAATCTTTATTTCCTGCCTACGATACGATACGATATTCATTAAATCATTACGAGTCCTCTAGATTGTTAAAAATCTAACTAAGACTAACTTATGAACATAGATATAGGTGGTTGTGTGGTTTTGTATAGTATTCGTATTTATGCGTGTATTACTCGATAAATATCACATTTCCGAAGGCATATACTTAGATCTCATTCCGTACCATCGTCCCGCGCTTTCACTTTTTGATCGCGGTTTGTATCTGCTTAGCCCACTTTCAACTATGGCGGCTAAACCCTCGACAAAACTTCCTTTGTTTACACATCTGGCGCTAATAGCCACTAATATGGTTATATGGTTCAGCTCTTTAGCCTCTTTAGCGCCTTGAAGTCAGTGCTATGCAACGCAAATGCACGCGCTATCGTTCCGGCTCGCAACGTCGCGCGGCTATTATTACGTAAGCGACGTTGCCGTTCCGCTAGACACCGGTCTCGCCGCTCTCGCCCGCTGTGCCCCTCAGTCTCGCTAGAGCGCTTTCGATATTACAACGTCAATTTCGACATTCATTATGGATTCAAATTCAAATTCGTTCGATATGTATTCTCCGAAAATAGAAATGGACTCGGAGAGTGAGAGGGAATATTCGAGACGAGAAATGAAGTTTGATAGTACAAAGTTTAAAGTGCACTGGAACTCTGAAAATACGATGAAGCTGATTGAGACTATGGAGAAGGAGTGTAAGGAGTTGTGGGACACAAAGAATCCGTTGAACAAGGACAGGAACGCGCGTCAGGCGAGGTTGGAGTTTCTGGCGGAGATGTTTGGGACGACTTCTGAGGAGATGAGTAGGAAAATACATAATTTGCGGACACAGTTCAACAATGAGTTGAGGAAAATAAAGCGGCGCCAAGTTGTGCGTAGTGGGTGGGAGTACTTCGACGCCCTCTCGTTCCTGATGCGAGCGCCCTCTACCGATCCTCTGGAGACAGTTGACGCAGTTAATTTAGAGGTAAGAACTAAATTCTACTACGCCGTGTGAAGTAATGCGCGCTCGATAATTTTTATCTTTGTTTACAATTTTGCGTTGTTGTGTTTTTGATGATAGCGGAATGTCAACGTGTTAGGATTTTATCGCTTGACTGTTATCAAATGTGTTGTTTGCTAATATTTGAGTACTTACCTACATAACGAATGTTCGAATATTGCAAGCATTAGTTTCATATTTTTATCTAAAATAAGATTTGCATCTATTTTAGCATGTTTATTTTGATGTTTATGTGACAGCGAAATGACGTTTGTGGGACAGATTACTTAGGCAGAATTAGCAAAGACAACTTTTTTTTTTGGTAGGTAAGTGTAGAAATCGTACCTAGTGATCCTACATACCTTGGCCAGAGAAAGAAAAATACCTAAGTAAGGTAAACATCAACGTGTTTTATTTGTTTACAAATATCTACAACGACACGTGGTTTTATTATTTGAAAACAAATGTCGTAAGATAATGTTTTCATTAATGTTACGTAGGCACCGGCTTATTATTGTTTTCATTTACGGAATTAAACTTCATAAAGCGCCAATGTTTATTCAAGACAGAACTTTAAACTCATGTGTTTAAGGTCTGAAATGATTTTGCCTACATGTGAACGTAATCACAAGCAATCTAATGAACACCTACTGTGAGTAATAGAAGTGCCATGTCAAACGAATTACGACCGTATTCAATTAGCGTAAGGTACGTTTTCGAGGCACGTACGACTTCCCTTGTTATGGTTTCTTACAATTATTGTACGGTAGATAGTAGATACGCTACGGCAAGAACGTGATTAATAGGTACATCAGTGAAACTGCGTTCAAGGGCTGTCATTGTCATCATTACTAAGGAATAATTAGAGCTCTTTAACGCGGTTCAGTTGTGCTAAACGCGTTCAGTTTTATTGGGGAAACTACTGAATAAGTCTTACCAAGACTTCCTTTTCTAACCCAGCTTGCGGAATTCCAAGCCGATGAAGAAGAGGAGTTCGGTGCAGTGGCGCGGGCGCACGCAGCCTTAGCCCTGAACAACGGCAACGGTAACAGCAACAGCAGCAGCCCCAGCAGACGGCTTCACAAGCCCCTCAGGGTTGCAGCATCAGCCCCCCTGCCTTTGCCACCCAGTGCTAATCCGCTCATGTGGCCTGAAGAACCCACACCAAGGCTTAGGCCTGGACTGAATGCTGACGAATGTCAGGTAAGATAAAATTCACAGAAAATGGCTGACACAATACATCATCCACCAGCCTATAACAGTTCACTGCAGATTAAGACTCGTATGGCACGCCATTTAATCCGATTCCGGCAAATCTCATAAAGCTGCTACCAAGCCACCCTGCCAAGATCCTCCTAACATGAGAGTGTTCGATCTTAGTTATGCCGATTCGCGGTCTCCACTTCAGAACACGTCTACGCCAACGGTCATCATTTCTATGGCTAATAAGCAATCCCACTTGTTGTGATGTCTGCTTGCATTTGTTTTGAGGTTTATAGATTTTTGTTTCACCAGCTGTCAGTTGTAGATCTTTGACAGTCGTTACGAGCCAAAAGTGTGTGAAATCCAGTCTTACCAAGGGTTACGTATTACCCAGTTACTGGGTTGTGGAGGTCAGATAGGCAGTCGCTTCATGTAAAATACGGTACTCAGCTGCATCTGGTTAGACTGGAAGTCGACCCCAAGCTAGTTCGGGAAAAGGCTAGACAGATAGATTTTTGTTTCACTCAGACAATGCGCCTACGCGCTGCATGCCGTGAATTCTCCATGACTATACTTTCTACCTTTTCTTTCTTTTGAGAGCAGAGGTGGCCCAGTGGTGCCAGCCCCGACTAACGAGCAGTAAGCCGTGAGTTCAAACCCAGGCAGGCGCATTACTTTGTGTAATTTATTTCATCACCGCTGCCCACAAAAACGGTGAAGGAAAATATCGTTAGGAAACCGGCATGTCCTAGAACTGAAAATTCGAAGACATGTGACATCTACCAACCCGCACTGGGCCCGCGTGGTGGATTACAGTTCACTACCTCTCATAGAGAGGAGGCTTGTGTCCCAGCAGTGGGAAAATTATAGGCTAATGATGATGATGATGATACTTTCTACCACAGGTGTTGGTGCTGGTCTCCTTACAAGTAAAGTCTTTTGAATAGTGCTAAATGCTGAAAATCAAACTGAATTATCAATTTGATCAGGCTTTATTACACTTTATGATTGTATTTGTTGAATATTACAAATAAATATTTGATTAATTGGAGTCCATTCTATGGAATAAATCAACTTTAACACAGAATTCTAAGGAACATTGTTTCATGCATAATTGCATACATATAATTAAGGCATATAGGTGACTATGCTATAAGAATATTTTAATTTTTAATAGCCTATTCTGTCCCACTGCTGGGCAAGGCCTCCCCTGTTCCTTTCCAACTATCCCGGTGTTTTGCTTTCTAGCCCTAGAATCTGTCAGGAACGAATCCAAATCGTCACGGCAGCGTTTCTTAGGCCTGCCTCGGTGACGATAACCGTCTTCACACACTCACTGTGTGACGATTCTGTGGCCCATCTGTCCTGACCCATCCAGGAAATGTAACCCGCTCAGTCCAATTTAACCTCCCAGACTTTGCGCCAACATCGACGATGCCTGTCTTAGAGCGTATTGTGATGTCGATCGGTGACTTTGATGTAGGTGTGCTACGCTCCATCGTTCTTTGGCAAACCTTGAGTTTGGACTTCTGAGCCTCCGTCAAAGACCAAATACAAAAAGAAAATTCCATCGGGGACATCACATCATTTTCTGAAATAATTCATAACCTCACTTTTTGGTAATTTCCCGAGCGGTAGTATTAGATTGTTTTACATAGTATCCTCTTATTTTTGCCGCTGATCGCCGTGAAAATATGGGAAAACGAACAGAAAGCAACCTAGATCATTAAAATTTCCTTTGCCCCCAGATATTTGGCGACTTCGTAGCCTCAGAGCTCAGAACGCTCCGCTCCCACGAATCTCGAAAGCGGCTGAAGCGCATTATCCAGAAGGCCATCCTCCAAATCGGAGAGGAGGAAGACGTCAACATGATCAATGGATGACAACGACGACTATCACTCGATTCCACTGAGTAAACTGTTGGATTGGCAACAGTCGACACGGAATCTTGTGATACCCCTTTGAAAAACTCTTCTTCCATACTTTTTAGTCATTCTCCTTTATGTGAGCTTGCACAGTGCATAGTGGAGTTTTATTTCTAGTGTTAAGAAAAAAAAAATGAAATATTTTATGCTTTAAATTAGTGATTTTGTATTGTATGTCTGATGTATTCTTAAATCCTTGGTTTATTGTGTATGTACGACACGAGTACGTATCTTATTTGTATAGAAGGGGAAGCGCCACGGTAGCCTGCGAAATTCAATTGTTTTTTTTTTGCAATTTGCCCGTTTGTGTCAGATTGTATGTTCATTAAAACATTCGCGACTGCAACAGTACCTTATTTTTCCTGGCATTTCAATAAAAACAATGTTAATCGTCGATATAAATATCTGAATATGCAAACAGTTACAATTTAACAGAATGTTTTCAGCTGAAAACACAGCTATTGGAATCAGAAAGTTCGTGAACTAACTAATTAAACACGTCGCTGGCCCCCGGTTAACTAGACTGGACAAAATTAAATGAAATGGGGCGATACTGCACAGTGGTATACTTTAGCATGTTGTGGAAAATATTTGTGACATTTTTTTTTGTGGACTGTTAGAAAGTATTTCTGGCTGATGTTAGTGCTTATGATAAAAGGATGTCCTTGTTAATAGATGTTTAAATAAATCAATGTTAGTATTTAATATCTGTCAAAAGATACCCTACCTATACCTGGTACCTATACCTATTATACCTATGGGGGAAGATTTCCAAAACTGTGTTATTGTTAACAAATAATTGTAATCGATGTTAACATAGTTATAGTTACTATAATAGGGGTTAATCCCATTTTTTTTTCTTTGTCCGTCGGGTAGTTTATTGAAAAGTATTGGACACGTATTTTTTCTTTTTTCACGTGGTCTTAAAATTACGGAGATATATTGAGTTGAAATGGCGCATGACGTCACATGTAGGTAAGTTTTATACCTACTTGTGACGTAGTAAGCCCCCACTCTCCAAATTTAATGAGTTCTAACTAAGTAATTTTTTGATATTTCGATAAAACAAAAAATACGTGTCTAATATGTTTGTATTACCTGTCTGACGGACAAAATAGAATGTCGTTTTCTTTACCCAGTCATTCCCCCATTCTTCTATTCTTATAAGAAATGTCCAGTATTTTCGCATTAAGGAAAAAAGCCATTATTGGCGAAAATTTTTAGGTATGAAAAAAAAAATAGTTCTAAGAAAATAGTAAATAAGTTGAGTAATTGTGTTGTAAATGCAAAATATACCTAAAATAAATAATTCAGTGTAAACATGTTGTCCCGGTACTGGCCTACCAGATTATAATTTATTGATATACTTGTAGTAATTGATAATTCTGTTTATTGCAATTGAATACTTCAATGATTACAAAATATTTCAATTAAACTGCTTTTTATTATTAACTTATCCTGACATAATACTAAGTGACTTTTCTAGTTATCAATACAAAAATAATTGCATTAAGGAATATCCGCAAAAAAACTTTTAAGTATTTAATGGTGGATGCCTTCCCTTCGGTGTCATAATAATGAAATAAGTTTGGATAAAACTAATATTTTATACTCTACGCCGTGGTCTTAAAACTTATAGTTTATTGTTATTAAGAATTTTAACAAGAAATGCTGCCTGGAAATAGGGTATTTATAAATTATGTTTTTTTTTTTATCTTAGCACCTTTGTAATAATTAATAATTTAATATTTTTCCCAAACTCTTCACAGCCACGTTAGAAGAGGTTTTCCAAGAAGTAAACCAACATTGGCAAGATAAGGGTATTGTCGTCGGCGGATAAAGGTTAACTAGTCTTCGTTTCGCCGACGACATTGTCCTATTTGCTTCCTCAGCAGCTGAGCTTAGCCTAGTGCTCGATCAACTGAGCGATGCCAGTCTCCAAGTTGGGCTTTCAATCAACATGACCAAGACAAAACTGATGACGAACAGCACCGAGCGTAACATAGAAATTGGGGGTGTGGTGATGGAATATGTCCATGAATACATATACCTCGGCCAGATAGTCTCTTTCCAGGCAAGGCAAGATAAAGAAGTTGCCCGACGCACTTTAAGTGCCTGGAAAAGCTACTGGTCGATGAAACATTTAATGAAAGGATCTCTCCCTCTTTCACTGAAACGAATGCTCATGGACATGTGCATTCTCCCCACCCTCACCTATGGGGCGCAAACATGGTCGCTTTCAAAACGTCAGAAGTCCACACTTGGAGTCTGCCAACGAGCTATGGAGCGAAGTATACTGGGTGTCAAACTTACGGACCGCATCAAAAACTCCATACTTCGCTCCAAAACCCAAATAGCGGATTTTTGAAGTGGAACTGGGCTGGTCACATCTGCCGCATGTCGGAGATGCAATGGGCAAAAATAACCACTCAATGGATACCAGACAGCAAGAAACGACAACGCGGCAGGCCCAGGAGGAGATGGCGGGATGAGTTGGACTCGTTCTCTAAGGATTGGCCTACAATCGCACTAGACCGCGAAAAGTGGAAGGAGGGAAGGGCGGCCTTTGCCCTGCAGTGGGACAATATAGGCTTATAATATAATATAATAATAATTAAAAATGTAGTACTTGGTTATTATTTTATCAGTGAAAAGTGAAATCCTGTGAAAAATCGTCAGAAATCCTATTAATTATTTCTGAAATAAGAATTAATCCATTTTAAAAATTCGAGTTAAACTTTGACCAACTTGTTTGAGAAAAGGACCAATTTTGCAATTTTAATCGGTATAGTGATTCAGAGATTTTCGGTTTTCAAAAGGTAAAAATGCATTTTATTTAAGTATGTATTTTGATATTCGATTCTTTCGGATAAGGCTGAGAATTCTGAATGCGTTACGAACAAAAAAAAACTAATAACAAAAAAAAAGGCCACATGTATGACGGTTTTTGTTGTTGTGTTCGTTCTAACAATTTGAACGAGGTTTGTATGAAAAAGATTTATTATTTTATCATTCTTTTTCTCATTTGCTTCAAATTAAGGTAAATTACACGTGTGAACTCGTACTTCACATTATACATATTTTGTAGCGGTTCATACAACGCACCTACTTTTCAAACAACTGTGTGGTGCCAATCTGACAAAATAGTCTGTGAGTAAAATGGCTGTAACATACGGACGGTTCCGTTTTTGACATTTGACAACGAAACCCTAATAAAAACAAGGTTTTTCGCTTAAAAACCTTGCAAGATGTCAACCTGCAAAAACGTCTGTTTTCTGTCTTCTTTACATCAAGTAAGTAATTGAATTAACTGAAGGTACTTACTTTACGTAATCACTTACATAAAATCGCAATTACCGCGTTAATACGATCGCTATTAGCCGACCGGATTAGATTCCATTCATATAAATAGACAGACCTGTCCTTATCAGGCTACGGTATCATTTAAATATGTAGAATCTATTTAATTAAATAAAGAAATAAAAAACGGATGTGACCAAACGGTGCACACCATCACACCAGTCAGCTTTTTAGTTTCAGTGGTGCTCAACATTTTTTCGTCACGGCAAATGTTTTTCTACTTTGATAAGTAGTTATAGTAGTTCGTAAGATACAGGATGTGAGGTAGCATGTATTTACCCCCCGCCCCAATTGAATTTTACATTGGTAATTAAAAAAAAGAAGATGTTTTATAATATACATATTTTGTGTAGATATTGAACTTTTGTAGGAAACAGCTGATTTTTGTCGGTCAGTGTCCCTTATACCCCGTATTTAAAAGGTTAATAAAAAGGTTACTAGTAAGATAAATTCCCCATGGAAGAACGCAATAACACTCAGCTTAAAGTATCTAGTGTGACCGCTGGACCTATGATAAATATGCTATTAATTTTGATGCTCCACAAAATAACGATTTGAATAGCTACTGAAAACAACGACATCTTGTACGTCTTCAACGAAGACGTCCTATCAAATAATGGCTATAGGATATTATTGTAAGTAGTGAAATTAGGCACCTGTAGATATTGTGCAACCATTTATTCATCTCACTACATTTTAATAAAATATGGATAAAAGATACCTCTCTTTTATGTTTCGAATATCACATAAAAAGGTCTGAAGGTCGCACATTAAAGGGCGCCTCAGGTTGAGTGCCACTGGACGCTTATCTCAAGTTTACACACGGATAACCACGCAAGCGATCATTAGGGTCCCGTAGCCAAATATGAGGCTCTTATCATTTGAACAGAGCACTTCTTTTTTTAGTTCGAAGGTGCGTTTTATAATGTAAGTAAGGTTTATGAGAGCATTAACAATCTTTGCATTATCATAATTACTTCACTTTCGAAAGGCAATAGGTAGGTACTAAAAATAAATTTATCTACTTCGGTTTCGTTATAATTATTCGAATAACGAAATTGACAGCGGTTTCAATATGGATACCCATAACGACATCGGGTTGCATTATGCGAATCGTCATAAATTCTAAAACACAAGCAAAGACATTTTGAACATACAGCCAGGTACCTATAATATTACTTCGAAATCGAGACAATGTAAATGATGTTTTTAAAAATGAAACAAGTTTAGAACAAAAGTATCGTATACTATTTGGCTGTTGCGGCTACAAGATCTTAGCCTTATACCTAATAAAACATAAACAATAGTCAGTGAGTAGTTAAGTTTCTATAAAAATACTTATTTGTCTATATCTGTGTTCTATTCCTTCCTTCGTAGATAAAATCTTGTATGCAACTGTACGTATAACTCGTGCCCACCTATTTCGGTACGCGCTACGCTTGTACCGAAAAATGGCACTAAAAGACCGTCCATAACGTAACAGTTGCATAAATAGCTATATTCATGTGTATTTGTGGTTTTAAAATCATTGCATCATGAATTTGAAGTTTTAAGTTAAAGCATAAAAAAAAAACACCTGCGACGAGTGATGCTCACCGTCTCTCCGCGCGGTGCACCACCCCAAAGTCTTCGCCACCTCCAGCAGACCGCGCGGTCGAGTGGAGTCGTATGAGAATCGCCTTATGCTAGTAAAAGTTGTATGTGTATAAAACACAAACTCAAAGAACGATCTATGAATATTGCCCTTAGACACGCGCTCTTCCAACATGTCTTATTTTGTGGGGGGGTCCTTACCTAATAATTAAACTTCATGACCGAAATTAGTTATGTTTGGGGTGACGTTTTATTAACTCGGCTTGTTTCTTAAGTTCGATTTTAGCTAGAAATTTGCTGTAATCACAATTTCTCGAAAAAAAATATTCACCCCGGTTTCTTTCATAAATTATTCATAGAGAAAACATGAATACCAGACACAGGACATGCAGACAAAGCATCAAAATAAACCCCTTAGTGTGAACTGTGAAATAACAACAGCTACGCAGACATTGTCGCGCTATGGACGCTCGAAATAAATCGCGTCACACGGACGACCCACCCTCTATATGTATTCTGTATTTATATTCTGCGTTCGCAATTTAGTTTGCTAACAAGTGTAACCAAAAACGTGTTTTTGTAAAAAAAAAAGGACCTTCGCACCCATACATTAGCATTCTCTGCCTATATCCCAATTTATTTAGGGTCGGTCCAGCCATTTCACCCTTCACACAGTCCATCCACAGTTTCTTTGGTCTTCCTCTACTCTTCCAGCCATTTATATTTAAACCTTTCGCACAACATTTAACACAACTTTAATATCACAACACATGGTATCAAAATTAACCCCATAGTATGAAACTGTGAATTTAAAAGAGTTTTGCAGACACTACCACTGTCCGACTCTGAAAATAAATCGGATCGTACGGACGATACACCCTATAGAAAAATCACGCGCCGCTTCATACCACCCTTTCAAGCCATTGCACACAAATATGTGCTTTTATTAGAGGGGATAGTGTAGTGGCTAAAAGTTTATTGTAGTGATTCTATAGAAGATTGCTAAAATTATGAGACAGAACATAAAGAATTGTACAATAAAATGTTTCGACAACTCAAAGCAAAGTAGGCTGCAGTGCCTAAAAAGAAATACTGTTGAAATCATACACGTAGGTAAAAGAGTTGCAGTGAAGACCAGGCCAGGATCGCGAAAGAGAAGGACCAGCAGGACCTTCTGCTAGGAATACTGACAAATGCAGGAGGGCCAAGGCAGGGAGAATGGAGCCTTCGAGAAAAACGGAGAGAAGAGATTGAGTGAATAGTTTGCAATAATAATATAATGAAGAAAGGATAAATAAAAGCATGAAAAGTATGCATAATTAAGTATATCGTGTTACTGTAAATTTTGTAGGTGATAATCGCAATATCATTTTCAACCTAATACACTAAGCCCTTGATACTAAATCAGAACATTCCCGCTGCATGCAGTACAATACAGATATATCACCGTTTATAATAACAGTATAGCCCGAACGAGCTGTCCCGAATTATTTCCGCCTTTTGACTCCGAATAACGAATGGTAGTTTCAATTGTTCGTCAATCACAATTTTTTGGTGCCGAGTTCAATCGATGTCAACTTGGTAGCCCATCTATTGATTCTACCCCTATATTTCGGTAATGTGGGGTTGAATGTCAATTACCGTGTGTTTTTTGATGACATACAAGTGTCTAACTAATGAGAGTGGTAATATTTTTAGCTACGATGTAATTATCAATTGGCACCAAAACATGTAAGAACTTATACAGAAAAGAATATATTCTAATCATCCTCATGAATTCATAAGCTCACTTCCTGCCGTTGTACCTAGATAGGTAGATTAATCGTCTATGCAAATCTCGGAGTCGGCAAAGCAATGGGAATAGAACCGTTATCTGCCTGAGGTGGTTCCAAGATCGGCAATCGAACATTCTAACACCGGTATTCTGTAAGTCCTCTGGTATTCCATAGCTCCACCTGAGTTAGCTTATGGGTTTTCTAGCTATTTAGTTTACACCCTCCCCTTGTACACTTCATAGACAGGTTACACACATACTCATACAAGTGGCAATCGATTCCAAAGCATTGTCTTCAAACAGGATTGACATACGTTTTTCGTGAGTAAGTAACTAATTATAATTAGTGAGTCCAATACTTTTTTTAACTTTTCATAACTGATTAAACTAGTAGGTAATTTAAATCTGTTTCGCTGTTATAATGGCTTCCAAACAAATGTTAGGCATTGAAAAGTTTCCAAATTAATCATTCCGTATACATGTCATGGGCAGGTGACAAGGGTTCTGACGCTGCTGACCCCTAATTGCCTTGTTTTATTTGACGTGCGTGTGTAAATAATAGCGTACGCTAAGTTTTCAATTTATTTATCTAGGTACTCCGGTTGAAGATATTTAAGTATGTTTGTAATAAATATTTCTTATAGTGAAGGTTTGAATTCTTAGGTCTGCAATCGTTTGATTTAAGGTGGAAGCGAAATTCAAATTTTCTTACATTATTTACAATTTGCCAGTCAGTGTCAGTTGTCACCCTTGAGCCTCCACCTTAAGTAGTCGGAGCAAATTTTCAAACTTACAAACTAAAGAAAACAAAATCTCAGAATAAATAAATAGAGACAAAACAGGTGTAGCGCATAAGTGCATAGGAATACCTGGCATGCAGTCTCTCGAAACAGAATTTAAAGAAATAAGAAGGGAAAGATATAGGGAAATGAATAGACTCAAAAGCCTTTTTGGTTGATCACTATGAATAGTCACAGGTATCATTATAAATTCATTTTAATATTATAAGAGAAAATAGAACCTAATAGGCTTACTGGAGGAGAAAATTCCCTGAATAAATAATTCTAAGTACTGCAAATTCCGTCTGAGAGTAGCCTCAGCACTCAAATATTTGCAGAGAAATCTGAATAAATATTAATGTTTATTTACGTTTGCATTGCTGACGGACTTTTATTTGATTAAATTTTCAGAACTCTGATGGATAAGAGAGAAAAGGATGGACTGTGTAACAGATAAAAAGGGTGTGTATGGGAGTACGCAATAATTAATAATCACGGATGATATCCTGTAAGTGACAGTGTAAGTTTAGCTATAAATCGTGAAAGCTTAAAACAGTGTTTGTGTAAAACACGATATGGATAGAAGAAAGGAAGGAAATATTGAAATGCCGTATTAAAAGGGAAGCGTGTAAGAAGAAGACATACTTTGCTGAGAACGATGACAATTGGCAGGACTCAGCTTTTATTTGCTGAACTTAGTCAAACTAAAGTCGCCAGGTTTTTACGTTGAAAGTATTTTAAAATAAAAACGAACAACATTTAATAAAAAAAATATGCACAGTTAATGATTTTAGGCAATTTATGAGTAGTAGATAATAAGTAACTGGAGCGTTTCATAGTTGTTTTTCCTGAAGTATTTATCATAGATTTATGAATCCAAGGTTTTCTTTTTAAGTGAACTTAAATACGTACCTATTTTTATAAGGGAGTTTTTTTCTTTTGCGAAAAATGTTTTCCTTGAAACCGTCCACCTTCCTTAATTCTTATACAATATTCATTTGAGATGAAACCGTCTCAACTCTCACCTTTGCTTGGCAAAAGGAAAATCCTTCAATAATACCTCCTCAACCGCTTACCTCTGTCCGCGGTCCGGTTCGTTCCGCCCTACCCATTGTTTACTTATTAAAACCATTAGGGTAGGTCGGGTAGGACATTTATTTGCCCTTTTATTATTAAGGTGGTAGGTACCTACATAGAAATGGTTTTGAGGAAAATTGGGAACTTGTGGACGAGTCGCGTCTTTGAGAGGTTCAGGATTTCACTCAGAAGCAATTCGTTACTTAATTAGTGATTTTGTTATTGCCTGGTATTTTCTGTTGTTTTTAAGCAACTTCTAAAAAGGAGGCGGGAAGCTCGGGCTTCCTCTATATTTATTTACATTGCTTGGGCAGTTTATGAGTTATCTTCTAAAGGGTGTAAACACCTCTTAACGAAGCCGAAAGGCACTGGTTCTTCTTGTCATTGCGATAATTTTTTTGTTCTACACCATACCTGGGAACCTTCTAGTTACGGAGATATTAGGGGTCAAAGTTCCAACTTTTTGACAAGTATTTTTTATACAAGTTTTTAATGTAAGATTTTTACTTTAAACACCTCAACGACCCCCGTACTATTCAATCCGCCCATCAGCACAATGTTTTGAGTGCGTTACATTGAGTTCTACCACAAAACATGATTTTACATCCCCTAAAAAAAAGTCGTTTCCCAGCAATAATTTTTGCGTATAGTTACTTAGTTTCATGTAGAGAATGCTTGGTTGACGGCTTCGTGATGATCAACCGTTTTTTCTTCTATGTCTATGTGGAGTATATGCTAAAAACTTTAAGTAACAATGGAAAATGAATACACGACTAGAATTTCATCATACTCGTACTTATAAAAACCAAAAACTTTTTTGCCAAAAAAAAATATCCTCGAGAATCAGCCTATACCTAATCCTCCTACCTCCAGTACTTCCAGTGACAGTGATCCGTACCCACCAAGCCGGGCCAAGTCAGGGCTGGTGAAGAAACTGGCAAGAATGACAACAAACAACAAAAGAGCCATGTTTGCTCGTTAGACTGACAATTCCTGATACTCCTATATGATCGGATGCTATCCGAAAATTCAGCAATGGATGCTAATGGACGAATGGTTAAGGTCGTTTAGGTCCTAAGATGGACGGTTGACGAAGTAACGTTTATCAGTTCTGAAATTTATCTCATCGACGTATACGTAAGTAAAATTCATTTTATAGATTAATCACTATTTTTTTCTAAGTCAAACACAATTATTTAATTAAACCTACGGATCAGTTACGGAAACACAATGAATTCAAATAATTTTAATACCTGAGTACAATAATGATCTAATTAACATATTTATTGTTGTTTATTTATTATTACTTGCAACGAGATATCTTTACGCGCCATCCGATAGATTCTCTCATTAGCTCGAGGAACACGTGATTTCTGTTAACTTTATATCTAGGAACAAACTATTATGTTCATTGAAGACCCTGAAATATTATTGTTAATAATAAAAAGCATTTGCCAAGGTTCTAATTAAATTGGAAATCGATGAAAGACGTTTTTAGGAGAAATACCGAATAAGCGTAATTAATGGTCCTTCGAGCCGGATCACGGACTAACGAATCCATGCTCAAAGGATATTTTGCTCTGTTCAGATGAAGGGGATCTTTCTAGTGTTATCGGACTCTAGTGAGGTAAGATGTAAGTTTATAAAATACTTATACAATTTTATTTAATAAATGTTTTGATTTGATTCATACCAATCTTCGGATAGAGTTTGATTCTTTGTTTCTTGTTATCTGAATCTTCTATCCATTTTCTCAGCAGATGAAATAACTATCCTTGAATAGGGGATAATCCAATTTTTTTTTCTTTGTCCGTCGGGTAGTTTATTGAAAAGTATTGGACACGTATTTTTTCTTTTTTCACGTGATCATAAAATTACGGAGATATATTGAGTTGAAATGGCGCATGACGTCACATGTAGGTAAGTTTTATACCTACTTGTGACGTAGTAAGCCCCCACTCTCCAACTTTAATGAGTTTTAACTAAGTAATTTTTTGATATTTTGATAAAACAAAAAATACGTGTCTAATATTTTTGTATTACCTGTCTGACGGACAAAATAGAATGTCGTTTTCTTTACCCAGTCCGATCCCCTATTTAGATTCTTAATCAGCTTCTACGTGGTTCAGTAATTTTATGAAGTATGAAACTCTTACACCATTGTAAACGACAAGCAATTTATCGTTGCCAACCCGGGACGACGCTGCGCTGAAACTCACAGAATAAAGACCCTTTTTTTTTTCTTTTTCTCCAACTTTTCGTTCGCCTACTTCCGTTAATCGATAAAGCTACCAACTTTTATTTGCACAAAAATTGTTTCCACTAATTTTCGGCCTACACTCGTGCTCAAAGCCACTTCTAAGTTAAATCGAACAAAAAGCACAAACCGTGTTTTACTTTACGAGCGTATTTGCCAGCACTTCTCGTCTTGCTCTCTCGCTCTAACGCATTCGATTAGATATGTTGGTCCCTATCGCACGGCCGTCGACCCGTCACGGCACCATTAGCCCGCACGGTAAAAGTACATACAATCATACAGAGATTGGATTTTGTTATTGGACACGTTTCATAGGACATACCCAATGCAGTTTTAGTCGCTTTATTGTCCTGCACTTTTATCTTGCTACGTATCCTCTTACAAAGTTAAGTCTTTCAGTAACCACTCGCATTGATAAAATTACAGCTTCAATATATAATTCACAGAATTAAATTGCTACTAGGAAGAACCACTTAGCAGAAGTTAATATTAGAAGTACAGCTAGAAACAGAATTGTTGATGCGAATAATTTCACTAACAGCAACAAAATTAGCGTTGCACGATCAGGAAATCATAAAGCAAGAAGAGTTCTTATTCTCCTTAACTAAAACATTCTGAGAACTAAACGAGCGCTCATTCAATTTAATTTTCAAAGAATGCGCCGTGAATTATGTTCTGAATCCGTCATTAATTTCAACAGGCAGTCGAGTTCAACACCAGGAGCGCATGAGTGGGTCGGCGGCGGACACAAGCTCTTCCTGGGAGGATCTGCGATGACAGATAGACATGCTAATTGCGCCCGGCTGTCGCTGACTCCATAAATATTTAGCAGACACTTAAAATGTGACGCAAACCATGTTTGGTGAACACCGACAAAGTGCTGATAGATGTGAAGCCTAAGAACAGTAGCTGTTTTGATAAGTACTCCTCATACGAACGATATGAAATTACCATCTTCAAGGACCACTCAAAATATTGAGTATAAAAGCTTAAATATTAAATTCAAGACGGTGCTATTATAAAGCGCTTACGTTTCAATTCTTCAGCGTATTATCTTTATAATGAATGTCGGGAACTCGGCAGCACATGTGAGTGCGGTATGTAAACACATGTTTCGGATATTATTTATTACACGCGATAAAAGACGGAAAGGATCTATGAAACGAAATCTTTTATGTCTTAACAAGCTTATGCCCGCGGCGTCGCCCGCGTGGGACCCACGGGAACATACTTTCGGGATAAAAAGTATCCTATGTGTTAATCCAGGTTATAAACTACCCGTGTGCCAAATTTCATCCAAATCCATTAAGTAGTTTTTGCGTGAAAGAGTAACAAACATCCATCCATCCATCCTCACAAACTTTCGCATTTATAATATTAGTAGGATAGTCTCAGCTATTTTGAATTGGGAATATTTGTCAAGTGTTTTACTTCGTATTGCTCTCTAGGGCGAATGGTGATATTGGGTGTACTGCTATATTATTCCCCAACAGCCAGATTAATGGTTTTTGGATGGTACCCAATACGCATAGTAGCACAATAGCATAAAAAAATGAACAGAAGTACAGAACAGTTTCTGGGACTTTAAGCAATAATAACCGCAAACATTTGATCATCATTACCCATCTTCATCTTTTTCTTACACGCTAAGAAGAAGATTAGGTACCCACCGAACATTCTATACATTAAAAAAAATAACAAAAACATCTAACAATAATTAATAAAACCAATTACCCAAACGATGTGATTCTTTATGACTAGTACACTATCTCAATCACTATCACGAAAAATATAACTTTCTCTTCGGGCTCCGCAGTCTAGTAAAAAAAAACAGTTCCCTTATCAGAACAATCTAACAATAATCGATATTAGAAGATTTTCAATTAATTCATTATCCGTTCATGAACCAATACATACATGTGACATAATTTGATGAGATTTGATTAGTTTGCTATGTGAAGACGTGCTGCCACTAAACTCCGTAACTATCTTTGATTTTGACATTCACTTGCAATAGCATTTTGTCGACATCCAAAGTTACTTTCTTCGTTTTTGTCGTGTAGATGATTCCTTAGTGTTAACTCAAATACTCGAAATGAGAGGTTTTTATAGCAATCATCGGCGTGGGTGTCTTTTTTAGGAATCGAAATGAACTTTTATCAAAATTATGAATGGCTTTGGTTAGGAAAATAATGAACAGGAATGTTTAAAATTTGTCACAAACCCAAGACCCCGAATCCTACATTGTTTAGGAATATTGACGTGGTTTTCTAATGAAGTTGGCATTTACAAACGCATACAATTTAACTCGATTCATCGCGAAAATCGTCGCGGTTGCACTGATTCGCGGTTTCCACACAAAAACCTATATCATAAATAGCTATAAAGACGAGGATTTAATAGATATTATTATATCCTGGCCTAACACAGCTTGTCATGATATTGCGTAGCATTACATAACTATGTAGCAGGAAGTTGATACTTATCTGCTTCCGGCATTATATTTCTATAGAGCCTCTCTGTCTAGCCGTACAATAGCAATGCGCAGATACAGTAGGTGGCAGCAGCAGCTTGTTGATCTTGTTGCATTTTTCAATACATTTCCGTCCCACAAACATGAAACAGTCAATTGTCGATGGATGGAGAAGGGGGAGGAAGACCAAAAGAGAAGATGGGAGAATGATCTGAGAAAAAAAAAAGAGACAAGACAAGGGACGAAAAACATGCATTGTGCCGAACCTAAGTAACAATAGTATGAAGATCATAAACATGAGAATGTAAAATTACTTACTACTGAAGTAGACCACTTTAAAATCGAACAGAAACAGTTGGTGAGAGAATTTGCCATATTTTAGAACAATTATATTATCATCTCATTTATTACTGCTGTGCCCTGCCTTCGACTCTATCTGTATGAAAGTCGGAAGACAACATTAAGTCGTAATTTTTAAGAAATATTCAAGGTATTGAGGGTTGACGAAGAAATTGATTTCACTGAGAGTGTTGCAAAAGAGACTCAAAATGCGCTTCGCAATGCAAAGGATAGGTTGAGAAGGTGTTGGGTTGGTAGGTGTTGGGTGACAGAAGGTGAAAAATCGTCAAGCAGAAGATGACTTTACGTCGGAGGAATCACCCTTAGTAATGAGGAACACGACGCAAGGGAGGAGGTTGCATAAGAGTTGGGCCGTATACAATATGTTTAAAAAACCCTTTCCGATCCGCGAGGGTGTTAACTTATTACGTATCAAGATTAGATTATATTTATGCAGTCATCTTAGGATACCAAATAATTAAAAAAATACCCCGACCCCCGAGAAAAATTAAATGAAATGTAGTAAAATGAAGAAACTGACACGGCAACACAAGACAAAACTCCGGTCGCTTCTCAGATAGTGACGTCATGTTTGCTAATGTCATTGGTATACCTATAAGGTCCTTTCGGATCGGACAGGGTTTTTATAAGATATTGTATAATTCATAATGACAATGGCAAAAATCTAGGAAGCGATCATGCTTCAGCTTGCTCATGGCTTCGATTCGTATGAGAAATGGATGAATCCAGATATCTGTAGATGGACTCTTTCATCGAGCAACAGTGAAGCGCCGGGCAGGAAATCGACACTTGTGCTTCGTCACCTCACTGCTTGCCAATATATCCGCTAATGTCTGGCAGGAAGCATCCTAATAGGAATGTATAGGATATCGTATTTGTGCTGTCACTTATTGTGGGTTCAAATTGACTACGCTTTGAATCCTGGTATATCGTATTCTGGGACTGGAATGTTTCAAGACAATTGAAGACAGGCTGGTCTTCATAAATACATCATTGAAACCCAACAGAATACTGTGCTGCATAGATAAACTAATCATGATTAAAACAAAAAGTTATGTAATTTCAATGTTTCAGTTTTAATTACGCTAAAAATAGATTGCAGCACCTCCCCCTCGGATGGATGGAGGGGTGAAACACTTGTCGGGCATAGCATTGGGTTGCTTTATCTTTTGCATGTGCATTCATATTTATAGGCTACTTCTTTCCTTTTCGTTTTTGGCTGAATTAAAACTAACAAGTAAAAATTGTACTATATTTTTCTGGAATGGAGTTCCGCGAAGTAATGAACTCGATCTATAATAATAATATGTATCTTTACTACTACGAGATCATTTTGATTAGTGAAATGTGTGTCTTCCTTATGTCTATGCTTAGCTTTTTTGCAGTATTAGTATTGCTTAGATTTTTTGCTTCAGCCAATCGGTTATTCAAGCACTAAGATTTTATTGAGTTTAATAAAGAGTGTGAGCTGCAATTACTCATTTGTGCCGATAAAAATTAATAGTTTTCTCCGTAATTACATTTCATTTTGCAATAAACCTGGAGATAATAAACACTCGTTAGTTACGAAGAGTCTTTTACAATCAGAAATTATTAACGGCTTCTAGGTAAGAAACCGGTGCTAGTAATGATGTCAACAACGTTTCAATTAGCGGCTTAATAACACTTGATACAACAATGACCAACATTTTCGCAAGGTCCACAAATACAAGCTGCATCCCTGTTGACCGTATCATCATTCAACTTCCCACTAGCCTCATGTTACGCAATTACAGCTTTTTTTATTATTTTCATTCATTCCAATGTTACGGCGCATTTTAATCCGCTGCCGCAGCCATTCATTTTGTTCGGGACCCGTCAACCGAGACGCGCTTGTGTAATGTTCCGGTCCTCTAGCTTTCTCTTTCACTCACCCTCTAATTTGTATATGTTGGTCCTTTTCTGTGCACCGCATGGTTCCTTTGTACTTTCAAAGGCGATCAGGGGGACTTGGCACGCTCCTGAGAAAACGGCAGATGTTGAAAGTTTGTTTGCTTTGGCGACAGAAACTTTTGATAATGACGGGATTAGAAGAGTTTTGGCTTAATAAAGTTTCTACGAAGGATGTTGAAAGAATAATAAGGTGTATAGAAAACGTCTCTCGCAACTTCCTTTGGATCGGAGTGTTGCGAGAATTCTAACATTTCATTGCCGACTCGTTCGTAATAACATAAACGTTTTCTGTTTAATCTGACCTGATTGTGATACCAAAACAATTACAAATACATTTTTATTAAAAGGTTTGCTGGATATAAAACTGTTCTGTAAAGTAGTCAAAGCATGAACCCTGAATCCAGTAGTTGAATGCAAACAGAATATTTGGCCTACTTAATTGCAATATGGAATACATAGCTTTTAGCAACCCTTACACTATGTATATTTTAGATATAACAAACGCGAATCACGAATCAAAATGATTCATTTATAAATAAAGACAAATGCCACAAAAATAGATTAACACCTCCCATTCACAATAATGTTAACCGCCCACACGCCGTCGATCCCCTCTCTGCAATTTTACGGGATTCCAAGAACCTTTAAATATATGACTAATCAGTCGGTAGGTAAAAATATAAATTGCGTGGGCAATGTACCTAAACCATCAGGCTTCATTGTTCATACTGTAAACAATGGCAGTTGAATATCTACAGCTATAAAAATATTCAATCCTGGCAGAAACAAAAAGCAAATTGAAAACAAATATTTTATTTTAGCGCGAATCTAAAGAGGTGTACCTAATTGAAAACTCATCGATAAAGGCTTCCAACAAAAAGTGAACTTAAATAATGAAAAAAAAATGAACTAGTTAAATAAAATTCCATTTTGTTCAATATTAATATATTTTGTAGCGACAACAGAGAACTTTGTGGAACGAACTCGACTATCAACAGTTTTATCGAGTGTGCGCTTGGCAGCAATATCGGAGAGACATTTCTCGGCTTCCGTCGGCTTCGCGTCGAACTTCCTTGTGCGTTATGTCGCTCTGGTACTTGTCACCAGTTCCGATTGAGCATTTAACGCGCCGGTCTCATTAACTTCTCTTGTAAATAAGAAAGTTTGAACAATTTTAATTAAAGTTTGTTTTATCGTCGTCATTATCATTTAATATCTTGTGTGTTTCGTTTCAGTTTTCTCTTGAACTGTATTATTATTGGTATTGTCACAAAGATCGGAGACGCCAACTTTTGTAAATCTTATTGTTCTTGTTTTATACATTTTTCTTCGAAGTGTTTGGCTTCCGAAGTCTTATTGACTTACAAACAGCGACACACCTACGTTTTCGTCGTTATTTTTGTAGTTGGGTTTTATAGCTGACCTTTTTTGCCCTGTTTTTGTTTCTTCTTTTTACTATGGAGTCCTTTTAGAATATTTAAGAAATCTCTAACTTTTCAAAACGTTGTGTTCATGTAAGTCGTCCTCTATAAGTTAAACCATAATTAAAATTCAGACCCATCGCGAATGAAAATTTCATTCGTGCAATGAAAATGCAAAATACTTTCAAGCCTCTATATTAACTGCTTCAACTTTGTCACGAACAAACTTGGCATAGCCAACACATAATATTTTCCCTCGTAGAACTTCGCTGACTTTCCATAGCTGCCATTAAGTATGAAGTTTTTTTGGCGACTGCCATTTCACAGTTCCTGGTTCACATTCATTGCTGACTGTGTACTTATTTTTGTATTCCTTTATGAACTTAGGAATGCAAAGTTTTAATGATTTGTTTTCCATGCTTGTAACGCAGTGTTTTTGTTTGTAGTTTTCTTCTACTGTCTTTATTTGCTGAGAAGGTTCTTGTAACTGTGAGTGTAGTACTTACATAATTATGATATTATATATCGCACAGTCAGGTTCTTCTATTTAATTAAACTTTTATTTTTTATTTCACTGTTATTATTATTGGCATTTTACTTGTGTTCTTGATTATATATCATTAATCTTTATTTATAAACATACTAGTGAATTGTATTTTCGATATTTTTCTTTAGTTCCCAACTTCTTTTAAGTGTTCCAAAACAAAATTAAAAGGCATGCTCAATAGGCATATATGGAATCTGGTGTCTATTATACTTAATGGGCATGGTCATCATACAATAAATTTCAATATGACGAAAATTGCCACATTGTATTATGTTGTTTTACTGTAGGAAACTGATTATCTTCATTATCCTATTGGAAAGCAATATTAAATTGGTTCGTATAAAAACATAATCCACGGTCTACCAATCCCTAATCTCAGAATTCAATAAAACACATTGTATTAAAAGAGACAGATTAACTTTTATTGACCAATTTAGATAGATACAAGATTATTTATTACTGAAAATCGGGCTATCAAATATTTAACATCAAAGCAACATAGAGGTAGGACATAAAAAACTCCTCGTTCCAAACAATTCCATTTAACTTCATGTTATGCCACTAAAATCTTGAAAGGAGGAATGTGGAAATACTCCATTCAATCCACAAGCGGTATGCCGTGCCGATGCCGTCCCGTAAACGGCAACCAGATAAAGACGGTAATTGACGTCCACGGTTGCTCGCTGTGAGACATTTAGCTCACTCGTCCACTTCTGTTCCACCAACCAACATACTTCAATGAAAACTGGACTTTAGTAACGTTTAAATAAGCTTGAGAATTGAAGAGTAGATTTCACTTGCGTCATTACGCGCCGCAGAGGTAATTTGAAGCCGTATGGTTAGGAGCGAACAACATATGATTTATGTCAGAGTGTTCCAGTGTGTATAGACGGGTCGCATCTATGTGTAAGTGCGTTCAATATTATGAGGCATGCGCAGTGGTCGCTACCGCCATCTGTTGACAGCCACGTGGTCTGGCGCGTTCGGCGCAGGCGCGACCTCATCGATCGTCACCTTGACTGCTTAATAAATTCATGTACACGATAACACGAGCACGTTTTGTGAGTAAGAAACGCAGTTTATGACTGACGTGACGTTTGTTTTGGTCGGGTGGCGTTGGCGGCATTGGCGAATAGTTCGTGTGTGCCAACCTTACATTAAGAGGCACCGTATTTGTTCTCTTGGTGTGATATCCGCATTGCGATAAACACTGCGTACCTAGCGTCTATTATTTTCATCTCCTTATCTAGTCATATTTTATTCAGTTTCGCCTTGGAATAAATATCCTTTTCTGCTTTTTCATACTTACATTATTTTGTTTGAGGAAAACCGAGCTCTATTTACATTATTATTAGATTTAATTGACTATTTACAGATTCTGCTTTCCTGTTACAGACTAAAACACAGAACAGTATTTTTTTCAGAATATTGTCAAAGCATGGATGGCCGGACTAGAAACTATTTTATCTCTTCATAAAGAAATCCCGCAAAGGAAGAAACTAAAATTATCGTAGATGAACACCATACCTCTTATTTGGTTCTTAGCCATGTCCAGGGTCTGATATAAAATTTGCTATCTATATTCAAAAGGAATATCAAGCATATCAGGAACCGTAACCATTAAATTCCACGGGATATAGAGGGGCAGAACTGAATCTGAAACAAAAAAAATATATAAATAAATCAAAATACCAACCAAAACATAGCATAGTCCTAACAGATAACTCCATCTTCCAGATGAAACAAGACTCTACAAAGTTAACCAACTTGATTTCGGATGTAAGGACCAGTTTTTCAAACCGGTCACCATTGTTACTATCTAGCTCGTATCCACCAAACTCACCAGCTATGTTATTAGTAGAAGCTTAATAAGTGTAAAATGAAAGTCTTTCAACCCCATCATCATCATACCAACCCTGGCTGACCACACTCGTGTCTTCTCCAGGTTGGCCATCAACTGTCAAGATTTCTTCTTGTCCTTTGCAACTACGTGTTCTGAAGTCTCATTCCACGTTACTAAATACGCCTAAGCATCTGTATCTTGAATAATCTTCAACACCCGTGGCATGACAACTTCTATCTGGGCGAAGCAAAGGCACCTTCCTTCTTTGAGGTTCAAAATTTAAAAAACCAAAAACTGAATCTGCTCACTTTCTACCTGCATAGTCCAAGAGCCTCATCATCGCTTCATATCAGGCGAAATGCGGCCAAACGAAAGCCTAAAGGATGTAAATAGACCCATAACGAAGCCGAAAGACACTTGTTTTACCCGTCATTATGAATATTTTTTTGTTCTGGACCATACCTGGGAACCTTCCAGTTACGGAGATATTGGAGGTCAAAGTTCCAACTTTTTCAAAACCTTTTTTTCAAATGACTCGTTCACTATTCAATTCATCCATTAGCACAATGTTTTGAATGTGTTACATTGATAACGTACAACGTGAGATTTTACCCCAACAAAAGTCGTTGCCGAGCAATAATTTTTGCGTAGGGTTACTTATATGATGTACAGAATGCTTGACAGCTTCGTGAAGGGTCCGTTTACACCTTGTATCATCATTATCATCATCTGCCTAGCCTTTTCCCAAACTATCTTGGGGTCGGCTTTCAGTCTAACCGGATGCAGCTGAGTACCAGGATTTTACATGAAGCGACTGCCTATCTGACCTCCACAACCCAGTAACTGGGTAATACAATACCCCTTTGTAAGACTGAATGTCAGACTTTGGCTTCTGACTACTCGTAACGACTGTCAAAGATCTACAATAACAGCCGGGACCAACGGCTTAACGTGCTTTCCGAAGCACGGAGGAAACTCGGTATGTAATTATGGTCACCCATCCACGGAACAACCTCGGCAAGCACGACTTAACCTTAAAGATCGACCAGTGCAGCTGTTACAATTTAGCCACGAGCACACCCCACGAGCCCGTTTACACCTTGTATATTATATTTTTTTTAAACTCTTCACCATTTTCATCTTACTAGCCAAAATAAGTCTACTGCTAGAGATATATATTAGGTAGGTCTACCGAAAACGTTGTCAAACTGACAGGTCCTATAGATCTCGCATCCAGCAGATTCCTGCGAACACGTCTCTTTCTAAGCGACAATAACCTTCTTTATTTTTTAAAACATCGTGCTGTAGAATTTTTTCTATCATCTCTCATTTTGCTGTTTCTTCGCAGGTAGGTACTACGTGTGCTGGCTATTTAGCGCCCAAGACCTGAAATCACATCAAACATACTAAAAATAAGATCTAGAATAAATCTGAGAAAGAGGCACCGGAAAAAAGGACGACCAAATAATACGACCATCTCATTTATTTAGGTAATAAATCAACACTCGTTTCAACAACGGTATTCCTCTTAATGTTTCTGAGGCCAATTATAATCGGAATTCTCGAAATTGCAACGAATCATTATAAAAAAAAAAATAAGATGTTCATTATGCAGCTAAAAATTATACAAATAGAAAAATGTCGACTCTTATTGACGCAAATTAAAACTTAGATGCTTATGGTGCTTAGCAAACAAATCTTACTCGGGGCATTTGAATTGCTGTAGATGTCAAATAATATTTTTAGATCAACAGACACATTTAATTTGCTAATACTATAATTAACTAAGTACTGCTTGTATCTGCTGGTCTTATAGGTACCTACTTAAAAATAGTATCAATATGCTCGATCTATTTTCTTGAGCAGTTATTAATGACTTGCTAATTTTGCTGACAGCAATTGTTCCGTCCCGTTCATCAATAATAATAAAGATAGCTTTAAAAAAAAGTGCTACTAACAATGTAATGGGGAGAAATTGCAAAGGTCCCTGGGAATTCACCGGTTCATTTCATAGAAACAATTACGTCAGCAAAATCAAATGCATAATGCATTTGATATTGCCGAATCTCCAGTATCAATCGATTTAATCTGATTTTACTAAAGTCTATCATCGCCACATCAGTAATCTGTAGTGTATTAGTATGAAAACATGAATCATTTTATGAATTCTGTGGCCCACTTGGAACTCTTCTGATGAATTTTATTAACTTTCTTCATCTTCTTTGTTCCAACAAACGTGTTTGTTTCTACGATATCTAGTGTTATTTTTGTCTAAAATTATATGAATTTATATTTTAGAAGAGGACACGTTCCGTACAATATCTTATCACAGTCGTCTCTTGACAAACCTGGCTTTTTAACATTATTTGATTAAATTCTAAAATTAAATCTACTTCTATCGTGTCCCATCTATCACTTTAAACATTTTCTACTAACCTTTACCCAATTTATTTATTTATAAGTTCAAAAATTCATAAAACTATACCTCAAATTCAAAACGACAACGCCACCCGTCGGCCCGGCGCGTTTCTCCCGCAGGTAAAACTGACGTCAAGGTACCAGGAGTTCATAAACACGAGGAGATGTATTGCTGTCTCACCACTTGTGGATGGACACGCCCACGCCCCTTCTCCCCGTCTCGCTCTAGCATTAGGGCCGGGGATAATGTTAGTGCGTGCGTGTAGGTTTGAATTTTGAATAGGGAATGGAAGATTTTAATATCTTTTTTTGTTAACTTGTGGTATCTTTTGTGTTATATCTTTCTTTCTCTTGATATAAGTTCGATCTTTTCTTTTGTGTGGTTACGATTTTAAGAGATGTTATTAGGTGTTTTTAAAATATGCAGTGATACTATTTTTAAACAACATAATTATGATTAAGCTGATACAGTCTTATCGCAAAATAATTAGGTATCTCATTTATTGGTGATTTATTACTAAGCCTACTTCTCGGAAGTGGGTTGGGCAAATATGCTTTCGGCAAGAAAAAACAAAAAAAGGAGGTTAAGGCACTAAAGTCAAATAAGAAAAAATCAAGAGTCGCGTTACACGCAGTGGCAATGTTTCCAAGATTGAGCAGCTTCACCGCATTAATAAGTGCACCTAAAGAAAATAAACAGGTAGGTTTCTACATAAAACATCCAGCCCGTACAAACAACACGGAGTCACGATCCTAACGAATAAAAAAAGGGAAAAGCCAAAATAACTTAATAAAATACACTAGAAAGCCTAACACCGTCCGAAGTTCGAACCCTAAAACGCACAACTTGCTTAATGCGGAATGTTACGAACAGCGCCACCTATGATTGAGAGAATGCAAATTAGAAATCTACGCATTCTCATAAAAACGAAACATGAAAAGTTAAAAGCCACAACTCTAGTGGAACATAGGTAAACATCATAATCAATGATTTAGGGGGGAAAAAGGCGCAAACGGTGATGTACCTAATGACTAAGTAGTAGTCGCTGGCTATGGGCCTGGCGACAAAATACAAAATCACCCAAAACAACGGAGAGCTCGATAAGATCAAGCACAGGAAAACCAAGGCACAACAAAGGTAAGCGACTTAGAAAAAAAACCAACAAATTTAAGTGTAAGTGGGAGGGGCCATCCGGCTGCCAGAACCGACAACTTGTGGCCAGCAAACTGTTTCAGAACTTAAGGTGTATTTCTACAATAAATTCAAAAAGATTGATGGAAGCTTTTCGGTAGCTTATGTCAATTTTCCATCACACGTATATCATTGATAAAATGTTACTTTGCTTTCTGGTAGTTGGTGACGGTAGTAGAAATATGCTGCTTGCAAGAGACACAAGACCGGTAGATGTGGCGGTATTTGGGACAGGTTATGTTTAGGATTAGGTAAGAACAATGTCGTTTTTCGGCTGAACGATGGTCCTGATGATGATGACAATTCATCTTCTTTCTGACATTATCCTATAATAGCAGTACCTACTTACGGTCAAACTTTTTCCTTCCATTCTTCCCTGTCAGTTTTTTTTTCTACGATTTATAATCAGATCCTAAAGAGCCCGTTGATGAATAAAATCATATTCGTGCTACTATTTCAAATCACGCCATAATTAATTCACTAATTAGCCATCTCAACATGCCAACTAGCTCTGTTCTACCCCTGTTAAATACAACGCAAAACAACAAAATGTTCAATCATGAGAACACACGCTTCGCGAAAATCTTTAAAACAAAAAAACTCTATTGGAACTTACCTAAAGTTTATACTTCTAAGAAAAAGCATAGGTGTCCATAGGTAAGTATATATCTACCAACACAAAAGAAAAACTATGAACAACAACCCCCGTCTGATAAGGACTTCTACGTGAAAGTAGCAAGCATAAACGTAAACCCTCACGAACCGAAGACGTTGTAAAACAAAAGACAACAAGACAAAAACGTCATCAACAAAATACAATCTGTCATCGTTAACCCACCACAAATTAATAACAAAAGTCATCCGTGTTTCTTCGTTCAAAGAACAAGCCACGCCTTCTATCCCCATGGAGGTAGTCAGGCGACTAATGTGAGCAAAGGGCAGATGCATCCTCCCATGAACGCAAGGAAATACTAGGTAACTTATATAGGTATCTACTGCATTTAGCTGCTATTAGGTATGCTTGGTTCCATAATAATGTGGTTTCGTCATACCTTTAGGAATTCAGCCATGCTCGGCATAACCATCTTAGGTTGAGTGCGTAACACCGAAATTCACAATCGGACGAAAGTATACGATGTCGGGAATTGGGCGGTGCATATCAAGTGATGGATAAGAAGATGGCCGATGGAGCTATTGTGGCTCTGACGGAGTGGTGGATACGGTCAGGCTAAAGGCACCAGGGCCGTCCTAAAGCTCGTAAGGTAGACCATATCGTCAAAGTCGTGGGAAATACCTGGCGCACAGAACCGGGAAGTGTGGCAGAAAAAAGGGAAGGCCTATCCAGCATTGGGTGATGTGATGATGGTGATAACAATAGGGGACAATAAGACGGCAAGCCCATAAGTCGAGCAGTCTGTTCAGAAACCCTAACATCGTAAAGAGTAGAAGGGCAAGCCAAGCTTTTAGGCTTGTATGAAAGGACTGCTACTGGCTTAATCAGCTTATAACTTTCCTACCACTGGGATACAGGTCTTCTCTCCGTGGAGTTACCAGGACGTAACACACGTTAAGCCGTTGGTCACGACTGTCATTTGTAGATCTTTGACAGTCGTCACGAGTAGTCAGAAGCCACAAGTTTGACATTCAGTCTTACAAAGTGGTATCGTATTATCGTCAGATAGGCAGTCACTTCATATAAAATACTGTTACTCAGCTGCATCCGGTTAGACTGGAAGCCGACCCCTAGATAGTTGGGGAAAAGGCAGATGATGGCAGATGATGTTTACCTACAACACAATGATGACGAATGTAAATGTTGATGGTTGAAGAGGGAGAGGAAGATCAAGGAAAGGATGCTATTAATAACACTCCCGTTCCCGATATTTCGGCGCTGTTGGAACTCGAAACAAATAATACACATGGTAAATATCCCGGTTCTAGTATTATTAATAGTGTTAGTGACCATGTCAGTTTAAAAACTTATAAGGAAAGGATGGATGGATTGTGTAAGGAATGATATGTAAGGAAGCAAGGCTGACAGGGGAGAATATGAAGATAAGAATCTACTGCGTCGATCCCAAGTAGGTAGGTAACATGGGACAAGAGTAGGAAGTTGAAGTTGAGCACAGACAAAATATATATATTATTATTTTTTTTACGCCAGACGGTCTACGATTTTAGAGCCGCCAAAAACCTAGCCATAAAGAATAAACGGTTTTACAGCGTTCGGTATTTTTAGAATGGTTTTCAATAGAATTGCGATTAGCTTTCCTGTAATTAAATAACTTAACTACGCATCATAATTTTTTTAAAAAATGGTAAAAAACATCTTCTATAAACTCTAAGCATTTATTTCAATGAGGCCATTACAGGCACTTTTGTCAAAATACAAAAAAAAACGCGAAGCTACAGTCCCAGTAACAAGGCATAATAGCTCGTGAAAGTACTGTAGGTAGTTGCCCATTCCATAGCGTAGATCTCTGTAGACAAGAATTGGCAAGAAACTCCAAGGATACTCTTTTAAATCAAAATATGTTACAAAATCTGGTTATATCATACATGTTGAGAATTAAAAATATCAAGAGAAGTAATCATCATCCCCTAGTAAAATGAAAGTGGCGTCAGCAATAGTAAGCGATGATATGGACGCCAACTGCAGAGGCTACGCTACTACTGATAAAATAGCTGTACCAATAAGCTTCTAGAAATGCAAGAAAAACTAAAAACCTGCCAATGAATCAGAGGCACAAAAAAATTTTACTTAAGTCCACCTTCCAATAAAGAAAAGTCCCTTTGCACTGAATTGCCAAATCTGAAACCAACAAACACGTAAGTAAACATACGTTTACCCACTAATAAGGCAAACCTTAGCAAAACTTGCTAGTATTTTTCTAAAGACCCTTTGAACTTTCTAATTACACACGATAACACTACTCCATAAGACGTTTAATTACGAATAAGTTACATTTGCCCCATCTCTCTCAAAACACACAACATAACTTCCACAAAAACTTCAAAATCACGTCAAACTTATGAAACCCATTCACTCAGCTGCAGTACCTTTGCCGAAGGGCCGGAGGGCGGGGCGTGGGGCGGGGCGAGCGGTCCGGCCCGCCCCCAGGAGTGGCCCTGCGCCGGCGCGGGCGTGCTCGCTTCGCTTCAGACCCCACCGCTACACTGTACCACAACGATCTACAATATGTTGTGGGCCTATAGGGAAAAAATGCCTTTATTAATATTGAGGAAAATGGTACAAAATTGGAAGAGTTGCTTTGGGCATAAATGTAACGGTTCAAATACGGGCTTGCTATAAGATGTAGCGAGTTTGAGTCCCAGTTTTGGAATTTGATACACCCACTTATGGTACGGACGTTGCACGTTGGTGGGGTCAAGTAGGAACATCCTTTTTTGAAAGGCGTTCTCATTATTACTCATACGAACTCAGATGCCTGTTGTGAAAATTAAAGTTTTTGATTGACTTGTGTATGGGAAGTTGTAAGTACTTACTTGGGGATTTAGACAATGGTGTAGCTATATGGTAGTACCACAGGATTTTGAAGAAACTAGTACCTAAACATTGGATTATGATAAAAATCCGGAAAATTGTCAAACGATCATGTGGTCGTAATCCTAGGCAGATCTAGGATTTTGGTATCGCTATTGTTTAATATTAGTCGTTCTAGTAATAATATATGTGACATCAAAGTATACTCGGAAAGCCTTTTACCTTTTTTTGAGGCGGCACACCTGTGTGGTACTCCTACTGGGTTTGATTTAAGGGTCGGTCAAAGTGTTTAGGTTTTTCTCTCAGGAATCTCTTTCAGGAATTTCTCAATAGCCGCCACGGAGTCTATATTTGTGCCCGGGTGATTGGAATAAGCGCACCCCTTATTACATGAGATTAAAAACATACCTGGCGAGATGTGGGTGTACCATTGGGGTACCTGCACCTCTGCCTAACCCTTCGGAGATTTCAGATTTCCAGAACCAGAGGACCAGTTCTTCTTTTTAATATTATACTAGCTGTCCCGCGCAACTTCGTCTGCGTCACATTTTCCCCGTTTTCGCAACATTTTTCATTGCTGCTCCGCTCCTATTGGTCGTAGCGTAATGAAATAAACTACGTTTGATGATGGTAAGTCCAGATAAGATACCTATACCAAGGTAGTACTTTGTGCGACACCCTGAGCGCAGTCAGCCCCGCTGCTCAGATTGGTATCACCATGCTGGATCTCTTCAAAGCGAGCGAATCGGTATCTTCTTGGAAAGCTTGCTCCACCGCTTACCACATCATTGCTTCACATCAAGCGAGTGCTGGCCAAACGCAAGCATATTTTGTATGCAAGCTGTTGTTTTGTATCTTCGTCAAATTCAAGAAGGTAACTATGAGGTAACTATGAGGTAATATAACTAAACTATAATTGATAATTTATGTCTTTTGTGACAACCTCCTGAATTTTGACGCGGATGCAAAACAACACCTTGTTTATATTATACGAAAATTAAATTATTACGAACATTTTGTTATGTCAAATAAAATGTCCACAATCAAATTTAAAAATTAAATGAAAATAAATTATATTAAACGTTGACACTTATGTGTGAAAAATGATATGAAGGAAAAAGGAGTACTTAAATGATAACATGACGAATGACAGAGGAGTATGGAGAAAAGAGACGTGTTGCACCGACCCCAAATAAAATGGGACAAGGGCAGGAAGATGATGTTGACACTTATGTTTTGCTATCTTCTGAATATTTTGAAGATATTCTATTTGTGTGATTTTCCGTCTCTTGGTAAAATAAGTAATTTAATTGAGCTGGTAGCACAATTTCTCTTTGGATATTTTCAATCAATTAATTTAAATTACGGTACCGTAATTTAAATTGATTATTTATGTATTTTGTGACAAACTCCTGAATATTGACATTACAACACTTTGTATAGGTTGCACCTAAAACAAAAATACCATAAAAATAAGAAGAATAACTTTGTAATATTAATGTCACCAATCTTTAAGGTGATAAGCCAAGTGCAGAAGATATGATATTCGGGTAAAAAGTCGTCTATGGTCAGATAGTTTCTAGGGTTCCGTACCCCAAGCGAGCCAACGGGACCCTGTTACTAAAGCTCCGCCGTATTTCTGTCTGTCTCAATGCTGTTTCTTTCGAATCGAATTACTATGACCGCTATAATAAAAATAATATAAAGTTATAAAAAAAAAAAAATACAGTGTTTCCCCATACAAAAGCATTTTTATTCTTCATTTTTTTGCTCGATTATTTTGTGGTGTGGTACGGAACCCTTCGTACGTAAGTCCAATACGCACTTTCGCCGATTTCGATTTTACCGTTGTGCCCTTTTCTTATCAAACCAATTGTTACCTAGGTAGGTACCAGGAAAATGCGCGTTACTCAAACTCAACGTATTTATTTTCTTTTAAACTGTCAAAAACCAACAAAAAGATGAAGCTACAGTTCCAGTCACAAGGTATAACTTGTGAAAGTACTGTAGTTGCCCATTGCAAAGCGTAGATCTCTGTCGAAAAGAATGGGCAAGAAAGTCCATGGACAGATTAACCGGCCCCTGCAACAGCTTCTGCTATTCATGAATTTTAATCGCGTGTTTATCCTCTTGCTGGCAACGATAAGGGCTCAATTTAAACATGGGGGTTTTTACATTGGCTAAAATTGAGGCAAAATCATGTGGAGTAAGATTACAAGTAGCTAATGAATTAATTAAGTAAATTAAGTTTGCATAATATAACATCACGCATTCACGCCTCTTATCCCCGAAAGACAACAACAACATACATTTATTTTCAGGCAACTTTCGGCTTTGTAGATCTTACAGACTAACATACATATGATAAAACTAGCTGTCCCGCGCAACTTCGTCTGCATCACATTTTCCCCGTTCTCGCAACATTTTTCATTGCTGCTCCCCTCCTATTGGTCGTAGCGTGATGATATATAGCCTATAGCCTTCCTCGATAAATGGGCTATCTGGCACTGAAAGAATTTTTGAAATCGGATCAGAGGTTCCTGAGATTAGCGCGTTCAAGCAAACAAACTAACTCTTCAGCTTTATATTATTAAGTATAGATATAATTTGTGTTAGTAAATAAAACCTTTAAAGTGTATGACATGTGTTATTAACACTTCACTTGCGCATTATGTCACTGTATACCCACATTTTGCATGTTAAATTGTCAGTCCCATGTAACAGAGGGCGCAAACCCCGTCTCCGTGGTTGCTATTGAGAAATTCTTGATGGAAAAACCCAATTTCACTTTGCCGACCGGGAATCGAAGCCAGGTCCTCATGTTCGGCAGTCGCGATTGCAACCACAAGATCAACGCGACAGGCAATAGGGGACCGGACTGGGTAAAGAAAACGACATTCTATTTTGTCCGTCAGACAGGTAATACAAAAATATTAGACACGTATTTTTTGTTTTATCAAAATATCAAAAAATGTACTTAGTTAAAACTCATTAAAGTTGGAGAGTCCCCGCTTACTACGTCACAAGTAGGTATAAAACTTACCTACATGTGACGTCATGCGCCATTACAACTCAATGTATCTCCGTAATTTTATGACCACGTGAAAAAAGAAAAAATACGTGACCAATACTTTTCAATAAACTACCCGACGGACAAAGAAAAAAAAATTGGATTATCCCCTATTAAGTCAACTAAGTTACTTAAGCTTAATTAAGCGTTCCCATTTAATTGGCCCCTCCGGGATATTGCACAAGGACATGAAATAATGAGCAATTTGTCAAAATAACTACTCGTTGGTACTTCGGTAGGTACACCAAATGGCTCCTTAATTGGTGCCTATACATTCGTTATTTTAATAAAATCGAGGAAAAGAGTAGGCAAGCGGTTAACCGACAATAAGGAAAAAAACAGGTAATTACGGGTCCGTTGTAACAGAGTACTTGCGATGTGGTTTTACCTAAACGTTTTGGTATAATAATTGTAACACAAAACATTATTAAAGGCAAGCAGTAAGGCAAACTTCAGTGCTTTTTCTTGATCGCCATCTGCGAGAGTTATTATCTGCGACTAATAATTTTAAAGGACTGCGGAGTAGGCTGCCAGACGCAACGCGCCACACCAAGAGCTTCCTCCTCCCGAAGAGATCGACCCACATTAACAAAAACCAGAATGGTGTGGCAAAGGGTGAGGAGTCCCGTCCTGTTCCCTGCGTTGGGACAATATACACTAGAGTTAATATAGTATGTAATCAGTGGCAATACACACTGGTCATAAACTTTCGTCTTGAGACACTGCGGTAAGTTGGACGAGAAGATACCACGCAACTTCGCGAAAGCTGCCCAGCCGACTCAGATTCGACGACTGACGTCTTTCTCGAAGTAAGACCTATCCAACTGGACCATTTGTCCCAGGTAGACATAATCGTCTACTTCTTTGATTTTAATGTCTACGATCTTGTTAAGAGTGGGTGTTACATGGGCATTCAACATGACTTTGGTTTTGTCCATGGTCATTTTAAGACCAACTCGAGCATTGTACTGAGGTCCTCCATGTTCTCAGCCAAGATCACAATATCGTCGGCAAATTAAAGGTGAGAGATTTACTCTCCATTGACGTTGTAGCCTAGCGCTCTCCAGTCCAGAACCTTGAAGACATCTTCCAGTGCAGCGTTGAACAGTTTCGGAGATATGACGTCTCCCTGTCTCACACCTCGCAGATCTCCAATTCATCACTGAGTAGTCTATCATTTAATATTTGTTTACCAATCCGTTTGCCAACTGACTCTGTTCAAAACATTTGTAGAAATCGCTGTCCTTCTTTCCAACTGTTCTCAATAGGTATCGATGATTAGTTTCTATTATGTCAAAGTGCATTATAGAAAATTAAGCCGTTCCGATCGGATGTTTGGTCCCCGGTAGATAGAAGTTATTGTAACCTAAACCCACACCTTTTTGTGGCTTCTTTACCTGACGGGTACAAAAAACAACCTTTGAACGGTTGGCTGCTAACCAAATGAGCTCATTGTTGTAAACTGCATACATTATTTTGTTTTTTTTTTGTAATTTGTGGAGGGGACTAAAAGGTTGACTGACTCACAAGGTTAGATGAAACGCCAATGGAATCAATAAGTATTTGATCCAGAAAACTTGAGGACATAATGTGGTTAATGCTAAAAAGGGAACTATTCCACATTTTTGGCAAGGAAAAATACATTGGATAGAAAAAGCCTAATGAAAATTGTGTCTGCATTTCAGTTTATTTTTAACCGACTTCTACAAAAGGAGGTGTTTTTTATGTATGTTATCCGACTTTTCCGTGATTACTGGTCTAATTTAAGAGATTCTTTTTTTATTTGGTAGAGGAAGCTCGTGAGGTGGTCCCATATAACTTATAAACTTTTCGTCGGCACTTCATGAGTAATCTATAATACTCGTATGCATTTTTTCTACTTCGTCTATGTGGCTGATGGGCTATCAATTTTACGTTGTAACTTCTAGTTACAATGCCAAATTGATACTTGACAAGGATTTGTGTGAAAAACCACAACAAAAAATTGGTTTTTGAAGTCGGTAGCAAAAAAAACAATTAATCAAACAAAGTCACCGACTTCAAAGTAAAAGTTACAATACCACTTCTTAGTGTTCTTTTTTCGGGGATGGCAATTCATATAGTTAATTTTGTTTAGGTCAATAGGCTTGCGTATTGCTTTCCGCATACTTTCGGTTAATCCGGCTGGTTCTTTGATTTATCTATAAGAATGCAGTTAATCTCAGTTCCCAAAGACTTGTTGAATTTACGCGGACTGTAGGTATGAACCATTATGAACGTAGCTATACCTAATCACTTTTAAAGCTTGAGCTTGAGCGATAGCGATCATGGCTCATCTTAGGGAATTGTTTCCAGAAATTCGTTATGATCGTTCATGCCCATCTATTTGGTTGGAGGAACCCTAGCTATGGTAGTAACCATGGCGGGGGTTGCAATTAATATGGTAAGGGGAGAGATATCGCCACGGGTCGCACTTTTACTGCACAAATGGAAGGGACTGTGTACTAATGCATGCATGCGTGAGTTTTCGGAAAAAAAAAGATAAAACGATACAGAAAAAAAGATAAGTGATGAAGTAGGCTGGTAATTGACCCCTCCGGCTCAGAGTGGATTGGTACGCGTATAGGTAAGTTAATGTCGAATACGAAATGATGGATGTACTGTGTGAGGGTGATATGGCTAGAAATGAGGTGTCTGATGAGATGACGAGTAATACAGAAGTATGGAAGAAGAAGACATAGTGCGCCGTCTCCAAATAAATTGAAATAAAGGCAGGAGAAGAAGAATCATAATCATGTCAAATACATACGATTTTTTGGGTCTGGGATATTATGCCGTTTTTTGATCATGTTTGATTCCACTGTTTTGGAGAGAAGCCAACAACCCCAATTTACTCCAAAAGCAGAATACTTTCAACGCAAAAATACAAATCCAATTAAAATAATAATGAGATGTTATTATATTTCTCAAAACTCGCTTCATTTACAGGGTCTAACGATTGTAATTCACAGAAACACCCACAGGGGGGGGCTAGCAAATCGGCCACGTAGGTAGGTGCCTAGTAATGTTGGTTGAAGGGCGTCTGCCGAGGGTGGCGTATCGACCCAGCGGATTACCTCCCACCGGGAGGGTGGTGGGGCCTTTTAGACGATACGATTTGGGAAGATTTTTTGAATGGCAGATCGTTTCGATATCGTGACAATGTCGTGGTAATGTCGTAACGACTTTGTAGTTACTATTGGCAGTTTTGGACGTTTTAGTAAGCTATGGAATTATGGATAATAATTATTTGTCTGTTTAAGCCAGTATTTTTTTTGTGGTCATGTGCTTTTAATAGGAATAGGTGTCTATTTGTCTTTTATTCAGATTAGGTAGTAAGTTCGAGATCTCCTGAGGCCACGGTGTACCCCTAAACATCACATACTCGTAGATACGTCTATTTTAAAACTAAAAATACTCGTTTCAAAAATATAATATTTTCATAATGTATTCAATTCATATCTATGGACGATACTGATTGTGCTTGTTGTCGCAAACAATTTAACTAAAATGACATATCATAATAATATTTTCGATTAAAAAATCAACCTACCTATTTATGTTAAGTTTACACAGCGCGCTCTTGCTAGGGCCTCCAGTCTTTTTGAAAGAAAAAGGAGTTCTTAAATGATAACGTGATGATTGAAACGTGATAACACAAGCCCAAGTAACGCGGTACAAGGGCAGGAAGAAGAAAATGAGCAGATAAAGTGGGACTTAGAAACTTCATAATGATTATAATACATATTTAGGTCCTTAAGAATTTTACTTTATGCATGTTTGAGCAAGTGCGGTTGGTTACTGCCAACCAATCAGTTATGTAAATAGAAGGGTCTACGAAGGGCCACCCTCCGTAGTATCGACCGCAAGCTTTGCCTCCGATCCGGCCGGATGAGTCAGACATATTTTAGATGTCACGACTTTCAAATAATCTTTATGTAATTGTCAATCGTAACGTAGTCGTTACGGTACCGTGACGAAAGTTTCAGTTAGCTTTAATGATGTTTGAATTGAATTGGTTAGTAAAGCGTTAGTGAAATGCTACAAACATCTGTATGAAGTTGTGAATTGAGATTATAGTTTCTCAATTATATCTCAAAATTAGTGTTTTTTTTACAACTAGGCACAATTTAAGCCTTGAGAATTTAAACTTATTAAAATAAATCTGTCAGTGTTTTAAAAAATAAACTTAAAATAAGGAAATATAACTTATATTGCACCCAACCATGCAAAATAGTTTCTCTTTCTCTGAGCTGAAAGGAAAAATCAAAATTGGTGGTAATCTCTAGAAGTACTGATAGAAGTACTGGAAGTACTGATCCAATGACTAGAAAGCTATAGACTATATTGCCGACAGTTTCAGCTAAATATTAGTTAAATAAATATTTTTATTAATTTAAAATCCAATAACACAATCGTAGGGACTAAAAATATCGTATATCGTGCGTATATTATTTATCATTACAGTTTCGTATAGTCCAATATTGAAATTACTTGTGTATTTGGATAGAATTTAAATTATTTACTTTACGTTTAACTTATGTTTTTTTTTTTTTAAATTGGGCTGGTTTTTAATTATAGTCCTCGAAAACGGTTGAGGAAAACATCAACATCGTGAAGAAACCGATGTCCTAGAACCAAAAAATCCGAAGACATGTGACATCTACCAACCTGCACTGAGCCCGCGTGCTGGATTACAGCCCACTCCCTCTCATAGAGAGGAGGCCTGTGTCCCAGCAGTGGGAACATTATAAGCTGATGATGATAATTATAGTACCTAGAGTCTAGACTATAGTTCTATTACTATAGACTTTCGTTTTATTTCAAACGAAATTGATAAGCATAGCCTGGTCAGAATTTCCCCACTGCTGGGCTAAAGGCCAACACTAAAGTTATGAGAGAGAGTGGGCCGTCATCCACATCCACATAACGAGCCTGGGTGTGGGTTCATTAGGGTTACCAGATCTATGATTTATTTTTATGGAGAAAATTCCGGACATTTGAAGAAAATTCTGGAGTTTTTTGTTTTAATCTGTGCCGATAAATTTAACAGAATTTATTTTTTATGAAAAATAATTTTAATTTGTTATTTCTATTTGCAAATTTCCGGACGTATAGCAACCTTAGGGCTGATACTATGTCACATATTTTTGAATGTTTTACTCTAGGACATGTCCGTTCCCTCACGATCTTGACAAGCAACGTTTTGAGATTAGGAGGTAAGTATCTACTGTTAAAATAAACACCATAAACTACGTATAGAGATATAATAAAAGGGAGAACAATAAACATTAGATCAGAACATTATTTGACATCAAATATCAAGATTTATAAAAGTTATGTCAGACAGCTTTATTCCAAAACACCATCGTCCATAAGCCATCACTGTCTCAATTATTAAAAAAAAACCCATGCTTAACTTGTGTCATTTGAACACGGAACCCTAAACCATATCTAATAATTGCACAAGAGATAACACCGTGCTCAACAAAGTTTAACTACGTGTCGATCATCCCTCGTCCCTCTTCCCTCAACCCTCTGTGACCCTCTGGGAAGGAAGAGGGAAGCCCGGTATTATGGAAGCCACGATTTAGTCATTAAAATTTTGCAATATGAGATATTTTGTTTACTTTTGTGGAAAATAGGATTATTATTTATTTATTACTTTAATAAGTTTTAGTTTGGTTTTGACTAGTGTTTTGATTTAAATTTTATAACACTGAAAACAGTAGGTTAAATTTTACAGTGTACGTTTACAAAAACCGTGAAAGCTCGGTTTATTAGCAAAATACTTACGGGATATCTTCCGTGATTATTAATTATTATGAGCTCCCAATAATTAATAACCACGGAAGGTATGCTGGTGTATGTAGGTTCTTACGTAATGTAAGTTACTTTTACAGTAAACTCGATGAAGTAATGTTAGGCATAAAATTGAAGGGAGTTCTCTTCAATTTTGAGATTATGAAGGTAATTCGAACGACCTTCCGAAAGAGATTACTACCTTAATATCTTATTCCACGTATTTCTGAAGTTACTTCTAAGTATTTCATGAGTCTCGTGGGTGTCTCTTATAACTTAATTCGAATTAAAATTCTATTCATACAATGAATATTTTCTTCTTGTAACGAAAGCACAACGAGAGACCGGAAACCGGAAATAAATCGAGCCATAAATCAGGGATATTCAAACCATATCGTGTAAATCCGGCTATTCTCCTTCTTATACGATTTTTCTAAGTACCAATTCCAAGGAATGAATCTAACCTAAATTCCGGATACTCAAGTACTGAAGTGTGTGGAAACTGCGAGAAAGTAAGGTTAAATAGTGTCTAATCTCATCATCTGCCTAGCCTTTTCCCAATCTTAGTTGGGGTCGGCTTCCAGTCTAAACGGATGCAGCTGAGGATCAGTATTTTACATGAAGCGACTACTTGTAACGACTGTCAAAGATCTACAAATGACAGCCAGGACCAACGGCTTAATGTGCTTTCCGAGGCACGGAGTAAACTCGGTATGTAATTGTGGTCATCCATCCACGGACCAACCTCGGCAATCACGGCTTAAACTTGAAGATCGACCCGTGCGGCTTTTATTATTTAGCCACGAGCTCCTCAAAAAAAGGGGCGTCTAATCAATAGGAGGTAAATCACTGATTTGATTTGTCACAAATCTTGACTTCATCACAAACCCTAATTATATCATTCGTCCATTTAAACAAAAAAAATAAGACAACTCGTCTTTTTCTGCCACTCATCTGTATTGTTCATCTCAGTACCTATTAACTCTTTTCATAACATCAGTACTAGTTTTCACCTATTCACTCGTCGCTCCATTTATTTTCTTATGTATTTTGACCATAGATTAGTTAGTAATAGTTGTTAATACTCAAACTGTACATAAACAGAAAAAAAATCATTCATAAAATATTGCTCTCAAAACATTCCGAGTCTCCCGGTATTACGGAACGTAAAACTACACGAATATTATTCACAATTTCCAATTAAAATCAATGTTTAATCTTACTATTGTATTAAAAATCATACAGAATTTAATTTTGTAATGGTATAAGAGAGTAAAATCGTTCCCCTTCAGAACGCGCGCCCTACGCTCACTCGAATATTTAGGCCTAAACGAACGGACTGATGAATTCTGCGCTCCGCTGTGAGCCTGGTACTTATTGTTATAATTATTGCTTCATTATTATCCGTAATAATATTAAAACCACGAACTATTTAGTAATGTTGCTTGCAGTAATAAATCTAATAATAGGGTTAATAATTCCAGATAAAGTTATGATTAATCGCAGTCAAGAAACTCGGCAATCTTTTGTTTTACTGTAAAAATTGAACTCGATAGTTTATTTCGTGATTCATAGCAATAAATCTATTTAATTGAGTAATTTTAAGATTATAATGTCTAGTTAATAACAATATTTATTGCTAAGGCTAAAGTTTATATCATGTTGTTCCTATTACAAAGTAGTTAAGCTAATTAAAATTTTCAGAAAACGATCAACAGGTATTTAATTCTTTTGGCGTATATAAAACTCGTAATAACTTTAACTGCAACTAATCCAATTTCACAGAAAAACATATTTTATGTTACAATTAACTACAAAGTAAGTACACATTACTAAATTCATTCTTCTTAAATCCGCAACATCATTTAGGCCTAAAATTGTTTACTCACGAAACAACACGCCAAACTTGATAGCCTTCATTTCAAATTGCAGTACTTGAAGTAAAGTAAAAAAACTCACTTTATTCCTTTCTAATTTATTCTTCAAAAATCAGCTTGTATCGGCCGCTTTCTCGCGGGTCACGATCCACAACATCCGTTCTCTTCTGAATGCACAATAGGAATATAGACATCTCTTTCTAACATACCAGTTTAAAGTATATTTGTCTCTTTTTCCCCGTCACGCGACGTTGTCAATCCTCCGTGCCATACGCGGTGACCTTGCCGCGGTGTTCACGATACAAACACTAGGTATAATTACTGAAGATTTATAGTTTAATTTACGACCGCACATTCTTTATACTCGAGAATAAAATCCTGATGATTACGTGTTACGCAATTGGGTAATATGTTAAGATTTTTATCATGTTTTGGAAGTTGTATGACTTGTATAGTAGATAATGTTGAAATCGTGAATTCGTGACATGGTGTGCTAAGTGTAAAACGTGTTTCGATATCGAAACGGGTACATTATGATTAATAGAATTTGTTCAAGGGACTGTTGTAGCAGTCTATTGCCTACGGATGCGGTTGAAAAGGAAAGAATTAATTGTTATGAGTTTTTCCCCAAATTATTTATTATTAACATTGATTTAGAAGTAAAACGTAACAACACGTTTATAGTTGCAAGTTGAATTAGGTAGGTATACAATTCGAGGAAACCAATTTGAAGCAATTAAAGAATTCCGAAAAATAGCGCTCGATAATTTAACTAAAGTTAAGTAAGAAACAAAAAAAAGAAGTGTCATTTCATGTTTATTCCACTTCAGTGCTTAATTGGGAACTAACTTATTTTTCAGTAATATATCAATGATAACCATATTTTAAGAATCTACATAAAATTACAAATTGTAGAAATTAATAATAGAAACCTGAAAACCTCAAGTTTTTACTCACGGCATAAGTTACTCATCATTCCTGAATTCAAATAAATTTTCCAGTAGCAACAAAGGCTGTGATCGAAGATGCAACATTGTAGTCCTATCCCCATTAACATTGTCATAATATTTATTACCCTTACTTACTTTTAATAACTTTAATAAGTTAAGCCGTTACTTATTATGGACGGAATAAATTACGTTATTTATTGCCTTGATATGCTGAAGAAAACCAATACAATAAATCAATAAATTTTATTATAAACTTTTCTTGTAATTATTGTTGTGAATAATTTTAACTATCTATGCCATCGATAGTCTGAGAAAAAGTTTGTTTCTTTATTAAGCTACTTTTTTTTTCATTTCATTTCATAGGGAAAAGACAGTGCCTTTTACCAATTTGTTCAAATTATTTTATTTATCTATACAACACTGGTTTGCCACGTTTTCGATATCCCACGATATCTATATTTGAAATAAAAGTCGCAAACTTGACATAGCCTGAAAGTTCTTCTGAAATCCAGTTTCTGACAACTACAGAGACAAGGCATTGCTTTACGGCAAATACTTTTCAACACACAACAAAAAGACAAAAATATAGTAGCATTAAAAAAAAAAAAAAACGTTTCTATATTTTTATCTTTCCGAAAACAGCTTTTTGCCTCAAGGATATCCAAATCTCAGTTGTCAAGAAATGACCACTCTTCTGTGCCTATCTAATGGAGCGAACTAGGGGTTGCTTATGACCCCTAATTCGCTAGGCTAGTCCAGGTCAGGCCTGTAATGCATAAAGCAAAATAAGTTTCTTTTATGCATTAGAGGCCTGACTTTTGCATCAAGCCTGAAAAAAACTAAGCTTACGCTTCAGTTACCTTTATTATTTAAATTACCAGTACTATAGAAAAGAAGAAAAAAATCCAAAGACTTTTATTACAACTCATTCATGGTGTGAAACCCAAATAATCCGGCACCGTATTATTATCAGTGTCCCAAAAAAGCTCGCGTGTGTTACGTTATTTAAAACCTATAGCTGCACACGTCCTGGGAATAATTTCTTCTGCCGACAAGTAAACACGGATGCCTGGTTTACACAAGTCAAAACAAACCATATCCCATCCAAAAATAATATGAAAGAAACTCTAAAGAATGCGGAATAAAGTTCAAAGTCCATTCAAGGTTTTCTGGATAATTTGCTGTAACTTGTAAAGGGGTTTGTATTTATTCGTAGTCTATTTTTGGCTGCGGTAGGCGGTCGCTCCAATACATCTTGATTTTTTATATCTTTTTAAGGGCCTTTTTGTGGCCCGAGGCTATGTCTGGATTTAGTCCGTGTTTCCGGCTATTGTGCTCGAGTAATTTTTCAATTAAAAGTCCTTGGTACGGTATTTGATTTTAGGGTTACAGCGTCACGAGTGTGAGTTGATTAACGGATGTACCGTTAACCGGTGAATGTTCCCTTGACGCAGCATAACGGTGCAAGTTTCGAAAAAAATATAGTACCTACATGAAAATTGAAGCAAAAGAAAGGCTAAAGAAAACTCGTAAAAGATTATGATGATTATGCTGAAAAACAGTAATTGATAGATATGATACAAGAGAACATAAGTGCTATCAAGAGAAGGAAAAGGATTCTCTTATATTCATCTCCTGCAACTCTCGATGACCAGCGCTTCCTACCGACTCGTTAAACTTTCAACATGTCGATCTGCGCTGTGAAGATTGAATACTCCAGCATCCATTCAATCAATGAACTCAGCCTATCGCTGTCCTATGCTGCTTAGAGGCCTTTCCTATAAGCTGCACCACAATAGAGGTACACCACATACTACCTATCCTCTCCTTATGCACCCACTGCGCCGTAATAATCACAACACTCTTAGCAAACTCTACCTACTCTACTCTAGAAAATTACAATACTTATACTTACGACATACGAGTCAGCCATGCTCATCATCATCATCATTAATTATACATTTTCCTAACGAATAACATGAAGCCACTTGCATCTCGCTTCTACGAATTTCATTGTTTCTTCAGATCATGTTTTGGAGACTTGGAGTTTAGCTAATTTATACTCATGCTAAACTTAAGCATCGTTATACAGAATCGTAAAAAGGAGATTTATAAAACCCCTACTGCATTTTGAAGAAGCTGTTACAGATTTTTACACTTGTAAACCTGTGTACCCAGAACGAAATTGGAAGAGAGTAAATTGGTCTTAAATTAAAAATAGAAACTGTACCTAGAGCATAAAAACAACGTGGATTGTAAGAATATGTCTAATACTAATAAGTCTGAGATGTCACAGCATCATCCTCCGTTATTCTAGCAACACAGTTATATAAGAGATATTTCGTTTTATACTTGCTATAATATTTTATCGATGGCTATAAAAATACACTATACGCGATACCATCTCCTGTTTTATTGGCTACGGTCTCATTTCGATACGTTAGAGAATTTGTACATATTCCTGTTTATTTTCCATCCCACGGTCCAAGATTATTTGATCATGTCGTCAAGTCGGTTATGTGATTAAGATTACTTAGATCTTCTTAAAAAAGAAGAGCAGTATTTCTGAAAAGGAAACGAGAAGTAGGTAGTATCTTAGAGTTATGCCCGACTCGTCGGATTCGCCACCTAATTGTTTTTCATACAAGATGTCCGGATTCGTCATTATAAGAAATCATTTTTTTTTTTATATCGATGTAGGCCTATCTGGAAATCAATCAAGTAACCAATCAGTATCAATTCATCAGAATGATAAGCATGTATAACGAACAGTGTAGTGTAAGCAGCTATTTGAAAGATGCAGCTTATAAGAATCAAAACACATTAACATTTTTATCCGCGATTTTCTCCTATAATAAGATGAGAAAGGCGAAGACGTGATATCCCTGCGGTACCTAATGAAATATTAAAATTAGATTCGCACTATCGCGCCAAATGAGGATGATGCTTCTGTTTCATCGATGCGTTTCAACGGTATCGTTTCGCAATGGCGAAACGATTTAAATGGAACGATTGTGCTAGCCAATGGGCTAGCACAATCGTTCCATTTAAATCTTTTACGGCAATGATGTGGTATATCTGTTACGGCTAAAGGTGGATGTGAACATAAACTTAAGATTAGCCGGCTAAACTTAGGTCTAACTTCGAGGAGGTGTTAATGTTAGTTTCTTCTATCTTTAGCCGGCTAAACTTAAGTGTAACCGCAGGCCCTTGGCTAAAAATGTAGAAGGACACACAAACACCTATAAATGGTGCAAATTTCGTAATAAAAGATAAAACTAGTTCAGTTTCGGGTAGCCTTTTCTTTTTCATATTTCTTTCTATATAATCAAGTCGTTTCTGGCACTCGCCGGCCGCTACCGCGGCTCCGCTCGCTCCGCTCGCTCAGCTCGTGCATAGGAGGTCACAGTTCTAACCTAACCTAACCTAACCATTTTTCTTTTATAATAACTCACTCCGTCTAACTAGTTCGGTTCTCGATAGCCTCGATAGCCTGCTGGTCCATCGAATACATTTTTAGACGTTTCGTTTCGGTTAATGTGCACATTAGCCGGCTAAAGATGGAATATCACGACACAAACTAACATGATATCGAAGTTTAGCTGCTTCTCGAAGATAAACCTAAGTTTACCCGGCTAATCTTAAGTTTATGTTCACACCCACCTTTAGCCGTGACATATCTATCTAATCTAGATGTTATAAATTGTTCCCACTGCTGGGTCACGGACATAAATACTAATAATAACATGATTTAGCAAAAACAAAATCAGAGAAACGAGATCAAGTATCAGTCTAGGGTTATTGAGGAACAGTCACTGTCATGTGGTGCCGTTGTCGTCTTCATGAGAGGAAGTACGACGATAACATCCCCCGATGCTATCCACCACGCAAGCAGTAGTAGATTTGACATGTGGCTCAATTTGTGTTTCGAAGACACGTCGGTTTTCTCGCGAATTTTTTATTCACCTTCCAGAGGTTCTGATTTTACTTGCTGTAGAATTTCTCTTTATTCCGTCTTTTAACAAGTAGGTGTCCCACAATAACCCACTCCTTAAAAAAATTGAAGATACGACTTTCGCATCAGTTTCACAAGATAATTGAGGTTACGCAAGTGATCTTTTCACTTAGCTTACTCAACTGCTCGTCTTAATAATACGTGACTTATCAGATAAGAATATTAAGATACACAGCGACGGTGAAGGTAGATAGGAGTGTACTGCTTGACGACTACCACATTTTCATTCGTTTCGGTTTATGACATTAATATTTTTTTTAAACTGAATTTAGTTAAGTACCTGCTTCTTGGTTTATTTATTGGACGTTGAAGCTAAAAATTACGCAAATGACCTAACCTAGTTATTTTAGAAAGAACTTCAATTAAATGGTCGTGAAGATCAGACAGTTGGATGAAAGAAATTTAAAATATTCTTCATTTGGAGAATTTCCTTCTTCGTCGTGTTCATGATTCTTTTCAGTTAGATAACTCGATGAGCTTCGACTAGAACTTTGCCAAATCGGCAGCGTTATCAGTGACTTCGGACAGGTCACTGAGTGCAGGTGGAGTGACACAAAGCAGGATAAGAGGTAAGACATAGATACAAAAAATTATATGATCCCATCTATAGAATAATCATCAAATCTATTAGGTAACATCCGAATTTTCGAATTGTCAACTCATTAAGAAGTAGTTGAAAAGTAAGCTATAGATAAATGGCATAGGAAGGTAAAATTTACAATAACACAGAAATAGGTAATTACTATTCCAGTGCATGCTACATCGCGTATCAACTCTTAATTAAATCGCTCCATTACAAAAGCGAATACAATGAAAAGGTCAGTAATCAATTGATCTTGCCAAGCTTGCATTCCGACACGAACACGTCTAAACAACAACAACTAGCGCCATCTGTTAGAACAAATGCGAACCACCAAGACAGCGCGTGTCGCTTTCCATTGGTCTAAAGTGACGTTAACGTCACCTTGACAGATGAGACAGAAGTATAGGACGATGTTGAAGAATGACAGAGACAAAACAATAACAAAGTGGCATCGATTCGGAGGTCAGCCGCGCATGTCAAGTGCATTTCGATAAAAATAAATTGAGTTGCGACTGGCTGTTAGGACGTTTTATTTTGCCGGCAGATATGAGTATATTGAGTATTAGACGTGCGTGCTGATATCTGCCACACGTGAGGATCAGCAAGATTAGTTCAAAAAAATTAAGTCTAGCTAGATTAACCAAGGCGTTTCTCATTTTGAAGACGACAAAATGTCAGAAAGCGAATTTTGAACAATAAAATTTAAAAACATTCTCGACTCTAGATTTACCTTATCAATTTGCAAAGATAGTTTGGTTTGTCCACACTTCAAGACAGCAACAAAAAATTATAAACCAAAACAAAAGAAAACAAAACACAAGTAACTAGATTTTTTCTATGAAAACAAAAATCTTTGGAAACAAATTATAACGTAGCAGACACCACGTAAAAAAGAAAACAATTTGGCAGACAAACCCTAATCAGTCCAACACATGCATAAAGTACAATGAGATTCATCTCAACAAACTAATGGTTACTTAACGTCGGACGTGGTGGATTGTAGTACAAATAAAGATAAGTCACGCACCCATTACTGCCATACAACACATACAAAAAATACTATCAGACCATCTACGTCCCTTTCCAACAAATGGTCACTCTCGATTCCCATCTTTCTCCCCCATTTTTCACTTAGCCTCAATTAACAATTACTTAGGTCTCTTGTCACTGAATTTTCAGTCTTAAGCGTTAGCAAAAGAGTCACTTTTTTACTTGCGAATCTTTTTAGTAGTGATAAAACATTGTTGCGCTAATTTCAATGTGTGAGTGTTTAATTCACTCGTACAAATGAAAAGAGGAAAGTTCCTACTATTGGATACAATGTCGGTGTTAATGAGAATAGTCGCTTTGAAATGTCTTGCATCCCTTTCTATCGTATTCAATTAGACGAAGAACAAAACAAGATGATTGGAGGGAGAATCGGGTGAGTTTGTTCAGTAGGGTTTACCCTCAAGCGTTTGGATCGATCTTTTTCAGCTGCAAGGTAGTACACACGGTATTAAATTTCCACGGACTCGGATTAGCGAGGTAGAAAATATTTGCACATACAACAGAGCTCGAAGAGGATAAGAAACATTTTTAAGTACACAAATATAATCAGATATTAGAAATAGACAACTGTGATGAATAAGAATATTAAAGGCTGAAAGATAAATGAGCTGTGTGTCTGTCTGTGTGCTTGTTTGTTACGGATAATCTCCAAAATGGCTGAACCGATTTTGACGGTACTTTTACAGGCAGATAGCTAATGTTATAATGAGTAACTTCTTTACATAGTATAAAACAAAGTCATTTCCCGCCGTCTGTACGCTTAGATCTTTTAAACTACGCAACATAATTTAATGCGGTTTTCAGTAATAGACAAAATTATTACAAAAAAATTTAAGGTCGCGGGCAACAGCTAGTCTTTTATAAAAAAAGTAGTAGGTTACCGTGCAGAAAAAAATAAAATCTTGAAATTGTTTACAAAATTCTTGAATCAAATCCAATCAAATCTGATTCAAGGATTTCGTAAACAATTTCAAGGGTTTCCATTTTTAGGGAAGGAAATAATTTTACAATAACTAAATAATAGTTTTTGTACGTAATACTAATAACCTACCTAAACTTCATCAAGGTGGCTTTATAGAATTTTAATAATTAAAATCTTCAATACAATTTAGTTCATTTAATCGCATTGAATGACTTTTTATGAAATAGTTCTCTATATAAATAATCACTATATTATTATTTTCTATTATTTTTGTGTTTGTATGTATATATTTAATCACTTGTACACTTCATATATGTATACAAACGTTAAGATCTGATGAAGCAAGAGGAGATACATCGTGCAAAGTTTTACCCCGTGTGTACCGGAATTCAGTCACTCACACATACACATCTCACCCTATACACACCCTTCCTCACGCGCCGACAGTTCACACAAGCTTGCTTCGGTGACGTTGAACTTCGCACACACCTACAGAATCGCATGCAATTCTCGACCATATAGCAACGGGGTTGCTCTCAATGTGTCCTACATGTACCGATCCCTTAGATAACCTAAAAATTGGAATTTTTGACCCGGACAGATCATGTTATCGACTATGCACAGTTTCCTATGGACTTGAGTCTTCAGTGCTTTGAAAGATGACGTAGTTTTTTCGTTTATATTGTGTGTGTGTCATTTCTGTGGCGTGGGTGTGTATTGTGGCTTAGATTTGGAACGTTTTCGCCCAATATTCGTTTGTGTCTGGTTGTCGACAGTTGTAGGATGTGCTGTGCAGTGCGACCGTCATTTATCTTCGTCTTATGATAGTGTGCCGACTTGGATAAGTAAATGATCGGCAACAGTCTTTGTGGCACAGAATGAGCGTAAGTACCAACCTATATTTCATTATTTATATGTAGTGTTAAAGTTTTATCAACAATTTTTTCCCATATTTATGTACTACAGTTTTTTCATCACATGTTTAATAATTATTTTCATCTTTTTCGCTATTTTTAAAACAAACTTTTGACTGCAAAAAATAGGGAACGAATTTATTTTTTCTCCCCGAAATATGTCGAGTTTTTCTTCACCGGCACCCTCTTACATTTCCCCTTTTAAATATTTATTACGTGTTTCTTATTATTCATAGTGATGCAAAACCGGTTCGTATTATCTAATAGTTCAAGGTTACGTTATCATTCGATAAGGAAAGTTAAATGCATGGGTGACCATGGTTACCATATGGATTCAATACAAATACAAATACACATACACGGTAATCAGTTTCGTTGATAAACGTTTTAATAGAGGTATTAAGATATTGGTTTTCGAAAGTGCTTTTGAGGTAATTATTGGCTTTATTATTATTAGTGGGTGAGCGATGTTTGGTGGGGTGGTATAATATTTAAATTGTTGTACTAGGGTGAGTGAGATTTGGAATTATTTTGTAAATATAAGGTTTTTACAACATTTATTGATGCGAGGCGCTTCCTTGCATCATTTACGTATTGGAACAGAGAACTTAAAATAACACAATTTATCATCAATAGCATCGTTTACGGGAACTTTTTGTAACAAGCAAACTACTCGTTAAAATATCAGAAGTAATGAGTCTTAAAATAAAACTAAAAGAGTTATAACACTAACGAATAGTCGAGCTTGAAAACTTCAGAATTATTTTCACTGCACATTTTCCTAGCTTTAAACTTTGTTAGCTCAGGGTCTTATATATTTTATAAACGAAGAAATAAAAGGAGGAGGTTCTCTATTCGACATGTATTTGTTTGCTATAAGTAACGAGATAAACTTACTATAGTCTTATGCTTTATTTCTCTTGGTTAATTTATTTGGACAGCAATGAAAGAGTCCAGACACTGCGTAATTACGGGATAGTTACTTTTTTTCATTATGTAATGTTTGATGAAAGACATTCCTTGATAAATAGGCAGGTTTTCGCACATTTTTTCCTTCTCGGTTTAGTTTTACCTTAATTAAGTACTTCACCATATTTTTTTAAGTTGGTAGATCTTGTTTCCAAGTCTACATTATATTACGATATTCCCACATTATAGATAATAAACCATCTCACCTAAAAATATACCAAAACCACTACAAATAAACGTTTAAAACGTCAAATGAATAAACCATTAAAATAACACAATAGGTACCGCAAGTTTTATGTTCAGTATCATAAATAAAATAAAAACAATAATTGTGACGGATGTTAGCCAATATAATGATATCACGAATTACAGTTCTATCGTAACAATATTTATATTGAACAATATAAAATTAATGTATCTGATATCAATGAGGACGACAGTCCTCATTGATATCAGATCAGCACGTTCCACAGAATCTGTACAAGGGAATAGAAATGGCGTCTAAATTGTTTTGCTGCAAATAAAAACACCGATATTAAGAGCCTTACGACATTCCATACAAACTTTTAAGTCCGTATTTTCAGTAATTTCGGAAAATAAGGACTTGAAAATTTATGTGAAATACCGTTAGGTATAAACGATCTTAACTCCACACTTGCAAATACAGCAGCTTCATCAAAATTTCTCATATTATCTTGTTCTACACCAATATCTACCCAATGATAACTGTAATTGTGTAGGACGTGCAGTCGTCCCTTTTGGTCTTCGGATTTCCGATTTGACACTTCTTCATGCCATCTTGATTAAGTCTTCCGACCGCTTTTCCATTATCTCAGCCTATAACGAAGCTTCTGGGACAGAAATCTCCTTCCTGTGAAACGTAACGGACCAGAAACTTCACCAAGCAGATCAAGTGCGGTATGTGAATGTCATGATCACTTAAATGTCATCATCATCACATAAACGCTGATGGTGGCGGGTGTGTCGGGTCATTTAGTTTCCTTCAAAATGGTTGAGTTGAATGATGGCTGATACATCATGCGTCATGTTCGTGAACGGGCGCTGTCAGTTATGACCGGTCATCTCTTAGCTGCCACGGTTTATTTTAATTACTTTATTTTTTGATTACTGATTTAATCTTTTACTATGGACGCTCTTAACTTGCCCGTATTTCTACATCGTTCTCGCATATTTGTAATTCTTAACATTAATGATGTAACCAAGATTTTGTAACATATTTTGATTTAAAAGAGTGTCCATGGAGTTTCTTGCCCATTCTTCTCCATAGAGATCTACGCTACGGAATGGGCAACTGCAGTACTTTTATAAGTTATTATGCCTCGTGACTGGGACTGTAGCTTCGCGTTTAATTTTGTTTTTTTTTTTTGACTTTCAAAACTGCCTGTAATGGTCTGATTGAAACAAATGCTTTGTGTTTGAGTTTATGGTGGATGTCACAAGTCTTATGGAGCCATATACACCAAACCATCCAGGTTTTAGGTATGCAAGCCTACGCGTACGAAAATGGCCGACATGCCGAATGCCTCATCATCTTACTGCCCTTGACTCTTTCTACTTGGTGTAGGCGCAACAGGTTTTCTTCTTCCATTTTCCCTGTATCCCTGTATCATATCGGGTCTTTAGTCGTTTCGCACCACGAGCTATTCGAACCACGGTGTGAATCGCCCAAGTAATGTTTCTGAATGGGACCCTTCGCATCACTGTGGTTGGTGCGGTGCTAATGGCCCAATGAATCTTTTGGAATGGGTCGATTCGGATCACGGGGTGAAACGACCCAATGCTTTTGACCTACCGAGTCCGATTTCGACTCATATCAAAACTTGAAGGTCTCCAATTATTTATTCGTACAAATGAGTAGAAAAGTGGATGGTGAAAAGAAAAATTTAATAAATTTACAGTGCAATAGCAAAATTCGTTCGTGACTTGCCCGTACTACTACCAGTACGGGTAATTTCATTGCCCGTGTTACTACTGCAGTTGAAAGTGCGTTCAACTCATACAACATTATAAAGATAAAGAGTAACAATAATAAGAAATTAAAATAACGCAAGAAAGCACTAGGCGAGCATATGTCTAAGGTGGTTTTACGTAGTGGGCTGATGGCATAATTATGTAACTTTAAAATTATATTGTTTTCCTTTTATTTTGTGCCTGGTTGTTCTTTAAGGGATGTGAATAAATGAAAATAAATCTTCTGTGTCCGAATTCCCCCATCCAAAAAGTGAACTGTTCCCCACTGCGAGCTGCGGTCCGAATCGACCCATTGCATAAAGTTCGTGGGCGATTCGCACCGCGGTACGAAAGGACCCATTCAAAAAGGGCTCTTGGGTAATTCACACCGCGCGGTTCGAACCGCTTGCGGTGTGAAACGACTAAAGACCCTTCATATCATACATGACACGATCCATTCATATTTTCTTTTTATCCTTAGTATGTTGGCTCTATTACCCAGAATTTTCCGTTCTACTGTCCAACTTGTTACCAACTACATTATTATCATTACATATTCAAGCAAATGGGCAATAAATCGGTCAATAATTTTTTGACCGTCGCGGTAATGATAATGGGATTAAATATATTATAATGTTCATTAGTTACAAAAGAGAGAAAGATTAGTATGATGAACTTCAGAATAATATATCATCTCGGGAACCTATATATCGTGAATGTAACCCGATATTATTCACACATATTGTGTCATTTGAGAGGTTGAAAGCGTTGCTTGCTTTCTCGTGAGAGTGCTATCTATTTACTTATTTAGGTTCCTGTGGCTCGTCACATTCGACCTCGGTTACGACACTGCGAATCGTAAAACATCCGATAACAAAGGTTAGGTTAGATTGCAAAGCGTGTTTATTGCTGTGAAGCAGTTAGAACCGTCCTGTTAGACACGCAATGTTAACGTTTTTATAGTAAACGGTCACCGCTTGAGGGAAACGCTTGCAGATTAGAAAAAAAACGATTTAAAAGAAAGATTTAAACAATCGTAAATATCTCTTTAACTATTTACTTGAAAAGTCACAACAGAAAGAAAGATACCTACTGTTGTCCGTTATACCTAATACCAGGGGATACCTAAATTAAAGTCTTAATAAAGTACGCGCTAATCGATTGTCAGCGCTAGCCTTAGCGACGAGAGTTGAAATTGTAATAATAATTTTTATTTAGGTGCTTAGGTATAGTGCTAGAGAAAACGGTCTTCATAAAGAATGCACTTTACATACACGCAATTTACCTACGTAGTTCAAAAGTTATATAATTATCTACAAGGTGTTGTTATGCAACCTCGTCAAATTTCAGGAGGTGGTCAAGATCGACATAAATAATCAATTAAAATTACGGTACCTAGTTAATTATTAATTAACGCTGATTTTTTTGGTTATTTAAGTTTGTCAGTATTTCAGAATAACCCCCTTAACGTTGTTGAAGCACTAGGAAATTATCGAATAAACGTTTGAGATTGTTTGTATGTGTGTAAGCGAGGTTATAAGGCAAGAACCAGACGGGCCGCGTTTAAAACACGGGTGTTTCACACTTACCGATTTCCGTAAAAAAGAAAAATGACCTACCCATTTTATTATTGATTCAGGACGAGAATCATTACGATAGTTACCCCCTTGAATTTGACGAGGATGCAAAACAACACCTTGTATATTTATCAAAATACCATGCGGTACTGGTTTTCCCACAGAATCGTAAAGCCACAAATATCATCATCGACATTCTCAAGCCCTCATCCCAATCTCGTTAGAATCGGCGCAGCATCACTTCTTCTTTCATACTCCTCTATTAAACTTCTTTTATTCTCTTCTCTATTATTTCGTTCTCTCTTCGTAGCTTCCGTAAAGCCACGAACAAATAAACGGATTTAACTGAATTTACAATTCAAAATTAAATTATAGGAAGAAATAATTGAATAGAATATTCGCTCATCTGCCTTCAGTTTGAAATCCTTCAGTCCTATCAAAATAAAGCTCAAGAAATTATAAGTAGATATATTTTGCGAATGCGGATTAGGCTTAAAAGTAAAGCGTCTTTGAAATTCGCCGAAAATCAGTAGGATTTCTCTGAAATCTAAGAAAAATAAATCTGATACAATGTCATATTAATAATATGTCAAGGTCGACGAAACATTTGAATACTCCGCGAGAAAAACCCAACTATAACCGTCAGGCAATAGACCACCAGACAAAACACCAGAGGATCCTCCCTTTTCAATGTGGAATGGAACTTTACACCCTGATCCTCATACTTCTAAATTTCTTCTGGTCTCTTAGTCTTTTGAAACTCTGTACTACTCTAGGCCAGGTCAAGGTCAAAATTTTACCACAAAGGCCCTCCTGTATAGTGTCATTTTTGTACAAACATACAATATGCATTTATATTTATATGCCTATTTAAAGTAGTCAAACGAACCAAAGAAACCGTTTCATTCGCATAAGAACCTTGGGCTATAACTCTTGAAAAATCTCAAAGCGGTTGAGTAAGGGATTTTTCTTAAGATACAGAGACATTTACAGCATTAGCATGGCTGTAAATGGCTGTTTTCATTCAAGACAAGCACCTCTGATTTTTCAGATCCATGAGCGTATTGTGTAGATCACATGCATCGGTGAAGGAAAACATCGTGAGGAAACTAAACCAGAGAGATTTTAATCGACCAAACGTAAAGCCAAGCCAAAGGTCCATGGGTGGCATACAAACTCTGCAGGATAGGCACTAACCATATGAAAAATAAAGAAGATGTTGAGTTACGTCTTTGAATTTTTGGTTCTGGTAGAACAGTTCCTTCTTGATGTTGAACACCAGCGTCTGGCACTAGCTGCTCGGCAGTTTGCTGAACTGGGCCTATTTGGCGCAGCCGTGAGACACACAATATTATCGTTTTCTGTTTAGTGCACTTGTGGCACGGTGAGTAATGGGCTAACTCACCGTCCGTCCGTCTCATGACGACAGGACGTGTCGACGGCGCGTACGTGTTCCACGCGCGCCTCAAGGAGATGTCAGCAAACCGGAAGGGGTCCGAGAGGGCCGATGCCTGCCAGGGTTGCGGGACTGTTCGAAAGAGATACCGTGATACCGTGGCCCTGGAACACAAAGGGCGATGAAGGAACATGGATGGGTTTTAGTCAGTACAAGTCTGACACTCCCTCCGTCAAGTCATTTGATGATTTCCCATCCGTAAAAAAAAAAAGTGCACTTGTGGCATGTGCCAAATAAAAATGTTTTCTTTCTTTCTTTCTTTTTTCTTATGTTTTCTCTGTCCATTTCATGTTGACCGCCCACATCTCATTATCTTCATATTCAGAGACGTAACTCTAAGAACAACAAGACAAAAGTTAACCCTCCTAAACACACATTCTTATGTAACAGTAACCTCTAAACTCCTAAGTTCTAACTAACACACGATACCTCAATAAATATTCTAAGAAGCTACTGCCCCTAATACACGTTCAAACAAGAGTCGTGTCTGAGAAAATCCGGCCAAGTGCGAGCCTGACTCGCACACAAAGGGTTCCATACCAGCATCATCTGCCTAGCCTTTTCCCAACTATATTGCTAAGCTGAATACTATTATAGTATTTTATTTAGAGCGACTGCCTATCTGACCTCTACAGCCCAGTTAGTACTAGGTAATACGATACCCTCTGGTAAGACTGGTTGTCAGACTTTCGGGCCGCTGACTATTCCGTACCATTGGTGCAATATTTAACTCTATTTACTGTAAACTATTCTTTCAATTATAAAAATTGCACACATAGCGCGGAAAATAAAATCTTCTTCTGTCTTCTTTTTTTTGAAATCATAATCTTAATTTTAATTGTTGTTATAGTGACCAAGGTATTGTGAAACCTTACAAGTGTCTTCCTAAAACGGTTGAAAAGACACAGACCTATGACAGACGGACGAACAGACAGACAGAGGAGTCTTATTAATAGGGTTCCGTTGGCACCAATTGGATACGGAACTCTAAATAAAATAATTCACGAGGTCAGCGGGGTCCACAGAAATGTGTTGCGTAAGCCCAATAGTGGACAAGGAATGATAGATGAATCAAACATGACATGTTTTCTTCAGAGCTTTTTGTCGGCGAATATAATAGATTTTGGTTGAATGTTATTCCTGTAATAAGAATAATTTGTAGTGATCTGTGATAAAATACATATAGTTATTGTAAACATGTGAATGAAAGCATCTGAGTAACCAGGGACATGTAATTAATTTAATACTGTAATCACGAATCCGCATTGAGCAAGCCTAGTGGATTGGGCGCCGGCCGGCAGGATTGTTTCGTTTTTTTTTTGAGTCAAGGACTTAATTTACTTTGTCGATCTGTGCACAAAAGCCCATCATCATGATGAAAGCTTAATACCCTATCATTTGGCTGGCTTAGTAATTGAATTATGTTATTATGAAAGAAACTGCAGGTATATTATTTGTTTGTACGTATGAAAGTAAATCTATGTGCAGTGTTACGGACCTACAATTGCTTCTCTACAGCCCAGGCTAGGTACAGACGCCAGCAGGTCAAGCTACCCCAAACTGTAAAATTTTGCCAATCAAACTTGCACCGTATTCCTTAAAGATAAGATTGAAAATCTATTAAATAAATTTGACAGATTGTTGTAGCTTGATGTGCGTCTGTGACTATTTTTCAAATTTCATTACAATGATTTCAGTGATTTAGACGTGGAAAGGTTTTGGCAGACAGCGAAACTACCTCCACCTTCACGTTTAAACAAATCTAATCAAAAATATTTATTTGCTAGAATATGGTATATAATGTGTTACGGTAAATTTATTTCTGCATAATATACTGCCATAACCTGCGTGCAAATGTATTCACCAGATTCAGATTCTATTGATTTGTCTTGTAAATAGTCCTTAATGGTGTAATAATCTTTCAAACAACAATAGTTTGAAGAGTGTTTTTTAAACATTGTCAGAAGTAAGTCTTGAAACCTATTTGGTAAATGATTGTAAATATTAATCGAAATACAGTAATTTTTCTTAAATAATTTTAGTTTTATTGGTGGCAGCCGAAGTCTATCTTTATACTGTGCTAGTGTGCTCGGCTATTTGGCCTGACTGTGATTGTTTTAAATAAAAAATATTATTATAAACATGGCAAAGGTAGAATTTTAAGTTTTTGAAACAGTGGCACAGCAACAGTGGTTACAGCTGTCTAAAAAGCTGTTTTTTTTGACAGCATGGTTGGCGCAGTGGTTGAGCAATTGACTGCTGCGCTGCGTATCGTGGGTTCGTTCCCCGCACGGAACAAATATTTGCATGGCCTACAGATAGTTGTTCCGGGTCTGGCTGTTTGTGTATGTGAGTTTAAATGTTTGTTAACGCACCCACGATACAGGAGAAATTCCTAGTTTGGGGCAACGTCATTAAAAAAAAAAAAAAGAGAGAGCTCCACAAATTGCTCGGATACATTTTTTAAGCTTTGAAATCTCTGTCATAATCTATTGTTTTATAATACCGTATCTAAATACAGATGATACTTATCCATGGTAAGCCAGCAGTATTATGGTGAACTGTTTGTTTAATTATTTTCAAGACAAATGTAAAACGATCTATTTTTGCCATTGAACTATATTACTACGTAGTAGTAATACCTCAGTGATTTTTGCTAGAATTTTATCTATATGAAACAGATATAGGTAATAGGGGAGCGGACTGGGTAAAGAAAACGACATTCTATTTTGTCCATCAGACAGGTAATACAAAAATATTAGACACGTATTTTTTGTTTTATCAAAATATCAAAAAAATACTTAGTTAAAACTCATTAAGTTTGGAGAGTGGGGGCTTACTACGTCACAAGTAGGTATAAAACTTACCTACATGTGACGTCATGCGCCATTTCAACTCAATATATCTCCGTAATTTTATGACCACGTGAAAAAAGAAAAAAATACGTGTCCAATACTTTTCAATAAACTACCCGACGGACAAAGAAAAAAAAAATAGGATTATCCCCTATTGCTTTCGCATTAATAATTTTAGTAACCAAAGTAATGGAGGTTTCAATAAATTCACACCATTTTCTCTAGAGGGTAGGGGAAATGACTCAATGACACGCGCGTCGTACGATGACCTTATGATTGAGGGTCGGCCTCATTCATGTAACTTTTTATTTATTCATAAAAATATGGGTGGCGGTCACGGCTGCCGAGTATTTTTGTTTTTCTTCGTTGTGTAGAAATTGTTGGGCCTTTTCAATTCAATTCAATTCTTTTAATTCAGACTTTTATACATAATTTGAAAAGTTAGTGCAAATTACGAAGGTGACAGCCGGAGGACTAAAAAAAACCGAGATTAATTTAAATATGAATTTAATTAAATTTTAAATTTACAGAATTAAATCTTAAGTCTAGACTTGGACGATGCTAGTACCGAAGTGCCTAAAATTAATTATCCTAAAAATACATTGCTAAACGATGGCGAATCGCGGGTGCAGCATCAGCGGGTCCAAAGTACTTCAAAGTAGGTGATCGGCATCGACACGAGGCGTCGAGTCAGCGGAGATGCTGTGTTGCAATTTCATGTGGAAACGTCCATTGTACGTAAATAGCTATCATGTCGCTATTCAGCCGATTTGGTGTAGGCAGGGCACGTAACATACACCCCGGAACACAAAGGGCGAAGAAGGAACATGGGTGGGTTTTAGTCAGTACAAGTCTGACACTCCCTCCCGCTCCGCCCAGAGCGGGAGAAGTCATATGATGATTTCCCATCCGGAAAAAAAAAAAAAAAAAAAAAAAAGGGCACGTAACATGCACGATAAAATAATTTTAGTAATTAAATAATCAGAGACAGAAACACGCCACATTATGACTACAAACATAAAAAAAATAAAAAATTAATACAAACATTCCTTATGTCAAATAAAATGTCCACAATCAAATTTAAAAATTAAATGAAAATAATTAAATTAAATTTGTGACACTTATATGTATTGCTATCTTCAGAATATTTTGAAGATATTCTGTTTGTGTGATTTTCCGTCCCTTGGTAAAATAAGGAATTTAATTTAGCTGGTAGCACAATACCAAGGGGTATCGTATTACCCGCTAAGACTGGATGCCAGACTTTTTGGCTTTTCACTACTCGTAACGACAGTCAAAGATCTACAAATGACAGCCGGGACCAACGGTTTAACGTGCTTTCCAAGGCATGGAGGAAACTCGGTACCTACCTATGTAATTATGGTCACCCATCCACGGACTAACCTCGGCAAGCACGGCTTAACCTTAAAGATCGACCCGTGTGGCTGTTATTATTTAGCCATTAGCTCCTCATAATGTACGGGACTGCTAATTATTATACCACACCCTAACAATATGACCATATGTTTAGGGTAACCGCTGTATAGGCACTTACTATATGTAATTTCTGCCAATAATGTTTCACATTTATGTCGAAGCTATTTCACCAACAAATTGAGGGTGAAATGACGCTCATTCGACGCGTGGGATTCGATTCCGTGCTATTAAACATCAATTGCCGACGAATAAATAGGTATGTGGGGTAGTGAGATTTACATAATGTACATAGACCTATAAATGTATCATCTGTCTAGACCTTTACCCAAAGGGGATTGTCCATTTTCCAACAAATGTGCTAAGTGCAAAATTATTTCGAGGAATACCGTCCCTAACTTTTGTACCAATATCTTGATTTAAAAGAGTGTCCATGGAGTTTCTTGCCCATCCTTCTCCGTAGAGCTCGATGCTTTTGAATGGGCACTTTCACAAGTTATTATGCCTTGTGACTGGGACTGTAGGTTTTTTTTTGTTTTTTGACTTTCAAAAGTGCCTGCTAAGGTCAAATTAAAATAAATACTTTGGGTTTCCAATCATTTGTTTCTAGTTAAAATCAAAAAATATTCCCTATTCATTTATAGTTTTAAAGTAATGTGGTTAACCTTTATTTGACCTTCATGAAATACGCTTTGTAGTACAAGAGTCCACGACCAAAACTATGTCGCGTCGTTTCTTCGTTCTTTCATAGTTATTTTAAACAAGAAGAAAATTAAAGAAACTCTGATTTACTGATCCCAGTGAACTGAAACTATATCAATAATTCATCATATCATTTCATCGTTATACTAAAGAAAAATTATATTAAATCAAATTAGGTCATGTGATCGTTAGAACTTTTGTTATTATGTCAAATGGTACACCCTTTTATTACGTATATAGAAATTTTAAGATAATGATTCTAAATATTATAATAAATACGGAAGCATTTGTTAAACCTAAAGGCTCGTTAAAAAGTAATACTTTTGGTCGGAATTAAAAAGGTACCTCCCTAATGACCTCGTAAAATACGTGAAATGTAATTTAAATTTTCGACACGTACTACCTACCTTCCTAATTTGATATTTTTTGGCCAGATTTCCTTTTAAATTCTTATCAAGGTTTTTCGCAGAGATCCACTTTCATAGCTTGGAATGTGTATGTTAAAACGCGGAATAATTAAAGAATAATAATAGGACTAAATACCATAACTACACAGGATCTCTTTATCGCCATTAGACGAACACTTGCAAATTTTATACAACCGGATATTTCACTATCTTTTTTTTTTCGTAATATCAACACTAGAAACTTATCCTAAAATAAAAGAAGACGCATATTCTCTCCGAATTCCGGATGAAAGAAAGTGGTGCTGCGAAAAACATGAGATAACTTTTACGATTGGGTTAGCAATGACAAAGAAATGGGCGTCCGTTACACGTCCAAATGTTTTTGCTTTTATAAGGAAGATGGCTTGTACGACACGTTCATGTAATCTTTCTATAACTATACGTCTTATCAAGAAAGTTTGCGTTTCGTTTATCTAGGGATTTATTCCGGATGGTTTGTTGTAATACCACCTACATACAAGCTTCTGGCCGCAACTTCACCAGCAGCGTCGAAAAAAAATCCTATTGTAGTCGGTTATAACTAACAGTATAGCTTTCCACACATGAAAGATTTCAAGTTTTTCAAGTTTGATTTCAAATGTTATTAAGTAACTTTTTAGACCTATGTATCCAGCTTATGCGTTTAAAAAATCATTAAATTCGGTTCAGTCATTTCGAAAAATAAACACTTGAAAGTTTGTATAAAATGCCGTAAGGTGTAAACGCTTTTAACTTGGATGACTGGTTTTGTTGATTACCTCCTAGCCTATAAGTGCATCCAGACTGTAGCTTCTATGTAATATGAGTTGGTATATTTAGTTTAGTGGCGGTACTTTTATACAACCCTTAAAGCGTGTCTTGCCCTTTTTTTTTTCAAATCAAATCAGTTTTATTTGTTAACACAGGTAACGAAATACAGATCTTGAGTTTGGTAAACAGAACGCTATGTTATGCCAGGAGGCGTACAAATATGGTGTGCATTTAGCTCAAAAAATTACGATTTTAAATATAAAAAGGAGAAAATGTTTGAAAATCATGCTTAGTCAAAATTTCTAAATAAATTATAATAATTACATAATATTATTTAAAAAATTAAGTGATGTCAGATTTAAAGTAGGAATTATTTAGTTATAAATGTCAAGAAATTAAAAACATAAAGTAAAATCTAAGTCAGAATAATTAAAAATGTCAAAAAAAAATAATTCAATACTAATAATCTTATAAAATAGAAACAGAATTACATTGAGTCATCATTGAGAAATTCCTCCAGTGTGTAGTACCCTTATACCCTCTTCATTGTTCATGTTAGGGTTTCTGAACTAATCTACTTGTGTTATGGGCTTGCGGCATTGTTGGTCCCTAGACACCTAGTATTTCATATAAAGAAGACATTTCACACCTACACTAACACTTCATTACACCACACACACGAACACACGTACACGCTTGCACCCACACTCCCCAGCAAGTACAACCTTACATCATAAAACAATAAATAATGTACGTCACGACATTGACTTCGACACGATCTCTAAAGTAATGTTCCACGTATGGAAACTGACTCCTAAATATAATCCCTGGCTTACTTTAGGTTCGCACGGCTGATACATCAACCTATTATATACTTTTCCAGTATATGGCCTTTCTTATAGATTTCCCGTACTGTAACTGATTTTGTATACTTTAACTGGTCGCCGTGCGTACTCCTACCAGTATCAGGTGGCCTACCATGACGTCGTAAAACATTATTGTTTTACTCCTTTTCCAGTGTGGGAAAGAGATGGCGCTAGACATCCTGTATAGCTCCGTCTCTTTCTCACACTTGAATAAGAGTAAAACAATACTGCTCCAAGAGGTCATGGTAGGCCAGCTGTATCTTTAATGAAAGTATAAAGGTTATAAACGGACCCATCACGAAGCCGTCAACCAAGCATTATGTACTATCACCAAATTGCATATCTGACCACGGTAAGGACTATCGTTACTTGCAGCGTCCGGCCGCTAAAGAAGCGCTTATTAACGCTCAGCTACCAATAGCATCGCAGCATCTATTTTTTGCCGAGTCCCTTGGTGTCGTAAATGAAAAAAAAAACTGTGGTCAAACATCTGGGATCATTAACAGAGCCTGAGATTGTGTTTAAAACAATACATGTTTAAAAAACGGTCATGTATTTTTCGGTCGGGTCTTTTTTTGTTTTACCGCTATTGGTCTGCAAAGTATTTGTGCGGACCAATAGTAATAAGGGTGTTAAACAGATGTCATCGTGTGCACGGGATTTTGTTTGAAAAGTGTCCACATTCTCACTTTTCCGATGGTACATCATAGCATTGTGTTCTCTGTTCATGCTGTAAGGTTGTGGAACTCACTTCCGCCTAGCATTCGTGATTTAAAGACTATTTCACTGTTCAAAAACAGAGTGAAAGAGCATTACCTTTCCTCTCAATTGTGATTTATATATATGTATATAAATTCTTATTTGTTTATATATCTTAGCATTAGGTATTTATATTTACTTATAAGTATATTTATATTTAGGTAATAGTATAGGTTAAGTTAGGTAAGGCACAATAACTCATTTTTTCTCTTCCTTCTTTCACACACTATAGTCTACATTTCTTTTTCATCTCTCCTTCGCAGGTCTGCTGGAAGAAATTTCATATGAAATAAGCAGCACCTTTGTACTCTAATATTTTATGTTTTTTTCTCTATTGTGTGTACATAAATAGTTAAATAAATAAATCATACTAAGTAAGACTGCGCAAAAAGTCCGTTTTACTGGGAAACGACTTTTTCTTCTGTGCGAAAAATCATAGTTTACTGTATGGCTCAATTTAACGCACTCAAAACGTTGTGCTGATAGATGTGTTGAATAGAAATAAGCACAGCGGTCACTATTTAAATTAAATAATAAAATAATATTAAAAACTTGTAAAACAATCGTGAGAAAATGTTGTAACACATTTTTCTCTTCATAGACAGAAATTTCGTACGAAATATGCAGTACCTTTGTACTCAAATATTTTATGTCTTTTCCTGTGTTCTCTACTGTGTGTACATAAATAGTAAAATAAATAAACAAATAACTTTGACTTTCAATATGTCCATAACTAGAAAATACCTAGATATGGTCCAGAAAATTACCAGGAATTAAACTTACCTATAACAATGTTTTATCGAGTCTCCACAGACTTGCGAAGCCATTTGATAGAACAGAAACCCACGTTCTACAAGAAACACTATTTTGCTTCATCCTCATTCATGCATATTTTATAGGTGCGCGCCGATGGTATTAGGATAACATTATGTGCTAATGTGGTTAGGCTCTTAGCATTCACCACGAATAAAGCAACGATAGGCAAACCACGCGTGTTTAAGTATTTCACAAGTATATCTATAAATGTGTCCTACCAGTACCTGTTATTTATTTCTCAGTGATGTAGTTAGATATAAGTTTTGTTGCTTTGAAGTCAAAGTTTAAATTCCTCATAAAATCTTTTGCTTGTAGGGTACAAGAAAACACCATCAATAATTTCCCCTTGAAACAAAACATCAGAAGTCATTTAAAAAACTGACAAAACCAACAAAAAAGGAATCAATACAATCAATCTGAATTACACAATTACTTTGCCAACGGTCCCCTTTTCACCCTCACCAGTTGAATGCGACATTGACCCAATTCTACGAGGGGAGACAGGGGAACACTCGACCCGTGGTAAAAATGAAATTTTATGGAAATGTCGTTTCCTTTTTACTTTACATGCATATTGGGTGGATAATGAAATCTGGCCTATCAGAGTTTAGTGATGGGGTGTAAACTATTTGAATACGGAATGAGAATACGAATTTACTGAATTTGAATTTTATTACCATGTCATTTCTGAAAAAACCAGTATATTTTATTTTTGTACCTAGTTAATATAATGCTTAGTGCTTTTTTTTTTCTAGGACCAAAACAAAACATCAAAACATTGACACTTTTTAATGCTAATAATAACTTTAGTACCTACAGAAAGGCTATAATTATATTCGTATTGATTTTTTAACGAAGCCTGTGTTAATAAGGAGATAAATAAAAATATGAAATTATTTATTAACACAGCGGAATTATGTTTTATTTACACTGCAGGTAGCTACAGTAGTGGTATATAGGCGAACTACATTGGGTTAAAAAGGACAACATTGTGATAGGGTACAAAATAATATCTGATGATTTTCGAAATCGTAATTATAATTACACAGATACCTTGGTGTTTTCGAACATACAAAATATTTTTAATAGCGTAGGTAAACATACTACACCAAATAAATGCAATCACTTCCGGTTGGAATCTGCAGAGATAATCATTTATTATCCGAATTCGTGACAGCTTAAAATTCCTTTGTGAGCGGCATTTTAGTTATAAAATTGCATTACAGGGTCCAAATAACTGATGAGTATAGTTAAATTAACATTATATTTTACATACATTTTAGGTACTAACTTACATACATATACGCGTGTGATGGTCGTGTTTAGATTTAGGCCATTTCTCACAACAGAAAAAAAAATCATCAGTGATGATGATAAGTATTTATTGAAGTGAAACTTCTTATGGGACTTCCAACAAGTTTAACGCTGCCATGGAGGGGGAATATTTTCTAAAACTCACTAAGAGATGGCAGTATTACAAGATTTGTGACTACGTAGTTCTACTAGGTACGCAAGATGGCGTGCAAAAAGTCATGCATTCGACTCTTCGGTGTGACCAGCCTTCGCTCAATTTCCATGAGTAGATTTTTTTTTTTTTTTTTTTTTTTTTTTTTTTTTATTATAAATAGGCTCGCGTTTGACCACTATCTCACCTGATGGTAAGCGATGATGTGGTCGACGGTGAAGCACGCTTGCCTAGAAGAAACCTATTCACTCTTGACTTGAAGACCCCCAGATTGTAGCTATCGGGAAACACAGACTCCGGCAGGGAATTAATTAATAAAAATTAAGAATAATTTGATAAACATATTATGTAATAATTATGTAATAAAAATAATACAAGAGAGAGAGAGAGAATGCGTGGCACTCGAACGCATGCGTGTAGTGTCACGAAGTTTCACTTCTTCTGCGCGGGGGGACTCCACGCACTTCTTTTTTTATTTACGATGTCAAATATCAGTTCCAAATTACCGGCCTACACACATTAGATAAATCAGAGATAAAAATCCATCAAGTTACTAAATAACTGAAGTTTTCTATACTTACCCACATTAAAACAGTAGGTACCTAATATTTTTATTAATTATAGTCTCCCTTTATTTCTATCCATTTTTCTTTGGATATTAGTCCTTAATTTTATAATTGAAGCCGAAACTTTTAGATCTCACCATGTACATATATACACAAAGCATGGTCCAAATTGAGAATGATGATAATATAGGTAATACGAAAAATTCAGCTACAACTGATTTCATTGCATTGTAAAAATAAAGTTTAAAAATTAGTCACCCGATGTTAATTTTGTTATTCTACTGCAAAGAGGTTCAGTATAACCGTAACCCAGTAGTACCATACACGCATAAAGATACAGTAGAGGTTTTCAGAGTTGGCAAGTTATTTTTTAAATGAATTGGACCATGGAACTCTCAAAAGGTGCTATGGTCCAACTATTTTTAAAGTTGGACTACCGCCCCTAGTTAAGACCCATGGTCCAACTAGTTGGACAGAGCAGTTGGACCACTGCCCCGGACTGTTCATAAATATATAATGGCCAACAAATGGTATTGACTAAGTGTACTCCTTCACATAAAGGAGACCACAGCAAACACAATAATGTTAAGAGCGTTTACGCATTACGACATTTCATTGAAACTTTCAAGTCCTTATTTTCTGAAACTCAACCGATTTTAATGAAACTGCGTACGCATAGTCAAGATGCTTTTGTAGAGTTAGGTCTAAAAAGATACTAAAAAAACATTTTCTAAAAATAGTATTGCAGCAAAATTAGACTGATTTTAAAAATAATCTACAGGGTGTAACGGAAAGGGTATATACATCCTTTAGGGTGTGCTACAGACCATCAAACTGAACATGTTTCTCATCATAAAACATGTTTTTCAGCAAAAAAAAATATCTGCTGCCCCATAGAAAATTACAATACCTATTCGACCCAAATGTGTAGGCAGCTGATATTTTTTTTTGCTGCAAAAATGTTTTTATGTTGAGAAACATGTTCAGTTTGATGGTCTGTAGCACACCCTTAAGGATGCATATACCCTTTCCGTTACACCCTGTATAGAAACTGACATTTCCACTTTTTTTTTTTAAAAGACATTTCGAAAATGTTTTTTAGTAACTTTTAAGAACTATGTATCCTGCTTATATGCGTATTAAGTTTCATTAAAATCGTTTGTCATTTCGGAAATAAGGAATTGAAAGTTTGTATGAAATGCCTTAGGGTGTAAACGCTCTTAAACACTAAATCAAAGCTATATAGTTATTATATACATATATTATAGTTCAAAAATCCTATGTAAAAACTTTTACTTATAATGTTTTTTTTTAACAAATAATATCTAAAACAGTCCTCCCAATTGTAGGTACATTAAAAAGTCCCGAAACGTGAAGTTATAAAAAAAGTACCAAGAAAGGCACTTCCAATGTCAGCCTGACATCTTGAAGAAATATGTGGAACTAAACGTAACGAAACTTGTGAAACGTAGCCGCACGGGCGACCGCCTGAAATACAGACATTTTCACTGAAACTTTGAGACGAGTCTTCGAGATCGTATGATAGATGGCGTTGACACATAATCTTGTTGTTGAAAACTGGTGATGATGTCCTTTCAGAGTTTTACTGAGTAAGGGCTCGCACATATCTATTAATAAACATATGCGAAAAACGAGTAAAGCTTCCCTACGATTTTATATTTGGAGCGGTGAAAAATTTAAACTCAGTGTTTAAACTAGTAACTGATATTTATTAAACAAGTTGTTGTTTTGCATCCTCGTCAAATTCAAGGAGGTAACTATGCTAATGATTCTCGACTTGAATCAATAATAAAATTTGTAGGTAATTTTTATTTTTTTTCTTATTACGGAAATCGGTAAGTGTGAACCACCCGTGTTTTAAACGTGGCCCGTCTGATTCTCGCCCAATAACCGCGCTTTTACACATACAAACAATCTCAAACGTTTATTCGACAATTTCTTATTCCCTAAACCACGTTAGGGGGTTATTCTGAAATACTGACAAATTTCAACAACAAACAAAGCAGTGTAGTAATATATAATTAACTAGGTATCGTGATTTATATTCATTATTTATGTCTTTTATGATAATATCCTGAATTTTGACGAGGATGCAAATCAACGCCTTGTATTACATCATATTATCCTAATAGAAATCAATCAACATTATAATTATTATGAAAATAAACTAAACTTTATTAATAATATTTCCTTTTCTTGAGTTAGTGGTTCAACACTTAGATTGACCAACACGGGAAATGCCAGTCAATTAGGATGGGGTTGACCGGTCAGGGTAAGCTGGGGTATTAAAGTATCATCGTTTGAAAGGAGATGTTTCATTTTTGTATGGGACTCCGGCCATGACCTGTACCTTTCAGGAAAGGTGGGAAACAATCCCCTGAATAGAATAAAGTAACATTTTTTAAATAGTAATAGATGGTTTTTATGCACATAATAAAAATTAAAAATGTTTGACGTTTGTCGCGAGAGTTATGACAGCCATGACAGGTTGTAGAGATGACGTTTACATAACCTAGAAATTGTTATTTGATAATAATTGTTTATCAGAACTATTTTTTTTCGATGCTTTCATATTTGTTTTGTTCTCTGTTTTCATAAAACGTTAGACAATACGAGACGAACGAGACTGACTGACTGACACTGATGGGTTTTGTCACTTGTCAAAACAAAATCTCATTTTGAATTTTTCGTTCAGAAGTACACTCCAAAAAAGTAGTACCTATTATATAGTTTTTAACGATGAAATCACCATACTTGCTTATAATTAGTTGACAATTATGTCTAAGAGACCAATAATAATAATGAATTACAAAAACACATACTTTTAATAATTTAACGTCGATGTGATATTATGTTTTTGTGTGACATGATTTCAGAACGAAAGCAAACTGCAAACTGGAAGATGCCATGTTGAATAGAAAGGGGCAATAATTGAAAAACTATTACTTTTTGTGCACAGTAAATCAGGCTTAAATTCACGAAAGAATATTTTTCCTAAGTTCGTGGTATTTTTTCCTCTTTTTCAATAAATGTACATGTTATGGCCGAAAATGAAACATCTCCTTTGATATTAATGCACTCCATAAAATCTCGAGTGTCGATGTCGAGTTACGTACGGATACCATTTAAAAAAAGATAACATGTATTTACCAAACTGTAATTTACGATCTATTCCTTAGCTCTCAAAAAAGAAAAATCTTGCCTAAACATAAAATAAATGTTAAAATCCAAAATCTCGGAAAAATAAAGGATCGTTTCCATGTAAACGGCCAGTCACTTTACTCCATTTGAGGAACCGCCTCTGGCTGTTTGCGCCGCCATCAAAGTATCGTTTTCCAAAGAATATATAAATCTTGCGATGAAACCCTCGCCTAGTACACGCTTATTTTATTTGCAAGGTAATAGAGAACCTTCAAATTCTTAGGTATTTTAATTTTAATAATAAAGTATAATTATAATAAGAGTTCTGAGAGTCATTTTGATTCTGGAGGGTATTTAATTTAGTTTTAATTAACGGCTCATTTCAGAAGATCATTTGTAAATGTTTGAGTTTTCACAAAACTGCACAGAGGTTAAAACCCTATTACCAACAACCTCACTGGACTACCTTTTATAGGACTTCAATTAAATTGGTTAATTGAATAGGAACCCTATGGCAATGCAGCATACAATATACAAAGAGGGCTTCATGGCTTGGCTTCAAAAATATTATTTATCGTATCGTCACCTGGCTAAATATGGGCACTATCATCATATGTACATTTTAAAGCATACTACATATATTTCTACCCGAATTTACCTAATTCTGAGTTAATTATAGGTCTCATCCATTCTCCATACAGGCATATATCAACTCTTGCCTGCTTTTCTCACGCGATAGTCGGTCTCTCTGGATTTTAAAAACACCTATGTCCTAAAACTGTTTACCTCACAAGTCGAGTTATCTCTTCACTATAGACCCACAAAACAATAATTGCCTTTTGCCTCACCCTTCCTACACCTACAGATAGTAAAACAATTATAATCGTAACGTTCAACCCTCACGTGTCCACATTATAGTGTACAGTTCCATATCAGATTGTCCCGGGTCTTGCCGGTACCTATTGTATCGGTCCGTGGGACATCTGATAACAGTGATGACATGTCCACAGACGATCAGGTCAGATATCTTTATTTGTGGACACATAGATTACAACGGAGAAGTTTATTGGGAGCTAAGGAGACGCAGACAATTCGCAACAACCAATGAACAGGTGGCTTACCATGACGTCTTATTCCAGAGTGGGAAAGAGATGGAGCTAGGCAATCTGTATAGCTCCGTCTCTTTCCCACTCTGGAATAAGAATGACACAATAATATTTTAAGACGTCATGGCAACCCCCCAGGATTCATTTTAGCAGTCATTTTGATCCAACAGTCGAGCAGATGATAGACGGTCAGTCTGTCGTCTTCTCAGAGCCATTGCATATTTTTTATTAGGTAGATTCGTTTAGAACTTTAGATGTACGGTTGTGGCTGTGTTTTCGATTTATTTATTAAGCTTTGGAGGGACTATCCTATGACTATCCGAGCAATTCACTTTATGTAAGAAGCACAGGCCGGGCGATGACGCAACGCTTGGGGGCTACGTCCAGCATGGAAAGCAAACACTATCAAATGATCGCATTGCATTTTGCGAATGCTTTTAAAAACCAAACTGCCTTGATATATGTCTCGTTTATTTACTTTCAATAAAACAAACAGTTTTGGTAAACAACTCTTCGGCTAAAGTAGAATCAATAACGGGTGCTGCGTGGATGTATTTAGGTAAACATCGGCTCCCATAATTGATCAATATTACTCTGCGTTGCCAGCTAGATAGGTCGTAGATACTGCTGGTACTAGTTTGGGTCTATTCGGTATGGATATAAAGTTGAATGTTGTTCTGTATGAGCCATTGGCAGGAGGATTAGACGCTTTTGGACATTAGATGCGAAGAAATTTCCTAGAGTCAGTGGTGATTTTCTTTTTTAATCTCAGCAAAGAGGTGTATGTTTTTAAGGGTTATGTTTAATAAAAATTTAAATTGTGTTTTTTTTTTTAAATGACATAAATAAACACTATTATTTAAAAAAGAATTTGCTTCCATCATCAAATTAACACTTTTTTGCGTCCTAAAATCGAAAATTTCTGAATTTTCTATCTTTAATACTAGACTGTTTTGCGGCTTCATACCTTTGCTTCTTCTTCAATATGCAAAGGCAAAAGGCATATTAATTTGACAGAAATAATTAAATTAACTTATTAATTTTAATTAGATTTGTTTTTCTTGTAATATCCTACACACTTTTATTTTAAGCTTCGTCAACGCCATACTTAGTAAAATAACTCTTAATTTTTTTCAGTTACAGCAAAACTATCAAAAACAATAAACTTCATTTGTGATGACTATTCTTCCGAAATGCTCATGAAAATTAAGTTGGATGCCGTTGTAGAAATAGAATAGGAACAAAATTAATTTCTACTTGAAAAACATTGATATACCTCGATTTCAGGTTCAAGCTCCTAAATGCTTCAAAGAAAAACGCGATGTTTCATGGAAAAAACCATTTGGTTTTTCAGTATACACAGCATTTTGTGTCTTCAGTCATCATAACTTAAGCGTTTTACAATAACTACAGGATAATTCCGCAACTTTGTTCAAGTTGAAAGCACTTTACTTCGAACTAAAGAAATCTTACGAGTCGCTGTCCAAGAAACTATTGAAAATGTTATAAATGAAACTAGTTGCTGATATTGAACGATTCTCAGACCTACCCGATATGCACACAAAATTTAATACAAAACGGTTCAGCCGTTTCGGAGGAGTTTGGTAACAAACACCGCGACACGGGAATTTTATATATTAGATTTATTGCTGCACGGTTGAGATGGCATTCTCATTATAGTTATGTTTGACTGGCTTTAATAATTACTACTTATTTCTAATTAGATTAGCATCTTAAATATTTTATGGTATCCTACTTCCGACCTGTGTTTTTATGGATTTTATAAAAGGAACCTTTTTTTTGAGATACATAATGTAAAATATCTTTATAACTTGACAATATAAAGAGCAATTCATTGTCTCATAATAAATATTTTTTTTAAGCTCTGTAATTTTCAATTTTAATTCATCTTCAAAGTACCTTTACAACGAACAGAGCCTCAAACTTTAAAAGAAAATATTCTGGAATACATGACGCGCTATAAAAATCTTTCAAACTGAAACAATAAACTTTTTCTCTTGTCTTGTTATTTCACTAATGAGGGGGGAGCTGTCTGTTATTATAAACTTGTTACCGTTTGACAACGACTTTTTATTGAAAAAAATATCTGCAGATAAATAATTACTTATGTTGTTACGTTCTTATTCACGAAAGGAGCTTAATAAATAAAAGAGGAGAGTTACGACAGTACACACAGCGAAACATCCAGTATGAACTGACCCCGCTTTGTATGAACTTCCCGCACCATGAGAGATCAGCTTATACTGGTTTTGTATGTCATTACTTCCCAGCATTTTGACGGCACGGTTGGCGCAGTGGTTGAGCAATCGACTGCTGCACTGCGTGTCGCGGGTTCGATCCCCGCACGGAACAAATATTTGTATGGCCTACAGATAGTTGTTCCGGGTCTGGCTGTTTGTGTACGTGAGTTTAAATGTTTGTAAACGCACCCACGATACAAGAGAAATTCCTAGTATGGGGGAAAACTTTAAAAAAAAAAAAAAATCCTTGACAGCGACAATATCGAATGGTATAACAGTACAGCGTGTGTTTTTTTCAATATCAATGGGTTCGATTCCTAGCTAGAAATATTGATTTTAAAAAAATCCAATGATGTAGTTTAAGTTTTCATCAAAATCGGGCTCGAGACTCCTTTGAGTGTTTTTCGCTATTCCTCATAGTTTTGGATATGGCCATCCACGCCCACTTGAAAAATTTACCCTGTAGGTATATTAATTTCAAAACTCACATTTTCTTCTCTTCTATTACAGAAGATGGCGACAGACGACAGCATGAGTGACGACGTGTTCGAAGACGACACGCTACGTGCACCGCAGCACCCCCGAAGCACCCCCTCCCCCACAGGGTACAGAGACTACTACCCTCCAATCGTCACGTCTTCCCGGCTGCAGGATGATGATGATGTGCTTATTCATAAGGTGAGACAGCTACCATGTTTCTGATTCTGAAAATCAATCAATCAATCAACAAACGAACAGCAATCAATCTACATTTGATCAGGTTTTGAAGAATACAGCGTTCGCTTATGTTGTGCGCCTGTCTCCAATTTTAAACCATCATAATAAATATCATCATTTATAAATGAAACGACTGTTTTTTTTTAACCGACATAAATGTGAACGACAGATGATTTAAAGTTAGCTGAACTGGGCCTATTTGGCGCAGCCGTGAGACACACAGTATTTTCTTTTTTGATTGATTTAAGTTTTTTTTATTTAATTTTTTACTGTGGGCACTTGTGGCATGTGTCAAATAAATATGTTTTCTTTCTTTCTTTTAAAAATATGTACGGAATCATTGGAAAAAAAATGTGTCACAACAACATCCTTTACACACACTCGTATACCTGTTTTCTCAAAATTCTTAGACTGGTAAGAGCGTTTGTGTTATGAAACTTAACACGCATAAGCAGGATACATCTAAAACGTTACTGTAAATGTTTAAAAAAAAAGAATATCGGAAATTTGTGTTTCTATAGATAATTTATGATCGGTCTAATTTAGCTGTAACACTATTTTAAGAAAATGTTTTTGGTAACTTTTTAGACCTATGTATCCTGCTTACCTATATGCGTATGAAGTTTTATTAAAATCGGTACAGTCATTTCGGAAAATAAGGACTTGAAAGTTTGTATGAAATGTCGTAAGGCGTAACGCTCTTCTGCGGGATGTTCGAAAGAGATACCGCGGCCCTGGAACACAAAAGGCGAAGAAGGAACATGGGTGGGTTTTAGTCAGTACAAGTCTGACACTCCCTCCCGCTTAGGGTTACCATATCTCAGGATTTGTCCTGAGATTTCAGGATTTCTGGACTCTTCTCAGGATTGCGGCTGGATTTTGCAAATCTCATGAAAACTCAGGACTTTTTGAATTTTAAAATAAGACACAGCTTACATTTTAAAGATCTGTTTAATAAAAAGTTAAACAAACTAAAATAATCTTCCTTTGGTAATTGCAAAATTAAAATCAGTACTTATTTATTAATATGTGAAGATACATTTTTAAGTATGGTTTTTTACTTAAGCTCTTCAAATTATATTGAATTAAAAGTATTGTTCGAACTGAAGACACCCTAAGCCTCATTTACACGATGCAAGAACTCGCATGCAAGTTTCACTACATTGCTGTTTTTGTTTGATTACCTGAATTCATTGCCCGTCAATAGTCTGCAATGTAGTGAAACTCGCAAGCAAGTTCTCACATCGTGTAAATGAGGCTAGTCGGTTTCTTTCATTCGACCATTGAGCCACCATGATAGAAAAAAACTCTTTCTAAGTTTGCATCCTGGGCTGTAATTGCAAATACATATTGACAAATACGTATTATCTCCGGTAATCGTGAAATGGCTGGTGCGTGGGAGGGGAGGGGGATTATCGCGATATGCAAACGCTTGAGCGACGTCCGCAGTGTATATAAACGATAATATTACAACTTTTTTTAAGTACGTTTGAGAGAAAATTCTGAAACTGTAAAAAATCTCAGGATTTTTCAATGGAAATCAGGGCTTTTCTCCGGACTTTTGATTTTTTCATTTGGGAACCCTACTCCCGCTCCGCCCAGAGCGGGAGAAGTCATTTGATGACATCCCATCCGCAAAAAAAAAAGGCGTAACGCTCTTAAGCTATAAAAACATCCCGTCTCGTCTAACAGATTGACTTCGAGTTTTATGAAAAATTACCTTTCTCCTTAATCCTTAATCATCTTCAAAGGTTAGCCTTAATCATCTTTTGTTACCACAAAGCTTTGTGTAATCCATGTCGAGACATCAACCATATTAACGTTCCTTTGGGTTCTAGTAGACCTGTCAAGAACTTCAGAATATATACCTGTATGTATTCAACTTACAGGATTTGGTATGAATTTGAATTTCTATGGCACTATGCTGTAGAATGTAAAATGAGTTTTAAGGTGTCTGACAAACATTATATTTTCCCTATCACTGCCCATAAAATAAGTGTTATACTTTCAAGGTTTATATATTATGTGTGTGTTTTGTATAGGGTAAGTTTATGTAAGTAAGTTCATTGACTTTTCAACTTGAATTGACTACTTTACTTATTAGAAATCAATGAAAAATTTAAATCTTATAATCTATCATTTAGATTCTCCATTCGTCAATCTAACAAACTTCAAAGTATATTTTTTCTCCACCACCCAAGCAAAATTTTTAAAAGATCATTAGCCATAGTTCTAATAGATGCATAGTTGAATGACCCGGCTGCGGTCGTCAGTGTCATTAGGATGAGATCATGCTGTTTGTTTAGGTCGTCTACCTGTAAGTATCATACACGGTAGGTACCCGAAGATAGTATGTAACCGAATTTATTATGTAGGTATATCGATAGGTAGTTGCATTTTATGGATGAGTAATTCTGTTTCGCCTGCGCAAAATTTTGTTGAGGGTATGGTTGGCTTTTTTTACCTGCATTTTTAAGTAGGTGCATAATGTAAAGTTGATTAGTGTTTATTGAATCTCAGGAACATTACAAAATACTTGAAAATTGGCTTGTTATTATTTTCTGTTTCAGACTCCTGCCTATCAGATCAAAGCTTTAAGTTCTTCTTGTTCTTCTTGCATGTTTTTTATGCCATTTTTTTTTCTTCTCCTATCCAGGCTATTATCCATCAAATGAAGATTAATCACAATTTCTTCGAATTGCCTTCGAGCTGCTTAGAAATCGTTTTACCTACGACATCTGCATATTATTTTGTAATTATTTCCTCATATTTTCTTTTTTCTATTAGATTTGACTTCATAGTATTCCTTAACCAGTTTTCCCACTACACGTTCACCGTACCATCAATATAATTACGTGCTGCCTCCGACTCATACCACATCGTTTATTTCGCTAGCTTCGTCAAACCACTGCTTATTGTGTACTAATCTTGTTGGCTCAGCATACAAATGAATTGAAACACTCTATATGGAATTGAGGTTTATTGTTTTAGTTGGAGCGTTTTCTATTGATTGTTTTTTGTTTGTTTTGTTAAACAACGACAATACGCTCGTGCGTGTATTGGAATAGATTATATAGATAAGTCACGTGTGGTCAGTATAATTTAATATGTATATTGTACTAGCTGTTCCGCGCAACTTCGTCTGCGTCACATTTTTCTTTTCTGCTCCGCTCCTATTGGTCGTAGCGTGATGATATATAGCCTATAGCCTTCCTCGATAAATGAACTATCTAACACTAAAAGATTTTTTTAAGTCGGTAGTAACCAGTAGTTACTGAGATTAGTGCGTTCAAGCAAACAAACAAACTCTTCAGCTTTATTATTAGTAGGTATTAGATACAGCCAGATCTCGATGATTACAATACGTGCATTAGGATCTATCGAACCGGTGTCTCCGGACAGTCTCCAGACACTTTCAAATACTTTAGTATAGAGTGTACCTAATGTGTAATTATCACTTGCTTCGATGAAGGAAAACATCGTTTAGGAAACCAGCATGCCTTAGAGATATTTCTCGACGGCATGTGAAGCCAAGTCAGAGGCTCTTGGGCGGCATAATAACTCTAACGTTGGTTTCGTTGAAGAATAAAGAAGTTTCCTATGTTCCTGACATAGGAAACTTATCTTTCTTTCCCATGTTCACAAATTGCTAATCAGGTACGGAACCTGCTTGACCAAACCTTTCGTCAAATCTGATGCCAAATACCGGTCACAAAATGTAAGTAAGCTGATACTCTGTGCTGATTTATGTCTTCCCCTTAATCCATTAGCGACTCTGGTATATATTATAATGTTGATGTAATGATTTCTTAAAAATAAAGCCCAATTCTTATGGGACTGATGAATTGATGATTGATGGTAATGCATCTTAGGCATACCTTCTTCCATAGATCACATCCATTACAGTTGTAATGACATAAGTAACCCTTTTTACTTCTTGCGTAAAATTTAATGAAATTATTCTGTCTTTTTTTACGGGGTAAATCGGTAGGACTTAAATAGTGATTGTTTTAATGGTTTCTCTCAAGATTGTGAAATCAGCACATTCATTAATTCGCAACCTCGTTCCACCCATTCCTGGGTACCTATCTCTATCTATAGGCCTCTTTTTGAGCTATGCTTCCCTGGTCTGAGCCAAACACAAACAGTTTAACCCTGCGATCTCCTTCATTTGACTTTTGGTCCGCGCATAAGATGTGCTTATTGTTTATGGTGTTATGTGCTGTTGCCATTTTGTTTAGCTGAAAAAGAAAATCTTTCTGTTATTCATGGAGTTCAATCAAGATTTATCTCTTGTTATTCAACATCGAGAAATATTTAAATTACATTTTTGACCTTGAAAGCGTGGGTTGGCAATATCACTGGAGGTCACAGAACAGCAATTTGTTGACAGGAAAGTTAAATAGATGTTTACAATTTACATTACTTTTAGTTAACAAGTAATTTCGTTTTGATGTGTTTATTTAAGGTGCTTAAATATTTTTTGATGTTGGTTTGCTGATTTTCCTGTGATCGGTAGCTAAAAATAAGTTTTTTAATTAATGGCTGTAGCTGCGGCCCCTGTTGGAGGACGCGCGTGTAAAACAGCATTACAGGTACTTACCTATAAAAGTAGTCGTTTTTATAAAAAGCAAATGTTGAATCAATATGATTAAGTAAATGTTTTTGGCAAACACAACAAAATGATTACGGAAACAAAACTCTAATAAAGGTTTTCAAAAAGTTCTACATAACTAGATAATTTAAACCTTTTTGAATATCAAATCTATTTAACTGGCTGTTCTAAATCGAAAAACTATCGGATGCCATTAAACATTTTTTAATGATTTTATTTACTGGCAAATGGCCTGCTACATTTTTTTCCTTCGAAAACAGCCAGTTTTTTTTATGAAATTACAACAATAAAACCTTTTAAAACTGCAATATTTTCTATTTCCAGCATTTATTAATTCACCTCATTTTCAAAATATAAAAAAAAACACCTTATAAAAATGCAGATTGAATCCTGTTTTCATTTATTGTGAAAGTCAATGCAGATTTTTATTAAATTAAATCTAAATTGAGCTTTAAAACGATGCACATATTAGCTATAAATCCTTAACGGATTAATAACGCTTTGTACCATCAAGCCCTTTATAAACATGGAGCGCAGGACACGAGTTATTGAGTTATGCCAGCGGACGGATGGCCGGCAAAGAGCTTTGCTAAACTGGTTTATCCTTCAATGGAGACCTTCATAACACTATATTAGTTTATGCAGTTCCATAGGATCTAAATTGTTGGCTAAATAGATTAAATCTAGAAGAAACACACTAAAGGAGAGAAAAGAAGAAATGTTTGCCTCTTCTCATACGGAAGGCACGAGCATTGATAACCACGCTTGCTTAAGACGGGTTGGCGATCCATCTTATTTAGCGATCAAACTAATCAAATAGGTCCAGGTTTCCTCATGATGTTTTACTTCACCGATGTCAATGATGTCAAAGATAAACTTAGAAAGTACTATCATCATCTGCCTAGCCTTTTCCCAAACTATGTTGGGGTCGGCTTCCAGTCTAACCGCGAAGCGACTGCCTATCGCACCTTCACACCCCAGTAACTGGGTAATACGACGCCCCTTGATATGACTAGATGTCAGGTTCTGGCTTGTCGCGGGAGACGCCCCGGGCGTCGGGGGGCAACCAGTGGCCCCCGGCCACCGTAGGCGCGAGCCTGTGGACGGTGAGTAATGGGCTAGCTCACCGTCCGTCCGTCTCATGACGACAGGCCGTGTCGACGGCGCGTACGTGTTCCACGCGCGCCTCAAGGAGATGTCAGCAAACCGGAAGGGGTCCGAGAGGGCCGATGCCTGCCAGGGCTGCGGGTTGTTCGAAAGAGATACCGCGGCCCTGGAACACAAAGGGCTAAGAAGGAACATGGGTGGGTTTTAGTCAGTCAAGTCTGACACTCCCTCCCGCTCCGCCCAGAGCGGGAAAAGTCATTTGATGATTTCCCATCAATAAAAAAATAAAAAAAAAAGGCTTCTGGCTTGTGACTACTCGTAACGACTGTTAAAGATCTACAAATGACAGCAGGCACCAACAGCTTAACGTGCTTTCCGAGGCACGGAGGAAACTCGGTATGTAATTATGGTCACCCATCCATGGACCATCCTCGACAAGCACGGCTTAACCTTAAAGATCGACTCGTGCGGCTGTTATTATTTAGCCATTAGCTCCTCTCGAGCTAAACTTAGAAAGTACTATATGAATTGAAAAAGTCACATTGGTACTTGGTACTAGCCAGGATTTGAACCCACAACCACGTGCATGTGAGACGAGAAATCTGGGCCATCACGACTTATCATAGCTACATTTGTTAGAAAAAAAATTATGCTCAACAACGTAAACAACGCAATGAATGTTGTTGAACGTCTGGTGTTGAACGTGTGTTGAACTGTCAACATGAATGGCACTGTGAATGTCAATGTGTGGTTCAATTGCCCCGCTGAAATATCAGTCGCTTTTGAACCATTTCCGATTGCCTGTCTAAAGTCAGAGAGATTTGATATTGAGGACCTTCCAATAGGGTCCTCCGTAAAGAAATAGATCGCCTAAATAGAAACCATTGTAGTATAATTTTCCACTAGGTAGGTAACTCTCTTTTTAATTTAGCGAAAACAAGAAAATACTTTTAAACATCTGAATAATTTTAAAGAAAGAAACATTTACTTCAAACTCGAGTTTTTAACAAGGGTTCGGTTAATTAAGATGTTGCGATTAATTAACTTTTTTCTTAACAAAAAGTAACGAACCAAGACTTTAAACAAATCCCTTCGGTAAGAATCCAGCGATTTCACTGAGAAGTTAGCAACAAAGCAATTGAGAAAAAGGTGTAAAAAACCTGCGATTCGCCATCCATTGATTTGTTAAAGGAAAATTAGCTCTTCTGGGAACTGAGGGTCTAGTGCAAACGCGCGGAATAAATGTTACAAGAAACCGAACGATTTTAAAAGGAATAATTCCGGTTTAAAAAAAAAAAACTAGTACATATACATTTCTAGGTAGCTCGATATAACCTTTTTCAGTTTTATTTACTGGCTGCTTTCGATCGAAAAACAATGGGATGCCATTTTTTTTTTTTTTAATATGTTTGATTTTAAGCAAGGAACTTCTACTAACTGGAATGTGCAGGTACAAACAAAATGTCAATATCCAAAAACCGCTTAAAAATTTACTTTATCTCAACCACGTAGAGTTCGTATTACTTTCATTAATACGAACTCTTCGTCAAAGGGAGGAAAAACTGAAGAGCGACATAACTCGCACACTTCTGGATAAAAAAATCATTCGTTACCTACGTTAAGTTTACGTCGCGCGTTTGTGTCTCTGATAATAAAACTTACCTTTTACTCTTATGTTAAAATACCGCATTACGGATATCATTCACGGCAAACACTTTGTCAAATTCTTGAAGGAAAAATATTTGAGGGGTAAAAACCTGTAATGTATTCCTTTTTACAGCTGTTTGTTTTTGTAGCGAAATGGAAATTAAAGAAAAACATGACTGGCAAGCTTTTGATGTCATGTGGGGGCCGAGTGGGGAAATGTTATGTTACTTACCTACACTTTGTATTTAGCTTTGTATTTATGGAAAACATGTCTTATCGGATGATGATATAAAATTGTGACAAAACAAAATAATAAACATGAATCCTGAGTGTAATTTTTTTAGGATGGTATTTAAAAGTACTTCAATTTATTCCAATTTCATTTACCTAATTTTGCCTGTGTTCCACCAAATATACTGAATGTGCACCAAAATATGTTCATTAAAATATGTCATAACGAGCATCTATTTAACAACTGTTGCAAATTTGTAAAAATAGTAATACACCTAATTTTAAAAACAAGCATTTATTTTTTTAGTTTTACGACGTAACCCTTCGAACCTAACCTGTCCAAGTCGGGGTGCCCCAAGAAGTCAGGAATATTTGGTGCACGATCAGTATTTTTCGGGGAAGAATAAAATAGTTATTGTTACAATAGAATATTTGCAGCGCACTACAATAAAAAAGTGTTATATCTTGGTGTTAATTTGGAATTTGTTTGATGTAACATATTTTGTTGGCCGAGTAGTTTAATTATAGTAAAACAATTAAACGGGTATAAGATCAATATTTTAGAAATGCATACATAGATGTACCTTTAGATTTTTGGTGAACACAAAAATATTATCCATTTTTTTATGTTGATAGACCTTGTAACTTTTGTAGCTAATGAAACAAAATTGTAACAAGACAATATAATAAACATGAATCCTCTTATGAGTGATATTTTTTTCATGTTTATAGACCTTGTAACTTTTTCAAAATATCGAGTTTAAAAAACCTGATTTGACAACTCTTAATAAGCCCTAGTAAGGGCTCCTTTTGGTTCTTCTTTTGGTTTGTCTTCAAATAAAAAGGTTTTGACACACAAACGTCGTCGAATACAGTGGCGGCTTTCGAAGAAAAAAGTAATAGTTGGCTATTTGCGAATAAGAGAAGGATTTAAAAAAAATTAACTTTATTAGCATCATTTAGTTTTTCGACCAAAAACAGCCAGTCGAATAGGTTTGATATTTAAAAAGGTTTTATACACGTAGAAATGGAAAACTTGTTTGAAACTTTCGTTTGTAATGTATCCAAAATATTTTTTTCAAATTTAATTTTATTGATTCAATATTTACTATTAGTGTGTAGGTATAGGTGTCGTTTTACATGTAAGGAACCACCACGCCCCTCAACCGCAGGCACGATAGAAATAACAACAATAGATATAAATAGATATAACAATAGATAGAAAAAAATAAGTTAAATGAGAGAATATTCTGATGAATATTCTCTCATTTCAGTACAGACTCAGCAAACCATACCAAATAAAAACCGGACAAGTGCGAGTCGAACTCGCCCACCGAAGGTTCCTTACAAATTCACTTTTGTTATGCGCGTTATTTTTATTTTTTTAAATATAATTAGACATGTGCAGTTTTCAGATGTTTCCCTGCACTTGTAGTATAAGACGATATTACTTACCAAATTTCATAGTTCTAGGTCAACGGGAAGTACTCTATACATTTTGATTCCTTTGAGAGTCTCGAAATATACGTTTTTGCGGCATAAACGGCCGTATTTTTTTTTTACGTTAACTTAGAAGTTTGATTTTCACAGTTTGAATGATTGTAGATCTTTATAAATAATGGTTTTAATTTTAGTTCGATACCTCCAAGCGTTTGACATAAAGGGTCTTGACAGACAGACAGACGGACAATTAAGTGATCCTATGAGGGTTCCGTATTATCCTTTTGATGTACGGAACCCTAAAAATAATCAAACGCTTAAAATAAACTAGACAAAACGAAATTACCTACTTGTGAACTTGTAAATGAAGTGTGGCCACGCGCCAGAAGAACTTAATAACCACACCTACAGTCTCACACTAGAACCGGTTCTTACGTAGAGTCACGGGAGCCCCTTTTTATGTCCGTAATGACCGTCTACACGTAGACCTTAGAATGACCACCGTCCTTCAGTTTATGAAACGTCTTTCGAAGCGTTTCTTCGATAACGGCATTAAACACCGTAATCCCCTGATCGCAGCGGCCGCCCGTTACGAACCCTCGCGCATTAGTACAGTACGCCGTCCTAGGCATACCCTCGTCACTCCAGATGATGCTATCACACTCCTCCAGGAGAGTAGCAAAGAGACTAGCACTCTTAAATAGTTCAGAGTCAAACCGCCGTCTTTCCGACCTCGCCGTCGAGGTCCGTCGCGACGTCCCGGTCCATGCCCTCCTCGACCCTCGCTCGAGCCAGCCCGCGAAGCTGTGCCAGTAGTTTTAAATCAGCCCCTAAATAATGATACCATTCAGATCCAGCCTGGCCCCATGCAGTGCTCCCCCAGCGACGCCCTAAGCCGAGGTTCGTACCCCACAGGGGGTGCCCTTAGCGTGCAGTCGCTTAGTTTGTAAGTTTTTATGCCCTGGCTGGAGGCCTTACTCTTAAGGCACCCACAGGATAGTCCGGTTAAGCAGACGACAACCTCATAGGTTGAACTGCGAGATGCCAATCACAAAAAAAAAACAGTCTCACACAGACAATATTAGACAACAATACCTAATGTATTTATTGTCTGGATTTTCGTTGAAATGGATCTCAAATAAAGTTCTATTTTATGAAGGTACGATTCCCAGCCTTCAATTTCCATTAATATCCTTTTAGCTGCCCCTACCCGATCAACCAATTAGGTATCTGAACTCAGATTCTCAAACAATTATCACCTGATTCTCTATTCACAGACGATACTACTCGGTGACAGCGGAGTGGGTAAAACCTCTTTATTAGTGCAGTTCGAAACTGGAAAATTTCAAGCTGGCAATTTCTCTGCGACCGTCGGTATCGGATTTACGGTGAGTGAACGCATCAATTTGGTGGTAAATTCGCCATAATACGAATGCGACTATTCCAATTTGGTTTAAGTATTCGGATTTTGAATTAAATCGAACGCGGGTCGCCGTCCTGTGGCTAAATTATCAATTTAGTGATGGATTATATTTAGCTTTGTTGAATGATATTCTCTGGTTGTGCTGAACAGTGACTTTTATTCGCGTGGACATAAAGTTTATGTCAAAGGATAAAATAACTCTATACTGCTTATGAGACTGCTTAGACGATAGGTATATATTATTACGTAAGTGCCTGTAAAATATGACCACGTGCGCAGTTCAAGATGGTGTTGATTGGCAAGAAAGTTTGCATCGATATGTCAAACTTGGTAAGCCCATTTATGGGTTATATGACTGTGTTCTCCGCCTGCACGGATAACTTGGTTGAAGTGTATGTATTTGACACAGTTTAGACACCAAAAAGTTCTACGCAGTGGAATAATAAACCCAGCAATTGGCTTCGCGTGTGATGTAATTTACAGGTGCTTCAACACTTTTCAGCTATTAAGGAACATACTGTCTGAATCTTTTCTTGTGTTCTAGTGCCCAACGCGCATGTAATATACCTATTGTAAGATTTAATTATAAGAAAACATAGAAAATATGCCACATAAAGATAGCCAATGTATAACCCTTGGGTATTAAACTTATTGACTATGATTTTAAGCAACGCTTTCTTCAAATTCTAAACAGCTTAACAGATTGTATGTAGTACGTAAAGTAACTTACATAATAATATATTTTCTAAGACCCGTCGTCTACATTTTTGTGTTTATGTAAACAAAATATGTTAGTCAGGAAAACAATCTTGTGAGATGAAACTTCTTTTCTTCGTGACTATTCTCAGAAAGGTGAGTCTTTTCTCTCTTGTATCTTATAAGGTTTTGTTAAGAAAAGAAAAAAATTGTGCGTGGAGTCCCTCCGCGTGGGAGAAGAAGTGAAAACTTCGTAATACTACACGCATACGTTAGAGTGCCACGCATTCACTCTCGCTCTGTCTCTTTCTATTCCCCCTCCACGGTAGCGTTAAACGTTTAACACAAACTTGTTGGAAGTCGTTTAGAAAGTTTCACTTCAATAAGTAGAATGGAACAGAAATAATGTGAAAAGTGTGCCTACCTGAGTAACGTAGGAGCCAATCGTTAAGTCACTAGGTTATGGTCGCGTCCTAAGAGTAACCAAAAATATCTTCACGCGAACACCAACCGTCGCGTTCATTTTGTTTGGGGTACGCGAAAGTATTTATGTTCGAGATGACAGAGGCGCCTTCCGGTTTTCCGAATGTGACATATAAACATAATCATCGCTTATTAGCTGGCTTAAACTGCTGCCAAAATAGTGACCCTTTCATCGTTTACAATTATTTATTAAACTGAAACAATACATTTCACTCTTTTGTCCTTTAAATGACCAGACAACAAAGACAGATCACATTCAATAAACCCTTTTCAAATGTCAAGTGTCCAAAATAATTGTTAACAATATTATAACAACAAAATCAGCCAAACAAAGTTCACTAGACCGACAGTAAATCGCCGTCGAACAAAGCAGTCGTTTACCTATAACCTGTCTAAGTAGGTATAAGGGTACAGTAGGGGTAGCTAACTCCCTTGTGCATTCAGTGTAAGCGACCAAGCGTGTCGTGTACACCCCCTGTTGACGGGACATGTTGCCTACATCCTACGTAGCTACTTAGGTGGGTACACTCGACGAAAGAGGTAAATAAGCGGTTCATTTTGACAGCATAGTTGGCGTAAAGTGTAATCTTATGAATGATGTTGATGACTGACTGTGAACCGCGGTTTAACCCATAGTTACTCTTTTTGCTCGGTCCCTAAGTGTCGTCGCGTGATATTAGGTAAATATAACCTTCATCGAGAATTAAGCTCCCAAATTTTTCAAATATGACTGGTATTTTCAGAAATTAACGATTTCAAACCAAGAAACTCTTCCGCTTTATTTAATTTGTACAAGTAGTATGTAGATTAATCTTGCAGAGAAGTTGGTATAGAGGATAGTTATAAATTTCGTTTCGTCTAGTAATCATAGACGTGAATGACCCACAAAAATTTTAAACGTAACTTGTCTCGGAGCGACCGCCCCGACTTGTAATGTAGGAATCTAAGTTAACGCTTTGCATGTGTGTATAAGCAGATTCAAAATTTCCAACCATTTGCTACTGTTTGTTAAAATGTTAATGCTAATATATCAACTGAACTGAGTCGTCTTTTGTCGAGTGTACCTACGACTTAGTACGGTAAATACATTTAGAGTAATGGAAAACGAGTATGTCATTGTTTAGATTTAGTTCCACGTTAATCTCTCATTTGTCTCCGTCAGCAATACATCCTGAAATTGGGGAAAGGTAATTAGGGTAATCATAAACGTAATCAGACTAGAGAACATGCCCACAGGTGGGACACAGGGCTAGCTAGCTCCTCTCTGTAAAAGGGGACGGGCAGTAATCTACCTCAGGGGTTCAGTGCGGGTTGATGGATGTCACATATTTTCGATGTTTTGTTTTTTTTTTAGACATGGCGATGGACGGAGCTAAGACAAAACATCACGCCTGTTATCCCTGGAGGGTAGGACAGCGTTTTGCCTTCAACCGGGCACAAATCCAGACTCTGTGGCTGCTACTTATAATATCCTGCTAAGAAGATACAGTAACTACTTTCTTGTAGTTACTTTAGCATTAAGAAGATACAGTAACTACTTTCTTGTAGTTACTTTAGATTTATTATCAAGAAATGATGTTCTTCTAGAAGTTCTAACATTATAAACCACTTCGTTCTTTTCTCAGGGAATGCTCATATTCGTAAATAAATAAGGATGTTTCCTATGACAATTAATATTATATCCGGGATAACAGGCGGCTTTAGCCGGGACTCGTTAACTTAATTAATTATATAAATGTTTCAGTGACTCCCTGTTGATTCTGTACTTTAGGGATATTTAAAAAGCCTGAGGAAATAAAATTGTGAACATTGTTCTAATGGATGATTTTGTCATCATCATCATCATTTCAGCAAGCACCGAAAGCTGTCCACTGCTGGACATAGGCCTCCCCCAAGTGTCGCCACATTGACATGTCTCGTGCGACTTGCATCCAGCGGATCCCCGCAACCTTCACCAGGTCATCGGTCCACCAAGTTTGAGGCCTTCCAACGCAACGTCTTTCGGTTTGCGGTCGCTATTCCAGAACTTTTCGGCCCCATCGGCCGTCCGTTCTGCGAGCAATTTGCTCTGTCCACTGCAGAGTTGGTTCTCTTGCGGATGTCCTCATTTCTGATTTGATCACGCTAGGAAACTCCGAGCATAGCCCTCTCCATTGCCCTCTGGGTGACTTTAAGCCTTCTGATGAGGCCCATTGTGAGAAAAAGAAGAGTCGAGAAAAAGTGACAATCGTTTTTATTGCGTATGGTATTTTTACAACATAGCGATTGCTGATGAGGCTTACAATACTCTTATTTATTTTGGTTTACATTGGGTATAACACTGTCGTGCTAAACGCAAAGCGGTATCTTAGGGAAATCTAGTTTCGGGAAAAGTTTAGTTTTGTAAAAAAAAACAAATTTGTTCTTTGGATGCGTTTTTCTTTATGATTTTTATTTTGAGAGATTGCTTTTGAACTTAGCACGATAGAATATCGGTCATTGATTGTCAGTTCTTGGAATTGTCTTCAGGTTTCCTAAATATAACAAGAACTTTGTAAATCCCTGAGTGTTTCTCTATTCCTATTCGACAATAAAGTTGTATAACTCTTGATGCGGATGCGGGATAGTGTGTTTTTATCTGTTTTCATATTTTGATAGTAATTTCATGGGTTGAACATATTCCAAGCAGATCATTACAATGGGTAAGTACCTAATATTTGTAGATACGAGTATGTAAATATTTGTTCTAATAATTTTTATTAATGTTTGGCGTTCCTGGAAAATATTATAAACGAGACTATTAAAAAAAAAGGTCCGTACCTACTTAAGTACTTATTTTATTTAGGTACTGTAAGTACTTAAAAGCTGTTTCGGAAAATTCGGAAAACTGAAGATTAATCGTGTTTGATGTTTCTAGTAGACCAACTTAGCACGTAACTCCTAGTTATAAATATGTAGAAACATATGAAGTAGGTACGGACTAATGAACATACTATTCCTAAGTAAATAAAATCGAGAAATGTTGCTATACACAAAAATCACAATAACGTTCAATTCAATCATACAAAATCGAAACCTATAAATCAGTAATTAATTCCATCTTCAATTTAGTATCATCCAAATTGCTTTCAATATATTTATTTACTTATAAAGAGAAAACATGACATTTATCCGACCCTTAGGAGCTGAAGTAAATTATCTCCGAAAATATTCGATTTGCCGAAGAGTTTACCGAAGACTTTACCGAAGACTTGTTGAAATTGAGATATTTGAAAGTCATATTATACCTGAAAGTTATTATAAAGTTTGTGATTTTTGATAGGATTTTCTTCTTTGAAGTTTTATGGACGTAAATATAATGTAGGACGTCTTGTATGTGTGAGTGATAAATAGGTAAAGATTATTTTTTTGTTTATGTTTCTTTTTGTAGGTAAGTAGTTGTAAGTCGTTTAGTAGAATGGGCGGATTTTTTCTTCCGGGACAGAGAAAAAGCCTTCACATTGATAAACAAGAAAATGATAAATAAATATACCTACACGGTCGTGTAAAATATTATTTCCGAAAAAAAAAATATCAGACTTCATGTAAGAAAAGCTGATTGTTTTTTTTCTCTATTTAACTTGGAATGTGTCGAAAACTTTCCAGCTTTATACAAGCAGTCACTTGTACTTACCTAGTATAACATTTATTTTTCTCACTCAACCACATCTTATTACTGAGTCTGGCTCTCAGAGTTGTAATACTTTCACCAACCAAAATTGGCCGCCAATTCTATGGACAATAAATACTTACCTAACATTGGAAAAGCTATTTACGTTGTAACAATGCCAAAAGCATGTCGCCACATTTTTGCTATAAGGGTCGAAATTCTTAACCGTATTTATAACATTTTCTAATAAAGTTCAGGGCAGAACACGAAAGTGCTCGCTCAAAGGGTTCTCTATCGACGTAAAATATACGTAATGAGAGTTTTTGAAGAACGTGATGTTGATGAAGTATAAATAGTATTCAAAATACTAGCTGCTGCCCGCGACTTTTGTTCGCGTGGAAATTTTGATGGGTTTTAGTGATATGAAAAATGGATGTTGTCCTACCCGATATGCATAAAAAAATTCATACAAATCGGTTCAGCCGTTTCGGAGGAGTTTGATAACAGACACTGCGATACGAGAATTTTATATATTAGAAGAAAGATTAATAAAATGAAGGCATTCGGAGCACAAGATGTTTTTCTGATACAACACGCTAAAGTTTCCAAAGTTAGGACAACTAAGTCTCATCAATAGGTTTCTATTTCGATTCCGGCATTCGTAGAATCGACTTTAATTTTTTTACCGGAAACAGAAGTTTATATTTGTATACATCTATCTCTTGATAAACAACACACAAATTAAAGAGATTAAACACTTAACTAATGAATCGCTGAACATGAAACACCATTGAATTTTAAATCATTTAATTCCTGCAGCAGCTCAACTCGGCGAGCTCCAAACAAACGCCCACACGTTTCCAACTTCCCTAATTAAATATTCTGTTTCAACCAAAAGTAGGTTAAATCGTGCGATACTCATTTATATCGGAACTAGCTTATGCCCGCGGCGCCGCCCGCGTGGAGTTCGATAATAGGGGATCGGACTGGGTAAAGAAAACGACATTCTATTTTGTCCGTCAGACAGGTAAAACAAAAATATTAAACACGTATTTTTTGTTTTATCAAAATATCAAAAAATTACTTTGTTAGAACTCATTAAAGTTGGAGAGTGGGGGCTTACTACGTCACAAGTAGGTATAAAACTTACCTACATGTGACGTCATGCGCCATTTCAACTCAATATAATTATCTCCGTAATTTTATGACCACGTGAAAAAAGACAAAATACGTGTCCAATACTTTTCAATAAACTACCCGACGGACAAAGAAAAAAAAATATTGGATTATCCCCTATTGTCCCACGGGACCATACTATCGGGATAAAAAGTCCAAAGATCTTATGTGTTAATTCAGGTTATAATCTACCAGTGTGCCAAATTTCATCCAGATCCATTTAGTAGTTTTTGCGTGAAAGAGTAACAAACATCCTTCCATCTATCCATCCTCACAAACTTTTGCATTTATAATATTAGTAGGATTTAAACACAACAATATTAATAAGCCTTTATAGTTCTCACTGCTGGTACACGAACCTACTTTTTGTGGTATTGAGTGGGCCGTAAGTCGCTACCTTTCTCTTACGCTTCACTTTTTCTGCTCTTGTTTTCTCCTGTCATGGTGGTGGTATGGTATTGTGTAATTGTTCATTGCTGGGACACTGGCCTTCTTTCTGTGGGGTGGAGTGGTTCTCCACCGCGCGGGCCCACTGAGGGCTGGTAAATGTCACACGTCATACAATTAGGGCGTACCGTAATCAAAGTATAACACCATAACACCGTCAGACGGTACTAACCGAGTAACCACATCCAATTTGCGTGGGGCACAAAGGCTGCTCAATGCCGATGGCAGGGTACAGGAAGTAACATGGAAAGTTGAGAAGGACAAGTTATGACAACAGAACAATAATTATAGCGTTCGGAATATGCAATTCTCGATTTGTCGGAAAGCTTTTATCTGTTCTCGGTTGGATAAAAAAGAGTGGTCTCTTCTTTCCACTAGAGTCGTAAAAGTGATGCTGCATAGATGTAGCAAAATGTGCTATCCCCTTCAAATATTTCCAATAAAACCAATTAACTCGGCAGTTTTGTTTTTTCATCATCTTCCTTCTAGTACAATAAAAAAAAATAACATTTGAACAATTGTTATCAGAATTCAGATGTCTATGTTTTTTCAGTGGTACGCAACCTTTTGTACAATAAAATTGTAAAATGAAACACGCCTTCTGCCTGCATCTACATTGTGACATCAGGCAGCGGGAGGGGACGGGCCCGGATCCCAGCATCCCCTTCGTTCGTTGGATCTCGACCAGTCGAGACGAAACATCGGCCGCGAGTGCTCCTGCCATTTTCAAGCGGGAAAGTCGCGACAAGTTTTCGCTTCTAAATTGGCGGTAACCGTTTGAATTTCGAATTTTACGAGTGCTTCTTTTATTTAGTACTAATATTCGTGGTTGTTTGAAAGTGCGTTTTATTTTTGTTTTAAATATTATGATCGTTACTTTTTTTTAATTTTGAGTTGATTAATTGAAACGTGTGTAAACAGGTATGAATCAAATTAAACAATATTGATGTTTTAAGAGAAATGCAAGGACATCGTTTCCTGGAACGAAAACAGTCTCAGTTACTGGCAGCTTTAAACAATGACAATTAAAATCGAAAACCACGTTCTTCAGTTGGATTAGTGGAAACAGGGAAGCGTGATTTTAACTCAATTCTTAATATCATCGTTGCGGTAATTTATACTAAAATAAACTACGAGATGGGACTTCGGGACTTAGTTCGTAGAAAGCTTCATTTATCTTCGAATGAACTTCTTGTCATTTTTTTATAGGCTTGCCAGCTATACTTATTCATAACTACTTTTTCTCAATTGATTTTAAACTCTATAGCTATCAGATACTTTTTGGAGAACTAATGAAACCAGAGAATATAGACGAGTGGCCCTCACATACAAAGTGCGTCGTATTTCTACGAATTTCAACGGGATTGACAAAAACTCTTCGACAACTTGAAAAGTCAGTTCAACACATTTTTTTGACTTTGAAATCAACACTTTGGTTTGAGGATTGATTATAATGTTATTTTAACTAAGTCAACCCCGCCTGTCACAATGAATTCACATTACTGTCTTCCAACAACAAATATACACTTTGTCTATTCTAGTATCAAGTTTCGGAATTAGTTTTGATGAAAGTATATTCAATGGGCTTGAAAAATATAAAGTTGTGACGCTATTGCAGTGCCTATGTTCTATAAATGTATTGTCTAAAAATCACTACCTACGCAACCGATCTGGTCTTGAATAAGCTCCTACACTAAGACAATAGACTCGGTCGAATGGAAGATTGATAAGACCGATATTAACTTACTTCGAATCTTCTTACATCTCATTTTTGAAAAATCTCACAAGCGTAATTATGACTAATTCTTCTTGTCTCCCAAGTGACGCCCAAGTGGCTGATGACAAGAGTAAAGGACGAACTTTCACTAATAAGTCGAACTAAACTAACTTGAACTGAGGGTGTATTCTACAAGATTTTATTTTGCATCCCCGTCAAAATAAAGGAGGTTGTCACAAAAGACATAAATAATCAATTAGAATTACAATACCTATAATAGTTAATTTATTAATAAACCCTTTTTTTTTGTTTTTGGCAGTATTTTAGAGTAACCCCCTTAACCATATAGTTCGGTACGGGCCCCCGAAGGGGCTCGACGCTCATACCACCGCTGGCTTGGTATCGGCCCCGAAAGGGGCTAGCAATTAAGTCATTCGTCGTCCTCATTATTTATGTAAATATTTAATATTCTGATTATCAAATACTACGAGTGTGCGTTAATTAAGGGAGTTGGATAAAAATCTCATATATCAACGCCATTAAAACTTCTGTATTTAGCGCGCAAGTTTCTTAATTTGCCCTTAGAAAATGCAAGTGCATAAATACGGTCATCGCCATTTTGGCGGCAGTGCCGGTCGAGGCTAAAAATCATAAAAATTGTGGTTTTCGAACATTCTATCTCCACTACATGGACAATAATGATCTCGTCATTGAATTATGGTGCCAATTCATCCATAGTTCAATTTAAATAAGCAGTAGTAATGATGAATTTTGATATCTAAAGTCGAAGTTTCGCGCCAATCGTGCGTGTTTACATTTTTATATTTCACATAACACAAACACGCGTATAGATTCGATAACAATTATGACAAATATCATTCCAAATATTATAAACCACATGAAAATGCCCAGATCTTAGCGTTATTTACTAAAACAGGACCAATAACACGTAATATTAATTACCACCACTCAATTTGAATTTGAAATAGACGACCATTTCTTTTTTTTTTTTAATTATTGTGATGTGTGAAAGCGATTATTCCAATCGATTATTTTTTTATAAACAACGATTTACTCGAGTAATTAAATTAAGGAATTTAATAAATCTATGGATGAAAATTAAAGTTAATTTATTTTGAGCGTAAAAACAATAAATATTTATTATAATATTTGTTTTAAGCTTTATAATGGTAATCTTAATTGTTTTTCGTACATTCTGACCCAACAATAAACAGCACAAACTGATATTATGACTAAATTCGCGCCGATTTTTTTTCCATTTCAAAATTTAAATTAGGAATTCGTTCTCTGTTCCAATTTATTTTGTAGGTATTTAAATTTACTATTATATAAATAGTAAATTTAAATATCTACAAAATAAATTGGATAATATGTCTATTTTTCTTATAGATAATTTATTGTGAATTTTGTTTTGAACTATCCGAAGGTTGGTAGAATGCCAAGGATCTCGGTAGGCATAGTAAAAAAGAATTATGTAGTTTGATTATTGGTAAGGAGGTTGGTTTGCTTAATGGGTATTTACTCTTTTATCAGCCTGCTCTGTCCAACTGCTGGTTAAAAGCGCCCATGTCTTTCCAATTTTGTTTATCTTTTGCGTTCTCCGACCGATAATTTTAATCGATACTATTTTTTTGATACCTACTTAGATAAGCTTGCGTATAACAATCCCAAAAAATAAAAATACAATTTTAAACACAACTCTACAAAATATACGAGTAAGACTCATGTCCTGATGGTTCTGGTTCATATCACGGATGTTCACGGCCTATGCCTGATGCCTGATGGCCTGATGGATAACCTGAAATTGGCAGATATAAAAAAAAACCTTTTTAGACTGTACAGCGACCCGCTTTGAAAGAATAAACTAATCTTCCTTGAATCGGCTTATGCATTGCTGATTGTCAACCATCATCATCATCTGTCTGTCTAGCGTCTTGCCAACTTTGTGGGGGTCGGCTTCTAGTCTACCCGGATGCAGCTCCATACCCGTACTTTAAATAGAGCGACCTGCGACTGCCTATCTAACCTCCTCAAACCAGTTAATATCGGGTAGCACGATACCCCTTGGTAAGACTGGCTATGTCATACTTTCGGGCCACTGACTACCTGTAACATAACAATAACCCAACCATACAATACACAATCTTGAAAGAATATAATTTCTCTTTGGTGGATCAAAAAAATTATTTACTACCTACTAGCTGTCCCGCGCGCGTATTGCCAAACTGTATACTGACCCAGACTGGGGTTGCTCTGAGTTTGATCGCAGTTTGCCTTTTTAGTTGAAGAGCAAACTGTATACCTATTCAGAGAGTATCTGAATCAATATACATTTTGCTTTAAAATACTAGAGCAAAATACATACGAGTCCAGACGGCGAATTTACAAAGGCTATTTGAGTGACCAGCCAGACTCTAATGGATGAGCTTTTGTTTATGCATATTACTCGCCAAAACCTAATCTATCTCAGTAAAAAAAATTACTCAAATGGACTAGCTTTTTGCCTGGATATTTTCAAAGAAAGTGCACGGACAAAAGGGATGATGACTGGGTAAAGAAAACGAAATCCTATTTTATCCTATTTTATTTTTTATAGTCAATCAGGTAATACAAAAAATATTAGATACGTATTTTTTGTTTTATCAAGTTAACAAAAAAATACTTAGTTAAAACGCATTAAAGTTGGAGAGTGGGGGGGCTCACTACGTCACAACTAGGTATAAAATGTACTGAGCCGTGACGTCATGCGCCATTTCAACTCAAAATATCTCCGTAATTTTACGATTACGCGAAAAAAAAAATACGTGTCAAAGACTTTTTAATAATCTAACCTATAGACAAATAAAAAAAAATGAGTCACCATCCCTATTATACACATCCAGGAGAATTTGGATGCAAGAGCGAGCGAAGCGAGCTCTGGACTTGGGGCACCCCAACTCGGGGATGGCGGGGTCTAGCGAGCGAGCGGAGCGAGCGAACTACTTAGTTAAAACGCATTAAAGTTGGAGAGTGGGGGGGCTCACTACGTCACAACTAGGTATAAAATGTACTGAGCCGTGACGTCATGCGCCATTTCAACTCAAAATATCTCCGTAATTTTACGATTACGCGAAAAAAAAAAATACGTGTCAAAGACTTTTTAATAATCTAACCTATAGACAAATAAAAAAAAATGAGTCACCATCCCTATTATACACATCTAGGAGAATTTGGATGCAAGAGCGAGCGAAGCGAGCTCTGGACTTGGGGCACCCCAACTCGGGGATGGCTTCCCATTCGTGTTAGTTTACTGTAAACCCTGCAGAAAGAAACAGGATCCCCGCGTGGCGCGGCTACGTCGACTATGCTTTATAAGCGAATATAAAATGTTTTGAGGTGTCACAGTTTGCTTTACATATGCATACATTATCAGATTGCTCTGAGCTCGTATGTACTTTGCTCCAATTTGTTGCGAGCAAAATGCATACCTTCTCAGATTGCTCTGAGCTCGTATGCACTTTGCGCCAATTTATTTGTGATATTAATAAGCACGATGTAGTTCAGTACAGACTACGGGTGTCTGGGTCAGTATACAGTTTGGCAATACGCGTCCCGCGCAACTTCGTCTGAGTCACATTTTCCCCGTTTTCTCCTATTGGTCGTAGCGTGCTGAAACTTCCTACTATACCCCATTGACATATATATATATATATATGCCAGTATGCCTATATTACTTATAATACCTCCAAGAATATGTGTAAAAAGTTTCATGATGATCGGTTTGAGTAGTTTTCGCGTGAAAGCGTAACAAACAAACTTACTTTCGCATTTATAATATTAGCTAAGATTCCTTCCAAGATCCTGGTCATTCTTTAACCAAACATCAGATATTACACAATCAAATTCTCAATAATGATGTAGTAAAATTAATACTTATTTTAAATTATGAGAATGGCGAGCGCATTCTTAATTTAAATTTTGAAATAGAAAATAATCGGCGCGAATTAAGCCTAAGGTGCTGTCTGTGCTTAAATTTGAAATCATTCCGTTTTCTGGTTTTTTCTTTGCTTGAACTTTGAGACTTAATTTCTTGTTATATATATTTCACGCTGCTAGTTCAACGGAAAGTTTCTCTTATCTTTAAGTTTCTCAAAGAAAGAAAATCATCAAAATGTTAATTTGGTTGTTTTTTGTGTTTACAGACTTCTGTCGTTCTTTTTAGTAATAAATCTCCTTCTCTTGAAGTCAACGTTCAAATGAATTATAAGATGCTTTCGATCTAATAATTATTTAATGAAATTGTAAAAAAAGATAGTATTTTATGACCTATTTCTACATTAAATAATTATTTGAAATTATACCAATGAGTTTTTATTCAGTCTCAACTCTTTTTTCGAAACTCGATTTTATTACGATTATCGATTAGGCTGAATGCAACTTATTAATCGTAATTATGAAACCCGGGTTTTCGGTCAGCACTAAGAAGTGTTATGTAACAACATAGTTTTTAGTAATATTTGTCAATACTTAGATTGTGTTTTTATTTGAAATTGTGTATGAATAATGGCAAATATAAGAACGGAGATAGAATGTTACTGTTTTATTTTGCCTTTTCGAATTCTTTTAGCATATGAGAAGCTTGCCTATGTACATTATTTCCAGCGCATCTAAGGTACCTACTTTTTGGAAGGGTGTAGTAATATGTATTTTACACATATTTCGCAATAGACTGACTCCGTTTTAGCGACTTCAACACGATATTGGAGATATTAACATCAAATTTATCGTATGAAACAGATCCCATGACATATTTTTCACAGTAAAATTGAATCCTGAAAGTTGATGAAAATTTCGTGAATTTCATGACAATTCGAATCACCCCGCCGAATCAGCTGATGTGTCATGTGTCAAAATCTTGTCGGGCATAGTGGTTAAAGAGGTTTAAGAAATAAGAAATGATCGAATAAATGTTTGAGATTGTTTGTATGTGTGAAAGCACGGTTATAGGGCGAGGATCAGATGGGCCACGTTTAAAACACCGGTGGTTCACATTTACCGATGTCCAAAGAGACAAGAAAAAAAAATTACCTACCCATTTTATTATTGATTCGAGTCGAGAATCATTAGCTTATAGTTATCTTCTTGAATTTGACGAGGATGCAAAACAACAGCTTGTATAGGTATAAAAATAAAATTGTTTCAAAACTTTTTAACAAGCAACGTACCAATAATATCGGTACAGTCACAAATCGGTGAATCGATTTTTGTTTCATCGGAGTGAGAATTTCAATGCGCCCTTTGGTTCATCGATTCCACAGCGTGAACTGGACCAAGGCTATATAGACCGTGGACCTCAATCAATACTGCCGAAGTTCCAAACAGTTTGATTAAACCAGGTGCATTGCAACTATTTTCAATTGAAAGCTGCCCGCAACCTCAAACCATTTGAAAACATTGCTAATTAAAATTGAGAAAGGAAGTAACTACTTTTAACTTGTTTTGCATTGGTTTCTGTGTTCAGTAATGCTTTTCTAATATAGTTTTTGCGATGAAATGACTTCACTTTAAAATTACTCTTACACGCCTTGTTCCTGAAGCATTCTAACCGAATCTTACCTATTTGATAACATTGGTTTGATAACTACACTCATTGCAAGTTGGAAAATACCCCAAAACAAAAGCTGTATAATCTAGCTTTCTGAAATCAAAAGCTATTCAGAGTTTATCCAGAAATCTCAAAAAACTTTTTTGCAAAAAAGATGAAAAACCGATTTCATAAATGTGAAAAGTAAGGTTAGCTTCAGAAGTCGGTGACTTTTGTTTCATTGGTTCAGTTTTTTTGCCACCGACTTCTGAAGCTAAAGTTACTGCTCACATTTTTGTGTTTTTGAAGTCGGGTTTTTTTTTTACAATAAAGTATTTTTTATTTTTCCATTTTTACTTGTAATATCCTATACCTATTCGCTATGCATTTATTTTACATTGTTAGCAATACTTACATGCCATGGTAATAGGCCCCCCAATAAAATGGAACTTAGCATACCTAACTATTGAAATGTGGGTGTACTGTACACATCTGAGTACCCCCTCAGAGCATACAGGCGTGATGTTGTGTTATGATATCGTGTAAACAATAAACATCTAAGCGATTGCAGCAATCACGACAATTTTGCCGTCTATTATTAAAGAATTCCATCGTATATCTGCGTAGATCAGCATCCGATCTTCACCAAATTTAAACACTACCACCGACTTTATGCCTTTCATCATCAGCTCAACAAAAAGAGATGATAACCAGGCATAATGTCTGTGTGTTCCTATAATTATACCTTTATACCCAGCAATCACAACAGATTTGCCGTCTATTATTAAAGAGTTCCATTGTATATCTGCGTAGATCAGCTTCAGATCTTCACGAAATTTAAACACGACCACCAACTTTATACCTTTCATCATCAGCTTAGCAACATGAGATGATGATTACCAAGCTCAAATATCTCAATTACCAAGCTAAATTGCGTTAGAAAATATATTAAAAAAAACATTGCATGTACCAATAAAATCTGAGGGTTGCCCTCGACTTCCCTGGAATCCCATCATCAGATCCCGACTTGGTACTACTTGGACAATGGGACTACCTCAAGAGTAAAAATAATTGGTACATTAAAAAAAAAACAGTCGAATTTACAACTTCCTCCTTTTGGAAGACGGTTAAAAAACGGGCAACCTACGGAGAGACAAGTTAGATCATTACTTTGACGACGTAATAACGCATTACGACTATTTAAGACGTAATAAGAGCTTCTAAGCTCTTCTTCACGTTAAATCTTATCCTTTAAAAGGTAGTATAGTGACGGAAATATTATGTGATGAAAGAAACGCGCGGCGGTCTGTTCACCCTCGTCAGCAAACAGATTATGACCTTGGAGAAGAGAGGTAAGAGTCTCTCAGAACCCTCTTAAGCGGCCCTCATGACATAACAAGACATTTCAGCTTATGTTGGAAACTCGACTGATTCTTGCTATATTTGTTCTAAGGCTAACTAACAATCATTAGGAATTTTGTGACAGCTATTCATTTTATCGTGTTTAGTTTAGTCAGTAGACTTCAGTTGCTAACTCATGTGCTGCTGGCCAGCTATGATAGTTAGGGGTCCCCTAGCTGTATTTGCCTTCCAAATACATCGTACCAGTTGTTTAGGCGCTTAGCGCGATCGTAGCTATTCGAGAGATATACTTAATACATCGTTATACTCTATCATCATCATTATCATCAGCCTATAATGTTCCCACTACTGGGACAAAGGCCTCCTCTCTATGAGAGGGAGTGGACTGTAATCCAACACGCGGGCCCAGTGTGGGTTGGTAGATGTCACATGTCTTCGAATTTTTAGTTCTAGGACATGCCGGTTTCCTCACGATGTTTCCCTTCACCGTTTTTGAGGGCAGCGGTGTTGAAATAAATTACGCAAAGTAATGCGCCTGCTTGGGTTCGAACCCACGGCTTACTGCTCGTAAGTTGGGGCTGCCACCACATGACCACCGCTGCTCTCTACTCTATACGTCATACACTTTAAACGATAAACTCTATACGTCTCGCGTATTTTTAATAACACCGATAATTAACTAAATTCTTATTTGTTTATATATCTTAGCATTATGTATTTATATTTAGTTATAAGTATATTTATATTTAGGTAATAGTATAGTAAGTTAGGTAAGGCACAATAACTCATTTTTTCTCTTCCTTCTTTCACACACTATCGTCTACATTTCTTTTTCATCTCTCCTTTCGCAGGTCTGCTGGCAGAAATTTCATATGAAATAAGCAGTACCTTTGTACTCTAATATTTTATGTTTTTTCCTATGTTCTCTATTGTGTGTACATAAATAGTAAAATAAATAAATAAATAAATAAATAAATAAATAACTATAGTCCTGCAATATTTATTCATATACAAGTTTATCCAGCGTGTTATACGCAAATGCTTATAGGCTCATTATTTAAACGCACTAGTGCGATAAAATCGAGCAGTGTCGCGTTTAGTTATTAGTTTTATTACGTCGCTTATCCGCGCTGAACATTCGCGTGCCTCGTTGGATATATGGGACAGAAAATGGCGATAGTCAGTCAATGGAGCCAGTCACCCTTGATGCCCTTGGATGTAGGTTAGTGTATCGGGCTATTAGGTGACTATTAGGTCTATGACTTACTTAGGTTAGGTTATGTAAAATTGACGTAGTAGCCCCTCTTATGAACTTTAATATTGATACGATACGAGATAGGCCTTAAACTGATCGATACTAATTTGGAACCTGGCGACGAAAATATGTAAGGAATGGATAAAGGCTTTTGCCCAGGATTTGAACAGAATAGGTTAGAAAAAAAAAGGGAAGTTAGTAGCTACAAAAAAAAACGTTGTTTCGTCTTACTCGTGGCCAAATGCCTTACTCCGCTCCTCGTATCTTTTGCAATTTTGAAATCCGTAGTACATTAAAAAAAAAGTGCTTACAGAAATTCATGTTTTTTTCATCCACGGACTCTTAGGACTCGCTTTTGAGGACGAATGGAGAGGGCTGTAGTGTTTACTATCAATTTTATTGCTTCCCTTTGTTGCTTCCATCCTTTGTAAAGAGGCTGCAATATCCTTAAGTATATTTCCGTTAAATAGATTAAGATCGGAGGAGGACACCCGCCGTCCTTTATGTAACTCGATACAATAAATAGGTCTTACATAGGTATACAAGGATTACAGCCCACTCCCTCTCATAGGAGAGGAGGCCTGTGTCTCAGCAGTGGGAACATTATAGGCTAATGATGATGATGATGATGACATATACAAGGTGTTGTTTTGCATCCTCGTCAAAATTCATGAGGTTGTCACAAAGTACATAAATAATCAATTTAAATTAAGCTACCTAGTTATTTATTAACAAACGCTATTTTTTGGGTTCTTTAAGTTTGTCCGTATTTCAGAATAACTCCCTTAACGTGGTTTAGGGAACAAGAAATGATCGAATAAACGTTTGACATTGTTTGTACGTGTCAATGTGCGGGTATAAGGCGAGGATCAGACGGGCTGCGTTTAAAACACAGGTGTTTCACACTTACCGATTTCCGTAGATAAGAAAAAAATAAAAATTACCTACCCGTTTTATTATTGATTTGGGTTGAGAATTATTAGCATAGTTACCTCCTTGAATTTGACGAGGATGCAAAACAACACCTTGTATACAACATGTAACGTAATTAACGCACACCCTCAAACACCCCAATTAGAATATTATGTTATAATAATAATACATACACTGAATTTTTAATTTAACATGTATATGCATTGTTATTTATTAAATTAGTTATACAAATTCTTGGAGAACGTTATGGTCATACTACTACGCACGCAACGCATACATTCGCACTAGCAGTTATTGCGCCGCTCGACACAAGAAACTACGTCCATTTCAATTCGTTTTGACTGTACAGGGTTAATATGATAATAATTTCCGTAGTTTTCATTATTTTTGGGATAAAAATTACCTATATTAAAAATGATAGAAATCGATTCAGTAAACGATTCTGAACAAACTATTTTCAGGATGTGCGTTAATTAAGTTACATGTTGTATACAAGGTGTAAGGGACACCGACGCGAACACGCTTACCTACGTGGTAGTGTAGGTAGTGGTCAGTAGTACATCATTCTGAACACACAACACACACATAGAAATTTTTCATTAGTAATTTTTTTTTAAAAACAGCCCGCCCATACATTTGACCGTGTAGGTATTGCACTTAAGTAGGAACCAGCAGATTATTTTTTAATAACCGAAGAAAAAAATCTATGAACCCTCCCCGATTCAGAATGACGTATTGAGTACGTGGTAAGCGTTTTCGCGTGAGTGTTCCTTACACCTTGTACTCGTATAAAGTGTGAATGGTAATAAGTGACCGAAACTTAAACACGTGATTGTACTCATAATAACAAACACCTTTCCCAGAGAAACATTTCTTTTTAAACTCATTCACTTTTATCACAATAACACAACAGCCATATAAAATTCGGGGTTGTGAGACAAGCATGCTCTGCCTACCCACTGTGTTAACGTACGTTAGTAATGAGACACAACGGCCTATCGCGGCTAACAGCTGATAGGTCACAGGCGTACGCGCGCGCTAGTTTCATATTGCTGTTGTGTTATTGTGATGAAGCGAATGAATATAATTTTTCTTTTCTTTGGGAAACTTCCTTGTTATCATGAGTACATCATATGTTTAAGTATCGGTCACTAATTACCAGTCACCCAATATAGTTAAAAATAGTCATACCAGTTACTTTACTGTTACAGTTAGTCTGCGTCTCCCACTGCTGGGCAATCACCCCTCCCATTGACGTCTAATTCTTTCGATCCAGGGCTAATGTGGACCGCTGGTCATTTGCTTTGTTCAGCTCGTCCCACCTTTCGGTCGTGTTAGGGCTCACATACCGGCTATTTTGGCCCACAGCACACTGTCCGACTTCACCTTAGCAGTAGTATACATTATATTTAAACAAAAAACCTAGATTTCTACATACTTTTATAAACTCCGTTATTTAAACCCCTCTACAATCAAAATTTAAAATCGTTTGGCACGTATCTCATTAAAATCGACGTACAAACTTTTAGCACAATGTGAGCCTTTTGCCAATATTCCAATTAGTTTGCTATTTTACACCCGATGAACCGTAATCCCGCTAATTAGTGGCCCATAAAGAGCTTATTGAGAGACTTTATCAAAATCGATTATCATTTGAGAGGAAAATTGATAAAACAGATTTTGAGCAGGTTTTTAATATGTAGAACGTTGATTAGATTCAGCTATACCTACAGACTAAAAACGTAACATAAGTATATTCCCTATACTAGAAACTACAAATAAAGCTCATACATTACGAAGAAGGAACGATCATTGACCATTACCACTCATTGACCACTGCTTAGTGCGGGTTAGCTGCCTGTCCATTCAGACGCAGCAAAGTGGAAAAGTGCAGACATTGGAAAACATTCATCAAAAGAATTCCACAGAACTAACGCCATTCACGCTTGCCCAGGCGAAAACAACTTCAGCGTAGGTGTCTGGCATTGTTAAACTAGACCTATTCGGCATAGCCGTGAAGGACATGTTTCTGTTTCTTTTGTTGGATCAGATTGTTTCTATCTCTGTAAAAAATGTTGTGGGCCTTGTACATATAACATCACGCCTGTAATATCTAAAAGGTAGGACAGAGGTGAACCTAAAACATGGTACACCCACATTCCGCCAGTTATATTTCAGTTTCATGTAATAGGGGGCGAGCCTGTTGCCATCAACCGGACACAAATTCTGGCTTTGTGGCTGCTACTGAGAATTCGTGATGGAAATCCCAATACGCTTTGCCTGCCATGAGAATCGAACCCAGGATCTCATGCTTAGCAGTCGCGCTTGTGACCACTAGACCAACAACGCAGTCCGGGCCTTGTAGTCTTCGTTACATAAAAGCATGTCTTCCTTTCTTTATTTCTTCAATGGACAACTGGACATATCAGTCTTCGCTTTACCTACTGCTCCACAAAACTCACTCTCTTCGCTCAAATGAACAAGTACCCCAATTCTCAGATTTCCCCATCGATGTTTTTCATCCCCGAGAATTGGTAAACGTATAAGTCTATTGGGACTAGGATTTGTAAAGATCCCTGTAGGAACTTATTTCTGGATTTGCACAGATTAGAGGGATCTAGTTTCTTAGCTTGCTAGCTTTCAAAGAACTTTTATTTTTCATTCGTCTTCTAGGTTGTCGGATTCATTTTCGCTTGCTTCACAATATCTGTGTTAATTCGACCAGATTTAGGTTAATCACTGATTTCATCCGGCTTGTTTCAATATTTTTGACTGTTGCTGGTAAAGATAGTACCGTCAAAACTTTCCTTACTAACCAAGCGTATGATTGGACGTCAAAGCATACTCTTATAAACTGACGGCCCGTGAATCGTCACCGGCCGTTCTGTGAACTTGTACCAAAAACTCGCAATTGTAAACGAAAGCTATCACTACCCGTACTTACTGTCACTACTCGTAAATATCAAATCTCACGCGTATCCTTATAAACAGGTGCTGTATAATGATATGCGGGAGATAAGATAGCTCTGTCGTTGACAATTGCAAGTTTTTATTGTTGGTTTGAAGTTGACATTCATTTGTTTTGCCTTGTTAAAACTTGATTATAGCAATGCCTGTGACAGCTAGCTTGCGCCAAACTCGCATGCATGGCGAACATTCATGCTATACAAAACTAGTTTATGCTGATCTCGCATTGTATTGGAAATACCAAGTACAAGTGCAAACGATTTACCAAGTAAAATAAGTACCTAGCCATTTTCTTTTTGTTAGGAAAATATAATCTATCAGTCTAGGTATGATTTATGTCTAGCTAGGTTCCATCTAGGTACAAAGGCGGCTTCATCAAAAAAGTTTTAGGGTTTGAAACTGAATATACAATTTGACGTTTTTTTTATCTTTTTAAGTCATCCGTCAAACGGGTCGCGTTATCCATCAAAAATTGATACAGAGACTGAAACATCCGCTCACAAAATAAAAATATTTAAAAACACAAGTTGTTAGATATATTATCCTTTTGCTGATAAAATATCAACAAAAGGCAAAAATGGGTCATATTAGTCATGAATGTATGTTCTTCACAATTTCAAAATAACCTTTAATTTAGAGGTTTTATTATCTTAAGCTCTCTGTCTCTCTCTCTTGGGTCGGTCCCTCATATCTGAGGATCATGGTCAGCCTGAGGGTTGCAACGGGAGCGGATGTTTCTGTCCATCGCGTCTCTTACGACCGTGTAGTATTTGGAGCACGACGAGTCTTTGACTTGATCGGGCCATCTTGTTGGTGAGCGACCGCGCGGTCTCTTGCCTTCGGTGTTCCCAAACACAATCAATTTCTCTAGACTTTCGTCGCCTCTACGCACCGTGTGGCCGAAATATGACAGGATCAGTGAACGGAAATAATTTCCGTTCACTGGACAGGATGCGTTGTTGGCATATGGCATAACTTAAGCTATGCTTTTCAATATTCGTGACAAATAAAATGCAATAAAATCTTGCAACAAAATTGAGTGGACTTTTAACTTATTAAAGATCTGTGATTACATCCTATCAAACACGGCTCCAATTCAACTTCACCCTGAGAAAATACAATTTTCCTAACGCATAGATTTTCTTCTCATTGATGACAAAGCTGTTTTTAATCACACAAAACACATGAACCTTGGACTCATCACAAACAAAATGTGTAAGTTTGCGTCCTCGTCGAAATTCAGGAGGTTGTCATAAAAGACATAAATTAAACAATTTAAATTACGGTACCTGGTGGCCTAACTTGACGTCATAAAACATTGTTTCATTCTTATTCCAGAGTGGGAAAGAGACGGAGCTATAAAGATCGTCTAGCTCCATCTCTTTCCCACTCTGGAATAAGAATGAAACAATAATGTTTTAAGAAGTCATAGTAACCCCCCAGGTACCGTTATCAATACTTAACAAACGCTGCTTTTTTAATTGTTTAAATTTGTCAGTATTTAGGAATAACCCCCTTAGCGTGGTTTACGAATTATGAAATTATCGAATAACCTTTTGCGATTGGTTGTGTGTGTGAACCCGCGATTATAGGATGAGTATCAAATGGGCCGCGGGTGGAAAAAAAACACGGGTGGTTTACACTTACCGATTTCCCTAAATAAGAAAAAAATAAACCTACCCATTTCATTATTGATTCGGGTCGAGAATGATTAGCATTCTTACCTCCTTGAATTTGACGAGGATGTAAAACGATAGCCTGTAAAAACGTATTGAGTTAAAACAAATAAACAAGCAGGGATTGCCAACCCTGGGTATGACCGTAGGCCCGGAAAAATACAAACGCAACGAACAGGATGAAAACTCAATTTAGATTTTAAATATATTTGAATTTGTTATGACTAAAAATCCATCCCCTTTTGACTACGTAACATGGTGAAATTAATGTAAATTTTTATGTTGATGAACAGGAAAATGGAGTCCGTTGTAAAATATTTATTTTGATTTCATCTTTCTACGCTAGTTTTTCTTCTTGACTATGTTTGCCGGTACTATTTATGTATCGCGTGTTTTTTTTTCTTTCGTTAAGAGCAATGCAGTAGGACTTGGGGATTTCTAAGAACAGATGTGATATTCCCAGTCGAATGTTTTAGACCTTCAATCCTTCTACCTCAAGAGTCAAGGGATGTGACCCATCAGTGAGAACGCTAAACGACCTATTAAGGAATGTCATCAACTCTCTGATAAATTGATTCACCTTATTGAATAATCCACCGCGTAATCGTTGCCATAAAAAAAATACTTCAAAACAAAAGTGAAATATAAAATCTCTCCATAAAAACTTACATGTAAAACTCCATTACACAAAAAATGGCGTCGGTATTGCAACAGTCAGTTCGGAAAAGTGTTAGCGAACAAACAGGGGAATGTTTTCTTTTTTTGTTAAACCAATTAATTACTTTTCGGCATCAAACGACAGATGTAGGGGACTAGCGATTAATTAATCTGGGCTTACCTGCAAACAAAATAACTGATTGTTTTTGATAGGGTAACCTGAAGGTTGTTCTGCTCCGATTTAATATTGGATTTGTTTTTTTTTTTCGGTTGTTCCTTATCCTTATAAGTAATAAAGGAAAGTCGCACCAGGAGAAACTTCAGTTTAAGCATAACTTTTTCGTAGTTTAGGTTTGGCATTGATAATTAAGATTCCCGCTTTTATGAAAAAAAGTTTGACAGATGTGAATATATTAGGGCTCGCGGCATATCAAACTATACGTTTCCAGTATAACATGGAATCGCTTTGTATATATTACCCGTACAATGAGAGATCCGCTTATGCTGGTTTTGAATAGCTTGACTAGTCGTTCGTACCTGTGAAAAATGAACGCATTGACAATCGACCATCCCATAGAATGTTTTTTCGCAAATTATTCGATAGGATCAAGCCTGGCTTTGGGTCTTACTATAAATCCCCTAAGCCAAGCTTTTATCCTGTGGACTTTGTCCAGCTCTTTAACTTGAAAGAACTGATACGATCAATACTCCTATACTTTGACGTCCTTATCCCAACTGTTTACATTTACAAGATGTCGATCAAAGTACATAACCCTCATCGACTTTGGGTCTCGTTTGTTTTTAGAAGTTAGGGGATGGTCTGACAACCCCTTCTAATATCCTGTGTCAACAAGATTTTAATTAGGTTGCTTTATGTCATTGTCCACAAAGGGTTTAAGTTTCGATTGTACTGTTATGGTAACGTCCTTGTAGATGGAATTATTTTGAAAGACAGAGAAAAGGAATTAATTCAGATCCTGTTTACTATTAAAGTAATTTTAACTTACCACTCTACGGTTTTGGGGCATTTAAAAGGCCTAGTTTCTCAAGTAGGTTTAATATTTCTTCTTATCTGTTATAATAGCATATCACCCTATATTATTCATCGAGCTAAACAACTTTCTCCATAGGACTACAATCGAAATCACGAAAACAAATCAGCTGCCACATATATTTGGGTCGAGTAGGTATTAAAGTTTTGTAAGTACTAGACAGCTGGTTTATTTTTAACAATTTCGATGACGGTTCCATGGAGAGAGTGGTTTAGTCTGAATCACACCTTGAATTATGACCAGGTGGCCTACCGTGACCTTTTAAAGCAGTATTGTTTTACTCTTATTCCAGTGTGGGAAAGAGACGGAGCTATACGGTACGTCTAGCGCCATCTCTTTTCCACTATTGAATAAGAGCAGCAGATGATCACACCTGTCTGGTACACGCTGTATATGAGAAGGATCGGAAATGGGCCGTATTAAACCTCGCGGGCCCATGCCGTACTAGTTTAGTGACATTATTACGCATAAATAAAATAATAATGTCGTGTAACCCCATAATTACTGAAGCCAAAAACATAATTATAAAACCTCACTTTATGTGGAAGGTATATATTTCTATTTATGTTAAGGTAGAATAAACAATTTCCTGTGTTCTCATCTCTATTCCTGTTCATAGAAGCGGAACGAGTGAATGAGTAGCTAAAGTTTTGTGTGAACGAATAAGTAACTGAAGTTTTGAGTGAACGGGAAGTATTGTTCTTGTTCCACGGTTAGCTTTGAACTTTGAACTAACTTTGCGTTTCCTACTCTCTATAATTAATGAAAAATTTGATGAGTTTCTTATGTGGAAGGGAGTTTGTTGTTTGAAGTTGATGACGCCTTCTCGTATACAAGCAGATTCTTGTGTTTTTTTTTTTTTAATTAGATTAATTTGTCTTTTATTATGATGGATTTTGGTGGGTTTCAATTTACATGTCACATTTAATGAAAGAAACATATTTTATTTTATTTTAAGAACATACATACATAGAATATTTTGTTTTTGATTTATCTGTACAGCTATACTTTAAACAAATAAATAAAGTTGAAGTGTCTGTTTGTAACATTAAAATAACCGTTTTTTTTACTACATGCATATGAACGTATATACGATACATATACCAAAATTAAATTTAAAAAACCCCCGACTGAGAAAACCTCTAAAAAACCAAAAATAAAATTAATCTAAGCGTAAATTTTAAATTTAATTTTTATTTCATGCTTTTTAAACTTAAATTATTATTTTTTAGCCTTGACTGTCCCACTCCTGGGCATAGGTCTCCTTCCATTCCTTTCACTTTTCTCGGTGTTGCGTCTCTTCTCGCTAATTAACGAAAACAAAGAAAGTTATAAATTTTAAAAAAGCTCTAGCTCTAAGGGGGAAGGGGGGTGCAGCCTTCCCCCCCTGGTGATGCCCATGGTTACAAGTGACAAGAATTCAAATTTCTAATCGATCAGACTCGTAGAAGTTGTTTATATCCCTTCATCAAACTAGAAAAGAGGTGGTGAGCTTCAAACGAGCAGATTTTCTCGAAACATAGCTAAGAACACTCTCGATTAAAATACCTTTCAAACGACACCAATTTTATCAAAATCGGTTCATCCGTTTAGGAGCTACGCTACCACAGACAGACACACAGATACTTTTTTGGTCGGGGGTTAAAAATATTTTTTTTTTTATAATCTCTGTCTGTTTGTTCTGGCTAATCTCTGGAACGGCTGGACCGATTTTGACGGGTCGTTGACTGGCAGATAGTTGATGTAATAAGGAGTAACTTAGGCTACTAATATATTAGAAAAATCTAATTACACGCGGCCGAAGTCGCGGGCACAGCTAAAACTATAGCTTCATAACACTTTTAACAGTGAGTAGTGAAGTAAACTTATACCATGGGCAAATATTCGCTGAATTTCGCTTGATAAATGCAAGGATAAAGTGAATGGACTGATGTGACCAGAGCAACATAAGTTTTTAAACTGACATGATCACTATTAATAACACTTGTAACGGGATATTTACCGTGTTTATTATTTGTTTTTAACCCCCGACCAAAAAAGAGGGGTGTTATAAATTTGACGTGTGTATTCTGTGTATCTGTGTGTCTGTCTGTGGCATCGTAGCTGCTAAACGGATGAACCGATTTTGATAAAACTGGTTTCGTTTGAAAGGTGTTTTAATCGAGAGTGTTCTTAGCTATGTTTTGAGAAAATCTGGTCAGCCGTTTGAAGGTTATCACCTCTTTTCTAGTTGAAGGGAAATTAACAACTTCTACAGGTCGATTCGAAATTTGAAATCTGGTCACTTGTAACCATGGGCATCGCCAGGGGGGGTACCCCTCCCCCCAAATAATCGGGATTTTTATAAATTTAGCTGTTTTTAGTTGTTTGTTTGTAGATTGCAGTTGCAGGAAGTCGTATATCGGTCAGACGAAACGTACGGTAGCTTTTCGAATAGCGGAACACATCAGGGCGGCGAAAACAATAATGACAAAAATCGGCCATAGCTTCACATCTTCTTGAATCAGGATCGAACCACTGGATTGAGTTACTTAACACTCAGGTTATCTCAACAGAACGCCACTATACAAGGTGTTGTTTTGCATCCTCGTCAAATTCAAGGAGGTAACTATGCTAATGATACTCGTCCCAAAATAATCTCAAACGTTTGTTCGATAATTTCCTACTACCTAAACCACGTTAAGGGGGTTATTCTGAAATACTGCCCTTTTTATACATAAACAATCAAAAAAGTCGGTGTTTATTAATAATTAACTAGGTACCTTATTTTTAATTGATTATTTATGCCTTTAGTGACAACAACACAAATAACCTCCTGAATTTTGACGTGGATGCAAAACAACATATTGTATACTCAGACTAGTAAGAGAAGCTATTGAAATTACTAAATATAAGAACTTCAATCGGGAGGATGGGTTTAAACTGACAAGAGCTTAGAATTCAGTGGTTCAACTATGTAAAACCGAAAAAGTGCCGTAAAAAGTTCGTTAGTGGACACAGTGAGTTTCGTGTGTCGAGAACAGAATCGTGTTGTGCGTGACAGTGGTATTGGTACGGAGCGCAAAAAACGAACAAGAAAGAGGGTACACCGATTATCTGCTCATAAACACCCATCCGCAATAACTTCGGTTTATCCGTGACCATGGCGTTTGCAACAGCGCCGAAATATCGGAAACTCAAAACAAAAAATAAACATGAAAGAAAGAAAGAAAAAACGTAATTGCCACAAGTACACATAATATTAAAAAAAAAAGAAAAACAATATAAAAATAAAACTAAACAAGAAATACTGTGTGACTCACGGCAGCGCCAAATAGGCCCAGTTCAGCATAATGCCGGACAACTAGTGCCCGACGCTGGTATTCAACTGAACGTAAATGGTGAGTGTACGGATGTCAGTAAATACAGTAAATAAATAAATATTGTGATATAATAATATTATGTAGTGTTTTATGAAAATAAACTAAAATAATGGTAAAAATAAAACTATACACATCAAAAGTGTCTAGGGATCAAGCATTTTTATGCGGATTTCTTGAGATTGAGATGTGGCTTTGTAATAAATTTATGATTTTATAAATTTATATGGATCCTTTTTGGTGCATTTCATAATTTGAATCAGGAACTGTGAATCAAATTCGAGTAAAAGATGAAAATCAGCTGTCAATATTTTCCCTATAAAAACATACAACGCATTGAAGACATTATTAGTGCTACTGTTTCCCTACTACTGATTAAAACCAACGTTATTATGGAGCGGCGACGTCATTTAAGCAGGGAAGAAATGCTCAGAGCCGTGGGAATGATAGAAGCTGGTTCCCGGCAACGTACTGTGGCTTTAGCTCTGAATACAAGTCAGAGTGTTATCAGTCGACTTTGGACACGTTACCGAAGCACTGGTACCGTGGCTGAGCGCCATGGAGGACGGTATCGCTGCACCACACGGAGACAAGACCGATACATTCAAATCTTAACTCGAAGAGCTCCAACAATAACCGCCATGATGTTAGCCGTGAGGCTTCATCACTCTTCAGGGAACTTAATTAGCGACCAAACAGTCAGAAACCGCTTGCATGAAGTGAACCTTCATTCCCGAAGACCGCTACGGGTACCACCTATAGCAATGCACAATCGTAGGATTCGATATCAATGGGCTCTTGAACACAGAAATTGGGCAGAAGAACAATGGCGTTTCGTGTGCTTTTCTGATGAGTCTCGTTTTGGTATGAGACCGGATACAAGACGTATACGACACTGGAGAACCCCTGGACGCCAACAGCGATTAAAATCCTGCCAGGAAGTCCATCCTTATAGTGGTGGAACCATCATGGTATGGGCGGGTATTTGGATCGGCGGAAGAACTGAGTTGATTTGGATCAGAGGCAACCTCAACGCTCAAATTTATGCTGAGACGATTGTATCAGACGTCATCGTTCCTCTACAAGTGCAAATCGGTCCCTTATTTCAGTTAATGCATGATAATGCACGACCGCACACCGCAAGAGTTGTAAGACAGACTCTCGCCGCAGCTAACATCAATGTCCTGCCCTGGCCTGCTCAGTCGCCAGACTTGAACCCGATTGAGCATGCATGGGATATGCTACAGAGAAGAGCTTTGCCGAATATGGAGGGTATCCAGTCGCAAGAAGACCTTTTTTTGTTGTTGCAACGAACATGGGCGGCCATTCCACAGCGTGATTTGGACGAACTCATTTTGAGTATGCCAAACCGATGTTCTTGTGTTGTTAGTGTTCGCGGTAGAAACACGGATTATTAATTGTTTAAGTTACCCAATAAAATTTTAAAGAAAACTGTTATTTCAGTCTTTTTTTCGAACTTTAATGTTAGTGGTTCAAATGTCAAAAATCCCTTTATTAGAAAATGGCAAATTTCTTTATTAATGCAAAGGTGACTTGGTTTATCGTTACTGTGACAAACGAAAACACTTTATTTGATGAATCCTTAAAGAAAATTTTAATTAATATCAATCAGGAGAAAAGTTATTGCAAAAATATATGTTGATCCCTAGACACTTTTGATGTGTGTATTTTAAAACTGGGAACAGGTATTTCATAACACACCATTTTAGCCCGTCACAACTATAGTTGCAAAACTTCTGAAACATTCGGAATGATTCCGGAATACTTCTGGGAAAGTTTCTTTTAATCGGAATTATTCAAAATGAATTTAATTAAGTTTTTTTTTTTTTTGCTGAAAAATCGTATTTTGCTTCGATCGCCGCTGCCGCCGCGGTGGTGGTGCGGGGTGCGGTAAGAGGGGAGATGCTCCCCGGAGAAGTTTTCCCCCCCGCGAGAAAGATTCGTACCCCGCAATCGAATGTTTCCGAATATTTCGCCCGAATAATTCAATGGGAATAAACGTGTTTGTTTGTGGTGTAGTGGGTGAGTTAATTATTGTTCAGTTAATATACCTACCGCTCACAACACAACTAAAGATAATATAATTTACAACTTCCAACCGCGAAATAGGCAGTAAGGTCGATTTTCCTGGTTTTTTTTTTGACAGTTGAAATATTCCCAAAGTTTCGGAATATTTCGGAATACTTCCGAAGTATTCGACGGGAATGATTCGGAATTTTTCCCGCCAGCATCTATAGTCACAACACACTGCGCCGCACGCGGCCGAGTCCCGTTACAAGTGTTATTGAACAGAGCAATACCCATATATCTGTCCGTTGTGTACTTTAACACGTCCATCGATGCAAACAATTCCATTTTGGGGCAAGCGCCACTAATTAACCTCCGAAAATACATCGTGAATCAATACAGAGGTACGAAAATGTACGAAAATTTAATGTTACCGCGAAAATGATGGAATAACAATGTTGACAGTAGACGTAATTGTTGACTCGTGATGATACAGTTGCTTACAAGGATCTATTAACTCGTGGCCAAAATGGAAAACAAGATGGCGCCATCTTGTTTTCTATCAGCCCTGTCAACGCCATTCGAAAGCAAAGTTAGTTTTTGTAGCACTTTGAATCAATTCGTGCATTACCTACTCTAGGTTTTAATCTAGTTTTAGTATATTCTAGTTTTTATTTAATAATGTTGCAAAAACGAAGTTAGCTTATCCATAATACAGGTTGTTGTCTAATTTCACGTATTGTCGCAGACAGAATAATCGTCTAACTTCTTATCGCAGGTACTTATTGAGGGTGTCACAAGACCTCAGTAGTACCTGACCTCCTTCCATTTCGGGGATTTTAAATTAATCCGTCACAAGTTCAACTGCACGTTGTCAGGTCTCTTATCTCTTTGCCATCCAAAAACATGAAGCCGGCTTCGAAACTCGGAGAACAATCTACTTCGTACAGTCGTTAGCTTTATACGTAAAATCTCAATGCTCTAAGAGGATATTAAATTAAAATCTAGATAATGTAGGTTGAAGTTAGTAGAGTACCTATCTGCTATCGGTAACCCTACACGTGGTAGCTAGGTGTACATATATATGTAAGATGCGATTAAGGGATTAAATCTCCGCCCCGCTTATAACAACAATCTGTGATTAGTTGGCATACAATGGCGTTTTAAAGCAGTATTGTTTTAATCTTATTCCAGAGTGGGAAAGAGATGGCGCTAGACGTCCTCTATAGCTCCGTCTCTTTCCCACACTGGCATGACATTAAAACTATACTGCTCTAAGACGTTATGGTAGGGCCCCTGGAATAGTGAATCTTCTGCAATGCGTGACGATGCTAATCCTCTTCCTCTTCTTTCCTCTTTGATTTTGATTCTTCTGACTTTTTTGATTGGCCGTCATTTCAGCAACGAGCATCAAGCTATGTCGTCATCATCTACATCATCAGAAGGCTACAGTCATCCGCACTATTAACGATTATTATAAAGGGTGTAAAACACCTCTTAACGCAGCCGAAAGACACTGGTTCTCCCTGTCATTGTGATCATTTTTTTGTTCTACACCATACCTGGGAACCTTCTAGTTACCGAGATATTAGGGGTCAAAGTTCCAACTTTTTGACAAGTATTTTTTTAAATACAAGTTTTTAATGTAAGATTTTTACTTTAAACACTTCCACGACCCCCGTACTATTCAATCGGTCCATCAGCACAATGTTTTGAGTGCGTTACATTGAGTTCTACCACAAAACATGATTTTACACCCCCCAAAAAAAAGTCGTTTCCCAGCAATAATTTTTGCGTAAAGTTACTTAGTTTCATGTACAGAATGCTTGGTTGACGGCTTCGTGATGAGGTGATTTACGCGGTGTATGAGGGTATTATTATACTGCGTGGACATTAGAAAACATCAGCTCTTCCGTACAGTGGTCGCATAACTCGTTAAAATGTTAGCAGCAGGTGGTATTTTACCCGAGATTTTACGGTCGGTCTTATTGTAAAAGTTGTTCATTATCATGAGTATACCTTTAAAGTATTGCCAAAGTTTACAAAATCACCCTGTATAGTAACCTACCAACAGAAGTCGGGCAACAGAACACCAGTCATACCACACGTCTGGTCGGATGATTCTCTCTTCCCAAAGTAGGATGAGAAACTTTACACCCTGTTCCTCATACCTAGGTACTTAAGTAATATTCCAGCTGCCTGAAAATCGTAACATATTCGTAAGCATCCTGTACATGTTTACCAAGTTTACCGGAGCACATTTTCCCTGTAATTAATTCCCAGTTCAGATGCATCCACCTACTCGTGAGCTGCGATCAAAGCAACAACTACATCCGTTTTACACAATCTATATAAATGAGCGGCTTATGTACCTACGTGAGCTATTGTATTTTGTAGTAGGTATGTATATAAAGCTGGGTATTGATTCATCTATAAATAGTTGTGCGAAACTAATATCTGGTTAGTGGGTCATTGATTAAGTTGGTTAGTTTGATGTCTTGATGAGAATAGTTATGGTGTTTTCAGTAACACTAAGCTGTAGTTACTTTTAGGTATTCTTTTTTTCTTTTTCTTTAAAAAAAAAAAAAGAAAACGTTGCCCCACACTAGGAATTTCTCCTGTATCGTGGGTGCGTTTACAAACATTTAAACTCACATACACAAACAGCCAGACCCGGAACAACTATCTATATATATCTATCTATATATCCGGAACAAATATTTGTATGGCCTACAGAGGCCATACAAATATTTGTTCCGTGCGGGGATCGAACCCGCGACGCGTAGCGCAGCAGTCAATCGCTGCCAACCGTGCCGTCAAGTATTTTGATGGCTTATTTCCACGCGCTGATTTAATGGGTACTACGTCCCATCAGGTAACTTTTTGTTGACGTTGCTATTTTTTGTCTCTCTCTGGCACACTTATGTTTGTTACGAAAGAACCTACTTAATTAAGAATTTGAACAGAAAAATAACAGAGAGCAGAAATATCATGAAGAAGATTTGTGCCGCTAAAATCGTCTTTTTAAAGTGAAAACCCTTCAAAAAGTACTAGGCTTGCATGAATTCAATGTTACTATTTATTCTAATTGTTCCGCCTGCACACACAAAATCTGGGTAAGACCTACTTATTATGCAATCAGTTCCTTAGTGCAAAACGTTAGAATCCGGTCGGTTGCTGAATTATTTTTGTATTTATTTATTTTATTTTGTGGTAGCGTCCGACCGAAGCTCCGGCCACCTTCGGCCCAAATTCAGCCAAATTGAGCCGAACTTTTGACAGAACCCGAAGGTTTCTGGTGGTTTGGTTATGTGGGGCTTGCACACACTAAAAAACATCACCGTGCCTACTGTCACCTTGGTGGATGGGCCACGAGAACCGCTACGCATGACATTCGCGACCCATCCAACGCAGCCGGCCTCCGGCCACCAACTCCTTTGGCGATGTCCGGGCTCACCTGAGACATCGTCACCGCTCGCGATCTACGGACTAACCTAGGCGAGCCTGTAATCTGAAGATTGATCCGAGCGGCTGTTATTATTTACTACCCTAACATCATGTATTATCATAAAAGTGCTGCTGGAGCTCCCTAGTTGCAATTACTATTACTGTTGTTCTGTAAAACCTTACTTTCATATCCACATTTTCTCATAATAATTCCCGTCTGCTCCATTAAGTTTTAGAACCGAATTTGGTTTCTATTATTACGGAGATACCTATGTGGAACATCTGCTACATTTACATAAATGTATGTGGAGATTAATACCTGTGTATCTTGTAATCCTTTAGGTACCTACCTTTGAGCAGCTGGTACCTAACCATTACCTAGCCATCTACCAAGCTTTGAAACTGTACGTACCTATATTATCTGATGTCCATTCATCTGTAGATAATCCTTTTTTGATCTTACAACACCTGCGTATTTTGCTTTCGTTGATTCTTAAACAGTTTTGTCAAAAAAATGTATCGATGAAAGTTTAGTAAGGTTGGTCCGTGGATGGGTGACCAGAATTATATACCGAGTTTCCTCCGTGCCTCGGAAAGCACGTTAAGCCGTTGGTCCCGGCTGTAATTTGTAGATCTTTGACAGTCGTTACGAATACTCAGAAGCCAAAAGTCTGACATTCAGTCTTACCAAGGGATATCGTATTATCCAGTTACTGGGTTGTAGAGCTCAGATAAGCAGTCGCTTCATGTAAAATACTTGTATTCAGCTGTATCCGGTTAGACTGGAAGTCGACCTCAAGATAGTTTACGTAAAGGCTAGGCAGATAATGATGATGATCGATGAAAGATGAGATAAAGAGTAGAAATAACAATTTATTTTGACGTCGATTAATTATCGTCTGCGTAGCTTTCCCTTGCTATGTTCGGGACATCTTTCTGAATACCTGTATGTAACCATGGAGCGACTGCCTGTTGGAAAAACTTAGTTATAGGACAACACAATACTCCTTGGTAAGGCCAGTTGTCAAACTTCTGGGTTTCTCAGTACCCGTAACGATTGTCAAAGATGCACAAAAGACAGCCGGTCCGAGGCAAGGTGGAGTCTTCGCAAGCGTAAATTAATCGTCGATCGGCTCTTGAGACTGTTATTATTTACCTACCTACCCACGATAAATATTTTCAAATAATACATGAAATATTCTTGGAAAGACTTTACCTAGTTTTAAGGAATAAATATGCCTACTTGGTTTATAAGTCAATAACAAAACTCATTTGATGTTACGCACTTTGATGTTTGTGAAAGAGACTCAGGTACTTAAATAAGTTAAAGCTTTGAGATTTGGCTTGTAATTTAAAATTAACTCGTTAAGAAAATTTTAAGCAATCCATACCTCTAAAATGGCGTTCTTAATTAATTCTTATTAGTGTAAGTCATCATCTGCCTAGCCTTTTCCCAAACTATGTTGGGGTCGGCTTCCAGTCTAACCGGATGCAGCTGAGTACTAGTATTTTACATGGAGCGACTGCCTATCTGACCTCCACAACCCAGTAACTGGGTAATACGATACCCCTTGGTAAGACAGGATGTCAGACTTTTGACCTCTGACTACTTCTAACGACTGTCAAAGATCTACAAATGACAGCTGGGACCAACGGCTTAACGTGCTTTCCGAGGCACGGAGGAAACTCGGTATGTAGTTATGGTCACCCATCCACGGACCAACCTCGGCAAGCACGGCTTAACCTTAAAGATCGACCCGTGCGGCTGTTATTATTTAGCCACAAGCTCCTCATTCAATTCTTATTAGTGTAAATAACAAAGATAATTTCTTTCTTATGTAATCTTATTTTTGTATTAACTACTCGACTAAATGATTTTACTTAAGACTGGCAGAATGCTTTATGTTAAATACTGTTAGGTATTCAGCTGGACCCGGTTAGAATTGAAACAGACCCCAGGATAGTTGGGTAAAGATTAGGCAGATGATGATGATGAACCGTCCAGACATGTCAAATTGGTCTTACTTATACATAGCAAAATAAATATGTTACAATAAACAGACAAGGTCAAATTGAATACAGGAAAATAATTCTTATCACATAATATGTCCCCAAAATTACTCGAAATCAATACAAAATCAGCAACCTCTTAGTTAAATCCCGGTTCTTAATTAACAAACAACCACTGAACACTTAACAATGTTATTTAAATGAACCATTTCGTTAACATTTAACATTCCTGTAATCTGCTCCCGATCAATTAGTAGCTGAGAGTAAGGCGCGTCGTCCACAGAGCCATGCAAAAGTAACCAGTTACAAACTCAAATCAGTAGGTAGCTCAAATTTTGGCTGTCCGTAAACGATACCATCAACCACGAAGTAGTTGATAACGCATTAGACCCGACGTTCGATTCACTATCAATTCATCAAATTGCCGGAAAGGACACTCACAGACTTTTTTTTTTACGTTTTACTGACAGACTCCCACTGACTAAAACCACACGGTGCGCGTTTCTCCTCGTCAATTCTTGCTGGGGTCATCATCATCAGACTATATAGTTCCTACTGATGGGACACAGGCTTCCTCTATGAGAGAGAGTGGGCTGTAATCCACCACGCAAGCCCAATGCGGGTTGGTAGATGTCACATGTCTTCGAATTTTTAGTTCTATGACATGCCGGTTTCCTAACGATGTTTTCCTTCACCATTTTTAGAGCAGCGATGATGAAATAAATTACACAAAGTAATGCTTACTGCTCGTAAGTCGTGGATGACACAACTGGGCCACCGCTGCTCTCCTTGCTCGAGAGCTTGCTGGGTTGCGGGCATACAATTGCACTCTCCACAGACACCCCAGTAGAAGAATATTGGCCTCCCCCAAGCGTTGAAAACATCTCCGGGTCTTGTGCTTCACGCAATCAGTGCTATCCAGCTGCCTTCTCTAGTTTATCGATCTACCCAAAGAAAGGCCAGCCAATGCTACACCTTCTGGTACGTGATCACCACTCCAGAAACCTATCCCGCTCCGCTCCGCTCCCCTCGGCTATCCGTGTACTCTGGTGACCTACGTTAACATCTTAAAGCAGTATTGTTTTAATCTTATCCCAAAGTGGAAAAGAGATGGCGCTAGACATCCTCTATAGCTCCGTCTCTTCACAACTGGAGTGGCATTAGAACAATACTGATTTAAGATATCATGGTGGTCAAGATGGCCAATTCCTCGGGCTATGTTGGTTAACCCCAGGTTCTCCTGCTGTTTTCTGCTTATCAGATTCTGGAAACTGCTGTAACATGCAATTGATGCAATTTGTTTAACAAATCCAAGCACCCAGTACATACTACCGTGACCATATTAAGGTTGCACTGTTTACACGATTTTTTTTACTGTTGGGAAATCATCAAATGACCCCCTCCTGAGCTCTCCTCCGCGGAGCGCAGGGGAGTGTCAGACTTGTACTGACTGAAACCCATCCATGTTCCTTCTTAGCCCTTTGTGTTCCAGGGCCACAGTATCTCTTTCGAACAGGCAGGCATCGGACCTCTTGGACCTCTACTGATTTGCTGACATCTCCTTGAGGCGCGCGTGGAACACGAACGCGCCGTCGACACGGCCTGTCGTCATAAGACGGACGGACGGTGAGCTAGCCCATTACTCACCGTCCACAGGCCCGCGCCCTGTATACACTTTGAGTAGCGTCATGAAGGTCGGCCCTTATTATCCCAATTTACCCTCATATTAATTTACACCAAACCGACGACCATCGATTTCCAATACCTTAACTTGTTTGTTTTAAATGCATCATGTCCTTTGTTTTGACAGTTAAAAGCTTTGCTATTATAATTTACTTATGTGTTGAATTAATTAGTACCTATGCTATAGGAACGACAAATTGAAATACTGAAGATCTCTGGTTCTTCAGTATTTCAATTTCACGTATTTACTTCAACATAAAATCTGTCACTGACCGGCAAATTGCAAAAAACGTTAGAAAAATTGTATTTCGCGGGCCACCCTGTCGCTTCTAACTCAAGACTAAGATAAGAGTATTGTAATCTGTCAGGCAATTCTCGTATTTTATGAACATGCCATTCTTAAAAATGCGAAGAATTGCCTATCACTCCCTCGAAGAATGACCTCTACCGATTCCAAGAAAATAATGCCACAATCTTTCAATCTTTTTTGATGAAATGATTACACATTGGGCTGCACTTCGCTATATCATAAAAAAAAAACAGAACAGTCTAAGGTCAACTTAACGACCTACCTTCGTTACTCATTAAAATGCTCACAAGGCTAAAATAATTTTAGATTCGGACTGATATCTCATTAAAATTCAACCTTTTTTAAAATAAGCTTATATTCAATTTCATTAATTATTTTCGAGATTTGCTTTATGATGTTTACATACTGAATAAATCTAATCCAAATCCAAATCTAAATCCTAATTTAATTAATAAGTAATTAGACGTTTCGGTTAAGGATTATTAGGTTACATAACACACCTAACAGGGTTACTTAATTAATAATAATAACTCTGGTATAAAATTAATTAAAAAGAATTAATTAATAATAAAAAAATAATTAATTTAGATGTTAGGTTTGCGCTACTTAATTTTATTAAATTGAAAACTTAATAAATGAAATGTACATTGATATCAGACTGGTTACGTCCTCCAGGAATGTGAAATGCACTATAATGTCACACGAGTGCCTACCACTGTAGGTGTATGTACTCGTATGAGAAGCAATAAAACCAGACAAGCAGATAGTGCAAAAACCCTCATGAAAATGTTGACATTAGCCTTTTTATTTATTGTATTTTTATTTAGTTCACAATTAATGCACACAATAAATAAAGAAAGGAACAGAAAAATTGATTTAAAGGTGAAGCTTATTTGTAAAGCAATCTATTTCAGCATATTTTACTGCCCTAACAGAAAATATTTCTTCTGATCATACGATGACTAATCCTACTAAAATTATAAATGCGAAAGTTTGTGAGGATGGATGGATGGATGGATGTTTGTTACTCTTTCACGCAAAAACTACAGAATGGATTTGGATGAAATTTGGCACACGGGTAGATTATAACCTGGATTAACACATAGGATACTTTTTATCCCGATAGTATGTTCCCGTGGGACAATTATCGAACTCCACGCGGGCGGCGCCGCGGGCAAAGGCTAGTTGGCTAATAAATACGACTTGACGAGTTTGACGACACGGTTGGCGCAGTGGATATGCGATTGACTGCTGCGCTGCATGTCGCGGGTTCGATCCCCGCACGGAACTAATTTTTGTAAGGCTCGCAGATAGTTGTTCTGGGTCTGGCTGTTTGTGTATGTGAGTTTAAATTCGAGAAAATCATAGAGTGGGGCAAAGAGCAAAAAAAAACCGTTACACTCTGTGATATGTTTTTTCTTTCTTTCATCGCCTATTACTGATCAACAAACAATCACAAAAATAAGTGATAACATGATAGAACATAAAATGACGTAATATCACATCTCATCAAAACTAGTGTCTGGCATTACATTACACCTACGCTTACAGAAGCTTCAACAAACTTCAACGGAACCATAAAAATCGTGTTTGTATCAACATGTACGAAATGTTGATACAAACATGGTTTTTATGGTTCCGTACCAAAAGCGAGAAAACGGGATATTACGGACGGGAACCTTTGTGAGGGAACTACTTATCCCACTTACTTCTATTGCTGTAGGTAATCAGATGAATTGTTTATAGGACAGTAAAAAAGGAGGTATGTAAGCACCTACTAGTATATCATGTCATGGCAATAACATAATTCAAAAATAAAAAAGGTTAAAGAAAAAAATGTTTCTGTAGTGCGTAAGGTGGCCTGGTAGAAAATGTCCAAGGCACTAAGTTCGCATTTGTATAGCGTTTTCATGGTTGTGCGTTGTTTCATCGCTAATTGTTCAATCGAATTTTGTTTCACAATTGTTTCTCATATTATCGTTTCATAGAATAATTCAATCAATTGGCAGAATACTTACTTTGAAGAAATTTAAATAATCGATTTTTGTTTCAAATAAAGTTTAATGTTAGAATATTCATATCATAGAATAACAAATCAAATATTATTTATCCACATATTGTTTGTTTCACATAAAACTTATTACGAAAAAAACAAATTAATCGACAGACAGTTTCTAAAATTCAAAACTTTGAAAAATGCATACCCTCCTACAAAATTACAACACCGGGTTCTCAAAAATAATGCGGGTAAATTATTGTCAAGCAGGAAAACAATCTTGTTATTCTCACTAATGGCGTCCATGCCTGTTGCATGCAGCATGCAGCAAGCATGAGACTTGCAGCATGCATGCAAGCAAGCATGCAACTTGCAGCATGCATGCAAGCATGTAACATGCAACAGGCAAGGTTTCTGTCACGGCTCCGGCGCTGCGGGGCTCCGGCGGCCCCACGCAAGTTTCATCCCTCCGCGCCTACGCAGGCTTAAATTACACTCTAGGGGTAGGGCAAACAAGACTACGTGGAGTCTGTTTTGCAGCCATTCGTTTCTGTCACTAATTTTTGTAGTACAACATATTGACGTTTAAAGACAATATTTTAATTTAAGGTTAATAATTTCGTTGAAATAAAATACGGCTTATGTTTAACATAACACCAGATAAAGTAAATATAACCTTAAAAAACATTTTTATACTGCCTAAAATAGTAAATGATCACCAGAAATAGTAAATGATCACCAGAATTAAAAACCTGAAAATCACAGCTCCGAACTAAGGCGTAGTCGACGGAGCCCCGCTACGCGGGGCTCCTATTTCTTTCTGCAGGGTTTAAAGTAACCTAACACGAAGGGGATGTCGGGGTCTTAGTTCGCTCGCTCCGCTCGCTCACTAGACCCCGCCATCCCCTTCGAACCTAACCTGTCCGAGTCGGGGTGCCCAATATCCCGAGCTCGCTTTGCTCGCACTTGCTTCCTAAGTTCTTCTTGCCACAAAATTTGGTGATCATTTACTATATTTGGTCTTTGAATACAATTTTTTTGGTGTTTAGTATTTTTTTTTGGGTAACGTAGCTTAGGATCTCAAAGTATTTTTTGGTGCTCATTATATTTAATCCCATAAAATACTATGGAAACATACATCGAACAAACAATATTCGTTGAAAAATAATTCTGCTGTTTGATAAGTTGGTCAAATAAAAAAATGTGTTTGTAAAATTCTTTGAATTGTGTTTCTGTAAAATATTTTTCATTCAAATAAATAGTAGTCGAAACAAAAATATTCGAAATAAAAATACGGGGACTAAACATTATGTGAAACATTTTCTGGGAAACGAAATTCTGTCAAATTTCTGTCTGCGAAACAAGGTGACACCCGTTTTCATACTTTTCTTTTAAGTTTTAACGAATAATCAAACGTAACTTACATTCATTTTGACAATTCGTACATATTCAGTGTGTTATTTTTGTCGACCAGACGAATTTGTTAACGTTGCAGTAGTTGATTGTGATGGAAAACGCGTTTGCAATGCATTGCTGTATTTTGTTTGTTTATGTTAAAGTAGTGGATTCTGATCGAAAGCGCGTTTGCAATGGAGGTTGCACCATAGAGGACCGGAGCCTGTGGACGGTGAGTAATGGGCTAGCTCACCGTCTTTCCGTCTCATGACGACAGGCCGTGTCGACGGCGCGTTCGTGTTCCACGCGCGCCTCAAGGAGATGTCAGCAAACCGGAAGGGGTCCGAGAGGGCCGATGCCTGCCAGGGTTGCGGGACTGTTCGAAAGAGATACCGCGGCCCTGGAACACAAAGGGTGAAGAAGGAACATGGACATGGGTTTTAGTCAGTACAAGTCTGACTCTCCCTCCCGCTCCGCCCAGAGCGGGAGGTACACTATGGTATAAATCTATGATACGAAACCACAGAGTACCGTGTTAGGGTTCCGTACCCAAAGGTTCAAACTTCGCTGTCCGTCCGTCTATCCTGTCTCATGAACCGTGATAGTTAGCAAGTTGAAATTACTATAGATTATGTATTTTTGTTGCCGCTATAACAACAAATACTAAAAACAGAGTAATTTTTTTTTGCTCGTATATGGTACGGAACCCTTCGTGTGCGAGTCCGACTCGCACTTGGCCGGTTTTTTATTTGATTAAAACGTTCTGACGTTGCAGCGTACACAATGGCTCTTCTGCTGTATTCAGGGAGGGCGTCCTTTGTATTTTTTTACATTCACGATTTCACGAAAATGAGAGCAGCGAGGTTTTACACGAGAACAAAAAACCTCTAAAAAACCATAAATAAAATAATCCAAGCGTCGTAGCGTCGGGGGTCCGCTTTGTTTTGTGCTTGTACTAAGCGATCTACTTAGCGGTCCCCCGACGCTACGACGACGCTTGGATTATTTTATTTATGGTTTTTTAGAGGTTTTTTGTGTCGGGGGTTTTTAAATTTTTTAATTTAATTTTTATTTCATGCTTTTTAAACTTATTTTATTTTATCTTAGCCTTGACTGTCTTGTTTTCGGTGTTGCGCCTCTTCTCGCTAATTAAAGAAAACAACGAAAGTTATAAGTTAAAAAAAAACCGAGCTTTTAGGGGGGAGCGGGGGGGGATGCAGTCCCCCCCGGCGATGTCCATGGCTACAAGTAACAAGATTTCGAATTTCAAATCGACCAGACCTGTTGAAGTTGTTTTTTCCCTTCAACTAGAAAAGAGATGATAACCTTCAAACGGCTGAGCAGATTTTCTCGAAACTTAGCTAAGAACACTCTCGATTAAAACACCTTTCAAACGAAACTAATTTTATCAAAATCGGTTCATCCGTTTAGAAGCTACGATACCACAGACAGACACACAGATACACAGATACACAGACACACAGATACACAGATACACACGTCAAACTTATAACACCCCTCTTTTTTGGTCGGGGGTTAAAAAAGAAATAAACTTGTAATAAATTCTGAATGGCGTTGCTTTGTAAAGTGTAGAAACATTACTGATAGATGGCTGTGCTTGTATATTTTTCTACTCAACTTAAAGATGGTTCATAACAGTTCACGAAAGAGAGGAAATAGACAAGTAATAAAATGTGGTTTTACTATAAACGTGAGTCATCTTGTACGGCTAATAAAGGCTGATTTTCAATCGCCAGATCTATTTGGCAGTGCTTCCATAAAAATCTGAAAGACGTCTGAAAGTTCTTGTATGACAGCAGCAGGACAGTACAGGCTATTTAACAAAAAAAATCGAATAGGCCGGCCCGAAATAAGTAAGACGAAATAAGTAGTAAATCAATCCTTAAATAAATAATGTATTGCTGTCCTTAAAAAAGGTCAAAATAATAATAGGTACTATTTCATATTCCTTTGATGGCATTAGGTAAGTGGTTACCTATTTCAAGTTTCTTAGTTCGTCTGTACCCATTCCAAGTTTACATTAGCGATCTTTATACTTTAATACTATTGAAAATGAGAATTTCTATTATGAAAATGTGAAACTTAGTAATTTATTTATGTTTTATTGAACGAGATATGAAATGAGGATGATGAATGATTTTAAACAAATACATTTCCAAATTTTTAAAAGGGTCTTATTATTTTTACATTGAATAACGTTTTGGAAGTTAACAGCAAAATACATTTCAGTCTTACACAATTTTTCAGCGAATACGACAGAATAACACCTACAGACATTTACTACTTCATACTTAAACTTATTAAACTTAGGTACTTACCTATTAAAAATACCTACTCCTAACTTGTATACCTCAGCTTCTGACTGTACGCCTTATATAGGTAAGCACGTTAGTCCCAGATCCGAAGGATGGCAAAGAGCTTCGTTAAAACTGATATTCGATATCATTCAATGTTCCGACGTTGGAAATTCTCAAAGGTGGAGCCGTGGAGTTCAGAATAATTAATAACAGCGCCATAACGGGTGGATTAACGCGATGCACTCACTGACGACACGCGTTATTACGATATTATGGTTGTTTGGGGTGATGAAAAGATCGTAAAATGCTTAAAAATAAATAAAAAATTGTGCGTGGAGTCCCTCCGCGCGGAAGAAGTGAAACTTCGTAATACTACACGCATGCGTTCGAGTGCCACGCATTCACTCTCGCGCTGTCTCTTTCTATTCCCCCTCTATGGTACCGTTAAAGTTCAACGAAAACTTGTTGGAAGTCGCATAAGAAGTTTCACTTCAAAATGTTCATTTTTTACCTATCATCATCTGCCTAGCCTTTTCTCAAATATATTCGGATCGGCTTCCAGTCTAACCGAGTGCACCTAAATACCAGTATTTTACTGGAGCCTCAGCCTCGCTTAGTGTATTTGTGAATAAATGAAGTACCTACATTATACAGTTTGAGAGACATAATATATTAACCCCGCAAGCTATAAGAATAGGCTGAATAGTACAGTCCCCCTGAAAAAAGTAATTTCAGTAAACTGATTGGTAACGCTTTCGCACGGTTCGCTTCGCGCAATTGAAATAAAACAAAAAATATTCGTAGCAAAATATTAATTTGCGATTCCGATTCTGTAAAGGAAAAAATATGTGAAGCTTGGAAGCATATAATCACAGGATAATAGCAGGAAAATACTGGTATGTAAAACCTCTATTTTTGAGCTAGGTTAAAATAATAAAAAAAAAAACATTGATATACATTTCATCAAACGAACCGTTTCTTTGTTTAATTTCGAAGCAAGGAGAGGTATACTCAATATTTCCATAATTTGAAGAAATATAGGTAAATTCTGAATTTTCATAATTGGGTCCAAAACACCAGAATCTCTTTTCTTAATCAAATCCGAGGACAAATCCCGAAAATTAATAATATCTCAAGTTTACTCGAAACCTGTGACATCTGTTTATTTAGATAATGACAAAGTTTCGTAATTAAATAAGTTATCATATTATGATTAGTCTTGTCTCCAAAATTGTCGAAGTTATTTTTAGAACGTTTCATCATCTGCCTAGCCTTTTCCCAAACTCTCTTGGGGTCGGCTTCCAGTCTAACCGAATGCAGCTGAGTACCAGTATTTTACATGAAGCGACTGCCTATCTGACCTCCACAACCCAGTAACTGGGTAATACGATACCCCTTGGTAAGACTGGATGTCAGACTTTTTTTGGCTTCTGACTACTCCTAACGACTGTCAAAGGTCTACAAATGACAGCCGGGACCAACGGCTTAACGTGCTTTCCGAGGCACGGAGGAAACTCGGTATGTAATGATGGTCACCCATCCACGGACCAACCTCGGCAAGCACGGCTTAACCTTAAAGATCGACCCGGGCGGCTGTTATTATTTAGCCACGAGCTCCTCGAGCTATTTTTAGAACGTTTGCGCCGTGGTATATAGTATTTCAAATGACTGCAAGTTGACGTTATACCGCGCACCGCGCACGTAACTGGACCATGGAGTTATTCGAAAACATGTTATTTTTTTTAAAGAATATGTAACCATGGCACAAACTCGAGAATCCAATTCTCAGCAGAGGGCTGCTGAGTAGGTATGCTGAAAGCTGAACTAGGCAGACAATCATGATAATGATGAATTATCATCATTAATTTAATTATATGATCATTAATATGATTGTGATGACAGAAACATAACACTCAATCGCTTATTGATTATACACTTACGTTTAATAAAGCCACGTAGGCTTTATTAACGTAAGTGTAACGCGGCCGTACCTCTATATAAAATCTGAATGTACACGTATAACGATTCAATTAGGCAAACCGTTTCACATCAAAGACTTCTCTTTACAATTATCTTCTAATTAACTTGCTCGCTGCTTGCATATACAATTAATAAAGTAAAGTATACCTAATAATTATGAAAAATATTCTGAATAAATTGACGATGTACGAGCAACTTAGAGATTCCCAACAAGTTGGGGTGTGGACCGCTCGGGGCTATCGCAGCGTCTTTCAAGCCGCCTTTGCGAAATGATAAAACTTTTAATTCTGTGTTGAAATATGAAGATACATAATTTAGCTTTGGATATTTTAGAAGACTTTTTTTCGATGTTTATAAAGTTAATGAATCGTTAGAGCGCTTTCAGACTAGCGTATTTTTCTGCGGGTACAAGGTTGTATCGGCCTACGCGCTTACACGCACGCGGCGCACATATTTTATGCATCACAAATCTTCAGAATGCTTTGCACCTATGAGCAGTAGCATAGGCCTACTCGATCCTTTCATTTCACGGGGCTGATCCTCTATGTCAATCTCCTCGCAATAGCTTTTAAGACGTTTCCTCATATTATAGTTACAATGTTCTTATTAAAGAACTAGTATGATGTTGACTTTACCTGTTAGTAACAGGTACACAGGTACAGGGATACGGGTGCTAGTAATTTGGGTAACAGCCTGTTACTTGCTAAACTTGCCTACAATATTGAGCGAGAATCATAGAGTAAAAGAAAGATGGCGGCCTCGTGTCGGCAAATGTAATACGAATGTTCATTTTGACATTTACGATCCACAATCCAAATAACATACGAAAAATACTTACTATAGTAGCAGCCAAATTCTTCTGTCCTTACGTGTCCACATGAATTGAATAAAGCTGTATAATAAAGAAATCTAAAAACAAATGCCGGCGTCGCGTTTCGCCGTACAAATGGGACCCAGCGGGGCGTCTGATATCATCAGAGTGAATTATCACGTCGTTCCACTGTCATGACAATCTCGTAACACTATAGAAGTATTTGGGGGTACCGTTATTGAATATTTTTTTGGTTGAATAATTGGTGACATGGGTTTTGGGGGCTATTTGTTGAGATATTATCGATGTAGGTGTTGTCCCAGGGAATTCAAAACATAGTAATCTGCTTAGCATTTTCCCAACTACATACACAAAACACCAAATGCAAGAACAAAAATCATAACCTTCCTTTTTGGTTCGCCGTAGTTGGGCAAACCAAAACGCGGTTTTTTATGAGTAGTCTATAACAGCCTTATTTTATCGTATTTTTGTAAATACACAGTTTAAAACCGTTAAATCTGGTTTTTAAAAATTGCTTGGGGAACAAAATTTTTAACACATACACGGTGTAAATCACCTCATCACGAAGCCGTCAACCAAGCATTCTGTACATGAAACTAAGTAACTTTACGCAAAAATTATTGCTGGGAAACGACTTTTTTATGGGGTATGTAAAATCATGTTTTGTGGTAGAACTCAATGTAACGCACTCAAAACATTAAGCTGATGGACGGATTGAATAGTACGGGGGTCGTGGAAGTGTTTAAAGTAAAAATCTTACATTAAAAACTTGTATTTAAAAAAATACTTGTCAAGAAGTTGGAACTTTGACCCCTAATATCTCCGTAACTAGAAGGTTCCCAGGTATGGTGTAGAACAAAAAAATGATCGCAATGACAGGGAGAACCAGTGCCTTTCGGCTTCGTTAAGAGGTGTTTTACACCCTTTATGTAGTTCTGTACCTAGATACACTACAAGGTGTTGTTTTGCATCCTCGTCAAAATTCAGGAGGTTGTCACAAAAGACATAAATGATCAATTAAAATTACGATAAGCACCTATTTAATTATTAATAAACGCTGATTTTTTTGGTTGTTTAAGTTTTTCAGTATATCAGAATAACCCCTTTAACGTGGTTTAGGGAATAAGAAAGTATCGAATAAACGTTAAATTAGTTCGAAATTTTGTGTGGTACGCTGTTATAGAGCGAGAATCAGACGGGCCGCGTTTAAAACACGGGTGGTTCACACTTACCGAGTTCCGTAAATGACAAAAAAAAAAATACCTATGCATTTTATTATTGATTCGGGACGAGAATCATTAGCATAGTTACCTTCTTGAATTTGATGAGGATGCAAAACAACACCTTGTATAGTAAGTTAAAGTAATTAGGTACTTGAGTTTAGGTAATTACTTATGCAACCATTTTTTTTGCATAATCAAGAATTTAAACGAAGTATGGTTGTGCGTCAGTGTCGATACTACTCTGTATAATCTGTGATCTTTTAAATCATGCAAATTAACTTAAATTAATCAACAACCAGCTCTTAAATAGCTTATTGTATAAAAATGAACAGTTTATTTGATACCTAATCCATATTTATTAGTTCAATAAATAACATGTTTTAAAATAAGCAACAGATTTATAATCAAATTGATTGAATTATAAAGATTGATGACTCTAAAACTGCACTGAATTGGCTTATAATATAGGTGACTAAATCAAGTTATTTTATGAATTAATTTATCTATCAAAATTTATAATTAAGATAAAAAAGGTACATAACGTTTAAATCATGTTTAAATACGTCAATAGCCCACGTCCATAGGTTAAAAACAAATGCCATGTGATCTTAAAATTATACAGCATAAACAAAAAAAAAACTGTCAGTTCATCCATTTAGTAACTACGATGCCACAGACAGACACACCACCACGCTAAACTCATAACACCTCTCTTTTTGCGTCGGAGGTTAAAATAACACACAGATGTAAGCCTTGTGACCGGGGGTTATATACCATACATTTTCTCTTTCTTGTACTTGATTGACTGAAATTCAGTCACTCGCAGCCAAAAGTGTACTCATGTCACCAAATGAAAGGGCACATGTTGACCTTTGTCAAGGCATATGATTCCTTATCATGAAGACGCTTCTGCCTCAATTTGATTGCATGTTGACCTTCTCCAGAAGTGTTGGCAAAGTAATACGAGTAGAATCTGTTATATTTAGAAATGGCATTTCAGGACGTGTGATGTAATTACTTATGCCATAGGAATAAAATAAAAGGATTTGAGAAATGTCACGGAACCAAATTCCGTTTAATAAATGCTAAGATGGAGTGGAAATGGGTATATTTAACTTTGGCATTTCATGAGAGTTGGATATTGCTTAAGAGCGTTTACACTTTACGGCATTTCATACAAACTTTTATTTTCCAAAATGACTGAACCGCTGACTTATAATGTAACTTTATAAGCACAAGCAGAATACATACGTCTAAAAATTTACTAAAAAACATTTTCTAGATGTCTTCAAAAAAAGAAAAGATACTTGGAAATTTCTGTTTCTATATATAATCGGTCTAATTTACATGTAACACTATTTTTCGAAAATGTTTTTAGTAACTTTTTAGATCTATGAATCCTACTTATGCGTATGAAGTTTCATTAAAATCGGTTCATCAGACATTTCGGAGAATAAGAACTTGAAAGTTTGTATGAAATATCCTCATGTGTTATAAACGCTCTTAAGCAATTACGCTCCTCAGACGGGTAAAAATAAGAAAAGTTAGATACTTTATGAAAACAATTATATTAAATTTTATTTACTGTTATTTTTAAGCCGTATACAGACATTGCGAGGCATGCGACGCAAACAACGCACAGCGAATGCCTCGCAAGCTGTGTACCTTTATATTCTTGGCGAGGCGTGTGCTACGCACGTGCGAGGGCGAGCCAACGTATCGCCGAGGCATTCGTAGTGCGCCGTTCGTGGCGCATGCCTCGCAAAGTCTGTATCCACCTTTAGATAACTAGTCAACAACCCGATACAAATACCCGGACAACGATTTAGTTTATAGACGTCCAAACATTTTACAAAAAAACTTATTTACTATGGGTTATAAATAACCCATGTAATAGGAGCGCGCCTATTGCCATCAACCGGGCACAAATCCAGACTCCGTGGCTGCTACTGAGAAATTCCTAATGGAAAAACCCAATAACACTGAGCGACCTGAGAATCGGTGCTCGGCTGTGACGCTGGCGACCGCTATGCAACAAATGCGCTTTAATTATAAGTTATTAAAAGCTAATAAAACCATTCCCTTTACAAAATAATAAATTTAACGATACTAAAACTTTTTTACAACAATTATTGATTTCGGTCTTCATACACACTTAACAACAAAAGAATATTAATTTTATACGATAAGTAAGTGATGCGCCCGTACGCAGAGCTGTCTCGAGCAAAAGTAGGTGTCGAACGGCATACTAATGGATCTGGATATTTTAGGTCTTTCTGTCAGTTGATTTTGACAGTTCGGCTAACAGTCTGTCAGTTCGGTCACATTGATGATGTTTCCTTATATTATAATAACTTTTAATGGTTTGGCTTATAGCTAATAAAAAAAAAGCTTATGAAGTTAAAAGCTATAAGTGTTTGTTATTAATTCCTTTCTCGCACAAGTGGGGATAGCACTGAGCTGAAATGGTTAGGGATCTTCCCTTCTGAAGGGTGACTATAATTATATGCATTGTGAGACACGATAGGAAATAATGCATCGTAATTGTGGTTATTTTCGCATAATTTGACCGAAAACTGTTTAACGAATTCTCAATGATGAAATGAATAAAAGAGACACTAATAGTATATCGTGTCATAATATGCACAATCAAAATTTATGAGCTCAAGTTTAATATAAATTACCTACTAAACCACTCAAATCAGGTTACGGCAAAACGATTAAGCTTTATTCTAGTCGAAAACACTGTTCAAGAAACCTTTTAAGATTTACGCAACACAAAGATCTTCACAAAAAATTAAACCAAAACTGGTAATAAAAATGTAAAAATAACTTATTTGTTGTTGACTTTAGACTCTTCGCTCCAACCGGTTCAGAACAAATCGATCCCGGTGTTTGTCGTAAAACAACTTTGACTATCAGAAACGCGCAATGTTTAACAATTTCGTCCGATCCCTTGTAAACTGATTAAACTGTGAACGTCAAAAGTTCAACACATCAAAGATGACAGCGACGTTTATTGGCTGTTTGATTTTTGCCTGCGATAACACTTGAATTTTAATGGTATTTTTTGACTTGATGATTTAATAACCTTGGTTTTTTATGTAAAGAATTTTATCAGTAAGTTTTAGTATATGGGTAGTGGTGGCTTTCTCAGTAGACTTAATTCTTAATCCTAAGCTACCTACAGCAAAGATTTAGATTTTGTAAATTTAATTTATATAAATAACATTTTTTCAATCTTCGGCTATCTTGGTTTTATTAGCTTGATGACATATCCATCATAGTTTTTATTAAAGTTTAATAAAAGCAAAAAGAAAATAGAATGAATTCATAAGCACTTACTTACCCTTTTTTTTTGCTTTTTATGAGCGAGCAACTTGACCAATGACTCACACAATATTACATAAACCAGCTATTCGTGTGGCACATCGGAAAAATCTGTCCAATCTGTGGACACAAACACAACCCTAAATAAACAGGTCCGACAGCAAAATTCAGTAACTGTCTCACTTTGTTCGTAAATTATGGCGACCGCACTTCGCCCTCTCGGGGCTATATATAGACCGCGTGTATTCATTGAGCTAATTCATGTGGAGGTAATTCTTGTTGCTCATGGAGGCTTTCATCGTAGCTCGCTGTTATGGAAATGTTTTATTTTTAGCCACTTACGCACGTGCTATAAATGTTGGTCTACATTTAGTTAGGTATACTGTCGCAAGCATGTGTATTTTTATCCAACGTTGAATGTGTTTGTGCATATATTATGTAATTTGGTGGCTTTTATACCTACTAATTATATATCTTCTTTGTTTAAGTTAATACAAAGGAAACATGCGTGGGGTTTGTTTTAATTTAGATATAATATTTATGCACTTAACTGATTTCATGATTATTATTTTCCTAGTAATGTTATGACATGCATGATATATGCATTCCTTAATACCTATGTAGTTATACATATAATCCATACTAATATTATAAATGCGAAAGTCACTCTGTTTGTTTGTTTGTATGTTTGTTACCTTTTCACGACTAAACGGCTGATCGGATCTTAATGAAATTTGGCAAGAAGATAGATTTTAACCTGGAGAAGGACATAGGCTGTATATCATCACGCTACGACCAATAGGAGCGGAGTAGCAATGAAAAATGTTTCGAAAACGGGGAAAATGTGTCGCAGACGAAGTTGCGCGGGACAGCTAGTATTCTCATATATTGTAGCTAAGTTTAAGAGCGTTTATGCTTTACGATATTTCATAAAAACTTTCAAGTCCTTATTTTCCGAAATGACTGAACCGATTTTACTGAAACTTCATAAGCTTATGAAACATTTTCGAAAAATAGTGTTACAGTTTAATTTTATACCGATTAGAAATTATCTATAGAAACAAAAATTTGTAATGATCTTTTTTTAAAATAAAAAGATCATAATGACAATGAATATGAAAATAATAATGATAATAAACATTTCGAAATATTTTAGAAACTTTTTAGACCTACGTATCCTGCTTTATGCGTTCCTATTAAATTTTATTAACATCGATTCAGTCATTTAAGGAAAATAAAGACTTGGAAGTTGGATGAAATACCGTAGGGTCTAAAAGCTCTTAATATCACAATGAAGAGACGCACAGCCAGTACAATATTAAAAAAAAACAGGGACTAAATTCTAGCACATCTTGATTTCCCTGGAGATCCCACGCAAGAAGGTTAGACATCTCGCTCTGAGTCAAACTAGATAAGACAAATCATCGCTAAGGAGACCCTTTAATAATTTAACAAGAAACAAAAAGAGAAGTTATAAGAGTGTTCTTTTTACTTCTCTTTATTACGAAGGATCTGGCTCTGGATTACGAAGCTAAGGTATCAATATTAACATAGACTGACTAAACTCTAGGCCATGCAAAAACCGGGTTGTTTTAAGAAACCGGTTTTTTCGGGTTTCTTGTTTACAAAACCGGATAAAAACCGGTTTTTTCGGTTTTTTCGGTTTTTGCAATCTTTATTAAAAAATGTGTAGAAAAAAAATTTAAATGCTAAAGCCTATTCAAAATAATTTTGTTACGTTTATCTTACCTATGTTTATAATAATGACAATTTGTTTGGACTTCAAAAACGACTAAAAATCAAAATAAAAATATTTTTTTCTTCATGCATAACATAGAATAAAACTTATTATTTAGGTAAACAACATAGTCTAAAAATTTAGGGCACTAAGACTAACATACAAAATTAGGAACATTTGGTAGGTAAACACAAAGGTCTAAAATCTCAGAGTAAACAGCAAGAAACCAAAGGCGTTTGAGTAAAAGTGGCATGATTTTTCTAAGTCTACGGCCACTAATTAAATTTCTTTACCTATTAGTAATAACACAGTAAGACATTAATTTTAATATTTCCAAAATGCATCGGAGCCGAGATATACAGGGTGAATTTTTTAACTGGGTGGTAGGCCAAAACAGAAACTATGAGGAATAATGAAAAACGATCAAAGAAGCCAGGAGCCCGATTTAAAAAAAATATGCTTTTGCCATTGGTTTTGTGAAAAATCAATATTCCTAGCCAGGAATCGAACCCGTTAATTTGAAAAAAAACGCACCCTTTACCCCGTTCGATAGTGTCGCTGCTAAGTATCGAATTCTGGAATGTAATAGCATACGGCAAACGATAGGAAATAGTTAATTTTTGATAAAATACATAAGAGTATGCAAACTGCTAGTAGGAACAACACAACTTTGCAATCAGATATTTCAGCTCCGATATAATTTTCGGAAAAAATATTTTAGGAGTCATTACTATCATACATTCCACTATACGTGAGCATCTTTGTGGCCGCTGTGAAAAAAAAACATGTCACTAGTCCATACAAACTTACCCAATGCCCTTTAAGTACTTGGATCTACACTACTACACTGGGTCAATGAGAAGCAAAATAATGATATGGACATGGATAGGGAGCGCAGGGCATTGACGGTAAGAGGTAATATGCTTTCTCGCAGGTTTGCGCGATGCTCACGTGATATTAAAGTCACACTATTTAAAAGCTATTGCCAAACGTTATACACGTGCAACCTGTGGAGCAATTACACCTAAAAAAGCCTGCAATTCTCTGCGCGTCAGGGGTTTGTTGGGACTTCCATGGCGGTGCAGTGTCTCCGGCATGTTCGCCAACCACAGCACGGACAGCTTCTAGGCGGTGCTTCGCAAGAAGAACGGCGTCCCTGCGGTCTCGGGTAAAAAGTAGCACCGACACACTTCTGAGCGTGGTATCGGACAGAGTGGACAGCCAAATCCTGAGGCCAATGCCTCATGCTGTCGCTTATGCATGTCCAAAATAATAATCATTTTAAATTTTACTAACATAGCTGTAAGTATCTGCCTTCTAACACAATAAGAACTGACTTTTGACAATTCATGTTTGCTTAGTCTGTTGTTTGAGAAAATTATTATTAAATCGATAAGATAGACAGATAGATAGATCAATAGGAGAAACATAACTTGTTGTTCAATATTTATAGTGTGTAATTTATTGTTTTCCCTAATATTTATTTATTAAAAAAGATATAACCAAAAACCGAAAAACCCGAAAGAACCGGTTTTACTATCCCAAAAAACCGGGTTTCAAATCAGTCGGTTAACCGGTTTTTTCGGTTAACCGGGTATCCGGTTTGCATGCCCTACTAAACTCATATCAACTGCTGTCATTGGTCGGCAGAAATAAACAAATTCGCAGTTGCCTTTCAGCCAATCAATTTTTTTTTTTTGTTTGTAGCACCAATGTGACTTTTGATGACACACATTGTCAAACTGAACTGACATTGTATTTGCAATTTGAATTGAATTAGTGTTTATAAGCCCTCCCTTGAGCAACCTCATTTAAATTAGTCAAGAACTATTGGAGGTATAATTACACATATTTTAAACACGCGAAATGTTGATTAATAACAAGACTTTCTTGTAACTTTATTGTTGTTGTGTTGTAACAAGACAAAAACAATAAAGCTTTTGGTGACAAAAACTTGGCGAGAGAACAATTTCGCTTCAAATATAATTCACGTCCAAACAATATAATCGTTTTCGACAACGTGACACCAGCTTCTGCTTTAACAGAGGTTCCCAAAATAAATCCTGCCATTACCAATAATGCCCAAAAACAGAATCTTACCCAACTAATCTCTCTTTTGTTCTTATAGCTACAGAACTTTCACAGTGAGTATGTATACAGTGTCTATCAGGAAATATATATGGGGTCATAAATAAATGTAGGTATGCTGTTGTTATAATTAATGTTGTGGTAGGGGCAGACAAATTTCATAATAGGAGATAAATAATCAGCTGGCCATGTCCCATACAAGGCAATTCAGGACCAACCATGATAACACGACCAAAATGTATGGGCCAGCTGATAATTGTTTCGGGATTATGATATAAAGAAAGTAGTTCAATTTGATCCACCCCCTTAGAATGCAATGCATTTCATATAGACGGTATATAGTATAGTGTCACTACTTTCAAAGTGTAGGGCCGCAGGGTATAAACCCCTGTGGACGGCTTTTATCCCCAAATTGGATTAATTATCGCTTACGAACGAACAACAGCGGGGATCGAACCGATGTAGTCTGTTTATAGGTTTTTGTTATTGCAATTTGTGAAATCGGCTCGGCTTTCTCGTTTTGTGGTAAAAGAGCCGTGTTTTTGGCTTGCGATAATTGATAATTGGCTAAGGGTGGTGTGTTTTGTCGAATCAATAATTGATAAGTGGTTTGTGGCTGTGGGTTTCATACATGATTTTCATTATTTAAACGTCACAATATTAATTGGTGGATAACTGTCCATTCGAGAATGGCACTTTTTCTCTTCGTTCAAGATCTCTTTTCCTCGCAACTTTGCCCGTCTTATAAGTTTTAGTAAGTCATGCCTCTCGTGCTGAAAAACGTGTTCGTTGTCACGGAACTCTAATTGTACGGGAAATCTATACATGTGCACGAGTGAGTAACCTTTCTTTATTTGCTCCGTTTTCCTACTGGTACCTATATTTAGTTGTTAGCCTTACGTTACTTATCTAAAATTAAGTTATTACGTGTAAGTGTGTGTGTGTCCAAACCAGACGCGTGTATTTACCCAAGTAAGTACTACTTGCATAATTAAGTAATAAAACTTTTACGAGAAGATAATTACAAGGACGTAATAATTTCATCCTCCCCATCACCTTTTTAAGATCAACTCGAAGTAATTTGAGCATCACTAATCGAAATATTGAAAGCAAATAAGCAATGAACTAATACAGGAAAATCACAAAAGAAAATTATTTAAAACGTTAATTTAGGCACAATAGAAGACTCAGTTTACATTTCAAGATTGCTTTGTCGGACAAAATTAAATGGTTCAACTAGATAAGGCGTCCAGTTGCAAACTTAGTTGAGACGCGTCTTGAGAGAGAAATCTAATAGGTAAGTAAACTGAATTTTCTTTAATCTTCTTTTGACAGCTGGGGTAAGATGGATGAAATGTGTGAGGAATAATATGAAAGATGTGCTGTAAATACTTGTTGGACTAATTCAGGATTGCGTTGCCCTATTCGTCGTATTTTTCTTCTTCCTCGTTTCCTCATGACTGAGGGTCGTGACCAGATGAGGTCGTCGCCTTCTCCACCAACGCTCTCCATGCTGGACGGTTTTTGACCATGCAGACAGATGCCTAGAAATTCCCTCTGCAGACTTCCTTCACCGCATCTGTCCATCGGGTTGGTGATCTTCCACGGCTCTTTTTTCCTTCCACGTTACCAGCCCCAATAAGTTTCTCCAAGCTATCAGGCTCCTTCCTTGCCACGTTTCCGAAGTACTGTAGGAGTCGTTTCATGCAGATGGTCGATAGGCGAGATTTAACTTTTAGTTCGTTCAGAATCGAGGCGTTTGTGCGGCGTGCCGTCTGGGGAATGCCTAACATTTTGCGCCAGCACCACATTTCGAACGCATCAATTCTGTTACGAAGGCGTGATTTCAGTGTCCAGGTTTTAGAAGCATACAAGAAGATAGAGAAGATCAGGGTCCGCATTAAATTAACTTTAGTACTTTTGCTGATTCTTCGGTTCCTCCAAATCTTCTCTAATCGCTTTACCGCTGACTTTGCTATATCTGACCTCTTTTTACTACCTCTACTTCATCGTTCGTCGTATAGTGGAATCTGGTCTAGTGAAATGGATATTTTTGTTTGTTCGAAATCGAAATTAAAATCCAATGTTTTTAAAATTTTATCTAACGACAATAGGAAGTAGTGTGAGTCCTTTATCCTCAATTTAATTTATTTTAACTATTTTAATTATTTTTAGAAATGAATTGTTTATTCCTTTTTTTATAATTCTACTTCTTATCTGTGATACTTAATAAGAAACGATCCCACATTTATTTTATCTTTTTTTTAAAATAATTAATTAGCTGTATTATATTTTAATAGCCATTTTTTTTAATGCCACTAGATTAGTGCTAATCTAGTGGCACTTTTTTACCTAATCCAAATTTTGTTAACATGAGGATAATGTGTAAGCTGCAATATTGTTATTACTAACCTAAGTATTTATTATTTGTAAAATTTATATTGTAGCTGTTTATTGTTCCATAATAAATAAAATAAAAGGAGCAAATGATGCCGTGACGTCTGACTGGGAAATATTGAAGAATAAAACCTGTTGCACCGACCCCAAGAATGGGACTGGGGCAAGAAGATGATGATTCGCTGGGTTAAGAGCTCAAACTATTCACCTCACTATTTTCACAGAGAACTATTGATAAATTAAATGTTTCATGAATTCTGGTTGCAATTAATTATAAATTTTCAATGTCAGTGTATCAAATACCACGTAATATTTGGAATACATGAAAATATTTAAAGCAAGCTGTACCCTCGACTTCGTCCGCGTGGAATTTACAAAAAAACTTATTAGTTTATTTAGTTTTTTTTTGTATTTGCATTTTTAATTTAATTACTTTAGATTTTTTCTAAAATAGAATTAGTGTAAGTTACTCCTTATTACTTCAGCAAAATCGGTTCAACCGTTCCAGAGTAGCCGAAAAAAACAGACAAAAATTGTAAATAATCTATTTTGGTATATGTACCGTATTCAAATGCATGTAGCAAAAAGCGGTTATTTTAATATTACAAACAGACACTTTAATTTTATTTATTTGTATTATAGATACATCAGTCTGTAGTTCTGTATACATTTCGTTTTTCAGTTCTGAAATTGAAAGGTATAAGATTAAAAGTTAATTGAACATTCTGAATGGACGTAGGTACGTAACGTTCATTGCGAAAATGTAAATAAGAGGCAGATACAATAATTATTGTCTCTTGTTTAAAACACTAACGGGTGAATTATCTCACAGACTAAATAAGTACCTAGCCGTGGTAAATACTGCGGATCTACCTGAAACTGAAAACTGTCATTCTCTTTAAACGTGGGACTTTTTTTATCATAGTCTGCGTGTTTACGATATTTCTATCTATTGTTGAAAAAAATCCTGCCATCCAATGCTCGGTCAGCCGTTTGGCGTAAAAAGGTTTTTTTTTTAGTTTGTTTATTTTTAGTTCCATGCCTAATGTGTTTTTCGCTCACTCCATCTGAAAATAAAACGGGGTTTTATTTATTCCTGTAATCAATCTAGTTCTAAAACAATGTCGCGCAAAGGTCGTTGCTTTAGAAGTATGTGTATGAAATAAAACGTCACCAATAAAAGCATTAGTGACGTACTAAAACATACTTCATCATCAGCCATCATCATCATGTTCCCACTGATGGGACACAGGCCTCCTCTCAATGAGAGGGAGTGGGCTGTAATCCACCCCGCGGGCCCAGTGCGGGTTGGTAAATGTCACATGTCTTCGAATTTTTAGTTCTAGGACATGCCAAGTTTCCTCACGATGTTTTCCTTCACCGTGTTTGAGGGCAGCGGTGATGAAATGAATTACACTAAGTAATGCGCCTGCCTGAGTTCAAACCCACGGCTTACTGCTCGTAAGTCGGGGCTGCCACCACTGGGCCACAGTTGCTCTCCTAAAACATACTTGATCATTACAAATTTACAAGCAGGGTATAAGCATATTATGTTTATATAACAAAACCTATTTACCTATCTTAGAAATTGCTCTATAGCAATTTCTTATATTCCCATAATATTTATCTAATCTTCGTATGCAAACCCGTAGGCTGTGGCAACAAACAAACCCAAAATAATATCCGTATACGAGTATCAAGCAATCCCAAAAACAGGAAAATCCCGCAATAAAACAGACTCATCCCGCCATCTTCAAAGCTTCGTAAAAGTGAAAGGAGACACCGAGTTTTTAATAAAGCATCGTTATAAATAAAATTGATATTTCGACTTTATTAAAAGTTCCTCGAAGCTAGATCCAATATTTTCTCCATTGCGTGTTTTGTTGATTGTTTACATTTGCCGGTTGGCTGGAACGAGCAATGGAATATGACTTTAGAACTTAGGACAAACGTTGTTATTGGGAACGTGAAACGCAATAACGACTTTGCCTGCAATCGTACAGAACGTTTGACTACTAAATTTATGTTTTTTGAAGTGATACTTCTTATGCGACTTCCAACAAGTTTAACGCTACCATGGAGGGGGAATATTTCATATAACTCCCTAAGAGATGGCAGTATTACAAGATTTGTGACTACGTAGTTCTACTAGGTACGCAAGATGGCGTGCAAACAGTCATGCATTCGACTCTTCGGTGTGACCAGTCTTCGCTCATTTTCCATGAGTAGAATAACCTCGATAAACTTATGTAATAATTATGTAATAAAAATAATCCAGCAAGAAAACAACAAAATATTATTGAGAAGCTCAATAAAATAACGGGAGTGAATGCGTGGCACTCGAACACATGCGTGTAGTATTACGGAGTTTCACTTCTTCAGCGCGGAGGGACTCCACGCACAATTTTTTTATTTTTTTCTCTCTAAGTACATAAATTCTACAATATAGTTGTTAAGACAAGTTTTTTTTTACAGTTGAGTAGATTGTGTTGTGGAGCTGTCTGTACGTGGGGTGTTTGTCAGTTCTGAAAACTGTCAAAAAGCTTGAAAATCTCGTTTGATTTTCACATCGGTAGGTAGAGTATAATTTTCCATTGCAATGGAATTACCATAATTCAATTTAAACGAAAATGCAATATATTTCGTAAAACATTTTCAGCCAATTTCCAACAAGATAAATAATGATCATTGTAGCGAGTCTGTCGAAGATAGGTAGGTACTTTCTCAATCCCCAAAGAGATAAAATTATCATATAATCGTCTGTTTTGCCCCAAAGCTTTATTTTATTGCGATTTGTACCATTAGGTATCAAATCTTTTATAAGAAGAAATGGAATGTTATCTATTAGTTGGCAAGATTGTACGGTCCTCAGTACGATTGAGAAAGTACCTCTTATACTTCGATTACCAACGGAAAAAGGAATTGAACAATATGTGATATAAGTGTCTCAAGTTCCTTTTGTAGGTTCATAATATCTATTATACGATGAAAATGTAACTGTTACTGTAAAAACACGTATACTGCTAATACTCTTACTATCTATTTCTACTTCTATTCTACTAGTAAATCTTACCCAATGTATCGGTTTTATAAAAAAGAGACGACTTCCCGGGTCATTAGAGTTTGGGACAAAGCTAGTAAATCTTAGGAGTAACCAACATAAGTAGGTAAATGTATGGGTTTCATTAATAAGAGACCATCATCGAGCTTTTACCATTAGAGTTTCAGAAATGGCTAGTGAATCTAAAGATTTATCAACATGATGTAAATTAGATTAGAGGAGCTCGTGGCTAAATATAACAGCCGCACGGGTCGATCTTTAAGGTTAAGCCATGCTTGCAGGTTGGTCCGTGGATGGCCATAATTACATACCGAGTTTCCACAGTGCCTCGGAAAGCACGTTAAGCTGTTGGTCACGGCTGTCATTTGTAGATCTTTGACTATCGTTACGAGTAGTAAGAAGCCAAAGTCTGACATCCAGTCTTACCAACTGGGTCGTGGAGGTCAGACAGGCAGTCGCTTCATGTAAAATACTGGTACACAGCTGCATCCAGTTAGACTGGAAGCCAACCCCAAGATAGTTTGGGAAAAGGCTAGGTAGATGATGATGATGAGTTGGTAAATTAATGGTATTTATAAAATAGAGACGATTTTGGAGCTTTTACTTAATTATAGACTTTCGGATATAGCTACTAAATCTGAGAATTTACCAAAATAAGTAACGTAAAACGTAAGTTTCACCGATTGTGTTTTGTGTGTAGTGGTGATTGGTGCCAAAAGTTCGAAATGAACCGATGTTTACAGAACAGTTCGACTTCTACCATTAAGTTGGTAAATCATAGGTTTTACTGGTAAATCTTAGGATTTACCTTAGTTGGGGTTTTTACAGTAAAATAACGATGTAAATAGTTATATTCCCTGCACTAAATCCATAGACACAGTGAACAGAAGAATCATAAAAATAACACAGTTTAATTAAGCGTTACTTACGCTTAATTAAACTGTGTTAAACCTATTGCAATTAGGTAACCACCAAGTACTTACTACAATTACCTCGTAAACGGTTACTCTTAACTGCTACTGTGGACCACCAATTATATTATTATTATATAAGGTTCCAGCTATCTACATGATAATACAGTGAATATAGTTACAGATATAAACTCGCACTAGACTCAGGAGCTTGCTAATAACGCAGAGAAAATGAACAAATAAACTGAACAACGTTTTCGGTTTGAGTTTTATAGGCCGCCAATGTTTTTTTTTGAGATTCTTATTTCGAATACGCTGGTTTAGATGAAAAAAAAACAATAAAGCTCCTTTTTTAATAATAAGTCATTCTGTTTTCATTAACTTTTCACAGAACACAATCATTTTGAAAAAGTTTTTTTCTTTTAATTATCTCGCAATGCTAGACGTATACCTATATGTATATATAGGCATTCTGTTCTTTCATTCTTAATTAACCTCTGATTTTGCAGTACTGTAATCTTTATTTTCTTTGTCATAAGGATTATATTCAAGGTAAAATAAGGGAAGAAGAAAAAACCATGTCAGAAATAAAAACTCATTTAACAACGAAACCAATCAGAGACCCAATAAAGCCGAGTTTACAACAGCGGAATTAAGTGTAACAATTGTACCTACTAACAAGATTAGCCGTCATCTTGACGTGGAGGCTGACGTCGACGTCTATTTGACTTCATTACTGAGCCTTGACATTATCGTTCCGTTCCGTTCGATCCCAGTTCATTATTGCCCTTTTTTGCCCTCTTTCGTCTTCGCAAAGTGATGAGGGAAAAGCAACAAGCTGTAAAATCCATTAATCAATGGGCTTTGTTATCTCTATATCCGTGTAGCTGAGTATGTGATTTTAATGGTATGTTTTGTGTAACAGGTAGGAATCGTATGTTTATTCGTATTTTTTTTTGTAGGTTCTCTCTATTTATACAGTGTGAATTTTTCAACAGGGCGTGTATGGCCAAATCCGAAATTATGACGAATATAAAAAACACTCAAAGGAGTCTCGAGCCCGAATTTGATGAAAACTAAAGCTGAATCATAAGATTTTTGAAAAATCAATACTCCCTAGTCAGGAATTGAACCTGATGATTTTGAAAAAAAAAACATCCCCTGTATTATTACATCATTCGATAGTGTCGCTGCTAAGTATCAAATTCTGGGAAGTAATGACATACGGCAAACTCAAGGAAAATGTTACAATGTATGTTTTTCAGGTATTCAATTAATGCCTACTCACTTGATTGATGACACCCGCAGCGCAGTCATTTTCACAACATTATGTGTTTATTTCAAATTATTATGAACTCATCCCTGTTAAAAGCAACAGTAAAACAAAAAATCTTAGATTTACTTATCCGAATTCTTAGCACACTATCTCAGTAATGGAGAAACTAGACCTTGGATTAAGGTAATCAACATGGTCTGAAGAATTGCCAAACTGAATTGCTAGTGGGTAGGACACATTATTCGCAGAATATTGGGGTTGATCGATGAGGGTGAAAAGGAAGGAGTGGCAACGTGCTATAAGAATTCAAATTGAAATTCAGCGAATTAACTTACTACTTCTAAACCAATAAAATTCTAGTAACAATTAGTACCCTGTATATTATAACACTAGCTGTCCCGCGCCGCGCACTTCGTCTGCGTCACATTTTCCCAGTTTTCGCAACATTTTTCATTGCTGCTCCGCTCCTATTGGTCGTAGCGTGATGATATATAACGTATAGCCTTACTCGATAAATGGGCTATCTAACACTGAAATATATTTTTTTAATCGGACCCGTAGTTCCTGATATTAGCGGATTCAAGCAAACAAACAAACTTTTCAGCTTTATTATTAGTATATTAGATTAATAGAAATTAAAAAAAAGCCGAAGTGTGGATGATTAGGTACACCTCTGCCTAAACCTGGGATTATAGGCGTTATGTTATATTAATAGATTTAAAATTGTACAGAACCATAACGAACGAGATAGTTTTCTTTTGACGAGGAAATGTAATCCGAATAAAAGTAAATAATTTTCCTTCACATTGTCGTTAACATGCGCCGAGTATGACGTCACACGAGCAATACGTTTTGCTCCCAAATTCAGTTCGTTAGCACTTGTTATAAAAGTTACGGATTCAAGGAAAAGGTTACAATTTAATACATACTCGCTACCACCCGCGGCTTCGTCCGCGTATTTTCAATCAATTTACACAATATCTTTATAAATTACGGTCTATGTGTTATTTTGATATATAAGCCATATGACAGTAAAGTTTCATCATTATCTGTTCTATCGTTTTTCAATGAATAAAAGAGCAAATATCCATACATAAGTACGAACATTCTCGCAAATTATACACTTAATCATCGGTGAATGTTAAGGCTTAATCATTTATCATTATTGTTTTATTTTGTCACTAACTTTCTTATAAAAGGCGCCGTTCCGTTCTTTCGGTTGGCTTGCGAATGTTTTCTTTTATTATAGTAGTTAGATTGTGACGTTGCTCTTCCCAGCAAGTTTTTAAAAAAGGAGAACTATTATGCTGAATTTTCAAAACGACACTTTTTACTTTATAACGGAAAATTATAGCGCATAAGTATATTAATTACTTTTTTACTATTAATTACTCAACGTTAAGAAACCTATTTTTTTTTTTTAAACGTCGTTGTCTGCAAAATGTGGGTGTACAGAAAACCTCTGCCTACCCTTTGGGGATTGAAAACGTGACTTTATGTTACGTGTTCACTGTTTGAGTAGGTACCTATACAAGGTGTTGTTTTGCATTCTCGTCAAAATTCAAGAGAATGCCACAAAAGATGTAAATAATCAATTAAAATTATGGAACCTAGTTAATTATTAATAAACCCTGATTTGTTTGGTTTTCAAAATCACCGAATAAAAAATTATCAAATAAACGTTTCAGATTGTTTGTATGTATGAAAGCGTGGTTATAGGGCGAGGATCAGACGGGCCACGTTTAAAACACGGGTGGTTCACACTTACTGATTTTCGTAAATAAGAAAAAAAAATACTTACCCATTTTATTATTGATTCGGGACGAGAATCATTAGCATAGTTACCTCCTTGAATTTGACGAGGATGCAAAACAACACCTTGTATGAATAAATCCTTTATTATGCAGTTGATAAAGTGATCTTCAGGCAGAAAGTCAAAGTCATTAATAGTTCATCAACATTATGGAAACCAATCACAAGTTGTCAACAAACTAATAAACGTTTTTAACGACACAAGTTTTCCAGACAAGTAAATATTAATTTATTAAACTGTTTACTTAGACTTAGAGGCAAGCTTACTGCATACTCGGTAAATCATTTTAGAAATTTTTCATCGGTACTATAAAAAATAAACTGCTGTTCAATACATTTTAAACGTGTAGGTATTGCACTTTTCTAAGAAACAGCTGTTTTTAGGGTTCCGTACCAAAAGGGTCAAACGGGACCCTATTACTGAGACTTCGCTGTCCGTCCGTCCGTCTGTCCGTCCGTCCGTCTGTCACCAGGCTGTATCTCATAAAGTTTTGTGATAGTTAGCCAGTTGAAATTTCTACAAATTATCTATTTCTGTTGATGCTATAACAACAAATACTAAAAACATTATAAAATAAATATTTAAGGGGGGCTCCCATACAAAAAGTGTACTTACTTACTTAGTACTTAAATAATGAGTATGAGGTAAGCGTTTTCGCGTCGCTGTCACTTACACCCTGTATACATCGTGTAAACATACCCTTCACGAAGCCGTCGACCAAGCATTCTGTACGTCAAACTAAGAAACTCTACGTACAAATTTTTGCTCGAAAAGACTTTTTTTTGGAGGAAAAATCAGGTTTTAGGCGATTAACACACTGCCACGCACCACACAGCGTAGCACGTGAATGCGTGTTTTAACGTTGCTTGTAAGTATCCCCGTTTGTATAGAAAACACGCACAGTCCAACACACAGACAATGCATTCACGCGCGTTCATTCAGTGCGACACGCAACACGCAGCGCGATGCGTGGCAGTGTGATACGGTAGAACTCAATCATCATCATCATCATTAGCCTATAATGTTCCTGCTGCTGGGACACAGGCCTCCTCTCTATGAGAGGGAGTGGGCTGTAATCCACCACGCGGCCCCAGTGCGGGTTGGTAGATGTCACATGTCTTCGATTTTTTAGTTCTAGGACATGTCCGTTTCCACACGATGTTTTCCTTCACCGTTTTTGAGAGCACAGGTGATGAAATAAATTCCGCAAAGTAATGCGCCTGCCTGGGTCCGAACCCACGGCTTACTGCTCGTAAGTCGGGGCTGCCACCACTGGCCCACCGCAGACCTGCTCTCTGTATGTACTATAATGTACATATGTACTTAATTCAAAACATTGTGCTGATGGATGCATTGAATAGTACGGCGGTCGGGAGGTATTTAAAGTAAAATTATAACATTAAACACTTCTTTTCCAAAAAAACCTGGCATAAATGTTGGAAGTTTGAACTCCAACATCTCTTTAACTAGAAGGTTCCCAGGTATGGTCGAGAACAAAAAAAATATCACAATGACGGGAAGAACAAGTGTCTTTCGCCCTCGTTAAAGGTCGTCATTACACCATACATACATCTTTATCTGCATCTCTGTATTCATCTTCTTTTTTGCCATAGATTTCTCCACACAATGTAGTACTTACCTATCTTCTTCTTATAGTCTTCTTTTGTTGCCTTCTCTTCATACGGCAAACCAAATTCATACTTAAACCTTCATGAAAACCATTACTTTGTTTTTTTTTTTTAAGTTAGGCAAAACGCGCTGTTTAATGATGTTTAAGATGATGTGATACTCATTATAACGAAAATAACTTTTCATACTGGAACAAGTCAAAACTCCCTCGACAAAGTTACTCCAATCGGATGGAAGATGATTTTTTTCTTATTTGCAAAAGTCGTGGAACAAAAGTTATTTATTTTAATGACTTTCAGTGCTCAATGAAATCGAAAATGCAATGAAGTAAGATAGAATTTTAAAATAATAATCTTGTATTTATTGGTATTCTTAAAACGATCTATCAAGATTTCGAAGAGAAATTCTCAAGAAGCTCAACAGCTAATCTTACAAACTTCCATTAATAACTCTTCTGAGATAACTTTTCGTATTCAAACTTTATCCAAACGATTGTTTGATGCATAGAGCGCTATTTCGGTAAATATATTACAATATCTACCCAGAATAATAATAACATAATCTAAGTTATTATAAAATGAGAACTATTGAATTTTCAAAACGACACTTTTTACTTTATAACGGGAAACCCGAAAAAAATACCACCAACTTTGGCTATGTTCAGTAAAATTACATATTTGTGTGTTTTCGTCTAGCACTACTGCTTATCACATATATTATGGTCAGTTGAAACGTTTCTCATTATTTTAACGCGTGTTTAATTTCGACCAAAATACCCTTCACAACGCCACAGCTGAAACTAATTAATAACATTAAACAATTTAACTCTGTACGAGAATTTAATTTACAAAAGTTTTCAAACAAATCCGAATTGGCCTTTGGTTTTGACACTCCAGTCCAAAAATATTTAATTACTAAAATATCAAAAAGTAACCTTTATTTTGGAGGAGTAATTTTTAGTTACTAAAACAAAAAATATAAAGGCAAAAATAAAGATTTTTGGGGAATTATTATATTAATATATTTAAAAAATTCAATTTTATTTTAATATAATAATTTATTTGATATAAAAAATGAGATTATTTTTAGCAGGCTATCGAGAACCGAGCTAGTTAATTATTAAAGAAAAATGGTTAGGTTAGAACTGTGACCTACGCACGAGCCGAGCGAGCGAAGCGAGTGATGCCGCGGCAGCGGCCGGCGAGTGCCAGAAACGACGAGATTATTGATTTGACGAGATTAATAATTTTACAAAAAATGACTGTAACTAAAAAAAAATACTACCAGAATAGTTAATATTAATATGACCTGTTTGGAATTTCTATATTTCTTTCTATGTATATAATCCAGTCGTTTTCATTGTAATAAAACGTCTTCAAAGTTAGATCTTATGCTTGAAATGGCTGCCTTTTCGAAATCTAATAGACCGACTTTTAGCGTCATGTCAATATTATTTTCATTTCAGGTATTGCATTAATTGAAAACTGACGATACTAAATATTTGCCTTATTTTATTTTGCGTAAAGTGTGTTAATACAAATGAAATATTTGACTACATAAAAATTGGTTAAACTACTAGTTGGTAAACAAGGTATTGTTTAAACGTTCACTTGCCAAACATTAGGTTTGCATTACAATTATTTGTGAACAGATTTTTTGCTAAGTAATTGTTTGGCAAATGAAATTATGCGAAAAATTGTTTGGGAAGTGATAATTTGTCAATTTCTTTTCGATGAAACATAGGTAACCCCAAATTCACATTGAACCTGTCCTACAAAATAGCTTATACGAGCTCAGTGAAAAGCTGATGAGCAGATGTTAAAATTCCTGAAAAATGTACTGGCACATGTACATGTGCCTACTTAATACAGATCTAACAAAAAGAAAACATAATAAACTAGCTGTCCCGCGCAACTTCGTCTACGTCACATTTTCCCCGTTTCGCAACGTTTTTCATTTCTGCTCCGCTCCTATTGGACGTAGCGTGATGATATATAGCCTATGTCCTTCCTCAGGTTGAAATCTATCTTCTTGCCAAATTTCATTATGATCCAATCAGCCGTTTAGTCGTGAAAAGGTAACAAACAAACTTACTTTCGCATTTATAATATTAGTTAGGATTAATTAACACATTTCATAATTTATTCATGAATAAAAACCTATTTTTGAACCACCCGATAATGTAAACGATACACGAGACAAAATTAATTAGGTAAACAAAATCCCAATTGTACGATATAGTCAATATAGGCAGTGAACACAATATTCGATAAATCGAGCGTCATTAAATTAAGGCACACACCCTTGCAATTTACTCCCAAAAGCTTTTACGCGAAACTGAAAATGTGCGAAAAAAACCGGGCATGTGCGAGTCGGACTCGCGTACAGAGGGTTCCGTACAAACCAAAATACAAAAATTTAAGGTTTTCTGAATTTTTCCTTTATATGTGCTGTAAAACATTGCTTCATGTCAAATTTCAATTTCTAGGTCGACTGTAAGTACCCTTTAGGTTTTGATTCCTTGCGAGTAGTTGCAAGTTTTAAAATATGCGGCTTAATTTGCTGTTTCTTTTGATTGCGTTGACATAGAAGTTTGATTTTGTTACAGCTTAAAGGTATTATAGACTTGAGTATTTGATATGAATTTCAATTTAATACCTTTATGCGTTCATGAGGAAAGAGGTAGTAAATTTAAAAATATTAAAAATATTTTTATTTTATGATGGAACAAAAAAATTACGGTTTTCGCAATTTTTCCTTTATCTGTGCTATAAGACATGACTTCGTACCAAATTTTAAGATTCTGAGTTCACGGGAAGTACCCTGTAGGTTTTGATTCCTTTGCGAGTGTCGAAAATTTGCGGAAATTTGCGGCATAAACGGCTGTATCTTTTGATTGCGTTGGCTTAGAAGTTTGATTTTTTTACAGCTCTAAGGGGCAGTAGACTTGAGTATTTGATATAAATTCCAGCTTGATACCTCGTCGTGTTCCTGAGAAAAAAGGTCTTGACAGACAGACAGACGGACAACAATGTGATCCTATAAGGGTTCCGTTTTTTCCTTTTGAGGTACGGAACCTTAAAAATGAACAGCACAGGGGGATACTTAATATATTTTAGCTCAACCATGACGTAGGGTGAAGGGAGACACTACCTACGGTGTAATCAGCTGATCCTGAAATCGGGATAACAAGCGTGAAATTAAATATGCAGATTCTCTCTCCAATTCAATATTGTAGGCTGTAATTTCGTAGATTGCGTACTTTTGTCCTCTATTGGACTAGAAAACGTGTTTAAAAGGTGAATGCTGTAATCGTTATTGGCTAAATTAAACACCTTTTGGGAATATTTGAGTTGGATTGTGGTGAACGGATTTGTCAGATTGGACCCTCGTTCAATTGCGTGCGACTGAAGCTGGATTGAAATTACTCAAAAAAAAAATTTTGGAGTCTATTGACATGAAAAGAACAACCAATTATAATAAATTCTATAAGCCCACTAGACATTTTTGGCACCCAATAGCATGCATGAATGTGTTCCTTTTAAAAAAATAAAAACATAGAAGGGATTTTATCTTTCTCTGGTGTGGCATAAGAAATCTTCGGAGTGCTATATTCCATTTGCAATACGTGTACTGGCCAGTATAATGATAACTTCTAAAAGGGCATTAAATAATGAAATTTAAGCGGTTAACCTTCATTAGTGTCAAGTATCTGATACTAAACTTAAATTAATTAATATGAGCACCTTGACGAGCCCAGTCCAAACTTTGTCCGACTTTGTGTTTGTTCGGAGTTTCAAAAGCAGGGGTGACAGAAGTGAGGGCGCTTTGGCAAGTGACACGCATCGAGTTAACAATAAGGGGTTCTCTTTGGAAATATGACAGCAAAACCTCTATAGAATCACCCTCATTTCGTTTATAGTAACCTTTATAATAATCATAGCTTCGCGTAGGACATTATTAAAATTTAAAATGTTAATAATTCGTGCCCCAAATAGCACGTCAAATCGTTGGTATTAACTGTCATTTGTGGATCAGTGACGGCCACTGATAGCGGATTGTCAGAACCCTGAAACTCTGACAAAAAATCGTATACGCCCAATAATGGGTTAGTGGAAGTCAGATTGGCAGACGCTTCATGTAATTAATGATTGCGCCCGGTTAGACAGAAAACCGATCTTAACATACTTGGGAAAAGGTCTAAGCAGCATTTTGTTGCTAGGCAACACAAATCTGTTCGGAATAAGACTCTCCTACCACCAAGAAGCTCAATTACTAATAGAAGTTTCCATTAACTATTCAGTTTAATGGAAACAGAAACAAAAGGCTCGCAATCGTTTTGTCCATGCTTACACGAGTTCCTATACAAAGCTTTATTTCTCTTTATGATTCAAAGACTTCGGAGGAATATATTTTATAGAGGAACGAGTCTGCAATCTATTGCTTACGAGTCGCTACATGAGCCTTTTCGATATCTGGACAAATTGGTTGAAGGCTTACTGTAGTGAAGGCTTTTGTCTTTAATATTGTGTAGTTATTGTGTAGAATCACTGTGTGGAAATTTGACGATGAAGGTGAGTTTAAATTAGAGTACCTAGGTATGCTTAAACGGTTTGGTCATGTTGAGAGGGTGGCAGAAGAGCGAATAACAGGAGATATTTATTTACATGGCAAAAGCTATGAATGGCAACGCTGGAAGGGAATGCCCTTCAAGGGCATCACTGACATTATCGGTGATGTTCTTCAGAAAGTCAGGTCGTAGTACTCGCAACTAGCGTGCGTGTATGACCGGATAGTACAAAAGCGGACGAGGTGAAATCAATGTAAAGGTCGAAAGCAGGTGGGGTTCTTTACTTTCTCCACGAGCTTACATTATTGTAGCGTGCGTGAAGTTTTTAGTGGAAAGGGTGTGCTGGCGGGATGTCGACTGAAGATAGGGGTCGGCGCTTGGAGTAAATAAGAACGCTGTTGGATTCTTCAGAGTAGTCTTCAGTATATTTCTTCTAGTAGTGCTTCTTGAGGGACTGCTCGATCTGGAATGCTAGACCACGGAAAATGCCCTTTTTTTATAGGCATCTTTGGCCAATCGCGACCTTGCATTTTCCCGCGTATTTTTCCGCGCATTCTGCGCATTTCCCCGCGAAAACTAACATAAAATTTGACCAATCAGGGCGAAGGTGCCCCTTTTGTATGGGAAAACTAATTAGGGCCTTTTTCTCGTGATCTGACATATTTACAATATTTTCCCTAACTTATATCTATGAAACGGATCTTTATTTATTAAAAATCATTAAAAATAATACAAAAAACCTTAATTTAACACATAAAAAACAGTAAAAACCAGAACGGTCCTCGTTACGGTAAAGTTTCCTTAGTACTTAAGCTTACGTGACTGTTTTCTAACGCAGTGACGCCGTCTAGCGGCAAAAATGCTCAACGCTTTCGTAAACAAACCTAACAGCTATGAGTTTAATATTACATAAAACTAGAAGGAGAAATCAAAATAAGTTATAAAATAACATTAATATTTAACTTAGAGTGTTAAATTACATTACCTCACTAATGTATTTACATATTCTTACTAACTTCTAACTTAAACTGTTACGTATTGTTGAGCAAACTTATTTATCGCCTTTTAATGTACATAATGCTGCTAATAGCTTACTTAAGATCATATATTACATGTCATGAGTATATAACGCTTCTAAGTAACTTAAAACCTTATCTCGCGTGTAGTAAATATACAATGCTATTAAATGACTTAAGATATGATTGTGTTTTACTTGTCGTCGCTAACATTCTCCCCCACGGTGCGCAGCACTTCTTCTTCTGGAGGCGACGATGCAGCTGGAACCAGCACGATGATCCGTCGAGTCGGGCGACGAAGCACTCCTCCCGGCGTCCGCACGTCCAGCACTCTCGTTCTCCCGTCTGGTCCAGGATATGTTTTCACAACTTCTCCGCGCGGCCATGTGTTTCGTGGCAGCGTAGCGTCGACTATCAGCACGATGTCTCCCAGCTTAGGGTCCTGGGTGTCTTTTCCTTCTATTTTCCTTGGCATCAGGAGAGGCAGGTATTCTTTTACCCATCTTTTCCAAAAATGATCAGCTAGTCTCTGGGTCGTTCTCCAGTTCGCCTTGCCGATTAGTTCGGTGTCGTCGAACTCTCCTGGCGCCATTGCTCCACAGGATCTCCCGAGCAGGAAATGGTTTGGTGTCAGCGCCTCTTCGTCTTCGGGGTCCATGCTAACTGAGGTGAGTGGTCTTGAGTTGACTATGTGCTCAACCTCAGTCATCAGTGTGTGAAGTACCTCCTCAGGTGGGCTTCTCTCGTCGAGGACCGCTGCCAGGGCTGTCTTGACTGACCGCACGAGTCTCTCCCAGGCGCCTCCCATGTTTGGGGCCCCAGGGGGAATGAACTTCCACTTGATCCCTTTCTCTTGAGCGGCCTCTTCTAGTTCTCTTTTGGCCCCGACGAAGTTTGTCCCGTTATCGCTAAATATGGCTTTCGGGGTGCCTCTCCTTGCTGCCATTCGACGTAGAGCCATGATCATTGAGCTTGTGCTAAGAGAGGGCACTAACTCTAGATGAACGGCTCTGGTGGTGAGACAAGTGAATAATGCCCCCCAGCGCTTCTCAGTTCTTCTTCCGATGGTAACTTGCATTGGGCCGAAATAATCTACGGCCGCGCAGGAAAACGGGAACTGATGATGTTGTAGTCTCTCGCTCGGTAAGTCGCCTGTCGGGGGTATCTCTGGTAAACTCTTCTTTGTCTTGCACCATTGACAGCTGTGTGCGACAGCTTTTAATGTCGCTCTTAAACCCAGTATCCAATATTTTTGACGAATTTCATTCATTACGGTAGCTGTGTTTCCGTGGAGAAACTTCTTGTGATAGTGTTGAATAATGAGACGCGTTATCTTCTGTTTTCCATATAATACGATGGGGTTCATTGACCTCTCGCCGACGTCCTAGAACTTTGCAGTTCTACTTCTTAACTTAATGACTCCGTTGTCTCCTATGTAGACGTCGATTTTCCTTAGTCGACTCGCCTTTTCTAAGGGTTTTTCCGCTTGTAGATATCTTAGTTCTGACACGAAACTATATTGTTGACTAAGTTTCATCAATAACTCTTCAGCCTTTTTTAAATGTTCTTCCTCCAGGGGTAGATATGGCCTCTTTTTCTCGTTTTTGATGACTGGTTGGTTTGAAGTTCGTGTGTCTTTCTTCTGGGTTTTCTTTTGAGGTTTCCAAGGCTCTTCTTTGTGTCGAGTGGCGGTTGTTGTTGCTTTACGGGTTTTCTTTAGTAAGTGGTGTGTGAAGGCGACCACTCTACCCATAGTGCGTAACAATCGTTCCCAGGTTGAAAACCTCTCTGGATCCAGAAGGACATCGTCTGTAGCCTTGATTGTCATCACCTTTTGTTTGTTCCTTTCTTCTGGCATGGCCCCTTCTGGTTTGAAGTCACGAAATGGCCACTCTTCTTCTGGGTAACGGAGAAATGATGGACCTTTGAACCATCTGGTGTTGTGGTCAAACTCGATTGGAGTTCCCCTCGTGGCGTCGTCTGCTGGGTTTTCTTTAGTTGGTACCCATCTCCAGTCTTCTGGTCTGGTTTTTTTCTTCGATCTCTGCGAGTCGATTGGCTACGAAGGTTTTGAACTTCCTTGGCTCCGCTCTTATCCACTGCAGTACTGTGCTGGAGTCCGTCCAGTAGCTCTTCTTTGATATTTTGAGGTCGGATTCTTCCTCGATGGTGGCGGCCATTCTGCTGCCAAGCAGGGCTGCTTGTAGCTCCAGCCTCGGAATTGAAACTGGTTTGGTTGGCGTAACTCTTGCTTTGCCGGCGATTATGGAGACGTGGACCTGCCCTCCGGGTTCGACTGTCCTCCAGTATACTACTGCTGCGTAAGCTTCTTCACTCGCGTCGGTGAACGTGTGTAGTTGACCTTCTCTATTGCGAGGCGAGATGCACCTTGGAATTTTCAATCTTTCTAACGCCGATACCTCTTCTAGGTATTTTTTCCAGGTTTCTTCTTGTGGTTCGTTGATTGGTTCATCCCAGTCTGTTTTCGATCGCCAGATGTCTTGAATTAGCTTCTTTCCTTGTATTAAGACTGGTGTCGCGAAGCCCATTGGATCGAAAGTGGACATTACTGCACTTGTGACTTCTCTCTTCGTTGGAGTTCTTCTACCCTCTTGCAGATCTTTTGACGTGTTACGTAGCCCAACATTGAAGGCGAGTGTATCTTCTTTCACCAGCCATCTTAGCCCCAGGGTTTTCTCTTCTTTGGTTAGCTGCAGAGAATGTTCTTTATTGGTATCTTCTTCCTTTGGTAGTACCCCCATGATATTACTGGCCCACCCCTTTAGATGAAAGTTCGCTCTTGCATGGATATTCTTCACTTCTTCTGATATCTTCTTTGCTTCTGCTGTAGACGCGAAGCTCTGTAGATAGTCGTCCATGTAGTGGTTTCTGTTGATCGCTTTCACTGCTTCGGGATGCGTGTTCTTGAAGTCTTCTGCGTTCTTATTCATTACGTAAATAGCTGTTGCCGGTGATGACGCTGCGCCAAAGATGATTGACGACATTCTATATTCTTCAGGCTTGCCAGTTCTTCGGTTTCCACGCCACAGGAATCTGAGGCTGTCCCGGTCATCTTCTCTTACTTTGACTCGAAGGAACATGTCTTGGATGTCAGCCATGACAGCCACTGGACCCTCTCTGAAGCGCAGCAACACTCCGAATAGCGACTGCAATAGGTCTGGGCCTGAGAGCAGGGCGTCGTTGAGGCTCTTCCCTTCGAACTTGGCGGCCGCGTCGAACACGATTCTTAACTTCTTCTTAACTGGGTGAACAACGGCGAAGTGGGGTAGGTAGAATACTTTTCCCTTATTCGAGGTTGCCGGGGCCTTCTCTGCGTATCCTTTTTCTATTAGGTTCTGGATCTGCTTCTCGTAGTTATCTTTGGTTTCTTGATCTCGATCCAGTTTCTTCTCAATGTTGACTAGACGTCGGATTGCTTGATTGTAGTTGTTGGGTAGAGTTTCATCTTCTTTTCTCCACAGAAGTCCTGTTTCGTATTGGCCGCTTGACAGCTTCCTTGTTGTCTTCTCAAGGGTTTCTAGTACTCTTCTATCGCTGTCATTGGTTGGCGACTTATTTTGGATTCCAAGAGATTCCAATTGAAAGTGCTCTCGCACGATTTCTTCTATGTTTTCTTCTTCAGTGGTCGACGCGCCGTAGTGAGTGAAGTTTACTAAGGCAGTCGCTCCTGATTCGCATCCGTGTAGCACCCACCCTAAGTTAGTGAGTGAGGCCACGGGATCGGATGGTTTGCCCTTCTTGAGTCTTCTTGTAATTATCAGCCCCCAGTTGTCTTGACCAATCAGCAGCTTGGGTCGCTCGTTGACGTAGAGGAGTTGATCTTCAATCGCTCTTAGATGCTGGCAGTTTCTCACGGTGTCCTTGTTGATGCATTGCTCTGATAGCTTCAGGTCGTCGATGGTTCTTGCTGTGATAGTTCTCTTCTCCCTTTTGTGAGCTCCTTTTATTTTGAACTCGATTTTCTGTGAACTATCTTTTCTTAGCACTTTCCCGCCGACTGTTTCGATTGTGAGTTTTTCTTGTTTCCCTTCAACCCCAATCTTCTCAGCGACTGATGCATCTAGGAGTGTGACAGTTGACCCTTCGTCCAGCAGCGCTAGTACTCGAACTTGACCTTTTGGACCATAGATGTCCACTGGGATGATCTTCAGGTACGCCTTTTCTTCCCCTTTTGCGTTATGGATGGAGGCGACCTTCTCTTCTGACGTACTTCTTGTATCTTCTTTATTCACTTCTTTCTTGGCTTCTTTTTCTATTGGTACTGGCGGCTTGTCTGAGTGCAGGATGGTATGATGCCACCTTTTGCACTGCTTGCAGACTGGAGCTTTGCAGTTGATTCTTGAGTGCTTGAACCGAAGACACTTGAAGCATATTCTTGCTTTCTTGATCATTTCCCATTTTTCGTTCAGGCTAGCTTCTTTAAACTTTTTGCATTCTAAAGCGAAATGCTCTTCTTCACAGAACGGGCATGACTTCTTATATTTTTCTTGTGACGCTTCTTGTACCGTATGTACGGGTCTTCTTATTCCCTTCTTTTGCTCCGAGGACGCTTCAGGCGGAGCAAAGTCCCCACACATATCGGCTTCTGTGTCTAAGAACGCTTCGACTAATAGTAACTCTTGAATATCTTCTTCTCTTCTGCTTCTATGATAGGCGAACCAATGAAACTTCATGGACGTTGGCATCTTCTCCACTATGATTCTCAGTGTTTCAGGAGAACTGAGATACTGTGGTTTCTTCAAAGCTTTAATTGTTTCGACAGCGTTCTTCACTTTACTTGCGAATACACATATGTCGCTTGGGTTCTCGCCGACTTTTGACAGGTTCTTCATCTTCTCCAGTTCGGCTAGTGCCAGTGCTCCAGGTCTTCCAAATCTTGATTCGAGTCCCTTGATTACTTCGCGTGGATCTTCGGCCGTAAACAGCAGGCTTTGGACGGCTTCCCTAGCTTTGCCTTGGATTGCAATTCTAAGGCGCGCTAGGTTTTGATGGTTGCTGAAGGAGGTGGCCATATCTTCGTAGGACCTCTTGAAGGCCAACCATTCTTCACAGGAGCCGTTGAAGTGAGGGAGTTCAAGTTGCTTCGATGGAACGGTGTCACGTGATTTTTCAGACAACTTGAGTATAACTGAAGCCAATTCCTGGATGTCGCTCTTCTTTTCTTCAGTTTCAACCGGCCTCGGATTCTTATTAGGCCTGTCTCCGGTCGTGATGAACCACTGCTCGACTTCTTGACTTCGCTCGAACAGTTCTTCCCCATCACCATCTTCTTCTTCAGAGTCAGCGGTTAGCAGCTCTAGTTCGGCTCGAGCCACCTTTGATCGTGCCTCTGCTAGTTCCAGCTCTCTCAGCGCCACTGTCATTCTTGCTTGCGCTTCTGCTCTCTTCCTATGCGACGAGCGAACGGAACGTGTGTCTGGATCGCGGGTCGTCTTCTTAGGGTGAGCCCGCCGCAGACTCTCTTCTCTGGACGTCGGTAAGCTTCCTTCGTTCAGACGCATCTTCACTGCAACACTTCTGTCTTGAATCTGCGGCGTTGGTTGATTTTCTTCTTGACGGGCGGGAATCGGAGCTTCGTTAACGGTGTGGGTCGGGGGAGGGGAGGTACTTGATTCTCCCCCCAGTGTAGATTCTTTCTCGGCAGTCTCCTTTTGTACGGGTTGTTGACGGTTTTGAATGCTGCCTGGCGGTGATCTTTTAGTTAGTGTCGATCGGTCTGAGATTGACGTGTGCGTGGTTGCCGCGCTAGTTGATTCACTCGGCGTGTTCATGCTCCAATCCGTCGCACCGGTACCCGTAGTTTCCGTAGTAGCACTGGTCGCGTTGCTTTCACTCGCAGTTGTAGTTTTCGACTGCACCGATCTTGATCTTGTGTTCGTAGGCATCTTCCAGTATTCTTGAACCCGATCCGGCTGCGAAGGACCATATGTAGCGTGCGTGAAGTTTTTAGTGGAAAGGGTGTGCTGGCGGGATGTCGACTGAAGATAGGGGTCGGCGCTTGGAGTAAATAAGAACGCTGTTGGATTCTTCAGAGTAGTCTTCAGTATATTTCTTCTAGTAGTGCTTCTTGAGGGACTGCTCGATCTGGAATGCTAGACCACGGAAAATGCCCTTTTTTTATAGGCATCTTTGGCCAATCGCGACCTTGCATTTTCCCGCGTATTTTTCCGCGCATTCTGCGCATTTCCCCGCGAAAACTAACATAAAATTTGACCAATCAGGGCGAAGGTGCCCCTTTTGTATGGGAAAACTAATTAGGGCCTTTTTCTCGTGATCTGACATATTTACAATATTTTCCCTAACTTATATCTATGAAACGGATCTTTATTTATTAAAAATCATTAAAAATAATACAAAAAACCTTAATTTAACACATAAAAAACAGTAAAAACCAGAACGGTCCTCGTTACGGTAAAGTTTCCTTAGTACTTAAGCTTACGTGACTGTTTTCTAACGCAGTGACGCCGTCTAGCGGCAAAAATGCTCAACGCTTTCGTAAACAAACCTAACAGCTATGAGTTTAATATTACATAAAACTAGAAGGAGAAATCAAAATAAGTTATAAAATAACATTAATATTTAACTTAGAGTGTTAAATTACATTACCTCACTAATGTATTTACATATTCTTACTAACTTCTAACTTAAACTGTTACGTATTGTTGAGCAAACTTATTTATCGCCTTTTAATGTACATAATGCTGCTAATAGCTTACTTAAGATCATATATTACATGTCATGAGTATATAACGCTTCTAAGTAACTTAAAACCTTATACCACCGATACCGTCACTGACTTCAGTGACGCGCTCGAGAGCCCCTTGTCACCGCCACCTGCCGACAGAGGCTTACCGCCAGCCGTCGCCGCCGCGATTAAGGCAACTCCAAGACCCATTGTAGTGAAACCCATTGTTTCGCAAACAAAGGTCCAGTCCGCACCTGCGTCCATTGTTCCCGTTTCTGAGAACATGGACAAAGGCTCACCCTCAGCCGTCGCCGCCGCGATTCCGGCTAACCCCGGACCCATTGTTAAGCAAACAATGGATCAGTCCGCACCTGCGTCCATTGTTCCCATTTCGGAGAAAATGGACACAACTGTGCCAGTCTCCGACTCGGAATCGGTTATAGATTCCTGCTCTGCTTCCTCGTCCTCTGAAGACGACTATCAAGTCGTCGGAAAGGGCAAGAGGAAAAAGGGCAAAAACTCTCAGGCCACCATGGCCAAAAAATTAGTCGCGCTCCCTCTCATCCCCTCTCCCGAGGCCTCCCGCCCCACCTCCCCGGTCCCCGCACCAAAGTCCGCCGCTGCTCATACCAGCAGACCATCCAGCCCTAAGGCTAACTCTTCAGCCGCTTCTTCAAAGAAGCTGAAGCCCCCTCCCCCGTTGTTCATTCAGGACAAAGGGAAATGGACAGACGTGTCCAAAATGTGTGTTGAGCGCCGCATTCAATACACTAGCGCAAAAAGCACCCAGCAGGGTATCAAAGTGGTAGTCCCTACGACCACCGACTTCAGGGAACTAACCCGTCAGCTGATCGGAAGGCACATAGCCTTCCATACATACTCCCTTCCAGAGGAGAAGCCCACCCGCGTGGTGATCAGGCGGATCCCGAAGGAAATCCCCACGGAGGACATCCTAAACGACCTCCAAGGCCAGGACATCCCGGTCGCAGCCGTCCACCGCCTTCATAAGGCGAGAGGTGGAGACCAGTACGATATGGTACTGGTCATCTGTGACCCAGTAGAAGGACACCACCCGATCTTCAAAGTGAAGTCGGTATGCTCCCTCACAGGCATCTCAATAGAGAAGCCTTACCGCTCAACCGTAGTAGGGCAGTGCCACCGCTGCCAGCTGTACGGACACAGCCAAGCCAACTGCCATGCGCCGCACAGATGCGTAAAGTGTCTAGGCGACCATGGTACGGCAGACTGCCCCCGTCCCAAAGACAAATTGCTATGCACGGAGCCACCGAGCTGTGTGCTTTGTGGCCAGTCGGGCCACCCGGCTAACTACCGCGGCTGCCCGAAAGCCCCCAAAGGCTCCTCCTCTAAACTGGCGAAGCGTGCAAACGCCCGCCAGCAGAGAGAAAGCCCATCGGTGAGGCTACCAATTGCACAGATGCCGGAGAGACTTAGCCCTCAGAGGCCCTCTCCCTGGACCTCGCTGAACCACCAGAGAGCCTTCCCGGCACTCGGCAAAGCAAAGTCCAGCCCCATTCCCGGGCTATCAGATGCCCCTGTCCCCACTTCCGTGGCCCAAGCGAGCGCACCGGCGCCCGCTCGTCCCGCGCCTCCCGGCCCCGCGGCCGCGGTCTCCTCTCCTAACGTAACTTTAGAAACGTTAGCAAAGTTAGTCACCCCCGAAGCAGACCGCATGGCGGCAGATCTCAGGGAGGCTAACACTGACGGTGATAAGCTTAAAATTATCCTCAAGTCCCTAATCAAGTTAGGCGAAGCCTTCAGCGGCATTAATCTTTAATTTCAATGGATAATACGAGATTAACGTGTACCAAACCCCGATCCCTTAAATTAGGGTACTTTAATGCCAATGGCATTAGAGGCCAGCGTGATGAAATCGCCACCTTCCTCCGTGACCATCAAATTGATATCCTCCTCATACAGGAGACCTTCCTCAAGCCCAGTCACCGCGATCCGAGAATTGCCAACTATCGCATAGTTCGCAACGATCGGTCACGTTGCCACAAGGGCGGTACTCTAATCTATTATAGAAAGGAACTGCACTGCATCCCCTTAGATCCCCCTCCCATGGAGTCTCTGCTCGAGACTTCAGTGTGTCGACTAGGCATGACCGGTCATCAATCGATCACTATCGCCTCCGCGTACATCCCTCCCGGCGGCACGTCCGAGGAGCACACTCTGTTCACCAAAGACCTTGCCGTCCTCTTCGGCTTGAGTGACTCCGTTATCATAGCGGGCGACCTCAACGCCAAACACCCCGCCTGGAACAGCACGACGACCTCTGCCAGAGGACGTCACGTGTATAACCTGGGTGAGTCCCTCAACTTCGATCCCATCGCTCCTATGGAGCACACTCACTATCCCCACGACCCCGACCAACGTCCGGACGTTCTCGACATAGCGCTACTCAAGAATGTCAACCTTAAGTTGCATTCCATCGAGACTTTACATGAGCTTAACTCAGACCATCGACCAGTGCTCATGCACTTAGTTCCCCGCTCGGGTCCCTCTGACCCCAGCCAGCCCCCGCCGACCCAAGTGATAACCGACTGGAGGAAAGTCAGCGAAAAGCTGAAATCCACCACGTCGCCTCACCTGGAGGCCATCCCCGACCACATTGTCTCAGTCGCAGACACGACGGCCGCCATCAACTCGTTTACAGAACACGTGCAATCCGTACTAAAGGATTGCTCACGGGAAGTTCCAGCAATGAGCGATCAACGCTGGATTCTACCCGCTGACGTACGTGAACTGATAACCGAGAAGAACGCGGCCATCCGTGCCTACAGCAACTTTCCCTGCGATGCGAACAAAGCTCACATGCGTTATTTACAGCGTGCTGTAAAGAAGCGCACTAGTGAGCATCGTTCAGATCAATGGGACAAGACGCTTAGCGAGCTCGAGCCTACCCACTTAGCCTTCTGGCAGCTCCAACGCAAGTTGCGCTCCACCGAAGAGGCTTCGATGCCTCCCCTCACCCGACCCGATAAGAGCGTCGCATTCGACGACTCTGAGAAGGCCGAATGCCTAGCCGACAGCCTGGAGTCCCAGTGCTCCCCCAGCTCTCAACCAGTAGACAAGCGACATCTCGATGAGGTGAACGCATTCGTCGAACGTAAAGCCGCCCTCCCTCCCGTAGAAGACCCTGATGATCCTCTGCCTTCGGTCACAGCTGACGAAGTGCAAGACATCATTAATAAGCTTCAACCGCGGAAAGCACCCGGCTCCGACGGAATCACCAATAGGGTGTTAAAACTCCTCCCCGCTCAGCTCGTCGTGTTAATGGCGGCCATCTTCAATGGCGCCCTGAGCAACAACGCCTTTCCCCAAATATGGAAAGAGGCCACTGTCATCGGTTTCGCCAAGCCAGGCAAACCCAAGTCTGAGCCCTCAAGCTACAGACCTATCAGTCTCCTGAACGCACTCGGCAAAATCTACGAGAGACTTATTTATAAGCGACTCAAAGACTTCACCGAGGCTAAGAGTCTCATCCCCAACGAGCAGTTCGGCTTCAGGACCGGACACTCCTGCATTCAACAGGCCCATCGCATCGTAGAACACTTGAGTGCTGGCTTCCAGCGTGGAGCGATGACGGGTGTGTTGTACTTCGACATAGCAAAGGCTTTCGACAAAGTCTGGCACAACGGCTTATTATATAAGCTGTACAAACTGGGAGTGCCGGACCGTCTCGTGCTCATCTTACGAGACTTTCTGTCGGATCGCACCTTCCGCTAGGAAGGCACTGTCTTCCCCCCACCCCATTAGAGCCGGAGTCCCTCAGGGCTCCGTCGTCTCTCCCCTTATCTTTACTCTGTTCACCAGTGACATCCCCAAGAGCAAGAAGGCTCAGTTAGCCCTGTTCGCGGACGACACGGCCATTTATTACACTGGCCGCAGTCACGACGCTATCTATAGCACCCTCCAAACCTCAGCCAACGTCTTAGGCGCTTGGTTCCGGAAATGGAGAATCGAGGTGAACCCCGACAAGAGCCAGGCAGTTCTTTTCTCTAAACAGCGTAAAATTAAGCCACCCGCGCTCAGCCCGATCACTATGTACGGTAAGCCTATCCCTTGGGAGAAGCAAGCCAAGTACTTAGGAGTCATACTTGACAACCACTTGTCTTTCGCGGCGCACATCAAAGCAGCTCGCGACCGAGCTGCGTTTGCTATGGGTAGGCTTCATTTCATGATTTCGGCAAAAAGCAAGTTGTCACTCAAGTGCAAGTTGCGCCTTTATACCGCGGTGATCCGCCCCATTATGACGTACGCTTGCGTCGTGTACGCTCACACCAAGCCTAAGTACATCCATAGGATGCAAGTTTTACAGAACCGGTTCTTACGTAGAGTCACGGGAGCCCCTTTTTATGTCCGTAATGACCGTCTACACGTAGACCTTAGAATGCCCACCGTCCTTCAGTTTATGAAACGTCTTTCGAAGCGTTTCTTTGATAACGCCATTAAACACCGTAATCCCCTGATCGCAGCGGCCGCCCGTTACGAACCCTCGCGCATTAGTACAGTACGCCGTCCTAGGCATGCCCTTGTCACTCCAGATGATGCTATCACCCTCCTCCAGGAGAGTAGCAAAGAGACTAGCACTCTTAAAAAGTTCCGACTCAAACCGCCGTCTTTCCGACCTCGCCGTCGAGGTTCGTCGCGACGTCCCGGTCCATGCCCTCCCCGACCCTCGCTCGAGCCAGCCCGCGATGCTGTGCCAGTAGTTTTAAATCAGCCCCTAAATAATGATACCATTCAGATCCAGCCTGTCCCCATGCAGTCTTCCCCCAGCGACGCCCTAAGCCGAGGTTCGTACCCCACAGGGGGTGCCCTTAGCGTGCAGTCGCTTAGTTTGTAAGTTTTTATGCCCTGGCTGGAGGCCTTACTCTAAAGGCACCCACAGGATAGTCCGGTTAAGCAGACGACAACCTCATAGGTTGAACTGCGAGATGCCATACAAAAAAAAAAAAAAAAAAATTAAAACCTTATCTCGCGTGTAGTAAATATACAATGCTATTAAATGACTTAAGATATGATTGTGTTTTACTTGTCGTCGCTAACAATTATTCTCAAAAATGTATCTAACAGCTGTAAATAAAACTACAAATTCTCAAACTTAACTTTAAAAATGAAAATATATTCGTCAGAGTTTAGCAGACAACTTAAATTCTATCATCTTTGTAATATGTCTGGCTCCCGGCGATCTCTGTCTGGCAAATAAATAGAAGCTTCTATTTTAACATTTTGCTGAAATATCACAGCATTCTGCTATCCTTAGATATTAGATACAAATGGCTGTGTCCATATTTATTTTGTTTTTCGTAATATAATAACAGTTATCAGATTTCTAATACCTAGGATAAATAAAGGTAGGATATCTAAATCAATGAATTAGTTTCTAGGTACCTACCATTTATCTAAATAAATGGTACCTAGAAACTAATTCATTTATGTTATACCAATACTGAAAATACTGGAGCGCCTATTGGATTCCTCGAAAAGGTCGTTATACACAATCTCAGTTACGATTAGCTATCCATTCTAGCGAAGCAGAGTTTCTGGTTAAGGATCACTTTTCCACCTTTTAGGAACTAGGAGCTTTTACGAACTCAAATCTATTTAGGGAACGAAAAATATTTTTTTAAGATTTCAAGCTAAGTTTCATGTTTTTTTTGTGAGTGGCCTGTCGCTGGTCAGCCTTGGAGGTTGTCGTCTACTTATTCGGACTATCCTGTAGGTGCCTTGAGTGTAATGCCTCCAGCCAGGACAAAAAAAAAACGTAGGTACTTAGGCACAAACTGAGCGACTACACGTGAGGGCACCCCCTGTGAGATACGAGCCTTCTTTTTTTTTTTGCGGATGGGAAATCATCAAATAACTTCTCCCGCTCTGGGCGGAGCGGGAGGGAGTGTCAGACTTGACTGACTAAAACCCACCCATGTTCCTTCTTATTCCTTTGTGTTCCAGGGCCGCGGTATCTCTTTCGAACAACCCGCAGCCCTCGCAGGCATCGGCCCTTTCGGACCCCTTCCGGTTTGCTGACATCGCCTTGAGGCGCGCGTGGAACACGTACGCGCCGTCGTCGACACAGCGAGAGATACGAGCCTCGGCTGAGCTTCATGACATTGTCAATGTATTATTATCCCATATCTTTGTTACTAGAGGAGCTCGTGGCTAAATAATAACAGCCACACGGGTCGATCTTTAAGGTTAAGCCGTGCTTGCCGAGGTTGGTCCGTGGATGGGAATAATACCATAACTACATACCGAGTTTCCTCTGTGCCTCGGAAAGCACGTTAAACCGTTGGTCCCGACTGTCATTTCTAGATCTTTGACAGTTGTTGCAAGTAGTCAGAAGCCAAAAGGATGACATCCAGTCTTACCAAGGGGTATCGTATTACCCAGTTACTGGGTTGTGGAGGTCAGATAGGCAGTCGCTTCACGTAAAATACTGGTACTCAGTTGCATCCAGTTAGACTGGAAGCTGACCCCAAGATAGTTTGGGAAAAGGCTAGGCCGATAATGATGATCTTTGTTACTCGATACCTATATAATAATCGTCTCGTAGATATACCTAAACAAGCAACACCATAATCGTTCCCCAGATACTTAATACACCGTCAAACCGATCTGTTCACTACAGCGTCCAATCTCACATAATTGGCTACAATCAATGAACGAGATTTACTTAGAGATCTGCCGCTGTCCCAGGTTTATCAGAGCGTAAAGATATTGCGAACTATCGGTATTATGATCAGGGGGGTTATTTTGACGTCTTAAAACATTATTATTTGATTCTCTAAACTTTGCTTGATAGATTCAGACCATATTAATTCTTCTTTTAGTTTTAGGTTGCTTTTTGTAGATCGCTACAGTTTGAAATTTTACCCCTAATATCTCTACAAGGCTCCCTCGTCAAGGTGGTGTGGTCTAACTAGAACAAAAAATATATACACAGTGTAAATCACCTCATCACGAAGCCGTCAACCAAGCATTCTGTACATGAAACTAAGTAACTTTACTCAAAAATTATTGCTGGGCAACGACTTTTTTTTGGGGGGTGTAAAATCATGTTTTGTGGTAGAACTCAATGTAACGCACTCAAAACATTGTGCTGATTGACGGATTGAATAATACAGGGGTCGTGGAGGTGTTTAAAGTAAAAATCTTGCATTAAAAACTTGTATTTAAAAAAATACTTGTCAAAAAGTTGGAACTTTGACCCCTAATATCTCCGTAACTAGAAGGTTCCCAGGTATGGTGTAGAACAAAAAAATGATCGCAATGACAGGGAGAACCAGTGCCTTTCGGCTTCGTTAAGAGGTGTTTTACACCCTTTATATCGCAATGACGCACGGCGAGAAAGAAAAAACAAATGCCTTTCCGCTTCGCTAAGGGTATTTTTATACCGATTATTTTAAACATCGTTCCATTTAAAAGATATCAGAGATAGAATGATGTTATTAATGAGTTTAGATTTAGGGATTTATTGAGTTGTGGTGCAAGCCTAAATTGTCTTACGTCAAAGCCAGCATTGTGGGTGGCACATCTGTCTATGCAGATAGGATAGGTAAGTACCTATAAATCCTCAACCATTTGTGGTCGCGGCACAGCTAAACATAATAGATCTTCAAACACACAGATATCGACCATTATAGACTTTATAAAATAGGTATTTAATTAGATAGGTAATCTTAAATATTCTAATAGGTCAATAACCTATCTATGAATCACCGCAACTTCAAGTTTTCCTTTGTATTGTCCATTATTATTTAGATTTTTTTAGTAGTTCTCCCGAGTTCTAACTGTACTTGCCATAAAAAAAGTTTAGCAAACGGGAATGAATACATGCATACTCAAAAGTTGACGAAACGAGACTTAGGTAATGTACGGAAATCAACATAATTACGAAACGGCACTTTTGTAATGGTATTTTGTTTAGTTGGCGAAATGGGAAAGAACCAGACGGGAAGTACCTAGCCGATTTTATTATGTGTTGCTGTTTTGATTTTTTTTGGAGCGCGTGGGAATAAACCATATAGTGGGTTAACTCATTGTTATTTTTATGTTTTCCGAGAATAGGTGCGTTTATGTTTTTCTTTAAACGTTTTTCCCTGATCCTAGTTGTGTTTTTTTAAGAATAGCTACTGCCCGTGATTTTGGTACATAAATCCAGGACGCAAACTAGCCTATGTCCTTATTTAAGTCATTACTTGTCATTTATTGTCACAGGCTATTTGTTTCACAAATTACATAGCGATCAGTTAAGTGGTTTGGAGAAGAAAATATAAAAACTAATATTAGACAGAAAGAGATTTTTTCGTTTTATCTAATAATATTAGAATAATTGAACAACAACATAATTTCGTTACTTACAGCTCATAATTAATGGAGTACTAAGGATTCATTACGGTAAGCCGATTAGGTCACATCAGAATATGTTACTTAAGCGTAGTGATGCGACACAACATTGACAAAATCTCGATTATTTTTCCTTTACTTTACTTTTGTAAAGATTTTTATTATTAGGTTCTTGGTTAGCCCTTGGTTATCTATATAGATATACAATATATAGTTGCTGCCTGCGATTTCGTTCGCGTGGAAATTTTGATGGGCTTTAGGGGTATGAAAAATAGATGTTAGCCGATTCTCAGGTCTAACCGATATGCACACAAAATTGTATACAAATCGGTTCAGCCGTTTCGGAGGAGGTTGGTAACAAACAGCGCGACGAGAATTTTATATATTAGAAAGAAGTACTAGTACATGTCCCAAATTCCCAATGTGTTTGTACTGTGCTTTTACCAGCCCACAGTCAAAAGGCTAATCTGCTTTTCAGCGTATTTATAATAGAATTAAAGAATTGCTAAATTCTGATATAAAAGACTCTGGTGTGGGCGCCATACATCCCACCTCCTTTGCTTATTTTTTCTTTCCACAGAAATAATATTTACTGCGACTGCCTCGTTGGCCTTTTTGCACCCGCAACTGCTGATCGGTTCTTTGTTCGATTAACATGTTGGGCAAAGAATTATTTTGTTTCTCCATGAGGAAATTCTCATTAGCAGCCGCGGAGTCTGCATTGTGCCCGGTTTATGGCAATAGGCTCGCCTTCTTTTACATGGGACTTTAACATAACCGGCGAAATTTGGGAGTACTTATGTACTATTAGGTTCACCTCTGCCTAACCCTTCGGGGCTTGTAGGCGTGTTATCATCAATAATCAACATTCTCTTGTCCTTTTATATCAGTTCATTTGGGGTCGGCGCAACATGTCTTATTCTTCCATACTTCTCAATTACTGGGCATCTGAACAGTCACCTCCTTTCTTGCCATATCATCCTTCACACAGTAGATCCGTCATTTATTTGGTCTTCACTCATAAGAGCAGAGGAAGACCAAAAACCAATCCACATTTATACTCAAAACTTTCCTCACGACATTTTCACGATATTGTCCATGTTATTTATGACATAATATTTTCGACTAAATCGTCCAGTCGAGGTGATTAATAAATAAATTATGAGTCTAATCGAGTACGACGTAAATTGATTAGTGATGTACATAACTGATCAATTTAGGTCTATGTCTATGTCAGTTATCAAAATCAGTCCAATTTCGATAACTGACGTAGACCTAGTTTCAGTACATCACTGATCAATTTACGTCGACATTAATTCGATAAACGCAATGCTTGTAATATGCAACTAGAGTGACAATTAATTCCATAGTAATTTAATATCTAATCAGCTTGATATTGATTCCTTTGTGATTTGTGTTTACTTGTTTGTTTGGTTATGTCATTATTATGTATGTAAATAGGAATATTCACGTGCAATTTGGTCATTGCTACAGTTAAGCTAGTTATGTACAGACGCCAGCACATCATGCCACATAAATCTGTCAAATTTAATTAATAGATTTTTACTTTATTGTTAAAGAATTAGGGTTCAAGGTTGATTGAGAAAATTTGATAGTTTCGGGGAACTTGATGTACTGGCGACTTTACAATACTTGCAGTCTTTTTTCTAAAGAGGCAGTGAAGAGTTTTCTCCCGTTGTCACGTTCTAAAATTGTTTTTTTTTTTTGCGTTGGGTTCGCTTTTTACTCTAGTCTAGGTCAGAGATGACAGATACAAAGTCGACGATGGTACGAGCTTACCCAGAAGAAGCCTTCACTCTAACTTTGAAGAACTCTAACTTTGTTTTTCATGGATTTGGTATCTTAAAACAAAGTCGTTGTTACTAAGGGAAAAAGAAATAAACTCAACGTTGTGTTTGTACTTGCTTAGTAAAGTTAAGGGGGAAGCGTTAAAGTAGCACTCTTACATTTTTTTACAATTTAATTAACTGAGACAGTGGAATTGATCATTTTAATAATTATAACAGCTCTTTAACGCCATATTTGTACGGTCGCGAATTATATTTAAATCACCATACAACCTGACAATGACCTGCAAATTGCAAAAAACGTGAACGATTTAGAATTTCACGGGCCACCGTCGCGCTTCCTCCATAAGTAAATTAAAATTAGGAATTAACAAAGGTCTAAGAACGGTACCCTGTGGCATTTCTTTCATAGCAGAGCTAATTAAGCGTTTTATTGACCGTTTCGTTTCTAATAATATCTTTGCCGCCATCATAAGGGCGCACCGAGGGAACGATACGTAATTTTGAAATAATTCCGCTCGTATGATCCCTTGCTGCATCGTTATTACTTAACCTTTAATTATGAAATTAATTTGTAAGATATTCAAGGATTCACTCTATAAATCATACACTTTAGAAACACGATTACTTGTAATTTTCTCTATAGAAAATAATGCCAAAGTATTCTCTAAAAACGAAAATAAATCCTCGGTATGTCGTAAAACCTTCACGGAAGGTCATCAGCTTTTAAATAATAACAAAACTACATGTTTTCTATAATGATTCATTTTAGATTTTCAAAATGTGTATTGGTTTTAATAATATGAAAAAAATACCTACATTAGCGCGCGTTCCGCCCTTTATAACTAGAGCCGCCACTCTTACCGGAGCGTCGCGCGTCGCGCGCGTCTGTCTTACGCACACATACACAGAGCGCATAGATACCTACCGCCAGAAACTCGGTGCGCTCTTAATAAACGTAAGAAAGAGAAGATCGTTGGTCTAGCGGTCGGAAGCGAGACTGCTGAGCAGCAGGTCCTGGGTTCGATTCCCATATCGGACAAATTGTTATTGAGGGTTTTTCTATTAGGAATGTCTCAGTATTTATGCTCGGTTGATGGCAATAGGCTCGCCCCCCATTACGGACTTAAACATATCTGGCGAAATTTGGGTGTACTATTAGGTACTTACACCTCCCTCTGCTTTACCCTTCGTAGGTTAGAGGCGTGATGTTACGTAATGAGAAGATAATATAGGTAAAGGTTGTTCTCAAACCCAGCACATAAAATCTAGACATCACTAAATAGAAAGCTTACGACGTTATTTCCTTGTTAAATCCTGGTTTCCCTATAAAGCGAAATTTTAATAGCTCATCGGGGATTGGGTCTGCCTTAAGACGTGAAGTAAAAAGGCTTTGCATGAATATAAACAGCTTAGAGTAGTTGCTTAGGGGTTAGCGGGAAAATCACTACGCTTTATAAATTCATGGCTTTACCCTTTCAGATGACGGGATAAATAAAGGATAGGTTCTATGTACAAATAGATGAAGAGGGTTTTATAAAACCAGCCATTAGTATTTCGGGGAAATTGACAAAGGGATATTTATGACTGCCTCTATAATTGGTACCTCTTGGAAGGCTGTGGACAATGAAAGCAATAGGTGAATTCGTGGAAACTAGAGAGTTGTTTTAAGAACTTTTACAAGCTGTTGTTTTCCATCCTCGTCAAATTCAAGGAGGTAACTATGATAATGATTCTCAATGAAATCTCATGAAACAATCATATGGTCATTTTCATTTTTTTTTGTCTTATATACGGAAATCGGTAAGTGTGAACCACCCGTGTTTTAAACGCGACCCGTATGATCCTCGCCCCATAACCGCGCTTTCACACCAACGTTTATTCTCATACCCTAAACCACGAGGGGCTTATTGTGAAATACTGACAAATTTAACAACAAAAAAATATATATTTAGGTCTTTTGTGATAACCTCTTAAATTTTGACGAGGATACAAAACAACACCTTGTATTATTAATAACACTTGCAACGGGATATTTACCATGTGTAGTATTTGTTTCGAGTTCCCGATATTTCAACTGTGTAAAAACCGAAAAAGGGTCGTAAAAAATTCGCGAGTGGACACAGTGAGTTTTGTATGTCGGGAACAGAATCGAGTTGTGAGTGACAGTGGTAGTGGTACGGAGCACAAAAAACGAACACGGAAGAGGGTAGACCGATTTGTCTGCACATAAACGCTCACCCGCAATAACTTCAGTTTATCCGTGATCATGGCGTTTGCAACAGCGCCGAAATATCGGGAACTCGAAACAAATAATGCACATGGTAAATATCCCGTTGCAAGTGTTATTAATAGTGTTAGTGACCATGTCAGTTTAAAAACTTATAACACCTTGTATTAACCGTCATGAAAAAATGGGTGGATTGTGTGAAGGATGATATGGCAAAAACGGAGGTATATCATAAGATGACCAGTAATAGAGAAGGATGGAGGAAGAAAACATTCTGCGCCGACCCTAAGTTTACCCCAGCATTTGTTCTCTAATTCGTAATTTGAAACACTCCAAACCAATAATATTGACTCCAAAGTTACAAGATTAACATTACAAACCTTGTGAGCTTAAAGCTTGTAACACAAATACGATTAACACGGATATTACAAATCCTGTTGAAGTTGCTACTAAACAAATAGGAGTTAAGCAAACATTTGACGAAACCCCGGGAGAGATACATCAGATTAAACAATAAATAGAACAGGATTAATGTCTAGGGGAAAGAGACAGAGTAATTAGTACGTTTAGTTGACTTACCAAAATTATCTAACATTCCTTATCATCATCCTAGCCTAGCCTTTTCCTATGTTGGGGTCGGCTTCCAGTCTAACCGATGCAGCTGAATACCAGTACTTTACATGGAGCGACTACCTATCTGACCTCCACAACCCAGTTAGTACTCGGTTATACGATACCCCTTGGTAAGACTGGTTGTCAGACTTTCGGGCCACTGACTACTTGTAACGACATGCCTTGAACTATAACAATACTTATAAGCTCACGGCCTACATAGATCATCCTAGTTATCATGACAGATGACCATGATAGAAGAAAAAGGGAGGGTTTGAGGCCGTGCGCTTATAACAATTGTCATTAAGGAATGGTAGAGTACTTTTGGTATTATTAGCACAATGAATCACAAAGAAAGATCTCTTGTAACTTCAGTTAATATGTAAGCTAATAAAAGTTAAGTTAAATAAGAAGCGAAACTAGAAAAGCTAATAATAGTACATTGTTACCCTAGGGGTGAAAGTAACTTATTTAGCCCCGAGACGGGGTTTGGCGCCCGAACGAAGTGAGGGCGCCTTAGTTCGAGGGACTAAATAAGTCTTTAACCCGAGGTAAACACTGTGCTTTTCATTATGAATAGTACAAGGAAAGTAAAAATAAAAACATGAATTAGCTAAAGAAAAAATGAGTAAAACCGTTTGCCGCTTTCCCGCCTGTTCTGTTTTTTTTTTCTGTGGCCAGCCAGCTATTCAGCCTTTATTTTTCATTTTCATCATTGAAAAAATGGTAAATATTTTGTCCAAATCAATGTTGTTTAAAAAAAACTGTTGAAACTAAATTATAATAAAGTGTTTTAAAAATATATATCCTTTAATCAATACTTAACTTAAGTTATTTTAATTTTACATCGTGGCTGCATAGAAAGTTGGAACATGGTTCAATAAAAATGTGAAAATAGAACTAGTTTTTTTTTTATAATTTGACATCTGTCAGTTGAAAGCGATTCTCCCTAGGGCTGAAAAGTATTACTTTCAACCCGCTCTTCAGGCAACTTCAGATCTACTTTCAGAGTATGAGTAATGAAAAATTAATTGCGAGTCCAATCTTGAAATAAAGAAAGTAATCTTAATATAATCTAACATAGCTGGGAAAGATTTATGAGACGCGTGTGGTATGAAGGATTACAATAAGAAAAAATAACAATAACAATATCACAACAAGGAAACTTCGCAATATTTTCTGAGTAGTAAACTAAGTGCAGGGAACTTCCGACACTTACAGCACTTAGTTTATTCTCTGTAACAAGTCTCTCAACACTATTGTCTTTCTATTATAAGTTCCATCTACAATCCCTTGTTCCACTAATAAAATTAAATCTGCATGCTTTAAAACTCTGATTGTTACTAATATTGTTAAGAAAACTTTACATTGTTGGTCTATCTGTTTCTATTAGTTATGTTCTTGAAACTCAATTAATTTGATTCATACTTTACAGACAGTTCTAATTATATTGAAAACTCCATCAACACAAAGTAAATATGTTCATGAAATCTTTTTATTTGTTCGTTTATTTTATTATTTATTGATTTTATCTTTAGGACTTGTAATTAATAACAAACAACCATACTTAAACTGGAGTGCTCTGAAACTAAAGAAATCCAATTTCCGAAAATAGGAATATCATTGTTCTTGAATCTTTTTGTTCTGTCTCCTACAGACAGAAGTTAAATAAACCTAACAGTGCTTATAAAGTCGTATCAAAAATGGACTATACATAAATCCACCAAAATACGAACCAACCAGAGAAAGAATAATAAAAGGACGATTTTTAGATGATGACCTAAAACCTAAAGCCTAAAAATGTGGAATCCAAACGCCACAGACAATAGGCAGATGGAGAAACGTGTGGTAGTGGGCAGGGTCAGGCCAACATGGGCTAGGAACCTTCCAGAAGCAAGAGAAGATGATGAGAAGAGTGAAGCAGAAGCGGGAGTGATGCCTCATAGTGAACCACCTTCTCCTACTGAAACCTGGGAACAACAGTCCAAACAAGAAGACAAATACGATGTTTTTGGAAAAGTGAGTACCTGAATGACTTTCTTTTTTTTTTTTGAATCCTTATTAATTCAATAAGCTTACTGAAAAGATAAAGAAAGGGACGAAAAGAGGTCCTCCGAGTATCTATGATAAATAATGGAAAATAATACATTCGGAACATAGGTTAATGGATTGTTTGGACAATACGTCCCTTGAAGCGACTAATCTAAATCCAATATTACCGAGGTAGTAAGTAAGAAAGAAATGTCAATAGAAAAATCCTCCTCTTGGTACATACTTAGGTATATTATTAGAAAAATAATTCCATTTCGCTAAAGAAAACGTCCAACTTCTTTTATTTCTCTTTGCTCTTTTAGGAATAACTAAAATTGCTGAAGACCTCTAGATTAGTAGGTAGTACCTATTTATTAAGTCTAAATTACTTGCTGAGTACTTAGATCAAATAAACTTCAGATTATTAAGTACTTAATAATCTGAAGTTTATTTGTATTACCTACGTGATACGTTTGAAGTACTAATTAAACGTGTGTCTGCTATCCGACAGAGCGCTTTAGAAGCCCCGAAACTGACTGAACTAATTAAGAGCCCGCAACGTTCCTAAATTTGGTCCTGACATTTCAATCATGTTATGTAGCTACCCATTATGTTAGATGTTTGTATAAGGGGTGTAAATCAACCCTTAACGAAACCGAAGGGCACATTGTTCTCCCTGTCATTGCGATATTTTTTTTGTTCTGGACTCTACCTGGGAACCTTCTTGTTACGGAGATATTGGAGGTCAAAGTTCCAACTTTTTTTTTCATATCGCGGATGAATAGTTTCTTTATATGTATTGTGTTTCCATTAGTAGTTAAGGGTAGCCTTGTAGGTTAATAACTAATACAGGCATTTTTTTCTTCGTATTCGCTAAAAACGCATCGTGTTCTCAAACTTCGATAGTTCTAAACAAATTGTCTTAGTTATTCTATGTTGATAGCATTGATTTTAAAAGATTTTCAAAATATAAATAAACATTGTAATGTTCGCAGGTAATGCTACTCGGCGACAGCGGCGTCGGCAAGACTTGCATGCTAGTCCGCTTCCGGGACGGCACATTCCTCGCAGGAAACTACATATCCACCGTCGGGATCGACTTCCGGGTACAATGACTCACGTTGCACGTGCCGACTGTAATCTGAATAACTCATTCCTCGCCTTTGGCATTCAAAAGACATTATATATGCCAGAAACAAATTGTCTGATTTTTGTTCACAAAAAAAGTTAATTCAATGTGCTAAAAAACTTTTAATAACAATTAGTTAATCCACTTTACATATAAATGAATCTTAATCTTAATCCACCTACTCATTAACGATACGAACAAGAAAAAGTACAAAAAGTCAACTGCAATGTTCAGCAAAAAGTTTATCAATTAAGTTTTATTCACCGAAACGAAGCGCAAAAAAGTTCCAATATCAATAGGCAAAAAGTCAATAATGCCACTATTAATTTTTAATTCTCACAAAAAAAAGTAATTAATGACCGTCAAGGGTTCCAAGTTCAAATGGGCCAGCGAGTGGCTGCACGCGACCGGTTCGCCGCAACGCTATTGGTGTTCGAAGTTTGGCGCGCTTTTTCCGTTCCCGCCCCTTGCCCATGACAGCTGTGATTGAATCGACTGCTCGCCTGAGTGATTTATTGTTGCAAAGGTATTTTTTTTCTGCCTGTTAGGTTTTTGCAGTTGATTTATTGCAGCTGTCTTTGTGGGCTAGAAAAAGTGGCTGAGTAGCCAATAACAAGTTTATGTCTTAGTTTTTATGAGACGAGAAAGAAGTGACTCATTATCATTTTATTTAATTAGGTGAGAACTGTCTGTTACTGTTATTTTTTTATCAGTTAGGTACTTAACTTGTGTATTAACCTTTACATTAAGTTGTGAAATTGCTACCGAAAAAAAAAGTTATCGAAATGTATGTATTACGATTACGAGTACTTATTTTGTAAGTAAAAGTTGTCGACATTTATTTGTTATGTTACACACACACACACAACATAACAAATAAATGTCGACAACTTATTCATACTAGGTAGGTAACCTGTTTATTAACATGGTCTTGTTTGTGGCATATTTTCTTTGTTTATTAATGTTGTATTTTGTAAGAACTAAATATTTTTGTCATCAAGTTGCTCATCGTCTACGTCTGTGCGTAACTTGTCCATTCCAAAACATCCAACTATTCATAAAATTCACATTCACTCACAATTCAGTACAACTAACGCCATCTGTCCGCAGAATAAGGTAGTCACTGTGGACGGCATCAAGGTGAAACTTCAGATTTGGGACACCGCGGGGCAAGAGCGTTTCCGTAGCGTGACGCATGCATACTACAGGGACGCACATGGTAATATACTTTATTTGAATGATAATTGTAAAAAGATTTAAAGAATAACCTTAAATTTGTTGTACTTCGGTACTAGGCTGATGATGATGAGGTGTACTTTGACCATATTACGACATTTTTCAATATTTCAATCATCCCGATCCAACACAAGTGGCGCCATCTATCGGTAAAACTTTGCAATTCAAATTCTATTCATCTCATGATCGCTGATAACTTCCACATGGCACGTTTGCGCCGCTTTCTGAGAATAGTGGAGAATTCTATGCACGATGTGAAATGTCACGAGGGCTTTGTTCCTGGATTTTGTATGCTGTAGTAAAATTAATTTCCAGTAAAATAGTTGACCTTTAGGACCGTTCGGTTCATTTTCTTGTTATTTGGACTTGGAGCTACCTAAGCACCTAATTACATGTATGACAGGATATTACTTTACTCTTTGGACAGGAGCATAGAAACTGCCAAGGCTTGGCCTCGACCCGTTTCTGAGACGGCAAACCGGATCACGCATTCGCACATGTGTGTAACTAGATTGGGCCACACTCAACCAGTCATAGCCACATCATGTCATTAACTTAGTCTGGTATCCTTATCGGGCTTGTTCTTAATTGATTCATGGTGGGCCTCTTATTTTTGTCTCGTGTCATCGACGCGAGTCTATTGGATTTAGGTACTTGGTATTGGTTGTTCAATAGGCATTAAAGAGAGTTATTTAAAGGGACCGACTTCGAGAACGCCAGCCTGATAAAAATATACTTACCTATAACTAGTGGTAGTAAAATTCGCTATCGTGCTGTGCGATAGCGTACAAACATTGCGATACCAAACATTCTGCGTTAAACCGGCCCAAGTAGATTTTGGCGCACTCTGGGAACCTATTACCTCTGGGATCCTATTGCTCTAGTTTCCTACCAAGGAATACGTAAGGGTCAAGAGACGTTGCAACCTATTCCCTTCGTCTTTCTAACTTAACCAAAGTGCCTGTTTAAGTACAAGATAAGTCTCATAGTTAAAGACATAATTCCAATGTTATCGAGATCATTAACGGGTTATTAACGACATTATGTAACAGATGTGTACTGAACAAAATAGGAAGCAAGACAAAGATACAGCTCATAAAGTGGAGTGTTTTTGTCTTTGGTGCCATTTAGTTTTAAAATAAGAATGAAATACATTGATCCTTCCATTTTGGCCTAGACCAGAGATGTCAGGGTGTACCACCTTAAAGACATGAAACACAAAGTTGCACACCTGCCCGCCATCGCACATTGTGCGGTTCCATACAATTCTTCAGTTTAAGTATTATAATTTTAATTTTAAACCACCCAATGACTTCTATAGGACTAGCCTTTGCCGGCTATGACTAACCCAGGTCCATGGTCATATGTCACAAGTGCAACATTTAACCCAAATCCGATCAGCCGCTAAGACATTCAAACAAACAACGTTTAAATTTTTATAATATTCTTGGCAAAGGTAGCGGGATTCGGCTTTGTTTCGTCCTTGAGGAAAGCCATTACCCTGCCTTGCAAACTCTTCTGTTTTAATCACAATGCGCTTGTCCACTAGCCCTACTGCTGTTGTACGACGTGACCAACAAGATAAGCTTCGACAACATTCGGGCTTGGCTGGGGGAGATTCGGGAGTATGCGCAGGACGACGTCGTCATCATGTTATTAGGTGATTATTGTGATTAATTATCCAATTATTTTATAAATGTCCTTGGAAAAGTTCTAGAATCAGACATTATCCTTGCCGCTCTTTACAGCTCCGTAAAGGTCTCCACTAAGTATTCCACCTTGTCTGTGTACCAGGACAATTTTAGTATTTGGATAACATCAATTCCAACATTAATTTGAATGATCAAAGATCTAATTTAAATAATCCAGGCAGATGATTGGTAGTGCTACCTACGACTTATAAAAAAAAAAACCTAACGGCTATTCCTATGCTAATACAAAGAAACTGCCATAACCGTCACCAATAATACGGTTGTCCCCTCAATTCTGAACAAGATCACATGACCGAAGGTTGAGTAACATTGTGCTTGCAGGTAACAAATCCGACAGCGGCCTGGAGAGGGCGGTGAGGCGGGAGGAGGGACAACGCTTAGCGAGAGAATACCAAGTATCGTTTATGGAGACATCAGCCAAAACCGGACTGAATGTCGAAGCTGCCTTTGCTCATGTGGCACGCTCTCTAGTAGCGAAAGCGAACCCCGCCGACCCCTCGAGACTGACGGTGCGCGCGCAGCCAACACAGGAACAACGGTCTTCGTGCCCGCCATGTTCGTAATTTCGCGGCAAATTCAAATTCAGAATGTGGACCAAAAGTTCGTGAACTTGCTTGGCTGATTTGTCAGTTTATAAATTAACGTGGTGTTGGACAGACGTGTTGAAGTGAGTGTGCGCTAGAAGACGCTTTTTAAAGCTGAAAATATCGCATGCATTGGACAGTTCTATGATGTGACAAATATAAATATTGGTCTTATAATAGTATAAAGTACCGACTTCTATTGTAATTTGTGATAAGGTACTTATTATTTATAGATAAATGTATAATAAATACGTATGTTTTATGAAAAGGTGTTACTTATACGCCCAACTGTATAATTACTTTCTTAGCATCCCTGTTTATTCTGAAGAACTACCCTTGATGGTTTAGCATGGAACCTTTCAAAAGGGCATTTTTTTTTTTGCTGTTTTCCTATTCCTAAAATAAAATCATTTAGTTTTATCAAAAGGCTTTGTAAGATGGTGTACTTTGATATAACGTATTTATTGGAAAAATATTTACACTTGTAGAGTTGTACGTAAACCTAATCGAATAATAAGATATCGTATTGTTTGTACTTGAAACAGTTGTTTCCGAAAAGAAGGAAAAATAATTCAGTGTAGCAACTAGCAACTGCATATTTTCTCACGGAAAACCTATCACGCGGTTTTATAAGTCACCGTGTGTTCATAATCATCAAGTTATTAAGTTTTGTAGGAACCATATCTTTGAGGGGTCATCAGGATTTAGTATTGAGGGAATACTAATAAGTTATTGGGCACCTACTGCATACTGGCCATAGACAGAAGCCAATTTATTTAGCAAGACTTCTTTGTGGACTATGCTAATGAGCATAGTCCACAAAGAAGTATCAATCAATTAATGGATTGCTCATAAATCTGCCGGGTCTTGGTCGTTTAAAACGTGTCTACAGCTGACCATGATTTTATGAAGTAAAAAAAATATTGCTCTAGACTCTAGAGCAACATTTTTTTTTCTAAATTTATACCTCTTTTTTGTTCTTGGATTATGCTTTTATAGTCTAGAGGCATAATACAAGAAGGAAAAAGGGGAATACATTTCTATTGAGAATCACAGCCCCTGTTCCTCCATAAATGCTCTTAATTAGAGCTTATCGGTAGCCAAAGTATCAATCTTTGAGAGGTGTAAATTGTTGTGATGAGGTTTAAAACTCTAGAGTTTTAAACCTCATCACAGAGAGAGGTAGTAAGAGGATGTTTATTACATTAGTGCCAAGAACTTCCTCGAGTTCTAAATCAACACACATTAATTTAAACATAACTATAAAGTAGAAACTAAGTGACAAACCCTTATCCCTGTGATAACTAATATCTTTATTATTAATATATACATATTTAATAATCTGTGTTTAATTACAATATAACATATCGGAGAAAATTACTCAAAGAGAAGTACTCGTATCAAGATGCTTTTCATACTTACAATATGTACGAATAACAGATAATAATTATGTTATATGTATCTTTGACATATAAAACATTGCTTAGAGAAAATACATTAAGAGGACAATATAATAATCTTTTCGAGGTTATTATGCCGTTAGAGGATAATCTTCTCAAGGAGAATACGGTATTGAACGTGGGGCAATGAAGCGGGAAACCTGACTTGTAAGCTTTTATAAATGTAAACATTTACTGACATAAAAGCTTAATTTTTTTGTCTTAACAAAAGGTCTTTTCTGTAAAAGGTTTGTTGTACTTAACTTGTTAAGACTTTCCAGGCCTAGAGTTGATTTTTCTATAAGTTTTCACGTTTCGCACTACGTTCATTCTGCTCCTGAAAAAAGGGAAGCTGATTTTTAATTAAGTAATAGTACTTCTATGTTTTACAATGTCAAATAAAATTATGTAGCGAAATGCATATAGCATGGCAGCACATAGTGAGACAACTTTTTTTGATAACACCATGTACTATACTTTTACCTATGTGTCACAAATAAACATATTTGAATTTGAAACTTCGAAAACGTGAAAGGCATCGATAACTAATAAACAAAAAAGGAAAAAGAGATAATTTGATTATTTTATTTAATTTATCATTATTAAGTTATCGATACTTATGACCCAACCCGTCTGCAGAGTTCCCCTAATAAAGTTTATGACGCTGTATATACTCGGAAAACCTTTTATCTTAAGTACGTTTTCTTATTTGTTACTTCAACAAAAACTATAGTGATACCTACTTAATCATTTCTGCTAAATTAATTGTATTTCTTCTCACTGCTATTATAATGTGATGATGATCGCCACAGTGAATAATGAAACTAATATATTTACTGGTAAAGTACATAATTGTATAGTATTCAATTTTGTTTAAATGTTGTGTGGCGTTGAATGTTGCTTGTGCTGAAAATAATAAATAAATCCAATTAATTAATACGTGCTTCATTTATTTAGGGCTCCTTTTTAAAAAGGTAAGTACATGTTATGTATTGACCTTTGTTACCCATTTCCCAGTTCTGAAATTCATGTGAGTAAGTACCTAAAGGTGTTTTTTTTTTGTTTTTAATTTTCATAACCATTTCCTACCATAACGACAATCAACGGTTACAGGGAAAACTTCAAAGTTTAAATCCATTAAAACCCCTGTTTTCAAATTATGTTTTTGCACCTGAATAAAATAGCAACTTAACTCTAGCAGGATGACTGTAATTATTGAGAGTTCATACAAATTATTGAACTGGTCACACTATCGAAATCGCGAAAGCGGTCCCATGGAGAAAGTTGTTCAGTTGGATGGTCTGAATCATCCCTGAAATATGATCACACCTTTATGGTACTCGCTGTATTAATTAACAGTGAAATTAGTCTTACCTCAGTCGCGCTTCATCCGAAAGTAAACCTTATGCATGTGAAGTTTATGTACATATTCCTACAAGTGACTGTGATCAACTGTATCATACGAATATGAACATAAACATGATGTTTATAAGGATCATATTCCGATGAAGCGTGACGGAGCGAAGCTTAAGCTAAGTTAGAAGTTGATGTATTTGAATATCAACCTAATATAAATGACAATAAAGATCACTGTAACTTGGTCGGTGATGCCCAATCAGAAGTTAATTAACCAACTGTTAAAGAACAGTAGGATAGACTATAATGACTCGGAAGTTGGTGAAAGGAACAACCACAATCATCAGCGAGGCAGCGAGGCGGCGCAGGTGAGGCAAAGGAAAGCTGTACGTATAGGCATAGCCTGAGTAACTGTTTATAAAGAAAGGGTGTCGAGATGTAGGTACCTACTCGCTCGTCACTACCCAATACCATGGGTATGCAGTAACACATTATACATGGTGTAACGGAAAGGGTATACAAGGTGTTGTTTTGCAACCTCGTCAAATTTCAGGGGGTGGTCACGAAAGACATAAATAATCAATTAAAATTACGGTACCTAGTTAATTATTAATAAACGCTGATTTTTTTGGTTGTTTAAGTTTGTCAGTATTTCAGAATAACCCCCTTAACGTGGATTAGGGACTAAGAAATTATGAAATAAACCTTTGAGATTGTTTGTATGTGTGTAAGCGAGGTTAAAAGGCAAGAACCAGACGGGCCGCGTTTAAAACACGGGTGGTTCACTTCACACTTACCGATTTAGGTAAAAAAGAAAAATTACCTACCCATTTTATTATTGATTCGGGACGAGAATCACTAGCATAGTTACCTCCTTGAATTTGACGAGGATGCAAAACAATACCTTGTATACATACTTAAGGGTGTGCTCCAGACCATCAAACTGATCATGTTTCTCATCATAAAACATGTTTTGCAGCAAAAAAAATATCAGCTGCCCCATACATTTGGGTCGAATAGGTATTGCAATTTTCTATGGGGCATCAGATATTTTTTTTGCTGCAAAACAGGTTTTATTATGAGAAACATGATCAGTTTGATGGTTTGGAGCACACCCTTAAGTATGTATATACCCTTTCCGTTACACCCTGTATAAAACAACGTGTGGTAAAAAATTTAAACAGGTACGAGTACGTACAGGAGATAAATGAAAGCCTCAAAGTGGAGTTAAAGTAATATAACCCACTCACTTGCTTTGTTTACTTTACGTCCACACTCATACACATAAAGTTAAGATAAGAAAGAGAAGAGATATGTTTAGATAGAAGGAGAAGGTCTACACTAGAAGAATCACTGATTGGAAGTCATGTTAGCACAAGTAGAAGATAGGTAAATAGAGAAATAAGCTTAGGTAAACAAGCTTGCGTGGAACATTTTCATAACAAAATAATTTAATTCGCATACATATCATCACGCAGTTAGGCAGAGAGCAGTCACTAAACTACAAAAATATGTTAGTAAAATTAATTCATTTTACTATTATTTACCTTATACCAACCGGGTGGTTGGTGAAGATAGATAGAGAACCCTGATTCTGGTGGCCTACCATGACGTCTTAAAGCAGTATTATTTTAATCTTGTTCCATAGCAGGAAAGAGATGGCGCTAGACGTCCTCTATAGCTCCGTCTCTTTACCACTCTGGAGTGTCAGCTTTAAGACGTCATGGTAACTCCCCTGATCTGGGTATACTGGGTGAAGTAGCTAGTTGGATTTTTGTTGCTATGGGTGAATGCGAAATCCGATCTTGACCCAGAACATTCCGATTCGCAAAAATGTCATTATTAAAAAAGGCCGACTGGCATGATGTCCGATTCACAAAAAGTCCGTCTTACTTTAATTGCTTTAAAATTAATGTAGGTATTGTAAAAATTACATATTTAAAAATAATGCTTTATTCACTGACAGCAACAACCAACCTTACGTCGCTAACAAACTGGCAAACGGAAGCCAAGCTTACAATAAATAATAAAATACCCTATCATTACATTTGTTTCGCTACAAAGAATGTTCAAAGGGGAATAATGGACCCCAAGACGCGCGGCTTTAGAACCCCAGTGAATAGGAACGGCAGGGCACCCTACATATTTATTGTAACTGGACCAGTAATTTAGATCCCACTCCCACCAAAAACATTCTGTAAAAAACTAGCCAAGTCTTGATGGAGCTGCTTGTTTATCTCTAAAAAGTAATGAAATCTAGACAAAGTCGTGCCAAGTCTAAGATTAAGATTAATGCGATTTCTATATTATTATATGTAGTTAATGTTTTGTGCCTTAGCCGTTGAACATTCTATAAACGTTAGTGGGTACAAGTCAATTTTGTTTACACGTAATGTTATATCTGTTGTAACTACCTATTTTTGTGCGAGATAATAGCCCGTACTGGTATTGGTAATTGGACACTAGTGTCTCATTTTAGGCTGTTGTTGATTGTGCAACTTATTATTTACTATAATAGTAATAAGTACTTATATGGTTTGTTTCAGGCTCGCCTATACAAGTAGTATAGTATTATTGAAATACGCAGCTTTACGCATATTTATATACAACGTGAAACGTGAAACAGTATTACTTAATGCCCAGCAGTGGGACGCTATAGGCTAGATTAAATTAGATTAGAAGATGTGTCCCACTACGCTGGATTTTTGCAATGACTGCGGCGAAATGGTTCCAGTAAAGGATGGTACGGCAGTGTTTGCTTCGCGCTCGACTTGGCGGGGGCACTGCCATGCCCCCCGATGCAACGACTTGTGATTTGGGTGGAGAGACCGTCCATCCGCAGTGCTTGCTTAGATTTACATACACGGTGTAGGTAACTATAGGACATCATAAATGCGGGACACAAAAATTACAGAATGGATTTTAAAGAAGAAACCGAATTGAAAATTCACATACCGACAAACGTGGTGAATAGGGACATGGGGGTGAATCGGGACGAAACTTTGAAAGGCATTTTCACGTTATTTAAATATTATTGGTAGAATTATAGCCTAAAAATGCTTTATTTTATATTAAATTAAAACAGAAATGATCCCAATAGCTTTTTAGTTACGAATTATTTGTATTCAACGATGAAATCCCATTCAAAGTTATGTCCATATTCACTCCGTGTAATGGTAGTTGCTTATGCCACATCAGTGGCGTGATGTTATTCTCCCCCTTAAACGCCTCACGTAGCTAATGGACGTCCCTCAACTGAATACCAGTATTTTCCATGGAGCCACTGCCCTGACCTTACAACCCACTTAGTAGTGAGTAATACGATTCCCTTGGTAAAACTGGTTGTCAGACTATTGGGCCAAAGACTATCTTTAACGACTGTCAAAGATTAACAAACGGCTTAACGTGCTTTCCGAGGCATGGAGGAAAATCGGTATGTAATGGGTGGTCACCCATCCACCGACCAACCTTGGTGAGCACGGCTAAAGGCGGAAACACACTTACGTGTCATGGCGTGTCGTGACGCGCCAGAAGCATTCGGTTTCATACATCGTTGCGACACGACACGCCATGCAAATATGTCCCTAACCATATTAAATGTATGAAACCGATTTGCTTCTGGCGCGTCACGACACGCCACGACACGTAAGTATATTTCCGCCTTTAATCTAAAGACCGACCCGAGCGGCTGTTAAAGGTGGAAACACACCTACGTGTCGTGGCGTGTCGTGACGCGCCAGAAGCTATCGGTTTCATACGTCGTTGCGACATGACACGCCATGCAAATATGTCCCTAACCATATTAAATGTATGAAACCGATTGCATCACGACACGCCACGACACGTAAGTGTGTTTCCGCCTTAATTATTGTTTAACTACGAGCTCCTCCAGTTCCGTACCGCACGCATCCATAAAATCTTTCATTCAGACTACGATATAAATGTAAGTTCGTAGGTAACTACGTACTTAGGTAACTGGGTACTACACGCTCGTTAAAGGCGGAAACATACTTACGTGTCGTGGCGCATCATGATGCTTACTGTCGTGACGGTGAGTGTGTACACTAACGTGTCGTGTCGTGGCGTGCTCTGGCGTTATTTCTGAACAGTACTTAACGAACCTTTGCAGCGTTCAAATGTTTTCTTCTGATTCGGATAGTGATTTTGAAGACCTTCAATTTCTCTTAGCAATGAAACATCTTGAGGGTAAAAAAAGAAAGGAGGTACTGGGTTCACCCTATAAACAGAGGGAAACAGAAACAAGGTGAATTTCATCGTCTTGTTTAAGAACTAGAGAGTTACGAAGACAAATTTTATAAGTACTTTAGAATGAAGAACGTAGAGGTACAATAAGCGCGTCAGTAATTTTTCAGAAACATGCTGCAAATATTCTTTTTTTTTTTAAATCAGCCCACTCATTCCCACTGCTGGCCAAATGCCTCCCCCATGGCTTTCCAATTTTCCTTAACGTTTGCCTTTTCATACTTAAGTAATTATTAAAAAGTGTCCGCTAGATGTTTGCGCCACGAGCCACGCGGTATAGAAATTAGAAACACATTTGCCTGTTCTGTCGTGTCGCGTCATAACCCCCTCCACCGCTCTGGCGCTATCGGTGGCGAGCAGTTGGCGACACGACAGAACGCGTTGCGACACGACACGCCATGCAAATATGTCTCTAACCGTATTAAATGTATTAAACCGATTTGCTTCTCGCAAATCGGTTTCATACATTTAATATGGTTAGGGACATATTTGCATGGCGTGTCGTTCGCAACGATGTACGAAACCGAATGCTTCTGGCGCGTCACGACACGCCACGACATCGACACGTAGGTAAGTGTGTTTCCGCCTTTACTTTTGACATTGTATGTGTATACCTAGTAACCTACCCACGTCATGTGTAAAAATGCCTATGCAGAGGGAGGTAAGTAAGTGCAATTAGTAGACATTGGTTCAGAAAGAAAGAATATGAATAGTTTTCTGTTTATGTGTTGTAAAAACTAATCGGTGGTCAAAAGGCCAAAGAAGGTGCACCTACAAAGAAAGTGGCGCATTTATATCTTCCATAATAACATAATAAATAATAACAGCCGCCCGGGTCGATCTTTAAGGTTAAGCCGTGCTTACCGAGGTTGGTCCGTGGATGGGTGACCATAATTACATACCGAGTTTCCTCCGTGCCTCGGAAAGCACGTTAAGCCGTTGGTCCCGGCTGTCATTTGTAGATCTTTGACAGTCGTTACAAGTAGTCAGAAGCCAAAAAAGTCTGACATCTAGTCTTACCATGGGGTATCGTATTACCCAGTTACTGGGTTGTGGAGGTCAGATAGGCAGTCGCTTCATGTTAAATACTAGTACTCAGCTGCATCCGGTGAGACTGGAAGCCGACCCCAAGATAATTTGGGAAAAGGCTAAGCAGATGATGAGATGATGATTCAGTTTTAAAGTACAACTGTAGCGGTATCAGGCACGACAATTTTGGCATATTGCTGTTAATGTAACAATTCGATGACATACAAGCCACCGCAACGCTACTAAAGTAGCTTTTTGTCATTCATTCAGTTTGCATTCGTTCACGCCGCTGCAGTGTCTCCGAGATTTTGAAGAAAAAAGAGAATACAAGGATATCGTGGGGAGTTAGATATTATTTGTAATTAAATTATTCGTCTCTTACGGGGAAAATGACGTGCGACTGTAATTTTACTCATAAACTATGTACGGGTTTACAACAATATTTGAATGCCCTTAGGGGATCGGACTGGGTAAAGAAAACGACATTCTATTTTGTCCGTCAGACAGGTAATACAAAAATATTAGACATGTATTTTTTGTTTTATCAAAATATCAAAAAATTACTTAGTTATAACTCATTAAAGTTGGAGAGTGGGGGCTTACTACGTCACAAGTAGGTATAAAACTTACCTACATGTGACGTCATGCGCCATTTCAACTCAATATATCTCCGTAATTTTATGACCACGTGAAAAAAGAAAAAATACGTGTCCAATACTTTTCAATAAACAACCCGACGGACAAAGAAAAAAAAAATAGGATTATCCCCTATTATACGAATTTTATGTCACAACCACCATTCATTCACCGTTCATACACGCTGAATCAATATGTCAATATTGTAGAAGAGCGATAGAAATTCCTTTGCAAAACTGAACTAGCATTTAAAAGTATTGATAGCCTACCTTTATATGTATACAATAATTATGTTTTAAAAAGAAAGGATCTCCGCATTAGTACTATTAGAATACCTAATTAATAGAGGGACTATAATAATAATATAATAATAAATCATTTTATTTCGGACAACTATGTGATCCATAAATTGTTAGTAACAGATTTGAACTTAAACACTATTGTTAGTAACTTAACTACAGACAAATTAATGAGAGAAACATCTGCCTTAACGAGATACTAAGGCATATGTCTTCTCACCAATTGCCTTACTATGGTGGAGGAAGTATCGGCCGCCACAGCTTTCAGGATGCTATTGTGACTGCCACTTATTCTACTCAGGAGCGAGGCTGTTTTCTTGCGGATGATAGCATGAAAGCCATCAGTATGGGCTACCGCAAACATTTCTGAGGCACTGCAAAAACGAGGCAATCGCAACAGCATCCTAAAAACATTATTGTATTGGACGCGCAGAACATCCAGCGATCTTTTCGAATAGTTGACCCAAAGATTACCGGTGTAAAAACTCTGACAATATGCTTTAAAAAGCGTTATCTTTACTTGGTCAGTACACCGGGCAAATCTTCGTGCCAACATATTACCCCTGACCGCCAGAGCTCTACGCTCCCGTTCAATGTCAGCACGGTCACTGAGGTCGTCGGTAAGAAAATGCCCAAGATATTTGAACTTTTTCACTCTACGTATTGGTGAACATAACGTGGCACTATAACAGCTATAAAAAAAAAACCTGTTTTAAAAAAGTGTCTTTCGAGTTAAGTTTATCACTAAGACTATAACGAGCGATAACAAACCTTAATGTTACAATTTTAGCTATACGTAATTTTAAAATCAGCTATATCACCAAATCGTTCTGTTGTACTTTTTGTGCCCACTATAGTACTATAGCGACGATCTAAAAACCCACATCTCTACTATAAGGAAAGACCCATTATAGTTCGTTCAGAATCTTTATTGCATAAATCTGGCGCATTATGGCAATAGTAAACACTGTTATAAAGTTCCATCGTTGTATACTAGGCACATTGGAGGTTGCTATAACGCCTGACTATGACAGCTTTACAAAGTCGCGAAGCAAACCTTTACATCACTAATAGCACAACAATAAATTATTGCCAAAACCTTTAAAAACATCATTTACCCAGCTTTATTGAATACTAGCTGTCCCACGCAACTTCGTCTGCGTCACATTTACCCGTTTTCGCAACATTTTTCATTGCTGCGCCGCTCCTATTGGTCGTAGCGTGATGATATATAGCCTATGTTCTTCCCCAGGTTGAAATCTATCTTCTTGCCAAATTTCATTAAGATCCGATCAGCCGTTTAGTCGTGAAAAGGTAACAAAAAAACAAACATACAAACAAACAAACAGAGTGACTTTCGCATTTATAATATTAAGTATGGAAGTATGGATAGTATGGAAGTATGGATTAATTTGGTTAGAGGGTAAAATTGCTGGTTGGGTAGGTAACTGGGTACTATAACGTTTGTTACTTTTGACATGCCTACCTAATTTAACCTACCCACGTCAAGTAGAAAAAAAATGCCTAAACATAGATAGGTAGGTACACTTATACAGGTTCAGAAAGGAAGAATAGGAATAGGTTTTCGTTCATGTGTGCCAAAAAAACACTACTGAAACTGACAATTTATTACTCGGTACAAAAATTTTGCTTAGTTTTTACTATTCATCGATTTTTTTTGCCAAGAATGACATGACAACAAAAAGTGCACGACTTTTAGGGTCAATGATCCCATTTTGAACTATTTTCCTTTAATATATAACGAATAGTAAACAAACGTTTACGTTTTCATTCATAATTTTGACCTCCCCATCATTCTATGAATGAACCAAACTAATTTCTTTCTATTCTGTTTGTTTAATAGACACCCATAAAGTTGGCACTACCTTGTTTTTACGTCAACATGGGCATTTTAGGTTTTTTCATCGACAGCGTGATTTCATCTTATTGTTACTTGGTTTTAAATGCCTAATAAAATACGTAGCTCCACGTTTTTCGATCAAAATAGTATTATTTAGGAATTGTTTATAATAAAAGAAAAATAAACAAAAGCCAGAGTTTTGTACTCTCCCGCCATTACAAATAAAGAGCGAAGTTATCCGAAGTTTGAATCTACCGCCTTGACTGTACTGGTTTAGAAAGAGATAGAACTACTTTTGTTACACGATCCAGGGATCACTAACAATTTTGCGGGAGTACTTTAAACATTTGCCGTTTAAAGAATTGTTGCTTAAAATGGTTACGTATTCATAAGCGAATAACGATTAGTGTGATTTATTAAACTTTTATTGCAAAAAATTGACTTTTAATGTAGAAACAAATCTAAACATTGAGTGGAACCTTAGTTCAACATTAAAAAATAAACTATTTAGTGTTTTGACAGCAGGCCAAAGTAATATTGTGTCAATTATAATATTACGGTATAAGTATTCAAATAATAAAGTGATTCCTGTGTATTACTCTGCATTCATTGAAAACTATTAAACTTATGTTTGGATAACATGATCACTAAAACGATATTGAACATTGATGTAAGCCTGAAAAACTACTCTAATTGGTCATTTAACTTATGTGAAATCATTCCAATACCTTAAAAATGGAGTTAAATATTAAACGTGTAAATATGGATTCAACTAAAAGGTTTGTGAAGTCTGAGATAAACTACATTTTGTGTTTGTGATGTTGGCTACCCTGACGCAATTTTACGCGCACATGCGCAGAACGACAGGTGGTCGCCGACTCGAACCAGCCGTCCCGAGTGAACCTATCGACTTCTCATCCTCATCATCAGCCGCTTTCGTGCTCTAGCAAGAACGATGTGCAGTGCTTTGTGTTGAAGTGCTCGTGGTGACATGGCGTCCCTTTTTTAAAGATTGTGGAAGGTGTTAATACCTTCAAAATATCGTTTATTTACAATGAATGTGAACTATGATCGTGTTTGTAGACTGTGCTTGTCATCTCGAGGCGAATTACTGCCGATTTTTCCTACCACCAGTTCGGATGACTCGGAACCTCCCGTCCTCGCTCTGAAAATCAAGGATTGTGTGTCCGTACAGGTACGTAATGTGTAAAATAAGTGATACAGTGAAGTTTTGAGTGAAAGTAGACCCTCGGCATACGTGAGAACTCGTCATCCGCCTCGGTTCGAGCAATGACAGGCAGCGCGTTTAGGTGGAGATGTCGTAAGATCGTCCACCATTTTGTAATGTACCACGGCTATCGCTCGGCTCGTAGCCGCGTCGCGTCGCATTCCATGCAGCCGGCGAGGAATGGCGCATATCATGAGGGTCGGGTTGGCATTATTCCCGGGGGTCATATCGGGAGGGGGCTGCGTATCGCTAGGTATGGGTCGCGTTGGCTTGGCCGTCGGGCGTATTGATTTATCGGACGAGACCAGCCTGCAGCTCGTCCCTCGGACGGGTCGAGCGTCGCTGTCGGCGTGAGTGCGCTATACTTGTGTGCGTATATCGAGCGCTAACCCTCGAGGGGCTCGCTGGCTGCCACTCGACTCGCTTCTACTTATTCGGTCGAGGAGTAGCCGCTCGCCGGCGCTCGGTTATACCTACGCCTACCTACTTAGTTTCTCCTCGCCGTAGCTATCTATACACGAGGCGCGGTTTCGCCTCGTTCGTTCTGATGAAACGAGCTCGCGCGTCGTGGAGGGCGCCTATTTGCCCACCTTACGATGATTACGTATGATTATTTTTTTCAGATAAACGAAAATGACGAACTGCCTACCAATGTCTGCAGGAAATGCATGGACAATGTCAATAACTGGCATGTTTTTAAAAATGTATGTGAAAGGACACAAAACAAACTACTGTCTCTAAAAGATGGCAACCAACTAGAAGAGGTGGGTTTGTCTTTCTAGATATTTGAGCTTGGAACTGTCAATTAGCATTTTGTAACTGTTGTTTAAATGGTGGAAATATGTATTTTCAGGTCAAAATAAAAAGTGAACCATTGTCTGATGAGGCTTATGATGATGGAGTGGTCATTGATGGCTCATATCCTGTCATTGAGGTATGTATGAGTCAGCACAGTACTTGGAATGGTATGCTGTTATCTAGTAGAGCTATGCAGTACAAGTTTATGAGCACTGTCTGGTCTGGTCAACATGTATTAAGACATTGCAACACATTGGTGTCAAGGACATGTGAACAGTTGGCAAGTAAATTACACACAGGGAACTTGGGTGAAGTGATAGTGAGCCAGCTATGAATGCTGTGTGTTTATGATAAGTCCAGAATGAATTTTTCCAGTTACTGTTTGTATTTTCCTTGTATGGCCCAGTTTATGGGACTGATTACTTGTTGCATTGGCTCAGTGAGGTTTTTTTACTGTTTCGTCTTGTTCCTCACTCCCATTCAATAATTAATAACCTTCACTCATCATTATGACATTCTGGTTTTTATGTAATGTAAAACACTGTATTACATTGCGGTGTGTTAAGAGTCCATAATACCTTGCACACAAGTCCCTGACTTTTCTTACATTCACTTGCTATAGTTGATGTAATCGAAAACTATACACTTAATTTAATCTCATTCCTTTGTTTTTGCTTAACACACTGGAAATTCAATAATCCAATCATTTTTTTTTTATTTGATTTAAAAATGTCTATTTTAATTTGTTATAATATTTCAGAATGCTGGCTATTCAAACAAAGTGCAACCTGAAGGTCCCCCAATCTTGGCTTCATTGGGGCTCACACCAAGAAGTGATAAGGTAGAGATTACATGCCCAATATAGTTTATCATTGAATGAAACAAGCGCTTGTTTTGTATCAAATACTCCCATTTAATATGACACTTCAACATTCTAAACTCTAGTTTTATGTTATACATAGATTGAATACTCTGTGGTTTTTTGTTTTAAATCTTAGTGATTTGATGCGCAATGTTGTGACCAATTTAATGTGTGAAATGAACCCGTGCGAGAATAGTTCAATTGAATTCATTTCATCCACAGAAATGTGTGGATCCACGAATGGATTGGCACCGGGTCCATGCAATTTTGGACATGGTTCAAGACAATGAGGTGATTGACTCTCTGCAGACAAGAGAAGAGTGTGATGTTTTGCAGCATTCTGACCATGACTCAGACACTGAAGCCGAACTCCAAACAGAAATTGATGATGGTTATGTTAATAGCAAAAGCGGATACATATGCAAAAATAAACAAGTTATGTCAAAAATTCCAAAACTATCGACTTCTGTAAATAATGCCAGAGTGAAAGAAGCTTTCAAACTCAGGAAACGTAAATCAGAAGTTCGTAAACATTGTTCACAACCTAAAAATGCGTGGCAGTTGTTATTCACTGATGACCTACTAGAGTTGATCGTTGCTTCCACTAATGGCAATATTGTGACAAATGGGAAAAGTTTCACGGAGTCAACGAGCGTCAGCGAAATTAAAACGCTTATCGGTATTCTGTATCTGCACGGCATAATGCGGCCGACACATCAGAATTGTAGTGACCTTTGGAACAGTGAATGTGGTGTTCCTTGCGTCAGAAAAATCATGAAATACGAAAGGTTCAAGTTCCTGCTTCAAAACATGAGCTTCGATAAAGACGACGACAACAGCATTATACAGTTTGACATAATGAAGCGTATGCGCAAAGTATTCGAAATCTTCGCCATGAATTGCAGAACATCTCACGAGATCGAGAATGTCGCAGTTATTGATGAGATCATCGTGCCAGTTTACGGACCTTGCCCATTTCGATACGAAATTGATAAGAAGCCGCTGAAGCGAGGCTTAAAGATGGTATTGCTAGTTGATTCATCAACATTCTATATGAGCAATTTAGACGTCATCACTGATCGTTACTTCGGCGCCGAAGAGATAACAAAAAAGTTGGTTCAGCATTTAGCTGGAACTGGCAGATCTATTGTTATGGACAGTTGGTTCACTTCTTCCTCATTGATGAATATCCTTAAAAATGAGTACCAGTTATATTCTATTGCAGCCTTGAACCCAAACAGTGATATGATTCCGCCACTATTCCTATCTCAGTACAGGAAATGTCGGACATTCATGTCTGGATTTATTGATCATGAAGTATCATTGACATCGTATGTCAATACTGAGGGGAAATCCGTAAATGTATTGACTAATGAGCCTAGATATTACAGGAAAGGTCATATAAATCACACTACAGTTGTATCTGTGTATAAGAAGAATCAGTCTGCGGTAGAAGTTGTGGATGTTCTTATGAATTACTACACTACAATGCAACACACAAATGATTGGACGTTGTCCTTATTCTTTACTCTCTTAAATATTGCCTCTGTTAACGCTCAAGTATTATGGTGCTCTCAAAACTCGAATGTTACTCAGCGTCGCTTATTTATCAAAGATTTGGCTCTAAGCTTATTAGAACAGGATGAAGAAAGAATGTTAATTTCTCCGATAAACGATTTAGATGAGAGGAAAAACAAATTTTCTCTTGTACGCAGTATTACCCAACCATATTATAAGAATAGGAGAAGGTGCAAAATCTGTGTGAAAACAACTAAACGAGATAGAAGAACCAGGCAGTTCTGCGTAAAGTGTGGTACATTTATTTGTAAAGAGCATGCTGTCAGCATCTGTACTTTGTGTGCACATTAAATTATTATATGTTTGATAATATTGTTTGAAACTCAAAATAAGTGAATATTCATATTCAACTGTTAATCTTATTTTTTTTAAGTCTTATGTAAACCAGAGTTTAGTAATTTCATAACTTTAAAAATATCAGAAGATATTGAAACTTAATAAGGTTACATTTGATGTCTTGATGTCTTGTTAATCTTTTGTTTTACTTTTTAATATAATTATTTTTTTAAATAATTGAAATTGTTGAACAACTTTAACAATCGTTCCACATTGAAAACTTTATTAATTATGTTAAAAACTTGAGAGTTTTATTAAATGTTTAGAATAATTCAAAGGTGTTGGGTTGAAGTGTCACATTAAATGTTACGATTACTGATTACTTCTTTAATTAAATATTTTAAAATATATTATATCTAGTTTTAGATCATGTTGTAATACAGCACATTTTGATCATATTGTTGAAGTTATTGTTATTATACTTTGTAACTATTTCGAATTTTATCATCAATTACAGGGTGCAGAGAGTGAAAACAATGAAGAAGACGAGGAAGAAATGAATGAGCCCGTACAAAATTTCCCAAAAATGCCTCATATGCCCGAGGTGTCCATCACGGTCATGAGGCCTACTGGTGAGACCCTGCACGCTCGCCAAGGTATTCACCAACTCGCTTCCAAACTGTGCCTCGTCTGCGGCCGCTCCTACAGGTACTCTCACAACGCACGCAGACATGAACTTACCTCTCACAGCTTCGACAGATATACAAACAAAATTACTCCTAAAAAAACCCTCAATCATCTACAACCCAAACTGAGACCGAACCCATTCAACCCCAAAGCACGGATGATGCCGAATCCTATTAGTCATAAGATGCAGTTCATGAACAAGAACATGCCAACAAAAATAATGCCCATAAACAAAGTTATAACGCCACAGAAACCCATTCCAATAAAGACGTCGTCAAAGACACAAAATAATTTGCCTTATCCTCTACGCATTAAAGCACTCAAAGATTTACAAATTAAGAAAAAGGAGCCTCAGATTCTGAAGACTTTGTTAACCTCCAAACCTGAAGTTCTGGTCTCAGAGCCAGAAATTCTAAATTCTGGGCCTGAAAGTCCAGAAACATTGATATCTGAGCCTGAAATTGCATCTTTTCAAGTTGAAGCTATCCTCACGGAACCAGATGCCGATGCATACGATGATCAACAGCAAGGCGACGAAGAGGTCGATGAAGAAATGCAGAACAATCAAATTCAGAACTATGACACTGTTGATATGGACTCTGAGAATGAAATAGAGATTGCTCGTCAGCAAAGCATTGAGCATGATGGCGAGGAAAATGCTGATGGAGAAGAGATTATGGACCATGATGACGACAATAACATGGAAGGCGGTCAGAGCGATAACGAGAAAGATGCCAATGACGATACAGCTGATTGTCAAGAGAACATGGAAGAAGAAGATAGTGTTGATATTAAACCTGAAGATCAAATGAAGGACGATGATGGCCTAGAAGAGGGAGAACACGAAGAAGTAGAAATTAATCATAACGAAAACGAGGAAGAAGACGATGATGACCTGCCAATGTCTCTAGCGCCTGTCGTCGAAATAAGTGAGGGATTGCAAGGCGACTCGATCAACAGCGAAGTCATTGAGGAAGACGAGGACGAAACTGTCGACGAAACTGTCGACCCCAATGACACCATTGTAGAGGAAGAACCGGTTAAAGAACTTGACCCTGACAAAACATATGTTACGAAAACCCAAAGAGACTTCATCCAAAAATACCGCGATATCATTCAGCAAATCAACACGAAGCGTTGTTTATGTTGTGATCGAGAACATCCGCGCAGAAAAGCTGTTATACAACACTTACAGAAAAACGGACACAAGGTACCAAAACACACATGCTACAATTGTGTCATCACGTTCGGACATATTGGCGCACTGCTCAGCCATATGAGGTCGAACTCTTGCACCAATTTGTGGAAAATTATTTACAATGAAAATGGAATTACTGACGACTTGGTTCTCGAAGATGAGCCGAAAGAGGTGAAGGTTGCTTACAAAGATATTTTCAATGCCAGGTCATACGCTTGCAAACTCTGCCCAGCTAAATTCCAACTCAAACAGTTTATAATGAAACATGTTTTGGATACCCATGAGGATGGACAGTCAAGGGTGCCACTCTGTTGTGTCCACTGCCGTTCTAGATTCAAAGATAAGAGTTTACTAAAGAAACACATTCGTAAAGGTGATTGTACAGTTTATATTGCTTGCGATTTGTGCCCAGAAACATTCAAGAACATGCAAGACTTCAACGACCATGCGCTAGCCATCCACGCTGGCAGTTTCGATCAGTCGGATAATCCGAGCAAATGTGTTGACGGTCGACCGACAGACTGTCCTCTGTGTGGAAAGAAAAACAGCAGCTATCCGAATTTAGTGAAACATTTGAAAATTATACATGCGGAGGAAAAACCTCACTACTGCCAGCATTGCGACGCGAAATACGAACAAGCTACTGATCTAAACAAACACATTTACATGGAGCATTCTGACAGAACACTAGGCATGCCTCCTGCAGAACCGGATATGTCTATAGTGAAGGAGGAAGCAGAGGAGTACCACTACTCGTGTACGGAATGTAATGCTATATTCGAAACTGTTGATGCGTGGACTGATCACCAAGTCGCTGAACACAACCAGGTGGCCCACCACTGTGACCAGTGTGATAAGAAATTCCTTCGTCCTTCAGAGCTTGCAGAGCACAAGAATACTCATTTGAGGGTTAAGTTTTATCCTTGCAGTGTATGTCCCAACTCTTACAGCACTCCACAGAAACTGTCTGAGCATGTGCAACAGTCACATCCAGGAATTGGCGCTGCCGCGGCGGCCGAGACGGAATTCTTCTGCGACATCTGTATCAGAGCATTCAAGAGTCGCCAAGCTTACTCAAATCATATGCGTATTCACGCTAAAGTACCTACTACAAACAGGAAACCGACTCCAATCAAAGAGGGATTCGCGCCTCAAATCATCGGGAAACCCATCAAGCAGTATCCAATGGTTCAACCAGGTTTTGTATCATTTAAACCTAATTACAACATCCCTAACGCTCCATATTCTTGTGACATTTGTGGTAAAGGATTCATGCATAAGAAAAATATATGGAAACACAAGAAAGTGTTGCATGCTGATATTTTAGTCGATAGACATGATAGTGAAGAGAACACTATGCAAGCGTCTACGGAAGAGGAGGAATTCAATCCTGATGAGAACGGTGCCATTCTCTCGACGCCACAATTTGATAGTTTTAACTTTACGAACTTCCCGAACAATGCTCAACAATCAACACCAGAAGCAATGCCATATTCGTGTGAATTATGTGGCAAACGGTTCCCGCTTAGGACCAGTTTATGGAAACACAAGCGCGCAAAACACGGAATTGTAAACCCTAGCACTAGCGGTAACAACGAAACATCCACGCCGTCCGCTAGCGGGGAAAGCAGTAGTCGATCTAGCTGCACTATATGCAGAATCACATTTTCAGATAAGAAATCTTACTATCGCCATAGAAAGAATGTCCACAAATCTACCGTTCAAATGTGCAAAATATGTGGCAAACCGCTAAGTTCAACTTTGGAATTATATGAGCACTTGAAAGCTGCCCACGCAAGGGAATTACTGGGTTATAATGCTAACCAAGGCTCCAGTAAATCACAAGATATGTCACAAGAGATGGAACCGGATTATGAGAATGATCAAGAGTCCATCGACCCCAGCGTTGATTACCAAGCGCGGTACCCGTGCGATACTTGTGGCAAACAATTTGTTGGTTTGCTAGCTTTGCAAAACCACCAGTGCATCAATCAGATAGCTTCACAGCCACAGACTTTTGACTGCGAGATTTGTCACAAGAGTTACACTTCAATATCTGCGCTAAAAAGCCATCGTGGGTGGCATTTACGTTCGCCCGATGGAAAAGCAGCCGCCAACAATTCTGGCCTGTGGATGCCTCAGCACAAAGTTACTAGCAAGGTAAGCAAACATGAGGTCGTGGACGCGTCACAACTGGCTAAGGTCACACATACCCCCACTCCCCCTCCTGTCTCTGCTACCGCGGCGAAAAGAAGACTACCACCAGAGGTTGAAGTGACAGTCGTAAATCCGAACAAAAAACTACGCTCAGACGACTCGGTCGACTTGGATATGCAAAGTTCTGGTACCATCGAGGATAGGTACTGTACGATTTGCGATAAGGAATTTACAAAACGAGCGGCGTACCAGCGCCACATGGACGAGGTACATCAACCGAACTCTGTGTTTTGCCCGGTCTGTGATAAGAGTTTTACAAGGAAGTCCACATTGCTCATTCACATGAAGAAACATTACGAGAGCGGTGAGGGCAGTTCCTCTGCTACAGGTCAAGGAGACGATGATTACTCCTGTGATTTGTGTGGAGCTCAGTATGACAATGATCAGGCATTGAGGGCGCACCGAGCGCGGCACCACGGAGAAGATGAAGAGTCGGCTGAAGAGAGTGACGACGGAAATATTCCTATTGCTCCTCCCGGTGAATTCACATGTGCGCAATGTGGCGATGGCGTCGCTACTCCCAGGGACCTCATCGCCCATCGCACAATGCACGCTACTCCCACCAAATTCTTCTGTAACATATGCAAAGTGTACTTCGCTCGGGCGCTCGACCTCTCGTCGCACACTCGGGCGCGACACGCTGACAACGAAAAGGTATTCTTCCCGTGTGCCATGTGTGACAGGTTTTACATGAACAAGAAGAGCTTACAGCGGCACATTGAGATGGCTCACTGATCTTCAGCTGACTGACCCGAGCAGTGACTCGTGACTAGTATAATGATTGAAAGTAAGGGAAAGCGAAACGCGTTTCTACTACTCGTAGTTTTAATTACTTACTATTTGTTTTGGGGTGTCAAAATGACTTGATGCCGTCGGGTTCACATTGTACATACATTTGTTCTATACAAACTCACGAATGCTACAGCTCGGCTGTACTGAAATGATATTGTTTTCTTATCAATATGATGTCATTCCTTGACTTTTGATTTAAATGAGAATCAAGTTTTTATTTTTCATTATTTGTTCTCGTAAAGCCTTTGCTCACGAATTGTGTTATTTATTATTACTATTCTGTCCATAGTGATATGAAGACTGTTGCAGATTCAATTTGATGTAATGGTCCATGTGGACTCACTTGGACACAATGTCTTTAGAAATGTAAGTAATTATCATGATTTACTAAATAAATTATGGTAATTAAGTAAATAGATAATGATAGCAAACTATTCTATTTTTGAATATTGGAATAACGGGCCAAAATTGTGAAACATAGTCAAAATCAGTCAACCAGTGTTTACTTGTATGTAAGAATTTGTTTCTTAATGTATGGTTATTTTTTAAATCGACAAATATAATACGGTCTTAGGCGTTTTATCTTTAAATTACGTTTAGTTTCTTATCTTGTAAATATTAAGTAGTTATTTTAATTGTAATTTTGGGATTCAATGAGTTATTGATTTGGTATAAAAATGGTAAGGTCATTTGTGTTTCACTAAAATGTACTGATTATTTTTAGTAATTTTTAATATATATTCTATGTGAACCACTAAGGGCATATCTCCTCATCTATGGTAGGTAACCGATATAATTTTGTAAAACAAGTTGGTGATAAAGGCCTAAAAATCTGGAAATAGTATTAATAATACTTATGTAAAATATACTGTTAAGATTTATCTAAGATTTTGGATACTGTTAATAATATCTTTATACTTTTACTACAAATTGTTCTGTTTTTGCTGTCAATCAGTGCCAAATAAGTAGCTTCCGTTCTCTGTAACACATAATTGAATATATCAAGAATACTACATAGATATAAAATGTTCCTGTAAATTAAAAGTGTATATTCTTGGGATTGTACACTGTAAATAAATATACTTCATGATAATAATACTGTGGAATTACATATATTTCATATTTAGTTTTTGGTCCTACGGGCTGGCATAATGTCGAAATAGTTTCCTTTACCGCTTGCTATAAAGTATGATAATAATGTTTCAATTACCTTAAAACTCCTGATACTTTTATTGTAAAATGTAAATATTGATGAATTAACGATGTTGGCGGGCAAAAGAACTTTTCTAAATATAAGATATTTTGATAAATAAAAAAACACGCACCCTCACATTTCTTGAGTAATGTACAAATTAAGTGATATAAACTGTAAAGATGTCCTTCCTGGATTGTGTGCGATTTTATATGAAAGTTAAAATTTGTTGATTAAATAGTCAATTGTCGATCACTGGTTGAGACGCCGTGAAATATAAAGATCGTTACTGCAGTAGCAGTATGTTTTTATTTATGTAAAGGCGTATTTATAAGAAACATTTAGGTAATTTTGCTATTACAAAAGAAACTTTATTCCAATGGAAGGGGATTTTTAATTGGCCAACTTACCTAAATGTTTTTGAATATACGTCAAATATAAGATTTTAAGTGGCTGTACCACAGAGCACTGAGCCGGCGATCGTTACTAGAGGCGACATTATTAACATATTCTATACTAAGTGTAATTTTTACTTACACTATGATAAGAATGATGATATAGTAACTGACAGTTTTAACTAGCGAACCGCTACATAAGTAATGCGCTCAAAGCACTTTCCTCGCCACTAATTTTATCATTAGTTCTGACGTTTCTGGATGCTGCCGGTGCTTCGATTCCGTGCTCTGTGGGCTGTAATAGTTCTTTAGCATGATGTATAGTAAGTGCTTGTTTTATGTAAATCAGGACATTGGAATTATAATGTAGCAGTAAATTTAGAAAAATGAGAATTTAAATCAATGAATCTTTAAACTAAGTATGTTGACTAGTGGTTAACTGTGTGCATTGGTTGATCTAATTAACCTATTTAAATGTTGAGTCCAAGACCAAACATCTGACATACACTGAAAACCTACTTTATTTATCATAATGTCTACATTACATTTTTATTAACAAATCAATTTTTTTAATTATAATTATTTTAGGTCAATTTTTTTTTATCATGTCAAAATACTTACATACGCACACAAAACGGTCAATGCGAACTTTGTATATGACATCAAATTGTCTTTATTATAGATTTATTTCATTTGTGCTCTAATTAGGATAATTATTATAGCTACCAGAATCTTATTTTTACATAGTACTGCATAAATATTTTTGTAATTGACGGCGTCTGAATGTGTTAAAATTGTCCATAGATGAGGTTCACTTTTGTCATCTTTGTGGTTTGATAATAAAGTGACTTAATGATTATTATTTTTGACTTTCATTTTATGATAACCCTGATTTCTGTCTATTATTTACCAGGGACCGAGTAGGTGAAAAACCCTAGAGTATAGCCAGGTTTGCTCGTATTATAGGTTTAATAGCATATACTAACAGGTTCAGGTACAGAGTTTATCTTTGTTCATACAAATATACAAGCAAGGAAAGAAGATAGCTCGTGTTTGGTGCTTTGTCTCGTTTATACTGATTAATCAGCAATATTTAGGTAAATGGTTAATCCATTAAACATACGGGTTAACCCCGTATAATGGTTAATCAAACATGGGATATGGGTCTAACTGGCATAGCCGGGCACCGTTAATCAAATAGTTAACTTAGTTAATCCGCTACAAAAAAAGTTAGCTTCGTTAAACGTTAAAGCGTTACATTTCGGAAGAATTAACGCAAGTTAACGTTAAGCGTTGATATGTGTAAAATTGCATCTTTATATCGTTGCGTTAGTGAACTTATAAAACCTGTTGGATTAGGTTCTGGAAGTTAACAGTAAAATTTTATAATAACAACAAACAAAACACTCGTCAAGCGGCGCTAAGTAATGAAATGAAAAAACGAAACAAATCTTTTCGCAGTTTTCTTTCTCACTCGCACGCGCCGACAAAATATATGTAGTTTTGTTTTTGTTTCTCGCTGCCACGCGCCGCCCGGCCGGCACTTGTCTGTTAATAGTTAGGCATTGGATTAACGATTAACGGACTTCTGCATGTTCACGGAAGTTAACGTACCCGTTACCATTTTTAAAAGTTAATCCGTTAATCAAAATGTTAACTTCGTTAATTAACGGATTAACGAGTCCAGCTATGCTAACCGGTTAACCTTTTAACCTGATACAGTGGTAGACTGATAAACTGCTGCTGTTGCTGCTAACTGCTGGTATAAACTGATTTCTTGACCCACCTGGGTTCAAAAGATAGTATGGGGTTGCATTCAAAATAACACACATTATAGATTGCACAAAACATTTTAATATAAACTTAAAAAGTCGTACAACAATATGAAAAATTATTATTGACTAATTATATTAGCGGACATGGAGAGCCGCATTTACTATATTATGCAAATATTATATTATCTTTAACACTTCCATCGAATATATCTTACAAAAGAAAGAAAAATAAAAAGTATCTTTATAATAAAAAATCTCATTACGCTAAGTTGTATTATTATTAAACTTACATTATAGATTTTATCTACAAAATACTGTAGCATTTCGGTCAGTTTCTCAATCGACAATCATACCGATATTATTACATATTCCGTAATAATTTTATCATAGGATGTTAATAAAGTACATTTTAAGGTTGAAACCATACAACTAGGCTTAATTCTAAATCAAAATATAAAAATAGTAAAAAATAGTTGTACATATCAGTTAAGGTACAAGATTGTGAGTGTTGTGCATGGAACCCGGGCGAGCATCGACACAACACTAGCAAGCCTACCGCCGCACCTACACCACCAACCCCCATTGAAAAACTGAACCGAGCGCCAAGTGAAATATAAAAAAGATAAATAACACATAGTTTTTATTTTTATGAATTTGCATGCACCCGTTATCTTAATGAAATTGAGAAATATTTTTTCTATCATTTATTCATATTCATGTCTTTTATAACAATATAAGTATATCATACACGCTAAGGCCGGACGCCGCGACGCGGTCGACCGGCAAATGTACACAAGGACTAATATCTTCTTAAAAAAATACTGTTAGATTGAAACGTAGCTAAACCTATAATATATTATGTATAGTATTATAATAATTATTATTATAAGGGTACAATCGTACGAGTGATGATTACACTATGTGAGATCTCCGACGCCTTCGGGCGGCCCGCCGCCGTCCGACCACGTCCCACCGGATATGCAAACATTTATTACAACATACGAGTACAATACATACGTACTAGTACACTATATTAGTAACGTATGAATTATCAATTTCAATATTAAAAATACGTAATTTCTCTATTGGCCTCGTTTCCACGTGAAAAATTAGACGTTTATCGCGTACGAATATATAGTATGTATACATATTTAAATATCAGTATTTCTCTTAGATCGGAGGACGTATGTATACAGGCTCGCTCTAGAAGGTACGTCGTCGTAAGCGCACGCGGCCGTTCGGCCTTTCGCTCCCTTACACCCTACGAATATATCGATTCGAACGAAGATATCAAAAACTTGACTCAGCATTAAATATTACGAAAATAAATCGCCGGCGAGTCGCGCGGCAGATTATTGCTCCTATCGATAAATTTACACATCGACGTAACGAACGAGAATACAAAAAGTTATGGAAAATCGTACGGATATCACAAGCGGCGGGCGGCGCGGGACGCCCCCGCGGAAAATAAAAAAATAAATCGCGGCGCGCGTCTCTCTCGTAAAAAAGTAAAGACTCTATGAGCGGGTCGCGCGGTGCGGCTAGCGCGCATGCGCGGCTCAGTTGGCGAGCAGCAGGTGCGCTGGCGCCGGCGGGTAGGGGGGCGCGGAGGAGGGGGCGGGCTCGCGTCGCGCCACGAAGTACGCCGCGGGGTCCGAGGCGGGCGACAGCGCGCGCGCCGCCATCTGCTGCTGCATCGCGCGCTGCTTGATGTAGTTGCTGAACTCGGTGGGCGACATGCGGTTCGCACGTTTGCTGCTCGTCTTCAGCTTCGTACTTCCGAACTTGGTCTGCGCGAAAGTCGCAGTGGTGAAGGTTAGAGGCTGAGCGCGGAATGGCGGCGCTGGAGAGAAAGCGGCAGGCGCGGGGGGCGAAGGCGCGGCAGCTGGCTCCACAGGCCGGAAGCACTGCGCTTCAGGGTTGAATGCGCGGGTCACCTGGAAAAATACCGTCAAGCATTATAATCAACATCATTAGCCACCTATCGTGATCGGCTGCTCGCCAGTGTTCAGCCAGCTTTGTCTAGGAGTGGCTCTCAAACTGGGCAAAGGGAATTAATCCCGACAGTCTGTGCGCATTGGTCAACCTGCCAATGCCTACAGACCTGACGTGCCACCTGTTATCGGCTCTGGCTAGTGGCTAGTGTCACATGAGTTATCCGATGTGAAGCTAGTGTTAGAGAGATGACTATTTGCTTATTCCTTAGTTTCAATCTACACATTATTTAGTAAGGCCAAAATATGCATGCCGTCGGCTCGATAGACACGTAATGAGTTGTTTATCATAGATAACTGGGTTACGCCTTGCGCCACCTGATGCTCTCTAATGCCAAAAAACAACGCAAATTCTTACAGACACACCAGTTGCTAATAGGTACTTCACACACGCATGACCTTTTTGTGGGACACATGGTAGGACGTAACTAATAAGGTTAGATGCATGAACATGGCAAAGAAGGAAGGGAGTACTTAAGTATGTAAAGCTCCGTTTGCACAGTGCACCCTGTAAGTTTCTTGCTTGTGCAACAAAAGTGAAGCAAGAAAGGACTTGTATTTACATGCGATCAAATTGCACTATATAAATCAGCCTTAAAAAAATCGCTCTAAGAATGCGACATCTATGTTAACTTGGTGGTCTAGCGAATTATCGGGTTTGAATGTGGTGCTTACCTCTCTATCGGTCCTCTCATCGGCAGCTCGCTCGTCGCTACTGAAGAGCACCTTCACCGCGCCCTTTTCTCCGATGCGGTATGATACTTCGCCTGAAACACGAGAGAAAATCTCGTCTTTATTTCGTTCGCCATCCAATCTCGGCACTCAACCTCGTGAAATTGTGTCAGGAATTACATTACTTTTGGTCTCGATCTTTTTTCAAGATTCATTTCGAGATATCGGTTTCGCAATGAGCACACGAGCACTTACATGTTTTTATAGAGCTATGCCAAAGCGTTTTCGAGTGGAAAAGTTATCCAGTTCACCCGAGACTTGTTCTAACTTTTTGATTTGTTTCTAGAACAGTGGTACGGTAAGAAGACTGGACGGCTTGTATCTAGTTCAGTGAGAAGATTACGTTCTATTTGCTATTGACGTACTACAATCATTATTCGTTCTCGAATCGTTTGTTTGTTTGTCGACCTCGTTTATTTTGCCGTTTTACACATTATGCAACACACCATCATTTATGAACATTGCTATGCAGTATGCACTTTTGCTACAACGACTGCGTAATTTCAACGCTTATCTAATTGCATTGTTTATTTATGAAGAATCCACGCCTTTACATTATTATTACATGAAAGCCAATTACAATTCCGGGTCGACTGTTGATAATTATTGGCTACTGATAATTACTGCTATTACTACACCGTTTTTTCTGAACTATTTACCTATCTACTTTAGTGACGTAGCTACGTAAACAGAACAGCTATTGCCACGGCGACATAATTAAAACTAGGTATAATGGGAAATAAAGGTAATTTTATCTCGACAAAAGACAAAGTTATTAGTGATGATATTTGGTCTACATTAGATTGTGTGTGGCGTCACATATTTGGCAAACGACGGAGCCAAGCCAAGCGACGCTGGGATAACGTCAGAACTTCAGTGATAGTGACGTTTGTCAAAATTTTCCCACAACAAAACTAGGAACAATTTACTGGGGGACAGTTCTAACTTATCACAGCGGAATTCTTTTTGGGTCGGGTTGCTTTTGTTTTCTATTGTGGCTTTGCTTAAAGTATTGAATCGAATAAACTGCTACGATTGTAGGAGTGCCTATCCCTACTTTGTCTTATTTATTTTGATATGCCTAATTTTTTCATCAGAATAAAAGCGTGAAGCCTCACCTGGATCCACCCAGACGGCGAGATCCCGCGGTAGATGTTCTAGAACATCGCGGACTGGCACCCCGGATTCTCTCGCCGCTCGCTCCAGGACGGGGTCTATTGGGCCCCCAGTCTTCAGGCACCGGAAGGCCGATCCTCTGCACGGCCGGTCCGGGTACCAGTGCCCCCTGAACTTGTCTTTCAACGCCTTCTCCAACTCCTCGCCAAAGATGTTGACGCGCCGTCTCGGTAGCTTGTTGTACAGGTAGGATATGACGAAATTTAGGGCAACTTGCACTTCAATATGCATGTTTAGTCTCTGTGGACAAGAGAAAGAAGAACTATAAGATTAAAATGATCATTCCATGTTGTAAAATAAAAATAACCGGTTTAAAATCAACGGTCGCGCCTCGTGACGCTGTTTTTCGGTTTCATTTGCTCGAGGTTAAATAGAGCTAACATCGGACGTTCAAGATGTCCTCTGCTTATGACCGTGACAATGAGAACAAACGGTCCGTAGCAAAGCAAATAAATATCTACTTAAAAATACATTTCCTTACTCACAGTTTTATTGCAACTAAACTCTCAAATCGATTTGGTTATGCGAAACAAATCAATGAAATTGAATCGATTTGCTACTCGGAATAGTCGCAGCTCGGTGATTTGCAGATCTAATATTTAAATGGCGATTAGGTTGAAGACGATTCTGCGTAGCAATCGATTATAGTTGATAGAAGTAAGTTAACGAGTTAATTGTGAACGTTTTGATTGCAGTTTAAGTAAAGTAGGGTAAGCAAATGTGGCCTAGATTTTGAAAATAGGTTTGTTGGTTTATTAAAGTCGAGATAAGACAAAAATTTGTCCTCAAGAAACGAGTATAGTTACGGTGGTTTGTTGTGATATCCGGTCGTCGATCCCCGGTCTGGATGTTGGCTAACGTTTCCGCACTAAATTAACTTCGGCCTTCCAACGTGTCGCGACTTGTGAGCGAATAGTGTTGTAACTAAACACACGACTGTTTACTAATCTACGATTTCCTTTTAAGATACCTAAGTACGTGTAGATTTTTGGTCTGATTATCCCGAAAGTAAGAACGATCGGAACGAATATAAGATAAGTATTAATTAATGACAAAGATTAACATTTCAAACGTAGTTCTTCCTGTCATGACTAGAATATCCGAGCCCTTTTATATCACATCGAGTTTGTTGTTAGTATTGACATGGCTCGTCTACAAAAAATACTATTAAGTGCGACCAGCACGAGATGGAGCCGTTAATATTTATAACAACTCAAGTTTATCTCATCAACAAGATTTATCTGTCAACAAAAGAGATATAAAAAAAAAAAATCGTAAAAATATAAGATGAAGATTATAAACTGTATTTGAAAACGTCAGGTGCTGTTAGTATTCCCTAAAAGTGTGTGTTGTGGCGCAGATTAGGCGATACGTGTATCTAATAATATGGATTATTATCTGAAATAAATATTTTGAATTTGAGTTTAAATAAGCCTTCCGTTTACATAGAACACAAAAGCGTGTAAAAGAAACTAGCATAGTTATCGTGTAGGAGGGAACAGTAGTAAGGGACATCCCGTACTCATTATTTCGTACCAGGTCACGTGCTGGAACGACCGTGACTGTCGCCTTGGTTTTTTCCTACAAGCGACTATATTTTAGAGATTACCAGAAATAAATCTTTCTATTTTTGTTGCTTATGCTTTTTCCTTGTGATTTATCTGCGTACAATACAGGTGAAATGGGCCATTTTGTAGCTAACGGTGCGTTCGTGAATTCGCGATAAAGAACGAATAAAAAAATGCGCAGGTAGAATAACAAATATTGTATTAGGAGTGTAATAGTTTGATAATACCTAGGTAGGTACCGCAAATTTCAGCTTGGTTACCTACAGATAAATTATTAAAAAAAAACTTTACTGACGCCTCCAATTCGCAGTAACAAAGATATTTCCCCAAAAAGAAAACCCTGACGTCATAGAGACACTTATCAGCAGATCCATCACGATGAACCACGCAATTTTAAACTGACACGCCAATAGATGGATATAGAATCTAGTACCGAAGCGCTAGTTAACCTTGAGACATCAATTTCAGATTGATAGATAACTTCGACAGGTCTGTATGTGCTATCTGTACTAGTTACAGTTTTATGGCACAAGGCAGACATGTATGATGCCATCGCAGACACTATATACCTGCTTATAAATAGATGAGGTGTAGTCTGTGGGTCATCCTATTTTAATTGGCTAAGGGTCATGTCAGCTCATGGTCGCGATTGATGAAAATATGCCTCCTAAGCGTCAGCTGTAATAGGGTTGCGGGGGACTGGGTAAACAAAACGACATTCTATTTTGTCCGTCAGACAGGTAATACAAAAATATTAGAAACGTATTTTTTGTTTTATCAATATATCAAAAAAATACTTAGTTAAAACTCATTAAAGTTGGAGAGTGGGGGCTCACTACGTCACAAGTAGGTATAAAACTTACCTACGTGTGACGTCATGCGCCATTTCAACTCAATATATCTCCGTAATTTTATGACCACGTGAAAAAAGAAAAATACGTGTCCAATACTTTTCAAAAAACTACCCGACGGACAAAGAAAAAAAAATGTGATCATCCCCTATTATAAACTTCAGGGTAGGAATGCCATTATCATGATAGAAACGATCGCATTAGCATGTTTTTCGTTATTGGTCATTTTATTGACCTCTTCCCTTATTTAATCCCACATTAATATGGCTAATCGGTTACACGTTTTCTTGAATAATGTTCATCTCTTTTTCTCTTTGTAGAGGCTTTACGAAAAACAAAAGCCGAACTAACTTTTCCAAACACCCGATAAATTTTTCCACAAACAAAATTCTTTCCAGTCTTGTAAACTCGGTACCGAATTTATAACAGTAAGCCGGCTTCGAAATATACAATGCTACTGGAACCATCTCCTCCATGTTTATTACATCCTACGTTTATCTAGTGGATAGGTACTATTTCGTAGTTTAGCCGACAGCTGGAAACTTCTAGATGGTTCTAGTATATATTTCAGACTAGAAATGTCGCTAGATATTTCATCCGTACGTGATTGTGGTACATGAGATGGTGTGAATGATCACTGTATGTACGATGCAGTCGGTATATTTATTGTTTTGCACTGAATTTTATTGCAGTATAAAGGCTAGGGAAGTATGGGATAAGGTGTGACCTTTTCTCTTACTGGGTACGCAATTTCGGCATAACCAATGCAATGATTTACAGGGCAAAAAAAAAAATGCGAAGAAATATCTAAAATAACTCGAATTTCAAACGAATCCCTGATAGAACATTTTATATGATCCATCTTTACATTGAATCCTAATTGCGTTGATGGCAGTAATCTCCAATCTTTAATTCCATTATTTTCTTTCTTTATGTAAAGACACGCATGTTTACTGCCATACGTTTCGCTCGATAAAGATACATAACCGGAGGACATAATAAAAATATCGTGGAGATAGATTGAGAAAACATGGTCGCTGCTAAAAAAATATTTTTCCCCTTTGAGATCAATCGGCGATACGATTCAGAGGAGAAACACAAATATTTATTTAACCGATGAAGTTTCTTGAAGACGATGAAATAAGTTACTACATTGCTTGGCTTAGTCATCTATAACGTCTTACTATTTTCAGTATTTTCTAATCACGCAAACTTTGCCTACGAGTTAAAAATCAATACTATTTTGCGACGTTAGTTTATTTTTAACTGAACTGTAATGTCGTGACCCGATCGTGAAGACAGCTACACAGTTCTATTTAGTTAATCAAGTACTTTAGTAACATTTTACGAGTTGTTTTTGCGAGGAGCTTTCGTGAAATGCTTGATAGTTTATACTATATTTTCCGGGCTTTCCTCAATTTTCCTGTATATAAGGTGGAAGTAACATCGTCTTGAAGTGCTCTCGCGACCTAATCAGTAGGTAGCTGGGGAACTTTAGATAAGGCGCAAACAGATGGTCTCTGCGGAATAAACGAAATGGACCCGAAACCCTTTGAAGGATTCTTCAGAAATTTCGAGTAGCGAGATAGGTTTGCTTGAGACAAATGACATTTGTCGAGTAAACTTTCTAAGGAAAGATACGATTTAACATTAACTTCTGAAAGGAGTTCGAGATGTTCTGTATTTGCTTAGGCTTAGGGTCTAACGTGTGTTCAATATACATAATGCTTCCAAGCGACTTTTGAGAAGGTATAAAAAGATCGTAAAATGTCTGCGATACTTTACGTATCGAGACACTAGCTACTCGCCGAGACCGAATTCTGTTTTGAATGCCAATCAATATTATCTTGTGAATCGATCTGTTTTTACTCGACGGGCTTATTCAGATATATTTTGCTTGTAACAAAACATTAGATGTATTTGAACTTCCTACAGGCAAATCAATTTTTTTTTAAGATTTCTTGTACTGGCAATGACATAACTTCTTGAGAACCACTATTCTTTCATATGACCAGCGTTGTAGGAATCTATCCTTCCTTAGGTGCGACAATGAAAATTCCGTTATGACCATTTACCTATTATAATAAAATGAAGAAAGACAAGGAAAAAGGAATACAATTAATAATATCAAGAGCCGTGATTATGAATAAGTCTATTTTAGCACTTTATATAAATCCAGGGATTAACTATTTTTATTACAGTATCTACATAAATAAAAGTTTTAATTATCATCCTGTTAAATCTTCTTTAATGACCAAATGTCACATTTTATATTAAAACATCATATTATAAGCCAGAACGACCAAACTGCAAAAACTTTAATTACATCGCAACTGAAACAACATAACGACAAAACCCACCAACATCACGGATGCGACACAGACAATAATTCAGCACAAATATCTAGGTTACGTACTACCAACATAATACAGAGGAATGAGGCTTCCAGGCACATTTTCCAGCTAAATGGTTCCCACCATTATATCTCAAACAAAGCCACCCTTGTCACAAGGAAGGTCATGATGAGAAATGGCGGCCTAGGGTTGTGGTACATGTGTGAGTGAGCAGCGGTTTGTGAAATTATTTCATTTTGTTCGAATAGGATTTCAATATGTTTTTTTTTTTGGGAATGGGATGCCATTCCAGCTGTTCAACCTAGGAGATTGTCGTCTGCTTAACTGGACTATCCTGTGGGTGCCTTGAGAGTAAGGCCTCCAGCCAGAGCATAAGTAAACTTATGAACTAATCGACTACACGCTAAGGGTCTAAGCTATGGGGTACGAGCCTCGGCATAGGGATCGCTGGGGAAGGACAGCATGGGGACAGGCTGGATTTGAGTGATATTATTATTTTTTCAATATATGAATTTTTCGGTTCGTTTTTATTGGTAGGCTGTGTAAGGTTCTGTAATATTTAAAAAAATAGTCCGTCACGACTTCGAAACGTATCTACCGATAGGCAGGTTCATGTTATATATTGTAGGTAATTTATTTTATAAAGTAGTACTAACTATTAATAAAGGTACTAAAGGACCATGAGTAATTTTGGACCAATTACTCAACAGTGATAAAACCTATCCCATATGCAAGCTTATAGGGTATCATTAATTTCTTATTACGGCAGCTACATCGAATTCGAGCGCGAACATGGTGTTTTGGAACGTTTTCCATACTGAGAAAGCATCAAAATTCATAGTATCGAAACTGTAAACAAAATATTTTTTACTATAAATAACATTTGTAACGGGATATTTACCATGTTTACTATTTATTCTGTCAAAGTTGAAAAACAAAAAAAAAATTTTTTTTTCACAGACATTTTAAATGTTAATATCGGCTCTTAACCAAGGAACTAGGATGGATTTTGAACTTTTAGGGTCATTAAGTGAGAGTGACATGAGTTTTTGGACTGGACTTAGTATTGAGCAATTTAATGTAGTTGTAGAAGAAACTTCTTCACTGAGCCAAGTGGCTGACCGTCCTCGTACTGTACTTGGTATTTATTTGTCCAAACTTCGTACAGATGAGTCCAATGAACGATTGGCGAGTCTATTTAATATGTCACGCAGAACTCTAGAAAGGAAACTGGCACATCTGACTGGAGATTTTGTCAATATTCATTTAGGCATGAACAACATAACCAGAGAAAATATGTTACAAAGGAATTTACTTTTACCAAAGGGTATTTATGGCAATGACGACAAAAAGCGATAATTATCTGTGATGGGATGTAGTACCTACATCTATATTGAAAAAACAGTAATTTTCTCTTCCAGAGGCAATTACATAGCCATCATAAGTTCCAAAACCTTTTAAAACCATTTTTAATAGTCAGTAGTGACGGTTACATTATACGATTCTTGGTCCGTACCCAGCTACAACAAGTGATGCAACAATAATGACTTTCACTGGCAGATAGCTGATGTAATAAGGAGTAACTTAGGCTACTTCTGTTTAAAAAAAAATCTAAAATAATTATAAAACTAAATAACTTTTTTGTTAAATTCCACGCGGACGAAGTTGCGGGCACAGCTAGTTCAAACTAAATGTTAATCAATACACGAATAAACATGTTGTTTTATTTTTGTTTATATTAATATGTTCAGTTCCTCGCTAGCAGCTACCAATAAATATATTTTTTGATGTTCGAAATCACCTTGTTGGCGCTCGAATTGGGGTTGGCTCCCATAGTAACAATTAAATAATACCCCAAAATCTTTCTTTTGGTGTAGGTTTCATTAATGTTGAGGATTTGGTCCAGTCTCCATACAAATTTGCCCATGGTCCTTTTTAGTTAAGTTGTAACTATTTATTTAGTAATTCACAAATTTTAAAAATTGACAAACAGAATAGTCCCATGCCATACGAGTATGTGAATTTCTTAAAATATTAATATAAAGAATGGTACATAATGTTGACGTAAAAAAAACGAAGTAAATTAAATGAAAACGCTTCCGCTCATAACTCAGAACATTGATACAGCGGGTTCCCAAGCAACGGCAGTTTGCCTAAACATGTGAGCCGTGAAGTATGAAGGTCGGGGTAATTAATTTACCTAAGATTAATCACATAGGTGCGCTTGATTTGCGATTAAGGCCGCCATAATGGCTTTAAGAAGCGTCAGTGCCTTGGATCAAAGGGCCATATTGATAGGGTTGGGGATCAACCTATATGGAGTCGAGCTGTTATTGATATTATTAGGTTAGGGAGGAGTTGTATCATGGAAACATTTATGTGTTTTACGGAAAAAATGTGTCGGTTTTTTGAGTTTTTATTTTTATTAATGAGACTCGCTAATCTCTAGGGATTAATATGTAGAATCTATTAGGTACTCCTAAACCTAGTCTTTTGAGCTGTTCACTCCTTGCTGAAATAAAGGTGTGTTCGATACATAGGTACAGTACGCACTACGCACTCTTCAAATACAAGGTAAGCTTTATGAGCGTTTACGACTTACGGCATTTCATACAAAATTTCAAGTTCTTATATACCGAAATGAATGAAGCGATTTTAATAAAACTTAATACGCACAAGCAGAATACATAGAACTAAAAAGTTACTAAAAAATATTTTTGAAATGTCTTTAAAAAAAAAAAAAAGTTAATTTGAAATTTTTGTTTCTAAGATAGATAATTTATAATCGTTCTAATTTAGCTGTAACAATATTTTTGGAAAATGTTTTTTGTAACTTTTTAGGCCTATGTATCTTGCTTATGCGTATGAAGTTTCATTAAAACCGGTTCAGTAATTTCGGAAAATAATCACTTGAAAGTTTGTATGAAAGGTAAGGCGTAAACGCTCTTATAAGTACCTAATTATATCGCTGAAACTCACATCTATTTCCCTTTTACAAATAAATCTCAAACAAATAAAATACTCTCCACCCTCCCCCCATAGTAAGTTAACCGTGGTACGGTTATAACGGTTCACCTACTTTCCTACATAAGCCGTACACCAAAACTTTTTGACCGGCATCGTCACAAGGTTAAAAGTTCTTTACCTTTTCTTGTTGGTAACCCATTATGTTCTATTAGTATGCCTTATCAGTTAACCGAGAAAACTAGATCTAACGAAAAAGTTTGATAAAGTAGACGTTCGTCTTTTTTTGTTGTATTTGTTATCGAATAATAAATATTAAAAAAAAAACTTAAATACGAGTGTGACGAAAATGCTGAATAGATTTTGATAAAACTCGACAATAAAAAAACGTAAATGCAAGTATGACGAAAATGCTGAATAGATTTTGATAAAACTCTACAGTAGAAAAGACGTAATTTATACGAGTAGGTATGACGAAAACGCTGAATAGATTTTGATAACATCGAGTTCGAAATAAATTGAAACCCGGGACATATTTTGGGTGTTTTTTTTTATGGCTTTGCTGAAAATATTTCAAATATGCTTACAAGAGCAGAGTTAGAACCTTAACAATCATACCTACTTATGAACATAATAACCTATGAGGAAGCTTTCGTGCCTCAAAATACCGCACTTAACTCCATAATAAACCTGTCACATAAGAATGGAGTACTTAAAATCAAATTGTTAAAAGTAGTTCAAGATTCCGGAAGTAGATTATTTAGCTGCAAGTTTTCTACTGGAATTAACATACTGTTTCATATGGCCGACTTGTAAAGGCTGGCAGAGTTTCAATTGTACTGTAGAGGTTCTGTCTGCATGGCATGCCAACCGACCTCCACGGATGTTTAATAAGATAATGGCGTGAAGAGATTAACGCTTATTCAGGTTTAAATAAGGATAGAATTTGAGAGACTGTCGGCCTCGACGGCTGACAATGACGTTTATTTAACTTCCGACCAAAAAAGAGGGATGTCATTATGTTTGACATGTGTATCTGTGTGTCTGTCTGTGGCATCGTAGGTCCTAAACAGTAGAACCGATTTTGATAAAATTGGTTTCGTTTGAAATGTGTTTTATTTGAGAGTGTTCTTAGCTATGTTTCGCAAAAACTGCTCGCCCGTTTTAATATCATCACCTCTTTTCTAGTTGACGCAGAAATATAAACAACATCCACAGGTCTGGTCGATTCGAAATTTGTAATCTTGTCGCTTGTTACCATGGGCATCGGCGGGGGGGAAGGGGTGCGATGCACGGGGGGTGTGCATGTCCCTCCTTAAACCTCTGGATTTTTTAAATTTATAATTAGCGGTAAGAGGCGCAACACCAAGAAAAGTCGACGGAATTGGGGGAGGCCTATGCCCAGGAGTGGGACTGTCAAGGCTGAAAAAATAATATAAAAAACTAAATTTAAAATAAAAAACCCCCGACACAAAAAGCCTCTAAAAAACCGAAAATAAATTCAACCGTCGTATCGTCGACGTTGCTCTTGTTTGTGCCATAAATAAAGTAATTTATTTCGGGAGTTATGTAAGTCCCTTGGATTTGTAACCGATTGATGGCAATAGGGAGCTAACCTATTGCCGTTAATCCCACAAAAATCCTCAAGTTAAAGTACGTACCTAATGTTACAGAAGCTCCTGTCTAAAATGGCGACAATAGCTATCTATTTACTATTCTAAACCACAACACACTTGACTTAAATATTTATGGTCCCAGACATTCACGAATAATACAAAAGAAGACCAAGTTCAGAAAAATGTTAAACTTTGAAATACGTTTCCCAAAAACTCAAATATACATGAAATCTCTATTCAGAAGCTCACAAAGTTAAATTTAACTCGAATGTAGCAGTTAAATTAAACCGTTACGTAAATAAACGGTTAAAATCAGGATGCAAAACGGACGTAGTGCTGTTAAAAGGTAATGTATTTGACATGATAGTGTAGTGTCACGCTATCTCGCATTAGATAGTTGAACACAATAACACACACGATGTTCAGCTGTTTCAACTAATTTACGATGTGTGACTAGTTCTGTATAGTATTACGATGGTTTTTAATGAAAGTTTTGGGTGTTGTACGCCGTTCGTATACATATAAATAAAATTGAAGTGTCTGTTTGTTATATTAAAATAACCGCTTTTTACTACATGCATTTTAATGAATATATACGGTACATATCCCAAAATAACATTTTTTACTATTTTTGTCTGTCTATCTGTCTGTTTGTGCCGGGTAATCTCTGGAACGGCTGGATCGATTTTAAAGGGATTTTCACTGGCAGATAGCTAATGTAATAAGGAGTAAATTAGGTTATTTCTATTTTAGAAAACATCTAATTCCACGCCAACAAAGTCGCGGGCACAGCTAGTATAAATTCATAAAAGTCAATTTCAATATCAACTGACGAAACTAATGGAAGACAGTTTTACTTTTTTATGTCAGGGCCATACAGGCGGGATGCCTCAAATAACCTACAACTAAATAACCTACAAACTACATAGTCTCTTTAGTTCATCAAGATGTGAAAATGAATATTCAGTTTGTAAAGTACGCCCCTATCTACAAGTAAAGGAAGTAGTACCACAATAAGATTATAATATTATCGCCCTAAAAGTTTGGTACGAGCCCATCCCTCCCCCGCTTCTAAAACTTAGCAGTTTTGCATAATCCCCGCGATAATGGAATCAAAATTTCCACTTCACATCTCCATTACCATCCAATATGCGGGGTGTATTTAAGTAGGCCAGTTCAGACGCTGCTCTCGATACTATTAGGCACTACAATCGATTCCTACCAACGAAACCGAGCGTTTGAGGACATACGGCCTTAAGTTCGCCCGTCCTATTTATATCTGTAACCCGGTATCGATCTGTCGCCCCAGTAGCCGACAACCCTCTATTCTCACACACGCGATTTTCCCACCTAACCTCCAAGTTACAAAGTCCAAATTTGAATGTAACTTAACTTACATGGGTTTTAAATAGTCGAGGCGAACTTCTGTTGATTCGAGTATTATTCTTGGTGTGGTTAGGTTTTGTTTTCTTGTTTTCGCTCGGGAAATTGTGGTCGCGAGAATTATGTGGTGACGTAAATAGAATACGTCACCGTGGAAATACGCTTTTATTTTGTCGAGGTTCACTACATGCGATTTACTATGGTTAAAAGTTGGTTTTGTATTACTTAATCATGTTGCCATGTAGGTGTAGTGAATTGTTTAAATGGATCGAATTCCGAGGTGGTTTTGTTTAGAGAACATATATTCTTTTCCTTAGGGGTACTTTTGAGAAAATTCTAATTAAACAACATCAATATTCAGCACAAAATCCGTATATTTTATAATAAAAAAGCCTAATATAAATAATATTGAACCAAACTCCGTCGAACTGGAAGCCATTACGTGGGCGCTTCATAATTTCCATTCTATTGAAAATTGAGGAATTATTTCGCAAAAAAATGTTCGTAGAGACCGCGGCGCCTTCTTCTGAACAAATTCTTTGATTCATTCAACCGTTTCTTCTTTTTATCGGAAAGAGATTTAGGTTAGCCTAAGTATGGATACGAAGCTATACAAATTCGCACTTAAAGAGATTATTTTCTGCTTTATTAGCCCGTGTTCGGCAGTCCGGGTCATTAAACAAAGGACAAAAAGAAGTAACATTGAACGAAGTCGGAGGGTTAGTTATAGTTAGGTTATCGGTTATTTCTCACGGTCTGATGCACCTTATTAGTTCTTACAAAGGTTTTGTGGTAGGTTCGACATTAATTCTGAATTATAATAAAATAGTTGAGATCTGTTTTCGGACGATTACTTCGGGTATAAAATCATTATATTCTTATTGCTTTACTTTCGCGTCCTATACACTATCTTAGCTGAAACTGAAACTTACTGATTTAAAACTTTACTGTCGCACCATTTAAGTATAAAAGCTAATCGCAGCTATATTGTTTATAACAATATGAGCCTGAATAAGCTGAAAGGTCTATCAATTTTTACTATAAATTATAAGGAAATTTAGATACTTTCCTCCAATTTCTTCAAATAAACAAAGACCAGAAAATAATTCTTAGTCCTTCATTACCATTAAATAAAGACGAGGCAGTAGTGCAGTTACTACCAGTCTCGCCCATAAAGTTCAGTTATCCTCGGCTAGATACAAAATACACTATTTACACAAGACGCTGCGCCGGAGCACCTATTATTGTTATCTGCAGAAAGTGTTGCGATCATTTACAGAACGTACTGAATAGAGTTGTGGGCTAAGTGGAAGCGGTAGCGAGAGCGATTTTCTTAGCGGTACCAAATCTGCGTTTGAAAAGATAAAAGTCTTTATGTCCAACATCTTCTTCTTTTTAACGTAAGCCAAACATAATTTGTACTTATTTTCATCTAGTTAATAAGTTCAAAAATGTTTGGCTCAAAATTCAGCATCTCGACCATCGCCCATTAATGCATGCAGCCATAAAGGTGTTTCTCATAACAGTCGTATAGTAGTACAAACAATTATTTGATTTGTAATCCTTAATCTGTTTTCCAAACAAATGTCGAATTGGCTTCTAAGGATTCGGATTAGCTTCTAGAGCCTCGTTTATTGAAATAAATAGAACTTGTCACCCCTTGTCATGTACTCATGACAAGGGGTGACAAGTCTTGGTCCACAAATTATATCAACCTAGTGCCCGATTACTTTACAAGAAAAAGGTTTTACCAAAGCTTACCTTGAAACTAAACAAAAAGTATCGAGGCCATTATTTGTCACTCTTACCCGCTAACGCTTATCATTTATACCACTTTAAAACAAATGGATTGCATTCATCTACGTTACACTGCTCTCACTCTTAACAGCCTGATGTATTGTAACAGTTTAATAATCTTTTGCCACCTTCCTGAACATCTATCGCTATTGCTCAGCATTGCCCAGTATTGCCCAGTATTCTTTAATATCTCAATACAAGACAAAGTAAGTTTAATGGCCGTCCGATCGGAGATTTTTCTCAGAAAAGCTTTTAAAGCTGAGAGTAAATTGATTGTAAAAATGTTGAGTCTTATAGTAGATAAATGGAGCTAAGTTGATGTTACTGTTTTATAGATGGGATGAAGCAATGTACTTTAGAGCATAGAAGATTGCGAATATGGTGCTCTTTAGAATAGCATAAAAAACTGTTGGAGAGATTGTATTCTATACATAGGTCCGCACATAACCATTAGTATAAGAGAATTTCATGAAAATTCAGACCATGTCATCCTGGTAGGCGGATAAAATGTTGTTGAGCTAACGGATTTATAAAACTCGATAGTCCGATGGCCTATATTTTTGATCGAAAATGATTAAAGAGTGACTCATGTTGGTTCACAATATGGGAGACTGAAAATGGCGACACAACAAAAAAAATTGGCTTTTGTACTTGTTTTTTTTTCTCCTCTAATTTATGTAATACAAGGTGTTGTTTTGCATCCTCGTCAAATTCAAGGAGGTAACTATGCTAATGATTCTCGTCCCGAATCAATAATAAAATGGGTAGGTAATTTTTATTTTTTTTATTTTTTACGGAAATCGGTAAGTGTGAACCACCCGTGTTTTAAACGCGGCCCGTCTGGTTCTTGCCTTATAACCTCGCTTACACACATACAAACAATCTCAAACGATATCCATAATTTCTTAGTCTCTAAACCACGTTAAGGGGGTTATTCTGAAATACTGACAAACTTAAAAAACCAAAAAAATCGGCATTTATTAATAACTAGCTGTACCCAGCATGCGTTGCAATGCACTTTTTACTACCCACCTACCCTATCCTACCTACCCTACCCTACGCTACCTACCTACCTACTCTACCCTACCCTACCTACCTACTCTACCCTACCCTACCCTACCCTTACTACCTACCCTACCCTACCTACCTACCCTACCCTACCCTACCTACCTACCTACCCTACCTACCTACCCTACCCTACCTACCTACCCTACCTACCTACCTACCTTACCCTACCTACCTACCCTACCCTACCTACCTACCCTACCTACCTACCCTACCCTACCTACCTACCCTACCCTACCTACCTACCCTACCCTACCTACCTACCCTACCCTACCTACCTACCCTACCCTACCTACCTACCCTACCCTACCTACCTACCCTACCCTACCTACCTACCCTACCCTACCCTACCTGCCTACCCTACCCTACCGTATCCTATGTCCTTCTCCTGGCTCTAAACTACCTCCCTGCCAATTTTCAGCTAAATCGGTTCAGCCGTTCTTGAGTTATAAGTGAAGTAACTAACACGACTTTCTTTTATATATATAGACTAGCTGTACCCAGCATGCGTTGCAATGCACTTTTTACTACCCACCTACCCTATCCGACCTACCTACCCTATCCTACCTACCCTACCCTACGCTACCTACCTACCTACTCTACCCTACCCTACCTACCTACTCTACCCTACCCTACCCTACCCTTACTACCTACCCTACCCTACCTACCTACCCTACCCTACCTACCTACCCTACCCTACCCTACCTACCTACCCTACCCTACCTACCTACCCTACCCTACCTACCTACCCTACCCTACCTACCCTACCCTACCTACCTACCTACCTTACCCTACCTACCTACCCTACCCTACCTACCTACCTACCCTACCCTACCTACCTACCCTACCTACCTACCCTACCTACCTACCCTACCTACCTACCCTACCCTACCTACCTACCCTACCCTACCCTACCTACCTACCCTACCCTACCGTATCCTATGTCCGTCTCCTGGCTCTAAACTACCTCCCTGCCAATTTTCAGCTAAATCGGTTCAGCCGTTCTTGAGTTATAAGTGAAGTAACTAACACGACTTTCTTTTATATAAATAGATAGATAACTAAGTACCGTAATTTTAATTGATTATTTATGTCTTTCGTGACCACCCCCTGAAATTTGACGAGGTTGCAAAACAACACCTTGTATAGAAACTTGTGAAAATGAAGATGTTATTGAACTTTGACACTATCTTTCGTTTCTGAGATTTATCCTCCCATAAAATCGGCTACGGCTATCAATTTTCATCTTTGGCAGAGGAAAATAGCCCATAATGTCTACACATTTAGATTATATATACGTCAATAGAATTTATTTCACTATACGGGTACTGTATCCTTCGATTATTATCTCCTTAATGATATCTCAATGTAAAAAGAGAGGTAGAAGAAACATTGATGTTTATAGAGCCAATATAAATACTTTATTGCTAATAAATGTGCATGGAAAACCGTTTTCCGATCCTGAACAAACGGGGTTTGATTTATCTGTAAAAAGGTGGCATTAGGATTTAAATGGTAGAAAGAGAACTAGGCTTTGTATTTTTTTTTATACGAACTGGCGACCAGTCTCTACTTCGCACGATTTTACACAAGTAATCGAGATATAGGTAAGTTTCATTTGAATGCTCTGTACACGTAAATCTTCCGATAAAAATACAGTGCCTCAATTTTCGAGTGCGACTTCTGAGCATCAGGCCCTGAATTCGATTCCCAGAACGTGCAAAGTATTATTGGGTTTTTTCATTAGGATTTTTCTCATTAGTAGCCACGAAGTCTGGATTTGGGGCCGGTCGACGGCAATAGGATCGCCCACTATTACATGGAACTTAAACTTAACTGGCGAAATGTGGGTACTGAAATTGAGTACACCTCTACCAAACCTTTCGGGGATTACAGGCGTGATGCTGAAGTGACTGTGTCTTTTTTGAGAATAAAATATCTTTAAACCTATGCTGTGTAAACATTATAGTGAAAATAGAAAAACCGATGAATAATTTAGATTTTTATTATATCAATCCTATAACTAATATTATAAATGCGAAAGTTAATTTGTTTGTTACCTTTTCACGACTAAACGGCTGATCGGATCTTAATGAAATTTGGCAATAAGATAGATTTCAACCTGAGGAAGGACATAGGCTATATATCATCACGCTACGACTAATAGAAGCGGAGCAGCAATGACAAATGTTGCGACAACGGGGAAAATGTGACGCAGACGAAGTTGCGCGGGACAGCTAGTCAACTATAAACCTGCCGAGGTCTAAATTCGACGTAAACACTTCAGACATAATCGATCTTTAGCAAACATTCAAGCATGAAACTTTTAAATGGAAATCATGTTTATAAGCGTCCCTTGACACGAATTCGTGTAGCGTTTTACATATAAAAGGGACTAACTCATGTGGAGTGTTCGCGCTGTTTATTGTGTAGATATATAGTCCCTTAGTCAGCGTAGTATTTACATACGTATTGTCTAGGAGTGTTTGTATGTACAATAGGACTTAATGACTGAAGTTATATAAGTAGGGTGAACTTAAAATTTTATTGCGTGGCCGTTAGATAATTGATTTTAAGTTCTCTAGTAGAGTTTGGCCTCTTTTTGGATTTTTTTTTCAGCAATAATACCGACATTGTAACCATAGTATTAGCAATATTGTAAAACAGTTGTGTTTCAATTTTGGTGCACAATGAATAGGTAATTGAGGAGCTCGCGGCTAAATAATACAGCCGCACGATCTTTAAGGTTAAACCGTGCTTGCCGAGGTTGGTCCGCGGATGGGTGACCATAATTACATACCCAGTTTCCACCGTGCCTCGGAAAGCACGTTAAGCCGTCGTTACAAGTAGTCAGATGCCAAAAGTCTGACATCCAGTCTTACCAGGGAGTATCGTATGACCCAATTACTTAGGTTGTGGAGGTCAGATGGGCAGTCGCTTCATGTAAAATACTGTTACTCAGCTGCATCCGGTCAGACTGGAAGCCGACCCCAAGATAGTTTGGGAAAAGGCTAGGTAGATGATGATGAATAAATAGGTATATTCTATTTTATTTTGAGGCTATACTTTAAATACATAAGTAGCCCATAACGTCTGCACGTATGGTACATAGACCTCTTTCTTAGAGGGAGCGGGTCTAGAGCAGATTGGTAGATGTCACTTGTCTTCGAATTTTTAGTTCGGGACCACGACGCTTCCTCACGATGTTTTTCCTTGAAATCAATGGTGATGAAATAAATAACACGAGGTAACGCACCTGTCTCGGCATGAATCCGCGACCTAACAGCTCCATAGTCTGAGCCGTCTCCACTGTTCTCAAGGGCTGTAATAGATAAGTATTCCAATACCTTTATCCAAGAAACACTTGCTAAAATAGCTCTTTTATTAGATTATAGGATTAAATTGTTACTTTGTATCGCGGTCTGACAAATACTATTAATATTCTGCCGTTGAAAAGGTTTCAATTGAAGGTAACTTCAAAATAAAGTCATAGAGAATTAATCCTGTATTAATCGAATATATTGCTATGCAATTTTGGTCCTAAGGGACTTGTATATCCGACAAGAATCACCTAATAAAAAAATCAACCTACCTCATACCTAAGGTTTTATCCTAATATTCGCTACATAAGACCTAAATATTATAGTTACGTACCGCACATAAAATCTACATGTTATATTATATCTGAGTGCTGAATAAATCCTCGAAGTCCCTAGTCCATGAATATTCAAGCCACACTGATTACAATTCTGGTTGAAAACGAGGTTGACATGAGTTTGAGATGATAAACATTATGAAAGGATTTGTTAACCTTCGATTCGTGATCACGTACAGCACCAATGTTTAATTTGTTAATTACAAGGAGAAAACTCAATTTTAGGTAGTTTTATTAATTTTTAGTTATAAGGTTTGAAGCCTTTAAGTGAATATTAAAGATGCGATTAAAAATTGGTACGTGAGAATTAACAATAAAGTCGGTAGGCCGAAAGTCAGACAACCAGATTTTCCTATCGGTATCGTATTACCCAGTTACTGGGTTGGGGAAATCAGATAGGCAGTCGCTAAGCCGACACTGTCATTGGGAAAAGGCTAGGCAGATAATTATGACACAAGAATAAGCAAAAGTAATTCCCACATCCCTAAAAAATAAAAGGCACGACCATATAAAATGTTCTATAAAGCTTCTATAGAACATTATACAGGATAAACGCGTCAAAAGCGTACACGTAGGTAAGATGTAACTCAATTACAAAAGATATTATCTCAACAACGCATGCTGAATGAACTTTACCGCAATTAAATCAAGGTTAGTAATAGTTTGTCGCAATCATGGCCGATGTTTATCTGTGACAATCATCGTTGATTTGTAGTCACAACTGATTGTGGGAACAACCATGTATTATTTATGGGGGAGCTTTGCTAGTTCGTTTTGACTTTATGATTAAATCAGTTTAGCATCTAAAATGGGAACTAGTATTCTTTCTGGAACTTTCTAGAGTGATGAATATTGTATGTGAAAGAAAAATGAACCTAACTAGAGGCTAAAACTTGTCTTTAAATCCCCTTTTCGGTCCAAACTTATCTTCTAGAAAAAAGAAAAGATTTTTTACTCCGAAAAGGACACTTGTGATCTTTTTGACCTCTTTAGGCATCCTTACCAATTTTTTCGCAAACTCAACCTAAACCATCTTCATATTGGCTATTACAAGAGTTTTCAGAACATAAACCCATATTTCCTTCTGTCTTTCTGTCAGACCCGCTTTTGATTTTATCGCCGAAAAGGCTCAGCTGTGTAATAGTGATTCATAAAATCCTAACCCCAATCTAGATTTGCTGGTTTTATTTGGTCTTTCGGTCCTTCAAGGCTTTGTACTGTGACTGACATTTTGTTTTTTTTTCGGCCTTCAGAAAATAGGTTCGGGAGAAAAACTTTTGTTCAACTTAAATTCAAGGAGGTTGACACTCCAATTTGTTTGTGTTGTGATAAATGATTATAGCTGTTAAATTGTTTGTTTTAATTTAAATTCTGTTTTAAATAAGCTTTGTTAAAATATTGTTTTGTTTATTTGTTTGCTTTCACTTGATGTGGCATCAAGATTTATGATAGCAATTATTCTACAAAAGATCTTGATACAATTTATGGTTTTAATTATTGTTTTAAGACAAGTTCATTCCTCTCATAAATGCATCAATTTTTCTAACGTATCATGAAACTAAAATAAACCTGACATCCTCTGTTATAATTTTTATTATATTCTTCATTCTTATCCGTTTCTCTGCAACTTGCAAACAAAGGATGTAACATTTTCAATACTTTTTCGCTCCGGATGGGGTTCATATTTCGATCCTTCGTGATTACCTTCCGGTGTTCGTCTGGTGTTTGTATACTTACCTTTATATAAATATTTATAGGTATATAAAGATACCTGTTTGAGTCCATTGACTGCAATGCGGTGGTGAATACTAATACGTATCTATTTATACAGTAGAAGTTCGATTTATGTGTAACAAATGTAAATGCAGGCTACAGTTTTAAATGTATTTTGTATTGGCAAGTGTTTTAAATGCGTAGACTGTTTGTCTAGTCTTGTCTGTCTGTCTTATCTTATACTTTTAATTAACGAAGATGCAATGACATGACGAAAAAGTTTTGTAAGTCATGGATAGAAGCTCTTTGCCTATCAGTGGGGTGAAGTAGGCTAGGAGTAACAGTAAAAGTTTTCTAAACTTAAATCAGTTTAGAAAACTTTACTTACCACTCATGGTAGTTTTTTATCGTTTTTATTTATGTGTTTATGACACCAAAATCATGTTACTTACGTCACCTAATCTAGACTACTCCCCCTTATTGCGTTATCAGCTCATAAAATACAAAAAAACCATCAGTTCATCACATACATTTACAATATCTTTACAACGTATACAATTACCGAATATCGTCATTATCTGCTGCGTGGGTACAGGAAACGAATCGTTATCGGTGACATGACACTACCTTACTATCAGTCAATAGTAAGGTACCTGTTCCACCACCGACGGAAAAGCTATCGACTATAACCGACATCAAAAAAGAAGGGAAAAAAACGAGGAGGTTCTCCATTTGGTAGTCTTTTTTAATGTTTGGTACCTCATAATTTATTTAATGTAGACAGTAGACAACACAGGAAAATAAAATATAATATTTCTCTACATAGGTATTGCTTAATTACTTTAAACTTCGCTAGCAGACCTGTGAAAGGAGAACACCATGATATCTATAGTACCGATTTCTCCGTGAATACTGGGCCGATTAACGTGATTGATGTTTTATTGTATAGAGAAAGCTTGCGGGGTGGTGCCTTAAACATTTTATTGACTTTACTTTGAAATACGTATACTAATTGTTCACACCGTCATCGAGAACTCTTTTTTATTATAAGCCTGCTGAGTCCCACTGCTGGACAAAGGCCTCCCTTTCAACTCTTCATTTTTCTCTTACTACCTACTACTATTTGGGCCCTATATGGGCCTTTATTGTCTTGCGTTCCTCCTCGCCTCATTTATGAGAGTACTCTATCAATTAAACAAATTGATTATAGTTGCTATAGCTAAAGCTATACGCGCTAAGCGAGTAAACTCGCTTCTCGGTAATCGGTAGGGCAAGTACCTCTGCCTTAGTATGTATGCAAATTAGGTAAGTCGCAGACTTTCACACATTTCGGGATAAATGCTGATAACCAAGTAGGTTATCTTGCTTACAACACGTTTGGTACTGACATACAGCCCGTATCACCTGTTTAACGAGTCAGGGTGACTTCGTGTCATGTATGATAATTTTGTACAACACACAGTGACACATCAAGCATAATACATTTCCACTATAACATGGACTCGTTTGGCAAAGATTACCCGTACAATGAGAGATCCACATATACTGGTTTTGTATAGTCTGATTGGTTGCCGTGCGAACATGCTATTACGTAGTTTACTTAAGTGAAAAATTTTGGGTTTCGTGAAGGTAGGCTTTATGGTAAGGGTTTCGTAAGATTTTTAATTTAATGTAGATCTGGGTAAGGTTGGGTTTTGCTTGTTAGAGAAAATATTATCAGCTTTACAAATTGGATTCCTGAGGTGCCCGATATTCATACCCTTCGGGGTATCGTATTAACGTAGATACTGGGATTCACATATTTTCTGGGATATTGAACCTTCTTCTTAGTATTATTAAATATCGAGACGTCATTGTATACCGTAGCTGAAAATTGGTCATGTTTAGAGACCGCTAGAGTATAGTTTACAAAAAAATAAAAACTGGCCAAGTGTGGGTCGGACTCGCGCACGAAGGGTTCGGTAACATTATTTATAAAAACGAGAAAAAAAAAAACACTTTTTTGTCTGGTGACAGACGGACGGACGGACGGACAAAACATGCAATTAAAAAGACCGTAGCGACATCAAAAACATCAGTTGATTAATTAAATGTGGTCAGATAAAACGTATTTTTTTCTCTTGTTCAGATTAAAATGTAAAATCTTTTATTTCTAAAAATCTCGATCAGAAAATACAATGAAGCTTTTTATCAAAAAGAAATTACCTTCATAATTATTTTTTTCTCTAATGGAAATTAGCGGTCGGTGTTCATTATGGTTTATCTATTCACAAACCTTTTTAATTCCCGGGATTTTTACAAGGTCCCGAAAGCATTCCGGGTATTTCTTTTAATCTCACAAATTAATAAATTCTAGAGTTCATCAAACATTATTAGTCATAGCAAAATGTACCTAATTTAGCTTGCACTGACTGGACAGGTCCACTCAAATCTGTGTGGTTCTTTCTTCAAAAGACCATTTCAGATACTAATCTGCATAGTCCTCACGTAAATTGAGCAATGTCTGGACTTTAAAAGAGTAACAAGTTAACAGGGAACCTCTGAGTTTGTTTCGGATGTTTCTTCTCAGAGTAGTCAGGTACGAAACACCGGCCCCATCTAGCTTAAAAAAAAAATGACGTGTAAAAGTGTTTGTAAAAACCTACTTGCAAAATAAACATCATTTATCATTTAGCTTTGTTCAAGGAAGCTTTTCTTAGAAATTGCTTTATAGTAATTACCTGAGCAATTTAATCAATATATAATATAACCACGTGAAGGCCTTGAGAGTTTAGGTTTAGTCGTGTATGTATTCGTGCCCAAACACGTGTATGTAAATTATAATTAATTATTAAGGTTTGATTATGTAATTAAAGTTTAGATAGGTATAATGTTACCATTTAAAATTTCGTAAGTAAAATGTTATTTCAGATGTTTTAATTATATCATGGAATTGGATTTCAGTTTCCTTTTAAATAAGTAATTTTATACAAGTTAAAACGTAAAGTGGGTGATAGACGTGCGAACTCTAAGTACGCGGTTTTTAAGATCGCGAACTTACTCGGCTCGACGTCGGTGACACACGAGAAGCTGGCTCACACTGTATTACCATGACATCGGCGGAAGAAGCTTTATGTTATTTAGGAATTGTATCTTATTACGTTTTAAAAACTAATTAAAAAAGAAAAAAAAAACGAAAAGTTTGGATAAAAAACTATATTTTTGTCATTGTATTCGTTGCTTTTAATTTTCCAATGACAAGGATTATTACGGAATCCTTCTATAAACTCTGTTAGTAGATCATGAGAATATGTACGGAAATCACTCATTTTAAAATTTCTACAAAACAGATGATTAGCTAAACCAACAAAAAATACGCGGAAAAATGGCGGCTCGCGGCTCGCAGTGCTGCCACACGTACGAGCCAGGACGAGCTACGAGTAAGATTTCAAAACGGTTGGATCTCCGGCGAACTTACTCGGCAATTTTAAAGTACGCGTGCTTAAGGTGACACACACGCGAAAAAGGTCGACGAGCCACAAGTCCGCGTACTTACTCGCACGTCTATCACCCACTTTATGATTACAATAGAATAGGCAATAACTGCTTATTTCATCAACTGCTTAGCTTTTACCAGTCCAGCAGACGAACATCAGTAGTTAGTCACTACATAGTATAAAACAAAGTCGCTTTCTCTGTCCCTATATCCCTATGTATGCTTAAATCTTTAAAACTCCGCAACGGATTTTGATGCGGTTTTTTTAAATAGATAGCGTGATTGAAGAGGAAGATTTATATGTATCATAACTATATATTTTATACCCGTGCGAAGCCAGAGCGGGCCGCTATGTTTTTATATACAATGTTCACAGTTTTTCTGTAGTGTATTTAGTATCAGCATTGCACCCATGCGAAGCAGGGGCGGGTCGCTAGTATTGTATAATACGATACCCCTTGATGAGACTGGTTGCGAGATTTTCGGCCAACTGACTACCTGTAAGGATTATCAAAGATCTACAAATGACAGCCGGGATCAACGGCTTAACGTATTATTGTAACTTAATGTTTCACTTTGCTCAAAAACAAGTGACCTTAAAATAATTGAGATCCTCCTCCAATATCAAACCGCAATCTGCGAAATAAAAGGTAAAATTCGATGTTTCAAACTGAAAACACAAAGCCACCAAGTTAATGATACCACCATTTTGTAAAAAGAGCAGGGTTTTACACAATATATTTTTGGGAGTCGTAAAGAAAAACCGGGCTCTTGAGTTAACCTACATCACGAGAGTACTTGTTCATTTCGAGACATGCTTCCCTTAGGGAGCCACAAACCCCAATCTTTGACCCCAAACAAGTTGATACAAACTCGGGAACTACAAGGATATATATATATATCTACTTTTGTTTAAATCCTAGGTCTGAAGCAATAATTTCTTAGTCAAATTAATTAATCAAAATATTTTATTTCACATCGGCCTACATGGGCAATTATAAAACGTCGACAAAAGGTAGGTACACGGTTCGGGTTGGTCGTTTCCTATGGAGAAGAACCGACAAGACACTCCATGGTTAACTATTGACTGAACGAATAATGCTATGAAACTGCCAACATTCCTATTAAAAGTTTCACAAATTGTAATCACAGTTTTTCCTTACTAGAACGCAAATAAATTATTACAAAGAAACGAAGAGAGAGTAGAAGACAAAACTACCTTACCTTCTAATAAACCTCTTACTTCTTACCTTCTTATAAATGATAAATGTATTAGGTAGATATGCCTAATACATTTATGATGGTTATAGAAAAAATGGCGGCTAGAACTATTTTCTTTATAAAAATAAATCACACTTAACTTTACTAACACAATGTTATCGCATATGACCCAATTCCTGCCTAGCATAAAATTGTCACTAACACTGGTATTCTCAGTCATAAACTGAACTAAAGTCGGACTAAGTACGTCTATTCGTTTTATAGGAGATGTTCCAGAAATGTATGGAGCCTGGGCCAGCACAATGTACACTATATGTAAATATTGCTAGATAATACAGTAACCGTTTTTTATCGTCGATTTTCTTTAATTTCACTTCGTTTCAACGTTCAGTCAAATTCAAAGAGAGCAACACAACATAAACCTTTACACATAACGCCTACTTTTCATCTGTCAAATTTGAAGTACCGGAAAACTTTTAATTATATACATCATTAACATTGATCAAAGTGAGTTAAGACATCTTTAAAATTGATTGAAGCAGGATTCAACTATGGGTTTGACAAAGATAGGTAGCTGGAGGAGGTACCTTATTTGAAGATCCGCCAATTGCGGCCAAGAAATTCTAGGAATACGATTTGGTGCGTGTTTAGTTCTGTTGTAATGGCAATACAGTTCGACTAAATCCGAAAATGGATTTGGTTTGGCTCTTAGAATATGAGTGTAAGTCTGAAATCGGGATTCTCATGACGTCAAATTTACATAGCATGTACATAAAGATATATATAACACGTATGTAGTACCCATACATTGTGACGCCAAAAGTTTACGTCATGTAGGAATTTTCATTTGAAGGCTTATATAATGTCTAGGTACTACGAATTTTATTTTATTCTGTCCAAACTTCATTCAATGTTATAGCTAGACTAAAATATGAGTTGTTTGTGTTCTAAATTTGTAATTTTAATTGAGCTTTGTAATTAAAATATACTGAATATTATGACTGAAAGTTTTCAAGTGAATAATCCTTTTGAAGATTTAATGATTCGGTGCTTCTGTTAAGTTATTCGATATTTGGAAATAAATCAGCGATTCTGATTGCTTACAATATTCTGCTGAGGCAAAGAAGATTATCACATCGGGTTATCAGCAATTTTTCGCTTCCAATAAGTTGAAACAGATCAAAATTTAATCCCTAGAAAAGAACCTTTTATAACAATCCATCCTCCTTGTATATTTTCAATAACCTCCCAAGAAATAAATTTATAATAATATCAAACTATTGAATACTCTTTATTAATATCCCTTGCCTAATAGGGCATAATTTATCAACATCACGTATGCCATTATAGGCGTTATTATATTCAAGTAAATATGATAATGGCATGTGTCATTACGGCAGATGGATCGCGTGAGAGCAGTCTCTATAACGTAACAGCTGTTTTATTGACGTATACATCTGTGCCAATATTATGTACCATTACTATTCATGGTCATCTTTATATTGAAACAAATAAATAGCAAAGAGTTGTGTTTGTGGTGACTCGAATCTTTAAATTTATTATTATTATTCTTTTATAGGATTTGCAGAGTTGTAACACAATATGACATCATAGTCATGTAACTAATAGGGAATCATCATCATCATCATCTACCTAGCCTTTTCCCAAAATATCTTGGGGTCTGGAAGCCGACCCCAACCGGATGCAGTAGAGTACCAGTATTTTACATGAAGCGACTGCCTATCTGACCTCCACAACCCAGTAACTGGGTAATACGAAACCCCTTGGTAAGACTGGATGTCAGACTTTTGGCTTCTGACTACTCGTAACGACTGTCAAAGGTCTACAAATGACAGCCGGAACCAACGGCTTAACGTGCTTTCGGCACGGAGGCATGGAGGAAACTCGGTATGGTCACCCATCCACGGAATAACCTTGGCAAGCACGGCTTTACCTTAAAGATCGACCCGTGCGGCTGTTATTATTTAGCCACGACTACCCAGTTAATCATTAATAAACCTTGCTTTGTTTTGTTGGTTAAATTTGTCAGTATTTCAGATTAACCCCCTTAACGTGGTTCAGGGCATAAGAAATTAACTAATAAACGTTTGAGATTGCTTTTATGTGTGAAAGCATGGTTATAATGGGGGTGAATATGCCTATTGCAGTTTTAGAGCAGAAATCGGAATACCAAAATTTTGACAAAGCAAATCTGCTCAAAATATCAATGTCTGTTACACTACTACTGATTCCAAGAAGTAGCAGGTTAAATCCTTAATTCATGTTGCACTAGGCACTAGGAGCCGTTTATTTACAATTTAGTATTTTACATTCAAAGAGACTAAGATAATAGTCTTAGTCATTCTGTTAAATATTTATCAGTTAATTATAATACTAAGATCAAACGGTGCCTAGGTGACCTTCGTAGAGTTAGGTATCCTACATCTAGTATTCTATCTAGTATTTAGGTTTAAAATAATATTCGTATATATGGGTCAGACGAGAGCTATGTTTCAGTCTGGAGACTGGATTTTTGCCCGGTTTATGACAATAGGATCGTTGTGTTACATGGGGCTTCAAAACATAACTGGAAAAATTTGACTGAAATATAAAGGGTGTAAATCACCTCTTAACAAAGCCGAAAGAAACGGGTTCTCCCTGTATTTTTTTTTGATCATTTTCTTGTTCTACATCATACTTGGGAACCTTCTAGTTAAGGAGATATTGGGGGTCAAAGTTCCAACTTTTTGACAAGTATTTTTTTAAATACAAGTTTTTAATGTAAGATTTTTACTTTAAACACCTCCACGACCCCCATACTATTCAATCCGTCCATCAGCACAATGTTTTAAGTGCATTACATCGAGTTCTACCACAAAACATGATTTTACACCCCCCAAAAAAAAGTCGTTTCCCAGCAATAATTTTTGCGTAAAGTTACTTAGTTTCATGTACAGAATGCTTGGTTGACGGCTTCGTGATGAGGTGATTAACACGGTGTATATAGGTTCCTACGCCTTTGTCTAAACCCCTGGCTATCAAAGCGTTTTGTTATGTTATTAAGAAAAAAACGTGAATAATTGAAATGTTGTCATTTTTTTAAATTTTATGTTATTGTTTTTCTAAATGGTTAGCATTAACGTGTGTTGACTTATCAATACCTACCGTAATGTTATCGTATTACGCTGTAATGCACACTCGGAATATTAGCATAGTTATGAGCTTATTCATAAATATGTAGTTAGCTCAGGACCAGGTATAGAACGTAATCTCATTTAATTTACTTTCAGCTTTCCAGCATTCCTAGACCCAAAGTCACCCCGCTCTCCCTTGCCACATATTTTTGACCGATTTCCGAGAAAAATTGGAGATAATATGTATCATATAATCAAAAAAAAAAAGAAGCCATAATAAAGTTTTATGTATTCTCTTCTTCTTTTACACAATTTGTCTACATCTCTTTTTTTAGTATCTCTTTTCGCAGGTATGCTGGAAGAGATTTATTTAGAAATAAGCATCACCTATTTTCTGTTCCTTTCTTCTTTCCTGTATTCAGTTTGTACAAAAATTGTTAAATAAATAATTAAGCCAACAGACTTCCCTGTAGTATTGATCACCAAAGAGTTCTAACATCGCTTACCTAAAGAATCACGCAAGATATCAGATATTTTTTTTTCTTTTAGCTTTAGATATAACTTTTAAATTTTATTTTTGTACACCTCTTTTACCATTTTCTTTTATTTGTAATTGAAGAGCGGGGCACAGGTATATATTTTACTTAAAAAGAGGTCCCTAATTCGCTATGTAAGCTTAACTGCAAGAGTTGTACAAGTTTCTACAAAAAACTTTTTTATTTTTTATATCCCGTAAGTGACAGTATTTATGGACCGTGAAAGCTTCTAACCAGTTCAACAAGAAGAATGCCAGTCAATTTACCAGTCAACGAACATAATATAAACCTATAAACAAAACGCACGTTTGTCGTCTGTAAACGGAAACAAACAGTTAACGCTCACGTGAGAACCGTAGTACTAGTAATAGAAACGATTCCATTCAAGGTCACTATAATATACACATTGTGTCATACATGCAGGTTACAGTGCAATATTTGTGACGTTTCCTGGTCTCTAGAAGTTTCTGGAATGTTCTGTCAAAGTCCATTCCAGGCCATATACAACAATAGATGGGAACAGCGCTACGGGTAATAATGAAGATTCCACTCAAGGTCACTGCGTATACTATATACGCATTGTCCCATACATGCAGGTTACAGTGTAATATTTGTGACGTTTCCTGGTTTCTAGAAATTTCTGGAACGTTCTGACACGGTATATTCCAGTTCTTATAATGTTGGCAGACTAAGAAATGGGGATAGTAGTATAAAAGATAACATCGTAGTGGGGCATACGAGCTCGTGGCTAAATAATAACAGCCGCACGAGTCGATATTTAAGGTTAAGCCGTGCTTGCCAAGGTTGGTCCGTGGATGGGTGACCATAAACCACCGTGCCTCTGAAAGCACGTTATTTGTAGATCTTTGACAGTCGTTACGAATAGTCATAAGCCAAAAGTCTGACATCTAGTCTTACTAAGGGGGGTATTACCCAGTTACTGGGTTGTGGAGGTCAGATAGTCAGTCGCTTCATGTAAAATACTGGTACTCAGCTGCATCAGGTTAGACTGGAAGCCGACCCTGAGATAGTATGGGAAAAGACTAGGCAGACGATAGTAGTGGGGCATCGCTTCCTGATGTCTAGGACCTTCTGGAATGAACCGAGATTATTGTCAAGGTCCATTTTAAGTGGGAATGAGTTGGTCATGGGCGAATCGTGCGTAGAGTGTACTGTGTTTTATTAACTCTGTATGTTTTATGGCAGTCTCAAAAGCATCTAAAAAATTGTATGAAAAGGTTGGACGTATCGTATCGATCATAAAGCTTTGTTACGATGCACGCGTTTCATACCACTGTTTGTCTCTGCATTACCCAAAGGTAGACTGGTAGAAAATGCCTATGGCATTAAGTCCGCCTCGAAGTGTTAAATATAAGCCTATCTATTCCAAAATGATAATGGAATTTCATATCAAAACACGTGTGAAATTTTATTAAGCCACATTACAATACAAAATTTTACATACCACATGCATGATTGATTGCCCCTTATCAAAAAGTTTTAGACAAAGATTAAGTACATAATATTTAAGTAGGTATTTACATAAGTGGATAGTATGTAGGTAACATAAGAACTTGAAACAGACACAGAGTTATAATATTTATAAGTAACGACATTGATTGATTGATGTGAAATCAATGATAGGATGTAGGGCGCCATATTTTACCTATCTGAACGATTTATCGTGGATTCCAATTCACATGAAAGATATTTCACGGAGGTATTTTGAATGAGCTTTTTTTTTTTAATCTTTATTTAATGAGTTTTTTCGCCATTGCAAATATCTCTGTAGGTACAAAATAAAATACTTATGTCTCGAAAATCTAAATACAAGTGTTTAGTACGGGTCTGCTGGCCTACCATGACCTCTCAAAGCAGTATTATTTTACTCTTAATCCAGTGTGGGAAAGAGACGGACCTATTCAGGATGTCTAGCGCCCTCTCTTTCCCACTCTGGAATAAGATGAAAACAATACTGCTATAAGACTTCATGGTAGGCCACCTGTTCTTCAGGGCGAACTTAACCATAATATTTATTATGGGGATTATTTTATTTGATAGTGGGTTATATAAGTTAATACTAATTTGTGGTGTCAATGAGTGATTACGGACACATCTCATGAAAATGTGATATGTGTCTATAACTTGTTCGCACTTTTCAAAGAATGAAAAATCTGATTGTTCTCACTGTTCATATTTTTTTTTAAATCTGACAGCTAGCGACCAATAAAGATTATTCGATAAGTTATTAGTTTGAAGGTTACTAGATAAGTAGAGTCAGAGAGATAGTCTTTAATTTTCTGAAGATACTTTACAGAGCAAAAATTAACATAATATAACCCCAGAAAAAATATCAATAACACACACTCATTAAGAAACAAAATAAAACCTCAATAGAAAAAGAAAATACCATTTGATTGTATAAAGCCAAAAATAGGACGGAGAAACTTTTGATTAATTTATACGAGTTTTTGAATATAAAAAAAAAAATCTGCTGTAACGTCAAATTGTATTAAAATACTGACAGAATAAGCGAAATAAATTGCTTCATCGATTAAAATGATGATTAAGTCAGTAACATATAAATATTTAATTCTAGAGCTCCATTTATAAGTGTATTAATATGTGAAGCCGACGTCAAACAAATTAAATAAAGGGTGCATATTTTATTGCTTCAGGGATGTTTTCCTCTTTGTTTATTTTTATGTACGGATCATTTTATGAAGGCGACGTTATTTTAAAGTATGAACGCAGAAACAAATCAGCAAAAAAAATGCTGCGCTCCAATCATCACTGGACTTGCGTTAAATTTTTATGTCACCATTGTTTTAGAATCACTGTGTTAGATTGTTTTACAACATTTCGTTGAAGAAGTATCCTAAATTGCATTTCTAAGTAACTTACTTAAAAAACCTCATTAAAAAAAAAAACATGCCACAGACTCATAACACCCATAGTTTTACATACAAACTCACACTAAGCCATTCTCTCACTGACAACGGAAATGCCGACGTAAATTATGCCTACACAATACATTGCTGGTTCAAAGTGACAATGGCAGCAGAAACTATAGACCGAAGCAACCATGTCAAGGCTTGTCCCTATTAAAGTTTTGACACGGAGTAGACATGAATGAATGATAAATTGACCTAAATAAAAGTGGGTGTCATATTTAAATATGTCATTAGAAAAATTGTTCTGATTATTTTGAAACTACTTTCTTGTATGCCTGTAACTTGTAAGTACGTTTCCAGATTCAAAATGAAAATAATAAAAAAAGGTTTTTACTTAATGACATAGTATGCATGCGACCTTTTTACGAAATAATCAAGAAGTTGCCAGTAGTAGTTGAAGAGTTCTCGTACTGACACAATCTTGGCTTATTTATTTATTTATTTAAACTTCACGTACATTGGTGGTACATAGGCGGACTTAATGCCACAAGGCATTGTGGTAGAGTACAAAAAAAAAATATGAAAAATACCATTTAGCTAACATAAACTGATATGCATAAATAGGTACATGCTAATAAATATATATACTGATCAAATAAACTAATATATAATATAATACATACAAATAATCCTTAAAACGAGAAACCTTACAATAAATACTAAGACTGACAAACTAGGTTGCGAGCAATCTATTCTGACTTCAAATAGTACTTCCGAACTGCTCTTTATGCTTTTACTGCTTATCAAGAAAACTATACCATAAAATATTGTCTGGCTGAACCAAATATATTTTCATTGTTTGCACTAAATCAGATAATTGAAAGTACCTAAGTTAATATTCGATTACAGGATTTGAGATAGGTCTGAAACTAAATAATAGCAACAATTGTCAGTGCAAAATACCTGTCGTAATGTTTCGAATTTTTAAATAATCTGACTCACTAAAATAGACAAGTTTTAGATAAAACTGTCAACATCAATCAATTTATCTCTGACGCATATTTTTGGGTGTGAAAAACCACTCCAGATAAAACATGACACAAACAAAAGTGAATAGATTCAAATTCTAAAAGTCAAAATCAAAACTATGCTCACTCATCTCATCTTTAATGAAGTAGGCATGTTTTAGTAGAAAAATGACCTTTTCGTGTCGATTGATCGATCGTTCGATTTCGTGCTGATGAAGAAAAGCTTCAAACTATTTAAAGTTTCATTAGCTTAAAAACCTTATCTAATTTATTCTATACAGGATGTATCTGAAAGGTGTGGAGGATAAGGATGTAGTATAGACCACCAAACTGAAACACTATTTCCATGTGTCCTTCATCTTAATTGCGAAAATTGTGGAATACTAAATCTCAATACCAACTCGACCCAAATACAAGGTGTTGCTTTGCAACCTCGTCAAATTTCAGGAGGTGGTCACGAAAGACATAAATAACCAATTAAAATTACGGTACCTAGTTAATTATTAATAAACGCTGATTTTTTTGGTTGTTTAAGTTTGTCAGTATTTCAGAATAACCCCCTTAACGTGGTTTAAGGACTAAGAAATGATCGAATAAACGTTTGATATTGATTGTACGTGTGTAAGCGAGGTTATAAGGCAAGAACCAGACGGGCCGCATTTAAAACAAGGGCGGTTCGCACTTACCGATTTCCATAAAAAGGAAAAAAAAGAAAAATTACCTACCCATTTTATTATTGATTCGGGACGAGAATCATTAGCATAGTTACCTCCTTGAATTTGACGAGGATGCAAAACAACACCTTGTATATGGGAAAACTGGCCTTTTATGACGTCTTAAAGAAGTATCGTTTTACTCTTGTGGGGAAGAGATGATGGAGCTATACAGGATGTCTAGCTCCATCTCTTTCCCACACTGGACACAAAGAAGTAAAACAATAATGTCCTGCCATACCACACAACCTGGTCATAATACGTAATTAAAACACGACAGCACGACTACTGCATTTTTTATTGTCAGTTACAAGTAGCATCTGCTACTGATCACGCGAATATACTATACGTATAACATTGCGTATTTCACGACTATCTTATTATGATAATTTGCATGTTCACACTACTTGTTATCTGTCCTATAGATCCTGATAGTAACTAGAGTTACTACACACATTGGCCTTGAAAACCTGTGGTCAGACTTTCAGTATTATCTGTAGTGTTTAATCAGGTGTCGGAAATTCATCAAAATAATTTCTGAATTCAGAACATCTCACCTGTAATCCCCGACGGGTTGGGCAGAGGTGTACCTAATGTCCCTAATAGTACACTTATATTTGGCCAGTTATGTTTAAGTCCCATGTGGGCGAGCCTATTGCCGTAAACCGGGTACAAATCTAGGCTCCGTGGGTTATGGTGGGAAATTTTGGGAAAAACTCAATAATACTTTGCCCGACCTGGGAATCGAACTTAGGACATCATGCTCAGCTGACGCACTTGCGACCATTAATTTTTAATTTAATTGATCAACGATGGAGTAAAATTTTTGAATTCTACATAACACAGAATCATGTGACTTCAACATTCATCGTAGGCCTATTTCATGAAAATTTACTTATTCAGGATAATTTATTATCTATTTCATGATGTGACGGAAACCTTATATTTACTCATCGTGAACTATCATTTTATGACTGTTGGCAAGCACACTTGAGTTTTTTGTTATGAAATCTAGAGTTTTTAAGGTTTTTATCTTTACTGATATATCTTGAATCATTCATACTATTTATTTACATTTGTGTATTATTACAAGTGAACAATTCAAAATGATGTGAGGTGATCTTCACTTGAAATTCATCGAGCATTTTAAAGAGACGTTAGCATGTAGTTTTACCAGTGAAACTCTACCGAAGAAACCTCATTGGCAAACAACCAATAACTGTGCGTGTTTCTATCTCATTTCTGAACAAAAACTACTAAAAACTAACATCAATTTTATACTGATATGGTAAACCAAAGCACGGTTTAGTCGCCGTAGTAATGTGGGCCACTGACGTCAAACTTTTCGCATTAGGAACTTCACTAGGTCTCGGTCGCCCCCGACGATGTTGACGCGGAAACGAAACTTAAATAGCAAGGCGAAAGGATCAATTTCCCATGAAAACACCACGGGAATGACGTTAGACGTATTGAAATTAACCCTGTATACGCCGCATGCATTGTATCAGAATAGATGTGACGCAAATTGTTAAAACGGTAAACATGCTTCGCGTTTAAGTTGGACTGTATTTCTTTGGTACCTACGAGTATTCACGTCATTGAAAATAGTCCCAAGTACAAGATAACGAGTTTTTTGATAGCACATTGTAGGTACAGCAACAAAAAAAAACCGGGAATCTGTCTGGTTCGTTGAACTTTCCTAAGATAATCAAGATTGTAGCCCTACATAACTATCTTATCTCAAAGTTCTTTTACATTTGGGCCCATTTTGAGAGATCAAACAACTCCGAACTCTCGGAGTAATATTACACGAAGTACCTACGCGACATTTTTTAATGAGCAAATTCCTGCGTGGTGTCCTCTGGGTTACGTTGGATAATTTATTCCAAAACTCCAGAACATGTTTGGGGAAATTTCTCTGCTACCTAGTCTGTGTGGGTGGCTGGATTATGGTGATTCTGATTACCGATAATAGCTGTACGTAATTAGGTTATTGATTCACCAGTTAACCGTCATAGGGTTTTAAGGGATCGATGGTAATCTTTCTGTTTTACTGTAGTTTTCACTCGGACTAAAATAACTCCGTGAGTAATCTATCTTTATTAGCTACACGCGATTTTTAATTCAGTAGGCTAGACTTTTATGTTCGAAATAAGGGCATGACATCATTAATTTACGGTCAACATAAGCGTTTGTACTGATTTGATTATTAACGATCCGTATTTTAATAAGTATTTTAACTTGAATATTTCAATAATTATTCAAATATAGAATTGTTAATTAAACATTGATTTATTCCTGTCTAGAAGTCACCGCAGACTAAAATATAACTTAAGTAAATTAACTATCTGGGGTAACTATTAATAATTGTTGTATGTTTCTGTCAATTTGGACTTGTGGCTCTAATAAATTAAGCCATCGATGACATTTAAACAGTTATTGACTTTGATATTAATTTGAAATAGTTTAATTAACTGCCAGAGTTGATCCAAACGGATTAATAACAATGTTTCAGTGAGATTTATGTTTGTTTCTGACATTTGACCTTTAGTTTATCTGTCTAGGAATAATTTATAGATATATTATGATTTGTTACTAAAAGTACGTAGATTTCAAGTTTCTTTCAAGAAAATCGTAATTTAAAGTTGGATGTTGCATATTTAAGTACCTACAGCTAAAACAATTTTCCTTATCACAAATTCACAGCGGAAAAATAATATTAATAACTGCTTACACAAGCCAAAATATTTCCATACTGGAAACTAGGTAAGGTTACAAAGATACGGCTTTCTGCAAGGTTATATACCGAGATCATCTCGCAGTTATTATACCTATCTACATGTGCAAGGGTGTTCGAGATTTTATGAGCCTTTAATATGCAAGAAGCGTATATTGGAAGTTGGTTGAATTTTAAACATTCTGCGTTTACGATAGTTTGACCAGTTTTTTTTATGTTTTTACAGTAAATGTATTGTATTTATAACTACCAATTTTGTAGATAATGATGATTTTTTAAGGTCTTGGTTATACTTGTATGTTTTGAATTTCGGGCCTACACAGTGATGTATAAAATACAAGCAAGAATAGGCGATAATATCCATACGGAATAATCTAAATAATCCGCCAAAAACCTTTGAGATACCGAAAAAAAAAACTACTAAATCGCGCCCCAAAATCCCGTATCTAATGTTATATTCATTAGACAACCGAAATCCGTGGAAATGGAATATTCCGGTTTTGACATATTGTCGTAAAGTATTGATACATATGGTGTTAGATATCTTTTGGGATAAAAGCATCGTAAGTCCGCGGATCGTCCATCTTTAATGATTAATGCTACCCATCGATCCCACATAGACCCCGGGATGGGGAGAAAAACTTGATTGATGAAGAACCGAGGGTTAGTGGGTAATACTTTCCAACTATTTCCTCGTTCCCAATGTGGGTATTTCAGTATGTGGGTTATTGGGCTTATTTATTAGTTGAGGGGACGTTGACGCGATTTACGCGATCAATAGGATGATGTAGCGATTTGAGAGATGACCTAATAAGGGGTGGGGGAAGAAGTGTTGGTATAGAAATCTTATAAATATTAATGCAGATTGATAAACTACTTTTGGCGTGAAAGCGGACAGTGATAACAACAAGTATGGTTCGATATTGTTTTGCACATTGTGTATACATATGTGGGGAGGTCAGATAGGCAGTCGCTTTATGTAAAATACTGGTATTCGGGTCTTGTTAGACTGGAAGCTGACCCCAACTTAGTTGGGGAAAGTCTAAGCAGATGATGATATCTACCTACACCCAAAACCTTTACACATCCTATGGGTCCGTATATCTACCTCCTAAATAAATACACGAACCTCACAAAACAGAGGACGCCAAAGATAAATACAGTTACCGACGTATTTACACGAAACTTTAGGGTTAAGTATTTAGAATTATCCGAAAGGTACCCCTCGTCCTTTCCAGTTTATGCCCACATACTTGTAGGTCAACCTACCCGTGACCACAAGCTAAAAGGCCTCGAAACGTCGAGAAATTTAAATTATAAACACGGAGTAGGAACACGTATTATTTATTTGAGTTACTCTGTTCTACTTTAGCGAATATGTTAATGTTGAATGTGAGTTACGTGGTATGATTGCTTTACGAGTATTTAGAGCATTAAAAAGTTTGTTTGTTTCATCATCTGCCTAGCCTTTTCATAAACTACCAGTATTTTACATGATGCGGCTGCCTAAAAAGTTTGTTATATGTTTATGTAGATCATCATCATCATTAGCCTATAATGTTCCCACTGCTGGGACACAGGCCTCCTCTCCTATGAGAGGGAGTGGGCTGTAATCCACCACGCGGGCCCAGTGCGGGTTGGTTGATGTCACATGTCTTCGAATTTTTGGTTCTAGGACATGCCGGTTTCCTCACGATGTTTTCCTTCACCGTTTTTGAGAGCAGCGATGATGAAATAAGTTACACAAAGTAATGCGCCTGCCTGGGTTCGAACCCACGGCTTACTGCTCGTAAGTCGGGGATGCCACCACTGGGCCACCGCCGCTCTCAATATGTAGATGCCTACAGTTTAACTGAGATTATAGCTCAGGTGCAGGATGTTGACGCCCATGACAGAGCTTTAACGATACGAGACCACACCCTTCCCGACGTTATTATATATTTATGCAATTGTGATTTTAATGCAGATAATCGTATTATAGGTTCGTCGAGGAGTGGTTTAATAATAACAGCCGCACGGGTCGATCTTTAAGGTTAAGCCGTGCTTGCCGAGGTTGGTCCGTTGATGGGTGCCCATAATTACATACCGAGTTTCCCTTGCACCTCGGAAAGCACATTAAGCCGTTGGTCCCGGCTGTCATTTATAGATTTTTAACAGTCGTTAAGAGTTTTCAGAAGCCAAAAAAGTCTGACATCCAGTCTTACCAAGGGATATCGTATAACCCAGTTACTGGGTTGTGGAGGTCAGATAAGCAGTCGGTTCATGTAAAATACTGGTACTCAGATGGATCCGGTTAAACTGGAAGCCGATCCCAAGATAGTTTGGGGAAAAGGCTAGGCAGATGATAACTCATATTATAATTATAGGTTGACATAAAACTTGCCGAATAATTTCCCTAAATCATGACGAAAACCATATCAAAATCCGTCGGATAATCAAGAATAACAATATAGATTTCGGGAACTCTCAAATCTTTGATCGGTGTACAGTTTTATTTATTTCAGTAAAGCAAAATAAAGAGAAAACAATTTATTAAGGATCATAAAAACTGTTTTGTTTCTGTACATACGTCTGTCTGTACCTACCTCCAACTTGACGTCATTGGGATGCGTTAAGAGCACAATAGGTTCTTGATCTTTACAATAATGTTGCTCATATCAGTCGTGTTGTTGTTGACAACAAAAGATCTGTTGTTACGAAACATCCTTTAGGTAACAACAACTTTTCAAAGTCTTTTCGTGTAATGACAAGTTACTGATGAAGATGATGACAAATTTACTGATGGCTTGTAAATTCATGGATTCGTCGTGTATGGTTGTTCTAAAAACAACGAAGTGATATGTTTGAGGTCGTATTTTTAACCTTTGAAGGGTAAATATTATTTGTTTCAAGGGTAAATTAAATCAATATCCTTATATTGGACCAAATATTGATAAAATGATAATTTATTTGTAGTTGTTTAAAATTACAACGAGGACATGAGGAAGCTCTATTATTTTATGCCCACAAAGGATTACAGATAATTAAATCCGATTATAACCTTTCACCCCTCTAAAGCCCGCATTTTGAGGATCGCTGATTAATTAAAACAGATACGGCTAGACCCCTGCTTATCCCAAAAAGGTAGACGAAAGATACATGGTTCAATCTACTGCAATAAGCCGGAAATGACGCTTATGGCTTAATATGCTTGCTGTAGCATGAAGAGGATTAGCCATCAACAGCCACCCATCCAACTGATGGCCGGATTAGGTGTAACTTAACCATGTCAATCGCGATCTGTATCTTGTCATTACGTTTATATTAATTTCCATGGGTACATAATTATGTTATGAACCTACTGTAGATAGACATATAATTTTAAACCCCTGACTAAAAAAGAGGGGTGCTATAAGTTTGAAGTGTGTATCCGTGTATCTGTGAATGTGTGTGTCAGTGTGTCTGTCTGTGAAATATATATACGGTGAACTAGTCATCCGATTTTAAATTATCTTTCATTGATTGAAAGCCACGCTACTGCTGAGTACCATTAGGATATGATTTTATATTAAAACAAAAAAAAAACAACGACCCAGTTTAAAAAAAAACTGATATGATCCAATTTGTTTTTATTGCTTCGTTATCCATAATTTAATTGCACTCAACTAACAAATTGAACGCATCATTATTTTCCCCTAAACTAATTTCCGTATTTACTACCTAATTAACTACACCCATAAAAATCTTACTAAAACAAACTCATAACTTCTCCAAGGTTACCACGAAAATAGATTACGCTATTCCGATCGCAAAGTACCTGCCTAAGCCAAAAAACTTCGCTTACCTAAAAGCAATTAGTAAACGCAGACTAATAACGACCTACTTACTTATAAGAACTCTTATATATTTTTACTAGACATAAGTAGCACCTAAATGAACGCCATTATTGGAATTTCAACCCTCATCCTAGAAGCGAGCGTTGAAAATCTAACAGCGTAGTTTAGGGCTGGATTGATTTAGGTGCTGATTAGTGTTGATGAAAACGGTCATTAGAAGCCTCACAAAAGTATTGCCCTTCTAATGAGTCGGCGAAAATAGGGCCGTGATTAACTAGATTAGAGAGATAACACGCTTTTGGGTAGATAGCGCTCACTTGTTTTTGAGACCGCCTTATTCAAACGCTTTCAAAGTGAAATATGTTCGTTAAAGCGTTGCAGCCTGAAAACTGAAGTTTAGAAGGTTATTTTAATGATTAATAAACACACAAGTCCTATTTAAATAGAGTGTTTCTATTTCCATTATTTGATAATGTAACTGAAAATAGAAATCTTTATTTAGGAACTAGATTTTGCTCGCAGCTAGCTTGCTAAGAGATCAAAAGTTATCCCACGAGAACCTATCAGGATTAAAATGATGTTATATCTGAACCTGACCCAGATTTATCTATGAGCCTGATTACATTGGCATTTAATTGGCCGATAGGTAACAGACAGCACATTTTAAATTTCAGTTATTATGTACAATACAACCTCCAAAACATATTTACATGACATAAAATAAACGTTATATCCACGATTAGCAGAGGAGCGCACTATAAACAAGAGAGCATCAATGACAAAACTACAATACCGACAAGCTCCACTTCGCCTGACCACACAATACGTAGTGCCCATGACATTGCCCGAGGTCAAAGCAGCATTGTACAGTCAACAAAATAGTTAGGTATACAAGGAAAAAAAAACCATCCACTACTATTACAATATTCGCTAATATTTCGTCTTTAGTTGGTAACATTTAAAACATAAGACTAGGGCACCATAGTCTTATGAAATCGATATTTCGTTTTCGATATATTACTGTTTTTCTTTTCTTTTTAATTTACGTTGACCCCACACTAGGAATTTCTCCTGTATCGTGGGTTACAAACATTTAAACTCACATACACAAACAGCCCGGAACAACTATCTATACCATACAAATACAATGTAGGTCATAAAAATATTTATATAAATATTTTATATTTATTTATATATTGCATTAGTAGTGGATTGATTTTTTTGCCTGTATACCAAACTATTTTGTTGACTGTACATCGAACGAGAAATTCAGTCGTACGTACTATAAAAATGCAAGAGGAACTCGTAATAGCCACACGGGTCGATCTAGAAGGTTAAGCAGAGCTCGCCGAGGTCGGATCTGTGGATGGTTAGTACAATACGAGTTGCCACTCTGTGCCTCGGAAAGTACGTTAGCCATTTGTCCAGGCTCATTTGTAGATTTTTGACACTCGTTACACTCGTAACAACTGTCAAAGATCTACAAATGAGTCAGAATCCCGAAAGTCTGAACCAGTCTTACCAAAGTGTTTAGTATATCACAGTAACTGGGTTGTAGACTCCATGTGAAATACTTGTATTCAGCGGCATCCAGTTGGAAAAAGGCTAGGCAGGTGGTACCTGCGACACAACGTCTTTACGTCACAAGGTCATGGAAATTATACAATAGCAGTAATTAATTATGGACCGTATGTTATCAACAATAAAACATGTAATGTATGAAACATAAGACCTTCACTGCTTAAAGGTCAGAGTAAGGTCAGCACTGAGTAGTACTGAGGCTTTAAATATGCAAAGTACGTTATGAAAAAGAGTTTCTTGTCAGAGGGGAGGTCTTGAAGCTAGTTTAGAGGGAAGCAGGGTTGTAGAGGAGTAGGCCCTCTCAACCTTGAGAGGAGTATTTAACTACTTGGCTGGGAATTGTTTCCGATAGAACAGAGGTGTATAATTTTAGCGGCAAGTTGCTGCATTGTTTGTTAAATAACAGCTTAAGTTCGTGTGCTATGAACATAATTTGAACGAGATTCGCATGAGGCTTTAAATTGTGCAAATATATTTCACAACATAATAACTTTGAATCGATCTCACGCCTCCATTTTTTTGCAAAACATGCTACTATTTGCTATTGTCGATCGACTTGTACAATCGGTAAAGAAAATCATTGATGGCGTCACACGCACGTGAACCGCACGATGTCCATTCATCGCGGCAGGGTTGCCAACCAAACAAAATTAACATGTCAATGTCAGTAATGTGATATTGATATTTGACGCGTTTTAAGTAGATGGTGTTTCGTTTAGTATGCTAAAAAATGGAGTAGTAAATGGATTGATGGATTTTAGCTTGTTGGGATATGTGCCAAATGAATGCAATTAGTAAATGCAGAATGTCAATAGTGCATTTGATAATGGATTACTAGTTGAAACAGTACTCAACACACTTGCTATAACATAAAGTATGTTTTGTAAGGAAATTTACAATCCATTGCTTTACACGCTTGGAAAGTTCGTCTGCTCGAAAACGAAAATAACGCAATGTATATCGTTGAATTGTCAAAAAAGGAAATGCAGTGGTATTATGAGTATGTGACGCATTTACTGCGCTCTGGCTTTGTTGTAGAACGTAATACAGTATTCTAAAGCTCTTAAAACTATTTTCAGAATGTGTTTCACATTAAAATTACTCAACACCTTTTAGTAAGTACTTCTTTAACAAAAAGTAAAGACATCTTTCAACAATGTGTATCTAAATTATGCTGCCAAATAGAAGCCCTGCATTTGGCACGCACTCATCGTCAGCGGTGCGTGGCACGATTTTATATCTATTTATTTTTTCCCACGGGTGACCGCGGACCAAGATTTGTGCACCGGAAAGCCAAGGTGTACACTGTCGAGAAAAACTTTGGCCATTTACTGCCCATGTAATCATGGCCGAATTTGTAAAATAAATTGAAAAAAAAATCGTTAAAATAGTTTTTTTTTTTATCAAGTATCTTATTAATAGAATTGCTTTTAAGTGGATTGAAATTGTGTTTGTACTAAAATAACGATTATTTAGGTATATGACTCTGATTGGAACAAAATGTTTTAAAATTGGATTAATACTTAGTTTTCATGAGCATCTGTTTTTGACGTTTAAAGTGAATTCCCTTAGGGACTACGGCTTAACATTTTACTCATTGAAATGAATAATTAAGATAAAGTAATAATTTGAATCAAGTCGTAAGACGATTTATATATGTATAACATGTAGGCGGTCAAATTTCAGAATTCGAATTGTACGCATCACTAACTTAGTATGACTTTTCAAAGTTGAAACCAAGTTCAGATTAATTTATGAAAATTGAATTTTGCAAGACGAACAATAAATATGTTTTCGAAGTAATAAATACTTAATCAATTATTCTTAAAGTTGAGAAAACAGTTAGACTCAGACCACATAATAATCATGACTTGTGTTGCAGTTCTAGTGAGAGTCAATATTAATAAATAATTGATTGTAGCCGATAATATTCTAGTGTCTGAGAATAAGAATTAGAATAGGGGATAATCCTATTTTTTTTTCTTTGTCCGTCGGGTAGTTTATTGAAAAGTATTCGACACGTATTTTTTCTTTTTTCACGTGGTTATAAAATTACGGAGATATATTGAGTTGAAATGGCGCATGACGTCACATGTAGGTAAGTTTTATACCTACTTGTGACGTAGTAAGCCCCCACTCTCCAACTTTAATGAGTTCTAACTAAGTCATTTTTTGATATTTTGATAAAACAAAAAATACGTGTCTAATATTTTTGTATTACCTGTCTGACGGACAAAATAGAATGTCGTTTTCTTTACCCAGTCCGATCCCCTATTATGAATAAGCTTAAGAGCGTTTACGCCTTACGACATTTTACAAACTTTCAAGTCGTTATTTTCCGAAATGACTGAACTGATTTTGATGAAACTTCGTACACATAAGCAGGATACACAGATCTAAAAAGTTACTAAAAAACATTTTCGAAAAATAGTGTTACAGTTAAATTAGACCGAATTTAAATTTTCTATAGAAACAGAAAATTCCAATTATCTCTTGTTTTAAAACACATTTTGAAAATATTTTTTGGTAACTTTTTAGACATATGTATCCTGCTTATGCGTATAAAGTTTCATTTAAATCGGTTCAGTCATTTCTGAAAAAAACTACATGAAAGTTTGTATGAAAAGCGGTAAGGTATAAACGCTCTTAAGATTCCCATAAATTTGTCTTTAAAGCTTAATTAATAAACTGATTACCTACATTTCCCACAGAAAAAAAAAACATAACAAAAAATGCTAAACTTACATTTCTACAATTAATTGTTGTTTTTATCTACTACCGTATTTAATCTCACAAATGCAAATACACCTATTTAACTAATTAAATAAATGTAGTCATACAATGTGTTGACAGAGGACTAGTTCACCGGATGGAGAGCGGCTGTGCCTCATCATCCAATATCCTTGTTACTCCTGTTAGCCGGCTACATCTGACTACAGCTGATGTTGTTTGGACGCTTAGTACGTTTTACGAGTTCTTTGCTCTGTGCCGTAATAGGCGCAATTTCAAGAATACTAGGTACACTTATATTGTCACTTTTGGGTTATTAGTTCTGGTTAAAAATCGTATTTATTCCGTTCTATTACAAAGAGATAATACCACTGGTATTTTTTTCAAAAACTGGTAGTTAAAACAAATAGCAAATAAAAGTATTTTTTTAATTTTTTTAAAACCTAGACTCACAAGAAATTTCTCCTGTATCGTGGGTGCGTTTACGAACATTTAAACTACACAAACAGCCAGACCCGGAATAACTATCTGTAGACCATGGGTACAATTTGTTCCGTGCGGGGATCGAAACCACGACACGCAGCGCAGCCGTCGATCGCTCAGCCACTGCGCCAACCGTGTCGTCAATTTGGTATTAGAATGGAATAAATAAAAAATAGAGGTTTTGCTTTTGCCGGAGGTTAGGTACACAGGGCGACGCATGAATGTGTACATTCCAGTGTAACTTGACCTCGCTATGTATAGATTTCAAATAAGTGACAGATCCGCATATACTGGTTTTGTATAGCTTGATTGGTCACCGTATATATTTTGTCTGCGATTTTCTCAAAAAACTATGTACAAAATTTAATGTTTTTACAGATGTGGTATTTAATGGAGTACTATAGGTACCCATTAGTGAAATATAAGTCTTGTTAATAGTGGTGACTGTTGAACATTTACATAATAGAAGTGTAGTGACCTTGACAATGAATGTTGTTGTTTTAAATATACTCGCATGATGGTAATGTGAAGCGCAATATTGTAGGGTGAAGATAAAATAGGTAGATTAATGTGCAATATGACGGTGACTGGTGATATTAAAATCATCAAGTGTGATAGTAATATACTATTAAGCATGTACCTTTAATATATCGTTTTTGTATGTTTCTTATCACTGTATCGTAATGTAAAAGTCTATTTTATTAACATTATGTATTATTTTTCTATTAACGAAAACATTATTTTCGAAAAACATTGAATAATTGTTTGTTATTTTCAACCACAGAGTCTTTTTGATTTGATTTCATTAACAATTTCTTAACTGAAATAAATCTATTAAATTACGAGCTAGATTGTATTATGAAAAAAACATTGAAAGAGAATTGTTGTTAAAATAAAAATAAAAACTTTACTTCAAAACTAAGTTCTTTTGGCAGAAAAAGACTTTATGGCTAATAAAAAACAAAAATCTCAACTAGAACATCAAATTCTGTTTTTAAAAACTAAACCACGCTATTGTTTCCATCAAATTCTGTTTTTTAAAACCACACCACGCCATTGTTTGTATCTACAATAGAATATCAAATTCTGTTTTTAAAAACTGAACCACGCTATTTGTTTCCATCAAATTCTGTTTTTAAAAACCACACCACGCTATTGTGTGCATCTTGCAGTCAACCACAGCTGAAACGACATAGTCCATCAATGTTTGCGTTCGAACAGATGCCGAAACAGCAAATGAGCTGGAAAACAGACTCCTGAATTGCGTTCTGACGTCACAATTGTTTGTAGGTACACACAGAGACAAATCAAGATAAACACGTCCAGTGTAACATGGTCTCGCTTTATAAAGATTTCCTGTACAATGAGAGATCCGTATAATTTGGTTTTGTGTGACTTGATTGCTCGTCATGCTTACACGTCAAAAACACCTGGCCGGTGTATTTATAAAAGCCCTTTAATGTTCGGTTGATGAAAAATAAACTAGTTAGTTTTTAAATTCGATTTTTACTCGTCTAGACTGATTATTAATTCATTTTGAAACTGGGTTATTTTTGCTTTGGTGTTATGATTACTTAGTTACCGAATACTTTATGTATATGCCCAAAATTATACGTTATAAAGATGGTAAAATAAACTGAAAATTATGTTTTATATAATATTTTTTTCAGACGTCATAATTACAATGTTGTTATTTATCTATTAGTATGCTACAAAACTCCGACAAAAATAGTACACGAAATATAAATACTAATGAGCTTTTAATGATTCCAAAATAACATTGATTTTAGTTCAAATTAAACTTAACCCTTCCGTGTTCATGTGGCTTTAATTTGACCTAAAATTATACTAAAATATAGAGAGCTCATAAAAATTATACATCGTTAGAGTAGTTTATGTTTATTTCGTGGGTCTATAAAAGTTTGATAAACGTTGTCTTATGAGGAAGTCGAGAAACAAGCTAAAATATATTCGGAGGGCTTTCTATGACGAAATATTGAACGTTTGTATGGGATTTTGAACGCCTGCGTGTATCAAATGGGATTAAAAGGGAATGTCTCATAGTTTTGGCATAAAAATTTCGTTGTGACCTAAATATAAATAAGTAAGTGACGACTTTCCAGCTTTAATGATGTGTATAAAAATATAATAAAATATATTGTGTAGTTTGAAATGTTTCAATTCGAATTATGTTGACCTAATATTCGTAAGCATTACGCGTTGCCAAGATTAGGATGTATACATTTTTTTTTTAATTTATTGATTTTTGGACTTTTTGTTCATACAGTGAAACATGGGCAGGAAAGAATTCAGAACAAAGAAGACCTTTGTGTCATACTTATAATACAATTTAGAGAGTTAGAGGATTTAAAGATAAAAAAATCTAAAATATCTTTCAAGAAACTAAATCGTAGATATACGCGTATACCATCTAGGCATCTCACATGTGTGACCATGATTTATTCTTCCAATATTGGCGTCGTAAGATAACCTGAATATAATTAATTATACCAAAGTAAACATTATTCTATTAAAACGGCTCTCTAACCGTGAGAAGCAGATAAAATATTTGCAAACACAACTTATTTGTATGGAAAATAGACCTACCTATTAATAGATTTTAAGGACAAATTGCACTGTTAACGGAAAACTGATTGTCATGGTGTTTTTTTTTCTTGTCTTTTCGTTGAGGCTTTAACTGATTATTAAGTAAAATACTACCTGTTACACACAGGTACACGTTATATGTTTTTTTTTTTTCGATTTTACGCTCGTGTAACTTTTTGATGCTACGAGTATACTGCCAGTTATGATTTCCATTCGATTTATTTAATTTCAGCTATTTAATTTCGATATTAAAAAAAAAAAAGTTGATGAGAAGTTATATATAATATAACTATTTTACTATTTTAATTATCCGTTTGGAAATATAAAAAGGATGTAAACATTGAGAGCTCTCACATCTTTCAATTAAAATTAAATTTTCGAATTCTTCCTCTTTATGGCTCGAAACTATTTGAGGGTTAGAGCCTACTTCAATACAAACTACAAAGGTGAAATAGAGTGGGGTAAAGTAATATAGTTAAGTAAATGGCTAAGTTAAATAACTTTTATTAGCGGCTGCGATGTAATAACACGCCCAGTGCCTACATAATATGGATTAATGATCCAGCGCACAGGCGGAGTTGAGTTATAGCCGTGTGTGATTGTAAAAGTGATTTCTTTAAAATTGGACGATAATATATTTTTATACTTTTTTAATTTAATAAAAAATAAGAGTGATACGGGAGTAGGCTGTAATTTTAAACGAGGGCCCGGTGAGGGTTAGATGTCACATGCATTCGTTTTTTTTTTTTTTAACTTTGCCCCATACTAGGAGTTTATCCTGTATCGTGGGTGCGTTTACAAACATTTAAACTCACATAAACATACAGCCAGACCCGGAACAACTGACTGCAGGCCAAACAAATGTTTGTTCTGTGCGCGGATCGAACCCGCGTCTCGTAGTGCAGCAGTAGATGCTCAACCACTGCGCCAACCGTGCCGTCAAATTGTTGGTTCCAAGTATGACACCTATAATACTGTACCAATATTGGGGCATATTATAGGCTGATATTACTTTTTACAAAATATAGTAATTATTATTGAAACGGGTATTTATACTCTTTTTTTTTATTTAAAGTAATTACATTAAAGAGGTGTTACTTAAGACTAAACTGGCCAAACTTTTACGTTTGATGGCGAGATGCGCTCTTTTGTATAACAATGAACCACCTTAACTATGTACTACTAACTAATTATATATTAAACTTACTATATTCTGTTATGGCTAAATCTTATAATTATAATGTATCTATTTCTGGCTGCAATCCTGTATAATGTTTTTTTTTTAATTTTGCCTTGAGTGATCCTTTACTAACTTTTACTTTTTCTCTTAATAAATCTATTTTGTTAAACACTTTAGGTATATATAATGGTCTATTTTTAAATGTTTCATTGTCAACACTCAAACACAATTTTGACATACCAATGTCAAGTTCGCAACATAATTGTTTTTTTAATCCAACAAATGTCATTCATAAGTAACGTCTGCCGCTATTCTGTGATGGTTAACATTAGGCTTATACCGTGTATTGTTTCGGTATTTTAACTCAGATTGTTATGTAAATCTGCTCATTCCAAGCTTATCTGCTCATCAATCTTTCGTTAGTCGCGATTTGTTCTTGTGACAGCAAACAACGAAGCAATTAGTTTTCCTAAGATGACAGTTTAAATTGTTAGCTTGTTAATTTCAAGTCATTATGACTGATATTTGAAACTATGGATCTTTTTGAAAATAATTTAGCTGAGTAGTCATGTTTTTGAAGATGATATTCTCTTTGGGCTTTCATGACAAATTTGGGTTCGTCTTTCTTGGAATATCAGAATTAATATTCCCACGAATTACATGTTGTTTGGTAAGTATATTTTATCATATGGCCCACAAGACTATTGCGAGACATATAGCAAATATTTGACGCAACTAAATTGGATATTTAACATTGTAATTCACACTTCAAACACAGATTACAACGTAATCATTTGATAGTATGTAAAGAAAACGAGGCTCATAGCAATTTCTCTATTTCAGCCAAATATCGACCATATTTCGGTTCAAGGTATTATTTTTTATTAAGCCTCGTCCCCGCTGTTCGAAATTTGAAACGAATTAAGGTAGGTAAATTTTCTCAAGGGTAAAATCTCTTTCGTAATATATGGAGGAGCATAAATCTGAATAAACGTAGTTGCAAATATTATACTAAAGTACGCACATCACTATCTTCTAAACTTAAAATAATGCTGTCGTAAATCAAAAAGAAAATAGTCTAACGCAGAACTTTTAAACTCTTACATAATTGAAAGTTGGTCTCGTGATGTTTCGTGGCTTGATTTTGGCAATCTCATATCTCTCGTATTATGTCAGACTTGGCTCATTCTCACTCTCCAAGTATTAATTATTTAGTTCTAAGTGCTTTCAACTACTCGAAACTAAATTAATTTCATTACGCGTAATTTATGTTTGAAATTCAGTAGATAATGCTGTCGTTTCGTATTAATTACCTTTTTCATTTTAAAAGGGTCCCGAGTAATGGCTCGGTACCGTGATATTTATGCTTAATTTGTAGTACCTACCTGAGTTAATTAATATTTATGTGACTGTGGAAAATTGGATAATTTCGGAATGAGAGGTACCTAACCTTTATAGAGATTCATCGACGTATCAGAGAACTCTAATAACAATAAAAAAATAAAATACCTAATCGTAATTTCATTGAGTAAATAGTCGTATTGCGTGTTAATCTCTCCATCTAGAACGTGTATATTAGAGGCACTTCCACCAACGATATTTTGGTCACGTAATATTTCGTAACGATCTAAAAACATTTTTTTATGACCGTCACAGGAAAATACAGGGACGAATACCTCTATAATCGACCTAAAAGGTTACTTTTCAAATAGACTGACTGAAACATATTTATGTTCAATTACAGAACAGTTTCGTAACGTATTACTTTCGCTACGGCATACAGGTAAATAAATTGTGTGCCAGAGACAAGGAATGAGGGAAGGAAAACAAAACCCTGTGTAAGGAAAAGGCCTCCAATAACGGATTGCGTGACCTCCGGAGGTAAAACGAAGGTGGTATAAATTAGGCCAGCGCGCACTGAACTGTCATAGAAACAACATGTCATCGGGAGGGTTAACTTAACCTTGTCTCTTCAAGGTTAACTTATGAAAGGAAAAACAAAAATCTCAATTATAAACACACAAACTAAGTTGGTACAACGAAACTAATTAATATATTCGGTGGTGAAGTGCTAAAAGTTTTTCAATTATTTTAAACAAACATTTATTAGAATAACTCGATAACTCGATTGTACAAGCTCTGCGTTGCTGTAACCCTATTTTAAAGTTGGGGTTACATCAGAAATTGAAATTAGGTACGTCTACTGAATTATCCTTCGTAGATTTGGATCGTCATTGTAGTGGCAAAATGGGGCGGAATCTCCACAGTATCCCAAATATTTTTTTGATATATTTTTTCTCCCGCATCGGTGTCGCTCTAACGACATCATTATGTACATTTTGGACTATATATCTACCGTTATCAAGCCTATAAAATGCAAAGGTCGCTTATTCGGTCAATTTGAAAATGAAAACCCGTCTGGGTTCTGTAGCCGACCTTTATTCCTCGAATCCTGTTAGTGACATCTCTAGCAGATAATTTTCATAGACAAGGATGGATCTATTTCTAGTTCAGCTGAAAGCGGTTGTTATAATGGGTTATTCTTCTCTCTAAGCATAAATACAAAAATTAATACATTTTTTTAGTTGTAGCGTATGTACTTATTTTGGTTACACGTCTTCCAAATAATGTGATGCTATGTCAGTGAACAAAGTTTAGTCAATTTATAAACATAGGCGTTATTGGCTCAGTCGGTGACCTGAACACATCTAATTAAAACCTAATTTTGGCTTCAATAAAATTAATTATTTAAATAAAAACAACAGTTCCTTCAAGATTTTCAAAGTGATTGAGTTTGATTATGTGGAAAGACATAATCAAAGTATCCACAGATTTGAACTAAAAAAGTGGCCAAGCTTAAGAAAATAAACGAATTATATGACGTAATGTCCGAAGCGAATGTTCCTTTCACGGTAAATCGGTTACATGCGACAGGTTCAAGTAAAAATCTTATAGCGAATTAATTTACTTACACATGTTTTGGTAATTAACTGTTAGTACTTTTAAAAAGTACACCTACTGATAGCTACTAGAAGTACTATAGTGAATTAAGTGAGAGTTTTTTTTTGTGGAAGTTGTGCCATATTTTTCCAGACAAAAAGTCAGCCAATCCGTAAAGTATGTTGCTTTATACTTAGGCATATTTATACAAAATTTCCAATTGAAGTTTAATAACAGAGAACAAGTTATTATTAATTATAATTACCCATTAAATGAGGCTAATTTTCTTTCAATTACATTATAATTTTCCACGAACAATTTTCAGCTAAACTCGTAAGGTAGGAGTTAGCCACAGTCTAATTTATCCCATAACTCATCAGCAACTATGACGTATCAGATCTCTGAACGAGCGATAAAATAAATCACATTCCCAAATTTGGCTGCTACCAAGTCGCCAATCGATCTGGCAGCCCCTATATAGATGCTATCTGGCGTTTTTACTGGCATGCCATCGGTCTGATGATGCCAGATGATTCGTGACGATACCTTGACATTATTCGTTGTTAGTTTATTGAAGTGGTATTTATTATATGTACTTATGTATTGAACAGAGTTTGAACTCATAGCGTGTTGGTTTTGTTTGAGATAACAATGATTGAATAATATGTGGGTGATTCTAGAAATAATAATTACACTACTTGTAATAGGATTTTTTTTTGGTTTGGCTAATCAATTGCTTGTAATCTATAGCCAGGAGACACCGTGGGTAGAGAACGAAGAGTTTGAGCAGGTTACCTGTAGTATTATAAAATTAGGCATGTATTTTTTTATATAAAGATAAAGATGATTCTATTTCTTTGGATGTGTCTAATAAAATGTTAAAAAATATATAATCAAAAACACCTGTAGTTTCCGAAGAGCATAGACAAGATACCTGTAGGATTATATAATTATGTATTTTTTTTTTTATGAAACGTAAAACATTCGGGACTCCTTTGCCCAGCAGTGGGGCAGTATCGGATAATTTCAAAAGAAAAAATGTAGCGATGACGTTAAAGTTTATGGTTCGACAGAAGTACTAACGATGTTTTGTCTTATACTCTGACAGATAGGCGAAAATAAAGTCAGACATAACTCATAAGCCCTAGGTCTGATAAATCATTTACAAACGACATTATTTGCGAGAAATTGTTCAGTATAATTATGACATGATTCTTTTCTATTTTATTCACAGAAAAGGTTTCAGTTTTTTCAGGGTTACTAACATCTAGATTATTTCTTCTTCATTTTAAACCAGTTTTGATTTCGTGTTGTAATTCCAGGAAATCAGATAAATAAACAGCTGTTTATGTTAAAGTATCACGCTAAAGTTAACATTATAGTTTAGTATTTATTTAAATCAAGGTTATGTATAACATTCAAATTATTCATATTTAGCTGTGTTTCGGAACTATGCTTGGTTGCTAATATAATAATCTATAAAGGAATCGTATGAATCGTATGTTCCGGTCTGTCTTAAATGGTTTAAGTAGGAAGGATTATCTAAATGTAAGTTAGAAACAATTTTTAATTTAAAATGCAACAAGATAAACATTATCTTTGAAGGAACGAAAAAAACTATAAATAATAGCACGATTACTAAATAAGATTTAATAACTCAAATAGAAAAAGTAATATTCTTCATTAAAAAGCTAACAATCCGTTAATTGGTCACGCGATCACCAAACAATTAACATTACATTCCCAAAGAAACTTGCCAAAACTATTACGTCAAAAAAAACAGCTAATGATGCCTAAGGGCTGTTGCTATGTTTTCTGTTACCAACTGTTGACAGATTTCCACCAATCACGTGCCTGACTTTTCAAAATGTTTTTAAACAGAGCTGTTTGATTGGTAGCTTTGTTTCATTACGTAATGACGTATTCGGTATTGTTACATTATACAACATTTTTATTTTCTTTCCATTTGAGTCGGTTTGGGTTTTTCTATTTTCGTTTTTTGTATTGGAAAATTATAATTGGCCTTATCTGTTCGAATGAAGAAATTTAATGCGTATAATACCTATGTTTTCGTGTGTTTTATTTATTTACGTAAAAGCATCTTCCAATATGAGGGTTTTTTAGAAAACTCTTTTTATTACTTTCATGTATTTAATACAAAATACGTTTCTTTTATATTGCAATAGTAGGAGGTGGGTACTCAATGTATTATAGTTAGAAAGTAACTTTTACATTACTTTTAGCTACAATTTTGTAACTAAGACTGAAAGTTGCAAACATAAATTGGGGACTGAAAATCTACGTTTCAGAAACAGAAAATGGACTTCAAAAATAGCCTTTTTATAATCTTTTAAGTATCTTTGGGAATGAGTTTCTCAACCTTTATCGTCAACCGTCATTTTCATGAAAAAGCTCTCTAAGACGGAGCAAAATATTTACATATAATGAATAGGTCTATATTTTCGGTATTATTTTTGCACATGCGTTGACGGAAACCGATAAGAATTCAATAGCAAACGTCATGAGATTGTGTAAAAGCAATTTGTTTAACGCAAACCATAAAATTTGCAAACCCATAATGAAGTAGATAGTACGTATACACGTTTACTTGGGTTTGATTACGTTAGAATAGGTATTATTTTTTTCCAGTTCGTTTAGTGTGTTTTTATGCACAAGTGCAGTATGAAATTAATTTTGTTGAAGTTTAGTTTTGTACCTAGCTAGTTTGATTACGAAGAGTGATAGATTCTCTGAGTTGATACTTTTACTTCTTAAAAAAAACATTTTTGTGAGTAGAGAAAATGAGAACGAGAAATTGACTTCCCGAATTTGTTTTTTCACTTTTCGGTATTTTATCATTAGTTTGAGTGCAGGTAGCGTTTACAAAGACAGGAAAGTACATGACAGAAAGCACATGACATTTTATAATTTCCCGCAAAATTTTAACTATTATAACATCGTCGACTTTGCTCTTTTAATAGTCATGAACTGTTATGATGTAATGAACACAAACATTCGTACATCGATTGAATGAATCCCTGCCTGAACGATTGCCAGATCGCATATCAAGCGGTCAGAATAAGTGTCCACTGTGTAGGTCATGATCACTCTCAAGACCGTATCACTCACACCTGGCTCTACTTGTGGCCAGAACACCGAATGGACAACACTTTACAAGGGAAATTATTCACCATTAATACATCTAAGTGCACTACACAACTCTAATAAGCATTTTACTTACTTCAGCACGTCTGTTGTCATACAAAAATAAAAAAAACGTATTGCACCACAACCTTGGTATCAACAACGTTATCGTATTACTTATTCTAAGCACGCGCCCACCATCGTACAGCCGTGAAAACGATTCGTTTTCCTCCCGAACTCACAGAGTAGATAACATTGCATACGATCTAAACAATCGATCAAAACATCAACGTAACCTGTACCTCGAACGTATACGCGGACGCAAACAAACGCGGCCTTGAACGCTAAGCAGATCGCCTGAAAATACTCGGCGCGTGGAAATAGCCGCGGTGAAAATACGCGCACGTGATGCTTACGTACCTCGCGAACTGTCGTATGGAGAAAATCGATGGTGCTTGCCACTCGGCGACCGGCGGCGGACTGAGCCACTGTGTCAGCGGAACGCGCCCCACCCGAGCCTCCGCCCGCCTGACTTGCTATCACAGTTTTATATTAAAAAAAAAAAACTTTCACAGTTTTCGCACTTTACAAAAATACGGATGCAGCACTTAAAATATTTTAATCAGGCGGCGTCTGTGAGGTTGTTTGTTCGCGATCATCCGCGGCGTCGGGTCGCGGCCGGCGCGTGCTTACAGCTCGAAGTAGGGCGTTGGACTGATCGGAGCAGGCAGCCAGCGAGCCGTCGAGGTGCCTCCCTGCCCCCGCCGTGACGTAGGCTACAGCCCGCGATGGTGGAAATTAGCAGCTTCCCGAGCGAGGGTCGTTGGATGTAGGTCACGGGGACTGGGCCTGCACTTGCCCACTCTACCGTGCTGATACACTTGACAAGTTTAAGGACATAACTAGTCGTGATTAGTATATTTCTTTTAATGTCTGCTACGTTTACTACGGTTTTTCGTAGCACAGTTGTCGTAGGCTCATTGGGGCTTACTTGAATACGAGCTTCTTAAAACAAAGATAACTTTTGTACTCTTTCTTGGATAGTTGCAACATACCTTCCCCTATTGAGAGATGAGAATTGGAAAACTTTTGGGTCAGATTTTTTCTTGTTACCTAACTTATTTTATCATCGTAACGTTTATCGAATAATTATGTTAAGTTTTAGGTACCTACACGTGTTTTGGTGAATTTTCAGAGAACTTTTTCTTATTCGGTATCAGGAAAACCCTTATAAGAGCGAAATTATTAGGATAGAGTTTCTTAGGTATTTGCTCTGTAGTGTATTTTCTAACTACTTAGATAGGTATATAATTGATTTACACAAGTAGCATTAACTTCCTTAAAGTGGCGCCGAAGCGTTAATCAAATTGTGTGGGTGTCTGCCGATCTGCGTCCATTCCATCGTGATTGTTCGTTAACTGAATAACAAGTAATGGCCAAGGGAGTCACGATCGAGATTGCTCCGCCATAGTATAGAGAACCCCGCCATATCGCTATAGAATAGGGACATTTACATATTCTTACTCTTCATAGCGAGTGCGGTTCGTTTGTGAAAACGTTTTGATTTATGATGCTGTTTTCACTTAATGATGAATTTGTATTCCTGTTTTGGTAAGTTGATGTACCGTTTTGCAGAGTAACGAAAATTTGCGTGGAATTATTATTTTGGAAACGGATAAAGTGAAAAACTGTTCAATGAACGTAAAAAAATAATATTATTCATTTATTTTAAACTTTGCCCCTCTCTAGGAATTTCTCTTGTATCTTGGGTGCGTTTAAAAACTTTTAAAGTCACATACATAATTAAACTATCTGTAGGCCATACAAATATTTGTTTCGAGCGGGAATCGAACCCGCGACACGGCTCAGCCACTGCGCCAACCTGCCAACTAAATAGAAGGAAGTACTGTGCACATTAGGTACACCCCACTGTAAAGTAATATCTAACTAATGCTTTTAATAAGAGTGGGCTCCAGTAGATATTGCAATGAATTGGGTAATGAGTGCTTTTGTTCATTCTCTAATTAATTATGAAATGTTTTGAGTCAATTTACAAACACACTGATTCGAATAGAGGGGTGTGTTTTTACCATTTTTTTATTTTAAGTCTCCCTAAATTTTAAGCTAGTGTTTTTATTTGCAATTAAATGATATGCTAAGAAAGCCTATTTAACCCTTAATTGGTCGGGCCTAAATAGTAACGTTTAAGGTCGCGTGGGGTGCATGATACACTTGTCATATAAAATAACAATTATGCTCGATACTGGATCACAAAGGACACGAGTTTTTATGAAGCTAACGGAAACTTCAGCGCGCAAAATGCAGAATTTAAAAAGTTCTAAACCTTTGTTCGCACCAGGGGTTTGTAACACTCCATGCGCCCAATTAAGGTTTAATGCAGATTTGATAAAACATAACATTAGAGGACCTTTTCTAACAATAAAATACAAAAAAAAAAAAAGTTTGCGTTCCGTAAAATTATTTTCTTCGGCAGCATTCGAAGAGTGCATTCTGAGGACCAAATGACTATGCTATTAATATTTGTTGTCAATCATAACAATGAAAAAATGTTTATTACCCGACTGCCGAAGTAGGGTTATGTTTTTCTAGTGTATGTATGTAAGTTTGTCCGTTTTTCTGCAGCTTAAACGGTTTGATTGACGGATTTCAATATATGAGTCATTAGATTTGTCTTAATTGTGGGAGTGACATAGGGTATATTTAATTAAATTTAAGTGCTCTCACAGTGCATAGTGCTACATTGACATCGCGTTTTGCATCCCGCTTAATCACGGCCGAAATGTAATAGGCCTCCTAAACATTACTGGCAAAATACTATTAATGGTACACCACTGCCTAACCCTTCGGGGCAATACAGGCGAAATGTTATGTTAGGTTGTTGATTGTGCTGTAAATCACATGGCAGCTTTATGTACTTTCTTATTGAGAGTCACATTTCCCTAAGAGGACCTTCGATATGTATTATAATGTATGGTAACTCAATCCTAGGACCACACCATAGAAAATGTTGCTGCCTGTGCCACTATCATTATTAAGCCCTAAGTCCTAACTTACGGTGTTCAGACATTGATCGCCCACCGTGTTACAAACTTCCTCCTTGTAGTTTGCTGAAGGGCAATGTAGCAATGAAACCCGTCATTTTCGGCGCAAAAAGAGACCAAAACACCACGTTGTGTTCTCAAACGGGAATAATGGTCGTGGGTAAGAAGCTGCTAGGCTGAAATGGCATTGCGCGAGTCAAAAAGAACTGGAGAGACGACCTGGACGCTTACCGCGAGAGCTGGTTTGAGGTGGCGCACGAAAAGACTTCTTGGAAGGAATTAGGGGACGTCTCTTCTCAGTAGTGGGACAATGGGATACAAAAAAAAGAAGGTATGTGCACGAAATTATAAAGTAAATCTTAAACATAACTTTGTTTTGGTACCAAATAATTCTATTAGAATTAAAACAAAGTTATAGAACACATCGTCGAAGTCACATAGTCGAGAACAGGCATTTCTGTCGCAAACAAATGAGCAAGTCGATAAAGCCAATGATTTGATTCTTACCAACTGTGATTGTGATGCGTTGTTATATATTTATTATTTTATTTATATATTTTTTATTTGGTCTTAGATGTAGAGCAGCGTATATATAACAGACTGATCAGTAAGTAATAGGATTACTTAATTATCAGCCTGTTATTCTGAATTGGTTACTGTTTTTATTTATTTATTTAACACTTCAAGCACATAGTACAGAGGCGGACTTAATGCCATAGGCATTTTCTACCAGTCAACCTTTGGGTGATGCAGAGACAAACAGTGGTAAGTGTATATCTATAAATTATTATACATTGAATTTTAAAACACACTACAAAGAATATATACAATACTATAAAAATATATCAAAATATTATAAATATATATCAAAATATAAATAATAATATAAAAGGACAAACTATAGGGAAAATATTAACGATGTGACGATACTGCTAGCTTGTTTTTGTGAGTTACTATAGTAAATCTCTCAATTCAGTATGCCCTCTTGGCAAAAGCTTCATCTAGTTGCTTCTATTGAACTCTATCACTACTCTCCTCCAGTTAGGTCCTGCAGTGAGTATTAGTTCGTCTTCCCATTATAGTATCTGCCTACTACAGACACTCTATACTCACACTTATCATCCATATTCATACTTTTATTGGTTTTACATTAGTATTTTATGAATCGTTTAGTTTTTATAAATATTTTCTTAGTTTTCTTTGTTGTGACATTGTTTACATCGAACTTGTCAGCTGTCATTTACTTTTATTTTTAATTGTAACCAACCAAACTCTCTATGAAGGTTTCATTTAGATTATATATTACTAAAAATTATTATCATCAATTCGTCAGTTCAAATTGTTGTATTTTATAGTTAATTGCGAATATTTGCTGTGTAAAGATATTCTGAGTTATATTTCTAAAAATATTATGTGCAGGGTTTTTGACCATTGTTACTGGCTGTTTTTAATACTGGCAGGTTGCGTCTTACTAGAGCGCAGCAGTTTTGAATCTAAAAAAATCATTGGAAGAAAAGAAACGGAAGATCAGGGTATAAAAGGGATTTCTGACAGATGCCCTGGTTCTAGTCTGGAGTCAAGAGTTCAGTTCTAGTCTGGAGTTAAGAGTCGGTTCAGTCTGGACACGAAAAATCAGTATAGTCTAAAATCAAGAAAACAGCTAAGTCTAGTTTGGAGTCAAGATCTGTCATATCTTGAGTTTTGAGCACAGCCTGGTGGAGTCAAAGAGCGGCCTTCGTTTAGTGCTGCCGTGGCTGTTGCTAACTGTCTGCTGGAAGCTGCTTTGCGAACTGACGAGCCTGGCACTGGGGCTCATTACCTGTCTGCTGGAAGCTGCTCTTCGAGCTGACGAGCCTGGCATTGGGCGGTACGTGTCTGCTGGTGGGTCCTACCAAATCGCCCTGCATCAAGTTCGTCGTGGTCAAGCTCATCTTAATCAAGCCAGCTTTCTACGACTGCAAGTTTGTCTTCAGTTACTATCACGCTCAGAGATTTGCGGAGATATTTAAAACGTTCTCGGTTAACCTGCCCTTCACTTTTGTACTAATTTATTGTATTTTTCATTTCATCATTTATTAAATTCATTTTCCCCTAATTACTTTTTTAATGTACAAAACTGTTTACTCCTTTCATCAAGGAATAAGCAAGTTTGTTACTTTTTGGCGCCTAACGCAAAATCAAGTCTTGATCTTAAACATATTCTCTAAATTCTAAAACAACTTCCACAAGAGATTATATTTGGTAACTATTTTCATCATATTTTCATCATATTACATCACTTAATCTACTTATACTCTTAAACACTTAAGTCATATATTTATCTATATCATCTATAAATCTCATCAAAATAGGTTTAGTGTCGTGGGCTCGAACTATTATCTGCGCTGGTTCTGCGCAAAAGTATAGACTACTACACATGACAGTCCTTCAACGCTCTTGAATATTTCAAGTAGGCTATTTTAGAATCCTTCTTAATAATAACTCAGACTCTCTTGACTCTCTCTCCCTTTTAATTTTATACACTTTATTTTTAACTTTTTAATCTTATACTTACTCATGACTCATCTTCCTCTTCCCTTCTAACTGTAGAGTTTTATTCGGTCTATTTAAACTCTATAGTTTTTATTTCCTAACTATGTTCTTTCATTGGTTCTTAAACCAGTTGTTGGCAACACTATCCAAGAGTTGGCCACACTTTGCATTGTATCTGCGCCCGGCACTTCTCTTCCCTTTCAAAAAAAAATGTCCGACCTACCTACTTAGCCTTTAATTGAGTAATAAAGTTTCTTATATATAAACAAGTCTTTTAAAACATGGTGGCAGCGGTAAATTAAAGTAAAAGGCCTCAAACGGAGAATAAAAAGCTAAGTATGGAGTTAGCAGAAATATTAAAGCTGCAGACACAGCTTCTGCAATCAATGCAGCAACAGCTCAATACAATCAACGCCAATGTCAATATTCCATGGCCTTCCCCGGTCAACACAATTATAGACCCGGAGGATGCCTACAAGGCATTTGAGTCGGCGTGGACGAATTATTGTCGCGCCACTCGCATGGACGAATGGCCTGCAGCGAACGAACAAAGAAAAGTCGGTGTACTTTTTGGCGCCATCGGCGAAGAAGCCTTGTCAAAATATGGCTATTTTGGTCTTAAATCGGACGAGGTTCTCACATGTACACAAGTCCTCAATGCAATGGGAGCAAAAATGGTACCAAAAAAGAACATAATTTACAATAGGTACATGTTTTGGAGCCACAATCAAACTGATGAAGGATTTGATATATTCTTTAATAAGCTGCTAAAACTTGCAACAGAATGTCATTATAAAGATAATACAGATGAGATGTTACGGGATAAAATCGTATTGGGCATAAGAGACACGAACATCAAAAAAGAACTATTAAAGAAAAATACTTTAACTTTAGACGAAGCAGTCAACATATGCAGATCAGCAGAAGCAACTAATGCACAGCTTAAAAACATGTCTGGGCGTATGCCAGAAGAGAATATAAAGAAAATCACAGAAACAAAAAAAGGTATATGCCGTTTCTGTGGCAATAATCATATTTTCAAGAAGGAGATGTGTCCGGCCTGGGGCAAAACATGTTCTAATTGTAAAGGCCGCAACCACAATGAAAATGTGTGTAAGAAAAAGAAACAGGTGAAACAAATAGTTTTAGAAGAGGAAGAAAGCATACAATCAGACAAGGCGGAAGACATGATGATCATAAACAAAATAGCTAACCAGGATAGGAAGAATCTTGCAGAATGCAAATTAAGCTACAAGAAAGATCAAGACTGGTGTGAAACTACTTGCTTGCTCGACACAGCTGCTGATGATTGTCTAATAGGATTAAAGGATGTGCAAAACATGCTGGGGGAGGAGTATGTTATAAAAAAAATGAGACCATCTAAAAAGTGTTTATTTAGTTTTGGTGGACATAATATTACCATACATGGGGAAATAGATTTAGTGTTTAAAGCAAAAATTGTGAACAAATCTTCCATATATAAAATAACTTTTCAGGTTGTTCATTGTCAACATATTCCTCTTCTGTCCTGTAGAGCTTGCCTTGAGATGGGTTTAGTTAAGTTCTGTAAAGAAGTGACATGCAGATACTCTAGAAATACCCATGAAATCATTGACAAATACAAATCAGTCTTTGAAGGTAGGGGAAGCTTTTCAGGTGAAGTAGATTTGGAAGTTGATCCAGAGGTTCCACCGGTCATCCAGAAGGCACGTCGTATACCAGTGGCACTTCGCTCCAAACTGAAATCAGAATTGGATAGATTAGAGGAGGAAGGAATTGTCACAAAAGAAACATCTCATACTGACTGGGTAAGCAATATCCTTTTAATACAGAAAAATGATAAGTTCCGTATATGTTTGGACCCCATTCCATTAAACAAAGCTATTAAAAGGCCTAACTATCAGTTCACTACAGTGGATGAAATTCTGCCAGAGTTAGGCCAAGCAAAGGTTTTCTCCACTTTGGATGTGAAAAAGGGATTTTGGCATTTAAATCTATCAGAAGAAAGTAGTAAACTGACAACATTCTGGACCCCTTTTGGGAAATATAGATGGAAAGTGCTGCCCTTTGGTATTTCTTCTTCACCTGATTATTTCCAAATGAAAATGAGTGAAATAACTCAAGGACTAGCAGGAGTAGAAGTACTGGTGGATGATCTATTAGTCTATGGTGTAGGAGAGTCTATGTCTGATTCAGTTTTAGATCACAATACAAATTTAGAGAATTTATTAAATAGATTGGCACAATTTAATTGTAAACTTAATAAAGATAAAATGAAGCTATTACAAACATCAGTTAAATACTATGGTCATGTTTTTACAAATCAAGGTCTACAACCAGATCCAGCAAAAGTGGAAGCTGTACAAAACATACCGGTCCCAAGGAATAAAAAAGAAATACAAAGATTTCTTGGAGTGGTAACTTATCTGAGTAGATTCATTCCAAAATTAAGTTTTGAATCCTCACACCTAAGACAGCTTACTCACGAGAAAACACCCTGGAACTGGAATGGTAGAACCCAGAAAGAGTTTGAAAAGCTCAAGACCATAATCAGTGATGTTCAAACTTTAAAATATTATGACAAAAACAAACCACTTATGATTGAATGCGATTCCAGCGAAGGAGCATTGGGCGTAGCGGTGTTTCAGGAAAACCAGCCGGTGGCTTACGCTTCTCGCTGTCTGACACCTACTGAAAGAAAATATGCCCAGATAGAAAAGGAGCTTCTCGCAGTAGTCTTTGCTTGTACCAGGTTTGACCAATTAATTGTAGGTAATGCTAAAACCGTAATTAAAACAGATCACAAACCTTTGTTAAGCATATTTAAAAGACCTCTTTTGAATGCACCCAAACGTTTACAATCTATGCTATTAACGTTACAAAGATATAGTCTAGAATTGCACTTTGTGTCAGGAAAAGAAAATGTTATGGCTGATGCACTGTCTAGGTTTTATTTAGACTGTAACGATATAGACAGATCTAAAGACATGAAGATATTTAAAATAATAGAAAATATTAACCCTATAAGAAACCTACCAATTTCTGATAGTTGCCTAAAAGAAGTTCAATTAAGTTCAAGCCAGGATGAAGACTACCAAAAACTTATGCAGTATGTTATAAATGGATGGCCCACATATTTTAAGGATATTCCAGATGCCTTAAAACCGTTTTATAGCATTAAAAATGATCTAACTACTTACCAAGGTCTGATATTAAAAAATCAAGCTATTCTTATTCCTCAAAGGCTAAGAACAACAATTCTGCAAAAATTACATAAAGCCCACTCTGGTATAGAAAATACATTAAAACTAGCTAAAGATGCGGTATTTTGGCCTTCAATGTCCAAGGACATTCAGGAAATGATTAAATGTTGTCAAACCTGTAATAAATATCAACCTAGTCAACAAAAGTTCACCATGCAAACTCATAAGATTCCTGAATATCCCTTTCAAATAATTTCAATGGATGTATTCTTCTTCACTCAAAATGGCAAACAAATAAAATACTTAGTTACAGTAGATCATTATTCAGATTTCTTTGAACTTGATCTAATTAAAGATTTATCAGCAAAATCAGTAATTGACTGTTGTAAAAAGAACTTTGCTAGACATGGAGTCCCTGAAAAGGTGGTAACAGATGGTGGTACAAACTTTGTTAATCAGGAATTCACAGAATTTTCTAATAAATGGAGATTTTTTCATATAACATCTTCTCCCAATCATCCACAGGGCAATGGAAAAGCAGAAGCTACAGTTAAAATAGCAAAAAAACTACTGCTTAAATCCGCTGAAGGTAATGAGGATTTCTGGCTCAGTTTGTTATGCTTAAGAAACACGCCAAATAAATTAAATTCCAGCCCAGTACAACGTCTCTACTCTCGGAGAACCCGAGGTGTCTTGCCAGTGGTTCCTAGTCTCTTAAGACCACAGATTGTAAAAGATGTCTCTGAAGACATAGAAAAAAGACGAAAAGACACTAAACAAGTATTTGATAAGAGGGCAAAAAAGGCAATAACTTTAGAAATTGGTCAGCCGGTTTCAGTACAAGTACAACCATCAGTAAGCAAATCTTGGACTCCTGGTATTGTTGAGGATGTTCTTTCTGATAGATCTTATTTGGTTAATGTCAATGATACTTCATACAGACGCGATCTAGCACACATTCGCCATTTAGAAGTGCCTCCTCCATCTCAGGCAGTTTCTCCATTGGGTGGGGAAGGAATTGTTGACACTGAGTTAGGTTCAAAGAACATGTCTTGTACACAAAACGATACATATACTGATGTCACTATCCATAATCTTCCACAAAACCCACCTATGATAGACACTCCATCTCCTCAAATAGAACAAAATGATGTTCTGTCTAATATTGTTCCCCATCCTAATAAGCAACAAATTGTACCATCGCCTAGATCCAAGAGGGAAATCCGTAAACCCTCTTATCTTAAGGACTATTATTGTTAATTAGTTGCTACTTGTAAGTTTTATAATAAGATTTTGTGATGAGTCAGTGTAATATTTAATAATATGACACCTATTGATTACTGTAATTGGAATTATTGCATCCCATATATATAGCATATTCACATAATTGTTAAAATTAAGATGCTAAAATAATTATTATGACCTTGTAAACAAAAACAATAAAAAAAAAAAAAGGGAACATGTTGGCAACACTATCCAAGAGTTGGCCACACTTTGCATTGTATCTGCGCCCGGCACTTCTCTTCCCTTTCAAAAAAAAATGTCCGACCTACCTACTTAGCCTTTAATTGAGTAATAAAGTTTCTTATATATAAACAAGTCTTTTAAAACACCAGTAAAATATTATTTTTTAATCTTCTTCTATATCTGTTCTTATCAGATAACTTTATGAAGTGCTTTTAGGTACAAGTTATCTAACCTTCTATTATACCTAACTATACTATAAGTTGGTATAACTATTTTTTTAAATCTTCAACTCTAAATGTTGATTGAAGCGGGTTGCGACTTCCTTAAAATAAGCCTTCGCTAATCTTCAACTCTAAAGGTTGATTGAAGCGGGTTGCGACTTCCTTAAAATAAGCCTTCGCTAATCTTCAACTCTAAAAGTTGATTGAAGCGGGTTGCGACTTCCTTAAAATAAGCCTTCGCTAAACTTCAACTCTAAAAGTTGATTGAAGCGGGTTGCGACTTCCTTAAAATAAGCCTTCGCTATTCTTCAACTCTAAAAGTTGATTGGGGTGGATCCCTTATTCAAATCTTTATATTTCATTTTATTATGGGTTTTAGACGCGAGCGGATTACAACTCCAAAAATAAGCCTACTGTTATTGATTTATCAGGTGGAGTAGTGATCATTGAATGTGAATCCTACCTGGCCTAACTTCGTAAGATGTCGGTGTGTTTGAATGAGTTATGAAAGTTTTGTGAATGCTGTAATACTTTAACCTTACCAAAATTTTTGTTCTAGGCCAAAAATTTTCTCGGGGTCGTTGGGGAAATATAGTATCTGCCTACTACAGACACTCTATACTCACACTTATCATCCATATTCATACTTTTATTGGTTTTACATTAGTATTTTATGAATCGTTTAGTTTTTATAAATATTTTCTTAGTTTTCTTTGTTGTGACATTGTTTACATCGAACTTGTCAGCTGTCATTTACTTTTATTTTTAATTGTAACCAACCAAACTCTCTATGAAGGTTTCATTTAGATTATATATTACTAAAAATTATTATCATCAATTCGTCAGTTCAAATTGTTGTATTTTATAGTTAATTGCGAATATTTGCTGTGTAAAGATATTCTGAGTCTAAAAATATTATGTGCAGGGTTTTTGACCATTGTTACTGGCTGTTTTTAATACTGGCAGGTTGCGTCTTACTAGAGCGCAGCAGTTTTGAATCTAAAAAAATCATTGGAAGAAAAGAAACGGAAGATCAGGGTATAAAAGGGATTTCTGACAGATGCCCTGGTTCTAGTCTGGAGTCAAGAGTTCAGTTCTAGTCTGGAGTTAAGAGTCGGTTCAGTCTGGACACGAAAAATCAGTATAGTCTAAAATCAAGAAAACAGCTAAGTCTAGTTTGGAGTCAAGATCTGTCATATCTTGAGTTTTGAGCACAGCCTGGTGGAGTCAAAGAGCGGCCTTCGTTTAGTGCTGCCGTGGCTGTTGCTAACTGTCTGCTGGAAGCTGCTTTGCGAACTGACGAGCCTGGCACTGGGGCTCATTACCTGTCTGCTGGAAGCTGCTCTTCGAGCTGACGAGCCTGGCATTGGGCGGTACGTGTCTGCTGGTGGGTCCTACCAAATCGCCCTGCATCAAGTTCGTCGTGGTCAAGCTCATCTTAATCAAGCCAGCTTTCTACGACTGCAAGTTTGTCTTCAGTTACTATCACGCTCAGAGATTTGCGGAGATATTTAAAACGTTCTCGGTTAACCTGCCCTTCACTTTTGTACTAATTTATTGTATTTTTCATTTCATCATTTATTAAATTCATTTTCCCCTAATTACTTTTTTAATGTACAAAACTGTTTACTCCTTTCATCAAGGAATAAGCAAGTTTGTTACACCATCTCCTTTGTTGCTTTCCCCGCTCCTTGTACTGCTTCTTGGATACTAATCTGTTATAAATTTACACCACTTCTCCTGATTGGTCTCATCATTTATGGCCTGTCGGGATGGACACTCATTTGGATTACTGGATTTTAATTGAATTTACTCATCCTGATATTAGCATATAAATTGATGCTAAAATCGAGTATAAAGTATTAACTGGCTGTGGCGCTAAAGAAACCGATACTAATAATACCCACGGACTTACCTAAAACCCGTACTATTTCCTAAGTTTCCATACTTAAACTTTCCACAAACGACAAACCCGAAAATACATACATATCATCACTAATCCCCGAAGGGTTTGGAAGAGGTGTAGCTACCTAAAAGTACATCCTCATTTCGCCAAACCTCAAAATGTCACAGAAAATGTAGATTTTAATTAAAATAATTTCAAATTCTAACGTTTTCAGTAAAATCTAGCTCAAACTAACGCTAACCAGGAAAAGTTAGGTCAATTACGAACATTACCGGACCTAGAAAAGTTTAATGATGTTAACTACCGTTAGCTTTACCGTACTTTTAAAATACTTTTTTAATATCAATTTTAAACATTGTTCGTGGATAAATCTGGTTAGAAAACAATAGCAGAGATCATTCATTTGCCTAGCATTTACCCAACTATGTTTTGCTCGGCTTCCAGTCCAACCACATGCAGCTCAATACCAGTATTTAACATAGAGTGACTGCCTATCTGACCTCCACAACCCAGTTAGTCCTGGGTAATACGAAACCCCTCTGCTGTCAGACTTTCGGGACACTGACGATCTCTAACGACTGTCATAGATCTACAAATGACAGCCGGGACCAACAGCTTGACGCCGTTCTGTCTCATTACTATCATACCGTGCCACGGTGGGTAGGCAGAGCACCCGCACGGCTAGCCACCCTGAATTTCATATGGCTGTTGTGTTATTGTGATAAAAGTAAATGAGTTTAAAAAAAACTTTGTGAAAGTTGTTTGTTATCATGAGTATAATCACGTGTTTAAGTATCGGTCACTAATTACCAGTACTATACAGGGTGTAACGGAAAGGGTATATATGTACTTAAGGGTGTGCTACAGACGATCAAACTGAACATGTTTCTCCATCGGACAAACATCGTAATAGCAAAAAGTATCAGCTGCCCTATACATTTGGGTCGAATAGGTATTGCAATTTTGTATGGGGCAGCAGATAATTTTTTCACTGAAAAATATGTTTTACTAGCTGTCCCCGGCATGCGTTGCAATGCACATTTTACCTACCTATCCTACCCTACCCTACCTACCCACCTACCCTACCTACCCTACCCTACCTACCCTACCCTACCTATCCTACCCTACCTACCCTACCCTACCTACCCTACATGTATACCCTATATGTACCTATATACCCTTTCCGTTACACCCTGTATAGCTTGATATCTGGCCGTGTGTTATAGGAGTTCTTATTACCTTGAGTTAAATAGCTGAAAAACGCATCTAGTTTTTACTGTATGTTTGCTGAATAATTGCGAAATTTCCACAACAACCTGCCTAAATAATGATAATTTGTTTAACCTTGCAGGCCCACAGTTTTATATCTATTGTGTTAAATATTAGAATTGACATAAATGATTAGAATAATTTCATATCTGTGTCGTAACCTGTGACATGTCAAAAGTTATGTGGAATTATGCCATATTTATGTGAATTATGTGAACCTTATTATGCGTGTTTGTTTAAAATTCAAGCTCTTTGCCTGGTTTGGAGATAGAAAAGACAAAAAACTTCTTGTTTGGTACGAAGCTTGTGTTGTTTCGATAATTCTGGTTGTTGGTGATACTCAGAGGTGGTAGAAATAAAATAGCGGACTGTAAATATAGGTAGGTGTATTCGACTATAAGAATGCGTGCCTCTGGTCCGTGTCGTATGAGTGCAGTGACGAGTAGGTTTTGTTAGCGGCGGCAGCGACGGCTCTCGGAACCTCGTCCCCCGCTCCCCGCAAGCCGCTGTCGCCCTCCGGTCGTCTCAGTAGCTAACGGTGCTACATTTTGTCGCCAACACTGGTAGTTTTGGTAATGTTTAGATAAGCTTTTTCTTGTAAAAAAATCTGCTATACTTGCCACACAGAGCCAACACCGCCGGAAAAGTGCTCAGGTAATGAAGTGCAACGAGTCCTACAACTAAATTAATCAGAAAGATACAACATAGAACAACAAAATATCCAGTTCCTTCATATCAAACAAAAGGCAGTAGAGCAAAACCATTGAGCAAAAAGACCACGAAATATAAAAAATGTGCCTATGCCTGTCAAAAAGAACCTATCGTCGTTGAAGTTCTAACACAATGTAGGTACCTAAGTCAAAATAGAAACTTTACTAATACATAGTATACTATAAACTGTTTTCACTTCAAATTAGATAAAGACGTTGCTTGTTTCTGATTGGCTGAAATAACGCGTCTTCCAATTCCCTAGCACACGTCATCAAAGTATGAAAACCGTCAATAATTGACTTACGTGGTGATCCGAACGAATCCTGTGTGCTATTTTCAGAAGAATAATATGCTAGAATAGAAAAAAATACACATACATCTATAATGTTTACACACGTACAGTATGTAAAGATTATAGATTAGGTATGTAAGATTAGATACTGCAGCTCTCGTTATTTTTTTAAGTAATTCATGTATTGAACTGAAATCGGTTTTATAGTCTACTCATCTAGTATTATTTTCCCTCACTCAGTATTTTTATCGCTCGATTTAGTTTTTGATTCGGCCACTTGGAATTTTAGTTGCTAACTTAGATTAACTGTTCCCACTGCTAGTAGCTCATTTTAGGAATTTTAATGATTCTTATTTTATCGTTAGTTTAGTTAATTTTTCCCAAACATAATTTAACGCCGCTCGGTTTAGTGTTAAAGTGTCGCATTAACAGTCGTCCAAATATTATACATTCGCTTGTTTTTTTTCCCGATTAAAATTAAACGATACACGGACACGGTCAACGGAACGGGAAAAAAAAACAGGAGAATGAAAAGTTAACAATCTCCTTTTGATTTCTGGACGGATAGAAAGTGTGATGTGTTGAGGACCTACATAGCGATGCAAAATAACTTTGAACAACAAATAGTACAGATATTGAAGACAGATCTACAAACATTGAAACCCAGTTTTGCTTATAGAAATATCTAACTATAGATCATGAGCTCTCTGCCCTGAATTAAGCTTAACTAACCAATAATCAATATTAACTCATTTCAAACGAAAAATCGACTATATTCAATGAAATCAGGATTTATTAGAAAAACATACAGATTTTAGCTCTCTTATTTAATAAGTAAATATTTTGTTAGCTCATTTCAAGGATACTCACTTCTCTTTGTTATTCAAATAAACAGAATTTTGATGTTTCTGTAAACTGAAAATAAATATATTTTAAGGATTTGCTAATCATAAATTCAAATAAGTATAATACAAGGTGTTGTTTAGCATTCTCGTCAAAATTCAGGAGGTTGTCACAAAAGACATAAATAAGCCATTAAAATTACGGTACCTAGTTAATTATAAATAAAGGCTGATTTTTTTGGTTGTTTACGTTTGTCAGTATTTCAGAATAACCCCTTTTATGTGGTTTAGGCAATAAGAAATTGTCAAATAAACGTTTGAGATTGTTTGTAAGTGTGGAAGCGCGGTTATAGGGCGAGAATCAGACGTTTAAAACACGGGTGGTTCACATTTACCGATTTGCGTAAATAAGAAAAAAAATAACCTACCCATTTTAGTACTGATTCGGGACGAGAATCATAGCATAGTTACCTCCTTGAATTTGACGAGGATGCAAAACAACACCTTGTATATTCAAATGGGTATAGTCACCTGCACAACATTGGTAAAAAATTGACAGTGCTTTTATTTTGTAGCAATAAGGAGGACTTTCTAAGAGCTAGGTGTGGTTGAATCAGTTGCTCAGTGGTGGTGGAAAATACTTGAAATGTTTTGAACACCGACTTGCACTACAATATCATCGTCATTTTCATTCTCCTTACCTCATCCCAATTTATTTGGGGTCGGCGTAGCATGTCTTTTTCTTCCATACTGATCTTACTCTATCACTTATTTTTTTTCATTTATTTTTTTCATCATACACCTTTTTTCTTGCCATATTATTATTCACAAAGTCCATCCATCGTTTCTTTGGTCTTGCACTACTACAAGGTGTTGTTTTGCATCCTCGTCAAAATTCAAGAGGATGTCACAAAAGACCTAAATAATCAATTTAAATTACGGTACCCAGTTAATTTAAAAAAACGCTGATTTTTTTGGGTTTTAAGTTTGCAAGTATTTCAGCATAACCCCCTTAACGTGGTTTAGGGAATAAGAAATGATCGAATAAAGGTTTGAAATTGTTTGTATGTATGAAAGCAAGGTTATAGGGCGATAATCAGACGGGCCGCGTTTAAAACACGGTTGGTTCACACTTACCGATTTTCGTAAATAAGAAAAAAAAAAATTAGCAACCCATTTTATTATTGATTCGGGACGAGAATCAGTAGCATAGTCACCTCCTTGAATTTGACGAGAATACAAAACAACACCTTGTATATCTATCATACAAAAATTACCTTACCAAACTGGAAAAACTAAAAACATTTCCAAAAACTTAACACAGCGAACTACACTCAATCCTCTTAAAACTCTTTGCTAATGAATTTTCTGGAAAATGTCAGCTCTTCAGACATTTTTCATTTAGAAAATTTGTCACACAGTGCAAACTTTCCTTCGGTGCATTAGTGTTTATATGAACTTGCATCATGGCCGTATGAAGTCTTCTCTTGAAGTTTAATTTAAAAGTTTTTGATACGAGTACTTATCTACCCACAACCATATGCGGGTTCAGTGACCGGAAAACTGAAATTTTTGTTGCTGGCATTTAGACAGCTGTTTTTTTTTGCGGTTTGTATTTTTTTCACCACAGAATAATAATAATTCATAATGCTATAATTCAAATAGCGGCTACAATTATTATCTGTAGCGGCAAAGCCATCCCAATCGCAACAGACCGCAGCAAATGATACCTTTTTTATACAAGGCGTTGTTTTGCATCCTCGTCAAATTCAAGGACGTAACTATGCTAATGATTCTCGTCCCAAATCAATAATAAAATGGGTAGGTATTTTTTTTTTCTTATTTTTGGAAATCGGTAAGTGTGAACCACCCGTGTTTTAAACGCGGCCTGCCTGGTTCTCGCCCTATAACCTCGCTTACATACATACAAACAATCTCAAATGTTTATTCGATAATTTCTTATTCCCTAACCCACGTTAAGGGGGTTATTCTGAAATATTGACAAACTTAAACAACCAAAAAAATCTGCATTTAATAATAATTAACTAGGTACCGTAATTTTAATTTATTATTTATGTCTTTTGTGGCCACCTCCTGAAATTAGACGAGGATGCAAAACAACACCTTGTATGTAACTTTATGAAAACACTTAACAAATAGATGACGATATTGCCGCTTGACGCTGCCGTCGAGCCCAAACTAGTACTGCAGCCACTGACTGCTACTATTAGGCGACGAGACGTATTTTTGTTTGACAAACGACTTTCGAGACACTGAAGAAGTGAAATGCCGTAACGACATTTTCGTTTGCGGTTATGGTCCCAGCACCAACACCTGCGGTCTCCCATTGGCTTCCGAAGTGTATCTTTGGAAGGTAAACTTAAAGAATATTAATTTTACTGTATTTTTGGTGATATGTTTTTGTGTGCTGTAGGTACCGTAGCTCCCCCCTTATGACGGTGTCGATGAATTTAGCAGATCAGTCGTCATTAAAATAAAAATGAATAAATAAATAAAATCTTTATTCAAATTGCATTGGATGTTGATTGATTGAAAATTATTTGGAAAGAATGAATTTTGCGCCCTAAAATATTTTTTTGTTTTACTAGCCTTCTCTTTTGCTCAGAAGTGGGATAGCCCACTTCCGGGAAAAGCCTCCCTCCACTTTGTCCATTTTTCGCGAACCCGCGTGTCCTTCTACCAGTTATGACGGAACTGTCCAGTTCCCGCCTATCATAATCATCTTCACTCTCCTGCCCTTTTTTTTTTTTTTTTTTTTTTCGGATGGGAAATCATCAAATGACTTCTCCCGCTCTGGGCGGAGCGGGAGGGAGTGTCAGACTTGTACTGACTAAAACCCATCCATGTTCCTTCTTCGCCCTTTTTGTTCCAGGGCCGCGGTATCTCTTTCGAACAACCCGCAGCCCTGGCAGGCATCGGCCCTCTCGGGCCCCTTCCGGTTTGCTGACATCTCCTTGAGGCGCGCGTGGAACACGTACGCGCCGTCGACACGGCCTGTCGTCATAAGACGGACGGACGGTGAGCTAGCCCATTACTCACCGTCCACAGGCTCGCGCCTACGGTGGCCGGGGGCCACTGGTTGCCCCCCGACGCCCGGGGCGTCTCCCGCGGCGGCTGGGACGTGAGGTTCTCTCCCTCTCACGTTCCGCCACCTCCTTCGCTAGCATGACTGCTTCGCAGAAGGAGGCGACGGCTTCCCATTCCCTCTCGCTCCGGACCATGGATTGAACCAGGGCCGGTCGCGAGAGGTCACCGCCGCCAATCGCCGCTACGAGGACACGGCGGTGCTCAGCCCAAGCGGGGCAGAGCTCCACGGTGTGCTCCACCGTGTCCTCCGGCCGATCCTCACAATGGTAACACCCGGGCGTTTCCTCCCGCCCAATTCGGTGCAGGAACCTCCCGAAACAACCGTGTCCGGTGAGGACCTGCGTCAGGCGGAAGGTGAGGGCGCCGTGCCGCCTCTCTAGCCACTCCTCAAAGAGGGGACTTATCGCCACTATTGTGGCGTGCCCTGCACGTGGTTGCGATAGTCGCTGTCTCCATGCCACCATGAGATCGCGCCGGAGGTCTGTCCGCTGAGCGACAATTTGCCGCGGCAGCGGAGTTTCCCCCCGGCGTAGTGCCTCCGCGCGCCATTCATGCAGGCGCGCGAGGACCATCGCCTCCAGATCCCATGGCGGCAATCCGGCCAAGAGGCTCGCCGCCTCGCCGGAGATCGTACGGTACCCCCGGACCAGCCTTACGGCTACCACCCTCTGGGGCGCGTTCATCACTCTCCTGCCCTTGTCCCAAATTATTCGGGGTCGGTACAGCATGTCTCCTTCTTTTTCCATACTTTCATCATCATTAATTCTTCATTATTTGTCATCTCATGAGATACCTCCTTTCCTGCCATATCATCCTTCACACAGTCGATTCATCGTTTCTTTGGTCTTCCTCTACTCCTATACCCATCCACATTCATACTCAAAACTTTCCTCACGACCATTTTCCTTCCGCTTATCATGTAAATGAAAAGGCATTTGTTACGCGTGGTACCGCATAAACTGATAATTCAAAACTATTATAGGGAACTTAAACATAACTGGCGTAATATCATGGGTGTATCATAACTATACCTGCCCAACCTTTGCTGCTTAACCTTTAGGAATAACAGGTGTGATGTCATGTTATGTTCTACACATCCCGGAAATATTGATCCGGACGCCGATAGCCCACATAGTGTTAACGCAGTACTTACGTACCACTGTTTCAATCAATTACTCAAAACGTGCCAGTCACTGCTGAAATTGCGAAAACATGACAAAAAATATATATAAACAGCCAAACCATCACTCAGTAAGAACATCTATCTACCAATATCTTATCCAACGTTCCCGATAAAGGCAGATAAAATATTAAAACTGCTGTGTTTATCATCACAGACACAGAGATTTTTGTGAAGAAGTCTAAATGCGAAAGTATATCTATAACTTCCGAGATTAACGGACGAAGCCACGCCCAAAAGATAGTACGTGTTCCTATATTTTTGGCCTCCGATATTCTTTGAGGAGACACGAAAGTAATTTGAGAACAAAGGTGTTTGGTGCCAAACGTTGAAATATGATGAAATTAACACAGTTGGAATAGGGGCTACAGGATCAGATAGTTACAATAAATACTATGACAGTATGTAGAATCGTACATTTAAGCTCTCTCACCGACACATTCGCCTATAAAAGGCGCTCCTCACAAAATGGAATCTTGAATTGTTACATTATATTACAGGCAAATAGTGTGGGGCAACGTTTAAAAAAAAATATGCTCCCAATCACGGAGCGATTAATTTCGAAATAACTGATTGTTACATATTGTACCTTACTCACTGATGTAATGTTCGAATCTGAACTGTTACATTAAAGTCGAATGCTCCCGGTGAGGAAACCGAAGTTTTGCTTACCCTTTGCTTTTTAGGGTTGTCGTACCCAAAGGGTCAAACGGGACCCTATTACTAAGACTTCGCTGTCCGTCTGTCACCAGGCTGTATCTCATGAACCGTGATAGTTAGCCAGTAATTGAAATTTCTACAGATTACATATTTCTGTTGATGCTATAACAACAAATACTAAAAACAGAATAAAATAAATATTTAAGGGCTCCCATACAAAAATGATTTTTTTGCTCGTTTTTATAAATAATGGTACGGAACCCTTCGTGCGCGAGTCCGACTCGCATTTGGCCAGTTTTTTTATTTACACCAGGCCTTGGACAGTTATATAATGCTAGCAATATTATTGTTCCGAAACTTCTTGTTACACAATATAAAGTTTTAGATATACACCTGTTTTGAATTTTCAGCGAAAACCATATTACGAAATATAGCTATCTTCATATAAGTCCTGAAAATATACCAGCATATCGACTCACCGCCATTCCAATATTCGATACATTATTTCAGTCCGGTCCAAAATCGTTTCTCAATATATTTCATCTGAGGACCGTCTCGAGAATTCTGGGCCAAGATCCTTGAAATGCTCTTACCATAATGCCGTTTTCACTGTCACAGTTCTGAACATCTAAACAATATCCAATAACAATTGTCTATGCTTAGTTTAACATGTACTTAGTATGCTTGTTCTTAGTATTTGGAGCATAGAGAATTGTGGCCTGTTGACGTTTACTTCGTCTCTTGTTATAGTGTATCAAAAGGCTTAAGGGTCCTATACACTAAAGCAGCCGACACACCAACATGTGTCGGCGACTTTGTTGTCGGCAGGCTAGTCGGTGGCATAAAGCATTCAAGCTTGGTCGGCGGCAGGTCAGCATCAAGAGATCTGCACCTTTTTTTTACACTGTGATTTGAGTATCACAGGGCAACTAAGCGCGTCCGAAGTAGACAACATGTTGGCGGGTATACATGATTGTTTTTTTTTCAAGCCGACGGCCTGTGTTCGTAGGCTTTTTCATCGGGTCGGCGGCTTTGGTGTGAGAGCACATAAGAAATACATTATTATTCATACATTTCAGAATATTGCATTAGCTGGTTTTGCTAAGTAAATGAACTCTCTACTTAGAAGTTACGCTGCAAGTTGGAAGTCAGTTGAGAGTTCCACATTCTATGAGGTTGGAACAAACCACTTACAACTTGATCAACATTCCTGTAACTTTATCAGAGTTAGACAAACCCACCTGTATTACTATGGAAATCTTTTGTTTTGACAAAAGTAGCAACCTGCAAACATTAATAAAAGTGCTCCCTGGAATAGAATTGACTAAAAACAGCTCCTATACAGAAGAATAATGGATTTCGAATATTTCCTAAGCCCACCTTCGTAATTCAATGTGCACACGTCTAAAAGAGTACTATTGATGTTGAACGTACGAACGGCGACCAATGAAGATATAAAAAACCAGTTTATGCGGATCTCTCATTGTACGGGAAAACTATTCAAAGCGAAGCCAAATTATGGAAATGCACACATATGTGTACTGAATTTCCGACTTTATTTATATCCAAATCCCATTACAAACGGCACTACCGTGAAATACATAGCTCTAATGATACACAGCACCAACACCGGGAATATGTCAAAGTGAATCAGAGCCGGACGGCAGCTACGTGCAACATCAAATGACCAAAGCCTAAAAGCACGTACCATGTCTGTGTGTCCATGAATCGATCGCATCGGTCACCTGAGTACCGGGAGCGTTACACACAAATCCGAAATTAATTGAAAGATCACTGGTTCATAGTGCATTTCTAAAGGCTTTTCGTATCGAATCTGATATCTGTTAATAAGCCCATACGTCAACGTCTTAATCATAGTTAATGAGAATAGATGGGTTCTACTATATTATGTTAATCAATTAATTATTATGTAGGATACATAATTATGTTGTATATTGCGTTGATTATCTGCAGTAAATGGAGATGGCTGTAGTTACGACACACACTACTGCAGGTACTTAGACTTACAATTAAGCAACTTTGTTTCATTCAGAGCATGAGTATTTCCCTGATTATGTTTCCCGCGTCAGGCAAAATGTTTGGATTTTGTGTGCGTGTTGATGGCTATAGGATTGCCTCCATTCCATAGGACGTAAGATGTACTATTAGGTACACCTCTGCATAATCCTTTCGGGATTATAGGCGTGATGTTATGTGTTTCCTTCACTGTTCTAGGCCTCCAATCAATAAAATTAAACATAATATACTATACAACATACCCCCGAAACAAGGAAGGACCCGAAAAATTACTAACAAGAGGTTGCGCCATATTATTAGAAGAGTAGTTTTCTTATTCGAGTGATTTCATGTATGACAGGAAATAAGTATTTTGTTCCAGAATTGTCTTTGACGGAGTCTACGCGTGTCTTCTCGGTTTTTTTCGTTTCTGGAACTTTCTTGATTATTAAGGAAATCTCGGAGTCTTATTGTGATTGGGTTTATTTAAGAATTAAGTACGTCTCTATTGTTTTTTGAGTGTTATTCTCGTATTTACAGAATTACAATTTATTATTTACTTATCATTTACTCTCTCTTTTCCAAAGATGATTTAAAATTAATGTGTACAAAAAATGTCTAAGATGACCTATCCTAAGATGATCCTACTTTGTGAGAGAATGGTGCCTGATTTAGGTTTTTGGGAACAAACCTGTAATACAGGTCACCAGAGGAGGAGGTGGAAGTTTTAATGAAATTATCCTACGATTTCTTAGGAATGGTAGTTCCTTTTAAAAGGGACATGGTTCTCTAGACCAAGTACCAATAGTTTATTTCTGTCTTATCTAAAGATTCTTCAGTCGATGATTCAGTAATGTAAAAGATCCCTACCATTTTATTGACTCTTTGCCGGTACGTTCCTACCACCGCACCGCCGTCTTTCCAACCTCGCCGTCGAGATCCGTCGCGACGTCCCGGTCCATGCCCTCCCCGACCCTCGCTCGAACCAGCCCGCGATGCTGTGCTAGTAGTTTTAAACCAGCCTCTAAATAATAACATCATTCAGATCCAGCCTGTCCCCATGCAGTCCTCCCCAGCTACGCCCTAAGCCGAGGCTCGTACCACACAGGGGGTGCCCTTAGCGTGTAGTCGCTTAGTTTGTAAGTTATTATGCCCTGGCTGGTGGACATACTCGTAAAGCACCCACAGGATAGTCCGGTTAAGCAGACGACAACCTCGTAGGTTGAACTGAGAGATGCCATACCTAAAAAAAAAAGAAGTACGTTCCTACCAGATCTAAATTGAAAAAAATCTTAAGAACTTTCTACATTACTTTAGAATCAATTCTTCCAGCTAAATTTATTGTATGGTATATTTTTAATGTACATTAAAACTTATTATTCATAATTATAACATTACCTGATATTAATCTACCTTTCTGCAACATATCGCATTAAATTCTGAAGCTTACAGAACTTCAAAAGCCATTTTCATGCATTGCATCTTATCATTTCAAATCTTCTGAGACAGGTGCTCTTAAGTTTAAGTCGAGCCATTGTCATACAATAGGCGGGATTATTTTTCGAGCAGATTAGTATTCTATTCAAATAAGTACAACGTTTTCCATGAATACCCTCATTGTGCTAAGAATCTAAGATTAAGACGCGTGAAACCTATATAAATGTAAATAAAGAAAACCTGAGGGATCATCTTTAATAAGGGCTGGTCCTGAATCAATCTTGTTTTTATGAAGAAATTTAAGAGGACATTTTTGAGGAAAATTGTTTTAAGTTATGAAGATGAATTGATTGTTATAAAGACGGTAATGTTCGTTTTTTATTATTTCCCTAAAATCCACAGTCTTGTACACTTCTAGCGTCTGAAAACATTAAAATAAATATCGTCGTATTTTGATCAGGAGTTTAGTGAAAAAAATAATATGGTGTTGTAAAAGCATACGTCATGATCTGCATCTGCTATAACTACAGTAATGAAGATCGACTGCATCCTGATAATTTGCATATGATACAAGCGAAACAAAAATACTATACTATCAATTACAAGGAAACTCTTTTCTTACTGGGCCGTTCACGATCCCCAGTGATGCGAATTGCAACGACATTTTTTTTTTTAAACCGTTGCCCCACACTAGGAATTTCTACTGTATCGTGGGTGCGTTTACAAACATTTAAAATCACATGCACAAACAGCCAGACGCAGCAGTCAATCGCTCAACCACTGAGCTAACCGTGCCGTCAAATTGCGTGATTCACTTGTTTCCTTCGCACGAGAATTGTCTTGGCATGTCCTAAGCAAGTTCTTTCGCAACAGTCACTGTCTTAAAACGCGTAGCGCTTTGGCTCATAGCTAAGTAATCGCATTTAATTTGTTTGCAACAACCACGTAACGCTTGCTTTTATAATTTCACATTTATACGGTGGAGCCACCTTCCAAAGCCATCCAAAGAACCTGAATGTAAAACAGCAGTTCAGTCAGATCCATTATTTCTTCGGAGCGTTTCAAACTAAGCTCCCAACTCATTCAAATTTGCATTCACTATTCCTCGCTCTGGAGACATAGAAGTGAAGTTTCTGCGTTAACTTTCAGCGAGAAATAAACTTTCGAATAATCGAAACCGCCAACAGACTGGCTTAGTAATTATGGAGAGAAGTGTGGACGGATGGCTATTTGAACATTCGTTTTCGAAGCTGAATTAATTATATTCCGTAATTCGTGGTTTAATTTGCTTCCTACAGCCGGATTTGGTGATTCATTAGGTTAGCTTGTATACATAGGTTTGTTACTCGTACTCAGCAGCTCGAAATTCAAGTTTTATCAATAAGTATCGAATAATCCAGGAACTGGGTTGTTGCGATAGGATGGGCAGTCGCTTCATGTAAAGTATTGTGTTGTTCAAACCAGCATAGTCGGCAAAAGCATTGCTATATGATGAAAGGCATAAAGATTTATGTATAGCAAGCTAAGAAGTAACCTTGTAGGTATGCACGGGTACCAGACTATTGTGGTCCCGTTCCCTCCCTTAAGCGAAGTCCTTTTCTAACTTTAACACTTTCACTGCAAGACCCAAACCTTTTCAAAAACACACCACAACACATACCTACGGCATCTAGTCTGCTCTCATCACCTTTATTACAAAATTATAATAGATTACCCAAATATAGTAAAAACCAACATTAAATGCCACAAATACACGAAGCAGCCATACAAAAATAACCCTGAAATATTCTTACGTAGGAAGGTAAACAACCAAAACTGGACTAGTGGTCGGGCACTAGTTGTCCGGGCATTTTGCTGAACCGGGCCTATTCAGTGCAGCCGTGACACACAATATTTATTGTGTAGTTTTAAGTCTTTTTTTTATATATTTCCTTTTAGATATTGTCTGCAGGTACTTGTGGCATGTACCAATAAACACTTTTTCTTTCTTTCTCTTTTCTTTCAACCTTAACCCCAATTCCTTAACCCACAACTGAAGTGTAAGCCTGGGAAACCGTTAAAATTAAACCAAGACGCGAATTAATTCACCCACAAAGATTCCCCGGGGATATTTTAGGGTAAAATTGCCAAACACCATGAAAATGTATACAGGGGAAGCCGTAAGCCTCAGCTGCTTAAGTTTGGCAAATAAGATTTTTTTAGCAGTTTCGTTTTGGTAAATATTTGTGAAGCTCCGTTTTCTGTTTATTTTTTATTGGACATTTTTTTTGCTCGGTAATTTGTTTGAGAGGATTTTTTATTATCGGATGATTTAGATGTATTTGGTTCAAATTTACACGGTGTGTCACAGAGAGTATAACTTTGCCTATCTATTTTTTTTTTTTTCTCTATTACTACCGTCTGTAGTAAGCAATCGACTTATTGTCGGGCCTACGCTGTCCTCCCATACTTAAGTACTAACGCTGTAACTTCAAATATTGTAAAAGCAAATGATTTTAAAAGAGTAACCATGGAGTTTCCTGCCGGTTCTTCTCCATAGGAAACGACCAACCCGAACCGTGCACCTTTTGTTGACGTTTTGTAAGTGCCCATGTAGGCCTATGTAAAATAAAATATTTTGATTTTGATTTGATTTTGATATTTTGTATGTTTTTCTAAAACAGGATAAAAGAAACCATTAATTATAAAAGAAAAGATAATTTCATAGTGGAGATCCTGCAAAGTATGCTGGATCTATTTCACGAGATATTAAAACTTGCTTTATCATTTAGTGACGAAAAACTGCTTACTCATATTTCGCAATCACTTTATTATGAAACTCAAAGGGTTGGCCCTTTGTAATCTATTTCGTAACTAAACTCAGGGTAGTTTTCATACAAAAACATACCCTATATTTTATGAGGGGAAGGAAACGACATCAAAGTTCGTTTGGGGGCTTTTTACCATAATTGACACGGCTATTTTTGTAGCTATCACTCCCTTCCTTAGGGGTGGAAAACTGCTTCTATTAGCTATAATTACCTTTTGGAATGAATGGAAAATTATGCAATAGTTGCTTGGTAATAACCTGTATATGTTTTACTGGTGTTAATTGAATGAATTGATTTCCATTTAATTAATTGTTTTTTAACTATTTGGTTTCGTTGGTCCTTGTGAGCGTAGTAATTGGCCTAATAGATCACTAAATTAACTTCTATTAATTCAGGGATCTATTAGGCCTAGATCCGATTCATTTCTATGAATTGTGTTGTTACACACCTGAAAGTGGCTGAAAGCACTTTCAGTTGTGTAATTACTGTTGGTTTCAAAATACTACGACTTGACTTCACAGCATCTTAAAATTGGCGTGTAAGAATTCGGGTTTAGTAAAACTTACTCTCGCCTTTTCTGGCAAAAACTAAAGATGATCTATCCTTCTCTATCTTTTAATTATCCTTTCGACATGATTAAACTATTTAAGAATTTTATCTTTTGTCGCTACATTTATTTTTGATTAATACTGTTTTATTTAACTTTCAAGGGAAACGCAGCATCTCAAAACTGGCTTAGTCGTATGCATTGTTCGGGTCGAGCATGGAACAAGCATAGATTAAACATAAATACAACAAACTGTCATTGAACAAATAAAAAAGCATATCGTTGATCCATCATGTGGATGGCTAATTGCTTCTTTCACGCAGTCTAGACATTGAACCCAATAAAAAAAATATAGTTCAATACTTCAAATTCAAACATCAGAATGTTTTCTTCAGGAAATTATCTAGGTTTAATTGAATGCAATTCGTTTTCTAGTTAAAAAAGTGACTTGCTAATCAAATCAAACCTTGCAACCACGCTGCGTGTTGCTTCTAGAAAAGAACACAAAAAATCTAAATATTAGGCTTATCCAATGTCATCTAAAAATACCGCCAACCGTGTTGTGGGGTGCAAGATATTGATTTTCCATTGTTAGGGCACCGGGTAAGGGTATCAGACCTTCAGGAGTTGATAAATTGGAGCGCCGTGACCATGCAAATCAGTGTCGGTCGCTGTTGCCAACGGGCGTGACTAATTATAGTACATTATGTACCTACAGTGTTATGTAGAGGTTGTTGTATACCTACAGTGTTTAGTACAGGATGTTGTATGATAAGTCACGGGCGATTGTTTATTTATTTGAAAAATACGTCAAAATTTTCTGTTTTGAAGCTGCTAATATTAATTTAGATATTATAATTAATACGAGATAAACTTTGTTGTAGACGGGGTTTACAAAAAACTTCAACTTAGTTATAAAATCCGAGAAGAACCAGAACAGAAACTGTCGACTACGGATAAAAATAACTACCTATGCAAACAGTACACTAGTTCCACCAACTGTGGGAATGTTTCAACGACTGCTTTGATAGTTTTTAATGGTTTAATAAGTTTATTGTTAATCGAGAAACTACAAAATAATGTAAGTTGCCTGCATTTAAAATATGATTAGCATGTAACTTCACTTAATAACTAATAATATTAGGTACACCTATATGTATATACAATATTAATGATGTAAATGTAAGACCCTCTATTTTAACCCACAATATAATATGCAACGCCCTGTTTCTGTGTCGGTAGCACATTTTACAATGGCCTGCAAACATTGTTTACTCGTCTTTTGTGCTAAATGCTGATTCATGGGATTCTAAAGGTGTACTCGATTTTGTTGCAAGTAAATGTAAGTAGATTAAGGTATATTTGTCTCATTTGCTTTGAATAAATTACAGTATGTAAGTGTGTATTTTTGTTTCTACTGAAAGCGAATTGTTTCATCTTTTACTGAGAGGAAAGTCTTGTACCGCTTTTGGGCAAAGATCTCCACATAACATTCCCATTATCCCAATGTGGGGTTTTCTCCAACGAAGCTTCCACTGAAGTCAGCGTCAGCTTTAGCTTTTGGCCTCCAAGCAACCAATGCTTGAGGACTCTGGCCCATACATGGCCCGCCCAATCGTGGGATTGATCCAGTATATCAGAGATGTACCATTAATTCAGTCAAATGAAAATACAGTCTTCTTTTGATTTGTAACCTAGCTTTTCTAAGAGAGTAATCGTAAAATACGTATGTAAAAGATAAATCACAAAAGAGAATAATTTTCACAAGAAAAGTAACAGCAAAATATTTATTACCTTCATTGAAAACGGTTATTAATAAAGGGTGTAAAACACCTCTTAACGAAGCCGAAAGGCACTGGTTCTCCCTGTCCTTGCGATTATTTTTTTGTTCTACACCGTACCTGGGAACCTTCTAGTTACGGAGATATTAGGGGTCAAAGTTCCAACTTTTTGACAAGTAGTTTTTTATATACAAGTTTTTAATGTAAGATTTTTACTTTAAACACCTCCACGACCCCCGTACTATTCAATCCGTCCATCAGCACAATGTTTTGAGTGCGTTACATTGAGTTCTATCACAAAACATGATTTTACACCCCCCAAAAAAAAGTCGTTTCCCAGCAATAATTTTTGCGTAAAGCTACTTAGTTTCATGTACAGAATGCTTGGTTGACGGCTTCGTGATGAGGTGATTTACACCGTGTATACAATAACCTTTAACTCTCACACGTGCTATATTAAAAACTTCCAATACGAAGGCTTTGTGACCTTTTAGTACCTTTGATACTCGAGATTAAACCTGTATCCCACCCCTTTCCCCCTTCACCCCTTCATATATTATTCAATACACACTACCTTTTGTTTTCTCCATCTTTTTCTCGGAAAACAATTTTTATAGTTGATCTGTGTGTGTGTGATGTAAGAGAATTGAATCCGATTTTGGCAATTTTGGCGGTTATGCGTTGAAGATGAGAATGGGTTTTTTTTTGGTTTGAAGCAAATCATGTTTATTTATGTGTTCGTATTCTCCGTGGTCTGTGGCTCTGTGCACCTTTAGAAAATAAAATTCACTATAATATTATTACATAGTTGATTTCACGTCGTACGTCAGTTATTGTAGAAACAACGAAATTCGAAGTTTATATGCTTCGTCATCCACATTGTACATTTACATATATTGTATATTTTTTTTTTTTTTTTTTTTTTTAAACGTTTGTTGAATACACGGCGACCAATCAAGTTATACAAAACTAGTTTATGCGGATGTATCATTGTAAGGAAAATCTGTACATAGCGAGGCCTTGTTATACTAGAAATGTATAGCTTGATATAACGCCAAAAACAACCCTGCATTCTGTATCTTCGACTACTTTTTTGATTCACAACATCCGTTCCGTGCAATATTTTTGTTAGTATGTTTCGGTGTGTTGTAAAAAAAAATTATTTCAGTTTTTCCTAGTAATAACACAAAGGATTCATATGGATTGAATTCGATCTACCCTCTATATTTATTATTTTGTTTTGATTTTCGAATATTCCATTTTCTATCAGATTTTTACTTTTTCTTTGAACCGTTCTTTGTGTGAGCGTGAACAGTCCGAGTTTATTTATTATATGAATTAATAAAGACAGACATCAAAACGACTACAAGTAAAATAGAAGAAATGTTGTTCACAAAGCTATTGTTTACAAAGGGTTTTTCATATTTTTTGCCTAGAAACTTCCAATGGTGCATTTGCAGAAACAAATACTAAGCAAGATAAGGTTAGGTACTGGGCAACTGTCTGACTTTTATTTGCTGCTTACTTTATCTACTCATCATCTGCCCAATTTTCCCAACTACAAGGTGTAAATCACCTCATCACGAAGCCGTCAACCAAGCATTCTGTACATAAAACTAAGTAACTTTACGCAAAAATAATTGCTGGGAAACGACTTTTTTTTGGGGGGCATAAAATCATGTTTTGTGGTAGAACTCAATGTAACGCACTTAAAGCATTGTCCTGATGGACGGATTGAATAGTACGGGGTCGTGGAGGTGTTTAAGCTAAAAATCTTACATAAAAACCTTTAAGTTAAAAAAAATCTTGTCAAAAAGTTGGAACTTTGACCCCTAATATCTCCGTAACTAGAAGGTTCCCAGGTATGGTGTAGAACAAATAGATGATCGCAATGACAGGGAGAACCATTCGGTGTTTTACACCCTTTATGTTGGGGTCGATTTCTAGTCTAACAGCATGCAGCTAAATACCAGTAGGTATTAACTTTATTTACTAATAGGGAGAACATCGTCAATTATTATGTTGTCAATTACCTGCCTACGTTTTTCCCAACTGTTGCTGTATTTCTCTGCAAATAATGCATAAAGCGTCCCTATCTTCTAGTCAAATACATACGTTATTTAATCACTGGTGCTCATGGCAATCATTTGGTCTTTCCGACCTCGCCGCCGAGGTCCGTCGCGACGTACCCGGTCTATGCACTCCCCGACACTCGCTCGAGCCAGCCCGTGATGCTGTGCCAGTAGATTTAAATCAGCCCCTAAATAATTTCATCATTCAGATCCAGCCTGTCCTCTTGCTGTGCTCCCCAGCGACGCCCTAAGCCGAGGCTCGTACCCCATAAGGTAATCCGGTACCCTTAGCGTGTAGTCGCTTAGTTTGTAAGTTTATTTATGCCCTGGCTGGAGGCCTTACTCTCAGAGCACCCACAGAATAGTCCGGTTAAGCTGACGACAACCTCATGGGTTGAAAGGCGAGATGCCATTTAAAAAAAAATGCAATCACTTGGCCTATGCTCACCGCGATCATAATTAGGATAGAGGAAATAACGGTTTTCTCGTTTTATTACCGCTGATAAACATGGTTTTCTTGCGTAAACTGTTACCTGAAACAATCGTCTGATATTACATAAGAAGTTCAGTGTTATAGCTGAAAAAAGGCAATGATTACGAAAGGTTTTGTTCGTAAGCGCTGTGTACCTATGCCTTGCCTAGCGCTGCTGAATTGCTAAATAATATTTGTTGTTTCTTTTTGTGGAAATATATATATCTACAAATGTGTGCTTTAAAACTTTTTTTGAATCTTGATTTTGTTTCGAAGAAGAATTGTTAATTGTCAGGGTAATTTAAAAATATAAACAGATTTTAACCGAAACTTATAAAAATGTGGTGAAATCTTTCCTGTAATAAGTGCCATTTGTTACAGTAGTATAGAAAAAAAACACACACAATAGTATTCATTGTTGAATTGCTATATTGGTGAAAGGATGCCTGACGTATATGCTAAGTAGATACATCGTTGGGGGAGGTTGTTGCATGTCCTGTTCTCAGCACATTGCAGGAAATACTATTCAGTAATGAAAAAGCCTTACTGATAGCCAAATTCTGTGCCAACTCAATTTGATCATCATCTGCCCTTGTCCCATTGGCGCAACACATTTTCTCTTTCAATTCTCCCCTGTCAAAAGTCACGACATCATTTTCTCCTTTCTCATCCATAGCATTTTTTTTTTTTTTAATTGTCCCACACTAGTAATTTCTCCTGTACCGTGGGTGCGTTTACAAACATTTAAACTCACGTACACAAACAGCCAGACCCGGAACAAATATCTGTAGGCCATAAAAATATTTGTTCCGTGCGCGATACGCAGCTCAGTAGTCGTTTGCTCAACCACTGCGCCAACCGTGCCGTCAAACGTTCCTCACTCCATCCATCCATCCTTTCTTTCGCCTTCCTCTCCCTCTCCATTGATCAACATTCATAACCATCATTCTTTTCGTCACATGCGTTCGGCTGACTCAATTTATATTGCGTAAAAAAACGTATGCAATGTTGCGCAGTAGGTACTCACAGTAAAACCAATGGTTAAACTGTTTATTTACCTGTTTTTAATGATTGAAGCACTGGGCGTGACAAAATCAATGCGTTGCAAGGACAGAGATGCATTTCCTACTTCCCAATACAGATTCCGTGTGAAAAAGGTGTTAAAAAACTAAGGGCCTCGAAGTCAATGGCGCGAATAATAAGCGTTGGAGGCAATCGTTTCCCGAATAAAAATGGATAAAGGCGGCCATCTTTTTGTTGCTGTCCCTTTTTTGAGCCCTTTGTTGTATAAAAAACGTATTTTTTTGTTTAAGTGGAATATTGATGGTTTTTGTTGGGTTTCAGTTTGTTTATCGATCGAGATTTGTTAGCTTGCTTGTTTCTTTTTAATGTACGGACACCCACTTTTCTAACTAATAAAGTGATTCAGATGAATATGCGGCTTGTGGAAATTCTAGAAGACTGGTGATCAGCATTGTGTCTAGCATCAGAACTGTAATTTTTTTTTCTTTAATTTAGCATGATAATTTACTTTCTTTTTACAACGGGCAGACCATAAAACACCATATAACGTGCCCATCGCTGGGATATAGACCCCTCTCCGTGGGAAAGAATGCATTGGGCAATGGTTTGTACTTACAAACGCTATACGCTGCGCTTGCTAACCACTACGCTGGCTAAGTAAGGATGGGGATAGGGCATCCCCCATCCCGATCTCACTCATACCACATGTGTCTTCACCATTTTTCTGCTCTCCGATGTTATTGAGTGATTCAGTTTTTTTTCATTTTGTAAAAAAATAAAAACATTTTAAGTCTTAGTAATAAAAACAACATAATTTTACGTCGCACATAGTTCAGATAATGTAGCAACCTCAGTTATTTTTATCGCTGCTATTCTTGCTTCTGATAAAATAATCTCCGCTATTGATACCACCAGATCCCGATAAGTATATGAGGAAACAGTCTTAAGAATTGATAACATGATGAAATATAATAAGAATAATAACGATATTGAGGGAAATTACATAATTATATTCCTCGTAGGTATGACAGTATTTTCTTTGATCAGAAAATTTAAAAGTCTGTCATTTACCTGTTGTACTACAGCGATCGAAATGCAGGCCCGTGAAAAAAAATGCATGTAGCAGAGATGACAATGTGAAGACAGAAGTGTGGGGGTGACTAAAATGAATAAAGTAAGAAATTTGCAAATAATAGAGGAAGTTTGAAAGTGACGCCTGTTACAGAAAAGATGAATTTCGAGGTTTTTCGTGTCGGGGGTTTTTTAAATTTTTAATTTAATTTTTATTTCATGCTTTTTAAACTTATATTGTTTTATCTTAGCCTTGACTGTCCGAATACTGGGCATAGGCCTCCCCCATTGCTTCTACTTTTTTCGGTGTTGCGTGTCATCTCGCCACTTATCGAAAACAGCAAAAAATGAAAAAAAAACTTGGGGGGGGGGGGTCACCATCCCCCCCACTGGCAATGCCCATGATGACAAGTGACAAGATTTCAAATTTCGAATCGATCAAACCTGTGGAAATTGCTAATTTCCCTTCCACTAGAAAAGAGGTGATGGCCTTCAAACGGCTGATCAGATTTTATCGAAACATAGCTAAGAACACTCTTGATTAAAACACCTTTCAAACGAAACTAATTTCATAAAAATCGGTTCATCCGTTTAGGAGCTACGATACCACAGACAGACACACAGATACACACGTCAAACTTATAACACCCCTCTTTTTTGGTCGGGGGTTAAAAAGAGTGATTAATACAAATATTGATGGATGGAGAGGAAGAGAACGACAACAGAAAATACGGATGGATTGTGTGAAGAATCATATGAAGGTAAAGGAGTAAATAATAACGTGACGATCAACAAAGGTGAATGGAAGAAAAAACGTGTCGTGCCGACCCCAAAAAACATGGGACAAGGGCAGGAATATAATAGTTTTGTATGATCGAATTGGTCCTTAAAATTGAAACACTCAAGAAAACTCAACACAGTTCAATTTTGAATGCGTCCGCAACTGAAAACAGTGCAGCATTTTGGTGGTTTTCGCAAAGCTACCCAATTGCTATGAACGTGATGTATTCGTAGAGTTGCAGAAAATGAGAAATCAGCCGTGTGAAATTGTAAATTGCTATATTTTTATAATAATATAATAAAGAACAAACATTCTAGAACGAATATAAGGTAGGCACATTTTTTGTGTTTTATGTATATAGTGTCCATTTCATTGAATTCATTGCTTTGCTATTGTGCCTTCAAACTTGTATCTTTAATCGGCCAAAGCATAAATGTTAACAGTTAACACCCGTATAATATTTTTTTTTTTTAAACTTTGCCCCACACTTGGAATTTCTCCTGTATCGTGGATGCGTTTACAAACATTTAAACTCACATACACAAACAGCCAGACCCGAAACAACTATCTGTAGGCCTTACAAATATTTGTTCCGTGCGGGGATCGAACCCGCGACACGCAGCGCAGCAGTCAATCGCTTAACCACTGCGCCAACCGTGTCATCAAATTATTTGCGAAAATGTAGTCTAAAGATACCTTGAACAGTTCCTTTGAACCACTGCTGTAAGAACCTACTCATAGTTTTATTTCAACGTGAATAGTTGGCAAACATGGTACCTTCCTCTTTTTTTTCGGATGGGAAATCATCAAATGAGTCCTTCCGCTCTTGGCGGAGCGGAAGGGAGTGTCAGACTAGTACTGACTAAAACCCATCCATGTTCGTTCTTAGCCCTTTGTGTTCCAAGGCCACGGTATCTCTTTCGAACAGTCCCGCAGCCCTGGCAGGATGGTACCTTCCCTTGAAGAACCATTAGTTTATTCAACCACGTTCTATTCAAATAAATCGCGTTTCCTTCGACCTTTCCCTTCCATTTTAATTATTTTGTTTAGTGGATCTAATTAAAATCTCATTACGTAAAGCTTTCTCCCATTACTGTCAATTAATGCAATTTTGTAAGTATCAGGTTAATTACGCTTGAAGTATGGCTGATAAGATCTCGCTTTGGAAAAGATATAAACTTTTATAGGACATTCTTGTCGTGTTGATGTTTAATCAAACTTTGAGGGTACTTTTGAAGGGTGAACGCTGGAACGGCCTTGTTGATCTATACATACATTATTTTTATATAGATACCGTCCTTGAAATTGATGTTGTTTTATACGCACACTTAAGCAAAGCCATCATACTTTATGACAGTAATTGATCAGAATACGTAAGCATTTTTTTTGTTGTTTTTCTCTATACATTTTCCGTAATGTAAGTCGGCGTTTCTAAAACATTAATGCTATTACGAGTATTCCCATTACCTAGGTCAGGCAAGTAAATAACAAAGGAACAAAATGATCAGAGAACACAAAGGCTTTTGGTCATATATTATTAATGCTATCAAACGTAGGGAGCTGAAGACAAGGCCAGGCAATTATCCTTGTAATTAATAATTCTGCTGAATTACGCTAAAGCCCCCTATCTCGCTTTAATTAAGTTGAATAAAATAAGGATTTTCGTTGCGTAGTAACTAACTGAGCGAATGTGTAAGCGATGAAAGTAGGATAATGGTGATCGATGTCTAATTAGGTGAATTTCGTAGATCGAGGGAGGTACCAATAAGAAATCAAGAGTCTCTTGGAAGAGGATGGCTTTTACCTTTGTGTTGTTTAGCCTTACTTTATTTTTGCTTTGTTTTATCCAGAGGTAAATGTATTTTAGTTAGTAAGAACCGAATTACTTTGTTTTAAATAAGTACTATACATACGTTACAACGATTAACAAACTAATAAATTAAATAAGTAATATACAATAAACTAATAATAGGGTGTCAAAAAACTCCTCCTCAACGCTGTCAGCTGGTCATGTGCTCAAGAGACTGGCAGCATTGCCAGTCTTTTTCAACTTTGTATGGAAATACTTAGCCTTTGACTTAAAAAGTAAGAGCCAGCTCTTGGGTCACAGGAAGCGTCAACTAGGCGTTTCGAAATTTCCTTAAAAATGCTCTGAGCACTCGGACCCCACGACCCCAGTGTGAACCCCAAACGGCTCGAAAAAATAGTTACCACAACGGTTACCATATTTACGTCGCTCGAGGTTCTCCGCTGCTGGAGCGGCAGCGCCAGCACGGCACGATGAGGATTTGAAAGTCGGTAAACAAATACTAGAATTTTTTTAGTTAGTAAGTATGTAAGTTCCTGGACATTTAGCTAATACCGTATATGAACGCAAAACAAGAGGAACTTTTTCTCTTGTTTTGCTGGAAGCTGATAATAGTAAGAAAAAGGGTGACGATTCCGAACTACATCAAAAGCTATTAAGAGTTTTTTTTTGGACACTTAGCTAACATCGTTTATGAATCAAATGACGTTGGCTTATCTGTGTAGAAACGGGGTGAGTATGAATATTTATCTTAACATTAATTAAACGTAGTAATAATGTTTTGGGACTAATCTGTTGCTGAATAAATGAAACAAAAAAAAACTCGTTTAACAATTTTATCTATTTTAAAAACCTAACAAAATTAAAATTTAAAAAGCTACTCTACCAAAATTAAAATTCAGTTTTACGTCAGTGATAAAAGGTTCAAAGCTTTTCTATCGCTGTAATTACAACGAACCATTCCTCTAAATTAAACCAAATCTGTTAAACAGATTTAACGGCCCCAGCCCTTTTTGTGGTCATGTTAAATAGATAGAAGAGATTCAGTGTTTGGTTATGTATACTAAAGTTTTTGTAGTCAAAATTACCATTTGCTGTCTGCTTAAATAAAGTGGTTTTATATGGACGAGGTTTTCAGCCTAGTGTTTTACATCAATTTTCTTACAGTGGGTTTCTATGGGTTATTAATTAAGAATATGTGGAATAAAAAGCCCCATCGCATTTAATTTATTAATAATTATTCGGTAAATCAAACTAAGTAACACTAGCAAAAATGTTGTACTCTGCGAAACGACTTTTATTAATCCCTACATAATATTATAAATGTGAATGGAAGTTTGTTTGTTACGCTTTCACGCGAAAACTACTCAACCGCTCATTATGAAACTTTGTACACATATTCTTGGAGGTATTAGAAGTAACATAGGTTATATATCATCACGCTACGACCAATAGGAGCGGAGCAGCAATGAAAAATGTTGCGAAATCGGGGAAAATGTGACGCAGACGAAGTTGCGCGGGACAGCTAGTAGTGTTATAAAAATCGCTGTTTACGGTAGCCCACTCTCATTTTAGGACCTACACACACTTTTTTGCTTTGAAGGTAGGTAGGTACAGCCCCCAAGTAAAATGTACTGATGACCTTAATAGGTAGCTGAATCAGGCTGCCGAGAGCGGAAGAAAAGATGATGGCACAGCTTGGCAGAAAGAAGCCTATGTCCAGTAGTAAACGTCGATAGGCTGAGCTGATTGAGGTAGGTACACATTACATGACTGGCGTGAAGCCATTATCTGTAACTTTATAATACAGTGTATGTAATTAAACTTGTATTTCTAATTCCAGACAAAAGAAGTCGCTTAAAAATTAAAACAGAAATGTTTTAATGAAAATACCTAATTGCCCGGCCCAGACAAAAAGGTCAGCCTAAATACGTGCTTAATACTGACTTTTTACCGTTTTGATTGTGTAATAAAACTGTTTTGTACTGTAATAAAGTTTATTTCAATTGTTTTCGTTTCTATTGTCAACTATTGTGTAATATTACGCAGTTTCAACGACTGTATACTAGTAAAAGCTAGTTCTATCAACAGTGTTAATTATGTCTTTGGCTTGAATAGTTTTAAAAGTTCCCATATTTTTGGCATATTGTGAGCACAATATGCCAGAAATATGTGAAATTTTCTAACCTCTCAAGAATATTCTAAATTATTACAACCGCAAAATATTTATTAAATCGTCTACAAGTCTCCATCCAACATCGACAAGAACCAACAGTAAATATCCTGACTATGGACACCCTTGATGAGTCTGCCCTTTTTTTTTTTTTACGGATGGGAAATCATCAAATGACTTCTGCGGAGCGGGAGGGAGTGTCAGACTTGTACTGACTAAAACCCATCCATGTTCCTTCTTCGCCCTTTGTGTTCCAGGGCCACGATATCTCTTTTGAACAGTCCCGCAACCCTGTCAGGCATCGGCCCTCTCGGACCCCTTCCGGTTTGCTGACATCTCCTTGAGGCGCGCGTGGAACACGTACGCGCCGTCGACACGGCCTGTCGTCATGAGACGGACGGACGTTGAGCTAGCCAATTACTCACCGTCCACAGGCTCGCGCCTACGGTGGCCGGGGGCCACTGGTTGCCCCCCGACGCCCGAGGCGTCTCCCGCGGCGGCTGGGACGTGAGGTTCCTCTCACGTTCCACCACCTCCTTCGCTAGCATGACTGCTTCGCAGAAGGAGGCGACGGCTTCCCATTCCCTCTCGCTCCGGACCATGAGGACACGTCGGTGCTCATATTTGTGAGCTAGCGTGTCAATTGTAGATAGAGCCACTCACACATTTGCATGTCTTTTCCCCCAAGTAAAAGTCTACAGATTACACGTGTAAGACAGTTCTTTTCCGAACTTAAGCCTAAGGCGTTGTTACTCAAACAAACTTGAAACTATAAATATTTTCATGTCTGAACTATACCAAGGCTTTAAATGTTTTAAATTTTGCCATAGCTTGTTGTTCATTACATGGCTCTGTTTACTGTGAGTTCGACTATTTCTTATCAAGTAGTAGGTAATTTTTGTGTAATAGTGTTGACGTTATCGCTGCTTTTATGTAACTCTACCGTACTTGTTACTAACTTTGTTATGGGGGTCAGTTGGCCAATGAACATACCTGTAAAAAAATCTCTATTTTCCGTTGACCTAAAACGTGATGTTCCTTATTATTTAATTACTGGCTGACCCGCTCAACTTCGTTTGCGTCACATTTTCCCTGTTTTTGCAACATTTCTCATTGATGCTCCTCTCCTTTTGTTCGTGGCGTGCCTATTAGCGTTCCTCGATATATGGGCTACTGGGCTTCCTGTCCTACACTAAAACAATTTTTCAATTCGGTCCAGTAGTTCTTAAGATTAGAGCGTTCAACCAAACAAACAAACTCTTCAGCTTTATAGTATATATAAAGTATAGATCTCCTCTGTTGTTAACAAATAATTAGTTTATTTTCAAAAGTTATAGACACAATAAAAATATTGTAACAAGTATAAGTAATTAACAACACATTAATAGTTTTTGCCTGTAAACTGACTTGTCTACTCTTAAGAGTGATGCATTAATTTAATAGGTACCTATATCGCTCATTTGTTTACGTTGTTTACCTCTGAGACCATCAACTCTTCATATAGATACTAAAACGTATACCTCAAACGCTCGGCACAGCTCTTACAGAGCAAAAACTCACAATTATAAACTAAAACTTCCAAACCAAGGGACTAATACATTGGGCTTTAAACTTGGCTACTTTGCGTCGAACACTAATGAGGTCATCGGCGGGACATATTTTGGACACTAAAATAAGGTCTAATACCATAAAGCTTCACTAAACAGGGCCCAATAGGTCCCGAAAAGCAAAAAAGCAACGTTGCCAGCTTTACAATGAATATTTTACATCTGTCTCTCTCAAAGGAACGTTATTTCTCAGTTGAAATGAGTTTAGAAATTAATACCTCGAGTCATTTGTTTTAATTACCTCATGAATATGAATGAGAATTACGCAGATGACATAGCTAGGTGCCGTAATTTAGTTTGCTAGTGTAAATTTTGTTAGTATGTTCATATTTGCAAATGATTTGGTAATAAATTATTTGTGTGACGTTGGATTCGCGTTTGTTTAAGGCGTTATCGTGTTTGGAATCCTGGCTGTTATTGCAGGCGGAAATTAGAGGATACTATTCTCATGTATGCTGAATTGAATAGTCACTGCCATAAATACAAACGAAATTGGAGCATTTTTGATCAAAGAACACTAAGTTCGACTTAGTTTTAGAAGTCTCTAAGAAACGTTGTGAAGTTTATCCCAGTCTGATAACAGATTAGTTCCAAAAACTTTAATCCAGACTAGTCAAATAATCTTTAAGCTGTCCAAAGACTTATATATATACAAATAAACTTAAACCCGGTTACGAAATAGACGTGAAAAGTGAATTTTTGGCAGTAAGACATAAGCTGCCTTCGGCCATCTTAAATGCAATGTAAAATATTATCTGAAAAACTTAGATTTGTTACTTATTTGTTGCTACGGCAAGAGGACTAATCCCGTGGCTGAAAATGAAATATCTACCTACTTAGGGGACTAATAGAACTCAAATTTTAAGAAGACTGTTAATTTTACGACAAAATCATAGTAAATAAACACTACATCTTTCATCTAATATTATTGGCGAAAGCCGGCAGTTAAGGAATTAATTACAATCAAGCCATACGCGTTGCTGTTGTCAATTATGTTGTAAAAAAAGAGCTCATTCTATGTATACACACTTAACTAGCTAGCAAGGATATAGGACAGTACATATGACTTAAATAGTGGACGTTAAACACAAAGCACAATACATACAATCTAACTGTGAACATAGCTATTGTTTATCTTAAATCTTCAAAGCCGTTTAGAAGCAGAAAGTGTACCAAACGTGTGAGAGTTAGTTTAATTAATATTCCTAATGAGCGTAACAAGAAAGGACTACAAAATCCTAAAAAGACATTAACTCCAAGCCTGTTAAACCAATTATAGGACTTACGTTCCTGAAATACGGACGAGAATTCCCTGAAAATAATTGGTTCTTGTTGAATCAGATGGTGCTCGTGTTTGTTCCAAGTTTGTTTTCGGACCAATGATTTCCAAATCTAGTTTGTGTGTTTAGGGCTTAAGATATTCGTCTAGTTTCCTCAAGTTTTACTTGGACTACGACATAGTTCGGGATGTCTTGTTTATTGGTGGTAGTAAAATCAATCTTTGTCCGGCAGTGTCCCTAGGGTTTGGGGAGTGAGTTGAGGCGTCAATAATGTTAGTTTTAAAGTGTTTTGTTAGTGAAGGCACCAGATGTGTGGATTGGAACAGTTGGGCGATATAGTCGAATACATGTGGGTGTACCCGAAAACGCAGTTCGGTTTAGCTCGAATTGTATTTAACCATAAATCCGACTTAGCGATGGACTTTGACGATCAGCACACGTCGAATGGAAGCCAAATATGCTTAGTAACTGCTTCGGCTTGGCTTTATTGTTCAACGAATACTACCGAATCGCAGTTGTCGCCCCAAACAAATTAATATGTAGCTTCCATGACTTTTGTTCAATCTTAGGTGAATGAGTTGCTATTTGATAATGGTGGCAAATATTGTACCTTTTGAATAGTTAGCATCTTTTCGCATTTTACATAGCTCTGTTTAAGCAGCTGAATTAGAACGTTAATGTAGCCTTTTCTGCTAATTCAGGACATAAAGAGAGGAACATATTATCTCTATAGTACATACCTACTCAACTATCATTTTCAGGACGTACGCGACAGCTATTTTATCAGACAATACGGAATAACACAGCTGTACCTACAGCCAATAATTGAGAAACCCTACCTGTTTTATCGTATTGTAGTAGTTTAGGCTAACACAACCTAAATCTGCAGACCTAGATAGGCTAGGTAGGCTTATTACGTAAGCATCAAGTATTCAAGGCATCTCTTTTGTTCTAGATTTAGGCAGCATAAATGGTGAAAGATTTAAATCTTAGAGAGGAAGACCAAGAAAACGATTAATGAAAGAGTTAATGATAGTGTGACAGTTGAGAGAGGAAAATGAAAGAGAAAAACGTGTTGCGCGGACCCTACCTAAAACAGGACATGTGCAGGAAGATGATGAGATGATTCGCCCAAGGTAAAAAAGGCTGCCGTTTCGGTAACATGACATTTGAGTAATATAGTTACCTAACCACTCACACTGAAAATAGTATAAAGGGTGTAAAACACCTCTTAACGAAGCCGAAAGGCACTGATTCTCCCTGTCATTGCGATCATTTTTTTGTTCTACACCATAACTGGGAACCTTTTAGTTACGGAGATATTAGGGGTCAAAGTTACAACTTTTTAACAAGTAATTTTTTAAATACAAGTTTTAAATGTAAGATTTTTACTTTTAACACCTCTACGACCCCCGTACTATTTAATCCGTCCATCAGCATAATGTTTTGAGTGCGTTACATTGAGTCTACCACAAAACATGATTTTACACCCCAAAAAAAAAAGTCGTTTCCCAGCAATAATTTTTGCGTAAAGTTACTTAGTTTCATGTACAGAATGCTTGGTTGACGGCTTCGTGATGAGGTGATTTACACCGTGTATATCGTTTCACGAGGAATGTATGAGCTCACTTTTCTCAATTCGCGCAAATTAAATTAGGTGACAACTTACGATTAATTTTTTTGTAAATTGTAGTCTAGCCGAGGGAAAAGTTGATGAAATATGTCGTAGCAAAACCAGGTTATTCGTATGTTTTACGAACGTTGCGTTGGGTAGGTATACGCGAGACGAGAATTAAATATTTTGGGTATGTTTAGCGTGAAAAGTTTGATCCCAAAAGTCATACTTAAAACATCGTAGTTGTTGTAAAACAACTTTTATTTCTGTTTATTTAAAAGTGATTTTTGTTCCAGGAATACGGGATAATAACCTTAATAATTATACTAATTATACTAAATCCATTCTTACATAATGTTATTAAATATCTACAAATGCAAAAGTAACTCTGTCTGTCTGTACCTTTTTCACTTTTAACGATAGCACAGATAGACCTGTATCATAAGATACTTTTCATAGCCTGGTGCTAAGTTTCTGTAGGATAATTTCCTGCTTCTGCATAGAAGCAAAATGTAAAGGAAAACGAAGCCGCGGTAAAAGCAAGTGAATATGTATTAGTTATGGTCTTATTTTTTCAGTGGATTTACCTACTTCGGATTCTTATTATGCTAAGACCCGAAATCATCAAGGTTTTGCTTATTTATACCTTTTTGAAGTCAAATTCCATACCTACTTATCCAACAATGAAATACGAACCTGACTTTGGTACAAAAATATTTATTTTTTCCTTCTTTCATTTGATTTTATCCTGAATCAAATAAGCATAAAGAATGCGATAAAATATAAAGGTGAAGTTCATGAATTATACATTTCCTGGGTCTAAACGAGCTGTATTGATTTCTTACAGCGGCTATACCGGTATTTACGTACATATGTACATCGATAATTTACAAATGAAGTGCTGATGAATTACACACTTACTTGATCAACAATTTAGTACTAGTAGTAGTAGTTCTAGTAATAGTAGTTTTCGGATCAAAACAACCATAAGAAAATGATTTAAAAGGCTGCAAAATTATCACAATAACAAAAACAACAGGATATCAGTTACACCAAAAATGTGCGACATTCGGATAATTTTGTAGCTTTAAATATTTCTCAATAAGGTGAAAATCTTCTCAGCTATGTGTAGATTGTTTTGATAGTATTAATAGTAGTTCGACAGGTGGTGTAAAGCTGTAACCATGTTGCGTCCAAGAAATGTTAATAGTACTGGCCGATCGGCGACAAGCCTTTAGTCGGTATAAGGCAGATTCCAGATTGGACAGAAGTGAAATTCGGCAGATTAGCTACTCGATAGTTTCCTAGATTGGGCAGATTCTTGAATTCGAGGGATTAGTTACGGCAGAAGTACAGTCGTAAAAAAAATAGCAAGCAAAATTAAAAAGAATAACCCTACTATACATTTAATATAAAAATAAAATACAGTTTCAATGAAAACAAAAATTGGTTACGTTAACAAAACATTTAAGCAGTATTTTATGATGTTTATTATACGACACGATAATCTGTCGTCATGACATAGTGGAAACGGGGCCTTATGCGTGACGACAAATGCGTAACAAGTACTCCATTTATCCATTACTCCATGCTCCATTACACGTGCCTGTATGCATATTATTGTAACCATAAATATTTGATAAAACACTCGATATTGACCATTAAATTCACTGTCAAGGCTGTTTCTACGAAATAACAGATTAATCTTTTTTTGATTTGGACATAAATCCATCAAGTGTCGAACAAAACATGATATTTCAATGTTTTTCGTAAGTTTAGGTAATAAATGCTTGGTAATAAATCTGTTCTTAATGTTTCTTTAGGTACCTATTTACCAGAGTTTTTTGAAGTTATATTATTCTGTGTAGTGATTTATTGTTTCAGAAAGGTACCTTTTAAGAAATATACCGTTAAGATTTTGTTGTACAGTAGATACTTAAATAAGAATAAGAATAAAATTATTGAACCATAGTTACAGTCATTTTCTTAGTCATATCGGTAGGTAACAAGTTTTATTTTGACAAAATTAGATAACAGTGGTCCCCAAACTAGGCTGCGCCTGTATCTTGGGGGCCGGAGATGCGATAATTTTAAAAATTAAAAACATATTTGTAGTTTTGCTAATTAGACATTTTGGTAAATAACTAAACATTTTGATAAATTGGATATGGTATTTAACAGAAAATTAGAAGACAATAAAATAAAATAAAATGTGCCTGTGTGTGTGTGTATGGGTGTGTGTGTGTTAGTGGGTATGTGTGGTGAAGATTTAGCACAGATTAACTTATTAGGTGTTGTTAATTGATAATGTCTTTGGCTTCATCGTAAGGTAAGGCGAGAAACATTTTCTGGATCACTTTTTTACTTGAGTGATCGCTTAGGTCTTTTATATTAAAGTATATATTTATTATGTTGTAGACATGAGTGTGAGATAATATAATGATATAAATAATAATAATGATGCCACCTAGCTGATTTCGGTCATAGCAACTGCATTCAATGGCTTTCTAGGGTGGTTGCTAGAAGCTTTGGTGTATTGCTTCTTCATATGCCCTCAAAGTGACCAGCATATCCATTCTTCGCCAAAAAACTCCAAGCACAAACAAAGCGAATATGTCAAAACACCTTTGATGACATTGTGTGATAGCTGTAGGTGGTCTAGCTTTTAGGCGATATTGTTTTTCACCGGTGTCACTGATGTCCGAGATAATCTTAGAAAGTACAATAAGTCAGATTGATATACTGCCCCGGTTTTGAACCCACAATCTCGTGCATGAGGTGCGAAGCCTCAACCACAGGGCTCTCACGATAGTTACTCTACATAGAATCTAAAGTTAATTTACCCTTAACCACATCACCTATTAAATTAAATAAATGGGAACTATTTTCGGCTTTGATAATGTTATCTAATAATTATTTATTATCGTTGTGGATCACCGACGAAGTAATCGTGTTCCCTCTAATTGATAGCCTGACCTTTCTAGGATAAGGTTCCTCCCACAGGAATATGTCTTTAAGATGAGTTTGATATTATCTGTCAATTCAATATTGGTCTAGGTTGACATTTGTGAAAATGATATTTTGCGGGTAGCTAATCAACCTGCCAGGGCTGCGGGACTGTTTGAAAGAGATACCGTGGCCCTGGAACACAAAGGGCTAAGAAGGAATATGGATGGGTTTTAGTCAGTACAAGTCTGACACTCCCTTGCGCTCCGCCCAGAGCGGGGGGAGTCATTTGATGATTTCCCAGCCGCAAAAAATAAGGTAGCTCAATCAAGATACTGTTTATCTTTATGATTTCCGAGTTCACTTTGTTGAGTATTTTGCGTAGCTCAGGTTTTAACTGAACATCATCATCTGCCTAGTCTCTTCCCAACTATACAGCTACCACTACCCTGTAACTATACTCTTCCAACGCATCGTCTTCCGGTTCGCGTTCGCCATTGCCGGCCGGCTGAAAAGTTCTGGACTTTTCAGCCCCATTAGCGTTAGAAGTAAGTGAGCCAAATTTGAGATTTATTCATACCCAAAACAATTTAGAAAGCGGTGTCAGAAGGAGCTTATTAATTCCAAGATTAAGAAAACCGGTCTCGCACCCAGAAATTACTTCCAAAAATTAATGAAACGAACTCCTGCCATCGGAAAGGTACAGGAAAAAGTAATTAATAATTAAGGAGGCCGATTACAACATGAAGATAGTACCTACCTATCTACCTACAAACTCCGAAGATTTGAATCTTGATAATTAAATCGACCAAATTGAAGACGCTACCGAGGTCAACCATACTGAGATAAGTTCTGTACATCTGACTTTGGTTGGATAAACTTCTGTCAGATCATTTGCGGCGTCTTGTTAAGGAACTTTCGTTGATTTTATCAGTGTAATTAACGAACACGACCCCGGTATAATAATAGTTAAGGTAATACTTGAGACAGGTTGAGATTAATTGTAAGGTATTGTTTGAAAATCATTATCACGTTGTATAATTAAAATTGTGAAAGTTGATAAAAAAAAGTACTAAACCAAGTTTTTTTCTATCCGTATATCCTTCCATATCTGCTCAGCCGTTATTGTTACTGTTAGCCTGTGTAACCCCACTGCTGGACAAAAGTTTCCTTACACGCCTTCAAAATTTTTCGATCTAGCACTAATGTGGGGCACTGGTCGCTGGTTCTGTCCAGTTCTTCCCACCATCTCCTACGAGGTCTTACGCGTAGCCTTCTGGCTGTGTCAGGGCTCATTATCGTGGTAAGTTTGACCCAGAGCTCGCCGTTCAGCCGTTAAGTTATCAAAAAGGGAACATTTTTATCCCTACATAGTATGAAACAAAGTCGCTTCCCGCCATCTGTACGCTTAGATCTTTTAAACAAGGCAACGAATTTTGAAAATGTATCCATAATAAACGCATTAAAATTTCCACGCGAACGAAATCGCGGCCAGCAGCTAGAGTTTTACAAATTGCGAAAATATACAATGCGTATTTATAATACTTGTGTATTTTATGGACATTCGACAGTTGCAAACCGTTCTGGAAAATAGTTGTCTGAAACGGTTGATGGTTCTACCTGTGGTTGGGTTTAGCTCGAATGGAACCGTAATTTATTGGCACTAATTTGGTACCAACCGCATATCAATGTGGTTTAGGAAATTAGGAACAATTTAGTTTCACCCAGAAGCCATTTTCAGAAAATTGTGGTCAAATTTTATACCTGAATATATGTGTAATTGCGGGCAGTGTTCAGGGTACGAGAATTATGAAAATGTAACAGGACAGTTCCTGGCCATAGACCAAAATTACGAAGTCTGTTTTTAACCTTCTATCACCTTAATGTAAAGAATTATAACTTTAAATCAGAAAATTCGACTCCAATAACACCAAAAATACTTTCGTTTAAATATTATAATTCCAAAACGTGCCGAGACCTATATCGGCTAAACCCCTGTCCACGATACCTTAACCCTGAATCAATAGTATTCAGCATCCCCTAATAAATTATACCAAAGGATTACGCGGGTCCCCCAGACCCCTGATATTGGCACACAGTGTTATCGTGACCAATTTATCCCACGTTCACGCATCAGGCCACACGGATGATCGAAGTTAGGAAAGTCTCTCAAAGGGCAAAGGTCAAAGGCCTGAGAAAATCTCACAATTAGGACGAGGCCTAAAAAGGCAGGAAACGAAGCGTTGAACGCCCTGATCAAACGCGAGTTGACGGATATCTAGGCGTCTATACAGCGTGTAACAGAAAAATTGGTTGTATTTCAGGGTATGATTCAGACCATCAAACTGAACAACTTTCTCCATGGGACAACTAATGAAAACTTGACAAAAAGATCTGCTGGTCCATACATTTGGGTCGAGTAGGTATTGAAGTTTGTACTGGACAGCTTGGAAACACACCCTGAAATATGACCACACCTTTCTGGTACACGCTGTATAATGCACTAGGTTTTGCTCGTGGCTTCTCCCGCGTGGAGATCGGAAATTATTCCTTGCGATTGTTCAACCCTAATGTGTGAAAAATGAAATTGATGTTCTAATAGGTCTTGGGTCATTTTCATCCAAAACCCGAGCAGCTGAAAGATGACATACTTTTAGTTGTAAATGTTGTAGGTGCGACTGTGAAAGTCACATCAAAAACCATTACGTAGTTTTCAAGAACAAGGCGGTCACACAGACAGACACTAAAAGCAACTTTGTACTATGTACAGATCTGTACACGTCTAAAATAAATTCTGGTAACTCGAAACGCACGTAACCAATCACTGGATCAATCGAGCGCTGAAAAATGTTTCGTAGTTTTATCTTCTAAAATGGGATGAATAAGAAACAAGGTTGAACTCCAGAAGAAAGATTAATTTGCCGAATCGTAAACGAAAAAGGAAAATCACGCAGGGCTAATGAATGTGGTAAAGAAAAAGGGAGGATCGGAAAATAGTGATACATTTATTTTATTCGTTAACAATCATGTTAGGATAATGTTACGAAGTGTTTGTAATTATCGGTAATAAGTGGATTAATAATGTCTGAAAATATTCCCGTTTTTGTGATCGAGAAAATACGCAATTTTCCTTATTTTTCTTTGTTCAAATTTTCTCCTGTCTTCCTAGCTAAAGGTCAATTTCTATATTACTTAGTATTCTTTGAGCGTTGCTGAGTCGTTAATATTCTCATTTTCTTTGTGCTTCGTTTACGACGAAATCTGTTTCTTATCTTTTGTAGTATGTCGTAACTAAAAGATAAAAGGCAACATTTTGGATACAGTTTTGCTAACACGTGTTTCATTACGGGTCGTTTCTTTGCTTTGTTCCAAATTGAGAGGAGTTAACGTAGTGCTTTTATATTCTTTTAGAATTATTTATTTCATTATTCTATCTCCGGGAATTCACCTCTGAAACTGTGAAGGAAAACAGTCTCTTTCTAAATTACCAGCGAGGCCCTTAGCGGTCGGTGACTTTCCGACTTAGGTACCTCTATCTACATATAAAATACCCTCTGGCTTTTGTGTTTATCTCGGTAGACGGTACCTACCTACATCACAACTACAAAAGCCTACGTTAAAATTACGTACCAAATAATTAATGAAATCACCAGAAATTTAACAACAAATTCAAACCTGTAATTACTTTCACTAAGTCCCAACAACAATACATTACTATTTAGGTTGGTATACCTATTTCCCGAATTTAAGCAGCAAACTTATCCATGATTCGAGATTTCGAATCCCTTGTTTCTCTTCGCAATAGAGATTATAAATCAGTCCTGTTTTCCATACTTAGACAACAGAAAGTTAATTGTATTAACTTGTGGTTTCAACAGGAGTTCCGACCATGTTCGTGAATTTAAGTGGATTAAATCTTAAGTTTGTGGAGGAGACCAAGTGTATAGTTTAGGAAATCTTTGAAAATTATTCCGTCGTTTCTTGGAGTTTGTACTTAGTTGTAAGTGAAATGTCCTTTGTGAACACCGCAAGACAGTATCTTATTCAATAGACTTACAAATTGGGTAGGTTTATTATGAAAAAAACCATAGATGATAGAAGAAGTTAAAACTGTGAACTGTTGCAGCAAGCTTTATCCTCACAATAACATAAGGAACTCTTATTCATCATAATAGCATCAAGGAACTTTCTTGCAGACTCCTAAGGGCCTTACCCCTCCTTAAAGTTCCTTGATAACTTTTGCTCTGAAAACAATATTTTGATAGTCACTGAAAACACGAACAAGCAAAATACACTTAACAAACAAAGTAAGTCCCAAGTATATCCATCGCTGACTTGACAAAAGTATAAACAGATTTAAAAAGATACAAAGGACGAGAAGACTGCCTTCATAAAGAACTCATGTGACATAACATACACTTTCGATCGATTAATCTCAGAACCGATTCGGTTTGTTCCTTATCAGACTCACAAGGCCATTGCAGACCGCCACGACAATGATAGATGGTCTCACACTTGATGAATTGCAGGAGACGTATTTGGGGAACGAGTTGGATGCGATATCGAAACGATACGGAAGTTAGAACGTGTGTGGAGCTAAGAAGATATTACGACAGAATTAAGAACTTGTAAATTTATTTACAAGTTCTTAATTTCATTCCGTCCAACTAATGAGTTGAATATGAATGCAGCAATATTTAGAAGAAGGCCCGAAGCCCAAATTAAAAACCAGGCAGTTTTTAAGTTTAAGCAACTAATCACGTTGGGTCGACGATATCGTCAAATGAAACGTCGCAGGAAGGGACGCTCAGAACCAGGAATTGTGGCAGAAGAAATGGGAGGCTGATACCCAGCAGTGGGTGATTTTGGACTAATATGCTGATAATAGGAGCCGCCGGAGCCGGTGCCGGAGCAGCGGTGGTCCAGTGAGCATGCAGCGGTGGTCCAGTGGTGCCAGCCCCGACTTACAAGCAGTAAGCCGAGGGTTCGAACCCAGGCAGGCGCATTACTTTGTGTAATTTATTTCATCACCGCTGCTCTCAAAATCGGTGAAGGAAAACATCGTGAGGAAACCGGCATGTCCTAGAACTAAAAATTCGAGGATATGTGACATCTACCAATCCGCACTGGGCCCGCGTGGTGGATTACAGCCCACTCCCTCTTATAGAGAGGAGGCCTGTGTCCCAGCAGTGGGAACATTATAGGCTGATGATGATGATGCTGATAATTAATTGATCACCTCTTCTTCTTCATGATCCTGGTTGCTTCGTAGGTTTAGTTTCTGCTACTGCCTTGTATTTCGTCATAAGCAGGTCTTAGAACGGAACAGGTGTTGAGATTTTCACAACAGGAATTTCTCAGGAGCAGCCCGGTACCTGTTTTTGTTCCCGGTTGATGGCAATAGTCGATTACAGAGGACTGCAATTCAGGTATACATTTGCCTACCCCTTCTGGTGGTACAGGCGTGACACCTGATCAATAGTCCCCACAACATGCTGAATTAATGAGATATCTAAAATTCTGTTATGTAATAACAGAATTTTGTTAAGTAAGTACTTAACAGAATTTTGTTAAGTAAGTACTTAACAGAATTTTGTTATGTATTTACTTAATAGAATTTTGTTCAGTAAATACATAATTTTTAATTGTAGGTGTAAGGAGCTTATTCCCACGTGCTCCAAAATTTGGCTCCAAAAAAAAGCAACGGATGAAAATAACTTTTTGTTGACGTTGCTATTTTTTGTCTCTCTCTGGCACATAAAAGTTTGTTACGAGAGAAGTCAATTAAGAATTTTAACAGAAAGTTTTAGGAGGGCAGAATCATAAAGAAGATTTTGGTGCCGCTAAAATGGTCTTTTTAGTGAAAACCCTTCAAAAAGTACTAAGCTTCGATAGTTCAATGTGGTATTTATTCTAACAGTTCTAACACAAAATCTGGGTAGGACCAACATATTGTCAAAGTATTAGGCTTGCAATAATTATACGTGGCTGGTTTGTTACCATGTGTGACTCTTTTCTACATTGTTATGATTTTTTTAATTAGTAAGTGTATTTGTTTACTTAGTTACAATTTTTTTTTTATTCTTATAGCCATAAGTATTGTTTTTCTGTGCCTACCTTGTTTGGGTATAAATGTGAATTAAAAATAAATAAGACCTTCCAGATATTAATTGTGGTTTTTTTTTTGGTAGTTCTCCTGAGTGCTAACTGCACTTGCCAAACAAAAAGTTTACCAGAAGGGAATGAATACGCGCATACTCAAAAGTTGGCGAAACGAGACTCAACAGTTACGAAACGGCACTTTTGTGATGGTATTTTGTTTAGTTGGTGAAATGGGAAACTTACCAGATGGGAAGTAGCCGATTTTATGCATTGCTCTTTTGTTTTTTTTGAGCGCGTTCTAATAAGCCGTATAGGGGTATGAAGAATAGGGTGTAAACTTCATAACCCAAAAAGGAGGAAGGAGGTTCCTCCAGCCAGACAGATGTTGGCGTCAGGTTTTCCTATATATACTCTTAAGCCGCGGATAGCTTTTATAGAGCGAATCAGTATTTTGTCGTTAGTTCTTCGTTTACTCTAGTACGTTTTGCACAATCTTGCTGTAGTACTTATTTTCTCTTTACTCCAGACGGATTCTTATAATGAATGGCTGAGTTGTAATGGTTGAGTTGAATGATGGCTGATCCATTCGTCATGTTCGTGAACGGGCGCTATCAGTTGTGCCTGGTCATCTCTTAGTTGCCACGGCTTATTTCGAACTAATTATTTTATTTTTTAATTTTGTTTTTTATTTTACTATGGACACTTTTAACGTGCGCGTCTTGCTACATCGTTCTCACATAATGTACCATCTCAACATGAATGATGTAACCGAGGCTTTTGTAACAAGATTCTGATTTAAAAGAGTGTCCATGGAGTTTCTTGCCCATTCTTCTCCATAAAGATCTACGCTTTGGAATGGGCAACTACAGTACATTCACAATTATTATGTCTTGTGACTGGGACTGTAGCTTCATTTTTATTGTTGTTTGACTATTCAAAAGTGCCTGTAATTGGCTTACTTGAAATAAATGATTTTGATTTGATTTGATTTGAATCCAATATCATTTTTTTCATCCATGCCATTGACTTTTTACTTGATACTCTTCACTATGGTCAATTTCTCGCAACTTCACGAGACTTGTCGAATTATCGTTTCCCAGAATAAGCCTACTGTCGGAGTCTGTCCAACAAAAAACAAATTGATCGGAGATGAGCTCCGACTTTTTATCGTTTATCTTGAAAAGTGTGTCGAGATTGTCTCGAGATTGATGCGTTCATTCCAACATTTACTCTTTTAATAGATTTTAAGTGATCATTTGATTTATAGTTATTTTGGATTGGCCTTGTCTGGGGTTTTTTCTGTTTTGGTTTGTGGGATACTAGGTAACAGAATTCTGCTATCTGTTGTACAGGAACACTTTCACACCTGTTGAGAATGTTTGGAATAGTCGCATTTGTATTACGAGAAGAAGATTTTTCAGTCATTAAAACACCGCATTATCAGTTATTAAAAAGAAAACATCAGAAGCCATTTATAATCTAAATTTTAATGATTTTGAAACATCCAGATCTAAATAGATATAATATTCTGTCTAAAACTTTTAACAGTTCAATAATAAATCTAAATAACGTTTTATACGAAACTAACGAAAATATCAATATTTTACTTGTGCCTAAATGTGCCCATAGATATTCTAATTCTTCGCAGTTTAGGAGCAAATCATTTGTGAATTGTTACATAAATAATATTCTAGAATTCTAGAGATATCGCAGAGGAGGCTGTAAATATGCTAACTTTAGGCACTTAGAAGGCTGTATCTCATTTTGAACTAAAATTAGAGCGTTCAGACGTTGGTACTTTACTTCTACTTGAAGGAGTTAATTTTGTTGTTACATTTCTAAGCGTCATTTAATACGTAACATGGACTATTGAGCATGAAGTCTTGGGTTGGATTCCTAGGTCGGGCAAAGTCTGAATGGGTTTAGGTTAGCCAGGCTGTTTCCGCACTTAGCCTCTTTGTTGGATCATTGTACGTCGTGTAAATGGGGTTTTTCATCAGGAATTTCTAAGTAGCAACCACGAAATTTGGAATTGTGCCCGGTTGATGACAATTGGTCTGGGTTTTATAACGGGTACACCTTTCCTAACCCTTCGGAGATTATGCGGGTGATGTTATGTTATATAATGTTATAATTAATGTGATTTTTTGTTTAGTTACGACGTTCTGTAAGCACAAGCGGGCACCTGGTTTTAATTGGACACACTTGCTAAGTTGACCAAAATAGGCATTGTAGGTGTTCGACTCCTAAAAACATGTTTTTTAAACGTCCCAAATCTCTCTTAGTTAGTCTTAGTTTTAACTGTAATTTGGTTAATTTGTCTAAGCTAAGCCTTAGATTAGCAGAGGAATAAGAAGGCCAAGACAAAGCTACATTCTATAAGTAATAACTACGAGTAAGGTAGAAAAGGTATTTGATTAACATCAGTGGCGTGCGTAGGGGCCAACAACGACCAGCCCAGAAGCAGACTGTTCGGAAACCTTAAGTTTTGCAAAGTAGTATAGCTTATAAGGGCAAGTCAAGCTTCTAGGCTTATATGAAAGTACCGCCACTCAATTTACTCGTCATCAACCTATAATGTTCCGACTGCTGTGATACAGGCCTCCTCTCTATGAGAGGGAGTGGGCTGTAATCCACCACACGGGCCCAGTGCGGCTTGGTAGATGTCACATGTCTTCGAGTTTTTAGTTCTAGGACATGCCGGTTTCCTCACGATTCTTTGCCTTCACCGTTTTTGAGAGCAGCGGTGATGAGCTAAGTTACAGAAAGTAATGCGCCTGCCTGGGTACGAACCCACGGCTTACTGCTCGTAATTCGGGGCTGCCACCACTGGGCCACCGCTGCTCTCACTGGGCCACCGCTGCTTTCTGGGCCACCGCTGCTCTCTGGGCCACAGCTGCTCTAAAATTTACTTACGCTACAGATTTTTTTTCAAAGTAGCTGCGTAAATAAAACGTTGTTTAAGCGATTGCCTTTGTCTCAGCCCTAAGATTTCTTTTAGAAATAACATAAAATTGAGACGCAAAAACATCGCAAATATTCAAACAAATCAACATAATTTATGAATACTTAAGCATAAATCACACAGTTCTATATGAGGCACCAGAATTTTATTTTGCCAATCACTTCCATTCCGTTGGATCCGCACCTCATCATTTTTTTCAGGATTGTAAGGAGCGCCACACATATACACACGCTATTATGCACTACATGAGGCCCGCGGCTTCGCTTGCTTTTATGTTGAGTGGAAAAGTACTGCCTATTTTAGCCCTGCGTCTTTTTCATCTCTTGCTTGTCTATACATATGCTTTGCTTGTCGATTTCAAGAAGTTTACTTCCTTAATATATTTTGGTTGTCATTCTACGAAAGATTTAAAAATGTGGGTTGGTATTCAAGGTTTAATCGGTCCAACATTCTTCAGACTAGTGAACTTCGGGTACTGAATAACGCACTTCAGGATTATATTTAAGATATAATGCCATTTGCAGATCATTTCCTGAGATTGCAGCTCCAATAAGCTGCTTCGCTATATCCAGCTTTTCTCCTTTATCATTAACCCCTCACCATTTTTAGATAATCGTTCTTGTAGTTGGATCGTTAAGGACTCTATTGCCGTGTTCAATCATCCAAGAATGAGCTGGAATCTTCAACACCTAGGTATTCTAGGTATTCTAAACATTCTATTCATTTAATGAGTTCCAACAGAAAGGCAAAAAAATACACAGAAAAAATTAAACCACTGATTTGTATGTTTTCTTAGAAATATTCGCTCCATTTCCTTTAAGGATATTAAAGAAAATTATTTTCTATTTCACCTTATACCGTGGAAAGTGCTAACAATCTACATAAATTAGGAAACTCTTCACCTTCTAAACTGAAATTCAGATAGCGTCAGGAGAAGTTAAATTTATTAAATTTCTAAGAAATGCTGCGTTGATTTCGGGTTATTTAGTGGTGTTCGTGAGAGCGGAATGAGCGAAACATAATTTAATTTTCGTATAAATTATTTGGTTAAAACCACGTGACGTGTAATATGTCGCTTGCCAATTATAGTGTTGAAATTTAGAAAATTAATATTGAAGTGTCACGTTTTTGTGTGGGGGATGCTATACGACTTATTTACGCGACTGTGTTAGACGGTTAGGTTAGCACGAGCTGTCGAGGAGCTCGTGGCTAAATAATAACAGCCACACGGGTCTATCTTTAAGGTTAAGCCTTGCTTGCCGAGGTTGTTCCGTGGATGGGTCACCAAAATTACTGAGTTTCCTCCGTACCTCGGAAAGCTCGTTAAGCCGTTGGTCCCGTCTGTCATTTGTAGATCTATGACAGTCGTTACGAGTAGTCAGAAGCCAAAAATCTGACATCCAGTCTTACTAAGGGGTATCGTATTACCCAGTTACTGGGTTGCAGGAAGACGATGTAAGGGTTTATATTATGCAAAGACACGGGTTATCGTTCATTTGAATTTAATACTAGACTTCACCAAAGCACACTAAAATCAAAAAAACATAATACTGCACTTTTCTCAAAGAGTTGTCTCGGCATGGGTCCAAAGATTTATAATAAACTACCAAAAACTCTAAAAAGCATGACCAACATAAACCATTTTACATCGCAACTTAAGAAATTCTTGATTGAAACGGCTTACTACTCTATCAATGAGTTTTTAGATGATAGAAGCATAAAATAAAAAAATGTCCGATCCACTTGTTATTCTATCTTGTTTACGACGTTACTTGTTTGAAACAGTTTTATTTAGTTTGTTTTGTAGTTTTTATACCTAATTTGTACGCCTTGCAAGGCAAAACATAGTGATAAACACCAATTTTTTATACCATGTACCATATTACCTATGTTCGACAAATAAAATACTTTGACTTTGACTTTGAATATTTCAGCTTCGAAACAAACATTCGGTTTCTGCAAAATGCAACGCATTAAACGAGCGAGAGAGTACGAAAATAAGTGTATGACTGAGTTAAAAGATCTAAATTACAAACTGTAAGGTTGGCAATGCATTGTGAAACCCTTGGTGTAACAGATTTCTACAGTTTCTTCACGTATATTTTCTTCTTCTTAGTCATTAACTCTTAAAAGAGTGGTCGTGGTCATGGGACGTTGCCCAAAACTACAGTCGCAGCCTTCGGGATCCTTTTCCCCGGTCTCTATTGGCCGCATGGCGAGCACAACTAGCCACATTGATCTCGGTAATAGACATAATGGGTTTTGACGTGACAACGTCTTATAAATTGGTTTGCCGGGTGACACTTCAAGAAACTGCGTTACGCTCCGCTCACGTTATGCGCTCACAATGAGAGCGAGTGAGAGGCACGCGTGCCTTTCACTTTTTATGTCTGTCTCTCTCGCTCTTAGGCGGGCTAACCATGCCCGAGTGGAAGGGACGCGTGCCTCTATATATGTATATTTGTATATAAATACGTATGTATGTGTAAAGGTAAAAATAAAATTTTGTTAATATGAAATTCAGTGCGAGATTCTTTGTATAAATTAATGTTTTAAATATAATTCTTTGTATAAATAAATGTTTTAAATTGTTACTATTATTTCATCCTTCTTCCTACTATACGAATGAATATTCACATTAAAATTATTTTACCACTCAAAGTCGTTGTCACGTAAAACTTTCGCCCGTATACCGACTTTACAGGCAACCAATTTTTTTTTTTATATTTTTTTATTTAATTTGTACTTCATACTTTTTTATTCTTAAATTATTTTTTCTTAGCTTTAACCGTTCCACTCCTTTGCATAGGTCTCCTCGCATTCCTTCCATTTTTCACGGCGTTGCGCCTCTTCTCACTAATTAACGAAAACAAGGAGAGTTTTTAAAATCCCAAGCCTTTAGGGCTTAGGCAGGGAGTGCTGCTCCCCCCCCGGCGATGCCCATGGTGACAAGTGACAAAATTTCAAATTTCGAATCAACCAGACCCGTAGAAGTTGTTTGTATCCCTTCATAAACTAGAAAAGAAGTGATGACCTTCAAACGGTTGAGCAGATTTTCTCAAAACATAGCTAAGAATACTCTCGATTAAAACACCTTTCAAACGAAACCAATTTCATCAAAATCGGTTCATTCTTTTAGGAGCTACGATGCCACAGACAGACACACAGATACTCACGTCAAACTTATAACACGCCTTTTTCTTTTGGTCGGGGTTTAAAATTATCAATGAAAAAACAGTAATGAAGGATTTAACTAGTTTCCATTAGGTGGGCCATCGATGTGTTTATCTACCACATAAGATTCGTGTGAAGTAATACACTTGTTAGTGTTCCATAGACTGAAGCAGTTTCCATTAAGTACAGGAAGAAATATGGCGGAAGGCTGTGGCGTTTTAAGTGCTAAACCGCTAAGCTTTTTACCAGTTTATTCTTCAACCAAAATTAGTACTTATTTGCTAGGTATTACGGAAGATAGTTAAATATTTATAGAAGTAAACAAATTTATGCGCGTTCTTTACAGAACATAGAAACGCCTGAAATACATGCATATTTAATTTTCGCACTTACTCTATTGCTATTCAATTTTGAAACATATGCCTCTGCCTTTTACGGTATATTTTCGCATGTCATTGATGTAATGGTGAATATATGAACGTGTATGTGGGTTTCAATATCAGCCTATATCTTGAGATTGACAGTTCGTATTACACCAGATGTCATAAAACGTTCTCAAAGCTTGTAAATATTAATGTGGTTATGTTTATTTTAATGGTAATGGGCTTATATTCCGAAATATAAATGGGTTAGTAGGATCGGTACTCGTGTTTGAATATAAAATACCAGAGTTCACGTTATAGGTGCTTAGGTGTGCATGAAGATGTTTATTTTCAAATAAATCGAAAGCACAAGTATCAAAGACCAGCCTTTCCCCACAGCTTCCGCTTAAGGAGGTCGGAAATTATCCTCCAAGAACGTTCTGCCGGGCAGCTGCTGCTTGTAGCCTACCTGCGTGCAAAATTTCATCGGGATCCATTTAGCCATTGGGGCGTGAAAAATAAGACACTGTTAGAGTTACTTTTACATTTATGATATTTGTATGGCTTTAAGCCCTCAAAATAAATGGCCTTACGTTCCTAGAGTAAGAGTAACAGTCTTATCAAACTCGTCATACAAGGTGTTGTTTTGCATCCTCGTCAAAATTCAGCAGGTTGTCACACAAGACATAAATAATCAATTTAAATTACAGTACCTAGTTATTTTTTATTAAACGCAGATTTTTATAGGGCGAGGATCAGATGAGCCGCGTTCAAAACACGGGTGGTTCACACTTACAGATTTTCGAGAAATAAGAAAAATATAAAAAATCCCTACCCATTTTATTATTGATTCGTGTCGAGAATCATTAGCATAGTTACCTCCTTGAATTTGACGAGGATGCAAAACAACACCTTGTATAATTTTACATCTCTGAAAAACGACCATTTTCAATAAACAAGAAAAACCAACCAAGGTCTCTGAATGCCATCTTCAACCCTCTACAGTTGCATTAAGCTGAAGCAATCATTTCAACACCGAATCCATCAGAGTAAGCCAGTGATCCTGAATTAGAACTCTTTGGTATTAACGGATTCCGAAGGGGGTGGAGCAGGGGTGTGGGTAAGGGGTGTTGATGGTTCAAGAAATAAGGGGATGTGGAATTGGGTACTTGAAGAACTGGTTTAGGTATTGGTAAGTTTGTGGTAATTTATTTTTATGGGATTTAGGGTGGAGAGATGGGGATGGATTTAAGTCAATGGAGGATTTAGATGCTTCATGTTGAAAAAAAATTGATTGTTTACTTACTTCATAGACTTACTATATTTTCCTCAATATAGTAATATATTTCATTGATATAGATATCTTTTAGCCAGCTACTGACGGTATTATATCATTTTTCTTGTCATCATACAGCTGAGCGAATGAAAAAACACCTTTTATGACAAAAATATAGGCAGAATAATGCAATATTTTTCTCATCAAACTTGTTATGACTCCAAACCCAACCGCAACTTTATACTCCTTTCAAAAAACAAGAATTACAACCCCACTCTAAAAGTATTTACACGAGATTTATGACTGTCTATGACGTATTCATCTCGGTGAAACAAACAAGTGGGTACTTAGACAAGTTCAAGGTATCTGCCTTCCCTTTTTTAACGAAAACATGCCTGGATTGTGAAAAAATCATAACTCGCGCATTTGTCTGGCGGAAGCTACTGTCTGGCCAGGTCAACACTGAGATGTACGAAGGTTTTTTTTAAAAACTGGCTTTTTCTTACAAATCACGTTGAATGGCAATGCTGGCATGCAGGCTTTTGGATACTTTTCACTTGTTATTATTTATTTTCGACAAAATTACTTCACATTTTTTTTTATTTCTTGCTCAAAATGTGTTTCAAAATGTTTGTCTTGTTTGTGTGTGTGTGTATGTGTGGTTTATTTAAAGCCAGTTAATTTCGTTATAGGTACATATGTTTCAGAATCAAAGAAAAATCCGTAAAAATCGAATAGAGCCCACTGAGCTTTGATAAAGTATATTTCACTAGAAGTATAGTGAAGAGTAAATTAAGAAAGTATGCTTACGTTACGCACCATGCAATGTGTGTCATTGAAACAATATTTTCATACTAGTCATATGAAAATACCTACAGTTTGGGATTGGATTTCGCGACTGGAAAACAGAACAAAAATGTGGATACCTGGAATTGGATCCGCTGAATACACGGTGTAAATCACCTCATCACGAAGCCGTCAACCAAGCATTCTGTACATGAAACTAAGTAACATTACGCAAAAATTATTGCTGGGGAACGACTTTTTTTTGGGGGGTGTAAAATCATGTTTTGTGGTAGAACTCAATGTAACGAACGCACTCAAAACATTGTGCTGATGGACGGATTGAATAGTACGCGGGTCGTGGAGGTGTTTAAAGTAAAAATCTTACATTAAAAACTTGTATTTAAAAAAATACTTGTCAAAAAGTTGGAACTTTGACCCCTAATATCTCCGTAGCTAGAAGGTTCCCAGGTATGGTGTAGAACAAAAAAAAAATCGCAATGACAGGGAGAACCAGTGCCTTTCGGCTTCGTTAAGAGGTGTTTTACACCCTTTATATGCCGGTTATTCCACGAAGGTTTTAAAATCTCCCTTTGAAACTCTGCCCGTGACGTTACCAAGTGAAACTGTATTATTCAAAAACAATCCCTGCCCTGAAAAAAGGCTCACATATTTCCAGTATAAATATTATGTAGGTCGGTATTATGTACCTTTTGTTTCTAAGATCCGAGACGCAAATTAATATTTTAAGCTCGTACCTTGATTTGAGACGCGCCTACAAAGGGAGGGAAGGCTCCAAAATATTAAACGTCTATAAATCTGAAAGATTTTACATAGTTACGAGGAAAAATGTTTTACGATGGTCTCCAAAGGTATCGGATTATATTTTAAAGGTTTGCGGAATGTATTTTGTAGTTTTACGGAAATTGGAGCTGTTGAAAACTGAACGAGGGGAAATGAAAGTACCAGAAAGTTCCTGGCATAAAATACTGAGTTGAAGAAGAAATGTTGAGACTCAGCCCTACGCCAGGTGATTCGTTTATAATAAGTGGTTTTTGTAAGTTATTACTGAGAATGCTGATGATATTGTTTACCTATGTTTAAGAGATAGAAAAAAGCATATCCTAAGTATATCTAGTATTTGAATAGTTTTTCTTTTTAAACTGACTTTATCACGCAATAGTATGAGCAACAAAACATTGCATCATGCTTGTTTTGTAGAGTGCTAGGCAGATGTGCAGAACACTTCGTCATCCTATTAAAACAAGCCATTAAAATAAGTATATCGATACAAATACACCCGATATTTTACCTAATGAGAAAATATAATATTGATCCTCCACTGCAATGACGTCCCATGTATATTTCGCATCCGGGACATTCGTCGCAGTTATTAATCAACAGATTTGAATTTATTCGCTTAGTGAAATCCGACTGATTGAAAGCCTGAAGTTTGTGTCAACTCATAGATAATGAATGTACGCACGTTTCTCATTTTGGAAATATATGAGGGTATTTAATCTTTCTGGTTATAAAGGAAATAACAGTGACAGAACGTACGTATATTATGTAAAAGCGTTTATGTACAGTATTGTTTATAGGATTAATTTGCAACTTTTGAATTTTATGTTAAAGCAAACTTTAACCGAGTGATAACAATGTGTATAACCACAAACTGTGCATGTGGTGTTAGCCTTTAATTAATTGTTACACTTATAAATGCAGGTGAAATGATATTATAAATGTACTGTGTAAACAATTGTTGGCTAACCAAATAAATAAATAAATAAATAAACTTTATGACATGTGGCAATTCGTTGACAACACGATATTATGAGAGAGCAGCGGTGACCCAGTGGTGGCAGCCCCGACTTATGAGCAGTAAGCCGTGGGTTCGAACCCAGGCAGATGCATTACATTGTGTAATTTATTTCATCACCGCTGCTCTTAAAAATGGTGAAGGAAAACATTATGAGGAAACCAGCAAGTATTAGAACTAAAAATTCGAAGACATGTGACATCTACCAAACCGCACTGGGCCCGCGTGGTGGATTACAGCCCACTCCCTCTCAAAGAGAAGAGGCCTGTGTCCCAGCAGTGGGAACATTATAGGCTGATGATGATGACGTATAGTATGACCAATTTAAGTGTGCAGCTCAATGTGGCGTTGCTTGTCAATTAAATTTCAATATGTCAATATGTGTTACAAATCATCGATATGTCAAACTTGGTAAAGACGCCAGCACACCAAGCTACAACGATCTGTCAAATTTCTTTAATAGATTTTCAACGTTATCGTTATACAATATGGTTCAAGGTTCATTAGGAAAATTTGACAGTTCCAGGTAGCTTTACCTGCTAGCGTCTGTACAATTATTTTAATTCTGTGTTTTTTCGCCTGCACTGATAACTTGGATGAAGATTACAGAGGTCTCACATGGCGGTATAACAGCGAATCACGAAAAGTTGTTCATGTTGTCAAAGCTAATCGTGTTTTAAAAGCGTAGACACGAATTGGCAATACTGGTTCTAGCTGAACGAATATGAATCTCCCTATGGGAACTAAGAATAAAAAGCGTGTGATATATATGTCAACGCCTGTAATATGTGTACATATTACAGGCGTTGACATATACAAAATCCTACATGACGCACATACATACAAACAGTCCCCAACGTTATTGCCGTTATGTCTGCGAGTACATTTTTCTTCGGGTGACACGGAAAATGAAATTCCTTTTCTTTTTACCTTACTGTATGAGGTATGTAGGTGATATCATGTTGAAAACTGTCCCGTGTTATGTGTTTTTAACCCCAGACCAAAAAAGAGGGGTGTTATAAGTTTGACGTGTGTATCTGTGTGTCTGTCTGTGGTATCGTAGCTCCTAAACGGATGAACCGATTTTGATGAAATTGCTTTCGTTTGAAAGGTTTTTTAATCGAGAGTGTTCTTAGCAAAATTTCAATAAAATCTGATCAGCCGTTTGAAGGCCATCACCTCTTTTCTAGTTGATGGGAAATTAACAATTTCCACAGGTCTGGTCGATTCGAAATTTGAAATCTTGTCACTTGTCACCATGGGCATTGCCAGGGGGGGTGGATGCTACCCCCCCCCCTCCCACCAGAAAGTTTTTTTTTTTAAATTTTTGCTGTTTTCGTTAATTGGCGAGATGACATGCAACACCGAGAAAAGTGGAAGCAATGGGGGAGGCCTATGCCCAGTATTGGGACAGTCAAGGCTAAGATAAAACAATGTAAGTTTAAAAAGCATGAAATAAAAATAAAAATAAAAATTTAAAAAACCCCCGACACAAAAAACCTCTAAAAAAACAAAAATAAAATAATCTAAGCGTCTTAGCGTCGGGGGACCGCTAAGTAGACCGCTTAGTACAAGCACATAACAAAGCGGACCCCCGACGCTTTTCTAGCTTCAGATATTTATGAATGAAGAGCATTAAAGCTTTTGCTGGCTGGGTAGATGTTTATATCATGGTTTTGCGTTGTTTCATAGCTAATTGTTTCATTGATGTTTGTTTCACATAAATTGTCTCTCATATTATCATTTCATAGAATAATCAATACGCAGAGTACTTACTTTGAAGAGATTTAATTCATCGATTTTTATTTCAAATAAAGTTTAATGTTAGAATATTAAATCAAATATTCTTTATGCACATATTGTTTGTTTCATATAAAACTTATTACCAATAATAACATTTTATCGAGAGACAGTTTCCAAAATTCATACCTTTTAAAAATGCATACCCTCCTCCGTGCAAGCAAGCATGCAACATGTAGCGTGCACGCAAGCTTCATTCAAGCAAATAGTACTTGAAACAAAATATTCGAAATAAAAATACAAAGAAAAAAAAAATATGTGAAACATTTTCTGGGAAACGAAATTCTATAAAATTTCTGTCTGCGAAACAAAGGGCACCGTTTATCTTAGCTGGACAAAAAAGTAAAGTACTATTTTTGCTAGCCGATTTTATTTGAGCACTGTTCCAGAAAACAACCGAGAAAATGTTTGAGAGAATTTAGTTTTTCAAAGGCTTATAGAAAGCTATTTTTTTTTGTACTGAACCTCATAGTTTTGAGCAAAAGTACCCTGGCCTTTTATTAGATAAACTTGACACGAATGGATTAAGATGGCTTCAAAGAAATTAATTTGAAATGTATTTATTTCACCAGATGTATGAACGTAGACGAAGTATAGGAGTATTTAAGGAATGTTCCTGAACGTACCGTGGCATTCTTTAGTCGCTGCCTTCCGCTATGGGAGAAATGTATAAGTTTAAATATGAATGCATCTAGTTAATTGAATAAGTTTAATATTTATGTGACGTTTCTTGAGGTCAATAACAATGCGTTTTGGCTGAATCATGGCGATGAAGAACATACCACTATCTCGCTTTAGTCAATGGTTATGTTAACACGAATAAACACATCCGAACTAAATTTCAGTTACCGTTTCAAATGCTTGGCCTACAACACATCTCCAAAATGAAATGCCTCCAATGACAAGTGGCCCTATCTATCAACGCTTCCAGAACATTAAATTCGTTAGATTTTATGACGTGAATGTGAGCGTTTCTTTACGACATTTCCTTCATGATTGAAACCAGTGATAAGTTGTATTTTACGCCCCTGTTCCTTTTTGTTCATTGCCTTTCAAAGTAACCAAATGAAATGTAAGGGAAGCTTGTACGGTCTTTCCACTTTTACATACCATAACATCACGCCTGTAATCCCAGAAGGGATAAGCAGAGGTGTACCTAATAGTACAATCACATTTAGGCAGTTATGTTCCAGTGCCATGTCAAAGGGGGCGAGCCTATTGCCATCAACTGGACTCAAATCCAGACTCCGTGGCTGACTGCGAAATTCCTGGTGGAAACACCCAATAACCAGTACCTTAGTGCTCTCTTATCGCAATGTATTGTTCCATTAAGTATTTTGTGTGTGCACATAAATAAGTAATAAATAAAAATAAATAAAGTAACACTTTTCGTGACCAGGGAATCGAACCCAAGACCACTACTAGACCAACGAGGCAGGTTTTTCGAGGTTTATCAGTTTTGTAAGCGCTTTGCAACGACTCGTATAAATTGGCTCACAACAGGCAGGAATTTCTCAGCTGTAGACCGGAGTTTGGAAGGTTTTGGTATGATACCCCCGTACCTCGGGTAAAAGATTAAGGGACTACTCACACTTATTCAGCTCCATTCGCGTTTTGCTGAACGATTTTGGTCACACTTAGGGACTACTCACACTTATTCAGCCCCATTTGCGTTTTGCTGAACGATTTTGGTTAGACTAAGGAACTACTCACACTTATTCAGCTTTATTCAGCTTATGCCCATAGAAAACAACGATTATGTATGGAGACGCGTACGCATCCGTTCAGCTTTCCGCGTCTATTCAGCTTTCGCGGAAAACAAGTATAAAATGAGGACAAATGTGTTATTATCATGCGAGTGCTAGAGATAGAGTTCAGCGCTGTTCTGCCGCGTTCAGCGCTGTTCCGCCGAGAAGCAGAACTGTATAAGCGTGACCAAAATCGTCAAAATCGTTCAGCAAAACGCGAATGGGGCTGAATAAGTGTGAGTAGTCCCTAAGCCGTTGGTCCTGCGCTTGATATCTTTTCGGACGTGTCGGATTGCCGTCCCATCGTACTATGAGAGTGCGGAAACAGAGAGTGCACCTGTGCCTGCGCACACACGCCAGCACTATAATATCTTCCGCGCCAACGGCTAATCTCCACTAAGATTGGCCGCCGTGACCGAAAACGATCAGGCGGACTATATAATTGGCCAGTTAAGTCTAAGACTGGAGTTCCTACGGATAAAATCAATTACCTAACTCATAGAAAAACCGATAATTTGCCACTTATAAAACACCGTTATTTGACAAATGCCTCTCCATCCATACTCCACATTCGTTCCCAAAACATCTATCCATTTACTACATAAACCAGCACGCCTTTATCAGCTGAAACCATCTGCGAAAAAACAGAAGCGATATCAATACCGCACTAATAGGGGGCGTGCACATCGAATGCGCGGTAATCTGAACCCACAGTTCCGGATACAACCCTAATACGCGCAGTAAATCAGCTGGATCGTGCGGATGTAACGAAAGTTATGGTACCACCATAAATTCTGTGTATTGACTACGGTTTGACCCATATCTGCGATCGTGTGTGCTGGCTTTCAGTTGTGGTCAGTTTTTGTTAGTTTTGTGTCGTTTTGATGTAGCTAGTTGCTTCCGATATTGGCCGGTTTGTATATTTATATGGGTTTTTCACGAACGAAAAAACTGAGACATTAAAAAACTGATAAATGGCACGGTGGGCCAAAGCTAACAACACCGTTATCTTTTTACAATAACCAACAACAACATAACAACAACAAGTGTCGATACAGTTGTGCAATGTATTAAAACTTGGCAATTTTGTCTTTTTCTTTAAGGCGTCACTGAGACCACAGTTTTTCTATGAAATATCTTCTGTTAGAGGTTTCTATGACATTATATTATATAGGAGAGCAGCGGTGGCCCAGTGGTAGCAGCCCCGACTTACGAGCAGTAAGTCGTAGGTTCGAACCCAGGCAGGCGCATTACTTTGTGTAATTTATTTCATCACCGCTGCCCTCAAAAACGGTGAAGGAAATCATTGTGAGGAAACCGGCATGTTCTAGAACTAAAAATTCGAAGACATGTGACATCTACCAACCCGCACTGGGCCCGCGTGGTGGATTACAGCCCATTCCCTCTCATAGAGAGGAGGCCTGCATCCCAGCAGTGGGAACAATATAGGCTGGTGATGATGATGATGATATTATATAGAATCTTTCCAAAAATAGTATAGTTGTTTAGTCATATGTGTGTCTGACCATTTGAGACAGCAAGATGTCATATCTATGAATTTTTTCAGCTCTAATCATTGGCAGTGCTGTGTAATATTTAGTCTGGCTCATATTCTTCCACATTCCACTTTTTATAACTCTCTCCATTCAATCAGGGAAAAATCTTCCCACCATTGCTTTCGCAATTTGCCGCAGACGCAACTTTCATGCCATATCAATTAAAGTCAAAATTCTACTAAGTCTCCGACATAGTTCATCACACAACGTAAGTCGTAAATACAAGCGCAAGGAAACCATAGTCTACTAGATAGGCACTAGCATCCTGCCGCCATATTTATGGCAAACGTGTATTCTTGGCCCCATTAACATTGCTTAGATTGCTCGCTCCGTTTAAATTGCCTTGCGATTTTAGGAAAGGGTTCTCTTGTGACATTTTGTAGGTCTAAAACTAAATAATAAATTTAATATATTTCTCTCATAATCATAAACAGTATATAGTCAAAATATCACTACATAGAGACTGGTGTCTGTTTTAGGTAAAACCTGTATTATAGATTACCAATCATTATTGTTATAATTTCTAGCGGCTACATTGAGAAGCATAATTGCGCAACATAGTCCCTATGCTTTCATTTGGCAAATTTAATTCTATTCGTTGAGCCCTATGTTTCAAAAACTATGTTTTACAATCAATAGAGGATTTACCCACTGTTTGGTATAGACCTCCCCTTTCTTCTGTAAAGCTTCCGTCTACCATCCAACTGTTTTCCCAGACTTCACAACGAATCCAGAGCGACTTTGGAGGGCCCAAGTTTTTTGGCCTTACCTTGACTACATATCAATGCAAAAGTTGTTGTTGAACTGTCAGGCCTCTGCCTCGAATCTTGCGGGCAGCGGGGCGGCGGCGGCGGCGGCGCGGGAGCGGCGCGGGCAACGGAGACCCGTTCTCGAAACCAGGCGGGCAGATCGCGCGGCACTATAGCGGCGTAGTGTTGTGTTCGTGGTTGTGTCGTCGAGATATTTGTTTTTATTCGCGAACGAAATGTCTGAACAACGGCGACAACATCTTTTTGATTCAAATTTATTCCTAACGTTCGATTTATCAACATCAGAACACTGCAATACAGACGCGCGGGCGGTCACCGCTTGACTGGAGTGCACCGCTCGTTGCCCGCCCCCGCCGCGCCGCTGTTTTCGAGGGCCGGTTTTGAATATACGCATTAGATCCTACCGCTCCCGCGCCGCCACCGCTGCCGCCCCGCTGCCCGCAAGATTCGAGGCAGAGGCCTCAAGGTGAAAATGATTGATATCTTTTAGAATAAATTGTATGAAGGCTTTGTCAAACTGGTACGGACTAATTGCAGACCGGCTAAGGACATGGACAGCTCCAAACAAACTGAAGTATCAGTCAGTGTCCGTATCCGCGTGCCGAAGCCACTTCCGCGACTTGTCCATACTGGTATGACCAACCTTTTACATTAGTAATTAGGCTGGAGCTAATTAACGTATTTTATTTCTAGTATATGTATTCTTATTCACTGTATCTATCCAAACTCATCTCTAAAATAACAAAGAAAATTAAACAATAACACAATCTTCCCTATCGCTTGTACACGTAAAAGATTATTGAATATTTCGCCCCGACGAGGAAAATTCTATATTCATTGCCTATGTTATATTATTTAAGGGAAATAGGGTCAGAGGCGAAGAAAAATAAAAGATATCTTTAGCTCCGGATAAAGTCCAGCGTATACGAAAGTGGCATATCTCCGGAAAATCCGTTTAGCTTTTTACGAGGGTTAAAATGACAAGGCGTCCATGGAAGAGAAATTTTGGTGATAGGTTGATGACATTGTTGCAATTTGGGAAAACATGGATGAGGCTAGCACAGGAACTAGAGATTGGCAGAGGGTGAATTTGGACTATGGATGATGAATAATGATGAAATATCATTGATGGTAACGGAGTGGAAATGGTAATTTGTGGTGAGATTAATGTCTGCTCTTCCTCACTGGACTGGTGTGGTAGAATAAGTATTTGTCCGGAACCTTCTTTTGTGAGGCAGGTGTCTAAAGAGAGACGTTTATGCGCTGGAACTAAGAACCTTTGCGAGTAGAACTGAAGAACCGAGCCTCAGGTCTACGATCTGACAGTAGATGTCATGAACATATCACCTTTATTTTACGCCTTTTATTACCGAAAATTTAGTCTGTCTGAGATGTACCTATTATATTCCACCACAAGGTGTTATGGTATACCACCAGGTAGGTAACTAGGAAAGAAAAGATGGTTATCGAGAACGTATTGATTTACGATTCGAAACAATAAACGCGATGTTTAGACATGTGCCATTTTCGATCTGGCAAGCGGTATCAGGGTTGTTGAACCTTTTTGCATGAGCTTCAGCAATTTGTGTGTAATATTGAAGGCACGAAACTTTTGATGACAACCTGATAGTTTCGGATATTAATAAAGCCTATAAAGCACAAAATAATAATGTGGCTCCATGTTATGATTATTATGTTCTCATCAGTTTTGATATTCGTGTGAACACACACGCATTATGGGGTTGAGCTTTCTGTACATGAATGGGGTTAGTTGGTAATTTACTATATTAACTTAAATGAAATCATTACGTAACGGTTTGTAAAATGTTAATGTTCAATAGTAGGTACCCATCCACACACGTTTTTAGCTCAGTAATGTTTACACTTCCATTGAGGCATATTTATTTTGAGAGCAGCGCACTATGGAAAATCGTAGAACAACTGCTGATTAAAAATGGGTTTTGTCAATGTCGCTACTGGCATATTTTATTTATTTTACTCAATAGTTTAAGGACCAAACTAGAATATAATATCAAAAAATTATACATATTATTAGAAATGTTTTTTTTACAACTCTACAAACTTTATAGTTTTGACGGACGTCCATCTTAAGCCCGTTCACTTCATCACTTTCAAATTGATTTTATCATTATACGTTACAGGAAAAGGTATAATGTATTATATATTTCTGGAAACCTCGTCTTTTGAAGAATATGAAACACCTATTATGTATTTAATATTATATTAACGTTTACCTTAAAATAATTGCAAAATAAATAATGGTAAAAAAAAAGTTTATTTAAAGTTCATCGAGACTTTTGACAGTTACCCATGTTTACCCATGCTTTACATTTAATGTTGATTTGTAGCCTAGCTATCCATAAACATGATCAAATAAAAAAAAGTTGCGAATATTTGCGATTTTCGGAGTTATTTGTAAAAATGTGATAAAAGTCAGGGAACAGAAAACCGCTCGCTATCTATTGCGGTTTGAAATGTTCCTGTTTACATCAATAGTTTGCGGTAAGTTTTGTAATTTATCATTGATATTAGGATGTCTTATCTTTTTTGCACTCATATTGCGTGTGAAAATATTAATCAACAAGATGCACACTACCCTCATATTTCATATAGTATATAAACAGTGGTTTCATTTCATTTTAAATAACAGAATAGTGGTGAATTAGAAGAAGAAGAAGTGTAATTGTTACCAATACAATATAATTACGTGTTTTGTTAACTCTTCAAAATGTCTACTTTCAAGTGTTCTAAACGTGAAATAATACTTTCGTATATCGAAGGAGGAAAATCGTTGGAGGCATTATCAACCGTTTTAAAAGAAAATTATCATGTATCTGAAGACAACTTATGTTTCATCCTCAGTGATTTTCAAAGACATATTATTCCCACTTTTAATAAACGTTGGACAGAAGCTTCACGGAAAAAGGATTTATTTTTAATGAAAAACAGTAACTGGTTGGAATCAGAATATTCAGTAAATTTACCGAACTCTGAAGACGTTACAACCGTCTCCACACCATCTACTTCTTCTGGAAAACGTGGGAGACCGTGCGTATCTTACCCAGACTTGTCAGAATCCAGTAAGAGAAGAAAAAATCTAATGTTACTTAATGAATATGGATTTGAACACGTCTATAATGCATATCTTCAAGGGTTACGTTCAATAGGAGAAAGAACAGAAGCTAATCTTGTGGAAACATTAAGTTTTGCTGACAGTGAAAATAAGACCTTATTCTCGAGTCTCATAGAAGATGCAAGGCAGACAAAAATTTTAACGGATGAAGAAGCATTGAGCGTGTTTATTGACTTGGATTTAACAAAAGCACAATATTTGTACTTGAGAAATGTAACGAATGAACGAAAATGTTTTGTGTTTCCACCATATTTCAAAGTGCAAGAAGCTAAAATTACTTGCTATCCACCATCTTCAGCTATAGAAATTACAGATACAAGTGCAAAAATAGTAAGACTTCAAGATTTATTAGATCACACTGCAGCTAGGATATTGAAAATAGATTCAGTGTATAAAAATGGATTGAATAACTTACTTCTATACAGCAAATGGGGCTGTGATGGCTCATCTGGTCAAAGTCAGTACAAACAGAAACTGCCAGAAGAGTCTGAACAGCATTAGAAAACCGCACTAAAAACGTGAAGGAACTTGACGAAGACACCTTAGATCTTTTGAAAGTAAACGAATTAATTTTAGATCCCGAAGTTCTTCAAGTATAATTAACATACCTAATATTTAGTAAAGATAATTAACTAATCATAAAAAACATTTTATGAAATATTACGATTAAAACCGATTTTAATCATAAATATCAAAAAAAAAAAAATATTATTATTTAAATTGATATGTATTTTGATGTACTATATGATATTAGGTTTTCGTAAACATTAAAATAATAGTATACATTGTTAAAAAATAAATATTGGACATTTTTTATAATTTTGAATTTGTTTTATTTTTTTCATGTAAGGTTTTACATTGAATCATAATAAATTATATTAGATTTGAAGCCATATACACTATTCTATATCTGTGCAAAATTTTAGAACATAATATTCAGAAATAAAAAAGTTATTGATTTTTAATCAGAAACAGACCTTTATTTTCCACCGTGCAGCGGTGGCCCAGTGGTGGCAGCCCCGACTTACGAGCAGTAAGCCGTGGTTTCGAACCCAGGCAGGCGCATTACTTTGTGTAATTTATTTCATCACCGCTGCCCTCAAAATCGGTGAAGGAAAACATCGTGAGGAAACCGGCATGTCCTAGAACTAAAAATTCGAAGACATGTGACATCTTCCAACCCGCACTGGGCCCGCGTGGAGGATTACAGCCCACTCCCTCTCATAGAGAGGAGGCCTGTGTCCCAGCAGTGGGAACATAATAGGCTAATGATGATGATGATATTTATTTTGATAATGATTGATAGTATCAGTAGGAGCTGTGGCTAAATAAAGCAGCCGCTCAGGTCGATCTTTATGGTTTAGTCGTACTTGCGTAGGATAGTCCATGGATGGGTGACCATAATTACATACCAAGTTTTCTCCGTGCTTCAGAAAGCCGTTGACCTCGGCTGTCATTTGTAGATCTTTGACAGTCGTTACAGGTAGTCAGTGGACCGAAAGTCTGACAACCCGTCTTACCAAGGGTATCGTATTATCTAGCACTAACTTGGTTGCGGAGGTCAGATAGGCAGTCGCTTCATGTAAAATCTCGTACATATTCAGCTGCATCTGGTTAGTCTGGAAGCCGACCCCAACATAGTTTGGAAAAGGCTAGGATGAAGGTGATGATGCGGCATATTAATCGAAAAGTTGTGTGAACCCAACTGGTCGATAAAGAGAAATTCACTGTGAAAGTCAGATAAATCCTATACACGGTGTAAATCACCTCATCACGAAGCCGTCAACCAAGCATTCTGTACATGAAACTAAGTAACTTTACGCAAAAAATAGTGCTGGGAAACGATTTTTTTTTGGGGGGTGTAAAATCATGTTTTGTGGTAGAACTCAATGTAACGCACTCAAAACATTGTGCTGATGGACGGATTAAATAGTACGGGGCTCGGGGAGGTGTTTAAAGTAAAAATCTTACATTAAAAACTTGTATTTAAAAAAATACTTGTCAAAAAGTTGGAACTTTGACCCCTAATATCTCCGTAACTAGAAGGTTCCCAGGTATGGTGTAGAACAAGAAAATGATCGCAATGATAGGGAGAACCAGTGCCTTTCGGCTTCGTTAAGAGGTGTTTTTTACCCTTTATATTAATGAATGGCAGTTATAAGTGTGGAAGACACAGTTATGTTAACATAGATAACTTTCTATCGGTTCGGAACTAGAAACCCAAGGCCCATTGATTTCCAAATTGCAATTTTTAGCACCAAACTATTAATCCACCTATCTCATCCAGATATGTACAGTATAATTATCTTATTATTGATTTTAAGGACGAACATATACAGAATTAAACTTTTCCAAGTCATTCATAATAATGCCTCTGTTTAAACATCTACACCATCATCAGCCTATAATGTACCCACTGCTGGGACACAGGCCTCCTGTCAATGAGAGGGAGTAGGCTTTAATCCACCACGCGGGCTCAGTGCGGGTTGGTAGATACCAACACATATCTTCGAATTTTTAGTTCTAGGACATGCCGGTTTCCTCACGATTTTTTCCTTCACCGTTTTGAGAGCAGCGGTGATGAAATAAATTACACAAAGTAATGCGCCAGCCAGGGTTTGAACCTACGACTTACTGCTCGTAAGTCAGGGCTGCCACCACTGGACCACCGCTGCTATCAACATCTATACATCTACACAAATAAATAAAACTGAAGTGTCTGTTTGTAATATTAAAATAACCGCTTTTTACTACATGCACAATGAATGTAAATATACGGTACACATGCCAAAATAACATTCTTTACAATTTTTGTGTGTCGGTCTGTCTGTCTGTCTGTTTGTTATAATTCCACGCGGACAAAGTCGCGGACACAGCTAGTAAATAAATAAATTGGTATGTACGTTTATTTATATGTAACGTATTGTGATATTTCGAAATGGAATAACAACAGACAGTGAAATTGAAATTGTTGCGTGGTATGATAAATATAACTTGGCTTTGTTTGTTAATTCTAATGGCTTGCCTGAGGTAACGAAGTACATGTTACGTATACGAATATGGTAAATTATTGTGTGTTTCTATGCTGATTCGGTACAGATAGTACACACGACAACATATAGGTAAGCTATACTTTTACAGTATATCATGACCTCGCTTTACATGGATATACCGTACAATGAGGGATCCGCTTAAGGCTCCTTACTTCGAAGACTCATGAGGGAATGTCAGTGGATTGTGATCGAAAAAAAAAACCGGCCAATTGCGAGTCAGACTCGCGCATGAAGTGTTCCGTACCATTATTTATAAAAACGACCAAAAAAACCAAAATTTTTATATATACATTTTTTCTTGTATGGGAGCATATTACCCCTTAAATATTTACTTTATTCTATTTTTAGTATTTGTTGTTATAGCATCAACAGAAATACATAATCTGTAGAAATTTCAACTGGTAACTATCACGGTTCATGAGATAAACCCTGGTGACAGACGGACAGCTCTAAGTAATAGGGTCCCGTTTGACCCTTTGGGTACGGAGCCCTAAAAAGACGGTTGTCACTTAAAGTAACGCAACCGAGTTTTAGGAGTGAGTTTAGTAGTTTTTGAGTAGAATTCAGAAACATGAAATCACTGCTAACAAGCAAATACTACATATGGGGTTCATGGACAGCTGAGATCTCAACTATGTATGCGGCGTGTCTCCACAGACAATGACCCACCTTCCATTTTGCGATGCATGCCCTGACACCTGCGCAATTGAAATCTTATAACTGTACCAGCGAGCAGAGTTCGCATAGATGAATTTTCGGCCAAAAAAAATTTTTTTTTTTGGTAGCCTACTTAGTGTCCCACTGCTGAGCAAAGACCTCCCCTTTCTTATTCCATACCTCTCTATCCTGAGCGATCTCTGGCCATGTTAGCCCCGCGAACAGGATCAGATCGTCACGCCACCTTCGCCGTGGTTGACAACTACGGCGCTGTCCTTCCTCAGGCGTCCAGTGTGTTACTATCTTTGGCCATCTCTCCGGGTGCATCCGTGCTACGTAGCCAGCCCACTCCCACTTCAGCCTGGCTGTTTAAATATATTTAAATATTTTTGCCATCGATTTCTAAGAACAAAAGTTAAACGTCTGTTAATACCCACTTTCTCAGTCTTTGTAACACATCTATACGAATATAATAATTAAAAAAAATATGACGAAAGAATGGGTATGGTATTTTCTAGGACTACGGATACCTAACTAAGTTTTACTTTATTTTATTTTTTACTGATTTTTTAATTATTTTGGTGATTTTTACGGATTGTTTTATTTTTATCAATGAGTTTTTTGATGATTTTTAATGTTTCCGTTGATTTTAATGTTTTTAATTATTTTTCAATGATACTTATATGATTTTAAATGATTTCATTCTTGTTTCTATCTACTATTTTAATTGTTGTATATGGGTATTTTGCCTGAAATAAAACACAATTTATTTTACTTATTTTATTTGAATATCCTAAGAGCCATATTTTATGTGCACATTAGTAGCATTTTGATGACGATCTTTTTTTTTTATTCGTGTCTACATCGTAAAAATAAATGTACACAGCTAGCTTTTAAAGTAATTCTTTTAGGCTTTTAGTTTTAGATGAAAGCCTCATAAACGTGTTAGCGAATAATCTTACGGTCTTGAGAAGAATTGGCTTTTCTAGTTAAAGTATATATGTCACCGAAGATATTTTCAATGCGAACTTTAAGGCATCTTGTTTTCGCCCAATATACAGGTCAAGGGTCTATAGACAAGATTTTGCGTAGCTTACAAAATCGGCGTTTTATAAGCACCTTCTAGTTACTAGAATAAATTAATGTCTAGCATTATTTGGCTCTAAGAAGGCTTGTTTGCCGCCCTAGATATAAAATGTTTTCTAACCTGTATTGGCAAAATGAATAAAATTATAGAATGTTGTCTTACAAGCTGTAATATTTACCTACAAGTCAAACAATGAGAACAAACAGACAAGATGTGTCTGGCGACCGACGACAAAGGTCAAAAGAAGGTACTCGTACATAGATGCTGAACAAAATGTATGTGATCCTCGTAATTACGGTCCCAGAAATCGATATCAATATAGCAAAGCCATAACTTGGCTGTAATTAAGGCTAGGTCGATATTTACCGCCCACACCCGCACGTGAAGCGATAGAGTCATTATCTTTCATCAAAATAAGGGCTAGACCCATAGACTACTTTCCTCTTTTCTTCTTTTATTTTAGTAAACGAATTAACCATGCTCGTTGTAGTCTCTTTGGTCTAAAGATTTCTGGCTCACATACAGTCGAAGTTGGTGTTGAGTATCAAAGGACTCCGAGACAATAGGCAGAGAAAAAGAACCACGTATGGCAACTGACCGAATCTCGTGTTGATAGAATCTTAAACGATAGCACACAGATGTTAAAAAGATGTTGCCTATTGGAATATTGGAATGAAAGCCGAATAAGCGTACTGCTTCGGGTTAGCTTTGTTATTTTACAAATACTGCAAAATTGAATGTGATGAAACGAACAAGCTAGCAGGCCAGGGGCAGCTATAACATCAGATTTGCACAGCAGGCCAATCCGCTCGTTAACTGTTGAGATTAACACCCATATCTATAATCAAGTCAAAGTGATTACTTGCGTTAAAGTAATTACTTAAGCAACAATTTTTATGCAGTAGGTAAAAATTTAGATGGAGTAAGAAACGTCAAACGTTAGAATTCTTAGCCAAGTACCAGTCACCGTTTCTTATATCAAGTACCTAAGCAATGATAATTACTTCACTGTCAAATAGAATATTTTACTCATGAAAGGTTTTCTTAAGTAATTGCTTGGTTAAGTGCTTACTTAGCAAAAAGTAATTACTCGTTTATAGATACGAGTGCAAAAAAAAAGTAAAGTCAATGAAACTATTTTCTCCCGAAGATTTTCGCATGTATTTAAAGGTACACCAACCTACTTACAATTACTTCTTCAAGATTTCCTCTTTGAAAAGTATATAATTGTGCCACACGTGTAAGCGTTAACCACTGTGTTCAATACCTAACTCCGTCACATTATCAGAGGAAGCTGCAAGCTGTAATTAATGAACAGCGCTTAGCCACTAATTAAATTGCAAGCAAATAGCTAAGCATTATACGAACTACCGGACACAGTAATTATAATTATAGCCCTTGTGTGTTTGTGACGTTCTATCTATCAACTAGAGGGTTATTATACTGCCTCTAGTAGGTAGAATAGGATTGAATTTAGATTGGTTTTTATGCTTACTTATGGGTGTATACCAAAACAGTGCGATGCTGAAGTTAGGTGGAGTTAGCGATATTATAAGTACTCCGCTAGTAACAGCTCGACGAGTCAGTTAAGTCGTTAGACTCAGTGGACAGCTGATGATGGATACTTGCATTTAACTTTTGTGGATACCATCCATATTTAGACGCGAATTTTGCAGAGGGATTGAGACTTTGCGTTTACTTGAGCAAACTTGAGTTTACCTACGCTATGGGTTTCAATTCTGTTGAGATTTTGTCAACTGTTTAAAGATTCATTGCAAAGTTTCACTATTAGCTTCCTCCATCAGTAAACTTCTGAGTTCCTGGTTGTTTGCATAATAATATGTGTATTACTACGTTAAAGTCAACTTAAAACCTAAATTTAGCGAATGGGCCACTGCGGGAATAAGAAAAAGCAGAGATATTTTATACAATTTATATCACGAAAAATCTCTGACCTCAGATCAAGTCTTTCACACTTATGTTAGAAACTATTCAAAAATATTCAAAAGTGTCTGCGCTCAGGCAAAATCTATAACAATAAGTAATAAAATCGGTATTTCTAAGAATAAAATAAAAACTGTGTGGCAGGTAATTAACAGAGAAACAGGAAAGACGCAAAAACGAGATAAGAATGAACTGTCTTTGAAAATAGATAATAAAACCATTTGTGATAAGCTAGAAGTCGCTGAGACTCTAGAAAATTTCTTTGCCAACATTCCGTTAGAGGTTACGAAATCTCTCCCCTCCTCAGCTACATTAGCTGAAGCTCTTCTTAAAGAGAACTTTACAAAAGACTTACCTAACTTTAAATTTAAACCAGTATGTACTGATACAATTAAAAACGCATTCAAAAGTCTCAATATAAAAAATACTGAAGACTTATGGGGGATATCAGTCAAGGTTCTTGGAAACATCATTGACTCAATTGCTCCTGTCTTAGCAGGCATATTCAATCAATGTTTAGACAGCGGTAAGTTTCCTGACCTGATGAAACATAGTAAAGTAGTACCAATTTTCAAATCAGGTTGTAAGAGTGATCCCTCTAATTATAGACCTATATCTGTGCTTCCAGCATTGAGTAAAATCTATGAAAAAATCATGCTGGACCAGATGTTGTCTCACTTCAATTCTAATAAGATACTGCATAGTCAGCAGTTTGGTTTCACGAAGGGTAGTTCGACAACGGACGCGGGAGTGAAACTCATCAGTTACATTTTGGAATCCTGGGAGAAGTCCCAGGATGCTATTGGCATCTTCTGTGACCTCTCAAAAGCGTTCGACTGCGTCGACCACAAAACACTGATCTGTAAATTACACCACTACGGAATTCGTGGACTAGCTGCTGATCTTGTACTTTCTTATTTATCGGACAGGCAGCAAAAAGTAAATGTAAATGGGGCGACGTCCTGCGGGTCTATAGTCAAGATGGGCGTGCCCCAAGGTTCAATTCTCGGCCCTTTCTTGTTTCTTGTTTATATTAATGACCTCCCTTACATGATGGCCAAATTTTCGGATATAATTCTATTTGCTGATGACACCTCGCTAATTTTCAAAATTCATAGAAAAGATACGGACGTCTTACACGTCAACGAAAGCCTAACTATTCTCTCAAAATGGTTTGCAGCCAACAATCTTTTACTGAATACGAATAAAACAAAATGTCTTAAGTTTTCTTTACCAAATGTACCACAACGTGACCTAAATTTAAATCTTGACGGCAAAAAACTTGATGTTATAGCGGAAACTGTATTCTTGGGGAATAGTATCGATTCAAAACTGCAGTGGGGGGCGCACATTAGAACTCTTTCGGGAAGGTTAAGCTCAGCTGCCTATGCAGTTAGGAAAATAAGGCAGCTAACTGATGTAGCCACGGCTAGGTTAGTATACTACGCTTATTTCCATAGTATTATGGCCTATGGCATTCTGCTGTGCGGATCGGCAGCAGACGTTGACTCAATTTTCATACTGCAAAAGAGGGCAGTCCGCGCCATCTATAAAATGGGTCCTCGCGAGTCCCTCAGAGAAAAATTTAAAGAAATCGATATACTTACTCTGCCTTCACTCTATATTTTAGAATGTATTTTATATGTCCGCAAAAACCGAGGACTTTTCAAAATTAGAAGCGACTTTCATAATATAAATACACGCAGTAAACACGAAATTGTAATACCCAAATTTAGATTAACTAAAACTAGCAAGTCATTTCTTATTAACAGTATACGCTTTTATAATAAGTTGCCAAAGTCAGTTACAGAACTGACCGATGGAAAGTTTAAAAATTATATCAAACGTGTCCTAATTAAAAAAGCATATTACAAAATTAAGGACTATGTTGAAGATAAAGAAGTTTGGCCTGAGCCCCTACGCACATGCGGCTTCCCTGGTAGCTCATAAAACGGCACAAATGTGTGGATGTCTCTAACTATTCTCAATCTTATATTTTTTAATTTTTATGTTTTATTTTATTTACTTTTTTATTTTTATTTACTTTTTTCCATTATTTTTTAATCAGATGTTTTACAATATTTTCTTAATCATTACACCATTTTGTTTAGAATAGTTACAGCACGGATGACAACATTTGTGTCACTTGTTTAATCTAGTCTTTTTGCAATATCTTCTTTTTTTTTTTTTTTTTTGCTTGTATAGACTCATTTTCTTATTTACCGATTGTTTGTAAATGTATGGACATTGTAGGCCTTATAGATTCCTAGATCCTTGGTAACTTTTTATCTTGTTCTACGTTTTGTAGTAAGCAACGACTTATTGTCGGGCCTACGATGTCCGAGTATACTTAAGTGCCAACGCTGTAACATGGAAAAATTGTAAAGCCAAATGATTTTAAAAGAGTAACCATGGAGTTTCTTGCCGGTTCTTCTCCATAGGAAACGACCAACCCGAACCGAGCTTTTTGTCGACGTTTTACAAGTGCCCATGTAGGCCTATGTGAAATAAAAATATTTTGATTTTGATTTTGATTTTGTTACCAGAGTTGTTCAGAGATTGACAAATTCATGTTAAAATGCAATTACACTGTCTTCAAAGTTTATGCCCAATAAAATATCCGTATGTTACCTAGGTATTATTACAACAAAATAATCGAAACACAAAAAACAATGAACATTACAAAACAATATACGATTAAGCACCCTCCACACAGACAAAAGAAAACGTAAGTACCACGCCACCCGAATAAGCCCCAATTACCGTATTTTCCCGATCTGGTAATACCCTGTTAGCTACCTCAGCACGTTAATAGTGGCCATATGTTACCAATATGGGTGATTCGGGTGAATTTCGTGCGCAAGCGACGTGATAAACTGTGACCCAAATGTGGGAGATCTTGATGATGTATAGGGACCTTTCTTTCGGTGATTACAGGGTTATTGTTTAGTGTGTATAAGATAGGAGTTTATGTTGTATGTTTTGCTGCCCTATTTCAATAAAAAGATATCAAAGTCAAAGTCAAAGCATTTATTTCAATTAGACCATTACAGGCACTTTTGAAAGTCAACAAAACAAAATAAAACGCGAAGCTACAGTCCCAGTCACAAGGCATAATAACTTGTGAAAGTACTGTAGTTGCCCATTCCATAGCGTAGATCTCTATGGAGAAGAGATATCTTGATCGAAATATGTTTTGAGTTAATCATACTTTTAAGATTTGACTGTCAATGAGTTTATTAAAATGATTGCTTGGTTTTGGAGCAACGCGTTACGTTTGGGAGTTACAATATAAATAAAATACTTTTTTTTATATTAATGCATTGATTTTTTAATAATGCCAAAATGTCTCACTGAGATATTGAAAATTAGGCACTAGGGTCAATAAAGGCATAAACAAACCTGTTTTTCAGAATAATTAATTAGCCTTTTCAAATATACAAGGTGTTGTTTTGCATCCTCGTCAAATTCACTATATTACTATTATAACAGCTATGCTAATAATTCTCGTCCCGAATCAATAATAAAATGGGTACCTAAGTCATTTTTTTTTCTTATTTACGGAAATCGGTAAATGTGAAACACCCGTGTTTTAAACGCGGCCCGTCTGGTTCTTGCCCTATAACCTCGCTTACACACATACAAACAATCTCAAACGTTTATTCGATAATTTATTATTCTCTAAACCACGTTAAGGGGACTATTCTGAAATATTGACAAACTTAAACAACCTGCGTTTATTAAAAAAAATCTGCGTTTATTAATAATTAACTAGTTACCGTAATTTTAATTGGTTAATTATGTCTTTTGTGACCACCTCCTGAAATTTGACGAAGATGCAAAACAACACCTTGTATAATTAATGTTAAACCGAGCTTAAACTAATCTTAATATTATGTTTGTTTTCTTCAGTTAATATACGACGTGTTTTTTTAGCGAATCTTTAATAGATAACTTATCTAGTTAACATTTAAAGCAGTCCTGTCTTAAATTCTTCACAAACATTCATCTTCTCAACTCCAGCTTCCACCATTTTAATCAGATTTTAAATATAAAATCAAATAATATAAACAAGATCTGAATGATCATGAAGACACGTTAATAGCAGTACCTTCTAGCTAATTACGTAGCGAGTGGTCACAGGGCAGCCATCCAATCTAAAAACTAACTGATCTTGAGCTGTCTGCTCTAGCTCTCCGAGTCTTGTAGTCGCGTTGGTTTGTTACACTTTGCACTTGGTAGTGCAAGCTTTGTTAAAGTTTGGTGAGAAAAATGTAAAAATGATAAAAAATGGGAGTATTGTAGATACTGTCATATCTGCATAACCTATCGGGAATCTCAAGCTCAATATTTTGTGTCAGCAGTGAAACCTAGTGGTGTGTGCGTCGTCGGGCTGCTCAATCATAGGTCTCGAGTTCGAAACTAAAAGACGCACCTCTGATTTTTCGGGCTCATGTGCGTATTGTATAATTATCACTTGCTTCGATGAAGGAAAACATCGTGAGACCATACCAGCATGCCTCAGAGATACTTTTCGATGGCATGTAATACAAAGTCAGTGGCCTATGTATTAGACACCACCTAACCACACGATAAAGAAAGAATATTTATTTTGTCCTATAAGATTATCTATGTGTGAAGTGATTGTTGTCTGTAATCAAGCAAGACCTGGAAATGGGTATGAAGATAAAAGCAAAACATAACATGCCTTTATCTAGACAAGAAGGTCAAAAAATAAGTATCAGTTACCAGGATTCGTAAGCAGGACTAATTTAGACACAAGAGTTTCATCATCATCATTTCAGCCGAAAGACGTCCACTGCTAGATATAGGCCTCCCCCAAGTGTCGCCACATTGCTCGGTCCCGTAGGACTCGCTTCCAGCGGATCCCCGCAACCTTCACGAGGTCATTGGTCCACCTAGTGGCTCCGCCTTCCAACGCATCGCCTTCGGGTTCGCGGTCGCCATTTCAGAACTTTTCGGCCCCATCGGCCATCTGTTCTGCAAGCAATGTGCCCTGCCCCCTGCCACTTAAGTTTGACAATTCTTCGGGCTATGTCGGTACCTAAGAGAGTTTGCTCAAAGATTAATATTCGTAATGTTTTAATGAGCTCTTAATAACTTAAAAACTCCCTTATGAAATACCATAAGCATCTTGTTATGATTTCTATTTAAGTGACGTAAGAAACTTCATCACAACAAAATTATGCAATCTAGATGATAACAAACGCACAAAAATTTACATATGCACGATTTACCTACTTTAAACCATATTGATAGCAATTCCTATTATTACCACACATTACATCAGAGGTGTGACTACGCCGCTGATATAATCACCCACTTCATTAGCAAACAGTTGATTTTTGTTTCAATTCAAACTGTTTCACATAATTCACATGTTTTAAACAATATGATAAGTTACAAAGGCTGTTTGTTTTGTTGCAAACTTGTTATTGTATCGTATGTCAATGACGTATGAGGTTTCGTTTTCTACGTTCTTAGTAAAGTTATTAATGTGATTTATTTATGAAAACAAATAGTTACGAGAAACAGAAATTTACCAGAAAGAGAACAGAATCTATCTCACATTAACACCATTAGAGTTTCCATAACGCTTTAACTGCTGTTTCACTATAGGCTTTTTTTTGAATTCCACAAACCGTTTTTTTTTAAGTGAAACTTCTTATGCGACTTCTAACAAGTTTAACGGTACCATGGAGAGGGAATATTTTCTAAAACTCACTAAGAGATGGTAGTAGGTATTACAAGATTTGTGCCTACGTAGTTCTACTAGGTACGCAAGATGGCGTGCAAACAGTCATGCATTCGACTCTTCGGTGTGACCAGCCTTCGCTCAATTTCCATGAGTAGAATAACCTCGATAAACTTATGTAATAAATACAATACAACAAAAAAACAACAAAATATTATTTAGAAGCATAAAATAACGAGAGTGAATGCGTGGCACTCGAACACATGCGTGTAGTATTACGAAGTTTCAGTTCTTCCGCGCGGAGGGGCTCCACGCACTGTTTTTTTTTAATTGAGACTTCTTAGGGAATATGAATGTTGATGGTTGGAGAGGAAGAGAAAGGCCAAAGAAAAGATGGATGAAGGTGTGAGGAATGACAGGGGAGAATGGAAAAGGAAAACGTGTTTCGCCGACCCCAAATAAAATGGAGCAATAGCAGGAAGGTGATGAGACTTCATAAGGAAACTCAAAATCTAAAAGAGATACCGGGAAAAAACCCTGTAGAGGTGTTGCTATTATGCTCATCTATAGGACCATACTTTGAAGTATGCCAGACTTGCAGCGGGGGCTTTCCTATAAAGGTTCTTTAGCAACAAGTTCTTTAGGTCAGTTTTAATTCAATGCACATTACCTGATCCACGACAGCAACAGATGGAATCATTAACACGCAAACATAATAATATTATTCGTATAGCAGCGTGTATATTGAAGGAGCTCGTGGCTTAATAATAACAGCCGCACGGGTCGATCTTTAAGGTTAGTCCCGGCTGTCATTTGTAGATCTTTGACAGTCGTTACGAGTAGTCAGGAGCCAAAAGTCTGACATCTAGGCTTACCAAGGGGTATCGTATTACCCAGTTACTGGGTTATGGAGGTCAGATAGGCAGTCGCTTCATGTAGAATACTGGTACTCAGCTGCATCCGGTTGGACTGGAAGCCGACCCCAAGATAGTTTGGGAAAAGGCTTGGCCGATGATGAGTTGTGCGTAGGCACATTATCTGATCCACGACATCAACAGATGGAATCATTAACCCGTATCTGCAAACATAATAATACTATTCGTACAGCATGTATATTCGGACCCAAGTGGATCATACTACCAACCGTATCTCATAAAAGCTAGCTATAGTATCGCAAGGTTGGTGCACTGTTAACTTGTCTGTAAAGCGCTGAGTAGCGCTGAAGAGCTGCCGTTTATCAGCGCTATGTCTTTACCTGAGATGCATTGCCTGATTGATATAGTGGAACTTGGAAGTAGTTGGCGATAGTGAACGTAGATTCAAACGTACCTACATTTAGTAGGTAGTCAGTGATTTAAAATGGAAACGTTTATTATGTTGTTATTTTCTAAATAACTATGTTACCCAGTAACTGGGTTGGAGGTCTAATAGGCAGTCGCTCCATGTAAAGTATTGGTGTTCAGCTGCATTCGGTTACACAAAAAGCCAACCCTATTTGAGAAAAAGTAACGATGAATATACAAGGTGTTGTTTTGCATCCTCGTCAAATTTTAGGAGGTGGTGGTGGTGTTATTCAATTAAAATTATGGTACCTAGTTAATTATTAATAAACGCAGATTTTTTTGTTTGTTTAAGTTTGTCAGCATTAATATCATAGTATATTATGTATTATTTATCCTGAATTTCCTAGCTTTTCCAATGAAAACCGCTGTATACTTAACTATTTTTTATTTCAAAATTATAATAATTCAACTGCAAGCGACAAACATTGTTTTTGCAGAGCGGAACAGTTATATTTATTGCTTTTTTATCGTTTGCATAAAAAAATAACAATGAAATTTATTTTACTGGCATAAAACACAAATAAGTCACGGAAACAGCTACAAAATTATAACACGAACATATTCCGCATTATTTAAAAAAAAAAAAATATCCAAAAAAATATAAGGTATAAATTAAATACAAGTTTTCTTAAATCTATGTCATGTTCTAACTGTCTTCTACTAATGGTTTGTGCCTGAACTAGGTAATCCTGGGTTTCAGGCGATTGGAGGTAAAATAAATTGATTAAATAATCACATATCATATTATTCTTATTGGTACATGTGTAAAAAGGTGAAAAAACAAAATAACAATAATACGAACAGTTTTTACTTTAACACAAGTGTAACAACTTCTTCTTTATTTAATAGCTCATTCGTACTAAAAAACGATAACTAGTTACTTACTACCTACTTTATTACTTTACTGCACCGGATCTAACTGAATATTATCGTTATTTTACATGGATTGACCTCCACAACACAGTTAGTACTGGGTAATACGAAACCCCTTGGTAAGACTGATTGTCAAAGATACATCAATGGCAGTCGGGACCAACGGCCTATCGTCCTTTCCGAGGCACGGAGGAAACTCGGCATGAAGTAGGTGGTCACCCATCCACGGACCAACCTTATAAACCGGCTGAACCTAAGTTCAACCTGAGTGGCTTTTTAAATATCTACGACCTCATTTATTTATTTATTTGAGAGAAGAAATCGTCAAACAATAACAAAACACCTCTTAACGAAGCTGAAAGGCACTGGTTCTCCCTATCATTGCGATCATCTTTTTGTTCTACACCATACCTGGGAACCTTCTAGTTACGGATATATTAGGGGTCAAAGTTCCAACTTTTTGACAAGTATTTTTTTAAATACAAATTTTTAATGTAAGATTTTTACTTTAAACACCTCCACGACCCCCGTACTATTCAATCCGTCCACCAGCACAATGTTTTGAGTGCGTTACATTGAGTTCTACCACAAAACATGATTTTACACCCCCAAAAAAAAAAGTCGTTTCCCAGCAATAATTTTTGCGTAAAGTTACTTAGTTTCATGTACAGAATGCTTGGTTGACGGCTTCGTGATGAGGTGATTTACACGGTGTATAAGCTATTGCACAGAAAAAATATATTTTAAAATAAGAAATGTTAAAAATATAAAATAAAACACTTTAAAATAACAAGAAAAAGTCATCTTTCACGCATCCTCTCACATAACAAGCACAAGAAAAAGTAATCTTTCGTTCATCCTCTCACAGAATCTCATACATCCACGACATACATCCATCTACCCAAGTACCCATCTAGAGGCAAATAAATTAAACTCATGCACAACAAAAGCAAACAACCACTAGACCAACGAACCAGTAATACTCGTAAGAAACAACCACAACCGTATTTATCTTCTAAATAAACACTAAAACAAAAACACGGCAACACAAACAACATCCAACTGCACTAAATCCAACACAATTTTACGATGAACTGTGAAAATAAAAGTAAATAATAATGACAAACGTCCACAAAACGAGCTACGAATCTAATACCGATATATTATTCGTGAGCTTTCGTCCGAATACTGACGTCGAGCACTGAGTTACAACCCCAGAGGGGGTGAAATCTACTCCGTAACTTATATATTATTCAACCTTTCCTCAGTTATGAATGTTCATTAGTGCTAAAATAAATTCGTTGAGATCCTTTCATGTTCATTGACCTTTTTGTCTAAGTATGCTTGTTTGTAAAAAAGTTTAGTGACCAAGGGATTAAGTGTCACTAAGTAACTTACTGTCGAGAGTGGGAACCCCTTTGACGTAATTGGACGGACGTTTCATGTCTTTGGGGGTATGAGGATCCCCTATAGAAAAGGGAGGATCCTCCGACTAGACAGGTGTTATGTCTGGTGGTCAACTGCCCGACAGTTGTTGGCGGGTTTTCCTATATCTTTTTATTAACCCCCGACCAAAAAAGAGGGGTGTTATAAGTTTGACGTGTGTATCTGTGTGTCTGTCTGTGGCATCGTAGCTCCCAAAAGGATGAAGCGATTTTGATAAAATTGGTGTCATTTGAAAGGTATTTTAATCGAGAGTGTTCTTAGCTATGTTTCGAGAAAATCTGCTCAGCCGTTTGAAGCTCATCACCTCTTTTCTAGTTGATGAAGGGATTTAAACAACTTCTACGGGTCTAGTTGATTGGAAATTTGAATTCTTGTCACTTTCACATCGCCAGGGGGGTAGGCTGCACACCCCCCCTCCCCCCTATAAGCTCAAGTTTTTTTTTTAATTCATATCTTTCCTGGTTTTTGTTAATAAGCGAGAAGAGGCGCAACACCAAGAAAAGTGGAAGGAATGAGAGTAGAGCTATGCCCAGGAGTGGGACAGTCAAGGCTAAGAAAAAATAATTTAAGTTTAAAAAGCATAAAATAAAAATTAAATTAAAAATATAAAAAAAACCCCCGACGGACAAAACCTCTAAAAAACCAAAAATAAAATTAATCGAAGCGTCGTAGCGTCGGGGGTCCGCTTTGTTTGTATATATATTTTTATGTACTAAGCGGTCTACTTAATAGTCTTAAGTCGATGTAAACTTTGCTTGCGAGATTCAGACCATATTAATGTTGTATGTCTTTTTTGTTGTTATCAATTGTTGTAAGTTGCTTTTTGTAGGTCGCTACATGTCTTTTTGTTTTGCCTCCATGTTTTTGATTACGATAACAACCGAAATTCCGACTTGTCGCGTTCTTGTGTTCCACATTCAAAGGAATATTCGCTTACATTAAGTGAAGACAGAAAAATCAAAAATGACAAAATTATAATTAAAAAAAAAGGGCGAACTCTTTCTTGCATTTTCCTCCTTTCTATAATCACTACCAACCTATTAAAGATCCTAAAGAAAGTTTAAATTCACTAAGGTTGAATCTTAAATAGTGTTGTATGATCTAGTTTAGCAGTAAACTACAATACAACACATGCAATAACAACGTTCCAAATTCTCCATCCATCCCTGTCATGTTACAAGCACTAAATTTCATTTCTGGAGTACAGATACTAAACTTGATATAACTTGTTATACTAGCTGCTACCTGCGGTTGCGGCTGCCTTTGAGACGACAGACTCAAGTTTAATGCTAGATATAGTGATAGCTTTAGAGATTCTAATGGTGTAAGTCCGTTTGAATTATTTCAGATATAGGACTTTTGACATTGGCTTTGGGATTCATAGAGTTGCGCATGACGCTTTTATCGAACAAGAGATTTCTAAAGCAACGCGTTTTGTGGCATACACAGTACCTTTCCTTTGACACTTAGGAACACTATTGCTTACTATCGCTGAAAGAGTATTTGAGCAATCGGTACTTCCAGATGCGTAATATTACCAAATATAATACTTAATGACTGTCTCGTTCGCGTTGGTCTAAAAGTCGCAAGACTGCTGAGCATTATCGTCCTGCGTTCGATTCGAGGTCAGGTGAAGTGTTATTGGAATTTCCCATAAGAAAATGCTCAGTAGCAGCCACGGAGTCTGGATTTGTGCCTAGTTGATGGCAATAGGCTCGCCCTCTTTTACATGGGATTTAAAAACGCGAAATGTGGGTGTACTTTTAAGTACACCTCTGCTTAAACCTTCTTAGTGAGCAGGCGTGATGTTATACAAATTACTATACGTATTTTTATGTACGTAGGTAACTGTAGCGCGTAGTTTCATGAGAGAAAAGCTCAAGCTTTACGTATGTACGTGCAATATCCGATAACCCAATTATCGAAAAATTCTGACAGGTATCTCGAAACCTGTGCTTTCCCAGAGGTTTCGATGTGTTGACTAAATTGTCCAATTGACCATCACAGGACTGACTGCACTGCTAGCTCACCGTCCGTCCGTCTCATGACGACAGGCCGTGTCGACGGCGCGTACGTGTTCCACGCGCGCCTCAAGGAGATGTCAGCAAACCGGAAGGGGCCCGAGAGGGCCGATGCCTGCCAGGGCTGCGGGTTGTTCGAAAGAGATACCGCGGCCCTGGAACACAAAGGGCTAAGAAGGAACATGGGTGGGTTTTAGTCAGTCAAGTCTGACACTCCCTCCCGCTCCGCCCAGAGCGGGAGAAGTCATTTGATGATTTCCCATCCGAAAAAAAAAAAAGGACTGACTGCACTGTTCTTCGAATCCTTATCTAGGATTAAGATTTGCAGTTTGCGACTCTTGTCTCAAGCTGCCTCTTTGGTGTAGTAGTCGCAATGCTGACTGCGGAGCATGAGGACCTGGATTCAATTCCCGGGTCAGGCAAATTATTATTGGGTTTTTCTATCATGGATTTCTCAGTAGCAGCCACGGAATCTGTATTTGTGTCCGGTTGATGGAAATAGGCTCACCCCCTATTACAAGGGATCGGGATCGGGAAAGATCGACCCGTGCGGCTGTTGTTATTTAGCCACGAGCTCCTTCTCATAATTTAAACACCTTCATGCAAGTTAATTTGCACCGCCATTTCGCCCCGTATTCCGCGCTTTATGTGCTTTAGTTTGTCCAAAGCTTAAACATTAATATATTCTAACATACCAGATGAATAAGCTCCACGAAGTGTAGAGACAGAAACAGCAAACTGTAACTGTTGCATATAAATCCCTCTATAATTACAGCTTTGCTTACAAATAAATGTTGTATTTGCACGGATCAGGTAAATACCAGTTCATCCGTTGTTAAATAAAGGTAATATTAAACTGTGTAATGAAACTCGCTATTTGCTGTATTATACTAGTTTGGTTGAATAAAGCTATGTTGACTTTTAAATGAAAGTTACATATTTTATCATGTATGTACAAACTATTAATAGACCTAAAATAATAATAAAATATGTGCTCTACTGTACCTACAAGTATCAAAATTGGAAAAGAGAGGGCGTCGAAAATTTAGTACACATCGTCGTCAATAGAAAAAGTGCCCAAATGGCTCGCAGTATTGCCACTTTGGATGGTAATGCTGATTCTTTGACCAAAATTAAAATATGATGAAAATATCTTGAACAAAAATCTTGATTCCAATACTTGGTACAACTGGACACTTGGCCAAATTGCTATGCTTCGTACTTGGAGGTCGCTATTGTCTAGTTTCTGATTTAAGTATTTGATTATAGAACTACTTTAACTTTAATCAAGGCTTTTCCTTTATTTTAAGGTCGCACTCGTAAAATTTAAAAAAAAGTTCTTACTCAATTTAAAAACCGGTAATAAGGGTAATTATCGTGACTCAACCATCCAGCCTTTCCTTAGTACCCTGCCAGAAAAACCAAAGACAGTGCCCTATCCATGAATGAAAACGCTACCTAGAAGCCAACATCAAAGTATTCACCGTCTAGACTTCACATAGAAATATCCCAAACCTCCTTGGGTTGTCCGTAAGAGAGGATTAAGGGATCGTGTCAGGGGAATGGATATCAGCTGTATCCACTCTAATAGCATGCTTTTACGACAGTCTGTTCTTTTCGACATTTTGCTGAACTACGTAGCTATAATATTATTGGAACTAGCATAATATCTTGAACCAAGAAAAGGAAAGTATGCAGTGGGTTTGATGAATACTTTAGCGTCGGATAAGAGATTTAGATTTTCTTGCATAATACTTAATCATACAAAAAGTCAGGGACTAAAGACTGTAGGATTGTAACAGTTAAATATGGAGGCTACCGAATCACTCAGAATACTGTAAACTCACACCCATGGGGGATGGTAGAAACATTCCTATTTACACCAAATCTACATATTATTCCTTTTGTTTTATACTGCAAAAAAAACTTTCGTAATGATCTGAAAACAAATTCAATAAATAATATGAAGAACCATGAAAGCAAGCATTGACGGAGCTTTGAGTAAAACATAAGTTGTGCAGTTGAATGCACTCACTACTGCAGCTGCTGAGTGCATCGACGTCGCCACTGAACTTGGCTACGTCACGGCTTTACTTTCATGGAACCATGTCACAGAAAAAATATAGAAGTCTTACTTCTTCTCCTGTCATTTCAATGATCTTATAATGTCTTATAATTACATCACATAACGATAAGCCGGTTATAGAGGATAGGCTATGCATGTGCAGTTTTGCCAGTATACACGGTGTAATGATTTACACCGTGTCATCACCTCATCACGAAGCCGTCAACCAAGCATTCTGTACATGAAACTAAGTAACTTTACACAAAAATTATTGCTGGGAAACGACTTTTTTTTGGGGGGTGTAATATCATGTTTTGTGATAGAACTCAATGTAACGCACTCAAAACATTGTGCTGATGGACGGATTGAATAGTACGGGGGTCGTGGAGCTGTTTAAAGTAAAAATCTTACACTAAAAACTTTTATTTAAATAAATACTTGTCAAAAAGTTGGAACTTTGACCCCTAATATCTCCGTAATTAGAAGGTTCCCAGGTATGGTGTAGAACAAAAAAATGATTGCAATGACAGGGAGAACCAGTGCCTTTCGGCTTCACTAAGAGGTGTTTTACACCCTTTATGCATGCATGAATGTGTGTACGAGACAACTGTACAGTTATCCTTGGAATGGCACTTGGTTTTGCATGCGCATTTAAAACTCATGCATAACCTGTTTGACTACATTGCCATATTTTATCGGTTATGTTTAAATCCCATAAATGTAAAAGAACGAGCTTATTTCTATCAATTCGGCACAAATCTACACTCCGTTGCTGCTACAGAAAAATTACGGATAAAAAACTCAATTACACTTTACCCAACCTAGCAATCGAACCCGAGAGCTAATGTTCAGCAGTCCGCTAGACCCACGGCAGACGAAATTTCTAGTCAAGTCAAATTAGTTTTGACCAGAACTCTGCCACGAGAGCGCTTCGCACAGGTTAGGTTTCTCAAAGTGCAGGTATAGTTGGACAAAAAGCACAGTCCACAGGCATTCAAGGATTAAGGCACATGAAACTTGCAAAGCATCGCAACCACAGGCAAGGACATTTCAATCGGTTTGTGAACGCTAGGCTTCAAAGGTGGACAAGGGTGTAGGTATACGTGACGTACTTTAAGTACAATACATTGTTATTGAATAGACGAGTATGTGTGAAGTGTACTGTACTGTGGAAAAGAATGTATGCGCAGCTGAATAGATCGCACACACGTGCATGTTACCTTGAAATGAAAAGTCACGGATAGCCAAGGATGATGGTTTATTGAATATTTTTAACTAATACATAACTAATTATACAAGTGTTGTTTTGCAACCTCGTCAAAATTCAAGAGGATGTTAGAAAAGACATAATAAAGTTACGGTACCTAGTTCATTATTAATAAACTCTGATTTTTTTGGCTGTTTAAGTTTGTCAGTATTTCAGAATAACCCCCTTAACGTGGTTTAGGGAATAAGAAATTATCGAATAAACGTTTGAGTTTGTTTGTATGTATGAAAGCGCGGTTATAGGGCGAGGATCAGACGGGCCGTGTTTAAGACACGGGTGATTCACACTTACCGATTTTTGTAAATAAGATAAAAAAATAAAAATTACTTACCCATTTTATTATTTATTCGGGACGAGAATCATTTGCATAGTTACTCCTTGAATTTGACGAGGATGCAAAACAACACCTTGTATAAGAATGAAGCACAATAAATAAAAGTGAGTTTATGAGTTTTTTTTTTTTTAGACTTATTTTGTATATTACATATGTACATTATTTAAAAACTACAAATAAATATAAAATAAAAATAAAATATGTACAAGTATCAAAATTACAGGGTGTCAAAAAATTCGTCGACATCGCTGTCGACAGGAAAAGTGCCCAGAAGGCTGGCCGCATTGCCACGTTGGATGGCAATGCTGATTCTTTGACCAAAAAAGAGGCCAGCCCTCTGGTCCCGTGAAGCGTCGACCAACCGCTTGGCGATATCCCGAAACACAAGATGGGCACTCGGGCCCCATAGCCCTAGTGTTTCAACCCCAAACGGCTCAAATACATAATTACCAATTAAATTATTGTATTTGCGCCGTTTAAGGTTTTCAGCGCCTGCAGCAGCCGCCCCAGCGCAGCTCACCATGCTAGAAAGATCGGATGGCGCAAGGGTGTCGACGCAAGTCGCATCCCACACATGTATAAGAGTTGATTGAATACTGACGTGTAACACTATAACTTGTGCAAGGCGACGGAAAAGTGCTGATGTATGGCTCGTACACAGAAATTTACTTTTATACCTTTTAGTAGTTTAGGCTGCCCAAGCTGCCACTAATGAGTTATTTTTTATCCTGATCCTAAGTTTCATTGGTTGTCGTGGTCGATGACGTGATTGCTAACAAAATATGGCTGACGCTGCTAGTGATCCAGAAAAAAAACAGCCTGGACCTTCTTTATTTTTGCTGCGAGTCGCTTTAGCCATGCAACGTTAGACGAATGTACTTACTTAATCTTTAGTGGTTATGCATATATTTTTACTGAATTTGTTTCTGTAACAGTATGAATATGCAGAGGTGGATCATTCGTGTTAGATTAAAGTAACGTGTTCAATTTATACATAGTGTAAACTGATCCTTCACGAAGCCCTTCAGCATCAAGCTCTTTTGTACAACAAACTATGTAACTGAAGAAATTCCTAGTGTGGGGCAACGTTTTAAAAGGCCTTTTTTTGGAGAGAAAAATCACGTTTTACGGTAGGACTCAATTTAATTCAATCAAAGCATTATGCTGATGCATGTATTGTATAGCAAGAGGGTCATGGAGGTATTTAAAGTAAAAGAGATAACATTAAAAACAAGTACATGAAAAAAAAAACTCATGAAAAAGTTGGAACTTTTAGCCCAATATCTCCGTAAGTAGAAGTTTCTCAGGTAAAGTCTACAGCAAGAAATAGATCGGAATAACGGGGAGAAGAAACCCTTTTGGTTCATTAGGTGTACTTCTACACCAATGATGTGTGATCACGGCTCTAAATGCAAATTCATTAGAACATCAAAGTTCAAATCAGCCAATCTTTGTTCCAAAATACTGAATGAAATGTCAAACCAATTAATCAGTCAAAAGGACGTAAATGCACACAGAAGAAAAAAAAAACTCTCTTTTGTAGGAAAAACGACCATAATGAAATAACTAGTTTTATCCGTTTCTGAGGAATTAATAGGGCTTAAAAAACAGACCTGTAGAGGAAGACATCAAGTACACGTACACCTATTCAATTTAACACCCCCACTTTCTGTTAAGGGTGATTTAATCACCCAATAAGTTCTTCAAACACCTACTAACCTTCTTTGTAATTAAAACTAAACAATTACATCGTTGTATAATTTAAAGGGTAGACAAACCTCTTGAATGTGAACCACGTTCTTAAAATAAATTGTTTTGTCTCTTAATAGGCTTAATTGAAATGTGTCCTGTAACTAAGTTTGACCCAAACTTAATTACACCTTTGTGTAATTTCGGGCACTGCTGCTGTTTCAAACACGTATGTACTATATTTTAGTCTTAATGCTCTGCAAAGAATTGTTGAAAAATCTTGGTAACTTTTTTTCTTGGTAATTTTATTGGGTAAATAAACAGCATGAAGTAAACGTAAGTCAATATGTTTTCGAAGCACTCAATGTTTACGTTATGTATATTGACGCGAGACGTGTTATAAAGTGTGTAAAACACCTCTTAACGAAGCCGAAAGGCACTGGTTCTCCCTGTCATTGCGATCATTTTTTTGTTCTACACCATACCTGGGAACCTTCTAGTTACGGAGATATTAGGGGTCAAAGTTCCAACTTTTTGACAAGTATTTTTTTAAATATAGGTTTATAATGTAAGATTTTTACTTTAAACACCTCCACGACCTCCGTACTATTCAATCCGTCCATCAGCACAATGTTTTGAGTGCGTTACATTGAGTTTTACCACAAAACAAGATTTTACACCCCTTAAAAAAAAGTTGTTTCCCAGCAATAATTTTTGCGTAAAGTTACTTAGTTTCATGTAGAGAATGCTTGGTTGACGGCTTTGTGATGAGGTGATTTACACGGTGTATGTACTTTGAAATCAGTGATAATCCAAAAATGTATTTAATCATCGGAAATCAAAATTGCTCGGAACATCTTCCGAATATTATGGTTTTAATGGTTTTTTTTGACATAGTATTTCGATTTAATAAGATGGATGAATTTCAGATTCAGACTCTTATTATAATCTATCAAAGCAAGCAATCGCGATTCTAACCCAGCTCTTAATGATCTACAATGTTCTTCTGCTAAACTTATAATTATCTACTATACTTTAAACATTATTGTAAAAATGTTAACTTTGCCTGCAAGTTATTATTACAATCGCTGGCTCTTCCAATTTACTGACTTGAGAGTAAGAAACTATAATAATAATAATAATAAGTGAAGGATGGCACGGTTGACATATGTCGGGCATGCCACCGTCCGGGCGAATCGATCCGTCACATTATCTCCGGGTGTTCTCGTCTGGCCAACGGAGAATACTTGCATAGACACAACCTTGTAGCCAGGATTATTCATCAGCAACTTGCTCTGAAATACAGCCTTGTGGAATCGGAAGTGCCGTACTATAGGTATGTGCCCGACCCAGTTCTCGAAAATGGCAATATCACACTGTATTGGGATCAATCCATCATCACTGACAGGACTATTGTAGCCAATAAGCCTGATATGGTGGTGGTGGATCGATCAGAGCGGCGCGCAATGATTGTTGACATAACGGTTCCACATGACGGGAACCTCGTGAAGGCCGAGAAAGATAAGCAAATCAAGTATCTTGACTTGGCTCGCGAGGTTGTCGACATGTGGGATGTTGACTCAGCGATCATTGTGCCGATAGTCGTATCAGCCAATGGCCTAATTGCCAAGAGCCTCGACCAACATCTGATGAGGCTCTCGTTAGGCAGCTGGATCAAGGGCTTGATTCAGAAAGCGGTACTCCTGGACACGGCTCGTATTGTTAGGAGGTTCCTTTCTCTGGAGCCCTGACCGCCGGTAGCTTGGACCCTGTTCCCGATACCGGTGGGCTACAATTTTTTATATTTTTAAATGTTTTTTTATTTTTTTTTTATTTATGAAAAATATTTAAAAATGTATTAAATTTGTATATATTAATGAATAAAGGGAATAATAATAATAATAAAAACTGGCAACTCTTGCTGTCAGGTGCACGTCTTTCGTAAATTCTCCATATAATTTTTTTCAAATATCAGTTTTTTGCTACCATTTTCCATCCGTTTTTGTAATAGATATTTATCAGTTTCATTACTAATCAGAAAACCGTTTTATACCTACATATAATATTTATTGAAACATGGATCAAAGACCAAAACTCAACAAGCAGACAGATGACAGATGTCATGGACATACAACGAAATAAATTATGGATGAATTAATACGAATAAGAAAATGATAACAAGAGCTGCGTCACAACGAGCACGCCTTCCACCCCCGGACTCGTTGCTGAGCTCCGCCTCGCTGCCGCCGGATCCCGGATCACCTGTGTCGCCGGCGGCGGTAGTAGCGTCGAGTTCCAGCGACGAATATTTCTCCCCGCCGACGTCGCCTACACCTGTACGTCGACCGGGGCGAGGCCGGCCACCGAGAAGCTTGGGACTTAGGGGCCAACTGGCCCCGAGCGGGGTCCCCGCTGCCGGTGGTTGTGTGCAGCGCATGAGATGGACGAGGTCCATAAACGAAAACGTCATGCGCGCATATTACGGGTCTACAGAGGGGGGAACTAACCTCACTGCGTACCGTGTTAGGATGCTGTCTCTTTTTCAGGTTCTTGAACCAACCGTCAACGTTTCGGCCCAACGACTATCGGATCAGGTGCGGGTCATCCAGCGCAATCACATGTTGGACGACGCCGCACTTGATAGGCTGCGCTCAGAGGTACTGAGCAACCATATCGACTTGACTCCGGCGCAAACCGCGGTGCAAGCGTCAACTATCGATCCACTCCTGCCCAACTTAGGCCTCGATTACCACGGCTTCCCATGCATAAGAAAAATAGGGCGCTGGTGTGTACCTTGGACTCGCAACTAAAAAATATATTTGAGAGTAGCGAGGACCTTGTTGATACGCACTCGATCCTGTATTGTGGGGCTGTAGCGGCTTGTCGTTTAGCAAACGTCAAATTTCCAAATTGTGACGTAGCTACTCGACCAAAACCAGCCGTACCAGCCTGGCAACGCAGGATTGAGTGCCGTATCGACGGGGCCAGGGTACTCATCGGCAAACTATACTGCTTCAGGGAGGGTAATACACGACCACGTGTGATGCGCTTTGTGAGGCGGGCATTCTTGGGGACTGGGATCAGTTCTCAAGAATACATGTCCCGAGTCACAGAGCGCATTGACTTCCTGAAGCAGAAAGTGTATGCATGGGCGAACCGTATTCGGCGGTATAAGAAACGTGTTGATCGATACTCGCAGAATCGCATGTTCCAGAGTGATGAGAGGTGGGTATACAGAGCTTGGGAGCGACCCGAGAAAAATATGACAGACGTGTGCCGCCCAGATGATGCTGCCACGTGTTCATTCTGGCGCAGCATTTGGTCGGTGCCCGTCTGTCATACGGAGGATGATTGGATGCGAGATGTCGAGCGAGTGTGTGAATCTATCCCAGAAATGGAACACATTTTAATAACACCGTTAGATGTTGCCAGAGCAGTTCGTCCGTTACCGAACTGGAAATCTCCGGGACCGGACGGACTGCACAATTTCTGGCTCAAATGGCTAAGTAGTTCACACACTTGCCTGGCATCTCAATTCCAGTCATGCTTAGAGTCTGGGTCGCTACCAGAGTTTCTTACAACGGGTGTTACCCACCTGCTCCATAAGTCAGGTAGTCCTACGGAACCCAAGAATTATAGACCGATCACGTGTTTGTCGACGGTCTATAAACTTCTTACATCCATTTTGAGAGAGAAAATTAGCAAACACATTGATAGTAATTCCATTATGTCGGCCTCTCAAAATGGATGTAAGAACGGGTCCCGTGGTACTAAGGAGCTTCTCCTCATCGACATGGTCATTAGCCAACAGGTTCGTCGATCCCGCAAGGATCTGTCGACATGTTGGATAGATTATAAGAAGGCCTACGACTCTGTGCCACATACATGGCTCATGAGGGTGCTGGAGTTGTACAAGATAGATGCAACTCTACGCGCCTTTCTTGAGTCGTGTATGGGGCAATGGAGGACGGTCCTTCGATATCCAGGATGTCGACAAATCCAGGGGAACTATGAGCCTGTATGGATTAAACGGGGTATATTTCAGGGCGACAGTCTGAGTCCACTTTGGTTCTGTCTAGCCCTGAATCCTCTAAGCACATTGCTGGAGGATTCAGGTCTAGGGTACCGGTTGAGGAGAGGTGGTCAGGTCATATCTCACCTTCTTTACATGGATGATTTGAAACTCTTTGCCCCTAGCAAATTGCAACTGATGGAGCTACTGAAAGTAACTGAAACTTTTAGTAGCGCCATCAGGATGGAATTTGGTGTGGACAAATGTGCAGTCATGTATGTAAAACGAGGGGAGATTATGGAATCCGAGGGACTTCAGCTCTCTGATTCCATACACCTAAGATCCCTTTCCTCATCCGAAAACTATAAGTATTTGGGTATGTCGGAAGCGTTAGGCATTAATGTAGCTGATATGAAGCAATCGTTGAGGGAGCGCTTCTTTGGTCGCCTGAAGAAGGTACTAAATAGCCTTCTTTCGGGCGGGAACAAGGTGCGCGCCTTCAACGGTTGGGTCATGCCGGTTTTAATGTACTCTTTTGGCATACTCAAATGGACTCAGACCGAACTGGACGCCCTGGATAGGAGAGTTCGTACACTGCTGACCGCAAACCGGATGCATCACCCACGATCATCGGTGATGAGACTGTACATCCCGCGGAAGTGCGGGGGTCGAGGCTTTTTAAACGCGAAGACCCTCCACAACCGCGAGATGTGCAGCCTCAGAGAATATTTTTTAAAAGTAGAGGTGGGTATGCACCGAGATGTGGTCGCAGTGGACAAGGCACTCACCCCGCTGTCCATGGCTAAAGAGAACTGGCGCAAACCTGTAATACTGACTACCGATGACCGCAAGGGAATATGGCAAGGCAAGGTTCTTCACGGGCGCTATTACCAGGCTCTTCATGGACCTGATGTAGATTTTCTAGCGTCCGTGTCCTGGTTACGTTTCGGCGACCTCTTTGGGGAAACTGAAGGTTTTGTTTGTGCGATTATGGACGAAGTTATGCTGACGAACAACTACCGGAAACATTATGAAGGACGGGACGGTGGACGTGTGTCGGGCATGCCACTGTCCGGGTGAGTCCATCAGACATATTATTTCTGGTTGTTCTCGTCTGGCTAACGGCGAGTACTTACACAGGCACAACCAAGTGGCCAGGATTATTCACCAGCAACTTGCCTTGAAATATAAACTTGTGGAATCTGAGGTACCGTACTACAAGTATGTGCCCGACCCAGTTCTCGAGAAAGACCATGTCACGCTGTACTGGGATCGGCCTATCATTACTGACAGGACTATTGTTGCCAATAAGCCTGACATAGTGGTGATAGACCGATCAGCGCACCGCGCAATGATAGTCGATGTTACCATCCCGCATGACGAAAACCTCGTGAAAGCTGAGAAAGAGAAACAGATAAAATATCTCGACTTGGCTCACGAGGTTGTCGATATGTGGAATGTGGACTCTGCTATCATTGTGCCGATTGTCGTAACGGCCAATGGCCTTATGGCCAAGAGCCTCGACGAACATCTGTCGAAGCTCTCACTTGGCAGTTGGATCAAGAGCCAGATTCAGAAGGCAGTACTCCTTGATACGGCCCGCATTGTGAGGAGGTTCCTGTCTCTGCAGCCCTAACCATCGGTAGCTTGGACCCTGCTCTCGTTACCGGCGGAAACCTGTTTTTTATATTTTTAAATGTTTTTTGTTATTTTTTTGTAAGAAATATGTAAAAATATAAAAGATAAGATTATAGATGAATAAAGGAGATAATAATAATAAATATTTATTCAAAAATTAGATTTGGCACAATTAATACAATTTAAATCTTAGAAATAATAAAGGAATTACAATGTTCAATGCCTGTACTAGGTTAAACCTGTATCACAGGCGACATGTCTGTAATAATTACTACTTGGACAACAGATTTCCTTAACAATATTTAACACTAAAATTATAAAATGGGTTATTAAAACTTAATATATTATGATAAACCTAATGTACTTAAAACGCTAATAAAACATACATGCAAAAATAATGTAGGTCATTAAATTCTAAGGAAAACAGTTTGTGGCACATAGTTGCTAATATAAATATGATAGTCAGCAGTACGAAACAAGTAATTATTGCAAAAAGAACGCCGTCAAGGCATTCTTGTTGTGGGCGACAATTTGCTTAGACAGCGCGATATCAACGGAAGTTTGGCCATGAGTATGACGCACTAGGTGCCCTCATAATCGATGGAGTTTATGTATCTGGTCTCGGCTATTTTTCTAGCAGGACATTCAGCATCTCCCGTTTTGTGGTCACTGGGTTTTTTGAAGCGAGAGCAAGTTGCGCATCTTGGAAATGCTAAGGATGCTTTCTTCGCGCATTCGGACATCATATGACCTGCTTCACCACAGACTATGTATACACATACATGTATGTACTATGTATACAGTTTATAATTTTCAAAGCAACTTCGTCCTTCTTACTTCAGTCACAGGTAGACAATAAGTTAAGTCATGAGTACTTATTTGGATGGATCACAGAGCAGTTGTTTTAACTTGTATAGTAATTTTAACTAAATTGCAAGGAGCTTCTATTAAAGCGAGCGCGTTTGAAGTTGGTTTCGTTGACTCCAGTCTTAAACCAATGTTGGGATAGATGGTCCCAATGTTGGACATAAATTTTATCTTGACTTATATTTTGCAAAAAATAAAATGTTTATTTCTAAACCCGAGAGGTGATCTGTACCTCAGGATTTTCCTATTTCAGACACCTTTCTCTAGATAAGTTTGTACATGTGTGAACTAGCGCCTATGATTCTTGATGTCGAGATAAATAAAGATTTATGATTACTGTTCTGTGTTGTAATTATCTATGACTGGGATTTGAACACCACATTGTGTGTCTGTGGTCACTGGTCTATGCAAGATGTGATCGACTTTGATTGTGCATTTGATTCTTAATAAAAGAACTTTAAATAGTGAATAGTATTTTATTAACATGGTGTCAGAAATAAAGTAAAAGTATGCACAGCAAGATTCTTTAACGAAAAGAAATATCGCCTTTAGTCGCTTTTATTCGTGTGGTCGTGAAACAAAATGGCTACCAAAGAAATGGCAGAGTTGACCGAAATAATTGAAAAGCAATGTGAACTTCTGAAACTTATGCAAACACAATTGCAAATGCAAGGGACTCAAGAAAAATCGCGTATACACATTCCATGGCCGGCGCCTCTCGATGTAGATTCGGGGGATCCGGGAGAAGCTCTAGATTTCTTCAAGACCACGTGGATAAATTATGCTACAGCCACAGGTCTGAAGGATGAACAAAGACCTACACTTCTTATTAATGCTATAGGGCATGCTGCCATGAAGAAATATATGCACTTTGGCCTGGACGATAAAGACATGAAAAGTGAGGCTAAAATATTTGAGAAGCTTGAAGAAAAATTAAAGAAGAAACACAACGTTATCTATAGCCGATACATGTTCAACCAAAGATCACAAGCAGAGGGCGAAGACATAGATACCTATATACTGGAGTTAAGAAAATTAATTAAAACTTGCGAATACAGCAACATTTTAACTGATGAAGTGCTACGAGACAGAATTGTGGTGGGCATTAGAAATCCGGAAATTAAAAAAGAATTATTACGGATAGATCAACTGGATCTTAACCAAACTATTAAGATTTGTAAATCGGCCGAAGCAACAACTGAACAACTTCAGAATTTGTGTTCCGAACAAGTTGTTGCAAAGATTCACAAACTTGACAAAAAACAGACCAATGTTGACAGCAAACCATTACTCTGCAAATTTTGTGGTGAGAAGCATGTATTCAAAAAGAAACTTTGTCCTGCTTGGGGAAAAAGATGTGAAAATTGCCAAGGTAGGAATCATTCCAAAAAAGTATGTAAAAAGACAAAAATGGTGAAAGAGTTGAATACAGAAGACCCGGAGGAAGAAATCAGTGATAACAGTACATACATATCCAAGATCAGGACAAATCGACACTCCGGCCACAAAGAAGTGAACCTCTACTTGAAGTTTAATAACACCTGGTTGAATGTCTACTGTACATTGGATACTGGAGCTCATGTTTGTGTTATAGGTGCTGAACAATACAAAAAACTTTGTAAAAAAGACTGCTTGAAACATTTGTGTCCTACTGATCTAAAATTAAAATGTTTTAATGAAACAGACATAGAAACATTAGGTGTGACTGATGTTGAATGTATACACAAAAAGAAAAAGTTTGTTATCAATTTTCATGTTGTGAATGTCAGTCATCAACCTCTATTGTCAGAATCTGCTTGTGTTGCCCTAGGTTTAATAAAATACTGTAATGTGGTATCAGTGGGCAATGGCAGTGCCACAGAAGCACAAAACATTATAAACAAGTACTCGGATATTTTTGAAGGTTATGGTGAGTTACCAGGAATTGTTGATCTGGAAATTGATGAAAATATTCCACCTCGCATTCAGCCGGCACGTCGTGTGCCTATGGCTCTCCGAGCACCTCTTAAAGACGAACTGGACAGGTTAGTAAAAGATAATATTATTGTTAAAGAGGAGTCTCATACTGATTGGGTTAATAATATATTAATTGTTCGTAAAGGCAAAAAGTTCCGTATCTGCCTAGACCCTATCCCATTGAATAAGGCTCTCAAAAGACCACATTTTCAATTTACAACGCTAGAAGAGGTTTTACCAGAACTTGGAAAAGCTAAAGTTTTTAGCACAGTGGATGCATTAAAAGGATTTTGGCATGTTAAGCTAAATGAAAGGAGTAGTAAGCTTACTACCTTTTGGACGCCATTCGGTAGATATAGGTGGTTAAGGCTCCCCTTTGGCATTTCCTCTGCTCCAGAAATCTTCCAACAAAAGCTATTATCAACCCTACATGGTCTTAAGGGTATTGAAGTAATGGCTGACGATATTTTAATATATGGGATAGGTGATACAACCGAGGATGCTATAAAAAACCATAACATTAACTTAGAAAACCTTTTAATAAGACTCAGAAAAAATAATTGCAAGCTTAATAAAGAAAAATTAAATTTATTACAGAAATCAGTGAAATTTTATGGCCATGTGTTGACTGATACTGGCCTAAAGGTTGATGAAGAGAAAATCACAGCTATCAAGAATATCGCAATACCTACAAACTCCAAGGATGTATTAAGACTACTAGGAATGGTAACATACCTGAGTAAATTTATTAAAAACTTAAGTTTAAAAGTCACTTCTTTACGAGAATTAACAAAGAAAAATGCTTTATGGCAATGGACAGAAAAGGAACAGTTAGAATTTGATGAGATTATTTCATCTTTAAGCAGTCTACCAACACTTAAGTATTATGACATGAATAAACCTTTAATAATAGAATGCGATGCCAGCAGCATGGGGCTTGGAGCAGCTCTTTATCAAAATAATGAGGTTGTAGCTTTTGCTTCTAGAACTTTAACAAGTACAGAAAAAAGGTATGCCCAAATCGAAAAAGAAATGTTAGCTGTGGTTTTCGCTTGTTCAAGATTCAGTCAATATATAACTGCGAATACTAATACTATTGTAAAAACAGATCATAAACCTTTGATAAATATTTTCAAGAAACCACTAGTAGAAGCTCCAAAAAGATTGCAACTTATGTTAATGATCCTTCAAAGATATGATTTAAACATAGAGTATATATGTGGAAAAAACAATTCTGTAGCAGATGCACTTTCCAGAGCCCCTACTCCAATACAGGATGACTCTCATTCTTTTAATAATGCTAAACAAATTTTTGAGATTATTAGTAAACATTCTTCAGCAAAATATCTGAAGGTCTCAAACAAGATAATAGAAAGCATAAAGAAAGAAATGGAGAATGATCCAGAGTGTCAAGAGCTCAAAAAATATATTGTAAACGGATTTCCAGATTATATTTCAGATATGCCTGAAAACCTCAGATGGTTTTATAAATTTGCCTCTGATTTGTCTATTCAGGAAGACATAATATTTAGAAATGATCAGATTTTAATTCCCAGGTGCATGAGAAACTACATGTTGCCAAAAATTCATAAAAGTCACAGTGGCGTTGCTAATTCAATTAAACTAGCTAAGCAAAATATTTTTTGGCCAGGCATGTCTGATGATATAAAAAACTTTGTAGAAAAATGTAAAATTTGCATAAAATATGCCCCATCTCTAACTAGATTCCCAATGTTGTCTCATGACATACCAATGTATCCCTTTCAGTATATCTCTATGGATGTGTTTAATGTAAAACTAAATTCACAGTCTCTTAATTTTCTTATTACTGTTGACCATTACTCAAACTTTTATGAAATTGATAAAATAAAAAATTTATCTTCTAGTGAAGTCATTAATATATGTAAAAAGAACTTTGCAAGACATGGTATACCACAAAAAATATGTACCGATGGAGCTACTAATTTTGTTAATAGAGAATTTGCTATATTTGCTGAAGAATGGGATTTTATCCATGTAACTTCCTCGCCACATTATCCTCAGTCTAATGGAATTGCTGAAGCTACAGTAAAATCTGCAAAGAAACTCATTCTTAAATCATATGAGGCCGGTGAAGATTTTTGGATATCTCTGTTACACCAGAGGAATGTACCAAGTGGTGGAGATGATTGTAGTCCTGCACAAAAGTTTCTATCTAGAAAAACTAGGACTTTAATGCCAAATGTACCAGAGCAACTCATTCCAGTAGTGATGACTGACATTCCAAAAATAATTAAAGCTAAAAGAGACAAAAGTAAATATTATTATGATAAAAAATGTAAACAACCCTTCTCTTTAAATATTGGTCAGAATGTGGCGGTGCAAATAAGTCCAGAACACACTAACACATGGAAATTAGGATTTGTTGTAGAAAAAGTTAATGAAAGGTCATATAAAGTGAATGTAGACGGGGTAATATATAGACGAGACTTAATACATATAAAACCATATAAAGGGGTATTAAAGGAAAATGAGGACATTCCAAACAAAAATAAAGACAAGAAGAAAACTGGTTTATTAGATAATTTTGAAAATAACGATCCAAATAAAAATAAATCTGCTATGTATGATAATACTGATTATGGTTGTGAACTAATTCTTGATAATAATGTGATTCCAAATTCAGATGTTAACCGTGATACAGCTGAGCCAATTCCGAGTCAAAGTCATAGCACTAGACCTGTAAGATCAAGATGTTTACCAGTAAGGTTTAATGACTACACACTGCATTAAATGTGTATCCATCATTTATGTATGATTTAGTTAGTCATATGGTTGAATTATTTCTAAGTAATTTTAGGTAAATTCTAATTGATGTTTTGTGTTGTAGCATAATATAGCATGATTTATCTAACAAGTGATTGTGACCTTAGTAATAAAATGTTAATGATTGTATTCACATACTGATTCTTTTGTTAAAACAGAGAGGATGTTCTGTGTTGTAATTATCTATGACTGGGATTTGAACACCACATTGTGTGTCTGTGGTCACTGGTCTATGCAAGATGTGATCGACTTTGATTGTGCATTTGATTCTTAATAAAAGAACTTTAAATAGTGAATAGTATTTTATTAACAATTACTATTTTGGTACTATTTAAAAGCTATTGAGTGGCAAAGTACATTGAGAGAGATAATTTTGTCTATACATTAATTTTGAAACAACTTTCAAATTCATTAATATCTTAGACGCAAAAAGATCGAGTCAATTACTGCTCATCAATCCCAGCACAGTGGCAACGTTAAAGGCAGTGGCAACGTTTATTGCTTGCTCATATTTAAAAGATGGAGAATCGAACAAAGCAATAACTGTACAATATAGTATATTCTATTCAATATTGGTAATATTGTGGCATAGCAGGTTAGGTCTATTCATCGACTACCTAGTGATATTCTGAAATAGATATTGTCTAGGAAGCTAAAATTCGATTTTTAATTTCAATAAACTATATAGCATTAAGCTGAAAAGTTATAACTCATTTCTTCGTAAACTGCATTTAAGTAAGTAGCTCAGATACTAGATAGCAACAGTGCACTAATTAGCGAGGGCCTGGACTCCCTTAACAGCTGCTCTGTAACCTACATCCGTGTTTTACGAGCTGGGTTAATAAATATAGAAGTTTACTACATTGGGATTAGCTTAGTAGCCTATTAATTCAGTGTAGAAAGATATAAGATAGAATATCTTGCTGCTATTATAAATGCCGAAGTTTGTGAGGATGTATAGATGTTTGTTACTCTTTCACGCTAAAGCTACTGAACGGATTTAGATGAAATTTGGCACACAGCTAGCGTAGCATGACCACTGTAGAAACGGGTTATGTCGACGGAAGAATTGACAAAATGACAGATTGTCATTGTCTATCTGTCATTATGTCGATTCTTACGTAGACAAAACTCGTTTTTACAAGTGGTCATGCTACGCGTGCTGATCGTTTATAACTTTGATAATACAAGTGATATACAAGGTATTGTTTTGCATCCTCGTCAAAATTCAGGAGGTTGTCACAAAAGACATAAATATTCAATAAGAATTACGTTACCTAGTTAATTATTAATTAACGCTGACTTTTTTGTTGTTTTTTGACCGTGTTTCAGAATAACCTTAATGTGGTTTAAGGGAATAAGAAATGATCGAATAACCATTTTGAGATTGTTTTTATGTGTGAAAGCACGGTTATAGGGCGAGGATCAGATGGGCCGCGTTTAAAATACTGGTGGTTCATACTTATCGGTTTCCGTAAATACGAAAAATAAAAAGAACTACCAATTTTATTATTGATTCGGGTCGAGAATCATGAGCATAGTTACCTCCTTGAATTTGACGAGGATGCAAAACTACAGCTTGTATTTGTATCCCGATAGTGTTTACGTTCCCGTGTGACATTAACCGAACTTCAGAGTACTTACAGCTGTTTAAGATATTGGGAGTAACCAACCTAGCTATATGAACAAGCCGTGTGCCTCAGAGTATTTCGCATCGACAAAAACGACGAACTTCGATGCAGACTGTATCTTCTATTGTACCCCTTTAAGGCCTAAAATTTCAAAAATATACGTTTCGCAGGGTTCACCTTTGTTGTATAGAGAACCGCGTATCGCGCTTATAGACTAGGGGTTAAAGCTGCTGCCTGCAAGTGAATGAATGAACTTATTTTAGGCTCAAAAGAACTTTTTTCGTAAACTAATGCGAACTCTTAAAACTACGAGTGCAATCAAGCATTAACTGATTTTAAACGAGGTGATTATGATTTTTTGTGAAAAATGAATCAGCAGATTTATTTAAAAATCATCTATCTAGATTTGAGATCCATTGAACTGTCATTATTTTTTCATAATTATCGTAAGTTTTTCAAACGTTTTGATTTATGATAGCATCTAGATATCTATACCAATTAAATGAATATTTTGTACAAACAAAGTAAGTTTTTAATGGCGTGTCAAAAGAAATGAGAAAAAACCTTTAGTGTTAGCTTTTTAACCATTACATTAGGTGTTATATTACTAAACCATACCTTTTACTTTAAACATTTTCTTTAAAAAGAGTAGCGACTGCAAACCGTATTGGCAATATCAATACACCAACGTTGATCCAAACATTGGCCATCAGGGAACACATATTAGACTCGTCTTTTGTTATATTTTATATGGAAATTGTATCTACAAGCGTAATTTACGAGAATACGCTTTTGCTTTGTGAAAATATTCCAACTTTGACGAATGGAAATTGTAAAGACAAATGAATGGATGCTTCTGTAAAATATTTAAATAAGTTTGAAAAGTACGATTTTAGATATTGATCAAATAACTCATCTATGTACGGAGATATTTTGAATGATAAAATGTTTAACTTGGGAAATTCTTCTTAATTTTACATTATGGATTAGAATCCTTTTAAGAAATCAAAGGGAACTTTTTCAGAACGGAACACTAAACGGGTTTTCAACTTAAACCCGTTTTCTGAAAGCCTCGTCAAATCTAATCTGCTTTCGAATAATATTTTGGGATTGGATCATCGTAAAAAAGACCAATGTCATAAGATTTATCAGACTTGTAAGCCGAGCTCTTTATTGGATTTTCCAGCGGTAAAAATTACGATCATACAAACAATAAAAACGAACAATAAATAAATGAAGATAAAAAATATTAATATGATCTAAAATACAAAATTTATCTCTACCCCTTTCTAAAGGATCAAAAGTCATTCTTGTTCCTCCTTCGTTGGGATGACAGAACTTGTAACGTTTTAACAGTGAAATCGATGTACAATGCACGGCTTATAACAGGCTTTCTTTTTTTCTTTTTCTATGGTTAGTGTCTAACCTAATGTCATTGTTTCATTCTCGTCAAGTCTTCTCGTCTCTCAACGAGAAGACTTGACGAGAATGAAAAATATTTGTCAGACATACCGGGTTGGTTTCCTCACGATGTTTTCGTTCACCGAAGCAAGTGATGATATACTTAAAATACGCACGCGAATCCGAAAAATTAGAGGGGCGTGTCTTGGGTTCGAACGTCGACTTGGCAGTCCGACGGGCAGACCACTAGGCTATCACAGCAGCAATCGTATTGTGTTAGTGCTGTAGTCTTAACAGTACTTGCCACTCGACTTGACATTCACATACCTGCACTCACTATTTCTAATCTAATTTTGTTTCATCCTGGCTGTATTGTAATTTGCTCTAATTAAATCTTAATTTTACTACAATCTTTATTCTAAAATCAATTTTTTTTATTCAATTTTTAAACTAAATTTGTTATAATCCTGATTTTATTCGAATATTTAATAAGATTATTTAATTTGATTTTGTTCTAATTTCATTTATTAATTCTATTTTTAGTGAATAATTAAATGTAATGTTAATGTTAACTAATAAACTTAACTTTAAGTAATATAATTTTGTCATCTTTTGCTGCATAAAACTTACAATTTATTGTAACCTAAATGGAAAGAAGTCACTGGCTCCTGAAATACAGGTACTCTAACCTAGCTCTTGAGCCAGGGTCTCAACAAACTGTAACCTGTTTTTATGGCAATAAAGAAATTTATTATATTATTATTATTTATTTATTACTTGCGTGAATTAAATAATATCTACCTACTTTATAGACAAAAAGCAATTTGATGAATTCTAGTAAGCAAAATATATAGAAACTTTTAGTTTAAAATCTCACTGTACCATACTTTACTCAAATAAAGATTATTATTTTTATAACAGTTAGATAAAATTTACTACATTACATTTAAATATGAAAAAAGTTATTGTTACTTGATTCAGTAAAAGCGAAAGTAAAACAATTCTCCTCGTTCCTTTTATTCTTGTTTACTCTATGAAATCATTGTCATAGATAATTCCACCAGAAACTCTTAATCACACAAATGGGGGGGTGTATAAATGTGTATGATTATTTTTATTGCGGCGACGAAGGGAGAAAGGGTAGATATTTACGTAAAGGGCGGAAACATAAGCAGTTATTACTTGGGATTTGGGTGATCATAGCCGGCAACGACCACTTTCGGTCGGGGTGTTATGTTGGTATCACTTCCCCTTTGACGTCATCATAGGTCGGTGGCTTTCGTAATTTTTCAGTGTGATTATTACTAATTTTGTAACCTTTTCTAGTATGTTTTATTAAAGTTGGTTCGGGTATGAGATTCATGATTATGCTCATCTCGTACATATCAAGAGTGATACTTACCCGTTTTCGTTAAAGGTAGACGAAACCTACTGCTATGCTTAAATAAAGCTGTTGAATAGTGGAAATTTCAACGGTGCAATAATAATTATTAAGATACTTACCTATTCGTTTAGGTTTCGTTTAGTGTTAGTGAAAACGAGCAATAGTAAACTAAGTTATGCTGATGACAAAACGACAAAATGATAAAACGGTAACGAAAACAATTTTTAAAGTGAAACTTCTTATGCGACTTCCAACAAACTTGCGTTAAACGTTTAACGCTACCATGGAGGGAAAATAGAAAGAGACAGAGCGAGAGTGAATGCGTGGCACTCAAACGCATGCGTGTAGTATTACGAAGTATCGCTTCTTCCGCGCGGATGGACGCCACGCACTATTTTTTTTGTAACAAAATCTGCAAAAACAAGTTTGATTCAATCTCAAAATACAACCCAACATTGGAGGGTCTTTAGTACTGCAAACTACAATAACAATGATATTACGATGTTCGCATGTTCTTTTGGCAACATTCCACTTCCATTTCACTTAAGATTATCTTTTAAAACTTGACCGAAACATCTCTGCTACTTTAAAAATCCAAGAAATGTATTCAACGCGGTCAAAACGGACAGCATTCACTTACAAATCAAATCAGCTAAGCAAAGGATGGTCACGAAACTAACTTAGTATGTATCTAAGCATAGTTTACATAACACTGTATAACAATGTCCGATGCGGGCTCAATGCACTTATAGACCGTTTACATTAAGTCACGGTGGAGTAAAGAAGATTTGTAGGGGCGTGGGACGTTAGAATACTGGGAAACAAGTTTTTAAAACGATTAAATTATGCTGGTGTTTCGAATCTAACTCACGATCTAACACGGGTTTTAAAGTCAGACCTGCGTTTAGGATCAGCCTTTACGATACAGATTTGATATGTACCTTGACGAGACGGTTGGCGTAGTGACTGAGCGATTAGCTGCTGCGCTGCGTGTCGCTGTGTGATTCCCGCACGAAATAAATATTTGTATGGTTTACAGGTTCCGGATCTGTAGTTGTTCCGGATCTGGATGTTTTTTAATATGATTTTAAATGTTTGTAAACGCACCCGCGGAACAGGAGAAAAGCCTAGTGAGGCAAGGTTTTTTTTTTTATCAGAAGAAGACCTAAAATGATGGCCCGCTGTATAACCTGGACAGTTAGCACATGGTTATACAACTTGAGTTTACCAGTGGTTTGTGAAAAAGTTTATTAGGGTTCCGTACCTCGAAAGGAAAAAACGGAACCCTTATACTTTGTTGACACTTTGTTGTCCGTCCGTCTGTCTGTCTGTCAAGACCCTTTTTCTCAGGAACGCGTGGAGTTATCAAGCTGGAATTTGTATCAAATACTCAGATCTACTGTCCCTTAGAGCTGCGAAAAAATCAAACTTCTAAGCCGACGCAATCAAAAGATACAGCCGTTTATGCCGCAAATGTCCGCAAATTTTCGACACACGCAAGGGAATCAAAACCTACAGGGTACTTCCCGTTAACTCAGAATTTTGAAATTTGGCACGAAGCAATGTCTTATAACATAGATTAAGGAAAAATTGCGAAAACCGTATTTTTTTTGTTAAATCATGTAATATTTTTTATTTATTTTTTTACTACCAATGTTGGTATGGAACCCTCGGTGCGCGAGTCCGACTCGCACTTCTCCGGTTTTTTTTTTTTAATATAACCTGAACTATACGAAATCATGTTATTGTCTTATCCTCCTTGTAGGACATTGAATGTTGTCTTGGTTCCTTTTGATCTTGTTAACAACAGTTACAAGATAGAAAAGTTAACAGGCATGCCATGGAATAACCGTTTTCCATCCCATGAGTACCCATAAAGAATAAGAATAACAATAAATTTATTAAACCATAGTTACAGTCATTTTGTAAGTCTAACATCATCAAGGATATCGGTAACAAGTTTTATTTTGACAAAATTAGATAACAGTGGTCCCCAAACTCGGCAGCCCATGAAAAAAAAATTGAAAAAAAGAACGATGATCTTTTGCTTTCTTAGTTCCAGGAGATGCTAGATAGGCACAATCTTTTCACAATTATGTTATCCTTGACAAACCTTATAGCTGCGTGTTACAGACACCGAGATTAAAAAAAAAACATCATCTGCCTAGCCTTTTCCCAAACTATCTTGGGGCTGGCTTCCTGTCTAACCGGATGCAGCTGAGTACCAGTATTTTACATGAAGCGACTGCCTATCTGACCTCCACAACCCAGTAACTGGGTAATACGATACCCCTTGGTAAGACTGGATGTCAGACTTTTTGGCTTCTGACTACTCGTAACGACTGTCAAAGATCTACAAATAACAGCCGGGACCAACGGCTTAACGTGCTTTCCGAGGCACGGAGGAAACTCGGTATGTAATTATGGTCACCCATCCACGGACCAACCTCGGCAAGCATGGCTTAACCTTAAAGATCGAACCGGGTGGCTGTTAATATTTAGCCACGAGCTCCTCAAAGATAAAACAAAATGATAACTGCGAAAGCACAGTAGGAACATCCCGATCATCATCTTCCTGCCCTTGTCTCTTTTTACTTGGAGTAAGCTTAACACGTTTTATTCTTCCATTTCTCTGTCAGGCACGTCACGGCATCATTTGCCCCTTTCTCTTTCATATCATTTTTCACACAATCCATCCATCTTTTCTTTGGTCTTCCTCTCCCACTCCACTCCTCAACATTCATATCCATCTCTCTTTTAGTCACACGCGTTTCATCCCTCTTCATTACATTTCGACGAGTACCTTTCATTTTTAGGGTTTCGTACCCAAAGGGTCAAACGGGACCCTATTACTGAGACTTCGCTGTCCGTCCGTCCGTCCATCCGTCCGTCCGTCTGTCACCAAGCTGTATCTCATGAACCGTGATAGGTAGCCAGTTGAAATTTCTACAGATTATGTATTTCTGTTGATACTATAACAAAAAATACTAAAAATAGAATAAAATAAATATTTAAGGGGCTCCCATACAAAAAAGTGTTTTTTTTGCTCGTTTTTATAAATAATGGTACGGAACACTTCGTACACGAGTCCGACTCGCACTTGGCCGGTATTTATTTTTCTGTAACAGGCGCCATTTCCAAATACCCTCGAAAGGTGGGGAGATTCTGACACGGTGTTTATTAAGCCCACCAATGTGAATACTTCTTTACTCGTAGGTCGCTGGCCCTCGGGCAAAGCACTCTTACGTCAGTGCATAGAGATTTGCTTTGTTATAAAAATACACCTTTGTACCTACCTTAATGTGAGGTATACGGTGAATTTGAGTAGAAAGTATGTGCTATACAGTTTAGTTTGTTTAGAGGTAATGGGTATTTCATTTAGGTTTTGTGTACTTATACTATCGCGGCTGAATATAGTAAAAAAAATAGTGCGTGGAGTCCCTCCGCGCGGAAGAAGTGAAACTTCGTAATACTACACGCATGCGTTCGAGTGCCACGCATTCACTCTCGTTATTTTATTGAGCTTCTAAATAATATTTTTTTGTTTTATTGTTGTACACTTTTTATTACATAAGTTTATCGAGGTTATTCTACTCATGGAAATTGAGCAAAGGCTGGTCACACCGAAGAGTCGAATGCATGACTGTTTGCACGCCATCTTGCGTACCTAGTAGAACTCTTGCGTACCTATTAGAACGACGTAGTCACAAATCTTGTAATAGCGCCATCTCTTAGTGGGTAATAGAAAATATTCCCCCTCCATGAAAACGTTAAACTTGTTGGAAGTCGCATAAGAAGTTTCACTTCAAAAATATATCTTTAATTCAGATCTAAATTAAAACAATAATAACAGCCAAACGAACGAATAGTAACAGCCGCACAGGTCGATCTTCAAGGTAAAAAGTATTTGCCGAGCGGTCCATGAATGGATGACCATTAGTACAAACCGAGTTCCCTCCGTGTCTCAGAAAACACGTTAAGCCGCGTATCCCGCTTGTCGTTTGTAGAAATTTAACGGTGGTTACGTGGTCAGAAATTATCGTATCGTGTAATCCAGGAACTGAGTTGTGAGGGACAGATAGACAGTCGTTCCATGGAAAATACAGATATTCAGCTGCACGCGTAGCATGACCGCCGTAACACGGGCTATGTCGACGGAAGAATCGACAAACTGACACATTGTCACTGTCTATCTGTCATTATGTCGATTCTTCCGTAGACAAAAGTCGTTTCCAGTGTTTATGCTACGCGTGCTGGTACGACTAGTTGCCGATCCCAAAATAATTTGGGAATAAATCTAGGCAGAAGGTGACTTAAACTTTCAGATGTTGTGTCATCGTGATAGAATTACCATTATATCCAGAAATTCCATTACTCGGATTGTCATAGAGTCCTAAGTGTCGCCATTTGTTGGAAAAAACAACTAGTCAAGTATAATCATAGTCACAATCTGGCCAAGGAAATAGACCATGAATTCTGACACAAACCGCTCGTCCGCGCGGTCGGGCGTCGGTGGCGAAGATTTGTATGGCGTTGCGCCGTGCGGAGGGGCGGTGCCCGGCACTCACCTACGCGGTTGAGGGGTGAACGTTATAGTCATCAACGGATTTTATACAAGCCAGGCAACGTGAGATCCGCTTCATCGCTCGACCGCGTGGACGAGCGGTGTCGTGTGCAAACCGTCTAAGTACATAAATAAGTCCGTACCGTCGAAGTAGTAGTAAGTACATTGTTTATGCTTATTATACTAACTACTGTTTGTTTTCCCATATGTAATAAATAAGTAAGCAAAAAACTATGTGTCTTCCTACAATAATATAACTCCAGATCGTTCAAGTTTTCCTATACTTGGCTCAATTTTGAGAAAATAAGTAGTTCTTTTGTCCATAATCATCATCATCAGCCTATAATGTTCCCACTGCTGGGACACAGGCCGCCTCTCAATGAGAGGGAGTGGGCTGTAATCCATCACGCGGGCCCAGTGCGGGTTGGTAGATGTCACATGTCTTCGAATTTTTAGTTCTAGGACATACCGGTTTCCTCACGATGATTTTCTTCACCGTTTTGAGAGTAGCGGTGATGATGAAATAAATTACATAAATTAATGCGCCTGCCTATATATTATGTTCGAACCTACGACTTACTGCTCGCAAGTCGGTGCTGCCACCACTGGGTCACCGCTGCTCTAATAATAACTGTCCCTAATAATTATAGTGCTGAAACTGTTTTGGGTATTAGGTTAATCTCCTGAAGATACAGTTATTTTCCACGAAAAAGATTAATTTAGACGGTACTCCTATTCCTCTAATTTGCACTTTTATTTTGTTTAAAGGTAGAGAAACAGGTTAAAATTAAGACTATTTTGTTTAAAGCCTTCGTATTTAGGACCTTCTTTCAAAAGAAAAGGTCAAAATTTTAAAAAACAAAAACTTATTTATTAAACCTTAGTATCCTCAAAAACAAATCTCTCATCAATATATCTCTGTGAACGACAGACATTTTTCACGCCATATCTGAGTACCGATCAATCCGTCTTGCCCTCGTCTTTTCTAATTTAAGAAAAGAATAGCGCTTTTAAGTAAAGTCTCTGAATCCTCAGTATCGGTCACATCTCGGTCCCACCCCGTACCACTTGGTTTGGGGTGAACAAACGTTTAACTGACCTATAAGGGAGCTGCACGTTGACGTAGGACCCCACTATCGCCGCATCTACAATACACTGAATGCAACTGGCATTTCAATGCTTTATGCTGTATTTTTCTGACGGAGGGTCGACGTTCGGGATATTATTCCGTTTAAACCGAGAGTTGTTTTATTTTGAACCTTCTAAACTATAACTGGTTTTTAACCGTTGGAATGGATTTTAAAGGTTTTGGTTACTGTTATTATTGTAAGCCTGTATTATCCCACTGCTGGGCAAAAGCCCCATGACATACACTGTGTAAATCACCTCATCACGAAGCCGTCAACCAAGCATTCTGTACATGAAACTAAGTAACTTTACTTTTTTTATTGCTGGGAAACGATTTTTTTTTGGGGGGTGTAAAATCATGTTTTGTGGTAGAATTCAATGTAACACACTCAAAACATTGTGTTGATCGACGGATTGAATAGTAAGGGAGTCGTGGAGGTGTTTAAAGTAAAAATCTTACATTAAAAACTTGTATTTAAAAAAATACTTGTCAAAAAGTTGGAACTTTGACCCCTAATATCTCCGTAACTAGAAGAATCCCAGATATGGTGTAGAACAAAAAAATGATCGCAAGGACAGGGAGAACCAGTGCCTTTCGGCTTCGTTAAGAGGTGTTTTACAACCTTTATAGTTCCTTCTATCCAGCCCCCCTAGCATGACCGTTCTATCTCTATTCTACCAAGAAACGACAAGAAATCTTTTCTATACAACTTGTCATTTCCTCTGCCCGAGCATGGCACGCCCCGTCGACTCGCGTTTCTACGAAGACATAGACAGAAATTCTTTCCATAGCAACGGGGACGTATCACGTGATGTTTGTATTCCCTGAATATTATTACGTTTAGTTAACAAAATAAAGTTGCCAATTGCACGAGTTTTTCATTTTTCGTGGGCGGGATGGTGTTGCTGCATCCTGGATCCAGGCCTGGATCTTTTTTGCGAAATTAAACCTAAATATTTTACATAACATTTCAACTTTTTGAACGTAACTCAACGCAACTACGAAAACGTATTTCTCGTATTTAGTTTTTATTAAGACTAGTTTGACATTTGTCATCAGAAGTAATGTTTCTACCCCCAAATGTCAAAAGAAGAGAAAATATGGTCGTCATGCTCGACGTTGTAGACTTGTGTCGACTGAAGAAAAGAAACAATTCTTTTCTACATTCTTAATATCGCCATGCTTGGGACGATAGAAATATCTGTCAAATTGTCGATTCTTCCGTAGAAATAGCCCGTTTCTACGGCGGTCATGCTAGGCCGGCATGACACAGGTTTTGATTAGACATTCCTATCACAAATTGTAATGACCACTTAAAATAGGCCTAGTTTACATAGCTACCTACGCAGGTACTCTTCTCAAGCGTGGGAGTCATATACATAGTACGCACGTGCCTTGTTAAAACGGAAAATACACAAAAAAAAAAAAAAGTGAAGTATCTTTCAACACGGCTATTCGCGGTAACAAGCAGTGTTTGTATGTGGCCTAACAAAAAGCGAGGGTAGAATACAAAGAGGCCCCACATTCCAAAAAAATAGGTCGCACTTTCTATGTAGGTACGTCTGTATATATGGCTTTTACCCGAAAAACCTCTTTGTCAACGTGTGAAAAGAAAATTTTTCACAGCGTATTTTTTCCTACGCAACGGGAACCCATGAATTTGTCACTTTTATTTTTACAAGTTTTTTTTTTATAGTTTTACACGGGTGTGAATCGGGACGAAACTTTGAAAGGCATTTTCACGTTATTGAAATATTATTGGTAGCCTAAAAATACTGTATTGTGTATCAAATTAACACCTTCCCTGCGGCTACGCTAGATTAATACTTACTTCCAGTGCTGTACAAGTCACATACTTCCCGTATCAAGAATGCCTGATATGCGTTACGACGTCTATTTTCCCGTACGTAATCTTGACTTTAAACCATCACAGAGACATGGAAAGTCTACAGATTTTTTTTTTGTTGTACTAATCAATAGGTTACATCCTTGTGTATATATAGCTGCAGTCGCACGGGGTTTTAAGCAATATCTTAAAAGTTACAGGTATTTTGGAAAAGGTTGATATTACGGGAAAATACTTGTCGTGGCGCATGCAACAGTCACATTGCTAGGGATGGGGTGTAACAAGTAACATATTTTTCTGTTTCAGATTTATTATTGTTTATTCAGATCGTACACAATCAACGAAAACTATTTTTTAACAAAAGTAATAATTAATTATGTTAACAAAAACAGTAACTTCTTATTTTATATTATTATTTATTTTACTAATGGTCATACACAATCAGCAAAAACCATTTTTAACAAAAATAAAAAGTAATTAGCTATGTTAATGTTAACATTTTAACAAAAGCAGTAAATCTTTATTTTATATTATTATTTATTTTAGGTGCTTATAAAAGCTTAATTAAAAAAAAATCTGATTGAATTATCACAATTATTTATTCTACTCGATAATATAATCAACAGAAAAAAAGCGCTAGTTGTGCTTCAGATATTATGGTTATTATGGTTTCGATGGAACCACTACTCACAATAATGTTTTTAGCCTCTTCACCTTCTGTCTTTACACATTTCCCCAAAATAAGTTTTTTACGTGAACGTTTCATTGTTTACTTATGTACAATTTACTCACTTACGCGTGACGAATAAAATACCTATCGCGTTCTGTAAAAACGTGTTTACTGGGCACAACACTACGGCTAACTGAGGGCCGCGCGCGCGCACGTTCAGTGCGGTACGGGGTTTAGGATACAGCCAAATAGTTCCCGTATTGCACTATTGTAAAATAATTACCTTTCTGTGCGTTACGAAAAAATAATTCCCGTACATTTTTATTCGTAAATTTTAATATACTTCGAGCAAGGACACCGGCAATACAGGTGTCTCTTTTTTACTTGTACGAATACTTGAAGTAATCACCCCCGCACGGAGTGCAAAACAAGGACAACTAGCTGCCGCACAGAGCGAAGCTCAATTACAACCAAATACTTCCCGTAACGCACTGAATGTGAAATGATCGCAATAGCTTTTTAGCGACGAATTATTTGTATTCAACGATGTAATACCATTTAAAGTTTTGTCACTATTCTCCCTCGCATCCCTTTTCACCACGTTTTACCTAACCTTTTCTTTGTCTTACGTTTTAGTCATAAGTTTTTTTTTATATCTGTCAGTACTCAACTGTACAAGCAGATATGCGACAGTATTTTATATTTATAGCATGACTGTACTGACACAGAAGAAATTCATGAATAAATTATTATTCAAGCAATGCAAGCATTTGAAAAGAATTTGGTTGCCTTAAAAAAAAAAAAAAAACAAAAAAAAAAAACAAACAAACCTTTGGTATCAAACATCAGAGTGACCTTTTATAATTACGATTTTCCTTTTGAGCAGGTGCCTAGTTTTGATCTATGAAAGTAAATACAACATTCCGCCTGTAATCCATTAGGGGATAGACAGAGGGGTAATTAGCCTCTTGCATGTATTTTATTTGAAACCGATTTTAGACAATTTAGACCTAACAACAGCGGTGGCCCAGTGGTGGCAGTTCCGACTTACGAGCAGTAAGCCAAGTTCATACCTAGGCATGCGCATTACTTTGTGTAATTTATTTCATCACCGCTGCTCTTAAAACGGTGAAGGAAATCATCGTGAGAAAACCGGCATGTCCTAGAACTAAAAATACGAAGACATGTGACATCTACAAACCCCCAATGGACCGCGTGGTGGATTACAGCCCACTCCCTCTCACAGAGAGGAGGCCTGTGTCCCAGCAGTGGGAACATTAAAGGCTGATGATGATGATGATGAGACCTAACAAACGACTCCCTGGATTGCCTCGTTAGCGTAGTGGACGCAATCGCGACTACTGAGCATGAGGTACTGGGTTCGATTCCCGGCTCGAGCAAATTGTTATTGGGTTTTTCCAATAGGAATATCCCAGTAGCAGCCACGGAGTCTGGATTTGTGCCCGGTTGATGGCAATAAGCTCGCCCCCTATTACATGGGACTTAAACATAACTGGCGAAATTTGGCTGTACTATTAGGTACCCCTCTGCCTCACGCTTCGGGAATTACAAGCGTGATGCTAAGTTATGTAACAACACTGTAACATTGTAACTAGCCACGAGCATGCATTTTACATAGGTATTATGAAACCGATTTTAGAAACTTTAGACCTAACAAAGAGGTTGTAAATATATGTTTAGGTATCCTAAGCAATCTTTGGAACTATCAAGTACTAATTAAAATAAAACTGTCATTCTGCATGACATTCTATGACATCAAAAGATTTTCCCATTGTCAATTTGGACACGAATACAAGCTGATTAAAATAAGAATAGAATAGAAAATAAATTAATTTCGCGCTTTTTTATATTTTAATCAGCCAAAATGAGTTCTGATGCAAAAATTAAGAAGAGTAAGAGCAGGGTGGCAATGAGTCCTTCTGTGGAAGTATCCTCCACCCATGGGAAGTCTACCGTTGGTCTGACGACGAAGTCTCTTAGCCGAATGAAGTTCCGTAAACAATCTTATGGCTTCTCGGGGATTCCCGGTGTCGGAGGACAAACTCGAAGACGCAGTTCACAGGTTAGCAGCTTCTAAATCATGTTAAGAGCTAGCCAAGGCCGTAGGAGGTAAATGCTTAAATGCTTATAAATACCATCATCATGGGCCTAGCCTTTCCCAGCTATGTTGGCGTCAGCTTCCAGTTTAACCGGATGCTGGCTGCCCATCAATACTTTATATGGAGCGACTGCCTTTCTGACCTCCATAACCCAGTTAGTACTGGGTAATACGATACTCCTAGGTAAAACTGGCTGTCAGACTTTCAGGCCACTGACTACCTGGAACGATTTTTGAAAATCTACAAATAACAGCCGGGACCAACGGCTTAATTGGTGTTCACTTATCCACGGACCAACGTAAAAAAAAACAACAAAAAACATTTAAAATTATAAAAAATCGTAAGCCCTCCGGTATCGGGAACAGGGTCCAAGCTAGTGGCGGTCAGGGCTCCAGAGAAAGGCCTAGGCCTTCCATTAGGAGCCGTAAAAGAAGGCCTATTTACCACTGCACAAGTCTGATGAGAAATAATGAAAAAAAAAAAAATAAGAGTGCCCCTCCATACATGAAACTGAGGGTTGAAAAAACCCGGGACAAGTAAGTTGGGGCCTTCGAGCACTGCACCAACGCTGCTCTTATTGCACCATTCTCTCATCGATCTTGATATATTTTTCCAGCTGGGATTGGAATTCAAAAGGCCCCCGCTGGTATACTTACACACATACCAATTGGAGCCACGTCACAGGTTTCACGTGGCCAACGTCACAAAGGCCATCGATACTGTACTGGACGCGTATTACACCGATAGCAAATATAGTGTTGCGGTAGGTACTGCAAACGAATTCATATTCAGGATTGAAGTCCCCGACGGGTTAGGCAAAGGGGTAGCTATAATATTACCCACATATCATCAAATATATTTAAGTCCTTACATTCAGGAAAGGCTTAAGACAACTGGGCATAAATCAGGACTTCGGGCTGGTACTGAAAATCTGGCTGGGGAAACCCAATAAGCCTGACCTGAGAATCGAACCCAGGACGATATTCTCAACATTCGCGCTTGTGTCCACTAAACCAACAAGGAAGTCATGTGAATTAAAAGTTAATGAAACCCGCGCCTATTGAAAACGCTACATCCTACACCTACAGCGAGCGGTGTCGTGTCAAAGCAAATTTTCAAATGCATTACATTTATTACATTAGAATACATCTATAGAATGCCTACACTAATTTTAACAACTGATCTCCCCAGGATTCGCCCGGAAAAACAATGCTCATAGCTGATGAAGTGATGCGAACGGTCAGGAATATGAACTTTGATCGCTATCGAATCCTCTCTATTTGCACAATGGCGCAGAAGAGAGCTCAAAGCTACAACAATGCTGTTAGCTTTCTTTGGGACCACGAGTTTGATTGCATTGTAAATGTTCAAAGGGAGAACAATACATCTTTCATTCAAGTCACAGTTTTTGGAGTGTATCTTGACTAGGTAACTATTGTGCATGCTGCATATAGAATAACCTACTTGAGTTCCTTAGCCCCTAGTAGATTTTCAGAGTCGTTAATTGTGTTATTTCTTTTTTTTTTTGGTTTTCCAGCCTCTCCTTGAAGATTTTATTTGTAGATTTTAGAGATATTTTTAGCGTTTTTTTTTTTCATTGATCTTCGATCATGGTCAACTTATTTTCTATGAATAAATAAATATTTATAATTTTAGAATAATACGTGACATTTATTTTGAAATAATAATAATAAGTTTATTTATTTCCATAAAAATATGACAAGTTGAACCGAATTTTAGCAGTTAGAGTTAAGCACAAATAATTCTAACTGCTAAAATTCGGTTGAACTTGTCATATTTTTATGGAAATTTATCGAGGCAATTTCTAAGGAATTTCCTAAAAGTATGCAAACTTAGCTGAGGCGTTTATTGCGTGGATATTTGTTAAGCCTTCAGACAAATGTCCCAGACATCGCTTTGACACAATCAGCCGAGATAAACTGGAGATTACCGTACGTCTACGTGTATAAATGTGCCATCTTGGAGCGTAGCCGACGAGACGAACGTAAAAAACGACTGTTTTCAGATGGGTAGGCATTCCTAACTATCCCTAAGTAAAGATCACACTAGTTTGGTTTCAAAATCTGATTCAAGAAGTAAGCAGTTATCATTTATTTATACGGCTTTGTTGGTGGGAACTTAGTTATGACAAATTAAGTAATAAAATTCCACATTGAATGATTTCTACGGAAAAGTAGTAAGGACTCTACCTATACGATTGAGAAAAAAACACCTTTTTACTTTTTTTAGTAATCATAGGAAGATGTTCCTGCCCTTGTCCAATTATATCGCTCCACGTTTTCTTCTTCCATTAACTCCTGTCAGATGTCATTCTTCGCACCATTCATCCATCTCTTCTTTGGCTTTCCTCTCCCTCTCCTTCCATCATCATTCACATCCATCACTCTTTTAGTCACATGCGTTTCATCCCTCCTCATTACAAAGCCATACCAAGACAACCGACCTTTCAATTTTTCTTTTTACTTCTCTAAGTAAACTACAATTAATGTTTTCTGGAGAACTGTACCCAGAAGACTCATAAGTGGAATAGAATTTCTGTTAAAATATCTGTTAGTTGTAGCCAGAATTTTTCATGTTTTTTTACCACACTGCTTACATCATTCTTCCGGCCTTATCTCAATTAATTTGGGATCGGCGCAGCATGTTTTACTCTTCCATACTCGTCATCTAAATTGTATCCTTCACACAGTCCATCCATCGTTTCTTTGGTCTTCCTCCACTCTTATAATTAACAACATTCATATTCTAAATTTTCCTCACCGCACAACATCATTTAGTAATAATAAATTTTCTCAAAGATCTCTTCAATACTGTTCTCGCTATTTTCTCATCTCTTACACAGTGGTATAGTATTCATGTTAACAGAAGTAGGTTGAAAGTAAGTGGGCGTCGTCTGTCAGTTGAGGAGTTATCGCGGAGCTATTGTACTCTCTGGTATCGAGGACGACAATCAACGGGTATTATTAAATTAGATGGGAAGTACCTACGTGGGTTTTCTATCAGAATATTTCAGGATAATAATATTCATATGAAAATGGTAATACAAATTATCAAAGCATAACAGTTATGTTGAGGCTTTATGTTAATAAAGCCTGTCATCCTCAAATGATTAGGTAATCTCTTAGATTAACTGTTTTCCATTGCTAGTAGCTCATTTTAGGAATTTTAACCATTCATTCATCAAACGTGGTCGCTCACAATAGGCCTCATCAAAAGACTCAAAGTCATCTAAAGGGCAATAGAGAGGGCTATGCTCGGAGTTTCCTTGCGTGATCGAATCAGAAATGAGGACATCCGCAAGAGAACCAAGGTTACCGACGTAGCCCGAAGAATTGCCAAACTTAAGTGGCAGTGGGCAGGGCACATTGCTCGCAGAACGAATGAGCGATGGGGCTGAAAAGTTCTGGAATGGCGAACCGGAAGACGAAGCGTTGGAAGGCCTCCCACTAGGTGGACCGAAGACCTGGTCAAGGTTGCGGGGATCTGCTGGATGCGAGGCACACGGGACCGGTCAATGTAACGTCACTTGAGGGAGGCCTATGTCTAGCAGTGGACGTCTTTCGGCTGAAATGATGATGATGATGATGAACCATTCATAATTTATCGCTAGTTTAGTTGATTTTTCGCACACATAATTTAACGCCGCTCGGTTTATTATTAAAGTATCTCATTAATAGTCGTCCATATATTATTTATTCGCTCGGTTTATTATTTCCCTTAACAAAAACGTACTTACAATACCTTTATTTTTAATTTTCTACCTCTAGTTATGAGAACTGCGGACGATTCTTCTAAAATGTATTTTACTTACTTTGTAGAATTATGTATCCTGCTTATGCATATAAGGTTTCATTAAAATCGGTTCAATTATTTCGGAAAGGACTTGAAAGTTTGTGATGAGATATCATCGTAAGGCGTAAACGCTCTGAAGACATGGGTTCATACCCTTACCCCAATTAGAGCACTATGTGCATTTTTATCATAATGTAGTCATTATGAAAAAAAGGCACATAGTGCTCTATGAATATATCCAAGAAACGGTAAAGGAAAACACCGAGAAGAAATTTTCAGTCCAAAAACCACTACCAACCCGTATTAAGCCCAATTAGTGACTGGCCACTATTCGCCCACTACTCGGAAAGGAGGCCTGTCGTATTTAATCAGTGGATGTTTGTGAATGGGAATTCATTTGTGCAGTGATTACTATGGAAAGCTACCCCTAAGGGTTAGTTGGACATGTGCCGTTTAGATTAAACTAGATAAACGGCGAAACCAAATTCAGGCTCAGTTGTTTTTAAAAATGGGTTGTCGTCGTTGAATTTCTAACACTCACGCACAAATTTAGGTACTTACGTATCTAAACTTTGGCGGTTTTTGACAGTTTGAGGCCGTTTGCTAGACGAAGGATGAGGCGTTGTTTCAGCCGATAAAAAACAAAAATTCAAATATATTGTACTATTATCAATACAATATGTTAAAAAAAAACCCTTAAGATAAGCGTGGTATTATAAAGTATCGAGATAAGATTCTATTTATGTAGTCCTTTTTGAATAACAAGTAAAAAACAAATACCCCGACAAAAAATAAATAAAATGTAGTAATTATGAGAAAATTGACATGACAACACAGGGAACACTCCGGTCGCTTCTGAACAGTTGTGGAAGTGTGTAGTGCAAAAGTCAAGTGCTTAAACTCTTAAAACTTTTCAAATTATGACTCTTATAATAAATACTTTGCTTAAAGGTCTTGTAACCATGACAGTGGCTTAGCCACGAACCTTAAAAAAAAAATGAGGTCGTGATGTCATCAAGAAACAACTGACGATCGAACATACTAATGCCGAAAATGGTGTCTCACGTTTTAAAAGTTTGTCAGATTTTAGGGAAATGGTGTCAATTTGGGAACAAAAATCGGGTTTTTAATTTTCATTAATATGTAAACGAGTGTTGTCCAGTTTTGCTATGTCAGTTTCCTCATTTTATTACATATTTGTCGGGGATTTTTTTTATACTTTTATCCAAAAAGAAAAAATAGAATCTAATCTCTCACCAAATTAGATCATTCTTTTTTTTGTGTTCGTTATTGTCGGAAAAAGGTTTGTATATAAGAAAATTAAGGGTAGGTAGGGTAGGGTAAAGTAGGGTAGAGTAGGTAGGTAGGGTATGTAGGGTAGGGTAGAGTAGATAGGTCGGTAGGTATGGTAGGTAGGTAGGTAGTTAGTTAGGGAAGGGTAGGAGGTAGACAGGGTAGGGTAGGCCGCACCCGGTACAGCTAGTATTGTATAATAGTGCAGTTTTGCACTCTCCTGTAAAGTTGCTATTTTTAACTTACGTAGTGTTGGAACTTCAGGAATATTGTGGCAAAATCTTTTCTATTTCAAAACTTGGTACTTAGATACACGTTAAATGAGAATAAAATAATAATGTAGTGAAACTATTTGACTTTTAGGCCAATAATTCCTTAATACCACCACAGATGGTTTCAAATTGATCTGAAATCTGAACATTAGTACATGCTTAGAACTCTTTGGCAAATTGAAATAAAGCGCTTTGAAAAACAGTACGAACAAAGCACAAAATCCACTATCAAATCCCCCTCACCCCCCAACCCCACATGTTAGCAAAAAATGCCAAGATTTCCATAGAACTACGATTGGAATAAACATCCCTCTAGATTGTGACTCAAAAGCACACAGTCACACAGCAAATGAAAGACTTAACTGTAAGACCGATTCAATTCAACATGGCTGAAACTCTATTTCAATTTGGTTCCTTTTAAAATTCATACCTTCGTTCTCGAGTACTCGCTATTTCTTTTTAAATGTTACAGGAGTTTTTGGTGGAGTTAGTAAAAAGCTTTCTTTAACAATGGCTTTTATAGGATTTTATTTTTGGTAATGTATTAAAATTAAGTTACTGGGGACGAGGAGGGTTTTGAATGTCGGGAATGAGTGTCTGAGTGTTTTTTTAGTTCTGTAACCTTTTATCAATGGCTGTAGACTTAGAACTGATTGCTTTAGATTAAATTCAATGCTTCTCTGACTACCTACCTATATCTAAGACAGTACTTATAATGTTTTTATACTTATTTCACTAGATTCGTCGAGTAAGATAGTTATAAATCGCTTTCATTACTATATTTTGAGATATAGCTATATCTCTAGTGATATAATTACATTACGGCTATTAAACTATCTTACTGCGACATATACTTTTTGTAACATCAGTAGTTATGAAAATACTTTAATATCCATGCAAAGTTCAATTTCCGCTACAACTTCAATCATTTGCACGACTTGTTCAATAGTACTTCCAAGGTCATTATGAAATCAATTTTATATACACTGCATTAAGTTTATATTTGTGTAAGTGGAAATAACATCAAACTGCTTTGAATATTGATTATACAGCGTGGAAAAGGTATAGTCTATGAAAGGGTGTGCTGCAGACGAAACTGAACAAGTTTCTCCATGGAACCAACATTGTGATCGCGAAAAAGTAATCACCTGCCCCATACATTTGGGTCGACTTTGCAATGTTATTTTATATAAAAACATTAAATATTTCCTTTATAATCTACGCAATACCTCTTTATAGGTATTCTCTCAATTCAAGAAAGTGGAGTACTCAAAATTTTCAGCTGAAAACTAAAATATAGACGCAATATTGGAGCTCGCATATACAGTGTGCGGGCAACCGTTTAGCTTTCTAGTTACAGACCTATGCGAATTTCAATGAGATTTTCCTAGAAATAGGCTGCAATGGAAACACTAGTTGCCTGAGGCTTTAAATGCCCCTCTTATCCAATAAATACTGTAGCACTAGTTCAATCTGGATTTCATGGAATTGGAAATCATTGCTGAATTCCAGCTTTGCGCAGATTGTTTCTATCTGTTACATGTACTTCTCCAATTCAGCAATAATTTCCAATTCTATGAAATGCAGATTGAGCAGATGGTTGCTTTTGCCTATCAGTGAACCAAATACGACTGAAATGATGTTTGAAGTAACCTACCTGCAACACAAATTCGCAATTGTCGTGTTTTCATACTCATTTTTTCGGAACCAGAAGGCTTCCTCTGTAGGTGCGACCACGCGTTCGAGTAATGCCGCGCTTTAATCAAAGGTTTTGTCCAGCGATCGCTTTGGTTAGGACATGGGGGAATATAATGTACGCCATGGCAGCGGCCGCGTGGTCGATAGTCAATTGCTATGGTTAGAACACAGCCGCTCCTCTCTGTGTCTCTTTAATGTTCCAACTTTTATAGCCACAATTTCAATTCCAATGTTCCTTTACGAGTTTTAAAACAAAACTAGAAACATGCAGATACATCTTATTTGAAACTGCTTAGTAATACGTTTTCATTTTACGCCACAGTTTTATATTAGCAATATTTTATGCCGACGAGTGTCATTGTGGTTGTTATAAAATTTATATTACCTCTAAGGTGATTGGTCGTATGAAAATATCGTTAAAAGACTTTGTGGATATGCAATGGCACGTTTGGCTTTTCAACTTTTTAACGTTTGCTGACGAAGCTTGTACGATTGTATCGGCGAAATTTTAAATTAAAAACAAACATGACTGGTCGTTTCATAGTTGTGCACTTTTTCATTTTTATGCTACTTATATTTATCTACTTAAGTTTAATGAGAAAGATGATGAGGTCCATCGGGTGGAAAGGACCATGCAGAACATGTTTGCCTAAAAATACCTTAGCTTTGCTTTTCAGAATCTATTGGAAATAACTTTCAGAAATTCCTAGATCGTCAAGTTTTGCTTATTTGTAAGGTGAAAACCTCACCTTGCAAACAAGTTGACGATCATTACGATTTGGAAAACTTTTAGATTTATTTTGTTAATTTTTAATTCGAATATTTTTTGAACAAATAGCTTTTGTGCTACTTAATCCCAATTCCCTAAAACGTCTGCTAATCCAACACCATGTTTAGTGCCAAATTTATTATGAATATTAATATTTTTACTTAGGTAGATAGTTACATCATCGATTTCCAACTATGTTTGTCAGCTGCCACTAACCGGATGCTGCTGAATACCATAAAAAAAATACTCAATACTAGGTAAAAATATTTTTCTAGTAAAAATAAACATGAAAGAACATACCATATTCCCAGAAACTCTTATGAAAGTAAATATTTCATTACAATCTCGCGTTCCAATACTCGTCGGTAAATTGAACATGGTTCGCAGAACTTTCGTTTGCGGAAACGTTCGTAGATTAAAATTACCTACCTACGTATACGTACCCTAGAAATTCGATAAATCTTCAGATAATTCCTTCTTACAATCTTTATTACGTTACTCTTAGGGTAGTACTACACCAGCGGGATCGACGTTGATCCATCGCATCGTTCTATGTCAACAGATTTGTGATATTACACGGAGTTGATCAGTCATCACCATTGTCATAGAACAACGGCTGATCAAGAATCACCCTTTGCTTATGCTTACAAAGGATTCTTAAGTTTTGGTGGTCCTAAACAATCCTGAATCAACCAAACAACCATTACTGACAACACCCTTCTAAAGCTGTTGGGTCTAAAGCAAGTGCACAAGGGGTTATTTTGTAACGAAGGTGATCACTAAGTCCAGATATTTGAGAATAATGATCCTTTATTGGGTAATTTTAATTGATACTTTTTTAAAAAGTGAAAGTTTGTATGGGAATTCGACATTTTGGCTGATGAAATATCCTTCCATCGAGCACACGCCTTGTACACCCATAAGTAAATAGTAAACAAACCTGCTCTTTGTGTTTTCCGAGCCTAAATCCAAGATAACATTAGGTTATAATTAAAACTGATAACGATATCAGTGCTAATGGTAGTGTTAGTGGCCATGTCAATTTAAAAACTTATAACATAACGTTGTAACCCCTATCAAACAATGCTGACCAAAGACATCGATGCGACGTCGACAACGTTTGTGTAACATCACCCTTATAATGATATTAGATATCAGCAGAAGCTATTGTTCGTCGATGGTGCTTAGGGAACCTTTAATGTTTGAGGTCGCCTTGGGGATATTAATTTATCAGTTAGCTGCTGTACTTATACAAGGTGTTGTTTTGTATCCTCGTCAAATTCAAGGAGGTAAATGTGCTATTGATTCTCGGTCCGAATCAATAATAAAATGGGTTAATATTTACGGAAATCGGTAAATATGAACCACCCGTGTTTTAAACGCCGCCCGTCTGTTCCTAGCCTTAAAACCTCGCTTTCACACATACAAAAAATCTCAAACGTTTATTCGATAATTTCTTATTCCCTAAACCACGTTAAGGGGGTTTTTCTAAAATACTGACATATTTAACAACAACAAAAAAACAGTGTTTTTTAGTAATTAACTAGGTACATTAGAGAAGCACTTTCATGTAAATTTAATTTAATTTTGCCAGGTTAGGAGTCGATCGGAAAATGTTGCCTGATTAAAATAAAGTATACATTTCTGCTTGAAATGTAGCCTAAGTGTTTGGTCTTTACACATTCTTCAGATCAATTATGTTTTGATAATCCTATAAGCAATTCTTCTTAGCGTGTCGATGACAATCTAAATTGTGTCGGCCCAGAACTGAGCCACTAGTCTGGCGCTCTCTGTATCGTCCATCAGTTCCTGTAATAAACAAACAGCACGAAAAAATAAGCACTAAAATACAATATAGTGAAAACAAATTTCAATGCATACTTTGACAATATGTGAAAACAAATTTCAATGCATATTTTGACAATCAAATGGGGCGTTAACAGTAATTGGGAATACGTTAAAGGAAGTAGAATCTGTAAATTTAATCGATAAAAGAAAATCACATAATAACTGACGCCGATGATGCTGTTATTTTTTCTCTTTTCTTGCAGTTTTTCTAGAAACAAACAATTAAGGCTTGATTTTTTTTTGTAACGAATCATAACTGTGACATTAAAGATGATCTTTTTGTTTTCATTCCACAGCTTTATGGGCTTCAAAAACGTTGATAAATACTCCGCACGTAGTTTATTTAAAAAAAAAAAACTTTTTTTCCTAACTGCCTGTATCAAAATATTACCCAAAACCCCGTCTGCCCTTTCGCCTAAAATTATGTTAAAACACAATCAATATACAAATTCGTTCAACAGTCTAACTCGAACCGAATCACGCGATTCTAAAAACCCCAAACAATTCAGTTTCATCAAAAGCTTCGATATTTTCCTTTGCAAATTTCTCGCGTCAATAAGTAAAGAAAAACTAATAAAACGGTTTTGGCTGCAGTATGTCGGATATAGCTACCCGCGGTTCGTTTGCATACGAAATATTGGAACTGAAACAACACTGACTAGACTGAATAAACTGAATAAATAATCGAACCTTAATAACAAATACGTTTTGATTAAAAACTTTATTGTTTACAGTTAGAGTTTAATTTATTTCGTTGATAAATAACATTGGTTTTAGGATATTTGTTATTCTAATAAAATTTATGGAATGTTTTTCGATCCGTCTATTCGTTTCTGTACTTGACAAAACTCCAGAAACAAGTATGCAGCTGTTCTTATTTTCCTTAGTTATATTTTTCTATCAGATTTAAGTAGCTTATTCAGTGCAAAATTGACATAAAAAAAATGTTTGCGCAATGAAATCAGCAAAATAACGAGAATGTTACTTCTGTTATTCTACAATTGAATCTCGTTAAAACTAATAATCGTCTTGCGAGTCTGAAGAACTCTTACAGTAATTGACAATTCAAAATGATTACAGGGTCTTAGAAGTAGGTACTTTTTCTGAATCAATTGTTGAGAAAGAAAATGATGTTGTGTCCAATCTCCGGTCTGTGTGTTATTCGAATATGAAATGTGTACATAGCGGTTTCTGCTTCAAATTCCATTGACTTCAAACATACTTTCTGTATTTTTTTTGTTTGTATCATACATGGGTTTCAGATGTTCATGGTTGGATGGTTTTCTGCTGACGCAATCCATCCAAGATAGTTTTATAATCACTTTTTGTTTATGGCGGATAATCACGTAAGTGGACAAGCTAATAAAACACATGTTTCATTAATTAATTCATTTGATACTGAAAGGTCGAGGGTATCGTCTGCCTTGGTGTGGACGTGATGAGAGATGCAACACATATGACTAAAATAGTGATGAATGAATATAAACGTTGATGGATGGAGAGGGAGAGGAAGACCAAAGAAGAGATTGATGGATTGTGTGGGGAATGATATGACGAAAAAGGTGTAAATGATAGCACGACGATTTACAGGGGAACATGAAAGAAAAAAACCGTGGCGCGCCGACGCTAAATAACATGGGGTAAGGCAGAAAGATGATGGTACTGAAAGATCGAATCCGTAGCTCAGAAATCCGACGTAAGACTAAAAGTCCAGGATGTCAGATTGTGGATAGCGGCTCTGAAGTGGAGGTGCAGGTGGAGGACTTGGCAACACGTGATGAGGGCAGCCGGAGTAAAGCCCACAAAGAAGAAGTGTTGGCAGACCAACAGACAGATGGGTGGATGACATTCAGAATCGCGGGTTAGTCCTGATCCTCGCATATGAAGCGAGAATGATGCAAAAAAGGTGGAGCCATATTCGCAGCAGTGGATGAATCAAGTGTTGTTACATCCACTGCTACGAATAGGGCTTCACCTTTTGTGATAGCAGAGGCCAGTGATGATGTTGGTGCACATTTATCAAATCCTAAAAATGGTAAAACAAAAGAAGTTATTAGTCGAATGAGAATCAAATTGTGGAATGAATGGAGTGTCGAAAAAGGTTAGCCGCGAGACGTCAGACGTGACAAGTTCAATGTTACCCGCCGACCTGAATTAGAAGCTAAATGGCGACAGTCACGAATACCTACTTGATTATGGAGGAATATAGGTCAAAGGGGATGCTACAGAAATATTTATAGTAAGCAGTTGACGAAAATTAAATAACTATTGTTCGTAATCAAACATTTTTAGGCTCCAGCTAAAAATATTTGCTATTCGAAGAAAAAATTCATGATACTAAAATTTAATTTAACGGAAAGGGTCCTTGAGAAAAGTCTACGCTAAATTTATCTATTTAAAATAATTTTTTCAAATAAGTTATTATAGAAAAAAAAATAATTTCATGACACATGTAATGAAAAGAGATAGAGTGAGAGCAGATGGCAGAAAGGAGAGAACCGAAGAAAAGAAACGTATTAGATCGAACCCAAGTACCTAATATGGGACAAGGGCAGAAAGATTAAGGAATATTCAGGTGGTGTAAAAAGTACGGGGCAAGTAGGGGCCGACTTGGTAATCGAACTCAGAACATTTCAGTACAAAGTACGCTTGCGACCAAAAAAATATATGAATTTTTGAGCCCAAATACAGTAATTCCGTTTTCTTAATCCCAGCTATGTTATTATATCTATTCTAGGTACTTTAAACTATAACTATGGTACCTATTGTCAGCCTTAATACAGGTCGCAAGATTTAATTTATTGATAGGCGCCGTTATTATTCAGGGTGACCGCAGGTAAATTGGAAAAGGTATTATCCTCTCTATGGCAGTTTCTGCGGCTATTGTTATGTTGTGTCGTACGTGATTGCTTCTTGGGGCCAGTTCAATCCTTATTGAGAAATGGGTTTCAAGTTAACTGAGCTATTTTGGAGCTTGCGGTACAATTTTGTTACTTTTTCAGTTATTTCTATGAAAGTTCTATCGTTCACAATTCAATCATTCCTAATAATACTTCGTTCCCACGTGATGGTTGACAGAAGAGAATGAACGAAAAAAACGGGCCAAGTGCGAGTCTTACTCGCACACAGGGTTCCATAGCCCCAAACACGACAAACGGTCATTTATTAGTAAACCTTTACTCAACCGCAAAACTAAATTTGTTTTTCATAGTAAGTTAATAAAAAAACAAAGTTACTGCTGCAGTTTGGTGAAAAAGTCCCATATCTTAAAAACTACATATCAAATCTTATTCAAACCAATTTTCGTTGAAAGTTTTTTTTACGTTCTACATCCCCATATTTTTTTCAGAATTTTTATACTCTTACTTTAGAAATTAGAGGGGGGGGGACACACTTTTCACTACTTTGGAAGTGTCTATCTTTCAAAAGATTGACTTTGAAAGAAAAATGGTTTTAGGAACCTCAATGTAATTTTTAAAGACCTATCTATAGACACCCCACACGTATAGGTTCGATTGTTTTTTTTTTAGTTTCAGTTCCATGTATGGGTTCCAAGTTCCAAGTTTCAGCTGTGTAGTCCTAATAGTTTCGGAATAAAGTGGCTGTGACATACGGACAGACAGACAGACAGACATGACGAATGTATAAGGGTTCCGTTTTTTGCCATTCGGCTACGGAACCCTAAAAAACGTGTTGCCCCAACGCAAAATAACATGTTCAGGAAAATAACATGTGATGGTGTATAATGTTTAATAACTACCTAAAAATAAATTACGAAAACAATTTCACATAAAGTATGTAACTGAACTTAATTGTTTGTCGTTAAACAAAATATCGCCAAAATCGCAAGAAAAGCCTTTTGCATCTCTTGATGAACTGCCTATTTACAATGTATGTATTTATCTAAGCACTTATTCCACGAGTTTTATAGTAAATATGACGTTAGCATAACTTCTCATATAGCTCAGCTCAGCCACATCGAATCTTTCTGATTAATTCCACCCTTGAGACAATCTCAATTACGGCCAACACTTCATACCAGTTTTATTTTCTTCCAAACTATTCGTAGAGAAATCTCTATCGCGTCATATAACAGATGCGTAAAGATTAGACGACCCAGTTTTGGTATGTACATACATCAACCGTATACAGGGTGTAACGGAAAGGGTATATACATCCTTAAGGGTGTGCTACAGACCATCAAACTGAACATGTTTCACATCATAAAAAAATTTTTGCTGCAAAAAAAAATATCAGCTGCCTACACATTTGGGTCGAATAGGTATTGCAATTTTCTATGGGGCAGCAGCTATTTTTTTTGCTGCATAAAAAAAAATATGATGAGAAACCTGTTCAGTTTGATGGTCTGTAGCACACCCTTAAGGATGTATATACCCTTTCCGTTACACCCTGTATATACGCACGACTACACCCCAGTTTTACAATTCCAGTATTACCTGACCTTTCAGTGTACGGAAAGATGAAAGGGGTGTAAAAACGCTTATCCAAGCCTACAAAATTTTCTAATGGAGCATGCCTTCTAGTTCGTTATATATTGAAGGTCTAAGTTCCAACCTTTTCAGTATTATATTGTTGGATTCAATTTCACAACTGACTTTAAAATACCCCTATTACGCCAGTATTGCATTCATTATACTATTATTGCATGCAGCCAGCATAATACTACTGGTCGGATAAATCTGAGTCATTGATTCGAGAAGAAGAAGAATAATCTAATAATTAGATAATATAGGTGAAGGAATACCTAATACATTTTATTATGTATTATCCAGTAATGTTTTGTGAAAATCTTTTATAGGAGATCCTAAAATAAATAAAGGTCAGCTTCTCCTGGTAATATGTATACTTTGATATGTGGGCGTGTGTACCCAAACATTCCACAGCTCCCATCGTACGGATCAGACATTTTTATTTCTTCACAAAATTGGAATAGATACGAGACGAAACTGAAAGCGTAGATACCTACGTGTTACAAGTCTGTTGCTGATAAGATTGTTTCCAAACATGGGATGAAATAAATAAAACTATTTGCTTTTGGTGATATGTAGTTGATTGAAAATGTTGCCATTTCGGTTTGGCTTTGATTCACTTGGAATTTGATGTTTTTTAGTGATAACTACATCAGATGTCATAGTTCTGATGTATGTTATAGGTATGGCAAGTAAGGTAACTTGGTTTGATGTTCTTAAAATTTCACAGTTAGTGGAGCGCCTTGTCTGTCTCGTTGGTCTAGTGGTCCTGAATTCGATTCCCAGGTCGATCAAAGTTTTATTGCCTTTTTCACATCGTATTTTTTTTAGTGGCAGCCACGGATTCTGGATTTGTGCCCTGTCGATGGCAATAGGCTCGCCCCCTGTTACATGGGACTTAAAAGGATAACTGGCGAAATGTGAGTGAACTATTATATACACCTCTGCTTTACCCTTCCGGGATCACATGCGTGACGTTATGTCTGTATGTAGGTACTAAGAACTGAAGTGCAAAGCGTCTTTGTTTGACGTGACTAGCCCAGAATAAAAAAAACGCGCTATAGACACGGAGTTGCAGTCACCTGTCCGATATTATATTTTATGCCCAATATCAATTGAATTAAGAAACACCTAAATGAACGGCTAAAGCTTATATTTCGGAAGTCAGTTTAGTGTTCATGAAAAAGGTTAACATCTATTTTCAGCAATAATAATTATCATCTTCCCAAACTACAAAAGCTAAATCGCCAATAATTTTCAGACATTTTCCGGTCAAAATCCTGTGTCCCAGCCCAATTTATATAACCAACTCACTAATAATACCTTTGTTCTAAATCTGGGTACAGAAATTCCCTATCAATAATTCCAGACACTTAATAAATCTCGAAGCCCGAACAATTTCAAATTAATCAATTCACAAAGTGGTTTCGCGGTGAAAATTTATTAATGACTATTGGATTCCAGAAACAATTTGGGGTCTTGATGAGTAGATGGATGTGCTTGAAAGGTCAGGGGTCGTCAATCTTAGGATACCGCTGATACCAAACTTTGATTCACAAGTTCCTGGAAATGAAGCACTCCAATTAAAGTTGGTACTCGATTCAAATTACAAACTACCGCTGCGTTCGACCTAAATAAATATTTTAATGAAGTTTGTGTTATTGAATAAAACAGGAGTCTTGATGAACGAGATTGAAGTTTTAAATTTACTGAAGTTCTTTTTTTAAATTAAGGTGAAAGCATTTTTTTAGAACCGTAAGTACACTTAAGTTCTATTTACTTTATTTCTTAAGTACTTAAGTGTAGGCAAAATAAGTAGTAAAGTGCGGTAAATTAGAACTACGTGGGCCAAAATACAACAATAGCTATTTAAGTCTCTAAAGGTTGCCAGTCTAAAAGAATTTATTGGGAGTCGAGTCAAAAAGGGGCCTATTAAAAAAACGCCATTTAAAAATAATCACTGAAGGAATGTTTACGGCACCCTTAAGAAAAACAGAAATGAAAATGCACGTTATTGCTATTAAAATAAAGTTTATTTTCTATTACAGTTGTAGTCGATTTTCTCTTCGTAAACGAACAAAAGAAAGCGATTATAGAAGTTTAAACTGAAGCTTAAGAATCGGCTAAATAAAGGACTTTATTAATACATAACCGGTAATTATAATGGCGGCTGTTTATATTCTTTTCATTTTCATCATCATCAACAGCCTACCGCAATCCACTGCTGGACATAGGCCTCTTTAATCGCTCGCCACTTAACTCGATTCTCGGCAACTCTCATCCAGTTGCTACAAGCCACCCTGCGAACATCGTCCCTACACTGAGCCTGAGGGCGTTAATTAAAGTAAAATATTAATTCAATTCAGGTCATTATGTGCTAGAAATCTATAAAAGGAGCAATTTAAAAAAGGGTATCCTGTATATATATTTCTTGCACCCTTAAAATTGCAGCATAATTGTTGAATCCCAAATAATATTCAAATGAATTAAAAATAACAGTATTTACATAAACTAACTAACTAAATATAAACTAAATTAAAAACAACAGGACGTTAAGGCGTCAAAATACTCCTCCACATCGCTGTCATCTGGAAACGTGCCCAGAAGACTGGCGGCATTGCCACGTTGAATGGCAATGCTAATTCTTTGCCCAAAGAAATAGCTAGCCCTCTGGTCTCGTAAAGTGTCAACCAGTCGACGAGATATTTCCTTAAAAAGAGAATGCGCGCTTGGGCCCCATGAGCCGAGCGTTTCGACCCCAAACGGCTCAAAACTGTAACTGCCATTAAGGTTACAGTATTTACGCCGTTTGAGGCTCTCAGCAACCGCAGCAGCAGCTGCAGCACAGCCCGCCGTATTTGCAACATGAAAAATAATTAATTTATATTTGAATATTATTCCTTACGCATTCTATGAGTATAATATTCCTTTTTAAGGGAGTGTCTATATAAGACTGGTTGCTGGACTACCTGTTACGACTTTCAAAGTCCTTCCAATGGCAGCCAGGAATAACGGCTTATCATGGTTTCAGAGGCATGTAGAAAATTCACTATTTAATGGATGGTTAACTCATCCACGGATCGACTCGAAAATCGATCTGTACGGCTGTAATTATTTAGCCACGTACTCCTCCGCATCATACATACTTGTATAAACGCATCACCGACATACGTTACTGCCAACCTGCACATACATCACCTGCCTGGGCTTTTCCCAAACTTTGTTGGGGTAGGCTTCGTCTAACCGGATACAGCTGTATAGCAGTATTTCACATGAAGCGACTGCCTATCTTACCTCTACAACTCAGGAACTGGGTAATACGAAACCTCTTGGTAAGACTAATACTGGATGTCAGACTTTCAGTTTCTGACTACTTATAACACTGACGTATTGTAACGTCACTGTCAAAGATCTACAAATGACAGCCGGGACATGCTTTCCGAGGCATGGAGGAAACTCCGTATGTAATTATGGTCACCCATCGACCAGCACGGCTTAACATCGAAGATCGATCCGTGCGGCTGTTAATATTTAGCCACGAGCTCCTCCAACCCACCTGCCAACAACCTGCCAACCTACACATGCATTGAAATTAAATCATAATTCAACCTACATAACATTTTCTTAAACAGCGCTCTTTAATAATAAAATAAAAACTTCTACGAAGCGTAAGCAAATAGAATTTACCTCCGCCGTACGTGAAAGTTACTGTAAAACTTAATAAAGCAAGAAAGTGTTATACTGCTATCTTTCTCTATTACATACTCTGAAAGCAATACCATTCAGAATCTAATATTACTTTACTGTCTTCTATAACATTTGCAATATTGTTGCACCTGTTGGTATTGTCTGATTCTGCATTCAATTGCTTGAAGTCAGAATTGTAAGGAACTTGTTTGCATTCAGATTTTTGACATCTCTAGCTCTAGGGAGTAAATTGGCGAATGTAGGCAATACGGGATGCTCACTATTTTTTTTTCTTTGTCTGTCGGGTAGGATATTGAAAAGTATTGGACACGTATTTTTTCTTTTTTCACGTAGGCATAAAATTACGGAGATTTATATTGAGTTGAAATGGCGCATGCATGACGTAGTAAGCCCCCACTCTCCAACTTTAATGAGTTTTAACTAAGTAATTTTTGATATTTTGATAGAACAAAAAATACGTGTCTCATATTTTTGTATTACCTGTCTGACGGACAATAGTAGATTATATCATATGGGAGCAAAATAATAATTTTACGGCGAGGGCGCTATTTTGAATCCAGAGCGAAGTGAGGGATTCTAGAGTAGAATCCCGAGCAGAGCGAGGGATTCTTTAGTAGAATCCTGAACGTAGCGAGGGATTCAAAGTACGTCGCCCGAGCCAAAAATCTATTTTGCGCCCGAGTACTTTTCATCACTACTTTTCATCACTCACTATGAGAAAATAAAGGCCCCCCCCTCATATTTTATTGAAATATTATTATTTAATAAAACATAGAGTAACAACTAAATTGAAATTAAATAGTGTCTAATAACGACTAAAAACTTATATTTACATTTGAGACATTTTCGCAATTATGTTTTTTTTTTTCAGCTGGCGGCGCGGCTGTGGGCCGTCGTACCAGCCAGTCTTTATTCAAACAATATTTGCGTTCAATTGCTTTGGCGCTGAACACTAAGATGTTCCAGATTCAAAAAGTGCGCGGCAAAGTTAATTGCGGCGCACTTTTTGAAATAAAGAGGATTAAAAACTCATTACTGCCCTCTAAAAGTTTCTTATAGAAAACACCACCTTTGGGTGCACTTAAAGGACAATTCGTCCTTTTCGAATAGATGGGATGAAAAATAGAATTTCGTTTTCTTTACCCAGTCTTCACCCCTATTGGAATATTGCTTATTTTGAATAGCTTGACTAACGCATAATAAGAAGACTCAATTATATTCACTGCAATCGACTGCCTTGTCTGGACATTGACCGGACCTTCACTGGAGTGCCTCGTCGGTCTACTGGTCACAAGCACAACTTCTGAGTATGAGGTGTTGGGTTCGATTACCGGGTCGGGCAAATTGTTAATGGCTTTTTCCATCATGAATTTCTCAATAGCAGCCACGGCGGCTGGATTTGTGCCCGGTTGATGGCAATAGGCTCGCCCCCTAGTACATGGGACTTAAACATAACTGCTAAATGTGGGTGTAAGTACTATTAGGGACACCTCTGCCTAACCTACGGGGATTAGAGGCGTGATGTTATTATGTTATAAGAGTCAAATTCGAATATTGTTTTTTTTTTAAGTGAAACTTCTTATGCTACTTCCAAAAAGGTTGCGTTAAACGTTTAACGCTACCATGGAGAGGGAATAGAAAGAGACGGAGAGAGTGAATGCGTGGCACTCGAACGTATGCGTGTAGTATTACGAAGTTTCACTTCTTCCGCGCGGAGGGACTCCACGCACATTTTTTTTTTTAATTAGTTTCAATAAGACTGAATTTTATTCCAATCAGCGGAACTCAGTTACTTTCGAAATCATAAGTATTTAGAAGAAAATCCTAAAACATAGCTGCATGTGTTTGGCAGTTTCGTAGACGCGAACATGTAAATAACGCAATGAATATTTTTGAGTTGGTACTCGCACACAGTTTACCGATACCTATTATCCATGATTTGGTAAAAAGTGAAGACGAAGATACTTTTTTTTTTGTTTAATGCAGAATGTTTTACTTCTCTGTAAATCTCAAAACATCGCATAACACCATTTATGTGAGTAACTAAGATGATAATTAATTAATTGGTAATTATGTATTTGAGCCGTTTGGGGTTGAAACACAAGGCCATGGGGCCCGAGTGCCCATCTTGTGTTTCGGGATATCGCCAAGCGGTTGGTCGACGCTTCACGGGACCAGAGGGCTGGCCTCTTTTTTGGTCAAAGAAACAGCATTGCCATCCAACGTGGCAATGCGGCCAGCCTTCTGGGCACTTTTCCTGTCGACAGCGATGTCGACGAATTTTTTGACGCCCTGTAATTTTCATACTTGTACATATTTTATTTTTATTTTATGTTTATTTGTAGTTTGTAAATAATGTACATATTAAAGATGATAAATCATGTTAATACGCCCTGGAATATCTTATGTGCTAAGAACATAAAAGTAAGAAAGTAAATAAAGAAGTATACAAGCCTGGAAGTAATCTGTAGTAGTTTTATGCGACGGGTCGAGATGTCTTCGCAGCACTTATCTTTAATACAAGTAAAGCCATATCGGCTGGACGATCATAACGTAGAGTAGTCTATGAAGACAGAGAGCTCATAAATATTTATAGTAAAATGTTATGTTTTATTTTGGAATAAACCATTTTATCTGATGGTCGAATTCGGTGAAAAACAAAACTTATGAATGTACTTTGTATAAAACAAAGTCGTTTTTCGTTTATATCTTTGTAACCGCTTGGTTCTTTCTAAACAATGGATTTTATACAGTTTTTAGCAAAAGCATTTATTTTGGAAGGTTTATGTGTATGAAAACCCTAACAATATAACTAACACATAACTTTAAATAAGATATAGCAATCAATACTTAGGTTATGTTTGATGTCATATCGTTTCTGCATTCGTGCGAAGTAGCACTCGGTTGCTATTTTAAAATATAATATTGATCTCTAAACATAATGTACTAAAGTCTATATTTCGTTAAAGTCCATTTGAGATGTCGTCTGCAGACGGTACCTAAATTTCTATCATTATGTGACCCATTTAAAAAGTCCGACTTAGCGTCTCATTTTTTATTCAAACCACAAAGTACGTAGACTATATTATTATGCAATTTCCTTTTTTATATCCATTGGGTAAGATTTAGAGTGGTTGTCTGTATCTTCTAAGTTTTTGAGGACAATTTATTTTCATTGATGGAGGAGGATCAAATTGGGGTGCAAATGATACTCGTTTTTATTTGATTAGAAGAGATCTGTTAATAGCACATTGTTACCCTAGGGGTGAAAGTAACTTATTTAGTCCCGAGACGGGGTTTGGCGCCAGAACGAAGTGAGGGCGCCAATAGTTCGAGGGACTAAATAAGTCTTTAACCCGAGGTAAACACTGTGCTTTTCATTACGAATACAAGGAAAGTAAAAATAAAAACATGAATGAGCTAAAGGAAAATTTAGTAAATTTTATTTGACTTAAATCAACAACTTTTCCCGCCTATTTTGTTTTTTTTTTCTGTGGCCAGCCAGCTATTCAGCCATTATTTTTCGTTTTCAACATTGAAAAAATGCTAAATATTTTGCCCAAATCTGTTATTTTAAAGAAATTGTTTAAACTAAATTATAATAAAGTTATTAAAAAAATATAGATTCTTTAATCAATACTTAACTTTAAGATAATTCAATTTTACATCGTGGCTGCATAGAAATTGAAACATGGTTCAATAAAAATGTGAAAATAGAACAAGTTTTTTTTTTTATAATTTGGCATCTGTCAGTTGAAAGCGATTCTCCCTAGGGAAGAAAAGTATTACTTTCAACCCGCTCCTCAGGCAACTTCAGACCTACTTTCAGAGTATGAGTAATGAAAAGATGTTTTGTAGAATATATACAACTAGCCTATGCCCGCGGCTTCGCACGCGTGGTGTTCGATCACTGTTCCACGGGATTGTACTATCGGAATAAAAATTATCCTATGTGTTAATCAAGGTTATAAACTACCCCTGTGCCACATTTCATCCAAATCCGTTCGGTAGTTTTTGCGTGAAAGAGTAACAAACATCCATCCATCCATCCATCCATACTTACAAACTTTCGGGTTTATAATACTAGTAAGACTAACATACACGCATAAACTCAAGCCTTTTACCCCCATGGGAAAAAGGCTTGAGTTTGGCAAGGCTTGAAAGGCAGAAACCACAGTAGGTACGCGTGCGATCCACACACAGTCCTTTTGTCTCGACCTCGTTCATACATCTGGTCATACACGCACGTCGAAGTTGCGAATACCACTTGACCTTTCTGAAGAGCCTCACTAATAAAGTTACTTTTTTAGAATACTTAGAAATTATAACATTTCTCAAGTGATTTTCTTTAAGATCATAGTCTCCTAGTGCCTTTGAAATATCAATCCAATATTTTTCGATATTAAGTTTCATTATTCGACACACGCAACGACTGTATTAGAAGAAAATTCCAATACGTTCAACTTTAAATGAAAATTGACGCATGTAATGTGAAAATTTAATGTCTCACTGTTTCGTAGAAAGTTTCAGTTTTTAAGTGAATGTCAATTTAAGTACTTAAACACATTGAAGGATTTGATCTATGTGATTATTATTTATAAGCACGAGTAGACGATAGAAAAAAAAAAACTAGGTTTCAAATCTTTTTCTTTTTTTTCGTATACTAGCTGTTTAGTCCCGTCTTCGGCAGTTTTCGTGGTGAGGTCCGTGTCGTCACCGATTTCGTCCCAGGAAGGTTCCATGTCGGATTTGAGAACCGGTGCCGTTTTTCTGATCGCTTTTACTATTGTATGGACTAGGTATTGGCGCGTTCGCGCAGTCGTTGATTGTGAAATCTGAAAAGATATGTGGTTTTTTTTTTAGTAATGTTTTAAAACTATATTTTGTTTGTATATAGGTATTTATAGGTTACAAAATCAAAGTGCTTATCACATGGTTATACTATAATTCACGAAATTTAATATCACAGCGGTTTTTGATGATGATAAAGAAGCATGACGCTTCAATGAAATAGTAATAGTTTTTTAATAAAAAAACTTTAATTTGTTTTTTTTTTATATGGCCAGCAGTCTGTATGGCCATCTTTCAAAAATAAGTTTAAAAGTGTGGGTTTTCAACGGACTAGATGAACAGGTAATGATAGAGAATAGCTTACGTATTGATTGAAAAATAAACTGATAACCCAATTTTTTTTCAATGTACCAAATAAAAAAAAACAAAATCACGTTACCCGGCCTGTGTCTATTACCATTACGTACTTATCACAAAACCAAAGAGCCATTTCCCCAATATGAAAACTAAACAAATAAAGAAAACATTCAAAATTCATTAGTCTGTGTCCCCGTGAAGGGCAACTTGGCAGAAAAATCTCCGATGAGCTGAAAACTACATTCGAACTGGAATCACTCGTTTTTTTTCTCCGACCAACTAATGGATTTCCCAGCGAATAGAGAAAACAAGAAAATATAAAACAGTGCAGAACCGATGTCTCAAATGATTTGTATAATAGAAAGCTGGCATTCGCTGGGAATTTTTAATTTCCTCTATTATGCTCTCTGTGTATCCAAAGGAAACCCGTGATTGGATTAGAATTTATTTATTCGAGGAATATTATGTTGAGGAAAACTGTGGTGTAATGAAGTGTGAACAATTTGAATTATAAACAGATTCCTTGGAGTTCAAATAACACTTTGTGCAAATATATTTTAAGGCATTTGTTGCCGGTTTTGGTAGCTGCAACGAAAAGTTAATGGTTGATGTCCATTGTAAAATATGCTGGCAGGCAAGACATTATTACATTAAAAATCATCATCATCATTAGCCTATAATATTCCCAGTGCTGGAACACAGGCCTCCTCTCTATGAAAGAGAGTGGGCTGTAATCCACCACGCGGGCCAAGTGCGGGTTGGTAGATGTCACATGTCTTCGAACTTCGGTTTCCTCACGATGTTTTCCTTCACCGTTTTGAGAGCAGCGGTGATGAAATAAATTACACAAAGTAATGCGCCTGTCTAGGTTCGAACCACGGCTTACTGCTCGTAAGTCGGCTGGCACCACTGGGCCACCGCTGCTGTCATTAAAAATAGTCCATACTTAATAATCAGTTAGTATCAAAGTCATTTTTTTTATTTCAAACAGATCTACATGGACACTTATAAAACGTCGACAAAAGGTGCACGGTTCGGGTTGGTCGTTTCCTATGAAAAAGAACTGGCAAGTAACTCCATGGTTACTCGTTTATTCGTAGTTGATGCAATCTTTATGTACCCCAAAGATAGGTATCATCATACCTACCTACCCACACTACATACACACATGTTTTCTTGATTACTTTAATATTCTAACACACCATCCAGAGCTCTCTAAATCAAACACAAACGAATTTGATCGCTTAAATATGTAAACACAATTTATTGGCTCTTAAATCAACAAACATTGGATGCAAACGAACACGATTTAAATCTCCCTTGTGAATGCTGTTGTCTGATTGGAGGATCCCCGCCTAGCCTTTGTAAAATCTTATTTGCTTGATGTTATTGCATTTTGAACTATTGATGGCCTTTTAGAGGGGCTTGTCAAACAATAGTGGATGTTTGGTTTTGTTGATAAGCTGATAGGGATGACTCTAGGGGACTAAATAGGGAAACTATTATCTTTGACCATTTCACAAACTTCTGGGAAGTTGAATTCTTGTTACCCTTTTGAACGCCAGAGCATAAACGCACGCGCGTGCCCTCCACGCCCAAGCCACAAACTCACCGCAAATACTTACAAATAAAAAAAAGCGATTTAATAACTGTTATTAACTTATTTCTTGTTAAGACATTTAAAAAACATATATAGATCACATTTTTAGGATATACATAAACTCACACAAAAGTAACGATTTAAATTGCTTATTTCGTTTTATAGTGCATCACATTTTTGTCCCATATTTGTGTCGTTGGCGTACAGGGCACGCGCTTGCCTGTCACGTATATGTGACAATAGCGTTCAAAAGGTTAAAGGGACAAAAGCGACTTTGAATTTAATCACTTTTGTAATGTTCTTTTCTAAAACATTTTTGAGCAAACATTGATTTGATTCAAATAATATACACGGTGTAAATCACCTCATAACAAAGCCGTCAACCAAGCATTCTGTACAACATGAAACTAAGTAACTTTACGCAATAAATATTGCTGGGAAACGACTTTTTTTTGGGTGGTGTAAAATCATGTTTTGTGGTAGAACTCAATGTAACGCACTCAAAACATTGTGTTGATGGACGAATTGAATAGTACGGGGGTCGTGGAGGTAGTAAAAAAAACGTAAAAATCTTACATTAAAAACTTGTATTTTAAAAAATACTTGTGAAAAAATTGGAACTTTGACCCCTAATATCTCCGTAACTAGAAGGTTCCCAGGTATGGTGTAGATCAAAAAAAATATCGCAATGACAGGGAGAACCAGTGCCTTTCGGCTTCCTAAGGAGGTGTTTTACACCCTTTATTTTAGTTATGTAGGCATCGTTTCTGAGCAAACCATCCAGTTTTTACTCGAAAAACAAACAGGTATAGGTAGAAAGAATTATACATAATAACTTTTGAAAAACGGAGAGGTTATAACAACAATCAGCCATTAAAAACTTACGAATCCATCTGGAAAAAACGCACGTGATTTAAAAAGAGGTCATTTATTATTTTATGCCCTCCGCGCTTAAGCTGCACCCTGTGGACATAAAGCTTTAGACTGCTTTAACACTCCACTGGGAGGAAAGCGAAGCCGTCAACAAAGGCCGATTCTAAATAATTGATAGTCCTTGGCACTATTCGACTACTGACTCGAACTATACAGTATATCTACTAGTGTTTCACGTTCGTATATCTATGTATTGCTATCGATTTAAGCTTTCAGGATGCAATGAACGACCTATGTGATCAATCATGGCGAGGAACACTTGGCTAAAAAATAACAGCCGCACTGGTCGATCGTTAAGGTAAGCCGTGCTGGCCGAGGTTGGTCCGTTGATGGGTGACCATAATTACATACTGAGTTTCCTCCGTGCCTCGGAAAGCACGTTAAGCCGTTGGTCCCGGCTGTTATTTGTTGATCTTTGTCAGTCGTTACGCGTAGTCAGAAGCCAAAAGTCTGACATGCAGTCTAACCAAGGGGTATCGTTTTGCCCAGTTACTGGGTTGTGGAGGTCAGACAGGCAGTCGCTTCATGTAAAATACTGGTACTCAGCTGCATCCGGTTAGACTGAAAGCCGACAGCAAAATAGTTTGGGAAAAAGGCTAGGCAGATCATCATCTGAACAATGATGGTATCTGTATGAAGGTACTACTGCCATTTTTTTATGATTATCGTTAGGTTTTAGTGAAACTGGGGCGAATACCGGGCGGATTGCGGGATGAAATTAGCTAGCTGATTATGTCGATTATGTATGGAGATGTTAAACCTGGATCGAACAGTGTGTGACTTCCTGATCATTTATAACAAAATACGCCCCATTTTTTTTAATTATCAATTGGCTCGCGCTTGACCACTATCTCACCTGATGATAAGCGATGATGTGGTCGACGGTGAAGCACGCTTGCCTAGAAGAAATCTATTCACTCTTGACTTAAAGACCACCAGATTGTAGCTAGAATCTCGATCGGGAAACACAGACTCCGGCAGGGAATTCCACTCCTTAGTAGTACGCATAATAAAAGTAATCATTCCCCATTTGCGCCTAATGCGGGTTGCAGACCAAGAGCTAAGCTACGTTAGTTTAGCTTAGCTCGCATAGCTGACGCAGTTTTCCATACTTGTGTGCAGACCGCAAACTATGCAACAAGTATGAAAAACTGCATCAGCTATGCGAGCTAAGCAAAACTAACTTAGCTTAGCTTTTGGTCTGCAACCCGCATTATGCCGAATTCGTCTCAGTAGTACTGCTAGAGCCAACATATACATACCAACACGCCTGTGATACCGAAGGAATAGGCAGAGGAGTACTTACAGTACACCCACGTTTCGCCAGTTATGTTTAAGTCCTATGTAGTAGGGGGCGAGCCTATTGCCATCAACCGGGCACAAATCCAGACTACGTGTCTGCAGAGAAATTCTTGATGGAAAAACCCAAAACACTGCTCGACCCGAGTACCGATACCAGGTACTCATGCTCAGCAGTGTTGACCACTAGACGAGCGAGGTAGTCAAAATATAGGCTTAAATAATTGCAAGGCAATCTTCCCACTTATACAACCTGTTGAACAATGAGCTTCACATCTATCCTCTGAAACTTCGTGACTGCAAACTAGCTGTGACTGATTGGCTTAAGAATAAAACCTACGACGACATTGAGTCGTTGGTATCATCGCTTACATAAAGTAGCAATTATTAGAGCTGCGGTTATGATATCGTTAGTGGAGGAAGCTACGCTTAGCTTCTTCTGATCCCAAGACATTGTCGAAGGGCTAACCTAAACCTAAACTGAAAGCTAAATGAACTTAACTCATACGTACAATACACACTCACACCCACCCCCACACATACACAAACGCACACAAACTCAAAAACCCACTCGCATACACTACACATGCGCGCTCCTTTACGCCTTAATGTTTCGTTTTGTAATATTTTATTTTCTTTTTACATTATTTTTCAATAATTGCATACCCTGTTCAATGTTAAGTGGAAGAGCGGAGACACCTAACACAAGCATCTCCTTGCTTAAAAGGTGATCTCCAAATAATGTATGTTTAAGAATCATGTAATTGAAATAAACTTTTTTTTTTTAATAAATGTATAATATGTTCTACATACTTACTTGTAAGAGAATTCTAATTTACAAGTAATTCATTAAAAGACACGTAAAATATACAAATTCATCTCAATGTCTCTTCATTGATAGCAATGGCTTTGTATCCATTACAAGATATTATTTTCGGCAATAATTTTGTATTTGACTTGACAGCTTTTTATTTACACAGAACTGAAAAAGATACGGCCTTTTACAATGTTTCGACTTTAATAAACTTTATCTTTTTGTTTATCAGTTTATGTTGAAGATGTTTTCTTTGTCTGGCTCATAATACAGTCAGTACGATTTTACAAAATCGTACTGTCCCGTTATTTTTTTTATTTTTGGTGTACAATAAAGTTTTATTCTATTCTATTCTACTGACTGTTTAAAGCTTTTGCTGAAAAAAGGCACCAACCTATCAATGTACTGCATTTACATGATACCGTTCTAATTCTGTGACTGAAACCCCTGAAAATAAGTTTCAAATTTGTTTGCCGTAACAACAAAACACTGCAAAAAAACACCATAATCCAATATAATAAAGTAAACAGTTGCACATTCGACATAACCCCCGACACCATCATCGGCAAACATCGGCCGGGCACAAAGAGCTGTCTTGTGACGTAATAACAGCCTCTGACGTCAGAGCTTGCGTGCATGTGGGTCAATGGAACGCCAGCTTGGCCCGGGAAGCACCCGCCAGCTGAAAATAGGTCACCCAGCTAAAAATACGTACCTCTATTCAACAGCCTCTTCACATTGGCCGTATTAAACCTTGAAAGATTCACCCAATACCTTTTTTCTATCTTAAATGCCCAAATACATCACCTTAATGGCGGCTGAACATAAACTTAGGCAATAAGGATGCTTTATTTCTCCGTGTTCCCGTGTTCTCGGTCCTTTTTCGAACAACGGCTTTTCCACTTTCCTTGGACGTATTTGTAAATAATATTTTACCGAAGCTCTAACAGAATAGATATGTTACCGCTTTCATATTAATACGTTTTCTAAATTGAATTCGGAAAGGTAATTTTTCCTGAATATGATATTCCGAATTTGGGTAAGCGGTTTTCTGTATCAAATAACATGTGGGTCCCACAATGCTTTTTATGTAATTTATATACGTACACAATGTTGCTAGGTGGGCAAGTAATTGCTTTTTATATTAAATTTTACCTTAAGATAAGGCTACATTAATCTGAGTTGGATCCCGAATCCCAATAATCAGGCCTAACATTTTTCCCATTTCCGACAAAGAAGCAGAAATTGAATTTGGTTAGTAGGTTCCCCATTTATCTATACTATCAAAGTAACGTTTGGTGTTTGTAGAAACCTACCTCATAGTTATATGACTTTGTTTATTTTACAGCAAATTATTGGACTTAAAGCGCATGGCTGTTCCAAATGCCAAAAGTATTATAGGTGGTAGCAGTGGGTGGCGATTTCGATGTGGCCAGGCATTATGTACCTTTACAATGTATTATACTAAAATAAAAGCTCATAAAAACTAAACAAACCCTAATAACGTTAAGTAAGGGAACAAACACCTAACTAATTTTGTGCTCTGTCCTTATCTAATATGATTATATTTAATTTCGTAGCTAGTTCCACATAAGAACGAGGCACAAGATATATCGCGGAGCCTTAAGAGCAAAAAAGCCGTTTATTTTCTTAGTAAAAGAAAATAAATGATCAAGGAAAATGTAAGGAATAAAGGAACTTTGTGTTAGCCCAAAATATCGCGTTATGTGGGAACATTAAATAGCTAGTAAGCGTTTTATGGTTTCGGTGTTCAAGGTCACAGATCTTCCTACCCAGGTTATCCGAAAAGAAGAGTTTCCTTTTAAAAGCCTATATATTTTTCTGTTTGGCGTAAGTAAGATAAAAGCTTGTGGCATTCTGAGAATATTAGGCAGGAATGGTAGTCCGACTGACTGCCCAGGACGCACTGGACATTTGTCTTTATGTTGGCAAAAGCTCTTGTAGTGCTTATTAAGCTTGTTTGGGACTGAAATACAAACAATCCTGCACTAATGTCATTGGGGTGCGTCACGTTCAACTACTTAGACCGATTGTTCTACGACCTTTTTTTGCTACCGAATACCTTTGTTTAATAGACTTACCAAACAAAGGCCGTAGTAAGCTACAATTCCGCTTCCATTGCGCCATACACAAGAGGTAGTAACTAGTTACTCTGTCAATACACTGCGATGTATACAACATGCGCTGCGTAGAAACTATTTCTGCTGTGATTAAACACATACATAATGCATATGCATGTGTGTTGGTATAGGCCATACAGGTGTGTTTCGTATGACCTAGGAATCCCGGGATGACCTGATTACTGACCTAAGTGCTCAGGTTTTTCTGTGAAAAATGTAGGTGGGAAAATATGATGGACTTTGGCGTGATTTAATTACTAGATTAAATATTAAAAAGTTTAAAGGCAAAATGGTTGTCGTTTTGTGTTAATTATTTTCGGTGATATACGCTAGCAAAAAGTTTATTTCGAGCCTGTTTAAAAGTGTTATACGAAACGATTCAAAATAGATTGTCATTTGTCTAAACCCTTTTGTCTTGGTTTTTTATTAATTGAATAGTTATCAATCAAGAAGTGTTAGGTGGGTAAGTATTTGCATAAGTATCAGGTAGTAAGCAATCTGCTTCTTAAAATACATGAAACACAGTCTCAGCTGCGGTGCAGTACGGTGGCCAATAAAGCTGTACAAAATCAGTTTATGCGAATCTTTTGATGTACAGGAAATCTATACAAAGTAGGATCATCATTCTCAACATCATCATTTCAGCCGAAAGACGTCCACTGCTGAATATAGGCCTCTCCCAAGTGTCGCCACATTGACCGGTCCCGTGCGACTCGCATCCAGCGGATCCCCGCAACCTTCACCAGTTCATCGACGGTCCACCTAGTGGGAGGCCTTCCAACGCATCGTCTTCCCGTTCGCGGTCGCCATTCCAAAACTTTTCGGCCCCAACGGTCATCCGTTCTGCGAGCAATATGCTCTGCTCACTGCCACTTAAGTTTGGCAATTCTTCAAGATCGTTTTATACTTGAAATGCATGGCTTGATGTGTTCCCGTGTGTATATATGTACAGCTAACAGCGTTATGTATTTTATTACACTCTGCAAGGTACATAATTTGCTCGAGCCAGCATCCTGCTAGGCAATATTGGACCCAATTTCTCAATTAACGTTATCAAGTTGTTCACAAAGGTCGAACATTGCCACTATAAGTTATTTTAGGGGACTCGGTCTGTACATAGGTCCTTTGTATGCTCTCAGACTAACTTTGGTCGAGTCACGAAGTAGAATGATTGAATGATAATGTTTGTTGTTAAAATGGTTTTATCTGGTTAGATAGGCAGTTGCTTAATGTGATTCTGGTATTTATTTCCATCTAATTTAACTGGAAGCTGGCTCCAAATGAATTGGGAAAAGACTAGGTACATGATGTGGCTTAGTTTTCTTTGTTAATTTCTGTTACATAGTTTTTTTTTTGTGTTATTAATATATGGAATTGCACAAAATCGGATGGAGATTTTTTCCAAGGATTGTTGTTTGTGTACAGTCAAAGTAATATAATTTAAATGTATTCCGAATCATTTTCTAGCAATTAAGATTATATTAACTAACTCAAAAGATAAAACAAAGAGACCAAAATATTTATTTATAATCCCTTTAAATTAAATTAAAATTAACAAAACTAACAACTCTGATATATCAAACAGTTGAATAACTTTGTTTATCGCGAAGCAAATAAGCCGAGCTTAGCGCTGTTAACAACAGTTACAGTTAAGTGAGTTAAGTACTTACTTAATTATCCAGTGCACAATTCGCTCAAGTAATTACTAAGTTAAGTCGGCGGGTTCAAAGCAATGCAATTATCTTCAAACACCTGAGCATGACTGATGGAAAATATATGTTACTAAATGTAAGATGGGGCGCAGATATACGATTTTACGTCACGTTTTTTGTAATAGTGTTTAAAGAATTAAACTTCTTCTTCTTCTTAGTCGTTTATTCTTGGTAGTGGTCATGGGGAGTCGCCCACAACTGCGGTCGCTGCCTTCTCGATTCTATTCCACCGATCTCTATTGGCAGTATGGCGAGCACATTCTGCCACAGCTAACTTGGTGACAGATTTGATGGGGTTATGAACTAGATAGTGACAATCGCTTTCAAGAGGTTCGGTTGTCAACCACGACTTTAACAATGGAACACTGGTATTCTAAGTCATGAACTTAACTTAAGTGGGACTAACCACGCCTACGTTCCACCCTTTTTGTTTATAAATTGACATATAAACGCCTACTTTTCATATGTCAAAGTTGAAGAACCGGTAAACTATTAATTGAAGCAGGATGCAACTATGGGTTTGACAAAGATAGGTAGCTGGAGGAGGTACCTTATTCGAAGTTCCACCATTTGCGGCCAAGAAATTCTAAAAATAAGGTTTGGTACGTGTTTTCAACTGTTCTCATGGCAATACAGTTCGACTAAATCCAACAATGGAATTGGTTTAGCTCTAAGAATATGGGTGTTAATCCTCGTTATCGCTGATAGAAAGGTTCTTTAGTTCTTTCACACACAATATAAGGTATTCACCTTATTTCTGTATTACATAAAAAATTCTAATTCTCCATTGAAAACTGAGCGAGAGAACAGCCAAACAGATTTTTTGAGCGGACATTGGATTTTTTTTTTCCCGAAAATTTTAGATTTTGACACACGAATGCTACCTGACAAGCGGGCGTATACCAGAAGACAGACCGATTTGTTACTAGGTAGGAAAAAGTATTGGATTACATTTTTTTTCGTCGAGTTCCGTCTATCGCTTGTATTATATTTATCTTTGACGTTACTTAACAAATTGCTACACGGTAAAATCGTAAGTGTGCGATTACTTTATAGTTACAATTAATTTCTGTCTCTACTTGATCTCTTTGAAGTTCTTATTTGATATTAGTCAAAAGAAAAGTTTATGAAGCCTTTTCTAATGATGTGGATATGGCATATTCATCAAAGTAAAAATGTAAGAAAATATAGTTATTTTTTGGAAAAACATTCGATATTAAGCTTGTATCAAAAAGCACATTTGGGTTTCAGAAATTTGTTTTCAGTCTCCTTTTGTTCGTTTTACACAAAGTAATAAATGATTCGTACCTAACGCAGGTTATATAAAAATAAAACTGTATTTACTCTGGCCAGTCCACGGCAAATATTAGCGCTGTAACGTTAAACAGTCGGTTTTACAACTTTTTAGCCTTGATTTTTTTTGTAAGTTACGAGTGCGCCAATTCATTTTAGGGGCTGTTTTGGTCCTAGTACAATGTTGAGTTATTTTATAACTTTTCCGATATTTAGGCAGCAATGCGGCCAGGCACCTCGCTGACCCGAGTGTGTGTGTATGTACGCGCGGCGACCAATCAGCCTATACAAAACCAGTTTAGGTGGATCTCTCACTTTACGGGAAATCTAAACAAAGCGAGGCCAACTTATACTGTAACGGTAAAGCTTGATTTATCGTCGTGTGTACAATGAAATTGACCAAGTGTATCACAAAACTGAGAAGCACAAAATTGAGAGCAGCGGTGGCCCAGTGGTGGCAGCCCCGACTTACGAGCAGTAAGCCGTGGGTTCGAACCTAGGCAGGCGCATTACTTTGTGTAATTTATTTCATCACTGCTGCTCTCAAACGGTGAAGGATAACATCGTAAGGAAACCGGCATGTCCTAGAACTAAAAATTCGAAGACACGTGACATCTACCAACCCGTACTGGGCCCGCGTAGAGAGGAGACCTGCGTCCCAGCAGTGGGAACATTATAGGCTGATGATGATGATCGCAAAACAGTACGTAGTATTTGCCAAATATTGCGTGACTGATTTGCGTATCCCAGGACCAGCAACTTCATAATTTATTGAAACAACTATTTGAGTTCGTCTCAACCACAACAGAACTTCTTAGGCACAAAATGTATGGTTTACATCCTTCTTTCATCGATTACTACCTGATGCACGCGGCATAGACTTTGGTTTTTGTCTCACGGAATCGTACTACTAGGATAAAAAGTATCGTATTTTTTTAAGTGAAAACTTCTTTATCGGCCTTGTGCACTTTTGTGAAGGGTAAAAAATGTCAGGTCACGTGTCCTCCGTGAATTTCTCCTGTATCAAAAGCCAGACCCGGAACAACTATCTGTAGGCCATACAAATATTTGTCGCTTGCGGGGATCGAACCCGCGACACGCAGGACAGCAGTCGATCGCTCAACAACTGCGCCAACCGTGTCGCCTTTGTGTTGATACAGCTTATAAACTATCTGTGTGCCAAATTTTATCTCAATCCGTTACGTGATTCAATCCAAACTTTTGCATTTATTATAGTAGTAAGATTATTTTGATTAATATCATTGTAACCATAGTTTTTAGGGTTCCGTAGCCGAATGGCAAAAAACGGATATAATAGATTCGTCATGTCTGTCTGTCTGTCCGCACATATCACAGCCACTTTATTCCGAAACTATTAAGACTAGACAGTTGAAACTTGGTAGGTAGATGTATTTCTGTGAAATGCTTTACAATATTTATTTAAAAAAAAAAACAATTCCATGTATGGGGAGCCCTCCCCATACATGGAACTTAAACTAAAAGAATAAAACATCAAACCGATACGTGCGGGGTGTCTATAGATAGGTCTATAGTTGGTAAAAATTAAATGACTTTGTGGTTCCTAAAACTATTTTATGTCAAAGTGAATCGTTTGAAAGATAGACACTTCCAAAGTGGTGAAATGTGTGCCTCTAATGTTTAAAGCAAGAGGAGGAAAACTCTGAACAAATTTAGGTTTATAGAAGGTAAAAAAAAAATCTAAGAAAATTGCTTTCAATATTTTTTTTTTTTTAAAACGTTGCCCCACACTAGGATTTTCTCCTGTATCGTGGGTGTGTTTACAAACATTTAAACTCACATACACAAATAAGATTTGATGTTTAGTTTTTGAGAAATGAGAGTTTTCATCAAACTGCAGCAGTAACTTTGCTTTTCATTAAAATACTGTGAAAAACAAATTTAGTTTTGCTGTTAAATGTAATACAATACAACATATGAATATTGTTTGGTGCTACGGAACCCTGAATGCGTGTGAGTACGACTCGTACTTGGCCGGTTTTTAATACTTTCCACCTACATTACCTAAGTGATGACTCTCTAAATCTCTTTATCTATAAACAATTTGAGCCTAACAGATGATCACAGCATATTTCGCACACATTTAAACACCGTCGAACAGTGTCTGGCATCGTCCATTGAGCAACACATAGCTACAGGGTGAATCATTTACATACAAACCATAAATCATATGTTATTACTTCGCTTGCTCCAGGGAATGGTTTCGCTTGCCTTGTCTTTGGGATTAAGATGTAGGTATCTTTTGGTTATTGGTTAGGTGTGTTTTTTTAGATATTGTTATGTGGCTGTTCAAACGTTGAAAGTTTCATTAGTTTTACTAACATATTATTACATGTTGTTTTCTTTATTATTTTTTATGTGAAAAGATGTAAGTTTTTGGGAGCAGGCATAGTGCATTAATATTCATCCTCATCATCATCGTCTGCCGAGCCTTTTACCAACTAAGTTTGGGTCGGTTTAAGTCTAGCTGAATACCAGTATTTTATATGGAGCGACTGCCTATCTGACCTCCACAATTCAACTCTAATATTCATCCTCATTGCAAGCAAAAAAGAGGCCCACTGCTGGCCGTGTCATCATCCAGTCCTCAGTTTCGCGCAGTCAGCGGATTCCCGCGGCCAAGATCATCGGTCCACATTGTGGGGGGCCTTCTAACGCTGTGTCTTTCATGGCGACTCGACGACCAGCGTTTTAATATTTTTGACACGGTTGTCAAAAAATATGAACCAAAACGCTTGTAGTAAAACCAACACTACTCCAATTACTCCAGCAAACAGCACGATGTCTCATTTTTAGAAAGTAGGTACTCATTTCAAGTGCCTTACTCCTTAAGTGAAATTTCGTGTAAAATTCGACTCTATTGACCTACCACAGCTGTCAAACATTACATAAGAGCATTAGGTAAGTCTATAATGACGTTTTTCGTGGGCTACCCACTGATTTTAGTACGCCTAACGTCACTAAGTACTTAAAAGCGTCATTATGTCCAGTTTCATCGGATGGTGAATTAAGCAATTTAGGCGTAGGATAGATACTGTGTTTACGGTTTAGTTTCCAAACATGCCAACAAAAAGTGTTTTTGGAAAAACAACTTAACATCCCAGACAAAAAGTTCAGTTTGCAACAGAACTTTATTTAATTTCTGACTTTTGCAACACTGGGCAAACTATATTCATACTAATCATTTTGAAATCAACTTAATTCACACAGTTATAAGGTTGATAATCGTTTTTATTAGTGGACATAACATCATTTGGAAAAAAGGCTTCGTATAGACTTGACGTAAGAGTAGATACGTAGTTCCAGCCGGCAGATTATCGTTAACCCACTTACGTGGCGTGAGGTTGTCGCTTAGTCCACTGTTAATGGACATGTAATAGGATTTGCTGTTTGATGTCCATTTTCCATAGTGATTCCCGAATAAGCTGTGTGCAGTGTCCTGTTCTATGTTGTTATTTCCTTATATGAAAGAGTGTAAGTATTGAATGATTTTTGTGCTACACTTGTTTCGAATGTTAACGCTAATGGATAAAATAAGGAATTAGTACCAGGAAAGAAGTCTGAAAGTGGCACCAGTGACTGATAAGTTGTGTGGTAATCGGTTATCGTGGTATGGACATGTGATGCAGAGAATGAGGAAAATGTTGAGTATGAATGGCTATAAGAGGATGGACTGTATGTAGGATGAGGAGGATGACATGGCTAGAAACGAGGTGACTGCTGAGATGGCGAGTAATAGAGAAGAATGGAAGAAGAAGATGAGCCGATCCGAAATAAATAGGATAAGGGGAGAATGATGACTTGTTTCCAATTCCTATCCTGGCAGGGTTGCCATATAAGATGGCGAGTTCAGAGAGATGAAAGAAACGCTCATGTAGGTTAATATATGATTTATTATTAATGTTAAATACATGGGTTCCATCAATAGAGAACTACACTGTGTAAAAACGGTGTTTGACGGCACGGTTGGCGCAATGGTCGAGCGATTGACTGCTATGCTACATGTCGGTTCGATCCCCGCATAGAACAAATATTTGTACGGCCAACAGATAGTTGTTCCGGGTCTGGCTGTTTTGTATGTGAGTTTAAATGTTTGTAAACGCGCCTACGATACAGGAGAAACTCCCAGTGTGTGTTTTTTTTTTTAAAGTTCGCCAGGTAAAAAAAAAGCGATAATTGCCGTAAACTTACGCAAGCAGACACAGTGAGTTTCATGTGTCGGGAACTGTGTGTCTGCTCATAAACACCCACGCGCTATAACTTCAGTTTATCCGTGATCATGGCGTTTGTAACAGCGCCGAAATATCAGAAACTCAAAACAAATAGTAAACATTGTAAATATCCCGTTTCTAGTGTTATTGACAACGAAAACTTATTTTAGTACCCAAACGATAATTAAATTCCCAGTAAAAGGTAACAACACATGTTACAGAAGGAAACTAGTTACCTCAACATTAATTAACATAATTCTTTCTTGCTTTAAGTATTACCTTAGCTACCTTCATACTAAATATTACATGAAACTTTGAAAGGAGTAAAGTAATGCTTCAAAAGAGACGAGGGGTAGACGGAACCCGGTTATTTTAAATACTCTATTAAAAAGCTTTTTCCTTCGTAATTTTGCAACGAACCACTACCTTCTTCCATTTTGAATAAAACTGGAGTAACTCGAAAGAGTTCGCTCAAGGAAGTAATCGATTTACTTTTCTAGTTAGGTTGATTTACTTTCTTAGTTGTGTTTTTTTATCGTATTTTATTTTTCTGTACAAATGAACGTGAATCAGGGTAGTGGGTAATACTAACTACTCTCAAGTATTGGGTAGGCGTATCGATTTAAATCGATTTGTTCATACAACTGACTGACTTCAACAACGGACAAATTATGAGTTTTATTATACTATTATATAGCGGTTGCCCGCGACCTTCTTCTGCGTAAAATATTACTTCCCTACTTTTTGCACGAAACCTAAAAAGCTCCTTACTTTTCTAAAATACAAGAAGGTTAACATACTCCAGTTATAACATCAGTTTTCTGCCAGTACAAGCCACGTGAAAATCGGTCCAGCCGTTTCGGAGATTAGCCGAAACAAACAGACATGTTATTTTGACATAACAAACAGACACTTCAATTTAATTGATTCCAATAGATTATTATATTATGACTATGTTATTCCAGTCAAGAGGCAAACACAAGGTGTGTCTATAACCTATAAAGTGGAATTAACCCATAAAATTAAATGTACATACCAATGCATTGCATGAAAATACAAACAAAACTTTCAAATTTTTAACAGCATAAAATTACGCCTATAATCCCCGAAGGGTTAAGCAGAGGTCTATATAATAGTACTTACCTACTACTTTTGCCAATTATGTTTAAGTCCATGTAATAGGGATGAGACTATTGCCATCAACCGGGCACAAATCCAGACTCCGTTGCTACTACTAAGACGCTCCTGGTGGAAAAACCCAGAAAGTCTTTGTCCGACACAGGAATCCAACCCAGGACATAATCCTCAGAAGTCGCGCTTTGGACCACTAGAAAAATCAAAATCAAATCATTTATTTCAAGTAGGCCATTACAGGCACTTTTGAATAGTCGTAAAACAATTAAAATGAATCTACAGTCCCAGTCACAATACATAATAACTGTAAAAGTACTGTAGTTGCCCATTCCAAAGCGTAGAACTCTATGGAGAAGAATGGGCAAGAAACTCCATGGACACTCTTTTAAATCAGAATCTTGTTACAAAACCTTGGTTACATCGTTCATGTTGATATGGTACATTATGTGAGAATGATGTAGCAAGACGTGCACGTTAAAAGTGTCCATAGTAAAAACAAAAAGAACAATTAAAATATAAAATAATTAGTTCGAAATGAGCCGTAGAACAACGAGGCTGTCGAACCTATGTTTCCTCTTCAAAATGCACTACACAAAGTTTAATCTAATTCTACTATAACCTACTTCTAACGCTCAATTACAAAAGAAAACTCCGCCTAAGCGTTTCTTGTCCAGTTTCACCCTCAGTTACATTAACAAAAGACAATTTGCGGGGTCGCAAACTCTAAAAAGATCGTCTATTACCCCCTACCGGTAGTTGGAGGGTTAAGTTTGCTTGCGGTGTCTACCTGAAGCGTCCCTATCGTCTTAAACTTGCTCCTAAGTCAGTATTTAAGTCCACAATTTGTAAGGAAAGCACGAAGTATTCAGACTTTAACATTTTAGTTTTTAAAGGAGTTGTTTTAACTGACAGACAGAGACAGTTGAAACAGGCTAGTGTAGAATATAAAAGTCTTGTAAATGTCACGTATCTGTTTTGGTGACTGAAAGATATTCTTTGGTTTTAACTTAATAGCTTTCGTGTTTCAAATATATTTGAGTGTTTATTAATGAGTTCTACCTGAAGTCTATTAAAATATTTGTTTCCAAATTGATGTTATTTTTATTGATATTTAAAATTTATAATTGAAGTAGTAGTGTAGAACACTTTCACTGGTATTCTTAGTCATGAACTGAACTGAAATCGGACTTAACCGCTCCTAAGTTCCGCCCTGTTTGTTTATAATTTCATGACATATAAACGCCTACTTTTCATCTGTCAAATTTTAAGTACCAGAAAACTATTATAATTTTAGACATCTTTACATTGATGGAAGTGACATATGATATATTTAGCATTGATTGAAGCAGAATGCAACTATGGGTTTGACAAAGATAGCTAGCTAGAGGAGGTACCTAATTTGAAAATCCGCCAATGCGGCCAAGAAATTTTAGGAATGATTTGGTGGGTATTTTCAACTGTTGGGTTGGCAACAAGAGGTCGAAATAGTTCAAAAATGGATTTGGGAATGCTCATAGAATATTGGTGGTTATGTGTGAGAGGAAAACATGATTATAAATGTGTATGGCTGTAAGAGAAGAGGAAGGTCAAAGAAATTATGGATGGACTTTGTATGGATTGATACGGCTAAAAAGGAGGTGGCTGCTGAGATGTCGAGTAATAGAGAAGTATGGAAGAAAATGACATGCCGCGCCGACCACAAATAACTTATATTATAATGATAAGGACAAGAGAATGATGATGATGAAGTGGTAGTGTAGGTAACCTGAATGTTGAGTATGTTTTGACGGCACGGTTGGCGCAGTGGTTGAGCGATCGACTGCTGCGCTGCGTGTCGCAGTTTCGATCCCCGCACGGAACAAGTATTTGTATGGCCTACAGATAGTTGTTCCGGGTCTAGCTGTTTGAGTATGTGAGTTTAAATGTTTGTAAAAGCACCCAAGATACAGGAGAAATTCCTAGTGTGAGGCAACGTTTAAAAAAAAAAAAAAAAAGTTTTTTTTTCCAGCTATCCCGATATTTTGGGATTCAAATTATGAACGCACTATACGCAGGTACGGGTATCTATGTATTAGACCCTTTCACCCTTGCGAAGCCTTTCTTCAGAATCTTACCAAAGGACCCGTAAGGAAAGGACCCCAAAGGGTACGATTGGGAAAACGACCGATTTTGGGTTATAGGATCCGATCATAAATTAACAAGAATCCTTAGTACCATAGGTATGCTGGCTTGGTCACGTATTTAATAATATCTGTTACTAGGTAAAAGTCGGCTTACGGTATACCGTATGCACCTAATAACAAGTATTTTACATGAAGCGAATGCCTTTTTTTTTTTACATATGGAAAATCATCAATTGACTTCTCCCGCTCTGGACGGAGCGGGAGGGAGTGTCAGACTTGACTGACTAAAACCCACCACATGTTCCTTCCTAGCCCTTTGTGTTCCAGGGCCGCGGTATCTTTTTCGAACAACCCGCAGCCCTGGCAGGCATCGGCCCTCTCGGACCCCTTCCGATTTGCTGACATCTCCTTGAGGCGCGCGTGGAACACAAACGCGCCGTCGGCACGGCCTGTCGTCATAAGACGGACGGACAGTGAGGTGGCCCATTACTCACCGTCCACAGGCCCGCGCCTACGGTGGCCGGGGGCCACTGGTTGCCCCTCGACGCCCGGGGCGTCTCCCGCGGCGGCTGGGACGTGAGGTTCTCTCCCTCTCACGTTCCACCACCTCCTTCGGTAGCATGACTGCTTCGCAGAAGGAGGCGGCGGCTTCCCATTCCCTCTCGCTCCGGACCATGGATTGAACCAGGGCCGAACGCGAGAGGTCACCGCCGCCAATCGCCGCTACGAGGACATGGCGGTGCTCAGCCCAAGCGGGGCAGAGCTCCACGGTGTGCTCCACCGTGTCCTCCAGCTGATCCTCGCAGTGGTAACACCCGGGCGTTTCCTCACATTTCCTTACATTAGTTTCCTTACATTGACCATGTCCAAGTTTCGTTGTGCGTCAATCAAGTACTGCTGTAAACGTTTTCTGAAAATATTAATCGAGTTGGATGATCGAATGGGTGGTGGAAGATTATTCCAAATGTTTGTTGCTGCATATCGAAAACTACCCCTGAAAGCCGCTGCACGATGGGACCGAGACGCAAGCCATGTGCTTACGGTATACCGTATGCACCTAATAACAAGTATTTTACATGAAGCGAATGCCTATCTGAAAATTACATAGAACCAAATGAGACGCACATTTATTTTCGGTTCACCCTCGCAAAACAATCAATTTAATAAATAAAGACGAGTGATGTGGTTCTCTAAATTGTTTTATTCATGACCCTACTAACAACACACATAATTTGAAAGGTTTTAATATACTACGTCGTATATATTCAGTATAAAAACCACATAAATGTAGGTTTTATAACATTACTTATAACATTTGCTGATTTATTGCAGACTCTTGAATAAAAAACTTAACGTATTTTCTTTTATAACCTACATATCACATTAGAATATTATTCAATGCATAATGTAGTAATGTACATAATTTAGTACTTTTGCTTGTTAGTACCTACGTATTATTATTATAAAATAAAGTGTGTTGCATTTTAAATGTAACAGTCATTACGACCGTTACATTTTGTTGTTTTATGATTTAAAGAAATGTTTGTTACAAATCTTACACAACATAAAATAACATCACGCTTGTAATCACCGAAGGGTCAGGTAGATGTGTACCTAATAGCATACCCACATTTTACTCCATGTAATAGGGGGCGAGCCAATTGGAATCAACCGGGCACAAATTTTGACTCCGTGGATGCTTCTGAGAAATTCGTGATGAAAAAGCCAATAACAATTAGCCCGACCCGGGTATCGAACCCAGGACCTCATGCTCAGCAGTCGCAGTTGCAAACACTAGACCAACGCCAAGCCTCGAGAGGAGGCTTATGAGAAACTAGCTGTCCCGTGCAACTTCGTCTGCGTCACATTTTCCCCGTTTTCGCAACATTTTTCATTGCTGCTCCGCTCCTATTGGTCGTAGCGTGATGAGATGCCTATGTTACTTCAAATACCTCCAAGAATATGTGTACAAAGTTTCATGATGATCGGTTGAGTAGTTTTCGCGTGAAAGCGTAACAAACAAACTTACATTCGCATTTATAATATTAGTTAGGATGACCATGAAGTACTGGTTCGTTATGCTCAGCAGTCGCGATAAATAATAAAAAAAAACAATGGTACTTATAAGACTTACGTACTTTGGTAAATATGGAATTAAATGAATTGCTCGCAGAACGGATGGCCGAAAGGGCCGAAAAGTTCTGGAATGTCGACCGCGAACCGGAAGACGATGCGTTGGAAGGCCTCCCACTAGGCGGACCGATGACCTGGTGATGTTCCGGGGATCCGCTGGAAGCGAGTCGCACGGGACCGGTCAATTTGGTGACACTTGGGGGAGGCCTATGTCGAGCAGTGGACGTCTTTCGGCTGAAATGATGATGATTATGATGGAATTAAAAAAACATGAACAAATCCTGTATGAACTTTATTAACGTTGACCAATCTTCATCTTCATGGGGTTTTTGGTTTCCGCACTTAGTCCCTTAAGTGGACCATTGTGCGTGATCCATAGTGGCCGTTATTCTAACCAGCCCACCTCCCTCCAGAAGCAGATTAGACTTCCCGGTCTTCTCAGGGTATCCGCAAGGGATCCTGGTGTTCCCAGGGTTGCCTCGCGAATCTTAGTGACACCGGTGCAGTCAAGCAGCACATGCGCCACCGTTTCCTCCGCATTCATGCATGCTCTGCACAGGGGAGTATTAGTGATTCCTAGAGTGTAGAAGTGTTTATTCAGTGAACAGTGTCCAGTGATGGTCCCCGACACCAGGCGCAGTCCATCCCTGTCCAGACGCAGAAGGCGCCTGGTCAGCTTTGTATCAAGGGATGGCATGGCTTCCTTGGCCTGCCTACATCCGGGTGTCGAGGTCCACCATTTTTCCGCTTGTGTTCGAGTGTGATCCTTTAACCAGTTTCTTAGCTGCTTGAAAGGAACGGGCACAATGGGCTCGGGTCCTACCTAACCTACTCGTTCGTTTAGTACTAGTTCCTAACGTTGACCAAAAACTTCATAATAATTTATATATTTATATTCATCTTCAATTTTATTTTCCTTCACTAAAGTAAATCTTTGTTTTTTATTCCCAGGAACAGTGAAAACTGCAGTCTTAACAACTTTTTTGCAAAACAAAAGCTTCTTAAGAATCCAGGTTGCGATCTTGTTTACTTATAGCTGGAACAAAAACTTCAAACTGGTCCTTTTTTACGGAGCTCTCGGCAGTTGTTACACATAATAATTACTTTGATAAAAACAATAAAGAGAAAAAATGAAAAATATTTTGCAAGTTTTTCGGAATATTTTCGGAGAATGTCTATTAAAAGTTACGTCGAACACTCCCTAGGGTGCGGCCTGGTCCAATAAAATGTCTGAAACGACACAGATAAGGTATAACTTAATATACAATGAATAAAATATACGTAAGCTACAATATACAGACTATTTAAACTCTTTTTGTTTAGCAGATAGTACTATTTCATACTCACAAGTACATTGGTACTTGTTATATTAAAGAAAAAGTTCTGTCAAAGTATGGTTAACTCACAGATTCGGAAAATGCTTTCCCAAGTTACAAAAACTATCTGTAAAGCTGTAAAGTTCAGTCTGAAACAAAATATTTATTCGAGAAAAAGTTTCATTTAAGATCCTAAACAAATTCAACAAAGTTATCAAAGAATAAATTCTTCTTAAACTCGTGACATTTACCTACAAACTAATGAGAAACGAACAGGCGAGGCGTGGGTAGAGCCTACTTTTAGCTTTGAATATTCCTAATTATATGACTTGATATTATTTGAAAATCATTAGACCTACGTACTCTTGAAACAATGAACACCATCTTTACTATTCTATAATTATTTTCTAAAACTAAATACTTATATAAACTAACTAACTAAATATAAACTAACTTAAAAACAACAGGACGCTTAGGCGGCAAAATAGTACTCCACATCGCTGTCATCCGAAAACGTGCCCCGAAGACTGGCAGCATTGCCACGTTGAATGGCAATGCAATACTTAATCACATCAAATAAAAAAAGCACATCACAATATATTTTCGTATTTACATAATAACGCCTTCTACCCAACAAAGTAACTCAACAATTAGCTCTTTTAACGAAAAGTAAGAACACCCGTTATTTTTTATCCTGCAAATAAATTAAGCGTCTGCAGACCGAAAATGGCTAGAAATTCTTGTTCTTAAAAATTCTCTCAGGCGTCTGGAATGAGGGCAGTATTCCAGCCGCAATTGTGACGAATTCGGCCCAATTCCTTCGCCAAGACTTATGTATAGACAAATTCGTTCATTGGGAATAATCAGTCCTTTGATCCTTGACCCAAATTTGGCACACGGGGATTTGGGTCTTGGCACAATTGTGGCCTAAGTAAAAGATATCGTAGAGTAAACGTGAGGCGATGTTTTTGTACGGAACTACGGAATAGCAAATGTATTTGGAGTAAGTTATAGGTAGTACATGTTTGTTTTTGTGTGGGAGTGAGTGAGCGAACTTTGAATGTGAGTTGTGTGTTGCTTATTTTGGGCAGTGTTTATTTAGGAAAGTGGACTGTCAACATGTCACAGATTGTGTAGTTGAAGAAAGCGTTACAATGGCATCTATTCTGCTGTTAACTCGTGAAATAATAATTATTATGGTAAGAGAACATCTAAATATATGGTACCTAAAGTGTTAAACAAATTAGATTTATTAAGAGAAAAAGTAAAAATTTGTAAAAGATCACTCAAGACAAAATTAATAAACATCAAGACAAATACATTGTATTAGATTTAGCCATAACAGAATTTATTAAGTAAGTTTAATATATAAATTAGTTAGTAGTACATAAGGTGGTTCATTGTTATATAAAAGAGCGCCTCTCGCCATCAAACGTAAAAGTTAAGCGAGTTTAGTCAAGTAACACCTCTGTAATGTAATTTCTTTAAATAAACAAATATAATATCTTCTGCAATGAGGCCGACCAATAACACATTGCTTTTTAAAAATTGCGTCCGACATAAACCATGTAAGTAGGTTCTATTGTATCCTAAAATATATTGCAAAAGCTTCTGAAATCAGACAGAATCTTACACCATCTATTTTTCCAAGATTATCGGAAATCTTGACCTAAAATCTAAATGGCACCAATTGATTTTAGGCCTGAAGGGAGGGATTACTTGGGCGCTGGATATTACAAGGCTTTTCATCTTTAAGTTAGAGTCCTCTTAAGTTCTGCGTATTTTTGTTTTAAGTCCTATCCATACTAATATTATACTTAAATGTGTCACTCTGTTCGTCTGTCTATGTTTTACTTTTTCACGTCTTAACCGCTGAACGCATTTTGATGAAATGTGCACACGGATAAACCATGATTTGGTCAGAATATAAGATTTTTATCCCAGTTCGTAACAATCGCTCCCGTGGGACACTGGCCAACTTCGAAGCGGGCCAAGCCATGTGCAAAACCGTGTAGTGTTTTGTACTAAAAAGGCATGCTCGAGAAACTCTTGTGACGTAAAAGAATGACTGGGAAGACAATGAAGAACGATGTCTTTAATTTTGCTTTACATTCCATTGCGCGCTACCATCAATCTTTTCAATGGCGGTGTTGCACAAACTGAGCAGTGGAGATTGGTTTGCATTTTGTGGATGGTGTTTTTATTCCATATGACTAAGCTTTGCACGTAAAATGTCCATTTATAAAAATGGAAACTACATGGGTTGTACTAAGTATATGGATTTAGTTCGTGTGAAATCTAGTTATTCCAGACGATAAAAAATGGAATCTTTCAGTAAGTTATAACCGATTATGAGTTTGACTGTACCTAGTCGAACTCATAATCGGTTTACTACTTCAATAAGGTTGGACAAAAAAAAATAGTAGAAATGCGACAAACCACGAAGAAGTTGGCGGGACGAGCTGGATGTCTTCCTTAAGCATTGGAGAGACAAAGCGCAGAATCAACAAGGAAAGGTGAGGGGCATTTTCCCAGCAGTAGGTTACTACGTCCATATAATAACTACCAACACTTAAGCATGAATGCTCAAAAGTAGCCCGCGAAGTCGGACTACAGGACGTACGGCGATGCGCCATCGGTACATGGTGGACATCCCACCTTTATGCACTAAGCGCTTTGGGAATACTTTTATTATGCGTACCGCTAAGGAGTGGAATTCCCTGCCGGAGTCTGTGTTTCCCGATAGCTACAATCTGGGGGTCTTCAAGTCAAGAGTGAATAGGTTTCTTCTAGGCAAGCGTGCTTCACCGTCGACCACATCATTGCTTACCATCAGGTGAGATAGTGGTCAAACGCGAGCCTATTTATAATGCGATGGCGGTCCGCTGTAACATGTTGGCACGCAGATTTGGGAGGTGTAGTTTAGAGGTAAAGATAACCCTGTTTAAAGCATTCTGCCAAACTCTCTACACCTGCAATCTGTGGGTCAACTACACGCAGCGGGCCATCAACGCTCTCCGAATACAATATAATAACGCGTTCAGGGTGCTGGTTGGGCTCCCCCGCTGCTGTAGTGCGTCTGCGATGTTTGCGCACGCGCACACAGATGGCTTTCACACTGTGCTGCGGCGCCGCATCGCTTCGTTGATGCTCCGTACGCGTGCGAGTGCGAACACCATCCTGAATGTGCTCAGCCACAAGCTGGACAGCCCCCTTCTGAGGCACTGGGTTCAAGCACAAGTGCGGGTGCCCGGGGCCCCAGAGGGCGGCAAATACTTAAATTAATTAGTACTTTTTAATCATTTGTAATTTCGAATGTGATTTTTAATAATAATTTTTTTCTGTGTATCTTTAATCTTTCATGTATTTTTTTTTTATGGAATTGTTAAATTTTTTAATGTCATTGTTTAATTTATTAGTGATTTTATAACATTTTAATGAAACAAAGAACTCGTTTTTTTACTAACACAATTATGGACCAATGTCTGAAATAAAAAGATTTTATTTTATTTTTATTTTTATTTTTTATTTATTTATTTATAATAAAAAAAAAAAAGTTCAAAACCCTCAAGTTTAATTTAATTTAATCCCATTGAATGACTTCTTCATGAAAAAGCCATTATTCGGTTAAATGGATATAACCGGGGTTGAATTGATGATTTTACCTCTATAAAAGCATATTATGTAATGTCGGATTATTTAGCGATACTTAATTACACAGACACAGAAAAACTTCTAGAAGTTGTAGTATGATATGATGTTATGCTCTCGAATCTATTTGTACATATTTACTAAATTAGTTATTATTGGTGTTTTTATTTTTAACCAATTTTATAATACTTATAGTTATTAATAGATTAATTTTATTTTATAATTTTATTATCGTAATTAAATTATGCTATGTAAAGTGATGGCCTGAAACACAGGTTTAAATAAACCTAGATCGGGCCTGGGGAACCTAGAAGGTCGTTATCAAACATCTAAATTGAACTATCATTACTTGCGACTTTTGAATATGTTTTAGTTATAGTTTATTTATAAGTACTATATAGACCATTGTATGCGAAATAATAGGTACTACTGCGCTCAAATGTAAACTTTTGTAATACTTTTTAAATAAATAAATTACTAAATTATTATATTTGTCACGGCCGCGAATCATATTTTAATCAACATATAAACTGACACTAACCTGATAATAGCAAAAAACGTAAGAGAATTTGAACTTCGCAGGCTACCTATGCGCTACCACCTTAACCCAATTGATGAACACTTGCCTAATACCCGTGCCATCTCATAGACCAGTACACCATGTCATTTTATGACGTACTAGCCTATGCCCGCCTGCGCCTGTGCCTGCCAGTTTCGCCTGCGTGGAGTTCGGTAATTGTCCCACGGAATCGTAGTACCAGGATGAAAAGTCCTATATGTTAAATCTAGGGTATAAACTATCTGCGTGCCAAATTTTATTCAAATCCGTTCAGTAGTTTTTACGTGAAAAAGTAACAAACATCCATCGATAAGTACACCCATCCGTCCACACAAACTTTCGCATTTATAATGTAGTAAAACTTGTGACATTAAACCTTTTTCAAGAAGATAAAGCAACTGGTAGGTCAACTCTGCATAAAATGAGTGGAACCTGATAGAAGATAGCAATTACCCAAATAAAAATACAATATTCCTGAAAGGAATTTATTTTAAAGGTCAGGCAAGAGATCGCCCACGCTCCAATATTTGTATTTTGCAAATGAAAGGTTTATTTTAGATTTTACTTATATGTAAAATCAGCGAGGAGCTCGTGGCTAAATAATAACAGCCGAACGGGTTGATCTTTAAGGTTAAGCCGTGCTTGCTGAGGTTGGTCCGTGGATGGGTGACCATAATTACATACCGAGTTTCCTTCGTGCCTCGGAAAGCACGTTAAGCCGTTGGTCCCGGCTGTCATTTGTAGATCTTTGACAGTCGTTAAGAGTAGTCAGAAGCCAAAAGTGACATCCAGTCTCACCAAGGGGTATCGTATTACCCAGTTACTGAGTTGTGGATGTCAGATAGGCAGTCGCTTCATGTAAAATACTGGTACTGAGCTGCATCCGGTTAGACTGGAAGCCGACCCTAAGATAGTTTGGGAAAAAGGCTAGGCAGATGATTATTTTATAATGATTTGAAAATTATACACAATACATTAAAATAAAACAGTATAACTGGTCAGTAGTTACAAAAAGTAATATTTTACAGCATAAAAAAAAAACAAAATAAACACAAAAAGAAACAGGGTGTTTGGTGCATCGTTTGCCAAATCAAATAGGCTGAAAGGAGAGGTCATTTGCTATCTCTTCACGCCCTTTAACTCATTCCTTGCCACACTGGTTTTTTTATAACAACTTTTTAATTTAAATTTTGAAAAATCCCAAAATTCTACATTGTAGGTCATTTTTTTTTTTATTAATGTTTCGACTTAAAATTTCGATTTAATTTTGATGTTAACTGTTGTAACGTAACAAAAACTTTGCGAGCTATTAAAAAAGAAAGTAATTGTTACTAGCAAGTAATTTTGAATTTGATACAATCATACAACAGTAAACATCAAAATTAAATCGAAATTTTAAGTCGAAACATTAAAAAAAAAAAAAATTGACCTAAAATGTAGAATTTTGGGATTTTTCAAAATTTAAATTAAAAAATTGTTATAAAAAAACGGTGTGGCAAGGAATGAGTTAAAAGGCGTGAAGAGATAGCAAAAGACCTCGCCTTTCGGCCTATTCGATTTGGCAAACGATGCACCAAACACCATGTATAATTATTTATTACCTACAGCTTCTGATTATCAGTCAGGTCGCAGTGCCACTAGGCTATTTATTTCACACGTCTAAAATAGACGTTCTATTCTAACGATACATGATCATGATATGACGGTTGTCAGTTTTCAAACAGTTGAAGAATATGGTCCCACGTTGGGCTACAAGCGGTCGCCGCGTCTCCGCTAACGGCAAATACGCCTCACGCGCCGCGCGACGCCTATTGCACCGCTCCGCCCGACGCGCCGCGTCTGCGTAAATGAGCACTAAGTATAGTAGCAAGTTGCGTTCTGTACTTCCTACTTTCTACCCCTATGGAAAAAGGCTTGAAATTATGTATGTATGTAAATCTTGGACTTTCATGGAGGGTAAGCCATGCTTGCCTAGGTCGGTCCGTGGATGGGATTCCACCGTGTCTCGGAATTCAGGCGTCAGTCTCGGGCGTTAAGCCGTTGATCCCGGCTGTCATTTGTAGATCTTTGACAATCGTTACAGGTAGTCAGTGGCCCGCAAGTCTGACAACCAGTCTTACCATGGGGTATCGTATTACCCAGTACTAACTGGATTAAGGAGGTCATATAGGGAGTCGCTCCATTTAAATACAGCAATTCAGCCACATTTAGTTAGACTGGAAGCCGACCCCAAAATAGTTGGGAAAAGGCTAGACAAATGATGATGTAACTCTTGTACATTCTACTTAAATCATCGTCCAATTATTTACCAACAACTCTTCGCTAGTCGCTGTACTGCAAATGGGATAGTTTGTCTGATTGAAAACTGCAGATCTAGGTCAATCCGCGTGGAAAGATAAAATCATTAGTAGCGAAGTTCACTGGACCGTCTCCTTATAGATTCATCAAAGCTACTAACGTCATTAATTAAATCAAATATGTATATGGTTTATAGTACTCATTGGTTCGAAGCAAGAGCGAAGCAAATATTTATATAGTAAGACTGGCATATTGTCGGGTATTTCTGTTTGAAAGAACAAATATAAAATAAGAAAAAAACATTTATCAGAAACAAAAAAAAAAAACAAATAAGAAAATTGTTGTGAAATGACTGATATTCTTCTCGCGTCGGAATTGGATATCAGTGTGGAGCTATTCAGTTATTTTTATTAATCTTAGTATGTATTGTCACTGCAGTACCACACACTGTTTGTAAAATGGATTTTATGTAGATTATTACTTTTGGCTCTTTAATGAATAAATCTCAAGAACATCCATAGCCAACGTCAAAATATAAGGAAAACCGCAACCAACAAACGACTTCAAATCATTACAACTCGCTGTCAAGACCCTAAAACAAAAGCCGACCCAGCTAATAGCCGAAAAGATAAGCGAAACAACTATACCTCCTCATTTCTTCTAAAACAGCAAAGCGACACCAGTTCCCGTATTAATTACAGTCAGAATCACCATCCAAAACGTAATCATAAAACTCCATACAGAAAACAATAAAGGAAAGATCTTCAAGATTTGAATGAAACAATTGTTGCGAACGTTCACATCAAGAAACTTCCATCTGCTCTACTTTTGTTCAGTGTTAACTGTTATTACAAAACTTCGCTTTAGGGCTGATACTGGTGCTCGACAAAGCAATAAAAATGCTAATACAACGGGCCCCGCGGCTAACATTCTTACAAATATCTGGGAAACCTCATGATTTGGTGCACTGTGCAATAGACATAAAGAGCAGCTTCTGCTGGAGCCGGCATTGTCAGTTCTTTCCAAAGTTTTAAGCGTGTTACCTTTGCGACACCTGCCCATAACGTACCTAAAGAAACTGGTTCTGTTGATATCGTGTTTCCATTAGGAACTTCTCAATAGTAGTCCATTTTGGAAGAAGGCGGTGTGTAGCACGTGCAAAGTCAGCATTGTAAAGTCTGTGTGATCTCAATCAAACCGCATGGGTTCGCCGTCCTTTGAAGGCGACAAAATTTGTGTGCTCAACGCAGTTCCAATACCAAGAATTTTAGTTCTACCGCCCACGCCGTCTCTAAACGCCATTCCATGCTCTGTGGTCCAGTACTCGTATATATTAAAGAGGTCTGCAACAGACCGCATTCTGAAAATGGCTGTGACACTCGTCCCACTGCAGGGACTGGTGGAAATTGAATCAAAATAAACTTATTCCCCTCGGTTGTAACCCGGTAAGTGCTCGGTTAAAGATTATGCCATAAGTTAGTTAAGCGGCAATGTTCTACGGTTAAGGATTTCACTGGAGAAATTGTGTGCATTAAAAGACTTTATCTTGAAATAAGCTTGATACGATACTGAACTTGGTGCAATAAGAGACCCTTTACGAGCAAATGTGTTATAAATATTAATTTATTTTTTTATTAGTAATACTGGCTGTTTTTGTGCCTTTGCCTTAAAAAAAGTGCTGATGCGCGCGCATTGCTAATTTCATAATTTGTTTTCTTTTCGCTGTATTGTTTTTATTTGAAAATGTCGTCCGAGTTTTATTTATTTCCTCGCAAATATGTTATAAAACGTCGTATGACATACGTGCGCTTTGACAATTACAGCCTCTACTTTCTTGTAGCCCTCGCCTACGGCTCGGGCTGTAAATATCGCCTCGGCTGTAATTTTCAACTTACCGCACTTATATCATAATGTACTATTTTGTGTTTTGTTACAGATAAATGGTTGTAATTTATGGTCAAAATTAATTAAATTAAAGAAAAAATAAATGTTTATTTATTAAATTTTATTTTCCAAGTTAATTTTATTCATAAAATTTTGACCACTTTTCTGACATAAAAACTCTTTGCTAAGATTTTAAAAAATACCGTTCGTTTTAGACGGAGCATTTTGATAAACCGTGCGTTTTACTTTACATTACCGCACTAGTGCGTAATGAGATACATTACGATACTGAACTTGGTGAAATAAAGAGACCCTTTACGAGCAAATGTGTTATAAATGAGATAACGAACATCAATAATTCACAAAAGAATAAAGTATAACGTTTCCTTTATTTTTAAGGCGTTGCTAGCCAATTGCGAAAGAAATTTCTTGAAACAATCTTTTGTTTTCTCCTGTTACATTCGCCTACGCTAATAAGTTCAAAGGTTGTTTTATTGGATCGCAGAAAACTTGGATTATCGTTACGGCTTAATTAATTGAACAAGGATGCACGTTATTTTTCTCAAATAATAAAGAAACAGGAGAAAAAAAGAAATACACAAAGAAAACATTACTTTCATCATCATCAGCGTATAATGTTCCCACTGCTGGGACACAGGCCTCCTCTCCTATGAGAGGGAGTGGGCTGTAATCCACCACGCGGGCCCAGTGCGGGTTGGTAGATGTCACATGTCTTCGAATTTTTGGTTCTAGGACATGCCGGTTTCCTCACGATCTTTTCCTTCACCGTTTTTGAGGGCAGCGGTGATGAAACAAATTACACAAAGTAATGCGCCAGCCTGGGTTCGAACTGCTTGTAAGTCGGGGCTGCCACCACTGGGCCACCGCTGCTCTCTTCAATCATTACTTCAATGGTATATTTTATAAGACATCTCCGGTCGTCATTACGGGTAGTTAGTTAGATGGCCGAAAGTATTACAACCGGTTTTTCTAAGGGTTGTTGTATTGAGGGGTAAAGGAACTTTCGTGGTGTTCAGATAGGCAGTCACTCGTCGCTATAAGTAAAATATTGGTGTGGAGCTTCATGTAGTTAGACAGAAAGCCAATCTCAACTAACGTGGTTTTGAAAAGGCTTAGCAATTGATGAGTATTTAGAGGGTTGAAGGGGAGGACATATAGTAAAATTGAGGGACGTTCCTCCAACCAGACAGAGTGGTGTTGTGTCTGGTGGAATATTCGCCAATGGTTGTTGTATTTAGGCTTCACTCGCGGATAACTCTGATAACGCGATGCAGGCTGTTAGTAAATTTGTAGTCAGCAACGACTTATTGTCGGGCTTTCGCTGTCCTCCCATACTTAAGTACTAACGCTGTTTCATAAAAATATTGTAAAACCGAATGATTTTAAAAGAGTAACCATGGAGTTTCTTGCCGGTTCTTTTCCATAGGAAACGACCAACCCGAACCGAGCACCTTTTTATCGACGTTTTATTGTGCCAATGTAAGCCTCATCATCTGCCTAGCCTTTTCCCAAACTATCTTGGGGTCGGCTTCCAGTCTAACCGGATGCAGCTGAGTACCAGTATTTTACATGAAGCGACTGCCTATCTGACCTCCACAACCCAGTAACTGGGTAATACAATACCCCTTGGTAAGACTGGATGTCAGACTTTTTGGCTTCTGACTACTCGTAACGACTGTCAAAGATCTACAAATGACAGCCGGGACCAACGGCTTAACGTGCTTTCCGAGGCACGGAGGAAACTCGGTATGTAATTATGGTCACCCATCCACGGACCAACCTCGGCAAGTACGGCTTTACCTTAAAGATCGACCCGGGCCGCTGTTATTATTTAGCCACGAGCATATGAAATAAATTTATTTTGCTTTTGATAAAGAAAAAGAGAAGAAGCAGCCCTACATCTCGGTATATGAAGCTTTTATTTAGTGAGCCATCTTTATGAATCGCTGTATCACGACTAACTTCGTCTATATATGTCGGGCAAACTCGGCAAGCAATTCCTTAGGGCAAAGTTTCCATACCGGTACAATTGAGATCTTCAGACAATCATTGTCAGCATCTTTTGATTTGCCATTTTAACAAAATGATAGATTTATCTTATTACTGGAATTTATCTAACATCAGAAAAAATCTTTTGTAAAACTAAAAATGCGTCCTTAATCTACATAGTTCGAAGAGCGATTGCTATATAATAAGTTTCGGGTTTTATCCTCAAGTTTTATCCTGTTTTTTTAGTTTTTCATAAAATATATACATTTACAGACCATATATGATATTAAAAAAAATATGTACGCCCGACGACCAATCAAGCTATACAAAACTAATTTATGAGGATCTCTCATTGTACATGAAATCGATACAAAGCGAGGTCATATTATACTGGAAAAGTTTAGTTTTTGAAAGTTTTTTGAAATATCGCCGTGTTTATTTTTCATTAGAAATTATTATAAACCAGCAGTCCAGAGTCTGGATATGTGACCTATAGCAACAAAAAATATAATATATTAAAAATATATAATATTTATTTATTTAAACTTCATGTACAACAGTGGAACATAGGCGGACTAGTATAAAAATTATGTGGCGGTGTGATGCTAAAATCCTCGACCTGACTTAATTTTTACGTGATTTCTCGCGAGTTTTCAAATATTTGAAGAGGAGAATTCTACTTTGAGTAAAATTCTTTTAGTTACGTAATAAAAAATGAAAAAAAAAACCGCCCCATAACTAATTATCTTGAGTAAAACTTAATTTCTACTCGTAACCTACTTTCTGCTTAAGCTTAATGAGAGTTTTTAAAACTTAGTGAATAATAAAAAAGTCCGGTTGGAAGAGAGTACTAGAGAGGCATAAACTTATTTCTCTCGTAAAATATTAGCTGAGAAAGGTACTTATTTACTCGTTTATAAAACCTACACGGGTTTACGGTTAAAACTTAGTTAAATAAGTACCAAATTAAATTCATAAGTTACAATTTTGGCTTCGTCTGTTTTTATTATTTTCTACCTTTTCGTAATCCTTCACTAGAGGTTTGTGAAGCTTAACTTTAACATCTCACTTTATCACCATCTTCAGCCTATAATGTTCCCACTGCTGTAACACAGGCCTCCTCTCTACGAGAGGAAGTGGGCTGTAATTCACCACGCGGGCCCAGTGTGGGACTGCCGTTCTAGGACATGCCGGTTTCCTCACGATGCGCGTTTTTTAGGGCAGCGGTGATGAAATAAATTACACAAAGTAATGAGCCTGCCTGGGTTCGAATCCACTGCTTACTGCTCGTAAGTCTCAGTTAATGATTCATCCAAATTCGGCACCTTAGGGCTTGTACACAAAACTGCGATGCGACGTCGCATCGTAAAAATCTTCAAGTTCAAACAGGTACAGTTTCTTCTGCGTTGCGAATTCTCATGGCGCGGATTCGCAGTTTTGTGTACAAGCCCTTAGACTCTTCTATTTTAAGTTTTCAGCTTATTTTTAACCGACTTCAAAAAGAGGAGGTTCTACTATGTATTTTTTTTATGGATGTTCGTCAATTTCTTCGCCAATTATGGACCCATTTTCAAAATTATTTTTTTATCCGAAAGCCTTTACTTTATACGTGATACGATACGACACGTTATACGATACGTTTGACGTGGTCCCATTGTCACCAAGTCAGAATTTGACGATGGAATCCCAGGGAGATCGCGGGAAACCCTCAAATTTTATAGAACATACAATATTTTCACTGAGTGTAACAGGAATGTTTAGTCATATTCAAGGCATGAGAAAGTCTTCCATTTTGATGGTCTGTACTACAGATCACATATTTAAGGTATACACTGTATAGAAATCTTGAAGATTTAAGACCCCAACACAACAATTCACAACAGCTAGTATGTACCGATATTCAACTAAACTGACCTTGATTTGATACATCAATCTTGATACCCAGTTACTCCCACCGCAATCGTGTACCCGTAAACCCACCTACGAAAAAATCAATCAGAATTCCGCACAATTAGATTTCCTGTAATGGGAGCAGGGTAACAACTTTAACCTTTATACTCCGACGTTATTCAACTTTCCCGAGCCTAGACCCTGCCTTGACCTATATTCACCCTAATTTAACCCCTCACCGATGTTTCGTCTACGTAAATATTCTTAGGCGAAGACGGCTTACCTTGTAACAATCAATTTTGAATCATATTTCAAGAGATGTATGATTGCATTTTGAATGATAATTTACATGTGATTTAACGAATCGTCGAGTACCTACGCTAACATTTTGGAGAAACTATTATCCGGATGGTGAGATAAGCTTCTTAGTAGTTTTTATTGCACTGTTTTTTTTTAGTTTTGCTTGTAATAGTCTTTTGTTAAAGAGTTTATTTTAGATGGGTTCATCATCCAGCTCCAGTCTGGCCGGATACAGCAGAATACCAGTATCTTACATGGAGCGACTGCCTATCTGACCTCCATAACCCAGTTAGTACTGGCAATAAGATATTCCTTGGTAAGACTGGTTGCCAGACTCACGGGCCAATGACTACCTGTACCGACAGTCAAAGATCTACAAATGTCAGCCGGGACCAACGGCTTAACGTGTTTTCCGATGCACGGAGAAAACTCGGTACGTAATGATGGTCACCCATCCACAGACCGTCTTTGGCAAGCAAAGCTTAACCTTGAAGACCAACCCTGTGGGGTTGGTCTTATTATTTTAGATGGGTAGAAGGTACTTATTATCTCCTTTGCAACAACATTTGATTACCTCTCTAAAACGTGGGTGGTTTAATAACATGCACTCTTTCTTCCGTAGGTATTTCACCCACGAAGCATCTGCAAACATAAGGTTGAACGTACGAACAGCTGTTTTGAAACAACCCAAGAACCTAAGCGTAACGTAGTGTAACTAATTTGATGGCTAAGCATAGTTATTACGAACTTGGAGCTTTGACTGGAAAGGTCTGGAGTAGACATGAAGGTACCTTACTGGAATAGGATGAGATTTGAAACCTGCCAAACTTTCGATGGACAATACGAGTAGTGATGCTGAGCAGACGCTTAGGATGCTGCGTTTTGCGGGTTCGATACCCGCACGGAACAAATAACTATATGGCCTACAGATTGTTGTTCCGGATCCGGCTGTTTATCTATGTCAATTTAAATGTTTGTAAACACACCCACGATACAGGAGAAATACAAGGATAACTATAAATAGGATAAGTCCCTTTTTAACCATTATTTTCGGCAATGGAAAAGATATATGTGCAGTACTAATTTGTTGATTAACAAGAGAAAAATAAATAAACTAGCGAAACTCGCCAGACGTTACAAGTATATCTATCTACGTTATAGGTGGTTATAGGCTGGGCTGCAGCTGAACACCAGCGTCAGGTGGTACACCTTGTGTTGCCACCTGGCATTATACTGAACTGAGGCCCATTTGGCATTATTAGTCTTGTTTATTTATTTGTTTTGTATAATTTTTAAGGCTTTATTAATGCCAAATAAAAACAGTTTTCTTTCTTTATCTAAACATGTCAAAACAATTCATAATGGAAAAACCAAACCACAATGAACACGACCCGGGAATCGACACTAGACCAACGAGGCAACGAGGAATTTCATAGTTTCTCATAAGCCTCGAGACCTAAACCTAAGCCTCGAGAAACAAAAAACAAACATGTTCAAAAATAAACTTTGTTTCCAAAACTTTATCCACATTAATTAAGAATATAAAACATGTCTACAGACAGGTGCCTACAAAGCAAAAACCTCGAGGCGTTTAGGGTTTCATAAAGTTATATTAAAGTCCAAATAGCGCTTTGTGATGATAATAATTTATTATTTTAGTAAAAACAATTTTGTTGTAAAGAATTTCTTACATTATCAGGCACTTTTGTTTAGCTTGTGTTTTACACGGAGTTTTGTTCTTTTGAGGCTGGGCAGAAATGTTTGTCGCTTAAATTCAGTAAATAATGACATAAGTGCCTAATTCGTTTTTTTTAGCTTAACGACTTAAAATTAAAGGGTCGTGATTGAAGAATTTAAGTTTTAAAGTGATGCGTTAATCATGTAGATAACTGAGAAGGTTTTGGCTTACTTATCTTTTTAAACCTTTTTCATTTTATTTTTGAATGAATTCTCTAGAACCTTTTGTATTTGTACCTACTATTCAGGTTATAAAGGAATATACTTACTATAAATATACATATAACAATAAATAGGTATAAATTGATAAATACAGGGCGTATTTATCAATTTATGTGCAACACACTTATAAAATTGGGTAAACAAATATGCACGCACAAGCTCTGTGTTTTGCGTACGGTATAATTCCATAGTTTCCTTGTGAAATTCGTTAGAGCCAAGACCCAAGGCGAGACATATAAAACTTCATCTGATAAAGTTTAAGAACAAAAAGGGACGAAAGAAAAGATGAAAATTTCTCCGTGCCTAGTAAATTATCTTTTTTTAACCTATATTAATTTTCGTCTAGACTATAGGATCAACATTTTTCAGGCATTTAATATTCATTAAATTTTACCACAAAATTAACAGATACCTATCTACGTCTAGTACTTTAATAAATGTAGGTGGTATAATTAAATACAGGCAGAAAACTAGAATAGGTAAGAAGCTTGTGAAGTAAGCTATTATTTTATCATAAAGGCTGAATTTCCCAAAGGAACTTCGCATTTTTAACGAGACTAATTCATTATTACTATACCTACAGCATCATTTCGCCGGTCTTTAATCGGAACAAGCCATGCGCTTTATGGGATGCTCCTTATTTCATTGGAAATAAAGACGAAATTCCAATTACAAACTACTACTTTTATCCCCTATTAAATCATACTTGTTTTAAATGGATAAGTCTAAGAAACTCTTGTAAAACATTCAAAACTATACATCTATGCATCATAATTATGTAATTTTGTAAGTAGATTAGATAGACACGACGTACACCAGGTACATTCCCAAAAACTAAATAGTTTACTGTCACAATTAGCATAGGTAATCGTAACATTTAAAGACGTGTATGGGAGCCTCCTTATAAGTGAACAGCGCCTCTATTAAGAGAATCCGTAAAAGGGGGTACAATGTAAAGTAAGTAAAGTTAAATAATTAAGTACACTACATACATTCAAATAATACAATGCAAAAAACTAAACATAAATAATCTATGTATTTTCCATCCAACTAGTGAAGACTGTAAATATTTTTTCTTCAACAAAGCACTGAACCTCATCCCTGCAAGAACAATAAATCGATAAACAACAAGACCATTCAACATATAAGTAGGTCAGTAAAAAACGTACACACAGAGCGATAATCAATATCCATCCCGCACCAACATAAAACTGTTTTCGGTTCGGCATTTGCAAAGTTTCGCGCGCACCAGATGTTATTTATTGGCAGAAACCACGAGGACGAGTGTACCGAAACTGTCGTAAAAGCAGGATTCATAACCCACATTTGTGTTGGTTATGTTGAACATAACTTGGGGGAATGCGGGTTATGTACTGTCACGTTTTCGTCTTGTGTCTCTTCATTTCGTAATGAAGGGTTAGGAGATCGTATTGTAAGTAGGGTCGTTTGATTTTAATTTTGTATTATATTGAGGTTTAGAACCAAGTTTATATGTCTATAAATCTTGGGATTTTCCTTAACGGTCACGTCACGTAAAATTCAGGGACCACAAAAGTAATGTTGCTTCAGAAACTCGTTATAAAGTCAGTAACCTCAACTATCTAAGAACCGCATATTCAAAATACTACTACAAGAACCCGGTAAAAAACCGGCCAAGTGCGAGTCGGACTCGCGCACCGAGGGTTCCGTACTTTAAAAACCGTAATTATAAAAATATTTTTATTATTATGATGTAGCTAAAAATTTAGGGTTTTCGCAATTTTTCCTTTATCTGTGCTATAAGAGCAAATTTCAAGATTCTTATTTAACACATAGTTCACGGGAAGTACCCTGTAGGTTTTGATTCCCTTTTTTTTTTTTTTGCGGATGGGAAATCATCAAATGACTTCTCCCGCTCTGGGCGGAGCGGGAGGGAGTGTCAGACTTGTACTGACTAAAACCCACCCATGTTCCTTCTGCGCCCTTTGTGTTCCAGGGCCGCGGTATCTCTTTCGAACAACCCGCAGCCCTGGCAGGCATCGGCCCTTTCGGACCCCTTCTGGTTTGCTGACATCTCCTTGAGGCGCGCGTGGAACACGTACGCGCCGTCGACACGGCCTGTCGTCATGAGACGGACGGACGGTGAGCTAGCCCATTACTCACCGTCCACAGGCTCGCGCCTACGGTGGCCGGGGGCCACTGGTTGCCCCCCGACGCCCGGGGCGTCTCCCGCGGCGGCTGGGACGTGAGGTTCTCTCCCTCTCACGTTCCGCCACCTCCTTCGCTAGCATGACTGCCTCGCAGAAGGAGGCGACGGCATCCCATTCCCTCTCGCTCCGGACCATGGATTGAACCAGGGCCGGACGCGAGAGGTCACCGCCGCCAATCGCCGCTACGAGGACACGGCGGTGCTCAGCCCAAGCGGGGCAGAGCTCCACGGTGTGCTCCACCGTGTCCTCCGGCCGACCCTCGCAATGGTAACACCCGGGCGTTTCCTCCCGCCCGATTCGGTGCAGGAACCTCCCGAAACAACCGTGTCCGGTGAGGACCTGCGTCAGGCGGAAGGTGAGGGCGCCGTGGCGCCTCTCTAGCCACTCCTCAAAGAGGGGACTTATCGCCACTATTGTGGCGTGCCCTGCACGTGGTTGCGACAGTCGCTGTCTCCATGTCGCCATGAGATCGTGCCGGAGGTCTGTCCGCTGAGCGACAACTTGCCGCGGCAGCGGAGTTTCCCCCCGGCGTAGTGCCTCCGCGCGCCATTCATGCAGGCGCGCGAGGACCATTGCCTCCAGATCCCATGGCGGCAATCCGGCCAAGAGGCTCGCCGCCTCGCCGGAGATCGTGCGGTACCCCCGGATCAGCCTTACGGCTACAACCTTCTGGGGCGCGTTTAAGTAATGGGCGGCTCGCCGCCTCAAAGAACGCGCAGGTTTTGATTCCCTTGCGAGTGTCGAAAATTGGCGGCATAAACGGCTGTATCTTTTGATTGCGTTGGCTTAGAAGTTTTTTCACAGCTCCAAGGGACAGTAGACCTGAGTCTGCTATCCCAGAGTGTGTAATTTGATATAAATTCCTGAGAATAAATTCCTAAATTTCTGGACGGACGGATAACAATAAAGTGATCCTATAAGGGTTCCGTTTTTTCCTTTCGAGGTACAGAACCCTAAAAAAAAGTAAATCATCTTAACAGTAGTTTTTTCATGCCCTAAAGTAACCTCTCAGAAACTCTCCCGATTCTTGGAATGTACAAAACATAAATCCTACGTATTACTATCAATCCGGACGGATAAAGCCCGCCATTACCTACACTTGAAATGTAAAGAAAGAATTCTCACAGCTTACACATGACTGAACAGAAACAAAAAAGATTTGACACGAGTCTTATCCCCAAGCTGAACTGTCCTTATTGGAAATTGCTTCGGGTGTCCCTTGTCAGAAAACTTGTGAAGGATTAAAACTTTGGCTGCTGATTAGGATCGAAGTCCGAAATACGTACCTGATGACAGCTCCCTTTTATGCGGAAGTTTTATGTAGGTATATAAAAGACCTTTTATATTTTTTTTTCAAGATAGAAAGTAAGGTGACTGAAAGTTTTTAAATAGAGAAGGTGCCTACTAAGCCTAGCTCGCAGATAAGAGCTACATCGAACTGCAGCGCATTTCTAAAAAAAAAAGTGCGGTGTGACCTGTCTGTACTGTGCGAGGGTTCATAAAATTGGTGAAAACGTGATGTAGTAGTTTTTTAGGGTTCCGTACCCAAAGGGTCAAACGGGACCCTATTACTGAGACTTCGCTGTCCATCCGTCCGTCTGTCTCCAGGCTGTTTCTCATTAACCGTGATAGTTAGCGAGTGGAAATTTCTACAGATTATGTATTTCTGTTGATGCTATGACAACAATTACTAAAAACAAAATAAAATAAATATATGAGGGGGCTGCCATACAAAAAAGTGTTTTTTTGCTCGTTTTTATAAATAATGGTACGCGAGTCCGACTCGCACTTGGCCGGTTTTTACATTTTGTTGCAGCTGCTCACGTGTGCACCAGTCCTAAACGGCACTATAGTGTAATAATATGTGGAATAAAATTACGTGACATTTTTAGTAGTGTTAGAAAAGGTAATTTCAGGTGGACGTATGCCAGAACATCTAAGCAAGTGCTAACACGTGGTCCATTCCTCTTCGTTAATGTTTTTGTAGCCAAAAACTAGGGACTGTTTCCAGACCGTGTCGTCCAACTTTATGTGGGTCTTTATAACTTGTGTAGGTTTCGTGTAATCTCAAGAGTTAAATTGTTGGTTCCCGAAAACCTGAGTCGTAACATACAATGTTTTTAAGTTCTCTCTTGGGCACGTTAAGATACATTTTGGCAAGACTTTCAAATATAGTAAGATCGAGACCCACTTATGTCGGAATAACACAATGTTTTGGGAAACATTTTATCTTTATACCGTCATACTTTCGTATTCAAGTCTTCCCGAGAATCCCGAGAATTGTTCTTCCACGTTCAAATAATTTAAGACGCCGGGATCATTTTGGCGGAGCTATAACTCAGGTACGTGTGCCTACCAAGTACCTTTAATTTCGTATTCTTGACTGTTAATTTAAGCAATATATTAAATATTATCAACAAAACAACGCACCATTTGTCAGAAGAAATTGGCTCATAAATATTAAGCAGCGTTAAAGAAGCTTATAATGTAAGCGTTTGGTTTTATGCAAAGTGGACCAAAATAATCCTAAATTTTATTCGTTGTGGATTTTATTTATTAGTTGATGGTAAGTCGGTTAATTTGTTTTTGTAGTCGATTATTTGTTTAAATAGAGCCTTTAAGATAGTCTTGTTCATGAAAATGTGTGGTCTTAATATATTTTTATTTTGCTGAGTTATTTTGCCAGACAGCTTTCTGAAAGTCTTCTTGTTTCAGCGAGTACTTTGCTCTTTGTTCTATATTTATTTATAGCTTCAGAAATAAACCTAGTCTGGTCCGCATACATATTCTAGTCGTGATTTCAAGTTTTATTATCATAGGATTTTATACAGCTAGACCGAATTTTATACAAGGAATAAAGTGTCAACGCACTTTGGTATAAAAGAAAAAGCAGAATAAACAGCTCGTGTTTGACACACATTTTATTATTCGCTTATTCATTTTCTTGCTCACTTTTTACATTATGCTATACGAAAAAATATAAAAATAGTAGCCCACTGGTATCGGAAACCAAGCTGCCGGTGGTTAGGACTCCACAGAAAGTAACTTCCTAACAATACAACCGGTGTTCAGAAGTACCGCTTTCTGAATCAAGCCTTGGATTCAGCTGCCTAGCGAGAGCCTCTGCAGAGCCTTTGCAGGTATTGGTTGAGGCAGACACAATGATCCCTGAGTCCACATACCACATGTCGACAACCTGCAAATCAAGATACTTGATTGGCTTGTCTTCGGCTCTCACGAGGTTCTCGTAAAGCAGGGCCGTCAACAATGATTACGCGCCGCTCTGATCGGTCCAGCACTACTATATCAGGCTTATTAGCCTAGTTCAATCAGTGATGATGGATTGATCCCAGTACAGTGTGATATTTCCATTTTCGAGGACTGGATCGGGAACATACACTCACTTTTACTATTATATGTCTTTCCACATAATATCTTAATCAGCTAAATTTACAGTTACAGATAGAGGAGTTTCATCGTCACGTACTTGTGTGCACGTCTGATACGCGCATAAATTTACATTTGAGCACTAGGGTAAGCCCGTATTCAAGCATGAAGCAAGATCGCACGCACGGTTGTTCACAAACGGCTGGCAATTTTCGACCTTATAAGCATTTATTTACTGTACGAAATTGTCAATCATGACAGAAAATCTTAACTAAACCGTAATACTTGGAACTTTTACGAAGGTAAGCTACTTGAAACTTCATATTATTAGGAAAACGATGAAAATCGAGTCGTCGAAAGGTATTGTGGAAGAACGACCGTGCAAAAACAACGCCTGTATGCCTCGAAGGGCACTCGTATTAGGTACACCTATGCGTTACCCTTCGAGGCATACAGGCGTTGTTTTTGCACGGTCGTTCTTCCACAATACCTTTCGACGACTCGATTTTCATCGTGTACACACATTTCGCCAGTTATGTTTAAGTCCTATGTAATAGGGGGCGAGCCTATTGGCATAAACTGGACACAAATCCAGACTCCGTAGCTGCTACTGAGAAATTTCTGATGAAAAAACCCAATAACAACTTACCCGACCCGAGAATCGAGCTCTGCTGGCCTACCATAACGTCTTGGAGCAGTAGTTTTACTTTATTCCAGTGTGGGAAAGAGACGGAGCTATACAGGATGTCTAGCGCCATCTCTTTCCCACACTGGAAAAAAGTAAAACAATATTTTTTTAAGACGTCATTAGTAGGCCACCAGGACTCAGCAATTTCGACCACTAGACGAACGAGGAAGTGGGATTATTATGACAACCTAATTAATAAAGTTCTTAGTTATGAGACATACAATTACGGTAAAAATGTTATTACAAGTCTTGTTTACTTTGCCTTCTTACATTATTGGGGTCGTAGACACTATTATTAAACCTATAAAACCTGACTAGTCGTTGACATACTTACGAATGGTATGTTTTCATGTAATATTTTAGTATCTTTTATATCAACACTATTAAGTTGTCGGCTGGAAACAATATTTATGGTGTAAACCATACAGGATTGTATGGTTTAACACGGATGAAATGACTTGATGGTTTTCATGATTTCAATAGACTCTTGTATGAGTAGTACAGTGTTTTTTTTTTCAACGTATCATTTTAATTGCTGCACCTATACCTGTCTAGAGCAACTAAGGCTTATTGCCCTTATTATTTGATATGCATTTACTTTTCTAAATGACAACTTTAATAAGGCCCATAGAGTAAACGTTACCTTAGGAAGAAAAAAAAAGGAGAAACTAAATAACGCTTACCATCACAACCAATCTTAAACATTTTTATTTATTTGCAATGGGTTTGCTCTTGACTCTAGTCTAGGTCAGAGATGACAGATACAAAGTCGACGATGGTACGAGCTTACCCAGAAGAAGCCTGTTCATTCTAACTTTGAAGAGAAGATTAAGGTTGTACGCGTTCGGAAACACAGACGCAGGCAGAGAGTTCCACTCCTTTGCTGTGCGCATAATGAAAGACGTTTGAAAACGCTTAGTGCGAATTGGTGGAATAGCAATAAGGTAGGGATGGTAACTTCAGTGCGTCTGTCTCCGTCAGTGTGAGATGAGGTCTTGGAGTTCTTGGGCACACTCACCGAAGTACAGCCTGTAGGAATCATGTCCAAATATCAATAATAAGTGCAAGTAGTTAAACTGAAATTAGCATCTTTAACTCTAGTTACAGACATAATTATAAATACGCTCGTCACATTTCATATTAACTTATGAGCATTAATTTTTGCTATCAGACTCTGTCAACTCATATTACGAGTCAGATCAGTATGAGTCTCTTGAAACTTTTCTGTCTTACTCGATACTATTAGATAAACTTCTGATCAACATTAGTATCGTACTTTGAGTACTAGACTTGTTGGCTGAAGATATAATAAATACATAAATAATTGGGGGCAGAAGATCCAGTTCAGAAGTTTCAGTCCATAAGGAATCTATCTACTCTTTATTGAACCGGCCTTGGAAGAAGTGCAATGTTTTATGCTTTGTAGCAACTTACTACAAAAAGTACTACAGCACCATCTGTGACACGACAGAAGAACTAACATCAATTTCCTACATCTTGCAAGCAAAGTTTACATCGACTTAAGACTGAGAAACCCGACAACAACTGTCGGGCAGTTGCCCACCAGACATAACACCTGTCTGGTCGGAGGATCCTCCCTTTTCAAAGGAGTATCGATGAACTTTACACCCTGTTCCTCATACCCCTGAAAATTGATCTGAACAGATCAACAAAATCAATTCAAATTTTATTATATTTTATTTCACATAAACCTAAAAGGAACGTCAGAAGCAATGCAACATGTTTTTGCACATGCCTTGCTTTTTATTTTGAGGCTATTAAGCACAATAGCGATAAGTTATTTTGTTGATTGTTACTGCTCTTTGGAAACGAATTTGTGATCACTGTATTTTGGTACTATATGCTGTTACTCTTAACCAAAGCCAGGGGTTTTGCCAACTCGTAGATTTTGCGGGCGTGTCCTGGATTTTCAAAACGAACGAAGCTTCTTCATATTCCTACACAGTGTTGTCTATATATTATTCAGTCATACATTAGCCTACGGTTTTATAGGCTTCGTTGTTTTTGTATTTATAATTTATAAGACGAAGAGAAAACATCTTTCATGGCAGAGTATAGTGGAAGTCAAAGATCCTTGTGGTCAGCAAATAGTTTACGAGTATCAATAATATCTGTTTTGCAGAGCAATAGTCGTATTTTGTTAGAAATACAATAGGAAATTGTTGATTTAATGGCAGTTATATAGTATTTATTCTCCAATTTTTTATATTGCATAGTATCGCTTTTGCAAAATATCTGTAATTTATTTATATGTTTTGCTATGATATTCTATTGTTATACCTATATATTGGGCAGTCGGGAAATGCAATTATTTGTGCCCATTGATATAACAAACTCTTTATACGTAATATGAGGAACTTATAGATTATGTTCAGGGAGTTTCTAGTCTCATCTTCAAACAGTAACCCGTCATATTTCCTTGAACTAAAAATTGTCCTAAACAATATTTACTACGTCGTTTTATATCTGTAGTTTAAATAAATATCAACAACGAACCTTGTTCGTTTAGAACAATAAAACCTAATTATAAACTTTGGTAATTAAATACGAGGCTTCTGCGATAGAGGTCACTTCTAAATAGAAAACGTAATTAAGGTCCAAAATCGCACATTTCACTCATTCCATGAAAATTTTAGGGCTGTTAAATCTCTTAATCATGGATTCACTTTATAGCTCAACTTTTCAAATATTCAGTCAGTATTTATGACTGTAATTAAACTGCCAAATTACGGAACATAAAATACTGAAGTTGGTAAAAGATTAGCGTTATGATGGCCTGTCATTGTCTGGGAGTCGAATGCGGAATTAAAATTAAAGCAGGATCGCAATGAAGATATATTGGTGAAGAGTTTTGTTAGGAAAGTTACGTCTTATAATTATGTGCTCTGACTTCCTCTGGGTCAAGGCATTCAAGAGGCATACCCCCAAGAGTACTTTCATCATCATGTACTCTGTGTGTTTTCATTGCACGACACCATATTCGGTCAACATGATGTCCGAGTCTAGCGGATTAAATCCTGACCATCATCATCTGCCTAGCCTTTTACCAAACTATCTTGGGGTCGGCTTCCAGCTAGGAGTAGGCTTGCCTTCCATGAAGCGACTCCCTTATCTAACCTTATCTGATCTTACCAAGTTACCGGGTTGTGCCCAGTAACTGGGTAATACGATACCCCTTGGTAAGACTGGATGACAGACTTTTGGCTTCTGACTACTCGTGACGACTATCAAAGATCTACAAATGACAGCCGGGACCAACGGCTTAACGTGCTTTCCGAGGCACGGAGGAAACTCGGTATGTAATGATGGTCACCCACAGACCGACCTTGGCAAGCACAGTTTGACCTTAAGAATGACCCGTGCGGCCTTTATTATTTAACCACGAGCTCCTCGATTAAATCCTGACCATCCGACAAATATTATAATAATTATATTAAAAGGGAACAACGCTTTCGTTTTAATGTAAACTTGTTACAGTATCGATCGGTGGTTTACAATGTGTTACGATGGCACATGTTGATAATATTACCTTAGTGTGCGAACCCGATGTTAGGTTAAATTAATTAAATTATGTGATGGAACTAATGGAATGGAACTAAATGTACTTGTATCTTTGTATTGGCGAAGCAACCATAACGACGTATATTGTGTATTAAGGGCGGTAAGTAAGGAATTACGATCGAGGCTCTAGTAGAAGCCCGAAGTCGAAGACTGAGGGCTTTCTGAGTCGAGGTTCGTAATTCCCGTACCGCCCGTGAAACATACAATGTTTTTCATCACATTTGCGAGTTAATAATTATGAATATACACAAGTCAGCACATATTATTACGAATTTCGTGAACTGATTTGCGGATAGCGGGCTGTTTGCCCACACCACAGATTATACAAATGTTTTGTTCAGAAACGTTAAAGGCAAATACTTACCTAGGTATACAGCCATGACGAAGATAAAAAAAAAAAAAAAAAATCGACGTTTTGATACAAAAAACTATCGATTATTTAGATTTTAGAACATTAGTTGAGTAGTTAAATAACATGTAGCGAGATTGAATGAAATTCCTGTTTAGATAACATTTTAAGACAATTTTTCAATTGCGTGTAAACTCCTTGCTTGAACTTGCATGACCTGTGTGCTGTCATGCTGTACTGTAAATTAAAAAAAAAATACTTACCGCCCTTTTTTTTTTTTTTTTTTTTCGGGATGGGAAATCATCAAATGACTTCTCCCGCTCTGGGCGGAGCGGGAGGGAGTGTCAGACTTGTACTGACTAAAACCCACCCATGTTCCTTCTTCGCCCTTTTTATTCCAGGGCCGCGGTATCTCTTTCGAACAACCCGCAGCCCTGGCAGGCATCGGCCCTCTCGGGCCCCTTCCGGTTTGCTGACATCTCCTTGAGGCGCGCGTGGAACACGTACGCGCCGTCGACACGGCCTGTCGTCATAAGACGGACGGACGGTGAGCTAGCCCATTACTCACCGTCCACAGGCTCGCGCCTACGGTGGCCGGGGGCCACTGGTTGCCCCCCGACGCCCGGGGCGTCTCCCGCGGCGGCTGGGACGTGAGGTTCTCTCCCTCTCACGTTCCGCCACCTCCTTCGCTAGCATGACTGCTTCGCAGAAGGAGGCGACGGCTTCCCATTCCCTCTCGCTCCGGACCATGGATTGAACCAGGGCCGGACGCGAGAGGTCACCGCCGATACTTACCGCCCTTGGGTTTTATATGGGGCATTACAGCCAAGTTCACCTATATGTTATGACAACGTTTACGTGCAAGTGTGATGAAAAATTATAAATGATATGCATTGTTGTAACTTAGGTTTTATGTATTCCATATTTGCTTGTACGTTTACACACTTTGTCTTCATCTCTTTGTTTAGTATCTTCTTTCGCAGGTATGCTGGAAGAGATTTATTTAGAAATAAGCATTACCTGTTTTCTGTTTCTTTCTTCTTTTCTGTATTTAGGTTGTATTGGGTTGTATGTTGGATAGTGACCCAATCCAAAAGCGAACCCATCAGTTTTCAGTCGCCAGATAGTGGGCAGGGAGAAAGAGATGAGATGGAATCATCTTGCTCCCCTGCTCCTCAAAAATCGAGATGTTCCAGCAAACTGTTGCGGGATATACCCAGAGTTGATATTATACAGTTCTTTTAAAATTAAATTGTTATTTTGTATTTATGTTAAATAGGGGGAGGGACTGTTGTGTATGTGCGCTAATGATGTCTATGTGTTCTTGGCTGCGCCCACGCAATATGTCCAAACCGTAAATACATCAATGTGTCAATAGACGTCCTGCGTTTCACTTGTGTCCCGTAGTAAGAACTTAACAACATAAATAGTTCATCATCATCATTTCAGCCGAAAGACGTCCACTGCTGGACATAGGCCTCCCCCAAGTGACGCCACATTGACCGGTCCCGTGCGCCGCGCATCCAGCGGATTCCCGCAACCTTCACCAGGTCATCGGTCCACCTAGTGGGAGGCCTTCCAACGCTTCGTCTTCCGTTTCGCGGTCGTCATTCCAGAACTTTTCGGCCCCATCGCCCATCCGTTCTGCGAGCAATGTGCCCTGCCCACTGGTACTTAAGTTTGGCAATTCTTCGGGCTACGTCGGTAACCTTGGTTCTCTTGCGGATGTCCTCATTTCTGATTCGATCACGCAAGGAAACTCCGAGCATAGCCCTCTCTATTGCCCTTTGGGTGACTTTGAGCCTTCTGATGAGGCCCACATAAATAGTTAAATAAATAAAAATAAACACTTTTTTTTAATCTACTCTGAGAAGAAATAGAACAGAAAATACTTGTGGCATCAAGTCCGCCTCTGTACTATGTGCTTGAAGTGTGAAATACATAAACAGCCTAAAAAAACTCAGAGGTTTAGTATATTTTAAGTCCAGACATAATCTTGGTCAAGTCACATATAACAGACCAGAGGAACACACAGAATACCCTCCCAAGAGAATTTGGGTCACTTCGCACTAGCTAGTACGCAGAAAAAATTCAACATAATTGTGTGCGCAGACACAGGTGCACTCTCTGTTCGTTTACTCTCATAATCCGATGGAACGGTAGTACGACACGATCGGAGAAACCAAAAAAATAACTGGTCTATCTTTTTTGAAGTAGGTGGTAAATGAAAAAACGTATATAAATGATGCTGGAAAACAGATTTGTTTGAAACGATAACGTGGGACATCTAGCTGCTACGAACGCGTAGCGGGCGCTACGACCTTAGTGATCTTGGCAACGCCTTGCTACGCACTGCTACGCTGCTACGGTCCGTTGAAACGGTAACGCTTACATTACATACTAATAATTATTCTTTACGGTTTTATTTTTAACCCCCGACCAAAAAGAGGGGTGTTATAAGTTTGACGTGTGTATCTGTGTGTCTGTGTATCTGTGTGTCAGTCTGTGGCATCGTAGCTCCTAAACGGATGAACCGATTTTGACAAAATTGGTTTCATTTGAAAGGTGTTTTAATCGAAAGTGTTCTTAGCTATGTTTCAAGAAAAACTGCTCAGCCGTTTGAAGGTGATCACCTCTTTTCTAGTTGATGAAGGAATATTAACTTTTACGGGTCTGGTCGATTCGAAGTTTGAAATCTTGTCGCCATGGGTATCGCCAAGGGGGGGGGGAATAACCCCAAGATTTTTCTTCTTCGAATTGATGGTAATTGAGATAACACAGTGACCTCGTCAATAGTGCATCACTGGCGTTTTTGGTCATTAGAAGTGTAGCTGGCCTACCGTGACCTCTTAAAGCAGTATTGTTTTACTCTTATTCCAGTGTGGGAAAGAGACGGAGCTATACAGGATATATAGCGCCATCTCTTTCCCACACTGGCAAAAGAAAACAATAATGATTTAAGACGTCATGGTAGACCAACAGGTGTTTGGACACTGCAACACATAGGACATGGTTTTATGGTTGGTTGTTCAGGAACTATGAAATTGGACTGTAGTCGTTGGGGTCCACTTATAATTCTCCATTGCGATGGATTACTGCAATAATACTCCTATAGTTCAACAACCAAGTAACCAAAAGTAAGTAAGTACCGTAAGTGGAAATCAATACACACATTAGTTACCCCTCCCATAGTTAAAATCTATCTATATCTCTACTAATAATAAAGCTGAAGAGTTTGTTTGTTTGTTTGCTAGAACGTGCTAATCTCAGGTAGTTCTGGTCCGATTTAAAAAAAAAACTTTCAGTTAATAGATAGCCCATTTATCGAGGAAGGCTATAGGTTATATATCTTCACGCTACGACTAATAGGAGCGGAGCAGCAACGACAAATTTTGCGAAAACGGTGAAAATGTGACGCAGACGAAGTTGCGCGGGACAGCTAGTCTAAGATAAATCTAAACATCAATATGTTGGAACTGTGAAATAGAACGCCAGGGCAATATTAAATAGCGATACAACATTAGAACTGGGACAAAGGAATATAATAACTATGCTTAGTGGTATACATGAACCAGCAAATCTTTAAATTTAGACATCTTTACATCTTAACTCTATACAAACATAAATACAAATAAATAAAATTAAAGTGGCTGTTTGTAATATTGAAATAACCGCTTTTTACTTCATGCATATGAATGTATGTACAGTCCATATACCAATATATTTTTTTTTTACAATTTTTGTCCGTCTGTCTTGTTTTTTCCGGGTAATCTCTGGAACGGCTGGTCCAATTTTGACGGGACTTTCTCATTGGCAGATAGCTGATTTAATGAGGACCTCGTGGCTAAATAATATCAGCCACCCGGGTCGATCTTTAAGGTTAAGCCGTGCTTGCCGAGGTTGGTCCGAGGATGGGTGACCATAATTACATACCGAGTTTCGTCCGTGCCTCGGAAAGCACGTTAAGCCGTTGGTCCCGGCTGTAATTTGTAGATCTTTGACAGTCGTTACGAGTAGTCAGAAGCCAAAAAATCTGACATCCAGTCTTACCAAGGGGTATCGTATTACCCAGTTACTGGGTTGTGGAGGTCAGATAGGAAGTCACTTCATGTAAAATACTGGTACTCAGCTGCATCCGGTTACACTGGAAGCCGACCCCAAGATAGTTTGGGAAAAGGCTAGGCAGATGATGAGATAGCTGATGTAATAAGGAGTAACTGAGGGTACTTCTGGTTTAGAAAATTCGAATTCATGATTCAAAACGAGAGCGACGGTGGCCCAGTGGTGGCAGCCCCGACTTACGAGCAGTAAGCCGTGGGTTCGAACCCAGGCAGGCGCATTACTTTGTGTAATTTATTTCATCATCGCTGCTCTCAAAAACGGTGAAGGATAACATCGTGAGGAAACCGGCATGCCCTAGAACTAAAAATTCGAAGACATGTGACATCTACCATCCCGCACTGGGCCCGCGTGGTGGATTACAGCCCACTCATCATCATCATTATAGGCTAATGATGATGATGATGATGATTCAAAACATTGTATAACATGGCAGCTTACTATGGATATTTTAAAAGCATATAACATCACATAACATAACATCACGCCTGTAATCTACGAAGGGGTAGACAGAGGTGTACTTAATAGTACATCCACATTTCTTCAGTTACGTTTAAGTCCCATGTAATAGGGTGCTAGCCTATTGCCACCATCATCATCATCATCAGCCTTTAATGTCCCCACTGCTGGGACACAGGCCTCCTCTCTATGAGAGGGAGTGGGCTGTAGTCCACCACGCGGGCCCAGTGCGGGTAGGTAGATGTCACATGTCTTCGAATTTTTTGTTCTAGGACATGCCAGTTTCCTCGCGATGTTTTCCTTCACCGTTTTTGGGGGTAGCGGTGATGAAATAAATTGCACCGAGTAATGCTCCTGCCTGGGTTCGAACCCACGGCTTACTGCTCGTAAGTCGGGGCTGCTCCCACTGGGCCACCAAAGCTTATAACATCACATAACATAACATCACGCCTTTAATCTCCGAACGGTTAGGCAGAGGTGTACCTAATAGTACAGCCACATTTCGTCAGTTATATTTAAGTTCCATGTAATAGAGGGCGAGCCTATTGCCAGCAACCGGGCACAAATCGAGGTGATTCTGAGAAATTCCTGATGGAAAAACCCAATTTGCCCGACCTGGAGATCGAACCCAGGACACCATGCTCAGCCATCGCACTTGCTACTAGTAAACCAAAGAGGCAGTTAGTAATGTAAGTAATGGTAAAATATTAAATTGTCACAGTAAATACAAGGTGTTATTTTGTATTCTCGTCAAAATTCAGGATGTTTTCACAATAGACACAAATAATGAATATAAATTACGGTACCTAGTTATTATTAAAAACACTCCTTTTTTAGTTGTTTAAAGTGTCAGTATTTCAGAATAACCCGAGTAAGAAATTATAGAATAAACGTTTGAGATTTTTTGTATGTGTGTAAGCGAGGTTATAAGGAGAGGATCAGACGGGCCGCGATTAAAATACGGGTGATTCATACTTACAGATTTCCGTAAATAAGAAAAAAAAAAAACCTACCCATTTTATTATTGATTCGGGTCGAGAATCATTACCATAGTTGCCTCCTTGAATTTGACGAGGATGCAAAACAACATCTTGTATTTAGTGAATTCTCTGATCGCTTTATAAAATATGAAAACCATATTGGAAAACAATAAATCCTCTTACCATGAAAACTGAAACCATTCACGAAGCGCAACGTCACAACAAAAGGAAGAATTTATTATATAATTACACGCTATTAATTATTATTATTAATTGTAGAGAGCAGCGGTGGCCCAGTGGTCGCAGCCCCGACTTACAAACGAGCAGTAAGCCGTGGGTTCGAACCCAAGCAGGCGCATTACTTTGTGTAATTTATTTCATCACCGCTGCCCTCAAAAACGGTGAAGGAAAACATATCGTGGGAAAACCGGCACGTCCTAGAACTAAAAATTCGAAGACATGTGACATCTACCAACCCGCACTGGGCCCGCGTGGTGGATTACAGCCCACTCCCTCTCATAGAGAGGAGGCCTGTGTCCCAGCAGTGGGAACATTATAATCTAATGATGATGATGATCAACGTTGTATTAACTTTGATAAAGATTACAATGGCATGCATAGCTTACTGCTACTGAGAGATGAGTGATGTTGAAATTACCCTGAAGCAACATGTTACATTGGGGATGGTATAGGCCCAGTATAACTGGACCCCTCGTTCCCTATTCGTTCTTTGTAGTCGAGATCAAGTAATTAAGGACACAGAATGTACATCCTTATTAAGACATCTTATAGTTAATACTGCATACTTAGTGTTTATTTTAAAGTACCTAGGTATCCACTGAAAGATACCTTCTTGCATTTTTATTTCAAATGCTCAATGTCTAACAATATAGCTTAGATTTAATACCTTTGGTAATTAAGTTTGGTTACTGACTTACAAATAGACGCTCTATCTTATCATAGAATAAACAAAAAACAATCTAAAAAGCCAAAAACTTCAGGTAAATTAATGACCTAATTCAGTCACAAAAATAACAATAATTTTAAAACAAAAGCCGATTAATGCGACGCGCAAACAAAAAGCTTAAACAAACGACTATTTAAATTAACTAACTAAAGCTACTTATACTAATGAATAACCTTAATGTACAATTTAAATGCTTTTAAACAATTATAATTGTTCTACGATTATTTTATACGTCGCTGGCACGCTCGTCGACGATTCATTAGGATTCCTTTATCGAAAAATGGGCTAACTCATCTAAAATATATATTATCCATTCCTAAGTTCATGAAAATATATGAGCCTCCTACGATAAATCAGGCTGAATGCTTAGCCAGCCCAGTTTTTATTTTTAGGTCATCCCAGACCTACCTCGAGCGGTAATATACATATTTCACAGTAACTACGTACATAGGCACATGACGTTTCCAATTTACCCCGACGCATACCACGTAATATCGATTTGATTCCGATACGATGACGGGGGACGCAACAGGTCAGGCATGCATGGAAAATTCCTCTCTAGTTGCAGTTATTGTAAAAGCAATAAAGTCTAGAATGGTTTGCACAGGTTCCGACAACTGTTGTGCAGTGAGCACTAGGTATACCGGTTTTCCCGGGACCTGACGAGTGAGATAGATAGCTCGCAAGCAAGCTAGCCCGCTTTGCAAATTGGAGCGCCCTGGGACGCATCTGACCTTCCGCAGAAATTCAAAATTGGATACAGCGTTTTACAATTCTAATACTTTTTGTTATGTTGGTAGTGCCGGCTTTTTGTTTTTGTGTTACTGAACAAAGAATAGTTTTACCTGGTTGATTTTGTGTAAACACTCTTTTGTTATTTACAGTGCTTTGTTAGATGTAGGTTGCAACATTTTAACATAGAGAAGCCAGATTAATAGCATACAAAGTTCCAAAGGATCATTTAAAATGCATTGAAGTTTTCAGAAATTAAATTGTCCCAGAAAAAATAAACAAATTGAGATTTTTTAACTTTAATTATTGATTAAGATCATTCAACATATCATCAACATCATCAAATTCCTTGCATATACAGAGTTTCTTTCTTGCTCTCAGATGGGCTACAATTTGTTGACATAGTTCACACAGTCAATAAACTGCCACTATATAACATGCCACATATTTTGATACATTAATGTATCAAAAACTTTCCAAAAATAATATGAAAGCCTCGTACTTGAATATATATTTCCATTCAGAAAACTAATAACTACTTCATAGTTTCCTTTCACAAAACTCGTAAACGATTTGAATATGAATCGGAAGCCGGTAGTAGGGGCTTGCCCGGGCGAGCTATTTATAGAACCAGCGTTGCATTTACCTTTGCACTTTACGGAGCTGCCCTGTGCTGTACTATGAGCTGTATCGATTTTATATATACATTATATTGTATTAGTTTTACAGTTATAACTAATGACGTTGTAGAGGTAGGTTGTGTTCTTTGTTCCCCGCTTGGGTGATTCTTAATTTATTTTTCTTTTAACCTAACAGACAGATGAGTTCCTGGGGAGTTTGTTCCGCTATTTCTTCTTCCCAGTCAAACCACTAGGAAGTGGCGAAGAACAGGCGTTTTAGGGAACTGTCTGTTGTTATTTTGACGTTCAAAAAGTGCAGATAATTGACTTTTGATTTTGATTTGCTAGGATTGATGAGGAGAGCAATGGTGTCACGACTTACTAGTTGTAGCTGCGAGTTCGAACCTAGGCAGGCGCATTACTTTGTGTATTGCATCACCAATGCTCTCAAAACGGTGAAGCAAAACTTCTTTAGGAAACCTTCAAGTCTTAGACCAAGAAATTCTAAGACATGTGAGTTTTATCATCCATGGGGCATCCTGGGCTTGAGTGATGGATGCCTATTGCTTTTCAAAGAGAGGACTGACTGAAATGCGTCCCAACAGTGGCAACAATATAAGCTGATTATACTACGAGGTCAAACTAAATAATTAAAACTCTCTCCTTTTCACAGAAGTGGGATTAAAGAGAGAGAGAGAGAGAGAGTGTGAAATTAATCTCTATTTTGTACACAATATTTCCTTTATTTACTGAAATCAACGCAGTGTAAGTTTAAATCCAATAGCAATTCAATGAAATGCTGAAATTTAATGAACACTGAAACATTCAGTTTTCACGAAATATCTGTCCTTTGATCAAAAACGTATGGTTCACGTGAATTGTAAAATATTTCAGAACAGTAAGTATTTATTAATTGAATGGTACAATGCTGTTTCGGCAACAATTTCTGTCTGGTTCTGACCTACCATGATAAATGGTCAAAGCATTCTGTTTTAATTATTTGAGCACTGCTCTCCTTTTCAATGGCTGTCGTATTTTCAATATGTAAGAAGTAAATTGGTGAAACACTCTGTTAGCTTGTGGCTAGTTTTATTACAAAACTAGCTGTCCCGCGCAACTTCGTCTGCGTCACATTTTTCCGTTTTCGCAACATTTTTCATTGCTGCTCCGCTCCTATTGGTTGTAGCGTGATGATATATAGCCTATGTTACTTCTAATACCTCCAAGAATATGTGTACAAAGTTTCATGATGATCGGTTGAGTAGTTTTCGCGTAAAAGCGTAACAAACAAACTTACATTCACATTTATAATATTAAATAATAGGGATGTTGTAAGTAGGTGAACTGGTAAAAAATGGCAACTCATTTCGGTATCACACGAAGAGTTGGATTAGGAAAATTTTCAGTTCCTTGTCTGTTCTGAGGATTGCAGAGGTACCTGGTCTACTTTAAATGCTGCCTTTACGTCTATATAAATAAAAATCAATTGCTGTTTGTTAGTCTCGCTAAAACTCGAGAACGGCTGGGCCGATTTCGCTGATTTTGGTTTTAAAATGATTGTCGTAGTCCAGGGAAGGTTTAAAAGGTAGGGAGAAAGGCAGGGTAGGGTAGATAGGTAGGTATGGTAGGGTTGGGTAGAATAGGGAAGGTAGGTATGTAGTTTGGTAGGTAGGGTAGGGTAGGGTAGGTAGGTAGGTAGGTAGGGTAGGGTAGGTAGGGTGTGTAGGGTTGGTAGGTAGGTAGGTAGGTAGGGTAGGTAAGGTAGGGTAGAGTATGGTAGGTAGGTAGATAAGGTAGGTAAAAAGTGCATTGCAACGCATGCCGGGAACAGGCTAGTAACAAGTAAAAGTATATAAGGAAATAACATTTTAAAGAGGTATGATGTGGATACACAACATACATACATTGATATGTAATGCGTATTGACCGTAGAATTTTTTATAAAGCCATATTTTAACAGTTTCGTATGCAAACCCAATCAAATATACAATAATTCGGGCAATAAGTATCACAACAGTGAAAATATTATTGAAGTGTACTTACACTCAAAAAACATTTTTTTTATAACGATTAAATTTAATTTATAACTGCGAACAACATTATTGAGGAGCTCGTGGCTAAATAATAACAGCCGCCCGGGTCGATCTTTAAGGTTAAGCCATGCTTGCCGAGGTTGGTCCGTGAATGGGTGACAACATTACATACCGAGTTTCCTTCGTGCCTCGGAAAGCACGTTAAGCCGTTGGTCCCGGCTGTCATTTGTAGATCTTTGACAGTCGTTACGAGTAGTCAGAGGCCAAAAAAAGTCTGACATCCAGTCTTACCAAGGGGTATCGTATTACCCAGTTACTGGGTTGTGGAGGTCAGATAGGCAGTCGCTTCATGTAAAATACTGGTACTCAGCTGCATCCGGTTAGACTGGAAGCCGACCCCAAGAGAGTTTGGGAAAAGGCTAGGCAGATGTTCGATGCGATGCTTTGTCCGTATTTCATGGTAAATGTTATTATTTTGAAATTAATTGATTTCTGGAATACTTCTGTGATAAAATTAAATACACAGCATGAAGGCTTTTGTTCAGCCCAAAGCACATATTTTATGATAACCACAAAGTAACTAATTCGTTTTTTTTTGTACTCGCGTGTCTCTGATATGGCAAGAAAGGAGGTGTCTGATGTCATCATCATCAGCCTATTATGTTCCCACTACTGGGACGCAGTGCGGGTTGGTAGATGTCACATGTCTTCGAATTTTTAGATCTAGGACATGTCGGTTTCCTAACGATGTTTTTCTTCACCGTTTTTTAGAGCAGCGGTGATGAAATAAATTACACAAAGTAATGCGCCTGCCTGGGTTTCGGGGTTCGAACCCACGGCTTACTGCTCGTAAGTCGGGGCTGCCACCACTGGGCCACCGCTGCTCTACTGGGGCACCGCAGCTCTCTGGGCCACCGCTGCTCTACTGGGCCACCGCTGCTCTAATGTGAGACAAGAAATAGAGTAGTATGGAAGCAGAAAGAAGACATGCTGCGCCGACCCCAAATAAATTGGGAAAAAGGCAGGAGAATGATGATCAGGGTGTTACTATGACGCTTAAAGCATTATTGTTCCATTCCTATTTCAGAGTGGGAAAGAGATGGAGCTAGACGACCTGTATAGCTCCGTCTCTTTTTCACTGTGGAATAAGAATGTAACAATAATGTTTTAAGACGTCATGGTACGCCATCAGGATTACAGGAGGAGAGGTAAGTAAGTACAAGACATTAAGTTACAGTTAAACAAAACTCTGTTTAACCAATACTTGATAGACTTTTCTGAGAAAACCAACATCAAATTATCTCTTTTTTATTACTCAGTGAACAGTACCTAGGCCAGACGTCAGTGGTATCAAACCCAGTATAAGCAGGGCTCTTATTCTGCTAGACCTCCATACTACTCTAGGCCAGCTTAAAGTCAGTGTTACCACTGACTGAAACAATAAAGAACCATTTCTGTGTAGCCATTGACATGTTTTTAATGTTAAACCGCTGCTTATCCTTAACTATTATTTCAATTACAATAATCCGTATCCTCTGACAGCCTTAGCGCTTGGTGGTAAGCAGCATATAAATATATGGTGTATTTCTTTATTTACTTATGCATAAATAAGTATACAACTTTATTACATTTAGCTGTTTTTATGCTATTAGGTACATATCTTCGATCAATAATAGTACTAGATTCCCGATGAGCGCTTCAAAAACGGCTCGAAAAATAAGACCACAAATGCTTTTGTGGTCTTATTTCAAATTAGTATGGTCCAATCATAGCCAACATTAAGACGTCGAAATGCCCGCAGTGCGCGTTCAATAACTGTGAAAATAATGACCGTAACACTAAGATTTTGAAAGGAATATGTTTTTTTTCGATAAGGATATATATAAGTGATTTTTTATGAAATAAAAACAGAATTAAATACTCAATAAAAGTAAAATTAGCTAATATTATGATTGTTTGACCAATGTTTGCAACAACGCACCAACTATTGTTACAAACATTGACTATTCTGGAAAAGGCAATGCATGGAGTAGTGTTGTTATTTTAAATATTATTTTTGTTTGTAGATTTCTTGTAGATTTCTAGCGACCCATTTCGATGTGCAGAATATATAAACCTTATAAAAATTCGAGAATATGTTCGATTCATTTTGATAGTTTGAACATAACTGGAAACACGCAAAGGCGTAAATTACAAAAAAATGGATCGGATGAAAACTATACCTGTAGGTATTTTCATGAAATACTTTAAAACTATTTTCAATAAACCGCGTAAGTATGTTTCTTTACAAGCCACACCTTCAACAAGTTTAATTATTTTAAGATACCACGTATCCTCGTTAGAAAGTACATGAAAAACATTGTATAAGTACCTATAAAATTTGAGGGTTGCCCTCGATTTCTCTGGGATTCTACCATCAGATCCTGACTTGGTGACAACGGGACCACCACTAGAGTAGGCTTAGGCTTTCGAATAAAAAAAGAATTTTGAACATCAGTTTACAATTAGTGCAGAAATCCGTCAACAACAAAAAAAAAACAAAATATAGTCAAATTGAGAACCTCCCCCTTTTTTAAAGTCGGTTATAAATAGTACCTACTACTTAGTTTACTACTTTTTAAAATCGATCAAAACTATTTGCAACCTTACAAAACGAACCTTTGCATAAAAAAAAATATATTCTGCAACTCTACGTCTTTCAATACTTACTGTGTTCTGAGCATTGAAATGTAATACCAAGAATTACGTCTAGTTCTAAATTAGAATAAGCACGAAATCGTCAATATAATGTTTTGAACTTTGTCATTTAGAGTTTAAGATTCATTTTAGAATAAATATTTTTGAACTCATGACTTTTTATTTTCAAGTGACATTTTAAATTTATTGCCTTTTACCTTTCACCGATGGAAGGACTTAAATAAATATATTTTGTAATTGTAATTAAACTTTATGTTAGAGTATTAAGGTTTATATTAAACTGAAGTTGTTAATACTATATAACTTTTTTCTAAGAAATATAGATGTTTACGTGTGTGCAAACTGTGGACACTTTTGCGATTCATTTTTGTTCCTGATCCTTAATCTAGTACTATTATTGATCGAAGGTACATATATACAAGTGCTGGCATACCAAAAGCAAATTGGAAAATTGGTTATATTACCTATCATTAGGGACTTTTGATGGGTTGTTTTTTCGCCTTTTTTTTGCGATGCGTTTGCTCTTGACTCTAGTCTAGGTCAGAGATGTCTTAAAATGAATGTCTTAAATCCAAGTATTGAAATAACTTTTTTGGGCCTTACTCAAAATGCGTTGGCCGGACGAACGGACGTGACCTTTTTAAAGACATTTTAATTAAAGATGATCCATATCCATGTACACACTCACTATGTAACAACGTACCTACATACCTTAACGACCTAAAACTAAACTATAGTTCTGACAAACATATATGTTTCGTTCATATGCCACCTAATCCACCACGTACCATCCGCTGCTTCATGAAACAACAAAGAAAATATATAAGACTTTATTAGAGGCTAAATTAGAAGAGAATATAAATATTCTGGTCAGTTTGTCAACGGATTCGGTTAGGGAATTGATTGCGGGGGTCGCTCGTAAAGCCTAGTTAATATTAATGAAGGTTCACTGTGGTATGGGGCCTCCTTTCCCATACATATTATGATGTTCCTGCGATTATATGTGGGTATGTCCCAAACTGGGAGCCATGAATTGTAATTTATAACAGCTGTTGTGCTTTGAAATTTTGCTGATGATCGACAGTCCTCGGTACGCAAGTTATGGTCCCGCTTGAAGCGCAGATTAGTGTGCACTTTGACGTCTTTTGTTCCAATGAGGCCTTTGATAAGAAAATTCTTGATCAAAGATGCAGCTATTCGTGATGATAAAGCAAAAGTCAATGAATTTCAGCTGAATACTTAAAGTCATATCAGCCGACCCAAACCTTTTTGGGAAATGCTAGGCAGGTGATGATAATGATGACTTCATAGTACAACAGAATCAAATCTGCCTAATGTAGTTTCGATGCAAAACTGTCCAGCTCATGATTTAAGCTACTACAAAAAACAACTTATTATAAATGAATTTAACTTTAATTATGATAACTAATATCTATTTAGAAAGTTAAAGAAAAAAAATATGTTTATTATTTATTAGAAAATGATATAAGTGTAAAAATACAGACATAACATCCTTTTCCGTAAAACTTCACTACTCCATCTTTATTTTCTTTGATAGGAAGGTACTCTACTTTTCATTTTCTTTACATTTAATGTACTACAAGAAATGTATAAAACAGGGTTGTTTACAATGAGTAGCAATTGTTGACTCGGAAACATCTCGGTGGAAGTATCCTCTTTTACAAGAGAAAACGTGCCAAACGTCCGTTCTTTAAAACTTGAGTACTGGAAAGTATCCAACAGTCACAAAGCACTACCAAACAATCAATTTAAAACGTCTGCAGCAAGAATCCAAGCACAATCACTCACCCAACCAACCAATAGAATCGCGTGACAATTCGCGTGCACCATAAAGCAAATCGTCCAACTAAATCAATAAACTTGACCTGCCTGAACGCCAATGTAACAGTCCCATAAAAGGTTTATTAAAGCCCTACTCAATAGCGTGAAAAGCTATAAATTCCTTTACGCACACCCCTGATTCAGGAGCGCAGAACATTAAGCTGCCGAGTTTAATATAAGTAGGGTATTGTGACGTAGACGCGGTGTTGTGTGCTCCGCGATCGAGCCAGGTAGCCCGGACTGCGTAGTCGGTATGACGTAGGCCAAGCGCGTGTGCGTCATCGCGCCTGTGTGGGTGCCCTACATTCGCAGGGCTGTCGGCTCCCGTATAATAGCAGATAATACTGCCGACGAGGTTTATACGCAGCTTGACTGATGGTTACATTTGAACGTTTGCGTTCCGAAGGGCTGGTATGTACTTCGTTTTATACGTAACCGTTTTATAGATGACAATAAACACTTCTGTTATGTCGTTTCGTATATTTCAGGGCCAATATTTTCTGTTTCAATGTTAAAATTCCTTTCTTATTGCGTTCTTTATCTCAATGTGAATGTGACGTCCCTTTTTAAAGGGTACATTTTCTTTGTTTATCTTTTATGTAGTCTGTGAAGTACTTTGTATCGGTAGAAGGTATGAACGGGGCTTACGGTCGTCCCTCAACGAGCGGGCTGTCTTTCATTTAATGTCAGGGGTCGCGATCGATGTAGCTGCCGCCTACGCCCGCATCCGCATCCCTAGATGCGGCACGAACTGTAGGAGACAGCGAGAATTCTGAGTGAAAATTGTTTTTATTGCTTCTGTTCACAATGGGTAATGGGGCAATTTTGTGCGCAAAATATTGGTCTTTCTATCCCTAACAAAAGTGAATAGATGATGCTTTTTTACATGAACACAATAAAGAGATTGATAAAAGGTTTTGTGTGAACGTTTAATATTTGAAGAATATTAATATTTTTACCTAGGCACTACACAAGAATGAAAACATATCTTCAACAAACAAAAAAAAAGATTCTATACCATTAAAATATGAATTAAGAACGTGGTAAATCAATTGGATTCTTGAAACCACCACAAATACGAATAAGACAAATCCACAATCACAACACACATAGGAATCTCAACCAACTGCAGATTCAAAAACAAACATAAGTTCACAACACAAACACGCACAAATAACGAACACAAACAAAGCATTGCAGATGTACCTACAAATCAAACGGTATAATTGTGCTTACAATATAGGGACCTAAAGTTCTTTTACAAAAGTATAGTTTACGAAAGTATAGAAGTATACATTGCTGTGAATGCCAATTTGTATTGCCATCACTTTACAAATTGAGTGATTATTTGATTAGGTATTGGAAGTTCAAAACAACAATTCCAATTTTGATAAAATAATGTTCTCATTTGTCAAGTCAAAGTGTATCTTATTTGTATATAACCCTATACACCGTGTAAATCACCTCATCACGAAGCCGTCAACCAAGTATTCCGTAAATAAAACTAAGTAACTTTACGCAAAAATTATTGCTGGGAAACGACTTTTTTTTGGGGGGTGCAAAATCATGTTTTGTGGTAGAACTCAATGTAACGCACTCAAAACATTGTGCTGATGGACGGATTGAATAGTATGGGGGTCGTGGAGGTGTTTAAAGTAAAAATCTTACATTTAAAACTTGTATTTAAAAAATACTTGTCAAAAAGTTGGAACTTTGACCCCTAATATCTCCGTAACTAGAAGGTTCCCAGGTATGGTGTAGAACAAAAAAATGATCGCAATGATAGGGAGAACCAGTGCCTTTCGGCTTCGGTAAGAGGTGTTTTACACCCTTTATACAAATAAGATACACTTTGACTGAAAAGTGAATGTGTATAAAAAAAATTTTCTTTGGGAAAGTTGTTTGTTATCATGAGTATAATCACGTGTTTAATCACTAAATACCAGTCACTATATATGTATATCTATTCATACCGATATAATTATGTGTGTTTTAGAATAAGGTCCTCATCTGAATACCAGCATTTTAACATGGAACGACTGCATAATTGACCTCCACTACAAATTTAGTATTCGGTAATGCGTTACACTTTGGTAATACAGGTTGTCAGACTTGCCTATGCACGGACGAAACCTGGTATGTAATGGCCCATGCCAACCCATCCATGTATCGACCTTAAATTAATAATAAACCAATACTTTTGGAACATACCATACCAACTACATGTTTGAAGGCATTCCTAAGAAATTTAAGTATGGAGGCTTCCCGACTTAATAAGTTATTGAAAGTCGAAGAGGCAACAAACTTCCCTTAAGGAGCCTCGTGGTTTTGCTCGAATACAAACTTTATCCCTCTGTAAGTCGTTCTCAGTAGTTATTCGTGGAATCGGTTCCTAGAGTAATTCTGCATCTTATAAAACAAAATATTATCGAATCTTAACTGTTTTTATTGTGTAGCTACTAGTTATCTGACAGCTAGCTGGACTATTACAAATGATTGATATAACTCATTTACCGATAGATGTGCATTAGAATGAAAAAGTGTAACATTTTTTTTTTTAAATCGTCTGCCTTATTAGCGTAGGGGTCGCAAGCTCTGCCGAACTTGAGGTCTTTGGTTAGATTCCAGTCCAGTTCCAGTTTGGATTAATCCAGGTTGATGTCCCTTATAACACGTGACTTAAACGTGTGTTCCTGTGTGTTTGATAATGATTGATACTTTTAACGGGGATGGCTGACCATAATTATATACCGAGTTTCCTCCGTGCTTCGGAAAGCACGTTAAGCCGTTGGCACCAGCTGTCATTTGTAGATCTTTGATAGTTGTTACTAGTAGTCAGAAGCCAAAAGTCTGACACCCAGTCTCACTAAGGGGTACCGTATTACCCAGTTACTGATTGCTTGGCTGGGTTGTGAAGGTCAGATAGGCAGTCGCTTTATGTAAAATACTGGTACCCAGCTGCATCCGGTATGACTGGAAGCCGACCCCAAGATAGTTTGGGAAAAGGCTAGGCAGATGGTGATGATGACTCTTAACGGGGGTGCATAAAAATAACTAGCCCCCCATATTGAATTTAGAATGACGTCACTTAACTAACCATGCATTTCATTCAAACTAAACGTGTATGCAAAATTTCAGTACAATCAGTAGGGGAAAACTGTTTTAAAATTCAGCTGCAAGATTGAACCTCAACTCTTCTTCTTCTTCAACCCTTGGCCACCCAATGCTGAGTGTAGGTCTCTTCCAAATCTCTCCACTTTTGGCGGTAATGTGTCATGGCTATCCAGTTTCTTCCTGCCACTTTAATGAGATCGTCTGTCCACCTAGTCGGTTGTCTTCCCACATTCTTCCGTCCCGTCCGTGGTCTCCACTCCAGCATTATCTTCCCTATCTTCCATACAGTCTACGGCATACCTATATGGCCCGCCCACTTCCACTTTCTCTTTGCTATCACTTCCGCCATGTCCGTGAGAATCGTTCGTCTCCGTATTTCGGTATTTTTCACCCGGTCATAGAGGGAGATGCCCAATATGGCTCGTTCCATAGCTCTCTTAGTGACTTGCATGCGGTGGATAGTGTGTTTGGTGAGCTTCCAAGTTTCAGCCCCGTATGTCATGACTGGGAGGACACACTGCTCCTCACTGGACCTCAACAAACATACAAAAAAACATTTCAAATTTAATCAAATCTTTATGAAAAAATACCTTCACTCTTTTTTGTCCCCACGAAAACATGCGGCGGTATCAACGACAGTATAAGTACGTAGGTACTCTAAAGCTCGTCCACTTATACTCTCAAACGAGGATTCCCTATAGGATTTCTTCAATACGTTCCATTCACCTCAGCTTGGTTTGTATACCCACATTTACCGTCTCAATGTACATAGTTCTGAAAGGAAAGACGGTATAATTATTATATTGTAAAAGTTGTTTTAAAGGATTTTCCGTAAAAGCTTTTGCAGAAAATATTATTTTCAAATTAAGGCGACACGATCGTTGTTTTTCTGTAGGGTGACTTTCTTTAGGGATTTTTGAGTATTCATGCTTCACTAATAGAATTAACAAAACCAGTTATTATATTTACAATACCCCACACTAGGAATTTCTGGTGTATATTGGGTGCGTTTGCAAACATTTAAACTCACATATACAAACAGCCAAACCCGGAACAACTATCTGTAGGCCACACAAATATTCGTTTCGTGCGGGGATCGAACCCGCGACACGCAGCGTAGTAGTCAATCGCTTAGCCACAAATAATTTTAACGTTCATGGCTTTGTCTAGCATTATAGAATTGTTGAATTTTCTTTTACTATCTGAACATGTTATAAGTTGAGTAAGCAGGATTTACTCCCAAACCCAACACAAAGTTTTAAGTAATTTTAGTTAGGCGTTATGTGTTTTAAAATATCCAAACGAAAAGATAACATTATGAGTTTTAAAAGTCATATAAAACTATCTCTCGCCATATAAAAGGTCCCTTCGGATGATATTACAGTCGATGTCGCCGGTGGATTTTACGATTTTAACACTTTTAAAGCGTACTAAAACTTAGTCGCCTGCCTGTTACCTAAATGTGTTTTTAAGTACTTAAGTAATACTTAGGTATTGAACTTATAAAGCGTTAGTCTTTCGTATCACCTGTGGTCAAGATAATCTGATAGGTAGTCGTTCCATGTCATCATCATCATCATCAGCCTATATTGTTCCCACTGCTGGGACACAGGCCTCCTCTCAATGAGAGGGAGTGGGCTGTAATCTACCACGCGGGCCCAGTGCGGGTTGGTAGATGTCACATGTCTTCGAATTTTTAGTTCTAGGACATGCCGGTTTCCTCACGATGTTTTCCTTCACCGTTTTGAGAGCAGCGGTGATGAAATAAATTACACAAAGTAATGCGCCTGCCTGGGTTCGAACCTACGACTTACTGCTTGTAAGTCGGGGCTGCCACCACTGGGCCACCGCTGCTCGTCGTTCCATGTAAAATACTGGTATTCAGTTTCATCCGGTTAGACTGAAAGCCGACTCCAACAGACTTGGGCAAAGACTAGGCAGATGATAGTCAAGATATGTCTCCCCGCCTTGTGTAATGGATGATTAAGAGGGCAGATTAGCAGCTGTATACACCGTAATATGCAGGGCGGAAAAAAAAGTTCATCAGAAGGTAATAATAAGATAAAAGAAAATAAGCAAAAGTAGAAAAACTATTGAGAATACCATAGTGCTTTATACCTAACGGAATTTTCATGTGGCATAATGTTTAGTTGACTTTGAAAAGCGAGCCCGGATTCTTGAAAATTTTCTTTTAGGAATTTGCCTACTATCAAGCAGTTGTTTAAGTAGTGATGATAAAACATCACATACATTTTTTTGCCGTCCCAGTTTTATTTTGCACTATGCGGAACACCGGAAAATTGTTAACTCCATCAACGCTCTCTCATTTCATTAAAGAATTTTCCTTTACGCCATGCCTCCGATGTTAATTTATGCGGAACAACATTATTCAATTCCGTGTCAACTTCCCCTTTTATAAAAAAGTTACCCCTTTTTGCAGCAGCGTCGATACAAACAGCGATATTTCAGGAATTCATTTGATGTGCGGAAAAATATGAAAATAAAAACCGACGGTGTGTAAAAGAGATGTATGTATATGTCTATCTCAATATTTTAACCCTCGAGAATAAAGTAACGACCAACGTCATTTATTTCAACCAAGTAAAATGTATCAACAAAATTCGCGCGACAGTTTTAACCCATCACGGATGCCGCGTATATGTTATTTTGTATGTGAATTCATCCCACACCGAAAAGGCTTAACAGATTTCATTAGTCCCCTACAGATTTTTTGTAATTTCTGTACCAAAAATTTTCTGGTTCGTTTCGTTTATTTGGAATTAAATTATCTTGTCTAGGTCGTAGATAACTATCTCCAACGTGAGCAAAAAACATTTAGAAGACAAAAAAGACATTGATATATTGAAAAAAGTTTAATATGTCCAAATGGGAATTGAAGTTTAGGTCAGGCGTGGATCGAAGCCAATTACAACGATAAAAATAACGTTTCACGCACGCGTAAAAAAGGACCAAACTTGAAGAACGCGTTATTAAAACACGCTATCGAAAAAATATTCCAGTGGACTGTATAAATTTTCCAAGGGAATATTTTTCGGAAAGTTACAGGGAATATATCTGGGGTACCTATTCATTAAATCAAAAAAGTATTTGAAAGAAACTGTGGGTGTTGAGCGGTGGCCGGCGGCGTTTCTAACTAGGTTAACAAGCGGGCCACGCTTCGCACTAATTAGGAACAGCCGAGGTTTCTCCAGCTTCTTGTAACTCTACTCTCCTGGTACGTCGGATAAATTCTCTTCATCTCCACACGTTTCAAGGGTTTCATTAATATGCGTGATATCGTTAAGACGTCCTTAATTTAGTTTATTCAAATGGAATATGTTTCAGATAAATTATTTCTTTGGTAAAAATGCTTAAAAGTATTTCAATGCTTCGATGTTGCATTACTGTAAACACATAATCAGAGCCATAAAGAAAATAGTTCTTATGAGGGAATTTCTTACTACAATACATAGTTAACTCGCCATTATGGATTGTTCGTCCTATTATATTATAATAAACATAATACAAATAACTGACACCAAACCAGGAATTTAACTAACAAATTATCAAGATGCCGATCAGTACCGAAATGGCGATAGGACCAAATTATCAGAATATTTGCGATAGAGAATTTGTGACATTGTTCGTCGATAGGTACCATTGATACCGTTTGATATGTCGTTGTAAATGTGGCACGATAAAGGTCTATTATAAACTGTTTGACATGAAGTAAATTATTATACAGGAATATGATGTGTGCTTTGGAATTGTTAACATAAATTTGGGGCACACGTTTTGTTTCCTACCTATACCTACCAACAATAAGAATTCTTTTGTTTTGTTTATGAAAAGGAGGTTGTTTGTTAATGTTTTGTTTTTGTTTACATGTAGTACATATTGGTATGGTGGAATGGAAACAATTCATTGAAATTCTGCGAAAAGATGTTTCAACGTTTGATATGTACCTAATGATTATTTTGTTGAATATACTAGGTGTTGTTTTGCATATTCGTCAAATTCAATCAATAATAAAATGGGAAGATATTTTTTTTATTTTTTTTTATTAAGGAAAATGGTAAGTGTGTGTGTTTTAAACGCGGGCCGTCTGATTCTCGCCCTATAACCGTGCTTCCACATAAACAAACAAACTCAAAAGTTTTAAAACAGCGTTTATTAATAATTAACTATAGGTACCGTAACTTTTACCGTTTCTTTAGGTTAAGTTATTTATGTCTCTTGTGACAACTCCCTTTGACGAGGATGCAAAACAACACCTTGTATTGTTAGCTTTACATGGTTCTATCGTGGACTACATTAAAAATAATAAGGACGTTTTTAAATAACACAGAAACGCAAATTCCAAATAATCATTTTAAAAATAAAATTTAACATGACAATCTTTTTTCCATTGATCATTTGCCATAATTCATATAAAATCATAATAATGTACCTAAACCATCGACCACACCCTTCAAAACATACCCTTGCCTTGTTCCGTAAAAGACCAACATAGAAAATCCGAGAGACTCATTAATTTTGCCTCTCTCGCTTTTAATTAGATGTCTTTAAGGAGTTTATTCTGTTTTGCCCAACAAATGCGTCCCACTTTCCGTATTACGCAACGTTACCAGCAAACAAATAAATCGTGTTACAGTGAAAATCATAGCGCTCAACTTTGCCCGAGTTTGGAGACATCTTTGCTTGTTGTTGCGAGTTTTTAAGTTATATCTCCTACTTCTTTAACTACTTTATAATTACTGGTAATGAATGATGTTTTGAGAGGCTTTTTGTTCAGTGATTTATTTCATGGCCTCATTTGTAGTGACGAAGAACAATTAACTGATTAATTGTTTTGGAAAGTCGTGAGACAAGTCGGCGGTTTAACACTTTTAGATAAAAAAATAGAACTTTTGTCTTGTATAGCATAAAAAGGCACTTAAATAAATAGCAAGGACGAATGGCATTTTTGATAATTTGGACTAAATGTGCATTTTCGTTCACATAACACTACGAACATACTAGACTTTTAAATCCAGGTCCTTAAGTACCCACTGCCCATTCAAAAAGCCGTCATTCTGACCTATTTATATTTTTAATTTATTACTGTTATTTCGAAATGGTTCGGTCAATTTCAAAGCAAGTCTTTCGTAATTAAAAATGTGCCTTTTTTTGAAAACCTTGAAGGTTGAAACTGCTTAGCTATATTTTATTGAAATATTAATTGAATTATGTAACAACTGCGCTGCAATTCTACGGAGTCTTTTCTTCGAGCCGTTACATTATAGAAGTTTTAATTACAATCTTTCAAGAACTTTTAACTTTTTTTATAACAGTCTCTAGTCGGGAGAGAAAAATAAAACGTAGGTTTCAAAGTCTTACAAATACCTACCATTAAAATGCCAGCAATCATTTTTAACAAGTTATAAATTCACTTTTATTGTTACATAGCACATCGAGCTCATTATCTCCGAAAAGTTAAACTGAGGTGTATCTCGTTCGCGGGCCTGTGGACGGTGAGTAAAGGGCTAGCTCACCATCCGTCCGTCTCATGACGACAGGCCGTGTCGACGGCGCGTTCGTGTTTCACGCGCGCCTCAAGGAGATGTCAGCATACCGGAAGGTGTCCGAGAGGGCCGATGCCTGCCAGGGCTGCGGGACTGTTCGAAAGAGATACCGTGGCCCTGGAACACAAAGGGCTAAGAAGGAACATGGATGGGGTTTAGTCAGTACAAGTCTGACACTCCCTCCTGCTCCGCCCAGAGCGGGGGGGGGGGTATTTGATATTTCCCATTCGTAAAAAAAAAGGTGTATCTATATACAGTATGTTAGGTTAAACGAGGGACATATTGAGGGAGGGTATTCAGTATTCGATTCTCGTCCCAAATATGTAAAAAACCTATAACGTTTATAGAAGAATTTTTAATGTTTTGTTTAGTGCCTAGATATTTTCGACTGTCCTAAGTCAGGTAAGTTTAAAGTATGAAGGGAAAATGGATTATACCTAAGAGTCATTCAGTGAGTCGTTTATATTTTTATTAGTATCATGTTAGCATGTACTAATATGGGTTTGAATATGTCCCTCGTTTAAACTAACATACTGTATATAGATAATGCCATCAACCGGGTACAACCTAAGATTTCGGGCTGCTACTGAGAAGTTCTTGATGAAAAAACCCAATAACACTCAACTCCTACAAGACCTCATGCTCAAAACTTGAATAACGAAGTTGTTTGTCAAAGTTCTTCAGAATAAACTGCACATATCCTTAGAAAAGCTGACATATTATGTTAATAAAAAAAAAACACCATTATACACAAAAACATAATTGAATATTTTATTATTCGCCATACATATTTTACAATTGACGGCTCTCGGCGAAACTCATTATGTAATAGGCTAGGCAAGCGCAGCCTAGCCCGAAAATCGACCCAAGCGGCTGCTTTAGCAAATTATACTTTTGTTTCCTAGAAAATAAGTCCGTCTTGACCCAGCCTCTTTATTTCATCCTGATTAAATTCTAGGCAGGTTTGAAGCAAGTCTAGTTTTCCCGAAACACTGGGAATCACTGCTCAGCGCTTTTTTTTGTGACGGCTATAGATTCTAGCTTACGAGTACAGGACTGAAAATGTGTGGAGTGGTACATCGTAAATCTTTTTTCGCTTTGTTGCAATCTTTGCTATTTTCGTTTCTGCAAATTGTGTCTACCAATAGCGTCACCGTTGAAAAACGATGTTATGTTACTGAAAATGTTGCAGGTAAACCAACCTCAAAGTTTACTATAGTAGGTCTGCGCCATGTCCGGAGACAGCGGTGAAGATTTTTTTTCTTATCTAAGTGAGCTCTGTGATGATTAGCAAAGCCAGGTTTTGAAAGACCGGTTTGGGTTATGTCGGTATTTTTTAATCGTCTTCTACTGATGATAACTAAGCCCTTGTGCATAATATGGATATCAAAGGTTTTTTTAAAGTAGTAGAAAACATTTCCGATACTCCAAAAAGACTTAGCGCTTTTCTTTTTTCCATAAAACACACAGTCCATTTACAAAAACATCAAGTTCTAATTTCCAAAGCAGGATTCCCAAATTTCATTATCCATCGTAAATAAGAATATATTGTCATCATCAGCAATCGATTGGCCATTGATACCTTTATCTGTGACGTCATAAATATCAAGTTTGGGTACCGCTGCCCAGGTGGGAGACATTGAGGAAAAACAAGGAAGTTTGGGAGCTTGGGAGTGTTGGGGCCTCCCCCATTTATCTTAGCTATTGTTCCGGAATTGGGTGCGTTTGAGGAAAATGCTTTTGTACTTCGTAATCTCGTCCCAGTTATTTCACTTGCGTACCTATTTCCTTCTTTGTTTAGTATAAAATGGTTCCAGTGATGGATTTCGGGGAATTAATAAAAAAATGTTTCGTGCATGCTTCTGGCAGTTTGTCTTTTCTTTGAGAATACGTATTTACGTAGGTATGTTACGTTTTACTTTAAATAAATAAGTTATGTAGTTAAGTAAGCCCACACGATAAATCTTTTGAACATAGAGAGAAGTTTTAAATTAATGGAAGATATCTTGTGTGAGGCCCCACACTGAGGAAATGTATTAATTAAATATCGACTTTTACCTCGTTCCATTTTCACATCGGAATGGCACTAATAGGTTTTTTGCGTCTCAGTGTGTTTATAGAATATTCAAAGGTAAGTATCGATAGATTCATATTAATTTGGACCTTTATTTCCTTACATTACTCGATTTACTTTATGAAACCCTGGAAGAGCTCTTACTGTAGTTAATTTAATACACCACAATGTTAGTAGGTACTCGTATATGTTTAAAACCTTCTTGGATGATGACACACTACAAATGATGATCAGTCCTAATCGGACGGGAAGACATAATTACACAAACATATTACTTTCCATGGAAAAGGATCAACTGCCTAATGGCAAAAAGAGTACTAAAAGCAATTACTTTTCATCATCTGCCTAGCCTTTTTCCCAAACTATCTTGGGGTCGGGTTCCGGTCTAACCGGATGCAGCTGAGTACCAGTATTTAACATGAAGCGACTGCCTATCTGACCTCCACAACCCAGTAACTGGGTAATACGATACCCCTTGGTAAGACTGGATGTCAGACTTTTTGGCTTCTGACTACTCGTAACGACTGTCAAAGATCTACAAATAACAGCCGGGACCAACGGCTTAACGTGCTTTCCGAGGCATGGAGGAAACTCGGTATGTAATTATGGTCACCCATCCACGGACCAACCTCGGCAAGCACGGCTTAACCTTAAAGATCGACCCGGGCGGCTGTTATTATTTAGCCACGAGCTCCTCCAAAGCTCCTCAAAAGCAATTACTTTTATTGAAGTTTTTATAATTATAAATAATTGAGGGATAATCCCTTTGTAACAATGAAAATTTTTGACCCAAAGAAGTTCTTTTTGTGGGCTGAAATCGGATACTAAGAGAGAGCCAAGGTTTTTTTACTTCAAACAAAAGATATTATTGTAAGGTAAATTAAACTTTTCAAAGGCGCTAACGGTCCGACTTTCTTAATTTATTAAAGATGTACTCACTAAGTTTTATTAATTTTGTAAAGTAGACCTTACGATTAGTGGGTAGGTTTTGTATTTGCACAACGTCCATTTTGTAATTAAAACGCGTTAATATTTCATTTCTTTTTAGTTCTTAAAATCGCGAACATAGTTTCTATGATGCTGTATGAGTGTGGCCTTTATCATCACTAGTACTAACCTCAAGTTATTTTATACGTTACTAGTCGGACTTCACTAGTTTATAGTTTTTATGAAAACTCCCCACCTACGCTTTACAGGAAGTCTCTATGGAAGTTTCTGCCTACAACTTCAGAACAACACCTGCTACACTTCTTACTAATAATTATTTTACTTATTCCACTCTCGTAGTCTGGTCACACCTATGCGAACGCTGATGCAAGTACGTCGTAGGTACATGCAGGGGGAGGACACTGCCATACTTGACATAGGCGTCAAATTTTACACAAAGATACTAGCACCATCTCTTACCAAATCCGCATAAACTTGAGATTTAGTACATTAAAATGACATAGATGGTGCTTACGCCAATTATCGCCAGTGTGATTTAATACCTTTTTGATTTGAATGAAAATTGAGTTAAAAATAATAAATTTAAACTCTAAACAAGATTCAACCATTTACTTATTTTAAAAGCATTTTGTAATTGCAAATATATTTTTTTAGGTTTTGCAACAATATCATACAGATTGTTTACAAAATGGCGACTATCGGCGTGTGCGCATGCTTGTAGATCTCTCCCATTTTGTGTAATTTATGTGGTTTCTCGGTTCTGTCATCTTTTACACTCAACTCGACCGCACTTGCTGGTGCTTTAGATGCAGAAAGTGCGGTTGAGTTGAGTGTAAAAAAAGAAATAAAAACAGAAACCCATAGAAAACCTATTCATTAACAAAGATATAGATATAAGTACATGTACGCACCTATCTATAGCTATTGGGATTAGTTCAACGGATTTAGTATCAGGTGGTGACACCGTTCAATGTAGGTGTCAAAAATTCGCTTGAGTGGGCTCTCTATTCCATCTATATTACATTATACTCTTTGGGTACATGATATCTTTGCAAAAAGTTGAACGAGGAGAGGTCAGTTGTTGTTGTATTGTATAACCATCATCATCTGCCTAGCCTTTTCACAAACTTTGTTAGGGTCGGCTTACATTCTAACCAGACGCAGCTGAGTATCAGTATTTTACATGAAGCGACTGCCTATCTGACCTCTACAACCCAGTAACTGTGGTAATACGAAACCCCTTGGTAAGACTAGATGTCAGACTTTTGGCTTCTGACTATTCGTAACGAATGTCAAAGATCTAAAAATGACAGCCGGGACCAACCGCTTAACGTGCTTTCCGAGGCACGGAGGAAACTCGGTATGTAATTATGGCCGCCCATCCACGAACCGACATCGGCAAGCACGGCTTAACCTTGAAGATCGACCAGTGTGGCTGTTATTATTTAGCCACAAAGCTCTTCGCCTCCTCTTGTATTGTATAACCACGTATCAGAAATGTTTTATAACAACTAATACCTAAATGATACAAGCTGTCTATTTAAACCTAGGTCATAACAAACATAAACGGAAGAAAATGCCATATAACAGCCGTATTAAAGGATTTGTGGAATTGGATTCAGTGGTTGATAAGATACGGCAACCTGGAGGTTTCGTACGTATATAACTTTCGTGTTAAGTCAATTCTCCCCAAAAACCTTCTTTTATGTGAATAATATCGTTACAGGGGAGGAAAAGACTTTCCGTTGGCATTTTCTCCGCGAGGTGAAATGTCGGGAAATTCAATAAAGTGGTAATAAGTGGATTTATTTGCTGGAATCATATTTTTGTCAATTCCCGAATTCAACCTTTTATAATACGACCTTTTCTTGCGGATGTTAGATTGAAGTTAGCAACTGGGACACAATTGATTGTAAACAAGTAACCATAATCAAGTACTTTGCTTTCGAAATAGAAAGTTAATATAATATTCTGCAAAGGTATTCTTTGAAGAAGTCTATAACAAAATTGACAATTGTGATTTTACAAAACGTTTTGCTAATTAATATTTCCGCGAAACAAACGTAGGTGGCGGTGTTTGAGTTGATAAACTTATTTACAAAACATCCCATTACCTGTAAGTATTCAAAGTTACTCGTCATTTAGTTAATTAATAAAGGGAATCCTAAACAAACAGTTGAGTAGGCGCGCTGACCAAAGGATTTGATCGTCAGAAACACGGTTAAAGGTTAATAACCTCAACCCTTTCGGATCCTTGAAAACCAGATGTTTTACTACTGTAATTTCAATTTATTTTAACCTGTTTTCTGTAATTGTATTTTTTTATTTCAATGTAGATAGCTACTACTGTTTAAATCGTATTTTTTTAATCCAATTCAGAAAAACACTGACGAATCTTAGTAGCTATGTGGAATTGTGGTACCAACGTGCCTTTTTTCACTGTTTATCTAAGACCTATTTAAGTCCTGCCAGGGCTGCGGGACTGTTAGAAAGAGATACCGTGGCCCTGGAACACAAAAGGCTCAGGAGGAACATGGATGGGTTTTAGTCAGTACAAGTGTGACACTCCCTTCCGCCCCGCCCAGAGCGGGAGGGGTTATTTGATGATTTACCATCCGAAAAAAAAGACCATTTAAGTACTGAAATACATATTTAAAAATAAATACTATAAGTACACATTAAACCGGCTTAAATATTTTTTTCTATAAAAAACCATTTTGAGCAGCTGCGAAACTCTTTCACACGTAATTTAATAAAAGAATAATTATCCGATAAATCAACGCCATAAAAACACATAAAAATACTAACTAATTTAAAATGCACACGCCATCTTATTCCATTAGCATTGGCAAAAAATTGCTGAAAGTCTTTTAGCAAAGATTGAAATCGTCAGATTCGCTCGCCACGACAAAAAACGATCATCTGTCTCTTTTGTTGAAAATATCAGATTGTCTCGCTTACTCATTACTAACTGCACGAGACTTGCGAGGAAAGAGGCGTAAGGAAGGAGTTTTTCAGATCGCTACATACTGGTTGGACAAAATTTGAGTTATTGATTCGAGAAGAAGAAGCTTACTCAGACTTTATTTATTATTTTATTTATTTATTTGAACTTTACGCACGCAAAAGCATAGGAATAGATACGTAAGCATAAAAGGCGGACTTAGTGCCAGATCGCCATAACCCTTGGAAAATCGTACCTATCGTTCCATGCTGGAGCTGACTCTTTTCAGTGTCAATACAGTTCTGCGTGACCTAATTACGGTTGGGGGATTATCTCACGATTTAAACCTTTACTTTTTACTATGAGACTAAGTTAATTAAACTTAAACTTAAGTGTACACATAGGAACGGGTGTAGATTTGGTGGAAAGAGCCCTAACGTTTGGACCTGAGCCAAGAATCCACTTTGTAACACGGTAAGAGAGCTTGACTACTTAGTATTAACACGGACTTTTGATATAATTGCTTGTTTGTTTCAAGGTTGAGACATATGGTTTTTTTATTGTGACAATTAAATAAAATTCGGTAAGTACGTTGGTAGCAACTGGATGAGAATTGCCGAGAATCGACTTAAGTGGCGTGCGATTGAAGAGGCCTATGTCCATTGTCGAGCAGTAGACTGTTGCAGGCTGATGACGAATTACGTTTGAAACCTACAAAGCAGGAAAGCCCCATGACGACATTAAAATAATTTGACTGGTTCCTAGAGGTTATTTTGAGTTGAAAAATAAAATGTAACAAATATTTCTGATAAAAACAAGCTAATAAACGCGGGAGCGGAACACATTTTGAGACAAATTGATGTTTCGTTTTGGTAGAAAATGCTTGTTCAATTCAACTCCCCAGACTCTCGCGCCCCATTGCCTTGATGTAACTCATAAACCATAAAAAATTAAACAAGAATGGGCCAATGGGAACACATTTATGGTGAAAGGGCTGGAAAATTACCGGGTTCCTTACGTATACGTAAAAGGGATGTGATAGATGTGACCATTACACGGTAAATATGGCCCTAGTAACCCCGGAAATTTACTCCCCTCTGTATGTTTTAGGGAATTCCACTTTTGACACATGTTGTGCTCCCAGGTATGTAAATATTGAAGGACAAATATGTACTTCAAAGAGATTTTTTTTCGTCGTTTTGATTGGTTCTGCATATTCTTTTTTTTTATTTGAATTGCGGTATGCCAGGGGAACGTTGAACGTTACGAAATATTTGAAATTCTTTAGAATATTTCGAGTCAAGTGCTGATATTTAAATTACCATCCGAATTTTCAAAAAAATATATGTAAAGGTTGGCCCAGAAACAGATTTTACAAAAAAAAAACTGTATATTAATCTACTGTATACCTACCAAAGCGTAAAACGGAATGCATAATAGAAATTTCATTGTTTTTATGTATTGTATGTCGGTAATCGATAATATATTATACCTACTTACTATTCCACTATCTGGATAGGAATACGAATCTTCAGCTTACTTCAGAAAAGACTCGAATTGAAGCACCTTAGAGCTTTTCTATAATGTGCTAAAATTTGGTAGGTTCAACTAGATAGGCATAGTTTACACTCCAAACTAACCCAAAAAGAAGCATTTCCGGCGTCAGTTTGCGACCTCACATCCTAAGTTATTTCTCTTACGTTATCGCGACTTCAGATGAAGTCGCGATAACGTAAGGACCAGGGACTGACAAGCCTAGATAGGCTTGTCAGTCCCTGGCTGGGCGCCAACTAGTGCCCTGATTGCGCTCCGGTGGCGCCCCCTGCATTAATCGTTGTCCACACTACTTTTGCGAGCCTAGCTGCAAGGCTGATTGGCAATGCTGTAGTGTCTTTGTCGAGAAAAACTGTTGCAGTGGCGATGTTAGATAATTTTATAGAAGAAGCCAACTTAGATACGTCTGAAAAGTTGTAACTTAAACAAGGAGATGCCAAATGCCACTTTTGTTTATGCAAAGTCTTCGCTGCGCCACTGGTGTTTTTAAGAGAACTATCTACGAGTTAGTATGGTTTTTTTGGCTTTTAATTAGTGGTTAGGTGCACTTATGGTACAGAAAAAGTCATACTATACAATATTTTATGTTATGGAGTTTGTGTTTTTACAAGCTTCTAATTGACCTCTAAAGTTTGCATGTAAGTATGTATGTTTGTTTAGGTCAAATGCCACTGAATTTTAAAACAATTATGGCCAGCCGATTGAGCTGAAATTTTGCTTACACGTATAGTTTGTTTTCATGGCAATAGGGTCGCATCCTATCACATGGGAGTTAAAGATAAATAGGGAAGTGTGGGTGGACTATTCTATACATCTCTGCCTAACTTTTCTGGGATTACAGGCGTGATGTTATGTATCTTTTTTTTACGGAAGGGAAACTATCAAATGACCCCTCACGCTCTGGGCGGAGCGAAAGGGAGTGTCATACTTGTACTGACTAAAACCCATCCATATTCCTTCTTAGCCCTTTGTATTCCAGGGCCACGGCAATTCTCTTGAACAGTCCGCAGCCCTGGCAGGCATTCGGCCCTATCGGACCCCTTCCGATTTGCTGACATCACCTTGAGGCGCGCGTGGAACACGAACGCGCCGTACCATGTACTTCAAATTTAATTTTAAAGCAGTTGTTGAGTGATAATGTTATGTACCTGCCATTTAATTATACTCATAAGATCCTTTGAGGCGTTTCTGTGGTAAAAAATTAAAATATTCAAAATCGTTATTGAACTGTATTCTTCACAAATTACGAAATACTTCGAAATTGGTACAGAATAACTTCAAAAGGGTAACAATTTATCCCATTACCCGATCATTTTCGGTCAAAGAGAAGACTCTTTCAATGTATCCTCTTTTAGAATCATCTCATCATACCTTGTTTGACCTCTAATACATAAAGATAAATACAGACCTTTTATATTATAAACATAAATGAAAATAAATTCAAAGGCGATAGACTAAAATGGATAATGAAACAGAAAAAGAAGTTCTAAGACTACAAAGATCTGTAAAAGTTGTTTCAATGCTTTTGATTAAGAGTGTTTGCGCCTTATTTCATACTTACCTTCAAGTCCCTATTTTCCGAAACGATCGGACCGATTTTAATGAAATTAAAACAAAAAACATTTTCGAAATGTCTTTAAAAAAAAGATAATGGGAAATTTCTGTTTCTATAGATAATTTATAATCGGTCTAATTCAGCTGTAACACTATATTTACTTTTTAGACCTCTGTATCCTGTATAAGCTTATGAAATTTCATTAAAATCGGTTCAGTCATTTCGGAAAATATGGACTTGAATGTTTGTATGTAATGTCGTAAGGCGTAAACGCTCTTATGTCGTTTCACTTTGTAAGTACTTATGTACTGTACCTACTTGCCTACATTAAATAAGAGTTAGATTTCAGTTCTAACAGTAAATAATTTAAAATCTAAGTTATTATGCGAATTCCTACTTCTAGAGACTTGTAATAACTTTGTTATTACATTAATTAATATAGTCTATTTTAATATCTTTATTTGCATGTAAACATTCCAATTCATTACTTAATTAATCTCAGCACAAAATGATTAAATCCTGTAGTCGAAGCATCGATAAGTGTAATTAATTAATTGAAAATTTCGTTGAGTATCCTACTAATATTATAAATGCGAAAGTTTGTGAGGATGGATGATGGATGGATGTTTGTTACTCTTTCATGCAAAAACTACTGAACGGATTTGGATGAAATTTGGCACACAGGTAGGTTAGAACCTGAATTAACACATAGGATATTTTTAATCCCGATAGTGCGATCCCATTGGACAATTATCAAACTACACGCGGGTGAAGCCGCGGGCACCAGCTAGTTATTAATATTTTTGGGATGGGGGCAACAAAATTAAGTACACACGGGGACCAATCAAGTTATATTTCCAGTATAGCATGGCATCGCTTTTAGATTTCTCGTAGTACAATGAGAGATCTAAATCAAATTATTTTTATTTCACATAGGCCTACATGGGCACTTGTAAAACGGCGACAAAAAGGTGCTCGGTTCGGGTTGGTCGTTTCCTATGGAGAAGAACCGGTGAGTCTCCATGGTTACTCTTTTAAAATCATTTGGATTTACAATTTTTCTATGTTACAGCGTTAGTACTTAAGTATGGGAGGACATCGTAGGCCCGACAATAAGTCGTTGCTTACTACAAAACGTAGAACAAGATAAATACTTACCAAGGATCTAGGAATCTATAAGGCCTAGGATCATAAACTAGTTCTGTATACCTTGATAATGCGCCGTGCCTACCAGTTACAGAGTAAATCATCATTATCATCATTAGCCTATAATGTTCCCACTGCTGGGACACAGGCCTCCTCTCTATGAGAGGGAGTGGGCTGTAATCCACCACGCGAGCCCAGTGCGGGTTGGCAGATGTCACATGTCTTCGAATGTTTAGTTCTAGGTCATGCCGGTTTCCGTACAATGTTTTCCTTCACCGTTTTTGAGAACAGCGATGATGAAATAAATTACACAAAGTAATACGCCTGCCTGGGTTCGAACCCGCGGCTTACTGCTCGTAAGTCGGGGCTGCCACCATTGGGCCATCGCTGCTCTCACAGAGTAAATTCCTCTTCTCAATTACAAAAGGATCGATCAGATGAAAGCTTGCCTTCTCATTGTGTATTGACGAATTTAGACACGATTTAGGGCCAGAATCCACTGAAGCAGAGATGAGGAGAGAGTTTACAACACATCCCTTTGTTGTAAACTACCGGTCAACGGAATTTCGCTATTTGTAAACAACTTATCGTGTCCGATTAGCTTTAGTGGAAACGGTTGAGCAGTGAGGAGAGGTGATGTCTCATGTAAAGGCTACCGGAGACGAGAAGAGACATAAGCGGCGTGCGGTGAATGGTGTACTGTGAGCCGTCTGGTAAGCGGTTTGCTGTGGATGGCCTGGCGGTGAGCGGCGAGCGTCTATCTGTGTGCTATGAGCGGCATGCGGTGAGTGCCGTGCGGTGGATATATCCTAGCTAACATCTCCGCTCCTCCCCGCTTTGTACATCTCCCCACAACATCGGTGGAAACACCACAGCTCTTAAGCATCTACCCTACTCTCCGCTTCGTACATCGTCGCATTAGTGGGGTCCGGCCCTTAGTGACGAATTTAGACGCTTCAAGTCATTAAGACATTTTAGATAAAGGAAAACATTAATGCATAAAGCTGTGATGTACACAGTACGTATCTATTAATTAAAAAAAAAAACACAAAATATATTATATTCTTGCCAACGAAGCGGTACATAAAAGCTAGTTTATACAAAAGTATCGGGGTCGATGATATTCATTGAATGCCAATGCAGGGTGGGTGCTTAAAATATAAGTGCTCTCATGAATTTTGCTTAGATACAAGCACTCTTATGCTTTCAAAGCATTTCTAAGTGTTCTCGAAGAAATTTCATACTTGAAGTTTAATACAGAAATAAGACCTTGTCAAATAGGCTTCGCTTAGTGTTTTAGATTTAAAAAGACCAGGATTAGGTGCTTGAGTTTATTTTTGGCCTTTGAATCGTGTTGTACTCTTAAGGTTACGTCTTTTGAAATCTAGAGTGATCTAAGTTTAAAACGGCATACATTACAAGTATGTTAATATGGGAGTATCTACTGTACCTAGTGTTTCTATAAATACCTAAAATCTCGGTTTACGACAGTGCGAAGACGTGACGAGGTGTATTAAATGAGTAAACAAAATTCCTTGTTAATTGGATAACGGAATCACTTCAGTGAACCTAGTTCAGCTAACTAAATAAACAATGGTAGATAAGCAAAATTACCAATCAGTATTGTAACAATTATAGAACTTACAAGACTTTTGCTTTATGTTTTTCGAATATTAATTCACCGCACACTAAAATGTTTGAGCCAGCTGATTACCTAGTAGAAGCAATATAAGGATAGAAGAACACTTCAGAAGGCATTGCTGAAAACAGCTTATAACTCTAAAAACGAGAGAGAGAGAATCGTGTTTTTAGTGCCTAACCTGTTGTCAAAGTTTTCTGGCTTGGATTAACATACCGTCGAGAAATATCTCTCAAGTATGTTTTAGTTTCCTCACGATGTTTTCCTTCACAGAAGTTAGTGATCATTCGACAACTCACATCTCACATCGCAATCCACTGTCACTTCGCGTAAGGTTCAAAATGACCTTGATTTTGTAGCCAAGGGAATTACCTTACAGAATGCCACTTCTTACGTCATCTCATACTTTATCTGTCAAAATCTCCCTGATAATTTAGTTCAACTCGCTGACACGCTCGTAGTGGTGGCGCTAGTGAAAATTCGAATTATCAACCGGATTTTTAGAATGCCAATCAAGAAACTCACAGCGGATTCAGATTCGAAGTTCTAAGTGAGGTCTTACAGAATCACACCGCTGAGGTGCGTGGCTTGTGTTCGAACTCGTGATCTATGACTTAGCAGTCCTACAGTTACACCATTAGGTTATCAATGCTAAAGCTCATCAAAGTGACCTTACGAAACAACAAGAAAAGTAAAAGTCACTAATCTACAAGAATAACCACCAACGTCTTACAACAATAGACGACATCTAACTGAAACTTCAACAGAAAAATGGTTACCAAGTTTCTACAACTTGTTATAATACAACCTAACCACCCAATCGATTGAAAAACATTGGAAGCCTAACACAGAATTAAATAAAGCAATTTTGTTTCCACGACCTTTTCTATACAAGTTATTCATGCAAAATATTACTTTTACTCAATCCAGGATTAGTTTTCTTTGTTCTTTTGTTGTTAAGACAAAGATAAAATAACTTGTAAGTAGGATAAGCAACCATTAATCTTATTGTGTGTATAGCTAAGTGTCGTAAAGGCCAGATTTCTGTCCTACTTTCGTTTTAGGTCTAGACTTAGAGTAATAGCTGAGTCTTAATGTTTGGAGGTTGTAGGTACGTTGAAAGTCTTTAGTTATTCTGGAAAAATGTAATTGGGAACATATTATCGACATTTCGAAGAAGGGACAACAAACGGCTTACTATTAGCAGATCAAATCGAGGGGGTCTGGCTGATATACTTATTTTCTCATAGATTTTCTATGATGTTGTGAAGTAGCCACGGGAAGTCTTGCCTGGTATCAGGAAGAGGTGTCCTAGAATCAAACATTCGAAGTTTGACATGTCACATCCCAACTCGCACGGAGCCCACATGGTGGGCTACCTACTCCTTCATACAGAGAGAAGAACATCGTCCAGCAATTAGAACGTTAACAGGCTAGTTATTTATTTTACTATTTATGTACACACAATAGACAACACAGGAAAAAACATAAAATATTAGAGTACAAAGGTACATTTCATATGAAATTTCTGCCAGCAGACCTGCGAAAGGAGAAATGAAAAAGAAATGTAGACGATAGTGTGTGAAAGAAGAAAGAGAAAAAAAGATTGTGCCTTACCTAACTTAACCTATACTATTACCTAAATATAAATAAACAAATAAGAATATATATACATATATATAAATCACAATTGAGAGGAAAGGCTCTTATTATGATTATGCTTTAAAAGTTTGTCAGTGAATACAAAAAGGATAAGTAATTTGTCTGGCTTGAAATAATATCTGTTTAATTATAGTCTAGTGTCAGCTAACGTTCTCTCAGGTTCAAGATTCAGGCATTTTAAGTACGATATTAAGGCAAAATAGCCACCTGAAGTTCAAGCAGACACATTCAAGAGACAATTTGACTCCCTAACACAGTTACAAATTAGACCAGAACCGTAAAACACGTAGGTCTCCTACAGTTTCATAACGTGTCGGCAATCGCGCCGTACGATTCCAACCCGAATTCGATGCAATAACACTTGGCACTGTTCCAAATGTGTCCGTGTAGGCAAATCGATTGGGAGTTCTACGTGCTGAACAAAATATAATTGTGAAGGCGGAAACTTCCTACGGTTGAAATATTGAACAAATATGTTTTCTGAATTGATCGGCGGTGTTTTATAAAGGGACGTTGTTTGGCCTCTCCGATTTACTGACTTAATATCCTTGAGGTACTGAAATGTTGGATTGTTTGGCTTCGAAATAAGAGTCAATTGGAAGAAAATTACGATAATGGCTGCGAATGTTAAGTTGTTTATTTAAGTAACGCACTTTTTATAATGAGTGGAAAGTGCAAATTCATTCGCTTTAATAAAAACAACTTGACACAGTAGCGTCTCGTTGAAGCCATATTATCACATTATGATTCTCGCTCCGTTCTTGATAGTTGCTATTCAAAAACCCACCCAGATCGTCTATAACTACATGCTTTTAGATACAACACTAAATAGGGTCAACACCATCAGGAATCTGGTTGTTACATTTGATGCTAAGCTCCTCTTTGATGCACACATAGACAATGTAGTCAAGAAAGCATCAAAAGCACCGTTTTATTCTCCGGGTGTCTTCCGAGTTAAAAAATATAAAGACTTTTAAAATAATATACTGTTCCTTTGTCCGTAGTCATTTGGAGGATTTTACCTATGCATCTCAGGTCTGGAACCTCAATTATAATGTCTACATAAATCGTATTGAGAGCATACAGCAAAAGTTTTTGAGGCATCTTCAGTATCGGTCTAAAATGTTTTTATCGAATTACACCTACCGTTGCAATAAAAATCATGTACATACACTCTACGAAAGGTGAGAAGTATCATAACTTGTTTATTTTAAAGATCGCCAATGGAACAACTAGTGTCTGTGTTCTTGCGTAGACCTGATTTATTGCATACCGCTGTGGTAGACACTACATACAGACGGAACTCGAACATGCTGAGAGCGCTTCGTATGAAGAACACAATCGCCAGAAAGCTGAATAAATTGAAAAAAAAATTAAGTGATTGCTTAAATTCTTCGAGCGATAATAGTAATTTTACTGTATGGTGTTATATACATATTTTATCTATTATCAATTTTCAGTTTCATATATTTTAATTACTACATGTGGAAACTTGTAATTGGCCATATCTTGTTTAAACTATTACTAACTGTCTGCTCAGCTATTCCTAAAAACAACAATTTATCTGTTTACCGCAACAGTTATATATTTTTCCCTTTATAGAAAAAGAGAAAAAGACGTTTAGATATTGAAAGCACCATGCGTGAACCCCTAACTGGTCCCTTTCTGGCTTTAAAAAGCTAAGAAACTGAAAGATTTTACCAGAATAGCTGTCATTTCAATTTGATGTAGAAAAAGCAGGCCTAAATCGAAAAGAAATAAAAGGACCCTTTTGAAATCGTTCATTTATTACCCTTAGTTTCTACACGAGATAAAATTCGACTCCCAAAGGGGACAAAATCGATAGCCTTCACCATTCGCGACGTTGAAATTCGACATAAATAGTAGACATTCAAGATTATATGTCCAGTTAAGAATAATACTAAAGTAGCGATTGCGAGCCAGCCATGTAAAACTTAAAATCTTTATAAAGAAAGAAAAATGGCTCATACTTTCAGAAAAACACTTTCTTTTTCTTTTACAGATATTATTTCGCACTTTTTTAGTAAAAAGGTATAAAAATATTATCTTTACAACTATATTTAATGTAAATACGTCTGAGCAAGAATTGCATGCGGTTTCTAAAAATGTATTCAAAATCATGTTTTATAACTTATTCCAAAGTAAGTAGGACCCAGTTCTTTAAAAACTTATTGAAAGGCCACACATTTTCTTTCAATCTTCCCAACAAAACAAACTAAGGTAAACCACACCTTATTTTCATTAGCTTTATACTTCTAGAGCTGCTTCCACAACAAAATAACGTGATAAAAAACGCTCAGAACAAATACATAGAAAGAAACAAACCAACATGCTAGAGAAGATGTTGGACGGAAGGAAGCCAGTTTTCCCTAATATCCTCAAACCAAAATAAGGTTAGTCATGTTTGTCTTCCTATTTAGGTCGGAATAGAGTAAATTATCATGTAAATACATCCCAAGCGATGTTTATTACACGCACGAACAGTTCCATGGAATAAACACAGTTGGCACAGTTCCAATTTCCGTGGACAGCAGCCTTAGTGACGTACACTAAATTTGTCAACATGTCAACTTTAGAAGCGCAACTTTCTAGTGAAACTCGTTTGGGGCGACACATTTTTTGAGTTACGTAAACAAGTAAAATTTACGCTCTCATCGGGGAATACGGAAAAGTTAAGTAGTTCAGTGTTTTGTTGTTGTAGAGCTCTGATTTTGCTGCCGAATAAAATGCATGTCATTTATTCGCGTAAACAAATCGAGAGGAGTGCCTTTTTTAGCTAGTGAAATATGGTTCACTTTAAGTAGGCATCGGAGGTATTTGTATGATATAGAGCGAAATAGGAATTATGCTTTTCTCACTACTCTGGTATTCTTTTTTTTTTTTCGTTTTAATCCAAGACAGTTGATTAAATATCTCCAGGATTGGTCTATCTTCACTGCCTTTGCAATTTTCTGGTAGTCGCCACTGGCTTTCAGGAGTTGCAGTGGTTAAGAGAAGGGTGAAGAGCATGTCCCATAAACAAAAACCGAGGGTAAATACTTAAGGTGTAACTTAGCTGTTGGTCATTTGATTTTGGCTCATAGTCACCAAAACTTAAGGAACTCAATGTTTATCACAAAACTGACTGTATCAACACTCAAACTATGTAGCTCGCAAGATACTTTAATCCAAATACCAAGTACCTACTTGATAGAAAGAGCTCGCGTGTTTAAGCCACATTGACATGGAGGTGTGAGGTGTTTAAATGTTTCTAATCAGGAACTGTAAAGCGAGACACACGTGTCACACCACGTTAAACACGCTACGTGTGTCGTTAACAACACTTTTGACGTGTTTAGTGTAACTATAGCTTTCTTTGTCAAGACATAGCTTATTATGCCTTATGACTGGGACTGTAGCTTCGCGTTTTTTTTTTGTATTTTGACTTTCAAAAGTGCCTGTAATGGTCTAATTGAAATAAATGCTTTGAGTATCTTGAAGAAAAACAAGGTATAAATTGTAAATATAGATATTAAATGTTATGGAAATTATTAAGTTATTTTTCCGCAATTAGATCCAGGCTTGAATGCAGTATGCCACACTTCCCACCCACCCTCAAAAAATGCACTTACAGGAAGTGCAATAATAAACGTGCAAAATGCAATCTCACCTATCGATAATATGTTTCGCCCCTTCACGAAGCATCCTCAGGAGATATTGATTCGATGATCATAAATACAACATGTAACTCGTTTACTGAATCGATTTTTATCATTTTTAATATAGGTAATTTAATACATTTTAATTATTTTTGGGATAAAAATCCCAAAAATAATTAAAACTACGGAAATTATTGTCATATTAACCCTGTACAGTCAAAACAAATTGCAATGGACTTAGTTTCTTTGTTGTGTGGAGCGGCGCAATAAATGCTTGTGCGAATGTGTGCGTAGTAGTATGACCATAACGTTCTCCAAGAATTGGTATAACTAATTTAATAATTAACAATACATGTTAAACGCAATACTCACATGGTTTAATTTGCCCCAATTATTTTTTGATTAAAAATTCAGTGTATGTATTATGATTATAACATAATATTCTAATTGGGGTGTTTGAGGGTGTGCGTTAATTACGTTACATGTTGTATAAATGATTTTTAGATGAAGATTCTTCTATTGTAATCATCCAGAACACAACTTTATTACTGTATTTTCGCCAAACAGTTATGTCATCATCATCATCTGCTAGCCTTTTCCAAACTATGTTGGGGTCGGCTTCCGTCTGACTGGATGCAGCTGAATACCAGTATTTTACATGGAGCGACTGCTTATCTGACCTGCACAACCCAGTTAGTACTGAGTAATACGATGCCCCTTGGTAAGACTGGTTGTCAGACTTCTCCTCACCTCTCGAGGCACGCAAAGTATGATAGTAGTTATGTATAATCCAAAATATTAAATAGTGAAATTTACAGCAAATATGCGTCTGAACCAAAGGCTCCAAAGCCACCCTGGCTATTTAAAGGGTTAGTCAGTATATTTCAATTATACCGCTTAGAGGTTTTTGTATTTGCTTTCCGCGCACGTTTGCTCCACATATTTTCTACATAGCTTACATTACACGCAGTCCGAGTAGAAACGCCTTGAAAAATGCAGCATGTACTCTAAAGTACATTTAACTCCCATAAAGCACGCATAAAGGACACGAGGGGAAATCTACAATAGAATGCTTGCCGATATTCATTCATAAAAAAAAAACATCTTATTTTCTCCTATCGAGAAACGAAAGTTAGATTGGCCTACATTCGTCGAAAAGGATAGCGTACGTTACTCGTGCGTGCGCCGAATTTGAACGGATTTATGTAGGAAGGTGTTGCAGATAGTTTGGCAAATGAAACTTGTTATTTGTAAACTAGCTGTGCCCGCGACTTCGTTCGCGTGAAATTTGAATTTTCTAAAATAGAAGTAGCCTAAGTTACTCTTTATTACATCAGCTATCTGCCAGTGAAAGTCCCGTCAAAATCGGTGCAGCCGTTCGAGAGATTAGCTGGAACAAACAGTGTCTCTCAGTTTGAAAATGTTATTTTTGTATATGTACCGTATATACCTTCATATGCATGTAGTAAAAAGCGATTATTTAATTGTTACAAACAGACACTTCAATTTTATTTATTTGTATAGATTGGAAAAATGGGTTGTTGGAAAAGGCTACCTGAAGCGTCCTAGAACAAAGGCTTAGCTTCACGTAATAAATAGGAGCTTACAAAACAAAGAGATAAATCTCAAATGTTCATCATCTGCCTACCTTTAACCAATATTTGGATTGGATCTAACCAGATGCGGGTGAATACCAGTATTTTACTTGGAGCGACTGCCTATCTGACCTCCACAACCCAGTTACTGGGTACCAGGATACTCCTTAGTAAAACTGGTCTTCAGACATTCAAGCTTCTGACTACCCGTATCAACTGTTTAAGATCTACAAATGACAAACTGGAACCATCAGTTAAATGAGCATTCTGAGGCTCAGATAGGTCTGGTTAAGTAAAGAAGGATGATCACCCATCCACGAAAATACCCCGGCATTAGTTCCTTTACATAGCAGATCTACACGTGCGGCTGTTATTATTTAGCCAGGAACCCCTGCAGAACAAAGGCTTTAGCATCACGAATAAATAGGAGCTTACAAAACAAAGAGGTAAACGTCAAACTTTCCTCTGCGTCTATAAATGCCTCTATTCGCAAACAGTCTGCGTCACAACAGTTTCATTTCGTCATAAAATTTTCATTGACTCTTCCCATTTCATTTTCATATGGCACGGTTTCCTGTACATACATAATTGATTCGTTCATTTAAAATACATTAAGCAGGGCACGATCGGTGCTTTGGTGGTTCGAAGGTAATTTCCGTGGCCATCCGGCTACCGGAGCGCGAACATTTTGTGGTTATGTGTACCTTCGTACGGTAATAATGGCACACGGTTTATAATTAATTTCGTGAACAGTACCACGGTGTGCCCCGTTCATATTTGATCAGGTGATTTTGCTCTGACGTGTTTTTAATTAAGGTAATGTGCGTGCCTAAATGTGTTTCGTTGTCTCTGTTGTTAATTTCCTTAGCGAGTCCATTATATAAACAAGTTCATGAATAATTAATTTGAATATCTGGAGATAAAAGATAAAATGAAAACATTTTTTCATCTACTTTTTTATCCCCACGAAAATAAATTATTAATTCAGGTTGAAGAGGCCAGATCAGTCACTCCATATAAAATACTGGCATTTCACTATGTTCGGTAAGACTGGAAGCCGACTTCAACTTAGGCACGAAAAAGGCTAGACAGATAATGAAGATATTTAATGATTACCTAACTATAATCCATACTTCCATACTAATATTATAAATGCGAAAGTCACTCTGTTTGTTTGTATGTTCGTTTGTTTGTTTGTTTCTTTGTTTGTTACCTTTTTGACGACTAAACGGCTGATCGGATCTTAATGAAATTTGGTGTGATGGTAAGTAGCCTATGTCCTTCCCCAGGTTGAAATCTATCTTCCTGCCAAATTTAATTAAGATCCGATCAGCCGTTTAGTCGTGAAAAGGTAACAAACAAACAAACAGAGTGACTTTCGCATTTATAAAATTAGTATGGATATATATACGAGCGAAGCCACGGGCAAAAGCTAGTTATTTGGTAGGTTTATCAAGCTACATGTCATGCATAGGGCTTGATAAATTTACCTTAGATAATAAATTATTATACTGTTATAATAGTGTCTACTAACATAGTTTTAAGCAATTGTGTATACTAACATTATAAGGACACTGTTGTCTGAAAAAAAAAAACTTATTTATTTATTTTATGATAATACTAATTATTTTCAGACACGTACAAAGAATATCTTAGACGAATACTTAAAACCTATCAATATAATAACAAGGCCATGCAAAATCGAGGTTAAGTTATCACCCACTATTAAATTGAAACCAAAGCCTTGAATTTGGCCCTCAAATTGATAGTTCAAGTTCACCCGTCAATTCCCAAACTTGAATACGCTGTAATGAATTTTATATTTAAACGTAGCCAAGAGAGTAAGCCCCTTGACTGGTATATGACTCTTTTAAATATTTCCACCTTTTTACGCTACTGAGAAAAAGAGGGAGGTTATGAATCCGACTAGTTATGGATGTACATACGTGAAAAGTTTGTTACCTATATGTATTTTAGGAAGAAGCAGTTTGTGGTACAGTTTTATGCACCGTATGAATCATTGACATATCAAAATTCACTCGGTTTACGAACCTACGACCTACGGGAACGCTACGGCGTAGCCTCGTAGGTAGTTTTCATGTTCGCGTAGCTTGGCGTAGCAATCACCTATGAAACTTATTGAGTGTTTCATTGGTCTTGTGGAAACTGGGGTAAGGCAAAGTGTCAAAGTATTTTCCTACCCAGAATAGATCAGTGGAAGACTAGAGTCTAGATCTTTGTTGTCAATGGCTTTGAGATTTTTTGTAATTTGGGACTTTAACTAAGGTGGGCGTGTATTGCAAACCCTAGACAAAACACAATCTTCAAAGCTCGCAGACAAAACATACCTCATCAAATCAAACAAAAAACAACCTCACAATTACAAAAACACCTAGCTCACATTCCAAACAAAAAACAGTGACAGTGAAAAAGCAAAACTAAAATAACCACACCGCCATTTTGAGCACAAACGTTTATTATACTGCCACGAACAGTCAGTAGCCAGTAAAAGCTTATTCCACAGTCGCATTAAGATAATATGAAATAACAAAGCAAGCGAACTTTGTGATGCACTTGAAAAGTTTTTTTGTGATTTATAAATAAGGTAACGACTGGAACAGACTTTAATTAAATGCTTATTTAGAAGGAAAATTGCTGTAAGTTTGGAAATCTCAGGTACTAGCCATACGAATATATTCCCGTCTTGACTAACACCAAATAAAAATAGAATAGTAATAGCCTTTACTTCCCTACATTTTTTTTTAACTTAACCTATTAAAAATATTAAATGAGTAAAGGCAAAGTTCCTTCCATCACCGCTGCTCTCAAGACGGTGAACGAAAACATCGTGAGAAAACCGGCATGTCCTAGAAGTAAAAATTCGAAGACATGTGACATCTACCAACCCGCACTGGGCCCGCGTGGTGGAGTATAGCCCAATCCTAGAGAGGAGGCCTGTGTCCCAGCAAAGGGAACAATATAGGCTGAGAATGATGATGATGAAAATTCCTTCCTATTGACACTCGCATGCAATATTTTCGTTCTAAAAATACAAAATGAAATAATTTTGTAGCTATCTGTAAGTTACATACCATTGTTTAATTTTTAACAAGGAACTCATGACGCTTGCTCCATATTTATATCTCCCTATAAATAATTGAAACATTGTGTAAAACCAATTCGCTAAGGGGAGAGTTAAACCATTTTAGAAGGGGCATGCACCCTTCATTAAGTATGTACCATGACGATCTGTAAATCCCTTATATTATTGCTTTGCGTGGTCGCGGGTACATGAAAACCATTGATGGAATTTCGGCAGAAAATTGGGGTTGAAACCCATTCAATTGGAAAAGGTTTTCTTTCAATTTTCTAAATTAAGTAGAGCTGATCGAACATTTCAAATAATTGGGTTTGTTAGGTTCGATATTAAGACTTGACATCGGAATCTACTTGTGTCTGAACTAATATTTGGGTACTTTAGTAGTCTGTTCCCAGATAATACTAGAGATCGAAAATATCTGCCAGCTACTGGCCTATCTAAGTGTAATTTCATGGCTCTTCTCGAAATTCTTTTAGACAACCGTGAATTCAATCATGGTTTTTTTTCTGTTACCACAAAACTATTCGGGCTTCAAATAAGAGAATCCGATACATTATTTTTATAGTTTTGGATGGGAAATTATCAAATGACCACTCCTGCTCTGGGTGGAGCGGAAGGGAGTGTCAGACTTGTGCTGAATAAAACCCATCCATGTTCCTTCTTAGTCATTTGTGTTCCAAGGTCACGGTATCTCTTTGGAACAGTCTCAGTCAGTCACGGTATCTCCTTAAGGCGCGTGTGGAACACGAACGCGCCGTCGACAAGGCCTATCGTCATAAGACGGACGGACGGTGAGCTAGCCCATTACTCACCGTCCACAGGCTCCCAAGGCGGCTGGGACGTGAGGCTACCTCTCTCTCACGTTCAAACACCTCCTTCGCTAGCATGACGCTTCGCAGAAGGAGGCGACGGCTTCCCATTCCCTCTCGCTCCGGAGACCATTTCCGACCCTCACGTCGCAATTAACTCTACCCTGACTTATCATAGCTAAGAGCACACATAACAACAAAACATAATACGTGAGCTATAATACCCACATTAAAATTCAACGCGTAATTTCTGTAACCACAACCTAACATAATTTATGACGGCCATTTGAACCCAAAATGTCGTCTATTTATGTACGAAATAAACCCGAGGACCCGTCCTAGATAGCCGATGGTATTTCGATGATAATAAAATTACGAACAATTTTTGGGCCATCGGCCTACTTTGATATTTTTAGAGGGATCTAACGGCTTTGTAAATAAAATGTTTTGCTAAAGTTTGTGTTCGTGATTAAATATACCTAGTGGATTATTTTTTTGAGTAAGATTAAGTCGGAATAAGTTTCCTAAGTAATTCACATTATTAATATATAACAGCGATCATCCGATTTCCTCGAACAGCTAACAGACAGATTTTTCTTTATAATTAACTTGGAATTAGTTTCATAAATAGAATAAGGGGGTTATATTTTTATGATTGCTGTTTTCATCGAAATAATACTTAGGTAGTTTATTAATGAAAAGTTTTCTTAGTAAAAATCAGTTTGGAATTCGTTTAATTTTTAATTTAAATTGCCTGTTATCGAGAAGAAGGATGTACGTATATTTCTAAGTTCATCTAGTTTCGTACAATGTAGTACAAGGTGGGCAAAAAATCAAAATAATAAACCATTAGAACTTTTTTTTGAAGATCCGCTCCTTCAAACATATTTATTAATAAAACATACTCTTTGTTTATCATACTACAAGTAAATTCTCAGAACACAATAGAAACAAAATAAACTACAGCGCTACCGTTTCCTGTTAAGTACTATTCAATTTAATTCCTTATCATCCATAAATACAATAATCCAATAAAAAGAAAAAAGAGACAAGTAAAATACTGGTATTCAGCTGAATCTGGTAAGACTGGCAGCCAACTCCATCATAGTTGGGAAAAAGCTAGGCAGATGATGATAAAGAAAAAAGAGCCAATAATTTAACAGCTGACTGTCTCGTTTGTCTACTGGTCGTAGAACAGTCAGACTGGCGACCCGGTTCGATTCTACCAGGAATTTCTCTGTGCCTCGGAGTCTGGATTTCTTCCCGGTTAATGGCAATAGGCTCGCCTCCTACTGCATAGGACATAAACATAATGTGTCCGTAAGGATTGAGGAGCCACATCAGATTTTTCAAATCTGATCTCACCATTATTTAGCAGCAATTTAGCTGATTTTGCAGCATGAATTCTAGATTTACCAGCAAAATATATCACTAGTTATATTTCATGCAAACTCGTTAAGTAATAGATGAATATTTTTGAAAATTTTGTATCATTTAGCAGCAATTGTGCATATTATGTGCTAAAAATTTAGCTTCTGTAGCGTTAAAATGAAAGAAAATACAATACTTTTAGTATGGCTCCTCAATCTACACTCAAGAGGTGAATTTATACTTGATGTGAGCGATGAATTAATATATTGGACATAATGATCATTTAGCAGGTGTTATGTTTGTTTTTGCAGTATAGGAATAAAAAAGTAAAACAGAGTAAATTTTGTAGATGAACGCATTTTCTTTGGCTCCTCAATCCTGACATTCTAATTATATATGTTTGACTGTAGCCACCTGAGATCTCAACAGAATCTAAAGCCAGATATACTAACATTTAGCAGAAATGTCTGCTAAATATATCTGCACACTTCAGCAATGTATATATTTTGAATTCTGAAAAAACAATACTTAACTATTTTCTTGTAAATTCAGTGTGAAGGGTGACCATATTATACTCGTATTAATGAAACCAGGATTAGTAATTTATTAAATTTATATTTTCCTTTATTCCTGAATTTATAGTGAGTTATTGTCGTATTTCCAAGATAAAATAGTAGGAACGATTACGTCGCTTATCTTGCAATATACTACCTCCATAAAGACCAGACCCAGTGTAATGACTTACGGGTCCGAAACGTGGACACTCACGGTATGGTTGGTCCATAAACTCAAGGTCGCTTAGCACGCTATGGAGCGAGCCATGCTTAGAGTCTCTCTGAGGGATCGCATCCGAGGAACGAGGTGATCCGACAGAGAACCAGAGTAGTCGACCCAGCCCACAGAATAAGTAAGCTGAAGCGGCAATGGGCCGGCTATATTAGCCGTAGAACCGATGACCATTGGGGTAGACGTGTTCTTGAGTAACGTCGAACGCCCTCAGGCTCGGTGGAGCAACGATCTTCGCAGGGTGGCTGGTAGCAACTGGATGAGAGTTGCTGAGAATCTAGTTAAGTGGCGAGCGATTGAAGAGGCCTATGTTCAGCTGTGGATTGCGGTACGCTGATGATGACACTACCTCCATCACGGCATTTACGAACTCAGGGTTTGACTAAAGTGCTTTAGAGTCTCACCACGTTTCTTAAGCTAAATTACAGAAAATATCTATCCATAACATTATACAAGCTGTAGCTGCTATTTTAAGCTGTTGTTTTGCGTCCTAGTCAAATTCAAAGAGGTAACTATGCTAATGATTCTCGACCCGAATCAATCGAACCAAAAATAGGTAAGTTTTTTTTTTTTTCTTATTTACTGAAATCAGTAAGTGTGAACCACCCGCGTTTTAAACGTGGCCCGTCAGATCCCCGCCCTATAACCGCGTTTTCAGACATACGAACAATCTAAAACGTTTATTCGATATTTTTGTATGTCCTAAACCACTTCATTATATTTGTCGAAAAAAGGAATGTCGAAAAGTATTTCCAACTTAAAACTATTATGTCTTATTTGATAAATGGCAACGAAACAACCAAAAAATCAGCGTTTATTAATAACTAACTAGGTACAGTAATTTTTTTTTTTTAGCTTATTTATGGATTTTGTGACAACCTCCTGAATTTTGACGAGGATGCAAAACAACAACTTGTATAGAAACGAAATAAACATTAACATTGACCCACAAACGATTATTCCAATCTTGCATCTGTGCACACGTAAAATAATCTACAAATCTAATATTGGCAACCTCGTGGATGCAATAAAACCAGTGGCACAGTGCGCCGAAATTCAGCTCGCTCGCCAAAAATTTTCAGTCAGAATTCAAGGCCTTTATTAAAGCGAAAACACAGTGGTGCACTTAAATCATGCGAGCTATCTTCTGATTAGCATACATTGTTATGCACTGGCCACCGTCCTAGCGACCAGATTGCATGTATCTGCATAATTTTGTTAAGAACTCCGTATGGATGGCAAACGCCCCAGTGGGCTGTAATGCTTATAATTGTTGATAGGAGTGTGTGTTATTTTTAGTATGGTTTATCGTTTTCTTATTTTTTAGGCGGCAATGATCAATTGTGAAGCCTTCTTCGGAGTAGCAATAATTGAAATTGGAATTCGTAATTCTGAATTTTGAATGATAACTTTACATCTGCATATATATTTACGTGTCTTTAGGTGATAAATCATTTAAATATTTATCGCCCTTAACATGCGTAATTAGCCTATAATGTTCCCACGGCTGGGACACAGGACTCCTCTCTGTGATAGGGAGTGGGTAATACTTAAACACGTTTTCCGAGTTGTCTATTTTTCGAACAAAACATTTGCTTTCAATTCCTAGTATTTCGTTCCTTTTGATCTTTTGCTTGGCTGTGTAGAAATTAAAATTCTCCGAAAGCATATAATCAAAAGTCTACTTCATTCCCGGTGAATTGATTAAAAACTTCAATAACCATTTATTACAGCAAATATTTGTAGTAAATCATAATAAGTTCTATTAATAAACTTCAATATAAATGTAAATAAAATACTAGAAGAAAAACATAATTAGTTTTGTAATCCTCACTTTTCAGGAATATTTTTATAAGAAGTCTCAAAAGTGAATACTTCCAAAGAGTTATTTAAGTAGTTACTCGTCATAATTTAAAATTTACATTCAGCAAATAAATAATTCATCAAATCGTCCTTCTAAGGACAAGGACATTTTCTACCTTAAATAGTCTTCGCAAATATAGAACTCAGATATTCATGAAACATAAATAAGAGCGAAACAATATGAAAAAAACGGAGCCGTAATAAAAAGTGAGCAAGATTTAAGGACTCCAAATATCAAATATTCACACTGCGAATCAAATGTCAGCAAACTGGAACAGTAAGTAAACCTTGAGACGGGAACGTAATCCATTATGTTTACAAGAAAAACAAAACTTGTCTAGACGCACCTACATTTCTCAACGCTAATATCAGGTAAGGGTAATAAAACCCAAGCTAATAAAAGCTAGCAGAAGCTGAATAAAGCGACAATGGCGCAACTGGGCGAGTGCTGGTACATCCGGGAACGCGGTCGGGTCAAGGTCACGGCCCGCGGATCGATGCAGCTACGACGCCCGTGCTACGCCCCGCTACGCCGCCCTCGCCCCGCTACGCCACTACGCCCGAATCTCCAAATCCGCCAAGTTTGCGTTCTCAGCGCTTTTTAATTCCGCAAACCTGGATTTGTTCGCTGTTATTGACGTCATAATGTGTCGAGTTCCAGCCGCACTCTTATAATTTATTTTCTTTGACGAAATTGGTGAATAACGGTAAGTAATAAATATTGGGCTACCAGATTAAATTGAGCGAACGAGGTTGAAGTGGTTAGCTCGTCAGCGAAGTGCGGTAATGAATCTTTTTTATTGTGTCGACAATAGAAAGTCGTACGACATCGTTAAAAACACTGTAATTTGAGGGTTTGTTTGACTATCACATATTTTAATTTACTGTTTGCGTATGTTGGAATCGGGGACAAAATTGAAGTTCAGGCATAACCTTTATAATATTTTAATTTCATCCTGAAGCTCTTTATTCATAGCGCCTATTGTTCTCGCGCGCCGTGCCTCACAGCTATCCTCTTTTGTCTACGGCTTGGTTTTTGTAAAAACTTTTAAAGACACGACGGCTATAAAAGGAAATTGAGTAAAATTAATTAACAGGACATTTAAATGACGGCCATTAATTTCACATCTGGGCCCTCATAATCGTCGTTGAAATATGGGGCAATTAGGTTTTTGGTTATAAAATGAAGTGCCCAGTGACCTCAAAAAATTTAAAGTACCTTTGGACGTAAAACAGAATCGACTGGAATAAAAAAGCAGCCGCGAGCGAGAGATAACTAATGGCGTTGTTCCAAACTCGCGAAAACAAAAAACGACACAAAAATGATATATAGAACGCCCCCTACACTCGTACTGTCCAAACGGCCCTCGTTACATTAGCAAAACAACTTTATAGGCTTCGCGAATTAAAAAGTAAATCTGGTTAAATAATAAACGAATGTTCTGTTTACAAAGAGCTGTCAGATGTTTTGTCAGGCTGTAATCTTCCATCGGCGCAAGATTACACTGAATAAAACATTTGTTGAGCTAAGCTCACGTGAAAAATGCAAGCTGATTAGTAAATCTCCCGTTACTTGGCCAATTTGTAAGCTAAATTAGTTTTAAGGAAGGATTTACGTCGCTTAAGTACTTATCTGAGTTTAGTTAACGTTTATTTGATAAATTGGAGAAGAGTTTTGAGACAGTAAACACCTTAGTTTTTAAATCCATTGTACTTTTTCATTTTGAACGAAACTATGTTCTTAGTAATCAGCTCTTATGTGTTAAGAGACTTTTGTCTACTGTTTGGAAATGCTAATGTAGTAATCCTCTCAAGAAATGTGGACACTAACGACCGTTGTAAATGAACATAAAAACTATTGGTCATAACAAAATTGCCGATTAATGTTGAAATCAAGGAAGGATTTTCAACGTATTGCTTCAGCATAAAAACAAATTAAGAACATGGAATGTAGTACTCTATTTCATAGAACTACATAACGCCAACAATATTCCATACAATCCAGAAAGTAATACTATTCAGTAGGACATTGAAATTTGACACACATTGGAAATACCAATGTTTGTTATCTACTACTTCTACTGAATTCCGGAACTCCAGGTATACGTTTCAAATATAAAGTTACTACACTATTCAATAATAGTCCTTAGAGTCACCGGATTCCATACTACGCTTCTGGCGCTCAGAAATATATTCGTTACCAATATAGAATTACAACGCTATTTGCTAACAGATTCAATAGACCTTTAAATGGTTACTATCTATCAAAACCTATAAACATGGCTACAAGCTGTAATATTGCTCCTGATCACAGTCAGAAATACGTCACGCAAATGTAGTTTAGCTGGCGTGTTTCACGTTCATTACCATCAATTTGTATTAGCTGTTAATAGTAAAGGCATCCGTTCATAAAACTCTGTCTCGTCAATTCGTACACCATGGCCTTGAGAGTGACTTTACTGCCATAGCGAGCGACAACCCCACCCGACTCGAAACGGTCATGGTCGCGACGACCTCTGCATTATACAGAAGATGTCCGCTCACCTCCGGAGCCGGCGCTCGAATGGCCTTCTACACCGACGAGCTACCGAGGGGGGAGGGGGAATGTTTACCCTCCCACACCTCCCGCCCGTGCCAGCTGAGCAGCGGCACGCTATATTTAGGTTGCGCTGTAAATATTCGGTCCAAGTACGGAAAAGCTCCCACCTCCCCCGGCGCGGAAGGGGCAGGGAGACGTAGGTACGGTCCCGCTACATAAGCGGGTAAAAGTTGAAAGTTCACCAACGCCCCGCACACGAGTTCGCGCTGTTGGGGAACGCTTCTTTATTTAAATTCTATTGCAACTTGTTCGCCATTGTAGTCTCGGCTGAATTCGCTATGCCGACTCTAATTTTTCAATGTTGGCCGAAGCCCGTTTTTCTGTTGTGGAAACTTGTGCAATTGTTATCAGGATTTTCAATTTGTCGCCGTTGAAATTCGACACGTATTTGGATGGGTTTTATGGTTATTGCAATTGCGGTCCAATTCGGTTGAAACAAGCTTTGCAAATTATCATTGAAATGACGACGATACGTTGAACTGGCAACGGCGGCGATGCGAAATGGACACGAGTATCTCTTTACCGAAATTGAAACGGATTACTGTTCGGGTGATGGGCCGTTCGCGTGCCGATGTAATTTCTCCTATCATCATCATTTACATTCGTCATACTTACTGTTTATATGGCCTAAAAGCTTATGTAGGGTAAATAGGTTATTTAATTAAGGTTGTTCATTACTAAAAACAAAAGGATATCATCAAAGTCACAATTAAATAAATTATTAATACATTTAAATACAAACTGAAAACGGAGATAAAAACAGTCATGGTGTTTTCTTTTTCTCATCTTTCACGCCATGGGCTTTTCCGTCATTGGGTTTTATTCCATCAGGTTTACCTACATCGCGTTTTCCTCCATCGGATTTTCCTACATCGGATTTTCCTCCAAAGGATTTTCCTCCAACGGATTTTCCTCCATCGGATTTTCCTATATTGGATTTTCCTACATCGCATTTTCCTAAATCCGATTTTCCTCCAATGGATTTTCCTCCATCGGATTTTCCTACATTGGATTTTCCTATATCGGATGATACTCCATCGGATTTTCCTGCATCAGATTTTCCTCCATCGGGTTTTTCTACATCGGATTTTCCTCCATCGGATTTTCCTACATTGGATTTTCCTACATCGGATGATACTCCATCGGATTTTCCTGCATCAGAATTTCCTCCATCGGATTTTCCTCCATCGGATTTTCCTCCATCGGATTTTCCTACATTGGATTTTCCTACATCGGATGATACTCCATCGGATTTTCCTACATTGGATTTTCCTACATCGGATGATACTCCATCGGATTTTCCTGCATCAGATTTTCCTCCATCGGATTTTCCTACATCGGATTTTCCTAAATCGGGTATACCTTCTTCTTGGTGTTCAGGGTCTTCATCGAAGCCCTCGCCTTCTACTGATGTTGTGGTACTTGGCTCTGACGAGTAAATGTTCTCATCATAATCATGGTACAAGGTGATGACCCCTTGAGCGGGCCTCGTGTGTTCGTCGTCAGATTCGATGCCTATTTTGTACTTATCCCGTTCGTACTTAGGATCGTGGAAGCATACGATGTTGAATGCGCTGGATGTGCCTCCGAAGGCGATGCGCTCCTCGTGGCTGGCGATGGCAATGATGGTGCCAGTGGTTGGGTATGAACAGCTGATATATCTGTTGTGCAGGTTGATCACTTCCAAGCAACTAGTGCCACTTCCACCTATGACGGCGTACTTACCTTTGCGGTTGTACTGTAACAATATTAATCTGTTAATTATTAGCTACATAGCCTTAATGAACTGTGATTGATATTATGTTTATATAACTGTTAATCATGTATATTATTGATATATATGAGATACATGTGATACAAATTGTAATTGGGATAATTATAAGGTAGCTTTGAGATTGCGTCTCGATATTAAAACCTATGGCAAAATGTAAGTTATTATGTTAGTTTATTTGTACCTATTGCTGTTCTCAGTTACGTGTAGGTACATAATTATAACACTATTGGAGTCTCACGATATTTTGAACCAATTTTTTTTTGGCTAAGAATTATTATCTTAATTCATTTAACCTTAATTTTGAAATACCTGAAAATTGCTCCAGACTGGCTGGTTAAAACGTAAACTGTCCGAGTGGAAAATCAGTAAATTTAAAAGCACAGACGTATAATTTCATTAGCAATGAAATAAATTCTCGAAGCAGTCCGTAACTCGCAGGTGTTCATAAACTAAATTTATTTGATTTTCAGCAAATCAGCTGAAACGACCGAGAAAAAAATTGGATTCAAAGTATTTGATTAGTTATAAGATAAGAATTAGTTTGACTTTTGTACCAAAATGAGGACGTTTTAAAACTTGGCTCTTCGAATTTGTCGTATGCAAGTAAAACGAATCACTCCCCCTACGTCGATTTCCCTTTATGTCGACTCGTGATTTTTGATGGTTTTGATGCATTGTCTTTTGTTTCACCTCGGTGTGACTGTCACAAGTACAGACACTTACAAAACGAAATACGGCTGTGCTTTTTATTTTTAATAAAGTAATTTTTGCTCATCCGGTCATACCGTATTTTTAATAATACATTGATAACCCACCAACAGGTACTAGGCTAGCATAAATTCAAGGTGTTGTGTATTTTTATCAAACGGTTTTATAAAGGTTGCCCTTTTTGTTGTTTTTTCGTTTGGGTCAAATTTAGTAAGTGAATTTTGAAACGGTTATCCCCAATTCATTGGGCTGAAATTTTGCATACACGTGTTGGATGACAATACAATTTCATAACATACATGACTTGACCCTGCAGCCAGGCAGAGAGAGACAAAAAGTGCTCCTCAACAGTTGATAATTAAATGAATAAATACCTTATTGAATTCGTGCAGACCTAGTACTTTTTAAGTGTATTCACTAAAAAGACGATATTAGTATTTTTTTGTGACTACTAAACTACCCAGCGACGCTTGAGCGTTTGTTTAGTCAATGATTTAGAAAATAGCCTTGTTATTTATCTGTTAGAATAAGAAGACAGAATGGCAACTAGCTCCCAATTCGACCTCGCCGGAACCCTCGGATATTGTGTCTGCTTTTTAACATCCTTCATAACCCAAAAACGCCTTCCAATCTGCGGGAACGCTTTTTCTACTCCCGTCCTTCTGATGCACCTTGCAGGACGTATCAAAATCAAAATTCATTTATTCAAATTAGGCTGATAAACAGCACTTTTTGAACGTCAAAATTACAAGAGACAGTCCCCCAAAACGCCCGCCCTTCGTATCTTAGGAAACTCCTTAAATCCCCACGCCACTCTACCGACTTCTACTCATACTCCTTTACTGTACACGCTGGGCGGTTGTGGAATTCACTTCCGCCTGAAATCAGAGACTGCCAAACTGTTGCAGTTTTCAAGAGAAGAGTAAAAGAACATTATCCTTCCATTCCGTCAGATTTGCATAGGTATTTATTTTATTTATACATATTTTGTCTTCGTATTTATACGTAAGTTAATATATTTTTATATTGTATTTTATATTTTAAATAGTTTTTTGCTTAATGTTTTATGTATTCAATTATCTCTTCTTCTTTTACACACCATGTCTGTATGTTTCTTCTTTCGCAGGTATGCTGGAAGAGACTTCTTTAGAAATAAGCATCACCTTTGTACTTATTTTCTGTTCCTTTCTTCTTCTGTGTATTAAGTATTTTCTTTTCAATAACTCAATGATTCATATTTATGTCCGGGTTCATTTATGTGGGTCAGACGAATATCTCTCCTGAAATGAGCTAAAGTAATTTATGTCCTCCGAATTAAGAAATATTTATTTTTTCCAAGGATGTTTACCCTGTCAGTAATGTTTATTACTATAGTATAAGACTTGACCGAAATAACTCAGCAAATAATCCGGTATTAATCACCGTGAAAAGAAAAGAAAAATTACGGTCTACCATCATTTTTCTGTGGACGTTATGTTTATGATCTATGATTTAAATCATTATATTTCAATTACTTTGGTTTCCTTTTTTTTTGTTTCGTACCTCACTTTGTCCTTGACCAACACAATGTTACATCCTGCCACGAATATGTCATATATCCAGGATAGATGAGCTCATACTATTGACTACTTATATATATAAATTTGACTACTTATACAGGGTTATTTGTAAAACACCACCAACCTCTCAGGACTACGTTACCAACATCATAATCAACAACTTTTGTTGTATGACTTTAAAACAATCGTCATATTTTAGTTCATCAGATTTTCGTACAAAAAATAAAAATATTTAAATTGAACGCTCTAAATGATACGAAGTCTGTGCGAAGCAAAAGAAAGCGATAGTATAATAACAAGGGGAGCATGGTCATAACATTTAGAGCGTTCAATTTAAATATTTTTATTTAAGTATGAAAATCTGATAAACTAAAATATGACAAATTTTTAAAAGTCATAGAACAAAAGTTGTTGACTATGATGTTAGTAACATAGTTCTGAGAGGTCGCCGGTATTTTACAAATAATCCTGTATACGTATTGACACCTTTACCACGAAAAAATTACGGAGAAGCACATCTATTTTTTGTAAAGTAATCTTTTGTTAAATAAACCTGACTACAACTTAAACAGCAACCAACACTATTTCCCTTATAGCATACGATAGTGCACTGAACTTGCTAATGTTAAATATACGACGGCAAATTACATGAAATCCTCGGCATGAGTTGACTTTATCTGAGGGCAACGCTACCTGAAACCCGCCCTAAACGTGATATTTAAGAAAACATTACCTTTGCTTACATGTACAATGAAACTCATAGATAAACTAATGTAGTTTACTGTTTTAACAATGTACTGGTGCTTGTAGGTATATTTTGTGCTTCATTTTAGTTTATGGTTGTGTTGGTACTGTTGTTTGACGCGAATGGACAAAATAATAAATGAGTAGGTACATAAGAGGAAGTCTGAAAGTGGCGCCGGTGACTGAAAAGTTGTTTGGTAATCGGTTGGCTTGGTATGGCCATGTAATGCGGAGGAATGAGGAAAATGTCGTGAGGAAAGTTGTGAGCATGAATGTTGATGGGTATTTAGGGGTATGAGGAACAGGGTGTAAAGTTCTTCATACCCTTTAGTAAAGGGAGGATCCTCCGACCAGGCAGGTGTTATGTCTGGTGGGCAACTGCCCGATAGTTGTTATCGGGTTTCTCTATATATACTGAAGTCGATGTAAATTTTGCTTGCGACTTGTAGGAAATTGATGTTAGTTCCTCCGTCGCATCATAGATGGCGCTGTAGACTTTTTGTAGTATGTTGCTTTTTGTGGTCCCTACAGGTATAAGAGTAGAGGAAAACCAAAGAAACGATGGATGGATTGTGTTAAGGATGATATTAAAAGAAAGGAAGTATCTGATGAGATTACAAGTATTAGAGAATATATGGAAGAAGAATTGAGACATGCTGCGCCTATCCCAAATAAACTGGAGTCGGCGCACCTGTACGTTTACCATGAGTTTTAACAATCTATACTCGCTAGCGTCTGTAGTTAAAAAAATGTATGAAAACTTTTACAGTGCCTCTAGCGGATAGTTGGGAACTAAAATGCGCAGTATGAGTCACAAATCCCATAGTTATCTATCCTACGTCACCGTGTAGTAAACTAAACTACAGTGACTGTAGTTTGGGCTTCATTTGCTTAGAATTTGGTAGTAAGCACCAACACAGCTCATGGTACCATTGAAAAAGCTAGCTGTAGTATTTGCGTATTTACGGAACTATTGCAGTTACGTCAAGCGATCTAACTATGACAACTCATGGTAGACGTACTGGTTGCAGGATCAATTCATGTCTGTCTTAAAACTGTAATGTCACCAGAACCAAACGAGTGTGCAAAATTTGTGTGGGAACTGGTTTAAAATTTAGTATCAAATTTTTCCAACACATACTAACTAACCAACTAACTAACAAGGCAAGTTACATAAAAGCTTAAAATAATAAAAAGACAGGCTGCGCGCCTAAAAATGAATTTCATTAAAATACAGTCGACGTGGCGATGCTTTAGGGAGGTCCATAACCAGCAGTGGTATTTCTGCTGACCATCCAGACCTCATCACCTGGTCTGGAGCCGAAATCTTTTTACCCGACTTCTAACAAAGGAGGAGGTATGGGTCATAACAAACCTGAACACAATTTGTGGTAAAAGCTCAACGACCAAAAGCCAAACCCAGTAACAAAAGTACGAAAAAAATCTTTGACGAATAACCTGTTGTAAGATCGAGTTTACAACAGTACCGACAAATATCAAGTGTATCTGACTGGGTAGCAACCCCAAAATCCGAGGTTTATTCTGCGGTTATTGTATTTTCTTACCAAACAAGAGTTTTGTAAGGAAATTTACTTGTTAAGGTAAAGTCTTAACTTTACATGTCCGTTTGTTACATGGATTTTGTATGAAATCGAATAAATATTGGTTTTACTTTGGCTCATTAATGAGCAGTTTATATTTGTCTTTGACAAAAAAACTAGATAAAAAAAAACTAGCTAGCCTTAATAAAAACCTGATAATCACTTTAATAAGAAACTAGACTGCAGTTTTGACGAAACTCTGATTTGATAAGAAAACGCCAAAGAATAGCTTTCAAGAAGAACTACCTTTACTTAAATAATGGTACTTGAGATCTTTAGCAGATTGTTTTAGTCTTCAAATCAAAGATCTTAATTTAACGCAGAAGGCAGTAAAGATTATTCTAGTTTAAGCTTGAATATTAAACATTGATCGTCTAGTTAGACAAAGATCAGCTATTGGTTAAAATAGTTTCCAACTAATATAATTATTTCAACTAACCAATTTATGCTCACAATACACGGTGTAAATCACCTCATCACAAAGCCGTCAACCAAGCATTCTGTACATGAAACTAAGTAACTTTACGAAAAAATTATTGCTGGGAAACGACTTTTTTTTAGGGGGTGTAAAATCATGTTTTGTGGTAGAACTCAATGTAACGCACTCAAAACATTGTGCTGATGGACGGATTGAATAGTACGGGGGTCGTGGAGGTGTTTAAAATAAAAATCTTACATTAAAAACTTGTATTTAAAATATGTTTGTCAAAAAGTTGGAACTTTGACCCCTAATATCTCCGTAACTAGATGGTTCCCAGGTATGGTGTAGAACAAAAAAATGATCGCAATGACAGGGAGAACCAGTGCCTTTCGGCTTCGTTAAGAGGTGTTTTACACCCTTTATACAAGTTGCTAACATTGCCTTTGTTTTGATAATCAACGTTCTGTTCCAATTTTAGTACATTTTAGTAATTCTACAACACATTGCCAGCCTCCATGTTGGAAGTTTAGCCTGGATCTAGAACGATAGCAAACTAAAATGACAAAGCCAGCGTCATGACATTCGGGTTATCTAAGCGAAAGTTAAACTAGATATGAACGACTAGTTCACAACGGGGTGGAAAATCTCGCTAGCGAAACTCTCCGGGAAATGATACTCTAACAAAAATAAATATCTAGGATATTCCGGAAAATATTGCTAAAACGGATGGAGCTTTTTTATATATTGGAATTTTTTGTGCACAGCGTTTTTCCAATTGAAATAACTTGAAAAAGTACATCCTGAAAATAGTCGGTTGTATTAAATTGGCCGTCACTCAGTTAGATACAGATAAAGTAGTAGTTCAGTATTTTACGTAAATAAAATGCGTTATTTAAACATCAAAAAAAAACCTCGCTAAATCGAAACGCATTTTGATACATGCGTTTCTATTTAGCGAGTATAGCTTTAGAGCCCTTTTCTCCCCATTAGAACAATAGTGTCTCTCCATAGCGACAAAGCAGTCCGAAAAAAAAATGCATGATTACGATCATGATTTCGAATAATGGAAAACTATTGACACTACTTAGATTCTGAAGTATATTCTACAGTGAAAGCTTGACTATTAAATCAAGAAAAATCAACACTCAAAAAATAAATTGAAAAAAGTCTATTCTTATGACCATCTCACGCTATAGACAGTATTATTGACACCAAAAAATAGGCTAAAAATGAATTAACTATGTATATGCATCATGAATATATTTTAAGGCTGTTTAAATTAAGATCTATTTTGGTATCCATACCAAAATAGATCTTGATTTACCTAAACTTTGCTCAAATCAAATACCTATATGTAGATCCAAAGCAATTACATTCGCAAAACTTTTGTTCGTTTTACCGTACATACCTCCATTCAGGTATTTTGTTGAATCAGCGAATATGTACAATAAAAGGAATTCTGTGTATTCGAATATGCGCTGTGCACCGAATCGATTTTGACAACATTTCAACGGTGTAGCGTTGGTAGCTTATTTCTTTTCAAACTTGAAACTGGCACAAACTATATCCAGAGGTAAAACGTTTCCTTTATGCGGAAATAAATAGTTGTATATATTGGACTTATCTACTATTAATGCTTTTATTAAACTTGCTTTTGTTAGTGGGTATGTATTGGGCAAATCTTGCAACTGAATTTCAAAACAGTTCCCACAGCCGATTGAGCTGAAATTTTGCTCACACCTTTGGGTCTTGTGATGATACATTTTATGAGAGGCTTAATACTGCAGCCAGAATCGATACGACCCTGGCTGCAGTATTAAGTCTTAAGTCACGAGAGAAGTCCTCAACGGTTAATAGCACGGACACGAAACTTTGTATAGGTACGCGTTCAATTTTGATAATCATTTTTTTACATTTCAATGAAAATTATTTTCTTTAACATGTTCAAAACATTGAAGTTATTAAAAGCTGTTGGATGTAAATGAGAGCCTAGAACAAGTGACATTCGATGAGTGAAACAAAATGCATTGGATTGTAATGATTGGTTACGAAGCCGTCAACCAAGCATTCTGTACATGAAACTAAGTAACTTTACGCAAAAATTATTGCTGGGAAACGACTTTTTTTTGGTGGGTGTAAAATCATGTTTTGTGGTAGAACTCAATGTAACGCACTCAAAACATTGTGCTGATGGACGGATTGAATAGTACGGGGGTCGTGGAGGTGTTTAAAGGAAAAATCTAACATTAAAAACTTGTATTAAAAAAAAATACTTGTCAAAAAGTTGGAACTTTGAGCCCTAATATCTCCGTAACTAGAAGGGTCCGTGGTATGGTGTAGAACAAAATAATGATATCGCAATCGCAATTACAAGGAGAACCAGTGCCTTTCGGCTTCGTTAAGAGGTGTTTTACACCCTTTATTTTAAGGTGTGTCAACCTTAAGATATATTTAGGTGACGCTTATCATACTAATATAATTTGAACTATCGGCACTGAGCTGATCGACAGCTAACTGTCGATAAGCTGTGTGTGTGTTTAGTGAAACAGGAAAGGTCAGTGAACCTTTTAGTTAATGAATAAAAATATACGCACCGCTGTGGAATGCCAATATCGACAAGCGTAGATATACTCTCCGTCTACATCGAGTCTTCGATTCTGAACCCTGATGACGTTCAGCAGCTTCCTTGCTGTGAGGTCCCACACAGTTAGAGCATCAGTCGGCTGCCAGCTTCCAGCTAGGCAGTGTTCTCTCTGTGTGAAAGGAATAAGCAACTTTAGAAGATGACTGCAAGATTTTAAAACGTTTAGGTTTGGTTCATCGTCTAGGGCCCAGACTCCTCCAAAACGGAGACGAAAGGAGAGGAGAGGAGACGTAAAGAAACTGACCAATCACATTGATTAAAGTGTACTTCGCGCGTCTGTCGTCTATCCTGTGATTGGTTGAATCTTACACATCTCCTGTCCGTTCCGCTCGTCTCCTGTTTGATGGATCCGTCTTTGATGGAGTCTAGGCCTTATTCTGTGAAACATTGCAACTGCAGCAACAGGGCGATCCATGGAAGCGTTCTTATAACGTAACGAACGTAACTCGATGAGGATTGATATTCAGCAGCGTTGCCGATGCGGTTCGCTTGCGCGGTAGCCTTTGGAATTGTGCCTTGATATTTAAGTGTAAGAATAAAGGAAAGGCACTACGGCTGCAGGTCGCCTAATGGTAAGAGCTGTACTGCTAATAACATAATCAAATCAACCACTCAAATCAAGTTTTTTTTTTCAGTTATCTTCTCATTGGGTCCTTTTTGGTGACCTTTAATGTCGAGACTTCATCAATAGGGGATGATCACATTTTTTTTTCTTTGTCCTTCGGGTAGTTTATTGAAAAGTATTGGACACGTATTTTTTCTTTTTTCACGTGATCATAAAATAACGGAGATATATTGAGTTGAAATGGCGCATGACGTCACATGTAGGTAAGTTTTATACCTACTTGTGACGTAGTAAGCCCCCACTCTCCAAATTTATGAGTTTTAACTAAGTAATTTTTTGATATTTTGATAAAACAAAAAATACGTGTCTAATATTTTTGTATTACCTGACGGACAAAATAGAATGTCGTTTTCTTTACCCAGTCCGCACCCCTATTACAGCTCGATTCGAAGTTATTGGGTTATTGTGTCACCAATTAGGTCACATCACACATGTCTTTCCAATCCGCTGGGAAATTGATTTGAATTTTAATGAAACGTACGTTTGTATCTCCCGAATTGAATTCTGTTCAACATGATTCACCCTTGACCTTTACCGAAACAATACACGTGTAACCCACCTAGGTGTGAGTAGGTAGGTAAGTTATACCACCACAAACGTAAACCCTAAACGCAAACCCGAAACGCGTGAAAATCTTTCCCCTCCGGAATTGAGATAAAAATGTGGCATATTACATTTGTATTATGTGGCATATTACTTTCATGCTTTTACAACGAGTGAGAAGTGGAAGTAGATAACATAAGTTATACAAAATCTGAGACGGGATAAGTAGGAACTACGGAAGGTGATATCTGGGTTAAGATAGCATTATTGGAGGCTATCGAGGTATGATAATAGTTCAGTATCGGAAGTTTCATAAGAGAGCGAAATTCATCGTGTTTTTGTAGAAGTTCACCGTGCTAAGTATTAGGAAACTAGTATTGGATTAAAAGAAACAAAGATTTTATGTCACAAAAAAACTTGAAAATTATTTTCCAAATTATTCTCTCTTGCTTCCTTCATTTTAAATTACCTTTGGTTGACAAAAAGCCTTATTAATTTTTATCATGGCACTATATAAGAGCCCGTAGCCATATAGGCAAAAGGGAACCCTGAGGAAAGGGTTATAGATTCGTCCTGTCCCTCTGTCTTAATTTCAAGAACACGTGTCTTTTATCAACCGCTACGCAAAAGTGATATAAAATTACGAAAAACATAATAGGGGTGGCGCTCAATAGATGAAAGAAATATCTACGTTTAGCATATACAGGATGTAACGGAAAGGCAATATACATACGTGGGTGTGCTACAGGCCATCAAACTGAACATGTTTCTCCATCGGACAAACATCGTAATAGCGAAAAAAATATCATCTCCCCTATACATTTGGGTCGAATCGGTATTGAAATTTTGTATGGGACAGCAGATATTTTTTTCGCTGTAGCACACCCTTAAGTATGTATATACCCTTTCTGTTACACCCTGTATATATCTAAAATATTTGCTGAAATTTTTGATATCTGTGGGCAGCTCATACTTTTTATATTAAATCCAAAAAGAGCAACAAATGTTTCCTTTAACGTATTGAATAGCTGTTTGCCCGTCTTTCAAGTGTCAATGTGCGTATAATGAATAGTGCCCACAAAAAGTTAAAAAACGGGCCAAGTGCGAGTCTTACTCGCACACAGGGTTCCATAGCCCCAAACAATATATAATAACAATATTTTGAACGGTCATTCATTAGTAAACTTCCACAGCAAAACTAAATTAGTTTTTCATAGGAAGTTAATGAAAAACAAAGTTACTGCTGCGGTTTGGTGAATAAGTCCCATATCTCAAAAACTAAATATCAAATCTTATTCAAACCAATTTTCATTGAAAGTTTTTTTTATGTTCTTCATTCTCCTCTTTCTTTAGAAATTAGAGGGGGGGGGGGACACGTTTTACCACTTTGTAAGTGTCACACCCCGCACGTATAGGTTTGATGGTTTTTTTTTTACTTAGGAAAAGGGGAAATCCTTAATCTATATTTTTTTTTAATTTTTGTACAAAAATCGTTAAGCGGTTCACAGAATACATCTACCTACTAAGTGTCAGCTGTGTAGTCCTAATAGTTTCAGAATAAAGTGGCTGTGACATACGGACGGACAGACACAGACAGACAGACATGACGAATCTATAAGGGTTCCGTTTTTTGCCATACGGCTACGGAACCCTAAAAAGGTCTTGTTATGTGTGAAAATAAGCAGAAATTTCTATTCTAACAAATTCCCAGTAATTATTTAACTTCTGCACAATAGAGTATCTACCCACCACTTTATAAAAGCATTCCTGTTAATGTGAAAACCTGCCAAGGGCACTCGTGTACGTAAATAGGTTGACATTGACAAATTAACTAAATTATTCATTCTCGAAAACATGTTTACAAAATTTATTTTATTCGTACTAAAACATTAGTTACGACTTTGTATTGTGAATCCGATATAGCACCTAAGAGTACTCGTACTAATAGGTATCTATTTTTATGTTTTCCCAAATGATAAAGCTTTTTGAAGTTTCTTTTAGTAACTAGCTGTACCCGGCATGCGTTGCGATACACTTTTTTCTACCTACCCTATCCTATCTACCCAACCTTTCCTACCTTACCATATCTACCCAACCTTCCTACCTCACTACCAATACCTTACCCTACCCTATCTACCCTTCCCACCTACCTACCTATCCACCCTACCCTACCCTATCTACCCACCTATCCACCCTACCCTACCCTATCTACCCAACCTACCTACCTACCTACTTCCCTACCATACCCTACCCTACCCTATCTACCCAAACTACCTACCCAAACTACCTACCTCACTACCATACCTTACCCTACCCTATCTTCCCAACCTACCTACCTACCAACCTACCCTACCTTACTTACCTTTTAAACCTTCCTTGGGCAAATATTTCAAAACCAAAATTAGCCAAATCGGTTCAGCCGTTCTCGAGTTTTAGTGAGACTAACAAACGTCATTTCATTTTTATATATTTAGAAATCGTATAAGTAGATGTTGGATTATCATGTACGTAAATACTAAAGTGGTTTCATAACCAAAGCAATCAGTCACTTAGATACTTCTAGTTCCCAAAAACATAAAAACAAAGATTACCCCTAAAAATTCTCGAAGCAAGCCAATATCAGTATCCAGTCCACAGACAAAGTTGTACAGCTTTACAAACTAAAAATATCGAGAGCCCGTGCAATAATAATATTCTTCAAAGGCAAAGAACAACTATACAGGAGCATCAAACTTCATAACGAGGTACAGTCAAACACACTTCCAAGTTCAGACTTGAACAACGTAACACGTCTTACTGCTTAGAAAAATAGACGCTGTCAAAGTCAAATTTTTGGCATAGACTTTCGGTTGACTGTACCAAGCCACGACTAAGCTGTAGATGAAACACCACGAACTTGCAGCACGACAAAGCGAGAGTTTTTAATTAAAGGGAGTTGTACCGCTGCCTAAGACCTAGAGAGTTTTGTGTGAGATAATTTAAGACCATAATGATTTTAAAGTTTCTAAAGAAATGTGAAAAAGGTTGTATATCTCTTTAACGATACCTTGTTGTAAAATAAAAACACGTTGGTAATTCAAACATACATGTTGTTGAGATATTCCCATCTCTCTTTCGCTAAGGGGGATGTGTGGAATGGATAAAATTTGAAATGAGTACATAGGAGGAAGTCTGAAAGTGGCGTCAGTGACTGGAAAGATGTGTGATAATCGGCTGTCGTGGTATGGGCATGTATGCGGAGGAATTAGGAAAATGTCGTTAGGAAAATTTTAAGAGAAAAAGAAGACCAAAGAAACGATGAATTGACTGTGTGAAGATATGGCAGGAAAGGAGATGTATGATAAGATGACGAGTAATAGAGAAGTATGGAAGAAGATGACATGCTGCGCCAACCTCAAACAAATTGGCATAAAGGCAAAAGAATGATGATGATACATACTTATGGACCAAAATATCTTTGAACTTGTATCAGAAAAAATACTCCGCCCTATTTTCGAATGAGAGAGATAAAAGCAGCGGTGGCCCAGTGGTGGCAGCCCCGACTTACGAGCAGTAAGCCGTGGGTTCAAACCCAGGCACGCGCATTACTTTGTGTAATTTATTTCAACACCGCTGCTCTCAAAAACGGTGAAGGAAAACATCGTGTGGAAACCGGCATGTCATAGAACTAAAAATTCGAAGACCTGTGACATCTACCAACCCGCAATAGGCCCGCGTGACGGATTACAGCCCACTTTCTCTCATGGGAGGAGGCCTGTGGCCCAGCAGTGGGAACATTAGGTATAGGCTGATGATGATGAAGATGATGATTTTTGAATGGCATAATCGGAACGATAAAAAAAAAACAAGTTGGCTCACAAGGGAAAGTGGGATCCAGTCAATGTATATTAAAGAAAATCTATAAAGTTCATCTCGCTCTAGACTTATTGGATATTCACAAGTAGAAGTGAACGACCACATCAAAGTAGTTTACGCTACTTTAAAAAAGTGACATGGCCATGACTACGACTATTTCGACTTATCTTACTCTTTTAAGACTATCTTGAACAAAACTGGTCAAACGCCTAGTCGTGCGACCAAACTTTTTTCCTGGTCGGATCTTCTGCGGCCAAAAGTCGTCGAACGTGTATGAGGTATGTATGAGATCCCAAATAGTCGAACCTCTTAATGGTTTGTCAACGAATGATTCGTCGATCAGACATTATATTCACCTAAACAATCCTCGATATTTCGACTCCAGGCGCTGAGTCGACGTTTAAAAATTCAAGGTACTGAAATTGTGAGTGAAAACGAGCAAATGTTTTAATAAGTGGCAGATTATGAAGGCAGATTGCTTAGTAATAACAAATATGGATTATTTAATATTTTACAAGCAGTACTAAAGTTATGTATGCAGAATTCGGCTTGCATTAGTTATTTACTATCACTTAAGCGGTCTTTAGTGCTCCTAATAAAATTATGACGCCTAAAACAGTATTTATTTTTCAAAGAAAATTAGCTTGTTTGACTACATTTTGAGATCTAAATTATTTCGTATAGTTGACGTTGAAAGACATTATACGAGGTTTATTCAATCTAGCACTTAGTTTGAAGATTAGTTTAGTGCGTATGTATTAAAATGAACGTGATTTGCATAATTATTATACAATTGTGCACAAGGAAAATTTCGTTTAAAATGTTTCTATAAATAAAGCGGTATTTTAAAACGAAATGTCTATACTTTAAAGCAAAAGAAAATTTACTTGAATACGTTTTTCGTAACAGTAGGTACTTTTGGTAGGATTTTTATTTCGAAAATTTCCTTAACATTCAAAATCTTGAAGTCCCTTTCTTTAATTTCATTGCGTGTTGATAGGGCTGCATAAAAGAGGAATGTCTTTAAATGACGCTGCCTATTTGGTGGTTGACTTACACCTATGATGAAAATTCGAAGTTTTATAAAAATAATGAAAAAAGATGACACAAAAAAATGTTCACTCTTTTTCTATCGGAACACCCAAATATTATAATGGAAAATACCCATTCCTTGCTAAAAACTTTAGGGTAGATGCAGTTACGCTAGCATTTATGTAAATAAGTATAAGGAGAACAGATTCTCAGCTTGTGAACACAAGTTTTGAGTATCTCTAACATGAATTTAAAACGATGCTTCGTAATGTCACTAGGTGTCAGGAGAAAGCTGCTGACTACAAAATAATACATCACACCTGTAATTCCCGAAGGGATGGGCTGAGATATATTTTTTAAGTCCCATGTAATAGGGGCGAACCTATTGCCATCAACTCGGCACACGTGCAAACTCCGGGGCTGCTACAGAGAATTCCTTATAAAAAAACCCAACTCTCATTAATTCAGCATAATTATATTTTAATAATAATATAATATTTTAATTTACAATAGGGGATCGGACTGGGTAAAGAAAACGACATTCTATTTTGTCCGTCAGTCAGGTAATACAAAAATATTATACACGTATTTTTTGTTTTATCAAAATATCAAAAAAATACTTAGTTAAAACTCGTTAAAGTTAGAGAGTGGGGGCTTACTACGTCACAAGTAGGTATAAAACTTACCTACATGTGACGTCATGTGCCATTTCAACTCAATATATCTCCGTTATTTTATGACCACGTGAAAAAAGAAAAAATACGTGTCCAATACTTTTCAATAAGACGGAGAGAAAAAAAAAATTGGATTATCCCCTATTGTGTTCGTTTGTGGCAAAAATAAACTGAGAAAGTTTATACAATATTTAGCGGGCGTACAAAAATGCGTGCCCAGTTTCACAGATATGGGCCTCGGGCTTCGATGTTCCACATGAAAAATAAACCTACCTAAATCTGGAAACCTGTGGGTGGAAACCCTGACAAATTGTCTATTCGAGGAACAGGTAAACGAGTGGGAGTATTAGTTTTGTATGGACAGCAGAGATAAAAATACAACAGGCACAGGGGTCCTACCGTGACGTATAGCGCCATCTCTTTCCCTGGTAAGATAAAAACAATACTGTTTCGAAAAGGCATGGAAGGCCACCAGGTCTAACGCTTAACTGAGATATTGCCTTAAGTAGATGCTTGGTGTGAGAGTGGTGTGGTGACGTATCACGAGACCTGTCATTCCCCCGGCCACTGCCAGCAACAACACCTGGAGCGAAGCTGTTTTTTTTTTACGGATGGGAAATCATCAAATGACCTCTCCCACTCTGGGCGGAGCGGAAGGGAGTGTCAGACTTGTACTGACTAAAACCTATCTATGTTCCTTCTTAGCCCTTTGTCAGTCCCGCAGCCCTGGCAGGCATCGGCCCTCTCGGACCCCTTCCGATTTGCTGACATCCCCTTGAGGCACGCGTGGAACACGGCCTGTCGTCATAAGACGGACGGACGGTGAGCTAGCCCAATACTCACCGTCCACAGGCCCGCGTGGATGGCCCTCGACGCCCAGGGCGTCTCCCGCGGCGGCCCCGCGATGCTGTTCATGCACCGTCCTAGTTAAACATTAGGCCTATAGCATTTATTATATAACAAAGTTTACGTACGTTCAGGTCAATCGAATCACTGCAAATGTTAACGCCTTCAAAAGTCATAACGCAGCCAACGGAGCATCTCACGTCCCAGATCTGAAAGTATCCATACTAATATTATAAATGCGAATGTCACTCTGTTTGTATGTTTGTTTGTTTGTTACCTTTTCACGACTAAACGGCTTATCGGATCTTAATGAAATTTGGCAAGAAGATAGATTTCAACCTGGGGAAGGACATAGGCTATATATCATCGCGCTACGACCAATAGGAGCGGGGCAGCAATGAAAAATGTTGCGAAAACGGGGAAAATGTGACGCAGACGAAGTTGCGCGGGACAGCTAGTAGAATTATAAAATATTATAATTATAAAATTGACGGCACGGTTGGCAGTGGTTGAGCGATCGACTGCTGCGCTGCGTGTCGCGGGTTCGATCCCCGCACGAAACAAATATTTGTATGGCCTACAGATAGTTGTTCCGGGTCTGGCTGTTTGTGTGTGATTATAAATGTTTGTAAACGCACCCACGATACAGGAGAAAGTCCTAGTGTGGGGCAACGTTTTATTTAAAAAAAAAAAAAAAACAAATAAAAAACAAATTTAAAAAAAATGAATCACGCCTATCATCCGAAGGGTCTAACAGAGACGGACTTATAGTGATACCTATATTAAAACGTTAGGGATAACCTTGCATCTTAATTATCATAATTATCTGCCTAGCTTTTTCCCAAACTATCTTAGGGTCGGCTTTCAGTCTAACGGGATGCATCTGAGTACCAGTATTTTACATGAAGCGACTGCCTATCTGAACTCCACAACCCAGTAAATGGATATACCCTTGGTAAGACTGAATGTCAGACTTACCAATTTTCGACTCCGGACTGCTACTGAAAAATTCCCAATGAAACCCAAAACCCAAATTCTCAGCAGTTCCACTTTCAGACACTAAAGCAAATAGTCATTCCAAATGTTTTTTTTTTAAGTGAAACTTCTTATGCGACTTCCAAAAAGTTTAACGCTACCATGTAGGGGAAATATTTTGTAACACATTTGCTTGAAAGGGTCTCTTATTTCACCAATTTCAGTATCGTAATGTATCTCATTACGCACTAGTGCGGTAATGTAATGTAAAACGCACGGTTTATCAAAATGCTCCGTCTAAAACGAACGGTACTTTTTTAAATCAAAGAGTTTTTATGTCAGAAAAGTGGTCTACATTTTATGAATAAAAATAACTGGGGAGATAAATATAATAAATAAACATTTAATTCTTTAATTTGATTAATTTTGACCATAAATTACAACCATTTATCTGTAACAAAACACAAAAATATTAATTTACTTTATTAGTAATACTGGCTGTTTCTGTGCCCTTGCCTTAAAAAAAAGCGCTAATGCGCGCGCAACGCTAATTTCATAATTTGTGAACAAGTAAAAATTATACCGCGCGTTTTTTCTTTTCGCTGTTTTGTTTTTATTTGAAAATGTCGTCCGACTTTTATTTATTTCCTCGCAAATATGTTATAAAACGTCGTATGACATACGTGCGCTTTGATAATTACAGCCTCTGCTTTCTTGTTAGCAATATCGCCTCGGCTAGTCGGCTGTAATGTAATGTAAAACTTACCGCACTTATATCATAATGTACTATTCTAAAACTCACTAAGAGATGGCAGTATTACAAGATTTGCGACTAATATGTAGTTCTACTAGGTACGCAAGATGGCGTGCAAACAGTCATGCATTCGACTCTTCGGTGTGACCAGCCTTCGCTCAATTTCCATGAGTAGAATAACCTCGATAAACTTATATAATAATTATGTAATAAAAATAATATAACAAGAAAACAACAAAATATTATTTAGAAGCTCAATAAAATAACGAGAATGCGTGGCACTCGAACGCATGCGTGTAAGAGCAGTATTACGAAGTTTCACTTCTTCCGCGCGCTTCACACTCCACGCACTGTTTTTTTTTACTTCGAATAATTTACAAGCATGATAAACTATAGTCACTAACGAAGGGAAAAATTTAGAACAATGCGAGGAGGAAAAAAACTAGAACAGTACTTTCTTTATTTATGAAAATAATTTTATAGTGTAACTGAAACGTTGGATTATGCTCAAGTTTTATTAAAGAAAATAAGGAATTGCAGTTAAAACGCTAACAAAGCAAAGTAGTTTAATGAGTTTGTATTAAAAGAAAAACAATGTTGTAACAAAATAATCTTGAGGATTTTTCGAAAATCAAGGTGAAAACCGCAAGAAATAAAGGATGGCAGTCTATTTAGAGTCCATTGCAACGCAAAAGTTTCTACGTCTCCTTCATTACCGTTTTCTGTATGGAGTCTTAAAATATTAAGTTAGATTTGAAGTAGTAAGTAACTAAACACTAAGTAGTTATATTTTAATTTTAGTAACATTATTTTTAGTTTTAACTGGTTCGTTGTTTTTAGAGTTCCGTATTCCGTACCTCAAGCAAAAAAACTATGCCTGTATTGTAATTTTTAATTGGAAATATACAAATTGCTAGTTTTTAGAATAAACTCAGATGAAAATCTATATCACGGTCAGAGCACTCGTGCCTTTTACGTGATACCTACCAATTTTAATGTGTTCCGTCTATAATAATTTATTACGTAACTTTAAATAGGTCATACCTACGTATAACATCTATTATCTACTACTAGTATCGCTCAAACCCATTTAGGATTAAAATTCCAGCGCTAATTGAATCAAAATGGGTTAGTAATCATAAAATTTAATTGAAAATGTTATTACTTTCCTCCGACTCAGTGATTTTCATCGGTTTTTGAATTTAAATACAAATTTAAAACCAGAATATACCTACCTACTTATCATAGAAATAAATGCAACATTTGCTGAGTTTAAAAAGCCAATGCGACAAATGAATAAGAAACGTAGAATATGTTTCAACTGCAAAAAATTCAAGTATCATAGCTAGTGAAGATATTATCAAATCAAATTCTTGTACGAGTGGATTGACCACGTCTTCTCTAGACCAACAACAAAGCTATGGTTTGAAAGCAAGTCTAAATAAAAAAAACCACAAACATCAAGCAATACCAGCAAAGTAAGAATAGAATATTCCATAATAACCTGCGAACAATACCGTACCGTCTGTTAAAGCGCGCTTCATAAATAATTTGAGCAGTTAACCGCCGAGAGAAATATTTTAATCTCGACAGAGATGCTTTGAGTCTGTCCGCGGTCGTTGTCCGCCATGTTTAATTCAGCACGTGTTTACTAGCTTCCAGCAAGCTACTCGCCCCACGTACTTGCCGACAGCGCATTCGTACATTTATAGGGCGATGACAGTGCGCGTGGAGGGTATTAAAAAACTATCACCTTATCTGTGTATTGGGGTGGTGCTACCTGTCTATATGACACATACTTGCACCGGCAGCGGCATGTCACCTAGCTAAGCACTTTATAGTACTTTGATTTTGTGAGTTGTATTTGTATACGTCTAAGGCCCGAACTCCATCAAAGCGGAGTTTTTCGAAGAGGGGAGGAGTGGAGATACTTAGGAGCTAGGGTGTAACCACCAAACCTATTTGGAGATGCGTACTAGCTAGACTGAAGCAGAGATGTGTTCACACTTGTACAGGCTAGCTAGAAAGCGCGATCTAACACCAAAGGCAGACGTCGCTCACCATCCCGCTCACCTCTCTTCTCATTGCCGCTATTCACTGCTGCCTGTTCGGTCGCCGAGTGCGGAAGCTGGCATAAACAAACATGAGACCATTCGGCTCTTCTCTAAACTATTTCCACTAGAGGTTCTATTGTTCTACAACATATCTCTTTTCCTCTAGTCTGTCTCCGCTTTGGTGTAATCCGAGCTTGAAACATAAGACCCTTTCGTAAACGAGAACTTATGGTCCAGTTTTTATACCCGTTTTGGGAGATGTATTGAGAACGGACGAGTAACCCAACTCACCAACACCATCGCGAGCTCATAAATTTTAGCAGCTACAAAATGCCAAGTGAACGAAAATACACGTGCTTTATAAAGGAAACAAATAAAGAACCGTGTATTCTGGGTACATAATGTTTACCGAAAATACACCAAAATAATACTAATTTGTTGAGTTTAAACGGAGCATAACAACACTTTGTTCGCAGTTAATAGGCATGGAGACCATATATAACAGCGCTATTTTTTTACGTTCGGAGTTCCCTTTTCACCTTTGCCTGGGGTAGACCCCTGCTTAGATGCAGGGGACGTCTGGGGTAAATGTTCTGCGGTCAAGTTGCACTGAAATTATCAAAGTTATCCACAACTGTACGTGCTGTTATTTTTTGTTGTATCTCATAACAAAGTTAGTTTCGATGCAAGTATGCGAACAATTTCGTTTTTGTGTACAAAAAATTGAGGGTTGAAATCTGTTTAATATGAGCTCATCTTTGTTTACGTATAAAAACACTTTAATTAATAAAGGAATAGGGACTAGTTTCATCTGTGTAGATGATACTCATAATAGGTTAACTATCAATCTGCCACAAACTTCAAATTCATAAATGATTGCTCGTCTGTTCCAATCTTGTAGGCGTACCTACGTGACTTTGAGCTTCACAAAGTTTTTTGTCAAAGCGATTGAAATTGTTCTAATTGAAAGGTCATTATTTATAAGAGCAGCTTATACCTAGACAAACAATCAATAATTTATTTTAATAAAACTCGGAAATTATAGTATGTAAGAAAAAGTGCCTACCGTGTCCGTATTCTGTATTCGCTAATACTGCTTTATAAGAAACCAACTCACCCTAAGTGTATTGTCCCAAGCTCCAGTGGCGAAGATATTCGGCTTCTGCGGATGACACCTCAGTGCGACCACCTGACCATAGTGCATTCTCTGCAACTTCTTCGGAATGTACTGAAGCCGCGACTTGTGCACTTTGTACGTGATTGTTGCCTTAATTAAGGAAACAAAGAGAATAAATTATAAAGAAGATGGTAGCTATGTACTATGCTAGTCCAGCAAATTTGAATCTACTTAGTTAATTGTATTGGGTGCATTTTAGTTGAATAGCTTATATACAGGTTGGAAGGGACACCGACGCGAAAAACAATTATCACGTACTCAGTAGGTACATCATTCTGAGCCCCCCAAATAGAAATACATCGGTTATTAAAAAAAAACAGCTGTATCGTACAATAGTGCACCTACCACATACCTACACGGTCAAAGGTATGGTACAGCAGTTTTTGTTTCAATAACTGATGTTATTTTTTTATGAGGGGGGGGGTGGAGCTCAGATGTACTGTATGTACTGAAACTTGGTAACCGTTTTCGCGTCGGGGTTCCTTCCACTTGTATAGGTAGATTCCTCATAAAGGTAAAATGTTAGTTTTTAATGACATGGCAACTTTTAATTTTCAACATCTTTAGCCGGGTAGAATAGACACTGAAGAGAGATTGAGGCAGTCAACATTTCAACAGCATTAAAGCATACATTAACTACCAATAGTTCAAAATCGTCACTGAATCATGAAATCTGCTGAAAACAACGTAATTGAAAGCTTAACTTTCATTTGTGTCATGTGTGGTAGCCATTCAAAGGCCTAACGTTGGATATTCAAGATTTTTACATTTCGGCACAGCTTAACGATTCGTCTTTCCAATAACATTTAAACTCTCCGACCTAAATTTTAATGTCAAGGACATCAAAGTTATAATAAATCCAATGCAGAAATGTCAGTTTTATTACCACAGTTAAACGAGATTAAGCCGTAACCTTTTATTGGTTACATTTTATGCATAGCCGTAAGGAAAGTAACGGACTTGTGACCCGGTATACCACTCAACCTAAATCGGACGCACCCATTGGCCAAAATTAAATTTTGACACCATTACGTCACTCGTCACCAATGAGTGTTCGTGTTTGCTCTCTGATGTTTCAAGTATGCCCCTGGTCGCTGTTCGCTAGTTTTAGATTAAAATATAAAGGATCTATATCACACATGAAAGCCTTTAATTACAAGCTCTGCGTATCTAACAATTTGTAAGATAAATGTTATAGCATGGTTTCGCAATTTTATGTTATGACTGTACTGTAACACAATATATATCTAGCCTGAGTTCGCCCACACGATGCCCGCAAGAGATAGACGGCAGCCATTGTTTGAAAGATATATAAACTTCAATTTGGTGAATTGGTTATCGGTTAATCCGTACAGTTATTGTAGTATCCAACTCTGGTTTATATATTTTCTGAAGAGATAACATTCCCTACCTTCTGAGAACTTGATGAATATCTTTGTGATTCTTCCAGACGGTACAGTGGCGTCTGAAAGATACCTAATTTCCTTAAAAATGAGGAAAACTTCATAAGCGATATTCTCTCCTATTTAATTTACAAAGAGCGCATTATGGAGAACATTAGTTTAGTTTGGTTTATTTATCAATAATTATCAAAATTACATGTCAAGTTTAGCAAAAAAAAATAACAGTAGGGACAAATCATTAAAGGAGCGTAAAATACAAATTATCATACATTAACAATGAAAATACAAATTATAATAAATTAAGAATTACTCGAGAAATAAATAATAATATAGACTAATCGTTTGTCAACAAAAAGTACCTAAACATAATTAAATCAATAACATATAACCATTCTTTTAGGTCATATAATGCGTGTTCGGTTAGCCAGCCTTTTAGTTTACGTTTCAACCATTATCCGACGTCGAACTTAAATATCATCAGGTAGACGGTTGTAAATCTCTGGACCCATTAGGTATGTGTATCAACTTTCCAGACTTAGATATGGTGTGTGGGAAACCAGCTAATTTATTTCTACCACGATGCCAACATGCCTATCTTCGCGTTTACTACATTCGTTTAAATGTTCCCTAACATATACCGACGCCTGCAATATCACCATAACGAGAACTGTCAATATTTGTAATTCACTAACTCTTAAGAAGTCTTATGGTCTAAGGAAGAACCTATTTTTATAATATTAGTTTCCTAAAAATCATAATAACAAGAGGTCTCACCAACAAAAACATAATGTGAAAAGGTTAAGAGCGAAGTGTATGATCATCATCGCCATCCAAAGCCTGACTTTACCCACTGCTGGATCTGTACCCAATACTGTTATTACCTACCTACAACTCTGGGTTTGTATTTTTTTTATTTGGCAAAAAGAGAACATATTTTTCTTTTACCAAACAATAATAAAAAATACCAAAGGATCGTTTTAAGCTTTCAGAGCATTATTCTTTGCGGGGTAAGTAAATAAACGCCAGAAAACGCAATAAAATATTCAATGAACATAAATTTACTAAAACATACAAAAGAAAATGTTTAAATCACTTCACAAGACTTATATGTGCTGTTAATGTATTGGACTATAATCAGTATATTTCAGTAGGCACCTACTTAATGCTTTCTGTAGTAAATGGCAGGTATGTTTTACAAAGAGAAAGTCTGTAGAAAAAGCTTATATAAAAATTTGCTCAAAAAACAGATATATTGTTGTTTTCTTAGAAATATGTTGCAAGAGTTTGAGAGATGAGCGGTTGAAGATTACAATTTGCAGACATCAATTATGCATAATGAATATAACTTAGAAAAGTTTTAAAGTTGATGTAAATTCAATCATGCATGCTGTGGTCTCCTATTAGTGATGGAGTACACCTACAATATACTTTTGTCCATAATTTATTTATCGAGATCTGCGCACATCCTTTGTTGGAGATCATAAAACAGATAATTAAAGACCCCGTGGCCATTGTAGCCCATGCCAAAAATAACAATGGAGACATGATACTGCCTGGTGGGTTGTTTCACGAAAACATTCTAGATTACTCTACGTACGAATCTAGAATGTTAAACTATAGAACTGTGTAAAAGGTTCTAGCTTGTTCCACATCCGCATAGCATAGCATGCACGACAAGACAAGGACAAGGACATAACTATACAAGGTGTTGTTTTGCATCCTCGTCAAATTTCAGGAGGTTGTCACAAAAGACATAAAAAATCAAATAAAATTACGGTATCTAGTTAATTATTAAAAAACGCAGATTTTTTGGGCTGTTCAAGTTTGTCAGTATTTTAAAATAACCCCCTTAAGAGCGTTCTCGCAAAATTCTTAACTCAAAAAACAACGACGACTGACGTTGATTGCGCCTGTGTGCGTGGTGTACGCTTCTTGATACACACACGTGCAGAGGCAGGGGTTCGTAACACGGTTCACTGCGGTTTACTTTTAATTTCATTGAGAAAAAAATACAAGATATGGAACGTATTATTATGATAAAGAAATAAAAATAGTATAAGAGTGGCCTACAAAAGTAAAATAATTATATATATCCTAACTTATATTTTAAATGCGACGGTGAGTTTGTTTGTTTGTTTTGCTTTTACACTAAAACAACTAGACAGATTTGGATAAATGTTGGCACGTAGGTATATGACTCCGCCACTTGCGGTGCCAGAAGTGGACCACATCGAGGACGATGACGACATTCCGGAAGTGACCGGGGTAGACCTGAGAGTGGCGGTAAGCAGGCTTAAAGCCAAAAATACCGCCCCGGGACCCGATGGCTTGCCTGGCAAAGCTTGGGTCCTGGCCTCGGAGGCTCTCGGGCCCCGACTGGAAGGGCTCTTAAGCGCATGCTTGGAGAGAGGCCAGTTCCCGCTTCGTTGGAAGACGGGGAAGCTGGTCCTCATCCGGAAGCCGGGGCGCCCTGCGGACTCTCCGTCCGCATACCGGCCCATTGTGTTGCTCGACGAGGTGGGCAAGCTCTTTGAAAGAGTCATTGCTAACCGCCTCGCCGGGCACCTTGTGGGGATGGGGCCGGATCTTGCGGATCACCAGTTTGGTTTCTGCAGGGGGCGCTCGACGGTGGACGCCATCATGCGCGTGAGGGCTCTCACGACGGGGGATGCGGTGTTCCGGGGTGGGGTCGTCGTGGCGGTGTCTCTTGACATCGCTAATGCCTTCAACACCATGCCCTGGACCTGCATTAGGGAGGCACTCCGGTATTACCGGGTGCCGACCTACCTTCGCCGTGTGGTCGGGGACTACCTGACGGTCAGGGCCGTCATCTACCCTGGTCGCAACGGAGAGTGGAACCGGCGAGAGATGTCGTGCGGTGTTCCACAGGGATCGGTTCTGGGGCCACCCTTATGGAACATCGGCTACGACTGGGTGCTGCGCGCTGACCTCCCTAGCGGTGTCAGCGTAGTTTGCTACGCTGACGACACGCTGGTGCTGGCACAGGGGAGGTCGCACGAGGCGGCGGCCGAATTAATGACACGCGGGGTTGCGATAGTCGTGGAGAGAATCCGGCAACTGGGTCTCGAGGTGGCATTGCACAAGTCCGAGGCCATGTACTTTCATGGGCCTCGGAATGCGCCACTGTCGGGATCCATACTGACGGTAGGATGGGTTCTCATCGGCGTCGAGTCGACGCTTAAGTACCTAGGGCTTGTCCTCGACAGCCGGTTGAACTTCGTTGAGCACTTCGGACGTTTGGCCCCAAAACTGGAATGGGCAGGGGCTGCATTCAGCGGCTCTTGCCCAACCTGGGGGGTCCAAACGCCTCCTGCCGGAGGCTCTATGCGGGGGTCGTGCGGTACATGGCCCTTTACGGGGCCCCGGTGTGGGCGCGTTCTTTGAGGCGGCGAGCCGCCCATTACCTGAACGCGCCCCAGAAGGTGGTAGCCGTAAGGCTGGTCCGGGGGTACCGCACGATCTCCGGCGAGGCGGCGAGCCTCTTGGCCGGATTTCCGCCATGGGATCTGGAGGCGATAGTGCTCGCGCGCCTGCACGAATGGCGCGCGGAGGCACTACACCGGGGGGAAACTCCGCTGCCGCGGCAAATTGTCGCTCAGCGACAGACCTCCGGCGCGATCTCACAGCGACTATCGCAACCACGTGCAGGGCACGCCACAATAGTGGTGATAAGTCCCCTCTTTGAGGAGTGGCTAGAGAGGCGCCACGGCGCCCTCACCTTCTGCCTGACGCAGGTCCTCACCGGACACGGTTGTTTCGGGAGGTTCCTGCACCGAATCGGGCGGGAGGAAACGCCCGGGTGTTACCATTGCGAGGATCGGCCGGAGGACACGGTGGAGCACACCGTGGAGCTCTGCCCCGCTTGGGATGAGCACCGCCGTGTCCTCGTAGCGGCGATTGGCGGCGGCGACCTCTCGCGTCCGGCCCTGGTTCAATCCATGGAATGGGAAGCCGTTGCCTCCTTCTGCGAAGCAGTCATGCTAGCGAAGGAGGTGGCGGAACGTGAGAGGGAGAGAACCTCACGCCCCAGCCCCCGCAGGAGACGCCCCGGGCGTCGGGGTGCAACCAGTGGCCCCCGGCCATCGTAGGCGCGGGCCTGTGGTCGGTGAGTAATGGGCCAGCTCACCGTCCGTCCGTCTTATGACGACAGGCCGTGCCGACGGCGTGTTTGTGTTCCACTTTCACTTCACACACGTTGGAAGTTCTGAGCCAGTCCACACGCCAAATATACAAACATTTTTGTTTGCTATGTGCAACTGGCCCTGAATTTGATAAAACCAGTCATGTTTTTTATAACAAAACTATTGTGCCATTTTCTTTTTTAAAGCATTTTAGAACTTTTTGTTCTATGGCAGTGTCAGAGTCCATTCCATAACAAGTCAAGGGGCACTTTATTTCTATGAGGCCGTCTTCACCAAAAAGGCCGTCAGGCGAAGCTCCAAGATAACAATGATCTTTATCAATAAAGATCATTGTTATCTAATAATAATAACAAATAAATAATAATAATAAAAATTTTAATATTTTAATATAATTATAATTAATAACACCTCAGAGGTCGGGGTTCTAGCAGCTTCATCTGCGCTGACACCCAGCCCACCAGAAGCCTTCCAGCCTCCACGATTGTTTTCGCCGCCGTCACAGGGCAGCTTACCATAATGGTTCGCATGCCCGAGTGGTCCGAACGTAGGGTGCCAGCTTATCATAATGGTTCGCATGCCCGAGTGGTCCGAACGTAGGGTGCCTGCCCTGACCTGCTCAGCAGGGCACCCACCGGTCCTGGTGACGGCGGCGACCACCTCCTCTTGGGTCACAGAGTCGTCCAGGCTCGGGATGCGCAGGTCTGCGCATCTGACGGGCCTGGACACTCGGGCCTCGTCCGCATCTAGGGACGCTCTTAGCTTTTCAGCCAGAGCGTCAGTGGACGGGCCACTATTTACACCGGGGATCTCCAGCGCTCGAGCCCCTGTCGCGGTGACTTTAAGCAGGAGGCCCCCGGTGATCCCGAGCTCTGCGAGATCCACCGTCGCTTTCGCCTTCAAGAGCATGTCGCGGTAGGACACGCCCCTCTTTTCCGTTTCCGGCTGTAGCGTGATCACTACAGTTGCGGCCTTCGGGGCGCGGAGTCTAGCCGCGACGCTTCGCACCTTGTGCCGGCGCCTTCGCTCCTCGTTGCGGGCCTTTTTGGCCGCCTTTCATCCCTTCCTCCTTTCCCCGACCACCTGCCACTCGGTTTCGGCCGCGGCTGGCGTGGGGGGTGGTGGCGGTGGCTGCGGCCGGCTTGCTGCTGGCGCAGGCACCGCCACCACCTGAGGAGCCACCTTGCCCTTTTTCTGGGCCGCTGCCAGTTTTGGCGGAGCCGACCAGACTGCCCCGGCCCAGAATTGGCAGCCGTAGCAGCCGCATATGAGACTGCCTTCGGGCCCGGGACCACCCTCGGTCGCATTCGAGCCCGAGCCCGCCCCCGGGCCCGCGGTCGCCTTGTTTGCCGCCAGGGAGGGGCGCAGTACAATGCCCTCCAGGACAAAGGTAACTTTACCTTGTATCAACATTTTGAGCAAGCGATGATGATAATCCATCAATGTGCTGATTAATAACAGGGTCCTTTAATCCGCTGTAAACATAAAATATAACTTAAGTAATGACCGCATACACTAATCAGATCAACTAGGTATTTTTTACATTTACCGTAGAACTGCTCTCGCCTTTTGTAGGTATTCTTTTTTACTAGCTTTCCTCTTCTTCTTTGGGTAGGAACCGTATGTATTACTCTTACGACCCATTATTTCTAAAAGAAAGATTTCTGTTACCCGTAATTTATTTATTTAATCTTTATAATTATATTGTACAAAGCGTATCTTTCAATCATAAAACATGACTACAATGAATCATAAATACAAAGAATACTAACATTTAAACTGCTGACGACCCCTGGGTTTTCTGTCAAAATTACCTCACGCACACTAAGGCGCGCGGGAGCGCGAGCGACACAGGTCCATTCTCCACAAGCCCTCAGGCGACACTGACAGTACGCGCGTCGTACATCAACTAATAAGGCATTATTTTAGAATATTGTAATAAATAAATGTGAAGGTAAAAAGTAAAAATAAAAATATTTAGAGGAAAGGTAAAGTCTTATATTATAGTATGGTGAACTTTCTTTTTGTTAATTTTGTCATTACCTTATGTTTAAACAATATTTAAAATGCATACATTTTAGATCAGTATTGCTTTTGAATATCGTTTTTTTTTGCGTGAATTCAATTTTTATCTCAATTCTAATCAATCTACGAACTTGAAGACTATATGACCTGTAAATATATATTTTTTTCAGATCTTTTCATGCTGCCAGTTTAACACAAATAGCAGGGAAAACCCTGATGTTTTACGATTGCTTGAAAATGGGTGTCGGGAAATCGCTATTTCTCGAAATATTTACGTATATAACAAAATTCTAATCAATCTACAAACTAAATCAAAGTTAGATTTATTAGTTTTCATTGAAATATTATGCCATTATCTTTAAATAACAAATATCGAGAACTTGAAAAAGTACGTATTTTTGGTCAAACGCTTAAAATATGTGAGCGCGCTCTTAATGTGGTTTAGGGAATAAGAAATTATCGAATAAACGTTTGAGATTGTTTGTATGTGTGTAAGAGAGGTTATAAAGCAAGAATCAGACGGGCCGCGTTTAAAACACGGGTGGTTCACACTTACCGATTACCGTAAAAAAGAAAAAGAACTATAAATTACCTACCCATTTATAATATTAATAATAATAATAATATATTAGCATAGTTGCCTCCTTGAATTTGACGAAGATGCAAAACAATACCTTGTATGTTTGCTGTTTATCTATATAGCAAACATACAAGGTAAAAGAAACTCAGAAAGTAATGGCTCACCCATCCACGGACAAACTCCTTAAAGTAACATTTTTTTTTTTTTCCGCTTGGGAAATCATCAAATGACTTCTCCCGCTCTGGGCGGAGCGGGAGGGAGTGTCAGACTTGACTGACTAAAACCCACCCATGTTCCTTCTTAGCCCTTTGTGTTCCAGGGCCGCGGTATCTCTTTCGAACAACCCGCAGCCCTGGCACAACCCGCAGCCCTGGCCTTCAAGTTATCCTTACATCAATATACATAAAAGCGAAATACTCTCTCGGAATCTCGATTATGATCATTCTCGACTAAGTAATTTGTCATAGCAAGCTTTCGGACACACATTACATTGCAATTTACATTGCGATTGTACATTGCGATGATGAATATTCGCAATAATGTAATTCCTCGTAGCAAACTTTCGGAGTAACGTAGGTACACGGAATGGCGAACATTCTGAGTAAAGTAATTCGTCATAGCGTACTTTGTGACTAACGTAATTCGTACTTACGAACTTTATGTATACCGTACATCGGTATTATGAACTTCGGAGTAAAGTAATACAGTCCTTGTGATCATTATATTATAAAGAAGTCTACTCACATATTACGCATATGCCCACGCTTGGTTTAACTATGGCATCGTCATATGGGGAAATAGCACAGACGCTCCCTCCTTGTTTACCCTCCAAAAAAAGCTAATTAGAATAATATTGAACCAAGAGATAGTTGTAAGCCTTACTTTCAGAAACATAAGATTCTCACCTTAGTTGGTATTTATATTTTGGAATTATGTAAACTAGTCCGCAAATAACCAGATTCTTATAACACACGGGGAGACATACAAACAAATTATTCTGTGCGCCATAAAAACAGACTAAATTCGGAGTTAAGTAATACAGTCGATCACAAGCCTTGAAAAAATCAATCTAATCTAATCTCAATTTACTTAACTAGCAAACATCTTTATAAATAATGATAAAATAATATATATTTGATCAACGCACCTTCTCAGTTTCCATATCGTAGATCTTGACTGCTGTGTCAGCATATCCAATGACCAATTTTGTCGAATTCGCCAACGTGCCCAAGCATAGGGCAGGGGAACGTTCTGGCAGAAGAAAATTTATATTAATGTAAATATATTGTTACAAATTACGCCTCTTTTGAGGCACAGGTCAAGAAATATTCATCTGCCTAGCCTTTTTCAAACTGTGTGCTTCTGAGTAGGTACCAGAACTTTACATTGCAATAATAAAACTATAATTTACATAAATTACGAAGATTAACACTGAAACAGCATGCAATTGTAAAATTATGCACCAACATTAGCACCTACTAAAATCCTATCGGCACAACAGAAAATAGTTATCACCCAGCATCTCCTTTTCCCTTGTGAACTATAATATACTGGTGACAAGCCTTTATTATACAGGTAGTGCTATCACTACGTGTATGCCGCCTTAGCAGAATCATAAAAGGATATTAATATAATCACATTAATTTCTTTTAAATGGTCACAGACGCTGTTAGTATTATGAATTGTCACTATGTATTGATTGTACGAATTGTTACGTAATTCATATTATTATTCTGTCCTGATTCTGATCTAATGAGTCAGCTAAAGCGACCATTTAAGGCCTTCTGATCCATCTATACGTTAGTAGGCCAAACAAAAAGCAACACAATTCGATGATTCTCTTTGACAAATTAATTTCATTTGACATTCCAACAGCCCGACTACGCGTCACTCAGCTGCGTTGCTAATTTTGGTCGACTATGGAATCCCATAATGCCCTTACGACCCATGGAATAACTAATACCTTCTGGCAGCCTGTTAGTCGGACACTTTACCGTGATTTTGGGCTTTTAGTGAAACACCCAGCACAAAATCTGATTGAGATTGTATGTACAATACGTGATCTAGTACCCTAGATGAATTCTAACTTCAGGTAACAAAGTATGTAGGTACTAAACTTCTAAGCATAAGATGTGACTCGCAGCTTGATATAGAAAGTCTTTTCTTTTCTTGTGGTTAATGCCTGACCTTGTGTCACAGTTTTATGCCGCCCATGGGCCCCTAACTTGGCTTTACATGCCGTCGAGAAATATTTCTCAGGCGTGCTGGTTTGTTATCCTCACGATGTTTTCCTTCAACGACGCAAGTGATAATTATACAATACGCATGAATCCGAAACATCGGACGTGCGACTCTTGAGTTCTAACTGGAGACAGTCCAATGGTCACATTACAAGGCTAACATTGTCATAATAACACCATGTTTCATTAAATGGGTGTATTTAATTTAATCATACATGACGCCAGTTTTTTACGTGCTAGACCTTGAGCTGGTTTTGAGGCAACCACGTCATGTCGTCCTCTTAAAAAGAACCCACAAAGTGGTATAGGCACGGTTTCTGAATTGAGAATTTGAGAACCTGTCAATATCTACTTTAGCAATAACTTCGGAATTCCTTCGAAATTCAGAAACTGAGTCAGTCACAAAAAGATGACACAGGCTGGATACGTAACAGTGTTATATTATTATGTATCCGACCTGAGTCGGAAGTTTTGGTGAAATTGATTGTTTACTATGTTTTGTAGCTTTACATTGTATACACAATGATGGAGTAATAAATTGTTGTAGACAATAAAATGGTTTCTTGTCCATGTTTACATGTTTTTGGTGCTGACTCTGTTGCTGTATTTCAATGGAGTTAGAATTTCGAAGTTACTGCTAAAGTAGAGATTGACAAGTTCTCAAATCAGAAACCGACAGTACATCTTAAGGTTGAGACTTTAAAACTTGACATGCTGAAAAACTAACCTGCTACCAAAGGCGTGGAATGCAACGAAATCCCATAATTGCCATAGAACTGCATATTAAGGCTGTCTATCATGGGGTCAGCTCTGATGCAGTACGCTGGAGGGTCTGTGACGGACGTATCTATCTTCACAAATAAATGGACAATGTTAATCGATAGGGTAGACAGCCAATTTGAGTTGATTTATGTAGGTCTGCCCTTAAGATGGGGCTTTGAAACAAGCGATTTTGCTTTGGCGATTGACATGTTCCTACCTACGCCGCCACCAAACTGTCTTCGATGAAGTTTCCACTGATATCTTTTGTTAGTATCAAGTATTTTAATGAATTCATTTGTTGTATTTTTTTACAAAGCATTGGAATCCATTATTTTTTAATGGCTATCTCTTTTTCGTTTTCAAAATCCTGTATATCACTCTCTCTTCTCTTAAATATTTAATTTTATCTTAGTCCAAGGATATTATACGCATCATATGTATAACTAAAAGTTATTATCCATTTTTTAAGCCAAAGTGTACGCATTAGGGTCAGTTCACACCGAGACGCGACGCGACGTGACGCTGCGCGCACACTTTTAAAGAGCGATTCAAAATATAACTTTATTTTCTACACGAAAAGATACACATTTCGTTGTGAGAATTCAGAATAAGTTACGCCACGCAGCGCTGCGCCGCGCCTTAGTCAAAGAGAAGTGAAACAATTTTTTATTTTTCAAGAAGGTGTTATCTTCAGGCGGCTGTTGTTGGCGCTCACGAATCGAATGATGTGCTTACCTACCTACCTTAGATCTGGTTACAAATTAACTCAACCATCCGTACACACACGAGAATGTGACGTGAGATAGCAATTTATTGTATCGCTTGTTTCAAAGCCTCGCAGGAACAATTTCTGGTGAAAGGCTATCTACACACAAACGGCTAGGCCGCAAATACCAAAGGGAATGGAGGATAACATTTTAATCTTCGTTATTCCCAGTTGTTATTTACTACATCGCGGAAACGGAAACGAATACACGCGCTTTTGTGCTACGATACATAATTCTATTTCATGAATTGAATCCACTCGGGAATTTTGCGTGAAGAATATGAGTATTGAATTGTGCAGGTATCAAGATAATAAAAAATGGATGGTCTTCGTTATTTCTCTGAGTTATGCATAGGTGTGTTTGTAAAAATATGTTTTTAATAAAAGAAAACAATTTTGATGAAACCACATGTTGGTGTTCTGCGGGACGCTGTAACAACTTTTACACTATCTAGACTATTCTAGACTCTATTGGAATCTGAAAAGAGCATCGTGTATTTAGCCTCCAATTACAAATTGACTTCACGGTGGAGATCTAGGGGGTTACCATGACGTCACGACATGAGCAGTATTGTTTAAATTTCACTCCAGTGTGGGAAAGAAACGGAGCTATAGAGGTCGTCTAGCGCCATCGTTTTCCACCACTGGAATAAGATTACAAAAAGGACCTCATAGGTCACCATAACAGACGTGAAGCGAGTTTTGTACACCATATACCCTCCAATTATACAGGAGCTCGTATCATAGATAATAGGGATGGTGACTCATTTTTTTTTATTTGTCTATCGGGTAGATTATAAAAAAGTATTTGACACATATTTTTTTCTTTTTTCACGTAATCGTAAAATTACGGAGATATTTTGATTTGAAATGGCGAATGACGTCACGGCTCAGTACATTTTATACGTAGTTGTGACGTAGTGAGCCCCCACTCTCAACTTTAATGCGTTTTAACTAAGTATTTTTTTGTTAACTTGATAAAACAAAAAATACGTATCTAATATTTTTGTATTACCTGATTAACGGACAAAATGGAATTTCGTTTTCTTTACCCAGTCATCATCCCTATTATAGGGAAAGGTGTACGAGACGATCCGTTGAGGAGAGATGATCCTTTTTTATTGCAACGAAACTATTAGCGGCATCTAGTTGTTTGCAATGGTAAAACGTAGTCCCCGATATTCCCAAGTCACAGTAAATCGTAATGGCGTCGTAAGTGACAAACAATTTTTTTTTTTAAATAAATAAAAAAATACGTGACATTGATCTAAGGTAAGGTTGACTTTAAGTTTATGCCAAATGTGATCTAGGTAGTCTATTGTGAAGGGTGTTGTATTATTACCTTTGTTTATTGCTCTATTTTGTTTTTTTAATGGCGTGGTAATAGTTGAAAAGATATAGATTATGATAACGAACATTTAGTAAAAAAGTTGATGTTGGGGCGAGATGATTCTGTTACTGGTGTACAAGATGATCCCTGCGGATCATCTTGTACACCATCTTTAACCATTTGTATGTTAATAGATTACGTTTTAATTTATTTATTTTTTCTATCAAATTGACATAACAAAATGACATTTAATAGCCTACATTATAGACAAAATTGAAGTAGACTTCTATTCGTTCATTTATCGATTTCAATTAATAACAAAAAATAATCGCTGGATTCTGTAAAGAAATGGTGTGCCATATAAACAGCAAGTAAACAGTATGGAGTGCCTGTTATGTCACTAAAAAGCCCTTTTTAGTGACATAACAGGCACTCCATACTGTCCATCCAGCTGTGAATCCAGCGATTATTTAAAAAAAATTGGCTAGTGGTGCAATAAAATATTTAGGTGGAAAAAAAAACAGTTTTTACGACAGAACAGGAAATTGAGCTAGTGAAGCACATTCAAGATATGGAGACGAGGATGTATGGATTAACGCGACAAGATGTCTTAACGTTGGCATATTATCAACTTGCAGTTAAAAACAATAACACCCCTTTCCACAGAGAAAAAGTTGGATATGATTGGCTGAGAGGTTTCCGTCAGCGGCATCCAGATATAGCCCTTCGTGCTCCTGAACCCACTTCAACTGCTCGAGCACGGGCGTTTAACAAACTTGTGGTGGGCAGGTTTTATTCCGTGTAAATCCATTCAAGAGACGAGAAACCATCCATGCCATCGAATCTATAACGTTGACGAGATGTGCGTTTCTACGGTACCTACCCACCAAAAGATCAAAGTTTTTTTTGGTTTGCAAGAACTGGACGCAAACAGGTAGCACGAGTTACATCATAGCAGTGCTGTAATTTGTATGTCTTCTTCTGGAACTTTTGTTGCAACCATGTTTATTTTTCGAAGGATTCGAATGAAGATATAACTAATGGATGGTGCACTGCTGGGTCCATTAATTTTGAAATTAAAGATATAGTAACTCTGATAAGTTATTGTTTATTTGAACCTACCAAAACCTAGGGCATTCCCAAAAGAGGGGCAACATGATCCCCTGGATCATCTTGCCCCTACCATATGGATCATCTTGGCCACCGGGGTGTACAAGATGATTCTTTGGTAGAGTTTTAAAAAATGTGAATTATAATATTATGAGATCTAAAAAATTAACATTTTGAGTATGAAAACAGGTAGACAGATAAATTTACTACGAATAAACGCTTTCACATCGGCATTAAGTTGATTGTCTTTCAAACTACAAGCATTCTCCCTTAAGTGAATCATCTCGTACACCTTTCCCCACTACTGTACACGTATAATGCTGTTACTCATAATAGCTATAGTTGCTACTATTAACAGATACTGATTTCACATACGTGTGGGATCTCGATACGATACACGCCTCCATCCAGGCAGGCCGCATAGCAGACATTTTGTTCAGTTTGACTGTACTCCAGAGCATGCACGGGTTTCGGAGGGAACTGAATGTTTCGTAACGTGGCAAGGACCGTACCTGTACTGCCGTGGCGCATCTAGAATAACAGAGAAAAATAAGTTTACGAGTCTAGAGTCTAGACCTCATTTTATTTTTCGCTATCCAGTAGTTACCAGTTATCAATAACACCAAATTTATTTAATTTCAATTAATTCTAAACTGACTGGTGATAGTAAAATTTTGAAATAATTCTAGATCCAATCATTTTGTATCTAGCTAGGTAGTAAATATGTCGACTTCCAAACTATCTATTTTAACAATGAATGCATCTGAAACCCCTGATAGACCATCATTTAAAATATTATTGCCACAATTTACTCAAATTTTATAATTTATAAATAAGGTATATTTATAGTGTTTAATGTGTATTCGTAGTAAAATTATCTTCGTATAAAATAAACTTGATTCAACAATTTTAAGCTTTAAAATACACCTACTACCTACTATGTCTCTGCATTACGCAAAGGTTGACAGATAGAAGTGGCATTAAGTTCGCCTCTGCACTACGTGCAGTGTTAAATAAATAATTCGACTCTTACCAACCTAGTAACTTTAATCAGGTTTTGATGGCCATAGTTGTTTTAGTTCGTTGATCGCACTTGAAAAGGCCGAAATTTTGAGTTCCCATGCTTGGTTTGCTTAAAATATCATCCTTAATTCTATTAAGTTAGGAGCTTCAATAGTGTTTGTGGAGCTAAAACAATTACCTAAGCTCACCTCGATACCGCCTGAAGCATGGCCGACAATAATATGATATCCATTTGGTGAAAATTGCATTGAAGTTATAGCACCCTTTTCGGAACCGAACCATCGGTGTTGCAAAATTTTATTAGGAGTGTTTTCCAAGAACTTGTCATTATTCTCCTTTACCCATGCAAAGACTTCGTCTTTAAGTTTCGCTCGATAGAACATGGGATACCATATTCTCGGGTGTGATTCATTGCGAAAATATTCTTTAATATTCTTTGCGTACTCCTGAAGAACCTCTTTTAGGTCAGGCTGCTCAGGGTCTGGCGTTTCGGCCATGGCCTACCCGTTTGTCGACAAATTGAAAGTCTTATGATCATAGGTTCCTACCTAAACAATTAAATTAGTTTTTTTTTAAATCTTATATTTCATCGGAGGCTTTTATCCATAAAGGCAAGTCTGCCTTATCATAACTTACCTAGCTACTAGGTAGGTATAAGTACCTACCTAATTTGTTGTGTTTTGCGTTTTAGTTCCAGAAAAATCTAAATCCAGAGTCAAAACGGAACTGCGCTTGGAAGTCTTGCAACCACGAGATTAAGAACGCAATTATTAAGCCAAAGAGATGACTAGAGAATTATTGCCAGTTTCCAGCAGTGAAACATCCGCTTCAGACGGCTAACCATATAGTGTAGGTGCGTTTTGATGCAAGTGCCGAGGCGGAATTGGCAGTGTTATGGAGCCGAGAACTGCAGTGACAAATGCGTGTGTCAAACGACATTTTTCAATGTTTTTTAAGAAATATGTATAAGTATATATAAAAAATCTGTACATAAATGAATAAATGATTTAATTTTGCTTTTTCCCGCGCTTGCTTTTGCAGGTTGAAGAAGAAGCAATGTGTGAAGCCGCAAAACAGCCTAATATTAAAATAGAAAAATCTAACATTTTTACAATTTTAGAACACTTGAATTCCGCCACGGTCGCAATGACAAAGTTTCCCAAATTGAATAAAAATGTACTATTCTAAATCTTCTATCAGAGAGCAGCAGTGGCCCAGTGGTGGCAGCCCCGACTTACGAGCAGTAAGCCGTGGGTTCGAACCCAGGCAGGCGCATTACTTGGTGTAATTTATTTCATCACCGCTGCCCTCAAAAACGGTGAAGGAAAACATCGTTAGGAGACCGGCATGTCCTAGAACCAAAAATTCGAAGACATGTGACATCTACCAACTCGCACTGGTCCCGCATGGTAGATTACAGCCCACTCCCTCTCATAGAGAGGAGGCCTGCGTTCCAGCAGTGGGAACATTATAAGCTGATGATGATTCTAAATCCTCTATCATACAAACACCTGGTTTTCATCCTGTGAACAAAAATGGTGTAAACTAGTATTACTTATTTAAATGAGAAGGTTCTGTGGACATACCTGAATCAAGCCAGATGAATGTCCCACGATGACATGTTCACCATCAGGAGAATAAATCATGGAACAGATGAAGCCACATTCTGACAAATAATATTCCTTCACTAAATGTTTATTAGCAGTATGATCAAAAAACCTTTCGGTATTATCTTGTAACCAAGATAGTTTAGCAACACTGAGCCTCTTTTCAGCAAATGATTTAAATTGATTTTTATCACAGTGTTCTTCACGATGCAGGCAGGTTAATACTCGTTCTTTAAATTCATTAACGAATATCCTAATATCTGACGTGCTTTTAGAAAGATTGAAGCGGCTGTAGTTGGTTACATCATAGGAGGAAATGCCTCGTAAGTTCATCGATATTTTGTATGAAGTGCGCTAAGCAAACTCAGTAAATTTCCAAGACCTTACGATCTTCTGCAACTATTATTGGGTTCTAGGTCTTCAGTATCTTCTTGAATTATGTAGTTAGCTACTTTATTTTCTTCTAATATTATATTTAAATGATCAATAAATTGATGATAAAACCCTACGTAACATACAAAGAAGACAAATACAGTAGACAGCAGACAGCAGCTGTCAAAGATATTGAAAGGCAAAAGAAAAAACTCCTAACGAGATCCGTTACCATGCTACTCCATCTGTCTGTCTGTTTGTATGTCAGGCCCATATCATCCTATCTTTCAAGCTGAATCCAACCATTGTAATTCTCAAAATTTCCTTGAAATCCTTTGAGTGATTTCGGAGGATGGCGTTTAATAAGATAGTGTCACGTGATTTTTATACACGGTGTAAATCACCTCATCACGAAGCCGTCAACCAAGCATTCTGTACATGAAACTAAGTAACTTTACGCAAAAATTATTGCTAGGAAACGACTCTTTTTTGGGGGTTGTAAAATCAGGTTTTGTGGTAGAACTCAATGTAACGCACTCAAAACGTTGTGCTGATGGACGGATTGAATAGTACGGGGGTCGTGGAGGTGTTTAAAGTAAAAATCTTACATTAAAAACTTGTATAAAAAAAAATACTTGTCAAAAAGTTGGAACTTTGACCCCTAATATCTCCATAACTAGAAGGTTCCCAGGTATGGTGTAGAACAAAAAAATGATCGCAATGACAGGGAGAACCAGTGCCTTTCGGCTTCGTTAAGAGGTGTTTTACACCCTTTATATAACTAGCTGATCCCAGCATGCGTTTCAATGCACTTGTGCCTACTACCAACCTACTTTCTATTTACCTACCTAACACTGTATCTAGAACCTTCTACAAAGTAAAAACTTTTAAAAAGTGGGCACCAAGGGAAATAGGGATTCATTTTTATAATTTCTAAGCTATAGATATAGAAGAAGATTAGAACAACATAACTATGTAAGAAGAGAACAACACGTCCCGAGGTGTGTAACTATCAGAAAGGACCTAATCCGGAACTACCTACCAGCATCGAGATCCCTACCAACACTTATGTACCTACTGGAATAAGTATGTACCTACTCCGCCCTCTGAATACGTGTGCTTTTGCAAATCTCTCAAGCCAGCCACCAGCCTGTGTAGCATGACACTGTCCAAACGGGTTATGTCGATGGAAGAATCGACAAAACTCGTTTCCACTCGCGAAATTCAAATTTTCTCACGTTTTTTTCCATTTTGCAGGTTATAGTGACAGGCTGTTTTGAATAAAATATCGTTCACAATCGTAACACGTATACTAGTTATTATTAGTTACAGAATTATAATCGTCAATACAACCCTCAGTTAAAATCCCATTCAGTGACTATTTCATGAAAAAGTCACTAAGTGAACTAAGGATTCTATTATTTAATGCCGTGCGGGCTACCCTGGCACTTCTGCCATAAAAGCAACATTAAGAGCCCATTTACTTCTGCTTATAACAAACTCCAAATTATATTCTTCGTCATTATTTCCTTTATTTATTTATTTTTTTTTGTCTGTGTGATTACGGACGAAGTTATGTTGACGAACAACAGTAGTGTGATTAAGGACGAAGTTATGTTGACGAACAACTACCGGAAACTTATGTAGGACGGGACAGTTGACATGAGTCGGGCATACCGCCGTCCGGGTGGGTCCATCAGACATATTATTTCTGGTAATTCTCGTCTCGCTAACGGCGAGTACTTGTACAGGCACAATCAAGTTGCCAGGATTATTCACCAGTAACTTGCCTTAAAATATAAACTTGTGGAATCTGAGGCACCGTACTACAAGTATGTGCCCAACCCTGCAGTTATCTAAAAAGACCATGTCACGCTGTACTGGTATCAGTCTATCATTACTGACAGGACTATTTGTTAGTTTGTATATGTTAGTAAGGCTACTTAGTCCCACTAGCGTGCAGTGTATGAAATACAGGAGATGATAAAAACTGGTTAATGAAAATAAAAGCTGAGATGAAACTTATATTTTCAGTTTTATTTACTTTGACAACATTCTAGTAACGGTATCTGACAGAAGACAGAACATGAAAAAACAAAAGTAGAAAAGTAAATTCATTTAGAACAAAAAGGATCAATATCAAAAAATATAACATAGACCTCTTTTTATTCCAACACTCCTCCTTAAATTAGTTTCTCTACTTTCATCCATCACACAATCACACAACACCCATGCCCAGCGTACACCAGTTGAACTTGCCTTTCAACAGAGGTTTCGTTAAGACATCCGCAACCATACGACTTGTCTCTACATACTCTAATTCAATATGGCCACACTCAACTGCCTCTCTTACGAAGTGGTGTCGCACATCTATGTGCTTTGTGCGTTGATGGTGTACAGGGTTCCGCGCAATAGCAACAGCAGATTGACTGTCACTGAAGATTTTCATTGGCATCTCGACTTGACCAGATACCTCCGCAGTCAATCTCTTTAAGAAAATCGCCTCTCTAGCAGCTTCTGACATAGCTACGTACTCAGCCTCCGCTGTGGAAAGAGCAATCGTCCTCTGTTTTCTGTTTTCCCAACATATTGCAGCTCCCATATGCAGAAATACCATACCCGAGTATGATCTCCTATCATGACAAGTGGCATGACTAGCATCTGCATAGCCCTGTACCTTATGCATTCCTGTCCTCTTATACTGTAGCCCAAGGCATTTAGTACCCTTTAAATATCTGAGCACTCTTTTTGCGGCTATCCAATGCTCTTCAGCATAGCAAGCGTTGAATTGGCTCAGATAATTAACTGCATGTGCAATATCTGGCCTCGTGCAAACAGATACGTACATCAGCGAACCAATTAAATTTTGATATGGAATCCTCGGATCAGGTTTATGTTCGAGTCCAGGTTTCACAAGCTTTTGCCCAGGAACTGATGGGGTTGAAGCAACTTTGCAATCAGCCATCCCAAAAACCTTCAAAACATTTTCGACATACTTCTCTTGGTCGACTTTGATTCCAATATCGTTCTGCGTTAAATGCATTCCCAAAAAATATTCTGCCTTCCCAAGATCCTTCATATCAAATTTTGACATAAGGTCTTTACTTTACGCAGCTCCTCCGCGTCGTTCCAAAAAATTAACACATCATCCACGTACACTGCTAAAATGATGACCTTCTTACCCTGGGATCTCATGTAAATGCACGGCTCATTTTTGGATCGTTTGAACGACAACTGCAACAACTCATTATTCAGTTTATTGTTCCAAGTTCTGGGGGATTGCTTTAAACCGTAAAGCGAACGTTTTACGGAGACACACGTAATCTTCCTTTCCTTTTTCTTCGTAACCAACAGGTTGTTTCATGTAGACCGTCTCAGACAAGTCTCCATTCAGGAACGCTGTTTTGACGTCCATTTGGTCAACGTTTAGACCACTTTTAGCTGCCATCGCCAGGAGGACTCTTAGAGAGCTATGTCTCACCACTGGAGAGAACGTCTCGTCATAATCGATGCCCCATCTTTGGCTAAAACCTCTGGCAACAAGCCGAGCTTTGTATCTTCGCTTATTTCCCGCCTCTTCTTTAATTCGAAAAATCCATTTCGAATCTACAACATTGCTCGCTTGTCCAGGTTTTACTAAAGTCCAGGTTCTATTTTTCTTTAAAGCATCAAGCTCCTCCTGAATCGCAGCTTTCCATTCTCTACTGTCTGGCCTTGACAGTGCATCTTGAAATTGTAGGTTCAAGTTCTGTTTCCACTGCATGGTATAGAACATGATCCGGGAACTCTTTGGGTTTCCTTTCTCTTAGTGGATACCTCCGTTCCACCTCTTGCGGCCGATCCTCAATTACGTCCGACTCACAATCTTGAAACTCCACATCCTCTGGTTCATGAACAACTACTTCTTGTTGAACAGGATTTTCAGCAAATTCTCTTGTTCTTGTTCTACTCTAGGAACATTGCTAACATCATCATCTTCTTGTTGAGGTTGCAAAACATCTAGTTCTACTTTATCCCTGACAATTGATTCATCTTGTAGAAGTATTATTTCTTGTTCCTCTTGCAATTCTTCTTGTATTGCTTTTTATTTTTGATTCTCCAAAAATACAACATTTTTGGCCTTAAATATTTTTCCGGAAGTAGGATGCACAAGACGATACGCTTTCGCGTTGTCATCGAAACCTGTGTGGATAAGCTCTCTGCTTTTTACATCCCATTTAGTTCTCTTTTGATCAGGAATGTGCATAAATGCTTTGCACCCAAAAGTTTTTAGCATGCTTAGGTCACACTTCCTCCCTGACCATTTCTCATCCGGAGTCATATTCTTCACCGCAATCGTTGGTGACTTGTTCTTTAGGAAAACGGCGTGATGGACAGCTTCAGCCCAAAAACGTTTTTCTAATCCGGACTCATGTAGCATGGAACTTGCTTTCTCGCAGATAGTGCGATTGGCCCGTTCAGCTACACCATTCTGCTCTGGCGTATACTCTACCGTCAGTTGATGCTGGATTCCGTAATTTTTCAGCAAGTCATCCATCCGTTTATTGACATACTCGGTCCCGTTATCAGTGCGCAGGATCTTAATTTTCTTGCCACATTGATTTTCAGCAAACGCCTTAAAATCTATAAATTTTTCGAAAACTTCACTTTTTTGTTTCAAAAAATATATAAAAGTTTTTCGAGTGAAATCGTCAATAAAAGTTAAAAAATATTGGAACCCGCTCATTGAAGGTATACTCATAGGTCCACACACGTCCGAGTGCACTAAACCTAATGCTTCCGTAGCTCTCGTTGCATCAGTTTTACGAAACGGTTGTTTCGTTTGTTTTCCCATAATGCAAAATATACACTCCAGTTTTGAAGAAATATCAGGAAAACTTATTCCTGTTGCCATCTTATCTCTTAGTAGTTTGAGGTTATGCATACCAAGATGTCCCATCCTCCGATGCCATAACATCTGCTCGTCATGCTTTGTTGTTGCTAGTGCAGAACCCTGTGAACAACACTTAATTTTATAAATGCCTCGTTCTTCCACACCTTTCACAACAGGCTTACCTCGCACCTCACACTCATTTCTCTTGTAGATATCACAACATTTATCTGTAAATACTACCACGTTACCCTTTTTCGCAATTGCATTCACACTCAATAAGTTAGAAACTAACTTAGGTACATACGTAACGTTGCTGACTGTCAATCCTGACTCACATACTACCGTACCCTCACCGGCACCAAACACTTCTTTACCATCTGCACAAGTCACTCTCAAAGACTTAGGAGTATCCTTTAGATTCTTGAACCAAGATTTGCGATTCGTCATGTGTGTCGACGCTCCAGAATCGATGATCCAGTCTTCTGCCTGTGAGATCGACGTGCCGAACGCAAATGCTTGAAGAGCTTCCCTCTTCCGTTTTGGATTATCAGGACACTCATGTGCCTTAAGTGTTCCATCACAAATAAAGCACTTGATCTTTTGTTTGATCTTCTTCGGTGTACTCTTTCCCTTATGCTTATTTGACAATAGTGCTGAATTCGGTTGGCTTGCACTCGTGCTTGCCGAATAGGTATCCTCCATTTGAAAAAGTTTCATCTTTACATAATCGGTAGTAAGAACAACATTACTATTTTCTATGGCTAGTCTCATTGGTTGGAACTCTATGGTAAGGCCTTGGAGAAGTAAAGCAGCCAACAGTTCATCGTCAACCTCCTTTCCTAGGTCTTGAAGTTCTTGTGATACCATCATCACAGATGTGACATATTCCCTTACCGTTGGGAATTGCTCCAGCTTCATGCTCACTAGCTTTGCAAGTAGCCGGCAGCGATTATTCAGACCTTTGTCCTCAAACGCACTCCTTAACGCTTCCCAAGCATCTTTCGCCGTTTTTGCTTTGCGTACATGCACCAAGCAATGAGGTCTAATCATCAAGCAAATCTTTGCTCTAGCTTTCTGGTCTTTTCTCATACCTTGCACATCGGTCGTTTCAGGTTTAACTCTTGTATACTCCCACAAGTCATCGTGAACAAGATGTAACTCCATCAAAAACTTCCAGGTGGCATAATTGCTGTTACCATCTAATTTCTCTATGGAGGGCAACCCACTACTACCTGAAGCCTCCATATTTTGTGCCATTGTTGAGTTCTGCTCTCTATGAGAACTCTTGTTATCATAGGACATCTCCCTGCCTGCAAGTCACTGGGCCAACATTCTTTTGTTTCCAGGTTTCTGGGCCGATAACCTGTTAGTTTGTATATGTTAGTAAGGCTACTTAGTCCCACTAGCGTGCAGTGTGTGAAATACAGGAGATGATAAAAACTGGTTAATGAAAATAAAAGCTGAGATGAAACTTATATTTTCAGTTTTATTTACTTTGACAACATTCTAGTAACGGTATCTGACAGAAAACAGAACATGAAAAAACAAAAGTAGAAAAGTAAATTCATTTAGAACAAAAAGGATCAATATCAAAAAAATATAACATAGACCTCTTTTTATTCCAACACTATTGTCGCCAATAAGCCTGACATAGTGGTGGTACACCGATCAGCGCGCCGCATAATGATAGCCGATGTTACCATCCTGCTTGACGAAAGTCTCGTGAAAGCTGAGAAAGAGAAACGTATAAAATATCTTGACTTGGCACACGAGGTTGTCAGCATGTGGAATATGAACTTGGCTACCATTGTGCCGATTGCCGTTACGGCCAATGGCCTGATGGCTAAAAGCCTCGACGAACGTCTGGCGAAACTCATTTCACATGTCGACAACCTTGGGAGTCAAGTCAAGATACTTGATTTGCTTATCTTTCTCGGCTTTCACGACGTTCTCGTCATGTGGGCCCGTTATCAGAACCTTTAATACACGAGTCCTTCTCGAACTTGGCCATTTTTTACAGCAGATAGTGTTTCTGACTGAGGTTTCTCCGATTCCGATTCCAGCTTGCTAGAACAATACAAACATTACGAATCTCTGATAATCCTTAATCTGAAACCCTTAATCCTGGATTATTGCTGTCAATTTTGATAAAACTTTTTTTTTTTAATTATTTTATTTTTTTGGGGTTAAAAGTGTTATACCATTTCAACAACGATTTAACGTAAAACGAAACGAAGCGCAGTATTATGATTTAGTTGGTATTTCTGTAGCTTTGATGACAGAAAAAGATAAACTTACGTCAGCGCAACGAGGAAAAACGAGAAAGAAATATAGCAACTGATCTCTCCGAGAACACCCGATTTATAACGAAAAGTTACGATTGCATGGCCGCCATATTGTCATGTCAATTTTGTGACGGTTTTTGTGCATTGTGCATCATTTTATCGGAATATTAGTGTAAATTAATTGTATTAATCGCTTGCAGCTTACGGTAGTCAAGGCAAGTATTACCCGCGTCATATTAGTTATTGAAATAATCATAAAAAACTAAGTGTAACGTTAAATCGAATACCAAACATTTTATGGGGTCGGGTGTGGTATTGGTATTTAGTTCATACAGTACTTGTTTGTTTTGTTTCATACGTTTCCTAGAGCCGTTGAATGCATGAAACAGGGTGCAGATTGAAGTGTTTATGTAAATAAAAGAACCCAATCTATTTGTTTACTCAAAACCTTAGATCGATAGTCATGGCCGCGTAGTGATCGGTAAAATTCATGGTGTTTTTTTCTTTACAGGCGCAGGGTGCATTGTTGCATCCTCTGAACCATGAGCTATCAGATACCATCGTCCCAGAGCCGCACGAGTAAGTAAAACATAGTTTAATATTCATTACTTTAGGAATCAATAAGTAAGCTGGGGTTGATAAAATAGAGAAGTGTTCTAGATACTGATTATAGTTAGGTAGGTACTTTCAGATCGTTGTGACTGAGATGTGACTCATACCAAAGGTATTGACTAGAGTTTTGACACAATTACCAAATAGGTACATTTCATTCATAACTCCTTATAATAGTAATGCTAAACTCATGTCACCTTGAGTTTTTCACAAATGTTTGTTATGATATAATCTATTGTTCCTTTATCTAACTAGGTACTTCACAACATACAACCTTGGTTAAATTCCTAAAATAATTTCTTAATCTACTGCATTCCATTTAATTCCAATCAATAAAAATCTTTAATTAATTATATTCATTATAAAATCATCATAATTCTGGTGGTCACTCTCTAGCAAACCAAACTTTAACTATAAATACTGTCATTCTCTTTTCCAGTGTCCCACAGCAACTATGCCGGCTCTGATGTGCCGATGGCACCCAGCAAGGAGCAGCAGACCCTCATGTGGCAGCAGAACTCCTACCTGGTTGACTCTGGCATCAACTCCGGGGCTGCTACTCAGGTATTTCCATTAAACTTTCTCTTAAGTTGGTCTATGACTGTTCTACCAAAGAGGTGAGAACCCATGCAGCCAGCTACAACTTTATGTGTATTGTATACCCAATCTTTGAGTCTGAGTTTCTTTTATAAGAATTGAATTAGTATTAATAATTAATCATTGTAATTAGGTTTCCTCTGCTGTAGTGTTTTTTTTTTCCTTTGTTGTAATTATAAGCAATTGAAGCCCGGTGGACAAATTGCCAGTGGTATTAGTGAGAAATACACAATGAAAATAGTATCGCAGACACTATCCAGACACACTGAATAATATAAAAAAAAATATAAAAAACAGTGAACAGTATCCAAAAACACATTCTTATGGCTTTCTATTAATATTAGAATTTAATTAAATACAACATTCTTTTTAGGGTTCCATAACCAGAGAGTCAAACGGGACTCTATTACTGAGACTTCGCTGTCTGTCTGTCACTAGGCTGTATGTCAAGAACCGTGATAGTTAGCCAGTTCAAATTTCTACAGATTATGTATTTTTGTTGATGCTATAACAACAAATACTAAAAACAGAATAAAATAATTATTTAAGAGGGCTTCCATACAAAAAAGTGATGCAAATCTTTTTTGCTCATTTTTTTAATGGTACGGAACCATTCCTGCGCGAGTCTGACTCACACTAGGCCAGTTTGTTTTTTTTTGTTTTGCACAAAACTGTTATTTTCAACCAAGTGCGCTTTATAGGTTTTAGATTTAAAGAAAGTAATAATTGTTAAGACCTTATTTCTAACTAAGTAAAAAAAGTACTCGGAAAAAAGGTTGACTTTTACACATTTATCAACAAATTTTTTAAATTCAGTTTGGTTGGCTGATGACGGTCAGATAGGCAGTTGCTCCATGTAAAATAATGGTATTCAGCTGCATCTGGTCAGACTGGAAGCTGAACAACCTCATCGTAGTTGATAAAAGGCTAGGCAGTTTGTGATGAGTAATTTTATACTATTGAGACTTATCCATAGAAATAACTTCTTTCTTACTCAGAAAAGGCAAAGCTAATAGAATATTATCTTCGTTTCATAGGTCCCATCACTTACGGGCAAGGAAGATGACGAGATGGAAGGAGATCAGCTCATGTTTGACCTGGATCAGGGATTTGCTCAGGGTTTTACCCAAGAGCAAGTTGATGGTAAGTTGTATATTGATCTGCATTTCTAAGAATTTTATTGAATATTTATCTCGTTTGCTTCCATTCAATTAATCAAAGTATGATATTCAATGGAGTCAAGTATTAATTGATTGATACATCTATAGCACGGACAGGTTATTAATAAATAACTCATTAGCTTTATCTTCAAAGCATTGTATGTTATTCTAAGTTGTCATATGCGTTGTTCTTTGGTATGAGAAATGAAATAGGATGAAGCCATTTGCAAAACAACATTTATACATTGGCTGAGATTAAGCTTTCCAACAGATTATATTACAAGTAGAGATACCTACATTTTATTTATCTAAATTTCATGTAGGTAAAAAAGTGGTACATAGGCGGACTTAATGCCACAAGGAATTCTTTACCAGTCAACCTTTGGGTTAAATACAACAACATTGTGGTAGGGTACAAAAACCATATAATTATATAAATTAAACTACTTACTAGTTTTCGTAAGTTAAAGTATTTATACTAATACACTGAAAACACAAAAGCAATAAGTATTTACCTAGATCTGCCTCTTAAAAATACTTGCTATAATAGAATTTGACTCTACAATAACATTCATTTTGCTGAAAAATATTAGTTAAAATTTCTAATCCCTTCTCCCAGACATGAACCAGCAGCTATCCCAGACTCGCTCCCAGCGTGTCAGGGCAGCCATGTTCCCTGAGACTCTGGAGGAGGGTATTGAGATCCCCTCCACCCAACTGGACCCTGCCCAGCCGACGGCAGTACAGCGCCTTGCGGAACCATCGCAGATGCTCAAGCACGCTGTTGTCAACCTCATCAACTATCAAGATGACGCTGATTTAGCAACCAGGTAAGCTAACATCGCATTTTGATTTAAGCTTCTGCCAGTAATTTTTTAAAACAGGGTGAGTCTATTGCCATCAACTTTCAAAGCTCCAGGATGTAGCTGAGAACCCTCAATGACAGTTGCATACTATGGGGATTAAAACTAATATGTATAACTGTAAAAAACGCAACACAAATAACACGTAACTAACTGGATATATACACGTGGAAGCTTGTGATTAGCAAATGTCCTTACTTATGCATGACTCAGACGTGCAATGGCCCAATAAAGATGCTAAGTGCAAAAACAGCCTGGCTAGCTTAATCTAACCTACTTATGCATGATACTGAAGATTGTTATTAGTCTGTATGCTTTCATTAAAATTAAATAAATAAATAATCCCTTGCTCAGAAGTCTCATTTGCAACCACTAGCAAGCAGGTGCATGATATGATAAACGAGGCACACATCCAGTTTGGATTACAACTGTATTCCGTTGTTAAAGCATGCTAGCAATAAAATTTCTCAGAAAGTAAACATCAAAGTAATAACTGATCAATACCATTGTCACACAAAGTGAGTGGACTTGCTATACAGTCAGTCATGTGCACCTTTGATACTATTCTAAATTTACTTAAAAAGACATCATTGTTTGATCACACACTATCATTGCAGGGCTATACCAGAGTTAATCAAGCTACTCAACGACGAGGATCAAGTGGTTGTCTCTCAAGCTGCCATGATGGTTCACCAGCTCTCCAAGAAAGAGGCTTCTCGCCACGCCATCATGAACTCTCCTCAGATGGTTGCTGCTTTAGTGCGCGCCATTTCTAACTCCAATGACTTGGAGACTACCAAGGGGGCTGTAGGAACCTTGCACAACTTATCTCACCACCGTCAAGGTCTACTCGCCATCTTCAAGAGCGGTGGAATTCCCGCATTGGTGAAGCTTCTAAGCTCCCCAGTGGAGTCTGTCCTCTTCTACGCCATCACGACACTCCACAACCTGCTCTTACATCAAGACGGATCCAAGATGGCTGTACGTCTTGCTGGAGGTCTCCAGAAAATGGTGGCCCTACTCCAGAGGAACAATGTGAAGTTCCTGGCGATTGTAACCGATTGTCTTCAGATCCTCGCCTATGGAAACCAGGAATCGAAGTTGATCATTCTCGCTTCTCAGGGTCCTATCGAATTGGTCCGTATTATGCGCTCGTACGATTACGAAAAGTTGCTGTGGACCACTTCTCGAGTGTTAAAGGTAAGCTCACAACTATTTTTTAATAACCTTACGTAAAAAGTTGACTCATCAAAACAAGATAGAGATAACAGCAATGCCATAAGTATGATAACTTTTACTCTATTGGGACATGTGCCTATGGTACAGATGAAAATATTGCACCCTGGGCAATTCGCGATTATTGTCTCGGGAAGATATGATGAGATACCTAATACAGACTATAGTGCTCATGTGCAAGTCGCAAGCAATCTTTTTACTATTTCAGAATTTCACCAACCACACACACGTTGACTGTAAAATCTATTTATCCCCAGGTGCTGTCAGTTTGCTCCAGCAACAAGCCTGCGATCGTCGAGGCCGGCGGCATGCAAGCCCTGGCCATGCATCTTGGCAACCCTAGCGGCCGCCTCGTGCAGAACTGTCTCTGGACTTTGAGGAATCTGTCCGATGCAGCCACGAAGGTATTACAAAATTATGGTTTCTATTATATATGGCTTATATTTATGATATTAGAACTCTCAGTTATAATTAACATTCAATTCGCAAAGTACTGAGCTTTTGTTCGAGTATTTACTTTGATGATGTAATTGTGTAATTTGTGTGAACTTTATAATGATTTTATTTTAATTTCTCATGAGGTGGACGGCCTGGAAGCTTTGCTGCAAAGCCTCGTGCAAGTTCTCGCCTCTACTGACGTCAACATCGTCACTTGTGCTGCTGGCATCCTGTCCAACTTGACTTGCAACAACCAACGTAATAAGGTAATCATCTTCACAAGTTCTTTTTTCAGTAGATTTATAGTATAAGTACTAAAAAAAAGTGCTGAACCTTATAGTGCAGACTAGTGTTATCTTGCTGATACAAAAATCCACTTTCAAAGCAAATTATCATTGCATAGCTAAGTAATCTTCACAGGACTCGATAAATAGAGACATAATTTGTGTTATTTTATTGAGATAACTAGTTCATAATATTATTAAATTATGTTTTAATGTGTGGACCAAGGAGTCTTCCCGGACCTTATGAAATACAGCAAGGTAATACCACTTTTCAAATCTGGGGACAGTAAAGATACCAATAACTATAGACCCGTATCCGTATTGCCGGTTTTCAGCAAGGTGTTTGAAAAGGTGATGCTTAATCAAATGCTCACCCACTTTAACACCAATAAAATCTTACATGAGAAACAGTATGGTTTCACCAAAGGACGTTGTACGACTGACGCCGGTGTCACTTTATTAAAACACATATATACCGCGTGGGAAGAGGCACAAGATGCCATAGGAATCTTCTGTGACCTCTCGAAGGCATTTGATTGCGTAAATCACCAAACATCAACACAGCTCTTGAAACTTGAGCATTACGGTTTAGGTAAACTTGCTCTCAGTTTAGTAAGATCGTATTTGAATGATAGACAGCAGCAAGTACAAGTAAATGGTGTAAATTCGATGGGTTTAAAAGTAAAAATGGGTGTACCACAAGGTTCGATATTGGGTCCTTTCCTCTTTTTAGTATATATTAATGACCTACCCCATTTATTTAAAAACCAACCACAAATGGTGTTGTTTGCTGACGATACTTCTTTAATATTTAGGATAAGCAGACGTGCCACAAAACTTGACGACGTAAATAACGCTCTTATGCAGATTCATAAATGGTTTACCGCTAATAATTTAGTATTAAATGGGAAAAAAACTAAGTGCATAAGATTTTCTCTACCAAATGTCAAATGTAGTGACTGTGACATAGTATTGAATCAAGAGAAACTTGAATTTGTCGATGAAACTGTTTTCTTGGGGATCACGCTCGACTCAAGGCTACAATGGGGTCCTCATTTAACATCTCTTGCAGGACGGCTGAGTTCAGCAGCATATGCTGTCAGAAAAATCCGTCAATTTACTGATGTAGATACCGCGAGGATAGTGTATTTTAGTTATTTTCATAGTATTATGTCATACGGTATTTTACTATGGGGACGGGCTGCAGACATCGAGTCTATATTTATTCTGCAGAAAAGAGCTATCAGAGCCATATATAATCTACGTAGGCACGATTCTCTAAGAGAACTGTTTAAGGAAATTAACATCATGACGGTACCTTGTCAATACATCTATGAAAACATCATGTACGTTAGGAAAAATCTGCATTTATTTAGTAGAAGAGGTGACCGGCACCACTATAATACTAGAAACAGGGACCAACTAGTTCAGCCAGGTTTCAGGTTAGCTAAAGTAGACTCATCTTTCATGGGGTATTGTTTAAAATGTTACAATAAAATACCTCCCCCCATTCTGCAACTGAATGAAACGAAATTTAAATCTTGCATAAAACGCACACTATGTAGGCAAGCATATTATAAGTTGGGGGATTATATTGATGATAAAAATGCTTGGCTCAATGCTGGTCCTGCTCCACAACCATAGGGGCAATCGGAATCATCTGAATTACAAAGTGAAGTTATTGTGAAAGCTGCAGAAGATTGTAAAAATATATTTGCATTGTATAGATTCAATCTCTTAGTATTATATAATTGCATAGCACATGTGTGAGTACTATGTACTGTAAAGCCACCATTTAATGAGTACCTACATCTTTCATTGACGCGAAATTACCCTGGTGGTTGAGTGAATGTCATGCTCACTTAAATGTCACGCTGATGGTGGCGGGTGTGTCGGGTCGTTTAGTTCCCTTCAAAATGGTTGAGTTGAATGATGGCTGATACATGCGTCATGTTCGTGAACGGGCGCTGTCAGTTGTGACTGGTCATCTCTTAGCTGCCACGGTTTATTTTAATTACTTTATTTTTAATTACTGATTTAATCTTTTACTCTGGACGCTCTTAACTTGCCCGTATTTCTACATTGTTCTCACATATTTGTAATTCTTAACATGAATGATGTAACCAAGATTTTGTAACATATTTTGATTTAAAAGAGTTTCCATGGAGTTTCTTGCCCGTTCTTCTCCATAGAGATCTACGCTACGGAATGGGCAACTACAGTACTTACATAAGTTATTATGCCTTGTGACTGGGACTGTAGCTTCGCGTTTTATTTTGTTTTTTTTTTGACTTTCAAAAGTGCCTGTAATGGTCTAATTGAAATAAATGCTTTGACTTTGACTTTGAGTACATTAGTAACTTGTTCATGCGACTCTGCAATCATCATGTGTTAGATGTTATAGCTAGAAAGGTGAATACTGGCTTCTAAGAGACTTGCTGCACCAACCACAAAAGAATCCTTTGTTGAGGATCCTAAATAAATGAAATATAAATAATGATTGCAGGCAGTCTTTATGACCTTCGACTTTAGGCAGAGTTGCGGACGTAATCCCGAATGTTTAAGCCGCTTTCACATGAGGGTGTTAGCAGCGCGACAGTAGCGCGGCAGAAGCACATGTGTTCACGCATTTAAAAAATTATGGGTATCATTTTGTATCGAAGTAAAGGAAAAGTACCGTGGCCGAGTATCATGATATAATTGGGTAACTAAATAGAATAATAAGATACCAGCTGCATTTTTTTGGACCCTCTTTTATTTTCGAAATCAGGAATAAACAATGCACAATATTCTTGCTAGTTTTTCTATTTTGGGGTACTGCTGTTGTAATCTTCGCTTCTTGAGTCCTACAAAATAGGAAGCATTTCAGAACTTTTCGGCCTCATCGGTTATCCGTTCTGTGAGCAAAGTGTCCTGCCCACTGCCACTTAAGCTTGGCAATTCTTCGGGGTACGTCGTAAAAGTACACCCTTCAGCGAATATGTCATTGATGAAAAATGATTGTAACATATTGTTTACCCCCCAGGTGACAGTGTGCCAGGCGGGCGGCGTGGACGCGCTGGTGCGTACCGTGGTGTCGGCCGGCGACCGCGAGGAGATCACGGAGCCCGCCGTGTGCGCGCTGCGGCACCTCACGTCGCGACACGTGGAGAGCGAGATGGCGCAGAACGCGGTGCGCCTGCATTATGGACTGCCGGTACGTAAAACTGATGATTTTTTAGATATTCTTTTTTTATTTACAAAAAAAAACAATGCCCGACACTAGAAATTTCTCCTGTATCCTGGGTGCGCTTACAAAAATGTTTACTCACATACATACATAAAAAGCCAGACCTGGAATAACTACTACTTGTTCCGTGCGGGAAGCGAACCCAATATGAACATTCTATTTTTTCAATCGCTTCTGTTTGTTTGAAGAGGATGTGTTTGAATAAGTTGGTGGTAAATATCAACAGGTCTTACATGCTGAAATTTTGTAGTGATGGCACAGTACGATAGATGGACGCCGATGATAGCTCCATACTCGTAGCTACGCTATGGGCTGACACTAAGATTGCCATCGACAAGCTAAGAACGGGAAATTTCGTTTGTTGTTCTTTGTGACACTACTACTTAGTATCTCTAAGTTGCTCACAAAAATAAATATAATGCACCATTCCCACTGATGATCATGACTGTTTAATCAATCTTCGCTAACTATCCCTTGTGATAGTCCATGCTTTAATTATTTTTTCTTAGCCCACTTCTGGGCATAGGTCTCCTCCCATTCCTTCCACTTTTCTCGTTGTTGCGCCTCTTCTCGCTAATTAACGAAAACAAGGAAAGATATGAGTTAAAAAAAAATACTTGAGCTTATAGGGGGGAGGGGGGGGGTGTGCAGCCTACTCCCCTAGTGATGCCCATGGTGACAAGTGACAAGAAATCAAATTTCAAATCAACAAGACCCGTAGAAGTTGTTTATATCCCTTCATCAACTAGAAAAGAGGTGATGAGCTTCAAACGGCTGAGCAGATTTTCTCGAAACATAGCTAAGAACACTCTCGATTAAAATACCTTTCAAATGACACCAATTTTATCAAAATCGGTTCATCCGTTTGGGAGCTATAATGCCACAGACACACAGATACACACGTCAAACTTATAACACCCCTCTTTTTTGGTCGGGGGTTAAAAATACAACTTTAATTCATGTAATTCTCTTAAACGAGCCTATATTATCTGTAAAACAAATGAATCTGCCTGTGTATATATCTTAGTTTCCTCCTAGTATTTATTATATTAACTGACAGGATCAGCTGCTCACAAAATATTGTATTGACAGGTGATAGTGAAGCTGCTGCAGCCTCCGTCCCGCTGGCCGCTGGTGAAGGCGGTGGTGGGTCTCGTGCGCAACCTGGCGCTCTGCCCAGCTAACTACGCGCCGCTGCGGGAACATGGTGCCGTGCATCATCTTGTTAGACTCCTTATGAGAGCTTTCAACGATACGCAGAGAGTAAGTTTACATTTTATTCATAAGTTCACTATATCGATATTGATGGATGGAGAGAGATAGAGAGAGAAAGATCAAAGAAAAGATGAATGGATTGTGTAAAAGAAAAAGGAGTGAAATTAACGTGTTGCGTCGACCCCAAGTAATATTAGACAATGGAAGATACTATGTATTTTTTTCAAACCTGACCTTTTTATATTCAGGTTTCTTGAATTGTCCCCAGTAGTTATTTGATAATATAAAAATAGCTCAAGCTGTAGTGTGAGTGTTGCATATCATCAAGATGAGCCGAGGCACGCCCTTGCTCCGAACGACATAACCTTTTCTTTGTGAACCCCCCTTTCTGCAAAAAATTATAAATACAGTTTTAGTTTTCTCTATAATTGAACCTTAGGGACCGTCCATTAATCACGTGAGGCTTGACAGGAGGGGGCTTAGCGAAAATCACGAAATATCACAAGGGGGGAGGGGGGTGTAGTAAGATATCACGTGTATTAATTTTTTCGTCAAACGCGCGATTCTAAACTGAAAAGCGGCTTGTAGTGTGACCTTGACTCGCTGTTGCCAGGCAACGAACGAAGTACCTGTATTTAAAGATAATATTCTAAAAATTTTAAGATTCTGTGTAGGTACCAAAATACACGTGATTTTAGGTGGGGGCGAGGGGTTAGTCTTAAACCTCACCACGTATCACCTAGGTTAAAAAATGCAGAAAAAAAACATCACGTGATTAATGGACGGTTACTCTAATTACATTATTTCGGGTTTCGCCCTCAAAGTCTCCAAAAAACACGTAACTAATTAAACACTGCTAACCTGCCTTTGAATCTTTCCAGCAACGCAGTTCATCAGGCGGAGGCACGGCCGGCGGGGCCTACGCCGACGGAGTGCGCATGGAAGAGATCGTGGAGGGCGCAGTCGGCGCTCTGCACATCCTGGCCAGGGAGAGCGTCAACAGGCAGCTCATACGTCAGCAGAACGTTATACCGATCTTCGTGCAGCTGCTATTCAATGAGATTGAGAATATACAGGTAAGCTTATGCTATGATAAACAAATGGGAAATTATTAATCCAGAATAACGAATCATCGTTGTTATTCATAACAAATATAACACAGAAAAGTAAATAGAAACACAGAGAAAACATTAACCATTGAGCAAGGTTGAAGGCACATCAGATTGGCCAGTCAAATTTACCTGAAGTATAGAACTATTCAAAGGTTTTATGAAAGCTATACATTAAATTTTGCGTAATTGTCTATGTGTCGAAGCTCTGAAATTGCCTGCCTATTTTCATGTAATTTGAAACACTTTATCATTCCTTGACGAAAAGCTCTTTGTTATTCATCATATCACAAAATACATAGGAAGCAAAGAAGTATGTTACTTTTATTGATATCTCTTGTCCAAACCCTTTCAGCGCGTGGCTGCAGGAGTGCTCTGCGAACTGGCTGTCGAGAAGGAAGGAGCTGAGATGATAGAAGCCGAAGGCGCTACTGCTCCGCTCACCGAACTACTGCATTCACGGAACGAAGGTTGCTACTCAAGTAATTACATTCCTTAGGGCTTGATAGACACGTATTTACATGTTGGCTTGATTCGGTCGGCCAATGCGTCGGGTTGGACGACCAAGTCCGGTCAATGTTTAAAAATGTTTATCGCTCCACTCGTGTTTTCATGTAGAGTTGGTTTTGATTGTTTTTTGAATGTGATGTTTGATAAAACAAGTATTCTTTGCTGTTACATTATCGATTCATCACATTGTAATGCATTAACTCAAGCGCAAGTTTTCATTAGACTAACAATTGTATTAAGAGGGGACAGTCGGTATTTCTCCATACAAACGTATTCCGCTGTTTTCTTCGTGGATAATGCGTCTAGAGCAATGATTTTTTTTCCATAAAATCTAGGTCTTATTAATACATGCCCCTATTATTTCATTTTTTTTAAACATAATCACTAAGAGAATTATGCCTATCTAAAAACCCGAAAAAAAAAGTCAGTTTTTACCGCCATGTTCAGACGACTATCAGACAAATTAGATAAGTTTTTAACAAAAAAAAAAAATGGAAGCATAGATACCTTTCCTCCAAATTTTGATATAAGAGTTATTTAGATCAGTTTAGTTTTGAAGAAGAAAACAGCGGAATACAAAACGTCTTTTGGTCAACATTTGTGTAGGTAAAATCAGCCTGGGCTGCAGTTGTCCCTTTCGCACTTTACGGGGGCTTGGTCGGGCGCAGCGCGACGGCAACAGTTTCTTCAAATCAAATACTTTCAATTACCGACTAGAGTCCCCTCTTGAGGCTGAGATGTTATGAAATCTGTTAACCACGTTAATACAATTACAAAGCATGAGGGTCATGATTTCATTTTCGTTATATCACTCAGTAACTTTAGTTCTCTCTATCTTTTCTATTCCGTAAGCATGGTATATCAATTAAAGCTAAAACGAATGATACTGCTGACAAAAATAAAAAACTATGCTATTGCTAGCAGATATTGCATGTGTTTGAAAATTTGGTATTGTGTAAACATTAGATGAGTGATGTCTAACATTTTACTACCTAAAACAAGCAAAACGCGTGTGCTATTCTCTATCTTTTGTTTACTGCATTAAGGTGTTGATTGATTAACAACTCTAATGCCCATTAACATCATGATAAAAACATTTCCTTTCCCTCTTTTCAGGCGTAGCTACTTATGCAGCAGCGGTACTGTTCCGCATGTCCGAAGACAAGCCTCATGACTACAAGAAGAGACTCTCCATGGAGCTGACCAACTCGCTGTTCCGCGATGATCATCAGATGTGGCCCAACGATCTTGCCATGCAGCCCGATCTTCAGGTAAAGAGTTTTTGATGAAAGGAGGTAGAATTGCTGTTGAAAAAATAAGTAGACAAAGATTCGAAGTTTGAAAGATTTTGATTTGGTGCCAAACATAGATAGATAAAGACGTGCTTAGAGGTATTTTATTTTTGTAATTGGAGAGTATTTTTTGTATAGTTATTATTTGCAAATCAGTATTTATAATTATTGTAAAATCAATGTTTTTGGAATAAAATTGATGGATTAGAAACATTTTTGTCCCATTGTACTAATTTTACGCTAATGTCGTATATTTGTGTACTTGTGAATGTGGCTTCCCCTTTTAATTTGACTCCTCACTTTATTTAATTTTTATCCGTAATCCCTTTATTAGGATATGCTCGGGCCTGAGCAAGGCTATGAGGGGCTGTATGGCACTCGACCGTCGTTTCACCAGCAAGGTAAGTTGGGAACGCCTTCATAGAAGTTTGGTCGACTAACACTTAGAACTGTGTAGAACAAGACATTACAAAACCTCACTTAGTTTGTTTTTAGTGGCTAGTACACCTTTTGCACGCGGAATAGTATGCTCTGTGATTGATTGTGATTGAAGGCCTAACGCCTTGAATTTTAGTAAAAACGCTTCATGCAATCAAGGTTGCATAATACAAATTAGGATCTTTTTTTAACATTGTAACCATTTTAGAAAAGCAACTATTGAGTTCCTTTTCCATATGAATTTATCTTTGTGAATGGACAAATAGAATCAATACTATTTCCTTGTGAATTTTGACATTCAAGACTGCTTGTTAAATAAATAGTTTGACTTTAACTTAGCTTTAAGTTGGTTACATTTTCCAATCCTTCATAATATCAGAATGGTTTTCATAGAACCTGTAAAATGAATGTCATCTCTTTGTATCCTTGTTTCTTTATCTAAGTTATTCTTGAAGAATTAATATAGTCTTCCTCTTTTAGTTTCTTAAATCATTCTTAGAATATAGTAGTAGGTTCAAACATAGTGTCTGCCGTGAGTAGTGTTTAGACAATTATAAAGCTCTTGTAAGCTACTTTTAAAAGAAAAAAATAATACACAACATTGTCACTACATAGTATAAAACAAAGTCACTTTCTCTGTCCCTATATCCCTATGTATGCTTAAATCTTTACGGAATTTGATGCGGTTTTTTTTTAATAGATAGAGATGATTAAAAAGGAAGGTAGAAACTATACATTTTATACCCGTGCGAAGCCAGAGCGGGCCGCTATGTTTTTATATACAACATTCACAGTTTTTCTGTAGTGTATTTAGTATCAGCATTGCACCCGTGCGAAGCCGGGGCGGGTCGCTAGTACACAATAAAGTAAGGTTATGTAATATCTAAAACTACTTGAGAAGTATTTTTGACATCAAATTTCCACATAGGTATAAAAATTCTATACAGAAATGCTTGTCAAGTCCACACGATTGTATATTTTGATAGCACTGTACTGTGTTCCTATCATAAGAATATTATTGTGCCTGTATAAATACGTTTTTCTCTCTTCTTTACATGCAGCTTAACCCGGGACCTATTTATCACTAAACACAGGTGATGGGAATATTATTTCTATTGTTTTTGTGTTAACCTATTATGTATATTTTTATATATTGGACTCTATTTGTGATGTAACAGGGTGTGGTTTCCATTAATTGCTATTAGCATGTCACATTATTAATGTTTAATCTATGTTTTTCATTCATACCTGGCAGGTAAGGATTTGCCCTATTAGGAAATCAAAATGATTATTATGATGGCGTAAAAGTTGTGCTTTCTTTTATGTCAGCTCTATAGATAAGTGAGCAACCCACAGAAAATATAATGTGGTTGAATGATTCATTTAATGTTACTCATCAGTTTTCATTAAAACAAATCTAGAGCCTACTCGCACCACAAAATCACTTCATATGTTTAGCGCTGAAGAACATGCATTTCAAACATCATTCTATTAACTTCAAACAATAGTCAGTTCTAGAATGATATTTCAGGTATGTTTAGCATTTATTCTGTTTAGTGATTGGTCTTGCAATGAATTCCGGAGTTCATTGATAAGGTGACAGAAGATATAAAATGCCACCTTATTAACATTCTCATATCAGCGTCAAACCGGCTTGATTATTATAATCCAGGTCTCTCACCAAGAACACAGCTTTGTGATTGTAACAAGACATAGGCAATAGCATGTCCCCACATGTTTTATAGAGCATATTGAACTTATCATGCCAGTACTTTCAACCCTCAGATATGCAAAGCTAATGTCTCGTTGGCAGGACGTGATAATAAAACCATATACGCTTCCCTGCATTAACATCCATACCGTGTGACCCCGATGCTCAAACTAAACCCCAATACCACTTTTTGTCAACTCCAAACACTTAAGAGACATTCTAATTTCGTTCAATTTTGCAGGCTACGATCAAATACCGATAGACTCAATGCAGGGGCTGGAAATCGGCAGCGGTTTTGGCATGGACATGGATATAGGTGAGAACGAAGGCGCGGGCGCAGCGTCAGCTGACTTGGCGTTCCCTGAGCCACCACATGACAACAACAATGTCGCCGCCTGGTACGACACTGACCTCTAGGTTCAACGCCCTTTTGTAGCTAAACATTGACATATGAGAAATTCAGTTCAATTAAACTTTAAGGTATATGTAGTGTGTTTTTGTTAGTGTTGTGTCAGTTCATGATATATTTTTTTCTTTTTTCTAAATAATGATATACGTAAATGGAAATATCAATACATCGCAATAATATCGACTTTGTAATATGTATTCAGTATACACAAATCATAATACATTTCCCTTCAAAGAACTCCCATGTAGTAAGAGTTCATGAATTATACTTGTGTATAATTTACCAGTGTTTTAGTCGTATATAAGTTTCCAAGTTACGCTAAGTGTATCTTAGTCTAATTTGGAGGCAACTGACGACGTTTTATCAATTTTTGTCCATGCAATTTGTTCAAAATCAACGATTAATTGACGCAACTACAATGTTATTAAAATCTGTGATGAAAATCAGCTAAGAAATGCAATACAAAGCTTGAAATGTTACCAAGCAGATATCATTACAACCGATACTCGAGTTTATTTACATTGGTGCTATGAAAACAACAAAGAATGTTGATTGCAAAATTATACACGACACAATGTTTTATTGTATTAATTGTTTTATGTCTCAGCATCAGCGTGAAATGTCAAATTATTTGGATAAGAAACCCTGCATTGGTTATATCGCTGTTTTATACGCGTACGTATAAAATGCGTGTAATCGGGAGATAGGGTAAACTGTACGATTAAGATTTTTTATAGGCTTTAAAATCGTATTTCTTAGTACTTGTAATTGAATTAGTAATGCGCATTTAAAGTATTGGATTTATTTAAGAATGATCGAGTTTTTATTTTTTTTGTTACAATTTTGTATGAATCATTATTTAAATGATGAATAAGACTGTTTGATTGAGTGAGTCATGTATTCGAAGATTAATTTTAATGTTTGACTGCCATTTTTTTATCCTGCCCTTCTGAACAAGGCCAAATTTTAGGACTGTAGATCGAAGGTAGCCATGCGTACGATTTTTTTTATTGTAGGGTAAGTTTAGTATTTTGACGAGAATGTGATATTCTCTGAAGTAGAATAAGTAGTGAGATTAAGCATAACAAAATTTTATGTATTCAATTCATTTGGACTAATAGAGAAACTTTTCTGATATGAATGGATGCATGTTTTTTTATTTCAATTATTTTAAGGTGGTACTTAAGATGAAGTACGTTCTACTATAGTTTTTACCAATAATATCGGCTATTCGCACATCCTATGATATACGGAAAACTAGAGAAGCACTAAACCGTTAGAAGAATGTATCTTAGAATAATATAATCGTATAAGATTTATAATAATTTACTTGATTGTCCACTTAGGATCCTCTATATATTTTTTTCAATTTGATATTTTAATCGACTTTACCGATGTTTTTATATCGACTCGACTATGGAGACATTCGTAAAGTGTCACAATTTGTGTCCATTTCTGTATGGATAATAAACTACATTTAATTAAAATAACGATGTTTTTGATTTCTTGAACAAACACCCAAATCCCCCCCACACACACACACACAAACCCACACACTGAAAATTCGTGATAAGTTGACGTTGTAATCACACAGATTTTTAGAACATGCATGGCAACGCACATTACAAATTTCCTTTTTTTTTTCCTATTCAAAACAATATCAAATTCTCACAATTTAACCAGAGTTACAGTTAGAAATAAGAATTGTTAAACCGAGTTTCTGGTTTAGGTACAAGGACTTGCTTACCAATGGGTATCGTAATACCCAGTTGCTGGGTTGTGGAGGTCAGATAGGCAGTCGCTTCATGTAAAATACTGGTACTCAGCTGTATCCGGATAGACTGGAAGCCGAACCCATGATAGTTTGGGAAAAGGCTAAGTAGATGACGATGATTACTTGCAAATGATGGTCTCTCATAAATAGCTTTGGCAGATGCGAAATGGGACAGGTTTCAAATTAACTTTATCAAAATAATAACGTTGAGGACCATGATTGTCAGACGTCTTGATTAAAGCTTATAAGGAAATAATGTTAATTTTCATTTAAAAAATATGCACTCATTGCGAGGGGTTCGCAATGAGTGCATATTTTTTACGCATGTTACGATTTTTTGCTTACCTACTTACACAAATGTATGTGGCCCCATATCTTTGAATCCCCACAATGTGGGCTGAAAATCGAACTTCATAGGCATTTCAATTCTTTTTGCTTTTTTTTTGCTTGCTTATATGCTTCTAATGCCTTCAGTAGTCATGAACATACATAAAGAAATATCATTTTATAAGTAAACTAAATTATTGAAAAAATTGTATGGCGCTAAAGTAATAAATCCAAATATCAAAATCAAAAGTCATTTATTCAAACTAGGCTGATAATCAGCACTTTTTGAACGTCAAAATTACAAGAGACAGTCCCCCAAAACGCCCGCCCTTCGACACTTCCAAGTGTTTTAGCTGGGAAGAAGAAGTGGCGGAACAAACTCCCCAGCAACACATCTGTCTGTTAGGTTAGAAGAACAAGATTCTCTACAATAGTGTTCAACAAGATTATATAAACAAGGAATCCATTACATCAAATTAATGTCACATGTCACACACCAATATTAAAATAAAATATTAAAAAATATACCTACTCAAGAATAAATAAAGCCTCTAGCTAGACATACCTAAAGGGCGTGCCCGCTTACACGTGCATACAGACGAATAAAATAAAAATAAAGTAAAATAAAAAATAAAGTTAAAAAAAAAAACTATGCGTGAGGTTATATAATATCACTAAGCTAATTTGGAAAAAGAAAGAACATAACCATTATCTTGAGTTCAACCCAACTTAACTTACAACCTAACTTGTAGACCATCGTCTTCCCTAATTTATCCTTACAGATGGTTGTTCTACAAATTATTTGTCATTTTTTGGTGTATTTTTTATAACGGAGACAACTGCGTTTTTTTTTAATATTAACGGAATATAACGAGACTGGTTGCACTAAAATTTTTTTACATCCGGACCAATCCATACTAATATTATAAATGCGAACGTCACTCTGTTTGTTTGTATGTTTGTTTGTTTGTTTGTTACCTTTTCACGACTAAACGGCTGATCGGATCTTAATGAAATTTGGCAACAAGATAGATTTTAACCTGGGGAAGGACATAGGCTATATATCATCACGCTACGACCAATAGAAGCGGAGCAGCAATGAAAAATGTTGCGAAAACGGGGAAAATGTGACGCAAACGAAGTTGCGCGGGACAGCTAGTGGGTTTATAAACTTGAAATTTTGCAGAGAGGTGTCTGTATTTTATAGAAACACTAACATATTAGCAAAATTAAGAAATATATTTGATGACATCGAGAAATAATGTTATGTAATAATTTAATTACGCATTCTAAGAACTCGTTCCGTTCCTTGCCCACCTGAAGTTTAAATCAATCCATCATCTCGTTGAAATGCTCTTGCTTTATTTTCGAACTCATCTTGGGTCTTGTTGCAGAAATAACTGGATCTGACGAAAGAAGTAACATATTGAGGATAGGTCATTTGATTTTTGTCTGCTTTCGCGAATTGTGTTCCCTAAACCTACGAAAGTCTTTGTTGCGTGACTCGGACGCTTCCTCGGATAGGCTCCCGATTGGCAAAATTGAGTTGCTGGCAATGATATGCCCCGTGTATTAGCAATTTGTGAAATTGTAGCAGGCATATGGTACCAATTATAAGGGTGACAGACAACTTTCCCAAAGAAACAATTTTTTTTTTATACTCATTCACTATGATCACAATAACACAACAGCCATATGAAATTCGGGGTTGCGAGCCATGCGGGTGCTCTGCCTACCCACTGTGGCACGGTACGATAGTAATGAGACATTTGTAAGGATATATTAAGAAAGACGCTGGTTTTGAAGATATTTGGATTTATTACTTTGGCACCATACAATTTTTTTTTACACATGAAATGATATTTTCCTTATGTATTGATTGCTGAAGGCATTAAGAACTGATCGCGAGCAAATAAAGCTTAAATAATTTAAACGCCTATGAAGCTCGATTTTCAGCCCACAGTCCGCTGGTAGCTACGCTCCTAATTGCTAATAATCATTCTACGTAGCTAAAGTTTTTACAATGAAATCGACTATTAGGCATACCTACGTAGACAGATGCCCAGCAACTTCAGTAACACACAGTTCTGTTCCACACAAAACCACATCAATCTTTGCTCAATTCAAATTACATTCCCTATACCTACGTAGGTATCTCAACTTCAAACTAAACGCAAGACGTAGGTGTATCAGCAAAAGGCGACATAACTCAGCCAGGCCGCAAATTGTTTCCGCACCAACCTACCTGTGTACCTATGTGCAAGCGACCGCACTGCCGCTCCACGCAACTTCCCCGTTCACCTTTGTCCCGACTGTTATTATGCACAATTAGGACTTAGAAAGCAACACACAAGGAACTAATCTTGCACCAACTTCGGCGGCTATACGTGAAATTCTGTTGCGAACTACAAGGTTCGCATTGTGCAATTATTTGAAGGGATGGGTTTATAGGTGAATTTGTACGGAGATTGGTATGTGCCACTGGCGTGTCTACATGATAAAAGAGAGAGAGCTAAATATGTTCTATAATATATGCATTTTTCTTTTTCGTCTATGGGGATTATGTGCTAATAACTTCTAGTAACAATGTACAATGATTGGTGTGAGATACCACGACTAAAAAGGGTAAAATAAAATAGTGCGTGGAGTAACTCCGGGTTAATTTACGAGTGTCACCAGCGCCTAAACCAGGTCGGAAATCACAACAACATAACCATACAATGGATTAAAGGTCACAGCGATTCCCGAGGCAACGATGCGGCGGACGAACTCGCTAGAAGGGGTTCAAGCATGGCAGCAGTGGGACCAGAACCCATCGTGCCACTCCCCTTCGGGTATCTACGAACTCTGGTAAGGAAACGCACCAGGGATCAACACCACAAACTGTGGCTAGACCATGGTGAGTGTAGGCAGGCCAAGGCGGCACTCCCTACTATAGATGGCCGCCTCACCAAACGGGCGCTTCGGCTGAACAAACCACAGCTACGCATATTCACAGCCGCCATTACTGGACACGGCTCTTTTAATAAACACCTCTTTGTCTTAGGAGTCACAGATAGCCCACTGTGCAGAGCCTGCATGGAGGAAGACGAGACAGCAGCCCACGTGCTTCTACACTGCCCAGAGGTTGCAGCATACAGGGCAAAGTACCTCGGTAACCCAGGTACTCTCCGCGAGATCGTCAGCAACATCAAGGAGCTGCTGGCCTTTCTCGGGGAGCTGGGGTGGTTGGAATAATGTTCCCACCCGTACGCAAAATACGCGCTTTAGACGTGGAGTTGCGGAAACCAGCCCGCTATACAATACAATACAATACCTCCGCGCGGAAGAAGTGAAACTTCGTAATACTACACGCATGCGTTCGAGTGCCACGCTTTCACTCTCGTTATTTTATTGAGCTTCTAAATAATATTTTGTTGTTTTCTTGTTGTATTATTTTCATTACAAAATTATTACATAAGTTTATCGAGGTTATTCTACTTATGGAAATTGAGCTGAGGCTGGTCACGCCGTAAGAGTCGAATGCGTCATGCATTTGACTCTTCGGTGTGACTGGTTGCACGCCAACTTGCGTACCTAGTAGAACTACGTCGTCACAAATCTTGTAATACTGCCATCTCTTAGTGAGTTTTAGAAAATATTCCCCATCCATGGTAGCGTTAAATATTTTGGAAGTCGCATAAGAAGTTTCACTTCAAAAACTGCAAGAAAATGTGGGTGACAATATCGGTGGCAAAAAAGTCAATGAAACAAACAAGTCATTGACGTCCGAGATATTTTCCAGTTTTTATTTTGAAAGGCGGTTAAGGTATTATAAAGGGTGTAAAACACCTCTTAACGAAGCCGAACGGCACTGGTTCTCCCTGTCATTGCGATCATTTTTTTGTTCTACACCATACCTGGGAACCTTCTAGTTACGGAGATATTAGGGGTCAAAGTTCCAACTTTTTGACAAGTATTTTTTTAAATACAAGTTTTTTATGTAAGATGACTACTACTATGACTTTAAACACCTTCACAACCCCCGTTCTATTCAATCCGTCCATCAGCACAATGTTTTGAGTGCGTTACATTGAGTTCTACCACAAAACATGATTTTACACCCTCCAAAAAAAAAGTCGTTTCCCAGCAATAATTTTTGCGTAAAGTTACTTAGTTTCATGTACAGAATGCTTGGTTGACGGCTTCGTGATGAGGCGATTTACACGGTGTATAAGACGCTTTGAATACTGTTGTAAATTCCGAATTAAGTTAGAGTAATGTGAACAATATTATACTAGCCACTACAATGGAGAATCTAAATCACTTTGTGCTTTAACGAAAGCTCCAGGCGCGTAGCACGGCTACGAAAGCGTAGCACTTCGCTACGTCTGTCATGGTTTCACAAACAGACCCCTACGTTCAGACAGTTAACGCCCTATTTTATGTTCGTTAATAGTCAAAAATACGTTGTGTAACTACTTATACTGTATATAAATTACATAATACCGTGCCTCTACGAATGCAAAACACGTAGCACGCTTACGAAAGCGTAGCATTTCGCTACGTTTTTCATAGACAGACCCAGCTTTGTAAACTGCTCGCTATATTTTGTAGTCCAAAATACCTAACCAACTTTCAATCCCAATAATTATAGGCGTCCCTAATTAAAAGTTATACGTACTAGAAACAGTCAGACGACATTAAACCGTATGTATAATTCTCACGGGAGTTCCCAAATCACGGTTCGTACCCAGCAATCATCGAGAAATTTGCTAATGTATATTTAATACAAACTAAATGGTTTTCGGTCTTTTCCCATGTGACGATCAGCAGCAATTAAACCTGGACTGTATCGACTCTATTGGCCTCCTCATAAGGTTGTTATCCGTGTGGCAATATTAGTTGGAGGTTGTAATTATTAAGGAGTGAACTGTTGTCGATAATTATTGTTCGTGAACTTATATGTAGACACTACGTTTATGCGTTGGAATACGAAAGTTGTCGAGTGTATTAATAAAGCAAATTATGGGGTTAACTGAGTTCATCGTTTGCCCTCTATCATTAGTTGTGATTTATAAATGTGGCAGGAATAACTCTTTTCTTGGAAGTGTCTCGGCAGGGAATAATATTATTTCTTATATTTTGTGATTCTTAGGAATATGGTTTTGTTTAGCTTTTGATTATGGCACATTGAAAGCGTGCAAAAAAATACAGGAGTAATTATTTCTAGTTACTATGTAAATTTATTTGTCGAAGAGAGTCAAATAATTTTTACTTTTTTTGCAAAAAACAAATAACCAACTTGCAAAAAAAAACGGTCAGCGACGTTTGTTTCATTAACTTTTACGTATACGGTTTATTTTGGAAGTAGGGTATTTTGTTTCGTAAAAAGAACATCTCTCATCCTATATTCTAGCAGTGCCTACGATATATCTACTAGCGAAGAACGACAAACCTCCTTGTTTTTGAGTCAAATCAAGTCAAAAAATTAGCCTAATCCTTTTCAAAGAAGACAGTGAAAAATAAATTTGCCAAGCAACACTCAAGATCACGAAGAGGATTGCGCTTGCATATATTGCAACGATCTTTTTTCCGGATCAAAACCTGGAGAAGACTGGTTGCGGTGTTTAATTTAATTCCATTTTCGAGCTTTGGCTTTAATTTTATAGGTTTTGTCGGGATTTTTATTTAGTCCACATGTACCTAGTATGCCACTTTGTCCATAACATATGGACAAAGTGACAAGAATAACATACGGATTTTGGCTGATCTCAGTTAAATTAAAATTATTATTTTTTCTGGTTGGTTGGAAAGAAAACTTTCAAACATCTATTAGAATTCAAAGGTATAAAACAAAAGATTACTGGTGAACAATATTAATGTGATGTTATTTGGTTATTTATACAGAGTTATGAGAATGAAAAGAGGCAAGCATAAAAACAAAACGTAAGTAAGTCATTTTGTACGTATTTCTCCTACCTTCTGTTACCTAATTCTACTTAATGACAGTTCAGCTTTTCAAAATGTACACCCAGTAACGATGCAACACAAAAGTTTTGTCACATTGAAGCGCGAAGCTGTTCCAACGATGTTGCAATTGCAACGTCGCAACATGTTCGGTGCGACCACGTCGAGTCCTTGGTAGGTAGTTGTCACAAAGTTATTTCATTAGTTTTTGTTGCTTCCATATGCCCCAATGCAGAGCTTGTGCTGTTCTTTCACATGCTCACTTTAGTTATCGTCACAATGTTGATGGGGTTGCCACGCTTTTGTAGCGCATCAGGTATGTTTGCAGACGCTTAAGTGGATGGCTTGCAAGCGATACATCGCAATAGAATAGCGTCTATGTCAACAACCTGAAAGCGTTATTGTATTGGACATGCAGGACAATATAATCCTCCTGATAATCCATAGGCTGCCCGTATTAAAAGACAGACAGATCAGGACGCTTTGAATAAAGTTTTTTTTACTTGTGCAGTGAAGCGTGCAAACCCCGGAGGTTTATGCCAGCATATTAGCTCTGACTGACAATGCCCCGTTGCCTTTCAATATCTACATCATCTGCGAGGCCCTCGGAGACCTAGTGGCCTATGTACTCAAATTGTGCCCACTCTTTTGAGAGCACTGCCGTCCAATGTGACCTGAGGGTACGGTGTCATAGCTCTTTGTACCGGACTTTAACACCATCATTTCGCTCTTGGTCGTGTTATACCTGAGCCCATGGGCCTCCGCATAGCACGTCGTATTCTTTATTAAGCGTCTGAGATTCCTCGTATACCTTTATTAAGCGCCTGAGGGCACTGATATTGGTAAAATAAATTAGCGTAGAGATTATAGAGTTTTGGTGTTCTGAAACTTTCTCCAACCAATGAAAAATGATGTAGGTACCATAGCAGTTCTTACAACTGGCCAGATAAATGATAATATTGATAACATCCAATAAGGCAATAATACAAATAACGCATAATTTTAGATACCTACCACATAATATATTTCCCCTAACCCCCTTTTTTTTTTTTTTTTCGGATGGGAAATCATCAAATGACTTCTCCCGCTCTGGGCGGAGCGGGAGGGAGTGTCAGACTTGTACTGACTAAAACCCACCCATGTTCCTTCTTAGCCCTTTGTGTTCCAGGGCCGCGGTATCTCTTTCGAACAACCCGCAGCCCTGGCAGGCATCGGCCCTCTCGGACCCCTTCCGGTTCAGATAACCCCCTGAGTTTCCGAATTCCTTTATAAAAATTGTGTTGGTAGATACAAGTCATAAAACTACTTCGGAATATAACTTTCAAAGGTATAAACATCCGATGAAAGTGTGAGATAGTGAAAACTAAGTGAAAAATCTGGAACACCGTTAAACGGAATTCGCCCGTCATAGCGGGCACACAGCCAAAATCTTGTATATAGAAAACTTTGCATTGACCCATCGTAAACTTTTTTGAAGTAAGCTGAGTTTTGTACACACAAACAATGTTAATGTGCTTTCTAGGCAATATTTTTATGGGTACTTGTGTGTATTTTCATTTACTAGGTGCTTTAAGTGTATTGCTTAGAGCCCTAGATACGAAGATGGTTTTGCAGTCTATTTAAAGAAGAGGAGGAGTTTCGTTGCGTTATGTATAACTAGCTGTCCCGCGCAACTTCGTCTGCGTCACATTTTCCCCGTTTTCGCAACATTTTTCAATGCTGCTCTGCTCCTATTGATCGAAGCGTGATGATATATAGCCTATGTCCTTCCTCAGATTGAAATCTATCGTCTTGCCAAATTTCATTAAGATCCGATCAGCCGTTTAGTCGTGAAAAGGTAACAAACAAACTTACTTTCGCATTTATAATATTAGTTAGGAAGTTAGGATACTGATTACTAATGCGGGGGATAAATCCTAAACAACCTGCTCCTGTAGTGAAATAACTGTCGCATTCTTATTAAATTGTAGCCTTAACTACCTTACCTACTTAAGTGTCTTGTCGCTTTTCTGGTGGTCGCCACTGTTGAATCGGGCTTTCAGAAGTTGCAGTAGTTTGGGAATAGTCGAATAGTGTGGCAGGATTGTTCTGTATGTGTATCTTTTTTATTCTTGTAACACCATCGGAATATATCGAGAATTGTTATACCTATTTAAACACGTTTTAAGTTGTGCTTTATGGTGTAAACATAACATTAGATTATGCCTGATTCCACGAACAATTTAGCTGCGGTGTACCTACCTATCGTAAACGTACACCGACATTTCACCAGCAAATTGCCATTGACCGGACACAATTATTAAAGACTCCGTGATTCAAAATCAAAAGTCATTTATTCTAATTAGGCTGATAATCAGAACTTTTTCAACGTCAAAATTACAAGAGACAGTCCCCCAAATAACCCTCTCTTCGCCACTTCCTAGTATTTTAGCTGGGAAGAAGAGGTGGTGGAACAAACTCCCCAGCAACACATCTGTCTGTTAAGTTAAAAGAACCAAATCTATACAATAGTGTTCAAGTTTATATAAATAAAGAATCCATTACATCGATTAATGTCACATGTCAGCTAGCACACACCAATAATAAAAATAAAAATAAAAATAAATATATACTTAAGAATAAATAAAGCCTCCAGACATAAAATGCGAGCCCGCTTAAGTAAGTACATACAGACGAAAAAAATAAAATAAAGGAAAATAAAAAAAATAAGTAAAAATATATGCGTGAAGTTATATAAATCAGTAAACTAATTTGGAGAAAGAATCCTTTGATTGATTGATTTCGAGAAGATTTCTGCTGGAAAGACTTGATAACACAGTCCCACCTGGTAATCGAACCGAGAACCTCATGCATAGCAGTGGCGCTTGTGACCACTGGATAAAAGTAAGGTTTTGATTTCGTCACAGCTATATTTTTTTTTGCACAAAAGCCTTGATCTACTTTCTGGGTAAAGTAAATATGATGCAATTTCTTCTTTGAGGTCAACCGCCCGCAATTCAAACATAATTAAATTCTATGAAACGTTCGTGGCTCCCAGCCGGAGACACGAACGAGGGATTACATAACGTAACATAACGCCTGTAATCCCCGAAGGGTTAGGCAGAGGTGCAAACTAATAGAACACCCACATTTCACTAGTTAATGTTTAGGACGCTGTTATCTCTGGACGCTCTTAACTTGCCCGTATTTCTACATCGTTCTCACATATTTGTAATTCTTAACATGAATGATGTAACGAGATTTTGTAACATATTTTGATTTAAAAGAGTGTCCATGGAGTTTCATGCCCATTCTTCTCCATAGAGATCTACGCCTTGGAATGGGCAACTACAGTACTTTCACAAGTTATTATGCTTTGTGACCGGGACGCGTATTGCCAAACTGTATATTGACCCAGACACCCGTAGTCTGTACTGAACTACATCGTGCTCATTAAAATCACAAATAAATTGGAGCAAAGTGCACACGAGCTCAGAGCAATCTGAGAAGGTATGCATTTTGCTCGCAACAAATTGGGACAAAGTACATACGAGCTCAGAGCAATCTGATAATGTATACATTTTGCTCGCTTGAATGTAAAGCAAACTGTGACACCTCAAAACATTTTATATTCGCTTATAAAGCATAGTCGACGTAGCCCCGCTACGCGGGACTCCTATTTCTGTCTGCAGGGTTTACAGTGACCTAACACGAAGGGGAGGTCGGGGTCTTCGAACCTAAGCTGACCGAGTTGGGGTGCCCCAAGTCCAGAGCTTGCTTCGCTCGCTCTTGCATCCAAATTCTCCTGGATGTGTATAATACAGTACTAGGTTTTGTCCGTGCACTTTCTTTGAAAATATACAGGCAAAAAGCTAGTCCATTTGAGTCTTTTACTTTTTTTACTTTGAGTTTTTTACTGAATAGATTAGGTTTTATTAATAACACTTGCAACGGGATATTTACCATGTATATTATTTGTTTCGAGTTCCCGATATTTCGGCGCTGTTGCAAACGCCATGATCACAGATAAACTGAAGTTATTGCGGGTGGGTTTTTATGAGCAGACAAATCGGTCTACCCTCTTCTTTGTTCGTTTTTTGTGCTCCGTACCACTACCACTGTCACTCACAACTCTATTCTGTTCCCGACACACGAAACTCACTGTGTCAACTCGCGAACTTTTTACGGCCCTTTTTCGGTTTTTACACAGTTGAACCACTGGAATCCAGGCTCTCGACAGTTGAAACCCATCCTCCCGGTTGATGTTCTTATATTTAGTAATTTCAATCGCTTCTCTTACCAGTCTTGGTATATAGTGGCGTTCTGTCGAGATGACCTGAGGGTACGAACAGTTTTTTGTTTGACTTGTGCTGTTTTCCAAGTGTATCCGTTCCTCTTAGAGATTAGGTTTTGGCGAGTAATATGCATAAACAAAAGCTCATCTATTAGAGTCTGGCTCGTGACTCAAATATAGCCTTTGTAAATTCGCCGTCTGGACTCGTACCTATGTATTTTGCCCTAGTATTTTAAAGCAAAATGTATATTGATTCAGATGCTCTCTGAATAGGTATACAGTTTGCTCTTCAACTACAAAGGCAAACTGCAATCAAACTCAGAGCAACCCCGGTCAGGGTCAGTATACAGTTTGGCAATATGCGACCGGGACTGTAGCTGCGCGTTTTTTTTTGTTTTTGACTTTCATAAGTGCCTGTAATGGTCTAATTGAAATAATGCTTTGAGTTTGGACCCATGTTATGGGGCGAGCCTATTGCCATCAACCGGGCTAAAGAAATAATAAAAATGTTTCACTTAAACTAAGTGACTCATAAAGACCAGTAAACTGGTTCGAAAAATAAAGGTTACCCGGAAAGTTTACCAGGAATTTTGAAAATTTGTACTTTACGCCATATTGAAAAAAAGCAGTTTTTCGACAATATCTTCTTTCCTACTCATATTAAGATAAAAAAATAATACAAAATTAAACTTGAGACGCAACCTGCGTCGATACCCTTGCTGCTGCTGCGGCTGCTGAGAGCCTCAAACGACGTAAATACTATAACCTAAATGGCAGTTACAGTTTTGAGCCGATTGGGGTCGAAACGCTCGGGTCATGGGGCCCAAGTGCGCATCTCCTTTTTAAAGAAATTTTTCGTCGACTGGTTGACATTTCGCGAGACAAGTGGGCTGGCTCTTTCTTTGGGCAAAGAATTAGCATTGCCATTCAACGTGGCAATGCTGCCAGTCTTCTGGGCACGTTTCCGGATGACAACGATGGAGGAGTATTTTGTCGATTAAGCGTCCTGTTGTTATATTTAGTTAGTTTATTTTATAATACAAGTATTTTTGTTTATGTACAAATATTTAGTTTTTCTTAAATAAATAAGACATTAAGTTGAAGTGTTTTCTAACGCAGTTTCGGGATTATATTTGTAGTAAGGAACTTGAGAACAATTCCTACAGATAATGTCCTGTAATTTTAGAGATCAATAGTTTTGGCGTACGAGCGCCGCAAAGTCATGCGTTTCGGCTAATAAACCCCCGACGGACAAAACCTCTAAAAAACCAAAAATAAAATTAATCCAAGCGTCGTAGCGTCGGGGGTCCGCTTTGTTTGTATATATATTTTTATGTACTAAGCGGCCTACTTAGCGGTGCCCCGACGCTACGACGCTTGGATTAATTTTAATTTTGGTTTTTTAGAGGTTTTGTCCGTCGGGGGTTTTTTAAATTTTTAATTTAATTTTTATTTCATGCTTTTTAAACTTAAATTATTTTTTCTTAGCCTTAACCTTCCACTTTTTTTGGTGTGCGCCTCTTCTCGCTTATTAACGAAAACAAGGAAAGATATGAATTTAAAAAAAAAACTTGAGCTTATAGGGGGGACGGGGGTGTGCAGCCTACCCCCCTGGCGATGCCCATGGTGAGAAAGTGACAAGAATTCAAATTTCCAATCAACTAGACCCGTAGAAGTTGTTTAAATCCCTTCATCAACTAGAAAAGAGGTGATGAGCTTCAAACGGCTGAGCAGATTTTCTCGAAACATAGCTAAGAACACTCTCGATTAAAATACCTTTCAAATGACACCAATTTTATTAAAATCGCTTCATCCGTTTGGGAGCTACGATGCCACAGACAGACACACAGATACACAGATACACACGTCAAACTTATAACACCCCTCTTTTTTGGTCGGGGGTTAAAAAACTAACTTCTTTCCACACCAACTTGATGTAAAGTAAGCGCCGCAATCTATTATTCATCTAGGTACACCAACACGTGTTCTTCGTAAGTCATGTAATGGATGGTCACCCATCCACGGACCAACCTAGGCATTCGTGGCTTAACCTTAAGATCAACAAAGTAATTATTTAGCCCTCATACATAAACAGACTAACAACAAGTAATCTCTCGCACATAATAGGTAACCTACCGTCCCCTTGTCTTCGACTAAGGGAGGAAGGAGATAATATGCTTTTTTATGGTCAACATAGAACGCGCATCTGTCCAGCACTTAGGGGCAAAGGGATATAAAATTGTTGAATATTACTGTATTTTTGTGGTTATACAGAATGATGGTTGGTTTTCAACCGATGGCTATGATGAATTTGGTCGTAAATCACAGATGTGGCCAGGTTTCCCATTCTGTTTGACTTTCTGAAATGATGGAGAAAAGGTCCTTTACCTTTGTTGTGGATATTGCTTAGATAGCGTTAAGGTATATTAAAGACAGATTGAAATGGAAACCTACGACGAAGTTCTGTATCGTTCTTATATCTTAATTTAGAAATTAGAATGGTTTTGAAAATGGTAGCAATGAGCATAGTCTGTTTAAAAAAAACTAGGTCGTACATAATTATATATGTAAGTAAAACATTTTCGTTTTTCTTCATTAGCTTGTTTGCTGCAAATGTTATTTGTTCCTTATAGAAAATTGCCAATCTAGTAGAAAATACCGCAAACGGCACAACTACAATAGTTTCAGAAAATAGAAAAACGATAAAACAAACAACGATAAAATATAATGTCCCAATGAAATGTTTTCTCCTGAATATTCCTAGAAGAAAATCCTAGCAGAAATTCTTTTCTCACTTCAGACCTAGCAGTCTACAAAAGATACTTCAAAACAAGTCTTAAGATATTTAAATATTGAGAACGGGCAAAAGTTTCTTAATTATTTTAATAAGGCAGCAAGCGGCTATCGATCCGACTTCACCTGCCAACTGTTACCGGATTACGTCTGAGAGTTTTTACTACTTTTTAAAAGCCCTGTATCCGCATTTTTATGATGCTGCGGGAATTATCTGCGTTTTATGATCGCTGTACGGTACATGATTATGTTTCGGAGGGTAATGTTATGATTTGTTATTATTATGTGTACCTACCTATTTTAGGATTTTATTTGTGAAATCTACTGAAGTCTCTTATTTTAAAAGCAACGAGTCTTGCTTTAAAGTGGATGATAATTTCATTGATAAAGTTAGGATTAGGAGTATTTTAATAAGCGCTCATTAGAAAAAGGAATATGGTACAAAACCATCCAGTGTCCTTTCATATCCCCTGGCGCGCAAACACTAAATTAAATAGGAAACTGATTGCTACAGCTCACAGACTCAGATCTGTCTGGCCACATACCATGCAATAAATATAATTTTATGATGAGGAAGACTGACTCACCAAACTGTGACGATTGTGGTGTCTGTGAGGATGTATATCATTTATTGCTTGAATGTGTCCGATTTGAGTCTTGGAGAACATGCCTAGCCAATGCCTTTGAATTAAACAGACTGGATGTTGGTACATTTAATGTGATTCTTAGTCAACCCAATTCTATTCTGTCAGCGTTATGTTCATGAAAAATTAGGGTTATTTACTGGGTAGGTACTTAATATTAGGAAGGGTACACGGTACACGTAACTAACGGGCTGGTCTACGTCTTATTTTATTTCGATTCAAAACCTTAACTTTGTGAAAGTATTTTATAATTAAAATGCTTTTTCGAATTTAATTCTCCTTTAAACGCGAAGAAAATTAATCTCAAGATTCGCAGGTTTATTAATTCTTCAATCCGCAAACACAACCCGACAAATCTCTCGAATACGTAGGTGTAACAAAGCTTGCATTTGACGAACCAACAAAAAGTTTCACTTTAAATCCTAGTGCAATGTTTTGACAGTGGTAACACTGGTCACGCTAGAGTAGGGTGACCAGCGTTGCAAGTGACAGGCCGCAATTAGGACTCACCCGATGTCCAGCATCGCCACTCACACCCCAGAATGTTAATTAAATTCCTCGCCCGAAAGATTGAAGAAACTTTGGTTATTTCGCGTTTCTATCGCTGTCCCTTTTTCTTTGATTACTTTTGAGTTTTTAAAGTTTGTTATACATCGTTTAAATTATTTGAGTTAAGGCTGTTTAATGTCTTGAGAAGTGGTGTTGGTGTTTCAATGGTGTGAGGGTACGAAGTTCACTTTATCTTACAGTAATGTCTATGGTAATTTTTTCTAAGTAAACAATTGGTTGTAAAATATAGTCTACCTAGGTTTTCTATGTTACGCCTGTTTTTTATAACTAGATAAGGTAAGGTCTGGGTGGGTAGGTATTTTGGGTATCTATACTAGGTATTTAGTCTAAGGATATTTTTCAAATGTTATAATTATGACGCGACTACAGAAATCTATTTTCATACTGCAAGAAAATAACAGGGAAGAAAAACTTTTACTTATTCGAGCTTGAAAACCCGAACTCACACCCACGACAGTTAAACACGCACCTATTGTCACCCAAAAATGTATCTTACTACTACAAAATTAAAGTCGAAAGTCATCATGAGACTGGTTTTCCTGTTGTTTGGACAAAAAGCAATCGTAACACTCGTATAAAAAACTTCTCTCACAGAAATCTTTATTATTCGTCCCTAATTAAAAATTGCTTGTGTTAAGTTTCACCGCAGCAGGATAAAACTCAACTTTTTTCTGAAAAATGTTGGCGAAGCCTCTAAAGCGCTTAGGAAATATGTACATCTAGTTAAAATTAAGAATAAAAAATATATCTTTAATTTAACGCTATCTTGGTAGACAATGAAGAATTTCAGTCTTAAACTATGTACATAGTTTATATTTGCTTACCTTTTAGGCTTGTTTTATTTAGTGCCATAGCTGTACCTTTTGATTTAATTTGATCCTTTCAGTTCTGACTCATAAATTGGTTTTTATAAGTTTTTTTGGACAGCGTAAGGTTCAAAAAGAAAGACCAGCTGGATGATACAGGCTGTGAATGATAATGAACAAGGTTCAAAACCACAAAACTCACAGAAGGCAATTCATCTAATCTAATACTAACAATAAAGCTGAAGAGTTTGTTGGTTTGTTTGCTTGAACGCGGTAATCTCAGGAACTACTGATCAGATTTGAAAAATTATTTCAGTGTTAAATAGCCCATTTATTCATGAAAGCTGTAGGTTATATATCATCACGCTACAACTAAAAGGAGCAGAGCAGCAATGAAAAATGTTGCGAAAACGGGGAAAATGTGACGCAGACGAAGTTGCGCGGGACAGCTAGTATTAGATAAATAACTATTTACTACCTTATGAATGTTTATAATGGTAGGTAGGTACTATTACGGTAGGTATTTTGTAAGTTTGCCAAATTCAGAAAACCAAAAATAAAGTATAGATACAAGCGATTAGTTAGCTATAGACGCCAGCAGGTCAAGCTACCCGAAACTGTCAAATTTTCCCACTCAACCTTGAACCGTATTCTTTAAGTTATCGTTAAAGAATACGGTTCAAACCGTATTCTTTAACAATAAGGTTGAAAATCTATTAAATGAATTTGACAGATTGTTGATGCTTAATAGGGTTGGTGACTCATTTTTTTTTATTTGTCCGTCGGGTAGTTTATTGAAAAGAATTGAACACGTATTTTTTCTTTTTTCACGTAATCCTAAAATTATGGAGATATTTTGAGTTGAAATGGCGCATGACGTCACGGCTCAGTACATTTTATACCTAGTTGTGACGTAGTGAGCCCCCACTCTCCAACTTTAATGCGTTTTAACTAAGTATTCCGTTGATATTTTGATAAAACAAAAAATACGTATCTAATATTTTTGTATTACCTGATTGACGGACAAAATAGAATTTCGTTTTCTTTACCCAGTCATCATCCGTATTGTCCTGGCGTCCGTACTTAATTGAGACTTTCCAATACGATGAAGAAAAATCTCAAGATATTTTTTCATAGTTGTTTTTATATATTTCGTTATTATATTTGATAGATAAATAAAACTGCTTTTCATCTAGAGGTTCTTTCATATATCTAAACGTTTGATCTATTAAATAAACCTTATTTAAAGAAACCTGATAATTGACTGCATCCCTCCGCAATTCCCGTTCAGTTCACGGAGCAATTTCGAGCGATTATTTTAAAATGTTATTCCTTGTGCCTATTTATAACGTCTTATCTGAGTACACATAAATTAAGTTCGCGACAAGACTCCAATCTCGCCTGGAGGTGTACTAGGTAAGAGGTATCTTTGTGGACTTCGTCGTAGGAGAATTGGTGAGGATTATATTCCATAAGTTGTTGTTTTGCATCCTCGTCAAAATTCAGGAGGTTGTCACGAAATAAATAAACAATCAATATAAATTAAAAAACCGTGCTTTTTTTTTTAATTTTATCAGTGTTCAGGGGATGGGAAATTATCAAATGACTTCTCCCGCTCTGGGTGGAGCGGGAGGGAGTGTCAGACTTGTACTGCCTAAAACCCATCCATGTTCCTTCTTCGCCCTTTGTGATCCAGGACCGCGGTATCTCTTTCGAACAACTCGCAGTTCTGGCAGGCATCGGCCCTGTCGGACCCCCTTTTTTTTTTTTTTTTCCGGATGAGAAATCATCAAATGACTTCTCCCGCTCTGGGCGGAGCGGGAGGGAGTGTCAGACTTGACTGACTAAAACCCACCCATGTTCCTTCTTCGCCCTTTGTGTTCCAGGGCCACGGTATCTCTTTCGAACAACCCGCAATTCTGGCAGGCATCGGCCCTGTCGGACCCCTTCCGATTTGCTGACATCTCCTTGAGGCGCGCGTGGAACACAAATGCGCCGTCGGCACGGCCTGTCGTCATAAGACGGACGGACGGTGAGCTGGCCCATTACTCACCGTCCAAAGGCCCGCCAGTATAAACCCCTTAATGTGGTTTAGAGAATCAGATATTATCGAATAAACGTTTGAGATTTTTTGTATGAGTAGGAGAGGTTATAAGGCGAGGATCAGACGGGCCGCGTTTAAAACAAGGGTGGTTCACACTTACCGATATCCGTAAATAAGAAGAAAAAAAATTACCCATTTTATTATTATTTCGTGTCGAAAATCATTAGCATAGTTACCTCCTTGAATTTGACGAGAATGCGAAACAACACCTTGTATTTTTAGGTATAATATGAAGTTAGTCATTTGTCTGTGATTAAAACATAAAACATTACATCACGCCTGTAATCCCCGAAGGGATAGGCAGAGGGGTTGCCTATTAGTACACCCACATTTCGCCAGAAGTCATTTTTGAAGATTTCCAGTCCGCAAAAAAAAAAAAAAAGGTGGTAGGTACATGGGTGCGTTCCTTGAAATTAGTGATACTAGACCTAATTTGCAACAATTTAGAACCCAAATATCTTGGGTTCCAAACTGAGTTGTTTTTTCCAAACTGTTTTTTTTTTTTAACTATTCCCTTCTCCACCATAAACTTCTCATTGTAAGATATCTACACCGTTCAGGATGTTAAACTTAACGCTCATAAACGAACGAATCCCACGAAAACCAATTTGTCTCAAAAGTACATCTTCCTTTGAAAATTAAGCGCCTAAAGGTCATGTTCTAAAATTAGCTTGAAACTTTCCCTGTTATCGAGGCAGTTTCCTCTGCATAAATGTAGGAATATAGGTATAATAATGTAAAAAATACCGTAACGACTTCTTTGTTTCATTAGCTCTCTAAAAGGGTTATCACCATTTTTAGTACGTCTGACCAGAAAACAACGAGTGTTCCTGACAATGTAGTCTTATAACTTATTAAACTTATTTTCACATAACCTAGTATTCATCAGAATGAAGAACCCTAATCATTATAACAATCTAGTTTAATTTAATTAAAACCTAAACTGCTATATTGTCTTTACTTAGAATGTGTCCAATGGCACTTTTAAAGTGAAACTTTTATTACATCGTCTCAAACTTTTTCGTCTGTGTGTTGCATGTCGCGTGACGGTCGGCCGCGGAGTCTGTAGGGATAAAGTGAAAGGCGCTCCCAATTTTTTTTTGTTTAATGTCTATAGTGTGAAAAAAAGTTTTTGCCGTGGTTTCATAAAACTTTTCTTATTGTCTCTATAAATACACTTAACAATACACTTCGTTCTTGTATTTATTTGGTAACACTTATGCTACATTACACTATTCACTTTCACGAATGCTAACTCGAATGGTTTTATAATAGGTAACTATGTCAACTTAACCTTATGACATACCAAATCAAAATCAAATCAAAATCAAAATATTTTTATTTCACATAGGCCTACATGGGCACTTGTAAAACGTCGACAAAATTCTCGGTTCGGGTTGGTCGTTTCCTATGGAGAAGAACCGGCAAGAAACTCCATGGTTACTCTTTTAAAATCATTTGGCTTGACAATTTTTCTATGTTACAGCGTTGGCACTTAAGTATGAGTGGACATCGTAGGCCCGACAATAAGTCGTTGCTTACTACAAAACGTAGAACAAGATAAAAAGTTACCAAGGATCTAGGAATCTATAAGGCCTACAATGTCCACACATTTACAAACAATCGGTAAATAAGAAAATGAGTCTATACAAGAAATACCTACTTTCACTACCTACATTTCTCACCCAGTCTTGTTTACATCTCCAGTCCACAGTTACTCAAAATTATCCGCTCTCTCGAATCATAACTGCATAGCACTCAATTCAAATTAGGCTCAATGCAATAAAGGAAAATGAGTTTTTTTTACTGGCATTCAAGTGTTGTTTTTATTGGGTGAGCGAAGTTGCCCTCTCCACCCTGATTAGTTCATTTATTTGGGACGGATTTATTATGATTTCTTTTAAGCTTATTATGTTTTTGGACAATGTGTAAACTTTATAGGAAATTTTAGGATGGTTGATTTTAGTTTGGTATAGAGTATGAACTATCACAGTTTCTATTAAAAAAAATAAAGGGTCTTTTATTTACGTTTAATGAATCCAATAATATGTGAATCATATTCATTCTAGCCATACTTTTATTTTTTACGTGAGTTTTCGAAACTTTCTATTGCCCATAAATGTAGACATGTATTCAAAGCAAAAATCTCCACTAAAATACATAATGAAACCCGACACAATCAACTCAAAAAGAACATTTTACAAAGCTACTCACCTGAAAAAAAGAAATTGGCTTATCAAGGAACAATCGTAGCGTAAGTAAGTGTCCCCCTCTCTCCCCTCGGTTCCAATTTGCATGGCCACCGTAAACCCCAAGGCTATGAAAAAGCAAAACAAAACACTCGGGACACGAAGCTTCGGATATTATTTATACTTCGCAAAAAAAAAAAATTGGAAGAATTCACGTTAAGGATAATTTTAAATTAGGTGAATAAAAGATATTAATCTTAGTATAATTTGTTTTATTTAGAGAGACATAAATTATTAAGGTTAAATATTAGCGACAACTGTTCGTTATAAACAATGAGACCAATTTTTTTTTTTATAAAACTTTCTTCATTTCATGTTTCGTGTGTGGGTGCGCTTACAAAGACTTTTTAAACTCACATATATAAACAGTCAGATCCGGAACAACTATGTGTAGGTCACACAAATATGTATTTGTTCCCTGCGGGGATCGAATCCGCGACACGCACCGCAGCAGCCAATCATTCAGCCACTGCGCCAACTGTTAAAATTTAATGCCTTAACAAAAACCCCATTGTTGGATTTTAAACTTACAATACAATATTCAAGAAAACAGAAAACTTAGACTTAGATAAACTTAGCTTAGATTAAGTTAAGTTTATCTAAGTCTAAGTTTTCTGTGAAGTTCACAATCTCACACATTTTTAATTATTCAACCAAATAACATTGAGGTTGTATAAAGCCATTCATTTTTTATTTACTTATCTGAAAACTTGTCAGTGAACCGCTCGCTTGTACATTATATAAACAAACCGCCCACTATTACCAACCTCTAGGAAAAAGTAAATCAAGACATTTCTTTTGAAAGCGCAGTTACTAAGTCTGCACATTGCCAACTTAAAGAGAAGCTATTGAAAAGTATTGAATAACAGAACTAGGTCACGAAATCTTACTTTAATTTTAAATAGTTAAAACTAACTATTTCAGTTCAAAACTGAGTTTTATAAAACGATTCATGGCTTCGCATGTTTAAAACAGAAAGACAAAAACTTAAGTTGTAGTGGAAACACTATCATTTCTTGCTTGTAAAACTTAATTTTGTTTACCTGAGAATTATCTTTTTCGCCCCGTACACAACCTCGGCCGATGAAACTTGCGACAAGAGACGCTTTCCTTCGCGCGAGTGCCGTCGCATCGCGATTGTACTTCTTCTTCGTATCGCTGGCACGACGCACGAGAACTTCGCCACAACCACAGCATCATCTGCTGTAGCAACGCAGAGGTCACTTCGGCAGGATAGGACGTGGAAGATAGTTTGCTACCACAGTTCCTTGTAATGCATACATCAGCACAATGTGGCGAGTCCAACCCAGAAAAATGTCGTCGCCCCCGTAATATTTTTCGTGTATAGTTACTTAGTTTGATTCAAAGAAGGCTTGGTTGACGGCATTGCGTGTTTTCTCTACAGTCGTTGTCTTGCGATTCGTGTGTCGCTTAGTTCATGGCCAAGCAGTTATGGTTAAGTCTCAAAGAAACGAGTTAGAACAGTTTTAATTATATTAATTGTTAAGCGAGTTTCAATACGAAAATATCAATTGAATTTGAACAAAGCAATGCGTTTTCTTTTGTTAGCTGTACCTTATAAAATTTAACTTTTATACGTTCACGTGCGAACCAGTCGAGCCGGTGTTCATAAAAATATAAAGTATGTCGGAAGCCTTAAATGTTTTACAGATTCGCCCATGAGCAAACCGTATAAACGGGGTGCGTATCATATCATATAAAGTTATTTGGTATAATTTCATTTTAATAACGTTCACAAGATATAATAAACGTGAGTTATACCAACTGTTGATATAATTTCTTTAGTAATAATTTCTTTAGATATAACATTTTTTTACTCTAAAACTTATTTCGTATAACGTTATTGGATATAACATTTATTTAATCGAAAATTAGCTTATCGCTTAAAATATATACTTAGTATTGATACCATATTTATGATTATATACCCCAATTCAAAGCAATCTGACTCGGATGGGTTATATTAGGTTAAAAAGTTCAAGCGGGAGCAGAGCGGATTGCCAGGTCCCCTCTATGTTGGCCGCGGTGGTGAGCGTAAAACACATCTGCGACGATAAGCTCTCATGGGATCGCCGGAGCCCCGCAGCGCCGGAGCCCCGCAGCGCCGGAGCCCCGCAGCGCCGGAGCCCCGCAGCGCCGGAGCCCCGCAGCGCCGGAGCCGTGACAGAAACCATGCCTGCTGCATATTGCATGCTAGCTTACATGCTGCATGCTTGTGTATACCTATAATACCTGCTATAGGCGTTTTATCATATTTGACTAAATAGGTTTTATATCTTTTGAGTGGTATTTCAAACGATTTTATACTAAATGTATGTTATGCTTATAAAAATTAGTTATTTTAAAATTATATCAATCGTTTATTATATTAACTGATCGTTATATCGAATAAAATTATAGATTCAGTTGTTATATCTTGTAAATATTAGAGATTTTGTAATTATATCAAATATTACTTACCCGTATAAACGCTTACTTTTAAATTTATCTCATAACTAGCGGCCCGTCCCGGCTTCGCACGGGAGCAATTTTTTTTTTAGACATTATGGGATAAATAAAGATAATTTAACTTATAAGTATGCTAATTTAAACGTACATGACTCAATTTGTCCAAATGTTCAATATTAAAAACTAAGCCTTAAACTAATTTTCCTTGAAGTTAAGAAAATTTTACTGTTTTAAACGTTTCACATTTTTTACCATAAACCTATTTTTATTTTTTTACTTTTTTTTTGTTGTTTTATGTATTTTATTTTTAGGATGTGTAAATTTTTTACTCAAGGTAGTTTTTCAATTTCTTTATTTTTTATTTTAAGGTTTTAATTAATTTTAAGTTTTTGCATTTTTATTTTTCTTAAAGCTTCTGTGTACATTACGTTGGCAGTGGTATTTGTAGGTGGCAACAACAAAAACATATGGATTTTCAGGAGATACTACTCGAGAAAGAGCAACATACAATATCACCCGTGAGAAAAACACTATTTCCTTAGGTCGATGCCAACCATCGAGAAAGTTTGTCCCTGGGATTTATTTGTTGTGAGGGCAAACGATATCTTTACAGGAAACTGTAACCTTTTAAAAGATTTAGGCAAATCCGTCGGTGTCATATTCGGGATCCGCGGAATGTGAGCGAGCTGACCGGCCGCGGGGCCCATCATGATAGTTGCTACAATCACATTGTCTCTTAATTCCTTTATCAAAAGTCTTGTACCATTACACATACTGGGAGGGCTTAAATTTCTCAATAGCATAATGGGAGTACTTTGAGACTTTTAATTTTAGTTCTTGGGGCGGCAAGTCGGCAGGAATGAGGGAAATAAAAATTCTTGTTGGTAGTGCACTGATCTTCGATGTTGCACACGGTGTCACAAGATTTGTGACATTTAAAATCACCGGGTGCTTTTTCCATAATCATATTGACTGAGTCGTTTCTTGGTGACAATATCGCTCTCGAACAGAACAATGGAAATTTATTTCTGTAAAATTTTCGATGTCGGGATAGATTGTGTTAGCTATTGTCATTATTTTGTTGTTATATAAAGCATAGGCCATGCTCTCAGTATTATTTGTTTTATTAGTCGTGTTTGTTTCGTATTTTATTTTGATAGGTTGCCATGTACCCAAGTGAAATAACATCGGATCGAACAGTTGTCTAGTTGTTAAACTGACTTTTGCCGGTTGACATCTATCAGCTGTCAAACGCTAGATTACTTGTCTATGTTCGCTTGGGAGCCTGGCAGTCGAGTTTGAGCACTCATTGAGTGAAGACGTGTCAATTGTACTCAGAATAGTGTAATCAGTGTTAATAAAGTGATTATAAAGTAATACGGATCTTGTTTTTCTCTGCAACCTTATAGTGGATTACAGTTCAGAAGTGTGATAGCACTGAGAATACTTTGGTATCTCAGTGTTACCGAACGCCCTGGTAAAAGTGCAATAATAAGGTACAGTTCCTTTTTGTCCTTTTTTCATGAATCATTAGTCATTTCATAAGTCATTTAGATAAATTTCTTAACCCTCTTAATAATTTTTTTTATGCCTATGAAATGGAGTGTTATTTCAAATGAAAATATTTTTAAAACAAGTTGTTACTTTAATAGTTAGCGAGCTTACTTAATTATTAATTTTATACTGATGCTTTACCTTTATAATTAATACCCTAAGATTTTATTTTACCAAATCAATCACAGGTAGTTTATTATTTTATTTCACAATTAGTAGTCTAGATAACGGTTTACTCGTTTACAAAATTACTATTCCAGCTAATCAAATGGAGCGTCAGGCAAGTAACCGAACTAGGCACTTGGATACTCCTGATCCCAAGTCGCCTTTCGATGCCGATGAATCTCGCAGCCGTAGCATCAAACGGTGTAATGACAGCCGGAGAGGTGCGAAGTGCAGCCGGAGCGGTGCAAGACGCAGCCGGAGCGGTGCAAGGCGCAGCCGGAGCTCTGCTACGCGCAGACAGGGCAGTGCGAGGCGCAGCCGGAGCGGTGCAAGACACAGCCGGAGCGGTGCGAGGCGCAGCCGGAGCGGACTGAGGCGCAGCCGGAGCGGACCGAGGCGCAGCCGGAGTGGTGCAAGGCGCAGCCGGAGCGGTGCGAGGCGCAGCCGGAGCTGTGCGAGGCGCAGCCGGAGCTGTGCGAGGCGCAGCCGGAGCGGTGCTAGGCGCAGCCGTAGTGGTGCGAGGCGCAGCCGGAGCGGTGCGAGGCGCAGCCACGTTGACATCGGCCACAGGCATAGCGGAACTAGGAGCGACCGCATCAACACGAGGCTTTCTCAAGGTAACGCTAACGTTGCCGAACAGGTCAGTGATAAAATTTTATTAGCACAAATGTTAAAAGAAGTTGTTCAGACCATGAAAACTGATGGAAACAATGAACGTTTTCCTGTTTTTAATGTTATTCCCGAATTTGATCCATCGAAACGAAATCAAACTATAGAAATGTGGATAACTAAAGTAAATGAGTGTGCACAAATTTATAACTGGTCGGACAGGCAAACAAGTCATTACGCACTGCCAAAGCTTGTAGGTTTTGCACAAAAATGGTACCAAGGACTTCCCAGTGTCATGTTTTCCTGGTCTGAATGGCAAGACAAACTACGTTCCTCTTTTCCAAGTGACGAGAATTACGCTCAGTTGTTGTCAGATATGCTTGCTTGTAAAGCCTGCTTAGGAGAGTCATTAGAAGAATATTTTTACGACAAAACAGTCTTACTAAATAGATGTAATATTATCGGCAAGAATGCCATTGACTGCATACTTTTTGGTATTGAAGATCGTTCCATAAGAACTAGTGCGGAAGCAGCCCAGTATTCTGATCTCGATAAATTACTAGTGTATTTAAAGGGAGTTAAAATTAATAAGAGAATCGACAAATCGCTTCAGCAGGCAAGCGGAATTGACAATAAACGTAATAAAACCAACATGACAGAATTCACGGCTAAATGCTACAATTGTGGTGAAGAAGGTCACCCGTATTATAAGTGTAAACAAACAATCAAACAGTGTACTGCTTGTAATAAAATAGGGCATTTAGTTAACGACTGTCCCGGTAAAAAGGAGACAACTCCTAAAGCGGTTTAGGTATATCCGCAGAACATGAAAATAATTGCAAATCATTTTAAACCAGCTTTAGTTAAAAGCTGCAGCACTAGATTGTTTTATTGACTTTGGAAGTCAATGCTCCATGCTGTCAGGGTCGGGTTGTGGTGAAAGGATTGCCCACACTAGTGTTCTCTCTGAATCGAAGTACACTATTGGTTTATACAGTCCCGTTAACAGAAATGCAATGATACCGCGTTAACAGAATTGTAGGTAATAACAAATACTTACCCAATCCTTCTATAGAGGGTTCGTTAATAAACGTAGGGGTTGATTTAGAAAAAAAAAAGACCTCGAGTCATTGTTTAAATTACTAAGCGGTTGTAGAGATATCAATGACTTTGCTCAACTGATACGTTTTGTTCATAATTTAAAAGCAGATTCCATTAATTAGTAAGCTGATTGAAATGAGCTAATGAAAGTCTTGATGAATTTTGTGTAATCGTCAAACCACTAAAAATATGTAGAGGTTTTAGTGGAATGACTTAGCAATACTGAAGACATGAAGGGGCTTCAGTATTGATTATTAATATGCTGTAGTTACAGTCAAACCACTGAAAATATGTAGAGGTTTCAGTGGAATGACTTAGCAATACTGAAGACATGAAGGGGCTTCAGTATTGATTATTAATATGCTGTAGTTACAGTCAAACCACTGAAAATATGTAGAGGTTTCAGTGGAATGACTTAGCAATACTGAAGACATGAAGGGGCTTCAGTATTGATTGTATTGTAGATAATATGTAATTGGTAAAATCAAATTTAAGATTATGAGGCGAGAACATGATAGTTTCGTTCACTAAAAATCTATGTATCATGAGATATACTTATTGTAGAAACGTAGAAGCAACAAGAAATATTATGCTGAAAGAGATTGTAATCAATTGTATGTTTATATTGTCAGATTATTTTAATTGTTAAATACTTTATAAAGAGATTATGTGAGATGATGAGTACAAGATTATTATATTCTCGGGACGTGAATGTGTCAGGAAAGGCCGACTGTTAGCTATTGTCATTATTTTGTTGTTATATAAAGCATAGGCCATGCTCTCAGTATTATTTGTTTTATTAGTCGTGTTTGTTTCGTATTTTATTTTGATAGGTTGCCATGTACCCAAGTGAAATAACATCGGATCGAACAGTTGTCTAGTTGTTAAACTGACTTTTGCCGGTTGACATCTATCAGCTGTCAAACGCTAGATTACTTGTCTATGTTCGCTTGGGAGCCTGGCAGTCGAGTTTGAGCACTCATTGAGTGAAGACGTGTCAATTGTACTCAGAATAGTGTAATCAGTGTTAATAAAGTGATTATAAAGTAATACGGATCTTGTTTTTCTCTGCAACCTTATAGTGGATTACAATTGTGTCTATAAGAATTTCTAGTATGTGAAAAGTTTGAGCCAATTCATTATCCAACAATACTTGGGAGTTCACGTCCCCTAATTTAAGTCTTTTTTGTGAGAAATTGCCACCGTGGTTATTACTTAAATCTGCCCACCAGAGACTAAAGAGCAGTAACAGCCCTTTTGTGATTTTTCGTTTTATTAGTGATTCTGAAAGCGGGTTTCTTAAGCTTTCTATTGAATTAACTTACTTATTTCTAAGACTATTAGAATGGTTTTTATTTAACAGTTTTCACTTACTGCAAACGAAAAAAATTAACAATTTGGCGTGATTTCCCAACTAAAATACAGTATAAATTATACTGCAGATTAAATTTTAAGGTTTCATAACTAAAATGCAGTAAGCAATATAATTTTACAGTTCTTTAGATAGTTTTATATTTCTGGAAAAAAATTAAAAAAAAAATTAATACGCAGTAAAATTTACCGCCATACAAGCTATTTTTACTGCAAATTAAGAAAATACAATTTATTGTCACGAACTCCCAACTAAAATGCAGTAAAATCAAAGCTTGTCGCATTTTAGTTGTGAATACTTAACATTCTTTTATCATTATAAACTGACTAACACGCAGTAAAATACAGCATTACTGCAGATTAGTTTAGATAGCATAATGACACAGATATGATTATTCCTAGCTAAAGTGCAGTAATTGTTAAACATAAAGATACATTATGTTATATATGTTAATATTAAGAGAAAACTGTCAAAGGAGGTTGTGCATTCTGCGCAGGGTCCTTTATTAATTAGATTTTTTTTTTATTTTTGTTATGTAAATTTTACATAAGTGAGTTGAATTATTGTGATTAAATAATAAGAAATAAACGGTCTTTAAAATGTGAACTAGCTATTTTTCTTACTGCACTAGTAAATTGAACACTTTTTTCTTAAAAAACTAACTAAAATGCAGTATTTTTTTGACCTTACTGCATGTTAGTTGGGTTTCTTGACAAAATAACTGATCCAAACGCAGTAATAGGGCTTTTTGCTGCATTTTACTAAGTTTAAAATGGTATTTTTTACAAAAAAGGCTATGCAGTAATAGGCACCAAAAAGAATAAATGGCCATAATAAATTCAGTTATTAAGATATATTTTTTTTTATTGCTTTAACGTGTGAACCTATGCCTTTACAACCTTTCTGCATTCAAATTTTTTTGCTTATACATTCTGTTGATTTTTTAAAATCAATTCTTAACTTTAAATGCGTTTTACTCGAAATCGTGATTTTGCTGTTACTGCACTTTAGTGTATGGTGGGCAGAAATGTGCTCCCATATTCGCGCGCAAATTGAAAGTTTCAATTGATTGCCACTGACATAGGTGATGATTTGAGGCACGCTTTAATAACGTCGGCACGTATACCTTTTCTGCGTGGAGCCACACTGGCGCAGCGCGTCGGCGTGTATTTTTTGTTTAAATTGTCATTTTTAGTGCCCATTTACGCAGGCGCGGCGCGTGGAGCGGGGCGGTGCGCGGCGCGTTCCGCTTTAAATTCAAACATAAGGCGATGTATGAGAGCGTTTACGGAGAAGCGGTCTGACGCCCGTTTGCTTGAGATACAGGCGGCCGACGCGGCGTTATGTCAAACAGACAATACAAGCAAACGGCAGTGCCCGGGTTCGTTTCCCATACGGAACGAATTTACAACGTCGTAGTTTTATCCGAAAATAATCATTTTGTTTTTATTTTAAATTTTGTAGTGATTTTTTTTCGTAAATTGTTCAGTTTTTACTAGCTTTTATTTAACTTGCAATGTATGTATGTATGTTTGTTTGGGTAGAATCTTGGAAGCTAAATTAGAACCACTTCCCGATGTCCGATTGAGCTGAAATTTTGCACACACCTTTGGTTGTAAGAACAGAATATTAATATGACAGACATAACTTAATCCTGCAGCCTGGATCGTCTCCTCACGAGAGAACTCCTCAACGGTTAATAGCACAGACATGAAACTTTGCATACAAGTTTATATTTGATGGATAATCACGATTTGTATAATGAACTCATCCTGCAGCCAGGATCGTTTTCTCACGAGGGCACTCCTCAACGGTTAATAGCACAAACATGAAACTTTGTATAGATACGTGTTCCATTTTGTTGAATAAACATAATTCCTGTCGTTTCCACGACCAGGATTTTTTCTCAAAAGTCCTCAACGGTTAATAGCACGGATATGAAAAAAGTGTTGCGATAATGATGTGACAGAAACGATTACAGCAAATATCAAAAAAGTTTAAAACAAACTTTTATAATGATGCACCGAAAAGAAGATATCTAATCTTGGAGTAAATGGAAACGATAAAAGATAGTTTTTATAGCATTTACCATTCACGCGACCAGCTTATGTGAAAACTATTCTTTATCGTTTATGTAATGTTTAATTTAAGTAATGTTACAACAAAAAAAAAAACACAAAAAATATATTCTTAATGCCTGTGATTTGATCCTGCAACTTCTGATTTTCAGTCCAATCGCAGTGCCACCAGGCCATTTACTACGTTCTATTCTAATACATGATAATTATGACGATTGTCAGTTTTCAAACAGTTGATAAATATGGTCCCACGTTGGGCTACAAGCGTTCGACGCCGCGTCCGCCGCGGCGTTATGTCAAACGCTCAAATACAAGGAAGTGGTCCCACGTTGGGCTGCAAGCGGTTGACGCGGCGTTATGTCACTCGGACAATACAAGCATACGGCAGTGCCCGGGTTCGATTCCCATATAAAACAAATTTACAATGTCGCAGTTTTATAAAAAAATAATCATTTTGTTTTTATCTTAATTTTATTTGTGTTTGTTTTCGTAAATTTTGTTCGATTTTTATTTGTTATTCATGATTATCTAACTGTTTTTTGAATGGTTCAAAAACTAAAAGTATATACTTTTAAACTAGATATTTTAGAATGATTTGAAAACCCTACATAATGCATTAAAATAAAACAGTGTCCTAGTTTTAAAAAGTAATATTTAACATGATAAAAAAAAAAACATAAAGAAAATCCTTACTTGCTAGGATTTGATCCTGCACCTTCTGATTCACAGTCCGGTCACAGTACCGTTAGACTATATACTTCATTGATACTTGAGCCGAAATAGACATTCTATTCTAATGCATGATATGAAAATTGACAGTTTTCAAACAGTTGAAGAATATGGTCCCACGTTGGGCTACAAGCGTGCGACGCGGCGTCCGCCGCGGCGTTATGTCAAACGCTCAAATACAAGAAAATGGTTCCACGTTGGGCTGCAAGCGGTCCACGCGGCGGTATGTCACACGGACAAGTTTCCAGCATACGGCAGTGCCCGGGTTCGATTCCCATCCGGAACAAATTTATAATGTCTTAGTTTTATACAATAATAATCATTTCATTTTTATTTAAAAAAAAAAAAAAGTTTATTTTTTTTGAGCGTTTGTATATCTGACCTCCACAACCCAGTTAGTACTGGGTAATACGATACCCCTTGGTAGGACTGGTTGTCAGACTTTCGGGCCACTGAAATTATTAACTAGTGATTGCTGATGATAAAAACGTAAAGTACGAACGAAACTTTTTTTCGAGAATTTAGCTAATATGGCAACATTCATATTCAATCAAAACAAAAAATACCATATTTGTCATAAATATTGTCACTTCTCTGTCTTGATCAATTAAAATCGTAATGTTTGGTTTTGTTGTGAATAGTTTTGCATATTATTTATTTACCCGTCTTATTTGTTTCGTGGTGAAGTAGACAACACGAGAATGTTAAGGTGTGCAGAGATGATGGCGACTAAAACAATGCCAAAGATTACAGTTGTGGCTAGCATATGTGGGGAACATCGTAATACGATGTTCCCATACTATGGGGAATATGGTAATGCCGATGCTGATAGAATGCCTGCAACGCCGGGCTCTCTCTTATTTGAAGAAGTTCTAATAAGTTCACAATGATATGCTGCTTAAAATAAATGTTTTATTCAACTTCGTAATTCATGTTTTATTTTTGCCTAGTCCATGGCGCAATTATACTTGGTCGTTGCCCGAATTCGATTGCCTTTGGAATTCATCAAACGACCAAGTGTAAATGAACGCGGCCGAGTACGCGAACACACTCGTCCAACTACATTTTTTTTTCCACTATTGTAAGCTTCTATGTATTCCATTGCGATGACTAGTGTAATTACGCCATAGAAGAATCACCGCTCTAAGGCGGTGATTCTTCTAGGCTAGGCAGACGCCTAGCCTTTTCCCAGCTATGTTGGTGTAGTGGTATGTAACCCACACGGTCGATTTTCAGTCTATGCAGATGCAGCTGAATACCAGTATTTTACATGGAGCGACTGCCTATCTGATCATTAAAGAGTAAGCGACCCAAAATCATTAAATATCGTGATGAGTTGTGCAAATGCTCCGCAGCATGGATAACAAGACAGGCCTGAAATTTTACGTAATTAGGTTACATTGGATTGTAAATTAAGATGAAATTAATTATCATTCATCTTATAATAACAATTATAAATTGTCCAATTTACGATAAAAAATAAACATCATTTTTTTTTTTTAATAAAAATAAAATGATTATTATTGGATAAAACTACGACATTATAAATTTGTTCCGTATGGGAATCGAACCCGGGCACTGCCTTTTGCTTGTATTGTCCGTGTGACATAACGCCGCATAGACCGCTTGCAGACCAACCTGGATCCATTTCCTTGTATTTGATCGTTTGACATAACGCCGCGGCGGACGCCGCGTCGCACGCTTGTAGCCCAACGTGGGACCGTATTCTTCAACTGTTTGAAGACTGTCAATTTTCATATCATGCATTAGAATAGAACGTCTATTTCGAACCAGGTGTCAATGAAGTACATAGTCTATTGGTACTGTGATCGGACTGTGAATCAGTAGTTGCAGGATCAAATCCTAACAAGTAAGGATTTTCTTTTTGTGTTTTTTTTTGTTAATGATGTTTAAATATTACTTTTTAAAACTAGGACACTGTTTTATTTTAATGCATTATGTAGGATTTTCAAATCATTATAAAATATCTATTTTAAAAATATATACTTGCTTTTAGTTTTTGAACCATTCAAAAAACAGATAATCGTAAATAACAAATAAAAATCGAACAAAATTTACGAAAACAAACACAAATAAAATTAAGATAAAAACAAAATGATTATTTTTGGAAAAAAAAAATTGGTTGCCTGTAAAGTCGGTATACGGGCGAAAGTTTTACGTGACAACGACTTTGAGTGGTAAAATAATTTTAATGTGAATATTCATTCGTATAGTAGGAAGAAGGATGAAATAATAGTAACAATTTAAAACATTTATTTATACAAAGAATTATATTTAAAACATTAATTTATACAAAGAACCTCGCACTGAATTTCATATTAACAAAATTTTATTTTTACCTTTACACATACATACGTATTTATATACAAATATACATTATATAGAGGCACGCGTCCCTTCCACTCGGGCATGGTTAGCCCGCCTAAGAGCGAGAGAGACAGACATAAAAAGTGAAAGGCACGCGTGCCTCTCACTCGCTCTCATTGTGAGCGCATAACGTGAGCGGAGCGTAACGCAGTTTCTTGAAGTGTCACCCGGCAAACCAATTTATAAGACGTTGTCACGTCAAAAACTATGACATTGTAAATTTGTTTCATATGGGAATCGAACCCAGGCACTGCCGTATGCTTGTATTGTCCGAGTGACATAACGCCGCGTCAACCGCTTGCAGCCCAACGTGGGACCACTTCTTTCAAGCATTTGAGCGTTTGACATAACGCCGCGGCGGACGCGGCGTCGCACGCTTGTAGCCCAACGTGGGACCATTTTCTTCAATTGTTTGAAAACTGACAACCGTCAATTATCATGTATTAGAATAGAACGTCTATTTTACACAAGTGTCAGTGAAGTAATTGGCCTTGTGGTATTGCGGCCGGACTGTGAATAAGATGATGCAGGATCAAATCACAGATGTTTAAATAATTGTTTTGGTATTTTTTCTTTTTATTCTTTTTTTTTATGCTGTAAAATATTACTTTTTGTAACTAGGTGTACTGTTTTATTTATATGCATCTGTATGATTTTCAAATCATTATAAAATATGTAGTTTAATAATATATACTTTTAGTTTGTGAACCATTCAAAGAACAGTTAGGTAATCGTGAATAACAAATAAAAAAAGAACCAAATTTACGAAAAAAAAAAACACTAAGAAAATTAAAATAAATACAAAATGAGTATTTTGGATAAAAGTACGACATTGTCAATTTGTTTCGTATGGGAATCGAACCTGGGCACTGCTTTAGGCTTGTATTGTCAGTGTGACTTAACAAATCAAATGGTCCCACGTTGGGCTTCAAGCGTTCGACGCGTCTCCGTAAACGGCAAAAACGCCAGACGCGCCGCGCGACGCCTATTGCAACGCCCCGCGCCACGCGCCGCGCCTGCGTAAATGAGCCCTTACTTTCGCAATATCTTTTGAATGGAATGTCCGATTTCGATAATTCAAAAAGTAATCAACAGGTATTGAATCAGTCTTGAACACTAAACAATTTATTTGAATAGGCATTAATACAAAGGTATGGATAACACGGTCTCATTTTGATCGGCATTTCTGTCAACTTTTAAAATGTAAAAAAGTAGTTATAGTGACATAACTACAATAGTTGGAGTTATTGTCTCACGAAGTTTTTTGTTGCTTTTAATATGTTCTTTATATAATTATGTTTTGTATATTGTAGAACATTTTTTTGTTCTATCATCAATACTTTCCGCAGCGTATGTGATGAAAGACATTTTATGGCTCAGTTTTTTACACCTGGGGTTGGTTTTATTAGGGGTTTTTCTAAGGATCTCTAACTTTTTCTAGTAATAAATATAGCCTATGTTACTCAGTGATAATGTAGCTTTCTAAAACCAAAAGAATTTTTGAAATCGGTCCAGTACTTTTCGAGTTTATTGGTTACATACAAAAATACAAATCTTTCCTCTTTATAATATTAGTGTAGAAGTAACGTTCCTAACAATACATTGGACGAAAAGTTGTGTTAAACGTGGAAAATAACGCAAAATAATGTCAAAGTCAAACATTACTTATCCTAAGGGAACGTACGACCGCATTGTTTTACTTTTGCTCTACCTCTTTCCATGGTGTCTTTCCAAGAACTCTAGTTCCGCGTCACGTCGAACCAAACCTCATGGTATGCGTTCAGGGCGTCATCTCTTTATTCTTAGCCATCTATACTACCGTATACCAGATTAAAAATTATTCTGTCTTAACCCAGGTCATGATGTATCATTATAGTCCTTTTTTTTTTTTGCGGATGGGAAATCATCAAATGACTTCTCTCGCTCTGGGCGGAGCGGGAGGGAGTGTCAGACTTGACTGACTAAAACCCACCCATGTTCCTTCTTAGCCCTTTGTGTTCTAGGGCCGCGGTATCTTTTTCGAACAACCCGCAGCCCTGGATCTTTATAGTCCTTGAAGATAAATTCATAAATTATTTTTATTTATTTATTTATTTATTGCAAAATGTACATATTCTCAGTTACAAGCTATGGGCTTAAAACTAGACAGTACATGACCCTGTTAGGGCGCAGCAAAATAACTTAAAACTAACTTAAAAATAACTTAATAGTTCTTTTATTACTTAATTTAGGAACATTCACAATAAAAAATATAAAACATAAAAAAAACATTTCTAGCACCTCATCATACTATAAAAGAAAATAATTGTAATTATCTAGCTAAGTATAAAACGTTCACTCGTTGCAACAACCTAGGCAATAATTTTCTTAATTTACTTTAGTAAATATATATTAGTTTAGCAGAGTTACTCAGAATTATTCAGTTTTCTCTCCAAGTATTTAAGGCATAATTAATTTACCTGAAAGCTTCCGCTTTTGAGATGTTAGCTAAAGCTTGCCTTTTAGTGAGTTTTGTTAATTTATTGATGCAGCTGAAGTAGGAAATTATTAAAACTGAATTTTATGATTTCCTTATTAAATTCATTATTCAATCTCTTACCTTTTTTGTGTAGTCTCCAAAAAGATATAGTGTTTGTGATAAAAAGTCTGCATCTCTATTTTAAGACAAAGTATCTTCCCGCCGTCTGTACGTTTAGTTCTTTTAAACTCCGCAACTGATTTTGATGTAATTTTCATGAATAGGTACACAGAATGATTCAAGAGGACGTTTTATATGTCAAATTTATTTAAATTTATCCCTAAAACACATCAAAATTTCCATGCAAACGAAAGCGCGGGCAGCAGATATTGAAATGTAATCCCTTGAAGTCCCTGTTTCCTGGTTAAAGTAAAAAAAAAATAGTTAAAATATGTATTTGTTGCTCTTGTCAGAGGTACTAAATTCCGATGCCACTTTTAACAAGAGATACCAAATTATGAGCAACCTTTTAAAACAGCAGTTCATTATATAAATAAAGCTTATAAAGTCAAAATATACTTTCATATTCCAGTACCTTCTATTAAAACCGACCCAATTAAATATCGCTCCACAAATACTTTTGTCCCTCACACCTCCGACGATTCATTGTTCTTTTATAATGACTCATATTGTCGCCGACACCAATTATAAAGTTGGCACACACATTTCAGTACGCCGTTAACAAATTGACTTGTCTCCTACCGACTTGTCATTGATTGACGCTTTTCTGAAAGCCTACCTGACAGTGTGTTTTGTGAAATGTGATTATTTTGGGGCTGTTGTGATTCTACGTAGGTACAGTCACATTAATTCAATGTTTCTTTATGAAAACGAGTGTTTATTTATATATTTATTATATTATATCTTCGAAAAAGTGACGGTAAATCATTCAGCTTTTTATGTAAAAAAAAGGGACGAACGTATTTTATAAGAGGCTGTTTTCCGCAACACCACGACCTCCGCGTCCGTCGAATTTAATTGTTTTGCTTATTAATATTATGGAGGCAAACATGTGTAGGTACCAACCTAAGAGGTAAATAAAAATCTTTTTACATTGAAAATTAAATGAAAATTTCCATCTTTCCCTGCACATAAATAAGTAAAAAATTAAACCACAACAAACATCACAGACTCTTAGCAAGATTTTAAGTCAATTAGCCGACCGCGGTCCAACCTCAAGCGAAAGCGGAATCACTTCTTATTAGATTAAGACATTCTGTATTTTGCAAAGGGCGTATTTTGCAACCGTCGTATTTTGTGACCGGAGTACTTTGCAACCGGCGTATTTTTGATGCGGTGCGCGACCGCGACTTAGCCGAGTTTCAGAGCCTCGGGGGCTTGGCACTGTCGAATAACTTAAAAGTTATAAGGAACGTCTTAGTCGTCACGTCCCCGGATCGTGGCAGGTACGTGGCCAGCTTTATTTTTGTACAGGGATAAGTATTTCGTAACCGCATCTTGGGACAAAAAGGTAGACTGAAGGTATTTGCGGTTTTTGCTCTCTTATTTAAGAACCTTTTGAATATGTAAATGTAATCCTATTTGACAATCAAATCATGTACCTATTGTATTTTATTGTATTCTATTTACAGCGTGAATTAGGAAGGTGTGGTCAAGGTTATGGGTGTGGTGCAGACCAGCAGACTGAACAACTTTCTCCATGGGAGCAACAACATTATGGCAAATAAAATTTATTGTTTGATGGTCTGAACCACTACCTTAAAGGTATACTTACTTTAACCACAAATAAACACACCAAATAGTTTAAAATAAACACAAACAAAAACCTCTGTAACACACGCCAACAAATCTACAGTAAATCGATTTAGCCTTCGACACATCCAATGCATTCTGATTCTCCATAACCGGTTCAGAATCACCCCAATTGTCTCTATTTCCCAGTAGGGCCATTCTCCACTGGTCGGCCGACACCGCGGGTTGCTTAGGTACAATCATACATATAATTGGTATCAAAAGATTTATTATGTCTTGTCTCGCCGAGTTTACTTCGAACAACGTTTTATCTAATCTAGTGTCTCATTAATCGTTGATTGAACGCTTTCCTTTTATTTTCATATTTTGTTAATGGATTATTTTGGGAAGATGAGCTAATGGTGTTTTGGGATATAATTAGATAGAAATTAATCTGTTGTTTGACTTGGTTGATGTTGGTTTTATTTGTGTATTTTTTTGGTAGTAACAAATGTAACACGGTGGGTTGTTGTAGTTATTTATAGTTTATTGGGTTATTTGTAGTTTATTTATTATACCTAAATGTAAGCTAGGCCGGAGGTTAAAAAGAAGCTGTCTGCCCCAAAATATCAGTTCGTACTTAGTTTATCAAACACGTAAATAGCTTCTCGTCTGAATCATGTCGCAAGAACTTAACTCTTGAATAAATATTAATTATGATGCGTCTAATTAGCTTTTCAGTGCGCGTCGGAGAATCGTGACCGCGCGGCTACACCTCATATTAAGAGTAAATCCTTTTAAATGCATAAATAATTTAGCTGACGGCGGATTAGGGAAGGCTGCGTTTACAATGGAGCGTAAACTGAGGAACGAATAATTTAATCTGAATTAAATATTGCAGTATCTAAAAAATAAATTGAACCTATGTTTATTCATTTGTATCAAAAATACACGTTTTTGTTAGTTTCAATAATTTTGGTAGTTTTCAATGTAAAGCCAGCCGCGGTAATAGGAAGTATGAAAACTTTTTACACTTATTGCCGTGGCTGGCTTTAGCCAGTGGGAGAGAGTTTCATGTCCATAAAATGCCAGTGAAAAATACGTCATTCGCCTAGTTTCGCTTTATTTCACCCACACAAAGGTTTTTTTGGATTGCTAAATTCCATTCGTCGATAAGTATGCTCACTACTTTAATAAAGATATCTTGTCTTATAACAGACAGACATTTTAAGAGTAGAGGAAAGCCAAAGAAACGATGTCTGGACTGTCTGATGGTGGGAAAGGAGGTGTCTGATGGAATGACAAGTAATAGAGAAGTGTGAAAGAAGAAGATATGCTGCGCCGATGCCAAACGAATTGGGATAACGGCATGAAAATGATGAATGAACAGCATGGCTTAAGTGCTTCTGCCTTCCAAATCTTTAAAACGCAAAAACTGTTCTGACTCCAAAAAATAGTGCGTGGAGTCCCTCCGCGCGGAAGAAGTGAAACTTCGTAATGTGGAAAGGACGCTACTCGTTGCTAACGCTCGCGCTGGTCTGTAATAGGTATACTACACGCATGCGTTCGAGTGCCACGCATTCACTCTCGCTACGTCTCTTTCTATTCCCCCTCTGCAGGAGCGTCGAACGTTTAACGCAACCTTGTTGGAAGTCGCATTAGAAGTTTCACTTTAAAAACTTATTCCAATCATTGAACCTCTTAAATCACATCTAAATTCTCGCAGACGTTGCGCCACGGTGTAACTTTCGTTCATAAATTCATGCGAGACGTGGATACAACCCTCGTCTTCCTGGCTGCATCTCGTAATCCTCTTAATAGATTCCGACGGACTGCGACGAGTACATGCGACCACCAATCAAGCTATGCATAACCAGTTTGAGCGGATCTCTCATTGCACGGGAAATCTATCAAAGCGAAGCCATTTTATACTGGATATGTATGACTTGTAGTGTTGCCGTGTGTACCCATGATAAACACCTTAATACACTCGCTCCCGAACATATTTGCACATTGACTAAGTTCGAAGTTAAGAGGATAGTCCTCGTGATATTAATAGGTTGGTGTGGCTATTTATAGGAGGTTGTTATTGGAAGATGTATTTAACTTATTCTTTACTTTCTTCTTAAGATAAGGAATTTGTGGATTGTGTTACGAGACATATCATCATCTTTCTATCTTGTCTCAATCTACTTAGGGTCGCCGCAACACAAACACAAACACATTTCTAGTTTTTTGTTAAGAGACTTCAAGAAATATTTAAAAAACCGGCCAATATACCATTATTTATAAAAACGAGCAATGAAAAAAACTTTGTTTGTATGGGAGCCCCTGTAAATATTTATTTTATTCTGTTTTTAGTATTTGTGTTGTAGCGGCAAAAGAAATACATAATCCGTAGAAATTTCAACTGGCTAAATATCACGGTTCATGAGATTCAACCTGGTGACAGACGGACGGAGGACGGACAGCGAAGTCTCAGTAATAGGGTCCCGTTTGACACTTGGGGGACGGAACCCTAAAAAGCATAGTGGGCATATAGCGCTTATTTAAAAAGTTAAACAAGTTTTTAGAAGTTTATTGTGAAACGCTCCTTGTACTTTGTAGTGGATGTCAGATAGGCAGTTGGTCATTGTTAAATGACCAACTGCCTATCTGACATATGTGGTATTCATACACACATGGTTATGAAAAAACTAGATAAACATATTTTTTAAACCTTTACAAACGAAATTTATTTACTACAATAACAACAAATTATAAAAGGGCGTCAAAAAACTCCTCCTCAACGCTGTCAACTGGTAACGTGCCCAAGAGACTGGCGGCGTTGCCACGTTGTATGGCAATACTTAGCCTCTGGCCAAAGTAAAACCAAGCCCTTGGGTCACGGGAAGTGTTTGTTGTTATTTATTTTAGTCATCTAGTTTTAAAAATAATATTAATTTGTAAAATATAAAAATCTAGGTCTTATTAAAAAAATAAAATATTACTACAATTCATGAGAACTCTAAAAACTTATTCAGATAGATAAACTTACTTGCAAAAAAAGGTTTTATTCGGAGCGTAGCTACCTACTAGGTACTCAGACAAAACTCCCCGGACTGAAGTACCAATCGTCCTCAATTTATTTACGTCATGTACTCTATACAAACCCTTTTTATTGTGACATTGAGGAAAATACAGCACTATTGGATTATTGGTTTGTATTCCAGCCTGAATTTTATCGTAAGTAACCCTGAATTTTGTTGGCAGTGCAAAAATGTTAAAAGAATTTGGAGCTAAAACTTACTCGATCCAATTTTATTGGGGAAGTTATGTTCGTTTACTTACACTAACAATAGGCGACATCTTATTCAATGCCTAAATAAAATGGCTCTATCATTGGGATATCCCAATAGGAATTTCTTAGTAGCAGCCACGGTGTTTGGATTTGTGGCTGGTTGATGGTAATAGACTCGCCCCTATAACATGAGTATAAACCTTACTGGCAAAATGTGGGTATACCTACTATTAGGTACACCTCTGCCCAACCTTTCGAGGATTACTGGCGTGATGTTATTTTGGTATGTTTTAAAAGGCGAAAGGACCTAGCTAAACAAGTCTGTACATGGAGTTTTCATCGAGTGACTCGTATTATTGACAGGCCAGTTATGTAAATGGTTTTTAATAATAGTCAATCTTGTTCTTTACCGCTGCGCGACGAGAGTGCTTCCTTTTAACACGAGCGATTTAATAAAAAAGCAGTATAGCGCGAGTGTTTATCTTTTTTTTTTCACTTCTTTTTTGATACTTGCAGACTTTGTTAATCGTTATTTTTAAAAGTAAGTATTCTAAGAAAGTCTTCTTTCTCTACATTGAAATGTTTTGGTTTTTGCAGCGAGCGTACCTACGAGGTAAAAATACTTAAAACTGTGACTTTACTTTTAAACGAAATGTATACTATACTAGCCTATGCCCGCGGCGTCGCACGCGTGAAGTTCTGTAATTGTTCCACTGGATTGTACTATCCGGATAAAAAATATCCTATGTGTTAATCCAGGTTATAAACTACCTGTGTGCCAAATTTCATCCAAATCCGTTCAATAGTTTTCGCGTGAAAGAGTAACAAACATACATTCTCACAAACTTTCGCATTTATAATATTAATAATGGTAGGATAGTAGGATTTTATTAATAACACTAGTTTTACTGATAACTAGCTTTTGCCCGCAGCTCCGTTCGCGTTAGATTTTGATAATAACCGTCTCGAACACGAGGTCCCTGTGAACCATCTATTATCTTAAGAACGTTATTATTATTTTCCTCGGGAAAAGTAGGTACTTTTTTCGGAATTTAAGGTACCCTATGTCCGTATCTGTACATTTGACAACGTATATACAAACTTTCAGGATGATCGATGGTTTAGGCGTGAAGAGGTGACAAACAAATAAGCTTACTTTCGCATTTACAATATTAATTAAAGTAGAAAGTTAGGATGTTAGTTAGGAGGATTAGGATACGCATTTGTTTATAAAAGCTAAAAAACGAAACTGTTGAATTAAATGAAACTGACAAGTGATGATTATATCAGAATATATAAATATACGAGATTTGACGTGTAAATGTAGCCAGAGAATGTAAAACGAAAATTCATTTTCGTACAATTGTACTGTCATGTCGTCCATACATTCAATATGGCTGAAGTATAACGGTCAGCGAGTTTGTTCAGTGTCTGGTGTCTATAAGTATGTTCGAGTATGACTATTGTACTAACGTATTTGTGAGGACTACGTTGTATGGATTGTGTTTTTGTTTTTTTTTTTGCTACTAAGAATATTATTGACCATTTTTCGGTCATTAAAATGATTATCCATCGGGAGGGGCTCGTGGCTAAATAATAACAGCTGCACGGGTCGATCTTTAGGGTTAAGCAGTACTTGACGAGGTTGGTCCGTGGATGGGTGACCATAATAACATTCCGGGTTTCCTCTGTCCCCTCGGAAAGCACTTTAAACCGCTGGTCCCGGCTGTCATTTGTAGATCTTTGACAATCGTTACAAGTAGTCAAAAGTCTGGCATCTAGTCTTACCAAGGGGGTATCCTATTACCCAGTTACTGGGTTCTGGTGGTCAGATAGACAGATGCTTCATGTAAAATACTGGTACTCAGCTGCATCTGGTTAGACTGGAAACCGACCCCAAGATAGTTTGGGAAAAGGCTAGGCAGATGATGATAATGATTATCCATCGGCACGGGCTCCACTATCCAAGTATGTGCGCAGCAAGGTACACTCTCTTCTCCCTCACTCTCAAATTCCAATGGGACAGAAATCCGACACGACCGGAGAGAGATCAGGCGCAGGACCAACGGTTTAATGATCACACAAAAAAAAATCACCACTTAACCGTTATCTAAAACCACCAAAAAAAGTTGGACGTTTGACATTTAATATCTCTGTAACCAGAACTATCCCAGGTATGGTCCAGCACCAAAAAACTATCACAATGGCGGGAAGAATAAGTGATTCTCGGCTTCGTTAAGCGTCTTTTTGCACCTTTTGTAAGATCTCGTGAGAATATCCAAACCCGCTTAAAATATCATGTTACTTTTGTATGAACCCTAAGCGAAGGATTCTCTTTACTCCGATTTCCATACGTTTCCCATAAAAAGCAAGATTCTATTTGTATTTTTACCATAACCTTTACCAAACTGGATTGAAATAATAAAAAATAAAAGGTCAATACTAAAAAGGCAGACGCTTTTTTACTTCATTTCCTAGACGTATTAATGAGGTTATTTTCCAAAAATAAAATGATTCCAAATGGATTCTATTTCCGATGGGGCCAAGTCCCAACCCCTGCGATGCATAATGAATTAACATTTTAAGAATATAATTTAAATTACCGTACGTGAAATAATTTAACACGGTCAGTGAAAGGGTTAAGATTGTCAGTTGTCACAAATAAATGGGGGAGCGAAATCGTGTTAATAAATAATTAATGTAATGAATAAAAAAAGTATTAAAATGCGCTGTTTTGTTGCACATTCACGTACTTAATGAAAGCATACTTTAAAGATAAGTAGATTTTTTTTTCAGAGCATTCCTAAAGAACCTACACGAACTAACAATAAAAGAAAAATATTTATTGACTTGAAATAAATTAACACAAATACTTTGCAACGGAAGAGCTAAAAGAGAAACGGAACGAAGCATCGGTTGGAAGCTCGAGGGAAGTCTACCAATCGTCCTTTTAGAAAAGTCAATTTATTTCAGTTAATAGAAACATCCTACAAGAACGTACACCGGCCTTAATAAGTGTCTTATGTCTGTGGAAAGTTGATGGTATGGCGTGTGTGTATGACCAGATATACTAGGTGTTGTTTTGCATCCTCGTCAAATTTCAGGAGGTGGTCACAAAAGACATAAATAATCATTTAAAATTACGGTACCTTGTTAATTATTAATAAACGCTGATTTTTTTGGTTGTTCAAGTTTGACAATATTTCAGAATAATCCCCTTAACGTGGTTTAGGGAATAAGAAATTATCGAATAAACGTTTGAGATTATTTGTATGTGCGTTAGCGAGGTTATAGGGCAAGGACCAGACGGGTCGCGTTTTAAACACGGGTGGCTCTTACCGATTTCCGTAAATAAGAAAAAAAAATTACCCACCCATTTTATTATTAATTCGGCACGGGAATCATTAGCATAGTTACCTCCTTGAATTTGACGAGGATGCAAAACAACACCTTGTACATATACAGGGCGTTTGGTGCATCGTTTGCCAAATCGAATGACCTCTCCTGTCGACAATTTGATTTGGCGAACGATGCACCAAACACCCTGTATGAGAACGTTGACCAGGTGGAATATATTATGAGACAGTATGCAAGGACGTTCTACTAGAAGGTGACGTTCGAAGATTCTTCAGGTAATTTGACGGCATGGTTGGCGCAGTGGTTGCGCGATCGACTGCTGCGCTGCGTGTCGCGGGTTCAATCCCCGCATGGAACAAATATTTGTAAGGCCTACAGATAGTTGTTCCGGGGCTGGCTGTTTGTGTATCGTCGGTTCCAATGTTTGTAAACGCACCCACCCAGAAATTCCTAGTGTGGGGCAAAGTTAAAAAAAAAAAACAACTTTTACTTTATGGACTTTATGTCTACGTACTTACAATCAATAAGCTGAAAGCCTGTTTAACAGTTGTACTGCGACTGTACATAATGTACTTCAAAAAATAAAATAAAATAACAAGGTAGTGTTAGCATAAAATAAAATAAAAAGGTAGTGGAAAACACCGTAGGTACCTACTTAAAGTTACGTCACGAAAACTTCGGTAAAGAAGGAAAAATCTTATTTCTAAATGTGTGTTACTGGCCGACAAACGAGCTAACTAGTCTGATATTGATTCCTTTTCAATAGAAGCAGGAAATACCTTTTAATGTATACCCAAAATATTACTAAGTTATTCATAACTTGTTATTATTTTGAGGAATGTGATACTATTCTGGGATTCAAAAAGATGTTTTAATTACTACTGTTACATTACTTTTGTACATTGTACAAAATAATGAACTATAATTATCAGAGGAATTTTGTTTTCATTGCTGTTTATCAAAGCTACGTGAGTTATATTGAAAAACAGCAAATTTGATGAATTCGTGAACGCTATAAGGGTATATAAATTGATTTGGAACGGGAATATTTGCATTACTGCAGTAGATTTAGAGCATCATTTGCATATTATATGAATTTCAGCAATGTGACATTGCACTAGAGAAAGTCCTTTGCAGGTCCATAGCGATTGCCACATAGCATAGTAAATTACTAAGGACTCATTCTTATATAAAAATTAAATTAACATTTAAAAACCTAAAATAAATTACAGACACCCGACGCAACGACGCGTCGTTGCGTCGGGTGTCTGCTTTGTTTTGTAATTGTGCCAAGCGCTCTACTTTTTAAATTTAATTTTTATTTCATGCTTTTAAAGCTTATATTATTTTTTCTTAGCCTTGACTATCCCACTACTGGGCATAGGCCTCCCCTATCCCTTTCACTTTTCTCGGTTAGTAACGAAAACAAGGAAAGTTATAAATAAATAAAAAAACTCAAGCTTTTAGGGGTGTGGGGGGATGCAGTCCCCCCCCTTTTGTCGATGTCCATGGTGACAAGATTTCAAATTTCGAATTGACCAGACCTGTGGAAGTTGTTTATATCCCTTCATGAACTAGAAAAGAGGTGATGATCTTCAAACGAATGAGCAGATTTTCTCGAAACATAGCTAAAAACACTCTCGATTAAAACACCTTTCAAACAATACAAATTTAAACAAATAATAACCCTCTTTTTTGGTCGGGGTTAAAAATAAACATTATCCGACTAGAACCACAGATATTAATACCTAGAAAAGTATCACGATATCACGCAAGTAGCAAGATCGGTATGAGAACCAAGCGTGCCATTTTTTACTACCTACAGTACTACACCGAAATTAGTAATTGGTAGATTATGCCACAATAAGTAACTAAGGCAAAGTTTTTGCTCTTTGATTGTCTAGAATAAAGTTGTTGATTAGTAACGTCGTTGTCAAATTAGCTTGTTGCGACACTAGCCACGTTAAGTATAAAATGCACGCAACGTAGGTGCTCTTGCGGTATCTAGGTATAGCACATATCTGTGGTTTTAATGGTGGCGTGCCTACTGACCTCGACCTAGAGAGTGGCAACAGGTTGGAAACAGTAGCTATGAAGGAAAAACCCTCAAGAAGGGGTTTAAGTAACTTAGATACTATTTAGTATCGTTGTTACTAAGCCCGTCTGTTATAATTAGAGACCAGGTTATATGCAACTTAAAATCTTAGAAATAATATCATAAATACATTATGCTACAAAAGTGCCTCCGCTAGATCCTTTTTGTTCCTCCAGAGGAACATCATTTTTTGCTTATCGGCCCGCTGTTCCACTGGTGGAACAACCTCGTACGAGCAACTTTAAACCCTTATCGTACGTAAAGTAAGGTTCTAATTCGTTTGTAAAAATTTACGTCTCTGGCCAACTAGAGTTCGATTAAAATGAAACCATCATACCAACCTTACAACTGCACAAAATTATTAAAAAAAAAAAGAAACGCGTCTTTGTCGACTGTCAAAATGCGTCATGGCGGCCAGTGTGGAACGGTGTTGTTTTGTTTTGGAATGCAGTGAAATTTTTGTGTTTTGTGTTGTTAAACTATGGTAAGTAAATGTATAGTATGTTATAAGTGTATAATGTAACTTTTTAGATAGTCATTTGCTGGAAACAATATCTAAAAATTATGTTTTTGACTCAAAAATTCCTCCAAAAATTCCTTTGTCGTGAAGTTCGTCAGTCGAAATTGAAAATATGAATTTGACTCTTTTACAATGAAATATGGTCTTGGAAACATTAATAATAAGCGAAAAAATAGTGATAATTAATTATTTCATGCATTCAAGGCATATTTATTCATATTTATTGATATTTCAAGTATTTTCATGCATTGAACTGCGCAGTTAGAAAATTGCGGATTCTAATAAGACGTTTGAGTTGGAATCTTGCAAGAATAATTTATGTAGGACTCCTAAAAAACACTGTCATTAGATTACTTGTATATTTGTTATGTTAGATCTAAAGTTCCGTGTAAATTGATTCAGTAGTTTTACCAAAAAAAAAACAAACTACGACAACAGTATGTTTGCGGCGAGCTCTCTGATTTCTATGCGATGTTTATAATTCTCAAGTAGTTATAAAACAGTTGTTTATACTGTAATACATGGTCTCGTTTTTCAAGAACCCGAAACTGTTTACCGCTTGAGATAAGAGCTAATAGAACTCGCGCGATAAGCATTTTTGTGAGCGCCGGCCACTTGACACGCGCGATGACGTAACTAAGGGGCCCGGGCGATGACATAACTCAGGCGCTTAGAGTATCGAGAGGTCTATACTTATAATATTATAAAGCTGAAGAGTTTCTTTGTTTGTTTGTTTGCTTGAACGCGCTAATTTCAAGACTTTTTCAGATCCGATTTGAAAAATTATTTTAGTGCCCATTAGATAGGTAGCCCATTTATCGAGGAAGGCTATATCATCACCATAGGATGATATATATCATCACTCTACGACCAAAAGGAGCGGAGCAGCAATGAAAAATGTTGCTAAAACGGGGAAAATGTGGCGCAGACGAAGTTGCGCTGGACAACTAGTATGCAACATAAAATTTAAATAAGTACTACATTTTTGTTTTTTATTAGTACATTTCGACGATTTATTGTAATTTATTTATCGGAATATCGGTATTCTGCTCCTGTTCCAAATTATTAATAAATACGATTGAGCCTTATTTTAATATATTTATATTACTTCGAAACAATCGTTCTACCTACTTCAATGGAAACTATTTGAATTTAGTTGCTTCTGGCAGATATTTAGGATGGGATTTGAAATGGAACATATTAAAGTGTGTGGAATGAAACGTTGCGGTGTGAGTGAGAGAAAGATAGTGTGAAAAGGAAGGAGAAGAGAACAAATGAGAATTGATGGAAGGATTGACCACAGCGGTTGTTGTTGAAAAGCGGAACTTGATTTTAATACATTTTAAGAAGAAAACTAAGGATTTCATTTCCACGGTCCCGAATCTACAGATATTTAATTTTTTTTTACAGTTAAAATTAAAGGAAAAATGCCCAAAATATGCACGACATGCCCATTTTATAATTTATTCCGTTCTGATCCCAAAAACAAATACCACTAGTATTTGTTTCAACTAATATCTATTTTCTATTCCGAACAGATACCACTCTTTAGATAGTAAAAATTAATGGGTGATCGAATACCAACAACTTGAATTTGGTAGTACAGTCAGCTCATTCAAACCTAATCAAATTAAATTTGTTTTGGAATATTTTCATGAGATTGTAATTGAATGTTATCCAAATTCAATTCAATCCAATATTTTTACAAAGGTAAGAGTAGTTTAAATGAATCATCTTCCTATTTTTTTACCTGATAAAGTTATGAATGGTATCTGCATTCAGATAAGAGCTAATATTGAACAAACGTTAATTAGCCAACCATCTATCCAAACCAATCGTAAAAGACTCAGAATTCACTCAGTTCTTATTCCTGACATTTCCTGAATCAATAATATTCAAACATTCCACTTTATGTTTAACACGAAATGCACCGGTAGATTTTATCATTTTATTTCCCACTGGGAGCCATCTTGAAACCGCTATACAGAAATAACAGCAATATTTCCCGACTATCCGATACCCGTTTCCCGGGATTGGAACAAAACATCTTTTGCTTGAGAGCTCTTCAGTGTGTGTTATAGGAATAGACAGTTTCTTGTTTCTTGAATGTTATTATATAAGAGGAAAACATATGGCTTCGACTTGTTTATTAGAGACTTTAAACTAATGGATATGTACTGAAGGACAGTTTATTGTAGAAGTACTTACAAGATTACTCTCTTCAAGTTAAGTCATTGATTATTAAGCAATGAAAAAAACTTGTATGATAAAAAAAATACAAGTTAAGAAACACTAAAAGTGGAAAATAACTTTACTTTCGGCAGTCGATGACTTTTGTTTGTTTCATTGACACTTTTTTGCCACCGACTTCCGAAAGTAAATTTATTTTCCACTTTTTCCAATAGCATTTTTTTTTAATAATTTACCTTGGTATTTTACAGATTATTCTCAATAAATATAACCTTGATTTGACCGAGCAAACAATAAACCCAGTCCATTCCATTTACTTAACTTTTGGCACGCACCAAGAAACTTAAACTCGACCCGACAAAGCCAAGCGAAAGGGTAATGAGAATAAATAAAATATTTTATTTACAAATGTTCACTTACTTTCTTCTGATTTCGATTGAGGTTATGAAGTAAATAACTCGTTAAAGTATGAAAATATGAATAGAATATAAATCGAGGACATACACTTTTTGCTTATTCGAAGCCCCGTTTGAAGTAAGTTCTTACTTATAAAGGGAAAATAGATCGTATTTCCCTGCCTTATTAAAGTTCATTAACCCGGCGGAGCAGTCTCCCGCGCAAATGTCGCCCACGCTTTGCGAACAATAATATTTTTTTATTAATTATTCTGACACCTTGGATTACCATGTCGAATATTATATCTCTAGATTAATTATACCTACCTTATACAAAAGTTGTACTTACCTATGTAGTTTTACTTTCTCAATGTATTATCAAGTAGAACTTTAAGTACGTAATAAAGATAAATAAAGTAAAGATAATTTTTGTTTCAACAAAGATTAATATTATCAACTTAAAGAAGGTCATATAAAACGAAATGTGTTCATCACTCGTCTGTTCATCTATATATTTGAAAATTGTTGAAAATAATCCAAGCGACTGCTCTTTCATAATTATTATTTCCTACTTTTAAAAACTTGAGTCCGGATAAGACAAAGAAAATCTTGAAATTCAAACTATTACTCCAAGTACCTAGACTTGCTATAATGAAATGTTATAAAGATAATATAATTTGTCTTACCGCTAGTTTTTTTATACCTTTCCTTTACAATATTTTATGCCTGCGGCAGATCTCATGATATTTCCTTTCTCAAGTTAGAATCTTTTCAATCATCTTCGGTACTGAGCATATAAAACTATAATTAATTGACAAAAAAGATTAAAATGGTATATGCCATAGGTAAAGGGTAAGTTCGATATTGGAAATCGCGTTATGGAACTCAAATGGAGTTGGGCGGGACACTTAACACCTTTTTTTTTTTTTTTGCTGATGGGAAATCATCAATTGACTTCTCCCGCTCTGGGCGGAGCGGGAGGGAGTGTCAGACTTGTACTGACTAAAACCCACTCATGTTCCTTCTTAGCCCTTTGTGTTCCAGGGCCGCGGTATCTCTTTCGAACAACCCGCAGCCCTGGCAGGCATCGGCCCTCTTGGACCCCTTCCGGTTTGCTGACATCTCCTTGAGGCGCGCGTGGAACACGTATGCGCCGTCGACACGGCCTGTCGTCATAAGACGGACGGACGGTGAGCTAGCCCATTACTTACCGTCCACAGGCTCGCGCCTACGGTGGCCGGGGGCCACTGGGTGCCCCCCGACGCCCGGGGCGTCTCCCGCGGCGGCTGGGACGTGAGGTTCTCTCCCTCTCACGCTCCGCCACCTCCTTCGCTAGCATGACTGCTTCGCAGAAGGAGGCGACGGCTTCCCATTCCCTCTCGCTCCAGACAGATGGATTGAACCAGGGCCGGACGCGAGAGGTCGCCGCCGCCAATCGCCGCTACGAGGACGCGGCGGTGCTCAGCCCAAGCGGGGCAGAGCTCCACGGTGTGCTCTACCGTGTCTTCCGGCCGCTCCTCGCAATGGTAACACCCGGGCGTTTCCTCCCGCCCGATTCGGTGCAGGAACCTCCCGAAACAACCGTGTCCAGTGAGGACCTGCGTCAGGCGGAAGGTGAGGGCGCCGTGGCGCCTCTCTAGCCACTCCTCAAAGAGGGGACTTATCGCCGCTATTGTGGCGTGCCCTGCACGTGGTTGCGGTAGTCGCTGTCTCCATGCCACCATGAGATCGCGCCGGAGGTCTGTCCGCTGAGCGACAATTTGCCGCGGCAGCGGAGTTTCCCCCCGACGTAGTGCCTCCGCGCGCCATTCGTGCAGGCGCGCGAGCACTATCGCCTCCAGATCCCATGGCGGCAATCCCAAGAGGCTCGCCGCCTCGCCGGAGATCGTGCCCCCGGACCGGACCGCCGCTTGAATGCAGCCCCTGCCCGTTTCAGTTTTGGGGTCAAACGTCACGTGAGGACAAGCCCTAGGTACTTAAGCGTCGACTCGACGCCGATGGGAACCCCTCCTACCGTCAGTATGGATCCCGACGGTGGCGCATTCCGAGGCCCATGAAAGCACATGGCCTCGGACTTGTGCAATGCCACCTCGAGACCCAGTTGCCGGATTCTCTCCACGACTATCGCAACCCCGCGTGTCATTAATTCGGCCGCCGCCTCGTGCGACCTCCCCTGTGCCAGCACCAGCGTGTCGTCAGCGTAGCAAACTACGCTGACCGGAGGCCGGAGACTCTGCGTCAGCGGGGGGGCCCAGGTGCGGAGTTTGTCCCGCACCATCTTGTGACACCTAACACCTGACGCGGTGATGGCAGGTGGACTTGGGACCGAGTGGCGTCCAATGACTGGAAAGAGAAGTGTTGGTGATCCTGCGGCAGACAACACTGTAGCCACCGTGGGAATTTTCTGGATGAGCCTGGCACAAGAACGTGGAGCTTGGCACAAGCAAGCCCAGCTGTTCTTTTTTTTAACTGTACAACCTGTATAGATTTGCTGGCTAGCTGGTAGCCTTTCATTATCATATTTTCAATTCAGTCTGACGAAGATGATGGCTGAATGCTATTCTTTGGTTTCGACATCACGACGCAATATATAAAGCTATCGTGTAATGAACAGACAAAAGTAGCTCTAATGTGATGAAGGTAGAATAGATTTGACTGTACATAACTACGAGTGGTTTCTATTAGGTGTCAAGTGTTGTGACCGTACTCACTGATTTCTATTTATTAACAGAAGTACGAGGGTTATTAAAGAGCACTTCGTTATTAACTACGACCCCTGTTAGGTTAGGTTAGTTACGTATTAAGTATAATCATACTTCCATGCAGCCTCGTTGTGGCAGCCGCGACTGCTGACTATGGTGTCATCGCTTCGATTCCCAGGTCCGCCAAAGTGTAATTGGGTTTTTCCTTTAAGAATGTCAGTAGCAGCCACGGAATCTGGTTTTGTGCCCGTTTAAAAATAACTGGTTTACTGGTGACCACGCTTTAATTACAGGCTTTTTCTTCGGCCCAGAACAACTAGTTCAGCGCCATCAGTAGCGTCGATCAGTTCCTGTAATGAACAAACAACAGGACACGCAATACACAATATTAAGTGCTCCATTGTTTGTGGAACAACTTTACTGGCTTAGGCTTGATGTTATCTGATTTCTTTAATAATATCAAAAATGCGGATGTAACTCTGTCTGTCTGCTATTCTATTACCTATTCATGGCGGACAGGATCCCAATGAAGATAAATACTGTTAAAAACGACGTGGGTAGGACGCTTTGTGTTCCGGTAGTCCATATCTGTTACTTAGCAGTTCAGTCGACAGTCCTTAAACTTTTATATTATCACAAGTTCATTTTGTTGGGCATCATATTATCAGTCGCTACACGGCTACAAGTGGCTACAAATGGCTACAATTATCCAGCCACCATTTTGCCCTCTGATTTTCATTTATAAATGCAGGCGGCGAATGGCCAGGTCTATTTGAGAGTCGATCATTAATACTACATTGGGCTTTTGGCTACAGTTTCTGTTAGCACGAAAATGTATTTAGATATTTAGTTGAGAGATATATTGGTCTTGGTTGCTTTTTGGAATTAATTATGTTTTGGTCTACTTAGTTAGATGTTCATAAAATTATATTTAAGACACCGTTTTTTTGGGTGTTAGGCACCATAAATAAAAAGATATAACGATTTGTTTGTCATCCATTCAGACAGAAGTTATTGTGAAATCAAGGTTTTGACAAAACAGTACTGACAGACTGTGAATATCGGACACTGACCCTGGTATCTTTAAACAAGTTAAAATAATTACTCGAGTTTAATTTATTGCTATGCAACCATTTTAATGCAATAGACAAGATTTTGAACGAAGAATGAACCGCCAAAAAAAGCAAAACTAAGAATTCTAACTTTTCAGAGTTCTAACTTCAAGCAATTACTAAGTTATAACTTTTACTGAAGTATTTATAATTGTTTTGTTTAAAGATACGGTTCTGAGAGATTCTATGTAAATGAAGAAATGAAGACTTCAATGGGTACATTATCTGATTCTGTTAGACTTCGGTGTCCATAGCCTCGTCCGACATTAACTGAACTGAAAGAGTTTACCCAGAATCACCACTTTAAACGCCACTTTTAGAGTTTACACAGAATCGCCACTTAATCGCCATTTTTTTTACGAGCAGGCCATTCAGGTCATTAAAAAAGCCAAAGCAAATATGTATGTGAAACCTACAACCTTAATAGTTTAAAATAAGACATATTTTACCATAATAAAAATTAAATTGTAGGAGTGAATTGAAAGCAATCTGAGAGCAGACGGGATATTGCTAGGCTTCAGTACTCAACATCTCGCGCGCTATGAATCACCTGAAGGCATGGAGTGGGTTACTACGGTAACTCGACGGTAGATGACAAGCAACCAAGAAGTACTCGTAAATGTATTATACAGGGTGTAAGGACACCGACGCGAAAACACTTACCACATCATTCTGAACCAGTTCGCAGGTTGGGTACAGTGTTAATGGGTTTCCGTCAGGAATTTCTGGGTAGCAGCCACGGAGTTTGGATTCGTGCCTGGTTGATGGAAATAGGCTCGCCCCCTATTACACGGGACTTATGCATTACTCGTGAAATGTGGGTGTACCTACCATTAGATACACCTCTGCCTAAACTCACATAGAAATTTTACATCAGTAATTTAAACAATAAGCAGCTGTTCCATACATTTTGACCGTGTAGGTATTGTAGGTAACAGCTGATTGATTTTAAATGACCGATGAGAAGTTTATAGGAGGGGGGGGGTATAATCTAAGTGCTTTGAAAAACTACTATTAATGAAATGGAGGATCATGATTTTTGGTGTCTTAATTTTTCAGTTGTTGGTTTTTTATTCTTTTTGCCGCATGAGTCGATCTTCAAAGTTAAGCCGTGCTTGCCGAGGTCGGTCTGTGGATGGTGACCATAATTACATACCGAGTTTCCTCCGTGCCTCGGAAAACACGTTAAGCCGTTGGTCCCGGATGTCATTTGTAGATCTTTGACAGTCGAAGTAGTCTGAAGCCGAAAGTCTGACATCCAGTCTTACCAAGGGGTTTCGTATTACCCTGTTACTGGGTTGTGGAGATCAGATTGGCAGTCGTTTCATGAAAAAATACTAATACTCAGCTGCATCCGGTTAGACTGGAAGACGACCCCAACAACATTTAGGAAAAGGCTAGGCAGATGATGATGGTTTTTTATTATTTTTATAAGAGGCTTTTTTCCGCAGTGTCATGTTGCAGCCTCTTTATAACTGAAACTATTCTAAACTTAACTGTACATACAATTTAAACTAATACTCTCAAAACCAATGTGAAAGAAGATTTGCTTTCTCAGGTGATGCTGCGCTAAAACTTTGAATGATTTCATATTCATTTATTTTTAACGCGCTCTTTGGTTTAGAATAAGCTAAAATACAAATATGATAATGGTATAGCTCAAAAAGTCGCTAAGCGTCAGCTCACACCGAGACGCGACGCTGCGCGCACACTTTTAAAGAACGATCCAAAATGTAACTATATTTTCTACACGAAAGGATACACATTTGTTTACAGGCAACACGCGGCGCAGCGCTGCGTGGCGCAACGTATTCTCACAACGAAATGTGTATCTTTTTGTGTAGAAAATAAAGTTAAATTTTGAATTGCTCTTTAAAATGTGCGCGCAGCGTCGCGTCTCGGTGTGAGCTGACCCTAAACTGATCTAGAAATGGGCCGCCGTATGTGCGTATGTCCAATGAGCATAAATATATACAACCAGAAAACGTCGCGACTGACTGTACCTAAAACTGTTTGTGATCTCTGTTAATATCTGCTTTAGTGAGTAAGTCGTAGAAGTGCCATATTTAAACAAATAAATAAATCTGCACCAGGAGGGACTTTATCCCTTTACAACCTATCGCTGAAATAGAAACAAAACGCAAAAAGATATTTCCGTCGCCCAGTCACTTCTACAGATTTCATATTTACTGATATTAGAGCTCTGCGAGCTGAGGGGAAAATTTTCCAGGCTTCAGGTATCAGAGCGCTCGGGGTTGCTCGAGAGAGTGGGCGGGCGAGGGTTACATTGGTTGCTCGACGGCGGCGCGGCGGCCGGAACAGGTTAGCAATGTAGTTAGTACTTATAATGTTTACCTATGTTTTTTTAGTTTGGGGTTGGTATTGAGTGGCTTAATTTTATTGAGGTCTTAAAAAGTTTTTCACGAACCTCAAATTACACCAAGGTAAAAACAATATTGGAAATCCACTGTTGGAATGTCGAGCATTATTTAACGGTGTGCTTTTATACTTGCATGTTGTTTTGCATCCTCGCCAAATTTAGGTACCTGTTAATTTAGGTGTCGCCTGGTATTGGTAAAAAAGAACATTAATACCTTGATTGAGGACTTTTAAGTTTATTTTTTAAGGCAATTTAATTTTAATTTGTTTCTTAGTTTTGGAATATCTACTTACTGTCGTTTAAGTATAATACGAGTATTGTAAATACTTTATCCAATTTTTAATTTTGTCTTCTTCTAGTACAATTTATCTATTCAATTATGACAGATATAATTATAATACCGAGAATTTCGTTCTTTATTAAGTCCCAACAAACTTCACTGATATAGAAAATCGAGTACATCGACGACCAATCATGATACATAAAACCTGTTTATGCAGATCTCTCATTGTACGGCAATTGTACAGCAAATCTATACAAAGCCAGACCATGTAATACTGGAAACTTATAGCAAGATGTCGTCGTGAGCACCACTACCCTGGCAGTGGGCGGTTGAGGGTAACTCTAGGTTGCTCGACAACAGCCGTGTGAATAGATTAGTGACGTACTAAGTAGCTCAGGGTCTTTGACGTTTATGTCGCGAAATTTGACATTGATTGAAAAGGAAATGAGGTATTTTGGTGATTTAATTGATTTTTGTAGGAAAGCGTAGGAACTATAAAAAAAACACTTGATGTTTAATGTGTTATTCTTTTATCAAAAATAAATATTTTTTTTCTTTAAAAAATAAGTCAGACAGGCAGACGCACTAGTGTCACTTTAAAAGGCTCCGTTGTTTCATTCAGACGTACGGAACCCTAAAATGAATTTCTCACTATTTAGAAAACCTAATGCGCAAAAGTACCTCAGCAGGGTTACTCTTATGTTACTGCACTTGCCACTAACTTGTATCCGTGGCTTCGCCCGCGTTATGATCGGTTATTGACACACTGAGTCCATTAGATCGTACACACACACAGTGTTGGAAATTTATGATTTAATTTGTTGGTTTGCAAGTTAATGGATACTAATTTTTTTGGTTATTTTATACCTTGTGCCTTATGCGTTATTCCATACAAGAGTGGCTAACTATTTATACTAATATTTTTTTGCGCGCACTTTCTGTTTAAAGTTAACTCTTGGGCAGCATGTTTCTAGGCCAGTACTACTTAAATGGTTAGTGAATTTAAGGCTTAAAATAGATAGAATAATAGCCTCTGCTGAAAATTTTCCGAAACTCAGGGATAATGAAACTTCTCATTAATGAGATTACTCCCTAGACACCCACTGAAACTTACAAACTTTACCTTTTAATAATATTATTACAGACACACAGTAATAGTAATCAACAGTTTACAGTTTTAAATCCTAGGGTTTAAAACTGCGAAGAGCAGGGGTTTTGGAGGACTGTCTCTTGTAATTTTGACGTTCAAAAAGCTTAATAAAGCCTATTTTATATACTATTAGCCTAGTTTGATGACTTTTGATTTTGTTTCACTTATAAGTCAATAGCCGCATTATACCAGGTGTTGTTTTAGTTAATTATCAATAAGCGCAGTTTTTTTTGGTTGTTTTGGTTGTTTAAGTATGTCAGTATTTCAGAATAACCCTCTTAATGTGGTTTAGGGGTTAAGAGATTATCGAATAAACGTTTGAGATTGTTTGTATGTTGATCGCTGTTATAGGGCGAGAATCAGATGGCCCGCGTTAAAAACACGGGTGGATCACACTTACCGATTTCCGATAATAAGAAAAAAATAGTACATTGTTACCCTAGGGGTGAAAGTAACTTATTTAGTCCGTGAGGGCGCCAATAGTTCGAGGGACTAAATAAGTCTTTAACCCGAGGTAAACACTGTGCTTTTCATTACGAACACAAGGAAAGTAAAAATAAAAACATGAATTAGCTAAAGAAAAAATTGGTAAATTTTATTTTACATAAATCAACAACTTTTCCCGCCTATTTTGTTTTTTTTTCTGTGGCCAGCCACCTATTCAGCCATTATTTTTCATTTTCATCATTGAAAAAATGGTAAATATTTTGCCCAAATCTATGTTATTTTAAACAATAAAGTTATTAAAAAAATATAGATTCTTTAATCAATACTTAACTTTAAGTTATTTCAATTTTACATCGTGGCTGCATAGAAAGTTGGAACATGGTTCAATAAAAGTGTGAAAATAGAACTAGTTTTTTTTTATAATTTGGCATCTGTCATTTGAAAGCGATTCTCCCTAGGGATGAAATGTATTACTTTCAACCCGCTCCTCAGGCATCTTCAGACCTACTTTAAGAGTATGAGTAATGAAAAAAATATTACCTACTCATTTTATTATTGATTCGGGACGAGAATCATTAGCATAGTTACCACCTTGAATTTGACGAGGATGCAAAACAACACCTTGTTTAACTTTTCAAATCATTATAAAATATACCGAAACGTTATTTAATAGGGAGCAAATTTAATGTTTCATACATCGCTCTGCGTCATTATAACCACGTACACACGGGGCCACATGAAGCTATATATTTCCAGTATAACATGGCCTGGCGTTGTATAGATTCCCCGTACAATGAGAGATCCTCATAAACTAGTTCTGCAGACCTTCGATTGATCTCTGTGAGCACAACTGTAAACAAAAGCGAAACAAAACAAAGCAATATTTCCATTATGTTCCAGTCCAATTAAAATATTTTAAAAAGTGACTCACTTAAAAAAAAATACAATAATATAGGACAATGTACCTTATAGATGCTACGAATGACGATACTGGGGGTCTACTCTCTAAGTCCGTCAACGAAAATACGGGTCCGTCCGTAAATACCTTTATACTTCAAAATGAACACTACTCCCTAATATTTTTGGATTCATGAGTTTTGAAAACACATCGCGAGTCAGGGCAACTGTCCAATTGTGTTGTCATTAATTTTTAGTTCGGACCCGTAACGAATCAAAAGTCCGTAAGTGTTACAGAGTAGGAAACAACCGTAACTTCGGCCGAAACTACGGATTTCGTGCTTAGAGAGTAGACCCCTGATGTGTAGTAGTCGACTTCGTAAATGCTTTATCACCCAAAGGTTGAATTTCAGTTGCACTTAATATAATCATCATCGTCACCGGCTTCCAGTCTAACCAAATGCAGCTGAATATCAGTCTTTTACATGAAACGACTGCCTATCTGACCTCCACAACCCAGTTAGCACTGGGCTATACGGTACCCCTCGGTAGGACTGATTGTCAGACTTTCGGGCCACTGACTACATTTTCGTCGGTCAAAAGTGTACAAATGACAGCCCGGGACTAACAGGTTAACGCGCTTTCGAAGGCACGGAGGAAACTCTATAAAATGTCAAGGTCTATATTTGCGCTAACGCCAATGTATCGAAATGTTTAAAACTGGGAGTTTTTATCAATAACTCTATTGCAACCACAAGGTCGTATTAACTTCTAGTGCATCCTGCTGGATAGATATGACGCCAACCTTCCAGACTGTTAAACCTTTCCACTACGGTATTAAGAGCTATTTTCGTTTAGCGCGTGCTAAAGCGAGAAGGATAGAATAGAGCGAGAGGGAGAGAGAGAGAGAGAGAAAGAAAGTTATAATAAACTCAGTCATTCATTTAAAAAATAAGTTCCTCTTTACCTTATATAAGTACAGAGTACTCATCCGAGGTCAATAAAAAATAAAGTTTCCTTATTGAAAAACTGAATTATCATTAAACGGAAAACCCCGAAGTTAATACCAATAAAACAATTTCGCAATAACGAACCATCACGAGCGAAAATTATAAACCTAAATTATATAGCTCGACTTATTCGCAACAAACATCAACAGTATCTCCGAGCTAACTTATTTATCTCGTAAAATACTTGTTAATACCCCACCCCGGGAATTGTGCGAAGAGCTCCAAAAACCTGGACGGGTAGCTCAACAAATCGGGCAACTCAACAATCCAATTTATTAAGACCTTTGAATTTGTATTTCTTCACGTCAGCTGAGTTTATTGTGACAACATTGAAGGGGTCGCGACGGGTCTGGTTAGGATGGTGACCAGATTTGTTTGTTCACAATTCTATGGATAATTCGTATAAAGGAGTGTCTGGGGGTGTGGAAGTCAACTAAGGACAAAACTTGTTTACACTACTTACGGAATTAAATCACTCTATTCGGTGTTTGGTTAAGTGTTCCAGTGACTTTTGACTTAACGTAACCACTTATTTGTTATTCCTATGTCTGAATGGGTTTTTATATGAATTTAGTACAGTACTTTTTATTCTTTTGTAACTTTATTTATTTTTTCAAAAAGTTTTCGTTGTTGATTTTTGATCAAAGACCCTTGATCCTTATAACATTGTATTGAATACTTAATGTTCTGTGTCCCAACACAGTTAAAAAGTAATTATTCTCATTTCCATATATTATGCTGCAATCACCCCTCCGACACACAAAAGTTATGTAAATTAGAAAGCATTAATATTAGGTGACTCACCAAACAACATTTGTTTTGTAAAACACCAAACGCTTGAAAAGTTAAGTTCCACTGACCTACTGTTTAAGTAAAACTTTTTACCTACATGAAATACTTACCTACATAGGACAAAAGTAATTTATGGCGAGTGCGCGCAAGTCCAATATGGTCACTGCAAACTTGTAAAGAAAGTTTTATTTAATTTGAACTAGGCCAGCGATAACAATGCAGCAAACTTGTGGCCGACCGCGCAGGGAGCGGGGAAACGCCAATCTTCCTCACATTGCAGTACATAACCGTACTTCTTTGTAAGAACACCTCGCAAAACTTTGTCGCAAGTAAACTCCGTGAAGTGGCTAAGTCGGGAGCCGGGAGCCGTCGCCGCCGACCGCTCCCGCCGATCGCTCCGCTCGCTCCGCTCCACCCCCCGCTTCACTGCGAACAACGATCCGCCTCCGACAAACAAACGGACAAGTTTTAATGTTTTGCTCACAAAGTGTATGATTAAACGCGGAGAGCGGCGGAGAGAGTCGGCCGTAAGTTATTGATTTTCCCCGACCGAACCCCTGTCGACTACGAGGCTCGCGGTGCAGTACGAGAGTGCTACGAGGTTATACCACTTTTTAACTGTTCAAAAACGTAATTAAAACTACTTTTGTCAGTACCCATGTGTTTCAAATCACTTTTTGTGACCTACTCGAGTATTTTCATGTGCCAAAAGAAGTGTATACAACTTTTATATGTGACTTACAATGTGAAAAGTTAGTGTTTGCTGCGCAACTGTACCGCGGGCGGCACAAGTCGCGCACCCTACAACTTCACGTCGCTCTACGTTCCGAAGTTAACGCAAAGTTCCGCCATTTTGGAACATGCTCACAACCCACTTGTTTTATAAAGAAACTTTTTATTAATTCCTGTGGGCCGCGGAGTGTCAGTAAGATGTTTTGAGGTTATGCTGAAAGACGAAAGACGATATTCTGACTCGGAGGTGGATTTCTAGTGTTATTGTGACTGTGAGGAGGCTGAATACGAGTGTTTGTGTTCATTTAAGATATTGTTTTGAAGTGTAACTCGGCTGACGTGCCCTGGATGCTCTTGTAATTTGTGTTTACTTCTGGCAATAGAGAGGAGGACGCTCGCAGCTCTGTTTTGACCTTGCCAATGGATCTGGCACACCAATAAGTGACAGGTGATAAGTAAAAAACTTTGTTTTACTAGTTTGTATGGCCGGCAGGAAAGTTGTGTCAGTGAAAAGTTTTGCTCAAAAAGTGTTTACGAGTTACTATAACTACTTATATGAAGTAGGAAATCATTCGAAACTGAGGCAGTGTTGTGATTTTGTGCAAGTAAATGCTAGGAACCTCGTGTAACTCAATATTGTGATCAAAACTGCATTGCGAGATATTATTTGGGAAAAATAAATTATCATTCATACTCTCATGTGATTTAAGACGATAATAAACGATAGGGAGGAAAACAGAGCGTCTTAATAAAGGAAATGCCAGACGAATACAATTTCTCTAATGACTCTTAAATAAAACAACAAACAAATAATTTTCTTATTACATCAAACGAATTAATTTTCTTGGAATCGTACGGCGTTGAACACAAGCTATGAAGCTACGCAGACAAGGAATTTTAAAATCATATTTCAGGAAGATCTAACCTTGTTAAGACGTTTAATAGGAACGATAAAATATTTAAATTTGTACACATTACGATTAAATCCATTTTTAATAGATACATAAATCTATTTTAATACCTTTTATGTACGTATCTAAGATTTAGTTTCCAACGTTTCCAGTCAATTTGCTTTAGTTTAATATGACTTACACTGAATACACTCCAAGTATATTAACTAACGCATGTATCAGCTTTTGAAGACTAAATTGAACTCATTAAAACTTCGAGAGATTATAAAATCATAGAGGTATAGGTTCACAACGTTCTACAATAGCCGCAAGTGAAATATGGCGATGTTATTCTAAACAGAACTTGGTTTATTCACTGTACTGCCAACACCAATATTACAGCTTGTAAACAACATTCAGGACTTATTTTGCCTATTTCCGATTGATCCATTTTCGTATACGCACATTCCCTTTATCCTTTACGTAAACATTTATTTAGTAACGAAAGTTCTGTCCAACTATCTCATAAATAAAGTAAAAAGCCCACGATATTGGGTCGTTTTATTGAGCACGCTATTACAAAGTCATTTCAGCGACCGGTCCCAGTCTCAGTCCATTGTAGAAGGAAATCTTTCTACAGTCACGGCTCTCGATGGGATAACGCAGATGGCTTTCGGTTCCGAAAGGACCCACGTTCTATCCAACCGCCAAACGATAATTAACTTAATCTCTTTCTCTTAGAGCCCAATCTCGTACGCAGCCCAAGAAAGCTATGAAACTTTGTTAAATAACTTTTCAGATAACTTGAACTTGGCGTATTTGCGCAAAGTTGTAAGCGGAATTCTACCGCGGGCTAATTCAATCTGTACCCGCTTGTAATAAACGTTGTTTTCGCGTAATGCCAATTGGGGAGTTGGTGTGTTCTGTTGAGTTGAAAGTTCTGGACTTCACGAAGCAAAACGCGAACTTTTGTAGAACATTTCAGTGTAGTTAGTACAATGTTATAATGGAAATAAGCACTTCAAAATGGCGTAGTCTGCAGCTGTGCTTACCTATAGGTGTGTGGATCGATTGTCGGATGTTTCTCGTGATGGATAACAATCACAGTTGTGACAGTTGTTCGATTAGATCTGTCGATGATATCCGAGCTCGTTATTACCTTTGAACGCTCCCTTAATAATTACAATATATTAAGTATAACGTTTTATGTACGTTTATGTTGTTTGCTTATTGTATTTGTTTAGGATTCTTGTTTGTGTAGGTATGCTTCTGTGTTGACTGTTGCGTAACAAAGTAACAAAGGATTCATTTTAAAAGCATATTTTCTCGTTTAATTTTCTTTTATGGAAATGTATTGCCTGCTTTCCTTTACGAGTACCTACACTTAGAAACTTACTTGTGACCAAAAGAGTAACTTTATTATGATTGTACTTTTGATTTTAACATTAATTGGTTTACAGCTCCAATATTCGCCTGTAACCAGATTTTACAACCCATTAAACGGCCTTTATTTTTAAACTTTTCACGGTTCAACGAAAATATAAAATGCAGCCACCCCAGCCTCTTCATGCTCAATAAATATAGAGACAAAGGAATATACCGTCACGGCTGCCTTATAAATAAACAGAACAATACAAACCTTAATACAACTACATATAGACGTAATCTCACTCACACAACTATATATAACAAGATTATATAATCCTACTAATACTTATACAAGTTTCCCTAAACCTGAAAGCTCACAGTTACAACATATTTAATTGTATAGTGTGTTATACATTCAAGCACTTTCAGAATTTACTACTAGCTCCTGAATTAAACCCTAATAACTCTAACCATTTGAAACGTAACAACTACCATTTATGCACTCAACTGAAAATGAGCTTTGTCGTTTTCTTCTTAAGTTTTATTTCAGTACAAGTGCTCGCAGCTGTCGAGTCAGTTTTCACTTGTTCTTGTACATTCTGCTCCGTTTCTTTTTATTTACTTTGAACAATAAATGGGTCTTGGCTACAGAACTGTCTTATATACGTGACTTAGCGATATTATGCAAGCGTAAACAGTATGGCTTCGATTTTATTGGATAATTCATGAGTGTGTTGTAAAATTTCGATTTTGCATAATATAAGGTCAGAGGGACCCTAAAAATGGGAGGATAGAGTAATAAAATACTAGTAAAGTTTCGTGATTGGATTATAAAATGTTAATCTTGTTATTTTTCTTGTAAACTTACAAGTACTTTTGAAAGTAAGTGTATTAAAAACTTGGATAGTCTTTCGTTTATTATAACTATGTTGTTGTGTACAAGAAAATAGTTTAAAAGCCGCGTAGTAACCTTAGGATCACTATGGATCATGGACCGCTTTCACATCATGTTTGTGCTAATTTGAACTTTATTACCTGGTAATACGTATACCTTTAGACGATGCTGAAGTTCTAATTGGCTGTCGTTCTGTGAAAAGGCGTGTTAGGGTAATGACGCATTAGATTTCAGTTCAAAAGCTTAATAATGACGAACTTAAAAAAAAAGATATTCACGTATTAAAGTACGATTAAAAGAAATACGTTTATCTTCCTTTTTCTTTTGTAAATGGTCCTGGGTTTTTAAAGTGAAACTTTTATTACATCGTCTCAAACTTTTTCGTCTGTGTGTTGCATGTCGCGTGACGCTCGGCCGCGGAGTATAGGGATAAAGTTTTTTCACTTTATCTCTACTCCGCGTTTTATACCCTAATGGAATATTATGCCAAAAATTTTTAGTTAAATGTCTATAGTTTTACTTTTACCGTGGTTTCATAAAACCACACAATCCTTTTTCTTTTATATTCTGATTCCTCAAATTATTGACCCTAAAATTACCACTACCAACGCTAAAGCAAATCTTATTGATTCCAGCACTGCCCTACAAACTAGATACACATCTATTCCAAGAACACTTGATAGTCGTTACTAAATTATCGACAACTGTATCAATAGTCAATACCTACCCTTTAAAGTTCTCGATACGAGCCGTCCTTATCGATATAAGTCAGTAGTTGCGGATATTGATGTCGATATACTAGTGCTGAACCCTATCGATAAGTTTCACACTGGATGTCGGGAGTTGAGTTGAATAACTTTGTACAAATAGTTTATATGGATACTATGGTCTGAAGGTTGTATGTTTGGAATACCTAGATAAGTATACAATAGGTATATGTATCTATAGTGTAGATTCTATAATAATATCTTGCGTATAGTTTTGTGTGTGTCGAGTGTTGTACGAAAAGTTTTAGACAAGAAAAGTTTACCCATTCATGGTAATTTTTAGATACGTTATTGTGACTTTTATCGTAAAAGATGGCGGTTATGATTTAACACAAGAAAAATAACCTCTTAGATATCTATTTTCTTTAGTGCCATATATTTATCTAGGTATAAATAATATTAACCAAAGTTGCTTTTTATGTTTGTCTGTATGACCGCGTTGTTGATTTTCACAATAATTTACAACATATGTTCCAAATGGCTTATTTTTAAAACACATAAATATTAAACTTACAGCAAATAATAAAGAAATCTCGATGTTTTATCAAGTCGGAAAACTGAACACACGGGGACACATCAAGTTATACATTTCCAGTATAACATGGCCTTGTTTTGTATACATTTCCGGTTCAATGAGAGATCCGCATTAACTGGTTTTGTTTAGCTTGATAGGTAGCCGTGCGTACGAAGCAGGGACGGGTCGCTAGTTTTCAAACCAGCCCCCGTATTCACAAACGCTCGGATTCGATTTCGATTCGGAAAGTCGTATGTCTATCTCGCTCGCATTCGTAATGCCAAAACAAGATAGACAGACGACTTATCGAATCGAAATCGAATCTGAGCGTTTGTGAATAGGGGGCCAGGTTTAATTTAGTTTATAGGAAGGTCCACAATGTTACTAGATATTCTAGCAAGTCTTAGGAGATATATTTCAGTAGACAGCGAAGTAAATAGTTTAGACATTATTTTCTGAAGAAATCTTGAACTTTACCGGTAAGTCAATGCTAAGAATGGAATGGCTCGAGGTCAGAACGTTTAGACTCACGGCCTTTTAAATCTATAATATACTAAGATTCAGATTTATGTATTTGCCAACAATGTAGTACAAGTTTAAGATGGCACAATAGCTGAAGGCTACATTCTACCTTACGGCATGCAAATGTATGTAAGTGTTGTAAGTACATTTACTGCGAAATATGACAAATATTTAATACTAGCTTATGCACGCGGCTAATAATACCGGTAATATTACCGGGATTGAAAGTATTATACAAGGTGTTGTTTCGCAACCTCGTCAAATTTCAGGAGGTGGTCACGAAAGACATAAATAATCAATTAAAATTACGGTACCTAGTTAATCTATATATATAAAAGAAAGTCGTGTTAGTTACTTCACTTATAACTCAAGAACGGCTGAACCGATTTGACTGAAAATTGGTGGGGAGGTAGCTTAGAACCAGGAGACGGACATAGGATACGGTAGGGTAGGGTAGGTAGGTAGGGTAGGGTAGGGTAGGTAGGTAGGGTAGGGTAGGTAGGTAGGGTAGGTAGGTAGGGTAGGTAGGTAGGGTAGGGTAGGTAGGTAGGGTAGGGTAGGTAGGTAGGGTAGGGTAGGTAGGTAGGGTAGGGTAGGTAGGTAGGTAGGGTAGGGTAGGTAGGTAGGGTAGGGTAGGTAGGTAGGGTAGGGTAGGTAGGTAGGGTAGGGTAGGTAGGTAGGGTAGGGTAGGGTAGGTAGGTAGGGTAGGGTAGGTAGGTAGGGTAGGGTAGGTAGGTAGTAAGGGTAGGGTAGGGTAGGGTAGAGTAGGTAGGTAGGGTAGGTAGGTAGGGTAGGGTAGGTAGGTAGGGTAGGGTAGGTAGGTAGGGTAGGGTAGGTAGGTAGGGTAGGGTAGGTAGGTAGGTAGGGTAGGGTAGGTAGGTAGGGTAGGGTAGGTAGGTAGGGTAGGGTAGGTAGGTAGCGTAGGGTAGGGTAGGTAGGATAGGGTAGGTAGGTCTGATAGGGTAGGTGGGTAGTAAAAAGTGCATTGCAACGCATGCTGGGTACAGCTAGTTATTAATAAATGCTGATTTTTTTGGTTGTTTAGGTTCGTCAGTATTTCAGAATAACCCCCTTAACGTGGTTTAGGGACTAAGAAATTATCGAATAAACGTTTGAGATAGTTTGTATGTGTGTAAGTGAGGTAATAAGGCAAGAACCAGACGGGCCGCGTTTAAAACAAGGGTGTTTCACACTTACCGATTTACGGAAAAAGGAAAAAAAATAAAAATTACCTACACATTTTATTATTGATTCGGGACGAGAATCATTAGCATAGTTACCTCCTTGAATTTGACGAGGATGCAAAACAACACCTTGTATGTGTCAATCAGGATATAAACTATATTATTTGTGAATCCGTTCGGAAGTTTTTGTTTGAAAGAGTAATAAACATCCAACCGTATACATTCTCACAGACTTTCGTTGTGTTGCTATTTAAGAAATGTAATTTTAGAATTTCGATATCAAGGGTGGTTTTGAATGCTTTCTTAAGGCGGAAACATACTTACGTGTCGTGGCATGTCGTGACGCGCCAGAAGCAAATAGGTTTCATACATTTAATATGGTTAGGGACGTATTTGCATGGCGTGTCGTGTCGCAACGATGTATGAAACCGAATGCTTCTGGCGCGTCACGACACGCCATGACACGTAAGTGTGTTTCCGCCTTTATCCTCTAGGTGTTGGTAGGTAGGATGCTAATCGAAATACGGCTAAGTAGGTACCTACGTGCGAAGCAACAGAGTGTCCCACGAAATTCAAATTTTCAGTCAGTCCGGTCAGTGTCAGGTTTTATGTTGAATGAAATATGATACAAGGCTGTAAAACGTACGTATTTACATAATTGTCGTCATTCAAATCATCAATACAACCCCTTTATGTTCATTTAATCCCAGTGATGACTATTTAATGAAAAAGTCATTCTATGAGATTAAATGAACATAAAGGAGTTGTATTGATGACTTAATTGATTATAACTCAGTAAAGCCATATTACTTACGGCCGCGTATCATATTTTATTCAACATAAAATCTGACACTGACCAAAAAATTGCAAAAAAAAAACTTAAGAAAATTTGAATTTCGCGTGCCTCATGTCGCTTCCGCCTTAACTTGAGCCCTCAAACTTTTTTAAGTTTTTTTAATTACCAACTCGTCACAACTTTTTAAACTTTTATGTTTGTCCATTACATTTTAAGTAGGTGTCTTTGTCCATCCAAAGTCGTAACAAAGGAAGTTGTCAAAATAGTGATGTTAACTTATTTTTATTGGTTTAGCTATGTTAACAAGCTCTGGGACACAAATTACCCGATTGATTACGTTACAATAGTTTTCAAAGCAAGTACTTAACTCAACTTCAACTGTAATGCCCCATATAAAACCCTAGGGCGGTAAGTAATTTTTTTTTAATTTACAGCACAGCATGACAGCACACAGGTCATGCAAGTTCAAGCAAGGAGTTTACACGCAATTGAAAAATTGTCTTAAAATGTTATTTAAACAGTATTTTCATTCAATCTCGCTACATGTTATTTAATTACTCAACTAATGTTCTAAAATCTAAATAATCGATAGTTTTTTGTATCAAAACGTCGTTTTTTTTTTATACTCCGTCATGGCTGTGTACCTAGGTAAGTATTTGCCTTTAACGTTTCTGAACAAAGCATTTATATAATCTGTGGTGTGGGCAAACAGCCCGCCATCCGCAAATAAGTTCACGTATTTCGTAATAATATGTGCTGACTTGTGTATATTCATAATTATTAACTCGCAAATGTGATGAAAAACATTGTATGTTTCACGGGCGGTACGGGAATTACGAACCTCGACTCAGAAAGCCCTCAGTCTTCGACTTCGGGCTTCTACTAGAGCCTCGATCGTAATTCCTTACTTACCGCCCTTAATACACAATATACTATTACATGCACGTTTCCACACTTCGATATAGATCCGTAGCCTACTTTATTATTGTATTTAATGAATATAAATGAAGGTAAATATTACTTTAACATTTTCCTTCGAAATTCAATTATTTATGATCAGTTCGGTGCGATACATTTTCAGGAGGTAATCTATGAAAAATAGATAACGTGGAACGTTGAAGCTATATTTTTTAAATATAGTTAATGATTTGATCAGAATAAAATCTTTTCATCCTCTGATGTGGTGGCTACTTAGTTAATTAATTAAAGTGACTTACCTTTGATTTCACTACAAAGTAGGTGACCTTTAAGACCTTGTAAAAGCTTAGTCTGAGAAAGTTTTTCTACCATTCCTATTTATTTATGCCACCAATCATGATTGCTAAGTTACGACGGGAAAATTAGAGGCAAGTAAAAAGTAATTACATTACATTGAATAGTTACATTTTCTTTCTTTCACTTTCTGCTGAAATAATTAAATTCCTAAGACAGCAAGTCGCCGTTATACAAATGTACAGCCAAGAACTTTATAAGTACACTCAGTAAAAAAAGTGATTTATTCGTGGAATAAAGATTCCAACTTTGAAATAATAGGTATCCATTTTATCATAGTCAACATCTGTTTAGCCTTTCCCGATCTATCTAAGGGTCGACTTCCAGTCTTACCGGATGCAGCTGAGTAACACTGCTGACTGCCTATCTGACCTACACAATTAGTACTGTTAAATGGATAAAAATCAATATAAAAAAATAAACGAAATCTATTTTTGTGTGCGTGTAATGTTCTTAAGAATGTGTTGAGAGAGAATTAAAGAGAAATAAGGTTGAATGTACTGACATAATATTTTATTAAAGTACTAACGGTAAAAGACAGTTTCTTAGTATACCTAGTACTTTTGCTCGTGTCTATTTCTAGTTGATTAAGTATGTTTTACTGTTCCTCATTGTAAAGATATGAAAAACTGAACAGACTTGGTCTAGTTGGCTCTGTATCTAATTGAGAGTCTTAACAATAGACTATCCCCAGTCGACCTGCCCTTGACTGTTTACCGAGTACCTTAGTAAGGCAGAGTCGTTTTGTATTGGTTTAGAGTTTGGCCTTAGAATTGCAGATCTTGTATTTTCTTAGTTATTTATTCTTCAGACATAAATATGACATTTTCAAATATTCCTTAAAACACATTTTTTTTTATTTTGCGATTCTTTTTCTCCTGATCTATTATAGTCCTCTGATCTAGCTCAGAGATGACAGAAGCAAAGTCGACAATGGTACGAGCCTACCCAGAAGAAGCCTGTTCACTCTAACTTTGAAGAGATTGAGGTTGTACCCAAGCGTTCGGAAACACAAACGCAGGCAGAGAGTTCCACTCCTTTGCCGTGCGCATTATGAAAGACGTTTAAAAACGCTAAGTACGAATTGGAGGAATAGCAAAAGCGTAGGGATGGTAACTCGCTGTACTTCTAGATGTCCGATGGTAAAAGAGGGCCGGTGGGATGAAGTCGTGGAGTTCTAGGGCTCACTCACCGAAGTACAGCCTGTAGAAGATCGATCAGCAGGCAACCTTGCGGCGACGAGCCAAGCTGTGAAGCTTGGCATCGACCAAATATTTTCGAACCGAGCTGAAGCACCAGGGCAGCCCACGAAATTCAAATTTCCTTACGATTTTTTTCAATATTCGGTAATGGACTATTTCATGAACTAGTCATTAATGGGATTAAATAAACTAAGAGGACAGTGTAGTTTAATGATTAAATATCAGTAAAGCCTATTTGTCGCGAATCATATTTTTATCAACACACAACCTAATTCTGAACAGCGCTTTTCACAACAAAAATAATAAGCGTATTTATTAAAAATCACTTTATGCATTGTACAAGTTTACATGAAAGAAAAACGCTTTTTTATTTCATGTATAAATCTAATGACGCACGAATCTTTTAGGGGTCAGTTATAACTGTAAGGTGTTTGTGGATTTTCCTCATAACAGGAAAGTTGTAATTATCTCGGTACGTCAACAACGTTCCAATACGTAACAAATACACTTTGTAATAAGGCCTAATTAGCGACCTGTGCGTGGGTACTTATAAGCTAAAAAAACCCGTTTATCTATCTTTTCTAAGTATGAAATTTGTGTGACGAAAGTCGACTTTTGATACCGGTTGTGTGAAGCAAAAATCTTCTAAAACAATTAAATCAATTAATTGTTTTAGAAGATTTTTGATATAGAAATTAGAAACGAATATTATTTATTTTTCCCTTAATTTATTCCTATCCATTTATAAATATTCCGAAAAAAAATCATTAAAAAAATTGAAATTTTATAATGTTTTTTTTTTTTTTTTTTAAATAAATTTATAATATTCGTTCCTATATGTATAAATGTACTTATATTTTTATTATTATTTTTTTCTTCTCTATAAGAATGATGTGTATTAGACCTAAAGGTTCACTGGTAGAGAAAGCCTTGTGGAATTAAGTCCACCTATGTATCACTCTTGTAGGTACAATCGGCATCAGAAGTCGGTTTACACTTATCAATATTACACCAACTTTTGTGCTGATCTGTATCATCTGAAGTAATATTGTTTTGCGAATTTCTGAAACCATTGATGAAAATATGTTTTGTTCTAAAACTAAAGACGTCTTATAATTTTGGACAGGCATAGCGACTTTCGTTGCTGACCGTACACGAAGTTTAAATAAATAAAAAATCAGTACATATTTAATTTAGCAAATTAATCTCGTGTTTATTACATCCCACTACTGTACCTTCCAGCGTTAGCGACGCGCCCGTGCACCGTGCACGTATCACTAGTTTATCAATAAAATTCTCCGCGTTTTCCAATAACCGTTAACTATTTCTCTCCCTCAGAATGTCACGCAAGTCCCGCCAGGGGTACAGCATCCGTCATCTGCTGCAACTTCCTAATGCCCCGCGCAGCCCGCCCTCCGCGCCTCATCCCCCCGCACCATGTATCAAGGTCAGTGCTAATTTAGGACTGGCTGGCTGGCTGGCCCAAGTATTTTTGGACTGGTGAGAGAATATCAGAGATGTACAGTCGGGGTGTTAAAACTTTGACTGCAATGCAAATGACTGCGTCAATAACAAAATGTCTACTTATAAAAGTGATCGGAACGGAAAACTTTTATTGAAATTTTAATAACGTGTCTACATTGATACTTTGACCTAGTTCCGAAGTGACCAAAGTTTACGAAAGATTTTCGTACTACCTAAATATTGTTCCCAATAAAAGTAAGTTAACTTATCGTTTTTTAACAAAAGGTATTTTTTATTTGTTTGCAAAAAAAGCTCTAAATAACTTCAATGTTAACTAAGTTTAAGCACGTGAATTGTTTCAACTCGTTGCTTATATTTAGTTTCGTTCGTTTCAAAGGGTGAAAGTTTCCGTAAAGAAGCCAAAAGTGTAAGGAGAATAAAATTAAAGTGACTTTATAAAATACTTTTTAAAGAATTTATTTTAGTTGACCCAGAAGGTACTATGGCCAACCCTTTATCATTGTTGTTATAAACTTTCAGGAATGTTTAAAAAAAATGTTTTTTTTTTTTTTTTAAACTTTATTTTATAAGACACTAGCTGTACCCAGCATGCGTTGCAATGCACTTTTTACTACCCACCTACCCTATCCGACCTACCTACCCTATCCTACCTACCCTACCCTACGCTACCTACCTACCTACTCTACCCTACCCTACCTACCTACTCTACCCTACCCTACCCTACCCTTACTACCTACCTACCCTACCTACCTACCCTACCCTACCTACCTACCCTACCCTACCTACCTACCCTACCCTACCCTACCTACCTACCCTACCCTACCTACCTACCCTACCCTACCTACCTACCCTACCCTTACTACCTACCTACCCTACCTACCTACCCTACCCTACCTACCTACCCTACCCTACCTACCTACCCTACCCTACCCTACCTACCTACCCTACCCTACCTACCTACCCTACCCTACCTACCTACCCTACCCTACCTACCTACCTACCCTACCCTACCTACCTACCCTACCCTACCTACCTACCCTACCCTACCTACCTACCCTACCCTACCTACCTACCCTACCTACCTACCCTACCTACCTACCCTACCCTACCTACCTACCCTACCCTACCCTACCTACCTACCCTACCCTACCGTATCCTATGTCCTTCTCCTGGCTCTAAACTACCTCCCTGCCAATTTTCAGCTAAATCGGTTCAGCCGTTCTTGAGTTATAAGTGAAGTAACTAACACGACTTTCTTTTATATATATAGATAGATAGGTTGCATAAATAGTTATGTACGTTTTAAAAGTTCATATTGTACGTACTTTTGTACGTACTTTTGTACGTAAAATAACAAAGGCTTCATTATGAGCAGTGATCGGAATAATAATAACAATTCATTTATTTATCAGACACAATGATCCATAATTTTGTTAGTAGGTACACTTAAAAATATTGTTAGTAATTTAAAAATCAGACACAATAAATACGCACAACACAATACCATTATTATTAATTTACAATCAAAATAGTATATAAAAATTAAAAATAGTATATAAAATTTTCCTCGAACTTTAGGTAGATTAGCTCTACCTATTCCGATCACTGAATATGAGAGACACGTAATTTAAAACGGTTAATAACAAGTCACAATCTCATCGAAGCGACGATCAATGTCAAGAACTTTTTTTAAATGTATCTACGTACGTACGTATATTCGACATCGAGAATCAAATTAGAAAGGCACCGTTTCAAAAACTCTGATCATCATAGAAATTGGCAACTAGAGACTTTTGATCTTTTGTAAAACTATGATTCCACTTTGGCCTCCCCACTATTCTCAGGAGACGGCAACCGGCCGGTATAAATGAGTTATTAACTTATAACCATCCGACCTAACCACCTTGAAAGTCAAGTAATTTTAAAGGTATGTTTTTATGAACTACGAATATATTAAAAATAATAATAAAATATGTGCAAGTATAAAAATAAAAAAATAAATACAGGGAATCAAAAATTTAGTCCACATCGCTGTCAATAGGAAAAGTGCCCAGAAGGCTGGTAGCATTGCCACGTTGAATGGCAATGCTGATTCAAGACATGTAGTGTAGTCCAACATATCTATTATTGAATACGGTTCTTAGCTAGAATGGTTCTCGGTCTGTCGAGTTACGATATCCAGTACTTTGCAACACAAAGGAGAGCGCACCTTGTCGGAAATCACGGAATTAATAATTCGTTAGCAGATAGAAACTTCGAATCATTTGCTATTTACTTAATAACATTATTACATTCATTCACGAACAACCTGAATTACTGTGTTTATAAGCTTTCCATATACGTTCGCATTTTTTTTTTTATATAACCTGGTGAGTATTAAATAAAGATTCTTGAAAATCCATTACCTAAAGAGATATAGGGGGTGAAAGTTTCTTTGCAAATTTGTTATTTTTGAAGTTAGTACATAAACTTCAGTAGGTATGTGTACAAAAAAATATTGTTGTATCATAGGTTTTAGGAAACTTTTCCCTTAACCCTGTAGAAACGGCATGTTTAATTATAAATACGTTTGTCGCATCTAAAACAAATGAAATATCAATATTTAATTTATTACAGTCAAAAAAAATACGCCTTTGAGTAACGTCAATTTATTTTCCCTATTTTTCTCAGAAAACCCTTTAATTTGATACCCATATCATGCGAATGCATAAAAAATAACTAGTCCGCCATCTTTGGGAGACCACTGTATTGGATTTAGAATGACATTACCTAGCTAACCACGCATTGTCATCCAAATTAAACATGTATAAAATTTCAGCTCAATCGAAAACCGGGATGTTGGTCAAATTTAACTTCTAAGATTTGTGTACATAATTACAGGTGAAGCTCATAAAAGCGTGTTAAAAATAGACCTGTTCCAAACCACCCCACTGTCTCCCTACACAGAAACAAAAGAATATCGTTTACACTCATACATGTAACCTACTCTGATTGAAAATAAGTGTCCTCGAAACGACATTAATATCAGTTACAAATGTCTGAAATAAAATAAGTACTTGTAGGTACAATGATGTCTCTCTTTATCTCATAAAGAGTAATGGACTTCAAGCATTCATCTTCACAAAACACATGTAGGTATAATAAATCTCTTTAACTTTGTGGAATTTCAAAGAAGTACTTATATAAACGGACTTTTCCGAGAAACAAACGCTTTATAAAACAAAGCAGATTTATAATTGAAGAACTCAACGGTACATATATGTAGGTATATGCGCCCGGTACGAAACGAGCGAACTTCGTGGAAACACGATAAATTATTAAGAAAAACAACCAGTGTAGGTAATCGTGCCGTAAAAGTTTGCCGTTACCATGGCGCCTCTAGCGGCGGAAATCCGAATTTTAATATTTTAATAAAACATTATTTTTGAAAGGAGTTTTTATTATATTGAAAACATTCCTCTCTTTTTGTTTTCGGTGTTATTTTTAAATTATGTTAATGAAAGTTATTGTTTTGTTAACTTTATTGCTTATTGTTTTTTTATTGGCCTGCAAGCGCCCCTAGTGGTGAAAATTGGATCTACGTAACATGTTATAAATCACAGTAATATATTTTGAAACTGTATACTAATATTATGATACATAAGGCCCGAACATATTCTTAATAAAATACAATTTCTTAAACAACTTTAAAAGAAATTAATATTTCTGCAAAGATTAGTTCTAATTGTGACCACCGACAGATCTGAACCAGAACCATTTGTAGTAAGCTTGTTTGAATGGCACAACCCTCCGAGGAGGGTTGTTAAGTGAGGGAACGAAAGCTTATAGTAGTTCTTACAATAATATCGAGATGGCGCTGTTTCGAATATTTAAATGTAAAGTTGTTTTATTTTTCATATTAATCTTAATATTATTCTCTCAGTGGGTTTAAAATACTGGCTGAAATATTTTAAATAATTATACGATGTAGTATTTATTTTAGTTTAACTGTTAGGTTTTGTATGTAATCTTAAGTACCTAAAGCTACAGTTTCTTACGATTTTATGGCGATATTTTGTGAACTCAGTTTCAATCTGATTAATTATTTAAATAAGCTTATCGCTGTATATTGTGATCCTTCTTCAGTTATGAACTTATGATAGTTTTTCAACTTTTGTGCGGTTCAGCACGATTACTTTCCTCAGGCTGGACCTTCGTAGCCAGTTGCTACAACCATCTTGTGGAACCGTATTTTTTGTATCCAGGAGAACTGGCTAAGAATCTTGCCACTGTATGAGCCAATCTCATTCTCATTAGTGATACTATAGGAGATAAAATGCAACTTAGGATCGCTGGTTTAAGACTCAAACATAGTCTGACATCATGTAAATTAATTTTATCTTCATTCACCTATCGGCATTTCGAAAGCACCCACAATAATTTCCAAAACAAACAAACAAATAAATCAATCAAACAGTCGAACGAGGTAAACAGAATTCCTATCTGAAGCAAACGTACTTAGTTCTCGTTAGTTAGGTTGACCCTACCGCCCCCTGTCGCATACCTTCGGAACTATTCGGGACCTTTCGGTATTTATTGTGAAAGCAAATCAAGTATTTATTTATTGGCTATCGCTTTGATCGTCGAATGACCTCTTGCAAACACGATTATCTTTCTAAGGGGTTTGGTTGGCTTAGTGTGGAGAGGGTTTTTGTTATAATTAGAATGATGTAAGTACGAGTAAGTACAGAAAGTTCCTTTAGCAATAGTTTTGGTTTTCCGATACTCGACCTTGCGTCGGTTTAATACTGTGAATTTTTACTAAACCACAATTTGTATAATTATTAAATGATGTACCTAACCTACCTGATTATGACAAGCACAAGCTTTTCGAAATCAGGTAATTTAATAATTTATTAGTTTATTTGATAAATGTTAAATAAATGCTTTATTAAAATTGTAGTCATATGCCCCCGTGTCACACAAAAAGAAAAACTTGTACTGAGAATCGAACCCAGGTTATTGCCGTAAACCCTTTATTTTGATTTAATTCAACAAAATAATGGGAAAAGCTTTGATCACACATTTTGGACTTTCTGTTCTACAACTTTTTGTAATATTTTCAAAATATATTGATATAAAAAAAACAAAAATAAAACCCGGTTCATACTCATATTCCTCCCTCATCTAGTCCATACGTTGCCAGCGTCTCATAAAAAGGGTTTTCTTTTCACGGGCCGCTACCGGCCCGGACCGGCCATTTGTCTTGTTCTCTTTCTTGTAAGAATTAATGTCTTTAAAGGGGTCGAATTCTCTTGTGTCTACGACCCTTTGGATATTGCACAATGTGATTTTAGACGTTTGGTGAGATACGTTCTGTGCTTTGCATTTTCTGTTCAGAAGAAATTTATCAGAATTGCATTACTGTTTTGAGCTTTAATGATTGTGCCAGAGTTCGGGTTGAAGATTATTTAACACAAACAAAAGAACATCAGTCGATGAAGAAGAAGAAGTATTTATCATTGACTCAGCTGTTAGGCATCCCAACCCCTTGATCGCATCGGCCGCCCGGTACGTATACGTATTAGTAGGATTCGCCGTCCACAGCATACCCTAGTCACTCCTGACGACCCTATTACCCTTTTGCAAGAGAGCAGTAGGGAAACCAGTACTATTAAGCGTAAGTACAGACACAGACCGCCGTCATTTCGGCCTCGCCGACGAGGCCCGTCGCGACGTCACTGTTCACTACCCCCCCCCCTCCAACCCTTGCTCGAGCCAGACCGCGATGCTGAACCTTTAGTTTTAAATCAGCCACTAAATAATGAAATCACTCAGATGCAGCCAGTCGACGACGAGCGACGCCCTAAGTGTGCCCTTAGCGTGTTGTCGCTTAGTTTATAAGTTTTGCCCTGGCTGGAGGCATCCACAGGATTGACCGGTTAAGCAGAAGCCAGCCTCAGAGGCTGAACTGCGAAATGCCATTAAAAAAAAAAAAAAAAGTTGTATGTAAAAAAGTCATCGTGGTCTAGTGGTAGCAATAGCGACTTCTGAGAAAGAGGTCCTAGGGTCGTTTCCTAGGTTGAGTAAAGTGTTATTGGGTTTTTCCATCAGGAATTTTTCAGAAGCAGTCACAGAGTTTGGATTTGTACCTACCCGTTTGATGGCAATATCGAGGTTATTCCCCAAAATTTGCCAGAGTCAGGTAAAAATAACACTCGGAGGAGCTCGTGGCTAAATAATTGCAGCCGCACGAGTCGATCTTTAGGGTTAAGCTGTACTTGCCGTAGTTGGTCCCTGGATGGGTGACCATAATTACATACCAAGTTTCCTCCGTGTCTTGAATAGCACGTTAAGCCGTTGGCCTCGTGCTGTCATTTGTAGATCTTTGACAGTCGTTACGAGTAGTCAGAAGCCAAAAGTCTGTGTTACCAGGGGGTATCGTATTACCCAGTTACTGGGTTGTGGAGGTCAGATAGGCAGTCGCTTCATGTAAAATACTGGTACTCAGCCGCATCCGGTTAGACTGGAAGCCGACCCCAAGATAGTTTGGGAAAAGGCTAGGCAGATGATGAGGTAAAAACAACACTCCAGATTTCGTTTCCGCATTGCATTCAAAGGCTCTGCATTCTGAAAGTTGCCCACGTCACTGTCAATTATAATAGTTGTCAAATATTATCATCATTAGCCTATCATGTTCCCACTGCTGGGACACAGGCCTCCTCTCCTATGAGAGGGAGTGGGCTGTAATCCACCACGCGGGCCCAGTGCGGGTTGGTAGATGTCACATGTCTTCGAATTTTTGGTTCTAGGACATGCCGGTTTCCTCACGATGTTTTCCTTCACCGTTTTTGAGAGCAGCGATGGTGAAATAAATTACACAAAGTAATGCCCCTGCCTGGGTTCGAACCCACGGCTTACTGCTCGTAAGTCGGGGCTGCCACCACTGGGCCACCGCCGCTGTCAAATATCAAATATTACTGTATTAAATTATGTTATATCGCTCTATATTGCTCTATAGTTTGTATATGAATTGCAATGAAAGCACTGAATTAGGTGTTGTTATAGTTTTAAAAAGGCTGGAAGGTTTCCAGTTACTTTTTTACATAATTAAACTGAATATTCACTGTCACGATATTGGTGATGGCAATTCATAATAATTAATATTTCACAAGTTCGTTTAGTAATAGGTGGTATTAGTAAATTGATGACAACTAAGCAATAAAAAAGCTTTATCAGGTCTTTCAAAATGCATCCCCTCTTAATCTTAGAACCGGTCGGAGCCTTTTGATACTAAATATAGACTGTTTATACTTATAAGTAAACATAATAATTAGTCGATAAATTCACCGTTAATCCTGTAGTGTTAAGTGATTAAGCGCTCGGCGGGCGGTCGGGGGGGCGGTCTCTTACGCACCGATTTGTTCTAACAGTTATAAACACTTAGCTATGTAGTAACGGTCAAGTTGTAAGTAGGAAATATCGATAGAATTCAATTTTTTTTTTCCATAGCCTCTACTTTGTCCCGGTGTTGGACAAAGGCTTCCAGAAACACTTCAGAAAAATCATCATTTATTAGTATAACCCACAGTGAGAATAATTAAGAATATTTTATCATGGAGAAACTTACAATTTAGTAACCGTCTCATACTCTATGAACACATATTATCCGTCGGTAATTTTAAATCTTCAAAAAAGATTAGTCACATCTTCAACAAAAACTGTAGCTCGTGCTACGAAGCGTAGACCGTTGCTACGGCGCGTGGCCCGCGTAGATGGCCTACAAGAAAACAAAAGATCACAATGTCTCAGAAGAAGCTTAGAATGCCTGTATAGGTAATTGTCTCATCACAATGTTTAGTACTAAAAATGTCTGACTCTTCTATGCAAACACTTACCGTAGCGTTTGCGACAAAGCGTAGACCGCTGCTACTTCGCGTAGCTCGTAGACGATCTACGAAAACACAATCGATCTCATCCATTTCGGTGAATTATCGATACAACTTAGATAAAACATGTTTATTGTATCATAAACCATTCGAATGACCTTTTATCGATATCCTCTGCCCCCATCACTGACCGGAACATTACAGCGGGCGTTGAAGGCGATATTTCTTTCGGCCGGTAACACCTTCGTGATAATTTAGTACCGCTATGCACCGGCCGATTGAAACCTTAACGTTAATTGTTATTTATTGCTGGCAAACTAGTAGAGGGTAGAGAAAGCTTTTGGCTTGATTTACTAACGTTTTGATGAATGATTATGCTTGATGTATGTTTTATTAAAAATTGATCAGCTATTGAATTCAAAATTGTATTTTTTTAAGCAGAGTTTTGGTCTAAATTGTGGACAGATACTTCAGACGTCATCTGACAGAGTACGATGTCTGTAGTCAAGTTCGCAATTTTTCAGTAGTGGTTTGGCCGAACCTGTAGTGTACCTTCATCTTCTAACCAATGTTTTTTCAGGCATAGAAGTTGCTTGAAAGTCAATATTGGTTACAAATACTGCATTTATTAAGGAGCTTGTGGCTAAATAATAACAGCCGCACGGGTCAATCTTTAAGGTTAAGCCAAGCAAACCGAGGTTGGTCTGTGGATGGGTGACCATAATTACATTCAGTCCCTGCTGTTATTTCTAGATCTTTGACAGTCGTTAAGTGTAGTCAGAAGCCAAAAATCTGACATTCAGTCTCACCAAGAGGTATTACCCAGTTACGGGGTTGTGGGGGTCAGATAGGCAGTCCCTTCATGTAAAATACTGGTACTCAACTGCATCTGGTTAGACTAAAAGCCGACCCCAAGATAGTTTGGGAAAAGGCTAGGCAAATGATGATGATATTGCACCTCCAGAATTTTGACTAGGATGCAAAACAACACCTTGTATATTAAGACAGTCACTAAGACCAACATACCCTTCCTTATTTATAAATCGAACAACTTAAAGGAATCATTCGCAATAAAAAAGGACGATGAATAAAGAAGAAACAAAAGCGAAGAACGCCTAAAACACAATCAATTACACATCCGGCCATATAAAGTGCACACACTGCAATATATTAGGATCGCGCGATTCAACGAGCGATATTGTTCCCGCGCGGCCACTTGCCGATAAACACCGCTAACGTTTGCCGATCACGACAGTGTAACGTTCGCAGATTGCCAATTTTTCTACTCACTAGAGGTTTGTTGCTGTTTATAGCTGGTGATTTAATTTGGCCTGCAGTTTACAAGAGAATGGTGTGTGTCTGTACACGAATGTACCGGTTTAAGTTAAAATATGATTTCTCTATTGTTTTGAAGGACATTTTAAGGAAGTATTGTGTAGATTATTGACATTGAATAACTTCGACATTTTAATTTCTTTGACATAGATTATTTTGACATTTTAATTACTTTGACATAGATTATATTGACATTTTAATAGTTCCTCATTTAGGTCTAACATAATTGGAGCATTAAATAATATGTAATTGTTTAATTCATTTCAAATGTAATACCATAATTATGCATGATTACTTTGATAATCCTGAGCTAGATTTGCACACTATATTTGTACGCCTTCCGGCATAACATAGCGTTCTGTTCATCAAACATAAAATCTGTACTTTTTTTTCCTATGTTAACAAATAAATTATGATTTGATTTGATTTTAGATAAAAATAAACACTTACCTTGCAATTTTCTTACTTGCCATCAAAGCTGTTCGTAACTTTCGATTTGGGTACGGCCTCGTTGGTCGAGTGGCCGCAAGAGCGACTCTTGAGCACGCGGTCCTGGGTTATTGGGTTTTTCCATCAGGAATTTTCTCAGTAGCCACGGAGTCTGGATTTGTGCCCGGGTTTTGGCAATAGGATCGCCCCCTTTTACATGGGACTCACACACAACTGGCTAAATGTGGATTTAATATATTGGGTACACCTCTGCGAAACCCTTAAAGGATTACAGGTGTGATGTTATATGTTATGTAATGTTTATGATTCCAGACTTGAATTGATTTTAAAAATACCTTGCCGGGATAAATTCGAAGATTTAGTTAGAGACTACTAACTTCATAAGAAAATAATAATGTTATCATAGTCTATTTTCTGCATAAAATAAACAAAGAATCATACAAAACAAGCCTCCATAATAACTAGAACACAGCACAGCAATAAATTTACTTAAACACGGTACACGACAGTGACTACAAAGTTTCTGTGTAACATTTTGTCTTGGAGCAGCCGCCGCGCATCGCAACGTGACCCACCACCGCAGAATGCGAACCTCCTAACGAGTTTTTGAAAGCACCCCCTGTCAGGGAACGCCATCTTAAAGGGATTTGCACTTTGTAACTAAATTGTCTTCGAGAAATGGATATGACCAGGATAGTCGAGCTCAACAGTGTCGATGACTTTTGTTGAAGAAGCTCTTCGTATAGTATAGATTCCTGAACAATGTTACAGACATTACTCTGTCTCTACAGTGAAGTTCTGATGAAGGCAACATATCCTTCCAGCTTATCAACATGACAGCCTAATGCAGCGACCGCATCTATTATTACAGGAGCTGCCCTTTCCCAATCCATCTCAATCCTCGACTGATCCGCCTATTAAGTATTCATCTGGCGACATTAGTGGCTGCCGTTATTAAAACCACCTGTAAATCCCATACTCCTGCGACTTGCGGACGCGGCACACGTACGAGGGATGGAAGGGGGGAGTGGGTCCGTCCCTTCCGCCCTTGTGACTTTTGTCTCGAATCTCAGCGCACGTCTTGGACATCGGGGACACGTCTTACAGAATTAATAATAAGCTAAGAAACCGGGTGCGGTTTGGCCCACAATGTGCCGAAATTTCTTACCCTCATTAAGGGCCCTCTGCACTCACCGCGCGCACCAAACTTTGAACGTTCGCGCTCGCGTTCGCTCCTTGTTTATTGATGTTGCCAACATCTTGCCGCTTGTAACGGGTTTTAATAGTCGAATTAAGAATGTTGTAAGCGTTCGTGATGTGCGTTGGTTTGTTCAGGTGTTTTTTTTTTACTTTGTCATTTGTTTATTTTAATTTAGCACCAAGTTGCACGCATTTCTCTCTAATAAAAATCTATCAATGGAACAGAAGTAGTTTCCTTCTCTAAAAATAATAATGTGGAACACATAGTAAGTTAATACATCGGAAACAACTTACTGAACATTATGGATGTATTACAAACATAACCTACATGTTTTCGGAAGAATCAAGAAACTTTTCACATTACTTTCTTTTTAGTTCAGAAAAGTTTGACAAACACAGTTTGACGTTAACATATCTTCGGCTTCGGGCGATGTTATTAAGTAAAAAGCAAATTTAGTACAAATATATCGGTTGTCTGAAATTGTTAGCAAGTCTGTGACAAGTAGAACATTGTAGAAACATTTTGAGCAAGGGTTTAGATGACAGTGTCTTGTCACTTCGGGCCTCGGGGTATCATAGTTCGGGTACAATAGTCGTAACATTGGGAATGATAGATAATACTTGTAAATGGAAATCTTGGGCTTATGAACTATTAAGTGTTTAAATGTTGCTATGAAAGTCGTGTTTCGCGTAGGATTGACAATAGCTGTAGGGGAGAGACTTTGGGTTTAAAGGGACATGGGGTCCTTTTACTTATGCAAAAGTTGTGAAGGTTTAAAATTATATCCAAATACAAACAGTACAATAAATTAAATTATTCGTATGCGGTCGTAAATAAAACTTAATTAAAATATTCAGTAAAATAGTTTGATTGAAATTTCCCAAAATGCCATCTTGCTGCATAAAATACATTGCGCCCAAAGTTTGCAAAAAAACAACAAAGTAATTCTGACATTTCACAACCATAACTTTAGAACTTTAAGTAAAGATAAATTAATTATTATAAAACAGTGTTCCTAGTTACAACTATATAAAACCGTAGCTTCTAGCTAGATTATTACCGAGAAGCGAGGCCGAACAAAGTTTCCCATTGATTGGCAGTTTCCGGAAAGACAAGGCATTGATACGTCTCTGCAAAAGTTCACGTCTCTGAGAACTAAACGCTATTTAATACGTAAACAGGTTTCAGGTTTAATGCTTTCAAGAAATACGAATAACTTAATGTTATTTCATTAATAATAACTTACCAAAGTTTCATCGAAGTGAAAATCCAGCTGATTATCAACGGCAAGCTAATATATGTCAGTGTGTTTTTTAAAGCCCACAGCAGTAGTTAATATCATACTAACGCTTAGTCAAATTGGCCCGTAGTACCTATTGAAAACTTCAGAAAACCTCTGATAATCATTATATACATCTTGTCAGCGTTTTTTTAAGCTGCCTCGTAGGGACTACATCTCTTTTCATTGTGGAACTTAGAGTCTTCTCGATTCTGAAATTTCCTCAGTAAACTATCATCCACATAATATAAACCTAAGTACGTCAATATTTTAACCCGCGCAAATCTTTTTTTATTACGGATAGGAAATCATCAAATGACCCCTCCTGCTCTGGGCGGAGTGGGAGTGTCAGACTTGTACTGACTAAAACCCATCCATGTTCTTTCTTCGCCCTTTGTGTATCAGGGCCACGGTATCTTTTTCGAACAGTCCCGCAGCCCTGGCAGGCATCGGCCCTCTCGGACCCCTTCCGATTTGCTGACATCTCCTTGAGGCGCGCGTGGAACACGAACACGCCGACGACACGGCCTGTCGTCATAAGACGGACAGACGGTGAGCTAGCCCATTACTCACCGTCCACAGGCCCGCAACCCACGCTAGCCTTATAAACACAAAATCAAACCATTTCTCTTTCAACCCTTTTACTCGAGCATTAAAATCTAAAACCCACACACATTTCCTAAGAAAATGTAAAACATTTCCTTGCCTTATATGAAAAGAACGGTTACAAGACGGGCCTTCCCTTGTAAAGGAAATTCATAATAATTTCACAAGGTATAGGGTGAATTTCGTAAAATCAAAAGTTCGTTTCAAAATTTCAATTACTTATTCGTTGTATGCGTGCGCTGCGTAGAAAAGGAAATGAAATAACACTTAAATTAGATTTACGATAGAAAATATTCTAATATGGATGAGATATATTGTTTTCTTGGTAAATTAAGGCGTTTCGTATGCACGTGTTGGGATCCCGATGTGGAACTAGGGATGATGTTTAAGGTTAATTGTGTATGGTTGTCGGAATAAATCTTGTTGAATAAAATATTAGAAGATATGGATAGGCAAGGAATTTATTTTCTATGATTTATTGTATTAAGATACTTGAATTTACATAATTTTATGGAAGTTTTATAATACCAACTAAACAGCAAGACCAGCTATTTAGATCACAAGGACCTGCTCCACATTTAAAGAAAAAGAAAACATGAATCACGAAATAGTCACACGTTTTTTCTTACAATTATAATAAAGTTTTCAGTTTACTATGCCCAAGACATTGAGTCTAAATGTTTAATTCATTTTTTTTTTGGGTAGACTAGTGTATAGTACCTTGTACAATGTTATTTGTGATAAAATATTTCATAAGAGATCAAAGCACAGAAAGAAATACACAACACTAGTACCTAATTAACTCGTCACAGTCATTATAAAACAAAAAGTAACAGTCAACTCCTCTCGAAAATTTACAATTTCTCTCCACTTTTAACTAAAGCGTAATCTTGGTTATTATAAAGCACCTACGGCCTCCAAACGGCTGCATAACAAATTTTATTTCCTTAAGAAAATGAACGTCCGAACAAAAACAGAACGCGAAACTTGGGCGTTCCTTCGCGTCCTTCCGTGAATTTATATCGTTCGCCAACAAGAAAACAAAAGTGGAAACGCGCCAAAGGTACATTATCTTAACAAAGTACAGCAATTAGGTACACGTTCTACATCTGACTCTAATAATTTAAATATGATAAAACAAAGTAAGATGGCGAGGAAGAATGAGGCGGGTTCTTACTTAACTTATTTATAAATTCTTCGTTCTCTCGAGACGCGGAGCCAACCCTTTCCTTCCCCGCATTATAATGCAATGAAAGGGGCACTCATATAAGTATCGCGGTGAAGGCTAATCCGCCGCCGGCTATGCACTGATCCTTATTTATTAGATTATCATAGACTTCTTGGGAAGAAAACAAGGTTAAAATAGACGCCAAGAAACGCTTTGGCACTTTAATTGAAGCCTTTTAAAGTTTTAACTAAGAAAATGTACTTGTTAAAAACATTTGCGACACAACAGGGTACTTACTTAAATATATATGCTATAATTTTGCAGCTTCTTTTTGGAAATTAAACATTATTTATACGATTAATCTAGAATCTGAGCATTCATACTCATACCGGCCGTTCATTAAAACGATTAATTAAATTAACTCCACCAAGAAAATCGCTGATGCTATCTCGTATACTTAACCCTCACAATAGTGCAGTAGTTCTAATTCTCGTCTCGGCCCGCTTTGTCCTCAGTTCCGCGGTACTTACCGAACAAAAACACAAGACAAGAACAGATCAATAGGCCACAATCCTCAGAGCGTAAGCTAGGGGCGGCTCAAAGCTATAAAATTACAGATCAGAACTCTATCGAGACATGGTCTTTATTCAAAATCAGTAGAGCGCGCTATCAAAGAAAGTCTTCTTAGGAGTTAGCGTCTTGGGGTCTTCAAGTTTGTTAGCAAGGGTTACGATGCGGGCAAGGGTGTATGGGTACGTTTTTGAATGTAAATAGTGGTGTAGGGTCTCGTATGAATTAAATTTAAGTAATTAATGGGTGCTGCGCGGTCTGAAAGGCCGGCTATGTACCATTTAGATAATGTCTTCCGGTTTGTTTTTGGTGGTTGGTGGTTATGTTGATAAAGAGTTGGAAATAAAGATTTGGGAATTGTCGGTAAGAAATTAAAGTGGTGCCAAGTGATAAGACCGTTTGAAGCCGGTTATTGGGAAGATTTGACCGGGCTAAAGTTTTAACTTCACTGAATTTCTAGGTATTGTAAGAAACAACGTAAATTATGTATAACAAATATGTATGTGGAATGAATATTTTGACAAGCGTTCTTTAGACAAAGGTATCTGGTATAAAACCATGCAGAGTCAGCCTTTTCGTGTACCCTGGTTCGTTAATAATAATTTAAGTCGAAAATTAGTTGTTACCGCTCATAGACTCAGATCTGGACACATTCCATGTAATAAGTTCGCGTTCATGATGAGGAAAACGAACTCGCCTAACTGTGTGGAGTGTGGAGTTGTTGAAGACTTACACCACTTATTGATGGACTGTGTTCGGTATGAGTCTGGGAGAAATGATTTGTTTAGGGTCTTGAGGCTGAACAGACTTGAAGTAGGCACATTCCATAAAATCCTGGCTCAACCAAATGGCGATGACGCGAAGAGTCTGTTTAGATTCATGGCCCAGATATGATAAACGTGTATTTAGGGTACGATGGGACTGACATACGCACTGCGGTTATAAATGTCCCTAAATAAATAAAGAAAAAAAAATGTATGTGTTTAAGTGTGTATTGTAGCAACGTAATTAGGTATCTTGTAACAAGGTAACTGAGTTTTCGAGGTCAAATAGGCAGTTGCTAAAGCGAATCATCTGCCTGCGTTTTCCAAATATGTTGAGTTAGCTTCCAGTTTAATCGGACGCAGCTGAATACCAGTAGTTTACATGGAGCGAATGCCTATGACCTCCACAACCCAGTTAGCACTGGATAATACAAAACCCTTTGATAAGACTGGCTGTCAGATTTCAGTCATAATTAAGTAGGCACTGAAAAATAAATGTTTTATTAGTTTTCTATAAACAGAATTTCTTGGAAACCGCCTACAGCTGCAACCACACTATACCTACTAATTTCATATTAATCTGATCCCCAGCGGTCTTTGGGACCGTGTGGGTCATTTATTAATTACAGTGTACCTCGGGTTAGGGGGTTAAGGAAGGGTCCCTATATTTTAAGACGTCGCCGTCATCTGGCCGAAGTATGCACATTGTGCGTACAAACAGACTCGGAGGATTTATGACTGTATTTAAATGCGTATGTCGCCATTATCCTGTCCGCAAATGTGCGCTGTGTCTTAGGGATTGGTGGAATAGAATCTAATGTGTTCTAATGAAGAATTATGGGTGTATGTTATGTGACTACCTGCTCTTGGTGTGGGGTTGAGAGCTACATTAATTTGGTCTCTTCGCTTCTCTTAGCAAAATCAGTTTTTAATCTTTCCATATACCTTCTATATATCTATAAATACAAATAAATAAAATTGAAGTGGCTGTTTGTAATATTAAAATAACCGCTTTTTACTACATGCATATAAATATATACGGTACATATACCATATTTTTTTTTTTTAATTTTGGCTGTCTGTCTGTTTGTTGACTAATCTTTGGAACGGCTGGACCAATTTTGACGGGACTTTCACTGGCAGATAGCTGATGTAATAAAACCTAAATTATTATTTAAAAAAAAAAAAAACTACTAAATAACTTTTTTGTTAAATTTCACGCGGACGAAGTCGCGGGCACAGCTAGTATAAAATATGGCGTTGACATCTTACTTTTCATAATATAATATCACATCTGTTAACCCCGTAGATCCTGGGAAAGGTAGGTAAACCTAATCTATAGTGCACCCACGCCACCCTATGTTTAAGTCCTATGATATTCCTGAAAAATAATCAATAACATTTTACCCAACCTGAAAATTGAACCCAGGACCTCATGCATCATGAACCTTCGTAATGTATTTTAATACATCAAAAAAACAATTACATAAAATCCACTACTAGCCTTTTCTTCAGGGGCATGAAAACAATATATAAAACACAAATTAAACACCAAAGCTTCGCCTTAATTAAAATCTTAGGTAAACACCTTTATTTAAACGGTCAATTACCAACAGGGCAAAGCTCAAATTATCAAACAGTATACGATAGCGCCTTAAGCAACTTAAGTCGATGCCTCTCAAAGCGGCGAGAGGTACCTAGATACTCTGAAGCCCGGTTTCAACGAAAACGGAGATGAGAGGAGCGGAGTGAAGATGTGCGGGAAGCGACCATTGATTCTAACTCAAACTAAAGCATTTATTTCCAACTAGCTGAAGCCTTCATCAGCGTGAAATAATAAAGATATTACTTCCTTATTTAAATCGAATTTTGTTAGAAAATCAAGGGTTACTTTTTTTTAACAGAATCCTAATCATTTTCTAAAATAAAAGTAGCATAGATGTTACTCCTTATAATTTCAGTTTTCTGCTAGTAAAAGTCACTTTAAAATCAGTCCAGCCGTTTTGAAGATTGGATGGAACAAACAGAGAGACAGAAAAAAAAGAAAAAAAAAAGATGTTTATACCGTACACTTTCATATGCATTCAGCCACAAGACATATCAACCGTGAAAATAGTGTAGTAATTGCCCATTCCAAAGCGTTGATACCTATAGATAAGAATGGGCATAAAACTCCATGGAGACCTAGGTGCATTATTATTGCTTCCATAAGTAAGAAAAAATATTAAAGATTAGGATAAACCCTGGTAGTCCAAAGATCCAGCCTCATCTGACGGCCCCCGTTCATATATACGACGCCTGAATCAGCACCATTTAAATCCACATCACATCTCTCTTCTCTCATGTGATGTGTCGAATATTACACCGCTCCGCTCACCTCCGCTCAGGTCGAAACTGGGCCTTAGATACGTCTACCAGTCGGTAACGCGATCAAAGTGTTTCGTACTTTGGGCTTGTAATCGACAACGAAGTCGTCACCTAAGGTAGTTCAGACAGGCGAGAACAGACTGGTTTGTTCAGAATTGGCGGTCATGTTGAGGCGTTGACAGATAAAGGCGGAGAAATGCTTCCATTATTATTAATCGGAGTTGAGAATTTGTACGTTCATTGCTAGTTTTATAGTTATTTGGTTTGCATTCATGAAATCTTCATTGACACTGAAACTAACAACAGTAAAATAAATGCGGTCTGATGTCAAACATGAGAATTACAATTATTCAACGTGATCAAATAGGATTAAAAACTCGCAGCCATGTGACTACTTACCTACGTTGTAACATGTTATGTATGACGTTATAGAATTCTGGCTGCCCTGTTCATCATCATCATCATCAGCCTATAATGTTCTCACTGCTGGGACACAGGCCTCACCTCTATGAGAGGGATGCTGTCCTATTACGCAAACGCAACTATTAAACTGTAGTTGACAATCTTAATTGGGATGATACTGCATTATCATCTGAATAAACTTCTTTGCAGTAAAAAATGTATGGCGAAATAAATACAACCCATGTAGTTTCAGTTCCAAACAAAAACGCCCAATTTGTAACAGTCGCAGGTGAATTCACGAATGTGAAAGGACATTTGTTTCGCGTTAAATATTCAAAGAACAAGACGGCTGGTCTCCGGGGCCAAAAAGACCCCGGTCGGTCCGGGTTAACCCTGTATCGCTCATGCGTCCCTAATTTCCGATTTGTCGGCCGAAGGGTTGACTGATTAGCATCTGACTTGTCAGAACCGCATCACTGTGCCTCTGTTGTGTTGATTCCCAGTATTTGAGATGTGAAATTAGTGATGGGTTGATAATTTTGCTTTTAAATTTGGGACGATTTTGAAAGTTGTTTAAAGCGATACTTCAATCGAGTCAAGACTTACGAAACTACTTTAATAATGAATAATCGTTAGTGTAGTGGACGTAGGCTACTTGTGTTAAGCAGCTAGTGAGGATTTTAAACCTGCTAAGTTAACAATAATTAGAATAATTAACTACAAAACATTAACACGCACAATCGCACTTAAGTATTTTTTATATTTTTACCCGACTTCTTCCAGTCTCTACCTACCTGCAATATTATGCACCCACCATAATAACACACATTTGGCAGCATATCTCACAAATAAATTCCTAGATTATGTACACACCAGTCTACAAGCTCCCCGGGCATATGCAGTGCATGTAGTTGAAAACAAAGCCATTTCCCAGGTATTTTCCTTTGGCAGCACACGCACAAGTTGCAAAGTTATTAGCCATCTGATAGCGGGACAGGCAATTGAATATTTCAATGTATTAAACTTGCTTTTCGGAGATACGACTCGCTTGTTTTTCATTTTTATTTTTGAGAAGTTTCGTATGTGTGCCAGACTCTTTTGGATAGAATTTGAATGTAATTTTGGTAAATGAGATTTGAATGTACGATTATTCTTTTGAAAGGAACTTTTAAACACATAAATATTGTGTGGTTTTCTTTAAAAACTTATATTTTCGGCCCCAAAATATTTAGACTTTTACTTGTATTGGGAAAGGCTGACACAACAATCTAACGTAATAGATTCAACTCAGTTTAAAAATGTAATAACAAACTAGAAGTATTTTTTTTACCTGTTATAACGCAGAATTGCGCTCACTTCAAAATCTATTAACTGATATTTGTTGATCTACAGTCCATTTAAATCTGCTGTTTGTGCTGATTATAAAGAAACACTTTTTCAACTTAAGAATTTCCTCAACCTAAGCACCATAACACTCGCCATCACCACATCGAGGGGCCACTTCCGCCACATTAGCGCGCAAACGACACATGTGATCCGGCACCGCACCTCATGAATCTATCATTTATCATCACTGAGCCATAGGAGCTTTGTCATTCCTTCATTTGCTGTATTTTTCTGCTGGTTTCATTTTGAGTGTCGTGTTAAGGAATTCATTTATCATTGTGGATAGTTGAGTTTGTGGCCTTTGTGGTAGCATAGATACCTATGATGACTTCGTTGGGTGCATGTCATGACAATCTGATGTTTCTATGTATTAGCTTTATTTCCATGCGCTCCAAAATTATTGTTTTTCAAAACATTTTTTTCCTTATATTGATTCCCAAGAGCTCCATAATTTGATACGTAAATTAAAAAAAAAACTAAAACTGTTCCCAGCGGCTCCAAACCAATTTGTGTAGGGTCAACAAAACACAAATACTTTGAACTAAGTTTTTAATGACAAGGCCGCGGATCTTCTGTTTCGAAAAAGCGCAACTGTATTCTATTTATTTATTCAAACTTAATTAACAAGTGTAAAATATTCGCTCAATAGCGGATTTTATGAAATGTTAATATCAGTTGTGGAAATCGTATTATTTTCAATTTATCAATATTGTGTGATCACAATATTGAGGTACTTGTGGCTAAATAATAGCAGCCGCACGGGTCGATCTTTAAGGTTAAGCCGTGCTTGCCGAGGTTGGTTCGTGGACGGGTGACCATAATAACATACTGAGTTTCCTGCGTGCCTTGGAAAGCACGTTAAGCCCGGCTGTCATTTGTAGATTTGACAGTCGTTAAGAGTAGTCAGAAGCCAAAAGTCTGACATCCAGTCTTACCAAGGGGTATCGTATTACCCAGTTACTGGGGTGTGGAGGTCAGATAGGCAGTCGATTCATGTAAAATACTGGTACTCAGCTGCATCTGGTTAGATTGGAAGCCGACCCCAAGATAGTTTGGCAAGTGTCTAGTCAGACGATGAGATGATGATGATGATGAGTCTAGTAAGTCTTAGGTCTATTTACCAAAGAAACATTTTGCTGTACAAAACTGCCTTCAAGTTGTCAGTGACAATAGTTCTGAGCAGAGAAACACTGGCCGCTCTTAAAAACTTGTATGGATCACTAATATACTTTAGCCCTTCACAAGTAACGCTACTGCATCCTTTACTCCACATTACAAAAAAGAGATACCCAGTGCCCACACAAAGCAATACTTCCCAACGAAAACAAATTGCCATCTGCCGGACAATGGCTGTTCGAAATTTAAACAGCAGCGGCCTGGCGACGTATCGGCTGTCACATTACCGCCGTTGCTGGTGTTAATATCAAACTTTTTGAAGGGTCTCCGGTCGTCGGAGTGACGCCGACCCCGTGTAGAGGACGAACGGTCTGGAGGAGTGGAATGTGCTCTTTTTGATGAGGGAATAGGAAAAAAGATTGTGAGAGTAACGTACTTGCAATGGAGAATTTGGTTTTGACCAAATGAAATTTTTTCCAAAAAATTCCTACAACAAACACACCATTAGTTGATACATTAAAGATATTTAACATTAATTAAACTACAACTCAAGATACTGGTTGACAAAATAATCCCATTAGACGAAAAATCGGAAGTTTGCTAAACAAAATACCTTCTTTACTCTTCCCGAAATAATTTGTACATCCCTGTATAGAATAAAAGCAGTTGTAGGTACTCCTGTTTAGTCTAAAGTCACCATTTAAAAGCAAACATCGAGCTGCAAGAAATGGTCCTTCGAGCCGTATCTTTCCGTAAAATCCTTCTCCACGCTAGTATCCCGTATCCGGCGTCGTGTCCGGGCGCATATGGTAATTCCTTATTCCAATAGGAAATAGAGGCGGTCACTGGCAATAATCCATCACTGTGCTGTTTGTTCGTCCGGCCGGACATGTTTTATGTCATTTTATGTATTCCTTACAGGTTTTGATAAATATTTGTTTCGCTCCAGTTCGGACATGTCCAGGAATTGAATATCCGGAGGGTAACTCGTTTCGTGATTGGCGTGGGTGGGCACACGTCTCTTGTTTTTTGCTTGAATTATATTTGTGAGACGTGTAGGTGTATTTGTTATACGTAATCTCGTGGCAGGAGGATTTATTTATTCATAGTTTTTGTTGTGCGGACAATGGTGTCTAAATTATTCCATTTAGAATAATACGAGTCACTCTTTACTACTCTTATGAGATGATGCTACCTCATTAAAATATGGCCTGTAATAAAAAGACTCCCATTCTTAAACGAACGCAAGAATTCACATAGACTAGATTCAAGGGCAAACCCAACGCAAATAAAAAAAAAAATCCTTTAAAGTCTTTAATTGTATCAGAGCATTGACATATTAAATTAAACCACGCACAGACCATCTACGTTGCCCATACTTTAATCGTCTTGGAGTCAAATTATTATTTTTGTATGTTGATTCGAATAGGTAGGTACCTATCTAATCTTGTTAATATGCATCTTCGATCTTGATAACCAGTATAATGGAGGACTGCTTCATTATACCGTAGGTATTTTTACACATACCTAACCCTGTAATCATGTCACACGTCAACCACACAAGATATAAACATAGTCTAAAAACTGTGTTGTTCACTATTCCCACGGGTGTGACGTCATTATACCCACGCAGCGTTGAGGCTAAGGATCGCATGCATACAAAATCGGGCCTTATCAGTTATGCATAATGTGGAGACCCCAAAGGTGGGCAAAATATTGCAGTGCCCGGAGACTCGGAGACATTGTCTACAGGCTGGTATTTTAGTTTGTAAATTATTTATTTTTCTAGTGAAGTTAGAGGTTGGGTGTGACGATGTGATTATGTTTTATCAGTAATTTCAAAAAAAGAAACACTGTTTTCCTCCACAATATTACCTACACATCCCAATCTATACTTATTATACAGAAGAGTATCTTTGTTTGGTTGATCGCGCTAATCTCGGGAACGACTGGTTCGAATTGAAAAAAATCTTTTAATATTATTAATTAAATATTGGGTAGCCCATTTATCGAAGAAAGCTATAGGCTTTATAACATCATGTTACGACCTACAGGAGCGGAGCATCAATGAAAAGTGTTGCAAAAACAAGGAAAATGAAATCAAATCAAAATTGGCGGAAATGTGACGCAGACGAAGTTGCGCTGGTCAGCTAGTACTCATATGTTTTCATTAGGTAAAGTTCACTTCGTTGTGTAATCACGCTGCACAAAAAATAAATGTTTTTGTGGAACCTATACATAAACTTGAAGTGTCTGTTTGTAATATTAAAATAACCGCTTTTTACTACATGCATAAATATGAATGTATATGCGGTACATATACCAAAATAACATTTTTTTCAATTTTTGGCTGTCTGTCTGTCCGTCTGTCTGTCTGTTTTTTTGTTCCGGCTAATCTCTGGAACGGCTGGACCGATATTGACGGGACTTTCACTGGCAGATGGCTGATGTAATTAGGAATAACTTAAGCTACTTCTTAAATTCCACGCGGACGAAGTCGCGGGCACAGCTAGGTTCTACATTAAATAAGTGTTACAAAAGATTATCACATTTAATTAAATCCCCACATCTCCAATATTTAAACATTTTTATAAGATAACTTTGTCACGTCGTTACGTAAGCACGCTGTACAAAGAGGCCACATGTATCTACGTCACGCGTGTCACTCTGATGGATTTTGTTCTCTGATTCTATTACTGTTTTTTATTTGTTTTTATTTGCCGGTCGACTGTCATTGTGACCGCGCACATGAATATGAATGTGGAGTTTGGCATGCTGATGAATTTTGATAGATAGATACATGTAGGTATTGGGTATGTTTATTAGCATTTTGATGAATTTTTGTTTTTTTTAGGTCAGAAAACTACGAACTTACGTAGAATCCAACAACATTTTTTTTCTAATAAGGACCTACGTAATAAGAAAGAAAAAAATGTTTTGTGGTCTTATCTATTTTACAGTGATTTCAAAAAAACTAGGTTTATGGTCAAATAATTGCGAATGTACTTCGGAAAATCTATAAATATTCAGTAGTAATAGTTACATTTTGTAAGCTTTCACTTTGCAGATTCATAACTGTTAAACTGCTTGAGAAACTGTTAAGTTATTAACAACCGTTGCGTCAATGATTTGAAAAAGATATACAATTGTCAATCTTTCAATGCATCTCATATTTTCAACAACGACTTTCATTAACTTTTCGTTAGAACAGTGACAAAAAATTTGATTAATCCATCATTATTATCGCCGATAGATTGTCACTTAGTCTTTAAGGTAGGTTCACTGCGTTATACAACGTTTTAATGCGAAACAACAATTTCAAATATTAATAAATTGTCAACTTTGACGAAAAATATTTGCGAAACGCATCAACGTAATCCCCTTAACTTGTCCAAACTTTTTAAGAAAAAAAAAGATAAGATGAGAATGAAGATAATCTAGGAGCTGCAGCGCGGTGTTCACGCTGAGAAATGAGCACGATTACTTACAGCGTGTTTTGTGTCAACGTGCAAATATGTCAATGGGTTGAAAAAAATATGGAGGTACGAATGTATAAATACGTTTTTGTAACATAAGGGGTGTAAGAAAAGGGGGTAGTTCTTAATCTTCTTCTTTCGTATCTATGGTACGTCTAATCAAATTACTTGGGCCCAGAAGATGGCCAAGTTAATCTCGGCGTGAGTATCATTGTCTACAGAAGCACCGCAGTCACACTGAGATTTTTCATTTTTATTTGCAATTGGAATTTAACTTTTGACACTTTTGACGTAGCAAATTGACGTGTATCAAGAATAATAGGAATTGAATAGAAAAAAAAAACTCGATATACTTAAGCTTTTTTTTCTTTTTTTTTTATGTCGCCATCAATATACATCTGTACCTACATCAAAACAACAGCCTGTCTATACCACCCTCTGAGATCGGTTTCCAATTAACACCGGCTCAGTTCAGTCTCATTATATTTTTAATTTGGGGGAGGAATCCTAAATTAAAGCAAGCGACGTCAAAGGACATCGTTGGCAGCGATTAGAACTAAATAATTAAAGAATTCGTCGATCTTCTTCGTCGTTAAGGACTGCTCATTGGAACTTTGTAATTTTGATTTAGGTACTACGGTACCCTAAAGTTCTTTAGCTTCCGTTCCGTGACTTTTTGAGATGTATTTTCAATTGGATGGAGAAATCTTGGAATGTATTAAGTATTTGTATGTTTTTCAACATCACTTTTTACTATTTGATTTCACCACATTTAAAATGTTTCAAAGTAGACAAAAAACGTTCATAATAAGAACGGAAACGGTTTCATCTTTAATGCGACTGTGAATTTACCGCAGTTTTGGAAAAGACTATCCTTCCTAACACTGAGCAAGAGATTGCATAGTCTCATACATCCACTTGAGTTATCAATGAACCATACGAGGGTAACTAAATAGACTTTTCTTTAGGAAGAAAATGGAGCAAAATAATAATCTTATATCATAACATCACGCCTGTTATCCCAGGATTAAGGCAGACATGTTTTATAGTCTACCTACATTTCTCCAGTTATGTTTAAGTGCCATGTAATCAAAATCAAAAAATCAAAATATTTTATTTTACATAGGCCTATATGGGCACTTATAAAACGTCAACAAAAGGTGCACGGTTCGGGTTGGTCGTTTCCTATGAAGAAGAACCGGCAAGAAACTCCATGGTTACTCTTTTAAAATCATATGGTTTTACAATATTTGAAGTCACAGCGTTAGTACTTAAGTATGGGAGGACAGCGTAGGCCCGACAATAAGTCGTTGCTTACTACAGAAGGTAGTAAAAGAAAGAAAAAAAAACACAAAGCCTAAAATGTCCACACATTCACAAAATATAGGTAAATTAAAAGAATCTATACAAAAGTAATAGGGGGCCAGTCTCCGTCAACCAGGCACAAGTCCAAACTCCATGGCTGCTACTTAACTGAGAAATTCTTGATAGAAAAACACAATAACACTCGGACCTGGGAATCGAACCAGGGATCAACAGTCGTGCTTGCAACTACTACACCAACGAGCCAGTCAATAAAATTCTTGTTTTATCAAAATTCCATGGAAGTTTTCCAAAAGTTAAGAATCCATCATGTTAAGTGGGCTAGGTTGTAAACTAGCAAAGTTTATGAATGTAAATTTCAATTTCGTCTAGACGTGTAAACTACGGGTTTGCATGTAAACAAGATTCATTACCACTACTGCGCAACTTATAAAATTCTTAAGCGAAGTTTACGTACGTAACACTAGAAGACTTACATACTTGCTCTGTTTTGAAGACTTCAAACAATTCTATTAAATTGTTGCATCAGTATTTCAATAAAGCAAAATGAGTAGTTTTAAAAGAATTATTCAAGTTTTGTTGTTATTAAAGTTGGTCCTGAAATAGTGACAGAAATATATTTGTAGGATTTGGTCAATTATGTCATTCATTCAATCAATCAATCTTGTAAGTATTTTCTAGCATTTTAAAATGCGAAACTAAAAACTTCCGCTGAAAAACATGGCCTTTTAGAACTCTCATTTTACATAAATCTATCCATTTTTAAATGCAGATAAAATTAAATACTTTTACACAATCATTATGGGATTGAAATTTACAAAATAATGTGTCTTCAAATATTATTTTTCACGTTGTATATGTATGTTATGTATGCATTTATTCTTTTATTTTAATTATAAATATTTTCTTTTATTTTTATTACTTTTCGAACCTTCGGTGTTTTTTCTCTGCATCACCTTAAACTGTCCTGCATATGACCGCCTTGTACCGTTTTGATTTATGCATTAAGTTTTATATACATAAATAAATAAGAGTGTCTTCAAAATAAGGCCTAAACAGGCAATTACCCTGTTATTTCCAAAGCTACTTCGCAACTTAACATCACACGTTTGAATTTAATCTAATCTAACATCTTCACGCCATGTCATAAAACATTCAGGCATCGCAGAGGTGTCCTTTGCGACACTGGGTATTCAGACGGAATAAATCCGGATTCCTGGGGTATAGGGGACCCCTGGGAGTGATCCCGGCAGAGATGACCGCTCTGAGGTACTCGACACTTAGATTAGACGCTCTTATTATGAGAGAATGCTAGACGAGCGTTTGTTGGGCGTTTTTGACGCGCGTTTATTAGGGGGGCTTATCTAATTATATTATGTTACGATTTTAAAGCACTACCAAAACACTAGTGGGTTAAAGCTTAGTAATAACAGCCGTACGGGACTATCAAAGATAGAAGCTTTGCTTTGATGAATGACACTCCATTTCATGCTGACCTGTGACCACTCCTTGTCTTTGAAAACATGTAAAACCAACGAGTCCTGGCATTTTTAGAACTGTGAAAGTCTTTAAGCGGAGTCAGAAGCTCTAAAGTTTGACAACTAGTCTTATCAAGGGGTAACGTTTTACTTGATATAACTAAGTTATAGAAGCATTCAAGCAATGTTTTGTTATATTTACACATATATTTTGTGTTTTTTTATTTATTAACAATATTGTGTTTAATTTAATCTTAGGACTTGATAGTATCCAGTGTTTTGTGTTATGTGCACTTGTGGCATGTGTCAAATAAATATGTTTTCTTTTTTTAGTACATCAGCTCAGTCCTTTTGCTATTCCAGCGTTTTAAACGCCCGTTCACCCAAAATTTTAATGTCACAGACAAATGACGATTCTGACCTACAGTGACTTAAGGGAAGGGGTAAGGGGCAATGTTTACATTTTAATGTAAGAACACCGCTGTCCCAGGACTCGTTAAGGGTTGATATCACGTGCGTGTTAATAAAACGACTCTTTTTGCCTTCTCTATTAATGAGCTGAGATTTCATTAAGGTCCCTCCTTAATAAGATGCTTTTTTGTTGAGATTTTTGGGTAGCTCCTTAGAGGGTTATGGTTCAAGAATTAAGTGAGGTGAGAATTTTTATAATGTGTCGTTAAGGTGTTTTTTAATATTGTTAATTATGAGTCCCTGTTTGGGACTTTTAAACTTAGTTTTTTGGACCTACCAAGAAACTTTAATAAAGTTAAAAATTATAATCTTTTAAACAACCAACCCTGTTATAAATAATATTAATAAACATCAAAAAAGGTCGGAAAAAGAAACAAGTAAAATCACAATGTATTTTTTCTGAAATCTTCTTCAAGAAAATACATAGAAATAACAGATCCAAAAATACTGACTTGTTTTTTCACCAATAATGTTCAAGAGTCAAAAACAGCAATCAGCCTACTTCAACATTTATAATTACCACAAATCACTATAAGTGGGTCTTCAAATTTTACGAGTATTCAATCTCAAAGTAAACTCTTTCGGATAATAGCAGTAAAAATATTAAATGTCCTCTATAAGGGGGCTATAACAATTTCAGTTAATATTAATCGTTTTTCTTCGTGGACCCTTCCGGGTTGGCGATTTGCTTTATTTTCCCTTTTATTTGTCCCAAGGGGATAACTATGATATATTTATTATTGCTACAAGACTTGGAAGACACTCGTGAGATGTATTAAGAGGTGCTTATTGGAACAAATAAATGTAATAGTTTTGTTTTTGATTAATGTGTAATTCGCTGTAGTGGCAATTGCTTAGGGGTACATGAATCTTATATCCCCGTGAATGAATCGGCTACTAGTAGAAGTAGCAAAACAAACAATAGAGTAACGTCGTACATACTAGCAAATAATATTTCTTTGCATATTCCATATCAATCAGACAATAAGAATTCTACAAAAGTACTGCCAGGAATAAGGTAAAAAACAAAAAAATATACTGGCTTGGCACCATAATAGAGTAAAGTTGGCAGTGAAATGTCATGGCTGTAAATGTTTTCCAATCAACATAAAAACAAATGCCATGAAACATGATATCAATGCAGTGGTGCATACATATACAAACTTCTTTCAATGCAAAAGTCAGATTTAGTTAATCTGACTTTTTATTTTAGTAAAGACAAACAGACAAACAAAAACTGGACAACCAGCCACACTTCGAATCGATACGAATACAAAATGGAAGTTGACAACCATCTCGACACACCGCTAACGACCAAACTGCGTTCTAATCACGCCACGTCAAAAATGGATATTGGAAATTGAATTCGCAAGCTGAATTTCTTTTTTTTCCAAAATGCAAAGGGCGAGGGCTGTACAAATGGCCAGATCAACTCAATAAGGGGTACGGCGACGTGTTTACCCGCTACCCACAAACTGCGGGTGCTTTTTTACATTTTTCCAAAACGTTATTTACCCAGTGTCGTAAAGGCATTGTGAGCCGGACAATGGTATGGGGATATTTCGCCATTTTTTGGAGAGCGCGAATTTTTGTTCTCTGCCGTTTGCCGGTGAGAGCATTTGTTCGATTTTTGAAGTTCGTTTGATGTCACTGTGAGGTGGACTGTTTGAAAATGTATTGATATTCTAACGTATAAATGAACTGTGATAATCTAATCGAATTCATTTGATTTGTCAAAGTTTAGAGTCTTTATTTACAGCGTGATGCACATTAAACTTATACACTTTGTTCTTTTTTTCTGTGTAAACAACGTAAAGGTACAATCTAAATGATAATACGTTTCTTAAGACTACAGCACTAAATTATGCATCCTCCAGCACCTGACGCGGAAACTATTATAATATTAGAGTCCCCCATCTCGGTAGGTTGGTAAGACGTCGGGGGCGACAACTATCAGCCCTAACGTGTTTATGTAAAGTAGTCACTGCCTATCTAGTGCTCTAATAGTGGCTTTAATGCCTGTCTGAATTGAGTGCCTCTATATGTAAACATAGGTGTGAATAGGGAGAGCATTATAGAGTAATCTTTAGTAATTCCTGACACGAATCTAAAATTAATTGCGTCATTAATGTTTAAGAATAAAACCTCTTTCGTGTCTTGTTTAGTGTCCTGGGTAGTTTTATATTTGATTTAAAAAAAAAAATGATTTTAGCATGCAGCCAACAGCTTTAGGATTTCCACTCACGACCGTTCCGTTTTCCGTTGAGGATTCGGACCAGCTTATTTCATTTTTTTTCTTGATATCAACCCACAGCTTTGCTAATTTGTGTGCAGTAATTTGAAGTTATATAATCATAGACACTTAAATATAGTTATGTTCGATAGACAGGACAAATCGAACATACAAAGTTTTAAAGTGTCACTGGCCACATAACATTACATTTTCTCATATTAGATCACATATTCTTGCGACAGCCTCTTTAGTACCTTAAATCATTATGCCTATTATTTATGAAAATTATCTTGCCTCAAAGTATATAATTATAATTTAATAAGAATTTATAATTTGTATGATGAAGATTATACTGTATTCAAAAGAATATTTCTTTTATTATTTAAAAGAATTGTTAGAGGAAGATTTTTAAAATGAATATTTTTTTCTTTTCTTCATATAATTTTGCCGGTTCTTCTCCATAGGAAACGACCAACCCGAACCGAGCACCTTTTTGTCGACGTTTTACAAGTGCCCATGTAGGCCTATGTGAAATAAAAATATTTTGATTTGATTTGATTTATTTACTTTTTAATTTAAAGATAAATAGTAATTTCCCAACCAGTGAAAAAAATGTCATACCTATAATACATCGTTTACAAATACAATACCATTTTTGTCGCAGGTAGGTATAGCTACTCATACACCTACTATTGTCTGTCATCTCAGTAATCAGTCATTATTTCACGGTACATTACGCTCGCATCACACGGGGGAACGTTTTTGTGTCGCGGGATGAAATACAAAGTCATCGCGTTCTTTGTCATCCTGTATTGCGGAAATATTTTGATGTGATGTGAGGTGTAATAATAGACGGGTCAATATGATTATATTTTGACTTACCTCTACTTACAACATAATTCGTACTGTCGTGAAATATGTCAACGAATTTTTTTTTTTTTTAATTTACGCTTCGTTTTTTTTTTTAAATTCGATGAGGCCGGTGTTTTGTAACTGACTACTCTGAGAAGAAACAGCCGAAACAAACTCAGGATCATTGTCTCTTTTAAAGTCCAGACATAGTTCAAATCATATGAGGACCACGTAGATTAGCGTCTGTGATGGTCTTTTGAAGAAAGAACCACACAGATGTGAGTGGACCTGTCCAGTCAGTGCAAGCATTAGTCAGTGATCGTGTAGCTCGACTCATAAACCAAGGAGTTCAACGACGCGACGAACAGTAATAAAAAAAAAGGATATTTGGGTTGGCCGCATATAGTACTCAATCTGCCAGACAGACTAACTAAACAAGATCGAATATATGACCTAATTAGTCAACATACCTATACACAGTAATAAAAATAAAAAAAATAGTACATCACAACACAAATAATAAACATAACATAAAATCACGCTTTGTAATCCGCGAAATTCCTGATGGGAAAACCCAACATTTCTTTGCCCGACTTGGGAATCAAAACCAGGACCTCATGCGCAAAGTCATGATTATTAAAAAAAAAAACTAAATTGAACGCATGTGACAACTACCAACACGTTCATTACCCTCACTACCACGTCCTTGTCCCGCTGTCGGTACGCGTGCACCGAGCATTCGATTTTTAAATACAATACACTAAGCTCGCGGCCGCCTCCAATTTGTACTAGTCAATGTAGCTCAATAAGTTCTGTATTTTACCTAAAGCACAAGGTCACAACTTTGAAACGTCTTTTTTTAACTGAGTATTATGAAAGGCAGAGTCGAACAGCTGTTCATTACGTAATTGTTCCAGTTTTCAACTTTATAAGTCGTATAAAACAAATGCTGACGTTTACATAAGTACCTATAACTGTGACGAGTGATTAATATTGCATACTTCTGAAGCTTATGTCGTCTAAATAATATCATTAGGAAATAAAGCAAGACTGCTACGTGCTACGGGCTACGCCGCCTACGAATGTATGTAGGTACTAAGCCAGAATCGGCTACGCTCGTAGCAGTTGACTCACCCAGCTCGGGCTTTAATAATAAAGAAGCAATAAAGTGCTTCGTCCTTACCCGTTTTCAATAAACACCTTTATCGATTATTCAGTCCGCCATCCATACTTACAGCCTCGGAGCTACGCCATAGACAGAGAGTTGGCAAACTAATTCACGACACAGGCATAGCTTGCGTCGGGTGGCTGTAGGTGGTCGCCAGGCGATAGCCGGTGGCCGCGGGGGTGGGGGGCGCCTCGCGGGAGGGGGGCTGGAGACGGGGGGCGTACTCGCGGCTGGGCGGCGCCGACCAATCGTAACTTGCCACCCACCCGACCCCGCCCACCTCACCTGCGCCACACCATTAAGCCTGCTTTCCTCGTACTTTTTTCACGGACCTCGCATCCGTTCGCTGGCGCCGTCTTTATTTTATTTTCTCCTTTATGCCTCCTTCCCGACTCGCCTCCTATTTTACGCCCGCCGCCGGCGTAGGTAGAAAAACCTTTGTGAATACGAATGCTGAGCAGGTATTACGCTCGTTAGTTACGGGTGCTGATATGTAAAGTAAATAAAGGTTCCTTTTAGCTTTCGTGTTGCAGCGGAACTGGGCAGCGCAGTCCAGAATAAGAACACAATGACTGGGGACCGCGGAGCGATGGATGAAAGTTAATTAAAAGCATGGTTGTCGCGTTTCGGCGTGAGTGGCGGTAGACAAAGTTCGGTTTACGACGGCGCGGTGTCGCGCTCGTAATAAACTTTTAACTTCCATATCGATCCGCAAAAAGTTCCGGACGAAAGTAATCTCAGCCAACCTTGCTCCACATTTTGTTTCAATGGCCCGCCGGCCGGAGTCGTATGCAAGTGTCCCTGCCAGGGTGAACGATCCCCACATCGATGAAGTTTAACTGAACTTGGAAAAAACTTGGTGGAACTTTGTTCGCGCCGCGTGATTAGGAAGACTTAGTTTTGAAGTGAGTTGGGAACTGTTTTTTCAGTTTTGAAAGTGGGTGGCTCAGTTTATGATCCGGGTGAAAGTCGGCGGATCGATGAGCCGGGGTCAACCCGGTGGATCAAAGTTTGCGCGACTAATAACCGAATTTAATACGCGAGGGCATGCGGCGCACTTCGTCTGTATCTAAGTTCAAAAATTCGATCGAATAACTTACAACTTTCACAAACCCGTATGAAAAGAAAAAATACTAAACTTACTTTTTAATTATGTATCCATAAAACGAGTATTTAGATGATGAATGATGCATTTACTCAATGGATTTTATCCATCAAGAAAAGTTTTTAAAATAACTTTCGTTACAAGGGAATCCAAACACTATTTCTGTATTTGAAACTACCAATATGCGTTCTTTACAAGGCAATTAAATATCCACTTTCCTAAGGTTGATCAACCAGACGTGATCACCAAACCATCACTCTAGCACCAGCAACCATGCCTCATCACTGCTGTTGCATGCCTGTAAAATCAGTACATATATCATCTCATCATCAAAAATCTACGTGGCTTGGGAATTAAGTAGGTACCAGCAGTGTAAGCTTTTATTTTCACCACGTTATTGAAAAACCTGTCTAAAACACGTTGATTAGTACCATTTTAGTGTAACTGCCAGTAGCTCATAATATATTGACGAGTCAGGTGTTTTTTATACCAAAATTCTTTTGGGTACTTTATTAAAATACCTACAAAACAAAAGAATTGCTAAGCAAACTCCCACAATATCCAAGGACTCATATTGCAGCGAAGCTTGCGTTCACCGCCGCAAGATGTCACCTAATGTTATTGCCAAAGTAATAAGACGAAGTAAACACCTATTATACGTGAAAGACTAGAATAGTGAATCAGTTAGGAGATAGTTCTAGTGTTTACTGAAGAATTAACTAAAAAAAGGTTTATTGCAGAAACTTGTATTTATTATATTATGAACTTATATTTATTATGTTATGAAATGACACGGAGTTTTGTGTAGGGGTGCTAAATAAATAAAAATCAGAACACTAATCGATGAAGCTTGGTTAACATATCAGAATAGAATTTTACGCAAGAATGTTCTGCTACAAATGAGGTTAGGACTAGTGCAGTCCTTTCAGAATTACATTACTTCGGGCGGCATCGACGAAACAACAACCTTATTGTAACACAAATAAAGATCACTTTCATTTTCATTTTGAAGCTATTCTTCTCAGTCATTATACCTCTGATCTTGTATGACACAAGATCAGAGGTATAATGACTGAAAATAATCGCTTTAAGTTTTAATTACCGCAAAAAAAAAGTTTATTAATAAGACAACCCCAGTGAGTCATTGATAATACTTGTGTTGGGGTTATCTCGCTCTTTTCCTTCATAATTAGCCTATAATGTTCCCACTGCTGCGACACAGGCTTCCTCTCTATGAGATGGAATGGGCTGTAATCCACCACGCGGGCACAGTGCGGGTTGTTAGATGTCACATATTTTCGAATTTTTACTTCTAGGACATGCCAGTTTCCTCACGATGTTTTCCGTCACCAGTTTGAGAGCAGTCAAGTGGTGATGAAATAAATTACACAAAGTATTGCACCTGCCTGGGTTCGAACCCACGGCTTACAGCTCGTAAATCGGGGCTGCCATCACTGGGCCACCGCTGCTCTCTCTTTCCCTTAATTATTAAGAATATTGGGACTATTCCACAAATTATTACAAAAAGTGACTAAAAAATAAATTTCGGAAGAAAAATTTATAGTAAATGACTTATAAACTAATTAGCAGCTCTTTGTGTAACTGTAGTTGTATGCCTTTGTGAAACTGTGTGTGCGTCATGTTTTTAAACAGGGTTTCATCGTTGTGTGTGTGTGTGTATGTGTTTGTGTCTGTGAATGTGTATGTCTTTTTTAACCGACTTCTAAAAAAGGAGGAGATTCTCAATTCGGATGTTTGTATTTTTTTTTTTTTCGCGCATAACTCCGTCGCTAGCCAACCGATTTGGAAAATTCTTTTTTTGTTGGAAAGGGGTCAAATCTTCCCAAATGTCAGGTCAGGTCTTCCCAAATGGTCCCATAGTCACCAAATTGGGATCTGATTATGGAATCTTGGTGAAATCGAGGGAACTCTTCAAATTTTATAGGAAAACGTACAGCGATTTTGGTATTTTCTACAACAAGTGAAGCATTTGTGTTCAATAAGAACCATTCTACTATCAGATCTGATGATGAATCCAAGAGACAGGCACCGGAACTCCATAATAAGACGATGTATCTTAGCTGTGTTTGGGCTTGTTGGAATTGTACGGTGTGCACTTTCCAGGTGTACCACTAATAATAATAAAAAAATAATAATTTCTTTTTAACCTACTTCTATAAAGAGGAGGTTTTCAATTCGAATAGTATTTTTTTATGTATGTACACCGATTACGCTGAGATTTATGATTCGATTTGCGTGATTCTTCTTTAGTTTGATGCGAAATAGTTGCCATTTGGTCCCATAAAATTTTATTATAGTTTGGCCATGTAGTTTTCATTTTATTAACATTTATTTTTATTTTATATGTACATTTTTCGCGTATGTACACCTATTTCTCCGTGATTACTGGACCGATTTAGATGATTCTTCAATCATTTGGTAGAGAAAGCTTGCCCGGTGGGCCCATATGAATTTTATTATCTTTGCTTAGGTACTTTTTGAGTCATCCTCTTTATTATGCATTTTGTCCTTTGTCGTATGTATGGACGATGTGCTGGTGTCTAGTTACAATGTAAAAATGATACTTGACTAGGATTTAAGTGAGATACCACAACTGAAAAGGCTAAAATAAAAACTTTTTTGTGGTGGCAAAAAAGTAAATGAAACAAACAAGTCACCGACTGCCGAAACTATAATTATTTTCCACTTTTAAGTGTTTTTTTTGGAAGTCGGTTATTTTTTTTTTGTAAAAAAGTTTTTATTGAAGAGCCGATGTGTTCGAAGCAATTCATAGAATTTACTCGTACATGACACCTGTATTAAACACCCTGATCAACACAATAGTATTTTTTTTTCTACTAAGTTATAATACTTAGTTCGCAATTCCAATCTGTGCATTATCCTCATTCATATCCAGATACTCTACCATCCCTAATACATCAAGAGTACACTCGAGTCCAAAACAAAAACATGTCCAAACAATAAAATTGTGTACAGCCAAAAACAAAAGAGTGATGAACAAAATCGTTTATCTGCGTACTATCGCAACTGCCGCCCGAACATTATCGCTAACGAGCGATCGCAATAAATAGCGACGTATGGAATTGTGGTGTGGAGTTACGAAGATTGTGGAGGTCCTAGCTTAATGGTGCAAAGAATTATATCGAAGCTAGTGTGAGAATGGTTGAAGGTAGCTTCTTGGTAGAAAAGAAAAGTGAAAGCATTGCAATTTCTTTTTTGCCCTTCTTCAATCTGTATCCAACGCAGGCTGGTCTCCTCCATTGCATATCACTTTACTGTTATCGTCCTGGACCTCCCGCATACAACTCTTGGCTGCCACTCTGCAAAGATCATCGGTCTACCTGTCCACCGTCTTGTGACCAATTCTGAGTCTCTATTCTTACATCTTCTCAGACCAACTATATAAAAATATTTTTTTACGATTCGGCATTATTGTTTAAAAAAAAAACCTCGAAGTCTATTAACGATAGACAAGTTATTCAAAGTAGTCTCTCTCCACTTTATACGATTGGCAGAAACAGAATTAAGGGTCTGCATAATAATAACGTCTTCTTTTTTATTGGAATAAGCCTACAACACTATACCCAAACAATTGCATTTCCTGAAAGCGAGGATCAACATTGGCGACCATCAGAAAAGCGCCAAGATAATGAAGCTCGACGGAAGTCCCAGAGAAACAATTTAACGGTCATGGATCCCGCAACGAAATTTAATCAGAAAGGAATAGCGGAGCAGTAGGAAAAACACAATTTCTACTTCTCTCCATATAAGCAGAAGACAGAACAAAACATATCTTCATTTTGCAGCACAAAAAAAATGTCCAACTCAACAATGCCACATCCACACATTCCTATGTGCAGTCCCCTCGCCCCCGTCATTGCTCAAGTGCAACGTCCTTATGAAAAGTGTTCTGAGATAAGAAAACTTGGCCGCCGCGTCAGCTGACCATGTGTCATTAGATTCTAGATTACGTTAGCTTGGCTCGTGTGTTGGTCGACGCTTTAAGTACAGTGTTATTGCTTTAAATGTTTTGTTGCCATGTTATATTTGCTATTGAAATCCGTTTGGAAATGATTGAAAAGTAATTAAGTTACTTTCTATACCCGCGACTGTAGCAAATCTCTTGTCCATTTCTTTTTAAATGGTTTAAATTAGTTATATTCAAATTGTAAAAGTACAAGTGGTTTAATCTATCACTAATTGAATATTAGTAAGATCTTTCTGTACAATACAATAAGTAATCAAGTATCTGTCTATAACAACTGTAACAAAGTGCTTGCTTCCATATTTATTGTGCTTGCCGCCAATCTGTGGAATTCACAACCGGCTTCTCTGTTCCCTGGTTCAAAGTTCGAGAGAATCGGTTTCTTCTGAGCAAGAGTGGTCCACTCTAGGCCATATCATAGTTTCAAATCTGGCGAGTTGCGTCCAAACGCAAGACTACTTCTTAAAAAAACTGTAAAGTAGGTAATTATACCTATCCATCAACCAAGTATTTGTACCTATGGTACTGGTAATTTATCATTTAAAATCAAAAGCTTACAAGACAAGATATCGAGTAAAGGCTTTCCTATCATCAACCATAACGTGTTATAGTACTTTACATTGCTTGTTTTCTTAGTTAACAACTCAACAACTCTCCTCCCTCACTGTCTATTTTTTCGTGCCCCTAAAACAATTATAATCAAATCGAACTCCCTTGAACAGTCGGTCGCACCACATCGCAACTGTTTTGAATATATTTCAATCAATTAGAGGGCTAGGTGAGCCCGATAGTTCTACATAATACCTTGTCAGACCCTTTGAATATTCAGCCGATATCTTTGATGTACTGCTTGTAAGTTTGTCCAAGGAAATTATGGATACTGTTCCTCTATGTTGTGCCAAGGAGTTGTTTTAGTGAATGTTCGTTGGGTGTTAGGTTAATTTGTGGTTAAAAGAGGTTCCTATCGATATAAAGGACGCCAAATAAAATTAATGAAACGTAACTACAGTTTTTTTTTTATATTTGTATGTATTTTCCGGTAAAGCATACCTGTATGTCTTAATTAAAAATATAAAAATCTTTCTCTAGTTAGGCACTTTTGAAAGTCAAAAAACTTTCAAAACTTCTCACGCAGTAAATATGTGTTTTAATAAAGTGACACCGGCAGTCATACAACGTCCTTCCAGTGCAGAAGGCTGGCGATATGTTTTTGTTGGAAAATGTTGTGAAAAATTGACCTTGCTGTATTTCATAAGGTCCAGGAAGACTCCTTGTTCCACACAAAAATTAAGGCTAAGTACGGTGCTATAGTGTCAATAATAGCTTGACAAACTTTAATAGACATTCCCCATAGATCTTCAGTTAATTTGATTTTGATTTCCTTAAAAGCTTTAATGACTGTTATTGGGTTTATAAAGGGTGTAAGTGTAAAACACCTCTTAACGAAGCCGAAAGGCACTGGTTCTCCCTGTCATTGCGATCATTTTTTTGTTTTACACCATACCTGGGAACCTTCTAGTTACGGAGATATTAGGGGTCAAAGTTCCAACTTTTTGACCAGTATTTTTTTAAATACAAGTTTTTAACGTAAGATTTTTACTTTAAACACCTCCACGACTCCTGTACTATTCAATCCATCCATCAGCACAATGTTTTGAGTGCGTTACATTGAGTTCTACCACAAAACATGATTTTACACCCCCCAAATAAAAGTCCTTTCCCAGCAATAATTTTTGCATAAAGTTACTTAGTTTCATGTACAGAATGCATGGTTGACGGCTCCGTGATGAGGTGATTTACACCGTGTATGCTTAAATTAAAACTCAACCGGACAGGCTGAAACTTTCGCTCTAAATAAATCAATAGAAAGCAAGAGTGAAGAATTTAAGTTTTAAGTAGGTTTAAGTGGGATATTGGTAAAGAAATTTACAAATTCTTGAGCTACTTCGTTTTTAGAGCTTAGAAGACCACGTAATGTCTCTAGTGTGATATCATTATTATATTTATATTAGTTTCAGTATTGATAATTTTCCAACAACAACATATTGACAGACTTTGTCTGTCAAATGTCTGACAGATTTTGAGTAAAAAACTACTAAGACTCAAAGTCCTAAACATCATATAAATACAGGAACACAAAATCCCTTCCACGCAACCCACAAGTTATTAGTACTTTATAATTCATTTAATCTCTTGAAAGTTGCCAGCTCAATAAATCTTAGGGATAGTGCTGAGCACTTCTTAGTAACCATTGTCTCAGCCCGCAAGTAATTAAACCGTGGGCCGATAACCATTATGGCCGGAGAGGTTGCCAATATTGATCTAATAAATTATAATATATGTACGCTGCAAGGATTATTGGGAATAAGCTATTGAGGTAAATTGTTTACATTGTTTGGTTCGGATTGGGTTCAGGTTTCACTGTAGTGGGTGTATACAGGGTGTAACGGAAAGGGTATATACATCCTTAAGGGTGTGCTACAGACCATCAAACTGAACATGTTTCTCATCATAAAACATGTTTTAAGCAAAAAAAATATCTGCTGCCCCATAGAAAATTACAATACCTATTCGACCCAAATGTATAGGCAGCTGATATTTTTTTTTGCTGCAAATTTTTTTTTATTTTGAGAAACATGTTCAGTTTGATGGTCTGTAGCACACCCTTAAGGATGTATATACCCTTTCCGTTACACCCTGTATAGTTTCTTTGCTAGCAAATAGATGTTTAGCGTCACTGTGCTGTAGTTTGCATCAGTTGGAAATTAAGAAATGTTTCTTATTTTAAAGTAGATTTTAAATTTACTTCTTGGGTTTTAGAACTACTTAAGGTGTTTGGTTCAAGATCAAAACCTACTCTAAAATAATAATAGAATACTATGTAGGTAAAAAAAATAAAAACACGCTTTATGGCGCACTGTTTTTTTTTTAGGTCTTAATGTAGGTACGTCTGTCACCTTGGCTTTGGCGGGATATTTAAAACCAGTAAAACAAAACCAAATGCCATTGGTTTACTTGTGGCCACTGAAGAATTCTTCTGTACACCTCCTGGCTCCATCATCAGATCCTTGGTATCAAGCCAAGCAATCTATTGGACTCATCAAAACAAATCATCTAAAGTTCAAATTCGAGGGGTTTACTAGTAGCCACTGAAGAGTTCCACTACCCCCCTCCTGGTTCCAACTTCAACTTCCGAGATTTGATTACACTCTTAATTAGAAATGAAGCTGATATAAACGTTCGTGCGCTGTCTGTAATCCCTAATTTTAATGAGAGTCAGCATTCTTAGCGTCGTCACAAATGTAATAGGAAAGTGGCAGCACGGTAAATAGATTTAAAATCATATTCAACATTCCCCAAACAAATAGTACATAAGGGTAGGGCAAGGCACATAAAACACCCTTGCCTCACAATCCTGAGTCAACCACAACGCCCTGGGCAGTGGCTACATGCCACAGAATGAGATGGTAAAATCTTGCAATAAAACTTACAAGACATTCCCTCCAAGGAATGCACGCTGTCCGTTCTCAAGAATTCCACCACTAAACGCAAGACAGCTTTAAAGCGCTTTATGGCCGGTGTGAAGGGCTGAATGTTATTAAATAAAGGATTTGGCGATTCTTGGAGCATACGTTACATAACATAGGCTCGCCCGAGGTTCCTTTATAATAGGTAGATACATTTTCATTACAGACACAAAATACACTGTAGTTTCGTATTCGTCGACGATACGACATGGTCATCATTGTTGATTCTTGATTTACCACAGAAGAAAAACGGGTCCAGACAGAAATTTATTTCGAGTAATACCTACCTATGTCTAATATTTTGGATTAACGCAAGATAAAACATTAAAACTCTATATAATAACAATTAAATTAATCGACATGCTCAACATGACATGTTCATGCTTTTATGCTTAGATTTTAATTTGTTACTAATTACTCATATCGCTGTAATTGGTCAACGTAATTGATAAACAAACTAAGTAGATATATATATGTGGAAGCTTGTTATTAGCAAATTTCATAACTTATACATGTTACTTATAATTGTTATTAGTCTGTAAGCTTTCTTTAAAACTAAATAAATAAATAAATAAATAAATAAAGTTTATTTGTTCACTAACCAAACCAACAATTTTTATGCACATTCTTTAACGAAGTTACGAGCACTAAACAGATTTTAAGTCGAGATCACCGCCACAACAAACAAATTTCCTAAAAACTTCAAGAACTTTAAAGTAGGTACGACGATGTACAATTCCACCTCATGTAATGCCTAGTCTCCAGAGTGTTATGTCCTCGGCCATCACCTTAGGGCCAGGCCACATTACGCGCTAATTGCTTTACGCAAATGCCTCGCGGTGTGCGGACGACGCCGAAGTGGACGTTACGATGTTTTCGCAGACCCTTTCATTGTCAGGGGTGACGCTTTAAAGTGGGGTTATTTGAATAGAAAACTTTAAGTACCGGAGCAGTCATTTATTTGAGATAAAACACCATAAATACAGCATCAATACATAAAGTATTAACGAATTTGTGTTTATTGTTTTAAGAGAAAAATGTAAAACACTACTAAACTGATAAATTCTGCGTGGTATAAAATTCTCAACTCGTCGAAAGCGTCCACAAAATACAAGCATCTGCGTCGTTTAGATTATCAAAACAAAATCCAAATCCTCTAGAGACAAACAAATTTTATTCACTTTTATTGGCTTTATCCGATCCACCGATACTAGGATCATTGATAAGACAAAAAACTTAATCCGCCAACCCTAGCTACCCCAAGATCCTCACACTATAATGGGGTTCGGATTAAATGCGTTGAAGTTAGTAATGCCCCTCTAAAAGCGAATTGTAGTCGGCGGCAATGGTTTATAATATCGTTATCGTGATGTCCAGCTTAGATTAAGAGATACTTTCGTTCGGACGCTGCTTTTGAGAAAGGGGGGTACTCTAAGAGGGGGGGTGAGGTATTAATGGAATCAGGATGCGGTCACTCCGAGCTCGGCTGGATCGCTCCGCTGATTTTAAAGGATTTCCAGGAATTTGCGACTCGTTTTAAAGTACGTGTGGTGAGTTCGGACTTCGAAAAGCTTTTGGGGTAAACTTGATTTTGTATGCTGGATTTCAGTCGAGTGCATATCTTGTGTGGCTTTTATTTTGTGGTGCAGCTACCTTCACATACCTTCACATTCTGCAGATAAACCTTTACACTTGACAAAAATATTTTAAAGTAGGTAGAGAATTGGTTATAAGTAATATATTCACCAAGGCATGCAGAAATTAAGCGACAGGCATTTTTCCAATTGCAGAGAGACTTCTAGAAGTATGTTGTGTTTACCCATGATTATTATTCGCAACACATTTCCAAACATTTACATTTCCTACCTAATCAAATAAGTGATTACACTTACACAAAGCAACTAACAACCCAAATAAAACCGTACATCTACCCGTTATTTTAGCAAATGTAGTGCAAAGAGTACGGTATGCGAAAGGTTTTTACTAGTCCGACGAAGTTCTGAACACAATTTGTTGCGGAGCGGGTAAGCGGGTCCAAATCAAACACATAGCTCCTTTGAGAGCCTCTCTAGTTATGTGGACCACCAACTCACTGGGTGAGGTTCGCAATGATTTTGTTTGAATGTGTTTAGGAATGAATTAATATGGAGTTAGTGGGTTTACATCTGCCTGATGGTGGTTTTAAATAGGAACTATATTTTCTATCACCAAAATTTATATTTGTCATCAAGTTGTATCACCTAATAAATAGATCTATCGCCACGAAATATTTTTGTTCTCAGATAAACAAAAATTGTTCCCAGGTATGAATTATCAGTAAAATAAGAGATCGATAACCAATAAAATTATATTGCATTACATGAATATAAACTTCGTTCTTATAATAAAAGTTTTGTTACTTAAATAATAGCTCTGTGCTCAGAATGGTAGATCTGTCACCAAATAAATAGATCAGTTCCTTAGAGACATAGGGCACATCAACTCGGACAGGTTAGGTTCGAAGGGGATGGCGGGGTCTAGTGAGCGAGCGGAGCGAGCGAACTAAGACCCCGACATCCCCTTCGTGTTAGGTTACTTTAAACCCTGCAGAGAGAAATAGGAGCCCCGCGTAGCGGGGCTCCGTCGACTACTATTTGAACTTAATGCAATTTTCTAGTAACATAATATGATTTATTGGTGATCTCTTTAAATTAGTTTGCTTAAATACTTATTAGGACACACCTATTATAATACATACAAAAACATTTATTTGGTACTAGACCTTATATCTCAGGATTTTAGGTGATTTATTGTGGAACTGATTTTGCATTGTTTGGTGACTACATTTTGGTGACAGATCTACTATTTTGAGGACAAACCCTATTATTTAAGAAACACAAAACTAATTAAATTGGTTATAGCTTAAATGATACCCGTTTTAAATTATTTCTGTTATGTGAGTTTTTCTAAATATATATTTAATAGCATAACTTACAAGTTTGCAATACGTTGATGATAGGCGTCAGAAAGAGTACTGCTCTTTCTGACGCCTATCATCAACGTAGGGGCGTCCTACTAAGGTATATTCGTACGTTTACTCATCATCAACTGCCTAGCCTTATCTCAACTATGTTGGGGTCAGCTTCCAGTCAAACCAGATGGAGCTGACTACTATTTTACACGGAGTGACTGCCTATCTGACCAATAACTAGGTTGTACAGATAATACGTGGTAATATACGTTTACTAATATAATATGGTCCACTAAAAATGCAGCCTAGTAAAATTGAGTTTCGAGAATATAAAAAGTTACAAAAAGAAAGTGGTTAAAAAAAAATCATAGTTGTATTATTAGCTTCATTATAAAAGGATTATAAATTATTCATTATAAAGTTATTAGTTTTACATGATTTTGTAATATTCCTCATTACCAAATCATGTAAAACTAATAACTTCACTATCTACAATAACAAAAAAAAGTTCTCTACTGTGAAAAAACGAACTTATTCATCATCTTTAACTCCCCACAAGATACATAGCCAGCTTGCAATGATAGGTACATACTAAGACTTATTTGTGTTCCCGTATGTTTGGAAACGTCTCGAATACAAATATTCGCGTGAAAGTTGTAGGCAGCATATGTGACGTCTTCGTTAGAAAACTTGCTTGCCAAGAGTGGGCGGACTAACTCGTTTCATTCATCGTCTTGCACTGCGCGCGATAGGTTTTGATACTTGGGTCTACATGTGTCTTAAGTCGGACGAACCATATTTTCCGTATTGTATGACACCGATTTCTTGTTTTGATATCATACCAAAACGATTCATCTATTAGGTTTTTTTCCTTTATTTCACTCACTCACCTAGTCAGTCAGATCAATAAGTTACAATGTGAGTTCATTCTTTAGATGGCAATTTTGTGAACAAAAATGTTTCAATAGGTTTTTTGGTTCCGAGCCGATTCATATGAATCACCATCATAATCATTTCACCCGAAAGATGTCCACTGCTGGAAATAGGCCTCCCCCAAGTGTCGCCACATTGACCGGTCCCGTGCGACTCGCAACCAGCGGATCCCCGCGACCTTCACCAGATCATCGGTTCACCTAGTAGGTTTGCGGTCGCCATTCCAAAACTTTTCGGCCCCATCGGCCATCCGTTCTGCGAGCAATGTGCCCTGCCCACTGCCACTTAAGTTTGCCAGTTCTTTGGGCTACGTCGGTAATCTTGGTTCTCTTGCGGAAGTCCTCATTTCTGATTTGATCACGCAAAGAAACTCCGAGATGCCTTCTCCATTGCCCTTTGGGTGACTTGTAAGCCTTCTGATGAGGCCCATTGAGACCAACCACGTTTCGGTCCCATATGTACTCACTGGCAACCAACACTGGTCATAGACTTCCGTTTTGAGACACTGCGGTAAGTTGGACGAGACCTCTTAACTTTCCGAACGCTGCCCAGCCGAGTCGGATTCGACGATTGACCTTGTTCTCGAAGTTAGACCTACCCAACTGGACAGGTAGACATAATCGTCTACAACTTCGAGTGTAGAGTCTCCGAACTTGATAGGACTGGGTGTTACATGAGCATTCAACATGACTTGGTTTTGTCCAAAAAGTTTTGTGTGTTGTGTTCATTTTAAGACCCACTCTTTCGGAAGCTCTACTGAGGTCATTGTACTGAGGTCCTCCATGGTCTCAGCCATGACCACAACATCGTCGGCAAATCGAAGTTGAGATATGTTCTCGCCATTGACGTTGATGCCTAGCCCTCTCCAGTCCAGAACCTTGAAGGCATCTTCCAGTGCAGCGGTGAACACTAACGGAGATATGACGTCTCCCTGTCCCACACCTTGTTGCACATGGATAGGTTCCGAGGTTTGGTCCTGAAATCGAACTGGTGGTGGTGACATGGTGGCGTTTTTGTACAAACACTTCACCTCGATGTACCAATAGGCAATTTGGCACCGGTGGAGAGACTACAGTGCAGCCCAAGTCTCAATCTAATCGAAGGCTTTCTTGTAGTACACAAACGCTAAACAGAGAGGCAGGTTGTACTCTTCGGTTTTCTGTATTACCTGTCGCAGCGTATGTATGTGGTCTACGGTGCTAAAGCCTTTTCGGAATCCGGCTTGTTCCGGAGACTTAAAATCGTCAAACCTGCGCGCAAGACGATTCGTGATGACTCTTAAAAACAGCTTGTAGACATAACTTAGAAGTGAGATGGGTTCTTCTACCAGGCATTGTCGCCCTTTTTGAAGAAGAGTACCACCACACCCCTGCACCATGTCTGTCGCGTTTTCCACTCTAGTAGTACGCAATCAAACAGCTTCTGAAGGGCCGGTTTTCAACACGCCTTTAGTAATTCGGCCGTAATTCCATCATCACCCGGTGCCTTGTTGATTTTAAGCTGTTTCAGAGCGATCTTAATCTCGTACAGGTTGATGTTCGGGATGTCTTCCGTATAGTGTCGGGTTAGTCTAGCACTTCGGTCGTTTGCTAAATTTGCAATGGGTTTACTGGTTGACATATACTACTGCCCATATAAATGTTCAGATGTTAATATATTACATTTATTTAAAGGCTAAGTGAAGAGTAGATACAGCCCTAGAATAAACCTAGTTAAAGTAAAAAAATAGTTTTTTTTTATCCTTTAATATCTTCTAAAGTAGCAAGACCACCCTATCCAAGTACAAGTACAATCAGTCGGCACATTACACGAGAAGATGTCCGATGCGGCGTGCGGGGGTGTCACATCTCGGGCGAGGGTGGAATGGGAGGGGGGCAGGGTTTCAAATATGACATATCTGGGAGCCGTCAGCACCGCAACACTGTACCAGAACTTGGTCTGCGGCCAGCACAGATGTGTACTGTGCACAAGTACATACAAGAACACGAACGTCCAAAGTTTTACGCCCCGGGTGAAACGCGCCTACTCTCCAGCGTTATTAGCGGCCATTGAGACATGACTATTTACTTACTTGGTACGTGGTATCTCGTGTAAGGTATTGCCCAGTGGCTGTTTGCATCTCTTTTGGGTATTGCAGTATTGATGGGTGAGGATGTGTAGTCGTTCGAAATTTTGAGTTGCTCGCGGATATGGAAAGTGTTTAATCTTGTCGGTACCCTTTTACGGTTTTTGCCAGGCCTGTACCACGTGCAAAGTTTGATAATACTCAAACGAGTAACAACCTACTATAAAAATTACTTCAAAGACAAAACAAATTAAACTTTGTAAACACACCTACATATCTGCAAGGGCTGTATGTAACCACTTACTCACCTAGGTACCTGTACATGTTGAGAGCAAGAGAAGTAGGTAATACTAACATTATCTATCAATTCAGAATGTCGAAGAACCAACTTGGGTGTCTATTTGACCAACACAAAACACATAGCAATAAAGAAAACCTTATTTCAAGCCGCTACAACACTCCAATTTAATAAAACCCCAAACACAGGACCGTATTCGCGCCAAAAACATTCAATAAGTCCGACGTCTTTTATTATGCACCGAAACTTTGTCGCATTGAATTTCTGTCACGTCACTATCGCCTCCAATTTTCAATAGCAAACATTTGTCCAAGTTCTGAAATCAAATTTAAAAAATATGGATATTTTTGGGTGGATATTTTTATGTAGATTCGACCCTCTCGGTCCGACGCGGGTGACGAGTGGGCAAGTGTATGGCTGAAGGCGAGGTTTCAATGCTGTGGACCTTTTCAAAATATTGCCTTTTTTCAATTTTGTGTATACGTGCTTGAGTTATTGTTGTGTTTTTACAATACGATTTCGGAACTAAAAATATTTGAAATTACAACAATTATAATTTTGACAAGAGCTCGTAGAAAGACGTTGGAGTGGCCTTTGTCTAGCAGTGGGATATTAAGCGCTAATGAAGACAAAAAAGTGTATATTGAATTTAAGAAAATATTCTATTATAAACGAATCTTCACCGTGGTCGACTTCTACGGCACTATCCTTCCTCAGGCGTCCAGTGTGTTACCATCTTTGCGAATCTCTCCGGTTGCATCCGTGCTACGTGGCCTGCTCACTCCCACTTCAGCCTAGCTGTTTTTTCTCCCACATCAGCTACTTGAGTTATGGAGCGCAGGGTAGTGTTTCTAACGCGATCTATTGGCTTAACACCTATTATGCTGCGCTCCATTATTCGTTGCCAAATCTTGAGTATGGACTTCTGTTTTTCAGTTACGTGACCAACTTTGTGCACCGTAGGCACGGGCAGGATGCACATGTCGACGATCTAATCATATTTGCGGGGCTGACATGGCCAGAACTCGCACAGAATAGCGAGGTATGGAAGGAGAAAGGGGAGGCATTTGACCAGCAGTGGGACATAACGTAGGCTAGTAAAATAGGTTATTTTTCTAAACATTTTATATCTAAGAAATAAAAACTCAAATGTATGTAGTGTACTTCCATGCAACAAAGTTTTTCAACCCCTAAGGAAGGACCAATGATTCGAATTTCATGCTTTATGCAGTGGAAAATGATAAATTTATGTGCGTCCAGTTCCTGCGTCGCTCGTCGATACGCGGTTATTGTGGATAATGTCTTGATTTTTATGGTTACTGCGGCACGTTTGCATAATGCCATCACTGTCTGTTGTGGTTCTTAGTGACGCCTGGTGGTTTTACGTGGTTGCTTTTGTTGCATGGCGACAGGAAAATTACTATTGATAAGCAGCGTGAAAAAAAGTTGTTTCAAACATAATTTATCAAGAGAATCGTTGGTGTATTCAGTTTTAAAAATGTAAGAAAAACATTTGTTTTTTTAATTTTTTAAGAGCTTCAGTAATTGAGAATCCTGAAATTATTTCAATTTTGACAGATACCGATCAAAGTCAAGTCATGGTTTTTCTATTCAGTTACTGATTCATAAAACTTGACCTTTTTCCACACAAAAAATACAATTTCTAATCCAAAAACGCTTCTAAATCTACGAGATAAACAAATTCCAGTCGGCTGAAGACAGATGGCGCGCCGGCTCACGTAGGACGTACGGCTCGGCCTCAACCCTTCTAGGATAATATCTTTAAAAGTTTGCTCCAGCCCGCATCCTCCCTGGGGTGCGCGATCGCTTTAAATTATTCTACCAATCAGATGTTATAAGAGTGGAGTAAGAATATTCCGTTATTGATAAAATGGTTGAATTTATCTATGGTTTTGTAGTAACTTCCGTTGAAATTCCATGGAGCAAGACAAAAGTTTTATCAATAGCCACAAAAAGTTATTTTAAATTAAATCTTATTTAAAATAACTGTTTTATTGGCTGTTGTTATTTCAATTACATTATGTGGCATAGTACAATCGGCATCAAAAGTCGGTTAACACTTATAAATATTACACCAAGTCTTGTGCTGGTCAGTGTGTTGAATAGGGGATAATCCTATTTTTTTTTCTTTGTCCGTCGGGTAGTTTATTGAAAAGTATTGGATACGTATTATTTCTTTTTTCACGTGGTCATAAAATTACGGAGATATATTGAGTTGAAATGGCGCATGACGTCACATGTAGGTAAGTTTTATACCCACTTGTGACGTAGTAAGCCCCCACTCTCCAACTTTAATGAGTTCTAACTAAGTGATTTTTTGATATTTTGATAAAACAAAAAATACGTGTCTAATATTTTTGTATTACCTGTCTGACGGACAAAATAGAATGTCGTTTTCTTTACCCAGTCCGATCCCCTATTCGCAAAACAAAATAATATTTGTGTAACCATTGATGAAAATATTGTTATGTCTTATAATACAGTCTGTTAATATTGATCGTTCTAAAATGACCGTACCTAACACTTAGGATTATAATTTTAACCTAACCTAACCTTTTTTTTTTTTTGACGATGTGGAAATCCTCGATGGATGTCCCCCGCCCTGGGGAGGACGGAGGACATCCATCTGTCAGACTCGTACTCAGTGGCGTGCATCCAATGAAACGGGGGCAAAGCCCAACTAGACAACTGACGATATTGGGGTAAAAAGTAAGTTTCGCTGCCTGTTCTCATATTGGTTTTCAAAGCTGTTTTATTTTCCAATTATTTAAATGTGCCTAAATATAAAAATACAAACAGTGGTTAATATAAAAAAATACTGCGCATTTTATATCTCGTCACAAAATTACAACTATTTCAATATCTTGATTTATAGTCAGTGTCAAGTAAATGATATAAGAGTCATCTATTGAATTAAATTTAACAACTGAACTCTTCGTGTCAATTCGTCATTATTTCTTTCGCTCTCTACAGTCGCTATTGGCAAAATTTTAAAAACACCGATAGATGGCGCACAAACAATAAATTGGTTTCTAACTACTAAAGTAATGAAAATATTTCTAACTTCCCGCGACTTCGTTAGGGTGGAAATTTTTAATGTTTTTCAGGCATAAATTATAACTACATATAACCTTTCTCATGAATCATCCTGTAGGTATATTAATGAAAAACGCATCAACATTCTTGCGTAGGTACAGACGGCGGGAAGTGAATTTGTTTTAAACTATGTAAGTAAAGATTACTCACAACGTAAACAGCCATAATTCTTCATTCTCGTTTTTTTACCACGAACAGATGACAAACAACAAAACAAAGCACATAGACACTCTCACACATTTACCTTGCACAGTAACGATTTCACACACTTAAAATCCTTCACAAGAAACAATTTGAATGCTTTTATGAATTCAAAACAAAAATGAAGCACTTCAAAACAAAGTTAATTACAGCAAAAACTAATCGCAAAACTTTAAAATACAAGAAAGTACATAAATAATATCACAAAAAAAAAGATGCACCAGTAATCGCTCAAAACAAATATGAACTAATTCGAAATCGTTTTACTTTCTATGGAAATTCGCGCTACGCGCAGGTCTTTGCGCCGCTTGCCCGTTCATTCTTGGCGCCAACACACATTCACTCTCTCAAACTTACACTGACATACACGCACACATTCAAAGAAAAGCCCAGCTTTTAACTCCATACAATTTTTCAAATTAAATACCTAATAATGTTATCAAGACAGAGTCATTTTAGTAGCAAAGACAGAGAGGTCCGACAAGCCAAATACAGAAGCCAGTGAGTGCGAGTGGGAGCATCCGAACGAACATTGACTGTAGGGTCCGACCATAGCGAACTATGCTTGAACTCTTCTTTTGTTTAGTGTTAGAGCGAGCCAGTCTCGCGGCCGGTAGGTATAGGAGATATTAGAATTTTTTTGGCAACGTCGCGCATCTTGAATTCTTGATAAATGCGCGCGAAATTTGACGTTATTATTATTTTGACATACATTTTTATTTTTGCTTGGAATGTTTTTTTTTACTTATTTGTTGTGTTTGATTGTTAGGCAAGCCGGGCTTTTCGGCTTGTATGATAGTTCCGCCACTGCTCGTACTGACTAAAACCACACCGGTGTTCCCTCGCACACTTGCGTCGGGGGGCATCGGGAACGAATGTGACTTCCGCTGCCCCGGACTAGTGCCGGCCCGCTCGACCAGTGCGGGCCTCGTCCCTGGGGGGAGTGAGGTGTACTCCTCCCGTTACGTCAGTAAGAGGCGCGCGTGGAACACTACGCGCCACCGTCTCGGGTCCAGTGATATGGGGGGCGACGGATGTCCCCGAATCCGTCGCCCCTGGACCTGTTTAGGGGGGCCGGAAGAGGGCGTTATCCGCCCTCTGCCGACGCCCAGTGCGTCTGCTGCGGGATGGGAAGGAACTCGAGATCTCCCTCTCCCTCTCCGCAGCTTCCTTCTACGACAAGACGGTTTCGCAGAAGGACACCACCGCGTCCCAGGACTCTGTGCTGTCGACCATCGCGTGAGCAACGGTCGGCAGCGACAGGTCTCCACCTATCTCTGACACGAGGGCACGGCGCGGCTCGTCCCACGCGGGACATTCTGCCAGCGTAGGCCGCGCCGTATCCTCCGGACACTGGACGCAGTGATGGCACCGAGCGTCCGGCTCCCTGCTTATGCGACACAGGTACTTCCCGAAGCAACCGTGCCCCGAGATCACCTGCGTCGCCCGAAACGTCAGGGAGCCGCGCTTCCTCCCGAGCCAGTCGTCGAGTACTGGCCGGATCGCCTCGATTGTGTCGAGGCCGGCGGAGGGATGGTCAAGCCTCCTCCGCCATTCCGCCACCATGACCTGTCGGAGCTGAGACCGGTGCAGCGTGATCTGTCGCTGCACCAGCCTTTTGCCCCGATCCTTGGCGTCCTCGCGCCACTGATGTAGCGTCGCGAGGGTTTAAGCCTCCAGGTCCCACGGCGGGGATCCGGCCAGTACACAAACCGCCTCGTAGGAGATCGTGCGATATCCCCGTATGACCCTGACAGCCATCGCTCTCTGCGGTTTGCGCAGAAAACCTAACCTAACCTAACACTTAGGATTATAATTTTAGTTGTGAGTTATTACCATAATTTTCCAGTCAGGGTTATCTAATAAACATCAAAAAATTCCAAACTATAAGATTTTCCGAAGCCAGCAATCAACAACATAGTAAGCAACGTCGTACGAAAATGATCAAAACACACCAAAATAAGACGTTATTTAGTTACTTACGACGAAATCCAATGTAAGTTGAGATGATGCGAACTTCGCAAACATCTCAAATTCTATTCCAAAAGGCTATCGAGTTCAAAGCATCGACTCAATTCGTTTAAGAGTATTTAATTCAAACTTAATTTCACTGAAAAGATTATACACCACGGGGAAAGGATGATTGATTTAATTATTCTTCTCCTTAGACGTGTCCTCTCTTATAATTACGCTTCATTACTTAAGCATCGCTTTATACTGACTAATTACTTAATAGAAGTAACGAGTTATTTCCATCTCAAAGTTGAACCTTGGAAGTGGAATGTAATCAACATTAAACGGGGTCGGAAACGAATTATAGAGGAGAAAATAAATAAGATCGAAGGACGGCTGAGTCTTGTTTGCCTGGCTAATTCGCTTCTCCTTGATCTGCCTTCAGGTAGGTATTTCACTTGATTGATTAATAACCTTGTAGTAGCAAGTAACTTACTCGTATTTTGCTTAAGTAGAATTTGTTGTTCTAAATGTTCATGTTGGTTTATAATTCTGTTAATTTTCGATTCTTGGCTTAGAGTTATAATCATGTTAGTTGCAGGTTTAGCAAAATACATAATTATATATTGTTACTTAATTCGATTTGAGGAATCTATCGCCATCACACCATCTTAATATTGAATGAAGTTTTGAAATCCTACTAATATTATAAACGCGACAGTTTGTAAGTATGGATGGATGGATGTTTGTTACTCTTTCACGCCAAAACTACTGAATAGATTTGGATGGAATTTGGCGCACGGGTAGTTTTTAACTTGGATTAACAAATAGGATACTTTTTTTTCGGTAGTAAAATTCCGTAGCACAATGACCGAACTCCACGCGTGCGAAGCCGCGGGCATAGGCTAGTATATGATAAAATGCACGATCCAAAAAATTCACCCAATTTTTGTCATCCCAATAACCAATAGACATTCGTCGACTTTCCTGTCTTTCATGAACATAGAAAAATAAAATATAACAGGCACAATCAGTCCATTTCACATATTATCCGTGACATAAAACAATAACTGCGGACTGTCATATGTATCTTCATAGATATGTCCAATCGATAGTTGCAACTGTGATAACTCAATAAGCGAGGACCGATGTGAGTGGATAGGTTTTCGGCCATCTTGGATTTATGCGAGTAGGTATTGAAGGTTGTAAATATTTTTCGGGTAAAAGGACCGTTCCAAAAATGACTAATGTTGAAAGACTAATTACAAGTGTATTTTTTATTACCAAAAATTGTCACGGGGATCGGACTAGCGCACCCAGATCCGTACCATTGAAACAATTTTAAGTATCTAAACTTTTTTTGTTATCAATTAAACATAATCTAGTAATAAAAAAATCTAATTTTCGTTATACCATCTACATCTTGGAAGAAATTATACATACGTACGAGTGGGCTATACAGACCATCAAACTGAACATGTTCTCAATCGGACAAACATTTGGGTCGAATAGCTATTGAATTTTGTATGGGGCAGCAGATAATCTTTTCGCTATTACGATGTTTGTCCGATGGAGAAACATGTTCAGTTTGATGGTTTGTAGCACACCCTTAAGTATGTATATCCCCTTTGCGTTACACCCTGTATTTTCATCTAATTTCTCAATCATCATCTCATCATCTTATTTCGTCCAGGATTTATCTTTGTTAACATCTTTGTTATCACATGACATAAATAGGAAAGGTTGCTGAGAATATTCTTTTGTTCCAGCTAGCTTAGTGTAATAAAACGTTCTTAGCTGCAGCTACGGTGGATCATCTCGAGAAAAATGGGTCAACGGACCCCTTCTCCTAAGGGGTGCCATGATAAAACTTGTAAGAAACTTTTGTTTTGAGCACCTTAGGTAGAACGCAATGTAACAAAGCGTCCGTAGGAAGAATACGAAAATTCTCCTTTATCTTGTTGAGAAAAGATTGTTCATATGGTTAATGGTATTATTGGGAGAAAAATAAATAGGAAACATCACGCTTGTAACCTCCGAAGGGTTAGGCAGAGGTGTACCTAACAGAACACCCACATTTCGCCAGTTATGTTTAAGTCCCATGTAACAGTGGGCGAGCCTAATGCCATCAATCTATGTGTTTAATCTTAGTGTACCAGAAGCCGTTAAAAAATTAATAAGGAGCTGTATGGAAAGACCATTAAATGTTCAGTAGAATTAATACTATTAACAATATATATTGGTTGTGGTCTATTGCTTGGAGAATTCGAGGGTTACGGTGTTGTGACGAAAAAACAATACTCGACACCACGATGATGAGCCTCCCGGAGAACCTGCAGGACAATAATGACGATGTCAACATCACTTAACCGATCAAGATCAAATTTTATTTCATAACAACAGGCTAGAGGATACTTATGGTTTCTTTTTAGTATTTTTCGATCTAATTTCATTAAGAGTTTCTTCATCTTCTTGATTGTCCAAAGGATTTTTTATCCATACTAATATTATAAATGCGAAAGTCACTCTGTTTGTTTGTATGTTTGTTTGTTTGCTACCGTTTCACGACTAAACGGCTGATCGGATCTTAATGAAATTTGGCAAGAAGATATATTTTAACGTGGGCAAGGACATAGGCTACATATCATCACGCTACAACCAATAGGAGCGGAGCAACAGTGAAAAATGTTGCGAAAACGGGGAAAAACGCAGACGAAGTTGCGCGGGACAGCTAGTACAGCTATAAATATTAGTTTTGTAAGTCATTTTACAACAACAGAAATACAACTAAAAAGGAACATAAATTGTCAGTATTTTCCAGAGATTTGTCAATCCAAAACACACAAAAGGTCAAGCTACTCGTAGGTTGCGAGCAATCAGCTACTTTGTAACCCTTGGCCGGTGGTTGCGCGCAAATAGGGGACATAAACGTGAATGGATGTTAACGTGTTTTTTACGACCCACGGTCAACATATCGTTCTGTTTGCGACCACGACCATATCTTTATTTCCCCGTTTCACCCCAAAAAAGTGTAGTGCTTTTTTGTACTAGAAAGGGGATGCGGATTGAGGGAATTGTATTTATGATATGCAATGAGTTTTAGTTAAAACTTAGATTGGAATATTTATAAGAAGAAACTCTTTGGTCAAAAACGTAGATTAATTTTATGAAAAAAAAAATCCTCAAAAATACTTTGTTATAGTTTTTTTTTTTACAATCTCATTGTATAATATATTGCAGACAAAAAAAAAGTTCTTACTACCTACATAGACTACTGCTTTCGAAACAAATAAGATCATCGGAGATTGACTAAGGTAATTTATCATACGATTTATTGTCGCTATACGAATAGGGGAGATCAGGGCAAAGTCAACATTGACTCGATGTCGAACTGTTTGCACAGTGGTAGGACCTCCCCGTATTCTTTCTGGGGATCAATTGGATATCAAACACAGTAGAGAGCTTAATATTTGACAGATAAAAAGAGTTAAGTAAAGGTCAATGATAGTTAAATTAAGCCTGTTGAGGAAAAGGTGGCAACGATTTACAATCAAAATATATAATATAAATATATCATTAATATTAAGGTAAGGTAAGTTGGTAGGACTTACTTAAAGAAAACTTAATAAAAGTTTTTTTTGTAAACTGTTTTTATTTTTGAAAAATTTATGAACAAATTTCACACTCATGGAAAAAAAAGTCGTTAATGCAAATTTTCTACAAAAAAACTCGCTAAAAACTGTTGTCAACGGTCGTAAGTGACTTTATTCGATTATTCTGGCACCGCTCTCTCCGGCTGGATCGCAGCCTGGGGCCTGTTGTCATGTCGCATTAACGTGAATCGCATCATAACTCCCGATAATCTACGTTTATTGGCTCCACTCGCTGCTTTATTACCCTCTACAGATATAACTAATAGCATACATGGTATATGTGTCTGTTTGTACATGTGTAAATGTCGTGTGTGTGTGTGTAGGTGGAAAATATGTAGTAGATTTTATGCAAGGTAGTCACTTTTCGTTGAACAACTTTTGAGTTTTAAACTTTTAGTGGCTAAATAATAACAGCCGCACGGGTCTATCTATAAGGTTAAGCCGTGGGATGGGTGACCATAATTACTTACCGAGTTTCCTCCGTGCCTTGGAAAGCACGTTAAGCCGTTGGTCCCGGCTGTCATTTGTAGATCTTTGATAGGCGTTACGAGTAGTCAGAAACCAAGAGTCTGACATCCAGTCTTACCAACGGGTATCCTATTACCCAGTTACTGAGTGAGTTACTGAGTTATCTGAGGTCAGATAGGCAGTCGCTTCATGTAAAATACTAGTACTCAGCTGCATTTGGTTAAACTGGAAGCCGATCCCAAGATAGTTTGGAAAAAGACTAAGCAGATGATAATTTCGCCAGTTATGTTAAAGTACCTTGCAATGGGGGTAACCCTATTGCCATTAACCAGTCACATATCTAGACTCCGTGGTTGCAACTAAGAAATTCTTGATGGAATATTCCAATAACACTCTGTCCGTCCTGGTAATCGAATCCAGTACAATCTAAAGAATCTTGTACAGCAGTCGCAATTGCTAACACAAGACCAACGAAGCAGTCCAATGAATGTTGCAACAAAATGTAGGTAGGTAAAAACATAAGGTACTCTTTTACACAGCGATCCATAATTTAACCAAGCAATTATGAATTTCATCCTATTAATCTAGAACAAAAGCGTTATAGCTCGTAGTACAATCACGATAAGACATTATACTAAAGACAATTCATTATTAGAGTGCCGTTACAGAGGCCATAATCGGCTAAAATCGGCCATTATCGCCCTTTTATAGCAGATTTTATGAGCAAAACTATTCACCCAAGAAATGTACTCGTTTCTTATCTGGTTGGATCCTTTGTTAGACCTAATTACTAGAGTAGTATTAATGTGTAAGAAGTATCCTGTTAATGTCTAATTGGCTTTATTTTAGTAAGTACAATAGGGGATAATCCATTTTTTTTTCTTTGTCCGTCGGGTAGTTTATTGAAAAGTATTGGACACGTATTTTTTCTTTTTTCACGTGGTCATAAAATTACGGAGATATATTGAGTTGAAATGGCGGATGACGTCACATGTAGGTAAGTTTTACACCTACTTGTGACGTAGTAAGCCCCCACTCTCCAACTTTAATGAGTTTTAACTAAGTAATTTTTATATATATAATAGTCTGTAAATAATGTACATATGTAGTCTGTAAATAATGTACATATGTAATATTAATAAAAGTATTTTTTTTAATACAAAAAAAAAAAAAAAAAAAAAAAAAAAAAAAAAAAAAAAGTAATTTTTTGATATTTTGATAAAACAAAAAAATACGTGTCTAATATTGTTGTATTACCTGTCTGACGGACAAAATAGAATGTCGTTTTCTTTACCCAGTCCGATCCCCTATTGATCGTACAGAAAAAACAACTTTTTTATTACTTTTTAGCGTACTTTAACTCTAAAAAAATATTTACATAGAAAAGAGTTTAGAGTCTGGATTTGTGTGTTTCTGATCTTAATAAGCTCATCTCTAACATAACCGGTAAAATGTGAGTCAGGGATATATCTATCAAACCCTTTCAGGGGAAAAAAAACAGGCCTGATTTTATAGTGCTTTTACTTTTATAATCAAATTATGGTTATCTTTTTATAACAACTCAATGACATGAGGATTTATAACAAGCTATTAAGCAAATCTTCCATACATACAAACAAATAAAATTGAAGTGTCTGTAATATTAAAATAACTGCTTTTTACTACATGCATATGAATGGATATACGGTACATATACCAAAGTAACATTTTTGTCTGTCTGTTTGTTCCGGCTAATCTCTGGAATGGCTGGACCGATTTTGATGGGACTTTCAATGGCAGATAGCTGATGTAATAAGGAGTAACTTAGATGCAAAAACGAAGAAAAAGTAAATTAAAATAAATAACTTTTTTGCTAAATTCCACGCGGACGAGGTCGCGGGCACAGCTAGTAAATAATATAAGCTACAGGATCTACATTCTAAAAGTAACGAAACAAATCTAAAATCATTTTCAAGCGAAGAAAAAAATACATATAAAAAATAAAACCCCATAAACTGGTAGCCGGTTTCCCCATTAAGTTGTAATAGTTGTTTACAGCCGGCACTCGCTGTGCGTTTACAATATATTACGAGCTTGTCGGCAATAAAAAAGGGGTAAGAAAAAAAATGAATAAAGCAAGAAACGTTAAAATAAAGGCGCCCGGGAATATATACGACTTCCTGAAGGAAATAATAATGCTGTTTGCAATTCATTTGGCTCGCTACCTGGTTACCCCCGTCTTTAGAAAACAACGCGCGGTATTTCTTCTTTTTTTTTCTAACCCTCCTTTGCCCGATTTTTCGCGGGAGGGTCGCGATTTTTATTTTTTAACCCTTTGCTTTTCCGAAATCAAAGCTTAATAACGGTGAATTTGTAAACGAATGTAAATGCGAATTGTTACACTGGTAGAGGAAAATGCTTTCGGAATGTATCTGTTTATTTTTTGGAACATTTTGATTTAAATCATCTCTCTGTCAACGAATCTCGTTATTTTACGCTGTAGATATTCACTAAACAATTTTTTTTTCTCTTTTTCTTCTTGACAGCTTCGTCTCGACTCGACTCTCTTTAATTTAATGGGAAACCTAAAAATATTAAGTTATTAAGAATAAAAGACGAGTCCTTCCTCTATACACTACACAATATTGCACTCTACATACATCATTCTCATAAATTCATCTTAATTGCTAAAAACATAAAATTAGCAGACACAACCCTTTCCTTTACCGCCGTAGAGCCGACAAATGGCGTGTCGCACAAGAAAAATCAAATCGTAACAAGGAGCCGGCTTGCTTACATTTAAAAACGTAATTGTAACTAACCGCCCCCTCTTATTAATTTAGCTCATTCATTTCTGTCGGTCCCAAGTCGTCACGTACAGGGAAAAGGAGTAAAAAGTCAGTTCTTTTTCCTATAAAATATTCATGATTGTTACCGACGAGATTTTTGTATTCCGACATTGTTTATTTGGTTTCAATTTGTTGTTTTTTGTGCGGTTGTGGTTTTTTAATTATTTTCCGTTAAATGTTTTGTGTAAGTAGGCGCTGTAACCCTACAGCACAGAAATTCGAATTCAATATTAGAAGGTGACAAAAACCTGCTATGTACCCGTATGAACGTCAACGAAGCGACGAATTAATTTTAATAATTTTATTTACTGAATGTAACAATTAATGTGATGTTTTAAAAAGAACTTAAATTTTAATAATTTTGCAAAATGAAAATGTTTGCATGCCGAATGGTGAAATATGGCAGAACTCTGATGTGCCTTCTACTACCTTCTTATGTATTACCCATATTTAAATAAATGCTATTCTATTCTATTCTAGAAGCAAAACAGGATGTGCCTAAGGATTGTCGAAGGTGGAGTTCTGTAATGTCTGCCTACCCTCCATGAAAAAAGAGTTAGTTCATAGTTTATGTATAAACAATATTTTCAATCTTGTTAACTGTTACAGTGATAATAATTTAACCTTATTTGTAGAGGATAGTCGGCAAAATCGAAACAGTTATTTTGTAAAGAAATTGAGTTGCACGAAAAATAAGCTTTTCAAGTAGATCCAAAATCTCTAAAACAACACATCTACTTAGTTATATTCTATTGAGTAATACCTAAAAGTCACCCGTCTGTCAGTCTAAAGATACGATCGACAATCACGGTCTGTGAATATTTAAGAAGCTTCGAGTGAGTCTCGAGAGGATCGCGAGAGTCACTTAAAATGCTTGATGAGCAATTGAGTTACAGACTGAAACAATTTATAAAGGTTAGATCCGTACTATGTAAAAATATTATTGAGTTTACATGCTTATTTGTCTTATCTGAAAATTAGATATCTTGCAACCTTAAAAGAACAGCCAAAGGTTATTGTTTCAATGCTGATACCGAAATAGATAAAAAAAAAAACAAAACAACTGCAGTCCATCCAATGTTCAAAGTGAGAGCACAGATCTCTAGATAAAAAAAACACTAGCCCCTAATACTTTCAACTTACCATCAACCGTCCAAATCATGCAGTAAATATGACTCCAAGTCAAATGAAATAGAAATTAGCAGCCCAAAATAAATAAAAGTGGAAAAATCAAAACGATAACAAAAATGAGCATCACGGGTGGTCTTTTTTCAAACCATCAAACGCGCGCCGAAAGCATGGGAGGCTGGGAGTCCGGAGTCCGGGACGCATTCCTTTCCTTCCTGCCCCGTCTGCGACGATCCTTTTTTTAAATCCCGGTAACAAGCCAATAAATCCCGGCGCATTTTTTCTCAGCTCCGCAAACCCCACCCCGGAAAAAAGGCTTACCCCGATTACATCCAAATTTACTTAACACCTACACATTAAACCGGTTAATAAGGTTTAATGCAATTTTCTTATCCGTCGGTTATTCGGATATGCGGGCCCATTTTAATCAGATAATACTGAAATTGGGTCTTGAAAATTTCGTTACGAAAACTGAATTTTGATTTATTTATAATGCAGGACATTCGAAGTGAGCGTGGTTGGTGAAATATATTCATGTGGACTCATTGAACAGTTTGTAAACTTTTCGTTTGCAATCGAATAAATGATGATTAAGTAGTTCGTTAGTTGTGTAAATGTTGGCGCAGGTAAACAGGATAGCACCGGAGCTGGCTCGAACTCGAGTACTCTTTTAATTAATTAAGTATATGGAGTGAGTCGAGCAGTCGTACACATCTGTGTTGTCGTACCGCGCTGATTAGCTACCGAAAGGGGACTCTAAAAGTTACTAAGCAAACTGAAAAATTTCGCCATTAATTAACTACATACTAATTAGAGTGGAAAATGATAAAGTTTCACTGTATTTGAAGTCAAACACCTATTAAGTGGATTAAAGACAGGGAATCTAAAGTTGAGACGTTTTACAGCTCTAATATTTTGAGTCTCCTTTAATTTGGCTCAGACAAAATAAGTTTGTGCCAACTACCTATAATTTTATTATCAAGGTATATTGTGTATTGCAGGTACTTGTACTTATATACTATTTGACCTCCTTAATCATATGTTTAAACGAAATCGTTCCTGTTTTAAAATTAATTAAAAATAAATAAAAATTACGTTAAAACATGTTGGTACTTTATTACTCGTTCATCATCTCTTGATGTTTCGTACATTACCCCGCAGAGGATTTATAACAAGGAATCCATCTGCTCGTGTATGTTAAGATAATGGGAGGTACTTATCCCACCACTTACGATATTACTGCAAATGAATCAAAGTACACTGTTGTTTTAGCAACATGGAGGGACATGTTTTACGGTGAATTTAAATTTCATTTTGTACCTACAGACTGTGCATTGTAATCCTTTTAAGAAATTATCGTTGAGTATTAACACATTTTGAAAATGTCTAGACATTAAGAATCAAAATATTTTTCATTTAAACACTGACGTCATTTAATTTAGACACATTTATTTAAAAAAAAATACAGTAATACATTTTCTTTAATATTTTTAAGTTGATGCAGATTTAAAAATATGAGTTTAGATAAGATAACATTAAAAAAAAACCAAAAGAACTCAATCAAACCTAGTAAAATTTATACGTGGACGATATTACAGTGGCCCTTTTAGTCCACATAAATTATTTGCAAATAAATTCAGGTCGCCATTTGACTCATACAGTCCCAAACTCGAAACTTACTCGCATTTCAAGACGAAAATCATCAAAGTAAATAAATTATTGAGGCCGACACAAGTCTTAAGATTGTGGGGTCTTATTACAAATTCACTTTGGTGTAGTCGGGTCCAAATAATCCGAACCATTAGTAATTTGTACCTACAGAAGGTATAGTAATTACATTCCGGTGGTGAACTGTCATCGGTCAGTCCGATCGGTTAGTAATCAGGTTTTCGCGGTCGGTTTGACCAACAACGGTCACTCGATGCGGACGATTGATTAGACGTGACGAAACGACCCAATTCCGGCTGTTTTGAATACGTTATCGTGGACATGGTTATGGGGTGGGGTGCTAAACGCGATTACAAGAGACGAAATACTACATCAGCAATATATTATATATTATTATCATCAGCCAATGTTACCACTGCTGGGATACAGGCCTCTTCTCTATGAGAGGGAGTGGGCAGTAATCCATCACGCGGGCCCAGTGCGGATTTGGTAGATGTCACATATCTTCGAATTTTTAGTTCTAGGACTTGCCGGTTTTCTCACGATGTTTTCCTTCACCGCTTTTGAGAGCAGCGGTGATGAAATAAATTACACAAAGTAATGCGCCTGTCTGAGTTCGAACCCACGGCTTACTGTTCGTAAGTCGGGGCTGCCACCACTGGGCCACCGCTGCTCTCATCAGCAATACCGACGATGGAAAAGTCAAAATGAAATGACATAAGGTACCGCAAAGCTTATGTGAACGCTATTGCCAGTCGATGTAAAAATTGGAACGCTTAGGAAACTAATTGTCTTGGCCTTCATGTTAGTGTAATATCCCAGAGCCCTTCAAATTTTACATGGTTGCAAATCTACACATTAATTATCTCAAGCGTCACTCTGTCCCACTAAAATTATTAGTTCCTCAGATCCCTTCACAAACGGCACATGTGCCACCTCCTCATTTTGATCCACAGACCTTCCACCAATAAATTACCGATATAAATTATTCAAATTCATCATCGGACAACCAGATTAATTATTACTATTCACCACTGGCAACAGAAGGCTCCGGCGATTAGCAATACGTCACTAGTAAATATGGCAACACTTATTCTACAATTTATATGGGGGAGAGTGGGGTAATGGAGACACTGGGTAATAAATCTACGCGAAGTGATTTGGTACAAAGCAGTGGGCCCACATAGTAAGCTCGGATCGGCCAGAACATCCATTGAGGGCCGAGCACCCGCGGAATCCGATAATGCCTCGGAGATTGTCCCGTCTTTCCTTTAACACCTCTCGATACCGCCGCTTATATGAACAGCTCTGGTTATATTGAATTGTTGTAATGATTTGGGTTTATATTCTTAAGTAATTTGGGTATAAAATGGCAGATTGCATTGAATGCTATACCAGAGTAAAATTATTCTTTTCCCTTTTTGGTTTTCAATGTATGTTTTTGGACGAACAATAGGGGATCGGACTGGGCAAAAAAAACGACATTCTATTTTGTCCGTCAGACAGGTAATACAAAAATATTAGACACGTATTTTTTGTTTTATCAAAATATCAAAAAATTACTTAGTTAGAACTCATTAAATTTGGAGAGTGGGGGCTCACTACGTCACAAGTAGGTATAAAACTTACCTACATGTGACGTCATGCGCCATTTCAACTCAATATATCTCCGTTATTTTATGATCACGTGAAAAAAGAAAAAATACGTGTCCAATACTTTTCAATAAACTACCCGACGACACAGAAAAAAAAATAGGATTATCCCCTATTATGAGTTGAATTAAAAGTCTGTAGATTTTCTAACCAAAAACATATTCGCGTTGTTAGTTAAAGTAATGTTTATTTAAATTACACACTTCTAAGTTATAAACAGTATCGACTAAACACACATGTGAAAGGATTTTAATATGTCAGCGGTATACCAGTGCGCCGCGTGTGCGACCCGCCGTTCTCAACTTAATCTATAAATCAAGAAGAGAAACTATTTCGTAATTAGATCGTATTTAGGACGGCGCGCAACACCTTCCTTCGCTCCTTGAGAACCTCCCAAAGGGTCCGAAAGGTAGCTCCATTGCCTTTCAAGCACCTCTTTATCGGCTAATATCCTTGGTAAATGGATCTCAAATATTTTGCCCCATAACCATTATAGCAGAACGATGTTATCATGTTTATTGCTTTTCGGTACACCGACTCCGAGAGAGGTTTTATATTATTACTCCTAATAAATCGTTTATTATTATCTATAGAGAGTAATGAAATAACAACAATATTTCTGATCATTCAAACAAAGAAAAAAAATATTGTACACAATAACGAAAATGCAAAAGTAGAAATCCTCTTAACAAAAGCGCCATTCTTTCGTTTTGCAAAAACGCTTTTGATGTTTGTATACTTAGTGTTTAATAAGTTGATCCTATTACAATGTCCAGGTAACGCGACATAATGGAAGCGGCCCGCTAACAAGATTATAACTTTATTTCGTAAATTAATAAAAAAAGTAGCGGGCCGTGTGTTTCATTTAGCCCCCGTCTCCTCGATTCGTACGAGTGATATTGTTAATGATTTGTGAAGCGTGTTTGTTAAGCTTTTCGACTGGCTATTGTATTATTTTGTTTTTAATTTGTTAAATAATATTATCTATTGTTTTCGCGTCGTATTTTTTTCTTTTTGCTACCATGGCAGCAGATTTTATAGACCAATTTCATCATATTATTGTAGAAATAAAATTATTGAGATGGTTTAAACAACTTGATAGCAAGCTATTTCCATTAGGAAACCCTAAATTCAGCGTTGGCTAGAAATTTAAAGATCCAATAGTTCTTAAATGTCAGAACTCCGTCCTTTAATAAATAATCCGCTGTAAATGAAACAATAACTTGTATTAACAATAATCACAGTAGTGACATGACATCCTCCCACTCAATACCCCGGCTGTGACGAGATGAGTCTCGTTAACTAGATACGTTATGGTCTGTACTTCAATAACTCCTGTATGAAATATAAACATATACAGGTTGAAGTTGTAGAGACATGAGTTACCTGACCAATTTTGATTATTGAGTTTCAGGGCACTAAAATAATCTGTACTTTCTTTCGGTAGTAATCATAAATAAAGAATGTAAATAAACCCTTAACGAAGCCAAAAGGTACTTGTTCTCCCCGTGATTGCGAACAATTTTTTGTTCTGGACCTTCTAGTTACGGAGATATTGGAGGTCAAAGTTCCAACTTTTTCTCAAGTACTTTTGTTGTACTTGCTTTTTAGTTTATATAAGTTTACTTTAAATATCTCCTAACCCGTTTACTATTCGATGCAAAAGTCAATCAGCACAATGTTTTGAGTACGTTTTATTGAGTTTTACCGAAAAAGTTATTTCCTAGCTTTATTTTTTTGTAGGGTTATTTACATTGATGTTCAGAATGCTTGATTAATGGCTTCGTGAAGGGTCAGTTTACATATTGTATGTCTGCTGAAATTAAATGAAATTATCAACAGGTTTGCCAAATGTGGGAATTAAGAACTATTTTCTAAAGTTTAGTCACTGAATGCCATAAAATTGCAAGCACGTTATGTCCAATGCTATTTGAACGACACGGTTTGCTCTGTGGTATTGCGATCGACTGCTGCACTCCGTGTCGCGGGTTTGATCCCCGCACGGAACAAATATTTGTATGGCCTACAGATAGTTGTTCCGAATCTGGCTGTTTGTGTATGTTTCTTTAAATGTTTGTAAACGCACACACGATAAAGGACAAATTCCTAATGTGGGGCAAAGATTAAAAAAATATATACATACTAATCGGTCTTCATAATTCATTAACATGCATTTTGTTTTTCAATCCACAATTCTCAACAACCTGTATACATAATAACTTATACTCATCAACAGTATAGGGTGTAAGAACAAATTGTCGGAACTGACTGGCGGACACTCCGTGTAATATGAACGCGCGCGTTTTATGAACATCCACCCTAATCCCTGGCAGCCGGGATTTTATTCGGCAGTGTGTTGGTACTCGCTACTCTTGACATGAGCTTGTAAATAGTGTTATGGAGATGTTGACACATGGTTAATCCTTGCTACCATAGTAAATGAATGAGTTACGTACGTAACTGAACAATTGTGTGAAGATACGATAGAGGACAATTACGTCTTTTGTCACGAATATTTCTACACGGTGTAAATCACCTCATCATGAAGCCGTCAACCAAGCATTCTGTACATGAAACTAAGTAACTTTACGCAAAAATTATTGCTGGGAAACGACTTTTTTTTTGGGGGTGTAAAATCATGTTTTGTGGTAGAACTCAATGTAACGCACTCAAAACATTATGCTGATGGACGGATTGAATAGTACGGGGGTCGTAGAGGTGTTAAAAGTAAAAATCTTACATTTAAAACTTGTATTTAAAAAAATACTTGTCAAAAAGTTGTAACTTTGACCCCTAATATCTCCGTAACTAAAAGGTTCCCAGGTAGAACAAAAAAATGATCGCAATGACAGGGAGAATCAGTGCCTTTCGGCTTCGTTAAGAGGTGTTTTACACCCTTTATATAAGGATGCAAGATAACAGGTAAGTTGCATAATACACGTACTATCGCAATTATTTCGCGATAAATCATCAAAAAGAATTGTGTTTTTACGTGGTTGAGCAATCTTTCAATATGTAATGAACCAGTGGATTTGGTGATCATCATCTGCCTAGCCTTTTCCTAACTATGTTGCAGGAGTCGGCTTCCAGTCTAACCAGATGCAGCAGAATACCAGTATTTTACATGGAGCGACTGCCTATCTGACCTCCACAACCCAGTTAGGCCTTGGTAATACGATACCCTTTGGTAAGACTGGATTTGGTTAATTCTTTGTCTTTATATAGTGTGTTACGCAATTGGAGTGCCGGTAACAGTTACTTAGCCATGAAATTTCGTCACGATATAAAAGACTATCCACCACTAACTTTGATTATTCTTCATAATCAATTATTTTTTCTATGACATTCAGTACTAAACAGTCTATCTATCTATGAAATTGCAGCAAAAAAAAACTAATTCTCTACAAACGCAATATACCAAACTCCACTCATCTTAGTAGACACATGTTCCCTTAATAACACTAATCGATCAACACATGTACATTATTAGGCCCCCATCACACGAGTCATGGAGGTAATGAGCGTAATGAGCACGGCCCTCGGCCTCGCCTTCACGGGATTACGTGTTACTGTTGCTTCCGATAAACATTATTTCGTGTATTAGTGCTCTTATGTCTGACAGTTAGGATTATGGAATAACGTATTTACCTACATGACTTTTCGCAGTGTGGTTCTTTTTGAGAGGGAATGTCATATATTGAAGGGGGCCGAATCAGAAGACTGCCTTGCTGGTCTAGTGGTTGCTAGCGCGACTGTTGAGCATGAGGTCCTGGGTTCGAGTCCCCGGGTCAGGTAAAATGTTATTCGGTTTTTTACTTCGGGAATTTCTCAGTTACCACGGAGTCTAAGTCAGATATGTGCCCGTATGATGGCATTAGGCTCACCTCCTACTACATGGAACATGGGTTATTCTATCGCATGTAAACCAGCCGCATTTCAACACAATATATTTAATAAAAAAAACCTGTTCGATCCGCAAGGGGCATATAGATCAGTTAGTAGTCAGTCGTTTCTCAAATCTTACGTAGGTAGAACACTGCCCACATACTCTGCTATTACCACAAAACAAACAAGACAGCTGCTAACATTTGTTACTGCCGTCATTCTTATCTCCACATATTACGATCAGAATAAGTTGCTGGCCACGAATGGCCCTTAATGACTGCCTCACACAATAACGCGAGTCGCGAGGCCGTCTCGAATGCGACTGATTTGGCGGCCTCGTCCCGTGGGATCCTGCACTAAGAGTTGAATAAAATGGAGGGTTGCGTTTATAAGGAGTTATTATGTTTTTGTTGTGAAGAAGTAATAAATCACACACAGGCTCACTGACCATAACATTTCCTGGATAAAACGTGTTTTTTTTTTCTGTGAGGCAAAAACACCAACACAAATAATCACCGAAAAGTTAGGCAGAGAACTTATAGTACACGCACATTATGCCAGTTATGTTTAAGTCCCAATTAATAGATGAGCCCATTGCAATCAACCGGGCATAAATAGACTCCGTGGCTGCAGCTACGGAGAAATTCCTAATGGAAAAACCCAATAATATTCTTATTCTTATTCTTTATTGCACATCAAATTAAAAAGAAATATACAAACAGATTAATAAAAAAAAAAATAAAAAAAATAACAATATAAAAAAATATGTACAACGGCGAGCTTAACCCAGAATTGGGCTTTCTTACAGCAAACCATTTTTCGATTGCGAGATTTGCAAAAGAGGATAAACTTAAGAGCATGTGCAAAAACAGTAAATTCAAAACTTAAATTAACTACTACGTATACGTAATACATACAATACATATAAAATACTACATACATACTATTAACATATTGACAGGAAATGTTCTCTTATTCCTTTCCTGAACACGTCTAACGACGGGCTATCCCGCAAGGAGTGTGGAAGTGGATTCCAAAGGCGCACAGCGCGAACGGTAAATGATCCATCATATCGACTAGAGGAGTGGGGAGTAAAACGAAGGAGAAGAGATGATGATGAGCGACAGGGTTTACCTCTAGGTACAAGATATTCAAAGCGTTCCCGAAGGTACGAAGGAGCTTTAGAGTTATGAAGAACAGAAAAGAGAAAAGAAAGAGTGTGAGAATCTCGACGCTGCCGAATAGGCAGCCACTTCAACTGCTTCCGAAATTCCGACACATGGTCGTACTTTCGATTTGCTTTAAAAAAATCTTTCTTACAAAATAGTAGAAGTTAAAATAAAAGTGCTGATAGGAAAAAGACACCATTAAAATCGTTTTGATGATAAGCTACTTGACAGCGGGCTTCCAATAACAATGAATGCTGCAGTAATAGCGGGAGACATAAAGAGACTTTACCAATTGATACTCAGCCCAAAATCAAAATCCGATAAGTCCAGTTAAGGGTCACTAAATCGTGCATTAAGCATCAATTAAAACTGATACAATCTACCTGCGTACATCCTATTAGTAACCCTTGCCAGTTATGATCGCAAATCGGCAAGATAACGTTTCGTATTTACTTTGATTCTCGTCGTTAAAAGTTCAGGGGCTGACGGGGGCAGTCGTTAGGGTCCTAATGGCTACCATTTGTCTTGTCCGGCCTCTAGTTGTGCCTCGCTAATGAAATTATTGCCGCAACTATACTAAAGGTTATAAATACAGCCGTAAGGCCGGACGCCACCTTGTTTCGGTCTAATGGACCGGTCAAACTGTAAACTGTGTTATCAATGAAATTACAATTAGTTAGGGATAAAAATGACTGAGGGTAGGAAGTTCCATTTGCTCCTTTTGTTTACGTTGGCAAATTGTTGGTTAAATTGAGATGTGAGCGGGGATGGGTTGATGAAATTTTGTTAAATTGATTTTATTCGTCTTAGGCTGATTTTGTTTGTGAACGTATACTTAGATTAATTATGTCATCTAACTTTCCACAGGCTTTAATGTGATCTTACAGATTTGTTCATTGTTTCGAAGTTTTACAAGCTATGATTTATTAAGGTTGCAGATCATTGAGCATGAAGGTGCATCTTACAATGCATCTTTTTTCTCTCTCTTCACAAAATGTTTTTCTAAAGAAAATCATCTTTCAACTCCACCACTACCTACCGGTCATTCCAAGCGTTCCGTCTTGCGATATGACCACAATAAAACGTACACTCTTCAGTGACCCCGGGAATGTGTCGACAAGAATGCCATCTGCCGGGGACAATCAAAACTTTGGCGCAATGGAATTTTCTGCTTAGTGTCCGTCGTATTGGTGCGGACAGTTTCGCTGCCTTGGACGTGTGTCCTGTTTCCAGAGCTTATGAGATAATTATTTCTGCTTGTGTTTTGTTTTGTTTTGTTTTGGTGTAGTTCTACTGAAATAGAAGTTTTTCATGTTAAACTAATATTAGACCTGCATTTTAGGATAGGTACCGAATTTTTATCTGTTTGTTAGGTGTGGTGTACCAAATATACAAAAACTACAGAACAGAATAAAATAACATATGAAGGATTCAAATATTTCCACCACTTTAAATAAAGAAACTTAACAAATATTCCGAAAAGAAAACCTCAACGCAAAATCAAAGCGAATTAAACATTATAAAGCTGAGTGGCCACATCAAAAAAGCCACTGTAAACAGAGAAGACCGCAGAGGGGATCCGTGGCTTATCGAAGCACCCATTGTTCGCTTTTATTTCAGTGAAAAATACTCATCGCAAATGGCCTAATCTTTCTACATCAAACGAACACAGACCTCCATATTACACGCGTCATTTGAAGTCTCAAAGACATTCCTGTGCAGGGAAAAAATTAAAATAACAGAACAGAGTACAATGGAGCCGCCCGTCGAGTGATTGGCGGCACGATGTCAAAGATTGTTAAATTAAAAATTCTTTTAGAATACTATTTTTTTGATATGGCAAAGGAATTATGGTAATAATGTCGTGTTTTGAAGCATGTGTATGTAGTGAAAAAAAAACATTTAAGAGCGATGTAAGAGGTATTGTCACCGAGCGCTATTCAAACTAAAATAATTCGGTTCCTTTCTCTGGAGCCCTGAGCGCCGGTGGCTTGGACCCTGTACGTCGATTCTGTAAAATTCAGACGACAACTCACATCTCACATCGCTATCCACTGTCACTTCGCGAAAGGTTCAAAATGACCTTGATTTTGTAGCCAAGGGAGCGTCGAAGTGACGGGGGACTTACCTTACAGAATGCCACTTCTTACGACATCTCATACTTTATCTGTCAAAATCTCCCTGTTAATGTAGTTCAACTCGCTGACACGCTCGTAGTGGTGGCGCTAGTGTAAATTCGAATTATCAACCGGGTTTTTAGAATGCCAATCAAGAAACTCACAGCGGATTCAGATTCGAAGTTCTAAGTGAGGTCTTACAGAATCACACCGCTGTTCCCGATACTATTTTTTATATTCTTAAATGTTTTTGAAGTAAAACTTCTTATGCGACTTCCAACAAGTTTAACGCTACCATGGAGGGGGACGAATATTTTTTAAAACTCACGAAGAGATGGCAGTATTACAAGATTTGTGACTACGTAGTTCTACTAAGTACGCAAAATGGCGTGCAAACAATCATGCATTCGACTCTTCGGTGTGGCCAGCCTTTGCTCAATTTCCATGAGTAGAATAACCTCGATAAACATATGTTATAATTATGTAATAAAAAGAAAACAACAAAATATTATTTAGAAGCTCAATAAAATAACGAGAATGAATGCGTGGCACTCGAACGCATGCGTGTAGTATTACGAAGTTTCACTTCTTCCGCGCGGAGGGACTCCACGCACTGTTTTTTTTTTACATAGTTGATTGATTTTTAGAGGAATATTTAAGAAGTAGACTTAAATGAATAACCTAAAATAATAATTCGAATAAAATATGAGGGTATTCTGATCTACCTTTAACAAGTTGTTGAAAATATAGTCTTTTATGAAAAAAAAACACAAATTCATTCGAAGCCGGAAAAATAAACCGCCACATTTCAAAACCGTATCGTTTGAGGTGGAGGACACATGATGGATCAATCCCACACCGGCTTTGTGCCTTTCCGAGCGGTTACCTTCCAATGCGTTCACACTCGCAGATTTTAAACGCATTTCGTGGACCATTAGTCGACGTGAAAGAGCCTGAAAGTGCCTGTGATTATGATTGATCGTCCCCACAATGCCTGACTTGTTGAATGGAAGCCCTCACGTGTGTTCCCGCCTTATTTGTTGGAAACTAAGACGATTACTTGGAGAACTTCGGTTTCATCTTGATTACTCTTTGTTTTGATATTTTGGCAATTTGTTAATGGATTTTTAAGTACATACATTATTGATTTTGTAAAATTGATATCAAAGGTTTCTGATTAGGTGCTGAGATTACGAAAACAATTTTTTTAAACGTGTCAAAAAACTACTAAGTCTTTCAGTTAGTTTTTTACAGAGAAATGGAACTAATTTATATTCAATTGGTAAAAAAAATACGACCAAAACCAAAAAATGAACGCGCGATTGTTGAATATAATTAAAAACAATGCATGATAAATCTAGAAACATACAAATAACTTGGCAAGTAGGAATTAGAAGGAAAAAATGTTGGGTACCTCGCACCGTTGATTTTCTTGATCCCTGGATTCTGGATTTTCGGGGCGCTCCTTGTCTTCCACTGAATGCTCACAAATTGTCACCAACAATGATGATTGATATACACACACGATTATTTGGTTTATTATTGATTATTATAATTAGTTCCGAGTAGATACAATTTGCACGGTGACACGACACGCACTCGACGCGTAATTTTAACTAAAATGCTTGTTTGGAAGTCCTATTCAAAACGTTCCATTTATATAAACGATAAAACTATCGCCCGGACGCAAGCGCATAGCAAATGCAATATAAAACCGGATCGGGTATTGAAACTCGGTCCAATGCATCTATTGTGAGCCGGCCAGTCGATAGCGCCTTCATTCGGAGCAAATCGAGAATGAACGCAGATTAACTATTGAGAACTTCCACCTTAAGATGTTAACTTCGTATGGCTAGCTTAGGTATTTAGTATTTAATATTCTGGAAATCTTGAGCAAGCTTGTGGAAAATTTACTACATAGGACAGTGGAAACATATCTGTTTTTTTGTTGTTGTTAAGTTTTTTACACACCCAAGCCTGCACCTACCTGTTTTGAGCTCTTTTGGACATCATAGTCTTTTGAAGTTTTGTTCCGAGTTTCCACCGTGCCTCGGAAAGCATGTTAAGTCGTTGATCCCGGCTGTTATTTGTAGATCTTTGACAGTCGTTACAAGTAGTAGTGGCCCGAAATTCTGCCAACTAGTCTTATCAAGGGGTGTCGTATTTCCTAGTACAAACTTGGTTGTGGAGGTCAGATAGGCAGTTCCTCCATGTAAAATACTGGTATTCAGCTGCATTCAGTAAGACTGGATGCCGACCCCAATAAAGTTAGGAAATGCTAGGTAGATAAATAAAAATTAAATTTTAAATTTCCATCTATTTATTTCAGCATGCATTCAATAGTTAATTACAATAGAATAACGCTCAATCTTTTTGAAATAAGATTATGATGAGATGATGAGTCTTTTGAAGTTTTGCAGTGTTTTGAGTTGATGGATGGAGATGGAGAAGGAGAAAAAGGTAAAACAAAAGATTGATGGATTGTGTGAGGTATGATATGACAGAGAAAGAAGTAAATGATGCCGCGCCGTCTGACCGGGAAGAATGGAAGAAGAATACGTGTTGCGGCGACCCAAGAACAAGAAGATGATGATGATGCAGAGTATTCAGACTGAAATTAATGTCGCACATCACCTGACCTCTGTTTCAAAGATGATACGGGGAAGATGGGACACTGAATATGTATGCACTGGCAGTACACACATTTTTAATATTTTTCTTGATTTACATTTAAGACCAAAATTAACAAGCCACAAAAAAAAAAAAACAATCTTACCTCCGAAAATGATTCTAAGAAACCTCTATTTGTATTGTAATTCCGGGTGACGGAAGCAATTATTTTTTATCGACACGCACGACCGCCTGGTACCTGGGGTGGGGGGTAGTTCTCGAAGGGAGGGGTAAAGCGAGACACCGACGCATTGCACCCGCGGGACCGGACAGATAGTGGAGACAAAAAGAAGGTTTAAAGGGGAAACTGTGTTCAAGGGACATAGCCGGGTTGTTGGGAAAAACTGGTATAGTGAGGTTTTTTGTTGGGCATTGTTTTGGAATAAAGAAAGGTTAGGTTGGAGAGATATGGCTGAAAATTGTGCTACGGATTATATACGGAAAGGTCAAAGGTTTTCTTGGAAGGCGTTTCTTTGCATGGCTAAACATAATTATTAGAAAACTAAGACACGGCGCGATGGCTGTCCTGAAAACTAAACAGCTCAGGAAAAAGTTAAAGTTAGTTTAAGAAACTAGACATAGAAATTTTCATAAAATTTTCCCAAAAAAAAAGAATTAGTAACCTAAATGAAAAAACAGTAACATTAATGAATCACCCAACACAAAAACCAAGACAAACATTAGCTCAAAAACACTAACTTAAAAACGAAATCCCCAAAAAAGTATATTTTTATACAAAGACATTTCGAGCACCGTATGAATACAGCCGGAGGGGTCGTGCCGGGAACAGAACGTCTTTTTTATAATCTGTTTACTTGTTTCCGCTTTTACTAGATAATCTTTTTATACTGAACACCCGCTGATGTGTTTGCATACGAATTTAAAAAAGAAACTACGAATTTTCCGTTCTCAATTTGTATTTAGAACCCTATTCCTTTAAAATAGGGGTTTGCCACTTTGTCATAGCTTGTGTTGTATAATCTCTGTAATTTAGAGGTGAGAAATTTTAAATAATAAACGAGATTTAGTACGAATGATGGAGTTATTCGGATTTGTCAGAGTTCGTGCTTTTATGATGTTTTATTGTAACGTCATGTAACAGTTTCACTACGAAGTAAAACGAGACATGAGTTCAGTAGCGGTTGTTATTCACATTGTATATTTCGTTGCACTGTATATTTCTGCTCAAAGCTCGCGGTACTTTTATAAATGAAATTTTGCTTAAGAACAGTTATACACCGTGAATAAAAAGTTGATAAAAATCTTCACTTGATTAAAGCTAGTTTTCATGTATAATAATATCTGTAGAATACCGTAAACGTAAGTAATATAAAAACAAACCTAATCATCAAGTTAAAGGTATAGAAAAAGTAATGGCTCCTAATACCTTCAGAAAAATACGAAGCGTTTAACAAAGTTTAACTGAACATAAAATTTTATTGACCCATATATGATATAGAGAGACAATCCCGGCACAGCCGAGTTCTCGAGTCATTAGACTCGATTTTATTACTCAATGACGATAAACATGTCGTAAGCTATCGACTGAAAACATTCGTGGAATTAGTTCCCTCTATTCGATTATTACCATTATTGTATTCGATTATATGTTTATTTTTTATTGGACTATTATTCGGTTTATTGGTTAAAGTGCGGTGTTTATGCGGAATGTTGGTATAATAGGTTTTTAATGTAGCGGGTTTACTTTAGATAATGAACCTTAAATATTGGTAGGAAGAAAAACACTTTTTAAGGAGTTTCCAACAGATCCTCCCTAAAAAAAGTTCACAGTTTTTATCTTATGTTGAAACCACACGAATTAGTGCGTAAAGATAAACCTCAAAAGTTATCAACTTACACAAAAAAGCCCAGAATACAAATAAATTTTCAGTTCCTTTAAAAACCTTTTTCAAATTAACTTTGTTCAAGCGACACAGAAACACCCGGATATTATTTATTGCTTACAATTTTGCTTACACAGGGGAAATATTGCTGTACATTTTTCTATGGCGGGTTTCTCGAGGAACTCCTAATTTCTAATGGGCCATTTGCCACTTTGTCAATTGCACCAATAAATCTGTGCGAGTGGCTACGCGCGGCGGCTGAGTTATCGCCCCGTCGCGAACTAAATGTCGCTACATTCTTTTGTTTTGTTTTACAACACTCTGAACGGACATGACTGACGTTTGACAGACTTATTTATTATTAAAAAAACAAATATTTATGAACATAATTTTTATTCGAATATTTTTTATTACACTGTAATAAAAATAGCACTTTACTGTAACAGTTACAAAACCATACACAAAAATCGTCTAGACTTTTGTGACTATTATTGCCATTCGTTAAAAATTGACGTCGACAGAAGTCGAACTCCTATAAATTTTAATTAGAAGAAAATTGAATTCAAAACATCGATTGGAAATAATTTTATTGGTGCGTCCCATTCGATGTATAACGAATGGTTTTTACTCAAACTGGTTGAAAGCAAAGTTTGAACATCGTATTCTATTTTCGAAATTCAACTGTTGTAACTTTTTAAATGGTGCTCGTACGCGTCTGGCGGTAAATTTGGAATAAAATTCATCGATTATGGAGAAGTTAAAAATATACCTCGATGTTACCAATTTGTATATCATTACGAAATAATGTTATGTAGGAACTTTCAGACACTCTTCAATACAATTCAATACAAGTTTTTTATTACACCCAACTTGTTCGGTACACAAGAATAAAACGACTAGAGATTCCAACTTGAATACTTGCTAACGATGGGTTAGTCCATCTAGTTATAATATTAGTTATACAATATAACAGAATGGACAAAAAAAGTCTTATTTGTTATATTGCACCATCTAGTTATACTATTAGTTGTGCAATATAACATAATGTACAAAACATGTCCTAATTGTTATACTGGATTCGAAAAAAATAATAGAGGTTTGTCCATGTAGTTAAACCTACATTTTGACAGTTAGCGAGATGTAGCAATAATCTATTTCCACACTGCACTCTATTTATAATAATTATTCACAGAGTCCATATCAGCTCCATTTAAATTTCGTACACAAAACTCAGTGCAAACAGAGCCTCGCAGCGGTTGTTTATTTAAGGCCCGCCGGCAGTAATATCCCGCTATAATTCTTGAACCAAATCCTGGTCTTTGATTCACACACATCAGGAACTGAGTACATCTGTCGGACATGTGCCTGCGTCTGTCTTTATGCCTTGAATTTTGGATGCGGCCGACGTCGGAGTTCGTCGGCGGTTTCAGGTGGACAGAATACGCAATTACGTTAGAATTGTAAAGTTGCTTTAGACGTTAACTAAACCTGCCATGAATTAGGACTACCATTCCATTACCGGCGATGTGTATTGTGGAAAGTTTTTCAACAGTGTTGCCTGTTGTAAAATTAGATGTGTCGTTTTAAGACGACTTTGTTTAGGAATTTGAAGGTGCTATATAGAGGTTAGTAAGTAATCCTTCAGAATAACATCAACGTATAAACAGAGTTTCACTAATTGCACTAACAAACACTGGTCCAACAGAAAGATAGTTCATAAAATTTAATTAAGGCAAGTCATCAGTCACCAAGAGGTTCGGGTCACGTCACTGCTCCTGCAAGATAACGTAGGGTCAGACGTTGCAGCCCGACCCGTGATGAATGTACTCCCAGACCTCAAATATGTACTGTTGACGGCTCCTCTTTAAATAACCCATGCAATTAATCGAGATGGTGGGATAGCAGCCGTGAAGCGACGGCTCAAGAAAATCGATTCATCCTTAAGTCACGCTCAACTTATGCGGCATATTATTCATAAGTTAGTTACTCTCGCCGACGGACGCGGACCGTCCAAATGCAAACAAACCGCGGTTCTAGTTATTAATCATTCACTGAGGATCCTTGTTATCGAATAGTCGTGATGAAGTGGTGGCTCGCCTAATTGTGATTAGCGGTAATTAGGTGACCACGGTCAGCTAAGATTATCTGAGGTAAGCTCATACATAACTTATTAGTTTAGTAGCAACCAAGATCATTCAAATACACCACAACTTTCATCAATTTAAGTCAAAAATTGTTACTTCGTAAATTACCTATTATAATTTGACACGTGACATCCTCATTATGAAACGCGCGTTTTGTCAAATTGTACGTTTCGTGTCGCAACTTCGGCGTGTATTGAAATATTAAAACGTCCATACAAAGGCCGCGGTGCTCATTACACGGGATACCATTCACCTTCTCACTCCTCATTAAAATTTGTACGACAGCTTCTAAATTCTACTCTTTTCTCCGCACCTCCATTTCAATATACAGGAAAAAGTGGAAGAGCGATGTGTACGGAGTACCGAACCGGGCTGGCAAAACTTTTGCCACCTCCCCCCACCGGTGGGGGCAAAAAGTGTTGCCGACGGGTGAAGCGGGTAGTTATAGCTATGTCGGGGAAAAGTTTTCCGTGTTGCGGGTAGGGGGCGCGCGGGGGGGAGGGTGGACGCATGCGCGGTATGCGCACCGCAACGGCGACGCGCCAGTCCTGTACAGGACTTTGTCTCCGACGCAAGGATGCGGCCGGTCGGAGACTCGATATGCGCAGTTACGTAATTGCGGATACGATTTTTATTAAGTGTCGATATTTTTTAATTTCAGTCATGTAAAAAATTACTGCGTCAACAGTAATTACTTTTTCAAGTACATGCTAATGGTTTTATCGACCAAATGATTAATTATTATATATATTTTCGTAATGATTTTTAGCGACACTATTTTTATATCCCATATAATTCTTTGAAACGCAATGTACCAAGACATATTATCCAAAAAGGTTATAAAATTAGTTAGGTCATGCTAAGGGTACAAGGGAGGCAATCGATTCGATGCCTCACACCCCGGCGTAGCAAAGTAGTGGCTAGCTTTTGGCACCGCCTACGCCGTAGCCGTAGCTCGTAGCTCCGTGGCTACGACCCGGATAGCCTACGTTGAGCGTAGCAAAGAAACTATGTAAATGTAGTCACTCGAAGTATGTAATATAAATACTTTATCCGTTGGTATATGAACTTTTTGCTGCACAGTTATTATTTCGTATCCTTTGTGTTTCAATTATTTTAGCAGTACTAAGTAAGAAAAACGAGAGATATCGATAAAAAAAAAACAATTAAGTTAAAAAAGTTTTACTCAGTTTCAAAACTTTTTACCCTTCCATTGAGACACACACACACACACACAACCGTCACACACCCACAACCCGCGCATCACACGAGTTCACTCCGAACTGAACTTGAACCGACTCGCGCGCAACTTCGCCGGATTTGTTGCGACTTGTTGTTTGTTCTGTTTGTTACCAAACTAAATTTGAGTTGCTAAACTAAACTTGTGGATATTTAAAGGGAACTTTTTCTCGGAGTCAACGGCCGGGCCGCTTAGTCCGTCACCCAGTTTCAGAACCTGCGGAGTTATGGCAGTTGTTCGTAAACTACTTGGACCAGCGGACTGGGGGTGCAGTTGGGGGTCATGGCGCTAATTTGACCTTGGACACAACTTGGACTTCTGTTTGTCTGCTGGGTCATAGTTTGTAATTGTGCGGAGTGTAATTGATAATTGGCTGGTGGTGTTGCGTTGTGGCAGTCGAGTTTGTTTGTTATTTTTTTGTCGGTAACTTTGTTGATCCATTTATTTGTGTTCTCGTCTCTGTAAAGTTTAGGGTGTACCTAATCATGAAATAGTACACAAAGAGATCAATCAACCTTAAGTAGATTTTGGATGCAGAAGTCTTATCAGCCACTAAAGACTCTTTGAGTCCAAACAAAGCGCCATAGAACACAATCTCAATCTAACAAACCTTTAATCATTTTCTTATAAACAAAATCCTTTCTTAAACAATCGAGCATCTCATCGAACTTAATTAACTGTTCGTTACAACCGTCAAAGGCTTCAAACAAATTGGCCACGACAAAATAATGCGGTAGATAATAGCCGTTTAAGGTGGCTCGGAACCCCGGCCTGCTGCGGGCATAGCACCTGCCTAACAAAATTAATTACATCCCAATAAGGAAATATTAACCGGACGGTTAATAAGCTTCAGGGATACGCCACAATTAAATTAAGAGGGTCTAACAGTCATTATTTATAAACAATAATATATCAAAGCGATATTTTCAAGATGGTGCTTCCCGCAACAATGCGTCTTGCGCCGTACGGTTATCCTTTGGGGTATTAATTCTTAGGATATTTATAACCCTCTGTTTAAATCTTTGGGGTGTTTTCTGGGAAATAGACATCTTTTCAGTATAAATAACCTAACAATCATCTAAATTGAAAAACATTTCGTTTTTTTTTTTGTTTTCGACATCTGGACAATATAACAATGTGGTGAAATTCTGTTAGTATCCCAACAACACAGCTGTGTTCAAGAACCTTGAACACTAACTTGGAACAAAACACATTTCACCTGTAAAACCTATGGCTTCACAACAAAATCTCGAGTAAACACGTTTTCGAAATTTCAATTTTTTTGTAATCATTACACAATAATTTTCTAAAGAATTGCAAAACCGACCAGAGAGGACTTTCAAACTTTTTTCCTCCCAGTCATAACGTAATTTCAGCAACATATAACGCAATACTCAACACAAAAACGTGTTCGTAACTTCCATGTTCACGTCCGCGTGACTATCAAAAAACGAGAAGAAAAAATGTTGTAATAATACGTAAAAAGTAACATTCTTATACAAAAATGTTCATAATACAGTATTTTGCAAATTATTAGAAGAAAATACCCAGTAGGTCGATGTCTACAGCGAGCAAAACACGGGCGTACACTGTATTTATGGTTATATGGCGCAAAACTTTCCGAGCGTAGGAGCTAAAGCCATCGATTTTCAAAACTTTTTCATGGAAATAAACCTACTTTCGTTGTGTACACAGCTGTTTGGTTGTGTGCGTGAACCAGGGCCACTCACACAGACACATCTCTCTTGGAGGTCACGTTTTCAATGGTTTAAATTTTAAAATGAAAATACGTTAGCGTCGCATCTATTATCTTAATAATGCATGCGTTGATTTAGGTCTTATGAATATAGAGAAATAAAATCAGCGTGAATGTAGACTTTGGTCTTCAGTGTTACCTTCAGGATACTTTTTTTTTTCGGTAGCCAAGGAGGCTACTGATGTTATAAGTATGAATTGATAGTTTTTTGATTGTCTATGGCAGAAGTTTGTATTATCTTCTTATTGAGTATACGTGGTGCTAGGTAGGTAGGTACTTATGTAGCTTCAAAGCCATTGTACCTAATCTAAACAAGGTATTTAAACATTGAACGGTTGAATAATAATTAAAGGCTTTCCCAGAATTACCTTTTTCACTCAACTCCCTGTGTAAATTTTGGTGAAAAGTTTTTGATTTTGTTCAACAAATCCTTATGTTTAACACAATATTCTTCCCAAGCGTGTCTTCTAACATATCACAGGACCATCGACCGCTTGTATCGAGCGAACACACACATACAAAGTCGACGTACTTGTAATGGGTCCGCAAAGAAAACTTTTTAAAACTTTTCCACCGAGGCAATATGGCTCGTGTTCTCAGCCGTTATGTTTTATTTAGGCAACGTGGTACTGTCCCTTTCTCGCTCGCTGAAACTTCCATACGATAAAATGGGATGGATATATTTTTCAGGGCACGTTTTTAGTTCAACGGCTGCCTTGCCCGGGATACGAAGTAATTATTTCTATTCTGTCATTGCCGTGTATTTTTTATGTGCTGTCGTCATTTTGTAGGTTGCGACAGGGTCCTAGATTGCTACAGTGTACGTTAAATTAGAATCCGTTTAATAAGTAATAGTGTTCACGGGATTAGCTTTAGTTTTTGAGCACAAAATATCTGCTTAGAGGGTGATGACTCAGCGATCTTGTTATCTGGTGAAGTTGCGGTAAAGTTTTTAGGCAAATGGTCTGAAATGTCTTTATCATAAGACTTCATTGGGCTTTAAAAGTACCTACTTCACGAAAATATGTAGTTAGTTCTAATACAATATTAACTGAAACGTTATTGTAACGTTCGAGTTGGGCGATTTATTGACAGAGCTAACGGTGTTGAATGAAACTTCACTGTGACAGTTCTCCTGAATCTAGTGGAGGACAAGGATTATTATGTTTTCAATTTCAGTTCCAGTAACTAGTAGTATATTAAAATCCGTATAGTACAAAGAGCTGGCAATTTAAGAATATAATTATATTTTTGACATCTCATTCTCTTGTAACATATTTTTTGCATGTAACAGCACCATGCCTAAGGGCCTTTTAGCATTGTACATAATAAATTTAGATTAATGTTCCTTAGTTTTTTTATTTTATCGTATGTTTACATTTTACATAATTTTGTTTATATTTTTCTTGTGTTCCTATTTACATAATTATGTCTAATTGTTAATTTATTCATTTTGCGAGACTAATAAATACTTTATCTTTCTTTCTTATAACTTTTATCGCAATCAACTCCAGGAAACAAAAATATGCAAAAACAACCTTCATCGGAATAGGTTTCCACTTTCCGCCAGGTTTAAGCAAGAGTGCAATCTCACGGTGCTCGTTTATCAAGATCGTCATCTGATTGGAGCGCAGCTGCGTTTTATTGCGGAGCAGGCCGCCCATCCTAATTTTAATTTATATTTCCAACGCCTATGCCGAAATTGAAACACCATTTTCCAATTGTTTTTTGAATTGCGGAACAGTTTGAGAAAGTGAGATTTTGAGTGAGGCATGTCAGATTTTTGTTGAAAAAACTCTTACTCTGTTTATTCATTATTATGTAGTTACAATATACATACATAAACTACAAATTGATCTAAAATAAAAAAAAATGAAGACCGAAAGTAAGTAACTAAAAATATAAATAAAAAATAAAAAAATTACAACCTGCAAAGATTCTAAGTCGAGCATTGACACATTCTAATGTTACCTACTAAGCCACCTTAAAATTACGAAAATAAAGTTAACGGTGATTTTGACGAGCGGTAAAATAAACTACTGCTAGGTCATAACATATTTTGTGTAACATTTCCATAAAAAAAAAAGGTTATACATTTCCATTAGAACCCTGACTCTTGTCCTTTGTTACAGGAGTCAGTGTCTTCAGCCGTTTTTGGAACTGATGGTCACGACAGTTAAAACAATTCCTTATTCAAAAACCAATGTTAAACAAAACCACCAGATTTCACCTCCAAATAAAGTATAAAAAATTCACTTCCCTATTACACCCCAATAACATTTCCCTTAATCTTAATGCTCATTTTAAGAGCAGGGCATTATCAACAGGAGATGTACCTACTGTACCTCGTAAAGAGAGGTCCGAGGCAAGGCGAACTCGTAAATTACTAGGGGCATTGTTTTATGCTCTCCTGGTACATCGATCGTCCTACAGAGTCTTGTAACGGTGTAATAGGATTCCCGAACCTTGAAAAATATGATTAATTTATTCGTTTTTGGTGGATAGAATAATCTATCAATTGATTATGTCTTTGTTTTGTCTAACTTTGGAAATTCTGACATGTTCTAGTGTTGGGTCCGTGGCTTACGCCCCCAGTGGTCGAGGCACCCGTGGCCGACGCCCCCGATTCGATAATTTTTGTTTTTGTGCTTTTTCACTAAGTACAGTAAATGAGAAAAGTGTTTTTGTTTCTCCTAGGGACGAACCCTTCTTTTTTGTAGTTTTTAGAAATCTCAGTACTAACCTATATCTACGTACGATTTTTAGAGTAGTTGAGAATTATACGTTAAACTGACTGTGCGTCAAAATACCGTGATTACATTAGAAACTAACTTCTGCCCGCGGCTTCGCCCGCGTGGTGTTCGGCAATTGCCCACGTGTGAGTTACCCCCACAAAATATTGCCGATAATAGTCATATAAATGTTATAAAGTCTAATTCTTGACATTATTTTTTTTGATTATGTTGATTCTAGTTTATTTTGACATTTTATTTATTGAATGTGACTTTTATTGATTATTATTATTATTGTATTTATCCTGTATTCGACACAAATGTATTTTGTTCAGAATAAATGACTAATGACTATAGATAATAGTTCTTGCCCTCGGCTTCACTCGCGCGTAAGTGTAAGTAAAGGATAAATAGGTGTGTAAAAGTCTGTGATTTGATAGTTAGAAATAGAGATATATTACGGCGTTGTTTTTATTTTAGATTAAATCAAAAATACTCAGATTATACAAAACTATTTAACTCTCGGATAACTATATTAATAACATAATATCCTAGCACCTCTTTGTAAATGACCTTTGCGGTGTTTCCTATTGGGGCTAAAATTACTTAGTTACTCTGCGAGTTCACTAGAAACTAAGTAACTAGTGAACGAATTTTTGACCAAAAACTCAACAAATACCATCGAGCAACCACATTATTCACCAGATATGGCTCCAGCCGACTTTTTTATTCTTCCTAAACTTAAGTTAACACTTCATGGGACCCGTTTTCTTTCGGTTGAAGACATAAAGGAGAATTCGCAGCGAGAACTGAACTCAATTTCACAAAAATGATTGGCGTTTGGATTATTCGTTCGCGTAAGTGTACCGTTTCTGAAGGAGCATATTTTGAAGGCGATAGAATAATTTTGGATGTAAAACTAACATTTTGTGTATTATTGATCATTTCCTGGTACTTTCCTGACAGAGTAGTATACATGTGGTGTAACGGAAAGGGTATATACATACTTAAGGGTGTGCTATAGACCATCAAACTGAACATGTTTCTCCATCGGACAAACATCTAATAGCGAAAAAAATATCAGCTGCCGCATACATTCGGGTCGAATAGGTATTGCAATTTTTTATGGGGCAGCCGATAATTTTTTCGCTGAAAACATGTTTTATGATGAGAAACATGTTCAGTTTGATCGTCTGTAGCACACCCTTAAGTACGTATATACCCTTTCCGTTACACCCTGTATAGATAATTTTGTGTGAAAATCCCTTTTCTAAAGTGAGGCCATATGAGTATTATGAGTTATGACATAATTACCACGTTGTTCGTTTTGTGCCATCTTTTGCGATTAAAATGTCGTTGTTGTTTCTGAGGCCGGTAGCCATGTTGTATACGCTACTTTTCGTAACTATTACTTTTTAAATCAGCATATAATATATTGTCCCTCTCCTGGACAAAAGCCTGCCTCCATTCCTTCCACTCAACTCGATAGTGGCGGTACTTACATACAAGCCTAAAAGCTTAGCCTTATACCTAAATATACAAGGTGTTGTTTTGCATCCTCGGCAAAATTCAAGAGGATGTCACACAAGACATAAATAATCAATTAAAATTACGGTATATAGTTAATTATTAGCAAACGCTGATTTTTTTGGTTGTTCAAGTTTGTCAGTATTTCAGAATAACCCCCTTAACATGGTTTAGGGAATAAGAAAGTATTTAATAAACTTTTGGGATAGTTTTTATGTATGAAAGCGCGGTTATAGGGCGAGAATCAGACGAGCTGCGTTTAAAATAAGAGTGGTTAACACTTACCGATTTTCAAAAATAAGAAAAAAAATACCTACCCATTTTGTTATGGATTCTGGACGAGAATCATTAGCATAGTTACCTCCTTGAATTTGACGAGGATGCAAAACAACACCTTGTATACTACTCTTGATGTTGTAAGGGTTTCAGAACAGTCTGCTTTCCTGACGGGCTTACCATATTGTTGGCCCCTAGGCACGCCACTGACTCTAAGGTGTGTTTCTTCTCGCCAATACCATCTAACGTAACTAAAACTTGCATTACTCGAATTCGTATACTGCAATCTAAGCTTTCAAATCACCATTATTCCATCACACCGAGAATGCACTCGTCATCGCGAAGCACGCAACGCGTTGTACAACAGAGGTCGCGGTGTAAACATGGATCGCGTTCATCGAGTGACATTCTTGTGTTATCTGGTGAATCAATTAGCGTGGGGTGGCGTAGTGGCCGTGCCTGGCGCGGGATGGCACGGGACAGCCCGAACTTGCTTGTGCCAGTGGTTGGTGGCGATTATTTAGGAAAAAAATATTGTTGTAAATTAGTTGTGATTGATAGTAGAGATTATTTTGGGAGTTGGTTTTTTCTGTTCAACAGGTATTTTGATTGCTAGACCAAACAATATTAAGTTTAATAGAAAACATGCACTAACAATTGTAAACAAGCATTTAATGATAAAACCTTTAAATAATAAAAGTGAAAATGCTCAAGGGATTTACATGTTTGTCTTACAGCTGTCCAATAGACCAGGTTTAGGAAATAGGATACGTTTTTAACCCGGTAGCACGTCCCCAATTGTTAATTTCCACGCGAGCGGAGCCACTACCAAATGCAAGTTCAAAAATAAACGGAACAAAACCCTCAAGAAGAAACAAGTAAGGTCCCAAAATAATTGAGATTCATGAACATCAGAGTTTTTCAATATCCAACAACAAATTAAAGCCATCCAAAGACACATTTTAAAAAAATGAACCCCCCATCAATACTACACAATAAAATAATATAATAAGTGCATTACTTATTCCCTGGCTAGCGCGGATGTGGCGATCGCAAGGTTCCGGCCGTCCAAACGCAGCCCACATCCGGTGGCCACGCCTCTCAGCTCACATCTCTCGGAAATTCTATTTTGTTATTTTAGGGATTGCCAGCATCCTGAAAGCTTTACGATGTCGGTTTTGCACGCTTTGATTATAAAATTATTCGATGTTGTACAAACTTTGTAATGGAATTTATGCCGTGAAGCGTTGTTCGACATACAGTTTTTTGGTTTTTAAATTTAATGGATAATTGTTGAAGCAACGTGTGTGTCGAGAAGAAATAATTGATAAAAGTATGCATAGTATGTTATATCATTGAGGCCAACCAATCTTCATTACAATTCCAATGGATAAGCAATACGAAAGATTCAGATTTGAGAACAGAATCGTCCAAGTGAATTGTATTACTGTGAACCCAACAAAATATTCAGAGGTGGCATTGTTTAAGACTTTAAAAGTATGAACCAAAAAAGGCTGTCAATTTTCTGTAAAAAAACAAAATGAGATGCCATTAAGTTTTTTTTTTATTTATCTTCAAAAAATTTTAACGGTTTTATTGTATTTTTCATTTGTTGTGGCCAGTAACAACTGGAGTATTGTGGAAGACCTAACTGAAAGCGAGAAGGTACTCGTATTATGATAATTATTTAGGACCTAAATGAAAATTATATGTTGACTCGTTGGTGTAACTGAACTTTACTGTGCATATTGCCACCATGTTTACTATAAATACTAACAATATGTTTATACTTTGTTTCAGGTACGTACTTTGGCTGAAGATCTGTGGATTGAGGATAACTTAAAGATCCTACAGGTAGTATTCATCAAGCATCTTAGTTATTACATAATTATTGTTTAATCGGGTCCATATTGGCTCACCTAAAGTTCTTTACCCGAAATTGTTCTTCCTAATGATTTGTAATCCGAATGACATATACTTTTTATTACACTTGGTAAATGTTTCTTTCTGAGTATGAGTGAAAATATTATGGTAATTATGTTTAGGGATAAAAGCGTTATGATAAAAAACAGTAGGAGTTTAAATATATTTACATTAATGATATTATTAATTACAATTTTCGGAAATATGAGTGTTATGAACATCGCCAGTAGCACGACAAATAGTATAAATTGAAAACTTGAGGATGAAAAATGTTAGGAAGAACATTTTCGGATTTCCAATTATCGGAGTTGTAAATTTAGGTGAACTTTGGCGCACCCTGTTTAATCATACTAAATTTATGAGTCATATTCTCATAAATTTAGGATGATAAAAAATATGTAATAACTAAGATGCCAATATTAATGTAGAAGAATCATGGTGTATCAGAAATTCAGCCCATTGCGCCATCGTAGCTGCAGCAGTGTTGCATGTTATGTTGTATTGCAGTTAAGTTTGTTGAAATAGAACCTCTGTTTTATAATCAACTACCGTTATTTCATGTGTCAAATTTATATTTCGACACAATTAAAGAAAGTGACGTGATGTGACGTTTTCGAAAGTGTCGTGATCGGGAATTTATTAAATAAATCAAAATAATGTTAATGTTAAAAAATAGATCGTAGTGTAAAGCACAGAATAAACATTGGATAGATGAAATGGCAGCAGGTCACGGGAACTATCTGCGACATGTGACGCGGAGGAATGAAGAAAATGTCGTGAGGAAAGTTAGGTAGGACAGTAGAGGAAGACTAAAGAAACGATGGATGGACTGGAACTGTGAATGATAATATGGCAAGAAAGGAGGTATCTCATGAGGTGACAAGTAATATAAAAGAATGGAAGAAGAAGATATGCTGCGCCGACCCAAAATAAATTGGAATAAGGGCGAGAGAATGATGACGACCTTATTATACAATAGGTATTACATTTCAATATTTGGGAATTTTCCTTTAGCCCTGTACTCAGAGGGCCACACTGAACATGTTAATTGGGGAAAAGAAAACGAAAACTAATCTTCTTCAAATAAATATTTAAAAAAAAGGTTAATCAATAATTAAATGCGCAAAAAATTAGCATTGCCATTCAACGTGGCAATGCCGCCAGTCTTCTGGGAATGTTTCTGGATGACAGCGATGTGGAGGAGTATTTTGAGTTTTGACGCCTTAACGTCCTTTTGTTTTTAAATTAGTTTATATTTAGTTAGATAGTTTATGTAAATACTGTTATTTTTATAATAAAACTAGCTGTACCCAGCATGCGTTGCAATGCACTTTTTACTACCCACCTACCCTATCCGACCTACCTACCCTATCCTACCTACCCTACCCGACGCTACCTACCTACCTACTCTACCCTACCCTACCTACCTACTCTACCCTACCCTACCCTACCCTTACTACCCACCTACCCTACCTACCTACCCTACCCTACCTACCTACCCTACCCTACCCTACCTACCTACCCTACCTACCTACCCTACCCTACCTACCTACCCTACCCTACCTACCTACCTACCCTACCCTACCTACCTACCCTACCTACCTACCTACCTACCTACCCTACCCTACCTACCTACCCTACCCTACCTAACCTATCCTACCCTACCTACCTACCCTACCCTACCTACCTACCCTACCCTACCTACCTACCCTACCCTACCTACCTACCCTACCCTACCTACCTACCCTATCCTACCTACCTACCCTACCCTACCCTACCGTATCCTATGTCCTTCTCCTGGCTCTAAACTACCTCCCTGCCAATTTTCAGCTAAATCGGTTCAGCCGTTCTTGAGTTATAAGTGAAGTAACTAACACGACTTTCTTTTATATATATAGATTTTAGTTGATTAAATTAATATAATGGCAGTCATGTTATTATACGAGTATTAGGTCCTTCAAAATACTCCTGTCGCTACTGGCCACAACGAGTAAAAAACTTTGAAAAAGCCATTAAATATTTTGTAAGTAGAAGTATTACGAAAAAATCTTTATGGCATCTTATACATATGTTTTTCACAGATAACGGTCAGCAATTTGCATTTTAGCTCTTGAATAATACCTCTTGGAATATGTATTGGGTCTTCCATAACACTAAACGAAGCAACCAGGATTACAGGTTTAAGACATTTATTATTGTAGTTATATTTCCTACTAGCTTCTGCCCACGACCTCGTTCGCTTGGAAATTTTGGCGTGTAAGTGCGAGAAAAAAAAAACGAATCCTATGTGCTATTCCAGACAATAATTAATCTAAATGCAAAATTCCATCCAGATCCTTTGCTGTAGCTGTTTTAGCGTAATTAAAAACAAAACATCCATCCGAACTTTCGCATTTATAATATTAATGTAGATAGCCTTTACATAAGAATTTCCACAAAATAGCTCGTTTAGCATAAAATCCTTCTACATTAACTGCAGTACAATCTCGCAATTTATTTCGTCGTCGTCCCCGCGGTGTCACGGAACCACCGAGGTTGCAGTCGTATAAATATCAGTGGTAATTAGCATTCCTCGCTCCGCTCTCTTTGTGGCGCAGCCTTAATTTTTGTATCACGTGACATCTGTCAGGTGAACGGGAAATTTAGTAGCTTTTACTATTTTATTTGTAAGGTTTTTTTATTTGCCTTGTTTGGTGGTAGAGAACAATGTTATGATCGGTGACAAGGTTTTTTTAAAGTTCAGTTAATTGAACTTTGAATTAAAACTTCTAGACAATATTTACGAGTACGTATATGACTAGTTCTCATTACAAGCCTCACTCTTGGAATCAAAAAGAAACTAGACTGGTTCCACGCAGGCACACCTACCTACCTACTTTTTATAGTTCCCTGTGTTATAAAGAATAATGAATGATTCTCGATGGCTCCAAAAAAAAAACTGCATTAATTCACAATAACTAAAATCATACTTTTCCAAATAATAATAAAGCCATAAATTCTCTTCACATGATAAATACGCACAAATTACAATAAAATTACTGCAGGAAGCATAGCGACATTTAGCCTCACGTGCGTTGTGTAACTGCCGTTCATTAGGTAGTGTTGACAGCATGCGTGCGCGCCGCCCGCGCCTGGCACGGGCCTATCGCACCACCATCGATGACTAATAAACCCCTACCAACTTACTAAAGCAGGTTCAATCAACCTTACAAGCTGAAAAATAAGGCTCGTTTTTGGTGGTCTTGGTTGTATTAAAAAGTTGGCAGTGTCGTAATCGCAACCAGCTTTGACAACCTTAACTTTGCATTTGGTTTTAATCTTAAGACTATAGATTTAGGGGTGGTTTTGCAACACCGTAATGCGAGATTATCGTGGCACCTGTTATAATCGTGACCACTTCTAGCGAACACTTTAGAAGTTCGCCCCCGAATTGAGCGGTCCGTGTCAGAATTATGTACCATAGACATTGGTATCGACGCACAATTTATATCTGCGTGGGAAATTATTATATCTTTATTACGAGTTCCGAGTCGTTTCGTGACGTCCTCCTGTAAATCCACGACAACGACACGCGTTTACTAAATATATTTTTATTACCGACACTCATTTTTCATAATAGTAATGGTTCGGAGTATTGTCAACTTCGGTGTCTATTTTAGTCTTAGAAAATAAAAGTACACTATTGTCTCTGGCAAGACTTAAATTCACTAAATGAGCTTATCTTGTACAATTTAATACTACAACTAAAACTGGCTAATCCTAGGTACACTTATCTAGCAGTCTACCATTCTCAAAGTCTCCAAAGTTTTATCGCGAGTACCGGCGAGCACCTTTAGATTACTCATTTCGCAATAGCCCGGGGCAATTAAAAAGGAAGGGGTACTACTATCATTAACCGGGAGGCGGCCGGCGTCTTAACAAGAATATAATGCAATTTTAAAATAATCCCCGCAAAAAAGAAATTAATGCAGGCACCTCTCTAGATTCTCTTTTTATCTCTTTAATTGGTTTTCACATCTTACAGTGTAAAAAATATCGTGTTCTTTGTAATCTCGGGCGATGTTTTAATAAATATAACGAAGTGAACCGGGGAGGGTGGAAAAAATATAGCAGCCCTTAAATAAACGTTCACACTCCAGAGATCAGCTCTGTCGGTGCGTTCACGATTTATTGGGAAATAATTAAGAAGTGACTCCGAATTGGTACAGGAAAGAAATTTAGATGAATCGAGGTAGCTAATAAATCATATTTAGGTAATAACTTGGTTGAAGTATAATTATATTTATTGATAATAGAATTTTATGGTTTAAGGTTAGCGCTTCTGTGCTCTAATCAACGCTGGGACACAAGAACATAAAACTTTCAGCAGCCACAACATCATCATCATCATCATCAGCCTATAATGTTCCCACTGCTGGGACAGAGGCCTCCTCTCTATGAGAGGGAGTGGGCTGAATCCACCACGCGGGCCCAGTGCGGGTTGGTTAGATGTCACATGTCTTAGAATTTTTAGCTCTAGGATATGCCGGTTTCCTCACTATGTTTTTCTTCACCGTTTTTGAGGGCAGCGGGGATAAAATAAATTACACAAAGTAATGCGCCTGCCTGGGTTCGAACTCACGGCTTACTGCTCGTAAGTCGGGGCTGCCACAACTGGGCCACCGCTGCTCTCCAGCCACATGGAACTTGTTGATTGGCCGAGGTTGTTTTGTACTTTAGACGTAGCCATTGGGCAATTAATAATAGTTCTTTCATGTGACTTCTTTGCCGCTTTTTATAACCATACTTTCAGGATATATTGCGACATAAAAAAACTATTTTTAACAACTTGTCGCCGCAAACAGTCGTCTCCAATAAACATTAGATCTACGTCTCAGTAGGCAATTGATAAACAATTGAACCACGCCGATCGCTTATGAGACAACTTTGTCTGGTCATCTAATACCCTTGTTTGTAGTTCTGTCTCTCCTTAAGACCCTCTTAGACGTTTTTATAGTCGAAACTTCGCCTTTTTAGTCGTAATTCGAAATATGGAATAGTTTTTTTCTTGATAATGTCCTTAAGTAGCGATTTATTTGAGTGTTTTGTTGATAATGTTGATTTTATTGGTTATTTTTGTGGGTTTATTAATTTAATGAGACTGAGGTCAGAGGGAGATATCTAGGAACAATATAACTTATTAAGTTTGGGGTCATTGTAGCTTCAACAAGAGACTGCTGCTGTAGCTAAAAACTTTAGCGAAAATATTCCTGTTAGTTTGAAAATTTCGAGTGGCACGGGTATTTTTTTAAAATGGCATTGTAACATCTACCAGTCAAAAAGAAAAAAAAGATCAACCTTGCAACTTTCACCCATAAACAATCTAACCCTAACATCCCAACTACATAAACACGATGTCATCGTGACGAAACAAATGAAATCTCAACACTTACAATGCCGTCGCACTGCCAAGTAATGTAATCTACTTATAAAGCTGGCATTAATCCTTCCTCGCAGTACTGGCGTGTCATCAACGGTAGTCGAAATTTTAATCACCAACCCCTCCGTCACCCGGGTTTCACCCCCTGTGTCGCCCTGGGGCTGCGGACGGCCGCTCCTTACACGATATTCCCATTACTTAGTCCAGGGCGATAATAAAATTTAATATAATGCCGCGAGGAGGCGGATGCGACCACAATGAAGGCAAGCCGAGTTTCAGCGGACGGATGTGGGAGCTGGCGATTTTAAGAGGTTGAATTTTCAATTTAATGCATTTATTTGCTAGCAGTATTGTCAGTGGATACTTATATTTTTTTTCCACTAATGTTTTTTATGCAGAATACTTTGAAGTTGAACTAAAAAGTTCGAATTAAGAGAACTCCTGCTTGGAGTATTTCGGAAGTTAACATGAACCGAATTTTCTTGAAATTCAAGAACTTTCTTATTTTCTTCGAACACTTAATGATAGAACATTGCTCCTTCGGAACTACTTTAGAAATTAGGTTTTAACACCAAATGTTTTAGCAATCAGTAAGAAACCCTTAAAGTAAAAATCAACACACAAAAAATTCTCAACATTTTAAATTCAAGAAATACTTCGAAAAGCAATAAAATAACGCGCATGCCGTGGCCTGTGCGAAACGCTGCGGGCTTCGAAGGGTTGCACCCGTACCCCGTTGTACTCGTAGCGTCCACGTAAGAAGAAAGGGGTTGTTCGGGGTAAAATTGAGAAATGGACCGGCTAACGTTGTTACTTCACCCCGGTAGCAGTGGTGGGTTGAATGAAGAATGTTTTGTTTTTGTTGTAAAGTGTTATTGAGAGTGTTGTTCTCCAAGCACTAGGACAAGGTTTCGGGTATTTTTTTTAAATGTATAATTTACTTTTCATTATCCCAAAATATTTTACATTTTTTTTTTCTATTCTACCTATTAAGAATTGATTATTTAAATTCAATTATATGGACCACTCCTATTTCATAATCGGTAGGATCACATAACAGAATCTAAAGGATTAAACCCGAATAGGGTGTATCGCAAACTTTGTCAAAGCAGATCCAAGAAACACAAATATTTATTCCCTTTAACCAATCTTACAGCTCTCAAACGTTCTAACCAAAGTTAACACAACAAACTCATTGAAGTATGAAAAACCAATTAAAATATTTTCTGTTTAAGTTGAAAATCAGCCAAGAAGCACGGAAGCAAGACATTAATTGCCAACACCAAGGCAAAAGGTTGGGCGCCACTGTGGTGCACTTTAAAAAACTTCAAGCTAAGGATGCAGTAAACTCATTAACGTGAGTGCGGGCACTTATTAGACAAGGTGTAGTACCCCTGAGTGAAGTGAGATACACACGGACTTTAAGAAGTCGGAGCTTTATCACCCAGTGTTTATAGTTAAAATTCTTGGTGTTTTTTTTTTTGCACTTCACCGTTTTACGCTGGTTGTTACAAAATCTTTGCTGAATATCAGATTCAGATACACTCGTTATTCGTACCTAACTTATAAGTTTAACTAACTTATGAGTTTTTGACACAATTATAATTGTGTCAAAAACTCAACTGAATGGTGTGGCAAGCAAAAGTGTCCAAGTACGTCACACTTGCCACACATGCCGTATATATGTATTGCCATAAGTCTAAATTGGATTTGGAGGTAATATGGATGTAATTGTACATACATATAAGTTACTATACGCTTTTATGGGGCCTCTAGACACAAAGATGTTACTAAATGCTTGTATAGAGCATCAATTTTTTTTTTAACACTTTGGCCCACTCTAGGAATTTCTCCTGTATCGTGGGTGCGTTTACAAACATTTAAACTCAAACCTTCAAACAGCCAGGCCCGAAATAACTACATGTAGGCCATACAAATATTTAGTCCCGCATCATATCAAACCCGCGACACGCAACTCAGCAACCAAGCGCTCAGCCACTGCGCCAACCGTGCCGCAACATTATTCCAGACCTCTCACAAAAATTTCAAAATTGTTCTCCAAACTTCCTGCCAGTATGTCCCACCGTAAAACCGTACAAGGTTTAAGATTCGTTTCTCGCAAGTTGCCTCCAGCTAATATAGACTGGTAACACTAACTCACATGCAAGTAATGAGACTGCATTTTAAAATCAACACTGCCTCCGTACGTTGCTAACTAGGGAAAGAAAATGTACTCTTATGTTTGCGTTAAGTATTCAAAGTTACGTGCTTAGTTTGATGAGTTTGTTTGATAAGACGAATGGAGTCGGCTTGTTAGTTTCATGTGATATTTGCTTTGGTAGGTAAAAATAAATGAATATTTGATCTCACTAAGTTGATCCGCCAAAAAACTCGGATTTTCTCTTTGATTTTCTTAGACAAGGATGAGAGTTGTTAACGTAGCAATATGAACCTTTTGCACAGCCACAAGCTGCAGTAACCACGTACCGTACATGCCATCTGTGATCACACGGGCGAGCTATCGCCTTAATTGCCGTGCCTTCTATCATGAACATTGGCGACACGGTTGGCGCAGTGGCTGAGCGATCGACTGCTGCGCTGCGTGTCGCGGGTTCGATCCCCGCACGGAACAAATATTTGTATGGCCTACAGATAGTTGTTCCGGGTCTGGCTGTTTGTGTATGTGAGTTTAAATGTTGTGTATCACACGCAGTCGCGGGTTCGATCCCCGCACGGAACAAATATTTGTATGGCCTACAGATAGTTGTTCTGGGTCTGGCTGTTTGTGTATGTGAGTTTAAATGTTTGTAAACGCACCCACAATACAGGAGAAATTCCAAGGATGGGGCAAACTTTAAAAAAAAAAATGACCATCATTCAGGAGAATGCCAGCCTTTAAAGGAATCTATTTGGGGTCCGTGCATGACTTATTGACTTATTCTTGACTTATTCTCTATTAACCGTGGATTTTTGCAGCATCAAGGAATAGTCTTTATTTTTAGACTTTGAGACTAATAAACTAGACGGAAGTTTATGTTTTTTTTTAATTTGCAACCATTCCTCATCACCAACCTGCAGCCCGTGATAATTTAATACAACATATCACAGTACACATTCGGCTTCTTTGCTCGTAAATCACCGGAGGATGCTCATCCGGTAATTAACCGTATGACTCGGGGTTTTAGTGCTGAGGGCACGTCACTCCCGCAGTCCCTCACGACTCTCGTGTTGCTGATTATTGTTATAATAACTGTTGGTGGGTTCTGAGGAAAATCATAATTTTCAAGAATTTTCAAGAAATTCATAATATTCTTAGTTTTGCGTCAGGACTTTCAAAGTCTGAAGAAAAGAATTTTCTGTCTTGTGCCTTTAGATCTAGGCCGAACTGATCGATAGGTGACTATTAGGGACAGCTTTATTGCTATCTTCAACTTTCATATATCTTCATTCTCTTCTTCTTCTTAATCGCTCTATCATTGCTGGGAATCCTGAGTTCGTTTCAATTTGACAAGGGTTTTCCTTCATCTGTTATGATGAGACGCCCGGTGGACTGCGGCGTTGGCCTTTCTACTTAATCTTATCGTTATATGATTTGATAGCTTCAGTATTTCTTTTTTGGCTTTAGACTTTCATGAATCCCTTCGAGCATGAAAGTTATTTTCACCACGACCCTTAAACTCTCCAGCTCATTTTACACTAAAACACTGTCTGCCATCATACCTTCATAAAAGCAGCTGATTAAAAATTCGCAACCACATTAATTACCTCCAGACACTCATATTACATTGTAGATCTCAGCAGTAACATCTACCTTGAGACGGGCTAATAAACCAAGTCAGTGCATGAATAAAATTATAATGAATTTCAACGGTACATTATCGCAGCGTTTATCAAATGTGGCGTCGTATGCATTCGGTCCTGATGCACCGGAATACGGAGTTTGTGAGGTTGTCTGGTTCTGTGGTTGTGTATTTTATTAACTGTATGAATGTATGGATATTTGCAATGAGTTTAAGAAAATGTTTTTGTAATTTAACCATGTGAAATATAAATGTTGATTTATGGGTACCGGCAAAATTACAGACACTTCAACTTTCTCTAAGATCTATTCCTTTTTCTCAGTGTTACAAGTTTTCATAGGCAAAAGCAACTCCTTTCTGCCAATATTTTACCAACCCACAAATCAATTAGACACATTGAACACCGGACCGTGATCGCAGAACCAAGATTGAAGTAGCATAGGAAGACCAATCCCAAAACTGTGAAAGCCGATATGAAACAATAACACCGTGGAGGATGCATACCTGGCTAATTGGAGAGAACTTAGTTGGCAAGCGTACCCCGACAATAGGTTTCGTAAACTTTCGATAGCCATGGAATTATTATGTATCTAGTAAATTGGAAGTGGTGTAACTATTGGTAGTTGAAATATTCATTTGTGTTTAATTTGATTGCTGCAGAGACAGCGGAAACCCAGATTATTAGCCTGTTTCTTAGATCTGCAACAAAAAATAGTGATTTCCGTGTTTCACGAGTTTACTGTATGAATAATAACACAATCACCATACAGACCATTTTCCCTCCTCTTAATTCCGCCGCTGTCAACCCGGTTCCCATATCGCCGTCATCACCATCGTACCATCACTAATAGAGCTCTGAAGAAAAGCAAACACCGCCGCGGCCCGGCTAATCGCTTAATCAAAATTTATTCCGCACTTTGATTTTAAATTTGGAACGCAACATTTATTAGTGGGCCCCTTGAAGCAACCCTTCGAGCCCGCTTCATTATCGCGGATTAAGGCTGCGGGATATTTTATCGATCGCATCGACGCCAGCAGTATTCATTTTCAATTAAGCGCCAAGTATTTTATTATGTTTGAGCGCGGAATTGATCAGTTTCGCGAACTAATATTTACAATGGGTGGCGTGCGTGGTGAGGCTCCACCTGAGCTTGCGGTTTCTCATATTATTCCTCTTGTGTATATCAGATGTATAACGTAAGTGTTATCAGTCTAGACGTGTTTTAAAATTTAGCGTTGGAAGACGCTTAAGTACTTACTTAGAAAAGATCATTCTAAAACTAACGCCAGTAAACGATAAGAGTTTGCAAACTAACCCAGCGTTGTATAGAACCAATATCATTAACTTAGTCACTTCTAAGTAATATTTTTTCTAACAAACGTGTCTTATTTCAAACCTACAAATACATGAAACTGACGTGTAATTATAAACATTCGATCGCAGATAAAGACCAACGGTTTCACTAAGACAATACAATATTGTTCAACAAATCGATATTCAATTTAAACGGAGCGATTCCTCAAAACAACTCGCAGATAAATTAGATGTTCTTTCACAAAGCATTGTTCGTATACTGAATGCGAGAGGTGACTTCAATTTCCTGGCTGCGACGCTGCTTCCGCGGCCCGGCGTCGAATGCGGAACTTTTGAAGGCATCGTCATGGAATCCGATGCACCTACGCGCCTGTGTGCTTACACGCCCGTAAGCAAATAGGCTATCGCTTTGTGTAGGGCTATACGAGCGTTTGTAAGCGGTTTTGTTTGTTGGTGCGTCTTTAAATGTGCCCTGTCAAGTTATATAGCATCCAAATTCCTACATTCTGTTGCATGAATGTATTTGCAGATTAATATTGGTCTTGCGGTAGTTCATTAATTACCTTGCTATTTCACAAAATAATGCAAATACTTAATTTTTAAGAGAAATCATAAATTAAGAAAGATCAAGAAATAACAACCAGCATAATCTATTATGAAACAAAAAAATAAGCTGTAAATTGTTCACTTGCATTAACATCTTCAGAAAATTAATCTTAAAAGGAATATTCAATTATTCAACCGCCCGTCTGCACAACCCATCCGTGTGTGAATAACAAGAAGAGCTTTGAGTGTACCGCGAGCGGTGTTGGTGGCTGCATCTAATGCAATATCCGCCTGCAGGTGTACACGATAATGCATCCGCATCATTGCATCCTGCTGTTACTAAAGTTAACGCTTTATCATTTTGTTGTAAAAGGAAAAGGTGTGGCTCTAATGGCATGTGTTGAGTACTGTGTCAAGCTTTCGATACACTAGTATAGAAATGATTTAGAGTTTAAGGCGAATTGTAATTTGTAAAAAGCTGGTAATAATCTCCAAATAATAAACCGCCTTAGATAAGAATGCTAGACAGAACTTCGGCGTTTGTGTTACAATTTAGTTTTTTTTTTATGAAGGTGTCCCAAAAGGTACTATTCTCAGCCCAAAAATAATTGTTCAGCGGTCTTGAGAATTGCGTATTATCGATGAGTATTGTAATTTTTTAACATAAAAAATTCCGAAATCTTGATTCAGGAATACCTCCTTAATAAGTTTGTTATGCAGGTGCAGGATCATGTTACCTGCATTCGCTCGACGCACCTTCATATTCCATTTGTCTGGCGAGGACGCGAAGCCACGCTTTATAACTTTCGCGAACGGGATTATTTCTGCTTCATTTGTGTGTCTACGTTAATTAGGAATATTTGATACTGAAACTATAGCAGTATTTAGCTTCTTGAAAATACAGTGAGTGAAGTTGATACTCTGTTTTGTGAACTAAGGCATTTATTTTTGCATTGTTGTCGTTTTCAGTGTCGACATAATGATGTAGTTTGCAATATTTTTCATCGCGTAGGTAAATAAAACAAGTTTTAGCAAAAACGGTTCACGTTTATTCGACCAGGCAGAAAATGACAACTTATACCCCATGAGCAAAGCAATATGCTCTAGATTTGAGCATGGGTTTAGATCACTCCACCATGTGTAAATAAAAGCACAAAAATTTTACATGCAGCTATTAGTCAAACGAAAACGCTTCAACTCAACTCGACGGGGGCTTAGCGGTGCTCATTGTCGACGCTATAGCGTCCGCCTTCGCGAAACGAAAACTTTTCGAAATACCCCGTCGGTCGAGCCTTTATTAAAACCTACCGAGCATATTGCATAACTGACGGCAATAAGTAAGGCGACCGCCTCTCCTCGCCGCAACGAATTCAATATTCACAGCGAGTTGGAAAGTTTTATTATTGCGGCGTAAATATAATGAGTGCAGGTGAGTCAGTTTTGTCTGCCGGGATTTACGGGCGGCCATTATTCCCGAGCCGGCAAGACAGCACACGCTGAAATTAACTTACGCCGCGAGTACTCACTGAAATCAGTTTCTAGTTGTAACATTGACTAAAGTCTTTCAAGACGCGTTGAAACTACTCCGACAAATAGGTAGTCCGTTCCATAAACTTATAGATTTTCAGTTAATTAAATATGACTCACTACATATATGCCTAGAAAGATTTATGCTTAGTGGCAAAATATAAAGCGAAATACAATCCTGCTTTGAGAGACTTTAAACCCTCGTAATGGTGGCTGCAAGTGCGACACAGAAGTAGTCATATATCTAATTCAAGCTAGTTTTTGTTCCGCCATCCAAGATGGTCATTCGAGATTTAATACGAGCTAGTATGGGAATAGCTATGTTACAAATAGCAAGCTAAATGTCCAACTATAAGAGCAAAAGAGACAACCGTACTTTCGTTAGTACGGATGCTAGTGTGCTTCTGAGTTACCACAAATAGCGCAATCGCATAACTTTTTGTTCGTGATCATGAAGAACCATTTAACAAATCTAGTATTTTAATTTACATAGTTTAGTCAGCTGTGACAAATCACAGCTAAAATAGTTGATAAAAGTAATATATAGTTTGATTTATGTAACCTTTATGAAAATGAAATGTTGCCACAAAATTACTTAACAGTTCTTGGCATGGTTTAGCAGAATAATATGATTCATCGGGCGTTTACAATATTTTAAATAAATTAAGATGAGATTTGAAAAATTAAAAAAAAAAAAAAAAAAAATGATGAGCAACCTCACGTTAATAAAATTCAGAAACATGCAGGAGTCTGACAATGTCTACATCCACAGGAGGAAAATTATGTTAACCCTTAATCTTTCGATACATTACACCTGGTCTAAACAAGGTAATCCTCATCTAATGTGTTTACCTTGTCTACAGGCCACTTAGCCACCACAAAACCATGTCGTCCTCAAGGCTAATGACTTCATTAAATACCATAACGAGGTCATAATAAAATTACATGCGGGTCGTATGTGACGTTCTGCGGGTTACCTTCGTCATAGCCAACCATGCCTTCTTTTGTACCGTCTGGGTTTAAACCACTGCTGTTCATTATATTTTGGAGTTCGTTAGAATGGGTAAATATGCGTTTGGGATGGGAGGATTTTTTTTAGAGCTATTGGACAGGTTCCGTGTTAGTGCTATCGGAACGCCTTCACTATCTTTACTCATTTTAATGATAGTGTGTACTCTTCTTATTTTTGGGCGCTCTGTATTTTCATTTTTGTGATGGCCCCAACAACTTTGGTATAAGCGAATAGCTCTATAGAAACAAAGTGGCCAGTAAGATATGCCAATTTTTTTTTTCTACAATTCATTTATTTCTACGGTGGTCATGTTCATCATTCTTTCTTGTCAGAACATTTACATACGCCTTTTGTCTGCCTTAAAAAATCACACTACTATCACCATATCATATCGAAACAACAGAGAGTTCATCTTCTCCCCTGCATCCGACACCGCACAATATTTAATGCAGATCTGCCTCACATAAATCACGGTAGGCCCAAGGTGCGCATATTTCATAGTTAATTCTTTCCAACATTGTTTCCACGTTGGTTTATGGGCCGTCAGTCTTTAGCGATGTTCTATGCACCTGTACTACTACCGTTTAAGGTGTTTTTATTTTGAATAAGCTGTGCCCTGTGACCTTCATCCGCGCGATTATTATAAAAATATTACGCACCTTATTAAATAAAACTATGCATTCTAGCCAGGAGACATGGATTCTGTCATTGCCGGATAGTTTTCACTTAGGATATCCTCAGCCATTCATTTAGGTTATACTCAGCTAAGCTTCAGAGCTTATGATGAAAACGATAACTTATTGCTAAGTAATTACGAGAAATATCATTTCTCACATCTGAATCCCAAACAACCCAGACTTTTCACACAATCTCAGCATTCATCTGGCAAGATATTTGTATTCGTTTCTGGCTATAAATCAGTCGGTGAGAATCTCAGCTGTGGTCTCCCTCGGCGGCCATATATCGCGCACTCGGTACAAGACGCCGTCCGTTGAGAGACGCACTTTTACACTAGCACGGATTCAGGCTAGACAGAGAACAATGCGGATTAGGGAGGCTAGGGCTTTGGTTTGTTATAAATGTATGGCTCGGATTTATCACAAAAAAATCTGTACCAAAGGCCAAGATATGGTTGTGTCAGGTTAAATAATAGTTCTATAATTCTTTTCCAGTTTTAAAACAGCGATATTATAAATCATCGAGTCCCACTGTCTCGTTTTTCTGAAGGTTGCCACCATAGATTTTGGCTTTCAGTAGTTTTAGAGTTTTTGTTGATCGAAGTGATCTTTGAACTGTGTAGAAACCATCTCTTTATTCTAATATTAAAGCTACTTACTTAAAGTTAAGGGCACACCCACACCCCCAGTTATTTCGCTCCGTGTGACCATGCTTATCACACAACGCCTGAGACTCGAGCCACATGTATTATGCAACAATTCTATACTCGACACGTAATTAAAGCCAACCGTCCTTCACTCTTCAAAAGCTCCAACTTGCGAATGAGTTATCACCAAATTGTGTATAGGTGGCGTCCCATGTAAATGATGGGCCATCACAATGGACTCGGAACAAGTTCCATAGGCTCTTTGATTTTCAAATTCACACCCCGTTTTACGCTCACTAATTTTCTTGTCTGGACACAATTTCGTCGGCCGTGGACCCCTGCACAATAATAATTCGGACGGGAAACTATTATAGTCGATCCTCTCTAGCCAGTAATTAATTTCGCCATAAACTGGCTCAATTGAAGCGTAAAGATTTCGTGTAGGCTGACTCGGCAGAGTTTTGTGAATGATAATTAATTTTCGGTCGATTCTCTCTCTCTCTTGTATTTTTAACAAAGTTTCATTGAATACACTGAACGTTTTCGAGTTTTTGGTCGTTGGTGTTTTGAGGGCATATTAAATGTTCATAAGTTTTATTATGAGTGTTTGATATCGTTAGTTGAAACTTCATTAGTGAGGCTTAAATACTGTGAACAAAAACTAGTTTTAACATGAACGAGGTAAGTTACTTTTCTCATAAATAGAACTTTTCCTTAGTACGTCATAACATTTATCATGTATTTCATCAGAAACGGTCTGTAATATATTGAAATCGTAGTTTCAAAGCTGGCTATTCCAGTAATAGAGCGCACACATACAAATGCAAAGCGGAGTGAGTGTTACCTTTACGACGCCACATGCAATAAGATACATCAGAATACGGCGAAGTTTCCAGAACAAAGCCACAACTTGCGTCCTCCACTTATATTATACAAGTACCTATTCCTGCATTGTCGAATTCACTTATACGTCAACTACACACGGATGTTTAGTTCGGTGAACATAAATAACAGTGTCGTCATCAAAACATCAATTAATGACGACAGCCACCAATATTTCTGTATATCCCCTTTATATGTAGATAACAACCTTCCCTTCTGGTTTTAATCCACAATCATAAAAGTTTAGTTACAATTGTGAATTAAAACCATGCTATTCATAACCACTCTCCACAGTAGACCGGTTTTTACGTTACATTAAGCGAAGCTTTGCGCTTTCAATTTCTCTAAGTCATCACATTTTAGTTACAGATTAGGTATACTTAATTACCTGTCTCCACCCAAATATCATCATCAGCCCAACACGGTAACACTACAATGGATCAAAGGTCACAGTGGATCCCTGGGGAACGATGCGGCGGATGAACTCGCCAGAAGAGGATCTAGCACAAAACCCTATGGACCCGAGCCCATTGTGCCCGTTCCTTTCAAGCAGCTAAGAAACTGGTTAAAGGATCACACTCGAACACAAGCGGAAAAATGGTGGACCTCGACACCCGGATGTAGGCAGGCCAAGGAAGCCATGCCATCCCTTGATACAAAGCTGACCAGGCGCCTTCTGCGTCTGGACAGGGATGGACTGCGCCTGGTGTCGGGGACCATCACTGGACACTGTTCACTGAATAAACACTTCTACACTCTAGGAATCACTGATACTCCCCTGTGCAGAGCATGCATGAATGCGGAGGAAACGGTGGCGCATGTGCTGCTTGACTGCACCGGTGTCACTAAGATTCGCGAGGCGACCCTGGGAACACCAGGATCCCTCGCGGATACCCTGAGAAGACCGGGAAGTCTAATCTGCTTCTGGAGGGAGGTGGGCTGGTTAGAATAACGGCCACTATGGCTCACGCACAATGGTCCACTTAAGGGACTAAGTGCGGAAACCAAAAACCCCATGATGAAGATGATCATCATCAGCCGATGCAGTGCCGAAGAGATGTTTCTCACTACTATCGTAACTTCTTCATCGTGTGGTTAATGCTTAACCTGGTGTCAAAGTTTTGGGCCATGGGCCTCTGACTTTGCTTTTCATGCCGTTGAGAAATATCTCTCAGACAATCTAGTTTCCTCACAATGTTTTCCTTCACCGAAGCAAATGATAAATATAAAATACGCACATGAATCCGAAAAATCAGAGGTGAGTGTTTTAAGTTCGAACTAGAGACTTGGCAGGCCGACGGTTACACCACACCACACGGATAACACTGCTGATAATTGCTCGTAATTTATTGTCATAGGTGTCTTTCTTTTAAAGTTTTCCTCCAGCAAGTTAGCCAACTTGCCGGCTACCTCAGCCAGCCATACACACCACAACTTAACATGCAACATTATTGGCTCGCGGGCAGTGTCTAGCCGCTTGAGTCGAGCACATTCTCACCTGGGGCCGCCTCGCTAAGACTTCGGAACTCTGACGGCTAGTCCTGAATTAGTTACGTCACACAATCGAAGCCTTTTGATGTTGGCTATGTCAATAAGCTACGTTGAGTGGGGAGAGGTGTAATGTAAGAAAATTGCAGTGGGAAATTATAGGTGTGGAGTTTTAGAGTTCTCAGGTTGTTCAATACTTGAATGTTATTGCTGTCGGCTATGTAACTGCTTTGTCACTCTAAGGTCACTTGTAAACATAAAACGACAAGGTTTGTTTATCTTTGTGACAGTACGATAGTTGTAACGTTTGTTAGTTTAGTTTAATTTACTGACAGTTGTTGGCCCAAGTGGTAAAGCAATTGCGTGGTCGATTATACAACAATATTCTTTGAACTAATGACGTGGGTAAAGCAAAACGACTGCAACTGCTTATTAACTTGCTTAATACATTAAGAAAGCTACATTGCTGACTACACAAACTTTCCGATCGATCAATCCTCCCAACATCGCAGCCACGTGTTCTTAAATCTCCACTCAAACTACAAAATCTCCTTACAAATAAACAGCACTCTTCGCCACGTCGAAATCACTCCAATACTTTGCTCATCCTAATTAACACAGCGCCGACACATAAGAGCCACGTTCACCATAAATACACCAAGAAATCGGGACCATCTCATAAATTCCTCTCGTAAAAGGCTGTGCGATTATGTTAGAGGGTGGTATTAGCAAAGTTTGTCCGATCGTGGGGAGACACCCCCCCTTATAATACATTTTTCGTTGATGTAACACGATTTCTCGTCGTGGCTCGGTTACGTGATGGATTAAGACGCGGCTTGCTCGCACCACCGACGGATTAAGAAGAAGCTTCAATATTTAGGGCATCGCCGGCTAATATACAATGTTTGCTCGTCGATAGACTTAACGGAAATGTGATGGTGAAGGAATCTGAGGGGCCTTTATTTATCTTCATAACTTGTAACATGTGTAGCGCGTTATGGGATTTTGTTGTTATAAATATAACTGTTCATTGAGGTCTGTTGATGGATCTAGTTGGTTTGAGGAGATCGCCCACTCGTCATCACCACCGCGTCTTTTATCTTTTTTACAATGACATAACTGTGAGCAAAGATTGTCTGAACTTTTCAGTTTCTGTGAAATTGACCAGTAGTATTCTTAGACTACATATTATGTACTAATAACTTACTATAATATGATTAGTACCTTTTTTACTATCTGATACTACTGTCATTCCTATTAAGAGAGCCGGGCCGAATATAAATTCATCACTAAAACCTTTATCCTCCGAAACACTGTCTCGTTTAAAACAAAGGCTTTCAGAACGACTTCAACAGTTTACCTTTCTATTATCTCAGCGAAATAAACTAGAGGCTTTCTCCTTAAACAGCCGTATTACCTTAAAGCTTTCCCGTCTATTTCTTTACACGTAAGTTGAGGCAATAATCATAAATACATTACGCGCGATCGGCTATGTTATCCTGCCGTAAACAACGCACCTCTCTATCCTTCGTCGTCTCCAACTCTTTATTGCCCATCTAACTTTGCAGGATTTTAATAATACCACCATCTTTAGTACGCTTCAAATTCGATTACAGTATTCTTTGTTATTGGAAACCAGTTTGTTAGAATATGTTTAGTGAATACTTACTTTTTTCTCGAGTATTCATGTTCGGATTTTCTCGTAATAGTATTACAATGAACATCGATAAATAATTTTGAACATAAATACGCCTTTATATATTTTATTTTATATAAACTTGATAAGCTCGTGGCTAAATTAAGCAGCCGCACGGGTCGATCTTTAAGGTGAAGCCGTGCTTGCCGAGGTAGGTCCGTGGATGGGTGACCATAATTACATACCGAGTTTCCTCCGTGCCTCGCAAAGCACGTTAAGCCATTGGTCCCGGCTGTCATTTGTTGATCTTTGACAGTCGTTAGAGTAGTCAGAAGTCAAAAGTCTGACATCCAGTCTTACCAAGGGGTATCGTATTACCCAGTTACTGGGTTGTGGAGGTCAGATAGGCAGTCACTTCAGTAAAGTACTGGTACTCAGCTGCATCCGGTTAGACTGGAAGCCGAGCCCAACATAGTTTGGGAAAAGGCTAGGCAGATGATGACTTTATTTTTTATAAACTAGTCCTTTTTTGTAAATATTTAGTTTTATTTTTCTATAAGTACCTTTAATTTCTTTATTTTATATTTAATAAAAAATATCAGGCAGTAGGACTTTTGATATTTCTTTGTATTTATAAGGGCTTGGAAAATATTAAATAAATATTAAGTATTGGCATAGCGAAGCTGAGGTACCAATTATTAAAACATGTCGCGAACGAGGCACAATATAATTCCTAGAAAGGGTTCACTCAGAATATTGATGGATGCTAATTACAGCAAATTTTACAAATTTTCCTTACATCGGTCGACGTCTAGAGACGAGTGGCAGCCCCCTAAACGTATAAATACTGAATAAGCAGTAAACTGTATTACTTCGGCGAACCCTTTTCACTTGGCGAATTAGTAAAAAGCTACTGGGGAGTGAAAATTTTAACTTAAATGCGTCCGTAAGCTGGCGTACCTGCGAGTGTGTTTGACAGTCCGAAGTGATTACATTGCATACCCTTCCTTTTGTTTGTTTTGATTTGGCTTAATTTGATTCGTGACATTTTTCGCTCTATCCCATCGTGGAGCGATTAAAAGCTGTTAATTATTCGCACACGTTAAATGGCAATTAGGTAGAGGGTAGTGTTTTGTTTTCTTTGGTGCAGCGAGCTCACTTATCATTCTCAATAAAAACACTCAAGCAAACGAGAATTAGACAGCAATGATGTTAATTGTGTGCTTTGTGTAATGCTCGCTAAGCGGCCCAGTGGCACTGTGGCACAACGCGCCAGACAAAATTATCACGCGTAATTAAAAATGCCAACATACTCGCAGACGTGCCCGAGGCCTGTCTAATTAGCAAAAAGTTAATAAACAGACGTACGGGCTGACAGTGACAAGGCCCCGTGAAAATGCCAAGATGAAACACGTTTAATTTGCATGCTCGCGCAACGTGAGGAGTTACGAGTACGTAGCCACACGACAATGACGCTAAAGGGAATGGCCTCGTATACTTGTTAGCGAAAAAAAAAAATATAGTGCTAAAACTAAACCAATTATGATTGCTCTTGTTTGCTCTTTGAAACAGTTCTCAGTAATTATGGCTATTTAAAAATAACCTAAAACTTAAATAGTTTTATAAGAGAACCAAATAATATATTTTTTTTAAGACAAGACAAGACCTTTATTTGTGGAAACATGAGTATACATACAAAGCATGCAGGTTGTTCATAAATAAAAAAGATCCATCATGTTCGGCCTTTGTGGCATACAAATACACACACAGAGCTAAAAACATTTTAAATTCTCACACAAACTAAAAAATAAAATTGAGACAATAAATTATAAACATGAATTAAATTGTAATTATAAATTATAAAAATTTTAATATTATATTTTGTCATTCGAAAATTCTAAAATTCTGTAGTATGTTTTCCCAACTAGATACACTTTTAAAATTCTTATAAACCTACTATGGTTCCTAAATCTAAAATTACGAAGATCTCCTCCAAATATTTAAATGAATAACTCCCTCTTTCGCATTTCATATCTCAAGGCGTCTCTTGCGCCACATAAACATAGAGAAGCCAAAACTAGGCATAGCTATAAAACTAAAGGGCAATAATGTATTCACCACCACGACCTGAACTGCGTTCATTAGGTTGGCTACCAGCCTTTTGTGTGCAAAATAAAGGGTGAACCCACTGGGGTGAGTATTTCACGTGTCTTACACTCACACACTCAAAATTTACATTTCCGTATGTCATAATTTGCATGCAATCAAGCGTTACGATATTCTAATGTTATTTTTACTGTCGAATGTGGAATTGTATTACCATATAGGCCTATAGTTTATATGATCAAAGACGAAAGAAAAGTAATAGTAGGTCGTCAACGCTTTATGTTGTCTCGAAGTCGTAATAATAAAAGCGTAGACATTGCCTACGAGGCTACGCCTGCTACGCCGCTACGCCTGCTACGCCGCTACGCCTGCTACGCCGCTACGCCTGCTACGCCGCTACGCCTGCTACGCGGCTACGGTAGCAAAGTATTTTTTTCGGTACAAGGCTGCATTTTTGTCGCTTACATTAGGATGTAGAACAAGCCGCAGTGCAAAAATTGACATTTTATTACATCAAATATTTTACAAAATAATAACGCAACAATGATTACATAAAGACACACACATAAGGATCATATTCCTACATTCCCTACATCTCAAAACTAACAACTTCACACAAAGGGTCATTAAGGTCATCTCACACGGCCGAAGACGCGCGGGCGACCATCGATCTGTCAAATTAGTTGGTCGAAATCGAGGACGTTCTCAGGTGCCGAAGACGGGTAACAAAGCCAATCAGGCACACGTAGCCCTAACGGATAATCTATCATAATGACATCGATTTCCCATCTGTCTCCGGTACGTGACGCCACGACTTGGATGCATCTTGAGGGTACTTTTGAAGTGCTCTCCAGGATATGCGTAAGTGGTAGGTATTGTTAATGTTGTGTTTTGCTAATTCGATTTGACAGTAAGTATAAGCGCACTTTTGATAGGCACTACGTTATATCCGACAAGTAAATCAACCACTTAAAAATACGAGGTAATTTGTTAAAGGTACATCTAAAATGTTCGCAATAAAAGACCAGGCGTTAAAATAAAGCCTTTGGCCGATAGAGTTAGCCTAATTCACAGCCAAAAAAATAATCGTTAACCTCCCTAACGAAACTACAGCACAATTAATAAAGCCACTGATAGCGAACAGTAATAAAATTACACGTACATTCCATGTCTGCGCATCACATCACATGTGACGACGCGAACCGGAGGCACGCTCCGCTACGTGTCTAATAAGACGCTCTGTGGCCGCTCATTGCGACGCATCAACGCGACGCAAATTAACGCTGCGAGTCGCGCGACCGTGTGGAGGGAGCCTTATAATTGTTATACGTGTACTTTAGATTATGATGAAATTCTTCACGGTGTGTTTTATTGTTGTTATTTTATTCAACAATAAATTCTTTTATTTTCTTATTTTATTTTAAATTACAAGTAGGAATGATTGCTTATACAACAGAATCAACTAAATAATTGCTTTAAATATTTATTTTAAGTTGCTATGCGGGCTGTCGTTCACTATATTTTTTTTCAACTAGCGCAATCTTCTAGATAGGCAAACAGTGAAAAACACACTACACACGACGAGACGAAACAAAGTCAAAGGACTGGCGAGCGGTAAACTAAAGTTGACCTACTTTTACTCTGTTTTTATTTTGGCTAATTTATGCAGATACTGACGGCACGGTTGGCGCAGTGGTTGAGCGATCGACTGCTGCGCTGCGTGTCGCGGGTTCGATCCCCGCACGGAACAAATATTTGTATGGCCTACAGATAGTTGTTCCGGGTCTGGCTGTTTGTGTATGTGAGTTTAAATGTTTGTAAACGCACCAACGACACAGGAGAAATTCCTAGTGTGGGGCAAAGTTTAAAAAAAAAAATACTCCTTTAGATAAACTATCGAATGCAACCGACATAAGTACCGTAATTTTTATAATTTCAATCGCCTTTTACACACAAAATATTGATCTGTTCAAACAGCACTACTTTCCAAAATTCCTGGACCAAAATATACAGCAACCATAAGTAACTCTTATAGACACCAATTAATACCAATGACTAGATATTCCCTCGGAGGTTAAAAGTCAAGGTGAACGCACTGTTGTAGACTGCCAGGAATCAACATCAGCTTAGCTTGATTCTTTCTATGAAACTCCATACTGCAACGCAAACTTACAAGCTCTGTAACGATTGGGAAAAACAACTACAACAAAAACTTTTTTGACGTGACAACGTCTTATAAATTGGTTTGCCGGGTGACACTTCAAGAAACTGCGTTACGCTCCGCTCACGTTATGCGCTCACAATGAGAGCGAGTGAGAGGCACGCGTCCTTTCCACTCGGGCATGGTTAGCCCGCCTAAGAGCGAGAGAGACAGACATAAAAAGTGAAAGGCACGCGCAAATAAATGTTTTAAATTGTTACTATTATTTCATCCTTCTTCCTACTATACGAATGAATATTCACATTAAAATTATTTTACCACTCAAAGTCGTTGTCACGTAAAACTTTTTTTACAAAAAATACAGTATGTTAGTTTAAACGAGGGACATATTCAAACCCATAATAGTACATGCTAACATGATACTAATAAAAATATAAACAAAAAAAAACACTGATAAATAACAGACAGAACCATACCAAAATTTTCGCAAATGTCACGCAACGTGTATACACCCTCGCGCTAGTGACTTAATACTATCGCAGAACATGTGAGCGGGTCAATGACTCTTAGGTATAATCCATTTTCCCTTCATACTTTAAACTTACCTGGCTTAGGACAGTCCAAAATATCTAGGCACTAAACAAAACATTAAAAATTCTTCTATATACGTTATAGGTTTTTTACATATTCGGGACGAGAATCGAATACTGAATACCCTCCCTCAATATGTCCCTCGTTTAACCTAACAAACTGTATAACTGACTTCCAAAAAAAACACAAAAAGTGCTAAATGTAAAGTCATTTGGAAGTCTGAGTCTGCGGAAGTCAACAGACAGTCAGACACAGAACAGTTTTGTTGCAAAAAAATGTTTTTTATTTTAGAATTTTCATGTGTGGTACTCGTATAATAATACACACACATTCTTGTCAGTTATTAATTTTCCATTGTCATTATAAGTCATTGTTATTTAAAGCATTTCATCCACGTGGACATTATCCCGTTACTGTTTACTGGTGTAATCTTATCTTTATACCGAATAAGTAAGCCATGAGTCTTACCCTCCCCCCTTCCCCTCACACCTCTTCACTCTTTCTCGTCTCTAATGAAGCGGCCGCGGAGACTTCGGGAGCCATAATGGTTTCCTCTCAAGGCCTTTGTCGAGCCAACTTTGCAACTCTTGCGCTGAGAGTAAGTGGAAGTGATAAGGAAGCGGGCACCCGAGCACTGGAAGAAATTTAATGGATTTATGGAGTGTGGAATGTGATTTAGTTTTGTATAGTGATGTATGTGATGGTGTTGCTGCGTAACATATTTGGGTTCATTCGTGATAATAACTTACCAACAGTTTCCAGGTTCCCAAAACTGCTATATGCTAATTCATTGGCGGTATTGGTTGGTAGTAACGCCGAAATGATAGAATAAAAGCTTACTTTATCTAACTTAAATAATCATGAGAGTCATCGACATGACGAAAAAGAAGAAAAACGTTATGAGGGCTAACTGTCTATTAACACAAATTCCATCAACTCATTGATGACATGCTTTAGGAATTTTCCTTGCTGTGTTCTAAAACTAAAATACATTAAAAATAGGATAAGATAATCCATAAGATAAAAGTCATCTTAACACCTGGAAAACCAGAACAAATCTAGCTGATGCCGAGCAATCTAGTCTCAATACATTACCTTTAGACGTTCATAAAGTCTAAAATCAATTACAACATTTGAGATGAGAAATATAACAATTATCCTTTGTATATATCACACAAACAACAATCCATTTTCACCTCTAAGTACCACATCCACGCAACCGGCATCCGTCTTTATTTATCTCCTAAAACAAATAACAAACCCATAGTTCTTGAACACTTCTTCAGCTTTCATTTGAACGCATGCAAAGATACGTTCCCTCCACAAACAAGACTGTTTACTTTCGCCGTAATTAAAGATGCCGCGACGTCTTCTCAAAAGAAACTCTGTATTTATTAATTTGTTCGTCAATATTTGCTTTTAATAATCAGCTAGATTTGGTCTTTGAATGTTAGGAACTAAAATACAGACGGAAATGTTCGGCTGTTTGCTTTGTCTCGTGTTTATTACGGCCATTGACGGAGTTATAAATAGATAGCTAAATGTATCTAATATGTTATTTGGAATTACTAAACATAAATTGGAATAGAATAATCATATGTACACCATTATGAATTGATGAGTTTTGATATAAGTTGTAACTTATATTAAAACTTGCACTAAACTATGACAACCTTGAGAAAAGGTCAAAAGCAAACATAATAAAAATATTTTCATTGAGCAGAAACGAAGTTTGTATGGGGAAATAAGGCACGCGGTCAAAGTTAAGATTCAAATTTTTGGAATTATATAATGTTATTTTTTTTAAATATCAGATATCTTGAATATCCTAGTATCATAATGAGCATATAACGCCTCCTGTTAGGCATTCTCTGTGTTCTCTGAAAACTAGTAATAGTAAATACTCGTTACTAAACCAGTAATTAAATGCTGCTTTTAATAATACCTCAAGCCTCCACGTTATTAGTATATCTATGCTGTTATTAAATATCATATCTTAGGGAACCTACTACAAATTTCCATAAAGTTTCGTCTAAAACTTTGCGAATGTAATTACTCGGAGCGTCACCTGCTCACGAGGCGTCTATGCAAATCTACTGAGCATCGGAAATTTTCTGCTCCTTATTATAAGAATAAGAAAGAACCTCTCAGATAGGTGCGTATCTGATAAATATGCCCTCGCAATTTCCGCGTATATGTAGGTACTGACTTCGAATAACATTCAGGGTGAAAATATTGGGCATAACTAATTTATTTGTGGGTTAAAGTGGGGTTATGTTGGTGGGAGTTAGCGAAATAAGACTAATACTGGAAGAAAATACATTTAAATAGATTGTAAATTATTTATAACAGAGAATTTGGAATGTGACATTGATTCAAGTCATGGTAATATCATGGTAGCATCAATGGTACATATTTTGAAATATTTAATTGCTCTTCACATTACAATTGTCCATAACAGTAGCAATTCTTTAGCATTAAGTTCCACGTTTGCCGTTTGCCCTCAAAATCGGTGAAGGAAAACATTGTGAGGAAAATGTCCTAGAACTAAAAATTCGAAGACATGTGACATCTACCAATCCGCACTGGGCCCGCGTGGTGGATTACAGCCCACTCCTTCTCATAGAGAGAAGGCCTGCGTCCCAGAACTGGGAACATTATAGGCTGATGATGATGAAGTTTCACGTAATAGGGGGTCATATTACGTGACACCTCTGCCTAAACTTTCGGGTACTACAAATTGTTTTAAATTGATTAGTTTTTTTTTTTTTACAAATTTTCGTTTGATGTTAAACTTTAGCAATCTGATTTCCAAAGATGTAAAGTAACACAGCTTCTTTGAAGACTCCATAAATCGCTCCGCTCATGCAACATAACCTCCTCCTGCTACTCTTAGCTAGGGATGTGAAAATGAAGGCATGTGCACAATATATTTTAATAAAGCATTCTCAGGGGACGCGCCCTGTGATACGGATAACAAAGTTGTGAATGCGAATTTTTACTTAACCATGGACCGTTCGTTACTGGTATACCTTTATGTTTTAAACATTTTTAACTTTATTCATTTGTGTAAGATTGTGATGAAGGGTTATTGCTTCGGCAGAATAGGCAGTATCATTGGCTAGTAGGCTGGGGCTGATATTAAGGCTTTAATAATACAATGTTTAGCAAGTTGATAAAAACTGTTTGATAGAACGAGAAGACACTGACATTGTATTAAAGATTTTCTTCAGTAAAACTGAGCGTGTTCTTAATTCTAACCTTAATAGTCTTTTACAGGAACCCTTTGCATAAAATACATATTTCTCTTTTAGAAACTAGGCCAAACAATTTTTAAGAAAACATCTTGCTCATACCATCACCGTTTGAAAATTAGTTTTTACAACAGCGCACGTCTATCTCACCTTTTCCTACCAAAGGAAATATGACGCGTTCCGATGTCGTATCGTGCCGCGGGTCGCGAGAACCGCAGATTGGATCGAGTTAATTTCGCTTCACAAACAAATTGACAAAGTTTAGAGCGGGGCATATTTCTTCGCGGCCACCCCCTCCACCCCCTCGCCCCGCTGACAGATTCCCGCACAACGGAAATTAAATTTCACATCCGAACAAGAACGGGTGCCCGCCACGACACGCGTTAGTCGCAAGTCGCGACAAGCTGCGGTGACGCGATGCTGCGGCTAGAGTCAAGATTGATTACAAATAGTGTGGTGAGCTGGATAAGGCGGTGGGTGTCTTACTTTTTGGGGGAGGTAGGCCGTGTGAGATGCGCTATTGATGCGACTGTTAATAGACACAGAACGAAGAAACCGTATTTTACTTCTTCCCTTATGCTACCTCCATAAAAAGATTTGGGGTACAAACTTAGGCGGGGATTTACCTACACTAAAGAGATTAAATATAGACCATGTCAGCATAATAAATCGACAAACCTTCCAATCAGTATTCCATAACCCACTGCGCACTAATACGTACACAAAACCTCTAATCCGGGCGCGCTCTATCAAAATTGCAATTAAAAGCCCATTTACGACGTTGGCCTGAGACGGACCTGGGGTCACCTCGAGAAGGACGCACGAATTGCCCATTAGCGGGCGTTTCGGACCTTGTTTACACCGCGCTTGCCCTAATGACGACCTTTGCTCTTCCCTTCGTTAAGGCGAGCGAAAACCTCACACTAAAAGGCACGGGTCCCCGGACCGGACCCTTAGAGACACGCGAAACAAAAGATAGTAATATCTGCAAGTGTGAAAAGGACAATGGCCGATAGCTTTCGGATTAATGCCCATGTACACGGTTGTTAAAAGGCTAGCCAACTCAGTCGGTGCGCCAGGGTTAACAAGGTTATTACGGGATGATCCCAGTAACCGCCGCCGTAAAAGTGTTAATTATGTTTCAGAGAATGGTGTTATTGTCTCTTGACACTTGTATTGTGACTGTTAAATAATGCAAAATTGAGTTTATCAATTTATTTGTCATAATTATATTTCTGTCACTCCCCCTTTATGCGGGTTTCATAAAAAGCAATTAATGGATCAGGTGTTTTCTGGTGCCCTGTTGTCCTAGTGTCCTCTTGTATGACAGTAAAAACCTACAGGATGATCACCAATCCGTCTGCCAATTGGAAAGCTTTTGGAAATATTACCAGTCATCTTGCTGGGAGGATCGATATCAGTAGTTTGTATAAGGGCTTTCATAAAATTTATGTTTTTAATAATGGTCTACAATGAAAAAATCTAATTGAGACTTATTTCTATTCTTAATTAAGCATGGCGACAACACTGGAGCAAGCAATACACGTGGACAAAAACTCCCGAACTTCGTCGAATCCTAATGGACTCCATTGACATAAATGTTTTATTCAATTGGAGCCTGCGCCAAAACAAAAGAAAGTATGTCCTCATCATTATGAGTTGGAAAAAGTTTTTGCATTTTTACTCGTTACCGGTCCTGCGAGGAGAAGTAACTTAAAATAAATAAGTACGTAGCACTCCGCGTAATAAGGCACATTAAAACTCGTACCTATGTACGTGAAAGCTATTGCAAACCTTCGCAGTACTTAAATAAAACAACCTAAATACAAACTCCGCGTCAACTACTCAGTTGATTACTGTGCACCACGTGTGCAAATTCACTATAAATCCAAGCATTAGGTAAAAGCGTTCATTACTTAAGTCCCGTAAAACCCTTATCCCATAACGTTAATAACACAATTACTATAAATCTATCATCGCTGAGCAAACTCGGTCCGAATCTCAGCCTAAGCTAATACATTTTGTCCACACCCGTATTCATACTTAACGACTAGGGAGTAGTATTTGCTAAGCACACACGCGGCGCCCGCACGAGCGCAATATAACCTGGAAGACGGCCGGGTCGAGCCTCGGGGTCCTTCCCCAACCCGAGAGGACAGTAATTACGGTAGGCAAATTAAGCAGTAAGGGGCCCGAGCACTACGCGCAACGCCACCCGTGTCCATCTTTGTATTGCTACGCTCGGCGGTTTATTTTAGGTTATTCCACGTCTTATTACAATGTAGTCCGCCTCCCCTGCGGGGGCTCACCTCCGAAACTGATTTGGGCCGGCATCAGAGTTTCATTACGGTCTGTCGAAAACAATCCACTCTAAATATCTATTCTTGGGTGCGCGCACTCTGAAATTACATTAGTCTGAGGTGGCGAAGGCTCGACTCAATTTGTTTGGCGGTAATAACGCTACGCTATCAGGTTATAACAAATGAGCTATTGTGAGAGCAAATCGGAGGAAAACGGTTTTGCAGTGTCTGCCCGATTTTATAGTCGATACGATAACATACGAGCTAGAACTGTGACTTTATGTGTTTACGGAGCGATATGAATCATGACGTATTAGTTAGAAAGTTCGTCTGCGAGTGTACTTTGGACGATAAATTTTCTCAATTGAATACCATTCAATGACTTTAAACTACTCGTGGAACTTTTCTAAACACGTCGTCGATCCGATCGTGAAACACCTCACATCGCATGTTCGAGTCGCGTGTCCCCTACGGCTTTAAAAGGCGAACCACTTTACACAAAAGAGGCGGCCACGCAACTCTGGGGATTTGCGAGCAAATATAATTTGTCCATTAAAAAAATCAACGACTGTTGACCATAGAGTGCGTGGAGATGGTCACAAAGCGTCTCGTTAGCGTCCGAACGTGCCGGCTGTCACACACTTCACCCATCGGCCCTTCGTAAATAATGAGAGGGTAGCCCTTGCGCACCAAGATGTACAACGAGTATGTCGTGTGATAGAGAAGGTATGTGCAGGTCAAGTGCCTTTTGAAGTAAGGAGGCAAAAACTGGTTAAGTCATTCAGATATAGGTGTTAAGAAATACTTCATCCATAAATGGTTTATATTTTTTTAAACCACAAAAACGTTGCTGAAAACTTGCCATACTAAGTTAAGGGCTTCAAGTTTCCAGTCCTATCCTCCATGAAGCTGATATAGGTACATGTAAAATTATATTATTTTTCTAATAAATATGGAATATGAATGGCTGACCATAGTCTTCACATTGAAAATACCACATCCACAACTTCCCAATTCACACATCCCAACCCCTTAGGGACCTAAAACCAACGTGGCTACCTCAGGGTCCTGTCGTCTTTGCACTGACCACCCCGAAGGCTGAATGCCTCTTAGATTGCCTTCTAAATATAGACCAAACAAGTCTGTTTGCTGAGAAGGGAATCCCCAAGCCCTGCACCGTAAGATGCGGTCTAGGGGGAAACTAATAGAAATGCTGAGGCATAGACTATTTTGGTTAGGAGACAATACGGAGTTGATTTTGGGAAGTGTGGAGGAAGACATGAGTGGTTTTCGTTTTCAGTAAGATTTGTATTGACTTCACAATGTCTGAAAAGGATGAACAGGGTTAATATTGAATACAGAACTACATCGTTTAACAAAGATAGTTAAAAAAATATTAAGACAAAAAAAATCAATGAACTTGAATTCCTATCGTAAAAACTATGATTACCGCTACAGGACTTTCAATTTCAGTAACTGGTTTACTTTAAAAAAGACCCCACAATTTTAGAAAACTTATAACAAACGAAACGGTATTATTACGTTACCGTTAGCTATATCAATAACATTCACCAATCATTCACTCTATCGTAAAATCCCATAAAATCAGCTCTCAAATTCAATCATCTCCACAATAACTTATCAATCGCGGACACGTCTCAAAAAACTCGAAACGCCGATAGAAGAGCTATTTACATGAATTAGCCGCCATTAATGTCCCCGTGAGACATGCCACGCCACCTGGTGGAGAGAATTATACGGTCGTTACTCGCTCCGGCGCCTCCAGCCCTTGCAGGCGTATTTATTGAAGAGAACATGGCATGAGGTTACAGATTGTCACATTAAAAGTAATAGAGAGATAAGTCTGTTCCAATAGGTGTGGGGTGATACTGTCGCGCTATGAAACGGAAACTGTAAATAAAGAGGTAAGCACAAGTTTGAAATAATTATCTGTGTTTACGTTCAGAAAAAAGTGAAAACATAAACCACACACCTTAACATTAAAAACATGCCACGGTTCGTAGCATTCTCGTAGCACAGTGCTACGAAAACAAATGAGCGCGCTACGAACAGCTACAGCGGCAGACCTCGTAGAAGGTGACGAGACAAATTAGACAAAACCATCGACCAGTGGCCCGTATTAGTCCTGGGTTGCAAGCAACTGTAGTCAGGGAGAGAGGCGATCGCCCAGCAGTGGGATTAGGTTTGTTAACAGTAAATAACGAACAGCTACATTTGCTGCTACGGCTGATGATGATCATATAATTTTTACTAATATTGGTCTTATAACCCATAATTTTAATACACATTCACATTCTTATGTTAACCCCCAAATCATTTGTGATCCCGTGACTTACCTCCGAAACGACGAGTTCCGTTATCGTTCTGACTCGGCGAGCCGGGAGAGTTGTATGCAAATCTGCAAATTTTACCTCCAACACCAACTTTCCATTGGGTTACTAACTTACTGAGTACCAAATGTGAATGACATTGGGTTAGCCATTTCCAGGTTAACTATGCCTTTTATTGAGTATCTTAAGCAGATCGGAAATTAGACTTGAAGACCGATTCTACTCTCCTACACATCTCATCTCATTACTAATACCTAATCCTAATTCAAACTTTTGTATACTCGACCAGGCTAGGGCCCACCTGCGTCTGTAGATGATTCTTGGCAGTATAAATGCGAAAGATGCTCTGTCTGTTTGTCTGTAACTTTTCACACTTTAACGGTTGAAAAAATTTGATAAGAATTTGCGCAGGGGCACCATGACTATGATGTTAAGCGATGGGACCTTTAACCCTAGCTTTACATTCCAGTAATATCCAAGTTCCACGTGGGCGAAGCCGCCAGCAAAAGCAAGTTTTACATCTTCCATTGCTAACAAAACCCAATTACCCAATAGCTCATACATTACACTAATAATGCAGATAGCAGTGTTGCAACCCCCCCTCCCCCCCAACCGGTCCCGGCGCCGTTTGTCTCCGGCGCACCTCGGCGCGTCCGATTTATGGCACAGTTTTGTGAACTCTTAACCGTTACGTGATCTGCTTCCGAATCCAATTTATGCCCTCCATGGGAAAAGTTTGACAACGCCGCCTATTCTTTACGACTCATCGCGATGTCGCGCTAGAGGATAATGGAATGCGATTCAGCTGGGTCTGTTTGGACTTTTTTTTTTTTTTGCTGGAAGAAAAAGTATTTTGGTAGGCAATGTTTGTGAAATGTAAACAAAAAAAATGTTCTTGTAGGTTAAGGGTTAACAGGGCAAAATTTATGACACTATTCTTGACCACGTAAATAAATTCAATATAGACGTGAGTTCTAAATTATATTTAGATGTGCCTACATATATCTTTCCCCAAGTATCGCATCTATATGTATGGCTTCATAATCTTCTTGAGGCCATTGTGTTTTAACATATGCCAAAGACCTTAAGTTCGTTGCTCTTCGATTGAATGCTTTATCCAGCCGACTCTATTCTGACGTCGAGCTAAATATAATTTTCACAATAATCTCGCCTAAAGCAGTTATAGTTTCCCAAAACTGATGCCTTTACTTGATTTAGCATTCATTCTATATTTAATGACAAAATAGTCGACTGAATCAAATAATTTTGTCGAGAATAAATTCAAACTCTAATTTCGAAAAACAGAATTAATTTCTATTGCCTATAAAATAAAGGACAATGCCCAATATCCATTGTCAATAACAACATGGTTACTGGTCATTAGGTAGGTACAACATTGTGATGAGAGCAAATGAAGCAGAACCGAGTTGACCCAAACACACGACCGGCGAGGGTGCTTTGTCCTAACAAAATAGACGCCAAATAATTAGCCACGCAAATGCCTATTGAACCATTATCCTTTGGTCATTGATAAACACAGATTGAATTTTAAATAAAGAATTAACAAGAAATAAACATTCCTATTTTGAAAAACCTGACAATAACTAATTACACACTTTCAACACTATAAATATGAAATCTGTAACTAAATGTGTACCGTGTGTGGCTGTGACATACACGGACGGACAGACAGACAGACATGACGAATCTATTATGGGTTCCGTTTCTTGACGTTCGGCTACGGAACCCTAAGAATACCTAAGTATGATTGTAACAGGTTGCGTATAGTACGCACGTTTATTAAGTTATAGTACATTACGTTTTGAGAAAAAAAGGCATGACTTTACATGTGAGTAGTACTACTCATAAATTCCAAATTTGTACAAAAAATCTCCACAAAATACACATTCAAACAGCCATTACCCGACAGTATCCCTTGGTATCGACCTCTCTGGTCACCCATCGGGCATTTAGTATTATTATTTATTGACTCTCTGACCGGGAATGAACCGGGATTCACTTTTCACTGCGCCCCTCCGTCCCTCAAACAAAACGGAAGAAGTAATTATTAAGAATACTGCAAATAGAGGGCATTGAGCAATTTTATTAGACTTTTCGAGTGTTTATGTAAATAGTATTGGAGGAGGAATGGACAATGATTTGGGATGTATGAGATAAGGTAAATTTTTGTTTTTGTTTTGTTCTGATTTTTGTAGTGATCACGTTCAACTTTACCTGTACCAGAGAAGTTCTACTAGATCTTGTTGTTATGATGTATCAAAATAATAAAAGTATTTCTATTTAGCTACTAGTAACACTATCTATTGTGTAATGTAAAAACTATACCTCTACTGCATTGTGTATTATCTGTGGTACAATGACTTGGTAAAATCTTTTGGTATGAAATAAATTAGTCTGTTATTTTTTAGTCTGTTAGCGACATTCACTTGTTTCATAATAGATCTTATATTATGGAGCTTCAATAAAAAAAATATTATGATTGTTGCTAAACAAAATACAGCTGCAAAAAATCCTTACATAATCAAAATTGAGATGATACTTCAGTAGATAATAGTTTTAAAAATAAAATAGACTTTAGGTTCCTAAACCCATAAAGCCGAAGCACTACAATAAAATCTAAATTCAACACATACACACAGGATTGCTAGTTTTGTTATTTCGCGCGGGAGATCCTTTTGTTGCATGGATACGGGTTAAATGAACGGGAAGTTACTACAGGGAGATGCGCCCAATCGGCCGAATAGAAGAATCTTTGTTTCCTAAGGCCATGTAACTCAACCAACCTTTTACGACCCCTATCATACCATCAACATCCCCCGTATATTCTTCTCTGACTTCAGCTGCCAAGAGGCAGGGAAGGTCATGTTACTCTGGTCGTAGGATAGCCGAAACGGAAAGGCCTCGTCCACCCTACGATGTTCGAATGCGAATAAATCAGAATCTAATACGGTGCGACAAGATTGCAAGAAATTTTCCGACTTATTGAACCTTTTTGCGATCACCGGAAAACATTTTTTTTTTCGGGTGTCGTCCGGCAATGGAAGATTGCTTGAGTCATCTTTGGCTAGACACTAAAATATATAAACTAGAAATTCTTTGTTGTTTTGTGCAGAATCGCTCAGAACTTAATAAAATTAACTTATTAAAAAACTTTTTTTAAATTCAAGCATATTTTTATACTGGCTGACCAAACACATTCAAATATTTTGTGGCAGACTACATTACGATGGTATCTAATTTTAATTGCTAAATCACTCACCATTTTCAGTATTTAATTGTCATGTTTTTGTATTCTTAAAAATCACGAAGTTTTCCTCACAGCAATTTAATTGAGAGCAGTGATGGCCCAGTGGTGGCAGCCCAGGCAGGCGCATACCTTTGTGTAATTTATTTCAACACCGCTGCTCTCAAAAACGGTGAAGGAAAACATCGTGAGGAAACCGGCATGTCCTAGAACTAAAAATTCGAAGACATGTGACATCTACAAACCCGCACTTGGCCCGCGTGGTGGATTACAGCCCACTCCCTCTCATAGAGAGGAGGCCTGTGACCCAGCAGGAACATTTTAGGCTGATGATGAATTTGATTGCAATTTGTAACTAATTTACTAAACAAATCAGAAAACCGCAACTAAGTACACGTCCAAACTAAAACTAAATAGCCGTACAACGAAAATTCACAAATTGCCCGTCTGTAGCCCGACCGCAGGATAATCGGAGCATCTTCAAACTATCAGCTCCGTTGAAACGAAACCGAATAATAATCGATACTTTAACAATAGAACGGGTAACAACGTAAGATGCTCTGAAACATGAAAAGCTGGAGTCTGCGGCCGGCTCGGGAATTAATTCCATTCTCTATAGCGTGTAATGAGTAGTGCTGTAGGAACCTGTACTAAGTATTATAGTGTAACATTTATGTGAAAGTTATTAGCCTGTATTAATGTGAATGGGTTGAGTTTAATAGAATATTCTTATGTGGAGTTTTTCAAAACGTTTCTGTTGACGACTTTAGGGGTGGAATGTGAAATAGATTTTTTCTGTCTTATACCTTTATGCTACCGTCGTGGAGGTGATGCGAATATTTAGTTTCTGAAGTAAGAAACAAAACAGCCAAGCCATACATTTTTACTGATATGTAGAATTTGTGAAGTTAGGTTCGGTAGAGTTAGGCCGTGTAGATTCAGAAGCTTGGCTCTACATGAGATCTGATATCTTTTTCACAGGGCTAACCTTATGTGGTCGTCATGGCAACATTTTACATGAAATGTTTTTGGTGGGATTTCAGTTCTTTTTGTAAGTTGCTAGGCAGTCTGTTTAGTGTTTTTTTTTTCTTCTTTTTTTGGGGTGTATTTTTGCACATCAGCAGTGCTGGTTTTCATAGCCCATTCTCTGTCTTTGCCTTTTTTCTTTGATGGTTTACTGATTACCATAAGCGTTGAAGTCTCATACAAATTTCCACTCCCCTATTTTAGAGGATGGGGGTGAAAATTATAAGTTTATGATTTTTTTTGTTGGTTGTATACTAAACTTAGATTACATACCAAATTTCAGCGTCTAGCACTTCAGGAAGTAGCCAAACATTTTGATGATCATCAGTGTGTCAGTGTGTCAGTGACGAAATCGGTGTATTTTAGATATCAATAAAATCTAAAGTATTAGAGCTATTCAATTGAGAATTTGTATTTTTAATTAGTCTATTATTGGCATCATATCCTGAGAATATGAATTATATGGTACATCGGAAACCAACTCTATGAGGGTTCAAAAAAACGACGAAACACTTCGAGAAAAGGTAGGTAGTGCCCTTGCGCTTCGCTTGGCTCGTCTTGGCGGGGGTACTACCGTGCCTCCAAATACCTAGCGAAATGTCGATGTACTATTAGGTACACCTCTGCCTAATCCTACTGATTACAGCCGTGATGTTATGTTAAGTCATTTATGTATGATCAATTAAGTACAATCTAAAACATCGATACCATACCAAACAAGCAAGTAAGTAACCGCACAAAATGACACGACACAATTGGCGCTGTGGTTGAGCGATCGACTGCAGCGGTGTGATTCTGTAAGACCTCACTTAGAACTTCGAATCTGAATCCGCTGTGAGTTTCTTGATTGGCATTCTAAAAACCCGTTTGATAATTCGAATTTACACTAGCGCCACCACTACGAGCGTGACAGCGAGTTGAACTAAATTAACAGGGAGAATTTGACAGATAAAGTATGAGATGACGTAAGAAGTGGTATTCTGTAAGGTAATTCCCTTGGCTACAAAATCAAGGTCATTTTGAACCTTACGCAAAGTGACAGTGTATAGCGATGTAAGATGTGAGTTGTGGTCTGAATTTTACAGACTCGACGTACAGCGCCGCGTGTCGCGGGTTCGATCCCCGCACGGAACAAATATTTGTATAGCCTACAGATAGTTATTCCGGGTCTGGCTATTTGTGTATGTGAGTTTAAGTGTTTGTAAAAGCACCCACGATACAGGAAAAATTGTTCCAAGTGTGGAGAAAAAAAAAAACAACAAAAAAACAAAATGTATCGTCCACCAATCAACGGTGAAGATTCTCTGCACACAATGCATATAACAAACCACTAAATAAAATATGAATGATGAACAAAGAAAAAGAACGCCAAATTAAACACTGCAGTCCTGACAACGACCCAAATGATGTGATGACAGTATGACCAATCAAGTAAGTACAGTAGAAAATTACGATACCAAATAAGGAACTAACCACACAAAATAAACAAGATTTATGATCACCGAGCAGTAAAACACAAAACCCGCTAAAAACTATGATTAGCACACAGTGTAAGTACAGAGCAGAGTAATTTAGGTGAAGCCGGGAGCGATGCACTACTGCATCTCCGCAGGATATGAAGTAGTTTGTCAGTGCCCGACTTTGTACCTCGCTGTACTTGTATGTTTACATACTTGTATGTGGGGAATTTGGTTAAAGAACGATTAGGGGGGATGGTTGATAAAAAATGTATGGCAAAAAATACAAAAACTTTAGTCTGGGGGCACGGAAAGTCTAGCACAGAAGTCACGGCCCTACCATCCTTTTCTCGAAGCCATTCAGGATATTACCGAACCCTGCGTAAATTTGCTGTTGATACAACTTGAAGCCTAAATTTTCAGTGCCTAAGAGGGCATATCATAATTAGGTACCTATGATTCTGAATTATATTCAATTTGAAGTTGTAGTTTTGGTACTATTTTGCAATAGTCAAAGTTCCTTCATTTTGTCACTGACTCACTCACCGATCATCATAATTCTAAGGTACTTGTAGCAGTCATACAAGTTTTGAACACAATTAGTGTAAAACGAGGAAAAATTCCAACATACTGCAATTTCAGTCCAGTTTTCTAGAAATTAAAGCTGCCTAAGAAACTTTGTAATCCTATACAGATGATATGGGATTACAAAGTTACTTTTACGGTTTTATAAAATTATTCTACACGGACACTACGAAATGAAATCGACGCTACCTATTAGACATTTTTTTTCTTACTATTCTATTGCCGTTTGCGATTGCCAAGTCATTCTATTTATTACAGAAATTACATTAGATCTCAAAACTTTTTACTGGAGAAGAACTGCTTTGCAAGACTTGGCATTTTTGTACATTGTTATGTTTTTATTGGGATAACTTTAACTGACTGTTAGAGGCAATTCTAATTATCGCCTCTATAATTTGAGTAAACACATTTTCTGTCACTGTTTTATTTGTTTTTAATACGATTTTGTAAAAATATTTAAAAATGTAATCAATATGTAAGAAACTAAATAAAGGAAATTAAAATAATAAATTATTAATAATAATTAAACTTCAGTTTGAGGAGCTCGTGGCTAAATAATAACAGCCGCCCGGGTCGATCTTTAAGGTTAAGCCGTGCTTGCCGAGGTTGGTCCGTGGATGGGTGACCATAATTACATACCGAGTTTCCTCCGTGCCTCGGAAAGCACGTTAAGCCGTTGGTCCCGGCTGTCATTTGTAGATCTTTGACAGTCGTTACGAGTAGTCAGAAGCCAAAAAGTCTGACATCCAGTCTTACCAAGGGGTATCGTATTACCTAGTTACTGGGTTGTGGAGGTCAGATAGGCAGTCGCTTCATGTAAAATACTGGTACTCAGCTGCGTCCGATTAGACTGGAAGCCGACCCCAAGATAGTTTGGGAAAAGGCTAGGCAGATGATGATGAATTAAACTTCAGTTTAGAGCCAATGATAATAGTTTAGAGTTCAGTTTAAAGCCCACGTTGAGTTCGTGAATTGTCCACGAGATCGCACTTCCAGAATAAAAAGTAGCCTATGTGCTATTCCAGACTGCAATCTAAACCTGTCTGTAATTCATCCAAGTCTGTTGAGCCGTTCTGGCGTGATTGATTAAAAAACATCCATCCATCCAAAACTGTCACTTCTGACGTTAATAGGTAATGGTCAGACTAAGAAAAACGAACTACATCGAAAAACGAACTATATGGTATATTTTCTCTCTTATCCACAATCAGCCTTGCTGAAAATCGTACAGATACTAGACAATCCAATTAACAAAATCATTTAAAACTCCTCACCCCTCACTAATTAACCACTAAAAAAACCAGCCACAAATCCACTGACCCATCATCCTTCTAATTCAGAGAAACCATTTCATATCACAAACATGAAACTACCCTCCTTCATAAAAACCCTCCAAGTATCCACTCGAATATCTCTGCAAGGCAAAGGCAAGCTACACGAGACGCATCACTGACTTTTCATAGACCACCATGTTAAGGCGAATGCGTGGATTCGATCCGCGAAATGTGAATTTTACTTACGTTTTTTTTTTCGGAATTAACAGTTTTATCAAGGTTGTGTTTTGAATGAAAATCGATTCACGATAGTAACCAACATTCTTTATACAAGATGTTGTTTTGCATCCTCGTCAAAATTCAGGAGGTTGTCACACAAGACATAAATAATCAATTAAAATTACGGCACCTAGTTAATTATTAATAAACGCTCATTTTTTGGTTGTTTATGTATGTCAGTAATTCAGAATAACCCCATTAACGTGGTTTTGGCAATAAGAAATTACCGAATAAACGTTTGAGATTATTTGTATTTGTGGAAGCGCGGTTATAGGGCGAGAATCAGACGGCCCGCGTTTAAAACACGGGTGGTTCACACTTACCAAATTCCGTAAATAAGAAAAAAAGTAAAAATTACCAACCCATTTTATTATTGATTCGGAACGAGAATCATTAGCATATTGACCTCCTTGAATTTGACGAGGATGCAAAACAACACCTTGTATTTTGTGAAAAAATCACGAATACTAGTACTGTCTAAGTGAACAGCTAAAGGATGGAAAACGTGACATTTTCACGAAAGAGACAACAATTTTTAAGCAAGAAAGTTTTCAAATATAATTCTTATACTATACTGGTGTTAATTATGTAAACACGTTCTTTACTGACACAAATTATACTTTTATCAATACACAACCTAATACTTCACCTCAAACTGTAAAAACAGGTACACACTTAAGATTTCACAGGCTACCGTAGAACATTCGCCTTAAGCACACGTCCTGTGAACGTGTGTAGAGAGCCTTATTTCATGCTTCAAGGCACATCTTATCGCCTGAGGTCGGTAGGCGGTCTAATTATAATTACTAATGCTCGTATGCTCAAAGTCGTTTTTGAGTCGTTTCAGCTTATTAGACGATGCTTTGACGGCAGGTCAGTGTTCGTAATGAAGGTAGTTGGGTGTAACCGGGTGGCTTTTGTGGTAATGAGAGGAAAAAAAATATGTTTTTTTTTTAATGGTAATACTTACGATCCATTTTCGAATTCCATAACTATTTTTTCTTTCATTTTATTGTAAATGTCCAGACTCAGAGAGTTTCAGTATGCCCCACGTATAAACGGCACGAACTAAAATGTGCAGACTGAAAACGCCAAAAAAGGAAGTTTTTTTTTTCTCAAATTCTAGGTAGACAACACAAAAGGCTTGTACCTCAACCAACAAAAGGTACAATAAATACGCTCAAAATCACCAATAATACGAAGTTTAAACCGTACTTAGCTGGCTTTTAAATTAATTACCAGCGTTCCAAATAATTGAATTAAGGTAATCGAATAGTTGTTTACATTGTGTCACTTGTAGCAATTAAAATTGTTTCGGAAGACAATAAATCATTGGCGGGAAAGTGAAACATCATGGCGATGGCGGGCGCGTGGTGCACACCTTGCAATAAATTTTCCAATTACTGGGAGAATTTCGCGATGGCAACACCGAGGGAACGCGGGAAATAAAATAAAATTAATTACATGCTACATAGACTGGCAGGCAATAGGTGCTTTCGGGCTTAACATTAGGTGATTAAATATTTTAAATACCGAATAAGGGAACTTTACAAAATGTAAGTTTTTTTTTAAATCATTGTTCCTATCTTAAATTTCTACAATAAAGACTTTTTAAAACTCGTTTTTGTGTCGTTAGAGGTTTTTTTCAACAAATAATGCAGAGTATGTGCACTGGCAACAATAGGGTAATTTAGTAGTATTCTCCAAAACTGCTAGTACCTAAAGGAGCAAATTATTTTAAATACAGTCTCTCTTTAATAGAAAGTTATGCTTTCATTTCTTATGCATTAATAATCTCCGACACCAGCGTTAAATAGATTTATGTACTTTGCCTTAAAACTATTTTATAAAGTAGCTCTACGTATATTAAATATTTTAACAAATTTAAACTCGAATAGCCAGGCCAAAAAGCTTTAGAGTTTAATTTGTGATTATTCATATCGGCCAATCAGTAAAACAATTATGGTCTACTTAATTTCCCGTCTTACAAGGTTAACAGGTTACTAATTTTTATAAACGTCGCAGATATACTCCAAAAATTTAATTAAAAACGTACATTCGAGTTTCAATCAAAAAAATATCACTCTTAAAAACATACCCCATCATGTAAAAGCATCCTCCAAAACTCTACGCGAACTTGATTAATACGAAGGGAATTTGGTGATAAGTACACAATATTATAGGCCAGATAATTTGTTCACTAGACGGTCGCCGCTTGAAAGGAGCAAATTAAGACACAGTTGTTGCGAGTATTTTAGCCGAATTCGGTCCGCTCCGCTCGCTTGGCTCGCTCGCCACGGCCGCTTCTGTTTGCTGTCTTATTTCTCGTTATGCCTTATTGTCGTGTCTGATTTATGTCGCAATTACGTCATTTCTTATAGATTAACAGAATTTCTAAGCTGTGCTCTATTGTTGGATCAATTTTTCAGTTTATCAGCTATATCTGGTATTTATTTAAATAAGATGTGGCGGAAGGATTAAGCCTTAGGGTACTGGACGTTTTAATTATAAATGAGCAGAATAAAAAATTCTGCCAACAATAGTCTCCAAAATGTATTTAATATTTAAAACGACATCAATAATAATATATGCAATTAATTACACCACCGCCACCGCTACAGGGTGTATTATTTCCGCCGATCCTGTCTAGCTGGCTTGTCGCATTGTGTACACATTTCGGCACTTAGCCTGGTGTTAATTTGACGATGACTGTCGCGCCGCCATCCGTCATCGCCGGCAGACACGTCTTTATGACGTCTAATTTGAAGATCATCCTGTGAAGTGAAGGGGTGACTTATTGTGGGAGCATGAGTAGCTGTTTTGTACGGAAGTTAAGTGTCATTGATTCTACAGTGTTACGTTTTTGAGTTAGGAGAGTCGGTGGGTCCTTGCTGTTCTGTTTTAGAGGGAATTTCAACATCTGTTAAGTGCACAAAAGATTACTAACTCACGAGTAAGTATAATAGTTCTGTTTTCTAAAAACATTGTCTTCTTCGTACTCATAACGACAAGGATCTAAAGTTTTTATACCTGAACCTATACCAAAATACAGTGTCAACAGTGAGTCTTATTAAACCCTACAAACTAGCAACCTCCTATTATATAAATCAAGGTGTAAATCTGAAGTTGCAAACTTCACCGTAGCATTTGGCGAAACAATGTATCGGGAGCGGATCCAACAACATTCGATCGCAAACTCAGTTGAAAATCGTAACAAAGCTTCTACCGCGATAATTGGATGTGGCCGTTCTGAATACGCGCTAGACGAGACTTAATTGTGGTTTTAGAGTTGGGCTAATTCGCCCACCTTCGATCAGTCCTGCTCCCCTGGTCCCTACGTTGAGGGGCTTCGTCTGGCAGCTCGGTTAGCAAGAATAATAACGCGGAGGTTAAGTGAGCCTCTATCAATTGGTGTTATGTTGCTTTGTTGTTATTAGGTGCGGAGTCGCGTGGGTAGTATTGAAATACCTTGTTCGGAAGTTTGAGGTACTGTCTGGAAATTGTTAGGTATAGGGTGTCCATCTTACTCTGCGGCTTTTATGAGTACCTACAATTGTCTTTGTATAAGTCCCGCATCTTAAAATTCAATATTGCCGTTTTTATGTAACACAAGTGGTAAAACGAATATTCACATGAAAAACTCACTCAACAAAGCGAAATAGAAAGCTCGCGATGATTAAGAATTCTCTCACGTGCGGCGCAACAAAAAGTAACAACTAAATATATCGGAGACGGCCCGATAGAGGTCGGGTGCGGGTAACAAAAAGTAGGGGCCAGCCCGGCCCACGGACACACACCCGAACAGATATGATAATCCCCACTATGTAAAATAGTGAAATTTAAGGTCTCTCCATGTGAAGAATTGTACTCGTTCAGTAGGCAAATTATTCTAATGCGGCCCTTTTATTCGAGGCACACACCGCACGGGTCGCCGAGCTCCTCCAACACTCATTTGTATTTCAATAAAATACCACTAGCCCTATCTAAACAAGCCTATGATTCGGATATCGATCGCACCCACACTCAGAACAACGAAAAGTATATACATTGTTATTTCAATGTTTTCGGGCCGAGTATTTTCGCAAGCCGGCCATCCATCAATGAATCAATTTGAATACATTGAACATTCATCGAAGTTTACATAAAGTTGGCGGCTATGAATATACCTTGGCGTAACAAACAAAAAAGGCGCCCTGGCTGGCTTACAATAACTTGCTCCCCCGTTCCGTCCGCGCATTTGTGGACACGCCAATTCACTTTTTGTAAATAAAAGCGACATATCTGCGCGACGGGATCCGGTGGGTACGTATATCGTCTCGCTTGTCCGATTTGCATAGCGTCGAAAAGTTCACAATCACATTTACCTCATCAGCCTGCGGGGAACATAATTCTTCGTTCCATCTGCCATCTTCCTGTATCTACCCCAATGCGAGCTCTTTTTGCAGGGGTCCAGCCCGCGGCGTTGTCCGCGATACATAAATTTTCACGATCGGTCATCCTTTAAAAACAAGTTTAGCTCTTTATCCGTAGGAGAGTAAGTTAAAGAATGGCTCGAGCGTGCGTTACCCTCCGATTCGTTACGTATTCAAATTATTTCGCCATCTTGTTTTTGCGTTCATTTGTGTTGTGAGCCTATAAGTAGGTACGGTCCTTCTTTTGTGAGGGATTGGTATTGATTTTAGTAATTAGTCCTTTAGAGGTCTACGGGCTTAAGGCGTATGTATGAAGTTGTATGAAGTTTCAAGCTTAAAACGTTCCGGAGGCGAGTGTATAGCTAATTAATAGAGTGCGTCGCGGAGGCTAAGGCGGGAGGCTGCCCCTTGACGAGCCTTCAGACAGGTCGCCCTAGCTCAGGAGTCAGCAGCGACTTAGGGCCCCCGTGTGATTCCCGCCGGGTAATTAAATAATGAGGTTTAAATCCGTCCTTTTGTCGTGCCTCCAAAGTTTGTAGACGTGTGTGGTTTGGCTGCTTTGCAAATTAAAGGACATTAGTAACTATGGCCTCCGGAAATACAGTCCAGCACACGGACCAATTTAGGATCTATATTTATTTGAAATTAGAATATACTGCATTTGCGTTGATTTGTTTATTTGGAAAAATCAGCATACATGGTTATATTGTCTAAATGTGTCCATTACACTTGCTCAAAAAAAAAACAAGGTATGCATTTTCGAAGACTTTCATTCACAATGCCTGAATGACGTCGGTGGATCAGTTGCGAGGCATGGACACATCACATGTTGGAACTATACGTCCAGCACGGTAATGTTACGGATTGTGGCAAATTATAGGTAGGTATCACCCGTAAAAGTAGACCCAGGAAGACTTAAATACGACTTACTTACTTAAGACTTAAATATTTTCTATCTAAACTTCACCATAAATTCAAGAGTATTTTCTAAAGCTCTGCAATGCTGTGAACAATTTCATGATGTTTAAATACCAATCGGTTTGCCGATTGCTATTGTATAAATAGATGATGCTTTAAGTATATCCTCCATAGGTTGTGCGTTTCCCACGCCACACATGACAACACAAGGGGGTCCCCAGCGCACACGCTCCGCACATTCACCTAAAAACAAAAAACGGTTCACTTTTGACGTTTCCCAGTTTCTATGCCTAATCTGGGTTCCGTTATGCAGCGCACGCCATTCAGTGGCCGTTGAGAAGTTGAGTAAGAGCGAAGATAAGGCGTGGCGATGCATGCGACACACGTCTACTCTTTACAAATTCAGCTCTGACACGATCCATTCAACGGATAAGTTTGGTACAGTGTGCGCCCGCCTGAATGCAGTGATAACGCTACAATGACAATCGTGAGTTGATTTTGTATGGTTTAGAATTTCAGCGCACTTTAAGAATAGGTGTTTTAATGAGTTGTAAGCGTGTTGGGTAATTTTAAATAGGAATTAAGAAAATTTTGTGCAATATTGCATCTGGGGCACACCGTACTTTGGTGCTCACGTAGGTAATCTCAAATTCTATGGGGTAGGAGAATAACTTTGTTAACTTTTAATAGTTTCATTATTTATGCTTTTGGTAAGTACTGTATTTTTGGAGTGGTTTGGGATCTACCTCCTAGCGGTTCAACCCGGGCAATGGCACCACAGGCTTGCCTGTGGTATGGTAGAACGATCCCACTTAAGCGGTGGCTCCGCAAGGGGCCGCCTGGCTCGCGACCTGCCGGAGTCTGGTGCCAAGCGGTTTGCGGTGTTCCGTCGGTGTGCGGGAGTGCTTTTTTGGGAGAAGGAAGTTGTCAGTTGCGCGGTCTTGGTCGCTGGGTAAGGCTTGCCGGGTAACTCATTTTGGAGGGTAGCGGAATCTGAAGATCACCATGCCAACGACAATTCGACTGTTTTCCCCAACTACTCTTAACTTACTTAGACCAGAGGGCCTGACGACATTCCAGCGAGTGTGTTGAGGCAGTGTGCGCTTGAACTGTCTCCTGTGTTTTCAAGACTGTTCCGCCTCTCTTTAAAAAAAAAAGAACGGTGCCAAAATCCTGGAAACTTGCAAATGTACTATCACCAAACTGCGTATCTGACCACGGTAAGGACTATCGTTACTTGCAGCGTCCGGCCGCTATAGAAGCGCTTATTAACGCTCAGCTACCAATAGCATCGCAGCATCTGTTTTTGCCGAGTCCCTTGGTGTCGTAAATGAAAATAAAAAACTGTGGTCAAACATCTGGGATCATTATCAGAGCCTGAGATTGTGTTTAAAACAATACATATTTAAAAAACGGTCCTGTATTTTTCGGTCGGGTCTTTTTTTGTTTTACCACTATTGGTCCGCAAACTATCTGTGCGGACCAATAGTAATAAGGGTGTTAAACAGATGTCATCGTGTGCACGGGATTTTGTTTGAAAAGTGTCCATATTCTCACTTTCCCGATGGTACAACCTGTGCCTAAAAGGGACGACCATGCAGACCCTGCTTATTACCGTCCGATCGCCATTACCACCGTTCTGTGCAAGGCTATGGAAAGGGTACTGAAAAGTAAGTTGCTGACCTACCTTGAAGACAATACTCTCCTCAGTGACCCTCAATATGGCTTCCGCCGGCGACGGTCAACTGGCGATCTTCATGTGTATATCACACACTGCTGGGGTGAAGCCTTGTCTCCCAGGGGCGTCTCGTTTGACGACACCATTTCTGGGTAAGCTCGTACCATCGTCGTCTTTGTCTCTGTCATCTCTGACCTAGATTTTTTTATCTTTGACAGTCCTTACGAGTAGTCAGATGCCAAAAGTCTGACAACTACTCTTACCAAAGGCAGTAAGTACCAACTGGGTTGTGACGGCAGTCGCTTCATGTAAAATACTGGTATTCAGCTGCATCCGGTAAAACTAGAAGCTGACCCCAAAAAAGTTGGAAAAAGTTAGTTAGGCAGATGATGATTAGTAGGTATTTCAAATGCAATTCAAGACATTTTAAAGATTAGTCATTTATTCTGAACAAAAAAAACATTTGTGTCGAATACAGGACAAATACAATAATAATAATAATCAATAAAAGTTACATTCAATAAATAAAATGTCAAAAATAAAACTAGAAATCAACATAATCAAAAAAAATAACATGTCAAGAATTAGACTTAAATAATAAAACAAGTTACACTGTGGCATTATTTTTGTCCCTAAAAAACTCTTCTATACTTATAGTAGCACTTCGTCAATAGGAATGAGTTTAATATGAATTTAAATATTCTTGGACTATTAATCATTTTTAGTTCTAAGGGCAATTTATTGAAAATTTGTACAGACTGTACTTTAGAGCTATGTTTGACAACATTTAATTTTGGCTGCAAATAATTAGGCAAAACTTTCCTGCGCGTTTCCACCCTAGTTTCCCTTTCTTCCTTTGTCTCGTATTTCTTTAGGTTTTTTTAGAAAACTACTTAGTAGGACCAAAATATAAAGACAAGGTACAGGTAGGATTTTTAATTTCACAAAATGCTCTCTACAAGATTCAGTTTGCTCTAGGCGAAGAATAGTTCTGAGGGCTCGTTTTTGCATAACAAAAGCTGCATTCATATTGTATTTATAACTGTTCCCCCATAGTATACTGTACCTCAGCTTGGACTCAACTAAGGCAAAATAAACATTTCGTAACTGAGCAATGGTTAGTTCGTCCCTTAAACTTCTTAAGGCATAGCATGCACTGCTGAGAGTATTTGTGATTGCTTCCAGTTCTTGCTTCCAGCTTAAGAGCGCATCAATATGTATACCTATTTTAAATTTTGTACAATTTCCACTGTATTTCCCAATGAAGCTATTTTAATACTATCATTATTCCTCATAGTTGATTTGAATAGCATACATTTAGTTTTTTCCACATTGAGTTTTAAATTGTTAAAGGAAAACCAATGTTCAAAAGCAGACAGTGCATGATTCACTTTATTTTCTAAATCCCTTACAGAGATATCGTTCATAACGGCACTTGTGTCATCAGCAAAAATAACCTCTCACAAGATTCTCAGTGAACATGCTGTTTATTAGCATTTACCTCACTTAATTCCATAAATGCCATCCCAAACCTGCCCACCAGACCGTATCATCCATTTGCTATCAGAACTTATCATGACAAAAGTGTCAACCTACCGTATCGATACTTTGGACATGTCTTCGATATTGGAGTAAAAAGCGTCGAACCCGCGACCGTGTAGCGGAAAGCTGGAGTCGGGAAACAGTCGAACAAAACGTATGGGGGGCTCGCTGGAGCGTGGAGACGTGATTCATGCAGTTATTCAATAAGCCGGTGGGGTAAAAACATGGCGTATTGATGTAACAATTAGTTTGGATTTAAGGGTAGTACTGCTTTTTGTATACATCTTTAAATTAATACTTAATATTATAAAGCTGAAGAGTTTGTTTGTTTGCTTGAACGCGCTATTCTCAGGAACTACTGATCCGATTTGAAAAATCTTTCAGTGTTAGATAGCATATTTATCGAGGAAGGGTAGGATATACATTATCACGCTATGACCAATAGGAGTGGAGCAGCAATGAAAAATGTTACGAAAACGGGAAATATGTGACGCAGACGAACTTGCGCTGCGAGTCATGAATAAAAATCTACGGGTCGACCGATTTGGCAGGTTTTTTTCGTAATTACCATAACAAAGTTTGTACCAAAGAAAATTTTGATAGTTCATTAGAAAAATTGCACTCGTGCGAAACAGGGGCGCTAAATTTGTATGTGTGCTAGCTGAAATAGTACAATTGAATATTTGCTTTGTTTTTCTGCTAGTCGTTTGTTTTCCTAGCTTAAACACTAAGCAATACTAAGCAGGTCTAATGTAAATTTTGACGTTCATTCAATAAGCATTTGTGCTGATTTTCAGCCTAGTTTGCAAAAAATATATATTTTATGGTTTCGTTAATTTTCCTTTTATTGATTCATCTCGACATAAGGAAAATGATCGAGAAAAGACGTTTTCCAAATCATTGATTAGCAATCCGCCAGGTTTATGTAACGCATGTTTGCCGTCCCTTAAAAAATACCAACACAATATTTTATTGTTTTCCAAGGTGCCTGAAAAACCTACAAGTCTGAGTTGAAAAGTTATTTTTGATAAGTAACCAAGTAAACGTTTCGTAAGGGCCGCCGAACAGCCGATCGGAGAAACTTTACAAGTTTCGTAACAACTTTTAACGTTTTTTTTTAGTATGAGAAGTCTCGTACAAAAAAAACGTTAAAAGTGTAAGAATGCAATTTCCCGTAGTCAAGAATTTCCCGGTATAACGTTGTTGAATTTCTTCTACGTTTGTTTGGGTAAGTTTTTCGTTGCGTAAGGCACAGCACGTGCGTCCGACACGGGTGCGACCCTTGGTACCCTGTAGACGCACAAATCATGCGACATGTCGAACCTTTGCTCTCTACAGAGAACACAGTTCACATACGAAACATATTTCACAAAATATCTCCTCAAACATGTTTACAATTCGCGTCCCATATAAAGCTACAACTAACGACCAACTTTTGCCTCCAGAGGCGCTGCGCTCAAAATTGTCAAAGCAAAATCGACTGCAGTCCCAATTTTACAACGCAATAAAATATTGAAATAAAAATTCGTTCGCGAACCAGCAATAAAATAAAACGCTAACCGTTTTTACGGCGCCGACAATATAATGAAATAATCGTAACGGGCGTCGACGTCACTTTGAATTGCCCAATAAATCTTCCTCGGGTCATATTGTCCGCAGTCCTCTTGGCAACACTTTAATATCGAGAAATATCATCTCGATAATCGAACGCACTAGCCGCTCGATATAAATCATCTCCCCGCACTCGCTGTCGTTTATTTTTTAGACTTTCCATTTCCAAATAAAGTCCCTGAGCAACGGGCCAGTGCTTCCTCCTTCCGGGGCGGTTTCATATGATTTGTCGGCTGTCGGCCATTTCCCTTAATATTGTCAATATTTCAAATATTAATTGTTATAAATCAGAAAAGTTTTCTGTTCCGCTTTTTATAGCCATTTTCGAGATTGGATTTATATTACGAAAAAATTAACCATAGATATAAGGGCGAGCGAGCCACTATGAACGCATTGTTTATGAACGATAATGGAATCGATGAACGAGTCACACGTCCGAGGGGAAACGTGTTAAATTATGTAGGTGTACTTAGCGCGTCAATCTACGCACTACTTTGAAAAAGTTCCGCCCATAAAACATTAACAAGCACTCAAGAAAATTCCCGGGCGTGCCCCGTTCGTTAAGTAGTGTCAGCCGGTAGTTTTTCCCACCTCGAGTTAGTGAGTGTCCACTCGAGGCCGGAGGGTCGCTGTCATCGCGATTGGCGGCCGATATGTCCCCGGAGTGCGCCCTCGCCGCGCTCAGGCCTTCAGCACGAAGATCATCGCAAAGCCCTCAATTAATGACAAACAATGGCGAAGACCTCGCGCGCCCAATTTTCAGTTGTCGCTCTTGTTTTGCTCGGTGACAGTTGGCATGGGTCGCCCACTCACGCGACGCCGTCTTATTCCCAGTGCTGCGACCCTGGAATTAGGGAACTTGCGAAGGTAAGAAGCCCAAGAAATACGCATTATTAAAGTAACATAAATTTTGTAATCACAACTCATTCAAAAACTGTGTTACATAAGCGGTTGCGAAAAATTAACGCCATTTTCCTTATTCGCACATTGTGAAGCCTTATTAAAGTCCAAACACAAAACGCCAATATCCTGCTCTTGCAAAACGTGTACAATGTAGGTCAACAGCAGTTGAATACCAGCTACACAAAATACCGGAGAGCTATCAAATCACGAGCACTCACTAAAATTCGTAGAGATAACTGCGTTCTCGCCACAAAACACGTCATGGTAAATACTGAGGCGAAGTGTTGTCCGGTATTTTCATGAGGCTGGGAGTCGCTCGCTCGGCGCCCGCTATCGATCCACGAGCGAGGGGGGTGGAGGGGCGCGGGCCGCACAAATTTGGGAAAACTTTGAAAGTTTCGCGTCTAATTCAGGCGCACGCACACACACCCACAAGCAGCTCCATGCTGCACACAAACGCGTTTGCGTCGTAATTCTGTTTTGTACCCGTTGTTTTGGAAATGTCACGTGTCTTCGACCTACGTGACTGGACGGATCTTTGTAAAGGGTTCACACGCGCAAATTAGATAAACAGAAATTATGGGAATAATTTGGCAGCCATGAAGTGTTATCAGGGCTGAAATATGGCAACTACCGGGCGCGGTCGCATACGCAGGAAGGTTGACCAAACAAATGAGGGCGAATGAATCGGAAAGGTAATCCAATCGCTAGTCACGCGAGACTTCCGAACAATAGACCTAAATCGAATTATATTTCGAACTGTAATTCAGCACTGGATACTTAGCCCCAAATTCGGCTGAACTCGTCGAAAGTAACGAAACTTGCCGGCCTATTAAGGTAATGTGACCAGAATTGGCACACACGATCACGCGATGATCAAAGCGGCAAGCGGCATCATTAGCTATTGTGCCGTGAGTGCTTCGCCAAAGAAAACAATTAAGAAGATGAACCGGGACGGGACAATGCCGCCGGACACGGCCACTTCCGGCGGGATGATCAAACGGACGGGTTTTCAGTGGTGTTTTTATATTAAAGGATCACTTGATCACAATATTTGATTAAAAGAAACGTATTCATTGTAAATCAAAACCCTCTTGCCAAAACACCTTTCTTAAGAATTACCATTTATTTCTTTATCGAAAACCTTTGGAACACCTAGAATGACGAGACTAGTCAAACAATCCATTAGCAATAAAAGAAAACTGTCACCCTAAACCTTACAAACCGACTAGAATACCGAATAGAATAGAATAGAAAGAATATTCTACTAACACTTAAAATTGTAAATCAAAATAGACTGGTAGGTACAACTCTTTCACCATTTTAATCTATAAAAATGTTTTTCATTACATCCTAAATTTATCGCTGGTATATAATTTCTGGTCCTTTGTCAGTCGTTGATGGTAAACAGGCCATTTGCGGAATAAAGGAATTCCATTCAAGCAGCTTTTGCCAACAAAAAATGGGGAACAAAATAAAAACTGGAGAACAATTAGCGTGATTTAACGGCCATTTCATTAGATTATAATTAATGTGATTATTTTTATTTTAAAAGTTGTTGCTTTCTTGTTTTAGGGATTTTTTTCAATTTGCGTTTGTTGACATTTTCGACGGTGGATATTTTCTTCTCGTTATCGTCCAAGATTTAGTGTATTAGAATGTTGAACTGACTTGATATAATGTCTGTAGAGAAAGTTCAGTACGTTCGATCCCTGGAAGGTGAGGGATTTTCTGCTGTTGTCGAAACATATTAGATACTTATCTTTGCCCACACACATACGAAAATCAAATGAACAACCTCAAACATTTGTATCATTCAAAAATGGAACTTCTACTTAATCAAATTCGATCAACAATACTCAACTTCCAATTGCACTAATCACAATATTTCCTAGTGTTGCCAGAAACAAATAACAATACAACAAAAACATAATAAATCAAAAACAAAGCTCATAGATCAGTAGTGATTACCGTGCAGTTGTCACCACTGCCTTCTTAATTAACATTCGAGCCATTACTTAATTAAAGCGATCTCTTTTAGCAAAACTCTCCATATTGTGATTTACGTTACTTGCGATTCGTACCTTAAAGATGAGTTATTTTTATTGTATCAGTAGTTAATGGGTCTTCTGCGCAAAATGGTAATTAGAAATCATTTTAACTAAGTAGTAGCGTACTGGATCTTTTCAAAGATAAGTTTTATAGACTAAGGATCAGTTCACACCGAGACGCGACGCGACGATACTTGAAGAGGCCAGTGATTTCGCGCTGCGTCGCTCTACGCCGCGAGGCGCAGCGCGGAGCCGCGCGGCGCAGCGCTGCATGACGCAACGTATTCTGATTTCTACTGAAATCTACCTCACGAGGCCGCTCGACGCAGCGCGATGCCACGCTGCGTCGCTCTACGCCGCGAGGCGTCGTGCGGCGCAGCGCTGCATGGCGCAACGTATTCTGAATTCTCACAACGAAATGTGTATCTTTTCATGTAGAAAATAAAGTTATATGAATCACTCTTTAAAAGTGTGCGCGCAGCGTCACGTCGCGTCGCGTCTCGGTGTGAACTGACCCTAACGGATGGACGTGGTGATAGGGGTATGAAAAGATAGTAGCAGGTGACGTTTTATGATTTCTGCTTACTTCCATGGAAAGAAAGGGTGAGATTATGTGGTATGTAGTTTCGATCTCAATGTAACAGTTATCAAAAAATTAAACCATAGGTATTCGACACGTTCGCATTGTGATGAGCTCTAAACTAGATTATAAATATTTTGAGTACGAGAATTTAGTACGAGCAGCTTCTGATTAAGTTCAAAAAAATGATTCACAGATTTTTATACATTAAAACAATAAACAAAATGTCTCATTTTGATCCACTGACCATATGCTAAATCAATTTTATCAGAACCATCGAAATCTTTACACTTGCAGGTTACTCGTGTAATAGATACGCTGCAACAGAATTGGATGCGTAAAATTAATGGGCTAATATCATCCCCAGGAAGCGTCCAAGAGACATGATTTCATGATTAACTCGTACAGCCAGACAGACGATATCACTAAGTACACCAATAAAGAAATTATAGTTCATTCACTTTAGTTACATTTTAAATATATCATTTTTCAATTAAGCACATCATATCACATCACATCATATCAAATCACACCATATAACATCACATCACATCATATCACGTCACACCACAACTCGTCACACCTGCAATATTGATTAATGACGATGACTTCATTGCCAGATTCTACTACATTTGAGAATGATGAATTTTTGAACGAATAATCGTTCAAAAAGTAGAGACAATAAATCGTAAATTTTAATTTAAAAAAAAACGTACTTCTGCCTTCAATTTGTGACCTTAATATTTTTGCATCAGCATCTGCTCCAATCTCGGTCGAAGCTCATATAATGAAACGGCTGCAATTAGTTCGCCCCCTCCACGATTTCCTTAATTTCTGTTAATTCCTACACCCATCTACGAAGGCTTAGATACCATAAAGTTCTTGTACTGATCTTATTTTTGAATGTTTTTTTTTTTTATATCACTTATTTAAGGAAATAAGAGTCGAATATGGAAGGACCAAAATTTATTTTTCTGTTCAATTTTTTTTTCAAGTCTTACCCAATTCAAAAATTCACAAACAAGCGAATCACACTTTTATTATTCTTACTTTCATAAATTCACCGTTACCACAAATTCAAGACCATCAAAAACTGCTTCGTGCTACAACTTAAAAATAAATGAGTGAATCTTCAATAAAGAAAAACTCTAAATTCAACAGCATTAAAATATACATTTAACTTATATACCGAGACCATACCAGCAAAAAAAAACAAACGAATCAGTGCATTTTCCGGAACTAAACCAACTAAAATAAAACTAACTCTAAAATAAAAATACTGTTCAACAAGAAACTTGTACAAAAACAATTTACTTGAAAAAAAAAATAGCCAGTGAATTAACAAGAAGCTTGTACTATGTCAGTTAACATAAACATGATGGCCACCTTTCAATTTAAACCTCACATTCCAATTTACCTGGCTCGTTTTATCTTTAATGCCTGGCTGGTAATTATGCCGCCAGACAGTGGGATTCCAACCCCTTTTTACTCGTTGCTGATATCAGCTAGTGCTTCATAGGAGTACCTACGTATATTATTAAATTGTTTAATTTACCCTACCTGGGTTCTGATGTGAAATGGAGATACAACTTGTTTCGTGTCAAGAATAACTATTGTGTGAATGAAGTTGGATACGGAACATTGTTCGGACATACTGGTACAATGAATTGGAGGAAATAACTTAAATAAGGATAATATTTTTGTGTTCACCAAAAATCTAAAGGTACATCTATGTATGCATTTCTAAAATATTGATTTTAAACCCGTTTAATTGTTTTACTATAATTAAACTCGGCCAACAAAATATGTTACATCAAACAAAATCCAAATTAACACCAAGATATAACACTTTTTTATTGTTGTGCGCTGCAAATATTCTATTGTAACAATAACTATTTTATTCTTCCCCGAAAAATACTGATCGTGCACCAAATATTCCTGACTTCTTGGGGCACCTCGACTTGGACAGGTTAGGTTCGAAGGGCCCCTTCGTTTTAGGTTACTTTAAACCCTGTAGACAGAAATAGGAGCCCCGCGTAGCGGGGCTACGTCGTAAAACTAAAAAAATAAATGCTTGTTTTTAAAATTAGGTGTATTACTATTTTTACAAATTTGCAACAGTTGTTAAATAGATGCTCGTTATGACATATTTTAATGAACATATTTTGGTGCACATTCAGTATATTTGGTGGAACACAGGCAAAATAAGGTAAATGAAATGGGAATAAATTGAAGTACTTTTAAATACCATCCCTTAAATAAGGACATAAGAATTAGTGGAGCTCGTGGCTAAATAATAACTGCCACACGGGTCGATTTTTAAGGTTAAGCCGTGCTTGCCGAGGTTGGTCCGTGGATGGGAGACCATAATTACATACCGAGTTTCCTCCTTGCCTTGGAAAGGACGTTAAGCCATTGATCCCGGCTGTCATTAGTAGATCCTTGACAGTCGTTACGAGTAGTCAGAAGCCAAAAGTCTGACATCCATTCTTACCAAAGGGTATCGTATTACCCAGTTACTGGATTGTGGAGGTCAGATAGGCAGTCGCTTCATGTAAAATACTGGTACTCAGCTGCATTCGCTTAGACTGGAAGCCAACCTCAAGATAGTTTGGCAGATGATTAAGGATATTAGATTAAGTCTATCACATAGGACCTAAATATAACTGGTGAAAAGTGCGTGCGCTATGGGTATACCTCATGAGATTTAGGCCTCTGCCTAAATCTCATGAGGAAACTACTAGGACTAGAGGTTATTTTAATTTTACTATTAACTATACACATCAGGTTTAAATACTTCTATTCTAGCCAATTATTTAAATATTAGACATAACATAAACATAACATCAGGTGGCGTACCATGACGTCTTAAAACATTATTGTTCCATTCTTATTCCAGAGTGAAAAAGAGACGCAGCTATACAGGTCGTCTAGCTCCATCCCTTTCCCACTCTGGAATAGGAATGGAACAATAATGTTTTAAGCGTCATAGTAACCTCACAGGTCTAAAATGACTCGTTAGTACGCCATCATGGTACGCCACCTGTATTATAAAGTAACCCAAGACTTAAAAGTTGCTTTCACAATATTCTACAAACCCTACGAACATACCAAGACGCATTGGGTGTCTTTATCAATAAACATCTCAGAGCCAGCTAAAATAAATAGAATTCCTTTGATTTAGGGTGAGTTTAAAGAGGTGCCAACAAATAAGGCTGTTAGCTTCGAATCCGTAGTCGGGTCACGACGCGAGGAATCAAATGCACTTCCATTGCAAAGTACACTCGAGGTCAGAGATATTGAGACATCATATTATCGGTATTGGACAGTAAATAACGCGATTGATCCGGCTTTGTAAAATGAGTCTGTATTTTGTGTGAATATGAGGGTTTTGAGAAAAAGATTTAAGTCTAGAGCAATAGGTAGGTGACATATTAACCAGATTTGTGACTTTAAATTTTCAGTATAATAACTTAAATTTTATTAAGTAATAATACGAGTACCTATTACCAAACTTGAAAATAGTATGGTATATGTTTAGTTTAAAGCAGTTAATGTAACTATGTGTACAGTAAACATCGTAACATTTAAAATTGGGTGACCCCACATTGAATAAGAGGTTTTTTTTTCAAAGATTCTGTTTGTTATTTCGTTGGTTATTGAGTTAGTTAATACGATGGCAACAAATAAACCTGTTAGCTGTGTATCGGCAGTCTGGTCACGGCGACACATGGGATCAAGTGCACTTATACAGAGCGCTACACACGTAGTTACTGTCCGAAGATACGACATCGGTGTGTTGGTACATTGGATATTTTCTAAATTGTTTTATGGAAAAGATCAACTTGTGGAGATCGTTTTTCATTGCATACTATGAAAATTATGTGAGTTTATGTTGTTGTAAATTGGGAGTCCTCTAGACAAGCCATTGCTTATTATCTCTCAAATGATAAACAAGATTAATTGATTTGAATTGAAAAGTCGCATTTATGTAATAATAATCCACAATTAGGAAAACTAGCTTTTAGAAAATCTTTACAAAAGGCTGCATACGCCCCAGAAGGCCAACAAAAGTCACAAATAGAATTAAACCACAAATAACAGCACCAAATAAAACCGGAGACACAAGATATATCTCAAGCTGCCATCCCTCGTGCGCCCAGTTCACCTCACAAGAAAACCTTAGCAAAGTAATAAGAAAAGGTAGAAGTGCCCCATTGAATGATAACTCTGGGCCCTTTGTCTCGCGTCCGTCTTGACGAATCGAATTAAAAGGCTTATTGTGTCGACGTGACAGCAGCCCAGCCCCTCACCGACGCCAAGACTTTTTGTTTCAACCAAACTAAAATATTACAGGCCATTCACTAGATCCCACCCCAGCTTGGGGAGATTTGCTACTTGAATTTGTACTCAATTTTTAACAGGGACTGTTAATTAAGAGAGTTGCTCTTTATTGGCGAGAGCAGTCTTAATGCGTTAATTGTTGAAATGCAATCTCGGAAGGGAGTTTTTAATCATTTGAACGTCATATTTTTAATTTAGAAGTTTTTGTGTTTTGATTTTTGTGACGTTGTTAATTGATGGATTTTAATTTGTGGAGACTTTGATTGATATTGGATACCCCTTTTTTGTTTTTGATGTTTTTATTTTTTTTTGTTTCAGGCGTCCTTGCGACACCGGATGCCCTCGCCAACCGATCAAGGTAAAGTTCATAATTTTATTAATTGAAGGTTTCTTAAATTATTTACATTTGTTACAATGTATATTTTAGGGATGGAGTGCAAAATAACATCTTAATTCGATACCTCAAAATAATTTTCAATACATTCTTTTTTTTTTTTAAGTGCCAAACCGCCTTCGGTTTTACGACAGTTTATTAAAAAAAACTCTCTGGAATTTTCTTATAAAAAGAGCAGCACATTACTCAAAGCCACCATCATTTACCGGAGCCTTCAAGAAAAAACCTGGCACTTCCCTTGTACAACATGTCTTAATTATTCATTACATCCCACGACTCCTTGCAGACGCCAACCAAAAAGCGTACCATAAAAATATATACTAAAACGAACACGCACATTAATGAGGGCCGTGCAATATTTATACACAAGCTACCCTAATTGCTAGGGTGGAGAGTGGAAAAAATGGGCAATTTCACGTAATGTAATATGTATATTTAAGGTGAGGTTCCCAAACGCAGTAAGGCCAGGAATTTTGTCGCGGTTGTACTTATTACACGGAACCACTTCAAACGTCTTTCTACGTCGGCTTCGGCTATGATACGGGTGGGAAAGATGCTCTACCTTGTACTTACATTTTAGAACGTAATTCGATAATTTTTTGATGACCGGGAATCTGCATGGGAAACGTTGACTTTGTATTTAGTAAAACATAAGGCACTGTTGTTTACTTTAAAGGTTGTCTTTTATTAATTCATGTGTATTATAAAAAAAAAACATAACTAATATGACGCCGGCGGAGGTAGGCCTCGGCGAAGGTTGTGTGACGATCTGATCATATTTGCGAGGCAAACATGGACAGATATTGCACAGGATACAGAGGTTTTCCAAGAGATACGGAGGCCTTTGCCCAGGCATTGGGAAACATAATAGGCTAAAAAAAATATGAATAGTTTTCAAATAAAATAAGATTCTTATCTATCGACTCCACTTGTATTGTTTTTTTTTTCATAAAAAAAAAATATATATATTTCTCGTTTACTACTTTTTTCTTAAAGCAAAGTAGAGTAACTTTCCCCCGTACTACGCAATAAGTAGCCGGGATTTTTATTTTTTCAATATGTTTAGGTGCTCAGCTCGCTCCCCTCGCCGCCACAATTTCCTCTTGACGGAAGCCCTCAATCTAATGATATGGCTGTGTTAAAAAACACAAGGAAATTTAATAACGCCAAGAGCCCACGAGAGAAAACAAAGAAAATTTAATTTCGACGATTCCCACATGCTCAATATCGTTGAGAAGTTGCGCACTTGAACGTGAAACGTGCAAATTAAAAATATCCCCCTTATATATTTATATTTTAGGAATGTACTGGATTAGCCTGTTAATATGATTTTAATTGTAAAGCCACTTAATTGCTAGGACAAATCTTTATTTGCGCGGCCGATGCCGATGTATGAAACCGAGCGTAGGAAAAACCAACAGTTGAGCGTGCGGAAATCTGCATATCACGTTACGGGGACGGTAACCCTACAGTAATTATACGGGACAAAGCTTAAAACATTTCAAAGGTAAGCAAATTAGTTCCGTACTTAATGATCCGACAAAGCGCGTAAATCTTTTTAAAATGCGTGCCCGAAGTGTTTCCTCTTCCGTTGGGGTAAGTAAACAGTACGTTAAAAAACGTATATTTGCATAATCTAGGGGTGCACGTATGCAAATCTGTGGCCCGTACGGGAAAGGCGGTGAAAATTGTATCAAATTGTTCCACCGACACGTAGGCTTTGCCGGCAATTTGTCAAGCGAGCAATAATTATTTGGAGCCCCCGGCCTGAATGGCTGACAATATGGGCTGGCGTAAAGCGTGTCATTTGTGCTAAACATTATGACGTGTCATTTCTGCTTTATTTATTGCTGGGGAGTTCAGGAAACGTGTTAATTTTTGCTTTTTCAGTCACATTTCTCAAAAGTAAAAAGTTTGACTTACGTGGAGTCCTTAACGAAGAATAATGTATGTAGTCGAATGTTGTCAAACAGATTATTATTGAAAATTACTAACCTACCTATAAATTGTTTATTTAGGGATAATCTCTAATCAGATTAAACCCTTAAACACGCTGTAAAATCACAAAATTAAATCCAGAAGTCCACGTACACGAAATCCAAAAATCCCTTTCCAAATCACAAAATACAGGCAATCGACAAATTCCCACGGTTTTCAATAAAAACAAACCATTGCAAATGGCTGGAAAGGTCTCGAATTAAGCCGCGGGCTCACGGGCCGGACGCAGGCAATGGCCCGTCCCGACTGAAAAATGTTATGCGCCACCTGTGGCTCGGACGTGTAATCGTATGCGTTTATCTCTGCGGGAACGTATGCACTGGTCCTAGAGTCCGGATGTACCAACAAAGATGTAAGATAGGTTTTGATGAAGGGTTACATTTTGGAGGATGTAGAGAGATTTTGATAATATTTTCAAAGATGCAAAAAAAATTGTAGGACAACTGGGTTGTGTTGCAAATTTCTATTTTTTTTTCAAACCTAGATAAATTACAACTATAGTTATAAATGAAATAATTTAAAAAAATAAAATCAAATTGAGATATTTTACTTTTTAAAACTTGAATTTGAGTTTGAATTATTTTATTTTTTGAAAATATTAGGTTTCAATGTATCCCTTGAAGAACAAACATTTTTTGATAAAGATACGTGAAACTTTTCGGTTTAATGATTTTTACCCAAAAAGTTTCTCTAAGAATTTGAAATTGACTTGGTTGCAAATGGAATAGTTTCTTTACTGAAAATAAAATCCCTTTAGATTCAATCACTATGACACCAACAAGAATCTGTGCAAAAACATCCAGCACATTTTACATCCGTGCGTCACGTACTAAGCCATGCAGCCATTCAATTCCACACCAATAGCCCGAATTTATGCGACGCCCAATGTTCGGGCAATTATCATTCACGCAATGACTGCTCCGTGTCCACTCATCGCTCGGAGCGAGCCCTCGATACAGTCCCGCACCCGACCAATTAACACGCCCATTGCATCCTGCTCAATTGACCAAACGATTTATTGACTGACCACACTTTTTTACCTAACATTTTTATCATTTAACCATTTTTACCGAGCTCTCGAACAATTTTCCCACGGTTATGAGGTTCTAATAGTGAACCACGGTCCTTTATGAAGCCGAGCGAACACAATAACGATAAAGGTGAGCAGAAAATCCGGACAATAAAGCGTCGACAAAAAAGCTGAGTGAGGGCTAGTGCGGGCCAAATAGTTCGTGAAATTTCGGAGGGTCCCGTAGTTGGGGTACGCGCTGGACGGGACACTTTACGACGGTTCTCTCAGTAAACCTGCCCATTATGTTGGGTTAAGGGATCGCGTCCTCCAGTTATAAAGATGCCGAACGCTGGGCTAAGATTTGTAGCCGGTTTATGGATGTAGAAGGGGTTGTTGGATGCAGCCGAGGGTATTATGATCATGTCGAGTCGAGAGGTCGTATCATATCCAGGAGTCAACACGGCGAACATGATTGAGGACTTTCGAAAGGGGCAGCTCGGGAATACGGAAATACGATGCTGTTTTTCCGAATTGCAATGGTTTAAGTGGATGTTTTGTAGTAGTGAAATGGAATGTTTTTTTGCTTGGGATTCTTGTTAGTTATTTTATAAAATGGCAGCATTAACATTCGCTCAATAAAATACATTTATTTATCCATTTCAATTGTTACAGCCTTATTAGTTTTATCTATATTTAACTTAGTACCAAAATATGTTAACTAACGCATTTAACATTAACTCCAAAATCTGTTTTTGTGACTAACCAAATAAACACAGGGCAAAGGTCCATCGTATTTAACGTTTCCACATGAGCTACCTAACACCACGACGGCACTCAAAAGACTTCACTACATCCAGACACACAAAGTTGCCACATAACCGTTTCATTTCTAATCTAACCTCCCACACGAAACCCAGTCTTATCTCTCAGAAAATACAGTTTCGAATAGAAGGGGAATGTCTTTGGCAGCTGCAAGTAATGAATTGGTTTGCAGGTGAGACATCTAAGGCTAATTGTACACGGCAATCGTGAGCGTCCAGTACAAACAGAGGCAAGGTAAAGGCGTTTACAGGTGTTTGCCGACAGCCCTCACGTAAACAGCTCGGTGTTGGGTTCCTTTTGCGGCGCTCTGCTGCCAGCCTGATACTTTGAGACGAGTTACTATTGTTTGTACGTCTTATTGGGTACGGGCTTCTCTGTGTTGTGTGTTTGACTCTGTTTTGTAACTACAAAACTTTAATATCACTTGCAACTGCAAGTGATATTAAAATGGCAACTGTGTACGCACCTATTTGTATGTAGTGTTATATTTTTTTGGGAATGAAAATACGGTCATTCTTATTCTACAAGGTGTTGTTTTGCAACCTCGTCAAAATCGAGGAGGTTACCATGCTAATGATTCTCGACCGAAATCAATAATAAAACGGGTAAGTAATTTTCATATTTTGTTTATTATTTACGGAAATCAGTAAGTGTGAACTACCCGTGTTTTAAACGCGGCTTGTCTGATCCTCGTCCTATAACCGCGCTTTCACACATAAAAACAATATCCAACGTTTATTCGATCAGTTCTTATTCCCTAATCCACGTTAAGGGGGTTATTCTGATATACTGACAATTTTAAACAACCTAAAAAATCAGCGTTTATTAATAATTAAGTAAGTACCGTAATTTAAATGGATTATTTATGTCTTTTGTGACAACCTTCTGAATTTTGACCAGGATGCAAAACAACACCTTGTATATTGCATTGATTATGTGCAACGGCGAGCTTAACCCAGAAACATGACATATTTCTATATCTTGCACAAAGCCTAAATAGGCTTAGGGTACAAGATTAATGGGAAGTATCTTTAAATAAAAATAAACGAAAGACAAAAACTAAAAGCCAACCAAAAAACCTCGGACAAAAGTAGTTCCTTTAACAAAAGTTCGTAACAACGACTTGCAAACTTCCATACGAAAATTGACCGCAAAAGGTGAAACGGTGGTACAGTTCACCCAAAAACCGGGTGTGGTTACCAAGCGACTAGGTTGTGGTCACCCGCCCCACCTCGACACGTCTCGGTCAATCCTTTTGACGCTAACCTGTCGTGTGAAGTGACCCTTTGAGCTCTCACCTACGACCGCAAACGTTTTGTGTATTCAGCTTTATAGAGAATTAATTTGGTAAGATTGGGTGAACTCTGTAGGTGCGGTGGTTCTATTTTATGCCTGTGTCGGTTGATACTAGGTTTGCTATTGATTTTGCTTTTTACGTGTATTTCACGTTCTTCTCACAAGAGGTATTCTTGCTTGAGTCTGCTTTTCCCGATACTTAAACTTTATCTTCGAGGATTATGTGATGTGGTGATGTTACATTTAGAAGACTGCATCCTATTAAGATGCAGATGAATTCTATTTCAACAGCATCATCATTATTTATAAAGTAAGATATGTTTAATGCTTATAGGTTAAATATTTGCTGACAAAAGATGTATTAGCAAATTTTAACTAGTAGTGAAGTCAATTCCAAGTAACGCGCTTTCTTTAGAATAAAATAACATAATATGAGAGCGGCGGTGGCCCAGTGGCCCAAAAAAAACGTCGTGAGGAAACCGGCATGTCTTTGAACTAAAAATTCGAAGACATGTGACATCTACCAACCCGCACTGGGCCCGCGTGGTGGATTACAGCCCACTCCCTCTCATAGGAGAGGAGGCCTGTGTCCCAGCAGTGGGAACTTTATAGGCTAATGATGATGATGATGATGAACATAATATCATGCCTGTAATCTCCGAAGGGTAAAAAAGAGATAAGTCTAATAGTAGGTACACCCACATTTCGCCAGCGAGGCAAGCCTATTGTAATTCAGGGGCACAAATCTAGACTCGGTGGCTGCTACAGAAAAATCCTGATGAAAATACCCAATAACAGTTTTAACCGATCTGGGAATCAAAACCCCTCGTGCTCAGCAGGTGCGCTTGCGACCACTAGACCTTAAACTATATTACCTTTTTTTTTTTTGCGGATGGGAAATCATCAAATGACTTCTCCCGCTCTGGGCGGAGCGGGAGGGAGTGTCAGACTTGACTGACTAAAACCCACCCATGTTCCTTCTTAGCCCTTTGTGTTCCAAGGCCGCGGTTTCTTTTTCGAACAACCCGTAGTCCTGGCAGGCATCGGCCCTTTCGGACCCCTTCCGGTTTGCTGACATCTCCTTGAGGCGCGCGTGGAACACGTACGCGACACGGCCTGTCGTCATGAGACGGACGGACGGTGAGCTAGCCCATTACTCACCGTCCACAGGCTCGCGCCTACGGTGGCCGGGGGAAACTATATTACCTAACATTATTAAAACTAACATTAAACCATTAGGCCTTTGCTCAGCAATGGGACAGTACAGGCCAGTAAAAAAAAACATTCAACCAACTGGAATCCACTTGCCATCAACATGGTATTAAGATTTCAAAGACACAAATTCATGTCTCAACTGCTACTGTCCGCAAAACCATCAAATTATCGTCTTTTAGTAGCATAAAGCATAAAGTATAACATAAAGCCCAAGTACCTAAGCAAGCGGCTTTGGAAGTTCGCTCGTAGAACCACGGATCTTAGGCGCAAAATATGCAGTGCGCTGGTCCTACTTCCCTGCATATTACATGAGACCAAGTTTTGTCGATTCCTTCAATATTTCACTTGAAAATCCTTTGCTTTGCTGTATATGAAATTGAATAAGTTAAGTCAGTTTTATCGTTTGTGGTGAATGTGATCGCGAACGGGAGATGATGTAACTTTAATCTGAAAGTTGTTTGTAGTTCGCAGCATAGTTATCACGACGAACATTTACTGAAAAATGCTTGGAAATAAGCAAAAAGCATGCACAAACGTACCACTCTGCAAGTTCTTAAAGCATAATATAAGAATTGGAATCAAAGAAACGCTAAATCCAATTAAAGTTACTAAAGTAAATTAAAATATACAAAGCGAACATCAAATAATATTCGCTACATTTCCACAAAACGCTCAAACCTCAGAGCAGATACGACGAAACCTAATATTCAATACCGCTATCGACTAGTTAATAGCAGCATTGTGCTAGGACAATAGTTCCCACATCCAAGGAGATTGCATTGCGACTTAATTTCATTGCCTAATACACTCTCGTATTTGCTATCCATCCATGTTTGCGCGCCGTTCATTCTACCCTACAGACGTGGCTATATTTTCCTTTTGTCTAGACGAAATCTTAACGAATATTTAAGTAGTATAAATTAAACGTGAGGTTTGTGTGAGCACGTTCTTATGGATGACATGTTTGAAGAATTGTTCCTGGTTCTGAGTTTTTCTGTTCGAAGCAGAGAGTGCAAAAATAACAATAGCCAATTTAGACGCCTCAATAGCCATGATAGGAACAGAAAAGCCACATAACACACCAAATCTCATATAGTAACAACAAATGTAAGTTGGAAACGAGGGTGGTATCTCCAAATTGCTCATGTAAGACAAAATTAACCCTCGCCCACATTAACACAGATAAGTGTGCGAGCTCATTTGCGAGCCTTCCGGCTGGCGCTCGTTACATCTTGATATTCTTTACCCCTTCACCGATACCCGCACCACACGAGCAATAAATGGCGCGGAAGGAGTCGCTATCGCGCGGCCCGATATCTTCCATCCGAATTAATTTCACAACGCTCCTTCTCAGAAACGAACTAAGTTCGCGCACTTGTTATTTCGACGTGCAGCCGAGCGCGCGACTTCTAATCGCGAAGAGTCGCGAGATAAAATGGCGACCCGTAATTACCATAACGCGCCTTTCGAAGATATGTGGAGAATCTTAATGGTACAGTGGCTCCGTAAATAATGGGCTCTTATGGGAAAGTTGGTAAAGAGCACTGTTTCGTGTGTAATTTTAAGGGTTTCCTGGCTCACGTGCTTTTTGAATAATGTGCTAAATACGGAGCTGGCGGTAATGACGCTCGCGTTTGTTTTCATATAAACTTAGACAATAGATTCAAGTTTATGTTTGCTCCAATGGCATCCTTGTACGTTTGAATAATTTTAATTTTAGCGTGACAATACTACACTTGTATGAATTGGTACGTTTAATTGTGCCGTTTATCTTGTAGTGCTTGTTACGAACTTTCGTTGAAGTAAATGGGAACGAACTTACTAACCTTGTAACTCGTATTATTAATATAATTCCAGGACTGATTTGTTGATATACTGCTTATATATTGTTCCTTCGTTTGGGAAGCCGCATAGATAAATAGCAACAGCAGTTAATTATTGAGCTAAAATGCATCTATGAGCGGGCGCACAAAAGCGTTTCTGGTGCGATCGCGCTATCAGCCGCAGGATGCAGAATGTCGCGCGCCGTTCGCGATTACACGTGAGTTATGAGCTATTTCTGAATTGTGGTCGCCCGCGGCGCGTCGTGCGGTGCGCGCCGTTTCGTAGCTTCTTTCGATCCAAGTAATTAGCCCTTTATTTTAAACACCGCAATAATTGTCGCCTGCAGCGATACGTTATCTTGAGTAACTTTAGTAGAACCGTAAGGAATCGTTTTCCCCCGTGGAGAAAAACAGTCCAGTTTTCTTTGATTTTGAAGTCAAGCTTTTAGACAAATGAGTTTGATTGGCGTTCTAATGATGCTATGGGTATCTTGGTTTACCATGTGGATCGTTCATTACCAACTTAACTGAAAATACCGAAATACTTCATAATTCAACTGGCCAGAAAGTAGGTTTCGTTCGTATTTGATCCCCAGATTAGAAGCAATATGTATAAAATAGCATTTATAAATATGTAGTGCACCACATTAGACAGAACAGCCGTAGTGGCAACATTTGCTCACCGCCGTGCATTGTTCTGTATGCATATTTGCGAACTCAGCTAATACGTTTCAAAATGCTCGCAGCGTACACAAAACGGTGTACACCTCCGAACAAGGAACGTGTTCGCTCAAATTACAGGCATTGTAAATTAGGACCAAAAACAGTTTCATTTTCCACACGAGCGCTGCAGCTAATATTGTCTCACCCCTAAAATATGCAGCCTTACCTGCGGGAATTGCCTGGATATAGTGTAATTGTTGAATATACCACGTCGTTTAATCCCAGCTACATCTTCTGGAATGTTCGAGAATGCAGCCAAGATTTGCAGGCAGTCTGCGGCGAGGTCTTGGCCCCGGGCCTAGCACACTTAATACATGGCTTAACTTCACTTGGGATTTCTCAATGTGTCTCACTGCAAACCCGCTTTAGCGACACAGCTAAGCGCGCCTGTAAACAAACATTAAAAACTCGTTTACTTTCGAACCCTTTTGGAAAGAGTTAAAGTTGTAACGCCCCGAAACCTTCGAGCCTCCTGAAACTCAAGCTACTGCAAACAGCCGTGAGGCGTCGTAGATGAAATTGCAAAAATGTAAAAGAGCTAATGTTTGCTCACCTTAAACCCCTTCCCGACCCCACGTGCCGGCGTGACGAGCCGGATAAAAGGCTTTAATACACCCTCATCCCTTATTACGAAACTTGAAAAAGACAACAATATAGATCCAATGTGTCGCGGGCGCGGGCAATCATACGCGCATCAAAGGTGACGCGCCTGCGAGCTAGCCAAGTGTGGAGACGCCTTTATATAACGACGTTTTGTATTAGCATTCTGTATGGAAATGTCGAGTCAAAGGGCTACACGCGTTATGAGATCTCAAACAATACAGATTGTGACAATCCTGTTTCCTTCGCACGACAGGAAATGGTATTCGAATGTTTAATGAGAAGCCTCGGTTCATGTATCATAAATGCGGATTCCTAGAACGTCTGATTTTGCATTTTGTTACTCTGTTTGCGAATCCGTTTACTGCTTTGCTACAGCGGAAATTCCGATGTCATATTTTTATTCTCATGTGACTGAAACGCTGCATGCATAGAAGAGCAATTTTCATTTCCGGCAGTTCTTTTGTCGTATCATTCAATATTGATAAGCTGGTCCTAACAGCTTACACTTCGAAAGACCAACATACTAAAGGGACTAAAACTTTCTCTTAGTATTTTCATCCTCCTCCATACTCGTGGTTCGAACACATCAAGCAGTCATTACGGCCCTCGTGAAAAATCTCGGCGAGGCTGCTTTGCAAGTCAAAACTCCTTGGGGTACACTTGGCTCCTCCCGTCCCCGGGAGGTACCCGCTGCCGAGCGCGTGTGAACATTTTTCATATTGAGCTCCAAGATACAGGTGACGTGTTAAATGGCTCGATGTTTAAGATTCAAACAAGGGTAGGTGAGTATGTATGTGTGGAATAAGTGCTAGCTATTGTTTATCATATATTTGATAAAGGTTGTCAGTTATAACTTGACACTGGCTAAATGCACAAACCGTGCGAAGCCAGAAAAAAAAAAAAAAAAGGTTGTCAGTGGCCCGAAATTCTGACAACCAGTCTTACCAATGGGTATCGTATTACCTAGTACTAACTTTGTTATGGAGGTGAGATATACAGGCGCTCCATGTAAAATACTGGTATTCAGCTGCTTTCGGTGAGACTGAAAGTGAACCCCAAACGGATTAGCGGATGGTGATGACCGCCATGGCAACTGAGTTTCGCAACCAGTTGTGAAAAAGGATTTTTTATTCTTTCTTGGCAATTAGTTGCGATGGAAGTTTTTTTTTTTCCTTATTCGCAACCAGTTGCTAACAAAGAATACTTTTGCAGCCATGGCAACTGAGTTTCGCAACCAGTTGCGAAATTGGAAGTTTTATTCATTTGTTTTATACGGCGTACGGATGCGGCACTTAATATCGTGTCCTGCATGTCCTGCTGTTTGTTCATTACAGGAACTGATGGACGCTACAGAGGGCGTCAAACTAGTGCCTCAGTTCTAGGCCGACACAATTTAGATTGATCGACGCGCTAAGAAGAAGATACGGAGTATAATTATAGTAAGATTCATGATTCATCTCGTTAGTAGATTAATCTTGAAAACTTTATTTGAATAATATTGCCACCATTTTCCTGCAAAGGTTACACGTGGATTCAAAGTTATCACGTAGGCCAACATTAACTGGGTATAAAATATTAAAACATTGAACTTAATCTTACTATAGTTTTTGCGTGTCTGGAAGTTAATTACTTAAACTAGGTGATAGTTAAGTCCTTCGTGATTTAGTTGCGGAACTTTATAGTAATTTAAATTAGTGTGTTTTACTTCAAGAGTCCTGGCAATTCTTTTTAGGTGTTTTTAGGGTTCCGCACCTCAAAAGGAAAAATGCTTATAGGATCACTTTGTTGTCCGTCTGTTTGCCTGGCTGTCAAGACGCTTTATCTCGGTAACACGTGAAAGGTATCAATTTGTAATTAAAACCATATACTCAAGTCTACGGTTCGTTGAAGTCATGAAAAAAATCTAACTTGTAATAAAAAAAAAAACTTATATTTCGATTCTCTCAAGGAATTAAAAATTTGTAGTGTACTTGCCGTTGCCGCTAGAACTATGAAATTTGGCAAGTAATATTGTCTTATACTTTCCGTTCAGGGAAAAGTATGAAAAATGAACATGTAGTCGGGTTATTTGTAATTAAATCATAAAGAAATAGTCTTCACAAAATACAAATTTGTATGGAACCCTCGGTGGGCGAGTCCGACTCACCCTTATCCTGTTTTTTTTTTATTGAACTGGAACCGGTTACAACAAACGAACATAAAAATCACAAAACCTATCCAGGCCACTTTTGCATCTTATACCTGCATTTATAAGACACTAGCTGTCCCGCGCAACTTCGTCTGCGTCACATTTTCCCCGTTTTCGCAACATTTTTCATTGCTGCTCCGCTCCTATTGGTCGTAGCGTAATGATATATAGCCTACGTCCTTTACCAGGTTGAAATCTATCTTCTTGCCAAATTTCATTAAGATCCGATCAGCCGTTTAGTCGTGAAAAGGTAACAAACAAACATACAAACAGAGTGACATTCGCATTTATAATATTAGTATGGATTAGAACGAAGTCTAAAATAATATAAATAAGTAGTAATTACGAGCTGACAGCGTTGAGGAGGAGTTTTTTGACGCCCTTTTATAATTTGTTGTTATTTTAGTTATTTAATTATCTAGTTTTTAATTGTTGTAATGTGTATAGTTAGTTGCCAAGTTGTTAAATAAAATCAGTAGTAATTATTATCTTTTAATTTGTGGGAGTTTCTAAAAAAATACTCATAAACACCTCACAAATATGCCTAGTAAACGTAAATAAAAATTAATTTATACAATATTTTCCACTTTTTGGGTTCAGTAATGATCTCTGGGCATGACACGTCACAGGGCTACGCTTGATATACGTTCCCAAATGTCGGCACATCCAGAGCAGGTGTGCTTGTTCAACTTAGAAAATTAGCACACCGTACACTTTTAAATTGCCTACGAAATTCTCACTTTTAATGTGGGATTTACTTTTTTTGGGAAAATATTTTAATGGAATTTGTGAAGGTACGGTCAGCAGCAAAAGTCGCTGCACTTATCCAAAATTATAAGACGTCTTAGTTTTAGAACGATCCATATTAACAGACTGGAGTAAAATACATAACATTATTTTCATCAATGGTTACACAAATTCGCAAAACAATATAACATCAGATCACACTGACCAGTACAAAACTTAGTGTAATATTTATAAGTGTGAACCGACTTTTGATGCTGACTGTACTACGTACGTAGGCACTTTCAATAAAACGTTTGTTAACCTATTTTTTTATAGGTATTTATGACATACATTTACTGTATTATTAACAAGACTTACAGGGTCTCCAGATAATTTAAACGCACATCTTGTGTAGCTAGTTTTCTTAGCGTATCAAATATCCCCCAACAAAATAAATCGATGCAACTCCCATTGAAGTTGACACAAGACAAAATCCATTCCGCACATGTTACTCGACACATCGTTAAGGCGACGTGTACACCATTACATGAAATTATTCCGTCGTCCGCAGCCTCCGCAAATTGACATTCAATCAGTGTGCACCCACATTGTTTCCCTATCAATCCTTATTGGGAGTTGGCACACGCGCCGATATGCCGCCATCAAAACGCAATTTGTTTATGAAAATTTATTGTATTCGCCATTACCGTGGATTCTTTTCCCTTAGCGACCCCGCGGAACGAAATCACCTTATTCAATTCCCTTTTTGCATACATCACATACGGCGCCTCAGAGGGGAACATCGCGGGTTTGTCTGTACACGAGAATCGCGTTTGGGACGCGTGTTCGCTTCTTATTAGTCTGGATTGAATAAAGGTTTTTCTTATATCGCTTGGGGAAAGAATTCACGGTGTATACTACGTGTGATGAGATGTTTTAGTTGGTCTTATAGGTTTGGAAGGATCTTTTAATAATGTTATTTTTTTTTAATCTTTTAAATTCTATGCTTTAGAAGAGCGAATAAATTTGGAAAAGCTAAGATGATAGAAAAATGTCATGAAGTACCTGTTGCCCATAAAATTTAATTAAATAAATAAAAATCAGACTCAAAGCATCAAAGCGATTATGAAGGAAAACAACAGGAAATGTCAGCTGACATTCTGACAAACAAGCTGACGGCAATAATTCAAACCATAATGATCGGTACGGTTACACGTGCATTTCTTATCCTCCCAAAAGCGGTGACGAATCACCAGAAAATTTCCAATTCCGAATTCCGGGTGAATTCATTTATCAGCGTGGAATTAGCACGTCACACACGCTCGTCGATGGTAAGTGGAACGCGCGATATGACGCGCCTTCCCTTCTGTTTCGAGGATTTGCAAAAAGAATTGTCGCATATATCACAGTTAATAGGGTGCGGAGAGAGCACTACTTATGTCTAATGCGACAAGGAAACATGCTTCCCGCCCGCACGCACGAATACATTCCCAGAAACTGGATTTTCAAGGGCTATAAATATGTGAGAGAGCCAAGCTCCTGCTTTTTGAGAAAATATGAAAATTATGCTCTTCCATAATTCATTTGTCGTTTGTTGCATCGATTTCGTATTAGGGATGTTTTTGTGATCGTGGATAATTTATATGTTGACGTTAGTGGGGTCTAAGGTATAAGTGGGGGATGGTTTGTGCACCTGTAGCGATACAAAAATGTGACATTAACCCCTTTTGCCTTGACATAACAGTAAAGCGTGACGTGGTCGTAAACACGGCGGGATGAGGCTTCGTAAAAAGGAATGAGGCGGTAAATATGGACAGGCGATGTCTTCGCAGCGGTAAAATGTCGGTAAAAACTGAGAAGATGCTCTCACCACTGCTTGGAGGGTGCAAAGCTAATTTTTTTATGGCTATTTTGTGTATCACTTGACTAGCTAAAACATTAACATTGTTATATCGTAAATCTAGCATCGGGATAGTAAACTTATCATTATCTTTAAGTCATCAATGATGCAAAATGACTACAAAGTAAAACGTATTAAAACATGCGTTCATAGTAGTAGCAGGCTTTAAAGCTTATGCACGACGATAAGAATATAGTTCGCTCCTAACTTATCCGTTTATAAAACAAAAAATGCTAATACCCAGCCGCATGAATGAAAATCAGCCCATAAAAATGTATCACAATTATTTTGATATATCGCCAAAGTTTATCGCCCTTTGAAGATGTTCCTTAAGTCTATAAATTAAGGCCAAGACGTACCGCAGCCATAAAACCTAATATACGTAATCTTTATTTCTTACACGGGGTTAAATCAGCGGATTATGCTAAATACTTGGTATTATTGCGTATGCGACGTTCGCATACCTAACTAGAGTTTATCAACCGCCCCTACAAAAGCTGTTATATTTTCAACACATGATTATGTAAAAGAATTCCGAGATTCGAGACTTCTACGTATGGGGAGGACGCGTCGTTAAGACGTGACGTCTCGAGATTTGCATCTTTACCACTCTTTTGTGGGGTGTGTTTTCTCACGATAATGCTAAATGTTACGTCGTAGCAGGGTAATATCAAAAATAATTGTACATTCAGACATGCTGAAATGTCCATGGTAGGTCCTATCGAAATAATGCGTATATTTTATAAAACCAGTTATGATACGTAGACATTCAGAATTAGAGATGAATAATATGAATTTCAGAGCATAATAAAGCATGTAGTTTTTATAATACACATTATTGTTTGGGGATATATCACATTTCTCCCATGTAAATAATGATGTCCTCGAAGACTTGTGCGTTACAAAAATGCCACTAGTTTTTTTGCGTGCTACAATCTCATTAATTCAAGCTAAAAATGAACTTCAGTATTATAAAGGCTATCTAGATCCTGCTTTATTTTTTGAAAATTATAAAGAAATAGATAATTTCCTTAAATCAAATCCGCGTCCACGATTTTTGTCATTTTTGTTATTCTATTTTGTAACACCAATATTTGATAGTTTTTAAAAAGTGGAATCGGCAACACGATGTTTTTTGTTAGCAGCTAATCACGTAGCACTAACTAGTGACAGTCAGCCATTTTGCAACGTGCGTTTTTCTGAGTGCAGTGTGCCTAAGTCAGTGGTGAATTTTTTCAACAATAATACTTTCCTTTTGTGTGCTGGTCTGTTCAGCACCTGGTAAGTTATTTATTTACTTTTAGACCATTTAAATATTGTATTACTCTCGTCTAAATCAAAAATAAACAACAATTTTATCTAAGCAGCTTTATTGATTTTTAATTCGTTCGAAGTTATATTCAACACGTGTTTTATATTCCTTTTTGTTACAATTTGTTACAAAGTTTTGTTACGTAACAAAAATGAGTTAACAAAAAGGAAGTAAGGATGATTTTATACTGCTGAAAAATACGTCACACGTGTAGTTTATTACCAAAAAAAAATCTAGCAATGCTTTCACCTTACCTACTAGGAATAGTAAATGAAAGGAAAGTATCAATTTACTAATGTTATTTTTATAGTTTTACTCGTGTTTACCCAACTTGTTTCAACCGGCCGTGCCATCACCGCTGTGTTTTGAGTTCATGACTAAGATCTGTTCGATATTAAAACTAATACTTATGGCAAATAATTAATGAATACGTTAGTAAAATGTCTAATCCTACCTGACATCAAATTAATCATGTCTCACGAAATGTTCTTAATACGAAAATATGTGAAATATTGCTATGTTTTTTCTAAAGTTCGCTTTTAATCCCAGATAGTAATCTAAGATTTGTTCTAGAAAAAATGCCGATGACACCTGCAGAACGACAACGCAATTACTGAGGACGACTGAAACAAAACGATCCTGAAAAATATGAAGAAATTCGTAAAAGAAACTTGGAAAGAATGTGTGTTTGTGATTTAAAAGTTTTTATCAAAAGCTGTTTTTTTATTATTATTATGTTCAGATGAACCTATCCAAGTTGTATCTAACTAGTTGAGTTATTATGTGATTGATCATAAAAAATAAAAAAAACGGAAACCTATTTTGTTTTGATCATAGTGTGAAATTGCCCGATTAGTTCCTTTTTGTTTCCTTTTTGTAACACTTTTCATTTTTGTAACGAAATTCATTTTTGTTTCTTTTTGGTGACTGTACAATTTATTTTGATATTACCCAGCAACGTATCTATGTGGATTTTACTGAGTGTTTGTAAGTCTTAAACAAAACTTCTATATAGATTTATGTTAAGACATAAAACATTATATAGGATAGAAAACATTTTAGGTTTGAGCGTTCGCATTATAGCTGTATAATTAATAACAGAAGCGGTTAAAAACAAAAAGCCTTGCTAATATTAACAGACACATTCACTAACAAAACAGCTGTCCATTCTCCCAATTAGAGCCATTCTAAATAAAAATCCAAACGAAGTTTTAAACGACGTTTCGCCGAACGTGCAGCAAGTTAGAGAATAATTGATGAACTACACTATTTCAGACCGCTACAAATGGTACAATACAAGGCTTTCCAACTGTCGGGGTATAAAAGACCGATTTGTTGGTAGTTGACGCTTGGAATGGTTGCTATATTAGGGTTGACGTACTAATTCTGTACCACGTACGTCAAAATGAGACAGCTGGTTTGTTAGCACACTGCTTTTATTTTGAATTCAGGTCTGTCAGCGAAATGTAACATTAATAATTTCTGTAGTTGCGTACATTTTGTCTGAGCTGCCTACATGCAAGTCAATTAGAACGCAACAAATATAAAATTATAGTTAACATTTCATTATAGAATGACACTTGTACATCCACCCTTAACAAACGTCACGTAAGGCCGCAATACTTTCAAGGGTGTGACGGTACATGAAAATATATGACAAGTTAAAGGAACCTACAGAGCCTAACTAGCCTAACATTCCCTACGACCCTAAGCCCTATAAGCCCTAACCTACCATATACCTAGTATGTGATAAATAAATATATAAATAAGTTCAGGATGTCTGCACCATGCGACCTAAGGCTACAGACGGAAAGTAGATAGGAATACCAGGTTCGGGAAGGGTACACTCACTGCCAATCCCGCAGACTCACGAGACTGATCAGAGATGGCTAAAGGTGTCTTGGCCACAGTGAGGGGTAATGAGACAAGAATATAAAATTCAAATCTGATTTATTTACAAAATGTTCAGCTTATATACTACTTTTTCTTAACACACACTATTAAACAAACTCTATGTGTTCTATGCGTGTAAACTGCAACCAAATCAGTCTATTAACTGGGCCGCGCGTGAGCCAGGCCGAATGCTGAGTCAATGTCCAAAGGTAATCATTGAACAACACTAATAATCCCCCTTCCTCAATCGAAATAAAGAGTCAAATCCACCGTCTATCCAAACGACTTCCTCGTCAAGTTAATAACACAAAACAAATTACCAACAGAATCTCTTGCAGCACCAGAACAATTAATCAAAACATAGGGCCGTTGAAAAAAATGAATAATCCTACCGAAACGGAGTTAAGTCATTATTATTATTTAAATCTTCAAAATTACTCGACAAAACTGCGCTATATAGATATAAGACTGCAATAACCCATTTGGGAGGATAAGAAAAAGGGATGGTAGTCATTAGCATATAATGACAGTAATTAAAATACACAAATAGAGCTATAAAGGAGGTTGGGCGATGAAGGGTTGTCTTCGTGATCGCCTGCGTGAATTTATACATGGCAAATATTTTGGTAGCGGCTTCGGCTGAAGAATTAAGAACAGCCCTGTTTAATTTATTAATTAATGGAGCCAGTGTTGCGGAGCCGATGATGGCAACACTGCTGAGCGGAACTGATTAGTCTATAAAAGCAAATGGAAAGTAAACATTTTGGGTAAGATATAGAGAAATCGGATCATTAAATGTTGCATGTGCGCAAAAAGAAAGCTCTATAAGAGGTATGATGATTATTTATAAGCTTCATGAAAAAAAAAAAATACTTAGCAGTTTTATTTCGATCATTCGATCTTGCAAAATGAACACAAAATAAAAAAACGACTTTAGAATAAAAGAAAAAATACGTAGGTATTACTCTACCAACCGCCATACCAAGATGAAAAAATTATCACGTAAATCGCCGCAGTAATCACGAAGAAAAAGGTGTCCATATATAAAAAAAGATGCTCCTTCTTTTTTAGAAGTCGGTCAATAATACGAATACACGCGTCCAATTAAAAATGACAAAACGCTACTAAATGAAAATTCCTAATCTACTGACCCTCAAAAGCTGAAGGTAACACAAGCCACGTACAAATTGTGACAGGCCCGGTGATGGGCAAGCCTTTCACTTGAATTATTTCAATTCATTCCTCGTCTCTCGCTCCACCGCCTCTCAGACAATGGCGGCTAATTACGAGATGTAAGGCTTTATTAACGCAATCGCGTGGTTATTAACATAAAAAAATAATATTTACTGAGCCCGGCGCCGGCGAAAGTGCTTAATTTACGAATATTGCGGCATTACTCCCGTCTCAACCCTTCTTACAAATAATTGCAGCGATGTTACGCCAAGAGAGATGGATAAGCGTCAAGATTAAACCTCATCACAATTACTCTGAATAAGATTTAGAATTCTAATGACTGACATTACACATTTCGAGAAACTTTTCCGAATCTTCAGAATGCAGCGGTGCTTTAATATTCCACACACACATTCTAAATTTGATTTAACGGTCTTAAATAGTCCCTTCGCAGATTGCCTATTGATATTTTAATGAAAAGTCGGTCCCTTCGTCGATTCAAAAACGTCAATATTAGCATATAAATAGCGAGTAAAATATGACATCAGCATTTTAATTTTTCTATATTACGAAGCGATTTACAAATTAGCGGGTAAGAAAATCGCCGAGGAAGCCTTGAGAGGGTCGACCTGCCGCAGATGTTCTATTTAAATGTAAATTTTCCACCGACACGCCGACGACACGGATGAAAAAAATAATTTAGAATCAAAATATTTGACAGCACATCACAATCATTTGTAATATTAATAAGTAGAGCTTAATTTAAGCGTCCCTTTGTAAAGTGGAGCATCTTATTTTTGCACAGAATAAATATATTTTTCCGGAAAAACGAAAAGTTTTCAGGAAGGAAAAATTAACAAAATTTGACAGCGGTATTTAATCAACGCTCACAACAAACACTACGGGAGGGTGACAATTGCACGCACCGGATGAAAAAAAAGAGAAAGTATTCTTTTCAAGAAAGGGCAACAATGAGAGAAAGAATTACGGGAAGGACCTCGCCGGAAGTGGAAGTGACAGATCGCCGTCATGGCCGACAATGGTGGAAAGTCACACCTCTTGTTTACGGGACGTCGAGCACGCTTCTGAATTAGCTATCATTTACTTAAGCACTTTATATAATTAAGTGAAGCGGCCATTACTGTCACGAGGGTCGCCATATTCTTTTCATTGCCGTCTCTAATTGCACCTATTAGTTGGGCGGGCGTTAGTTAGTGGACATGTGTGAACGTCGGTTTATTTAGACGAAGGTTAGGGCACGAACAAATACGCCTTTGAAAATTTTATGTTTCTTAAAAGACTTCGCCCAGTGTCTCTTCAATTTTGTGTTTTTTACCTAACACAATATTATTTTTTTCTGTCTGACCTTTCTGAAGCTTGCAATGCTAATGAATGAAAGATACGCATGTAAAAAATCATGTTCATGTTTTCCTGGCAAAAATCTGTAAATTATGAACACAAAACATCACATTGGAAGTCTACATACTATTACCCTATATTGTGTTCTATGGAGGAGCTCCTGGCTAAATAATTACAGCCGCACGGGTCGATCTTTAAGGTTAAGCCGTGCTTGCCGAGGTTGGTCCGTGGATGGGTAACCATAATTACATACCGAGTTTCCTCCGTGCCTTGGAAGGCACGTTAAGCCGTTGGTCCCAGCTGTCATTTGTAGATCTTTGACAGTCGTTACGAGAAGTCAGAAGCCAAAAGTCTGACATCCAGTCTTACCAAGGGGTATTATATTATCCAGTTACTGGGTTGTGGAAATCAGATAGGCAGTCGCTTCATGTAAAATAATGGTACTCAGCTGCATCCGGTTAGACTGGAAGCCGACCCTAAGATAGTTTTGGAAAAGGCTAGGCAGATGATGATGTGTTCTCTGGACTGTATAATTATCTGAATAGTTTTGGAGGAATACAAAACTAAACAGCATACTATCTATTGCTATCTTTACTTCTAAGAAATAGTCTACACAAAACGTAAAGAACAAAATGTTTCAAGATTTTAATATTACAATACAAATATTACAACACAATGTTCTCATCAAAAATACTCTGAAGCCGCCATTTTAAATCTACATTAATCCCCTTTGCATCTCAAATTAACGAATCGATCATAATTGATTAAGTACAGCGGCGCGCTAAGGAATCCCACAAAGGAGTCCATTCGTACTACTGAGCAAAACAAAAACAACACTCCCTCCCTTTTTTGACCGACCGAAAGCGAAATCTGGCTTTGTTCATTTACTCGGTAAACCGATAATTTCATTAAACAACAAAGTGGGACTTGTCGGGAGTTTTGTAAACACGGCAAGAAGCCAATGTCCCCTAAGATGGGAAATTCATTTGGAGAAAAAATATCTTGTCTTAGCACGACGCGGCGAATTAGGAATCCACGGGCCCCTGCTTGTTTGCACCATAAAAAGTGGTGAAATTTAATTAAAATCAGTGCACTGATTTCAGTCTTGGAAACATCCAATCAGGTTTAATTAAACGAGACGAAAAAAGTTGGGAGTATTGTGAAAAAATCTCGAAAATGTACCCAATCAAAATTACTTCACTATTCGATGAAAATCGAGCTCCTTAACCCTTGCTCCACCGAACAATCCGGTTAATATCGTAAGCGTAACCTAAAACGGGTGCATTCCGCACGTTAAAAATATCGCGGAGTAATTTGGAGCATTCGGGCGGGCTACTCGCATTAAAGTTAGGTAGCGGGCAAATTAAGCCGAACCCCCGATATATTGCGTTTGTTCTTTTGATGCCGCCGGTGAAGGGTTAAAGCCAAGAATGCTTTGCTTTTTATAGTAAACTCAATAAACCGGGGGCTGAAGTTGTAATACGCACTTTATGAGTATAGACATGTATGTAAGTACCTATATTCACTCATACGGTTTTATCATTACATATAAACCTGAACAATCTGTGCAATACCTAATGGTTAATATTGGTTAACTGGCTAGGTAGAATATTTGTAAAATGATTTGCTCTAACACGTGGCTGGACTATGTTTATCTTGGTGTTAAAGATGTCGAAAATATAGATGTTATAAAAGCGTCAGTCTGGAAAAAATGGGCAATTTTAAATTCAATATATAAATTATCCACACACGGGTATCCACAAATACCCGTTATACAAACCCAATGAATTATACCTCAGTCAGGTAATTAGACCGAAAATACCATTAAATTAATAAATAAAAAACAGGAGCAGGCCCCATCGGCTCTCGGAACGACGCATGGGCCCCTCAGTCGAATAAATTTATGTAAAAATTTTCATTAATATTTTTGAGGCCGACCGTCCGTTCGCCCTTGGGAGTGAAAATCGAGTTCGCGGTCGCGATGGAAAAATGCAAACCGAAAATTATGGGGTCCCTCGCCTTGTATTTGCTTATGAATACCGGTACCTGTACGACCCCACGTCGTGAAATATAAATATACGACACGATACGGGAAAATAAAATTAAAACAACTGCGGAATCATGTGAGAGTCGATTGTGTAAAATGTATAATGGAGGATAAAATGTAAGTGACCTTTTTCAGGATAGTTTTTCGCTCGCCCTCGTCCTTTAAATCTGTAAGTACACTATGAAAAACGCCCCTCGCAGGATCTTGCGAGATTATGAAAGATTTGTGAGTGGTGGAGTGGTGCCCGCGGCCGGTCGCACTAAGCTTAAGAGATTTAAATCGCTCGCTGGCCCGGAATGCCAGATACAAACAGATTTCTTACTGCCCCGAGTTTGTAGAAAATGATATCTTGGAACGAGTGTACTCAAAAGTTTGGGGTAGATAAACGCATATCTGTATGTTTTATTGCTCCTTTGGACTGCGATATCTTGTAGAAAGGATTTAATTTTTATTTGGAGGTATTTCCACTGTGTGGACTATGTTACATTTGAATTAACTGTTATTTTTAGCAAGTTTTGAACCTACCAAACAAATAATTAGAATGGCTTAAAAATTATTCCTTTAAGTACTACTTTCTTTACAAAAAACTCAGCCTTGTTCAAAAATAAATTCTGCATCTTTCCATGTAATTCTAAAAGTACCAGTCAACTTATTTCCTTTCAAATATATATTTTCCAAAGAGATTTACTTACCTTGAGTTAATATCCCACTTCCCCGCCACAATGCAAGCGAAATCTGTAAGCGATATCTCAGTGAAACCTGTAAATCTTTCGGGCATTTTTATATTCAGCGAATTCTCCCGGAGAGGGCTAAGCAGGTCGCTCGCACCAGCGCCTAGAGATTATATCTTGACGTTTGATGGATGAATGGTTATTGGAACTCAACATTTTTATCATTTTGATACAGTTGGCCCAAGGTGCGGTAGTTCTCTTGATACGTTCGCTGCAGGGGACATAGTTTACTGAGGTTTACACATACATTTTTCAAAGTGAGCAAGTTTTGTATGCTTTGGTTTATCGGTGGGTGTTTAAAATGTTTTAAGATTGAATGCAGAAACGATCGTGGTGGATTGTTGGTAACATGTTCAGTGGCAGGACAGAAAAGGAAAATTTTACTAGAATAAAACTGGCATAACGTAAATAATTATGATAGATTTAGAGCCAGCATGTGCTAAGAATGCTCATGATGAAATTTACCTCATCCATTGCCCTCCTCAATGGAAAGAAGAAAAAAGTTACGTATTTTTTTAAACACACTTTTTTACGCTCAGTACAGTATACAGTTATAAAAAAAAAAGTTCTAGCCAATCAGATAAAACTAGTCACAAACTTACAATCATAACTCGTATTGAAATCAATGTCGATAAATCAAAATGATGTATGAGTTCGCGATCCAATGCTTGTCGGGTGTGAAATATGTAAAATTGGCAATGTTCTTAGCGTGCATTGGAGCGGCTGACACCGCGGCCCGCCGTTTGCACTCTTTACTACACCCCTATCTCACACTTCATATCACGTACGGTGTGCAAAATAAAGTGTTTAGTTTATTGTGTAAGGGGTATTTTGGGAAAGTATTTTGAGTGTGATATTGAACATAAAATTATAGAGATATGAGTCGCTGATGTTGCTATTGCCCAAGTAGTTCCACGCGCGCCTCAAGGAGATGTCAGCAAACCAGAAGGGGTCCGAAAGGGCCGATGCCTGCCAGGGCTGCGGGTTGTTCGAAAGAGATACCGCGGCACTGGAACACAAAGGGCGAAGAAGGAACATGGGTGGGTTTTAGTCAGTACAAGTCTGACACTCCCTCCCGCTCCGCCCAGAGCGGGAGAAGTCATTTGATGATTTCCCATCCGGAAAAAAAAAAAAAAAGGGGTATTTTGGGAAAGTATTTTGAGTGTGATATTGAACATAAAGTTATAGAGATATGAGTCGCTGATGTTGTTACTGCCAAAGTGGTGTTAACTTGGTACTACGTGATTTTTTATTGAAGTTACAGTAATATATCTTAAATTACTTTTAGTGTTCTCTCTTCTAGCGTATTACATCTGCTTTTAGAAGTCTTCTCTCATTTCTTCCACTCTTTAAGGTAAAGCGCTTGTAATTCATAATCCAAAAAAACAAGCTCTTGTAACAAATTCAAATATACCGCTACCCTCAACAACCAGGCCTAAAACAGAGCACACGTTTACCTTTTTCCTAACCCTACACCATTTTTCCAGCCACTTTGGCGCGCATCATAAGCGATATGTAGAGAAAAACGCGTGCCACCGTTAGCAGAAACATATCAATTCAATTTGAACCCGAGGTACCCGTGAAATAGGGTTGTCCCGCTAAATCATTGCACCTACCCGCGATAAACATCACCTCTCTGTTTTATTACATATGACAGAGGATTTTATTTCAAGTGAAGTTTTCGGGACTTTAGCGGTTTTAGGTGTCGTGAATACTTTTGGAATGCAGATCAAAATTGCTAACGTATTTCTTTTGTATGTCTCCATGAATCAACACTGTCATTTATTTTTGTTTTGCTTCTGTGAAATATTCTTAACTGTGCATGCTACGTGTTGAACTTGTATCAAAAGACCAAACTATTTCTAACAACAGACAACCCTAACCTATATAAGCAAAAAATATTAAGCAGCTCTTAAAATTCATACATTCTTGCACAAAAACAGCGTAAGCAACATTGCTAGTTAAGCTTGTAGTAAAATTAACCCGCCCTCACTAATAAGACCGAAAGACCTGCTTCAGTAAAAATTCAGCGCGTCATTCGAGGCTGAGTGGATATAAAAATTAAAAATGCACACGAGCCCGTAATGCCTCAAGGAAAATATGTTAAACCGGGCGAATGTTTCGTGAAAATTTAAAAGCACTGTCCTTTTTTTCTTTTAACAAGCCTGCTATGATTTTTTTTTCTTTTAAATTTTAAATTGCAATGTTTCAAGTTTTTCGTGTAAATATTTCAATCTGTTTCACTTAGCGAGCCTTTGTTGTCGGTTTTACACTGAAAATTAACAATTGTATGAAGTTTAACTTCTGTTAGACAACACAACACGCTGTTTCAGTACTAATTCCCGGATTCCACAGGAACAGTATTAATTTCAAGCATGAAACTTAATTTCGCTAAAATAAAACCACACATGTTACACCGAACGAACGAATGCTCGACACATGTACCGATAGATAGCTACCGATTTAATATCCCACTCATAATTGAAGCGAACGTTCTTCCGAACCCATTACTGGGAGCTCGTAGACTAGTCGAGGCTTGGCGAGGTAATGAACTCACATTATAAATGCAACGAGGCATCGCCTACGATGCACCGGGAACACTCTGACGCGAAGAATTAATTCATTTGCATGTAAAACTTCACCTACGGCACGCTCCTTAAGATTAGGTATGAGATGCTGGGTCGATATTGGGCTTGCTTGTTTGATGGATCTGAAGTTCTGTTGTTTTAGATAGCTGTGAATTTTTTTTTTTTTAGGGTTCCGTACCCCAAAAGGAAAAAACGGAACCCTTGTAGAACCACTTTGTTGTCCATCTGTCTTTCTGACTGTCAAGGGTCTTTATTTTGGGAACGCGTGGAGGTTTCGAGTTAAAATTAAAACTATATACTCAAGACTGTAAAAAATCAAACTTCTAAGTTAACGTAAGGCCGTTTATTCCGCAAAAACGTATATTTCAAATTCATTTATTTCGTGAGCACAGGGTACATACATACAATCGATGTTCGACACTCTCAAGGGAATCAAAATGTATAGGGTACTTTTCCGTTGATCTAGAACTATGGCAAGTAATATTGTTTTATAATACAAGTGCAGGGAAAAGTATGAAAATTATACATTTGTAATTAAATCATAAAAAATATAGTCTTTACAAAAAACTAATTTGTACGGAACCCTCGGTGGGCGAGTGAGACTCGCACTTGTCAGGTTTTTTCTTATTTAAACAGAGTACCTGACTTATCCGAGGTCATGCTGGTCCTAGGAAAACAAAGCGTCAGGTGCATGCCTAACACCTGCTGAGCTGGACTCCCATTTGGTGCAACCTTGAAACGCACACCGCACCTTGTATACTCGTTATTTTATTTGAAGTATGTCACGGTGTTACTATAACTGTTTCGTAAATTATTCGTAAATATTTTTTTCCTTTTTTTGTATATTGGCACCTTGTTAGGGTTCTGTACCCAAAGGGTCAAACGGGACCCTATTACTCAGACTTCGCTGTCCGACCGTCCGTCCGTCCGTCCGTCTGTCACCAGGCTGTATCTCATGAACCGTGATAGGTAGCCAGTTGAAATTTCTACAGATTATGTATTTCTGATGATGCTATAACAACAAATACCTAGCGTGGTGATATATAGCTTATGTCCTTCCCCAGGTTGAAAGCTATCTTCTTGCCAAATTTCATTGAGATCCGAACAGCCGTTTAGTCGTGAAAAGGTAACAAACAAACAAACAAACAGGGTGACTTTCGCATTTATAATATTAGTATGGATGGTTCGGAACCCTTCGTGCGCGAGTCTGACTCGCACTTGGCCGGTTTTTTTTTTATATAGGTATATTTATGTAATCTGTGTCATTTAATTGTGCTTCTGTGTGTTGTGCTATGTCTTTTGTGTGCACTGAATAAATCATTTATCTATCTATCTCAAAGGTACTTTTAAACGTAGTTTAAAAACATCCCGTAAACCCCGAAAGAATAGGCAGAGGTGTACCTACATAATAGTACACTCACTTTACGCCAGTTATTTTTAAGACCTATGTAATAAGGGCGAGCCTATTGCCATCAAGCGGGCTCAAATCCAGACGTCGTGGCTGCTATACTGAGAAATTCCTTATGAAAAAACCCAATAACTGGTGTTACCGAGTTGCTTCACAAAATCGGGCTGTGTTCTTGCGTAGACCTCATTTATTGTACACCCCAGTGGTAGCCACTATGTACAGACGGAACTCGTACATGGTGAGAGCGAATCATATTATGTACAACCTGCCAGGAAGCTGTGATCGACATTTTCTATACTAGTTTTAATAAATTGAAGAAAATTTTATGTGATTGCTTCTTCGAGCGTAAAAAGTTATTTTACTGTTTGGTGTTATATACATAAATTATCTATTATCTATTTTCTGTTTCATATATTTTAATTACTACATGTGGGAACTTGTAATTGGCCATATCTTGTTTAAACTATTACTAGCTGTTAGCTGTCGTAAGTTTTCCTAAAAAAAAACAGTTTACCCAACCCCTCATACTCAGCAGGTGGACATGTGACCACTAGACCAACAAGCAGTCGTAGTTCCTTTTTTAATCACTGACAACAGTTAAGATACATTATTGGTACATATATTCATAAGATCACCCTCCTCCATCCACTCCACACAATCAAATTATGCCCTCAACTTCACTTACAAACAAGCAAACAGACGTCTTTCCCGCATACTTTCAGTACGTAGCAACTAAGTCCGCTTAGTTCGTTGACTTTTACCACTAAAACCTCATCTAGACACCTGCATTACTCGGCTCCTCTTAATGGGATCCCGGCCCCTTCGGGAAGCTGCTCCTAATTCCACGTACTCCAGTTATGGACTTTTTACAGACACTCGCGACTCTCTTGAGGACAATCGGATGCAAATGGTGGGAGGAATTCCGCTAAACGAGATTCGGTGATTGAAAGCACTGGGGCTACGATTTTTACAATTTGTGGGAATTCGTTTGATGTATACAAGGTGTTGTTTTGCATCCTCGTCAAATTCAAGGAGGTTACTAGGCTACTGATTCTCGTCCCGAATCAATAATAAAATGGGTAGGTATTTTTTATTATTTTTCTTATTTACGGAAATCGGTAAGTGTAAACCACCCGTATTTTAAACGCAGCCCGTCTGATGCTCATCCTATAACAGCGCCTTCACACATACAAACAATCTCAAACGTTTATTCGACAATTTCTAATTACCTTAACCACGTTATTCTGATATACTGACAAACTTAAACAATCAAAAAAATCTGCGTTTTTTAATAATTAACTAGGTACCGTAATTTTAATTGATTATTTATGTCTTTTGTGACAACCTCCTGATTTTTGACGAGGATGCAAAACAACATCTTGTATTAAGGATGTCGAAAGTGGGTACAGGAAAAAGAAAAACAAACATAACCAAATAACTTTTCAAGGCCCTGTTTACAAATTGTTCCTGCTGCCTTTTAGTTTAGATACATTACTAGTTTTGTGTCTTTTCCTTATTTACGTTCAGTCCTGTTTTTCCTTTGCAAAATGAACTGAACTTAACTAACTTCTTAATGACTTCAGTGAAGACCCATTCTCAAAGAAAAACATGTCTTATTTGAATATCCTTTTGTTCCTTGTTTACTTTATTTTTACTGGGAATAAAATTTGATACACACTGTAAACGACTTGCAAAATAAGAAAATAAATTAAAGAGGGTTATACAATAGCTGCGCAAATAAGAGTCCCCGTCCAATGAGTAGCGTCAAGAAAAAGGTCGGAGTGCGCGTGATCGCTCCCCTGGGCGCGCACTTATCATTGACATTAACTTTTTTGTTGTCCATAACATTTGCATAACTCTTAAACTCTCTATCGGTACAGCACGCCTCGAAGCCTCCGGGCGACTTCAGGGACCGATGGCGGCCTACACTTTGTAAGATCATTTTCAGACTTTACTGAACTCTGTTACCGTCTTCTGGGCACCGTAAAAGGAGGGAAGTCATTTGTAAATTACCTTTAATGGCAAAGAATGCTTATCTTTCACATAAGAATAATTTGACTGGGTTTGCAGTGTTTATTTTTTGGTGTTCATTTGGGAGTTGGGGAACATTTATAACTTATTTGCACATAATCTAAGAAGCAAACCAGGCTATCTTTATTAAGTACGTTACTTCAGCACATGATAAATATATTAGACAGATTAAGTACTTAATCAAATGACATCACAGATCTCTTCTCATGGGCACTAACAAGGTCGGTTTTTGGTGCTATCATATCAGAAACAATAACCAAACAAAATAGGCTTACTTAAACCAACTTATTACTTAAAACTGTAGGAATTCATTAAATAAAATGGGAATATTTAGACAGCTGCCACATCCAGACAGCCCTTGGGCAAACGAAGCTAATCGGCACCCCACTACGACTCATACGTAATCAGGGCATCGTTTAGGAAACCGTTCTGACCTTTTGATGAACTTGCGAGAGAATTGCCCTTCGTATGAGCCTTCAGATAATTACATATTTATAGAGCTTTATTTGCTAAAAGTTTAATTATTATTTGTTAATACAGAAAATCTCTTTCCTAGCATAGACTACACTTCACGTTAGAATAAAAAAATATTTTAAAACCTTTTTTGAAAACACAACTCATTTCGACTCAAAAAAAACTCAAAAACATCTGAAAGCAATCAAAAGCCACATAATGTGTTGATTATTCCCAATTAAACAAAAGAAGATTTAAAAATATATTATAAAAACATATTGTACAAAATACTATCAACTGAAACACAATTTACTGAAATAACGATATTCTTTAAAACCCTGTTTACAGCATATCACAATGTAAACACAACATAATTGGCTTCCAAAATGACTCCGTGATCCATCTTGAGATTATAATTTAAAAACATGAGCGGGTGTAATGGCAAAGGACAAGGTAGAGGTGCCTGTTCTCGGCCGGTCGATGGCTTAATAAGTAGGTATCGCTAGAAGCAGCTGTTATGATACCGGCCGAGTGTCGCCGCACTCACCCTTAAAGAGATTTTTTTTGGCACATAGAGAGGAAGCGGATTTTGGTGAATATTTTTTTGCTCTGGTTTACTTATAATTGGCGTTTTTTAAAGTCCAAAGATGTTTGTTACCTATACTTAAGAAATAATGAACACAGAAGGTGCTGGTAAACTTTGTTTTTAAAAAAGGTATGTTTTACGGTTACCTACAAGAAACTTTAAGTTAAGCGTTGAATGTATACGCAAGCGTACGCTAGCAATTATGGATTGGGAAGGTAGGTCATAGATATCAATATTTTGAATGACGTTTTGCGTGACCTCAACTTCAAAGCAACATTGCTAACTAAGACTATTTGTAGGTTGTAAGATATTGACAAATAAATAAGTTGGAACCGAAAAAAGAACTAAGACTTGATTAACTTTATTTTTATTATATATTTTTAAAAATAATTTCACTGCGTCAGCTGTCATTGACCATGAATAGGGGTTGTATTCGTTCCAGAGAAATAATCTTAAAACCAATATGTTACGTAGAGTTTATAAGTTTTACGACTTTCAACTTTAAAAACGAATAAATCTCTGATTTTATACTCGAAACCAGCTTTCGAATGAATTATTACGACTACGTGTTTAATAAAATACGCTCTACAAATTAATGCATTCTATTCTAACACATTAATAAATGTTTTGTGTTTTTTAGTATTTACTAAAAATATTGTCTTTAAGTATTTCTTTAAAATGCTATATTTAGTTAAAATTGCATAATGTGTTGACCAATTTTATATATCATTCTTTGCTGTTCTTATATTGGTAAATTCTGGAACATCTTCATGAAATGTATCAATATCATTAATATAGCTTTCCATACTAACCCAACCTGAAGGTACTTACTCTAAGGCGATCGCCTTTTTTTTCGCCCCAACGTTCAGAAAAAAAAATAGGGGAGATTCCTATCTTGTCGCTTCTAATTTACTTATTCCTCTTTTAAAGACTTATTTACCTTCAAAATCCCATTGTGTCCCAAGGAGGCCTTAATAACGAGCGAGCCTACGTGTCAAACGAGGATTTTCTTAAAAAAGCAATAACAATTTACATAAACACCCGGTTCTATTTAACAGTTAATAAAGAAAGCGATGTTGCAATTGACGAGGCTGAGCCGTTTAGACGCCTTTTAGATGGAAATGTTTATTGTATATTTTTATTTTACAAGGCTCCTTTTTGTTACAATGAAGAGGGCAATCCGAGTTTGTTTAGGTAAATAATAGCTCAGTTTTCTCCATTACATAATTTAGATTCGCATTTGACAAACACGGTTAACATACAAGCATAACAGAGAAGTTCTTATCTTAATACCGCAATATCATTCCATATTTTAAAATTAACATGGTAATCTCGTAGTGAAACAAAGCAAGCGCCAACAGATAGGGACCTCCACTTAGTATTCACAGTGTTTACTTGTATCTCCGCTAATATCTGAAAGCAATCAAATGAAATCCGTGCCTCACGAGCGTTACGCGTAAGTGTTGTACACAATGACCCAAATTCACTCAAGTTGGGGAATTGTTTCATTAAAACCGACCCAAAAGTTTGACGCCAACCGCGGCTGGGCGCTACCCATCCGCGATCGATCCCTGGTTCATCGCACTCGACTCACTAATACAAAACGTGTACCAGATATTAAACAAAATCAGGGGATAGCCCCCTAATCAAAAGCGAAATATCCCCATCATGCACAGTAAGTTCAGCCCCAACTTAATGACGCGAACTGTCCGCCGCACATCAACCCCTTGCCATTAAAAACTTCAGCCTTCAACTCACTAATAGTAATCTGAAACAAAGTTCAAACGGTTCAAGGTCGCAATTTAAAGTTTTTCCAAAACTTCTTTTCCCGTTCACTTTTTTATAAGTATATAAATCTTTTTGCCGGCGAAGTTCCACCGAAGTTTTTGGCCCAGATTGTCATCGATTTTGTTTGAAGAGTTTGTTTTTTCATTGTTCTTCTTTACTTGTTTGACGGTTAATTCATAAAAACTTTCCCGCCCGCAATCGATAACCGTACAGCCAGCGTGTAAACAAAACCACGCTATCTTGCGACGAACTACTGTCACGTGGTTTACTGAACGTGTGACCTGCAACACGTCTGCCATCCTTTTATATAAAAACAACGATATTAAATCCGACTAAAAGCTGTAGAGTAGAAAATTTGATGCCATAACTCACAATTTATTAGCCATCAAATGTAAAACAATAAACCGCATCATCGCTGAATCGCTGAGATTTCCCTCGCGCGCGTTATTTTCAGTTGCTCCATAAATATTACGTTTTCGCGCCGGCTGTAAATATTTTCCCCATCATAAAGGCTATGCATAGAGTCGCCGGAGGGCTCTCATCACCTCGGCCCTGAATATTTTCATATGTATTGTACCAGACCCTCTGTCTCAACTTATGTAAATGCTGCCCTAACACTTTCTCCGTTTTTCTCGCGTTTGACTCACAATACAGCGCAATTTGACGGAGGATCCTGACATTATCCGCACAAGGGCTCACCTCGCGACACACACGGCTTCACAAATGGATATTGTGATTTAAAGTTTATTTCGGAGATTTCAAAGAGCTCCTGAGTAGGTTAGGTAGTGCTTTACGTGATTTTGAATGAATCGAATTTGTATGAGGGTGAAAGAAGGAAACAATAATAAAGATTTTTTCTAATTGGTACTCGCGTAGACAAAGAGCAGCATAATGAATAGCCGTCCCCACTGTCCGTCTCGGCTGATTTATTTCATGACTTCGGATATGCAAATAGCATTAACATTCAAAGACGTAGGTATCGCCGCCCCTACAAGGAATCTGCGCCGACCGCACAATGATGCCAATCCAGGGTGAATCTTAATATTTTATGTTGTGTTATTTCCCTTTTCTTTTTCCTTCCTGATATTATTTATTTCCTCGCCGACAATGAGATTCCCACTTTGGCGCGTAATAAAAAAGAATTATTGTTCATCTTTTTATAACGTGCCGTTTTGTTGAGTTTTATATTATCGTGATTGAAGAAGTGCCAGTTTAACTGAGTCTGTTTCACTCTGTTAGGGAAGCCAACTTCTTCGTTTGAAATGGTTATTGTGATCTTCAAAATAGTATCTTCAGTAAAACTGGGGGGAACTAGTAACATAAAGTAAATGTTACAAAATGAGTAAACTCTTCTATCAACTTTAGAAAAAATATAAACTCACAAATCACTCTCACATCTGAAACCCAAAAACAACCCCAGTAACATAAATATAATAATCTATCAAGGTTTTACAGCACACATCCTTCACAGGAGTGATTAACAAGTCCCTGGAGGTTGTACAAAAGAGTGGGAAAAATCATCGGGTCCCAGGGAGTGATCGGCACGATGATTGATCGCGTGGCTAATTGGGAGATGGATGGGAGGGCATGGCTCCAGTGTGTGGGGTCCATGGCGCGTGATGGTGCTAGTTGGATGCTGTTTTTGAGTTCTTGAGGGTAAGGATATGAGGTTTGAGTGACTTATCTTTTTTATTTTATGTTTTGTTACTCTAAATAGACTTCGAAGCCAAGTTGGCTACAACACAGACAATCTTCATAGATAGGGGTTCAAGGTCATCTCAATACTTAACTGTATACTATGCAGCATCTCTCCTCAGACAATGACCCACCTTTCATCTTAATATGCCACATGATCTGTCACCTGTGCCCTTGCAGATCTAATAAAGGAATTCACGTGACCTAATTTGTCATCGGTAAGCTAAGAAATAGAAAATTAAAACATAAGTTGCCATGCTCAATTAAACAAATAATGAAAAATGGAAAGAGTAATGAATGACAAGGAAATTAAAATAAAATAAAAAATTCTAATTTCCTTATGCACCTGACTCTCCTGAAGAACCTTACCAAGGTTCTTCAGAAGAGAGCATGAGTTTACGTATGTATGTATATGTTTAAATTTCTTTAAAAAATCCAACAAACTGTTTTATACGGAACACGTGTCTCATCACAAAAATCCCTCCATCCCCCACAACGAACACAAATAATCAAATAAACCATCCCACATACTTGAAACGGTAAATTAAACATCAAGACTGTCTCCTCCCATCCATCAGTCTAATATGATATTTGGAAATAGTAATTAAATTCCACATTAACGGTATAAAGCATATACGGAGCGGAACCTAATTTTCATAGCTGATTAGAGTTGCCCCACACGGGATCACACGATTACGTCCTGTTCTTATTCAGACGAAACGGTAAGCGAATTAACGTTTCGCTGTATCGTTTACGTTGATGTGAGTGACATGTAGAAGGGCTTTTTGGATGTAATTAAAAAGCTACGTGAGCTCTCTGGAGTTATTCTGTGACTGAAGTAGGTATGCGTTGTTATAAACAAAACATAACGTTCTACTTTGTTGTGTCTAGCAGTAATATTGCCCATAGTTTATTTTTGAAGTGGAACTTCTTATGCGACTTCCAACAAGTTTAACGCTACCATGGAGGGGGAATATTTTCTAAAACTCACTAAGAAATGGCAGTATTACAAGATTTGTGACTACGTAGTACTTCTAGGTACGCAAGATGGACGCGACTCTTCGGTGTGACCAGCCTTCGCTCAATTTCCATGAGTGGAATAACCTCGATAAACTTATGTAATAAAAATAATACAACATTATATTATTTAGAAGTTCAATAAAATAACGAGAGTGATTGCGTGGCACTCGAACGCATGCGTGTAGTATTACGAAGTTTCACTTCTTCCGCGCGGAGGGACTCCACGCACTGATTTCTTTTTTTGGTTCTTTCTCTAAACCTCCGCTAGGTTTACACGGTCGAATCAGTTGGTTTTATTATTCTTACCTGAACTTTAATAGACTGGCTTTGACATAGACCTAGAAGACCAAACGATAACATCACGGATGTAATCCCTGAAGGGTTGGACAGAGGAGTACCTAATTGTACATCCACTTTTCTCCATTAATGTCTAAGTCCCATGTAATAGGGGGCGAGCCTATTGCCATCATCCGGGCACAAATCCAGGCTCCGTGGCTGTTATTGAGAAACTCCTAATGGAAAAAACCTCTAGACCAACCAGGCATTAATACGAATACCACTGTCTTCTCAATTTCTATCTTTTATCTAGAGATTGCATTGTCATTACCTATCTATCTGTACCTTTGTCTATACAGAATGCCTAAACCCTTCTATTTATACCCCGATTGAATCGTCTTCATACAAATTGTACCTACACTAGACACTTTCAATATATTTCCGCTACCCAGTGTAGGAGCTCACAGAGTGATGCTACCCCTATCAACTGTCTGATGCACGCCACGTCACCGCTGACGTCATCTCTGACGTCTTGCCGATGAAAAACAAACACCACAAAACGTTCCCCGCACGTTTTAGATAATTACCCTGTCAAAATGTTTAGGATTATCGAATTAACTGGTTGGTTAGAAATTGTTTCCCGTTTATAGGAATTTATATTTTTTATTCTTATTTTGTTCGGAGATACCTTGAAAGATAACTAAATTGAAAAAGGAGAACATTTTGTTTTTCAGACCAATTATTTTATTTTATTACCTTTGTCTATACAGGGCAAATTTTTCAATAGGGTGTAGATTGACAAATCTTAAACTATAAGGAATAGCGACCAATACTTAAAGGAGCCTCGAGTCAGATTTTAACGAAAACTAAAACTGCATCATTGGATTTTTCAAAAATTAATTGTCTACACCAGGAATTGAATCAATTGATTTTGGAAATAAAAATCCTGACACACTTGAAAAATTCAGCCTGCATTAAGTACTCTAACAACACACTGATATGTAGATATCGAAAGAAAGTGCACATCAATCATTCATATTAAAACTTGCATCAAACTTAAAAAAAAAACCGTCAAGCGATCAAACAGCCAACACTAAATACCTCTCATAAATACCAAGTAACAACACCAGTACTTTAGCCCGTCAATCAAGGTACACACAAAACGTTCATTCTTCAGTGTAGAACATTTCATCGAACGTACTCCATACTTACAGGGTAAAGAGTCGGTGCATATAAAAGCTGTCTAGAAAGTTTTCTGTCGCTCCCCGCGATCGATACCGCTCGCTACGGGAATTACAGCGGGTAATGACGGTAACAACAGCTAGTTCAGGTTTAATTTGGGTTATTATGTCATTTGGTGCAACACTAGTTGTAAGTCTTTTGACTTGAAAAGACGTTTGAATTACTGGCTGGAACTTATTTGATTGGTTGGAATTTTTGTTTTTGGAACTGTTTATTTTTTCAATTTAATTGTTGTGTAGAAATTGTATTTTTGTTATGCCTTGTCTTGTTCCGGGTTCTTAAAAGAAGAGCAAGGATACGAATAACAAAATCAAAGTCTTCGTTTGAAATTAATTTGTATGGTGCAACCTTTATGGTTTCAGATTTGGTTTCAGATTTTTTTAGATTGCCTATGAACTTTGATTTAACATAAATCCTAACAAATACTAGTCTTGTGTTAATAGTGAAGTAGAAATATGTACGATTATTTCCTTCAACCACGGCGATCCTTTCACAAGAAAGCTGCAATCCTACTCACGTAGGTAAACATCTAACATCTCATACTTATTAGAAGTGACGTTTAATAAACTAGAGTTGCTTAATAAATAAATACGCCACCCTCATTTCTTCCCTACATTTGCCTCGGATCGGTTAATTTCATTAATTTCGCAGCAGAACACGCACTAAGAAACCTGGCCCTGTATGGACGAACTCCAATAGGGATTTGGTCCCAATTATGTATTAGCAAAACTTGGTATAGCGACGCATGCGATCCCGCAAGGGATTATAAGACGGTTTGTGGATACGGCGTAGTGGATATGTAGGGAACATTTTTTTGTAATATGTTAAGGAAAGAGAAATTATAGCTTAAGAGTAGGCAGGGAAGTGTTTACAAAGATTTTGCTTGACAAGTGCAGTACATATTATGCAACACTTGCATCTAATTCATACCAGCTCGTCTCATATGGACGATAATATGACAATACTTTTCGACAATAATTTAATTTGACACTTTTTTTGTTGATTCCTTGTCAGTTTTATGTTTGCATGTATTGGACATCTCTACAATATCGATAGCAATCTAACTTGAGTCTGGGACTCTTACAATTATGAATGAAAATAAAAAACGAAAAAGCGTTTATTCGTGGTTACATCAGCGTTACAAAATATGTTACTTCTGGCAAACTGTAAAACAGTTTGTTGGCAGATGTAGCTCCCATATACAATTTTATATTTTGACTAGCGAAATGTGGAAATTTTGGTGGGTTTCAGGGGTATGAAAAATAGATGTTGGCCGATGCTCAGACCTACCCAATATGCACACAAAATTTCATACAAATCGGTTCAGCCGTTTCGGAGGAGTTTGGTAACAAACACCGCGACACAACTTTTTTATATATTAGATGTAACTACTTGTGGGTACTTTTCCATCAATAACAAGGATACATTTACCTACAACTAAACACACATACTTTGCACAAAGGCTGACTATTACTACATTAGGCTTAAGCATTATAAAAAAAAAAAAAAAAAAAAAAAAAAAAACCTTTTTCTCATCAACTGACTTAACCTAATCCGGTCACATTAACATCATTTCACACCTCTCCGACGCATACCTACTGCCACTAGTTACCGACTATTGAAACTAACCACAATCTAACAATTAGGGCCGGGGCACCGTCGTCACGTACCGCGGGATTAGCGTCGCCGCACACTGGTCCCGAATGATAAAAAAGTGGACATTAAGAAATTTTTGACAGAAGGTCAACGGATTCGGCTGATTTTTTTTTTGTAGACAGCTGATGCAATTACAAATCACTTTTATAGATTGAGTTTTTGCCAAATAAGCCGTATTTTCAGAGAAAAAAAATATTGAAATATTTTTTGTATGAAAGAAATCCTAATTTTGTCTTTATCTTCCAAGATTCAAACGTATTCAAAATAAAACTTAGCGCAGCTTGTAGAGGTGCTAATTGCTCACCACTTTGTCATAGACACTCTTCTGCGATTTTGTGCTCCTTTTGAGTTACAGGCACTTTAAATATTTTTTGTATAAAAAAAATCTAATTTTGTCTTTATCTTCCAAGATTCAAACGTATTCAAAATAAAACTTAGCGCAGCTTGTAGAGGGGCTAATTTCTCACTACTTTGTCATAGACACTCAACTGCGATTTTGTGCTCCTTTTGAGTTACATGCACTTTAAATATTTTTTGTATGAAAAAATCCTAATTTTGTCTTTATCTTCCAAGATTCAAACGTATTCAAAATAAAACTTAGCGCAGCTTGTAGAGGGGTTAATTGTTCATCACTTTGCCATAGACACTCAATTGCGATTTTGTGCTCCTTTTCAGTTACAGGCACTTTAAATTTTTCGTTGTCGGATGAGCTTTACTAGTTTTTTGTAGACAGCTGATACAATTACAAGTAACTTTTAAAGATGTATTTTTTGTTAAATAAGCCGTATTTTCAGAGTTAAAAAATTAATTCAGGCGGATTAGAAATAATCTTGTTAAAGATAGACTAAGATGTAATAACATTTTCTTCATTAATAAGTAACTCTTATAAATGTCTTTCTATTAAAAAAAGTCTTATTTTAAATATATCAAATAAACAACTTGGATATATCAAAACGTGTACAGACATGTTCAGGTACAGGTAATTTATTGTGTGACTCATATTCAGATTATAAGCATTTTTTGGTAATGAGTCATTGCTTAATTAGCCGATTACTTACAATTTGGGCTATATTTGGTCATCTAACGCTAGTGAATGCGTCGGAAACGCTGAATGATAAAAAGGTATAAATTGCAATTAAAACTTTTCCTTCGTACTTTAACGGGCTTAGGACCGTCAAAATACAAACCTATATAATAATATAGGTATTGTATTAAGGCGTACTTAAAAAATTTGAACTACCTGTAACCCTAACGCTTAATTTTTTTTAATAGAAAGACATTTATAAGAGTTACTTATTAATGAAGAAAATGTTATTACATCTTAGTCTATCTTTAACAAGATTATTTCTAATCCGCCTGAATTAATTTTTTAACTCTGAAAATACGGCTTATTTAACAAAAAATACATCTTTAAAAGTTACTTGTAATTGTATCAGCTGTCTACAAAAAACTAGTAAAGCTCATCCGACAACGAAAAATTTAAAGTGCCTGTAACTGAAAAGGAGCACAAAATCGCAATTGAGTGTCTATGGCAAAGTGATGAACAATTAACCCCTCTACAAGCTGCGCTAAGTTTTATTTTGAATACGTTTGAATCTTGGAAGATAAAGACAAAATTAGGATTTTTTCATACAAAAAATATTTAAAGTGCATGTAACTCAAAAGGAGCACAAAATCGCAGTTGAGTGTCTATGACAAAGTAGTGAGAAATTAGCCCCTCTACAAGCTGCGCTAAGTTTTATTTTGAATACGTTTGAATCTTGGAAGATAAAGACAAAATTAGGATTTTTTCATACAAAAAATATTTAAAGTGCATGTAACTCAAAAGGAGCACAAAATCGCAGAAGAGTGTCTATGACAAAGTAGTGAGCAATTAGCATCTCTACAAGCTGCTTTAAGTTTTATTTTGAATACGTTTGAATCTTGGAAGATAAAGACAAAATTAGAATTTTTTTATACAAAAAATATTTAAAGTGCCTGTAACTCAAAAGGAGCACAAAATCGCAGAAGAGTGTCTATGACAAAGTGGTGAGCAATTAGCACCTCTACAAGCTGCGCTAAGTTTTATTTTGAATACGTTTGAATCTTGGAAGATAAAGACAAAATTAGGATTTCTTTCATACAAAAAATATTTCAATATTTTTTTTCTCTGAAAATACGGCTTATTTGGCAAAAACTCAATCTATAAAAGTGATTTGTAATTGCATCAGCTGTCTACAAAAAAAAAAATCAGCCGAATCCGTTGACCTTCTGTCAAAAATTTCTTAATGTCCACTTTTTTATCATTCGGGACCAGTGTGCGCCGTCGCGGTGCACGCACGCACTCGCCAGCGGTAATTTATAGCCAGTGTGTCCACACCTTTACCCCGCTCTGGTGTTGACACGCTCGATTTATGGACCCGTGTGAACTGCACCTAAATATCCACTGGTTAGCTGGTTGGGGAAGTAATTTATTGTAGAATTTCCTTCTAAGGTTTGCAATAAATTAAACTTCAGATTTTTGACTTCTGCTAACGATTGTTTAAATTTTTCGAACGTGCTTGCAAATGCACGCAGATACCGAAGTTAAAAATGTTATGTCTTGCCATTATGGAACCAAAAATAATTTACTAAACAGGTGTTAATGATGTTGAGCTAATAAAATTAACTTCACAATAAAAAAAAAAAAAATTAAACTTTGCCCCACACTAGGAATTTCTCCTGTATCGTGGGTGCGTTTTACAAACATTTAAACTCACATACACAAACAGCCAGACCCGGAACAACTATCTGTAGGCCATACAAATATTTCTTCCGTGCGGGGATCGAACCCGCGACACGCAGCGCAGCAGTCGATCGCTCAACCACTGCGCCAACCGTGTCGTCAAACCGTCGTTTCATGCCTCACTTCATTAACCGAACTTTAATTTATTTCTCCTCTCTAGCAGCCAGTACGTACGACATTTCTCATTTTCAATAAACTTCAAACTCTAACGTAGCTTTGATTATGCTTGTTCACCTCAATAACCGACTAGGTTCTTTTCACTGGAACTAAACTGTTTTCAGCGCGCTTCTGTTTTCGCTCTGCAATTAAACTGCTGTTAAACTTCTTGCAGCGATGTTTGCAGAGCACCTGAACGGTCGGCAAAAGTTGTGCCGCACCCTGCTCCTTGTTTGCCTGCTAATTATCCCGGTTTCGGAGCACAGTCAGCGGCCAAAATGCTGACCCGCTCTAAATGGTCAAACGGGGCTTTCACAGCTCCATTCAAATAAGGCTTCGGCCCCACCCTGTAACCATAGTGACCGTCTACTCCGCGCTATTATTTCATTGTATCAACATTCATATCGACATCACGTGTAACGACGGCTCGATTAAACGAGGGGCGGCCTGAAGCCAGATTTGTCAAGTCTCCTTTCAAATTAGACGCCACGGTCCGGTTCGCACTTCACGCGACGTTTAAAATCAAAAGCGCAAAAGGGTTACGTAATCCGGACCTTTTTCAACGCGACTTGTGTTTGTGTGCATGTCTCGTCTTTTGTCACGTATTCTTAATTAATGCCCGCCAGCTGGTGAACAACCCCACTCGTCACATTTTCATATCGATTCCGAGAGGGTCTCGTTTTAAACACCACACAACGATATTGCGCCGATAAATCTCGATCGGCTGGAGGTTTTAATTTTTTTAATCGGAATGCGACATCGAAAACGAATCTACAAACGTCCCCCTGTTTGCGAATCGGAAGTAAAGCCTAATAAACCGGCGCTTAACCTCTCGCGACAAAGCCGATACAAAGTGAGTGACATCCCGTCTCTAAAGAGATCTCGCGAAAAAATCCGGCGGCGACGTGTCAAAGACACCGCGACGCGACGAGCGAGGGGCTCTTTGTTGCCTATCGAAATATTTTTAAAGCTTAACTCCTTAGTGAATTGAGAGATTAAGTCTTTTTTGAAGAGGCAACCGGTCCCCGGGGTCGGGCGTGATCATTCCTTCAGATCTCATTTCCGAGGATGCTCTATTTGATTGTTATTTTTGTTACTTTTTCCCATTTTGTCCGGGCGCCGGCGGGATTTGAAGTGACAGTCGACGATTTGCACTCGAGCGCGATAAGTGTTTATTCCAACGTTTTTTATTTCATAAACGGCTTTGTTAGCGTTGCTTGCTTGTTTTGTTAACGTTTTTATTTGTGTATCTAATAGGAGAGTCACCAATTGACAACATCAAAACACACAAGGAAGATAAAATTGTTTATTTTTAACAGCCCACAACAATATTATTTACACTACACCAACTGAAGCATTTAAATCACATGGATGAATGCATATCAGAATTCCATTAGAATTTACTTTGAGTTTTGCTTTAAGATTGCCCCATCTTTAATTATGTTTTTTCACGATAGTTGGGTTACGCCTATACAGTGAATGTTCAAAGCGTTCACGGACATATTTACTTTCCACACCAGTGGGTAGCCGGCATAAAGCCACAAGAAAATATGCAAATGACTGTAAGGCAGTAGGTAAGCGCTCGTAAGCCGTGTAATTATTCACATCGGATTTGCAAATCTCGCCCGAAGCGTTCCGTTTCCGCACTCGCGCATTAAACTGACCCTTAGAGCGCATTTAAATCAAAACACATGTGTTCGTAGCGGACCAGCTTAGCGGACGCTGATTTTCAGATGAGGGCTTCCCCTTTTTGCGGGTCCCTGCGTCGATTCCTTGGCGGGTGATGATCGATACCCCGCCCCCGCCGCCGGCCGCGACCCACCCTCCCTCGCTCTTAATTAGGACTCGGAATCTGCGGCGGACACACACACGCGCGACGCCGTACAGGGTGTAATGTTAATCAACTTTCATTATGCACTAAGGAATTATATGGGTACGCCTGAGGAGTGATTATCCGAGTTAGGCCGCGTCCCCGACCAAGAAATCATACTTTATTATGATCATTCCGTATTCGGCGGCTTTACGGTGGCACCTCGCGGGGCGACATCGCATTAGAATTTACGGCGCATATATCAAAGTGTTGTTACACCATTGTCTGCTAAGTAAACAACTACACTGTAATTAACTTTTGCTTCTACATAGTTTGCGACTATTGTGTCCGACTTTTTGTAGTTATTCCAAAACCACACAAAATAGTCCCAACTGAACCAACAGATCAAAACAACAATGATAGTATCACCTTAAAAGACTCAAATATCTCCAAATCCCGAGTTATACGGTGTATAATATAACTATTAAGATCGTCTATTCATATGCGGAACCCATGTTTATAGCGCGTGAGATTAGTCTGAATGTAGTGGACCCGCAATATCCGCGCACTAAGCGCTTACACCGTGATTAATATTACTGCTTACATCGCAATACCGTCTATATACAAAGGCCTTGAGATATATTAGATTGTGTAGTATATCTGTGTAATACATCACATTAGAAATTTGACTATTTAGATCTGAAAATTTAATAGAAATCAGGAATTTTGACAATAGGATAGAAACGTTTTTCTTATTTTAAATCCTTCCGAGACAATGGGACATCATTTTCAAGGGAATCACTACCTGTCTTTTCTATTCAGCTCAGATACTGCTAATTTAAAGGAACTTTAAGCAGTTTTGTATTTACAAAAAAGCTCAATACTTCAACATTGATAAAAGGCAAAACGACTCTGAACCCGATCGCTGGTAAGAATCTTGACATTTGACATCTTAGACGCCACTTACCTACAACAACATAATTGTCCTGCATACCAAATTACATAGTAAAGACCTCGGCTGAATAGGCCCTTAATCGCACTGTACGGTTAAGCAGGCTTGTCCCAAGAAAGGCCTAGCAGTATTGAGATCGCCCTTTAAGCTTCAGTTATGAGGATAAACCTCCAATAAATCTTTCACTTAGAGGGCCGTTTAATTAACGCATGTAATAAAATTTAATTGATCAAAGCGTATAGTTTGTTGGGTATAATTTATGGGAATACTTGAGGTGCCTTTGTGTTTGGTGCTTATGACCGATTGTTGTCTCGAAAGTTATGATCCATATTTGATTTGACATTTTGTTGTGTAGGACCCGATTATGTTCAAAACGAAATTAAGAAAGTATTATGAAATAGGAAACTCATTTAGGTCTTGAATGATTAGTTACTTAAAAGTTTTAAGAGTAGCTTAAATTCAATTCAATAGAATTCATTTTCAAGATTGACAGAAATAGACGATCAGATGTTATAAAAACGAAATTTCTTACAGCAAAGCAAAATAAATCTCGTAATTAAATTAATCCCAATACAATCTAAAATCCATCACTCAAAACGTGGAAACTCGTTACCATTTGATAAATGAAATTTCTTACTTCATTTTATTCACAGGCAATTTATTTATTCCGTTAAGACTATATGACAACCTCCCATTTTATTAAGACCTCTGAATTTCTTCTAGCTTTATGGAGAGATCGGAAGTGTGATGGGTCTTGGTAAACTGGTCGATATGCACACACGTGTATTCTCATGCCCTTGTACTAATTTAATAGATGAGGTGTTCCCATTAATTACAAAGAATGTCGGTGGCAGTCCGCCGCGGGTTACGAACAAATTAATAAGATTATTAACTCCTTCCGACAAGTCATTCTTTCTCGCTCGGGTGTTCTCGGTTTTAGCGAATACACTCAGCATTTTCTTAAGATCTTAAGAACTTTGCAACTGTTCTATTAATGGCATTTGGCTCTGTGTATATTCGTAATTTTAAACGATAATGTGAGTTGTATCTAACTATACCTACTGTGATAACTTTCGTAGCTCCGTAGCAAGTGCTACGCAGCTGCTACAGTTTTGCTACGCATATATTTTTCACAAAATCTCGAAGCAAAACCATTTGTTTTCAAATTTAATTAATACTTCTATTAAATTATGAAATAAATAGTATAACACAACGCCTTATTCCGAAGGGGTAGGTAGAAATATCCACAAAACCAAAAAAAAACAAAATAGTATACACAAGTCTACTGATTAAGAAATTGCATTAAGATTAAACCCTCTATATATAAAAAAAATCGTCATGTAACGCAACAAGCTGTCCCGCACAAGGGCAGCCACATGTGATTGATTGTTAATGAAGAGGCGTGGGGCGATAGTTATTAATGACGCGCGGCTCCGCCCGGCCAAAACACTTCTTTATTTACCCACTAACACCTATTAGCCAACCGCGTCCGATACACTGGCGGCACAATATATCATCCCGACAGAAACTTATCAATCAATTTGGGAAATTATAACGTGATGTTACCCTTTTGTTTTTGTACAACTTATATTAGGGTTGTTATTTTTTATTTTAGTAGTTCTTCTAAATGTGATTGAATTATCAATTAAAGTAAATTTCTTAATTAAGTTATTGATATTTAAAATCTAAAGCCAACCCTTACATTTCTATTTTAAATTAATTTAAATATCCAGTCAAAATCACAGTTAAAACGATTATATTTCTAAGTCCCCCAAAATCATGAGAAGGGTTTTGTTTTATTTCAATTAAGTCGCAATCACAAAGAGTTGGAACCGCGACAGTCACTCTATCGTCGACGATTTAAACAGATGTCGTGTTAAGGAGGTCCTCTAGAATATTCGTTAGGAATTTAAATTGCAAATTTGTGCGGTGGCAGGTGCAGCTCCTCGATTGAACATCGCCTTCCCTCTCTAATCCAAACAAAAACTATTCCCGTCCCACTTCCACGCATCCTCGAAATCAAGGAATAATGAACGTCGACAAATAAAACCCAAGCGTCACTAATTACTCGGGCTGCTCAAACGAAGAAAGGTAATTTTTGCACTCTATTCCGAAGAGGAAATCTCGAAGCTAATGGCGTTAATTTAAAAAGAGGTCGATGACTGTGATTTTTCTTTCGACGCGCAAACTTTTCGACTTGTGATTTATTGACGCTACAAAACTGGCTTTCATCTCGACCATCCGACCTTTCTGGTCTATTCTGTGACGTTTAAATAAGGTCGTAAATAAAATGTCAGTCACACACACTAGAGGTCTCGGTCCTAAACTAAACAGAGGGCGAGGCGATTCATTATGAATGAGTGGTCTCAGGTACTGCGGCCTAAATTAAAGTTTAGCTCATCGGCGATGTGTACAATGTAACTACTACTTGGGCAGGCCGATCACGGGCTGCGGCGGCTTAATGAATGAAGAAATTCCGGAGAGCCCCCTCACACGAGCCCCTCGGCTCTAACCTCCCTCGCATAGATTGTAAACTCCCAGAAAGAAAACACTGACTTAACCGAACTGTCAACTGTTTCCGACCGAGATTTTCATTAAAATTTCAAGATACAGGCTTTTGAGGTTGAATTAAAGTGTGTAATTGGAAAATATATTCAAAGCAATCTAGTAGCTCAGTGATTTCTGTAGTGTCCCCACCGCGGCCTCCGTTACCGAGTAATTAGCTTCCCAATTTTAAAGAGCGACTCCACGCTCAGTGCCTCCCATCAATCCGCTCCCCTGCTCGCCATCGAATCGATAATAATTAATTATTTTTGACATAATCACAGCCAAAATCCATTCTCTTTTTGCTAATTCACGTCCCTATAATAAAACGGGACGACGCTTTTAAGGCTCGCCCGAGTGAAATTGATAAAAAATAAATAAGACTGTGCGCGCAACTTTTCGCCAAGTCAAACAAAATTGGGCGTTAGCTTACGACGCTGGGTGCCGAATGATTAATTATAATCGTTCACTTATTTTGCTAGTTATATCGAAGGACCGTAAAAATGAATCTGTATAGGTGTAGTGATTCAATGAATATTATCGTAGTAGCCGATCGTATCAAAGCGACGTATCCGAAACCCATATTCAAGCATGGTGACGAGGGATCGCTGTGAGATACGTACAATCGGCGGGACACTGTGTCAATATTGGACGTCACATAATAGGCACCAAGATTCGGATGTGGGCGAGGTGTCAACTACAACCGCTAATAGACGGAGGACCTTCGACTTGACGCTGCAGCTTCACGTACTTGTTTGAAGTTCAATGGACTACGACACAAACAATGCAGGATTGTTTATCAATTGTTTTGAACATCAAACCATTGCAGAACATTTGTGAAATGAGACTGACAAATAGGTTTGGGTAAAACAAGGGTTTATGTTACGTTAAAATCTAGCTCTGACAGTGAATATTAAATGAGAGCATATTCAGCTCGCACAACAAGTACTCGCAATATTCGATCTATACAATATTAATACTTACCGTGGAATATTGAGAGCAAACCGCGAGTTCTGAATACCGGCACAAGTTGCTGGTACTTAAAAAATACATAGTGAAAACATTAGCTCCGCCCGGGGCGGGGCTGGTCCGTGATTAAACCCAGCGAGGCATGCATAACGAGCCCGGTATGTTTGAACGCTTACAAATACTTTGCAAGTTGGTCCGGACAGCGGTTGAGGCGGGTACTGCTACACCTGTGCTTGTTTATCGCAGCTAAGACCGCCGCGCCGCCACCCCGCAAGAGAGAGATGTATTGTTTGTTTAGGCCAATCAACAACCCACCAAGACCCACTTATAATACATTAACAATATTCAATAATCATCAAATTCATATTGAATTGAATCTCCTAAAATAACATTTAATACGTTCCGAACCTCTATTTTCCTTTGCAGCGAATAGGATTCTCAACTGAAATTAAATAATATTTTGAAGGGATTAGTATCATGATTGGGCGGACACATGCTAATGCAAGAAGTTTTTAATTAAAACCGTCCGCCGTTAAGAGGCTGCGTAATGGCTGATCCTCAGGAGGGATCCGATATTGGGTGTGTACCGGCAAAGCCAAAATACAAACATATTTAGGTCCGTTACGTAGCGCAGTGTGCGCCGGCTAATCACTGGCCGGAGTATGTACGTAGTGTACACAACAACCCCTTACCGTTTTATATAAAGATTTTCATTTGTTTCAGATGCGAACGACTACATCGACGACGACGCAAACAGGGTAAGTAAGAACGTTACTGTAGCAGGGTTTAGAACTAAAAAAAACATCATTAAAGTGGGAGTTCTCCCCACAAGCGCAATCCAAACTTTAGCGACGACTTTATGGCCGCTGTGACCGCCAAAAGTCGCCGAGGAAAAGTGCAAGCTTGTTTACTCATATATCAGCGGGTCGGGTCGACGTTTCTTTCCGATAAGGCCGGCTCCCCCGCTGCCAATAAAGTGATTAAGTCACAAATCGTGGCGAGGCGCCTCTTTACCGGTCCTCTGATATACCGGCACCGAGCTTGCGGAATTGCTTTTTAATTTATATATTTTTGTTCGTTATTTGCTGTTTTCGTTTCGAGTGGAATCGATTGTTTTCGGATGAGGAACCTTTCTGTTTTGAGTGAAGTGACCCTTCCTAGTACAGATATAGAAAAATCTATGAGTTGAACTTAAAGACGTTGATCAAATTAAGTCCTCAGTCCCCCAAAACCGACATAATAAATTACTCAAGTCAACCTCGTGAAAGCAGAGAAAGATAAAAAATTCAAGTATCTAGATCTGGCTCGCGAGGTTGTCGACATGTGGGACGTGGGTACAGCAGTCATTGTGCCGATAGTCGTGTCGGCCAATGGCTTAATTGCCAAAAGCCTCCACCAACATTTGAGTAGGCTTTCGCTTGGCAGCTGGATCAAGGGCTTGATTCAGAAAGCAGTACTTCTGGAAACGGCGCGTATTGTTAGGAGGTTCCTCTTTCAAGAGCCCTGACCACCGGTAGCCCGGACCCTGTTCCTGATGCCGGTGGGCCTACTATTTTTTATATTTTTAAATGTTTTTTATATTAACTTTGTAAAAATATTTAAAAATGAAAATTATATGGTTTGAAATGAATAAAGAAAATTACTCAATTCCAAAAATACAGACTTAAAACCATTGATTGGGTAAGAAGTTCAAATATGTACGGAGAAGTATTGAAAAAATATGCCTTGATCTAGTAAAAACTAAGATCTATTTATTTCCAAAAAACTTGAACTAGAAAAGTAGAAACGCAAGTCTGTTACTTTTTGAGAAGCTAAACACTTGACTTTCGAAAAGACAACAACGTCAATAATTATTTTCTACGTAAGACTCAGGTTTTTATTTCAGCTACTATTACCAGTGGTTCGGTCCCCATCGAACGGCTCTATTACAAATAAATTGCCCTTCGGCAACGGTGCGCGTGTTATAAATTTCATACGTGCTGAGAAATGACATACGGTATTATTTATTACGAACAGTTTTTTCGGGGAAAATACAAAGAAGACATTGTGACGTAATTGAGCTGCGTATTATTGGGGCACGCTACAATTCAACGGCAATTTTCTACGACAAATGACAAAAAATATTGTCTTTTCAACGTTTTTATTCCGTACGGAAAAGCTAAAACTATTTTCTTTTTTAGACAGTCAACTTTTTTGTTTCGGTCAGTGTGCGTTCTTATTTTAAAAATTGAATAGACAACTTCAGCGTTTGTGACATCTGTTTTATAGGGCAACAAAAATACACGCGTAATAAAGATTGATGACTGTTTACGGTACAACTTTATTACTGCCAATCGCGGAATCAATAAACAAATCATTATTATATTCCCGTATCGTATTATTATCGTGTCAGGAAGCCGACAGCTGAGCTTCCCCCGTGTTTACACGTTTTCAACACGGCATTAGCCAGTGGCGCCATTAGCTCTACAAATGACACTAAAATGAAATCTATTCATTTCCTTTGAGCCGAGTCAATCGTGGGTGATATTGTAGGATTTCACGCGATCCGGACATTACCGCTGTATCCTCGGTGACGATCCCCGTTCGTTTTGTAACGTGAAACCTTAAATTCACTGCTTTATTTTGTCAACATCAGTTTACTTTCCATGCTATTATAAACGAATCAGTTAAGGTCTATATATTGACAAAAAAAGCTGTAAATAATTTTGAAACGAGAATCCTATTAAATCTCTACAAACGTAAGTTTAATAAAATTCTTCTTCTTAGATCAAATCGGTCGATCGTCGAGCGGGTCGATGGTAAAAAGTTAAATATGTTTAGCTTAAAATTCAGCTATGCGAAGAAGAATGAAATTAATAATAATAATAATTTAATTTATTTTCTTTCACAATGGTTTAAATTCATTCAATTTACTCGATTTTATTATTTTACTAGCTGTCCCCGGCATACGTTGCAATGCACTTATTACCTACCCTATCTACCTACCATACCTACCTACCATACCTACCTACCATACCTACCTACCATACCTACCTACCATACCTACCTACCATACCTACCTACCATACCTACCTACCATACCTACCTACCATACCTACCTACCATACCTACCTACCATACCTACCTACCATACCTACCTACCATACCTACCTACCATACCTACCTACCATACCTACCTACCATACCTACCTACCATACCTACCTACCATACCTACCTACCATACCTACCTACCATACCTACCTACCATACCTACCTACCATACCTACCTACCATACCTACCTACCATACCTACCTACCATACCTACCTACCATACCTACCTACCATACCTACCTACCATACCTACCTACCATACCTACCTACCATACCTACCTACCATACCTACCTACCATACCTACCTACCATACCTACCTACCATACCTACCTACCATACCTACCTACCATACCTACCTACCATACCTACCTACCATACCTACCTACCATACCTACCTACCATACCTACCTACCATACCTACCTACCATACCTACCTACCATACCTACCTACCATACCTACCTACCATACCTACCTACCATACCTACCTACCATACCTACCTACCATACCTACCTACCATACCTACCTACCATACCTACCTACCATACCTACCTACCATACCTACCTACCATACCTACCTACCATACCTACCTACCATACCTACCTACCATACCTACCTACCATACCTACCTACCATACCTACCTACCATACCTACCTACCATACCTACCTACCATACCTACCTACCATACCTACCTACCATACCTACCTACCATACCTACCTACCATACCTACCTACCATACCTACCTACCATACCTACCTACCATACCTACCTACCATACCTACCTACCATACCTACCTACCATACCTACCTACCATACCTACCTACCATACCTACCTACCATACCTACCTACCATACCTACCTACCATACCTACGTACCATACCCTACCCTACCCTACTTACCTACCCTACCCTACCTACCTACCCTCCCTACCCTACCTACCTACCCTACCTTACCGTTCTACCTACCTATCTACCCTACTTAGCTATCTACCCAACCAACCCTACCCTACCTATCAACCTACCTAACGAGACTAACGAACAGCAATTGATTTTTATTTATATAGATGGTCTTCGGCTCTAAAGATTAAACGAACTCTCATGATATTTTTTTTAAATCTATCTACCCATAATTATTTTCTTTACCTAGTCGTTTAATTCAAATAATCCAACACTAAATATAAATACATCGAGTGAACGACTCTACCCCACGTTGACATTGAGCCTGGCTTGTGATTTACGACCTCTTTAATATCGAGCCACTCCACATCTTTATTAAGTCAATGTTATTTTGTAAAACGCCTAATAATCCTTTGATAGGTTGAGTTATTGATGGAAAATGTGAAATGAATAGATTATTTTTTAAAGTTGGCAATACTGTAATGAAATATTTATACGGTTTTGACACAGTTACTATTTAGTTCGTATATTTTTAATATTCTGATTGATTTTATACATGATTAAACGAAATGTTTTATCATCATCTCGTTATATATCACAGTAAGTTTAAATGAATCTGTAATCCTTTACTGAGCCTTTCTATTTATTAAAAATTTCTAAAGAGCAATTAAAAACAAAATTTCTTCCAAATCACTGAAGGAAGTTGTTGGTTGCCAATAAATAAAGGTGCGCATGAATGAATGAAAGAACCCCTTTGTATCAGCTGTTGGTTAAATTGTTTTCAACTTTCATTTACTCTTCGTGCCTAGATAGTGATCTAACGTTGGCTAAGTAGGCTTCAGTTGTGTGAAAGGGCTTTCAGAATTTATTTAAAAATTTCACGATTAAATGAATTGAAGTGAAATGGCAATGTTGAATTTTCACTTTTTTTTTTACTTTGCTTCACACTAGGAATTTCTCCTGTATATTGGGTGCGTTTACAATCATTTAAACTCACATTCACTGTAGGCCATAAAAATATTTGTTCCGTGCGGGGATCGAACCCGTAACACGCAGCGCAGCAGTCGATCGCTCAGCCACTGCACTGCGCCAACCAATTACTTGAATAGAAAATGACAGAGCAATCGTTTTTAATGCTTTATTTATTCAATAATTATTTTGTGCCAAATGAGCTTACATTCTCTTATTCATTAAATAATTTTCGTGTCAGAGTCATTATATCATAGGAAAAAAAAAGTAACTAACATTCATTTATTTTGTTTATCAATCACTCTTAATTTTTTTTATTCAGTATATTTTTTCTACAAACCCGCCAATATTGCTTAAACAACTGTATAGGTAACCCTTCCCACGGCTCAGTGGAATCAGTTTAATCAATGTCGTTATGGTGCGTAGATGTCGCGATACGGGCGGTCGAACTGTATCGCATTCGCAGGGTTAATTTGTAACGATGTTTATCGAAAACAACCGAACGCGTTTGTTTCACACAAACACTGAACGAAGCGCTTAATTTTGACGTCTGTCAATTTGTTGGTACATGTGACGCATGATTCGAATTTTGAATATCCAATTTTTTGACATTGATAGTTTTGATTGGTACCAAGCGAAGGCAACGGAAAAAAATGTGGCACACATTTTTTTTTGTTGTTTTGTGTAATAATTGTTGACTCTTTTATAAAGTTACAAATTAGCTTACTCATCTCATTATTATAAATAACCATCAGTCCAATTTTGGACAAAATAAGCTTAGGAGATCAATAAATCATTAAAATTTATCCATAACAAAAGTTGAAACAAAAGCATATCATACAAGAAACACGTCTGTCATCCTTACAATAAATAACAACAATGACATTAATGGGACATCTCTGCTACACATGACCTTGGCCAGGCAAGATTGATATCTTGGCTCGCTTGGCTCCTCGTTAACGTGCCTTTGTAGACGCCCATCGATTATCAATTTAAGGATTACAATGCCCGGGAGACAAATTGCGGGTATCAGGACTAGCAACCTACCAGCCGAAATGGACGATGACTGGACAGCTACTCGTTCATAAATTATAGTTTAAAGTTTGCATTACATTAATAATAATTTATTACTTTGAATACATAGAGGCTCTATCTGTTAGTGTAAGTATTAATGAAGGTTGTGAGAAAGTGGAATTCTAATTTTGAATTCATGTAGGTCTGAATCAGATGGAAAACTATTGGCAATATTTGGATTTATTACCAATCCATTGAAACATGTGCCTGCCCTTAAAAAACAATTGGATGGCCATAAAAAGAAAAACCTTAGCAAATACTTTAATAAGGAAACTTGCAGTAATACCACAAATTAATAATTCACTTTAACAAGAAAATGAGATAAATGGAATCAAACGACTTTCGAATTGTCAACGAAATGACACGTCTACGTGTGTAATTTTCTCCTTACTTACGGAATAAACCACTCAAAATCCACCCCAACGTAGGGTATTATCAAAAAATTGGCTTCATTATCAAACTATTCGCCCACGATAACAATCTTGATCAAATAAAAAATTAACATGCCGCGGGGGCAGCGGCGTGTTACGACGACAAATTGATACAATCGCTCAACGGTACTCGGTCGGAAAATCATACGTTACACATCACTAGTCATGTTCCCGCAATCGACTCACACTCGATACCTGAATTAAATCACTTCAGAGACATATCAAGTTTTACGTCGCACTTACGTTTCCATTAGTCCACAAAAACTCCCAAGTTTATTCCTAAAATAAAAATCTTTACTCAGATTGAGTCGTTTCAATAAAATTATACAAGCGCATGAAAATAAAAGTGAAGCGGCTGAATGTGCTTGCATACCAAAATATTATTTTCTTTTTAGTACAGCGGGTGTAATTGTATTTTATGCCTTAAGACTTGGTACTTTTAAGCCACTGCTTGGATTTGTATTTCTCCGGCAATTGGAATAACTTTGTAACCACAATCGGCGCATCGGTTGCTGCTACGTGTCGCCGCCGTGCTTCGAATTTAAATGTTCTCTTTTTGAATTTCCATCGAATTATAAAATCAATTAGGCGAAGCGATGTCGACATCAGTTGTATGGATTTTTTCAATCGGCTTCATGACATTATTAAAGCAGTCTGCTGCCTTGACGACATAATTTGATGTAACTTTCTTGATGTTAACATGGAAAGGGGGGGGGCAAAATGCGTATATGTATATTATGTACAGATATCAGCTTATTGGATCATAATAACGTACCTGATAGATTACAAAACTGCTTACATGATTTAAAAGGATACTTAATTTAATTCTTCAAGTTTCTCCTTATAATATAAATTAATGATATTGCCACCAAAATTTAGAACAATCAATAATGGATTCAATTAACTTTGTTTCAACAAAATTATTCATCGTCGAGATTTTATAAAACTCGACGTCACGCTCGAGCAGTCAAAAACAATACTTATTCAAATGAAACAAAAAGCAATTAACGGTGGAGATATCCCTCCATCCTCGGAGGTTACAAGAGAGGAGAGATTATTGAAAAAATAATTAATAAATATTTATGGCGGGCCACCTGAGGAGCGTCACTGGGCGAGATTCCATTTTTATCCAGTGTTCGAGTACGCATCTGCAGCGTTACAGGGAAAAGCGGTTTATTACAAATGCAAAATTTTCCATTCATATTCAAAATTTTATATCCCGATGTGGCCGGGAGAAAGCTAATTTATTCCGGGGGAGCGGCTAAGGAGACGTCCCAGCACCTCGCGTCTTCTGGGGGATTAAGGAAGGGTTGAACGCTGCGAAATTGACAGGTGCCTGTCAAAAATTACAATTAATAATTGAGACAATTGCGATTGCGGCTGCTGCTGTGGCCCACTTGTGGCTTATTTAACTGCATTTGTGTTTTAACAGCCCTATTTTTGGAACAAAATTGATAAGTAATTACTTCCCATTTAACAAGCTTCAAAAAGTTATTGTATCTTACTGACAGCTTCCAGCTGTCAAATATCAACGACAGCTAAAAAACCTATTAAAAACCGTAACTCAAATCAAACCTACATAAATCAGTATCCTGTAAGCCACATCACTAGTGTCCCCCGCCGTCCGAGTAATAGACAATAAACATCGGGGCGCGCATCGATCACTCGTTTTACAGCCACAACGGTTAATGGCGGTAATCCACCACTAAGAGCGGTTTACTACATTGTTATTGCCGACTAAAGTCACTCGCTAGCTTTTATACTACTAAAAACAATTAAATAATTAAAACTGTAATGTGCATGTCAGTGGATTTGAATTAAAATAATTACCAATTTGAGAGGTAATGGCAAGGGTGCGCAAGTATTACCATCTGAAGTGGGTGATAGACGTGCGAACTTTAAGTACGCGGTTTTTAAGATCGCGAACTTACTCGGCTCGACGTCGGTGACACACGAGAAGCTTGCTCACACTGTATTACCATGTCATCGACGGAAGAAGTTTTGTGTTATTTAGGAATTGTATCATAATAAGTTTTAAAAACAAATAAAAAAAAAAAAAAATGTTTGGATAAAAAACTATATTTTTGTCTTTGTATTCGTTGCTTTTAATTTTTTCAAAAACAAGGATTATTACGGAATCCTTCTATAATCTCTTAGTAGATCATGAGAATCTGAACGAAAATCACTCATTTTAAAATTTCTACAACACAGATGTTTAGCTAAACCAACAAAAAATACGCAATTACCGTGGTGGGTACCGTCCTCGTGCATCTGCATGAACTGACGAAAAAAAATGGCGGCTCGCGGCTCGCAGTGCTGCCACACGTACGAGCCGAGACGAGCTACGAGTAAGATTTCAAACCGGTTGGATCGCCGGCGAACTTGCTCGGCAATTTTAAAGTGCGCGTGCTTAAGGTGACACACACGCGAAGAAGGTCGACGAGCCACAAGTCCGCGTACTTACTCGCACGTCTATCACCCACTTTAAGGAAAGGAAGGCGAAATGCAATGCAATAATCTGTTTCTTTAACCGTCTCTTTAAGAAAAAAAACATGAGAGGTCTCAAGGGACACCCGGATGGAACTAAATTATTTAATTTAATTAAAATAAATAAATTAATTAAATTATAATATGCGAAATAGAAAGACGAAACGAAAATAATTGGCTTGCTTTCTACGAGAGAGAGAGAGAGAGACAGACAGAGAAACACGCGCACGCCGCACGGCTTACAACTATAGCAAAAAGTGTAGTTAGAACTTTTGGTCTTAATTTTTTCGCGATAAGGAACTTCGTTCCAATAGAACATCAGTGGAAAAGAACACTATAACCCTTAAATTATGTCGAACATATTTGCAAAAGATTGTCTCTGTTATGTATCTATTCTCCCAGACTTGAAACTGAGAATTAATTGAAATTATTAGTTAATTTGATCACCTATGAAATAATATTTATTTCTATCTGGCCGATAAACATTTAGAAAATACGAAAAATATTTGACAATGTTACTCATGGCTGTAAAATAGTGTCTCAATTTCGCTTCTTGTCTCATTAATCAGATAGCGGATATATCCGAAAACGCAGTCAATATTCATATTTCACGTAACTATTTGTCGGGCAGTGCATTGCATTTTGTGCACCGCTCACTTTGATTAATGACGCCACTCTGTCAGGAGGTCAATGTTTATCAAATGAATGTCCGATGGGCTATTAGGGGTGATTGGTGGTTCGTGATTTTCGTATGTGGATAACATATTGATGGACCAGTTTAGATATTTTTTTATAGACTTTTTTTATTCCCTATATAGGCTTTGATTTGATATCTCATCTTATGTTAAACCACTATCATTTATACTCGACGGGTTCCATCTAACTGCCAGAAACTTGATGCTCCGAAATTCATTTGGCATAACACGCTTGGCATAATCTTCTTTAAACGAATATTTTTAAGGCATCAAAATTATCTTATATAATTATTCTTTGGCCGAATGTTTATAAGTCCGAATTTACTATTGCATACTTTTAAGAAGGCAGAATTTCATTTGGCATAATTACCTTGGGCAATGTTCAAATTCCGCATAATTTCGTTTAGCATACCGTTTATTTGGAACGACGATTATTTGGCTCAATTTCACTTGGCATACAATGAAGTTAGCAGAATTTCATTTGGAATAATTTTATTAGAAATATTGCCATTTCTATAAAATAGTATTTTTAACCTTGAATTAAAATTAAGATATTGTCTTATAAAGTCAATAGGTTGTGCTATAAAAGTTAGTGACAGAAACGAATCGCTGCAAAACCGACTCCACGTAGTCTTGTCTGCCCTATTAATTAATTTAAGTCCGCGTAGGCGCAGAGGTACGAAGCGGCCTGCGAGCTGAAGAGCAGGTGGTTATTACGATCACCGCCACTGCTGAGGCTGGCCAGCTTGCCGGCCAGCAAGCCGATGCTGCGGTGGTGAGCGTTTAACCAACTGCGGCGATAAGCTCGCTTGGGACCGCCGCGCCGGAGTCCCGCAGCGCCGGAGCCGTGACAGAAACCATGCCTGCTGCATGTTGCATGCTTCATGCTTGCATGCTGCATCTTCGGTTGCATGCTGCTCGCCTGCTGCATGTTCGGTTGCATGCTGCATGCTTGCTGCATGCATGGTGTATGCTGCATGCTTGCTGCATGCATGGTGTATGCTTGATTACCAAAAGATGATTCTAACTGTAAACTTTCTGAGATATGATAGTTAATGATAGTTCTGCCTTTTAATGACTATCGATATGAAATGTATGCCAAAAGATGATTCTGACTGTGAACTTTCTGCGATATGTTGCTTCTACTTTTCAATTATTATGGATATGAAATTTATACCTAAAGTTCATTTTGACTTACAAAATTATGAGTTTTGAAGGCATGATAAAAAAGTATATGCCAAACGATTTTCTGCAAAATGAAGTTTATGCTATTCGCTGTTATGCAAAATAATATTATGACAAAGTTCTGCCTTAAAGTATAGACCCATACTCGACTAGTATTCAAATGTACTATAGGGATAAGCTTATGCGAAATAAATACTACGTATTTTCCTATTTAAAAAATGAAAATGTTCAAAAACCGGTCATGTATGTAGAAAACATGTCCTATTTTCAAAAATTAGCAAATCGAATAATTAACAGGCGTACCAACATAACCCAAAAATGACCACAGACTAAACAAATCAATCAGAGATCGATAGGCAAAGGCAAACGTCTGTTCTGACCGATAGCGCGTTATTGATGGCGGACGTTTTTCACGCAGCGCGCCCCGGGCGGCACTCCGTCTCTATTACAGCTACCACTGATACGTTTTGTACGCACATTGAGTTATTTGTTCGACATGAGTATTCGGGCCAACTCATTCGTTTACCTATGTCATTGTTTGTAGTGGTGATAAGTGGGGCTTTGGTTTGCGGAGTGGTGATTTGTTTTAGGTATATGTTATACGTTGTTTTTAAATTAAGGGCTTTTAGGGTAATGCTTCACAGTTAGCTGGAACTAATTAGGCATACTTATCTACATGTGCAACAACACTTGCTTTACCCGAAAGGCTCGGCAGAGGTGCACCATAATTTCGCCATTTGTATTTAGGTCCATGTAATAGGCGAGAAAGTTTCATAAAATGTCTGAAAAAGTAATAATTTTAATCACCTCAAGCAAGATTAAGGAAAAGTCTCCAGTAATTTCTTAATCCCTACATCCTATGAACGAAATTTCAATTGTGCGATTTCATGGTGGAATTTTCATTGCGTCTACGTCATAAATATTTTGTCCGATAAACCGTTCGTTCGACAGCCGCGAGGCGTAAGAAAATGTTAATTAACGAATCCATTGTTTTCCCGCCCGGCGGCTCCAAGATGGTGCCGCTTCCGTTTCCGGCGAGCCTCCTTCTTTATGTGCGTTTCCCGCTTATTTTTACGTCAGTCGGGTAGAGCGGCGGCATTGTGGCGCGGGTGCGGTGCGCGCCCGACTATAATGATTTTAATTTCCTCTAATCAAGAGCCTTCGGCACAGCTTAAGAATTCTAATCATGCACAGCGCGACCGCCGCTCCGCACCACGCCGCGCCGCAGCCGCAGCGGGTGACAGAAACATCAGCACTTATTCTGATTGCGTCGAGTGTGGCGCTGAATAATTAATACGCCTTTATTTTGCGTTATGCTCCCGTACCAAAACAAAAGAACCACCGCGCATTAATTTACGAAATTGTTCATAAATATTTGAAATGCGTAATTTTTGACAGCAGCCAGCGAACGCAAAACATCAAATACATCTTTTGATAATTTAGTAAAGTGTTTCATTATTCGATAGCGATTTTCTGCTTTTTAAAATATTTGCGAGAGTAAAGTTTAATTATATTGGGGTAGCTCGAAGCCCACCCTTTCGTTCAATTCGCACTAACGACCACATTTGAGTCATGTAAATCACGACGACGCCACTTGCAATTAATTTTTTGACTATTAAAACCGTCTCTGTCGTGATTGCCTTGCAGGGAACGTGAGCTCAAGAACATAAAACGTAATGGAGAAAATCAGTTTCAACTCATATAATTTTGATTTTTACGTTATTTTTTTTTAAATCAGCATGAATGCTTTCATTTATAAATTCTTGTAATACAAACTTTATTACAGTACCTGCTGAGGAAAATCGACTCCTAACTACGTGCACGTTTTAACAAGAAACTGATAAACTTAAGCGTCGAAAATACCGCAGTATTTTACCGTTAATCTCACACAGACTTCATTTTCCGACATACTACACATTCCCATACACTACATCCAACCTCAATTCTTGTTAAGCTCAGTCAAACCTCATCGTTTTGTATCCGCGGCCGCTGTTTGGCGGTGCGGTCCACAAGGAACACCGCACAATTAAGGGAACCCTTTCAGGGTGCGTACTTAGCATTCTAATCACCGCGAGCAGACGCCTTGCGCCACAATACAACGCTTAACGCCGCGAAATTAAGTGCGAAAATAACAGGATCCCGACGCGAACCCAACTGAATTATGTCGCGAACAAGATTCTAATTTTAATTTTACGCGAACAACGACTAATTTCGACATAATAAAACGTACAACGTACCTATACTCACCCTCGACTCTCGAGGTACTACAGCAATAAAATGCGAAAAACGATTACAGATCAATGAAGCGTGCCTTCCCTCTCGCAAATAAAGCCAAGTACACACTTCAAATATGCTTTTCTTAATCGTTCTCATAAAACAAAGATCAGCCGCCCGCGATCTCCCCCGTGCGGCAAAAATAAGTAAAAAAATCTCCCGTTGCTCATATCGCGTCTATCAGTGAGGATTTTTACCGCAAATTGTTTCCTGTAGGGAACCCTCTTGAGTCGATGTTTGTATTAAAACTGCAGCTTCGGAACTTATTATTGGTATCGCTTTAGAAAAACAAATAAAATTACGGCTCATTCCGCGCACTCCCGCAATCCATTCGTGTCAATATATTATAATTTTTGAGTTGATTTTTGTTCCATGCAAATGATTGTTGTTGTTTCTTTTAATTTATTGATTTACTTATTCTGTACAGTTTAGAATAAACTTTAAAATCCTTCAATAAGCAGACGCTATATTATAAACCCTATAAGTTCAATTTCTACCTACCTACAAAATCCAAAATCGAGCTAATACCTCGTAATTTATATTTCACCTTAAATTCTGCCAGCATTTCTTAAGGAAAAACCAGTGCCCACGGTATCAGGAATCCTCAAAGTTGAATTGGCTTAAAACCTCCCGGCGGATGTGTCATTATAATTTGCAAGGGAGAGATGAGTGATCCGTCGCCCGGAGCGCTCACAAATAATACCCTAAGCTATTTTAATCTTAACTTAGTTAAAAATCTTGCGTCCGACATTAGCATTAATCACTTTTGACAGACACCGTAATGGATAGTGTAATTAATGTGTTTAAAAAGTTTATAATTGGCTTATGAAGGTAATCCAAGTGATGGCTTTTGTAATGCCAGTGTGACCAAGAATCAATTTTGAATGAAATTGCAATGAAATAAAAGTTTGGTTGAAAAGTTAAGACAATATAATAATAATCAAAGCTAACATTACTGTATTGTTTTTGGTAGGTTATAAATTGAATAACCAGTTAATTTAGCGTTGTCTAAGAATGAAATCCAAAAGCTTATTGGAAAATTAATTGATTAAACATCTGAAAACAAAGAAATTCTTTCATCAAGAACGAAATCTAAAGCTTAATTGAACGTCGACATTGAGAGATTTCAATTCAATTACTAAACCATATTTAACGAAATCCAATCCCCCTTTTCCTCGAGAAATAATATTATTTATTCAGAAAAAATAATACAAAACGCGGTTACGGCGAACGCTCTGTTGGTTCAGTGGAGATCATTCGATGTAAAAGTTGGAAGCAGAGGACGGAGGCAGGAAGAAAACTTGGATAAGCGAAACCCTCTAAAAATGATTGATGCCGTATAGCGGGGGAAGCATGCCACCGCAACGTTTTAAAACGAATAAACGTCGAACCGTTCGAAATTTGAAAATGAACATCATTAACGCTATTGGCGCAGCGAATTCCCGCCTATTCATTTACTCTACGGAATTCGCATTTTTTCTTTGCAATTTTTCATTGACGTCAATCATGCCAGAACGATTAGGTCCCGACTAAACTTGCTCGTAGTCGGTAGTGCAGTTGATATTGCAAAACTGCACAACAAAAGCATTCGAGCTCGCATTGCGATCGCGTATAGCCAATTTCCTAACGTATTGAAAATGTCGATGCGATTGTTTGAGGACATGTTATTACACGGAGCGTTTAGCCTGGGAGCTAACAAGCGCTGACGTCGTTTGTTTCTGCTGGCTCTTTGTTCGGAATATAACAATTAGGGAGACAAAGCGGCCGGTGGCGGTCGGTGTGTTATCGCGGACGATTCGCACCGCACACAATGGCGCGCTCGACAATGCACGCTCAATATCTTTATGCTCCTTCGTGCTGAAGGCCGATGCACTCGCTGGAATCAGCCTTCTTGGTGTACATTAACAGACTGGAGATACATAGAACAATTTATTTGCAGACGGGTCAGTTATTAAGATAAAAAGGTTAACTATAAGAAAACATAAAGTTGTGAGGTCTCTCGGAACAGTATACATATATTAGAATGACGAAGACACTCATTCTTAAGTCGTAAATGGTGAGCATTATTTCGAAATTACTCAATATAACTCTCTCTTGCGTGTTAATGGCCCGAAAGTCTGACAACCAATCTTACCAAGGGATATCGTATTAAACTAATCTATCTTAACAAAGCTACTGTCGGCTGCAACCTTTGTTTTTTCATACATAGAGTATAGGCACCGTCTCAAAATCAAAATCTTACAACCTCTTTACAAAAAATCAAATCTTCCCATCTCCGACTTTACTCTATGGTCACCGAGACACCTCAGCATCCCGTGACGGGCCCTTTGTGGAGCTTCCTTCTTCGCTCACGACACCTGCCTCGGTGCTGAATGCACATTCGACGCCCCTACACGTCTGATAGACGCATTGTGGCTAGCACGGTGTCTTGCGGAAAGTGAGGGCTTTTATTCTGAATTTTATTAATGATTACTTGTTCATAGATAATGTGTTGTGATTATTTGTATGATTTGATCTAGGTTTTATAATTGTTACTTGTCATATATTTTTGTTTAGGGATTTCATTCCTTAAAGTTATGTAAGTAATATAAGTCGTAAATACCTCCGTGACGTAACTAAGTTTTTGAAGTGGTAATGTTACCGTCGTTTTATAAGTTTGCTTCATTTTATTAACAGTGCTTGTTGAGAATTTACACAATTAAAAACTAAAAAAACAAAAAGTCTTAGGTAAATATGACCTCTTGTGGTATTTAAAAGAACCATCTTGCAAGGAAGCATGACACCTCAACTATAATTTCATTGCATCTACAAGACACACTTACACCTAACCTAATAATCTAAAACGAAAACTCAAATACGAACAGTTAATTCAGGCATCTGTATTCAGTAAATCACGTCACCGTGACGTAGTGACGTGAACAGGCGTTACGTCACGGTGACGTCAACACGTGCGTTCACGAGGAGCGTTTAATCGCATAAAGAGCTAATTGTCTGTGCGGATTCCACAGGTAAACACTACACGCCAACCATTTACACACTACGCAGTGGAGGTGCGAAGGTAGTTTTAGGTTTGGAGGCGCTATGTACGTGGGAAGGAATCGTAGGCAGTTTGTTCCCAGGTTTCATTCAAAATGACGAATTATTAAGCAATCACTCTGGTTTGGTAAAAGCTAAATATTATCTTTCTGACTTAAATAATAAAAAAACTGTAAAATAAACTTTTTCTTTTTAAATAGTTTAATATTCCACCGTTACAAAAATATTAAATGGGTAATATATGTAAGTATTACAGGTGCAATCACACTATGGACAACTCACAATCAAATCAAACAACAACCTTTAAAAAACAACACCACAAAATCAACTCAATATATTTCCGCTACGAGCGTAGCACCTTCGTAGCTCCGTGCTACGCACAACAAGCGCCTACGTTAACTGTCGATCATGTAAGCGCGGATTACACTAGTGATTTAATACCCACTGATTCAGTCGGCGCTTTGAACACAATCACACTTAATAACACACTGCCTTATGACGTGTAATTGTTGCTGAAAGGGTAATGAGTTCAATTATTCATATGAGGGTATTACTTGTCTACGAGAAATGTGGGAACGTTTCTAAGACGAAAATATGAATAACTATTTGGAAAAATGGTCTTGAAAGGAGAATTGGGTATTTAAGGATTAAAGATAAATAAAATCTGTGTTTTTTAACCAAATATTTGGATACCAAACAAAAATAAAAGAAAGTATATTTATTTAACACTGACTTGAAAGTTAGAATAGAAGGACTTTAATTAAAAGAAATTGATTTCATTACTTCTACTATCCATTTGTGAAAAAAAAAACAATGTATACTTATAGAGAGTAATCAAAAGCGGATGATACCACCAAATATAATACGATAGTGTTATAAAATTACCATAGAACGAGTAAAAGGCAGTTAAGTCAACACAGTGTTTTACAACCGTTCGGGGTATTTTTATGCGACAAGGGGAGGTTTAACAGAATGGAAACACAGAGCTCTCTGTATGGCTCTGTATGAAAATCTGAATTATGTTTTATAGTGGACGTGACGGGAATAAGGGCGGTTTGGATGCAGATGCCGCTTTACAATGACGAATTTTCGGAAAAAAAAATGTTTGTGTATTATGTTACTCGTCAGTCAGTGGTCAGAGATCAAATTAAGGAATTCATATTTATAAGGAAGATACAAATACACCTTTCATAAATAATCGTTATTATTTTTTCGCTTTAGGACCTTTATGTGGTGATCAATTTAACAGAAACAAATACATTTAATAGGTTTACAAAACTTTAAAAAAATTAGGCGCATTCTAATGTGTCGATTATTTAAGGATTGTTTTTATTTTTATTTTAAAACAAACTAATTACCTAAAGCACTTGGTGCTAATAAATGGAAACATCAAAAAAAATATTGAAAGAAAAAACCGTGACAGCCAAAGTCCTATCTTACAACCGAAATTCGTCATTCCCAATCTGCCCTCAGTGTCGCGTCTCTTCGTCGGCGTTCGGCAATTCTTTATTATTCATGGGGCGATCTTGCTCGCGGAGTGTTTTATATGAGCGACGATCGAGTATCAATTTGTATGGAACGGCCCGTATTAGCATTTCCCGTGTGAGCCTACATTGTTTCACGGGGGGACGTTGAGCTGTGACACAGATCGTCTTTTGTTTTTCTTAGGTTCTTTGAGGAGTTTCGATGATGCAAAAATCATGTGTGCTGGACATGCGCTTAAATTGTAAGATGAAACGATGTGATTTGGGGTTTGGTCATCAAATTAGAGCACTGATTACCGGCATTCCAGATATGTAAACTTTCATTACCAACACTAAAGTTTATTTCGCTGTTCTGTTTCGGAAATGAATCCCTTACCGTGCTAAGAAAGATTTTTAGGAGTCTGGATTAAAATTAAAACATAGATGTCTAAGGTACATTTTGAAAAGGCAAACTTAACAAGTGGTAGACAGACGGTTGACAGGGGGAAGGGAAAAAAATCGTGTTGTGCTGACCAACAATCCTATGAAACTTAAAACTAGGACAGGAAGCTCAGAAAATCTGGAAACAATTTCTAGGCATTTTCACCATTTCTAAACAAAACAAAAATTAAATAAACCTCCTTATAAAACGCGCCACCAAAAATCCCTTTTAAACTAAACGCAAATCCCGCAAACCACCCTTAGTTCATTGAGTGTGTCGCAGAGCTAGGTACAGTCAGCAGCACTAACGTCTCACCAACAATACGCTAAGTACGCCGCGCTTATGAGTGTTCATTAAAGATACGATAAAGACGTCGGAGACGCCGGCTAAATTGGCTGCTCTGACTGTACGCGAAAATCGTAAATGTAGTTAGTAAATAGATGAGTCTTAAGAGAGATGCTTTCATGTGAAATGGAGCGAGAATTCCGAAGTAGCTTTAGTTAACTATTTTTCTAAATTAGTACTTAGGGTCACCATTTTGATTCGTTTTTTTTTTCTGTTGTCTTAATATCAGTTATGCGTGTCGTGAACTGCGGGCCGTGATACCTGCACAATACTGGAATTGATTGACGCTAGTGGTTAGAGCCACCTCATAGCTAGGTTCTAAGCAGGCTTATGATTGCCATTGGCTTTTTTTTTTTTTAAATATTGCCGCACATTAGGATATTTTCCTGTATCGTGGGTGCGTTCACAAACATTTGAACTCACATACACAAACAGCCAGACCCGGAACAACTATCTGTAGGCAATACAAATATTTGTTCCGTGCGGGGATCGAACCCACGACACGCAACGCAGCAGTCGATCGCTCAACCACTGCGCCAATCGTGCCGTCAAAAATACTGCCATTTATAAATATACAAAACCAAAACTAGGTGTTGCGGCGTAACTTGTATCACTAGATATTTGTGTCTTGAACGATTAGGAATCAGGAAACTTGCAATTAGGCTGAGATGATTTTTCAGCGCCGATACAGCAGCCAAGAAAACGATAAACGTTATGACTCATACCATACTTTTCACCATTCAGCTCATTAATATTTCATACTAACTAGCCACTGTTGATTCTCATATCCTAGCATTACATTTAATTCCCAGACAACAACAAAACTGCGCTAAAATCCGGCTCACGCGATATTATGTCACAAGCCCACTAGTTCACGCGACGCTCCGATTTTCGCTTACTAGCACCAAATGAACATTCATTTCACTGCAGATGTACATAGTTCTACTAACAAGGGGCTGTTAATTTAAATTTAGTATCTTAGCTGCGAGTAATGAACGGGAAGGTGATTGTTATAATGGGATTGTAGATTTGTACTCGCTAACACTCGACTTATGTATGGATGTTTTGGCGGCGATAGAAAGGAAATAATTAAGTTATGAAACGTTGTGTGTGTTTACTGAGAGTGTATGTGTATACAAGGTGTTGTTTTGCATCCTCGTCAAAATTCAGGAGGTTGTCACAAAAGACATACATAATCAATTAAAATTACGGTACCTAGTTAATTATTAATAAACACAGATTTTTTGGTTGTTTATGCTGGTCAATATTTCAGAATAACCCCCTTAGCGTGGTTTAGGGAATTAGAAATGATTGAATAAACGTTTGAGATAGTTTGTATGTGTGGAAGCGAGGTTATAGGTCGAGAATCAGACAGCCCGCGTTTAAAACACGGGTGAACCACACTTACCGATTTCCGTAAATAAGGAAAAAAATAAAACTGACCTACCCATTTTATTATCGATTCGGGACGAGAATCATTAGCATAGTTACCTCCTTAAATTTGACGAGGTTACAAAACAACACCTTGTATTGATGAGCCAATTAAGTTTTGTTTTGATGAATCATGCAGATAAAGTAAGATGATTTAAAGTTGGTTGGCACTATTGAAGTAACCTTGATTACGATTTACTCGCAATCTAAATCCTACAGTTCTGAATAAATAACTGCATACACTGTACACTGTTACTTAAAAGACTTCATTTTAAAAAGTACTACGATGTCTTCCGTCCACAAATCTTTCAAAACGAAACCCCTACTTTCATATTTGCTCACGTCTTCCATGCAAATTTATGAGGAGGTGGGTAATTTTTAATTACCACTGTGTCTGAGCATCTGTCTGGAGAACGAGACGCGGTTTGTGGAGCTCGGCAGTACTGCAGGTGACAACGCCGGCGCGGGGAGCCAGCGGTTAAGTGTGGCATTTTACGGCTTTTATGCATATTTGATGGCACCGCCATAATCTGTGCGGTAGGGGAGACTAGCTACCTACCTGAAGTGTCGGAGCGGATATGAATTGCTGTTACTTACGACGAGAAGATTTTCTTAGGAAAAATTGAAGTGTACTGTATTTGAAAGACGTCCTATGTAAAACTGAGAGATTTTTTATAGACTGTTTTAAAGGCGATACAAAAATTACTTTAAGTATCGCGTCTATTTTAAGAATTAATTATCGTCTAGATTCAAACACGTTCTGTAAAACTGTAACTCAATATTAAAACTACAATGAGTAACCGACACACGTCAAAACTAATTTATGTAAAACAAAGTAAACCTAAATTAAATTCTGTAATGGACGGAGCATTTAAATAATCCACCGTTTAAAAGGCAAAGCCGACGAATTTGAAAATAATGACAGGTATTAGACGCGTGCTAAGAGGGCCGTATCAATTACGGGCCCAAGCAAACAGGGTATTACGTGTTCAATATTAAAATCAAATTTACGGCCCTCCTCCGTCCCGGTCCGTTTGTGCGACATACGGGCCGTACGGTAGACCTTGTGGTATGGACAGCAGGACAGAAAATAAGATTAAATACTTTATGGGTTCCGTTTTTTGCTATTCGGCTACGGAACCCTAAAAAACGGGTTGCACTCCGGGAGTGCCGGTAGAAGTGAAAACTTGAATATTAACGTTGTGCATTTTTGATATTTTGGAATGGTTAGGGAATAATTTTGCACGAATAGAATAATTATCAGTTTAAAATTAAATTAAAAATTTAAAAAACCCCCGACGGACAAAACCTTCAAAAAAAAACAAAAAAAAAAATTAATTCAAGCGTCGTAGCGTCGGGGGTTATTTTTGTTTTTTTTTGAAGGTTTTGTCCGTCGGGGGTTTTTTAAATTTTTAATTTAATTTTTATTTTATGCTTTTTAAGCTTAAATTATTTTTTCTTAGCCTTGACTGTCCCACTCCTGGGCATAGGTCTACTCCCATTCCTTCCACTTTTCTTGGTGTTGCGCCTCTTCTCGCTTATTAACGAAAACAAGGAAAGATATGAATTTAAAAAAAAAAAACTTGAGCTTATAGGGGGGAGGGGGGTGTGCAGCCTACCCCCCTGGCGATGCTCATGGTGAGAAAGTGACAAGAATTCAAATTTCCAATAAACTAGACCCGTGGAAGTTGTTTAAATCCCTTCATCAACTAGAAAAGAGGTGATGAGCTTCAAACGGCTGAGCAGATTTTCTTGAAACATAGCTAAGAACACTCTCGATTAAAATACCTTTCAAATGACACCAATTTTATCAAAATCGCTTCATCCGTTTGGGAGCTACGATGCCACAGACAGACACACAGATACACACGTCAAACTTATAACACCCCTCTTTTTTGGTCGGGGGTTAAAAAGTACTATCATTTATGAGGTAAAATACAATATTCATTTATTGCGCTGTCTTACACTAACATGACAATTTATATTACATTAAAAATTTAACACTTCAGAACTATTACAATCCGTCATACGAACTTTACATCTTTGGAAAAACCGAAGGTTTTGTTTGTGCATAAGATAATTATCCAGTTTTGGAAACCCAAACTCAATGACAGATGTCATAAAGTTCAAATTCCTTCGTAACCTAATGTCAATCCGTCTTACGAATTTCCGATCAGGACGCGTGACCTGACGCGAGTTTAACATTTTTTACCCATCACAAAAGTGCACAACGCCGCCGCTAAAAAAGTTTTTACTAAAAAAAATTGGTAGGTATAATATAGCCTCAATGACAATAGCTGTAATGTTTATGTTTAAAATAAGATTGTTATGGCTTTGACCAGTAAGTACCTCACAGATCATTTGCAATCTACATTGTGTCCATGTACGGAATGCATTTGATACTTAATTTTTCTTTGGACCTTACTCTTATTATGAGTTTTGCCCGTATCAACGAGTCTGTTATAAAATGGTATTGTTTTAAAAGATTTGTGTGTATTACATACTTTTCGCCGGTGGCATTACATGAAGTCTAGAACCATCATATTCTAGGACAATGTGCTCATGGATCCTACAAACAGTTTTGATACTAATTGCGACTGAAACTTAATTTAAATTCGAGATTTATAGTTGCACCATTTTTTAATCTCCACGACAAAGGAAAACATAGTGTGGAGGCTAGTGATATTTTCAGCTTGTGTAATGCTCTCTTGAACAATAAAGTTTATATAAATAATAAATATAAATGCGAGAGTTTGTTATAATATATATTAGTCTATTTTATTTGTATAATGTCTATTAGTATCTATGTAAGTGTATGAATTTTCGAAAACTAGTAGTTATTAGTAAATATTTTTTGTACCCTATCACAATTTTGTCGTATTTTACCCAAAGGTTGACTGGTAGAGAATGCCTTGTGGCATTAAGTCTGCCTATGTACCACTATTGACCATGAAGTTTAAATAAATAAATATTTCAGAACAACGTTCTAGAAGCCATGTATATTCTGAAATAAACTCTAGAAACGAAAAGCGATCTGTCAATTTATTTGCTATATTGAAAAACTAATATCAGTACAAATCGTACTAATGTTGTCGGTACCAGTCCAAGTGTTAGTATAACAACACAACATCAATTAAAGTCGCATTTTGACGCGTCGACCACACGTAATGTCCTCGTTTTCATATAACACACCGATCTAATACTGAAACAGGGATTATTTACCAATTCTACCCTTCTATAGCGTATGAAATAGTTATGGGATGTAAACATATGATTTTGTGTTTTGTTAATGGGTAGATTCGAAATTAATTGCTTTTTGATAGTGTGGTGACTGTTTTGTGGGCTTGGACAGATTATTGGAAAGTTTCTTTTAAATGACGTAATAGGAAATTTATAAACACAGATTTTAATCTTAATTTATAATATGTTTGATCAAATATATTTTAGACAATATCTGACAAAATCGAGGAGCTCGTGGTTAAATAGTAACAGCTGCACGGGTCGATCTTTAAGGTAAAGTCGTGCTTGCCGAGCTTGGTCCGTGGATAGGTGACCATAAATACATAGAGAGTTTCCTCCGTGCCTCGGAAAGCACGATAAGCCATTGGTCCCGGCTGTTATTTGTAGTCAGAAGCCAAAATTCTGACATCCAGTCTTATCTTAGATGAGATTTGACAGATCGCAGCAACACTACTGGTTTCTACCAGCTCTACGAAAAAGCTTTCGCAGTTGTAACATTGCTGCCTGTTGCCGTTTTCGAAATGTTAAATTAGACATTAAAAATTATGATATTGTTTAAAATCATCATCTGCCTGCCTCAGCTTCTCCCAATCTATCTTGGAGTCGGCTTCCAGTCTAACCGGATGCAGCTGAGTACCAGTTTTTTTCATGAAGCGACTACCTATCTGACCTCCACAACCCAGTAACTGGGTAATACGATACCCCTTGGTAAGACTGGATGTCAGACTTTTGGCTTCTGACTACTCGTAACAACCGTCAAAGATCTACAAATGACAGCCGGGACCAACGGCTTAACGTGCTTTATGGTCACCCACGGACCAACCTCGGCAATCACGGCTTAACCTTAAAGATGCGGCTGTTATTATTTAGCCACGAGCAATAATAATCTATAATCCTTATATTTAATATTTTTGTTTCTTTCTATCAGATATTCAACTTTTATCTTCTTTTTGTTACAGAACGAGTACGAAGTACAGATAACACACAAGTTATTCAGGCCGTCCACATCAAAAACGTAAGTAGCCTATTTTAGAAACAGGTAAGTATGAACAATATAGAAATCTAGGTATAGTTTGATTCTCAAGAGCTTACAAACCAAATAATATTTTTCACTATGACAATAACTAGGACAGGACAATAAGATAGGTCAACGAAGAGAAGAAAACTAGTCATGTAACATACCTAATCGGTACCTATTTATCACAAAAACATTGTAACAATAAAATTTGAATTCCTAAATAAATATGAAAGTTATGGGAAGTAAGATAAGAGACAGGTGATACCTTTACCCGGTAATACAACATGGAAGAAAAGGATAAAATTCTAATTATAGACAAAAAAAAAACAATTTAAAAGCAAAAAACATTAGATACAAAACACAATCGCAGAACAATCACGATTACCAAAACATTGTAGCAATAAAGCAACAACGTCGCGTGCCCGCGGCAGATACGGCCATAAACCGCACAATTGTCGCACACCGCATTTATTTACGTGTACTTATGGACGCCTCCCATAAACATGCGCCAGCGGGGAGCGTGATCTGCTCGCGGTAATTATTGCGTGACTTATTGGCGAACGAAGATAACACGTACTTTACCACCAGAATAAACAGACCTCCCTTTACTCATACTCAAACCCCTACCCCATCTTTATTTCTAAGATCATGAAGGGTCGCGGTAGACCATCTTAACGTGGTGGTAAGTCTACCGCTCCGAGGGCTGTGGCAGCTTTATCTTGCGTTTGACTGTTGATCGTGACTTTCCGACAGAGATTTCGGTAATTACGCTGATTATGAATGTAGGTGCCGTGTTATTTTTCGGTATACAGCATAAGGTTTAGAGAAGTTATGAGAGAATTCATTGAAAGGGATATTGTGACTGGTTATGCACAACAGCGCTGGATTTGCCTACGCTTTAACGACGCTATTGGTAGATACTGTTTTATTTTCTCTTTTTATTTAACACCGCTACGCGTTGGCTACGCGCGTCTACGAAACTGCTAAGAATCTGCAACAACTGCTACAAAAAGATTAGCTATTCCGCTGATGTTTCACATACGATCACACTTCGATATCTGTCACTATGATGTCACTGTCATGTTAATTTTTGTATCTTCTATCTTCTTCTACATAAATAAAAATCAATTGCTGTTCGTTAGTCTCGCTAAAACTCGAGAACGGCTGAACCGATTTGGCTGATTTTGGTCTTGAATTATTTTTGGAAGTCCAGAGAAGGTTTAAAAGGTGAGAAAGGTAGGGTAGGGTAAGTAGGTAGGTAGGTAGGTAGGTAGGTAGGTAGGTAGGTAGTAAGGGTAGATAGGTAGGGTAGGGTAAGTAGGTAGGTAGGTAGGTAGGTAGGTAGGTAGGTAGGTAGTAAGGGTAGATAGGTAGGTAGGGTAGGGTAGGGTAGGTAGGTAGGGTAGGGTAGGGTAGAGTAGCGAGGTAGGGTAGGGTAGAGTAGGGAGGTAGGGTAGGGTAGGGTATCATATGGTAGGTAGGTAGGGCATGGAGGGTAGGTAGGTAGGTAGGGTAGGGTAGGTTGGTAGGTTGGTAGGTTGGTAGGTTGGTAGGTTGGTAGGTTGGTAGGTTGGTAGGTAGGGTAGGGTAGGGTAGGGTATGGTAGGTAGGTAGATAGGTTAGGGTATGGTAGGTAGGTTAATAGGGTAGGTAAATAGTGCATTGCAACGCATGCCGGGGACAGCTAGTAAAAAATAAAGTGTGGTTTATAGAACTGCTGTTTTTGTAGTTTAAACAAGGCTGAAAATGAAGGTATATTTTATGTCTGAAAGTACATAACGGTCAATCTTAAACTGTAAATAACATTTCTATATCTCTGGGACTCGAATCTAATAATAATATTCACTACGCATTGAAATCCATAGCCTACAAAATCTCTTCAAAAACTCAACTGCAAAAAACCATAACCTAACCTAACCAAACAAAAGTTCAAGAACTGAAAGTTTTTGCGAAAGTTTTACTCGCGGACTCAAACTTTAAAATAAGACAGAGCTCTGTAGACCACAATACTTCGCAGTTCCTTAACATAACATAGAATGCTTCATTATATCTTTAAGACATCTTCATCAAACCCATAATCAGCTCTAGTTGCTTTAGCACAATACTCTTACTACGCAAATACAAAAGATACGCAATGCTGGGAAAGGAATTTTGTACCCTATCTTTAGGGTATGAAGATCCATCATCACTTCGCTGCTTCCGTACTGTTAAACGACGGTAGCAAAAGAATATTTTGATGACGCCCCAGTCAAATCAGTCATTTATTCATCCATATCCATACTAATATCCATACTTCCATACTAATATTATAAATGCGAAAGTCACTCTGTTTGTTTGTATGCATAGGCTACGACCAAAAGGAGCGGAGCAGCAATGTTAGGAAAACGGGGAAAAGGTGACGCAGACGAAGTTGCGCGGGACAGCTAGTTAACAATAATAGAATAATTTGCATTTGAATTTACACAGTATTACAATCATCTTATAATAAAACAAAAATTATGAATACTGTCATAATTACCATTTTGGCATCAACAAAATTTTATTAATTAATTAAATTAATTTGATTTTGGTACCTATAGTAAAACGTTTTTAGATCGTCATCTGCCTAGCCTTTTCCAACTTTATTAGGGGCGGCTTCCAGTCTAACCGGATGACGGTTTCCGGAGTCGAAATAGGCGAATACCAGTATTTTATATGAAGCGACTGCCTATCTGATAACAATAACCCAGTTAGTACAGTACAGGGTAATACGATACCCTTTAGTACAGACAGCGGTAGTATGTGCTAACCCCTCTACAGTCCCGCCGAGTACGCCAGGGGGGTAACTACTTAATGACGCTGTCTGTACGACTGGTTGTCAGACTTTCGGGCCACTGACTACGTACCTGTAACGACTGACAAAGATCTACAAATGACAGCCGAAACCAACGGCTTAACGTGCTCTCCGAAGCACGGAGGAAACCCAATATGTTATGATGGTCACCCATCCACAGACCGACCTTGGCAAACGCGGCTTAACCTTAAATATCAACCTGTGCGGCTGCTATTATTTTACCACGAGCTCCTCTTTCACTACGACATTATAACGTTTTGAAATAATGAGAACAATAAAATTAGTAATCATACAGTTTATTACACAATCCTTTAATTGCTTAAGATACCAATAGCAAGACACACGAACAGAAGTTTTATTGTATTCTAGCTCGAAAGTTCACGACCCAAGTATAACTTTGAGGTCCAGTTTCAAACTCAAACTCAATTCGAGAAATGAAGAAGCAAGTTGGTACGTTTAACAATACAGTATAACGATAGATGACCAAACTCAAAGCATTAATTTCAAATAGACCCCGTTACAGGCACTTTTGCATAGTCAATAATTAAAAATTAAATTAAAAATTTATGAAACCCCCGGCTCCAAAAACCTTTAATACATAAATCCAGCGTAGCATCGTTCAAACGGCTGAGCGGATATTCTCGAAACATAACTAAGAACACTCTCGATTAAAATACCTTTCAAACGAAACCAATTTCATCAAAATCGGTTCATCTGTTTAGGAGCTACGATTCCACAGACAGACACATAGATACACACGTCAAACTTATAACACCCCTCTTTTTGGTCAGGGGTTAAAAATAAACTACCTACAGTCCAACCACAGGCACAATAACTGTGAATGGACTGTAGTGGCCCACCCCAATGTTATAGATCTCAAATAATCAAAACTCACAATAAACTTTATCCTCAAATTTGGTTGATTCCGCAAAAAAATAAACAAAGACAGGCATTTAACCTTGTTGCGAAGTTTTATCCAATAAAACAAAGTTTCGAACAAACGAATGCATTAAAGTCACCGCAAACTGATCCAATCGTAATATCGCACTCCCAGACATCGAAAGTTAGTATGCATTGACTTTGAAAAGTCGTCCAAAACTAAGTTGGGTTATGTTTATGAAACTATTCGGATGCGGGTGTGTGCCGCCAATACACATGCAAGAACTCGCGCCCAACTCGAGGCATAGTTCGCTAAGTGGAACAGCTGTAAAACAAAGTAGCGAAGGGTCTAGGAACTTAGTGTGTACGTTGGCAACTATTCGGCGCGGGCGGTGCGAACACATGTCGTCGGCCGCGTCGCCGCCGCCATCGCGCCCACCACGACGCATCTTCACAACTTTGACAGTTTAATTCGTGACTAGGCCCGCCTCGGCCGACGACCGCCGATTTATAAATAAGTTAAACTAGGTTTTAACTAAAGTATTGCGGTCGGATGATAACGAACCCGGCACCTACACCCCCGCCACCCGCCCGCGTGCAGATAAACTTTTAAAATGACTTTGGAAGCTTTTGAGCTTTTAATCGGTAAAGTTGTACAGACAGACAGTTCGGGCACAATCCTTGAACCGCTTGCGCCGGCGACGGCGGCCGCAAAACTTTGTTTTACAGGACTACTTTTCTTCTTGTTTCAAGGTTGGACTCTTAAAACAAACTCCGGTTCGACGGAGTTCGCGAACTCGGGCGCGAACAATTTACAAATTTCTCTCTTTCATAACAACTAACTGCCGCTCGGCGCGCCGGCGAAAGTTGTCCTGCGTAGATCTTAATCGCATTGTCTGTTGCGCTCGCGGCGCCAACAGCTGATTGTGACGACACAGTTTATCGAACTTTTGCTTTAATTCACGTGCCGAACGTACTCGCAGCAAAACAACAAACTGCCGGCTATTAAAGTCAACATGACTAGCGGGAGATCGAGCTGATACAAGATGAATGCGCCAAACGCGCGGGGAGCGCTGAACAACAGACAGGCGTTTCAGAATATGTCGGATCAACGATGAAATCAGGATGGACAGCCGCGGCAGTACAAAAAGGCCCGCAGATAGACACCGGGCGCCCTCCGACGCGTTTATTCAATTCGCTTAAGTGACATCGATAGCATCGGCTGCGGTCGAAAAAACTCGTCTGCCAAATTTTGACGGCGTCCCCCCGGCGACCGGCGACCGGCGGCGACTTCTTTTTTCAGTTCACGCCTCACCTGCCTGGGGCCAGAAGTGGCCTCGCGTGAAATACACTGATTGGCGTTTAATGTTGAACCGTCTGCCTTTTATTTGACCGGTGTAGAAATTCTTAAAAGCTTTTTATTCGAGAGGGCGTCGGTTTCTTTATGTACCGTTCATTATATAGCCGTACGTGTCGTATTTTCTTGTGTATATGGCGCAGAGTGTAATGACGTGTTTTTCGGGCGTGGTGTGGAAGAGGGCTCGTAATGTAACCACATTTTCATTACTGCTTATATACTGGCATACGGGATGGTAACATAAGCTAAATGCAGTATCGGGTATTGCGCGTAAATTTTACGTAACTAGAAATAAATAGGTTGCGGGTGTGTGGGGCGGGGCGGTGTGGGCGGCGGCGTGCGCGCGCATGTTTGCCCCCCTCCGCCCCCGCGAGCCCCCCTCCCCGCGAGCCCGGCCTGCCTGCGACCTCCGCATAGTCCGCGAATAGCTTGCCGCGAGCCACCCGCACCGCGGAGCGAGCTCCTGCGACCGCCGCCGCCCGACACGGCCTACGGATAAACTTTTCCGACGTAGCCGCGCTACGCTGTGCTACGAACTGCGATATGCTACGTACCGAAACTTCATAGTCAGATGTGCATTTTAGTGCTGTGATTTTTTTATAATATTTAATTGTCAGTGAATCCGTGTATAAATAAATAAAAACTTTAGTGCGCAATGAGGACTCGCCCCTACGTTTTATAGCGATGTCGGCCCTCGTCCGACCCATGTGGTAAGTGGCCGCTTGATTACCAAAGTTAAGTTTAAATTCCGTCAAGTATTTTATTTTAAAGGCGAACAGTTGGTCTCGCCTGGAGTCGTCACGTTTGTCCGTTTTGAAAAATATCTGCGGCAATATTATTTCAGCGGTGTTCAAGGAAAAATTGAAGAAGTTTTCAAGATAAAAACAAAATCGTTTACGCACAAATCCCACGCTCGTAAAACCATTTCACGAAATGCTTTCATAATGTACCGTGTGTTAAATATTGATGAGATTGAGTAGTGTTAAGTTTGTATGAAATGTTTGACGTTTAAATCGGATGTTTGTGTGTTTGCTGTGAGGTTGATTATTCCTGCCTCGTTTGCGGTATCGGGGGTAATGAAATCACGTCGGTAAGATGAGCGACTTGGCAAATAACCTCGGCGGCATTAGCTTGGAGACAGAATACGTAATGGCGCGGCGCTAAATACATTAGCTACCCTTGACTACGCGAGTGTAAGCAGTAGTTGTCACTGTAAAAGTTACGAGATTTGATTTAATTACAGGCGAAATTATGCAGTAGGTACATATTTCTAAAGGGGAACTCCTGTAACTTTTTCTTTTTTTAGATATTTCTTTAATATTAAAAAATAAATAAAGGTGTAATGCTGTTGGTACATAAAACTATAGGTACAGTTTAAAATTGTCCATAGGTACCGGTCAAACCTGGAAATTAAATCATGCTGAAAGATCTTGATTTTTTTTAAATTCTACTGATACTAGAAAAACATCGCAGTCAAAATATGTGAGCCGCATTTACAAGTAAATTAATACTCTCTTTGTGATGTAACCTTTTCACGTCTGCACGCGTGGCATGACCACTGTAGGAACGGGTTATGTCGACGGAAGAATCGACAAAATGACACATTGTCACTGTCTATCTGTCATGATGTCGATTCTTCTGTAGACAAAACTCGTTTCTACAGTGGTCATGCTAACGCGTCCTGTGCGAGTTAACTGAATCAACCAGAAAAAAAAATGTCCTGAAGTCAACAATGTTTAGAAAGCAATTATGACAGTAAATTGGATTATTTTATTTATTTATTTATTTATTTATTAAAGGTCTACCAACAATTGTTCACACTGGATACAGCGACATAATACATTCTTAAAATTAAATTACAGTGCAACAATTACTTATAGGTAAACACCACATGCACAGAACAGTAAATTCGGAAGAAAAGCTAACTTAGTCTTAGTAAGTACTAAGCGCCAATATTCAATAAAAATTAAATTAAACTTGAAATAGTAAAATAACAGAATAATGACAAAATTGATTGAAAATGAAATTAAATAAAAATATAATTTATGAAAATGAACACATTATGTAGTAAAAGCTAAATTAAAATTAGATTACAGTAAATTGATAAAATTGATGCTTTAGAGAGATCAACATAAAATTAAAATTCATTAAATAAAATTGATGCTAAAAGATCGACATAAAGTTAAAATCCAATGATTATAATTGAAAACTTGGTAAATTTACTTAAAATTAAAATTCATTGAATAAAATTGATAGTTAAACATATAAATAACAAACAAAAATAAAAAGAGACATATACGCATATATAAAATTATAGAATTAAAATTATAAAATCAAGAACAATGGTAAAATTGACACAATGGAATATTAATAATAATTGACTGTGATTAGGGGTTGCTTGGTAAACGTGTAAGGATGGCTTTAAGTTTAGCAAGAGAGTCAAAGTGGAGATCAATAACATCACTGTAGCCATTTACTGCCTTACACATTCTTGCAACAGGCGAATTGGATCCCAAAACCGTTCTTCTAAATGGCGTACAAAGAGGTGTGATTGCACTACGCGGGATTCTAGAGGGTGCACGAAAACTGAAAAGGGAAAGTAAACTAGGACAATCTATTCTATGTTTAAAAATTTTGTAAGCAAACATTGCATCCACAAAGTGTCTACGTCTGTCTAGTGAGATCATGTTAAAATGCTTCAGTCTTTCTTTTTTTTTTTTAGTCATTTTCTTCAAATAAAGAAATGAAAAAAAGGCTTGATTTCTTATTCAATATCAAAACGGATTTTTTGGAAGAAAAAAATCACACATAAAACAAAAAAAAAAAAAAACAACCCTACTTCGTTAACATCATTAAAAATCCCCTAAACGCAAACCAGCAAGTCACTAAACATGGAATCCATAATAGGTTACATTAAAAACGTTAACCGTACCGTATAATTAACGTAAACGTTTAATTCAGGTGAGGTGGCGCCGATTTCACGTGTAGCGCCTCTTCCCATCTGATAAAGCTAAATTGTTTCAACCGTATCTGATGGGCCGCTAAAATGATGCTTATTTTACCTTACAATTTAAGTCATTTGTTCTTAATTTAATGAGGAATTTATGGTGAAGTAAATACATATTTTTTTTAGGAAATAAGAGCAGATTCGTATAACTTACTTGGGTGTATAGTTTAATTCATTTTCAGTAGTTCGTTTGGACTGGATGATGACTCCAACATAGTTGAGAAAAGGCGAGAAATATGAAGACGAGTACATTTTTCCCAAGTTGTCTTCCCGTCTCATGACGCTAAATTGCTTCACCCGTATCTGTCGGGCCGCTAAAACGTCACTTATTTTACCTTCAATTTTGGAGTCGTTTGGTGTTGACGTGAGGTTGATTTTATTAATTTGATGAGGGGTTTGTGGTAGAGTAAATATATTATTTTTAAGGGGAAAGTGAGCAGGTGAATTTTCATAACGTTTGCTGTGCCTACAGTTTTATTAAAAATGGAGTAATGTTAATAAACCTATGATGACTGTAAAAGTAGTCAGGAATATACTTGCGATACAAAACAAACATTAACTAGTTGTTGTAACTTTGAATTATGCTACGAGTAAAAATAGATACAATTCCTTTATCTTTTACTACTTAGGTACCTACCTACTGCTGACATGTTTCATCGTACCTTTAGATGTAGCTCAATACACAAACGATACTTGATCTTTACTAACTTATAATCACTTAAAATATCCAAGAACATACCAGCGGCAAAAAATCAAATGTATCAAACAAACTCCTAATATTTACAAAATACGCTACCTCAAAAACCCGTCAGCTGTTCGAAGCAACAAAGATCCCGGAATAATGTAAAAGAAACGTATTTGCGACACAACACTGCCGGCTACGGGTGCTATGCACAACGGATCGTGTGGAGGGTGCGATTCAACCCGTGATAACCCTCCGAGAGTGAGCCCTTAACGTAGGGTTGACACACACGGGCTACGGATTAATGGGACGAGTTGAAAAAAAAATAACTATCGAGAAACTGTTGGATCAGTCATTTAATAATAAAGTAAAAATCTTCAAGGTATTTCAGGCTGTAAAATCCTTTCATCCGTTAAGGAAAATATCACAAACTACGAACTAACCCTATCATTAAAATTAAAAACAGGATATTTATCATGTTTATTATTTATTTTGAGTTACCGATACTTTGGCACTGTTGTAAGCACCGTGATCATGGTACTTGCAAGAAAACTAGAAAATAAATAGTAGGCATGGTAAATATCCCATGTTTTGTGTTAGTTATGAGCAAAGATATTTATTAAAAACTAGCTGTCCCGCGCAACTTCGTCTGCGTCACATTTTCGCAACATTTTTCATTGCTGCTCCGCTCCTATTGGTCGTAGCGTGATGATATATAGCCTATGTCCTTCCCCAGGTTGAAATCTATCTTCTTGCCAAATTTCATTAAGATCCGATCAGCCGTTTGGTCGCAAAAAGGTAACAAACATACAAACAAACAAACAGAGTGACTTTCGCATTTATAATATTAGTATGGAAGTATGGATAAAAATCAGTAGTTGTGGTAACTAACATAAAGACAACAAAATTATTGTACCAAAAACATACTCAATTTACTTTCTTTAAGCTCTTAAATCAGAGCTGCTTTCATGTTTGTAATAGAAAGTAACAATATTGTAATTTTTTAAAGAGATAAAGATATTTTTACTTCTATTATTCAAAATAATTAGGTGCTACATTTTCTTGTTCAGCAAGGTTTTACTAACGTTACCGAGAAATATTACAACAAAAATGGCCAAACAGTTAAAGCAAAGTATTTATTTAGTAGGAACTTGTGTTTATAATAAATACTAGGCAAGTGGAACGTGTTCGCATGCGACCTGCGAGGGTCTAATACTCCATGCGATAACCCTCGACACGGGTGAGCTCTTGACTTAGGGCTGTCAGTCACAGAAATTGGGAAAATTTTGTATATTTTTTAGCTATTCAAAATTGATATCGAATTTTGGGCAATGAGATTTTGCTTTTGAGTAAATTATACCTTTATTTTTTTTACTGAATGCAAATTTTGGCAACAATAATTCTTGCTAAACTTCTCTGTGATTGTGATCACAGAGAAGTTTAGCTTAGTTTAATTACTAAATTTATTGAATCTATATAATTTACAGTAGATGAGTAGAGATCATGGTATTATTTTTTAAATGAGATACTTATCAACAGAAGTAGTACGAGTTCTTAAGTTTACAAATCTATATGACATCATACAAAGTTTCTTTGCTACGTCGATTATTCTCGGTTTTATGAGTTTTCCACAGACGACTGTCAATACGCAAATCATATAATTTTATCTGGAAAGCATAATGATGTCACAAGAAACCAGATTAGTTTTAAGAGAATAGTTATTTATTTTTCGAGTACGTATAAGACAGAATTAATTTCCGAGATTCGAATTAGACAGGCCTAAACGTAATCTGCTTATAAGAAAACTCAAAGGAATGTAACATTATAAATATTCTGATATTATATGAATTGACAACAAAAGTCCAACTGATTTCAGATCCGGAAATTAAAGCAACAAATTACAGAATAAATATCATTCATCATCATCATCAGCCTATAATGTTCCCACTGCGGGGACACAGACCTCCTCTCTTTGAGACGGAGTAGGCTGTAATCAACAACGCGGGCCCAGCGTGGGTTGGTAGATTCAGTCTTTCAATTTTTAGTTCTAGGACATGCCGATTTTCTCACGATATTTTTCTTCACCGTTTTTTAAGGAGTTTATATATCATTTATGTATATTATAATAAAAACTTTAAAAATGGAATAATACGTCATAAAAAATATAAACCTAATAAAAAAACAAACGTTTATTTGTTTTTTGCGACCCTGTCAGCCCTGGGTCACACGGCTAGGGGTTAGGGCGAGCCTGCCAGTTACAATGCAACGCGTTACCATTACCCCACTTATTTTAACTCACTTTAACTGTTGCGATATTGATTTTTCGCAGTCATATGTTGCGTTCTGCTGGGTTTTGGGTAATCGATAAACGAATGTAAATGATGGAGAGAATTGTGGTGACGTGATAAATGAATAAAAGATCATTTATTAATTTATAGTTCGTACGTGTAGTTTATTATACATATTGAAAGTTTATGTGTTTTGTGACTTGTGATGTAGGTAACAGTGACAAATCCAAAGTAAAAGCTCTGAAATACATTTATTATGTAGTCAATCACATTTCTTCTTCTTTCATTTCTTTAAGGCCGAATAGTTTTTTAAATTCTTAGACTGCGATCTTTGACTGACTGGTTATTTGATTGCTTTATTAACGTGTCTGCAAACTTTTCACTTTAATACCAATTTCACTGATACTAAGACAGGATAGGAGCATAGAAACAAAACATGTCCAAGAGAAAATATAAGAAATCAATTGGTAAACTGTCGCTGAAGATTTGACCTTGCGGCCATCAGGTACTTTTAGGTTTAATTTCTATACTCCATTTGCATATTCAATTTATTTTCGTTCTATAATGTTTATCAGGTGTTACAAAACGCTTACAGCTAAGAACAATATTATAGATCCTGTTAGGGCACAGGAGTATACATATTAAAATTAAAATTATATTATTAAATTATAACTAACCATTCCTAATTATAATTAACTAGCACTTCGCCTGCGACTTCTTCCGCGAAAATTGCGATAGCTTGAAATTATAATATAGCCTATGTTACTCGGTAAAGATGTAGTTTTCTAATGGTAAAAGAATTTTAAAAATCAGTCGAGTAGTTTTTGAGTTTAATCGTAACAAATAATTAAATCTTTCCTCTTTATAATATTACTAGCTGTCCCGCGCAACTTCGTTTGCGTCACATTTTCCCCGTTTTCGCAACATTTTTCATCGCTGCTCTGCTCCTATTAGTCGTAGCGTGATGATATATAGCCTATGTCCTTCCCCAGATTTAAATGTGTCTTCTTGCCAAATTTCATTAAGATCCGATCAGCCGTTTAGTCGTGAAAAGGTAACAAACATACAAACAAACAAACAGAGTGACTTTCGCATTTATAATATTAGTATGGATTAGTAACATTCTTACTTAGTTATTATTGCAATTACACGATAACAACTATATACATTGTAGTAAAATAAAGCAACATGACAATAAATTTTAAATGTTACCAGTTTAAAATGCTATACAAACTAGGTAAGTTTAGGCTTACGCCGTCAGATTTCTTCACACATAGGAAGCCAATTTAAATTAATGACGAAACACGTGTCGTTTTGGTGTCCATCAAGACAGTAATAAAAAAAATATCCCACAAGTAATATCGGTAGTAAATTATACTTTAATTACTTGAACACACCCTTATTTATATATTCTTTGTAATAAATTTTTGACTTATGACTTGAATGAACCCGAACTTACAAAGGGCTAAAATCTCCAACGAGCAGTGAGACGGCCGCGGCGTGGCGTCTTCATCGCATTCCTCCTCTATATAAACGGTATTTACTAAACTCCAAGCCAATAGATATTGTCGTCTCAGGTTTTTTTCAAGCTTGTCAGGGCGGGCACAGGTTACCGGCTTGAGTTTTACCTCTGCCTCACCTTTTATCATAGTATTCTGTCATGGCTATCTTCAGTTATTTTGTGACTGTTCCTAAATTACCCAAGGCTTGTAAAATGTTCTTATTTCCTAAATCATTTCGCATTCGTATTAAATTTCTCCCTGTGCCTTTAACATAGCTTTCGTACTAGCCCCGCAAATATACCCTTATACTCGTACATGTTGTTATACTAGTTTTCGATCAACTTTGTAAAAGACTTGTCACAAACATGACGTGTATAAAACATGTATTGTTAAATATTTGGTTAACCTCTGTGACATTTTGGACTTTACAACTTGGTTAGACCTTGGTGTAAACGCGGGTTAGATCTATCATCATCATCATCAGATCATCTAGAGATCCCCTCGATCACATTGGCGGTGACTGCTGGTTTCTTTTTACAAGAACCTTCGGCTTAGGTGATGGATTACGTTTTGGATATTTGAAAAGTATACTTATGAGTTTCAAGGACAAACTTATTGTGAGATATCCAACTCACTTTATTTTTTTATTCTTATCAACAGTGAATTTCACGTATAATTTTAATTAAAAAAATGTGCAGTTACACATTGAATGAAAACGCAATTGACTTTACGTCCACACGATCGAACAATAAATTTGACGGCACGGTTGGCGCAGTGGTTGAGCAATCGACTGCTGCGGTGCGAGTCGCGGGTACGATCCCCGCACGGAACAAATATTTGCATAGCTTACAGATACTTGTTCCGGGTCTGGCTGTTTATGTATGTGAGTTTAAATGTTTGTAAACGCACCCATGATACAGGAGAAAATCCTAGAGTGGGGCAACGTTATATAAAAAAAAAATAGACTGCGTATAACTTATTAGATATAACTTACTACTTAGTTTTTCGTTTAACTTATTTATTTTCATAAATGTAACAAAACAAGCTCAGATGATCTTCTTATTTTTCGTATGGTTAGTCCCTGAGAAGATTTGATCCCTTTACACATAGCATGAAAAATACACCGTATTTCAAATACCAAGATAAAGATGTACTTATGATACACTATCGGCTTCGAGATGGAGTCATCTACGAAGAAAGATACGGTTGACTTTAGTACTCACAAAAGTCAACACATTATTAACTGATCGGTGCGTTAAACTACGTTAATATACAAGGTGTTGTTTTGCATCCTCGTAAAATTCAAGGAGGTAACTATGCTAATGACTCTCGTCCCGAATCAATAATAAAATTGGTAGGAAATTTTTATTTTTTTTCTCATTTACGGAAATCGGTAAGTGTCAATCACCCGTGTTTTAAACGCGAGCCGTCTGATTCTCGCCCTATAACCGCGCTTCCTTAAAAACAAACAATTTCAAACGTTTATTCGATAATTTCTTATTCCCTAAACCACGGGGTTATTAAGGGGGTTATTCTGGAATACTGACAAACATAAACAACCAAAAAAAACAGCGTTTATTAATAATTAACTAGGTACCGTAATTTTAATTGATTATTTATGTCTTGTGTGACAAACTCCTGAATTTTGACGAGGATGCAAAACAACACCTTGTATTTATAGGTATTCCTAATGATCATGTTCCAAGAATGATTCTTCATGAGGTGCCACTTTTAAAAAGGCTACGTGTACTCTAAAATGTCAGAAGTCAATTAAATCGTTTCTTACTTACAAAAACTCTATCTACCTATTACATAGAACCATCCCTCTCTTATCATCCTTCTCTTAGAGCAGCGGTGGCCAGTGGTGGCAGCCCCGACTTACGAGCACTAAGCCGTCGTGGGTTCGAACCCAGGCAGGCGCATTACTTAGTGTAATTTATTTCATTACCGCTGCCCTCAAAAACGGTGAAGGAAAACATCGTGAGGAAATTGGCATGTCCTAGAACTAAAAATTCGAATACATGTGACATCTACTAACCCGCACTGGCCTCGCGTGGTGGATTACAGCCCACTCCCTCTCATAGAGAGGAGGCCTGCGTCCCAGCAGTGGGAACAATATAGGCTAATGATGATGATGATTATCCCTCTCTTTAATTATTCAAGATACACAATTTAAGTACGCAATTTTATAATACATCAGTTGAGCATAGGACGCTGTATGAGCTTGTTAAATAAAACAAAATAAACTCGCTTTTCTTGTTTGTCTGTTTGATACGTTATTCTACGCAACGGCTTTTGATTGGGCTTTTACCATTTTATGAATAATGCATTTAAATTAAACTTACTGATGAAGGAGTATGTGCCTGGGTTTGGGTCGGCATTGCTAAATAAAACTAGAAACTGAAAGACGACTATCTTCGTTCGGAAACGGAAACAATCTAAATACTCGCTTGATATCCCATCTTGGTTTACCAATCATCATCTGCCTAGCCTTTCCCCAACTATGTTAGGGTCGGCTTCCCAAATAACCAGATGCAGCTAAATGTTTACGTATCACCCAAACCATATACGAAGAGAATTTTATACGCAGTATATGAATATGAATTTAGATGCTTTCTGAACGCGTTACAATGCAGGTCGGCTAACATGACGTCTTAAAGCAGTATTGTTTTGATCTTATTCCAGGGTGGGAAAGGGATGGCGCAAGACGTGCTTTATAGCTCCGTCTCTTTCCCACACTGGAATAATATTAAAACAATACTGCTTTAAGACGTCATAGTAAGCCACCTGAACGCAATAGCTATAACCCTCCCGATTTTTATGAACGCTTTGCTCTGCTTCTGATCCCAGTTCGAGCCACCTCCTTTGTTTAAACGTGTAATTTTCTATCCATGCTTTGGGTTTTTCTTTGTTCTCAGTTTGGTTGAGTAGTAAAATGATAACGAACAGGCAGGCATGCCACATAGGTTACCTACGCCAACTTAGATATAGTTCTTTTTGGTTTTCTTGCAGATCGGTACAGTTTTCGACTAAGGGGTAAAGGACTGTTTTCTATTGACGGGCGACTACGCGCCATAAGATACGTCTACGACCTAGACACAGTTACTCGTACCAATAGCCAAATTGAAAACCAAATGTATCTGACAAAACTTTTTGGGATAGAGATTCTTTGAGGAATAAACCTGAGACTTTTTACAAATTGGTTTTACTGTATTGTCTAACTGACCCGTATAGTCCCGCTGCTTTTTCTCCGTTTTTCTCACAATTCTGTATCTGTTAGCGTCGGGGTGGGGTGCTAACTCGTCCAGATAGCTATCTTCGCCTTGATCTGTCGTGATGCTGTCTAGATATTAAGTTTGAGAATGTCTTAAAGAGAGCGAAGAGAGCCTTAGCTCCGTACTTCCGTACCGTTACTGTACATTCTAGACACTAATTCCGAGAATATCTTGGACTTATGTCCGCACTTACTTTAGCTGTCCTTTCATATGTCTTCGAATAGCCACAGACGTTTGCGTATTCGAGATGGTGAGTGATTGTGAATGTTTCGGGTCTTTTGTTACGAATTTGGGGTCAGTTGTCTGCTTCTAAAAGCCACTCCCTCCAAACTCTTGGTGCTTTTCCGGTGAGGGAGGACAGCTTATGTGCAGTTATGTAAATGTAGGTACAGTACTGACCACTGATTGTAGATAAAATTCGTTTCTATTATGACTGTGAGGGTCTTGGCGAACACTAGGTATCTTTGAGAACTTAATAGACTTCTTGGAAATTAACTTATACCGTAACGTAGGTATACGATGTTTATTATTTGTAGACGGATATATTATTACGACGGAATATCATTGGTAAGTGCTTTAACACTATAGACGTAGTCCCTGATATTAATTTTTTTTTTCAATTAGTATGGCTACAATTTCAATTTATGGATCAAGCAGTTTTTTTTCAAATGCTACTACCTAATTGTTTACAAATCAGAAATTAAGCAACTGAGTTTAAGCAGTAGCCCAAGTTTTACAGGTCTTGAAATCATGAAGTAGCTACCAACTTAGCAACACGAAAACCAATTAAAACAATGCGGGTCTCATTAAATGCTAAAATACTGATAAATATGAAGCGCCTCCTCTTCCCTCATGTCGGTTAGTCATCAAAGGTAACTAATTGGAACATATGGAAATATTTAGACTTATAAAAACCTAATCTGTGTTAATCTTATGAATTCTTTCCACTACTTTCCAGTCAAAACAATACCTCGGGATTGTTTAATAAAATATCATAATAATCCAACTTAAAGTAATCGCGTAACTTCCACCGAAAGACACTGTCCAGTTATCAGCTAGCCTCAGTTGTTTTTCGCTGTAAACTTTCCAAGTTCCATTAAATCCATTTAAACGAAAACTCAAGGCTGAAGCCAAACTGGCAGAGTATTTATCTTTCCCGAGAGCCGATTTAAAAGCAAAATCACGCAAGCACACGACGCCATTATCGGCGTCGTAGGCCGCGGCAACTCTATGAATCTAATCCAGAGGATTTACTCGCTGATTTACAGCCGAGCGAGGCCAAGGAGGGCGCGAGTGCTTGAAAGAAAAGTGATAATGTCTTAATCCTACCACACTCGAGTTTGCTCCTTCCCTCCTCACAATTTTATGGTCGCCCGCGCAGACGGCACGTTTTGATTTATGATTTCAATAATTAAGAATTCTAAGGTGCAATTTGAATTTGGAGCCGCCACGTCTAAGGGGCCGCGGGAGGCCGACGCGTGTTTATTATTGCTCAAGGGCGGAAAGGGTCTCAGTACCTCACGTTTTCCAAGGAATTATAATAGAGTTTCAAGGAATTATGAGAAATTATGAAAATGAGATTTTCAACAATAGAGGCTTTCTTCGAGAGTTTGTTTGTTAAGACGTATGTTGGTTTCGAATGAAATAGGGTCCGATTTCAATGGTGCATTAGACGGTGTTATTATTTGGAGCTCCCCTATTTACTACAAACCTGAATTAAAGTAAAAGTTTTAGATAGGCTTAGTTTTAGATAAGCTTACTAAGAAAACTTAGTAATTTATCTAAGTACAACAAAAAGAAATAGTTCTTCATAGCAATTTTATCTAAGGAAACCAGCATATATTCCGAAATAGCTTCTTTCTTGTAACAAGTGACCAAATAATTCGTTTAGTTAATAAACTTTTACTTTTAACTAACGTTATCACCATTTTTTTACGTTTATTCTCAGTAAGCTAAAGCGAGACTGAGCTTATCCTACTTTTTAGAAAAATGCCGATGGTTTTCAGTGCAACCATTTTACTTAGCCGACTAACCTTTAACTTTCTATAATGACATTAATTAATCAGCTACAAATAACCTACCACTTAAGCTAAACTAAACTTCTCCCACAATACATTGCCCTAAACCCGAAACGTAAATAAAAGCGCTGCAAAACCAAAACAGTATCACTTCTCCATATAAAGCAGTCACGTCTCATCTCGGCATCTTCCTTAATCCGGCCTCGTTCAGCTCCGCAAATTCGCGCCGCGGCTGCCTTATATCGCGCCCTAATCTCCAGGCATTACAATTAACGCGGCCCCGAGATAACCCGCCACTCGCCACCCGCTGATAAAGGTCCGCACGAGCACTAGTTTAAACCGGTTAAGCATCCACCGCCCTCAGGGTTTATCTAATTACCCTACGCCAACATACGAACACAACCCGAACGCGAAAACCAACGTTCCGTCCCAATCCCGACGCCTGAAAACGCTCCACGTTTACGTAATTTCGGTTTACATCGGTACAGACTTGAGGGTGCGTCACGTACGTAAATGTTTGCCGGGCGTCGTACTATCGGTATTCGGCCTTCCGGTGGGTTCCCCCGAAGGTACCTCCGTCAAGGACCATCGATTACTATCTTGACTCGAGTCGGGCGCATATTGCACAACTTCGAGAGAGAATATCGCCGATCAATAAATCAGGCCCGATTGCTTTATGGAGTTATGGCTCTAACTTTATTGTAGGGCTCGGAAAACACGATTATATTGAGGATGATATTATCTGTTGAACTCCCGTATGTTATTCCAAGTCTCAGTAATGAACGCGAATTGAATCTTGAGTCGAGTATACATTAGGAAACTAAGATAGTTCTCTCGAAATTGTGAATTGAAGATGTGATTTTTGACGTGTTTGTGTGTGTGCTGTGTGCTTTTGAGTATTTCTTAAACTGGCATGATTTGAATGCAAGGGTGCGACAAAAACAAAACTGTGCATTTTATTTTTCATTGGAAACTGCACGACAGTAAATGATGCGATCTTAAATCAGTTTAATTATCCAAATACTACTCATATAATTTATTTTTATTGAATACTTTCTTATTAAGACAACACAATAATAATGTCGTAATAAATATTTTTTCGAACTGATATAACTAAGCTATACAACCTCAAACCAAAACAAACATGAATTAAGAAACAATAAAAAGTAAACAAAAATAGTCAAGTTGACACACTTACTTCAAAAACTTTCCAGGAAAAGTTTTGCCTAAAGTTTAATTTTACTGATTAAAGTTTGAAAGCGAGTAAATACTCAAATAAAACGTTAGAAATTAATCTGAAATGCGTGGTGCGACGTTCCCTGACTCTCACGGTAATCAATTCTTACGTTTGCCTTACCATCGATAAAGACAACGTGTCGGAAAAAAAAAACAAGCAAAATAACCTAGCTATAAACATTTTTTTATTATTTTAAAACTTACTACGCAAACTTAATTAAACGCCTGGTGAATACTAAATTAATGTAACCACATACTATCGTTAATTTCTACTTGGTCTTTACGTCTTCTACGGTGTCAAAATTATTATATTATTTGGTCTGAAAGCTCTTGAGTGAAATGGTTTTTACGTGGGAACGATTTTTGTGCAAATAAACTTAACAACAAAGTGCTTCTAATGTGATACGTCGATTGGAAACGCCGAGAATCATTTCCGCGTAAAAATTTCTGATTGTGGATGGAAAATCGAATCGCAAGTACAATCTATTATATTTTTGGTGTATTATATTTGTCCGCACTGTTTAGGTCCGGGGATGTTTCTGACTGTCACATTTGTTTCAGGACGGTGCCGCTAACCACGCAAGCCTCCTTGACTCACATCAACAAAAGGAGGCTAGAGTTCGGCGTGGATGTAGAAACATTTAGAACGAGCGACAGACGTCTGGAGCGCATCAGCAGCGAGGGCTCCATGGAGGAGGAGGAGATCCACAGTAAGAGAAGACGACGCCTACTCGACGATGAGAGACGAGATGAGCCAGAGTTCCGCCGACGACCACTCCCTATGCATAGACCGCAGACCTTGCGACAACCTGAAGAAGATGACGAAACACTTATTCGGGAGACACAGGCTGCGTTAAGAACTATGTCCGGTAACTGGAATAGGGAACCAACGCATAGTGGCGACGAAAATGAAAATGCCAACGGGTTCGAAAACTTATTTGATGATAAACGATCAGAGAAGATGCCGTCTTCCCCTTCACAATCGTCTGATATGTCTCAAAAGAGCTTCTCCACGCACCATCAAGTTCAACATATAAATGGTATCAGTGATAACGAAACTAAAAGTAACCTAATAACAATAGAAATAGAAAAATGCGAAGAATACGACAGACTTAGTAGACAATCGACTCAGTACGGTGCACCTAACTTCGACGAGCTTGACGATTCCTCTTCCAATGAACTAGAAATTGATATGTCAGACGATAAATACGATGACGACAGAGATATTAAGCCAAAACGAAAAGGTGAAATGGTGTCTGTGAACAAGCAGTCGTTATACAACGCATACAAGGCGGCGACGGCAGCGTTGCCGTACTCTTCGCAGTCGGCTTTCAAACCGCCTGCCGAAGTAAAACATAGGCTTCACAATTCAATGCCGAGTGAACCTTTTGGCGGATACTCGAACGACCACGACAGGAAGGAGCACAAGGGTTCGAAGCAGTACACGGTGCTGCAGCCGGCGGGTGCGGGGTCGCGTGCAGCCACGGTGCTGCAGGAGGCGCGCGCCGTTCCGTCCGCCACGCCGGCACGCGACTCGCGCCCGCTGAACGCGCTGTCCCCGCCGGCACGAGGTACCGCCGCTCTCCTCCAACAACTATACCCAAACTTTCTTAACGACCTGGCCATAACACACAACTCGCGCTATCAACTAACTCCAAGTTTGTTTCAAGGTCGTCTCGCGATATCTCATAACGTAGCCGGGTCGATGTTCACTACAGCTGTCATGTAACATTGCATTTTTGTATAACATGTTCACTTTTAATAAAACTTTTTCGATTTCCATACAACGGGATTTTCTGCCTTCATTCGTTATTATTCGAAAGGTTCTGCATCAGCTTATAGGTTTACATTTACAAGCATACAGAATCAAGTTAGCAACAAAAGCTAGCAACAAATCATCTCTTATTTGTAAGACGTCTCCATAATTTAGTAGGAGACGGTCACAATAAGGTTATACTCCCACCTAAGTCGATAACGTATATAAAATACCTAAGCGTTTTCCTCGTGTTGCTGGGCGATAGCTGGGTTTATGTCAGGGCGACGAGCAATAAAAACGGGTCAGGACAGGCAGTGGGCGGGGCATGGCGCGCCGCCTCGCAACTCCTGAAAGAAAAATTGGTAGTCCGCGCGCAGCCGCTTGGCGTTCTTTATTTTTTCTTTTAACTTGTGCGTGGGGTGGGTGGGCTGCGGGGCGGGGCCGCGCAGGTACGCCCCGGCCGCGGCACGCCCGTCCGTATCGATCGCGCGCGCACGCCCCCTCCCGCTCATCAGGAAAACACTAATTTGTGCACCGCTCGATTTGTTCACAGAAGGCAACAAGTGTCCCACACCCGGGTGCAATGGGCAGGGCCACGTCACCGGCCTATACACTCACCACAGGAGGTGAGTCGATGATTCAATGATTTTCAGTACAGCTCGACAGAATCAACAGATCGCTTGGCCCGTGTAACAGGGCGTTTGAAACGTTGAGTACATAATTGCTTGATGTCAGTAACATTTCTACGATTCACTCGTACAAATAAGACAGATCATTTTCGTTATCCTGTATATAAAAAAACCACATTCTTATAACCTTACTAACAAATTGAACTGAACCTCTATTCCCCTTACTTTACGATATGTATGTAAAGAATCGCAAACTGATGATGATTTGTTCCTCCAGTCTGTCAGGATGTCCAAGAAAGGATAAAGTCACTCCGGAGAGTAAGTAGACCTGGACATTAACAACATACAGCTTCACCGTTTTAGTTGCGTATATTATTTGTTCTAGCGATGTTGTCTTATATTTTTTGTTCAGCATTTTCCGTAGTTTCAATATTTTGGTTCTCTTTTGTTTAATTTTAGATACTTGTAGTGTTTGTATTGAAACAAAGGAATTCTAGTATTTGGACAGATTATATTGTCCTCATTAACGATTTGGTATAACACTTATTTTACCAGTCTCTTTTATTGCATTTTTTTTTTTTGTTGTAGTACGTTTTAAACTTAGGTTTCCAATAGGATATTTACTTAATTTCGGCTGTTGTATAATAGCTCCCATTTGATCAACCTTTGGAATTATATTAACTACTTATTTTTCTACTACAAATTCAGAGCAGAGAATAATTTAATGAGAACAATATACTTCTACACAATTGTTTACCTTTTAGTTTTTATTGATTAGGTCATTTTCTCAAAAAATACGTCAGAATTCTTTGCTAACATGAGACTTCATTGTGCAGTATTGGCGTTGCACGAGACAATATTAAAGTGCCCCACTCCGGGGTGCAACGGACGCGGCCACGTCAGCTCAAACCGAAGCACGCACCGCTCCCTGTCCGGCTGCCCCACAGCCGCGGCGCGCAAGGCCGCCGCTAGGTCACAGCGAGCCAGACCTTCAGGTGAGTCAGCGTTGATGTGACGCAGCAGTAAGCTCAACCGAAGCAAGCACCGCTCAGGATTCCCTGTCAGGCTGACAAATACAAACAGAGAAATTCAGACTGATGGTGTCTGAATTGAAACATGACATAATCATTTTGAAACTTCAAATAATTTCTAACATCTTCTAACAAATTCTTCTGTTCCAACAGTATCCCACAGTTCGATATCGCAGCCTCCGATCGTGATCAGCCAGGAGAGCGTGGCCAGTTCCTCGGGCAGCATATCCCGAGAGCGCGAGGCATCGCCTCGCAGCCCCGCGGTGAAGCGAGAGGCCAGCGACCTGCTGGTGCCGAAGCGCGAGGCCGGCGAGCCCGAGCGCGACTCCCCAAGCATGGAGACGCGCCACGCCGGCTACGGCGCGCCGCCAGACCAGAGGTCTCCATATGAGAGACCGCCGGATGACCATGTGAGATCGTACAGGTAAACAATATTTCAACTATCTGGTTTTTAATGATACTAACAAGTGAGTAAACAAGTGATTACTTTGAGAAGGAATATTTTCGGAACGCATTGATCTCTGAATTCGTTTATTCGGTATGTGTGCCAATTTTGACGTAACATTGTGATTAGTGACCAACAACCAAACACTTTTACAACATTGTACGGAACTGAACCTTGGTATTTTTAAACTCTGCCTGAAGACGTACCTACCTCATTCACTTGTCTGTGAACGTAAGTTTCTGATAAAAATCGACAAATCACTAAGGCACTAATTTACAAAACGTTAATAAACACAAACAAATATTTCATTAAGCTGTTTACATGTTTCAGACCTGAAATATTAATTAATTTCATAAGAATGTGCATAAATTACTTAGTACTTATTGTTACATAATGAAGCTCTAATTTAGTTGAGTTCAAGGCTAATTTAATTGGTGCTCATAACGGTAATTGCATTAAGTTACATGCCTAATTAGATAGAGCTTCGTTAACTGAAGTAACTTCTATATTTCATTGTTAATTACAACACCTTAATCATTATCTCAATGAATTGATGCTATTGGAAACGTTCCAAATAAAGCAAATGTTATCGCCGTCTGCAAGGCAATCACGAAACATGGAAACTCAGTTGGCTAGAATGTTTGGTGATTAATTTTGATGCCTTCACGAAGTCTGACGCCATGATTTCGTTCGTAGTCAAATGAACGAAACGCGGTACGGCTACGAGTCGCGGTGCTACGAGGGCGCGCCGGCCTTCGAGCGCTACGACCCGGCGCAGTGCCCGCAGCGGCCCTACGGCTGGGAGGAGGAGCGCTACCACGACCCGCACCTCCCCACCCCCATGAAAACAGACCAGTCCGAACAAGAGACCAGCTCCGGGCCCATATACCCTAGGTAGGTCACAACAACCAGTGTCGAACGCTTATGTGGTAAACGGGATGCCTAGATCCTAACATATTTCTATTGAGCTAGTTAATTGCTAAAACGGTTCGTTAGTAGACTTTCGGTTTTATTTTACCTCCTGCGCAATGATCGAAATTGGCCGTGTCCCACCAGACCCATGTACCACTACGAGGCTGGTAGCGGCGTGGGCGCCGTGGGTGGCGTGGCGGCCATGGGCCCCGGCGTGCCGCCCGGGTTCAGCGCCATCAACCTGTCGGTGAAGATCGCCGCGGCGCAGGCGCAGCGGCCCCGCAGCCCCACGCCCCGGGACCCCCGCGACCCTCGGCCCGCCATAGATCTTTCCACTTCTAGTGGTAGTCCACAGGTGAGAATAGACACAATAAAAGGACTAGACAAAACATAATCAGCCCTTTTAAATTAATTGCCCAAACTAAATAAATTTCCATAACAGGGTCCATACGCATCGCCGGTGTACACAAGCGCCGGTGGTGGCAGCGGGGGCGGTGCCCGAGGCAGCCCGCAGCCGGGAGCTTCACCTCAGCTCACAGCCAGCCCCCAGGTGCCCAGTCCGCAGGGCCAAACCCTCGACCTTAGCGTTTCCCGTTTACCACATAGGTGAGGCAATTTGTTCAATAGGTTTTATCTTAATATATTCAATACTTGAATATGAACTAAAACTCGTTCTTATTCCAACAGTCGAGGCTTCCCCGGTGGAGTGTCCTACAGTCGAGAATCAACCCCTGACAGCGGCGGCAGCCATCCATACCTAGAAGCTTACCATCGAGACACCGCCGGTGAGAACTCATTACGCAAATTATTTTCAAAGCATACAATTTTCTTCCCTCATTTTGTTTTAATGTAATCCTTTATACGAGCTATCGTATGTCCCATATTCGCTACACGACTACATTTTACCCCTCGTAAGGGCTCGTACACATTGGTGCCGTTAAACACGTCGTACAAATTAAAACGCGACCGCGATAATCACTCCCATGCGTTGTACTCGCGCGGTATCGTCGGTAATCCGGCCGAGTGCCGGGTGCGGCCCGGCGCGGCGGCGCGCGGCGCGGGGCCACACGGTGCGGTTACATACCAATGTACACCGCGGTTTTTGTGGATCACTGTGTACGAAGCTTTAATTAAAATTTATAATAGCTACTGAATTCTCACGGCGCTCAGCGTGTACTGTATACCACGCCGTGGGTAAAACATGAGTGGGAGTAATTTTATAATGTAGGTACACAAAAGTTTGCTTCGTGAGGTTTTTGGAATAATTATAATTCATGAGAACTCGCGGGGGTTGAAATAATAATTACGGAGTATTTGATTCATTACTCTGTTCATCAGAAAACGAAAGAGCAACACCCATAGACAATTTCTGTTACGTACGCCAAAAACTTCGAACCAACTGAAGGGAATAGATAACTTTACGATATGGCGACTCAAGCAATATTCGAGGGTGTTGGCTGGAGTTTGTGACCATCCTTAAAAGTTTGTGACCTTAAAAGTTTGTGTGAAAGTGACCATAACCTCCAGGGTGGAGACCCTGGAGGTTATGGTCACTTTCACACAAACTTTTAAGGATGCATTGAACAGTCGCCACTAACACCATCCCACTCAGCAGGATACGGCGGAGTGAGTCCGCACCCAGTCGCCGGATACGGTCTGGCCCAACCGGACTACGCCGCAGCGGCTGCAGCAGCCGGGTACGGCGGCTACCAGTACCAGTGCGGCGCTTACCCCCCGCCGCCCGCGTACCCCCCGCACGCACCACCCTACTCTCCGCCGTGCTACATGCCGCCACCACACGCTCCGCACGACAAGCCCAAAGATAGCAGCAGGTGAATATAAACCTACGATAATGTTCCGACAGGTGATAGATCGCTAAAAGACCATGCAAATTAATTTTGATATAGCAGATTTGGATCATTACAACAAATACTTGCCAAGTAATAGCACGACTGCTGCTCTCGGACGCCAAACCATTTTCAGCAATAGTTGACGTTTAGGCCTGCATATGCCTTAAAAATCGTCAGTCCCAACAAAACATTGCCAGCTGAAAATATGTGATAACCTGGAATAGCAAATGGTTGTCTCTGCATGGTCTCTGTTAACACCCACCTAATTGCCGAGTCTTCCCGGACTTGCAAATCAGCGCAGACAGTCCCAGAGGCGATCAGGGCCCTGATCTGATGGCGGAAGACCGAAATAAATGGATAAATAGTAACTAGCTCTAAGATATAATATAGTACCTTTCCCTAATGAGTTGCGGAGGTCAGACGGCAGTCGCTCCGTGTAAAATACTGAAAAACCTTTCGCTGAAAATCTAGTTTAGGCAGGTGACCCATCGGATTCTGGTGGAAAGACTAGTGACACATAAATTATTCGTGCTTTGTAGAATGGAAACTACCCCGACTGTTTCCTCGGACTGTTAATGTTTAGACTTTCAAAATAATCGCTTCTGGATAGCAACAGCAAGAAACTGTAACTGACATATTTTATTAAATCGTTATTTTGGTTCTATCAACGTAGTACGTGTAAAGCGACAATAAAACATATCTGTACTAAGATGAGCGTGTGAACGAGGACTGCTAATACTGCTGCGTCCCAAAAACGCGAACCGAGAATAAAGCAGGTAACTATAACCCCGTAGTAACAAAATAATCCTAGGGTCAAACGGTCTTGACATTAGGGCCGGACGTGATTTTATCGTTCTTCTTCGACTCACCTATTACCACGATACATGTAGGTGCCGAAAAATGGGCACAGTAATATAATACCTGGCGCAGTGTATGAAAGTTATAAATATCTTCCAAAATTGTCTGCATTGCAATACACAATTTATTATTTTCTTTAATAGCTGATTAGTGATTTAAGTGGTTTCCAAAGTAAATATAATTCTTACTCATTTTTTCTTAATGAGACGCTCACAGGTTTTGGTTACAAAATTAAAACGTTAGTCAGTAGTTGTACGTAGCAGAGGAGACACGTCTGTTCAGCCAGTACTGTCTGTACGTACCTACATTATTATTAATTGTAACAGCATCTTTATATAAAAATAATATAAAGGACCCTTTCGCAGCTGTTGCACAAGTGTGCTCTGCTCGCTATTGAATTCTCATAACGTGTTTGCTTTTGTTGATCGACACAAAATGAGTGACGTAAGTGAAAACATTCAACACTTGGCTGCCTGGAGCTGCGAGCGGCCGTATTCTGTACGGTACGTTCCGATACACGCAGAAAAGTTTTTATGATTATATATTGTGATGACAGAATTTTAATGAGTGTGGTTGAAAAGGATTAAATTATAGAAAATTTATATTTTTCGATTTAGATAACACTTTAGTCGCGTAGCCATCGAACGGTGCCGCAAATTCAGTACGTTTATGATTAGTTCCTTATTTTACCACGGTTCTGTGATGGCAGGATGTGCGAATATAACAGTTATAACATTTATCTGGCAGTAGGAACCATATAATTTGCAAATACAATATGGTGTTTAAGTGTTTATATATATATACTCGTTAATGAACTTCACACTGAACATTTATCAGCAAGGCTACATCGTACTATTTGACATTTATAACTGTCAGTGTTCTGATGACTGTTACGGTTAATTGAAAACACAATCAACAGTAAACAACAGGCATAGAGGCACCCGTAATAAATTCTAAAATAATGCAATATACCGCTCTAGTTATAGTTAAAGGTAAACGAAAAAGAACAATAATAATTCATATATGATTCAGTTTTTTATAGGTACCAAGAGAAATACACCAACAACACTAAAAATAGTACTGTCTATATAACTTGCTCAAATATCCCACGTAGCGCATTTTTTCACTAAGACTATTTAATACAACGTGAAGTTATTTTAGGTTAGAATGAGTCTAATGCAAGTTTTTGAACGTAACACAAGTCACACTTGGTGGATCAGTCTAAATATACCGGCGGCGGCCGCGCAGGCGCGCCGTGCGAGCTGCGCGCACACCAGATAATACACACGAACGATAAGATACACACACTTTAAATTATAATTGTGCCACTTTCCTGCCGTTAATATTTACGACGGCGCAGATATGCGGCGGAATAGGTAAGAAAAAAAATGTTATACCACTTTTAACGTGTTCTAAAAACTTTTTATAGTTTTCCTATCATTCAATACGTAAACACAACAGCGAGTAGCTAATAATACCAACTTTGTAAACATTCAAAAACTTCGCTTCACGTACCTACTAACTAGACAACGTTTTTGGTGGCAAAGTTTTTTTAGTTTACAAACTTTTCGAAACTCGTGTTGGTATATATTTTCGTTGGGTTAATGACTTCTATTAAACGGGAAATAGTAACTTTTAAGACCTTGAATAATATTTTTATAAGTTTATTTTATTTTTAACCAGTTATTTTTGTTATATTTTTTTTTCAATACTGTTACGTATCTATTTATTCATGCTAGCTATCACCGCGACGACTTTTATGGGAAACTGAGTTACCGGATACGGGAGTCGAGGGAGCTCATCCAGTGTCCAGTCGAGAGCTGCGACGGCTCCGGACACATTTCTGGCAACTTCGCGACGCACCGCAGGCAAGCGGCAATTACTGGCAGAAAACGATTTCGCGGTTGCAATATCTGTGGCCAGGCAAATTTTGAACATCGAACCACTTACTTTTTTTTTTGTTTCCTTAGAATGTCAAAAATAAAATAGTAGAAATTGTATTGACTGTCGGAAGTCTTTATGGCTTATTCAAGTCAGATTCATCAATTAAAAAACCCGTTGTAAACTTTTTTAAAGTTTTTATAGATTGTTATGATTAGTTTTAAAACTGTATAAAACAAAGAGTGTTCGATGTTTTACGTTTGTATGGCTAAGTAGAGCGTCCACAAGTGCGCCCCTGAGCGACAATTTGCGCATTTCCGCGCCAATTGGCGGCGTCCCACGGGATTTTGATGCAAACTAACCGCATGCTTTTAATAATATTCCTCGTCACAGATTCTATTCGTCGTGCTATAACATTGTTTTACGCCTTCTTACTCTAACAATATATTGCGTGTTTCTTGTTGTGTGTGCAAATAATTTAAATAATAATTATACAAACTAAATAAACAAGAGACGGTGATAAAGAAAACGTGCAGCGGATCGGTAGTCACACTGCGACTGCGTCAGGAACATGCTCGTAATGAAACATAGAATCAAATATATATTATCGCAAACCTGATAAAAATTACATTATACACAAGCGTTACAATCGGTTCTAGACCTTTTTTATCAATTTGAAATCTTATGACGTAAATGATAAGGTAGGTTTTTATAAAGCAGTCTTCGACGTGGTCGCATACGTAGGACGCCTGCATCTTTATTTACACACAAACGCTGCCTATGACATTGTGCCTCGTGAACTCGTTACTCTACTTTTGTTTTCAAAAGATTAGTACACAAACAATGACAAAACAATGTCGCACCTATATGCTAACAGCTATGTAAATGGTTCACGAAGAGATTTGACATTCAAATCTCTTTAAACAAGGAAGGAATATATTTGTATACGTTGATGTTTAAACATTGTAAAAAAAACTACTTACTTTATTATGACCTACCCAATGTTTTAGACATTTTTTCTGGTTGGAAGTCAGCAAAACAATGGATTTAGAAATATCTGATTGAATTTCCTTATCATGTAGGCTAGGTACCTATTGTACAGATAGGAAACGAGAGTGCGTAGGTAACTGCTGCTTAACATAACACCAAACTTGTAATCCCCGTAGGGTTAGGCAAAGACTCCAAGTAATAGGGAGCGAGCCTATTGCCATCAACCGGGCACAAATCTAGACTCTGTGGCTGCTACTTAGAAATACTTGTCCGCAAAGACTACTATAGTCTTGTCTGTTATACACACATCAAAAGTGTCTAGGGATCAACATATATTTTTGCAATAACTTTTCTCCTGATTGATATTAATTAAAATTTTCTTTAAGGATTCATCAAATAAAGTGTTTTCGTTTGTCACAGTAACGATAAACCAAGTCACCTTTGCATTAATAAAGAAATTTGCCATTTTCTAATAAAGGGATTTTTGACATTTGAACCACTAACATTAAAGTTCGAAAAAAAGACTGAAATAACAGTTTTCTTTAAAATTTTATTGGGTAACTTAAACAATTAATAATCCGTGTTTCTACCGCGAACACTAACAACACAAGAACATCGGTTTGGCATACTCAAAATGAGTTCATCCAAATCACGCTGTGGAATGGCCGCCCATGTTCGTTGCAACAACAAAAAAAGGTCTTCTTGCGACTGGATACCCTCCATATTCGGCAGAGCTCTTCTCTGTAGCATATCCCATGCATGCTCAATCGGGTTCAAGTCTGGCGACTGAGCAGGCCAGGGCAGGACATTGATGTTAGCTGCGGCGAGAGTCTGTCTTACAACTCTTGCGGTGTGCGGTCGTGCATTATCATGCATTAACTGAAATAAGGGACCGATTTGCACTTGTAGAGGAACGATGACGTCTGACACAATCGTCTCAGCATAAATTTGAGCGTTGAGGTTGCCTCTGATCCAAATCAACTCAGTTCTTCCGCCGATCCAAATACCCGCCCATACCATGATGGTTCCACCACTATAAGGATGGACTTCCTGGCAGGATTTTAATCGCTGTTGGCGTCCAGGGGTTCTCCAGTGTCGTATACGTCTTGTATCCGGTCTCATACCAAAACGAGACTCATCAGAAAAGCACACGAAACGCCATTGTTCTTCTGCCCAATTTCTGTGTTCAAGAGCCCATTGATATCGAATCCTACGATTGTGCATTGCTATAGGTGGTACCCGTAGCGGTCTTCGGGAATGAAGGTTCACTTCATGCAAGCGGTTTCTGACTGTTTGGTCGCTAATTAAGTTCCCTGAAGAATGATGAAGCCTCACGGCTAACATCATGGCGGTTATTGTTGGAGCTCTTCGAGTTAAGATTTGAATGTATCGGTCTTGTCTCCGTGTGGTGCAGCGATACCGTCCTCCATGGCGCTCAGCCACGGTACCAGTGCTTCGGTAACGTGTCCAAAGTCGACTGATAACACTCTGACTTGTATTCAGAGCTAAAGCCACAGTACGTTGCCGGGAACCAGCTTCTATCATTCCCACGGCTCTGAGCATTTCTTCCCTGCTTAAATGACGTCGCCGCTCCATAATAACGTTGGTTTTAATCAGTAGTAGGGAAACAGTAGCACTAATAATGTCTTCAATGCGTTGTATGTTTTTATAGGGAAAATATTGACAGCTGATTTTCATCTTTTACTCGAATTTGATTCACAGTTCCTGATTCAAATTATGAAATGCACCAAAAAGGATCCATATAAATTTATAAAATCATAAATTTATTACAAAGCTCTCAATCTCAAGAAATCCGCATAAAAATGCTTGATCCCTAGACACTTTTGATGTGTGTAAACTCGACGAGATACGTCTTAAGTATTATATCGCCTAGCTTCTGCTTTGGTACCTAACTTACTAGTACTACCTAGAATAACCGTTCTCAAATGTTGCCTTTCTATCAATTGGAGCTTTAGTAAAGACATACATGCTAATAATCTTAATAGACACAGCTCAAGAACTTAACCTTCATGGTAGGTATACTTACGTGGTAACATTTTGGTGAAAACAATTTTTATCTCCCTGGTCTAGAAATATACGTAGGCAACTAGGTAACAGTCTTGTCAGTAATTAGGACCAGTGGTATACCAATAGCCGCTAATTAACCTACCTACCTACCTAGTGAATGTGGGATTGTTGATGGCATAAAACCTAGGCAACTATCCTTTAGCCTTATTCATGTTTAGATATCTAATGATACGCGTCCTAGATTTGTTGCCAATATAAAAAATATTCCATAAAGTTCAGTTAATCTCCGTGTGTGTTCTAAATTTAAATTCAAATGCGTTAGAACGAAACTAGCAAGCCAAGCCAACCGAACTATTTTTACGATTACCCATAAATTGTAAAATGGAGTTTATTTCATATACATGCTGCATGTAGCTATACATTTATTAGTATTACAACTTCTGAAAATATCTAAATTTGTTTTATGATTTGCTCATTCTCACAGCAAGCATTCGGTGCGAGTTTGTTTACAAACATAATCGATACTCCGATATGCACCTGAGTTCAATTATATCTGAATTAATCAATTAGGAAATTCCATTATGCACACCTAATTATGTTTACTCTTTGAGAACTTGGCACTGGCAAACTTCAAATATAAGTACAAATAAGCTGAAATTGTTAAAAATAGTGATTGATACTCACTCTTAATTTTTATTCACGACAGGATATTAGGTCGGAATTCAAAACTCGACGATTTAATGCGTAGTGGCTTATTTAATTAACACATCAAATACATTTCCTAATTAGAAGTACTTAATGTACCTACCACTTCACACATGAAATTCAACTTTAAAGGCTATTAAACATTGTTGCCGTGTTAGTAATTAAATTTAACAATTTTACTTTTAACTGATATTTATTTTAATCTATAGAAAATAACAAGCAATAATTATTCTAACACACGCTCATTAGCAGTAAGTACATAAGTAGGTACCTACATAATTATAACTACTTAAGTAGATGCATAATTTAAAGCGGGACCATCATACAAAATAGACCAAGTTTTCTTTTTTCCATTTTTCTGACTACGAAGAAATTTTCTAACAGACCAAAAAATGGTATCATATAAATAATTAGTATCAATCTAGTTCGTAAGTAAAATATTGGTACCTAGTTAATTAGAACAGCACACAGTCCACCACAGGCACATTACAAAAATACTATCGCGGAACCAGTTCTAGTTGTCCTAATACGGAAACAGTTTGATACTAAAGCGAATAGCGACCATATAATTTGGTATTGATGACTTCATACGCTGTACAAAAGAATCTACTTACATGCCAGTTATTTTAAGGACCTCGTTCAGAACGTCTGTTTCATGCGTCACACCGAATTACTTGCAACAAAGTCTCCAGGAGACATCTACGCCATTTACTATAATTTATAGAAATTATTAGACAACCAGACTTACAACTCCATCGTCGTAACAGTCACTTCAGATGTTTGAAGTTACCAACTTGAAATAGAAGATATGACTCGAACCTAGTAAAATGCATCCAGCCCAGCAAGGTTTAGTCCCAAAATCTAGGGCTAGATGGCTTCCAATGTGTGTCTGGGAACAAGAATCCAGCGCAAGCCATGTCCAGTGTCCACTATGCGAGCCGCTGCAAGCTACAGTACGCTGCGCCGACACGCCATTGTAAGCAGTCTGTTTATGTGCAGCCTGTCCGGTTGTCCGCGCGCCGACCGGTCGCAGCTCCAGCCGCATTCGCAGGAGCTCAAGTGTCCCACACCCGGCTGCGACGGTTCCGGACACGTCACCGGCAACTACTCCTCGCACCGCTCCCTCTCTGGCTGCCCCAGAGCTAACAAGCCCAAGAGCAAGCCTAGAGACGGACAGGACTCCGAGCCACTGAGGTGAGTTCACCATTTGGTCAACTGATTTGTGTAATGGTGCTGGGTGCAATTTAACATTAACTTAACTAAATTATAGTCATGGTCGGGTTATAATAAAGCCGCTAAATAACATTTAGACATCTGTGGTTTTCTGTCAAGACCAGTTAGAATGAAACAAGTTTAGTCAAATTAATATGGTTTACTTATTTTCTAACCTCACACTAACACTTCTATTTTTAGAATTACCATTGACTAATACCTAATTATAGTTAGTAAAAATAAGTATGACAGTAGACAATTTACTTGCTAAACAGAAAACTGCTTACACGAGTAAGTAATTTACTGCAGTTATAATATTGTAATCGCAGATAGTAATACGACACTCGACATCTTAGCTGGCTCCAACTAATTCCATTCAATGTATTGTCGTAATTTATGTGCGGCATTGAATTTCTAGGAGTTCCACAACAAACACGTGCATAGCTTCCATACCTCTGACCTTCCAACTCAGTCCGAACTATTGTAAGAAGTTAACATTTAGAGAAAACCGCATTTCTTCTGTAATCCAATAAGTTTCTTGGTTATTTCCACGCTGCTTAGATGCCCTATACCGGGCTGTGACGGATCTGGACACGCTACAGGGAAATTCTTATCACATCGAAGGTAAGACTGATTCTCAGTGGAAAGTAGATGTTTTGTGTAGATTGTAGATGAATAGATATAGTAGTATGTGCATATAGAAAAAAGTTTGTGTGTTAATATGTTTGGTTTCCGTTCCGCAGTGCCTCGGGGTGCCCGATCGCGAACCGCAACAAAATGCGAGTGCTTGAAAGTGGTGGCACAGTGGAGCAACACAAAGCGGCAGTGGCAGCGGCGGCATCGGCTATAAAGTTCGACGGAGTGAACTGCCCGACGCCCGGCTGCGACGGGTCGGGACACATCAACGGCTCGTTCCTAACGCATCGCTCGCTGTCTGGGTGCCCGGTGGCAGGAGCCACGACGCCCACACCGCAACCAAAAAAGCCCAAATACCCGGACGATATCACGCCGTTGTACCCAAAGCCTTATACAGGTGTGTATTTCACTATATTGCTAAATCTTTATAAGCCGTCCCTTTGTATTTACTGAGCAAAACAAAGATTTATAAAGTAAATATTCTCCCCGATTACCTGAAATTTTCTTCTGCAAAAAAATCATATGATTAAGATCCACAAACTTACTACAGATAATGTTCTGGAATTCAGGGATGGAGATGAATATGCAGACGGGGAACGGAGAGGATCTGATGACCCTCGAACAGGAGATTACGGAACTGCAGCGAGAGAACGCGCGCGTAGAGTCGCAGATGATGCGGCTCAAATCAGATATCAACGCTATGGAGACACATCTTTCACATGGAGATAGGGTAAGTAACATACAAAATTAGTTCAAAGACCGTATGAAGGTCGCCATTCATAACATTTGTAACTAATTATTCATTTTTATTTTTGTTTCAAATTATTGGCTTTTCGACGCCCCAGAATAGATACAACCATGAGCTAAAAAACTTCATTCACCTCATGAAAATTTTTAACCCAAAATTTTTGTCTGATAACTTAGATGGTACTGTCATGGCTCGAAACATCCAACTTTGAGTGCTACTAACACATCACACATTTGTGAGTACCAACACCTTTTATAATTTGGTACCACTGCCGTTATCAGTAGCCACTCGAGTCCAAAATTTATGATTTGCCCGTTTTGCTTGAGGTGTGGGATGGTTGGTTTGGAATTTTGAAATGTTGCTTGCTATTTCAGGAGAATCAGACGTTAATATCGCGTAACAATAACTTGAATGAGTACTACGAGAGTCTGCGGAATAATGTGATTACGCTGCTGGAGCACGTGCGCATCCCGGGCGGCGGCACGGCGCCGGCGCCGGCGGGCCCGCCCGGCGCGCCTCCTCCACCCGTGCCCGGTGACAAGCCGGCGCACGACAACTTCGACTCGTACCTTACGAAGCTGCAGACGCTGTGCTCGCCGGATGGCTACTGCCCCGACGAGAACCGACCCATCTACGAGACAGTGAAAAACGCGCTTCAGGACTTCACAGTGCTCCCCACGCCCATATAAGGTTCACAGAGCGCCGCCGAGTCGGAGCGACAGTGATGTGTAGGTGACCAACTTGAATGCCATCGGCGGAGCTTATCAGTGATACAGACTACTTGAATTTAGTACAATTTAGTGTTCGTGGTAGTACGGAAGCAGAATCGGAGCTACTCACCAAAGATATTAGACAAAGACTTTGACTGCATGATATTATGTGAGGGACTAAATAGTTTCGTGATATGTACAGCGTGTCCGCGCGTCCCGTGTGGGGTCATCCGGACAGGTATTTGTGTTCTACTAAGTATTAGGTAACGATGTCTTTTGTAAACCGTTGTATACGATGTGTGACTTCTTTATGACATCACCATAACACTCGACGATTCGTTCGACGTTTATGTGTAAGCTGGACTATATAGACATTAAATAAATTTTAAACACTGTTACTCATATGCTTAAAATTAAAGTAATTGTTAGGTGAGAACTTTATACTATTGTATGTAAGCGATTTTAGTCCCACAAACGCATAAAAATCAATTGTGTAAATATTGTACCTACTTTCATTTGGATTTAAATAAATGTATAATTTAATTGGCCAGCTGCTGAACGGTGGTCTATTTAGAAAAAATATAATTTTATCATGCAAACTCAGATTTTTATCAAGCAAAAGAAACTAAAATATTACTTAAGTGAACACTGTTAATCTGTCTTAAGAAGTTGATAATGCTGGGAATGTGCCAAATGCTTCAGAGTCGCAGCAGCTCCCGAACGCTGACCTATTAAGACTAAATTAATGAGATAGAAATATAAACGATGTAAACAAAAAAAATAACTCCTTAGAGGACTTTCTAGTCAGTTTGTAAATACAATTGTGAATAACGATAGTTGTCACGTCATAGGGACGTTTTTATTTGTATTAGGAAATAATGAGATCTCATTAGATCGTGTAAGTTAATAATTCAGTCACTAATTGATAATCGATTTTAGGGATAAATGAATACCTACTTTCTTTGTTAGCCAATGTTCACTTTGCTGTGATTATGTTACATGTTACTTATTTATTGTTAACTTTACGGAATATGTGATAGCTTAATTAACTCAAGTTAATGTTAATTTGCAATAAATTTAGTTGATGCGCTTTACACAAGAACAAGTGCAATTTTATCGTTTTTAGACACAAATCTCGTTTTTGTTAATTAATCTGAAATAAAGACTTTTCATCGAAATCTTTTTTTTTTTGACGGTATCACATTGGTACGCAGGAATTATAAATATTCGCATTTAAATATTAAAACCTATTACTATGTTACTACTCTGATTGTCATATACGTTTCTGTAAAATATTGAGTATGTGTTGTTAAAGAGAATAAAAATAAAATACCAAGATTATTTCAGTGGTTTTTTTTTCCTTAACGATAGCTAATAGGTTGGTATGTACAACCAACAGTACCTTCCTCATATGTGGGTACAGTCACAGTCATGCAAAAACTACTTTCATCTGTACAAATAAATAAAATTGAGTGTCTGGTTGTAATTTCAAAATAACATCTTTTTTTCTGAATACGGTGAGTACCCACGGTAGCCAGGACTGGTATTTTGTTATTACTTTACTAGCAATTAAGAGTAACTAAAGCTACTAGAAAAAAATGATTAGGCTACCGTGCAAAAAAAAGCCTTTGAAATTGTTATCAAAATTCGATTCAATTATAGAAGTCATATTATCATAATAATTTCACGCGGACGAATGTCGCGGGCAACAGCTAGTGGTTAGTATAATTTTGCGAAATATTACCAGTTACCTTTTCCACGTGACTGTACCGAACAGGGTAATAGTTTAATTTTCCCTCCTTCCTTACTCAGCTAGTAAGCGCAAGTTGCGCTACGCTATTGGTTTTTGCTAGGGCGAACAGAGTTATCCGCATCACATCAGTGAATATTTTGTAACAGGTAAAATCAAATCAAAATATTTTTATTTCACCTACATGGCCACTTATAAAACGTCGACAAAAAGGTGCTCGGTTCGGGTTGGTCGTTTTCTATGGACTAAAACTAAAGTATTGTAAAACATCCAATTAAAAAAAAAAAACTTGAGAGGTGTCAAGGGACACCCGGATGGAACGAAGTTCCTTTCACGTACATAATATCAATACATTTTAGATTTAAGTTAGTGTGCGAAAAATAATATATTTAATTTAAGGAAGATTAATCCTTAATTCGAAGCAATACGTCTTACTTAACTGCACAACCGAATTTGTACTTTGTAGTTCGGTCACTCAAAATAATAATCATATCTATCCTTACTCACATACACACCCCAATTGTACGTAATTTAAGGAAATTTCAACTTTATTTTAAAGAAATAAAGCTTACTATAGCAAAAAGTGTCGTGACAACTTTTCGTAAGAATTTTTTCCGTCTAGGCCCCTTTCACAACGCGCGATAAGGAACTTCGTTCCAAAAATGGTTTTCTATAAAGTTGGTTTACGGACGATAGTTTAACGTGACAACGTCATAACAAAACATTGATGCGGAGCAAGCGTAACGAGACAACGAGCGTAACGGGACAATGAGTCATCCTTTTTCGTTCATGCAGCCGGCGTTCATCGATTTATTACACGTTGTCAAGTCAAAAGAATGGAAAAAAAAAAAAAAAAATAATATGTATTGAGAATAGTTAGAGACCCACACACTTGCGCCGTTTATAAGCTAGCAGGGAAGCCGCATGTGCGAAGGGGCTAAGGCCAAACTTCTCTATCATCAACGTAGTCAATATGATTTCTTATTTGGGACACGTTTAAGGAAATTTTTGAACTTTTCATTGGTTAGTTCTGTAACTGTTTATAAGAAATGACTTGCTAGTTTTGGTTAATCTGAATTTGGGTATTACAATTTCGTGTTTACTGCGTGTATTTATATTGTGGAAGTCGCTTCTAATTTTGAAAAGCTCCCGGTTTTTGCGGACATATAAAATAAATTCTAAATTATAAATTGAGGGGAGAGTCAGCTTAGTGTATCGATTTCTTTAAATTTTACTCTGACGGACACGCGAGGACCCATTTTATAGATGGCGCAGACGCCCTCTTTTGAGTTATGAAAAACGTCTGCTGCCGATCCCCACAGCAGAATGCCATAAGACATAATACTATGGAAATCAGCGTAGTGTACTAATCTGTGACAACATCAGTTAACTGCCTTATTTTCCTAACTGCATAGGCAGCTGAGCTTAACCTTCCCGAAGAATGTGCGCGCCCCACTGCAGTTTTGAATCTATAACAACAAGTTTTTTGCTGTCAAGATTTAAATTTAGGTCACATTGTGGTACATTTGGTAAAGAAAACTTAAGACATTTTGTTTTGTTCGTATTAAGTAAAAAATTGTTAGCTGAGAACCATTTCGAGAGTATAGTTAGTTAGACTTTCGTTGAAATGTAAGACGTCCGTATCTTATCTATGAATTTAAAAAAAATAGCGAAGTATCATGAGCAAATAGAATTTCCTCCAAAAATTTGGCCATCGTATATGGGAGACCATTATATAATCAAGAAATACAGAAATGCTAAGAATTGAACCTTGGGGCACGCCCATCTTGACTATAGACCCGGAGGACGTCGCCCCATTTACTTTTAGCAGCCTGTTTGATAAATAGGAAAGAACAAGATCTGCAGCTTGCCCATGAGTTCCGTAGTGGTGTAATTTACAGATTAGTGTGTTGTGGTCAACGCAGTCGAACATTTTTGGGAGATCACAGAAGATGCCAATAGCATTCTGGGACTTCTCCCAGGGTTCCAAAATGTGACTGATGAGTTTTACTCCCGCGTCCGTTGTCGACCTAGCCTTCGCGAAACCAAACTGCTGACTATACAATATTCTATCACAGTTGAAGTGAGACAACAAATATGTGGTCAATATGATGATGATGATGAAAGTTATTCTAACTTTTTACCTATAAGGACTGCGACATTGAGGAATTTCGGCAACAAGAAACCCTCCATGTAACTGTTCCTGAGTTAGATAAGGCTGATCGTTTTTCCTAATTATATTCAGGTGGGTTTCGCGTTTTACCCCAGCAACTCCCTCTGCGAATGTTTCAGCTACCTAGGCTGTGACGGACTTTGTTGCCTGGTAGGCTACAAGTTAAGCTTTTCTTTCAATAAATTCTCCCCAACTGCATAACCACATATTTTCAAAAATCACTAACTTAGGCCACGGGCGAACCGTAGTCTTAATCAGTGGCGTAGCTAGTCGGAGGCTAGCTAGCTGGCGTGGGCGATCTGCACCATCACCCGCAACTTGAAGAACGAAATACAAACATTAAGAGAAAATTGAATGGCTATTGCAGCTGTCTTTTTCGGGGATTCCTCCACAAACTCTAGCTCTAACTCAGTTTTATGTACCTATAATTCGGAAAAAGTTATGGAGATACCAAGACTGCGAAGACACTTAATAGCCGCTAATGTTACAGTTTCTGATTGACTAACTCTAGACTTTTCAAAGTTTATTGTAGACTAGCTGTACCCGGCATGCGTTGCAATGCACTTTTTCCTACCTACCGATCCTATTCTACCTACCTACCCTACCCTACCTACCTACCTACCCTACCCTACCTACCCTACCTACCTACCTACCCTACCTACCTACCTACCCTACCTACCTACCTACCCTACCCTACCTACCCTACCTACCCTACCCTACCTACCCTACCTACCCTACCTACCCTACCTACCCTACCTACCCTACCTACCCTACCTACCCTACCTACCCTACCTACCCTACCTACCCTACCTACCCTACCTACCCTACCTACCCTACCTACCCTACCTACCCTACCTACCCTACCTACCCTACCTACCCTACCTACCCTACCTACCCTACCTACCCTACCTACCCTACCTACCCTACCTACCCTACCTACCCTACCTACCCTACCTACCCTACCTACCCTACCTACCCTACCTACCCTACCTACCCTACCTACCCTACCTACCCTACCTACCCTACCTACCCTACCTACCCTACCTACCCTACCTACCCTACCTACCCTACCTACCCTACCTACCCTACCTACCCTACCTACCCTACCTACCCTACCTACCCTACCTACCCTACCTACCCTACCTACCCTACCTACCCTACCTACCCTACCTACCCTACCTACCCTACCTACCCTACCTACCCTACCTACCCTACCTACCCTACCTACCCTACCTACCCTACCTACCCTACCTACCCTACCTACCCTACCTACCCTACCTACCCTACCTACCCTACCTACCCTACCTACCCTACCTACCCTACCTACCCTACCTACCCTACCTACCCTACCTACCCTACCTACCCTACCTACCCTACCTACCCTACCTACCCTACCTACCCTACCTACCCTACCTACCCTACCTACCCTACCTACCCTACCTACCCTACCTACCCTACCTACCCTACCTACCCTACCTACCCTACCTACCCTACCTACCCTACCTACCCTACCTACCCTACCTACCCTACCTACCCTACCTACCCTACCTACCCTACCTACCCTACCTACCCTACCTACCCTACCTACCCTACCTACCCTACCTACCCTACCTACCCTACCTACCCTACCTACCCTACCTACCCTACCTACCCTACCTACCCTACCTACCCTACCTACCCTACCTACCCTACCTACCCTACCTACCCTACCTACCCTACCTACCCTACCTACCCTACCTACCCTACCTACCCTACCTACCCTACCTACCCTACCTACCCTACCTACCCTACCTACCCTACCTACCCTACCTACCCTACCTACCCTACCTACCTACCCTACCTACCCTACCTACCTACCCTACCTACCCTACCTACCCTACCTACCCTACCTACCCTACCTACCCTACCCTACCTACCCTACCCTACTCACCTACCTACCTACCTACCTACCCTACCGTATCCTATGTCCTTCTCCTGGCTCTAAACTACCTCCCTGCCAATTTTCAGCTAAATCGGTTCAGCCGTTCTTGAGTTATAAGTGAAGTAACTAACACGACTTTCTTTTATATATATAGATTTTAGGGTGTTACCACACCAATCGATCGATTGCCGTTTCTACTTGGTAAACCTATTGATCGATTGTCGACTAATCCATTCTAGCATCGATCGACGATCAGAACAGAATCGTTTCCAAATCTTATGATTGCACTAAAATAATGGTTTGCGTGTCCGTAGCTTCATAAGAGAAGAGCTTCATTAAACTAACAAACTACTTTCGGGCAACAATGACCCAATCGCAGCTTAGGAATCTTGGTATACCCGTATACTAGCCATAGAACACGAGGCGATATAAATTATAAATGAAGAAGTTATTTCGGAGTCTGCAGCTGTTTGCAGCTGTAAAAATTCAATACTTAACTCTGCCTACGATTCTAATCGACTATTACAAATGCTAAAGATGTAATAAATAGCTGGAACGTTCAATAACAATCTGTGGTAAAATTGTTTTGTACGTCACCGTCCGCGTCAGTGTCAAACGCGCATGTTCCGCTGTCAAAACAGTTTTACCACATGTGAAGAAGAAAAATAAAAGATTCTAAAATAAAAAGAACATTATTTGCAAATTAAGAGACGTCTACAATGAAGAATCCTAAAAAGGTAAAGTAATTTTAATTGCTTCGTGTGTTGATCCCAATACTTCAACGTAGAAGCAGGTAAATCCTAACTTGCTATTTACAGAAAGCGCCTCAACGGTATTTTGATACCGAAGACAAGAAACCAGACCCAAAGACTGAAAAACAGAATCAAGATGTGGAAGTATACAACATTAAGATAACTCCAGGTCTACTAAAAACACACAAATTCAAGGTAAACTTTTTTGGTTTTTCTAAGTAAACAGTGTAGGTTAACTGCATATTCTTCACAATCCTTTGCATGTCTGTAACTAAATATCACTTCTAATTTCAGAGCCACAGAGGACATGACAGAAAATCTATCCAAAATCGTAAACCAAACAAAAAATTCGAAGGAAAAGCACCCATAGATCCTGAGAAGTTAGAAGCACATTCCCGTGGCGAGGGTGTTGGCAAAGGTGTAAGACACCCACTACATGCTGAAAAATTAAGGAAGAGGGAGAGAAAGTTCACTTATGCTCAAGAACAAGCAGCCAGAGCTGAAATATTGTTGACAGAAGACCATGGGTAAATAAGTCTCCTATAAGTTTAAATGTTATTTATTTCAAGCATTGCTTTTAGTCATTAACTTATAGACAGTAAAATACAATATTGAAACAACCAAAAGCAATACCCAAAACCTTTCTGATCCATTACATGGGTTAGGTGGGGGTGGACAGCAACCTCTTTTGTCAATATACCTACTCTTTTTAAAGCCAAATTTATTTATTTATTTATTAAGGTTAACCAACAATTGTTTACACGATGTACATTTCAGACTTAATGACTAGAGTAACATTTACAAGTGCAACAATTAATTACAGGTTAACACCACATGCACAAAAACGGTTTAACATAACATATTTATATATTATTGCCATTAGAACTTATACATACAAAAAATAAATTAAAACAATAATAAAGAAAAACTATCAAGTCATTCATTCAATAGGTACTGTATACAACATAATAAAGAAAAAGACATTGGGATGTAAAATTACTGAATAAAATTATAATTGATTCAATTGTGATTGATTGATTGGATTATGAATAAATATAACGACCTTAAATTGATAATAAACTACAATTAAAAGATTTAAAAAACCCAAAGAATAAACTAAGAAATCGAAAACGGGTGAAAAAAAATAAAATTAAATTAAAATTAAATTAAATTGCCATTGAATTATATACAAAAACTCGTAGGAATTTATTTATGCTATCATGATGTACATCTACTAAGTCACTTTGATCATTAAGGATCTTACACAATCTAGGTATCGGAGAATTCGCACCAAGCACAGACTTTCGAAGTGGCGGACACAGGGGTGTTATCTTATTCCTAGGATATCTAGAAGGCGCACGGAATCTAATAAGCTTCAGTAAGCCAGGGCTGTCGATCTTATTGCGCAACAGTTTGTAAAGAAACAAAACATCGTTTATTTCTCTACGCATAGACAACGACTGCATCTTAAAATGGCATAGACGGACTTTATAAGAGGGCAGACGCTTGGATTTCCCTTCACTGAAGGCTAGATGCCACACAAAACGTTTCTGAACCCTTTCCAGACGCAACATGTGAGTGGCATAGTGAGGTCTCCACACAACACTACAATATTCCATAACACTGCGTACGAAACTGTTATATAACATTATTTTGGTGCTACTTTTACGAAAGCCTTTGGTGTTACGAAGTAGGAACCCAAGCATTTTTGACGACTTTTTAATAATGCCATCAATATGAGGCACAAAAGTGACCTTCCTGTCAAAGTGTACTCCTAGATCCCTTATTTTTTCCACTTCTTGGACTCGCTCTTGGTCTATGAAGTACTCTGTGTCAATACAACTAATTTTTCGCGTATATTTGACATGGTAACATTTCTTCGGATTTAGTTGCATTTTATTATTGCGGCACCATTTTATAACCTGATTAAGATCGTGCTGCAGAAGTTTGCAGTCTCTTTTTGACTCTATTACTCGTGCAAATTTTAGGTCATCAGCATACAGAAAAGGTTCGGAAAAACGAAAACACTCAAGAAGGTCATTGATGAACATAATAAAAAGTATTGGAGCTAAGTGAGATCCTTGGGGGGCGCCCGAAGTTATTTTGTGTGCAGCCGATCGAAAACCATTTACAACGACAAAGAATTCGCGTTCAGCAAGATAGGACTTGAACCAACTTAACAAAGGTCCTGTTATACCATATGCTGCTAGCTTATATATCAAAATAGAGTGAGGCATTTTATCGAATGCTTTACTGAAGTCGGTGTACACTACGTCAAATTGTTTGCCTCCATCTACAGCCTGTATTAGGGACTCTGTGAATGATACAAATAATATTTACCTGTATGTAAAATAAAGTTTTTGTATGAAATGCATATTGCCATATATTCTAATAATATATAACTTACTCATTTAAAAAATTTCAGTGGCCTGGAAGTAGATGGGGACAGTAAAACAACAGCTATATCACAAAAGATCATAGCAGAGAATGTTGACATATCTGCCGCATCCAAGATATTTGAGCTGAACCTGGAGTTTGGACCATATAGGACAAAGTACTCTAGAAATGGCAGGCATCTGCTGTTGGGCAGCAAGAAGGGCCACTTGGCTGCTTTTGATTGGGTCACTAAGAAGTTGCATTTTGAAATTAATGTTATGGAGTCTATTCATGATGTCAGGTAAACAATTGTAGTAATTTTTATAGAACATAATTAGCTTATTACAATACACTCTTGGATACAGACAGGCTTTCTTTGTGCAAGTGAGCAGGCCAGGCATCTTCACATCCACTAATCAAATATCTTATAATCATCATAAAACCAATACTTCTTCAACATATGATTCAAGTCATAATGCCTTGTGACTGGGACTGTAGATTCGCTTTTTTTTATTGACTTTCAAAATTGCCTGTAATGGCCAAGTTTAAAAAAAAGAAAACTGAGCTATCAAAGCTACCTATCCTATCATATATTTATACTTGTAATTTTTACTGAATAAATTGTATTCCACTTATACTTTATTTTGCAGTTGGTTGCACACAGAAACAATGGTGGCAGCTGCTCAAAAGGAGTGGCTGTACATGTATGACAACACGGGGACTGAGATACACTGTGTCAAGAAAATGGATAAGATTTTGAGGATGGAATTCTTACCATACCACTTCTTGCTAGCTGCTGTTGTAAGTATTCCCACAAATATTCTTTCTATAACCAGTTTTGCATAAAACTCACATTAATATAGGTAGATAGAATACTCTTTATTTTGTACACCATACAAATTACAATTATTACAAAATAGAACTAGTGGCGGTGGTTTCATATAAGCCAAAAGCTTGGCTTGCCCGTATATCCTAATACTCTTCATGTTAGGGTTTCTGGACAGTCTGCTCTCCTTAAATACTTACCATATTGTTCCTCGCTAGGCACGCCTCTGTATAAAACTTATAATTATGGTGACACAATGGATATAATTAACATTCTCAGGGCTGGGATTCAAACATGTATGGTGAATTGCAGGCCACTGCCTCCCGCAGAGCAGCTATGAGTACAGTGCATTATAGTAGATAAGGTTTATAGGAATCAAGCAATCTCTTTCAAAATGAGATGTTATGTATGAAATATTCCTGCTTACTTATAGCATTTTTATCTAATTTCCAGAATGAATTTGGCTTCATGACATGGCTAGATATTTCCATTGGAGAAGTTGTGGGGCACTACAACAACCACTTGGGCAGAACAGCAGTCATGGCACAGAACCCATACAATGCCACTATATGTTTAGGAAACTCTAAAGGAGTTGTGTCACTCTGGTCACCCACTATCAAGGAACCATTGGCTAAGATATTGTGCCATAAAACACCGCTGACTGCTATTGCTGTGGATAACAGGGGAATGTATGTATCATACATATTATTTTTCTATAACATGATCAACAACTCATTGATGAACTCAATGATTATAAAAGAGTATCCATGGTGTTTCTTGCCGGTTCTTCTCCATAGGAAACGACCAACCCGTACCAAACACCTTTTTGTCGACGTTTTATCTGACATAATAATATTTTGATTTTGGTGTCATTTGACATGGTCATAGAACTTTAGATTTTCAGAATTTAGAGACACATAAATATTGCATTACTATTTACTAATCAATGGTGTCAATTTATTTTTTTATATTTTTTATGCCAATGCATTTTGTTCTAAATTATTTCGATTAATTAACAGGTACATGGCCACATCAGGAGTGGACAGAAGTATGAAAATCTGGGACATAAGGAACCTAGACGGACCTATACAGGATTACAGACTGAGGAGTGCCCCAGTGGACCTAGAGTTCTCCCAGAAGGACATGCTTGCTGTTGGGCTAGATGAAGTCGTAGAAATATACAAGTATGTTCCTTAGATGTTGAATATATACTATGTATAATATTTTAAAGCTAAGAGTTTCTTGATTTGGTTGAATGCGCTAAACTCGGGAACTACTGGTTCGAATTGAATAATTCTTCTTATTAGTTTTGGATAGCCCATTTATCGAAAAAGGCTATAGACTGCATAAAATACTACATAGGAGCGGTGCATCAGTGAAAAATGTTGCAAAAACGGGGGAAATGGGACACAGACGAAGTTGTGTGGGTCAGCTAGCTAAAGATAATTTGAAGACCTACCACCATGAAAATTAAAAATAAATCATTTCCACACATTACCATGTTTTGTTTTTCAGTAACTGCTGCTCAGAAACAACAGAGAAACCATACTTGAGGCATAGGATGGCAAAAACTATAAATAACTTCAAATTCTGTCCCTATGAAGATGTTTTAGGAGTTGGAACTAGCAATGGATTTACAAGTATTATTGTACCAGGTAAGTTTCACAATCTTACTTTCCCAAGTAAAACAAATTCATAGAACCTAAAATGTGATAGCATTTGGGCCTCCAACTACCATTCTGTCTTAAATAGTATATGATTCTAAGAATCTTTCGTTTTTGGGTTACAAGAGCTACTGCTGAGCATGTGGACCTGAGTTTTTTTTAAAGTTGCCCCACACTTGGAATTTTTCCTGTATCGTGGGTGCGTTAACAAACATGTCAACTCACATACACAAGCAGCCAGACCCGGACAACTATCTGTAGGCCATGCAAATAGTTGTTCCGTTCGTGGATCGAACCCGCGATACTCAGCGCAGCAGTCGATCGCTCAGCCACTGCGCCAACCGTACCAAAATGTTTGATTCCCAGGTTGGAAAAAGTTTTATTGGGTTTTTTTCATCAAACAAGTTCTCAGTAGCAGCCCAGACTCTGAATTAGTACCTGGTTGATGGCAATAGGCTCACTCTTTATTATACGAAAGTTAAACCGTAACAGGCGAAATAGGGATGTACTGAACACTGGCTTTGGGAAATACAGACAATTTAATTTTATGGTGTTTCTAAGATAACCTTCTATTATTACAGGCAGTGGTGAGCCGAACTTCGATGCGTTGGAAAGCAATCCGTTCCAGAACAAGAAACAACGAAAGGAGGCCGAAGTCAAAGCGTTACTTGACAAGATCCCTGCTGAACTTATCACACTCAATCCATTTGATATCACTGAGGTTGACGTGCCCTCTATGCAAGAACAAATGGAGGCAAAGAAAAAACTTTTGGTAAGTTCACAAGAGCAAAGGGTCGCTTGGTTTCGACAGCAGCAGTTTTTAGCCATTGAGACATTTTCCTGATCATGAAGATCATGCATCAATCAATCATGTACGGTCAGCAGCAATAGTCGCTTTACATAACCAAAATTATAAGACGTCTTAGTTTTAGAACGATCCATATTAACAGACTAGAGTAAAAGACATAACAATATTTTCATCAATGGTTACACAAATTCGCAAAACAATATAACATCAGATCACACTGACTAGCACAAAACTTGGTGTAATATTTATAAGTGATAACCGACTTTTGATGCTGACTGTACCTACCAGTTGTGGGAATGCTTACCATAATTCAAACAGATACTCAACCTCTTCACTTACAAGAAAAAATCTTAATTATCACTGTTGTACCTTCGGCATAACTTGGAATCCACTTTTTGAGATTTTCCAGGTCAAAAATAACGACTTTTTGATTTCCCCCTAGTATACAATCAAAAGGAGTACCTCAATCTACCTTGGTCTATTTATAAGGGGTCCATATTGGCTCACCTAAAGTTCTTTATCCGAAATTGTTCTTCCTAATGATTTGTAATCCGAATGATCACTCTTCCTAAAATTTTTCATCCTAAAGTTTTCATTCATACTATTTGTAGTGCTACCGGCGATGTTCATAACACTCCTGTTTCCGAAAATTGTAATTAATAATATCATTATTGTAAATATATTTCGACTCCTACTGTTTTTTATCATAACGCTATTATCCCTAAACATAATTACAATAATATTTTCACTCATACTCAGAAAGAAACATTTACCAAGTGTAATAAATAATATATGTGAGTCGAAGATGATATTTATAGTGCCATGAAAAAAATACTTAGAAAAATTTCGCGACCAATTTCGAGGTAGCGCTCGTCGGCCGCTGCCGCGGCACCGCTCGCTTCGCTCGCTCGGCTCGCGCGTAGTTGGTCACAGTTCTAACCTAACCTATGGATATCTTTGCGGGTACACACCGCTTTAAATAAAATTAAAGAAGACGCATTAATTAATAAAAATAAATCTAAACAAAAAAGATATGACTTTGAATAATAGTGTAAAAGATGGTTATGTTGAGAAAATATAGGAAATCAAATAAAAGTATATTATTAAGATGATTATTGCTACTGACATTATGAAGTTGAATGCTTAGGAATTAGAACATTAGAGACAGAGTAGTTAGGAATTGTGATTGCTAAGATGAAAAATGTTAGGAAGAACATTTTCGGATTTCCAATTATCGGAGTTGAAAATTTAGGTGAACTTTGGCGCACCCATTTATAAGATTTATAGAGCATGAAGCTAGAATCCTGTTTTCGAGTATTTCTCAAGTACTTAACTCAATAACTAGACATCCTAAGTAAATAATAATGAAATTTTTATCTGCTCTTGTATAACTTGGAACTGTTTACAGAACCTTAATTGACCTTGACCGTGAACCTGGTCAAGGCCATCCATTCATCGTATACAAAAACGTAAACTACACATATTTATAGGTACTTACATTGTACCTAATTACACATTTATATTTTAATTTCAGTACCTCAAACCTAAGAAAATGGACTTCACTCCTAGGCATAAGAAGAAAGGCAAGACGCAGATAGCAAGAAAGAAAATTATAAAACAAGTAGCTAGAAAGGTAAAGTTCATTAAAACTCTGCCTGATTTAATTAAAATCGGCTATGAAGGCCCACATAATATTTTATTACATCATGACAATTTGTCCTTTTACTTTTCAGGATTTCATCGAGCAAGCTAAGGAAGCACAGAAATTACTCAATCTACCAGAAGCCCAAAATACAAAGACACAATCATTTGGTGTTCTCGACAGATTCGTGCCTACAGTTAAAACCAGGAAATAAAACAAAACTTTGTATACATATAAACTTATCATTTATTTCTGTTCTTTCATAATTTCAAAACGATTTTCCATATTTACACAATTTATTTACAATTTAGTATACAATAAACTTCAACATGATCAAAAATAGAGTGCTTACTAAAAATGTCTTTCAAAACAAAGGTTTAAAAAAGGTTTATTACACTATTGTTAACATGGGATGTCATATAAGTCGCACAACCCTTCTGACCCATGGAGAGAAAAGGAGAAGTCGTATTTAGTTACTGGTGGACTCAGTCGCAGCAGGTAATCTGGAAGTTAAATTATGATGAGTTTGGACCTACATCCCTACTAATATTATAAATGCGAAAGTCACTCTGTTTGTTTGTTTGTGTACCTTGTCACGACTAAACGGCTGCTCGGATCTTAATGAAATTTGGCAAGAAGATAGATTTCAACCTGGGGAAGGACTAGGGATATAGCCTATGTCCTTCCCCAGGTCATCATCACGCTACGACCAATAGCAGCGGAGCAGCAATGAAAAATGTTGCGAAAACGGGGAAATGTGACGCAGACGAAGTTGCGCGGGACAGCTAGTATACAATGAATTACTTATAGTGGTGGCGGTGTACTTAGAAGTGGTGTTCTTTTAATTGATTAAAAGAACACCACTTCTATATTTCACGTGTGAAAAACAACAAATGAATTAGAACCATCACCATCATAATATCTAGTTTCTGAATTGAGATTTTAAAGTTGGGAATTTCAAAGTCATAGTTCAATATTCAAAACCCTCAAAATACTAATTTTTATTTGCAAAAATCTTGATGTTGAATATCGGATATTCAACATTAATTATAGGCCTATGTCCAGCAGTGGACGTCTTACGGCTGAAATGATGAACATTAATTATATAGAGAAATAAATTGTTATCATTGTTAAAAAATTGCAAGATAATAAATAATTACTCACTATTATTGTCTATATCTCCAGATTTGCTTTCAGTGTACTTCTGTACTTCATTGTCATCCATGCTTGTATCTTCCTCTGTTTCCTGTGACAAACCAAAATAAATGTTAAAAAATTACCTTTGCCTATGTCCAAGTTTAGCCAGCATTAACATGTCTCACTAGATATTATAGCATTGTGATAATGGTACGGAGTATGGCGTAATAGATACTAAAATTGGTGTTGGTTACCAAATATGTATAACAATGAAGTTTTGAAAACAAATTTTTACATATTCCCTGGACTCCAAACTAGGATACCCTGTGTAATGGGGTGTAGTCTCTTCTCAAGTAAGGCTAACATGTTAGTTTTAACTGAACTAATAACAAAAAGAACAGATTTTTATTTATTTCTAACAATAATTTTGAAAGGAAGTTTAAAGACAAGAGGTTTGGTGCTTTTGCTAGTGTGTGTATGTGAACTCAAATTAGAAGTTGCATCAATTTTCAATACTTATAAAATCATTTGTCCTGACTGACTACTATGCACAGCTCAAAAACTACTGAATGGGTGGGGGCTAAAATTTGGCATAGATAGCTCTTATGCCAAGAACATTCGGTAAGAAAGGATGTTGGAAAAGTCAACTTCTAGATGGGTGAAATAGTGGTAAGTGTCAGGGTCAAGTTTTTTTATTTTAAATTGTGCATACCTTATCACTATCACTTAAAAGTATAACTCCAACGGATTCTGTTGATTTTAAATGTAAAAAATAATGCTGTTCTTGGTCCTGAAACAGAAACAAATTAATTAATTACAAAATCATTACACATCATCGTATAAATCTTATAATGAGCATGGTATTTACAGGGAAATAAACTTAAATCTAATACTAATAATAAAGCTGAAGAGTTTGTTTGTTAGCTTGAATGCGCTAATCTCAGGAAATACTGGTCTGATTATATTTTTCAAGTGTTAAATAGCCCATTTATCGAGAAAAGCTATAGGCATTATATCATGGGAACTATATTTTCTATCACCAAAATTTATATTTGTCATCAAGTTGTATCACCTAATAAATAGATCTATCGCCACGAAATATTTTCGTTCTCAGATAAACAAAAATTGTTCCCAGGTATGAATTATCAAATTAATGTTAATATATGTGTAAAATAAGAGATCGATAACCAATAAAATTATATTGCATTACATGAATATAAACTTCGTTCTTATAATAACAGTTTTGTTACTTAAATAATAGCTCTGTGCTCAGAATGGTAGATCTGTCACCAAATAAATAGATCAGTTCCTTAGAGACATAGGGCACATCAACTCGGACAGGTTAGGTTCGAAGGGGATGGCGGGGTCTAGTGAGCGAGCGGAGCGAGCGAACTAAGACCCCGACATCCCCTTCGTGTTAGGTTACTTTAAACCCTGCAGAGAGAAATAGGAGCCCCGCGTAGCGGGGCTCCGTCGACTACGCCTTAGTTTGGACCTGTGGTTTGGAGTTTTATGTAAACATTTTTACATTGTTTGATGATTCAATTTTCGTGACACTTCTATTATTTTGAAAACAAAAACATTTATTTGGTACTAGACCTTATATCTCAGGATTTTAGGTGATTTATTGTGGAACTGATTTTGCATTGTTTGGTGACTACATTTTGGTGACAGATCTACTATTTTGAGGACAAACCCTATTATTTAAGAAACACAAAACTAATTGGTGATAGCTTAAATGGTGATAGCTTAAATGATACCCTTATATCATCACGCTACGAACAATAGGAGCGGAGCAGCAATAAAAAATATGCTGCGAAAACGGGGAAAATGTGATGCAGACGAAGTTGCGCGGGACAGCTAGTAAACAATTAAAATAACTTCACAACAGCAGTACCACTTTGATCCATTGGTCAATCATAATTGTCGCTATACAAAGCGACAATTGTGATTTTAATCAGAAATTGTTGGATTGATTATATTGCTTTTTTTAAAAATAGAATACAGCTTATTGTGGCTTTTGTTTGCTGCAACCAATGGATCAAAGCAGCACCCTCTTTGTGTAACACCATATCCATAGTTTTATGTTTGAAAAATTTTAATATTATCAACAACATAAAATCACACTATAAATATTGTTGTGGCATAATCAAAATGCATATCACTGGAATTGCGAATGTGTTACACAATCACACTGTAGTTTGCATATCTTACTATCTCGAAATTGTATTTACTAATTTTAAAAAAACTTACATTTCTGTTGTGTTTTATCATCCCAGTATGTCTTTCACTCAGGTTTGAGTATCTCGGTTTAGTCTGCAAATAAACAAAAGGAAAAAATCATAAATACAATCTGAAAATACTACGCATCAATATGGGATAAATGGAAAACATGCTACTACACATTCTAAACTTGACACTTGGCTTTTTAGAAAAATGGGAATGATGTGGTATACAGCATAATCAGCCAATAATGTTACCACGGCTCGCGGCTGGAAAACAAACAGACTTCCTGTGTCATCATATGCCTAGCCTTTTCCCAAACTATCTTGGGGTCGGCTTCCAGTCTACCTGGATGCAGCTGAGTACCAGTATTTTACGTGAAGCGACTGCCTGTCTGACCTTCACAACCCAGTAACTGGGTAATAAAATACACCTTGGTAAGATTGGATGTCAGACTTTTGGCTTCTGACTACTTGTAACGACTGACAAAGATCTACAAAATACAGCCGACACCAACGGCTTAACGTGCTTTCCGAAGCACGGAAGAAACTCGGTATGTAATTATGGTCACCTATCCACGGACCAACCTCGGCAAGCACGTCATAACCTTAAAGATCGACCCGTGCGCCTGTTATTATTTAGCCACAAGCTCCTCATTTATCTGTAGTTAACATATCCCAAACAGGCTTCCTGTCTGTGATATGTAAAAATAAAATAAAAAAGAAACAAAGAAGACAACTATATTAGCCTATTATTGAAGAATAATCACCAAGGAGCCCGTGGCGTAATAATACAACCAATAAGGTTGATCTTAATGTCAAGCCGCGTTCACCTAGATTCAGCCTAGGATGTGTGACCACACACTACATACCCAATTTCCTCCATGCCTCGGAAAGCACATTAAGCTGTTGGTCCTGACTGTCAGTTCTAGATCTTTGACAGTTGTTACAGGTAGTCAGTGGCCTGAAAGTCTGACAACTTACCATGGGGTATCGTATTATCTATTACTAATTGGGTTGCGGAAATCAGATAGCCAATCACTCTATGTAAGATACTGGTATTCAGCTGGATCTGCTTAGACTAGAAACCAACCAAAACATAGGTGGGAAAAGCTAGGCAGATGATGATTAATCACTACCATGTGCCAAATTGTTATAAGAAAATTAATTTATATGGTTTAAGACTCTTTACTGAGTCATACTTACCTTACTACTAGGTATTACCCCACCTGATAAATTGGCGCCTAAGGGTGCTTCTAATACTAAAACTTGGCTATCATCAAAACATTCCTTGATATCCTTGTCAGAAACATAACATAAGTCAGTATTGTCCGGTTCGTCCAGTACATTCTTTATACTCTGTTCAATCCAATGTAGCTGGCTGAAATAAATTTATTATTTAATTTATATATATATATATTTTTTTTAATATATATAAATTTATTTATATTTTGTTTGGTTAAAATATATTTTGATCACATATCTCAATAAACTCAGTAGGGTTAAGATCATGGAACAGAACCAATAAGCTTATGATCAACTGTGTCGTTAAGAACACAAATAAGAGTTTGATAATTACATTTCATTCTCATTTCTGTAGTAATTTTCCACCGGGTCATTTATTTAGTCATTTAGACCCTAATAACCTACTTTTGATCACAGAGATAATGCTATGTTGATTACTTTCATAAAATAAGTCTGTTGTGAAATGAAGCTAATTATACTCACTTGTCAAGCACTTTTTCGTGTTCGTCTAGGCGCCCAATCTGTCTTCTCAAAACTATCACTTTCTGACCAATATCACTTGTTTTGCAATCTGGACCTGCACCTCTAAAAAATAGATATAATAGAAGATTAATAATAATAGATTAATAATAATAGATTTTTGCAAAATTTTACAACTTACATGCGAGAACATTCAGTGTGGAAATAAAACAATAAACTGTATACTCACTTCCATTGTATACTATTCTTACTTCGTTTCTCAATCAAACCGATACCTTCTAACACATTTGTTATATCATATATTCTTCTTTTTTGCCTTACGGCTAACAAAATCGTCGCCTGAAAATGTTTTAACCACCAGTTAATTCGCAAATAATGTTTAAAATATTACTTTTTCGTGCCCAAATTCACTTGACAGATCAATGGGAGGCAAATCAAGCTATACTTACGACTTTCAAATCCAAAACACCATCCTTTGCTTTTTGCAGTAATGACACAAATTTCGTTGTAAGTAAACCCAAAGACTTTTCATGTCTTTTAGATTTCAAGTCCGTCATTGCCGAAATTCACTGTAAATTTTTATAATTCCTCCCGAATAAACGAAGATTTCTGTAGAATTTTGCGTCGCGGCGGGACCAGTGTTGCCAGATGGGCGAGTCGAGTTGCCTGATTCGAATAACTCGAATCAGCGTCTAAACGAGTTGATTCGAATCGAGTTCATTCGCAACTCGAATCAACTCGCTTACTAACAAACTAAAAGACTTGCGAGTCAGCGATTTGCCAGGCCAACTCGAAACCGTAACTCGACTCGACGAATATATATTTTGTTTTGATTCGTATTCGTATCGTTCGTTCGCGTCTCCCGCTGGTCGCCCCGCGCCCGTCGCCGTCGGTACGTCGGATCGGTTCGGGCCGCCACCATCGCCATCGCCGCGTCGCTCGGCGCCAGGGTTGGATTATGTACTATAATTATAGTATTTATACTATATTTTCGCCCTTTGTACTATATACTATCCACATCTAAGGATAGTACGCTAAAATACTATAATTTAAAGTTTGCTCCTGAATGCTTAGTTTTACGAATATTTCGACCGTTTGTGCTTGCTTAAAAGCAAAGCTTTCAATGCTGAGTCCCGTTAAAACACTGAGCCAACATGAACGAGGGATTACTCCATCGATATTTCCGATTGTTTCTGCCTTTCCCAGAGTCACTGATATAACCAAAATGGATAACATACAGCGGCTTGCCAGTGGCGTGCCTTAGCTTCAGCAATACTACCGAAAGAAATCACTTCTGTTAAAGTCGATGTATTTTGGAGCAAACTACACCAATGGCATGATTAGACAAATGATAGGCCGTTTAGAGAAATATCAAAATTTGTCCTAGATTGTTTAGTACTTCCACATGCAAATGCCGACTGCGAACGAATATTCAGTAAAGTGAACCTTACCAAGACTAAAATACGAAACGAACTGGCAACACAACTAAGAAAAGGAGTAAATTTTGCCATAACTGGTGTTGATTTGAATGACTATTAAGTTAAATAAAAAATAATGAAAGTGTACTATATTTTTTTATAAATACTATCCTTTTAATTTTTTTGTGCTATCTTTTTCATCGTACCTAAATCCAACCCTGCTTGGCGCTCGAGTAAGGTGTGAGAGGGAAAGCACATTAAAGGGAATAAGAGAATAAAACTGCCAATATTACTAGGAAAACTAGTGATGTGGCGACTGCACTACACTGGCGCACGTTAGGATTTGGTTTTTACCAAGTTTTGGTCTGGTTTTAAAGTGAAACTTTTATTACATCGTCTCAATTTTTTTCGTCTGTGTGTTGCATGTCGCGTGACGCTCGGCCGCGGAGTAGGGATAAAGTGAAAGGCGCTCTGACGAGCGCGGGCTACTCAGCATTTTATACGTTTTATACCCTTAATGGAATATTATTCCAAAAATGTTTAGTTAAAAGTCTATATTGTGAAAAAAAGTTTCACTTTTACCGTGGTTTCATAAAACCACACAATCCTTTTTTTTTTTCGCAATTAAGTAAAAATCGGGTAAATAAATACCGTCGTAAACCCCGTAGGTACTCACATAACTCGCAATATCGACATAATATATGACCTATAATTTGGAATCTATGAATTATGTTTTTAAATGTTACGTAATCTAATAAATTATGATGTAGGTACATACGTAATAACGTATTGTATGTATGTTCTAAGTTTATTATCTTTGTTTACGGAATGTACGATCTGTACCTACCTACTTGTGTTGCAGGTTTTTCAATGATACGACCTATTTGTTTTTTTTTTTGTAGAGTAGGTACTTATTCGAATAATTTCGCGAGATTAAGTACTTAACTAAAATTCTAATCTTTCTGTCTTTAGTGTAGGTAATTTCTAAGGATGAAAACTATCACGTCTTCCTTTTTTTTTCGTCAAGTAGTCTGCCAACAATCTCTTTGGACAATTATATATTTCTAGGTATAAAGTTAACATAAAATAAATTAATGATTTATGTTATGATACCAGGATGCATTCCGATTTTCGACAATTAACTTCACGGTAATGAGCATTTGCATCCCGTCACTATTCCTGTTTTTGAAATGGACTCAAGTGCTCCCAGACCTTGGTAGGAGAAATGTTGGTTTCCAAACACAAGTCACAACTGTCACAACTATTATAGTTTTGAAGTGGTGTCGTACCTACCTAATTCAAATTAAGTTTAGCGAAGCTTCAGTTATCGACGACGTTTTAGTGAATTAAAAATTGGTTACATAAAATGCCTTCAAACAAAAAAAGTGTGGTGTGGGAGTTTTTCAAAAAAAGTAGCGACGACGGTAATAAAGTAATTTGTAATTTGTGTTCCGCTCAATATAAAAATACAGGAAGCAGCACGACAAATTTAATTAATCATTTGAAAAAAAAAAACATATAGTTCAGTATGCTGAAGCGACCGGCATGAATCGCTATAGTGGTGAAGAAAACTATGCATCTCGACCCGGAGCAAGCTCTGAAAGTGCACTAGTTGAACCAGAACAAGTTCGAATTAACTTAATTCGATCGTGTCCACCAACAAATGTGTTGTCGTCAAATGTGGCAGGCTCAGACGGGGAGCAGCTCTTACCGCCACCATCAAAGCCTCCGCGCCAAATGCGTTTGACGGCGCCGACAAAAATCAACCAGAAAGCTGGTGATGAGGCTTTATTAGACCTGATAGTCTTGGACATGCAACCACTACAGATAGTAGAGAACGAAGGATTTATTGCATACTCAAAAAAATTAAATCCCGATTACGTGTTGCCGTCATGTCAGAAGTTAACTAGAATGTTAGAAGATAGGTACAACGTTTGCAGTGCGGAAGTAAAAGAAAAGTTGCAAAGTGTACAGGATATCGCTCTGACGACAGACATATGGAGTTCAGATGGGCAAAAGAGCTTTATTAGTGCAACTGTGCATTTTATCAAAAATTGTACTTTGCAATCTTTGGTAATATCTACATCGGAGTTATCGGAACAGCACACAGCGTTGATCATTGCCAATGCTTTACGCGCTATAATGACAGAATGGGAAATATACGATAAAGTTGTGACAATAGTAACTGATAACGCATCAAATATGAAGAAAGCCGTTCAAGATCACCTCAGCAAAAGAAACCATTTTTGTATTGCACATACATTGAACCTTGCCGTGAAAGATTGCATCAGTAACGACCAACCACAAAACGCACATTTAAAAAATGATGAAGTACTTCAGGTTATTTCAAAAAGTCGCGCCATTGTTACACATTTTAAGCAGAGCATAAAATCATCTAATACACTTAGGGACATGCACAGCCAGATGAACGTGGACGTTCTAAAACTAAAGCAAAATGTCCAAACACGATGGAATTCGACTTTCTTCATGTTTGAGAGACTTTTGCGAGTAAAAATACCTTTGTCCGCAACATTATCCGTGCTGGATTCGCCGCCACCCAACTTGGACGCAGCAGATTGGCCAATATTGGAGGACTGCGTTACTATTTTGAAGCCTTTCGAAAAAATTACGACCATACTGTCTGCGGAGTCGTACCCAACGCTGTCGTCCGTAATACCATTAGTCCGTGGGTTGCAAAGCTCTCTAATGAAGAAGGCTCCAAATACTGAAGCAGGGAGACACTTACAACATGCATTGCTGGAAGTTGTAGACAGGCGACTAAGTGTGTATGAGACTAACCGGACTGCGGCAAAGGCATATTAGACCCGCGCTTCAAGAAGGAGTTTGGCATCGAGAGCACAGCAGAAAATGCTGTCAAATATGTTCTTGAAGAATTGGCTTATAACTACCACATGCAACTGCAACCAATAAACCAAGAAGACCATAATTATCAGCAGCAGCCACCACCAACAGCCACCACGCATGAAGCCTCTTCAAGTGCATCTACAAGGAACGACGATGACATCTGGGAGCACTTTGATAAAAAAGTGAATGAAAGTGTAGTGCATCAAACGCCAATATCGTCCGCATCAGTTCTTTTAAAACAATATTTAGATCTACCATATTTAGATCGGAAACAAGATCCCTTGCAATTTTGGGAAAACCGGAAACAAGTATTTCATGCCAAATGGCATACAAATATTTGTGTATACCCGCGTCCTCTGTGCCTTCGGAACGGCTTTTTTCAAAAGCCGGGTTCGTGACCAATCAACAAAGAAACCGACTTAAGCCAAAAAAAGTAGACCAAATTTTATTTTTGAACTCGTACTGTAAAAAGAGGAAGTACAAGTAGGTAGTAATAAAAAAAAGACTTTTGTTTTATCTTGCAACCGTTTTTGTTGATTTTATGTATTGATGTAGGTAGGTATATACGTAATGTAGTTTTAATCGATGACGACATAAATATTTTGTTTTGTTGCTTACGTATTTTTTTTTTATATTTATGTAGATAGGTGTGAAAGCTAGATAAGTCTTGCTGAGATGTAAAAAAGTTATTTTGTATTTATTTGTTGCTTAATATACGCGTTATTGTTTGGCGATTTTTGGGGTTGGGGCTTTAATTGCGTGCAGGCGGTGCCAGGCAAGCAGCCAGATGTAGTCAGTTGTCAAAGGTCTTTTGTTCTGTTTGAAAATATTTCTTTTTGTTTTTAGGTAGTGTACGCAAGAATAACGCTACGGTTGTTATTTAAAGTTTCACAATCTAAGTATGAGATGGATTTGATTTGAGCCAATATATTAAAATAATAATATATGTACTTAGCGTTAAGGTAAATCGTGTGCCAAACCTAACATAATATTTTTAAGGTCCTTATTGTTACTAACATAATAACCTAGGTACTATACATTGACTAAGTCTGAATTAGATAATTTTTATTTAATTATACTTAGAATTTAAAGACTGCCAAACAAGTTCCAAAGCGAAATATATATATTTCAATAGTTTCCCAAATAGCCTTGTTTGATTTTTATTTAAATTTCATATTAAATACCATTAGATTACAATTAAATACCACCTACTTTATTATTTGCCATAACATCTTTTCTGTATCTAGTATCACTAGATAACAGGTGAGTTAAGTCAATGCAACGCACATTAGATACAAACGCCAAAACGGGTGACTGACCATTCGTGACCCATATTACAATGCATTTAAAGTGCACGAATAGTCAGTTAACTGTGTTGGCGTGACCCGGCAAGGCAAGTGTAAAGTAAACTCGAATCAAGAATACGAATCGGTGAACTCGACTCGTCTCGCCGATCCGTTTGGCTGCAGGCTGCTGCCGCGAACCGCGAAGCGCATCCCATCCTGTTGATACGAGTCGAGTCAACTCGAGTTGCGATTCGAGTTAGCGGTCGAGTCAACTCGAGTTATCCGAGTTGGAAAAATTTCGATTCGTAACATCGCTCCAGGGCCCTTAAGTCAAAAGTTACGTTTCATTTCTTGAAAAGTTACATTTTTGCTACAAAAGTTACATTTTTTTTTAATTTTGTATTTTGAGGTCGGAGGCAAATTGATGTCAGAAAAATGGCGGAATATGAAGGAATCTATGATGTCTAATGGTGTATTTAATCTAATGATAAAACAGACTCTAGTTTCATTTGTTCGCAGCGCCATCTTCACAGTTGTTACTATCTAGTCTAGCACCTAACTTTTTTTATTAGTTTGAACCAAATCCACGAGAGGTGGTGCATCTGTTAGTTTTACACTGAACTAACTAAATACTGATACTCAATATGTATAGAACTGTTCATAGAGGGCAAAATCGCCTGAATGCAAAAAAAAAAAATACAAAAAAAAAAACTCGTGCACGAAGGGTTACGTACCATTATTTATAAAAACGAGGAAAAAAAAACACTTTTTTGTATGGGAGCCCCTTTAATATTTATTTTATTCTGTTTTTAGTATTTGTTGTTATAGCATCAACAGAAATACATAATCTGTAGAAATAGAACTGGCTACCTATCACGGTTCATGTTCATGTTCATTCCGTACCCAAAGGGTCAAACGGGACCCTATTATTGAGACTTCGCTGTCCGTCCGTCCGTCTGTCACTAGGCTGTATCTCATGAACCGTGATAGGTAGCCAGTTGAAATTTCTATAGATTATGTATTTCTGTTGATGCTATAACAAAAAATACTATAAACAGAATAAAATAAATATTTAAGGGGGCTCCCATACAACCTTGCGTAACGCAACATTCAACAAAACAAATCACAATCAGCCATGTAAATTTTCTTTTTTGAGCTAAGTAGTACCTACGAAACGAAACTGCGAACTTGCAAAGTAGGAAACGTACGCGCACACCTTCAAGGAAAATCAAGTTCTAATGCATGCGGAATAAGTTTCATTTTGTCATGGCAATTTCATTTAGTGCCACCTCTGAGTATGATATGGAGTGAAATTACTTTTTAGGTGCGTTCAATTTGGATGCGATCGTAAATTGTTTGCAATAAAAATCTAGTGTAACAAATCTCGTTGTTCTCAAAAGTTACGAAAATTGCCCTAAATCTAAAAATTACTTACATGTTACGCGAGGGGGTCAAAAGTTACGAAAAATGTAAGAAATGTAACCTTCTGGCAACACTGGGCGGGACATTATGTTGGTAGCATTGCGACGTAGGCAGATTTTTTTTTAAACCATAGAGAGTAGTGTTGTCATCATTGGAATCTTTTAATCGATTTTCTTGGAAACACTTTTTGTCTATGGTTTTGTTTCAATTACTGAGGTTCAATCTAATTAAAGAATCTCAGCAATATTAATTTTTAGGTGGTAAATAGTTGATGAATAAAATAGAAGCCTAATCCCTTAACTGAGTTGTATGCATTTCATGATCTATTTGTTTTTTTGTTGTTTGGTAATATTGTAAAATCGGTCAAAGGTTAATAAGTTAATACACACTTCAAATTCTTGGTTTGGCTTGAATGGCGGTGCCAAAGTGTTACCACCAACGTGTGGTTTACTACAAATTGATATATACAAAACAAAGGTGACTCTTTAAATGTTTCAATTTAAACATTTAAACTTAAACTAATAATAAAAAAAGAGTCAGGTAAATTACATTCAGTAACTAAAAAACTAGAGTCATAATCATAATCACATACGAATCGAAATTGGTACAATTGTACATAATACGATAGTACACCCCGTAGCTTGTCTCAAGTACATTACCTACACAAAGATCGTTATTTTTGAAAATTTCAAAATTAACGAGCATGTAGAACTGAAAACAATATGATTTGAACAGTTTTGGTTAAAAATAAATATCCTCTGCTTTTTAAGCATGCTATTGCTATACTTTTGCCGTTTGCAACGACCTATTTGTGTGAATAAGGATTTTCAAATCTGTAGTTTTTATTGTGGCAAAAATCTAAAAGGAACACCTCTACGATGATCGACAAAGAGGTGAGATGAGAGCTGCTCAACTAAACAAGCTAACGTCTAAGGCTAAATACTTCATTATTATTATTACCCATTTATGAATTAGGGCTGTTTGTCTGTCCGTCGATATATCACAGAACTTTTACACCCAGACTATGGTACGACACAAACAGTTGTTTGGAGAGTAGGTGCGTTCTATAAACTACTACACAAATATGATGTGAAATAATTATACATATAAGAGGGTTGAAAAAAACTACGTATATAACTGTGTGGGGTATAAATCTGTGGCTCTTAAAAAAATATATACTTTTTTTCTTAAGTCTATGTTAATGAATGAGATATTTGTTTCCAAATTCTTTAACGTTGTGTGTCTCCTTAACTTCTGAAGTAAGAGTAGGATTCTGAAAAAAAAGGTTTGTAGAACGTAAAAACTTTTTCATCAAACTTCATCAGTTTTGTTTTTCATAAAAAATACTATGAAAACCCAATTTTATTTTGCGGTTGAGTGTAAATCTATACAATCAGCGTTAAAAATATTTTTATTATATAATATAGGGCTACGGAACCTTGTGTGTGAGAGTACGACTCGCACTGGTTCGACTATTTTAAAGTGCCTGTAACTGGCCTACTTTAAATAAATGATTTTGATTTGAATTGGCCGATTATTATTTGAAACACCCACTTACGCCGCGCACGATAAGAGTTATCCTTGTGTAACTTGATGTAACTGTAAATCGTACACATAGAATCTAAATAAAAAAAGTCATTGTTTTGAACCCTTCGGATTTGAAATTAAAAAAAATATGTTACGCCAGAAATAACCCCTGTAATTAACTCATGTATAAAAAATTGTTGTGCTAAAAAAAATAATTAATAAGTTCTTTGGATCTGAAAGATACTTAAAAAAATACATTGTCTTTGGGCGATTTAGAATCCTTGAGATATAATATCTAATACAATACGTCTTTCTGTTAACACTAAGCCATGGTCACCCTATCGAAACTTTCAAAACGTTATTCTGAAAAAAAAAAGTTTTTTTGCCTTTTATCGGTAGTTCTACATATTAATAGGTGTTGTTTACAAAAAAACACTCGCTATTACTTACTTTCTTCGAAAGATAATCACGACTAATTTCTACGCGAATCCGTACTACAGCATCTAAAGTATAAACCTAGGATTTTTACATTGTTTGACAAATTCAAATCTAGATTTTACAAAAAAAAATAGACCTCTGCGATGCTTTTTCAGCGAGATATCGGCGATAACGTGTTTTTCACCGTTTCGATGGCGCGGCCATGGGGTTTTATTCTTATAGCTCCTAAAATATAAACCTAGGATTTTTCATTGTATTTTTACAAATTCTGACAAATTCAAATCTGGTTTCTACAAAAAACTTCAGACGTCTGCGATGCTTTTTCAGCGAGATATCGGCGATAATGTGTTTGTCACCGTTTCGATGGCGCGGCCAGTGTTTTAGTCTTACAGCTCCTAAAATATAAACCTAGGTACTTTTTCTATATTTTTTTTTTTTTTGCTTGTATAGACTCATTTTCTTATTTACCGATTGTTTGTAAATGTGTGGACATTGTAGGCCTTATAGATTCCTAGATCCTTGGTAACTTTTTATCTTGTTCTACGTTTTGTAGTAAGCAACGACTTATTGTCGGGCCTACGATGTCCACTCATACTTAAGTGCCAACGCTGTAACATAGAAAAATTGTAAAGCCAAATGATTTTAAAAGAGTAACCATGGAGTTTCTTGCCGGTTCTTCTCCATAGGAAACGACCAACCCGAACCGAGCTTTTTGTCGACGTTTTACAAGTGCCCATGTAGGCCTATGTGAAATAAAAATATTTTGATTTTGATTTTGATTTAATTTTTTTTTACAAATTCAATCTGTTGTTTACCTGAATTTCAGGTCTCTGCAACGCGTAGTTTTAAAGATCTCCGTGGCCGCGCGGTTCTCCGCGTTTCGATGGCGCGGCCACGTTCAAACCCTTGTAACTTTTTAACCTTATCTTTGACAAATTTATGGTTTTGGGAATCAACTTTTACAAATTATTACAAAATCTTGATATAGTTTTTTTTAAAAAAAAACGTCATGGCCGCGCGGTCTAAACGGACACACCAATTGACAACCTCCATAAGGGCAAAACCAATTGGAAAATAAAACACATAGTTTAACTTGTTTAATACCTTTTACTAAACATTTCTTTGAGTAATTCACACTTTTCCCTTTCAATTTGCAATGTCTCTCTATATTCCTTTTCTTTTAATTCAATTTTTTTCAATTCAAGTGTTTCTTTTATCTCTAACTCTTTTCTCCTCAGTTTTAATTCTTCTTCACGTAATTTTAAGTTTCTATCATAGATTTCATCTCTCCATTGCTTTTGTTCTTCTTGTCTCCGCAAGTATTCTAGCCACTGTTTTTCCAGTTGAATTTTCCCTTGGGTTCTGTCACTTTCTATTCTATTCGCAAGTCTTATTTTTCTCATTTCAATCACTGCTTTACTTTCATGGCTCAGTTTTAAATTGTTTTCATTCGTTACATTCATTTTTTGAAAATCTTTCTTTTTATGCAACAGTTCAGTGAGTGTGTATGAATCACAATCTACATGATACTGGCCATAAATATCATTCATTATTTTAAAATATTTGAATTTTTCATGTTGTCCACTATCAACACATTGTTTGTATTTTTTTGTGAGTGCATTTATTTTCCACCTCACTTGATCCGGCGACATCTAAAAAATTAATGATTAGAAATATTAGAAACTTATAACCACCAAAACCAAAATCATTTATTTCAAGTAGGCCAGTTACAGGCATTTTGAATACTCGAACAACAATAAAAATAAAGCTACAGTCCAAGTCGCTAGACATAATAACTATGAAAGTACTGTAGTTGCCCATTCTAAAGAATTTTACAGAAAATGTTATGCATTTAGTCTTTTTCTAAATTTAATACTAAATTGTTTGCTGTGAACCAATTAAGGACCTAAAGCAGAGCATTATTAACGCTATCTAGATTATAGGCCCGTCTATTTATCTTAAAAATTAAGGAAGTGTCATCAGCAAATAACACCCCATTTTAGGGTTGTTTTTTCAATAAATAGGGTAGTTAGGTAGTTATATACTAGAAAGAGGAAAGGACCCAATATTGACCCTTGCGGCACCCCATTTTTACTTTTAAACCCTGTGAATTAACACCATTTACTTGAACTTGCTATTGCCTTTCACTCAAATAAGATTTTGCCAAACTAAGTGCAAGTTTACCTAGTCCGTAATGCTCAAGTTTCAAGAGTAATGTGTCATGATTTCCGCAATCAAATGCTTTAGTGAGGTCAAAATTAATCAAATAAATATTATGGCGTCTTGGGACTCATCCTACGCTGTAAATTTGAGCTGTAATAAGGTTACACCAGCGTCAGTCATACAACATCGCTTGGTGAAACCATACTGTTCATTGTGCAAAATTTTGTTGGTGTTAAAATGACGAGAGCAGCGGTGGCCATTGGTGGCAGCCCCGACTTACGAGCAGTAAGCCGTGGCTTCGAACCCAGGCAGGCGCATTACTTTGTGTAATTTATTTCATCCCCGCTGCCCTCAAAAAGGTGAAGGAAAACATTGTAAGGAAACCGTGTCCTTGAACTAAAAATTCGAAGACATGTGACATCTATCAACCCGCACTGGGCTCGCGTTGTAGATTATAGCCCACTCTCTCTCAAGAGGAGGCCTGTGTCCCAGTAGTGGGAACATTATAGGCTGATGAAATAAAAAAAAATTGAGCATTTGATTCAGCATTACCTTTTAGAAGGAATTTAGAACCTCATAGGTTTAAATGGTATATCGGTAAAGAAATTTACAAATTCTTGAGCTACTTCCTGATCAAAGCATTTAGAACCACAATAATTGTGTCTAATGTATAGCTAGTGTTAACAATTTTTTCCTGTTAGTCTTACTGTCTTTAATTTTTTCTGCGTTTGATCTTGATGCTAATGTACAATGTAAAATGTTTGAATAATTAGCAACATATTTGTTAAAAGTTTTGATGAAAGGCCATAAAGCTCAAATAGTCTTTCCCTACTTTTTCTTATACCTGTAGTTGCCCAATCACTAAACATAATGGTGATAACATTGCTGTTGTATGTACCTCAATGCCATATTCACTAAGGCTTTGTGATATTGCAATCCAGATCCTTGTCTTCTTCTTAGGAGTTTCTAGCATCTCTAATTTGTTTTCATATAATTTTAATAGAGTTGTGGTAGCATTTGATGTCCAAACTGCACCTGAAAATATTATCAAACTTTTACATGAAAACTCCAGTGTACTGTAATTTTTGTTTATGGAAAAAATATGGTTGTGGCACTTTTGACTGTACTGGTTCATGGGTCCATTCTCTTAACCTTATCCTAATTTACTTATAATGAAAAATATATACCAGAGATTAAAGCTACTTTTAGAATAACAGAGATTGGTTTATTTATACATACAAGGTTTATCTGAACCATAATTTAGCTTTCCATCAATTCCTTCAGCATTTAGAGTGTTCATATCACTAGTACTTTCGCAAATTTCCAAGTTATCTTGTGAGGCTGTAAGTAAAACATCATTAGTAAATAACCCGAAGTTTAAGTTGTTTATTTTACAATTTATATAGCATTACTAGCCTTCTTCCAAAATACAGTATGTGTCTGTTGCTTCACAGACGTCCATTTTGAACGAGTTTACGAACCTGGCTAGTAGTGGCTAGGGTTCGTAAACTTAAGCTTAGTAAAGCTTATGCATAATTCTATTCATAGAATAAATTATAACTTCTGTTATAGATCAAAATATACTTTTCCAACTAAGAACCAGAATGCGTCACTCAACTGTTATATTAGAGAAGATAAGCAAAACATGGAATTGCAGAAACCGAACAGTTTTTTGATTCACATATATTTTTAATAGCGTAAAGTTCAGCAATTTGTCGCAAAAATATTTAATTAATTAATTTGCAGTAAAAACACTTATCATATTGACATTGTGACATTATTTTGGGTTTGACGTGATTTTGACAAATGAGTCTTAGCTCGCCTTGCCATGCCATAGATAAAATTTGGTTTTACAGGTCTACCTCGACATATTTTAGACTTTTAGACATAGACATATAAATTATATGGACTTGAAATGTTTGACTATAGAAAAAACAGTTATACAAATACGAGGCATATCGACGCCAAAATCAGAAAAATACTGCTATCTCTTTTTAACTTTCATAATTTTGCGTAAGTGAAAAAGGATAATAGTGTTTTTGACAGTTACTATAATGGCAACCCTACATTTCTAAGTCATTGAAATACCTATTTGCGGCCGGGTCGCCATTTTATCCGCTCGCTGTTTGATACCTAAGTTGGGTACGTCAACTGTCAAATGCTCTTTAGCTGTGGTTAAAATTTGTGAATTCAAGATGATAAACAAAGGATTCTGCATTTATTGAAGAGTTTCAACAGTAAAGCATTCATATTTTCCCTTTTGCCTCTATTTTCAACAGTTTTACTACATGAAATCATTTTCTTGGTATTGAAGGGATAGAGTAGTGCATTCAGACATTTTTATATTTATCGATAATGCAATTTTATGGTTCTTTATTGGTTTTATGTTTTACTTTTAAGGCTATAAACAATTGGTGTGGAAAATATAAAAATTACAACAAAAACAATAATTATTTGTTCTCTTCACTTTGAAGAATCGTCTTTCAACTGAACACTCAATAAAGTAACATTGCGTGACGATGCTTTACCTTCACGAACCTTATTGGTACGTACGTTTGATACGGTCGCAAATCATATTTTTATCAAGATACAACCTGACACTGACCTGCAAATTGCAAAAAAACGTAAGAAAATTTGAATTTCGCGGGCTACCTTGGCGCATCCCCCTTAAGATAACAGCATAAAGAAACCGTGGGGACAGCAAGTGAAGCAAAAAGGTCGACTAAAAAATTATTCGATGTAAGTAGGTATTTAACCCGTGCGCGATAAGTTGAGACCTGACTCCCCCCGCCCGCTTCCCCCGCACTTCCCGATGGCACCCGTATTGTACCGTGGCGGTACAAACACGCCCCTGTTACGTCACCGCGCTCATGTCTCAACTTATCGCGCACGGGTAGTACAAGTCGTGCCATTAAAGTTGAGACTTGACGCACCACGTGGTTTTAGCGGTATCTTGATAGATACCGCTGAGGTGATCCTCATGGATACCCGCGAAAAAGCGGCGGGAGGCGTGGTCAAGTCTCAACTTTAATGGCACGACTTGTACTTACTGCTTTTCATTTCTTGTAATAGCTAAAAGAATAAATTCCAAGAGCATAAAATTAAAAAACCGACTTCAAAAAAGGAGGAGGTTCTCAACGGGCCGGCAACTAGATAAACTTGTTGCTTAAATTATACAATGGAGTGAAATCAGTTACAGAATACTAGGTCGATAAAAAACAGCATAATATATCTGTCCTCCAAGTTTCAACCTGTCTTAATAGGAAACATCAAAATAAGTTCTACGGTTTAACCGTGAAAGAAGGACGAAACTTCTCAAACAACAAAAAATGAAAGGTATATTATTATGTTAGAAAACTTGGGGTATTTTCACCCGTAGATATTGTACCGTAACATTATGAAAACATTCTCACAATCTTTTATCGATGTTATTATATAGAAATATCGATAAGGGCTGCCCTATTAGCCGCCATTTTATCAGCTCACTAAAGTGTAGGTATGCACGTTTTTCTTGTAGGTATGCCAAGTCCATATGATTTATATGTCTATGCTTTTAGAACATCATCGTTCTCTTTCTAATTTTGATATTTTTTTTAATGTCACTGTCAAAACAGACAGGTAGTTGCAGTTCATGTAGTGAAGCTGTCAGTCAGGTCACACAAAAATAAATAAACTATAACTTTACGATGATAACAATTTGTTATCTATGTTTTGAATTATTTCGGAGAAAATGTGAAAAGCATGATTGAAGTGATATAAGCATAACACCACGATAAGAATACTGTTGTGTAAAATGGACAAACAACAACTAGTTCTTTGGTTAAGTGAAACAGCAGTAAGCAGCGATGGAAGTGATTCAAGTGAATGGAGTGATGTTTGTACTGTAAGACAAGATGTTTCTGAAGATGAGGAAAATAGTGATGAAGAGGAGGATACATTGTTTTTTCCTCTTATGCAATATTTAATAAGACTGAGACAGAAACGAGTAGATGACTATTTACATATTATAGACTCTTGGACTGTTGCTGAATTTAAAAATCGGATGAGACTATCAAGAAATACTGCGTACCGTCTTATTGGTAATTCGAAACTAAGTACTTAAGTAAATATTACAAGGAGTATAATTTGTATGTAACCACTACAGCCAACTATGATTTGTTTCAGATGAATTAGAGAAGTCAGGATTCATAGCATCACATAAGTTTGGGCTAAAGCCACTGGAACCAAAACTTTGCTTTTACATTTTTCTGTCATTTATTGCAAATACAGAGCCACTTACTCCAATTGCAACAAGATTTGATATTTCTATATCATCAACATTCCGAGTTATAAGGAGAGTAGTTGCATGGATTCTGACTAAACTAAATGATGCTATTAAATGGCCCCAAAATTTTGAAGAGATAAGCTTATTATGTGATTCGTTTCATATGAAGACTGGAATCTCACATATGGTAGGAATCATTGACTGTACACACATTAAAATAGAAAAACCTAAAAATGCAAGAGAATATTGCAATCCTAAAGGATACTTTTCAGTAATTCTACAAGCAACAATTGATGCAAATTTAAGGTTTACCAACGTATTTTGTGGAGAACCTGGTTCTTCTAATTGCACTCGAGTTCTGAAGAAGTCACCTTTGTACAACACTGCATCTCAAAACCGAAATGCCTTATTCCCACATAATACTTTTCTTGTAGGTCACTCAAGTTATCCATCCTTACCATGGCTTATGCCTCCTTTTCGAGAAAACAAAAGATTAACACCCCAGCAGCGAGAATTCAATTCCTTGCATACATCTACAAGGAAATTAAGTGATAAAGCTTTCAGTTTATTAAAGGGAAGATTTAGACGCATAAAACTGTTTACTGTGTATAGAAATATCGCATTTATAACTGACACTATTGTAGCTGCATGTATTTTGCATAACTATTGTCTGAATGAAAATGATCATTTAGTTTTAGAAGAACAAGAATAGAAAACTTGTAAGATGTGGAAATATTTATTTCATTAAATTTTATTTTTACAAAAGATAAGTGAAGTTTGTGTAAATATGTTTACTGTCTCATTAAATCTTGATCAGCTATTAGTTTCCGTAGGAGAGCACATTTTTCCCTTTCGATTTTTAAAATTTCTTCTTGCTTTTGCTCTTTGAGCTGTAATTTTTTTAATGCTAATGATTGTTTGATTTCTAATTCCTTCTTCCTCAATTGTAATTCTTCTTGTCTCAGCCTTAAATTTCTTTCATATCTTTCATCTCTCAGCTGTTTCTGATCTTCTTGTTTCCTTAGATACTCTAACCATTGTTTATCTAATTCTATTTTAGCTCTTCTTTCAGCCCTTAATCTTCTGAATGGTGTTGAACCCTTTAGGGAGATATTTCTTTTACTTTTGTCTTTGTCTATGTCTTCTGGGCCTTGCATTACACCTGAAGCTAGTCTGTAAGTTCCAGTATTATCACTGTATCTACCCAAAATTTGATGCATCTCATTAAAATATTTGAAACTCATTGCGCCTTGTCCATTATCAATGCAGTCTTTGTACTTTTTTGTAAGAGCATTAACTTTCCACCTAACTTGATCTGGTGTTACCTAAAACATCAGAAAATTATTAAAAAAGAAAACAGTCTTTTTTTACAGATAAAAATAGTAGGTTGTAAATACCTCAACATTTAATGATTTCAATTCTTCTGCTATTGACAGCCACATTTTAGATTTCTTTTTTGGATTGTCCAGCATATGCATTTTTGTTTCATACAAACTTAAAAGCATAAGAGTTGCGTTTTTTGTCCATATTACATCTGAAACAAGAAAGTCGTCTCTATAAGAACGGAATAAATAGTCAATGCTAATGATTACAGTGGGTAATATTTCTAATGCTATACTTACTTTGTTTATTGGTCTCATTAGCATCTGTTTCTTCTTGACCTGTAGTGTGGCTGTGATTATAGTTTGTTATAGTCATATTTGGCTTATATGGTGTCGCTGAAATTAAGCATATTACAATATTAATTCAAGAATTGTTGGTAAAAAGTCGACAACATCACTCGAAAATAACATTCCCTTTTGTTACACGTGCTAGTTTGTTTACTCACATTGATTATCCAAAATAGCCAAGACGGCAACATTGCTATCAATATTTTCATCCATTTTGTGTCGACAACTTGGGCGTTTTCCAACTGGGAGAAGATAGTGCACAGTTCTTTTTTACCGCTCCACTGCGGTCTCACTGCTTTTAGTAAACATTTAACGTGAACTTAAATAAATACCGTAATGTACTCAAAGTATAGTAAATAAATTTAACTGCTACAGCTGAAAGAATGGGTAAAAAAAGCTTGGTGAAATAACTTCTTTCTTACACACTGCGTCCGAAAATACGCGAATGTCAAACATGACAGCAGTCAGTGTTATCATCTCATCTGTCATAGAACATGGTAAAATAAAATGTCCGGGTTGCATATATGGACATTATGTAGCATAAATTGAGAATTGAATTTTATTTTGTATATTACATAAGTACATTATTTACAAACTACAAATAAATGTAAAATAAAAATAAAATATGTACAAGTATCAAAATTACAGGGCGTCAAAAAATTCGTCGACATCGTTGTCGACAGGAAAAGTGCCCAGAAGGCTGGCCGCATTGCCACGTTGGATGGCAATGCTGATTCTTTGACCAAAAAAGAGGCCAGCCCTCTGGTCCCGTGAAGCGTCGACCAACCGCTTGGCTATATCCCGAAACACAAGATGGGCACTCGGGCCCCATGGCCCTAGTGTTTCAACCCCAAACGGCTCAAATACATAATTACCAATTAAATTATTGTATTTGCGCCGTTTAAGGTTTTCAGCGCCTGCAGCAGCCGCCCCAGCGCAGCTCACCGTGCTAGGAAGATGGGATGGCGCAAGGGTGTCGACGCAAGTCGCATTCCACACCAAAGGCCTACCCAGCTTCCATGGCATTATGGTCATACCATCTGGTCTCTTCCCATCGACACGTGCCAAGCCATTGGGTTCTAAGACAGCTGGCACCCCGGCGGTGGCAAGAGCACGATGAATGAGATCATTAATGCTAGCGTGCCGCGCTATCCGACCTGCGCTCTTACTGCAGGAAAGGCCATGGTGTCCGAGGCCGTCCACTGCTTCACCACATCAACAGCGATGTGGAGCCCCGCTAGGAGTGCCCAAACGCAGACATGTAGCGAGCCGGAATGTTGTGTCACCTAGCATAGTGCCTATGTTAGGTGACGGTAGTGCCTGAAGCCAGAGACCCGACTCCCACTCACCCACAGCCAGCAGGCGGGCACGCTCAGCAGTATTGGTAGACGTATTAATAAGGTTATTCCGTACCAACCTGCAGAGCGGCTCATCCCACTGTCTCTGGGAGAACGGGTTCACGGGCCGATCATAAATAAATAAATTAATGTAAAACTCCTGAGACCTCCTTAGACTCCTAACTAGTTCCCAAAAATGTATTAAAACTTGCAATGTAGAGACATGGCTATGATTTTTTATTGTAAATTGATTTCGGTGAAAATAGTGTTGGACCCCTCCAAGGTATCGGTCGTTAGGGCTCTAGAGACAGGAACCTCGTTTCATATCGAGGACTGGAGGAGCTCTGCACTGCTTTTTCTGTCCAACCGGCTTTTGAACTCCACCTAGGGTTGGTTAATTTTTTTCTGACCATTCAGCAATAGAAGTTACGGTTTCGATGCGCGTTTTTCCTCGGTAAATGGTGCCCATGCAGAAAACCTTCCAGAAACAAGCGAATGTAAAAGCGAGTGAAGTGAGCAAAGGCTGTATTAGTGTAAGAAGTCCGCCGAAGCCTCGGATAGGTTGGTTTCTCTATAGATTTCGAGCAGGCATTTCGTAATTCCCTTAACCCTAGATTCATAAACATTCGTCTCACAGACCGCGCGAAACCTAAAAATGAATATAGTTTTTTAAGTGAAAGAGATAACAAGCTGACCTCTCAAGTACCTTCCTAAGTCATACGACCATTAGTGTCGCGAGTGCATTTTACTCGCAGTGACGTGTCCTTGAGAAGTTAGACAGTTTTATTCGTCTGAGGGACGAATGATTATGAATAGATACACGATTGACGGAGTATCTTATAAGCCTAAAAATAACAAAAACGTTCCCTTGCTTTCTACCACTCACGGCAATGGTACTATTGCACCTTCTGGTAAACCAGACATCATTGAGTTCTACAACTCGACTAAAGGCGCAGTGGATACCTTTGATCAAATGTGTAGTGGTATGTCTTGTAGCAGAAAGACGCAAAGATGGCCACTGTGCTTCTTCTATGGTATGCTCAATATGGCAATTATAAATTCCTATGTTGTTTACGTACATAACCTTGTAAAACAAGTTAAAAAACCAAACAGCAGGAGATGTTTCACGAAGGATGTTTCAGAGAAAATGACCGAGCCGTGGTTACGTAAGCGTCACGAAATGCCAACTTTGAAGAGATGCCTAAAAAGGAAGATAGCAGACGTTTTGAATAAAACGCCTACCAACGATACGGCTGGTCCTAGTGGTACCCAAAAAAAGATATGTTACTTCTGTGATTACAAAAATCGTCGAATGACGAGGTTCCAATGTAACAACTGTAAAAAAATCATGTGTATGGACCACCGTGGCCTAATGTGTTTGGAATGTTCAAAATAAATATATTTTTGGTTATACCATATAAGTTTTAAATTATTCAATAAAGCATTTAAACAGTCCAACTATGTATTTGTTTTCTTTCATTAACAAAATCATAAATATCCATACCTAAATGTGTTCGTCTGTGAGACGATTGTTTATGAATAGTGTTACTTCTACATATGTTTATGAATCTAGGGTTAAGCAGGCTGTGAGCAATCGGACCCCCATGGCCCTAGCCATAAAGTGAAAGGCGCTCTGACGAGCGCCTTTCACTTTATCCCTACTCCGCGTTTTATACCCTTCATCATCATCATCACCAGCCTATATTGTTCCCACTGCTAGGATGCAGGCCTCCTCACTATGAGAGGGAATGGGCTGTAATCCACTACGCGGGCCCAGTGCGGGTTGGTTTATACCCTTAATGGAATATTATTCCAAACATTTTTAGTTAAATGTCTGTAGAGTGAAAAAAAAGTTTCGCTTTAACCGTGGTTTCATAAAAACACACAATCCTTTTTTTTTGTATGGTAACTACCATTTTTCTGACAATGATGATTGACAGTTGGCATGAAATTGACTGAAATTGACATTCGTTTGCTCGGTGACGTGACGTGACATCGGGCAATTAGTGCGTTTTGCAAAATTGCATTTAATTTTAAAATAAATAAATGATATTTACAACAAACTATTGTTATTCACTCTGATCATATAAAAATGGCTAAATGTGGTGACTTTATTAAAAGTCAATTCCCACTTATTGATGAAGAATTGATGAAATATGTTGGAGGTATGTTTTCTATAGGTTATAAAGATCGACATTATTTTTTATTTTCTTGCTATACAATTGTGTTAGATAGTCATCTAAGTACGCTGGAACTTAAATGATTAGGACTATACACTGGCTAGTGGGCCACTAAGTTTTTCGTACGGCCATTGTTAGATATTGTTTTCTAATTGACATGAGTTTTAAAGATGGTCCTTTCATGTTACGTGCCTTTGCAGATATATTGGATAGCAGTGCCGGTGAGTTCGAGGACACTGAAGAAGTGTATGAGGCGGTTGGTGAAGTACTCCAGGGAATCTCTGAGAAATCTGAAAAAGATATAAGGTTATTTTTTCTTTTTTTTTGTCTTGATTAACTTTGAGTGAATCAATTAAGCCTAACACCAATCCTTTACCTTTTCATGCGATGGAAGCAATAAACCAGCATAGGTTGTGAAACATCTAGTTCATTCTAATAACCAGACAAGGTAGAATAGTACATAATACTCATGTTTCTTACAAAATGTTTACACTACAGGGACATATGTACGAAGCTGTTGCATATGCTGCAACCAGACAAGCCAGGCACCAGTAATGGACCTAGAAAAGTCCTGGATGCTCCAATACACTTGGCTTCCATGACTACCACTGTACCTGAAACTGAAGATCTCAGAAGTATATGGATTAATACTAGGGATGATAATTTGGTAAGAAAGACTTAAAGTTGCTGCACTTATTGGTTAAAAAAATAAAAAGGCAAGTAATTAACAAAATAGTAAAAGAATCAGGGTACTGAAACACCTTGCTGAGAGTACTTTTAATTACCGTTTTTTAATAATTTTATTGTTTGTCATTCACTGTAAACTATGCCACAATGATGGCTACATTACAAACCTTTTTTGCACTTTAGAAACTTTTGTGCAAAGCAGCTATATTGAATGGGTCTTACTACTGTACAACTTTTTTGCCTTATGAATTAAATTTTTCAGTACTGAAATGGCACTCTTAAAAATTCCAAGTACACAGGTAAGTTTTTAGAAGGCAACACCCAAAATTAAGTCCCACTTTATTTAACCACTTTGAATAGGAAGTTCTTAAAAAAAAATACAATTCAAAATTAATTTGAATTCAAATAAGAATTTCTCCATTACAGAAAGTAGATGCAAGGAAATTAGAGAAGGCCGAAGCTAAGTTACAACAGAAACAGCAGAAGCAGAAAGACTTGAAAATACCAGTGAATGCACCAGTTCTTCAGACCGCCACTGCATCACAGGTTACCTCCAAGAAAGACAGTAAGCTTGAGGCCAAGGGAACCAACAGAACGCAGGATATCAGAATAGAGAACTTCGACATTGCTTATGGTGACAGGTATGGATAACAATAAATACTAAAAACAGAATAAAGAAAATATTTAAGGGGGCTCCCATACAAAAAAGTGATTGTTTTTGCTCATTTTTATAAATAACTAGCTGTCCCGCGCAACTTCGTCTGCGCCACATTTTCCCCGTTTTCGCAACATTTTTCATTGCTGCTCCGCTCCTATTGGTCGTAGCGTGATGATATATAGCCTATGTCCTTCCCCAGGTTGAAATCTATCTTCTTGCCAAATTTCATTAAGATCCTATCTGCCGTTTAGTCGTGAAAAGGTAACAAACAAACAAACAAACATACAAACAAACAAACAAACAGAGTGACATTCGCATTTATAATATTAGTATGGATTGTACGGAACCCGTCATGTGCCGGTCCAACTTGCACTTGGCCGGTTTTTTCTATTTCGATTTTGTACAAGAGTATTTTAAAATACCAAACAACAGAACCTGGTAATGCGGTACGCCCAGAAGGAGGTAGTGCTGAGTACCAGCTGGATTCTAAGGATTGGGGCCAAAGAGAGAGATAAATAGAAATATGGAAGGAAGGCCTTTGCCCTGCATCAGGACACAAGGCTCATAATAAAAAACAATAATAAAAGAGTATTTCAATGTACTTAGTATTGCAAAATGTTTTTTGTTACTATACATGGTATTTCATCATCATTGTTTCAGCCCTCAATCACCCACTGTTGGGTATAGGCCTTCCCTTTCTTCTTCTCTGTTCTATACTTCCCTCATCCTTCTGTTTCCAGCGATTTTGATGATATTGTACTAAGAAGCTCATATGTTAAGTGGAAATTACAGTGAAAGCACCAGGGTAGGCTGCAAAATTCAAACTTTCTTAGGTTTTTAGTAATTTGTAGGTCAGTGTCAGGTTGTTGGTTAAAATATGATTTACGACTGTAACAGCATTATGATTATTCAAATAATCAATAGCACCCTCTTAGTTCATTAATTCCTATTCAACTCTGTAAAGCCATACTTTTTACGCGATACCCTGGCACTTCCACCTTAATGCAATCCATCATTAGTAGTGGTCTCTTGAGTGTTGCTACTTAATGTTGTTCATTTTTTGGGTTCCATTTTCAACTTCAACACCACCTAAACTGCATTGGTTATATAGTAAAAATAACAATTTGGAGCAAAGATTAAAATCAATAGATGTGCCCTAATCAATTTAGGTTGCAGTAAAAAGGTTTTCAAACTGAGAAGAGAGATTTCAATCTTACTTTGGTAATAATTAAAACTTTTTCTTACAGAGTATTACTGCAAGGCGCCGACCTCGTCCTAGCATTCGGCCGACGATACGGCCTCGTTGGTCGGAATGGTCTTGGCAAGACAACACTCCTTAGAATGATTGCATCAAAACAGTTGAAGATCCCCTCCCATATATCAATCCTCCATGTGGAACAAGAAGTCGTGGGTGACGACACTATAGCACTGCAGAGTGTGCTGGAATGTGATACTGTTAGAGAATTTTTGTTGAAACGTGAGAAAGAAATTACTTCACTTGTTAATTCTGGGTAAGTTGCTCATTTTTATGTATTTGCAAATAAAGCATATGCAAGTCACACTTAATTTGTAAAGAAGAGTGAGACTTGTTGGCAACATCTTTGTCGGTATCAGTTAACATTTATTCAAATGTGTCTGAAGTAAGGGAGGATTAGGCAGATGCACACCTTAAGAAAAATTCCACCGGAATTTCGCAAGACCTTGTTTTTTGTTTTAGGAAAAATGGATGTTAAGAAACAACAAATCTAGCAGCAAACCAAAAAATTAAGTTTTGAGTTATATTTCCATAACTTATAAGCTAATTTTCCATCTTAATAAAACTGTCGCTTGATCCGTTATTTCCTATCGCCGTCTAATTACAAATTCATCAGTTACTACCTATATTTAGCCTCCATTTATAGGTCTCATATTTACCTGTTTACGAAACAAACATAACATTACAATAAGACAAAGTACGAAAACTAGAAAATGATGCAATCTGAAAGAGATATTTCTGCATCTAAACCAGTTTTCTTCCTGACATAATTTGAATACAAGTGCAAAGTTAAGACAGATAGAGTTAAACCTGAAATTGTAATATTCTTGTATTTATCTAAGAATAAACTTTTTTGTCATACATATTTTATGAGATTTCTCATCAGTCAGATTTCTGACTGCCGAATTCTCATATGCAACTCAATTTTGATTCGCCTGTGAATCTCGTACTAGCTCTGGCACCCAACACAGAAGTCATGTCTTAAATAGAATCATTGGGGGCTCTAATATGAATTTCTGCTATATGAATTTCCAAAAATCTATCCATAGTACTTCACTTTTGTTAAATGAAGAACTCTGTAAAATATTAAGATTCTAGAAACCCAGCTTTAGGATGCGCAGTCAGTCAGTAAATGAATTTAAGATTTATATCTAGCAGATTTAGGTATATTTCACTCTATTTTGTAACAGTTCCATTCTTCCTCCAGTTCAACCGACCCTAGTTTATCCAATGAGCTGAGTGAGATCTACGCGCAACTTGAAAATATAGAGGCGGACAAGGCGCCGGCGCGGGCTTCCATTATCCTGAGCGGTTTGGGTTTCACACCCGACATGCAGGCGCGGGCTACCAAGACCTTCTCCGGAGGTTGGAGAATGAGGCTGGCACTGGCCAGAGCTTTGTTTTCTAAGTAAGTATTCAGTTCACACGTGTAGCAATATCTTTGAACTGCTTTCCCATTTCGATGAGACTTTGACAGAATTAATAGTAGACTAAAACTAAAGCTGACATCTTATTTTGTGGTAGATTGCCATCTGAAGTAACTAGCTATTCAATGCGCCAACATTGAATAGCTAGACACGCCAAAGATGGTTTTGATAATTCACCGTCATCGTAAAGCACAATTTTTTTGATAAAATAAATGCACCATCAAATCCATTTAGATCTCTTTGCAACTTTTTTGTTTGGTTAATTTCAACTCTTTTCTTAATTTTTGACACCACAGCATTAAAGCTAAATAAAACCAGTGTCTCATTCAATTATAATTATTAAAAATATAAATCGATCGATCGATCGGTACCCACGATACAGGCATTGCCAGTAAAATCTTTTTTTATAAAGTTTTGTATTTTGTCTCCTGCAGACCCGACCTCCTACTACTCGACGAGCCGACGAACATGTTGGACATAAAGGCCATCATCTGGTTAGAGAACTACCTACAGAACTGGCCCACCACCCTGCTGGTAGTGTCCCACGACCGCAACTTCCTTGACACGGTGCCCACGGACATCATGCACTTACATACGCAGCGGATAGACACATACAGGTATGTCATGAACTTTGAAGTTTTTCATTACGAATTTAATACTGCCTTGTATTCTTAAACTTACAGGGTAGAAGTGATACCGACGCACAGACGACTACCACGTAGTCAGTACCTAATTCCAAATCCCCACCCACATAGATTGTTTTGATCGGAAATTAAAGAAAAAACAGCTTTTTCATACATTTTGACCGTGGAGGTTTTGCCGATAACTGATGTGCTGAATACGTACTAATAGTTTGTGCGTCTATTATCATGTTTTAGGAAACTGTATAATTCACCATGGATGGAATAAAATTCAACATTTCTAGTCAATCTTTAGTTTACTAGATAAAACAAATCATATTCATACCTTGACAAATGATAATGATTGATATTCTGAATGACATTAGTTGTTTTTAATCGTGGAAACTACTATACACTACAATGTTAGAGTTATTGCTTGATTTCGAATATGATAAAAAACCTTGTAACCTTTGTTTTAAGTCTAGTGTTCCATTGTCTGAATATGCACTGCCTACAAAAAAAAAGCTAAATGAAACTGGAAATGATTTATGTGGAAAGTTGCCGGAACATATCTGGTGATATTAGCAACAGACCATTAAAAATTCGTATGTAATTTTAGAAAATCTCAGTGATTAAAAAAATTGCCAATATTCATATACTCCTTTTCTTTTCCAGAGGTAACTACGACCAGTTCCACAAAACGAAGACTGAAAAGCACAAGAACCAACAACGCGAGTGGGAAGCGCAACAACAGCACCGTGCACACACACAGGAGTTCATCGACAGGTTCCGATACAATGCCAACCGTGCGTCTTCCGTGCAGAGTAAGATTAAGATGTTGGATAAGCTGTGAGTATGGATGAGAATTTATCAACATTTAGATATAAAGGCTGTTAATAGACACTAAACGAAGCCGAAAGACACTTGTTCTCCCCGTCATTGCGATAATTTTTTGTTTTGGACCATACCTGGGAACCTTCCAGTTAGTGAGATATTGTAACTAGAAGGTTCCCAGCCAAGTACATCAAAGTTCCAACTTTTATACAAGATTTTTAAAAAAAAAAAACTTTTTTTTTAATTTTTTATAACTCTACTTTAAATAAGTCCATGACCCGTTTACTATTCAATGCATACTTTAGCACAATGTTTTGAGTGCGTTACATTGAGTTTTACCGTAAAATATGATCATCATCATCAGCCTATAATGTTCCCACTGCTGGGAAACAGGCCTCTATGAGAGGGAGTGGGCTTTAATCCACCACGCGGGCCCAGTGCGGGTTGGTAGATGTCACATGTCTTCGAATTTTTAGTTCTAGGACATGCCGGTTTCCTCACAATGTTTTCCTTCACCGTTTTTGAGGGCAGCGGTAATGAAATAAATTACATAAAGTAATGTCCCTGCCTGGGTTCGAACCCACGGCTTACTAAGTAAGTCGGGGCTGCCACCACTGGGCCACCGCTGCTCTCTCTGTAAAATATGATATTTTCCCCAAAAAAAAAAAGTAGTTTTTCATCAATAATTTCTACGTAGGGTTACTTAGTTTGATGTACAGAACACTTGTTTCACGGCTTCGTGAAGGTTCTGTGTATACTTTGTATTGAGCCACTTTTAAGTATGAAAAGTGTGACCACAGATCCACGATTTCCAATGAACCCAGTCTCCTAAAAAAACTAAGTGTTGAGCATCACTAAGACGATAATAGATTTTAATTTTATCCAATTATACAAAGGAGGAGAAAGTGTTGTGTCCAGCCGGTTTGCCTTTCTGCAAATTATGGTGATGATGTTTTTATGATACCAAGAAGGTACACACACGCTACAGAATTTGCTTTACCAAAAAGCAGGATGGACCTAGATAATATTTTCGGGGTATCTTAGCCTCTAAGCCAAGTAAACACAGTACAAAAGCTACATAATAGGGGATCGGACTGGGTAAAGAAAACGACATTCTATTTTGTCCGTCAGACAGGTAATACAAAAATATTAGACACGTATTTTTTGTTTTATCAAAATATCAAAAAATTACTTAGTTAGAACTCATTAAAGTTGGAGAGTGGGGGCTTACTACATCACAAGTAGGTATAAAACTTACCTACATGTGACGTCATGCGCCATTTCAACTCAATATATCTCCGTAATTTTATGCCCACGTGAAAAAAGAAAAAATACGCGTCCAATACTTTTCAATAAACTACCCGACGGACAAAGCGAAAAAAATTGGATTATCCTCTATTCCATTCATCCCATTTTTTCTGCTCATTTATAACTTGTTTATTCTGTCCACAGTCCAGAATTAAAACCAGTAGAGAAAGAAATCGATGTGGTCCTCCGGTTTCCCGAGACAGAGCCTCTCTCGCCGCCCATTCTACAGCTGAATGAAGTCGGCTTCTACTACTCTAAGGATAAGGTCATATTCTGCGACGTCAACCTTGGAGCGACGTTGGAGTCCCGAATATGTATCGTGAGTATTTTCAGCCATACATTGTATTTATGTATTTCAATTTTAATACATCATTCTGTCTACGGTGATCATCGTAGCGGTGATAGGCTAGTGGTGTGGCTAGTGTGTGAGTGCCAGGTCATAGATCACGAGTTCGAACCCAAGGCGCATGCCTTTGATTTTTGGGATTCATGTGCGTATTGCATAATTCGTGTTCGTGGAGCTCGTGGCCAAATAATAACAGCTGCACAGGTCGATCTTTAAGGCTAAGCCGTGCTTGCCGAGTTGGTCCGTGGATGGGTGACCATAATTACATACCGAGTTTCCTCCGTCCCTCGGAAAGCACGTTAAGCCGTTGGCCCCGGCTGTCATTTGTAGATCTTTGACAGTCGTTACGAGTAGTCAGAAGCCAAAACTCTGACATCCAGTCTTACTTAGGGGTATCGTATTACCCGCCCAGTTACTGGGTTGTGGAGGTCAGAAAGGCAGTCGCTACATGTAAAATACTGGTACTCAGCTGCATCCGGTTAGACTGGAAGCCGACCCAAACGTAGTTTGGGAAAAGGCTAGGCAGATGATGAAGTGCGTATTGTTTAATTATCATTAGCTTCGGTGAAGGAAAACATCGTGACGAAACCTTATATGCCTGAATGATACTTCTCGGCATGTAGAACCAAGTCAGAGGCCCATGGGCGGCATAAAACCCAGAACCAGACAGGTCAGGAGCTAATGACACGAAAAACAAAGAAGAAGAAGAGCCATCTTAAAATGACTGATAGGAATATAACAATATTATAAATGCATCTAACGGTATACGTATTTAGTCAGTTGTAATGCAAGGGGTTCTAAATCACCCTGCCAGGGCTGCGGGTTGTTCGAAAGAGATACCGTGGCCCTGGAACACGAAAGGGCTAAGAAGGAACATGGATGGGTTTTAGTCAGTACAAGTCTGACACTCCCTCCCGCTCCGCCCTGAGTGGGGGGGGGGTGTCATTTGATGATTTCCCATCCTTAAAAAAAAAGGCGTTCTAAATCTTTACATAGTATAAAACGAAGTCGCTTTCGCCGTTTGTACGCTTAGATCTTTTAATTAAGCTACGCAATGCATTTTAATGCGGTTTTCATCAATACAGAGAATAATTCAAGAAGAATGTTTATAATATATGTACCTATAATATATACCTGAAAATCACATCTTTCCAAGCGAACGAAGTCGTAGGCATCAGTTAATTTTGTAATATATGGAAGGTGTGTCTCAAGGCTACAGCGCAATATTACTGCATGCAAGTTTGAATTTGTGTAGGTCACACAAACTTTGGTAAAACATCGTGTGTTGGAAGCACAGCGGGTGAGAATTCAAGAGAGAAAAAAACATCGAAACCAATACAACTTATTTATGACTATATGAAATCGTATAAAATAGTGACGTATAATGGTATTTTTCCTGGCGTGTGTGTAAAAGGTCTGCCTGTGTTTCAATACAAGCCAAAATATGTAATAATGCTTCAGTTAGCGTTCTCCCACGTTGAATGTCGCTAAACTTACAATAATCATGGTTCATAAACTGACTCAGATTTTTATGACAGTAATGAAATCTATTCAATGTCATTTTAATGTCACCAAGCTTAGTTTGTAGTGAAGGACATCACTATATTTAGGCTTATGAAGGGACCTACATTTTGTAATAGAAACATTCTTCTTATTTTCTCGTCGATTCATCCGCGACAGAATACAAAACAATTGAATTCTTTTTGCGGTCCCATTCAATAGCTGGATACCAGCTATAGTTTTTCCATTTCCTAGAACGTACTTAGCATTTATAATTCGCCATATAATCGGCGTGTCGTGATCATTTTGATACAGAGATGTCTGAATTGTGAGAAAAAGTCCGCAATGATCGACCGTGATTGACAATATAATGACTTGGCAACATGAATCGCGAGTATTATTAGTTTTTACTTGAGAAATAATCTATGGAGCCTATTATTAGCTATTATCTGCACAATTACTTGATTAACTCGATTAAGTTTGTGTACTTTACTTAGTAGCTTAGTTTTTACTTTGTGGCTGAAACTGGCTTTATGAAAATCTGTTGTGCAGGTATCATTTTTAACAGTCAGTCACCGCACCTTTGCATTACTGGCTGCTATAATGCGATGAATTTATTTATTTTTAATTTAAAGAAACACTAATTTGATATACGTTCTTTATTCTTACTAACATACTATCTTGTTAGCCCTAAGTATGAGACATTGTTAATGTTACAAAAGTGCTGCTTCAATGAAAGAAAGAAAGAAAAAATAGTGCGTGGAGTCCCTCCGCGCGGAAGAAGTGAAACTTCGTAATCACGCATTCACTCTCGTTATTTTATTGAGCTTCTAAATAATATTTTGTTGTTTTCTTGTTGTATTATTTTTATTACATAATTATTACATAAGTTTATCCAGGTTATTCTACTCATGGAAATTGAGGGAAGGCTGGTCACACCGAAGAGTCGAATGCATGACTGTTACGCCATCTCGCGTACCTAGTAGAACTACGTAGTCACAAATCTTGTAATACTGCCATCTCTTAGTGACTTTTAGAAAATATTCCACTTCCGTGGTAGCGCTTATTGGAAGTCGCATAAGAAGTTTCACTTCAAAAATATTTATTTGGCACATGCTACAAGGTACACATTGGACAAAATACAAAAAAATATATATATACAGAAACAGAAAAAAAAAGATATAATTGTGTGTCTCATGTCTGGGCCAAATAGGCCCAGTTCAGCAAATTGCCGAGCAGCTAGTGCCTGAAGCTGATTTTCAGGTGGACCTGAGAATGAAGTTGGAACTCTTTACTTATACATAATTTGACATTTCAATACTTTTCATCCTAGGTGGGAGACAACGGCGCCGGTAAAACAACGTTACTAAAAATAATCATGGGCATCCTATCACCTACTAGTGGAATCCGCAGCGTGCACAGAGGGCTGAAATTCGGCTACTTTTCGCAACATCACGTCGATCAATTGGAGATGAACGTCAATTCCGTAGAACTTTTACAAAGAAGTTATCCAGGTATTTTTTCAATGCATTAGAGCTCATTTTAAGATGTTTTTATTGGCGGTGTTATTTTCTGAGTTTACAAAAAGGTTGATTAATTCGAGTCTACATTCATGCTGAGTCATTTATTAGCAACTTATCTTTTTATAAGTTCATGTGTTTATTTTGGTTTATTTGCAGTTTTTACCTAATTCGTTTGTTTGTAATCGAATTAAAAACTTGATGAGTTCATGTTGCTTAGGATGTAAAAATTAAATATAATGCAATTCATTCATTCGGAAAAACCATGGTTTGGATAGTAATTAAGTCACTAACAAAACACTATTTTGCCGTTTTGTGGATTTTGGTGCATTTGCTGGACTTCTAATAAAAGGTGGCTAGTGTTCGCCCCGGCCCATATCTCTTTATGCATTCGACAGATAGTATTCAAATTCATTAACATTATCTTGCCTTATCCCAATTTATTTGGGGTCGGCGCAGCATAGGTGGCCTAGAGCAGCAGTGGCCCAGTGGTGGCAGCCCCGACTTACGAGCAGTAAGCCGTGGGTTCGAACCCAGGCAGGCGCATTACTTTGTGTAATTTGTTTCATCACCGCTGCTCTCAAAACGGTGAAGGAAAACATGTCCTAGAACCAAAAATTCGAAGACATGTGACATCTACCAACCCGCACTGGACCCGCGTGGTGGATAACAGCCCATTCCCTCTCATAGGAGAGGAGGCCTGTGTCCCAGCAGTGGGAACATTATAGGCTAATGATGAGGCGCAGCATATCTTCTTCTTCTATACTTCTTTATTACTTGTCACCTCATCAGATGACCTCCTTTTTTGCCATAATTATCATCCATTTAATTTGCTTCCTTTATAATATTCGAATTATTTCCCTAAATACATACTTACACAAAGTCATCCACAGGTAAAACAATAGAAGAATACAGAAGACAACTGGGCAGCTTCGGCGTGAGCGGCGACCTAGCTCTGCAGACGATCGGCAGTCTGTCCGGAGGGCAGAAGTCGCGGGTAGCGTTCGCGAGGATGTGTATGGGCAACCCCAACTTCTTAGTACTTGATGAACCTACTAACCATTTGGACATCGAGACTATTGAGGCGTTAGGAAAAGCTATTCAGAAATATACGGTGAGTTCTTGTGTGATATTTTGATGTGTTATTTATATTGGCAGATCAACGCTAGCTTATAAAGCCATTGTTTGCATCTTTGGGGTCGAAAGAGGCGACTCATAAGGCCATTTTTGCACCATTGGGGTCAAAAGAGGCGACTCCTATTTTTAAACGCAAAAGTAAACAACATAACATCACGCCTGTAATCCCCGAGGTGTTAGCACAGGTGTACATAATAGTACAGTACTTAGCTAAACTGAAAAGTGATTTGCTCGTGAAATTAAGGTTTCTACTTAGAGATAAGACCTATTTCGTAATAGTATGGCTTCCAAAATTCCATGTTCGTGAAAATGTAAAACCTTAATAAATTCAGTAGGAGAAAATCACTGTTAAAAGTTACTGCGTGTATACATATTATTAGACGTGACTGTACACACACATTTCGCCAGTTATGTTCCAGTCCCATGTAATGGGGGCGAGCCTATTGCCATCAACCGGGCACAAATCTAGACTCCGTGGCTGCTACTGAGAAATTATTGATGGAAAAACCCAATAACAATTTGTGCGACCCGGTAATCAAACCCTGGCCCTCATGCTCAGCAGTCGCGCTTGTGACCGCTAGACCAACGAGGCAGTCGAGGCGAGGCAAAAGCAGGGCTTTAAATAACGGTAAAATTTTCGTAATGTTACCTTCATTTGTCAGTGTTACCGTTAATATTAAAATAACGTTACTAGATTTAACGTTATTTTTGCAACTTTTTATCGTTAATTTTTATAACCGTTAATTGTAACCAACCTTGCGAACGTCGCATTTCGTGGGTCGCTAGGTCGTGGTTGAGGGTGTCAGTATATGGTTAGCAACTTAGCATCTCACATACCACACACAACCTTGAATGTGACCGGGTTTTAGATAAATTAACGGTAAAGTAACGTTATTATCGTACTTTAGGTTAATTGTGTTTAACGTTAAATTACTGGTAATGTTATCAATTAACGTTATATTTTTGTAACGTTAATTAGATAACACATTGGAATTAACGTTAAGTAACGGTTATTATTTTAACGTTAACAAGCCTTGGGCAAAAGTGCAATGTTGGCCTTTTTATTTTTCTCTGGCCTGCTAGTTGTTGAATTGTTGATAGGTTCCCTTTTTTCTAGAATTTTTTGTTTTTGTCCAAGTGATAAACATGAGAATCTGCCTGCCGCCTGGTTATTTTGCTGTTTTGTTTGCTTATTATGGACAGAATCTATGTTCCTACATCAGTATGTGTAAATTAGGTTTAAAATGTTAATAAGCCTATTCAAGTGATGTAATCATATTTCAATAGAAGTAGAAAACGATTATTTTCTTTTATTCATTTATATACATACGTATTATTTACATTTCAACAAAAAAAAACATTGAACAATATAAAAAATAGTAGCCCACCGGCATTGGGAATGGGCATTGGGTCCGAGCTACCGGTGGTCAGGGCTCTTGAGAGGAACCTCCTAACAATACGCGCCGTGTCCAGAAGTACTGCTTTCTGAATCGTGCATTGAGCAGCGGTGGCCCAGTGGTGGCAGCCCCGACTTACGAGCAGTAAGCCGTGGGTTCGAATCCAAGCAGGCACATTACTTTGTGTAATTTATTTTTGCTCCCAAAACTGTGAAGGAAAACATCATGAGAAAACCGGATGTTTTAGAACTAAAATGAAAAGTCATGTGACATCTACCAACCCGAACTGGGCCCTCGTGGTGGATTACAGCACACTCCCTCTCATAAAGAGGAGGCCTATGTCCCTTCAGTGGGAACATTGATTATGCATTTTGCAAGCAATTTGTTTACCCAAATGAGTTATTGTTCCCTTGAACGTCCTAATAATATAATATACTTACAAATTTAACTTGATTAATAATAACTTATGGCTTGTTTTAGGGAGGAGTTATCCTTGTATCTCACGACGAAAGGTTAATACGAATGGTGTGCAAAGAGCTGTGGGTGTGCGGTGGAGGTTCCGTGACCAGTATAGAAGGAGGCTTCGACGAGTACCGCAAGATCGTCGAGAGAGAGCTCGAGGCGCAGAACAAGTAGACCAATCTCGGTGGAATGTGGCACTGTGGCGTGTCGTGTCCCGCGCCGTACACAATGTATACCGTTGTTTTGTAGGCTGATTATTATATAACGTGTGTTGTTGTTGTGGTGTGAAGCTATCGCTTTCTCCCTTTTGAATTTTGATGGTTGACATTGCCCAAAACGGCACGTTGGCACGACATGGCACAGGGTTCCAATTCTCGCTTATCGCAATTTTCACACCTACCCACATGTATACATTATATCCATGTAAAAAGTAACCTTAAATTATATCGTTGTAATATAAATATAGTTTTTTATTATCAATTTATACTTACCTATTTAATTTTACTTACACGTGGTTCAGTGGAGGAGAAATGAAAAACTTGTTAATACCAATGCAAATTTTTATTTATACCTTCAACCTCTCTCTCACTTTGTCTCCATTAAATACCTTCAGCATACATAAACGCGTTGTTCGAAATATTCGAAAATATCGATGGCAATTAAAAAAATATAATTAACTTAAAAAATGCATATTTACAAATCAATGATCAAATACATAATATACAATTAAAATAATGACTAAAATAGGAAGAAATTAAATTATTCAGTGGAAATTATCGAATTGAACTCAATTTCAGGCAGTAAAACTATCTTGAGACATACATAGGTAGGTGCTCTGGTCTAAATGCAAGAATATTTCATACGAAATAAGTAGGCGCATGTGACATCGGAGGGAAGGGTATTATTGTGAATGTTCAATAAATTAAAATTGATTATAGGACTATTGAAGTATACAATACATAAATATACTGGTATACAATAATTATACCGGTTATTATGGCAATTTGTGATTGTGAATATATAGGTAAAAATTAAAAAGTTACACTACCAGATCACAAATACTAATCTAAATTACTTATGTCCAGTTGGCAATGACAAATGGCTGTTGATCACTCGACTCTTACTACGAGTAAGAGGGGTCGATGAATAAAACTTATATCTTACTGATGTTTTTTGCGCCTGGGTTTAGTTTTGTCGGCGTTCCTCAGTACTTCTGCGTAGGAAAGCTCTAGTTTCCTCAGTTTGTGTATCTCCTGTGACGCAGTGCTCTGTTTGATGTCCCACGAATCGGTCTCGGGGTTCCATCCTTGGTATATCTTGCCGGTCCGGCCGCTTGCGCTGGGTGTTGGGGAGTTTAGGTTCCTGTTGTAGAACTGTAGCGTGGAGCCGTTCCACTCGCTCTCTGCCGCTCTGACGAGGGGACTGGCCTCGATCGGCCTGTAGTCCCTCCTCTTCTTGCTCGATGACTTCTGGTAGGTGATCTTAGGTGGCGACGGGAAGACCGGAGAGTCTGCGCCCTGGCGGTCCTGGCTGTGTTTGCGGTTGCGATGTCTGGATTTCTTTCTAGTGGCCGCTATATACTCCAGTGGCTGACGCACCAGCGGAGTCAAGACACGTTCTTTCTCTTCCTTTCTTTCTCGTTCTTTCTCTTCCTTCCTCTCTTTCTCTCTCTGCACGCTTTGATCTCTCTTCTCCCTCACACTCATGTGCTCCTTGGGTTGACGTGCAGGGTTCGGCTTGGGTTTCTCCGTGGTGCTCTCGGCCACTGGTTTGTTCTCTTTGTTGCCATTTTCTTCCTTCTTTGCTTCGTCTGGCTGGGATTTCTCTTTTTCTTTTAAAGTTGGTGTTTCTGGCATAGTAATATCAGACACTGGAATCGACTGTTCAGACATTACAGACGAAAATACGCTCTGAGAGTCATCTGTAAAGTTGCCGGGTGCCTCCTCGTTGGCGGGTGTGACGGGGGGCACCTTGCTGGCGGTCGTGTCGTCGAGGAGCGGCAGTTGTTCTCCATCGTCCTTGTTCTCGGCCGCCTTTTTAAGGATAGTGAAGATTTCCTTGAACAGTTCGCGGTATTCTGGTCTGTTACGGAATCGACTATCCATGGGGCTGACGTCATCGTAAATGCTGAAACGGTAATCTTCACCGTCAGCGATTGTGCACAGGAATGAGCCTGGTCGCTCACGTTCCGTCTGGGTAGCTTTGTTGCTAGTTTCATCTGAAAATCCGGAGCTGGAAGTCTCTGCCTCCGAGAAGTCCGGAGTTTGGATGATCTTCTTTCGCGAGGTGGTTTCAACCTTCTTTGTCTGACCGACTCCTTTCTGTTGTTCCTCGCCGTGTCCGCTTTCCTCATCAGTGTCTTTGACACTGAACTGGCTGTAGTCTCCAGAAGTTTGCAGTTCATCCTGGAGAGACAGAGGTCCGCACGGGTTCTGATTGCTGGGCAAAGTGGTCGGTTTGGTCTTTCTGATGTTCTTAACTTGTGACAGTTGAACTTCTAGAAGAGCCTCATACTTCTGCACCAGCTCTCTGTAAGGGTTATCATGGCCATCTTCTTTATTCGCCCATATACCCTGGAGCAACTTTTCCTTGGCATTCTGAAAGATCAACAGTTATTATTGGTTATGATTCTGAATCCAGTGTGTTGGTGAAAACTACTTGCGCTTGTGATGTGTTTTAAACATGTAATGCTTGTTATTTAAGTGACTGATGACCGAGTATTATGTTTTATCTGAATAAACATGAATATGTATTTGTTTTATCTGTGCATGAAGTTATTTGAAAGAAATGAACGTCATCAATAGGTACTGTTACTGAAAAAGAAGCCCTAGTTAGATTCTTAGGAAGTCAGATGAACGTTGAACATGAAATGATCTTTGGATAAAAACAAATTAAATTAAAAGAAAAAATCTTATAAATATGATTAGTCAAAAATACACCCATTACTCCATAGTTAAATGATTGTTATATCATAATAATAATTGTTGATAGTTGATAGATATCACTTTGCGTGTTAAATAGACAAGCCAATAAATACACAATTACAATATAATCATAATTACTTTCGTAGACAGATACATACATAATATAAAATATGATTTACGTTATGAATAATATTAGTATTAATATCCCACATCCGTGTAGTAACCAATTATGTATTACACATTTACATAAGTACATATAAGACAACGTTAGTTACATAGTGAAGATACCAACTATCACACTGGTCACCGTCACCGTTGAGTCGTTCAGCGTGCACTATTCGCGTTTAGTATAATAACTGGTCGGTAATGGACGTACCTTCGACTACATACGATATATCCAAAGAAAACTACTGCAAATGCGCTTCATAATGCATATGCAAAGCGTGATCAACAACATCAGGGGCAGTTGGAAAAGCTTTGTCGCCTAGAAACGAGCGAAATTTATATGAGAATGTTGGCGAAATCCAATGCCAATGTTTTATTTATCCAACACGATCATCTCCGTGGAAAGTGGGAAAGTAATACGTGTATCGGTTGCTGAACAATACATATCCAACCGTAGGGAGTAGGTAACATGAATACTGAATGATGTTCCAATGGAGTTCCTCATTGTACTACACATTGATTAGTTTTAGCGTGTTAATGATGTTAGTCGAGTTGCGTATTACGCAGAACTGTGAGTTAATGTTGTTACACAAGACAAGAAATAAAAGGAAAATTAAATGTACACTTTGTTAATAACAGAAAAGAATTTCTACAAAAAGATAATAAAGCTTTAACAGACTGTTTAGAAACGTGCAAGGTTATCGTTGTGATACTTACGTCGAATTTGACAAGTTTGTTAGTGACGAGATCTTCACGTGGACTGTCTTGGCCTGATGGAGGGAGGATTAGGGAACTGATTGCGCTCCTGTCATCATCGTCTCCGTCTAGCATTGAGGACATGTCATCTCCTCTTTCCACGCCCCTTAGACATCTTATGCATAGTTGTCCTTGTCTGTGACAGAAAACAAAAGTCATCAGATATGCTGCTGTCAACCAATAAACAGTTTGAAAGCATCATATTTGGAGTTGTTCTTACCTGACTTCTTCAAGGATAGAGAATTCTTCATGCATCGATTTCGGTTCATCTTCTCGCTGTTGCCAATTCCTAAATTGGTCGTGTATTCTGTTGTTCTCCTGGACCATTGACGCCAACTGTTCCTCCAGCTCCGTCACCCTCCTCTGTTCTTGTGCGAACGCCACTTTGCTCTCTCTGAGTTCATCACTAAGCCTGAGTAAATCCTCATCCTCTTTAGTCAGTTCTGGGAGAGGTGCTACCGTCTTAATCGGTGTACTGTTTACGTCAGGCTTTTTGACGCTGAGAGTGAGTTCCACAGATTTCTCTTTTTCTTTGGGTTTCTCAGTTTCTGGTTTCCGTTCTGCCCTTCGCCTGGAGATCTCCAATTGGGCGTTTAGGTCGTCCACAGTCTTTTGTAAATCTTCACATTTCGACTCCAGCGTTTCAATGGTCGCACATAGACTGTAACCAAACACGTTTTTCTTTTTATATAAGACTTGAATTAGAATTGATTAGTCAGTAACGAGATGTTAGGTCATTTTCTTTCAAAATGCATTCAATATTGACAGTTAAACGAAATAAAATCACATCATCTAAGTAATAGTAGTTAGTGTTGGGCAGTCAAAGATCAACCTACGTTTTAATGTGTTTCTTTTCGGTGGCATGATCGACGGCTAGCCTGTGATTAGCACGCTCCAAGTCTTGGATGCTCACTTCGAGTTGCTCGTAGATCCTCAGCCTGGAGTCGTTCACCTCGCGTAGAGCGACCGTCTGTTTCGTTAAGTACTGAAACAATATCATTTGCATTAAAATAACGTTATGTTACTTTATGTTTGCCTGGTATCTTAGCAGCCAATCTTAGCGCAGTATTGCGCAGTTGGTATAATTTTGAGATTTAATTTACAAGAGTTTTTGTCATAATACTGCTTTATATAAATTGTTTGTTTATGATGTTCTAATCGCTACCAGCGACTGTTATTATGGGGGTTATAAAGTTCAAACGGTAATCAAGATCGCCATTATGATTTACATTTTATATAGGAATAATGATAGGGCCTAATGTTCCTATTACCTACCAATTACTTATTATGTTGGGTATTTCAATATTGGGCGGCGATTTTAATCTATTGCTACTTGCAAATAATATTTAAGTACCCACAAATTAAATTCTAACCTCAATTTCCTGTGTTTGGTCTTCGATGACATTCTGGTGTTGGCGAAGAGCTGTTTCGAGTTCCTTGTTTCTCTCTAATAGGGTTTTGCCGAGTTCTGCTGCCAGCTGCAAATCTGTAATGAAAGAAAATTGCAATTTATTACGACGTTGTTATACGTTTATGTTCTTAGTTAAAGTTAATGAGGCTTTCAATCATTTTATTACACTCGGTCCAGAACTCACACTTGTGTTAGAACTTAAATCAGTTGCTTCACCCATGATTATCATGTTACAACCTTTTTTAAGTACTTATGTTTCAACTTAAGGGTGGTCCAAACATAATCAACACCACACATAATTACTTATGTCAGTGATAAATTAACCATCCGATTTAAATACGATCGTGACTAGTCGTCTAGCCTAGGCAGAGACGTTAAGACATTGGAATGCAAAAAGTGAAAGACATTGCATCTAAAGATAAGCCGGCGACTTGGACGAAGTAATTAACCTATCAGAACACCATCGCAGTGCAGTTGACGACCAGTCGCCTTGCATTTGCGACAGCTGTCAAGCAGCCACGGGTAACAGCACAACTGACGATGCCGCCATACAACCTACACGCAATGTATTAACGCTTGGCAACAAACAACGTTGTCAACCGTAACTAGAACAAAAGACGCAAGGCACTAAGCCTTCATCGATCTGTCCGTGAAAGGTCTTTGCAGTGTAACCTTGCCCGCCGCAAAGAACAAAACGCCAAAATATTTTCGTTGAAATCCAGGTCAATGAGTATGTACCTACGGAACGCACGTAGATGAAAGTTGATGGACATATTGAGGAAATTGTGATTTATTAAAGATATGAATGTTGGGAGAACAGTAGGTACTTACGAGCAGTTACTTCGAGAAGTAATAATGACTATAAATACCTATTAAAAGACTTTCATGATTTGTGTTTAAAGATGCCTGTGTTAAATCAATGAACATTGTTAAGATTAAAAGATGCCTTGCAGTAGCGGCAATATCAAGTGAAACATTGCAAAAAAAATTGATGTCTATAAGCGAGATAAGCCATTTCATAGTATTATGATATGCACCAGGAAATGTTCTTCGCTCTAAATAGTATGAGCTACGCTATGTCGAATACTTGTTTCGTGTTTCATGGTACGAGGGACATACCGCAAACAACACTAGATTTTAATTGGAAGCACTCAGTTGAGACGTAGAGTTTAAACTCGTAGATAATAAATTTAAATTCATGGACAGCGCTTTTCTGATCGTGGTAAAAAAATAGCGTTTCTTTCAGTAACTTCATGCAAACCGGTTTCAGTCTTGGTTTTTTTACTGCAAACCACACGTTTGCCAGTCAAGCTGACGTATGATATTATAATGGTGTTACAAAACTCGTTTTAGGCCTTACGCCGCACGCACAGGCTATTATGGAGTAAGAAAAAACTGACGCACGTTAGTTATGCACCAATGAAATTCGAAAATTAGGTATTCTATAACCATCGCATGCATATTACTGCGTAACGTATTGGGTACTGAATTTTATCTAATCGAAAAATGCTTTTTATTCTTTTAACTCGCCATCAAACCAGTATTATTTCACGCCATCGTTTTTATGCGAGTGGAGTTGCAAGTCAGCCACCTATTACTGATGTAAGATATTTTTTACTTGCAGCATTGTTTCTAAACGTGCTGACACATAAGCTGGCCAAAGACATAGAATTACGTCCACCACTCTATTGATACCTAAGAATGTGTTTGACGGACGAACGAAGGATGCAATTCTTGTAACCAAACAGAAAACGTGAGGAATCGTGATAAAAATTAAGAAATGAAACAAATTCGTGAGAATTCTATCGTTTTCTGGCTAATGCGATTGAATAATACTCGAATTGAGAATTTAAATGTAAAATGTGCTCAATTAACATCTTTCAGCAGATTAAAAAAGATATCGTTGGAAATATAAAGCTTGCAAGCGTAGCTCTTAATTTATGAAACACAGGAAAACAACGTAACTTTCATAGTAAAAATAAAACTTTGCAGTCGTGAAAGTACATTCCTAGGTTTAACATGACAGGCGGCGATCTTATCGCTGTTTATCTGGCAGTTCAAGTAATGACTTCCGATTGTAAAGTGTTCGATCCACAAACCACATTTCTGAACAATTCTAATCCTAACAATGGGACTTAGGTCCGTTTGTTCTAATGCATGCCGAAAATTGACAGGAAAATTAAACGTAGGGGATGTCTGTAGGTTCTAGGTTGACCAAATTAAGGAAACTCTGAATTTTGGCAACTGTTTTAGTTTCAGCGCAATGTAAAGATAAAATGTAGGTGAGTTTTCTTTACTACCAAGCGAATGATCTTTACAATCGAGTGACATCATCGAGTAATTTTACCCAGCCTATGCACTTTCCATAAAATAATTTGATCATCAAATCACTTACACACTCATCTATTACACAGTAATTTCATTGCATTCTGCATTATGGAAACAATACGACTCTCTCTCTTGGCCACCGAGTTTTTGCCAAGAATGTAATCTGCTATAACATAATGCGAACTTTCTCGCACGATGATATTTAGATCAGTGTACATACTGATTTGATGATCTGATCTTTCAAAGAGAAAATTATGAGTACCAACTTTTTTCACAACGGTGTAACAATAGGTGTAATGATCCTAAAATGACTCACTTAAAATTGGCAAAAGAAAAAGTGTAATTGCAAATCATTTTAATATATACATGATAAAGTAATTTGAGTTGGTGTTACCTGGTTATTAACTTTTTTAATATCCTTTGGGTATTTCTCGATTAAATTATTGCCGCCATATTCATAAAAATCTTATAGCATTATAGTCGGTGGATAAGTCTAGTTTTAAAAATGCAAAATGATTCTTTTATGCTTGATATTTTTTGCATGACAGAGCGTTTCAGTTGAATAAGTAGCTCTTATTTTAAACGATTGGTAAGTGGCTACTTCATGGCTAAAAGTAATAAAAAACTGGAGGAGATATTTTACGTCCAAATGCAAATCTCAAGACTTACGATGACGGCAGCAAAATTTACAAACTAAATGGTACCTACACAAACTGTTCAATTGTTCGTGTCGCATTGTATACCTACCCAATCAACTGGGTTGCCATATAGTAATTAAAGAAATATCATGTGGCAGATGCTTGACAATGATTCACAAAGGAGTCTGTCAATGAACGACCCGTGACTTATGACTTGTCACTTGAGCAACTCTGCGTTATGGATTCTAACTTTAAGTTCTTTCTCATTTGGAAGTTAAGAAATGCTTAGTTAAGAAATAGTTTTTGAACAATATTCCATTCCATTGCTTGAAAAGTATCGATACAGCGCCAGCTGTGTTGATACTTTTTGTTGATGTTATCGGTAGTGGCTAGAGTTCGGCTTCGGGCGTAGATTTTTAATCATTTTTTAAGTCAATAAGAGGTCCTTACTTTTAAATGTCGTGTACCTACCATAGCGTGTTAGATATCGGCCTATAATTTATCTATCAGTTTAAGTTAATCTTATGTTAATTTATTCAAATATGCTCCAGCGCTAATTCCAATCACGACAGTTTGGTGCAGTGGTAGCCTTGACTTTATATTTGCTGTAATACTGCAGTAAGACTGCACTGGCGTTATGATGATGCGTATCGAGTTTGTTCACTATTATCTCACGCGATTCTTTAGACTCAACAGAACATATTACACGATATTGTAACAGTTATTACTATACACTAATTAACATAGACATATAGAAAGATTTATTATTTCATATCGTACGATAAATCGTTAGAACTCGCTTCGACGTTTTCAAATGTCTCAATTAGCAGCATTTATTGGTAAAGACCTAATGATGTTGTTGATATATATTATTATGATTAAGGGTTTTTGTACGCACTGTGGGGAAATCACAGCAAATATTGTCTTTAGTTTACAACTTTAGAGATGTGTCTCTTCTAAATAGGGAACCAAGTGCATAATTAAATTCAATACTGGTGCTGGTGGTGGATTAGTAGCCGCAAAAAAGGTTACTTAGATATGTAATTAATACTTAGATATAAGGCAAGAATGTAGTTGTTTCTTTGTTAATTAAATCATACAAAAACATTGACTTTGTAAAAATAAGTGCAGGATACCATACTGAAACAAGGATATTTGGCAATAAATTACGATAGAGACCGGTTACAAAATTGATCCAATATTATTTTGTAATCTGGATTTAAGTGATTATTAAATATCAGTTATATTACCACATAATTAATCCTATATTACCACATGTTATACTTTGAGACATAAGTATTATGACACCTCAGACCAACAAGATTCAGTTCAATTCTACAGTACAGTCGCGTCACAAAAGTGCGTAATGAACGTGTTAAAGTAGTTATGAAACTTATTTTACTGTCGACTGCGGGTTATTGCAAAAACATTGAATTGTACGACTGTACAAGTATGAGGAAAAACAATGCCGACTGCACTTGCGAAGCTCACGGAGGTCGGTATGCCACATTCACTAACCTGCATGAGTAATTTCATTTGCCGCTGTTAAAATGTTATAGTGTCATCGTTAGGAAAGAGTAAACCAACGTGCAATTTAAAAAAAGGTCGTTGTTACTGTCGGTTACTACTGTGAAGAAAATGATTTAAGTTGTGTATGGCCACTCGCCACTAATGATGGCTAGATGGAGATATGTTGAGCGGTCAAGCCGGGTGGTACGGAGCGGACACGTTTGTGGACATGGACATCTCAGAAATACTGAAATAGGTAGATACTACTATCTGTCCGTATCCGGTGTCCGCAGCCGGTCAACAATATGTCCAATACAACTTTAACTTAAATTACTTTTATTAACACATTTGCTCGTAAAGGGCTCTTATTTCACCAATTTCAGTATCGTAATGTATCTCATTACGCACTAGTGCGGTAATGTAATGTAAAACATTACCGCACAAAAATTGTCAACTTACCGCACTTATATCATAATTTACTATTTTTTTACTATAATGCTCATAACGAACTTTGAAAAACAAGATTAAATATAACTTTTAACATGCAGAGCGAAAAGATTTCAATCTCTCTGTAACTATCAGGTAGAGCCTTGCTCTAGACATTACCAATCTTATTAACTGTGGTCATCTCGATTTCGTATCAAAGCAAAAAATACCTACTTATTTAACGTATTATATATTGAGAATAACCGTATGAGGTTAAATTATCGTATCCGTCTATGAAGTGATGTAGCGTCAATACTTGAGAGTTCAAGATCAAAGTACGAAGGTTGCCATGCTTGTAACCTGTTATGTTGGCAGGAATTAATATTCATCGTCGACTCTAAAGTCAAGACACTAAACGTAGTAGTTAAAATAGTACATAATCTATTGGTTTTAAGTTATTTTTGGTTATTTTTCTAGGTTCGATTGGACACCAATGGTTTCTTTTTGCTACCTACTGATCTTGGTAGTCAGAACTTGGAAGCGAAAGAGTGAGATTGTGGGTAGATTGTGGTTGTGAAAATAGTAAGTAGGTACGCAGCTATCTTTCAAAGTCCAGACTCCGGTATCCAGTCAAGACCGCAATTGCCGTACCAGGTTAGACCGAATCTTATTTGTTGATAGTTGGTTTGTGGGGTAGTTGACAGGACTAACTACCCCTCTAGCGATGTTGTCAACATTGATGTTGGTATGCTGGGATATGGGCCCCGCACACTACACGGCCACGATCACAACTTGGCGCGTGACCGACCGCTATCTTGGTCGGACACCCGTTTGTAAACGGAACCAAATTTTCATCCTGGTCGAAAAAAAGCTTCTGCGGCCAAACGTCGTGGCTGTGGCCGTGTGCGAGAGATACCTTACTATTGTATTTGAACTCTGAAGTGTCAATTCTATCTTCTTCTTCTTCTTAGCGTGTCGATGGCAATCTAAATTGTATCGGCCCAGAACTGAGCCACTACTTTGGCGCTCTCTGCAGCGCCCATCAGTTCCTGTTCGGGGTGCAAGAAAGGAGCCTCCCCGAGCGACGTACTGAGTCACTACGAGTATACGTCCGGCGCACCCTGGGCAGTCAGCGAGTCCCATGCTGATTGGCTAATCCTTTCACCACGATGGCAATCCAAAGTCCACTTATAAAGCCGGCTTTGTGCGTAGTCTCGGTCAACATCGAAGGGTTCTCACAAGACAAATCAGAAATTCTTTCCGATCTCTACCGCAAAACTCACTGCGATATTCTCTGCGTCCAAGAGACCCACCGAGATGTAACCCAAAGTCGGCCCCACATCGACGGACTTACGCTTATCGCCGACATCTGTCAATTCTATCGAACATTGCAGATGTTACTACCATGCTTTCATTGAACAACGTAGGTACTAAGTTCTAATCTTAATTTAGCGTTAAACGTTCATACTTTATGAATGTACACTGTTTTTAATTCCAAGTTAATCTATTGCGTTCGCCGACACGGATTCATGATAATGCCTTGAAAGAATTATCTTGCTGAACTGGTTTGTTTCATGTTTCATTGTCTTCTATAGGTAGGTACGTAGGTAATGATATCTATATAAAGACTGTTTAGTTAACTAATTAACGGTTGAAATCTTACCAACAACAATGTTATGTATCTACTTGCTTGCTATATACATAAATATAATATTATCGTTTGGTTTGTGCGGGAAATTCATGGTTTAGTAACTGCGTAGTTAGAGTTACCTACTTATTATTTTATACTTTTTTCCAATAAATTATGTATTTACCTTCCTACTTGAATGTATGTATATTTCATTAGTTTACCTGCATTACCATATTTTACCTTTCAGGTTTTTTGCGCACGTAATTTAGTCGAACCACCTTCTATTGAAGGAGAGAAAACTTCAAACAGGAAATGACGTTTGGGCATAATATCTACCTACATCAGTTGCAGCTGATATATTATCAAATTCTCATACCCTTATCATAGTTGACAAGTTATTATATCAAGTAGATAATTAAACCAATATCAGCGAAATGATAACAGACAGCGCACTCTGTCAAGGTCTGTGCAGTTTTCCAGCAGTTAACCTTAACATTAAGTAAATAAATTAGTTAACAGAATCTTAAATGCAGGAGCATGACGAGCACGAATCATCGCGATACACTCCGATACCGTTACTGTTGAAGACGTACACACGGACGTGCTCGAAGGTGTTCAACACATCGGCAACAGCACGTAACTCCAAAATGCACCAACCAAATACAATCATGATATAGCTGACTCGATATTTCAGCCATTGTTTAACAATGCTCCAAATAAAAAACGAGTCACCTCTTCAATGCTTACAAATAATTGCCACAATAAATAACAATACGTAATACTCGTACATCACTAAATCGTTCCTACTCAATGCTTGTGACTTTAGAAAATAAACCATGACATTAATCGACGAAGATAATATAAATCTAACTAGAAAGGAGGACCTATAGAAAGCGGTACCGTAAACGCTAGCGTAACAGACGTAATTCAAACAATTCCATGCTTCGATTCTATTTAGTTTTGTTCTTTGCGTTACGAATTGCTTGGTGAGCGCAACGTCTAGGGCGACGGCCGCGCCGCTCACACAGCCTTGCGAAACTAACCTTCGGTTCCTTGCAGGCACTCCAGTTCGACAGTGTAGTCCCACAGATCCAAAGAGTTCAGCCCGTTCAGCTCCCAAGAGTTGAACGAGTCGCACTGTTCCTGTTCCTCGCTCATCTTCCACCACTAGTCAGAGGTCACTCACGAAGCCTTTACGTGTCGGCGCTAGCGGCCATAGTTTAGCTAATTCATTGTAATGTTCGGTGGTAGTGCTGGGAGACGCGGCCGGAGCGGCGGCGCAGAACGGACTGAGCCTCGGCCGCCGCTCCGCCGGCGCTCGGCGGCAGCCCGCAGCACGGTGCAATTACCGCGCGCCATCGCCCGTCCGCCCCAATCTCGTTCCAATCTCATTTTTTTCGATTACTCGCACAGAAGAAGAAATTAACAAATGTTGTCGTACAGCCTACGTAATTCATAATTGAACAAAAAGTCTAAACTAATCGCCAGAGAAAGTACGCAGCCCGGCTATGTGCTACTGGCAATCAATCAGGAGGATATCGGTATGGAAATATACCTGTATGTGACGACTGACGATGAGCTAGAAAGTGTTGGATCTGTATACAATGCTTTCACACGCTTTACATTCGTTAGCGTCATTAAAGATTACCATCTATCATAATAACAAAACAGCAGCAATTTGTATGTAATCTGTTTGATGCAATTATGGGGGAAACTGGGTGATGTTCTTGTGATGTATCTGTCCAATCTAACAATTAATATACGAGTCCCGTTGTTAATATTCAAAACAACTATAGACTTGATTACATTGTAGAGGTAGATGCAGGGGAGGCGAGGTCGGATGATGAAGCAGGTGCAATACCCGCGCGCGACTGATCGAATGCGTTCACTAGACCGAGACTACGCAGAGACGGCTTGTCATATCGAATAAATAGGACATTTCGTTACGCAATTGGTCATAATCCCAAGACTAATATCTTGTTACTGAGTAACTTGTAGCCGAGATAGAAATAACATAACTTATAAAATCCAGGATAGGCTTCAAACATCACTTAAAACATGGTGAAAAAGCATTACAATTGAAGTAATGACGTGAATTGAACATTAATTTGGTCTAGTTAGTTTACCGTAGATCCGGTTCATAATTCAGTGCTTTATCTTCTTGATCACTTTATTTATTGATATAATCACTCCAGTGTTATCTATCAGCATTAACTAATTGAAGAGTTCGTTTCTTGATTCTCGAGTGCTGTTTAAATATATTTATCAATGATTGGTTCGTCCTCAAGCCAGGGTCATCACTTGTTACGGGTCAGCTAAAATTGCTCCGTCAAGAGATATGCAGTCGAAAATAGAAAGTGAGTACCAAAACACTGTAATTAATAAGTTCTCAGACAAGACACGGTGAATCTGTAATTCAAACATTGAAATGTCTCGATTTATTTCTTTGAATTGATATGTTTGTTTATTGCTACACTGACACGAAGTAGAAAGAAGATCATCTAATCATAACATTGATTGTTCGGATACTTTGCATTTCTGTGCATTGCAGGTTCTATGTATGTAAAGTGTCTATGTCGGATCTTATCTTGCAGCTATGGAATTTCCATCGACATGAAGTATAATGGTTGGAAGACATTTAGGACTACTAGATACTCCTAAAATTAATACTCCTTTGTCTGCCTGTTCAATCTATTCCCATAAAACAATGGCAAGTCTAGTAAGGGAAACAGCTAACAAAGATGCAGTTGCTGCGTTCATTGAGAAGTTACAATTTACATCTTTGTCCTATAACTGTTCCGTGGGAACTCAGATTACATGCACAACCGCAAGAATGGATGTGTGAATAAAATGGTCTTTAAAACATGACGTGCTGAGTGAACTGTCTTCGTATCATGAATTATTCTCAAACTGTGGTTGGCCAACGTCCGTGTCGGTCCGTCAGCACGAATGTTTGGGTGCGTTGACACAACAAGCCATTCATCTCAATTATCTGCCACTAGAAGTATATGTTATAACAGTCACGCTAGCTTGGCCTGCGGTTTACTTTTCAGCATCTTTGTCATCTTTATTTGGATTCCGAGTTCTTTTGTGACTTGCCTTAGCCTCCTCTGTTTGAAGTTTCGTCATAAGCACTATCGATTTAATTAAGTTACATTGCCTTCTTGACCTAACGCTGATGGTGCATTGATGGTATCAGACACTAATGTATGTCACTATGGCGTTTTTTTCTATGTAATCGTGCGCACTTCATTTATCTCAATGAGAAGGTGTAAGATGGGATTATTTTAAAGTATGCGATTGAGAAAAGTTTTAGAAAATATTACTTTCTTCATGAAAGTAAAAGAAAGAAAAACTGAAAGTGTATCCGATGATGAGAGTGTGGCATGAATGAATATGGGATCGGCTGTTAATGCAGTAAGAGAAGATGGACAATCTTTCGTTGAATCTAAATCTCACATGACGTGCGAACTATCAATAACTTGCATCTAAATGAATTGGAAAATATAAAGAGCTGAGCTTTATAACGCTAATAATAGACATAAAAGGAAGACAATAAGCTAATACTGCTTAATTTAATCCATGTTTGCGGAAACACTTGGGTGTATGGCTTGCATTAACGTTGAGTACAAGTTAAGTGCTCTTCTCAAACTCTTTAATCTAGTTTATTTACCTACTTTAATGAATCAGCGTATTTTTATCCATTTAAGTAGTTGTTTACAATTCTTAGCATGAGGTGTGAGGAAGAGTGAAGCGTTGAATTTAAGTGGTCGATTACCTATTGTTGGACGATGATAGTTAATTATAACATCGTCTTTATCAAATTAATTTCCAATTACAAACGTTGTTTCATCAGCAACCTTAATCCGTATTGACTTGACACACATTTAACAACAGATTATAACTCAACGATTTCACGCGTTTTGAATTTATCAAGACTGGGTTTATTTTGATGAAGTCATTTCATCAAAATAAATTGAACACATTAACACGCCAGTAATCCCCAAAAGGGCTAAGCAGAGATAAAGCTAGTATATTACACTCACATTACGCCAGTTATGTTTAACTCCCATGGAGGGCTAGCCTATTGCCATCAACCGGGCACATATAGTTGAAATAAAAACTTCTTAAATAGTGTCAAGTTTATTTCACATTTTCCATATTTAACCTTTCTGTATATTATAAAAATAGGTACTAGCTAGTTGAAGATTGCTAACATTTCGTGTTCTATTCGTGCGTTTAAAATTGATTAGAATCCACAGTTTCTGGCGAGGTAGTCATTACGCGCTAGTTAGAGTGTGAACCTACAGCAATGATATTTTTTTAAATATTTTATTTTATTCATGGAGTCTATTGTTTGTGCCAGAAGGGGGTCATGTCCATATAGGTAATTACTTACTTATATTATTGTTCGTAGAAGCAACCTTAACGGTTACCTGTCAGGTGCAGTAAATACCTAAGTATATACATATTTTGAATAATTATTTCTAGGTACCTTCTTGAACACAGTAAACTTCTAATTTAAATTCATTCACCCTGATATTTAATGTTATTGCTAGATTCAATCGCGTGCGATTAGATATTATAGATTGCAGAGATAAGGAAATTAATGATAGGATTAAATCGATAATATTACTTTTGATTAATATTAACTGTCGAAATTTTTTGATTCTTTATATAAAATTAATGAAATTTTAAAAATAAATCTCTAATATTTTTAACCGACTTCTAAAAAAGGAGGAGGTTCTCAATTCGAATGTTTGTTCGGGCATAACTCCGTCGGTTGCAAACCGATTTGAAAAATTCTTCTTTTGTTGGAAAGAGTATACTTCCCAAATGGTTCCATAGTCACCAAGTCTGGACCCGATGATGGAATCTTGGCGAAATCGAGGGAACTCTTCAAATTTTATAGGAAAACGTACAGCGTATTTTGGTATTTTCTACAACAAGTGAAGCATTTGCGTCAAAGTCAAAGCATTTATTTCAATTAGACTATTACAGGCACTTTTGAAAGTAAAAAAAAAAACAAAAAAAAACGCGAAGCTACTGTCCCAGTCACAAGGCATAATAACTTATGAAAGTACTGTAGTTGCCCATTCCGTAGCGTAGATCTCTATGGAGAAGAATGGGCAAGAAAATCCATGGATACTCTTTTAAATCAAAATATGTTACAAAATCTTGGTTACATCATTCATGTTAAGAATTACAAATATGTGAGAACGATGTAGAAATACGAGCAAGTTAAGAGCGTCCAGAGTAAAAGAATAAATCAGTAATTAAAAATAAAGTAATTAAAATAAACCGTGGCAGCTAAGAGATGACTAGTCACAACTGACAGCGCCCGTTCACGAACATGACGCATGTATCAGCCATCATTCAACTCAACCATTTTGCAGGGGCGTTCATTAAGAACCATTCTACCATCAGATCTGATGATGAATCCAAGAGACAGGCTTCGGAACTCCACAATAAGGCAATTTATCTTAGCTATGTTTGGGCTTGTTGGAATTGTAACGGTATGCACTTTCCAGGTGTTAATTAAAAAATAAAGTTGAAAACTTTTTCTTTTTTTAACCGACTTCTATAAAGAGGAGGTTATCAATTCGATTAGTATTTTTTATATTTATGTACACCGATTACGCTGAGATATATGATCCGATTTGCCGTGATTCTTTTTTAGCTTGATGCGGAATAGTTGGCATTTGGTCCCATAAAAATTTTGTATAGTTTGGCCATGTAGTTTTCATTTTATAATTTTTTGTTAATATGTATTTTTTTCACTTATATACACCTAATTTTCCGTGATTACTGGACCGATTTAGATGATTCATCATTCATTTGGTAGAGAAAGCTTGCCCGGTGGGCCCATATGAATTTTATTATCTTTGCTTCGGTATTTTTTGAGTCATCCTCTTTATTATGCATTTTGTCCTTTTTCGTATGTTATGTGCTGGTGTCTAGTTACAATGTAAAAATGATACTTAACTATGATTTAAGTGAGATACCACAACTGAAAAGGCTAAAACAAAAACTTTTTTACAAAAATAAACAAACCGACTTCCAAAAAAAGCACTAAAAAGTGGAAATAATTTTAGTTCGGAAGTCGGTGGAAAAAAAGGAAATGAAATAACCAAGTCACCGACTGCCGAAACTGAAATTATTTTCCACTTTTTAGTGCTTTTTTTGGAAGTCGGTATATTTTTTTTGTTAAAGTGTTTTTCATTCTACATAATTAAATGTCAATAAAAAGCTTGCGAAAACGAAAAGGTCGAAGTAAACCATGATTTGTTATAACTTTTTCTATGTAAAGACTCACCTTTTTAACGCCCAGCTTCGAATATCGTAATTGATTAGTGATACTAATTTACAGTACTTACCGCGGAAAATTAGAAATTTTTAGGTTAGTCGAACTTGAAGTACCTACGAAGACGGTTAGATAATTTGTCAGCTAACACCTATCTTGTTACTCGTACTTTTGTCTATGGTTGTAATGTAAGATAAACTTTCTGTACACACAGCCGAATTGATCAGGTTTCTAAAGTTATGTTGGTAGGTACCTACACGGAAATAAATTCATCATCAGCCCTTTCTAATTTTCAATCGAATAACTGAGACATAATAAGGAATGTGATAGTCGTATTATAAAGGGTGTAAAACACCTCTTAACGAAGCCGAAAGGCACTGGTTCTCTCTGTCATTGCGATCATTTTTTTGTTCTACACCATACCTGGGAACCTTCTAGTTACGGAGATATTAGGGGTCGAAGTTCCAACTTTTTGACAAGTATTTTTTTAAATACAAGTTTTTAATGTAATATTTTTACTTTAAACACCTCCACGACCCCCGTACTATTCAATCCGTCCATCAGCTCAATGTTTTGAGTGCGTTACATTGAGTTCTACCACAAAACATGATTTTACACCCCCCAAAAAAAAAGTCGTTTCCCAGCAATAATTTTTACGTAAAGTTACTTAGTTTCATGTACAGAATGCTTGGTTGACGGCTTCGTGATGAGGTGATTTACACGGTGTATACCTACTCTAATGACCATCATCATCTGCCTAGCCTTTTTCCAAACTATCTTGGGGTCGGCTTCCAGTCTCACCGGATGCAGCTGAGTACTAGTATTTTACATGAAGCGACTGCCTATCTGACCTCCACAACCCAGTAACGGGGTAATACGAAACCCTTTGGTAAGACTGGATGTCAGACTTTTGGCTTCAGACTACTCGTAATGACTGTCAAAGATCTACAAATAACAGCCGGGACTAACGGCTTAAAGTGTCATCCGAGGCACGGAGGAAACTCGGTATGTTATTATCGTCACTCATCCACGGACCAACCTCGGCAAGCACGACGTAACCTGAAAGATCGACCCGTGCGGCTGTTATTATTTAGCCACAAGCTCGACCTAGACCTACTCTAACGACCATATTTGTTTTTAATTTTGCTAGACTGCACCAACACTAAACAAAAGTAGTGGTTGTAGCGTTCGAGCTTATCCGCCACATTAAGATGGTTGCATCTCAAGTAGCAAAACATCTTAGCATCTATTTACTCCAACTAAGTATGTTGCATCCACGCAGCGGTGTTAGTTACAAATCTCAGACTCATCAGTGGCCAGAAACCAAATGTTGCCACGTTACATAAATATCGTTACAAAATATTTGCTCAATGCACGTATCAGTGTACTGGGGTATAATCAGAGGTACGTTGTGAAATTAGTACAATTGCTCAGTTTCGAAGCTGCGACAAAAAATAAATTTACATAAAATCATGTGACTTTATTGAAATAAAAGCCGAATTGCGATTACTTGAGGGCCTTATTGTTACTTAGAGACGACGTCAAAGGGGACTGATAAGTTAAATTCTTACACGCGTTTACAGCCATAATGCCATCATCAAAATTGCTACTTATTGATTCGAGAATCAACCTAGGTTGGCACACAAAATCAAAATTATTTAAAAAAGGGTATCATTTAAGCTATCACCAAATAGTAGATCTGTCACCAAAATGTAGTCACCAAACAATGCAAAATCAGTTCCACAATAAATCACCTAAAATCCTGAGATATAAGGTCTAGTACCAAATAAATGTTTTTGTATGTATTATAATAGGTGTGTCCTAATAAGTATTTAAGCAAACTAATTTAAAGAGATCACCAATAAATCATATTATGTTACTAGAAAATTGCATCAAGTCCAAATAGTAGTCGACGGAGCCCCGCTACGCGGGGCTCCTATTTCTCTCTGCAGGGTTAAAAAGTAACCTAACACGAAGGGGATGTCGGGGTCTTAGTTCGCTCGCTCCGCTCGCTCACTAGACCCCGCCATCCCCTTCGAATCAACCTGTCCGAGTTGATGTGCCCTATGTCTCTAAGGAACTGATCTATTTATTTGGTGACAGATCTACCATTCTGAGCACAGAGCTATTATTTAAGTAACAAAACTGTTATTATAAGAACGAAGTTTATATTCATGTAATGCAATATAATTTTATTGGTAATCGATCTCTTATTTTACTGATAATTCATACCTTGGAACAATTTTGTTTATCTGAGAACGAAAATATTTCGAGGCGATAGATCTATTTATTAGGTGATACAACTTGATGACAAATATAAATTTTGGTGATAGAAAATATAGTTCCCTTTAAAAAATGCAGTCTGCCTAGACTTTTTCCAACTATGTTTGTTGCGGTCGTCTTTCAGTCTAACCGGATGCAGCTGAATACCAGTATTTTACATGGAGCGACTGTCTATCTGACCGCCACAAGCAGAACCCATAGCTAGTAAGTACACAAAGTCAGTAAGTATAAGTACCAACCACAGACTTGTTGAAACTGAGGGCCAATCGAAAAAGTCGTTGACCACTGTTGATAGCAACCTATAATAATGCTCACATCGACATCGTTCACGTCAAATCCAGCAAAGGAAAAATAATAATAAGAGTAATCTTTAATAATGGGCAACGGAAACAGTTTTTTAACTTCGGCATTTAGAACATCTGTACTTTGATCACAGAATCTATTTACCTCGACATTTATTTAAATGACCTGTCTGCATAACATAAATAATCTCCAGCAATTTGTGCCGAAGAGAAAGTGTTCCAGCCTGGATAAGAAACAGGAAGGGCATGGCGGCTACAAATGTCAGCTCATCGTTCCCATAGCTGCGCGGGCGCATGCCGCAATCTGTTGAAAGTAGAATCAATTTGTTTTAGAAAGTAGATTGTTCTGTAGCCTCGCCTTTTGCGAATGCTTTGCGAATTATTTTTAATACTTCTGCTGTTACAGAGAGGAAGTTTCTAGCTTCAAAAGTATGAAATATTATTTCATTATCTGTAATAGGGGATCGGACTGGGTAAAGAAAACGACATTCTATTTTGTCCGTCAGACAAATAATACAAAAATATTAGACACGTATTTTTTGTTTTATCAAAATATCAAAAAATTACTTAGTTAGAACTCATTAAAGTTGGAGAGTGGGGGCTTACTACGTCACAAGTGGGTATAAAACTTACCTACATGTGACGTCATGCGCCATTTCAACTCAATATATCTCCGTAATTTTATGACCAAGTGAAAAAAGAAAAAATACGTGTCCAATACTTTTCAATAAACTACCCGACGGACAAAGAAAAAAAAATAGGATTATCCCCTATTATCTGCAGGGCATTCTAACACCCATTTTATTAGGAACTAAATTATAAAGTGCCTCCAGTTGTTCATGAACTTGACATGTCTTCTGATTACCTAATCTCATTAGAAAGCTACTCGGACAAGAAGTATAAAGTTGCCCTATTTCCGACATCTGGACCTGAAACCTTGACATTTATTGAGGCCTTGCTGTTCATATTATCATACATAAGGCTTCTAGTGACCACATGTGACATCTTAAGAACATCATGACTGTCCATGGCGTTTTTTACCTACACCTTCAGTGGTAATGAATATTTTAGATACTAGTAGATACTAGTATACATAAGCAATGTAAGTAATATACAGTAGATATAATGAATATGCATTCAAAAGTCTGAGCAGCGACCCTGAATAATATTTACCAACGTCTGTTGAGCACACTTTTTTAAAAGAACCGCATACGAGTTAGAGTGATAGATGGCTGGAATTTTAGGTAACGGCTTGCACGCACGCGCAATTGATCTACGTAACAAAATGACGAAACGTATAGACGGCGACAAAACACTGGTAACGAAATGCAAGTGGCTTTGGACGGTGAGGGACGTTGACTCATGCGTTCGATTTCAAAAGTTTTTTTTTGTTATGACGGCCCAGGCTGCTTCAACAAGGTGTTGTTTTGCATTCTCGTCAAATTTCAGGAGGTGGTCACAAAATACATAATACGGTACCTAGTAAATTATTGATAAACGCTAATTTTTTTCGTTGTTTAAGTATGTCAATATTTCAGAATAACCCCCTTAACGTGGTTTAGGGAATAAGAACGTTTGAGATTGTTAGTAAGTGTGTAAGCGAGAACCAAACGGTCCGGCGGTCCGTGTTTAAAACACGGGTGGTTCACACTTACCGATTTCCGTAAATAAGAAAAATAATAATAAATACTTACCCATTTTATTATTGATTCGGGACGAGAATCATTAGCATAGTTACCTCATTGAATTTTTCGAGGATGCAAAACAACATCTTGTATACCTATGTTGAATAATTCAATATTAAACACATTGTTTTACAACGACACTGTATAACGACCATTTTCGGTATGCTTGTGTGCGGTCAAATATTTTCCTTCCTTCCAGCCCCCCTAGCATGACCGTTCTATCTCTATTCTACCAAGAAACGACAAGAAATCTTTTCTTTACAACTTGTCATTTCTTCTGCCCGAGCATGGCGCGCACCGTCGACTCGCGTTTCTATGAAGACATAGACAGAAATTCTTTCCATAGCAACGGGGACGTTGCTATGGAGAGTTAAAAGGTTACGTTTAGTTAACAAAAAAAAAGTTGCCAATTGCACGAGCTTTTTATTTTTCGTGGGCGGGATGGTGTTGCTGCATCTTGGATACAGGCCTGGATCTTTTTCGCGAAATTAAACCTAAATATATACATAACATTTCAACTTTTTGAACGTAACTCAACGCAACCACGAAACGTATTTCTCGTATTTAGTTTTTATTAAGACTAGTTTGACATTTGTCAGAAGTAATGTTTCTACCCCCAAATGTCAAAAGAAGAGAAAATATGGTCGTCATGCTCGACGTTGTAGACTTGTGTCGACTGAAGAAAAGAAACATTTCTTTTCTACATTCTTAATATCGCCATGCTTGGGACGATAGAAATATCTGTCAAATTGTCGATTCTTCCGTAGACATAGCTCGTTTCTACGGCGGTCATGCTAGGCCGGCAGAGGACAAATATTGCTTCAAAATCATGATTCAACAGTGAGTGCATTTACATAACTATGTTTGGTTAGTTTTAAAACCCATAAAATGCACCTAGAATTTACAAAGACGACGCCTAGTAGGTTCGAATTGGTATTCAAACAAATAATAAACCCAAGTCTGCAGCTCCACAGAAAACATCATTAGTTCATCTGCGGAAGCCTTTGCAAATAAGGTCGTATTTGGGTCGATCGCTGATATCGAGTGCTCAGCTCTGATTGATGTCTCAATTAATTTGCAATCAATCAATGAAAGTGGAATGTGTCTGTAGGGCCTTCAGAGTGTTCTAACTTCTTATCCTACGAAGGTTGAGTAGCATGAAACTCGACTTCTACTTCGATGGCACACCGCCAGGTTACGAGTTTAGGATTAGGTGTGGGTATCTATGGTAGATAGATACAGCCTTACGACTTGGCATTGGGTCGTTCGTGGAATTGGCTTGTTGCCTACAGATGAGGACCCAATTAATCGGGCATCGATCATTTGCTTCAGCCCAGAGCTGGCAACTCTCCAAAGGCTTTATACTGCTCGACTTCTAACGAACATTGAGTGACAGCTCCACCGCAGTCTTATTCAAATTGATTGACTATGGGCAGAACAAAGAACGCATGGAGTCGCGTTCTACTTTTATCTTAATCTTCTTGCGAATGTCGGCTTATCGGTGACATTATTACATACATTACTGTCTGTATGTACAAATCGAAACTGAATGCTATTTCGACTAGATTTGTATCGTGTGAAGAAACGTTCAAATAACACTTGCATCACTTTATTGTGTAATTAAGTGTTTATTTACTCGCGTACCATGTGGGTATGAGGTCACCTCGTGCTCGGTACAAGATCTCTATGGACACAATGTGTTACATTTTATTAGGTATCGCGTTATTCGATATTTTGTCTGGTTTGAATGAAGCATTAAAGAGATGATGGATCTTGTGGATTAATTAAAGCTACTGTTTGTCATTTCAATAAGGTGGTATCAATTGACGAGAATTTAGGTAATTGAAAACTATTAGACTACGACCAAAATCGGATTGAAAGCTCTTAGTATTATTTTTATTGTTGGATTTCACTGCAGCCCATACGTACCACAATACAAAGCCTTCCGTATCTACATAACGAGAAAAAAAAAGATGGTATCGAAACCTACGTCATAGGAAATTACGAGTATTTTGTATGCACAAGACGCTCTTCTATCACCATAAGTAAGTGCAGCGATAATGTCTTCGTTTTATATGTAGTATGAGTTCATATCTTGAAATAAGTCATTAGGTAAATAGGTACGTGGTGTAGGTACCTAACAGGATTACAAAGAAGACGGGTTTTTTACATAAAGTGTCTGTAAATAATATAAAATAAAATAAACCAGTAGCTGACCTTTTTCCTATTTTCTTTAACATGTTTTATCAACAGGTGTTTATCGATTCGTAAATAAAAACAAATGAAAAGTGTGTTCAATCAAGATAAAGTATTTCCAAAAAAGTTAATAAGTAGGTATTTTTATTGGAGATTTTCCTTGTTCGATGCATTTTCGAGAGTCGGTAATCGATATTAATAGGCTAATCAATTAAAAAATCATTATTGGTGAAGATAATTATTATTTGTATTTAGCTGACCATTTTGGAAATTTACAACTTCAATAGAATTTTTTGGTTTTTTAGAATTCAGAGAACTGCTTAACTATAAACCACCTCTTATTTTGCCTTAAATATTGACACAAGACAAGCAATAAAATGACCCTTGTGCTTTGGGCCAACAACATTGAAAATACTGTCGTGGCTTCGACACGACCAAGAAGAAGAGATATGCCTCAGTTGTGTAAAGTACATAAGTACAGTATTGACAACCCAATCAATACTGTATGTACGTAAACCTAAAACCTAAAGCCTAAGAGACATCCCTAGCCCTCCATCCTTTTTAACTAACTAGGCCACGTGGCGTGCCAAGCAGAATTAACGTTCATTAAACACAACGGTCGATGACAGTCCGGAAAACGATATGTGCAACATATTCCTTTGTGGGAGTTAGTACCAGGGCTTTATTAGCAGTGGGAGGTAGGGGAAATGTCCAATAAGTTAGTGTTATACGTAATCTTCGCCTGCAAGTGCTACATACATAACGTCGATTAAGTTCTAACACCGCGTGTGCGCAAGTGAAAAATAGCAAATTTACAGGAAAATGAAAAAACTGTATCATTATACATAAGCAATGGGTACATTACCATTTTTTATTTTATGTTGCTTGTTTCTAATTGGCAGAAACAACTTTTGATTCTCTAGAAAAAGACATCAAAATGACCGCCAAAAAATTACTTACGTGGTGTTTTTGAACTTCAACGGCGATAAGCACGGTATAATGTTTCCACTGCTGGGACACAGGCCTGTGACAGGGGGGGAACCTAGTGGAGTTTGTTGGATAGTACATAAATATCATATCTTCGCAGGGTGGTTGGTAGCAGGTGGATGAGAGTTGCCAAGAATCGTGCTGCGTCAGTTTAGCATGCAATTTAATAGACCTATGTGCTGACAGCTGTAGGCTGATGATGACGACCTATCTTCTTATTAAACGGTTTTATTTATTTTTTATTTAGTTAAAGTTCATGTACAATAGTGGTACATAGGCGGATTTAATGCCAAAAGGCCTTCTCTACCAGTCAACATTTGGGTAAAATACGACAACATAGAGATAGCGTTAAAAAAAAATTAGAAATTACTGCTAGTTTACGAAAATTTATATACTTAGGTACTTAGATACTAATACACGTATACAAATAAAATAGACTAAAAAATTTTATAACAAATACCAAAAGAAAAACAAGAAACCCAATAATAATTACTATGACTAATAGACTTTTAATTCCACATTTGACTTCTTTTTTTTATTCTACTCGTGCTCGTTGTAGGACATTTCGTTTTTCTCACACTGTTTTCCGTTAACCGTTGACAGCAGTGGCGAAGGTGAATATCACAAAGTTAAGTGGCCATCTGGGTTCAAACGCTCTACAACCACTGCTATGCCAAAAATGCCTCCAACTTGTCAACAAGCTGTCTTTATTGAGAGAAATCTAGGGTGGTTCAGGAACTATTACGCTCCATTTAATTTTATCGCTTCTGTCAAAACTGTCTATACCTGCTTTTCTACTTTGAAGTCGTGATAAGAATTTTAAGACAGCTTTTATATGAATTATGTAATTGAAAGGTTTCAGGAGTGCTTGTCAATTAGCTATTACTTAATAACAGTAGGTAATATCGCTATATCTATCAGTGGTTGTTGTTTTTCCGCATCCTGGTTTCGCTGGTGTGCACCCAATAGTGAACACTAATAAATAGTAGGTAAAAAGTATATAATTTAAAGTTAATCTAATATTTTATACAAGGTGGAAAGGACAACGACGCACCAAGGGTTACCACATTTTCAAGACAATTTTTCATAGGTCATTTTAAAAAATCTGCTGTTCCATACATTATATAACCGTGTAGGTACTGCACTTTTGTAGGAAACTCTCTCTCTGGGATCGGTCCCTCATGTCTGAGGATTGTGGTCAGCCTGAGCGCCTATTGCGTCTATTACGACCGTGTAGAATTTGGAGGCCGACGAGTCTTTTACTTGATCGGTCCATCTTGTTGGTGTGCGACCACGCGATCTCTTGCCTTCAGTGTTTCCAACCACTATCAATTTCTCCAGACTTTCGTCGGCTCTACGCGCCGTGTGGCCGAAATATGACAGGATGCGCTGTTGGCATGTGGTGGACAAGGGAGTTTTTTGTACGAAACAGCTGAACTTTTTAAATAACCGATGAATAATTTCCATGTGGGTTTAGTATGATGTACTACTGTATACGAGGTAACCTTTTGTGCGTCGGTGTGGCTTCTACCCTGTATAGGTAAAACTCAAGTTACATAAGTTTCAAGCCTTTTAAAAAACTGCAAACTTTGCAGTAACGGAAAGCGGGGTTTATGACTAGGCACAGTACGGCTACGAATAACATAATTTTTGTAACAAATATTACCAAATCACTTGCGGGACTTACCACTACCTATATTTATATATATAATTGACTCTTACAAGTAACAACACACAATAATACTTTACGATCTCAAGATAAGCTGCAGGATATTACCCAGTGTCTGCTTGAAACAATGTGGCTGATGACCTTTGTAATAGGTTCAGATAAACGGTCATTTGTAGTGTCCTTATCAGTTTGTTATGACACTGATGACTTATAAGTTTATATAAGAACATCATTATCTGTTTCAATAATTATGTAGACAGTGTAGGTATTGCGATCACAAATACTTAAGAATGCCTTCTTATACACCGTGTAAATCACCTCATAACGAAGCCGTCAACCAAGCATTCTGTACATGAAAATAAGTAACTTTACGCAAAAATTATTGCTGGGAAACGACTTTTTTTTGGGGGTTTAAAATCATGTTTTGTGGTAGAACTCAATGTAACACACTCAAAACATTGTACTGATGGACGGATTGAATAGTACGGGGATCGTGGAGGTGTTTAAAGTGAAAATCTTACATTAAAAACTTGTATTAAAAAAAAAATACTTGTCAAAAAGTTGGAACTTTGACCCCTAATATCTCCGTAACTAGAAGGTTCCCAGGTATGGTGTAGAACAAAAAAATGATCGCAATGACGGGGAGAACCAGTACCATTCGGCTTCGTTAAGAGGTGTTTTACACCCTTTATACAGGCAGCTATCAATTCTAAATTCAAAATTGAAGCAGGAAAATGACTTATTATATGGCCTGTACTCTTGTAGTTGCGATAATTTTATTCGCCTTTTTTTAATACTTCGATCACCAATTTGCATCGTTATCTGGGTATTGTTATCTCCAATAATCGTAGTTCGTGGATGTTCAGAAAGTCTTTACTAAATTACTAACTTATCGATTCACAATTTCTTCCTTTCTGAGAAACGGATTATCCTATCATACTATCTTTAAACGGGCTTACTTTAAAATCATTAATCCCTGATTATAACACGTTAACTCTTATTCTTAACTCTTATAACACGTTTCTCTTACACGATTCCCTACAATGGATGTCAAAACCAACCAGCTGCTACTGATACTCAAATACTCATTAAGATGATTAAATTGGGCCTGTGCACTGCACAAAGGCGGATTTACTCTTAACGCAAGTAGGTAGGTACGGGTTACTGTGCTCATAATGGGCTCTGCTCGAATGCTCAGCCTATACCGGTAGCATTTACGACTGCTTGACCATTGAGCGCCGGCGCTAAAGGCACCAGTAATAGGAACCCGCTGACTTGGATCGATTTGCGTCTCAAAGTAATAAGAGCTGCCTGTCATGAGCCCATTGTTGTGGAATTGTTTGGAATTCTTTACGGCTTCCACGTGCAGTAGCGGACTCATCAATGTACTTTATGGAATTTTTACTCAACTTCAATATTGTTAAGACAGTGCGTGACTTTACTGATTTCTGATAATTTATTCTGCGTGTAGCTTCAAAAAAAACAACAACATAATGGAGAAGACGACTTCCATCCAACTCTTAAACTGTACAACCATAATTTTAACAGTCAACAAAAAAGTAAATAATACAGCAATTTCATCTTCCTGAGCTTTATAATTCAATTTTAACCGACAATGTGGTAAAATTATTCTCAAAACCGGTTGAACCATCAGATCCCAGGTGCCCGGTTCAAGGGCAGGCTTGTCCATATACAGAACGTTAAAACGGAAACTTTACAATTTACATTAAGATCTATAATTAGCTCTGAAGTTCTTGAGACGTGCACTTGAGCACTGCAATTGCTTTAAGAGTTTTAAATCTCCTTTTAAAGCGAAACGGAAATCACAATCGGCCATTGATATTTCGATCTCCTTTTGGTGCCCATTGTTCTGTGTTGCTTTTTATAGGATGACGTCTTTAGCTATAGAAATTGTATGCTTTATTTTGTAGATAGGCCACAGAAGGTAGGTTCCTCCTTCCACACATAAATTACTAGCTGCTGTCCGCGACTTCGTTCGGGGTGTTTTTTTTTCCGGTAAGTATGAAAAATAGATGTTGGCCGATTCTCGGACCTACCCGATATGCACACAAACTTTCATACAAATCGGTTCAGCCATTTCGGAGGACTATGGTTAACTAACATTGTGACACGAAAATTTTATATATAAGATTAGGATAATAAAATATATTATGCCTTAGAACGATTCAAATGTCATACTAGAAGTATGAAGGTCGGCAATAGACTGGTTGACATTTAAATTAGTCTGCAGTGTTCCTTGTCCTCAAGTATGAACGCGTGGAATTCAAATTAATAAAGCAAGCAACGTTTTTGCAGACCAAACGGACCAGACGTAGAAAGTAGACAGCAAGTATTCACGTAGAAAGTTCAGCGGTCAGCAAGGTTTGAAATGGCTTCTAATTAAAATATTAATTTACTTATTATTTTTTGTAGCATCTTTAAAATCAAAACTAATTAAGCCTAAAGAGAATCATAAAAAATACCAAAGCAACTGAATGCAAATTACTTATTACGTGTATCATGTTTTTGGACTTTTTTGGTTATTTTTTGTTACATACTTATTCGTATTGCAATGGAAAAACTGGCTTGCAAAAACATTCTGTTAAATAATTTTAGCTAAAATGTTTGTGAAATGTGTCATGAATTGATATGCTTTAGCTGAATACGTACCAGCAACTAAAACCACAAGTAACGTGAAACTTTGGGAATGTGAACGTACCTACATTATAATCCACTTATGTCGCACAGGTTTGTTTGTACTTAATTTCGTAAAATAAATCCTGTTACGTATAATGGATAATATGTAAACACGTTTTTTTTTATACTTTCTCTGTAATTCAAACATTGTGTACAAATATTTTTTTGTTGATAGTACTCGTAACCTATAAAAATCTACTTCGATTTCTAAGCTAAGTTTATAAAACAAAATACCCCCAAGGGATTGGTTTTAACACCCTAAATTAGCCTTTATAGGGTTGTATCAATACAAAAATCGATTTTAAAACCCTATAAAAGTGTTGAAGCGAGGGGAACCGGTCAACGCCCTTGTCGACGTGCCACAATGCAAAAGTTCGCCAAAACGGGGCTCACAGGCACACGCGCGTCCTGCCTGCCACAGACAACTCCAGTTTTCAATGTCAGTTATTATTGCTTCCATACAAGTTAGTCATGAACTAACCAGTTTCGGGTTAAATCGAGGTCATGTACTCATGACACTGGAATGTATGGGACAATGGATTTTGAAATAGCTGGCCACTTCACTGCTCCTAAAGTTCGAGTTCCAGGTTTCAATCATATTGGGGTGACCACGTTTCGAAACTACGGCTTATGTTTCTGAGTCACGTGAAGGCATAGTAGTAATTTTGACCTAATTTAAACACTATTGGCCGTTTTAATGTTAACGGCTCGACCTCGAAATAGTTTAGTAAGCCGGTGTTGTAATTAAACGACATTCGTACTCACTTGTTATCCACGTTATCAAACTGTTACTAACCTAATTATTTTGTTTGGATTATGTAAATTTTACTACTAAGTTGATAAACACTTCATTCTTTTAGGAAATTACTCATACTTTTTGGTATTAAAGGATTTATGTTATCCGAATTGCGTTTTTAGATAATTATTTATTTCTTAACTAATTTTGAAACCAATTTATATTCTCGATAAATCCATATTTCAGATTTTTAGAAGCAATAGCGTCATTATGGTAGTGGCAAATTAGCAAGCATTTGCAACTATTTGCAAGACATGAGTTGTGTAAACAAGCGCCGTCTCGGGTGTCCGTGGGGAAAATCAATAATTAATTCCATCAAGCGACGCGGACGCTCTGCGAGCTCGGTCACGTCAGCGCTCACGATCTTTGTCTTATTAAATTTGTTTTACACAATGTCCTTTGTAAAGGATTTACAAGGGTTCTTTTTTGGCTGGAGTACTTTATAATTTTAACACAATACGCATAAACACTGCATGTATCGATCGCACTCACCGTCTAACATGCAGCGACGAGATGCGACATCATCCTCGTCGAACTCCTCGACGCGCGCGGTCTTCTCCTTCGCCACTTCCATGATGATTCACCCACTTGCACACTCAACACTGTTTACATCACGTAAACCCTGGCTGCACAATATTTATCACAGTAAGTACGAAGCCATGCCGAATTCGCGAGTTTCACCAGCTGATCGCGGGAACGTATGTCGTCGCGTGGAGTCGCGCGGAAGCGCCTTATCTCGATAGCCGTGAGCAAATAACTGGTTGTAATCGACCAGTGGACCGCCGTACATCGGCCGTTCAATGTCAGTATCGAATGGACAATCAATTATGCGACGGTGTCGCGTAAAGAGGAGTCGTGTGTCGCAACTCGGCTGCCTCGTTGTCTGGTACAGGGCCGCACATGCGTAGTACAGGGGTGCAGAGCGCATGCGTGGGCCGGGAGTATGGTATCGATGAGCTATGGCTACCGAGGGCTACGGCGGGTCTGGCGACGGCAGGACGCCATGCGTGCGACTGACCGGCGCACTACGCTCCCTCTCGAACAGAATTTAATTAAGTCATTTGCTTGCAGCATCGATGCGAACTCGAACGCACTCAAGGCCTTCGACTTATTTTCTTGTCATGCGATTCTGCAAGTCTCAATCAAAAGAGCAAACGTTGACTCATTTGATATTGAACTTTTTAACATTTTGACGGAAGTTCATTCATAAACATTAGGTAGGAAATCATTAACGCATGTTATTAATGAATTTGAAAACAGATAGATGTTATAGATCAACCGATAACATAACTAACCTTTAATTTGAATAAATGAATCAGTGCCTATTCTTGGATTAATGGCAGAAAAATAACGTTGATTTTAGCACGCGAAGGAGTTTTGGGCGGTCTGTGTCAAGAAAAGTTTCCCTATCTAATTTTGATATGATCTGTATGAAGACAGTAAATGATAATAAATAAAGTATCATTTAAACTGATTATATATGATAATCTATATTAAATAATACTTTATTTAATAATATTGTTAACTATTAAGTTGTTTCAATACACCTTCATACAAACGCCTACCAAATTATACACCGACAATGTAGTGAGAGTGTTATTGCTTGATCAAATTTGCCAGGCGTTTAACTATCGACTAAAGTCAAGCGTTAAACGCATATAAAAAACAACAAACAATGTTTATAATTTATCATATTGTCATGACAATTATTAAAAAAAAAAAACAAAAACGTTAGGATTAAGGCACGTGACATATTATTAATCGTATTGACATTGCCAAAACTGGTTAAACAGAAAAAATAACATATTCTCAAGTCTGAACAAGTTTTTGATGATATTATTTTTGGCCCGGCCGAAGTTCAACGGTCTATCCAGTTGATTTGTATCATCATCGCGAAAATTGACAATGATGCAAGCTACGATAATAAGTAAACATTATTATTCTAAGCATGCTAACTTCTCGTTTGATCGAATGGTTGTGAAGTCTGTGAACTATTGTTACGTGTGACGAAAGGAAGTTGCTCACAAATTACTTTAGGAGTGCTAAAAAAAGGTGTGAAACTTTTGAGTTTTATAATAAACTAGCTGCTGCCTGCAACTTCGTTCTCGTGGAAATTTTGATGTGTTTATGGGATAAATTATAAATATAAACCTTCCTCTTGTATCATTCTGCCTATTGATGAAAACAAGCGTACAGAAGACGGCGGGAAGCGACTTTGTTTTATCAGTATAGTGTATCTAGATAGCTGTTCTTTACATTGTTGTATTATCTATCTAGCTATCTAGATTAATTACATCAATGTTGTGACTTAAGTATAATTATTGGTAAATGTTTTTTTTAAGTAATACAGATTAAATAATTAAAAAACTTGGCCACAAGAGGCTTCTTCGGTTACACAGGATAAAAGGAAGGTCCTTCCTGAGATCGAGAAGACACAGAGAGTAGTACTTTCGTTCACCGTCACGTTCTTATTGGCTGGGGTGTAAACCACGCTGGGTGTGTAGTCACAACCCCAATATGATAAATTGTGCTCCAAGGAGATGTCGGGCATGGTTCCAAGTTTTGAGATATTTTTCGAGAAAATACTGGAGAGTAATCGGTTTATTTTCTTTCTGACGGCACCGATAAACACCTAATCTACGTAGATCGGATCTTAGTTTTCAGCAGCTGTATCTGTTTGTGTTGAAACTCGTTATAGATACATATATAATATTTGCCTTAACCAAGACCTCTGAGTTTCAGCTCATTTGAAGTAAATAAAAACTTAAGTAGACATCAATTTTCATTTCTCATCAGATAATAGTCTTATATTGGAGTACCAATTTCGCCTTTTGCGATTATTTATAGGAATCAGCAGTAATGAACGTGACGTAAGCTGTTGATTGAAAACGATAAAGACCATAATTGTTAGACTTCGTTTAGATCTAATTCATTATGCGTCCACTTTATATTCAATAAAGCACCTAGATACCGACGATAAGATACTGGTATTGTACCTATTCAAGTTTAGCTTTATGTCATTTTCTTCATGTATTTAACAAAAGAAAAAAACCAGGGAACTGTTCACTTTATAAATACGATCAGTATAGAATATTCAATGAAACCAAATTACCTAATTGCACTTCCGAGCACATGTCATAAACGCAATAAATGAGAAATCTAAATAAAAATTACGACCAAATAATGGTTGTGCAACCGATTTGATAGCACACGACAATAAAATTAATAGCACGAAAGTGTGCAAAACGATTGAGAGCCTCCTACAACAAAGCTCCATTCACACTACACAACAATGGTTACATTATTTTACGGGCGAAAGCACTTGCGCAAGAGCATGTAAACGACGATTAAAATAATTAATGGTTAAACCTACCTAATGACTTACATCACAGAGCCTTCTTTGATCAGCTGTTATAAAGCTGTTTAGTCACTCTCATTATTAAAATTAACAATTAAAAGTTTGTTCTTGGTGCCTTTCCGAATTATTGCGAGGATGGATACCTATCTACTCAAGAAAATTAATATAGATAATCTTCAGTGTAGACCATGCCCCTATCAATATTGGACCTACACGTCGTGACATTAATGTAATCAGTGTCCTATTTCAGCCAGAAACTCGATAATATCACGTTTGGTGCTACGGCGTAGCGCGTAGTCCTTCCCGTAGGCAGTCGTGCTACGAAACCTAATAATCGATTTATGATGCATAATTAAGTTTAGTATGTTTATGTTCAAGCCGGTCTATATTTAGATATTATTTAGAAATAGATATTTGTTCATTTATATGCAGGCAAGTGATCTCAAAAAATGTTAAGTACTCTACAATGCAATCTGCATTCATTGGTTACCAATCCAATGATTATTAATTTATAGTTTAATTTTCTCAGAATCAGCGATATAAATAAACAATTTCCTTATTAGAATATCAAGTTTCGAAAATTACTACCTTTGAACAAAATCCAATAACTGTGTCGTATTTTATAGTTATTTTAAATACTGTTGAGTGAAGTAAGATGCAAGCTTTGCGTACCATTGCATTACACGGCGGATAGCGTCTAGATGGGATCTCGTAGTTAATGGTGATGATGGCGTCTTGCAAGGAGCTACTATTCGCACGGTATGTATGGGCTATGTATGTATAGTATAGTTACTTACAAAAGTGTTTTGACAAATTCAAATTCCTCTATGGAGTGCGTTGTAAGTCAAAGAATAATTTTGGCGCACTACGACATTTCATTCAAAGCTACCTGCATATTATGGGCCGGATCTTCAAAAACTTTTATCAAGGAATAAAAAATGTGGTTTCAGGTTGAGTGAAAAATCGGCTCTGACTATAATTTGATTTATATTGCGGGGTTGCAAAGTTAAGTGGTACGCTCATACTAATTAAAAGGGAACTGGCATCGTCCTGACGTGATATGTCACACCTCGACAAAACCATGTGTCTCTGCGTGATCAAGCTTTACATACATAGGAATAAAATTGTACCTGCGTGTCTGCTAAAAATGGCAATTAGAACGTAAGTAAAATATATACGTTCGCATGTTATTACAGAAGAATGTTGAGTGTGCGTAAATTATGCATGATGTAGTAACAGTCGACCTTGATAATTATTTCATTCAGGAAATTGGCGTGTTTAAGACTCAAAGTGCGTGTTTAATAACAGCTGTTACCTATGATAGTCACAATGAGGGTGTGTATTTTTGTAGTGGAAAATGTTTTGATAAAATATTGATGCTGAATAATTCAATTTCATTTCTGTTGAACCATCTCATCGACAGAAAAAAACATGAGTCAGAAAAACTAAGTATGGAATACTTTACGAAAAAAAATAGATTGATAGAATACTCTTTATTATCCATTCAAATTTGAGGTACAAAAAGTAGAGATTTTACATAGGATGACACAATGGACGGTCTTATCGCTAAAATGATTGATTTTTATTTTCATAAGTTGCGCTGAGCTATTGTACCTATTGGTCAATAACTTTTGCAAGTAACTGTACCAAACCTACCCGTACCACGGTACAGTCTGCAACAGTCTTATCTTCGCATCTGAATAATAAGTAGGTATGCTGTATTGCTGTTCTGTTAGATAACAATACACAACATGGCGACGGGTGTACACATCCATTCATTTTGTGTGTCCGTAATTAACACCTTCGACTTAATTCAGCTTTACGTAATTGTGGGTATGTATGACTATCGAGTGACGGTGGAAACTATTTATAGGAATAGACATGGCGTAAAGGTACGAAGGGCGTTTACATACATATAAGAATTTACGTCTTTTTTTTAAGTTATAACTTCTTTAGTGGCGTTGTGCACTTGTTGATGGGTGGAAATGTTAAACTCGCGTCAGGTCACGTGTCCTGATCGAAAATTCGTAAGACGGATTGACATTAGGTTACGAAGAAATTTGAACTATATGACATCTGTCATTGAGTTTGGGTTTCCAAAACTGGATAATTATCTTATGCACAAACAAAACCTTCGATTTCTCCTAAGAGGTAAACTTTTGTAAGACGGATTGTAATAGTTCTGAAGTGTTAAATTTTTAATGTAGTATAAACTGTCATGTTTCAGTACGATAGGGCAAAAAATGAATATTGTTTACCACATAAATGATAGTACTTTATACTGATAATTAAAGCAATTCGTGCAAAATTATTCCCTAACATTCCAAGATATCAAAAATGCACAACGTTAATATTCAAGATTTCACTTCTGCCGGCACTCCCGGAGTGCAACCCGTTTTTTTTATTTACCCCCGATTTTGCTACCCCAATGGTTGGAAAAAGCTAAGTTCTTGTTGAAAGTACAGAACAAGCGTTTAAAATAGTTTTTAGCTAAATAACCGGAAGTTAGCAATATACAGGCAAACAGACAAACTCTTCGTAGCTCTATTCCACTTAAGGTCGGATCTGGTTTCCTCATTTTCTGGCGCCAGGACAATCTTTCCTGGGTTGACGGGTCAGATTTTCCTCCAATAGGAGCTCCGTCATGCTTAAATAAACTACTTACCTTATTAAAAAAAAAGCAAATGAAAATACTTGATAGTTAATTCTACTTACAGGAATGTGATATTTAGCAAAACTAAGGGATCCGGTGTTATAATTACTAAACGACTTCTAAGTAGGAAAATGGTAAGTTATCATCTGACTTGAGTGACGGTTTAGAGCAGGATGCTGTTATTAGGCGACAGGATGATGATACAGCTGTCCGTAGTGCCCGTACTCTTGACGACAAGACATTGAAGTACTTATAAGTATAACTTACGTTGACCGGTTTCATCCTCGTCATGTGCCTGCCCTTGCTCCATGTTGGGGTCGGCACAACACGATTTTTAGGGTTCCGTACCCAAAGGGTCAAACGGGACTCTTTTACCGAGACTCCGCTGTCCCGTCCGTCCGTCTGTCACCAGGCTGTATCTCATGACCTGTGATAGTTAGCCAGTTGAAATTTCTATAGATTATGTATTTCTGTTGACGCTATAACAACAAATACAAAAAAACAGAATAAAGTAAATATTTAAGGGGAGGGCTCCCATACAAAAAAGTGATTTTTTGCTCGTTTTTATAAATAATGGTACGGAACCCTTCAAACGCGAGTCCGACTCGCACTTGGCTGGTTTTTTTTTCTACCGTTCTCCCCTGTCAGCAACATAACATCACGCCTGTCCCGAAATCCCGAACCCACATTTCATCAGTTATGTTTAAGTCCCAGGTAATAGGGGGCGAGGCTATTGCCATCAACCGGGAACAAATCCAGACTTCGTCAACCTGATGGACCTCGCTGCTCAGCAATCGCACTTGCAACCACAAGACATCCTAGGCTATTCCTCATTCCTCCTATTTCCACATTCCTCACACAGTCCATCTTTTCTTTGGTCTTTCCAGTGCGTGGACTGGTTTATAGACTAACTAGTTGTTCCGTGCAACTTCGTCTGCGTCACATTTTCCCCGTTTTCGCAACATTTTTCATTGCTGCTCCGCTCCTATTGGTCGTAGCGTGATGATATATAGCCTATGTCCTTCCCCAGGTTGAAATCTATCTTCTTGCCAAATTTCATTAATATCCGATCAGCCGTTTCGTCGTGAAAAGGTAACAAACAAACTTACTTTCGCATTTATAATATTAGTTAGGATGTATTTTTAGAAGTTTGTGTCTGTTTACTCGCATTTTCCTAGAGCTAAATGATAGCTCAAAAGCTTTAGGTTAGGTACTCGAAATGCCTGAGATGAATGACAATTTAAATTTACCGTAATAAATGCCAAGGTGCTTAAGTAGGTTTAACGATAAGCTTTATATAATTTCCAGCAATTCGGTGTGATATAGCTTCTCCGTTATTTTAATAAGCTGTCAACAACAGACATTGAATAATTACAGCTTATAAAAACTAGTAAAGATTTGTTTTTAAGTTATGGCTGAAGAAATATTCTATGTTAGCGTAAGTTCTATATAATCGCCGTGTGTAAATAGGCAGAATGTCTGAGTTAAATTAGTGTTAGCTAACTACTTAACTTATGAAAATGATCTAGACTTGCACTTACAACGCTACAAAGACAGTTTAGACCTAAATATGTGCAACTTCTAGCTACCAATTTCCCAAAACCCCTCTTATCAGTGGTTATTTTTTTTCTTTTCTCGTGAACTGCAAACCTAGCTCACGCCTCGCAGCATGATTTAACATCATCAGATTAATAAGATCTAAGATAAGATGTGGTTGCTGATTGTATTATATTTTTTCTCCCGTCGTCGTCGCGTGCCTACGTGTGCTACTAGAAAATTGTTATTGTCATACTTAATTTTCTCAGGCTTCGGTGAAACAAGATTTATTTGAAACTCAAGTTAGTAAACGTGTTTTGGATTAATATATGTAATTATTTATATAAAACTTACAAGAAGTGTGGTGGCCATTAATTAGGTGTTTTTTTTTGCTGCGGGTGTCATGTTCTGAAGGTGACTTTTTTGTAATTATTGATGTTATTTCCTAGAAATAATTAATGATGTTTCTTTGGGCCTCAGTTTGTTTATTAATATCTGTGAAATCATAAAGCTATCGCAATAAAATTATATTGGAAATATAAAATCATCCAATAATTGCCAAGTTACTGTCAAAATTATTACCTATTTCACGTTCAATATTATTGACAGTGTTCAAACCACAGCAAGTCCTGTTACTCAATTTAATTGGTACTTTCTTTGCTATCAGCGAACATTCGCTGCCTCAATAATTTAGTATCTCGAACTAAAACAATAAGATAAAGTCACGCACATAATATTTCCTAGGTTTTGTTCTCCGGGTTCCTAGGATATCTAGAAACTTGTCACCTGGCTAGCATTTCGAGTAGTTCCGGAGAAACTAAGTGAGCATTACGTTAGATTTAATTACGTCATCCATTATACTTCTAATTGTGAGTAGGTAGACATAGCTTAATGTACTTGTACGTAGATAAATCATAGAACAATACAGTAGGTTTAATAAAGCTAAATGATGCACATGTTTTTACAGTGCAGTTCATCAATCAACAAGGAATAAGGCCAAGTAATCAGTTACTAAGTTTTATATAATAGTACTTGTAATACTTAGCCAGTAAATGACAGGAAATTATTTGTATGTACATTAATAATAATCGACTACACACATTATAATATTATGCAGGTTTGTTATTGTGGAATTTGTCATATATATATAACAAGCGGATGTCAATACTTTTTTTCAAGTATCGATTTCCTATAATGGTTACATGTGGGTTAGGTATACGTATGGACCCGCTTTTGCATATTTTTATATAAGCAGATATATAAGAACATTGAAATTTTAGTTTAAGAAGCAATAATAATAGAAACCATTTTAAAGAGGCTGGTTTTTTGGCACAAGTCATATTTGTCTTTTTGAATTGTCAATTTTTTGACTGTACAACTGCGTATTTTCAAGAAAACTGCGGGTGTTGAAGATTTCCGTTTACTTACACGTTATGTAATGCCGTTACCGTTATCGAGTAATGTTATTACTTAGAAGACACTGACGAGTAACCGACATACTTCCGAGAACAGCTAGGAAAGTTGTCAAGAAACTAGGTACCTACCTACCCACATAATGGTGTTTTAGAGGTCCGTTCTTTAAGATAAAAAAGTTACCGAAAAAATATCTAAATTATACCCAGACATATCGTCAAACAAAATAAATGGAAATACATTATATTTTCTACATTCCGAAGGCTCTTAAAAAACTAACAGGTAATAAATTAAATAAATAAGAGTAGTATAATGTTTAAAATCAATGCTTATACTTTTTTTTTTTTTTGCGGATGGGAAATCATCAAATGACTTCTCCCGCTCTGGGCGGAGCGGGAGGGAGTGTCAGACTTGTACTGACTAAAACCCACCCATGTTCCTTCTTCGCCCTTTGTGTTCCAGGGCCGCGGTATCTCTTTCGAACAACCCGCAGCCCTGGCAGGCATCGACCCTTTCGGACCCCTTCCGGTTTGCTGACATCTCCTTGAGGCGCGCGTGGAACACGTACGCGCCGTCGACACGGCCTGTCGTCATGAGACGGACGGACGGTGAGCTAGCCCATTACTCACCGTCCACAGGCTCGCGCCTACGGTGGCCGGGGGCCACTGGTTGCCCCCCGACGCCCGGGGCGTCTCCCGCGGCGGCTGGGACGTGAGGTTCTCTCCCTCTCACGTTCCGCCACCTCCTTCGCTAGCATGACTGCTTCGCAGAAGGAGGCGACGGCTTCCCATTCCCTCTCGCTCCGGACCATGGATTGAACCAGGGCCGGACGCGAGAGGTCACCGCCGCCAATCGCCGCTACGAGGACACGGCGGCTCCACCATGTCCTCCGGTCGATCCTCGCAGTGGTAACACCCGGGCGTTTCCTCCCGCCTCTCATTACAAGCCTCACTCAAGGAACAAAAAAAAACTAGACTGGTGCAATGCTTATACTTTACAGTACTATACTTTAGTACGTACGTAGCAGATTTATTATAGGTAAAATCAATTTCCCGTCCTCAAAAATCCCGTATTTGCTGTATCTTCTAGTCGTACGAACGCGGGCTTACGAGCACCCCTACGCCGCATAACTGGTCAATATAATAATCTTTTTGAAAGTATTGACATCTTTGCTGTACCAAAAGGAAAATTTAAAGGCCCTTTTTCGCGGAATCATTTAGGATTGAACATTGAAAATTTTATTTTTTCTTTCATCTCTATTACTGAAATTCTTGTATCTACTGTCTTTACTTGTGCTTTTTTTTTCATTTTTAATTTGCATGCCTGTTTAGTTTGATAAATAAACACATTATGTAATTTTATAGTACGCATTGAATTGTAAGCTAACATCGCATTGTTTTTATAACTAATTGTTTTTACAATACGTGGAAAATGTCGTTGGTTATACATTTACTCAAACTACCTGTAATTCTGTGTAATACTGTAATGTATTACACAGAATTCTGTGTAACCGTTAGTTTTCCCAAATAAAAAAAAATAAAAAATATGATTGCCCTACGTTTAACAACGTCTAGGTTGCTGTATAATGGTTTTCACATGAAACATTTCATTAAAGTTACGAGGAAATCCGTGTAAAATAATTAAGTCGAACTTAAAGTTATTGGAAAAACTTTCCAACGCTTATTCTAACGAATAATTGATTTGATGGCGTAAGCAATGTAACATTACAATTAATATTTTTTTTGTTAATGTAGGTAACCTAAATGATGTTCCACTTTCCCGTAGAGTCAACTATGAATCATTAGTTCCTCTTCGCGGCTTAGACACGAGATACAAATATAAAAGCATATCTCTCCTAAAGAAAATCTTCTTTAGGAGAGACATGCCATCTTTATAGATTCGAAAAGCGAATGGGGATGGTGACTGTTTTTTTTTCATTGTCTATCGGGTATATTATTAAAAAGTATTTGACACGTATTTTTTCTTTTTTTCTCGTCATCGTAAAATTACGGAGATATTTTGAGTTGAAATGGCGCATGACGTCACGGCTAAGTAAATTTTATACCTAGTTGTGACGTAGTGAGCCCCCACTCTCCAACTTTAATGCGTTTTAACTTAGTATTTTTTTTGTTAACTTGATAAAACAAAAAATACGTGTCTAATAATTTTGTATTAACTGATGACGGACAAAATAGAATTTCGTTTCTGTCATCATCCCTAATATATGCGTCCCTTTGCTATATCGTTTACCTAAAACCCAACAGAAAGTCAACGTCACCACAAAATAACTAAGGTAACAGATATAGCACAATTTTCACACCCATTTCGCTTACATAACTAGGGCATGAGCAGAACTGTAAATCACGTTACCACTAACTGCATGGGTACGACTAAACGCGGCAGTTACCTGAACATATAGTGTTGTGATGCAACTATGTGCATATTGTGCATACGGAGATGGGTACCCAGTACCCAGCTCTCGCCAATTGAACACGTAATCGATATGGAGTATAGCTATGTGTGTGATTGTTGCTCTGAAGTGTGTGGTTGTTTTTCATAAAACATGACCTTTTATTGCCACATCAGTTACTATAAAAACAGGAGGAGCTCGTGGCTAAATAATACCAGCCACACGGGTCCATCTTTAAGGTTAAGCCGTGCTTGCCGAGGTAGGTCTGTGGATGGGTGACCATAATTATATACCAAATTTACTCCGTGCCTCGGAAAGCACGTTAAGCCGTTGGTCCCGGCACTCATTTGTAGATCTTTGACAGTCGTTACGAATAGTCAGAAGCCAAAATTCTGACATCCAGTCTTACTAAGGGGTATCGTTTTACCCAAAGTTACTGGGTTGTGGAGGTTAGATAGGCAGTCGCTTCGTGCAAAATACTGATAATCAGCTGCATCCGGTTAGACTGGAAGCCGACCCCAAGTTAGTTTGGGAAAAGGCTAGGCAGATGATGAGTTTCTATAAAAACAGTACAAGAGTATCGTATTCCCAGCATTCTGGTTTCAAAATGTTGGGGCGATTGCATTGTTTCGTAGCAGAGCCTGAAATGTTCACTGAAAAATATGAAACTCCATTCATTACAAAAAGAGTCCCTTTAGATCAATGGATACAATTTGCCGAGATCCTTGGCTAATTCAATCCAATCTCGAGATCGGTGGAGACAAACCCTTTGTAACCCTTCTAGTTTCAGGTAGTGCACTTTAAGTTTACTGTATAGGTCTATACGAAAATGATATGGTATCGCGTTGCCAAACTATTACGTATCTACATAAACTACTTTCATCTTCTTACTTTGTGCATATTAACAAAAGGATGTTAACACAAGTACCTATTACAGAACCAAAACAAGTTGCATAAAGAAAGTCGGTGATTATCCCAAACATCTGATAAGCCCACATTCGGTGATTAAACGTTCGAAATTCGAAGGTTGTCTTTACTATCACAACCCACATCTGAATAGAGGATGAAATATCACCAGGAGGCATTGCAATTAGAGCGTTACTCCTACAACCGATTATGTAGTTCATACGTAACTAAATCGATTCTTCGTGACTCGATCACTTTTGTTTGTTTAGGAAGTCATTCGATTGAATGCGTTATCGTTAGGTAAATTATATAAATTATGTATGTTATTTCATAGTGCTCTCTTTATTACGGTTATTTGAACTGTTGCAAATGGTTTTATGTGAAGTGTTTCTCGCATACCATTTCGTGATTATGGAGTCGAATTACTTTCTATGTGATTGCGAAATCTCCAGTTTCAGATTTTGTAGTCATGTGTACGCTGGTCGGTGTCCTTTAAAACTCAAGTAGCCGTTAAAGTAAAGATTTAAAACACGTTTACTGTTTACGGTATGACAGTGCTCGTATGACATCATGAAATTACTCATGGTTCTTCTGCGAATTACTTTTGACACTCGTGATGGTTTATCTGTTGATCAGTAACTTTCAACTAATAAACATAAGTAGTACAAGATAACACATTCATTCAAAACTTTAAGTTTTTCAGGTACGAGACGTAAGAATAGTTTCCTTTTTTACTAAAGTTACTTTAAATACAAATTCCTGTTACTCCTATTTGATAAGTTTGACAAAAAAATAAGGGAAATAAAGATGGTGGTGGAATACCTTACCTCCTTTTTAAGAAGAGGTGTAAAAAAGGTTATGCGGTAATTTTATTGTAATCGATATAATACCTATTACTATAATAGCTATTACTTAAGCCTTTATAATACTTATAACACAACACAAACTCGTTCAACAGTTAAACGTATTACAATAGACCGGCCTCACAATAAAACCGCACGAGCTAAATCGATTCAAATGGCAGCAATTAATCAGGTTGCATCTATTAAGGCGAGCGCCAATAAATATGAATATCGATCGCACTCGTTTGCAATAAATAATCGATTGCGCAATCCTTGTCATCTGTCGCGGGGCGGCGACCTCACTATGAAATAAGTAGGTATATAACGGACACAACCCATGAAAAATAACTGGCAGTTAAATTAACTGGATACGTAATTGGATACAGGCATGTGGTTTAAGTGCTGCAGTTAAAATACATCTGCCTCAAAATGAAATATGAAAGAAGTTCGCGCGTCTGTTGGCGTGATGAATGAAAATGTTTGGACTGAATTTTGTGGAGCTTTTTGAGCTTTTCATCACTAATGCTTTTCTGGAAAGCTCGTGCACTTTAAACTAGCTTCCATATTTGTCTATTAAATAAATTTTACGTTATGGGGCATTTTCCTACGTAGGTATTGCAAACAAAAGTTCAGAGAAATATCTACACAATCCTGGTATGAAATTGATTCAAAATTGCCAATTTAAAATCTTGCCAGGTAGGTAATAGAAGCGCAAGTTCCTTGTTCACCCGGCGCAATAATAATAAAAATGTAGGCACGGAAATTGTTCTTGATTGCGAATTGGAGTAAATTGGAAATAATTACGGAACATCTTTAGCCATGTATAAAATAGAAAGTACGGGGTCATCATATGAATGTTGGTTTAATTTTGAAAATCGTTTTGCATCGAGCGATTAGTGAATATCGATTAATTACTCGTATTATAAATATAAGCAAGAACTTTCAAAAGATGTTGATTTATAGACGTAAACTGAAACATGTATTTAATTTAGGTATTAACATTTCAGTAAAGCATGTTATGCGTGTCAAAGTTCGAGACAGTCATTAAAACAAACATGGAGATTCGCGAACCCAGAATCCGACTTATAACACAATCAAACCCATTTTGACGTTTCGATTATTAAGGCCAAGTTATTAATCAGAAACTGCCAAATGCATTTACGAAGATTTCGGCACACTTTCTTTGAACAAAAAGTAGTTAATTGAATTTACGAAATTGCGATGCGATTCTCTTGAAAGGTTTATCGTCGGAACGTTTCGTGGTGTTGAAGCGTGTAGGACTTTTTGCGGACACTTTTAACTTATGTAATTAACCCGGTTTCATTTGCCATATTATATATCAATTATGTACACTTGCGGAAGTTTTACGCGACGATTTGTAATCATAGGTAACCGTTCTTTTGCGGTATCATGTGCACGTTTTTAATACTTTTTGATAGGCTATATAATCGTATTAGCTTTCATGAATCATTCCCTTTTTATTACGGTTTATTCTTACACATGTCTTTATTTGGATTCCATGATGTTTAAAGGCCTTAAAATAGGCTTAAAGCCAAGGTACGGGTTCAGACCCTGTGGGGCACAGAAAAAGTATAAAAAATAATGAATAAAATTAAATATCAATTTACAATTTTTACTTTTACCTTACTTTGTGTCTAAAACATTCGCTACGCGATTTTAGTTTGATATCGTAACACTATCTCATCATATGAATGCCTTATCTTGTACTACTTATGTTTATTTTCATAGAAACTCTAAATCGCTTTATCGCGCCCATCTGACGGGACACCTTGAAGCAGCATTTCAATGTGCATGTACCCAATGGTCTGCCACTGCTCCATTGACAATGGCCACTTCAATGGACCTGTTGTTCAGTGAAGAGATGAAAGTCGACGTGTGTCCACACTGTCGCTTATTTACTATTGTGTGAAGACACCATCAGGTAGATCAAGTGCAGGGAAAATAACATAATAGTTGGAAAATGAATGAATGTTCTCTCAACATATACATATATAATCCTACTTTTTTTCATGTAGCCCTTTCTCTTTTTCAGAGCAGAAAGCTTTAGTGAAATGCGGCTGATTGGCTTAGTTAGAGGCTGCCACATTTTGACCTACGAACCCAATTTACCCTAGGCTAAGCCGGCTTAACTCGATCTTTGGAAAACAAGCAATTTGGCTAGTACGACTTGAGACTTTTGCTAGCTTATAATCTAGCTTGTATGTGAGGATTGTGTTTGTTATACTCTGTCATTATTTCGAGGAGAAAAACTTTTCACACCGAGTATACCCCTATATCGGTAGGAGTGAGGCAACGGTACATTAAAACCAAATGTTTTTGTGGCCTGCCTCTACGACATGTCTATTTACCCAAAATGAGTAAATATCTCGCATCACCGGCGTTGTCTTCATGCCATGAAGGTCGTGATCAAAGTTCGGGGCTTCTCAAGTTGTTTACCTTAGTAAAATATAATGTGGAATAACAACCACATTTATAACAGCAACATGAAATTAATAATAGCTTCTTGTACCAGTTAGGGTATTTAATTTAGTAATAGGGAAATAAACCTGCCCATAGTTTATTAATGGAGTGAAATCTAACATCGTGAGCATAAATCTAAAAAGGAATTAACTGCAACCAGTCCAGAAGAGGCTGTAAATGGAGGAATACCACATCCTATTACGTTCTAATTGCTTGTTTAACGAACATTCTTTATTATTATTTATTACGTATATGCAAAGTATTGCTACTCTTATTTTATGCGGATTCTAAAATAATTACTGCAGTCATCGTAAAGTTTAAAGTAAAAAAAAAGGTTTATTGCAGAAACTTGTACAACTTTTACAGTAAATCTTACATAGGGACCTCCTTTTAAGTAAATTATATATCTGTGCTAGGAGGCACCGCTCTTCAATTACAAATAAAACAATGGTAAGAATGGCGTACAAAAATAAAATACAATTTAAACAAGAAATTATAAGTACCTAATATCTAAAATTAAAAACATTACAAAATAAAAGTTTGTTGCATGAAAGTTTGTTCAATTCATTTACTTTTTGTAGTTATCGCTAAAGAAGAATCGGGAGTTCTGTAAAGATTTATTTATGTTACAAAATATGACGATAAAAATTACAATATATCGAAATTGTCTCTAATTAGTTTAGAACGCTGTTGATCGAGTCGATCCATCTTTAACCAATTTATGCTTCAATTGCACCAATATCAAATTAAGCACCAAAATATACAAGTGAATCTCTAGTGAAGGTAATACAATTGATACAACCAAACCAAAATTAAGAAGAAAAATACAGTTTCATAACACCATTTCACACGGAGCGATTCAAGATGGAGTGCATTATGTACTTGCTATATGTCAAGAAAAAAATAAGTTCTCTCATAAAAGTGTCTGGTTAGGCCCTGTTATGGGAGTGGAGTTTTTTGCGTAACCGACCAGTCGCTAATGGCGAAATATTTTGCTCTAGACAAGCATTTATTAAATATCCAGCTTTTATTATCTTGATTTTTATTTTATCGGTTGAATGACACAATAAAACTCACTGTAGGTATTGCATTTTTTCCGGTAAAGTATTAATATCAGTTTGGCTTTTGTAATATGTCTGGGACCAACAAATATGAAACGTATAGGAAATAAGTTACGAGTATATTTCCTGTAGATCTGATGGGGGAAATTGGCCACTGTAATGGTTACAGTCCGGTAATCTATACACTTACGTGCACTTGGCATTCTTCCAAATAATGTGTTCCTTTCTCTCTCTTTTCAGTTCTCGACCACAATTTGACTTTTTAGGAGTTGTTTGAAATTTCTTATTTCGTGTTTTACTTTTTGACCTAGATTCATAGGAAGTACAGTTACAATTATTAAAGTTCATGTTATTATCTTTTCGCCACGAAGGAGACTGTAATATTCTCTCAAAAACGTCCATAAGCTGCTTTCACGACAATTTCTTTGTTGTTCTGTTTTTACCCCGTTTGTACGTACCTTTGAGAGCCATTCGCACATCAAGCTTTCATCATGGTAATGGACGTTTTATTAAGAAAAGAAACTAAAAGTATATCAAGAGCAAAACAAGTTTTAGAACTAAAAACGAAAGTCTTAAGGATAGGGTAATAAAACGAATTATACAAATAACACGTAGGTTTAATCAACGTGTTGATTAAATCCTGCCATTTAAATAATGTTGATTGCGATTGCGTTCATCGTGTTTGTGTAGAGATGATGTTGAAACTTTGAAAGACGGCGAGATCTAATTAGTTTTTACTAGTCAAAATATATTCGTAGGTACACAAGCATTTGGTATTTTTCTGCATGGGTGATGGTTTGTAGAACGAAAGCGCACATTATCTTTCTAAAAGATTGAGCGTTAATTTCGTGTAATGATTTAAAAAATGCACGAGGAACTCGTGGCTAAATAATAACAGCCGCACGGGTCGATCTTCAAGGTTAAGCCGTGCTTACCAATGTCGGTCTGGGTATGGGTGACCATCATTATAGATACCGAGTTTCCTCCGTGCCTCGGAAAGCAACGTTAAGGCGTTGGTCCCGGCTGTCATTTGTAGATTTTTCGTTGTCATTTGTAGGTCTTTGGCAGTCGTTACAGATAGTCAGTGATCCGAAAGTCTGACAACCAGTATTACAAAGGGGTATCGTATTACCCAGTTACTGGGTTGTGGAGGTCAGATAGGCAGTCGCTCCATGTAAAATCCTGGTATTCAGCTACATCCGGTAGGACTGGAAGCCGACTCCAATAAACTTGGGAAAAGGCTAGGCAGATGATGATAATAATGATTTGATGAACCTATAGCGGTTACGCCGCTGTAAATACAAACTGACATAAGTATCACGATCACTGTAAAAGTACCCAACTATAACAACTTCCCGATAGCCCAACAAATACAAAGTCAAAGTTCAAACTAAGACATGTCCAACAATCACTACAATTCTAACAACTGAAACAAGACGGAAGGTGGTGCAAGTCGCACATTTAGAACGGAACTGATAAGCAGTACGTGATCACCCGCAGCCCAGGAAGGAAAGCAACCAGGGCAAAAACTAGGAAATTGATTTGCGATCGTGCCATGAATCAGCTGAGGGCACCGCGCCTGAACTCTGGCTGATAAGGAGTTTAATAACCGCACGCTTTGTAACAGAGGCTCGTAATGGTTTATTTGGATGTAGGATATTGTGTCGAAAGTCTTGTAAAGGGCAATAGAAATATGGGCCTCTCAGAACAGGATGCTGATGCTCTGTTTCTATAATTTATGATGAAGTTTATAAAATTATAAAATCACACACACCCACATGTCGACCACAAAATGTTAATTTCCGCAATTGGTTTTCCAAATCTTTCATACATACAAGGTGTTGTTTTGCATCCTCGTCAAAATTCTGGAGGTTGTAACAAAAGGCATAAATAATCAATTAAATTTACGGTATCTAGTTAATTATTAATAAACACAGATTTTTTGGTTGTTTGTATTTGTCCGTATTTCAGAATAACCCCCTTAACTTGTTTTAGGGAATTAGAAATTATTGAATAAACGAGAATCAGACGGTCCCCGTTTAAAACACGGGTGGTTGGTTCACACTTACCAATTTCCGTAAATAAGAAAAAAAAATACCTTCCCATTTTATTATTGATTCGGGACGAGAATCATTAGCATAGTTACCTCCTTGAATTTGACGAGGATGCAAAACAACACCTTGTATATGTATACCTATTTTTTACCCTTGTAGGTACCTATGGGACACTCCCTTGCAACTATAAAGTTCAATGATGTTTTGCAATAACATAACAGCCGCTCGGGTCTATCTTCAGGGTACGCCACGCTCACCTAGGTTGGTCCATAGATGGGTGACCGGTCTCCAGCTGTATCCGGTTAGACTGGAAGTCGACTCCACATAGTTGGGAAAAGACAGGATGATGATGTTTTGCAATAAGGTGGTTAATCCATTGATTTTGTTTAGTATGAAACTAAGGATGTGCCTCAAGCCAATTCAGATAAAATCACGATTTGCTAATGATTGCTCAACCACATCCTTCTTTCAACAATCTGTAACATAAGATCAATATTTCCTCTTCCGAACTAAAATAATAATTTCTATTTCTGAACACTGATTTGAAAGCCGAGATCTCAAACATGAGACACTCGACAGCGTTGTAATGTTTCAGCGCAGAAACAGCGATGAAGGGCCCGATCGGCGCGCGCGCAGCTTTCCACGTCCCGCTCCTCGGATATCTGTCCCTCTAGACATAACAAGATAAATCGACTTACATTTGAAAGGTAAGCAATTTGTATAGTTGTCTCTAGCGTGAAAGCGAAATCAGTTGTTGAACGTTTATGTATAATGTGGGTAGGACGTAAAATGCAGTAAATGTTCCTCTAGCTACCGAGCAATGCCAAGTGTGGGTGGTGGAATTTTCCGTACCGTTAGTGGATATAAACTCTATGGCGTATTCTATTACTAGAGAGTTGGCTAGCTGTAGTAATAAAATGATCCCTTATAATTTTACGTAAGACGAAAGTCTATGAGTAATATTTAGCTTTAATAAATTCTGGTGCTTATTTTGTGTGCAATAAAATAAAGTCTGAATACTAATGGAACTTACAAATTCTCGTCATAAAATCCCTTATGCTAATATTACTCCTCGATGTAACAGGCTCGCTTTCACTGAAAGCTGTAATTTCAAAATGAATTTATTCATTTGTTTAGTTTTAATAAATGTGGTAGTAATTTTACCTTTGAAACCGTGACTCTTAAATCTTATTTAACGACCCATGGTTTCAAATTTAAATACTCCTTTCTAACGTGATTTAATTTCATGATCCTCCCAACTTTCCCCACTCGGGCGCACTTGTTAACAATCGAGAGCTGTGGCCCAGGGATCGGTCACGAACGAGTGCCCATAGAGATGGCTCTACGACGGGAATCGAGTGATAATCGATTCGATACACTCGGGATAATTCCAGTCTCGGCACTAGCTTTGATCTTCGAACGTGAATGTCTATGGTGCCATTAAGAAGGTAAGTACCTTTGCATGTATTTGAAGCAGAAATATGCCATTATAGTGAGCGTGCATGATATGCGAGACGAGGCCTTGAAAATTATTACAGCTTTCGTTGCGAGATAATCAGGACAACGCTCCTAACCTGATCGGGCTTAGGAATTGCCTAAGACTGGCATTACATCAAAGTATTAAACATTCGCTATTGGTATTACTGTCAGTAAGAAACATTGGTTATTATTTTTGCAATGACAGGTTAACATGTTTTGTTATTGACGTGGTTTGAGTTGAACAGCTTACCACATAACTTAAGCCGATGAGTTTATAGCCAGTTTATTTAATGTCGCTGTTTCCGAGGAAAGCTAAATTTTTCTTTGTTATCGCTATAATTGAATTTTATTGTTATACTCCCTAATTGATATAATGTACTTGTTAGATAATGTTGTTAGATAAATGCAGAATATTTGCTAGTACACGGTCGTGGGAAACTTTCGCGCGTTGTTTACTATTGAAAGTCGACTAAACGACTTTAGTAACGTACAAATAGGTCTGATTAATTAGTTCGATACGTGCTTACACTGTCCGTTACGACGGACAATTAGATCTTTTATCTTCTTCCTTCCGACAGAATAGCTTGCAGTATTTAAGGCTGCGTTCAGGTGGTCGTGCGATGTCGCAGTTATTTTACAATCTCATCGCGACATCGCGGTTCCCTCACTAGTTTCATGCGAATTTCCGTTTACGATCGCCTAGATAAATGCGCTCGCGCGTCATAGCGCAATATCGCGTCAATCTGTACTTAGCCTTAATGTGAATATTTATTATGACAGCTTGCTAATCACAGTGCAGTGATTGTGCACTTTGTAGAATAGATACGGATCTGTGCGTGCATTACGCCTCTTATATAATCGTGTCGACATAACGTTTAGACTAAACGATTAGTGTCACTCTTGAGTGATACATCTATTAGTTCAGAGAGAGATGTTAGTCTTTCAGCAGTTCACACTGTATTATTTTTGACTGACTATTAGACTACGTTAAAAAACTTTGCTTACAAAAAATGGACAAACTTATCGCTGGTTTAATGCTACATAATATTGATGTTCAATCACTGTCAGTAAGTGCTCAATTACTGATCATAACATATAGCGTCTCAGCCTGACGTAATTCAAATGTTAATAAATTCACGTTAATCTCAATACCAAAACGTGGTAAATGTCAGAGCTAAATTATCGGAAAAGGGGTCAAATGATCGTACATTAGACTTTCCCCGCCCAGCGGAATGCGCGGCGCAGAGACCTGGTACTAACATGGAATGCTAACTTGTTATGCGCTACTTTACTTTTAAAACAACAGATGTATTTACATAGTTCTGATTGTGAAACCCGGAATCTAATTCGAATAGCAATAGGGTTGTCGGTTTTCCATTAACATGGATTCGGTTGATAGGAAATGTATCTTGGATTTGTAGAAATTATTCAGAGGAATTCTGTGCCGTATAACATTGTGCCTGTATTAACGAAGAGACTTATACACGGTATAAATCACCTCATCACGAAGCCGTCAACCAAGCATTCTGTACATGAAACTAAGTAACTTTACGCAAAAATTATTGCTGGGAAACGACTATTTTTGGGGGGTGTAAAATCATGTTTTGTGGTAGAACTCAATGTAACGCACTCAAAACATTGTGCTGATGGACGGATTGAATAGTACGGGGGTCGTGGAGGTGTTTAAAGTAAAAATCTTACATTAAAAACTTGTACTTTAAAAAATACTTGTCAAAAAGTTGGAACTTTGACCCCCAATATCTCCGTAACTAGAAGGTTCCCAGGTATGGTGTAGAATAAAAAAATGATCGCAATGACAGGGAGAACCAGTGCCTTTCGGCTTCGTTAAGAGGTGTTTTACACCATTTATAATGCCAGTTATGTTTTAGATCCCATACAGGTAGTAAATGCGGCAAATCTATTTATTAATCCAGACTCAAGTTGTTACGATTTATGTTTACTTAGTTAGTTACAACAACAGGTTATAGGTTGTATTAATTCATTCGTAAACACTACATAGCTAGGCAGGCATACATACTAAATGAAACAATAAAAGGCGCCTAATTAACAAAGCTCTGCGATCCGTCATTACGTTTTATGCTCACTAAACCGTCGTACAAACCGATTGTTAAATTGATTGTTTGCCCGCACAATAGCGAAGTAATTGATCGCTAACTCCGACTTCGACGAGATAAATCGAACTCAGTTGTTAATTAACGTTAAAATTAAACAATGCGATTACTTCGTTAGGTAATCCTTTCTCCGTCAGAATTATAAAACTTTGAACATTCGCTTTTCAATATGAAAATTGACGTGCATTTGAAATCGCACGTATTATGTAAATGAATAATCGTTAAATGCTCTCCAAGTTCCTTGTGCCTGTGGCTTACAGAACGTAATTACTAATAACATATTAGGTGTCTTTATGAACATTTGCAAGAGACTTATTCAGCTGTCTGAATAGTATTACCTAACTTATTAAACTTATTTGTCTACACTCTCTAATTTTAATGGTTCTTATGCTGATGAGTCGATGTTTACACACAATTAATTTTGAATCGAAATGAGATATTCTCTATGACAGATACAGGATGTATTCTCATGAACGCACGTGTTTGTACAAAAAGGCATGCGCGCGCAGGCACCTGCCAACACTTTCTTCCGGATCAATGAAGTATTAATCAACCAACCACCATCTGTCAAAATGGAGTCTTCAAGCCTTCTCACCAACTGTCATAACTGTCATGTCCTAGTCAAAACAATCTCGGCAAGTACATTACATTCGCTGACATGAATAGCATTTGGTCACCCTAATAAAAATGTATGTAATTTCCAATTTCGATTATTGCCACAATCAATGTGAAAGTCGCCTTTCTATCGACTTTTTTTAAGTAAAGCATATCTCACATGGATTGAGATGTGTTATGTTTTTTTTTTTATTTGACATGCTGTCAGGTCGTGGAATACTCCACGTATGAACCTACAAGAGGATAATGACCTAGCGTGACGTAATGGTATGTTAACCAATTTTCTCACGTCGGCGTCGAATATATTTTGAAGGGAGCGGCTGGAGGAAACAGAATGAACTTTTTAACTTTACGACAGATTACGAATAAGATAGGAGCCGTGTGTGAGTCAATTGTTTTGGAAAGTTAATACTCAAGCTGAAATTTAATTGGTTGATTTATCACTAATTAAAAGTAAAATGTTCTCAAACGCTTCTCAGTGATAATAATCAACTATTCGTCAAAAACAAGTGAAGAAACAAAAACTCCTATGTGACTTTTAATCATATCTAATTCAGGAAACAAAACGTTGACACATGACATTGTCTGTATTTCCCATTTTAATTATAAATTTAATTATAACGAGTAGTAAAATATAATTTTATTAGATTATGTAATTAATTATTTGGCATACAATGGACCATAGCTCATTTGAAACAATGGGGCGCCGTAGGAACAGAGGTTGGCGTCCATTCATCACGGCTACACGCAAACAGTTGTTCCAGCTAGTTGAATTATAATCATTATTATGATAAACTGTTTTATCGTGGACCTTTGAAAGTTAATTAAAATTCTACCAGATTCAGGCGTCTTCTAATATTTCAGATTGAAATACGACCGTTCTAAGTTTATAGATGACGTTAAATTAAATTTACCATAAGACGTTCGACGAGTTCTCTATTTAAAAACCGAACTTACTTTATCACCATTCTTAGTGAAGACGTATTCTCAAGACCGTTATCATTTGACATACCTGAAACAAACAAAACAAAATCAATTAGTTCACCAACCAAAGCAGAATATATCTAACGTTCATTCAGCAAACATTTTACCGTGCACGGTATTGCGGTAAATCTTTTACTTGTCGATTCTAGATCTGTATGAGTTACGGCCCTATCTCCGCACAGTTTGTTCCCTAGAACTTTCATCTCCATTTTAGGCATTGGATATGGGCCTAGGCCCTAGTCTGACTACAATCGACTATTATCTCTGTGTTTAGAATTAAGTAGACATTTATTTACTTCCCATTATTAGTAGTGCAAGTTAAATGTGTCAATATAAATCTTTGTTTCCTGATTCGAAGTGGTGTACAGTGTGTTTGTAGGTATTGTTGTACCAAGAACTACTTTTAATGAAGTGACGGAGGATGAAAAGTGTAGGAGCTCAGATACCCCTAACGCCTCATGTCTCTATATACAAAATTTCGTCTTTTTTTGTGTTCGTAACCACCAAAATTGGAAGATGTAAACATGTCTGGTGAAGAACGTATAATGAGTAACGATTGTCCTGTTTATATTTCTGAGATATGAATAGAGTTGCTGTTAGGTAACAGAAACCATTTCAATGCATCTTTCTGTTATTTAATAGCATCCGTGCCACCTGCAGGAACAGACCTTTGTGTTAAGAGATCGTAGCGCGATTATGTCGTGACTATAACTTGATATATTCGTAACAACAACTTATTTTTTCAAGACATAATTCGCAAAATTACTGCCGTCGCCTTTCTACTTGAAGCTTGTAGACATAGCAATAAAGTTGGAGGTTATTCCACACGTCAAAAATATGGAAATACAACCTTCTATTTGGAACGAAAAAGTCAAAAATAGTATGGCAACTTTTTCCATATTTGAACGTAAAAACGAACATAGTAAATATTGAAATGGATATTTCATTTGCATTTGAAAATGTCTCCGTCTTTTACACAAGGACAAGTTGAGGTTTTAGTGAGGCTAGCAAAACGATGAAATTATGTAAAGTGCCTACCGTTAGCCTTGGTTGAGAGGCTAACGTTAGTCTCTCATACAAGTGCAAAATTTCGTTATGTATCTTTACTAAATCTTCGCGAATTGACGATTTGTTGACTAAACGGTATTTAATCGGTTTATAGTAAACATTGCCAAGATGATACATATTGACCCATTGTTTACTTTATATATTGCATTCATTAATATATACAATTGCTTGAGAGATGACTACTTTGATAAAATTTCTAAGTGAAATTCGTTTATAGTTTATTATAATTCCATTATGTCAATCTTATACACGTGGCAATCCTATTTACAGAACACTCTCCATGCTAATGTATGGGAATTGATGTCCATTAAGTCAATCACATACTGTTTAGTTATAAAGTGCCATTCTAAAAGTAAAGGTTTCTATTTGAAAATTACTTCTGAAATCGATGTCATTACAGTTTAAAGACACAAACACTTTAAACAACCTATACACAATGTATAACAACATTTCTTCAGACGACAATTTTCTTTCACCAAACAAAGCGTTGTACAACAGATGCCTAGCACTAAATAGATTTGAAACGACCATTACTTGGCCATAAGATTTTAGTGACACTTAAAGTACCTAAAGCGTTGTCGTTAAACTAAAACATTGGGTACATAGGCAATATGGGCAAGACTGCGCAAAACACACAACCTCTCGTGGTGAATGATGGTTATTTGAAAAATCGTGAGGTGTCGGTACTTTTAGGTCTGAATTACTTTGCGTTTTCGCAATTGTAGGTAATTTAGTATTCGAATAAATTACCACTTTGAGGCCCACATGCATAGTAAACGTTTGGTATGATTTATGAATATGAACTTTTAAAATCTTAAATTACATGCCTAGGTATTTCACATGTCGGTTATAATCAAAACTGTGACACTGTCTAATAATTAGACAGTGTCACAGTTTTGATTATTGCAAACTAACTGCTATTTAAGTGCAGTATTCCTAATAGATATACACGGTGTAAATCACCTCATCACGAAGCCGTCAACCAAGCATTCTGTACATGAAACTAAGTAACTTTACGCAAAAATTATTGCTGGGAAACGACTTTTTTTTGGGGGGTGTAAAATCATGTTTTGTTGTAGAACTCAATGTAACGCACTCAAAACATTGTGCTGATGGACGGATTGAATAGTACGGGGGTCGTGGAGATGTTTAAAGTAAAAATCTTACATTAAAAATTTGTATTTAAAAAAATAGTTGTCAAAAAGTTGGAACTTTGACCCCTAATATCTCCGTAACTAGAAGGTTCCCAGGTATGGTGTAGAAAAAAAAATGATCGCAATGACAGGGAGAACCAGTGCCTTTCGGCTTCGTTAAGAGGTGTTTTACACCCTATAGATAAACAAACGACGCGGTTTACGCATTAAGTACTCGAAATGTTTTCAGGAAACACTGAGCTCAATATTTCGAAATCCGGCCAAAAAGAGAAAACTCGAGTTGTTCCGACTTTCACACCAAGGTACAGCTCTAAAAGCAACAGTTACTTTAAAAGTATTAGCAGATGACTCAACTAGGCGTAATAACATGTCATCAGAACTCATAGATCCCGCACAATTGCTATCAAAACTTACCAGAATTAATAATGAGACTGTAATAACAGTTCCGACTAGCAATAAAATGTGTTAATACAGCGCCCGCGCATGAAGAAAGTGAAAATCTGATGCAAATTGGTGAAATTCTATCTAAGCAAATATTATATGACTTGCTGTATGTAACAATGTGTACCCAGGTGGTGAGTGACCTTGTAATTACATGAATATTCATGTTCGTTGCTAATATGGTAATGATTTGGTAACAAAAAAGTTCTATGGAATGTAAGCCGTCTGTGGTGAAGGAATGAGCCTAGAAGAACGGGTTGGTCTGGAATGTTAACGCGAATAGCAATAGATCAGTATTATTGCTACAGCTTTCTATGACGTGGAGGAATGCTGATATTGTATGGCATGATAAAGCTGGATAGATGTTTGTAGAATGAGAATTGTACGAATAAAGCGTTGGAACCAAGCATAGGAAGTGTCGGCGGGCTTCATAGATAAATGGAACCGCTATTTCATTATAACCATAACAGTCAGCAACTTGCAAGCGTTCAATGCAAATCGTATCCAGCCATTAGATACCGCTGAAGTCCGAAAAGCGTGCGTATACTAGTAAAGTATATGAATACAAGGTATCATTTTGCATCCTCGTCAAAATTCAAGAGGATGTCTCAAAAATCATAAATAATCAATTAAAAATAGGATTGATTGATTGACGCTGATTTTTTTGGTTTGTTGAAGTTTGTTAGTATTTCAGAATAACCCCCTTAACGTGGTTTTCCTTGTCCTTGTACCCTACAAGAAATTATCGAATAAATGTTTGAGATTGTTTATATGTATGAAAGCGCGGTTATAGGGCGAGGATCAGACGAGCCGCGTTTAAAACACGGGTGGTTAACCCTTACCGATTTTCGTAAATTAGAAAAATAAAAATTATCCACCCATTTTATTATTGATTTGGGACGAGAATCGTTAGCATAGTTACGTCCTTGAATTTGACGATGATTCAAAACAACACCTTGTATATTGAAACGCAAAGAAATATTACAAAACCATAAACCATGGTCTTTGTTAAATCAATTTGCCTATGAGTATATCTATTACGCTTTTCCATAATCGTCATCAATCAGATGACTTAACAACCACAGCTGCTGCGGGTACCGGACGGAAGTGACACCCGGACAACTGTCACTCACTGTCATAACGTAACATACCTAATGATGATTGATAAAAACAAGCACTTGCTACCAACTACTAGCAGGTGATAAAGGTTACTTTATCAATTAACAATTTCCACGGTAACCTTTTCTTCAAATAATTTTCTCTATCAAAACTTTCGTCAGATTTCTCGTTAATCATATTTGAAGCGTTTAAATAATCCTCCAATACAACAAGTTGCATAAGTATGGAGAGACGTAGATGTCGGCCGATGATATCAATTGATAGCACCTGCTCTATGAACAATAGCGTTCGTTCACTTTCGTTCGCGTCTGCGCAGCTCGTTAACATTTTCGTAAAATCGAACGCGAATCGTGACCGAACGAATGCTCGCTCCCTTTCGTCCGTGACGAGAACAATGATAGCAACCTTTGAGCTTTTAAAATTAAATCAGTTCAGACCTGGCGAGTAGCGTGTTCACGTAATTATTTCCCACGCTAGGCAACGGGGATTAATTTCACTAGTCATGAAGGAGTTTAACTTTCCTTAAATATACCTTACGTTGAAATTGTAATGATGAATATGCAATGGATGCAGATAGGATAAAACTCGTAAGAAGTTTATGTATGCGAATCTAAATAAAAATGTTCCGGCCTGGTGGTTCTAACAGATACTTTACATACTGTAATTTATTTCTTTGGTTCGATTTTTTAGCGCCTGAAAAGTGGTTGAAGTGGCTGAAAAGAGGATTTAAGAGGGAGAGAGAGGAATCCACTCGAAACAAAAGTGTAAATCGATAGAATCTCTACACATTTTAAGTCAAACAACTCAACTAACGCAAAATGGTAAGGGTAAAGGGTAAAGTTAACCCTTTAATAACAACGTAACATAGTCCACATCAGTCATTTGTAACCTATAGAAGGAAACAGCATCGACAGGTCGTGATCGCAACTTATTTTGCAATAAATCGTTCATGTAAAACGGTAAGAAACGTGGCCTTTAAAGGCCGTGGTCACAACGGTTGTATAATATTGCATGTATTATAAATTTTAATAAAGTGGATTATGGACCTGCGCAATCGCAATTGACAGGTTAAAGAAGCGGTACCTCATACTATAAGGGAGTTCGATGTTTAAAAATGATATAACAACATTCGTTAAAGTGAGGGTAATGATGCTGGCAGGTATATTGATGTACATGGAAAGTAATTAAACCTGTTTTCAGGTTGTGTATTGGTTTCTCCGTGAGTAGTTCCATAGTGAGGTAGGTAGGAATGCACACGACGTTTTAAGTGAAACTGATGTGATTCATCAAAGTATACTAAACCTACGAAGGTAATAAGACAAATGGAAATAGTAAATGGTGTCAAATATGTATGTTCTGAATCCAGATAAAAAATAACTCTTAATATTGAAGCAGTTTCTGAAAAATCTAAATTTTAAAGATGTCCCTAAAAAAAATACATGTCATAAAACCACGCCTGTAACCTCCGAAGGGATACGGAAATATACAGTACCCAAATGCGTGTTTTATTTGCGCAAAATAAACAGTTAACTTACTTTCTTTCTTACACGTAAGTAAGTATATCTCTCAATAACAACATAATCACCTCAATCGGTGTGTTTGAAGCCACAAATCGTAAGTAGGCACTTACACCCAGGATTATAAACGTTTGTAATAAGATTACCGGCCACAGAGTGCACCCTGCGATGAAATCTCGGCACAATCGTGATAGCCGAACCGGTAAATAAATACTAGTGACACGTTTATGTATTGTTTGTCGTTAGGCAGATGTTTAGGAGGTGTTCATTTAAAATGGTAGTCATCATCATTCTGATGATGAACTAATTATTTTATCTTTAAATTGTTCTTTTTGTTTTTAACTATGCACACTTTTAACGTGCACGTTCTTACATCGTTCTCACATAATGTACCATTTCAACATGAATGATGTAACCTAGGTTTTGTAACAAGATTCTGATTTAAAAGAGTGTCCATGGAGTTTCTTGCCCATTCTTCTCCATAGAGATCTACGCTTTAGAATGGGCAACTTCAGTACTTTCACAGTTATTATGTCTTGTGACTGGGATTGTAGCTTCATTTTTATTGATTTTCGACTATTCAAAAGTGCCTGTAACTGGCTTACTTGAAATAAATGATTATGTTTTTTTTTTAATTTTGATGCCCTTATCCCGATTTATTTAGGGTCGCGCAACTTGACTTCTTCCATCCTTCACCTCATTCTTTGCCATATAATACTTTACATAATCCATGCATCGTTTCTTTGGTCTTCCTCTACTCTTACCCATCCACGTTAATAATCAAAACTTTTCTCACGATATTTTCCTGATTACTCCGCATCACATGCCCATATCAAGCAAACCAATTACCACACAACTTTTCAGTCACCGGCTACACTTTCAGAGTTCCTCTAATGTACTCATTACTAATAGGTAGTCAATACAGCCAATTATAATGTTGATTTAACTTTCATGGTACCAAGTAGGCGGAAAGTACAGAACGCCACCTGCTTCGGTCCTAACACACCTGCTACGGTACTAACACACCTGCTTCGGTCCTAACACACCTGCTACAGTCCTAACACACCTGCTTCGGTCCTAACACACCTGCTACGGTACTAACACACCTGCTTCGGTCCTAACACACCTGCTTCGGTCCTAACACACCTGCTACGGTCCCAACACACATCTTGCTTCTGCTTCGTCATAAATTTTAATTAACTAGTAGCTATACCTAGAGATATATTTATACGTAATATTTCCCTGTCCAAGTTAGGCAATGCAATCTCGTTCTCGCGAGATCTCGGCCTTTTTTAGCGAGATTGATCTCGAAATTGGCAAGATCTCGCAGTATTGTTATTCATAAACTACTAACCACGTTGCAGAACCTCAAATTATGAGATTGACTTACTTCGCTCTCTGTCAGTCTCTCCTAAATTATTGTGTATGCGCCTGGGGTGGTGCTCCCAAAACCTTACTCTTAAAGCTGGGAAGAGCTCAGAGAGCCGTGCTAAAAGTCAGTACCTTTCGACCTATCCTTTTTCCAACTGAGGAGTTATATAAGAACTGTAAAGTCCTCACAGTCAGGCAATTGTTTGTACTTAACACTGTACTGCTTCAGTACCATAAAACGCCCTACGAGGTAATTACCACAAGACGCAAAGACAAAATAGGCCATCCCTACCGTTCGCATTACTCCTTTACAAGGCACCCATGAAAGGGTTGGCCTAGCACCTTTAATACAAGTTGTCTTGTCAACTTAGCAAGGGTGCTAGAGTCTCCAAACGTATTAGTGTATAACGTCTCCATCTGTTTGTTTTTAATTTAATGTTGTTCAAAAAAAAAAAAAACTTTCGAGATTTCGCTTGAGCCCCAGTCTCGCGACCTTTGCATTCCCTAGTCCAAGTAGGACTAGGATCACTATTTTTTTTTATCTTTTTTTTTGTTGTGTTTCTCCAGAACATTTTCAATCTTTTCTGTTGAACTTCAGTATAAAAATTGACTTCCAAAAACTAATTTTCCTGTAAAAGAAAAGTTCAAAAGAAACCATATATCCTGTATAAGGAAGTAGGTATCAAATATTTCAAACAAATACCGGCTGATCGAAATATCCTTCGGAATATAATAACGTGTATGAGTCAGTGGACTATGAACAACGAAAATACACCAAGGTATTAAGTTTCTCACACTTACTGACACATTCAAATGATTTTTTTTTGTGGCTATAAAACCTTATCTGAGGAATAGATGATGCATTCGTTAGATATTTTACTAAATTCTGTAACATGATCCTTTGTTAGATTTTCGCATATTTTATACCACTTGCACACTATAGGAAATTTCACGGTCCCTGGATCGCTTTTCAAGCAAATATCACTTGTTCATCCGGCAACTTTTGGAGACTCAACATCCAAGCACCTAGCACTAAAATTGCGCGATCGGCCATGACACCGCATGAAACTGAATTTCAGTGATTAGTTATATTGAGTGAACACAAAGTGAGAAATTATGATTTAGGTATTACTTTTTAGGACTAAGTTAATACTCAAAAAATAAATGTTTTCTTTACACAAAGCGTCTTCAAACTGACCTACGCCAACACGAAATGTGATTTAATATGTTTGCATTCGTTTCATAATAGCACTCCGAAAAGGAATATTCTAGTAGATACCATTGTTAAATAGCAAAGGAAACAATGATAAACGAAATACATAGATTCCATTCATTCCAAATAATTATGTCATGAACCAAATTCAATTGATTCCGTAAATTCCAAAAATCCATTATGTAAACCAACAATAGCTATTCATTAGAAGTGCTTAAGTAGTTCGCAATTTATCTGTCTGTGGTTATTCATACATCAGTCATGCATCCTGCCGCTTCAATATACAGAGCTCTACGAAATATAATAAGTGAGTGTTGAGTTCATAGTTTTTATGTTTTCGTGTAGTAGTAACTAGTGTTGTGCCAATTCGCAGTGACCAAAGCTTTTGCAAGTTCGCGTTGATCAATTATTGAGAGTCTTGACACTGATTTAGTCGATTGCGTGATAGTTGTCAGCAATCCTGCAATATGTTTTCCTATTAAAATCGTGAAAAGAGATTATGGATGTGTTGTTAATCAAAGATAGATTTAAAAACATTATTATTTCCCTTACAGTTTCCATCGTGTGTGTGCTCACTATGAAAAGACACGTTGTCGCTTCGTTTTGCCCGATAAGTTACCAAATTATTGGACCAGTTTGTGGGACAGACGGTATAACATATCCGTCGATGTGCGATTTAGAAGCCGCAAGACTCATCGACGACTCACTGGATATCGCCCTCCTTAAACCCTGCAATAATTACTGCAACGAGAAATGGGATCCAATATGCGGCACGGATATGGTCACATACGCCAACGTTTGTATGTTTGAACATGGCGTGAAAGATAACCAAAACCTCAGAGTGCTTCACGCCGGGCAGTGTATGACACCACTTGGAGACGATTTACATAAAAAACAAGAAATAGATGTTAATGAAATGCGCCAGTATTATGTGCAAAGTCTTGTTAGATAAGTAATAATAGAATAAGTATATATAGATGTTGTTTTTTTCCTTAAAATTAAACGCTTAATGTGATATCAATGGTATTTTTTGCTAACCAAATGTTTGAGATGAAAGCTAGTTTCATCAAAGTCACCGATCACGTTTTATTTGTATTTAGTTACTTTCAACAAAATCGCGTTACTAACCTACGTAGCAATTTAAAAAAAAAAATTTATTAATAAAGTATTAATAGGGGATCGGACTGGGTAAAGAAAACGACATTCTATTTTGTCCGTCAGACAGGTAATACAAAAATATTAGACACGTATTTTTTGTTTTATCAAAATATCAAAAAATTACTTAGTTAGAACTCATTAAAGTTGGAGAGTGGGGGCTTACTACGTCACAAGTGGGTATAAAACTTACCTACATGTGACGTCATGCGCCATTTCAACTCAATATATCTCCGTAATTTTATGACCACGTGAAAAAAGAAAAAATACGTGTCCAATACTTTTCAATAAACTACCCGACGGACAAAGAAAAAAAAAAGTATTATCCCCTATTCAAGAGAATTTACTGATTTAAAAAAAAGACACAGAACAACATTTCCATGGATGATCTTGATGATCAGATCTTACGCGGAAATCATTGATTCGTCGATTGAGTAAGACACGCTATAATTCACTTTACATCAGAGAACGATTCATCTTGTCTAGTCATGATGAATCGTTTACATGATCAGCTTCTGTTGAGTAAATTTTACCATCCGTGCCCCGCTGAGTCGTGATTGAGAAACATGGGAACATACGAACAAACTGAGCAGAGTTGCAACACTGGCGAACGATTAAGTTCTGTGTGCGCACGCGAGGGTTGATAGTAACAGTACTACGGCTTCGTTACGTTTTGAGGAACACTATCCTTCCCCACATGACGCCGTGTGCTGTTTAGTATTAACCTGTCGCCTGCCATCTAATATTTTGACGGTACATGGAGGTATCGCGTTACTTGGTAAGCCATCTGACTTTAGAGCTCTTTTGTATGGATTTATTGTCCTACTTGGAAAATAGCTACCGATACACAATACACTTAACAGGACAATACATTATGTTAAAAGAGCACAAAGGTACTGCTAATTTCATAACAAAATTCTTCATTTTAAAATATTTTTTAGTCTTTGTATCACTATGTACCTAATTCTTTCTACCCAAGTTTGTCTCACGAATAGGTGGACTGGTAGGAATAGACTGGTCTCTGTACCTCTAATGTACTCGTTTATAACTTAGCAATTTATTTTATAGATTTTTACAAGTATGTATCAAGTAGTAAATAATATGATCAATGTAGGCAAAACCAGTTTCGATTCACTTGGACTGTAATTCACATTTTTTTTTTAAATGAAACAATTTTGTCAATACACTATACATATAATGTTAAAGTCACACAGCATAGTATCAAGTTATTTAGTTTCCATCTAAACAAATAATAATTAGGATGTTCAGAAGTTAATAATGCATAATAATTATATTTGTATACTTACGCAAATAATGTTCTGTTTAGTACTCAATTATTTCGATTGTTACTACTTAATAGGTAACAAAATTCATTAAATTATTACACGGTATGCATTATTACTTACACGGAGAGTTTTATTGAACAATTGACTTATTCATACGGCACCGAGTCGTACTCTAGTTAATTCCGGAAAAATGTTATTTACTGGTGAGTGAATTTTTATTTTAGATCTTTTAATGATGCAGATGGTTCCTCAAAGACAAGATGTTCGGATTTGGCGGGGATATTACATAGTGTATGAAACAATTATTTTATCTGTGACAATTATTAATCTTTTTACAGCTGTTTCTCAAGGTTTACCAAAAAGGTAGGTGTCTAAAATTCTATAATATAAACATCACAAATATGATATTTAAAATTAAAGAAGTTGCTATTCAAAAATTACAATTCAGTTTGTAAAGTACAGCTTTCAGTCTGAAACTACATTACTCTCATCTCACAATATTAGGACCAAAAAAAAACTCAGTACCTTCTTTCTGCACCATACCAGTAGGTACCAGACAGTAACTTATAGTATACAAGGTGTTGTTTTGCATCCTCGTCAAATTCAAGGAGGTTACTATGCTAATGATTCTCGTCCCGAATCAATAATAAAATGGGTAGGTAATTTCTATCTTTTTTCTTATTTACGGAAATCGGTAAGTATGAACTACCCGTGTTTTAAACGTGGCCGGTCTGGTTCTTGCCCTATAACCTCGCTTACACACATACAAACAATCTCAATCGTTTAATAGATAATTTCTTATTGCCTAAACCACGTTAAGGGGATTATTCTGAAATATTGACAAACTTAAACAACCAAAAAAATCTGCGTTTATTAATAATTAACTAGGTACCGTAATTTTAATTGATTATTTATGTCTTTTGTGACCACCTCCTGAAATTTGACGAGGATGCAAAACAACATCTTGTATTTTAACAGCTCTCTGCATGTTCAACAGGTGTAATAATACTGGCAGTACACATAACATTGAGTTCCGCCCGCCATGCCAATTGCCACGAAAGAGGCCCGATATGCGGCAACGACGGTAAGACCTACCCTACCATGTGCCAGCTGATCTGGGCCAGACAGGAAGATATAGACCTGGCAGTGCTGCATGAGGGAAGCTGCAACGGGAAGTACGCCATGTCGATGTTACAACCGGAACTTGACGATGGTGATTATAACAGTTATTCTTATGGTAGTTACAGTTTTGCACTATTGTAACTTTCCTCGGGTGTTTTAAATACGACTCAAAGCCTTACAGTAGGTACTAGATGGTCGTTTAGCATTAAAACAATTATAGTGTCTCCCTGTTTATTTGTTATTATATACCAGATGTGTCTGAAATTAAGCTTCTTGCACTCATTTTTCCACAATAAAACTAAATGTAATTTTATTATGACCCGTACACAATTTATCATGCCGTGTGAGTGACAAATAACGTGGAACTAACATGCGCTAATATTCGAATCCTGACATTACAGCATACAATACATCACATCTCAAGCAATATTATTAAAACGTATAAATGTCACAATCAAAACTGTTAGGGTCAGTTCACACCGAGACGCGACGCGACGTGACGCTGCGCGCACACTTTTAAAGAGCGATTCAAAATATAACTTTATTTTCTACACGAAAAGATACACATTTCGTTGTGAGAATTCAGAATACGTTGCGCCACGCTCGACGCAGCGCTGCGCGGCGTCGCGCTGCGTCGAGCTGCGTCGAGCGGCCTCGTGAGGTAGATTTCAGTAGAAATCAGAATACGTTGCGCCATGCAGCGCTGCGCCGCGCTGCGCCGCGCGGCGCTTCGCGGCGTAGGGCGACGCAGCGCGAAATCACTGGCCTCTTCAAGTATCGTCGCGTCGCGTCTCGGTGTGAACTGACCCTTATTGAGTCAAAACTACTTTTGACAATAACAAATATTTACTTAGAAACTCATTAGGTTGTTAGGTTTTTTTTTGTGACCCTTTAAAACACACCGTGTTATAGTAATTTTTTTCTTTATTTATTTAGGGACATTTATAACCGCAGTGCGTATGTCAGTCCCATCGTACCCTAAATACACGTTTATCATATCTGGGCCATGAACCTAAACAGACTCTTCGCATCATCGCAATTTTAGGTAATTAAAAGTGAGGCGTTCTCAAAACAAAAAAAATATAGAAAAAACGACATTTAACTTAATAAGGGTTTTGACTGACACCGGTCAAAAGTATGTTTGACTGTAACTTAAACATTACAAATGATGCAATACATGAAAACTCAAAACCAAATAAGTGTAACATATAAAAATAAATATAGTTATGAAACGAACTGAAACACGAAATATTCGAGTACTTGTTTTTCTATCATAATTCACGATTTCAAAGAAAGATCAAAGGACTAGACAAACACACATACATTCATAGGAAAACCATAAAGTGGTTTTTATTGCATCCTGGTAATGGGGTACCGCTTATCTTCCTCTCCAACCAAATCGGCCTAAATGACGGTCATCTGCTTTGCCTCACTTGTACTATATTTCTACCAAATAGGAGGGTGATAGCATCATCTGGAGTGACGAGGGTATGCCTAGGACGGCGTACTGTACTAAAGCGCGAGGGTTCGTAACGGGCGGCCGCTGCGATCAGGGGATTACGGTGTTTAATGGCGAAATCGAAGAAACGCTTCGAAAGACGGTTCATAAACTGAAGGACGGTGGGCATTCTAAGGTCTCCTGTTGGGTGGCCTCCTTTGGGCCCTATTATATTAAAAGATACATCTCCAACAAACTCCAGAAGCCGAAAACGTACGCGAATAAGCAAAACGAACTAAAGAATAAGCAAAATAATATAGCTGTGTTTTTATTCCAATTACCTACCTACTACCCACCCTACATACCTACCTACCAACTTACCTAACCTACCAACCTCTATCCCGTACGTTTAAAGTGAGTTCTGTAGATTCCTGGTGGCTCGTCACCAAGCACCCCTGAATGCGTATGGGCATTATATTATTCATTCTATACTAGTGGGCATTACCCTCTAAGGACACCACTGGACCGGGATGTTGAAGGCTTGTAAATAACAACACTATTTTTCTGAACTTTCTTCTCCAAAGGTTTCGGTTTTCTTCCTAGTTATTGCCACTTTGACAATTGAGTTGTGACTGACGACGGCCAACTCTCGTAGAAATCGGTGCGTCCCCTAGCGGGTTATGGACATTATCCCTGGGCCCGCGGATGCAGTGGTGTGTGGTGAATTTCATGACAATTCGCATCACCCCGCCGATCAGCTGATGTGACAAGTGTCAAAATGATGTTGAGCATACTGGTTATAACATAATAACAAACATAACTATAAAAACAAAAAAAAAAAACTAGAACAAAATCTTATAAAAATAGACTTTGACAAAGATTCACATAACAATTTCCACTATATCTTGAGTTCTGTTTGTCCTATAGACTTAATTCATATTGTACATTTCGTTTTAGACCTTATTCTAAGGTTATATAACAAACTTAATCATGGATACTTCAAAATGAAAAAGTCAATTTTCAAGTAACGTAATTATGCGTAGAACAAAAATAAATTTTAAAGTTTTCTGCTTCCGCCGCAGATGTGAATCGCGTCGGAATCCCAATTGGATTCCGACGCCGACACCATTAGTTATAACAATAGTCCAAATATTGTTCATTAACTCCCGAAAAGCTCCAAATTAAAGTATGATAGTGGATAACAATTCAATTTCAATAAAACAGTCGTTCGTTTTAAAAAGAACTGACTTTTGGCACTACTTGATAGTGATATTGTGATGTTGTCATGTGTACAAAAACCTCCCCACGATTTTTTGGGGTAATTAGAATTACGCAATGTAGTAATGCTGTTACTTGGATTAAAAAACACGTTTGCTAAAATATCAGTGACGATCAAGTAAAAGTTGATACTTTTAGCGATAGCTTTAGTTGTTGTTGAAGAAATTGGCTGTAAGTGAACAAAAGTACTCATTTGTAAGCTTACAGCAGCCAGTTTCTTATAACTTCGAGGAGGCTCGTTGTTACGGACGACGAAGCTTAATGTATTATATTTTAATCAAACATGACGTAAATATTTGTAATGTAAATAAGTTAAGGTCTAATAATAAGATGATTAAATAAAAACTCATTTGATATTAGGGAAAGCAGTAATTATGTCGATTAGGGTTTGTTTGATGCCCCCTAATACCTAATCCAAAGAATTGTAAGAGAGTACGAAGTACGATTCCAAGCACCGACAAGCACGGACAGGTTTCGACCTGTCGGAGGCACGCGTACACAACTTAAGCATGGTCGGCCGAAAGCATTGAAACCGCACTCCGTACTCCCACTACTTGCACCATGCGTGTAAATGTATATAAGAACGGGCGCTTGTTGCGAACGGCGCATTCTCTCACGACCACCGCGCGCAGCAAGCTACCCTGGAAATAAATGAAGAAAGAAGAAGTAATTGTTTTATTTAGAAGAATATTATACAGTCCACACCTACAGTTTTGGTCCTTCGAGCCGGATCTACAAATTGAACACGCGAAAAAACAGCAAATCCTTCAAGAAAATAGTGCAATAAATCAAGTTAACTTCAATATCAAGCTAATTTCAAGATCAAGATCAAGATAATTTCAAGAAATGAAGACCAGAAGCGTTTCAGCGAGGGAAAATGAATCGGAATCGGGCTACGATAGTCGAAGACCTAGAACATTCGAAGATCCGCCCAGGTCGCCGTCAACCACCGCGTCCGCGTTGCAGCACACTCCGTACAGTGCGCCCATGGCTGGCACCGACCCTGCCGCCCCCGCGTTCGCGACCGCGCCCCCCGTCACCGCCGTAACGGGGAGAGCTGCGCCGACCACGTCCGATAGCGCGCCCGCCGCGCCGGCTCCACGCCTCGTACAGGCGGGTAGAGCCACCGCGACCGCGTACGATTATGGCGAAACGCTCGCGACGCCATCCGCGTCGTGTTATCCAACGGTCTCAGCACTACGAACCCAGGATTCAGCAAGAACTATGATAGAAGCGCGTGAAGTGTCAGTGAGGGATACAGCCAGCACGATACGCTCCAGAAGATCGAATGGTAGCAACGTAGCAAGAGTCAAGAAGGCAGAATACGAGGCACAGAAGAGGATCGCTGCGATACGAAACCAGCAACTGGAAATTGAGAAGGAACTCGTCAGCAAGCGATTCGAGTATGAAGTGTCGGCGATTGAGGCTGAGGCAGAAGCCTGCGAAGAGGGCTCAGTGCATAGGAGTGACGACAGGGTGGACGAGTGGCTTCAAAGTATGGACCGAAGTCACCCAGAAATGACGGATCGGCTGCAAAAGGAGCAGCCCCCGTACCCCGCCGCCACACACACAGCACGCGAGACTGCCGCCTGCAACGAACCCGCCACTTGTGTCGACGCCGCTACGCCTGCTAGGAACGAATATCGAAGACCACGATCGGCCTCGCGATCACCTACAAGAGGGGAACGTCGAGTAGGAAGAGGAATTGAGCAACTCGCCGATACGTTGGACAAGATGATGCGTGTACGTCCGCCGCCACGACAAGTAACAGAGCTGCCTGTATTCACAGGGGCAGCCACCGAATGGTTACCGTTTAAGGCTGCGTACACAGACTCGTCGGGTGTCTACAAGTTTACAGCAGTCGAAAACTTAGCAAGACTGAGAAACTGCATCAAAGGTGAAGCAAGAGAAGCAGTGTCAGCGCTCCTGTTCACTGCGACAGACCCACAAGTGGTCATGAAGACACTCGAACAATACTATGGGAGGCCAGAAATACTCATGGATCGAGTGATGGAAGACTTGAAGAAACTACCTCGACTCACGAGCGTGGCCAGCGATTTGAACACGTTCGCGGTTAAGCTACAAAACATCATATGTGTTTTATCGAATATGGACAACCGCGGATATATATGGAACCCAATGTTGGTGCGGGAAGTCATAGAGAAGCTAAGCCCACACATAAAATCAAGATGGTGCGACTACGCTGCGGAGACAGTTGTATCGTCGCGTGAACCCGAGATTATATTATTGTCCAGGTTCCTGATGCGAGAAGCCGACAGAGCCATGAGGTACGCCTTCACGAACACGACGACTGCTCCTGCTCCGAAGAAGGAGACGAAAGGTGCTCCTCAAGCGAACGCCAAGAAGAGGACAAGCAGAGAGGTAGTCTACACGACAACAGAGAAAAACGATGAAGCCAAGAAAACGTGTTTGTGTTGCGGCAGTGATCACGAAGTACCCAAGTGCACCAAGTTTCTGAAGATGAGCGTCGATGACAGATGGCAGTGGGCACGCGATAAGCAGGTATGTTTCAAGTGTGTTACCAGGCGCCATCGACGCGACCAGTGCCGAGCCAAGCGATGCGGGAAGGAATCATGTAACCGCCCACATCACGCGTTGCTGCACAGAGAGATGAAGGAAACAACATCGACTGAAAATAAAGAGAAGACAGCCGAAGTCGAGAACCAAGTAAAGGAGTCCGTGATGACAGTCTCCGTGCCGAGCGGAGCGCCGCAGCAAGTGCTATTAAAGATGTGCCCCGTGATACTCAAAGGGCCCGGCGGCCAAGTATTAACATTCGCATTAATGGACGAGGGCTCGACTACATCACTTGTCGACGAAGAACTGACACGCCGTCTAAAGGTGAATGGACCGACATCTACTCTACGAATACAGGGTGTGACGTCACAGCAACACGAAGAATCCAGCCAAGAGGTCAAGATTCAAATACGTGGCCAGGGCGGTGAATTTCACGAACTACGTGCGAGGACAATGAAGAACTTGCAGCTCCATGGTCAGACAGTGGACAGGGCGACGTTGATGGCCTACCCACACCTCCAAGGCATACGAGAGGACGCGTTCTTCGAGAAAGCCATACCGAAAGTACTGATAGGTGCCGACAATTGGCATCTCATCGTCACACGTGAACTACGCATGGGCAAAAGGAACGAGCCTGCAGCTTCGCACACCGAACTAGGATGGGTGATCCACGGCACCGCGCCGCGCGCCGCGCTAAAGAAACGAGAGGGACAAGTAGTACTACACCTTCACGACGTGTCTGTTAAGGGACAGGCAGAAGATATACGTCGCGTAGAAGAGCTTGTGAAGTCGCATTTCAGTATCGACGCCCTGGGAGTTTCTCTGACCAAGAAGGTCAGACCGGAGGATAAAAAGGCGATCGACGCGGTCTCAGGAACAATGAAGAAGATCGGCGATCACTTCCAAGTAGGATTGCCGTGGCGTGACGAGGAAGCGTCAATGCCGAATAACTATAGCTGCGCGTTGAAAAGGCTGCGAACAATGGAGAAGAAAATGGACTCGTCGTCGCACTTTGCAGCACAATATAGCGCACAGGTCAAGAATCTATTAGACAAGGGTTACGCTCAAGAGTGTAATGGAAGAGAAGATGAAAACAAGAAGGTTTGGTACCTACCACACTTCCCAGTCGTAAATCCAAACAAGCCAGGCAAGATGCGTCTAGTGTTCGACGCCGCGCACCGCTACAGTGGGGTGTGTCTGAACGATTACCTGCTGGAAGGGCCCGACCTCCTGCGACCGTTACCCGGGATATTGTTCCGATTCAGGGAGCGTCCAGTGGCCGTCACCGCGGACATTCAAGAAATGTTCCTGCAAGTGAAGATAAGGGAACAAGATCAAGCCGCACAGATGTTCCTCTGGCGAGGCGAGGAACGTGACCAGCCGCCGAGAAGGTACAAGAAGACATCAATGGTGTTCGGAGCGTCGTGTTCTCCTTTCATCGCGCACTCGGTACGAGATGCCAACGCGAAGTTATTCACAGAGAAATATCCCGACGCCGTGCGAGCCATAACGTCGAGTCACTACATGGACGACTACGTCGACAGCTTCGCGACAGAAGAAGAAGCGACTAGGGTGGCGCGCCAGGTCATGGAAATCCACAAGAACGCACACTTCAATCTACGAGGGTGGTGTTATTTATTTATTTATTTATTAGGTACACCAACAGCAATACATACAATTTATTACAAAAAACAATAAAATTAAAATTAAAGTGCTGGTATGTACGCCTATTATAGGTATACGCAGCGTTCACCATAGTGACAACAACATAAAATTCTAGTATATTATTAATAAATCATAAAATCTGAATATAATACAAATTTTACTTAAATCTAAAAAGGTAATATGGATTATGATGACATAAATATTATACATGTGACATGTAAAGATTTGTTTTAAATTTTTGTTAACTAGTACCGCAGTGGCACGTGAAGAAGTGAAGTCAGTTTTTTAACGGAAACTTAGTGCACTCCCGTACCTCAGAAACTGATCTTCTAAACTTGTTGAGGGAAACACCGAATAAATCGGTTTCTAAAGATTTGCAGGAACTATTGTAGTTTCTACATATTCGTAGCAAGGGAGCGTTGAGACCAAGGTTAGAATTTCGGAAAGGAGTATAGAACAGTCTGGTGGTAGGATATCTGGGAGGTTTTGAAGGGACTGAATAGGGAATACGCTCAACTAAATCGCTGCATTTTACAATTCCATTGACTATTGATTGACTATATTGGTGTTCCAACAAGCACGGCGTGGCAACGAATGTAACTCAAGAAAAGCAAGCGCGCGACAAGGAAGTGAGGCTGGGACAACGAGACGACAACACAGACAAGACACTCGGGCTGCTGTGGCAGACAGGCTCAGACGAGCTGGGTTTTAACACTGGATTAAGTCGGCTGGCACCCGAGGTGAAAAGTAGAGACCGAGCGCCTACCAAGCGAGAAGCCCTGGGAGCAGTAATGGCTGTCTATGACCCTCTAGGTCTCATTAGCCATTTCACGGTCACCGGCAAGATACTGCTTCAGAACCTATGGAGGTACGGCGTCGGATGGGACGAAGTGATTCCTGACGAAGACATACAACACTTCGATGACTGGATGCGAAGTCTGAACGAGGTGACTAAGCTACGCATCCCTAGGTGGTACGGCAAGGGCCCTGATGACGTCATGGAGTTACATATATTTTGTGATGCGAGCGAGCAAGCCTACGCAGCGACGGCTTACTGGAGATTCAAGAAGCCCGACGGACGAGTGGACGTCAGATTAGTCGCCGCCAAGGCGCGAGTAGCGCCCTTGAAGCCTGTCACCATCCCACGATTGGAACTACAAGCAGCGGTGATCGGCGCACGACTAGCACAGACGGTGCTACAAGAGCATCGAGACAAGCCTGGACGCGTAACGTATTGGACGGACTCACAAACCGTACTACGTTGGATAGAAAAAGACGCAGTAAAGTACACGCCATTCGTAGCACATCGCCTGGGCGAGATCGCCGAGCTAAGCAGCTCCAGCCAATGGAGATGGGTGCCGACGGAGCACAACGTCGCGGACGACGCTACTCGCCCTGACTACGCTGTACACATGACGCCTAACGACAGATGGTTCACCGGCCCCGCGTTCCTGTACCAAGAAGAAGAATCTTGGCCTAAAGAAAAAGTAAAAGAAGACAACATGGAAACTGAGATTACCTATGTCACCACGAACGAGGAGAGACAACGCCCTTCTCACTTACCAGACATAAAAAGGTTCTCGTCATATGAAAAGCTGCTACGAACGACAGCTGTGCCCTTCCTTTTCAGAGAAAAGTGTAAAGATAGGACTATCCAAATGACCGTCGACCTAATAGAAAAGGCCGAGAAATTATGGATAAAACAGGCACAACTCGAGGACTACGCTGAAGAAATAAGATTGCTGGAAAAAGGCAAGCCGATACCCAGAACGAGTAGCCTCTACAGGCTAGACCCGTACTTGCAAGAACAAATACTCAGGGTCAGAGGGAGGATCGGTCACGCAACGGTTGCTGACACAAGGAAGACGCCCGTCATTCTACATGGAAAAAATCCCTTTACTCGACTGTTAGTAGAAGATGCACATCGTCGAGCCGGTCACGCTAACAACGAACGTGTAATCAACGACCTGCGACAACAATACTGGGTAGTCAACTTACGCCCTACGGTACGAGCCATCGCGCAACGATGTCAACTCTGTCGCATCCGAAGAGCTACGCCAGTGAAGCCGACGACGGGGGACTTACCAGTGGAGCGACTGACAGGGGCACAACGACCCTTCACGTACTGTGGAACCGACTATTTCGGACCAATGATAGTAGTCATAGGAAGAAGACATGAAAAACGCTGGGGCGCTCTCTTCACCTGCCTAGTCACGAGGGCAGTACATCTAGAACTGGTGTCGAGTCTGTCAACTGACTCGGCCCTGATGGCAATAAGAAGAATGGCTGCGCGACGAGGTTGGCCCCAAGTAATGTACTCAGACAACGGTACAAACTTCAGAGGGGCAGACACCGAGCTACGAGCGGCCTATAAGGAATGGGCCAAAGAATTCGTCCACTTTGGACTCGGACATCGAATGAGGTGGAAATTCATACCACCTGGGGCGCCGCACATGGGGGGAGCGTGGGAGCGACTCGTACGCTCTGTCAAGACCGCGCTGGGAGCAACACTACATCAACGGGCACTAAAGGAAGAGGTGCTACTGACGCTGCTAACAGAGGCCGAGCACGCCATCAACTCTCGGCCTCTCACCCATGTCTCCGTCGATCCTAACGATCCGGAGGCTCTCACGCCCAATCACTTCATCATCGGGACCTCCTCAGGCCTTCCTCTTACTGGCCCTTGTGAGGAGGCCAGTCGCAAACAATGGAGAGCCGCCCAAGCGCTCGCCGACCATTTCTGGCGGCGCTGGGTGGACGAATACCTGCCTACGCTGGTGCCCCGAGGGGCGTCAGATGATCAACGGCCACCTCTTCAAGTCGGCAGCCTGGTCGTCGTGATCGACTCTGCACTACCAAGAGGGACGTGGCCACGAGGCGTCGTGGAAGCTATCTACAGCGGCCCGGACGGCAAGGTGCGGTCAGCTGACATCAGGACTACAGCGGGCATCCTACGGCGTCCAGTCAACAAGCTCGCCGTCCTCTGCGTGGATAAATGAGGCTACGGTAGCCCTGCGCCGGGGAGAGGATGTTACGGACGACGAAGCTTAATGTATTATATTTTAATCAAACATGACGTAAATATTTGTAATGTAAATAAGTTAAGGTCTAATAATAAGATGATTAAATAAAAACTCATTTGATATTAGGGAAAGCAGTAATTATGTCGATTAGGGTTTGTTTGATGCCCCCTAATACCTAATCCAAAGAATTGTAAGAGAGTACGAAGTACGATTCCAAGCACCGACAAGCACGGACAGGTTTCGACCTGTCGGAGGCACGCGTACACAACTTAAGCATGGTCGGCCGAAAGCATTGAAACCGCACTCCGTACTCCCACTACTTGCACCATGCGTGTAAATGTATATAAGAACGGGCGCTTGTTGCGAACGGCGCATTCTCTCACGACCACCGCGCGCAGCAAGCTACCCTGGAAATAAATGAAGAAAGAAGAAGTAATTGTTTTATTTAGAAGAATATTATACAGTCCACACCTACACTCGTAAAGCTACCTAATTAGTAATTCCAACAATTGCAGCTGTTAATGAGGGAATAAATATAAATTGCACATTGTGTCTTGAAATTGTATTTTCTCCAAGTACGTCTAAGGGTCTCCTGTCAAAGTTAAATGCCGGTTTACTAAATAATAATGTAGTTATGCACGGTACAATTTTGATGTGGCTTCTTTTTTTTGCTACGTAAAATTATTGTTCTTCATTAAATATTCTATTTCTTTATTAAGGATATGCCATCATCAGTTCTAATTAGCCTATCTAGAATTACAGCCCCAATATATTGAGGCTTTACCTTCCTTTTTATTGTCGACATCTTGGTTCTCTTCTAGAGTATTTAAAAAAAAAAATGTGAAAGAACGTTCAAGAACATTTTTTTCTTATTTTCAGTATCTCTAATTAGAATTACACTTATTCAAGCACTAAGTTATGAGGATCCGAGATTCGATTAGGCGAAGTAGGTACCCACATTTTACAAAAAAAAGTTCGCCATGATACGAGACGTATGAATTCTTACCGCCATTACTCGTGTAGCAGTGAAGCTTAGTTTATACTCTTCACAAAAATGTATGTTATTCAAAACGTCCCATGTTAGTTAACGATTATAGATTATGCTTTGATCACATAAAGAGCTAGAGTGACGGATACTGGAACTCTTCATGATCAGAAACTTGAGTAGAAGCAAGTGCTGCAAACTCAATCCTTCTTGGACAGATTTTTCGTAAACTGTGACATCGTCTTATCCCAAATTCCCTACTTAATGACGCGAAATAAATCAATATCCCTACATACCAGTTAACTTACTTTCAAAACATTGCCACTTTTTTTTTGGCGGGCTCTAATTGAAAATGAAGTTTTAGCAAAAAATAATGTGATATTTTCTACCAGTAATTCTCCTTCCAACAAACACAGGAGCCAATGAGGTCAAATATGGCAGTTGCGTAGCGGTTAAAGTGTCTGTAGATCACTGCACTGACACGTCTAAAAGCCCTAAGGTATAAAAAGAAGCAAACTTATTGTAAATGCACTATAGGACGCGATATTGATAGTTTACGTGCAAAACCGGCTGTGTTGTGCGCACATGCATTCAAAAATGTAAACCTATCTACAAAGAATTCACTTTTCTTTGTAGGTACTTGTCTTATTTTGTAGCTCTCTTTTGCATGGGTAGATGACATTCTTTTTGAAAAAACTGATAAGGTCTAACATGTTGAGCTCTAAATATAATTTGCATCTTAAGTTCATTGGGATAAGAGCCAATTTTTTGCGTGAGTGTTCAAGAGGGAGCTGTAGGGTTACCACTGAAGAAAACAGAAGCTTAATCTTATGGCTAATTTATAATTACTACAAGCAACAGTTTTAAATTAAAATGTTATCGTTAATTTGTGTACCTTACCCGGCCGGTTTCGCTAAATCAGCATTCATAAATCCGACTTTAAATTTTAATAGTTTTATGATGAGAAGCATCCTGTGGTTACGGTTTTTGATAATAGGTGTGTATGTGCAAACAATAATAACATTTTATAAAAAGGAAGTTTGTGGTCATTAACGTGAGTAAGAGACTCCTCTCTTACTCACGTTAATGACCACAAAATTTAAACAACAACACAAACAACATTGGGAATTGATTCAATAGAAATATATTTTGTTGTTGTTTTACTGTGACTACCTTCAAGGGCTTCCATTAAGCCCCTTTTTTTCACTTTTCTATCAAAAGAACTGCACTGACAACAACGCCTAGAATGGATTTCGACTGGCGTTTGACTGTCAATTATGGTCCCCACATTTGTATTAGTTACCAAATATAATCATCAAGATACTCTTTAAAAGTGTAGCCTGAAATATAAGTAGACCTAAAGGAGTTAGTATATACTTAGCAATGGGTTGATCAAGTCGGAGCAAGTCCAATGATGATGATATGTTGATATACATCATCACCATCCACAGCCACTGCTGGCCTCTCCTTTCCTTGTGCAAATCTCCACGTTTCTGTGCCACCCTTAGCCATATTGATATTAAATCATCATTCTCCTCTTTAGCTCTTTTCCCAATTTATTTGGGGTCGGCGCAGCGAGTCTTCTTCTTCCATACTTCTCTATTACTTGTCATCTCATGAGACACCTCCTTTCTTGCCATATCATCCTTCACACAGTCCATCCATCGATTCTGTTGTCTTCATCTACTCTTATACCGTGTCTAATATTTTGGTATTACCTGTCTGACGGACACAATAGAATTTGGTTTTCTTTACCCAGTCTTCACCCTTATTATGTTTAGTAGTGGAGGTCTTGACTGACTTTAACACCCTCGTTGAATGAGTGGTCGCAAGCGCGACTCCTTAGCATGAGGTCCTGAGTTCGATTTCCGTGTCGGGATAAGTGTTATTGGGTTTTTCCAGGAATTTCTCAGTAGTAGCCACGGAGTCTAGATTTGTGCTCGGTTGATGGCATTAGGCTCGCCCCTATTACATACTCGAAATAAACCCTTCGGGGATCAGTTGTTATGAGATATGTAGTGGAGGTCTATCGGCTAAACTTAGTTGTTTTTGTAGGGTGATGATTTCGGTCAATTCAGTGAATAAGTCTGTAGTATGTAGGTAACTAGTATATTGCAGATATTTAAAAATAAAATGAAGATTCACAAGAAGATTGAAACATACAAGTTCAGAGTACTGGCTTCGAGAGAACAGGAGACATTATGTAGCTTCACTTGAGCAGCTCAGTATGACTACAGTATTTAGGGTGACTGGTAATTAGTGACCGATACTTAAAAACATAATTATACTAATGATAACAAACTACTTTCCCAAAGAAACATTTCTTTTAAACTCATTCACTTTTATCACAATAACACAACAGCCGTATGAATTTCGCGCGCGTGCGCCTGTGACCTATCAGCTGTTAGCCGCTTGTTGCCATTCTGTCTCATTACTATCGTACCGTGGCACAGTGGGTAGGCTGAAACCCGCACGGCTCGACACCCCGAATTTCATATGACTGTTGTGTTGTTGTGATAAAAGTTAGAAGAAAAAAAACCTTGGGGAAATTGTTTGTAATCATGAAAATAATCACGTGTTAAGTAGTGTCACTAATTCCCAGTCTGACCCGAATATACTAATGTACCAAATACCCAGCCAGTTTAATAAGGATGGTATTTAAAAGTACTTCAATTTATTCCCATTTCATTTACCTAATTTTGCCTGTGTTCCACCAAATATACTGAATGTGCACCAAAATATGTTCATTAAAATATGTCATAACGAGCATCTATTTAACAACTGTTGCAAATTTGTAAAAATAGTAATACACCTAATTTTAAAAACAAGCATTTATGTTTTTAGTTTTACGACGTAGCCCCGCTACGCGGGGCTCCTATTTCTGTCTACAGGGTTTAAAGTAACCTAACACGAAGGGGATGTCAGGGTCCGCCATCCCCTTCGAACCTAACCTGTCCAAGTCGGGGTGCCCCAAGAAGTCAGGAATATTTGGTGCACGATCAGTATTTTTCGGGGAAGAATAAAATAGTTATTGTTACAATAGAATATTTGCAGCGCACTACAATAAAAAAGTGTTATATCTTGGTGTTAATTTGAAATTTGTTTGATGTAACATATTTTGTTGGCCGAGTAGTTTAATTATAGTAAAACAATTAAACGGGTTTAATAATATTTTAGAAATGCATACATAGATGTACCTTTAGATTTTTGGTGAACACAAAAATATTATCCGTTTAATAATATATAAAAAAAATACAAGATTTAGGGCTCTAAAAGACTGCTCAAAGTTCAAATCCCGCGCGGGGTCGATTGTTTTGTTTAGGAAGTCATGCGACATGCGAGTTGAACAACATTTTAGTTAGTTACAAGATAGAACTACGATTGACACATTTGTTCCAAGCGAATTTCGTTCTATATAGATACCCACGGCGATACTATAGCTATTTTCCGGTTTAACATTGCCTCGCTCTGTATCGATTTCCAACGCAATGAGAGATCAGCATAAAATGGTTTTATATAGCTGGATTGGTCGCCCTACGTCCATCCCTCGCGAGATTCTCCTCAGTCTGCCTAAGGATTTAGCTAACCTATGCTTTGACCTGAAATAAAAATTTGATTTTTCATTAATTAAGTAGGTACATTTCACTTAAATCACCGCAAAATTGGAAGTCATGTCCAATTACAAACAATTACTTGGATGAATTAAATTCTTATGAAGGTCACAAACTTATAATGGCTGATAGACGTAGGACTCCATGTTCTCTTAGTGTTGTTATTTTTCTTTAATTATAATAATAAAATAATATATATGTAAATGTACATTACTGGCTGAGAAAACCTGCAGCACGTATCAGGAGAGGAAAAACATTGCAGACAAGATTAAACTTGTTTAATATTACTTTGACCAGCAGAAGGACAGTATAGGTTTAAAAACAAAAAAAAAAATAAGCAAGACGGTATTCGAAGGGGACCAACCGAATTAAACAGACAAGTTGCATTTTACGTCTTACGACAGAACCACTTCCTCATGTATAGCTGATCTATCTAATGATAATATTGAAACGGTAAAGGTTTTTCATTGTTTTTCTTTTTATTTTCCTTTACAAAGAAAATTGTAACAATATGAATCAAATAGTCAAACACGTTCATCCGATTATACTCCCTTATATTTTTTGAGCGTATTTCAATTGTGCTACAATCTGTGTTTCGAACACTGATTGAATCAGCGAAATGAATATGCCATTCGGATAACTAGTTTGATTTTTTAATATTTTCGTGAACACTAGTAAAGACTAGGTAATTATGTCAATTAATTAGCGAATAGCATACAAGTATTGAGATAAACAGTAAGTGTACATATTCGTGTTATCATTCTGTGTGGGAAAATTAATTTTGTACGCACGGAGACCAATCAAGAGATCGAAACCAGTTTATGCGGATTCTCTCATTGTACAGAAATTCTGTACAAAGCCAGGCCATGTTATACTGGAAATGTATAGCTTGATATGTGGTGTACGCACACCAGTAGCGTGATCTTCGGTGTCAGATGTCACGGAAGCAGTAACCCTTTTTCTATTAATGTTGATATACTGAGAAAATTGGAGTGTAGGTAATCCAATTGATATGAAAACACTTGATAAGCAATATAAATTCGAAGGAGACAAGTTAATTAACATGGAACTGAAAAAAAGATGTAGGTAAGTTCTAAATAAAAAGTAAAGAGGTTTTCCGTGTTTTATGAAAATACTCTAGAAGTGCTTCGACAGAATAGTGTAGCATGCCTTTGCGGTTTTAGACTTTGTTAAGCGGGCGATGTTGGTTAAGAATTAAGATTGTAAGTAGAAAATACATTGAACAAATTAAATGGCAGTATTAATTGTCAAACATTTTATATTAATAACATATTTAACATCTTTAAGTTCATTTTTTTTCTCTAATTTTGCGTTACGCTCAAAATCACAGTAATCCTTGCCCTCTATCTTTATTTTAATTAGAATAAGGTTGCTTTTGAATTGCAGCTGTCAAAGGTACAATAACTGAGTAAGAACTGTAAATAGAAGAGTAATGACAAAACAAGAGCTAAAATCTAGCACAATAACGTAAGAAGACGTCAACTCCTCACCAAAAACATTGCACAACTTGATGACACACGTCGTGATCACTTAACCGAGCTTCCCGCAGCACATTAAGCCGACGATAAACATCTTTCACGATTAGATTCCACTAATAAAATTACAGATGAACTTTGATCCTGGAAGATGTAACGTTTAACGTGATATATGTTAGGCAATGAGTTTGAAGATCTTAGATCCGGGTTGGATCGAGCTTAGGGTGTGGACTTAAGGAATGTGGGTTCAGCTGAGAACAATTACGTAACTTATCTTACTAGTACACCCACATTTCGTCAGTTGTGTTTAAGTCCCATGTAAGGGGGCGAGCCTATTGCTATCAATCGGGCACAAGTCCAGACTCCTTGGCTGCTACTGAGAAATTCTTGATTACCCAATAACGCTGATTAACTGTCTTTCTTATACTTGCAGTTATGGGTACTGCATCTATTTGTTCAGCTGCCAAGTTAAGTGACGTTTGGCGGACATCAATTTGGATTAATAACCGTATTTGGGTGACGGGAAATAAAAGGTTTTTGAGTGTCGATTATCTTCCAGCTCTTGGTCCTGACCGTTGTAATTTTTCTATATAATGGCTATCCATTACACAAAATCATAAGGCCTACAAATGTGATACCTAATTGTGAAGACTGACGAAAAATCTCTGAAAATAGGCATTATTTTCAGAGATTTTTTCTCATTAGAGTAATGTGTCGAATGAGCCGACCTGGACCGCATATTGAGGCTAACTATTAGTACTAACAACGAAGGTAAAATATCTAATCTAACCACAACAGCTTTACAAAATGACGATTTGTTGCACATTTGCAAGGTGGACGGCAATAGAGCAGAATGCGGTTCGCGATTAGCAAGGTGTCTCTTACATGCGCGGGCGTCGCGACCTGTTTGATACACCAGTCCACATCCTGTCTCTCTCCCTAGTCATACTACTACGGGAACATTTTATAACTTTTACTGGTGAGTGTAACGCCGTATGACCAAACAAGACATACATGCCATCTGATAGCCGAACGAATTGGGACATTTAAACGCGTTTCGTAAAACTAAATAGCCTATAGATGTACTTTTATGGGTAAAAAGTGTTTTCAACCAAATTAGACTGTAACCCAAATCTCAATTTGGAAGTTCACTCATTAAACTCATTTGTATTCATGTTAGCATATGGTGTTTGGGTTACCTACTGCGGACGAGATACGCATTCCGATTACACTAAAGTTCGCAAATAACATGTTACAATTTCACCAACAGAAAAGACCGGCTGTAAAACTACCATAAACATTAATAAAAACAGATGAAGTAATAAAAACTATTTCATCGTCCGAAGAAATTATGAAAGCAAACTTGATCCAAGCAGGTGTCACATAGTAGGGGCGACTAGATTGCTCATTGCGTGGCCATTGACATCGCGGCGGTTTCGCAGTATCCCGGCCTCGGCTGACAGCACATGGACCCTGGGGCTCTCACGAGTATAGGGCGAACAGGGTTCAAGTTACGCAAACTGGTGTAACTTCATGGGAGAGGACAAAACTAAAACAATGGACACGAAGACAAAAGAATGACCGAAAGGTTTTTGTGAGGCACTGCATCACGCCTCCTAAAGACAATAGGATCTATTTATAGTGAATATGTGATATGTTACATTAAGTATTCGGAGTAGCCGTGATGAGATTTATGTGTGAAGTTTTTTTGTGGGTGTATTGTTACTAGTTTTTGTTGAGCCTGAAGGTTGTAGAAGGTGTGAATGTGGTTCAGGTTTCGTTTAAAGGTAACTGGACTTTTGTCATGATCATGAACCATTAAAAGGACATTCGGGATCAAAAAGCACATTAGCAGCTTTACAAGTTCTTCATGGATGACGTAACATAGCCTCGTAAACATTCTAAAATGTCACAATTTTTGCCACACCTGCATATTTTCGCCTTTAACAATCTTCATTAAAAAATAAAACGACACATGATAGAAACACGAGCAAAACAACATAATTCTACAGTGAATGAAAACACACACAAAAACGCATTATTATGAGAGCGTCGCAAATGTTTCCATTCGTTGCATCCTTTCATTACAGAGCGGCTGTATTTATTTTAATCAAGAAATGCAATCCAGAAGTCATTTTAAATCAATTCTGAACAGACAGACCGTAGAAAATGTAAATAAAAACAGATATATGCGAAGTTATGTACGAATGTCACACATATGACACATAGGTACAGCTTTCAAACCCGAGACTTTCAGCCTTGAGAAAGAAGCATGCAATATCATGCATACTTCCTAGATATTTAAAGTTCTAAATATAATATTGTAAGTACGTACACAATCTTATGCCCGCGACTACGAACACGTTGATTTAAGGTAAAGGCACTGCCAAAACAAACAAACGTAAACTTAATAAACCATGCACCACCACTACCTTTTGAAATTCAATCATTTCATCTCTAGCAAACAAGGATATAGGGAATTAAAAACATTAGCAAGCATAAATTTATTAACGACGCGGTAAAGCTAACAAAAAAGCATGCCTACCATAAAGAGTCTCCTCCAAACGACATTATATCTTTATATTCTCATCGATACATACCTTACACATGATTTTTGTAATGTTAGCATCATTGACATATTCGTCCATGACATCTCACAACAACTCACGCGTTGGTAAATTCGTGACTCTACTGTTTGCATTCCATTTTGAAAGACATTTAGCAAGATTACAGTCTTTAGACATCTTGTAACAGTAGATAGGCGAAGAAAGCAATCTTAATGTTGATACTTAAAGATATTGGCTGTCATTATCTGTGTTATGAAATCAAGCGATCAATTTGCAATTACTTTTCAAATTGTTGAACGTTAATAAGTTATATGAAGTGTTCTTTCTATTGAATCTTTATTAAATACACATTGAATTGACTAAGGCCTTTGACTTTGTGGGCGATAAAATGATTTATTACAAAGGTGTGGCTATCGAATAATATGGTCCTCTTTCAGACGCGATTGAGGTCGAGAGGGTCATGGAGCAACTATCTATGAGCGTTCACTAGACACTGACAAAATGGAATGCTGGACGATCTCTGTTGTAATTTAATTACCTATCACTAATTCTGAAAATGGCAATCATGGCAGATAGGTCTATCTATTCAGTATGGATAAGTGAAGAAATTATTGTGAAATAAATCATTATCTAGCTTCTATATCCGGCTCAACAAACAATTTTCTAAATACATCAACCTCTCGCTCAGAAACTAAATCCACCATTACGGAAACTTCATGAATATTCAAGTAATTCAAACAACATTAAAACATTCACAGAACCACGAACTCCGGATATATATTTTTTAACATGAGCTTATTCAGCTTGAGATTATACTTCTAATTACTGGGTGTGCACAACATTCTCCTTCATTAATAAAAAACCATCGGACGTAGTGTCGTGACCAATAAAGATATTAAAACAACGGATATTATGAAAATCTATCACTTTATTGATTCCTGTTCCAATTTCGGGTTTCGATTTCGTGCGATAGTTAGGTAAGACATATTATGAATTAGAATATTCATAGATAAGTCGATTGCTAACAATAAGTACGGTAATATTACTTACATAATTCCGCAAATGTAACGTTATCTTGCCATAAAGAGGCAGACATGAAAAAAGCAAAACCGATGAAGCGTGGACATTCATAAGCAGATTGTATGTTCAGATTTTTATTGATTCTCATATTACTGTTGCAATAGACTATCTATTTGAATGTTGAAAGCAAGTCCAGACCAACTTTTTGTTTTGTTAATTTTAGATTTGTTTAAAAGAAATACTGTATTTGTTTAGTTAATGCAAGTAATAAGGTTCATCATTAGCCTATAATGTTCCCACTGCTGGGACACAGGCCTCCTCTCTATGAGAGGGAGTGGGCTGTAATCCACCACGCGGGCCCAGTGCGGGTTGGTAGATGTCACATGTCTTCGAATGTTTAGTTCTAGGACATGCCGGTTTCCTCACGATGTTTTCCTTCACTGTTTTTGAGGGCAGCGGTGATGAAATAAATTACACAAAGTAATACGCCTGCCTGGGTTCGAACCCACGGCTTACTGCTCGTAAGTCGGGGCTGCCACCACTGGGCCACCGCTGCTCTCAATAATAATAGAATCTAGAGAAAGATAAAAATAAACACAGAAGAAGACAAATTTTCTAAGGTTTATGCAAATTTGAATTCTCATGGCCATATTAACGATGAAGACACTATTAAGCTAACAGCAGTATTCTTTATTGATGGTTTATAATATTTACTACAAGAAAGTCACGACATGGCCTAAAAACTTCGTTTAGCAGCTGATCACACAGAAACTAACGAAGGAATTAATAAAACATCTGAATGCATAGAGGTTTTGGGGAATGTATTTGAGGTTAATGCCACTATTTTAAACAGTTGCGTGCAGCGTCACAAATTTTTAAACTACTTTGAACCCAAGCTTAAATTATAGAGTGTGAAAATTCCACGGAAATAGAACCCAGAAAGTTTATTTTGATAAGTATATTATAAATAAATCATAGACATTATGTTTGTGGTAGAGATTATTACGGTATAGAAGATGAACCTTCCATTTAAGTAGGTGCAATTTGAAAATAGGGACATTGAAGAAACGGTTGCTCCCTGGAAGTAGGTACAAGGTGATAAAACTGAGAAGAAACATAAAAATGAGATTACTATAAACTCTTCGCTGTTAAAGGCAACAGTAAAACCAAAAAAAGGGTAAATAATTATGATTGGAACTTACAAGTGAGTTGTCGTCAATAGTGATTTTGTTCAAGGTTTGGTTGATTACTACAAAATTTTTGCGTATTTTATAAAAACAAAATACTCTTTCCTTGAGTTTGCCGTATGTCATTACTTCCCAGTATTTGATCCTCAGCAGCTACACTATCGAATGGTATAATAATATAGGCTGTGTTTTTTTTTCAAAATCAACAGGTTCGATTTCTAGCTAGTAATATGGATTTTTCGAAAAATCTAATGATGCAGTTTTAGTTTTCATCTAAATGGGGCACGAGACTCCTTTGAGTTTTTTTCGTTATTCCTCATAGTTTTGGCCATCGACGCCCACATGAAAAATTCCCCTGTGAACACTTAGTCCGTCTGCTTAGTCCGATCAATCGGACCACGTGATCTTCAGCCTGTATATCTTCAAAGAAAGCACAGGCATACAAAAAAAAACAACATAAAAACGAGTGCATTGACTCTAAATTACTATGAAAGCTACCAGAAGACAATCGTAAAAAGAATCATTAGTGTTGTATTTATGATCGGCGGAGATCTCATGTAAATTACTTGGCAACGGTTAGCATAAAGAAAAATACGATCGCTTTAGATATACGTACGTATACGATCATTTGAATTTAATTCTAATATTTAATTATTAAATTCATTTTATTGGTAAAAAATTAAAATTGGTGGATAAATAAATATAAACTCTGTTAGACGTTAGAAATCGCATAAAACGGTTTATAGACAAAGAAGGACTGTGTTGCAGTAAAAATATTGTGTTTTATAACATACTTATTGCTTTGTTTTACGATGTCTGGCTAGGAAACCACCGTCGGATTGTATTCAATTTTACGTGTCTGCATATAGTGTAAACAGCTACTTCAGTTTTGTTACATGTCAAGCAAATGTCAGATGATCAGTTATCGTACATTTTCTAATATAGGACGTTTTCTTAAAAGATGGGAAATCATCAAATGAGTGTCAGACTTGACTGTAGTCAGTCAAGTCTAAATAAATAAAACCCATCCATGTTCCTTCTTAGCCCTTTGTGTTCCAGGGCCACGGTATCTCTTTCGAACAACCCGCAGCCCTGGCAGGCATCGGCCCTGTCGGACCCCTTCCACCGTAACAGAGCCCTTAATAGTGTTTTTAACTTTTTATGCCATGTCACATGTTGATTGGTAACAAAAATATACCTTTATGATGGAAAGGTATTACCGTCACCCCAAAAGGTTGCTTAAAAGTTGTTGCAACTGCCATCCTTAAGAGACAAAGGCACATAATGTTTTATTCTAGTTATTCAACTTTGTAATGAGAACCTTCTTAGTTTTTCCGTCTATGAGAACCATCCATCTAATTTGTATAAATAAGCCATTCGCTAACATCGTTGTTCGTCACATGCATTGTCATATTATTTCCAACTTTGTGTTCATTACACTACAACATTTCTACAGCTTAAATATTTGTTCCACTTAACAAATAAGTTGTCATGCAAGGCGGTGACTTAGTGAATTTGTGCCGAGGCCCTTAAGTAGGCGACTCCATTGATTTACTACCATTCAAATGCTAATGTTTATATTCAAAAGTAATACACAGAGGCGATGAGCTAAGAATTCGGATACACTTACATTACAACGGTTATTTGACCATGTTCAATTGCTAATTATTTATTCCAGTGACGTTTTTGTAAGTAGAATGAATCATCACTTGGAATTGGAATGCTTTTTGGAATGATCATTCATTGCTTGATGTTTATTTGAAAGAGGTCGTGGAGGGAATCAAATTGTCTATGGCAATCGAGTTGCAGTTTTGACAGTATATTCATATCCTATGAAATAAGTATTATAAAGCTTCCTTTACATATCAAAAAACCTCAAAGGCTTATAGATGAAATCAAGACAGCTGCAGTTGTATTCCATAAAAAAAGCAATCGTTTTATTGTTACCGCTAAGATACTACTGTTAGTTCTGTTAGTAACTACTTACTGTAAAATAGAACCTCTATTTGATTACCTACTATAATAGAAGAACGACATGCTAATGGTTTGTTTTATTCATTTAGTTTAGCAGAATATAAAAATGTAGGTATTTTTCAGTAGAAAAAAAACTAATATGACGATTACAAACCAAACAAAAAAATCACGACCGAAAAACGTGATTATGTATTTATTTACGAGCGCATTATTAGAACAAATTTAATCATTCCGAACAGCATTGGAATAAACTTCGATTGGAGCTCATATAAAGTTATGGGTCTACTAATTCTTGGGTCAATGACAGCCCGACCGAACACTTGCAGCCGTGAGAACAAACGAACAGGACCGTACTGGATCCTAAAGAGAATGGTCTTACATATTATATAATATCTTTATTCTTTTATAGACTTTTAGGTACTGTAAAGTCTTGTAGGAAGTGATAAAGTCAGTGAAAGTGCATTAAGTAAAACACACACAAAACTGAAGTGAAAGAAATAATCGCCACTTGTTTATGGTCAAATTAACACTGTTTGTTTGACGTTTGTGTGCTAAAGCACGGATTACTTAATACCATGGATGGCTAGGGTTCATTCTCATCACTTGTACTTGTATAGATAGCGGCACGTGCGTAATATTTACCTGCACGTATTGAGGTTAAGCAGAAGACACAATGTTTGGTAAATATCGAGGTTGTATTTAAATTCAAAATATCTGCGCAGGATTTTTATTGAATGTCTACGTAAAATTCCTAAAAGGATCCACTAAATATACATATTTCGACTTGGCTTGAGATGCACTCCAACATCACCTCAATCAACATAACTACCATTTTATCTTATCCAATGCAAATTGCCCATAAATGGCAACATTGCCATTGACTCAGCAATAAATTTGTTGACCGTCTGCGTAGGCTTTTGACCTAAAATTTAAGCTGCCAACCTACACAAAATGCCCTTAGGAATCTATTCCGTAACCGAATAGTACTTACTAAATCTGACATAAGGTCTTAAGTCAATGCCAGAAACAAGCGTGTGAACAAAAGCCGGGTTTAATTAAATACGAACCGTTTCACGCCCACAATGATTGGCGTAAGAACAATGTTCTAGTCAAATAAATTACTGCCTTTTGGATGTGAATCGAAAGTGAAATAATATCTAGCAATTATAATGCGTACCTTTCAATTATCTCGTCAGCAGCCAGTGAACTCTGTCATTATTTTGTAAGAATTATCGAATAGCTAAGCGAAACGAATCTGAGATTCGGTTGGAGATATGATAATGAAATTATCTCCGTCGGATTGATTATCTTCAAAGATAATGAATGACTAATGAGAAGATAACAATCTAGGTAAAAAAGCCAGTTTTTGTTTTGTTTCTGAACATCGATGCGGAATACGGAACTACGGCAAAGCTAGCTCCAATCACGCTAACGAAACAGAAATAAAAACCAACACTTAAACGTTTCTGTGATCAAGTCATGTTTTCCTAACATAGAAAGTAGTTTCCCACCAGATTGCACAAACCTTTTAATTAAAATAATTTAGTTTGCCTCATTAATTACGAATTTTAAATGGTAGTAAATAGGTCTTGATGACGGAAAATCTGAGTTGACTTTACTTATATGGTAAACGAGATCCTGAATATGTCGTTTAATGGAAAGGCGACTTTATCGGTCTGTTACGTCTTTCTACCATTTATATCGAAAGGTATGTCAGGCAATTAATATAGGATTAGAAATACAGGTCTATATTAAGAAAAATCTCTGACAGCCATTAAATAATTAAATTGACGGCACCGATGGCGCAGTGGCTGAGCGATGTCGCGGGTTCGATCCCCGCACGGAACTTATATTTGTATGGCCTACAGGTACTTGTTCCGGGTCTGGCTGTTTGTGTATGTGTGTTTAAATATTTGTAAACACACCCACGATACAGGAGAAATTTCTTGTGTGGGGCAACGTTACAAAAAATAAACTTTTTACTTTGATCTTTGTAGTTGACTTGGTAATTACTTTGTATTTTATCTACCTCGTGTTCCACCATAGTTTTTATCAGCTAGGTATATGATTACTAATATGGCTAATAACATGTCTGTATTCAAAACAGACTGAGCTAGGTAACTGTGTACATGCATAATTGTAGGAAAATGCTTGCTGTGAGAAAATCTCCACGTTTATAATAAATTCTTGTGTAATAAAAACTGCAATAGGTAGCTGGGTAGAAATCACGAAATCTCTCTACATACAGTACTAATAAGCAAATCTTTAAATGAGTTTAATAAAGATTCATAGTGAAATATCATTTTTATATGGAATTTTAAAATTCTAATAATTCGCACATAACTAAATCACGTTCTTGCGTTCATTGTAAATTGCAGTACGAACAATCAAATTGTCATTATGCTAAGGTTACTAAATTAATACTCGAAAATTGTATGATCCGCAGAATCATCTAGACATGCCGAAATATGTACTCGTAAGTGGAGATCTACCTGTCTCTTAAAGGAAACAAGACACAATGTCCTTGCGTTAAAGTCGCATTCCTGTATGTGACTGCAGTGAGTTTGGCGTCAACAAAGCAAGTGACCTTTAAGAAGATCATCTACGCTCTAACCTTTGTGTTTGTATTTTGGATTAAATATCCTTTTACTTAAATAGATAGCACATTATAAGTAGCATCTTCTTAATAAATAACATAAATTCATCCACTGCCAGATAAGAAAGAATCTTACAAATTTACCATAGAGTTCATTATATTTTATAACGAAAGCAGTGAGAATTCAGGCATGACTTTTGTTTATACAAACAAAAATCCTATAGGAGATCAATTTTCTATGGAAGTTCGTCAGGCACACGGCTAGTGACAAAGCTATCGTTTCTATAAACTCGTACATGTCTCCTCCTTCAAAATTTCGTTAACCCTTTTAGAAAACCTACTGACTTTTCAAGTTAGCGATTTTTTACCAAAACCATGCTTATTTGAAGTTTTCACTAACTTCCCCATCAGATCAAAGAATATATTCACCCCACAACCAAAGTAAACCTCACAGCTTCAACAATTCCGATTAAATTAATCACACCATTAAAAACAAATTAACTCGTTTTCATACTATGATGTTCTCATGGAAACCGACGACCGTTTATCCACGTTCAACAGTTTTTAGTTTCACTTCGTGTAGTAATGATTAATTAGGTTTTCTTTATATTATCTAGCAAGAAAGCGTTCCGCAACGTTTACAATAAGAACTAGGCTATGCGTCGTGATATCTCGTAGCTCTGTGGTAATATGCTGAATCCAGGTGGCCTACCTTTTTAATCTTATTCCAGTGTGGGAAAGAGATGGAGCTAGACGTTCTCTATAGCTCCATCTCTTTCAGACACTGGAATAAGATTAAAAAAATACTGCTTTAAGACGTCATGGTAGACCACCTGGCCGTATTAGATTCAATTGATGAAGTCATTAATTTTATTTCAAGCAACGTGTAGATACAAATTTAGTTGATTGTCAGAAAGAAAATATGGAATGTTCGTTATGAAGCAAAAAATAATATTCTTACTTACAGAAGTTAAGTTTCATTTATTTACCACAGATTTAAATACGTTAGATACGCCCCGTGGGTCAATCGAATGATCTGAATCTTTGTGTTTTACACATAGATTTTGTTCACGTTAATTTTTTTAACACTCGATCCAAACCCGGTTAAGTTCTTTGTTAATTTATGGATAGTATTTTACTTTTAAACCCACATTTTATTCACAGACGACACGGTTGGCGCAGTGGTTGAGCGATCGACTGCTGCGCTGCGTGTCGCGGGTTCGATCCCCGCACGGAACAAATATTTGTATGGCCTACAGATAGTTGTTCCGGGTCTGGCTGTTTGTGTATGTGAGTTTAAATGTTTGTAAACGCATCCACGATACAGGAGAAATTCCTAGTGTGGGGCAACGTAAAAAAAAAAAAAAAAAAACAGACAAGACACATGCCTGGCTGTCTATTCTAGCCATTAAGGGAAAGTAACGTAGGCACAGAAATAGTGTTAACAAATCAACGATGCGCCCGTAACATACGCAGCTGTCTTGATTGAATTCGCTAACATTGTAACTGTATAGCGGAAATTGCAACCCGACCTTAACTTTCTACCCCTGCTTTATGGAGGCTTCTAAGGTGGGCAGGTACGCCATTGATACTGGTTGATTTTAATTAAAAACTATACACTAATCCAAATATGACAAGAGACAAGTAGCAAACGTTTTCAAAACGTGAAATATTTCCAGACCAAGATTTAACAACACCAATTTATTTTATGGCATGTCTTGTATACGTTTATTAATTTATTTCATATTTCTTATTATTATTTTTTTCTTTCTTTCTTTGGTTTTTCGGCAGTTTATGTTAATCTTATATTTTTTACTTATTTACCATCGCTATCGCTGACGGCTAGGCTGATTTATATGTTCTGTGGATAGAACGACACTGTCGGGCGCCAGGACTAATCTGGGAAAAGGTAAATGAACCCCAGTGGTAAATAAATAATCTGTTTCGATCCAACAGTTATACAAGGTGTTGTTTTGCATCTTCGACAAATTCAAGGAGGTAACTATGCTAATGATTCTCGTCCCGAATCAATAATAAAATGGGCAGTTAATTTTTATTTTTTCTCTTATTTACGGAAATCGGTAAGTGTGAACCAACCGTGTTTTAAACGCGGGCCGTCTGGTTCTTGCCCTATAACCTCGCTTACGCACATACAAACAATCTCAAACGTGTATTCGATAATTTCTTATTCCCTAAACCACGTTAAGGGGGTTATTCTGAAATATTATCAAACAAAACAGCGTTTTTTAATAATCAACTTGGTACCGTAATTTTAATTGATTATGTATGTCTTTTGTGACCACCTCCTGAAATTTTACGAGGATGCAAAACAACACCATGAGTTATGGTATATAGTCACGAACGAGATTTAATTAAAAAATAGTTTTATTTATTAATCTATTAATTATTTATTTAGTAGGTACCAACAACAATACATACTTACTTGAATTAGGGAAAACAATAAAATTAAAATAAAAGCGCTGGTATGTACGCCTATTATAGGTATACGCAGATTCACTTAGTTAATGAAATAACTATGTATGATAGATTACAAACGTAATTATCTCGGGTAAAGTTGAAAACCAGCGTCAGGCATGTGCCAAATAATTGTTTTGTTTCGTTCTTTTAAACAAAATTATTAATTAATAATTAGCAAATATGGCTTTATCTCCCAGTCCCAGTAGCAAAAAACAACACGTTGATATAATTAATGTCAATTGTTCTTTGACTGATACAAGTTTTTAAAGATAAACCGAAATTCATTAGTCCAATCATATTTTTACCAGCGTTCCTTATTTTAAACAAGATTTTACAGCAATGTTTCTACACTTTAAATAAGGGTAAGTTAATACCTACTGTTCGAAATTTTCAGACTAGACAATTCATTTTAGGGAAACTCCTTTTCTTTCTTATCAATTACAGAGAAATCATGATGGGTTTCATTAAAGCACATGCGTCATAGCATTGGTAGGTAGTTGTAGTTCCACGATGATTTGCAAAACTATCCAAAGTTAAGATGTGGTATTTAAGATTTTGAACACATGATAAGTCGGTAGTATTTTCATTGAAATCACCACCACGTGTGTAAAAGCGTTTCTGCATCATAACAAGTTTATTTTATCAGCTCACTCATTTAAAAGATTAAAAATTCAAGTTACAAGTCTTTGCAACATTACAAAACTTAAGTACTTAATAACGGTAACTTATACTACCTACTTAGTTAACGTTGATCATATTATATGGCTCTTATTTCATTGACATTTAAAAAAATAAATTATAATAAGTTGGACTTATAAAACTTTTATATAATAAATTCTTAAAAAATAAAAGATAGGACCTATTACAATCTGACTTTCATTAGCTCAAAAAGAAAAGTTAATAAGCATTTTCCTCAAAGAACATGCAGAAATCGGATCCCCGACTAGTCAGTTTCAATTAGTCCCGAGCAAGTGTTGTAACCACGTTGGTCATAAATATGATAGGTTAAAAGTTAACCAGCTTGCACTATGGTGTGGCAGGTTGCCCATGTTAACATCCCACAACCTTTCTACCAGCATAACAAGCAGTTTGTCAGTAGGTACTCTTCCCACAGTCAAGTTTTCAGGACTTGGTGCTTATAGTTGCTACCACGTATATCTGCATACCTACCTACTAATTTCCATATTATACCTATAGAAGTTTAAATAAAATGAGGACCCAAGCTGAGTCGAACAAGTTTTTCGGCTATAAATTAACAAAAAAATATTCACTTTTTGCTCTGAACATTAATGTTTATGATATTATACAAGACGAAGAACAAGTAAGTAGTTTGTATAGCTACTTCTTTTCCCTAAGCATAGAACAACTTATTTGGAGCTGAAACCTAATCCTCATAAGTTATATCGTCTTATGACAACGAAGAGGTTAACATTGTTACACTGTTCTGTCTAATAAACAACTTCAAATTCAACACATAAAAAGAATATTAGATCCTAGAAGTAACGACCAAAACAAAAGCAGTTAACACAACTAATTCACTTTACCCTCCAAAATTATGAGCAGAAATGTCGGAAAGCGTGACCAGCGAGTGCAACACTTAACAAACATGAGACGCAACACCAACACGTTACCAAGGTCGACGTACCATTATCACACGTTTCTTTTTCACGAAAGTGTTAACAGCAAAACCGTCTGCTGAATACAACCAACGCTTCGACATGTTTTATTTAGAACGAATAAGATAACCGCACCTTAGTACGTGCAACCAATAAATAATGCTAGAAAATAATGACTTGTAGACCGGGAATAGGTTGGTCCATGTCGTGTAATTTAAAACCAGTGAATTATAAGATGGGTTACAGCACTTACAGCCTACAGTTACATTTATATCTTCTCATTTTGATCATCAACTGGCTTAACAACTGCCAAGACGTTGTATTATGGATGCTGCTTCTTGAATTTACATTGTAGCGGTCGATGGAGAATTCCCATGCATAAACCTCATGATGTTTTATGCAGTCAGCACTATGCGTCATATGCATTAATTCAGTTAAGGTAACCGTTTCTGTACGTGCAATAATGAAAAGTTGCCAAGCAATTATAACTTTATAAGATAAGATAGGCACATAATCATCACGCATAAATATTTGCATTTAAGCATGTCACTAAGATTTATCTTCGATAAGATCTTACACTTCGTTGATGTCTTTTGAATTATATGCATTATCTATATCTCCGAAATTAGTGAGTAACCAAACTTTAATTTCTGCAGGATCGATTCTTCTAACTATATTTTTTTTAACATTTCCTTACATTCTCCTTCCTCTTGCCCGTATCCAAATGAGCAAATGGATCATTAGTCTAGTCAAGTATATTGAATCTGTCCGTTACACCGTCAACGACTCCTCGAATATCAAAGTCAAGTATGAACAATCATCATACAATCATCGATTACATCATTAGGTACATTCTCCTGCCGTCATCCAAATTAATTTGGGGTCGGCGTAGCATGTCTTCTTCTTCCATACTTTTCTATCATTCGTCATCTCAGCAGGTATGAACATCACACATCACACAGAAAGTATCAGAACTCATAAAATCTCGCTCAATGTTTTCAGTATTTGAAAGTGCAGTGCAATTACTGTTCATGACAAAAACGACACACATAATTCGACAAAATAAGTCATTATTACATTAGCACGGTGAATGCAAAGAAATTATCTTTTTCTTGCAGACAGACCAAGCACGCCATTTTATGTCATTTTTATTGTTCTACCCACATTTTCAAACACTGTTCTTATCGGTTTCGTTTGAGTCGTCAATGCTTTTAATTTTTTTTTGCTATCGGCATGAAAAATAGGGCAAAACGTGGGCAACAATCAGACTGAAAATAATTAATAAGTTATATACTGATAAAGTATTCATAGGTGAATAAACTTTAGGAGGTAAAATATAAATAATGTTCGGAACGATTTAAATAGCATTGTCATTTGAAAAACAATGTGATAATTGAGTTTTGATTGCACCTGTGGGTTGCCCTCTTGGGCCGTGTATTAATTAAACCACTTGTGTACCTACCTACTTAATTACGAGCAACATAAATTTAAGCGTGTGTTAATTTTAATTCGACTTTGCCCAATATACTTTACCAAGGTGGATTACCTTCACACGAAATAAATAGCACCAACTTTGTTACTAATACGGTAACGAAAATGTTAGAATTCAGGGCGTTAATTAGGCATGGTAGAATTCCGCAAATGAGGGTAGTCAACGAGCGAATTAGCGAAGTGATTCACTTCACAAAAAAATCTACAGCTAATGGAAACTTCATATCTCGGAATAACTGCAAACGAACCGTAAACATGAGTAAAAAAACGTTAGTGACGAATTTAGGACGGTTGTCAAAAGGGTTCATTTACCTGACTGAGTCCAGCATTCCGGGCAATCCTGACAGAGCGACGACCAGTCGAAGGCCAGGTCGTCGAAGCTCGCCATGGCTACACCCACTTAATCAAGCCAGTCCACTCCGCAACATACTATCAAAAGGCTATTCGAATGCCGGTCGCACTAACACTTCAAACACCATCCGATTCAAGTTTTCATAATCCTTATAAGTTCAAAATATCGTGTAAGTTTTGTTTTAATATGAAAGCACTGGTATCGTTTAGTCGTAAATAAACGTTATCTGCAGCGGCTTGGTGTAAAGTTCGCGGCGGTTGTTTCCCGCGGTCGTTCGGTAGTATCGGATGTGCACGCGCACGTAGATAAGCGGCCGGCGTAGCACTGCGCGGTAACCTCGCGGCCACTCGGGATGTGTCGCCGACTCGCTGCTCGCTCGCCACTCGGAACCTGTTCTCGGGCCGAGGCACAGGCGTTCACTCAGCCCGTACACTCTTTCGATTTCAATGAACCGTTAACGTTCTTTTCTTGTAAGGTGTGTCTTATCTACACGACATCACGTAACGCTGCACCGGCAATCCGTTGTCGCACAATAGGCGAGCGCCAGATACACGTTCAACCAGATCTCAGTTTGGAACTCGGGAGATAATAGATGAAGGTGTTGCAAAACTTGTCGAACTAAAACCTTTGTGATTTGCATATGTAAATGTTGTATATTTGCTTTGGAAATACATTCGAGGCACGCAGAATGGCCGTTACAAGCGGTCGTCCTTATAGTACGGGGCTTTTAGGTTTGAACCTTGCATTAAATATAAACAGCGATTTTTTTCTTGAATCGTGTACTTGACCTTAGCTCTCCAAATAATTAAAAAAAATTAAACATTTTCCAAGGCCGGATCAAGGTCAAAAAGACGAAAACGCGTTTTTGTGAATAAAAACGTGGGCAAAATTATTAACAGGACGAATTTAATTATTTTAGGTAAAGAACTGGTGACAGTAATATATTTTTTCAGAATTAAACATTTTCGTCCACGGAAATTTCGATAAAAAAACATTTACGTAATTTTTGGATTGTACTTGAGGCAAAAATATAAACAGCGGTTTTTTTACATAAAATAACTTAAATTAATATATTAAACCTCCGTTAAAAAAATTAAACAAATTTGACTCACGGAAGTTATTAATATCAGTTTTTTTACAATAGCGGTCGGGGCAAAAATGTAACAGGGTTTAATTTTGTTTAACTTTCATCTAAAGGCTATTTCTAACCAATTTACACGAAAATTAAACACTTTAAAGCAAATACTGAAAAAAAATAAAAATAATGTTTACGTAAAATACGTTTGCAAGCTTCATTCTTGTATTTGGTGCAGCGCTTTCATAGGAATTTGATCTTTCCGTAATAGAGATAAGGTGTAAAATCGCGTATACGTAACAAAACACTATTAAGACTTACAAATGTTTTGATGTGTTCCCGGTTGTCATACTTTCAAGTAAATATCTGGTTCCCTAGCACGAGCGCATGGTGTAAACGTAAAATGTCGATGTTCACGTTACGTTGTTCGTCAGAGTCATGCATTTATACGAAATAAATTATGAAATATTGTACGTAATACAAGTATTTTCCATTTTGAAATCGACGTATTTACGATCCGTTTAAATCAGTTTTTAATCAATATAAAACCTGACACTGCTGTGCAAATTGCAAAAAGCGTAAGAAAATTTGAACATCACGGGCCAAATGAAATTTTTCGTCGCGCGCGATATTTTTTTTTTTTCATTCATAATGTTAATGACTAGCTTTTGCCCGCGGCTTCACCCGCGTGAAGTTCGGCAATTGCCCACGTATGCGTCAACCACCCCAAAATAATGTCGAAAATAGTCATTTAAATGTTATAGATAATAGTTGTTGGCCACGGCTTCGCGCGCGCGTAAGTGTAAGTATAGGACACATTTTAATAGTTGTGTAAAAATCTGCGCTTTTCGAAGTAAGACGCCACATAATTCATTCTGGTTAGAAAAATGTATATTACGGCGTTTTTTTTTTAATTTTTTTTTGTGTTGTTAGGGACCTAAATGGGTTGAACCAGAATTGATTTTATACATTTCTTCCGAGTGACGATGCTGTAGCTCAAATGCCCCGGTCATCCATCCACCTAGCGATATAGGTTATGGTGTAAATGAGCTAACTTACTTAACTTTCAATATTTTAAATTAAAAAATACTCAGATTAAACCAATCTTTTTAACTCCCGGAAAACTACACCGTGTAAATCACCTCATCACGAAGCCGTTAACCAAGCATTCTGTACATGAAACTATGTAACTTTACGCAAAAATTATTGCTGGGAAACAACTTTTTTTTTGGGGGGTGTAAAATCATGTTTTGTGGTAGAACTCAATGTAACGCACTCAAAACATTGTGCTGATGGACGGATTGAATAGTACGGGGGTCGTGGAGGTGTTTAAAGTAAAAATCTTGCAAACAAACTTGTACTTAAAAAAATACTTGTCAAAAAGTTGGAACTTTGACCCCCAATATCTCCGTAACTAGAAGGTTCCCAGGTATGGTGTAGAACAAAAAAATGATCGCAATGACAGGGAGAACCAGTGCCTTTCGGCTTCGTTAAGAGGTGTTTTACACCCTTTTATACTAATGAATTATCCTAGCTCTTCTGTGTAAATGACGTTTGCGGTACGGTAAGCGGTGTTTCCCTTTGGGGCTAAAATTACTAAGATACTCGCCGAGCTCACTTCGGAGCACGCAACATAAAACTGCACACGTGAGAAACAGTTATCACTTAAATCAATGTCAGCCATAGCCTAGGGGAGGATATTGAGACATTGCGTATTTTAATTTTTATTATTTGCACCTAGAATATGAGGTCATCATTTTCGTTATCGGCGACCCTGAAGTCCACAAAAACGACACTTGTGAAAGAAAAACCGAATGTTTTCCTCGCCGTCAATTTGGTCAGCAACCCCAAAAACCACGAAAACGACACCCATGCACGAAAAACAGGAAATTTTCCTCGGGGCCATCTCCGATTTTTTTTATTGCCAGCGACCCGCTAAAACCACGAAAACGACACCCGTGAAGCCATTGAGTCGCGCAATTGTCCAGCCCTCGAGTGTCGGTCACGCAAGTGTCCATGCGCGCAAATATCTTTTCGCGTAAATGGGTTACCGCAAGTGTCCTTCCCACAAATGACCCAGATTCCCTAGAAGTGTGTACTTAAATGAAGTTTTTTTTAGCGTATTTGTCCACACAAACGTGCTAACACAAAACACAATAACAAAAAAATGCCATCCCTGTTTTCGTCTGAGGGGTGGAATTTTCAAAAAAATAGATACGTGTTTCACGTCAATTCAATCGAGAAACACAAATAGTGAATTTCAAGCTGTGAAAAACTTTGAACCCCTATCTCACCCTCTTAGGGGGTAAATTCTTAAAAACTCTAAAATACGTATTTATTTATTTCTTAACCAGAAGCTTGTATATGAAATTTCAGCCTTCTAACTTAAAAAATGACGAATTTCCATACAAACTTTCATCCCCTATTTAAGTCCGTTAGGGGTTGAATTTCGAAGAATCCTTCCTTATTCCTTGTCTACATTATAAAGGAAACCTCTGTGCAAAATTTCAGCTTTCCTGGGTCATAGGTTTGGGCTTGGCGTTGATGAGTCAGTCAATCAGTCAGTCAGGACTTCTATTTTTATTTATATAATATATATATAACTTTGTAAAGCCATTTGTTGACTCTCTAATTGCAAAAGAACAATTTGAATTTCGCAGGCTACCCTTCCACTTCCACCTTAAGTATGTAGTAGCTATCTGCACTGTAATGGTGAAATAAGTAATATAATTACCTCACCTGCATTTAACATGTTGGGAAACTGTGTTGTTATCGTCCTTTATAAAATAACACTATTTCTGTATTTTTAGCCAAAGAAAACGAGGTGGGTGCTACATTTTTTCAACCACCCTGAAAATAATTCACTCTTGAAATAATCATTTAGGTTTCGAGATATGGAACTTTTTTATCAAAACTGCAGCAGTAACTTTGTTCATCATTAACATACTATAAAAGAAAAAGGATTGTGTGGTTTTATGAAACCACGGTAAAAGTGAAACTTTTTTTCATACTTTTGACATTTATCTAAAAAAAATTGGAATAATATTGCATTAAGGGTATAAAACGCGGAGTAGGTACATAAAACCGACCGTCACGCGACATGCAACACACAGACGAAAAAGTTTGAGACGATGTAATAAAACTTTCACTTTAACAAATTTAGTTTTACTGTTGAGTGTATGTTTACAAATTAATTAGCGTTAAAAATATTTTTATTATATTGTTTGGTGCTACGGAACTCGGTGTGTGCGAGTATGACTCGCACTTGGCCGGTTTTCTAAATGAAGATTTAACGTTAATGACGATCATGTTTGTAAACAGTAGGTATGTCGCCACTGACCGACTGATGGCTTGCCGTTTTTATTCCTATGCTTTTACAATTACAGAGTAACACAATAAAACCTACTTGCAAAATAAACACCATTTATCATTTATCAATAAAAACACACCGACTCTTAAAAAAGAACACAGTCATACGCATACAATGAACGCAGCGCTTATCTTGGATACGCACACTAGCACACGCTGTACGCTGCTCGCTGCTTAGCGCTGACGTCACGTTCATCGTAATTTATTTTTTACTTTTACTTTATTAAATAACGCTCTAATCTGTTTAATTTTGGGAGATTAAGGTTTGGATTGATATATATCCCATTATTAAATGAATTTCAGTCCTGTTACATTTTTGCCGTAAGTAGTATTCAAGATTTTTGGATTTTCTTGATTTTCTGTGAAGTCCGGAGCAGAATTTGTTTAATTTTCATAATAATAGTTAGATATGTTGATAACAGTCACTATAGCACTATTTTTGTCCTGTTAATATTTTTGCCTTAAGTACGAAGTCAAATTATATGATTTTTAAAAAAAACTGATTGTTCCGTGGACGAAAAATGTTTAATTTGCTGACCTACTCGTAGCACTCAATCTGTTCTACAATACTCCAAATAAACATACCTGTTTATATTTTTTTCCACCAAGTTACAACATATTAGAAGTTTTCTTAAAAAAAACACATACGCGGAGGTGAACTTTTCGCGGGATACAGCATAACATACTCTCCTGTCCATACCCTACACATTCAATGAAAAAAATCGCTGTTTTTAATTAATGCAGAGTTGGCCTAATTTTCGGCGTAAATTCCCCGGACTATTATGCGAGCCCACGCACTATTCAAGTGCAAGCCATGAGTCTTCGAGGTATTATAAATATTTTGAGAGTGTTTTGTCCATGTTATGGGTGTTTTAGTGTCATACATATTTTACACAGGCTGTTAGGTTTTCTCAGAACAATGTCTAAACATTCGCAGCGCAGTGAGGTGTTATTAATTTATACGGTGGCAGTAAATAGAGTGTAAACATGGTCTGAACTGAATACATTAAGTTCATACATAAATCCATTTTGAAATTAATGTTACCTGTCTACCTACAGCCATCTTAACCCTATTTGGGTGTAAATACGGGCCGACTGCTTGCGTAAGGGCAAAATGCCAAAGAAATCGAAAACAACCTTATTTCGGTAAAAGTATTGTCGTTTTCGTAATTTTATCCAAACAACTTAATAGCGTGTGAGGCATGAAACGAAAGTAACATTATGATTTTCAATTAGGAATTTACTCTCATTTTCCGGCTAAAACAGTTTATAATAATTCTATGTTTAACATAATAAGTGTGCCATGTTCAAGAAATCATCGTTGAGTCAACAAAAATACACTCAAGCAAATAGAAACTTCATTCATTATAATGATACTACAATTTAATGCTAACTTAATTCTTTTTGGCATAAAATAGGCATTAATTGCGAAGCACATTCGTTGTGTTATAATTATTAAAGCAGAAAGCGGTAAGTGAGAGTATTTGACGAACATAAAGACATACGAACGTAGATAGAGGTATACTATGAGACAAGAAATTTTGAATTTCGACAGTCCATCACCATCTTACTCACTTGAACCTCATAAAAGAAAGGAGGTATACATATAGTTGCCAGATTCACAGTATACCTCTTTTTCAAGGTTTACCCATTTCAGGTAAGTACATAATACGATAGCTGTTATAAACAAACGGGCGTAAGGTTTAATAAAATCGATCACGGCTGAATGGCTGGAACATTTCGGTCGACACGTGCTGTTTAAATTACGGGTATTATGGAAGATGCTTCTTCAGGTGTAAGTACATAACACTTCATCAGGTGCAAGAAGTTATGAAACACTCTTTGTTTTTGATTTAGTCTTGTTTTGAGCACACTAGCATTCCAGATTCGTTCTATTCGTTATACACCCAGACTTCCATAATAATAAATAGGCAACTACAATTTATAGAAATATCTCAACTCAATGTTGATCTAAAATGCATCCTCCAGACCGACCTTTATTACAATTTAATTGGGCTCCACCCAGCGCATTGGCCTTCCTTGCTCACCAAAAGGACCAATTTTGTTAGCCAATTGAACTCAACTTTCGCGTCAGGTTAGTGCTCCAATTCTAATTGTCCCACTAGACTGATTAGGAGATCAACTTAGAAAATAGCGTCCAGATAATAGGCGAAAACATGAAGTTTGACATTAGCAAACACAACAAAAAGATAATGAAGAATGATGATAAACAAATATCACGACAAATAGGTCGCTGGTTTATGTCTTAGCCGCACGGTCTAGATAAGATTCTGCGTCATCTCAACTTGCGAGTCATGTCATTGCACGATGATTATGAAAGCTCATAAATTTTTTGTATTGAATGCTTTTTCATGATCTAAGTACCTACTCGTTTTTGAAAGCCTCATCAAGCTTATTATTAGTAAATCTGGTGACAATCAGAGAGCCAAATCTCATGATAGCTGATATCATTAGCTAACACAAAAAACATAATTATTATCTCTTATCATAGAATTTAACAGCAGGCTTATTAGACAACTTAAGTCAAGTATAGACATAATAACACCATCTATGGACGTACCAGCTGTCCAAAGGTTTTAGAAAAGCAAGTCTTTTTAATTTCGATGCCTAGAGGAAGTCCAGTTACCTCTATTATCTTTGCGAAATAGGAATTCTAAAGCTCTTAACACAAATCTTAGTCATTTATCTAGAATATTATATAGATTCTCCATGTAACTGATCGGGGTCAATGATAGAAACAGGAAGATTCATAATTATAAATCCGTTCGGTGTTCTGCACCTAATAATTACCTTGCGAAACTAAAGTTCTTGATCGAACATAATCTAGGCTTTCATGTCCGTTATTTTAGACTGTGGTAGATACATTGGAAGGTTATGTCACCGAGTTAGATTGATTATAATTTTGACACCTATTTCGAAATAAGAACGCACCTACATAACGATATTTTATTCGATTGTAATGTAAAGGATATGATTACGAATGGACAGGGTCTGAATCTGGTACGGTGCAAGTTCAGTAAAAAAATAAATCCGTTGTATGTTACTTAATTGAATATGTATAAATTAAGTAACATAAGTCTGACAACCACACTTACCTAAGGGTCGTATTACCCAGTACTAACTGGGTTGTGGAGGTCAGATAGGCAGTCGCTCCATGTAAAATACTGGTAAAACTGGAAGCCGACCTCAACATAGTTGAGAAAAAGCACTGGAAACAAAAAGTGCTGACTGATCAGGAAGACTTTTCCACCACACTGGCATAATGAAAATCTGGGCCTTATAGTTCGGATTCTTAAGATAAGAAGAAGTAAATACCAAACAGTTAATACCGGCAACTTTTCTACACCAAAACCTACGCTCTACAACACACGCGGAAAAAAACACACAGCCAATAAAAACTTAACCTACATACATAATAATCCTTGCATTCGTAACGAAGTAAATAGTAACGTAACAGGGCGTCCTTGAACTGCAGTAACACCGCGAAACAATGAACTAGACGAGTGGACGAGTTTTAAATACTGAAGTATACTGCACTCTGCAGTACTTGAGCTACTTATTCAACTGCAAGTAAGGGATACAAGAGCACGTACTCATGATATTGTACCTTTCTTTTTTGCTTTTGTGAAAGAATTTTTGGAATTTTAGATATAATGGACTGTATGAAGGATGATATTTCAAACCAGGACGTGTCTGATGTGATGACGAGTAGGTAGGTAATTGAAAATGTATGGAAAAAGCAGACATGCTGCGCTGACTCCAAATAAATTGGGGTAAGTTCATGATAATGATGATAGGATAGACTAACGGACAGATTTCGGAACGCTATCAGAAGAAAATGACATACATACACTATTTTTGGAACGAAGTTCCTTATCGCGCTTTGTGAAAGGGTGCTAGACGGAAAAAATTCTTACGAAAAGTTGTCACGACACTTTTTGCTATAGTAAGCTATTGTAAGCTTTATTTCTTTAAAATAAAGTTGAAATTTCCTTAAATTACGTACAATTGGGGTGTGTATGTGAGTAAGGATAGATATGATTATTATTTTGAGTGACCGAACTACAAAGTACAAATTCGGTTGTGCAGTTAAGTAAGACGTATTGCTTCGAATTAAGGATTAATCTTCCTTAAATTAAATATTTAATTTTTCGCACACTAACTTAAATCTAAAATGTATTGATATTATGTACGTGAAAGGAACTTCGTTCCATCCGGGTGTCCCTTGACACCTCTCAAGTTTTATATTCTATGTACAGTTTAACTTTGCAGTACAAGGTGGCGCTGCTTGTCAAGAAAAATGCATCGTTATGCCAAACTTAGTACATAGGTAATTATTTTAGTTCTGTGTTAGCCCGCCTGCACATAAGTCCGTTGAAGTGTAACATAACAGTCGAACGACGGCATAATTGTCAAGTTTGAGTTGTACCGACAGCAACCTGTTGGTTCAAGCGTATAACGATGCTGTTCGCTTTATCTCGTCTTTTGTCTGTCTATTTCAAATATGTACCTTGATTTAGAAGTATTAAGGAAGACGTTAAAAGAAAGCAAGAAAACTAGTTGTAAGATTTCCCTTCCGTCATTAACGAATCCGGAATCCCATTAAAAACTACCAAACAAACAAGATTATACATACGGTATTCGATTCTTCAACCTGCTTGCCCGGTATACAGCTGACTGACTGATGCGAACATAATTTATGTAATAAGCATTACGCTTCGATTTTGGGAAAACGGTCTGAAAAAAAAGCCGTGGCAATGTCTCAAAAATGGACTGAGGAAAAAGGCTTTGTCCAATCCCTAAAAATATTTTGAAGAAAAAGGGTTCTGTCCAAGTATTTATAAAAAATATTTTTATTAAAAAGCCTGCCCAAGCCTTGAATAAAAATGGCCTAAGTAAAGAAAACGAAATCTGCTTTAAAATAAAACCTGAGATGGGCCAAAAAAGGCCAAACACTAAAATAAGAAGAGTATTTACAAGGTGTTGTTTTGCATCCTCGTCAAAATTCAGGAGGTTGTCACAAAAGACATAAATAATCAATTTAAATTACGGTACCTAGTTAATTATTAATAAACGCAGATTTTTTTTGTTTAAGTTTGTCAGTATTTCAGAATAACCCCCTTTACTTGGTTTAGGGAAAAATAAATTAACGAATAAACGTTTGAGATTGTTTGTATGTTTGAAAGCGCAGTTATAGGGCGAGAATCAGACAGACCGCGTTTAAGACACCGGTGGTTCAAACTAACCGATTTCCGTAAGTAAGAAAAAAAAACCTATCCATTTTATTATTGATTCGGGTCGAGAATCATTAGCATAGTTACCTCCGTGAATTTGACGAGGATGCAAAACAACAGCTTGTATTTAACGACTAACACTTTACCAAACAAAATAAAATCTAAAATAAAAGTAACGGCTCATTCAATTAAATGAGAAACGTAGTTATTTTGATATCGCATGTACGCTTTCTACTGTCCATTTGATAGATTTAACTAGGCAGCAGGAGCTGGATTCGCGCGAAATTGATTTACACCCACATTCATACACAAATAATAATTATTTCTACTTACCTACATTTTGCTTTTATGCCATGCTTATTTTGCTGTTTACTACATTCACATTTTATATTTACCGGTTTTATTGAACTTGAGTGCTAAGAGGCTGGATTTTCACGTTTACGTTTAATTATGATTATTATTATAAAATACTTAGTTGCTGTTTTATTATGATCGTAATACACTTACTTTTATGTCCGTCACTTGTTTTCGTTTTAATTAATTTATTTATTTTAATACGATTTCAGCGGTGAGAGCAGCGGTGGCCCAGTAGTGGCAGCCCTGAACTACGTGCAGTAAGCCGTGGGTTCAAACCAGGCAGGCGCGTTATTTTGTGTAATTTAGTTAATCACCACTGCTCTCAAAAACGGTGAAGGAAAACATCGTGAGGAAACCGGCATGTCCTAGAACTAAAAATTCGAAGACATGTGACATCTACCAAACCACACTGGGCCCGCGTGGTGGATTACAGCCCACTTCCTCTCATTGAGAGGAGGCCTGTGTCCCAGCTGTGGGAACATTATAGGCTGATGATGAATACAATGATTTCAGGTGACAACGTGCAGGTTCAAAAGAATTGATTGAAGATAATCAACTCTAATGAAGACTAACTACCGACCTTGCACGTGCACCCAAACTGACTTCAACACAAGTAACGTGGGTTGTGCCCTAAAATCTCACAATGGTTTAGATCGTGATTGCTGAGAAGGAGGCCCTGAGTTCGATTCCCGGGTCAGGGCAGCGTTATTGGGTTTTTCCATCAGGAATTTCTCAGTATCAGCCACGGAGTCTTGATTTGTGTCCAGTTGATGGCAATAGGCTCGCCCCCTATTACATAGGACTTAGACATAACTGGCGAAATGTGGGTGTCCTATCTGCCTTACCCGTTGGAGATTTCAGGCGGGATGTTTTTTTTGTTATGCTTTATATCGTCCATGAAGACATTTCACATCCATGACACCAAACCAAAATCCTAATATAACGAGCACTTATTAAGAAACGAACCTTTTTTTTTTTATTTTTTTTTTTTGTGGATGGGAAATCATCAAATGACTTCTCCCGCTCTGGGCGGAGCGGGAGGGAGTGTCAGACTTGACTGACTAAAACCCACCCATGTTCCTTCTAAGCCCTTTGTGTTCCAGGGCCGCGGTATCTCTTTCGAACAACCCGCAGCCCTGGCAGGCATCGGCCCTCTCGGGCCCCTTCCTGTTTGCTGACATCTCCTTGAGGCGCGCGTGGAACACGTACGCGCCGTCGACACGGCCTGTCGTCATGAGACGGATGGACGGTGAGCTAGCCCATTACTCACCGTCCACAGGCTCGCGCCTACGGTGGCCGGGGGCCACTGGTTGCCCCCCGACGCCCGGGGCGTCTCCCGCGGCGGCTGGGACGTGAGGTTCTCTCCCTCTCACGTTCCGCCACCTCCTTCGCTAGCATGACTGCTTCGCAGAAGGAGGCGACGGCTTCCCATTCCCTCTCGCTCCGGACCATGGATTGAACCAGGGCCGGACGCGAGAGGTCACCGCCGCCAATCGCCGCTACGAGGACACGGCGGTGCTCAGCCCAAGCGGGGCAGAGCTCCACGGTGTGCTCCACCGTGTCCTCCGGCCGATCCTCGCAATGGTAACACCCGGGCGTTTCCTCCCGCCCGATTCGGTGCAGGAACCTCCCGAAACAACCATGTCCGGTGAGGACCTGCGTCAGGCGGAAGGTGAGGGCGCCGTGCCGCCTCTCTAGCCACTCCTCAAAGAGGGGACTTATCGCCACTATTGTGGCGTGCCCTGCACGTGGTTGCGACAGTCGCTGTCTCCATGTCGCCATGAGATCATGCCGGAGGTCTGTCCGCTGAGCGACAATTTGCCGCGGCAGCGGAGTTTCCCCCCGGCGTAGTGCCTCCGCGCGCCATTCGTGCAGGCGCGCGAGGACTATCGCCTCCAGATCCCATGGCGGCAATCCGGCCAAGAGGCTCGCCGCCTCGCCGGAGATCGTGCGGTACCCCCGGATCAGCCTTACGGCTACCACCTTCTGGGGCGCGTTCAGGTAATGGGCGGCTCGCCGCCTCAAAGAACGCGCCCACACCGGGGCCCCATAAAGGGCCATGGACCGCACGACCCCCGCGTAGAGCCTCCGGCAGGAGGCGTTTGGACCCCCCAGGTTGGGCAAGAGCCGCTTGAATGCAGCTCCTGCCCGTTCCAGTTTTGGGGCCAAACGTCGGAATTGCTCCACGAAGTTCCACCGGCTGTCGAGGACAAGCCCTAGGTACTTCAGCGTCGACTCGACGCCGATGGGAACCCTTCCTACCGTCAGTATGGATCCCGACGGTGGCGCATTCCGAGGCCCATGAAAGCACATGGCCTCGGACTTGTGCAATGCCACCTCGTAAGAAACCAACCTTACACACTCGTGTTATAAAATACGGGCTATTTATTATAACAACTAGCTGTGCCCGCGCCTTCGTTCGATTCGATATTATCTAAATAGAAATAGTCTAACTTAGACTACTTAGACTGTCTAACTTAGACTGTCTAAGTTACTCCTTATTCAGCTATCTGCCAGTGAAAGTCTCGTCAAAATCGGTCCAGCCGTTCCAGAGATTAGCCGGAACAAACAGTCAGACAGACAGACAAGAACTGTAAAAAAAATATATTTTGGTATAAATATGTACCGTATATATATACCTACATTCATATGCATGTAGTAAAAAACGGTTATTTTAATATTACAAACAGAAACTTCAATTTTATTTATTTGTATAGATGTATAGATAAAGAACATAAAACTACACGTCATAAGTATTAAAATGTATGGAATGTGTATTAGTCTGTGTGCCAATGTGTTTAGTAACATAAGCGGCCAGTGCATCTCGACTTGCGTAATCCTCGTAGAACTGAAACACAAGGAAGTGACAGAAGTAGAACGGACCTTTCTTCAAATATTCTTCATAATTTATTGCTAATCACTTGTCCGTTTGATGTGCGATTAGCGTTGAGTTAAGACTATTAGGTAATTATTTTTATAGATCTTGCGCGTTCAATGCAAAAGTTTTCATGTTCTTTCAAGGATAAGAATCTACAATCACACAAAAAGCAAACACAAATCACTGAATGATGTTTGTAAAAGTGTGAGAAAAGGGCCACTTCTTCGAAAAGTGTTTCAAGACGGCTTGATCTTCCATTTGTTCGTAAGCTGTAGAAGTACAGAAATAAAACAGTGAGATTTCACTGTATCGATAAAACTTAATTATCGTCTAATAGGGGATGATCACAAATTTTTTTTTCTTTGTCCGTCGGGTAGATTATTGAAAAGTATTGGACACTTATTTTTTTTTTTTTCACTTGGTCGTAAAATTACGGAGGTATATTGAGTTGAAATGGCGCATTACGTCACGTGTAGGTTATTTTTATACCTACTTGTGACGTAGTGAGCCCCCACTCTCCAACTTTAAAGTTTTAACTAAGTATTTTTTTTTATATTTTGATAAAATAAAAAATACGTGTCTAATATTTTTGTATTACCTGTACGGACAAAATAGAATTTCGTTTTCTTTATCCAGTCTTCACCCCTATTAAGCCATGCAAAAATGCAATAATAATAATAATGTTTATTTTCACAAAACAGAGGAGCTCGTGGCTAAATAATAACAGCCGCACGGGTCGATCTTTAAGGTTAAGCCGTGCTTGCCGAGGTTGGTCCGTGGATGGGTGACCATAATTACATACCGAGTTTCCTCCGTGCCTCGGAAAGCACGTAAAGCCGTTGGACCCAGCTGTCATTTGAAGAACAGAAGCCAAAAGTCTGACATCCAGTCTTACTAAGAGGTATCGTATTACCCAGTTACTGGGTTGTGGAGGTCAGATAGGGAGTCGCTTCATGTAAAATACTGGTACTCAGCTGCATCCGGTTAGGCTGGAAGCCGACCCCAACATAGTTTGGGAAAAAGGCTAGGCAGATGATGATTTTCACAAAAAAATCTATTTCTCTTTACAGGTAATGTGCTTAATCTAAACTTAAAGTCCTAATAATAATGATATAATGTGTATGATTCTCAGTAGCTGCCATGGAGTCTGGATATGTGCTCGGTTGATGGCAATAGGCTCGCCCCTTGTAACATGGGACTTAAACATGGGTACATCTCTGCCTGGCCTATCGAGGATTACAGGCGTGATGTTATGTAAGTCTAATGCAAATGAACCGTCATAATATCAGCACTTCATTGCGTGACCACTGATCACTGAAACAGTAAACGACCAAGATCAGAAATAATGAAAATGATGAACTCTAATTGTGTTCAATAGAACAGTTTAGTGTCTATAATCTCACTACAAAGAATTTTCCTTCGTGACTCCACAGTATTAACAAAACAGAACGATGTTAATCTGTGATAAACACAGCGTTTGTGAAAGGTAGACCTTTGCAGCTGATTGATTGTAGGTCAAATTTATCAATGCCAGTAATGGCGGACGAGGGACATAGCTGCTGTATGCTAGGCGTTCGTTTATATTATGTTGGAGCTACCTGTTGAGAGTGAACATTGTTATAGTGGATTGGATTTAGCAATAGACAGTGATGACCATGGCACCTTTACAAGACGTATTTAAAATAAATCTCAACTCTGAAAAAGATCCTCAAGGTATTTGGTTCTACTAAACCACTTTCAATGAAGGATGCAACCAATACAATAGTCAAAACCAGTACCGCTGTAGGTCAAACGAACATGGCAAGTTTTAAGTAATGCTAAAACGTGCCACTAAAACCTGCGACCTAAATGACATCTCTTTTTGGACGTGACAGTTATACGACTAATGCAAAACATCCTTACACTAAGGTTAGGTGCATGTGTACTACTCAGAACGAACTGGGTGTAAAATATTCATGTAATTTGGTTTTGTTAGTCTGCGGGACCATGTAGGTCAGCGAGGGTGCTATATACTCACATATATTATTGTTAACCTTTTTTTAGGGTAGGTAGGAAGCTAATTTATTTTCAAACAGAAGCTATGTTTAACTAAATGGATCATTGTTTCAACTGTCATTTAAAATTCGATGTCTTTCGCGAAGCTACAAGAACAATACACTATTTCTTTAACAGTCGCAACAAACTTTCTGTCATTGACTTGGCAATTGATTGTTAATTGTAATTAAAATTTATAAACACTTGCGGCTGCTTGCAAAATATGTTGTATTCAAATGTCCGTTTAAACGTTGGATCATTTCTATTTGACAATGCAACGTCTAAGTAAATTCGAAACACGAGTCTGAGTGAAATCGCTCGTATGATACGCTCACGTTCTTCTTGGCCAACTTAGCGCTACACTGGGTATAAGTGGATAAATACTTAGTATAATAAAACGTAGTTTGTTCTTAGACATCGCAATTTATTCACAAAACTTCTTATTTAACACAAATGCGATAGAAATTGTCTTTATGTTGTATTCTTGCCGACGGACAGGAATCCCGAAGTGTTCGAGAAGTATTTGGCATTAGCCTCGTTGATGCGCGTCTCCGCCGCCTGTGGATTTACAATTTCGAGACCCTGTAACAAATAAAAAAACGTTTTAGCCTTTTGAATGCAACAACAGACATATTTGTCATATACAAGGTGAGTGAGAATGCATTTGTTTTGTTCTGAATAAAGTAGAATGCATCATCGTAACACAGTCGTCAAGTCGGAGTTTCAAATTGACTTTTGACTTTTTTTTTTAAAAAACACTTCATTAGGTGTACAAGGTAAGCATCTACCTCCGTAATGAATCAATTAAGCACTTTGAAAGTGATGAGACGGCTTCTATGGAAGTGCGCGTTGTATTACAAGGTAACACGCATGTAATTTCTTCTCAAACGAGCTCCATAATACAGTAGGATTAAATATCTACAATCTTCTTCACTAACAAGACGACTGTGACCTGTGGTTTAAATCAGTTCGTTATTCGTGTCATTACGCGGCATTCCATTTGTTATTCTTTGATTATCTCGCGGTTGTAATAGCATGCCAACACAGCAATAATCCGCATCGTACGTAAGTAGACAAGTAAGGCAATGCCGAGTAATGACCATTCATTTAATTCTTGCTTATCACGTTAGAGGCTTTTTGCGCTCTGTCGTGTCGCTTCATTTGTTGATACAAACGCTCACGCGATGTGCGGCACGAGTTCTTTATCAATTTACATAACAAGGCAGACAGCACATCCATAAAACAACTATAGATGGCTATAATATTCTAAATTGCATTTCAAATAACTTCAATTCATTCAGTAATTTTATTTGCGGCTCGGTCAGAAGACAAATCAGTTTTGCTAATGGGATTTTGCGAAACTGATTTTTATTTGAGGACACCATAAAAAAGTGTTATGATAGCTGTTTCCGAGGAGTTTGACCCACTCAGTAATCGATGGCAATGCTCATTTCTTTTCAATTACCACGAATGTGTGCTAGAAACAAGTATCACTTGAAGTTTAACTTAAACAATGGTAAAATGATGTTAGTGTGGCCACTTTCACTGGAGTTGCTTATTGTTATTGAAAATTATTCGCAATGAGTACATATTTAAAATAAAGTCTATTCCGCCTTGAATTCTTGACAGCGCTTTAGAAATTTGATTCGATACATAATGCAAATCGTAAAAGCTGCAGATAAGTGCTTATCTGCAGCTTTTACGGTATATCAGGTAGGCGCTGCACTTGTGTGTACTGTGTAGTGCGATGGGGGCATAATCTCGCTGATTGCTATCAGGCAGCTAACGGTCTGGATGTTGCGGGTTAACGCGAGCGAGCCGCCGCCGGGCGGAGGCCAATGGATAAATGCATCTATATTTACTGGCCTATCTGCGCTAAACGCTTGGGCGTGGTCCTGCATCAATGGGTAGCGGTACGTTTTTGGAAAGTTCTCTATACAGCATACTGTATACCATTTCTTTTTATTGAATCGTAATGGTTTTTCTTTCGTGCCAGTCTCATTTACAAATGCAGCCACACAGCAATATTTTTTTACGAACAGTATAACGAACACTTAAAATGTTCAGCGAAGCAAGAGATTGCAATGAACTCATGGAAGATTTACTTTTAGTGGCCAGATTAAAACCTGCTTTCAGAATATAACATTTATTCCATAAAATAACTTGTTAGGTATCGTAATTATTTAAATTAAGATAAGTATATCGAAAAATCTGCAGCAGTAAAATAGTGTTCTCAAAAGTGACTCTCTAAATTTGGAGGCAGTATTCCCATTTTGATGTATATCTAAATCTAAACGAGGTACAACATCGTTTAACCTAAGGGCGTAGCCATTCCCATAGCACAAATACCAACAGCGAAATGTAAACGGAGAAAGTCTTGCTAACCCGATCGCCTGAAATACTAATAGGTAATTTTCTCGGCTCGCCTACATGCAACACTCGCAGTTTTAGAGTATGGAATAGACGAGCACTAATATTAGTCATTACCATATCTAGGACTGTTAACACTTCTGGATTAGTTGAGTTGAGTACCCCACCTTCATATTAAAATACCTTAATAAGGGGGTATCCAATTATTACAACTATAAATACTACATGATATGTGGGCGCCTGCATTAATTCAAACTCACAATCACCTCATGAATAAATACTAAAGTAAAGGGGTAACCGATTAATGCAGCCGTCAATATCTACCTCTTTGTGGTTTCTGGTTATCTTTTGCCAATATCTTTTTTCAGCAGATGTCGTAACGAATAGGCATGTGTTTAGAATTAACCGCGGACTCTTGACCTTTGAGTGCGAGCTGTTATTACTTTTAGCACAATACGTGGGGTAGCCCCCCACACGTGGGGTAATTCCATTGTGGGAAAGAGACGGAGTTATAGAGTACGTCTAGCGCAATCTCTTCCCCCCTTTGGAATAAGATTAAAATAATACTTCTTTAAGACCTCATGGTAGGCCATCTAGTGTTGATGAGTTTAATGTCTTATCTGTATTGTACCCTTGAGTCCCAACCTGAACATTATACACCTTTAATAAGCGCCGTACTAAAAATAAACGCGAGGTTACGGACTAAGATGCATAGCTCCTATAATCCTATAAGTTAGATTTCTACTTTCTATGTATCACGATACCTATGTATTTTAAATAAGTAAAAGGGCGGTCCAGAACACTACCACTAGAGCCAAGGTAGTCTGAGGACGTCCACAAGGGGGAGTCCCATCACCTCTTTTATGGAAAACAGTAGTGGATAGCCTTTTAAAACGGCTAAACGAAAGAGGATACACTACTATTGGTTATGCAGATGACCCAGTACTGATAAACGTGAATGCAGAGAATGTGTTGTGTAAAGTAATGCGTTCTGACCTACATATTGTAGAAGAGTGGTGTGACGAACTACAGGTCGGTAAATCCGAAAAAAACAGAACTTATCTTTTTCACCGATTTCAGATCCGCTATACTGTATATTATGTATAGCTTGATTAGCCGTGTGTACCTACGCTGATGATGACCCACCTGCTGTCCTGTTCCTTTTGCAACTCTACCTGTACCTTGAGAGACATATCCGACACCAATACTAACGCTATCGAGATAGCAAAGTTTTGGTCGAAGCTCATTTAACTTCAAAGTAATCTTCGACACGACAAAGCAGAAATTTAAAATTGCAAAATGCAATTATAGACTTAATTTTATAGACGAGAAGATAGTCTTTTACAAAAATATTCACCACCCATGATGCGAGAAACAACGACTAATTGGGTTCTTGAACCTACATAAAAGGACGGTTAAGAAACTGCGATCGCTTCCTAGATAACCGTACGATGTCGGTGCTGTTACATACACTGTTATGGGCTGAGTACATTGCTTTTAGAACTTAGGACTTAGGGCGCGGACCGCGGTGTATCGCAACTTGAAGATTTACGTGCGATGCAAGTATTTATATGGCCGGCGCGCTCCTTTACAATTGTTTGTTGGCTCGTTTAGGATAAGTTATGACGTTAGTAAATGTTGGGGTATTTATCTATGACTAGCTGTCCCGGCAATGCAATGCAATGCACTTTTTCCTACCTCCTACCCTACCTACCTACCTAACCTACCCTACCTTTCCCACCTTTTAAACCTTCCTTGGACTTCTACGAATATTTTAAAACCAAAATTAGCCAAATCGGTCCAGCCGTTCTCAAGTTTTAGTAAGACTAACAAACGTCATTCATTTTTATATAAATAGAGATATTGGAGCATAACTTCCTCACACATACATTATGTGTGATGATATTGTTGGTATCTCTAGTGAGGTATGAACATGTGATTCGGGATACTGAGAAGAATGCAGACAAGAGACGTGTTTATTATGAATTTCTTGCGAGTCCTGTCTCTAGCCAGGCTACACTGAGAGCACCGCCAGTCTGTAATAACAACTATGATGCGACAATGTTTAGACTTTAAAACGGTATTGTAAAGTTGTATGAACTCACGTTCCTCTCATCCACTCAAGGGCGGAGATTTACGTGAGATACGATAGTTACGAAATATGTACTTGTCTGTGCTTAGCGTTACCTGGCCCCCTATTCACAAACGCTCGGATTAGATTTCGATTCGATAATTTGTATGTCTATCTTGTTTTGGCATTACGAAAGCGAGCGAGATAGACATACGACTTTCCGAATCGAAATCGAATCCGAGCGTTTGTGAATAGGGGGCCTGAGCTGTAAATTCAACCGAGTGTCGGGATCTGCTTTCAAGCTTTTACACTTTAACTGACATCAGAAATTTTCTACGAAAAGTTTATATTAACTTTTTAGACCTTTGTATCCTGCTTATGCGTATAACGTTTCATTAAAATCAGTTCAACTTCAGTCATTTCGAAAAATAAGAACTTGAAAGTTTGTATGAAATGCTGCAAGGCGTAAACGCTCTTAATAAAGTGTGAAAACCGCATCAAAATCCTTTGCGTGGTTTGTAATAGGTCTTTAGATATTTGTAACAAGAAAACGTATTCTAGTATACGTTTTTTATAATACAGGGTTATTTGTAAAACACCGGCAACCTCTTAAGAGGTCATTCTACTCATCATTATGAACAACTTTTACTATGAGACCAAACCTGAAATCGCGAAAAAAAAATCAGCTGTACCGTACTTTATGTTCACATAACTCGTCAAAATGTAGGGAACAGCAGATTATTTTTTTCACGATATCGGATTTGGTTTCATAGTAAAAGTTGTTCATAATGATGAGTAGAATGACCTCTTAAGAGGTTGCCGGTGTTTTACAAATAACCCTGTATAAGTTTATAATAAGTTTTTAAGTTATAAGTTTATAAGTTTATTTATTTCCATAATAATATGACAAGTTGAACCGAATTTTAGCAGTTAGAATTAAGCACAAATAATAAAATGTGAGCAACTGCGCCCGAGCTAGGCTGAGCCTGTATTTCAGGTCACAGTTCTCTTCCCAGAGTTATGAACGGTAATAACAATATGAACTTATACATAATAGATTGACATAAAAGATGCTAGTGTTTTAGTTTTTTAACGCAGGTACAATACCGACAGGTTTTCAAAACAAGATGAGATAATAGACTATCGAATTAATAGTTCTGTCGGATTTTTTTGTCCTAGCAACCCTGACTCTTGAGCCGTATGTAATGGCGTTAATAATGGGAAACGCGGTGATGCGGAAAATATAAAGACATAATGATCCCCGCAGATGGGTAGAAATGTAAAAAATGTTGACGTTAATGAGCTGTCAGTATGTTTGTTATGAAGACAGGTTTGGAGCTATTGAGGACGAGAATGAAATCGTCAGGGAGGTGGATGTCAGATGTAGGATATTCTATGTTTCCCTGGGAGAAGTTGAGAGGAAAATCAGACCTTATTTTGGGGTTAACAAAGAGTTTATTGGAAGAAAGGGACTCGTGTGGGCTAGATGAGATGAATTAACACAACGGCAGGCTTTTTCTCCACAAATAAATCATTATTTTAAATATGACGTTTAGTTTCTTCTTATTACCATGATGTATAAGGTTATTTGCATAGAATATAAATAAAATAATATTATGCGCGATGCAAGATTTATAGAGTTGCGAAGAAGAAAGTCTTAATTTGTTTTTAATTGGATCATAATTAGATCCAAAATTATGAATTCAGAAGAAAGTATTCTACTACCAATAACCAATTTAGTCGGTTATTTTTTGGTCTTAATTAATCAGAAAACGCGAAAACAAATATTCAGTTCTAGTTCTCTCTGCAATGCTGATCGGTCAGTAAAAGAAGATACCTAGTAGATCTGTACAAATAGACAAAAGTGTTACCTAAAAATATGGCGTGGAGTCCCTCCGCGCGTAAGTAATGAAACTTCGTAATACTATACGCATGCGTACGAGTGCCACGCATTCACTCTCGTTATTTTATTGAGCTTCTAAATAATATTTTGTCGTTTTCTTGTTGTATTATTTTTATTACATTAGTTTATCGAGTTTATTCTACTCATGGAAATTGAGCGAAGGCTGGTCACACCGAAGAGTCGAATGCATGACTGTTTGCACGCCATTTTGCGTACTTTATAGTAGAACTACGTAGTCACAAATCTTGTAATACTGCCATCTCTTAGTGAGTTTAAGAAAATATTCCCCCTCCATGGTAGCGTTAAACTTGTTGGAAGTCGCATAAGAAGTTTCACTTCAATAATAACATACCAAATAATAGACTAAGAGGAATCTAATACAGTCTTCATCGAACCGTGAGAGTATGATATCACACTCCTTCTAATACATCAACCACAGACAAAAGTCATGTTCCAAAAACACATCCATTGTTTACATTTTAGGTCGCACCTAGAAAAAGCTATTGTAAATCTCAATTACGTATAGATAAGAATGCAGAAAAATCTCAAAACAATTATGTATAATGAGAAGATGTCTCTATTCGTATTATGTACGTTAAGAAGTAAATGAATACGTGAGACAATGCACTGAAACAATGACTGTTAAGTGCGTACAACGACATACATTTTTTACAACAGTCAACGCGTAGTTATGTAATTTTAAAACGTTTAAGGCACGGAGTTTTTGTTGGGTCGGCTTGCATGACCGGTGCTTGCACTCGGTGTAAGAAGAGTTTGTTTGCAGTAATGTACTTACATGTAACTCTAATTGGACAGTAAGTAGCAAACAATTTATTCCCGTGCGTTTGTTGCGCCTACATTATCTATCTATACATCTACATACAAATAAATAAAATTAACGTGTCTGTTTGTAATATTAAAATAACCGCTTTTTACTACATGCATATGAATGAATATATGGTACATATAACAACTTTTTTTTTTTTTTTACAATTATTGTCGGTCAGTCTGTTTGTCTGTTTGTTCCGGCTAATCTCTGGAACGGCTGGACCGATTTTGACGGGACTTTCACCAGCAGATAGCTGATGTAATAAGGAGTAATTTAAGGTACTTCTAAAATTCCACGCGGAAAACATCGCGGGCACAACTAGTTTATTTCTATAATTGTTGTGCCTTTGGTCCACATTCCAGAAATATGCCCAGAACAGATTATTTTCCATTGCTAATTCGGATTTCCATTGCTATACGGAGTGTAACGGACACCGACGCAAAAACGCTTACAACGTACTCAGTATATTATTCTGATCACAGACATGGAATTTTTGCAGATGGCAACTAATAGAGGACTATGGAAGAAGATATGCTGCGCCGATTACGAATTAATTGGTATAAGGGGCGGAGAAGATAATATCATTATCATAGTCGAGAACTCGAGATTTGGTTATTTTTGTTTGAATAAGTGCAAAATGATATTTTTCTTCTGAGATTTCCGGCCCTAGTGTGCGGTAGAAACATAGGATTTAGTTTCGACAGACTGTTGATAATTTTATCTAATTGCTAAGTGACCTATTAAAGTAAATGCCATCTAACTGCATGCCTAAGCATTCGTTGGACTTACGCCACCCATGACAAAATCGGGGTGATATTTCTTATCCAGTACCTATGCCTCGTTATTAAAGGTTACACCATGCCGTCTTTTTTAAAACATAAAGGTAAACTATCATCATTTAAGGTTCACTTTACCTGAAGAGGAAACACTGAAACTGTTCAGATATAAGATAATAATTTCCATTATTATCATTAAAAAAAACCACTAAACTAAAAATATTAAAAAGTTAAAGTATCAAAAATGTTTTGTTCAATGGACCATTTTATTATTCGAGAAAAAGCTCAAAAGTGTTATAAAATCGGTTCACATAACAACATTGAGCAAAGAAGAATACCTATTCATGTTATTGCACTTTTGCATAATTTAACTTGATTCTCAGATTTTGCCTTATAGAGTAATAGTACATTACGATATTAGTGCGTTATGATGGTTATAACATGCGAGGCGGAATTTCAGCCCGAGCCGAAGGCGAGGGCGTAATTGAGCCGAGCATGTTATAACCAATACGCACGTATATCGTACGACGTTTTTTAACACATTTGCGAGGAAACAGAAAAAAAAAAAAACATTTTATATTTTGTTCATTTCTAATTATTGAAACAGTTAGTGAAATTACAATTATTAAAATGATACGTAGTTGTAGTTGGTTTTTTAATTATGTTTTTATTATTATTATTACCTACTATTCATAATGTCATTGTTTTGTGTTAGGGTAAATGTTGGAGACGACGAAACTTCTTGAAAGGCGGCAGAAGAGCATTGTAATTCGTCATTCGTTGTAAATAAAAAAATATCCTCAGTAGAAGTAGAGGGCCGCGGCTCAGGGCAAAACTTCTTCGTTTGTGGCTCCAAATTTATTGCCTGAGTTATTTTGGCACTTATATAAAAGATCGGGGTATTTTGTTTTTAGTGTTTGGGACTTTAATTAAAAGCATTTTGCCTTGATTTTCAATGTCATTTGTGGTAATATTGTGAAGCTCTTGCCGTCTACATGCACCATTAATACCAAATATTAACGCAACCTGAAAAGAAATAAAAATGTGTAAGATAAGGTATATAGGTATTTAGCTTACAGACGGTCGTTAAAAAATATGTAAAAGAGTATGTACGGTAGATCAATATATAAAATAAGGAGGCAAACTGACCTTAGTTGCCAGGTACTGGCTATCTGGAGCATCTCTTAGAAACTTTTCGAAGTCATTTGATGACAGTACCTTAGATTTTTTCTTTATAAAACCATCAGAGCGTTTCTTTAAAAATGCAATGAGATTTGAATATAAATTAATATCGACACCATTTTTCATCTTGAGGGTACTTTTCAGCATCGAATATGTTGTCCACAACGAGCTAGGCTTATATTTACTAGCTAGTTCATTAAAATACGCCAAAACTACATTTTCGGAAAATGACTTGGCATTTTTCATGTTTTTCCACTTCAAAAAATTTTCATACGGTTATGTATCTGTCTTTGGATATTGACGGCAGCAAGCTGTCGCATGCGGTTCGCGCTTCTGTTAGTATATCCGGTGGAGTTGAAGTAATATATGGCTCTTCTTCATTATTGAAAGTTGTCATATTTAAATTTTCACAATACAAGTACAAAGAAAAGAAAATTTGAGAAACATGGCGCGAGGATTATTTTCTGCCGTAGCTGCGTGAAAATGTTGGCAAAGACGTTAGAGCACGCAGCCAAGTTTTTAAATTACCGAATAAACTGTTTTATTTTTTATTTTAAATAAACTGAATCTGTGAATGCACACTGTTGCTTTCCCGCCATTTTAACAGCGTGCTAGCGCTGCCTACTGACTGGCGCCGCGCGGCGATTAGTTCGAAATTTGAATAGCAACAGCGCGCGAAATGGCAAATAATACTGTTATGGAATTTGTATGGACTATAACTTAACTATTTGCTCTGATAACACACGCGTTTTTTATGACCCGCTTTACATATTTAAAACCGGTGGAATTACATCAGCTTTACGAGCAACGGTGTTAAAAAAGAGTTAACGAGTCGCATTTTGAAACAGCGAAATGTAAATCTGAACTTAATGTATTGATTTACTCATCATCATCTGCCTAGCCTTTTCCCGAACTATCTTGGGGTCGGCTTCCAGTCTAACCGGATGCAGCTGAGTACCAGTATATTACATGAAGTGACTGCCTATCTGACCTCCACAACCCAGTAACTTGGTAACACGATACCCTTTGGTAAGATAATGGATGTCAGACTTTTTGGATTCTGACTACTCGTAACGACTGTCAAAGATCTACAAATGACAGCCGGGACCAACGGCTTAACGTGCTTTCCGAGGCACGGAGGAAACTCGGTATGTAATTATGGTCACCCATCCACGGACCAACCTCGGCAAGCACGGCTTAACCTTAAAGATCGACCCGGGCGACTGTTATTATTTAGCCACGAGTTCCTCATTTTTCATGATTTACTCAATCTTTATAATAATACAATAAGATATAAGTGCGGTAAGCTGAAAATTACAGCCGAGGCGATATTGCTAGCCCGAGCCGTAGGCGAGGGCTAACAAGAAAGCAGAGGCTGTAATTATCAAACCGCACGTATGTCATACGACGTTTTATAACATATTTGCGAGGAAATAAATAAAACTCGGGCGACATTTTCAAATAAAAACAATACAGCGAAAAGAAAAAGCGCGCGGAATAATTTTTACTCGTTCACAAATTATGATATTAGCGATGCGCGGGCATCAGCGCTGTTTTTTAAAGCAAAGGCACAAAAACAGCCAGTATTACTAATAAAGTAAATTAATATTTTTGTGTTTTGTTACAGATAAATGGTTGTAATTTATGGTCAAAATTGATTAAATTAAAGAATTAAATGTTTATTTATTATATTTTATCTCCCAAGTTCATTTTATTCATAAAATGTTGACCACTTTTCTGACACAAAAACTCTTTGCTAAGATTTAAAAAAGTACCGTTCTTTTTAGACGGAACATTTTGATAAACCGTGCGTTTTACTTTACATTACCGCACTAGTGCGTAATGTGATACATTACGATACTGACATTGGTGCAATAAGAGACCCTTTACGAGCAATTGTGTTATAAAAATATTAAATTAACTTAGCTATCGAAACCCAAAACCCAGATTTGATGAGCATCGATATCTAAACATGAATGAAAAAAGATTCATAGGTAAATAATAACATAACACACAGAGTCTCTAATCCCCGAGGGATTCAGCAGAGGAGTACCTAATAGTACATCCACATTTGGCCAGTTATTTTGAAATCCCATGTGAGCGAGCTTATTGCCATCAAACGGTCAGAAATCCAGACTCCGTGGCTGCTACTTAGAAATTTATGATTCAAAAACCCAATTACACAAGTGATTTGTTTGTGTCTGAATGTAGTATTTTTTATTTTTAGTTTGTTCTGTCTCATAACTTATGTTTTAGTAAGTATTTTACCTTTTCCTTTTGTGTTATTTTTGTTACTTTAACTGCGGAAACTTGTACATGGCCTTCAAATCCGTATCGTTTGGGAACCTTGTTTTTATAACGTTTCCCAAAAAGTATAAAATAAATAAACACTTTGCCCGAACTGGAACTCGAATCCAATGCGCAGCAGCCGCGTTTGTGACCACTGGACCGACTAAGCAGTCATCTCAATTATATCATCATCATCATATGCCTAGCCTTTTCCCAAACTATCTTGGGGTCGGCTTCCAGTCTAACCAGATGCAGCTGAGTACCAGTATTTTACATGAAGCGACTGCCTATCTGACCTCCAAAATCAAGTTAAGCACTGGGACTCACAAAAATACAGGTGAAGCTAGTAAAAAGCTTGTAAAAACAGCACATTACGCCCTGTACCTTCAAAAGTCAATTTGTCATGTCTCATGATTACGTAGAATCATATACTTTATGACATGTAAGACATAACTATGACACTATAACCACTGTGTGTTCTGTTGATAAATCAAGTGTCAAACATGTACCGGTGTAACTCTTTATTAAGTACCTCTGTTTACCCCAAAAGACTACATATCCGTGACGATATTTTTTTCTACGTACTAGCTGTTTTTAACGTTTATAACCGTTTTATATTCAGAAAGTGAAATACTATGTCCTATAAGTTAAACATCCGTAGTCTATCGTGACAATTATTAATTGGAGGGTAATTAAACCGACTTCTATTTAAAAGCATTTTTGCCGTCCAAAAAAAAATAAGTTATCCACTAAATTACTAACTCACCCACCATCAATTTTCAACTAAAATATAATATGTCAGCTACTGTAAATACATCTCAGCCTGGCTTTAATTTTATACTATCTATATTTGTGGTATATATTCAAGCAATAAGCTTCATAAAAAACTATATACGACGTCCATAAAATAATTCTGTCGACTTCTTATTTTATAACTTAAAGTTAGTACGTTTAAAACATAGTTATGTATGACTAATTCATAACTCTTCCTATCCTATAATTTATTGATCATAAAAAGCACCTAAAATAATTAACTATAGCCACTAAATATAAGAAATAAGACAATCGTAGCATTTTTTTGGACAGAATAGACTCTTTTTATTTAATGTTTAATTCTCCTGAAGTTCTAAAGTCAAGGTAAATATTCCTATTTTGTGATAAGCTAAATCGACGTAGCCACCTCTCATTCCTGTCTGCAAGGTTTAAAGTGACCGAGTGGAGGTGCCGCAAGTCCAAAGCTCGCATCGCGCGCTCTTGCGTCCTATGTACTCCTTGCCGCAATGTATTTTAACTTAATAAAAGACCAACAATCTAGTAGACTATTATTTTTCTGACTATACGAAATGACTCGTCCCCCCCGCATGAATCGAATTGCGCTCTCTTTTCCATAGGTTCTTTTTTATTTACCGATTGTTTGTGAATGTGTGGACTTTCAACGTTTTGTAGTAAGCATCGACTTTTTGTCGGGCCTACGCTGTCTTCCCATGCTTAAGTAATAACGCTGTAACATCCGTATATTTTAAAACCAACTGATTTTAAAAGAATGAGTTAACCATGAAGTTTCTTGCCGCTGCTTCTGCATAGAATACAGTATAGGGAAGAAAGTAAAAAAAAAATCGAAGTTCGCCATTTATGATTTCGTTTTTATGGTTCCGTAGCCGAATGGCAAAAAACGGAACCCGTATAGATTCGTCATGTCTGTCTGTCCGTCCGTATGTCACAGCTACTTTATTCCGAAACTATTAGGACTACACAGCTGAAACTTGGTAGGCAGATGTATTCTGTTAACCGCTTCTTGTGCAAAAAAAAAATATATAGATACGGATATATAATTACCTTGCAAATCTTTTTTTGGCCACAATTTCGCACGAATATTTATTCCAGAAAAACCGGATAACAATATGGCTGACCTGACGACACTAAGACGACCATGAACCTGCCCAATTAGGAACACGACCCACAGCTATTTTTACTATTCGGTATTCAAATTACGTAACAAACAGTCTTGCAATACCTATTATATTATGTTATACATGCATAATAATTTTGCATATTTACTCAATGTGACATTTCGGGTTACAATATTTGCGAAAAATTTAAATTAGATAGAATATCGATCAAACCACAACTTTTAATGGCAGTGCTGATATCAATTTGTATTTTTAATGTATCGAAAGTCAATTCCATTTGAAATTCATTAATCATTATTACACAACTAATTGTGTAAATCTCGTATAAGTTTACTCATATTTCTCATCTGCCATTATAATAAACCGATTCGAAAAAAAAAACGATTCTAAGCTTCAAGGTTTCTTTTTAGCCAAATGGCTGTGTCGTTCGCTACAAAACTTCATTCGGGTTTCGTCAGGTTTTGTAGCGATGAAAATTAACTGAAAAATAAAAGGAAATAAACCTAAAAAATATTGGCTGTCTGTAAAGTTGGTTTACGGACGATAGTTTAACGTGACAACGTCATAACAAAACATTGATGCGGCGCAAGTGTACAATGAGCGTAACGGGACAATGAGTCGCCCTTTTTCGTGCAGCCGGCGTTTATCGATTTATTAGACGTTGTCACGTCAAAAAAATATTAAATAAAATAAATGAAAATATAGAAATGAAAATAAAAGTAGAACCTTGAAAATAGTTATCCATACTAATATTATAAATGCGAAAGTCACTCTGTTTGTTTGTATGTTTGTTTGTTACCTTTTCACAACTAAACGGCTGATCGGATCTTAATGAAATTTGGCAAGAAGATAGATTTCAACCTGGGAAAGGACATAGGCTATAAATATCACGCTACGACCATTAGGAGCGGAGCAGCAACGAAAAATGTTGCGAAAACGGGGAAAATGTGACGCAGACGAAGTTGCGCGGGACAACTAGTTTTTAATAAAGTTTAAAATTCATTATGAAGTTTTAATAAAATAAAATATCTAAGCTAAAAATGTCGATTTGGAATAAAAAGTCTTCCCTACAGGTCACAGACGTTTCGTCGTAATCCCCAAATGGGAGGTAACACGTAGGATTAAGCGAATGCCATTCACCTGAGCCTCTTTACTTCATTCACCGTTTACCATACTCGCATGAAATCACACGGTTTACTTTCTACTCGTCACCATTTCAATCACTGTTCGACAAGGGCCTGCGCAGCGCGGACTCCTGCATTCGTTATGGAAGGTCCACGCTGCATTTTTAGGTAAGAAGATGCTACTCCCACTCCAGAATCTTTCGATCCCATCCTATGATACTAAAATAATCCAGATCAACAAACCTGCAACGGCGTAAAAGCCACCGACGAAGCAGTACCGGACACCTGCCTCCTAATACTAGTGGCGCCACCATACTGCTGCTGTTTCTGCAGGTTCTTCTGCAAGGTCTTGCTGATGCGCACTTTGGTCTTCTCGTCTATCTGAGGCAGACGGACTCGGCCTGTGCTTGACTTGCCGATGGTACCGCGAGAGTAGCCCAGGTCTTCTTGGTAAGCGTCGTCTTCGATCTGAGGAAGAACATTTGTGTTAGTGTTTTGTTTTCATTTTAGTATTTGCCATCACGCAGTGCGGTCTTAATTGTATGAGAAGGTTTTGGATTACAAGTGTACAATAAGAACAGATTCTTTTTTTATATAAGTTCAAGAATGACGAACTTCCATGAAAACTTTCATCTACTATTTACCACTTTAGGGAATGATTTTTCAAATACCCTTGCATAGTGCTTGCTCACTTTTATTATACACTACCAGCTAGGTAGTGTTACGCGGGTCAGCTAGACCCGCGTAACTACTTCTGCGTCACATGAGAAAAAAAACATAATTGTATAAATTCAAACAAAATGATGTGTAATCTAAAAAAAAAATTGTGCGTGGAGTCCCTCCGCGCGGAAGAAATGAAACTTCGTAATACTACACGCATGCGTTCGGGTGCCACGCATTCACTCTCGTTATATTATTGAGCTTCTAAATAATATTTTGTTGTATTATTTTTATTACATAAGTTTATCGAGGTTATTCTACTCATGGAAATTGAGCGAAGGCTGGTCACACCGAAGAGTCGAATACATGACTGTTTGCACGCCATCTTGCGTACTACATAGACACAAATCTTGTAATACTGCCATCTCTTAGTGAGTTTTAGAAAATATTCCCCCTCCATGGTAGCGTTAAACTTGTTGGAAGTCGCATAAGAAGTTTCACTTCAAAAAATATTGCGGCATTAGTACAACTAATCCGGAAAAGTCGCGACTGCGTGTTTATAAATAACTATGTCCAACGTATCAATATTTTATAAGTTTTCCTTTATAAGATACAGCATTGCAACTAAAGAACAATAAAGGAAATGGACTTTGAGAGAGAACTTTTTCCTGTTTGTTTTTACTATTTGTAGACAAAGAAAGTTGATTGACGGTGAACATCATAACTTCTATACCTCTATACCTTCCTGGTTGAAACCTGTAGGTTTAAGAGCTTTTTATAGGAAGCGTGTATTTTATTTCATACATAAACAATACTAGAAAGTGTTTACAAGTTTTACACCTCATAAAATAAATGTCATATTGTTTGACGTAACTATCAAGCTGGAGATTATTTCCGACTGTGCTTTGGGAGTGCCTAGGTAGGCACACTCGATTTAGCATTTGTTGAAGGACAAAGCCAACCCAAAGCAACGGCCATACAGATTCGGTGTTCTTTCAGCTTGTTTCGATCGGTAAGTCCGTTCGGCAGCTACCATCTCTGAATCATTTCTGGGTCTTCCGGACCTTTGGCCACCCAATGCTAATTCCAAATCTCTCCACTTTTGGCGGTGCATGGCATTTTTGGGTCGTTTCTGCAGAAGTCGAGCTAATCTACTTATAGAACACGTGTGTTACTTACTAGACAAATGCGAATAAATAGTATAAAGGGTGTAAAACACCTCTTAACGAAGACGAAAGGCACTGGTTCTCCCTGTCATTGCGATCATTTTTTTGTTCTACACCATACCTGGGAACCTTTTAGTTACGGAGATATTAGGGGTCAAAGTTCCAAGTTTTTGACAAGTATTTTTTTAAATACAAGATTTTAATGTAAGATTTTTACTTTAAACACCTCCACGACCCCCGTACTATTCAATCTGTCCATCAGCACAATGTTTTGAGTGCGTTACATTGAGTTCTACCACAAAACATGATTTTCCACCCCCCAAAAAAAAGTCGTTTCCCAGCAATAATTTTTACGTAAAGTTACTTAGTTTCATGTACAGAATGCTTGGTTGACGGCTTCGTGATGAGGTGATTTACACGGTGTATAGTATCTATCTTTAATCACTACCAAGGAACCTCTTAAACAAGATTTTCGATTGCAAGTCTTTCTGGCTTCCGACTGTACCTACATTCTATCAACTGTAATCAACTGGGCTCAAACCGCAAACGGAAAACATAACACTTTTTATTCAATATTCATAACATAATAAGAAACTATCTCATAGAATTGTATTTTATTCATAGTCCATAAATCTCTCACAATTTTAGAAAACGCCTTGATTGATACTAAATGGTATGAATAAAATTAAAACGAATGGGATTATAATGGATGGTTTTTCGATCTGTGCTGGCAATTAAAGCATCGCCAACGAAGTGCGCTAATACTTATACGGGGGGGCGGGACACACGGTTGTGTAGACTGACCAATATGTTGGTTTCATTCTTAAGGGTGCACAAGTCGACGGCTCGAACTCGTTGGAGGGCGTGGCTAATATGCATGCATTTAATAAAGTTTTTAATTTATTTAGTATTCATTTATCTAGTTTTTGTTTAGTTATGTATATATTTATTTATTTAGTGAAATATACGGCCATTTTTACCGAAAATGAGCGCGTGAAATTTCATAAATTGAGTTTTGGCCGTATAGATATTATGGAAAAACTTCTGGATGTATCTACTCAAAATAAATTATTTGAACTTATAAATCAATTATCTATCTCTGTATGGTTTCACTTTTTCCATTTTCATACTACATAGGTTATTTTTTACGCCCAAAGATAAGTTAAAATTATTGTTGAAATATGGAAGTTTCGACGCTTATAACTTCCGAACTAATATTTTTTTTCCAATTCTGCTTCCATACTAGGCTAAATAATGACAAGACCAGTTGATAAAATTTTTAGTTTTGAACATAAACCGTCAAACAGACGAGTAATCACCATACTACGTTTGTATGGAAGAATGACCGACTAGTGTAACCTTAAGGGCGAATTTCACTAAAGATACTGACCGTGAACAGCATATTTGATCTGCGTTCATGTCAGTCACCAACTGTCGGTGATGAACATAATAATGATGATAATCGGTGATGAATATTATTTATCCCAAATTGTAATCATATTATTGTTGTTTAATCATGGTATAATTTATGTGAATATTTTTTTTTCTGATGGTGATTTGGTTTTGTAGCTATAACTAGCTTTGTAGTAACTTGTCTCAGTTGTAATCTTATACTTAATCATGTTATAATTTATGTGAATGATTTTTTTCTCTTATCTTATTTGGTTTGTAGCTATATCTAGCTTTATATTTACTTATTTATTTAACTCATAATATTTGTTTTCTGTGGTAATGCTCGTCTAGTGGCAACTACTGGTCTTTAAATATGTCTATCTGCGGATAATGCAGTGGACTGCAACATAACTACTTAGTTTTGTTAGCCCTATGTTTTATACAAGCTGTTGTTTTGCATCCTCGACAATTTCAAGGAGGTAACTATGCTAATGATTCTCGTTCCGAATCAATAATAAAATGGGTAGGTAATTTTTTTTTTTTTGACGGAAATCGGTAAGAGTATACCACCCGTGTTCTAAACGCGGGCTGTCTGATTCTCGCCCTATAATCGCGCTTCCACACATACAAACAATCTCAAACGTTTATTTGATCATTTCTTATTCCCTAAAGCACGTAAAGTAAGGGGGTTATTCTAAAATACTAACAAACATAAACAACCGAAAAAAATCTGCATTTATTAGTAATTAACTAGGTACCGTATTTTTAATTGATTATTTATTTCTTGTGTAAGAGCCTCCTGAATGTTGACGAGGATGCAAAAAAACACCTTGTATAATTATGTTGTAGTTGTTTATTATCCCTAAGTGCCCTCGCAAACTTACGACCTGCTCAACGACTGGACATAGTGGACACACGACTGAGACAGACGAAAAAAAAAAAAAACATCATCTTACTGCCCTTGTCTGATTCTACTTGGGGTCGGTGCAACACGTTCTCCACTCGCCCCTGTCAGATTCCACGGCATTATTTACTCTTTTCACTTTCATATAATTCCTCACACTATTCATTCATCTTCATACATATCCATACCAAGACAGAACAGAAAGACTGAAAGCTCTTGAACGCAGTTTAGATTAATTTAGATGTGCTTATCTCGGGTTGAATTTCATGGGTAAAATTCATCCTTAGATGGGTTGAAAGACAGAGAATTGCTTCTGTAAATTAGATTATTAAAAATAAATTTTGTCGCTTATAAATGATTTTCAGTGGCTTTGATTCTGTATGTACCTACTTACAATAGTTTTATAAGGTTTTTTTGTATTACTAACAGTATATGGACTAAGTCTGAAATAAATGTCTTATTATTATTATATAAATCTGGACAGCTGGTTAACTCTGCTTATCTTTTACTCGATATGCCATGTGATTTACAAAAAAAGACAAGACAAAACACAATTCAATGGACAATAATCATAAACCCACATTTTCATTCACCTGGTTATTTTTATGTCAATTTTATATCCTATAGAATTGAATTAATTAACGCAGTAAGTCTTGGTCTGATGGTTAGACTTAGTCATGATAACAAATGATGTATTGTCCATCTCAACTCACGCGCCAAATATTGCTTTATTGCTCTAGATATTTTTATACCAACGATATAAGTAACTATTGCCATCATTATATTCTTGCTATATTAACATAATATAACAAGCATGTAATGATGGCAATTTTCGTGTGTCAAATTTTTTATCAAAAAATTATTACACCCGTTTAATGGATATTTCTTGATGACTATGGCCAAAAATCACATGGTCTAACCGTAACTACACCTTATAAATTAATATCACAAAGCAAATAACAGGCAAAATATTACTTTTTTCCATGATCAGAAATTTCTCAATAAAAGCCTTTTTTTATGGATGGGAAATCATCAAATAACCCCTTTGTGTTCCAGGGCCACGGTATCTCTTTCCAACAGTCAGTTTCCGCAGCACTGGCAGGCGTCGGCCCTCTCGGACCCCTTGCGATTTGCTGACATCTCCTTGAGGCGCGCGTGAAAGACGAACGCGCCGTCGACACGGCCTGTCGTCATAAGACTGACGGACGGTGAGCTCAGTAAAAGCCTGGATCTGGATTTGTTGTTTGTGTACGGTCCGAAATTAATACCCCAGAAATAATGCTTAACCAACTGCCAGCTATCCGCCTCAACCGTATGTACGGTCGTTAATCGCAGTAAGCGCACGCGCAACGGGACCGGCACGGACGTCCGCGCGCTTCAACAGGTCGAGTTCCGGTCTATTTGAGTTGGGCGAAAAAACGGGCTCACTTCGCCCACTTCGCCGACTTCTGAACAATTTGAAATCCAACGCATCTGCCGCGGCCCGCCGAGCGCGACGTCACATTTACGCTAAGGATTCCGCGAACGCAAGCGCAGATAATCATACCATCAATTATTTTGACGCTCAACGTACAGTCATGAACATCAATAAGTATACGCGGAGCAACGCTTAAAAGATAGAAAAAAAAAAAAAAAAAACTCGTGGAATATCGATCGCAACTTTGAGAAAAGTCTTATTTGATGAAACCTCGGATTCCAAAGAATGGCCTAAAGCCAGTAGCGGGTGAATTCAGGCTGATGATGGGTTCCAAAAAGTTTTGTTCGTAACAATAAAAGAACCGGCAAGTGCGAGTCGGACTTGCGCACGAAGGGTTCCGTACCATTACTCATAAAAACGAGCAAAAAAAATGACTTTTTTTGTATGAAGCCCCCTAAAATATTTATTTTATTCTATTTTTAGTATTTGTTGTTATAGGGGCAACAGAAATACATAATTCATGAATAGTTCATGAAATACAGCCTGGTGACAGACGGAAGGACGGACGGACGTACAGCGAAGTCCCAATAATAGGATCCCGTTTGACCCTTTGGGTACCGAACCCTAAAAATCAACACAGTAGGAGAAAATCATTTATAAAAGTTACTACACATATCATCATCATTTTCTTGCCCTTATCCCAATTTAAATTTAGTCAGCGCAGCATGCCTTCTTCTTGCATACTTCTATTACTCGTCATCTCATTAGACACCTCCTTTATTGTCATATCATCCAAGTTGATACGTATATTATAACACTGCACTAGTGCACTAGTGCAGTGTACAGTCACGTCTAATAATATGTATACACGCAGCAGCTTTTAAAAGTGATTTTCTCCTACTGTATTGATTAAAGTTTTACGTTTTCACGAACTTGGAATTTTGGAAGCCATACTATTACGAAATAGGTCTTATCTCAACGTAGAAACCTTAATATCACGAGCAAATCACTTTTCAGATTTGCTAAGTGTATACAAACACGGTGTAAATCACCTCATCACGAAGCCGTCAACCAAGCATTCTGTACATGAAACTAAGTAATTTAACGCAAAAATTATTGCTGGGAAACAAATTTTTTTTTGGGGGTGTAAAATCATGTTTTGTGGTAGAACTCAATGTAACGCACTCAAAACATTGTGCTGATGGACGCGTTGAATAGTACGGGGGTCGTCGAGGTGTTTAAAGTGAAAATCTTACATTAAAAACTTGTATTTAAAAAAATACTTGTCAAAAAGTTGGAACTTTGACCCCTAATATCTCCGCAAGTAGAAGGTTCCCAGGTATGGTGTAGAACAAAAAAATGATCGCAATGACAGGGAGAACCAGTGCCTTTCGGCTTCGTTAAGAGGTGTTTTACACCCTTTAATATTAGACGTGACTGTACACACTGCATTAGCTGCTCTCACTATATCCGATAATTATGGCGGTTTCTCCATCATGAAATGTAAAGAATTTTCGCCGATATGATACCGGTTTCATTAAAATGGCTATGTAATTTCGTTTATCACGGCATACACAGTAACCCATTTCCTGAAATTGGATTTTCTTAAAAAGTTTGTAACGTTAGGTCTTGGAGCTAGGCAGTAGGCTATAAACATAATCTATACGAATAAATAAAATTGAAGTGTCTGTTTGTAATATTAAAATAACCGCTTTTTACTACATGCATATGAATGTAGGTAGGTACCAACATAACATATTTTTTAATTTTTGTCTATCTGTCTGTTTGTTCCGGCTAATCTCTGGAACGCCTGGGCCGATTTTGACGGGACATTCACTGGAAGATAGCTGATGTTATAAGGAGTAATTTAAGCTTATTTTGGAAAAAAAACTAAAATTATTATTTAAAAAAAAACTAAAATAAAAATGCTAAAACGAAAAAAAAACTATTACATCTTTTTTGTTAAATTCCACGCGGACGAAGTCGCGGGCACAGCTAGTAGATACCTAAATATGTGATTATTTACCGGTTGATCAAGGAATATTAAAAGAATCGTTGCCGAAACCTCTATTGAATATTTATTTGTAGAAGTCAAAGAAATAAGATTTGATATTTAGTTTTAGATCAAAGAAGCAAGATTGGAGGATTGTGTGAAAAATGATATGATAGAAAAAGGAGTGATAGTAAGGATAGTGTGACGAACCCGAACGACAAGGGCAGATGATGAAATGTCAAAGAGGCAAAGATGACTCAGGTGCCTCAGTGGGATCAAACGGGATTTGGCAATACTTCCCTATTTATATTTTTCGTTATTTTAGTGTGCCAAATAAAGTATTTTCTTTATGTTCTTTACATGTGCTTTTGTAACTGAAACCTACTGACCTACAGTTTAAGCTTTAACTAGTTTTTCACCCAACATTTAACCAAACAAATCGTATGAATATTACACACAAAATACGTTACACTCACGTCAGCGAAGTTAAGTCTGTTAGCGTTCTTCCTGAACTCAGTCATGGCGTATCGTTCCTTCATCTTCCTCACTCGCTTGCCGCCTCTCTTCTTTCTACTCTGCTCTATGGGCTTCGGTAGGGGTTTCACGAACTTGACTGGCGGTGGTTCCTTGGGAGGATCAAACATAATAAATAAATAAATTAAACTGGAAGGTTGGAGGGTAAATTAAAATCAAAATACTTTTATTTCACATAGGTCTGCATGGGCACTTATAAAACGTCAACAAAAAGGTGTTCGGTTCGAGTTGGTCGTTTCCTATGGAGAAGAACCGGCAAGAAACTCTATGGTTACTCTTTTAAAATCACTTGGTTTTACAATATTTCTATGTTACAGTGTTAATACTTAAGTATGGGAGGACATCGTAGGCCCGACAATAAGTCGTTGCTCACTACAAAACGTAGAACAAGATAAAAAGTTACCAAGGATTTAGGAATCTATAAGGCCTACAATGTCCACACATTTACAAACAATCGGTAAATAAGAAAAAGAGCTATACAAAAATACCACAAAGACTAGGTTTAGATTAAACAACTTAGGGGCGTATTCGCTTCAATACGAAATGACTGATTATTCTTGCTAATTTGTTTAAATTCCAAAAATATTGGCTCTTTGTCGTGAAGGGTTTGATTGATAGTCAAATGTCTTCAATGAGCAGAACGCACAGCGACCGATCAAGCTATACAATACCAGTTTATGAGGATCTCTCATTGTACGCAAAATCTATACAAAACGAGGCCATGTTATATTGGCTAAGTATTTAAAGCTTGATGTACTTTCATGTGTCCTTTCATATAACTTCCCTTTACCCAGTACCCAATCATTTTTGTGCTGAGACTTCATAATGAAAGAAAATAAAGTCGTACCTGCATTTTGTCAAGTTTCTTCTCAACAGATTCGCGCAGCATCCGTCCAATACTTCCATCGGTGCTCTCGTGACAGGCGTCGACGCGAGCTGCTAACGTTATTTTAGTTGACACCAACTTCGCTGCTTTGTATCTTAGTTCCTAAAAATATAAACACCGTTTTAGAAAAACAAAATGTTTTAAGGTGACTAACGTATAATGTTCCTAAGGATAAAGGAAATGGGCCACTGTCCACCATGCTGGTTAGCATAAGTATAATCAACCTGTAATGTTCGCTCTTCTGGGATATAAACCTTCTATCTATGAGAGGGAGTGGGCAGTAAGAAGCAGCGGTGGCCCAGTGGTGGCAGCCCCGAGTTACGACCACTAAGCCGTGGGTCCGAACCCAGACAGGCGTTTAGGGTATGAAGAACAGGGTGTAAAGTTCCTCATTACTCTATTGAAAAGAGAGGATCCTCCGACCAGACAGGTGTTATTTCTGGTGGGCAACTGCCCGATAGTTTGTTGTCGGGTTTCTCTATATACTTTTAAGTCGATGTAAACTTTGCTTGCGAGATGTAGGAAATTGATGTTAGTTCCTCCGTCATGTCATAGATGGCGCTGTAGTACTTTTTGTAGTAGTTTGCTTTTTGTGGTCGCTACAGGCGCATTACTTTGTGTAATTTATTTCATCACTGCTGCCCTTAAAAACGGTGAAAGAAAACATCGTGAGGAAACCGGCATGTCCTAGAACTAAAAAATCAAAGACATGTGATATCTACCAACCCGCACTGGGCCCGCGTGGTGGATTACAGACCACTCCCTCTCAAAGAGAGGAGGCCTGAGTCCCAGCAGTGGGAACATTATAGGCTAATGATGATGATCTATGAGAGGGTGTGAGCTATAATCCACCACGCGGGCCCAGTGCGGATTGGTAGATGTCACATATCTTCGAATTTTTAGTTCTAGGAGACCAGTTTCTTCATGATGCTTTCAGCAGAAATCAAATAATAAAAAATAATAAAATGCGCCTGCCTGGGTTTGCACCCATGGCAGACTGCTCGTAAGTCAGGGCTGCCACCACTGAGCCACTGCTGCTGACCATGCTCAATGTAGAATATTTAGATGCCCATCAATTTATTTTATTGCTCAAAGTATAGCCTGGATGGTTTTACATCCACACCCACAACCTCCAAGTTCCCACCAGCACTACTTTGTTACCAAAGCTCCAGATGCTCCAGTTACAGATCACCAATATAATAATATATAGGAAAGTACTTACTGGTGGAGTGTCCTGTACTATAGATGAGAAGTAAATGAAGCCAGTATGGGGCAGAGCAGTAGCTTGTGAGAAACCAGACAGGGTTTTCTTCTGCTGCCCCAATGGTAGGATGTTGCAGGCTGGCATTTTAGCCAGTTTAGATAAACCACCTGCCACACCCAGGATTTTTGCTGCTGTTGAAGCACCTAAAAAAAATGATTGAACTGAAGTTGTTTATTTAAAAATAATTTTGTATGTTTATATTTTGTTTAATATTCATGTTTTATTAGTTTTATAAAATAAAACTAAATTAAAAAAAAAAAACACTTAGGGGACGCACTACTTATAAAACCTCAAAAGATAAATTTTTATAGTCACTCTTTTCACTTCTTTTATTCAAGCTTGGAGACAAATAGAATATTTGTCGTTAATATATTAATTTCCGTGTATTGGGGCAAAGATACAAATACAAATAAATATATTGTCAGAGAAGGAATATGCTAGGAATATGAATGAGATTTTGGGAGCAGCGGTGGCCCAGTGGTGGCAGCCTCGACTTACGAGCAGTAAGTCGTAGGTTCGAAGCCAGGCAGGCGCATTACTTTGTGTAATTTATTTCATTAACGCTGCCCTCAAAACGGTGAAGGACAACATCGTGAGGAAACCGGCAAGTCCTAGAGATAAAAATTCGAACTCATGTGACATCTAACAACCCACACTGGGCCTGTGTGGTGGATAACAGCCCACTCCCTCTCATAGAGAGCAGACCTGTGTCCCAGCAGTGCGAACATTATAGGCTGATAATGAATGAGATTTGCTAAGTAATAAGAAAGAAATACACAAATAGTGACAGTTTTTTTTATTTTATTTATCATTATATTGCAATTTACTGATATACTTTGAATGTTATGTGTCTCCCATGTTTATCAACACACAGTTCCAAACTAAAAAATGTACGTACCAACAATAGCTGTTATGTTTGGTGCAATAAAAGCCATTCTGCTTTCAACATATTCATAAATATTGGCTCTTAAACTATTCAGTTCCGCAGCCATGTCACAAGCATCATTTATTTCAGCTAGCTCACTTTCTGTCAGTAACTTCCTAAAAGATGATAAAAAATGATTAATATTATTTACACCAGACAGGTTGTCAGAACGGGAAGTAGGACCCGTGGGTTCACAAGAAATGGAAAGAGTGGAGGGGAGGGGTTTGCCCAGGAGTGGGACAGAGCAGGATAGGAAAAAAATTGGCATGCATTATTAGGTATCCTCATTCACATTCTATGAATTTAGCACTAATTGTATAATCCATCATACATTTAAATAATTAATCGAATACTAATAATAAAGCTGAAGAGTTTGTTTCTTTGTTTGCTTGAACGCGCTAATCTCAGGATCTACTGGTCCGACTTGAAAAATAAGAGCCGAGGAAGGCTATAGGCTATATATCATCACGCTACGACCAATAGGAGCGGAGCAGCAATGAAAAATGTTGCAAAAATGGGGAAAATGTGACGCAGACGAAGTTGCACAGGACAGCTAGTCATTAACTAAAATAACTTACCCCTGTGTTGTAGATGCAGTAACAGACACAATCATAATAGTAGCCTGTGTGAGGAAGCTCTGAAGAGTCTCATTATTCTTTGCCTGGTCCAAATCATTGCCCAACTCTCTGACTGAGCGGATGTAGTCTTGCGGTGATATGATCAGGGACTCAAGCTCGGGGAACCTTTTCTGATACTTATCCCGAACATATCTGTGGATAATAGCTGAAAAATAATTTTTATCTCATGTTTATGTTCGCCTAAACACTTTACACTCATCCTGAATTAACCTGATTCATTCCTGAATTCCACGGCTTGGTATAGACCTCTCTTTTCTTGTACCAATCTCCACATTCCTGTGCAAGCCTCAACCAAGTTTTTCACATAATTAAAACCATTACTATTTTTACAAACTAATTTACTGTCTGCCTTTGTGAACTGAATAGTATCAAGGCACAATATGGAGCAATCAATGTATGCATAACAGGTAGGTAAATGGATTCAATATTAATAGAAAATAATAACAACAGTCATCTTAGAGACCCTAGTTACAATATACAATATCAAATGTCTATAAGGAGCCCTTGGTAAACATGCAATATGACATTATAAATAAGTATAACATTAGAGTAGAGTAAAAATATAGAGTAAGAAGAGATAGAGTAAAAATAGAGTAAGTAGAGTACAAATGAGAACCTACCGATTTCTCCATCAATCTCAACAGCTATATTGTTAGCTTCCACAATGAGTTGGTACTCTGGGTCTGTCTCCATCAACCCTGTCACTTCAACTTTTTGTCTGTTGTTACCAATATTGTGTTCTATTGCTGTCATTACCTGAAAAAACAACAGATAAGATTAATTTGGCTTGGTTCGTTCGATCCAAATCACTAACTTAGTAAACAATGTTTATTACCCGTTTCAATCGATCTGAATGTCTCAATTTAGCCAGTTCTCTGATAGATACGTTTTTAATGTCTTCTTCTTTTGGAATAACAGGGTATGGCACGGCGAACTCATGGTCTTCGTCCATCTTATTGCTATCGATAAGAGCTTCAAGTTCTCCATCGTCATTTTCTTCCAAGTCAGCAAGCAGTTCGTCGGCTAGAGACATGTTGGTTCGTTTGATTGCACTTAGGATTCAAAAATAATTGTATTTAAGCACAATATTAAAAACAAACAAATTAGCTTCTCAGAAGTTTTAAAATCTACAAAATGTCAAGTCAATGCCGAACTGTCAAGGAAGTGTCAAATTTGATGGTCATAGTCAATTTTGATTATTTTTTACACGTTGAGGCATTAGTTTTTTTAAAACTGAACGAATGTGTGAACTATAGTTCCACAAGTACTGATATTCTTGATAACGTTTTTAAATGATGTTGCACGTACAGCTATAATTTGTTGTGTAATCTGTAACATGTGCAACAAAATACGGGCAACACCAAAAACGGTTTGCCATTTTTTCTTGTGTGACAAAAAGAAAGCCTTCACCAGGCCCTCCAGGGTATGCAAAAGCCCCATTTAAGGCCTGCATTTTATTATTGCAAGTGATTTTAGGGTGTTTTAGTGAAAATTAGGTAAATATATATCGTCATAATGGCGCTCAATCCGCAATACGATGCAATTGGAAAAGGATTTGTACAACAATATTACACACTGTTCGATGATCCGGCACAGCGACCAACCCTAGTGAATATGTATAATGTGAGTATTTCCTCTAGTTATAGTATGTGCAGTCTCAAAAACTCTGTAATTGTTGGTTCGAACTAAATTTCTAGATTATAGCATTTTTTTTTTACTTTTAGGTTAAATCTGTGCTCCCGCCGAAATTAAATCTTTTTGCATGTCTATTTCACACCGCCTTAGTCATTTCAACGAGACATGTTGTAATCTTATGGTGACTAACAGCCAGGCGCATTCAATTTGCATTTCTAGTGTAACCAAAACATGTATGAGTCACTCAATAATCCTAGAAGGAGCCCCACTGTTGCTTATATTGATTTAGTATGTATCATTATATAGTTGACGTATCTCATTTCAGGTGGAAACGTCGTTCATGACCTTTGAAGGAGTACAGTTGCAAGGTGCAGTTAAAATAATGGAAAAGTTAAATGTATGTGTCTCCAATTCATTTGCCTTATCAAAGTTCAGTGACTCTTGTCACATATAAAAAAATCATAAATCATTGCAATATCAATTGAATGAACAAAGATTCTTGTTTATGTCAAGTCTTGCATCAAATCAATCATTCTGAACATCAACGGGTTTCTTTAACGCATTACATTTATCTCAATTTCTAATATTACAATTAAAATTTTAATGGACTAGTTATTGACTCACTGTTATTGTTTTATTTCAGAGTTTAGCATTTCAGAAAATTGGAAGAATTATAACTGCCGTTGACTCGCAGCCCATGTTTGATGGTGGTGTTCTAATAAATGTGCTTGGACAACTTCAGGTATATTTGAATTTAACTTAGTTATAATATAGTTTTTATACCTGTTGATGACTTAAATAGATAATAACCTAGTTGCTAGGTCTTTGTGAGTTGAAAGCTACTTATTACTGCATTTGATGCAGACGGATGATGACCTACCACATTCATACTTTTAAACATTTGAACTGATACCAATAGCAAACTGATTCTACGTAGAACACGACATTTTCAGGCTTACACTTCACAACGCCTAATTACTTTTATCTTCAGATGCAAATTAAGGGTAGACCCTAGTGCTTTTACTTATGCACTACCAAACCGCTTTGCACATAATCCCTTTCTGAATTAAGGCTCATCATGTCTTGTAAATAAGGGTTCTTAGTTTTCCCATTCATACCTAATATCTTTTAACAATGCAACATAACTACCCTACAATTTTATTGGAATATGAAGTCACTGTCAGATAAATGAGTTTAGTAAGCACACAATAGTAAATTGGATATAGGTACACAATTATTACAAAAGGCGACATTGATTGAGGTTGGAAAGATAGGTAGTGTTGTTGCTTGACAAGTCAATAAGATTAGTTGATGTTGTAACTTTTTGTGTTTTAGCACTCTTTTTAATACTCATATTTTTTTTTTAATTATTTTGTCTGTGTCCTTTGACATGGCAGTATAGGCCTGACCCAGTTACATTATATCTGTTCATGAATCACTCTCAAACTCACAGTGATCTATATTCATATTACAAAGCTGTGGTTGGGTCAGCGATTTTAAAAGGATAACTAGTTAGAACTAAAATCCATATTATGTTTAATTATCCATTAAACAGGTTAATCCATTTAAATCTATCTGTACTAATATTATAAAGCTGAAGAGTTAGTTTGTATGTTTGTTTGTTTGCTTGAACGTGCTAATCTCAGAAACGACTGACCCGATTTGAAAAATTATTTCAGTGTTAGATAGCACATTTATCGAGGGAGGCTATATATCATTACGCTAGGACCAATAGGAGCGGAGCAGCAATGAAAAATGTTGCGAAAACGGGGAAAATGTGTCGCAGACGAAATTGCGCTGGACAGCTAGTTATATATGGTTACAATACGGGTTAACCTCTACTCTTAGACTTTTTCACCTAACCCTGATTGAGTTAGGTGAAAAAAAGTATATATATGTATATACCCCTATTTGGTAGCTTTTTATATCCCTTCTTTGGGTTGTTGCTGTCAGAGACATAATAATACGGACTGTGGCAGGATTACTCAAATTAAAAACAAATGAATACGCGAGGCTATAGCCGTAAGAAGAGACGCGACAAGCGGCATAACATTATGATTTAGTATTATTAAATTTAGTACTATATAATTCAATAATTATTTCTGCCAAAATAGCAGTAAATCTAACTGTCTAGTTTAGTTTAATGATGTACTAGAATGCATCTTTTTGATAATATACAGGGTGTTTGGTGCATCGTTTGCCAAATCAAATAGGCTGAAAGGAGAGGTCATTTGCTATCTCTTCACGCCCTTTAACTCATTCCTTGCCACACCGGTTTTTTTATAACAACTTTTTAATTTAAATTTTGAAAAATTCCAAAATTCAACATTTTAGGTCAAATAAAAAAATTAAAAACATGTTTAAACTTAAAATTTCGATTTAATTTTGAGGTGTACTGTTGTATGATTCTATCAAATTCAAAATTACTTGCTAGGAACAATTACTTTCTTTTTTAATAGCTCTTAAAGTTTTTGTAAAAGAAAAATAAACTTAAAACTCAACTTTAAATGGCTATAAAAAAAAAAAAAAAAAAAAGCGATTGGGATCTTCGAATACTTTTAAAAAGTTCTCTAGTCTGTCCCCTTTCCAACGGTATGCAATATGCCCAAAAAAACGTTAAATACCTTTTCATTTTTAACTAAATGTGTAATCGAGACACTAGCCTGATATTCGAAATTACAGTAAAAACAGTCGTTTTAGCATAAATAACATGTCTCAAGTAAGTAGATAGATACTGTTATGTCACTAGTTCCGGACTTCGCTTGTTTATTGTTAATTCCTTATTTTATACACTGTGACATTTTTATTAATTGAAAGAGATAAGACACTACGCACTAAATGATAAATGATGTTTATTTTGCAAATAGGTTTTTACAAACACTTTTACACGTCATTTTTTTTAAAACTAGATGTGGCCGGTGTTTCGTACCTGACTACTCTGAGAAAAAACAGCCGAAACAAACTCAGAGGTTCTCTGTTAACTTGTTGCTCTTTTAAAGTCCAGACATTGCTCAATTTACATGAGGACTATGCAGATTAGTGTCTGAGATGGTCTAGAAAGAACCACACAGATTTGAGTGGACCTGTCCAGTCAGTGCAAGCATTTGTCAGTTATCGTGTAGCTCGACTTATAACTCAAGGAGCTCAACGCAACGACGAACAATACCAAAGAAAGGACATTTGGGTAGGTCGCTTAAAGTACTCAAACTGCCAGACAGCGGTGGGAGAAAAAAAAATGTGACCTACATGGTCCTCACATTCACAATAATTAAATGTAAGTAATTAATAATAATATACGAAATGAATTTAAAAAAGAAAAAAAAAACAATAAATGTCACAATAATAATAAAAAAAAAAGTAAATATCAATGTCAAATCAGTAAATGTCACATAAAAATAATAAAAAAATAAAGTAAAAAAAATAAATAATAAAATACTGAAATAAGTATTCATGTCACATCGTTAAATGTCATCTAAAATAATAATAATAAAAAAATGTAAAAAAATAAGGTAAAAATAAAATAAAAATGTCACAGTGTATAAAATAAGGAATTAACAATAAACAAGCGAAGTCCGGAACTAGTGACATAACAGTATCTATCTACTTACTTGAGGCATGTTATTTATGCTAAAACGACTGTTTTTACTGTAATTTCGAATATCAGGCTAGTGTCTCGATTACACATTTAGTTAAAAATGAAAAGGTATTTAACGTTTTTTTGGGCATATTGCATATCGTTGGAAAGGGGACAGACTAGAGAACTTTTTAAAAGTATTCGAAGATCCCAATCGCTTTTTGTTTTTTTTTTATAGCCATTTAAAGTTGAGTTTTAAGTTTATTTTTCTTTTACAAAAACTTTAAGAGCTATTAAAAAAGAAAGTAATTGTTCCTAGCAAGTAATTTTTAATTTGATAGAATCATACAACAGTACACCTCAAAATTAAATCGAAATTTTAAGTTTAAACATGTTTTTTATTTTTTTTATTTGACCTAAAATGTTGAATTTTGAATTTTTCAAAATTTAAATTAAAAAGTTGTTATAAAAATACCGGTGTGGCAAGGAATGAGTTAAAGGGCGTGAAGAGATAGCAAATGACCTCTCCTTTCAGCCTATTTGATTTGGCAAACGATGCACCAAACACCCTGTATATTAAAATAATTTAGTCTTAAGGTGAAAACTAAAATTGGCTTAGTAATACTGACTACATTCTTACATAAAAACCTTAACATGTTCATGATCTCTATTGTAATGTAAATGTATGTTTATTTCAGTGCGACGACGATCCGCCACACCCGTATATGCAAACGTTTGTTCTGAAGCCACTCGGAGACTCCTTCTTTGTACAGCACGACCTATTTCGCTTGGGCATCCACGACATAGCCGCGTAATACCTAAGCGTCACTAAAATACCGATCAAGAAAAACCATTCTCACGTCTTAATAATGTCGCCACGCTATTTCAAACAGCTATTGTTTTGGTTATCTAGGTATAAGTAATGATCAATTGACTATTTTTGAAAAATTCAATTTGTACATTATCATATTATGAATATTCTACATTCATTTCTGCTTAGATGTTTGAGATTGCTTCAAGTGAAAGTGCGGCGGACTTTTTTTTCAGTTACATGTATACAGTTTATAATAAATTCATTATAATTTTCTATTCATGGTTGTTTTTATACAATTTCCCTCCGAAAATGCTGTCTGTTTATCTTTAGTGTTAGTTTATAAGAGGCCAGGGGGCTTAGACAAAGTGACATCGCTTCGTAGCGAAACGATATCTAAATTCGTCATCGTCTCTGAGATAACGACAAACATTTCATAGCCAATGTAACATAATGGTCGCGATCGTTGTGTCGAATCGTTTGTTCGTTAAAAAACAAAAACATTGTTTATGGTATCGAAATTTTAGCTGTCAGTGTCAGTCAAGCAAGAAGTTCAAATCGGATCGAACCCGCGAGTTATTGTTGTTTTGAAATTTTAATAATAAGACTAAGTGAGTATTGCGTTTAATTGTTTTCAAGTTATAATAAAAACAATATTTTTAAAGTGGTAAGTGAATAGAGTGTTCTTACTTTTAGATCGTCTCCAAAACTTAATGATAATCAAAATACTCATTTTTTTAAGTGACTGGTGTTCAAACGATGATGGAGTAATCTATTTTAATTTTTAGTGATAAAACATGGAATCAAGAGTGCGAGCAAGTCCCGAACAATTGTCAACGCTGCTTGAATATATGGAAACGTAAGTACATTCAAGTTTTATTCATGAGTATGTAATATAAACAATGACGCGATCTTAACAATGAAATACTTATATTGAATCTTTGTTTGTTTATGTTACAGTCATGGTGACCTGGCGAGACCTCTTGCTGGATCTCAAGGTCGGGTACGGTCAGACCGACTGTGGACTGAACTGACCAACATGTTGAATGCTGTTGGTGGTGGTGTCAGCAAGACTACAGACAAGTGGAAAAAAGTAAGGATCTAATGAACATTTTTGGAAAGACTGATGTGATGGAAGAGTGGCTAGCAATCTTAACTATGTTCTCAAGAGTTTTAGACAATTGGACACACCCTTGCGGTTATAATAATAATAACCACTTTATTTCAAGCTACTTGGGCTAACCTTAATAGACTAACAAAGCAAATATTTAAAAGAAAACTTCACAACTAAATAGTAACCGTCTTACTACAAAAAGTCAAACAAGTACAAGTATATAGTACAAGCTATGCTTTGGTGTCCGATGGCTATATGAGAAGATGCCCCGCATATTATTGTTATTTTTTAATTTATTTCAAAAGTACTTACCAAATTTTTGGCTTTTTAATCTCATTTACACTTATAACATACTTATAACCATGACTAATTTTTATTCAATAAAGGTGTGGGCAGATTGGAAGTCCAAGACTAAAAAGAAGGCATTGACCATAAGGCACCATGCAAGAGGCACTGGAGGTGGGCCAGCAAGCGGGCAAACCTTGTCAGCTAGCGACGAAAGAGTGCTGGCTATAATGGGTGCTTTAGCAGTGGCAGGACAAGTCTCTGTAGAAGAGCTAGGATTTACTGTAAGTATTATACACCTTCCAAGGCTCCTGCTCAATAATGAGCTATTTTTCTCTAGTAGGGAGATGTTTTATAAAACATTCCTATTAACATTGGTCAACATGTTAGTTAATGGCAACAAAAGTTACTTAGTTAACATGCAAGACACCATTACATTTTTATTTTTTTATAAATTAGTTAAACTTGGTTAAACTGGTTATTAATTCTATAATTTTCACATAACTACATACTAAAAATAAATACACTTTTTCAGTAATAAATAATAACATTACTATAAATAACATTATTTTTTATTAAATCTACCACTGCCAATTTTTTTCAGAGACCTCTAAATACTGCACAAGATGATCCCGTCGCCCAAGATGATCCCGTTACCCAATATGAAATTGTAGATGGTAAGTCTAAAGACTTAAAATCTTACTTCTGACTAATATTATAAATGAGATATTATGATGAGATGGATGTTTGTTACTCTTTCACGCAAAAACTACTGAACGGATTTGGATAAAATTTAGTACACAGATAGTTTATAACCCTGATTAACACATAGGATCGTTTTTATCCCGATTATGGGCGAAGCCGCTGGCAACAGCTAGTATCATAATATTTATTTGTTATGTATATGTAAAATATAAAACTATCTAAAATTCCTAGGGAACCTCAGTTTTGCTATTTATATCTTATATCTGTGTGCCAATTTTCATCGAAATCCGTTCAGCCGTTTTTGCATGATTGAGTAAGAAACTAACAAACATCCAAACCTTCACATTTTACAATATTAGCAGGATTTGATTTAAGAAAACATTTTGAACAAACAAAGGATCCGTAAACTGTCCAAAATAACACATTTTCTTTTGCAGAAACTCCCCAACTGACGTTGTCACCTCAACCATCCACTTCACAGCCCTCAAATAATTGGCTTCCACCTTCCTCATACCACACACCATCACCCCTTCCGCTCGTGCTCACACAGACTTCGGCTCAAGGACGGCAGCCTGTTGCGCCAGCCCCGCCAGCCACACCAGCCCCGGTAGCGCAATCCCCGCCAACTCCTGCAGCGCCCACTACTCCGAGGCGAAGGCGGCCACCTGCCCCCCGCACGTCTGCTATTTCTCCATCTACCAGGCGTCGTCCGCGGTTGAGGTCGCCAGCGACACCGCAGTCTGCTGCCTCTCCCGACCGCCCTCGTTTGCGCGCCCGCCGTAGACGGGCACCCACCCCCTTCGAGAGAGCGGCAAGCGAGTTCACGGCCGTGGAATTACGACGCCTGGAGCTGGAGGAAGCCCGGACTAGGCTACAACACGAGCGAGACTTGCGAGCGTTAGAGGTGGAGCACGAACGGAACCAGGTTTTTAGCTCATTGGTAAACGTCGCTCAAGCTTGGCTTGACTATTATCGCAGTAGGGACAACACAGAACCGCTGAACACTGAGTAGTTCAGTAATTGTCTTGTCCCTATTGCTATAGTAATCAAAGGTTTTTTAGTATTTATGTCTGAAGCCTTCGGTATTCTGCATCTCAGACTTTTGCGAGTGGGATACTAGCAAAAGTCTGAGATGTAGAATGTCTAAGGCTGTTTAAGTTGGTATGTGTGTTAAGTTTGTTTTTACATAATGTTCACATTATGTAAAAACAAACTTAACACACATACCAACCCTATGGGTGAAAGAAGTGACTTCGTTAAATTACCTAATATGTTGCTTCTTTTACTGTCCAATTTTAAGACTGTAACTGTGAGACTGATTCTTGATTTTACGTTTTTAAGTTTTGCTTATATTACCTAAGATAATAGTAAAAAGAAGCCTTTCTGAACTGTGGAACACCAAAGCAGTTCACCTCGGTGTTGCATGGCTAACTTTCTGTACCCATGGTTCATCTGTTTAATTAACAGACAGTGTGTGACACACATTGGCATTTATTTTAGTTAATAGTGGATATAAAATTTAAGTTAATAGAGATTTGTTATCCATTAGATCTAGCTTGCATGTTGGATAATGGCCTATTGAGGTGAGGCTGGTGTTGTGCCCAGCAGTTGATGTATAAAGGCTGATTAATATAATTATTATGTTTAGTAGAGATACTTATTAAATAAGGTTAAAATTTTATAGAGTTTATCAAGTGACTTAATAAAAAAACTAAAATATTTAATAGTAATTTTATTTTATTCACCTATAAATAAAAAAATCAACATCAAAAGTCATTTATTCTAACTAGGCTGATAATCAGCACTTTTTAAACGTCAAAATTACAAGAGACAGTCCCCCAAAACGCCCGCCCTTCGCCACTTCCTAGTGTTTTAGCTGGGAAGAAGAAGTGGCGGAACAAACTCCCCAGCAACACATCTGTCTGTTAGGTTAGAGGAACCAGATTCTATACAATAGTGTTCAAGTTTATATAAACAAAGAATCCATTACATCAAATTAATGTCACATGTCAGCTAGCACACACCAATAATAAAATAAAATATTAAAAAATATACTCAAGATTTAAATAAAGCCTCCAGACAAAAAGGGCGTGCCCGCTTACAAGCGCATAAAGACGAATAAATATATTACATCCTACTAACTAAGCGATTGCGCATAGCCCTGCCTCGGATTAACTCATTTTGGTTGTCATTGGTGGAGGTGCTATATTGTACAGCATGATCTTCACTATCTTCTAGACCCCCGGCTGGCAAATCACTTGGAGGTGGTATTCTAGCATCTAATGCAATGTTGTGCAGCACACAACATGCATTAGTGATTTTGCTAGCCATGTCAGGGTGATAGTGAAGAACTCTGTGTCGAAGCATACACCTCCAACAAGCCTTAAGTAGTCCGAAACAGCGCTCAATGCGAGACCTGGCTTGGACATGACGTCGTGTGTACACCTCTTCCTGGGATCCTGGTTCAGCATTTAATATGGGCGTCATCAACCAGGGCCGCAGTGGATAGCCAGAATCCCCTAAAAAAAACGGAAATATATTTTTGTTAATAGTCTACTCCAGTTCTAATAAAGAATTGAATAAACATTGTTTATTTGTAGTCATGCTCACTTAAATATAGTGCAATCACTGCTTGGCGTATAGGGCTATCTCAGATGTTGCACTATTTATAATACCTATACGGAACACCTTACCTAATAACCAAACATGTTCACCACTTTCATGAAGTCCTTGCATGTATGTGCCCACATGACTCGCAGACCATATATAGGAGTCATGTGTTGCTCCACCAAATTTTGGGTTCACATTTATTATGCGTAAGTCATAATCACATATCTGAAAAGAAAATGAAATAAAACTATAGGTACTTATTGTTTGGTTTCCACAAAGAAGCAAATTGCAAGGTGGGGAAGGGATTTTATTTCCAATTAAAGCACCTAATTACAAAACATTTAAAAGATATTTTATAGATTTGACTATGTATACAATAATAAATGTCCCTTTATTTTGCTGTGCCACTTGGCTCATAGGCTTCCTCTTACATTATCCATTAAGTTCATATTATAAATAAGGGTTATTTTATTTACAAATACATATATACATAGTTTCAGTGAATTTTGTTAACCACATAGTTTTATATTATGATTAGAATTTATCCAGCGGCTTACCATTTGAACATTTAAGGAATGATATCCTTTTCTATTAAAAAATGCATGTTCTTCCTCAACCGGTCTTGTGATAGCAATATGGGTACAGTCAATGCACCCTATCACACCAGGCAAATTATGTGCCCTTTGAAATCTGTAAATTATTTAACAATTTTACAACAAAATATATCAAAAAGTAACTATTTAGGTATTTAGGAACCTAAGAAAAATTTTAATTAGGTATTTAAACTATTTAAAAATATATAGTACATACTTCTCTTTGATTATGGATCTCTCGTGTGGCGTTTGTGGAAACACTATCCACCTGCTGACCATCCAATTGTGATTAAGGGCGTTCACAACCTCCCTGATGCAGCGACTTGTTGTCCGCTGCGTCAAATGCTGGCCCACACCCACAATCTTCTGGTACGACCCTGTAGCTAAAAAGCTAAGAGCACACAGCACCTGAAAAATATAATAATACATAGGTAGGTTAACCTATTTAGGTTGATGTGGTTTTATTTTTATTTACAGCAGTTAATAAAGTGTTGTGTGGTACCACAATATTATTGTTGTATAGTACCTATAAACTAAGCAGACGAAGATGCTTTAACTCAAGTTACAAAAGTGCAACAACCAACAACATTAAGTACCTAGTTGCCTACAATACCTCTAATTAAATTGTTCTAATAATGTAAAATTTCTTACCTTTACTTCCAGGGAAATTTCAGGGGAACCTTTTAATCGGGCATGAGCTTTTAGGTCCTTGCATAACTTCCTAAATGCTCTTTTATTAAGCCTGAAATGTTGGATGAACAACAATTCAGGCATATCTTCTATTGTCTCCAATTGCCGTCGCTGTCTTAATCGCTTTTGGCGCCTTTCCCAGGTGTTCTCATTGTGTGCAGCCCACAATAAACGTAAAGAATGCATTTTATAATTTATTTGATCTGCAGTAATGCCTTTATCGCAGAATAAATACTAAGAGTATGTCATCAATCAGTGTCAAAAATCTGCTGCTGAATGAAATCCGGCCATATTGTTTCAATATCTACAACGTTTTAGCATTCGTTTCGTTATCTTTTTTGGCGATCACGATCGAGGCGAAGGCGAACACTGAAAGCGCTGCTTGGCTACGCATTTGTATGGGATAAACACGATAACGATTCGGTACTTTATGGTTTCGTTACGAATTTATAACATTGTCTACCAAATTGCGATAACGATGTCGATTGACCACGTGACTTAACGCGGCTTATGTCAATCCTATACATTTTAGTCTTTTCTAACTTCGTTATCGTTTTGAAATTGTCACTTTGTCTAAGCCCCCTGCACGCTTTATAAAATAAGTTAAATAAAATTTGTTGATTATTTCATAATTCTTTTTCCTTGCACTATCCCAAGTAATTACGAAGTATTCTAGTTCGGATCTACTCTATTTCTCTTCTTTTTACCCTTTTTTTTTCGATTTTCAGCGAACACTTCTTAACCCTTTTTTTTACTCTCTCTAAATCTTCACCATTTCTATCGACATATTAAAGTCGAAGCGCTAGGGTAGCCCGCGAAATACAAACCTTCGAACGTAATTTGCAATTTGCAGGTAGGTGTCAGACTGTATGTTGATCAAAATATAATTCGCGGCCGTATAACGTGGTATTTATAGAATTGTACCCATTAAATCATCAATACAACTCCTTCATGTTCATTTAATCCCATTGAATGACTTTTCATGGTAATATCCATTCAATGGGATTAAAATAACTTGGGAATTTTATTGATGATTTTTTGATTATAAAATTATAACATAGTAAACTCATATTTTTTACTGTCGACAATCATATTTTAATCAACATACAATCTGAGACTATATTGTAAAAAAACGTAAGAATATTTAAATTTCGCGGGCTACCCTGGGGCTTCCACCTTAAGAATAGCCTTAATTTTGTGATTCTGGGCGTTGCTTAACTCTAACGCATTCACGATGCAGGAGGTCTACTCTCTTTCTCCGAAACGTAACTTCGGCAACGAACGAAAATTAAACGTAGTTACGTTTGTGACCCTACTCAATATAATTTGCGGACGCAAACGTTGTCTGTGAATTCGAATTTCTTGTGTGCGTTCGCAAATTATATAGAGTAGGGTCACAAACGTAACTACGTTTAATTTTCGTTCGTTGCCGAAGTTACGTTTCGGAGAAAGAGAGTAGACCTCCAGGAAAGAAAGGACGTGTTTTACTATTAGTCGTTGTCAGGTTGCTATTAACGTCAAAACGACTGAACGAATTTGAATGCAATTAAGCATATGGACAGTCCATATATTACTATACTCTTTGGGACAGTCCATGACATGTATGCAACAGAACGGAACTCAGTATAATTTATTCCAAAAGGTTTATATGTAGGCTTACATGTCGCCACTTAAGACTGTCACGTTGGTAGAGTGATCGACACCGCGATAGCCGAGCATAAGGTCCAGGGATTCGATTTCCGCATCGACAGTGTTATTGGGTTCTTCATCAAAGAATTTCTCAGTAGCAGTTAGGGAGTCTGAATTCGTGCCCGGTTAATGACAATAGGGTCACCCCCTATTACATGAGACTTCACTCCTCCGCTTTACCCTTCAGGGATTGCAGACGTGATGTTTAATAGATGTTGATGACCCGTCATGCAGGTGTATCTATTCCGCAAGAACTTTGGAATATTATCCTAATGTGGCTGAGATGCAGGAGACGTCGCGGAGGACGTCGGAGGACTGACTGCGGTATTGTGGCGTAACTTGAGGCCTAAGTATGTCATCGGTATCAAGTGCCATGTCAGTGCATACGATAAGAGTTATATTTTAAAGTTATAGGAGAGGAGCTTGTGGCTAAATAATAAGACCAACCGACAATTATTTATTGCCCGCGTTAGTTACTACCAGCTATTGCTTAATAAAAAAGAAAGAAAAACATTACAAATAGTGAGGATAATAACACATTTGCCTATTTTAATTTCTTATATTTTTTACTAATTGTCCTATAAACATATGCGTTTATTGTCACTTTTTGTTGTTTTTTTTTAATTTTTTTTTAGTTTGCAACCGCCGCCGCCGGTAGTAACACGGGCAATAAATAATTGCCGTGCTACTACTTTCAACTGTGGTAGTAGCACGTGCAAGTCACGTTTACAGGCGTGTAGTCAGTAGCCCGAAAGTCTCACTATCAATCTTACCAAGGGGTACCGTATTGCCCAGTGTTATTAACTGGGTTGTGGAGGTCAGCAGATAGGCATTCGCTCCATATAAAATACTGGTATTCAGCTGCATGCGGTTAGACTGGAAGAGGACCTCAACATAGTTTGGTGCGACTAAACAGTCGCCTCCAATGGATTGGCCCGGGGTGGCAATCGGAAATAAAATTCCCAGTTGCCCCCGGGTGGCGACAGCGAATTAATTATTGCCCTCACCTCAAATCGCTGTACATTGAGGAGTGGTTCGCCAATATTGCTGTCTCTTTTTAGCAACCATAGATATGGTAACGCCATTACAAGATCGACTATACAATCCGAAGAAAAGGTTCAGAAAAAAAAAACAAACATAGATGCTAGGACAATCATGTATTATAAATAGTCAAAAATTAACAAAAGAACCACTGAAAACAGGTACATTTTTTACCAATCTCGAATTTTAGACTTGCTCCTCCGTTTTTAAATCCTTAGACGCTACGAACACTTAACAAGTTTATTTGCATGCACTACTAAACGAAATACACACACAGGGCCCCGAGATCGTGGGCCAAAACTTGTCTAAGTGAATGACTAGGTTGCAAAAGTGATACGCTCGTTGCAAGACTTGCAAGGCAGGCCACGCCATAACCAGCTCTTGTCTCCAAACTTGACGGATTACGTGTACACACTCCTTATAATTAGCAGCTTTTATTGTTCATTTTAAAAGAATACGTGACTGCGCATTCCTCCACATCATTATAACCTCCGCTTTATAACATTTTACTTGAAATTCGAGCTTGTTCATTATTCGAATATTATCAACTAGCTACAAATAGTATTTAACTATTATTGCTTACCAAAAGCATTTATTCCTGTTAAAAATAAGAACAATCTTACCTTAAGATACAAATATTAAACGAGAACGGAGCGGATTTGTAGATCGTATATTTTTATAAAAGGTAAATATACTGGAAAAGCCATTTTTTTAATTCCAAACTGCTAAAAGGGTACACCACATCAGTGTTTCGACGTGATGAAGACTACAAAGCAGAGATCAAATAAGACATGGCAAGACCGTTCTGGTCACATTTAAATAAACAATATTTGTACATTAGCCTCTGATTGATAGTACTGTTCTGTTGAACTGTAAATACATAAATATAATATTATTAATAAGTTATTAGCACAACCAGCCATTAACATTCTGTCGTAGCATCTCACGTTAGTTTATAATCACAACACAGTAAAGGTCAAGGTATATTGTCATCAAGTTAACTGGTCACATTTTCTGTTGAGGTAGGTCAACCGTCAGGGTAACTTATGAGTAAGTTTGTATATAGCGGGTTATCTTCGGAACTACTGATACGATTCCGAAAATTCTTTTACTCACGGGAAGCTACATTATCCCTCGTGTCGGGGCTATTCAAAACGTCCCCGTGAGCTAATTTCTGTACATAACGGGAGCAAAAGCTAGTGCATAAATAAAAGTGTGCTATTCGAATTCTAACATTCAGTTCAGTGCCGAAAGCTGAAAATTCAAAAGAACGCTTTCAATTACAAATATATTTTTATTTTGTATTACTGAAAACAGACTGTTTATCAATTTAAATTTTCAGGATGTTAAAATTATTCATGCATCGTTTGAAATGGCTATAGGCAAAATTTTGTAGGGTATGTATAATTATTTTTACACATGTAACAATAAGAATAATATGATATGTGATTATTTAATCAATTAATTTTACCTCCAATCGCCTGAAACACTGGATTCCCTAGTTCAGGCACAAACCATTAGTGAACATGACATAGATTTAAGAAAACTTGTATTTAATGTACCTATGCCTTATATTTTTTGAATAAAATTTATTATTATATTATTTTCCTGAATGTAGTATTTTACTGTTTCATCAGTACTATTTAGTTGCCAACGCAAGGGTGTTTAAAAATAGAAGGTACACACTTCACGATGCAACGTCAATTTTCCAAGTACATCAATAGCAATACAGTCGTTTCAAAATTATTTTACCTCTGAACCTAAATCGTAACATAAATAAAGATAATTGTGCTTTTGACAGATCTGTCAGTGACAGGTTGACAACAATTTTATTGTAAAATGTTTTTATTTGACAGTCATGGAAAATCAGAGGTAAAATAACTTTGAAAGTGCTATAAACGTTTGCAGCTTTTTTATAACCGTAAGTTTTAAAAAAATGCCAGTCAGTCTACAACTAAGTATTGAGCACGTACAGCATGTCTTAAAATGGTGGGTACCACTTAAAATATGACTATACCTTTGTAATACACGCTGTATAAACCAAATTATGCCTTGAATTCCATACTGACAGCGGCATAGAGGCAAAACTCAAGCCAGCATACAAAACAATAAAAAAAAAAAAAAAAAACTCGTTGTCGCACCACGCTTACCCAACGGCCAGTTTGGTATCAGTCATAGAAACGCAATCCGTTTGACTTACTTGGTAAAATTGACCGATATAAATCTCCAACTAAACGTTACTCCATCATCATTTTTAAAAAGACTTACACGGAGTTAACTTGATGAAAATACAAAACGTTATTTTCGGTAAAAATAAAAAAGAAACCTAATTTAACAGAACAGTACCACAATATAACGGTTTTTTTTCCCACGGGTCTTAGCGATTATAATAAAACATTGTAGCTATACGACAACATCACTCGTAATTTGTTTTATCAAGCCTTAAACGTTTGTATTTGGAGTTGTTCAATCGTCCTGAGTTTACGATCTCCTTGAAACAAAAAACAAAACGGATCCAATGGCGTAAAAAAATATTGCCAGCACGGATCCTTTTCATCAAGTTAAAAAAAAAAAAACTTAACAACTAATTAAACTGGTATTTCACTTTTTACTCGGTTGAAATATCTGTGGTCCTTTCTCTTTCCCCATTTCATCATTCCCTTTCACTCACACAGCGCTTCTAATTATCCGACAGTTCCACACATTTCTCGCCAAGTTACACAACAAAACACATAAGAAAAAAAAACAAATTTTGAACACATGTTCTGAGCAGTTACACAATAATAAAGTTAACAATTCAATTTAGGAACACGACCAAAGATCATAAACTCAGGTTATCGCTAGTGAGGTACGTTTAGGATCCGCCTTTCTTTCGTCCGCGGGACCCGGGGAGGGCTACGCCGCGGAGGGACCTCATCGCCATAGCTCGGTTGAAGTGCCTTTGAGTCTTGTGTTCTTCAACGTCCGCGCCGCTGTCCACAGATGATAGTATGACCAGCAATACTCCCATCACCTGAAATCATTTACAAATGGGGACTTTAATTACCGAATTTTATTATTTTATATTTTTTAGTGACTTATTATTACTTTCCACATTTCGCTCTTGCCTTTTACGGCCGACATCACAAAAACTGTTTCCTAGACAACAGTGTCGACATCTTTGAGCAATACTAGCTTTCCCCGGCATGCGTTGCAATGCACTTTTTACCTACCCTCCCCTACCTACCCTACCCTACCTACCTAAAAACCCTACCTACCTACCTACCTTACCATACCCTACCCTACCCTCCCCTACCTACCCTACCCTACCTACCTAAAAACCCTACCTACCTACCTACCCTAACTACCCTACCCTACCTACCAACCTACCCAGCCCTACCTTTCTCACCTTTTAAACCTTCCCTGGACTACGACAAACATTTTAAAATTAAAATCAGCTGAATCGGCTTAGCCGTTCTCGAGTTTTAGCGAGACTAACGAACAGCAATTGATTTTTATATAGATTATAGATTACTAGGGTAACACTGATTCGACAAATTCGTGTTCTAGAGATATTCAGATTCAACATATCGAAATAAAGTACAAGTGTTTTATGTCCTACCGAACAGAAATTTGAATGCATTGCATAACGATTACGCAAAAATAAAAGGTCAGAGAACATTGACACAAAATCCTGTGCTTCACAATCATATGAAATATTTTATGTAATGCTGAAATGTAATAATTGACTTTCGATTGTTCTATACGATTTCTCCATTACCTACCTAGTTCTAATTCCAATAAAGCCTAAAGGCCGGTCACGGAAAAAAATACAGGTATTTATTAAATAGAATTCACCATAGTAGCAAAGCTGTTACCATTTCTATAATAATTTCATCACATTTGACCACGCAGAAAGCTTTTCCAATTTAGTAATTAGATTAATGAATAAACATAGGTGTTAGGGCTCTGAAGACAGGGGGGCTGGCTGGGACTTCTTCAGTGATACTCAGACTACAGGATTTTGAATCAGCAATTTATTCACGTTTACAATTTCGTAAAATGCACCATCACGCTCTATGAAACGGAACACACTCTCGGCGGCGGCGGGCGCGGGGATCTCGCGCGCAGCGAGCCGAGCGGCGACTTCTTCGCGAGCACCAACAGATGTCGCTTTTTCTTCACCCTCTAGCTCGATAGATGGCGCTGCATGACTTAACATACCGGCCGCCTTGGAAGATCTGTCTTCCAACTAAACAGGAGTCACGCTGGCTTCGTTTGTGGAAACCGGCATCGGCAGTGGGCAGATTTTCGAAGCAGCACGCTTGATTGTGCCTGTTGATGTTCGGATTTCTGCAACTCTCGAAACTCCGTCCTTCCCTGGAAATAGATGAACAATCCTACCCAATCTCCACTTAAATGGTGGCAGGTTGTCTTCCTTGATGACGACAAGACTGTCTTTAGCTATATCATCTTTATGGTGTGCCCACTTCGTTCTGCGTTGTAGCTCAGACACATATTCTTTGGACCACCGTTCCCAAAAATGTTGCCGCAGCTGTTCGACCCGATGGTAGCGACAGGCAGGCGTAGATGTCGTCTTGAAGTCCTCACTGGCAGGCGCAGTCAACGGCCGGCCAATAAGGAAATGAGCAGGTGTGAGTGGAAGATAGTCGTTAGGATCTGCGGACATAGGTGACATAGGACGGGAGTTCAGGACGGCCTCAACCTGGGTCAATACCGTACTAAACTCCTCGTAGGTTAGCTTGGCATTACCTACCACACGTCTCAAGTGATACTTGCACGACTTCACTGCTATCTCCCATAAACCACCAAAACTCGGACTATATGGAGGAATGAAACTAAATTTTATACTATTACTACTAGCAAAATCAATTATTTCGTTGGATTTTTCAAATATAGCTGAAAGCTCTCTTTCAGCTCCAACAAAATTCCTACCGTTATCGGAAAATACTTGACATGGCTTACCGCGTCTTGATATAAATCGTTTGAATGCCAATAAATAATCCTGAGTCGACAATGAACCAACTAATTCTAAATGCACAGCTCTGGTAGCAAAACATACGAATAAACAAATGTATCCTTTAATGAGTTGTGAACCTCTACCTTTACGATTCAATATAGACATTGGTCCAGCATAATCAACACCACATCGCATGAAAGGAAATCCTGCTTCTAAGCGTTCAGCAGGGAGATCACCCATATATGGAGTTAGCGTATTTCCTTTCACGCGAGTGCAGGTTACACATTTATGAACCACTTGCCTTGCTAAATTACGTGCTCCCAGCACCCACCATCTATCACGCATGACGGACACTAGAAGCTGAGGTCCAGCATGAAGCAAACGTTTGTGTTCGTACGAACACAATAACCATGTAAACCGATGTTTACGACACAACAACACTGGATGTTTCTTGTCGTAATCAAATTTTGAATTACTAAGTCTGCCACCAACACGAATTATATTATTCTTATCTAAAAATATACCTAAACCTAATGTTTTATTACTAGACTTATTGTTCACCTGAACCTTTTCCTTAAGACTATGATATTCCTTACTGAATGATTGTGATTGAACTAAACGTGTCAACACAACTAACGAATTATTAATCTCGCTCACGGTCAATGAACCCGTTTTGCGACCTTGACCGACACGCGATGCACGTAAGTTAAATAAATACCGTAAGACATATGCGACTGTTCTTTGCAACCGATTAAAACAAGAAAACCTTTCAAAATCTACGATAATATAACTATTAGTTTCTACATTTAACAAATTTGTAGTTTTAGAACATTTTAATTCCGGTAACTTAGTCAATTCAATTTCATTCATATTTTTTGTCAACCAACAAGAAGTCGGTTCACGAAGAAAGGTCGGACCACACCACCACAAACTAGTGTTGTCTCCCTTTAACGAATCAAAGAGAACGCCTCGTGATAGGGTATCAGCAGGATTCTCCTTACCTTTAACATGCAACCAAGTAGTGTTGCTTGTTAATTCGTTTATTTGCACAACCCTATTCTGAACAAATGTCTTTAATAAATGTGGTGATGTCCGAAGCCATCCTTGAACTATAGTGGAGTCAGTCCAGAAATAAACCTTATCGAATTGTAGCCTAAGAGAATTTATAATTTTATTATATAGTTTAGCTCCAACTAAAGCTCCACACAGTTCAAGCCGTGGAATACTTAACGCCTTAATTGGTGCGACTTTACTCTTAGCACATAATAATCGGCTAGTAACTTGCGACTCATCAATATTATTATGTGAACGTATGTATGCACACGCACCGTATGCAGACTGAGAAGCATCGGTAAAAATATGTAACTCTTTATGTACAGCATTAGTACACATGACACAACGCGGCACTAATATTTGGGACAAATATTGTAATGAATTAATAAAATTATACCATATACATGCAATTTCACTTGGGACTTCATCATCCCAACTTATTTTTGCAAGCCATAATTTTTGTAATAAGACCTTAGCGGTTGTAATAGCTGGCGCTAATAATCCTAGTGGGTCGTAAATCTGTGCAATGACTGACATAATTAAACGTTTAGTTATTTTCGTATTAATATAATTTTTATCTACACTAGTTGAAAAATTAAACAAATCGTTCTTGTTAGACCAACCAACACCCAGGGTTTTAGACTGACAATATTCACCTATACATAAATCCTTAGTACTTTCTGAAGTTACATCAAAATTAAAAGTCCATTTCCTTAATGGGAAACAACCGCTTTGTAGAACGGCGGACGTTTTATTGCAAATATCTAACAACATGTCGCGCTGATCATGGCCCGTCAAAAGGTCATCGACATAAAAATCGTCATTGATAACGTTAGCGATGACGTCATCCTTACATTCCTTTGCCAATTGTTTCAAGCAACGGTTGCTAAGGTACGGTGCTGATGCAGTGCCATACGTCACTGTGTTGAGACGATAAACTTGAATTGGTAGGCTGTTATCAGTTCGCCATAATATTAATTGTAAGTTACGTTGTTCAGGATGTATTAAGGTTTGTCTAAAGAACTTTTCAATATCTGCGCAAGCAACATATTGATATTGCCGGAAACGAAGCAATATTGAAAAAATATCATTTTGTAATCTAGGGCCCACGCATTGAATATCATTTAACGAATTATTATTAGAAGTAGTCGCGCTTGCATCGAAAACAACACGTAATTTGGTTGTTGCGCTACTTTCACGATATACCCCATGATGTGGTATTATGTAATTCGGCTTATTTAAATTATTAAAATCCTTAACATGCGTCATGTGACCTAATTGCTCGTACTCGAGCATAAATTCACAATACATTTTTTTTATACTGTGGCAAACGATCTAGTTTCCTCTCTAAGGATAAAAAACGCTGTTTAACAGAATTATATGAGTCACCCAAACAATCAGGTGATTGTTTGCATGGCATTCTTACAGAAAACCTACCGTCCTGATCGCGTTCAGTAGTCTGCAAGAACAACTCTTCACAAAAACGATCTTCCTCAGTAATAACGGCAGGGATAAGTACTTCTTCGATTTCCCAGAACTTTCGTAATTGAGAATCAACTAGCGTCAAATTGCACTGAACTTCTGTTATGTTACTCGCTAATAAACGATTATTATTATTAAAATTATAAACTGGTCCGGATATAATCCAACCTACCATAGAATCTTGTAGGTACGGACCGGTGTGCAGTTTTATTTTATTTTCTTTTAATAAATCCCAAAAGACGTCGGCGCCTATTAATAAATCTATGTCACTCTGTACATAAAATGTGGGATCGGCAAGTAGAATATTGCTAGGTATACGTATAGCATCACGATTAACGTGTGTCGAAGGCAACTTCGAAATGATACTAGGCAACACTAAACAATGTAATGTTGTATTAAAATCATACACCTTAGAACGAATATTGATATCGCATTTGTGACTGGACTGTGAAACAGTTTGTCCCACGCCACAAACACGTATAGTGGACTGTATAATTGGTATGTTTAAACGTTTACATAAGCTTTGAGCTATAAAACAATTTTGACTGCCGCTGTCAAGCAGAGCGCGAACTGTGTGATATCTGTTATCACTATCAGCAATCTCAACTAACGCCGTAGAGAGCAGAACAGTCTGTAACGATTTAGCATGATCTGTGAATGTGTACCCGTTGTTGTGATTATCAATATCGTCAGCTGTTTCACGAACGCAGTGTAAAACAGAAGACTGTGGCAACGTATTATTGATAATCGAGCGTTGTGGTGACGTATTTGCAATATTTTCCACGTGAATTAATGCATTATGTTTCTTTTGACATAATTTGCACGGACCGAAATTACAATTTTCTATTGTGTGACTCGTGTTAGAACGTAAACAATTTTGACAAACACTTTTTGATTGAACGAAATTCAACCGGTCTTGTACCAACATATTTAAAAACTTAACACATGCATAAAGTGCATGTTTTCCACTACATAACGGGCATGTTATGTTGTGTTTATTTGATTTAGATTTATTAACTGATGAGACCTTATTATTATTATTGTTCGCACTGGCATAACTAAGTGTAGTTTGAGAGTTAGACTGCCTTTTATTGTCAGCTGATGGTCTAACCTCGTGTTTATTATTTTGTGAATGTGACTGATGATTTTTGCTATTACCTGAATTAATCATGTCTAACATGTCGGATCTGTTGTTTAAGAAAGTTAGTAAGTCTTCTAGTTTTATGTTAGACTTAGAGGTTTGGTTAGAATCGATAAGTGAACTTCTGTAATTCTCCCACTCGCGTTCAGTAGCGGAATCAAGTTTACTGACAACTAAATAAATTATAAGCATATCCTCAAGTGAAGATTCCGGTTCTTTAAGAGAATTAAGGGCTCTCAAATTACGTAAAACGCAATCTACTAACGTTCTGATCTGTGCCGAACATTCCTTGCCCAGTGAAGGTGCCGAAAACAAAGCTTTTACATGGTTATGTATCAATAGCCTATTATTCTGATACCTTGCTTCAAGCAGGTCCCACGCGTTACAATAATTAGCTGCTGTAAACTCTAACGAACTGATAACGTGTAACGCAGATCCACTGAGAGACGACTTTAGGTATTGAAATTTCTGTATAGGATCTAAGTCGTCGCGATCATGTATCATTGAAACATATGAATTTCTAAATTCTAACCACTTATCGAAAGAACCGTCAAAGGCAGGTAACTTTATTTGCGGTAATTTAATCGACACAGATTTACCGGAAGTGCACTGAGAATTATTTAATCCGTTTTGTTCACAGTCGCCTATCATGTGCTTTGCTGTAGCTACAATTGAATAATATTGGCACTCAAACGAATCTCTATATTCTAAATGTGACAATAATTCTTTTTCATCCACAATTCTTTCTATTTTAGATTGCACGTCGCTAAACTCGGCAAAGAAAATGGCTGCCGATTGAATACGCATTAAAACTTGCGTTTTCAATAAAGAATCTAAACACGATTTATCCAACTTATTAATATAATTTGCGAACAATGTTAATCTGCCTTTAATTATACCACGTTGTTTTTTATGATCAGCTAACTGACGATCTAAACGAGAAATAGTTTCATCATCACTCATTTTGGTAGTTTAAGAAAGTAGGTACTCACAATTTTTCGTGTTCAGTCGTGTTTTCTCACCTGAAGCGGGCCCCAGTAATGCCAGTAGGTAGACCTGATATCGATCAGATCTGAAAAACGTTTAGGTACGATATTAACACAAGGCGAAGACACAGGGGAAGGAGGGAAAAGGGACTGGATAACCTGACCGTTGTTGGCTGCCTGCATGAATAGCTTCTTCAGTTAACTGTGGCTGGGCTTCCAAATCTCCTCAACGTATACTTCTGCTTCGAAGTTCCACTCGCTTCCTCAAATCCTCCCTTCAACCCGGCTCGTAACACGTGCGTGGTATCTTCTATGTGGCTCGAAGGTCCAATGTTAGGGCTCTGAAGACAGGGGGGCTGGCTGGGACTTCTTCAGTGATACTCAGACTACAGGATTTTGAATCAGCAATTTATTCACGTTTACAATTTCGTAAAATGCACCATCACGCTCTATGAAACGGAACACACTCTCGGCGGCGGCGGGCGCGGGGATCTCGCGCGCAGCGAGCCGAGCGGCGACTTCTTCGCGAGCACCAACAGATGTCGCTTTTTCTTCACCCTCTAGCTCGATAGATGGCGCTGCATGACTTAACAATAGGTAAATTGATCGACGCCCTAACAATTTTGATAACCGGTCTGATTAGCTCAGAAATAATATCCTTGTTAGTTTGTCCTTAAAGTCGTAAGCATTTTTAATTTATAACTTTCTTTTTTTAAAAAAAACCCTGCCACACACTAGGAATTTCTCCTGTATCTTGGGTGCGTTTACAAACATTGAAACTCACAAACACTACAGCCAGACCCGGAACAACTATCTGTAGGCCGTACAAATATTTGTTTCGTGCGGGGATCTAGTAACTTACTATTTTATCCTACAACATGGCTGATAGAACCTCAAACTCATCTTAATAGATAATGTTTATGAAAGCCCGATGTGCGTGGATGTTGCATTTGGCTAAGTAAAATCGTCGGCAATATCAACATCGTTCGGCACACATATTTGTCGTTTGTCGGAATATCAATAAACAAGTCATGTTTGTATGCAACATTGTGGTTTCGTATAAAGTAAACCTTGCTTCCGTTGCGGTCATGTAACGAATGATATTGTATTATTATCATTTATTTACCCTACGAACAATCGTAATACTGTTTTGTATCTCGGGCGTTGATAATTATGTGGTTTTAATATAACTTGCTTGTTGTTACGCTTATCGTGTAAAATTAGGGTATGATTCATAAGGAAATGTATTGAATGAATGATCCTTACACATAAGAATGTATACAATATATTACCGTATTTCAATGAAATCAACTTACTGTATCAAGCAAGGGCATGAGTCTTAACAGTAATGAATGAGGAAATAACAAACAAAAGCTTTGTTATAAAAATAAGCCTTTGCGTCCTCGAATAGCCTGAACCAAATCAAACTGATTAATATGTGCAAAGCCTAGATAAGAAAAACCTATTCCAGTTTTGTGAAATCAGACCGCCCATTGTCACCCTACTTATGTAAATCTGATGAAATAATGTAATCTGTAATTGTCCATACGAGTCGAAATCGACAAATCTTCAGAAATTACGCAAACATTAAATTACATAATGATGTCACCGTGTTCTTCACGCTAAAATCGAACACGCTTCGCCGTCGCAGATGGCACTACATGACAGCAAAAAAAAAAGCAACCAACTGGTATACGGGACAAGGGACATGTGCTAAAAGTATTAGAAGAAAAAAAACACACGCTTACCAAACACACAATAATAAGGAGTGTATAGACATGCACTGAAGCTTCCGGCGTATTCTCGATGTCTTTCAACGCTGCCATAGCAGGTTCATAGTCCGGTTTCAAGTCCAGAGCGTGCCTCAGGTGCATTGCCGCTTCCTGCACAAGGTTTTATAGTATCACACCTTTTAAAGCAGCAATGAAGTATGTGTTTGCTAATCCTGAGGGATTATAATGCTGGGTCAAAGCAAAACCAAACTTGTTTAGACGTTTCTATAAATTGTTATTTTTAATTCTACGTTAGACTCAAATCATTCCTCTACTAAACTTTATAATACAAAATTTACATATTGAATACCATTTTGGAAGCTAAAATAATAAATGTTCTGTCGGATTTCTTATCAAAGGAATAAAATTTAGGATCAATTTGGGGTTTTACGTCTGCGTTTTACCGCGAACTATCAAGACCCCTTGAGAAATTACCAAGTAATTAGACATCTAGAAGATTTCTGCTTAGTAAGTCTTCTTTTTTAAGACTTCAGAAAGAAATTATATTTATTTAAGTTAGCTATAAGACTTGTCCATACTTTATATTTATTTAGTACATCACAGCACAAAATTCTAATAATATGTGCTGAAAAGTTTTAAGAATTGATCAAAAATCATAATTGTGCCCGGGACTTTATGAAGATGTTTTTTGATGAAGGACAGATAGATATTAAATTGTTCAAAATTTGATATACTAATCATTTGATCAGTAAATAATAAAGCAGGGGTCCAAACAAGCTTCAAACTTACCTGATAGTGTCCATATGCCTTGAATATCTCGCCGAGCGTGAAGTACTGTTGCCAGGCGCTGCGATCAGGGGGCTGTACCTCCAGCGACCGGCGCGTCAGGTAGATTGCGTCGTCCAAATACTGCAGAGTGAATAGTACCCTTGCGAGGTTGAGCAGGACCTGGTTGGGAGTGTAATGATGGATAGAGTAAGATGGAATGTAATGGTGGAGAAATTTGTCTGACATAACTTAATCAACCTGTAACTTTACCACTACTGAGGAGCTCGTGGCTAAATAATAACAGGAGTTGATCTTTACGGTTAAGCCGTGCTTGCCGAGGTTGGTCCGTGAATGATTACATACCGAGTTTCCTCCGTGCCTCGGAAAGCACGTTAAGCCGTTGGTCCCGGCTGTCATTTGTAGATCTTTGACTGTCGTTACGAGTAGTCAGAAGCCAAATGTCTGACATCCAGTCTTACCAAGGGGTATCGTATGACCCAGTTACTGGGTTGTGGAGGTCAGATAGGCAGTCGCTTCATGTAAAATACTGGTACTCAGCTGCATCCGGTTAGACTGGAAGCCGACCCCAAGATAGTTTGGGAAAAGGCTAGGCAGATGATGAACTTTACCACTACTGAAACACCATACTGCAGAGACTGCGAGGTTTAACAGGAACTGGTTTAAAGACGAATGATTCTATACATACATACATGAAATAACCTTTTTCCCAGACACCATAGATACCACCTGCTACGACCATTTACACTCCTTTTGCATCGTGACGTTGATACATCTGGTCATACACGCACGCCGGTTACGATTCTACGTACTTGACCTTTCTGAAGAACCTCACCATTAAGGTCAGTGTATGACCTAATGATTTTTAACAGACTTCAAAAAGAAGGTGGTTCTCAATTCGATTGGTATTTTTTTATGTATGTACAGCGATTACACTGAGATTTATGATCCGATTTACGTAATACTTCTTAAGTTTGATGCGGAATAGTTGCCATTGGTCCCATAAAAAATTAACACAGTTTGGCCCAGATTTTTCATTTTTCATTCCATGAAATTTTTTTTTTGTATTGACTGCTGGTTTCTAGTTACAGTGTATAATTGATACTTGGCTAGGATTTATGTGAGTTACCACAACTAAAAAATAAAAACTTTTTCACAAAAATAAATAACCGACTTCCAAAAAAAATAAAACGCTAAAAACTGGAACACCGCCGTGTTACCACCGACTTCCGAATGTATAGTTATTTTCCAGTTTTTAGTGTTTTCTTTGGAAGTCGGTTTATTTTGTGAAAATGTTTTTATCCTTTGTTGTTAAGGTATAAGATGGAAGGTGGAGAACTTAGGCCAACGCCACATAATCAGCAAGTAAAGTTCCCACTGATGGGCCACATGCCTATCTGTGAGAGGGATTGTGCCATAATCCATCACGCAGCAGGCCCAGTGTGGGTTGGTGAATATCATGTGTCTTCGTATTTTTGGTTCTAGGACATGCAGTTTTTTCCTTCACAGTTTAGAGAGCAATTAGGGCAGCTAAACATTAGCGTAGAAGCATAAACCATACGATTCTGATTCCTACAAAATTTTCGAGCAGAAATCATGACTGACTTTGAAAATGCACAGGAATCAACCATAGAACTCTTATATCTAAGGAATCAGCTAACGCCGTCTGGGCTTTGTGTGGACTCAGAGTTATTTTTTTGGGTTCCGTATACAAAAAAGTGATTTTTTTGCTCGTTTTTTATAAATAATGGTACGGAACCCTTCGTGCGCGAGTCCGACTCGCACTTGGCCGGTTTTTTTTATTAAAGTTTACAAGTTTCTGGTATACTTGCTTCAAAATTTAATGAATAACTTTTTGTGAAAAAAGATTTGTTATGCATTTGTTTCTAATGTATAATGAAGGGAACACGCATTGTTGTCGCAGATACCTCTAATCCGATTTTATGACGTCTAAGGAAAAAAGATTCAGTTCATAACTACCGCGAAGCCATACGTGTGGCCAACATAAATCTTATTGAAATATCAAAACATTTGTTGAGTAGGTATTATCTTGCAATTTCCTTATTTTATCAGCTATTGAGTACTACGGTACTTTAATACATGAAGAATCCATTATTAAACCGTGTAAATCACCTCATCACGAAGCCGTCAACCAAGCATCCTGTACATGACACTAAGTAACTTTACGCTAAAGTTATTGCTGGGAAACGCCTTTTTTTTTGGGGGTTGTAAAATCATGTTTTGTGGTAGAACTCAATGTAACGCACTCAAAACATTGTGCTGATGGACGGATTGAATAGTACGGGGGTCGTGGAGGTGTTTAAAGTAAAAATCATACATTAAAAACTTGTATTTAAAAAAATACTTGTCAAAAAGTTGGAACTTTGACCCCTAATATCTCCGTAACTAGAAGGTTCCCTGGGCCTCAAGTCTGCTATTACAATAGTGTCAGAATGGCCTATCATTGATTTCATAATTGTTGATTTTGACAAGTTTGGTAATCTACTAATATAATGGCATCATTATGACTTCACAATGGTCAACCACTGACACTCCATTGAAAGAAATGGCATAGAATTTGACAGACCATTATGAATTTAGCAGATTACGGACTTTTAGCAAAATGACAATGGGATCGTGTTGGAATGACGATCTTTATAAAAATAGCAGACTTAAGGCCCAGGTATGGTGTAGAACAAAAAAATGATCGCAATGACAGGGAGAAACAGTGCCTTTCGGCTTCGTTAAGAGGTGTTTACACCCTTTATAAGGATTGTAGCAGGTGGCATTCTGTAGTTTCTGTCTACCTCCATGGGAAGACGGCGGCGGCGTGTGTTTATTTAATTACTAGCTGTGCCCGCGACTTCGTCCGCGTGGAATTTAACAAAAAAGTTATTTAGTTTATTTATTTTTTTCCTTTTGGCAATTTTAATTGATTTTTCTAAAATAGAAGTAGCCAAAGTGGTTACTGACCCATGGAACACCAAAGTAGTTCACCTAGGTGTTCCACGGGTCAGAAAGGGCCAAAGTTACTCCTTATTACATCAGCTAGCTGCCAGTGAAAGTCCCGACAAAATCGGTCCAGCCGTTCCAGAGATTAGCCGAAACAAGCAGACAGATAGACAGACAAGTGACAAATGCATGTAGTAAAAACCGGTTATTATAATATTACAAACAGACACTTCGATTTTATTTATTTGTATAGAGTATAGATGAATCCCTACCACTAAGCGAAGCCTGCACGCGTAGCATGATCACTGTAGAAACGAGTTTTGTCTACGGAAGAATCGACATAATGATAGAAAGACAGTGACAATGTGTCAGTTAGTCGATTCTTCCGTCGACAAAGCAAGTTTCTACGGCGGTCATGCTACGCGTGCTGGGGTTCATTCTCAGTGTTGCTAGCTAGTTTATGTGTTATTGTGTTTTCTTAAATTAAATTCTCCGTAGCAGCCGGAGTCTGAATTACTGTAGATAGACATTTGAAACATTGCCCCCACACTAAGGATTTCGTCTGTAACGTGGGTGCATTTACAAATATTTAAACTCACATACACAAACAGCCAGACCCGGAACAACTGTCTGTAGGCTATACAAATATTTAATTTTATTCCGTGCGGGGATCGAACCCGCGACACGCAGCGCAGTCCATTGCTCAACCACTGCGCCAACCGTGCCGTCACAAAATAATAAATTAATATTTTATTTCACAGCTGTACATCCACATTTCTGCAGTTAGGTTTAACTTGTGCATGTAATAGGGGGCGACCCTTTTGCCATCAACCTCGCACTAATCCAAACTCCGTGGCTGCTACTGAGAAATTCCTGATGGATGAATCCAATAATATTTCCCGACCCGGGAATTGAACCCAGGACTTTGTGCTCAGCAGTCGTGCTTGTGACCTTTAAACCAATGAGGCTTATACAGGGTTATTTGTAAAACACCGGCAACCTCTCAGGACTATGTTACTAACATCATAATCAACAACTTTTGTTCTATGACTTCTAAAACGTCGTCATATCTTACAAAATCATCAGATTTTCTTACAAAAAAAATAGTGCGTGGAGTCCCTCCGCGCGGAAGAAGTGAAACTTCGTAATACTACACGCATGCGTTCGAGTGCCACGCATTCACTGTCGCTATGTCTCTTTCTATTCCCCTCCATGGTAGCGTTAAACTTTTAACGCAAGCTTGTTGGAAGTCACTTAAGAAGTTTCACTTTAAAATAAAAATATTTAAATTGAACGCTCTAAATGTTACGACTATGCTCCCCTCGCTATTGTACTATTGCTTTCTTTTGGTTTGCATAGCTTCGTAACATTTAGAGCGTGCAATTTAAATATTTTTATTTTTGTATGAAAATCTGAAGTAAAATATGACGAATTTTTTAGTCATAGAACAAAAGTTGTTGTTGTTGTGTTGATAATGATGTTAGTAACATAGTCCTGAGAGGTTGCCGGTATATTACAAATAACCCTGTATAGGACTTCATTACAGTTTACCGTTTTAGGAAAAGCTATGGTGTTTGAGAGTGGCGTCATGTTATAATGTTTGTCAAACTGTCAAACCACATCGGGAACCATGCGACACCAATGACGTGGCTCAATCAATAATAGTATTGACCTTTTCCTTATAAATTGGTTTCAAATATAGACCATACATAACTCTACTGTCTACTTTTGTTTGTGTGAAGTAATTAATTAGATGCCCAATGACCGCAGACAGTAAAATGTAATAAAAACTTTTTATAGTGAGGTAAAGCCCTATGGTCACATCAAAGTAAGTAGTTATGGTACGCATGTTACATACATTGGAATAATAAATTAGCTTCGACTTTTAATACCAAGTACAGATAGATACCTACCGTAACACCTTAATATGAATAAAATTATTTTTACATGCAGCTTTTAAAGCAAAACTTTAAAGCCAATATTTTTTTCTCACTTAAAATTTTGGCTTTTGCATTAAAAGGTAAAGTTTGGCAGTGGAACGACTCGAGTCGCAGGTAGTAGGTGCGAGCCCAGACCGCGTAGTGACTTAATATAGTGCCTGTATTGCGTAGGCCCTGAATTAACATAACATCACGACTGTAATCCCCAAAGTTAGGCAGAGGTGTACCTATCCCATTACACATCCACATTCCGCCAGTTATGTTTAAGTTCCATGTTAGGGGGAAGCCTTTTGTCAACAATCGGACACTGTCCGATTGATGACAATAGGACAAAGTCCAGACTCCATGACTGCTACTGAGAAATTCCTTAATGCAAAAATTCAATACCACTATTCCCGACCCGGGACCTCAAGTCATGAGGCAGTCAATTCCCATCCCCGTAACGTAATTAATTGGGCATACTTGTTAAGCTAATCTTATATTTGGTTTCACCGTTGTCTACGCTCATACATCAGCCCCAGTGAATATGGTTGCTGATCATACAAGCGCGCCGGGCGGTTCCTAACAACGATTTACGCTTCCCTATAAGTGTGCGGATTATGGCAATACCCATGACTCCCACGTTTATAACAAACGAAGTTTACATATAAATTGAAAAACAATTATTATAATATTCTCAAGTTCTCATAATAATGTTAGAAGGATTTGCACACTCTAGCTTTTCAATTTCTGCTGATCATTTATTGAATTTTATTCCAGATTTGGTATTTTTCATAGTCTCTTATGAAACATTAATAACGCTGAGGTCACTGCGAATGTTATTTTCAGGGTTAAAACCAGAGTTTCGACCTGAATATGAGTATTTTGACTCATTTATTTTTGTACATAGGCTAAAATAATATAAATGCTAAAAAAATTAACTGATAAAATAGTCACTTACTTCCGCATTATAAGGAGACACGGCGAGTGCGCGCCTGAAACACTCAATGGACTGCCGCGTGTCCCCTTTGATCCTCCAGAAGTTTCCAATCTGGTTGTACAGCTGTACTGACTTCGGTTTCTCCCTCTTTGCTTTCTTTAGACGCTTCTCGAAACCGTTTATTTCGGACGGCGACAAACCGTTCGATTTCTTCTTTGGGAATATGAGGGACACCTATAAAGATATTTCGATTTTAATAAAGTCAGCTAATTTTGGTTCTGTTACAAATCAAAGGCCTCTGTGCATCGAAACCTTGACACCAGATTAGGCATTAACCACACGATATAGAAGAAGATTACTGATTTCACAAAAAAGACCGTCGTTTTCTGTACAACAGCGGGCATTTGCGGTTGACCACATTTTAACACTAATAATAAGGGTCCAGAGAAGTGGTGGATGACTTTTGCCCGCGACTGTACGAACAATCCTTAATAGGTGCTTAGGAATTGTAAGCTGTGGTATGGCGAGATTACTAGTAGGTTTACACTAGTAAGCCTAGTTTCCACATGAGATAAAGCGCCAACTAAGATTATGTCGAGCACATTATAATATCAGCTCTCAGACCTATATTGCATTTTATAACCTACGTAGGTACTATTAGGGTTGAAATCGGAAACAGAACGGGAATGCTATCGCACGCGGCACGTATGTTTCTCGCTATAGCAAATGACGGTGAGCGACATAAAAGGATAGGAGCATAGAAAAGCGCGACTCCTTGCTGCTAGATGAGTTTCAACCCCTATGGTGCTTATTTTAAAAAGATATCGCATCAGAATGCAACGCAATCTGACATCCAGAACTAGGCTTTATGTAAATAGTTATTGTACGCCCGCTATATTTTGTTTAGATAAATGTTACTAATTATTATATAATTATAGGTATTATGAGGAAAGAAAATTATATTAATGTTAACGTGCGTATTTAGTGTCATAATGTTTCTGTTTATTTTTCCTTGTAACTTGATTTAAGAGGAAAACACACAAAAATTATTTATTTTGTAAGTACAATCATCTACACGATAATTAAAAGGCAAGTTATAGAAAACAGTTAATCATTTCAGATTTATTACTGATTGATTTTATAAGTATAGTGGAGACATACTATTTCCAACATTGATAGGAATTTGTTTGTGAATCAACATTTCTTTGGCTACTTTCATATCTCCAAATCACGTATAATTTTAGCTTAATTTTAACTTTGCAGGCGACTGGTACATTGTTATATAAGTACAATATTTTCCTGCAAATGAACATATCTTTTTTTTTTATATCTCATATCCTCAACTATGCCATGATGTCTGCCACAGCTAAGTATATTAGTGTTAAAACAGGAAATATATTGCTTTATGTATAAAACTCATAACTCAGCTTTCTTTGGCATTTCAAGTTAAGATAATACATAATCTTATCATATTTCATATCATATACTAATTTACAAAGAGGTATTATAAAAGTGACATGGTGGTTTTTAGATTAACGGCAAACTTGTATTTGTGGATTTTTCAATAATTTGTTCAGCAAATAAACTAGAGATTTTTTTCAATTGAAGTAAAAGTTGTCATGACCTCAATTAGAATACAAATATCCCTATTATAATAAAATCGTACACTAGAACGTATATTGTGTAGGTAAGGTATTGGCCATTATAAAATAAAATAACTTTTAATTCGGATAAGCAACATTCATAGAAGGTTAATTAACAGAAACTTATGAACTATGTTAGTTCCAACTTTACATAATTATACAAGGTGTTGTTTTGCATCCTCATCAAAATTCAGGACGTTGTCACAAAAGACATTAATAATCAATTAAAATTACGGTACTTAATGAATTATTTAAATACGCTGTTTTTATTTTTGTTTGTTTAATTTTGTCAGTATTCCAGAATAACTTACTTAACGTGGTTTTGGGAATAAGAAATTATGGAATAAACGTATGAGATTGTTTGTTTGTGTGGAAACGAGGCAATAGAGCGAGATTCAGACGGGCCGCGTCTAAAACACGTGTGGTTCATACTTACCAATTTCCGTTAATAAGAAATACTACTAATATAGAAATTAGAAATACTAATAAGAAATACTACCCTTTTTATTATTATTGATTTGGGACGAGAATCATTAGCATAATTACCTCCTTGAATTTGACGAGGATAATTTCCTAAACCACGTTAAGGGGGTTTTTCTGAAATACTGACAAACTTAACAAACAAAAAAACCGGCCAAGTGCGAGTCGGACTCGCGCCGAGAATTTCGTACAAACCTGTAGGTATAATAAGTAAAAGTTATTAAAAATATTTTTATTATATGATGTAACTAAAAATGTATGGTTTTCGCGATTTTTGCTTTATTTGTACTATAAGACGTTGCTTCGTAGCAAATTTCAAGATTCTGAGTTCACGGGAAGTACCCTGTAGGTTTTGATTCCCTTGCGAGTGTCGAAAATTTGCGGCATAAACGGCTGTATCTTGTGATTGCGTTGGCTTAGAAATTTGATTTTTTCACAGCTCCAAGGGACAGTAGACCTGAGTATTTGATATGAATTCCAGCTTAATACCTCCACGCGTTCCTGAGAAAAAGGGTCTTGAACTCTTGACAGACAGACGGACGGACGGAGAACAAAGTGATCCTATAAGGGTTCCGTTTTAACCCTAAAAACAGAGTTTATTAGTAATTGCCTAGGTACCGTATTTAAATTGATTATCTATGTCTTTTGTAACAACCTCCTGAATTTTGACGAGGATGCAAAACAATACCTTGTATACATTTGTTATTGTCATTGTGTATAAAGTTATAACTAGCCAGATTGAGACTCAAATATCTTATTTTCTTAAATTTATTTACCTGTGGTTCAGGTACATTTGGATGTCTATGACGTCTGGCCACTCCGACCAAGTTATCATAGTATGTGAAATTGACAGCTTTGCCACAATCTAAGTACTCATCATCCGCATCACCATTTATTTCAGCCGGCGTAGTTTCATCACTATTCTCTACACCCGCTCTGCAAGAAATATTTGAAGGATAAAGGAAGAAAAGATGGAAAATTGGTTTATTTGGTACAAGCCACAAATGCACACAACATTAAAAAAAAACACAGAAAAAAAAAAACTTAAATATTTATGTAGGTCAGTCAACCAACTGGGACTATTGCAGTTTACTGCTTTATATGTAAGGTAATTAACACTTTAGCTGGGAAATATATTGTAGACTAGCTGTGCCCGCGACTTCGTCCGCGTGGAATTTAAGAAGTAGCTTAAGTTACTCCTTATTACATCAGCTATCTGCCAGTTAAAGTCCTGTGAAAAACGGTCCAGCCGTTCCAAATATTAGCCGGAACAAACAGACAGACAAGAATTGAAAAAAACTTGAGAGGTGTCAAGGGACACCCGGATGGAACGAAGTTCCTTTCACGTACATAATATAAATACATTTTAGATTTAAGTTAGTGTGCGAAAAATAAAATATTTAATTTAAGGAAGATTAATCCTTAATTCGAAGCAATACGTCTTACTTAACTGCACAACCGAATTTGTACTTTATACTTCGGTCACTCAAAATAATAATCATATCTATCCTTACTCACATACACACCCCAATTGTACGTAATTTAAGGAAAACTTTATTTTAAATAAATAAAGCTTACAATAGCTTACTATAGCAAAAAGTGTCGTGACAACTTTTCGTAAGATTTTTTTCCGTCTAGCCCCCTTTCACAACGCGCGATAAGGAACTTCGTTCCAAAAAAAATAAAATATATAATGTACCTTGGTGTATATACATTCATATGCGTGTAGTTATCGGTTATTTTAATATTACAAACACACACTTCAAAATTATTTATTTGTATAGATTGATTTTAGTTCCCTATTTGAATTGGATTTTGTTTACACTTTCAAGGGTTTTAAATTTTTGTACAGAACCATAATTCTTTTTTCTAAAATAAAAGTAGCCTAAGTCACTCCTTATACTCTTGATCGGTCCACGCATTTGAATCGGGTTTTGATAACAATTTTCTAGGGTATTTGTTTTTTAGCATGGAACCTTTTATTATTGTAAAATAAAAGTAGCCTAAGTCATGCCTTAAACATCAGCTATCTACTGTTATAAGTACTAGATGTACTTTCATATGCATTCAGTAAAAAGCTGTTATTTTAAATTACAAACAGACATTTAAATTTTATTTATTTTTATCCATAGTTGTGTTCGAAAGTGTTACTTAAACCCTAGATCCAATTAATGCAAGCATCTGTTCACACAAAAGAAATATTTTAGTACTTTGCATAAAGGTTGTTTGTTCAATGTCATCTTATTTAATAAAAAGTAATGAAGTTTCATCTTCAATATAATTTATGCATTTAGTCCATTACTTTAGGGTGACTTTAGTAATATATCAACATTTATCAGCCATCAAAAGTAGAGTAACACCATTATTTTTTGAGTCAATTTATTTAAAAGCATGCAATCAATTTTTCATGTCGTTTTCTTTGAATTCTGTGTTTTTAAGGCAAAAATGATCATGCAGCATTTAAAATTTAAATTCGCTAAAGAACAATCATTATTAAGTTTTCAGGTAGTTCAATTAAAAAATAATGGTATTATAAGTATGAAGTCTGATGTAGGAAATTATAATAGAGTTATTAGCACAATTTATAAACATCACAGTTTATTTACAGACCTACTTGTGTCTATTCATACATGTGTTAATTTTCCAAGGACTCATGGAAGATATTGTTAGTCTGCAAGTTTTTATTCATGAATCTCTGACCAGATGTACTTAATATTATAATAAAAAACAACTCTTCTATGTATAAATTAACATAAAATCAAATAAATTACCTTTGCTGCTCATATATTTGGCAATCTGTGCAAAACATATCAAAGCCATGTTTTGTCCATGTGTTCCCATAGTACACTGTAGATGTTATTATATTGAAGACAGGGTCCTCTTCACCCATTCTTGTTTTATCAGATTCATCCTACAAGTATTTCACACATTAAAAAACTATATTATTATAGCAAAACATTGCCAGATTGTACCCTCATGATAGAAACTTCGTTTAAAAACACTCATTACATTCAATAAAAATAATTCAAGGCAAACATGGGCATTTTAAGGTCTAGAATAACAGAATTAACCGTACATACGTTTGATGAATATGTAGTGCATTGATTATATAAAAGTTTACAGACTTAATGTAAGAATTCTGACTGACCTGAGACAGTGTACTACCGTCGACAATCTGGTCCTCTTCCGCGTTCAATTTCCAAACATTAGACGTGCGTGAATTCGTGACAATAATTTGGAACGAAAATATATACAAAACCAAACAAGTCAAGTATGGTGAGTCCCACATTTTGATCATTCAAACCGAAAATAAACATGAAAACTAGTTTTTTTGTAACATTTAATTACACAACTTTCACGCAACACATAAATTGTTTTAACACAGTATACAGCGGCTTTGAATTTTACAATATTCCAGCATTAATCGTAATAACGCAATGGACCTCCGTTTCTATCATTTCATCTCTTTCTTGTTTTGACAGCTCTAGAGGTGAACAAGATGTGACTGTTTAGTTTTTTTTGTTACTAAATAGTAAGCTCAGAAAAATAAGATTAGCTTCGAATAAATTGAGCTTTCTTTAAAAACTATAAATAGATACAAAGAAACGAATGAAAATAACAATTCCATTTATTTTGAAAGAAGACAAAGATGTTACTTACAAAAAAAATGGTTAGTATTGATGACATCCAAAGGGAACTACATGAATACGAGGGTGAGAGATTTCATGAAGTCATAGGGAATCTCTTCGTGGGACGAAGAGCGGGTGCATACTTTAAAAGTACCTCCAATAAGCGCACTATATGTATACTAAGAACAAACGCGACCGATCAGAGTGCTACTCTTATCGAGGAATTGTGCGAAAATCTATCTCGACCGCCCTATTCAGAATTAATCCTTTCAGAGACTTAATTTGGTTTTCGTCTTGGGAGCGGAACATTTGAAGCTATATAAATGTCTGTTCGCCAACTTCAAGTGTAAAGTAAAGGACAATATCGACTCCTGTTGGTGTCTCCCGAGAAACTTTTAATGAAACAAGAATGATCTGAAAAAACGGTACTGATAAAACGACTCATGGACGACGATTTCTTGTCTTAAGATGCAAACTAAATTTATGCAAAGATCTGTACCTACTTGGGTTTACACTCTGCTGTCGTCATTCAGGAAACTTTAAAACGTACTTCAGAAGGCCTTCAAATTCGTTTCCTTACTGATATTAGCCGTACGAACAACTCGCATAAAAGTCTCATAAACCGTCAATACAAAGATTATGTAAGTACGCTGATGAACTGTGCTTTCTGGCGGACACTTGCAAGAGTTTGTAAGAGCGCAACTCTGAAAGCGAGCCAAAGTCCTTGGCATAAAGGCCTGGTTGGGGAGACGCCAGCTAAGTCGGTGTGGGTACGTCTCAAAAATTCACGATGCGACGACTAAGCTTACATTTAAGGTTCAAGAATGTTCGGAGTTCTTCTTCTAATTACTGAAGGTTAGCTATATATTTCTGCCGTTTGCGAGATTAAACAGCTCAGCAGCAGTTCCTGATTCCGATCCATTCGTAAATGCTTCTCAGCCGAGACTTTTTTTGAAGTGAAAACTTCTTTAGCAGCTTTGTGCACTTTTGTGATGGGTAAAAAAATTATATGAAGGAATTTGAACTTTATGACATCTTTCATTGAGTTTGGGTTTCCAAAACTGGAAAATTCATAAGACGGATTGACATTAGGTTACGAAGGAATTTGAACTTATGGCATCTGTCTTTTTGAGTTTGGGTTTCCAAAACTGGATAATTACCTATTATCTTATGCACAAAAAACCTTCGGTTTCTCCAAAGAGGTAAAATTCGTAAGAGAGAATGTAATAGTTAGAAGTGAAGTGAAGTGTTAAATTTTTAATGTAATATAAATTGTCATGTTTGTGTACGATAGCGCAATAAATGAATATTGTATTTTACCACATAAATGATAGTACTTTTATACTGATAATTAATGCAATTCGTGCAAAATTATTCCCTAACCATTCCAAAATATCAAAAATGCACAACGTTAATATTCAAGTTTTCACTTCTGCCGGCACTCCCGAAGTGCAACCCGTTTTTTTTCTCCGAGTGAAATTACGTTTCCCCGCTAATTTGCCCATATCTGGTGCCGAAAAAAACTTGTCCGAGGTTAGAAACCTTTCTTTGATTACCAGTCTGCATGACTTGGGATCTTGGCCTTATCGTGTTAAGATGTGTGTGACTTTCTTCCAGCTCAGTTTCAAGGTTAAATATATTATATACTTACTAAAAAATGTGGGTAGAAAATTGACCTTAATTTCGATGTCATGAGCAGCGGCAAATTATAATATAAAACGTGATGACCACCTAGACCACCTATAGCTATAACTTACAATGTCGTCAATGGTGTTCTGACATGGTCATCTTTGTACCTACTCTTTGTTATTCACCCAAAATTAGATATGCTAATAACTTGAGAGCACATGAAGAGCATCATACCAAAACTCTTACAAAAACGTCGAACTCAGTCGCTGTGGCCGAAATCGGCTGGATGGAAGCATTACCAATTCACCATCATTATGCTAGTATGTATTCGAAAGTTTTAGAGTTTGATATTGGTGATTTCCATCACGCCTCAACGTCTGATCGGATTTCATGATCTGGCACCCTATTCACAAATGCTAGGTTTTTTTTTCGATTTTCGATTTCGAGTAATTTTACCAATGTAATTGAAATTTTCCTAGGCACAACAGATGGAGTAAATAATAGTAGTGCGATGACACATTCCACTATAAAAATAGCATGCAAACATGAATGAATAAGATGCTAATTTTAATACACAACACCTAGGTGAACACAAACATTAGCTACTTGTTACAAATGTTGCATTTGCTCAGTCTATTGCTTCGTATGGTCGCATGTCCAGGTTTTATTGAATCAAAAACACATCAATTATGGCAAAAAAACTGCAGTTAAAATCTACTCGATCTACAATATTGTGGAGTGATGCGTTGTGTTTTTACTTCAAAACAAAACCACCGTTCAAATCTGTATATTCCATTCCATTCGTGATCATAGAGAACAGAGTGTCTGAAAAAATAGGTATCCAAATGGGTTTAGTTATAAAAAAATACGTAATTGGTGGTACATTTACTACATTTTCATTGTCTATGATTTCAATTCAATGAATGTGAATGTTTGGATGTGTTGTGATAGAATTTTTGGACAGAAACATTAATATTTAAATCGAAATGTACCTTCAAACTAAAGAAAAGATTGAAAAAAATAATCAACAATGAAGAAAGAACGGACGGGCGACAATTGTCGCCCATTTAAATTATAAGTATCATGAGGTTTTAGTTTGTTTGGATCACAGTGGTGTTGTTTTTGAAAAGCTGTTTTACTAATATACACGTTTATTTAATTACAGCCCATCAGATTCTTAGTTTGACAGGGATCAGTTTCGAAAGGAGAAGCGTTATTGTAAGGAACATCATTGATTTATTTTTAATAAGAATCATACCTAGTATTCATGATAGAAAAAAAACATGAAACATTTTTATTGTTTTCAGGGCTTTGTAGAACTGACCATCGTTCCGCTAAAAGATAATCTCCGTTACATCCGGCTGAATGCGAAACAGTGTCGTATTTACCGGGTGTGCCTCAATGACCAGTATGAAGCCAATTTCCAGTATTTTGACCCATTTCTGGATATTTGTCAGGCTGACCCCAATACGTAAGTATTTTTTTTAAATGTTATTACTGTAAGAACCTTCTACGCCTTCAAAATAATTGTCTACAACTATCGCGCACTTTGCTTGTATGTCTTTGCTTAAGGCACTCTCTCTTCTAATTATGGCTCAAGGATCATTTCTTTTTATATGATAGAGAAGTCTGCAATCCTTGAAGAGTAGTAGCAGTTAATTAAATTATTACTTTTTAACAATCAATACACAGTCGGAGAATAGGTGACATTAATTACTCTCCAGATTAACTCTTCACTCTTGTTTACATGACTGTTAAAAAAGCAGTATTTTTATACCCGTGTCAAGTTTATGCTTATGACTACCACCAGTGAGTTATGAGTAAGCTACCACAATATTTAGCCACGAGCATTCTGCAAACTTTGCAAAATCAAACTTTTAGAAAGATCAGCTATTATGTACTGTTTATTCTCTTAATTTCAGGAGGTCTTTGGAAGTCTTCTCCCAGTTTCATTTATCTGCCGCTCAAAAGATAGACCCGGATCACAACTCAGGGGAGCTTCATGTCCAGATTCCGGAAGAAGCAGCCCACTTAGTGGGGGAAGGGAGGGGACTGCGCATTGGTATTGAGTTCTCCCTTGAATCTCCTCAGGGTGGAATGCACTTTGTTGTGCCTGAAGGAGATGGATCTTTAGTGGAGGTAAATTAAATACCTGTACGTCTACCATGAGTGGTCATAGTTAGATCGCTTGACGTAACTGCAAAAGTTCCGTCAATACGCAAATACTTTAGTTAGCTTTTTCAATGGTACCATGAGCTGTGTTGGTGCTTACTACCAAATTTTAAGCAAATGAAGCCCAAAATACAGTTGCTGTAGTATAGTTAACTACACGGCGACGTAGGATAGATAACTATGTGACTCATACTGCGCACGCAAACTACAGACGCCTGCGAGTATAGAATGTTAAAACTCATGGTAGACGTACAGGCTATAAAGAATACTCAACTGGTGTTTTAACAAAATAGATGACAGTCAAATGGTTCTTGGCTTACCAGTTACATTCTAATATCAATGTAAGGCCAGTCCATGAAGTAGAGTGAGGCTGCGGGGCAGAGAAACATAGAAATATAAACCCATAGGTTTGCACAAAATCTTCGCTTCTCTATCCTAGTGGTTAATCTTTCTGTTTCTGCTCTCTGGAACCTTGCTCTGCTTCAATGGACTGGAATGGACGGAATGGATTTGGTGGTCATCTATTTCAGCCAAGGATAATTTATTGTACAACTTTATTTATTTTTGAATGCACAGTTTTTTTTGTTTTACAGAAATCTGCTCACATGTATACTTATGGTCACTCAGCCCGCCTCTGGTTCCCATGTGTGGACAGCTTTGCAGAACCTTGCACTTGGAAGCTAGAGTTTACCGTTGATGAATGTCTGACTGCTGTGTCTTGTGGGGAGCTTGTGGATGTGATATACACTCCTGATCATAGGAGGAAGACTTTCCATTACTTGGTCAACACTCCTGCTTGTGCTCCAAACATTGCTTTGGCTATAGGGTGAGTTTTATTGCATAAATTTCTTGTATTTCTATTGAGCATTTTATTGTATGAATCGGAGAAGCTCCATCTCATGAATCAATTTAGCCCTGCTTGGTCATGTAGTTGCTTTTCAAATGTAATTCACTATGGCAAAATCTGCATGAAGATTGCTTGCATCTGAGATGGCCTACTGGGTTGTGGTTGTCAGATAGGCAGACTCCATGTAAAATATTGGTATTTAGCTGCATCCTGTAAGACTGAAAGCTGATGTACAATGGCCCAATAAAGTGGCTAAGTGCGGAAACAGCTCAGCTAACCTAACCTAAGACTGAAATCTACCCCAATAAAGTTGGGAAAGGGATAGGCGGATGATGACACACATAATATTAATATATTTTTATTTCTTTCTTTCAGGCCTTTTGAAACCTATGTAGATCCTTTCATGAATGAAGTGACACACTACTGCTTGCCCAGCTTGCTGCAAATATTGAAGAATACTGTGCGATATTTACATGAGGCTTTCGAGTTTTATGAAGAAACTCTTTCTACAAGATATCCATATCCTTGTTATAAGCAAGTCTTTGTTGATGAGGTTAGTAATTAGGTCACACTTAAATTCATATTGAACATATATGGCCCTTTTATAAGTGGCATTGTTTTATGTTCTTCCAGCCCCTTATGATAATAGAAAATTCGAAATAAGATGTGCACTAAGATTACAGAAGGCTACCTTCCCCAAGACCACATGTTTTAATTTTTCAATTAAATGAATCACACCAAATTACTAAATCTCATTGGATCATAGAACCACAGAGCTATTAGTAAATGGAGTGCTCATCTTAATTTTCTAAAAGTTGTCATTGAATCAAGATCTTATATTTGACGTCATTTTTTTTTTATTTGTTTATTTCCAAAAAAGATTCTTCTCCTTACAAAAGCCTCTGTCCACAGACCGAAGACGACGCCACAGCGTACACAACAATGTCAATCCTAAGCACACACCTCCTTCACTCAATCGCAATAATAGACCAGACATACATGAGTCGCAAGGCCATGGCCCAAGCAGTGGCCGAACAATTCTTTGGCTGCTTCATAACTATGCAGAACTGGTCAGATCTGTGGCTGGCTAAGGGAATACCTGATTATATGTGTGGTTTGTACTCAAAGAAATGTTTTGGAAATAATGAGTACAGGTATATAATACATCAGGAGTTGCAGGAGGTGAGATATCATTTTTATAGACAGTGAAATTTGACTTTAGTCGAAGTTCTCGAAGTTTTATCTTTGGCTGGATATTTTTAAAGCGTCCAGTCACATGGTCTCCAAATTAATAACATTAGATTATGGTTGTTTCACCAGAAATGAATTATGTTTCAGATACGTTTGTTTGTTTTAATTTTTCTGGTAGATAATGGCTATTTCGAGTCTGGATACTGGAGCATGCCCGTATTTACTATATTTTCTTATTTCGTAGGTTGTAGGATATGAAGAACAATATGGCGGAATAGTCTTAGATCCTTGGCAACCGCCGGCGAGTGGGGCGCGTGTAGAAGCCAAAGACGTATTTTATTTTCCTGTCAGAAACGTGAATACTATGTCTCCGCGGTATATTGAGGTAAGTTTTTTATTTATTATGGAAGTCTATAGACGGTTATGATGTGCACAAGCTTAAAAAAGATTGTTGATAGAAAACTATAGTAGTATAGTTTACACTATAATAGTACATTATGGTACTAGTGTATAATGTTGGTGATTACCGCTGAGGCGCCATTGAGACCCGAGCCGTTAGGTGAGGGTCTTAAGAGAGCCGAGGACGGTAATCACCAATACACACGTGTATCATACGACGTTTTTCAACACACTTGTGAATAAAATGACAATAAATACTCATTTTATTTAGTAGATGATAGATATTTTTCCTTGGAGTTTTCAGGTAGTAAACTTTCCATAACGTTCAGTGCTTCACATATCGGGTTTATATCGGGCGGTGTACAACATAAATCATTTTCTTCGTAACTAGTACCTACTTGTAGACATTTTAATTAATAAATAACTTTAATTTCAACAGTGAAAACGAGTTGAGAAAAATGATTCGCTATGGCGGGAAAAATTAATCAGTTTTCCTATGCGCGCGCATTGCGATCAGCCACAAACTAAAGGGATGAGGATTTTTTTATTTTCCGCGCATAGGGTTTGCGCTTATTCTGCCACGTACAAAATGGGGAATTTAAAGTTTTCTTTTATTACAGAGAAAACAAAAGTTATATTTGAGTGAAAGTTTTATTTATTAAACACGTACGAGTTAAAATTATGTATTTAAATAAGAAGTTGCATGAAATGAGCAAGCAATAGGAACATTAATTTATTTGTTCTATTGAACACGATCTTTTTTTTGAATAAAAACTTTTTTAAAAACAACGCACCTCAACCAATAAAATTAAAAAAAAAAAACTATAACTCACTAGTGAGTTATAGCAATGAAAAAGTCACAGTTTGATTATGGGTGTCATTCTGTGCCTAATTGCGGTGACCATAAAGCCACTTTATGAGCAAGTGTGTTGAAATGTGTATTTTCCATTCAATTCCCGCAAAATACGGGCACTCTTCACTTCTCCCTAGTGTCCCCTACGAAAAAATAACATAACTTATCAAAATCGTACCCATGACCCACGGATAGACTGAATAGAGCCATCAAATATATTGACACAGAACACAGAGTTTCAGAAGAAAATCGGGTTTGTAGAGTGATGACTCTGTCACTCATATTGTGACTATCTGTTTGTAAGACTATGTGCCAACATTGGTAATTGCTCGTTTGTTGGAAACAAAGATACGTAAAAGTTCATTTGGTGGTTGGATCAAATGTTTGGTTTGGCTCCTATCGAGAGGAAAGCAGCCAGACGTTAGAATAAAAAACTTGTCACATTGGCCCAACCTGGACCCAGTTTCTCAGAGTGTAATTTGTTAAAGATTTTGTATAGAATGATTGAGGGTGGATCAGCTAATCTTATAGCTTGGCATGTAGTGAGAAATATCTTAATTCATTTTCAGATAATGCGCAAAAAATCTCATCTAGTACTACGGATGTTGGAGCAACGTATCGGCCAGGAATTGCTGCTTCAAGTGTTCAATAAGCAATTATCCTTGGCCACTAATGCAGCCAACACTAAAATAGGCAGTGGTCTCTGGGGCCATCTGTTACTGTCCACCAATCTCTTTGTGAAGGCCATCTTTACGGTGACTGGTAAAGATATGGCGGTGTTTGTCGACCAGTGGGTACGAACTGGTGGTCATGCCAAGTTTCAACTTACCTCAGTGTTCAATCGCAAAAGGTAAGCTTTTAAAACGTGAGAACCTTGTTCAATCCATTTGTTTGATGTTTTTGTACTTGTCTATTGCTAGAATTTATGACCCACACAATCATATTCAAACAACATTGCTTACAAGTGTTGTATATACATACAGTGCCCTAAGTTACCTGACATCATTAAAAAGGAAGATCAGGAACAGAGGGTCAGGAAATGCTTCTGATTTGTAATAATTAATGCCGAAAAGCTAGCGATCAAAAAATGTAATATTTCGTTTCATGTAGTTTCGAAACCTTTCATAAGAACAACTTGTTGGAACTGAAGAAACTAAATATAAATACGAACTCTCCATTCACTTACTATTCCGTGTCGACCCATAATCATCAGCTAATAACGTTCATGACGGTGAAGGAAAACATCGTGAGGAAACCGGCATGTCCAAGAACTAAAAAATCGAAGATATGTGACATCTACCAACCCGCACTGGGCCGGCGTGGTGGATTACAGCTCACTCCCTCTCATAGAGAGGAGGCCTGTGTCCCAGCAGTGGGAACATTATAGGCTGATGATGATGAATAACGTTCATACCGCTTTGATACAGACCTTTCCGCGAGAGGGACTCCAACTAAGATTCAGAATCCATTTTAACACATCTTGCAAAGTGCTACAACCTAAAAAAAAATCTTCCAGAAATACAGTAGAGCTGGAAATCCGTCAAGACTGCGTCCACGAGCGCGGCATACGCAAGTACGTCGGTCCCCTACTGGTCCAACTGCAGGAGTTGGACGGCACGTTCAAGCATATGCTGCAGATAGAGAACACAGTGGTGAAGGCGGACATCACGTGCCACAGCAAGAGTCGGAGGAACAAGAAGAAGAAGATCCCGTTGTGTACCGGGGAGGAGGTCGATATGGATCTGTCTGCTATGGAGTAAGTGGTTTTGTAAGACATTTTTTTTTTTTTTTGGATTCATTACTGTCACAGGCTCGTTTGTTTGATGCTGGTTTTACAACAGAGCAAATGAACTGTTTGTTGTTTTGTGAGGACTACTCAGTGAAAATGATCGTAATACAATCATGACGTCGCAACTTTTATATTTGATAGATGTGTTAGCGTTACTAAAACTGTCTTAGACTTGATTCTGTACTATCGACGACTAAATGTTTAGGTCTTTTTAAATTTATTTAATAAACATTCTCGACAAAAGTTTCTAGGATATTCTATGAATCCCACTACAATAATCGTAATTATAATTATCCCAAACTAAAATATTTTATTTTTATTTCCCAGCGATTCGCCCGTCTTATGGATCCGTTTGGACCCCGAGATGTCACTCTTGCGTGGTACAGTGATATCCCAGCCTGACTACCAGTGGCAGTACCAGCTACGTCACGAGCGTGACGTCACCGCCCAGAGCGAGGCCATAGACGCGCTCCACAACTATCCCGAGCCAGCCACGAGGAAGGCGCTCACTGACGTCATAGAGAACGAACAGACGTATTATAAGATTAGGTGCAGGGCGGCGCATTGTTTGACTAAGGTAAGGAGAATTTTGCTAGTATATTTTAAGATGAAACAAGTCTGCTGCTAAGTTCAAATAATTAATTTTTACTTGTATGCACTAGTACGACGTACGTATAACGAAGACTCTGAAGGCGAATTGTGCCCACACGAACCAATAATTGTTCGATCCCTATGCTGGGCGCTTAGTACCGAGAGTTTTTATTTCAGTTCCATAATACATATGAGGAATTATCGCCACTTGTCATAATTAAAATTTTGTAACTATAGTTTTTTACAAAATACAATTTATTAGCAATTAGGTACTAATTAATACAGATGTATGCGTTTTTTTGGATCGCTAGCTAAATAAATTCCAGATTCTATTTTTACAAACAATATTACGTAATCGCCTCGACCATATTCACTTTTAGGGTTCCGTACCCAAAGGGTCAAACACTATTACTGAGACTTCGCTGTCCATCCGTCCGTCCGCTCGTCCGTCTATCTCTCTGTCATCACGCTGTATGTCATGAACGGTGATAGTTAGCCAGTTGAACTTTCTACAGATTATGTATTTCTGTTGCCGTTATGACAACAAATACTAAAAACAGAATGAAATATATATTTAAGGGGACTCCCATACATGCTAGTTTTTATAAATGATGGTACGGAACCCTTCGTGCGCTAGTCCGACTGCACTTGGCCGGTTTTACTAAATGCTACCGATCGGGTATTTGCGTAGAGAATGCTTCTTTGTATCACCCTTATAAAACTTAACGTGGCTAACTCGTATTTTTAAACCAAAGTACGGTGTTAATTACCTCATCGATAAACAGACATCACTATTTTGTAATGTATAATTTCACTTATTTGTAGGTAGCAAACGCCATGATAAGTTCATGGGCGGGTCCGCCGGCCATGTTGACGATATTCCGCAAGATGTTCGGTTCTTTCGCGGCACCGCACATCATCAAACAGAACAACTTTGACAACTTGATGCATTACTTCTTGCAGAAGAATATACCGGTCGCTATGGCGGGTGAGTACGAAGGACATATTGTGTTTTTGCTGCCAAAGATATATCAACATTACCTATATTGAAATAAAGCATAATTTGCTAGTACCCATATCGTAGGAATAAAAAATCGAAGATAGGCGACATCTACCAACTCTCACTGGGGCCGTATCGTGAATCCCCGCACATCGAAATTTTTCAAAGGTTATTGGCAAAAAAGAAGCTCTGCTGTTTTCTACAAAAGTGCAATACCTACCGGTCAAAATGTATGGAATAGCTGATTTAAGAAAATAATTACCGATTGGAAAGGGGTTTGGGTAAAAGTGGCATGATTTTTTAAGTCTGCGGCCACTTATGAAAAATATTTCATTAGTAAGAACACAATAAGACATTCATTTTCTTCTATGAACAATTATTTCCAAAATGCATCGGAGCCGAGATATACAGGGTGAACTTTTCAAGTGGGTGGAAGGCCAAATCCGAAACTATGAGGAATAGCGAAAAACACTCAAAGGAGTCACGAGCCTGATTTTGATAAAAACTAAAACTGCATAATTGGTTTTTTGAAAAATCAATATTCCTAGCCAGGGGGCCTGCTCTCTAAGTCCGTCAACGAAAGTACGGGTCCGTCCGTAACTAGCTTTATACTTTGAAATGAACCCTACTCCAAAATATTTTCAGATTCATGAGTTTTGAAAACACATTGGGAGTAAGGACAACTGTCCAATCGTATTGTCATTCATTTTTAGTTCGGGCCCCTAACGAGTCTTATGTCCGTAAGTGATAAAGAGTAGGAAACGACCGTAACTTCGGCCGAAAATAAGGATTTCGTGCTTAGAGAGTAGACCCCTAGGAACCGAAGCCGTTAATCTTAAAAAAAATCACCTTGTATTATTACACCATTCGATAGTGTCGCTGGTAAGGATTAAATTCTGAGAAGTAATGACATACGGCAAACGATAGGAAAGAGTTATTTTTTGATAAAATACGTAACAGTATGCAAACTGTTAGTAGGAACAACACAACTTTGACATCAGATATTCAGCTCCGATATTATTTTCGGGAAAATTCTATTAGGAGTGATTAATATCATACATTCCACTATACGTTAACAACAATTATCTTTGTGGCCGCTGTGAAAAAAAATCATGCCACTAGTCCATACAAACTTACCCAATGCCCTTTGTATGTGGGGTTTAGAATTATGTAGTGAGTACGTCAAAACTTATGCCGGCCACACACCTAACGATATACTGGTGCAAGTCCAGACTTGCACCAGTATACAGTTACGTGTGTTGGAAGATAATTGCGCAAGTTTAGATAATTGTGCAAGTTTCTAGACTTGACCAATTTTCGATTCCGAACTTGTGCTAATTTGCGTTTGCGCAAGTTTGCCGAAGCGTGTGTGGCATTTTCGCGTTCAACTTCAGTCGTGTCTCAGCCAGCTGATTGTATGCACGTCCTGCGGTAAGGTCGGGATTCGTCGATTTTCTTTCAGATCATAATATGTTGTGTTATCAATTCCAGTAGGTTTAGCAATGCTTACTATGAAAGGATAAACATCCTTTCACAGCTTATCCTAGTTAACTACATAATTTATATAAGTAACAAAGAGAAATTATTGTATAGACTTTGATTTAGGCGTCGTAATTAAAAAAAGAACTAATATGATGTGTGGATCTGCTATGCTCTCTTTTCATTAACCACTCTTTACACCATATAGTTCGGTTTTGTTGTAATTTCTAAGAAAATACGGCTTAAAAGTTGTGAAAAATTTTTATTGCTAGTTGTCATTACAACGAATAGAATAAGAAGTATATTTAAACTAGTATTTTCTTCTTAAGCTGAACATGTTACCAGAGAGGTTTAATAGCTACAAAATAGTATGCATTTACAACATCCGCCCTCAATTAAAACTCTCCAATAAAAAAAAAATACCACATTATCAAAACCTATGTTAAATCTAAACCAGCTACACATCTTTTATGTGCAATACGTCCTAACGGTTTTGTTAGCATATCAGCAAAATTCAAATCTGATCTGACGTATTTAATATCTATAATACCGTCAGATACCTTCTCCCGTATAAAGTGATATCTTGTATCTATATGTTTCGTTCGCTCGTGATGGACAGGGTTGTGCACTAAACTTTGTGCACTCTGACTGTCGTTAAACAAAGTAACAGTATCGGACTTACCGGTTATTTCGGATACAAATCGTCTTAGATAACACGCCTCTTTAGCCGCAGCGGTTAGTGCCATATACTCCGCCTCAGTAGATGACAGAGCAGTCGTCTGCTGCTTTTTAGCTTGCCACATTACAGGACCTCCAGCCAGCGTAAAATAGTAGCCAGTATATGACTTTCGGTCCATGCTACAGTTAGCCCAATCTGCGTCCGTGTATCCCTTTAGGTACTCTCCACTCTTTCTGTAAGTAAGAGCATAATCCATTGTACCTCTCAAATATTGCAACACTCTCTTTGCTGCTAGCCAATGTTCTTTATTGAACTTTGTGTTGAACTGACTGAGATAGCTCGTCACAAATGCTATGTCAGGGCGAGTGTTTACTGCCAAAAACATAAGGGATCCAATTAAACTTTGAAATGGATACTCGTCTTCTCCATTTCCAGTACTCAGCTTCTTCAGGGTTGATGGAGTCTCAACCGTCTTGCACATATCCATACCAAATTTTTTCAGCAAACTTGAAATAAATGTTTTTTGACTAACCTTTACTTCACCATCGTCGCTTCTATGGATATTTAATCCGAGATAATATTTTAATTCTCCCAGAACTTTTATTGAAAAAATATTTTTCAGGTCATGTATGACAATGTCAAATGTCATTTCATTTTGGTAAAAAAATTTTTTGTCGACGACATTATTGTTTTTTACCAAAAAGTTTCCTATATACGCATGGTTCCGAAGGAGTTTTTTCAAAACCTAATTTCAACAGTGTTTTATCCAACATCTTGTTCCATGCTCGCGGTGCTTGTTTGAGCCCGTATAAGGATTTCTGCAGCAGACAAACTTGAGCTTCTTGTCCTTTCTTTACGAAACCTTGAGGTTGTTCCATAAAAACTTCCTCTTCAAGATCTCCATTTAGAAAAGCTGTATCAACATCCAAGTGTCTCATTTTTAGGTCCATTTCTACAGCTAAAGCAAACAATGTACGGAGTGAAGAATGACGAACTACAGGGGCAAATGTTTCATTATAGTCAACACCTTCCACTTGTCTGAAACCTTTAACCACTAGTCTTGCCTTATACTTCATAATATTTCCGTCAGCATCCATCTTTAACTTATAGACCCATTTTGAAGGTATGACCTTATTTCCATTGGGTCGGTCAACAAGCTTCCAGGTTTTTAATTTTAACAAAGAATTGTGTTCATCAGTCATTGCCAAATGCCATCTATCAGCATCATTTGAATTAACTGCCTCGACATAATTCTCCGGTTCAATAATCTCTTCAGCAAATACCTTAGACGTAAAGAAATCAGGTTGTTTACGAATCCTAGTAGGATATCTGCTTACTTGCTGATCCACAGCTCGCTCTATCCGTTCAGGACTTGTAGGATCCTCTGATTCTGCTGAATTATAATCATTTTCATCATCACTACATACAGAATTATTTTCTTGACGAACTTCATTCTCATCCTGCTGCTGTTGTTCATCAATCAAAATTACTGGTTCCGTTTGCACAGATTCAACAGCATTTCCTTTTAATTTTGAAAAATAATTTTCAAAAAATGTTACATCTCTCGACTTCTGTATGCTTCTTGGATTTGAAGAATCCCTGAAATAATAACCATTTCGATCTTCTGAGTATCCAACAAAGATTACTTCTTTAGTCTTCAGATCAAGTTTCTTCCGTTGACAAGCGGGAACTTGTATAAGTGCTCTACACCCAAACACACGCAAATGGTTCAAATCACCCTTATTCCCATTCCATTTTTCAAAAGGTGTTTTACTTTCTAGAGCCCGATGTGGTGACCTATTTTTTAAGTATACAGCAGTCTTGAAGGCATCTTCCCAGTACGCTTTGGATAGCGAACTCTGAGCTAACATGGACCGTGCTTTTTCCACGATGGAACGATTGGTCCTTTCTGCTACTCCATTTGATTGAGGACTATACCCTACTGTAGTCTCATGCGTCACTCCTCTTGTAGCTAAGTAATCCGCAAGCTCTTTATTGACATACTCCTTTCCACAGTCAGTTCTCAATCTCTTGATTTTAGCGCCGGTTTGTCTTTCCACTAATGCTTGAAAAATACAAAACTTTTCCTTAACTTGTGCTTTAGAAGCAATGAAGTACGGATAGATCATCCGCGAAAAATCATCTATGAAAATAAGAACATACTTATTACCTTGGAATGATGTCTCAGACATTGGTCCACATAAATCTGAGTGGATCAATTCTAGCTTTGAGGTAGCTTTCTTGTACGCAATCGTCTTGAAAGGTTTTCTCGCCTGCTTGCCTTCAACACAGGCAACGCAACTCGATTTATCTATTTTAGTATAATCTATACCTACGTGAGAATTCTTTAATTGGTTCATACCAATGCGACATAAGTGACCTAACCGTTTGTGCCATAACAGGTACCTGCTCAACGAGTCAGAGTGCACTTCGTACGCCAGATTTTGGAGGGAATTAGTTGTACAATCGAGAGTGTACAGTCCACCACTAGCCGAACCATGTAGAACCGCCTCACCTTCAAAAGAAAAATCATTATCTCTATAAAAACTACAACCATTTTTATCAAAAAGTACTACAAAACCTTTGTCTACGACTTTCTTGACAGAAATCAAATTATTAGTAAGTTTAGGTACATACGCAACATCTTTGATGCTATTTACCACATTACACACAGTGTTAATAGATATGTCTCCAATACCACCACAGTCGATCTTCTCACCATTGGCAACAGTAACAGTGCTACCTTCTAATGGTTTGATGTCCTTGAACCAATCCCGTCTAGGAGTCATGTGTTTTGATGCCCCAGAATCAATAAACCACTTATTTATCTCCAAACACGAAGAACCAAGAGCACTAAAAGAAGTCTCCTTGTCTGATGAACTAACGCCTTTCTTTACCTTATTACGTAGAGGGCAGTCAGGCCGTTTGTGTCCAGGCTTGTTACATTCATAGCATACAATTGGTTTCTTCTTTTTTGTTTTATGAACATCAATGTCAGATCGATTTTTCAATTGAAAAGCTGCATCACTTTCTGTGGAGTCAATCTTTGACATTTCATTCAGTAGCTTTCTTTTAACTAGCTCGGTACTTACTTCTACATTGCTATTCTCCAATGCCATTATTAGAGGCTCGTATTTCGAAGAAAGACCTCCTAATAAGATCGCAGCAATCGAAGCATCTTCAATTACCTTGCCGATGTCAGCCAAATCTTGTGCAGTACTCAAAACAGAGTTAATGTACATTTCAATATTTTGAAAATCATTCAACGAGAGCCTATATAACTTTCTCTCTAAAGTCAACCTTCTGCCCATGCCTTTATCTTCATAAGCATCTTGCAATGTCTTCCAGGCCTCTAGAGCAGACTTTGCACTTCTAATATGCGTTATTGCAGAGCCATCTACTGTTAAGCAAATTTTTGCTAGTGCTCTCTTATTATTTCGAGATTTTACCTGTTCCGAGGTGGCATCTCCTTCATCGTACCCATCAATTGTGCACCACAAATCTTCATGAATTAAATAGTTCCTCATTTTAAACTTCCACGAAGGGTACCCTTCTCTATTAGATAGGAGAAGCGAGGGTATTGTTGATGAAGACCATCTGACCGCTCCAGAATCACCACTGGACATCTCGAAAATAAAATTTTACGAATAATTCAACTTCACAATATAACCTTTTACACACTATTTGTAATAAGATTAACTGTATTTCCTATGACATTTTCGTGCTGATAACGTGTTGTAATTTCTAAGAAAATACGGCTTAAAAGTTGTGAAAAAATTTTATTGCTAGTTGTCATTACAACGAATAGAATAAGAAGTATATTTAAACTAGTATTTTCTTCTTAAGCTGAACATGTTACCAGAGAGGTTTAATAGCTACAAAATAGTATGCATTTACAACAGGTTTTTACGTCTTGACTGTTTTTTTTTTTTATAGCAGATATTAAGCTAACTATTGCCAAAGCATCATCAAAGGAAGCTATTACCGCGCAACACAACACACCAGGACGGTGACGTTCACAGAAATTAAATCGTTCAAGTTTACTTGAGCCGTCTGTGGTCACTCTCAAATTACGTAAGTTTGCGCAAGTCTAGACTTGCACCAGTATATCGTAAGGTGTGTGGCCGGCATTACACGACGGACTAGATACGCGATAGCTGTGAACATTATTTGCGACTTTATTTCAATACGAACAAAGCTAATATTTCTTGACATTGAAAGCTACATGTTGTTTTTTTTTTATCACTATTTCGTAAGAACGTCAAAGCCGACCGAGACTCACGACAAAACTATTTATTTGCAACTTTATTTCAACGCCTACAAAGTTAAAATTTGTTTGGCATTAAAAACGAAATTTTCTTTTTTGTTTCTTCCAGGTTTGAGGAACATTCACGGCATCTGCCCACCCGAGGTTGTGCGGTTCTTACTGGACCTGTTTAAATATAATGACAACTCAAAGAATCATTTCTCAGACAACTACTATAAGGCGTCCTTAGTCGATGCTTTAGCCGCTACCATCACACCTGTTATATCAGTTTTGCAGCCAGTAAGTAGTTTTGATATAACTAAAAATCATAGCAAAAGTTAAAGAATTTATTAGTTTATAGTTATTGTTTTTTTATACCAATATAAATATTGTGATTTATGGGCCCTAGTTTCCTAAAATAAAGGATATTGTATTGTATAGCAAATAAGAATCTTGAGTTATTGTTTTTAGCGATAAGACCGCCACCGCCGTTTGTTCCGTATAGTATCTTGTGTACGATTGTAAGTACAATAAAGAATCTATCTATCAATAGATCTATCAATTTGTCTATCTATCCATCCATCTAATTTAGATAGATTAGATGGATGGATAGATACTATTTGCACTTCTATCAGATAGATATCTGAAAGAAGTGCAAATAGCAATCGATTTGCTTATCTAAGTAGTAATCTTCAATGTAACGCGTGGTTGACTTTTACCATTAATTATTTTTCCATGTTGTTTTCAGCATTTTCTTAGAGATTAATAGATTCGAAAATCCGGCGCTATCGAACCGAAAAAAATACCATTACGATAGTCATTTACAATAATTAATGTAATTTAATTTCGTATTCACTGAAACAGCTGTTTTAATATGGTCCATTACACTACATCTGTAAATTCATCATATCAAAAAAATCAAAATCAACAAAACATTTTTAGGGTTCCGTACCCAAAGGGTCAAACGGTACCTATCGAAGTCTCAGTAGACTTCGCTATCCGTCCGTCCGTCTGTCACCAGGCTATATCCCATGAACCGTGATAGTTAGCCAGTTGAAATTTCTACAGATTATGTATGTCTGTTGATGATATAACAACAAATACTAAAAACAATAAAATAAATATTTAAGGGGGCTCCCATACACAGTTCGTTTTTATAAATAATGGTACGGAACACTCGTGCGCGAGTCCGACTCACACTTGGCCGTTTTTTTCTCCCCCAGGGTGCTCCCATTACAGCTGACTCGTTATCAGCAGACACGCGACTAGTCCTAGAAGAGATAACGCGAGTGTTGAACCTAGAGAAAGTGTTGCCATGCTACAAAAACACGGTGACCGTCAGCTGTTTGCGCGCGATACGACGGCTGCAGCAATGTGGACATCTGCCGAGCATACCAACCGTGTTCAGAGCATATGCTCAGTATGGACAGTATATTGGTAAGGAGGTTGAAAGTAACATTTAATGGTAGAGTATTTTTAGAACCTGCGACCTAATACCTAATATCCCAGGACGAAACAAACATTATAAAAAAAATTGGTTGTCTACAGACAACCAATTTTTTTAACTTTACAAAGTCGGTTTACTGACGATAGTTGAACGTGACAACGCTATTCATTTTAATGATGAAAGCACGAATATTCGCATCGCTCACTCAAGTAGAAGAGAGACGGATGTCGAACGCTGCCGAACGCAAAGGCCGATTGTGCTTCTTTGTCGCTCGTTCCGCGCTCCCGCTTGCACTTCAAGTCTTACATGGAACGCCTCAGAGCGAGGTAACGCCGCATGAGTCATGTTTTTTCGTGCGTGCAGCCGGCTCTATCGAATTATAAGACGTTGTCACGTCAAAAAAATTGTCAAACGAGTGTCAACTGTTGCTAGAAATATCGACAGCCAATCGATCACTTGATAAGTTTAATTTTAGTACTTCCTTGATTTTCCTAAACCCTGATGTTTCTTACAAAAGAGCTAAGTTATCCTTGAATTGTCCATCCATTACCTGCAGGCTCTAAAATAAATTTTTTCGCAAGATTCTCGTTGATTGTCTGTGCTTAACTTACTACAATAATACAACCGATGAAATCACGAGATTTAACCACAAGTCGAATATTAAAACCAACATTCTCATTATGACATTTGTTTAGAGAACAATTAATCATTTGAGTTAGGAAATGGTAATTATTTTGCAAGATTAAATTATGAAAATTTTTGTAAAAATAATAATGTATTATTTATTTGTATGATCCTTTGCGATTGAAATAAATGATTCTATTCTATTACACAATTTCCCTACAGACGTGCGACTAGCCGCCTTCGAGTGTCTAGTAGACTTCGTCCGAGTGGACGGTAAACCCGAGGACCTCTCATCATTACTGACGGCAGTTGAAAGTGACCCGGATCCCTGTGTGAGGCACGGCTTGGCTCGCCTGCTCATTAACATGCCTCCCTTTGAAAAAGCTCAGAGGCATCGGCTTGACACTGAGGCTGTGGTGCATAGGTATGTATCGTTTTGGTATCCTAGATTCATTTAATGTTCATACGAACATTGGCACTCAGCTGCGTCTAGTTAGATTGTTAGTCGACCAAAATTGAAGGATAAAATATTGATGGTAAAATCTAGACAATGTTCACAATGTCAAGATGGGAACAGTAAAGGCTGAAAGGATGCATCGTGTAGAAGCGCAACTGGGCGTATCATACGCCCCGAAGCTGTAGACTAATGTATTAGTAAATTACTAAAGTATATAACCGTATCATAAACCCTGAAATTGAAGAGTGACAGTGCGATTTTGATTGCATTTGTAATGGAAATTTCGAATTTCTTCACGATATATCCTCTCTTTTTCTTGGTAGGGGTTTGTTAGTAATGCATACAATGTAATATACTACACAAACATGGAGTATAATTTTACTGTATCTACACTAATTATGTATCTCAATATTTATTCCCATTACAGAATATGGAACAACATAAACTGTCTTCTATCAAACGACGCCCGTCTTCGGTGCGACCTCGTGGACTTATACTACACATTATACGGTCTCAAGAGGCCCATATGTGTGCCACTACCAGAGATACAGGCTATGATGAAACAGATGCACCATAAAGAACGAGAGCGGGTAGAAAGAGAGAGAGAGAGGGAGAGGGAAAGGGAGAAAGAAAGAGAGAGAGAACGCGAGAAGAAGGAGTTGGAACCTAAACCTGTGATTAAGCAGGAGATTGAAGATGTGAGTATATTGACGAGAACTAGTTTGGCTTCACATGTGATAAAAAGTTTTTTTCAGTTTGTTATACAAATATTATGTTTGAGTTCGTGATGTTTGAACAAGTACTTTGTGGTCAAGTTTGAAGTATTATATGCTCAAACATGGGCGAACGTGTCACAGGAAGTCACTATTTCTAACTGTACTTTTACTTGTGGTTTCATTCATTTTTAATTAATATATAAAAAAAACTAATCAAAGCTGCAATATTGCAGCCCCTTACCCACTCACCCTTATAGTGGAAAAAGCAAAATGCATATCAGCAGTTCGCGTTCTCAACAAATCCTGTTCATTGAAGCTAAAGACTGCACGAACGATTATTCTTTTAATCAAATATTTGTGCACCTTTCAAACTCAAGCTCAAACTCAAAGCATTTATTTCATTTAGACCATTACAGGCACTTTAGAAAGTCAAAAAAACAAAAAAAAAACGCGAAGCTATAGTCCCAGTCACGAGGCATAATAACTTGTGAAAGTTCTGTAGTTGCCCAGATGCAAGCCCAAAATACTTATTTGGAATTTAAATTCTAGGTAAAAATAAAATACGAGCCAGAAGTACCGATGGACACAGGGGGGCTGCATATGTCCGGACTAGACCGGATGGTGGACGTGCCTATAGATGAAATGCTACCGGTGCCGCTGTCCAGTATCAAGGAAGAAGAAGCCAAGATTGACGTCACCAGCGTGCCCAGCGAACTGCCTATGAGGATGTTTAGTGTGAGTTGTGGCATTTAATTTGATAAGCAATATACAAGGTGTTGTTTTGCATCCTCGTCAAAATTCAGGAATTTGTCACCCATGACGTTAATAATCAATTAAAATTACGGTACCTGGTTAATTATTAATAAACGCTGATTTTTTTGAGTGTTTATGTTTGTCAGTATTTCAGAATAACCCCCTTGAAGTGGTTTAGGGAATAAGAAATTATCGAATAAATGTTTGAGATTGTTTGTATTTGTGGAAGCGAGGTTATAGGGCGAGAATCAGACGGCCCGCGTTTAAAACACGGGTGGTTCACATTTACCGATTGCGGTAAATAAGAAAAAAAACCTACCCATTTTACTATTGATTCGGGACGAGAATCATTAGCATAGTTACCTCCTTGAATTTGACGAAGATGCAAAACAACACCTTGTAAAGAGTGCCTAGTTGACAAATTGATTTTTTGTTGATTGATTGTGGTGTTGTAACATTTGGACCTTATTTTACTGTCAGTAATACTTTGTGTTGTGTTTTAAACATGAATTAAAAAATGTACTAGATCTTTTAATTCATATTACTGCTGTTGGGTTAACAGCACGTCGTCGTAACAGTTTTTGTAGTTCCGATGTTACTAGAGATGTATAAAACAGTCTCAATTGATAAAAACCTCCTGGCTCCTAGTTTGGACGTCAGCTAAAACACTTATACCTTACTTTTTAAAGAGAAACTTTTATTACATCGTCTCAAACTTTTTCGTCTGTGTGTTGCATGTCGAGTGATGCTCGGCCTCGGAGTAGGGATAAAGTGAAAGACGCTCGTCAGAGCGCCTTTCACTTTATCCCTACTCCGCGTTTTATACCCTTAATGGAATATTATTCCAAACATTTTTAGTTAGATGCCTATAGTGTGAAAAAAAGTTTCACTTTTACAGTGGTTTCATAAAACCACACAATCGTTTTTTGATTTTACTTATCGTTAAAATTAAAAGAATGCAAATATAAAACTGTAATGTTCTTCTTATTTGTTTATATGTATGTTCTTATTTCCATACAGGATGACAACAAACGTGAGTTCATGACTGACAACGCAGTGGCGTTGCCTGGTATACCCGGCACTTCGGGCCCGGTCGGTTTCGAACCGGGCATGTTCCGACACGACAAAGATGACATGGGGGCTCCTAAGGTAAGCAGATTAGATAAGATAGGAAATTTTATAGAACTTTGGAAAAATTCTCTGTTGTAGTGAAAAAATAAGTTGAGAATTTATTCACTCCCTCACTCAGACAAGGTGCGCGAGAGGTCGGTGGAACTTATTTACTAAAACTAGATCAATCTGTGTAGGAAATAATAAGTAAATAATAATAATTAAATACCCGAGTATCTTGCTGATTCATCAACTCACAGCCCAAATACCGAAAAAGCGAAAATTTTGCACAGAGGTTCACTCCTTCGAATTATGGTTAGCACTGGCGACCTGCCAGTGCAACACTTAAATGCAGGATAAATAAAACTAATAAATTTAATACAATTCACAGGCAAAGAAGAAGAAGAAAGAGAAGAAGAAGCACAAACATAAGCACAAGCACAAACACAGCAGCAAGGAGAAATCAAAGGAACATAAAGACAAGGACCGGTCGCTTCTTCCCCGAACTCCCTCGAGCACGGATCATTTGAAGATCAAAGAGGAAACGCGGGAGACCCTCAGTTCATTCAGCTCGAGCCAAAGTCCCTCGGAGGATATCTCGTCTATGCCTAGTAATATGAGTTTTTAAATCTTCCTACTTTTCATAACCTTTAAAAGGGACCTCGCGTACTATGCAGTTAGAACCAGTACCGGTTACGGCCAGTTGCAGTATAGACTAGGTTATACAAGGTAGCGCCGACAATGCAACCAGAAATTAAAGCACTGGTAATATTAGTTAAAAAGTAGTTAATTAATAAACTATCAAATAAATCCAACACATGAAAAAAAAAACTGTTATTGTCTTATTATCGGCGCCAGCCTGTATACATAATACAAGTTGTTGTTTTGCATCCTCGTCAAATTCCAGGAGGTAACTATGCTAATAATTCTCGTCCCGAATCGATAATAAAATGGGTAGGTATTTTTTATTTTTTTTCTTATTTACGGAATTCGGTAAGTGTGAACCACCCGTGTTTTAAACGCGGCCCGTCTGATTCTCGCCCTATAAACACGCTTCCACACATACAAACAATCTTAAACTTTTTTTCAATAATAAAATTATAATAACCCCTTAACATGGTTTAGAGAATATGATTCTCTAAACCATGTTAAGGGGGTTATTATAATTTTATTATTATCATTTTGTTATTCTGAAATACTGACAAACTTAAACAACCAAAAAATCAGCTAGGGACCGTAATTTATATTGATTATTTATGTCTTTTCTGACAACCTCCTGAATTTTGACGAGGTTGCAAAACAGGTTGTGTTTTGCAACCTCGTCAAAATTCAGGATTGTAGAAATTGAATGCGCATCGCGAACTTAGCCATAACGACTAAATAGTTGCACTACCGGTCGCACAACCAGTTGCTCCCAACGTGTACTTTAGCTTGAATGTCCGTACCTTGAATGAAGTTATTTCGAACATACTTGCGTTACCATGACTAAAGTTAGTCGTGGTCGCTTAATAAGTGAGATCCCAAACCAAACTATTCACTAAAGAAAATTTCATGATGTCGCTGTGAATCAGAACAAATTTTTACGACTTTATGACACATACCATTTTATGATGACGCTGCCTTTCTGCTGCTTATATCTAGCAGTAGGAGTAAAACTTTGTTTGTAGTTTCTGCTTAGTCCCCAAACGAAAAGTGCGTGTATGTATGCTAAAATATCTGTCTATGAACATTATTCTGTCTTGTATATTAAATGAAGGAAGTTATTAACATAAACCAAGGTTATAGTCGCGTCTAGTTTTTCTTTTGTATAACTTATATAAAGACCATAAAATTACCATGTGACGTTTGTGTTCGTCTTTTTAGCATAGACGAGTTTTAAGACTACCTCTTTGTATTTCTTCTGAACTTGACATTTTTCATTCTAATTTGTAACTTTTTATTGCAGTCTCATTAAAACTAGCTTCTAGTTATGTATTTAATTAATGTTGGTCTATGATTATAAGGAGATAGTTTTTGTAAAATAAGAGAAGTACATATTATATTCCATATTAAAATCATTTTCCATCTAAACTCTAATATCAACTGTATTGCCGTGTTAATTAAGTTGATTTTAAGGAACTAGAACTTTTGAAAACTTATTTCTAAAAATATAGCTGTCGTGCAAACTGAACGTTATTTGTGGGAATTAAAATTATTTTTCCATAAATACTCATTTGTTCACATTTTTGATTGTAAAATACTTTGAATGTTGTAAAACAACCTGATTGTGTTTTGCGCGAAAGATTTTTTTATGACTATGATAGAAAAACATCCTGTTTTTCTGCGAAAATTAGAGTATTTATATGTCTTTTTGTGAATAAATTGTAATTATGACCGTGATGCTTGGTTAGGTTTGGATATAGTTTTATAAGAGATTGAGTTGGTTTTTGTGAAAAGAAACTATGTTTCGAAAAAAAACAAAGAAAATATATTTTAAGAGAAATGAAAAAAGTATGTCGAATTTTCGATTTATATGAATAAAGAAATCATAGAATAAAAAATAAAAAAAAGTTTTTTATTTTGTTTTCAAACACCACAAAGTCATAAATCATAGAAGAGATGTCAAGATCGTGTTATCTTCTTATTTTATTGAATCTTAATCTCACTAACTAAGATAAAATCGTCAGCGTTTCAGTAAGTACTATAATTGTTTAAATAAGTTTCTTTGCGCAATCACAGAATAGATAAGCGCAATCAAATAATACCGCATGCGGTGTTTAGGTTAACCCACAATAGCTCCACGGTTAAGAGATGGAATGCGAGCAAAAAGGTCTTGTGTTTAAAACGGCACTTGACACCAATTTACTCCATAAACAGGATTTGCAAACCCATACCGCTTGACAAGTATCTTTTTAAGGATTTTTCAGGAATTAGTTTATTTTATAAAATAAAGCCCGGTGTCTGACAACAACCACGGTGTCTTACCAAGAAGTATCGTGTTCCACGGTAACTGGGTTGTGGAGTGGAGGTCAGATGTCAGTCGCTCCGAGTAAAATATTGGCAAACTGCTGCATCTGGTTAGGTACACACTGCATCTGGTTGGGGTCACAGCGGTCAAACCTTTGTTTTCGAATCCTACACACCATTACAAAAAAATCAGATATACTCTACAAATAACACCCCGCAATTTGAAAATATGAATAATAAATTAATTAGTAAATAAGGCATTCCGGGCCACATTAATGAAAATGTAAATTTATGAGGAATTCTCTTCGGTAGTTCGACGTCGATTGTTAGTAGGCTCCATAGGCCTGTTATGTCCAGCTGTTTCTTTTTACCGTCCTGTAGGGTAACGTTTTGGCTGAAAATCATGATGATACTACCTACTAATATCAAAGATAAAAACTATTTTGTAGGGGCCTTCACTTATTCGTCTACCTACCTACTTCTAATTGAGAATTTGATGCCGAAACCTCGTACGGTCAGCTGAACCCCTGTAATACGAAACTGTGGCTTTGTATCAAATAACACAACTTGAATTTCTAATCTAAAACAAGCGGTAGCTGTCTATTGAAGTGGCTTATTTATTAGAGACGCAACAAAAAAAAACCAAATGCCAGCTGATGACTACTTCTCTTACAAAACTACTCCTCCATCTGTAGAACCAGAGTATCGAGACCGAACAGGATACAGGACTCTTTATCCTAGTTGACCACTTGGCTTTGGCGCCGATAGCTAAACTTCGCTGATATTAGCCACCGTGGCCACCATGCCATGCATGAATCGATCAGTGGGTCGTCTTAGGGGTGAAGTTCGGTCTCAGTCGGGAGGGTATACAAAAGTACCTAGGTATTTGAACTACGCTGTATAAATTACTTCTGCTTCCTATTATATTGATCAAATTCTGTTTCACACAAACATCATCACCCTGCGTGTGGCCGACGCGTATGACGTGGACAAGAAGAAAGTAAGTAAGCATTGTAGCAGGTCGCGTTCTATAGTTTCTGCCTACCCTCTTGGGAAAAAGGCGTGACTTTGTTTGTATCATTATCCTGCATTCCAGCCTATGCAAATTCTGTGCTAAACAAGCAGTAAGCTTCCTCAAATCGATCGACTCCCACTTTCATAATATCGCTTATCAATTCGTTAACTCACCAATGTCCCAGTAACTAGAATTAATTTCTTCCTATTGACTGCCCGCAGCGATCAAATGACAATTAAAATGAAACCATATCGGAGCGAGACGCGATCGGCTGCGCAGACGCAGTATCGCACTCACACCCACAGAGTACAGTCCCCAATACTAGAGAAACAGCGAAGGCCAGAGTTCACACGCGTTTTAGACGACTTCTAATAAACAACGCTAAATGACCCGTTGAAATCTGTGATTATTTATTAGACGAAAAATAAATCTTACGCAAATTGTATCGCGTTTTGTGTAGCGACGAAATGGCGAATTTACAGAATGGATATTCTAAAAAGAAGCCGTTGGATGTGGTGGTTGTTGGTGCTGGGTTGGTAAGTAACCTAGGCTACCTAAGTACCCGTTATATGGAATTGCATTGCATGTATTTTATTGAGTGTTTATGCCTAACGGCATTTCACACCAAGTCCTTATTTTCCAGAATGACTGAACCGATTTCAATGAAACTTAATACGCATAAGCAGGATACATAGGTCTGAAATGAATGACTTAAAAAAAAAGACAATTGGAAATTTCTGTTTCTATAGATAATTTATAATTGGTCTAATTTAGCTGAAACATATTTTTCGAAAATTATTTTAGTAACTGTTTAGACCTACGTTTGTGCGTATGTTTAATTGAAATCGGTTGAGTCATTTCGGAAAATAAGTACTTAAAAGTTTGTATGAAATGCTTATCGTGCCTTTCGGCGCTTAAGGCAGTTTTGATATCGTGGATTCAATTGAAGCACATTGATTGTAACAGATTTTCATAAGTCCTAATCTATGGTTTTATATGTATTACGAACCAGTGCGTCTACTGTTCTTATTCTCATATGTATATTTACTTATCCTACCTCTTTCTCTGTAAACAAAGAAAATATTGAGATTTTGACAGCAGCAGTAAGATTATCAACATGTCGAGGAGAGATACATTATTGTGCTAAGGTACATAAATACTTACATCACATTAGGAAGTTATATTATAATACCGTAAGCAACCTATATATCTACTGTAATCTGTATAATAATCTAGTCTATCTAGTCGCTATTGTGTCGTTGTTTCATGAAAACCACACTTCTATATGAGGGTAGTTGTTTGTTTTGTTTATGTACTTTACGTTCTTGTATTCTTTGCTGAAGCTTTCTTGTTCTAAGATCAGCATTCGGCTACAGGTTACAGCTAATTGATATTAGGAAGTACTCAAGTAAGTTATTTTATTTTATCTTAAGTTAGTTTATTTAGCAAAGTTTATAAGTATAAACTTTGCAAAATATTACGCAAGACCGCTTAAAAACTGACTAAAAAACTCTTGGACCTAAAATGAGAAAAATGACTCATTCATGGACTAATTTGTTTAAATTAAACTTATTTGAAAACAATCGATCAATTAGACATTTTCCTTCAGTCTTATCAAAACACGAAATTGATTTTAAGCGGCGCGGCGTTCCCCCAATGAAACGGGGGCAAAGCCGAATTAGTACTGACGATATTGTATTCATAGTAAGTTTAGGTACATTCAACAAAACAGTTAGGTATACAGGCAAAAAAAAACCATCCACTACTAGTACAATATTCACTAATATTTCGAAAACTAAATACCTATCCATTTCATAGGACTAGGGTGTCCTCCTAGTCTTATTTTTTAAAATGTAACTAAAGACGATTGGATTTTTTTGCCTGTATACCGAACTGTTTTTTTGAATGTACCTAGACTGGACATCGGTGACGGATTTGACGATTGTCCTTTTTCTGAAGTTTTCCTTCCTCACTAACTATACAGTTGGTCCTAGGTGGGCTCTCCAATCTTCATGGGACCACCTAGGTCATGTCAAAATTTGCCTATAAATATACCTAACACCGACAAGACATAATAACGATTACTAAGCCTTCTACCTGTATCTACAATATCAGGCTCCTTATTTCACCTTCATGTTTTATGCACCGAAGGTCCACGATTCGCTCAGTGGTCAATTATTTGGCTGCATGCCATCTTTCACGCTACCTCATGATAATTCATCAGGGTAAACTAGGTCATCATTCTCACGAATTGATATAAGGTAATTAGCTAGCCTAGTGCAATTAGGTTTTTGTGAATACCAAGACTTTCGTGATACTATTTTTAAGTATTTTTAGTTAAAAGTGGGTAATTAAGTAATGAACATAAAAGGATGATGAAACAACTTCTATGGATGAATAAATTAATAGTTGAATGAATTGTGTTCCTAGAACGAAATAATTAAGTCCATTGACTACATAGAGAGATGTTTTAGGTTTTTTGTCTACCTCAGGTACTTTTTGTATCATTTCCATTTAATTATAATTGGACGCTTGGGTTCAAGTACCATTAAAGTACTACTCATGTCCAGTACTTAGTATTTACCGAATCTGGCTGTTTATCTCACGTTTTACATTAATTTCACAGGTGGGTTCTCTTGAAGCACTGTATCTAGCAAAGAGGGGCCATCGAGTTCGCCTATACGAGTTCCGCGAAGGTGTGTATGAAACCACAGTAGCTAGCTACGTTTTGGTAATGCTATAAGCTAAATAATAATATTATATTTTTTTCTTAGAGCCGCTTCTGGTTTTTGAGTTCAATAATTTTATTTTTATACTGACATTTTCACTAACGTAAATATATATAAATAATACTAGTAACGGGATATTTACCATGTTTAATATTTGTTTTGATTTCCCGATGTTTCCGCGCTGTTGCAAACGCTTTGATCCCGTATAAACTGAAGTTATGGTGGGTGGGTGCTTAGGAGTAGACAAATCTGTCTACCCTCTTTCATGTTGCCATATCACAACATCGCCTGGAATCAGGACCGAACCACTAGATTGAGTTACATAACCCTTAAGTCATCTCGACGGAACGCCACTATATACCCAGACTGGTAAGACAAGCAATTGAAATTACCAAATATAAGATCTTCAACCTGGAAGATGGGTTTCAACTGTCGAGAGCCTGGAACCAGTGGTTCAACTGTGTCAAAACCGAAATAGTGCCGTAAAAGTTCGCGAGTGGACACAGTGAGGTTCGTGTATCGGGAACAGAATAGAGTTGTGAGTGACAGTGTTGATGGTACTGAGCGCAAAAAAACGAACAAGAAAGAGGGTAGACCGATTTGTCTGCTCATAAACTCCCACCGGCAATAACTTATATCCGTGATCATGGCGTTTGCAAAAGCGCCAAAATATCGGTAACTCAAAACAAATATAAAATGGTAAATATCCCGTTACTAGTATGTTGATAATTTTATTTCATTTGATTCGACCTTAGTTGATACTAATGTCAATATCTACATAATTGTATGTTAGAATAGTATGATGACATAACTACTTTTATCTTTGGTCAACGCCTTTGTGATTGATTATTAAAAGGTCGATTTCGAATACTTCATTGATATATCAAAAGAGAATCTGGGCACATATAGCATTTAATATTAGAGATGATTTTACACGGGTGTAAATATTCCAGTTTTTCGGTATATCCTGTGTAATCCTAAATTAATGGTCTAATTTTACACAACATAACACAACATTACGCCTGTAATCGACGAAGGGTTTGGCAGAAGAGTGCCTTATAGTACACCCACAACATTTCGCCAGTTATTTTTAAGTTCTATGGAGGGCGAGCCTATTGCCGTCGACCTGAGAAAATCCTGATAGAAATCCATACTAATATTATAAATGCGAATGTCACTCTGTTTGTTTGTTACCTTTTCACGACTAAACGGCTGATCGGATCTTAATTAAATTTGGCAAGAAGATAGATTTCAACCTGGGGAAGGACATAGGCTATATATCATTACGCTACGACTAATAGGAGCGGAGCAGCAATGAAGAATGTTGCGAAAACGGGGAAAATGTGACGCAGACGAAGTTGCGCGGGACAGCTAGTACCTAATAAAACTTTGTCCGCCCCATGAGTCGAACCCAGGACCTAATGCTCAGGAGCCGCGCTTGCGACCACTCGACCAACGAATAACCCAAATAGCCTTATGCCTAAGAAACACTATGCGACACGTAAATCAATGACAATATTATTGCACCGTAGGATTTTCAAACTTCGACTCGGTACCGAGGATTTTAAATTAAAATTTAGTAAAAAAAAAAATTACAAACATAAGTATCTTGAATGGTACAAAGCCTACTTATTTTTTCTACTTGCTCCAGATATCCGAAAAACCCCTCAAGCCAGGGGAAGGTCTATAAACTTGGCGCTGTCAGTGCGCGGTAGAAGAGCCCTGAGAGACGTAGGCTTGGAGACACACATGATCAAGGAACACGGAATCCCCATGACAGGAAGACGGATCCACAGGACTGATGGATCCACCTACGTTATACCGTACGATGCGAATACCAAGCAGGTTTGTTAAATACAGAACTCGTTTTACAAAGTGTTGTTTTGCATTCAAAAAAGAGGTAACTATATTATTTTTTTGTTTTATTTACGGAAATTACTAAGTGTGAACTACCCGTGTTTTAAACGTGACCTGTCTGATCCTCGCCCTATAACCGCGCTTTCACACATACAAACAATCTCAAACTTGTAGGTATTCGATAATTTCTTATTATTCTGAAATACTGAACAATTTAAAAAGCAAAAACTACTAGAACCGTAATTCAAATTGATTATTTATGTGTTACATACAACGTCCTGAATTTTGGCGAGGATGCAAAACAACACCCTGTATAAACTAATTAGAAAAAGGTAAGTTTTATGATAGCCGAACATATAAAAAGGGACATCTTTATGTAATTATATGGGTTACATTATGTTGTGTAACTTGTATTTTTATTAATGAATAGCTACGATTACGAATTGAAAATTTTAATTGATAAGTTAAAATTTTAAAATATGAACAGTAGTTTATTTTTAATATATATAAATGTATATGTGGTACAAATTATTTGACTCATGGATATTACACAGTGACAAAACTTCCGGTTTTTTAAAACACACATAACAAATCGAGATTTCCAATCTTTAGTACTTTATACTTTGTTGTTTTATTATTTTTATTTCATGTCAAGCTGTCCCCGGCATGCGTTGCAATGCACTTTTTACCTACCCTATCTACCTACCTACCATACCTTACCCTACCCTATCCACCGACCTACCCTACCCTATACTACCTACCTACCCTACCCTACCTTACCCTAAACCTTCCCTGGACTACGACAAATCAGCTTAATCGGCCCAGCCGTTCTTGAGTTATAAAATTACAACGAAAAGTGGCATTGATTTTTATATAATATACACCGTGTAAATCACCTCATCACGAAGCCGTCAACCAAGCATTCTGTACATGAAACTAAGTAACTTTACGCAAAAATTATTGCTGGGAAACGACTTTTTTTTGGGGGGTGTAAAATCATGTTTTGTGGTAGAACTCAATGTAACGCACTCAAAACATTGTGCTGATGGACGGATTGAATAGTACGGGGGTCGTGGAGGTGTTTAAAGTTAAAATCTTACATTAAAAACTTGTATTTAAAAAAATACTTGTACAAAAGTTGGTATTTTGACCCCTAATATCCCCGTAACTAGAAGGTTCCCAGGTATGGTGTAGAACAAAAAAATGATCGCAAGGACAGGGAGAACCAGTGCCTTTCGGCTTCGTTAAGAGGTGTTTTACACCCTTTATAGATTACATCTTAAATGTTGTTTGATGGTATAATAAAATGTTTTATCTTATCATTACTACGTTTTCTGTTCAATACTTAAAGTAAGTTAATATAGTGAGCGAATGTTCTCGATTCCTAATCTAAGACACGTTTTGAATTTACAGACAAAAAAAAAACTATTGAAACGATAACATTGACAAACAGTTTCTATCTTAGTTCTGTGACAATTTTAGTGTTGATAAAATAAAAAATAATGATTTTATTTTTACATTTTGTTTTTTTTTTTCAGAGCATTTACTCTGTGGGGAGAAATTACTTAAATGCACTGCTTTTACAAGGTAAGTATCTAATGTAGTGAAAGATGTTTGTTACTGCCATTTGAAGAAAAATTTGTATGGACTGATTTCCAAATGAAAATAATAGAGAAATGAAGATTCCTTGAGAGCGATTAGTGTTTATGATAGATTCGTGGAGTTTTGCTAGAAAAAATAAAGGGTGTAAAACACCTCTTAACGAAGCCGAAAGACACTGGTTCTCCCTGTCATTGCGATCATTTTTTTGTTCTACACCATACCTGAGAACCTTCTAGTTACGGAGATATTAGGGGTCAAAGTTCCAACTTCTTGACAAGTATTTTTTTAAATACAAGTTTTTAATGTAAGATTTTTACTTTAAACACCTCCACGACCCCCGTACTATTTAATCCGTCCATCAGCACAATGTTTTGAGTGCGTTACATTGAGATTTACCACAAAACATGATTTTACACTCCCCAAAAAAACGTCGTTTCCCAGCAAAAATTTTTGCGTAAAGTTACTTAGTTTCATGTACAGAATGCTTGGTTGACGGCTTCGTGATGAGGTGATTTACACGGTGTATATAAAAGCAAAGCAAAACTACATGTATGTATGCCCTAAGTAGGTATTTAAAGTAAATCTGAATCTGGCAATTAACAATATTATAAACATTGATGAAGTACTGTCGATAATAGAAGAAAAAACATAAAATACCTATATTGTTTGATTCAAATATTTTAGATGTTTTTAATACGAAATATATTATGTTTCTATTGACGAAATATCTGCATCAGATAGCAGGAACGAATAGAAAAAAAAATGAATAATTCATTATTTAAAAAAAAACACTTACCTACATAATCTGGTTTTGTGCATAAGTAACAATAATTATAAACTTAAATATGCGTCAGTAAAATGTCAGTAAAATGTCAGCAAAATATTTTGTTTTGTAGACGTCTATTGGCGCTATAGTTAGTTATCTATTTCTTCTCAATGTTGATCAACAAGAGACTTAGAATTCTAGTCTAATTAGTATTTAATTCATGGAAATGAGAGTCGTGAGTCGTCTACATGTTTCTTTGCTATTTTTTATTTATAACATTATCTAGATTTTAGAACACATCACATTGATTAGACTAAGTAAAACACTCCACTTTTCACCACCTTGTATAGGAACAAACATAGAATGGGCAATCAGGTGGCGTGCCATGACGTCTTAAAACATTATTGTTCCATTCCTATTCCAGAGTGAGAAAGAGATGGAGCTAGACGACCTGTATAGCTCCGTCTCTTTCTCACTCTGGAATAGGAATGGAACAATAATGTTTTAAGCGTCATAGTAACCCCCCAGAGCAAAGTTGATAGCAAGTCTTACTATACCGTGTTGGTAGTCCGTAGTAACTCGAGGAGGTTCCTCTACCTTATTTTTTAACAATGTGAGAATAATATTTGGATATTAATATTTCAGAATCGGAACAACACGAAAATGTCGAGAGGTATTTTAATCACAAATTGATCGAAGCCAACTTAAAGAAGGGATCATTAACATTCCTGAAGTAAGTATTTACCAATACTCGTATACGTAGACACAAGACTGTTCCCATAGTGCAATCTTTGTAGGTACCTATTTATATTAAATAATCAGGGCACCAAATCAAGCGTTTGGATACTTCTGTGGAAATCTCTGTAATTGACTAGATTCTCTTACAAGGATGAATCAGTATATGCAGAGCACTGAGTGTACCTACAGAGGTATACTCTTATATAGGACTGAAAAAAAAAACACGTTGGTTTAGTTAATTGTTTAATAAGCTTTGCGAATAAGCTATACCTACCTCTACGTCACAAAAACAGTAAAGAACGGTCTTACCACTGTTTTTACTTCTAACAATACACCAATCATTGAAAGCCACGCAAATACAATTAGAACCTATCGAGCGATTCTTACAGGACAGATACAAATGAAGAAGTCCACGTCACCGCTGACCTGATCATCGGAGCTGACGGCGCCTTCTCCGCAGTCCGTAAGGCGATGATGAAGCGTCCCTTCTTCGATTTCAGCCAGAAGTACATCGAGCACGGCTATTTGGAACTGTGCATACCGGCAGACGAACATGGTGGTGTAAGTACACGAGCTAGACAGACAACTGCTCAACACCGTGTGGACCGCAACGCCTATTTGCCATTATTTTCGTACATCCACAACTGACCATCAGTTCGTCGCTTGAATTTATTAACCGTTACCATTCTCCTAAATTTCCTCTCCTCTTGTATGTAATTGTACCATATTTCCAATAACAAGCATATGAATGATAAGCCATAGCCCAAAATAAGAATAGCAAAGTGCATTCTCAAATCCAGAAGCGTAGTCACAGTGAAGGGCGTAGGATGTCTCTGAAGGAATCTATAACTTCTCAGGTTGATTGTCTTCAAACGATTCATTAAGAGACCAGCTTCATGCAAGCGATGTGCATATTCCTGGAACTTATCAATAAAAGGGAAACCACGAATAAGATACATGACTATTACGTTATCACTAGAAAATAACCAGGAATCCAGTTCAGGTTTACCAAGATTGTTAAGGTATTGGTACTCTTTGAGCTTGTAGCTGTATTCCATCTCGATAGCGTAATATTTTTTTGTGTATGCAACATATTTCAGGGCGCCATCAGTAGAAGCACAGTCGTGAATAGCTTTTCCTACAGGCAATGTCTGGTTGTAAGCATATTCGAAAAACGATCTCGAATTATCACTAATGCATGGTGCGAATGGCAACGTTTTCAAGTTTCCCACGCTTAACGATTGTGGTTTCTCGTGCACATGAACTGTTATCAAACTGAACAAAGCTGTATTGTAAAAGTTGGTAATATAAAATGTAAACACGGACCACCAAATGATTATCATTCTGAACTTTTTATGTCTCGACATCCCTCTGCCTGCGTTTCCAAAAAAGTATCCCCATAAATTTAAGACCGAGAAAGTTTTATCCAGAAGTATTTTTTTCAATATCAATCCAACAAGTATTATGAAAGAGAAGGAGGCAGCTATCAACGACCATGTTGTTACTCCAAACTCCCTGTATACTCTCTGCCATATGTGGTTTCTAATGGCTGGTGTATATATACAATAGGCAGCGTAGTTGAAACCCCACAGGTAATCGAATAATTCGACTCTATTCTTCATGAGTATGTACCCACCAGCGGCAATGTCTGCTTTGCCTCTATCTATAATATTTAGGAGTCCAGTAGCCGTGCGATTCGCTAGCACGATCCCATACCTCATGTCCTCTCCGAAGGTCTCGTAATCCAAGGAGAACCCTTCTCGCTCAGCTATAATATCCAAGAGATATTGTTCCAAACCTGACACAAACTTGCCATACACTGTGTAGTTGCTCGCTTTGGAAATGTAATTAGGTACATCATCACTTGCCACTACTTTGAAAGTGCAGTTTCTCATTACATTGGGGATTTTATTCGGGAAATAATCAATAATATTCTCTGCATTTTCACAAGTGCCAAGAGTTATTACTCGATCAAAATGTTTGCCACAACCATGATTCTCGAATGGATGATACGTATAAATTATTGCATCATCTTTTATATTTTGCAAAATCACTATGTTAAATATATTGTATTTTAACAATAACCTGAAAGCAATACGAATTCCTCTATCGTCACCCACAAGTTTGTTCACATGGACAATAAATTTTGCTCTGGGGTTCCAGAATACGTCTCTTGTCAAGTCGAGCAGGCCTGACCAAAGCCCGATCATGTCTTCCACCGTGATCACGTAAACGTTTGTCCAGATATACCAATCGCGGTCGTTGAAGGTCCTGACGATGATGCTGTGACAAATATCTTGCCCGTTCACAGTTTTGATTAGCTGATTAACAATTGAATGTGGATTAACAAACGTTGTGAGAGTGCCACAAGGGAAATATTTCGTTAGAATATTATTTATACATTTAACTGTGTTATAGTTTCGGTTGGTGAGAAAGTTATGAAGATCAGTAATATTTTCATCGCAATAAGCTAATTTTACAATGCTTAAATTGAATATTAAATAAAATATAACCATTGTTCGTTTCGTCACGTTGTTCATGTCGTGTACACTATACGGACTATTTGTTCGAACTGAAAGTTGGAAATTAAATCTGTTGAAGTTTCGATGATAAATGGCGTCCCAACGGTGTATTTACAATGATTTATCATCGTTTTAGTTGCAGAATATAATTAAATAGATATTATCCCTTCATAGAATTCATTAATTTCTGTTTATAAGTTTAAATTAGGGTATAATAATGTATCAGTAAATTGATAGATGTGTCTTTAATATTAGTGTTTGTTGAAACAATGATCGGTAGTTACTTTTACAAATCGACTGTTGCTTTTATTGGCATTAGATTTTTTTTTTTCAGAGCTATAAAGGTTATTTTTATACAGTTTCAGATGCCAGCCAACTTCCTTCACATCTGGCCTAGAGGCGAGTTCATGATGATCGCACTTCCAAACCAGGATTGTTCATGGACAGTTACGCTATTCATGCCATTCTCCAAATTTAAAAATATAGACACAGAAGAAAAACTGCTGGCCTTCTTTGAGCAGTACTTCGCGGATTCAATTCCTTTGATTGGCAGAACGAAGCTCGTCGAAGATTTCTTTGCTGGATCTGCGTCGCCTTTGGTTGCTATAAAGGTGATTATGATAGGTCTTTATCAATGTTGTGAGTGAAAAAATGCTCTCTGAGAAGACTTTATGTCTAGATTTTGACACTACAGATTCGATTAATAAAAAGCTTACAAAATTGGCAGGCTGGGCTATAAAAACGCCAGGAAAGTGTCTTTTCAGATGCAACACATTCTACTAGTCGTAACAAATCACGACCGCGTGTCATGTGACTTTTGTGTCAAAGACATTACAGGCCTTTCGTTTAAAAACTAAGATGGTTCTAGATGTAGCTGCCCGTTGTGGGAAGGTTATAAACACACTTCAGCATGAGAAAGATTAGGCTATCACGACACGTCACCACACCCGCTCCATGGAGCTGTTCAGGCACTGCCTCTGAGCAAGAACTGACACACTAAAAATCCTCTGAACTTCTTTCCTCAGTGTCGTCCGTACCACGTGGAAGACAAAGCCCTCCTGATAGGCGATGCAGCACATGCCGTTGTACCATTCTACGGGCAAGGCATGAACGCCGGCTTCGAAGACTGCACACTGCTGGATAAACTCTTCCAGAAGCACAACGATAGCCTCGCTGAGATCCTCAATGAGTTCTCTGATACACGGTGGGAGGATACCTTCGCAGTCAGCGATTTGGCCATGTATAATTATATTGAGGTGATGAAAAGCTTTGCTTATTACTTTACAAGTTTGATCCCCAAACAACAGTGTATGTCTCTTCGTGGCCTGACATTGCACAAGAGAGAGATTTGGAAAGAGAATGGCGAGGTCTGTGCCCTGCAGGGGACACAAAATAGGCAAGCTTGATAGAAAAATATATTTCATATTCAATTGGAGGTCGTTGTACGAACATCAATATCCCATCATAGGCCACGTCCATGAAATTCACAGGACTCCTATGGATGTCATGAATGTGACCAGAGTTTTCATTTTGTTCCATTTGACATGGTGGCCACATCTATGCCGCCATCTGCAAACTGCTATATGTGACGTCATACAAATCTTACATCGTTCAAGCAGAGTTAACAGCGAGTTAAGAATATTATTATATCCACCTCAATCTCTTGATTAGTTCAGGTAACGTTTTGTTGGGGGATCCCTCTCATAACGATCTCCGCTCTCAGGATCTTTCCATCCCCTTTCACATAACATTACTGGTACTTCTTGGAAATTGGTTATCTTTCTTTATTATTCGACACTACTATTGGTTTTCTTTCAGATGCGGGACTTAGTGACTCGTCCATCATATCGTCTTCGGAAGGCTATGGATGACTTCATATTCTGGCTGTTGCCAAACTTCTGGGTGCCTCTGTATAACTCTGTTACATTCTCCACCATGCCTTACAGTCAATGCATAAAGAACCGTGAATGGCAGGATAAGGTAAGAAGTTTTTTTTTCTTCTGACCCTTACAATACAATCTAATGAAACCTGAGTCTGCCTGATAACCGGGTCAAAATTCAAGATGTGATTTTAAGGACTGCTACCGCCACCATTGTAGCTAATGGAATTGAAAATTAGAACTATTTGAAAAAGATTAAGCTTTACAGAATTTAGAAAAATGAAGTATCCGATACACGGTCACGATTATCGTTCTTTGTTTTGCAGATATTGAAGAGAATCTTGTCATTTGCTGGCTTAGCAGCGTTGATTGGAGGTGCTTTTGTATTCAAGATCAAACACTATGGTTAATAATAAAAATATTTACGTGCACCTTTGTCTGTCTTGTTTTATTTATTGTCTAAGTTTTATGGAGCTAGGTATCATCAAAATTCTTCCGAAAATGGCCGAAATTAGTCATATTTCAAAGTATGTACCTACCTAGTTTGGGAGTCAGGGACCTATCTGTCGGATATAATGTTGTATGTTGTACTTTAAGATGCCTGTTAAAATGTCGTCACTGTATTGAAATAAACAAAGAATTTATTTAGTTATGTGCTCAGGTATTGATTCCCTTACAAACGTTTAAGATATTGAAATGTTCTAAGTACTAGGTCCGTCGTTATCGAGGTCCGGAGCGACTCATTTAATAATTTAAAAAAAACTGCTTGCAATTGTGTTGGAATTTGATCTGCAACACAACCTGATACTTTGTATTGCTCTATGGATTTCGATAGGAATATAGCCCGCAGTGCCGAGGCCCGAGTCATGGGTTGGTACTCACTTACGACTTCCGTACATAAGTGCTGTTACGGGATTCATACTGAACGCTGTCTGGTTACACTCCTGAAGTACCTATGCAGAATCCGTGATAGAAGTTACAGCATCCGTTATAACTATTTTTTTTAAGAGCCTGTTCTGCCTCTCTGCGGGGCATAGGCCTTCCCATTCCTTTCCATCTGTCTCGGTTTCGGCTTCTTTGGTCAATCAGTCCGGAACGAATACAAAATGTCAAGCCAGCGTTTCTTGGGTCTTCTTTGCTAACAACGACTGTTTTCAGGCACCCACTGTGAAACTTCTTAAAATTGTCATTCTTACAGTTATAGCACATTATACACCCTGTAATTCTCAATAGGTTAGTTAGTACATCCACATTTTGCCACTTAAGTTTATGTAAAAAAAAACTGCTCAACATGAAAGAAGCATAAAAGACCTTAACTGAAAGGACTGCTATCAATAATCACAGATAGCCCCGCATTCATAGTTAGACATATAAATGCTGTTGGATTTACTCAGTGAAAGCACAATAAATCCAATAGGCAATAGGGAAATCGCAGAGATTTCTCAGTGAATCCGTTCTGTAGCGCTAGTGTTCATTTACAACAAAGATCCCTTAATCTGCTTAAGAATGACTGCTCAGCTAGTTTCTTTTATTCAACGTGCAGACCTATACAATGACACCTTTAGGTACATTGCTTAAAGAATTGCAGATAAGAAGTGGGTCGAAATCGATTTTAACATGAAGTAGGTGTCATGAAAACTGATGACAAATACAGGGTGAAAGACACACCGACGCTAAAACGGTTACCATGAATTCAGTACGTTAATCTGAACCGTTATACAAGGTCTTGTTTTGCATCCTCGTCAAATTCAAGGAAGTAACCATGCTAATGATTCTTGTCCCGAATCAATAATAAAATAGGTAGGTAATTTTTATTTTTTTCTAATTTACGAAAATCGATATGTGTGAACCACCCGTGTTTTAAACGCGGCACGTCCGATCTTCATCCTATAACCTTGTTTTCACACATACAAACAATCTCAAACGTTTATTCGATAATTTCTGATTCGCTAAACTACGTTAAGGGGGTTATTCTGAAATACTGACAAACTTAAACAGTTTAAAAAATCAACGTTTATTAATAATTAACTAGGTACAGCAACTTAAATTGATTATTTATGTATTTTGTGATAACCTCCTGAATTTTGACGAGAATGCAAAACAACAGCTTGTATAATATTAAAAAAAAACAACTGTTCCCTAAAAAACCGCAACACCTACACGTTCAAAATGTATGGAACCGCTGTTTTTTTTTTTAAATTACTGATGTCAAAACATATCAATGAAAAGGTTTTAGAACCATATACCGCATCACGTATGCATGATTCTTCATATGCATGTATGTAGAATCATGTAACCGTTTTAGCGTATGTGTCCCTTCCACCTGGTATAGTATAAGTTACATCATTCACAGCTTTTTCATAAAAGAAACCAATAAAAGCAAATTAAACAGTTCACTTTATTCGATCCAAACAAGAAAACGCTAACACTATAGAAATTGTTCCCAATACGAGGATTTTCAAAAAAATTAAACGAGAAAAGATTCCATCTCCATTATTCTATTTGTTTCCATTTTAACCAAGATTGAAACTAAAAGCACTCAGTGTGGAAATGCAAGTTTGTTCAGCATTGGATAATAGCTGAGATTTTGCTCATTCAATATGCAGCAAAACTTTTGCTCTGCGCTGTGGCATAATGTGCGCACACAACTTGAGGGAATCGAAACGTGAAATGAGGCTAGGTGGCCCTGCTCCGCAGGCCTCCTATTTCTGTCTGCAGGGTTTAAAGGCACCTAACATGAAAGGCATGACGGGCTAAATTCTCTCGCTTCGCTCGCTCACTCTAGCTCCCGTCATACCATTCGAACCTAACCTATGCGTGTCGGGGTGCCCTAAGCACCCTGTGGCCTATGTCCGGCTACTTGGCTTGTTCGATATTTTAACTATTAGGTATTTTTAACGTCAATATAATGATTTTAGGTACTATTGACTATTTTACTTAAGTAAAATGACTATCGATATTTTTAATCATTCGATATTTGAATCACTTGGCATTTCAATCTTAGCTTCAATTTTAAGCTTAGGTATAACATTTTTCGATGTTTTCTTAAAATCGATATTTGAATTTTCGATGTTTTGAACATTTACATTTTATGCGCAGGTACAAATTGAAATATATATGTACCCGTACTAATAATATTGTTCTATTCTTATATGGTCCAGTATCTTTTACATCAGTGTTTGCGTCAAATCCGGTATTACTGAATTTTTGCGGTCTTGTTTGTGATGTTGGCCTAATGAAAAATTCAAGACCTTGAGCGCCGAACGCAACTTAGTCATAAATCGAAAAAACCGCAAAATATAGATTTTTTATTTCTGATTTTTGCGATAATAACAATCAATGACTAGTTTTAACATAGTACCTTTTCAGGACGTTTTTAAAGTAGACTAAATTTGCTGCAATATGAGACTGAAATTGTTTTTGTAGTCCCAATAATTTTCGGTTTTTTCGATCTTTGACAAAGATGTGTTCGGCACTCGAGGTCACAAACTTCGACTATTGAGTACAACATCATAAACCAGTCTGCAAAAAATCAGAACTACCAGATTTGACGCAAATTACCCCGTACTTTCAGGCGACAAAGTTACTGGACTAATAAACTACATATTTAGTTAATTGAAATGTAGTTGTCAAATCTTTCAATTATCTAATTTTCTTGGCAAAGGTTTCTGTGTAGGAATCTATATGAAGCTGGAGCAGTAACTGTAAAAGATCTATACAATTTAAGAACAAATTTGGTGAAAGGTTATGAAGTAGCGAGATGGCCATCGGGGGAAAAACCCAGATGAGGCTGGCACAGGCAGGATCATGGACATTGGCAGACGAAAGGGGGGGCCTATACCTAGCAGTGGGTGTATTCAGACTGTGGATGATAACGAGGAGTAGGCAACATGTGTTTAATGTTTAACTCCATCTTGTATATTACTCATACGATTAATCGTTGCTCGTAGTCCCGTCCTTGAATCTACCTTATCTTTAGGCCTTAGGAAAACTGAACTGACAAATTGAACGACACGGCTAGTAAAAAAGAAAAAAAAACAGACAAAACTAAAGTTTGGATTCCTAACTGTTTGGCCGGGGCGTTTCCAGGTTTTACGCTCGCATACCATCGCTCGACGAATCGAAAGTGTTGCCGCCAAATTAATTGGAGGCCGATTTGACAACCAAAAAGAAAATGGCGAACTTCTTTGACGTTAATGAGAATTTATCGGGCGGTTGTCTGCTGGCACTGCTGATCCAATAAATAATATTGCTTACGATATTATAAATTTTCGAATGATTATGTATACAGGGTGTAAGGGATAGCCCTCCGCAAATCGACAAGGTGCATTCAGCTCCTTATTTTGAATCATATTCCGCTGGATTTTTTCTCAGAAATAAAGATAGGGTTATGTGGCCACAGAATCCTGGGACTTAGACACACACACTCTTTAAAACATTTTATCATCAGCTCTGAGAGGCCAATCCTGACAGGTCTATGATAGTGTTCAGAGAATAATAAATAAATAAATAAAAATATATAGTAGATAGGGGTCAGAGAATCTCGTTTAGATAGAAAAAAAAACCTGTGTATAAAATCACCGTTTATTCGTTTTAATAGTTCTCCATGTAAGGGATTATAGGCAACATAGTATAGCACAGCAACTCACACACACAGCAACTAGGTACAACAATGTCAACCGAGATACGGTTGCAACCGAGATACGGTTGACATTGTTGTACCTAGTTGCTGTGTGTGTGAGTTGCTGTGCTATACTATGTTGCCTTTAGGTAAGTTTTTATTTTCTCTTAACTGTGGTTTTTGGTTTTTTGAAACCGTTTGCAAGAGCTTTTTCTATTTTTATAAGTCTTTTAAATACATAATATACTTCTGCGCTACCTTTAAATCGCTTGCTAGTTGAGATCGGTTTCTAGTCTCCGTGAGCCAAGCCCATCGGATGTCATCCCACGGTGTTCGTCTTTGTTTGAATGATAATGATGGCGATGGTGATGATGATGATGATATCTGTTTGGTGGGCTGTAGGTATAGTCCTGTGTTGGCTTACGAGTACGCTTGCGCCTACGACTAGTTTTGTTAGGTCGCCTACGAGTAGTTTTGTAAGGTCGCCTACGAGTAGTTTTGAACGGTCGCCTACGAGTACGCTTGCGCCTACGAGTAGTTTTGAACGGTCGCCTACGAGTAGTTTTGTACGGTGGTCTTTGGGTATAATCCTCGGACTCTGAATTTTGAAACTCCTTAGATTCTGAACTTTGAAAATCCTTAGATTCTGAACTTTGAAACTCTTTGGATTCTAAACTTTGATACTCCTTAGATTCTGAACTTTGAAACTCCGCAGACTGTGAACTTTGTATCTCGACAGACGAAAATTCTTGGATGTTCACAGATGTTGTAACTTGGCTCACCTCAGCAGAGGTTTTATGAATCGGGGTAGGTTCATGTGGTGGCCAACGGGTAGGTTCGTATGGTGGCTTATGCGTGGGTTCGTGTGGTGGCGTATAGGTAGGGTTCGAATTCTCTTTAGTCGTAGTAACTTGGTTCACCTCGGTCGTTGGATTCTGAAACTCCTCTGATGTTGATTTAGAAATATCTTCGTAAGGTGGTCTGTGTGTATGTTCGTTGGGCACCCTATGGGTGTGTTCTTGGTGTGGGCCATGGGTGTTTTTGTGGTGTGGCTCATGTGTATATTTGTGGTGTGGCTCATGGGTATGTTCATGGGGTGACCCGTTGGTTTTCTGCTCTTCAGATTTTGGACTTTGAGCCTCTTCAGACATTGCTGGATAAATCTCCTCAGAAGGTATTTCGGGAATCTTCTCAGACGTCATTTCTTGACTCTCCTCAGATAACGGATTATTAATATTCTCTTCCGGTGGCCTATGGGTATGTTCATGAGGTGGCCAATTGATTTCCTGTTTTTCAGACTTTGGATTTAGGATTTCCAGGGACGTTATTACCGGAAAGTGCTCAGACAATACATGAATTTCCTCAGACTTAAGAGTTTGAGACTCATCAGATGTTATATTTGCATGCGGTGGCCTATGGGAGTGTTCTTGTGTTGCTGGCTTAAGAGTATGTTCTTGCGGACGCTTATCGATTTCCACAGGTGGTTGCTTCTGAATTTCTTCTCCCAGTGGACCGTTTGTTTCTTGCTCCTCAGTCGTTGGACTTTGATTTTCCTTAGGCGTTGGATTTGGGGCTTCGTCAGCTGTTGACCTTTCTATCTCCTCAGACATTGTATTTTTACTATCGTTCTGCGATGGTCTGTGAATCTCTTGATTTGGTAGTCTTTGGGTGTGTTCATGTGTCGGTTTATTTGTATGTTCGGGTGGACTTTGAATTACCTCAGATGATGAAATTCGGCTCTCCTCAGACGGTGCGTTTTGAATGTTCTCAGACGATGAGCTTTGTGAATACTCTGAAGTTGGTTTGTCTATGGTATGGTCATAAGGTTTGTAGACCTCTTCGTATGTTTCTATGTTAACTTCTTCGTTCGTTGGACTTTTATTCCCTTTATTCGGTGTGCAATAGATTGCCTCATATATCGTTCCAAGTACTTGTTCGCACATCATTTCCTGGACCTCCGCCGGCGAAGGCACATAAAATTCTTCGGATGGTGTCCCCTCAGACGTTGAATTTGTGGTCTCTTGGGGCGCGTCAATATCTTCAGACGGTGAGCAATAGACTATCGTGCCATTCTTTTTTACACACATCATTTCTTTGTCTTGAATATCTTCTGGCATTGCCTTGTTGTTTTCCTGTGGCGTTTGTGTATTGGTGCCCTCGGTTAAATTGTTATTCTCAGGCATTGGGCAATAAATTTCCTCTAATTTGGTTCCTCGCACTTCCTTGCACATCTTTTCTTCAGTTTCTGGTCTATGCGCTTCCTTGATGGTGGCATTTTCCGTTAGGTAATAGATGATTTGATATATTTTGCCATGCATTTCCTTACAAATCTTCGATTGTATTTCCTCTGACGCTACACTAAGGAAATTTTGAAACGGTTGATGGAACTCTTCAAAGGTTAAAATGTCGTAGGTTTGGTAGGCATCTGGTAGACAAAAAATAAAATAAATGAACTCGTACATTATCTTGCTCATTTCCTCGCACAGAATTGCCACTATCTTCTCGTATATAGGTGAGTGAATCTCATGCTTTGATATCTGAATCAATTGAGTCGTTGGTTTATGGATCTCTTCGTTCGCTGGGCAATAAATCATTGCGTATATTGTCCCATGCATTTCCTTACACATCATTTCCAGCATTTCTTCGTACGTAAGCAAGTAGACTGGGCAAAAGAAAGACTCAAATATCGTACCAATCAATTCATTGCACAATTCTTCTGGAATTTGCTCCTTCGTTGGTTTATGGACTTCCTCAGGGTTCAACATTGATTCTTGCATCTCATTGTTAGGGCCTGACATATTGAAATGCTCCTGCGTTTGTATTTGGGTATTCTCATTTGTTTTTATGGGGGTTTCCTCGTTGTTTTGTATGTTAAAGGCCTCGCTTTCTGATATGGAGGATTCTTTGCTTTCTGATATGGAGGCTTCTTCACTTTCTGACATGGAGCCTTCTTCGCTTTCTGACATGGAGTCTTCCTCGCTTTCTATTAAAGGAGCTTTCTTACTTGTCCAGCGGTTGTCTATAGGCTTATGGTTCTTATTTATTAACGTCGTTTTCTTCTGCGATGGAATGTGAGTTACCTTAGACTGGTTGTTTCGCGGATCCATAACCTTTTCAGATTTTTGATTGTTTGTCAACAGGTTGGCGACTGGAGATACCAATACAGTTAAAAAATTTCCCGCAAAAAGATTGACAGCTTTTTTTGTCAAAACAAAAAATCGTGGTTCGATGGTAATTGGTCTCGGGATTAATTTTTGAGGTTGGTAATTACTAAAATGTTGTGGATTGTAGCTGTACGATGCTCGTCCAGCAACGAAATTTGAATTCCTAGGTAATTCTTTCAGTAAATTTTGTCTGAGGAATGTATAACGTTCGGCTTTATTTTGCGGATCTGGTCGTTCAGGATGATAGATCAATGTTGAAGGGCCAACATGGCAACTACATTGCAGTATTATCAGCCAGACGGCTACTGCAATAGGAAAAAATAAATTAAAATGCGATAGTTTGAAGTTTCATTTATTCTAATTTATATTTTTTAAATGTTTGTGTTTTCTTAATAGATAAACTTTATAAAATGGGGTTCGTACACAATCATCAACAATCATAATCTCAATATTTACAACACCATATTCTCAAAGATTCGAGATCTCAACTATTTAAAATATCAAACGTTTCATAACTCGAATCATATATTTTCGAGAATATGGTGTTCATATTTTAAGTGTTGAGATTATGATTGTTCATCATAATTATGTACTCGTAGTATCATTCTCTATATTAAAATGAAATGACGTTTGCTAGTCTAGGCTAGGTAGGGAGGATAGGGTAGGGTAAGTAGGTAGGTAGGATAGGGTAAGGTAATTAGGTAGGGTAGGTAGAAAGTCGGTATGTAGGTAGAGTAGGGTAGGGTAGGAGGTAGGTGCGAAAAAGTGCATTGCAACGCATGCCGGGTACAGCTAGCCCCTTATAAAATAGTCTCCTTTTTGCCCTTTGCATTGGCTTAACTTTCCATCGCGTGAATTCAACAAATTCTGTGAAAAAGCGACGGTAAGATAACCTTAGTGCACCTTCACAATTGTTTTTCATTTTCCTTTTCCAAATATCCAGTGCCAGTCGTTGACAAGACGAATCTATTGATGCCTCTTTGATAAAATCTGTTCTTTTGCATAATATCCTTTTGGGCTTCAAATCAAGGCCCCGACAGTTTTTAATAAATTTGGTTAAAACTAAAAACATAAATAAAATTTGACTTACGCGGTTTTTTGTTCATGTTCCCAGCAACATATATTGCACGTGTGCCACTGAACGAAGACACAACTGCAATTTCCATTTGAAGCTAATTTGAAAGTAATTACTAATTAATTTAAACATATTTTTACTGGCAACCAATAATGTATGGTTTATTAGTAACGGTAGTACAGATAAAGTTAATTTAACCTCTAAGGAAACCAGATTTAGTTGAGCTTATCTGCATATTCCGTCTAAATAGGTATATAAATATAAAGTTGTCTTTAATGTAAGCTTGTATGATCCATTATGTATTAATTGTTGTTTCATCATATTTCCATCCATTCTGGGATCAGCTTCCAGCTAAACCAGATGCATCTAAATACCAGTATATTTAACATGTAGTGATTTCTTATGGCTTCCACTACTCAGTTTCTGGCTTACACTATGCCCCTTGGTAAGACTGGCTGTCAGACTTTCGGGCTTCAGATCGACAACCGGGCTCTCGTAACGACTATCAAAGATCTACACATGACACCAAAGAGTAACGGTTTAATAGTACATTGTTACCCTAGGGGTGAAAGTAACTGATTTAGTCCCGAGACGGGGTTTGGCGCCCGAACGAAGTGAGTGATACTTAACTTCAATTTTACATCGTGGCTGCATAGAAAGTTGGAACATGGTTCAATAAAAATGTGAAAATAGAACTAGTTTTTTTTAATAATTTGACATCTGTCAGTTGAAAGCGATTCTCCCTAGGGCTTAAAAGTATTACTTTCAACCCGCTCTTCAGGCAACTTCAGATCTACTTTCAGAGTATGAGTAATGAAAAAGTGCTTTTCAAGGCATGAAACGTCCTATCCAAAGACCGACCTCACCAAGCGTTGCCTAACTTGTGTGGCTGTTTTATTAAGCCACGAGATTCTCCAAGTTATTCCCTTGTATTATCATCATAATTATTCTGCTGGCCTTTGAATTAAATTCATTTGGGGTCGACGCAGCATGTCTTTTTTTTCCTTGCTTCTCTATTACTATTCATTTCAGCAGTAACCTTATTTCTAGCCACATCATCCTTCACGCAGTCCATACATGGTTTCATCGGTCTTCGTCTACTTTAATGAAATCAAAACCGTAATTTAAGTCATTTATTCAAATTAGGCTGATGATCAGCTCTTTTTGAACGTTAAAAATTACAAGAGACAGACCCCCAAAACGCCCTCGCTTCGCCGCTTCCTAGTGGCTTATAGCTGGGAAGAAGAAATGTCGGAACAACAGCAACACATTATTTTGTCTGTTAGGTTAGAAGAACCAAATTCTATACAAAATTACTTATTACAATTCTATACGTGTTCAAGTTAATATAAACAAAGAATCTTTAGGGGTATGAGGAACAGGGTGTAAAGTTCCTCAATACTCCATTAAAAAGGGAGGATCCTCCGACCAGGCAGGTGCGGGCAGTTGCCCGCCAGACGGCGGGCAACTGCCCGATAGTTGTTATCGGGTTTCTCTATATATACTAAAATCGATGTAAACTTTACTGGCGACTTGTAGGAAATTGATGTTAGTTCCTCTGTCGCATCATAGATGGCGCAGTAGTAGTTTCTGTAGTATGTTGCTTTTTGTGGACGCTACAAATCCATTACATTCAATTAATGTCACATATCAGCTAGCACACACCAGTAATAAAAAAATAGTTCCTCATAATATATTTCACATAATCAAGTGAAAGGTAACTGAGCAATATGTTTACTAGAAAGCGCTAGAAATCGTTGCGACTGCAGATAAACGCGAAGTTCGACCTGCAGAGAAGTTTTTGTTATAAACTAGCCAATGAGTTTCGTACGACTAGTACGAACTAGTTTTATGATGATATAGTAAATGCAGTAGCGGTAAATTCGGGTTCGAGGCTAAATTAAACTAAGATAGGTGAAGGAAATCTTGGGATGGGTGTCTGAACATCTCGAACTCGGTTTCCGTTGCGAAATTATAGACGTTCGAATTTTGTACGGAAGTCCAGTGATCCGATTGGCTGTTCATAATTTGGCCAACATTTTTGGGAACAGTTGACGCCCACTTGATAATTTCGTAGCTTATTTTTGTTCTTTTTCCTAAGTTTTTAAGGTACTTACTTATTTATACATATTATTATATACCTTTCGATACGTCAACACCTACTATTGATGTTAACTTACTTTTATTTGAGGAAGATATAAAAAAAACGAACGGCTAATTAATGAAAAATTTATTGAATTTCGCGTACGTCGTAGCATTGTGCGCCTAATCCTCTTAAACCTATAAGGGGAGTGGATTTGGAGTCTATTTAATGAATATTTTGGCGCCACAACTAAATACTAACTCTTTATACCTGACGTCATGCAATCCACGCGCTTCATACGCACGCCATTCGGGACCACGGTACCTTCTTACCACTGGACTTACTTCGGACTTCATACCACCCAAAAGGATCCCGTCTGGTCGAAGCATTCTCACTTTTTAAGGAGGATAACGATAAGTTCGTTATCCTCCTTAAAAAGTGAGAATGCTATACATGTTTGTTGTTTCATCATATTTCCATCCATTCTGGGATCAGCTTCCAGTTAAACCAGATGCATCTAAATACCAGTATATTTAACATGTAGTGATTTCTTATGGCTTCCACTACTCAGTTTCTGGCTTACACTATGCCCCTTGGTAAGTTTGGCTGTCAGACTTTCGGGCTTCAGACCGAAAACCGGGCTCTCGTAACGACTATCAAAGATCTACACATGACACCCAAGAGTAACGGTTTAAAAGTTCTTTTCAAGGCATGGAGACGTCCTATCCAAAGACCGACCTCACCAAGCGTTGCCTAACATGTGTGGCTGTTTTATTAAGCCACGAGATTCTCCAAGTTATTCCCTTGTATTATCATCATAATTATTCTGCTGGCCTTTGAATTAAATTCATTTGGGGTCGACGCAGCATGTCTTTTTTTTCCTTGCTTCTCTATTACTATTCATTTCAGCAGTCACCTTATTTCTAGCCACAGGTACTCCCTTTCTTCTTCTAAAATCGTTTGTCCGAAAATCATTATCCATAACACGTTCGCTATAAACTTCAGTAACCATAATGTTCAAAATCCCGAAATTTTGTTTAACATAATTATCTTTAGTTCGAAAAGTATTCTGTCATAATATCAAATACTATAATTATTGAATCTCCTAATTTTACAAGACCTAAAGTCATATGTCCTAAGTAGTGTGTTAAATAATGTGTATTATTCCGAATGTTCATTTATAATATTTTTTTTATTCCTAAAACATTTGCTAAAAATTAGGTTTTACTGACAGTAACGAATCGCTGTAAATCCGACTCCACGCAGTCTTGTCTGCCCTACCCCTAGAGTGTAATTTAAAATCGCGTAGGCGCGGAGGGGCGAGGCGGCCCGCGAGTTCAGGAGCTGGTGGTTGTAACACTCGCCAACACTCGCAAAGCTTCGGCTTGCTGGCCGGCTCAGCCGGCCAGCCTCAGCTGCGGTGGTGAGCGTTAAACCCATCTGCGACGATAAACTCGCGAGGGACCGCCGGAGCGCCGCAGCGCCGGAGCCGTGACAGAAACCATGCCTGCTGCATGTTGCATGCTTGCATGCTTGCTTGCATGCTGCATGCTGCGTGCTTGCTTGCATGCTGCATGCTGCGTGCCTACTGCATGCTTGCTTGCAAGCTGCATGCTTGCTTGCATGCTGCATGCTTGCTTGCTTGCTTTACAAAAACCACATGTTCACAATCAACTGCTTTATTGAGTACATGTGTATAAAATATTTATTTATGTATAAAAAAAAAATGTTCTAAGAATATTATTATTATAAATAAACATTATGTAATTTAAATTTAGGACTTATAACTTTTATAGAAAACATTTTTATGTCTTTTGTATATTTTTGATTGTAATATTTATGACAAACGGATTTAGGTCATATTATATTTAGGGATTTCAATTTTATGGCATGTGATATTATGTGATGTTAAGTTCGGGTGAATTATCATTCGGACAAATGATGATTAGGACAAAAAAAGTTATGGCACCTTAAATTATGGATAAAAAAGTTAGGTGACACAATAGATAACCCTAGCCACATCATCCTTCACGCAGTCCATCTATGGTTTCATTGGTCTTCGTCTACTCTAATGAAATCAAAACCGTAAAGTCATTTATTCAAACTAACGTCAAAATTACTTAACTTCAAATTGACTTACTTCGGACTTCATACCACCCAAAAGGATCCCGTCTGGTCGGAGCATTCTCACTTTTTAAGGAGGATAACGAACTTAACACACTTTTTCTCATAACCGATAATCGTCATCTACTCGTTTTTGGGTACACTATTTACTATTGTTTACCTAACGGACGCACACTAGATAATTCCATAGTTTGAATTAAGAATTTTATCAATTCGAATGTCGAAATTAGATTGGATGCAATGTGGGGGACATTGCAATCCGGATGGGTCCGCTAGGTATGTGCTGTAATCCTCTCCGTCCCGCGTGGAACGAAGTTGAATCTGTCGCGATTATCAGACTCGGACTTCGGCTTTTTGAAGGTTTACCTGACAAATTAAGAGTTAGCAATCGTATGCCGCGACTGTCATGATATTGTGTTTTCTTATTTTTTGCACCCAACAGGTGCAACTTGCACGGTAAGATAAACCTCCTTGAGTACCTTTTTTATTATTTCTGGTTTATGATTGGACTGAGAGGACATGTCCAGACACGTTGTCCAGTGAAAATAATTCCTAGGTTTCAAAATAAGCATGCACAATTTTGACAAAAGCAGGTATAGTTTTGCGTAAATCCCTTTATATTTTTGGTTCTTTACTTTTCAAGACATTAAATGAGCATTCCGTCTGGTCTCTTCCCACTGTCGCGTGCCAAGCCAGCTGGCACGCTAGCAAGAGCATATGATTGAATTAATGCTCGCTGCGTGGTATCCAACTTGCGCCAGGCCACAGGCCATGGTGGTTCCCCATAGAGCCACATAATTTGTTTAGATTATACAGATGGCGACATATAAAATTATACATTTGCAGTATAATATGGCCGCACGGAACAATGAGTGTTCCGCTTATACTGGTTTATCATTGCTTGATTGGCCGTCATTCGTACTAGCTTTTGCTGCTGCTTTTTCGCTCGCGTTATTGTCAGGTTTAATCCAACGGGAACGTTTGACACTCGGGGATGTTGGAACTTCCCATTGGCGCAAGAATTTTCGAATCGGATCAGTAGTTTTGAAGATTACATTCAAACATACAAACTCACAGACTTCTAAACCAAACCCAGTGTAGATTTTTATAATAATAATAAACAAAATCTGTTCCCATCGGCGTCGTGGGCTGTAATTAAGACATGTGTTTTGTCTGCTCTGCCCGCTCTGGGTAACTCCCCTCATACAAACAAAGGCGGCGATGCATCACATGTGTGGACGCTTCTTGTACAACTAAGCACTATCAACATATCACTTGTTTGATATAACTTGTAAAATAAGAAATACCTACAGGAAAGCTTTTTTTTAAGTTAGACTAAAAAATAATATTGCCAATAATTTTTGCATTGAAACCTTTTATCAAAAGATGAAAGGTTTATTTAACGTATTTCTTAATTAATTTAATACTAACTTTCGTTAATTTTATATTCAATTTACGAACAATGAAATATTTTTTTTCGAGTTACGTCATCTTGTCGCAAACGAATCGCTCGTTTAATAAATACAAATAAAGTGTATAAGTCCATTCGAGTTTCAAGGTCGGGTACCGAAACTCCGCAGAATGACATGAGTATTTAAAAATGATAAATTAAACGCTTTTAGGTCCGTTGACCACAAAAAAACTTTTTTACAAAAAAAAAATAACCGACTTCCATAAAACACTAAAAAGTGGGAAATAATTTTAGTTTCGGAAGTCGGTGACTTGTTTGTTTCATTTACTTTAATGCCACCGACTTCAGAAACTAAAATTATTTGCCACTTTTTAGTGTTTTATGGAAGTCGGTTATTTTTTTTTTGTAAAAAAGTTTTTATTTTAGCCTTTTCAGTTCTGGTATCTCACTTTAATCCTAGTCAAGTATAATTTTTGGTGTCACCTTGTTTCGCAGACAGAAATTTGACAGAATTTCGTTTCCCAGAAAATGTTTCACATAATATTTAGTCCCCGTATTTTTATTTCAAATATTTTTGTTTCGACTACTATTTACTTGAATGAAAAATATTTTACAGAAACACAATTCAAAGAATTTTACAATCACATTTTATTATTTGACCAACTTATCAAACAGCAGAATTATTTTTCAACGAATATTGTTTGTTCGATGTATGTTTCCATGGTATTTTAATTCAACGAAATTAATAACCTTAAATTAAAATATTGTCTTTAAAAGTCAATATGTTGTACTACAAAAGTTAGTGACACAAACGAATGGCTGCAAAACAGACTCCACGTAGTCTTGCTTGCCCTACCCCTAGAGTGTAATTTAAGCCCGCGTAGGCGCGGAGGGATGAGGCGGCCCGCGAGTTGAGGAGCAGGTGGTTTCTAAAGATCGCCACCGCGGCTGAGGCTGGCCGGCTTGCCGGCCAGCAAGCCGAAGCTGCGGTGGTGAGCGTTAATACCATCTGCGACGATAAAATTGCGTGGGGCCGCCGGAGCCCCGCAGCGCCGGAGCCGTGACAGAAACCTTGCCTGTTGCATGTTACATGCTTGCATGCATGCTGCAAGTTGCATGGTTGCTTGCATGCATGCTGCAAGTTGCATGGTTGCTTGCATGCATGCTGCAAGTTGCATGCTTGCTGCATGCTGCATGCAACAGGCATGGACACCATTAGTGAGAATAACAAGATTGTTTTCCTGCTTGACAATAATTTACCCGCATTATTTTTGTGAACCCGGTGTTGTAATTTTGTAGGAGGGTATGTATTTTTCAAAGGTTTGAATTTTAGAAACTGTCAGTCGATTAAAATGTTATTCTTCGTAATAAGTTTTATGTGAAACAAACAATATGTGGATAAATAATATTTGATTTGTTATTCTATGATATGAATATTCTAACATTAAATTTTATTTGAAACAAAAATCGATGATTTAAATTTCTTCAAAGTAACTATTCTGCGTATTGATTATTCTATGAAATGATAATATGAGAAACAATTTATGTGAAACAAAATTCGATTAAACAATTAGCGATGAAACAACGCACAACCATAATTTTTACATTGTAACTAGACACCAGCACATCGTCCATACATACGACAAAGGACAAAATGCATAATAAAGAGGATGACTCAAAAAGTACCTCAGCAAAGATAATACAATTCATATGGCTCCACCGGGCAAGCTTCTCTACCAAATGAATGAAAAATCATCTAAATCGGTCCAGTAATCACGGAGAAATCGGTGTACATACGTGAAAAATTTACATATACAAAAAAAAAAAAAAAATGAAAACTATATGGCCATACTATATTAATTTTTTATGGGACCAAATGGCAGGTATTCCACATCAAACTAAAGAAGAATCACGCAAATCGGATCATAAATCTCAGCGTTATCGGTGGAAAGTGCATACCGTTACAATTCCAACAATTCCAACAAGCCCAAACACGCTAAGATTCATTGCCTTGTTATGGAGTTCCGAAGCCTGTCTCTTGGATTCATCATCAGATCTGATGGTAGAATGGTTCTTATTGGACGCAAATGCTTCACTTGTTGTAGAAAATACCAAAATCACTGTACGTTTTCATATAAAATTTGAAGAGTTCCCTCGATTTCGCCAAGATTCCATCATCAGATCCCGACTTGGTGACTATGGGACCATTTGGGAAGTATACCCTTTCTAACAAAAAAAGAATTTTCCAAATCGGTTGGCAAGCGACGGAGTAATGCGCGTAAAACATAAAAAAAAAAACAAAAAAAAAAAAATACAAACATCCGAATTGAGAACCTCCTCCTTTTTTAGAAGTCGGTTAAAAATATTTGTTTGTTAGTTTTATTTCGCCACTTCTAAAGATGATAATTCGAGACCATCACGACTGCGGAGTTTCACTAGCAAATTCAACTTGACCTTAGGCCCTACCACGAGCGCGCGGAGTACGTAACGTTAATACGATTTAATTGAAAATACTCGTTTCACAATATTATAATATTTTCATAATTTTAATAATTTATTCATATCTTGAATGATATTGAGTGTGCTTGTTGGAAACAGTTTTACTAAAATGCTATTAAGGATAATTTTATTGTATTTCAATTAAAATTAAATTATGTTTACACCGTGCGCTTTTATGACCATAATTCGAGAACTATAGCCAAATGCCTTTTAGTTGTTTGATGGATTTAAATAAGAATATAATAATTAAGTGTGAAATAAGGAACCCACTCTTATAAATTGGCTAAAAATAACGATCCATATTACGGGATTGGCCGATTAGAAACTAACTATATTGTTAAATTCAAAGTACCTATTGATCGTTATACATGACTGTTATACATGACTGAGGTGCTTTTGAGTTTCTGCACTCCTTTTTTGGTAAAAACCTACTTACCTATTTATTAACGGCTTGACGTTTTGTTAAAGTTGTGAGCAATTCTTTAACTTTCTGTTGAAATTAAAAGCTAATATGTGCAGTCCAGCTATAGGGTCAACAAAGCTAGTGATCGGAATCGCTCGCATCCCGACTTCGGGACTTCCCGACCAATTATTATCGTTAGCGCATAGTTTTCGGTCCACCCGAGCATTCCCGAACGAACGACGTTGAATATTCACAAAGCTTGCGCCTAAATTGTTTCTGGCATGTTTGAATATTTATAATTATGCGTACATAGTCTGATATTTTGTGCACTGACAGGCAGGCGTTTGCATTCATCGGTCTATATTTGGGAAACCTTATAAGCATCTGTGACGCGACCTATTTGCAAATGGCCGGCTTTCTGACGGGACTTTTAAAATTTCGTGTCGTTCGTTTATGTCATAGACGGTTAGGTCGTAGTCATATGTACATAGACACGCCTACTCTATTTTGTGTACAGTGTACTGATAATAAATAATCGAGATTATTTTCCTTTCAGACTCCAAAATTATTAAAAAAAAATGTCGTTAATTATCCAACATTAATGTCATTGCCATCGTAAGTGCGTTACGCAGCACTTACGCAATTACCCGCAGTCTACGATAAAAAAGTTGCTTACGTGTTGTGACTACCATTGCTTCAATTTAAATTGATTTTTAGCCACTATTCAACTGCTTACATATCTACAGGACCAACATTATAAACGCGAAAAAATAATGCGGTATCATACATTTGGGTCGAGTAGGTATTGATGATTTCTATGGGACAGCTGACAATTTTTTTAAACGAAACAGCCAAGCCATACTGATGTGTATGAAGCCAGCGCGCGCGCCGCGCGGGCCATGTGTTAGTAATAAACTGGTGTTCAAGCAAGTCGGTTGTTTCTTTTACGCGCTACTCCGCATACATATCATTGGCGACGAGGTGTACTGAACAAGTACCCACACGTAAAATAAAAAAAAAATGAACGCGTTCCTTGGGAATTTGTCTTCATTTGACCACAAGACCAGCGAATGGCAGATATATAAAGGAAAATTAACGCAGTTCTTGAAAATCAACGGTTTTAAAGACGATGTGAAGAGTGGAATTTTACTATGCCATCTTACGGAGGAGACGTATCGTCTACTACTAAACCTAGCATTTCCAAAGGAGCTGGAAACGCTGAGCTATAAGGACCTAGTGGAGTTACTCGACAGCCATTTCAAGCCAAAACAGTGCACATTTGTGGATAAAGCGAAATTTTTTGGTGCCAGCAGAACATCAGGCGAGACCGTTGGAGAATGGGCGGCGCGATTAAGAGGTTTGGCAACTTATTGCGACTTCGGCACCGCACTAGAAACGAACTTAAGAGATCGTTTCGTCCTCGGCCTGAGTGCAGGTCCAGAACGCGACAAGCTGTTCGAGCAGAACCCGTCGACGCTAACGTTGTCGCGGGCTATTGAAATGGCGGAGCAGGCTGCGTGTGCCAAGGAGGCAAAGGCCTTGTTAAGCAGCAGTTTTGAGGCCATCCCTATCAAGGAGGAACCAGTATACCGTGCGAACTTCCAGGGTCAAGCCAGCCGTGGACGTGGCGCAGGTGGAGCTGAAACAGCAACCCGCCGCGACACGGATCGCTGCGAGGTTTGCGGCATGAAAAACCATTGTAGTGAAAAGTGTCGTTATAAGGGTTATTCGTGTCAAAAGTGCGGTGTAAAAGGCCATTTAAAAAAAAGTGTGCGGTAATAAAAAAAACACAAGAGTGTATCATGTTGACACAAATGAAGGAAGTAGCGGTAACCAGCCCCAGGACAAGGGTTGTGAGGAGTGCCAGAACTTTAATATAAGGTACGCGGCTGATAAGCCTATTGAAATCGAATTAGTTTTAGGTGATCAATTTATTAAAATGGAACTAGATTCAGGATCGGGTAGCACTGTTATTTCTGATAAAATTTATTACAAAAAGTTTTTTCAATACCCGCTACAAGATTGCAATGTAAAAATGTGCTTGTACAATGGACATAAAATCTCTCCACTAGGAATGTTCACTACTAAAGCCAAATTTAATAATTTACAAAGAAATATTAAAGTATATGTAGTTAAGAATGGAGGTCCTCCATTGTTAGGTAGGGATTTCATGTCCGCCTTTAAATTAATACTAACAACTAACATCAACTGCTTAGTAAGTAGTGATAATGATGTACAGGAAATAATTGAAAAATATCCGGATCTATGGCGAGATGAGTTAGGGTCATTTAATAAATTTAAAGTTACCCTACAACTAAAAGAAAACTCTGTTCCAAAATTTTTTAAGCCACGCACCGTACCCTTTGCCCTAAGAGATAAGGTCGAACAAGAACTAGAGCGGTTAGTAGGTTTAGGTATTTTGGTGTCGATAGATCACGCGCAATACGCAACTCCAATAGTGCCGGTGTTAAAGGAAAACGGACAAGTCAGAATCGCGGGCGATTTTTCGGTAACATTAAATAAAGACCTTGTGATTGAGAAATACCCCTTACCCAGGATTGAAGAGGTTTTTGCTAAGATTGGAGGGGGCGAGCTTTACAGTAAAATTGATCTAAAAAATGCATATAATCAATTTATACTTGAAGAGTCATCACAGGAACTAACAGCTATTAATACTCATAAAGGTCTATACAAATATACACGTTTAGTTTACGGCCTAGCTAACGCACCCGCTATTTTTCAAAAGTCGATGGAAACACTATTAGCGGGAATAGACGGAGTCAGTGTCTGGCTCGATGACATATGTATTACGGGTCCTGATAGAAACTCGCACATTAAAAGGCTAACGGAAGTTTTAGGTAGATTAAGCGATGCCGGTCTACGTCTTCAAAAAGACAAGTGCGAATTTTTCAAGCACAGAGTACTTTACTTAGGGTATGTGATTAGTAAAGCGGGACTAATGACTAGTCCTGAGAAGGTCAAGGCAATATTAAGCGCCCCCGAGCCGACCAACGTCACCGAAGTAAAAAGATTTTTAGGCGTTGTTAATTACTATAGGAATTTTATTCCTAATGCTTCGTCAATACTCAGTCCTTTGCACGAACTACTACGGAGCGATGTGCCCTGGGAGTGGGGAGACCGGCAGCGGCAAGCTATGGTGGCAGTGCGCAGTGAACTAGCTTCGGAGCGCGTACTAGCGCACTTCGAGCCGACGGCGCAGCTCGTGCTCACGGTGGACGCAGGCCCGAGCGGGCTCGGCGCCGTGCTCTCGCAGCGCGGCCACGACGATGCTCATGAGCGACCGCTCGCATATGCATCTCGCTCACTTACCGCTAGCGAGCGAAACTATAGTCAGATACAGAAGGAGGCGACTGCTATCATATTTGGGGTGAAAAGGTTCCATCAGTATCTGTACGGTCGCAGTGAGCCATTCATTTTAAAAACCGATCATAGGCCTTTGGTTTCCATTTTTAATAACAAGACGGGTATACCGGTAACGACAGCTCTAAGACTACAGAGATATGCTATTATATTATCAGCTTATAATTATGTAGTACATTATGTATCCGGTGATAATAATTTAGTAGCAGATTATTTTTCTCGCGCGCCCTTACAATGCACAAACAAGTCGGCAGAAGCCGATAATAATGTAGATGTAGATACCTATTATGCGCTCAACTTTTTGAATGAAACATCGCCCGCTACTACGTCACGAGACATAAAACAGGCAACGGATAGCGACACGGTCATCCAAACTGTCACTAGGTACATGCAAAAAGGATGGCCTCGAAAAATAAATTGCAAGTCTGTTTTCCCATATTTACAGTGCAAGTCTGATTTGCAGTACGAGAAAGGCTGTCTTTTTAGGGGTCATAGAATAGTTATTCCATCTATACTGAGACATAAAATGCTACGAGAATTACACGATACTCATTTAGGTATAATTAAAACTAAAAGTAATGCACGAAGTAGGATGTGGTGGCCCGGCATAGATGGCGACATCGAACGTTGGATAGGCTCCTGCGCTACGTGTGCGAGCGTGCGGACCGCGCCGCCGCGCGACCCCCCTGCTCCCTGGCCCGCTGCCGCCGCCGCCTGGCAGCGCGTGCACATCGATTATATGACGGTAGGGCAGAGGGTATATCTCGTGGTTGTAGATTCTTACAGTAAATGGGTAGAATGCCTACACATGCATAACGGAACTACAACTAAGGCACTTATAACTAAACTCAAGGGAATTTTTTCAACGTTTGGCATACCGAATTTATTAGTATCAGATAATGACGCCAAGATAAACTCGGACGAGTTTAAGACATTTTGTTCTGCTAATGGCATCAAGTACATGACGACGCCCATTTATCATCCGCCCAGTAATGGTCAAGCCGAAAACTCGGTAAGAACATGTAAAAAAATGCTAAAATGTATTATAAAAGATAATTTACCGTTGTATCAAATCAATGAATTATTGTTAGGCTATTTGTTTACTTATAGGAATACCGTGCACTGTACCACTGGGAAAACACCAGCAAAGTTAATGTTTGGTAGAAATCTACGAACACGTCTCGATTTAGTTGTACCATCAAGCGAAGCTATTCACGACGAAACTTCGGCGGAGCCCGGGAAAAGACAATTTATGACTGGTGATGTGGTTTGGACCCGATGGTACAGCGCACGGAAAGAAACATGGCAGCTAGGGATAATAAAACATAGAATAGGTAATAAAATGTACAAAATTTATATAAATGACTTAAAACATTACTGTATAAGGCATATAGATCAGTTACTGAAGTATAAAGGTAGTAATCAGCCCACAGACATAACAGATGTTAAGGTGCCCCATCAGCGTCAGTCGCCCGACATTTCAAGTAAAACTAGTTCAAATCAAAATACAGCATTACCAACAGTAACTAGCGAGCAATTGGCTATGAGTTCACCTGTGGCAACTGAAACTAATGTCGCACCAGTAACACCACATGCGGAATGTGTCGCAGAGGATGGTGAGGGGGACGAGTGGGGTGATTGTGAGGTGTTGGAGAGTGAGGGAGGTGACGCTGATAATTTAGCATCACCGCCGTCACCGGCAGTGCAGCCCGAGGTATTTGGATCTGAGAGCAATCAGTCCGTAAGTACGGCTGAGTGCGATGTTGACGTACCGCGCGTACCATCACCCTCTCTCTCGCGCCCAAAGCGCAATAGGAAGATGGTAGACTATAAGAAATACTTTTAACGGTTTTGTTTTGTTTTCAGATTTTTAATGTTAGATTAATTAGTTTTAAAAGGTTTTATTTCATATATTGTCACCAGGTTTCAAAATCTAAGTGTGGAGGAGTGATGTGTATGAAGCCAGCGCGCGCGCCGCGCGGGCCATGTGTTAGTAATAAACTGGTGTTCAAGCAAGTCGGTTGTTTCTTTTACGCGCTACTCCGCATACATATCACATACATTTTTACTGATATGTAGAATTTGTGAAGTTAGGGTCGGTAGAGTTAGGCCGTGTAGATTCAGAAGCTTGGCTCTACATGAGATCTGATATCTTTTTCACAGGGCTAACCTTATGTGGTCGTCTTGGCAATATTTTACATGAAATGTTTTTGGTGGGATTACACATTTTAAAAAGTTTCTCATAAAAAAACAGAGCTTGTAGCTACCGACCTCTACCACAAAAAAAAACACAGTAATTGGAAAAAAAACATCCAGCCAGTAGGTCAACGAAATAGGACATCGCCCACTGGGAACAAATAAGGAAAAGATGAGATTAAAAACATGCAGTTCAAAATTGTGGCAGAAAATGATATTTGCAAAGAAACTTTCATATCCGTTGGTGGGAAGCTACGGCGAACGAATTCAACTGTTTTAATGAAGCCGTAATCTGATGACACGATACGAGTGATGGAATTAAGGGAACGTTGCAGAATTAAATTAACGTTTTAAACCAGTCAGCCGATTTGTGTTATTGCCGATATCGTACAACAAATGTTGCGATGCCGTTTGCGACTGTATAACATGACTCCGAAGCTCAAAATACCGATGTACGGTATACATAAAGTTCGTAAGTACGAATTACGTTAGTCAGAAAGTACGCTATGACGAATTACTTTACTCATAATGTTCGTCACTCCGATGTACATTACTCCGAAAGTTGGTACGACTAATTACGTTAATGCGAATATTCATCATCGAAATCTAATATCTATGGTACTTCGAAAACTTGCTAGGACGAATTACTTAAACTGTACGCATTAGTGCCACGCGGTATTCCACGCGGTGTATTATAAAGAAAGGAATAAAACGTATTTATTTGTCTCGCACAGGACAAAACAAAATGAATTCAATAACAGTAAAAAAATTACAAAGTAGACAAAATAAAAAGTGAAATAAAATTATAGGTACATTACATACAGTACGACGCCAAAAGGCCCCTATCTCAGCACAGGGCCTGAAAGATTTAAAAAATGTCACAGCACTGGTATTCTGAAAGGGCTCCAAAGTGATGCCACGCCATTTTGGCATTCTGGCTCACACTCTCCCAGAGGGGAGGTATCACAGCAGTGGGAACTATACAGGCCGGTTATGATGATGAATATTGTGATAATGTCCACCATATTTTCGTATTTTTAGTTCGAAACGTTGCATTCATAAATAAACTGTAAAACAACGCAAGAGCTTTTCTGCTTTCACGCATTTTCCTTCATGAGCAAACAATTAAACTCTCATACACAAACAGCGGGACCCGGAACAACTATCAGTAGGCCATACAAAAATTTGTTCCGTGCGGGAATCGAGCCCGCGACACGCAGCGCAGCAGTCAATCGTTAAGCCACTGCGCCAACCGTGCCGTCACACTCGAAGATTGCGTAGTAGGAAATTAACAATTCTGGCCTCCCAGTAGTTTGTGATACTATACTACCCTTGTTTCACTTTCACATTACCTATCTATTTGTCTTTGCCAATTTCCCTAAAAGTAATCTCCGAAAAAAAAAACCTGTTAGTTCTACAGTTGAACTAGTGGGAACAAACCCTACCGTAGAACTGTTTAGTAGAACTACTGGGAATGATCCTTATTAGCAACCCTTAGTTTTTACACGAATGCCCAAAAAACAGTGTTATAATATTCTTTGTTCACGATAATGATACGTATAAGTATCTACATAGATAAAATAAAAAATAAAAACGAACGCAAGGTCAAACAAATTAAATTATACAGCAGTACTTACGAGTAACTTTTGCCTTCTAGAGTAACACAATCCACAAGCAGAATAAAAATACAAAAAATAATAAAGCGTGTCATTGTTAAGTAAGAGTGGCACGCGCCCATTACGAAGGGGTGGGTTCCATGATAGGGGTGAGAAATAATTCCCACGGAATATTGCGACCCTTTACATTTCCATGGATTACTTGTGTTGCGAATTGATGGTCTATTTAAGGATTCTGCTTGCAAATATGGTTGGTTGGTGGTTAAGAATAATAGTATGTGCTTTTGAATTTAAATAGTCACTTATACAAGTTGTTGTTTTGCATCCTCGTCAAAATTCGGGAGGTTGTCACAAAAGATATAAATAATCAATTAAAATAAAAACTTTTTTACAAAAAAATATATAACCGACTTGACAAGTGTTTTTTTTTTAAGTCGGTTATATTTTTTCGTAAAAAATGATTTTATTTTACTCATTTCAGTTATGGTATCTCACATAAATCCTAATCTAGTATCATTTTTAACCGACTTCTAAAAAAAGAGGAGGTTCTCAATTCGGATGTTTGTATTTTTTTTTTTTTTTATGTTTGTTCGCGCATTACTTCGTCGCTTGCCAACCGATTTAGAAAATTCTTTTTTTGTTGGAAAGGGTATACTTCCCAAATGGTCCCATAGTCACCAAGTCAGGATCTGATGATGGAATCTTGGCGAAATCGAGGGAACTCTTCAAATTTTATAGGAAAACGTACAACGATTTTGATATTTTCTACAACAAGTGAAGCATTTGTGTCCAATAAGAACCATTTTACCATCAGATCAGGCTTCGGAACTCCATAACAAGGCAATGAATCTTAGCTGTGTTTGGGCTTGTTGGAATCGTAACGGTATGCACTTTCCAGGTGTACCAATAATAAGTTTAAAAAAAAAAAACTGTTTTAACCGACTTCTATAAGGAGGAGCTTATCAATTCGATTAGTTTTCTTTTTATGTATGTACACCGATTACGCTGAGATTGATGATCCGATTTGCGTGATTCTTCTTTAGTTTGATGTGGAATACCTACCATTTGGTCCCATAAAAAAATAATATAGTTTGGCCATATAGTTTTCATTTTATTAAAAATTTTGTTATATGTAAATTTTTCACGTATGTACACCGATTTCTCCGTAATTACCGGACCGATTTAGATGATTTTTCATTAATTTGGTAGAGAAGCTTGCCCGGTGGAGCCATATGAATTTTATTATCTTTGCTTAGGTCTGGTGTCTAGTTACAATGTAAAAATTATACTTGACTAGGATTAAAGTGAGATACCACAACTGAAAAGGCTAAAATAAAAACTTTTTTACAAAAAAAAAATAACTGACTTCCATAAAACACTAAAAAGTGGCAAATAATTTTAGTTTCGGCAGTCGGTGACTTGTTTGTTTCATTTACTTTTTTGCCACCGACTTCCGAAACTAAAATTATTTGCCACTTTTTAGTGTTTTATGGAAGTCAGTTATTTTTTTTTTGTAAAAAAGTTTTTATTTTTTACATTGTAACTAGACAGACACCAGCACATCGTCCATACATTACTACTAAGGTTAAAATGCATAATTGTTGTAATTTCTAGGAAAATACGGCTTAAAAGTTGTGAAAAAATTTTATTGCTAGTTGTCATTACAACGGATAGAATAAGAAGCATATTTAAACTAGTATTTTCTTCTTAAGCTGAACATGTTACCAGAGAGGTTTAATAGCTACAAAATAGTATGCATTTACAACATCCGCCCTCAATTAAAACTCTCCAAAAAAAAAAAAAGAATACCACATTATCAAAACCTATGCTAAATCTAAACCAGCTACACATCTTTTATGTGCAATACGTCCTAACGGTTTTGTTAGCATATCAGCAAAATTCAAATCTGATCTGACGTATTTAATATCTATAATACCGTCAGATACCTTCTCCCGTATAAAGTGATATCTTGTATCTATATGTTTCGTTCGCTCGTGATGGACAGGGTTGTGCACTAAACTTTGTGCACTCTGACTGTCGTTAAACAAAGTAACAGTATCGGACTTACCGGTTATTTCGGATACAAATCGTCTTAGATAACACGCCTCTTTAGCCGCAGCGGTTAGTGCCATATACTCCGCCTCAGTAGATGACAGAGCAGTCGTCTGCTGCTTTTTAGCTTGCCACATTACAGGACCTCCAGCCAGCGTAAAATAGTAGCCAGTATATGACTTTCGGTCCATGCTACAGTTAGCCCAATCTGCGTCCGTGTATCCCTTTAGGTACTCTCCACTCTTTCTGTAAGTAAGAGCATAATCCATTGTACCTCTCAAATATTGCAACACTCTCTTTGCTGCTAGCCAATGTTCTTTATTGAACTTTGTGTTGAACTGACTGAGATAGCTCGTCACAAATGCTATGTCAGGGCGAGTGTTTACTGCCAAAAACATAAGGGATCCAATTAAACTTTGAAATGGATACTCGTCTTCTCCATTTCCAGTACTCAGCTTCTTCAGGGTTGATGGAGTCTCAACCGTCTTGCACATATCCATACCAAATTTTTTCAGCAAACTTGAAATAAATGTTTTTTGACTAACCTTTACTTCACCATCGTCGCTTCTATGGATATTTAATCCGAGATAATATTTTAATTCTCCCAGAACTTTTATTGAAAAAATATTTTTCAGGTCATGTATGACAATGTCAAATGTCATTTCATTTTGGTAAAAAACAATAATGTCGTCGACAAAATCTGCCAATAAGACTAACTCTTTACCAAAAAGTTTCCTATATACGCATGGTTCCGAAGGAGTTTTTTCAAAACCTAATTTCAACAGTGTTTTATCCAACATCTTGTTCCATGCTCGCGGTGCTTGTTTGAGCCCGTATAAAGATTTCTGCAGCAGACAAACTTGAGCTTCTTGTCCTTTCTTTACGAAACCTTGAGGTTGTTCCATAAAAACTTCCTCTTCAAGATCTCCATTTAGAAAAGCTGTATCAACATCCAAGTGTCTCATTTTTAGGTCCATTTCTACAGCTAAAGCAAACAATGTACGGAGTGAAGAATGACGAACTACAGGGGCAAATGTTTCATTATAGTCAACACCTTCCACTTGTCTGAAACCTTTAACCACTAGTCTTGCCTTATACTTCATAATATTTCCGTCAGCATCCATCTTTAACTTATAGACCCATTTTGAAGGTATGACCTTATTTCCATTGGGTCGGTCAACAAGCTTCCAGGTTTTTAATTTTAACAAAGAATTGTGTTCATCAGTCATTGCCAAATGCCATCTATCAGCATCATTTGAATTAACTGCCTCGACATAATTCTCCGGTTCAATAATCTCTTCAGCAAATACCTTAGACGTAAAGAAATCAGGTTGTTTACGAATCCTAGTAGGATATCTGCTTACTTGCTGATCCACAGCTCGCTCTATCCGTTCAGGACTTGTAGGATCCTCTGATTCTGCTGAATTATAATCATTTTCATCATCACTACATACAGAATTATTTTCTTGACGAACTTCATTCTCATCCTGCTGCTGTTGTTCATCAATCAAAATTACTGGTTCCGTTTGCACAGATTCAACAGCATTTCCTTTTAATTGTGAAAAATGATTTTCAAAAAATGTTACATCTCTCGACTTCTGTATGCTTCTTGGATTTGAAGAATCCCTGAAATAATAACCATTTCGATCTTCTGAGTATCCAACAAAGATTACTTCTTTAGTCTTCAGATCAAGTTTCTTCCGTTGACAAGCGGGAACTTGTATAAGTGCTCTACACCCAAACACACGCAAATGGGTCAAATCACCCTTATTCCCATTCCATTTTTCAAAAGGTGTTTTACTTTCTAGAGCCCGATGTGGTGACCTATTTTTTAAGTATACAGCAGTCTTGAAGGCATCTTCCCAGTACGCTTTGGATAGCGAACTCTGAGCTAACATGGACCGTGCTTTTTCCACGATGGAACGATTGGTCCTTTCTGCTACTCCATTTGATTGAGGACTATACCCTACTGTAGTCTCATGCGTCACTCCTCTTGTAGCTAAGTAATCCGCAAGCTCTTTATTGACATACTCCTTTCCACAGTCAGTTCTCAATCTCTTGATTTTAGCGCCGGTTTGTCTTTCCACTAATGCTTGAAAAATACAAAACTTTTCCTTAACTTGTGCTTTAGAAGCAATGAAGTACGGATAGATCATCCGCGAAAAATCATCTATGAAAATAAGAACATACTTATTACCTTGGAATGATGTCTCAGACATTGGTCCACATAAATCTGAGTGGATCAATTCTAGCTTTGAGGTAGCTTTCTTGTACGCAATCGTCTTGAAAGGTTTTCTCGCCTGCTTGCCTTCAACACAGGCAACGCAACTCGATTTATCTATTTTAGTATAATCTATACCTACGTGAGAATTCTTTAATTGGTTCATACCAATGCGACATAAGTGACCTAACCGTTTGTGCCATAACAGGTACCTGCTCAACGAGTCAGAGTGCACTTCGTACGCCAGATTTTGGAGGGAATTAGTTGTACAATCGAGAGTGTACAGTCCACCACTAGCCGAACCATGTAGAATCGCCTCACCTTCAAAAGAAAAATCATTATCTCTATAAAAACTACAACCATTTTTATCAAAAAGTACTACAAAACCTTTGTCTACGACTTTCTTGACAGAAATCAAATTATTAGTAAGTTTAGGTACATACGCAACATCTTTGATGCTATTTACCACATTACACACAGTGTTAATAGATATGTCTCCAATACCACCACAGTCGATCTTCTCACCATTGGCAACAGTAACAGTGCTACCTTCTAATGGTTTGATGTCCTTGAACCAATCCCGTCTAGGAGTCATGTGTTTTGATGCTCCAGAATCAATAAACCACTTATTTATCTCCAAACACGAAGAACCAAGAGCACTAAAAGAAGTCTCCTTGTCTGATGAACTAACGCCTTTCTTTACCTTATTACGTAGAGGGCAGTCAGGCCGTTTGTGTCCAGGCTTGTTACATTCATAGCATACAATTGGTTTCTTCTTTTTTGTTTTATGAACATCAATGTCAGATCGATTTTTCAATTGAAAAGCTGCATCACTTTCTGTGGAGTCAATCTTTGACATTTCATTCAGTAGCTTTCTTTTAACTAGCTCGGTACTTACTTCTACATTGCTATTCTCCAATGCCATTATTAGAGGCTCGTATTTCGAAGAAAGACCTCCTAATAAGATCGCAGCAATCGAAGCATCTTCAATTACCTTGCCGATGTCAGCCAAATCTTGTGCAGTACTCAAAACAGAGTTAATGTACATTTCAATATTTTGAAAATCATTCAACGAGAGCCTATATAACTTTCTCTCTAAAGTCAACCTTCTGCCCATGCCTTTATCTTCATAAGCATCTTGCAATGTCTTCCAGGCCTCTAGAGCAGACTTTGCACTTCTAATATGCGTTATTGCAGAGCCATCTACTGTTAAGCAAATTTTTGCTAGTGCTCTCTTATTATTTCGAGATTTTACCTGTTCCGAGGTGGCATCTCCTTCATCGTACCCATCAATTGTGCACCACAAATCTTCATGAATTAAATAGTTCCTCATTTTAAACTTCCACGAAGGGTACCCTTCTCTATTAGATAGGAGAAGCGAGGGTATTGTTGATGAAGACCATCTGACCGCTCCAGAATCACCACTGGACATCTCGAAAATAAAATTTTACGAATAATTCAACTTCACAATATAACCTTTTACACACTATTTGTAATAAGATTAACTGTATTTCCTATGACATTTTCGTGCTGATAACGTGTTGTAATTTCTAGGAAAATACGGCTTAAAAGTTGTGAAAAAATTTTATTGCTAGTTGTCATTACAACGGATAGAATAAGAAGCATATTTAAACTAGTATTTTCTTCTTAAGCTGAACATGTTACCAGAGAGGTTTAATAGCTACAAAATAGTATGCATTTACAACAATAATAAAGAGGATTTCTCAAAAAGTACTTAAACTAAGATAATATCATATGTATGGGCCCACCGGGCAAGCTTTCTCTAGCAAATGAATGAAGAATCATCTAAATCGGTCAAGTAATCACGGAGAAATAGGTCTAACTACGAGTTTAGCGCTGTATTTAAAATCACTCAGTTACTGACAATCGTTTGAAGATGACAAAGACAGTAAGCATTTTAAATACACTCAGCGCTAAATGCTCTTCGTGACTAGTGCAAACGGGCCTAGAATAAGTATCTTTTTCAAACTGTTTGATGCACTCTTAGTTAGCTTCCGCATCATTTAGCAGGCAGTTCGCGCAAGAACCATAATGTCGATAATGAAAGTCAGTTTTGCAAACACAGAGTGGACGTTCGCACGAAGTACTACTACAGGCCTTTATGAAGTCAATAGCAGAATTGGCAGGGCGGCACTTAACAATAGATTCGTCGCTTTGTGCGATACGGCAGAGGGCTCTGCTGAGCAGCACTCAATTCAATTTCTCGTGCTTACAGGATTGAATCTCAAGATTCATACTTCATCATCTGCCTAGCCTTTTCCTATGTTTGGGTCGGCTGCCAGTCTAAGAGGATGCAGCTGAATACCAGTATTTTACATGGAGCGACTGCCTATCTGACCTCCACAACCCAGAGTACTTAGTACCCCTTGGTAAGACTGGTTGTCAGACTTTCGGGCCTCTGACTACTTAACGACTGTCAGAATCTAAAAATGACTGCTGGAACTAACGATTTAACGTGCTTTCCTAAATAAGGAGGAAATTCTGTATGTAATGTATGATCACGCGTCCACGGACGAACCTTGGCCGGCATTGGGCAAGCTTGGCTTAACCTAACGATCGACTCGAGCCGAATTATTTTACCACGAACTGGTGGCGTACCATGACGTCTTAAAACATTATTGTTCCATTCTTATTCCAGAGTGAAAAAGAGACGGAGCTATACAGGTCGTCTACCTCCATCCCTTTCCCACTCTGGAATAGGAATGGAACAATAATGTTTTAAGCGTCATAGTAACCCCCCCGCTCACAAGATTAATATTTGTGACCTCATGATTTTGTAGAATCTAGGCGGTAATAGCGCCCGAGACTATGATTCTACATAAAATAAGCATATTATGTCATAGTCTCTCGATCTTCATTTGTTTTGCCGATTATTATTTAGGCTATGTAACAGTAAGATAAAAAGATTGGAATCAAAATATAATGTAATTCACGACCGTTTCTTTAATTACTCTTATCAAGGAGCTTCTATGTACTTAAATGACTAACGTTACTTTGCAATAAGTTTTGAAAGTAGGTAACTTTTCTAATGCATCCTTCAAAAGGTTGACATCAAATAAATCAGACCCAAACTTTTCCCGAATAACCTTCCCCGGAATGAAATAAAATTATATACGGCCGTTTCGTTCAAGAATATTTTAATAAAATCAAAAATATATTTCTAGGCCCAAGTTTCATCAGCTAAGTGCTTACCTCACCAATATTTTTTTACAAATTTATGTTATTAACGTGGCGATATTAAATGGAAATTCATTTTGTTCCTATATTTCTGCTGATATAGTAATTATCAGGGCGTAAGGCGTAACAAATTAATTAAATCAACATGAACGGCATGTTATGATGTATTTTTAATCCCGATAAGGATATTAATCACGCTCCTAGTTTCGCTGTAAAAATGGAAAATGTTTCAACTTCCGTGAGTTATTACTTGCGCTGCATAAAATGGTTTTATTTGGTGACTAGGTTCTTAATTAGTAGTATTTTGATCTTGTTTTTATACTTTACTAGCTGCACCCCGCGGTTTCACTCGCGACCGGGCTAGTAGCTTATGTGTTAATCCAGGGTATAAGCTATCTACATACCAAATTTCATGCAAATCCGTTTAGCCATTGCGGCGTGAAGCAGTGACAAACATACAAACATACACACACACTCACAAAATTTCGCCTTTATAATATTAGTGTGATTGTACACAAAATTAAAAGATAAATATACAAATCACAATACAAAGATTATGTATGTATGTACAACGGCGAGCTTAACCCAGAATTGTTTTTTTTTCACAGCAAACCTTTCTTTTGTTTGCGAGATTTGGAAAAGAGGATATACTTATGTGCACAAAAAGTACGTTTAAAAAACAAAATTAACTTATTTAATAAACCAAACTAAAAAAAAACATTCAATACAGGGTGTAACGGAAAGAATTATCTGCTGCCCTATACAAAATTTTAATACCTATTCAACCCAAATGTATGGGGTAGTTGATATTTTTTTCGATATTACGACGTTTGTCCGATGGAGAAACATGTTCAGTTTGATGGTCTGACGCACACCCTTCAGTATGTATTGTAACAAACTTGCTTATTCCTTGATGAAAGGAGTAAACAGATTTATACATTAAAAAAGTAATTAGGGGAAAATGAATTTAATAAATGATGAAATGAAAAATACAATAAATTAGTACAAAAGTGAAGGGCAGGTTAACCGAGAACGTTTTAAATATCTCCGCAAATCTCTGAGCGTGATAGTAACTGAAGACAAACTTGCAGTCGTAGAAAGCTGGCTTGATTAAGATGAGCTTGACCACGACGAACTTGATGCAGGGCGATTTGGTAGGACCCACCAGCAGACACGTACCGCCCAATGCCAGGCTCGTCAGCTCGAAGAGCAGCTTCCAGCAGACAGGTAATGAGCCCCAGTGCCAGGCTCGTCAGTTCGCAAAGCAGCTTCCAGCAGACAGCAACAGCCACGGCAGCACTAAACGAAGGCCGCTCTTTGACTCCACCAGGCTGTGCTCAAAACTCAAGATATGACAGATCTTGACTCCAAACTAGACTTAGCTGTTTTCTTGATTTTAGACTATACTGATTTCTCGTGTCCAGACTGAACCGACTCTTAACTCCAGACTAGCACCAGGGCATCTATCAGAAATCCCTTTTATACCCTGATCTTCCGTTTCTTTTCTTCCAATCATTTTTTTAGATTCAAAACTGCTGCGCTCTAGTAAGACGCAACCTGCCAGTATTAAAAACAGCCAGTAACAATGGTCAAAAACCCTGCACATAATATTTTTAGAAATATAACTCAGAATATCTTTACACAGCAATTATTCGCTATTAAATATAAAATACAATAATTGAACTCACGAATTGATAATAATTTTTAGTAATAATATATATAATCTTAATGAAAACTTCTTAAAGAGTTTGGCTGGTAACAATCAAAAATAAAAGTAAATGACATCTGACAAATATGCTTGAAGTAAACATGTCACAACAAAGGATTAGAAAATATTTATAAAAATGAAATAAAAATATGAATATGGATGATTAAGTGTGAGTATAAAGTATCTGTAGTAAGCAGATACTATATTTCCCCAACGACCCCGAGAAAATTTTTGGCCTAGAACAAAAATTTTGGTAAGGTTAAAGTATTACAGCATTCACAAAACTTTCATAACTCATTCAAACATACCGACATCTTACGAAGTTAGGCCAGGTAGGATTCACATTCAATGATCACTACTCCACCTGATAAATCAATAACAGTAGGCTTATTTTTGGAGTTGTAATCCGCTCGCGTCTAAAACCCATAATAAGATGAAAAATAATAATAAGGGATCCACCCCAATCAACTTTTAGAGTTGAAGATTAGCGAAGGCTTATTTTAAGGAAGTCGCAACCCGCTTCAGTCAACTTTTAGAGTTGAAGATTAGCGAAGGCTTATTTTAAGGAAGTCGCAACCCGCTTCAATCAACTTTTAGAGTTGAAGATTAGCGAAGGCTTATTTTAAGGAAGTCGCAACCCGCTTCAGAGTCAACTTTTAGAGTTGATAAGAAAATAGTTATACCAACTTATAGTACAGTTAGTATAATAGAAGGTTAGATAACTTGTACCTAAAAGCACTTCAAAGAGTTATCTGATAAGAACAGATATAGAAGAAGATTAAAAATAATCTTTTAATGGTTTAAGAACCAATGAATGAACAAAGAAAATAAAACCTATAGAGTTTAAATAGACCGAATAAAACTCTACAGTTAGAAGAAGGGAAGAAGAAGATGAGTCATGAGTAAGTATAAGATAAAAAAGTTAAAAATAAAGTAGATAAAATTAAAAGGGAGAGAGAGAGTCAAGAGAGTCTGAGTTATTATTAAGAAGGACGCAAACAGCGCCAATAATAGTTCGAGCCCACGACACTAAACCTTTTTTGATGAGATTCATAGAAGATATAGATAAATATATGAATTAAGTGTTTAAGAGTATAAGTAGAGATTTAGTGATGTAATATGATGAAAATAGTTACCAAATATAATCTCTTGTGGAAGTTGTTTTAGAATTTAGGGAATATGTTTAAGATCAAGACTTGATTTTGCGTTAGGCGCCAAAATGTAACAAACTTGCTTATTCCTTGATGAAAGGAGTAAACAGATTTATACATTAAAAAAGTAATTAGGGGAAAATGAATTTAATAAATGATGAAATGAAAAATACAATAAATTAGTACAAAAGTGAAGGGCAGGTTAACCGAGAACGTTTTAAATATCTCCGCAAATCTCTGAGCGTGATAGTAACTGAAGACAAACTTGCAGTCGTAGAAAGCTGGCTTGATTAAGATGAGCTTGACCACGACGAACTTGATGCAGGGCGATTTGGTAGGACCCACCAGCAGACACGTACCGCCCAATGCCAGGCTCGTCAGCTCGAAGAGCAGCTTCCAGCAGACAGGTAATGAGCCCCAGTGCCAGGCTCGTCAGTTCGCAAAGCAGCTTCCAGCAGACAGCAACAGCCACGGCAGCACTAAACGAAGGCCGCTCTTTGACTCCACCAGGCTGTGCTCAAAACTCAAGATATGACAGATCTTGACTCCAAACTAGACTTAGCTGTTTTCTTGATTTTAGACTATACTGATTTCTCGTGTCCAGACTGAACCGACTCTTAACTCCAGACTAGCACCAGGGCATCTATCAGAAATCCCTTTTATACCCTGATCTTCCGTTTCTTTTCTTCCAATCATTTTTTTAGATTCAAAACTGCTGCGCTCTAGTAAGACGCAACCTGCCAGTATTAAAAACAGCCAGTAACAATGGTCAAAAACCCTGCACATAATATTTTTAGAAATATAACTCAGAATATCTTTACACAGCAATTATTCGCTATTAAATATAAAATACAATAATTGAACTCACGAATTGATAATAATTTTTAGTAATAATATATATAATCTTAATGAAAACTTCTTAAAGAGTTTGGCTGGTAACAATCAAAAATAAAAGTAAATGACATCTGACAAATATGCTTGAAATAAACATGTCACAACAAAGGATTAGAAAATATTTATAAAAATGAAATAAAAATATGAATATGGATGATTAAGTGTGAGTATAAAGTATCTGTAGTAAGCAGATACTATATATAGTATATACCCTATTCGTTACACACTGTATAAAGTAAGTTTTAATTTCTAATTCCGCACTCTACGTGGAATTTGGCACAAAACAATATAGTTATTTACCCAGTAGTGCGTGAATTCAGGCTGTGGATGATGAGCTTTAGAATTTTCCTTTATTTTACAAAAACATAAACACATAATATCACGCCTGTAATCACTGACGGGTAAGTCAGAGGTCTACCAATAGTACACCCACATTTTACCAGATATGTTGAAGTCCCATGTAATAGGGGCGAACCAATTGCCATCAATCAGGCACAAATCCAGACTCCGTGGCTGCTACTGAGAAATTCCTGGCCGTTTTTTTCTTTTTTTTAACCTTTCCTTTTTCTTTACTTTATGCTTTTGAAAACAATAACCAATTTCCATTAGTGTCCAGAATGGTTTACCTGATTTTATTAAGAATATATATGCGGCAGTTTACTTACATCATACCTTACGTCTCAAACAAACGAAAACCTAACACCAAAGTCCCAATTTATTCAATTTTACCGTCATTTGTCTGCGCATAACAATGTTCTCTGCAGGCTGCCATTATTCGCGTTGCTGGAATGACGTCACCAGAATTAGAACATCTGCGGACTGGGGCCTGCAATCTCATGATACGAAGTACAGTCAAGCAGTGATTTTCTGCTACTGTATTGATACAAAATTATTCAACGAATTTATTATTTCGGATAACAAACCATTATAAAAAGGTGTTAATCGCCAAATTGCAGACGTTATCCCGTATAAGATAAAAAAAGGAAAAAGGAGCGCTGGCTAAATTACAACAGCCGCATGGGTCGATCTTTAAGGTTAAGTCGTGCTTGCCGAGGTTGATCCGTGGATGGGTAACCATAATTACATAACGAGTTTCCTCCGTGCCTCGGAAAGCACGTTAAGCCATTGGTCTCGGCTGTCATTTGTAGATCTTTGACAGTCGTTACGAGTAGTCAGAAGCCAAAAGTCTGACATCCAGTCTTACCAAGGGGTATCATTACCCAGTTACTGGGTTGTGGAGGTCAGATAGGCAGTCGCTTCATGTAAAATACTGGTACTCAGCTGCATCCGGTTAGACTGGAAGCCTGGGGTCGGCTTCCAGTCTAACATGAGATAGTTTGGAAAAGGCTTGGCAGATGATGATCCCGTTTAAGGTGGAAGAGACACCGACGCCAAAACGCTTATCACGTATTCAGTGCAAATCATTTAACCCGGGGGACATATAAATTATTCAGCGGGTAATTAAAAAAATCTGCTGCTCAAAATACAAGTTGTTGTTTTGCATCCTCGTCAAATTCCAGGAGGTAACTATGCTAATGATTCTCGTCCCGCATCAATAATAAAATGGGTAGGTAATTTTTCTTTTTTTTCTTTTTTACGGAAATCGGTAAGTGTGAAAACCACCCGTGTTTTAAAAGCGGGCCGTCTGATTCTCGCCCTATAACTGCGCTTCCACACATTCAAACAATCTCAAACATTTATTCGATAATTTCTTATTCTCTAAGCCACGTTAAGGGGGTTATTCTGAAATACTGACATACTCAAACAACCAAAAATCTCAGCGTTTTTTAATAACTAACTAGGTACCCTATTTTTAATTGATTATTTATGTCTTTTGTGACAACCTCTTGAATTTTGACGAGGTTGCAAAACAACACCTTGTATTTTGACCGTGTAGGTATTATAGTTTTGTAGGAAACAGCTACTGCTCGCGACTGTACTAGCGGCTATGGCCGATTCTGTCTGTACTATCTCCCACTCTTGATGCATTGCTTTAGTCTTCACTCCACGTTAAAAGCTTCGTATAACTTTGTTACTTTTGTATTGAGTCGGCGCGCGGCGGAGCTTTAACCGCAATTTTGTATTATGTTAGGTGTTTCGCTTTGTTCAAATGGAAATTTGGAATTTCTGAAAGTGACTGCTGGATGTGATGTTGGCTTGCGGAATTTGAATGCGGTTTAGAAGCCATACTTTATATAAGTATGGCAAGTTGGAATGAATGAATGTATGATTGACGACACGGTTGGCGCAGTAATTGAGCGATCGACTGCTGCGCTGCGTGTCGCGGGTTCGATCTCCGCACGGAAAAAATATTTGTACAGCCTACAGATAGGTGTTCCGGGTCTGATTGTTTGTGTATATGAATATTTAAATGTTTGTAAACGCACCCACGACAGGAGAAATTCCTAGTGTGGGGCAACGTTTTTTAAAAACAAAGAAAGATGATTTTTGTGTTTTTTCGATAAAATAACCTAAACCAATTTAAAACTACGTGTCAGAGTACCTACCAAAAGAAATTGCTTGGCAGTTCTTGTCATTTAATTTCTTGCAAAGACTCAACAATTCTTTTTAATAGTCTTGATTCAACGATATCACCTTTTAAGCATACGTAAAACGGATTAATGACATGACCTTTTCCAGAATTGGTTTAGAGTTTTAGGTTGAACAAGAGGCAACAAAAAACCCCGTTACACTCTGATTCTAAATCAAAAAAATACAGCGCCCATAAAAAAATATTCTCCACCGCTTTTAACTGTTATGAAAATCAGTACAACTTGACAAACAGCAAGTGACTTCGCAAAGAAATACACAATGCTTATTTCAGGCACCACTGAAGCATTTCATGAATAAACTGTTATTTGTTGCGTTGGTAGCCCAAGCACGTCCGACTTCGGACTTGCTTGTTTCTGCTGCAATGTCTAATGCATTCCTAATATTAAAGATTATATCCGCGTTATTGGACGCAGCGGAAACTTTATCGGAAGTGTTGGAATTATTGACTCGGTTATTGTGTTGTTTGCAAAGGAGGATGTGTCAGTGACAAATGGCGACTTTTACTTATGAAACTGAATGTCATCAGCACTTTGAGAGGCCCAACAGCATTTCTATTGGCTGATAGTTTAGTCGGATAGGGCTGCTAGCGCGCAGCGCACTACGCGCTCTAAACGGCCGGGTTGCTGATGAATGCACAAATCGGACCTACAATTGGTCGAATGCGCTCGAAAAATTTATTAGTTGGTGGCGGTTCTTAAAGAGAGCGCTCGAAGAGTCGGCCGATTATAAAACAATCGGCAAATATGCGCGCGGTAAAAGAGCGCCATACTGATCTAGCAGTTAATCAACAGTCTACTTTGAACTGATTTATCAGCCGATACCGAAACGTTCTAATATGCACACTAGTACATGGTTCGTTTATTCTGATTAAAATCCCGGCTAAAGTGACGGCCGATAGAAAGTCTGTAGTCTGCTGGGACTCTCAAATCGCGTTGAAGAGCTGTAATTGTCATCAATGCCATAGAATATTGACACTAACAGCTCTTGAATGCGGTTTAGATGTGCTGATCGCAAGATCAGATGTGCTGGGCCTCAAGTCTGCTATTTTTATAAACATCGCCATTCCAACACGATCCCATTGTCATTTTGCTAAAAGTCCGTAATCTGCTAAATTCATAATGGTCTGTCAAATTCTATGCCATTTCTTTCAATGGAGTGTCAGTGGTTGACCATTCTGACACGATTGTAATAGCAGACTTGAGGCCCTGGAATGGCGATATTTTTCGAATGACTTATCTTTCAACAATCTTTATGGAAGCCAATAGGGCATCCCCTATTGGCTTCCATAAAGATTGGTCAGACATAAGTCACTATTTTTCATTCACTATTCTTTTTTTTCTATGTCTGTCGGGTAGATTATTGAAAAGGATTGGACACGTATTTTTTCTTTTTTCACGTGGTCATAAAATGACGGAGATATATTAAGTTGAAATGGCGCATGACGTCACGTGTGGTAATTTTTATACCTACTTGTGACGTAGTGAGCCCCCACTCTCCAACTTTAATGAGTTTTAACTAAGTAATTTTTTGATATTTTGATAAAAACAATAAAATACGTGTCTAATATTTTTGTATTACCTGTCTGACGGACAAAATAGAATTTCGTTTTCTTTACCCAGTCTTCATCCCTATTGCAAAGCTCCCAAGTCAGATTGGTAAATACATGTCTCTATGTAGATTGTAGAAGGCCGAAAGCAGATATTTTGAGTTTCACGATGAAGGATACAATTAATTTAGTTTATAAATGGTAAAGGCAGTTTCCGGAAAACTGTGACTCCATGACCTTACCACAGTTTTTTTTTCTTGGAAAGAGATAAATTGCTTAGTTATTGTAAGAAAATCCTTTGAATATTTACAGCAGAAACGCCCCCTCATTAGTTTGCAACTCGAAGACCACGAGCAGTGGACTGGACGTTTAAAATTCTCCGCCATTTCTCTAAGATCTCTTCACTTTAAACTTTTTGCTCTTTTATGATCACAATATTGTACAGTTGAAGGGGTCGGGGGAGGTCTAGATAGACTGGCTGTGTTTAACTAATGATGCTGGTGAGAGATGAGGGCTATTTGTTAAGGGGCTGACTATATTACGGATGAAGTTTGTGTCATACTAAGTTTCGTATATCATGACGCCTGGTCATTAATCCTTAGATGTGAAGGACCATGGTTGATTGGATTTAATAAATAATATTGAGGAGCTCGTGGCTAAATAATAACAGCCGCCCGGGTCGATCTTTAAGGTCGCGTTTGCTTGCCGAGGTTGGTCCGTGGATGGGTGACCATAACTTCATACCGAGTTTCCTCCGTGCCTCGGAAACCACGTTAAGCCGTTGGTCCCGGCTGTCATTTGTAGATCTTCGACAGTCGTTACGAGTAGTCAGAAGCCAAAAGTCTGACATGCAGTCTTACTAAGGGGTATCGTATTACCCAGTTACTGGGTTGTGGAAGTCAGATATGCAGTCGCTTCATGTAAAATACTGGTACTCAGCTGCAACCGGTTAGACTGGAAGCCGACCCCAATATAGTTTGGGAAAAGGCTAGGCAGATGATGATTGCTACAACCTACAACCTACCAACCTTGGTAGGTTGTGCATAGTACTTGCAACCAGCCTGTGTATGACCAGATCACAGATGTATGAACGTGGACGAGGCGAAAGGGGTATGTAAGCATCATAGAAGGAGGCGTTCTGCGGTTTCTGCCTAACCCCATAGGAAAAGGCTTGACTTTACGTCTGTATGCTCGGGTTGGTTACAAAAGCTGTTGATCTAGACTAGGTCTGCTCGTTATAACGACACAACACAAGGCAACACCACTTGAGACAAGGACAGTTCAGATGTGTGATGATGTGTGTGTTTGTGTGTACCTATATTTTTAATTTTGTGTGCAATCATCATCATCATCAGCCTATAATGTTCCCACTGCTGGGACACAGGCCTCCTCTCTATGAGAGGGAGTGGGTTATAATCCACCACGCGGGCCCAGTGCGGTTTGGTAGATGTCACAAGTCTTCGAATTTTTAGTTCTAGGACATGCCGGTTTCCTCACCATGTTTTCCTTCACCGTTTTTGAGGGCAGCGGTGATGAAATAAATTACACAAAGTAATGCGCCTGTCTGGGTTCGAACCGACGGCTTACTGCTCGTAAGTCGGGACTGCCACCTCTGGGCATCACCGATCCTCTCCCTCTCTCTTTGTGTGCAATAAAGAATAAGAATAAAAGTGTCATGTTTTAAAGGGACTCGATCATTTAGTGAAAATTAGCTACACCTCTGTAGTAGTGAACCCTGACCATATCTTTGCCCTTGCTTTTGAACCTACCGATGTGGCAAACTCAGGCATGCGATGCTATTAACAATGTTAAACATCTCCAAATCTTAAAGAAGTTATTTTTTTTGTGGTATTCTTTTATCATAGTGAACCTCTAATAACCCGTTGTACGTAGTTCTCCATTAAGAGCGTTTACACTGTACGGCATTTCATATAAACTTTCAAGTCCTTATTTTCCGAAATGACTAAACCGATTTTAATGAATCTTCATACGCATAAGAAGGATACATAGGTCTAAAAACATTTTCGAAATGTCTTTTAAAAAAAAAATAACCGACTTCCATAAAACACTAAAAAGTGGCAAATAATTTTAGTTTCGGAAGTCGGTGACTTGTTTGTTTCATTTACTTTTTTGCCACCGACTTCCGAAACTAAAATTATTTGCCACTTTTTAGTGTTTTATGGAAGTCGGTTATTTTTTTTTTGTAAAAAAGTTTTTATTTTAGCCTTTTCAGTTGTGGTATCTCACTTTAATCCTAGTCAAGTATAATTTTTACATTGTAACTAGACACCAGCACATCGTCCATACATACGAAAAAGGACAAAATGCATAATAAAGAGGATGACTCAAAAAGTACCTAAGCAAAGATAATACAATTCATATGGCTCCACCGGGCAAGCTTCTCTACCAAATGAATGAAAAATCATCTAAATCGGTCCAGTAATCACGGAGAAATCGGTGTACATACGTGAAAAATTTACATATAACAAAAATTTTAATAAAATGAAAACTATATGGCCAAACTATATTAATTTTTTATGCGACTAAATGGCAGGTATTCCACATCAAACTAAAGAAGAATCACGCAAATCGGATCATAAATCTCAGCGTAATCGGTGTATACACCTGGAAAGTGCATACCGTTACAATTCCAACAAGCCCAAACACAGGTAAGATTCATTGCCCTGTTATGGAGTTCCGAAGCCTGTCTCTTGGATTCATCATCAGATCTGATGGTAGAATGGTTCTTATTGGACGCAAATGCTTCTCTTGTTGTAGAAAATACCAAAATCACTGTACGTTTTCCTATAAAATTTGAAGAGTTCCCTCGATTTTGCCAAGATTCCATCATCGGATCCCGACTTGGTGACTATGGGACCATTTGGGAAGTATACCCTTTCCAACAAAAAAAGAATTTTCCAAATCGGTTGGCAAGCGACGGAGTGATGCGCGAACAAACATAAAAAAAAAAAAAAAAAAAATACAAACATCCGAATTGAGAACCTCCTCCTTTTTTAGAAGTCGGTTAAAAAATAAGATAATATAACGGTTTTACATAAAAATAAAACCGATATTATGTGCCGAGAGGGAAAACATACTTTAACATTTTTTGTGTATGCTCAATATGTGACTTGTAGCTCCGCGCCACATTATCTCTTGATACACAGCTTGAGGCAACAGCTATTTTTGACGGGGTCGTGTTTTGTTGAAGTGTCGTAAGAAGATTTGTATTTTTCGACAGTGTAGTCTTCCCCAGGGTATGACAAAGTTGGCAAAATTTAACTGAGCCAGCAAACTCTGCAGCTCCCGGAAATTAATGCGAGTTTTAACTTCTGCAATAACCGATCCAACGGTAGTTTATGCTTTTTCTCCTTTTTATAGGTAAGGACATCGTATTTTCAGCTGTTTGCCAACGTATACCAAGGTTTTTATACTGATTTGCCAGCCCAGGTGTTCCAAGTGTCTCACGGCTTCCGCAGCCTGAAGACATAACTTGGATTGGTCTTGGTTGACCAAAAGGAAGTCGTCTAGGTAGACTAGCACTCGACATCCCTTCGCTTGCAAGGTCTCCGCGACAGAGCAAGTTACGGAAGTAAATAGGTTAGGCGCTGAAGCCAGCCCGAACGGTAGACATGTCATCTCGTATAACAGGTCTTTGTAGCTGATTCTCAAGAAAGGCCGGTGGGATTTTGCTGCCCCTAGGTGAAAAAAAAAAACCTGAGACATATCTATTTTTATCATCCAGTCTCCAGATTGGAGAAAATCTGGGATTGAGGCATGAGAAATAAAATGAAAACGTTTCGTTTTGACAAACTTGTTCAATTTTTGAAGATCGAAAGTTGGTTGCGTCAATCCGTGGCTTTTCTTCCGCAGAAAAAACTCGGAGATAAAACTGGGCGTTTTCTTGGAGACTAGTCACAAATCATCTTGCTCCGATAGATCTTTAATAATCTGAGACATTGCAGGGGATTGTTTGGTTGCATATTGCGTCATGATCCTTCTTGTTTGCATTAACAGAAGAGGTTTTTTGTAAAAAGGGGTATGCGGAACCTCGAGACTGCTGACAGTATGAATTAGTTTGCACCAAGTGCTTGCCAATGGTTTTTTGAACAGAGTTAAATAAACTCCCCTGAAAAGTGTAGTCATTCTGTGTGTAGTCATCTTTCTTTTTTTTTTTAATTTTTTTTTTCATCTTTGTTTCAAAATGAATAATTTTTAGTTTATTTGTAACCGTCACTTTTCCCCTTTGTATGTTCGTCGTTTTTTTATAGGTATCACGAAAACTATTATTCTGTGCCTGAGGTTTGTATTTGAAGGTGGACGGTGTTGGTCCCTTACATTTTGATTTCAGTTTTTCCTTAGTTTTGTGGCTATAATCAGAAATGAGGTCCTCCGAGGGACTGGATAAGAGACACAAGTTTTGTCTTGTCAAATAAAAATATTTACTAATAGGTATATTACTAAAATTCAATAAGAGCAGCTTGAATACTTTTATCCGGAATCTCCGAAATTATTCCTTTACGTCTAGTTTCAATACAGCTCGGCTTCGGCTCTTTTACCGCAAATTATTTGTAAGGTTTGTTCAGACAAATTATAAGACGACGACTAATTAACAAATGTTTAAAAAACATTAAAAAGGTTATTGGGTTTTAACTTCGTAGGGTTATTGTGAGCCCAAAGATTGATAGCATGTAAAACAGATTGTAAAAGCTCCCTTTGCAAAAGCCCGGAAACGCAAGCATTTCTGCCAATGCCTTCTTATAACGGATATGTTGCCACGTCGGAGTGTTGAAATGTTGAAAACGCATTAACTGGCGTAAACGTTTTTCATTAGCTAAGTAATTTAAAAATCTTTCTCTCATCAAAACTAGTTTTACAGGCTCGCAAATCTAACGACCTGCGTGTTTTTGTTGAAGGATTTGTCACAAAATCATTGCTGAACATATCGGCTTGTTCTATCGAGTCCCGTGTGTTCACGTTCGTATTCGGCACGTAGTGTTGGTGCATTATAAAGTTGGTAAGAAAACTGACCTGGTTGAATAACGCGTCGATCCGAGGATCGACCGTTACCTGTGATACCCGCTTTCGTTTCTTGTGAGGTGGTTCCTATCGTACAGCTTCGCTGTCCGATGAACTGCTAGCGCACGAAGAATCCTCCTTTTCTTGGTCCCTCTCGGAAGCCGTCGAGTTTGAAGCGATCGAACGATTGACCCCGGCGGTGGCCTGTTCGGGTTCGTCACTCGGCGCGGGATTCATTATTTTTGTAAAAGGTTATGGGAAAAGTTAAGACCTTAGTTAAGACTATGAAATTCGAAAAGTGACAGCCCACGTCCTAGCTGGTACAGATTAAATACAATACCGGTGATAGTTACTCGATTGACCGTACAAAAAAGGCTAAGTATACACTGCTTCTTCATAAACAATGCTGTATGTTTTCCGGAGGCACATCAATTGGAAATTTTTGTTTCTATAGATAATTTAAAAGCGGTCTAATTTAGTTGTACCACTATTGTTCCAAAATGTTTTTTAGAAACTTTTACACCTATATATCCTACTTATGCGTATGAAGTTTCATTAAAATCGGTTCAGTCATTTTGGAAAATAAGGACTTGGAAGTTTGTATGAAACGTCGTAAGGAGTAAACGCTCAAACTTACGTTGTTGACTTCACGACAACTTAACATCAGCCAGTATCGAGAGCTAGGGATGGTGACTCATTTTTTTTTATTTGTCTATCGGGTAGATATTTAAAAAGTATTTGACACGTATTTTTTCTTTTTTCACGTAATCGTAAAATTACGGAGATATTTCGAGTTGAAATGGCGCATGACGTCACGGCTCAGTACATTTTATACCTAGTTGTGACGTAGTGAGCCCCACTCTCCAACTTTAATGCGTTTTAACTAAGTATTTTTTTGCTAACTTGATAAAACAAAAAATACGTTTCTAATATTTTTGTATTACCTGATTGACGGACAAAATAGAATTTCGTTTTCTTTACCCAGTCATCATCCCCATTGGTCTTGATGTTAAATAACCGTCCAACACTTTCTCCATCAATACATGTACTATCAAGTTTAATTAATTCGGATATAGAATGCCTTTCGGATATCCATTTTAACTAATTAAAATGACGTAACCACCGCCGCATGTAAATATTTACGATAAAAAATATGTTTACAGTTTATTTAAATGCATATTTGTCCACAATGTTCATTATTATGTTAATTTGATTACGTGTGTGTTTATTTTTTAGTATTTTTTTACGTTTTTGGTATTTTTTTCTTTCCCATAATCTGGCTCGTAAATTGGTCATTGAAAGATAGTTGTAAAATAAATGGTCGCGATCATTATAATGTTACGGTCGTTGCGGTGACCGCTGACTGTGCGGTGACCACATTTCTTGTTTTATAGCTGGGTACAAGCATTTCGGCTAACAAGTGGAGGTTTGGGTGCGAACGTAGTGGGGCGAGGAGCGGGGTTGGGTGAATTTTTCTAGTCGGCTTTGAAGGTGAAATTTTTTACGTAAGATAACATCACGCCTGTTATCATCGAAGAGTTAGGCAGAGGTGTACCTAATATAACACCGAAATTTTGTTAGTTATGTTTGAGTCCTATGTAATAGGGGGTAAGCCTATTGCCCTCAACCTGGCACAAGTCCAGACTCCGCGGCTGCTACTGAGAAATTCCTGATGGAAAAACCCAATAACACTTTGCCCGCCCCGGGAGTCGAACCCAGGACCTCATGCTCAGCAGTCGCGCTTCGAGACCCACTAGACACACAAAATTAAAATAATTGCAATACAGGATAATCAGACGTATTACTTAGCTTCAAAGACAAATATATTCATCTGCCTAGCCTTTTCCCAAACTGTCTTGGGGTCGGCTTCCATAGTCTAACCGCATGCAGCTGAGTACCAGTAGTTTACATGAAGCGACTGCCTATCTGACCTCCACTACCCAGTAACTGGGTAATACGATACCCCTTAGTAAGACTGGATGTCAGACTTTTGGTTTCTGACTATTTGTAACGACTGTCAAAGATCTACAAGTGACAGCCGGGACCAACGGCTTAACGTGCTTACCGAGGCACGGAGGAAACTCGGTACATAAAATGGTCACTCATCCACGGACCAACCCCGGCAAGCACGGCTTAATGTTAAAGATCGACCAGTGCTGCTGTTATTAATAACATTTACTACGGGATATTTACCATGTGTATTATTTGTTTCGAGTTCCCGATATTTCGGCGCTGTTGCAAACGCCATGATCACGGATAAACTTGTTTATCCGTGATCATGGCGTTTGCAACTTAATAGTGTTAGTGACCATGTCAGTTTAAAAACTTATAGTGCTGCTGTTATTATTTAGCCTCAAACCTAGCGCTGAGAAGCCTAAGGATGAAATAAGACTGCAAACGTTTTTTTTCATGTTAACTGGTAGGCAATACTAGCAAGGTCACGTGGTAGTTCATGTCAGTCGAACTGATGACTGTTGGAGCATACGAGTCCTTGAACAGTTACCGGATGTAAGATCGGACGATGACACTCCATGAGTGAGAGAACATTTGTTCAGAAGAAGATTGAGACAAGCTAATTTAATTGCTTATTTCTTGTTCTTAAAGGCTTGTACAGACTGCATGCGGAATGCGGAGGACAGGGTGTTGTGGCTTCGGGGGGCAACCAGCGGCTCCCGGCCACCGTAGGCGCATGTCTGTGGACGGTGAGTAATGGGCCGGCTCACCGTCCGTCCGTCTTATGACGACAGGCCGTGTCGACGGCGCGTTCGTGTTCCACGCGCGCCTCAAGAAGATGTCAGCAAACCGGAAGGGGTCCGAGAGGGCCGATGCCTGCCAGGGCTGCAGGACTGTTCGAAAGAGATATCGTGGCCCTGGAACACAAAGGGCTAAGAAGGAACATGGATGGGTTTAAGTCAGTACAAATCTGACACTCCCTCCTACCGTCGGGCCTACTATGTCCTCCCATACTTAAGTACTAACGCTGTAACACAGAAAAATTGTAAAACCAAATGATTTTAAAAGAGTAACCATGGAGTTTCTTGCCGGTTCTTCTCCATAGGAAACGACCAACCCGAACCGAGCACCTATTTGTCGACGTTTTATGATGCCCATGTAGGCCTATGTGAAATAAAAATATTTTGATTTGATTTTGATCTTCAAAGTGCTGATGACATTCAGTTTCATAAATAAAAGTCGCCATTTGTCGATGATGCATCCTCCTTTGCAAACAACACAACTACCGAGTCAATAAAGCCGACACTTTCAATAATGTTTGAAGTGTTTTTGATGACGATTATCTTTAGTGAAACCCGCTCCCGCTTCCGCACGCACTGAGCCCTTCTCCTAACCGCGGGCTGTGTTCAATTGTTCGGAACGGTTTAGTTCGTACGGCGAGTTAATACGAAGCATTGTTTATGTACTCCCATGTTTATGCACTTATGCACGCCTACATTTTACTGCCGTGACTCCGAACATCAATAAAACGGTAATATGTTTGTACCTAAGTAATTGTATTCCTATTCACATTGCTGTGAAATGTATTGAAACTCAGATGTAGGTTTTAAGTGTATTCAGAAAAGCGTTTGTTTGTTTTATATAATACTAGCTACTGCCCGCGACTTCGTTTGCATGGAAATTTAGATGTATTTTTCATGAATAAATTTTAAATATTTATTTATTTAGGTAAATAAAACAGTTACATGCTACAGAAAACAAAAAATCCTTAAAAAGCCCCCATAAAGTGCGAAAGGGTCAACTGCAGCTCAGGCTGATTTTACCTACAAAAGTCTTGACCAAAATTGTATTCCGCTGTTTCCTTCTTCAAAACTAAACTGATCTAAATAATTCTTATATCAAAATTTAGAGGAAAAGTATATCTATGCTTCTATTATTTTCTTTTTTGTTAAAAACTTATCTAATTTGTCTGATAGTCGTCTGAACATGGCGGTAAAAACGGGCTTTTTTTGGGGTTTTTACATTGTCATAATTCTTTTAGTGATTATGTTTTGAAAAAAAAAAAGAAATGATAGGGGCATGTAATAATAAGACTTAGATTTTTTGGAAAATTTCATTGCTAGACGCATTAACCACGAAGAAAACAGCGGAATACCTTTGTATGGAGAAAGGCCCACTAGAGTCCCCTCTTAAAAGCTAAAGTTATCAGGCATGCAACCCACACCGATATCCATATATTAACAAAAGGATAACAGACTAATGGTACATGACTATGGTAGACAGCCGATTTTACAGAATACAGAACGTTCTATGCTGATGGCTGTCTTTAATGGGTAACAAATTAATTGAAGTTATTTCCATTTAAATACAATATTATTAAATATCTATATTCAATTCCATTAAATTATTCTTATTTTTTATTGCACATAAAATTACAAGATATACACACAAATGATATATAATAAGCTTATGTACAACGGCGAGCTTAACCCAGAATTGGGAATTATTATATTTTTGGAAATTATTGATTCAATTCAATTTAGCTCCTTAAAATTAAGTTAAATATATTTCAGTAAAATTCAACTCAGTTCAAAATAATGCAATTAAAAATAATTCAAAATAAAAATAATTAAAAATAAAATTTATTATTAAGTATTTAATAAAATTATTACCTACTCCTTAAAGCTTTTTTGACAAAAGATATAAACCTACCTCTTGAATCATTCTGTGACCTGTTGATGAAAACCGCATCACAATCCTAAGTTTAAAAGATCTAAGAGTAACTACAGACGGTGGAAACGATTTTGTATTATACTATGTACCTAGAGATAACACAACATCACGTTTGTATAATCCCCGAAGCGTTAGGCAAAGGTGTAGGCTAATAGGTACATCCTTAATTTCGATAGAGTTAAGGTTCCATGTAATAGGGAGCGAGCTTATTGCCAGCAACCGGGCACGGATCCTGGCTCCGCGGATGCCGTGCTGCGCTTTGCACGACCTTGGCCGACGACCCTGACGACCGACTACTGAACAAGAGGTCCTCGGTTAGAGATCGAACCTACTGTACTCTTGTTCAGCAGTGGCGTTTACGGCCACTAGACCAACGAGGCAATTGCTTTATACAAGGTGTAAATCACCTTATCACGAAGCCGTCAACCAAGCATTCTGTACATGAAACTAAGTAACATTACGCAAAAAATATTGCTGGGAAGCTGGGATTTTTTGGGGGGTGTAAAATCATGTTTTGTGGTAGAACTCAATGTAACGCACTCAAAACATTATGCTGATGGACGGATTGAATAGTACGGGGGTCGTGGAGGTGTTTAAAGTAAAAATCTTACATTAAAAACTTGTATTTAAAAAAATACTTGTCAAAAAGTTAGAACTTTGACCCCTAATATCTCCGTAACTGGAAGGTTCCGAGGTATGGTGTAGAACAAAAAAATGATTGCAATGACAGGGAGAACCAGTGCCTTTCGGCTTCGTTAAGAGGTGTTTTACACCCTTTATAGGGTGACTGGTAATTAGTGACCGATACTTAAACAAGTGATAGTACTCATGATAACAAACAGCTTTCCCAAAGAAACATTTTTTTAATACTTTTTTACACTAATACAACAGCCGTATGATATTCGCGCGCGCGCGCCTGAGGCCTATCAGGTTGGGATAAGAGTAAATTCTTTGAGAAAGTTCTTTGTTATCATAAGTATAATAACGTGTTTAAGTATCGGTCACTAATTACCCTGATACCCGTTTCCTCTAACACTAAGCTTCTCCTAAATTAATGCTCAAATAAAAGCACGCATTTTTGTTACGTTCAGCTCGGTCGGACCACATGTTCGTGTAAACAGGCAAACGTGTTGTTATTATTTTTTGCATAAGTGATTATGGTAAATGCTTCAATTGAGACAGTAAAACGAGACAGTCTCGTTTTAAGATATAGGAGATAAAATTAAGAACAGAGTAAGACACAGTAAGTAGTAATAAATAAGATTTAAGACTTTATATTTTAATTAAATTAAAATAAACTAGCAACTAACTGTGAGAAAAAATAACTTAAGCACTACTTTGGTATTCTAATTTTCGTTTCCTAAAGCAAATAAGAATTGTAAATATTTATTGAAGATTCAGAAAATTTATTCATAGCCTACCTGTTTTTTATTTTAGCTTTAATCAACACCACAATTACGTAGCCATTTAAAATTCTCTTTCGGAATGTGATACCTAATTAATATCCTATATTAGCAGGGCTATGTGGACATAGTAGCTGTACCGGTATGAAAACCGGTTCCAAATAAAATAAAATACGTATGAAAATTAACACAGCGGGTAACTGAAGCTTAGGTGTTAGATTTTATTGCCTACTCCGATTTTAGGGTCCCACATTGAAATATCATCCACGAGTTGCGTTAATAAGCGTGCGTTTACTAGATTTGGGGCAGCGGCTGATTGTTAACGGGACTTTTGTCCTGGTGTGAACACTAATTGTGACCCCGCTGCTGGGCAAAGGCCTCCCGTTTCTCCTTACAAACCTCTTTATCTAGTGCGATCTCTGGCCATGTTTACCCTGCAGATAAGATCAGATTGTCAAACGTATAAGAAGAAGACATACTGCGTCGACACCAAATAAATTGGGATGAGAACAAGAGAATGAGGTTTTAATTTAATATCTACGCCCTTTTATAATTTGTTGTTATTTTAGTTATCTAGTTTTAAAAATAATATTAATTTGTAAAATATAATAAATCCAATATCTTCAATTATTCCAAAATAGTTGCTCCAGATTTAGTTTGATAAGGTGATCAGTTTTTCTTTTGGTACGGAACCTTAAGCGTGAGTCAGATGGCCCACTTGCTACGTTTCTATATATTTATTCAAAAAGTAATGAAACCATAGCGGGTGAATATTAATGCGATATATTTATAGCTTGTGTTATTGATCAGCACATGTAAAGAGACAGTGATCCCGTGACTAAGAAGAAGCGTTGCTGGGTTGATTGTGGATGAAAATTAAAATGTAAGAATGAGGTTAGCGTTTGTAGCCGTATCTGTGACTGCCTCGTTGGTCGAGTGCTGAAAAGCGCCACTGCTTTGTGTGAGGACTGGGATTCGATTCCCGGTTCCGGCAATGGGTCATAATTTCTCAATAGTAGCCCGAAGTCTGGGTTTCTGCCCGATTGATGTAAATAGGGCGGCCCCTTATACTATTAGGTACACCTTTTCCTAATCATTCTGGGTTTAAAGAGGTGGATAATGCGTTACATACTACGTAACGTATTTTGAGGAGCTCGTGGTTAAATAATAACAGCTGCACGGGTTGATCTTTAAGGTTAAGCCGGGTTGGACCAACAGACCAACATCGGCAGCCTGGCCCGTGGATGGGTGATCATAATTACATACCGAGTTTCCTCCGTTCCTTGGAAAGCACGTTAAGCCGTTGGTCCCGGCTGTCATTTGTAGATCTTTGACAGTCGTTACGCGTAGTCAGAAGCCAAAAGTCTGACATCCAGTCTTACCAAGGGGTATCGTATTACCCAGTTACTGGGTTTTGGACGCCAGATAGGCAGTCGCTTCATGTAAAATACTGACGCTCAGCTGCATCTGGTTACAATGGAAGCCAACCCCAAGATAGTTTAGGAAAAGGCTACGCAGATGATGAGAGAGTGTCTTGGTGTGGAGACCGTGCATCGGCAACCGTAGTATGGACGCCCTTCAACGACTTAGTTGGACCGACGGCATTAAAATGGTGACTAGAACAGCCTGGCTGTAGACTATGAGGGTTGTAGTGTAATCGAGAGGGGTCTAAGTATGTCAAACAGTGGACTGCCATAGGCTCAGTGATTGATCGATTGATGGCCTATACTGGTGTGCGGAAGAAAGGTTTCAATGAATGACGATGATGAATAATAACTTTTCAATTAGAATCCCTTAGGTACCTACTAACATCAAATTAAATCAAAATATAGGCCTATATGGGCACTTATTAAACGTCCACAAATGGTGCACGGTTCGGGTTGGTCGTTTCCTATGGAGTAAAACCGGTAAGAAACTCCATGGTTATTTTTTTTTAATCATTAAATCCATCAATCACATCCTTGAAACTTAATTTGTTTTTCTACTGTTTTTCAATTATATCTCAACGTTGTATACTGTTAACCATGGAAAGTTGCGAGGTAACCCTATCACCAGGACCTTCTAACTTAACGGGGCTGCCTCAATTTTGTTCTATAGAACAATTGTATGCGAAACAAGAAAAAAAATTTTTTCCCCTGATTTCAATATCCATCCAACGTAGAGTACACCCGCTGCCTACGCCCAGTTTCAACAGCTAAATGACGAAACCGTATCCAGCCACGCCAGCATACCTCCTACAGCTAAACACTCAAATGCTCACAATACACTTAATAAGTAAAGAGATTAAATTATAGACATTGCCCCCGTAATTATGATAATAGCCCGATTCATCAACTGGCATACCGAATGTCATAGAACCTTGGAACTTATGCCTTGGGGAGCAATTAAATTCAAAAGCTCGACCAGACAAAAATATATGGAGGCAACTTTGCCCGAGGGCAAAGTGTAACAATACTCTTTTAAATTTCTAGTTTGACCATGCACATGCAACTTGATTGTTACATCATAACATCACGCTTGTAATTTTCGAAAGGTTAGGCAGAGGAGTACTTATCAGAACACCCGCATTTCGCCAATTACAAGGCGTTGTTTTGCATCCTCGTCAAAATTCAGGAGGTTGTCACAAAAGACTTAAATAATCATTTTAAATACGTTACCTTGTTAATTATTAATAAGCGCTGCTTTTTTTTGTTGTTTAAGTTTGTCAGTATTTCAGAAAAACCCCCTTTACGTGGTTAAGGAAATAAGAAATTATCGAATAAACGTTTGCGATTGTTTGTATGTGTGAAAGCGTGGTTATAGGCCGAGGATCAGACGGGCCGCGTTTAAAACACGGGTAGTTCCAACTTACGGATTTCCGTAAATAAATAAAAAAATACCTACCAATTTTATCATTGATTCGGGTCGAGAATCATTAGCATAGTTACCTCATTGAATTTGACGCGGATGCAAAACAACAGCTTGTATTTAAGTCTCATGTAATAGGGGGCGAGCCTATTGCCGTCAACTGGGCACAAATCTAGACTCCGTTGCTGCTACTGAGAAATTCCTGATGGTAAAACGCTATAACACTTTGCCCGACCTGAGAATCGAACCCAAGACCTCATACTCAGCAGCCGCCCTTGCGATCACTAAACCATCGAGGTAGTCTGATTGTTCTAGATAAAAATCTAAGAAAGTTTTAATCGATTACTGGTCGAGTTACGAGGCTTTAATATCATTTTAGTTTTGACAAGTTCATTATTTTTTAAGTTATTAATGTACAGGATGTGGTGAGCGAGAGTGCGTTACATTGAGTTCTACCACAAAACATGATTTTACACCCCCAAAAAAAAGTCGTTTCCCAGCAATAATTTTTGCGTAAAGTTACTTAGTTTCATGTACAGAATGCTTGGTTGACGGCTTCGTGATGAGGGATTGGAGTTATATTGAAATGGTCATATTTTATTATCTTGTAATGTAGTTACATAAATGGAGCTGCCGTAACAAAAGTGTAGTATAGAAAACTAAGATTAAACAATGTATCTTTGATTACACTTAAGCGTAAACTCAGTTAACCTCCATCATTTCACAAGTAGGTTGACACAGTCTATTAAAATATTCCTCTACAGCGTTTGTTTTTAAGGAGAAATACTTTTCTAAAGAATCTCACCAATAAGGTCACTTCCTTCTTCTTATTTCTCAGAATACAGTCGTAAGAAGAGCTTCGTGGCTAAATAATAACAGCCGCATGGGTCCATCTTCAAGGTTAAGCTGTTCTTGCCGAGGTCGGTCCTTGGTTGGGTGACCATAACTACATACTGAGTTTCCCCCTTGCCCTTCCCTCAGAAAGCACGTTAAGGCGTTGGTCCTGGCTGTCATTTGTAGATCCTTGATAGTCGTTGCAAGTAGTCAGAAGCCGAAAGTCTTACCAAGGGGTTTCCATTCATTACCCAGTACTGGGTTTTGGAGGTCAGATAGGCAGTCACTTCATGTAAAATACTTATACTCAGCTGCATCTGGTTAGACTGGAAGCCGTCTCCAACAAAGTGTGGGAAAAGGCTAGGCAGATGATGACAGTCGTAAGTGTAATTGCACGTTTTTTTTGTTTCTATCTATTCGGTCATCATTGGTAATACAGTCAAGTTAATATTAATATTTTTAAATCCTAGAACAGAAATTTGCTCCTGTTTCTGCGTAATTAATTCAGCGCTATATGCATCCAATTTGTGCCAATCCAATTTAAGGCACTGCCAATGATATGTGGTTTGTTATACAATGTTTCACATAAGTATGGACATACAGGTACACACATCCATTAAGTAGTTACCCCCGGCCTCCTCGGCCGGAATATTGAGGGGTTAGCACATACTGACGCTGTTTGTACCATCTGTCACGGTTGTATTGTATCGTAAAAAACGGAAGCCGTAAAATATCCAACTCCTAAGATACAGGTCTGCGTACTAGTACCTAGTTTAGGGGCCGGAAATCTGCCAAATAAATACTCGATTGTACAACCTTGTTCCTATATGTATAATGTATCTTGTTTTTTTTTCTTATGTAAAAATAAATAAATATCTAAAATATCTAATATCTAATCTTACTACTATGTTATGCTCAAATTAATTGTGTGCCTAATTATTTTAATGACTGTAGTAACATGAGGAGTGAAATAATAGTATATTGTGTATTAAGGGCGGTAAGTAAGGAATTACGAGCGAGGCTCTAGTAGAAGCCCGAAATCGAAGACTGAGGGCTTTCTGAGTCGAGGTTCGTAATTCCCGTACCGCCCGTGAAACATACAATGTTTTTCATCACATTTGCGAGTTAATAATCATGAATATACACAAGTCAGCACTTATTATTACGAAATACGTGAACTGATTTGCGGATGGCGGGCTGTTTGCCCACACCACAGATTATACAAATGTTTTGTTCAGAAACGTTAAAGGCAAATACTTACATAAGTATACAACCATGACGGAGTATAAAAAAAAAACGACGTTTAGATACAAAAAACTATCGATTATTTAGATTTTAGAACATTAGTTGAGTAATTAAATAACATGTAGCGAGATTGAATGACATTCCTGTTTAGATAACATTTTAAGACAATTTTTCAGTTGCGTTCCTTTCTTGAACTTGCATGACCTGTGTGCTGTCATGCTGTGCTGTAAATTAAAAAAAAATAACTTACCGCCCTAGGGTTTTATATGGGGCATTACAGCCAAGTTAACCTGTATGTAATGGCACTGTTTACGTGCAAGTGTGATGAAAAATATATAAATATTAATATTCATTTTCGAATTGCCAGTCAACATCGATAAAATCTTGGAGAGTATAATTCCATTATTGTTGCACTTAACAAAATGGGCTATTTTACGAACCGGCGAAGATGGCGCTTAATAATATAAAAACCTTGTTATGAAAATTAAAACACAATTGCTTACCGAGGCTGACCGTAATTGATTTAGTGGTCGCCAGTTTGGTTGTTGAACGTGAAGGCGTTTGGTTCACTTTTCAAGTCAAGCAGCGTTTTTGGTATTTTTCTGTGAAATTTTTCGAAGCTTTTGCGAGTTCTCCCAGAAAAATCTTAGTAACGATAACACCACATTTTCTGTAAAATTGAAAGTTGGGGCTGACTTGTTTTATATTTTAATGCATGCTTAATAACCTTGTTTTAAAACAAGTACGCAAATAAATAAAATATAATATTAACAAATACGTTACTTTATCACATACCTAACGCTACCCCGAAGGGATCCACATTTGACCAGTTGTGTTTAAAGTCCCATGTCCCAAATAGCCTATTGCCATAATCCAAGCACAAATTCAGACTCTCTGGCTGCTACATTTCCAGATTGAAAAACCCAATAACACTTTGCCCAACCTGGAATCGAACCCAATACCTCATGCTCAGCAGTCGCGGCCACTCGACCACAGAGGCTGTCAGGAAAAAGAAAAATACATTAAAATTAGGAAGGATTTTTTTTTTCTTGAAGACAAAAGCATTAAAACCCGCCAAAGATCTTTTCACAAAACTTGCATCCATTCCATGCAAGAGATGAATCGTAATCGTGTTACACTTACCACGGGGGAAACTGTGTTTTCGCAATCCAGTGTAATAGCTTACCTATAGACTGCAAAATGCGAACTTAACTGACCGCTATCACAGTGAAAGTAAGATATTAACAGTTAAAATGTTGCTGCTCCTACTTTCTATGCCTAGCACTGCATCGCATCAGATAAGGGAGCTATTAGCAGGGCCATCTTTTCCACTGGGCACACTGGGCACGTGCCCCGGGCCCCATGATTCAAGGGGCCCTCAAGTTCCTATAACTGTCAAAGCCACCCTTTATTTTTGTATGAACTGTCACAAAAATACCTAACTTATTCGAGGCGGACTGTAAAAATTTCGACCTCATCATCCTGCACCCTACAAAAGCCCCATTATTCTCAAGTGCCCAGGGCCTCCAATGGGTTAAAGACGGCCCTGGCTATAAGGTATATCAACTATTCATAATTATTAGAAATGGTCTTCATACTGGCAGTTGCTAGATTAGCTGCTTGTCAAAAGATTAAGCTGTTTACTAGGTGAAAGAAAGATTGCGAATACAATTTCCACTTTACTGTACCCGTGAGAGTATTTATAAACATTATGAAAGTAAGATTAGATAACAGTGTAAACCGAAACTAAAGTCTTCATTCATTTGGGGTAGAGGAAGGTTTTTTAGGCATTTCAGATTTGCATTATTAGTAGGTCGCGTTAATTGTACCATAAGAGCCTCTCAACGATCTCAAACACGCAATATCTTAATGTAACATCACACCTGTATGCCCGAAGGGTTAGGCAGAGATGTACTCATTAGTATACCAACATTTAAGTCCCATGTACAACGGGGCGAGCCTATTGCCATCAACCAGGCACAAATCCAGACCATTGCTGCTTCTGAGAAATTCCTGGTGAAAAAACTTAATAACATTTTGCCCGAGCTGGGAATCGAACCCTGGACCTTGAACTCAGCAGTCGCGTTTGCCACCACTAGGCCAATGAGGCAGACAAGACATGTGTTAAAAATAAGAAGGTATTACGAGTCATTCCAATACTAACCCTCACACGAGCTTTCTTCATTTGTTATTAGGTACTCTTTACTGTAACCAGATTCCAACATTTCAAACAGAATTCTCCTTCGCGCCAAAAGGGTCGCAAGTCCGTTACTCACGTACAAATGATTGGACCAGTTGGACCAACACGGCAACTAGAAGAACAAGATCTGTGGTCCACTGCTCATCGTGAGAAAACAATCTGACGTGATTCGTGACTGGGTTACGGCATGTGCGAAAATTTTGCTGACAAAAAATGCGTTACATGATGCAATTTCGTAATGGGTCAGTTTTTGTGACTTGGAGCGTAGTTAACTGAGAAGATCCAAACAAAAAAAAAATCGGTGAGACCTTTTGTTTTTTTTTTGTATTAGTGATAGCTGGTATTGGGTGGTTGAGTGTTTTTTCTTGTGTGCAGTCTTTTTGTTATTTACCGATTGCTTGTTAATGTGTGAACATTGTAGGCCTTATAGATTCCTAGATCCTTGGTAACTTTTTATCTTGTTCTACGTTTAGTGCTAAAGCCAGCCATACACGCTACGGTCTACCGGAGAGGTTACCTGCGCAGGTGTACCTGCGCAGGTCAACCGAACAGTGGTAGCGTGTATGGGACGTTCCGGTGTACCGGAGCGGTCTTCAGTTCTTTTTGCGATGGCATCGAATGATGACGATGACGCGCTGACATTGCTAGGCCTTGCCTATAATTTTGAAGATAAAAGATACAAAAACAGTGAAATTTCTCAATTTATCTCAATTTTTCTATGAGTAATCTATAAGCAGCTTCTTTTTAGGGTTCTGTACCTCGAAAGGAAAAAATAGAACCCTTATAGGATCACTTGTTGTCCGTCTGTCTGTCTGTCAAGACCCTTTTTCTCAGGAACGCGTGGAGGTATCAAACTGGAATTTATGTCAAATACTCAAGTTTACTGTCCCTTTGAGCTGTGAAAAAATCAATTTTCTAAACCAACGTAATCAAAAGATACAGCCGTTTATGCCACAAATTTTCGCAAATTTTCGACACTCGCAAGGGAATCAAAACCTACGGGGTACTTCCCGTGAACTCAGAATCTTGAAATTTGGTACGAAGCAACGTCTTATAGCACAGATAAAGGAAAAGTTGCGAAAACCATAAATTTGTAGTTACATCATATAATAAAAATATTTTTAATAATTTTAAACTTACTACCCCTTTCCTCATGAACGCGTAAAGGTATTTAATTGAAATTCATATCAAATACTCAAGTCTATAAAACCTTTAAGCTGTAACAAAATCAAACTTCTATGTCAATGCAATCAATAGAAACAGCAATTTAAGCCGCATAATTTCTTACTCGCAACTACTTGCAAGGGAATCAAAACCTAAAAGGTACTTCCAGTCGACCTAGAATCTTGAAATTTGGCATGAAGCAATGTTTTATAGCACATATAAAGAAAAAATTCCGAGAACCTTAATTTTTTAGTTACATCACATATTTTTATTTATTCTCTTAAGTATTTTTTTTTTCAGTAATTGTTTGTACGGAACCCTCGGTGCGCGAGTCCGACCCGCACTTGGCCGGTTTTTTTTGTCTCGATTATGGTAATCTTTGTTGTTACGTGGCACGTCCGAAAGAAACACTAGAAAACAACTGACGCGACCTGCGCAGGCGACCGGAGTACACGCACACACGCACATGCAGGTACACCGTACGGTGTCACTCAAAAGAATTGATTTTCGATTTTGCTCCGGTCACCTGCGTAGGTTCAAAAAACTGCACAGGTCTATTCCCACACACGTTCCGGTCTACCTGCGCAGGCATACCTGCACTGGTGGACCTCTCCGGTAGACCGTAGCGTGTATGGCTGGCGTAAGCAAACGACTTATTGTCGGGCCTACGATGTCCTACCATACTTAAGTATGAACGCTGTAACATAGAAATATTGTAAAAACAAATGATTTTAAAAGAATAACCATGGAGTGTTTTGCTGTTTCTCCCCATAGGAAACGACCAACCCAAACCGAGCACTTTTTTGTCGACGTTTTATAAGTGCTCATGTTGGCCTATGTGAAATAAAAATATTCTGATTTTGAGAATGGTAGTAGGATGATAAGTCTAACACCGGTATTTACAGTCAAGTTTAAGTAATTATTTGAGTTTAAGAAGTTACTTATGTAAACATTTTTATGCAAAAGACAAGCATTTCAACTTTTGACGGTTTTATTTTCAAGCAATTACTAAACTACCAAATAAAAATCGTATCTTAAATAATGACTTTTACTCAAGTAATTAATTTGACTGGTTTGTAGAAAGAAAGAAAGAAAACATATTTATTTGGCACATGCCACAAGCGCGCACAAAAAAAAAAAATGTTAAAACTTAAAACTAAACAGAAAGAAAGAAATAATATGGGGTGTAAGTAAGTAAGGCTGTCATTGCGGGTGTAAGTAAGTCAGGCTGTCATTGACTAAAATGAACTTTTTTTTTGCAGTCATGTGACACTTATTTCTGTTAATGCTGACATTTTAGTTAAGTCACGTGTTTATGCCATTCGATTATAGTGGTAGGTATCAATATAATTACTGTACAATTTAAAATATCAGTCGTGGGTTAATTAAAACAAATCCGATTATTCGTTGATAAAACAAATGAAAACTGGCCTAATTAGATCATTAAACGAAAATAGATTTATCAAATTCATTATTTTTTTAGGTACTCAAAACCTTTCATTTTTAAAGGTAATAAAAATATGGATACGTCGGGAAAATGAAGGCAATTTATGTAAATTAATTCTCCGAAAGAGATAATTCGCTTTTCTAACATTGCTATCATTTCAATTCTTAACAGTCCATCGTGTTTTATCTAAAAGTATAACGAACTGGCCCGTGATCTAGTCCCGAAGACTTTCCCACTAGTTACCGGCGCATCATATCCGAGCTGGCTAGCGTTTTCTCGACTACGTTGGGGTCGGCTCCCAGTCTAGCCCGATGCAGCTGAATACCAGAATTTTACAGGGAGCGACTGCCTATCTGGTCTCCATAACCCGGTTAGTACAGGATAAGACTGGTTATCGGACTTTCGGGCCACTGACTGTAACGACAGTCAAAGATCTACAAATGACAGCCGAGACCAACGGCTTAGCGTGCTTTCCGAGGCACGAAGGAAACTCGGTATGTAATTATGGTCCCCCATCCACGGCAAGCACGGCTTAACCTTAAAGATCGACCCTTGCAGCTGGTATTATTTAGCCACGAGCTCCTCAAGCAAATCAAAGCCAAACACAGTCACAAAAAACGCTATTGAATTTATTAATCATATCACTGTGATCAAATCCACACTATTATTTAGCTTCATTATCAACTAGAACGCTAATGAGCCCTATTAATTAACATTGCTATCTGAGTACATAAAAGGCTGTAGCGCTATGCATTTTGTTACATTAGGTATATGGGGCTCTGGGATCTATGGTTCTGGGCTTCAAGATGGCTAAATTTGTCTGGTTACTTTTCGGGCTGGTGGTAGTCACACAGGGTTTAAGTGGTGAGTAATTATTCTGATATTTATTAATGTCCTGTATTCTTCTAAATTTCGGTAAATTATAACGTGTATACCAGGTGTTGTTTTGCATCCTCGTCAAAATTCAGGAGATTGTCACAAAAGACATAAATAATCAATTTAATAAATTACGTTACCTAGTTAATTTAAAAAAAGCTGTTTTTTTTTGTTGTTTAAATTTGTCATCATCATCATCTGCCTAGCCTTTTCCCAAACTATCTTGGGGACGGCTTCCAGTCTAACCGGATGCAGCTGAGTACCAGCATTTTACATGGAGCGACTGCCTATCTGACCTCCACAATCACAGTAACTGGGTAATACGATGTCCCTTGGTAAGACTGGATGACAGACTTTTGACTTCTGACTACTCGTAACGACTGTCAAAGATCTTAAGTAAGCTTAACGTAGGCGGCTAATCGTATAGATCTTGGCGGCAAAAGTGTTAAAAAAATTCTTTTATCCCTGATAGAATGACAGTTTCCCTAGGGCCCAGGAGCAGTGTGAATTTTGTTCAGCATAAAACCTGATACAGATTTCAGTTTATTGAAAAAATTACTTAAGTTTTTGTAAATTTTCAGTGAAAAGGTCAAAAGCTGACATCAAAAGTGCGGCCAAAGGTGTGAGCCAAGCTGATCCCAAACCTGAGGCTATGTTGACTAGAGCCCTAAAATGGCCAAATCAATACACGATTAAGGCTACAAGAATGTCGCTGACTGACAATGTTATCGAAAACTACGAAATGTGGTGAGTTCTAAATTGAAATAAAATTAAAAGATTCGGCTTTACTCCGTGATTGGGTAGTGGGCCCATTCGGCCTATTCAAAATGTGACTCGGTTGAGTGATCCCGCAGGTCCATTTTGAGTGGGTCCAGTTGACGAAAGACTGAGTCTATGTAATTTTTTATAAAATTTTCTTTTTTTGTTCGACTGAAAAACTGCCGACAAAGTAAGGTTTTCACGAAATAGTGAATAGTCATGTAAATGAACATCGTTTGCTATGGCACCGAATCTGAAGTATGAAATAAAAAAACTGTTGCTCGTACATTTTGTCGAGCCATGGTAACATAAATGCGATTATTACTGCTGTCCAACCCCTGCTTGTCTACCCCGGGTGGACAGAGTCACAACTTTAAAAAATAATTCCCACTTTCCCGGAGGGGTGGCCGGTAAGAATTGTATGGGGACGCTGATATTTTTTCGCGGTTGTATGGTTAAAATGGTTTATTTTAATGAGAAATAAACTCCCTTTGATAATGTTCCTTGTTGTACCTAACACAGCCTGTATATTGCTTAGTTTGTCTATAAATTCCAGTGAGTGTAATATATTTTGTCAATCAATTATAAATTACGTGTTGCTAATAAATGGCAGTGGGTTGATGGCAATGGACTGCCGCCCTTAGGCATGGAACTTCCAACATCACTGGCAAGATGTGGGTGTAATATTAGATAAAAGAAAAAAGTATTTATTAGACTCGTACAGGCCAAACCAATAAAACAATATTAAATAAAAAGAAAACAACAAAACAAAATATACATACACACATTAAACTAAATTGGTCCTGTACTACGCCAAAAGGCCCCTATCTGAGCACGGTGCTGTAATTTAAAAAAAAAACCACAGCGTTGGTATTCTGATAGGGCCCAAGTGATGCCACGGTACAACAAGGTACACCTCTGCCTAACCCTTTGGGCCCTTATGATAAACGTGTTTTTTTTTCGGTAGGTTAATGACTAACCCGGTGACAAAGTTTTTAGTCCCACCATGAGCCTCTAACTTGGCTTCGAATTCTGTCGAGAAATATGTGTTGAACGACATTGGTCAAATCAGATATTCGTCAAATCAGCAATTCGTCAAATTTGATATTGGTCAAAGCTGTAATTCGTCAAATCGTCTTTTTGTCTAATTACGAATTTTGCCAAATACGCCTTTGGTCAAGTCATTTAAGTACAATCAACTGCCATGCGTGCTGGTTTAGTTCCCTCACGATGTTTTTCTTCAATGAAGCTAGTGATAATTTCACAATACGCCCATGAATCTGAAAAACCAGAGGTGCTTGTCTTGGGTTCGAACTCGAGACGTATGACTTGGCAGTCCGGCCGGCAATCACATCACTCGGCTATGACTGCTTCTAGCGTGATATTTATTTATTTAAATTACATGTACAGACGTTTGACGACACGGTTGGCGCAGTGGCTAAGCGATTGACTGCTGCGCTGCGTGTCGCGGGTTCGATCCCCGCACGGAACAAATATTTGTAAGGCCTACAGATAGTTGTTCCGGGTCTGGCTGTTTGTGATACAGGAGAAATTCCTAGTGTGGAGCAATGTTTTGAAAAAAAAAGAAGACGTCAGCACATCAAGCTACCCAAAACAGTCAAATTTTTCCAATGAACCTTGAACCTAATTCTTTATCGATACAGTTCAAAATGTATCCAAGAAATTTGACAGATTGTTGTAGGTTATGTGCTGGCATCTGAACACTAGTGGTAGAAGGCAAATGATGATATTATGTTATGTGAGTTAAAATTACCGTTTCGTTTTTTTAGGAGAACTTCCAAGCAATCAAGAATAGATTACAACAATGGTCACGTCAAATCCTTTGTTAATACTAAAGACAAGAATTCCCGTTATGGTATTCAGTTTGAGGTTGGTACCTAAATTGTAGTCCTTTTACATTTTTTGTAATCTAATAAATAAGTGTCCATATTTTTAACATCCACCTAAGTTGTGTAATCAACTCTGCCTACAGTCTACTGCTGTCTATGGTCTTACCTTCCGCCTTCCGCATCCAATATTTACCACCCACCCTATTGTAGGCATTCGGTCCATCTAGGTTGGGGGCGTCGCTCATAACACTTGCCGATTTGCGGTCTCCATTCCTGGAGCAGTTCCCTCCGACCCACAATAAAATTTGAGAAAAGGCTAGGCAGTTGATGGTGACTCCAGGAGCCGTTTGTTCCATCGGCCACTTGGCAATTTGTGGTGAGGAGCGACGGGTCCAGGAGTGGACTCCTGGACCCGTCGCTACGCTACCCAATGAAAACGCCAAGAAACAAAACAAAACGACAACAACCAAAGGCAGATGATGGTGACTCCAGGAGCCGTTTGTTCCATCACCCAATCAAAATGTTAGTCACTAAGGGCGTCCGCTCAAAGACACGAGGGTGTACGCTCGCATGTCCAAATTCAACAATAGTATAAGCAAAGCTAAACGGCTCGGTTTGTTCGCTCCGTGCAAACGTGCAAGTTTTAAGCGGATACCATAAAAACCATTTCTTCCCACAGATTCATCCTGAAGCGTCGAAAGACCAAGAGGTAACATCAGTGTGTTACAACAGTGAAGGTAGCAGGTGGCGCAGACTGAAGCCTGAAACTATTCTGCCTGATGTTGATGGGTTTGAGGCTGATGGTAAGAGAAACAAAAACAGTATAAACTTAGTAGGTTCTTAAAATGTGAAAAGTTAATGAACTAATAAATTAAAGACGCTTGCAATCATAAAATTGACCCCGTTAACAAGGGAAGATAAATATTTGAAGGGCAGATACAATTAAGATGGCACCGTTGAAATATTTAAGAATCATGAATCCCGTTCATCTACTTCTAAATTAATTCATACAGTACACGATCAGATTATCTTAAGTATTGCTGTGGTATTTAATAAAATTGACGCCAAATTGAGGGTAGCCATCGCCTGAAGGCATTGTGTAGCTAACAGCGCTTGAAAGCATGTTGTGCCTCTAAGTGGTTTTTTGAACCAAAAATATTCTTTGTACCTACTAGATATTTCAATAATATATTTCCATTACTCAGATGAAGAAACGGTGAACGACAAAGAATGCACTAAGTTCATATATGATGTCAAGGACGAAAGTATTGACTCAGAAGCTACCCTTTGGGCTACTTACAATGAAGACGACAAAGCCTGGGTTCCAGTTAGGTAAGAACATCGTCTTATCTTGCTACTATTATATATACGAAAGTTGGGGAGGAAGGATGGAATGGATGGATGTTAGTTTCATTTTCACACAAAAACTACTGAAGGAATATAGAAGTATCCATTTTTTTGATGAAGTTTAGTAACTGGAATAGGAAGAAACTAAAATGTGAAAAAAAACGTTAAAAGATCTCAATAAATTAAAAAGTTATGAGACTTTAAAGTTGCGCTTGCAACGAAGTAAAGTGACCTGGCTTAACACATTTTTAGTAGTATGATCTTGTGGAACAATTATATAAGATAGTAATAGATAAACATTGCCGTGTTGTTTGACAGGGGAGAATGGAAGACGAAAACGTGTTTCGCTGATCCTAATTAGAATGGCAAGGGCAGAGTTGATGATGATGATAACAAGAATAATGAAATTTTACTCTTTTTAGATACGAAGTATTGGAGTTCAACCCTTGGTTGGGATCGAAGGACAAGCACGAAATTTGGGACTTCTACGATTACGAAAAAGCCTTTTCTTTCCGTAGTGTCTTTGATGTTGAAGATTGTAAGTAGTACAATATTTGTTTATTTCAAAATGTTGATATGTTGATGGTTGGAAAGAAGAGTAAGGATAATATTGACAGATTCCGCAATGAATGCAATGGAGCGAAAGATAGAGTGACAGCTAACAGGGGAAATGGACATGATTGAAAAAAAAAGTGATACGCCGATCCGGGGCCGGGGCATAAAGATAGTGATGAATTTATAAAACATTAGCTGCGACGTAAATATACACATTTTTTGGGCCGGGAACCTTTGCAGGCGCACACAGAAGGACCCACCAAAGTTTCATCAAAAACGGATCAATGATTTCTAGATCTTTACTAACTGCTGCCCGCGACTTGGTTCGCGTGGAAATTTTGATGGGTTTTAGGGGTATGAAAAATAGATTTTGGCTGATTCTCAGTCCTACCCGATATGCACACAAAATTGCATACAAACCGGTTCAGCTGTTTCAGAGGATTTTGGAAACAAACATCGCGACACGAGAATTTTATATATTAGAAGATTTATAGAAATGCAGAATACAAAATTAAACAATTCATTCACAGATGATTGCCCAACTGAATCCACAACTCACACTTTTGACAGCGAAGGTGTAACCAAGCATTTGTTGTTCGTTGATGCTGACAACGATAAAGATGTCGACCATGTTTTCCAAACGTATGTAAACTTTATTTTCTCAACAATGTAACAGCTTCAAAATATTGCTTATGGTACTTAGGAACCGGTATGATTTTATGTTCTCATTTCAGATTCAAAAAGACCCATAACAAAAAGTACTCTGATGTCAACGAACATAACATGAGGAAGAGTCTCTTCAAGAGGAGTATGAGGTAATTATATTATTATTTATTTAATTCAAATACATAGGTACGTGATCCATATTATTTTTAGTAACATAAAACGGTTTAGGCGCAAAACGCCTAATTCTCAAAATGGCAACTGGGTCGCATAAGGACTAGTTCTCAAAATGGCCAATTCTCTTAAAGACTAATTCTCCGAATGGCTAATTCTCTGAACGGCCAATTCTGTAAAAGCCTCCCAACTAGCAAAATATGTGCTTATAACTATCTACACGACTATTTTTTTAACGCTTATAAAATACTTATAGCTTGATACAACCCTGGATTTGGGCACACTTATAGGAGCATTTTATTTTTATAACAATCGTATAATCAACTTACACAATGTTATTAACTCCTATGATGTACTTGTAATAGCATTTGAGAAGTATAATGAGTCCTACAATGATAGACACACAACCTTTATAAGTATGATAACTTTTATAAGCGTCTGATACAAGATCCTTACCAAACAAATCTTGTTTATAATGTGCTAGTAAAGTACTTCGTTGTTGATTATAAGTGTATTTTCCAATACTTGTTTTATGTATTTTGTTTAGTGTTTGTTCCCCGAGTAATCATTGAAATTAAAAACGTAAATACAGGATTAATTTATTATAAGTGTTAGGTATTACTATTTGGTATGGTAGCATAGTATGTTAATATAGGGTGCGAAACCATTGGGAAGTAATATTCAATGTTAAAATATACTATATTTATATCATTTTTTTAAAGCGCCTCCATAAATTGAACGTTACGTTAATTGTTTTAATAAATTTATAACAAGCTAATTTATCTAATATTCGCCATATTTAAAAATGATATTGACCGAGAGCGTTTTAAGACTATTATAAGCTTGTTTCAATATTAATAAGAACTATTCGCCTCCATGTTAATATAAAATAGGGTTCCTCATTGAATCATTATTTATTTTAGGTGTTATATTTTTAAGATGGTTGTATTTCTTAATGTCGATTTTTTTTTAGCAACGACGCAGAACAGATTAAACATGATAACTTTATACTAATAATATGCTTGGTTAAATAGTTTTTAAGCTTATTGCTCTTATAGTGCTCTAATTTAGTGCTTTTACTTTAATAATAATTCTGATTAAGACTATATTATTACAATCTTATGAAGGACTCCCCTAAGTATGTTATTAAATCTAATACTCCTACTCAATGCTACTACAGGAGTAGAAATTTTACAAAGACTATTAGTCTTGCTACATGCACTTTTGTCCTACAACTGTCTAATAACTTAATCTTGTAGTGAACTATAAACCTTAGTTATAAGATCAAGAGATCTTGAGTATGACAAGGCATATAACTTAATCCGGTAGTATACTATAATCATTTGTTTTAAGAACAATTGATCTTGAGTAAATCACAGCTTGTGGAAAACTATTACAAGAATGGAAGTCTTTACGGGTGCTAGTATAAGAGTTTTATTAGTCGTGGCAGTCCTATAATTTTTAATATAGGACTTATTTGCTAGTTGGGCTATTTCTCTGAATGGCCAATTCTCTAAATGGCTTATTATCAAAAAGGCACATTATATCTATCAATGGAAGTAATCTTATCTGCGACATTTCATACTGATTCATGAACCTATAACAATGTCCGTTTCCCGCTGCACCAGACGTGCAGTTGTGCTAATGGATCCAGTGTCCAGGAAAGGACAATCTGGCTTATACGCAATCAATTTAAAATGTTTTTGGTGCTCCCCTAATTCCATAAATTTTTAGAAGTGTCCCTTAATGATGACTTTAAAGTGGCACAGAACTGATGGAAATAATGCAATGGAAGTGGCGAAGGGCGGGCGTTTTGGGGGACTGTCTCATGTGATTTTGACGTTCAAAAAGATTATCAGCCTAGTTTGAATAAATGACTTTTGATTTTGATTTTGCAAGGAAGCCTTTCCCAGCAGTAAAACAGTTCAGATTAGTCATAAGAAAATAATGTAGACTTTTAAAGTAATGCACGATACCTCTAACTTTTTCACCATTTTCAGGCAAGTAATTCAAACTAACCGTCAAAATAAAGGTTATAAACTTGCCATCAACCAATTCGCTGACAAGACTCCCGAAGAGATGACAAGATACATGGGTCTGATGAAGCGTCCTGAAGGCAAAGTTGGAACGATCCCCTTCCCTTACAGTGAAGAATTGTTGAATGAAATCTCGAACGAAGTTCCGGAAGAATTTGACTCCAGGCTTTTGGGTCTTGTTTCTAACGTTAAAAGTAAGTCATCATCATCATCAGCCTATATTGTTCCCACTGCTGGGACGCAGGCCTCCTCTCTATGAGAGGGAATGGGCTGTAATCCACCACGCGGGCCCAGTGCGGGTTGGTAGATGTCACATGTCTTCGAATTTTTAGTTCTAGGACATACGTTAAAAGTAAGTGACTTATCATAAGTCAATAGTAAACATACACGAAATTGAAACTCCATTAACTTGTAATAGAAAAGTCTGTTAGAAATTGTCTGCTTCGTGCTCGGAGTTTCTCGGCAAACAAATTGATATGCTAGTCGCATTATAACACATTAAAGAGGAGCACAACCAAGCCCCTCTTGCACTCTAAAACTCTCTCTCTCTTTTTCTAGCCTGCTCTGTCCCACTCCTGGGCAAAGGCCTCCCTTCACTCTTTCCATTTCTCGCGAACCCGCGCATCCTCATCATCATTTTCACAGATAAATATATGGAGTAATTCTATCTTTTCTCAACAGATCAGGAGGACTGTGGTTCTTGCTGGACCTTCGGAACGACTGGCGCAGTTGAAGGAGCGCTCGCGAGAGTCAACGGTGGCAAGCTGATGGCTTTGAGCAACCAAGCTATTGTAGACTGCGCTTGGGCGTACGTATTGAATTTTGAAGATATTAATATATTTCTATCAAATGTTTAAGTTTTTAAAATTGGATTAATGTCCATTTGTTAACTTCCTACATATCTGGCGATTGAGCTTTCACTCTTTTAATTTTTCACTTTTTTAATTTCAATTCAGACAGTGCCATAAACTTGTATCTGTGTTAATAATTTGTGTTATCTTCATAATGTCCCACAACTACAACTTTACCTCAGAGGTATACAGTAGTAACTCCAATTTTTTCGCAATTGAGTTTTTTTGCACCATTCAAATCGTAAGAACCCGAACAAAAAATATAACTAAATTGTTAAATTAATTAATTAATTGTTAGGTAGACGAGAGAATGGCTCTCATATTTTTGTATCTAGCTACCATGGTGCAATAATTTATTTTAATTTTGTGAAGTAACTTTTGTTTCATTTTACTAGTAAATCTCTCCCATCATCATCAGCCAAGCCAAGGACTAGTTTTCAGACTTTCGGGCCACTTACTACCTGTAACGACTGTCAAAGATCTACAAATTACATCTGGGACGGAGGAAAGCACGAGCTATTCTCGCCCCCCCTTGCCCCCAATACTTAAATAATTCTATTGTATAACGTATCCATACTGATAACAAACATGATGCTCATGGAACAGGTGCGGGATTCAAATGTTATCCACATGTTTTATTTAGAGGTAAACAATAGTATGAAATTTAATGCTTTCTTACCATACTTGTTTCAACAACTAAGTCAATTTATGTTGCAAGGTAAATAGCCTCAAGTCCACAAAATTATATTAGAGTTAATTAATTACAATTGTGTTACTTAAATAATAATTCCATCTAATATTAATAGCATATACTGCTGAGATTGTTCCAATATCTTTAACTCAACTATGTCAAAATTGCATTCAAAGTTTTTTTAATATTGATTACCTCTGAGGAACATAACTGTTATTTAGATATACAAGGTCAAACAGAATTAGCTAGTGAAACACAGTGGACATAGTGACAAATAAAAAAAGGATTGAATAGGGTGAGGATTTCAGGGTGAATGACCGCTGATATTGTGTTTATATGTAGTATGTTGTCAAACAATCATTAAGGCCATACAATATGGATACCTGGACTGGAGCTTTTTCGCCATGCTCTATCGTAATTCTCCTTCAACTAACTGAGCTCACAATATACAGATTCGGCGCCGCGGGCTGTGACGGCGGTACTGACAACGCGGCTTATGAGTGGATGATGGAGTACGGTCTACCAACTGTAGCAGAATATGGTCCATACGTTAACAAGGTACGTTCTGCAGTGAAGAAGCAGAAGGCATATCTTGTGAATGAGACCCTAATAGGCTCAAGTATTTTTTTTTTGTCCGCCTGCTCAGCCCCACTGCTGGTTAAAGGCCTCCCCATGGCTTACCAAGTTATTAATCAACAATATTAAATCCAGTGCATTATCGGACAGTCTAGCGTCACAAGCGTTTCTAGTGAGAATGAGGTCCTAGGTTCAATTACCAAGCTGGCCAATGTGTCATTATGTTTTCCGTCAATAATATCTCAGTATCAGCCCGAAGCCTGGATTCTGGATTTATGCCCGGTTGATGGCAATATACTTGAATCGACGCCTGCACGCGTAGCATGACCACTGTAGAAACGAGTTTTGTCTACGGAAGAATCGACATTAAGACAGATAGACAATGACAATGTGTGTGTGAATAGCTAGTTTCTACGGCGATCATGCTACGTGTGCTAAGACTTAAATATAAATGACGAAATGTGGGTTTACGCCTCGGCCAAACTTTTGGAGGAATACAGAAGTGATGTTTTGTTGTAATATGGTAAGTTTCAATTACCCCCACAATTACCCACATTAATAGGTGTATCATTGTGTTATAGAACGGCGAATGTAACATTAAGAACATGACGAAGCTCTTCCCGATTCGCGGATACGTCGATGTCACACCTCTGAGCATTGGAGCTTTGAAGGTAAGCATGATTTCAGAGAAAGGAACTTAGAAAATTTGGGCAGTATTTTTTTTTGGGTCTAGCTCTCCCCACTTTTCCCAAAACCATCACCTGAAAGCCAGAAACAGTGGCGACCAGCAGAAAACCGCCGAGACAATGAAGTCTTGGATCCCGCAACGAAATTAATCAGAAAAGAATAGCGGAGGAGTAGGAAAAACATACTTTCCGCATCCCTCCATATCAGCAGGAGACAGAATAAAACAAGCCCAATAGGCACAAATGCAACATGCCTAGAATACAAGGTGTTGTTTTGCATCCTTGTCAAAATTCAAGAGGATGTCACGAAAGACATAAATGATCAATTAAAATTACGGTACCTAGTTAATTACTCATAAACGCAGATTTTTTGGTTGTTTAAGTTTGTCAGAATTTCAGAATAACCCCCTTAACGTGGTTTAGGGAATAAGATATTATCGAATAAACGTTTGAGATTGTTTGTACGTATAAAAGCGCGGTCATAGGGCGAGAATCGGACGGGTCGCGTTTAAAACACGGCTGCACGGGTGGTTCACACCTATCGATTCTCGTAAGTAAGGAAAAAAATAAAAAATGACCTACTTATTTTATTATTGACTAGCTGTCCCGCGCAACTTCGTCTACGTCACATTTTCCCTGTTTTCGCAACATTTTTCATTGCTGCTCCGCTCCTATTGGTCGTAGCGTGATGATATATAGCCTATGTTACTTCTAATACCTCCAAAAATATGTGTACAAAGTTTCATGATGATCGGTTGCGTGGTTTTCGCGTGAAAGCGTAACAAACAAACTTACTTTCGCATTTATCATATTAGTTAGGATTAGGATTCGGGACGACAATCATTAGCAAAGTTACCTCCTTGAATTTGACGAGGATGCAAAACAACACCTTCTATATTAGCCTTGACTAAGGTACTCATAATTATAATTCCGTTTAAACTGTAAATTCTCTTTGCAGGTCGCTCTAGTCAACCACGGTCCCTTGTCCGTGTCAGTCCATGTCACCGAATCTTTCTCTAAGTATTCGTCTGGAATCTTCTACGATACTGAATGGTAAGTGTCTTTTAAAGATTTTCTAATGGTTCATCCATTTATTTTATTTGTGTTCCTAGTTTAGACAACGTCTTAGGCAATACATTATTATAGAGAGCGCCTTGCTAGATCGAGTTCTAAAGCAAATTCATGTGCAGCAGACTATTTAGTTAGAAATTTTTAGTAAATAAAGCACCGGCCTGGCCCGGACTTAATTATTTTATAAGGTTTTCGTCGCCTATGGAACCGCAAACAATGGAGTGATTTAGTTGGAAACCAATAATGATTGACTATTTGCTATTTCAGCAACCAGCTCCATCTGAACCACGAAGTGACCTTGGTCGGGTACGGCGAGCGAGATGGTGACACCTTCTGGATCCTGAAGAACTCCTGGGGCCCACAATGGGGTATCGGCGGGTACATGTACATTTCCGCCAGAGACAACATCTGTGGCGTTGCTACTGAACCTACATACGTTGTATTCTAAGACTTATTGACTCCTACGACTGATGTCTGACCTGACTGACTTGGCTATCCTGGCGAGAAAACGGCTCCGATGAAACTGTATTTTTTTATTATTTTACTTAGCATTTAATTTCATTAAGCACGTGGAATTTTTATTTAGTTTGGAAATAATAAATTCAAGGAATTATTTTTGTTTTTCATTTGCTCGTACATACCAAGGTCCTATAAAGGTGGGAGAAAAGTTTTGAAAAAAAAAACTATCTGACTTCAGTCGAGCAGAAATATTTCTAGTACTATCCTACTAGGTTAGTGACCATTGGATCTGGTTTTCAGTTCACTAACATCAATATTTTGATCTTTTTCCTGTTAGCACACACACTTCTATTCTGTTATGACCATTAAAATCTGTTGTTACCTCATAACCATGAATTTGTTAGGACGCATCTTTTCTCCAAAACCCGTCATTATCTCTGGTAACACTGCCAAGTGCGATTTCGTATTCTGAATTCGTTGTTCGTCGCCTACGTGAGGAACTTGCGCCAAGGTACGCCAGGGTGCTCCAACCACGTTACACTTGCGGTGGCCACTGCCTTCACACAATGGTGGAGGGTCCAAAACTTATTGTTGCCAGCCTACAGGCCATTGGGCTAATCTCATGCTGACGCAATGCAGTCTTGTAATTTATTGTTAAGATCTTGTTTTATAGGGTCATGAATTTATCAAGCTGTTTTATAATTAAAATAGTGATAAGTGAAAAGCGTCATACTGACGTAGTGCGTGGAGCACTGTTCAAGTAAATAGTCATATAGTACGTTAACGTACTGTAGTAGGTCCTACCAGGTTGAGGTCTGTTTTAAGATTTTCGGAATTATAGTAGGCCTTCGTCGTCGGTCTACGATGAGGTCACTTGCAAGTTGAATATGGTCAAAATAAAATTTAACGGTCACGCAGAAAAGACTTTTAATTTTACATAAAATATGAATTCTCACATCACAAGGAATCTATACAAAGGGTATATTTCTATTTGCACTAACAAAAAAACCACACACACCAAACATACTCCAGGATCAAATTATACAATTTGACTGAAAAACAAATCCCATGAATATGATTATGATCTAGCTGGAACTGCTCCTAGTTAGTGCACTAACCGGGGGCATACTTTCCTATGATGTACGTCCCCAAGCATTACTCACCCATAAATCGGAATGACGAATGTGAGAACAAATTTTCGTCTATCCTCAAACCGTGTTGATTTATTTGCACTGGATTCAGAGCAGGGATTGCATTGTACGTCGAACTAACTATATTTGGTAATTGAGGACGGTTCATGTAATTTTATGCGTTTGAAGATTGGATGAATTTTAATGAGTTTGTTTGTTTGGAGGTAGAGGTTTCTGGTTTATTGTCTTGTGATATTAACTATGTAGCTGCATGCTCTTCGAATTTTGTTAGGTTTACACCTTTTACATAAAATTAGGTGGCGGCGGCGAGTGTGTGTCAACAAGTATATAAAGGGTGTAAAACACCTCTTAACGAAGCCGAAAGGCACTGGTTCTCCCTGTCCTTGAGATCATTTTTTTGTTCTACACCATACCTGGGAACCTTCTAGTTACGGAGATATTAGGGGTCAAAGTTCCAACTTTTTGAGAAGTATTTTTTTAAATACAAGTTTTTAATGTAAGATTTTTACTTTAAACATCTCCACGACCCCCGTACTATTCAATTCGTCCATCAGCATAATGTTTTGAGAGCGTTACATTGAGTTGTACCACAAAACATGATTTTACACCTTCCAAAAATAAGTCGTTTCCCAGCAACAATTTTTGCGTAAAGTAACTTAGTTTCATGTACAGAATGCTTGGTTGGCGGCTTCGTGATGAGGTGATTTACACGGTGTATATGTCAACAAGTGTATATTCAATTCGACTTAGGGTCAGCTCACACCGAGACGCGACGCTGCGCGCACCTTGAGAATTCAGAATATGTTGCGCAACGTATTCTGAATTCTCACAACGAACGACGAAGTGTGTATCTTTTCGAGTAGAAAATAAAGTTATATTTTGAATCGCTCTTTTAAAGTGTGCTCGCAGCGTCGCGTCGCGTCGCGTCTCGGTGTGAGCTGACTCTTAAAAACAAAAATGTTGATATGTAGGTATACAATAGCCTCTTTCCGCCATCTCTGCCTAACTCTGAAGAGTACAGGAGTTATTTTATGTTTTTATGTAAGGCTGCAGTAAATCTTATGACGACAGGCCGTGTCGACGGCGCGTTAGTGCTGAGATGTCAGCAAATCAGAAGGGGCCCGAGCGGGCCGATGCCTACCAGGGCTGCGGGACGATGCGATAGAGATACCGTGGCCCTGGAACACAAAGGGCTAAGAAGTAACATGGATGGGTTTTAGTCAGTAAAAGTCTGACACTCCTTTCCGCTCCGCCCAGAGCGGGAGGAGTCATTTGATGATTTCCCATCCGAAAAAAAAAGGCTGAAGTAAATCTTAAACTTTTTTTTAATAGCGGGTTACGTTAAGTTTTTCCCTTCACTAGAATTTGTTCCTGTATCCTGGGTGAGTTTACGAACATTTTAAACTTACACACAAAAAGCCAGATTCGAAACAAATGAAAGTTACGTTCATATTATTGATAATGTACCCCACATTATCAATAATATGATCGTAACTTTCGAACAAAGTGATACAAAATATCTTTCAACTTACTTTCTAGTTCATTTTATATGGAAACTCGTACCAGATAGTTAATGGTTCTCTATTGGAAGTTAGTGCTAACTGCTACGTGAATAACTATTTGAATCTAGGCACATTGTCTGCCGGCGTCCGAGAATTTCTATTAGCATTAGAAAGGTGTTCCATGACTCGATAGTGGTACGTTGAGCAGCTGTTACAGGCTGATCACGAGTCTAAGTTGTAAGCGGGAGCGTTTTTATTTTTCAATGTTTTTTTTTATTGTAGAATTTTTCTACATTGTCTAACCCAATAAGCTAGTGTTGTTAACCTCTGTCGGCTTTGAATAATTGTACCAATACCTAACTACTTTTGTACTACGTACAGAAAATGGTTCTTGCTTTTGGGCATTTACATATTAAGAGCGCTTACGCTTTACGACATTTCATACAAACTTTCAAGTCCTTCTTCTTCTTCTTTATGGGGTTTAGGTTTCCGCACTTAGTCCTTTAAGTGGACCATTGTGCGTGAGCCATGGTGGCCGTTACTCCAACCAGCCCACCTCCCTCCAGAAGCATATCACTCTTCCCGGTCTTCTCAGGGCATCCGCAAGGGATCTCGGTGTTCCCACGGTCTCCTCGCGAATCTTGGTAACGCCGGTGCACTCAAGCAGTACATGCGCCACCGTTGTCTCCGCATTCATGCATGCTCTGCACAGGGGAGTATCAGTGATTCCTAGAGTGTAGAAGTGTTTATTCAGTGAACAGTGTCCAGTGATGGTCCCCGACACCAGACGCAGACCATCCCTGTCCAGACGCAGAAGGCGCCTGGTCAACTTTGTATCAGGGGATGGCATGGCTTCTTTGGCCTGCCTACACCCAGCTGTCGAGGTCTACCATTTCTCCACTTGTGTTCGAGTGTGATCCTTTAGCCAGTTTTTTAGTTGCTTGAATGGAATGGGCACAATGGGCTCGGGTCCGTAGGGATTCGTACTGGATCCTCTTCTGGCAAGTTCATCCGCCGCATCGTTCCCCAGGGATCCACTGTGACCTCTGAGTCACAGTGGATCCCTGTCACAAGTCCTTATTTTCCAAAATAACTGAACCGATTTTAATGCGACGAAAATAGTGTAACAGCTAAATTAGACCGATTACAAAATATCTGTAGAGATAAAAATTTGCAATTATCTTTTTTTTTTAAAGACATTTCGAAAATGTTTTCAGTAATTTTTTAGACCTTACGTAGGTCTAAAAAGTTACTTGCTTATGCGTATTAAATTTGATTAAAATCGGTTCAGTCATTTCGGAAAATACGGACTTGAAAGTTTGTATGAAATGCCGTCAGGCGTAAACGCTCTTAATGTCTGATAAAACTCACTGCTATACAGTGGAAAGTTTAAAAATTTCATCAAACGTGTCCTTATTAAAAAAGCATATTACAAAATTAAGGACTACGTTGAAGATAAAGAAGTTTGGCTGTAGTTCCTTCTGCTCATGCGGCTTCCCTGGTAGCTCATAAACGACACAAATGTGTGGATGTCTATAACTATTCCCAATATTATTTTTTCCATTCTTTTAGACATTTTTTTTTAACAATAGTTTTCCAATCATTGCACCTTTCGTTCATTGTTCAGAATAGTTACAGCACTGATGATAACATCTGTGTCTATTTTTTAAGTTAGTGTTCTTTTATTGTTTTATTTTTACTTTTGTATAGATTCTTTTTATTTACCTATTTTTTGTGAATGTGGGGACATTGTAGGCTTTGTAATTCTTTTTTTTTTTCTATTACTACCTTTTGTAGTACGCAATCGACTTATTGTCAGGCCTACGCTGTCCTCCCATACTTAAGTACTAACGCTGTAACTTCAAATATTGTAAAACCAAATGATTTTAAAACAGTAACTATAGAGTTTCTTGCCGGTTCTTCTCCATAGGAAACGACCAACCCGAACCGTGCACCTTTTGTTGACGTTTTATAAGTGCCCATGTAGGCCATGTAAGGCATGTAGGTTTGATTTTTAATGTCGCAGATTCTATTGAAACCCATTCTATTAAATTGATAAAAAGATTATCAGCCAGCAAGACCAAGCCTGCATTGCAGCATAGTGTATACTTATAAAGGACGGGGAGGTTCTAGCTAGTGCGATTAAAAAAATAGGTTTTTAGGGTTCCGTAGCCGAATGGCAAAAAACGGAACCCTTATAGATTCGTCATATCTGTCTGTCTGTCTGTCCGTCCGTGTCACAGCCACTTTATTCCGAAACTATCAAAACTATACTGTTGAAACTTGGTAAGTAGATGTATTCTGTGAACCGCATTAAGATTTTTACACAAAAATAGAAAAAAAACAATAAATTTTGGGGTTCCCCATACTTAGAACTGAAACCCAATTTTTTTTTATCAAACTCTTACGTGTGGGGTATCTATGGATAGGTCTTCAAAAATGAAATTGAGGTTTCTAATATCATATTTTTTAAAGTGAATAAGTTCGCGCGAGAGACACTTCCAAAGTGGTAAAATGTGTCCCCCCCCCTCTAATTTTTAAAGTAAGAGGATGAAAATTCTGAAAATATTTAGGATTATAAAACGTAAAAAAAACTGTCAACGAAAATTGGTTTGAATAAGATATGATGTTTATTTTTTTAGATATAGGACTTTTTCATCAAACTGCAGCAGTAACTTTGTTTTTCATTAACATACTATGAAAAACAAATTTAGTTTTGCTGTTACATGTAAAAATAATTTAATAATATTAAAAATATTTTATATTTTATTGTTTGGTGGTAAGGAACCCTGTGTGCGTGTGAGTACGACACGCATTTGGCCGGTTTTTTAGCATATTTTCCACTAGTTCCTGCCTCCATCTGTTGTTAGTGACTGCGTCGTTGGTCTAGTCTTAACAAGCGCGACTGCGTAGCTTGAGGTCCGGGGTTCATTTCCCAGGTAGGGCAAAGTGTTATTGGGTTTTTCCGTCAGGAATGTCTCAGAAACAGTCAAGGAGTCTGGATTTGTGCCCGGTTGATGGCATTAGGGTTACCCCCTATTACACGGGACTTAAACATAACTGGCAAAATTTGGGTGACTATTGTGTACACCTCTACGTCTCCATCACTTTCGGGAATCGGGGATTAGAGGCGTTATGTTAATGTTTACGTTATGTTATGTTAATGTTTACGTTATATTATGTTAATGTTTACTTTATGATATGTTAATGTTTACTTTATGATATGTTAATGTTTACGTTATGTTAAGTTAATGTTTACGTTATGTTATGGTAATGTTTACGTTATGTTATGTTAATGTTTACGTTGTGTTATGTTAATGTTTACGTTACATTATATTAAAGTGTACTCTATGTTACGTAAAAGTTTACGTTATGTTATGTTAATGTTTACGTTATATTATGTAAATGTTTACTTTATGTTTTGTTAATATTTACGTTATTTTATGTTTATGTTTACGTTATATTATGTTAATGTTTACGTTATATTATGTTAATGTTTACGTTATTTTATGTTAATGTTTAAGATATATTATGTTAATGTTTACGTTATATTATGTTAATGTTTACGTTATGTTATATTAATGTTATATTATGTTTTTTTATGTTTACTTTATGTTATGTTAAATTTAGAAATGTAAGAAGAAGTTTGAAAGTGGCGCCTGTTACAGAAAAGATGAAAGGTAGTCGTCTGTCTTGGTATGGACATGTGATGAGGAGGGATGGAACACATGTGACTAAAAGAGTGATAAATATAAATGGGGAAAGATGGAGAGGGAGAGGGAGACCAAAGAAAAGATGGATGGTGCGAAAAATGAAATGAAGGAAACAGCGTTAATGAAAGCATGAGGAATGACAGAGGAGAATGGAGGAAAGACACGTGTTACGCCGACCTCAAATAACATGGAACAAGGGCAGGAAGATCATGATAATTTTATGTTTTTGTTTCCACAAGTTCTTGACTCCATCAGGAGAATCCACAAAAAAGGACCACCTCCATCAAGAAAGGACAAATACCAATACAACATTCTCTTACAACAAAAATCTCCACGTTACAAAACCTACACATACAACGTTCAATTGCACCCATTCACTTTACTTGCACCACACCCGCTCAACGCTCTATTTAAATCAGCCGGGCCGCGGCGACTTCAGCACGCAGAATGCAAATTTCATCTCGATTGGGAGTGAAACTGTCCCTGCAACGTTTCTACTGTACAGCACTGCCATGAGAAATCATCTATACCAATTTTATAAAGCTTGAAGAGTTGGTTTGTTTGTTTGCTTGGACGCGCTTATCTCAGGAACCGATCCGAGCAAGGTTGATTAATTCTTTCAGTGTTAGAAAGCCCATTTATCGAGAAAGGAGAAGATATATCATCACGTTACGACCAATAGGAGCGGAGCAGCAATGAAAAATGTTGCGAAAACGGGGATAATGTGACGCAGACGAAGTTGTGCGGGACAGCTAGTTTTTTATAATAGACCTTCGTCTACAATTCGGTGGGGACTCTTGAGCTCAGAAACTTGGATGAAAGTTCAAGATATTCTAATACCTAATAGGGTCCCCTATGTTGTTTCGAACGCCGCTGTTGCGACAAACGCTGTTGCGAATTATTTTTCCACTGCCTCACAGGTTCGAAAGCTCATAGACTCGAATGAAGTAGTCGCGAAAGACGCTGTTTCGAAAAACATTTTTACTGCCTCATACGCTCGAATGCTTGATGATTGGGCCATAAAGTGTACAGAAAAATATTTAAGCAGTAATTAAATAAAATCCACAAATTCGGTGTCAACATCAACATTTAATATTATTACTAAAAAAGTAACAATCAAAAATATTAGTACCTATTATTATTATTTGTTTAAGGAGCTCGTATCTAAATAATAACAGCCGCCCGGGTCGATCTTTAAGGTTAAACCGTGCTTGCCGAGGTTGGTCCGTGGGTGGGTGACCATAAGTACATACCGAGTTTCTTCCGTGCCTCGGAAAGCACGTTAAGCCGTTGGTCCCGGCTGCCATTTGTAGATCTTTGACAGTCGTTACGAGTAGTCAGACGCCAAAAAGTCTGACATCCAGTCTTACCAAGGGGTATCGTATTACCCAGTTACTGGGTTGTGGAGGTCAGATAGGCAGTCGCTTCATGAAAAATACTGGTACTCAGCTGCATCCGGCTAAACTGAAAGCCGACCCCAAGATAGTTTGGGAAAAGGCTAGCCTGATAATGATAATGATGATGATGACTCAAATCTGTGTGGTTCTTTCTTTAAAAGACCATCTCAGACACTAATCTGCATAGTCCTCATGTAAATTGAGCAATGTCTGGACTTTGAAAGAGCAACAAGTAAACAGAGAACCTCTGAGTTTGTTTCGGCTGTTTCTTCTCAGAGTAGTCAGGTACGAAACACCGGCCCCATCTAGTTTAAAAAAAAAATGACGTGTAAAAGTGTTTGTAAAAACCTATTTGCAAAATAAACATCATTTATCATTTATCATTTGATGTTGACACCGAATTTGTAGATTTTATTTAATTACTGCCTAAATATTTTTCTGTACACTTTATGACTGACTAAATAAATCGCAATCATCAAGCATTCGAGCGTATGAGGCAGTGAAAATGTTTTTCGAAACAGCGTCTTTCGCGACTACTTCATTCGAGTCCATGAGCTTTCGAACCTGTGAGGCAGTGGAAAAATAATTCGCAACAGCGTGTGTCGCAACAGCGGCGTTCGAAACAACATAGGGGACCCATTCTAATAAACATTTACTTATTATTGATTTAATTTTTTCTGAGAACTGGACTTGTGTTTAAGCTTTGTACGGGGTTGATAATTCAGAATATTGTGCTTTTACTGGCTGGTACGTTATGGCAGCTTGGTCTTTGGATTTGTCATAAAAATCATGATGATGTTATTATTAGGTTTTATTTAACTTGCCTTGTTAGTTAAATGTTACAACTAAATTTCAATCCAGTTCCTCCCAAACAATTGAGCTTAAATTTTGAAAGGTGTGTCCTTTGCTACTGGTGGCAATACAATTTTATGATAAACTAGCCTATACCCGCGGCTTCGCACGCTTGAAGTTTGGTCACTGTCCCACGGGATTGTACTACCGCGATAAAAAGTATTCTATGTGTTAATCCAGGATATAAACTACCCGTGTGCAAAATTTTATCCAAATCCATTCAGTAGTTTTTGAGTGAAAGAGTAACAAACATCTAATAAAAAAAAAAAACATTTATAATATTAGTAGGACTAGCACTGTGCCCGCGACTTCGTCCGCGATAATTGTGATATAATATAGCACATGTTACTCGGTAAAGATGTAGCTTTCCAATGCTGAAAGAATTTTTAAAACCGGTCGAGTAGTTTTAGAGTTAAATCGTAGCAAACAAACAACCAAACCTTTCCTCTTTATAATATTAGTTTAGATAAATGACTTGATCCTGCAGCCATTTGCGAGAGAGTCCCTCTACAGCACGTACTCGAAAATTTGTATTCGCGTTCAATTTTGTTAGCTAAACCTAATTTTCTTCTTTTAATTTTACAAAAACTCATTTACACGCATAAATACAAACATGATGAATGCTAAACGGTACAGGTACTGCCCGGTCGCTCATAGCTAGACCAAGGTAGAGCGCATAAGGACGGTCATACATTGCTTGTACATTCACGTGGGATCATTTTTCAATCATCAGGCGAGTGAAGCCGCAGGAAAAAGTTATTTTATATGATTTAGCTTTCAGAAGAACGTGTATTGACTCACACTGCCTGTCTTAGTCTGTTTTATATAAACTGTGTTAATATGCTATCTTATAAGTATCACTAGAGGTTAATTTGCGAAGCTTCAAAATAAATATAGCTACTGATATTGAAACTAGCTCCTCTGAAACCTTTCTACCAAGTTTCATTTAGTGAAACCGGTTTTAATATAGGTAGATAGATACTCATAACTATGTACCTAATACCAATGTACATGAAATTTAATTAAATCGTTAATAATGAAACTCCTTGCTTTATCGTGCTGCCTATATTAAATTTTGAAGATGAGGTATAGGAACGGAGTTAATTTAGGGGCTGAGGTATTTTTTTGAGAAAATATTTCTTAAGTGAAAACCGGAAAATCTCTAATTAGATAATGAAGCTGCTTTAGTCAGGTCAAGGTAAGTAGCTTCGTTCTAATAAGTATGATTGATTACTTTCTGAAAAAAAAATATATATTAGAATGTTTTTGCACATTGCTGTAACAGACTATTTGATAGTATCCATCCATACTTCCATACTAATATTATAAATGCGAAAGTCACTCTATTTGTTTGTTTGTATGTTTGTTTCTTTGTTACCTTTTCACGACTAAACGGCTGATCGGATCTTAATGATATTTGGCAAGAAGACACGTTTCAACCTGGGGAAGGACATAGGCTATATATCATCACGCTACGACAAATAGGAGCGAAGCAGCAATGGAAAATGTTGCGAAAACGGGGAAAATGTGACGCAGACGAAGTTGCGCGGGACAGCTAGTATTATAATAAAGGTCAGATAGGCAGTCGCTTCATGTAAAATGCTGATACTCAGCTGCATCCGGTTAGACTGGAATCCGACCCCAACAAAGTTTGGGAAAAGGCTAGGCAAATTAATGATGTAACAGACTATTCGAGTTTTTTAACTAAATTTGAGGAGCTCGTGGCTAAATAATAACAGCTTCACGGGTCGATTTTTAGGTTAAATCGCGCTTGCCTAGGTGGGTCCGTGGATGGGTGGCCACTCATAACATACTGAGTATTCTCCATGCCTCGGAAGGCACGTTGGTATTAATTATTTATTTAAAAAATTATGTACACACTTAACACAAGGTGTTGTTTTGCCCCTTGTCAAAATTTAAGAGGATGTCACAAGAGACACAAATAATCAATTTAAATTACGGTACCTAGTTAATAATTAACAAGCGCTTTGTTTTTCGTTGTTTAAGTTTATCAGTATTTCAGAAAAAACCCCTTTACCGTGGATTAGGGAATAAGAAAGTATCGAATAAATGTTTGCGATTGTTTGTATGTGTGAAAGCGTGGTTATAGGGCGAGGAACAGACGGGCCGCGTTTAAAACACGGGTTCAAAATAACAGACTCCCGAAAAAAAAAAAATTACCTACCCATTTTATTATTGATTCGGGTCGATAATCATTAGCATAGTTACCTCCTTGAATTTGACGAGGATGCAAAACAACACCTTGTATAGAGAAGAAGAAAAGAATAGAAGATAGGTACAAAGGTGACTTAGAAAATAGGTAGGTACTTGGTATCGGCTACCGTATTATCCAGTACTAAGTGGTAGAGGTCAGATAATTACCTATCCTAGTAGTTCTATGTCAAATACTGGTATTCAGCTGCATCCGATTAGACTGGAAGCCGACCCTAATATAGATGGGAAAAGGCTAGGCAGATGATGCTGTAACAGACCATTAGTCTATTTCCATTGAGTCGCAAATAACGAAGCCTGTCGTACTTAAACGAGTTCCTTGTACTGACAAGGTAAGCGAAACAGACAGAGATCCATACTTAATATTATAAATGCGAATGTCACTCTGTTTGTTTGTTTGTATGTTTGTATGTTTGTTTGTATGTTTGTATGTTTGTTACCTTTTCACGACTAAACGGCTGATCGGATCTTAATTAAATTTGGCAAGAAGATAGATTTCAACCTGGGAAAGGACATAGGCTATATAACATCACGCTACGACCAATAGGAGCGGAGCAGCAATGAAAAATGTTGCGAAAACGGGGAAAATGTGACGCAGACGAAGTTGCGCGGGACGGCTAGTTCTGAATATAGAACTCCTGTTCAGTTCCAGGCTCCAGTAGGTAGCGCATACGGGTCACTGTACTGACATCATAGTGAATTATAAAACGTCCACTGGGCGCTCATTCCGCTGCATTGTGAATCACGCTGCTACGTGATTCCGACCAACTCAAAAAAACACCCCGATACACCTACAAAAAATGCCTGACTTTGACTCGTACAGAAATAGTGGCACGAGACACGTTGACCGTTCCATTGTGTCGTTTTATTACATCCAAGCGCCCGATCATTTCGTCACACGACAACAAATCCTTTAAACGACCCATCATCTGAAATGCCATCTAAACCTAACGCGATAAGGTTCAATTTGTGTTTGGAACCCGAAAGGTTTAACGTTTTAACCTTTATAGTTTCTTCGGACCGAGCCAAGGAAAATGCAACCTTAGAATGCTTGGTTAGAGTTGTAACTGCTTTATTTTCTTGTCTTATTCTTTTTGTAGTAGTTGGAAGTAGATAGGCGCAAAGCGCACCCGCGGGCTGTCACGCGCCGCGTATTGTCGGTAGGTCCGACGATGCCGATGCTCGGCAAAAAGCGATGCAACGATAAAAAGGTGAGCCGGCCCGAATGGATATTGAAGTGGACGCTACTCATAATAAATTGTTCATGGAATTAAAACGGTAAGACGGGAAATAATTTCGAACGTGCGTATGGGATGGATGGGGGCCATTTCTCAGGTCTAAGATGCAGGTGTGATTTTAAATTAAAGGCTGGAATGATTAAATGTCAGATGACCTTATTATTTAAAAAAGGACTTTAAGAAAAATAATTTTGGCTGAGTGGTTACATTGCGGGACTGCTGAATCATGAGGTGTTGAGTTCGATGCTCGGGTCAGGCAAAGTATTAAAGGGTTTTCCAATGAATTTTTTTGAAATCCTTGAGATGATCGCTTAGAAGAATTTCTCAGAAGCAGCCAGGTTTGAATTTGTGCCCGGTTGTGATGGTTGATGGCAATAGGGTCGCCCCTATCACATGGGACTTAGAAAAACATAACCGGTGAATTGTGGGTGTAATAGTAGGTAGATAGATAGATAGAATATTCTCTGTTGTACTGATATCATACAAATTTAACACATACAAATTTCATTGTTTTTTTTTTAAGTGAAACTTCTTATGCCACTTCCAAGGGGGAAAATTTTCTATAACTCACTAAGAGATGGCAGTATTACAAGATTTGTGAATACGTAGTTCTACTAGGTACGCAAGATGGCGTGCAAACAGTCATGCATTCGACTCTTTGGTGTGACCAGTCCTCGCTCAATTTCCATGAGTAGAATAACCTCGACAAACTTATGTAATAAAAATAATACAACAAGAAAACAACAAAATATTATTTAGAAGCTCAATAAAATAACGAGAGTGAATGCGTGGCACTCGAACGCATGCGTGTAGTATTACGAAGTATCACTTCTTCCGCGCGGAGGGACTCCACGCACTATTTTTTAGGTAGGTCTCTGCCTAACACTTCGGGGATAACAGGCATGATGTTTTGTGTGTAAGAAAGTTTCAGCCATAGGACGGAAGCTTAGATACCTGATTACAAAAAAAAAAAACGAGACTTAAAACGTATATCTATGTAAGAAATATTCTCCAGCTCAAAATATAAAGTAGCAGACCGTCTTGTAACATTAATACTTCGTTCTTATCTTTTATCTCCAAGCATATTTTTCTTTGTAACGACTTTTCCTTGAATTTTCACCTTATTTGTAATATTACTCTTTTTGATTACAGGCCTTTGTTTAAAAGCAATTAGTACCAGGAAGGCGTTTATTTTCACGAAGTTGAGTTATTAAACTTATTTTGAATGGAGCGAAAATCTTGCTTAGAGGTTTTCAGTTAATTTTGTAGCTTTAGACTTTATGGGCAGTTTATAGGTTTTGCAGTATCTGGTAAAAAAAAGGCTTTATTATACTGTTAATATTGTAAAAAGTGTGCACATAAACTCACTTTCCCACACAAGAGCAATAGAAGTTTTTCTAAATGAGTTCTTGTTACATCGTGTATTTGCCCAACCTTTATTGCATATCCCACAAAACGTCAAAATTTTAATATTATGACCTTTTTTTTCGAATTTTAATTGTTAACCATTAAAATTAAATACACAAAGAATAAAATTTCTCAGATTACCACACAGGCTCTTCTTAATTATATATTCGTTAAAAATTGAGTGTTCCTTAACTATAGTGAGTTTCACCTATCAGTTGAAAGATCAGCCGTAAACTCTAGTACTAAGGCCCCTTCCCACAGCTACCGTTCACTGTATCAGATTGTAATAAACAAATACAACGGGAATTTTTACTGTGAGTTGCCTTAGATTAATGTAATTAACGCCCACTTGTTGATATTTTGTGTGAATTTTATTGAATCGTGGGCGGAGGGCTTTTGGGAGGTGAAAGGTGAGCTTGTCGGAAAAGTAAGAACTTGATTCTAGGTATTAAGTCATATAAACCTACGCAAAACGTTTTGATCAGTTAGCCGCTATTAAGACGTTTATTGGTTTGTTATTGTGAGTCTTAGAATATAATGGCTCCAAATTCGTAACCTACTGGTAACAATTATGTTTTGTGACTTCAAATGATGTCTTCATGTTCGTATCTGGGCATTATACTCTTATACTACTCGAGAACAGTATTTACTAAAATTACTTACTGCTGACTTCTGCTGCAAACCGCACGCATAGCATGACCACTGTAGAAACGAGGTTTGTCTTGTGAAGAATCGAAATAATGACAGACAGACAATGACAATAGAATGTGTCAGTTTGTTGATTTTTCCATCGGCATTTCTACTGCAGTTATGCTACGCGTGCTAGGCATTATACTCCTATACTACTCGAGAAAAGTACCTAATAAACTCAAAACTCAAACTCAAAGCATTTATTTAAATAAGACCATTACAGGCACTTTTGAAAGTCAAAATACAAAAAAAAACGCAAACCTACAGTCCCAGTCACAAGACATAATAACTTGTGAAAGAACCGTAGTTTCCCATTCCAAAGCGTAGATCTCTATGGAGAAGAATGGGCAAGAAACTCCATGGACACACTTTTAAATTAAAATATGTTACAAAATCTTGGTTACATCATTCATGTTAAAAATTACAAATATGTGAGAACGATGTACAAATACTAATTATTTATTGATTTAATATTTTACTCTGGACGCTCTTAACTTGCCCAAGTTAAGAGCGTCCAGAGTAAAATATTAAATCAGTAAGTAAAAAATAAAGTAATTAAAATCAACCGAGGCAGCTAAGAGATGACCAGTCACAACTGACAGCGCCCGTTCACGAACATGACGCATGTATCAGCCATCATTCAACTCAACCATATTGAAGGGAACTAAATGACCCGACACACCCGCCACCATCAGCGTGACATTTAAGTGAGCATGACATTCACTCAACCACCAGGGTAGATTCGCGTCAAAGAAAGATGTAGGTACTCAGTAAACACACATGTGCTATGCAATTATATAATACTAAGAGATTGAATCTATACAATGCAAAAATATTACTTACTGCTGACATCTGCTGCAAACAGGAGGTTTTCTATGGGAACTGTTTTTATTTTCTGCGGTATATGTATAATTATCAGACAAATGAACCTCTGCGCAAATAAAACTAGCACAAAATTAATTCCGAAGCTTGAAAACGCCGATGTTAAAGTCAAAGATAATGCAAATCCTTTTGAATAACGATGCCTGTTAAAATTCTTTAAGTATGTACATACTACGTTAAAATAAGTAAAATTGAACGAACTCCCGAACCGGTCCCCGCGTCTAATTAAGAAAGCAATTTGCAAGTTATTTATGGACTATAAAATAATAAAGAGGTGGACCCCAGCTTATCTGCTGAGTCACAGGAAATTGGTGGGATGCAAACATTATTTTAAAACTGCAGTTTATATGGGAAGCCTTCGAGTTTGCTGATTATAGTTGTAATTTATCATTAAAAGTTTAAATTAAAACTGGGAAGTTTGGATGGCAAAAGGACGAGTTGTGTCAGCCGTTCGGTGAATTATTATCATTGGAGTTTCTGTATTCGTAGTATTGTCATTAGTCATTTTTAATAATCATCGATTTGTTTCATCGGTAGGTGGTATTGTGGCACTGTAGTGTGATAAAACTCCAAATCCGTGGTGACATCAATAAAATGGTTTTACCCGCCTATAAGTAACAATCGAATGCCAATAACACGTTTATATATTCGACGAGGCGACTTGTCAAACAAAAACCAGCTCTCAATTTTTTATAGCGGGCTCACGCAAGAAAACAATACGCTGACACAATGAGAATCGGTTACATATGCCAGACGTGAGAAGACAATAGACCCTATTAGAAAACAATATTAGCTGCAGAGGAACATGCTCACGAATGATATATCGATTAAAGATTGCAACAACGGCATCGATTCGAATGGAGGAATGGTATTGACATCTTAGTGATTGAATGTCTCGATTCCGCGAATCTTGTTTATAAACAATAACGATTTAACTCGATGATTTACGACTATCGAGCGCTGTGCGGCTTTAACTCCTACTTGGAAAACTTGAATAATTTTATGTGCATTCTGGATTAAACTGTTTCCCATAAACCACGACGGTATGCCGCGTTACTTTTACGATCTCCTGAAATATGCGATTTATTTTGGTGTTGGAAAACATTCTAAAAAGTTATAGGAAAATAATGATTTTACTGCCACATTGATAACTAATCAAATAGCTTCGGAAGGCTTCTGGTCGTGCTGGTCAATTCCAATGCCAACGATTTCTTCAATCAGATTTTATCGTCGTTTGACAGTCGTCGTGAACGTCGGCAACTGGCCAAGGAATGCTTCTCGTACTTCACGTTTCATGTTTTTTACGACCAGTAGCTAGTTTATGAACGGTGGACAAGTTCGAGATTTAGCTGATAGTGACCTCTTTTACCATACAATGCCGCTGAACTAAATAATTTTGAGTATTTCGGTAGCTTTCACCGAGTTATTTTCTTAAGAATCTCTTCAAACCACCTGCTATTTCATCACTTGAATACTAACTTATTTTTAATTTACGAGTATACAGTCCAGACCCTGATACACATAAAACCTTGAACCTTTCTTTAAAAACCCACAACTCTTATCGCAAGCAGCCATCCAGTTATAAAATATGACGATCATAAACACTGGGCACCTGTTCATAACAGGATTTTCTTGTATTGCCACTGGTACGAATCGCCCTTTGTCAATCTTGAGGAAAAGCTACGCTATTTTTGTTTGTGGTACGCCAAAAAGAGTAAATTAAACTTTCGATTAAATGATTGTTACAATCAATTAAATCGATCTAAGTATCGTTATTGCGAAAGAAAAAGTCAGCCATTTTATCTCAACCATTATCAATTTTTAAGATGCAGTATACGACGGTTTTTGGTTCACTGCATTTAGCATTATACATTATGTAAACAAGAAAGCAAAAAGAATCGGTGAATGAAGATTTCGGCTTGGACCAGATTCAGAATGAAGATACATACAATGCTTTGACGATGCCGCTTCTGATAAAACAATTAACATAACTAAATAAAGAGGGGAAAGAGTTATTTATTCATTGACTTCTTGTATATAAAAGGGGACAGAATCCTTCTGCGCTGTTATCGAGATTATTATCATATGGGGTTGTATCAATGTTATTATGTCTAGTCAATAATAGAGTAAAAGTTTGATATATTAGAGCTTTGCAGGGTTCGTTTATTGTTTTAATGTAATACGGAATCCATTAGGCGGAGCTCGTGGCTTAATTATAAAAGCCGCTCTTGTCGATCTTTAGGTTCAGTCGTACTTGCCTAGGTTGGTCCGTGGAAGGGTGACCACCCAATACATTACGAGTTTCCTCCGTGCCTTGAAAAGCACGTTAAGCCATTGGACTGGGCTGTCATTTTTACATCTTCGACAGTCGTTACAAGGTTCTGGAGGTCAGCTAGGCAGGCGAAGTCGCTCCATGTAGAATATTGGTTTTTTGTTGGTGTTTAGCTGCATCCGGTTAGACTAGAAGGCGATTTCAACATAAATGGGAAAAGGCTAAGCAGATGACGTGAATTAACCGGCCCATCAGATCATCAAATCCTTCCTCCATAAAAGTATGTGATGACCATACAAACTCACTAAAAGGATGTCTGACTACATACATACTCGTATTAAGTGGGTTTAGCCATGATCCGTAACTTTTATCTGGACTTAATCAACCTCGCCAGTATCTTCTGTATTTCATACTCAATAGTCTTTCTATCAAGGCAAGGTTTTCTGCTATCGTATTGTAGCCACAACACAAAGCGAAAACAAAACACAACCCAACAGACACCAACCTCATTTAATTCCAAGTTATCAATACTCTCTTCGTATTATTAAAACCATCTCAACCAAAGTTAATTATTAAACATTTTTTTCTTGCAAACAGGCTCTTGAAAGGGTAACATGCATCGTTGGCGCTATTTATAAACGTTCCGCTTAACGTTTTTTTTTTGTTGTCGCTTCACTTCTGTGCGTCTGCGCACCTGCTGTCGCGGGCGCATCTCATTGGTTGGTGCTCGAGTCAATAACATCTAACTAAGGAGTGAGGCCACCCTTACTGCTGTTTTCTTAGCCCTTATCTCGAGTTGTTCAATCGTGCACCTGATTCTGTTTGTATGTTTGGTAGTGTCAGTTATGGCGTTTTTGAATGTTATTGCTTACACCGTCTTATGTTTTCACACTTTATATTATTACAGGTTATTAGTTTTTATTCAGTTCTTCAAAAAAGGGATTATTTTAATAGTTTAACCTTTATCACATTCTAGTTCTTTAGTCTCATTTTTTTTTAACTAAAAGTTTCCACTCAATGTACCCTGCAATAAAAACAGTCGTGATTAGTCGCTTCAAAAGTTTTGATATCTGGAACTGCCGCTACGTTTAATATAATAAATCTTGCTTTTTAAACTTCCATAAACTAACTTTTTATGTCTCCATTAACATGGCATATTCTATCAAGATCTCAGATAGTACGTGCGCTAAATAACAAAAGATTAAAAAAATACAAATAGAGTAGTAAATAATACAGTAATGCCACATCAAAACGTAATGCATTAGTCAAGTTGGTTATCACAACATCTCTGTCCAAAATCCGTGCTTAAATGGAACATATTATTAAGGCGCTGTTCCACAGCAGTCCACGGCTAAGATACGCTACTTTTTTGCTCAATAATCCCCCTTAACAAAATAAATGAAATTTGAATTTCGCCTTGTATGAAAATGTAAGGGGGATTGTCCACTACGACATACGGCTACGCTTCGCACGGATACTGGCAAACAAATGAATCACGCAGCTAACATAGCAAACATCTCCATGAATAGCCCATCCACAGTTATTTCGCAGAAAAGCAACCTTAGCAAAACGATTATAAAGGTTATTGTATTTTTTACAGACTTTTCAGTAGCAACAAACCAACAGCAACCTTACAGGTATGGTTATAAAGCTCACTTTACACACTTTTGACACTGATGTAGAGGTCAGAATAAATCTCTGGTAATGATGCAGATAACATAACATCCACCTACCATAACATCATGCCTGTAATACCCAAAGGGTTCGCCAGTTAGGGTTAAGTTCAATATAAAAGGGGGCGAGCCTATTGCTATCAACCGGGCCGAACTGTTCTCCGTGACTGAGAAATTCCTGAAGGAAAAACCAATAACACGTTGCCCGACCCGGCAATCGAACCCAGAACCTTATGACCAGCAGTCGCGCTTGCAACCACTTAATAAAAAAAACCCAAGTGCGAGTCGGACTCGCGCACGAAGGGTTCCGAACCATTATTTATAAAAACGACCAAAAAAATAACTTTTTTCTATGGGAGCCCCCTTAAATATTTATTTTATTCTGTTTTAGTATTTTTTTATTATAGCGGCAACAGAAATACATAATCTGTAGAAATTTCAATTGGGTTAGCCAATTGAAATTTCTCATGTCACGGTTCATGAAATACAGCCTGGTAACAGACAGACGGACGGAAAGTGAAGTCTCAGTAATATCGTCGCGTTTGACCCTTTGGATACGGAACCCTAAAAAGGATGTAAAAAAAAAGATAAAATAAATTTTAGAAGACTGTTCGTGTACTCGTCCTACGCGACAGTGGATGATCACCTTTAGAGCCAAGTACGGCAGTATGGACGGCTACTTTAGAAACACGCGAAGAGATTGACAATGGCTGATAACATTTAGCTGGTGCACTGTCTATAGCCGAGCCATTAAACAAATGGACAGGTTTAAGAAAGCAAATTGATTGTAGTGATAAGTCACTCGGACTGGACGAGGTCTTTGATATGTGTTGTTTCAAAATATAGTAATTATCTTTAGTTGTTCTAATTCGATTGGCTTTTGAGATCGGGTTGCTACTAAAGACAAATATTATTACTAGCTAGGCATACATATGTTGCGACTGATTATTTTTACGTCTCTTATAATAATGCAACTTTGATCATAAACCGCAAATTAACGGCTTTTTCAATGGGGTTTGTCAAAAACTTACTCCTTTCACGTCATCCACGTTCATACATCTAGTCAAACACGTGCGTTGATTACGAGGTTTCAGAACCACAGCTCCATACAAGCTGTTGTTTTGCATCCTCGTCAGATTAAAGGAGGTAACTATGCTAATGATCCTCGTCCCGACTCAATAATAAAATGTAGTGTGTATGTTAGGTAATTATTTTTTCTCATTTACGGAAATCGGTAAGTGCAAACCACGGTACCCGAGTTTTAAACGCGGGCCGTCTGATTCTCGCCCTATAACCACGCTTCCACACATACAAACAATCTCAAACATTTATTCAATAACTAGCTTATGCCCGCGGCGTCGCCTGCGTGGAGTTCCATAATTGTCCCACGGGAACATATTATCGGGATAAAAAGTATCCTATATGTTAATCCAGGTTTTAAACTACCCGTGTGCCAAATTTCATCCAAATCCGTGAAAGAGTAACAAACATCCATCCATCCATCCATCCTCACAAACTTTCGCATTTATAATATTAGTAGGATTTCTTATTCTTATCCACGTTATTCTGAAATACTGACAAATTAAACAACAAAAAAAAACACAGTTTTTTTTATCTTTAAGTAGGTAGCGTAATTTAAATTGATTATTTATGTCATTTGAGACAATCTCCTGAATTTTGACGAGGATGCAAAACAACATCTTGTATTACAAGAATTAAGCAGTTTTTCATAAAATTTAAAATGACTGCAATTAGAAAACTCTTCCAATCATAATTTCCTTCAATCGAGCAGCTTTCAAAACAGCAATGTGTAATCTCAATCAGCGCTTTGACGCTTCAATGTAAAAGCTACACTGCTTCAGCGCTTTTAAGAAAACGCAATCAAAGGTAAAAACCGCGGCGTCTCACAATTCTCGACGTCCAACAGTTCGTCGCGCCTGCAATTAACTGTCATTAACTAGGGAATTAAGCTTTTTGCGTTAGAAATGGCTTTCGATCACAAATGCAGTACAATTAGTGGTTTCTTGAAGGTGTTTGAGAAACTCTGCGAGTAATGTAAGCGGTAGGTTAGAAGCTTCCTTTAATTAGTCCACAGGAAAGTTGCTTGATTACTTTTAGTTTAATCCAAAGAGTCAGTCAATTACAGATGTTTATGTGGAACAAGCTACTTGGTAATGCTATGAGACGTTAACTATACAAGGTGTAAAATGGACTCTTCTCGAAGCCATCAAACTAAGTAAACTACTCAAAAATTATTGATATATTCAAAGAAAATATATATTACTAGCTGTCCCGCGCAACTTCGTCTGCGTCACATTTTCCCCGTTTTCGCAACATTTTTCATTGCTGCTCCGCTCCTATTGGTCGTAGCGTAATTATATATAACCTATGTCCTTCCCCAGGATGAAATCTATTTTCTTCCCAAATTTCATTAAGATCCGATCAGCCGTATAGTCGTGAAAAGGTAACAAACAAACATACAAACAAACAGAGTGACATTCGCATTTATAATATTAGTATGGATTGAATACATATATTTAAAAAAAAAAAGAATAATTTGGAACGTTCACTCCCAATATCCCTAGAAGTCGAGAACAAAAAAATCGCAATGACTAGGAGAACATAATATGCTTTCGGCTTCGTTAAGGGTAACTTTTACGCCCATTTTTTTAACCATGCAATTAGAGCAATGCCAAAGCCAAAATCTAGACACCCAAAACCAGCTCCTTGTTTTCGAATCAAAGATACTGGTCATTTTCCCACTGCTGGGGTGTCCCAGCAGTGGGAAATGATGATGATTCGTCTGGTTTGCTACATTATTTTGGCCCGGCGCTACCTCACATTGATCACCAGCCAGAAAGAATGTTTACCTCACAAACTGTAAAAGTTTCCTCATTGAGCTGCAGAGTTGCATGTATAGAGTCTAGTTATTCAAGTAGGTACCAAGGAACGGGGTGTGGCGAAAACGTCTAGCTTTTCGATTTGAATAAACACAATGTAGTACTAAGTTGGCATAAAATAGGAGCAAGTAAGTAGTGGTCTAGGCGACCAGTAACCCGTTTGCGCCAGTCGGGTTTACGCACACCTTGCGCTCTATCGCAGATCTGTTGGAAACTAGACGGTTATGTTGTCTACTTTGCTGTTCGTTTCGTTTTATTTAAATAAACGTTGCCTTCGAAATGAAATTATGTTTATTTCTGTAAGTGTTATTCTAAGTCACTTTCCCCAACATCTATTACTAGTGTAAAATTCGATGGCGCGAAGAAATGCTGTAACAAACACAGAGTCAGTCTAGATCTAGATTGTTTTTTGGGCAATCCTTTCTTATAAAAGGGGACTTATATGATAAAAATTGACAGGACTTAGACAAGGAGGTGGAACGAAGTCTATAGTGGTCGGATTTTCATGTGACTTTTTATTGGTATGGAGTAGAAAGCTAAAATGTCAGTGTTAATGAAGGAAAAATACGAACACATAAAAATACGACTTTCGTCTAATTGCACTCGGCTAAATTTCCTTTTTGGGTATGGGTTGATGGAGCTAACCTGAAAGTTTGCAAAGAATTATCGAGAACGCGCTATGTTTTAGTCGTTTATTTATGACGATATTTTACTGACTCATACACTACACCTACGTATTCAAAACGATTTTGAAATTAAAAATCAATTGAAATTAAATTGTTAAAAATGTGTCACTAAAATACTTAAAATTTACTCAAAAACGATAATTATTTCCATTTTATAAGAGGTTTTCAATGTGTGAATGGCCACATAATTTAATTTGCCATCATAATGACAGTTTATATTGAAAACGTGACCGGTCGTAATTACCGTGTCTGATTGGTAAATGTTTCGCGACCACAGCAACTTTTTTATTACTTACGTCGCAAAACTAGAGCTGTCTTCTTAAACAAAAAACAACCAGGAAAAACTTTAATTTGACTACGAAATAATGAAGTCGATTTGCATAACACTTATAAACAATTTAACCTGCAGATAATAGTGTTGTTTTTGATAATCAAAGAATAGATACGTAGACCAGGTATCTTTGATCTTTTAAATGATTTCCAACGACGTAGATAGGATGGAATGACTCGCTTTGGGAGTTAGGAAAACTCCCAAAGCAATCTTCACAGCAGTCACATATATTGAACTATAACCAGAAGCATTAAATGACTGGAAAAGGAGTGGCTTTCGGATTTCAGCTCCTTTCAAAGTAACACGAGGACAATACAACAAAACATAGCTGACACCGTGTTTTCCCTTGCCCTAATCCAACTACTTACTCTTTTGTCCAGTAAAACGTTCTCGCACGCTATTATATTCTTTATCTCCATACTGCCACGATTCAAATTTATGTCACAACATTCACCTCCAAATTATCTCTCTATTTAAGCGGAACTTGAAATGGTCTTTTCACCTTGCCACACGAAAGTGCCCTCTGAGGTTTTGTCATTTTAAAGCATTTTCCTTTGACGCTAGCACGACAGGTGATTTTATTTTTTGGTGAATTGTGGCGGCACCCCGCTGCATTTAAATATAATCACACAATGAAAAGGCTAAATTTGTCGCTCTACTTAGGGGATTCTACTTTTCCCCTTGTACCTTTTTGTACGAAACTGTTGACGTGTCGAGAATAAAATGGCTGTAAACGCTCGTTTTGCTCCGCATCACCTACTAAATTGTGTGAGGGCTGAACGTTTGTTCCTGACATATTTTGCTGCGAATCTTCTGCTGGAAGTTTTCAATATTTATTTGTTCGTAAACAAAACAATGCAGTAGACAGAAATTACTGAATGCTATCATTGAGCTCATCCACAGCTCACAAAACAGAAACAGCATCGTTACCCGAACAAGACCGTTTTGAAACAAAATAGACAACGTTGCACCAAAACAAAAGATTCAGCTTGAACGAACAATATGCTCACACTTACATGTGATGTGATGTACCGTGGGAACCCGCAATACATCATACGGGGTCGAGTAAACCTGAGTTCACGGTAGCAGCACTAGACAATGGCAGGAACTACCTTCGTTCCAACGATTTGTCACGGAATGTCCGTAAACTCTGCCCACAGTTGTCTCTTCGTCCTATCATTGTTTTGTACACAATTGTGAAAAAAGCAGTAAACGGATAGCTGGAGCTTAGTGACCCGTAAATTACGAGAAAATTATCGTATATCGTATCGATAGTTTTAGTAGAAATGCTCTAAATGTAGGTCTGGGATAGATTAGTCACATGACTGGCAATGATGATCAGCCTGCAATCTGCATGGTTGTAAAATCTAACGTACCATGTACTACCATTATAAATAAGAACAATATTAGATTTGAACCCTGCATATTATATCAGCTAGAAAACAAAGTTTCAAATGATTCATAGTCAATGCAAACACACCCATTTATCTCAGAAGTCATGATCGAATCTTAATAACATTCGTAAGCGTTTCGTCTACAACATAGACGAAAAAGGTGTTCATTAATATCAATCAACCAGAAAGATAACATAGAATTAGAAAGGATGTTGAAGCAATAAAATTATACAATGATTGACACTTAAATGAATAGCCCAAAATCGCATGCACATCAACTGTCTGGACCATTCTAAACAGAACGGTCTAGATTGAGTCCCGAGTCAGATACGTCACAGATACCGTGGCATTAGCGTGTCACCTAGATTCAATTCGTCCATTCTAAATTGACATCCAGTGACCTCTCAATAGGTCACTAGATAATGAGAAATAGGAAAGATTAGGTGTTCGTTTAACTGGTCGTGGAGAGATAAGGCGATGGGGAGTGTACGGGCGTGGTCTCCAATGCAATGTTGGGCTTAGTAGTACAAACAAAGAGACACGTGTGCCTTTGTGTACGTCAGTTTGTCCTTGGTGGTATAAAAGGGTATCAACAAAAGCTTTCAGGACAGATGGTCGGTTGATGTCATCAGATTTGGGTTATCTTTACGCTTCGGGATGAATTCGTGTCTGTTCTTATGAGAATGTGTTTGTATGTAATTCTATTTTAGGATTTCTGGACACGTGTTTAGCGTTAGGTGCGCAATTTGTTTATTTTCGAATCATGTTAAAACAATTAGAATTGTAAATGGATATAAATAAGTTACAATAAAATTGTATTGACTTTTTGCAAAATTCGTAATTAACCTGTTTTTATTTTATTACTGAGAGGAGTAGGGAGATCTTCTGTAAATATTTTGCTGAGTCATTGCTAATTATTCTATATTTGAATTGCTGTCTTATATTATTTACTAACATTTAATTCGTTCTACATTTTTATAAGAATTCTTACGCTTAAAAGACAGGTATGTGATCATAACCGCACATTCCAAAACCAAGTCAAACCTCACATTCCAAAGTTACACAAACAATATCATGGTCAAACCCAACAATTTGTCTCTAGTAGCAAACAGCAATTACATCAATGTCGTGACTTTAATGTCGTTCAACTATTAGCCTAGTTTCTATAGCAATAGCTACACTATTTACTTATCTACTAAATTGAAACTAAAAGGGCTTCGGAAAGACGTAGTCAATGATCGTGGGAAGAGTAGTGCGCTTGACGTCTTCATCGGGAGTTGCTCCAGATGTTTGTTCGTATCTTTAACTAGCTTTCCGCCCCTGGTTCGCACGGGTTTTATGACTTCACCATAAGTATAATGTTTTTTTTATCATAGTAATGTCCTTTATTTTTTTTGTGTTATAATTTTCATTAAAAAAAAACAAATGTACATATAACATATAATTATATGTGTATTTATATTTAGGTAATAGTATAGGTTAAGTTAGGTTAGGCACATAAACATATTTTTCTTTTCATTCTCTCACACACTATCGTCTACATTTCTTTTTCATTTTTCCTTTCGCAGGTCTGCTGGCAGAAATTTCGTATGAAATAAGCAGTACCTTTGTACTCAAATGTTTTATGTTTTTTTTTTCCTGTGTTCTCTACTGTGTGTACATAAATAGTAAAATAAAATAATAATAAATAAATAAATAAATAACATTGAAAAAAAAACAAGGAACAAGGTCCAGGCTGCCAGTGGTCAGAGCTTAAGAATGGTTTTTTCATTATTCCTATGTGTGTTTAATAATTAATGTGTTATGGATATAAATTATTTATTTATTTTTATTATTCCTGTAGGTTTACGATGTTTCATCATTTTCAGGACCCTCTGCTTTTGTCCTAATATATCTGGGGTAAGTCAGAGATAACTCTTACTAGCCTTTTCCCAAACTATCTTGGGGTCGGCTTCCAGTCTAATCCGATGCAGCTGAGTACCATTAATTTACAAGAAGCGACTGCCTATCTGACCACCACAACCCAGAAACTGGGTCCTACGATACCCTTAAGTAAGACTGGATGTCACACTTTTGGCTTCTGACTACTCGTAACGACTGGAGATAACTACTAATAGAACAGGAAGGTAGAAAAAGACATACTGCGCCGATCCCAAATATAGTAGGATAAGGGCAGGGGCCTGATGATGGCATTTATAAAACTTCAGGAAGAAATTTTCTAAATGTAGAGTCGACTAAAACTACGTCTGCTCATAAAACAAGACCCCGTGCACACGATGACCCCTTTTGATTACTGCCCCTTTCTGTGCGGAGCAAAAGTAGTAAAACAAAAAAAAAAAACGGAAAATATGCGAGCTTATTATAACATATTAATAATATATATTAAAAAAACACACACACCTTGATGGTGAAAATTGCATCGACATCAGTTCCGTACTTTAAAAGTCACGCTCAGACAGACAGACACAAACAGCGATTTTATTTTGGATACTGATAAAATCCATCATACTGTTTAAGAAAGCTACTGCAAGCTTTAATGTGGTTTTACATCCATATGTTCAGCACTTATGCTTAAAGATAGTTTTAATTGAGTCTTATCTTTGAAGGTTCAATCTGAGTCATATATTGGAGTAGGTTGGTCAATTATATATGACGTCATGATTTCTAAATTTGGCTGGAGATATAGCTGCTTTATTATTACATTTAGATTGTAGAGTTAATTGGTGGAAAAACCATACGGTAGCAATGTTTAAGTGTACCTTACGTTATGATTACATAAACTTAATAATATATTATTATCTGTCTGGAAACTGAAGTGGTTTCTTATGCAAAGTCCGCTACACGATGGAGGGACATCGACGCACCAGTTCCCATAAAATTTGATACCTTACGTGATATTGTTAATAAATGATGAAAAATTATCTGGGGCGCTTAGAATCATGTACAGGATAACAGGATTCATGGTAACAGTGTTGCCGTCGATGTATTACACCCTGTATTTTTATATTCAAAGAACATAACAAATTATAATAACATGTCACCTTCATCATTGCTATGACTTAAAATTCTGCTTACCCTTTAAGGTAAAACCTGCTTACAGAATATATGAATGGATAATGAACGAGATAGTTTTATGTATAAAATACTAATAACATTAGTTTATTGGTTATCCGTACGCAACTGTCACGATTGTAAGTAATTGTTTGTGGTCGTGCGATTTTTGTCACGACAGAACAAGCGTGACATTTCCCGTATCTATGTTTCCTGATTTATTGTATAGTGATTAAAACACTAAATCAATAAATCATAAATATGTTTGTGCCTGTTCGAACCAAACAAACCCATGGAACCATGCCCATTCTTCCAGAGCAAAAGAAAAAAAAAAAAAAAATGCGTAATAGTACAATAACACTTGGTCATTCGCCCGAATTTCGAGTTTCTGGTCATGAAGTACAAAAGAACGGGGCCGGGTATGCCCGTCTTCGGCCAATCTTATTCGGTTTCAATGTTCGTCTGCATTCAAGATGTAACTCATAGTGTATGCATCGGGTGCTCGAATTAGGGTAAAGTCTTTCAAGCACACGAATACAAGCTAACGACCAAAATGTAATTGCGGCATAAAGCATAGGAAATTCCGAACATACGGACAGGTTTAACAGAGAACTTACTTTTCTACAAGTTGGCAGAAAAAAAAATACCCACGACACTACTAGTAGTGCGGCTTTGAAGTGTGGAAGGGAAGGAGGGGGTTATATCATGGTTTACATTTAAATTAGTCTTTGTTAGAGGTGACAAGAAGTGATTGACTGTACAACGTACAAGGTGTGGTATATTAAAATCCAAGCAGAAATGGATCGTTTTACTGCTATATCCAGAATGTATATTCGATCTAGTTTGCTTGTTGCATATATCTCACCTGTTTTCCCCGAAGAATTAAACGGAGATGTATACAGGCGGTGTTGTGTAAGTCTCATAGGTAGGTACGTCCCAGTAGGTGTCTACCGTGAGACTATTGTCACAAGGCGGGCTTAAATCTATGCTCCACGTTGCTATGCGTTACGATGCTTAGAAATTCATATTAAACAACCACTGGAAGTATATTTGTTAAAGCAACATGCCCGGCCGAGAAATTTAGATGAAGACTTCAAAATCAGCAGTCACTGGACAACTTGGGAAAAGAGTTTCACGTGTGTATTAAAGTACCAAGATAGTCTTTTGTATCAAAAACTTCCTAAACGTCTAGAGTGTTAGAACCATACAATAAATTGCAACTAGGAAACCTTGCAACGTCGCGTTTTTTTTTGTTGTTGTAATATTGCTCTTAAATCAATCCAATACATTTCAAACTTTTTCATAATCCTGATCGCTCGTAGAATGTTACTTTGACGAGACCCTCTGCTTTAAACAGGCGATATTTAATCTTTAGAATTTAGATCATTTAGGTTTAGGTTACGTGAATATATTATCACTATATTCAACGAGAAAACTTTAAACTTTATTAAAAACTCTTTATACTTGATTGTCTATAAATAGGCTGCCGTTTGGGGTCTTCTTTTCCTTAAGAAAAAGTTATTATCTTCTTCTGCTTCGATTATTGGGAGTATTTATTTCGATTATTGGGATTATTGGAACTGATTGAAATAGACTTAACTACAAAAATTGATATCTATATACACGCTCAACAAGACTTGACAAAATTTGTCAAGTCTTTTTGATTATACACGGTGTAAATCACCTCATCACGAAGCCGTCAACCAAGCATTCTGTACATGAAACTAAGTAACTTTACGCAAAAATTATTGCTGGGAAACGACTTTTTTTTTGGGGGTGTAAAATCATGTTTTGTGATAGAACTCAATGTAACGCACTCAAAACATTGTGCTGATGGACGGATTGAATAGTACGGGGGTCGTGGAGGTGTTTAAAGTAAAAATCTTACATTAAAAACTTGTATTTAAAAAAATACCTGTCAAAAAGTTGGAACTTTGACCCCTAATATCTCCGTAACTAGAAGGTTCCCAGGTATGGTCTAGAACAAAAAAATGATCGCAATGACAGGGAGAACCAGTGCCTTTCGGCTTCGTTAAGAGGTGTTTTACACCCTTTATATACAGGGTGTAACGGAAAGGGTATATACATACTTAAGGGTGTGCTACAGACCATCAAACTGAACATGTTTCTCATCATAAAACATGTTTTTCAGCAAAAAAAATATCTGCTGCCCCATAGAAAATTACAATACCTATTCGACCCAAATGTATAGGAAGCTGAAATTTTTTTTTGCTGCAAATTTTTTTTTGTTGTGGAACATGTTCAGTTTGATGGTCTGTAGCACACCCTTAAAGATATATATACCCTTTCCGTTACACCCTGTATAATATTATAGAATTCTAAATAGTTTAGATGTTACATAAAGTTTATCCTTTGGTCATCACATTCCATTTGACGCTAAAGACGCTTAGCATTATATTCGCCAGTTTAACCTTTGAAAAGCCTATGCTTAGTCTAACGTGAACTTTTAACCGTAAAATCGACTAACTAAACAATTACCTACGGCAAAACTGGTGCAAGGTCGAACAAAATCAATACTTTAGTAGGTTCAGTTAGAGTTACTGCAGTTTACCTATTCCCTGCTTACCGCACTGTGTCTAGGCCGCTATCGATCCTCTTTTTTCCTTATCAACCATTTCTCAGCTAGATAATGTATCAGTTTGTAACCGGTACCACAGGTTTCTTTATACGCTACTCGACCCAACTTGATCACATTATACCTTATATAGCAAAGCGGACAAGTGAAGATCTGAATTTAGAACGACTGACAGAATTTTAAATAGTTCATCGAAATTCTAGAGGCTTGCAAAAATATGCATATTTATTAGTATGACTTTGAGAGTTGTATGGTAGGGTTTGGATAAAATAATAACAGTAATAAGAAGTCATAGAATGTCTACATTATCATTTTTATCGATTATTTAGTGTCGTTTTTCCCCTGATGCTGACGTAAGAGATAGAATGATAGCTGTCTGCTGTTTCATTCATTAATAGTTTGAAATATGGCGTTGCAACGTTATCAGAATCAAGTATAGTAAACGTTACAATAATAGATTGGTCTTTGGGTTTGTTTAATGGATGGATTTCATAGATAGATGGATTTCATTGTCTTTACAATGCTATGTTTAACTTTGAGGTGCAAAAACAATAATTGGAATAACCGTCGTCTCTAGTTACTTTCGTCCAAGACAGTCGAAAAGAAAACATTATATAGGTAATTCTAATTCCAACGACATAATAAACATTACTTGCAGCTGTAAAAAATATTTTAGTTATAGTCTGCATTTTCGTGCTTATTTCTGTTTGTACTAAATCTACGAAAAAGCTCATTTCAGTGAACAGGGAACAGCAAAAAGAGAAACAATATCGTAGGCATGGCGATCAACCAAGCTATAATAACCAGTTTATGCGCATCTCTCATTATACTGAAAATTTATACAAAGCGAGGTCATGTTATACTGGAATTATATAGATGCCGTGTGTACCTACTCCGGGTTCAGCACTGTGGTCATAAATATGCATTATTTACTTTCAAATCCACATAAAAACATAACGGGCGTAATATTTTACGTTAATAATAGAAAAACAGTAGTACAATGTAAAAAAGCACTAGCTCTAACTAATATTTCCTCTGTTTTTAAATGTAGGTGAATAAATCGCATTGTTCCTTCATAAACTTAATAAGAAAACTTGATTTAAATGTATCTTTAATTAAAATTCCATTCACAGTCCACTTGGTCAGGATGGGGAGTTGAAACATCTCAAAAATGTTTGAGTAGGTATCGGAATCTATGGGTGCGTTCATAAGAATGCCTTAATTAGATTAATCGTTGGCGATTTTGATAAGGCGAGTAAAAAGTGGCCGGTATTTTGACATTAATGAGAATATATTGCGGCTTCTTTAATAGATTCAGGGTTTCCTATAGGGTTGATTGAATGACTTCGTCTGATTGTGTTAGCTGAGTGTAATTCTTAGTAATAAAAATCATGTGTGTAGTGTCTCGACACTGCAAGGTTTTTATTAATTAATCAAGTCCCTGATGTCATTGTGGGATGGCATAATGACTCAAGAATGTGATTATTGTATTAGTACGCGGTCGACATACCATTCAATCGTGTAAAAAGTAGTTTAATCACTCGTTACTTTTTGGGATGTGCAGACGAGTAAGTTTCCTTTGTAGAGTAAGATGTTATGAACTTATGATTTATGAAATGCCTCTAGTTTTTTTATTTTTTTATTTATTAGGTTTTAGAGTTTACTCAATTGTCAAAAAATGATAGTGTAATCTGTGTGAGTGATCTCTTAAGAGAACAGGTGGCCCAGTGGTGGCAACCCCGACTTACGAGCAGTAAGCCGTGGGTTCGAACACAGGCAGGCGCATTACTTTGTGTAATTTATTTCATCACCGCTCCTCTCAAAAACGGTGAAGGAAAACATCGTGAGGAAACCGGCATGTCCTAGAACTAAAAATTCGAAGACATGTGACATCTACCAACCAGCACTGGGCCCGCTTGGTGGATACAGCCCACTCTCTCTCTTAGAGAGGAGCCTGTGTCCCAGCAGAGGAACATTATAGGCTGATGATGATGATGAGTGATCCTATAAGGTCAACTTCACACTACACAAGACTGCAACTGCATTAAAAATAAGATTAGGTATCACTGACTTCAATATAGTCTTTTGGTCGTACTTTTTATTTTGGCCTGATGAGGTAAGCTGTTGGGAACACGTCAACTTCACAACCAACTCATCTTTTGAAGTCTACATTATAAATACAAAGTGACGTAAAAACGTCACTGTCTACCCAAAAAGGGACGACTTGACCTCAAGGCGGATCCGTGGGCCGTATACACAATTGGCTCGCCGGCGGTCGGAACGACCAAAACCATAATTGTGAAATTTCGTGTACTATAAATACGTATACCGCTCGTCAGTCGATGATAAAATTGATTAACAAGTATAATGGCCCCAGCACCCGGTTCCTGATGGGTGTAATTAAATTGGGCGTCGTATTTTTGCCATGAGCAATTAAACGGCTTCGTTGCTTAGTGGTATCCAGCGCGATTGCTGAGCATAGTATCCTGTGTTCGATCCTCAGGTCGGCCAAATTGTTCTCGAGTTTTCCATCAGGAATTATCTCAGTAGCAGATACGGAATTTAGATTTGTGACCGCTTGATGGCATTAGGGCAAAGCATACAAATCTAGCACATAATATGCCACCAGTTTTGTTAAAGTGTTTGATTTTAAGTACTTGGAGCACATAGTTACAAAGGACTTAAAGGATGATGCTGATATGGAAAGAGAACGGAGGGCTTTGGCTGTCCGATGTAATATGTTGGCTCGCAGGTTTGCACGTTGAACACCAGAAGTAAAAATAACTCTTTTTAAGGCTTTTTGTCAGTCGCTGTACACGTGCACCCAGTGGGTTCGATATACGCAGAGGTCATACAATGCCCTCAGAGTCCAGTACAACAATACTTTCAGGATGTTGATGGGGCTCCCACGTTACTGTAGCGCATCAGGAATGTTTGCAGAGGCACGTACTGACGGTTTCAGTACCGTCTTACGTAAAAGGATTTCTCCTATGATGCGCAGGGTGCGTGGGAGCTGCAATGACATTCTGTAGGTCATTAGTGAAAAGCCGTGCTGCACCATTATGGCGCATTGGGTACGTGTACATACATGTACATATACCCGGTGCGTCAGGTGAGTGCAGCAGATGTAATATATGAATTAAAATCTTTTATTTCGTTTGTGACTAACATAGTTTATAAGTAGTGTGTATTACTAACATCATATGGATCAAGGTCTGAAATAAAGCATTTTATTTTATTTATTAAACTCGTCCCCTTATAGTTCGGACTTAAAGAGACCTCGTGAACTGTTGGTGTGTGTTGGTTGTGTACACCAACATCTGGAACATCCTCTGCCTACCCCTTCGAGTATTACAGGAGTGATGTTATGTTGATGAATGTATACCTCTCGTCATTTGTTGGTTCATCATCATCAGCCTATAATGTTCCCACTGCTGGGACACAGGCCTGCTCTCTATGAGAGGGAGTGGGCTGTAATCCACCACGCGGGCCTAGTGCGGGTTGGTAGATGTCACATGTCTTCGAATTTTTATCTCTAGGACATGCCGGTTTCCTCACGATTTTTTCGTTAACCGTTTTTGAGAGCAGCGGTGATGAAATAAATTACACAAAGTAATGCGTCTGCCTGGGTTCGAACCTGCGTTTTACTGCGTGTATGTCGGGGCTGACACCACTGGGCCACCGCTGCTCTCTATTTGTTGGTTAAACCGAATAATAAATAGGTACAACGGCCCCAACACTCTATTCCTGATGCTTTGATGGGTGTAATTAAAAAAATTCGCGTCGTATTTCGGCCATGAGCAATCCGTATTAAGAGCAATTGAGCTGATGGGCTGAATTGGATCCACTTGATTAGTTAAGACGTATGAAATAGGGCATGGCGTAACGGAGCTGGGATGACGGTGATGGTTTCATTTGTTTGGAGTTTGTAAAAGAGTAACAAGTTAACAGAGAACCTCTGAGTTTGTTTCGGCTGTTTCTTCTCAGAGTGGTCAGGTACGAAACACCGGCCCCGTCTAGTTTAAAAAAGTGTTTGTAAAAACCTATTTGCAAAATAAACATCATTTATCATTTATCATCATTTACCAAATGAGATGATACTGCAGTAGACTAACCACTCTCTGTAACCTTTACTTCACATTCATGTGTAACCTACATGACACAAAGACTATGGTAAATTGAAAGTTATTTATTTAGGCTACTAGCGAGTTTCGACCCGCAAAACAATGTTATTTACATACACAGTCATAAAAAAATATTCTGTGTTGGGTGTGTCAGAGATTGGCGTATACATGAACGTTTCATTTTTAAGGTTCAGTAACTAAAAAGGAAAAGTCGCTTTATCTAAAACACTGGTACTCAGCTGCATCCGGTTAGACTGGAAGCCGACCACAAGATAGTTTGGAAAAAAGTCTAGGCAGATGATGTAACAACGGTTAATGCTAAAAGGGAAAAAATAGATCTCTCATACAATCACTTCGTTATTATTAGTATTTTGTCATCACATGATAATTTGAAATTATCATGTGAAAATTCTTAATTACAGCTACAACAACAGCTAAAACAATAGCACCCTGTGTACGGTAGTACCTACATACATACTCAAACATGATAGCCATTTAATCGTTTAAAACACGGAATTTGGTGTGTGAATAAATAATCGACGGGTTTTCAAGTCATTACCCGAATGCAATAGGCAGGAGTGCTAACAAATTGTCGTGTCAGCGCGTACCAACCAGAATTGATTGATGACGATGAAATCGGTAATTTTATCTCGATACCAACTCGAGTGAAAATTCTAGCTTCACAAAGCATTACGTGTCATCGGTTTTTTTTTTCTTTTTTTAATGAGTTTTTATGTAATATTTAGATCAGATGCAGCCTCTTGTCGGCCTTATTTGTCGGCCTCATTTCGAATGATGAAATCATCAAATTGTAATTTTAAATTTGTATGCTTGTTATCAATGAATGACGGAGTATTTGAATGAGTTGGTTTGTGAAGCTGACAGATGTATTCTTATTCAAGTATCATTAGAGAACGCTTCCGTTTAATTCAGTTTTTAATGAGGTATCTTGAAAATATTTTTAACCACTGTGTTATGTAATAACATAAACGTAACGTTTTATTTTTCCTCGAAAGGTTAGGCATATCTTTCATATGCTACACCCACATTTTGCCATTTATGTTTTTAAGTCCTAAATAAGGACGAACCTAAAGCCTGGCCACAAATTCAGACCTCGGGATGCTATTGATAAATTCCTGATAGAGAAACCTAATAGTTAACATTTTGGACCCTGGAATCGAATCCAAGACCATGCTCAGCAGTAGCGCTCGCTTCAACTAGATCAACGAAAAGTCCACTTTTAAAATATTAGCCGATAAATCTTAATAGGTAATTTTGCAGAGGTATTGGCGGGTTTGCCCAGATCTCCTAATTTGTATTCCGCGTGTTAACGCAAAATGACTCTTCAACGATTTGTTCGCACTCCGCTCCTCAAGTCTGAATCACTTCAAAATGAAATCCGATTTTCCGAGACCATTAGCTCGATATTCACTTAAAGGTAAATAATATTGAAACAGGATATTACATTATAAAATGGAATAATATTTTAACGAAATGTTCACGCTTTTGAAAGAATAAAGCTATTATCACCATAGATCATACACTTTATTAGGATTTGTACCTTTCGTCTCCTCCATACTTTTATTTTAATCCTGTGAATGAACGGCCTATTAAATAGGTGTTATTCCGATATTGGTGCTATTAAAATGTAAATGTGTGATATCAAATCTCATCGAGTCATAATCCGGAAATTTAATACTAATTTATGATCTATAAATATATTTATAATGGCGTTGTCGCGACGTCTATATGGATTTGTTCGGATCGTTTAAGGTGCTTTCACACAGCACTAATACAACTTACAACCTGGCACGGCTGCTTTGTCTAGAAAAACTGATTTTTCTATTGTGAAAGCGAGTGCTCTAATAGGGGATCAGACTGGGTAAAGAAAACGACATTCTATTTTGTCCGTCAGACCGGTAATACAAAAATTTTAGACACGTATTTTTTGTTTTATCAAAATATCAAAAACATTACTTAGTTAAAACTCATTAAAGTTGGAGAGTGGGGGCTTACTGCGTCACAAGTAGGTATAAAACTAACCTACATACATTATTCCAATCCCAATGGCGCCCAAATACCGCCATGTTTCTCTTATACAAAAAAAAATTAGTGAACAGTGACACTCGTGCCAACAAGAAAAAAAAATGCATTTAAACACTCCTTTTGGAATCGCCGCAATTGAATAAAAAATATTTAAAAAGTACAGTCAAATCATATATTTGGTTTATACCGATAATTACTTGAAAAGCTCCTGTTGAAATATTTAATGAATGAAAATTAGATTGGATACAATTACTGAGTGCTGAAAGCATTCAATATACTTGATAATTGAAACACTAAATGCATTTAAGTTGAACGTATATTTGAATTGATCGATGTATTTAATTAAATTAATCCTATTGAATTTAATTTATTCTGTTGGAATATAATAGATAGAATTAGATAAGTATTTACATAAATTATCGCTGAACAGTTCATGGTCAGAGGAATTTCGTTATAGGTAGGAAGTATAATATAGAATAAAAAATAAAAATAAACAATAGATCACTACAGTACAGAATTTCAGAATTCTGATATTCTGACAAATGGTCATAGGTATCGAATAATACAGTAACTGGGTTTTGGAGATCAGACAGGCAGTCGCTCCATGTCAAATTTTGTATCCGATTAGACTAGAAGCCGACCCCAATATGGCTGAAAAAAAGCTAGGCAGATGATTATTATGATGATGACAATAATATTGAAAATTAATGTTTGTCAGAATTTCTTATTCCCTAAACCACGTTAGGGGGGTTCCTCTAATGTGGTTTAAGGAATAAGAAATTATCGAATACACGTTTGACATTTTTGTATGTATGTAAGCGAGGTTATAAGGCGAGGAATAGGCGGGCGCGTTTGAAACACGGGTGATTCACACTTACCGATAACCGAAAATAAGAAAAAGAAAAAAAATACCCATTTTGTTATTGACTCGGGTCGAGAATCACTAGCATAGTTACGTCCTTGAATTTGATGAGGATGCAAAACTAATGACATCTTCCCAAACAATATAAAATCTCATGATACTCTTAAATCCTTTTGAATAAAGTTAGAAATCGCCCGACTTTAAGCCTCACGTGTGAACAGACCCTTACAAACAGTCGTTTTCTGGGTATTTAGTTTAATTTGACACTTGAACGTCGGACCATACGTGTGTGGGCGAAAACTAGTATTTTACGATATCATATTGATTGGTGTTTATAAAAAATAACTGTTATTTAGGGCTGTATCGCGTCAAAAGTAAATATTTTGTTTGATACTTTGGTGTTCTAGATTTTGGTCGGGGATTATGACCAGCTGCCCTACCATGACGTCTTAAAACATTATTGTTTTGCTCCTCTTCCAGTGTGGGAAAGAGATGGCGCTAGACATCCTGTATAGCTCCGTCTCATTCCTATACTGGAATAAGAGTAAAACAATTTACTGCTTTAAGACGTCATGGTAAGCCAGCGTAAGCCAGCCGTGGACGAGGCGAAAGGAGTATGTAATAAGGTTCGTAGCAGGTGGCGTTTTGTAATCTCTGCATACCCCCTTGGGGAAAAAAACGTGAGTTTATATGTGCTCTAGATTTAGGACTTTGTGTACTTGACCTATTTGGTTGTTGGCGACGTGTTACGAACACAACATGTGGTAACAATTGGGACGGCTAACAAAAAATGGGACATATTTTTTTGGGAGCGCTATTATGACCTGAATTATTAGTACTCGTACCTAGAGCTTTTTGTATAGCTTAAAAACAATGGATTCTGAATTTGTCTATTATTTAATATTTTTGGCTACAGATCCACGTGGCTATTAACATAATGACTGAAAAGTTTTAATACTTGTGTGAACCAAATAATGTATTTGCAATAAATGGCTTATTCATAAGAAACTTTTCATCCGGCCCTAGGCTGAGTTTATTTAGCTAGTGGAGATTTTTGAAAAAAAAAATAACAATCCCCACCGGTGGGCATTTGTTGGTGGGGATTTCTGGAATAAACCCCTTAAATCTGCCGCATCATATTATTAAATTATAATAAGGGAATCCAACTATTTGAATAATGATACACAAACCCAGTTGCCTTGTTAACAACTATAAACAACATCCTCCAACTTGGAGTCACCGATTCTTTACAACCAGCACCCACAAAGAAAAAAAAAAAGACCTGAAACTCCTTGCATCTATTCTTACAGTCGACCAAACATGACTTTGAAGTTTTGAACTAGCCTAGCGTAGTAACTTGCCTAATGGCTTAGGCCATTCAACGACGTCCGCGCGGACGTGTAGTGAAGCGTTTCTCGTGTCGTATTGGCTTGTATGTAACCGTTGATGTACACCGCACGCCCGCGCGGATGTTTGGCGCTCACCGCCACTCCGCGCGGCGCATTTTCTTCGCCGACTCCACCCGACCGGCGGTATGGTGTGAGTGAGAGTCGCCTAAAGCTCTCGTGCCTCCTATTTGTATATTTATCGCCTTCTTCGGCCGATTGTAGTACCATAAGCTGGCCTCGCGATCTATTGAAACTTTCAATAGATCGCGAGGCCAGCTTATGGTATACATTGTGGAACCCTTTGAAGAGACTACCTTAACCGTTGTAACTATAGAGGAAAATGATCTTATGAGAACTCCTTTTTTTTGAGGAATTTCGACCTAAATTCACAGATTTCGGAAAAAGTGTTTAGTCAGCAAGAAAGTAAAACTTTTACAGTAGTGGTTTTTTAATGCTTAACTGATTTTTGCACAACTACACAAGTCAGAAATCGGAAAAATATGTTTCCATCAATTTTGTAGGGAATTGCCCTTACTGCTACATAAATTACTACTATACAAGGTGTTGTTTTGCATCCTCGTCAAAATTCAGGAGGTTGTCACACAAGGCATTAATAATCAATTAAAATTACGGTACCTAGTTAATTATTAATAAACTCTCTTTTTTTGGTTGTTTATGTTTGTCAGTATTTCACAATAACCCCGTTAACATGGTGTAGGAAATAAGAAATTATCGAATAAACGTTTGAGATTGTTTGTATTTGTGGAAGCGCGGTTATAAGGCGAGAATCAGACGGCCCGCGTTTAAAACACGGGTGGTTCACACTTACCGATTTCCGTAAAAAAGAAAAAAAAATGAAAATTACATACCCATTTTATTATTGATTCGGAACGAGAATCATTAGCATAGTTACCTCCTTGAATTTGACGAGTATGCAAAACAACAACTTGTATATTCCACCTTGTACAGCGTGTTGTGTGGCTTGGATGGAACCATTATCCTTTCATCTGCTCTTTTTTATTTTAATTCCATGATGCCCATCCAATCGCTATCAGCGACGTTGTAACCATAAGACGTCGTAACGTTGTAACCGTTGTAACCATAAGATTAGCAGTTTTGTAAACCCGTTATGTTTAATTTTTGGTGTACAATAATGTTTTATTCTATTCTATTCTTCCAGTATACTTAACTAGTACAGTCACAATCACAAGTTCACAACCAACTTTCCTCCACAAGTATACAACTAACAAGATTGGACAAACCAAGTACTACCATCAATATTCCAAGTTGCAATTCTGTCTCGTCGATAACGAAGCAAGAGTTTCCGCGTTCCCGTCGATCTATGCTAACTGATAAGAGTACACAAACAAGCCGAGTGAGCCAGTATCGGACGACGAACCTTCGTGCTTTTGCTGATGTTTGTTTATAGGCACACCATATGGTGTTGCGTAAATTCTGGTTTAAACGATGTCAGATGTTTTGATGTAGACTTGACTTGGACTGTGTGGCTTAGTTGGTGACTCGACAATTGGACGATTAGGATTCGTGAGATTTGCTAAAGGGAAATTGAGTTTTATGAACTTTCTAAAACGTCAATTTTAATACCTGCCAAGTTGGTTTTGATTTCCAGTGCAGCATATAACGTGTTCATAATTTATTGGAGCTTTATTTGAAATGTAATTTAGATTTTAGAAGGTAAGTAGTACAATTGGTATCTTATGAGTACTCTTAAAGCTCGATATTTCTGCATAGTTCTGACGAGTTTAAACTTTGAATTCCACTCTCGCGTTTGCGCAAAAAGGAACACCTTCATTTATGTACTACATAAAGTTGTTCCTTTTTGCGCAAACGCAATGTCTGCCCTGCCGTGTACTCAGTTTGGAGTTTGGTACATTCCCATGCAAAATATTACGAGAATGTCATATTTCTTCGATCCTATCTTAACACTCCTCTTTTTACTGTTATAGGAATTGAACCAAGAACCTAGGAATCGGTCTCTGTAACAAGAAAAGTGGTATGATGTGCAAAAGCTTGACTTTGAGCTTGACATCATTCTCCTTATCCTATCCACATTCATACTCAAAACTTTCCTCCCAACATTTTTCCCTTCTCCGCGTCACATGGCCATACCAATCCAACCGATTACCACACAACTTTTCAGTCAGATATGTTACCCACCAAAGAGGATTTCTCACATTTCCAGTTTAAAGTTTAAAAGATAATATTAATTAATTAAACAGGGTACGCGACCTCGTGCTACTGATTAATTGTCTCAATTGTAATTTACTGCTATTGACAAAATGTTGAGATAAGAACATAATATTTTTTTTTATATATTGCGCGTTTATATTTCCGTATCGATATCATGGTCAAATTAACCACGAAAAGGATTTAGTTAACGGCAGTCTACATTACAACAAGTAGGTTATATAATTATTTATTAATTTAATGCAAAATGTACACAATTGTAGTTGCATGCTAGACTTAAAACTAATAGCATTTCAGAGAGTATCTATTATCCACACGTAGATTAGGAACTATCATAATAAAAATATTATATTAATTAAACTTACATAACATTTGTCCAAACTAAGTTCGTACACAGGCCCCTGTGAGAGGGAGTGGGCTGTAATCCACCAAAGGTGGCTCAGCGCAGCGGCGCCGCTTGGTAGAAGCCACGATATGTTTTCGAAATTTTGGTTTCCTCGGATTTATTTCCTCGCCATTTTCGGAACAGTGATGATAAATACACAAAGTAAAGTGACTATTAAGATTAGGGCTGGAGCTTAAGAGTTAAGGACCTACAAGTCGTGAGTCGCGGCTATTTTTACTGGGTTACCACTGCTCGTTTTTTTTTACAAGACGGTGCTCCGATACACAGTTTATCTCAATAAGCAGTTATTTCATAATATCACCACTGGTTGGTACTTCGGTAACTCGCTCTTTGTAATCTGTGTTACGGATAAATATCATAACGTGGTGTTTAAAAAAAACTTCAAGGTCAAGGGCCCATTACAAATCGTTTTATAATCTGTCGTCTGGCTTGTCAAATTCGCGAATGAGTCATGCCAAGGTTAATTACTGTACAGCCAATTGGAATAAAGAACATTTTTTTATTGTTGCTGTCTAAATGTCCAAGCAAAGTAACGAAGTACAACATTCATTTATCAATATCAGATGTCTAAAGTAGATTAAGTTGTTAGTTTTTGTTTGCTTTGCGAAACGGGACTTAAACCGGGTTTAAGCAGCAGGCATAATGCTAAAATAAAAATGTAAGAGAATTATAATTATAATATATATGTATTTTTATTTGTTTATATATCTTAGCATTATGTATTTACGTTTAGTTATATGTGTATTTATATTTAGGTAATAGTATAGGTTAAGTTAGGTAAGGCACATAAACATATAATTTTGTAAAAATAGCATTATTATATTAAACGTTCCTAAAAATGACCACTTTGATGTCGACAAATTGAATGATCGTATCGCAAATATATGTAAACATTACAAAAATTGTCATTTCACGAATTCAGTACACCATAGCTTATCTGATATTTGCAAAACCATAAATTATATTGTCGATTGCGAATATTATGACCAAAAATATTTAAATCCAACCGAGCTCAGGAAACACCTCGCGAGTAGTAAGCCAAGCTTTTTGCCTAAGAGAGAGACAATTATAGCACCCAAAAAAGGGACCATTCCCTTCTATTTCAAAAGTAGCACCAGTAGAGGAACTAAACAAAATGAAAATTCCTGTTTGCCTTCTGCAAAACATAGAATAGGTACGATACCATATTATTTTCCCTCAGCTACAAAAAACGATACATGTTTTCGTACCTAATAACACAACACCCACATCACACAACTTTAGGATACTCCACCAAAATATTGCAAGTGTATTATCTAAACAGGAACTATTGGAATTAACTTTACAGAATATGCGAGATTTACAGAATGATCCACAAGTGATTTGCCTCTCCGAAACATTTATTAAAAAGGGATATGAGAACTATCTCAAGTTATCGGATTACGAAATGGCTACAAATTTTTGCAGGGAAAAACACCGAGGTGGCACATGCATTCTCGTCAAAAAGGGCCTATGTTATAAAGAATTACCATTTATAAAAAACTACTCATCGGTAAATACATTCGAGGCATGCGGCATAGAGCTAGGAAATGAGAAATTATTGATTATTTGTGTATACCGAACACCCCAGTCTGATCCTAATCAATTTTTGACTAAGCTTGATAGTGTCTTAAATGATGTATACAAGAAATACAATTCAAAAACACGCATCGTTTTAACAGGTGACTTTAATATTAACACCCTGAAAAAGAACAAAATCACTCAACAATTTCAAGACCTAGCACACAATCACAATGTAAAAATTCATATTGAGGTAGCTACTCGCAAACTTTCTTGTATAGACCATATATTGAGTAATATACCGGACGCTATCGCAACGGTACTCCCACTTCATCTCTCTGATCACGACACAGCACAAATGCTTAGCTTCCCTTTAAGACTAAACGCAACAAAACCCGCAATGTATTATATTTACAAAAGAGATTATAGTCTAGATTATACGCATAAGTTTAGGGAATGCCTACAAACCCTATCTTGGACAGATATTTACATGGAAAACGATTCAAATATAGCATTTAGTCGTTTCCATGAATGGTTTTGTCTGCTTTACAATCTCTGTTTTCCAAAACTGAGGGTAAAGATCAATGACAACAATAAAATAAAACGAAAGTGGATAAGTAAGGGTCTTAAACAGAGCTCAAAAACAAAGCGCTTCCTACGATACCAATACTACAAGAATAAAAACTTAACTACTAGGACTAGATACACTACATATTCAAATCTATTACAAAAATGTATCTATAATGCCAGACGAAATGCAAACATAAAGTTTATGAATAATAATGACAACAAATGTAAAGCCACATGGACAGTTATAAAAGACGAAGTTCACAATCCGAAACCCAAAGACACCATTGAACACATTAAAATTGACGACACAATACTCACAGAACCAGCAGAAATAGCCTCTGCCTTTAACAATCATTATACAAATTCCATCCCTACACAAAATTATACAACTAGTTCCCGCAGTGAAACCCCAACTGCTAACTCAATGTTTCTCATACCTATGTCCGAAAATGAGGTGAAACAACAGATACTATCATTGAATAATACCAACTCTGAAGGCTACGTTGAACTCAACACCAGAATAATAAAGTCATGTGTCAATGAAATAAGTGGAGTGTTGACTTATCTAATTAACCTGTCCTTTTCACAAGGAGTCTTTCCCACAGCATTAAAGAGATCTATTGTTAAACCAATATTCAAAAAGGGTGATAAAGCTGATATAAATAATTATCGCCCCATAACACTAATACCCATTTTATCAAAAATATTTGAGAAATGCATGTATCAAAGAATAATTAATTATTGTGAGAAATTTAATATCATCAAAAAAGAGCAATTCGGATTTCAAAAACATAAGTCTACATCCTTAGCCATCTTTTCACTTTTAAAAGCAATACTGACCAGTATCAACAACAATCAGCTAACGACAGGGTTATTTTTTGATTTATCAAAGGCATTTGACCTAGTTTCACATGACATATTATTACAAAAATTAGAGGCCGTTGGAATTAGAGGACTGCCGCTTCAGTGGATATCGTCATATCTAACTGACAGACAACAGAGTGTCATTGTCACGAAACTTGATGAAAGTAGGGATATGACACAATTTTCGTCTGAATATAAAAATGTAAAACGCGGCGTCCCGCAGGGTAGCATATTAGGCCCTATTTTATTCCTACTTTACATAAACGACATAGTAAATGTGACCAATCATAAATGCTTTCTTTTTGCTGATGATATTTCAATAATTGTTACTTCCGATAAAAAATGTAAGTCAATAATTGATCATGAAGCGGACATAAATAATACAATAGATAATCTAATTAATTGGTTACATAATAATAATTTATCTATTAAACTTAAAAAATCTTCATATATACAATTTAATCAATCTTATCAAAATCAATTTAATTTTAGAATGGACATACCCCAAATTACACAAGTGACACAAATTAAGTTTTTAGGAGTGGTCATTGACGAACATCTAGACTGGAAAGCTCAGGTAGATAATCTATGCAATAAAATAAATAAATTTGTATACGCCCTCAGACAGATTAAAAAGGTAACCAATATAAAAACGGCTGTGATGTCATACCGTGCATATGTTGAGTCCTCGTTAAGGTATGGATTAATTATGTGGGGAAATAGTACTGACCATAACAGAGCATTTGTCGCCCAAAAAAAATGTTTAAGAGCCATATACGGGATTCCATCTGATGAATCATGTCAACCAATATTTAAAAATCTTGGTTTGCTACCCTTACCGTCATTATATTTGTATGAAGCATGTATGTTTGTCAGAAAATATAAAGGATTGTTTAAAACAGCAGAGGAAATTAGTTCTCGAAGTCGCCGTGATCAATACAGACTTGTACTAGATGAGCTCCCTAGATTAGCAAAATATAATAAAAGCTGTCTGGCTATGTGTGTGCGTGTTTATAATAAGTTACCAAATGTATTAAAAATATTAAATTGCAAGTTATTCAAAATTAAATTATATAAATGGCTTAATGAAAATAATTTCTATAGTATTAAGGATTTTTTTGAATATAAATTATAATGTTGACCAACCCTAATTTGCATGCTTTAATTTTAAGCAAAACATGTATGATCTTATATGCTATAATAACACCTCTGTATACCATGTTTTAAGCAAATAAATGATCTTCTTATCTTATCTTATCTTAACATATTTTTCTTTTCATTCTCTCACACACTATCGTCTACATTTCTTTTTCATTTTTCCTTTTGTTGACAGAAAATTCGTATGAAATAAGCAGTACCTTTCTACTCAAATGTTGTATGTTTTTTTTCCTGTGTTCTCTACTGTGTGTACATAATTAGTAAAATAAATAAGTAAATAATTTCACACTTGGCTGTCGCGAAAAATTATAGGACATTCGCAAATTAAGAGTTTTTTTTGGACACCTTGAATGCTTATAAGCATGTGATATCCACAACATATGCTTCAATTCCATGTCGCAATTCACGAATAAATTTACCAAACCCGAAACGCAGTAAAATTGATTCCCAGATCAGGAATTTAAAGTGTAATAAAACCAGTACGTCGTCGTACAAACGACAAAACTGACACATAAATAAAAGAGAGCATGTAAAACGGAGCCAGTTACATGTCCCTACGTGCTTGTAGGAGCGGAACGAAATTAAAATGCTCGCGATCGTTCGCAGCGCCATCTGCGCTCCGCTTTCGTTTGTTTGTGCAATTGTGCATTACTCCATCCCGTTCGTCGCGTCGTAATGTTTTTATCAAGCCCCTGGAAGCATTAAGGAAACTCAAACGAGTTATTAATGTGGGCATCGCTTGTTAAATGTTTTACTACATTTGGGAGTTGAATTAATTTGTATACAATCGCTCCTTTTTACTGCGTCACTTAGAAGGATGCGAGTGAGGAGTCTTCGACAACTATATTAGCGTAGCATTTTGATGCTTTCAACTTCTTCTGCTGTTCAAAATCGCATTATTTTATTTTACATAGACCTACAGGGGCACTTATAAAACGTCGACAAAAGGTGCACGGCTCGGGTTGCTCGTTTCCTATGGAGAAGAACCGGCAAGAAACTCCATGGTTAGGTACTCTTTTAAAGTCCTCTGGTTTTACAATATTTGAAAGTTACAGCGTTAGTTCTTAAGTATGGGAGGACAGCCTAGGCCCGACAATAAGTCGTTGCTTACTACAAAAGGTAGAAAAGGACAAAAAGAAAGTTCAAATATCCTTTTCTCATGCTATAAATATACTCACTTGGCATTGTCGTATTGCTGCTCTCCCCTAGCGACGCCCTAAGCCGAGGCCCGTACCCCGCAGGGTGCCCTTAGCGTGTTGTCGCTTAGTTTAGAAGCTTTTTGCCCTGGCTGGAGGCCTTAAATTCTAGGCATCCACAGGATTGACCGGTTAAGCAGAAGCTAGCCTCAGAGGCTGAACTGTAAAAAATATCGTATTGTTGTTCCCATTATCTCTTATCAACTGTTGTTATCATTAATTTCCTTTAAATTACATTCCTTAACAACTCATTACACTTTTTTTCGTACTTAACCTACATAGAAATTTTCTATTTACAGTTTTCGCCAGTTTTTCAATCAGCCCATTACCCAGTTATCAGTCCGAAGAAATTATTCCATGTAATAGTGGCCTTCCTACTTCGATTTCCACCACTTAGCCTTAAAGCCACACAATAAAGCACTGATAAACCATCCAACCGTTCCATCCACTAAACATAGTCTGCAAACAATAAAGTATCAGTGGCAAAGTATCAGTATCTTCAATCCGCAAACAAAGTAGTAGTTCCAGTATTCATGTCGGTAACAAACGGGTGAGCTGAGCTAATCGGCTGATCGGCGCAGCTACAAGTCAAATCCAGAAAAGTCGGGGCCGTCACGCTATCCCGTCGTAATGGGCTGGTTCTGTAGTGCATGTGGAATTATGAAGCCTAGATGTGGCATAGGTATTGATTTTGTATTGGAATTTGATTTTTATAGAAGTTTTTTTGCAGAGGAAGTATCGAAACGGACTCCTTTGTGAGGCTTAGGTAAGCACATCTCATAAAGACTGGCACATGGCATGATGTCTATGGCAGTCTTTTGTTTTACTCTCTGGTCCGCTGCCTTTTTTTTCCGATGGGAATCATCAAATGACTCCTCCCGCTCTGGGCGGAGCGGAAGGGAGTGTCAGACTTGTACAGTCAGTGAGCAGCATTACCTGACCCATATGCCTCTTTTTTGCTTTGTGAGATGGGTCAGGTAATGGTGCGGGGCACTGTACTGACTAAAACCCATCCATGTTCCATCTTAGCCCTTTGTGTTCCGGAGCAACGGTATCTCTTTCGAACAGTCCCGCCGCCATGGCAGGTATCGGCCCTCTCGGACCCTTCCGATTTGCTGACATCTCCTTGAGGCGCGCGTGGAACACGAACGCGTCGTCGACACGACCTGTCGTCATAAGACGGACGGACGGTGAGCTAGCCCATTACTCACCGTCCACAGGCCCGCTGGTCCGCTGCCTCGTCTTGATCAATGTCGGCTTAAGAATCCCCTCCCAACTGCACTGATCGTGGAGGAAGACTTAATTAAACAGAGTTTGATATTATCAGTACCGCTTTCCAGGAATACTTAAGTAGCCTTTCCTTCCTTGGGTAATGCAAAAACTGCAACAGTGCTCAATGTCAACATTGAACAAAAAAAATTTTTTAACACTCGGGACATGTTTATCCTGATCCAAGTCGCCTGAGCAATTACCCTCCCTTAGTCTTGCTTACCCTATATTGTCCCACTGCTGGGCAAAGGCCTCCCCCGAAGTCCACTCTTCCTTCCGTGCGGTTTTTTCCGGCTAATCTCTCGTCACAAGTCACATCGTCATGCCAAAGTTTTCTAGGCCTCCCTTGGCGACAAGGCCCGTCTTCTGGCATGATTGGTACTGATTCATTCTACAAACATGGCCCGCCCAATCCCACTTCAACCCAAGTTGCAATTACGACAAAATATTGCACAGAGAAATCTGCGCACACTGGTCAAGCATCGAAATGGATTTGCATCAAATGCTATTATTTAAGTGCCAAATATAATTATAATCCATGCTATTGTGAACTTTTATCTCAAACGGCCATAAACTAAGAACATTTTATATTACTTGGTAACTTTCCAAAAAGGAGGCTATAATCACTACAATTTATCTGAGTCTGTTACACCATATCCATCCACCTGGTCAAAATGGTAATGCACAGTAATTAAGATTTTGGGGAAACGATTACAGAATTTAGACAAGTCAGGTTTTAGTCTCTTACTTTATTGTTTTATAAGATGCTGATCTGTTAGTTAAGAATAGGAATGTTGGATTTTGATGATCGAGTTCAGTTTCAGTACAATTTGAGAAGCCTATTAGAGGACAGTGCACATTTTTTTGCAGAACCAATGGCTTTGAGGCAAGAAGCCCTAGCGACTGCGTTGCGTGCGGAAGGTGCTATGCGGCTTGCGAATTTGGAAGCGACACCGAGACACAAACGCTTACCATGTTTTCAGTAAGCTGTTTAATACTAAAAGTCCCGATGCTTATAGGGTTTCCTGTCAACAGTGGCTACCATTTGGTTGCATGATGTTGACGATGGGCATTCTCAAGGCATACGGAACCTCTTTACAATTCAAGACACCGAACCTCTTTACGATTAAAGACGACAAACACCCGCAGTAGCTTACAAGCTCCCTAACAACTTTTTTGTCATCGTAACCACGAGAAAAAACCTTAAAAACAATTAAGATCTGAGTTCTCGATAAAAAGATTTAGATATGCAAGCTTTCGACATCATTTAGCAACTTTATTTCTGCGTTGTGGTTCAGAGTACAGACATTTATCAACCGCTATTTATCGTAACGACTTCGCGCTTGGGTACAAGGAAGCGAACACGTGCCCCGGTAAGTACTCTGTCTATTCTACTATTTTAGTATGGAATATGATAATAGGAACAAGCCCTTCCTACGAGGTTTACAGGCGTGATGTCAGGATATGTTTGTTAGTTAGCGTACTTATTATGTGTTTAGTCAATCCAATACATTTTTGAGTTGTCCCTCGGGCTTGCAATTATAGCGATACCTGTTGTTTCGTTGGGAGACTGAAAATAAGGGTGAATTTACCTGAATTTTCGACGAAAATAGACCGTAATATGAAGCACAAAAAAAAATCGAAGTACAAAAAAAAACTTCTTCAGTAAGCTACTAATTTTAGTTACCAAGAAACTTTATAAAAAGTCTATCCGCTGTGCAGGCAGCGTTTTTATTCCTAGTCTTTCATTAAACTAAAGGGAATTAAATTCTATTCGTAGGTACCTTTTAGCCGTTTTTTATTCGTGGAACAAGCTACTTACCTACTTGCTTGCTGGTAACTTCAATCCGATTTTATGCGTCTCGTCTAGGAATTGCAGAGAGATTACACGAAACTCGATTAGACCCCAGTGATTGACGGGCAGAAGTAACGACTTTTCGAAGAACAGTCTCATTTTTAGGGTTCCGTAGCCGAATGGCAATAAACGGAACCCTTATAGATTCGTCATGTCTGTCTGTCTGTCTGTTCGTCCGTATGTCACAGCCACTTTATTCCGAAACTATTAGGACTACACAGCTGAAACTTGGTAGGTAGATGTATTCTGTGAACCGCATTATGATTTTTGTACAAAATTAAAAAAATATATATATATATAAGGATATCCCATACAAGGAACTGAAACTAAAAAAAAAAAAAATACCAAACCTATACATGTGTCTATAGATAGGTCTTTAAAAATGACATTGAGGTTCCTAAAACTATTTTTTTTCAAAGTCAATCTTTTGAAAGATAGACACTTCCAAAGTAGTAAAAAGTGTGTCCCCCCCCTCTAATTTCTAAAGTAAGAGGAGAAAAATTCTGAAAAAAATATGGGGATGTAGAACGTAATAAAAAATATCAACGAAAATTGGTTTGAATAAGTTTTGATATGTAGTTTTTGAGATATGGGACTTTTTCACCAAACTGCAGCAGTCACTTTGTTTTTCATTAACTTACTATGAAAAACAAATTTAGTTTTGCGGCTGAGTGAAGGTTTACTAATGAATGACCGTTGAAAACATTGTTATTATATTGTTTGGAGCTATGGAACTTGGCCCGTTTTTTTAACGCTTGGAAATGTCTTGAAAGGATGCCATTATATATTATATTTATGTATTTGGATTTTTATTTATTTTTGTTTTACTATTTTATTATTTTTGTTTTTTGTCGTACCTGAAAAAAATTATCATTATTAATTTGTCTGTAGTTAAGTTACTAACACTAGTGTTTAAGTTCAAACCTGTTACTAACAATTTATGGATCTCATAGTTGTCCGAAATAAATGATTTATTATTATTGTATCGGTTTCAGGCGATCTTTTAAAACTTTCAATCGTTTAAGTTGGTGGGAAATTTATTTTGAAATGAGTAGCCCACTCGAGGCAAAATTTTGCGGCAAGATATATTTTTTTTAATTATGTTGTTTTTTTTATTTGAGCGTTTTTGTTCTTCTATCAGAGTAATTCATTGACAGCTTCTCTGTGGCTTTTTAAATACGACATTTTAAAACTATCTTATCTTTAACAGATCTACTAAACTGACCAAAAAGTACCAGCACGCCATATGTTACAGGAGATCATCCCCAAAGCTCGAACTCTTTCACATCAATCCCTTCTTACTCTTTAAGTTGGCCGAAAGTACCAGGATATCATAAAGCAATAAGTGGAGTTCCTTACCCCCGCATCTAAACAATAACCTGCATTACTGTCTGCATGTTGTTCACACGAGGGACACGATCATCTGAACACGTGTAACGTGTTCCCACAGATGATGAATGCGGGCGCATTCACTCTGGATACCCCTTCAATGAGTGTAAAGGGTATATTATGTTTCGGAAGTTGACTATTAGCGGTACGGTTAGACAAGAGTTCGGTTAGGACTTCATAATAATATTACGTAGATAACCCAGAAACTCTTTATATTAACGATAGCTAACTTCTCAAGTCTCCATAAATAATGTAGTTATTTAATTACCTACTAGCTTCTACACGCGGCGTCGTCTGCTTTTATATCTGAAGTTATCCCACGGGATTGTACTACCAGGACAAAAAGTATCCTATGTTTTAACTAAGATTTTAATTTAGATCTAAGTCTAATTGTGTATAGTAACATAAGTTCTAGGTAATGATAGGTACACAGTATTGCGAAGGGTTTCATCTTGTTTCGCAGACAGAAATTTCATAGAATTTCGTTCCCCAGACAATGTTTCATATAACATTTGATCCTTGTATTTTTATTTCGCATATTATTGTTTCTACAACTATTTACTTGAATGAAACATATTTTACAGAAACACAATTCAATGAATTTTATAATCATATTTTTTTATTTAACTAACTTATCATACAATAGAATTATTTTGAATGAATATTGTTTGTTCGGTGTATTTTTCCATTGCATTTTATTTAAATGAAAATGTCATTTAATTTCTAAAAAATCGCATTTTGAACCTTGTATTGAAATCAAAATATTGTCTTTTTTGGTACAACATATTGACTTAAAAAGTCAATATTATTTTTTAAAGTCAATATGTGCTTCAAAGTGCTAATTTAATGTTGTGCTCCAAAGGTTAGTGACAGAAACGAATCGCTGCAAAACCGATTCCGCGTAGTCTTGTCTGCCCTACCCTTTTTTTTTTTCCGGATTGGAAATCATCAAATGACTTCTCCCGCTCTGGGCGGAGCGGGAGGGAGTGTCAGACTTGTACTGACTAAAACCCACCCATGTTCCTTCTTCGCCCTTTGTGTTCCAGGGCCGCGGTATCTCTTTCGAACAACCCGCAGCCCTGGCAGGCATCGGCCCTCTCGGACCCCTTCCGGTTTGCTGACATCTCCTTGAGGCGCGCGTGGAACACGTACGCGCCGTTGACACGGCCTGTCGTCATAAGACGGACGGACGGTGAGCTAGCCCATTACTCACCGTCCACAGGCTCGCGTCTGCCCTACCCTTAGACTGTAATTTAAGCCTGCGTAGGCGCGGAGGTCCGTCCCGGACCAAGAGCTGAGGAGCGGTTTTAAGCGGTGGTGAGCGTTAATACCATCTGCGACGATAAGCTAGCGTGGGTTTGCAAGAGCCCCGCAGCGCCGGAGCCGCATCAAAAACCATGCCATGGTTGCTTGCATGCAGCATGCAAGCGAGCATGCAACATGCAACAGGCATGGACACTATTACTTAGAATAACAAAGATTATTTCGTGCTTGACAAGAATTTACCCGCATTATTATTGTGAACGCGGTGTTGTAATTGTATAGGAGGGTATTATTTTATCAAAAGTATGAATTGAAACTTTGAAACGTTTAGAAACTGTCACTCGATAAAATAAAATATATTATAAGGATAATAAATATTTGATTTGTTATTCTATGATATGAAAATTCTATCTAATAATAATAATTAGGGGGTTTTTATTATTTTAAAATGATTTTTAATTAATTTAAAAAAAAGTGAATAATATGGATGAAAATGAATAATTGAATAATAATCAATGATTTGATTTCTTTAAAGCAAGTATTCTGCGTATTGATTATTCTATGAAATGATAGATAATATAAGAAATTATGTGAAACGAAATTCTATAAAACTGTTTGCTATAAAACAACGTACAGCCATTGCGAAGTTATAATCCAACATGGGTAGCCACATTTATCAAAGTCAAACTGTCATCATCAATTGATCAATACGGAGTAACAATTTGTGCAAAAAGTAGTTTAAGCAGCCATGTATGTTACTAAACCTGCAATTATCTAAGCCTTTAGCTAATATTTAAATCACTAGTTGGTTCCAAATACGGTCAAATTAGTTGACGTATTTGGTCATCTCTCCAGAGCGATGTACATGTTTACGTAACTATATATCCAAGCATTCGATTAAGTTTTTTAAAACCTGTATATCTTCGTTATAGTATAACTATGCATAATAAAAAACATCAAAATCAAAATCAATCAAAATCAAAAGTCATTTATTCAAATTAGGCTGATAAACAGCACTTTTTGAACGTCAAAATTACAAGAGACAGTCCCCCAAAACGCCCGCCCTTCGACACTTCCTAGTGTTTTAGCTGGGAAGAAGAAGTGGCGGAACAAACTCCCCAGCAAGACATCTGTCTGTTAGGTTAGGTAGGCATCGTATTGTTACAGTTCCGTCTGTCAGTTACGTCTGTCTGTGTTACCACTTAGTTCTCATATCATAAACGACCGTCTCCCCCTCGCAGAGAGGAGGCGGTGGGAACATAAAGGCTGATTATATAACAAACTAGCTGTGCCCGCGACTTCGTCCGCGTGGAATTAGATGTTTTCTAAAATAGAAAAGTAGCCTTAGTTACTCCTCATTACATCAGCTATCTGGCAGTGAAAGTCCCGTCAAAATCGGTCCAGCCGTTCCAGAGATTAGCCGGAACAAATAGAAAGACAGCCAGACAAAAAATAAAAAAAAAAAATGGATAAATATATTTTCCGTATATACATTCATATGCATGTAGCAAAAAGTGGTATTTTATTATTACAAATAGACACTTCAATTTTATATATACATATGTATAGACGATAGCAATATCCAAGGTTAAGTTTAACTTTGTTAAGTTTAGCCGATTTCTCTGTACCCTAGAATGAAACTTTCCGTATCCAAATCCCTGTTTAGGTCTAACCAATTAATTTTCGCCCAATAAGTATCGAACTAAACATTCACAAAGGCGTAATTCCACGCGTTAAACGATATTTATGTTAGTGATTTCCAGCTGGGGTTAATCCTTGTCCCCGAAAGGGCTTAATGAGATCCGACCAACTTTAATTTGAGCTCCGAAATTCCAAATATCTTGATGATGGAGGTTTGGTTTGAGTTTCGAGTATCCTGGCAGTTTGTTTACAAGTTTAGGTAATAAACTACGTCAAAGGAATGTTATGTAATGGACCTCGATTGGTAAAGGGTTATATTTCTTACACATTTTGTTCAGTCCTTTTAAGGGAACTGATGTTATATTTACACTCACTGTTTTTTTTTTCTTTTTTTAAGAACTGGAAACGATTTCTGGCCAGAGAACCAATAATAATTATAATACCCTGTACAATGTCATAAATTCAAATGCATAAGTACCTAATGTCATAGTTTCAAATTAAAAAGTAAATACATAATGTCAGGATATATAATGTCAAAATAATAAAAATATTTTTACGAGACGAGTAGGAACAGTGTCGAGTCGGGCATAACTCATATGAACAAGTATAGGACCTATACGTTTTAGAACCAGCCGTGTTTCTTTGCCAATGGGGGAAAATAAAAGAAAATCGTCCTACTCGTTCGATGAGATACGCAAGCTTGTTATCGGTTGTCTTGTTATCTTGAGATAGCGAACAGATCTCCAATTTACCACCTCATCATGGAAATAAAGAGATCTTTCCGATATGCGATAGGTAGGTATTACGGAAGTGTACTAGATTATGTCTTGGCTGCAAATCTCCATTACCTAATCTAGCTCTAGAATAAGGGTATAACAATTTTAAAGAAAAAAGAGTCTGATTTCTTTTAAATGCTCAACTTAACCAGGGCTGCGGCTCTTATTAGGTTGGATTTCCAGTGTTCATATTTTTCTCAGCTTTAATATCTGAGGAGAAGAATATCTAGAGGATTCATTCTCGTAATTTGAACCAGTTTCAAATAAATATCCAGCATTAAGTATGTAGTACAAATCACTGAAGAAGTCGGCAACGTTCAAAGTGAATGAAATACATGTTTTATCTATTACATTCACTTAAAGCTATTACAAATTAACTTAAAACTTGTCCGACGATATATCTTATTACAGGATATTCACGTGTTTAGAAAACGAAGATAAATTGTTTCTCATGTTTGAAACTTATTAATTAATTGCACATGTTTATTAACGAGCTTCACTTTCACGTCCGGGAGCATTTAATCTGGTTGAATTTTGTTTTTTTGCGTTTGCGTAATTTAGAGAAATCTTGAAGTGTAATGTAGACCTACTCGAACAACTACTAACAAACGAACGGAACGAAATACTTCAAGATTTCTCTAAATTAAGGGTCAGTTCACACCGAGACGCGACGCGACGCGACGATACTTGAAGAGGCCAGTGATTTTGCGATGCGTCGCTCTACGCCGCGAGGCGCAGCGCGGCGCCGCGCGGCGCAGCGCTCCATGGCGCAACGTATTCTGATTTCTACTGAAATCTACCTCACGAGGCCGCTCACCGCAGCGACGCCGCGCTGAATTCTCACAACGAAATGTGTATCTTTTCGTGTAGAAAATAAAGTTATGTTTTGAATCGCTCTTTAAAAGTGTGCGCGCAGCGTCACGTCGCGTCGCGTCTCGGTGTGAACTGACCCTAAGAGAGTCAGAATCAGTATTGAACAGTTTATTCAGTGCCGAATCGGATCAACTGATAAATAAAGGACTCGTCTTTTCCTACAGAGGATCCTTGCCAAAGATTAAACATCCTTAGTCTTCTTTACCTGTTTTTTTTAAACCTATTCTGATTCAATATTTAAATCTTTCTTTATCGTGTGGTTAGTAACTGGTGTCAGAGTTGTTATGCCGTCCATGGGCAGGACTTTACTTTACATGCCGTCGAGAAATATCTCTCAGGCATCCTGGTTTCCTCACGATGTTTTCATTTACAGAAGCAAGTGATGATACAATACGCACATGATCTCAATCAGAGGTGCATGTCTTGGCAGTCGGACGCTTACACCATTAGGCTATCACTGCTTAAGAAAAATTAAACACATTTAAATATCTCACCTGGAAACATGTTATATAATAAGTTTTATAGTTCCACTGTTGGGGCTCAATCCCCTTCTCTGCGAAAAGATATAGGTAATCTGCCTAGCCTTCTCCCAAACTACCTTGGGGTCGGCTTCCAGTCTAATCGGATGCAGCTGAGTACCGGTATTTTAAATGAAGCGACTGACTATCTGACCTCCACAACCCAGTAACTGGGTAATACGATATCCCTTAGTAAGACTGGATGTCAGACTTTTTGGCTTCTGACTATTCATAACGACTGTCAAAGAAAGATATACAAATGACAGCAAGGACCAACGGCTTAACGTGCTTTCCGAGGCACGGAGGAAACTCGGTATGTAAGTATGGTCACCCATCCACGGACCAACCTCGGCAAGCACGGTTTTACCTTAAAGATCGACCCGTGCGGCTGTTATTATTTAGCCACGAGCTAACACACCTAGAAACATGTTATATAATAAGTTTATACTTCCACTGTTGGGACCTAATCCTCCTCTCTGCAAAAAAAGATAACACATGGTAACTAACCCTAATGCTGCTAATTTCACACACGCAACAAGAACACATCAACCTAATTTGATCCATCAAAAGAACAGCCAATAGAAAAGTTCCGTACACACAGTCCTTTAGAACCTTCACGATAATAAAACACAAAAACTAGCGTAGTTACGGACAAGGGACGATAGTTGGTAAACTCAATTTATGGGAGTTATTTCGGCTAGAGCGGACATTATCTAGTCCGGACGATCCGAACAGTCAACGCTGGTTCGGATAAATTGCCAATTTTGACTTACACCCCTTTCCACGGTGACATATTACCGAATTTTGCCGGAATTGATTTAGGATTGAAAATATCAGTTCGGTGTCGCCCTGTGATATAAAGTGGCTTATTTTAAGGGTGATTTTTGGTTGACCATGACGAACTTAATTAAGAGGAGGCAGTTTGTGTGAATTCCGTCTTATAGAGAGAAAAAATAGTATGAATTAACGAACAATGCTTACCAACCCCGGACTCGTCGTTCAGCTCTTGTTCGGCGCCACCGGATCCCGGATCACCTGTGTCACTGAAAGCGACAGTCTGTGTCCCATTAGTGGGAACAGAATTCACAACAATAACATAAGTATCTATTGAGAAAGACTATCAAAAAGAATACTTTAAGTTAGTAGCAAACACATTGCAAGTCCTGTAAACAGAAACTGGCAAAGTGCTATCCATAACGTATACCTAAGTACAAACGACTATCAATCAAGCTAGACAAAACCACTTTATGCGATCTTTCTGCAAATCTCTCATTGTTTTTTTTTTTTAAGTAAAACATCTTATGCGACTTCCAACAAGATTGCGTTAAACGTTTAACGCTACCATGGAGGGGGAATAGAAAGAGACAGAGCGAGAGCGAATGCGTGGCACTCGAACGCATGCGTGTAGTATTACGAAGTTTCACTTCTTCCGCGCGGAGGGACTCCACGCACAATTTTTTTTTTTTAAACGTTGCTCCGCACTAGGAAATTCTCCTGTATCGTGGGTGCGTTTATAAACATTTAAATTCACATACAACAGCCAGATCAGAACAACTATCTGTGGGCCATACAAATATTTGTTTCGTGCGAGGATCGAACCCGCGACACGCAGCGCAGCAGTCGATCGCTCAACAACTGCGCCAACCGTGCTGCCGTTGTTGGGGTACCTATGCAAACCGAGGCCGATTAGTTATACTGGAAATTAATAGCAACTCTACCCAAGATTCCGTAATTAAATATTTTAGATTCACAATAAAACCTTTATTGTTATAATTAATGGTTCAACCATCGATTTTAAATATAATTTTCTTTTATGTCGTAGCAATAAAATGTTCATAAAACTGCTGTTGAAAAAACATTTGTGTCTCCTTTTGATCGGCAGTCGGCTCCATAATTACTTTTACGACTGCCATATTTTTAAATGAGGGTTATGAAACTGCTTACAAGCTTCTAAAAACATAATTTGACGTGTACGAAATCTGACCAAAGACCGTGGTGTTAAGACTAAAGTTTCTACAACTTTATGTTTAAAAGCTAAGACTTGCAATGGGATTAATAAATATGTACTGTTTTTGGTACACTGTTCATCATCTGCCTAGCCTCTTCCCAACTGTGTTGTGGTCGGCCTCCAATCTAACTGGATGCAGCTGAGTTCTAGTATTTTACATGGAGCGACTGCCTATCTGACCTTCACAACCCAAGTAAGAACTGGGTAATACGATACCCATAGGTAAGACTGGTTTTCAGACTTTCGGCCACTGACTACATGTTACGACTGTTAAAGATCTGCAAAGGACACCCAGAACCAACACCTTTCCGACGCAAGGAAGAACCCAGTAACTGGGTTCCTCTTGGTAAGACTGAATGTCAGACATTTGGCTTCTGACTACTTGTAACGACTGTCAGTGATCTACAAATGATATCCGGGACCAACGGCTAAACCTGCTTTCGGAGGCACGGAGGAAACTCGGTATGTAATGGATGGCCACCCATCCACGGACCAACCTAGGCAAGCGCGGCTTAACCTAAATATCGACGCAAGCAGCTGTTATTATTTTGCCACGAGCTTTGACGAGACTGACGGATAAGCAACCGAAAGACTTATGTTATAAAGCAGAAAGTCGCACAAATATTTTTTTATTTTGTATCAACAGTATTTCTGGGAATCCTATCGCTTCATGTAAAATACTGATACTCAGCTGCATCTGGTTAGATTGGAAGCCGAGTGCTGACCCTAACAAAGTTTGGATCGGTAATAGAGGAGCTCGTGGGTAAAAAATAACAGCCGCACTGGTAGATCTTTAAGGTTAAGCCATGGTTGCCGAGGTTGATTCGTGGATGGGTGACCATAATTACATACCGAGTTTCCTCCGTGCTTTCGTTGATCCTGACTGTCATATGTGGATCTTTGACAGTCGTAACGAGTAGTCAGAAGCCAAAAGTCTGATATCCAGTTCTTACTAAGAGGTATCGTATTACCCATTAAATGGATTGTGGAGGTCAGATAGGCAGTCGCTTCATGTAAAATACTGGTACTCAGCTGCATCCAGGTAGACTGGAAGCCCACCCCATGATAGATTGAGAAAAGGGCTAGGCAGACGATGGATCGGTAATAGAGGTGACACAAAAGCTATGTCTAAACAAATGCCTAATGTTCAAGAACGTGCTTAATGGCACATCACATACATCATGAAATGTGCGGTTAAATATTGAATACTTAGCGTTTACTCGCGAATGCATCCTCGCTTGAGTTTATTTTATAGAGCACGTTTAGATAACTACTGCGGAAATTATATTTCTAAGTACCTCCTTCTTTATGGTAGATATTATTTTATTGGTCACAAACCAGGTATTAATGCATTGAGTGGGACGGCAAAGGTGCAGTGGATAACAGTTATTAGTTATAGTAAATTAACATGATTTGTTGCTATTACAGTTGTGTTGTTTATGACCAATATCGTTAGTCTCATAACTTATAAGTTAACTGAACTTATTAGAGCGAGTCAAAAATATTGAAATATATAGTTTGAAATAGCGTCGATAATATAATAAATCAGTATCTACGTATTAGCCTAAGGAAAATTACAAAGAATTTTTTGACGCCCTGTAACTTTTATACATGTACTTATTTTATTTTATATCTATTTGTAGATTGTAATCAAGAAAGTCGGTGACTTACAAGTAAACTTTTAAAAGTTTGGCCTTGAAATGGTCATGGTATTTATATGCCCACTGTCAAAGTATTTTTGCAGTCAGTAGAGAGTTCCTATCTAAAATCGAGAAAAAATCTCGAAGTGCATTTTTATCCGTACAAAACCCGATTATCAATAACGAATGATATGAAAGAAAAAGGAGAAGGTACCTAAGTGATAGCATGGCGATCAACAGCGGGGATTGGAAATAAACGTGTTGGGTCAACCCCACGTAACTATACAAATGTATTTATAACAGTTTATCAATGTCACACAAATAAACAAAACACTGATATTCAGCTACATCTAGTGCAAGAAGTCTGAAAGCCGACTACAACAAAGTTGGGAAAAGACAAAGCAGATGATGATAGGACCAAGCATCAACCCCCGAAACATCGTGCTCAGTAGTCTATTAACCTCCTACCTCTCATCGCTACGACTAAATTCTAAATTACACAGTTCGAAACCAAATTCCGAAGTTACAAAAGTTAATTTCATTTTATTAGCCATCAGAGTGCAAGGTAACTGCTTGATGGCAGTCTTGCGGGACACAATCTCGTGCACGACAATAGATTAGCCCAAGTGTTCCGCGCTACAGACGTAATTGCCGATAGCGAATGGGACAAGGCTGTAGTCGTTATACACATGGAAAAAAACATATAGAAGGCCCACCGAAGAAGTCGGCAGATGGGACTGACTGTACAGGACTACGTACCGAAAGATGCAGCATTGTTAATTCCTCCGAAAGGTGGGCGAACTAAGGGGTGTAAAAATTTGCTAGATGCGGAAGGAACTGCGATGCTGACCAGCAGTGAATGTCTATTTATTGCATTATGATGTTGAAGCGAATACGAGTAGGCTCTTGTTGCCCATTTAAAATCCCATTTATGCTCGAATAAGCCTTTGGTAATTTAAAAAAACCGGCCAAGTGCGAGTCGGACTCGCGCACGTAGAGTACCGAACCATTATTTATAAAAACGAGCAAAAAAATCATTTTTGTATGGGAGCCCTCTTAAATATTTATTTTATTCTGTTTTTAGTATTTGTTGTTGTCGGCAACAGAAATACAAAATCTGTGGAAATTTCAACTGGCTCATTATCACGGTTCATGAGATACAGCCTGGTGACAGACGGACGGACAGCGAAGTCTCAGTAATACGATCCCGTTTGACCCTTAGGGTAAGGAACCTTAAAAAGTGTCCCTAGATACGACATACCCACCGGCAAAATAAATGCATTTCCTTGCATAAAAAAAATAAGATAAGTGTGAAACTTCTGAACTTAGTTTTTATTTTACAGGTTCTGTTTAATGGCGAAAGCACCACTAAAGTTGTTCCAGGGTGGTTTTATATATTCATCAATATTCTTTAAGGTGCACCTAATGCTGATTGCGGCTGCTTCGTTGGTCTAGTGGATGTAAGCGTGGCCGCTGAGCATGAAGGCCTAGGGTTGATTCCCGGGTTGGGCAAAGTGTTATTGGGTTATTCCATCAGGAATTTCTCATTAGCAGCCACGGAGCCTGGTTTTTTCTTTATTTTTTTTTTTTAAAAACGTTGCCCCGTACTAGGAATTTCTCCTGTATCGTGGGTGCGTTTACAAACATTTAAACTCACATACACAAACAGCCAGACCCGGAACAACTATCTGTAGGCCATACAAATATTTGTTCCGTGCGGGGATCGAACCCGCGACACGCAGCGCAGCAGTCGATCGCTGAGCCACTGCGCCAACCGTGTCGTCTTCGATTCGTCGAGTCGATTTGTACCCGGTTGGTGGTAATAGGCTCGCCCCTATTACATGGGACTTAAACATAATTGATAAAATGTGGGTATCCTATTAGGTAATCCTCTGCCTAACCCTTCGGTGGTAACAGGCGTGATGTTATGAGTAACGCTGATTAGGTAGCTATAAGTAGCGGACAAAACAATTCGGTTCATTTTGTGAGCTGATGCTGAAAATATTTTTTATTTTTGGAACCAGAACATAACCCATGATGTAGTGTTTTTTGTATTTATTTATTTTTGTATTTATTTATTTTAATGCAAAATGTACACAATCACAGTTACAAGCTATGGGTTTAAAACTAAACAGTACATGACTGTTAGGGCGCAACAAAATAACTTAGTGTAGATGACATCTACTTACAGAATTTTTTTAGAAACTCAGAATTTTAAAGTAAGAATCATTGATCAGTCAAAACCTGATCCTACATTATCGTCTTTAAAATAACCGTCTAAGTGCAGAAAGTTACTGCTGCACTTTGACGAAAAAACCCCATATCCCGAAAACTAAATATCAAAATTTATACATACCAGTTTCAATCACACAGTTAAATGTATAAAGAAGAGCCACACTTTTTTTTTATAATGTCATATAACTTTTGTGTAGCGGTACATAGAAGACACCTACTCTCCAAATTTCAACTATGTGGTGCCAACTGACAGTCTCGGACTAAAATGGCTGTGACATACCGACAGCCAGACAGACGGAAACGGCGAATCTATGAGGGTTCCATTTTAGCCGTTTGTCTATGGAACCCTGAAAATGACAACAAAAGCTTCAAAATAAACTCAAATAAACAGCTTCAAAATAAACTCAAATAAACAGCTTCAAAATAAACTCATATAAACAGCTTCAAAATAAACTAAAATAAACAGCTTCAAAATATAAACAAGAAAGGAATATACTCTAAAAAGAGGTGCAGATTTTAATCAAACCCAGCTGCACTGTACCATGAACTGCAAATTCTCCAGACAATTAATTCTACCATAACTCCCAAGTTCTATAGATATAAAGTGTCAGCGAGGCGGACACCATAAAATAATACCATCATAAAATGGCGGTGCGTGCGGTGCAAGCCTTAGCCTTTTGCGCCGATTAAATTTCTTTAATACTTGATCGGCTTACACCGGTGGTCTTGATAATGTATTATCTGGAATAAGTAACATTATGCGGCTGAGGGCTGACGATGTTATTATATTTATGACGGCCGGTTTTGCGACTAAGAATAGGGTGAACGAGTTTAGAATTGCGCGTTGTCATGAGCCTAGTGTAGAGCTCTAGAGGTCTTGTCAATCTGTTACTAGCCTTTTCCCAAACTATCTTGGGGTCGGCTTCCAGTCTAACCGGATGCAGCTGAGTACCAGTATTTTGCATGAAGCGACTGCCTATCTGACTTCCACAACCCAGTAATACGATACCCCTTAGTAAGACTGGATGTCAGACTTTTGGTTTCTGACTACTCGTAACGACTGCCAAAAATCAACAAATGACAGCCGGGACCAACGGCTTAACGTGCTTTCCGAGGCACGGAGGAAATTTGGTATGTAATTATGGTCACCCATCCACGGACCAATCTTGGCAAGCACGGCTTAACGTTAAAGTTTGACCCATGCGGCTGTTATTTTTTAGCCACGAGCTCTGATACTGTTGTAAAATTATTTTTTAACTAGCATGCCCACGGCTTCGCCCGCGTTTTATTCGGTAATTGTTGGATAAATGTATCCTGTGTGCTATTTCAGACTATTATCTATACCTGTGTGTATATTTCATCTAGTTCCGTTCAGTAGTTTTTGCGTGAAAGAGTAACAAACTTACCTACTACGTGTACTTAACTTACTTACGCATTTATAATATTAAGTAGAACAGATTTTAGATACACAATGGCCCATAAGTCGGTACGGTAATTGCGAATATGTGACTTTTGGACGAAACATCTAATTCGAGAGGATAACATCAATCCAATTGAACGCGATCAGCATATTAAAACTGCGTTCAAGAGCAGTCAATATCCTATGGCAATTATGACACTGACAACTGGCAGATCTAGAACCGTTGATCGCGTTCTCTAGTTAAATTCACTTTTACGCATCTACGTTCAAAGTAAATGCTGGCTCAGTAAATAAACACAATACAAAATAAATGAGAAAAGATACCAGCAATACCTCATTACAAACTCCATGTCAAAAATTAACATTCCACACAAAAACCGTAATTTTTTAACACATTGTAAACACAGACAATATGACGTGTATACTATTAATATAATCACAGCGAGACGCGTTCCGTTCATAAAGCACTCTTTCTAGCTTCATTTTATTTAATGGCATCACATCACCACATATAGTTGTTAAATTAAAATGCTGCGCTTACGACGACCAATAAAGGGAGACAGACAAGCCACGCTGCTTGGATTAAGTTCTGACACTCAACCCTGCGCTGCGCAGATTACATCGGGATTAATTCTTGTCGGAGAAGCGGTTTTGTACCTCTTTGGAAGTAGGTTGGCCCTACGTTTGACATGTTTGCAATTTTGGTTGTAGTCTGGTTTAGGTGTACTATCTATCATTTTTGCCCACAGCTCCTCTCACTTCTTAAAGTGTCCCATGTTTCTGAATTCAAACAAAACAGTATGTGTGCCAGTTTTTTGTTTGTTAAATCTAGTACCAAATATTTTCAAAACATGCAAAAATAGCACAGCATTACTAAACTTATGGCAATTAATCCTATTTTGTAATCTACAAGATTTCTCATATGTCATTTTATGAGGTAAAAATGCAGCTTTATTCTTAGTTCTGAGTAGCGCTGCTGAAATATTACAAAATCGAGTGAATGTAAACGTGTTTCATATCGTTGTGCTCTTAAACTTCCAATGTTCGTCGAGATTCCGGATGACAACCAGATATGATAAAGCGGGATGTCTTATTGTAAACTAAGATGGAGAAACGCCGGTTTTAGTGGTTATTTATCGAATGGATTTTAATGATAGATGTCCATTACGGCTTTTTGATTTTATGGGAGTGTTCGATAAGCATTAATTAGCTAGATTATGTTCCGTAAGTTGTACTTAGTGGCTCAATTAAAGTTTATGAATCATTACGTCACATTGATTGGTTAGGTAACTGGCGCAATTAGGAAGAATGTTGAATCATTTGAATTAATTGTTTAATTATTGGACTGTGTTAATGTTGATAAAGAAGTATAAAAAATACATATCTTACAAGACAAAACAGCCCCCGCAGCGCTCGTAGTGTTAAGATGGGACAAACGCATTTGAACATATTCCTGCGTTATACATTATTAAGATTCTTCTTGCGTATCGCGTTCTGCGCTCAAATTGCTGCTTTTATACAAAACATTGCCCTACCCCTCTAGGATAAGGTGCATTATTATTTGTCTGTTTGTTGTATTCATATGACGCGGTAAGCCTTTCAATTTCCAACAATGCTCAGTATGCGAAAATTGTTGTCGACCTTAGTACGTGTTTGACTTCAGTTAGGCGTCTCGTTTTATTATGTCTATGTTCATATGTGTTTCGGAATTTTCTTTGTCAGTGCCATTTCTTCATCTAATAACAGTCACTTTAGCTGACAGTTGTAAATGTTCTGCCCATTTTATTCCTACTTTTATTGTGAATATTTCACAATTTGCTGGAGACGCTCTTGTGAAAGAGTCGAGAAATTAAAGGTGAAAGAAGAATTTCTTTCTGGTGACTTACAGCTGTGGATGGTGTTATTTTCAACATTATTGGTTAATTTAATTATGTCAGCAATATTCCATCTTAAGCTTTCAACTATCGCCGCTCAACAAACTATCTAAGTTCAGATAATAACTCGGTCCGAATAAAAACTTTTATCTCCGCCTAATAGACGAAAGTTGGGACAAAAATAAAACTATTCAACTCATTGTTAGCGTGTAGCCATCAATCTTACCCCATTAATTGATTAGATAGGACGTTCCTATTAGACCGATATCGCAGCCACCCACACAAATCGTTCGATTCAACGGAAATCCGAAATGACTCCCGAAATCCGACGACTACGAGATATCCAATCGAAATTTTGAATTATACACCATCCATAGCGCGCGTTCTTTTTTTCAAAACAGACATTATCGATGCAAAAGTTTCGATGGAACTTGAATATTTACGGTATAGTTTTTAATCGATTCGGAGATACTGTCAATTTGATATCGAATTAATTGAGCATTAAGGTTTAATTCGGTTATGTTATATTGCGCCGGCATCGCATCCATCATCGCAGACGTTAACTGTTACCGGCTTTGATGTTTTGATATCAATATTAATTGGCGTGTACTGTGCATTTGACTGATCATAAATCTATTGGAAATCAGACCAGAAAAAGTATCGTTTACGTTTATTTTGGTAAGAATTTGAACATGAATTAGTATTGGTGCTAGCGAGAATAAAGCTTTGATTATCGATTCCAGATTCGTTCTTTAAAAAAAAAAGAAACATAAATAGTCCCCCCCAGACAAAATCCATCCTCTAAGCCAATCCAGCTGTTGGATAATCATTCAGTTGTCTGCTTTGAATACAGGTCCTCAGAGAAAAGGATCGGTAGAGGACTTTCATTTTATTTTGAGGAAAATTGATGAATTAGGCTTACAATGGAGCTCTTTTTCTTCCCGTTCTGGGCGGAGCGGAAATGAGTGTCAGACTTGTACTGACTAAAACCCGTCCATGTTCCTTCTTAGCCCTTTGTGTTCCAGGGCCGCGGTATCTCTTTCGAACAGTCCCGCAGCCCTGGCAAGCATTGGCCCTCTCGGACCCCTTCCGGATTGCTGACATCTTCTTGAGGCGCGCGTGGAACACGAACGCGGCGTCGACACGGCCTGTCGTCATGAAACGGACGGACGGTGAGCTAACAATGGAATTACCATACGAACAAACTTAGAAGATTCACTACTGCTTTTCTTGCTTCAAGGAAAATAATAGACAGTTCATTAAAGAGACACCATAAAGTAATACACGCTTTTATTTTATTATCTATCACATTCACACTTTATGAAGCGCTCTCTACTCTCCCTACAGGGTAAAATATGTCTGTCCCTCGCAGGCTAGTAAGCTATTTGAGAAGGCGAGCACTAAGCGCCAGCAACTGCGCAAGTTGTAATGAGATTAGGAACGTTGGGACACCGCACTGGCACTGCATTGTTATTAAATCTGCTTCACAGCTTTTGCTGTAGCGGTTATCTTTTACAATGGACTTGAAAATAAGGGCGATTTTTGTTCGTTTTGAGATTTATTAAGATTTACTTTTCTTTTAGTATTTATTTTAACAGAAAAGTACCTACTTAAGCGTTCTAGTGTTTCATTTTTTATATAAGTGATGAAAGAAAGTCAAGGTACCCTTAAATAAAATTGATGTTATTAATTACTTGAAGGACATTTTTAAAAAACTATGTCTAACATTTTTATAAAGTAAGAAAATACGCAAAAAATTGTCAAGAGAAGGAATTATAGAGTGAAACTTTCCATGAAATAAAATAATTAACGGCAGGTAAATTTAGAATGGTACCTTGAGTTCTAAGTAATTCAATAGCAAGATATATAATCTGTAGGTAATAATGTAAATCAACCAAATTATACAGACCTATGAGTTTCATGAAAATAGTGGCCTCAAGGCATACCCTGAGGCATACCTAAGAACTATCTCAAATCACAAAAAAACAGATAATTTCTATCAAAGACCAACATAATCTATGACATAAGTTCTACACTGGAGGCCATTAATATCCGACACAACAATCATTTACAAAAAAAAACATATACTCCATGCAAATTGAGAAATAAAGATAATTCAAGACCAGTATTAAAACGTCTCTTGATTAATTTAATTATAACTCTTAACAGACGTTTTTATTTCTTTGATATTTAAAAGTTTTATTTATATCGTAGAATAAGTTAGATAAACTTGTTCTTTCGAGACTCAGTAATTAATTTAATATCGGCTGAGATACGACGCCATGCTTTTAAAAGTTTTAAAACATACGTTTTGGTCCACAACCTGTCATCATTCAATTTGGAGTTGGACTGACTTATTGACTTGTGGATGAGACTAATATTATATTTGTCTAATATTTAGTATTGTTTAGTTAGATGGGCATTAATAACTACTAATATTTTACGATGATTTATAGAGCTAGGATGTTTTGTAACGTCATGTTACGGATGACTATCCATGTTTTATATAAAAATACCCGTTATTAATTAATTAATAGTGTAAAAGCACAATAATAAATATACATACTACTTTTTGCCACGATAGGAGAGCAAATCCAGACGTTCTTGAAGAAGTTTTTATGTTTTTATACTGACATGTTCACTAACACTATCAATTAACTAAGAATTGGGTTTTCTAACAGCCAAAATATTAAAAAAAACACAAAAACACGAAAAAAGTGGGAACATTGCAACCCCTCTATTTCTAACCAACAGAGAGTAAATCAAACATTAAGCCTGACAAGCCTATGTTATTGATACTCTAGCTAGGCTAAGAAATATTTCCATCGCCTTACGCCATATCAAATTAGTTCACTATTCATTATATCGCGACTTCGCATGGTTCACTGAATCATCGTCAACCACAACTGCGTTGATATGGTTACGTAAAAACATCAGCACTTAGCCATCAGCCCTGTCTACATTAGCATATGACTACATTTGCGCTAAATGTAGACAAGTGTATGCACTTACTTTAATGTCAGTCAAGTTGTCGTTTGTTGCTAAATCAGGTTAACCGAAGCATAAAAATAAGTAGCGAACGTAATTTCTAGTATCAGCAGTGCGATAGAACAAAAAAAACTGTGACCATGTAATGAAAAAAATTGTGCGTGGAGTCTCTCCGCGCGGAAGAAGTGAAACTTCGTAATACTACACGCATGCGTTCTAATGTCACGCATTCACTCTCGTTATTTTATTGAGCTTCTAAATAATATTTTATTGTTTTATTGTTGTACACTTTTTATTACATAAGTTTATTCTTATTCTACTCATGGAAATTGAGCGAAGGCTGGTCACATCGAAGAGTCGAATGCATGACTGTTTGCACGCCATCTTGCGTACCTAGTAGAACTACGTTGTCACAAATCTTGTAATAGCGCCATCTCTTAGTGGGTAATAGAAAATATTCCCCCTCCATTAGAACGTTAAACTTGTTGGAAGTCGCATAAGAAGTTTCACTTCAAAAACGATTGAAAACACAGAAATAGTTTTATTTTAGACGTTGCCCCACACTAGGATTTTTTCATATACCTATCCGGTACTTTGCCTGTTTTTCGTTATTCTTATGCAGGGTGAGTTTCTCAGATGGGCGTGGATGGCCGAATAGCGACAAATAGTCAAAGGAATCTTAAGCCATCATTAAAAACATCAGCACTTAAGCGGTGTCTACATTTCAACATGTCTGGTCCTGATCTAAGAGTAGACATGCCTTTACTTTAATGTCAGTAAGGTTGTCGTTTGTTGCTAAATCAGGCTAACCGTTTACCGTAGCAAGAAAATAAGTAGATAACGTAATTTCTACTATCAGTACTAATGTAGTTGAACTAGCTAAGTTAGCTAGCTAGGATTTTCAACACAGCTGAATATCAACAGTTGAAATTAGAATAGTGCTTTATTATTTTGACATTCATTAAGGCGTCGTTAAGTTAAGTCGTCGTTTCTTCAAAAGACCATTTCAGATACTAATCTGCATAGTCCTCATGTAAATTGAGCAATGTCTGGACTTTAAAAGAGTAACAAGTTAACAGAGAACCTCTGAGTTTGTTTCGGCTGTTTCTTCTCAGAGTAGTCAGGTACGAAACACCGGCCCCATCTAGCTTAAAAAAAAATGACGTGTAAAAGTGTTTGTAAAAACCTACTTGCAAGATAAACATCATTTATCATTCATTTATCATTCATTTATCATTCTTTTATAATTCATTTATCATTCATTTATCATTTATAAGGTTTAGTTAAAACGCACAACACAGTACAGCACGTGGCCTAATTAATAAGAAGAGCAGGTAGGGTCGATCTTTAGGTTAAGCAATACTTGTCTAGGTCGGTCCTCGGTTTTGTTCCTCCGTGCCTCGGAAAGTATAATACGTTAAGCAGTTAGATGTAGTAAGTGGCTAAAAGGCTAGACAGATTATGAAGTTAATGAACATGAACATTAGTCTAGTCGTCGGTAAAAGATCTGCAACTCTCTGAACAGTTTCCATCTATTCAACATTAAAACACATTCAACATTACTAAAGTACACCACTTGAATTCAAAACGCACAGCTTTCAAATTGCACAGGCGTATAATCTAAAGCTGCTAGTTAGCTATCTCGGCTACGTTGGATACAATATTCTCTAGGTCACGACGTTCATTGAAAGGAGTTGAAGTAGACAAGACATGGGGCAGAAATACTTTCACGAATCTGCGGGCTTTCGCCTAATAGGTAACTGGGTAAAAGCGTTCAGTCACCCTCATTTATTTCTGCATTTATACGGATTTTCGGTTGTGGAAGTGAGATAGACTGTCGCTCCGTGTAATATTTTGGTATTTGGCTGCATCTGATTACACTGGAAGTAGACAGCACAACATAGAAATTTAAAAAAAACACTGGCCAGATGTTGACAACATATCTAACATCAACATAAACAAACCCTGATGATAAATGAGGCTCAGCACTACTTGCAATCTGTCCTCTTTAAAACTGCACAGGTGTATAATCTGCACCAGCTAGCTAGCTATGTATATCACTTTATCTAAGTCTCGGGCACGTCGGATGCAAAATTACCGGCGTCCGTAAGTAGCGGCTACGGACAGCCTCGAGGCTATCGTGAACGGACACGCCCGCTACACTGGTGCATAAAATAAACAACTTTTGAAGGCGTTGTGCAGACGCTGATCGAATGTGATATTTCTTAGGGCCTCGTGTGGGCCAAAATTGTGTTGAGCCGGAGCGAATTTCTGACAAAGGTATTTTTTTTCTGGTTATTTTATATCACCTAAATACATATCGAGCAATAGCCAAGCAAGCAAAGTCAATCACTCAACCAATTATCAAGGATCAAAAATCTACATAAAAGAAAAGTACACAAGACACTTTACATTTCAGTTTTCTGGTATTTTTCGCGTAATTAATAAAATATTAACATATTTTAGTATTTACGTACCATGTCAAAGGTTTATTATTTGATGAAGCTACTAAATGTATACCTTCAAAAGCAACCGACGTTGTTTGACAAACATGTTTGTTCGTTTACACTTGTTTCTCAAACACGTTGAACATAAGATCCTTCTATTTACCTACCTACCATATTGGTTTACAAAGCTCTCAAAACATATCAAATTAAATGGCTGCTACAAGGCAAACAATTGGTCGTTCCCGTATGTATATTCACGTTATTCAGATTATTCGGAGACCATGTCACGTGCCTCGGAACCACATCTGCGGGCTTGCATGCTCAATCAAGCATTTATAGTCAATATTCAACAACAATCCAAACGTGCCTACAGACCTTTCAAATTTTATTGAGGATGAGGAAATATGTGTCTGCGATTTCGAAATGTTCAGAGTTAAGAGCGTTTACGCCTAAGCGTCAGCTCACACCGAGACGCGACGCGACGCGACGCTGCGCGCACTTGTGAGAATTCAGAATACGTTGCTCAACGTATTCTGAATTCTCAAAACGAAATGTGTATCTTTTCGTGTAGAAAATAAAGTTATATTTTGAATCGCTCTTTAAAAGTGTGCGCGCAGCGTCGCGTCGCGTCGCGTCTCGGTGTGAGCTGACCCTTACGACATTTCATACAAAACTTTCAAGTCCATATTTTCTGAAATGACTGAATCGATTTTAATTAAACTTCATACGCATAAGCAGGATACATAGTTCTAAAAAGTTACTGAAAAATATTGTCATTCAAGGCCAATTTTTGAAAATGCTTTCGAAATAAAAAAAAATATCACCGCGTTCGAGAATGTCCAGGTGACGTTTTTTTGCAACTTTATGACTCTCCCATTTCCTTATGACACGCTCAAATGGTCAGATTATTGAAATGCACACTTTTCTGCATGCAGCTTACCTTGCCTCAATCTGACGCGCTTGAGTTTTTCGAAAGATCATTTTTTTTAATAATTTTGGTCGGCTGCCCTAGACGCTCGACTTTAAATAGAGGGCTCAGGTATGGTGGGAGTACATCACAGGGTGCAAGGTTACCCCCCTTATGTTATTCTGCCGCGCTCGAGTAATTAGCAAAATCCCCACTTGGGCTCGCCTCGCTTGGGCTCGTATGTCTGCAGTATTAATTTCGAAAAAATAAATATGATGTTTATCTTTGAAACATTTTCAATAGGTACAGAGCGTTCAAAGCTTTAGAGCTCGATGATATTGCGAAATTAAAAATGAGACATTGTTTGTTACAGAGCTCCAGAGTTTTCATGTTTTGCAATGTATTCCAAACAAAGCTTACAAACAATGTTGGCGAATACAGAACAAAAAAATATTTTTCACCACTCCCGCACGAAAGAAGTGTCTTTCCTCTACGAAAACAGTGAGGAAAATTGGTTTTTCCTCACTGTTTGAACAGTGAGGATGATGAGCAAAATGCGATTTTGCTCACTGAGTGAGACAAAGTAACTTTTTAATTATTTTTTTCAGTAAGCCCCGATTATCTTATTCAGCCTTGGGTTTGATCATACAATTCGAAACATTCACACTCTATCTCTTTCCCGCCCATTAGAAAGAGAGAGAGACAAAGACCAGCCCTTTCGAAGTTCTGTTTTTGAATTCGAACACGTTCGGAATTTCGTACTAAAGAGATTTTGCAAAAATTATGTCTTTTAATGTAATTTATTGAATTTTTAACTTATTGTTGTATTTAAACGAAAATAAGTATTTACTGCATATAAAACTGATATTTAACCTGTAAATATTTATTTCTAGTTTCAATAATGTTACGTAATATATTTTGAATAGTAAAATATCATGGGTGCTATTTCCGAACACGCCTTAATTTAAATAAAAGAACGGGAAAAAAAATCACTGGCATAAAGAGTTGAATAAGTTAAAAATATTAAAATACTTGTAAAATACACACATCAAAAGTGTCTAGGGATCAAGCATTTTTATGCGGATTTCTTGAGATTGAGATGTGGCTTTGTAATAAATTTATGATTTTATAAATTTATATGGATCCTTTTTGGTGCATTTCATAATTTGAATCAGGAACTGTGAATCAAATTCGAGTAAAAGATGAAAATCAGCTGTCAATATTTTCCCTATAAAAACATACAACGCATTGAAGACATTATTAGTGCTACTGTTTCCCTACTACTGATTAAAACCAACGTTATTATGGAGCGGCGACGTCATTTAAGCAGGGAAGAAATGCTCAGAGCCGTGGGAATGATAGAAGCTGGTTCCCGGCAACGTACTGTGGCTTTAGCTCTGAATACAAGTCAGAGTGTTATCAGTCGACTTTGGACACGTTACCGAAGCACTGGTACCGTGGCTGAGCGCCATGGAGGACGGTATCGCTGCACCACACGGAGACAAGACCGATACATTCAAATCTTAACTCGAAGAGCTCGAACAATAACCGCCATGATGTTAGCCGTGAGGCTTCATCACTCTTCAGGGAACTTAATTAGCGACCAAACAGTCAGAAACCGCTTGCATGAAGTGAACCTTCATTCCCGAAGACCGCTACGGGTACCACCTATAGCAATGCACAATCGTAGGATTCGATATCAATGGGCTCTTGAACACAGAAATTGGGCAGAAGAACAATGGCGTTTCGTGTGCTTTTCTGATGAGTCTCGTTTTGGTATGAGACCGGATACAAGACGTATACGACACTGGAGAACCCCTGGACGCCAACAGCGATTAAAATCCTGCCAGGAAGTCCATCCTTATAGTGGTGGAACCATCATGGTATGGGCGGGTATTTGGATCGGCGGAAGAACTGAGTTGATTTGGATCAGAGGCAACCTCAACGCTCAAATTTATGCTGAGATCATTGTATCAGACGTCATCGTTCCTCTACAAGTGCAAATCGGTCCCTTATTTCAGTTAATGCATGATAATGCACGACCGCACACCGCAAGAGTTGTAAGACAGACTCTCGCCGCAGCTAACATCAATGTCCTGCCCTGGCCTGCTCAGTCGCCAGACTTGAACCCGATTGAGCATGCATGGGATATGCTACAGAGAAGAGCTCTGCCGAATATGGAGGGTATCCAGTCGCAAGAAGACCTTTTTTTGTTGTTGCAACGAACATGGGCGGCCATTCCACAGCGTGATTTGGATGAACTCATTTTGAGTATGCCAAACCGATGTTCTTGTGTTGTTAGTGTTCGCGGTAGAAACACGGATTATTAATTGTTTAAGTTACCCAATAAAATTTTAAAGAAAACTGTTATTTCAGTCTTTTTTTCGAACTTTAATGTTAGTGGTTCAAATGTCAAAAATCCCTTTATTAGAAAATGGCAAATTTCTTTATTAATGCAAAGGTGACTTGGTTTATCGTTACTGTGACAAACGAAAACACTTTATTTGATGAATCCTTAAAGAAAATTTTAATTAATATCAATCAGGAGAAAAGTTATTGCAAAAATATATGTTGATCCCTAGACACTTTTGATGTGTGTATGAGTGAAACTAGCGACGAGAACAGTATTGTAACACCGGAAGAGTTAAAACAACAAGACAGTTATTCATGCAGAATTAAGTTTCCTACCTGAGAAGTCTCGCAAGAAATATCTGAAAGCAACCATGTCAGATGTCTTCAACGAGACTTACAAAGGGCGCAAGCAGTTTTTCGGAGACGGTGTTGCTATCTTATTTTTTAGATTAATCACAGACGAGGTGATCATCTATAATTTTAATTATTTTGATTCACAGTAAATAGTTATTTCAATCAATTCCTGTTTATTATTTCATCTCCTAAAGTGTTCTCGCTGCTGAAGTGAAAAGTTATGTGTGTTACACGAGAGCAAAGTTTTTTGCATCTCGTGCCTTTGAATCCCTCGCCACGCTCAGGATTCAGCTTTAGAATCACTCGCTACGCTCGTGATTCAATCGTTGAATCCTTCGCTTGCTCAGGATTCAAAATCAGCACTCGCAGCAAAAAACGACTTTGCTCTCTTGTTGCACAAATAACTATTTCACTTCAGTAGCTCAAACATGTAGGTTTTGCTGCCTGAAATCAGTGAGCAAAATCGCATTTTGCTCACTGACCCAGGTAGCAAGCTGACGTCAGCAACGTATATGTGACGTCAGTCATAGGTCATATTAAGGTCGGTAATTTATTCGTCTGAAGCGTACGTCTTACTGACGTCAAATAAGGGTCATTATGTGGACGTACTATATTTAGCCGAAAGAGAACGTCTTGTTGACGTCCAATTAAGGTCTGAATCTGGACGTCCTATATTCGGTTGAAAGAAAACGTCTTACTGACGTCAAATAAGGGTCAGTATGTGGACGTACTATATATGGCCGAAAGAGAACGTCTTGCTGACGTCAAATAAGTGTCTGAATCTGGACGTACTAAATTCGGTGGAAAGAAAACGTCTTACTGACGTCAAATAAGGGTCATTATGTGGACGTACTATATTTGGCCGAAAGAGAACGTCTTGTTGACGTCCAATTAAGGTCTGAATCTGGACGTACTATATTCGTTGGAAAGAAAACGTCTTACTGACGTCAAATAAGGGTCATTATGTGGACGTACTATATATGGCCGAAAGAGAACGTCTTGCTGACGTCAAATAAGTGTCTGAATCTGGACGTACTAAATTCGGTGGAAAGAAAACGTCTTACTGACGTCAAATAAGGGTCATTATGTGGACGTACTATATTTGGCCGAAAGAGAACGTCTTGTTGACGTCCAATTAAGGTCTGAATCTGGACGTACTATATTCGTTGGAAAGAAAACGTCTTACTAACGTCAAATAAGGGTCATTATGTGGACGTACTATATTTAGCCGAAAGAGAACGTCTTGTTGACGTCAAATTAAGGTCTGAATCTGGACGTACTACATTCGGTGGAAAGAAAACGTCTAACTGACGTCAAATAAGGGTTATTATGTGGACGCACTATATTTGGCCGAATGAGAACGTCTTGTTGACGTCCAATTAAGGTCTGAATCTGGACGTACTATATTCGTTGGAAAGAAAACGTCTTACTGACGTCAAATAAGGGTCATTATGTGGACGTACTATATATGGCCGAAAGAGAACGTCTTGCTGACGTCAAATAAGTGTCTGAATCTGGACGTACTAAATTCGGTGGAAAGAAAACGTCTAACTGACGTCAAATAAGGGTTATTATGTGGACGCACTATATTTGGCCGAATGAGAACGTCTTGTTGACGTCCAATTAAGGTCTGAATCTGGACGTACTATATTCGTTGGAAAGAAAACGTCTTACTGACGTCAAATAAGGGTTATTATGTGGACGTACTATATTTAGCCGAAAGAGAACGTCTTGTTGACGTCCAATTAAGGTCTGAATCTGGACGTCCTATATTCGGTGGAAAGAAAACGTCTTACTGACGTCAAATAAGGGTCATTATGTGGACGTACTATATTTAGCCGAAAGAGAACGTCTTGTTGACGTCAAATTAAGGTCTGAATCTGGACGTACTACATTCGGTGGAAAGAAAACGTCTAACTGACGTCAAATAAGGGTCATTATGTGGACTTACTATATTTGGCCGAAAGAGAACGTCTTGCTGACGTCAAATTAGGGTCTGGATCTGGACGTCCTATATTCGGTGGAAAGAAAACGTCTTACTGACGTCAAATAAGGGTCAGTATGTGGACGTACTATATATGGCCGAAAGAGAACGTCTTGCTGACGTCAAATAAGTGTCTGAATCTGGACGTACTAAATTCGGTGGAAAGAAAACGTCTTACTGACGTCAAATAAGGGTCATTATGTGGACGTACTATATTTGGCCGAAAGAGAACGTCTTGTTGACGTCCAATTAAGGTCTGAATCTGGACGTACTATATTCGTTGGAAAGAAAACGTCTTGCCGACGTCAAATAAGGGTCAGAATCTGTACTACCATATTCAGTGGAAAAAGAACGTCTTACTGATGTAAAATATGAATCATTATCTGAACATTTTCTGGAGGTACATTATATTCGGTGGAAAGAAAACGTCATAATCCACGCAGACTAGGCATGAAATATACTTGCCATATTCAATACCAGGGCTTTCCAGTACAAGTGTGCAAAAAAACCTGGGTCGAAAACAAGGTTTTAAAATGCTTGAAATATTTGGTAGAGTTCGGTCTAGTTCCTATCCTACCGTGCCAGAATAAAATTTAGACTGTCTGCTTAGGCATGTTTATAGATTGGCGACTATATTGTCGTTCAAAGTTTTATTTTCTCGCTATTTAAAAAAAAAAACACAAAAAAAACTGTTTTATTTATTTACACACTTTTTCTAATATTGTTTAATAGGTATACTCGCGAAATAACTTCTTTGAAATGAATTAGGTACGTCACGGTCAGTTCAACGACAACTGACAAAAACAAAATGAAAACAAAATATTTACTTGTTTTGAAACGTAACTTAGTAATACCATACTTTCGTTCACGCTAAGTGTCTTATTTCTACATCAGTATGGAAAAATGGCGCGAACAAGTCTACAAAATGGCTGCGCTACCCATGCCGCTAACCGACCGCGACCGCCCCGCGGCGCAAGCCTCGAGCCGCCTGCGCCGCGAGCCCTGCTCCCGCAACCGCGCCGCGAGACTTGCGCCGCCCGCGCTAAGCCCTGTACTTCCAGGGTTTAAAATACTTGCATAGGATAACAATCCATGTCGTCTTACAAATAAGGATCATTATCGTATTTGCGAAAAAAAAAAACTTTTAACTTCAAAGTATTTTTTTTTTCGCAGATACGATTGTGCGCATTATTCATATGAAGACAAGGGTTAATTTCCTATGCAAGTACCTTTCAAGTCTGGTTTCTTCTAATCTAACTTGCCCGCGCGGCCACGCCTTGCTATAACTTTAATACTTGCAAGTTTTTCTCACTCGTACCAGGGCGCCCTGGTTGGAAGCAAAGCCCTGGTTTCAAAGCCTGGTTGCGTAAATACGTCTCATCCCTAACGCAGACGCCAAGCTCGAACGAACGCCAGTGATTTCGCGGCAATTTGACCGCTTCCGACCGCGGCGATACAAAACACATGTAGTTCGCAAACTACAAGTAAGTACCTACCTACTGTGACAAAATGACACATACGGTTATAAAGTTCCTCTCATAGAGAGGAGGCATGTGTCCCAGCAGTGGGAACATTAATAGGCTGATGATGATGATGTTGTAAAGTTGAATAAACAAGGAACCTAAATATAAAGAAATCAAGAAGTCTAATTTGTAATTTTTAATTTAAAATTCTCACAGGTCCTAGCTGTCACCTGCTTTGCAGTGTTGCCAATGTATGGTAATTTACCCTTAATTCAGGGTAAAAATAAAAGCACAGGTTAATGTTTAGGGTATGAAAAAGATAGGGAACTTTGTTAGCGTAAAAATATTTTGCATATTCTCTCCTCAGAACCCAGTAATTTTGACAAAAACATCTACAGATTGCTATGAGCAATTATCTTGATCTTTTCCACTCCTGAGCGACTAACATAGAGTATGCAAACCTTACTGCTACGTTTGCGAGTACCACGGTAGAAAAACCTCCTATCCTATTACTCAATACTCACTGAGCGAGGCCTACTTACTCGTAAATTCCCAAAATGTTGCGAAAAATTCAGTATGTTGGTAACACTTGAATGGAATTATTCCAATTATTTTAAAACAAACAGACACAGTAAATCAGACGGTTTACGCTACGTTGAGATGCTATTGTTCGTTACTCTTCGTTCCGGAGTGACACTTAAAAAGCTTTATCTGAAAAGTTGAAATATAAATGGTGTAAAAATAAGTGTCTGTTTATTTGACAGATTATAAAATTTATTTTAAGTGCACAAATCGGCATGGATAAATCGACATATAAATGACGCCAACAAAACAGTACAATAAAAGTTTGGAAATAAAAATTTTAGGTTTACTTCCAAAAACACGAGTTGGGATGATTTTATTTCTCTCGTCTGTATTAAAGTCAGAGTCATTAAATACTTTTTATATTGACGTCGGTATCATGTATATAAACTGATATACATAATTAGGTACATACTAATACATATACAGGGTGTAACGGAAAGGGTATATACATACTTAAGGGTGTGCTACAGACCCATCAAACTGAACATGTTTCTCCATCGGACAAACATCGTAACGGCGAAAAAATGATCTGCTACCCCATACAATATTTCAATACCTATTCGACCCAGTGTATGGGGCAGCTGATATTTTTTTTGATGTTTGTCCGATGGAGAAAAATGTTCAGTTTGATGGTCTGTAGCACACCCCTAGGTATGTATATACCCTTTCCGTTAGACCCTGTATAAAACGATCAAATTATTAGAGATCGGATATTCGGATGCATATTTACCTAAAGTTTGATTGTTGACTAGTATGGACCGCGCGTCAGTATGGGAAAAGAAGTTGATTTAAAAATAAAAACTAGTCTAGTTACTTTTTCGTTTAGCTCCAAATGAATTATACCCAGACATATTTAACATTTTGTTTTAGCATCCGACATTTCAGCACAAAAATACGAATTCAAATAGTTGTTGATTTTTTTCCTTCTTATTTTCAACAAACTTGTCAGGTTTTAAATAAATTTAAAATATTCGTTACGATATTTTTTGTACTACATTTTATACTTACTAAAGAATTAAGAAATATCGCATTCCCGCGACAAAAATTGGCATTTAAATAGCCGCTTCCATACTTTTGTAGCTTTTGCCAGGAAAGAACGTACTTTAGGTAAATATGCATCCGAATATCCGATCACTAATTATAATACATTAGTACAAATAGTCCTCAATACGAGAAACCTTACAATAATTAGTAAGGCTACTAATGACTGACTAGGATGCGAGCAATTTAGTCTGACTTTAAATAGAAAATTAAAAGAATTGAATAGAAAAAAAAGGATCGTGTGGTTTTATGAAACCACGGTAGAAATGAAACTTTTTTTCACACTATAGCGCGAAGTAGGTAGACCAAGGAGTAGGGATAAAGTGAAAGGCACTCTGACGAGTGCCTTTGAATTTATCCCTCCTCCGCGGCCGATCATCAGCGTCACGCGACATGCAACACACAGACGAAAAAGTTTGAGACGATGTCATAAAAGTTTCACTTTAATTAGAAGATTTTTAATAAAATTATTAAACCTTAAAAAATTACCTTAGAAAATTACACGACCGTTTAAAGTATCCACTCATAAAAGACTACATTTTAAAAACTTCGCGTAAATTTTATTTGTATAAAAACCCAGCACACCGTAACATCATAATATTGTCAATTGGTAAAACTAGACCCAGTACATTACCGTACGCCCGTACGTACAATCGATACCGACTGCCCCATCACTATTTCCTCCGTGATGCATCATGACGACAGCTCGCTTACTAGCCGACGCCGCTCGACCGGGCCGGAGAATATGTGATCTTTTTGCGAACTACCCGCTACTTACCCTATATTAGTTATAACATATTATAATAATAGCGTACATTTTGTAAAACTAAATATTTTAACTTATGTGGGTCCGTACTAAGACTTGCACATACCCCGTAGCTGAACATTTAATATTATGTAAGTTCAACCATTGTAAAATAATATTTAGTAATAACGTGTTTTAATGTTTATTACGGCGATAGCAGCCTCTGTAACGATATAAATCGTGATTTGTGTACAAATAGATCGTTTGTAAACTGTATGGCCTTGAAAAATCAAATCAATAAAATTATTATTATATAATATAATAATTTGATCATTTTTTTATTTTATTCATTTATTTATTTTTATTTCATTTAGTAATAATTTTATGAAAAAAAAAAATTGCGATTTGTGCGGGTTTTTTTCATCAAAACCTGAATTTTGGGGAGATTTCGGGGAAAGTTTGAGGGGAACGCGAGACGGTCATCTGGCAACACTTTTAACAGTTTTTGATTACGTAGGTAGCACAATAACCAGTGGTTGGGTTGTTGGCTCCATGGTTAAAACCCATTTATACGACTGAAAGACTATTATCTATGGTCATGAATAAAAATATTAAAAAAAAAAACAGTTTTTTCGTTGGCGGGAACTGTCTGTGCAAAGCGTTGGCCGTTGGCGTCGCGTCGAAACTTGAATTGCGAATTTACATTGGCTTACAAAGAAGTACATTATGTATAATGTGGTACAGTTTTCTGAAAAAGAAGGAGGAACGGTATCTGTTGTGGTTAACAAGTGGTTAACTCCAAAAAAAACTGAGATTTACTGGCCGCCAACAAAGGAAGTTAAAATATTTGATAAATTGCTACTTCAGTGCGCTTCTCCAAACGAGCAATGGTCACTGTATGGAATTGAAAGGGTGTTCTATGAAACAGGTAAGTTTTTCAAAATCATACTTTAGCATTCTAAGTGAAAGCGCCTCCTCTACACGATTAAAACCCATTCCTTAGAACGCCACTGTGGTGGTGAGTTCGTTTGGTAACCATTGTACCCTGATTGTACCACGTTTAGTACAATAATTAGGTGCTGGTGTTGTGCAGCGCGCAGGCGATGTGATACTTCAGTCCTGTCGTTTGTAACAAGTCGGCGCCACCGATGCCGCTCGCGACATGTCGCAAGCACGCATCACGAGCCCTAGGTAAATAAGACAAGACCTATTTCGGTCAGTGGGTCGTCGGGCGGATTTTCAATGTAATTTTTTACTAGCGCCTATCATGTGACCGTGGTCTATAATGCTGTATGTTACTGTATGTTAGTGCATTCCTTCGTACGCCTTTCAAAGATCCGTAGCTCCATAGCTACGAGATTTGAAAACACCGCCACCCATTGCAATGTCCTTGTCTGACATCCATGAACCTTGGAATACCTACAATTAAATAAATTGTGTTAACTTCTTTACCAATACATGTTTGTTTCGGCTTTTAGATCAGTTGGATAAGGCCAAGAAAAAGCTGAAATTGGTGGAATTCACATCAGATATCCAGACGGAGGAAGAATCTGAAATTACAGCAAGGAAACGCACAATAAAAAAAAATAACAGATATGTATCATCATCAGATGATGAAGATGAGTGTGATCTTACACGGCCTCCACCCTTAGGCGCCCATTAGACGGTAGGTTTTGCCATGGCAAGCTTCAGTAAATTCCATCAGTCATGACTGATGGATGACTGATGGAATTCTATCGACATTAGACGCTCACTCTGACTGATCGTCAGTCAAACCTAAGAAATTGCAGAGCCTACACGAGTATTGCCAAAAAATATGGATATTCATAAAAAAAGCCTGTGTTGCCATTGTCATTGCAATTCTGAGCAAAAAAAAAACGCATAAAAAGAAAGCGTTGGGTGAAAGCATGGTTATTAAAAAGGGATTTCTATACCCATGTAAATTTATTGGCTGATACAAGAAGTTGTAAAGGACTATGAGAAAAAAAATCTTATTGTCCTTACTATGAGTTTTTTTTATATGAATTCTTTTTCTGGCTGTAGTGCAAGTCGTATACTAGGTGGTGAACGACTGCGTCAGCGAGAGCGCGGACCTCTCTTGTGCTGAATTCGCGTCCGAATCCATCGCTGACTGACGGTGATTGACGAAATGCCATTACACGCTCACTCAAAAATCATGACTGATGGTTGCATGATGCCAAAATCAAAATATCTAGATATTCGTCAATCAATTTCATGCAGCCATCAGTCACTACCCTAGACGATAGGTTTTCCGTCAGTCAAAATCTCTGCCATGGTTTTGCCATGGCAAAACCTACCGTCTAATGGGCGCCTTAAAGAAACCTTTAAGCAGCTGTAATTAACTAGCTTCTACTATTTTTTATTTATTACATTTACTTTTGTTTTTAAAGCTATATTTTGTATTGCAGATCTTCACTCTCCGAGGTTAAATAAAAGTAACAGTGGATTGATACCACATGCTATTCAATCAAATAAATTTGATACCAATGCTTCAAACAATAACAGCGAAGCTCTGACCTCACCCGGAGTCAGCAAAGAGATATCAGAAAGTTATCATTTAACAAATAATAATAGTGAACTTCCAGGCTCCTCTGATCTTGAACTTGGCTCATGCACACCAGGATTTCTTCCTGTTTGTAACAATTCCAAATGTGGTAAGTGTCATATAACTGATATTTATTGTTACTTACTTTGATTACTTTTATTAAAGAAGGTGAACTGGATTCTGTCTATCGCTTAACTTGTCCATGTAGCCTCATTACATTACTCTCATTATTATTCGTTCAGGTCTTCAAGATAAAGTTCTGTCACTATTGGCGCACATAAAAACCCAAAATGACATGATTCTGTCAATTTTGCAAGAAAAAGGAAATGCCGAACCAGAATGCCAGCTGAAGACAGAGTTTAAATTTCCTTTGGAAACACCAGAAGATTTGGACACAGTAGAACGATTATTGGCTGTCCAAGAGAATTATGCTAATGTGGTAAGTTGAAGTTTGATATGTGATAGCTGTTATATATTTGATTCTCGTTTTAGGAAAAGTGTGTATGATAAACGCAAGTATTAAGTAGTATTTTTAGTGTTCTGTACCCAACATGTGTCAAAGGAACCGTATGACTAAGCCTATAGTGTGTTTGTCTGTCTGTCTGTCCTTTAAACGGCTGTATATCTCATACCACAATAGATATGTAAAGCAAACATTTTTTTACTAAACTTAACAAATTCTGTTTTGTATTTTCATTTGCAGGTAGCTTACTTTAAGAGTCTTGGTGGAAAGGGCATTAGCAATAAAGTATCAAGAGTTATGAAAGTTGCAATATCTGACTCTATGGCAAGCAAGTACAATTTCTATGGAAAAAGGTCAAACAAAAAAGCCTTTTCAGAGCTACGTCTTCAAGCGTCTATTGTTGGTAAGTGTTTAATTTATAGTTAACTTAGTTAACATTCCATTTTCGAATAGTATTCATGTTATTGACCTTTTTTTTCTTTACAGATAGCCTAAAAAGTACTGGAACCACACAAAAAGATATTGAAGACAGTATAAAAGTGTGGCTCAAGCATGCGCCGGAACGAACTAAAAAGCGCTTGTCACAATTTTGTCAATCAACTATCCAATGAGTGTAGAATGTAGATGATAGAAATGCCACACAATAAAAAAACTGTGGTAGGTGAGCGTCAAATGTTTCGAAGAGTAAGAAAGGAAAATCAAAAAATTCTTTTGGAGATACACCAGTCTGGTGAGCTAAGAAATACCTTACAGCCATCATTAAGTAATTTATTATCTCTACAAAGTTCATCCACTTATACAGATTATAGAAGTATTCCTGAATATAGAACCAATTTTGAGACAAGTTTTGCTGAAAACATTTCAAGTTTGCATGCATCTTTAGGGAATAGTTATGTTTATGAACATGTCACAAAATCTGATAAATGCCGCCGTATGTTTAGGAGTCATGAGAAAACTTTTAAATGTATGGGTCAGTGGTGACTTGAATGTTCGTTTAGGTAGTCGTTTAGTGAAAGTTATTTCGGAAAAATTGCTTAACAATGCAAGTAGTATTCCTGTGGAGTTTAACAGGCGGCCACGAAGCATCAATGAGTTGGCTCGGTGGAAAGCCACAGAGTTTAGAATGTTTTTGTTGTATACAGGACCAGTTGTTCTAAAAAATATTCTTCCGATCTCACTTTATGAAATTTTTTTGTTGATTCACTGTGCTATAACAATTCTCATTTCTCCTAAACACATCCATAAAATAGGCACAAATTTAGCACACGAGTTGTTACTAATGTTTATAAAACACTCTGCAACTGTTTATGGTTGGAAGTTTTTAGTTTATAATGTTCATATGTTAAGTCATTTGTGTGATGATGTTCGTTTATTCGGGGTTTTGGACAATTACTCTGCATTTCCGTTTGAAAATTACTTGTGTATGTTAAAGCATTTAGTTAGGTCACCTAACAAACCATTACTGCAAATTGTTAAACGATTAAAAGAAATGGAGCCATTACTGCCATAATCTGAAGAGCAGTTACCCGCTGTTTCATATTGTAATAGTGTAGGACCAATGCCTATTGATAACAATGTTTACGAATGCTTTAAGAAACTCGTATGTGACGGTTTTGCATTGTATGCCAAATCCAATCGTGTAGCTGATTGTTATTGTTATGCAAAAGGCAAAGTAGTCGAAATACATAATATTCTGAGATGTAAAATAAATGAAAAGGAATGTTTGTTCATTTATGGAAAAGAGTTTGTTAAGTATGATTCATACTATACATATCCTTATGATTCTGCATTAGTTAGTATTTTCAAAGTCTCTGAAATTTGTTTAGATTACAAACTCTTTTCTATAAATGATATTATTTCTAAATGTATTGTTTTTCCCCAAGAGACAAATAGTAATTATTCTGTTTGTTTCCCAGTCCTCCATGTAAACTATGATTAAGGCTGATGCTCCAGGGTAGCCTGTGAAATTCAAATTTTCTTATGTTTTTTGCAATTTGTAGGCCAGTGCTTGATTGTATGTTGATCAAAATATTGGACGCGGCTGTAAGACGTATGTAGTTACAGAATTATAATCATCAATACAACCCTCCAAGTTCATGTAACCCGAGGAACTTTTTGAAGCTCTAAGTTGTTCCTCGAGTTACTGAACTTAGAGGGTTGTATTGATTTTAATGATTATAAATCCGTAACGACATACGTCTTACAGCCGCGTCCAATATTTTAATCAACATGCAACCTAGCAGTGGCCTGCAAACTGCAAAAAACGTAAGAAAATTTAATTTTGCGGGCTACCCTGGAGCATCAGCCTTAATGGGAAGCCACAGAGCTTAGAAGGTTTTTGTTGTTAGGACGAGTTGTTCTAAAAAAATATTCTTTTGATCTCACTTTCTGTTTTTTTTTTAATCTAACTAGTTTTTGATTCGATTTTCTGTTTTTTCTTGTTTGCATTGCATCCCGTCCAGCTTGACGTTTGATTGGCTATTACAATATACATGATAAATATTATTGTGAAGTGCTTTTGGTCAATGATCTAAGTTAACATCATTGCACATACGAAAACATTTTCCTGTGTGGTGTAATGACGTCAACTTCATAGTCAAAAACGTCCTTTTTGCAGGCGTAAAGTGGTATTCCAATGAAATCCATTGTAATTGCCAATTAGACATCATTTTGAGGGTACGTCTCTGGAGACGTTCTACGAATGTCTTCAGGGACGACCTACTAACGTCTGTAGAAGACGACCTACTAACGTCTGTAGAAGACGACCTACTAACGTCTGTAGAAGACGACCTACTAACGTCTGTAGAAGACGACCTACTAACGTCTGTAGAAGACGACCTACTGACGTCTGTAGAAGGCGACCTGCTAACGTCTGTAGAAGACGACCTACTGACGTCTGTGGAAGACTACCCACTAACGTCTGTAGAAGACTACCCACTAACGTCTGTAGAAGACTACCCACTAACGTCTGTAGAAGACGACCTACTAACGTCTGTAGAAGACGACCTACTAACGTCTGTAGAAGACGACCTACTAACGTCTGTAGAAGACGACCTACTAACGTCTGTAGAAGACGACCTACTAACGTCTCTAGAAGACGACCTACGGACGTCTGTGGAAGACTACCCACTAACGTCTGTAGGCGGCGACCTACTGACGTCTGTAGAAGACGACCTACTGACGTTTCTATAATACGTTCATATTACGTCTTTTTAAGACGTCCTACTGAGGTCGTAAGAGACGTCGTGGGGCTATGACATATACACGTCATTTTGTACGTCCATGCGACGACTATTTACGACGTCAATTACGTCGGAAATGACTTTGAATGTACGTCGTGAGGACGAAAAATTGCTGCCTGGGGAGTGAGACAAAGTAAATTTTTATTTATTTTTTTCAGAGAGCCCCGAATTTCTTATTCAGCGTTGGGTTAATCATAAAATACGAAACATCCACACTCTATCTCTTTCCCGCCCATTAGAAAGAGAGAGAGACAAAGACCAGCCTTTTCGAAGTTCCGTTTTTGAATTCGAACACGTTCGGAATTTCGTACTAACTAAAGAGATTTTGCAAAAATTTCTTTTAATGTAATTTATTGAATTTTTAACTTATTGTTGTATTTAAACGAAAATAAGTATTTACTGCAAATAAAACTGATATTTAACCTGTAAATATTTATTTCTAGTTTCAATAATGTTACGTTATATATTTTGAATAATAAAATATCATGGGTGCTATTTCCGAACACGCCTTAATTTAAATAAAAGAGCGGGAAAAAAGATCGTGGCTGGCGTAAAGAGTTGAATAAGTTAAAAATATTAAAATAATCGTAAAATATGAGTGAAACTAGCGACGAGAACTGTATTGTAACACCGGAAGAGTTAAAACAACAAGACAGTTATTAATGCAGAATTAAGTTTCCTTCCTGAGAAGTCTCGCAAGAAATATCTGAAAGCATACCATGTCTTCAACGAGACTTACAAAGGGCGCAAGCAGTTTTTCGGAGACGGTGTTGCTATTTTATTTTTTAGATTTATCACAGACGAGGTGATCATCTGTAATCTAATTATTTTGATTCACAATAAATAGTTATTTCAATCAATTCCTGTTTATTATTTTATCTCCTAAATTGTTCTCGCTGCCGAAGTGAAAACTTATGTGTGTTACACGAGAGCAAAGTTTTTTGCATCTCGTGCCTTTGAATCCCTCGCCACGCTCAGGATTCAGCTTTAGAATCACTCGCTACGCTCGTGATTCAATCGTTGACTCCTTCGCTTGCTCAGGATTCAAAATCAGCACTCGCAGCAAAAAACGACTTTGCTCTCTAGTTGCACAAATAACTATAAAGTTCACATGTGAAAATTCGTTTTGAATAAAGGATAAAATATTAATTTGAAACACAATAGGTAAATTTTGTAGAAAATATTTATCAGGTTTTCGTGATTCCAATCCATCGATAATCAAATATTATTAAAAACCTTAAAAGCAAGAGGTTTTAGGTTCAATTACCAGGTTGTTTTTCCAACAGGAATTATTTAGCAGTCACAGACTCTGGATTTGTTGTCAATAGGCTCCCCAAGTATTACTTGGGACTTTAACATAACTGATGAAATGTGGGTATTAGGTACACGTCTGCCAAACTTTTCGAGGATTAATAGCCGTTTAAATTGACATGTTGAAAAAAAAAAAAATACTTATAATTTGAAAATAATTCCGTAATACCAAGTATGCATCCCGCCTAAAGCTGACCGAGCTCAGCGCGCGCGCCGCCGCCCGTCAAGCGCAACGCGCGCAGCTGCGTGCACCGTTTAACTTATGTGTTCCGTCGAGATTGCATCCACCAGATACCCATGCTCCTACAGCTACACCGGTAAATTAAGCGATTTCTATGTCTGGAGCTATAATGCTATCTACCTGAATGTTTAGAAGACACAACAAATTATGAAGTCTTTTAACGGTTTTTGACTGTAATAATTCTGTTTAATGGATGTTTTGGCACGTGTCCATAGTCTGCCATTTTGTTTTTTTTTTCAATGCAATTTATTGAAACACTTTCGCAAGTATTTACTAACAATTTTGACGTAACCTAAGCGCCAAAACACCTTCCTAGCACCCACCCACATTCCCACATCACTTCTGAGTGTGTGATTTCAGTGACTCAGTTCGCATTGTTAGGCATTGTTTCCCACCAATTGGCAGCATGGAAGAAAAACACTCATTGATTGAGACTAACAGAAATTAACGCTATTACCACGGTCGAGCGTTGAACCGGAACGAACCGTTTTCTGGAAGATAGTGGCGCATATGTCTGACTTCAGACCCGCGTCTGTTTACTTTCACACCACCTTAAAGTTCATACTTTGTTCAGAAAACTTTACGACGATGCTGTAATCATACATATACGGTTGTTGAACGAACCGTATATATACAAGGTATAAAGGGACAATATTCACTGCAATATAAGTCTAGTGACATGGTAACTAAGACTATTAATAACACTAGGAATGATATTGGCCATGTTTACTATTTATTTTCAGTTCCCTACATCCTGTTTCCACTATTCCTGACAATATTAATTGCGTTATTTATGTTGTCGCGTAGAAGATTTTTTCTATCTTATGAATAGCGAATGTTATTCAAAAGCTTTCTGATTGTAATAGAAAAGTGTGCTACGCGTTGGTGCTGCACAAATAAAGTTCTATTTACCTTTCTACCATGTTCAGAGAGGTTATATTATTTTATTTATTTAAACTTCATGTATACAATAGTGGTACATAGGCGGACTGAATGCCACAAGGCATTCTCTACCAGTCAACCTTTGGGTAAAATACGACAACATTGTGATAGGGTACAAAAAATATTTACAAATAACTATACTAGTTTTCGAAAATACATACACATACATAGACAAATAAATTATACAAATAAATATACTAATATATATTTTAATATTTATATATTTTATTATCAGCATTAAATGTTGACTGTACTTTGTGACGCGGTTGACTTTACTGCGGCAGTTGTAACTGTTTATGTTGATGACGACGTTATAGTAGCAGTAGGGCTCATTTACGCAGGCGCGGCGCGTGGCGCGGGGCGTTGAATATGGCGTCGCGCGGCGCGTCTGGCGTTTTTGCCGTTTACGGAAACGCGTCGAACGCTTGAAGCCCAACGTGGGACCATTTGATTTGTTATGTCACACTGACAATAATTATACAAGCCTAAAGCAGTGCCCAGGTTCGATTCCCATACGAAACAAATTGACAATGTCGTACTTTTATCCAAAATACTCATTTTGTATTTATTTTAATTTTCTTAGTGTTTTTTTTTTTCGTAAATTTGGTTCTTTTTTTATTTGTTATTCACGATTACCTAACTGTTCTTTGAATGGTACACAAACTAAAAGTATATATTATTAAACTACATATTTTATAATGATTTGAAAATCATACAGATGCATATAAATAAAACAGTACACCTAGTTACAAAAAGTAATATTTTACAGCATAAAAAAAAAGAACAAAAAGAAAAAATACCAAAACAATTATTTAAACATCTGTGATTTGATCCTGCATCATCTTATTCACAGTCCGGCCGCAATACCACAAGGCCAATTACTTCACTGACATTTGTGTAAAATAGACGTTCTATTCTAATACATGATAATTGACGGTTGTCAGTTTTCAAACAATTGAAGAAAATGGTCCCACGTTGGGCTACAAGCGTGCGACGCCGCGTCCGCCGCGGCGTTATGTCAAACGCTCAAATACTTGAAAGAAGTGGTCCCACGTTGGGCTGCAAGCGGTTGACGCGGCGTTATGTCACTCGGACAATACAAGCATACGGCAGTGCCTGGGTTCGATTCCCATATGAAACAAATTTACAATGTCGTAGTTTTTTCCAAAAATAATCAATTTGTTTTTATCTTATTTTTATTTGTGTTTTTTTTTTCGTAAATTTTGTTCGATTTTTATTTGTTATTTACGATTATCTGTTTTTTGAATGGTTCAAAAACTAAAAGTAAGTATATATTTTTATAATGATTTGAAAATCCTACATAATGCATTAAAATAAAACAGTGTCCTAGTTTTAAAAAGTAATATTTAAACATCATTAACAAAAAAAAACACAAAAAGAAAATCCTTACTTGTTGGGATTTGATCCTGAAACTATTGATTCACAGTCCGATCACAGTACCACTAGACTATGTACTTCATTGACTCCTGGTTCGAAATAGACGTTCTATTCTAATGCATGATATGAAAATTGACAGTCTTCAAACAGTTGAAGAATATGGTCCCACGTTGGGCTACAAGCGTGCGACGCGGCGTCCGCCGCGGCGTTATGTCAAACGATCAAATACAAGGAAATGGATCCAGGTTGGTCTGCAAGCGGTCTATGCGGCGTTATGTCACACGGACAATACAAGCAAAAGGCAGTGCCCGGGTTCGATTCCCATACGGAACACATTTATAATGTCGTAGTTTTATCCAATAATTATCATTTTATTTTTATTTAAAAAAAAAAAACAAAATGGTGTTTATTTTTTATTGTAAATTGGACAATTTATAATTGTTATTATAAGATGAATGATAATTTCATCTTAATTTACAATCCAATGTAACCTAATTACGTAAAATTTCAGGCCTGTCTTGTTATCCATGCTGCGGAGCATTTGCACAACTCATCACGATATTTAATGATTTTGGGTCGCTTACTCTTTAATGATCAGATAGGCAGTCGCTCCATGTAAAATACTGGTATTCAGCTGCATCTGCATAGACTGAAAATCGACCGTGTGGGTTACATACCACTACACCAACATAGCTGGGAAAAGGCTAGGCGTCTGCCTAGCCTAGAAGAATCACCGCCATATAGCGGTGATTCTTCTATGGCGTAATTACACTAGTCATCGCAATGGAATACATAGAAGCTTACAATAGTGGAAAAAAAATGTAGTTGGACGAGTGTGTTCGCGTACTCGGCCGCGTTCATTTACACTTGGTCGTTTGATGAATTCCAAAGGCAATCGAATTCGGGCAACGACCAAGTATAATTGCGCCATGGACTAGGCAAAAATAAAACAAGAATTACGAAGTTTTATTTAACATTTATTTTAAGCAGCATATCATTGTGAACTTATTAGAACTTCTTCAAATAAGAGAGAGCCCGGCGTCGCGGGCATTGTATCAGCATCGGCATTACCATATTCCCCATAGTATGGGAACATCGTATTACGATGTTCCCCACACATGCTAGCCACAACTGTAATCTTTGGCATTGTTTTAGTCGCCATCATCTCTGCACACCTTAACATTCTCGTGTTGTCTACTTCACCAAGAAACAAATAAGACGGGTAAATAAATAATATGCAAAACTATTCACAACAAAACCAAACATTACGATTTTAATTGATCAAGACAGAGAAGTGACAATATTTATGACAAATATGGTATTTTTTGTTTTGATTGACGATGAATGTTGCCATATTAGCTAAATTCTCGAAAAAAAGTTTCGTTCGTACTTTACGTTTTTATCATCAGCAATCACTAGTTAATAATTTCAGTGGCCCGAAAGTCTGACAACCAGTCCTACCAAGGGGTATCGTATTACCCAGTACTAACTGGGTTGTGGAGGTCAGATATACAAACGCTCAAAAAAAAAAAACATTTTTTTTTTTTTAAATAAAAATGAAATGATTATTATTGTATAAAACTAAGACATTATAAATTTGTTCCGGATGGGAATCGAACCCGGGCACTGCCGTATGCTGGAAACTTGTCCGTGTGACATACCGCCGCGTGGACCGCTTGCAGCCCAACGTGGAACCATTTTCTTGTATTTGAGCGTTTGACATAACGCCGCGGCGGACGCCGCGTCGCACGCTTGTAGCCCAACGTGGGTCCATATTCTTCAACTGTTTGAAAACTGTCAATTTTCATATCATGCATTAGAATAGAATGTCTATTTCGGCTCTAGTTTCAATGAAGTATATAGTCTAACGGTACTGTGACCGGACTGTGAATCAGAAGGTGCACGATCAAATCTTAGCAAGTAAGGATTTTCTTTTTGTGTTTTTTTTATCGTGTTAAATATTACTTTTTAAAACTAGGACACTGTTTTATTTTAATGCATTATGTAGGGTTTTCAAATCATTATAAATTATCTAGTTTAAAAATATATACTTTTAGTTTTTGAACCATTCAAAAAACAGTTAGATAATCATGAATAACAAATAAAAATCGAACAAAATTTACGAAAAAAAACACAAATAAAATTAAGATAAAAACAAAATGATTATTTTTGGATAAAACTACGACATTGTAAAGAAGGCTGGCGAAAATGGACCCAAAGAATCTAAAAATTAACTAAACTCCGTTCCAGTGTAAATATAAAATAATTATAACTACAGTTTTATGAGATATTTATTTTTAAAATATTGAATTTTTAGGACTCGGGAATCAAAAGTTATAAATATTTTCAATTTACTAAAATTAAGTAATCGTGCAATTACAAAACGCAACTTTTTTCCGATTACGTTCCAATCCAATGACATGTGTTTTTGCTCAAGGGTTTTCTTACTACAAATGGCTCTTTCTCTTATTTTTAATACATTCTATTATGTCAAAAATTCATAAAAAATAACATGCAAACCTGATATTAAAACGCCAATTAACAATGCAAAAGCATTTAATAAAAATGGAACAATGGCGATTTTATAGTATTTCTTATAAAGGAACGGTATCAATGATGATCGATTGAGTCCCGTCACTACTGTCATTGTCAGATCTGTGATGATCTAGTCCATCGAAAACAAAAAACATATTTATAATGAGAAACATGTTCAGTTTGATGGTCTGTAGCAGTTTGTATTTTTGTCTGGGATTTTATGTTTATCATTGCGATTTTGTAGATTCTCGACGACTTGGCCTTTACATCTTGAACTGAAGATAATGCACCCTGTCAGACTACCTACCGCATTCTTCTCTGGATATTGGACAATGAGTTGTTTTTGATTTGGACTTTGATTTTAACCACAAACATGCGTTGCGTTAATTTCTTCTTCTCTTACGACTTAAGCTCTTACGGAGGTGTCGTCTCTTTGATGGAGGTGCTCAGGGCTTTGAAAAAGTTCAGAGATGGGTGTATCCACGTGATGTAAGTATATTTGTAAAAAAACATGTATTTATATCATAAGTTAAGAACTTATTTAAGATATCTATCTGAACAACAAACTGAGATTCGTTTAGCTTTTATGTGTATAAATACATACTGTTGTAATCTTATATTAGGCTCATTCTTACTGTTGCCCTATACTTTATCGGACTAAAACAGTATGCAGTAAAAGACTAGCCGAGGTAGCAGTAGTGTATTTTACTGAGATCTTTCAGTCATCAAAATAGAAGATGGGTGGCTGTCGCATTTTGTCATGAAATATTTATACCTAATATTTATAAACCCCTCCACAGGTATCAGAGGTCTTCGACCTCTATATTATCTTTAGACATTTCTGTTTTTCTTTTGTTACTTATGGAACTCTTTATGTTTATTACATTATAGGTGAATTTATTTATTTTAACATAATTAATTAATTTCAGATAACAGGAGACGACTACCTTTGTCACTCATGCTGGGGGCTGATAAGCTGCGACCCTGAAAATGAAACCCGACAGCAACTTGGCCATCGTAACGTCTGTGTTGCATAAAATAAAAACTATGTAAAAATACCAAAAAATAAGATTTATTACTCATACTTTTTTTATTCAACAAACCCTGCTTTTCAATAGCTGTACATAGCTAGTCAGCAATGGCTGTTATAATTTATGTAAAACAAAATTATCTTGTCTCAGCGTAATAAGAATCGTTTTACTTGACTATAATTCGCTTATAGATCAAAATCGTAACGACGTAGTTTTAATAGTGATTGAACTAATTACAGGGTTGGTAATCAGTTTAGTCTCTAGCTGCAGTCTAGCAGTTTTATGATTCATCAATTAGGTACAGGCAATGAAGTAAAAATTCTGGTTTTGGCTTATGACAAGAAGCAAAACACATAAAGTCAGAACTAAAACTGCGAGGGAAATACAGTAGTTCGAATCTTCCTTTATCTTATGTATTATTATATTTTGATTAATCTTAATTACGGAGACATTCCACTGTTAAAAACCTTAGTCGTAAGATTTTTAGGTTATCTTGTAAATAGACGTATATCTCTTTTCTCCCAACTTTTCAGTCTTACTTTCCATTTACTTTTCTGATAGTCTTTAGTCGTTTTATAACTATGTATAAGTTGCTATAGTGAACGCTACCTCTAAGAGTGGGTCCCAAAATACATGTAGTCTCGCCCGTCTCCTTTGTTTTATATGGGAATCGAACCCGGGCACTGCCGTATGCTTGTATTGTCCGAGTGACATAACGCCGCGTCAACCGCTTGCAGCCCAACGTGGGACCACTTCCTTGTATTTGAGCGTTTGACATAACGCCGCGGCGGACGCGGCGTCGAACGCTTGTAGCCCAACGTGGGACCATATTCACCAACTGTTTGAAAACTGACAATCGTCATAACTATCATGTATTAGAATAGAACGTAGTAAATGGTCTGGTGGCACTGCGATTGGACTGAAAATCAGAAGTTGCAGGATCAAATCACAGGCATTAAGAATATATTTTTTGTGTTTTTTTTTTTGTTGTAACATTACTTAAATTAAACATTACATAAACGATAAAGAATAGTTTTCACATAAGCTGGTCGCGTGAATGGTAAATGCTATAAAAACTATCTTTTATCGTTTCAATTTACTCCAAGATTAGATATCTTCTTTTCGGTGCATCATTATAAAAGTTTGTTTTAAACTTTTTTGATATTTGCTGTAATCGTTTCTGTCACATCATTATCGCAACACTTTTTTCATATCCGTGCTATTAACCGTTGAGGACTTTTGAGAAAAAATCCTGGTCATGGAAACGACAGGAATTATGTTTATTCAACAAAATGGAACACGTATCTATACAAAGTTTCATATTTGTGCTATTAACCGTTGAGGAGTGCCCTCGTGAGAAAACGATCCTGGCTGCAGGATGAGTTCATTATACAAATCGTGATTATCCATCAAATATAAACTTGTATGCAAAGTTTCATGTCTGTGCTATTAACCGTTGAGGAGTTCTCTGGTGAGGAGACGATCCAGGCTGCAGGATTAAGTTATGTCTGTCATATTAATATTCTGTTCTTACAACCAAAGGTGTGTGCAAAATTTCAGCTCAATCGGACATCGGGAAGTGGTTCTAATTTAGCTTCCAAGATTCTACCCAAACCAACATACATACATACATTGAAAGTTAAATAAAAGCTAGTAAAAACTGAACAATTTACGAAAAAAAATCACTACAAAGTTTAAAATAAAAACAAAATGATTATTTTCGGATAAAACTACGACGTTGTAAATTCGTTCCGTATGGGAATCGAACCCGGGCACTGCCGTTTGCTTGTATTGTCTGTTTGACATAACGCCGCGTCGGCCGCCTATATCTCAAGCAAACGGGCGTCAGACCGCTTCTCCGTAAACGCTCTCATACATCGCCTTATGTGTGAATTTAAAGCGGAACGCGCCGCGCACCGCCCCGCTCCACGCGCCGCGCCTGCGTAAATGGGCACAAGGGTTTTTTTCGTACTCCATACGGTAATGAGCATTAATATGTATGTACACTTAGTGAAGTTATAAAAATCGATGATATCCTCAAAGGGTTGGATCTAAAATCGTTTCGTAGGAGGTTAATACAATATGATTATCATATGTGTCTACAGAGTACCGAAACGAAATAACCTAAATGTATTCTATGAAACAATTGAAAAATTATTACAAAACATATGTAAAAAAAAGTATGAACATATTATTATTGCGGGAGACTTTAACATTGATATAATGAAGAAAAATAATGTTGTGTTAGATTTTAAATGTCTGTTTCTAAATTTTAATCTTAAGTTAGCTTTAAAGGAACCCACCAGAATTCATAGCAAAACTTGCATTGACAATTTCGCACATAATTTGGCTCTACCAAATGTAAAACAGACGTAATTGAATTTGCGCTGTCAGACCACACAGCGCAAATAATAAAATGCCCGGTAAAAAAAACTTGTTAAAATACTGGCGCAGAAAACAACGGGACTTTAGCTTAGAGAATATGGTAAAATTTAAGGACTGCTTGAAACATTTGACTTTTTCGGATATATATGAAACGGACGATCCAAATATCGCTTTTAACAAATTTATTGACAATTTTAAACTATTTTATGACCTTTGTTTTCCATATAAGCTGACAACGATAAATGTAATTAAAAAATCAAAATGGATCTCACATGGCATTAAACTATGCAGCAAAAAGAAACGTCAACTGCTCTGGCATTACAGATTAAAACCAAATATGGCGAATAAAAACATTTTTAATAATTACACAAAAAGGTTTAAAAAAGTTATGAGATTGACTCGACGTGCTCAAAACAATTACTCGATTAAAACTGCAACAAATAAATCTAAAACGACATGGAACATAATAAATAAATCGAAACCGTTTTTACCTAAAGAATCCATTAGCTATATAAAGGTCGATGACAAAATAGTAAATGACCCTCTTGAAATAGCTAACGCGTTTAACAATTTTTTCGTAGATAAAATTCAACCAAGTCAAGAGTCAGGAACCAAAGTAACGACGAATATCATAAAACGGAAAGACTCCATCTTTGTCGCACCCAGTATACCTGCAGACATATTTAACATAATTAAATCGTTAAATGCCACAAATAGTACAGGTTATGATGGTATTTCAACAAAGGTTGTAAAGTATGTTTCTGAAACCATTTGTACCCACTTAAGCTATCTAATGAATCTGTGCATCAGCTCAGGTGTATTTCCGGATGCCCTAAAAGTGTCAAGAATGAAACCATTGTTTAAAAAAAACAATAAAGAACACATGGCTAACTATAGGCCAATTGCCTTAATTCCTATAATGTCTAAAATTTTTGAAAAATATGTTTTTAAAGTATTGTACTCATATCTCGAAAAGAAACAAATCTTAAGTAAAGAGCAAAGGGGATTTAGGCAAAATATGTCAACCAGGATGGCCATTTATGACTTTTTATATACCGTTATGAAGAATATGGACAGGAGAATCCCGGTATGTGCTATATACTGCGACATGACGCAAGCTTTCGACTACGTTGACCATAGGATCTTGCTACAGAAATTAGAAGCTTACGGCATAAGGGGAAACATACTAAATCTTATCCAGTCATACCTAACTAATAGAAAACAATACACAGAAATTGAGAGAATTAATCTTAAGACAAAGAAAGAGGAAATTTATGTATCAAGTGAACGCACACCTATATACGGGGTTCCTCAAGGCAGCGTACTCGGATCTTTATTATTCATAATATACATCAATGACCTGCCGAGTGCTATTGAACACCCTATGACTCTCTTTGCCGACGACAGCACTATGACTATAGCATGTAAAAATAAAGACATATATGAAAGTGACATAAATAAATCTTTGACATCAATTATTTCGTGGTTAAACAGGAACAACTTAAAAATAAATCTAGATAAAACAACTGTCATGCATTTTAGACAACGGACGAAGGCTGTATTTGATCCTAACGCAATTTACGAGGACACTGTACTTAATAAAGTTGACGCAACAAAATTTTTAGGAATTATGATTGACTCTAAATTGAACTGGAAGGCACACATTGAATACCTAAGTAAACGGCTGAGCTCCGCTGCGTACGCCTTATATAAATTAGCCCCAGAGCTGAACACAGATGCATTAGTAACAGCTTATCATGGTCTGGTAGCATCGTTATTGCGCTACGGCATTATATTTTGGGGGAATTCCACAGACAAAGCGATAGCTTTTAAGGCTCAAAAGAGATGCATTCGTGCTATGTTTAATTTGAAATCGACCGACAGCTGTTTGCCATTATTTAAAAAACACAAATTATTGCCTTTACCGTCTCTGTATATTTTTGAAATTGCGGTTTTTGTTAGGGTTAATCAATCTCTGTTTCCACGACTAGCAGACACCTTTCCCCGTAACAGACGTGATAATAATCAACTGTGTTCGCATACGTCAAAGACTGCATTAATGGGAAAAAGCGTTTTCTGTATGGCTCCTAAAATTTATAACAAAATACCACAGACCTATAAAGCATTACCAATAAATTTGTTTAAAAAAAAGGTTCGAAATTTATTAACAGATAAGTGTTATTATAATATAAATGACTTTTTGAATGACACTGTTTGACATTTTTTTTTTTCTTTTTCATATTTTATTAATCTTGTTTTTTCACACATTTTCGAATAATTTATTTTATAATTATGACCTATCAATGTATGACTGACTACTATGTGGGTTTTGAAGCGACTTTGTTATTTCGTTTTAATTTTGTAATTTATTATTGTATTTTTTATTTTGTAAATTTTATAAATTTGTACGCCTTGCGGGTGAAACATGTACGTACTATTAATATTGTGACATCCTGCATGCTTCATTGGCATGTATACGCATGTTTAGACAAATAAAATTATCTATCTATCTATCTATCTATCTATCTATCTATCTATCTATCTATCTATCTATCTGTTAAAGCATGTTCGGGTTGGTTCCTCGATTGTAATGCTACTACTCTTATAAAAATAATAATTTAAAAATGTAGAAAAACCCGAGACCCGAGAACGAACCCGAGAGCGGCGGTGGCCCAGTGGTGGCAGCCCCGACTTACGAGCAGTAAGCCGGGGGTTTGAACCCAGGCAGGCGCATTACTTTGTGTAATTTATTTCATCACCGCTGCTCTCAAAAACGGTGAAGGAAAACATCGTGAGGAAACCGGCATGTCCTAGAACCAAAAATTCGAAGATATGTGACATCTACCAACCCGCACTGGGCCCGCGTGGTGGATTACAGCCCACTCCCTCTCATAGGAGAGGAGGCCTGTGTCCCAGCAGTGGGAAAATTATAGGCTAATGATGATGATGATGAGAAAAACCCGACACAAAACAAATCTGAAAAACAAATAATAAATTAATCCAAACGTCGTCGCGACGGGGGTCCGCGTTGTTTTGTGCTTGTACTAAGCGGTCTACTTAGCGAATTTTAAATTTATTTTTTGCAACAACTTTATCGAAATCGGTTCATCCGTTCAGGAGCTATGATGCCACAGACAGACACACAGATAACACCCCTCTTTTTGGTCGGGGGTTAAAAAGGTAATGCGTATTTTTCGAGAAACTATTAACAAATGTTTCTAACCTAAAATCAGATAAGAAACGAAAATTAACAACTAAATTTATCCCAGTAAATTGTCCGTGGTGTTAAAAGGCGTTTACGCCTTTTAAGCAACTTTAAAGTGTTTTGAGGTTAGGTTACAGTGTGCGTTACCTTTTCATTGGAGTGGTGCCAGGGGATAGGGGGAACCCCCTGTTCCTCTCCCCCTACTTTCACCCCCTGGCCTTACCAAACGATACTAATTTTCAACCCATATTAGTGCTCGAGACTGTACTAGTGTTATCTGAAGTGTGGTTAACTGTACACGATTCAGTTTACTTTTGAACGATGATAGATCGACTGCGATCGAAACCGCTGAATCGTTTTAAGCGAATACAGTTGATTGAATTATGGATCAGATAAAAAAGTGCGATTGTCGCAAAAACGTGAAATGGACGTTGAGGGACGGACAGTTGACACATGACCACATTATGTACAACTATTGCTCTATTCTTTGTCTCCCGAAGGTTCTATCATCAATAGACTTAAAAGTATTAAGGTAAAGCATTAATTGTTGTTTCAAATACTTTTGGTTTCTAGTTACTGTAGGTCGTACGTCACTGGTTATAAATGAAATATTAAATATGGCTTCTGATTCTATAAAAACTCTGTACTACAGTAAGTCAGCTCAAAGTGTAACCAGCGATGAATTGTCATTAAATTTGTCAATTCATTATAATCTTACTTATTTTGAAAATATCCAATCATGTACTTGGATTACCAACCAGACGTGCTCTGACGTAGCACGTCCCACTTTCAATTCTGCTCACACTACAACAGAATGCAAGCTTCATAATCAACACAGATCTTCGCACCTGGATGTTTCAACAACTTCCTCATATCGAAGCGATGGAATGCCCCAAATTGGAATTTCTGGGCAATATTGGACGATCCACAAAGCATTGCCTTTTACCGGCCACGGTCCGAATAAAAAACCAGTCTGGTGTATAATTTTTGTTATGGTTTTAAAATTGTTTCAAATTGGATTTGTAGCGAATATGATGGGTGAACACCTGTTTGGTAACTAGTGCTTTGATTTATCATTTAGTTACAGGTAAATCCGAGCAAGTTTTTAATTCAACTTTTACGTTTTGGAGCGGCCGAAATTGATTAAAAAGTTGTGTGGGTAATTCAAAACAAGATAAGCTTAGTTTAGCTTTTTAATTAGCAAAAGTGTATTGTGCATTCTATCTTTTTCTGAGCCGAAACTGGTTTATACACATTCACATTTTGGCCTACTCAAAAAGTTCTCATTCGATATCTAAAATACGGTGGGAGTTTCCGCAATCGATAAAGCTTTCTTCGATAACTTAGTCTTAAATTACACACATTCTCTCTACAATCGAACAACGCATCGTTATTCGGTCATGGAAACTTTAATATCATTGGAAATCATCGAATAATTTTCACATAAACAGCAAAATTATACACATTGTCGTTTCGTCTGTATTTCAATAGAATGTTTATGTCCCCAAACGGGGCTTCAAAGTAGTGACGAACGACGAATCTATTCATTAGGTTTTTTATTCGCTATTGTGATTGTTCACGAATGGGCATAAATGTCTGAATAAGGCCGTTGGCAATATCGCGACACGCCAGTGTATCCGATATCTGACAGATTATTAGTTTTTAATGTTTTTATTATGGCGCTAATTTTATTTTTTAATACAAAATCAAAATCAAAATCAAAAGTCATTTATTCAAACTAGGCTGATAATCAGCACTTTTTGAACGTCAAAATTACAAGAGACAGTCCCCCAAAACGCCCGCCCTTCGCCACTTCCTAGTGTTTTAGCTGGGAAGAAGAAGTGGCGGAACAAACTCCCCAGCATACATTTTTGTAAGTATTTTTGTATTGTTTTTATTTTGGAGGTTGGCGTTTCCTCACGTGTTTTTGTTCGAGATGTATACATAAACTTACACATTTTTTTAATGAGGGGCAGGCAGAAATACTAAAATGCTACGACCCTCATTTATGTACGATAGCATTAAAATGCTTCTTAATGCTATCATTGACACTGAAAACGGGATATTTATTTACCATGTTTACTATTTGTTTTGAAATATCGAAAACTCAAAACAAATAGTATACATGGTAAATTAAATATACCGTTATATTTCACGAAGAGGTAAACCTTTACAAATCTTCTCAGATAATGGTAGGAATTTTGTGGGTGCAGCTAGGGAATTTACACATTTCTTAAATAAATGCTCTGATGACATCAGTAATTTTAATTCAGAAAATCATATTGAGTTCAATTCCTACGTATTCACCTCACATTGGGCGGTTTATGGGAGGCGGGGGTGAAATCCTGCAAGCACCACGGGATATTTATTTACCATGTTTTCTATTTGTTGTGAAATATCGGGAATTTAAAACAAATAGTATACATGGTAAACTAAGTATCCCGTTTTCAGTGCCAATGATAGCATGATGTTAGTGACCGTGTCAGTTTTAAAACTTAGGTACATTGCTTCTTAATTGTTAGAACAAATGTTTCAATTGATTTAATCAAGTTGCTTTAACTTCATGACTCTCACATTTTCACTTTGAATTTTCCCTGATTACATTTTACGATAGTATACCACTAAAACCTTAACCCCATTTCACTTCGGCCGTTGGCTACTTCATAATATTAATAAAGTTTAACAGCGTTTACACCTTTCGGCATTTCATACAAACTTTCAAGTTCTTATTTTATCGAAATTAATGAACCGATTTCAATGAAAATTAATACGCATAATCAGGATACATAAAAGTTACAAAAAAACGTTTTCGAAAAGAAGTGTTACAGCTAAATTAGACCGATTAAATTATCCATAGAAATTAGAAACAATTATCTTTTTTTTTACTTTTTCCTAAATGTTTTTTAGTCACATTTTAGACCTATATATCCTGCTTATGCGTATTAAGTTTCATTAAAATCGGAACAGTCATTTTGGAAAATGTCGTAAGGCGTACACGCTCTAAACGCCTCTACGATAAATGAACATCGTGTACCGTTGAAATTAATAAACAATTACGTTTACGGCCCGTAACGGGTTTGTGACATATAAATTACCAGTAAATATAGCCTATTATTACAGTTTTGAGCTGTTGACACCATTTTGATAATATGGGCGGGAACTGTATGATTTCGGAGCCATAATAAAAATATGTTTGTTGGGTATAATGTTAAAGAATTTTATTATTATGTTCGCAGCCCGGTATCGAGTTGTTATCTTTCAAGTTTTTTTAGTAAAAAAATGGTATGGGTTATCTATTAGAATAATATATATATATTAGAATAATACGACTGGAAGTACCCTTTAGGTTTTGATTCCCTTGCGAGTTTGAAAATATGCGGCTTTAATTGCTGTTTCTTTTGATTGCGCTGACATAGAAGTTATAAGATTTTGTGACAGCTTAAAGGTATTATAGAGACCTGAGTATTTGATATGAATTTCAATTTAATACCTTTACGCGTTCATGAGGAAAGGGGCAGTAAGTTCAAAATTATTAAAAATATTTTTAGTATTCATATACTAAAAATATTTTTAATAATTTTGAACTTAAACCGTAAATTTTTTGTTACATCATTGTAACAAAAACGGTTTTCGTAATGTTTCCTTTATCTGTGCTATAAGAAGTTGCTTCGTACCAAATTTCAAGATTCTGACTTCACGGGAAGTACCCTGTAGGTTTTGATTCCCATGCGAGTGTCGAAAATTTGCGGCATAAACGGCTGTATCTTTTGATTGCGTTGGGTTAGAAGTTTGATTTTTTCACAGGTCTAAGGGCCATACGGACGGACGGACGGACGGATAACAAAGTGATCCTATAAGGGTTCAGTTTTTTCCTTTCGTGAGGTGCGGCACCCTAAAAACGAGCATAAAAATCACTTTTTTATTTTATTCTGTTTTTAGTGTTTGTTGTTATAGTGGCAACAGAAATAAATATTATCTGTAGAAATTTCAACTGGATAACTATCACGGTTCATGAGATACAGCCTGGTGACAGACGGACAGACGGACGGACGGACAGCGAAGTCGCAGTAATAGGGTCCCGTTTAACCCTTTGGGTACGGAACCCTAAAAAAGTAGATACTCAATAACTTTTCTTGTTTTACTTTTTAATTACCTGAATAACACGTAAGTATAACTAGTTATTATTCAATATTAATAATTCATTTTAGATCACATAAGGCGATGGTCACACTTGCATGGCGTGGGAGAACACTCTTTGTTTTCAATTAATATGTTAAGCGTACCAAAATATATTCTGCCGGGGAACAAACCAAACAGCACATGCACCATTGCTGGTTAGCAGAGTGGGAGAAATGTTCATGTCTGTTTCGAAGCAGCAATGTATATCGTACATGTGTATTCTATTTAACCCGTCCGTGGAATATGATGATATTATGGTAGGGAGTCGTTGGTCACTGGCGGAACTCATACATGGTTCCACGTTCATGGTCACTTAGTTCAGCACATAATTTAGTACTGCCTGCGTAGTTGGAAATAAGTTTCTATTTGAAATTCTATTTTTTAGGTCTCTGGTTCGGTAATCATGTGATATTTTGTTCTGGAAAGTCAGGCACTGATTTACAATGGTCATTTGAGTAGTCTAGTTTCATATTTAATTAAGATACTTGAATTCTAGAAAAGAGTAACCATTTAAGCAACTGGTGACTAAGCAATTGATGATATACCTAATTATTCAATTGTTCATATAAGATCATCAACTCTACAAAATAAATGTAGATTAGTTAACTATTGTACGAATATTTTAGGTAGTCATCGAAATGTAACGAGGGTTTAACTTCTATTTTAGAGAACCAGAGGATGTTGGCCAAAACACACAAGAATTCATCCTCATCAATATCGATTTTGGGCCAAAATACGTCTACTGGTAAACATACGCCTCCCCTAAATTTGCAACGTCGACTAATCTTGAAGGCTAGAAACAGAAAATTGTTTTTAAGAATTTGGTATTTAGATAGATATAATAAGCTTTTCGGTAGAGTGCCGCCCGTTACGAACCCTCGCGCATTAGTTCCGTACGCCGTCCGAGGCATACCCTCGTCACCACTCCGCTACTGAATGTCGAAGTATGTTAGTTCTAAAGTACAGGATCTCGATGTACGCCAGTTCGAAAGTTCACTGGACCGAAGTATGCAAGGCCGACGTATCGTTAGTTAGAAAGCATAATTGTTAAAGAGCGAGCGAAGCGAGCTCTGGACTTGGGGCACCCTGACTCGGACAGGTTAGGTTCGAAGGGGATGGCGGGGTCTAGTGAGCGAGCAGAGCGAGCGAACTAAGACCCCGACATCCCCTTCGTGTTAAGTTACTGTAAACCCTGCAGACATAAATAGGAGCCCCGCGTAGCGGGGCTACGTCGACTATGCTTTTAGGGTTTCTAACTAACGATACGTCGGCCTTGCATACTTCGCTCCAGTGAACTTACGAACTGGCGTACATCGAGATCCTGTACTTTAGAACTAACATACGTCGACATTTAAAACTTCGACATTCTGTAGCGGAGTCCCTCGTCACTCCAGATGATGCTATCATCCTCCTCCAGGAGAGTAGCAAAGAGACTAATACTCTTAAAAATTGAAACACAAACTGCCGTCTTTCCGACCTCGCCGCCGAGGTCCGTCGCGACGTTCCGGTCCATGCATTCCTCGACCCTCGCTCGAGTCAGCCCGCGATGCTGTGCCAGTGACTCAGATGATGCTATCATCCTCCTCCAGGAGAGTAGCAAAGAGACTAATACTCTTAAAAATTGAAACACAAACTGCCGTCTTTCCGACCTCGCCGCCGAGGTCCGTCGCGACGTCCCGGTCCATGCATTCCCCGACCCTCGCTCGAGTCAGCCCGCGATGCTGTGCCAGTAGTTTTAAATCATCCCCTAAATAATGATATCGTTCAGATCCAGCCTGTCCCCTTGCTGTCCTCCCCCAGCGACGCCCTAAGCCGAGGCTCGTACCCCACAGGGGGTGCCCTTTTTTTTTGTTTTGGCAGGAGTGGGAAATCCCCACGGACACCTCGACTATCTCACAGGTTGTGAGACAGTCGAGGTAGTGCTGGATTCGAACCGGCTAAAACCACACTCCTGCCCCGCCAGTGTCCCTCTGACATGATCAGAGACCTTTTATGCGGATTTCTTTGACTTATTTAGTATTAGTTTATTAGGAGGCCGAAGAGACCTTCCTTCCTTATGTTGAATTTTTACGATGTGTTAATAATACTGTTTATGACTCCTGGAATTATTAGTATTTATGTTTTTCTATTATTATTTGCCAATAAGATTTAGAAATGCTTTATTGTGTTATTTTAACTTTACAGGGGGTGCCCTTAGCTTGTAGTTTATTAGTTTGTAAGTTTATTTATACCCTGGCTGGAAGCCTTACTCTCAAGGCACCCACAGGATAATCCGGTTAAGCAGACGACAACCTCATAGGTTGAACTGCGAGACGACATTAAAAACAAAAAAAACTTTTCGGTAGCTAATGTATTCCAATACATTTTTTTAATTTCTATCATAATGCTGAAAAAATATCAGTCTAAGTGCGTCTAGTATCCAGCGAACAAGTGAAACTTAATTAATAAAATCTCGTCGACACGTAACAAAGTCTTTTATAAAAGCTTTTATTACCACTCTCATTATTATTGGCCCACATTGTGCGCAAGACAAAGGCGCAATGCCGCCACAATGGTGCTATCAATGTACGCAATCATTTGTTTCAATTCAATTTTAATCAAGGCAGTGATTTGCGAAATCGTGATCGTCATTCATAGAAATTGTTGCGTAATATATTTGGCTATTTGAATTAGTAAGTTAAAAATAGGTGCATAAGTATGAAGAGTTTCTTTCAGTTCGGAAAAAATCTGAAACCACTAAATAATTTCAGAGAACTAGGATCCACGTCAAAAAACATGCTTATAAAGATCTCAAGAGACTCTGTTTCTGTTTTTCCGACACTCAAGTTTCTTTTTGTTTAAATACAGGCTACCATTATTTCCTTTTAATTTTTTTTTTTTTTTAATTACCAGAAATAAATCACGCATAATCGTACTACTATTATAAATGCGAAAGTTTGGATGGATGGATAGAATTTTGTTACTCAATCACGCTAAACGGCGGAACGGATCTGGATGAAATTTGGCACAGATATAGATCATAGTCTGGATTAGCACATAGGCTATTTTTTATCATACATACACATCGAAATTTCCACGTGAACTAATGCGGTGGCAAGAACTTTTTATTAATTAAATCAGGAATTAATAACTTCAACTATGCATATGGCACTATTAAGCCGTAAAAGACCGAGCTAAACCTTTAAATTTCTTCTAAATACCGTACTGCCAATATCAATATAACCCCTTTTTTACCTGACGACGACAATAAAGTCCCATATTATGTGCTCGGCTGCACACTGTAATGTCTACCTTCATTTAAACCCTGTAATTACACCCAGCGCGGTCAGTTTGACCGCAGGTTTTCATTAAAGGGTAAACGTTAAGCAATTTCCAATGCGCTGGCACGAATAATTTGTGCTGAGTTGCGCTTACAGTTATTGGATTTTCTAATAAGAGAAAATTTTACTAAGATGGGAATATAAGTCTGCTTATGTCAGGGATTATAGGGGTAATGTGTGAAGCGTATATTTATTTGTAATATAATAATAATGTAATACAGGGTGTAACGGAAAGGGTATATACATCCTTAAGGGTGTGCTACAGACCATCAAACTGAACATGTTTCTCAACATAAAAAAATTTTGCAGAAAAAAAAAATATCTGCTGCCTATACATTTGGGTCGAATAGGTATTGTAATTTTCTATGGGGCAGCAGATATTTTTTTTGCTGAAAAACATGTTTTATGATGAGAAACATGTTCAGTTTGATGGTCTGTAGCACACCCTTAAGGATGTATATACCCTTTCCGTTACACCCTGTATATAATATACATAAGTTTTGCGAAAAAAACACTGTTTAATTGTAACATATTATGGACTGAACAAATATCATATTATGCAAAGTTAAAAAAATGGTTAATGGTTTATTTTTCCAATAATACTTTTAACCGTCACATTTCACGGAAATCGCGCATATTTTTATGTTTTTTTTTTTTTTTTTCTAAACGCTGTCTAGGTAAATCAAGCATAATTATAATTTAATTAATGTAAAACAGAGGTCAAACCAGTCCATCTGAAAGAGTATCTAATGGCCCATTAAACAAACTAAGCACATTAAAAAACTAAAGTGATGTTCACAACGATTTCACCCTCATTATGTTGTAATAATTTATAGTTTACACGGTAACGTAATTAGATATAAATTAGTAACAAGATACAAAATGTTGGGCGTCCCGTCACTGCGGCCATTATTATGGCCTTTGTACAAATATATTTTATGGAGACATTAAATCTATAAAAGATGGTTAACTTTGTGTTCTTTTGTTTCGGATGTTGAAAGCTGTTAAATATGTTCGGTTAATGACTGCCTACGCTTATCAACACTTAGGCCTGGTTCCACAAAAGTGGAAACGAGCGGAGCGAAGATGAGCGGTGGGTGCAGAAGAATAACATTAGTTGAAATTCAAAGGTCTTCTCTTGTCTCTCCGGCGTTTTATCGAATTTTTTTCGTCTCCTCTCGGCTCGTTTCCGCTTTGGTGTGTGCCGGGCCTAATACAATGTGACTAAGTAGAGTTACTGCCATAAAAGGCTGATAAACTTGGCGATGTAAAATTTAGTCATAATCACACTACCTATTTTGAAATATCTTGAGCATTCGCAACGCAATACAATGTCAAAAAAACCTAACCAAAAAAATAAAAGGTCTATTGAAGGAGTTGTTTTGCATCCTCGTCAAAATTTAAGAGGATGTCACAAAAGACATAAACAATCAATTAAAATTACGGCTATTAGTTAATTATTAATAAACGCTGATTTTTTTGGTTGTTTAATTTTGTCAGTATTGCAGAATAACCCCCTTAACGTGGTTTAGGGAATAAGAAATTATCGAATAAACGTTTGAGATTGTTTTGTATGTATAAAAGCGCGGTTATAGGGCGAGGATCAGACAGGCCGAGTTTAAAACACGGATGGTTCACACTTACCAATTTACGTAAATAAGAAAAAAAAAATTACCTTACCATTTTATTATTGATTTGGGACGAGAATCATTAGCATAATTTTTACCTCCTTGACTTTGACGAGGATGCAAAACAACACCTTGTATACCGTTCAGTGCGATAATAAATTACACGTCAGATTAAAAATTTCATAATTGAGAAAGAAAATGTTAGCCACGGAAGAATGTTTCACCTACAATGGAAATAATTTTAACAAAATTTTATAGACAAAAACACTTCATTTAAAAAAATATTTATACTTCAACATATAAATCACCCAGGTAAAGCCTTGTCGACACTGCACGGAGCATTAATTTGTTCAATCGTGTACGTCATTCCTCATTTGTAACGATTCGCCCTTAACACTTTAATGATCTAAACGATAGTCGGTAATGTAACAAGACTGTGATCATTCGTTATCTTATAACCTCACAGTATGGTGCTCACTGATCTATTGATACGATTCCCTGCATTTATATATTGGAATTCTATTCAAAAAATTAGACAAGACAAAGTGAGAGCGATGATCATACTTAATTAATTTCCATAAATATTTAATTATTCGATGATTTATTGATTTGGGTGTAAATAATAGACGAAAATATTCGACAGTGTAAGTTGGGAGTCTGTTAAAATATGTTGTGACTCTAACCAATTATAAACATTGGGTGTTCCTGAGTAATAATAAATTAAAGAAAAATACCACTTTGTTTTTCACCCGTATATCAATACCATACCATACCATCATCATCATCTACTTAGCCTTTTCCCAAACTATCTGGGGGTCGGCTTCCAGTCTTACCGGATGCAGCTGAGTACCAGTATTTACTTGAAGCGACGGCCTATCTGGCCTCCGCAGCCCAGTAACTGGGTAAAATACTCCTTGGTAAGACTGGATGTCTGACTTTTGGCTTCTGACTACTCGTAACGACTATCAAAGATCTACAAACGACAGCCGGGACCAACGCCGAGGAAACTCAGTATGTAATTATGGTCACCCATCCACGGCCCAACCTTTGCAAGCACGGCTTAACCTTGAAGATTGGCTCGTGCGGCTGTTATTATCTAGCCACGTGCTCCTCTCCCATACCATACCATACCAGTATTATTAAAAAAAAATGTCTAATAAGTACACCAATTATTTTTATGTCCGTAATGTCCATCCAAAGGTTGTTTGGAAGATATCGCAATGAGCGATAAGACCACCATTGAAACCATAAAATTAGCAGTACCTATTGTAAAACCGTTATGTTTCATTTTTGGTGTAAAATAAAGTTTTATTCTATTCTATTCTCCCATAGACGAGTAACGAAAAAATACAGGAAAGGCGGAACCTAAGAGACCACTTTAATGCTTATCTTGCTGTGGAAAGATTTAGGTACTGCTAAACTTGATTTAATTTTCATCAAGACCAAATGAGCAGAAATATATGTTCATTTACAGAAGACAGAAGACCCGGGGGTCTACACAACATCGTGTGAGGTCCAAGTAACCCGGATCAAGTATTTGTTGAAAGCAATGTATTCAAACACTTTGCATACGACAGATAACGGCTGCTTCTTGCCCTTGACTCTCGATACATTTAGATGGTTTTCGGTTACAAAACAATAGAATGTAATGATACTTTTTGGACAATACTTTTATTTTTTATTTTTTACTGTCATTTCATATTGGTAGCACATTACAGTGTTCCCACAGCACAATATAGCATGTCCTCTGTGCCAAGTTAATAATAAATGTATAATTCCAGTTTTGAGCGATAAAAGAAGGAAAGATTTAAAGATGGAGTGATGACATCGTACATACATTCAGCCTGAAACTTATAGCCCAGACTGGCAAAAGACAGAGTCAGCTGGAACCGTTTGGAGGAGGAATTCACCGCAAAAGGGACAATACTAATCTTATTTAAAAAAAAATAAGGATACAACACATTAATTATATAAGATACAAACTAAGTATAAAGAATGAAATAAAACCTTAATAAAAAAAAAACAAAAACGTTTTTGCTTCGGCTGATATTAACGCTGATATTCAGCTATAGCACACACATGTATAGTAATAGTCATGCTTTTCAGAATGCAAGCATTCATCCACGAGAACAAAATCTAGCCTTGAAACACTAAACCAGAGCTTACGGATGTTTAAATCGTGTATTTTTTATAAGAATTCGCCACAAACCGCATAGGGAACATAAAATCAATGGAAAGTCTTGAGAACATAAAGAATTCCTTTTAAAATGGAAGTTTTCGAAACCGCATCGCCTATTAGTGGTTTTCTTCCAACTTATAAAGATGTGGTTTGGAATAAAAAGCAAGTATAGCGTGTAGCGAAGAATAATAATACTGGGGTTCTGTGGAATTTATAATGGGATGAGTGATTCTCTTCAGCACGCGTAGCATGACCGTAAACGGGCTATGTCGACGACAATCGGACACATTGTCAGTGTCTATCTGTCATTATGTCGAAACAAAATTCGTTTCTACAGTGGTCATGCTACGCGTACAGGTAGTGGATTTAGCTTACCACCTTTTAACGTCTTTGATTTCAACATATTAATAGATTCTCAGTTGCAACGACGAAGTCTGGATTGGCACCTGGTTGACGGCAATATGGTCGCCGCCATTACATGGGACTTAAACATAACTGCCGAAATGGGGTTGTACGAGAACTACTTAGACTTCCTTCCGAGGCAGTCTGGTAATAACAACCTTTTTTAACACAGTCAGAACTCAAAAATTAGATCTTGTGCTAAAACGTCTAATTTGAAAAAAAAACATTGCTAAGCAAAATCAACTGCTATCAATTAAAGACATGTGAAAGTGAAATTGAAGTTACAAAACTTGTTATACAATTCTCGATTAATTAGGCCAATTTAATTTAAAACTATAACTTGTTTATAAACACCCTTTCACATCACAACATTTTAATGTAACAAGTGCAGTAACTAGTTTATATCGGCCCCACCTAGTTTTGGATTAGCTAGGTAGATTTCACCAACGTTTGCGACTTCGCGTTGGTTTTAAGTTCACTAAACGTTCCTTAAGTTGTGGTACAAGTTGCTAGAAAAAAGCGTTTAGAAATTATTATACTTAACGTAACTTTGACGGCACGGTTGGCGCAGAGGTTGAGCGATCGACTGCTGCGCTGCGTGTCGCGGGGTCGATCCCCGCACGAAACAAATATTAGTATTGCCTACAAATAGTTGTTCGGGGTCTAGCTGTTTGTATATATATACAAACAGCTGGACCCCGAACAAAAAAACATTTAAACTCATATGAGTTTAAATGTTTTTAAACGCACCCATGATACAGAAGAAATTCCTAGTCTAGGGTTTAGGGTATGAGGAAGGCGGCGGTGACCTCTCGCGTCCGGCCCTGGTTCAATCCATGGTCTGGAGCGAGAGGGAATGGGAAGCCGTCGCCTCCTTCTGCGAAGCAGTCATGCTAGCGAAGGAGGTGGCAGAACGTGAGAGGGAGAGAACCTCACGTCCCAGCCGCCGCGGGAGACGCCCCGCGCGTCGGGGGGCAACCAGTGGCCCCCGGCCACCGTAGGCGCGAGCCTGTGGACGGTGAGTAATGGGCTAGCTCACCGTCCGTCCGTCTCATGACGACAGGCCGTGTCGACGGCGCGTACGTGTTCCACGCGCGCCTCAAGGAGATGTCAGCAAACCGGAAGGGGTCCGAAAGGGCCGATGCCTGCTAGGGCTGCGGGTTGTTCGAAAGAGATACCGCGGCCCTGGAACACAAGGGCTTAGAAGGAACATGGGTGGGTTTTAGTCAGTCAAGTCTGACACTCCCTCCCGCTCCGCCCAGAGCGGGAGAAGTCATTTGATGATTTCCCATCCGCAAAAAAAAAAAAGGGGTATGAAGAACAGGGTGGAAAGTTCCTCAATACTCCATTGAAAAGGGAGGATCCTCCGACCAGACAGGTGTTATGTCTGGTGGGCAACTGCCCGATAGTTGTTGTCGGGTTTCTCTATATACTCTTAAGTCGATGTAAACTTTGCTTGCGACTTGTAGGAATTGATGTTAGTTCCTCCGTCGTGTCATAGATGGCGCTGTAGTACTTTTTGTAGTATGTTGCTGTTGGAGGTCGCTACAGGGGCAATGTAAAATTAAAAAAACACCTGCGGAGTCTGGATTTGCGTTCGTGTGTTAGACTTATAGCAATAGGCTCGCCCCCTAATATATGGGACTTAAACGTAACTGGCGAAATTTGGGTGTAGGTACTATTAAGTACACCTCTGCCTAACCCTTAAGGGGAATACAGGCGTGATGATTAAGAGCTTCGTGATGGAAAAACCCAATAACAATTTGCCCGACTCGTGAATAGAAACCCAAGACCTCATGCACATCAGTCACGATTGCGAGCACAAGACCAATGAGGCAGAATCTAGAACTTGTTCACTCAGAGATCGAACCTGGAACCTATGAATACGGTTCATTACAGTAACGACTACGACGGTCTATATGCCTTTTTTTTTTTAAGGATGGGAAATCATCAAATGACTTCTCCCGCTCTGGGCGGAGCGGGAGGGAGTGTCAGACTTGACTGACTAAAACCCATCCATGTTCCTTCTTAGCCCTTTGTGTTCCAGGGCCACGGTATCTCTTTCGAACAACCCGCAGCCCTGGCAGGCATCGGCCCTCTCGGACCCCTTCCGATTTGCTGACATCTCTTTGAGGCGCGCGTGGAACACAAACGCGCCGTCGGCACAGCCTGTCGTCATAAGACGGACGGACGGTAAGCTAGCCTATTACTCACCGTCCACAGGCCCGCGACGGTCTATATGCCTGCTGTGAGGTTTTTACTTTTTATAAAAGTTCTGGCAATGTCCGTGAAGGTTTCATATCAGAGACTGCTTCAGCCACAATCTAAGTCACTATAGATAAATCTTGACGACTAGGTCATCTAAGTTCAGCCTAGGTTATAAAGGTTAGCTTTAACTATAACGTGTAGGTTATGAGACAGCTGGCATTTGGTCTGCACCTATTGCGGAAATTCTAGTTCAGTTGCAACAGAATTACAGGTTCCAGTGGACAACAATTGGGTCAATGTTCTTGTCTATTTACGTGCATTGTGCAATGTTGGTCTTTTCCGGGTTTAAGGTTGTTTTTATAACATTGTTACAGTGCACTTTTATAGATCCAATTTCCATAGATTTGCTTGTTTCATGAACAGTGTCACAGGTAGACAGTATTTTAAAATGTTCGAGAACTGCCTGCCTGAAAGGTAGGATTTTTTGTTTTTAAAAAAATACCCTTTTTAACTGTAGTATCCCACTCAAATTATTATCATGAATTAATATTACATTGTAACTAAAAGCTTCGCTTATTAAGGGACCCTCATGTCGTCAACATAGGCCAACAAGAAAATATACGTAAGTACCTAATAGCGTGTATGCCTTACGACATTGCATACATACTTTTAATTCCTTATTTTCCGAAATAACTGAACCGATTTTAATGAAAATTTATACGCATAAGCAGGATACATAGGTCTTAAAAGATACTAAAAACATTTTTGAAAAATAGTGTTACAGCCAAATTAGACAGATTATAAATTATAAACATTATAATATACAGATTTAAAAGACATTTCGAAAATGTTTTTAGTAACTTTTAGACCTATATTTCCTGCTTATGCGTATTAAGTTTAATTGAAATCGCGTTAGTCATTTCGGAAAATAAAGACTTGAAAGTTTGTATGAAATGCCGTAAGACGTAAACACTGGTAATAAGATATAACTTAAAAGTACTCAAGAAAACTTAATTAAATTTATATAGGACCTCATCCTCTATCAAATAAAAAAAAAAGGATGCCGTTGGAATACTTAACTCCCTCCTTTTTAAAAGTCGGTTAAAAAGAGACATGGCCAAACATGATTAGTGCCTAGTTTAACCCTAGAAAAACGTATTTACTCCAAATAGGATGAAACCGTGACTAAACAAATGAGGTGTAAATCAGCGTTCGTGTGCAAGGCCTACATTTTCACAGCACCTGTCCGGTATCGCAATGGTAAATTATCGTTTTGCTTGCTTAGATCGCATCGTGACCAGAATGCAGTCAATTGCCGTCCACTCGGCCGAACGGTTTCGTGTTTGTGCATTTAATGGTCATGGCATAGGAATTGCTTGTGTCATTGGATACGGTAACAGTACCAAAGATAATTGATGGACAGGGATTAAGATACAAAATAATGTTAAGAGCACTATAGTCAATAAATGATATATGTAAATGTACATAAAGGTACTTAACCGCCTCATCGGAATCATATATGATATATGGCACCAGATTTAATAAGATTAAGGAACGTCAACGCACTGTTTCGCGGCACCTTCCTTGACAACCTCACAAGTCAATATGGCTACCCGCAACGACTTGACGTTCCGCCAGAGAGAATTGTAGAATGCTTCTCTCTCGTCTGTGGTCACAGTTTAGTTTGCAATATGAATCGTATGAAGCCTTTTTGCAAAGGCGCCGTCATACATATGCTCAAAATTGTTTTCTTTTTGTGTATATTACAAAAAAAAATTGGGTGACCATAATTACATATCAAGTTTCCTCCGTGCTTCGGAAAGCACGTTAAGCCGTTGGTCCCGGCTGTTGTTTGTAGATCATTGACAGTCGTTAAGAGTAGTCAGAAGCCAAAAGTCTGACATCCAGTCTTACCAAGGCGTATCGTATTACCCAGTTACTGGGTTGTAGAGGTCAGATAGCAGTCGCTTCATGTAAAATACTGGTACTCAGTTGCATCCGGTTAGACTGGAAGCCGAGCCCAAGATAGTTTTAGAAAATGCTAGGCAGATGATGATGTTTGAAATTTTGTGAGAAGAATATGCATTCTTACTACATGTATGCATTCTGACTATGCATTCTTCTTATTTGATTTAATGCCATGCGGCTGTGTTAAATAAATTATTTGTTTTAAATAGTGTAATTGGCTTTGGCCGTTCTATTTAATATAAATAAATTGGATAGATTGCTTGAGGAGCATCCGTAAGTATCCCCAAACAAGTGCTTGCATAAAATTCTCCCATCGTTCTTTCCAATCATCGCATCGAAAAAAACGTACCACTTTACAATACGTCTAAACTTGTCTTTATAACAAGACGGTTTTCAATTACGTATCGCCACAGGTAATAGCATCCGAAGGAGACACTTAAATGTCCATGTCATGAGCACATTTCATGGATCGTTAGTATGCAGTCTCCGTCGCCTGGCCGATACTGCACAATAAGATTGGACAAACGTTTAATTTAAATGACAGGACTTGCTGACCTTTTATTGGTTGTATTAAGGTGCGTTTGTTTAGGAATTTGGGTGAACAACGTAGGTTTTGTTTAAGGTTTATATAGTTTATGAATATTGAGCGCAATACGCAGGTTTGAGCTTAAAGAAAGTGCACATCGGAATTTTATTTCTTAGTTAGTAATCTGACAATTAACTGTCCAAAGAAGACTGTGGAAAGATACACAAGGCGACACAATACATCAAGCTTTAAAGGGGTTTGGGTAACATTGTATGAATCAGTGGCATGTTTTTTTTTCACAGCGGCTTCAAAGATTGCTTCAAAGGTTGCTAACAATTATCTTTAACGTAGGCAAAGAAGAAAAACCAGAAGTTTGGGGTTTAAAAGAAGAAAATAAAGTTATATTTTGAATCGCTCTTTTAAAGTGTGCGCGTAGCGTCGCGTCGCGTCCCGTCTCGGTGTGAGCTAACTCTTAACGTCAACTTACCTATAGTACTTTTGAACGCTGACAGGTTAAATGACTGAACCAGTCTACTGGACAAGCACTATACACTTAAAGTTAAAACATGACAAAGGCAAGTTGACCTTTTCAGACAGACTCATAAAGGTATGTCACGCACTAGAAGCACGCGAAAACACTTAGCCTAGGTGCTTAGCAGCCATAATTATGCACGCTAATGATACATTTTAGATAAAGACAGGTCAGTATCTAGTTAATGGTAGGTACAGGTATGTAGTAAGTAAGTACTCAGTTCAGTTCAGGTCAGACTGTATTATACGTAGATTGAACTGTTTCGTTTCGTTGCCCAATACTTTCAACAGAAATGCTTGTTAACTGGATCAAGTCATAGATTTGAATGTACTCGTAAACCGAGTTGACATTTAATCTATGGAGAATACAACGAGCTGTTTTTTTACTGGAGGTCAAAGTTTTAGAATAAACCAACGTGTTGGTCCATTCCAAAACTTGCAACGGTAGCAGGCTCGAAAAACTATCGGTTTCTGAAAGCTATTTAGTTGAATTATATATATTAGATATAACTCATTTTAAAAAATAAGTATGATTTTGTTGTTGTTAATTCGGACAACTTTACAAATCACGACCACTAAACATGAGATTTTGATTTAAGAAACTGGGATATCATATAGGTAGGTACTTGCGGCCTATTTCATCATGTCCGAATAGCCACTTCTTACTTAATAAATTAAAAAATGGAACAAGTTTGTATGAAATTATCTGACAACTAAGTTAACGGGAACATAATCGTAGTTGGTGTTGAAACAGACCCAAACCCTTATGTGATACGAAATAAATAACCATTTAAACAGTCTCATAAAATGACGCAACACAATATCAAATTAGATTTATCAGCGATCATTTAGTATCCTTTCACTAAGCTGGTCAATCTGGGCGTGCGCAGCCGAAGGGTGCAGTAATCGTGACCCGACACACCCGACTACTGACGGAGATTGCCGAACGACCTGCTGCCGTTGTCGTGATACCTACTTAGTTTCCGTTTGAAATTAGAATCTGATATTGTTGAATGGTTAGGTACATGAAGTAGAATAAAAATTGGGTACCAACTGGGTACAGAGGGCCTTTAGTGACTATCATAACAAAAATGTCGAAAAAGTGTATTGGATTGCCATAAACTGAAAGAAAGTATAAAGAAAAGGAAATAATAATAAGTTTATTCATTAAAGAAAGCTTATATTTTTTGATGATAGTCATTTATACGAATGCGCTTTGAAAGCCATTGCCGCTTGGATAAGGCTAAGCGCAGACATGAGTCACAACAGTTTTAACACGGACTTTCCTCACATAGTCTGCCTTAAAACTATCTTATCTTCAATAGATTTTCAACCTTAGTTTTAAACAATAGGTACGGTTCAAGGTTGATTGGGAAAATTAGTCAGTTTCAGGTAGATTGACCTGCTGGCGTCTATACATCGCTAAACGTTTTGTCGTTGATGTGCGCGCCCGCATACGTACAAAAGGGAAGCAGACAATCGTTATTCAGACTTGTCACAGTGCAGTTCTTGTAGGTATTAGAAAATTTTGTCTATGAGACGTTTTGTTTGAAGTTTGCGCGTCTTTATATGTTTTGTAATGCAATAGTCTGTTGTAATGTAATAAAACTGTCGTGACTCATGTCTGCGCTCAGCCTAAGTGTCTAAACACACTATGCCGAGGATACGCGACGGAAGTTCGGCATGATTACGCCTGCAATGCTATTTGAATTACTGGCGACACATTATGCCGAAATTACGTTGCGTTATAGCGTACAGCCGAACTTCAGTCGGGCGTAAGTTCAGCGGAAATTCGGCGGCAACGTATTCTGTAGAACACACATTATACGCGACCGAAGTTCGGTTCGATTGCCGACGGAGATCGGGAGCGGGGAGCAGCGGGAGGCAGGCATGCCCCCGCCCGCGCCCCGCGTGTCCGCCCGTAGTGTTTATTTCGCCTCTGCAAAAGTAATAACGCAACCCTAACAGGATCACTTTATTTTGCATTTGTCTGTCCGGCTGTTTAGATAACACGACACGACGCCACGACAGCGCTCGAAACACTGAATATACACACAAAATTGCGCAACTGAATTTCTGCCGCGTAAGTTCGGCACTTATGGTGTGTCATATCAGCCGAATACATTGGAACGTAAAATCAGCCGCGGAACTTCGGTCGCGTACGTTCGGCATAGTGTGTTTAGACACTAAGTCTTCAGGTTAGATAGTATAAGTATCGGTCGTTGCGGTTGAGAACTTGAGGTTTTGACAATATTTTACTAATCTATATAAAAGCTAATCGATTAAAATTACTACAGGCTCAGATGCCACTGCCAAGATTTTCTATACCTACAATTCGCACCCGAATTCGTGATCAGTGTGATCACCTTTTCCATCAAAATCCGAAGGGTTTAAGAGGAAACTATTGTGTTTTACAGTCTATGTCCACAACATCCTAAGAAATCACGCAATCAATAGTTGAATTGACAAAATGAATATTCCTTAATAGTAGGTGCTCATAAGGTGAATTTATAGGAACCTTTTGAGAGTAGTTCTGCTAGATTTTCGTTGCGTCACTGAATGATTTCAGCCAAAGCATATACAAGGTGTTGTTTTGCATTCTCGTCAAAATTAAAGAGGATGTCACAAAAGACATAAATAATCAATTAAAATAACGGTACCTAGTTAATAATTAATAAACACTGATTTTTTTTTGATTATTTAAGTTTGGCAGTATTTCAGAATAACCCCTTAACGTGGTATAGGGAATAAGAAATTATCGAATAAACGTTTGAGATTGTTTGTATGTATGAAAGCGTGGTTATAGACCGAGAATCAGACGGGCCGCGTTTAAAACACGGGTGGTTCACACTTACCGATTTTCGTAAATAAGAAAAAAAAATACTTGGTTCCCATTTTATTATTGATTCAGGACTAGAATCATTAGCATAGTTACCTCCTTGAATTTGACGAGGATGCAAAACAACACCTTGTATTATTATTGCCTTGTTCTCATGAGGAATCAATTTTACGAATGGATTATTGCGGATATTACCTAATTAATCTACGATTTTACAGTTTAGTGGAAACATTACTCATTTTATTCGTCATTAAAACTATGTATTAAAAGAACAGTTTCATAAATTACACTCATATCCTTTAGCAATAAAAAGTGCTTGGAAATTACTGAATATACAGTAAAGTTGTATCATAATCTTATGTCTAGTATGTCGGTAAAATCTAGCCGGAACCCATTTCTAGGCTTCAACTTCCGTCTCTCGAACCTACAATTATTGCTATAATAAATATTTAAACACAATTAGGTAATATTTTCCAGAGAAGCTATTTTATTTTACCGTTACATAATAATGTGTGAAGTTACTGTAAAAATTTTTCTTTATTTTCACTTGAGTCTATGGTTGCTATCATAGCAATAGCGGCCATTGAACTTTCCGTAATTAAGGGATCTTCCGAACCCTAAAGTAAAGTTTACACAAACCATTGTAAAAATATTATTGTTCATTAACAAAATATAATAAAGAAGTATATCTAGGTTTGCCCGGGTAAACTTAGTATTACATATTATTATTTTGAGTAACAATAAATTTAAAGGGGTTTGGGTAAAAGTGGCATGATTTTTTAAGTCTGAGGCCACTGAAGAAAAATATTTCATTGGTATGAACACAATAAGACATTCATTTTCTTCTATGAATAATTATTTCCAAAATGCATCGGAGCCGAGAAACACAGGGTGAATTTTTCAAGTAGGTGGAAGGCCAAATCCGGAATTATGAGGAATAGCGAAAAACACTCAAAGGAGTCACGAGCCCGATTTTGATAAAAACTAAAACTGCATCATTGGGTTTTTAAAAAATAATTCCTAGCCAGGAATCGAACCAGTAAATTAAAAAAAAAAAAGACAAGAAGACACCCTGTATTATTACACCATTCGATAGTGTCGCCTCTAAGGATCAAATTCTGGCAGGTAATGACATACGGTAAATGAAAGGAAATAGTTAATTTTTGATAAAATACAAGTATTCAAAGTGTTAGTAGGAACACACAACTTTGACATCAGATATTTCAGCTGCGATATAATTTTCGGCTAAATTCTTTTAGGAGTCATTATTATTATACAGTATGTTAGGTTAAACGAGGGACATATTGAGGGAGGGTATTTAGTATTCAATTCTCGTCCCAAATATGTAAAAAACCTATAACGTATATAGAAGAATTCTTAATGTTTTGTTTAGTGCCTAGATATTTTGGACTGTCCTAAGCCAGGTAAGTTTAAAGTATGAAGGGAAAATGGATTATACCTAAGAGTCATTGACCCGCTCACATGTTCTGCGATAGTATTAAGTCGCTAGCGCAAGGGTGTATAAACGTTGCGTGACATTTGCGAAAATTTTGGTATGGTTCTGTCTGTTATTTATCAGTGTTTTTTTTTGTTTATATTTTTATTAGTATCATGTTAGCATAGTACTATTATGGGTTTGAATATGTTCCTCGTTTAAACTAACATACTGTATATTCCACTATAGGTTAGCAAAGATAAACCTTGTGGCTGCTGTGAAAAAAAATCATGCCACTGGTCCATAAAAACTTACCCAATGCCCTTTGGAGCCTTCTTTCTGCTGGCAGCATTGGCAACTTGGATGTAGCGCTCGCCGCACCGTTTAGGTAAAATATTAAGGATCACAGTCATCGGTGACCTGAATTGCCATGCTAAAACGCAACAACTATACGAGTGGTCCGAAGTTCAATCTGAGCAATATTCATTCACGAAAAAATAACCAGACATTATTGACCTTCTGTTGTGCATTTCTTTTGTGTCAAATGTCTCTGTCTTCTCTTGATTGCTGACACATCTCGCTAGCGACAATTGACAAGCTGACTGGAGCGAACTCAATCAGCATTGTAAATCAACTATTTGGTACATTGCGTCAGCAATTAATTGGATTGCGTTTAGCCTACATCTGCTTTGGTAATGGAAGGGTTACAAAAAATTAATTTTGAATTTATTAACTTTGGTCAACATTTGCCCAAAATCTTCCAAATATGGTGGGATTAGCTTCCAGTCTAACCGGATGCAGCTGAATACTACTATTTGTTTTAAAACATAGATAATTATGTAAAATAGAGATTTAATAAAAAACCGACAAAGTGCGAGTCGAACTCGCGCACGAAGGTTTCCGTACCATTATTTATAAAAAGCAAGCCAAAAACCCACGAGCAAAAAAATCACTTTTTTGCATATAAGGAGCCCTCTTAAATATTTATTTTGAACTGTTTTTAGTATTTGTTGTTATAGCATCAACAGAAATACATAATCTATGGAAATTTCCTGGCTACCTATCACGGTTCATGAGATACAGCCTGGTGACAGACAGACGGACAGACGGACGGACGGGACCCTTCCCGTTTGACCCTTTGTGCACGCAACCCTAAAAACTACCCATACCTATCTAGGCCGCACGTTGGTGGTACAATATTGACCTGGGGCTCATCTAGCGCAGTCCGGAATTTGTGCAAGAGAAGAAGCCAGCTTACTAGTACACTAATTTACTCCCTACAGCTAACTGGTTAGTTACCATTAAAATGTTGATGTCTACTGTACGAAAAATCTGTTACAAAAAATGCGATCACATGGTTGGTCCCATAGTAAAACTCCTTAACTTTTACGAGTAAACATGGCGTCAAGCTGTACATTTCCAGTATAAGATGATCTGGCCGTGTATAGATTTCCCGTAAAATTAGTGATCTGCGTATATTGGTTTTGTATGGCTTGGTTGGTAACCGTGCGTACTACACGCCCTTACAGCATTGCCAGCATTTAACCAATCACCCAGTATTCCTAATCGGTAGAAAGCAATACGGGATCAAACACCTGAGGGTATTTTTAAAATTAATATCCGTACCTACGTTATATTTCTTTTTTAATTAATCCCATAAACCTAATCTCTTTCTAAACTAAAACAATAACGATTTCTCATTAAATACCGGGTCCTGCAGCAGGTGCAAATCGTTAGTTTACTAACAAAATGGCCGCACATCACTACGTTGTACTCACTGCGACAATTCAACTATACATTTCCAGTATAACATGACCTCACTTTGTACAGATTGCCCGTAGAATGAGAGATCCGCATGAACTGGTTTTGCTATAGCTTGTTTCGTCTCCGTGGGTACTCGTTGTACGCCTAACATAATGTTAGTAGTTGCCTCCGGCGAACTGAGGGCAGGCTTAATTGACACAAGACCGGTCGGGATAATTTCATTTCGTAAAACTGTTATTAACTTCGGTGTGGCTACCGCTGATGCCCGTAAAAGAATTATTGTCTTACGACTTTTATCGATACATTTTGATGACAAAGAAGTTATTTTGTTTACAAGACATTGTATCGATAAAATAAACGAAGTATTACCTGCATGGCGTGGTGGCGTTACTATGATGGCTATTAAAGATAACAGGTGGCCAACCATGACGTCTTAAAACATTATTGTTTTACTCTTTTTCTAGTGCGGGAAGGAAATGGCGCTAGACATCATGTATAGCTCCGTCTCTTTCCCACACTGGAATAAGAGTAAAACAATACTGCTTTAAGAGTAGTTTAAATAAATAATAAACTTTGCAATGGCATATATATAAATAAATATACACATAAATGTATACATATTCGTTGTATAAACATAATACGAGTAGCGATAAAATAAGCCGAATGAAACAAAAGAAAATCAGCTACGAACATCACTTTGTCTAAAACCACAATGAAGATGGTAATAGCAAAACAACAAAAGTTTAATTACAGAAGAGATACCAACACAAATGGTAATGAGTTAATTACTCAGATCTTAGTAACTACGGTAACCAACGTAAACGTAAGGGAGTCAGAGGAAACTAAGATGACCTAAGATAAAATCGAAGACAACAAGCCCAAATCGATCGAAACAAATGGATCCCAGCTCTAATTGAGTGTAATTTCCAAACTAATGGTCTTTTAGACAATCGGCACTCTTTGAGAGCTTAATTATGTTTATTCGAAACCATTAATTCGTGGACGAGTTCAGTTAATCGATCCGTTTCGAGTAGTTAAAGTACATTGGAAAGTTTTTAGACGATACGAAAGAGATTTGGGGAATTTAGAGATATTAGCGTTAAGTGCTGCCGTATTTGAGAAAATGATGACATTTCTTTTCATTGCTCGTAAAAATCTTCGATCTATTTAATAATAAGTATAAACATTTATCTGTGTTGATAAAAAATAACATGTGCATACAAAATGAGGCAGTTCTACTTCATTGATAACGTCATTTATCTTCTGTATTATAAAATTACAAGGCGAGATTTAAAATTATCGAGAAGAAAGAACATCCGAATAAGGGGTTAATAATCGGTTTAAATTCCAAATCGAGTCAAGGTACCGATTGTTGCGCCAGAACAAATTAGGAACCCAATTACGTGAAGTGACTTTGCAGTATAATAATCGATCAGAATGAAGAATTTAAGACCAGGTGCTACCGAAAAGGGCAACTGCCGAGACCCTCCATTGCGGAACGAATGGAGCATGTCAATCAATTTAATTAATCATTCTTACTGCTTCTAAGGAAATGATGTCGTAGAAAATTTGCCCAGAAGATGTTCTCACGAAAGTAATCGTGAGGTTTTTCCAAAAAATCTAAATCTATATATTCAAACGAGGCTGAGAATTAACTATTTTGAACGTCTTAAATTACTTATGCCGCGGTCCTTCAAAAACAACCGTCGCTCATCCTAGATTTATTTGGAGCTACTTAACTGTTGCAACTTGATCATCATTCAGTAGAACTTTACTTCGTTTCGTTGAGTAAAAAAAGCTTGGATTGAAATTCTGGTTCCTACCTTTAAGACTCCATATGAAATGGCCCTCAGATTCGAAGCCATAGATCCTGTTACTGGATACGTTTCCCATTTAAAGACTATTTAGGCATCGCATCGATAAAACTAGTTCACTCATGTTTAAAGGTGTTGTGACTACGGCGAGTTAGCTTTACTGTGGGTATTGAATGATCTATTCATTTGTCTATTGGAGTCTATATGTTGTTAGGAAACGCTGAACGATCGGCTTACTATTTTGTTTTATCATGATAGGTAATCATGTGATCATAGATGTCACTCTTTTCACCGTCTTCATAGTTCTGCCCTTATCCCAATTTGCGTAGCATGTCTTTTTCCATACGTCTTCTCTAGTAGTCATTATCTCATTAGTCACCCTCTTTCTAGCCAAAATATCTTTCCATAGTCAACCTATCATTTCTTCGATCCACAATAGTACATTTTTGTCATCTGCATATTCTTTTAAACCAACCAGTTATGCCTATTGGTGAATTGTCATTGCCAAGTTTTCATTTCACGAATCTTTTAGCTAGATATTGTAGCATTGTTCCTGAGTTGAGCCATTCATAATTCGACTCAGTAATCATCTCGTAATCTAGAACGATGTTTTCAATGCTCTTGCATAAATCGTACATGTATATCAGCATGGCAGACCGCATCGTATCTACGGGGACAATCACCCTACATTCCATGAATGCGGTGTCGCGGTCGCCGTGTAAGGCGATGCGCACATCGGCGCAGATTTGCGACACCCACACTAATGAAAATGAATACGATCTTATCTTGCTTTAATACGAAACTTAATTAAACTCGAAGCTTGCCGACGATTCTGACGTCAGCGTAGGTATAATACTTAAAATGAATTCATAATCATAATAAACCTTTAATATGCACACTGTTGTAGCACATGCCTGACCTCTGTGAAACATAGTGGGTCATAATGCAGTACACGCGCTCGGCTGACATTCTGAAGGTCCTGTTATGACCATGGAAGAAGGGGACTAAAACGTGGAGGCCTATCAGCAGTGTGTGATACAAGGATGCCAATGATGATGAAAAGCAATTGAATAATTTGACGGCGCTTGTGTTTAATTTTAAGTGCACACTCATCAGGATTCGACGAATAATAATTTGGCATATTGTTTCTGTGTAATCAAATAGCAGTTTTTTAAGGTTCCTACCTATCTAAATTGACACCCATTTCAATTTCAAATATATACCTATTGTGTTTCTAAATCGTTACCCATTTGGAGGTATTCAAATCGATATTGATTTTTGATCAAATCTAAATATAATCGATTTATTAATTAATCAAATTATACATAATGTCAATTAGATATGCAATCTAGAAATGTTAACGTTATTCATTATTATATCATCAGCAATTACCTTTGACATTGTCTGGTATTCTGTCTAGAGATTCCTATCTGTGACGCCACGTGTAGTTTTCAATTGTCAAGGCCTTTGAAGCTGGCCTGGCGACGGTGCGTAATGGGCTAGCTCACCGTCTGTCCGTCTTATGACGACAGGCCGTGTCGATGGCGCGTTCGTATTCCACACGCGCCTCAAGGAGATGTCGCGAAATCGGAAGGGGTCTGAGAGGGCCGATGCCTGCAAGGGCTACGGGACTGTTCGAAAAAGATACCGTGGCTATGGAAAACAAAGGGCTAAGAAGGAACATGGATGGGTTTTAGTCATATATTAGTTTTAGTCGTATAAGTCTGAAACTCCCTTCCGCTCCGCCCAGAGCAGGAGGGGTCATTTGATGATTTCCCATCCGTAAAAAAAGGCCTTAGAAGCTTCATTTATGTGTTATCCATGTATTAGTTTTGAAACCTATCGATGTCACAGGCTATTCTTCAATATCCGGATTGAAAGATCTTACCACAGGATTAGGATAACCTTAAAAAATCTTTTTTTTTTTTTTTTCAATTATTCATATCACTCTCTATAAGTACTAGCTTTTGGTTGCGACTTAGCTCCCCTTTAATTATGTACAAAAATCAACCCACAAGAACGTCGTATTCTGGAAAGAATCAGCTGCTTCTTACAAAAGTGCAGTACCTCACGATCAAAATGTATGGAACAGCAGGTTTTTTAGGGTTCCGTACCCAAAGGGTCAAACGGGACCCTATTACTGAGACATCCCTGTCCGTCTGTCCGTCTGTCTGTCACCAGGCTGTATTTCATGAACCGTGATAGTTAACCTGTCGAAATTTGTACAGATTGTATATTTCTGTTGATGCTATAACAACATTTTAATATTGAAAGGAGCAAAAAATTTTTTTTGCTCGTTTTTATAAATCATCGTACGGAATCCTTCGTGCGCGAGTCCGACTAGCAGTTGTTCGGTTTATACTGTCGTTTAATTTCTATGTATGGGGGGGGGGGGTCGTCGGTTTCCCTTTCATCCTGTATATTCCTACTCACCAAATCCGGCGACCCAGAAAATCTTTTCTTTCGTGAGCTCTCTGATGACTAACAATTTGGTGATGCTTACGGCTATATTCCTTGTGACCATTTATGACTTCAATACGGTGGTCAACATGAAGCCCTTACCCAATGTTTACGAGTGGAACATTCTGGGCTTATAGAACGTATGATCTTCATACTACGGAAGTTTACCGCATGACGTCATTGACAGGTGCATAGGGAATTCTGATTTCTTTGGTCACCTTGTACGAAAAACGTAATAGGTAGCAAAATATTGAAATATTATGTGGAGCTCATAGCTAAATAATTACAGCCGTACAGGTCGATCTTTAAGGTTAAGCCGTGCTTGCTGTGGTTGGTCCGTGGATGGGTGACCATAATTACATACCGAGTTTCCTCCGTGCCTCGGTAAGCACGTTAAGCCGTTGGTCCCGGCTTTTATTTGTAGATCTTTGACAGTTATTACAAGTAGTCAAAGCCAAAAGTCTGACATTCAGTCTTACAAAGGGGTTTCGTATTACTTAGTTACTGGGTTGTGAAGGTCAGATAGGCAGTCGCTTCATGTAAAATACTGGTGCTCAGCTGCATCCTGTTAGACTGGAAGCAGACCTCAAGATAGTTTGGGAAAAGGCTAGGCAGATGATGATATAATATATTTTGTCCTGTGTTCCTGTACTCCCGACCTAATTGGAGATGTTCTTCAGAAAAGTCAGGTGCGTAGTACTCTCAATCTTCGTGCTTGTATGACCAGATGTATGATCGTTGTAGGTGGCGTTCTGGTCTGTCTAACCCCATTGGAAAAAGCGTGAGTATAAGTATGCATGTGTTCCTGTATCCCATGTGCAACACTCGCCGCCTGACCGCCGTCGCGTACGGACGTGCCGCTACCTGCTCGCTATCAGTGTGTGTCATCGGTTCGTCGCTTCCCAGTGTCGTGACGTCATCAGTAGTCCCTCGACTACACCCCCGAACAGTTGCTGTCTTTTTATTAAGACAGCACTTGCTCATTTGCTTCGGATATTATTCCGATTTAACTTCCTTTGCCCCATCAGGGAAAAGTCCTCAGTTTCGAGGTTCTTGGTGGGAAACCTAACGGTGCCAACGAAACCGAGAGAGGGTGGTGACCCAATCCGCCCGCCTAACCCCTTCAGGGTCTAGGTGAAAAATTGGATTCCGTCGCGAACACATGTGCCGCCGATATACTGTGCTAGTGTTTCCCGTTTTAACAAGTTCCTGAAAGCAAGTTCCTAAGATTGGGGTTGGAGTTGCTACCAAACCAGGACCTTCGGACTGTGGCTGCGGGAAGGTTGAAACGGGTGAGTCGCTGACCCAGTAAATTCCCTACATAATTGTTCAAGGAATTAGGTTGCTAAGCGCGCTGAGCTTCACTCAAATGTCCGCTAACTTTTAGCCGATGAAATGTCGTCCCTCGACGAGACAGAAAAAGCCCTTTTGCGCTTTTTCTTGCGCATCGTTGCGACCAACTAGGGCATGTAATATCGGATGATTTTCGATTCCGGAACTGAGTTACGATACTACTGGTTCGATTTCGGAATTCCGGGATTGGTTCCGGAATTAGAAAAAAGTATAGGAAATATAAAAAAAAAAACTATAAATAGGCATTAACTTGGTTTGTTAAATCAAATCTTTATTTTAAAAACTAAATAAATCGACAAAACTCTTGACTGAGATCAATTAAACAGCCTTCTATTAGGTTTTTCTTAGTAAATATAACAAAAAATAAACAACTTTTCAATAATATACATTATAGCAAAATCAAAGTGTGCTAGCTATTTGCAATTGCAATGCAAATAGCTTATTAAATAACTAGGTATCTAAAAAAAATATAATGAATATAAGATTCAACAACTCGCAATGAATAAAATCAACAAGTTCTCCTCTTCTGAGATCATGAAAATAGATTAGAACAAAACTTAAACTTAAAAAACTCTAAACTTACGCTGTCGTATTTTTTGGAAATTGAGATCTGTAAATCAACTTATACCAAAAAAGAAATATAAAGTAAATAAGACAAGAATCACTTTTTCAAAAAAGATCGCTCTTCTTGATAAAGTGTTCTCAAGAGTATCAGGGCATCGTAACATTTTGTCTGAGAGCGAGCTTCGTAGGCGGTTACAAAAGTACCCGGCACACGAAAATACTCTTTCGCTCTGAACACTTGTGGGAAGAACACCTATAATATAATTGTATGCCTGTTTCAAATAAATACCACGTTCTCCACCATTATCGTACATGGCTTTCTCAACTTTTACGAATCCAGCAAGATCAAAATGTCGTTTTTGATTCGTGCGAGGTTCTTTGCATTTACTGAGTTCCTTATCCAGCTGTTCTTGCAGTGTTGTTTCATTGACTTCAGCTTCATCAACACCTATATCACAGACTTCGGCATCACCTTCATCGTTGATCTCACTTGAAACGGCGTTATCTTTGTACTTCAATAGTTGCAGCAAAGTAATAATCGTCTCTTCAATCTCCTCACTATTAGGTTTACGAAAAGTGTCATCATCGGTTTGTTTGAAGAAATCTTCTGAATCGTGCAAATAGTGCAAAACTCCAGCTAACAGCAGACGTCTTTGTTTGATCCGGTTTCTTAAGTTAGTTGCCAGTTTAGTACTCAGGAAACTGTTCTGTTCATCAAGTTTTTTAAGCATAAATCTTAATGCAGTATCAGCAGTGTAGAGAGTAGAGTCTCGTCTACACAAAGACAAAACAGCCAGTTTTACGACATTTAAACTTTGATGAATATTAGTCAGCGTTTGTACTTCCGCTTCTGAGAACGAAATGTCGGACTTCCAATCTATCAAGCTTTTGAATATAGAGTCCTTTATTCTGAGAAATACTCCAATCATATCTGACATGCTCGACCATCGCGTACGACAATCAAGTTGAAGCTGTATGTCTTTTCCATGTTCTTTTATGACATATTCTCTCAGTGAGTCTGCTTTGAGAGGAGATTAGCGCCGCTGACTGGTTGGCGAAATGGCGAACGAACGAAACGCAAGCGTCGATGGCGGCGATTTAAATTGAAACTTCGCGCGCGGTACGGTACATTTCGCAAGAGAGTACAAATATTATTGTGGTGATTTATCTTACAAATAATGATATGAGTATTGGATTGCGATATTTCCTTCAGTTCCGGAATTGTAATATCGTAAAAAATCATCCGAAATTCCGGAGTTACGAAATCTCGGAATTCCGGGATCCATGCCCTACGACCAACCCAAATTTTAAAAAATATGGGTCTGAAATTAATGCTATCCGGCAAACCAGTGATAACGTCACTGACTTCAGTGACGCACTGGAAAGCCCTTTGTCTCCGCCACCTGCCGACAGAGGCTTACCACCAGCCGTCGCCGCCGCGATTAAGGCTACACCAAGACCCATTGTTGTGAAACCCACTGTTTCACAAACAAAGGCCCAGCCCGCACCTGCGTCCATTGTTCCCGTTTCCGAGAACATGGACAAAGGCTTACCGCCAGCCGTCGCCGCCGCGATTCCGGCTAAACCGAGTCCCATTGTTTCGAAACCTTTTGTTTCGCAAACAAAGGATCAGTCCGAACCTGCGTCCATTGTTCCCGTTTCCGAGAACATGGACACAACTGAGCCAGTCTCCGACTCAGAGTCAATTTTAGACTCGTGTTCTGCCGCCTCGTCCTCTGAAGACGACTATCAAGTCGTCGGAAAGGGCAAGAGGAAGAAGGGCAAAAACTCCCAGGCCGCCATGGCTAAAAAGATCGTCGCGCTCCCTTCTGTCCCCTCTCCCGCGGCCTCCCGTCCCACCTCCCCGGTCCCCGTACCAACGTCCGCCGCTGCTCATACCAGCAGGCCAGCCAGCCCTAAGGCTCACCCTTCAGCCGCTTCTTCAAAGAAGCTGAAGCCCCCTCCCCCGCTGTTCATTCAGGACAAAGGGAAATGGACAGACGTGTCCAAAATGTGTGTTGAGCGCCGCATACAATATACAAGCGCAAAAAGCACACAACAGGGCATAAAAGTGGTGGTCCCTACGACCGCTGACTTCAGGGAACTAACCCGTCAGCTGATCGGAAGGCACATAGCCTTCCATACTTACTCCCTTCCAGAGGAGAAGCCCACCCGCGTGGTGATCAGGCGGATCCCGAAGGAGATATCCACGGAGGACATCCTAAATGACCTCCAAGGCAAGGACATCCCGGTCGCAGCCGTCCACCGCCTTCATAAGGCGAGAGGCGGAGCCCAGTACGATATGGTACTGGTCATCTGTGACCCAGTAGAAGGACACCACCCGATCTTCAAAGTGAAGTCGGTATGCTCCCTAACAGGCATCTCAATAGAGAAGCCTTACCGCTCAGCCGTAGTAGGGCAGTGCCACCGCTGCCAGCTGTACGGACACAGCCAAGCCAACTGCCATGCGCCGCACAGATGCGTAAAGTGTCTAGGCGACCATGGTACGGCCGACTGCCCCCGTCCCAAAGACAAATCGCTATGCACGGAGCCACCGAGCTGTGTGCTTTGCGGCCAGTCGGGCCACCCGGCTAACTACCGCGGCTGCCCGAAAGCCCCCAAAGGCTCCTCCTCTAAACTGGTGAAGCGTGCAAACGCCCGCCAGCAGAGAGAAAGCCCATCGGTGAGGCTACCAACTGCACAGATGCCGGAGAGACTCAGCCCTCAGAGGCCCTCTCCCTGGACCTCGCTGAACCACCAGAGAGCCTTCCCGGCACTCGGCAAAGCAAAGTCCAGCCCCATTCCCGGGCTATTAGATGCCCCTGTCCCCACTCCCGTGGGCCAAGCGAGCGCACCGGCGCCCGCTCGTCCCGCGCCTCCCGGCCCCGCGGCCGCGGTCTCCTCTCCTAACGTAACTTTAGAAACGTTAGCAAAGTTAGTCACCCCCGAAGCAGACCGCATGGCGGCAGATCTCAGGGAGGCTAACACTGACGGTGATAAGCTTAAAATTATCCTCAAGTCCCTAATCAAGTTAGGCGAAGCCTTCAGCGGCATTAATCTTTAATTTCAATGGATAATACGAGATTAACGTGTACCAAACCCCGATCCCTTAAATTAGGGTACTTTAATGCCAATGGCATTAGAGGCCAGCGTGATGAAATCGCCACCTTCCTCCGTGACCATCAAATTGATATCCTCCTCATACAGGAGACCTTCCTCAAGCCCAGTCACCGCGATCCGAGAATTGCCAACTATCGCATAGTTCGCAACGATCGGTCACGTTGCCACAAGGGCGGTACTCTAATCTATTATAGAAAAGAACTGCACTGCATCCCCTTAGATCCCCCTCCCATGGAGTCTCTACTCGAGACTTCAGTGTGTCGACTAGGCATGACCGGTCATCAACCGATCACTATCGCCTCCGCGTACATCCCTCCCGGCGGCACGTCCGAGGAGCACACTCTGTTCACCAAAGACCTTGCCGTCCTCTTCGGCTTGAGTGACTCCGTTATCATAGCGGGCGACCTCAACGCCAAACACCCCGCCTGGAACAGCACGACGACCTCTGCCAGAGGACGTCACGTGTATAACCTGGGTGAGTCCCTCAACTTCGATCCCATCGCTCCTATGGAGCACACTCACTATCCCCACGACCCCGACCAACGTCCGGACGTTCTCGACATAGCGCTACTCAAGAATGCCAACCTTAAGTTGCATTCCATCGAGACTTTACATGAGCTTAACTCAGACCATCGACCAGTGCTCATGCACTTAGTTCCCCGCTCGGGTCCCTCTGACCCCAGCCAGCCCCCGCCAACCCAAGTGATAACCGACTGGAGGAAAGTCAGCGAAAAGCTGAAATCCACCACGTCGTCTCACCTGGAGTCCATCCCCGGCCACATAGTCTCAGTCGCAGACACGACGGCCGCCATCAACTCATTTACAGAACACGTGCAATCCGTACTGAATGATTGCTCACGAGAAGTTCCAGCATTGAGCGATCAACGCTGGATACTACCCGCTGACGTACGTGAACTGATAACCGAGAAGAACGCGGCCATCCGTGCCTACAGCAACTTTCCCTGCGACGCGAACAAAGCTCACATGCGTCATTTACAGCGTGCTGTAAAGAAGCGCACTAGTGAGCATCGTTCAGATCAATGGGACAAGACGCTTAGCGAGCTTGAGCCTACCCACCTAGCCTTCTGGCAGCTGCAACGCAAGTTGCGCTCCACCGAAGAGGCTTCGATGCCTCCCCTCACGCGACCCGATAAGAGCGTTGCATTCGACGACTCTGAGAAGGCCGAATGCCTAGCAGAGAGCCTAGAGTCCCAGTGCTCCCCCAGCTCTCAACCAGTAGACAAGCGACATCTCGATGAGGTAAACGCATTCGTCGAACGTAGAGCCGCCCTACCCCCTGTAGAAGACCCAGATGATCCTCTGCCTCCGGTCACAGCTGACGAAGTGCAAGACATCATTAATAAGCTTCAACCGCGCAAAGCACCCGGCTCCGACGGAATCACCAATAGGGTGTTTAAACTCCTCCCCGCTCAGCTCGTCGTGTTAATGGCGGCCATCTTCAATGGCGCCCTGAGCAACAACGCTTTTCCCCAAATATGGAAAGAGGCCACTGTCATCGGTTTCGCCAAGCCAGGCAAACCCAAGTCTGAGCCCTCGAGCTACAGACCTATCAGTCTCCTGAACGCACTCGGCAAAATCTACGAGAGACTCATTTATAAGCGACTCAAAGACTTCGCCGAGGCTAAGAGTCTCATCCCCAACGAGCAGTTCGGCTTCAGAACCGGACACTCTTGCATTCAACAGGCCCATCGCATCGTAGAGCACTTGAGCGCTGGCTTCCAGCGTGGAGCGATGACGGGTGTGTTGTACTTCGACATAGCAAAGGCTTTCGACAAAGTCTGGCACAACGGCTTATTATATAAGCTGTACAAACTGGGAGTGCCGGACCGTCTCGTGCTCATCTTACGAGACTTTCTGTCGGATCGCACCTTCCGCTATCGCATCGGGAAGGCACTGTCTTCTCCCCACCCCATTAGAGCAGGAGTCCCACAGCCCACAGGGCTCCGTCGTCTCTCCCCTTATCTTTACTCTGTTCACCAGTGACATCCCCAAGAGCAAGAAGGCTCAGTTAGCCCTGTTCGCGGACGACACGGCCATTTATTACACTGGCCGCAGTCACGACGCTATCTATAGCACCCTCCAAACCTCAGCCAACGTCTTAGGCGCTTGGTTCCGGAAATGGAGAATCGAGGTGAACCCCGACAAGAGCCAGGCAGTTCTTTACTCTAAACAGCGTAAAATTAAGCCACCCGCGCTCAGCCCGATCACTATGTACGGTAAGCCTATCCCTTGGGAGAAGCAAGCCAAGTACTTAGGAGTCATACTTGACAACCACTTGTCTTTCGCGGCGCACATCAAAGCAGCTCGCGACCGAGCTGCGTTTGCTATGGGTAGGCTTCATTTCATGATTTCGGCAAAAAGCAAGTTGTCACTCAAGTGCAAATTGCGCCTTTATACCGCGGTGATCCGCCCCATTATGACGTACGCTTGCGTCGTGTACGCTCACACCAAGCCTAAGTACATCCATAGGATGCAAATTTTACAGAACCGGTTCTTACGTAGAGTCACGGGAGCCCCTTTTTATGTCCGTAATGACCGTCTACACGTAGACCTTAGAATGCCCACCGTCCTTCAGTTTATGAAACGCCTTTCGAAGCGTTTCTTCGATAACGCCATTAAACACCGTAATCCCCTGATCGCAGCGGCCGCCCGTTACGAACCCTCGCGCATTAGTACAGTACGCCGTCCTAGGCATACCCTTGTCACTCCAGATGATGCTATCACCCTCCTCCAGGAGAGTAGCAAAGAGACTAGCACTCTTAAAAAGTTCCGCCTCAAACCGCCGTCTTTCCGACCTCGCCGTCGAGGTCCGTCGCGACGTCCCGGTCCATGCCCTCCCCGACCCTCGCTCGAGCCAGCCCGCGATGCTGTGCCAGTAGTTTTAAATCAGCCCCTAAATAATGATACCATTCAGATCCAGCCTGTCCCCATGCAGTCCTCCCCCAGCGACGCCCTAAGCCGAGGTTCGTACCCCACAGGGGGTGCCCTTAGCGTGCAGTCGCTTAGTTTGTAAGTTTTTATGCCCTGGCTGGAGGCCTTACTCTAAAGGCACCCACAGGATAGTCCGGTTAAGCAGACGACAACCTCATAGGTTGAACTGCGAGATGCCATTCAAAAAAAAAAAAAAAAAAAGTATCCCATGTGCCCATGTAGGCATATCTAAAGGGTGTAAAACTACTCTTAACGAAGCCGAAAGGCACTGGTTCTCCCTGTCATTGTGATATTTTTTTTTGTTCTACACCATACCTTCTAGTTACGGAGATATTTGGGGTCAAAGTTCCAACTTTTTGACAAGTATTTTTTTAAATACAAGTTTTTAATGTAAGATTTTTAAACACCTCCACGACCCCCGTGCTATTCAATCCGTCCATCAGCACAATGTTTTGAGTGCGTTACATTGAGTTCTACCACAAAACATGATTTTTCAACCCCCAAAAAAAAGTCGTTTCCCAGCAATAATTTTTGCGTTACTTAGTTTCATGTACAGAATGCGTGGTTGACGGCTTCGTGATGAAGTGATTTACACGGTGTATACTCGTACTATGATATTTTAAGCTGAAGAGTTAGTTTGCTTGCTTGAATGCGCTAATATCAGGAACTGCTGGTCCGATTTGAAAAATCCTTCAGCGCTAGATAGCCCATTTATCGAGGAAGGCAATAGGCTATATATCATCACGCTACAACCAATAAGAGCGGAGCAGCAATGAAAAATATTGCGAAAACGAGGAATATGTGACGCTGACGAAGTTGCCCGGGACAGCTAATGTGAAATAAAATAGTTTGATTTTGATTTGGATCTTTAAAAATGTTCTTACAAATTAAATCCAATCCCAGTATGCAAAGTATTTCAAGAAGACCACTTTATTATAAAGAAAACCCGGGACGTAAGCCCGACGTCCGTAGGAATTATTACTTAACTTTATTTGTGCAGCTGCCTTTAAACTAGTGCACAAGAAAGAACATTTGTTTTTTTACAATGACAGACGTGAATTTAGTACTTTATTTTCTTCTTCGTCTTCATTATGGCACTGTCTCATTTATTTTCGAAATATTTATTAGAAATTCGCTGTTGGTAATTATTTGCTCAACATTGTTTTTTTTTTAAGATCATACCTAAACTGTAATTACTTAAATTACTTAGCATGAAATGATAAATCATTTCATGCTAAGTAATTTAAGTACCAACTAACCAAACTTTGAGGGTTGAAGATTTTCGTTAGCAGTCCTTATTGGTCGAAAATTTCAAAATGAATGGAACAGCAGACTTTTTTTAATGGAATGAAAGCAGTAGGTACCAACATTTTTCTAGACTTAAGAATCATGTAGGTACTGATTCCATGAAATAAGCTTGTGGCACGATTCCTTAAACTGTGTACCAATATTTTTGTCTCATTTTTGTGTAACGGCACGGTTGACGCAGCAGTTGAGTGATTGAGTGCTGCGCTGCGTGACTCGGGTTTGATTCCCGCACGGAACAAAATTTTTATGACCAGCAGGTAGTGGTTCCGGGTCTGGCTGTTTGTGTATGTGAGTTTAAATGTTTGTAAGCGGACCCACGATACAGGAGAAATTCCTAGTGACCATGATGATCCTGATGTAGGTATGGTGTGTTCCAGTCAAAGTAGGTACGAGGGTTGAAGTTGGAACGTGTGGTTTCACGCTAGTCCATTTTGAGTCTTACTGCCATGTGAGAGATTCCGTGACATAGTCAATAGCTGGGTTGTTGTGTGTTCTCCACAAATGGAATATAATGTCTATAGTAACCACGATCTGCTAGCAGTTACAGACATTAACCATGGTGTAGCTATGGAAAGTGACAAAAAGACTCAAGTAAATATTTTAAAATTGTTTATTTTATAAACAACTTATTTTACAAACAATGTCATAACACTTGACTGTAGAGACCTTTAAATACAACATTTATATTATACATATAACTACACAAAAGAATATTCTAATATCACAGATTTCTTATAGACATTACAATTTGTATACAGAAACAATATATACATTTTGTTAAAAGTAAACACTATCGTCAATTTTTACAGTTTATACTCTACATACACTCTTGTCTTCTTCCTATGTAAAACTAATATCACAACCTAAACTATGTCATAAAAATCTTCAAAAAATATTTTATTTTATAAATCTGTTAATTTTTCAATATGAATATTAGACTTTTTATTGCACTTTTGCGTTCTATGGAAGATTAAATGAAAATGTCCGTCAATTCTTTGTTTTTCAAACAGTATACAATTTCTATCCTTTCATCATAAAGATTTTGATGTTATCTAGGACAGAACTTAAAGTGTGGAAATAAGAAGCAATGCAGCGACAGGAACCTGTAACAAAAAGGCTATTATCAACAAACTTTCAAAAATACTTAGCTAGAACGAAGACCTTCTCGAGAGACTAATAAAATTCCTGGTTTATAACAAGTAAATATGTATAAGGTATGATCGTTATTTCTTAATAAAGTTAGCCAGTCTAGTTACGCTTTAATTTGTAACTTACTCAATTCAAATCACAAGTTAAATTGGGATCCTGGCAGCAAGAAAATCATGTTTACCATAAGATATAATATATAACTGGAAGTCTTATTTCGACATCAAAATGTATCGGTAAGCTAGTGTTTCTTACCTAGTAGGATCATATCTCGTGTCAAATCCAGGCACATTGATGACATTCATATTGTCCTTCGGTCCCGAGTAGCTAAAGGAGATTTGATCCCGAAACGTTTCCACAGGCAGCAACTTCATTTGTTCCAAATGAGAATGGAACTCCGGTACTAGAGTCAAATTGTTCTTCACCACATGCTCTGCAAACCAATGAGAGAATTCTTTATCATATGATACTAAGTTACCACGAAATGCTAGTAACAATAGCATTGAAAAATTCTCACCTATTATAAACCCCATGGTGACGTCATCTGGTAATCGTATGCCTTCACAAACACTGATGAATCTGCCTCCACTGCAACAAAGATAAATGTTGATACCACATCTCGGAGATAATATAGAAATTGAAATATTTTTGCCTAAAGCAAATTCAAATCGAAAACAGCCATTTGGGTTCTGTTCTATTAAATTTTATTTTATTTGGTAAGAATGTTTTGTTTCATTTAACGAAGTTAAATAGTTTTATAATGTTTTAATTAGAAACTTTAAATCACTAACCTTGCAACAGGTAACATTTTCAAAGCCAAACTTCTGCTTATGCAAAATCCGGCACCGCCCGTGGCGAACCAAAATGAGAACATCAGCTGAAACAAATTAAACTTTTATAACAAACTTATTAAATCAATTCCGTTAAATGCCGTCCCATTTATCATAATTATGTCAGAAGGAAAATTGTTTATGTTTTACCCTTTCAGTAGGCTTGTTGAATATGTCCAGCGGTTTGTTGACAGATGGCCGTCCCAAGTACCACTCTTGCTGATGGTTGTATCTCTGCAGGATGGTGACCAAGCGAGGCACGTTTACGTAGTTGTCATCGTCGAAATGACAGAACCACCTGTATCAAACAAAAAAAAACCAATTAAAATTCTACTCAAGTACTTCGATACAAAGACGCATTGAAGACCATCAATACCGTAGACAGAAGACATTATAAAAACGAACGATTATTACGCGTGTTTCAAAAATAAAGACGACGATGAACGAAAAAATTGGTTCCATTATTAACGCCCATAAAAGTAATCGACAATTTCAACGATCGCCAAATGAGTATCTACCCGAAAACGCCAATTAACCAGCTGCAACCAGAATCGTTGAAGGAAATATAATTAATTATAATTGCGAATATACAGAGTGTTTATAAAGTCGTACGAACAAGAATTTTGCATCAGGTGCCAATAATTAGCGTTGCAGTGTAATTTACTGACATTACGCTTGGCGGCGAATAACAGGAGCTGCGTGTACGCAATCCGTGACCACATATTGCAATATGGCGTACGACAAATGAACGCCACTCGACAACTTATAATCTGGATCAGGTTTCTTGCATATCGTGTTTAGCATTTGCGAAATGGGATCGGCCGACGTGTATTTCTTGCAAGACAGCTGTTTAATTGCAGATCGAGACTATTTATTATCCGCGGACCTAAGCTTAAGTATGTTATTAACCGAGCAAAACCGAACGAATTACTTATTGCTATGTTATTTCCATTTCCGCCCATAATTGCTGTTAGGTTCAGACTGTACATAATTTACGACTGCTATGCTTTTATGACTGCTATAGGTGCTAGAGGTAGGTCTTAGATAATTTTTATGAAAAATTGTGCAAAACAAATATTAAAATACCGTGGTATTTATAGGACTGCGGCAAGTTTTTCAGTGCATTTTATTATGAAATATGACTACGATTGGGTTTGGTTTTAAGAGACAAAAACATGTCGTATTTTGGGAGACCTGCCTAAAAGCTTTGTTCTTGTTCATAACTCAAATGAGACACCCAATCATTACTTAATTAAACAAATAACTTGTGAACAGATATAACTCAAACATTTCACAACTAAGCCCTCAATAAAAACGACTCTAAAATGGAAATTGCATTGGTAAGAACGCAATAAATACCATCGAGATTAAAGGCGGAAACACACTTACGTGTCGTGGCGTGTCGTGACGCAATCGGTTTCATACATTTAATATGGTTAGGGACATATTTGCATGGCGTGTCGTGTCGCAACGATGTATGAAACCGATAGCTTCAGGAGGGCTACTCTCTTTCTCCGAAACGTTACTTCGGCAACGAACGAAAATTAAACGTAGTTACGTTTGTGACCCTACTCTACATAATTTGCGGACGCACACAAGAAATTCGAATTCACAGACAACAAATGTATTGAGTGTTATTGTGTGCATCCGCAAATTATATAGAGTAGGGTCACAAACGTAACTACGTTTAATTTTCGTTCGTTGCCGAAGTTACGTTTCGGAGAAAAAGAGTAGCCCACCTGGCGCGTCACGACACGCCACAACACGTGGGTGTGTTTCCGCCTTAACATCTGACCGGTTGTTCGTGGATGGAGCTGCCAGACAAAAATATTTACAAGTAACACACAGACGAAAATTTTGCTAAAGAAGTGAAATAACCAGAAATTAACGGTAATACGTAATTAGACTAGACTAGGGAAATAGAAACATAAAGAAAGAAAATAGAAGGCAAACTAACCAAAACAAATTACATGAGTAAGGGAGGCATTAAGGTAAGTAACAAAAAAGGCTTAGCAGCCGAAAGAAAAAGACACAATCATAACCCTCATTTTGGAAAAGCCGAACAGTAGATCATAACCAATTCCGTTTACGCAAAAGACAAAAGGTCCCTTCGTGACTACCAATTTAATACGTAACAATACACCGTTTGACGTATCCAGTGAAGCCTACACCGCTAACGTACGATAATCCTATTACAGTCCACCTGGGACCAATAAAGAGCTGTTCGATTCCTAACCGCTCGTATATTTGGATGTTTTAGTATGTCATTCCTGGGTTTTGAAGTAAAAACGTGTAAGTCCCTAGATATGACATAAGTAGCCTTTTATTGTATGATACCTTTATACCTTTCGGCCATAATTTTTGCTGCATCTGAAAACTTTTTAAATTTTCACATGAAGCTTCGTCAGTGCCTTAATTATGTCATCAAAAGTCCTTAAAATGATGTTACGTTAAAGAAAGAAAAATCAGACTGTACTTTGTTAAATCTGCAGAACGTACTCGACGTGCTAATTAACAAATCGGTAACTCAAAGTAAATAAAATATACTTCAGGAAACGCTCTTGCAATTACAACAAATCTACTACGTGTCATGGTATCCTTCTCAACATAAAATCAAACGATCTCATTGACCTTGCGACTGTTACAGCCTCCGCATTAAGCCCATTTCATTTGTTCCGGAAGAACTGCCTACAAAAGATCACCGCATCGGACGTTTATTACGAAAGGTTCAGACTCAGTTTTATGGACAAATTGATGCGTAGGCAAAGAAAATTAATAGGCGCAAGTAACGAGACTTCAGCGACACGTTACAAAGGCTTTTGTTACAACAGTAAAGTCCATGAATAGAGTATTACAATTCATGCCGAAGAGATTGTTAGGCGGCGTATAATTAATGGCTTCATCATCGATTATACCCATTAAATGTCTATTCCGACCGGAAACGTTCAATTACTCTCTGTATTTGTACAGGCTTATGGGAAATTGTTGTGGGATTCATTATTCAAACAATTTGAATATGCCTCCAAATTGGGAATAAATAATAACAATAATTGTAGCAAACTTTTATGGGTACAGTTATTTACATTTTATTTAAGTACGTGATGAGTATGTCCAGCTATGGACTGTGATAAACAGAGTTGATTGATAAATTACGACACTGATATGTTTTGGAAACAAGGTCGTTATTGATGAGCCAACTACAACTAATGAGGTAAAGGAACATTTCCTGTAACTACACTACACGGTGGCTAGGCTAGCAATGCCAAAGAATGAGGTTCATTGTGCCGGTAATGACAACCAAAATGGACCTCTTATGTACCTAATTCTTGAAAATACTCGCCCGTTTAGACATACAAGCGGAGGCGCAAGAAATACAACATTGATGATACCCAATGTATTGAAATGTGATACTAATGCGTTTGGGGTTGCACTTCAAAACACAACTGTGGGAATAAAGCAAGAAGTTTCAACAAAAACATTAGTCGGTTCTGAGTAAACGCGTGAAAATTATTGTGAGCCCAAAATAATATTGGATTTGCTCTTGAAAAACCATTAACGTTTGTTGTTTGTGTTTGAGCGTTGAGCTTCGTTGGTGACGCTGTTGTCTACTGATTATAAAGGCTTCGACATGCTCTGGGTTTAGTGAAACAATCTTCGTTCAAATGGCCATACATATTTAAAAAAAAACAACTGCGCTCTTACGATTCCTTTCTATAAGTGCAAACAGTTGTCAACGTCTGATATGGACTGGAGAAAAAACGTACATTTCCTATTTCAGAGACGGCACAAACGGGAGGAATTTTAATCTGCTTTCAAAATTGCTTCATGTTTTTCCTAAAAATGTTCTTTAGCAGTGCAGTCGGACGTTATAAAATGTCGTGAGCGAACATATTTTCATTCTAGATTCTCTCTTTAGTAATAAAATAGAATATTCGACAAGTTATTTTGAGTAAAACGGAAAAGCTGTCGTTAACCATAATACGATCATTAGAGTCTTTAGAGTCGTCGAACTTTGTTTTGTTCAATATTTAAACAGACAGCGTTGCTTCTAAAAACAGAAGTTAAGAGCGTTTTGTTTTTAGTGAAAACAAAAACTTACTCACTGCGGCTTCTAACTAACTATGCGGTTTAGAAAAACTTTGAACTACGCCCGTTTTATTAGAAAAATATTGAAGGAGTTTAGAATGCCGCTGTGTTTTATGTTTGTCAACTTAATCGTTTTTTGTTTTCTGTTTAGCTTATTAGTAGTGAGAAAAACTTTTGTTATTTGTTCGGACTAAATTGCAGCAAAAATATTGGATTTACTGAACACGTTTTCATAATTATTAAAAAAACGATTACCATCCACTCCAATTTTATTTTTCTTGATAATGACTTGACAAGCATTCTAAAATACAAGGTGTTTTTTTGCATCCTGGTCAAAATTCAGGAGGTTGTCACAAAAGACTTATATAATCAATTAAAATTACGGTAACTAGTTAATCATTAATAAACGCTGTTTTTTTTTATATGTTTAAGTTTGTCAGTATTTCAGAATAACACCCTTAACATGATTTTGGGGAAAAAAAATGATCAAGTAAACGTTTGAGATTGTTTGTATATGTGGAAGCGTGGTTATAGAGCCGAGAATCAGACGGCTCGCGTTTAAAACACGGGTGGTTCACACTTACCGATTTTCATTAAAAGAAAAAAAAGAAAAAAAATCCCAACCCATTTTATTATTGATTCGGGACGAGAATCATTAGCATAATTACCTCCTTGAATTTGACGAGATTCAAAACAACACCTTGTATAACCTAGATTAGTCTTTGAGTCAGGAGGTCCTCTTGAATTACGATTTCCGCTCTTCGTCGGGCAGTGAGTGCTATTTTCCTGCATCTAATTTACGTGCAACGATTTGTTCAATAGGATTGTTTGCATGACTGAAGATATTTTACGTCCATTGTCGAGACTTAATTCTGTTGGTTTATGACTGACTCGGTGTTAATTCTTTATTAGATATCTCTTCTCTTTTGCGATTTCTTCTCATTATAGTTGATTCTCATTATTAATGGAGTCTTTTCATTAAGGTGTCATTAGACTTTTAACATCTTCATAATATATTTTTCTCTCGAATGATTTTTAATTACACCACAACAATAATTTCAAGTCTCTAACATGAATAAATTAACTTGTTGAAACAAGGGTTAAGGCTGTAACGAAATTCTCATCTCAATTCTACCTAATTTGCAGAATAAACGGTGCGTGAGATCTCGTATGTAAAGTACCTTCAGATAATTGTAGCTTAGCATCTAAATTTATAATTACAGTTCTGATTAATTCACATCCATCACTCGTATGATTTGAGTAACAAACGTTATTTTGATTGCGTTATAATTGCTGAGATGTGTCGCTGTGATGGTCTGAGTGATGCGGTATGGCATACCATAATTATAGATGATAAATTCTACGGTATAAAACTGCAGGGATAAAGGATTGTTATTTTTCTCAAGTACTGAGAAGACGCTTTTGTTTTCGAAATGATGATCATTAGCATATGCCTTGTCAAGGAAGCCGCTTACTCTTAATGAAATTAATTGCTTAATTGTATAATGTAATTCTCGGAATTCATTGTTTGTTGGATTAATACTACGTTAGTAAGTAATAAAGCTCGTAGTTAAAAACTTTGCAGCAAAACAATCTTTCTTTAGTTTTACCGAAAACGATAAACTTTTGGTAGAAGAACCGTCAACTTCAATATTAAATCATGGATTAGTTTTATCTTTTATGAATAGAAGCAGGGGAATGCCCATCAATATGATCGGATCCCTGCAAACGCTAGATAAAAGAATATTACTATTTGCTGTCATAAAAGAATATTACTTGCTCAGGACTTAAAGATTTGCGTCCACTAAGAAAACAATCTCCACAAACTATCGGACAAACACGCTTATCTTGTTAAACTTTCGAACACGTCTACGATAAATAAATCTATCGCCAATTTTTCCTCAGAATATAACCCTTATCCACCAAAGAATAAGAACATTTATAAAATTATAATAACACTTGAAATTTTTATCTTTGTTTGCCATCTATAGATTAGCTCTTGTGTCCAACAAAATAAGAGCTAAAATACCATAAATTAAATCTAGAAAAGTTTCAGAAATTGATACTCACTTTTTACCACTATCGAGGAAATGGTCGTATTCCACGGACGTTTTACAGCATAGATGTTTTCGCTGGTGCGAGTCGGAACAGTTCGTGTTTACCATGTGCCCGTCTGTAAACAAGGGCTCTTATTACAACAGGGTAAGGTCTTCAATGCTGTAAATATTTTGGGGTTGTGTTTGGTAATAATGTTATTGGAGTTTGAAAAAGTTTTGACTTACTTGTTTGGCGTTGATGTTGCGGGTTATCTGTGTCCGTGAAAAACCATGTCTGTAACAAAAAAAAAAATATTTAGTAAGTTATTTGTATCAATTAATTTCGATCGAGAATCACTATTGAAGAATTATTTTTAACAACCCAACGTACAAGTCTATTAGCAAAGATAAAAGACAAACTACAAGGATTACATACTCGTATTTTTGCACTAAGTGCACTACGACGAAAAAACCGAGATACTGAGGTACCGAGGTTTTTTTATTTGCTAGCACAAATCATCACCAGCCTATATTGTTCCCACTGCTGGGACGCAGGCCTCCTCTCTATGCGAGGAAGTGGGCTGTAATCCACCACGCGGGCCCAGTGCGGGTTGGTAGATGTCACATGTCTTCGAAATTTTTAGTTCTAGAACATGCCGGTTTCCTCACGATGTTTTCCTTCACCGTTTTTGAGGGCAGCGGTGGTGAAATAAATTACACAAAGTAATGCGCCTGCCTGGGTTCGAACCTACGACTTACTGCTCGTAAGTCGGGGCTGCTACCACTGGGCCACCGCTGCTCTCCTACCACTGGGCCACCGCTGCTAGCACAAATGCTTCTCCCGAAATACTTCTGAATCATCTACGGAAATCTAAAGGAAATCCAGTGATACAAGATTTGACGTAAACAAAAAGACACATAGTAAAACTCTAAAACCAAATAACTACACAAAAACTTTAACACAAGTTCATCATCATCATATCAGCCGTAGGACGTCCACTGCTGGACATAGGCCTCCCCCATGGATTTCCAACAGGACCGGTTGGAAGCGGCCTGCGCCCAGCGTCTTCCGGCTACCTTGACTAGGTCGTCGGTCCACCTAGCTGGTGGACGTCCTACGCTGCGCTTGCCGGTCCGCGGTCTCCACTCCAGGACCTTCCGGCCCCATCGGCCACTAGTAACACAAGTTAATCTCAAGCAATAAAAACGGAACGACAATAAAAATATACATTGACGGTTTTTTATAACCGTACAACGATAGAATATCAAAGTCGCATATTTTCTTAACACCTAAATAAATACTAATTCCCTACAGAATGATGCATCCGTTGAGTCAACATTGAATTGAAATTCAAGAGTCAATACATTCAAAGTTTGTTTAGGAACTAAACCATGATAGGTGTTCCGCGAATTTCTGCTTAAAATTTAGACCACCAAGTGTTGTTTGTCTGTTCAGCGATTTAGAAGTTGACGTTGCGTTTGAATGAGCATTATAAACATAATATAACATCTCGACTGTCCTATAGTCCCCGAAGGATTAAGCAGAAGTGTATACATACATGCACTTTTCGTCAACTATGTTTAAGTCCTTTGTAATAGGGGCGAGCCTATTATCAACAACCGTGTACTTAACCTGACTCGCACTGTGAAAATCCTAATGAAAAAGACCAACAAAATAAGCCCGACCTGGAAATTTAAACCAGGAAAAAATACTCACCAGAACAGCTAAATTTATACAAAAAGCTGTACATTAATAAATATGCATCCAATAATTTAAAAATCCATGTAAATAATATTTCAAGTTGATTTCATTGTCGTTGAGGTAGAAAATTAAAGCGTCACTCGAGTCAAGATTCTCATGAGTCAAAGTGCATTTTAAATACTTACCGATATTTTAATAAGCATTTCGTAAATGAGTGGGTTCTTACTACCTATTACTTATTTAATGAGGTAAAAGGTAGTGGATACCTATTTGAGTTTATTTGGTTTATAGCCTTTCAATCTATGCGTTTGTAAGCAATTTAAAAATCTACATACAACTGTCCCTTATAAGTTTTTTGAAAAGTCATCGTAGTTAAAAACGTCATTATAATATTCATAATCATGATTTATAAATGATCATCAAGTTTCCATAAAGCCAGTGGCAATGATAAAATCAAACATTAAATGAATAATTTGATCAGTAAGTAATCGTTTAAAATGTGAAACGAAACCTAAATGATTATCATCTGTCATTTTAATTTGACCGATTCATTGAAAACCGTTTGAATACTATTTCTGTAAGGTAACTACGAAAATACAGTTTTAACTATTGAGTGTTTTAGATACTTTGTTTTATCATAGTGATTGTGTTATTATATGCTTTAGTTCGCTAGCTTTGCTTACCAAATCTTTACTACCGGCTTAAAATGGTTATTGAGGTTGTAACGGCACTACAAAAAGTACTTCAGAAACTTGGTACAGAAATTACTACAACGCCATCTATGTCACAAATGAAGAACGCGTTTTTATTCTAAATTGCGCTAATTAATTATGTTATACACGACTTAGGAGTATATAGAAAAACCCGATATAGAACTGCTGAGCATTAGCCCACCAAACACAAAAGCCTTCTGGTCGATGGATCCTCCCTTTTCTATGGGTGATGAAGAACTTTGCACCATGCTCTTCATACCCATAAAGGCCATTTTTAGGGTTCCGTACCCAAAGGATCAAACGGGACCCTATTGCTGAGACTTCACTGTCCGTCCGTCTGTCACCAGGCTGTATCTCATGAACCGTGATAGTTAGCCAGTTGAAATTTCTACAGATTATGTATTACTTGCCGCTATAACAACAAATACTAAAAACAGAATAAAATAAATATTTAGGGGCTTCCCTTCATGCGCGAGTCCGCCTCGCACTTGGCCGTTTTTTTTTATAAATAGTGGTACAGAACCCTTCGTGCGCGAGTCCGACTCGCCCTTGGCCGGTTTTTTATAAATAATGGTACGGAATCCTTCGTGCGCGAGTCCGACTCGCACTTGGCCGGCCTTTTTAATCCTTATTTCTCCTATGTATACGTATAGGATGGGATATGGGAGTGATATGACGATAGCACAAAATAGCTGTTGAACACAAAAGACAACTTCCAAAATAAGTTTTTCAGTCAATATTACAAGCAAACACACTACCATAATTTGAGCAGAGGTTAACTTGTCAATCAAATACAATCAAAACCAGGTGTCCCTAGATTTCCAAAGCCATATAAAATGAAACACAATGAAAATGATTCGTCGTTCGCCACACACTGGCGGTCGACCCGGTCTATATTTAGTTAGAGTACAATGCTCAGAATTGCTCAGTCGTTGTACTGATAACTTCAATAAAGGCCTTGCTTAACAAAGGACGGTAATAGGGCGTATTTTGTTGTAACAGCCTGTGTTTCTAAAGCTGGGAACAGACTTTAGTACAAACATTAATTAGGACCTGTGTCTAAGTAAAATTGTCTATCGTAAATCTGATGACATGTGTTCTTGTTTTGTTAACAATTTACTGTATTTTATTGATTTAGAGAATTTAAATGAGCAAGTCTAGAAACACCTAACCCATTCGTTCCGCTTGATTAACGATATCTATAGCCTTTAAATAGACTCCGGACCACGGTTGGTCGCCTCAAGGAAAACCTGCTCAGGTCGAGATTCATTGATGACTCGATCCTGGACTGTAAATGTGGTGCTGTTCCACAAACGATGGGGTGCACTTAATGTCGTATCCTGCGTGTCCTGCTGTTTGTTCATTACAGGAACTAATGGACGCTACAGAGAGTGCCAAACTAGTGGCTAAGTTCTAGGCCGACACAGTTTGGATTGCCATCGACATTCTAAGATTCGTTGATGATGAATCAAGATCTGAAAGACGTCTAAGAGAGACACGTTAAAGTCTACAATAGGTAAAATCTATAATAATATAAATAAAGATAAAGTCTATAATATATAATAAATATAATATTATAAAGCTGAAAAGTTTGGTTGTTCAGTTAAACGCGCAAATCTCGGTGAGTACTGGTTCGAATTGAAAAATCATTTAAGTGTAGGATGGCTCATATATTGAGGAAGGCTATAGGCTATGCGGCGGCGACCTCTCGCGTCCGGCCCTGGTTCAATCCATGGTCTCGAGAGGGAATGGGATGCCGTCTCTTCCTTCTGCGAAGCAGTCATGCTAGCGAAGGAGGTGGCGGAACGTGAGAGGGAGAGAACCTCACGTCCCAGCCGCCGTGGGAGACGCCCCGGGCATCGGGGGGCAACCAGTGGCCCCCGGCCACCGTAGGCGCGAGCCTGTGGACGGTGAGTAATGGGCTAGCTCATCGTCCGTCCGTCTCATGACGACAGGCCGTGTCGATGGCGCGTACGTGTTCCACGCGCGCCTCAAGGAGATGTCAGCAAACCGGAAGGGCTGCGGGTTGTTCGAAAGAGATACCGCGGCCCTGGAACACAAAGGGCTAAGAAGGAAAATGGGTGGGTTTTAGTCAGTCAAGTCTGACACTCCCTCCCGCTCCGCCCAGAGCGCGAGAAGTCATTTGATGATATCCCATCCGTAAAAAAAAAAAAAACGCTATAGGCTATAACATCACGCTACGCACAATGAGAGGGGAGCATCAATGTGACGCAGAAGAGTTTCGAAGGTCAGCTCAGTCACCACATAATTATGTCTATGTTACTAGAAGTCCGTGTAATGGCTTAGGTTACTGTAAACGCTGGGTAACAGAACATGCAGAGTTTTCAGTGTTAAGTGCCAATAAAATTTGCTCCCATCAAGGCAAATTCTGGCACTGAAAATAATATCTACGAGCATAAGAGTATGTGGGTGTTACACGTATGAATCGTTTGTATTGTGAAAACCAAATTAAGTAAACAACCTATGAAATCCTTTGTTTCGGATCAAACAACTGTGTTTTTAAAATGTTTGTAAGCTTTTTTCAACCAAAAAATGCAAGAAGAACGCAAAAGAAAAGCCTACTATGTAGGTAACATTTTTTGTAGCTATATTAACAGGGAGTTTCAAAAATTTTACGGCATAACCATAGTAGAAAAAAAGTAAGTTAAGTTTACTTTATACTTAAAGACCTTTTAATTCGCTATTTTCACAAAATATCGAATTATTTCTTCTAATACTTAGCTATTTTCACATAATAGTCGATACCGATAATATTTACGACGATGAGAAACGAGCGACGATGAGCTGGATATGTGGTGACTAGAATGGATAAAGTGAGGAACGAGTATATTACAGGAAGTTTAAAAGTTGCGCCAGTTACAGAAAAGTTAAGGGAATCGTCTGTCATGGTATGGACATGTGATGAGGAGAGACGAATCGCATGTGACAAAAAAAGTGATGAATATAAATGTTGATGGACGGAGGCGGCGAGGAAGATCTAGGAAATGAGAAAAGATGGATCGGTTGAGAAATAATATGAAAGGAAAAAACCGTCCAAGTGCGAGTCAGACTCGCGCACTTAGCGGACACCGAGGGTTCCTTACTTTTAAAACCGTGATTATTAAAAATATTTTTATTACTGTTGTAACTAAAAATTTACAGGTTTCGCAATTTTTCCTTTATTTGTGCTATAAGACGTTGCTTCATACCAAATTTCAAGATTCTAAGTTCACGGGAAGTACCCTGTAGGTTTGATTGCGTTGGCTTAGAAGTTTGATTTTTTCACAGCTCTAAGAGACAGTAGACTTGAGTATTTGATATAAATTCCAGCTTGATACCTCCACACGTTCCTGAGAAAAAGGGTCTTGACAGACAGACGGACGGACAACAAAGTGATCCTATAAGGATTCCGTTTTTGCCTTTCGAGGTACAGAACCCTAAAAAGGAGTATACATATGATAGCGACGAATGACAGAGGAGAATTGAAGAAAAAAAAACGTGTTGCGCCGACCACAAGTAACGTGGGGCAAGGGCAGGAAGATGATGAGGTGAAAGAAAAGTACCTTTTTCTATATGGCTATGTTATGTAAAGCAGCAGTGGCCCAGTGGTGGCAGCCCCGACTTACGAAGAGTAAGCCGTGGGTTCGAACCCAGGCAGGCGCATTACCTACTTTGTGTACTTCATTTATTTCATAACCGCTGCCCTATAAAACGATAAAAGAAAACATCGTGAGGAAACCGGCATATCCTAGAACTAAAAATTCGAAGACATGACTGTGACCTCTACCAACCCGCACTGGGCACACTGCACTAACATCATCATCATCAGCCTATAATGTTCCCACTGGTCGATTACAGCCCATTCCCTCTCACAGAGAGACGGCCTGTGTCGCACCAGTGGGAACATTATAGGCTGATGATGATGATGATAAAGTCATAAATATCATTACACATCACACGACATCACGCCTGTAATCCTCGAAGGGTTAGGACGAGGTGTACTTAGTACACAAAACAATTATGTTTAAGTGCCATGTAAAAGGGGGCGAGTCTATTGCAATCAAACTGGAACGAATCTAGACTCCGTGGCAGCTATTTAGAAATTCCTGATAGAAAAGCCCAATAACAATTTGCTCGATCCGGGAATTGAAACCAATACCTCATGTTCAGCAGACGCGATTCCGAATACTAGAAAAACGAGGCAGGAATTATTACAAGTTATGTCTTATTTTTATAATGCCTACTACATGATATATACCAATATTATGCAGGCGAGTACATTACAATCAATGCTTGAAGCAATCCAAAGTATCCATTTTCTTTTGATAGGACATTAATGGGATATACATGGCAAGGTGTAACAGTTTCCAGCCTACACACATTAGATTTGTAGCGACCTACAAAAAGCAACTTATAACAAAAAGTACTACAGCGCCACCTATGAACAAACTGAAGAATTAATATGGTCTGAATCTCGCAAGCAAAGTTTACATCGACTTAAGAATACTTGAAGAGCAAATTTGTAATTCTAATTGTATTTTATTTTTATTGTAATTTAATTTTTGTAATTTGATTATTATATTGTATTTTTATTATTTTCTATTTTATTATTTTATTTCTTATAATGAATTTTTTGTAAGTATTTAATTTAATGCCAATGTTTATGCCAATGTAATCTTATGTATATGGGTTATGCCTGCCTGAAATAAATGAATTAAATGAAACTAAGAGTAAATAGAAAAATCCGACAACAACTATCGGGCAGTTGCCCACCAGAAATAACACCTGTCTGGTCGGAGGATCCTCCCTTTTCTAAGGAGTATCGAGGAACTTTACACCCTGTTCCTCATACCCTTTTAAATAAATCAGAGAAACGAATCTTTCACGTCACTTATGTACTGAATTTTCCTCTAGTTACCCACAGTCAAAAGTTATATTTTTGTTCAATATATAGTCTCCCTCCCTTCTTATCTCAATAAATTTTTGTTGGGATTTTAATCCATAATTTTATAGATGAAACTGAAAACTTTTGGACTTTTGCTGATACATGAACACCCTTTTGTTGATTTTAATACAGAACTAACTTTAAATCAATCAAGGGAGCAGCAGCAATTGTTACTATTGAAGGCAGAGAGCCACAATCTCGTTGACTGTTGACGAAACACACCCGGCAAGCAATATCTAGTTCTGTAAATATCTTTGTCAAAGAACTAGAATATATGGAAATGCGTTTACTTGGCTGGGTGTAAAAGATTGACTCAAACCAAATGCAACCTTATTTCTTTATATCAGTAATTGAAAAGCGACAAATGTATAATTTGAGAGCGGCGGTGGCCCAGTAGTGGCAGCCCCGACTTACGAGTAATAAGCCGTGGGTTCAAACCCAGGCAGGCGCATTACTTTGTGTAATTTATTTCATCATCGCTGCTCTCAAAAACGGTGAAGGAAAACATCTTGAGGAAACCGGCATGTCCAAGAACCAAAAATTCGAAGACATGTGACATCTACCAACCCGCACTGGGCCCGCGTGGTGGATTACAGCCCACTCCCTCTCATAGGAGACGAGGCCTGTGTCCCAGCAGTGGGAACATTATAGGCTAATGATGATGATGAAATGTATAATTTAATATATAAGGTTAGGTTTTTTGATGGCAATAATGGTATATACGGTATTTAATTACCTAGTAGGAGGAGCTTGTGGCTAAATAAAAACAGCCTTTGGGTCGATCTCTCGGTTAAGCTGTGCTTGCCTAGGTTAGTCTGAGGATAGGTGAACGATTCGAGTCTTTTCCTTCTCTGGACTTACGCTCATGTTGACCAAGACTTTAACTGAAAGTGGCAACACGCATACAGTACCTACTTAGAGTATACTGTTTGATAAGTCCATACATCTATACAAATAAATAAAATTGAAGTGTATGTTTGTAATATTAAAATAACCGCTTTTTACTACATGCATATGAATGTATTTACGGTACACATAACAAAATAACATTTTTTGACGGGACTTTCACTGGCAGTTTAGATCAAATCTAATTCCACGCGGACGAAGTCGCGGGCATAGCTAGTCTTTAATATTATTGAATACCGAATACATACTAAGTCAACAGGGCGCGTAATACCTTAGTGTATTAACTGTTTTACAGCAAGCTTTTTCTCACACAGAGAAGAAACGTGTAGATATACTAATACAAGTATACTCGTCCATGATGGATACAATATCTTTTTACTTAGAAACTTCTAAGTTACATATTTCTATTTACACTGAACTGGCTGAAGAGAATGAATGAATGGATGAATAAAAAACAAAGTGCGTTTATAATGGCTATTTGTCACGACGCAGCTTATAGGAGTCAACTGAGGCCAATGAGTTAATGTTGTCTACGTAGGCGATGAGGTACGATTAATCTCTGCCTACAAACATTTAAATACAGTACTAGGAAATAAAAAAGAACATTGGATGTGATTTTGAAATCGGGTGGTGTCGGTTTATGTGGGCCATAGACTAGGATAGTTTCTGTCTCTGTGCCTGCGTTTCCACGTTTTTCATTTGAAATAGGAATGCAACCTGTAGCTGGTCTGATTGAAACCGCCATCACAGAAACCTCCAAAGTCCGTATAACAGAACGTCAATCAAAACCCAAGCATTAGGTACTTACTTAAAATTTGTTTCAACCAATCAAATCATTGAGATATGGTTAAAAGTAATGCTTGAGTTTGGTTTGAACTAAAAGGGGCTGTTATCATGTTCCCAACTTTGTTGTCAATGTTTTTTATCAATAGAAGGCTCAAGCCTACAATCATTATTCACGATCTCGTATCGTAATTTATTTGCGATCGTCGCATCAAGTCTATCAAGTCTTGTCTTGTCTTTCATTTATCTGTATTAACCGTCATTCAAGGACTAACTTCATTCCTACCCAAATAATCATCTTTTAGACTATACTAAATCAGAACATGAGAATGTTGAGGTGCATGTGTGGTGTGACAAGAATGGAGAAGTTTGAAACTTGCGCCAGTTACAGAAAAGTTGAAAGGTCATCGACTGTCTTGATATGGACATGTGATGACGAGGGTCGAATCGCATGTGACTGTAAGAGTGATGAATTTAAATGTCGGTGGATGAAGAGGAACAGGAAGACCAAGGAAACGATAGATGGATTGTGCGAGGAATGATATAAAAGAAAAACCGGCCAAGTGGGAGACTCGCGCACGAAGGGTTCCGTACCCACTTTTTTGTATGGAAACCCCCTTAACTATTTATTTTATTCTGATTTTAGTATTTGTTGTTATAGTGGCAACTAAAATACATAATCTGTAGAAATTTCAACTGGCTAACTATCACGGTTCATTAGATACAGCCTGGTGACAGACGGACGGACGGACGGACAGCGAAGTCTCAGACCGTACCCAAAGAGTCCCGCCCTTTGAGTACGGAACACTAAAAAGGATTAAATGATAGCGTGACAGTTGACTGAGGAGAATGGAAGCAAAAAACGTGTTGCACCGACCCCTAAGACGGGGAAAGGACATGATGAGACTACACTGCATCAAAGAGCATTGCATTTGCACCTTCCACCGTTTAATATCTGTATCCAGTTCAGTAAATAGCATTAGACGAAGCGCGGTTTGTTCGCGACGTGTTTGACTAAGGTGCCGAGACGCCTCATATAACTTCGCTACACATGAAATTTATACTCTGCTTTTGTTTATGTTACCTACTTGGTGTTTGCAGCGAGATTTCGGGATCAAAAGACCTGAATTACTTTGGAAATTTTGGGTCACAGAACTCATAATATTAATTCACGTTTTTAAATTTGTGAAGTTCAGTGGTTCAGTGAGAAACATGATCCTCAGCAATATTAGGGGTTTTTAGTACTCATCGTTTTCTCATTCTCCTAGACTTATCCCAATTTATTTGGGGTCGGCGCAGCATGTCTTCTTCTTACATACTTCTCTATCAGTTGTCATCTCATCAGCAGCATTTCCTTGGTCTTCTTCTACTTTTATACCCATCCACATGATTCTCAAAAGTAAGGTTTTTTTAGAAACCTTTTTTTCACATCAAAGCCCTTCGGGCTGTTTTTTATCTCTTGTAAAATGCTTGACACGCACTTTCCTATACCAGGATGGTCCCTAATCAACCCTTCTGTCACTTGTTGTTCTTTCAGGCTTTCCCTTATAACCCTCCTTCTTATCTCGTCTGGTCCAGTCATTACTAATTATTACCAGTACATACTAATTTGTAAGATTGTAAGGCCGGGTGGTCTCGCAATCTAAGGCCCTAAAGAACCTGTTTCCTTCAATTGCCGTATCTGGCCAATGGCGATTATAATTGCGGAAATACTTGATTAACTGTAATTTGTTCTTGGTTTTGGTACTATAAATGTATTCAGTGGTTCTGTATACAATGTAGTATGTATATTTTTGTATCATAACATGTAATTTTGCATTCTGATGTTCCGATTTAGGGAATACAGTCGACGAGTCCCAACCTGTCATAATTTTTACAAAAAAAAACTTTATCTATGACCAACATGGTTCAAGTTGAGAATCAATGGGAAATACTGATAAGTTTTGTGATATGTTTGCAAAGGTGGGGTCGTATTTTACAATGTTTATTTTTCTTTTAATGTAAGGTCGGTTACATCTCGATTCTATACTCACAATCTCAAAGCCAACACAAAGAGGTCCTTATTGGCTAGAAGAAAAACCAAAATCTAAAAAATCTGAACGAAGCTAAACCCACCATTAAAGCGTTATCACCTCAGAGTCAAAACATTCTCGAGACTGCACACAATACATCCGTTGACTTCCCAGAACATATTAAAATAGCGCTGATAAGCTCAGGTTAAAGAAATGAGATATCCGGATAAGCTGTTTAAGCAAACGTCGAAGTATAAACATACCTCGCGCAACATGATAACGGATTCGACTTAAGACTTAGCAGAAACGAAACTATGAATAAGAAATACGATACGTTACGAGTTGTAACAATGCGTGTGGTGTATTGTTTCGAATAAGATATGACAAAAAAAACTTAAGGCTGCGTTCATACCAATGGGTATACTAGCGGTCGACTTTAGACTCAAAGGTTTTGGACTTTAGGCAAAAATTTATGGAAAAAAAGCTTCAGCTGCTGATGGACGACGCGTGAGAGTTCTGAGCCCGGACTCCAACAAAATGGAGCGGAGAGGAGATGTGCTAGATTCGACAAATCACAGAAGAGACGAGAGACACGATGTAAATTTCAACCAATGTGATTGGTCGGTTGCCACACGTCTCCTCTCTGTTATGCTTGTCTCCGCTTTCGTGGAGTCTGGGCCTAATACTTTTGTACGTAACCAGAATAGAAAAAAAAGAGGCGATGAATGTTGTGATCACCCTGATTACCGTGACCGTAATACACCACAATAACACCAACGATGCATATTTGTTTTGAGAACTTGGAAGGTTCTTTTCCGAGCAATAGCATAGTTTGAAGATACAAAATTTGTAGATGATGGTTATGCCATGAGTTTTGTTATCCTGTGTGTATCCCACTAATATTATAAATGCGAAGGTTTGTAGGATGCATGGTTGACTGGATATTTGGATGTTTGCGATTCTTTCTCGCCAAAACTACGGAATGGATTTGGATGAATTTGGCAAAGGGATCGTTAATGGTCTGGAATAGCACACAGGATACTCATAATGCAAGTAGGACGATCCCCTGCGACAATCACTAAACAAAACGCGGGCGAAGTCGTGGTCATAAACTAGTTCCTCATATTGTTCAAACTTTTTCTGATTGAAAAATCGTAAAAATCACCGTCGATTAAAGTGTGTTTGAAATAAATAAGTTTTTAGCGATCATGATTGTATCATAGCCCATGGATTACTTTAGCCTGTACTAACATGTATTGTAAATGTTCTCACTCAACGAGTATGACTGCCACCAAACAATACCGTATTGTTGCATTGCAGAATAATTTTATAATTGAACATCCGTTCTGACGCACAAGCGGTCTGGTGGCGGAACCTTTGGCAACCAGTGTGGGCGATCTTGCGGCTTTATGATTAGTTCTAGCTATTTCAAGTTATAAAACTTGAAAATAGTGCACTTTCTGAGAGATATTGGAACAATTTTGCTTACTTGCTTAAATTAGGAAATAAGAACATCAAGTTTGAAGACAAAATTGATCAATAAACTTTGGTTTTCAAAGGAATTCTAAAAATCAAAGTAAGTTATTCTACTGTGACTGTGTACTGTATGACTGCCAAGTCATGTCTAAAGTTTGAAACTAAGACACGCACCTCTGATTGTTTGGATTCTTGCCTGAAATATATTCCTCGACGGCATTTAAAAGCCAAGTCGCAGGCCCATGAGTAGCATAATAACCACACGTTAAAGAAACAAAAGAAAGATAGGAATCCTTATCTTGTACTGAATACATAAGTCATCCATTAAGAAAAGTTTATTGTAGAATACCATGTATTCCTAATAAGAATAAATAAGCAAGGACGCTTTACGAACTTGTAATCAAGTTAAAGATTTTTACGTAGCAAAAAATCTTGAGAAAAATAGCTGCTAAGCCAAAGTAACTATCTTCCCTAAACTACTTCTTTTGCTCAAACCTGCCAGTCCTATTGCTCAAAGATATCGCGCTAAGGCAAAAAGCACTACACTCTTTATGATAAAGCCAAAGAACGAAGCAAGCTGTGGCAAGATAGATGCCCCTCACGACTTCGTGAAGCCCCAAGAACACCTGCCTCCCGGTGGTGCATCTGCAGTGGCCTATCTGGAAAGCTTTGAATCAATCTCCAAAACCGAGTGCGAGTGCGGCGCGCCGGATCAAACGTTGCCCCACCTGCTGGAGTGTCCTAGGGGTCCGTTTACCTGCACTCTCGACGACCTAAACAACGCCTCTGACGCTGCAGTAAACGTAGCCACTTTCTGGGCCTAAACCATATAATAAAGAAGTATCATCGATACGACATCAAGAAGAAGGACAAAGCTAGTTTGCATTAAACAATTAACTAACGTGAAGTTTCACTAGTTCACAAGTGAAGGTAGTTTGTTCACTTCTCGCGCCGTCTAATTGGTTTTAATTTCCTTTAATTGACTCCTGCAAGTTGCACAAATGAGAGTTTGAAGCGATTGACTTTTCTCATTTCTTTTCAAACGTTTTCTGATAAAGACGTAACTTTTTTTTGTTGTTGAAATGTACTGCTTGTTGTTTTGGTAGTCTAGATGTTGTTTGTACGGTGCAGGTTTAAAATTTTACTAAAATTTTGGATGAATTTCAGCAGTTCTAAAATCGAGGAAATGTAATTTTCAGTTTGCGTTTCAGAGAAATTGGAATGTGTCGAATCGTTTCGATTGAATTTGAAACTAATTAGTTCCAGCGGTAACTACATGTCGGTGAAACAAAAGTTAGCTTGTTGCAACAACTTCTACAATTTAGTATAGTAATTTAATGATACATACAATTGGAAGACTATTGTTATGACATTCACAAAATCTAATTTTAACTTAACCTAATTTTGGCACGGTTCTTAAATAATGTATGCTTTGGCCCCAATATCTGCACGCACTCAGTTATCAGGGTCAGGGATCATTAAGCGAAAACAAATCTACACAGAAAATCCCTACAAATTAACAAAAGAAAAATCTCAACAAACCAGTTTGCAACAACGAATCATAAAACGCAACGCAACCGTTCCGTTTATAAATCAGGAACGTAAAGAGTTGCCACAAAAGGGCAAAATCAAGTACACAATCACGTCACGTGCTGAGCGCGCGCCGTGCCACGCGCGGGCCCACAATGGCGCCGCTCCTGCGCCCGCGCACCAGAGGATTAACGGTTGATTATGCACGCTCTAGATTCAGGAAACGCTCTGGCTAAATGGCCGCTGCACGAATGCTGTCTATTGTTTGCGCTAGGATATGTTGGTTTGGAATATATGAATTCGATTTAGAAAAGAAAGAAGTATTGTTACAAATGCTTGTAACTATCAAAGCTTTTGAAAGTGGACAAGAACTGTAAAAATAAAACTAGCTTATTAAGGTACAACGTTAAACTAAAACCATTAAAGGCAGTGAAGATTATATCAAAGATTAGAATTTTACGAGCGGCAAGATTTTATCTGACAGAAACAAGTGTCTATTGTGTCTAAGAAATTTGTGTTAAGACTTTTGAAGGCGATATCATTAGATTAGAATATTTTTACATACTATTCAATAGCTTCAGAAACATGTTCTGTGACTTGAATAACAAGATTAATAGCATCACAGAAATATTTGCATAATAGCGTTGTTTCGGCATCTCATCACCATCACATGGAAGCACTCAGTATAATACGATAGCAATTTGAAATAAACGGCAACGAACGGGTTTTCTCCGTTCAATTCCAAGGTAATTTAGACAAATGAAGGTTGAATAAGAAATGGAATTAAGACATTCTTTTCTAATTCCGAAACTAGATGGTAATATTGAGTTTACGAACAAGCGAGTCCCGCTGGGAACATTTCTGGTGCATTTATAAGAGATTTATCGCGGCAGTATTGAAACTTGTCTCTGCGGGTAGCCCCTTTATAGCCTTGTGTTTTATTATAATTGGACTTTAGTGGAAAATTGTGACGCAAAGTTGAATTTATGTATTTTATAGAAATGATGTCGCCTCAATTATCAATCAAATTATTATTGTTAAGGTTGTATGTAAACTGTCCACTGTCGGATGTAAACTGTCGGTTAGGGGCTACTTAAAGCCGTCAGTTTGAATCGTAAACCTGAGGAGAGTTTAAATTTTGGAAATGCATATTTTGCAGTGTTACGTAAATATTTCTATATGGAATGCGGATTTGCTAGTTTATCATCATATTTCTCTATAATATTGTTCAGTTAGTTTTGCAAATTGATATTATATTATTCTAATTGGCAAATGCTGAATTTTCCATTCACGCCTTGTTGCTATAATTTTGAGTTTTAGTATCTTCCACATTTTGATCGTCTGATTTGCTAATGGCGCCAAATGCTCCAAAATCAAATACTATTAGAAATCAGGAATGTGTTTTTGGACAATCATTAACTATGTATTTGCCTACAGTGGCCGTGCTGGTTAGTTAACGTTATTATCCTTTCTATTCAAACATCATTAATGCCCAAACATTTTATATCGTGTTTTGTTGTTTTGGTGTCAATTATACAATCGATTACGAGTAAATGTAGTAGCATTACTGGCTACAGTTACTTGTAATGATTGTAACATATGTTAAAAAAAAAAAAAAAACATATGTTTAACTTCATGGTTCGAATCACCATCATCATCAACTGCAGTTTAAGCATCTTAAAACTATTAGAAAGAGTTTTCTTGTTACCTGATTTCTTGCCAACTGGAACCATGTCTTCAATATAATTGGCAACCGGGTATCCTGATAATGTTTTGATGTTTTCACACTTATAAAAATGTCATCTAAAGTTATGTTTTTAACTGTAACGTCATCTATGGTGGTCCTCACGGCTTCAACGGATAAGTCAGACACTTGCACAGTTCCCGCACGGGTTTCTTGGAAGTTAAAAGGAACGCCACCTTGGTATACTAATAAGCTGCAGTATCCCAGAGTTATCAGTAAAGCCGCAGCCTTAAGCATCCTGCGCGGAGCCATGCCAGAGACGGCTGGCGCCAACGCACCGATAAGCTTGCAAAATCCTGAACACCTTTTCACTCATCTGTTGTTTTTCTTATCGAAACACTATTGACAAACAGTGGTCAAACGCAACACTCGAGTCGACGGTGCTTCGGCGCCAAAGAACGGTTATAAACTAAATAAAATGTAGCACAAGCGGCAAGCAAGCTTACGCCCGCGCCTGGCCGCCCCCACCACGTGGTGCGAGCGAGAGGAGCGATACACCCGTACTCTTCTCTACGAAGGGTCTACCTGCGCGTGCGGCTGCTCCTTCGTCATGCCCGCGGCGGCGACACCCTGTCAAGTGTTCACATAATAGTTATCTACAACATCGAGAAATCGGCCCGAGACGACCAATTTTATGCCCAATCATTTTTAAATTTATCTTCTCTTGTACAATGAATTTTAAGCTTTTCACGGTATAAGCGTTTCGCATTTTATTTTATAAAGTTAGATGTATGCTATAGCATACTCAAAGCAATAAAAACTTGTTTTAATGAATTTTCTTCTTTGATTTCCAGAATAGCATTAGAAATTCGGCATAGATGGCTAGAGCCTTGCCGGAGGTTCGGCATCTATGGTGGAAGAATCCCTCGAAAACAGAAAAAAAACGAGTTGTTCATCAGAGGAGGCAAAATAAGGAAACGGTAGAAGCTTGGACGGGTACGTAGATCTTTGCCCAGCCAGCAGTAGAACAACACAATATGCTGATTAATAAAACGTTCGGAAAAGATGCAATTTTGACAACATCAGGAGTTTTTACAGTGCCTTCATTCACGGTAATGTAATCTATCCTAATTAGCCGAAGCATCAGAGCCTTCACGTACAAAATTTCACTACGTCATCGTCCTAATTTGTTTCCATTGGTGGACAATACTTCATTGTTGGCTAGATGGACGTTCACTGCTCACAGCCACTCCTGAGTCCGTGGGTGGTAATGAAATTAAGAGCCAGTCATTGTTGCATTAAATTCCACTTAAATTAGATTATGAGAGAAGAGATTGGTTACCAACCGAAATTAATAGCGTGATTCCTTAGTCGGTCAGACATAGAGAATTGAAACTAATTAAAATTTTCATTGTGTTTCAATTAGATAATGAAATTTTGAATGTTGAGTATTGCATTGTACGAGAGAAGATAATTAAAATAAGTTTGAATCAATCTTTTGGCCACTTAAACGTAAGACAAAAAATATTAAAGACACACTTACCAGAAACAAAAATTGCGAGATACCATAATGTAAATGCAACACTAGACCACGTTTGCTGAAAAATCATATAAAAGTTTAACTTTATTTCCATTTTATACACCATTATTAATTTGTCTTACCAACTGTTTAAGCAGTAAATTAGTTATAGCTTTATTTAACTAATTAGAGATTAAATAGTCGTTATGTTTGTTTAAAAACGTTGTAGCGTAGCAATTATATCTACCATAAATTGAAAATGGCTAAACCAGCAATATATTAATTGTTTTCCATTGTTCCGACAAAACGTTCTCACTGCCATTCATTTTATTGAGGTCAAATGATAAAACAACAATGAAATAACGTTTCTTAGATTATAGATTTCTCACACTTTCAAATTAATTGTCGGGAGTTACGAAGGTTTTCTCTAACAGTACAAGTATGAGTTGAAGCATATCTATAATGCATCTGCCACATAGCTTGCAGAAAACGCAATATAAAGGCTGTAATACACCCTTAACGAAGCCGAAAGGCATTTATTTGTTCTCTCCGTCATAACTATTTTTTATTTGAAGTGAAGCTTCGCATGCGACTTCCAACAAGGTTGTGTTAAACGTTTAACGCTACCATGGAGGGGGAATAGAAAGAGACAGAGCTAGAGTGAATGCGTAGCACTCGAACGCATGCGTGTAGTATTACGAAGTTTCACTTCTTCCGTGCGGAGGGACTCCACGCACAATTTTTATTGTTCTGGATCACACCTGAGAACCTTCTAGTTACGGACTTATTGGAGGTCAAAGTATTTTATTTATTTTTTATTCTTATAACTTTACTTTAAATATCTCCATGACCCTTTACTTTTCAATGCAGCATCAGCACAAATGGTTTGAGTGCGTTACATTGAGTTTTACAGTAAGCCGTTAGTTCTCATCCCAAAAATAAATTGGTATCCGAGCAATAATTCTTGCATAGGGTTCCTCCTTTTGATGTACAGAATACTTGGTTATCGGCTTCGGGAAGGGTCCGATTACAACTTGTTTAGTGTTTCTACCATATTGCTTGCAGAAAATACAATATGCATAGACCCGTACGTCTACCATGAGTTGACATAGTAAAGCCTCATTTACACGATGGAAGAACTTGCATGCAAGTTTCATTACATTGCAGACTATTGACGGGCAATGAATTCAGTTAATCAAACAAAAACAGCAATGTAGTGAAACTTGCATGCAAGTTCTTGCATCGTGTAAATGAGGCTTTAGATTGCTTGACGTAACTGCAATAGTTCCGTCAATACGCAAATACTATAGTTATAGCTTTTTCAATGGTACCATGAGCTGTGTTGGTGCTTACTACCAAATTCTAAGCAAATGAAGCCCAAACTCGCAGTCGCTGTAGTATAGTTTACTACACGGTGACGTAGGATAGTTAACTATAGTGACTCATACTGCGCATTTTAGTACCCAAGTATCCGCTAGAGGCGCTGTAAAAGTTTTCATACATTTTTTTTTAACTACAGACGCTAGCGAGTATAGATTGTTAAAACTCATGGTAGACGTACTGTCAGCCAAGAAATGCTACAACTACAGTGAACTAGAAGTCACTCTTCGTTAGATGTTCATTGATTTAGTTCACGATTCATACAATATGCCAGTACCTAGCTAATACTTACAAATCTCTTATGGAGGGGATTCTTTAAGTTATCAGAAAAACAAAACTATTCATTAATTTGATAAGTTATTGTATTAGCCTGTGTATAATTTTAATAATATAAACTAATATTTTAAAGAGGAAAGAAGAGATTTTTTGTTACGATTTAACTCAAAACCTACTAGACCGATTTTAAAAATTCTTTCACCACTAGAAAGCTACATCTTTATCGAGTTACATAGGCTATATTATATCACAATTATAGCGGACGAAGTCGCAGGCGAAGTGCTAGTTCTTTATAAATAAGAACAATAACAACCACTTTGCAACTCATTTTCCTTAACTGTCAACGTCACTGATTTGACAATCATTGACAATAGAGTGACATCATAAATCGAAGTAGGTTCGTACATAAAAATCTTGTCTATTCGGACCTCAGATTAAAACCAAGCCAGGCAGTAGTCTTTTATGCAATTTAAGAGTGTTATCTTTTCTCGCATTACCTGCTGAACGGAATAAATGAAATTGGCATACCGAAAGACCGGATCCAGGGTGTACGCTTCCATAGATAATTTCAAAAATTAGTTACCAATAAAAAAAAACAGTGCGTGGAGTCCCTCCGTGCGGAAGAAGTGAAACTTCGTTGTGGAAATGAAAATAGCTCGCGCTGGCCTGTAACAGGTATACTACACGCATGCGTTCGAGTGCCACGCATTCACTCTCGTTCTGTCTCTTTCTATTCCCCCTCCCCAGGAGCATTGAACGTTTAACGCAACAGTGTTTTCATACCCCCTCCATGGTAGTGTTAAACTTTTAGCGCAACCTCGTTGGAAGTCGCATTAGAAGTTTCACGTCAACAATACACCATAACTTGAAGTCATCAGCATTCTCCTGCCCCAATCAGGTTATTTAGGGTCGGCGCAGGATGTCTTCTGCTTCCATACTTCTCTATTACTCGTCATCTCATCAGACACCTCTTTTCATGCCATTACTTGAAGTTATAATCGTTCTTACTAATATTATGAATGCCAACGTTTGTGATGATGTATGGATGTTTGTTACTTCACACAAAAACTTCTTAATGGATCTGCATAACATTTGGCACAGGGATAGATAATAGTATCGAATAGCACATAGGTGTCTGGAAGTCTCATCTGGGATACACTTTTTATCCCGGTAGTCCGATACCGAGGTACAATTACCTAACAAAACGCGAGCGAAGCCGTGGGCATAAGCTTGTTATAAAAAACCAAAACAACATCTTATAAATCAACCATTGACAAAAAAAATCGATCCGTATAATAACCGTTCCCCGTTCGGCTTAGAGGAATCCCAATTAAAAGCGGTTCGGCTTAGCTTAGTTCTCGTTAATTAGTTATGACCAATTTACTTCTGAATAAAGCCATTTAAATGTAAAAAGGTCGCGATGTGGGCGGGCCAGTTCTGTGTTGCAATGTCACCGATTGAAGATTTAGGGTAATTTGACTATAGGGATAATTATACTTTTTAGGCAAGCAAGACAGATTAGAATAATCACTTTTTACAGCACCTGGTAGCGTACCATGACGTCTTAAAACATTATTGTTCCATTCTTATTACAGAGTGAAAAAGAGACGGAGCTATACATGTCGTCTAGCTCCATCTCTTTCCCACTTTGGAATAGGAATGGAGCAATAATGTTTTAAGCGTCATCCCCCTGATCGCAGCAAGTGTCTCGTTGATTTAATGGTCACATGCTGAGCTGCTGATCATAACATCTTAGGTTCGACTCCCAGGTCGAGCAAAGTGATATTGGCGTTTTCCATCAGATTTTTTTGTATCAACCACGTTAGTCTGTATTTCTGTTCAGTCTTTGGCAATAGGCTCGCCCCGATACTAGGGACTTACATGTAAGTGACAAAATGTGGGTATACCTATTAGTTAGGTACACCTCTGCCTAAAAATTCCGAAATTACCTATTAAATTTATTTTAAATTTAACGTATTGGGAAAGCTTACAGACATATAACATTTTAATAACAATAATATATTAATAAATTGCCCACTCCCTCTCAAGAGAGGGGTCTGTGTCCCAGCAGAGGGACCGTTATAGGCTGACGATGATGATGATGAAATTGCAAAATTACAAGCCTCCACAGTTAAATAAATTGGCATAAATCTAGTTCTTATCAATTTTTTCGGTCTGAAAACCGTACACTGGCAAATACCGAGCGTTAAAGATGGTTCTTCGTTTCATTTTGCCTTATTCAGCTGAACAACATCTAAGATTTTGAATTTGTAAGAAACTTGTCAAAATAATAAGGCATGCGACGAATAATTTCATCTTTAATGTGGCTTTGTGGTTTTCAGTAAAGTAAATGCCAACTGACCGCAGCGATATTCAAAGAAAGGTTTCAGTTGCAAGATGACACAAATATTAAAAAACATATAGCTTCTTCTTAGCGTGTCGATGGCAAATCGCCTCGATCAGTCATAAGATCCTCAAGTGTGCAGGTGACGGGGCATGCAGCGCAAGATAGAAGGTGGGCCATTGTCTGAGGAGGCACGCCGCATACACACTTGAGATCTGAGCCGTCCAAGAACCCCCATCTAAAGAGATTGTCTTTGCTACGACCGACCTGGGTTCGGAGTCTATTTAGTGATTTCCAGGTTGGCCACGGCAAAGCATGCTCGGGTGGAAGGCTTTCGGAAGGCTGGATGAAGTCGTCAGGGGGCTTAAACAACTCCCGCCAAAGATCACATCTCGCTATAGAGGCGTTGCTATTATTAGCTGGGCCAACGCACCCAAAAAAGCTTTTACGACTGTAGTGGATGCTGTTGTTCATTGCTCTTGTGAATTTATCCTTCTTCAATACTAGCTTTCTCCGTGGATTCGCTCGCCTTATTGTTGGAAATTATGGGATTGACGACGTTAGTATATATATGTAATTCAGGAATAATGTAGCGTCTCATTAGTGAAAGAATATTCCGAATCCATACATCCAAACTTTACATCTTATAATTTAATTAAACCTACACTATCACTTACGGCATATCTCACATAATTATTAAAGAAAAATGCAAGCGCCTTGATCGCGGGATCGATCGTGCCATCCCGGGATCATGGCGCTTGCACACACACCAACAACAACAGCGCCAAACAACAACGACGTCGAAATATCGGGAGCTCACAATAATTAATAATCACAGAAGATATCCCGTATGGGACCGTCCATTAATCACGTGAGGCTTGAAGGGGGGGGAGGGGGTTTAGCCAAAATCACGAAATATCACAAGGGGGTGGGGGTTTAGCGAAAATCACGAAATATCACAAGGGGGGAGAGGGGTGTAGTAAGATATCACGTGTATTTATTTTTTCGTCAAACGCGCGATTCTAAACCGAAAAGCGGCTTGTAGTGTGACCTTGACTCGCCGTTGCCAGGCAACGAACGAAGTACCTGAATTTAAAGATAATATTCTAAAAATTTTAAGATTTTGTGTAAAGATAATATTCTAAAAATTTTAAGATTTTGTGTAGGTACTAAAAATACCCGTGATTTTGGGTGGGGGTGGGGGTTTGTCTTAAACCTCACCACGTATCACCACGGGAGAGGGGGGGTTAAAAAATGCTAAAAAAAAACATCACGTAATTAATGGACGGCCACTATCCAGAGTAGCTTGTGGCTAAATAATAAGATCTTTAAGGTTAAGCCGTGCTTGCCGAGGTTGGTCCGTGGATGGGTGACCATAATTACATACCGAGTTTCCTCCGTGCCTCGGAAAGCACGTTGAGCCGTTGGTCCCGGCTGTCATTTGTAGATCTTTGACAGTCGTTACGAGTTGTCAGAAGCCAAAAGTCTGACATCCAGTCTTACCAAGGGGTATCGTATTACCCAGTTACTGGGTTGTGGAGGTCAGATAGGCAGTTGCTTCAGGTAAAATACTAGTACTCAGCTGCATCCGGTTAGACTGGAAGCCGACCCCAAGATAGTTTGGGAAAAGGCTAGGCAGATGATGGAAGATATTACGTATGTGACAGTGTAAGTTTAGTTATAAACCGTAAAAGCTCAAAACAGTGTTCATATTAGTACCTTTAGTAACACAAATAAGAAAAACGCAGGCAATTCTCATTTTTATTACATTACGAAATACTGATCACATTATGAACATATTAAGAGCGAGGGCAACAAAAATTCTATTGTCATACAGCGACGGATAGTACGGAGACCGATTCACAAATCAATCCATCTCGAGGTTATTCTAGGACATACACACGGTGGCGCTTGAGTATAAAATATTATTTCAGAAATGTGCTAAGCTCGTTTTGTTACTATAAAATGTAATTTAGAACGTTCACATAATGCATCTGTTTTGACAAACAGTTTCTAGATTTAATGGGAAAACGACTTTTTTGTTATGCGATCTTAATATTTTGTTTCTTGAAACTTCCAACAGAACTTCGAACAGACTTTTAAATAAATAACACTTTTTTTTTAACAAAAATAAGCTTTTATTGCAATGAAAACAATAAAATTAGATCTATCTAAACGCGTTTAAAAGAAAGTTTCGAGTCTATGCTATTAACCGTTGACGAGTTATCTCGTATGGAGGCGATCCTGGCTGCCGGATAAAGTTCTATCTGTCATAATAATGGATTGTCACCAGAACCAAAGGTAGGGCACTGGCCTGAAAGTCAGTTGCAAGATTTGAACAATACATACTAACTAACCAACCGTCCGTCCGTTAGTTGGTCAAATCTTGCAAGGCAAGTTTAATAAAAGCTTATAAAAACGGGAATAATCTCATCCATTTAAATATTGGATATTTTCTCATAAGGTCGAAGAAAGCCTTTATATAATGCTAAGATATTTTAAAGTAAGAAGCTCTTATTTCTACAATAAAAAAATCTAAACCAAGTATTAATTCTTGACTTTTGAACTTCCAGATGAACGAAAATTCACATCCAAACAATTCGAAAGAAGACCTTAATTTTCTGGAACACGAATAATATCGGCACAAATAATCGGGCACTGAGAAAGCCCTGAGCACATCACTAATTGCGGAAGCATGTTGTAATGATCATCGCACACGCCAATGTACGCAGCGTGGGAACAATAATAAGCGTACTATTTTTATCGATAGCCCTCGATTGTGAAAGTATTTGGACAAAAGCGCTACTTGTGCCCAATGCCGAACGGTGTCCATCACTAATTCTGTAATTGCTAATAGATGTAATGTGCCGTTATATGAAATTTCTGCAATTACGTCTCTAGATTGTAGTGCGCTTTTTGATGTCTGACACCCTTTTTTTTTGTTTACATTTGAGGTTATCTTTTTCTTATTTGATAGTTATTTGTATCTTATTTTCGACTTATGGGTCCAATAGAATTATTCTTCTTATTATTGGAACCCAATATAAATTAGTTTTCGATACAAAACACATTACGCTGATTAGTTGGTTAAGGTTCTCATGTTTCAAATATCAAGATTTTCCCAAAAGCAAACATTGCAACAAACAGAACGGAAACATTATTCATTCAGAATCAACGAATGCACGTCTAACAACCAATCTGAAAGACTCCATCACTTCAATATAAAGCTACACTGATTTTATCTGCATCTTATAAATTTCGAAAGTCTTGTACACACAGATGCTATCAACACATCAATTCCGCTTGTTTAACCTAGCTTTATGTCAAAACTTAACTATTATTTAGTATTGAACCGTGCGATAAAGTTCAGTAGACCGTTATATCTGATCTTGTAAGACTTTATTATTTTTATGCTTGAACAAGTTTCAATTAATTCAATTATTCGATGGTAGTATAACGAAGGGTTTTTATTAACAGGTGTTATGTTGTTTGAAAATAAATAATTGGAATTAAAAGGAACTGTAGTTCGCGTTTGCCAATTAAAGAGCCTGAGTAATGATAATCCAGGACTTTTTGAGAGTAAATCCGAGTCTATTAAACTTGTTTCAAAATCAAAATTAAGTCATTTATTTAATTCGACTGCAGCTAATCAAAACTTATTAACACCACGATTTTTTTAATTTCGAATGTGCTCTAGAAACGGCCGGCATTTGCTACTTCATATTGCGTTAACTATTGAGAAGAAGTAGAGGAATCACATTCCCAGAAAGTTTATATTGGACCTTGGTTATAGAGAGAGAAGGTTTCTTAGAGGTTGAAACCGTGATATAACCGGAGGAAAACGTAATGAGGAATATGTTGAGTATGAATGTAAATGGCTATATGAGAGCAGAGGAAGACCATAGAAAACATGGATGGACTGTGTGTAGGATGATATGGCAAGATAGGAGGAGGAGGTGACTGCTGAGATGATGACTAATAGAGAAGTATGGAAGAAGAAAATATGCTGCGCCGAAAATAAATTGGGATAATTGGAATTTAAACCGAAACATGCTTTTTTTTTCGGACGGGAAATCATCAAATGACTTCTCCCGCTCTGGGCGGAGCGGAAGGGAGTGTCAGACTTGACTGACTTAAACCCATCCATGTTCCTTCTTAGCCCTTTGTATTCCAGGGCCACAGTATCTCTTTCGAACAGCCCGCAGCCCAACCGAAATATACCTTAATTAAACAAAATTACATAATAATAATTTGAGACTCTCAATTTTCTCTAGAGACAAAGTTCATGTTCGTTGAAGTTTGTAATTGAAATTATTACGTTACTCTGTTTCTTTGAAACGTTAATAGTCGCCGTTCAAGCTGAGATTAAAAACATATTAAGGTCACTTTTTTGGGCGTTTTTAGAAACAATTACAGGTTTATGTGATGAAAGTCAAAGTGCTGGGATCAATAAAGCATTATTCTATATGTATTTAGCAGCTTTTCGCGTCTGTCTGTATGACCGCATTGTTGTTACAAACTACGCAACGGATTTTCGAAATTTATACCGTCTTATAATATTAAACTTTCATCCTTCTTTCGTCATTCTACATGTAAAAAACAAAGTCGTCCCGGCTGTACGCTGATTTTCTAAACTACGCAACGGATTTTGATGCAGTTTTCATCAATAGACATAAAGAAGAATTCAAGAGGAAGGTTTCATGGAAATTTTACACCTGAAAAACGCATCGAAATTTCCACGCGAACGAAGTCGTGGGCAGCATCGAGTTTATTATTAATCAATCACAATTATTTTTTACTTCGCATAAACCGTTCGAAGCAAGTTCAGGTGGCCTACCATGACGTCTTAAAACATTATTGTTTTACTTCTTTTCTAGAGATGGCGCTAGACATCCTGTATAGCTCCGTCTCTTTCCCACACTAGAATAAGAGTAAAACAATACTGCTTCAAGAGGTCATGGTAGGCCACAAGGTCAATAGTAATAGATGTTTTAGAAAATTGCATAAATATCTCAAGCTTTCCTTCTATTAATATTACATCAGTGACTAGCTTTTGGAATCACGTATCACACTGGCGGACTTTTATAAGGTTACTTTACTTATTCCTTTGGGATATCATCATCATCTGCCTAGCCTTTTCCCAAACTCTCTTGGGGTCGGCTTCCAGTCTAATCGGATGCAGCTGAGTACCAATATTTTACATGAAGCGACTGCCTATCTGACCTCCACAACACAGTAACTAGGTAATACGATACCCTTTGGTAAGACTGGAGGTCAGATGGCTTCTGACTACTGTTAACGACTGTCAAAGATCTACAAATGACAGCCGGGACCAACGGCTTAACGTGCTTTCCGAGGCACGGAGGAAACTCGGTATGTAATTATGGTCACCCATCCACGGACCAACCTCGGCAAGCACGGCTTAACCTTAAAGATCGACCCGGGCGGCTGTTATTATTTAGCCACGAGCTCCTCAATATATACAATAATAATATTTTTTTCTAGTCGTCCTCTAGGCGATTACTTTTTGTCCGAGACAAAGCAATTTGTGGGACATTTCGACATTTGATATCAATGTAAAAAGTGTCAGTGATAGATTGGCACTTGTTACAAGTATGTTTTTACGATATTTGATGGCCTATCATAAAACCTTCATGTTCAAAAATGCCACAGAGTTAAAGCCAAGCGTTTACGCCAACATTATTCGTATTGATTTTGTGTTTTTGATTTTGATCGTGATCAAAGTTTGCAATTTCATAAATTCACTAGCCCACGGCTTCGCCCGCGTTTTTTCGGTAATTGTCCCGCGGGATCACACTACCGGGATAAAAAGTATCCTATGTGCTATTCCAGACTATTATCTATCCCTGTGTCAAATTTCATCCAGATCCATTCAATAGTTTTTACGTGAAAGAGTAACAAACATCCATCCATCCATCCATACTAACAAACTTTGGCGTTTATAATATTAGTAGGATAGTAGACACAACATAACATCGGGCCTGTTAACTCCGAAGGCTTAGGCAGAAGTGTACCTTAAATTACACCTACATTTCGCTAGTTTGCTTAAGTCTCATGTAAAAAGAGCGATCCTATTGCCATCAACCGGGCACAAATTCAGACTCCGTGGCTGCCACAGAAAAAAACCCGCTGGAAAACCCAATAACACTTTACCCGATCTGGGAATCGAACCCAGGACCTTATCACGCTCAGGGGGGTTACTATGACGCTTAAAACATTATTGTTCCATTCCTATTCCAGAGTGGGAAAGAGATGGAGCTAGACGACCTGTATAGCTCCGTCTCTTTTTCACTCTGGAATAAGAATGGAACAATAATGTTTTAAGACGTCATGGTACGCTACCAGCAGTCACGTTTGCGACTACTAGACCAAGTTCCGTATTCACTAAGCGAAACCTAACTGAATGCCTAAATATAATTGCACTGTTTGTAAGAATTTCAACTTCCGACGCTCTGAGTGGGTTTTTGAAAATGGAACAGTACGCACGGTGATCAATAAAGCAGAAGAATCCAGTTTATGAGGATCTCTCATTGTACAGGAAATCTATACAAAACGAGGCCATGTTATACTGGAAATTCTTGAAGTGATGCCGTTTGTACGGTTTTTCATTAGTTTATTTATTTATCTAATTACATCTACCATTACAGGCTAACCCAATGCGCCCAGAATAATATAATAACTTAATTTATACATAAAACTAATATCTATAACTAATGACAAACAATGCATTACTTGTGAATTCACTCAGTAAACAATAAAATAAGTCCGTCTCACTCGCCATGAGGTTGAGCGTGCGGAGTACACGCGTCAGCGGCGGCGGCGCCTCCCTTAAGGTTGGTCCGATCGAGCGGCTCCACCAGGAGACGTGGCTGCCGCCGACACCACAGTCCGGAACACACAGACTCAACTGACCCAAAATAACTGCATTATTATATCGTTTCTTCAGATCCACCTACGCCCACGTAAGTTTAAAAGTACAATTCCACATTGATGGATCAATTTCACCGTAAAAGCTGACCATTAATGTATTATCTAGCTTTAAATTGCTCGTAAAAAAACGAAATAAACCCAAATTGCTGTAATGTGTACACATGACTGGACGAAACTTCAATCGCGTGACGACAAATAACTGTAGAGAGTTTAAAACTATTTAACTATTAGACGTTTTTATAACATACTAGCTGCGCCCCGTGGTTTCACCCGCGCAGACCGGGATAAATATTAAAGCTATCTAGTCTATCTACATACCAAATTTCATCCAAATCCATTCCGCTATTGAGGCATGACAGAATAACAAACATACATTCTCAAAAACTTTCTGGTTTATAATATTAGTAGGACTAGCTTATGCCTACGGCTTCGCCCGCGTTTCGTTCGATATTTGTCCCACGGGATCGTACTTTAGGGATAAAAACTATCCTATGTGCTATTCCAGATTATTATCTATCTCTGTGCCAAATTTCATCCAGATCCATTTTGTAGTTTTTACGTGAAAGAGTAAAAAACATCCATACATTCATCCACACAAACTTTTGCGTTTATAATATTAGTAGGAAAGTAGGATTGTGTACATTTAATGTTTTTAGTTTTAATGCTTTATCAAAGGTTTGAGTTCCACTGTTTATAGAGAACTTTTGTTCGTTATAAATATCCGTCTAAATGGGGTTATTTGATAGTCCTATATGGATATATGATTACATAATATATAATGTTTTGTTACTGACCGAGGAGAAAACAACTTGTCTGGCAGATCCGTTAAATATTGTTATATTTTCTTTTCATTAGAACACGTAGCTTCTTTTATTGATAAAGTAGAAAAAGGTAACAAACTGGCGTCTCTATTTTCGAAGAACATTAACTGCTCTTGTTGAGGAGCACTTGGCTAAAAATAACAGCCACACAGGTCGATCTTTAAGGTTAAGCCGTGCTTACCGAAGTTGGTCCGTGGATGGGTGACCATAATTACATACCGAGTTTCCTCCGTGCCTCGGAAAGCACGTCAAGCCGTTGGTCCCGGCTGCCATTTGTAGATCTTTGACAGTCGTTAACAGTAGTCAGAAGCCATCTGACCTCCAGTCTTACCAAAGGGTATCGTATTACCCAGTTACTGTGTTCTGGAAGTCAGATAGGCAGTCGCTTCATGTAAAATATTGGTACTCAGCTGCATCCGATTAGACTGGAAGCAGACCCCAAGATAGTTTGGGAAAACGCTAAGCAGATGTTGGATTAACTGCTCTTTTTGATGATGTAGTCCCCTTTACTAACATGTGACGGTAGTTCCCGCTATTAATTTGTTCCTAAGAGCCAAGCTTAGATTAATTGCAGCAGATATCACTGTTAATTCTATTACCACTGTTAATTCTAAGATACATCACGCATATACAGGTGTAGCAAAAAGGGTACCTTGTATACATACTTAAGTGTATGCTACAGACGATCAAACTGAACATGTTTCTCCATTGGACGAACATCGCAATAGCGGAAAATATCAGCTGCCCCATACATTTGGTTCGAATAGGTATTGCAATTTTGTATGGGGCAGCAGATAATTTTTTCACTGAAAAAAATGTTTTATGATAAGAAACATGTTCAGTTTGATCGTCTGTTGCACACACTTAAGTATATATATCCTTTCCGTTACACCCTGTGTAAACACCTGCACTTTAGAGGACGTAAAAAAACCACAGACGCCGCGTGGCCACATACAGGGCCCAAGAAATTTAAACATATAGAACCATCGACACGAAAGAAGAAGAAGTAGGTAGGAACACAATTTTTCCAATATCTTACAATTCCTGGACCAGCCCTCGCTGAAGTACACATGTACATGCATCTGTTAGTAGGCAAATGACATGCCAAGCACTCAAATGCAAACCATTAATTTTGTTCAACCAATCAGGTGCTCACTGCACAGTGCACAGTCAGTCACACATTGCCCCCTTTGTAGATATATCAGGCCACAAGTCGATGACCCATTCACTCAATTGACTCTTTCAACCAACTCGTACAGCTCACGAGCAGCCGATACACTCATGTTTCTGTTTGTAATTGAGTGTGTTTGAGCATTGGATGTACTTGAGCGTGCATTATTAGTGGTATGTTCGTCTTACGATCATGGACACAGGTGGCTACTGTTTCTCAACAGATTCATATAGATGATGTTACATGTCTTTTAAGTGTTTTTTTTTAGCTAGTGTGTTTAAAGTGTCGTTAGGTGATGTCTTATTGATTTTGATGGTGACAATATGTTTAATTCTATCTGTATGAGCTATGGCGTTTAAGCATGTTAAGCCGTTGGTCCCGGTAAACTGTTGGTCTCGGCTGTCATTTGTAGATCTTTGACAGTCGTTACGAGTAGTCAGAAGCCGAAAGTCTGACATCAAGTCTTACCAAGGGGTATCGTATTACCCCAGTCACTGGGTTGTGGAGGTCAGATAGTGCAGTAGCTTCATGTAAAATACTGATACTCAGCTGCGTCCGGTTAGACTGGAAGCCGACCCCAACAAAGTTAGGGAAAAGGCTTGGTAGATGATGTGATGGTAATTTCAGTAGGAGCTTTAGTTCCGATTTTGCCTCCAAGATTTTGATAAAATACCTGGGTAATATCTCTCTCTCTCTCTCTTTCTATCCTATTCCATTACTCGAACCCCAGTCAGCCACGACTCACAACGAAACGGAAAACCTTAATCTCACGCGCACTATCCAAACAATGTCTACAAAACTACATTGTGGGAAAACATTCTCGTATCGGATGTCGTACATTACCGCATTAAAACGATACATTACCCGCCACTTATCCGCACTTGCCGCAATGGACAGATTGGAGGCGTCCGGCCTCATCCTCCGGCGGCCATTATCCAATTTATACGATTTTGCACTGAGCGACGTTGATCTGTTTATTGTAGATGCAATAACGCTTACAGCTTTGCTGATTGAGTTATAAAAGATGCGATTTAGTGAGGATGATTGCATTAAGGTTGCATTATATAAAGCTTGGGACTTTGAATAAAAAACACAAACAATTCAGCACATTCACACTTGATTTTTTAAACTTAGCAGCCAAACTCCATTCAGGAGACAACAGTGAAATAACTCAAGTTACCTACAAACCTACCTTTGCAAATGTCAAAAAGTTGTTCTAAAATAACTTTATAGTTGATTTGCTGAATAAAAACCTAAGAAATCGTATATGAAGAATAATGTAGTAAATTCAGTAGGTATGATATGCGATCAACAATTAAAAGAACAGCCTGGGATACTATCGAAAAACAGATTTACACATCCAAATGTAAATTACACAAACAAAGGCAATGCTTGCCAACGTTAATTAAAAAAGTAATAAAATCTTTAAGTATTGAAAAAATAAACTTAATAGCTGTTGTAGCTTATCGATTCGAAGGCAAATTGACAAAAAATGCAGATTGTTAATTTAAAAATTGGTAACCACTTGCACAGATATAAACCCTACATACCGCCCCAGATTATAATGTAATCTTTATAAGAAAAACTCAAAACTATTGACCGACGCGCGGCGTAGGGACGAGTTTTTGTAGGTCCCCTTACGGTTGTGCCCCATCTAGCAGCACAGAATCACTAGAATAGAATAGAATATTCATTTATTTGCTCAGAATGTAGGTATTTACAATAAAGTGGTTACAATAATGTGGAAGTGTCTGTCTTTTAAACGATTGACTTTAAAAAAAATGGTTTAAGGAACCTCAATGTCATTTTTAAAGACCTATCTATAGACACCCCGTACGTATAGGTTTGATGTTATTTTTTTAGTTTCAGTTCATGTGGGGGGCTATCCTTAATCTTTTTGTACTAAAATCGTAAAGCGGTTCACAGAATACATCTACCTACCAAGTTTCAGCTGTGTAGTCCTAATAGTTACGGAATAAAGTGGCTGTGACATACGGACGGACAGACAGACAGACAGACATGACGAATCTATAAGGGTTCCGTTTTTTGCCATTCGGCTACGGAACCCTAAAAAACGAGCAAAAAACTTTTTTGTATGGAAGCCCCCTTAAATATTTAATTTATTCTGTTTTTAGTGTTTGTTGTTATAGCGGCAACAGAAATACGTATTCTGTAGAAATTTCAACTGGCTAACTATCACGGTTTATGTGACGGACGGACGAACAGCGAAGTAGAAGAAGATGTCGATACCGTGCTACTAGATGAGGCGCAACCCTTGCCCAGCAGTAATACTTACGATATCAAGACCACTTATTTTGATCCATTGAACTACCTCAATATTTAAATTGAAATAAGAAATAGAAATTAATCCGAAACCCGTGTTCCCCAAGAAATAAAATCCCTGATTGACAGTACTCGAATTAAATATACCAAATTTTAATTACCGCAACCTATATTATAAGTTGCTGCGTGATAATCGCATTAAAAAGAAATTTTTGTTACACTATGATAAGCACACACAACACGACCATTTTATGTGAATCTCTGTACCAGAAATCTATACACATCGAGGCCATGTTACACTGGGCATGGTTCAGCTTGAAGTGTACGTTCCATTAAACAGGTTGTGCCCTTACTAAGAAGATTTGGATTAAAATGACACTAGTCCGACAGTTGCTGTGACATGATATTGTTGGGATTTAATTTACTGATGTTAATTTGATTATTTCGATAGAGGTAATGCAGGTTTGTAGACGACGTTGTTGTTTTGGTTTGGTCGTGTCTTCACGGTGTTTTTGGATCTAGTTTATGAAGCAATCTGTATTCTAATGGCTAAAAAAGGCAGTCAACTTTGTTTCTGTGCGACCTTTTGTATACAAATTTGCAGGATTTCGCTGTGATTAAATGGAGATAAATAAACTTTGAGGGTTGTATTGATGATTTTAATTATTATAACTATGTAAACCCGTGCTTGTTGTGGTCACGAATCATATTTTAAACCACATACAACCTGAAACTTACCTGAACACTTATTTATTTATTTATAACACCTTAAACTATCCGTACAGGGTCTACCCTAATGCGACAGTTCAGAACTTAGACTAATTAAACTATATACCTATACATAGAATTACAAAAACTAGAACAGAAAAAAAAATAAAAAAAAAACCTGAAGTTTGGAATTTCACGAGCTCCCACCTTAATACAATATGATCTATCAAATCAAAGTAAAACTATAAAAATGGCTTTTGACATAATATGGATATTTTGCATCACTGATTTTTGGTATCAATATATCATACGTTATACAAGGTGTTGTTTTGCATCATCGTAAAATTCAAGGAGGTAACTATGCTAATGATTCGCCTCCCAAATCAATAATAAAATGGGTAGGTAATTTTTTTTTTCTTATATCCGAAAATCGGTAAGTATGAACCACCCTTGTTTTACATGCGGCCCGCCCGATCCTCGCCCTATAACCGCGCTTTCATACATACAAACAATCTCAAACGTTTATTGGATAATTTTTCATTTCCTAAACCACGTTAAGGGGGTTATTCTGAAATACTGACAAACTTAAACAACCAAGAAAAATCAGCGTTTATAAACAACACCTTGTAAAAACATACCCATAAAAACATTCCTTAATCGGCTTAAACACCCACCAGCACCGAGGTAGTGTTGTGACCTTAGCGATATAAGACCGTGGAACCCACAATAGCAATAAACTATACGAATACTTTTGGTTGCATAATTAATCGCAAACAAAGTGAAAGGTGACACTGCGACCGAATACCTGCTGGGTTTAAATGTCCCAGGCCGGACCAATTAGAGGTGCGCCCAGTAGGGAGCCCCTCTTGTTTTAGACCATAGACTATAGAGTATGCGTATAATTTAATTCGATGATTTAGATAAAGGTTGGGACATATTCTGGGTGCAGTGTGGGCTGGTCCTCAGATATTATCGTTGGTAGTATGTTGAAACTAATTGTTTGGCATTGAGTTATAGGATATTAATTCTGTTAATAGGAGATTATTGTAATAAATATGGATGTATTGCTTTGATATTTAAGTAGGTATTTAAATTAGAGTAAGTTGAAGCACCTATGCGGCGTGTAATAATAATTATTAATCCATAAAAGTCACATGTGTCATAATATTTTTATTAATTATTTCTATTCATCTGAACGATATAGATCGGTAGCGAATTTATTTAAATAATAAGGAAGTTATTACTTCCTTACTATTTAAATAAATTCGCTCTCTTTTCGGTCTATCACTCCAGTAGGTCTACTCTCTTTCTCCGAAACGTAACTTCGGCAACGAACGAAAATTAAACGTAGTATCGTTTGTGACCTTATTCTATATAATTTGCGGACACACACAAGAAGTTCGAATCACAGACAACGGGTGTATCGAATGTTATTGTGTGCGTCCGCAAATTCTATAGAGTACGGTCACAAACGTAACTTCGTTTAATTTTCGTTCGTTGCCGAAGTTACGTTTCGGAGAAAGAGAGTAGACCTCCTGATTCGGGATATGAAATAGACAGACGATAATTTATGAATTATGAGTTCTTGGGTTATCTAATTGAATAAATAGGCTCCTTTTTATTTCAATAAAACAGAAAACCTTAATTAAAGGGAATGTACTTGTACATTAGGTACGTATGAAATGTCAAAGGTGATCTAACCTTACAAAACAGTAATAGGTAAGTATTTTAATATTATCGTTTTTCAGTTACAGGTAATAAAGTAGGTAGGTACGTATTGTAAATGACTAAACCTGCGTTACTGCTTACTTTATTATCTTTTTGGGCTCAGCCACAGTGGGTTAAGAAACTTCGATTAAAATACTAAGGCTTTAAGTACATAATTTTTGACAGAAAGATTCGTGAAATCCCCAAAACAAAAGACTTAAAAGCTTTTTGTCGTTTCGTCAGTAAATTCCCGAATTGGTAAGTTCGACTTTTAAAATGTAGTAATTATTCTTTTCTGTGGGCTGAACTTCTCAAGAGATTTAGAAAGAAAAAAGTAAGTCAAGAAAACTAAACTATGTAGACTTGTCAAAGAAAAACTGCGTTCAAACATTTGAAAGGCTTTATGCTGCTAAAATACACATTGAATAAGATTTGACAAGTTTATTAGTATTCAGTGACAAAATGCAACTACTAATTTTAATTCATTAATTTAATAAAATAATATAATAATAATTTAATTTAATTCAAAATAGTGTCGATGGAATGAATAAGATAGACACACAAAAAATATAGTCGACAAATAGTTTACGAGTCCGACGCGATTTCGAAAGAGAACTGATTGTCCTCTTTTCAGCCAGTGATAAAACTGCCTCCATCTTTTGCTTTCCAATTTCAAATCGTTCAACGATTCCTTTATTTTGACGAGTCGTTAGTGTTTTTGTTCGTCCGATGCCGGGGCACAGGACGAATGGCTGAAATTCTAGTAGCGGGTAGCGACCGCCCCGCCTACATACATGTCCGATCCTGGCACCTTCGGAATCTGGACGACAAACTATGCTTATTGGCCCCTTTTAGTTCCCAAGCTCGTTAGGTGAAATACCAAATTGTTTTGGGCAAATAAATAAGGGAACCGTAGACTTGGTTTTTTTTCAAGACCACCTTAATAGCTTCTTGATCAGTGCCGATAAAATTATTTTAGTGATCATAAGAGTAAACAGAAACCACGATGTTTGAGACCGTGTTATGTAAGATCATTAATGATAATATAAATAGTAGGTTTATAATCTGTTTTGAGAACAAAAATTGTTTTATCCGCAGTGGTCGAGGCCGTGTGTTGTCTGATAAATCAGTTGCTATAAATCTGATTAACTGTTATAAGGTAGGTACTTAGACTACTCACTATGAAAAAAAAATACTTAGAAAAATTTCGCGACCAATTTCGAGGTAGCGCTCGCCGGCCGGCCGCTGCCGAGGCACCGCTCGCTTCGCTCGCCCGGCTCGCGCGTAGTTGGTCACAGTTCTAACCTAACCAAACCTATGGATATTATATTTGCAGGTACACACCGCTATAAATAAAATTAAAGGAGACACTTTAATTCATAAAAAAGAAATCTAAACAAAAAGATATGACTTTGAATAAAAGTATAATAGATGTTTATTGCTACTGACATTATGAAGTTGAATGCTTCGGAATTATGAACATTAGAGACAGAGTAGTTAGGAATTGTGATTTTTAGGATGAAAAATGTTAGGAAGAACATTTTCGGATTTCGAATTATCGGAGTTGAAAATTTAGGTGAACTATGGCGCACCCCATTTTTTCTCACTACTTTAACATACAGGTATATACGTAGATATAATTGTTTTAACCCTCAGTTACATGTATGGAGCATGGGTCAACCACCACTGTTTTGTTTTTTTTCATTATTTCACAATATATTTGTATAGCGGTTCATAGAAGGCTCTAACTTTCTAAATTTCAATTGTGTGGTGCCAGTAGTCTCGAAGCAAAAAAATCTGTGACATACGGACGGACAGGCATACAGATGTACAGACGGGCAGAACGAATTCGTTTTTGCCATTAGGCAACGGAACCCTAACAACCATACATTTACCTATCATCGAAAAACTTTGAACATCAATATTAGATCAAAACTTACTCCTGTAACAGCAAAGCTTTCAAAACTTTTTAACAAAAACACGATTATTAACTGAACACGGAATCAAAACAGAAAGTCGAACGAACGAACAAATCCAATTATAGCTCCACTGAACTGAACCTATTGTAGTTACTCAAGTTCATTCAGTTAAAAGAACGTAAACGTTTTGTTTGTGAATAGAAATATTCAATCATTCAATCGTTCATTGAATATTTTTTGTTGTTGCTGTTAGGTACTGTAACGAACGAGTGAGCTATTGATTTGGAACTGTAAATAGTTCAGACCGTTTCGTTCATTTTAAAATGTTTGCTTACATTTGATTGGTTTATTTATTTGGTATGGTTTTAGTAGTGATACTGGGTTACAGGATAGGATAGATAGCCGCACTACTGTTTATTTCATGGATATTTTGTCGTTAGTTCGTTACTATTAAATTGGCTGACATGAGGTTAGTGTAAAAAAAATCTACAGGGGAATTTGTCAAACCTGTGGTTAGCTAGAGGTAAACTTACTGTGAAATATCTTGAAAGTTGGCCTAGAAAAAGTAACATTATGTTATGTCAGCAAAAATGATTGACGCTACGCTTCAACCAACTTATGTGTGCAGATGAGAAAACACAGAACTAAAATAAATTTGTTTGACACATCGTTTAATTTTTTCGTCCCCCTTCATCCGCAAACTTAAAGTGGTCATACTGTACCGAGAAACTTACGTCAGTGCCCTTGATTAATTCATTGTAGAAATACAAATCGCTTTGAATGTAATTGCCAATTCAAAAGAGTTTTCAGATTCAAATTCTGGCAAATTTCATGAAGCACGATCCGCATTGTTCTTAGCCTATCATAACAATCCATACTAATATTATAAATGCGAATGTCACTCTGTTTGTATGTTTGTTTGTTACCTTTTCACGACTAAACGGCTGATCGGATCTTAATGAAATTTGGCAAGAAGATAGATTTCAACCTGGGGAAGGACATAGGCTATATATCATTACGCTACGATTATATTATAAATGCAAATATCACTCTGTTTGTTTGTATGTTTGTTTGTTACCTTTTCACGACTAAACGGCTGATCGGATCTTAATGAAATTTGGAAAGAAGATAGATTTCAACCTGGGGAAGGACATATATCATTACACTACGACAAGAAGGAGCGGAGCAGCAATGAAAAATGTTGCGAAAATGGGGAAAGTGTGACGCAGACGAAGTTGCGCGGGGCAGCTAGTTATATTATAAATGCAAAGCTATACAAACTAAATTAACGCGTCATCTTGGGCGTTGATTTCGGTTCAATTGACTGTGTCGTGATTTGTGTTTCGACAAGCTCATTAATTTAATTAGATCTACAGAGGTTGGTATGTTCAAGCTAAGCTAGTCTGTACTATTGGAGCTGGATTCGGATACATGTATGGCGATACCTGAAAATCTAGGCTTAGGGGTAATATAAGGTCCGTCCGTCTCATGACGACAGGCCGTGTCGACGGCGCGTACGTGTTCCACGCGCGCCTCAAGGAGATGTCAGCAAACCGGAAGCGAGAGGGCCGATGCCTGCCAGGGTTGCGGGACTGTTCGAAAGAGATACCGTGGCCCTGGAACACAAAGGGCGAAGAAGGAACATGGATAGGTTTTAGTCAGTACATGTCTGACACTCCGTCCCGCTCCGCCCAGAGCGGGAGAAGTCATTTGATGATTTCGCATCCGTAAAAAAAAAAGCGGTAATATAAGGCTTGCGACGGCACGATTGGCGCAGTGGTTGAACAATCGACTGCTGCGCTGCGTGTTCCGGGTTTGATCCCCGCACGGAACAAATATTTTTATGGCCTACAGTTAGTGTGTTACGCATGGCCAACCTTAATAGATCGCTGCATCGGCATACCTGCATACACATTGCACACGGCACCTACGGGCACGAAACGCAAGCTCAGCATAACGTGACCAATTGACGTCAATCGAATCTTTCCATAGAAACTTAGAAACGTGGAGCGGCACTTTTGGATCTGACACCGACCAATTGACACTTTAGTATAATTAGTCGTAATTTCAATACTTTGTAATACAGTAATAAATTAGTTTATTAAAATAAATTTGCATTTTTTTGGATCCTCTGGCTGCACCCATCGTAATTGGCGCAGTCGGTAGGATAGTCCAGTAAATTCAGTGAATCGATCACCGACAACGGGCTATTCGAACCTACGGGTGTGCGGCTACGGGGAGTATCCGAATATCGATACCACAGAGAAATGCAGATTTGGTAAGTACCTAGATCTACTAGAGTTGCTCGCCTTCCTATGTTTTAGTATCCTTTGTGTAATTTCCTTTTTTTTCTGTGTTTCCTTTGTGTTAATTTCCTCAAGTGTTTCTATTAAACTTTCAAAATTTTTCACCCACGTATATCACGGACTCCTAAGTCGAGTATTTCTAATAGGAACTCGCAAATCGATGCGAATAGGAATTTAGATACTATATTAGAAGATAGTGAAAGTGTAGAATCTTACTTAATTATAGAGAATAATTTAACTAACAAAATGAGTACCGATTTGGTAGATCAAGTTTACAAGGCCTTACGCCTCGTTCCCGAATTCGACGGGAACCCGAACGTGCTCACGCGGTTTGTACGTTTATGTGACCAACTTGTCGCGCAATTTGTTAAGGCAGAGCCAGGTTACGAACTAAGTAATTTATCCTTGTTGAACGGCATACTTAATAAAGTTACCGGGAATGCCGCTCGCACTATAAATTCAAACGGCGTTCCCGAAACATGGCAGGGTATTAGAAACGCCCTGATTAATAACTTCTCGGACCAGCGGGACGAGACCGCCTTATACAATGATCTGGCCCTGTTAACACAAAAGAATTTATCACCACCGGAATTTTACGAAAAGTGCCAAACCTTATTTAGCACAATTATGACCTATGTGACCCTGCATGAGTCCATATCTACTACCATCGAAGCCAAACGGGCACTATATAAAAAATTAACCCTACAGGCATTCGTTCGTGGCCTAAAAGAACCTTTAGGCTCGCGTATTAGGTGCATGCGACCCGACACCATTGAAAAGGCTCTCGAGTTTGTGCACGAGGAAATTAACACCATGTACTTACAGCAGCGTAACGACCATTTGCCGGAGCGGAGACCTGTGCAGTCTGCGTCTTCATTTAATCCCAGTACGTATCAGATTAAGCCATTTAATTTGCATACTCCACAGCCAGTCACTTTTTCAGCGCCGTTTAATCAGCCCGGTCCCTCTAAAAGTTTTTATCAGCCACAACCGCCAAGGCCAATGCAAGCTTGGAGACCTCAAGTGCCTTTCAATCGCGGTCCCACGCGAACCCAACAAATGTTAAGCGCACCCCCGCCTAACTATAGGCCCCAGAGCAACGTGTTCCGATTGCCTCAACAAAGGCCTGGTTACACGCCCATTAATAATGGCCCCAAGCCCATGAGTGGTGTAAGCCACTTTGTTCCCAAACCTATGCCGAGACCTTCGACAGGACATGACTGGACTCAACAAGGAAATCCATCTCCCAGTAACTACTTTAAGACTCGTGAGACGAATGTTAACGAAGTAGACTTTTACGACTATTATGAGTACCCTGACTATGCCTATAATGACTATTACGACCAGTTCTACCCCGTACCTTACAATTACGAACCTGTGTATGAGCCACTAGCTCATAGTGATTATGTTCCTGTGCACGTAGAGGAACATCAGAATGTGCCTGAAGGAACATCTGCCCAAGGAATGTCTGCTGAAGGCCAGGATTTTCATACAGCCCCGAAATCAGACAAACCAAAATAGAGATTAACTTGCAAACCCAGAGACAACTTCCATTCGTTCAGATTGCTAATCCACCCATTAAACTATTAGTAGATACCGGTGCGAACCTATCTTTTATTAGCCCGGACGTTGTAGAAAGATTTTATCATCATATCCAGTGTAATTATGAGCCTTTCGAAGTCACTAACATCCACGCGACAACTCGTAATAATTATTCCATTACTATACCGTGCTTCCCGGAATTTAAAGAAACCTGTGACATTACCCTATACATTTACAAGTTCCACAATTATTTTGACGGCTTAATAGGCTTAGATTTACTAGAAAAGTTGGAGTCTAATATAGATTTAAAGAATAAGGTTCTTGTTACACGTAATTCATCTAATCCCCTGCGAATGTATGATTCACGTAATTGTAATCTTTACGAGGACATAGTACCCGCTAATTCATCCAAATTAGCTAGAGTCCCCATTAATCTTCATGATGGTGACGTAATAATATCAGAGCAGACTATTTCCAATTGCACTATTCGCGGCTGTGTTACTTCTGTTAAAAATAACCGTGGCATCATAGAAATAATTAATCCAACTAAACATGATGTAGTTTTCTCAATGGATAGGCCAGTTACCGCGGAACTTTTTAACGAGCAAAGCGCGACTATCTATCAGCCTAGCGATCGCGTATCCGAGGTATTATCAAAACTACGCACTGACCATCTGAATCCTGAAGAACGAGCTAACTTAGAATCTCTTTGTGCACAATATGCTGACGTTTTCTATATCGACGGTGAACCTCTAACTTTCACCAATAAGATAAAGCACAGTATTCATACCACCGACGAATTACCTGTCTATACTAAGACCTATAGATATCCCTTTGTTCACAGACAGGAAGTTCAGGATCAGATTAGCAAAATGTTAGACCAAGGGATAATCCGTCCCTCGCAGTCAGCCTGGAGCTCACCCATCTGGGTAGTTCAAAAAAAATCTGATGCGTCCGGAAGGACTAAATGGCGCATAGTCATTGATTTTCGCAAAGTCAATGAGAAAACCCTCGATGACAAGTACCCAATCCCCAATATTAACGACATCTTAGATAAACTTGGTAACTGTCATTACTTCACAACTCTAGACCTTGCAAGTGGATTTTACCAGGTAGAGATGGACCCAGCCGATATTCACAAAACGGCCTTCAATGTAGAACATGGGCACTTTGAATTTTTACGCATGCCCATGGGTCTCAAAAATTCTCCATCCACGTTTCAACGCGTGATGGACAATGTCCTCAGGGACCTCCAAAATGTTATATGTCTCGTATATCTTGATGACATAGTCGTTTTTAGTGTCTCCTTACAGGAACACATGATAAATTTAGGAAAAGTATTCAAGAGATTAAGGGAATCAAACTTTAAGATCCAGATGGATAAGTCGGAGTTTTTAAAGCTTGAAACTTCGTACTTAGGTCATGTAATAAGTAAGGACGGTATTAAGCCTAACCCCGATAAGATCATTGCCATCCAGAAATTCCCTATTCCTAAGACAGCTACCGAGATCAAACGCTTTTTAGGCCTGTTAGGATACTATAGGAAGTTTATTCCTGACTTTGCGCGCATTACGAAACCCATGACGCAATGTCTCAAGAAAGGTTCTAAGATCACCTTCAATGACCCTAACTACATCGATTGTTTTGAAAAATGCAAGTTACTATTGACTAACGACCCTATACTGCAGTACCCTGACTTTTCTAAGGAATTTGTGCTTACGACTGACGCATCTAACTTTGCCATAGGAGCTGTCCTTTCTCAAGGGCCTATAGGGCAAGATAAGCCCTTAGCATACGCGTCTAGAACATTAAACTCCAGTGAGATTAACTATAGTGTAATCGAGAAGGAGTTATTAGCCATAGTCTGGGCTACTAAATACTTTCGTCCATACTTGTTTGGGAGAAAGTTTAAGATAGTTACAGACCATAAACCCTTACAATGGGTTATGAGCCTTAAAGAACCAGGCTCCAGACTCACACGTTGGAGACTTAAGTTGAGTGAATACAATTTTACTACAGTATACAAGCAAGGCAAAAAGAACACTAACGCCGACGCATTGTCCCGCATTGAAATCAACAACGAGGACGCCATGTCTATAGCGGTAAATGTATCTGAAAAGCCCCACTCAACAGTAGGTTCTGAAACACTGACAGCCCCTACAAACAACCTTGACATACTCGACAACTCTGACACAGCAACTGTTCACACTGGTAACGAAGCCCCTATTCTAGAAGTGCCAATATCAGACGAACCCTTAAATAAATTCAGTAGACAAATCTGTTTTGTACTTGTAGGCGATATTAAAAAACGACCGACAGTGAGTAAGCCATTTGAAACGCATACCCGAACTACCATTCAACTATCCGAGTCTAACCTGACTAACGACGTTATTAATGCAGTCAAAGAATATGTGAACCCTAAAGTCAAAACCGGTTTAATCATCCATCCTCCTCTGGCCATGTATAAAATAATCCCCATAATTCAAGTCAACTTCAAAAGCTCTTCAATGAACATGGTTCTAACTAAAGTTGAATTAGAGAATGTTAAAGACTACCTGCGTCAACAGGACATCATAAAGAAATACCACGAAGGTAAAACAAATCATCGCGGTATCACTGAATGTTACTTAGCCTTATCTTCTAAATTCTACTGGCCTAAGATGAAAGAACACATCTCCAAGTACATAAATGAGTGTACCATCTGTGGTCAGGCTAAGTACGACCGTCATCCCATCAAGCAAAGATTCAACATTGTACCACCCCCTAGTAAACCTTTTGAAATTATCCATCTAGATTTGTTCACAGCTCAAACAGAGAAATTCCTTACCATTGTAGACGCTTTCTCTAAGTATGCACAAGCTTATCACCTTAGAGATAGCACCGCTTTAAGTGTAGTACAAGCTCTACTTGTATTTTGCACCCACCATGGGGTCCCATTGACTATTGTCACGGACGGAGGCCCTGAATTCACAAATCAGATTTTCTTAGAATTCAGCCGAACTCATAAAATTATTCACCATAAAATATTAGCGCATTCCCCTAACGACAATGGCATAGTAGAAAGGTTCCATTCTACCATTTTAGAACATCTTAGGTTATTGAAATTAGAGAGACGAAATGAACCAGTCGTTAATCTTATGCCTTATGCCATCTTAGCGTACAATAGTTCGATCCATAGCTTCACAAAATGTAGACCTTTGGACTTGATAACTGGACACTTTGACCCTCGAGACCCAATAGATATTGACCTATCTGAACACTTACTGCAACAGTACTCACAAGACCATAGGAAACGAATGAGTCAAGTATACGACCTTATTAACCAGACATCCTTACATGACAGGACACAACTGACTGAAACCCGTAACAAGGACAGAGAACCCGAGAAGGACTATACCCCTGACCAGCAAATCTTTGTACGCAATCCCATGGCGTCTCGACAGAAGTTAGCCCCGCGTTATACGCAAGATACTGTACTCGCAGATCTTCCAATCCACATCTATACGAAGAAGAAAGTAGTAGCAAAATCTCGCCTTAAGCGAAGTCCTAAAGATCCCACTTTGTTACAGGATAATACTATGGCTGATGACCCTACATCCGGCCCAAGGACAAGAGATAACAGTTGAATCACTTGACAATGGACCAGGACTACTTCCCTTCAAATTAGGAGCGGCAAAGATCGTTTCCCATTTCCACTCTTTCCTAAGTCATATAGACTTAGAGAATGTCCATCTTCAAATTGAAGTGGTAAAAACACAGATGGCTGAATTAAGTCCCCTAGTTAACAATAAAACCTTATTCCTATTCGACCCTCATCTGAAACATCTCAATAGTAAAATCAATTTAATTATTAGTAAAATTAGTATGTTTGAATCAACGCGTAGTAAAAGAGGCCTTATCGACGGTTTGGGTTCTGTAATAAAATCAATTTCTGGTAATTTAGACTACACCGATGCACTTAAATACGAAAACGCCATAAACACCTTACGTAATAATGAGCATAAATTAGAATTAGAAATTAATAACCATGTTAGTTTAAATAGTAAATTTATTTCACGTAGCTCTCAAATAATAGATAGTATAATTTCAAATCAAGATAAGATGAACAAAGCACTAAACTTAATTTTGGAAAGTAACGCTAATAGGGATACAGATTTAGTTAAATACGCCCATCTGGCCCAACATCTGTTAATCTTAGGAGATAATGTAGAAGATCTTTACGAAGAATTACGAAGTTTAGAGAACACCCTAACATTTATTCGTGCGTTGAGTACCCCGTACTCCCTATTTAATTCAGATGAAATTAAGTATATGTTAGGTAAATTAAGGATTTTATATGCTAATGACGAAATCCTTGACGTAGAAATTAGGCATTTTTATGAAATAATTAAACTAGGTTACTTCTATTCTAATAAGCAGATAGTGGTAGTTATAAAAGTCCCGATAGTTGTTTCCTCCACATACGATTTGTATAAACTTTCCCTTGTTCCTAACAGAAACCACGAAACTCTTATACCACCCTCACCTTTCGTAGCACTCTCTAGCTCAGACTCTAGGTACATAGAGACAGAATGTCCGAAGGTAAACTCCATATATCTCTGTGAGTCAACAGCCAACCTACAAATCCAGAGCAAACCAGATTGTATCCAGCATCTCATAGTCCATCAAGAACTTCAACCCAGCTGCAAGCTGACACCCGTAGCTCTCACCACCGAAGCCCTGGAAACCCTGGACGACAAGCATTATACCTTAAGTTTTCCTGTACCAACAAAAGTGAAGATGTCTTGCGGTCAAGAACAATATCGGACCCTACGAGGCAGCTATTTGGCAATTATTCCCCTCAATTGTAACCTGAGAACACCCGCCTTCACTATCTCCAACACTGACGACCACATCAAAGGACATGTCGTGAAGATCATTGAGATGCCCCTATACAACGAGACGAAGCCTGAAAATTATCCGAAGCTCATCCTAAATTCGCCAAATCTACAAAAACTTCACACCCTTAGCAACGAGATAGCGACGCAACTGCCTGTACATTTAGATGACGTCACCGATCCCGTCATTTACCACACCACTATACCCATGTACCTCGCGCTATCCGGTACATGCGCACTTATCGCCACTCTAATCTATCGTCGGCTACGCATAAGAAAAGCATCCAGAGAAATCACAGAAAACTTCAACAGCAACCCTGAAGTCGCCTATGCAATCCCATCACCACGCACTATCAACCCAAGCCAAATAAGGATTGACCCTGGATGTCTACCAGCGACCATCTTGAACAAGTCCATCGATACTCGCTGTTCTACGGGGGGAGGTGTTACGCATGGCCAACCTTAATAGATCGCTGCATCGGCATACCTGCATACACATTGCACACGGCACCTACGGGCACGAAACGCAAGCTCAGCATAACGTGACCAATTGACGTCAATCGAATCTTTCCATAGAAACTTAGAAACGTGGAGCGGCACTTTTGGATCTGACACCGACCAATTGACACTTTAGTATAATTAGTCGTAATTTCAATACTTTGTAATACAGTAATAAATTAGTTTATTAAAATAAATTTGCATTTTTTTGGATCCTCTGGCTGCACCCATCGTAATTAGTGGTTCCGGATCTGGCTGTTTATTTATGTCAGTTTAAATGTTTGTAAACGCACCCACGATACAGAAGAAATACCCAGTTTGGGGAAAAGTTCAAAAAAAAAAGTCTGCCTCGTTGCTCTAGTGGCCATAATCGCGACTGCTGAGCATGAGGACCTGGGTTCGATTCCCCGGTAGGGCAAAATGATATCGGGTTTTTCAATCAGCAATTTCTCAGTAGCAGACACGGAGTCAGGTTGTGACCGGTTTATGGCATTAGGCTTGCCCCCTATTACATAGGACTTAAACATAACTGGCGAAATGTGGGTGTACTATCTGCCTAACCCATTGGAGATTTCAGGCGTGATGATATGTATGGAAATGTAAGAAAACGTTGGAATCACCAATCCGCCTTGAACAAGATCGGTGATTATGTTCGCTTTGTCTCTGGACGAGAAGAGGCCTAGCATTTGAATCTGTGGAATAGTGAGTCTGGTATTACTCAAGCGCCCGCGCCTGTGATAAATGAATAGCAATATCATGGCAACTCAGACTTGACTACGCGTCTGAATCTACCATGAAGCTTAAATATAGTACTTAATTATTCCACACGACTCAATGCCCGGTTTCTGAGGACTGCTGCGTTTGTTAAGTTTTTTTGGTAAACATAATTATTATCATCATAATTAGCCTATAAAGTTCCCTGCTCTCTGGGATACAGGCCTCCTCTCAATGAGAGGGAGTGGGCTTTAAACCACCACGCGGGCCCAGTGCGGGTTGGTAGATGTCACAATATTGTCTTCGATTTTTTAGTTTTAGGACATGCGGGTTTTCTCACGATGTTTTCTTTCACCGTTTTGAGAGCAGCGGTGATGAAATATATTACACAAAGTAATGCGCCTGCCACAAAGTAATCTTACTTATAGCAGAATAGAATAAAATATACTATATTGTACACCAAAATTGAAACACGACGGTTTTATACAATAACCATGGTTATAATGGCGGTCTTATCGCAAATAGCAATATGGTCCAGACAACCTTTGGATGGACTGTACGAATTTAAAATATAAACAGGAGTAGTGATGTACTGCTAATACTACACAAACATTCAAACAAACTGAGTGTTCTGTACTGCAATCTACTGCGAGTAGGACACACCTCAAAAAACATACAAAAAGCAGGTAACCTACTGTAACAGTCGATAACCAAAAAGTAAATAAGTAGATTACTGGGTACAAAAAAAAATACGTACCGGGTACTAAGTTAAACGCGGGGCAACTCCGTAATATTTTTATTTATTTATTTATTTACATCAAACATACAAAATATATCCTTACAGGTTGAAACCCAATGCGATATTGTAGCACACTTAAAATTTAAATAATTCAATAGTCATTGACATAGCAAATTCTAAAAGTAGCTCTGTTCTTGTAAATTCACCCAAAGTGCAACAGAATATATCTAAGTCCTCAGCAATGAGGTTGAGAGTGCGGAGCGCGCTCGTGAGCGGCGCCTCGCGCAGCAAGCTAGTTCGCGCGCGCGGTACTGCCAGCAACCGCGGCTGACGACGACGACCCACATAACCGTCTGGCACGACTAACTCCACCCTTCGCAAGATATCCGCATTGTGTATCTTCCCTCTAATTACCTTAAAGATATAAGTCACCAGTGTGAGTTGCCTCCTGACCCTTAGTTCATTATATCCGACCATTTCCAAGACAAATAGAGTTGGATACATCAACGGATACAATGGATATACCCCGTATTCCCTCATATATTTGTACCTGATAAATTTATTTTGTACTCGCTCCAACATGACACTATACTTTGTTTCATGTGGAGCCCAGATAACTGCATTAAATTCTAGTTGGCTTTTTACTAAACCATTATATAATGCCGTTATAGCTTTAATATTTGTGAAGCCTTTAACCATTCTAAGCACAAATCCTAGGTTTCTGTATGCTTTTTTGCATATTTTAACTAAATGATCACGAAACGTGAGTCCAGTGGTGAAACGAACTCCCAAGTCCCTTCAGTGGCCCTATCCATCGGCACCCCGTCTACGGTATAAATGTGTGTGATGGGTGTGTGTGCGCGCGAGAAACTTATGGTCACACACTTAGATGTGTTAAAGTGCAGGAGATTACTCTTGCTCCAAGCTACCCACGTTTGTGATGGGGAGATACAGCTTGAGGTCGTCGGCAAACAGCAAACATTTAGAATCATGCACAACGTTTGGAAGATCATTAACCATTAAGAGAAACTCCAATGGCCCTAGATTCGTTCCCTGGCTTACCCCAGATCTAGTGTAATATGCGTTCGATTGGTATCCTGCATATGAAAAGCATCTGCTACTCCTTACATTTTGTATCGTTTTTATGCGACACTTAAATGTTTGGATTATCTTTTGGATTTCTTTTTTCGCGATTTCATAGTTAGTTTGATTGTAAAACTAGTTCGTTTTCGTAACAAGTAGGCAGTGTTTTCCTCGTATTTACCAAACACCCTGTACAATATTCTTGTAGGCAAATAAACGAAGGTAGAAACTGTTGCTAAAGTCATTGATTTTACTTAGCTCAGTTAAATTTAATTACTCCCAGAAACGTTTCATTCAGCTAATCTGTTATTTATTGGAAATCGAAGGGTTCTGCAGGGTTTGTACTAAATCTGCCGCAACTTGAATATCCTCTGGTTTGTTACACACAGATTCAGCTTTGTCGTGAGTCTCGTGAGTTTATAAGGTTACATTGTTGGCCAATTTCCGAGTTTTTGCTGTTGCGTTTATTATTAGCTTCACCTATATTAAATTAGACCCTCTTCCTGGTTTCAGATTGACCTGAAAGTTTGAATAAAAATAAAACATGTGTTTTGTTTGGACGATAATGGATGGTAAGCTAAATAGCTTGTCAATTTTTTTATCGGCAGAACCAAAACTTGGAAGACATTGTCAACCGCACTGGACTCGTGTTGTGGATTACCTCTGATATCCTGGCACAGTGTGGGTGGGAGGCCTTTGTCCCAACAATGGGATCATCATAGACGATTTTCTATGATAAGATGGTTAGGTATCTCCTACCTGTTATTGATATTCTTAATGAAAAACGATATGCTACGATAAGATAAAAAAGGTTTGTACTAATCCAGATTTAGTAATTAGAATTTTCAATGCATGAAACATTTGTTGCATAAATGATTTAGTTCGTACATGTTCGTTAGTGCTTATATCACAGTGCTGAGAATTTCGCAGAGAATTTCATTCAATAGCTGGTAGCCCCGAGCGGTATGGAACATCTTGCTACTGGGAAATTCTATTACATATACATACATATGTATACTGCAGAAATCTTAATTGCTTGAGGTCGGGTTGATGAAACAAGATCAATTGTTTTACAAGAAATAAGTGCTTCTATTGAGCACGAGGGCCTAAGTTGATTTTCAGGTTGGGCAAAGTGATATTAAATTTTCTTCAGTCGTGTTAGAAATTGTGTCCGATTGCGGTAGATAATAAGCACACTCATATAGCTTTTAAATTCAGCTAAATAAATAATAATAAGTACAAGGTGTTGTTTTGCATCCTCGTCAAAATTCAGGAGGTTGTCACAAAAGACATAAATAATCAATTAAAATTACGGTACCTAGATAATTATTAATAAACGCTAATTTTTGTGGTTGTTTATGTTTGTCACTATTTCAGAATAACCCTCTTAACGTGGCTTAGGGAATAAGAATAATAATAATCTTTATTGGAACAAAAACACATTTTACAAATTGATTGCGTACGTAAATAGCTACATTAGTTGCAAAACTGTGTCGCAGCTATTAACGCCCACCTCCAAGAGGGAGACAACATCGTTCCAAAATTAAAAAAATGAGCAAAAGAGAAAAAAACAAAAAAAAAACAGTAGTGGTTAAAAAATAAAAATATAAAATAAAATACTAGCATTAAAATTAAACAGACATACAGGTATACATACAACTACAAAATTAAAGTAGTATAAAAAACGATAATAATAAAAAACAAATAGGTAAGTGTATAATGTTGTGCATTTGGGAGTGTTGTGTGTGAGTGTAGTGCATGTATGTGGGGTGTAAGTGTAGAGTGTGCTTGTGGAACCTCCCACCGGGCACACTCTACGCTACATGTATTTGGTGTGCTTGGCTGCGGATGAAAAATTAATATTTAGGGTTTGACTAAGGTTTCCAATTCTTCGTATGTGAGAGTAAGAGAAATAAGAGTAAAAGAAATTATCGAAAAAACGTTTCTGATTGTTTGTATGTGTGGAAACGTGGTTATAGGGCAAGAATCAGACGGCCCGCGTTTAAACCACGGGTGGTTCACACTTACCGATTTCCGTAAATAAGAAAAAAAATCGTTACCTATTTTATTATTGATTCGGGACGAGAATCATTAGCATTGTTACCTCCTAGAATTTGACGAGGATGCAAAACAACACCTTGTATAATAGCTTTGGATAAATGTAGGTGCTCTACAGGTAATTTTACTTAAGTCTTCGGGACTTACAAGTGTAATTGCGACTGCGGAGCAGTTGGGGTCGATTTCTGGGCGAAATTGATAAAGGGTATCTCCATCAGAAATTTCTCAGTAGCATCCACGGAGTCTGGATTTGTGCCCGGTTATTGGCAATAGGCTCGCCCCCTATTACATGTGACTAAACATAACTGGGGAAATGTGTGAAAATAAGGCAGTTAACTGATGTAGCCACAGCTAGGTTAGTATACTACGCTTATTTCCACAGTATTATGTCTTATGGCATTCTGCTGTGGGGATCGGCAGCAGACGTTGATGCAATTTTCATATTGCAAAAGAGGGCAGTCCGCGCGATCTATAAAATGGGTCCTCGCGAGTCCTTTAAGAAAAATTTAAAGAGATCGATTTACTGACTATGCCTTCACTTTTTATCCTAGAATGTATTTTGTATGTCAGCAAAAGTTTTTTTTTTTCTTTTTCTATTTTTTGTAGTAGGTGAGCAACGACTTATTGTCGGGCCTACGCTGTCCTCCTGTACTTAAGTACTAACGCTGTAACTTCAAATATTGTAAAACCAAATGATTTTAAAAGAGTAACCATAGAGTTTCTTGCCGGTTCTTCTCCATAGGAAACGACCAACCCGAACCGTGCACCTTTTGTTGACGTTTTATAAGTGCCCATGTAGGCCTATGTAAAATAAAATATTTTGATTTTTTGGGTGTATTAATGGGTACACCTCTGCCTAGCCCGTCAGGAATTACAGGCGTGCTGTTATTTTAGCATCTCATATCTAAATCGCAGCACACCCAATTCAAAACGATTGAAGACGAAAACCAGAACTAAAAATGATCGATCATCCAACCAAGACGGATGGTGCTAGCAGACGTTCAAGTTTTCAAATATTCGGTGGCACAGAATTTCCATAATATGAAAATTATTTCAAGGAAACTAAACGAACTGAAATCCGGTTAAATATACCTTTCGGTTTCGTTACATTCGAATTACAAAATTGACAGCGGTTTCATTATGATACTCATATAACGACATCGGGTTGCATTATGCGAATCGTCATAAATTCTAGAACACAAGCAAAGACATTCTGAAAATACAGCCAGGTACCTATAATATTACTTCGAAATCGAGACAATGTAAATGATGTTTTTAAACATGGAACAACTTTAGAACAAAATTATCGTATATTATTTGGCTGTTGCGTCTACAAGATTTTGCCTTACCTAATAAGAAGTGGATAAAAATACTTATTTGTCTATATCTGTGTTTTATTCCTTCCTTCGTAGATAAAATTTTGTATGCAACTGTACGTTATTGGTCTTTTAATAACTCGTGCCCACCTATTTCGGTACGCGCTACGTTGTACCGAAAAATGGCACTCGTATTAAAAGACCATCCATAACGTAACAAATAGCTATTATACGGATAAAGGAAGGTTTCATAATCCGAATGGCAAGTATTATTTTTAAAGTCAAGGAAGGGGTTTCATTGTGCATGTCCTTAACTAAATTAGATTGTAAATGACTATAGTTACATAATTAAATAGAAAGGGCGTGGTTTTAATCTGAAGTTCCTTTCACTTTCAAGTTGTAATGAAATTGTTAACGAACACATAACAAAACTTCAAACAAGACTTCTAAATTCTTAAGTTGGGGTATTCTCTATATCCTTAACATAATATTACACATATACCTTCATTTTAAATGGACCTCCACAACCCAGTTAAGTTAGATGGGCATTCATTTCATGTAAAATTCAGGTAATGAATTTTTAAATCATGTTATATTTTTATCAATACTTTATGTGTGTTCATTACATTTCTATTAATATTAATTACTGTCGAGCAGCTCGTGGCTAAATAGTAACAGCCGGGGTCGATCTTTAAGGTTAAGCCTTGCTTGTCGAGGTTGGTCCGTGGATGGGTGGCCATAATTACATACCGAGTTTCCTCCGTGCCTCGCACAAAGCACGTTAATCCGTTGGTCCTGGCTGTCATTTGTCGATCTTTGACAGTCGTTACGAGTAGTCAGAAGCCAAAAGTCTGACATCTAGTCCTTACCAAGTGGTATCGTATTACCCAGTCACTGGGTTGTAGAGGTTAGATAGGCAGTCGCTTCATGTAAAATCTTCGATCAATAATAGTGTAAAATACTGGTACTCAGCTGCATTCGGTTTGACTGGAAGCCGACACAAATAGTTTGAGAAAAGACTAAGCAGATGATGATGATGACATTAATTATTGTTTTTTTTTTAAATCTTTTGTCATTGTATAATTAGTTAAACTTTGACTCACTTACTTTTCAACTTGACATAGTATTAAAATCATAATTATAATTACATTAATAGGTATATATCCTTATTTAGAGTTTTTGATGACAAACTAACTATTATAATTGTATTGTTGCGGCCTAGAACTTGACCACTTTGGCTTTTTTATGCTAATTTTAATTTCTCTACACTGGCAACGGTAGTGTATGTGAAACTGTTTAATATTAAGAACCTAATGTACCATTCACTCAGAAATAAACATTATTCTATCCTATTCTTGAATTCAGCGGTGGCCCAGTGTTGGCAGCCCCGACTTACGAGCAGTAAGCCGTGGTTTCGAAACCAGGCAGTCGCTTTACTTTGTGTAATTTATTTCATCATTGCTGCTCTCAAAAACGGAGAAGGAAAACATCGTGAGGAAACCGGCATGTCCTAGAACTCTCATAGAGAGGAGGCCTGTGTCCCAGCAGTGGGAACATTATAGGCTGATGATGATTCTTAAATACTGCTATTAATCTAAATCCGGAGACTGAAAGTCAACCCAATCATAGCATAACAATACTTTTTTTTTTCAATTACAAGATCGCAAATTCATCATAGTTTTTTTTTCAACTACAAGATCTGACAGTATTTCATAAATTGTTTGTAACTTGTAGTTAGTTGAGAAATCTTTTCATATCTCCGACTGTTTAAGACATTTGGAAAAGGATTAAATGAAGCTGTTCATCGGTTCTGTTCAATGAGGGTTCAATGAAAGAAGAGAAAATCTTTAGCTCTTAAAGATTAACTGAAGTTTTTACGTTGGTTCCGTGAGTTTTCTTTCGTAGGTACTTTGTATGTATTCATCATCATCATCATCATCATCAGCCTGTATTCGTCCACTGCTGGACATAGGCCTCTCCCGTGACACGCCACTGAGCACGATCCTCGGCCACTCTCATCCAGCTCTTGCCAGCCGCCTTGCAAAGATCATCGCTCCACCGAGTCTGAGGACGTCCTACGCTACGTTTACCGATCCGTGGTCTCCACTCAAGAACTCGTCTACCCCAACGGTTATCGGTTCTTCGGGTTATATGGCCGGCCCATTGCCACTTCAGCGTGCTTATGCTGTGGGCTATGTCGATAACCTTAGTTCTCTGTCGGATCACCTCGTTTACGAACTCGATCTTTCAGAGAAACCCCGAGCATAGCCCTTTCCATAGCACGTTGAGCGACTTTAAATTTGTGGACCAACCCTACCGTGAGTGTCCACGTTTCGGCACCGTACGATATGACGGGTAGGACGCACTGATTATAGACTCTCGTCTTTAGACTCTGTGGAATTGGCGATGTAAAGACTCGACGCAGTTTTCCATACGCTGCCCAGCCCAGCTGTATTCTTCTGTTGGCCTCTTTCTCGAAGTTGTTTTTACCCAACTGCATAGTTTGCCCGAGGTAAACTTACTCCTTAACAACCTCGAGAATACTGCCTTGAACTGCAATTGGTTCTGGACTGACATGTTCATTGAACATAACCTTGGTTTTATCTAGGTTCATCCGGAGACCAATGCGTTGAGAAGAATCAACTAGGCCATTCAGCATATTATGTTGCAAATCTTGCAGCGTTTCAGCCACGATGACGATATCATCTGCAAATCGCAAGTGTGAGAGGTACTCGCCGTTTATATTAATGCCGCGCCCCTTCCAGTCCAGCGTCTTGAATATATCCTCCAATGCATTTGTGAACAATTTGGGGGATATAACGTCCCCTTGTCTCACACCACGATGCAAGGGAATAGGCTTAGACTGCCGGTTCTGTACTTGGACGGCCATAGTAGCGGCGTTGTAAAGAACTCTCAGCACTTGGATGTATCGCCAATCGACTTGGCATCGCTGCAGAGATTCCAGAACCGACCAGATTTTGATTTCGATTTTGTATGTATTGTAGCCGTCAAATTGTCAACGGCAATATGTTTTCTTTTTCATTAAAAAATTGAATATTGGTAATTATCTAGCTCTTGCCCGCGACTACGTTCGCGTGGAAATTTTGATGTGTACCTATGTGTTTAAAAAGGTAGCACGTTTCCTCCCTCTGTACAGGTACCTATAATCTATCTCTTTGCGAAAATTTAGTCGTGAAAAGGTAATAAACAGAGGTACTTTCGCATTTATAATATTAGTATGGATGTGGATGGTAGGGAAATACCAAAAAACCGATGGACGGACTGAGTGTAAGATGACAATCATGTATAGAAAGGACATGGCTTATGAGTAGAAGACTAATAAGGGACCATGGAAGATAATGCTGCGCCGATCTCACATGAATATAAGGGCAAAATATTGATGGTAAAGTTTATTTTTTCATTAAGTACGACGTTTCTTCCTCACATAAATTCTGCTACATTGCTGCTGGAGGAGCTCGTCGCTAAATAATAACTGCCGCTAGGTTGGTCCGTGGATGGGTGACCACCCATACATACCGAGTTTCCTCCGTGCCTTGAAAAGCACGTTAAGCCGTTGGTCCCGGCTGTCATTTGTAGATCATTGACAATCGTTACAGGTAGTCAATTGCCCGACCGTCTGACAACCAGTCTAGGGTATCGTGCTACCAAGTACTAACTGGGTTGTGAAGGTCAGATAGGCAGTCGCTCCATGTAAAATACTGGTATTCAGCTGAATCCGGTAAGATTGGAAGCCGACCCCAACATAGTTGTAAAAAGGCTAGGCAGATGATGATAAATTCTGCTACATTCTCTTTTATAAATAAAACATTCTCATATACTTCACTATCTATTTTCCGTAAGCAATTTTCTGTTCCCTATTTTATAGTGCAGCGAAATTATTTCTCAACAATTTCAAGCTAGCTAGCTACTATTGTTGCAGTGTTCGTACTATGTTGAGTTGGCAACACAGCGACACACATGCTGTGCAATTTGTCGAGCTCAACAATGTGCGTATTCCGAACTTCTGCTGAGTTCCCCATTCATATTAAAAGGCTTTTACCGAGGTATCTTTTTGTTGGTAATAATTTTTGACTATGGTTCGTTAAACGTTTTATTAGAAGCTGTTTAAAAAGAGTTGATAAAAAGAACTAAATTATTGAATAAAATTGGTTATAATGTAGGTGAATATAGTGCTGAGTTCCACAAACGATAGGGTATATTTCGTGCCAAAACGACATGTCCTTCTTCGTCGTGTAGGGAACTCCCTACAGACATAAGCACTAATGTCAATACTTTCTTCAAATAGTTTCTAAAATTGAATAATATCATTACCTGAACTAATCGGGAGTTAGAAAAGTTTGCCACCGCCTAGTCTCACAAATCAATTTAAACCAGAAACTTTGAATAAAATACAAAAGAAATCGGAAGCGGAAGACGGAAAACTTCAAGAAAGAGACATCATTACTTACTGCAGTTTAAAGTACTGCATTATAATTTAGATGTTCCGGAAAACCTACATAAAACCTGAAAGCACTGGTTTAAGCTTTCACGGTATTTAACTAGAGAAAATATATTTATTTATCGCAGGGGCACTGACGTGTATACAAAGTGACAAACAAACCTTAGAAATACAACGCATACTAAAAAATACATTAGACATTATTAGTACACTTTCACTGTCACTTAGGGAATATCTTCCGTGATTATCAATTATTATTGTGAGCTCCCGATATTTCAACGCTGCTGCAAGCGCCATGATCGCGGGATGGTGTTATTTTATTTTATTCCGTAGTACAATAGTACGTAGCACAATACATATTATACATTTAAGTTGATGCCAAAATAAACTTATTAGATTTTTACTTTGCCACTATAACAGCTCTAGGACTGCGCAGGGTAGGCTGCGCAGGTCGCTAACAAATAGGTAGGTAGGTATTTGAGTGAAACGGCTGGACCAGTTAATACATATAATTAGAGCATTATACTAGGTCGCGGGTACTTGTCACAATGTTCTGTTCCGTTCACTATCACAGTAATTAAAACGGTACCGTCCCTTGGCAGCACGTGCAGACGTGGGGGCCGGTCAGCACTGGCTCAGCAGTAGGCCTCCGGAACGTACGAACGAAGCGACTAGGGTTGCGCAGGGTAGGCTGCGCAGGCACCGGCTCGCATGGGGTAGGCCACAGGTATGCAGGTCATGACCTGGGCGAAGAGCCACGTGCGCAGGGTAGGCTGCGCATTGGCATAGCAGTAGGTAGCGTACTGGGGTAGGCTAGGGGCACAGCGCCAAGCCCGAGCGAAGAGCCATGTGCGCAGGGTAGGCTGCGCACCGGCACAGCAGTGGTTAGCGTGAAGTTGGTGCATCACAGGTCACATAACTAAAAAAAATATGTAAATGTGTGTGTGTAATGTAAAAAAAATGTCTGTAATTCCTATATGCATAATTTCTTGTGAGATAACCTAGAACTCAGTCCAGAATACTTTAATTTTAATTTTGCTAAGTTCAAAATATATGAACGAAGCAGTAAAATTTTGTTGGAATTCTCACGACTACAAGCTTTAAATTATATTTCAAATTAAATGCGGGAAATGTATTTCAGAGTTCTTACTTATCGCAGTTTGCAGTTAAAAGGCTTTTGACGAGTGCAAAAGTGCAGTAGGATACTTTTAAATTTAGTATTAGTAAACGGTATTTATATAAAACGATACACAAAATCATTCCTGTATTTTTCAAAAGTAAGGCAGAGATGACGAGCGGGCCTGTGGACGGTGAGTAATGGGCTAGCTCACCGTCCGTCCGTCTTACGACGACAGGCCGTGTCGACGGCGCGTTTGTGTTCCACGCGCGCCTCAAGGAGTTGTTAGGAAATCGGAAGGGGTCCGAGAGAGCCGTTGCCTGCCAGGGCTGCGGGACTGTTCGAAAGAGATACCGTGGCCCTGGAACACAAAGGGCTAAGAAGCAACATGGAAGGGTTTTTATAGACGAGAGATGACGATGACGATGAGATAGGTCTGGTTGCGTGAGCGTGAGGTCCTAGGTTCGTTTCCCAGGTTAGATAACACTGCCCATGTTATTGTATTTTTCCATCAGTAATTTGCCAGTAGCAGCCACGGAGTCTAGATTTGTGCCCGGTTGATGGCAATAGGCAACCCTCTATTACTTGGGACTTACATATAACTGATGATATGTGGGTGTACTATTGTGGGTACACCTCTGCCCTACCCTTTTGGGATTACTAGCATGATGTTATGTTAGCTTAAGGCCGAGATGTGTCTAATATCACGTTCACATGTAGTCAAATATTCCATGTCAATTCTAGTACCAAGTCAGAAGAGCGAGCCTATTGTCTTCAACCGTTCACAAATATTTAAACGGGTGTCTCATGTGCAATCCAAATTCTGGGCTGCTACTTAAAAAATCCTGATAGAAGACCAGCGGGTCTTCTCATTCATCATTCAGTTTCATTCCCTGTTCGGTCACAGTGGTCACTACCACTGTGTCCGAACAGGGAATGGAACTCAGGATCGAATGCTCAGCAGCGCCTGCAACTTACCCAACGAAGCAGTCATGAAACGATATGTTTATTAATATTACAAGTAAAGCAATATTGCTGTCAGAATTTTAACCTTTATTCAGGTCAGCCTCTTACGCGAAAGTGTTGCAGAATATAAACCTCTTAGTTTAAGCTTAACTCACGTATTTACTTGTGCACTAGTGGTCAGGATTTGTGCAGAATTAGCAAGCAGGAGTGTTCTGAAGTGCTGTTGAGGCATACGTTCGAGTACTTGAGCGGAAATGGAGACTGCGAATCGCCAAACGTTTGGAGCTTTTCAGTCGTTTGGGACAGCCGGTGATGTTGCTGAATGGAAAGTTGCAGGTTGCGAAAACGTTTATCTTGCTTCCTGCCGATTACATGTTAAGGTCCACAAGCTTATCCTGCTTGTATTATAGCTGTTTTCTGACAAATAAATGTATTACACTTGTAGTTTAAATTACATGAATTTATACTACAAGTGTAGTATACAGTAGGTACATTTATTTTGAGAAAACTGCCTCGAAAAACAACGGAAGTTTCAAGAAAATCACAGAACATGACCTTTATGGCGCTTAATTTTTAAAGGTGCATGTACTTTTTGGAGAAATTGGATTTCAAAGGATACATTCGTTCAGGAGCTATCAGTAAAGTATCAGATTAACATCCTGATAAATAGAGAGAGTTGGATAAAATCGAAAAAAGCGTTACAAGTTCGATTTCTCCAAAACAACCCAGTTTGGACCTCAAGTTATCGGGACAAAATGGTTGGTAATTAGGTCTAGTATAAACCACTTCAAGGAATGCACCCAATTACCAATCCCTGTATGTAATGATATAGTTTACTTATAGTACCAATCCCAACGCCTTTTTAATCAGCAGCCAATAACAGACCTCAACTTAAAAAGGATCAGTTGAAATACAGCAAGGTCAACTCTAAACCGTTCCCAATTAACTATTTCGTACGTTGTACCCGGTAGGTACTAGTAAATTTTTATCACACCCAGATCTAAAACTTACGTAAAATAAATAAAAATACACAATGTCCTTTCATTTTTCCCATTGTGGGTGACAGTTCACAAAGGTGGGGCGCGGAAGTTGGCAACACTTGCCCGGGACAATTGCCTAGGGTTGAACAACCCTGTCGCGTCTTGTAGACGTATGGACTTTGCAACATCTGGGTTTAAGAAAATGTTCTAAGATTTCAGACGCGAAAATGTATGTTGTTGAAATAAATTATTATGAAAACTTTTAGGAAAATATTATGATGCCTTTGAGTAGTTTGGTGCAGGTATTGGCTAGTGGCGTAAAAAAAAATGTATGTGTTTTGGCGAAAAGGTTGACGAAACGCGCTGTTTAGAGTAAGGATATAAGTAGTTTTGTTTTTTTTTTCTCTTTACCTAAACGTTTTATAAGAAATAAGAATAAGTTAGAAATAAGACACAACAAACAACAACCTACAAATCTTATTTCTTGCTAATTTGCAAACAAAAAAACCGGTTCTGAAAAAAAAATAAAACCTTAAAAAAAGAAAAAAAAACTTGGAAGGAGGATGACATAGTTCAACCGTGTTTATTCCCCATTCTACTTTACAATCTAGTTTGCAGAAATCTGAACCTAATTAGCTCGATGTAACTATTGTAACAGAAAATCTATTTAGGCACCTATACGTAGAACTTGTTCAAGCTTCCATTCAAGATGGCGCCGATTTGTTCGTATAAACAAGATGCGATGCGATGTAGGAGAGCAGACCCAACCTTTCACATAACGCAAGATTTACGATGCCAAACTACCTTACTATTCGGTGGAGGATTATTTCTTTCTTACGAATGGAATAAACAGCGCTTTCGGTTACAGGTTACAGGAAAATAATACGGCCGAAAATATAGATAGGTCCTTACCGGTACCTTGTTTTTTTTTTGTTTTTAAACGTTTGCATACCATATGACACTGTAGTGAGAATAACGTTCGTCTTTAGTATTAACAACTTGGTGATCAGAATCAATGGTGGATTGCAATTATCTCTTAAGCCATTATTCATGAGGTTATTGTAGAGGAAGGAGCAAACTGTAGTTACTCGTAGTTAACGTCAAATGATTTCATATGTTGTATGTGTATGTGTTGTACGTGAAAAGTGTAACCAACTGGACAAGTGCGAGTCGGACTCCGGTTCCGTACAAAGTAGGTACATACTATAAATAGTTTGGGAATCGAGTCTCGCAGTTTTTCTGAGCTTTTTTATGATTTAATTACAAATGTATAGTTTTCAGATTTTTCCTTGTAAGACGATATTACCCTACCCTATAAACCCTACTTTAAAATACCATTTAGTAAATTTTGATTCTCTTTAGAGAGTCGAATTATAATACGTTTTTGCGGCATACACGACCGTATCTTTTTATACGTTAACTTAGAACTCTTAGAAGTTTGATTTTTTCACAGCTTCAAAGAACTATAGACTTAGGTCTATAGACCTAAGTACTTATATGGTTTTAATTTAAACTCGAAATCTCCACGCGTTCCCGAGTTATCTGGGTCTTGACAGACAGACAGGCAGACACAAAAGTGATTCTATAAGGGTTCCGTTTTTTTCTTTTGAGGTATGCAACCCTAAATATGGTTTTCGGAGAGCTATTTTTCCACAACGAACTTACTAATTATTATTGTAGCAACAGAAGTACCGATTATAACATTATAAGACAAAGTGTTCAACACCAATTCGCTATGTTTTTTTTGAGGCTGAGATGCTTGTAATAAAGGCAGAGCTGGTTAATTGAAGTACGTAATATTGTATAGTCCAGTGCTTGTGTAAAGTATACCTAATTATGTCTGTACGAGCACATTATAACTAAAAGTACTTAGTTACTTGAAGCATGAAACTCATGCAAACTTTGGCAATTTACAAACGTAGAGGCGCAAGTTGTATTCTCGATTCCTCGCTTCTCGTACACTATTTAGTAATGTGTATTAATTCTTGTGTTTATTTCTTAAAAGCTTAAACTCACTTACATATCTAATAATAGTGTAGTAGTAATTATTGAATAGTTTTGACAGCGGGAGGTTGTAGCTGGGCAAGCAAGCCCTAATACATGCAAGGGCTCTGGAAACTAACTATGGAACTTAACTGACGAGTGGCTATCTTAAAAATAATACCTACAACTTTCTTCTCAAAAAATTAAGAAAGCTGTCGGTAGAGAGACTTCATAAGTAGACAAAGGCAACATATTGACGCATTGTCCTTTATTTTTAGGGTTCCGCACCTTGAAAGGAAAAAACGGAACCCTTATAGGATCACTTTGTTGTCTGTCCGTCTGTCTGTCTGTCAAGACCTTTTTTCTCAAGAAAGCGTGGAGGTATCAAATGGAATTTATAGCAAATACTCAAGTCTACTGTCCCTTGGAGCTGTGAAAAAATCAAACTTCAAAGCCAGGGCAATCAAAAGATACAGCCGATTATGCGGCAAATTTCCTCAAATTTTCGACACTCGCAAGGGAATCAAAACCTATAGGGTACTTCCCGTAAACTCAGAATCTTGAAATTTGGTACGAAGCAACGTCTTAAAGCACAGATAAAGGAAAAATTACGAAAACCGTACATTTTTAGTTACATCATATAATAAAAATATTTTTAATAATTTTAAACTTACTACCCCTTTCCTCATGAACGCGGAAAGATATTAAATTGAAATTCATATCAAATACTCAGGTCTATAATACCTTTAAGCTGTAACAAAATCACTGAACTTTTACTTATATACCTACAGCTGTTTGTACGGAACCCTCGGTGCGCGAGTCCGACTCGCACTTGGCCGGTTTTTTTTATCTAACATTAACTGCAACTGCCATTCACAGTCCACACTGATTAATGACAAAGCATCAACACTATTTGTCAACGAAACGAAGCAAAACGGATCTACACTACCGATACACGAGAACGAAGAGCGATAGTCATTCAAGCTGACTAGATCAACACGAGATAACATTGAAGATTCCTGCCACAAAGCGTGTTACGTCTGTATGAATAATTGCCCAAGCTCCTTTGGAAAGTTTAGAGTTGAAACAATTAATATTATTAGAAGAATGGCTGATAAGATCTGTGTTGATCTAAGATTTTAAAAGCGGCTGTCGACGTTGGCTCAAGATGTATGAACGATGGAGAGGCCATATCTTTCGTCATATCTTTTTGTTCTTGCTCCTTCATTCTAATTTGCTTTAGAAATAATGACTATTAGCAGTGTGGGTGGTTGGTTAGCTGAGGGCATTCGGTCTTTGTTTAAATGTTTTTGAATATCTTTGTGAACTTCACTCTCATAATTACATTTAAACACGTCTGTAATCCCCGAAGAGGTAGGCAGAAGTGTACCTTATAGAACACCCACAATTCGCCAGTCCCATGTTATGTAATAGGGTCGAGCCTATTGCCATCAACCGGGCACATATCCAGACTCCGAGGCTGCTGCTGAGAAATTCTTGATGGAAATAGAATGTTATTGAATAAATGAAATGAAAAACCCCATAACACGCCTTTGCCCGACCTGGAAATCGAACCAAGGACATCATACTTAGCAGTGGTGCTTGCAACCGCTAGACTAACGATGCATGCAGCTATTCTTCATCTAAGTAAATTGTGATCCGTTAGCTACAGTTAAAATACAAAATTATTCAAAAAATTTGGAAATAGATTTAATCAAAAAACCGTCCGTCTTTTATTCTTATCGTACGTTTTAAACGCCAAAAAAATGCGGTTTTCACACAAAAGACCTTAATGAAAGCTCAAGCTTCGCAGCCCTGAAAATTCCTAACTTTTCCGAGCTAACGACTGGAATCTAGTACAAGAAAAAGAAACTTAGAATGGAGTTAATCTATCTTCCGTTCCTATTTATACTATTACGTTTTTGCTTTGTTTTACCCACAGCTCTAAGTAACGCACGCTTTGTTAAACTTCAAGGGCAAAGAAATAAACCTAATATACACAAATTGTGATTAATCTGCGCTCGTTTACGTGCGTCACATACTTATTTAGGTACTTAGATAAACGCGTGTGCGTTCTGAGAAAATAGGTAATCATCATTACTTACCCACAAATTATACGTAACTTCTTCTTCGCTGGGTCGTCGGCTTTATAATTTTGATTGCCCGTCGTCATTTCGACGACGTCTTCGGTGGCAGTGTAGAGTTTACTTAGACACACTTAACTAATCGCATCGAAACTTATAACATAACATCTGTAAATACCGTAGGCACATCTCTGCCTAACCCCTGGAAGGTTACGTAATAGTACCCCCACATTTTTTTTAAGCCTCATGTGTTGGGGGATGAGACTATTGCCACCAACTGGGCAAAAAATCCGGACCCCGAGGCTGCTACTGAAAAATTTCTAATGAAAAACCCAATAACACTGACTTACCAGGTAATTGAATCCTACCATACCCTTTTTCTACAAATATAACACCTTAACTGGTCGCAATTAGACCTAGCAACGAGGCATTCACCGAAACTTATGGGCAATTAAAATTATTAATATAAGGATTTCGCCAGATTTATCCAAGTCATACGCCCACGTGTAATAATGCCGAATGCCAATTAAACGGAGAATTTAGAAGGGGCACCTAAAACCACTCCTTAACCGTTTATTATGAAACCCGGCGCAATGCTTCATATCTATGCTAATATCTATTCTAGTTCGTGTCAACAAGGTTATATATTGCGTCCATTGCAATGTAGGCTGGATAGGATTTAGCTGCGGATAATAGCAACAAAGCGACGGCTATTCGAACCACTTGCGAGTCCATTTAGGATCATTTTGTGGTGTTTAAGGCTCTAAGTTACGGGCTGCAAGTACTAGCTCTAGTGCTTAAGTAAATCTTAGTTTCTAAGAACCTACTTCCTGTTTACATAATTGGCACTTGCAAATACTTCCTTGCGATGTATATAAACGTTTAAATCCTCACTAACATTGCGAAGTCAAGTTATGCCAATCTAAAACCTCGAAAACTACTAACGACAATACAGAATTTCATCTTACTCTGTTTTGATTAATAAAGGGGTTAAAGACAACCTAGAAAGAAGAAAAATCTACATTAGCATTAGTATCCTCAAGGTCTACCGAAACATAAATCAACTAAGAAACTCCTTTGAACATGCTCAACTCAAGAAACGTAATCTGATCCCTTTTTTTCTTGAAAATATTACCTATCGTAACCTTTTCACAAAAGTAAATTTTTTATACTCAAGGTAGATAATGCTGTATATTTTAACGCAAGTTTCTAAGATTTCGAATATGTTCACCAGTTTACATAAGTAACGTTAATAAAACAAAACGAGTAGGTACCGTAGTTCGCTACATAACTACCGGGCTGCACTGTACAGCTTCAATACTAAACAAGTCTCGTACGAAACTGCAATCTACAGTTTCTGTCGCCTCTCCTTCACCAAAAAGAGCTTGAAGACAAATTAGCGTCCCCATATGCAAATTTATCCCTGTTTACGAGAGCTAAAGCTTTGTAAACTGCTCAAACTATCTACAACCTGCTTTGCCCAGTTCTTGTGTTACTAAGTTCCTTTGAAACCCTTTAAGGCAATGTCGGAGCAGTAAGTTTGCCGTGACATTTCTATCAGGCGTTTAATTAGCAAGTTCCATTTTCGCGTTTTCTGCATTATTTCTAACATTTTGTTGGAGAAAACTTTATTCAAACGTTATTTAAATAGCTTTGACCTTTAAAGTAATTAAAGAAAGCGTTACATAAATTGTCTAGAATTATTATTTTCCGGAAAGTCGGACTTTACTTAGTAAGTCCTTAGGCTATAAGGAAAACGACTCTGAATTTGCTGAGGGCTGGTATTTATGTCATGAATTGCCTCGATGATACATAAAATAACAGATGTACCAAATCTCAATTGATATATCTATTTTTTACAACAAGTTTATTCAAAGAAATTTCATTACCACCTATCTACAAATGGAAATACTTCCGTGATTTCTCACATATTGCTTTTTACTATTATAACGCCTCCCTAATCTTAATCTTGATAGGTATCGGAAGCACCTCTTTCCCGTATCTTCAAATCCCCGGGGCGAATACGATATGAAACGCAAAAGACTTCCTTTGGCCGTGGTAGGCCGCCGCGTGGTCGAATATTCAAAACAATCTTTTTCTGCTTCCATCGGGATTAAGAAAAAAGATTTGTATTTTTTCCTCGTAAGAATAATGGAAGCATCCGGAGAGAATGATAAGGGTGCCCAGACAGGGATGAAAAGAGTTAGTAAGTTACCTCACGCTCCAACTGCGGTGACGTAACGGGGTTGACGATGCAAGGCCGCGGATTAGCATGAGCTCTCAAACTTGTTTTTGTTACGTCCGATTAACCCATATTGTGTACGAGTGCTTGACGTCACATTACGTCCTCGATTTTTCTATCAAGCGAGGGGCGTCGGGTCGCATCGGGTCCCGCCGGTTCGCAAATGCAACGCGCATGCGTCGAAATTGCGCCAATTTCGCGGGCAGCGGCCTCTGCCGGAGGAAGGCCCAGTCCACTCGGTGCTCGACGGAGGGATGTTGCATCGCGCGTCGTAACATCTCACGGACGGGAATTTCAAAAAATATTAAAATGCCATAGTTTGAAAGTGGTACAGCGCGGTTTGAAACTTGACGTTTCGATGCGTCCTCGGCTGACGACGTCGAAACTGACCTAGTGTTGTGTGTTTAGGTTAAGTTTCAGTGTGTTTGGATTTTAAAATGACTGATTGCGCGGTTATTTTTACTGTATTTAAATAATAATAGTTAGCAATAGTGGTCGTATATGTAGGTCGGTTACGTGATCGCGTGGTGGTTTTGATTGCAGTGTCCGCCGCGTTCTCATTCAAGTGCGAGTATAACCTTGACACGTTTTCCCGCGCTAGCACCTCAACCTTGTTTTTAGTTGCACTCTCTCTTGACATTTACCGCAAAAGCGGGTTCTCGTTTAGTAATTAGCATTACTGTGAATAAATACTCCTTGGAGATTGTAATTATGAAAGTTAATAGTCTTCTAAGTAGTTATTAGACTTCATGTAGTTAAGTCATGATGAGTGACGTCAAAAACGATTATAGAATGTTCGTAGCATAAATTCTAGTTCAGAATTATAATTCTCGTAGAATTAATAATAAAGTTCGTAATAATGGAATCCTTGTGACCGCTTGAGTGAGGAGTGAGCCAGCGTCTTCAAAATGAGAATTTCAAAAGGTAAGTTCTTTTTTTATCCAAGTTATATTTTGGGGCTTTTTATTGGAGCTTACTTTCCTTTTTTGGTGGTCGAGTTTGTTCACATCGATTAAGCTTAAGTATGTAGGTACTCACCTACTTTACGGTCTACGTATTTTTCTCGTACATAAAGTAAACTACCATGGTATAGGATGTATAAGATACAAGACATAAACGGAAGCTTCAGGAAGCTGTAAACTAAGCATTTTGTACATCCAACTAATTAACCCTACGTAAAAATTATTGCTGGGAAATGACTTTTTTTTTGGATTGCAAAATCACGTTAAACGGTCGGACTCAATGTTACGGACTCAAAATTTTCTGCTGATGGGTGCATTGAATAGTAAAGGGTTCATGGAAATATGTATAAAGTAAAGGTATGAAATTTAAAACTTATATTTAAAAAAAATACTTGTAAAAAAGTTGGTACTTTGAATTCAAATAGCTCCGTAACTAGAACTTTCTAGTTAGGTATGTGAGGTTGGCTGAAAAACATCGCTATCAGCGATAATACTGCCGTTCATCATCATTAGCCTATAATGTTCCCACTGCTGGGACACAGGCCTCCTCTCCTATGAGAGGGAGTGGGCTGTAATCCACCACGCGGGCCTAGTGCGGGTTGGTAGATGTCACATGTCTTCGAATTTTTGGTTCTAGGACATGCCGGTTTCCTCACGATGTTTTCCTTCACCGTTTCTGCCGTTGTAACCATAATATTAGCAGTTTTGTAAACCAGTTATGTTTCATTTTTGGTGTATAGACAGCATTATTAAGTAGTTACCCCCCTGGCATACTCGGTGGGACTGTAGGTTAGCACATACTAATGCTGTCTGTACAATAAAGTTTTATTCAATTCTATGGTCTAAAAAAAAAAGTGATCACAATGATCGGAAGAACAAGTGCCTCTCGGCTTCTATAGGGGTGTATTTACACCCTTAAAATAGGTGCTTGTTTCTTAAATTATATAATTTAGTGCTAATGTGTCAGCTGTTACTGAAAAATTCTGAAAAGAGCTGCTGTGGAGGAATGAAGATGCATATCTGTGGACAGTTGTCCAGATATTCTTAAACATGATTTCCATGGATCTAAAAATAATTAGTAATTATTGTCTAAAAACCGGCCAAGTGCGAGTCGGACTCGCGCACGAAGGGTTCCGTACCATTATTTATAAAAACGAGCAAAAAAATCACTTTTTTTTTATGGGAGCCCCCTTAAATATTTATTTTATTCTGTTTTTAGTATTTGTTGTTTTAGCATCAACAGACATACTTAAATAATCTGTAGAAATTTCAACTGGCTAACTATCACGGTTCATGAGATACAGCCTTGTGACAGACGGACATCGAAGTCTCAGTAATAGGGTCCCGTTTGACCCTTTGGGTACGGAACCCTAAAAATCTGAAAAGAGCTGCTGTGGAAGACTGAAGATGCATATCTGTGGACAGTGGTCCACATATTCTTAATTAACATGATTTCTATGGATATAAAAAGAATCAGTTAATGACTACAAAAGAATTTAGCCTTCAGTTAAAAAACTCATTAACAATTCTATAGGGTTAATCTTCGTAATAGTTATTTAATTATCAAGAGTGAAATGTTGGTAACTTATGAAACTGTAATACAATTAAAATATTTTAAAGCGCTACCAAGGGAATGAAGAAAACTCAATTTATCAAAAGTACTTACAAACACTCAAACTTGTGCCAGTTAATTGTTAAATGTGTTTATTAATCATTTATTCATTAAATTCTGTTTAATTTACTCGGGCTTTCATTTATTGTTTTTCATTATTCTTTATTCAGGAGGTCAAAAGAACATCTTTACTAGATATATGTTATTTTCACTTCGTTTCTGGCAATCCTCATCATTACAATTAAAAATCCTCTTTGCCGTAAGGACCAAACTCAAATACCTGATTTGGACTTAACGTGGATAGCTGTCTCATTCGAATATCAGCAATACTAGTAAAGTAATAAGATCCGTAATGGCATAAAGCTCTCATTCACATTCGCTCGTAGGATTATGAACATTATTTGATTAAGAAAAAGGTTTGAATACGTGCGAACAGCTTATTTTGGTCCCCTGAAGGCTATTCATAGCCTTACTGAAAGGTACCACACGACCCGATAGGAGTAGCAACTCTTAAATATTATTTTATCCTTTTGCAATCATCAATATCTACGTAGCAATTCCCCAAATATGCTGTGGTTGGCTTCCTGTCTCATCATCATAAGCCTATAATGTTCCCACTGCTGGGACACAGGCCTCCTCTCTATGAGAGGAAGTGGGCTGTAATTCACCACGCGGGCCCAGTGCGGGTTGGTAGATGTCACATGTCTTCAAATTTTTAGTTCTAGTACGTATCGGTTTCCTCGCGATGTTTTCCTTCACCGTTTTTAAGAGCAGCGGTGATGAAATAAATTACACGAAGTAATGCGCCTGCCTGGGTTCGAACCCGCGGCTTACTGCTCGTAAGTCAGGGCTGCCACAACTGGGCCATCGCTGCTTTCTGTCTAACCAGATGCAACTGAATACTTACCAGTATTTTACGTGGAACGACTGCCTATCTGAACTCCACTAAGAAGAACTAGGTAAAACGACACCGCTTGGTGAAACTATTTGTAAGACTTTCTTCGACTATACAAGCTGTTGTTTTGCATGCTCGTCAAATTCAAGGAGGTTACTATGCTAATGATTCTCGTCCCGAATCTATTATAAAATGGGTAGTTTTTTCTTTTTTTTTCTTATTTACCGAAATCGTTAAGTGTGAACCACCCGAGTTTTAAACGCGGGCCGACTGATTCTCGCCCTATAACTGCGCTTCCACACATACAAACAATCTGAAACGTTTATTCGATAATTTCTTATTCCCTAAACAACGTTAAGGGGGTTATTCTGAAATACTGACAAACTCAAACAACCAAAAATGTCAGCGTTTTTTTAATAATTATCGTGGTACCCTATTTTTAATTGATTATTGATGTCCTTTGTGACAACCTCCTGAATTTTGACGAGATTGCAAAACAACACCTTGTATCTAGGCACGTTGTTACGAACATGGTATTTTATAGAACCACCAGCTGCAGGAAATTTTGATGGGTTTTAGGGGTATGAAAAATAAATGTTGGCCGATTCTCAGACCTACCCGATATGCACACAAAATTTCATTCAAATCGGTTCAGCCGTTTCGGAGGAGTTTGGTAACAAACACCGCGAAACAAGAATTTTATATATTAGATACAATTAGAAATAGGTATCTCAGAGTTCCATTAATTGAATATTGGTGAGTTTACAAATACTTGGGGTAGATTTTAGGATCCAACGCAAACGCAATTCATAAAAAAAAAGTAATTACTTAATCAGTTGAGCCTTGACACAACTGTCGATTCGATCTGTATCTCTCTGCTGAACCTATAAAGCCTCGTCAAAGACATTCCCACCACCCAATTATAATCCGAGCGTGGAGTTAGGCTATCTAATGACCTGAAGACTGAATAGTAAGTAATTGCTTCTGTGTATCCCGTTGTTGGGTACTTTTCCGAATATTATTAGGTGGCTCTGTCACATCAAGGGGCACTCCCTTGTGTTGTCTTTGAACGAAAATACTAGTTTATCCTTATAAACCAGATAATAAATAAGAAGGAATAGACTGAGGTGTATTTCAGTACAGCCACATTTCACCAGTTAGGTTTAAGACCCATATATGTAACAGGAGCAGCGGTGGCCCAGTGGCGGCAGCCCCGACTTACGAGCAGTAAGCCATGGGTTTGAAACCAGGTAGGCGCATACTTTGTGTAATATATTTTATAACCGCTGCTCTCAAAAACGGTGAAGGAAAACATCGCGAGGAAACCGATACGTACTAGAACTAAAAATTTGAAGACATGTGACATCTACCAACCCGCACTGGGCCCGCGTGGTGAATTACAGCCCACTCCCTCTCATAGAGAGGAGGCCTGTGTCCCAGCAGTGGGAACATTATAGGCTGATGATGATGTCGATGATGTAACAGGGGCGAGCCTATTGCCATCAATCGGGCACTAATCCAGAATATTGAGAATCTCCAAATGGAAAAAAACTCGTGCTCAGCAATACCGCTTAAAGCCTAAAAAAAAAAATTAGAAAATAGTAACGCGAACTCTATTTATACAAGAAAACAATTAAGTCCTTGAATATGAGCGAAAAATGCAATAAACATAACAACAAAGATTCTGAGAGCATTGTTGAAAAAAAATACCCAATGCGAAATAAAAATAAAATAAAAGAACCTAATAAACTGTCCCTTTAAAAGAGTTCGATATTTGTCCTTCAAAAAATACCCTAAGCGTATACGCTTGATAAATCAAGGTTGTAAACCTCAGGTTGTCTGGGGCCCTGAACTTTGCATCACCTTGGTATATCCTTTGCAACCTTGCAAGGGCCGTTACTTCGGCGATTTAAATAAGTATAGAAGTCCATTCATACTTTCTAGGTTGAATATTCTGAGGATGTGTAGACTGCGGTTTTAGAGTCAGCTCACACCGAGACGCGACGCTGCGCGCACTTGTGAGAATTCAGAATACAATGCGCAACGTATTCTGAATTGTCACAACGAAATGTGTATCTTTTCGTGTAGGAAATAAAGTTATATTTTGAATCGCTCTTCAAAAGTGTGCGCGCAGCGTCGCGTTGCGTCGCGTCTCGGTGTGAGCTGACCCTAAAATTTAGCTTCGTAGGCAGACCCCTGATCTAAGTCTTAAGTCCAGGATTTGGTTCCCAATAAAAAAATTATGAAGTTCTTGTTTTTAACCCCCGACCAAAAAAGAGGGGTGTTATAAGTTTGACGTGTGTATCTGTGTGTTTGTCTGTGACATCGTAGATCCTAAACGGATGAACCGAATTTGATAAAATTGGTGTCGTATGAAAGGTGTTTTAATCGAGAGTATTTTTAGCTATGTTTCGAAAAAATCTGCTCAGCCGTTTGAAGCTCATCACCTCTTTTCTAATTGATGAAGGATTTAAACAATTTCTACGAGTCTGGTCTATTCGAAATTTGAATTCTTGTCACTTGTCAACAGGGGCATCGCCTGGAAGGGAGGCTGCACATCCCCCCTCCCCTCTTAAAGCTTTTATTTTAATTTATATCTTTTCTTGTTTTCGTTAATTAGCGAGAAGAGGCGTATCACCGCGAAAAGTGGAAGGAATGGGAGGAAACCTATGCCCAGGAGTGGGATAGTCCAGGTTCAGAAAAAATAATATAACTTTAGAAAGCATGATATAAAAGTTAAATTAAAAATTAAAAAGAAAAGTCAAACATAAATTAATCCAAGCGTCGTAGCGTCGGAGGACCGCTAAGAAGACCGATAGTACAAGCACAGAACAAAAGTCCGCTTGTTCTGTGCTTGTACTAAGCGGTCTTCTCTTTTTGTTATTTAATTTTTACTGGCTCGTTGGCTTAGTGGTCGTAAGCGCGACTGCTGAATGAGGCCCTGAGTGTGATTCCTGGGTCGGACAAAGTCTTTTTGGGTTTTTCCTTCAGGAATTTCTCAGTAACAACCACGGAGTCTGAATTTGTTGACCGGTTGATGTCAATAGGCTCGCCCCCTATTACTGCCTAACCCTTCTGGAATTACAGAATGCGTGATGTTATGTTTTCTGGTTTTTACTGCTAGATGATTGGACTTAAGCGTTGCCTGGAATCTGTTTTCTTAAGACCCCTTTCAACGAGGGTTCTAGTCAACGGAAGAAAAATTCTAATCAGATCCGAAAAAAGGTTTTCCATTTTCTGTTACTGTTCTGAAAAACCGACCCTTTTTCTGTTACTGCGTCATAATATCTAGGACGTAAAGTGCTGTTATTAGGTCAATATGATGTGACGATACTAATATGTAAAAGATGTTTTTTTACAGGCGGAGAACTTAAATTTGTATAAAACACAGAAAACTGTGTTAAACATCAATTAAATTGGTTTTACTTTTCAGAATAGTGTCTTGGATTGTTACTTTTTTTTTTTTACTTTGCCCCACACTAGGAATTTCTCCTGTGTCGTAGGTGCGTTTAAAAACATTTAAACTCACATACACAAACAGCCAGACCCGTAACAACTATCTGTAGGCCATACAAATAGGTATTTGTTCCGTGCGGGGATCGAACCCACGACACGCAGCGCAGCAGTCCATCGCTCAGCCACTGCGCCAACCGTGCCGTCATACAAGCATTTCAAGCGAATGCTCGTCAAGTCAAGGAGGCAGTACTTTAATGGAATGTTTAAAATCGAATATGAAATTTTACATTACAAATGAACGCTCCAGTTTAGGGTGCAACTTCATGTGAACGATATTAATATTAAGTTCCCGGAAATAATTATACTCAATACAAGGTGTTAAAAAAAATCAAGGAGGTAACTATGCTAATGATTCTCGTCCCGAATCAATAATAAAATGGGTAGGTAATTTTTTTTTTTCCGAAGTCGGTAAGTGTGAACCACTTGTGTTTTAAATGCCGCCCGTCTGATTCTCGCCCTATAACCGCGCTTCCGCACATACAAACAATCTCAAACATTTATTCGATAATTTATTATTCCGTAAACCTCTTAGAGGTTATTTTGAAATACTGACAAACTTAAACAACCAAAAAAATCAGCATTTTTTAATAATTAACTAGGTACCGTAATTTAAATTGATTATTTATGTCTTTTGTGACAAGCTGCTGAATTTTGACGAGGATGCAAAACATTAACACCTTGTATAATATGGGACTGGTGATCGATGACCTGATGAAGCACAGAACTGATCGATGAGGCATAGGTCGTAGGCTATATTTAAAACGTTCCTAAGGGTTAATTTCCGACCACAACGAGAGCAATGCTGGCTGAAAAAGCAAGACACGCAAAAATAAACTGACCTAGCTTCGTTTAGGTGTAATGCCAGTCATGTTTGCCTTTAACACTAAAAGTAAAAGTGAACGGGGTATCAACGTACTTAGCTTGAGAGTCCTAAGTCCTGCACGACTGCGGTCACCTTCCAGTTGGTTCAACCACCGCAAGGTGACATAAAGTACCTTCATTTTTATTAACTGCTACTAATACAAAAGGCGTGTGAGGCTATTTAATACAAAGATATTGTGATATATAAAGTAGCTCGAGTTTTGTGGACTATAACCAAGGCCACACCTACAAGCTCAGGTGGTAAATATTATGATAGATTAAAAATGACCAGTTTGAAACACAAGATTTCAGCAGCATTATTTCTACTTTTGATTTCGTTTATTCATTTATATACTTACTTCTTACATGTTTAAATATTTATTTAAATCAATTTGAAAAAAACATTAACAAAATAGTAGCCCACCGGTATCGGGAGCTGGGTCCAAGCTTTACTTTAAATCTTTTTATTATTTCAACCCGTACTCTCTTTTGTTTTTCTAGCCTGCTCTGTCCCACTCCTGGGCAAAGGCCTTCCTCCACTCTTTCCATTTATCGCAAACCTGCGCGTCCTCCTTCCAGTTTTGACGGAACCTGTCCAGTTCGTCCCGCCATCTCCTTTGTGTCTTTCTTAATTTGGTCCTATTGATCTCGCTCTCTTAAGGCTCTTTCTCTCTGTCTTTTCGAATCTCTCTGGCTTTCTCCACAAAATCGAATCTTTTCGGCGATGCCTACCTACTTGAACTAAATATTTTGTTAACAAAATACAAATTAACATGTTCAAGCAAATTTGGACCTAACACAAAGGTATTCCTATCGTGTTTAATAACCGTTTTAATTCTGGTTAAATTCTGACGTGAAAGTATTTTCATTATACTCGTGTTTGATCAGATTTTATCAGGTCAGACACAAAGTGAACTTGTTTCAACTGGACGGCTGACATTTAACAAGCAGAGTTTGAACGAGATGGTAACAAAAAAAAGTGGTAGCTAGAAAATGCCGCACAGGGATAACAAGAAGAGTCAGCCAACAATGTGTCAGCATTTATTGTAAAGTATTTTAGCGATAAATTATTTAATTTAAACTTGGGTCCCACCAAAGCTCGACTCGACAACGTATCAGTATGCGCATTAGCCTTAACCAACTTGCTAACTATATCAAATACTTACTCCAACTCTACATCTCAAAGCTTTTACCACTCAAGGAAAACTCTCAAGCGAGACAGAGGTGATAAATTATGATTACCAGAGCATCAACTTGCTTTTATTTCCATCTACTCTACGCTGTCCTTCACACATCTTTGTCTACATCCATTTATCATCCCTGCATACTCGTGATCCTTATATTAGAGGCAGCAATCAATGTCAGTCTGATGTCACTCTTACTTTGAGTAACACTTACGTGTAGAGTACTAGGTATGTGCTTATTTCCTTTCTCTTATATAATTTCCTATAAAACTCTAATAATCTTGATGTTATATTGGCGTTAGTGGAAATTTTAAAATTATGATTTGGTTAACCCTATACAATAATTGCCTAATACTCTTAATTCTTCTATCTGGCAGATAGTTTCATGAAAAATAAGTTCCATTATTAAATCATCTGGCTGGGAGGTTTCTTTTCACGGACTGAGGAGGCCTTTATGATCATGACTAGTTTTTGATACCTCCTGAAATCATCTTTCATGTGAGTCTTGTGCTGTTCGTACGAGAAAGGTTATCTCCTCAAAATCTTTTGCAATCTTAAAGATATGAGATACAGCCGATCAGCTTCCCAAAGTTAGATGCAATGATTCACTTCAGACATTACATTTGAATTGAAAATATTTCAAATGTTTTTTGAGTCAAAGTCAAAGTCAAAGTTTTTATTGCGAACTAAGTGTACAATGTTGGTGTTATTTTATGTTGTTACTTAAGACTTAGCAGCCTTTTACAAGCATTGCAATTTTCATCCTAAATTAGCATGCAATAAATATTATTATTAATTAATTATTTCCTTTAGATCAGTACAATTAAATTGAGACATTTTCTTTTAAGTCAAAATTAAATGTCAATGTTTATGAATTCAATATAATTATTCAACAATATTTATGTCATCCATTTCAGGTAGTACAAATTATAACTATGATTTTAAATTAATGTAAATAGGATAGACTAATCTTGTTTTGTTTTATAGGACAGATCGCCACTTTAGTACATGAGGGATAATCGTTATTTTAAGCTAGACTCTAAATATTCTTTTACTGAGTAGAAACATTTTTGGATTAGGAATAGCTTTAGCCTTTTTTGGAATATTGTTACTGATTTTTTAGTTTTAAACGTGTTGGGCAACTTATTATATATTTTTATTGCCATATAGTATGGGCTGTCACTTAACATTTTAATTCTTGAGGATGGTGCGCATAACCTCTTTTTATGTCGAGTGTTGACGTTGTGCGTATCTTCTACTTTAACGAATTTGTTGATATTTTTGAAAGTAAATAAGCAAATGTCCAGTATATATATTGACGGCAGAGTTAGAATCTGATATTTAATAAAGAATGGTTTGCAGCTCTCCGTATTATCTATTTGGGCTAGTATTCGTATTCGTATTGGGTGTGTAGGACACTGAAGAAGACCGAGTGTGACTGTACTATCGCGGCCATTGCCGCCTGACCATTTAAAATTTTTTTCGCTTAAATCCCGCGGCAGCGGCAAGCCACGCTCCTTTAAACTTTTCGCCTATTAGAAAAGCGCTATCGCAATTACTATACCCAATATTTTTTGAATATCTTTGTTTATTTTATTATGTTAATTATAAAACTAATAAACTTTTCGTCACTCAAGGTCAGGGGTGGGGCTAGAGAGTGCTTCTATTTACTTTAGTGCAAGCAAAAGTGAATCTAGTGGTGGTCAGGCGGAAGTGTCCCCGATAGTACCTTAAATAACTGGTTAAAGTTATGGTGGACCTCGACACCAGGGTGTAGGCAGTCCAAGGAAGCTATGCCGTCCCTTGACGCAAAGCTGACGAGGCGCCTTCTGCGTCTGGACAGGGATCTAGCCTGCGTCTGGTGGCGGGGACCATCACTGGACACTGTTCACTGAATAAACACTTCCACACTCTAGGAATCACCGACACTCCCCTGTGCAGGGCATGCATGGATGCGGAGGAAACGGTGGCGCATGTGCTGCTTGAGTGCACCGGTGTCACCAAGATTCGCGAGGCGACCCTGGGAACACCAAGATCCCTTGCGGATGCCCTGAGTAGACCGGGAAGTTAAATCTGCTTCTGGAGGGAGGTGGGCTGGTTGGAGTAACGGCCATTTTGGCTCACGCACAATGGTCCACTTAAGGGACTAAGTGCGGAAACCAAAAACCCCATGATAGATGATAGATAGACTGTACCTTGCTAGGTCCTGTTTGGTCAGGGAAACAACGTTTAAGCTGTCTGAAACCGGAATCCTCTCGTGACGTAACTTTTTCGAAGTAGCCAATCAAAAGCGTCATGATTTGATTCTGAACTATGATATGACTGGCCAGATTCGTTTGATTTGTCTATCCCACGTCACGACAAAGTAAAATGGATTTTGCAGTATCTAATATAGATTGTATATTGGATTGCTTCACGCATCTGTTGCCTCGTCGTGCTAAAGTCCCGTATCTTTTATCGTGACTCGTAAAACGTCCCGAGTCCTAAGAAAAAGGTTACTACTATAGTGATTGTACATAGTTATGTTCAAGGAGCGTGAAGGTTTGAAGTATTGTTACTGTATTTTTTTCGATATATGTGTGTGGAAAATATGTTGAATTGTTTACTAAATTTACTATACAGTTCGCTTCAGCCTAATCATAGTAATTAGACTTTTTTTCTCGTACTTATCAACATCTGCCTAACCTTTTCCTAACTGTGAACGTCAAACCAGATGCATAACAGTATTTTTTTTTTAAACGTTGCCCCACACTAGGAATTTCTCCTATATCGTGGATGCGTTTACAAACATTTAAACTCACATACACAAACAACCAGACCCGGAACAACTATCTGTAGGCCATACAAATATTTGTTCCGTGCGGGGATCGAACGTGCAGGGAGCAGCAGTCGATCGCTCAGCCGCTGGGCCAACCGTGCCATCAAATTTCAATTTTATATAGAGCGAATGCCTATCTGACCTCCACAATCAAGTTAGTACTTGCTGGTGTGACTGATAGGCTGATAAAATTTTCCTTTTTTCCTAAATCATTCTCAATCATCGTTAATCATTTTAATTAGTACTAAGGTTGGTTTCCCCCGAAGGAAAAACGGCCAGGTCCCTTCATTTCCGCACGGCCCTGTTAGGTTCGTCTCTGACTGGTCGCCTTCCCACCGATTAATTGAACTGAATCTCTTAAGATAAAGAAGTCCAATGCCTCGTTTCATTATTGGAACATGGAAACGATTGAAAGATAAAGTAAATCAGATTGTGGAAAATTTTTAGTTTTTAGAAAGTGGTTTCAAAAGTGAAAAGTAATTTATATTGTAACCAATAAAGTTCTTGTAAGTAACCCTTACGCTAGCGTAATAGGTAATTGGTCAGTCGTGTCTGACTCACACGATACCTTGCATCTGCACCTGAAGCACTCAGAGCAACACTTCCATAGTGACGTAAGCGATTTTTCAGCGGCAATGTGTCGATCACGAGTTTACAAGAACCTCATTATACATCTAATTTAATTATAACATCTAAAAGAATCCACACAAATAAGTGTAAATCGTTTATTTATTCGTACAACCCATAAACATTAACACATGCTCGATTTAGTACCGAAAGTCATTATCATTAACGATGGTCGTTAATTTCTACGCCATAAAGACTATTATATTTAGTTATACGAACAGCAGGTCCTTTGTTAACGCCTTAGTTTTTAACCTTATCCCACGAGAGCAATTCGCCAAATGAGTATAATGAACAATACAATATTTAACATGAGCGTCGTGAAAATACTATGGATAATTGGATACCCACAACGTTTCAGATATAGAATGAAGGAAAGGAGGAAATAAATATACCTATACGATTTTGTCTTGCAGGGAGGCGAAAAGAAAACAAGTATGCATTAGACACGGTGTAAATCACCTCATCACGAAGCCGTCAACCAAGCATTCTGTACATGAAATTAAGTAACTTTACGCAAAAATTATTGCTGGGAAACGACTTTTTGTGTAAAATCATGTTTTGTGGTAGAACCCAATGTAACGCACTCAAAACATTGTGCTAATGGACGGATTGAATAATACAGGGGTCGTGGAGGTGTTTACAGTAAAAATCTTACATTAAAAACTTGTATTTAAAATAATACTTGTCAAAAAGTTGGAACTTTGACCCCTAATATCTCCGTAACTGTAATGTTCCCAGGTATGGTGTAGAAAAAAATATCGCAATGACAGGGAGAACCAGTGCCTTTCGGCTTCGTTAAGTTATTATATTATTAGTGATCGTTGTAGAATAGAATCATTTATTTCAATCGCGAAGCATCATAAAATTAAAAAAAAACAGTTACACATCTAAACCTACACACACACATAACAATAATACTTCAAGACGTGTTTAAAATGTTCAAGAGTTTATATTTTTTACAAATCATACTGAAGTCAAGAAGCCAGTCCTAAGGCCAAGAAACAGGTATGATGATGACTTCTGAAGTAGAGAATACCTACTTCAAAGTTGTTCTGAAAGATCTGAATCACAAATCATAACGTCAAAAGCAAGCTACAAAAAATATTTAAAGAGGTTTTTGAGGACTTTCAGATAGTCAACGCTTTTGAATATTTAAACAGAATTAAGCGAAACGCCAAATATGATTTAAACTTATCCAAACCAAAGTCTCGAACGATCCAAAGAGCAGATCAATCTTTGACAACAACAATAGAGACTCTTATCTGGGGACCATTACCGTGACGAATATATCATCTAAATATTAAATTATAAAATGTGAGATAAACGTCAGATCTTGGCCTGAAACGGAGGCACCCGGGGGATGTTTTAGCGAGGCACATAATACATGGCCCGTTGAAGTGTAATTCACTGTGAATGACGTGAATTATTATATGAATTTTCGCTCTTTATTTATTCAAGAACAAAGGAGATACGAATGGGTTAAGTTACAATTTTAATTGTGATATCAAATTGATATTTTTTTCGCTATTACGATGTTTGTCCGATAGAGAAACATGTTCAGTTTGATGGTCTGTAGCATACCCTTAAGTGTGTATATACTCTTTCCGTTACACCCTGTATAATGTAAGCTTATATTGTCCCACTGCAGGGGAAAGGCCTCCCTACCCTCCTTTCACTTTTCGCGACCTAGTGCGATTGTAGACCAATCTTTTGAGAACGAGTCCAACTCGTCCCGCCATCTTCTGGGCTGCGTTGTCCTTTCTTGCTTGTTGGTATCCATTGAGTGGTTATTTTTGCCCATTGCTCCTTCGATATGCAGATGTGACCAACCCAGTTCCATATCAACCTAACAGCTGTAAGGCCAGCATCAGCTATTTGGGTTTTTGAGCGAAGTATGGAGTTTCTGATGCGGTCCGTAAGTTTGACACCCAGTATTCTTCGCTCCATATCTCGTTGGAAAACTCCAAGTGCGGACTTCTGACGCTTCGTAAGCGGCCATGTTTGCGCTCCATAGGTGAGGGTGGGAAGAATGCACATGTACATGAGAATTCATTTAAGTGAAAGAGGGAGAGATCCCTTCATTAAATGTTTCATCGACCAGTAGCTCTTCCAGGCATTCTCGGTGCGTCGAGCAACTTCTTTATCATGTCTTGCCTGGAACGACACTATCTGACCGAGGGATGAGTATTCATGGACATATTCAATCACCACACAAAACAACGGAGTTGTGATGTTTACTTAAAGCTCCCTTGGATGTACAGTTCACGAGCCTATTTTTTGAAGCCAACTGCCTTGTTTACGCCATAGGAAATGTTGTTATGATCTGTCTATATCGCTTGCTTCCCGCGCATCTTGTCCCAACCAGCTCTGGTAACTGTTTAGATCATGTTATGTTAAAAAACTTTTAACACAGCATGTGTAATAGTGGTTCAAACCTACATTACTGAACACTTTCAAGTCCTATCCCTGGGACTAAAGAGTCCTATCACGAAAAATCGCTCTACTACAACTTTCCAATCAGACTTCTTAGCCATTACACATAGCGTAGATAGCACTGATTTTGAGCCTTTAGTGTTGGCCGAGATGAACCCCAATCATGCCACAGAATTGTTTGTAACAATAGTTCAAGAAGTTACTGCTTCAAACACACTTTATACAGTATGTTAGGTTAAACGAGGGACATATTGAGGGAGGGTATTCAGTATTCGATTCTCGTCCCAAATATGTAAAAAACCTATAACCTATATAGAAGAATTTTTAATGTTTTGTTTAGTGCCTAGATATTTTGGACTGTCCTAAGCCAGGTTAGTTTAAAGTATGAAGGGAAAATGGATTATACCTAAGAGTCATTGACCCGCTCACATGTTCTGCGATAGTATTAAGTCGCTAGCGCAAGGGTGTATACACGTTGCGTGACATTTGCGAAAATTTTGGTATGGTTCTGTCTGTTATTTATCAGTGTTTTTTTTTTGTTTATATTTTTATTAGTATCATGTTAGCATGTACTATTATGGGTTTGAATATGTCCCTCGTTTAAAATAACATACTGTATACGTATACAAAATAAGATTCATGTTATTAACACAAGGTTTGGTTAGGTTAGGTTAGTATACGAAACCGAGATAGGATGCACCAAACAAACCAGCAAACTAAAACGATGATAAAAAATGATGATAAAAAATAATTACAAAAGGCAAAGAACAGCCCGCAAGGCCATCAACTGCTGTTTCACGGTTATTGGTCGACAACTGGCTTCTCAATTCTCTTCTCTTCGAAGGTCTAACCATGATGTGAAAAATCTACCAAAATCACCACCTTGCCAGTCTCTTGTGATCCTGCCGGTAGATGAATCCCAAGTAGAAAGACTGATCAGCTCCTTGCGTTCTGATTGTGCCACTGGTTATGACAACATATCTGGGAAAATACTTAAAGAATCCAGGGCCACTTTAACAACGCCCGTCACGCATATTTTTGATCGTGCTATGGAAACTAGAACTTTTCCCAACGGCCTCAAAATAGCTGTCGTCCATCCAGTTTTCAAGAATGGGGACAGAGCAAATGTAACAAACGACCGCCCAATATCCGTACTAAGTTCGCTTTCTAAGATCCTTGAAAGAATTTATTATAATATTTATCGTACTAAAATGTACCTGTGCCGAATTCATCATCACTGTTTTTAATCCGCAACTACCGATTATGGATAAAGCCTACTTTTTTTTAGCATACGGTATTACTTTATTGTCATCATAATTCTCCTCCCCTTATTCCAATTTTAGTGTCGTCGACGCAGCGTGTCATCTTCCATACCCCTCTACTACTCCTCATTTTATCAGACACCTCCTTTCTTGCCCCTCACAGCCCATCGATCATTGTTTCGGTCTTCCTCTACTCTTATACCTTCCGCATTCATACTCAAAACTTAGCACACAGTAAAACGTCATTCCAGTAAATAATTTAGACGTTGTCGTTCATCTCTTTCTGTCAATCCACTCTTTTACTCGATCAAACAAGTGACGTCCAGTTTGCATAAATGATTTGAGTTTGATGAAGACCCAGCGCACCCGATCGTCATTTGTTTTAGAAAGGGCTGAGTCGATCGCGAAGTTTATTACAGTTTGATTTGTTGGGCAAAGGCTGGCAAAGGATGTAACTGTAAATAGGATTTCCAAATTGTTTTGTTGATTTCTAGAGTTTCTGAGAGTTATTGAGTTGAGTCAAGATGGGATTATGATGCTGAAATTGAAATTTATTTGGCAGTCGTACGACCAGATTTTGTGTCTATTCAAGCCAATTTTGCAAGATTTAAAACCTTTTGGCCTCTATTTCTTTCTGTATCATGTGGTTCGTGCCTAGCCTAGTGTTTTTGACTTGGCTTTACATGACGTTGAGAAATATCTCTCAGTCATGCTGGTTTCTTCACGATGTTTTCATTCTTTTCCTTTGGGGTGATGGTTCCCTTCCTTCCCAAGCAAGTTATAATTATACAATACTCTCTCGTCTTGAGTTCGAACTTGAGACCTTTAATGACTTGGCAATCCGACGGTCACACTATTAGGCTAGCATTACTTACCATTCTTTTGAAACACACCGAACAAAAAAGTAGGGTGTTATAAGTTTGACGTGTGTATCTGTTTTATCTGTGGACCTGTATGTCTATCTGTGGCATCGTAGCTCCTGAACAGATGAACCGATTTTGATAACGTTGGTTACGATTGAAAGATGTCTTAATCGAGAGTGTTCTTACCTATGTTTCGAGAAAAGCTGCTCAGCCGATTAAAGATCATCACCTCTTTTCCAGTTGATGAAGGGATATAAACATCTTCCACAGGTCTGGTCGATTCTAAATTTGAAATCTTGTCACTTGTCACCATGGGTATCGCCAGGTTAGGGGGGGGGGCGGGTTACCCCGTTGCCTCCCCACTCCCCTCTAAAGACTTAGGGTTTTATAAAGTTAACTTTCCTTGAGGCGCAACACCGAGAAAATCGAGGCTTAGAAAACATAATATAAGTTTAAAAAGCATGAAATAAAAATTAAATTAAAAATTTAATGCCTACTAATCATACTTTTCTAATTTTATTTTCAAATTTGATTCTGGAAATAGAGTGTTAAAAACACTTTGAAATAAAAGCTCCTTGAGCAACGAGCAAGCAAGTCAAGTCTTCATATAAAAGTTTCACACGAGATGATACCCTTTTCAAAGTAATAAATTCATACTCTCTTAAGCTCTAAAAGAAACGTTTTCTAAAGCCTCAGGAAAGTTATCAAAAGTGCTCAGAATTATTTCGTCTAGAATTAACTGTCAAAAGAAACTCGTATAGGCTTCGTTTGTGTCGTTATGAGAGGGTTGTTCAAGTAAAAAGGTTTAACTTGGAAAATTATCGTTCGCACATATCGTTGTTGGGATTATGGTAATAGAACTATAGAAGGTTAGGGTGATATTTTGTATAATATTCAAAATGATGGATATCGAAATCCTGTCTCAACCAAATGACGATGATGCAAGAGTCTGGTTATGTTCATGGCGCAGATATGGACAATGTGTATTAAGGGTGATACGATGGGACTGATATATACGCATTGCGATCATAAATGTTCTTAAATAAATAAAGAAAATTAAAAATAATGGATATCGCAAAGAAAACGAAAATCTACCTACCTACCTACATATTGTATTTATAAAAATACAATAAAAATTATGTTAAAAAAACCATGTCCGATCCGTGAGGGTATTGTTAGGAGTCAATGAAAGACTCTATTTACAAGTAAAAAAAAACACCCAGACAAAAATGTTTTTATTTTAAAACGAGGAAACTTACAAAGCAATACAGAGGTGAGAGCGGCGGTGGGGTAGGGACGTCATAAAGCCATGAACCGTTGACGTCGGTCATTGGCTCTGAAAATATTTTTTTGATATATGTTTTAATATATGTTTTGAGTTTGGATTGTGTATGAGGACGCCAATGCGATGGTTGTGACGGAGATTCTGTTCCATGTTTCTGCCTCCAACAGTGATACAGGGTTAGCATCGTCGCATAAGGTTAGCACAGACGCATTGTAGCGCATTTGTGTAGGATTTATGGAGCTGCTCTTCAATGTTAACATTATTCACTCGCGGTCTTCCTGCATCAGCGTGATGCGTTTCGTGGCCAACACTGCCCGTATTGCACACACGGTTGCACAAACGTTGAAAAGTACGCTCGGACGGAGCTTAGTATCTCGCGGAACAGCAAAATGTATCTCGTAATCTCTACGAGCCTCTGCATCATTGCAGTCTAATGACATCTTAAAATACTCTGGATTTGAAATATTTCAACAATCACAACAGCGGACCAAACACTGAGGCAATATTTACGCAAAGCTGTCCTTTCTAAATGACAAATGCTTTAAGTTTTTTATCTCGTCTGTTTTTCTTTCTAAGTATATGGTTTTGTTTTATAATAACTTCTGATTGATTTTTATTACGACCTTCTTTACTACAACTATGCTGAATTTGTCGCGTTTTTTTTTTTGCATTTTAGGGTAATGGTGCTACTTTGGGCAAGAAAATAGTAATTTTATTATTCATTATCATGGTAACTTTCATGAATATTTTATTTTCTTTATTTTATTTGGTTATGTGATTAGGATGCCTATACTTGTGCCCCATTCGGATCGGAAGAATTTTTTACATATTGTATAAATTAAATGGTGTGAGTAATCATTCGAGAATTACTGGACTTATGGAATGTTTTTCTTGTTAATAATTAAACCGAATAAGGTTGTTAGGAAAAGCAAAGTTAAGCGCAATAAAATTATTGTTGGACGTAACAACGTCGGGTCAGATAGTTGTAAATAATATCATATGATATGCATGAATGATGGGCAGGTGTCGTGCACATTCGGCAGGTGTTGTCCAATCCTTGCTGACACATGTCCATATTTCCCTAATTTCGATACCAAAGCCGGTGTGATAAGGGACGAGGAGACCTTTTCTTATCGGACATGTTTAATGTTATACTAATTTTAGATACAATGGTTCTTATATTGGATAACACGTTATTTATGAATAGATTTTCAAAGTATTGATTATGTAACTTTGGTTTATGCGAAAGCTTTCTTGATTTTCTTTTGAACATCGTTCAAATTACACACATAGACACACAAAATAAATGAAAAAAAAACACGATTACGGCATTCCCACCTTAGTTTCAAAGTCTTTTCAGAACGCTGTTTTAGTAAAACATAGTGTTAACTGCTGAACAATTTAAACCAACCCACTAAGCGTATTTTATTTCAGTCTCCTAAGTAAATCTGTTTAATGTGGTCGTATTTTACGAAGTTAATTGTACCGAACACAATCGTTTTAATATAAAACCCCGAACATTTTAGCCTTATAATTTAAATCACTGGGGTATTGTTTAGGAACAAAACGATACAGTTATATGCCAAAACGGGCAATGGTTGTTGTCCACTTTTCAACCTTATAACTTAGGTCATAAGGGTGAAAATATGTCAACCGTCATTGTATTAAGTTAATTGGTAGTACAAAGCCCAAATAAATTATACGCCGAAGTTGGTTGGTCACCAAAAAGAAAAAAAAAACAACGATCGTATAAAATCATGTTTAGAATTAAACAGTTTTAAGTACCTATTTTAGTAAAGCAATGGGACGGTTTGTTGGACACTCGTTTCATTTTGTTTTTCAGCAATAATGGAATCTAATCAAAATCATTTATTTCAAGTAGGCCAGTTACAGGCACTTTTGAATATTTGAACAACAATAAAAATGAAGCTACTGTCCCAGTCACAAGACATTATAATTGTGAAAGTACTGTAGTGGCCCATTACAAAGTGTAGATTTCTATGGAGAAGAATGGGCAAGAAACTCCATGGACACTCTTTTATATATCTAGGAAATATCTGAATTCGAATAATTTCATTGTTGAATCTGTTTGCGGTGTTAAATAGCCTCGTAGTCGTTTTTTTTTACTCAGAGAGGTTCAGCAAAAAAAAATTTATAAAATTGAGCAATTAATTAAACAACATGAAATTAACAATGTTTATTTTTTGGAATTGCATCGCGGCTCCAAAACGCCCGCTCGTCTAGGGTCGTCCCTTCAATATTCATTGTTGTACTAAAATAAAGTAGCAAAGTAATTAGTAGGAGTTTTTTGATAGTTCATTGATTTAAAAGTTTTAAATTGTAAAAAAGTAACCAATTTTTTAAAGATAAGTGGAATAATAATGCTTTTATTAGGCAAACCAACATTTAAATAAAGCAAAGTCCATTCTCCAAAATAAAGTAGCAAACACAAACGCAATAACCAAAAAACGCTTACCACGACAAAAGATACTAAAGCTCTTATTCCGCCATCTTAATTTCAATCCAAAGGGTCATTCGTCATTCCTTTAAGAATTTTAGCGTGACAAGCAAAAAACGAATCAAAAGGAATTATTTCGAGGAGCCTACATTCCAATTAAGCCTTATCATTTTGACCTTGGAGACCCCAAAGGAGGTCACAATGGTTCCCAGTCTTTACCCAGATTATAATAAAACATTTTCTTGAATAATGCCTGGCTTGTGGTGACGTGCACGTAACTTTAGGGTTTACGTAAATAGCAGCGTTTAGAGAGATTTATTTAGGTATGGTGCTGCGCTGTTTTATTGTTTGTTTCGTTTCTCAGTACAGTGGGGGAGTAAAGCTGGCTTGAATTTAAATGTAGCTGCATTTAAGGCTATTTCTGTTCTTAAATCTTGAAAAAAGAAACCTTGTGTTGTGTGTGTAAATTTAACAGATAAGCCATTTAAATCGCGTTCAAGAGCTGCCATTGTTTCTAAAATTAGGCAGTGTTGACAGTGACAGCTCTTGAACGTAGTAGATGTGCTGATCGTGATTTTCATTGGTGAAGTCAACCCTTAGTAGGTAATTAAATCAAACCCACTTTCTTACATGATGCAATTTATAATATAACTAGCTTCTGCCCGCGGCTTCGCCCGCGTGGAGGTGGGGTGAAAAGGGGTGGATTTTCCAAAAACATTGATACGTGTTTATCAATTCAATCGAGAAACACGAATAGTAAATTTCAAGCTGTGCAGACCAGTTTTGTTTTACTAATGTTTAACCCCTTTTCTCCCTTTTGGGGTTGAATTTCCAAAAACGACGAAATACGTGTTCATTTATTTTAGCTCAGAAACTTCAATATTTAATGTCATTCTTCTTACTTCAAAAATGACGGTTTCCACATAAAAACTTTGAACCCCCATCTCACCCTGCTAGGGGGTAATTTCTCGAATACGCTAAAATATGTATTTATTTATTTCTAACCAGAAGCTGGTATATTAAATTTCAGCCTTCTAACTTTAAAAATGACGATTTTCCATACAAACTTTCATCCCCTATTTAGGTCCCTTTTTTTTTTTTTTTGCGGATGGGAAATCATCAAATGACTTCTCCCGCTCTGGGCAGAGCAGGAGGGAGTGTCAGACTTGTACTGACTAAAACCCACCCATGTTCCTTCTTCGCCCTTTGTGTTCCAGGGCCGCGGTATCTCTTTCGAACAACCCGCAGCCCTGGCAGGCATCGGCCCTTTCGGACCCCTTCCGGTTTGCTGACTCCTTGAGGCGCGCGTGGAACACGTACGCGCCGTCGTCACGGCCTGTCGTCATGAGACGGACGGACGGTGAGCTAGCCCATTACTCACAGTCCACAGGCTCGCGCCTACGGTGGCTGGGGGCCACTGGTTGCCCCCCGACGCCCGGGGCGTCTCCCGCGGCGGCTGGGACGTGAGGTTCTCTCCCTCTCACGTTCCGCCACCTCCTTCGCTAGCATGACTGCTTCGCAGAAGGAGGCGACGGCTTCCCATTCCCTCTCGCTCCGGACCATGGATTGAACCAGGGCCGGACGCGAGAGGTCACCGCCGCCAATGGCCGCTACGAGGACACGGCGGTGCTCAGCCCAAGCGGGGCAGAGTTCCACGGTGTGCTCCACCGTGTCCTCCGGCCGATCCTCGCAATGGTCCTATTTAGGTCCCTTAGGGGTTGAATTTCGAAAAATCCTTATTCCTTGTCTACATTATAAAGGGAACTTCTGTGCAAAATTTCAGCTTTCTAGGTTCAAAGGTTTGGGCTGGGCGTTGATGAGTCAGTCAATCAGTCAGTCAGGACTTCTCTTTTTATTTATTTATATATATATATATATATATATATATAATAGATAGATAGATAATAAGTAGCTGTCCAGCGCAACTTCGTCTGCGTCACATTTTCCCCGTTTTCGCAACATTTTTCATTGCTACTCCGATCTTTTTGGTCTTAGCGTGAAGATATATAGCCTATAGCCTTCCTCGATGAATAGGCTATCTAACACTGATAGAATTTTTCTAATCGGATCAGTAGTTCCTGAGATTAGCGCGTTCAAGTAAACAAACTCTTCAGCTTTATAACATTAAGTATAGATTTTAGTGTTTGCTGATTCCGTATTTTTTTCAGCGAACCCTTTTAGCTGATATCCATATCATGGGGGTGCATATAAAATAACTAAAGTGCCATCTTGGGAGTCCGCCATATTGGATTTAGAATGACGTCATTTATCTAACCATGCCATTGTCATCTTAACAAAACGTGGCCAGTGTGGAACGGTGATGTTTTGTTTTGGAATGCAGTGAAGTATCCGCCGAGATCCACGACTGCTTGCAGGTGTTCGGTGTATGTTTAATGGGGATTAAGTCAACCGCCTTCCATATCTTGTTTTTAAAATGCTCCCACTGTACCTCCAGCTCATTCCGTTAGAATTCAGTTGATCTAAACAAACATACATACAAACATTGTATCTATACTAATACCAATATTATAAAGCTGAAGAGTTTGTTTCTTTGCTTGAACGCGCTTATCTCAGAAACTACTGGCCCGATTAGAAAAATTCTTTCTGTGTTTGATAGCCCATTTATCACGCTATAATGCTGCACGCTAAAATGTTGCGAAAACGGGGAATGTGTTACACTGACGAAGTTGCGCGGGACAGCTAGTATTAAATAAAAGCTTGTAAAAAGAAATACTTCAGCGCGGTGATCATCCCTCTTTTTAACCGACTTCAAAAAGAAAGAGTTTCTATGTTCGACTTTATGTATTTTTTACGTCAACAGTCGAAATCTAGCGAATGACCCAAGAGCTAGACTGACCGACACTATACCGAAGACATCCCGGACATCAGCCTGTACGAGATTTGGATGGCTCTGAAACAGCTTAAAAACAACAAGGCACCGGGTGATGATGGAATTACGGCCGAAGAACTTTCAGAACTTCTGAAGGCGGGTGGAAAACCGATACTTAAAGCCCTTCAGACGCTGTTTGATTCCGTCGTACTCGAGGGGAAAACGCCACAGGCATGGTGCAGGGGTGTGGTGGTACTCTTCATCAAAAAGGGCGACAATGCCCGGTTAAAGAACTATAGGCCCATCTCACTTCTAAGCCATGTCTACAAGTTGTTTTCAAGAGTCATCACGAATCGTCTCGCGCGCAGGTTTGACGATTTTCAGCCTCCCAAACAAGCCGGATTCCGAAAAGGCTTTAGCACCGTAGACCACATACATACGCTGCGACATGTTATACAGAAGACCGAAGAGTACAACCTGCCTCTCTGTTTAGCGTTTGTGGACTACGAGAAAGCCTTCGATTCGATCTAGACTTGGGCTGTACTGCAGTCTCTCGAACGGTGCCAAATTGACTATCGGTACATCGAGGTGTTGAAGTGTTTGTACAAAAACGCCACCATTTCAGTCCACTTCAGGACTAGACCTCGGAACCTATCCTTTTGCTGCGAGGTGTGAGACAGGGAGACGTCATATCTCCGAAACTGTTCACCGCTGCACTGGAAGATGTCTTCAAGGTTCTGGACTGGAGAGGGCTAGGCATCAACGTCAATGGCGAGTACATCTCTCAACTTCGATTTGCCGACGATATAGTGGTCATGGCTGAGACCATGGAGGATCTCAGTACAATGCTCGTTGACCTCAGTAGAACTTCCGGAAGAGTGGGACTTAAAATGAACATGGAAAAAACCAAAGTCATATTGAATGCCCATGTAACACCCACTCCTGTCAAGATCGGAGACTCTACAATCGAAGTAGTAGACAATTATGTCTACCTGGGACAAACGGTCCAGTTGGGTAGGTCTAACTTCGAGAAAGAGGTCAATCGTCGAATCCGACTCGGCTGGGTAGCGTTCGGGAAGTTGCGTAGTATCTTCTTTTCCAACTTACCGCAGTGTCTCAAGACGAAAGTCTATGACCAGTGTGTATTGCCAGTGATTACATACGGAACCGAAACGTGGTCGCTCACAATCGGCCTCATCAGAAGGCTTAAAGTCACCCAAAGGGCAATGGACAGGGCTATGCTCGGAGTTTCCTTGCGTGATCGAATCAGAAATGAGGACATCCGCAAGAGAACCAAGGTTACCGACGTAGCCCGAAGAATTGCCAAACTTAAGTGGCAGTGGGCACATTGCTCGCAGAACGGATGGGTGATGGGGCCGAAAAGTTCTGGAATGGCGACCGCGAACCGGAAGACGAAGCGTTGGAAGGCCTCCCACTAGGTGGACCGATGACCTGGTGAAGGTTGCGGGGATCCGCTGGATGCGAAGCGCACGGGACCGGTCAATGTGGTGTCACTTGGGGGAGGCCTATGTCCGGCAGTGGACGTCTTTTGGCTGAAATGATGATGATGATGACGTCAACAGTCATTATACCCTATCAACCTTTACAAGTCAAATTATAGTACCAAGTCAAGTCGTATTAAGAAGGCGTATTATGCGTCACTTTCTTAGGTTACTCATTAGTTTATGAAAGTTCGAAGTTTATAACTACTCGAGTTAATCCAATTTTCATTCATGTAAAAGACCCTTATTTTACGCAATAAAATAAAGTACAGAACCAGATCTTAAATCTTACTTTAAACTTTTGCTAAATCTACAAAAGTTTTTGGTCTTAAATAATCAGGTTAATGATTTATTTTTGTTAAATATTTGAATATTGTAAAGGCTATGCAAAACTTAATTTAAATTAGCTGTGCCTCTGGGTTCTAGTGGCTTTACTCGAAATGCACAGTGGTCTAAGACAAGAACACGCAATAGCGCATTTTACTTGAATCATACTTAACGCAATAGGGGATGATCACAATTTTTTTTCTTTGTCTGTAGGGTAGATTATTGAAAAGTATTGGACACGTATTTTTTCTTCTTTCACGTGGTCATAAAATTACGGAGATATATTGAGTTGAAATGGCGCATGACGTCACGTGTAGGTAATTTGTATACCTACTTGTGACGTGGTGAGCCCCCACTCTCCAACTTTAATGAGTTTTAACTAGGTATTTTTTTGATATTTTGATAAAACAAAAAATACGTGTCTAATATTTTTGTGTCTGACGGACAAAATAGAATTTCGTTTTCTTTACCCAGTCTTCACCCCTATTACCATATCAAAACTGTGTTCTAGAACTGTCTCTGTCATCACTGCTAATGAACACCTAAAATAACATAACATCACGCTTTAACCCCCGAAGGGTAATGCAGAGGTGTAGCTAACACGTTCCTATTCCCACAATTCGCCAGTTATGTTTATGTCCCATGTAATAAGAGGCGAGCCTATTGCCATCAACCGGGCACAAATACAGACTCTGTGGCTACTGAGAAATCACTCATGGAAAAACACAAAAGCAAATTGCTATTGTGTTTTTCGAACCCAGGACTTCAAGCTCAACAGTCGCGTTTGCGATCACTACCAACGAAAAATAACAGTAACTTGTGAAAATTCGACCTAAGTAAATGTATTGTATTTGTTAGTTGGGGAAAATTACTTATCATAATAAACTCCCTACGGTATTAAACACAGACGCTTTATAAATATGTATACCCAAAATATATCGACGGCACAGTCGGCGCAGTGGTTGAGCGATTGACTGCTGCGTTACGTGTCACAGGTTCGATCACCGCACGGAAAAAATATTTGTATGGCCTACAGATAGTTGTTCTGGGTCTGGCTGTTTGTATATGTGAGTTTAAATTTTTGTAAACGCACCCACGATACAGGAGAAATTCCTAGTGTGGGGTAACATTAAACAAAAAAAAACATATAAACTCTGTTCCATTTTTGTATGTATTAGGTGGCTTTACAAGATTCAATTTTGATACAGGAGAAATTCCTAGCGTGGAGAACGTTTAAAAAAAATATTTACTGAAATAAACTTCAAAACAATCACAGCTCATTAAAACCTACGCTAGTTTTGTTGAAAGAAAAAGCCAACCTACCAACCTCCTTAATACTGATTGTTCTATATGCCTAAAATGCCACGGTTTCTCTACAAAATCAATCAAACAGAAAACTGCGTAGGTTCCCCTTCCGGGGTTGTCCGACTACCGGAAGGCCGGGGGCTGTTATTTGTTTACTTGAGATAGATTTACTAGATGACATTTACCGCGGGTAGGGGAGAGTGGGGCGGGATTGACCGGTAGTATGGGGTCAGGATATCCTATCGGCCCGATGTCACCCCGCGGAGACGGACTAACGTGTTTTCCGAATGACGTATAATTTAGTGAAGTTTTTTCCGGCTTGGCCTTACTCTGGTTGGACTCCTGTATGTGACATTTTATAACGGTACTAATACATTCCGATTTCTTGTCAAAAATGGCTTTTGAAACGGTATTCGATTGAAGCACATTGGAGTATTAAAATAGACAAGACAGTCAAAAATCGTTCTGAAATGTTTCAAATGATGAACTGGATACGCTGCCTACGAAAAACAATGACACGAAGAAATGTTCCACACAGTTAATATTTTAACCTCTTGAACGCCAAATTGTCACATATGAGTGACAAGCAAACGCGGCACGCGTTTGCTGTACGCTATCGACACAAATATGTGACATAAAATGTGGTGCACTATAACACGAAATAAGCAAATTAAATTATCACTTTTGTGTGTGTTTATTTATATATCTTTAAAATGTTATCTATATACCTTAAATATTAAATTTCTTATCAAGAAATAAGTTAATAATACTTTTGTAATCTCTTTTTTTATTAAAGTGAAACTATTATTACATCGTCTCAAACTTTTTCGTCTGTGTGTTGCATGTCTCGTGATGGTCGGCCGCAGAGTAGGGATAAAGTGAAAGGCGCTCGTCAGAGCAGCCAAGGCCAATATGGCGGTGCCTATAGTCCACAGCAGCTGACCGTGTAGTGTTTAGACTATTACTCATTTGTGCCAGTGCTCCACGCTATTTTGTTTGTTTTTGTCAGTGTTTAGAGAGTGAAAAAAATGTCTATAGTGTGAAAAAAAGTTTCACTTTTACCGTGGTTTCATAAAACCTGTTTTTGTAAGTATTTGCGGTGAATTTGTGGCTTGGCGTGGAGGGCACGCGCGTGCGTTTATGCTCTGGCGATCAAAAGGTAAATAACCTTTGACAACTCAGACTATGACTAAAGTCAACTCTTGTTTCCAAGTTGCCTGTGGCCTAAATTATTCTAGTTTGTACTTAATTACTGAAAAAGCTGAAATAAAGTCATCACACAATTCCTCATCACCATCCTACTGCCTTTATCCCCAATTCTTTCGGGGTCGGCGCAGCATGTCTTCTTTCATACTTTTCTATTACACATCAGACAAGTCCTTTTGAAGTGAAACTTCTTATGCGACTTCCAACAAGGTTGCGTTAAACGTTTAACGCTACCATGGAAGGGGTATGAAAGCACTGTTGCGTTAAACGTTCAACGCTCCTGGGGAGGGGGAATAGAAAGAGACCGTGCGTGCGAGAGTGAATGCGTGGCACTCGAACGCATGCGTGTAGTTTTACGAAGTTTCACTTCTTCCGCGCGGAGGGACTCCACGCACTATTTTTTTTGCCATGTCATACACATTCATGCTCAAAACTTAGACAATGCCTATACCATTGAAATCGCCAGAGCACACAGAGTCATTTAATATTTTTACTGCAAACGGCAGAGGCGTCACTTTCCTCGTTATTTGTTGTTTACCCTCGAGTTTGATTAAGCCCACGGCATCACAGAGCCAACATTTGCTTTGGTCCACTATTTGCAGCATTTTATTGGAAAACCCTTCATTTTTCCCAGTTTTATTGTTCCTGCACTATTGACTGGATCGGTGGAGCACGTAACGGTGAAAACTTATGTTCTTTGTGAAAACAAACCCATTTTTTGGGATATGTACGTTTGATCCAGCTGAAATATAGAAATAGGATGCATCCTATTTCTATTTCTTTTTTCAAACTGAGCAAATATTTTATTTATTGATGCATCAATAAATAAAATCTTAAACCGCCATGCCTTTAACCCACAAACAAACATGTTGTCACATCCGACTCTAATTCCGAATACCATTCATAAAAACACGCAAGCATTTACCCGATTTAATCAACGGATTACCTTAACCTTAGATAAAGCTGTCGCATATAAAGGAATTGGTCCCAAAAACATCAACGTAATCCATATAAACGACGCACCGAGTGATATTAATGGCGTAGCCTTGACGTTTTAGCCGGAATTACCCTACGCTGATATGTCTTCCCTGGTTGCATAAACAACTGTCCTGATGACGTAATTGATTTTGTCTTGTGTTTTCTTGTTGTTTCCCTGTGATGTGTAACTTGAAAGAACTTTGCTGGACTCACCCATCTTTTCATTAAGACCTTTAACAAAACTTGGAAGGGTAGGTTATTCCAGCGTATGAATGATCGTACGGGATTTACCCTTTCAAGTTTCACCGAAGGTATTTCTTAATTGAATATAGTACCTACAGTTTTATCTAATGACTGAGAAACAGTGAAATACATAAGTAATGCCAATGATATTACGGAAAGGATATATTAAGGTTTCTTTCGTGACCAAATGAATTACTGCGCTGATGACGTAATTGATTTTGTTGTGTGTTCTCTTCGTTGTCTTCTTGTTTTTCCGAGATGTGTTACTTGATAGAACTTTTCCGGACTTACCCCAGTTTTTGCATTAATACCTTTAGCTAAACTTGAAAGGGTAATTCTCGTATTTATGAATGACTACATACGGGAATCACCCATTCAAATTTATTAAAGGTGTGTTTTGGTGGAATCCAAGTTTATCTAAAGGCATAAACGTTGTGACATTTATTAGCAACACGTCTATGCCCGCGGCTTCAGCTGCTATGATGTTAGACATTATTCCAAGTTATAAAAAGTATTTTATGTCCTAATCAAGGATATAGGTTTCCTAACTAACAGTAAAAAACATTGAAATTAAGGCGCGAAAAGGTAACTGACAGGACAGATCTCCGACAGCATTCATTTCGCAAAAAAATATAAGAATGGTTTCTGATAATATTGTCTTTGGCTTTTAAACACGTAATAAAGATGCCAGAAATATTCGTGATAGAGAACATTCCGAGCCTATATCGAACACCATTCTGACAATTAATTTCGGGATTACTATCTCCGAATTGTTTAGTAGCTCGTTAAAATTCATTGCCTATTGAAGGCGAACAATTATTGTGTCTTAGCAAAGTTTCCAATTAATTTCTATTGTAATTAATGTTTATGTTTTTAAGGCTATTTATTTACTTTGTTTATTGTTATTTTTAGATTAACGCTACCGTTTACTTTTAATATTGTGCTCGCTTAGCCCGCGGCTTGGCAACGTGACTAATTATTAAGTGTTTTTCTTCTCGGCGTTGGTAGTACCGTACCTACTTGTGTCACTTTGTTTAGGGAATAGGCAGAAAAGCCGACCCCAACATAGCTGGGAAAGGTATAGGCAGATGCTGATGATAAAGAATAGGTAGAAAAACAAAGGTCTTTTTGTTCAAAATTGAGTAATGGGTTTAGCCATCTTTAACTTATAGGTGCTAGGACTCCTTCTTAAACTAGTAGTAGTGTTCATGGCGAGGAAAGCGATAGTTGCGATAGTTTTACTACATTAACAAATGGTTTCTTCCCATAATCATTCTATTACCAGCATTTTTTTTTTTTAATATTTAACAGCTTCCATCTGCCTAGCCTTTTCCCAAACTATCTTGAGGTCGGCTTCCAGTCTAACCGGATGCAGCTGAGTACCAGTATTTTACATAAAACGACTGCCTATCTGACCTCCACAGCCTAGTAACTGGGTAATACGATACCCCTTGGTAAGACTGGATGTCAGACTTTTTGCTTCTGACTACTGGTAACGACTGTCAAAGATCAATAAATGACACTCTATGTAATTATGGTCACACATTAACGGACCAACCTCGGCTTAACCTTAAAGATCGACCCGTGCAGCCGTTATTATTTAGCCACGAGCTCCACGATATTTAACAGCTTACCAACAAAAAATGTAGCGAAAACTCGTATAAAAATTACAAAAGAAAATTGCGAAATTGTTACCTACGAAAGAAGATTGATTCATAATACCTACTGGCACGGTTCCTCATCAAACATGCCTTACGTAAAAGATAATCTAAATTTCTCCCCACACCTGGGTGTCGCTGATGGAACCCAAATTACACTCATGTCTCATAGATACTACGACATATCGAGCTGTACACATCCAGTATTACCTGACCCAACATTGTATAGGCTTTTCGTGCAACGAAGGTTCATAACAGAACTGTATCACAACAATATTACGGGTTTTCTTATGTGACCGTAAAAACTGATGGATTCTCCAAATGTTAGAGAGATTGGGGCCGTAAACAAAGTGACTTTCTGCTGCTTATAGCATTGATATATTAAATATAAAACACTGATTAGCGATAGAGATTTTGGAAAAATCACAGTTGTATGGTACTGATATGTTGTAAGCTACCGCCAGTCATGTTGAAAGTAACTCATAGTAGAATAATACTAAGCTTTGAAAACGCATATAAATTTTCTAGAGTCAGAAAAAAAAAATGGCTTTGTCTTTAACTAAGCGCGGCGGGTAAAACATTTTCTTTCGTACAATGAAGAAGGTTTTTTATCAAAGAAGGTTCTGGAAGGTTCTAGTACAAACTTCACGTAATATGAACAGCTTTTACTCTTTTCCTCCTCGTCTGCGTCTCGTTCGATCCTAAGGGATCGAACGAGACGCAGAGACGAGAGAGTAAGCTCTCTACTCTCCAGAAAATGCTATGAATGTTCGAAATTGCATTAAGGGACTAATTCAGTAAGTTGTAATAAGATTTCCAAAATGCGACGACAGTTTTAATCCCTTTTTCGAGAAAACAATGTCAATTAAGTCCAACTTCACTTGGCAACAGTAAGACAAAACTCGGTAATTGACTCTTGTTAGAACAACACTGATGCTATATTAGTGTCCCCTTGTTGTAAGTGTTATTCTTATAGAAGCTACAGGATAATTTCGTTTAAAAATCCACAACCGTGCTTCGATTTTGATAGTTTAGCGAAGTTCATGGCGTTATTTAAGTTATCATAACAGACGAATTTTGCTTAACCCAAGTATACAAAACGTTGCCATTTACCATGTTTTTATTCGCCAATAAGATATTATACATTTTACGAATTTCCGTAGTGCAGAAACAATAGTTAATAAAAAATTTTGTCGGTATTTTTACAACATGTAGAGTAGAGTTGTGGATGAAATATGACATCGACGTATCATTGTTATAAAAATGACGTTCTATGCCAAAATACAAATCCGCCATTTCATGTTTTTGCGGGCTTGGTTATTATATACCATGCGTAGTCATTCATGTACGATCCTCCATTGTATGAACACAGGCATTTTGCTTGCAGCAGGACAACATTCTGTAGATTACAATTCGATTTTCCGAATTAAATAAGGATAACACATTGTTAGTTGAACTTGTTCAATAATATGAATTTACTAGATTTATTCTGGGCACTCGGAAAACCATGAAAACGACAGCCATGAAGAAAAATCTGAAAGTTTTTCTCGATCCCCATCGCCATCTTGAGTTTTCATTTTCACCTAAATTTGGTATTAGCGACCCCAAAAACCACGAAAATGACATACAAGAAGTCGCGCCAGTGTCTAGTCTCGCGAGTGTCTGCCGCGCAAGTATAAAAGTGAAATGTCAAAAGTCAAAAGCGATGTAAATAAAATAAAAAATTGCCGTGCCTTTTGTCGTCTGAGGGGTAGATTTTCCAAAAACGTTGAAATACGTGTTTATCAATTCAATCAAGAAACAAAAATAGTAAATTTCAAGCACATCAGACCGTTATTTTTTTGGTTGTTTAAGTTTGTTAGTATTTCAGAATAACCCCCTTAACGTGGTTTAGGGAGTAAGAAATTATTGAATAAACGTTCGAGATTGTTTGTATGTGTGGAAGCACGGTTATAGGGCGAGAATCAGACAGGCCGCATTTAAAACACGGGTAGTTCACACTTACCGAATACCGTAAATAAGAAAAAAAAACACCCATTTTATTATTAATTTGGGACGAGAATCATTAGCATAGTTACCTCATTGAATTTGACGAGGACGCAAAACAACACCTTGTGTATAAATTTTTTAACGTGTGAAACTTTAACGAGAAAACGTTTTGGTTTTTTATTACTGAAATGTGTCGGGTGAGGTTTATCAATATTAAGGTGCTTTTTATGTTTTATCGATATTTTTTCATTCAGCTTTGATTGAATGAGGTTTGTAGTTTGATTTTATTTGCGGTTAGGGTCCGTTGGTTTATCAATCACTACAATATTACCGTTAGTTTTTCTAGAAGGTACTGCTTATTTGTCCAAATTTTAATGAGCTATAAAAACACCTCGTTCAATCTCGGCTAAGAGCAAATCTTTTATGATTTCCATTTTTATTTCGCAGTCCAGCTAGTCTTTATAAATAAATTCCGTTCAAGCTTCAATTCAACAGTTTTTCACAACGATAAGTGTCCTGTTTCGCAATTCCTTTGTGAGGCACGTTTTCTCAGACATTAGTTAGTCTGCCTTTTATACGGTCTTTATGTTCGGAGTTCGGTAATTTTCCATTTTATTCACTGTTGACTATTATTGGTCGTATACATCGTATCGTATCACATTGAGACGCATGAATGCTCAATATCAAAGCGCGGGGATGATTGCTTGGGACTCGCGGTGGAATTATATATATTTCCGAGTTTGAAGCTTCTAGATATCCCTTACAGAGAAAAGTGCCGGCGAAGGAACGTCATGAATACAGAGAGGCAGTTGACGAGACGCTAATCTAAATAAACTCCCCCTCAACACTGCTACACAGAAAATATTTGGGGTTATTCGCGGGCCATCTGCGTAAATTCGTTGACTTCATTCTGACACTCAGATGGGGTAATGCGTCGTTATTGTTCGGGCAATTCATTACTTTTTTTCGTGAAATTGTTATTTTAGGCACCTGCGTGTAATTGTTGGTTATATTTGTAGCAGCTGTGTGTCGTTCAGAACGTGATCATGTTTTTCCATGTAGTCGTGCAATCTGTAACTAAATGATGTATAGAGTCTATACAGACATTAGATGGGAAATTATTTGATAAAGAGCTAATAGAGTGACTACCAAAAGAACACCATTTTCAAGAAAGAGCAATTAATTATTGTAAAATAACCTATATCTTAGAATTAAATAGCTAGCTATTAATATACCTCATATTAATAGCTAGCTATATAATTAAAGCACAATTATATCCTCCGACTTAAATTATAATTAACCTAGCTTACGTAAAACACTACCCAGCAAGCAAAATGTTCGCCCGCTTAGTCAATGTGACGAAGGCTTAAGAAGCATCGTCGTCGGACTAAAGTGACTTACTCTCAACTTGAAATTTGACCTAATTTAGCATCTCTCTTGTTTACCGTCAGATATAATCGCAGTGAGTAGGTTCGTCTGGGTTTAATATCTGATTTTATATATCCTACTTGATAAATATTTACAGAGGACTTGATAAGATAGGGAAATTTTGTGAATCTTGTAAAGGATTTGTGAGTTGGAAAATTGGCTAAATATTAAGTTACTAATATAATATCTGTCTTTGTAGGGACTTTAATATTAACTCAATTTCTAAATATAGATCGCCAGAACACAGCTTTCTCTCTTTAATACTAATAAAAGAGGGATGACGTCGGAAAATTGAATGCACGCACACAAGGTAGACGTTGATCAACCATTTTGTTGGGGTTTCTGCCTCCAATGGTCAAATCGGTCGGTTAAGTCAGCGCCACGACGCTGACAAGACGACGACCCCGAGCTTGCAGACTAATTAGCTTGGAGACTAATTTAAATCACGGGTTTAAATTACCCATTAGATTGAATTTCACCCTATTATATGATTGAAAAGAGACGAGCGAAAGGGAGAAAGAAACTGGAGACTAGAGTATAAAGAGAGTATAGTGAAGAGAATGTAGAGAGAGAGAGAGAGAGAGAGTGTAAAGTATTTAAAGCAAAAACCATTTCTATCAACTACTAAACACATAAAACAATTAAAAGCAACAGAATATCTCAGCATTACCATTAAATATTGAAGCAGTTTGCTCCCTTTAGCACACAAGCAACTCATATGAGATTGTGATCCAAGCATTTAAGCCGTGATCCTTAAGTCGAGTCAGGAGTTACCTTAACGAGACCCGCGGGACCACTCGGTCTGGTCGGCGAGTCGGTCCGACATACTGAATCACATTACGGGCTAAGTGAGCCGTGGTGGACCATCAGTGCATTTTCATTTGCAGTTGTTGGTAAATAATTTTTGAAGTATCGTTTGGTAGAGCAAACAGAAAAAAAATATATGTTCTATTTGGACTGAACCCAAATTCGAGCTTGTCAATTACAACTAGTATGTTTTTTTAATTAGTAGGCAAGCAATATATATGTCAACAATAGTACCGAATAAATATCAAATAAAACCAAATTAATTCAGAATAAACAAAGAGCTATAATTTATCAAACTATCAAATACTAATATGGTCAATAGCTTTTTAAATAATCGACCAGAAAACAAACAGTATTAAAATGGATCCCCTTTTAAATCAAATCACATTAATCGAATAATAATATGTTAAATTCATCCGCTAATTTCCAAACTCATCAATGCTAGTTGCATTATGGAACATATTTCTAAACCTAATAGTAATAGTACTCGGTATTTGCAATCCTCGTAAATGGTTTAGCTAGTTGTCACCGATTGGGTGATTTGCATCGCAATAAGCATATGACGTGGGTGTCGGAATGGAATGATCTGATTCGTCCGATTAGATGGATGATCGATTCGAATGATTAGGTACGTGAAGTTTCACGTTATTTGAAATTAGTTGCGTCGTTGTCCTAGTGGTTGAAAGCACAAGAGCTGAGATACTGTTTTCGATTATCAGTCGTAAAGAATGTCTCAGAAGCAGTCACGTACTATGGATTTATGCCCGGTTGATGGCAATAGGCACCGACCCATTACATGGAAATCAAACAAACTTTACTAGTGAAATATAGATGGTATTAGTATAAAATCCTCTGTCTAACTCTTGTGATGTTTTGAAATTGGTTATGAAAGGTAGGAAACCTTAATATTAATCTATTTCTGGCTTGTTTATCAATACCTATATCATTATCTGATATCTACATATTCGCTGCAGGTCTTTTTATTTACCAATGTGTAGAATTATATTGGTAAGTCAGAAATAAATTTGACTTCAGTGGGTAGGTTTTAATTGATTAAAGGTGACTGAAGATACTTTTGAAAAGATCAAGTAAAAAACTTATCTAGCGTAGATTGTTCATCTGGATTGACATCAACATCCAACAATTCATCTTCAATCTTGCGCTGCATGCCCCGTCACCTGCGCACTTGAGGATCTTATGACTGCATAAGCGACCGGAGTTCGCTTGGCTGAGTTTTGGGCTAAACAAATTTAGAATTTTAATATGGTCGCTAACAATTCGATCTTAGATCCTTTGATCATTGGGCATCCTATTTAATATAAAAAAACAGAGATTTAGAAAGAAATAGGCCATCTTTAATTCAATAAACACGATGCTTTTTATTAGGCTATGTATGTGCACATTATACCTACTATTTGTAACTATGGAGTAGAGCGGGATCGATATACAAGTCGTTAGCTTGTCAACCCGCCTTTATACACGATACCTAATTATTTAATTATAGAAACCTACTTTAACCGCTATTATATCCACATTCGACCTACTTTTTCTTTCTTTCTATGATTAATACTGAGAACCTAGTAGTGTTCAAGGTGTAAACGGAAAATTCTCGAAGCCGTCAACCAAGCATTTTGAACATCAAGCTAATAAACTTGCCACTTCAGCTTACTTTTCTGTGAGCTATGTCGATAACTTCGGTTCTCTGTTGGATCACCTCGTCCGGATTCGATCACTCAGAAGGACTCTAAGCATACCCCGTTTCATAGCTCGCTGAGCGACCTAAATTCACGTACCGTCCACGTTTCGACTGCACTGATGGAAAACCTTAGTCTTTATTATTTATGGAGTACGCGCCGAGAAGGCCCGACGAAGCTTCCCAAACGCTACTCAGCCCAGCTGAATTCTTCTAACTTCCATCTCAAAGTAGTTATTACCAAACATTAGAGTTTACCCTGAATATACAAGGTGTAAATCACCTCATCACGAAGCCGTCAACCAAGCATTCTGTACATGAAACTAAGTAACTTTACGCAAAAATTATTGCTGGGAAACGACTTTTTTTTGGGGGGTGTAAAATCATGTTTTGTGGTAGAACTCAATGTAACGCACTGAAAACATTGTGCTGATGGACGGTTTTAATAGTACGGGGGTCGTGGAGGTGTTTAAAAATCTTACATTAAAAACTTGTATTTAAAAAAATATTTGTCAAAAAGTTGGAACTTTGACCCCTAATATCTCCGTAACTAGAAGGTTCCCAGGTATGGTGTAGAACAAAAAAATGATCGCAATGACAGGGAGAACCAGTGCCTTTCGGCTTCGTTAAGAGGTGTTTTACACCCTTTATTTAGAGTCAATAATATCAGGATTACGTTAGTGGACCACCCGTGGCTTAAAGATTTCTGCCCAAAGAATACTAAAGTAAGTACAGACATTTTTATGAAACTGATACTGGCCACAAGCTTCATAAAAACTTTACTAATAAATAGCAAGTAAGGTAGAAAGTTGGATTTCTAGATCGAAAGCGGAATGAGATTGTTGGCTGGTTATTGTTCAATCTAGAGTAACGGAAGCTAGCGTCGATTCCTTTTGCGGATTGAGAGATAGAATTTTTGCCCGTTGAGTTTTCTGTCATGATTTTACTTAGTGTATCGCAGTCTAACACCGAATTATCGTAAGGAAAATTAACATAACAAAACTACTTTTAAATTTATAGACATATAGACACACTTTTCGTCACTTTTTAATCGATTTATTTTAATCCATGTTCTTTCACAAACGTTAGGCTCAACAAAGTGAATAAGGTAATGAATAGGCTTGTTTTTATTCATATTAAATGATCGTGACTCTCCGCTAAAATCGGTAAATATAGTGAGTGCATATTGGTCTTTCTTTCTTTTTAAGAATAGACTCCAATCCTGCAGTTGTACAATGGTAGTCTTCTATTCTATAGCAGTCTTCTTTTAACAATTTTCTTGATTTGTGACTGCGCAAAGCCTTTTCTTTGTTGTTACCAATAACTTAGGCAAGAAATACACACACGAAATAAATAAATGGTAAGAAATAAAGCACAATTTGAATATGACAGCTTGTAATTTATACGTTTCTGATAAAATACGCAGCTATCTTGTAATTTATAGCAATATGCTAGGGCCATAGTTGTACGTACATAAAAAATAAATGTGGCGGAAAAATAGAATATTTCTGAAGCTGAAAGATCGGAGATAATAATGTATTGAGATATTTTCTTCTGAACTCAGTAAAGGAAAATTACGTGATGTCCGTTGAAAGTAATTTGATTTTTCTTATTATTCTTTTAAATATGCCCAGAATGTTTTGCTTTGGAAATGAGGCGTGTAATCACAATGTGAAAATGATTAATTACGTCTGTTTTCATGATGATCCCTCATCGTATTGGTACGAGCTGTTGAGAATGATGGTGGCCAAGCTTCACAGCTAGCTCATTGACAAAACAATGCTCACCTATCGGTCTTCTGCGGATTGTACTTCGAACAGTATGCCCAGAAGCTTGTGACTTCCAGACTATCAGACTTTCAGTAGGCATTTGGTTGTTATCGACGAAAGTATGGAAGTCTCTGCCAAGATTTGTGTTCCATGCCAGAGTGAACAGGCATTTCTGGGCATGCTCGTGCATCATAGAAATACTCCAACGTTTTTATCAGGCGAGATAGTGTTCAAGAGCACGCTTTTGAGGCAATAAAAAAAGAATAACATTCTCTCATTCTGTGAAGAGCTCGTGGCTAAATAATAACAGCCGCACAGATCAATAGGTAAAGCCGTGCTTACCGAGGTTGGTCCGTGGATGGGTGACCTTAATTATATAACAAGTATCCTCCGTGCCGCGGAAAGCACGTTAAGCCGTTGGTCCCGGCTGTCATTTGTAGATCTTTGACAGTCGGTACGAGTATTCAGAAGCCAAAAGTCTGACATCCTGCAGTCTTACAACGGGGTCTCGTATTATCCAGTTACCGGGTTGTGGAGGTCAGATAGGCAGTCGCTTCATGTAAGGTACTAGTACTCAGATGCATCCGGTTAGATTGGAAGCCGACCCCAAGATAGTTTGGGAAAAGGCTAGGCAGATGATGATGATGATGATTCTGTGGTAAAATATAGCCAGCCAGCATGGTATTAGTATCGGGGCTGACTGCTCGAGGTACGCCGTTAATGCTACCTTTGTAAGATTGTTATTTCGATACGCAGTAAATAAAATTATGTTGTCAAAACAATTTCCATCAGTCTGTTCTGGTAGCAACTGTGAATAATACGTTTTTATTCGAACGGCCCGCCCGTCTAACAAGAAGATGGATTATTCAAATTTCATTGATGGCACTTCTAGGTCTTGTTATTATTGAAGACTTTCGATATTTTTTTAGAGGCTTGTTGTTGATGTTTTATTAGACACCGTCAGTAGACTCAGCTATAAGTTAGTTGTTTTCGTGTTTTCCAAAGTTTAGTTATTTTGCTACTCTACCACTCACCTAATGTTTCTGAATTCTTCGTATAAAAAGTGAGAACTGATTTTCAATGAAGGTAGTTTTTCATCATCATCATCTGTCTATATTGTTCCCACTGCTGAGACCCAGGCCTCCTCGCTATGAGAGGGTGTGGGCTGAAATCCACCACGCGGGCCCAGTGCGGTTTGGTAGATGTCACATGTCTTCGAATTTTTAGTTCTGGGACATGCCGGTTTCCTCACGATGTTTTCCTTCACCGTTTTTGAGAGCAGCGGTGATGAAATAAATTACTATGCGCCTGCCTGGGTTCGAACCCACGGCTTACTGCTAGTTAGTCGAGACTGCCACCACTAGGCCACCGCTCTGCTCTCCTAAGTAGCTTTTACCTTGTCTTGATTGCGAACCAGTTGCGGCATTGGACACTGACAGATACTTCAGTACATTATACAGAACATAACATCACGCCTGTAATTCGGTTTAGAAAGGGTTAGGCAGAGGTGTTACCTAATAGTACACCCGCATTTTGGCATTTAATAGGGGGCAAGCCTATTGCCATCTATCGGGCGCTAATACAGACTCCGTGGCTGCTACTGAGAAGTTCTTGATGAAAAATCTCAATAACACTTTGTCCGACCGGGAGTTGAACTCAGCACTTCATGCCTAGCGTTCGACTTTTTGACCACTAGACCAACGAGATAGTCAGTACATGATCAGGAGGCCTATGTCCAGCAGTGGACGTCTTTCGGCTGAAATAATGATGATGATGATGATCAGGTGGCCTTCCATGCCGTCTTAAAGCAATACTGCTTTACTCATTTCCATTGTGGGAAGGAAAGAGACGGAGCTATACAGGATATCTAGCGCCATCTCTTTCCCACACTGGAAAAAGAGTACCAATAATAATGTTTAAGGACGTCATGGTAGGCCACCTGATCTGTTAAAGGCGGTCTCTGGAGCCGCGTCCTTATTTTGTCCGAAAAGTTTTGTCCGAACTTAAAACTACATAGTTCCCAAGCATCGCCACTACAACCTTCACGCTACCTGCGTCCAACCGACATAACTTAAACATATTCGGTACCAAATATTTCGCGTAACAACGACTAACAACCCGTAAAATATGACGTCACTGAACAGAAACCTAATATGTTGTTATGCCGTCATTCCACTGGCCAGGGCGGGACAGGCGCGCGGGCCGGATTATTCAAATTTCATGTTGTTTGGTCGCCCCGTAGTCCGTACTTCGCGTTTTAATACCCGTGCCATGTTGCTTTAGCTGAGCCGTTGTTTTTTGTCACGCGATATGGCTAGCTGAATGTCTGATGTGATTTGAGTCAGTCTCAGCAAAATGTATGAGCCTTTTTGTATGGATTTTTGCTGGGATGTTTATTTAACAGGTTATGAAGAAGGTCGAAAGCATCTCCAACACGCATAGCGTGACCACTGTAGAAACGAGTTTTGTCTACGGAAGAATCGACATAATGACAGATAGACAGTGACAATGTGTCAGTTTGTCAATTCTTCCGTCGACATAGCCCGTTTCTACGGCGATCATGCTACGCGTGCTGAACTTAAGCGCTTGCCTATTATATTTAGTTATATATCAAAATCAAAAGTCATTTATTCAAATTAGGCTGATAATCAGCACTTTTTGAACGTCAAAATTACAAGAGACAGTCCCCCAAAACACTCGCCCTTCGCCACTTTCTAGTGTTTTAGCTGGGATGAAGAAGTGGCGAAATAAACTCCCCAGAAAGATATACAAGCCCGCACTGGGTTCTTGAGGTGGGTTTATAGTTCACTATTTTTCACAGAATATTATGGGCTGAATATTTTATAGTCGTACCGTACAAGGTTGCTAGTTGGTTGTATATACAAGGTGTCAACGAATCATTCTGTAAATCAAACCTAGGTAACTCTGCGTAAAAATTATTGCTGGGTAACGACTTTTTTTTTGGGAGAAATTTCAAGTATTACGGTGGGAGTCAATGTAACGCACTCGAAACATTGCGCTGATGGATGCATTGAATAGGACGGGGGTAATAATTGTGGAGGTATTTAGTTAAAGTTATATTAAAAACTTGTGAAAAAGTTGCAACTTTGATCATCAATAAATCCATAACTGCACGCGTAGCATGACCGCCGTAGAAACGGGCTATGTCAACCGAAGAATCGACGAACTGACACATTGGCTGATTGATTGCTATTCAAAATCCAAGTGAAAGAGCATTACCTTTCCTCTCAATTCTGATTTATATATGTATTTTTATTTGTTTATATATCTTGGCATTATGTATTTATATTAAGTTATATGTGTATTTATATTTACGTATTCTCTCATTCATTATCGTCTACATTTCATTTGTCCTTTCGCAGGTCTGCTAGCAGAAATTTCGTATGAAATAAGCAGTACCTTACCTTTGTACTCAAAAATTTTTTTTTGTGTTCTCTACTGTGTGTACATAATATAAATAGTAAAATAAATATATATTAAATAAATAAATTGTCGTTGTCTATCTGTCATTATGTCGATTCTTCCGTAAAAAAAAAAAGCGTTTCTGCAGTGGTCATGCTACGCGTGCAGGAAGGTCCAAATTTGGTCTAGCACAACAAAAAAACAAAGAGGCGGAGAACAAATGCCTTTTTACATCCGTTATTCTAGATGCTGCAATCTTGAAATCCATCCAGAGTTCCTGGTTTTATGATAAGACAGTCTCGATATTTTGAACTTCAGTAAAAATAACTTCAATAAAGCTTTGTCACTCAAAAATAAAAACGTATAGTTATCGTGTACCAGAACAAACATACTCGTTGCAATAAAAAGCAGGGCATCAGAGGGTGCCTCGTAAAGTATGGGTTTATGGGACGTATCCATGAATCTAACGATTTGTGTGCTGTATGTTGAAATATTTATGATTCTAAAAAAAGTCAAATACTGTGGAACGTTTTATTTGAATAACGCGTGATCGCTGTATATTTCTGTCAGCTTATTTAAATCCGTATCTGGGTGATTTTACCCTCGATAATATTTTGGCCAGAAATTAAAAAAACCGGCCAAGTGCCAGTCGGACTCGTGCACGTAGGGTTCTGTACCACTAGTTATAAAAACACATTTTTTTGTATGGGTGGCCCCTTAAATATATATTTCATTCTGTTTTTAGTATGCGTTGTTATAGCGGCATCAGAAATACATAATCTGTAGAAATTTTAACTGGCTAACTATCACGGTTCATGAGATACAGCCTGGTGACAGACGGAAGGACGGACAGCGAAGTCTCAGTAATAGGGTCCCGTTTGACCCTTTGGGTACGGGACCCTAAAATAGTCTTCGGTAACCTTTGAAAGATGTGACCTTATTAGTGTCAATTTTTACCATATATACCCTTCTTACACTGCGTACGCACGACAAACAATCAGACTTTAAAAAACCAGTTTAGCGAATTTCTCATTCATACAATGAAAAATTCGCTAGGAAGCTCATACAAAACGAGGTCAGGTTATACTGGATATTTATAGCTTGATATGTCACCGTGATCACGCGTAAGGTGTTTTTCATGTGGGCTGCGGGTTATTCGAAAGAGATACCGCGGCCCTGGAACACAAAGGGCTAAGAAGGAACATGGGTGGGCTTTAGTCAGTCAAGTCTGACACTCCCTACCGCTCCGCCAAGAGCGGGAGAAGTCATTTGATGATTTCCCATCTGTTCAAAAAAAAAAGGTGTTTTTAATGTGGTGTCTACTGTTTTCGTTTAAACGTTAAATTAGTTTGATTCGAAACTTGAGCAAAATAGTTCGCATAACACAGACACAATGTTAATTCATAAACCAAGTCTTTCACAATACTTGCTGAAAACAAGTATCACAACTTGTATATCTATGAGATTCATCATCATTCTCTTGCCATTATTCATTTGGGGTCGTCGCAGCATGTCTTCTTCTTCCAAACTTCTCTATTATTCGACATCTCATCAGACACCTCCTTTCTTGCCATATCATCCTTCATTTCCTTTTGTATATCTATGAACTAGCTGTCCCGCGCAACTTAGTCTGCGTCACATTTTCCCCGTTTTCGCACCATTTTTCATTGCTGCTCCGCTCCTATTGGTCTTAGCGTGATGATATAGAGCCTTTAGCCTTCCTCGATAAATGGGCTATCTAACACTGAAATAATTTTTCAAATCGGATCAGTAGTTCCTGATATTAGCACGTTCAAGCAAACAAACGAACAAACTCTTCAGCTTTATTATTAGTATTAGATTATTCGTATTAGATTTTACACATTTTTCTTTGGTTTTGTTTTCTGTTCAAAGACTGACCACGATGTTTTCCGCAGGAACAGTTTTATACTAGTAAAGTAGATTTATTAAATTGCAAGGTATTTTTTCATTACTAAACTGATTGAGCCTCGAAGCCTATTTTAATGACCGGTAATATACACCGTCAAGAGATAAGGACTCAATTGCTCCTGAAACCAGGAAACGATTCCGGTCTGCTATCTATTTGATAGCCTCATGGCCTTCAATTAAGCCCTTAATGAGTTTCCCAAAGTCGAACTCCAGCTTAATTGGTTTCCCTAAACCCGGAAACGTTAGATTCATCTCATGCCTATCAAAACCTTTAGAATAACAACTATAACTGTTGTTTACCTATAATACCTGGGGGTGAACTGCTAAGATACGTTTTTTTTTAAACATTGTCCTAGTCTGGGAATTTTCCTGTATAGTAGGTGCGCTTACAAACATTTAAAGTCACATACACAAATAGCTAGACCCGGAACAAGTATCTGTAGGTCATAAGAGTATTTGTTCCGTGCGGGGATCGAACCCGCGACACGCAGCGCAACAGTCAATCGCTCTGCCACTGCGCCAACCGTTCAGTCAAAAAGTTCCGTCATTAGATACATTATGTAGACATTCGTATAATATGAGATTAACATGGGTAGGTGTTCGGGCACCTCCGACCACTCTGCAACCTTCAGCTGCTGTACAGTCTTACGATGCTGTAAAAGGAAAAAAACGGCGTATTCTCAAGAAAATACCATGTTTAATAACAGATGCTATTAAGAAAATGGGTCTACAATTATTATTTTTTTAAATTATTATTGAAACATTAATGTAATTTATTGCTGTTTTATTAAGAGAAAAATACCAGAAAGAAAACACAAATAAGCCTTACAATCTACAAATCTAATTTTCAACCCTTAACTGCGGAAAGCAATTGTATGCGAAAGTACAAACGTTATTTATATTAAGTACCCAGTAGTGCCGATAAGCACCCAAAGGCTTAAACCGGAGCCCTTGTAATCTCAATAAATGTTACTGGTCTTTGTTCCTTATCTGTTATATCTTCTAACAATTCATTCGATTTTGTAAAGCGTGCTATCGAATATCCTTTAGAATTAGAGATACTTCCTATTGTTGCTACATGCCTGGTAGATTTGTCATAAAAGTCTTTGGGAACAGTACGTTTCTTGACAATTACTTTGATTAATTGGAATTTATTGTTCCACAGTTAAAATATTTGGGAAACTCATCCACAATAGCTTTTTGACCGACTTCTAAAAGAGGGAGGTTAAGTATTCTACGAGCATCTTATTTCTACATGTTACATGTACACCGATTACTTTGTGATTACTGGGCCGATTTACGTGATTCTTTTAAATTTATTTGAGGAAGCCTCGCGATCGTATTATTATATATCATACACTCGTACTGTTGTTTGTTATCATGAGTACAATCACGTGTTTAAGTATCGGTCACTAATTTTCCAGTCACCCTATATTAATTTTATTAACTTTGCTTGAGTAGTTAATGAGTTGGCTCCCTTCATTATGTATTTTTTATTATTATACGAGTTATTATACGAGATATTATTATACGAGATATTCTTAATACGAGTTAAAATGTAAAGTTAATTCACGACAAGAATTTGTGTGGGATACTAAAACTAAAAACGTTAAAATAAAAAAAACCTTATTGCAATAAAAACCGACTTCCAAAGAAAACACTGAAAGGTCTGAAATAATTTTATTTTCAGAAGTCAGTGGCAAAAAATTCAACGAAACAAAACAAAGTCACCGACACTCTTTAGTTTTTTTTTTTTTAAAGTCGGATGTGTTGTTCCTTTTCTCATTAAACGTGTCTTCTTACTGTCACAATTTTTCATTTTACTTGCATGTTACTCTACGCCAGTACTTTTGTGTACATCAGATTCGCGGGTATACTTTTCAGATTTGCCTTTATTGCAGTTATTTGGTACCTCTTGAAAATCTGTGTACCTAAACCCGTACATTGATATTTTTAAAATTAGGTACAACCACCATCCTGATGTCAGAACCGCGGGTGTACTGCTAACCAATGTCCACTGTCTAAGTAGATTTGGTACCTCTTGTGTACCTGCAGAAATACGTATTTATTAAACAAAATACTGTAAGGTTGCTGCGAAAAGTAAATAAACGATTTTTTTCAGGATGGCGGGTGTACCTAATTTTTAAAATATCATTGTACGTATGTACTGATTTTTATGTAAAGGTACGCTAAAGGTACCAAATAACTGCAAAAAAAATAGGCAAATCTGAAAATTACAACCGCGATTCTGATGTACACGTACTTTCTGATGGAGTTCACAATAATTAAGACATTCCCGGAACAGAACTTCAAAATGTTAAAATTAAACACAGTAACAAATTACTTTTATCTCTAATGCGTGTAACAACATCTCATGTGTTGTTCCCAACAATTCGACAAGGAAGTTACCTCGACTCCGTAACTTCTTAACTTGGAAAGTAGGCAGTCTTCGAACTCGTTTTGTTTCGTTCCATTCGTGATCATATTAACTGTAAGGAGAAACTCTCTCATTAATCACGAGGAAAAGTTTTGAAGGGAAGAACTATTGTGGAATGTAATTTTCTGTTTTACGTGTTTTGGGAAGTTTGTTTAATTTGGACTTTGGAGGAGCTCGTGGCTAAATAGTAACTGCAACAGTTACACACAACATTGAAATAATCATCATTTACATTTTCAGCTTTTTCGAATACAAATTATTTAATACCCGTATTTTACATGGAGCGACTGTATATCTGACCTCCATTCTAATAATGTGCTTCAATATACATTTGACTACCTCCACATTAATTAATTTGATACCATTACAAACAAACATTACAGCTAAAACTGTGTTAATGGAATAATTTAATCAAATCGTAGATCCTCTGAATCTGTTCATTATATAGAGGCCATCTGTACCACAATCAGGGTGGGGTTCGACTGCGAACGATTTTGAAAACGAATATATTATTAGGGGAAAAATTTTGGTGGGTGTACTTAAAAATATTTCAAAAGTTGTTCCTAATGTTTTGTAAGTTTTTCCTAACGTGTTTTTTTTTGTTATGTGCGGAAGTCAGCTTCCAGTCTTACCTGATGCAACTGAACACCAGTATTTTACATGAAGCAATTGTATAACTGGCATCACCAACCCAGATACTGGGTAAAACGTCTATATAACCTTGGGAAGTCTGGTTGCCAGATTTTCGGGTTTCTGACCATCCGTATCCGACTGTCAAAGATCCTAAAATGATAGCCGGGATCAACGAATTAACGTGCGTTTCATATTGTTACATTAAGTCTACCTTACTTAATAAAGTGAATTTCTAATACATATAAAAATACAGCCTCTACCATAATTTTGTTAAATTCATCAACACATTTATCTGTATGATATCTAACCCTGTGAAAGCTGACACCAAACTAAGCCATAAAGTCGACACACCAGCGCTGCTAACATTTAACGCCATCCATTTTAAAAAGAAATATTGACACAGTTCCCGTTACAGCAGTTAGTTGTGCTTCCACTCAAAGCCTATGTGACATTCAACAGATAGGCCACGTCTAAAAAGTTTAAAAAATGGCGCGAATTTTGCTGCAGGTTAGGGTCGCTGCACACATATTATATTTGACTCGGCACGTTGGGATTTGATATGGCAGAATTTGTTGAACAACAGAGCTGACCAGGAACAATTAGTACACAAAATATGTTCTACTCTCCAATCGGCAAACTTCGTTCGGCAAACTTCGTTCGGCAAACTTCGTTCGGCAAACTTCGTTCGGCAAACTTCGTTCGGCAAACTTCGTTCGGCAAACTTCGTTCGACAAACTTCGTTCGGCAAACTCGCTTGGCATCTACCATACTTGACTCATGTTTGTGCTGGCACGGAACTATTCGAGTTAAACCGACTAACATTTTGCGAACGTAAGTATATCTACAAATATTTCACTCTGCCGCCGAAAAAAGCCTAGTCAAATTAAGTAGCACCCCTCAAAAATAGGAACCCGTTTCTCGCTGCAAGAGAAGCTCCGCCCAAACCATTGTGACAGATGTCTTCCACCCTGACATTTCCGTGACCCATCACACCTCCCGTTTGACGTGTTTCCAATAAGGAACTTGCACAGATCTGATAGCCTACCAATAACTTGGATAGAAATGAGAGCAAGTAGATTTTATCAAAATTGAAGACGTCTTGACAGGGGTCGAGTCAAATCTATTGTTATTATAGGTTTTATTTGTTTGGAGATGGGTAGATAAAAATTGCTATCAAGGTAGGTACATAAATATACACTTAACGGTGAGCCGATGTTACATTTCAATTTCATTGTATACTAACTTCTAACTGCGACTTCGCTCGAATGAAAATGCATTCTATAGCGCTTGGCAACATTGTAACTTTCCAACAGTGAATTATTATAGCTTTATTATAGCTTTACTAACCTCTTCCGTGGAGTAAGTAAAGTTTGGACACGCTACCCGCAACAAAGATTCCATGGAGCGTTTGGTGATTCAGGGTAGAGTCGAAGGCACGAGACCGCGTGGTCGATCACCAACCCTATGGACAGACTTCATCAAATCTGTCACCAAGTTCCCTATAGCAGAATGTGCTTGCCATGCAGCCAATAGAGAGCGGAGGAAAAGGAGCGCGACGGCGGCGACCACAGTTGTGAGCGACGCTCCATGACCACGACCATTCTGTCAAGAGTGAACGACTAAGAAGAAGAGAAGTAAAGTTTTATTATTTTTTCTTGTTTTTTTTTTCATAATACTCCTTTAAAGGAACCACCAACTAAGCAGCTTTGCAGCGTTCATAGTATTACCATATATTTTCTAAGAAACATTTCTTAACAACACAATCACATATTGAAAGAAATTGTGATCGGGGAAAAGGTCATAAATAAGCGTCTTTCACTTACACAATGATCTATTGAGTATTGCGTAGAATGTTAGATTTTCCTATAATTTCCATTGGGAATTCGACCGTACCCTTTCCGTTTGTGTTCATTCACTAACGTTGTTTCTGCCCATTTCATGTTTTTTTTTTGTGGACTGCCTCGTTGTTCTTATGGTAGCAAGCGCGACTGCTAAGCATGAAGTCCTGTGTTCAATTCGCGGGTCAGGCGAATTGTTATCGAGTTTTTCGAGCAGGAATTTCTCAGCAGCAGCCACGGAGTCTGAATTTGTGCAAGGTTAGTGGCAATAATCTCGCCCCCTATTAGATACATGGGACTTAAATATTACTGTCAAAATGGGGGTGTACCAGAGGGTACATTTCTGCTTAACCACGTACGTGACGGCACGGTTGGCGCACTGGTTGAGCGATCAGCTGCTACGCTGCGTGACGCGGGTTCGATCCCCGCACGGAAAAAATATTTGTATGGCCTACAGTTAGATGTTCCGGGTCTGGCTGTTTGTGTATGTGAGTTCAAATGTTTATATACAGGATAGCAATTCCTAGTGTGGGGCAAGGTTAAAAAACAGAAAAAAAAACCTTTCGAGGATTACTGGCGTTAAGGTTAAGGTAATTAGGTTTTTTTTTGTGATATCAACAATCTTCTACCTTTTCCCATTGTTTTTGTGGTCATCTTCCAGTCAGAATGGATGCAGGATGCAACTGAATATCGGTATCTTCCACGGAGTGACTGCCAATCTCACTTCCACGATCCAATTTTTGGGTAACACGAAGCCACCTAGCAAGACTAGTTGGCAGATTTCGGGCTTCTGACTGCCGCAACGATGAGCAAAGATTCGAAAAATGGCCGAGACCAACTGAACGGTGCTTACTTCGTACCAGTACTTATGTGGCTCTTGACTCAACCTCGAATTGGCCTCGGCAGCCATATACGTGGTTGAAGGGACACCGACGCCGATTGAATTACCGATGAAAACATTCTACGTGGTAACTGTTTGTGCGTCGGTGCCACCCTGTATACAAGTGTTGTTTTGCAACCTCGTCAAATTTAAGGGGTGGTCACGAAAGACATAAATAATCAATTAAAATTACGGTACCTAGTAAATTATTAATAAACGCTGATTTTTTTGGTTGTTTAAGTTTGTCAGTATTTCAGAATAATCCCCTTAACGTGGTTTAGGGACTACGAAATTATGAAATAAACGTTTGAGATTGTTTGTATTTGTGTAAGCGAGGTTATAAGGCAAGAACCAGAGGGGCCGCGTTTAAAACACGGATGGTTCACACTAACCGATTACCGTAAAAAAGAAAAAAAAAAGAAAATTACCTACCCATTTTATTATTGATTCGTGACGAGAATCATTAGCATAGTTACCTCCTTGAATTTGATGAGGATGCAAAACAACACTTTGTATAAAGGGTGTAAAACACCTCTTAACGAAGCCGAAAGGCACTGGTTCTCCCTGTCTTTGCGATCATTTTTTTGTTCTACACCATACCTGGGAACCTTCTAGTTACGGAGATATTAGGGGCCAACGTTCCAACTTTTTTACAAGCTTTTTTTTTAAATACAAGTTTTTGATGTAAGATTTTTACTTTAAACACCTCCACGACCCCTGTACTATTCAATCCGTCCATCATCACAATGTTTTGAGTGCGTTACATTGAGTTCTACCACAAAACATGATTTTACACCCCTCAAGAAAAAGTCGTTTCCCAGCAATAATTTTTGCGTAAAGTTACTTAGTTTCATGTACAGAATGCTTGGTTGACGGCTTCGTGATGAGGTGATTTACACCGTGTATGCTTGCCGAAGCCAATTAAAAAGAAAACATGTCTTTATGGGGTTCGGAAGGATTTACTGTGTGTGTTCCTTCCACCTTGCATGAACCCTTGCGCCTGTTATTATTTAGCCACTACCTCCTACACGCGTAGCATGACCGTTGTAGAAACGGGCTATGTCGACGAAATAATCGACAAACTGACACACTGACATTTTCATTGTCTATCTGTCATTATGTCGATTTTTCCGTACACAAAAGTCGTTTCTACAGTGATCATGCTACGCGTGCTGTAATGCTTCTATAATGGCCGAGACCAACTGAACGGTGCTTACTTCGTACCAGTACCTAATGTGGCTCTTGACTCAACCTCGAATTGGCCTCGGCAGCCATATACAGGGTTGACGTGACACCGACGCCGATTGAATTACCGATGAAAACATTCTACGTGGTAACTGTTTGTGAGTCGGTGCCACCCTGTATACAAGGTGGGTGTTGTTTTGAAACCTCGTCAAATTTAAGGGGGTGTTCACGAAAGACATAAATAATCAATTAAAATTACGGTACCTAGTAAATTATTAATAAACGCTGATTTTTTTGGTTGTTTAAGTTTGTCAGTATTTCAGAATAATCCCCTTAACGTGGTTTAGGGACTAAGAAATTATGAAATAAACGTTTGAAATTGTTTGTATTTGTGTAAGCGAGGTTATAAGGCAAGAACCAGAGGGGCCGCGTTTAAAACACGGAAGGTTCACACTTACCGATTTCCGTAAAAAAGAAAATTACCTACCCATTTTATTATTGATTCGTGACGAGAATCATTAGCATAGTTACCTCCTTGAATTTGATGAGGATGCAAAACAACACTTTGTATAAAGGGTGTAAAACACCTCTTAACGAAGCCGAAAGGCACTGGTTCTCCCTGTCCTTGCGATCATTTTTTTGTTCTACACCATACCTGGGAACCTTCTAGTTACGGAGATATTAGGGGTCAACGTTCCAACTTTTTGACAAGCTTTTTTTTTAAATACAAGTTTTTGATGTAAGATTTTGACGTGACAACGTCTTATAAATTGGTTTGCCGGGTGACACTTCAAGAAACTGCGTTACGCTCCGCTCACGTTATGCGCTCACAATGAGAGCGAGTGAGAGGCACGCGTCCCTATAGCGTTGTCACGTTCAACTATCGTCAGTAAACCGACTTTACAGACAACCAATTTTTTACTTTAAACACCTCCACGACCCCTGTACTATTCAATCCGTCCATCATCACAATGTTTTGAGTGCGTTACATTGAGTTCTACCACAAAACATGATTTTACACCCCTCAAGAAAAAGTCGTTTCCCAGCAATAATTTTTGCGTTACTTAGTTTCATGTACAGAATGCTTGGTTGACGGCTTCGTGATGAGGTGATTTACACCGTGTATGCTTGCCGAAGCCAATTAAAAAGAAAACATGTCTTTATGGGGTTCGGAAGGATTTACTGTGTGTGTTCCTTCCACCTTGCATGAACCCTTGCGCCTGTTATTATTTAGCCACTACCTCCTACACGCGTAGCATGACCGTTGTAGAAACGGGCTATGTCGACGAAAGAATCGACAACTGACACACTGACATTGTCATTGTCTGTCTGTCATTATGTCGATTCTTCCGTAGACAAAAGTCGTTTCTACAGTGATCATGCTACGCGTGCTGTAATTTTTTTAGTACATTAATCTGTGTTTTAAATAAAAAAAACGTTCGATTTTATTAAATGGAAAACTTTTTTACAACTTCCATATTCAGTTTTCAATTTGTATTGAACAATTTAATACTTTTTTGAATTACAAAACTGTAGTAGTGTATTTTCTAGTTGAAAAATTCTTGATTTAACGATAATTTGTTTGAATATTAAATGAGAGTGGTTTTGTTCACTCTCGGTGTATAAACATTGTTTGTTGGTTAAATTCGTTAACTGGATGCTTTCGCGGTTTTAATCCGTGTATTACGTACTGGGGTATTAACCGATTATTACCACATGAATCATAGATAATCTGTTTTCAATACTGTTTGTTATTACATATATTTGGCTTCAAACTCGAGTATAATGTTCAGAGGTGAATGTCATACACTGTTCATTATAATTATGGGCAATCTTACCAATGAACTGAAAGCAAAACTCTATTATCGCTTTCAAAAACTGTCAGAAAGTATTCCACTAAATCATGACATTGACAGTACAAGGCTACAACGTAGTTTAGAAGTTTTGATTGCGTTAAATTTAATCGATGAACAAGCCTTTACAATAGAGACCAGCGTGAAAATGGTTTATAAAGTACTAACTGTTCCGCGCAACTTCGTCTGCGTCACATTTTCCCCGTTTTCGCAAAAAAAAATATTGCTGCTCTACTCCTATTGGTCGTAGCGACATAATATACTTAGCCTTCCTCGATAAATGGGCTATCTAAGATTGAAAGAATTTTTCAAATCGGATCAGTAGTTCCTGAGATTAGCGCGTTCAAGTAAACAAACAAAAAAACTCTTCAGCTTTATTGTTTGTATATACTCGTATTATATTTCAAAGGGTCCTTACTCAAGTAGCGTCACCAACTATCTTTAGACCCGCTTTCGATCCAAGCAGTGGGTACATACATCATTAAGTAGTTGCTATAAACCTAAAAGTTGGAGCAGTACTCCTTAGTTTATAATCCTGTTTAGGGATTATAATTCCTGTTGCAAAGCGCCTTATCCACGGTCCCACATTCGTCTTTATGGGCCAGTCTTTAGTTTTAAGAGCTGGAATTGCAAGTATTAAACTTAACATAGAAATGTTTCAAATGTCAAGGGACTTATGTCGTTTAGTTAAAATAATAGTATATACGGTTAGGAGAAAACCCTGCTAGGAGCAAACGATCGTTTTTGTAATAATTGACCGCTGCGACTGTAGTACAAACATCTAGACATAATGGGGGTGCGGTCTGGGTACAGAAAACGATATTCTATATTATCCGTCAGACAGGTAATACAAAAATATAAGACACGTATTTTTTGTTTTATCAAAATATCAAAAAATGACTTAGTTAAAAGTCATTAACGACCACGTGAAAAAAGAAAAAATAAATGTCCAATACTTTTCAATAAACTACCCGACAAACAAAGAAAAAAAAATGTGATCATCCCCTATTGCGGTCCACAGACGTGCTTACTGCTCGACGGTATTTAGGAGAAGGTAATAATAATGCCTTTGTCCATCATGAGAGACCACTGCCACGGAAATAGCATGGCTGCCGCTTCTAAAGGCGGCTCAAAACTTTGTATGCAAACCAAGCATGTCACCTTTTACTTGAACTACGACACAAATAATGTATAGACACTGATGTGCTTTACGACGGTTTGTGCAGTTTAGCAGTTGTGTGTTCAACGAATTTAGCGGCTTCGCATTTTATTAATACTGCCGTTTTTAGGCATTCAACATCAGCATCAGCCTATAATATTCCTAATGTACACAGGCCTCCTCTCTATGAGAGGGAGTGGGCTGTAAATCGACCACGCGGGCCCAGTGCCTGGTACTTACAGAACAATAAAATATCGTGTTGTGTTATTGTTCTATCAGACTCTAGAGTCAACCAGGCGTAAACTATTCTTGTTTATTTTTTGACACATTCCATCGAGATGAAGATCGAGCTTCGGCTCAGCGCGCGTAGCATGACTGCCGAAGAAACAGGTTATGTCAACGGAAGAATCGACAAACTGACTCATTGTCATTGTCTATCTGTCATGTCATTCTTCCGTAGACAAAATTGGTTTCTACAGTGGTCATGCTATGCATGCTGTTAGTACAAAACAATCGACTTAGGTGTAGATATCTATAATTTCAAAGGACGACACTGAATTCGCTTCCAAGAGTTAAACACAATTTTACACAATAACAGTCGAATTGGATTCACGTGGATAAGCAAGTACTAGGAATACAAGTTACTAGTATTAGTTTTCAATTTTCAAGGGATCGACTATCATATCCTGGATGCAGCCATCCGATCATGTAATGCAAGTGAAGAATGTGTAGGTAGAATGCATCTTATTTTCAAAGATTTATATTATAAATGGTTTAATAATACTACGAAGCTGAAAGATATTCCTTTTCACCTTCTTGCTATTGAGATATTGAAGGTCAAATCAACTTTTTCACACTTTTTATTTCAATACAAGTTTGTGTTATACCTTTACTTACTTCAAATACCTCCATGACCCCTGTACTATTCAATACATCCATCAGCAAAATGTTTTGATGGCGTTAGGTACATTGAGTGAATCGAAAACCACGATTTTTAACCCTAGAAGCCCAACCATATTTTTACAGCTATAAAGCCGAATTACACGTCAAAATGACGTAGATTGGGCTTCTAGGGTTAAATAAAAAAAAACCGTCCAAGTGCGAGTATTACTCACACGCACACAGGGTTCCGTAGCACCAAACAATATAATAACATTATCTTTAACGGGTGACCGTTATAGGTCTTATGTAAATTTAAAATCAACAGGGAAACTAGATTTGTTTTTCATAGTATTTTATAGAAAAAGTACAGCAATAATAATTTCGCAGAGCTACATAGTTTGATGTACAGACTGGTTGGTTGACGGCTAGCTACCACTCATCATCATCAGCCTGTATTTGTCCACTGCTGGACATAGGCCTTTCCCATGACACGCCACTAAGCACGATCCTCGGCCACTCTCATCCAGCTCCACAGCTACCACTAGCTACCACTTACCAAACATTTATTTGGTACTAAAATAGGGTAGTATTAAAATAAGGTTTAATTTTTACGATAATTGTGTGAAATACAGTTTGAAAACATAAATAAAATTAAATATATTTAAATTAAATAGCTTTTTTATTGTAACTTTTAATTCGTTTAAGGCTCGCTTCAGAGAAAACTGTGACCTATGATAGGCCTCCGAAAGCACTCATAAGGTTCGTTTCGCGAAACGATTTGGACAACTTATTTAGCTACGCTTATAATACCTATACAGGGTGTAACGGAAAGGGTATATACATACTTAAGTGTGTACTACAGACCATCAAACTGAACAAGGTTCTCAGCATAAAACACGTTTTTCAGTGAAAAAATTATCTTCTGTCCCTTACAAATTGCAATACCTATTCGACCCAAATGTATGGGGCAGCTGATATTTTTTTCGCGATCATGATGTTTGTCGGATGGAGAAATATGTTCTGTTTGATGGCACACCCTATTTTTTTTTTTTTTTTGCGGATGGCTAAATCATCAAATGACTTCTCCCGCTCTGGGCGGGGCGGGAGGGAGTGTCAGACTTGACTGACTAAAACCCACCCATGTTCCTTCTAAGCCCTTTGTGTTCCAGGGCCGCGGTATCTCTTTCGAACAACCCGCAGCCCTCTGTAGCACACCCTTAAGTATGTATATACCCTTTCCGTTACACCCTGTATACAAGGTGGAAGGAACGCCTACGCTAAAACGGTTCCCACGATTTTTCATCAGTAATTTAATTCGTTTTTCATTAAGATTTGAGCTAGAAGGCCTAGAAAAGTTTTCATTCAAAGCATTTACATATTTTTGCAACGACTTCCAAAAGAATTGGTAAAAGTTTATCGGATGTTTATGTTTTAGTTTTTATTTTTTATTTTCGCTATCCCTAATAAAATTTCGAGTCTAGCCCCTCTTAAATTGTTATCCGTTTCTCTATTTATAATAATATTATATTCTTATCAAATACTTAGCTTCAACAAAATCAGATACCCTTTCAACACGAAAGTCTTACCCACATAAGTTTAGCAGTAAAGCCTCGGTCACGTAACATAGTTTGACACTTTTATCTCCAATCCGTGCTCGCGCTCCACAATCTTGTAATACCGTCTGAAAGCTGAACATTTTACCTCGTCGAGGTAACATCCTATTTCTACGAGTATAATCAGCTATTCATTAAATCATTATTGTATTGTTGCAAACGCTGAGACTGCCTCGGTGTTGCTATGGTTCGATTCCCAGGTCGTGCAGTGTTATTGGGTTTTTCCATTAGGAATTTTTCAGTAGCAGCCACGGAGTCTAGATTGGCGCCCAATTGATAGTAATAGGCTCGCCCCTATTACATGGGGTAAAGCCCCATGTAATAATATTACTGGCGAAATGTAGTTATATTAATTGGTACACCTCTGCTTACCCCGTCGGCGATTTACAGGCGTCATGTTATGTTATTTTATTATTATATAAAGTTTTAGACTTCCGTACCCAAAGGGTGCCAACGGAACCCTAGTCCTTACTAAAGTTCCGCTGACTGGCCGTCTGTCCAACTGCCGTAGGACTGTTTCTTTAAATAGCTACAATCTTCTTCTCGAATGACTAGCGCTTTGCTTTCAAAAGACCGCTGGGTCTTTATTCAATTTTCATCCAAACTTTTCAAAGTTAGGCGCTTGAGCGGCCTAGGCGAAGTTTTTCTGCGTAAAGTAGCGGAATTTTGATACAAGCCACAAGCTTGGCTTATCCTTAAAAACCTACATGATGTTTGGGTTTCTGAATAGTCTGCCCGTTATACGGGCTTGCTGTGGCAAGTGGGTTTCTTGGTAGATAGGGAAATGAAACCAAAGATCACTTTACACGTATATTGTAGTGAAAAACACGAGACACAGAAAATTAACAGGGTATGGGTTCTAGGGTCTCTAAGGCACTTTGCACTGGCACTTGGTAGGTAGGTAGAAAGTTACTGCCCTGGGCTTAGGCCACGCTGTAGCACGTGGGCCGGCGTGAGGTCGCAGGGCAGGCAGCGGAGCGGAGAGGTGACCCCAGTGGTCACCTGGGCGTGGGCAGCACCACGTAGGTAGATAGGGCGACTGGGCGACTGCGCTTCCGTCGCAGGCAGGTAGGCAGGCAGGCTACGCCTCCAGCTAGGCACTTGGTCAGCAGAGGCTAGTGGCCTCAACACGTGGCAGCGTGGGGTCTCGGCACCCACGTAAGTGCCACGTGAATGTAGGGTCCAAGCGGCGGTAGCGGCCGCGCAGATAGTGCGCGTGTCAGGTGTCTCTCCAGCGGTAGAGGCGGAGGCAGCGCGACGCCTGACAGCGGTCGAAGGGTTTGTAGCCCTACTGGAAGCGTAGCCCACGACTGGAACCGCAGCCCTAGACTGGAACCCTGGAATCAGCGCGTGGCGGGTGCTTCCTTGAGCGTTGTGCCAGTGCGAAAGCAAGCCTCCGTCGATGCGTGCGTCTCCCAGCCTTAAGCCCAAAGCAGAATGGATGGAGGAAGACTCACCCATCGTGGTGGCTTACAATAATAGGTTATGCGCGCACATGCCCCTAGGCATTTAGAAGGTTCCTCGCCGCGTGGCCAGGCGATTTAAGCGAGCAGCTAGGCAATACGCGGCAAGGCAAGTATGATGCATGATAGCGAAGCATGTGGGCGCATTCACAAAGAGGTGCAAGGTGGCAGGCGATATGGCAAGGGCCAATCATAGTACATAGGTTATCTCGACAGTCATAGCTGGCTGCCGAGAAGAATAAAGGCTGCCGGACTGCGCCGACAGAAATACACAGAAAAGGAATACAATATAGAAATATAATCACGCTGAGCACTTACCCGTTTATCTCGGGGTTAAATATGTAGTGTTGGAGTTGAGAAAGGGCTTTGGAATGACTTGCGTGGGTTTATATAGTCCCTCACACACGCTCCCACTAAGCAATGACGTGTTCGTATTGAAAGATTTAGGGATGTCACTCGAAACTAGTGATGTGCGTTATAGTCGTCGTTTTTAAGAAATCGACTACAACGCTACATTGCCGTATTGTTGGCCCCTACCTAGGTACCCCACTGTCTGCGAATAAAAAGCTTGAAGAACTTCTTACTCTTACTTCTTTCTGTCTACTTCGTTAAGCTTTTTAACAGTTTTTTTGGAATAGTTTATACATAGATAGTCACATCTAGTCTCTTTTCATCCCTCAAAATGTTAGAAAAACATCGTGAGTTTTTGGCACAGCGCATACCGCGCTCAATATAGTTTGATACTTTTATCTCAAATCTGTAGTCGGAATTCCCGTAATACCGGCAGAACACTACTTGAATTAGCATCCAATTTGCTTAATGGCCGTTAATACGAGCTTCACGTGTTAATTCCACTCGTTAACTAAGTGCTTTAGGCTTTGCTGAGAGAGTGCTAAGAGTTTTTGCTGGGTAATCGGTTTACATATTTTTTTTATATTTTTGAAAGTTTAGGCGTTTTACATTTATCAATAACAATGTACTTAAAGATCACTTACTGATCGATCTCTTTCAAGGTCAATATTTTGTATTTATGAGTTTACTATTGCAACCTTAAATCGTCATCACCTGCCCAGCCTTTTCCCAAACTATTTTGGGGTCGGCTTCCAGTCTAACCGGATGCAGCTGAGTTCCAGTATTTTACATGAAACGACCGCCTATCTGACCTCTACAACCCAGTAACTGGGTAATACGATATGCCTTAGTAAGACTGGATGTCAGACTTTTGGCTTTTGACTACACGTAACGACTGTCAAAGATCTACAAATGACATCCGGGACCAACGGCTTAACGTGCTTTCCGAGGCACGGAGGAAACTCCCAACCTCGGCAAGCACGGCTTAACCTTAAAGATCGACCCGTGTGGCTGTTATTATTTAGCCATGAGCTCCTCCTTAAACCAACCAACCTTAAATATTCGAACACAATATAACTCACTAATATTCCACATAAACCATACTCCAACAAAATTGAAACCATTTAACAGCAACAATGTGTGGCCATTAAAAACGCTATTCATTTATTAATAGTTTTATTTTGTTACCGGCCGCGGCGGCCGCCCGTTTCATCGGCTAAACAAACAGGTGGGTCGGAACGTGTGGGCAAACTTCCATGAATTACATACACGCTGCCCTAGTGGACACAAAGCAAACACTGGAATTGCGGAGTCAGTTAATAGGCTTCGAATACAAGAAAGATTTTCTTGATAAAGTTGATACATTTAACAGATTTTTAGTTTTCTGATGAAAGTTTGATGGTTTTAAGGGGAGAATAACGTTTAGATCAGGTTTCTTTCTTTGACTTTACTTATGAATTTAATGTAAGTTTTATAAAATTGTACCTTCAATATGCCTTTATTGTTTAAAGTAAGTAAGCACGTACATATATAAAAGTAACAATCTATTTTTATATGTATGTCAATTGAGAATTATGATGCCAAAAAAACCATAACGACATTGCATCTCTAGATCCCTCTACTACCCCAGATTAAAACAGAATGTGCTCAAAAGCTTACTTTACAAAAGTGTTTTAATATGAACACGAAGAAGAATCTTCTTCAAAAATAAAATAAATTCACTACAAACTGACAGCGAGTGTTGCTCGCATGGCCTCAAAAAAGTCTTGTACAAAGCTGCTAGGACTCGCGTGCTAACCGCAAAAGTTGTATATTAGTTGACTTTAAAGCCAGAATGGTGGTCGGATGACCTGTAAATTTTGTTTTAATACTAACACATACTTTAGGTGCCTGTATTTGTATTGTGGAAAAGTATGAGGTCGTAATTGGTAAAAATATGAGTTAGTACCTACCGACGGCGACGTAGGTACTAGTATAGCGGGCGCTTTCATCAGATTTTCATACAAAAATAAAAACAACGGTCTAAATGTTACGACTATGCTCCCCTCGATATTGTACTATCGCTTTCTTTTGCTTCGCATAGATTTCGTATTATTTTAGTTCATCATAAAATATAATGAATTTTTAAAAGTCATAAAACGATAGTGTCGATTAAGATGTTACTAACATAGTTAGAGGTTGTCGGTGTTTTAAAAATAATCCTGTATATATAATATTTAATTAAATTATTGATCAAGATAGGGTTTAGTTTAATCAGGTGGTTAGGGTAATTCGAGTATAAACAAGTTTTAAAACTTCGCCTAAAAATGTACGAGAAATTAAATAACTATACATATTTATATTCATTGAATTACTAAAAAAAAAAAAATTACACCTAAACCGTGCAAAACCAACAAAAAAATTTGCAATTAATTTCAGTTCGCCATTTTGGTTGTAAACATTTAAAGTGTGTGGTGCTTGAACAAAAAAGTGGAAAGTTTTCTTTGTTTTAAGTCTCCCAAAATATATACTTACCTGAATTATGTATCATTGTCGAATCCAACTTATGTATATTGTGGTGAGAAAAATAAAGTTTATTCTTATTATTATTCCAGATACAAAACAAACCTATCCCGACATTACAATAATACTATTTACCTCACGTACCTATTATATAAACCAGCTCTCAATTGTCACACATAGCTCCTAAATAGATTCCCGGAACGATGCTATCAATCCAAATGTTTTATCTCTCCTAGATCAAGCTTGCTTTGACAAGGGTGTATGAGTTCTATACAATTATTGTAGGACGGCATGACATGCGGTGCTCCGCCGCGAATGGTATAAATATGTTATCTATTTGGGTAACGTGATTCCACGTGGCCACCTATTGACCGTTTATGGAATCCTGGTATCTACGTAGACGGGAAATGTTCATTAAATTACTTTTTATTAGTTTTATTAACAGTCTAGGTATAACTAAGAATGTTTGTAATTTGTTTTAAGAATAATCTCGCAAACCAGTTTGTATTTTTTCATCTACTAGCTGTCCCGCGCAACTTCGTCTGCGTCACATTTTCCCCGTTTCGCAACATTTTTCATAGCTGCTCCGCTCCTATTTGTAGTAGCGTGATGATATATAGCCTAGATATAGCCTTCCTCGATAAATGGGCTATCTGACACTTAAAGAATTTTCAAATCGGATCAGTACAGTAGTTCCTGAGATTAGCGCGTTCAAGCAAACAAACAAACTCTTCAGCTTTTAGTATTAGATATCAAGGGCATGATGACGATTTAGACCACTTCTTTTTTACCCATGTTAAGTGCAAAAATAAACACTTTATCCAAAATTAAAAAGGTGTGCGATATATTTAAAACAGCGTCCGGATTAAATCCTTGAACTGACATTGTTTCGAGGTTTTCAGCAGCCAAAATAAATGTTTAAAATACGCCGTCATCCTGTATAATAAAGATATTCTGAATACATGACAATAGAATGGGGAAAACAAAAGAAGTTATGATTAATTGATATTTTTCCGTTTATCCGTGCGGAAATGTTGGGCTTGCTCGCCCTCGAGTTCTTTATATTAATTAATAATAAGTAAAAGTTACTTACTTGTGTAATAAATGGCAGAAATCATAGTACGTCATAAAGGCTATCTCATAAGGCCTATTTTTCGACTTTAATAATGCCCCTTTGATAGCGTGACGGCTGACGGAGAATGGAACGAAAAAACATGTTGCGCCGACCCCAAATAATGGGTTATTTATTGTACATTCGTCACAAAGTAAATTCGCCACGGTAAAAAGTATGTGTAAACTTGCCATAAGTCATAACTCTATTTTCATGAAGTAAATTCTGACGATAATTGCGGTGGGAGTTAACAGTACATAATATGAAGGTACTTTATCCGTGAAAAAAGAGGTTGGTCTGTCCTATTGTTTGTTATGAGAAATATGTTTAAAAGTAAGTACTTAAAATATTTAAATTAACCATTTAAATATTGTAAGTACTAACTTTTCAACTATCGTAGTTTTTCATTTTAGTCAATTTCAAAATGCCAAATAGAATTTTAACAGTAATGGTCTCATTCGTCAAAAAACCATTAGCATAATAATAGCCGACAGAATCTCTAATATGATTGTGAATCTGTAGATCAAAATGGTAACTTAATAAGAAATAAATATATAACGGGTGGTTTAATTTCATCATCTGAGACTTTACAGCAGTAGGTGGGACTTAGCCTGGTCAAGTAAATTTTACCATTCTGACCTGCTACTGGCTTTTTCTCATCAATTTCTAACACCAACAGTTCTTAAATCTTAGTTTACGCCATCCAACTATCTGACCTTCGGCCGGTTTCGACTTCTCTGACCATATTTTATCCACTCAATGTTAATTCATGGTTAAGTTCATACATAGGTTTAAAGCCAATGACGACACTCAAACCATTTATAGAATGTGCGTCGGGTAAGATGTCATGAAATCAAAACGCTGACCCACCCACGTTTCACCTTACTCCGTCAAGGTATGACAAGAATCTCCCTTCAATTTGTTATATCACCAATGTTCCTGAAACTGTTTTTATCAGAAAAAGAATTGTATCTACTACAGAAAGAGGATAGGAAGCGAAAGGAGGTGACTGATGAGTTATAGTAATAAGAGAGACAATAATGAGAGACAATAATAGGGAAAATTGGAAGAATAAAATATACTATGCTCGGGTCAAGAAATCAATAAATTGAGAATAGGGTGAGACAAAGATAATGAGCTTGTGCTAACAAATTGAATAAGTATACTTGGATCGATTATATTCGCAGCGAACTCTTATAACAACTATTCACGCAATAAGTAGGTAATCTTAATACTTTTGTCTCAAATACCAATAAAATGTTGCTAATATGTAACAATTTGTTTTTGTATTTTTTTTTAAATTGCCATGGGTTTGCTTTTGACTCTAGTCTAGGTCAGAGATGACACAGATAAAGTCGAAGATGGTACGAGCTTACCTAGAAGAAGCCTGTTCACTAACTTTGAAGAGATTAGGGTTGTAAGCGTTCGGAAACACAGACGTAGGCATAGAGAATTCCACTATTTTGCTTCAATTTAATTAAAACAAAAAATAGTTTCTTAGTAGCCTTCTGGAGCCTGGCTACGTGTATGACAATAGGCTCGTCCCTATTACAGACATGATTCAAATGGCAAAATGTGGGTATACGATAGAATATAATTTACATATTTGCCCTACGTTTCGAGTAATATATCTGTGATGTAATCATCATCATCATTATTTCAGCCGAAAGACGTCCACTGCTGGACATAGACCTCCTCAAGTGTCGCCAAATTGACCGGTCACGTGCGACTCGCATCCAGCGGATCCCAACAACCTTCACCAGGTCACCGGTCCACCTAGTGGGAGGCCTTCCAACGCATCAATGTGATGTTATATTCAAATGAAATATAATTTCGAGTAAACACTGAAATATTGCTATATACATTAGGAAAATATAAAACACAATCTTTCGACAGTTCCTAGTACGTTTATATGCAAACTCATGCTAATTTTAAAACAGCCTTTTCCGTATGTATTTCATGTTTGACTCGCCAGGGAAATCACAAGTTGAAAATATTTTTACAGAGTTCATAAAACGTTGGACTAGTAACCTGAAACTACTAGCATAATAATAAGCTAATGCTTTATTTGAACGAAGCATGGTTTCGCTAAGCTAAGTAATAAATTATATTTCTTTGTTTATGGCTCGGATTTTATAATATTAAAAATATGAAAGATGGATACAGTAAATAAGTACTCAGTGCATTCGGTGTAAATAGTGTTTACTTGTAGTGGTCACAAGTAAATAGGTCATTCTGCGAGCATAAGAAATGCCGTTGATTGTCCGCGAAACCGACGTTATAGTTAGACTGACAATAGCCTTGCATTATGTATTACCAGCTCTTGCCCGCGTCTTAGTTCGCGGGGAAATTTTGATGGGAATATGTGAGCTCGTTTGATGGGAAATTTTGATGGGAATGTGTTGGATTTGATGCACTTTCTGGTATAAATTCTCTAAATGATAGTGAAAACTACTTCAAAACAAATTCCTTGTGTAGTTTAGAACAACGCGATCACGCTGATAGTACACTGCAGCGAACATAGTCAAATTGACAAAAAGAACGTTGGCGACACCTGTGCCTGTGACCCACAAAACTGAACTCAAAAAACTGAACTTACAAAATCCTGCATCGCGTTATCATAGTTATCCGCGAGATATGCATATTTACAGAATACTGATAACAACAGTACCCGACTGTTGTCTGTAGCTTACCAGACATATCACCCGTCAGCCTTATTAACTGGGAACTGTACAACCTGTTCCTCAAAGCCCTATAAAATGACAAAAGTGACTTTATGTATCGAAATGACCTACCCTCAAAAATCACATTCAACATTTTACTGTCATGGATTCCGCAAAACACCTGATTCCGCAACCTATTTTTTATTTAAATCCTTTTTACATTCCCTAATCCTGCTGGGATTCACGAATAGTTTCGTTCAGAACCCGAAAACCATGAAGCGTTAACAAGTTCCACTCTTTGCAAAACATTGGACTGTATAGGACTATAATATTTTTGACGGAACGTCCGTTAAGTTACCAATACCATTCAGATCCAGCCTCATGCAGTCCTTATGCAGTCCTCCACCAGCGACGCCCTAAGGCGAGGATCGTACCCCACAGGGGGTGCCCTTAGCGTGCAGTCGCTTAGTTTGTAAGTTTTTATGCCTTGGCTGGAGGCCTTACTCTAAAGGCACCCACAGGATAGTCCGGTTAAGCAGACGACAACCTCATAGGTTGAACTGCGAGATGCCATTCAAAAAAAAAAAAAAGTTAAGTTACCCTATGTATTTTTTTATCTATAAAAAGATAAATTGATAAAATTGTAAGCAGTGTAAGCCTGGTGTGAACTTCGAACTGCCAAGTATAATTCTCAAGTTTGAACTCAACACCCCGCTGATTTTTTATTATTTTTTATATAATTATCACTTGCTTCGGTGAAGAAAAACATCCTGAGGAAACCAGCATGGTTGAGAGATAATTCACAACGGCATGTCAAGCCAAGTCATAGGCCCATGGGCGGCATAATAAGTCTGCAGAAGATATAGAAAGATCTATCTATAGCCAGAAGTCAACTATACCCCCAATATCGTCCATCATTACTATTAATAACGTCATATCTGCACTGGACAATTTTGAGAAACACTGAATTAGTCTATTCAACTAGTTTCAATACAACACGAAAAGCATGAAAAGATGTCATCGAGGCAGTCCCAAGGAAGATTGATGACAGTTTCTCTTAAAATACTGCTATTCAGTTGAAACCCGGGGGAACAAGAACTTTTGAGTCGGTGAGATGAACGAGGTTATATTGAAAAGTTGTTTTTGTAGAGCTCTATTGAATAATGTTTTTTATTAAAATGGTTGCCTGCGGTGGTTTAAATGCATTGGTGTTTGATGTCTTGTTTTTGATCTTTGTAAGGTTTGTTTTGCACGTAAATATTTTGTCTGGTCCCATTAAGGTACTAGGATTCGAAAGCATAAGAAGTATTGATCGGGTAACGGATTGGTTTGATATAAACAAAACAATATCGCTGATCAATTTTGAAGAACAATGTCTTTTATTATCGACTACATTACATCCATCAGCATAATAAAAGGTGTTGTTTTGCATCCTCGTCAAAATTCAGGAGGTAGTCAACTTAATTATTAATAAACACAGATTTTTTTGGTTGTTTATGTTTATCAGTATTTCAGAATAACCCCCTTAACGTGGTTTAGGGAATTAGAAATGATTGAATAAACATTTGAGATTGTTTGTATGTGTGGAAGTGAGGTCGAGAATCAGACTGCCCGCGTTTAAAACACGGGTGGTTCACATTTACCGATTTCCGTAAATAAGGAAAAAAATAAAAATTACCTACCCATTTTATTATCGATTCAAGACGACAATCATTAGCATAGTTACCTCCTTAAATTTGACGAGGTTGCAAAACAACACTTTGTATATTGAGTGAGTTACATTGAGTCCTACCATAAACGAGATTGTTACCATACCACAAACCCCAACAGAATGCTTGGTTCACGGCTTCGGAAAGGGTGTGTCCGTTTACACATTGTTTACACAAAAAATATTGATGTAGATAAAAGGTACTATACCATTATCCCTTTCTAAAACAATATTGTTATCAAATAAGACTGGAGGGCGATAAATAAGGGCATGATTACAACAAACCGAAATTAAAAGCAAACATGATCTTGCACACTCTGTTTGCTTACGTTTCTAATCAACTTGGGTAACCTGCTGCTATATTTGCCTCACCTTAATACGCTGAGACTGAAACTCTTTTGTTTGCAGTAAATAGTGGTAATAGCGATTGAACTAAGTGAAAAGATGTTTGGAATTGCAAGGAGTAACAAATAATTCGTGAAGAGACCAAACTTTCATAATGCTCAGAAGAAGAAACTTTTATTCAAGTAGATATTATGATCTAGGTATATCTACATAAATATCTTCTATTATTTACAAAATAAAACATTACAGACTTAAAATAATAATAAAAATTAGACAGAAAAGAATTAAAGGGCGTCAAAATCAAAGCTTTTGATTTAAATGTTTTACAAGCTGACTTTATTTGTTTGTCTCCTAAGCAGGTTGAAGAGAAAATTATTAAGACCGTCTTTATTTTTCGTTTGGATGTTCTCTGATGTGACCGGTCTAATTGCAAATTAAAGTTTGACAGTGTTCGGCAATTTCACTGGATCTTTTTTTTTGCGAAATATGACATTTCTGTCTCACATTAAGAACATTATAGGGATAATGTGGTCCAATGGAATAATAAACGACCTGGGGGCTACTGTGACGTCTTAAAGCAATATTGTTTTATTCTTATTCCAGAGTGGGTAAGAGATGGAGGTGAGACGAACTGTATAGCTCCGTCTCTTTCCCGCTCTGGAATAAGAATAAAACAATACTGCTTTAAGACGTTATGGAAGGCCACCTGATATTTCTTTACAACATATTTATACCATTTTGTAATGTCACCCAAACTTACGTAGCCTTTCTATTGTTCCAGGTTTCAGCAATATAGCCTTAGGCCTTGGAATTATCATTGCTACGCTTCTCAACCTCACCGACTGCGATATCGTCACCGATACACCGAAGATCAGAGAAATATACAACAATATAATATACCAAAGGGATAGTCCCAAAGAAATTCCGGAGCCCGAACTTCTTCCTGTACTCCATGGGAACGATACACGATGCCGCATATCCGAGTACTTGTGCACGAATAAGAAGTGTATACCGATTAATCGATATTGTGATGGTTCGAACGATTGCGGGGACTCATCAGATGAGCCGAGGCATTGTACACGTAAGTAAATCTTTGTATATTTTATTTTTGGTAATAGAATACGTGTCGTTGAATTAAAAGATAATATGAGTTTTATAAATGATAGAAAAAACATAGAATAAAATATAATTACTGAAAAAAGTGGGCCAACCACTGTTTTCCAGTACCACAAATAAACCAGACAGAGTACTAACATATAACAGCTAAAGTAGAAACGATAAACAAAAGTACGCAAACGAAACATTAGTAACAGCAGTAAAGTATAAAGAAATGGTCCCTCTCTACGCGAGCATACATTTTAGCACTTTTATAATCCCTTTTCCGAGGAAGTGGTTCCTACATGACGCGGCAACAGCTGAGAGAAGGTAAGGGTACAGTTTTATCCATATAAATATGCGTATAAGTTGAATTCACGGACTAGAAATGACTAGAGTCGACAGAATAAATATTGTTCTTGAAAATAAAAGTTTTTTTGATCTCATGAATAAGTCGTCATTATCATCAGCCTATAATTTTCCCACTGCTGGGATACAGGCCTCCTCTCTATGAGAGGGAGTGGGCTGTAATCCACCACGCGGGCCCAGTACGGGTTGGTAGATGTCACATGTCTTCGAATTTTTAGTTCTAGGACATGCCGGTTTCCTCGCGGTATTTTCCTTCACCGTTTTTTAGGGTAGCAGTGATGAAATAAATTACAAAAAGTAATGCGCCTGCCTGGGTTCCAACCCACGGCTTACTGCTCGGAAGTCGGGGCTGCCACCACTGGGCCACCGCTGCTCTCATGAATAAGTAAGTAGAAGTAGCCTTAGATAAAGGTTAAGAAACTTTACTTCGGGATGAGATAGCAGATTAAAATTTCAAAGATCAAGAATCTATTCGAGACCGGTTGAAGTACAAACTTTAAAGATTATTGGAAAGGGTCTATCCTAATTGTTGTCGAAATTCCAGGCATTTTGTTGCCTAAAGTTTTCTTCAGTTACAATATTCATAACTATTTTAGAAGCAATTTCAACAAGTGCCTGGCTGTTTAAGTATCTTCAGACGTTTAAATACACAATAATATTCTAGTACACTTGTTCTTGGGCTAGGATTGAAATTTGATTAACTTGTTATGGAATCAAGCGTTACTTTACGGAAATCCGTGACAATAAATGGTAATTCCACGAAAACATAATTTTAAAAAAAGAACAGTTTTGGATGCAAGATGCAGCACAAGCAACACAACACATCCCTATCTCCCGCCCGCAAAAATATTCACATACAAGATTGATTTCAGATTTAAGCAATATCAGATTTTTCTGTGTCAAAACTTTCAGTCAACTAGAGTTTAGTGTTGTACCAAATCTTCCAACAGGCTTGATAGAATTCTGTGTCTAAATAGTTCAACGTTGGTATTTGGAGCTCATGATAGTTTTCAATTATGACTATCTATAATATTTAAGCTAAAGCGGCAATCTTGAGAACTATTTTAGGTGACAAAATACAAACAAAACTCCGTATTCCTTTACTTAAATACCATCTCATAACGGCAGGACTATATACGCGGAAACTAAGAAAGATACGGAATGGTAACGGTTTGTTAAATACACATCCCCGAGGGAAATTTAAGTCAGGAGGCATTCGTAACAAATTAATTGTAAGGAAACGGCGAGAGGGGGAATAGATGCACAATTTCCGTATACAAGAACCTTGGAGAAGGGATTCTGTTTTCTTACAAGTGTATAAACTGTTTTTTTAAGAATTTCATTTATTGAGTTTTCTATCAAAATTAAAATTGTGCTGTATTTAATGCTGTTGTTTGATATAATGTGTCTTGTAGTTAACTTACAACATTTTAGGAATAAATTTTCGTAATTGAATGCGAATACTTTAAAAAAGATCATCACCTCTGAGATTGTTTGGGCGGTAGCTTCTCAGAGTAGTCCAATACGAAACACCGCCGGTCACATCTAGTCTTAATGCCAGACAACGTGTAAAAATGTTTGTGAAAATCGATTTGTAAAATAAAGATCATTTATAATTTTTCAGAGATGTCAAGAGGGAAAATCTTAAACCAGTTTTATATTCATAGGTGCAAATTCGACTCTATGCCAATGAGATAGTGCATGCAGACAATAAAACCCTTTCCACTTCATTTTTTTAATGTCCATCTCTCTGTGTTTCACTCTAGTACAGGATCGACATAACGCCTCGTGCATATACATACATACACCGTGTAAATCACCTCATCACGAAGCCGTCAACCAAGCATTCTGTACATGAAACTAAGTAACTTTACGCAAAAATTATTGCTGGGAAACAACTTTTTTTTGGGGGGTGTAAAATCATGTTTTGTGGTAGAACTCAATGTAACGCACTCAAAACATTGTGCTGATGGACGGATTGAATAGTACGGGGGTCGTGGAGGTGTTTAAAGTAAAAATCTTACATTAAAAACTTGTATTTAAAAAAATACTTGTCAAAAAGTTGGAACTTTGACCCCTAATATCTCCGTAACTAGAAGGTTCCCAGGTAAGGTGTAGAACAAAAAATTGGTCGCAAGGACAGGGAGAACCAGTGCCTTTCGGCTTCGTTAAGAGGTGTTTTACACCCTTTATAATTAAATAGGTAGAGTACATTTTGAGTCCATGTTACCTCATCCTGCGAACGAAGGTTCCCAGTTCACCTGGTACTTTAAACCACGCTCGATGCTGATAACATGTCACGGCTTAAGAGCTTAACATACGCTGCCACGAAGTGTGTTATAGGATTATTTTCTAGCTTGCACGGGTATTTGACGGTACTTAAATTGGTCTCTCAATTTAACACCGATTTATTTTACGTAAGACATGGTGTGTCGTTTGAAATATTTCTAGGAGCAGAGGTAAGCTGTTCAACATATTTTGAAAGAGAAAAGATGAAAGAAAACAACCTCTCCAACCTTGCGGCTAAACGGTAAAACACCCAGCCGGCCTCACAATGACGTCATCGAGCGTGTCAAGTGTCCTGCGCTCATAAAAAGCTTATCGCGCGAGTTCTATTAGCTCTTATCTCAAGCGGTAAACAGTTTCGGGTTCTTGATTAACGAGACCATGTATTACAATATAAACAACTGTTTTATAACTACTTGAGAATTATAAACATCGCATAGAATTCAGAGAGCTCGCCGCAAACATACTGTTGTCGTAGTTTGTTTTTTTTTGGTAAAACTACTGAATCAATTTACACGAAACTTTAGATCTAACATAACAAATATACAAGTAATCTAATGACAGTGTTTTTTAGGAGTCCTACATAAATTATTCTTGCAAGATTCCAATTCAAACGTCTTATTAGAATCGGCCATTTTCTAACTGCGCAGTTCAATGCATGAAAATACTTGAAATATCAATAAATATGAATAAATATGCCTCGAATGCATGAAATTATGAATTATCACTATTTTTTCGCTTATTACTAATATTTCCAAGACCATATTTCATTGTAAAAGAGTCAAATTCATATTTTCAATTTCGACTGACGAACTTCACAACAAAGGAATTTTTGGAGAAATTTTTGGGTCAAAAACATAATTTTTAGGTATTTTTTCCAGCAAATGACTATCTAAAAAGTTACATTATACACTTATAACATACTATACATTTACTTACCAAAGTTTAACAACACAAAACACAAAAATTTCACTGCATTCCAAAACAAAACACCACCGTTCCACACTGGCCGCCATGACTCATTTTGACAGTCGACAAAGACGCGTTTCTTTATTTTTTTAATAATTTTGTGCAGTTGTTAGGTTGGTATGTTTGGTTTCATTTTAATCGAACTCTAGTTGGCCAGAGACGTAAATTTTTACAAACGAATTAGACCCTTACTGTACGTACGATAAGGGTTTAAGTTTGCTTGTACGAGGCGTTCCCATATGGGAACCTCGGGGCTCAACCGAATTGTTCGGCGTTCCCATATGGGAACCACGGGGCTGGAGAGGTTAAAATTGACCAACGGATACAAAATTTCGTCACAAACTTGAAGCGCATTCTACGTTTACTAATAAACTCTTGTCTTCTAAGACGAAGGAGTTTTAGAGATATTACATTACCTATTTTATGCTCATATACGCTATGTGTGTATGCATTGCAGTTCCTAAAGGTATTACTCACTATCTTGTGTCCTCAGCTTCGCCTTCGTTGTTATCAGAATAAAAATATCCTATTTCCTTACCCAGTTCATGTCTACGTGGTATGTACTAGATATGTTACCGGCCAAACCCGATTTCCGGCTAAACTAGTTTGCCCTAGGCCAAACTAGGGCTCATCATAACAGGATCGTATAGAGCTACTGGGTTAGGTTAGGTTAGAACTGTGATCATAAACGCGCGAGCCGAGCGAGTGTAACGAGCGTTGCCGCATCCAAGTTGGGCGCATTGTAGAGGTTTTCTTTGGGTCAGTATACACGGTGTAAATCACCTCATCACGAAGCCGTCAACCAAGCATTCTGTACATGAAACTAAGTAGCTTTACGCAAAAATTATTGCTGGGAAACGACTTTTTTTTGGGGGGTGTAAAATCATGTTTTGTGGTAGAACTCAATGTAACGCACTCAAAACATTGTGCTGATGGACTGATTGAATAGTACGGGGGTCATGGAATGGTCATGTTTAAAGTAAAAATCTTACATTAAAAACTTGTATTTAAAAAAATACTTGTCAAAAAGTTGGAACTTTGACCCCTAATATCTCCGTAACTAGAAGGTTCCCAGGTATGGTGTAGCACAAAAAAATTATCGCAATGACAGGGAGAACCAGTGCCTTTCGGCTTCGTTAAGAGGTGTTTTACACCCTTTATGTTGACACGAAAGGCCAGTAAACCGGTTTGGCCTAGGACAAACTAGTTTGGCCTGAAATCGGGTTTGGCCGGTAACAGATACACAGAATCCATTTCACATTTGTAACATTAGTATGGATTCTATTGAATCCATACTAATGTTACAAATGACTTTTGACGTTATTTTGATGTATTCCTCAAAATCACGCAAAAAAATCACTTTAATTATCACTTACCAGTTAAAAAACCACTCTATCCTTTTTATATTCTAACTATTCTCATCTAGCTTTATCTATTCTATATCTAAGTAAATGTATTCTCCGTCAAGAGAGTTTTTGCGGCAATCTCGCTCGGCCGGTCGCTACTTCGGACGGTATCTCTCATGGTCTGCTAATGGAAATTTATTCCCCCTCTTTGATTTAAACTCCGTCGTCGGCCAATGATTTATGGTTTCCGTTGAGGGTACTTTTTGTTTTATATTAATTGACTGTTTTTCTATTTGGATTTTCGGCACAAAAATTTAAAATAACGGATTAAGAGGATGTCTATGCTATGTTATATTGATTTAGCAGAAAAAAACACCATATAAATAATTTGATTTGATAGCTTAGTTGTGATTTAAAGTTTTATAATGTATTTTCTTTTTAATCTGCCTTTATTACTTCTTTAAGCTTAACCTCTTCCTTTTTGCTATCTGCTTTTGGTGAAATCTGTCATTCTCAATTGACCATAGAGCTCTCAAGCATTTCCAGATTGCTAGAAAGAACTGCAAAGAAATAATGCACAGCTTTTAAAGTAGTTGTCGCTCCAAATTCCCGAAATTCATGTATTAATTTATTGCTAATAGAATATCAGTTCACTAACGATAGGTACAATCTTATTTATTGATTAAGACTTACAGTTAATTAAACCGTTACCAACGTAACTGTATGTATGCCAGGCTTTACATTAACTAATACTACACCAAATAGGCTGTTTGTAATACTGTAACACTGTAAACGGGTAATTTAATGGGAATACGCTTCACGGTATTAAATTCCTATCGCGAATCGAGTCTAATATCTGCCGAACGGCTGAAATACGTGACGTTTGTTTATTTAACGTTCATTATTTATTAGTTATAATATGGTAATGAATTGAAGTTATTCAGTGAACATCTTAGAATTTCTTGATATTTTGAATATAAACAAATATTTGATGTGTCACAGAAAATTTTGGGAAACTGTCTCAATCTATACACTTCAGACAACTTATCTGTGTAGGTGGAAAAACAAAGAAAAAAAGTATGTATGTACCCTGTTTGACTTACCGATGCAAATTTTCTTGGCAAACAATGCCACCTTAAACTGCACACTTGAAGTGGTCATTCATTAAGTCCACACCTTAAACCTTACTGTATAGAGAATAAATTTCACTGTGATTTTTATGCAAAGACAGAGGCAAGTCTAAAATTGCATGCTCAATGTTATGTCACAAAACTTAACATGTTTTTTTTTGTTGAAAATTCGAACATTTGAAAAAAGGTTTCATCTTAAAATTGTGACCATTGTTATTTTGATACACTTGTCAGTGGTTCCAATCTAATACAAAACCTTATTTTTACGGAAATAAATATCACTGGGGTTTAGACAGTTGTGTTAATATAGAGGCAAGTTTTCGCGCAATTATTTCACCAAACATTATCATCTTCTTTTTTTAAATCTCTGCCAACAACTCAAAAAAAGTTAAATCTAAAATCGCGACACTGGCACGTTACAAAATATAAACCGACCTCTTCGCAAACTTGAACTACCCAGTCACCTGCATTAAAAGACGTATGAAAGAGAACCACTAAAAGCTACATTCTATCGACCTCTATGGCTTTCAGCAAATCCTTTTCCCCTACAATATAAGTAAGAAAACGTAAGTAATCTTGGTGCTGACCTCACCCGACCCGCACCTTCGATTGCCTCCAAGAGTGATGGTACTCCTTACCTCCAATCTTATTGAAAAAGCTTACAAATGCCTCGAGGCATCCAGTATTTCTCGAATTTATCACTGCAATATCTTAGTATTGTCCCCCTCCGTTTTATTTAGACGTCAAAACCAGATGGCAGGAATTATAATTTTGAGAAATGTCTTCCTTATTTTATGGGGGTACGCCTATTGAAAGGCTTTGTCGATTTCAGAATATCTTTTGAAATAATCTTGAATCATTTCTGGTATGGTTCTGATGTTATTTTATTAATAGATATTTTTATGTTGACCTTTAAAAGTCTTATAAGGTACGTTAGGTACATTGATTTGTTGCCTTATGAAATTGGCGTACCTATAACGTATTATTCCATGTAACTCGTTAAAATGTTCTGCAAAATCAATTGAAACTGTAGTGTATCACGTCTAAAGCTCACGTTTGAATAGCTGAACTATTAAATTATTATTTAGAAGTCAATGTAGCAGGATAGTACGTTTGTAACAACTAACATGGATTCTTCTTTCAGGTATTTAGGTGGGTAGTATTCGTTCAAGTATTTTGAGTAATTCTTGGCATGTAACTAAGTATGACTGTCTATTGACACTAATCAGTTGGGCAAGTTTGCAAAGGGTTCCAATCGTAATATTCCGAAATAAAATCTTAGAGAAACCAAACTATTATAAAGCAATCGTTCAGTCGTAGAAAGGAAACATTCAAATTAAAAAAAAAAAACTGATTCATGTAATCATAATAATATACAGCACTGGAAAGCTTTAAAGAATCTGTAACAATAGCAAACATGGTTACCTACATTACGACACAATTAGCGATGTAAATAAATAAGTTACCAAAAATCTCTGCCTAGATTACAATCATATTATCACACATATACAAATGGAACCACAAATATCATGGCTAAGTGAAGTGACACGACCCAAGCTCGGTACCAGAGAAAATAATAATTGAGTTTGGGAATGCGGGGACATGGCGGAGGTCCCAATTCAATTCTGTTCCCATTTCTGCCAAGAAGATCTGTTCTAACCGTAACACTATATAAAGATACTGTTTTATGTATAGTTTTGCTTCAGACTTTGCCGGTTTTGCAGTTTATTTTATTGTTGGGAAAGCAAAGTATTTTGCTGTGCAGACAACTCGATTTTCGCGTTTGCGTCTTGAATTTGTTTTGATGAGGTTTTCTTGTTGGTAGTTTGAGATAACTTTTCTTAGTATGGTAAGTCCATTTCGGGCTAATATACATATTATAATCCTAATAGTACTATACGTTTCTTGAACCTTGTAGTTACGGAGATATTATTGGCTGTCAAAGTTCCAGCTGTTTGACAAGTTTTATTTTTTATACAAATTTTTAATGTTTTATCTTACCTTACTTTAAAAACCTCCATGACCACTTTACTATTGAATGCATTCATCAGCACAATGAATGTTTTGAGTGCGTTACATCGAGTTTTCACGTAAAATCTAATTTGTATGCCAAAAAAAAGTCATTTCCCAGCAATATTTTTTGCGTAGAGTTACTTTGTTTGATGTACAGAATGTTTGTTTGACGGTTTCATAAAGGTCCGTTTACACGTATTCAATTTCTGCATGTATTCTAGTAAGTATCTATGTTCTACCCGCACTACCATATATAAAGATACTATTTTATTTTTTTACTTTACTGGTTTCGCAGTTTATTTGGTTATATAAGTAGGTATTTCCTGAGCAGACAACTCGAGTTTTGGATTTAAAGATTGTTTTTGGTTCTTGCATTTAGTATGTTTATTTTGATAACTTTATTAGTTGAGATAACTTTACATTGACATAGGCTACATTCAGACAATTACTGGATGTTAACCTATAATCCTAATAAGGTAATTAATTAATCAGCATACACAACTGTTGGAAACAATTATTAAATACCTAATCCAGTACCTAATTCTAAGCATTACCAGCCAATTTTTTTTATGTACTTACTGATATTTACAAAATATTTTTTAGTATCTTCATGCATTGGATGCGGAAGTACGAGGAAAATATCGTGAGACAACTTTTTTGTGAATAAATGCGGATGGCTAAAAGAGTTGAGAAGAAAAGTACCAAAGAATCGATAGATGGACTGTGTGAAGGATGATTTGGCAAGAAAAGAAGTGTCTGATGAGAAGTATGGAAGAAGAAAACATGCTGAGCCTACCGCAAATTAATCGGCTAAGGGCAGAAGGTAATAAGAATAATGAGGTATTTTAATGCCATATTGGTCCAGTACATGCTAGAATAATGATTGCCAACCAAATTAATTATACACATTATTATATTACATTTTTTTTTTGCAATACACATAACTGTGGGTTCAAAAGCTAATGCTAGCTTTTTGACAGACCCCTAAAATGCCCAATTTTGTAACTTCCTTCTGTTATAACTGTAAAAAAAGACGTGAAAAAATTCCCCAGTGATACAGAAAGTTATTCTCGTCTCTATTAACTTAAACCCACAGTTATGTGTAAAATAAATGTCAAAGAGATTGATCGATCACGTGTAACGTGGTTACGTGGGAGAAAAACAAAGAAACTTATTTCTACATTTGTCCTGTTATTAGTAATGATTATTGTTGGATGCGACTTACAAGGAAATTGATAATATTTAAGTAAATTATCGTTTCACTGTACTGGTGATGATATTAAAATAAGAGGAAAAGGGGCACAATTTATGAATACGGAAAATCTTGTAATAACCAAGAGGAAAGTCTTACGAGGACGTGTAGGGTTTATTTTCTCCTGCATTTTTCGCAGCAGGTTAAGAAACATTATTAACATTTTTTTAAAGAAAAACATTTGACCTTTTAATCCTCGTTGTCTTTCGTCTAAAATCAACCTGTACGAGGATAAAAAGGTATAATTCAATTTAGTTCAAGGCCTTGTGTAAAAATAACTTTTCGACGGTTAATAACTTATGTTTTCCTCTCGTGGAGATTTTCCTTTAATATTTGAAAGTAAACTGTTACGATGTCTTTTAAAAGTACTCGTAATGGTCAAAACAAAAGAAAAAACGTTCGTAGCTAGATCAAGCTTGGTCTAAAAATAGTTTAACCTCGTCAAAGGGATGATATCGGCTAGACGGATAATATCGATCCATGTTTATATACCTGGACATTGACGTAGCTAATAATTCGTCAACCCAACTCGCAACTAATAATATCTTTATCGACTGTGGTATCATTAAAATAACTCTCATCTATTTGTAGGTTATTGTATAAGAGCTGTCTGTCTTGAAAGTAGTTTAGGAGCGCTAATCGATTTGAGTTTCATTGATCAAATTTGTTCTAAGAGAGACTATTTGAAAAATAATATTTCAGCACGTTCTAAGATGAAGTTTATAAGACAACAACCACAATTGAGAAATCTTTAAACTTCACAACGCTACCTTCTATTCTCTTGCCGTTTAAAAAATAAGTAGGTACTTTAAAACAAACAAAAAAAAATGGCCTGGCCTGGCCTGCGCTCGGGTAGATAGCACGTTGTTTTGCTCTTTTGTTGTTCACCCACACAGCCTTCAATGGGAGTACGCCAACTAATTTCAACTCTGCCGACACTTGACGTGTTTACTTGGAAAACTTCATATTTTTCATCTTGGAAATATACTTTGTTGGAGTGTGGTAAGCGAGTTTGGTCTTTAATAACATGTAACCGAGTTTAGAGTTTGTTTACACTTAACAGGGACGGTTCTAACTTTTGATGTTGTTACTTTTGGTGCATTGCGCATTCGCTATAAATTCAGATAATGGGACGTCCGTCGATAGCCGAGCGAGACTCGTCACTCAATTACCAACCACAGCAATTCCTGATGCAAATTGGTTCTATAGGTGCTCTGTAATGAACACATTGGCCATTAGTTCCCACATTTGCGGCTGTTAATTCGTGCAAAGTAACTAATTAGTTCTCAGTCCCATGCACTAATGACGTAACTAAGCGCGCACTTTGCCAGCTAAGAAAATTCCAGCCAAATTTACATCCTTATAGGGTTCTATTAAATTTGAACAGGTAAAGTACAATGGCGTGCCAGCTAGAGCCAACCTAATGGCTTGAGTGAGGTAGCTAATAAGATCACGGGGTTCGTTAATTTAGCCTGACTTCCCTTACTAATTTACCGAAAGGTGGGCTGTACTTAAATGAAATAATAAACTGTGGTTCCTGTTCTTGATTTCGTATTTTTTTTTGGGAGCTAATCCAATTTTGTGGGTATAAAAGTTTTTATGGGTTGGGTTTTTTGTAATGATCTGGGGCGGTATAATTAAAGTAAGCTGTAAAGTAGACGGTGTAAGGCAGATAATTGCATAAAATTTGCTTTTGAAATTGCTGATATAAAGGCGAAGAATCATCAATAGAATAGTGCGGTATCACGATAGTAAATAATACCCATGCATGATCGGATACGAGAGGATATGACGCATTCTGCTTCAACACACTGCGCCATGATTGGGTACCTCCTTGTGGTAATAGATAAAGTTAAAATATGATGACTACACCGAACGATACTAAACATGTTGTCCCAGCATTTCACAAAATTTAGCGCAGAAAGTTCGAGAACACAACAAACCAACTTCCAGTCTTGTTAAGAAATAATAAATCAACAATGTCACAACTCGGAATCGGCAAAAGATGAGGATTGTCCGTTACGTAATTTAGGCCGACATTCAGAATTCAATTCGGCTCGTCCGAAACGTAACGCCAAGATTAAAACTCAATTATCTGGCTTGCCCATCTGTCCGCTTCGTGTGACTCAAAAAACTGAACAAATAGAAATCACAAAGGGTTTTTCCTCCCGTTTTCACAATAAACACATGGTCGTTGGACGGTAAACGTGGCCTACGGCGGATTGAATCCACCATTATTAAGTTTTAATGACGTCGACCACAATGCCAGCCCCCCAGGCGATAAACAAAGGATAATGGCCGTTGTGTCGCTCGTAATAAGATAAATAACCGCAATCGCAATCTACCCGCCTGCGCCGCGAGTGTAACTCGAGACGTTGAAATTAAATATGAATCAAGTTGGAAAATGTATATCGATGTGATGCTGCTGTCAAGAGAATAAATTGAAGCTTAAGATAGTTTGAATAAGAAAAATTATATTTACATAAAAGAAATGGTTTAAACATTTCGTATTTTATATTTTTATCGGAATGACTTCCATTTTAGCCTCGACACTTAATGGAAATGATAAAATAACTTATATAAAATTATCTGCTGCTGATATGATAAAAAGGCATTCCCTTATTATCCATTCGGGAAATCGACACTAAAACGTCCGAACCGTAAAATGTCCTGCCATTAGTCGACCAGTTTCACAGAGGAACTCACAAAGTGATTCTAAAGTGGTGCATGTTGCAGTATGTACGTACTGCACAGAGGACACACGACATCACGGCCAGTCGTAAAATTCACTGGCGAAGCGTGCAATTTCACTGACAGGAGTTTGTTCGTGCGGTCTATTTGAGAGCTTGGCCTCCTGGAGCGAACGTGGTTCTGCCAAAATGTACCAATTCATATCAATATTTCTCCTGTTTTCTGAAGTAGTGCATTGATTTTGGATAGTGTTGTTTTAAATCGATTGAAAGCATACTTGTCGGATATACAATGCTAGCCAATTTTAATGCGCAGCAAAATCGTTAAATTAAGGTCTCCTATAAACCATAAATGAATATACATATTTAATTTAAAATGTTGCTCAAAACTGTCTTTGTTGTGAACTGGATTGTGTTGTTCAAGACGTCAACAAAATAAAAATAATCCATTTTCGATTTTGAAAAGGCTGATCTTTGAAAATTAACTCTGTTTAGTAGACTGATTTTAATACCACATTTAGAATGTTGGAATGTGACCACCCATTTCATACCTAGTTTCCTCCGTGCCTCGGAAAGCACGTTAAGCCGTTGTTCCTGGCTGTCATTTGAAGATCTTTGACAGTCGTTACAGATAGTCATCATCATCATTCTCTTGCCCTTATCCCAATTTATTTGGGGTCGGCGCAGCATGTCTTCTTCTTCCATACTTCTCTATTACTTGTCATCTCATGAGACACCTCCTTTCTTGCCATATCATTCTTCACACAGTCCATCCATCGTTTCTTTGGTCTTCCTCTACTCCTAAAAACATCCACATTCATACTCAAAACTTTTCTCACGACGTTTTCCTCATTCCTCCGCATCACATGCCCATACCACGACAACCGATTACCACACATCTTTTCAGTCACCGGCGCCACTTTCAAACTGCCCCTTATGTACTCATTTCTTATTTTATCCTTTCGCGTAACACCACACATCCCCCTTAGCATTCTCATCTCAGCTACATGCAAATCCCTTTCATTCATCCCTTTTGTGGCCCAACATTCTGATCCATACAAGACAGCAGGTCTAACCATTGTTTTATAAATCTTCCCCTTGAGTTTAAGAGGAATGCGGGAGTCGCAGATAGTTCCCGTGACCTGCCGCCATTTCATCCATCCAATGTTAATTCTGTGCTTTACACTACGATCTATTTCGCCATCGCTTTGGACAAGTGAACCGAGATACCGAAAGTCGGAGCAGACAGGAAGAAGCGCGCCATCTAGCGATATGACACCAGGGCTGGAGAGACCACCGAAATCGCAGAACATGTATTCAGTTTTAGTTCTGCTGATTTTCAGGCCAACATTCTCCAGCTTCTGTTGCCATTCCTCCAATTTTCTCTGGATCTCCGGTCCATCTTCACCAACAAGAACGATGTCGTCGGCGAAGAGTATCGTTGCATGGCCCGAAAACTCTGACAACCAGTCTTACCAAGGAGTATCGTATTACCCAGTACTGACTGGGTTGTGGAGGTCAATAGGCACGTTCCGACCCAACATAGTTGGGTAAAGGCTAGATAGCTGATGATTTAGAATTTTGGACGATTTTGATGTATTCAGCTGAATAATTAAGAGATTACGGGTTGGCTCATTATGACACAATAACTTCCAACACATACTATACACTAATAAATAAAAATGAAGTGTTAGACACGGTACTTTAATAACTTTTTTTTTCTTACTTTTCGGTTAGTTTTGGCTTATCTCTGACTTTTACTGGCATAGCTTATATGGAGTAACTCGGCTACTTTTTTTTAATAAAAACAATGAAAGGTCTCGTGCAAAAAAAAAAACCTATTGAACTGTTAACAAAAACCGATCGAATCAAATCAAATCATGTATTGCAATGAATGTAGGTTACATTAAAATAAAGGTGAAAAAATACAAATTAGAATGTTACTATAGGATAAAATTAAAAATTAATGTTTATAAGGTAATGTTCAAAATAATATTAATTATTCAGTTCAAATAGGGAAGTAATCTTTTTATAATAATTTCACGCGGAATGATAACAGCTAGTTAACAATACATTTACACGATAAAACTGCTACGTGTGCGAATTACGGATAGTATCAGAAGTGGCGGGTCGGAATTTCAGTTACCCGTTTGTGGATTGTTTTTTTTTATGCTCTCGTACTAGTTCCTGGCCTGGAATGCGATGCGCAGCGTTCATTCTAACCTTTTGCCCGTTTTTTTTTTTCACTCCGCTGGAAAGCCAAAGTAGGACATGAATGCGGATAGGGTGTGCCGAACGATTCCAATAGTCACTTTAGATGTCAAATTTGTTATTTTTTTATTATTTTTATTGTTCAATAAGTTGTAGCTGGAACGGATCATTTTAATATCATCATTTATTTCACAGCCTATTTCAAAACTGTGGCCTACTTGCATCCCAAATCAATAGAATCGTTTAGTATTTGGTAATTAAATACGAGCTGCCTTTGCTATGGCTTATTTTTTTTATGATTTCGGCAAAAGCAAGTTGTCACGTTGTTGTTTTGTTTTCTTTTTTCTATGTTAATTGGTGTTATACCGTTTTAATCTTCTATATCTATATACATATATAAAAACCAATGACACTTTTCGTTGTAATTTTATAACTCAAGAACGGCTGGGCCGATTTAGCTGATTTTGATTTTAAAATGTTTGTCGTAGTCCAGGGAAGGTTTAGGGTAGGATATGTGGGGTAGGTAGGTAGGTAGGGTATGTAGGGTAGGTAGGTAGGGTAGGGTTGGTAAAAAGTGCATTGCAACGAATGACGGGGACAGCTAGTCAACTATAATAAACCTCATCCGAAACCTCCTTTGCTTTATAATTATTTAGTATCTGGACGTGATCAGAAACAGTAATCTTAATACAAAACTATCATCATTAACTACGCAACAATACACCACTTTCGTTCAGGCCCGTACGAACCCTTCCCTTTGGGCTAATTTGCTTTCGACGCGAACTTTGGCACGTCTCGTGTTTACTAGCTGCTAGTGTAGCAGATACTAATCCCGCTCTCATTACTGATGCAAATTTAATACAAACCCAGTTTAGTATGGACCGTATTGTGTTTACGTCTTGCGCACGTTTGGGGTAATATTGGGGAATATAGGGCTGGAGAAACGGTTGATCGGAGTTTTGGGATGTTAGGAGCTATTCGATGTTCGGTTATTGGGATTAGAGTTATATTTTATTAGATAATTAGGATATTTTATGAAGAAATCGTGATTAAAACGATTTGATTGATTAAAACGATAGAAGATTTCTCCGGGCTATTGCTGTAGTAGTTTGTGTGAGGATCGCAATGACATTTATTGCGTGATATACTCGCGGCTTCGCACGCGTGGTGTTCAGCCACTGTCCCACGAGATTATACTACTGGAATAAAAAGTATCCTATGTGTTCATCCAGGTAACAAACTACCCGTGTGCCAAATTTTATCCAAATCCATTCAGTAGTTTTTGCGTGAAAGAGTAACAACCATACATTCTTACAAACTTTCGCGTTTAAAATATTAGTAGGAAATAAAAAACACATAATATGATAATTACAAAAATTATATTATATGATAATTACAGAAATTATTATCTTAAACATTTTGCATTAAATTGAAGTCGGTCTGAGGTTACATCTCTACTGTACCTACTTATACATTTTCCAAAAATAAACAGGATTATAGAAAGCTACACAATTGGATTTATTGTTTGACAATAGGTTTTATAGTAAACTACTGCGTACTAAAAATAATTTCATTAATATCCACGGTAACAATTTTCTCAAACACCAATACGATCTGGATCTTTCCTCACACCTAAAAATAACCTTTTTATCAAACATTTAGGCTGTTGTTAGGTATACCTTTGTCCAATTATGTTTTCCATTTGTCAGTTTCCCGAGACGCAATATTTATTAAATGAACATTGGCAGTAAGTGAAAATAAATTGCTTTTACTAGGCGACGTGAAAAATGAAAACAAGATCTTCAGGAAAGAACAGTCAATTTAAAATTAAGTCTGTAATTAACAAAGGCTACTGTTGTTTTGTTGTTTCAATTATAATTAAATAACGATCGTAAATTAACAAAACGTAAGGATATTTTATCAGCTTCTTGCAGGAACTGAATTTTGTTTTAGCTGAAATTTGGTAAAGGCGCCTTGCAGGTTTAAGAGATAAATGACTCAATTAATTTTAATCCATGCACTAGCATGACTTAAAATAACATTAAAACGATAATGATTTGAAAAAAGCCGGCCAAGTGCGAGTCGGACTCGCGCACCGAGGGTTCCGTACAAATCTGTAGGTATAAAAGGTAAGGTAGGTAAGTAAAAGTTAAGTAGTAAGTTTAAAATTATTAAAAATATTTTAGTATATGATGTAACTAAAAATTTACGGTTTTCGCAATTTTTCCTTTATCTGTGATAGAAGACGTTGCTTCGTACCAAATTTCAAGATTCTAAGTTCACGGGAAGTACCCTGTAGGTTTTGATCCCCTTGCGAGTGTCGAAAATTTGCGGCATAAACGGCTGTATCTTTCGATTGCGTTGGTTTAGAAGTTTGATTTTTCTCAGCTCCAAGGGACAGTAGACCTGAGTATTTGATATATTCCAGCTTGATACCTCCACGCGTTCCTGAGAAAAAGGGTCTTGATAGACAGACAGACAGACGGACGGACAACAAAGTGACCCTATAAGGGTTCCGTTTTTTTCATTTCGAGGTACGGAACCCTGAAAAGCACAAAACGTGATTTTTTATGTACGTACGTCAGCTAGTAGGTTAGTTTTAAGTACATAATAGTAAACTTACACAGTCACTCCAATCTCTCGTGTCGAGTTGGTGACAAACCCGGGATACGGATTTCTGCCGTGATTATTAATAATTGTGAGCTCCCGATGTTTCGACGCTGCTGTTTCAAGCGCCATGATCGCGGGATTAATAATCATGGAAACGGCCCCGCAGATGATAGTGTAAGTTAAGTTGCAAACCATAACAGTGTTACATAATAGTAAGTCGTTAAATGGGCGTATTCCCGTTTGAGCACCTAGAGCACCTATTTTTTGGGGGCACCGATGCATTGTGCACCTTAAATGTAGCACTCAATAATAGGTGCTCTAAAAATAGGTGCTCAAACGGGAATACTCCGTTAAATGTTGTATCTAAAGGGTATTCAATTATTCATGCGTTACTCATAATAAAGCGTAAGCGACATTGCGGATGATAATATTGATATATCATTATGTAATAGTAGCTGATTGAACGTACTTAATTAAAGCAAATATATGGTAATAACGTTGCTAAGTCAACAGATCGAACTAACAGTAGTTCACAACAGACACATACGCACAGCCAAACATATTAGATACCTACTTAATAAAACTCATTCATTCATGCTCTGGCCGCGGCAACGCACAACCTAAACAATCGTGGAGGGCCTAGAAGCATGATTTTCAATAGTTGCGAATGGAGGGGACCTAAGGAAGGGCTTTTTAATTCATCCCCTGAAGGTGGTTCATATAAGACAAAAATAAATAAAAATCCAAACACATAAACTATTCACACACACAATAAATTATTGGTAGGCTTGATAATCCTACGTTTCAAAGTTACATTAGATACATTATGGAATTTAATTAAAAAGTAGAAAGTAAAATTAAAATTAAATGTCAAATTAGAATATATCTCAAATTACAATAAATGTCAAATCAAAATTAGTTTCACATTAGAATAAATGTTAAATTACAATAAATGTCAAATGAAATACTCATATTATTTAAATAAAAATGAGAAATTACAATATAAAAAGAGAATAATATATTAAATTTCAAATCAATTAAATTAAATTAGGTAATAGCTAATAGACCTTAACAACATGCCGGTTACAGCAGTGCCTCATATAAGGACAATCAAGGCTTCCCGCAATCATTACCAGGACAGCGTTGGAGCTGGCTCGCACCCTGCGCACCAAGGACGCGCACCGCTTGCGCATGGTGGCGTGGAAACAGTCGGTGATCAAATTTAATATTTAAAATAAATTATTGCACTCACTTGGCTTTGCCCGCGGCTTGACTCGAGTGGGATTTGGCGGTACTGGTACCTGGATAGAAAGATTTAACCGAGGTCATAGTACAGCGCTCTGCTGAAATTGAATAAAATTCGTGTCACTATTTATAATATTATTAACAACGATTTTTTTCTGTTATCCTGAACTGTCCCACTCATGTTCAAAGGCCTCCCCCCATTCCTTCCACGTTTCTCGATGTTGCTCTTTTTCTCACCAATTAATGAGAAAACCATCCAAGGTGACTAGTTACGATTAATACACAACAAAAACACACACACTTGTACCATAGACACTAAGTCGAAGTCGTTTCCCGTCGACAACAAATTCCAATAGACATCAACACTAGTTTCCATTCCGTTGCCTGTTATATTGACAAAGTTTTCGAATTCAGCGATTGTATAATTCCAAAGTAGAGCACTAAATACCATGAAAGCGCCTGTTGTAGTGGTGCAGAGTTAATTAGGATCGCTACCTAGTTCCCCAAGTTGTTTGCGGATGCAACAAAACAGTGCGTGCCAATTTAAACGGTATGTGCTAATTTTATGATTGAAATTGCCTTGTGTGGCTCCATAGTGAGGATTGAGTTAAGTGATCAATTTGTTCTTGTTGCGGCTGTCAAGGATTTTTTGTGACGGTTTCTGTTGATGATTGTGTTAATTATTTTTTTGTGTGGATATGAATATGTAATTAATTACGAGAACGATTTTGTATTTCATCGTTCACCGTGAGTCGGAACAGTCTGCGGTGCTGGCTCGAACACCAGTGAGTCGGGACCGGCGCTGCGTTGGTCCGATGCGTCAGACGTTGTACTGCGCCGCGATGTGGCAGACAGCTAGAGAGAGGTCGACTTGAAGGTAATGAAGCTCTCGACCGGCCGAAAGCGCATTTTGCTGCTGCCAAGGTCGCTTGAAGAGAGGCTGAGGGTGCTGGCCAGGAATGTGCTTCTGCTGCATGCTGGTGGTCAGGAATCCCATTTGAAGCTGGCTGGCTGTGACGCACGGTGCTCGAAAGCTTGAGGTAGTGATGTTGAAAAAGATGACGTCACGTTGCTCGAAGGCTGCGCTGACGTCCATTTCGGGGTCTCCAGTTTAGGGGGTATGAAGAACAGGGTCTAAAGTTCTTCATCCCCCGTAGAAAACGAAGGATTCTCCGACCAGACAGGGCTTGTAGGAAATTGATGTTAGTTCTTCCGTCGTGTCATAGATGGCGCTGGAGTACTTTTTGTTGTAAGTTGCTTTTTGCAGGTTTTATAACTTCAGTATTTAAAGCAAGATGACTTGCGTGCACTCTTGTTTGTAAGTAATACCTATTTGTTACTGATAAATCAATCTTCTTCATCCCATAGAACAGTTTTGAAAAATGCCATTACATTGTCATTTTAAGATACTTTGTACTAGATAGGAAAATGACACTGCCATTGACGTCTGAGAACTTTTAAGTGAACGATAGATAACTATCAGTCAGTTAGTTTAATCTTGTTCAGTGTTAATTTAATTAAAAGTTTCATTCAACCGTTTACGGATAAATTTTAGTTTGGAATTAAGTTTCAGTCCCATGTAGCGAGGGGCCATAAACCCGGCACGAATCAAGACTCCGTGGCCGCTACTGAGAAATTCATGATGAAAACCTCAATAATATGTTGCTTGAAGTTGGAATCTAAGGACTCAAAGCGGGTTGGTTGATGTCATAAATTGTATTTAAATTTTTGGTTTTAGGACGTGTTTTCTTCCCCATTTCAAGGCATAGAAAAAAATCTTAATTTACTGCAATTACACTACCCTAACTTATTATTATCATTCCATAATTCTAAGACTGACCCAATTTACTTACAAGAAACAAGTCTTAATAGTTCAGTATACATGCAGCGGTTTCATATAAAGTTCTTGCTAAGTCCAAGAACTATACACATGACAGAAGAACTTGTAAATACGATGGTGTGGCTAGGAGGACATACTCGTTGCAGTACTTCAACAGTACTCGTAGTTCGTAGCATAGTAGAAATGTAGAAACAACGTGCAACGGAGTGACAATTTCAGGCTAAATGAAAACCAATAGTGGTTTTTGCAGTTGAAATCGGTGAGTGAAGATAAATGGTTTGTAGTCGATTGAGAAATAGTCGGATGCAATAGTTTGTAGAGAGAAAATGCTTAGTAGAGCAATAGTCGCTGAATGAGATAGTTTGTATACTTTGTAGCTGAGCTCGCGTAGCGTAGCCGTAGCTTGTAGCTGAACTGCGTAGCAAATTGGTGGTCAGTAGGTGGGTTAGCGTAGCGAAATCTTTTGTTGCTGAATTCACGTAGCGAAAATGTAGTTCAAACGTGTGTTGTAGCACAGAATTTGTAGCAGAGTATTACCTAAAACTGAGTAGTTTTGTAGCGAAAAGGTGATTTGCGTACAAGCACAAGTTAGATTTTATGTAGAATAGTGAACAAGTTTTCGTTGGAACACCTCTTTTATGGTTTTACCGGGTGTAGATAATAAAGTTAAATATAGTACTTTTTTATCTTCAGAGTTCACCCCTTGATATTTGTAGAATGTTTAAATACCTTACTCAAAAATCCATAAAGTCTTTAACACATGCACACAAGCATAACTGTGACACATGAACACATTAAACGCATTAAATTCCTCTACCCAACGTTCCACTTTCCTAATTACGTTATGCAAAGAATTCTGTCCATGTATGAGTAGCTGGAGGAATTTTAGTTATTTTGTTTGTATGTGCACTTTTTGATGTTCGGAGTATTTTTCTCTTTGATGGTGCGAAGGCTTTCCAGAGAAATTGTGTTTTACAGAAGAGATTGTTCTTTTTTAACGTGTGTGGTTTAAACTCTTTCGTTACTCTATACAGTATGTTAGTTTAAACGAGGGACATATTCAAACCCATAATAGTACATGCTAACATGATACTAATAAAAATATAAACGAAAAAAAAACACTGATAAATAACAGACAGAAAACAGACAATAACAGACAAAATTTTCGCAAATGACACGCAACGTGTATACACCCTTGCGCTAGCGACTTAATACTATCGCAGAACATGTGAGTGGGGCAATGACTCTTAGGTATAATCCATTTTCCCTTCATACTTTAAACTTACCTGGCTTAGGACAGTCCAAAATATCTAGGCACTAAACAAAACATTAAAAATTCTTATACGTTATAGGTTTTTTACATATTTGGGACGAGAATCGAATACTGAATACCCTCCCTCAATATGTCCCTCGTTTAACCGAACATACTGTATAGGACATGCAAAAGTGAGTTGCTAAATATGTATAACATAGACATACTTGTGAAGAGAGAGCTTGAGAGGAGCTTGTGGCTAAATAATATCAGCTGCACGGGTCGATCTTCAAGGTTAAGCGATGCTTGCCGAGGTTGGTCCGTGGATGGGTGACCATAATTACATACCGAGTTTCCTCCGTGCCTCGGAAAGCACGTTAAGCCGTTGGTCCCGGCTGTCATTTGTAGATTTCTGACAGTCGTTATGAGTAGTCAGAAGCCAAAAGTCTGACATCCAGTTTTACCAAGGGGTATCGTATTACCCACCCAGTTACTGGGTTGTGGAGGTCAGATGGGCAGTCGCTTCATGTAAAATAATAGTACTCAGCTGCATCCGGTTAGACTGGAAGCCGACCCCAAGATAGTTTGGGAAAAGGCTAGGCAGATGATGAGACATACTTATGAAGTCATTTATTTTTTGAATATCTGATTTCTCTATTGATGGACTGTGTGAAGGATTATATGGCAAGAAAGGAGGTGTCTGATGAAAATAAATTGGGATTAAGGCAGAAGAAAGTCGATGATCCGATGATCTGTTTTCTTGCTGGTACAGATTTTATCAAAATGTTAACATGATGCTCTCCAAACTTACATATCACTAAACTATTACAACTTCCAGCCAAGATTTCACCCTAAAATAGTTCCAAAAGCCACTTAAATAGTTCTAACAATTTCGGCTCACGAGGAGCCTTGAAGTCTATTTAAGTTACCGGCTCATTTGCGACGCGCGGCCTCCACCAATTAGCAGGGAACGTGATTACGAAACTAAAGAGGTTCACACTGAGACGCGAGCGTGACGTGCTCGGAACGTGACATGCTGGAAAGACACGGGTTCCTTCCACGGGTGAACACTTTTAGGTGGACAAACGGTAATAATTCTGCATTCCAGAATCATCATCCAACTCTGTTAAGGTCAGCCAGTCTAACCGGTTCCGTCTAACCGGTTACAGCTGAATACCAGTATTTTACATGAAGCAACTGCCTATCTCACCTCCACAACTCAGTTAATTAAAATTTATTTTCTCATCTGCCTAGCCTATTCCCAGCAATGTTATTGGTGACTTCCAGTTTAACCGGGTGCAGATAACATATATCTTCCATTGTAACCAAATCAAGAAAAAAAAAAACAAATAATCTTAACATTTTAATTTACATAGGCCTACATGGGCACTTATAAAACGTCGACAAAAGGTGCACGGTTCGGGTCGGTCGTTTCCTACGGAGAAGAACCGGCAAGAAACTCCATGGTTACTCTTTTAAAATCATTTGGTTTTACAATATTTGAAGTTACAGCGTTAGTACTTAAGTATGGCAGGACAGCGTAGGCCCGACAATAAGTCGTTGCTTACTACAAAAGGTAGAACAAGATTTTAAAAAAGAGAAGCTAAGTAGTTTCTATTACCATTATACATTGTTTTCAGATGCAAAATAGTTACTAACCGCTTAATTTGCAACACAAAACGTTCACCAATTAGCAGTGAACGTGATTACAAAATTAAAGAGGTTCACACCACGACGCGAGCGTGACGTGATCGGGACGTGGCACGTTGGCAAGATAAACTTGTTTCCGAATCAGGGTTGATTGCATGTTCTTGGCACGGGAGGGTTAGAAACGTAACAGTTACTTGGTATGCATTTGTTTGTTCTCATTTCTTGGAGTACACCGATATCTTGGTCGTGTAGGGAAAAAGTTGGCAAGTTGTGATGAAAATTACTTTGAATAAAGTTAGGCAGGAATTGGCGAAATCAGTTGCGTTGCTGAAACTTCCCATACTCATCAGCATCTGTTTAGTCTTTTCTCAGCTATGTTGGCGTCGGCTTCCAGTCTAACAGGATGTGGCTAAATATCAGAAGTCTACATAGGGCGCCAGTGCCAGAGCCTATCTGGCCTCCGCAACCCAGTTAGCATTGGTTAATAAGATGACTCTTTAATCCAGCCAGTATGTGTGATTCGCGTTCGGATTAGCGGAATCTGGAGATATTAGTAAAGTTATACCTTTATAGAGTTAGTAATATCTCCAGATTCTGCTAATCAGAACACTGTCGAAAAACAACAGGTACTTTTTTTTTTTAAATCATCATCATCATCAGCCTATATTGTTCACACTGCTGGGACGCAGGCCTCCTCTCTATGAGAGGGAATGGGCTGTAATCCACCACGCGGGCCCAGTGCGGGTTGATAGATGCCACATGTCTTCGAATTTTTAGTTCTAGGACATGCCGGTTTCCTCACGATGTTTTCCTTCATCGTTTTGAGATCAGCGGTGATGAAATAAATTACACAAAGTAATGCGCCTGTCTGGGTTCGAACCTACGACTTACTGCTCTTAAGTCGGGGCTGCCACCACTGGTCCACCGCTGCTTTTTTAAATTTAATAAACCGCTTTTTTTGAGTAACATTAAGTACCTAGATATTCTTACCCTTTACTCCCATTACATTAAAAGCCATTAAGCCAACACATTCACATACGTAACTTCAAGCTTAACTTAGAAGGCCGAAGCAGACAAGAAAAACTAGGTTGAACCGTCATCATGTAATTACTCTGACCTGGTGGCCTACTATGACGTCTTAAAGCTGTATTGTTTTAAGCTTATTCCAGAGTGGGAAAGAGATGGCGCTTGACGTACTCTATAGCTCCGTCTTTTTCTCACACTGGACTAAGATCAAAATAATTCTGCTCCCCTGTGCAGTACGTGATACATAGAGATGAACAAAACAACATCTCAAGGTAAATTGGGCCAAGGACGGGAAGCATACTAGTTTGAGCCGAATTACATACAGTTGGCACTGAGAAGCAATAAAGGGATTGTTATGTTCTATATTCAAACTTAGATGCGAGCTTTGGATGAGATAATGAGGAAAAAAAAGGAATTTGCAATGGAGTTATGTTACTCTATAATATGGTGTAATATTGCTTCAATTCGCCGTATACCAAAAGATACAACACGTTGCCAGTGGCTTTTGTACTATTTTATCGGGTAATAATTAAACATCATCTGCCTAGCGTTTTCCCAAACTATATTGGGGTCAGCTTCCAGTCTAACCGGATGCAGCTGAGTACCAGTATTTTACATAAAGCGACTGACTATCTGACCTTCACAACCCAGTAACTGGGTAATACGAACAGAGCCTGTATAGAAGTCACGTCATTTATAAAATTATAATTATAATGTAGTACTAGATACTTCATTAGTTGCTCTAGTGACGTCATCCGCTAACAAAACTACCACATCCATACTCGTCCCGTCTTTTACTGAACGTTAACTCCTAAAACATACACAAACATTACATTGACAATCTCGAAACTTGCTACCACCCATTATAAAACCGCCTCATTAGCTAAATCCAGCTTACCCTTAATAGCACACAGTCACGAAGTAAAAGGGTGTATCGGTGTATACACTGATTGGGTTTCGAACTATCGCGTGGAATAGATAATAAGGAACAAAGTTCACATGCTTACTTTGGAAAGTGGGTCTTACAAACCCGGCCAGTATTCTCACTTGGCTCAAACTTTGTACTGAGATCAATATCTAGCGGTCTTATGTCTTTAAATTAATAATTATTGGGCTATAAGTTTCGTTTAGGAAATGATATGAAATTATTATTCTACGAATTGGGTGTCGGGATAACTTGTTTAGTTCAGACTAATCTATGCCCGCGGCTTCGCACGCGTGGAGTTCGATCACTGTCCCACCGGATTGTACTATCGGGATAAAAAATATCCTATGTGTTAATCCAGGTTATAAACTACCGCTGTGCCAAATTTCATCCAAATCCATTCAGTAGTTTTTGCGTGAAAGAGTAACAAACCTCCATCCATCCTTCCATCCATACTTATAAATTACTAGCTGTACCGCGCAACTTCGTCTGCGTCACATTTTCCCCGTTTTCGCAACATTTTTCATTGCTGCTGCGCTCCTATTGGTCGTAGCGTGATGATATATAGCCTATGTCCTTCCCCAGGTTAAAATCTATCTTCTTGCCAAATTTCATTAAGATCCGATCAGCCGTTTAGTCGTGAAAAGGTAACAAACAAACTTACTTTCGCATTTATAATATTAGTTAGGATTAGGATTTTCAACCTTAACTGCCTCGTTGGTTCATTGGTTGCAAGAGCGACTGCTGAGCATGAGGTCTTCCGTTCGATTCCCAGGTCAAAGTTTTATTGTGTTTTCCATCAAGAATTTCTCAGTAGCAGCCATGGAGTCTGGTTTTGTGCCCGGTTGATGGCAATAGGCTCACCCCCTATTAGATGGGACTTAAACATAACTGGTGAAATGTGAGTGTATTAGGTACACCTCTGCCTAACCCTTCGGAAGTTACAGGCGTGATATTATGTTATGGATGTTATTTTAAACATAAGTAAAATGGCGTCGTCTGAGAAGAAATTTTGATGGAAACTCAGGGGTCGAGATCTCTTTTAAGAGCATAATATATGCCTTACGTCCTTTCGTAAAAACTTTCAAGTTCTTATTTTCAGAAATGACTGAACCGATTTTCATGTAACCACATAGTTCATACGCATAAGCAGGATAGAAAAAAAAGATAATTGGAAATTTCTGTTTCTATGGATAATTTATATCGGTAATTTAGCTTTAACACGATTTCTCGAAAATGTATTCTTTTTATGCGTATGAAGTTTCATTAAAATCGGCTCAGTTATTTCGGAAAATACGGACTTGAAAATTTGTATGAAATGCCGTAACGCTCTTAAAGATACACACAAAGACAGAATAGAAAATATATACGTGTAATAAAATATAGGGTAATTTCTAACCGGGTGGCTAACCCGGTTAGAAATTACCAGCCAGGGTGAGTAAGTTTTGGAATAGGACCTATAGTATTTTCTAGATATTTGGTTATGATTAGGTCAGTCTTCAAACTTTGTTCGACAAAACTTTGTCTTAAGACAAACAACTTGGTAAAAACATGAGTAAAATTGGGATATTGTTTCTAAGAAAATGGTTGCCTCTGATTAGGATTCTGTACCAATCCTTATGAATTGGGTCAACCACGATATTGAATTTGGAGATTATTTTCTATTTAATAGTGTACAAGATTCATTCGATTGTAGTTACTTCCATAAAGAATATAAATAATGAAAATATAAATTGCGTTTCGAATATATAACAACAAAAATAATATCTCAATACGATTCGTGAATCGTACGCGAAATACGAGCTTTAGACGTAGAGTTGCGATAACCATCCCAATATACAATAAAATAAAAAATCCTTGAACTAAAAAAACTTACTACATGACACAAACACCAATCCTTTACATTCCATTATACACCATAAGATATTAAAACGTTTTCAACACTGTATAATAAGTCAAAATGGAAATAATCGTTCAGCACAAGGCAACTTGGCGTTCTGCCAGAGGTGCAACTAAGAGTTCGTTCTTTAAGGGAAATTATATATCGAGCCGCAAAAATTTTTATTTGGCGACAGAACCCTACCTATAATTTTATATGTAAGCCACGGGAAAATAATAAGGCTTCTAATAAATAAATAAATAAAATAATTCATCTTTTTACAACACCAATTAAATATTTTAAAGAAAGCGTCAAATACAGAGAAAATCAAATAATAATTTTACTTGTCTCCTTGATTTATACATTACCATCTAAATTACTAATTCACTCAACAACATTCACGGCTTCAACGTATGTTACTTTTAAAAATGTATTTCAGGCATCAACTCGAAAACTTAATTAATAACTTAATAATACATCGTATTCTTTGAACATGAAAATAGCAACTGTCACTGGCCGCTACCACCAATGAGAGAGAGAGCCCTATTCGATTAATGCGGGGAACGACTGGTTTCGTGTAGTCAAAAAAAGGATTGCCCTCTAGATTGTAGTTCTTTTATTAAGTTAAATTAAACACTATCACTCCTCGACATCGTAAAAAAGGCATTGCAGCATAGAGAACATAGGTTGCGCGAGCAAGCGAAGCGAACTCGGGCCTTGCGACACCCCAACTCGGATAGGTTAGTTTCTATGATTCGTATCAGGTTATTTTAAACCTTACAGACAGAAAATTAAGACCCTCGCACATCGTGGCTACGCTGACTAAACTTATCACAAAATAATGGTTTTTACCATGAACTTAGAACTTTAGGTGAATTTAAACACTATAAAGAGCCTATTCCACCCCAAAAAAAGTGCTACGATTGTCTTTTTTTATAATATTTAGTGGCTATAGTTCATTATTTGATGATTATTTTAGGTACATTTTATGACCAATAAATTATTGGCCGAGTTATGAATTTGTCATACATAACTAGGTTTTAAACGTACTAACGCCGACATCATATACAAGTTGTTGTTTTTAATCCTCGTCAAAATTCAGGAGGTTGTCTAAATGTCCTGTCTGTTATAAATAATCAATTTAAATAACGGTACCTAGTAAATTATTGATAAAGGTTGTTTTTTTGTTGTTGTTTAAATTTGTTAGTATTTCAGAATTGTAGCTGAACTGGGAACAAGAAATTATCGGATAAACGTTTCAGATCGTTTGTATGTGTTAAAGCGCGGTTATAGGGCGAAGATCAGACGGACTGCGTTTAAAACACAGGTGTTTCACACTTACCGATTTAAACAAAAAAGAATACCTACCCATTTTATTATTGATTCGGGTCGAGAACCATGCATCCTCGATAAATTAAAAGACGTAACTATACGTCTTTAAATTTGCCGAGGATGCAAAACAACAGCCTGAATTGATTTCCCAATATAAAATATATAATTTTAATTATAAAATGGCCCCAATAATTAACTCATCATCTGCCTAGCCTTTTCCCAAACTATCTTGGGGTCGGCTTCCAGTCTAACCGGATGCAGCTGAGTACCAGTATTTTACATGAAGCGACTGCGTATCTGACCTCCACAACCCAGTAACTGGGTAATACGATGCCCCTTGGTAAGACTGGATGTCAGACTTTTTGGCTTCTGACTACTCGTAACGACTGTCAAAGATCTACAAATGACAGCCGGGACCAACGGCTTAACGTGCTTTCCGAGGCACGGAGGAAACTCGGTATGTAATTATGGTCACCCATCCACGGACCAACCTCGGCAAGCACGGCTTAACCTTAAAGATCGACCCGGGCGGCTGATATTATTTAGCCACGAGCTCCTCCGCCCCAATAATTAACTAGGTACCGTAATTTAAATTGATTATTTGTGTGTTTTGTGACCACCTCCTGAATTTTTACGAGTATGCAAATCAAGACCTTGTGGTAAAAATCCCGTTTCAAGTGTTAATTATAACCTAATTCACTACGATACATCGGAGTCTCGCCAAGATTAAAACCTGGGGTTTATTTTAAGACTAACGACGCTTCGACGTGGTATTACGTAAAGTATTTCCGAAAATAGCCTTCGCGGAATGCGAATAATAGATCCTTTCCCCTTTCGACAAGTTATTACAATATTTTATTACTTGCCAATATAGCACAGTACTTCCTCCTACATCTATAAATAGATTTTTTTCCCCGTACTAGCAAGGTTCTTTAGAAATTGTATTAAAATGAATGAACGTGAGTCGATCGCGAAGAGCGGTGTGAATGACTGAGCGATATTTTTTCATTAATCACTATACATTAGTGAGTGAACTAAAATTCTGACGGATAGTTCCAAGGAACTTTAGTTTTACCTTGAATGAATTTGCTTTCATATCGGTTTAGTTATTTTTACAAAAAAAAAACTGTATAGCGAGGTTACGTTAATTTTAAATTGATAGCTAATAGAAAAAAGAAAATCGATTATTTTAGAACGTACTTATTTGCTATATCAAGTACCTTCAATATAATCAATCATTTATTTGCATTCTATTATGTGTGAGTTAGGTTATAAATGGCAAATATAATAAGTCCAAAACATAAAAAGTCTAAAAATATTTTTACTAGCTGCTGCACGCGACTTTGTTCGAGTGGAAATTTTTATGGGGTATAAAAAATAGATGTTGGCCGATTCTCAGACCTACCCAATATGCACACAAAATTGCATACAAATTGGTTTAGCCGTTTCGGGAGAGTTTGGTAACAAACACCGCGACACGAGAATTTTATATAATGGAAGAAGATTACCAAAAGTTAATCGAATCGAGTGAATCGGTTTCTTCCAGGCAAGCGTGCTCCACCCTAGGCCGCATCATCGCTTGACATCAGGTGAGTTGCGGCCAAATTGCGTTTCGCCAAATTAGAATAAAAAAAAAAAAAAATTGTCATTACCAAATGCTTTTTTCTCACACTCAATACTCATTGAATTTTTAAAACTTCGCAGCGTAATGCCAACATTTTGTAAGCAAGAAAAGTAGAACGAAGTTTTTCCGGCAATGTGCGTAAAAAGATGGAGGTACTCGTATATTTTGGATATATTCGGGCAAGTTGTGCTGAAAAAAAAACCGGCCAAGTGCGAGTCGGACTCGCGCACCGAGGGTTCCGTACAAACCAAAATTACTGAACAGAATAAATAAAAATATGTGATCTTACAAAAAATTTAAGGTGTTCGTAATTTTTCCTTTATATGTGCTATAAAACATTGCTTCATGCCAAATTTCAAGATTCTAGGTCGACTGGAAGTACCCTTTAGGTTTTGATTCCCTTGCAAGTGGTTGCGAGTTTGAAAATATGTGGCTTAAATTGCTGTTTCTTTTGATTGCGTTGACATAGAAGTTTGATTTTGTTACAGCTTAAAGGTATTATAGACTTAAGTATTTGATATGCATTTCAATTTAATACCTCTGCGCGTTCATGAGGAAAGGATTAGTAAGTTTAAAATTATTAAAATTATTTTTATAATATGATGTAACTAAAGATTACGGTTTTCGCAATTTTTTTCCTTTATCTGTGCTCTAAGACGTTGCTTCGTACCAACTTTCAAGATTCTGAGTTCACGGGAAGTACCCTGTAGGTTTTGATTCCCTTGCGAGTGTCGAAAATTTGCGGCATAAACGGCTGTATCTTTTGATTGCGTTGGCTTAGAATTTTAATTTTTTCACAGCTCCAAGGGACAGTAGACTTGAGTATTTGATATAAATTCCAGCTTGATACCTCCACGCGTTCCTAAGAAAAGGGGTCTTGACAGACAGACAAACGGACAACAAAGTGATCCTATAAGGGTTCCGTTTTTCCCTTTCAAGGTACGGAACCCTAAAAATATCAAGATTGAGGTTTTTTTTTGGTTCTTACTTATCAGCGGATATCTTCGCTAAAACTAAAGCTAAAGTTACATATTTATTTGAAACTTTAGGCTAACCAATACGTTTCATGTACAATCAGAAGACAAAAACTATTATTTGTTTTATTTTTTATTATTTTTTTGTAATTTTGTTCAGTTTTATTACTATTACGTAAAAAAATATCGTTAGAGAATAATACAAAGTCTACCACTTCGCAATTACCAGGACCCCAGCTCGCAAAAGGGATACCGTTTCAAAAATCCTCAAACATATATTGTATTCGTGGGATAATCCACTGCGGCATTCTCTACACCGCGTAATAAACGATAATTCAAATGAATATGCTAAAATTATTCACATTTTTTGTGCTCTGGCCTTACGAGGATTTTGAATTTTTATGAGCAGACGTGAAAATAACGTGAGAACGCACAAATACGAAAATGCGCAACATTAAAATATGAAAGAAGTAATTATAATAATATTTTATTGGTCCTCTTGGAATATTTTACAGAATTGCGAAGCAGCACTTGAGTATTTTGCATTAATGCCGTAGAAGGTGGAAAGCGCATGCGATGTGTATAAAGATCGCCGTTTGTCCCCGCTTTTCTCTATCTTGCTCGCTGGGGACTTGCTATGAAAATGTGGAAGCATGAGTATAAATTCACATCGTATTGCTTCCCATTACGGTCGCACGCTTCGGGTCTGTTCGTACTTTGTCGTGTGTTTCCGCTTAATTCTTTCGCTCTTGCGTCATTGACTCTCATACGTGATAAGAGTGATACTGGTTGTATCGCAATTGTCGATTGTCGACTGTTTTTTACTTTAACTAGAACTTTATCTATATCAGGAAACAAAACAGTGATGTATTTCGGTCGTAGAAAAAAAAGTTTTGTCTGTTTCTCTCACGAACGCGTGGCGTTACCGTAACAAATACAAATTTCGTATGATTTTTAATTCAAATATCATTCGAATTTTGTATTTTATTAATTAGCGATCTCTTTTTACCCCCAAATATCTATCACTCATATTTAAATCTTATAACCAAGTTTATATAGTTTGCGAACTAATAAAATATTATTTGATTCGAAAAGAATATTTCAAAATCGTTTGACACGTTGTCAGGCCTACTCCACGTGTTCGTGCTAGGTCTAAAGGTTTCCAAATTTCTGAATTTAAACAACTTAGGTCATGCGACTTTGTTGCTGTATTTGATAGATATGTCTTCACTTACTTCAGCTTCCGCACACTCTAACTAAGCAGTAAGGAGTCTAAGGAGGTACCCATACCACCAAGAAGATTATACAATTTTGTTCCGTGATTTATGTAAACTTTTCTAGTGGCCTCTGGATGAAGCCATATGCGAAGTGAAAACAGCTTAACGGCTAAGACGTTTACTGGCGATCGTCAGTTCATGTCTACCGGTTCAGTGATTGTGGTTAACCCACTTAAGGAATAAGCATAAATCTTTGTGGGTAAAATAGAAATCGTGTCTTTTGTCTACACTACAACGATATTTAAATGTACTTACAATAGATGCTTTTGGAAATGATCTTCAGAAACTTTGAATGGGAAAATCAGGGTTTAAATATCGACGGCTGCACACTAACACACTTAAGATTTGCCGATGATATTGTGTTATTCGCAAAAACGCCAGGAAACCTAAACATAATGCTAAACGAACTTTGCATATGAGAGTGAAAAAGTAGGACTAAAATTAAATCCTGAAAAAAGCCAAAGTAATGACCAATGGACGTAAAAGCAGCATAAATGTAGGCGATACACAAATTAATTATGTTGAAGAATATATATACCTCGGACAACTGATATCACCTACAGAAAACATAAACAAATAAACCGAAAGTAGGATAGCAAACAGTTGGAAAAGGTATTGAGGTCTAAGGGAAGTAATGAAAGACAGAAATCAACATATAGCAACCAAGAGCAAACTATTTAACGTATGCATCTTACCAATTTTAATGTATGGAAGCCAAACATGGGCCATAACAAAAAACATATCCAATAAAATTCCCATTTCCCAACGAGCAATGGAGAGAAGTATGTTAGGAGTATAGAGAGGAGATAGAATAAGAAACATCAGCATTAGGAGAAAGACCAAGATACAGGACGCAACCCTATAAATAAAAAGTCTCCAATGGAAATGGTCGGGCCACATGATCGGGGGAAAGGACAAGTGGAGCAAAATAGTTACACAATGGTTTACCCAAGGGAAGGTAAAAGGAAAAGAGGTAGACAACAAAAAAGATGGGACGATGAAATCATGCAAGTTGCAGGCATAACATGGAGTAGAGCGGCTAGAGAGAGACCAGAATGGAGTAGGTTGGAGGAGGCCTTAGCCAACTGGCAAACGGACTTGCAGAAAGTAAGGAAGCACCAAATACGCGAATTATTTTAAGTTTGTAAAACAAATAAATGATGAAAACAGTGTAGTAATGTATGAAACGTAATTGTATCTATGGTCCGAATAAAAGGCTTTATTATAATTATATTACAATAGATGCGCCATAGCAGTGATAACCTAGACAGTGGTGTGACAGTTGTGACTGTCGGACTGCTAGTCAAAGGTCTTAAGTTCGTACCTAAAGCACCTCTGATTTTTCGGATTCATGTGCGCATTGTGTAAATATCATTGTGAGATATCTCTCGAGAGCACGGAAAGCCAAGTCAGAGGCCCAAGGGGGTATAAAAACTCTACCACCAGATTAGATACTAACCACACGATAAATAAGAAGATAGATGCGTTAGCAACTAGTTAATGTCAGAAAAAGTGTAACGTGCGTGACAGACATAGTAATTATGCCATTTTGCTATAAAGGCCTCACTGAGTTCAGTTTTTCTATGACATTTAGCTTTTGTTTTTTTTTTTAGATATAGTATACCTTGCCTTTTTGAATATTATAGCTATTTCGGGTCTCGACGGTTGAGAGAATTAAGTACAGACGCCAGCAAATCAAGCTACAACAATCTTACAAATTTCTTAAATAGATTTTCAATCTTATCGTTAGAGAATTAGGTTCAAGGTTGATTGGGAAAATTTGACAGTTTCGGGTAGTACGAACGTACGTGTACCCATGAATTTAGGACAAACGAAATTCCTAGTATAGGTTTTGTAAGTAATCTTGTTTCCGATCTCATCTCACGTCCAAACATTTTCGATTCTCTCAAAAAATCTTATCTCGCTCGTAATCTTGACGACCATTCTTTGTACAGTATGCGCCACAGATCTTTGTATCAGTGAAGTTAGCTACGGCTAGTTTTTTGTGTAAATTTCTTTCTAAATTTAAATAAATAGAATATCAAAGCTAAACTAAAATTTTTTCTTGCATGTGTTGCCAACTTGTAATTTAACAGTTACTCTAAGTACTTACAAGATAATCAATATACTTAAGCCACTGGCTAAGTTAAATTTTCTTCTCTCTCTCTTTCTCTCTGTCTCTTTACTTCGATTGCTCAGGCCCCTTATTTTTATAGTACATAATAAAAAATACTTCCAGGCTAGGATACAAAATGCAACATCATAAAGATAATGCACATGCAAATTGCGACAAACCTTTGATCTTACCAAGTACCATCGTAGGTTAGATTTCGTTGCATGTTGCAGCTAACTTCACGATGCCAAGAGATGCCACCAGCACATCAACCTAAACTTTTTATGGAATTGTTAATTTTTTTAATGTCATTGTTTAATTTATTAGTGATTTTATAACATTTTAATGTAACAAAGAACTCGTTTTTTTTACTAACACAAGTTATGGACCAATGTCAGAAATAAAACGATTTTATTTTTATTTAAACAATCTGTCAGATTTTTCTAAAATAGATTTTCAACTTTATCGTTAAAGAATCAGGTTCAATATTGATTGGGAAAATTTTACAGTTCGGGTAACTTAATGTCTGGCGTCTGTACGTTACCCTTTCTCGGCCATGTGTCAACATTGCGCAGGGTCCGAGTCGTCACTCTAAAGCCTTTACGACTGGCCAAGTCAGTTATGTGCCACTATAAAACTCGCCTTGAGAAAACAGAAAAATTTCCTTCGGTAAAAGGAATTTTACAGTTTACGACGAACGCGGTCTATTAAAGGGCTCTCGGAGAATATTTTTTTTTTATGATAGAACGTTATTTTTTTAGTATATGGGTTGAGTGATCCGTGGGAAGTTGGTTTCCTATAATCCGTATTTTTTACATTATGTTCTATTTTGACATCTTGAAACTGTTTCGAGCACTTTATGCTCTTTTTAACCGACTATCAGAGCTACAATGTTTACGGCTAATAGCGCTCATTTTATTTCTAAATTGTACCATTTAATCCTAAATCAATCCTAATAAAACTATAACTAATGCGAGTAGTATTAGTTCACCATCTGCTTAGCCTTTTCCCAATTAGTTGGGGTCGTCTTCCAGTCTAACGGAATGCAGCTGAATAAGCAATAATTTAGTATTGGTTTTTAACAGGTATAGATACCTATCTTATTTTAACAAAGAAACCCGTAAAAAAATTAACACGGATAGCAACCACAGAAGTAAAGTATAAATCTCAAAAACACACGTACATGACGAAGAGACACAGAAAACTTTGTTGATAAAACAAAGCTTTTAAGTCGACCTCGTAAGTATACACATGTGACATTACTTCGGAAACAAAAGTAAGACATAGAAAGGTGTGTAAATGTGTAACGTTTTACTTCTAAAGTATGTAATTAATACGACAAAGTACAGTTAAGTCTAACTGTCAAAACATGATGGAAGTGTTGCCATATCAATTTTCTAAATGTGAGATATATGAGAGAAAAGAACAGTCCATTTATAAATTAAATGTGTGTGGCTTTGTCAATTTCAACGCTTCATACTGTAATAAGGAGTGGAAAGTTTCTCTATTTCAAAATAATCATTGTTTTTTGACATATGATATACCTACCATTAAACTAGAACATCAGTGAATATGGCATTTTCATCCTAGTTTATTGTAAAAAACATAAACTTTACATTGGTAAGACTGGATTTCAGACTTTCGGGCTACTGACTACCCGTAACAACTGTCAAAGATCTACAAATGACAGCCGGGACCAACGGCTTAACTTGCTCTCCTAGGCACCGGAAAGTCGGTATGTAATGGGTCACCCATCCACGGACCAACCTTGGCAAGCACGGCTTAACCTAACTATCGATTTGCAGAGGGCCTTATTAAAGATAGTGGTTTATTAACCAAGCAACATTTTCCATTCCTGTAATTAAGTAAAATAAACTGCACTGTAGAGCAAGAATATTTACCGTAGCATTTTGTCGTAACCGTGTTTCATGGTCTTCCAACTACCTGACAACTATAAAAACGAAGTCAGTTTTAATGTCACAAGTTTACCTTACATTAGTAGATATTAAAAGGAAAGATGTAATCTTTATGAACTATACATTATTTTTTGCAGTTACTTTACTTTTGAGTAAATTATGGTTTTTTTTTCTTATCATCACAATCAGTTTAAAATGTTCCCACTGCTGGGACGCAGGCATCCTATGCATGAGACGGAGTGTGCTGTAAACCACCACGCAGGTTCAGCACGGTACATTCTGAAAACAGTTTTATTTGAGAACCAAACTTAAAACAAAATACAAACCGATATAGGATCATCGCGCACAAAATTACTACTCTCCAAAATAGCTGACGCATATCTGCACCACGTAATGAACAGCTCCACATTAATGAGCCAGCAAATTAACGAGGACAAATGACTGACGTAATACGTAACCAAATAGAATCTACATACACAAACGCTTTGGTCTCGTAAGTACGTAACATCAGTAACAGAACCCCTAGGGAGTAACCGGGCGAAGGATGTGAAAGCTTGTCGATAAAACCGACATTTTATACCCTGATATCTCAGGATACTCCACCGATTTTATACGTCCATATTGCTAAACATCGTTCTTACCCGGTAAAAACCTGCACTAAAAAGGCTCATTTTTGGGTGTACTCTGTAATGCCTTTAGCCCGCTCATGTATTTTTGCTGGCGAACATTTTGTAGGTCAACTTGAAATTACGATACTTGCTGGTAAACTGCAGTAGATAGGCGCGATCTCCAATTGAGAAATGTTAGTCCAAAATATACCGCGGTTTTACATTTTCTGGTGGAATGGTTTTGGCTAGAACTTACTTTATTATTAAAGATCAGTATGATAGTATGCGCTACTTTTGCGGCTCAACCAATATAATACTTTGCTAAATTTAAATAAAAATAAATATTTTCGATATTGTCCTAAAAAATAACAATGTTTTCTATCAAACTTCAAAACCTATTGCTTGCTTTCCACATATACAATAGAGGACTGGCTCTTTCTTTTGCCAATTAATTAGCATTGTCGTTCAACGTGGCAATTCTGCCACGTTTCCGGGTGACAGCGATGTGGTGAAGTAGTAAGTAGTTTATTTTATATAAATTAGTTTTTTGAGTAAACATTTAATTTTAATTATACTAAAGTAGCATTAATTCAATGATGTATTAATTAATTAATCATAAATCTAACTGATAAAAAAGCCTTAATTAAAATAATTAAACATCCATCTTTCTTCATCCAATAGCAGTCAATCCCCATTTCCGACTCTCAACATTTAGAGACAACACTCAAATTCAACTGCAGCTAAATTTTAACAGCGTCAGTAACCATTAGGCGGGTCAATTTTGTCCCCAGTGTCCGTAAATAGGCGTTTATAGTGCCGGACAAGGAACTAACGGTTGCTCATAATACCGTATGGCGGGGTCACTGGCTATGATAATTGAATTAGTCTAGGACACGCGAGCGACTGGGCAACAAAGCGTTCTTCCTATCCTTTCGTCCGTCCAATCGGATTATTCGCGCGGATTTGAACTCGTGTCCCATATATTGACTCGAGTGCTTGGAGGAAAGGCATGTTTAATCATGCTGGTCTTTTGTTTTTATTTTTTTATTTAAAATATGGCGGTTCATTGGCTTTGAGTTCTACCCTACATAGATTACATATTATAAAGTCATATTCTATATTTAGATTTCATGCATTAATGACTCTTCGAGCTAGTAGATATGTAGTTAGAGTTACTTGATTTTTTGCTGGTAATTTTGGTGTTTGAGGTGGAATTCGATTCAGTTTTGTATGATTAATTCAGGTGCGGACAAAAAGTGGGACTAAAATCAAGTTAAACTGCCTTGCCTCTTCTTCTTTTGAAACTCCACGTTACACCGGGCTAGCTCGAGGCGAAACTCGACGCTCAATCGACTGTAGCTTTAAAACCGTCTTCAAACATATAAATTACAATTATTAGCAAAAAAAATCAGCTTAATATTATGTGTAGGTAAGTATTAATATTACAAAGAGGACCATCTGTTTCTAAGTTAGTATGTAAGGCGTAATCTTCGGAATTCCTGATCCAATTCTGAAAAGCCTTTCACTAACGGGGTTTCGTGGGTAAATTCCCTTATATAACGGGCAATTAAAAGCTAGTGTTCAGTAAAAAACCTTTGAACAGACACAACGAACCACAGTAACAAGTTTTTTTTATTTATCTGTTTCAATATATCACTTTAATTTAACTCAAAATGGGAATAAAACTATAAAAGGAATAAAGCGTTCATTTTGGTGCTTAATTGAAACTTGATAATTACCATTGTAGATAATTGAGTCCTTTTAAGAATATAATTAATATAATTACCAATACCGCCCTCAATTTACATTTTCATTTTGCGTTGTTGATGAAATCATTATAGTACAAATAAAAAATGCAAATATACAATTGGCAATTATACTTTTTATTTGTACAATAATTTCGATGGACACGAGGACCATAGCGAGAAACTTTTCAGTTTTTCCATAATGAATATAAAAACAATAAATAATAGTTTACAAAAAAAAAAACTAAAAAACACGATTTTTATAGAAAACCTAACTAAAAATAGAAAATTTTGAATACATTTAAATTAAGAAAAATAGCGTGGTAGAACTCAATGTAACGCACTCAAAACATTGTTCTGATGGACGGATTGAATAGTACGGGGGTCGTGGAGGTGTTTAAAGTAAAAATCTTACATTAAAAACTTGTAAAAAAATACTTGTCAAAAAGTTGGAACTTTGACCCCTTTTATCTCCGTAACTAGAAGGTTCCCAGGTATGGTGTAGAACAAAAAAATGATCGCAATGACAGGGAGAACCAGTGCCTTTCGGCTTCGTTAAGAGGTGTTTTACACCCTTTATAGGGTTGTGCAAAGTGTTATTGTGTTTTTTTTTTCAATTAGGAATTAGTAGCATCCAAATAGTTTAAATATTATTCCGGTTATTGACAATAGGTCCTACCCGTATTACATGGGCATATTCATAATTGGCAAAATATTGTACTACTATTAGGTACACCTTTGCTTATCCCTATGGGGATTACAGGCATGATGTACCGTTATGTTAGGTAAATGAATATCGTGACAGAAATCAATATTTAGGCTTTTAATCCAAGCCGGTTATTTTCCCACTAAGGGATAAAGGTCTTTTCTTGTAAAGAAGACCGATATTTTAGTCTCAATTTAGTATGACTGTTCTTGAATTATCCTACACTGACAAATAATTTTCATTTTTCCCATTTTTAATTTAGGATTTAAGTCGGCTTCCAAAACTACGTTATTTTGAGTAAGGATAACTTAATTCAGTTACAAATCGAGGTTCAAAACTGGAAATCGTTCTTGACTAAAGGTCTAACAAAAGTCTAATATAGCAGTAAAATACTCCAGTACAAGTTTTAATACCAAGCCCTGTTTCGTAATTGAAATCCTTTTAGCTATAATTAATTAAAAGTAAGTACTAATTTTCCACGTTCGTTGAAAGAACAAGTTTTATAATTGAATCAGCAAGAAAGAAAGAAACTTTGTACTTATGAAACGATACAATTAAGAGTCGCTACAAGATCTTTTCAGACTTGAGATCTAATTCAGTTCTTTAGAACCTTTTGAGATCTAATTATTCTCAGAGAGAAAATTTTGGTAGGTAGGTTACTAATTATTTCTTTGTTATCTTGTACGTGATAACGTGATAGAAGTGGAAATTGGGTTTCCTTGCAATATTTAATCCTAATCCATACTTCCATAATAATATTATAAATGCGAAAGTCACTCTGTTTGTTTGTTACCTTTTCACGACTAAACGGCTGATCGGATCGTAATGAAATTTGGCAAGAAGATAGATTTCAACCTTGGAAAGGATATAGGCTATATATCATCACGCTACGACCAATAGGATCGGAGCAGCAATGAAAAATGTTGCGAAAACGGGGAAAATTTGACGCAGACGAAGTTGCGCGGGACAGCTAGTAATATTATAAATGCGAAAGTCTGTGACGATTCATGGATGTTTGTTACTATTTCACGCAAAAACTACTGAATGAATCTGGAAGAAATTTGGCAGAAGGATAGATAATAGTCTAGAATAGCAAATAGGATACTTTTTATTCCGGTAGAACGATCCCGTGGGACAATTATCGAACAAAACGCGGCCGAAACCGTGGGCCTTATTGGCCACAATTTCGTCGAGTAAGAAGCCAATGAATATTTTGTAATAAATGTCGATAGTTTGTCTATAAATGTTCAGTACATTAGGTCATCGATCATGTATTTTGAAACCGGTTCACTTACAACAAAATTACTAAGAAGCGAAATTGAATCTTCTAAAATCTACAGGAAAGCTCGCACAAATAGAATGTGAGACAAAGTCAATATCTACATTTCTTTCGACGTATCATCTGCAAAAACAAACATATCCCTCTGACGGCACACGTAAAAGAAACTGAATCATATTTCTCGTTTCGTGCCCTGACGTTCATGGCTTCCGATATTACGTGATCTGTGCCTCCCGAATACCATAAACCCAATATTACGGCACGAAATCAAGCAAACTTGGCAATACCAAGTTCGAATCTCTTTGTACAGTTAAACAAAGAGGTAGGTGTACACTCATAAGCAGTAATACGAAAATGAATATCAAAAGGGACTTTGTCTTGGAATATTTTGTTGGCGGTTTGAGATAATTAAGTCCTATTTTGTAATTGTAAAGGTTTCAAATGCTGTCTCCGTTAAGATTACACTTATTACCTAATACTTTTAAAATTAGCTAAATGTTTATGTTACGCTGAATATTCTTAATGTTGTGAACTTTAAGATTCACCGGTGTTCGCTCATACTAACTCGGGAAAATCTTCGTGTACTGCTGGTTTTAAAATGTTTAAAATGGGCTTCATAACTTTTAAGTTAAGGTTTTTAAATGTTTAAAATCCCATTAATCTGTTAAAAACAGCTGCAAATTTTATGCCGGTATACATATATGTTTGCTTGACTGTAGTTGCACTGTATTTGATACCACACCCGCTAAAGAATCACTTAAGGACAAGCGAACTTTACACAACGGAGTTTCTGAAAATGATGAAGTGCTTTTAAAAGTTGGTTAAGTGGTAGAATCTTTTCGCGCTTAGATTTTATGGTGGATTACGTCAGATGTATCAGTTGAGCTTGCACTTTGTTCTTACACTTAAGAGTTTAGAAGATGTAGTACGTGTTATTTCCACGTGGGGTGGGGTCTTAAAGCTATCGAACCTGACCTGATCATTCAAAGTTATGCTCCTCTTTTATTTATTTTATTTAAATATGGCGCCATAGATTTTTTGTACTGCGTCGTGGGTCGAGTGGTCATATGCGCTACTGCTACGCAAGAGGTCTTAGGTTCCGTTCCCACTTTGGGCCAAGTATTATAAGGTTTTACTCAGTAGCTGACTGGAGTCCGAAATTGAGTCCTGTTGATGAGTTGGCTCGCCCCCTGTGGGTACTAAAGGTGTACCTCTGGGAATACTTCGTGGATTACAACCGTGATGTTTTGTTTGTATATTTTTTTTTATTAATACCAATTCGATAGGTTCTGTTAATAAGTTAATGGACAAACTATACAACGTGTAACAAAAGGGTATATGCATACTTAGGGGCCAGATCATCCAACTGAACATGTTTCTCTATCGGACAAATATCAGCTGCCCCATACATCTGGGTTGAATAAGTATAATAATAAGATAATATCATTTAGATAATATAATTTATTTATTAAAAAAGTATTACAAAAAGTTTACATTTAGGCACAGTAGTATTTTTCTCATACAATGGTATAAATAGTACTTATAAGTAAACTATAACTAAAACATATTCAAAAGTCGCAAGTGATGTTATTTCAATTCAGATGTTTGGTAGCGACCTATAGGTATATATATATAGGTAGTATTGAAATTTTGTATGGGGCAGCAGATAATTTTTCCGCTATTACAATGTTTGTCCGATGGAGAAACATGTCAAGTTTGATGGTCTGTACCACAGCCCTAATTATGTACATTCCCTTTTTGTTACACGTTGTATAAGCAACGAAATGTGGCGACAAAATGCAGGGTTATTATTCAGCTCGTAAAATTCACTGAAGATTCCAAGCTTCTCATTGCTACCATGTACGATTCACGATCATAAACATTTTCGTAGTTAAATCTTAAAAGCGGCGGAGGTTTGCAACATTTTATATGCCCCATATTTCCACAGCAACCATTTATTAAATAATAAAACTTAGTTACGTACTAAATTTCTAGTTTTAAAGGAAATATCAACGCTTTTCTACAGTAAAACTGTCGCCTGTCATTTGTTTTCAACCATTTTGCAACAGCATACAGCAATTAAGAAACTACCAATACAAAATTAAATAAAACTTGCAGGAAAGAAAATACAAGGAGTTTCAAACTTTCGTAGTTCGAAATCGTGGAAATTTTTGAACTGGGCAAAGTGAGTTTATCTTGAAAGCAGCTGACGTCTTAAGAAAGAAAATAACTTCCATTTTGAAGCGAGTATAATAGAATGTAGTTTGCATAGTAATGTAAGTACTTATTTAGCTGATCTATTTGGTTGTTATTTGTCGAGGTATAGGTCACTGTTTAGTCACTTTCCTTAAAAAGGGTACTCAAATTTTCATCTTTATCGTGTGGGTAGTGGCAGACTTGAGCAAAGCAAGTGATAATTATACAACACCCTCATGTATCCGAAAAAGCAGCATGCGTGGCTTGGGATCGAACTACGGACCTATTACTTGGCAGTCCGACGATCACACCATTAGGCTATCATATGCTTATTGCTGCTTGTGGTAGTCTAGTAAATGCTGCCCTGCATTCTGCTGACACAAAATTACATACAGTAAAAACTTTTGTACTTAAAGTTCCTGACTTTTCAGATGGCTTCAGCTTTTCTCTTCGAAAGTAATCGTATAGGATACGTCGGTGTTAAATGTGTTATTGTATTTACTTGTTAGGGGCTATAGCAGACACTAAACTTTTGAGGACTACTCTTTTTTACGTTTGGGAAATCATCAAATGATTCCGTCTCTGGGCGGAGCGGAAGGGAGTGTCAGACTTGTACTGACTAAAACCCATCCATGTTCCTTCTTAGCCCTTTCTGTTCCAAGGCCACGGTATTTCTTTCGAACAATCCCGCAGTCCTGGCAGGCATCGGTCCTCTCAGACTACTGACATCACCTTGAGGCACGCGTGGTACACAAACGCGCCGTCGACACGGCTTGTTGTCAGAAGATGGACGGACGGTGAGCTAGCCCATTACTCACCGTCCACAGACCCGCTAACGCAAGAACTTTAGCTGGACAAATACCGAAAATTCCACTAGCTTTAGGAGATAATAAACCACTTTACCAATAGATCTGCTAGGGTGACGCGATCGCGATCTTTTAGGAACCCTTCGTAGGTCTAGTGGTGCCAAGCGCGACTTATGAGAATGAAGACTTGGGTTCGATTCCCGAGACGGGCAAAGTGTTGTTGGGATTTTACATCTGGATATGTGTCGCGTTCATGTCAATAGGCCCGCCTCCTATTACATAGGACTTAAACATAACTGGCGAAATGTGGGTGTACTAATGAGGACTCCTCTGCCCAACCCTTCGGAGATTACAGCCACGACGTTATGTATACTCTTATCAATCACGGTCGGTGATTTGGTGATTGTATAGCGCGTTTTAGCTGCTCTTTGAGTCTGGTTTGCGGTCGCACTTTGTCAGTTACTGTTTTGAGTTTCCGAAAACTGGTATGAAAAGTAAGTTAGGTCTACTATGGCTTTATGGAATTTGAAAGTCCACTTATTATTCCATTTCTTGATAGATTAAGGGGAGTGTCTTTTCACGATCAAGATAAAATGGGTTAATCTTTACTTAATATTATAAAGCTGAAGAGTTTGTTTGCTTGAACGCGCTAATCTCAGGAACTGCTGATCGGATTTGAAAAAATATTATAGTGTTAGATAGCCCATTTATTAAGGAAGGCTATAGGCTAACTATCATGCATATCACGCTACGACCTATAGGAGCGGAGCAGCAATGAAAAATGTTGCGAAAACCAACAAAATGAGATGCAGACGAAGTTGCCCGGGACAGCTAGTCTTTTATATTCACCGTTTCACTGTTATGACGGCTTATTGCTTAGTTAGCTTTGCTTTAAAGAAATTGTAATGGACTCATTAGCTTGCACGCGATTTTCTTCTATTTAATGTTTATTTTTTTAGTTTCCTTTGCTTATCCAAGACAAGTCAGTTCAGTTTGTATGTGGCAACTTGTAATTTTCTTTTCCATCAATTATTGAAATTGGCATAATGATTGTCTAGTAATGGCATCGTTTTAAATTGAAAGAACAAATTTGTTGGGTATTTGGTATCTTCTTTGCGGTGCGAATATGGCTGGATATCGCACAAGATAGAAAGGTTTAGAAGAAGAAGGGGAGATCTCTGCCTAGCAATGGGACAAATAAGATCCTAACAAAATAAAAAATCCTACTTGGTTATTCAGAAAAACAGGTAATGAAGGGAACTCATCATTATCTGCCTAGCCTTTTTCCAAACTATCTTGTGGTCGGCTTCCAGTATAACTGGATGCAGCTGTGTACCAGTATTTTACATGAAGCGACTGCCTATCTGACCTCCACAACCCAGTAACTGGATAATACAATACCCCTTGATAAGCCTGGATGTCAGAATTTTGGCTTCTGACTACTCGTTACGACTGTCAAAGATCTACAAATGACAGTCGGGACCAATGGCTTAACGTGCTTTCCAAGAAACGGAGGAAACTCGGTATGTAATTATGGTCACCCATCCACGGACCACCCTCGGCAAGCACGGCTGGACCTTAAAGATCGATCCATGTGTAACGAAGGACACTGACTTATAAATAATCCAAAAATATACATTGTTGGTAAAAAAAGTCACATTTTAATTCGATAAACTTGATTCAACGTATAACGAGTTCAATAAAAGTAGTAGTTCTTTGATTGAATAACTTTTCTTTGATCAAATCAGTAACTTACGATTCTTTGCGTACAACGTAGCAATGAATTACGGTCTACCTTTATGTGTGGTTACATAATACATGAATATGCTGAATGGATTGGTTTTCTCTTATGTAATGTCCAAGGACACATGGAATGTATTGAAGCTGAGTTGAATTACTTTAGGAAAAAATATGTTGAGTGCTGCTGAGGTTATTTGGGTACCTTTGCCGGTGGCGAATTTATTATTAAATGTAAGTGGAAATCCTGAACTATTTTTATCGAATAATAATACAGGCTGTTGTTTTGCATCCTGGTCAAATTCAAGAAGGTAACTTTGCTAACTATTCTCGATCCAAATCAATAATAAAATGGGTAGGCCATTTTTTTTTCTTATTTACTCAAATCGGTAATTGCACCCGTGTTTTAAACGCAGCCCGCCCGTCTGATCCTCGCCCTATAGCCGCGCTTTCACACATACAAACAATCTCAAACGTTTATTAGATAATTTCTTATCCCCTAAACCACGTTAAAGGGGTTTTTCTGATAATACTGACAAACTTAAACAACCAAAAACATCAGTGTAAATAATTAACTAGGTACCGTAATTTAAATTGATTATTTATGCCTTTTGTGACAACCTCCTAAATTTTCACGAGGATGCAAAACAACGTGTCTCCACGGGACATTAGGCTTGCCACACGCCACACCGCACTCACCGATTGCAATAAGCCTTACGTTCGTTTGTAGGAGTCCTTATTTGCTTCTTTGTTGCATTTTAATATGAAAATGTTTATTGACGTGTTATTTTAAAAGCCGAAATGTATATTAATGTCTCTTTGGTTTGTTTTATGAATAATTGGCAAATTATTTATTTTGTTTCTGTTAACTTTTGTTTCGTGTTAATATGCGAATGTTATTCTTGTTTTATTTGTGAGTAAAATATTATTTCGTGTTATTATATTGTAAAAATATTCGATGTTATTTAATTCACATGTTGAAGGAAAATCAATGTGGACAATAGGGGATCGGACTGGGTAAAGAAAACGACATTTGTCCGTCAGACAGGTAATACAAAAATATTAGACTCGTATTTTTTGTTTTATCAAAATATCACTTAGTTAGAACTCATTAAAGTTGGAGAGTGGGGGCTTACTACGCCACAAGTAGGTATAAAACTTACCTACATGTGACGTCATGCGCCATTTCAACTCAATGTATCTCCGTAATTTTATGACCACGTGAAAAAAGAAAAAATACGTGTCCAATACTTTTCAATAAACTACCCGACGGACAAAGAAAAAAAATAGTATTATCCCCTATTCCTATTTAGTAACGTAATTTAGAGCGTTTCTTGGCCAGTTCTTTTTTATAGGACGTTTATTATAAAACTAGGTAGCTTAGTAAAATTGTAAGTAAATTATAAACTGACGCTTTCGTGTTGTGGCTTCATTTGTTTTAGTTTATTAGTTTACTTATGATATCGCCATAGTAACGAATGTGTCTTGATTGCAAACTCGCATGACAGTTATTTTAAGTTACGTCTAAACTACACGGAACAAGAATTTGCCTATTTCTGTTAATAATTTGGCTTGTGACTTTAAGATCTTTTAACTAGCTGCGGGACTGTTCGAACGATATACCGTCACGTGGCCCTGGAACACAAAGGGCTAAGAAGGAACATGGATGGGTTTTAGTCAGTACAAGTCTGACACTCCCTTCCGCTCCGCCCCGAGCGAGAGGAGTCATTTGATGATTTCCGATCCGAAAAACAAAAAGATCCATTAACTAAATTACCTCAGTCTCTACTCCAAAAAGTTCTCGTAAAAATAAGCCTGAACAGTTTCAATCAGATAGCTAATAATGGGTGTAAAAATATCCTTAAGAACGTTGACATCTTACGACATTTAATACAAACTTTCAAGACTTATTTTCCGAACTGACTGAACAGATTTTAGTGAAACTCAATACGCATAAGCAAGATACACAGGTCTAAAAAGTTACTATATTACATTTTCGAGAAATAGAGTTAGGTACAGCTAAATTAGACCGAGTATCTATGGAAACAGAAATTTACAATTGTCTTTTTTTAGCAACTTTATAGACTTTACATAGTTCTATAAAGTTACTATAGTCCTACTTATGCGTATGTTCGTTTTAAAAGTTAGTTTCATTAAAATCGGTTCAGTCATTTCGGAAAATAAGGACTTGAAAGTTAGAATAAAATGTGGTAAGGCGTAAACGCTCTAACGAAGCCAAAAGGCTCTTGTGTTCATCACATGTAACTCATAATTTTTATATAAAGGGTGTAAAACACCTCTTAACGAAGCCGAAAGGCACTGGTTCTCCCTGTCATTGCGACCATTTTTTTGTTCTACACCATACCTGGTAACCTTCTAGTTACGGAGATATTAGGGGTCAAAGTTCCAACTTTTTGACATGTATTTTTTTAAATACAATCTATAATGTAAATTTTTACTTTAAAAACCTCCATGACCGCCGTACTATTCAATCCGTCCATCAGCACAATGTTTTGAGGGCGTTACATTGAGTTCTACCACAAAACATGATTTTACACCCCCCAAAAAAATGTCGTTTCCCAGCAATCATTTTTGCGTAAAGTTACTTAGTTTCATGTACAGAATGCTTGGTTGACGGCTTCGTGATGAGGTGATTTACACCGTGTATATGCTTACATGTTTATACTATATTGCATGGGTATAAAAATAAAACTAGAAGGGAGAAGGGAGTTTCAATAAAATAACTAAATAAAACAACGAAAAGACAAAGAGAGGACGCTGGCTACCTTACCTACTTTGTCACATAATATAAGTGGACAAGCACTTAGCATATAAAGTGAAAATAAATGTTATTATCGTGAAATTTTCCTTTATGCGTATCATGAACTACGTAAAACAGGAAAATGTTTTTTTTTTGTTTTTAAACGGTTTATCATGCTCTAATTTGATTTTAGGTATTTTTGGTTGGGTGAAGTTTCATGTTGATATCCTCTGATTGACTTAAAGCTAAAATAAGCTTTTAGTCATTCAGAGGAGCTCATGGCTTAATTACAGCCGCACAGGCCGATCCATCAGCATAAGCTACGCGTTCTGAGGTTGGTCCGTGGATGGGTCATCTTTACATACTGAGACTTCTCCGGAGAGCAAGTCCCAGCTGCCATGCGTGGGCAGTCGTTACGGGTTGTCAGAAGCCCGAAAGTCTGGCAACCAGTGTTACCAAGGGGTATCGTATTACCTGACCTGGGAATCAAACTCAGGACCTCATGCTTTGCAGTCGCGAGTGCAACTACTTGACTAACGAGGCAGTTAATATTACCGGCAAAGGCTAGGCTTTTCAACAAAAAAAAAAAACTAAGTGACACAGACCTACTTCCTTGAACAAGCCCTTACACAAGGCTCTCTATCAGTATTAAGTACAGACCCTAATCGAAGGATTTCACTTCTTTCACGGCCCACTTACTCTCGACTGGAGCGATGATCATTTTTGAGGATCAAGATTATTTAATTAATGTTTTTTGGAACGAAGTTCCTTATCGCGCGTTGTGAAAGGGGGCTAGACGGAAAAAATTCTTACGAAAACTTGTCACGACACTTTTTGCTATAGTAAGCTATTGTGAGCTTTATTTCTTTATAATAAAGTTGAAATTTCCTTAAATTACGTACAATTGGGGTGTGTATGTGAGTAAGGATAGATATGATTATTATTTTGAGTGACCGAACTACTAAGTACAAATTCGGTTGTGCAGTTAAGTAAGACGTATTGCTTCGAATTAAGGATTAATCTTCCTTAAATTAAATATTTTATTTTTCGCACACTAACTTAAATCTAAAATGTATTGATATTATGCACGTGAAAGGAACTTCGTTCCATCCGGGTGTCCCTTGACACCTCTCAAGTTTTTTTTTTTACAAATAACTGACTTTGTAGTAATGCTGTTTATTTGAATTTAATTGATAAAGGTATTATCATTATTACGGTGTCTGAAAGTGGTGGCCAGTGACTGAAATGTTGTGATGTAATCGGTAATCGTGGTAAGTAAAGGAACGATGAATGGACTGTGTGAGGGTGTTACCACACCAATCGATCGCTCGTCGATCGATGCCATCGCTAGTCGATCGATGACATTGATCGACGATCGATCGACGGTAGAATGAATTGGTCGACGACCGACGTTGATCGATAGTTTCTACTAATTCATTAGACTAATTCATTCTACCATCGATCGACGATCGATCGACGGTAGAATGAATTAGTCAACGTTGATCGATAATTTCTACTAGGTAAAACTATCGATTGACTGTCGATCGATGGTTCATCGATAGTCGACGGTCCATCGATTGACTGTCGATCGATGGTTCATCGATAGTCGACGGTCCATCGATTGGTGTGGTAATACTCATAATTGACTAGAAAGGACATGGCTATGGTGACTGCTAAGATGACGAGTTACAGAGAAGAGATGAAGACACGCTGCACAGACCCCGTTTAAATTGGGATAAGGGCAGGAGAATGATGATGAAGGTGACCGAAGTTTTACCTAGTAGAAAATAATGATCAACGTCGACTAATTCATTCTACCATCGATCGACGGTAGAATGAATTAGTTAACGTTGATCGAAAGTTTCTACTAGGTAAAACTATTGATTGACTGTCGATCGATGGTCCATCGATAGTCGACAGTCAATCGATTGGTATGGTAACACCATTATACGGCTAGAATGAAAATGGCTATGGTGACTGCTAAGATGACGAGTTACAGAGAAGAGATGAAGACATGCTGCACCGACCCCGTTTAAATTGGGAAAAGGGCAAGAAAGTGATGACGAAGGTGACTAAAATTCTAATACATATATGTCATCCACAAACCCTTACTGATGTATTTAATAAACACAATTCATGGAAACTGAATCTTCTATTTAGACATAAATACTACGCGACCAAGATAAGTTAGCACCTCGCGTCGATTATGTCACACTGATGCTTAGGTACGGTCTGCAAAAAAGGATTCGCTATGATTATAAAAAAGTAAACAAATGTTTGTTGAATACTTTGCATTAATTGTTTTTAACATTATATTAAAGGTACATTATAATATACACAAAAAAAAAACAAGGTGCAAACTTAGTCGAGTCGAGTTATAAAAAAATATTACTTTACGGTCATTTAAAATAGCTATTTGATTGCATAGCCCGCAACCCGCAACCCGCAACCGAAACGTATGTCGAACATGCAACGCGCAATTTATTGCCGTTTGAACTCGCTGATACGGTTGAATAATCTGACTTGTTGGCCTGATAGTTATTTTTTATTTTCGACAAAAAAAAACTATGAAACTTTTTGACTCAAACCATTTTACCACATCATTGGTTTTTACTATTTGTATAGTTAATTGAAATGGATTGGATTCAGTCCGCTCACATTTTTATATTATTGCATCACTCTCTAAATTACAGTGGTCCTTTTTCCGGTAATAAGACTGAAGAGGGTAGTGTGCTTTATAAGCTTTTATTTAACATATATATAATTATAATTTATGTTCACGCGCAAACTTTTTTAAAGCTTACCCTCCTTGCATATTTATATTTTTATTGTACCTTAATATACACTATTGTTTTAAGAATGCTGTTATTGTAATACTCGTACATCATACCGATTTATATTCAATTATTGACTATATTTTCAATGGCTACTAACAGTAATAACTTAAACATTTATTATCAGAACGTTCGAGGTCTTAGAACTAAAACTCATTCTTTTTATCGCCAAATGTCGCTAAATTCCTATGATATCATAGTACTTACCGAGACCTGGTTATTGGATGGTGTTTTGAATTCCGAGTTTTTTGATGATCGCTACATTGTTTGGCGCCGCGACCGGGACTATGTTTTAACCGGGCAATCGCGTGGAGGGGGGGTACTCATTGCTACTCGTAGAGAATTATCTGTTATTTGCCAACCTAGTTTTCACTCTACAGCAGAGGACCTCTGGATATCCATATACCTAAAAAATCGTATCACTAGGAACAATATAACCTTGCATATCTGTGACATTTACTTATGCCAACAAAACTTAGGCCATTCTTTTTCGTCACAACTTTCTAATTTCCTTACTAAACTTAACCAAACAGTTATAAATAATATTTCTGATACCTTTCTCGTAATAGGAGACTTTAATATGAGCGGTATTAACTGGGTTCCATCTGATAACCTATCGCTAGTTCCATTGAACCCTAACAGTAACGACGAAGTTTTGCTTTGTGATGAATTATGCACTCTTGATCTTGGACAGTATAACACGGTAACTAATATATATGGCAGAATCCTAGACCTAGTCCTTTCCAATGAAAAAGTGATTGTGACTGAATGTTCCAGCCCATTAGTACCTATTGATGCCTATCACCCAGCACTATTAATTGACTTGGACCTATCAGTAACATCTCTGCTGGAATGTGCGCCTCGTACCCAATTCCTGTACGATACAGGTGACTATGATTCTATCAGCAGAGACATTTGTACTACCGATTGGGAAACCGAGTTCTCCGCACGGTCAATGGATGATGCAGTCAAGTTCTTTAATCAGTCCATTGTTGATCTGCAAAGAAAATATATTCCACAAAAACTGTTTCGGAATATAAAGTATCCAACATGGTATAGTTCGTCACTTATTAGAACAATTAAAGAAAAATATAAATACTTAAAAAGATTTAAAACCTATGGTAATTTATCTGACGAATCAACATTCAAGCTTCTTCGTGAAAGGGTGAAAACTATGGAATCCCAGTGCTATCGCAACTATTTGGATCTTACTGAAAGTTCAATTAAAAACAACCCAAAATACTTTTGGACTTTTGTAAAAAAACGTCACAACTCAAACGCAGTCCCAAGCACTTTGAACTATAACAGCGATACCTTGCGGACGGGGGAATCTATCTGTCAGGCTTTTTTGGAATACTTTCATTCTACTTTCCTCAATCCCAGTGTTAGTCATCCAATCTCTTCTCCTCTTCTTTTTAACAATCCGTCGAACCTAACCTCTGATATCAGCAGTATCATTGTTGATACTGACGAAATTACTAACTTGCTTCGTAAGTTGGATACATGCAAATCGGCGGGTCCTGATAACATCCCATCCAAACTTCTTGTTCGGTGTGCACCTTCGATAGCGCAACCTATTTCAATTTTATTTAGAAAATCTTTGAATACTTGTGTTGTACCACAAATATGGAAATCTGCGTTTATAACGCCTATTCATAAAAAAGGTGTTAAAACAGACATAGTAAATTACAGGCCAATATCTAAATTATGTATCATAGCAAAAGTCTTTGAGAGGATAATATACAATCAGGTTTATTCAGCTCTGCAAAATTCATTTAGCTCGTTCCAACACGGTTTCCTAAAAGGGAGGTCTACTGTCACGAACCTGGTTCTCCTTAATGAATTTATAACCGATGCCATGTGCAACGGTAAGCAGATTGACGTCGTCTATACGGACTATAGCAAAGCTTTTGATCGAATCGATCATAGCATTCTGATATCCAAGTTAAATAGCATGGGAATCCGTGGCGATCTACTCAGATGGTTTTCTTCCTACCTTGTCAACAGATCCCAAGCAGTGGTACTTAATAATTACATATCTAGCTGGGTCCCTGTTCCTAGTGGAGGGTTCATTACTCGGTCCTTTGCTTTTTATAATCTACATTAACGACATCGATTCTTGCTTGACTTCATCCAAACTCTTGTGTTTTGCCGATGACATGAAAATTTATGCCACAATATCATCCCGGATGGACGTAACGGCACTTCAGAATGACCTACATCGCCTGGAGGACTACTGCCAAACAAACAAGCTGGATCTTAATCCCGCTAAATGCTCGGTTATTACTTATTCTCGGAAGCGCTCAATCATCGCTACATCTTATACCTTAGGCGATCAAATTCTACCTAGATCAAACTCTATCCGCGATTTGGGGGTTCATCATGATTCCAAGCTTAGTTTTGAAATACACGTAGATGCAATAGTCGCTAAGGCATCAAAATCACTGGGTTTCATAATGCGGTTATCCAAGTGCTTCACTCAAGCCAAAACTTTAAAAATACTATACTGCACTTTTGTTAGAAGCCAATTGGAATATGCGTCTGAAATTTGGAACCCATGTTACCACAAATACATTGACCGCATTGAGAGCATCCAAAGAAGATTCATAAGGTATCTATGTTACCATCAAAAAGTACCGTATCATTCGGAAAACTACCTTAACCTGTGCAAACAATACCATATTTTACCTCTACTGAACCGCCGCGAAATTTCTGACTGTGTGTGTTTGTTGAAAATTTTTAACAACACCATTAACTGTAGCGATATTCTGTCAAAATTTTATTTCAACATTCCCATGAAGTCTAAACGTTACAATCCACCTTTGTGTGTGCCATTTGCTTTAACTAATTATAGACAGAATTCATATATTGTGCGTGCAAGCAGAAACTTAAACAAGCTTTGTAAACAGTACGATATAGATCCATTCCAAACTAGTGTGTCGTCAGCCAGAAAGTGCTTAAGTCGAAGTTTTTTTAAGTAGGTATTTCTTTTTGTTATGATGGTTGTTATGCAGTTTGAGCAACATATCATTTATGCTGTATTTTAAAGTAACTTTGTGTTAATGTCCGTAGAATTTACTTTTTTCTCTGTATTTTATAAGTGGAGACCTGTAATTGGCTTCCAGACTATTATACTGTCTTTGTTCTGTTTGTTTTAGCTGTAAGTCTCCCATGTTATTTAAATAAATAAATAAATAAACATGCTATGTAAGTTAGTTATTATGTATTGGTCAAATCTTGGAGCAGAATTTCAAACTAGTTCCTCCAAACGATTGAGCTGAAATTTTGCACACACCATTGGTTCTGGTGACATTACATGTTTTAGACACATGGTTAGTACTGGATGAGGAGCTCGTGGCTAAATAATAACAGACGCACGGGTCCATCTTTAAGGATAAGCCGTGCTTGCCGAGGTTGGTCCGCGGATGGGTGACCATAATTAAATACCGAGTTTCCTCCGTGCCTCGGAAATCACGTTAAGGCGTTGGTCCCGGCTGTCACTTGGAGATCTTTGACAGTCGATACGAGTAGTCAGAAGCCAAAAGTCTGACATCCAGTCTTACCAAGGGGTATCGTATTACCCAGTTACTGGGTTGTGGAGGTCATATAGGCAGTCGTTTCATGTAAAATACTGGTACTCAGCTGCATCCGGTTAGACTGGAAGCCGACCCCAAGACAATTTGGGAAAAGGCTAGGCAGGCGATGACAAGTTAGTAATGGGTAATTCGATACTCCATCGACTGTTTGTCAGATATCCGGGCCACTGGAATACCTGTAACTACTGTCAAAGATTTGCAAATGACAGCCGGTACAAAACAGAAGGAAACTCTATTGGATGATCACCCGTCTACAGACCAACCTAGGCAACCTAATCTAAATCGGTATTCACAAAACCTTCGCTCCAAACAAACGACAAACATTGCTACCAAACTGTTGCCGGATTGCTTGCGTTGCTGAATGGCCCACAATGGCCACAATCCACATAAATAGTTCTATGAAATGCCTCTGCGACAAACTAAAATGTTTTCTCTGTAAGTAATCTTTCTTTGTTTGCTCCATTTGAGTCGTATTCGTGTTATTTGCTGTTAGTAAATTGGCAAACATTGAAAACAGGCTAAGTTGGCATATGTTTGTAGGGTACCTATGTAAGGTTGGAAAAAATAGGTAGGCTAGTTTACCTGGATTATATACAGGCCTATAGTTTGTCCCAGAAAACTTAATTGGAAAAATAAGGAGACCTTATAAACACAAGTATTTTCCATGTGTAGGTACTTACGTTATATTATAATTATGTAGATATACCTAGACTATACTATAGGTGCTATTTTGAACAATTACATACTTTTGGACAAAAAACTAATCATACTTCAACTTACTACTATTATAAATGCGAAAGTTTGTGAGGATGTCCAGATGGATTGTTTTTTGTTACTTTTTATGCAAAAAACTACTGAACGGATTCGGATGATACGCGGATTATAACCTGATTTAGTCTATAAGATACCTTTTATTCCGGCAATATGACTTGTAATAATTATGACTTGCACTCCGGGAGTGCCGGCAGAAGTGAAAACTTGAATATTAACGTTGTGCATTTTTGATATTTTGGAATGGTTAGGAATAATTTTGCACGAATTACTTTAATTATCAGTATAAAAGTACTATCATTTATGTGGTATAATACCATATTCATTTATTGCGCTATCGTACACAAACAGGACAATTTATATTACTTTAAAAATTTAAAACTTCTGAAGTATTACAATCCGTCTTTTACCACTAAACGAATTTTACCACTTTGGAGAAACCGAAGGTTATGTTTGTGCATAAGATAATTATCCAGTTTTGGAAACCCAAACTCAATGACAGATGTCATAAAGTTCAAATTCCTTCGTAATAATAATAATAATGTAACGGTCACATGTCCTGACGCGAATTCAAAATTTTTTACCCATCGCAAAAGTGCACAACGCCGCTAAAGAAGTTTATACTTCAAAAATAAACGATAAATTGGCGGTGAGACTTCCCTTTTTCTAGATATACTTTTCATTTCACATCGCTCTTACTAAAAATAAACACATAAATACGACCCCTCCAAGGCGGACCAAGTAACCATAATAATAACAACAAACAATATTCAATCTATTCAAAATTTAGGACAGACGGCGTATCGTTTTCTCGTTGGCAATTCGTAAATTCGCCCCCGAGCTAATTTCGACAACTTGGCCAACTTATTACAAGTTAAATTGAAAATTCGGAAAGTCCTGCGCCTATCCTGCACAGTGGGCAATTTAAGAGGCAAAACTTGGTACTTAGTTACTTACAAGGCAAAGTTGCAACAATTTTTTCCTAATATTTTTTCAGCGCAATCTTTCTAGAATTGTCTTTAATTTATACTTTGGTTGTGAAACAAAGTGTAGGGAGTTTTACTGCGCTTGGGGAAAATGTTTTGCATCCCTGCTCGTGGTAGAAAAACAAAATTAATTCTGTTTGTTCAGGTGTATTTTATTTCAAGTGCCTGTTTTAAATAAATGCGGGTGGGTAAAGCTTATTCAATTAGCATTTTGATATGAATTAATGACTTGTTTGCAGTAGCTCTCTTTGTATGCTGAACATTTTCTTTTGTTATTTCAAATGCTACGGTCAGTTACACGCTAAAAAACAATGAACAATATTATTTATCTAAAGTCAACAAACATAAGACTAGCATAGTGGTGACCAGTTTTCAAAGGTGAAATCAAACCAACAAAACAGCTAGGATCACAATCAGCCCTATTCATGACCCAGAAGACAACTCAGGTCAGTACCTACAGCATTAATTACCTGCCACCACCTCATTTACAAGTTTAACGGCCAACTCATCAATATCTTTCATTAAATTTGTTGAGCAAACGATCTGGTTCGCAGAGTCAGCTGTACCTACTGTATTTACAATGCATAGGTACTAAGCACCCGTCGTCCGCATATTTGCATATTACAAGCGACAGTAGCTACACCTTTCGGAGTTGCGGTCAGCAGTTGTGGGTTAATAGCTTTTGTCGTGCGCCCGCATTTGAGGGTTGTATAATTTTAGTGTTCTGTACCTGGTGGATCGGTGATTAGAGTACTTTAGAGTTTTTTTGGACTATCAGCGGTTATTATGTCGAAGATTGATGAACGTTCTGTTCTGTATGATGACAGACATAACAGACACTATGTTGAGGTCGGCAGCCAGTCTAACCGCATGCAGCTGAATACCAGGAAGCTGAATTTTTCAAGCGAAGCGAATGCCTACCTGACCTCAGCAACCCAGTAACTGGGTAATACGATAGTATGTTGACAGGAAATGGGAAATAATTACCGCTGCGATCCGATTACCCTGTTTTCGTAGATACCTATTACAACCTATTACCTATTGCAATAAAGAAAGAAAAGAAAACTTACCAACTAATTTTATTATTGATTCGGGACGAGAATCATTAGCATAGTTACCTCCTTGAATTTGACGAGGATGCAAAACCACACCTTGTATACGATATATAAAAAACTACGGTTTTTCTATTAAATCTGTCCCGTAGGCACCAGCAGAGAACCAGACAAAGTGACATTCTATTACCAATATAAGGGCTGTGAAAGACGAAATGTATTATATTCCAGTTTCCAACTAAAGCTTCTGCTTCGGCCAACTTCAGCCAAAAAAACCACCTTTGGCCAAACCTTCGTACTCGGCCAAAATGGGCCGAAGTTTTGTGCAGAAGCCAAAGGTTTCTTCTTGCAAGCACTGAAATTGAGCAAACTGTTTCAAATGTGCAAGTGGGTAGGAGGGGGGGGGGGGTCACATATTTTGAAATGTTTAAAGTTTTGATAAGTTCAATTAATCAATATCTTTATTGTGGATCATACAATAGTTACATTACAAAAAAAAATATAATTAAAAATTAATAAGATTTCACATAAAATATAAAAAAAAGATAAAAAAAAGCAGAAAGATAATTATGGTAGGCACCTCAGTGGGCCACCGAACGCATCATGACTGAGGGGGACTATATTGAAGCAGTGATTTGTCTGATAGGAAGTCTTTTAAAGAGAGTAGCACGTCTTGTGTACTAGCATATCATGGAGATTCTTTTTAATTTTTTTCAAAGTCAAAGTATTTGCAAAGTTATTGAAACCATCTTCATTGTGAATTCCACATGTCACGATCACTTAATTAATGCAAAATGTGCATATTTATTACAATTAACTTTTGGAAAGGCAGTTCATTAGACATGCATCATTCTTATGAATAGACCTCTGTTTACCAGGCGTGGCTCCTTTTAATTGCTATAAACCCACAAAGGGAAGGGCTTTGATCTAACACTTTTCTCTTTTTAATTATTTTTTTTCCTCTTCTGGATAATTTAAAGAAAGTAATTTACATTCATGAATGCCTTTTGTAAATTGTAATTAATTATAAATTAGAAGAAATTTAATGGCTTGAGGTTTGTTAAGTTGAAAGCTACAGAATAATTTGATTTTACAATTATCATCATCAACTACCTAGGCTATTTCGGTGGTCTAGGTCGCAAGCGTGTCTGCTGCGAGCATGAGGTCAAGGGTTCAATACCCAGGTTGGGCAAAATGTTAATGGGTTTTACCATTAAGAATTTCTCAGTAGCTGCCTTGAAGTCTGGATTTATGCCCAGCTTATGGCAATAATCAAACTCAAACTCAAAGCATTTATTTCAATTAGACCATTACAGGCACTTTTGAAAGTCAAAATACAAAAAAAAAACGCGATGCTACAGTCCTAGTCACAGGGCATAATAACTTGTGAAAGTACCGTAGTTGCCCATTCTAAAGCGTAGATCACTATGGATAAGAATAGGCAAGAAACTCCATGGACACTCTTTTAAATCAAAATGTGTTGCAAAATCTTGGTTACAAAATTCATGTTAAGAATAGGGGATGATCACATATTTTTTTTCTTTGTCCGTCGGGTAGATTATTGAAAAGTATTGGACACGTATTTTTTCTTTTTCTACGTGGTCATAAAATTAAGGAGATATATTGAGTTGAAATGGCGCATGACGTCACATGTATGTAATTTTTATACCTACTTGTGACGTAGTGAGCCCCCACTGTCCAACTTTAATGAGTTTTAACTAAGTATTTTTTTGATATTTTGATAAAACAAAAAATACGTGTCTAATATTTTTGTATTACCTGTCTGACGGACAAAATAGAATGTCGTTTTCTTTACCCATTCTTCATCCCTATTATAAATATGTGAGAACGATGTAGAAATACAGGCAAGTTAAGAGCGTCCAGAGTAAAAAATCTCACCCCCTATTACATCGAACTTATTTAACATAACTGGCGAATTGTGGTTGTGCTATTAGGTACACCCCCGCCTAACCCTTCCTGGATTACTCTAGACCAGCTCAAGGTGAACGTATTATCACTGACACGCGGCCTTCAGTATCTTCTGTGTTGGTCATCTACTCCAAAGTCGGTGATAACATAAAGAGATAATGAACTTGGTTCGTCGATTTAGTACACATACAATATTCTAACGATTACCTACTACGCTTACAAAAAAAAACCTTTTACGCTCATATTTACCTTTTCTTTTGCTTACTTTTATAAAGCCGTTGTATAATATCTTATACAACGGCTCTCGCCCGTATTTTATACACCGTTGATAAAGTATTTTACTATCCACCTCATCATAAAACTCATACTTTCAAGTATGAAGTATCGGTATCGTCGGATAATAATTTGACGGCACGGTTGGCGCAGTGGTTGAGTGATTGACTGCTGCGCTGCGTATCGCGGGTTCGATCCCCGCACGGAACAAATATTTGTATGGCCTACAGATAGTTGTTTCGGATCTAGCTGTTTGTGTATGTGAGTTTAAATGTTTGTAAACGCACCCACGATACAGGAGAAATTCCTATTGTGGGGCAACGTTTAAAAAAAAAAAACACAATGATACCGATACCAAAATACGGATACCGATACCGATATACGGATACCCTGTTACCAGTACTCCCCTGTGTGAACAAGTAATGAAGTCGCTTCACTAACTTTATTTATTTATTTTATTTATTTAAGCCTTTTATTTCCCAAACAATTACAATTAAATTTCGTTACATGTTATAATTTAAAAAATATTCACTTTATTCTTATAACTAATAAATTCATTCGTGGTAAGATAACTGAACATGCAGTTTAACAATAATGCATGCATTTTAATAATAATTCAAATAATAAACACAAAAAAAATTAATATAATAATCATAATAAATTAGTATTAGAATAATGATGAAAATTAAATTATCAATTAATTATTTGAATATAATATTACAATTTTTAAATAAATAGGTAGATTTCATAGATTAGAATAGAATAAAATAACTTTGCTACATAGTCAATTACTAAGATTGGGTGCCCATTTAAGGGCGAAGGCCTCCTCCATCTTATGCCATTCCTCTCTGTCTTGGGCTATTCTAGTCCAGGTGGGGCCGGCCACGGCCACAATATCATCGCACCACCGACCCCTGGGTCTGCCTCGGGTGCGTGGTGCATCTCGAGGGTACCAATGGAGAACCTTCTCGCTCCAGCGTCCATCTGTCGCTCTGGCTACGTGTCCTGCCCATCGCCATTTCAATTTACAAGCTAATTCCACACATCTATAATTTTAGTGCACAGCCGTACGTCTTTGCTTCTTTTACGGTCTCGGAGTTTAATTCCCAACATACTCCTCTCCATTGCTCGTTGAAAGGCTTGAAGCTTGCATGTGACTGCCTTTGTTAGTGTCCAGCTTTGACAACCGTAGAGTAGTGTAGGTAATATAATGGTGTCCATAGCTTTCTTTTTCAAGCGAATCGGGATGCGTGATTTAAAAACGCTTCACTAACTTACATTTCAAGAAAGCTTTATAATTTTCTCCTATAAGAGAAGAATAAGAGGAGCTCGTAGGAAAATAATAACAGCCGCTACGGCAGCGCCGTAAGGCGCGCTTGCCTAGTTTGGTCTATGGACTGGTGACCACCCACCCATTACATACCGAGTTTCCTCCGTGCCTCGGAAAGCACGATAAGCCGTTGGTCCCGGCTGTCATTTGTAGATCTTTGACAGTCGTTACAGGTAAACTGGCCCGAAAGTCTGGCAACTAGTCTTACTAGAGGGTGTGGTATTTCCAAGTACAAACTGGGTTGTGAAGGTCAGATAGGCAGTCGCTACATGTAAAACACTGGTATTCAACCAGCCTCCAACCGGTTAGATTGGAAGCCGACAGAAGTTGGCAGAATTTATATTCTGCCTAGCCTTTTCCCAACTTTTAGACTCAACTTTTAAGAGAAGAGTAATAGCCTGGTTTTCGTCTTTCGTGGCACCATTTTATTACAATAATACTCGTCCTTCCGCTTCCGCTTCTCTTGGTTTTTACTTTACAAAACATTAAGATTTCTTCATTATATCGGTGGATATTTCACTTAGTTGCCGGAAGGCAAAATTTATTTCCACTGTCGATAGTAATGTAAGTTTCATATGGATGTGTTTGACACTCATAAACTTTTGGCAGCAAAATCTTTAAATAATGGTGTATATCGCGTCAAAATTCAGGAGAAAAACTCGAATACACATACACGAAAAATGACTTTAATCTGTAATGTTTAAAGTTGTTTTTTGTCACAAAATTACCATGTACACAAGCCAGAATATAACAGTATTATACACACACAAAAGAGGCGAAAATGTACGTCATAACGTTAATAGATTGATTATACCAATAAACATAGCGACGGCTTCCTACGAAATCTCGTAGACGGTGACGTCATGGCTACGCTAGCTACGCTGTCGTAGTAGGCAACTGCTACGCACAATGTCATTGTCTTGAAGTCGTTCAACTTTGAAATTTTGTACTAGAACAAGACTTACACAGTACTTATTATTATTTTGGTCATTGTTTCAACAATAAGGGTCAAAAGGGGTTTGAATAAGCTAAGATCGTGAACGCTAGTAGTAGATAGTATTTGACATCTCAAGATAAACTAGACATGACAAGGGTTAGCAATTAATGCGTGTTAGAATTTAGCTGATCTCTTATGCCGTGACACGGGTAAGATAATTGTATGGAGTTTATATCACCATTTATACAAAATTAGCTTTTGCACGCGGCTTCGCTCCGATTACGTATGGAATTTAACCCACGGGAACGTTTTAAATGTAGCCTATGACACTCAAGGGTAGTGTAGCTTCCCGTTGGTGAAAGAATTTGCGGAATCGAATTAGGAGTTTCAAAGTTTGCCTATACAAGGTGTTGTTTTGCATCCTCGTCAAAATTAAAGAGGTTGTCGCAAAATAAATAACTAATCAATTTAAATTACGGTACCTAGTTAATTATTATTAACGCATATTTTTTTGGTTGTTTCAGTTTGTCAGTGTATCGAAATATAACCCCCATAACGTGGTTTAGGGGATAAGAAATGATCAAATAAACGTTTGATATTGTTTGTATGTGTGAAAGCGCGGTTATAGGGTGAAAATCAGACGGCCTGAGAGAATACTGATGTTACATTGAGTGTGAACTGAGTAATTATTGTCCCCAAAGGAAATCTGCAAGCAAACAAAAGACGTACAAATCTGTAGTATAATCAACCTCACGTTCATGTTAGCAATTTGGCTTCGACAAAACCTTTTTGACGCAGCAGTAATGCGGTTTTCGTAGTGAAACTGTTACAACTACGTGCGGTTGACTGTATTTTAGTCCGGGGAGGATATTAATCGTTATAAGGCTTTTTTCTGTTCAGGCATTTATATTAACAGCACGTAGACACTACAGAACAAATTAAAGGCACCAATTAATGACCTTAGCTTCGAGATTAGGTAGATACTTAAGATTAACGTAAAATCTAAGTACGTACCTAACATTTTTTAAAGAGAACTGAAGGCTTTGAAAATTAATTATTCACACAAAGAGCTGTAAAGTTAAATCCGCAGCAGTTAATTTCAATAGTAATAAAATAAACCAACAATAGCCCCCATATAAATTCACTTTGATTGCCCTCTCAGACGATCTCAACTCGAAATAGGTCAAGAGAACGCACTCCCCTTAAAATCCATTGTAATTGAATACAGCCACAAAGAAAGCCGAATATAAATAAAAAAAAGGAAGCCGGCAAGTCGTTTTATAAAGATAAAATTGTCGCACCGACGCGCGTGAGAATAAACAGAGTCCGATAATGAAGCTACTTTACAAATAAATAAATAAAAAAAAAACGTAATTCTAGGTAGGATAGGGGCAGCCCTCTGTGGGTAAACACCATTACCGGTCCCCGCCTATAAACCCGCCAAGATAAGATGAATGGAGGCTGCGTCGTAAAAATAGATATCGAGTGTTTTGCTTATCCTGCGTTAAGCGTGCGGGCGAAAATTTTAAAGGTTGTGTGGTAGGGCGTTTAAAACAGTTGGTTTACTTTATCTTAGGTTTATTTTTACGGTTTATGTTAGAATATTTTTTGAATGGTCATCAAGTCATTTGTAAATGACCTACAGTGGTAGGTTATTTAAAAATAAGGCTCCATTACTGTTTTCATTACGGCGTTTGACAGAAGTTTTGGCTATCATATTTTGTTTTAGTTTTTGGCAAGTTTTTACATTTTATTATCCCATGACGTAGATGTAGTCTCTTAGTCACGTTTAAACCATATATGTGTACTTTTAGATAGAATGTACGTTTTATAATTCATTTTTAGGGTTCCGTACCCGCAAAGACGTCGGAACCTGGAAAAACTGATGGTGACCGGCAAGGTGGACGGGAAAAGACCTCGTGGTCGCAGCTCAATATGATAGTCCGACCAGATCCGTACCGCCCTTGACTCCACAGTCCACAGCGCCCTTCACAAAGCCAGAGACAGAAACAGTTGGAGAAAGATCATCCGCGATAAGGTGATTCTGAAGGGAGGTCACGACCCTCAGCATTGAAGAATACGATGCAAGGAGGAGGACCCGCAAAGGACGCTATTTTACTGTGACTTCGCTGTTCGTTTGTCACAAGACTGTATCTCATGAATCGTGATAGTTAGCCAGTTGGAATTTCTACAGATTATGTATTTCTGTGGCCCCTATAACAAAAAATACTAAAAACAGAATAATATTAATATTAAAGGGTGTAAAAAAGTGTTTTTATAAATCATGATACGGAACCCTTCGTGCGCGAGTTCGACTCGCACTAGGCTGGTTTTTCGTGTACACTTGTACAGTACCTGCGTAATGTAATTAAAATTTTGAAAGAGGGAGCTTTTAACGATAACGGTATTACTTTATATACACCCCTCCAGAAAAATAAGATTCCTTAGTCATTAATTGCAATTAATTAATTATTATCAGGTGGATTTTCCCACTCCACCGTTCTTTGTTTCTATTTAATAAATGTTTTCTGGTCGTTATCTTCTGGTGTATCTTTGATTGACTTACTATTAATTCTGAGAAATGAACTGAATACATTTTTACATGCGCTGAAAAACGATGCTTGTCAACCCTCTCTATGCAGAAGCTATAATCGTTCACACGTAACGTTTTCAAATCAAATCAAATAATTTATTTCTTTGCAAACATGGGTAATTTGTACATAGATGATTAACCGGTTAAAATTGTTTTAACAATAACTAACATTTCCTTATTAATTTATTAGGGTTTTTAATATGACCCCCGAATGGCCCAATAAAGAGGCTAAGTGCGGAAACAGCCCCGCTAACCTAACCTGACCTATGACCCTTTAAAAACCAACGTGTTGTAGTAATTCAGATAACCAGCAGTTTTAATTCATATTTTTAATAGGCAAAACGCATTTTAACTTTATAAGGATTTTGACTGACACCAGTTTTGACTGTAATACCTATATCTATATAAAAGCTCGTGACTGTACATAGCTGCACTCAGACGAATACAACGCAAAGGATCTATTGTGCTCGGCTGACGCTATCTGTTTGTCAGCAAACATCGTGTGCTGTCTCAATACAAGTATTGGTACTCGATAGATGGAATTTCGTTTGTTCTTGGTGATTGCTTCTTTATGTGTTTTGGCAAATGATCCTGAAGTATTATACAAGGTGTTGTTTTGCATCCTCGTCAAAATTCAGGAGGTTGTCACAAAAGACATAAATAATCAGTTAAAATCCCGTTATCTAGTTAATTACTAATAAACGCTGATTTTTTTGGTTGTTCATGTTTGTCAGTATTTCAGAATAACCTCCTTAACGTGGTTAAGGGAATAAGAAATTATGGAATACACGTTTGAGATTGTTTGTATGTGTGGAAGCGTGGTTATAGGGCGAGAATCAGAAGGGTCGCGTTTAAAACACGGGTGGTCCACACCATCCGATTTCTAAAATAAGAAAAAAAAATTACCTACTCATTTTATTTTTGATTCGGGACGAGAATCATTTGCATAGTCACCTCCTTGAATTTGACGAAGATGCAAAACAACATCTGGTATAAGACATGAATTTGTGTTATTCAACTGTTTACTGCAGATACCACGGTGATATCAGACATCATCGGAGGAGCTCGTGGCTAAATAATAACAGCCGCTCGGATCAATAATCAGGTTAAGCAGCGCTTGCCTTGGTTGGTCTATGGATGGGTGACCACCCATTTCATACTGAGTTTCCTCAGGATCACGGAAAGCACATTAAGTCGTTGGAGTCCCGGTTGTCATTTGTAGATCTTTGACAGTCGTTACAGGTAGTCAGTGGTCCGAAAGTCTGACAACCAGTCTTACCAAGGGGTATCGTATTACCCAGAAATAACTGGGTTGTGGAGGTCAGATAGGCAGCCGCTCCATGTAAAATACTGATATTCAGCTGCATCTGTTTAGACTGGACGCCAACTGCCAACATATGGGGAAAATAGACAGATGATCAGTCATCAAGCCCAAGTTTCAACCTCAAGCCTTCCACTGCTTGATTTAGGACTCTCCCGAGTGTCATCACATCGACCGATGACTCACGTTGCACAATATGATTAATCATGGTCCATAGACCGTATCATAATACGGTCGTAGACATATTGTAATCATTAGTCTACTTAGTTAAAGGATTAGTGACCGTAGTGTGTTGTTAATATGAGCCATTGTTTATCCTCAGCGTTACTAATGGTAGTAATTTGCAATACCTGTAGGTATCTGAGATCCTAGCGGGCAGAATATTTTTTCCGAAAATTATACAGTATACGGGTACAAGTACAAACATATTTATCAACCCTGTGCTCACTCGTCTTTTTCCAATACTTGGTACATCCGAATTCCATGAAAATCGCACCAATTAATTAATTCAGCGAGAAGGAATAAACGTGTGAAACGACACACAGAAATCCATTTAAAATTAACAATCAACGGGAAAATTGCGTCACATTTTTCATCAAAGATTTAATTCCCAATCAGTCGATTAAACGGGTCTGTACAATCTTGCACAAAGTTTTTATCGCAACATTAAGTGGTACTGTGGATTCCGTGCAACTTTGTAACAAAGGAACTACAAACATTTCCCTCTATAGAAAATAGAGGTAACAAAAGAGGTGAGATTCGGATTTCTGTCGGGTTTATACGCTTTGTTCTCAAAGCCCACTTTGTGAAATATTTACATGTGACTGTTAATTTAAAGGGGTTGATGTTTATCGTTAAGGGCGGGTTCCTAATGTTCAGTAACATATGTAGAATAGTGGGAAATATCGTATTTCAAGTTAGCCTAGCAGTTTAATTAAGCAGTTGTGTACGATAACTCGCACAATAGAACAATTTATTGTTCTTGTGAATCTGCCGTGATGCCTGCATTCCAGAATTGGGTTACCCGGTGTCATTGTACGCAAAATTGGAAACACGTGTTAGCGTGTGTCGGCACCCGAATTACGTAACCAATTTTGTTGTTGGAAATGCTTCCAGGTACTTGCCTTGGTATCAGGGACCAGTAGGTATTCGGTAAGGTATGATACGTTTTGTTGTTTTTTTTTGTGAATGGCTTCTTGCAGTTCAACCTAGGAGGTTGTCGTCTGCTTAACCGGACTATCCAGTGGGTGCCCTGAGTGTAAGGCCTCCAGCCAGCCCCGCTTGGGCTGAGGCCCCGCTTGGGCTGAGCATCACCGTGTCCTCGTAGCGGCAATTGGCGGCGGCGACCTCTCGCGTCCGGCCCTGGTTCAATCCATGATCCGGAGCGAGAGGGAATGGGATGCCATCGCCTCCTTCTGCGAAGCAGTCATGCTAGCGAAGGAGGTGGCGGAAGGTGAGAGGGAGAGAACCTCACGTCCCAGCCGCCGCGGGATACGCCCCGGGCGTCGGGGGGCAACCAGTGGCCCCCGGCCACCGTAGGCGCGAGCCTGTGGACGGTGAGTAATGGGCTAGCTCACCGTCCGTCCGTCTCATGACGACAGGCCGTGTCGACGGCGCGTACGTGTTCCACGCGCGCCTCAAGGAGATGTCAGCAAACCGGAAGGAATCCGAGAGGGCCGATGCCTGCCAGGGCTGCGGGTTGTTCGAAAGAGATACCGCGGCCCTGGAACACAAAGGGCTAAGAAGGAACATGGGTGGGTTTTAGTCAGTCAAGTCTGACACTCCCTCCCGCTCCGCCCTGAGCGGGAGAAGTAATTTGATGATTTACCATCCGTAAAAAAAAAGGCCTCCAGCCAGGGCATACCTAAATAAACTAACAAACTAAGCGACTACACGCTAAGGGCACCCCGTCTGGGGTACGAGCCTCGGCTTAGGGCGTCGCTGGGGGAGGACAGCATGGGGACAGGCTGGATCTGAACGATATTATTATTTAGGGGCTGATTTAAAACTGTAAAAAACAACCATGTGGGGGTAGGGGCGTTAATAATTACGTACTGAATAAGTACTTAGTATCCGTTTCACCGACCGTACACAAGATAGTTAATTTCATAGTTTTTAGTAACTTTTTAGGCCCATGTATACCTGCTTATGCATCTGAAGTTTCATTAAAATCGATTCACTCATATCGGCAAATAAGGACTTGAAGGTTTATATGAAATTTCGTAAGGCGTAAACGCTCTTCAGCAAATCTTCCTTTTTTTTGCGCTGAAAAATGCCTAACGCATACCGGTTTGATTATATGGGGCTCGCACGCCAAGAAACACCGCATGCCATTCATGTTGTTTCAACTTCTGTTAGCCTGCTTACTTAACCTAGTCAGGAAATCATTTTTCAATTTTATTTATTTCTATTGCGGCACATTGCAACGTCGTCGTGTCGCTGCAATAAAATGCTGTGTAATAGTAAATATACGAAAAAATCTTTCCGCAAATAATTCTTGCTATCATGTGGCCTTTTTACAGGCTTGCATCTAGTGACTACAGAGCATGAGGTCCGGAGTTCGATTAACAGATCAGGATAATATATTATCACTTGAAATAACGTTCACATGATATAATTTTCATATGCTATAAAAACAAATAACCTAATTTCATGTGATCTAATATTAAATTTCATATAAACTTCTTTTGCTCTAATAACACTTAGTATAACGTTCAGTTGACCTAATTTTCATTTGACCAAATTTTCATATTTACTCATTTTCTGCCCAAATTCTGTAGTGAATAAGTAAATATTAGAAAACATCATACTGTTATAACCTCATCAGTATTCTAACTCTATGACTTCTTGGTAAATAGACCATATTATACAGTACATGAATTTTTGTCCGACAGATTCGTGATGAGTTAGTGCCACTCTGTTTTTGTGCTTTGATGCAAAATATAGATCTATTTTAATTAAAATGTCTATTTGAATTAGTATATTTATCACGTAAACTTAGGTCTAAGATAACAAATTGCTCAAACTATGGTATGCCTACCGTGGTGGTTTTTGGTGTGCGGTTGCACTGCTCCACCGAGCAATGCAACCGCATACCAAAATGAACACAACAACAACTCTGTAAGCACTGTCTCACTGTGTGTAAGGACTTTGATTTTGACGTCTCGATCTGCTACGATGCGACGTCTTATCGACGTAATGTGCATGTGTTTTGGCCCTCACGTAAGGCTTCTAGCCGTGTAATGCTATGCTGCTAGCTATGTATGATTTCGAGGACTTGTTGTTTCAGAATTGACTACAGCCATAAGAACCGTAAGGTCCATAATAAAGAAAAGGCAGGCATTACAGCTACATATTTCATTCTACGTTTCATTACACATTTCTGTTTTATTGTTCCATATTTTTCCAAAGTTACGAGTCCTTTACAGAGTAGCGGTTACGAACAAGCCTACTGGGTGTATTTTATGTAGAACCTTTTACGTATCGGCTGCCTCCTTGTTATGGCAGTAGCAAGTCCTATATTCTCAGGAGTTTTTTCATAGCAGCCTGTCGTTTGGAGTTGTGCCAGGTTATTGGCATCAGGCTTGCCTTCTATAACAAGGGACTTTAACATACCTGGCAAAATGTACGTGTACCTATCCTCCAAGACGAGCCAAGCAAAGCGCAAGGGCACTACCTACCTTTTCTCGAAGTGTTTCGTCGTTTTTTTGAACCGTCATAGAGTTGGTTTCCGATGTACAGATAGTTCATATTCTCAGGATTCTCAGGTTCATATGATGTCAATAATAGACTTATCAAATATCATCATCATCATCATCATTAGCCTATTATGTTCCCACTGCTGGGACACAGGCCTCCTCTCTATGAGAGGGAGTGGGCTGTAATCCACCACGCGGGCCCAGTGCGGGTTGGTAGATGTCACATGTCTTCGAATTTTTAGTTCTAGGACATGCCGGTTTCCTCACGATGTTTTCCTTCACCGTTTTTGAGGGCAGTGGTGATGAAATAAATTACACAAAGTAATGCGCCTGCCTGGGTTCGAACCCACGGCTTACTGCTCGTAAGTCGGGGCTGCCACCACTGGGCCACCGCTGCTCTTAGTTGAAATTTCTACAGATTATGTATTTATAATAAAATTAATATTTAAGGGGGCTCCCATACAAAAAAGTGATTTTATTTGCTCGTTTTAATACATAATGGTACGGAAACCTTTGGGCGCGAGTCCGACTCGCACTGGGCCGGTTTTTAATTATTCTACATCTGCAATCTTCGTCATTAGACGACGATTATTTAATAATTCTGGATGACAGCGAAGTTAGTTTATATTTAGCTAGTTAGTTTAAAGTAAACATTTAGTTTTATGCCTTATTGTATAAATTGTAATTGTTAAAAATTAATAATTAGTTTTTTTTTTTTTTAATGTTGAAATTTAAATCTCATGTAAGTGAACTTCATGTTCTTATGAGATATACATATGGAAAGAAAGATTCTTTACACCTAAAAAAGGGTATTACCCTGCAAAAAATATTGCGTAGCGTTACTTACTTTGATGTACAGAATACTTCGTTAAAACGGCTTCGTGAAGAGTCCTTTTTCGCGTTTTTTGTATTATTAAAGTTATTCATTGTAAGAAAATTCCCTTTCTTTGTACTACAATCTAAAGTTGATTCCCACTTTAAGTCCACGCGGAATTAATAGTGTTAAAGACAAACGTGAAACTACTTCATAACGAATAGTTTATGAGGAACACCTCGGTTCAGGAACTAAGACCAAGATTCTTGTTTTAATGGGAAACTTGATACCTGCTTTAATGAACGTGACTCTCAAAGAAAGAGAAGTAGGGAAGCATGCGTAGTAGGTAAGTGCTCAGGAATTTTACATCAATTTCAAAAATGATATGATATCTAATCGTTGGTCCACTGGTCGCAAGCGTGATTACTGAGTATGAGGTTTTGGGTTCGATTGTCATGTCGAGCAAAGTGTTACTGGATTTTCCATCAGTAATTTCTAAATAGCTAATACATATTTGTTTGGGATTTGTGCTCGGTTGATAACAATAGCCTCGTTCCTATTCATTGGGACTTCAAAATAACTAGCGAAATGTGGGTCTACTGTCTATGGTTATCGTTATTTTATTTGAAGTATGTCATGGTGTTACTATAACTGTTTCGTAAGTATGTTTTTTTGTATTTTTCTTTTTGTATATTGGCGCCTTGTTTTTATATAGGTATATTTATGTAATCTGTGTCATTTAATTGTGCTTCTGTGTGTTGTGCTATGTCTTTTGTGTACACTGAATAAATTATTTATCTATCTATGGTACACTTCTGCCTAACCCTTGAATGATGATATTAAGAACATTGAACCTATCTTAAACAAACTAAATTTAATATCATGTCTTCCAGCCCCTCACTGCATTCAAAGAAGTTTGACGAAGATAGAATAAAGTTATATATTGTAAACTAGCAAGTTTAAAAAAAAAGAAAACAACACTGGCTGAATAGAAGAACCCACTCGCAAACAAAACAGCGTAAAGAAAAAAACACGGACATAAAAACTAGCACGGAAACTAGAAGTACCGAAATGCATCAACTGTAGGGCTCTCGGCTGCCAAGTGGCCGTACCGTGTCCCACAAACATACTGTCATGCCAATACCACCACCATATCTATACCGCACTTCTGCAATCAAAGAGAGAGCTTTTAGTATAGTGTAAGTTTGTCTCTCTGTTCTGAAAGCTCGCAAGTTGGGTCGTTTTGTGAGGATTCGATTTCGGTAGTGGAATGCTGGGTTTCTTGGTTTCAATTAATTGAAGTTAGTCAGTCTTTGTATGGTTGCTCAATTGATCCTTTACTTAGTTTAGACCATTTTTATTGTAATGTAAAATAGGTACATTTGGCTGTGTCTGTTAGCTTTAAATATGTAGGTTAACAAAATTGAGCATTGTTCTGTCTGAAAAACAGTAGAACTAGTTGAAAATTATTCGTCAGTCGTCTAATTTTATTTTAGTTCGATTTTTGATAAAAATCGAAGTATTTTAATAAAAAATCGAAGCTTCTACACTACTATTACTACTACTACTACTTTTCACGGCTATATTACCTGTTGAATAAACCAAAGTTAACGACAGTGAAGGTGACTGCACTGCAAAATCAGTGGTAAACAGATAGTATTTCTGATATTTGTTGTAATTTATTAAAAAATGTAATGGCTTTAAACGGATATTCAAAATTGTGAATCGTTCTAGAATAGTTGACTGCAAACAGTTGACATTTGCGAAAATAATTGACGTTCGCCGTTTTAAAAATCGATGGTTCCAATTTTAAATGCAAGAGGTGATGACACTCGCTCAAGCATGACCGTTGATTATTTACTAGCGTTGCCAATAAACTAGAAAAATACAAAGATGAACCGCCTTTTCCAAATTAAATGCTTCAGGTGTGTATGTTCTCATGGGTAACAATTTATGAGGGTCGGATTGAGGCTAGGCTTTTATTTATACTTGATTTTCACTTCATGCTGAAATGAAGTAGCCTATTTTTTGCAATCAAGGGTAAAGCACAAAAAATGGTTAAAATAAAATGACTGAACATTGAAATAGATACAACATCCATTCTAATATTATAAATGCGAATGTCACTCTGTTTGTTTGTTTGTTTGTTACCTTTTCACGAGTAAATGGCGGATCGGATCTTAATAAAATTTGGCAAGAAGATGGATTTCAACTTGGGGAAGGACATAGGCTATATATCATCACGCTATGACCAATAGGAACGGAGCAGCATTGAAAAATTTTGCGAAAAAGGGGAAAATGTGACGCAGACGAAGTTGCGCGGGACTGCTAGTAAGGTATAATCAAAGTAGTAATAATATCCATTTGTAATAAGTCAAGTTCAGCTGCGACGTTATTTTCAATAAAAGTACTGCCATTCCTGCAATATTTTAACCCAGCGTCGTTACATAAGTATCCTTCGAAAGAGCATTTGGAAATTAGTCGCCGTCGAGGTCCGTCGCGACGTCTCGGTCCATGCCCTCCCCGACCCTCGCTCGAGCCAGCCCGCGATGCTGTGCCAGTAGTTTTAAATCAGCCCCTAAATAATGATACCATTCAGATCCAGCCTGTCCCCATGCAGTCCTCCCCCAGCGACGCCCTAAACAGAGGTTTGTACCCCACAGGGGGTGCCCTTAGCGTGCAGTGGCTTAGTTTGTAAGTTTTAATGCCCTGGCTGGAGGCCTTACTCTTAAGACACCCACAGGATAGTCCGGTTAAGCAGACGACAACCTCATAGGTTGAACTACTGCGAGATGCCATTCACAAAAAAAAAAAAATGGAATTTAGGAAGAAGCATTTCAAAAAAATTATCACAAATCCATACCTACTAAGAAATTTCTTATAGAAAGACGTTAACGTTTTGCCCGACTAAGGAATCGAACCCATCGACCAGTAGCGCTTGAAATTACTAGACCAACGAAAGAATTAAAAAACAAAATGAAAGAAATTAAATGATGATTTAAATGAATTTGTAGGTATGTAATTTCCGCTTACACTGCTGTTAAAATTCATGACATAGCAAGCACGAAGCGTGTAATCAGTGCAAAATAATTTAAAACGAACAAATGTGATCGTCAAGTTTAAATTGAACGTTTAACATGATATTCATTATTTTATTTCAGTGTCGAATTTACATGTTGCGTTAAAAAGTTTAAGGAATTTCGCAGTTGAAATAAATATTGTGTTTAACAAGTGTGTTGGTAATCGTACTTCTGTGATTTTAGGGTTGTCATACTGAATACTAGGAATAATAAAAAAAACTTATTAATACCAGCCCGTTAGCGGTTCCAGTGTAGGGAAAAGGCCTTTAGTTATCAAGATAAGGTGAGGAGATAAGGTGTGGGATACGATAAGGAGTGTTCTTCGATCTCGGTGGATTGACAATCATTATCATCAATTCAGCCGAAAGACGTCCACTGCTGGATATAGGCCCCCCCCAAGTGTCGCCACATTGACCGGTCCCGTGCGACTCGCATCCAGTGGATCCCCGCAACCTTCACCAGGTCATCGATCCACCTAGAGTGAGGCCTTCCAACGCATCGTCTCCCGGTTCGCGGTCGCCATTCCAGAACTTTTCCGCCCCTTTGGCCATCCGTTCTGCAGTTCTGGATTGACAATTCCGAACTTATATTAATTCTCCATAATCGATTGGAAGATTCGCTGCTGAAGATTGGTTTTCAGAAAACTATGCAAAAACCTAGAATCACCAAAATGGAAACTTCATAATGTCAAAATCGTTTTAAGTAACCTTGTTCCTAATTTGAATGTGACCCAATATCTAAAAATAGGCTATTATAACTGCAAAGCAAAAATAGATAACCCAACCCCACATAACCGGAGTCAAAGAACATTACCTTTCCTCTATACAGTTATATTATGATATTTATTAAAGTTATTTCATCATCATCATCATCAGCCTATAATGTTTCCACTGCTGGAATACAGGCCTCCTCTCTATGAGAAGCAGTTACATGTCTTCCAATTTTTAGTTCTAGGAAATGCCGGTTTCCTCACGGTGTTTTCCTTCACCATTTTTGGGAGCAGCGGTGATGAAATATATTACACAAAGTAATGCGCCTGCCTGGGTTCCCCACGGCTTACTGCGTGTAAGTCGGGGCTGACACCACTGGGCCACCGCTGCTCTCTCTCAAAGTTATTCATTTACTTTTATTTTTGTATGTATTTTTATTTTATATTGGTATAATGTTTGTTTTAAGCTCTTATTTTTTTTTTCCTATTTTATCTTTTCTACACACTGTGTCTACATTTCTAATCCAACTTTCCACTCGCAGTTCTGCAGGAAAAAAAATCTTTTGAAATAAGCAGTACCTTTGTGCTCTTGTATCTTAATGTATTGTCATGTCAAGTGTTTTTAAATATTTCCCTCGATATTACATTATTATATAGTTCATGAAAATTAAGAACATGTTCCACGGAAGGCTAGTAACGACCTCTAATTTGATAAATGGTCTGCGGCAAGCTGTAAAGGATTTAAAAAGTCACTATTATATGGAGGTTGAAAGATTACAAAAGAATGACTAGCTTATAAATGATTACCGCAACCTGTTATTAATCGAGTTGACCTTATTTTTTACACCACATAACATCACGCCTGTAATCTTTGAGGGTTAGGCAGAGATGTACCTAATAGCATACCCAAATTTCGCCAGTTATGTTTAAGTCCCATGTAATAAAGCGCGAACCTATTGCCATCATGTTCGTGAACGGGCGCTATCAGTTGTGACTGGTCATCTCTTAGCTGCCACGGTTTATTTTAATTACTTTATTTTTTAATTACTGATTTAATCTTTTACTCTGGACGCTCTTAACTTGCCCGTATTTCTACATTGTTCTCACATATTTGTAATTCTTAACATGAATGATGTAACCAAAATTTTGTAACATATTTTGATTTAAAAGAGTGTCCATGGAGTTTCTTGCCCGTTCTTCTCCATAGAGATCTACGCTACGGAATGGGCAACTACAGTACTTTCACAAGTTATTATGCCTTGTGACTGGGACTGTAGCTTCGCGTTTTATTTTGTTTTTTTGACTTTCAAAAGTGCCTGTAATGGTCTAATTGAAATAAATGCTTTGACTTTGACTTTGATCAAATTGGCACAAATGCAGACTCCGTAGTGTAACTGAAAAATTCTTGATGGAAAAACCCGAAAAAAGTTACTAAAAACATATTCGAAACGTCTTTAAAAAAAAAAAGACAATTGGAAATTTCGGTTTTTATGGTTATTTTATAATAGGTACAATGTAGCTGTAACACTATTTTTCTAAAAGGTATTTTAGTTACATTTTAGACCTATGTATCCTGCATAAGCTTTTAAAGTTTCATTAAAATCGGTTCAGTCATTTCGGAAAATAAGGACTCGAAAGTTTTTATGAAATGACGTAAAGCGTAAACGCTCTTAAAGATGAACTGCTATTTAGCCATTTTTTTTCAATTTATAAGTCAATCACGTACTCATCACAAAAGGACAATGCCAGATCCTGCCCTAACTTTCATTAGCCTACAAGAAATGTAAATTAATCAAAATTATGCAATGAAAATAGGACCCTTGGTTATCAAACTGTCATTCTGTTACACTTGCGGATAAAAAGTTAGTAATAAAAGGAATTTAAAAAACCGAAGTCCTATTTCCTGTTTTTATCGCGACCATCTGCGTTACTTAGTACGCATACACTCGGAACAAAACGAGTTATTTGGTAAAAAAAATTACATCCACGTACGAATTAAGTACGGATTTTAATATGTATTCGGAATAAATACACATTACTTACTGAAAATAATGTTTATTAACATATATTTTTATGAATGTATAATCTAATAATTATTTCGCAATTGAGCGATAGTGATTAGGTGATTAAGGGTAACGGACCGTCATTGACGCGCTAATTGTCATGTCAAAAAGTCATTCATTGACATTCAATGTAATTTCAATGTAATAATTGTTCGTAGTTTTAAACAGAAACCGCAAGTTCTAAAGGCATTTAAACATGTTATTACTTATCACTAATAAAGCAGCAATAGAATGCTACATTTGGCATGCCTGTAGACCAACTTTTATTTGATAGGTCATAGCTCTATAGAGGTTCTGGCATTGTCCTTTGGTATAATGGAATAAAAAAGCGGCAAATAAAATAAAACTTACCAGTTTTCTCAATTTATTTATAACCACTAATTTCGCCTTGAAATGTTAAGAAGTACCACAATTAGTGTTCTAGTAAATAGAACACTAATTGTGAAGTTTTATCGTCTTACAAAATATCAAAAAGCAACAACCCTACCTCACTCACGCACACACGCACAAACGCAAAACAGAACCTTTGTTTATACAAACAATAACCTATGTACATATTATGACGTCAAGCACTCCATTCTCTATGTGAGACAAGAACGCTACTCAAATATGACAGTTATGTTCATTTGGGGGTCCCAAGGTAGGGGCAAAGTATCCTTTTAGGTCGTCGGTATTAGAGGGTTGGACTGTGGAAGAATTCTATTGTGTACAGAGATTAAATTTGAAATTAGGGGTCTGTTCTGGGGACCTGAGATTCATCATCTATCTAGCCTTTATTAATAACACTTGCAACGGGATATTTACCATGTGTATTATTTGTTTCGAGTTCCCGATATTTCGGCGCTGTTGCAAACGCCATGATCACGGATAAACTTTACGTTAACGTTTATCCGTGAAAACGCCATGATCACGGATAAACTTTACGTTAACGTTTATCCGTGATCATGGCGTTTGCAACAACGCCGAAATATCGGGAACTCGAAACAAATAATACACATGGTAAATATCCCGTTGCAAGTGTTATTAATAGTGTTAGTGACCATGTCACTTTAAAAACTTTTATCTAGCCTTTTCCCAAATCTGTTGGGGCCGGTTTACAGTCTAACCGGATGCAGCTGAATACCAGTATTTTATATGAAGCGACTGTTTGCAAAAATTTGCTTGTTTTAAGTTCTTACATTAGACACGTTATTTGATTATTAAATTGAATAATATCTATACAGGATGTAACGGAAAGGGTATATACATACTTAAGGTTGTGCTACAGACGATCAAACTGAACACGTATCTCCATCGGACAAAATCGTAATGCCGAAAAAAATATCAGCTGCCCCATACATTTGGGTCAAATAGATTTTGAAATTTTGTATGGGGCAGCAGATAATTTTTTCGCTGAAAAACATGTTTTATGATGAGAAACATGTTCACTTTGATGGTCTGTAGCACACCCTTCAGTATGTATAAATATACCCTTTCCGTTAAACCCTGTATATATATATATATATATAAAATTATAAATATAATAGGGAAATAATAGGGAAGGTTTAAAAGGTAGGTAAGTAGGTAGGGTAGGGTAGGTAGCGTAAGTAGGGTAGGGTAGGGTAGGTAGGTAGGCAGGGTAGGGAATGGTATGGTAGGTAGGTAGATAGGGTAGGTTTTAAAAGCATGTATAACGCATGCCGGGGACAGCTAGTATATTTATAAAACCATGGACGTAGGTACTAAATTAAAATAATTTCATTCATTTAAATAAACTATTTACATACGTGTTTTCAGTTGAGGATGCTTGTTTTACTAACGGTATTTAAATTAATGTTATTGCATTATCAGTTGAAGCCGTGTTTACGAATAAAATTCTCGTATAAATAGTTAGAAGTAAATGTTGTACTTAATGTATTTGAAAAATTTACTCTCTCTTAACTCGCCTTTGAGTATAATGCAAAAAAATAGTGCGTGGAGTCCCTCCGCGCGGAAGAAGTGAAACTTCGTAATACTACACGCATGCGTTCGAGTGCCACGCATTCACTCTCGTTATTTTATTGAGCTTCTAAATAATATTTTGTTGTTTTCTTGTTGTATTGTTTTTATTGCATAATTATTACATAATAAAGTTGTAGCAACAATAATAATAAGCTCAATTTCCATGAGTAGAATAACCTCAATAAACTGAGGTTATTCTACTCATGGAAATTGAGCGCAGGCTGGTCACACCGAAGAGTCGAATACATGACTGTTTGCACGCCATCTTGCGTACCTAGTAGAACTACGTAGTCACAAATCTTGTAATACTGCCATCTCTTAGTGAGTTTTAGAAAATATTCCCCCTCCATGGTAGCGTTAAACTTGTTGGAAGTCGCATGAAGTTTCACTTAAAAAAAAACATGTCGGTATCATAAAAAGATGTTTTTTGTAAGCCGGTAGGGTAGCGGGACTGCCTCGTTTGTCTAGTGATCCCAATCGCGAATGCTGAGCATGAGGTCCTTGGGGTTGATTCCCGAGTCGGGCAAATTGTTATTAGGTTTTTGCCATCAGGAATTTTTCAGTTGAGGTTGAAGCAACACAGTGGTCCGCGATTTTTTTTTTTTGCAATTTGCCGGTCAGTGTCAGATTTTATGTTGAATAAAATATAATACTTATTTATGTTATATAATACTTATTTATTGTAGTCATTAAAATTCATTAATTTATTTAATTCCAATGCATGACTATTTCATGAAAAAGTCATTCTAACTTAAAGACTTAAAGGGGTTGTATTGATGACTTTATAACTCAGTAAAACCATATTAGTTATGGCTGTGTATCGTATTTTATTCAACATAAAAACTGCAACTGACCGGCAAATGCAAAAAACGAAAGAAAATTTTAATTACGAACCCTGTCGCTTCTACCTTTAGTTATGTTAAATTATCGATAAACCCCTGAAGAATTTCAAACGCAGACTAGACAAAGCGCATTTCCGAAAGGCAATTTATTTTATTGACTCACAACATCTCCAGCAGAATCCAATACGTAAATAACTTACAATGACGTACTAAACCATTTACATAGTATTAAAATATAGAACTCGCTGTACCAGTTCTCTTGCAACTTCTCTGCACTGCAGTATTCCGCATAGTTTTGTTGGTATTCTGTTTGAAATCGTCAATACCTTTGAAATGCTATTGCTTTTTTGTTTTGGAGCCATCGGGAATACCATTTTGGAGCGCATGGAAACAAGCCCTTTATTTTGGCTAGTACATTAGGATGATTTAACCTTGGTCCATTTTCTGCTCTATGAATCGCGTCATTTTCAAGTGATATAAAGTATTTTAAGTTTCACTTTCAACATAATTACACTACAGTGTAATTATGTTGAAAGTGAAACTTAAAAAAAAAAAACATTTTTGCAAAAAAAAGTTTTCAACTTTATTGTCTTTTTTTGCAAAAAAAAAAACTTTTTGTTGTAGTATACCACACATATTCTTAAAATAAATTAAATTTACAACGTTATTAGAAATTATTAATGAACTACTATGTCATCAACCTAGACCAAGAAGAAAAAGTTCGTATTAAAGAGATCTCATAAACTACTGAAGCAAAGTAAACAAAAATAATATGGGACCACCGCGCGGGCTTCCTCTAGTGTGACTTGAAGCATCGAAGCGCGACCTTCTAAGCGTGTTGAAGCAGTCAGAAGGAAGACCTCGATTGTCAACGCGCAAAGGATTCGTCGAGTCAGCTGTGATGTTGGAAACCTTGCTTCAACCGGCGATTCGCCTGCGTGAAAAACACATTTTATGGGGCTCGTCAATCGTGTAACTTTCCATCAGTGAAAGAACTTTGAAAACGAATGATGATAAGCTTCAAAGTTTACCTCCTACATCAAAACTTATAAACATTTCCTTTTAATAATAAGTCTTGTTTATTTAATTCGATTTACATCACTGCAAAATGCTCTTCTAGCTTCTTCTTGTAACTCCATCATTTTGGCCCCCATATTTAGAACGCTCGGATTCGATTTCGTTTCGATAAGTCGTATGTCTATATCCGAGCGTTTGTGAATATGGGGGCATATGTGAAAACCACGTATTCAAAATCACTATCAAAATACTATCTTCAAAATCATTTCACGAAACAAAGCGTCTTCAAAGATTTCACTGTAAACTTCACTCAACACAATAAAATAAAATGAAAAGCAAAGACGAAGAAAAGCGCCTTACCTAATCTTGTTATGTCATTCAAAATGAACGTCGTCGGAAAAATTCCGCAGCTTTTGAAAACAAGAGGAGTTGACTTATTACTGCACGTCTTTGAAAAATGGAACAACCATTAGTTTAAATCTCTTTAAAACTGTAACGAGAACATATTGCTGAACGTACAAAATGAGATATTTTGATGAGGGCAATATGTTAGCATTCTTCCTGAGAATGGATTTTGTAGTAAAAGTCTATTGATGTTCGCTATGTACTCACCATCAGTCACTGTAAATGAATAGACAGTGTTTGGAACGTTTACCTATATGGCAAAATGCCTAAACGGTTTTGTGTATTACTTACCTAGTTTGGAAGCCTCTCTAACTTATATGCTGATGTAGAGAAAGATGCCCTATCAATACATTACATTATAAAAATCTCCATAATGTATTAGTAGCAAAGGATAATATTTTTATAATTCGAAAAAGGAGAAGTTATAATAAGAAGGCAATGGCAGTCAAATACTGTCGAGACAAGAGAGAAAAGGTCAAAGCGTTGATCAGCAAACTTGCTCAAGGCGGATTGGGGATTGCCGATATGTATGAGAAGAAAAGTATGGTCATATTTTAGGTTGTGGTATGCACCATCAAACTGAACATTAGTTCAAAAGAAACAACATCATGTTCGCGAAAAAAGAATCAGTTGTTCCATACAATTTGGCCGAAGATGATCGTAAGTATTGAAGTTTTGTACGGGACAGCTAGTATTTTTTCAGAGACTATGTTGGTTCCACAGAAACAGTTATTTAAATACAAGTTGTTGTTTTGCATCCTCGTCAAAATTCAGGAGGTTCTCACAAGAGACATAAATATTCAATTTAAATTACGGTACTTACTTAATTATTAAAAAACGCAGATTTTTTTGGTTGTTTAAGTTTGTCAGTATATCAGAATAACCGAATAACGCGGTTTAGGTAATTAAAAATTATCGAATAAACGTTTGAGATTGTTTGTATGTGTGAAAGCGCTGTTATAGGGTGAGCATCAGACGGGCCGTGTTTAAAACACTTACCGATTTCCGTAATTATGAAAAAATATAAGATAAGATAAGATAAGATCATTTATTTGCTTAAAACATGGTATACAGAGGTGTTATTATAGCATATAAGATCATACATGTTTTGCTTAAAATTAAAGCATGCAAATTAGGGTTGGTCAACATTATAATTTATATTCAAAAAAATCCTTAATACTATAGAAATTATTTTCATTAAGCCATTTATATAATTTAATTTTGAATAACTTGCAATTTAATATTTTTAATACATTTGGTAACTTATTATAAACACGCACACACATAGCCAGACAGCTTTTATTATATTTATTAAAATATATAAATATATTATAAAAATTACCTACCCATTTTATTATTGATTCGGGACGAGAATCAATAGTAGCTCCTTGAATTTGACGAGGTTGCAAAACAACACCTTGCATAAGCACACAGAGTTAAAAAAAGAGGTCGCTAAAAAAAAACAGCTTTTTGCCCTCATTCTTACAGCTATAATATTACTATCATAATAAACTATTCAAGCTAATTCCTCCCCGCGATGTTCAACTCCACGCGTATTTATTGTTTAGGCAATCAACTTGAAAGCGTTGCTACAACTTGTCCTACAACACGTTGCAAGTTGCGCGCTCCATCACGAACTTTCGCTTTGTTTGAGATACAGCACGTTTGTTTTTTGTTTTCAGGAGGATATTTTTTTCTTCTTGAGTATGAATGTGTAGCCCTAAGAATTATGGGATACAAATGTTTTGGGAGATTGAAGTGTTTTGCTTTATGTTAATATAAATGTATATGGTTTAATTTATTTTGTAATACAATTTTCTTCGATAATGTAGTTAAATAAAGGCTCCTCCAAAATCAACTCCAAAATAATTATATTAAAATTTATTTTGGAGTTTATTATTTGCAACAAATTAAAAGCATTTAAATAGAAATTCAAAATGTATGAATTTAAAACCACAACGCTAAAAGTGAGTCTTACCAAGGGGTATCGTATTAGCCAGTACTAGCTGGGTTGTGGGGGTCAGATAGGCAGTCGCTCTATATAAAATACTGTTATTCAGCTGCATCCGGTTAGACTGGAAGCTGACCGCAAAATAGTTGGGATAAGGCCAGGCAGGTGATGATGAACGCTTAATGTATGTATTACCACCACCCCAATTAACAGAAAAGACTTAGGAAGCCCTTAAGGTGTGTTTGGAACTAAAACATTGACAGGAGCCGCAAAGTAAATAGGTAAGGTGTCGTACACACAGCTCCATTAAGTTCTTACCCCCTCAAAAGACATGTGCGTTCAAATCCGTGTTGGGTTTTTGTATTTTGCAAAAACATTTAATTATAATTTATTTACTGTTAATTTTTTGAAACACTGTTTTTAATATTGTTTTTTTTTTCATAAAACGTTATTACTTCTATTATTGGATATAACGACTAGCAATAATAGGCTTAACGTTAACTCTACGTTCTTCAACATTTAAGTCCAGAGGTCCGCTTGACGTGCATGAGGTTGAAAAAATCCTGGACATGACATTCGCTTTTTGTCATGAATTATATATTTGTTGTGAATTTACTAATTTAAGAAAAATAAAATACTTTAATAATATTTATTATTCCTATAATTTAACAAAACTTTGATCATATTTTATTACAAAGATTTATATTATATTTTACTATTTGTTTTGATAATTTACAGTTATCATATTATACATTTATTACCTACTGACACAAACTCCCTAGACAAGTGACATCCTAGTTACGCAAACCAAAAAATAGGAAGCGCTATAAAATATTTTAGATTGACATAAGTTAAAGTTATAACTCGAGGGTATAGGATTAATTTTATAAAGAAAACGTAAGTATGTAAAATTAATGGATATCCTCAAATTTTAACATGTATCGTTTGGACAGAGACCTAATGATAAAGTGACTCGGAAGATACCAATTTCATCGCAATTTTCAAGGGCTCGCTGGCTAATTTGTTAAACCACCGGTTTTCATAAGACACAGCTCGGTGAAGCGATGGATCGAATCCGGGTCGAAACGAATTCAATGTTGTAGCAATGTAAAATTTTAAGACTTGAGGGGTTAGCACATACTGACGCTGTCTGTACCTACTTAAGTAAAAGCTTTTGAAAACTTTCCAACTAAACGTATTATTATATATACACCTTTTGTAAACGTATCGTCTTTCTCAGACGTCTAGAAGTGTCGAGCCAAAGATATAACTTTACCTGCTTTAAGTCCATCATGTGTATGGAAAGGTTGAATGTAAGCCATGATAATCTAGCGGTACCATAGATCACGAGTTCGAACCCAAAGCCTCTGATTTTTCGGATTCATGTGCGTATTGTATATTATCACTTGCTTCGGGGAAGGAAAACATCGTGTGGAAACCAGCTAGCCTGAGAGATATTTCTTGAGGGTATGTAAAACCAAGTCAAGAGGCTCATGGGTGGCATAAAAACTATGACAACAGGTAAGGCACTAACCACAAGCTAAGGAAGAAAGAATGGGGAAATGTATGTGGTTTAAGTTGTTTTTGGAGTGAAACTTCTTATGCGACTTCCACAAGTTTAACGCTACCATGGAGGGGGAATATTTTCTAAAACTCACTAAGAGATGGCAGTATTACAAGATTTGTGACTACGTAGTTCTACTAGGTACGCAAGATGGCGTGCAAACAGTCATGCATTCGACTCTTCGGTGTGACCAGCCTTCGCTCAGTTTTCATGAGTAGAATAACCTCTACAAACTTATGTAATAAAAATAATACAACAAGAAAACAACAAGATATTATTTAGAAGCTAAATAAAATAACGAGAGTGAATGCGTGGCACTCGAACGCATGCCTGTAGTATTACGAAGTTTCCCTTCTTCCGCGCGGAGGGACTCCACGCATAATTTTTTTTTCGTAAAAACAAACATTCCAGCAAAACTTATTATTACTCCTTTTGTGAACCTATCGTCTTTCTCAGACGTCTAGTGTCGAGCTAAAGCTATAACCTTTACGTGCTTTATTTCCATCATTTTTATGAAAGGGTTGTAAAGTAAATATTACCCATAGTCCCGTATGAAGAAGAATGCGCTCCAATATTTTGCGTTACTTTATTGGAGGATCGATCGGTCAGCTGTAAAAGTTTATCTTATCAATTTATTTGAAGCCTTGTTAAGAATATTTTCGGATCTCATGGTAAAAAAGAAAAGCTTTTAAAATGGTAAAGTTGCTTAAGCTCACATTTTATTAAGCTGCCTCGTACCACTAGTCCTGGATTCGATTCGCGTGTCAGCCAAATTGTTATTGGGGTTTTGCATCAGGCATTTCTCAGTAGTAGCCACGGAGTCTGAATTTGAGTCCGATTGATGGCGATAGGCTCGCCTCCTATTACATAGGGCTTAAATATAACAGGCGAAATGTGGGTGTACTTTTGGCTACACCTTTGCCTATCCCTTCGAGGATTACAGGCGTGATGTTATGTTATGTTTATGTTATTATATGAAGCAGTTGATTGTATTTCTACTATTTTCATTTTAAGATCAGAAGTTTAGTAGGTAAATCGTATTTATACGCATCATTCTGTACGAGATCCATGTGGAATTTCACATGGGTTCCGACTTTAGACTTTGATTTCAATATTCTGGGAAATTAATTTTGGTCCTAAATGCATTCGTCGCTTAACGTCACGTGTCATTTAGCAAACCTGTCATTTGGCAAATGTGACATTTACCGAATGTGTCATTTGGCGAACGTGACATTTTGCGAATGTGTCATTTGGCGAACTTGACATATAGCGACAGAGGGACATTTCGCTTATGTGACATTTAGCGACGAGAGGATAACTCTCAATATGTAAATGAGATCCAATTTTAACTCCAGACTGATCGATTCACTTCACTGCCGATTGTTCGTATACTTCATAGCTCTTTTTAGGTTTCTGTACCCAAAGGGTCAAACTGGACCCTATTACTGAGACTTCGCTGTCCGTCTGTCCGTCCGTCCGTCCGTCTGTCACCAGGCTGTATCTCATAAACCGTCATAGTTAGACAGTTGAAATTTCTACAGATTATGTATGTAACAGAATTAAATAAATATTTAAGGGGGCTCCCATACAAAAAAATTTGTTTAAATTCACAAAAGATTTTTTCACTTGTTTTTATAAATAATGGTACGGAATCTTACGTGCGCGAGTCCGACTCGCACTTGGCCGGTTTTTTATCTACCTTTACTTATTTCTACAATATTTTCTCTTCCACTTTTCAGTAGTTATTTAATATAACTTTTATTACGAAACAATGTTGTATTTATGAGCAATACTGAACTCTTATAACCCTTGTTTTCAACAATATCTTATTTCCTATCGTAGCTAGTCTTAACAAGATTTCTCGTGTCCAATCTTTTGAAGATCACTTAGACAGTCAACGAAGGAGAACACAAGGGACCTCGGGCATTGTTTTATAACTCCCTACAAATTTAATCAAAAGAAAAAATTGACCTCTCCCGACCTTTCCACGTTTTCTTGAAGAAAATGCGGGTTTTCGCCGGAGCACGAATATATTTGAGGAAGTTGTAATATCCTTTTAAAAGGATATGTCTTGACAAAACGTTTCTGAAGTTCGTTGTAAGTGATATTTTATTCATAGACTTTGTATTGAAGACAGAAGTTAAATTATAATTTCTGCATTCGTTTTTTCTCGTGAACTAAACGAGAATAGCTCAAGCCGTTGGCAAAAGATAAGCCTCTTAACTGAGTAGATTTTGTTTGCATTGACTGCCAATTTGGTGGTTATAATATATTTTTATAGTCCTTCGAGCCGGATACATTTGCTATTGCTGTGTTTACAATCATCGATTAGACAAAATAACCGTTCAATATTTTTTTTTATATGACAATTTAACCAATAAAATTGTATATCTTTCTTAATATCCTCCAAGGTCTACTTCATCTCATACATTCAGCATAAGTTGAAGTAATCTAAAATGTATGTATCTTTGTCTCCAGGCTGCAACAAGACATACTATGGAGACATCGGTCGTACCTACGAGCTGGAGCTGCATCGACCTCGCGAAGACTTGGTGCCTTACGTCTGTCTGTTGACCATCACTGCTGCTGGGGGGATCCATGGGGACTTGGTTCAGGTTAGTTATAGTTATAATGAATCGTTAAGGTTTAACTCCAGACGTAGTACGTATCTATGCTGATCTGTGGCAGCTGGGTAGGATCAAGTTTTTTTTTTTTTTTTAAGTTTTGTCGTTACTTTTCTTCAAATATCTGACTGTTATACAATTTATATTCACAGCTACCTTTATGTATCAATTTTTATCAGCTTATCAATGTTACAGTTATTATATAATACCAAGTCTGAATGGCTACCTGAGAAATACAAAGAAACATTTTTTATGTTTTAAAGAATATTATTTTTATTTAAGAATTCCAAGACTTTCAATTCTCGAGCTATTAAATAAATATTCTTTTCATCATACTTCAGCGGGTTTTACTAAGTAATTTATCTACCGAGTACTTTCATAACTTTCTAAACTCCGTTCAACTTATTAAAAATATGAACAGCTGCTAATAGCAAGTTATTATTCACTCAGTGTAGAAATTAAATTAAAATCCTCGTAAGAGTACTTGTATAATTATATAGAATATTTACTGAGAACATTTTACTTCGGTAACTAAGTCTTTCATCCTGTGGTACCCGAAACTGCTCTGATTAATTATATTGTGGCGGGCAACACTATGGAATTTTCTGTTGAGGAATTTTATCACACATTAGGGAAAATTGTAAAACATTTTCTAAAACCATCTAATAAATGTTGGAGGCAATATTAATTAGACTTTTCATATTATATAAACTTATTTTAAAGTTGAACATTAAAGTAATGGTGTTAGAACTTTAGCTATTGTAATATGGAATACCCTGTTGGCATTAAATAGCAAATTAGACTAACTCAAAGTACTTTCGACTTTAGCACAACAATAAAGGGTAAACATACATGTTGAGTAGGTACTTGCTTGATTAAAATCAATTTATTTTAGTGGTCTGGGCTGGAATGGAACTGTATGTCATGAGTCTCATGACTCATGCATGAGACACAATCAAATTTTTTTGTATTTATTTTTAAGATTTTTTTTATCTAGTGCGCCCTTGTGGCTGGTACCAAAAAACCTATTTTCTCTCTTTATTTTACACAAACTAGTACACCTATCATCAAACATACTAGGATCCATAGTTTAATATAAAACTTATAAGTAGTTTTAAGAAATTATGATTGACATAACGTACCCTACGTTATAAATGTCAATCATAATTTCTTCAATCTTTATCCTAATATGTATTATAAAGCTGAAGCATTTGTTTATTTGTTTGGTTGAACGCGCTTATCTCGGACACTACTGGTTTGAATTGATTTATTTTTGAATAGCCCTTTTATCGAGGAAGGCTTTATGACATAACGCTACGATCAATAGGAGCAGAGTTTCAATGAAAAATGTATTTATTTCTTTATTCAATTACTTAAAAAAAAAAAAAAAATGTTGCAAAAACGGGGTAAATGTGTCGCAGACGAAGTTGCGCGAGTCAGCTAGTATAAATATACGTCAAATTCAAGGAGGTAACTGTTCTATGCTAATGATTCTCGTCCCGAATCAATAAAACGGGCCAAGTGCGAGTCTTACTCGCACAAAGGGTTCCATAGCCCCAAACAATATAATAACAATATATTGAACGATCTTTCATTTGTAAACTTCCACTGAACCGCAAAATTAAATTTGTTTTTCATAGTAAGTTAATGAAAAACAAAGTTACTGCTGCAATTTAGTGAAAAAGTCCCATATCTCAAAAACTCAAACAATTTCACTCAAACAATTTATGTACACACCTAACACAAAGAAGAAGAAAGGAACATAAAATAGGTACAAAGGTAATGCTTATTTCTAAAGAAATCTCTTCCAGCATACCTGCGAAAGGAGATATTTAAAAAAACCGGTCAAGCGCGTGTCGGGCCACGCGCAGTGTAGGGTCCCGTAGTTTTTATTACAGCCAAGTGCGGGTCGTATTCGCTGACTGAAAGTTTCATACCATGCTCTAACTAAAAGCCAAACATGACTTAGGTAGTCCTAATTTGACTTCCTATACAAATCGTCACCTGATCCGACAATTTTGCACGGAAAGTTTTAATTTTTTGGCGCGCACAGCGTCGTCTTCTATGAGGTTATTGTTATTCTAAATATATGGGTACATTTTGGTATAAAACTAAAAACTACTAAACAAAAAATAAAAAAAAGGTATAAATACAAAACAAAATATATACCAATAAAATAAATACCTATGCAACTTCTTATTCAAAACAATTTTCATTGAAAGTTTTTTTTACGTTCTATATGCCCATATTTTTTTCAGAATTTTTCTCCACTTACTTTAGAAATTAGAGGGGGGGGGACACACACGTTTTACCACTTTGGAAGTGTCTATCTTTCAAACGATTGACTTTGATAAAATATGGTTTTAGGAACCTCAATGTCATTTTTAGAGACCTATCGATGGACACCCCGCACGTATAGGTTTGTTGTTTTTTTTTTTAGTTTCATTTCCTTGTAGGGGGTGTATCCGTAATCTATATATTTTTTTGTTTTTGTATAAAAATCGTAAAGCGGTTCACAGAATACATCTACCTACCAAGTTTCAGCTGTGTAGTCCTAATAGTTTCGGAATAAAGTGGCTGTGTGTGACATACGGACGGACAGACAGACAGACATGACGAATCTATAAGGGTTCCGTTTTTTGCCATTCGGCTACGGAACCCTAATAAAAATGGGTAGGTTTTTTTTTCTTATTTACGGAAATCGGTAAGTGTGAACCACCCGTGTTTTAAACGCGGCCCGTCTGATTCTCGCCCTATAACCGCGCTTCCATACATATAAATTTACAAACAATCTCAAATGTTTATTCGAAAATTTCTTATTCCCTAAAACACGTAAAAGGGGTTTATTTTGAAATACTGACCAACTTAAACGACCAAAAAAATCAGCGTTTATTTATAATTAACTAGGTATCTAATTAGGTAGGATTTTCATTGATTATTTATATATTTTGTGACAACCTCCAAAATTTTGACGAGGATGGAAAACAACACATTGTCTATGTAGATTTAAAGCCACTACCACATAGTACATAATGTAGGTAAATTGACTACATTAAGGTGACAACTGACGTGTTCCCCTGGGATGACTCCGTCGTTGCTGATCCAAGATTTCCATTTACCTCTTCTGAAATCATAACTCCTCCTGGTATTACCATTCTGGAGTAAAAAGGGAAAGGATGTAAGGTAAGCACGGATTCCTTCATAAATACCCAGGGGACTTGGGGGAACTTCGTTTACGGGGAACCGCAATCCTTATGGGATCCTATGTGTCTGTCAGACGTTAATCTTATTACTCTAATATGTATACGTTAAAGTTTGTGAGGAGCTATGAATGGATGGATGTATTTATGTTAGGTTAGGTGTAAGATCAGCAGCGAAATAAATTTCCAAAATTATAAGCCGTCTTAATTTTAGAACAATCCATATTAACAGACGAGTAAAAGACATAACAATATTTACATCAATAGTTACACAAATTCGCAAAACAATATTACATCAGATCATAATGATCAGCACAAAACTTGGTGTAATATTGATAAGTGTTAACCGACTTTTGATGCCGACTGTATTTTATATTCAAAAGCGGGCTGGTTTCCGCAACTCCACGTCTTAAGCGCGTACTTTGCGTACGAAATCATGGTACCAACTGTACTAAGCAATAAGAAGTACAAAACAGATTTTGGTCAAACTTCACGTAATATGTATGTAGCTCAAACACACTCGCTCATCATAATAACACATATTAAATAACTTACAAAGATGTTGTGTTCAAAAGATGGTGGGTTGTTTAAGGGTAAATAGCAATATTAACAGACATTAGATAGCCGGTGGCCCCGTGGTGGCAGCCCCGACTTACGAGCAGTAAAGCCGTGGGTTCGAACCCAGGCAGGCGCATTACTTTGTGTAATTTATTTCATCACCGCTGCTCTCAAAAACGGTAAAGGAAAACATCGTGAGGAAACCGGCATGTCCCAAAACTAAAAATTCGAAGACACGTGACATCTACCAACCCGCACTGGGCCCGCGTGGTGGATTACAGCCCACTCTCTCTCATAGAGATGAAGCCTGTGTCCCAGCAGTGGGTACATTATAATGCTGATGATGAACAGACATTAATTTTTATGTTTTTTTCCATAAGCTACGTGTAATTTACTGCATTACGTTGCTACAGTAATACGTTGTATAGAAATTTAAAAAAATAGTTTCTAGAAAGAAACTTTATAGTGACGTCATTTTATTTCTCGTGTTCTTCTCAGCAAACACTTTTATTTGTTACCCATATCATGGAAATGCATGCAAAATAACTAGTCTGTTTGGGTGTCCGCTACATCGTATTTATAATGACGTCACATAACTAACAAGTTCATCTTGTTATGAAGATGAACTCAAAAAGTCCCTATGTAATGTCCATTAAATGATATAATAAATTACCCGCATCAATTAACAAAGTAGAAAAAATTAACATATTTAAAAAAAAAGGATTGTGTGGTTTTATGAAACCACGGTAAAAGTGAAACTTTTTTTCACACTATAGACATGTAACTAAAAATTTTTGTGAGCGCCTTTCACTTTAGCCCTTCTCCGCGGCCGACCGTCACGCGACATGCAACACACAGACGAAAAAGTTTGAGATGATGTAATAAAAGTTTCACTTTAAAAAAAACTTAGACTATGACTATTATTCGGTAAACGAATATCTAACTGATAGACTTAAAAAGTCTTATACTTAACTATAACTTACCTCAGAAAGTACCAATATCATAATTTTAGTATAGTGGTTTGTTTGTTTTATAGCGGTTTATAGTAGTTTTGTTTTTATATAATTTATGAAAATCAGCGTCGGGCACTCTCTGCTCGGCAATTTGCTGTACTGGGCATATTTGGCGCAGCCGTGAAAAACACACACACACATATCTTTTTTTTTTCTGTCTATTTCGGTATATTTATAAGTTTTTATTTTGTGTTGTGTGTACTTGTGGCATTTGGCAAATAAATATTTTGTTTCTTTCTTTCTTACTAAATGCTTCCTATCTCCGAAATCACTTATTTCCTGTGCCCGACCGGGTCCATATGATCTAATTATAAGTTTACCACCTAAAAATGACACGTGGTATGCAATGAAAGTATTGAGTATTGAACCATAGATTGTCATCCAAACTAAACATGTATTTATGCAAAATTTCAGCTCAATTGAAAACCGAAAATTGGGCCTTTCACTTCAAAGATTTTTTTACATAGTTCCAGGTGAAGCTAATATGAAAACGCAAGTTTACCTGTCTAGTTAGACTCTTTTGTCACCTATATTAAATTGTCTATAGTCTACACGGCCAGGCCAATTGATATTTATTTTATTGTATTTAGGTAACCAACAGCGATACAGAAATATTGTACAATATATGCGTGTTGCAGTTATTATGGCCAATTATAGGTTTCCCTGCATAACTAAGATATATGTGTAATACATGCGAACGGACTAATGCCAAATATTTACAAATAAACACCAAAATAAAATTGCAATACAATACAAAATTACATATAATTTTTTTGTATAAAATCTTATAAATTTGATCACAATTTTAAAAGATTTTATACAAAAGTAGTAAACAAAAAACGCCATATTAAAAATATTGGTGCTAAACACTTTAGTAGCAGTAAGTTCCGTTTATTATACAAGGTGTTGTTTTGCAACCTCGTCAAATTTCAGGAGGTGGTCACGAAATACATAAATAATCAATTAAAATTACGGTATCTAGTTAATTATAAATAAAAGCTGATTTTTTTGGTTGTTTAAGTTTGTCAGTATTTCAGAATAACCCCCTGAACGTGGTTTAGGGACTAAGAAATTATGAAATAAACGTTTGATATTGTTTGTATGTGTGTAGGCAAGGTTATAAGGCAAGAACCAGACGGGCCGCGTTTAAAACACGGGTGGTTCACACTTACCGATTTTCGTAAAAAAAAGAAAAATTGCCTACTCATTTTATTATTGATCTGAGACGATAATGATTAGCATGGTTACCCGCTGTAATTTCCAGGTGACTATAGTTACCCGTTGCGCGTGTCCACGCCCACTCGGAAACTTTGCTGCGCAAGCGCCCCCGGGCAGCTTCCCATTTAAAGCTTATTATCTCGTAAACTACTGCAGCTACACCAATATAAAAAATACGGTGTATAGCTGAAACTATACGGAATCTACATATGCTAAAACTATATCCAACAACTCGAGAGAATTACTTAGAAAAAAATGTAAACTTGAGAATATGTGTTGAATATCAGTAAAATATTTGTTCTTACTAAGTTTTTACCAATAATTTTGTAGTTTGTGTCAATAAAACCTATTTATAATGAAACTAGACTATATAACCTTTTTTTTGATACCCATATGTCCTTACTTGGAATGTTCTGAGTAGCACAATGAACCAAAACAATAGACCCTTTCCCTCATTGATTCGATGCCGGCGGCGGCCTGCGTATGTGTGCGTGAGCGTGTGTATGTGTGCGTGAAAGATGGCCGCCTAAGGCTAGTTTACAAAGGGATTGAATTTCATGTTGTGATTTGTGTTGAAATGAGACACTGATGGGATATTGTATTTATTTAATATTTTACAACAAAGTAGGTATTGAAAATGGAATGCTGTAATGTCCGCGTAACCATGGTTACCCAATATTTTTTCCGCTTAAATGTCCGGGTAACCACGGCTACCCAATAATTTTACACCGAAACGTCCAGGTAGACAAAGATTGCATTTCAATTTCAATTGGTATGTAGGGTAGGTAGGTAGGTAGGTAGGGTAGGGTAGGGTAGGGTAGGGTAGGGTATGGTATGGTAGGGTAGGGTAGTGTAGGTAGGTAGGGTATGGTAGTGTAGGTAGGTAGGGTAGGATAGGTAGGTAGGTAGGGTACCCTATATGGTAGGTAGGTTGAGACTTGACCGCTTTGAGACACCTGGCTAGGCCAGTGAGAGCAGCCTGGGGCTGGCTCATCTGCTGTAACTGGAGCTCCAGCTTCATCAGCTGTAACAAACAAACTTGTATTATAACCTCATTCTTACAAAGTCTTATTATGGCACAAACTCTATGTTGGCGATGGCGGGGAGATCTATAACAATCAAGACGTAAGTTACTAAGGATGATACAGTTAAAAAACTATTTTACTAGAAGAATGGGACAGCCTGGGCGTCTAAAGTATACCTTCGGCTACCGGTGGGCTAGCAGCAGCCATAATACATGGCTACCGTTCAGGAGATGGTTGTCCGTTAAACAAAAAAAAACTGACAAACTTCTTTGCAGCTAGGATTCAGCGAATAGCTGGACAATAAAGAAAAAAATAAATTACCATGTTGCCCGCTTGCGCGGTTTGACATCGGGCATAAGCATCAGCTCAAGCTGAGCGCGCTGCTTCCACTCCTTAAGCTCCTGCCAGGCTTCAGCTGAGAGTGCATTCACCCGGTGTAAGAAGCCCTAACTGGAGCGAGCGGATCCTCCAGAACGGCACTGCCAAAAATTATATGCAACATTAAAACATAACAACATTAAACATACTAACTTGCACATATTAATTATCTTAAAAACACACTGAATAAGATACATACGGCTGCGCATCCACCTATGCCTCTCCCTCACCACTCTTTCTACAACGCCCCGGTCCCCGGGCTGGTGCTTCATCTAACGCCTGCCCCAAATCACGGCTTTCATCATGAGACCTAAAACATAGACATAGATTCTATAGTTTATTTTTAAAGATACACATGCACACACACAGGGCCACACACAAGTCTGAAGAACTGAAAGAAAATTTGAGTTTCAGGTAGCCTGACCTGCTGGAGTCTGTAATTCCATTTCGAAAATCATTGAAATTATTATTATTGGGTAGCTGTGGCTACCCAGACAATACAGAGGATAACAAAACACCAAATACAAGAACAAAAATCATAACCTTCCTTTTTCGTTCGCCGTAGTTAGGCAAACCAAAACGCAGTTTTTTATGAGTAGAGTAGTAAAACAGCCTTATTTATCGTATTTGTGTAAATACACAGTTTAAAACCGTTAAATCTGGTTTTTAAAAATGTTTTAAAAATTGCTTGGGGAACAAAATTTTTAACACATAAAATATTGCAAAATTTCGTTGTATTTTACTGTTTTATTGTGTGTCAATACTAATTATGAACTAATTTCCATATTACGAGCATTATATTAACGATTTTCGCAATAAATCCATTAAAAACAAATAAAAAACTTTACGAAAATCACCACGGTCAACATGGCGGATTTTTTTCACATTTTCATTTTAATATTATCGTTTCAACATACTTTGAACCTACGATATTTATAGTTAATTGTAAAGCTTGGATATTGAGGTTTATTTTGATATAATACACTATATGTATTGGGTTACAAATAAAATTATACTTACATTTTAAAGTCGGCGATCACTTTGAGTCGGAGCAATAAAATTTGACACTGAGAAATTGAAGTTTGACATTTTATTTCTCAACAAATATGCCGACTTGGACACTGGGGTTTTGAGCGTTTGACGCGTAATTTAATAGAGCAACACAGAGAATAAATTTGTCCTGATATTCTCGACAACTGACATTTTTTAGAACGTTTTTTTGGAACAATTCGAACGCACTACAAATGGGTAACTATAGTCACCTGGACATTACAACGGTTACCTCCTTGAATTTGACGAGGATGCAAAACAACACCTTGTATGTATAGTGGTTTTCGGGTCTGTGTTTATTACAAAATATAATAAATAAAATACTTCGTAAATTAGTGCGGTGATGAAGGGGATAACAGTTTATTTAGTCATTAAAACTCTACCCAATTACTGTCAATTTCATTTAACTACGCTGGCTATTCAGTAATTAAAATAACAATTAAAATAGGAGTAATTATTTCGTTAACAATGAACATATTAATTTGATAATATTCCGCCTTTTCAAAAAAATAATGGATAGGTCAACATTTTATTTTAAAAAAAATAGATGCCGAAGTTTAAAAATACCGGCCGATATAAATGCTGAATTAAGTTACAACACAGCTACAGAAAAAACCCTCTCCAGACACCCACTAACATGTTTAAATTATAGCATGTACACTGCTTTTCTTTTGTTTACCTTTATTTTTTCAATTCCCAAATAGGGCAGTACCTAAATATAAAGCGGAATATACTCAAGCTTTTACAGGGACCCCTGGAATGGTCGGAATATGAAAAATGTGCTGTCAGAGAAGTCGTTTTATACCCACCTTTAGATACAGCATCTATAGATATAGTCACCCCCTTATATCCACCCTGTAAGGGCAGAGCACAATGTAGGGCATGACGTAGAAGGATATTTTTGTATCAGGGTGTGATACTTTAAAATGTTTTAGCTTTTTAGGTCGTGGCCTATCGTGTCAAGTGGGTTTTACGTGTGTGTTTTCATTTTTTTTTTGTTTGTCTATTGCCCCTGTTAAAGTTAAGACTTTTTGTATAGGCCTGCATTACGTGCACTGCATTTGTATAGTACATGTAGCATAATTGTGCATTTTCAGAGTATGTTGCCTACCTATAATTTGTTAATTTACTATTAAACAAAGTGTTGTTTTCATCGTCAAATTTCAGGCGGTTGTCATAAAAAAAAAATCAATTTAAATTACGGTATCTAGTTAATTATTTATAAACACTGCTTTTTTTGTTGTTTACATTTGTCAGTATTCCATAATAATCTCCTTAACGTGGTTTAGGAAAGAAGAAATTATCGAATAAACGTTTGAGATTGTTTGTATGTGTGAAGGCGCTGTTATAGAGCAGGATCAGACGAGCCGCGTCAATAAGAAAAAAAATACCTACCCATTTTATTAATGATTCGGGTTGAGAATCATTAGCATAGTTTGTAACAAACTTGCTTATTCCTTGATGAAAGGAGTAAACAGATTTATACATTAAAAAAGTAATTAGGGGAAAATGAATTTAATAAATGATGAAATGAAAAATACAATAAATTAGTACAAAAGTGAAGGGCAGGTTAACCGAGAACGTTTTAAATATCTCCGCAAATCTCTGAGCGTGATAGTAACTGAAGACAAACTTGCAGTCGTAGAAAGCTGGCTTGATTAAGATGAGCTTGACCACGACGAACTTGATGTAGGGCGATTTGGTAGGACCCACCAGCAGACACGTACCGCCCAATGCCAGGCTCGTCAGCTCGAAGAGCAGCTTCCAGCAGACAGGTAATGAGCCCCAGTGCCAGGCTCGTCAGTTCGCAAAGCAGCTTCCAGCAGACAGTTAGCAACAGCCACGGCAGCACTAAACGAAGGCCGCTCTTTGACTCCACCAGGCTGTGCTCAAAACTCAAGATATGACAGATCTTGACTCCAAACTAGACTTAGCTGTTTTCTTGATTTTAGACTATACTGATTTCTCGTGTCCAGACTGAACCGACTCTTAACTCCAGACTAGAACCAGGGCATCTGTCAGAAATCCCTTTTATACCCTGATCTTCCGTTTCTTTTCTTCCAATCATTTTTTTAGATTCAAAACTGCTGCGCTCTAGTAAGACGCAACCTGCCAGTATTAAAAACAGCCAGTAACAATGGTCAAAAACCCTGCACATAATATTTTTAGAAATATAACTCAGAATATCTTTACACAGCAAATATTCGCAATTAACTATAAAATACAACAATTTGAACTGACGAATTGATGATAATAATTTTTAGTAATATATAATCTAAATGAAACCTTCATAGAGAGTTTGGCTGGTAAGAATCAAAAATAAAAGTAAATGACATCTGACAAATTTGAAGTAAACATGTCACAACAAAGGATATAAAGAAAATATTTATAAAAACGAAATGATTGGTAATATGCTAATGTAAAACCAATAAAAGTATGAATATGGATGATAAGTGTGAGTATAGAGTGTCTGTAGTAGGCAGATACTATATTTCCCCAACGACCCCGAGAAAATTTTTGGCCTAGAACAAAAATTTTGGTAAGGTTAAAGTATTACAACATTCACAAAACTTTCATAACTCATTCAAACACACCGACATCTTACGAAGTTAGGCCAGGTAGGATTCACATTCAATGATCACTACTCCACCTGATAAATCAATAACAGTAGGCTTATTTTTGGAGTTGTAATCCGCTCGCGTCTAAAACCCATAATAAGATGAAATATAAAGACTTTTAATAAGGGATCCACCCCAATCAACCTTTAGAGTTGAAGATTAGCGAAGGCTTATTTTAAGGAAGTCGCAACCCGCTTCAGTCAACTTTTAGAGTTGAAGATTAGCGAAGGCTTATTTTAAGGAAGTCGCAACCCGCTTCAGTCAACTTTTAGAGTTGAAGATTAGCGAAGGCTTATTTTAAGGAAGTCGCAACCCGCTTCAATCAACCTTTAGAGTTGAAGATTAGCGAAGGCTTATTTAAAGGAAGTCGCAACCCGCTTCAGTCAACTTTTAGAGTTGATAAGAAAATAGTATAATAGAAGGTTAGGTAACTTGTACCTAAAAGCACTTCAAAGAGTTATCTGATAAGATCAGATATAGAAGAAGATTAAAAATAATCTTTTAATGGTTTAAGAACCAATGAAAGAACATAGAAAATAAAAACTATAGAGTCTAAATAGACCGAATAAAACTCTACAGTTAGAAGGAGGGAAGAGGATAGAGATGAGTCATGAGTAAGTATACGATAAAAAAGTTAAAAATAAAGTGTATAAAATTAAAAGGGAGAGAAAGTCAAGAGAGTCTGAGTTATTATTAAGAAGGATTCTAAAATAGCCTACTTGAAATATTCAAGAGCGTTGAAGGACTGTCATGTGTAGTAGTCTATACTTTTGCGCTGAATCAGCGCAGATAATAGTTCGAGCCCACGACACTAAACCTATTTTGATGAGATTTATAGATGATATTGATAAATATATGATTTAAGTGTTTAAGAGTATAAGTAGATTAAGTGATGTAATATGATGAAAATATTATGAAAATAGTTTCCAAATATAATCTCTTGTGGAAGTTGTTTTAGAATTTAGAGAATATGTTTAAGATCAAGACTTGATTTTGCGTTAGGCGCCAAAATGTAACAAACTTGCTTATTCCTTGATGAAAGGAGTAAACAGATTTATACATTAAAAAAGTAATTAGGGGAAAATGAATTTAATAAATGATGAAATGAAAAATACAATAAATTAGTACAAAAGTGAAGGGCAGGTTAACCGAGAACGTTTTAAATATCTCCGCAAATCTCTGAGCGTGATAGTAACTGAAGACAAACTTGCAGTCGTAGAAAGCTGGCTTGATTAAGATGAGCTTGACCACGACGAACTTGATGTAGGGCGATTTGGTAGGACCCACCAGCAGACACGTACCGCCCAATGCCAGGCTCGTCAGCTCGAAGAGCAGCTTCCAGCAGACAGGTAATGAGCCCCAGTGCCAGGCTCGTCAGTTCGCAAAGCAGCTTCCAGCAGACAGTTAGCAACAGCCACGGCAGCACTAAACGAAGGCCGCTCTTTGACTCCACCAGGCTGTGCTCAAAACTCAAGATATGACAGATCTTGACTCCAAACTAGACTTAGCTGTTTTCTTGATTTTAGACTATACTGATTTCTCGTGTCCAGACTGAACCGACTCTTAACTCCAGACTAGAACCAGGGCATCTGTCAGAAATCCCTTTTATACCCTGATCTTCCGTTTCTTTTCTTCCAATCATTTTTTTAGATTCAAAACTGCTGCGCTCTAGTAAGACGCAACCTGCCAGTATTAAAAACAGCCAGTAACAATGGTCAAAAACCCTGCACATAATATTTTTAGAAATATAACTCAGAATATCTTTACACAGCAAATATTCGCAATTAACTATAAAATACAACAATTTGAACTGACGAATTGATGATAATAATTTTTAGTAATATATAATCTAAATGAAACCTTCATAGAGAGTTTGGCTGGTAAGAATCAAAAATAAAAGTAAATGACATCTGACAAATTTGAAGTAAACATGTCACAACAAAGGATATAAAGAAAATATTTATAAAAACGAAATGATTGGTAATATGCTAATGTAAAACCAATAAAAGTATGAATATGGATGATAAGTGTGAGTATAGAGTGTCTGTAGTAGGCAGATACTATAAGTTACCTCCTTGAAATTGGCGAGGATGCAAAACTACAGTCTGTATATGTAGTAATAATTGTTGCTTTACGTTGTACTACCAAGATAGATATCAGAAATAAACTAATTTATCATATAACTCATCATCTGTCCAGCCTTTCCAGGATTCCAGTTTAATCGGATGCAACTGAGTACCAATATGTTACATGGAGTGATTGTCTATTGGACCCCCAGTTACTGCGTAATGTGATACCCTTTGGTAAGGTTGCCTTGGAACTAAGATATTTATAAAATCTACCCAACAGTTCACTATATTCATATGTGGTGTACCCCAAGCCTAAGGCATTTTATATTTCCTTCCTTTCCTACATTCCCCGATTTTATGTCCACCACTAGTGACATAGACTTCACGACATTCCTTGTTAGCTTTCGAGTCATATCGTATGTTCTTTGCCTTAGAAAAATAATGGATTTTATTCTGTTCAATATTCTTAAAGAACAAAGCTGCGCACAATCTATAAAAGATCCTTTTGTTTCAAAGTATTTTCACCTTCTCTATCCATCTTTTTATTATTTATTGGCAAAGAATTTCGATCATATTAGATACTATTTTTAGATGTAAGAACTTTGTCGTCGATGTCATAAAGAGATTCCAGGAATATTACTTTTCTATTGATAGAGGTCCTAATAAACAGCAATGACGCACAACTTTCACAGTTGAAACAATAGGATGAGATAGGTCAAATCGGAAGATAATTATTTATTTCATTGACCCCTTTGGAAGAGCCTCTTGTTTAAAGGATCTTGTGGCAAAATAATAACAGCCGCTCGGATCGATCTTTAGGTTGAGCTGTGGTTGCCTAGGTTGGTCCGTGGATGGGTGACCACCCATTACATACTTACCTAGTTTTCCCCGTGCCTCGGAAAACATGCTAAGCCGACAGTCATTTGTAGATCTTTGACAGTCGTTACAAATACTCAGTGGCCCGACTGCATCCGGTTGGACTGGAAGCCGACCCCGAGATAGTTTGGAAAAAGGCTGGGCAGATGTTGACTATAATTTTTGAACTTAATTAACGCTGACTTTTAATGGAGAAAGAATGCTGTCATAATTTATTTTATAAGGTAGACTGGTAGAAAATGCCTAAGGCATTAAGTCCGCCTTTGTACAGTGTTTTATACTTGAGCATAAAGTTTTAATAACTAAATAATTTAATCATCACTTTAATGTGTGGTATTCCAGACTATTATCTATCTCATGGCCAATTTCATCTAGATCCATTCAGTAGTTTTTGGGTGAAAGAATATCAAACTTCAATCCATCCATTCTCACAAACTTTCGCATTTGTAATATTTTAAACTAGCTGTGCCCGTGTGTCCGCGTGGAATTAGAATTTTCTAAAATAGAAGTAGCTTAAATTACTCCCTATTACATCAGCTATCTGCCAGTGAAAGTCCCGTCAAAATCGGTTCAGCCGTTCCAGAGTTTAGCCGGAACAAACAGACAAACAGACAGACGGACAGACAGACAAAAATTGGTAAAAATGTTATTTTGGTATAAGTATCGTATATACATGCATATACATGTAGTAAAAAGCGGTTATTTCAATATTACAAACATACACTTCAATTTTATTTATTTGATGATGTGTATGAGTACGTATAGATGGAAAACACTGGACTTACTATAGACGAAGAAGACTCGTTACTTCATTTATAAGAAGAAGCCTTTTTCCATTACTAATATTAACTCAAACGTAATCAGAAACATCAAAAACTCGTTACTTATTCACAAAAATTAGGTCAAATATTGGGAAGTGAAGCAGAAAGAAAATTGGGGTAAAACCAGTTTGTGTGTTAACAAGAAAAAAGTAATTGAAAAATGTTATACTTTTTGCGAATTTTCAAGTGCCTTTGGTTCTTACCATTCTGGGATGATAAAGATTGAATTTACTCGTCACTTAAAAATTCTGTTTCACTCAAAACATTATTTTGATCGTAACCAAAAAATGCTGTATCATTTCAAAGAAAAATTCTTTCATTTTCAAAGGTTATATCGGGAAACCTATTATTTTGAATTTCGTAACAGAATCTGGGTTTATATCGTTACATTAATTGCGGGCTTGCAAAATGGGAGGGTAGGACACAGAGGGTGTTTTAATTTCTAGTATCATTTACAATAAAATTTGGGTCACAAGTTCATTAAAAGAGAAGCGAGATTTGGGATTTTGGAGTAACAACGATACGTTTCCGACACCATTATGCCCTTCGGATCCTTTGAAACAATTCGCTCTTATTTTCAAATCGTTTATCCCTATTTATGCTCCTTCTGTTTTATAGAGCTGTGCTGAAATATTTTATTGACAAAACTAACCATGAAAGACAAACTATACCTTGAATATGACATTCATGTCGAATAAATTATACGAGGTGTTGTTTTGCATCCTCGTCAAAATTCAAGATGTACCAAGTCAATTATTAATAAACGCTGAACTTTTTTGGTTGTTTAAGTTTGTGTGTATCTCAGAATAACTCCTTTAACGTGGTTTGGGCAATAAGAAATAATCGAATCAACGTTTGAGATTGTTTGTATGATTGTGAGAAAGCGCGGTTATAGGGCGAGGATCAGACGGGCCACGTTTAAAACATGGGTGTTTTACACTTACCGATTTTCGTAAAGGAGAAAAAAAAACTACCTACCCATTTTATTTTTTATTCGAGTTGAGAATCATTAGCATAGTTACCTCCTTGAATTTGACGATGATGCAAAACAACACCTTGTCTAGTATAGCTAAGACTATTGTGTGGAAATTAAACATTACTGGCGATATGTCAGTGCATGTATAGAGAGGTAAGTACAAAACACGACATAACATGTTAGGAGGATGTTCAGCATTAGACTTAAAGTAGGCTAAAAAGATTGATAATAAAGACTGATGCTACGTAATAAGCATTACGTGGTACCGCTCAAAGATATGGCTACAATATGGCAAGCCTTTAAATATTTGCAGCTGGAAGCTTTGCCCACAGCTAAAGAAAAAGTACGACTTACGTAATAACTAAAAGCGTAGCTAACCTAATTTAGCTTAGCTCTCATTGGTTGGTCGGCACAGCCGCTCTCGCGATAAAACCGACCCTTTTGAAAACCTTCACAATTATGAGGTGTAAGCGTATGCCTGGGCTGACGCTTTGTTATATTTTGCGTGTATTTTTATCTGCCCTAACCTTTGTAAAACCTGGATTTTGGGTTAGGCTTAAAATAATTTAAGGCTTGAGGTAATACACGTGTTATTTTTAATGAATAAAATAAAATTACCTAAAGGTTCAGGCAGAAGTGTACCTGTAGTACTCCTATGTTTCGTCTGTTATAAGTCCCATGTTATTGTTTTAAGCATGAACACGGAATTTATTTAGTAAGAGACAGGGGGTCTACTCTTTAAGTCCGTCAACGAAAATACGGGTCCGTCCGTTACTATATAGCTTTGTACTTCGAAATGTACCCTACTCCCTAATATTTACGGATTCATGAGTTTTGAACACATCGGGAGTAACAACAACTGTCCAATCGTGTTGTCATTCATTTTTAGTTCGGGCGCCTAACGAATCTCGTGTCCGTAAGTGGTAACTTCGGCCGAAACTACGGATTTCGTGCTTAGAGAGTAGACCCCCTGGTGCTTGAAGTAGGTGTCTATAAGAACCTGTATTACAAGTAATCAGGGCGCTCCGGTAGCTATTTGCCTGCTATGTACTACTTTTGGATATTAATAAGAGTGCACGACACTAAGACAGGTTGCATTTTATTTATAAGATAGCATTGAGTCTATTATCGTCAACCGGAATTCCTGGCGATTTGAAGTAACTAGAGATCCAATGACATTAATTTAACCAATCATATTTTTTTACATAAATTAAAACACAAAAAGGAATCAAAGTCCTAAAAGGTCGAATCTCTTCGCCATGTTTATGGAAACTGTGAATTTGAAACTGATGGCGTGGTCAAATATTTATCAATTATACACAGTGTTGTTTTGCATCCTCGTCAAATTCAAGGAGGTAACTATGCTAATGATTCTCGGCCCGAATCAATAATAAAATGGGTAGGTAACTTTTATTTTTTAGGTAACTTTTATTTACGGAAATCGGTAAATATGAACTACCCGAGTTTTAAACGCAGCCCATCTAATTCTCGCCCTATAACCGCGCTTCCATTTATACAAACAACCTCAAACGTTTATTTGATAATTTCTTATTCCCTAAACCACGTTAAGAGGGTAATTCTGAAATACTGACAAACATAAACAACCAAAAAATCTGCGTTCATTAATAGTTAACTAGGTACCGTACTTTAAATTGATTATTTATGTCTTGTGTGACAACCTCCTGAATTTTGACGAGGATGCAAAACAACACCTTGTATATGTATATTTTACCAATAACTTACCCTTTCTAACTAAAAGTACACCTTTATTTAAGACTTTTCCGTGCAAAACTCCTCGAACTTTAAACTTAGAACACGTATTTTTTGAAGTAACACAAACTTACATCTCAACGCAATCACAAACTTCGACCATTCGACATTCGAAGTTTGAACCTTGTGAACAACAAACAAACAAGCATCTTACCTTCGTATCTTACAATATAGGTAACTTGTAAGTAAGTAGATATATAAAAGTCACGGTTTCTTTCTCTCGAAGTAAATAGCTCTGCAATACGTTGATTGGTTCTCAGCAATCGATACGTCTTGGCCCCCTAAGGCTGTCTCTGACAGGCACTCGATAGAATAGCCGCCTACCGATACTATCAACAGATCTATCTTTTGTCAATGGTATTGTTGTTTTCTTTTGAATAATTGCTTTAAAAGTAGGTTGGTGAAAATTTATTTTCGTCCGCACAGAATTCGTCACATGGTGACATTAATTACGGTTCAGCCACACCTTTTCCTGGATTAATTATTTAAAAAGCCTTTTTTAATGACAAAGGAGTGGCAATTTAAGCTTGTGGGTCCTAATTTAATCTCAATGCTTGCGGCTACTAGTATTATTTGCGGAAAGTGAAATAAGTAAAAATATGTGTATGTATTAGTCACTCGTAGGTATAGCTACGGCGTAGCAGCTACGAAGATGCCACGGCTACGCCAGTACCTAACTTTTTTTATTGATTTATTTAAACTTTATTAAATGGAACATAGCTAACTGGGTTGTCGAGGTCAGATAGGCAGTCGTTCCGTGTACAATACTGGTATTCAGCTGCATCTGGTTAGACTGGAAGCCGACAGCCGAATGGAGGCCGAACTAAGCGGTTTTAGTAAGAAGTTAAAAATTTACTATCATTCGAATTATTTTCTCGATCAACAGCAGTTTGTAACCTCACATAAAACAGGACACTAAATAAAAAAAGGCTTAATTTTTATTATTCATGTCATAGTCATGTCCACAAAAAATGAAACATAATAAAACCGTTCTCACTCAACCCGAAAAATCACATCACAAAGTTAAATTCCCAAACAAGAGTCGTTGGCACAAAATCGAAACACATGATTAAATACCTACCATGTTCAGCCTATTACATTTTGAAATTGAACATGCAGCTCGTCGCTTGTTTCCATTCCTATTGTTTTATCACTTTATTTACGAACTCGCATGTAGGATGTGCCATCAAACGGAGCAATGGTGGAGTTAATATTGCCTAGAATGTAACAATTACTTGTAGGTTTGTCGAAAATATGTCGTTATACAAGGTGTTATTTTGCATCCTCGTCAAAATTCAAGATGTTGTCACAAAATACATAATTAAGCAATATAAATTACGGTACCTAGTTAATTATTAAAACACAGATTTTTTTTGTTGTTTAAATTTGTCAGTATTTCAGAATAACCCCTTCAACGTGGTTTAGGGAATAAAAAAATATCGAATAAACGTTTGAGTTTTTTTTTTGTGTGTAAGCGGGGTTATAAGGCATCAAACGGGCCACGTTTAAAACATGGGTGTTTCACACTTACCGATTTTCGTAAATGAGAAAAAAATATTACACACCCATTTTATTATTGATTCGGGTCGAGAATCATTAGCATAGTTACCTCCTTGAATTGGAAGAGGATGCAAAACAACACCTTGTAGGTATTTCGATATTTTTAGCGATATTTAATATTGTGTTTTATCGTTATTAAATACACATCTGCCTAGCCATTTCCCAACAATGTTGGGGTAGGTTTCCAGTCTAACTAGATGTAGCTATTTACCAGAATTTGACATGGAGCGACGATTTGCCCTCTACAACCCAATTACACTGCTTGCTAGACTTTCAGGTTACGAGAAAAAACGCCGAGGAATATCCTTCATACATGATACGTATTGACGAAAATCGCCCTTGCTCGAAAGCCTGGAGTTCAGACCCGTAAAAATATAGGACCCATCCCACATACGCTGCGCCTCTCCCAAGTTGCTTTTAAAACAATTGAGTCGACCTTGTACTTTTTAACCATGTTAAATTGTAAACTTTATTTTAAGAAACTATGATTTGGGAAAACTTAGAAAGCAAATTATATCCTATTTTTTAACCGACTTCTAAAAAAGGAGGAGGTTCTCAATTCGGATGTTTGTATTTTTTTTTTCTTATGTTTGTTCGCGCATTACTCCGTCGCTTGCCAACCGATTTGGAAAATTCTTTTTTTGCTGGAAAGGGTATACTTCCCAAATGGTCCCATAGTCACCAAGTCGGGATCTGATGATGGAATCTTGGCGAAATCGAGGGAACTCTTCAAATTTTATAGGAAAACGTACAGTGATTTTGGTATTTTCTACAACAAGTGAAGCATTTGCGTCCAATAAGAACCATTCTACCATCAGATCTGATGATGAATCCAAGAGACAGGCTTCGGAATCCGTAACAAGGCAATGAATCTTAGCTGTGTTTGGGCTTGTTGGAATTGTAACGGTATTGTAACGGCACACTTTCCAGGTGTATACACCGATTACGCTGAGATTTATGATCCGATTTGCGTGATTCTTCTTTAGTTTGATGTGGAATACCTGCCATTTGGTTCCATAAAAAAATAATATAGTTTGGCCATATAGTTTTCATTTTATTAAAATTTTTGTTATATGTAAATTTTTCACGTATGTACACCGATTTCTCCGTGATTACTGGACCGATTTAGATGATTTTTCATTCATTTGGTAGAGAAGCTTGCCCGGTGGAGCCATATGAATTTTATTATCTTTGCTTAGGTACTTTTTGAGTCATCCTCTTTATTATGCATTTTGTCCTTTGTCGTATGTATAGACGATGTGCTGGTGTCTAGTTACAATGTAAAAATTATACTTGACTAGGATTAAAGTGAGATACCACAACTGAAAAGGCTAAAATAATAATAATTTTTTTTTTGTAAAAAAGTTTTTATTAAATAAGTACATACTTTTTCACTGTCCAGCAACCAACTAAAGGCGTGTTTGTAAAACGGTGTAAGTTATGTTTTTCTTGAATGTGGCTTGTGGCCAGATTTAAGTGTGGCTATATTTTTAAGCGATGTTGCAACTTAGTAGTTTAAGTAAGCGTCAAGTTTTTAGGAACTATGAGCTCAAAGTTAATTGGTTGGTAGGATACAGAAAAAAAAGTTAAAATAACTTATTAGTCAAATCAAAATGTTACGTTATCTTCTTTTTTGTTTTCTTTTTTTTTTGCACTCATCAGTCAGAAAGCGTCATCAAAGTCCATCATGACAGTTAAGTTGCTACAGCCTTCTCAGGTATTTCACCTTTGACAAGAGCAATCCAAAATCAACTGTAGTCTAATGAAAATAAATATCAATATGGCTTTCACTGTTATGCAAAATCAGAATTAAATGACAAGTGTGTGAAGGACTGTACATAGTGCGTGAGCTAAAGCCATACGCTGACGCTAAATTATTTACTGTCAATTCAAGTTTAACACCTCTTTAGTGAAACATCATCCATTATTCCCACAGACATTTGTACACATGAATTAATAATGAATTACTTATAGCGTTAATGGCGCAGTTTCATCAACACGGTTTTTATGAAACCAGTTCGGGCTATACTAGAAATAGGTGCAATTTTCCATAAATCCGGAATACAATTTATGAAAATAAGGAAAGAAAAGAAGTACAAACAAAAATACTAAGTAGGTTGGATTCGTCTTTACGACTAGGTAGCGTCTGTATGTATAAGACGATGAAGTGATGTGTTTTTGAAGTGAAAACTTCTTAAGGGGCGTTGTGCACTTTTGTGATGGGTAAAAAATGTTAAACTCGCGAAAATGCGTAAGACGGATTGACATTAGGTTACGAAGGAATTTGAACTTTATGACATCTGTCATTGAGTTTGGGTTTTCAAAACTGGTTAATTATCTTATACACAAATAAAACCTCCGGTTTCTCCAAAGGAGTTTTATTGAGTTTGGGTTTCCAAAACTGGAAAATTCGTAAGACGGATTGACATTAGGGTACGAAGGAATTTGAACTTTATGACATCTGTCATTGAGTTTGGGTTTTTAAAACTGGTTAATTATCTTATAAACAAACAAAACCTCCGGTTTCTCCAAAGGAGTTTTATTGAGTTTGGGTCTCCAAAACTGGAAAATTCGTAAGACAGATTGACATTAGGGTACGAAGGAATTTGAACCTTATGACATCTGCCACTGAGTTTGGGTTTCCAAAACTGGTTAATTATCTTATGCACAAACAAAACCTTCGGTTTCTCCAAAGAGGTAATAAAATTCATAAATAAGGTGGATTGTAATCGTTCTGAAGTGTTAAATTTTTTATGTAATATAAATTGTCATTGTTGATTGTGTACGATAGCGCAATAAATGAATATTGTATTTTACCACATAAATTATAGTACTTTTATACTGATAATTAAAGCAATTCGTGCAAAATGATTCCCTAACCATTCCAAAATATCAAAAATGCACAACGTTAATATTCAAGTTTTTACTTCTGCCGGCACTCCCGGAGTGCAACCCGTTTTTTTGTACTTGTGTACTCATAAATACTTTTTCTTTCTTTTAAGAGACCAAGATAAGTCACATAGTAATATTGTTGTATCAAAAACATATCACCGTTCATTATCGTAAAGAAGTATTTATTATTATTGAATTCTAAGGTTCGAAGACATAAAGCTACTCAGGTTTATACTGTACAGTAGGTATTATAAATTTACAATATAATGGATTCGCTGAAGCGTCCAGTAGCGGAGGGACGTCTATGTATTCTTCTCTATATATGGACTTATCTTCTTTTGTAGATGAGTTTTCAATAGAAAAGCTGTATTTGCTCAAAAACCTTTGAGCCATAGTTTCCTAATACAAGGTGTTGTTAATAATCATAAATGTCTCTCAATGTGGGTTACTCATGCAAAACACTATCACTGTGTTTCCCATATTTATTTCTATATAATATAGTCGTTATAGGTCACAGTTCTAACCCAACCTAACCATTTTTATTTTAATAATAGGTGTGCGGACTGGGTAAAGAAAACGACATTCTATTTTGTCCGTCAGACAGGTAATACAAAAATATTGGACTCGTATTTTTTGTTTTATCAAAATATCAAAAAATTACTAAGTTAAAACTCATTAAAGTTGGAGAGTGGGGGCTTACTACGTCACAAGTAGGCCTAAAACTTACCTACATGTGACGTCATGCGCCATTTCAACTCAATATATCTCCGTAATTTTATGACGACGTGAAAAAAGAAAAAAGACGTGTCCAATACTTTTCAATAAACTACCCGACGGACAAAAAAAAATTGAATTATCCCCTATTAACCCCTTCTAACTAGTTCGGTTCTCGATAGCCTGCTAAAAATAATCAAATTTTTCCATATTATTCTAGTCGTTTCTGGAACTCGCTCGGCTCGTGCGGTAGTGGTGATACCGGGCATCCGGCTCCCTGTAACCTAATCTTACTTTTTTTAAGTTAAGTTCCATTGTTTGTTAAGTTCCATAAATAACCTAGCAACTATAAATTTTACTTTTTTCAGTCAAATTCAATGTTATTTTTGCCTGTATATTTTTTGTCATAGCAAATCATTTGACCTAACGTTTATTGTCTAAAGATTGTTTGCTGTAATAAATCATTTGATTAAAGACTAAATGCCATAATGACATTATCTTTGGTAATATTCTGCCAAGTTATCATTTTACCTATGAAAAAGTACGTACTAAAATTCATTCCAAATATTGCATTGGTATAAAAAAAGGTTGCTAAAATTTTGTCAAAATCTTTTCGGCAAAACGGCAGGCTCCCCAGTATTTTACATGGACCGAATGCCTATCTGACCTCCACAACCCAGTTACTACTGGGTAATACGATACCCTTTGGTAAAAGTGGTTGTCAGACTTTCGGAGTACTGACTACCTGTGACGACTGTCAAAGATCTACAAATGAAAGCCAGGATCAACGGCTTAACGTGCTTTCCGAGGCACGGAGGAAACTCGGTATGTAAAAGGTGGTCACCCATCCACAGACCAACCTAGGCAAGCGCGGCTTTACCTAAAGATTGATCCGAGCAGCAGTTATTATGTAGCCACGAGCTCCTCCGATGATGTCTGATATCACCGTGATATCCGCAGTAAACAGTTGAATATCACACATTCATGTCTTAATCTTCAGGATCATTTGCCAAAACACATAAATAAGCAATCACCAAAAAAGAGTTTTAGTAACTATAGTTTTAGAACTTTAATTAAATAATTAAGTATTGATGGTATACAATCAAAAATCAAATTTATCGCAACATGATAACACTCATCGTGCTTTTACAGTTATTTATTTAATATTTAAGTGTTAGTAAATCATAATCTTCACATACAATTTTAATCTACAATGCATAAAATATAAAACAAAATTAAGCCGACATTTATATTCTCCACCACCCCACATGGGGCAAGCCTAAGCCTAACAAATAATTGTTGTTTAATCGGCGACACGGCCATATAAACTGCTGAAACAAAACCCTTATAATTACTCCTCAGGTACACTCTCATTACGCCCCATTACGTCTTGTTTTAACCTCCACGTTGTTCCATTTCAAACTGTGTACCCCATCCTTTAATTTGCATATAATTAAAAAGACTTTACTCGTCGAAGTTTTTCCTTACCGTTCATTGGTGCTCTGTCATTAAGGCTGATTGCAGACGACAGTTTTTAAAGTCCGATTATAGTTCACTGTCTTTACCGACAAAAAGCGAGTCGAGAAACTTCGCTTTTTGATATTTTACATTTTCGTCGTCGGTATTTAGTAAGGATCGCCCTTTATGTTCTGACTAGCTATCACGCGCAACTTCGTCTGCCTCACATTTTCCCAGTTTTCGCAACATTTATCATTGCTGCTCCGCTCCTATTAGTTTTAGCGTGATTATATATAGCTTATAGCTTTCCTCGATAAATGGGCTATCTAACACTGAAAGAATTTTTCAAATCGGACCTGTAGTTCTTGAGATTAGCGCGTTCAAGCAAACAAACAAACTCTTCAGATTTATAGATATTAGTATAGATTATTCCGCGGATTTTACTGCGTCGTTGGTCTAGTCGTCTGAACATGAAGCCCTGGGTTCAATTCCCAGGTTGGGCAAAGTGTTACTGGGTTTTTCCATCAGGAATTTCTTAGAAGCAGCCACGGATTCTGGACTTGTGCCCGGTTGATGGCAATAGGCTCGCGCCTTATTACATGGGACTAAACATAACTGGCAAAATGTGGGTGTTCTATCAGGTACATCTCTGCCTAACCCATCGGGGATTACATGGGAAATGATATTAATTTTCCGCAGCCCTATTTTCTGATTTATCAGGATCCCATAGACCCGAAATAAACAACGGTGATTCAGCGTTGCGTCCCTTATATCAGGGAAATCATGCAACTTCAGCTTGGCCACCGATTTGTCGGTCGTCCGCAACCAACATAAAGTTGGATGGAGTCTGGACGCCGCTGGGGTTGTAAACATTTTGCATGCAAATAAACTGTTGGCAGTAACAAATTGGAGTCGTTAGTCATGTGCTAACTTGAGTTGGTGTCGCATATTTTACGTGCTGTTCCGAACATAATGAAGGAGAATTTTCCGTGTTTACGAACCCTGAAATTACTGTAAACATTAGTAACGCGGTTCCTAAATGTTATTGGTAAGCTGAAAAATCAATTTTACTACGATTCGTGTATTTGTTTTAGATATGAAGAAAAACCTTGCTTTTTCTGACCATGAAAAAATTTTATATGCGGGTACAAGATATTACTACGGTATTCATAAGAACAAAATTAATTATTCCTCAAACCTGGTAAAATGAAATTATTTTAATTTTCGTTCCGCAATTATAGTTTTCAAAACAGGCTTATATTAATTGAATCTCAATTCCAAACACTTTTTTTTGTAGATATTCAATTAATGTTCGTTATAAGTTTTATAACACATCATGCTATAATATTTATTAATAATAATTGGAAGGCATTTTTGGGTTTGACATGTTTTCAGGAATGATACCTATTTAGTTGTGATATATGAATTAATATTCTTCTTTTTTTTGCATACAGTACATGACACTATAGAGATACCAAGGGTAGAATATTTTTGTCTTTTATTAAAAAAAAAAACTGTTTTTGCACCGAATTCGAAAATTAATATAACAAAGAATACTTGCCAGTCAGCAAAGTAGAAATTACCAAGGGCTATTATAGTGCACCTAACATACCTACTACCACACACACTGACTGTCGACCACTTTTCACCCTTATGCCTAGAGTGATAAGGTTGAACCGTGGTCGACCGTCAGTGTGCGCAATACATTACATGCGGACACATCAAGCTATACATTTTTTTCCAGTATAACATAACTTCGCTTTGTCTATACAAAGTGACGCGGGAAATTTATATTTCTCGTACAATGAGAGATTCGCATAAACTGGTTCTGTACAGCTTGATTGGTCCCGTGCTTACCTCGGTACTAGACATTGAAACAGTATCTCGCGGTAACCTTTTCTAGATTTTATGCATCAATGATCTTCATGTAACACAACGTTAACCCTGTTATCCACCTTACCCTGCCTTACTTATTTTCATCTTCGAACAAGTAGAGCTCAGTTTTAACTCTAGTCTCCATTTAACCCTTTTTTATGTTATAAAAAATATAGCCTAGAATTTCTAAAGAAATTCACATTTTCCTTTATTAATTAGAGCAGTGTTCATGAAAGGGCAGTGACGTAAATAAATCGATTACGTCCAATACTTGTGTCGCCAGAAAATTTGTATATTTGGAATATATTTTGCTCATCGTTAAGTTATAAGGATGGAAGTACGGAGGGTTTATAGTCCAGTGGACGGTAAGAATATAATTGATTGACGTATTTTTATGTGATTTAATTAAACTTAAATAAATAAGTAATAAATAAATTGTGTTTATTTCAGGCAATTGGCATATATGTGGCATTGGTAATGATTACATTTTACAGTTACAATTAATAAAAGTGTAGGTAGGCAACCATGGAGTTTCTTGCCGATTCTTCTCCATAGAAAATGACTAACTTGAACTGTATACCGGTTTTGGAATAAGTAACAAGTATACAGTCCTGTTTCCATGTTGATTTATTTGTACTTCGGGCTAGTTTAACGGAACGGATAGCCGATGGGGCCGAAAAGTTCTGGAATGGCGACCGCGAACCGGAAGATGATGCGTTGGAAGGCCTCCCACTAGGTGGACCGATGACCTGGTGAAAGTTGCGGGGATCCGCTGGATGCGAGTCGCACGGGACCGGTCAACGTGGTAACACTTGGGAAAGGCTTATCTCCAGCAGTGGACGTCTTCCAGCAGAAATGATGATGATGATGATGAGCTTTTTTAATTGATTAATGTACCCTTTATAATATTATGAAATAAGTTTTAATTAAATAAATGATTTGATTAGATTTTTCGTTTTATCAAAAAAAATTCTAATAATTAATTTTGCGCGATATAGAAGCAGATTTTCATCGGCGTCTTCTGCCGATTCCTACAGTTCTACATCATATGCTGTGGTCCCAAGCGCCACTGCAATACTTAAAGCTCAGAGCTCTATCGGAGATCCTGCCCATTTGGGGCTTTTCCGTTGGATACGAAAAATTAATTAGAAATTCGTTTGAAACACCCCGGAGTGAAGATAAGTGCTGGAGCTTAAGAGGCTGAGCTGAGCACGTGACACCTGGCGCACCTGGAGCTGTTGCCGAGGCTGCGCCTCAATGTATGCATTGGCGGCGTAGCACCCAGAGCCCCCACAAGACAACGCCACTACCGCCTTTGTTTTATAATTATAATATAAGTGTTACTTCAGTGTTTTCATATTAATTTAGTTTATTATATTTATTTTGTTAAGTCTTTTTTTATGAATAATAGCAGCAGCGATGTGGTGGGTAATAGTGCATGTCTATCTTCAACATCGCTGACCACCCTGGAGAGATGCCCGCTTTGTACCCAAGCACGGTTTTTTAAAGGTAAGCGGGGTCTGAATGTGCATATTGGAAAAGTACATAAACTTCAAAATGCACCTACTTCAGACCCTGTTTTAACATCATCGCCCACAACACAGGACATATCTTCTCTCGACCCACTTTGGAAAACCCTGTCAAAATTCAAAAACTCTGTTCCTATACTAAAGCGAGTTCCCCGAGGCGCTAGACTACTTGTAGCACAAAACCTAGCAGGTTGCGTGCGTCTTGCCGTCCGGGAAAACTCGCTAAGTGCTTGGGAACAACTGCTCACCTTCCCTTATCGAATTCTTCACGTGCAAAAGAATTTGGCAACCAAAAAATCTTTGACATCACAAATTAAAGAAAATTGTAATATTTCGGCTCAAGATTTAGACACCAAATTACCGACGCAGAGATATACCTCTTCAAGAGGTATATCCCATTTGGTGGAAACCAAGTTAGGGGAAGGTGACATTAGTGGAGCAGCCAGGATTCTTTTCAGTAGCGATGTGCTGGCACCGTGCTCCCCAGAAACACTCGCAGCTCTGGAGACCAAACACCCTGCCCCAGCGGATGGCCTTTCTTTTCCCGACCCCCCTGATTCTGACATACACTCCCTCACTATTACAGGTCGAGAGGTGGTCACAGCTGTTTGCTCCTTCCGGAGTGGCTCCGCCGGTGGCCTCGACGGCCTAAGTCCTCAACACCTAAAGGACCTTATCTGTTCAGGCGCCGGGGAAGCTGGTGAGCTACTCTTGAAGGAACTCACAGCTTTGATTAACCTCATGCTCTCCGGCAAGGTGAACGAGGCCGTCATCGACGTCCTATACGGAGCAAATTTATGTGCCCTGCGTAAGCGGGATGGCGGCATTCGTCCTATTGCCGTGGGAACTGTCTACCGTCGTATGGCAGCCAAGATTTGCTGTAAATTTTATGGTGAGGCTGTTTCGAAAAAATTTCAGCCCCTACAGCTAGGTTACGGCTCTAAAGGGGGCTGTGAGGCTGCCGTACACGCTTTGTCGACCTACCTAAATTCTGGCAAAGGTGAGGTCATTCTGAAGGTTGACATAAAGAATGCCTTCAACTCAGTAAATAGGGACACCTTGTTAACAGAAACTAAATATGAACTACCCCAAATTTATAGTTTTCTTTGGCAATGTTACAGACACCCTTCAAAATTACTTTATCACGACAACCTTTTAGAATCTGCTGTTGGCTGTCAACAAGGTGACCCCCTCGGGCCAGTGATTTTTAGTTTAGCTATTCACCCAATTGTCCGTCAACTAAATTCTAAATTTAACGTTTGGTATCTTGATGATGGAACCTTGGGAGGCGATGTAGATACCGTGTTGAATGATCTAAATTTCTTAAAAAATGAATTTCATTCCATTGGCCTTGACCTTAATCTTTCGAAATGCGAATTATTTGTAGAGGACAGTATCGACAGACAACCAACTATTTCCAAATTTAACGCAATAGCCCCTGACATTAAAATTATTGAGAAAAGTTCTCTTCGTCTCCTCGGGTCTCCAATCCTTGAAAATTCTTTTCCCGATTTTATAGAGGAAAAGATTCAAAATTTTAATGATGTTTCGGAAAGATTGCTCCAAATTAACATGCATTCGGCTATCACCCTAATTCGTTACTGTTGTTTCGGCCCTAAATTAACATACTTCCTTCGTGCTTCCCCTTTATGGAAGCACACACATCTCTTGGACAACATGGATCAAATTATCAGACGTACTTTATCATCCATTTTAAATGTGGCTTTGGACGACCGAGCTTGGGCACAAGCAAGTCTTCCTATTCGCATGGGAGGACTCGGCGTCCGCAAAATTTCTAGTATTAGTTTACCTGCATTCATATCCTCGGTCTACGGCACTGAAAAATTAATCAGGAATATCCTGGCTTCCACACTGATTGATTTTGATGTGCCGTGTTTCTCCGAGGCTATCGATGCTTGGAAACTCGCTTGCCGTAATACTGAAAAGCCCGACAATCCATTATCCCAGAGACGGTGGGACGAGCCGCTCTGCAGAATAGTTCAGGACAATTTACTCAACACGTCTGCTACTACTGCTGAGCGTGCGCGTCTGCTGGCTGTGGGTGAGTGGGAGTCGGGTCTTTGGCTTCTCGCACTGCCATCGTCGAGCATAGGCACTTTGTTCGACGACACGACCTTCCGCCTCGCTGCTTCTTTACGTCTTGGTGCCGCCTGCTGCTCTTCTCATCGCTGTCACTGTGGTGAAGCTGTCAACAGCCTCGGACACCACGGCCTGTCATGCAACCGAAGTGCGGGACGTTTTGCGCGGCACGCGAACATAAATGACATCATCCGTCGAGCTCTTGTTACCGTCGGCGTTCCAGCTATCTTAGAACCCAATGGCTTGGCACGCGACGATGTCAAAAGACCGGACGGCATGTCTTTGTTTCCTTGGAAGATGGGTAGGCCTTTAGTGTGGGACGCAACTTGCGTCGATACTCTTGCGCCATCACATCTTCCAAGCTCATCGTGCTGTACAGGCGCTGCCGCTGCGGCTGCGCAGAACCTCAAGCGGCGTAAATATAGTAACCTGTTCTCTACTGTGTGTACATAAATAGTAAAATAAATAAATAAATAAATAAACCTTTGTGGTAACAATATTTTTGAGCCGTTTGGGGTTGAAACTCTGGGGCCGTGGGGTCCGAGTGCTCACAGCCTTTTCAAGGAAATTTCTAAACGGCTAGTTGACACTTCCCGTGACCCAAGGGCTGGGTTTTACTTTGGTCAGAGGCTAAGTATTGCCATACAACGTGGCAACGCCGCCAGTCTCTTGGGCACGTTACCAGTTGACAGCGTTGAGGAGGAGTTTTTTGACGCCCTTTTATAATTTGATGTTATTTTAGTTAAGTATCTAGTTTTAAAAGTAATATTAATTTGTAAAATATAATAAAATTTAATTTTAGCTGAAAAAAAAAAATTGATTAGATTCCATAGGTAAATACATAAATGCGTATCCAAATAATCTATGACACATTTTGCACCACTGTATTTTGATATATCCAATAAAGTGAAAGGCGTGAAATTATTTCAGTGAAAAGCGATCATTCAATTACATACATTCCCTCTCCATTTCATATTTTTAAAGCGTCCTTATTGTATTAACTATATTCTCGATACCAACTTCCCTTAACTATAAATGCATGTTCAATTATCAAGAATTAATTTATTAGTTTTAAGAAACAAATGAATATTTTTAAATTAAGTTATCATGTAATGAAATTTACAATTTATTTTTTTGGGATATAAAATGCTTAAATAATAATAAAATATATTTATATAATAAATTCATTTGGTTGCTTTTAATAGGTACGCATTTTGAATACTGTTTTCATAAACCAACTTTTCATAATACAACGACCATTTCAATTTTTATAAGTTAACAACGCATTTTATATTTTCATTAAGTACGGCAAAAAATTGCGATTGTTCAGTACTACGATACTATACACACATTTTTTTTATCATGCCTCACAAATTAAGAACGCCTCCTACTCTAATATGCTTGATAGACATTGAAAAACTTTTCAGCTCAATATATTGGCGTCAAAAGACCTTAAGTTACGATATTAGTCAAGATTATTTTCATCTCCACCGCAAACCATAAAAAATCAGTTTATGCAGTAGATAAGTTGGTTTAAACAAACACTTTCACTAATCAAAAAAGATAAAAAAATATTAACTAGATGATCTTCATACGGCAGCATTTGAAAAGTCGTGTCCTGAACAATACATGAGTCTTGGCTACGTGAAGTCGCCTCAGAAAGTGGGTCAGCAGCTATGTCCACGCGTTGACCGGAAATTGTGCTCGGGCTACGCGATAAATATTACTTAGATACCGATGATACTGGAATTTATTATTAAAAACCAGAGTTTTTATTTGTTGTTAGCTGTAAGTTTGTAAGTGAAACATGAGTTTTTGTTAAAACGGAACGATTTTTCAGTATGAGACAATTGTTCCATTTTTGTCACACAGGAATATTATTATCGGTCGCGACATGTAACATACTGGTATTCAGCTGCTATAGATGTATAGTTTTGTACCGTATATATTAATGTATATACGGTACATATCTATACATCTAAGTATGTATAGTAAAAGCGGTTATTTTAACATTAGCTGCCAGTGAAAGTCTCGTCAAAATCGGTCCAGCTGTTCCAGAGATTAGCCGGAATAAACAGACAGACAAACCGACAACAGACAAAAATCGTAAAAAAAAAATATTTTGGTATATGTACCGTATATACATTCACATGCATGTAGTAAAAAGCGGTTATTTTAATATTACAAACAGACACTTCAATTTTATTTATTTGTATGTATGTATGTATAGTGTATAGATATGTGAATGTCATTTTCAGCTTAATTTTAACAACTCAAAGACCATGGCATGAGTGATGTAAACCTGAAAAAAAATTTAGGAGGTCCGCTTTCATCAAACTATGTATTTGATAGTAGGCAATGCACAACGTTTCTTGTGAACTAGGGTTATCGCATACACAGATATCGTATGACCTAGTAGATGCATAGTTGGGAAAAGGGTAGACAGATGATGTTGCTAGACAACTACTAGACTTTCGACTAGATGAATACAATGACGACTTGGCTGAAGGCAGCCAAGCCTATATAAGTGTCTTTGCTTGATTAAAAATATTAAAGTTTAGAGACAAATAAAAAGTTGTAAGTGTTTGGATCTTTGCCTAGTATTATAGGCGAAGAGCCAACAAATTCAATAGCCCACGCTGTTAAAAAAAATACTGTAATTGCAAGGAAACTTGACTGTATGCCTCGTAAGTCGACTATTTGCAGTAACCAACTGATTGCTGTCGGTATAACGTGTAAAACTTGGAAATTATATCATAATTATGTCCTCACCAAGACATGGCATCACACCTTTGCTATTCATGATATTTTTTCTTATAGCCTCGTATGGTACCAACCTTTTTTTTTTTTTTTTTTCGGATGGGAAATCATCAAATGACTTCTCCCGCTCTGGGCGGAGCGGGAGGGAGTGTCAGACTTGTACTGACTAAAACCCACCCATGTTCCTTCTTCGCCCTTTTTGTTCCAGGGCCGCGGTATCTCTTTCGAACAACCCGCAGCCCTGGCAGGCATCGGCCCTCTCGGGCCCCTTCCGGTTTGCTGACATCTCCTTGAGGCGCGCGTGGAACACGTACGCGCCGTCGACACGGCCTGTCGTCATAAGACGGACGGACGGTGAGCTAGCCCATTACTCACCGTCCACAGGCTCGCGCCTACGGTGGCCGGGGGCCACTGGTTGCCCCCCGGCGCCCGGGGCGTCTCCCGCGGCGGCTGGGACGTGAGGTTCTCTCCCTCTCACGTCCCGCCACCTCCTTCGCTAGCATGACTGCTTCGCAGAAGGAGGCGACGGCTTCCCATTCCCTCTCGCTCCGGACCATGGATTGAAACAGGGCCGGTCGCGAGAGGTCACCGCCGCCAATCGCCGCTACGAGGACACGGCGGTGCTCAGCCCAATGGTACCAACCTTAAATAGTGTCAGTGCTAACCCAGCTGAAATTACGTGTTGATTGTAGAAAAAAGAATACCAACGGTTGTGTCTTTGTTAAAAAAAGAATAAAAGTCAAATGTCCCTTCGTAAATAAAACATTCCTACAAAAAAATATTTTATAAAAAAAAACGCAACAGAAAGGAAGATTTCACTTTGTACAACCACAATAAAGGCTTGCTTCATTTTCCAAGTAATTCAACCCTTTAGAAAATAATTCTGACGAAAAAACAAAAAAAAAAGAGGTTTGAAGAGTCCCTCATTACTTGCTTTTTTTCCTTTCCTTTTGAAATCAAAAGTCAGTCAAAAGTTTTTATGTGATTGGTGAGGTTTCCGAGGAGAAACTTTGTATAGGCTCTTAAGTACTCCGTCCTCATGGAAGTAAGCAAGAGGAAACATTTTTTTTTTGGGAAATATTCCCTAACCAAGTTATGTTGTTTTCTTATCAAGCATGTTGAAGTGATATTAGCTTTGGTGAGATGCAGACGAAAATGTTAAAAAAAAATGTTTGTGTGTGCTACAAGTATTAGGTGTTATTGATTAGCGAATTCAGTATTTTTCGTTTCTTAATTCGCTATAGTGTAATAGCTTTTATAGTTTGAAGTACCACTTGGTTTTGGTACAATTAACATTCAGGGAAAATCTTTTCTGACTTTGGTCTTTACCATGACTAGAAGATCAAGTTATTTCAACTCAATCATAGTTTATATTATCCGAAATTACAAATAAATTAAGGCGACACTTTGAAAAATAAACAGCATCAATAGAACTATACAGTATGTTAGTTTAAACGAGGGACATATTCAAACCCATAATAGTACATGCTAACATGATACTAATAAAAATATAAACAAAAAAAAAACACTAATACCAAAATTTTCGCAAATGTCACGCAACGTGTATACACCCTTGCGCTAGCGACTTAATACTATCGCAGAACATGTGAGCGGGTCAATGACTCTTAGGTATAATCCATTTTCCATTCATTCTTTAAACTTACCTGGCTTAGGACAGTCCAAAATATCTAGGCACTAAACAAAACATTAAAAATTCTTCTATTTATGTTATAGGTTTTTTACATATTTGGGATGAGAATCGAATACTGAATACCCTCCCTCAATATGTCCCTCGTTTAACCTAACATACTGTATGATACAAATTAACTTAAAACCACGTCAGCCAATAGAAAAACAATCGGAACTTATCCACCATACGGTGTTGCCCCACCCAAGGGTACCCATGACATAATTTCACAAAATTTTCGGGTCCATCGAGCCAACAAATGGGCCGTAGCTCCCTGGGACGGAATATCAATGTTGCCTCTCAATTTTACACATTCATTTTAAAGATGGCGACTGTCCTTTAAGTTTGACACGCAAATTGAATGATAATCTATTTTTAGAGTATCAAGGCTTTTGTGCTGTTACGAAGGTTTTATACAAGGTGTTGTTTTGCATCCTCGTCAAAATTCAAGAGGATGTCACAAAAGACCTATATAATCAATTAAAATTACGGTACCCAGTTAATTAATAATAAACGCTGATTTTTTCGGTTGTTTAAGTTTTTTAGAATAACCCCCTTAACGTGGTTCGGGAAATAAGAAATGTTGGTATAAATGTTTGAGATTGCTTGTGTATGTATGAAAGCGCGGTTATAGGGCGAGAATCAGACGGGCCGCGTTTAAAACACAACACAACACAAGTAATGGACTACCAAGCGAGTCAGCATCATCATCATCAGCCTATAATGTTCGCACTGCTGGGACACAGGCCTCCTCTCTATGAGAGGGAGTGGGCTGTAATTCGCCACGCGGGCCCGGTGCGAGTTGGTAGATGTCGCATGACTTCGATTTTTTAGTTCTAGGACATGCTGGTTTCCTCACGATGTTTTACCAAGCGAGTACGCCAGAGGAAACCGTTATAATTTAACATGAATTTGTAGCGTCGATAGCGAGACAAGAAACGGAACGGAAGGGACCTGATCGGAGCGGGTAAAATTGGTATTTCACTTTTTTTTAAATTTCAAATGCAAGTTCGAAGTGACACTCCAAGAAAACTCAAAGAGACTATTACCTGACACTGATACTGTTAGCCTGCGCCATTCTACTGCTGAGCCGAAGCCTCTACCCATGACTGCCAGTTGTGTCGATCCAGGATCAATGTGTACCACTGGTCGCTGGTCTTGTCCAGGTCATCGATTATACCTACCATCCGCAGACCAATTAAAACATATTAACTAAAATCCTACTTAACAAAGTAAGCAGCTCGCATTTATGCAGAATCAGTGCTCTTATTCAGGTCCGCTGAAACATGCCAGTGAATAGTTAAACACGGCGGCGCTCGGATTTGGCAAACATTCAGCGGCGATCCGTGCCCGTTCACCGCGATCCGTGATCCGTACCCGTTTGATGTGCCTCGACTTAACGCCGATGAATTAATAATTACGGATACCCGTTACTAGATCTAATGGACCGTCGAGCTTCGGTTCGGATACCTCGGCTTAGTTATAAATTGACATTGTTGGGTGATGTTAAAGGTGTTAGTTGGTTAATGGTTTGGTTTGTGTTCTTTATTTGTTTTGTTTTGGTTTTTAAGTGTTATTTGGTTTTTGTTATAAAAAAAATGTGATGTGATATGTGTGTGTATGAGTGTTTAATATTTCTACATAATATGTAGAAATATATCATACATATTATGTATGATATTTAAGATTGTGATTAGTCTGTTAGCTTTCTTTAAAATTAAATAAATATTATTAGTTTAATTTTTCCGTCTGATTCGCTCACGTTTGATTTTCTGACCTGGTAGTTAGCGATGATATGGTTTTATTGGTTACTAGCTTATGCCCACGGCTTCGCGCCCGTTTTTTCGGTAATTGTCTCGCGGGATCACACTACGGGGATAAAAATTTGCCTACGTGCTATATTCCAGACTATTATCAAAGTCAAAGTCAAAATCAAAGCATTTATTTCAATTAGACCATTACAGGCACTTTTGAAAGTCAACAAAAACAAAATAAAACGCGAAGCTACAGTCCCAGTCACAAGGCATAATAACTTGTGAAAGTACTGTAGTTGCCCATTCCGTAGCGTAGATCTCTATGGAGAAGAAGGGCAAGAAACTCCATGGACACTCTTTTAAATCAAAATATGTTACAAAATCTTGGTTACATCATTCATGTCAAGATTTACAAATATGTGAGAACAATGTAGAAATACGGGCAAGTTAAGAGCGTCCAGAGTAAAAGATTAAATCAGTAATAAAAAAATAAAGTAATTAAAATAATCCGTGGCAGCTAAGAGATGACCAGTCACAACTGACAGCGCCCGTTCACGAACATGACGCATGTATCAGCCATCATTCAACTCAACCATTTTGAAGGGAACTAAACGACCCGACACACCCGCCACCATCAGCGTGACATTTAAGTGAGCATGACATTCACTCAACCACCAGGGTAATTTCGCGTCAATGAAAGATTTAGTTACTTATTAAATAGTGGCTTTACAGTACATGGTACTCACACATGTGCTATGAAATTATATAATACTAAGAGATTGAATCTATACAATATATATATCTATCCCTGAACCAAATTTCATCCCGACCCATTCAGTAGTTTTTACGTGAAAGAGTAACAAACATCCATCCATCCATACTTACAAACTTTCGCGTTTATAATAGTTATTAGTAGGATATTTAGTTATTTTCCTATAGGTACTTGACAGCGCACACTAGTATTTGTCCAATTGTAGACATACATATAATTTGCAGAGACTCTGTTGGAGATCCAATAAATACATGATAGTTATCCGGTATTTGTACAATATTTTTTGTACATAATATTCCATCTACCAAAACAATAAAACGCTGCTTTTCTTTTCCCTCTAAAAGTCAACCTGCAGTTCAATTCTTATGCAAAATATTCACCCGATAATATTTCAACGTCAACCTTTTGCCGTGTAACCAGAGCCATGCTAACGAAAACTCCGAACATTTTCGCCTGAATTGCATGGCATGTGACAAGGCTTATATAAATCTACATAATACTGTGTAGAATATTTATCACCAACATTTTTAGAAGTAAAGGAGAACTAGCATATTCCCTGGTACAGCTGCACTGTGCAGGCAGTCCAATTCCTAGACTTTATAATAACTTACACTTCTTGGGAAACTTATCTGAACAATTTTCTCTATTACATTTATTCTTTAATGTTAAGCCGTTCTTGCCAAGGTTGGTCCGTGGATGGATGCCCATAATTACATACCGAGCTTCCTCCGTGCCTCGGAAAGCACGTTAAGCTGTTGGTCCCGGCTGTCATTTGTAGATCTTTGACAGTCGTTACGAGTAGTCAGAAGCCAAAAGTCTGACATCCAGTCTGGAGGACAAATAGGCAGTCACATCATGTAAAATACTGGTACTCAGCTGCATCGGGTTAAACTGGAAGCAGACCTCAACATAGTTTGGAAAAGGCTATGCAAATGATGATGATTACATTTATTTTGTGAAAATAGAAGCAGCGTGGCAAAAATAGGTATGAACCGAAATAAATCTGGGTCAGTATTATTCTGAACATAAGCGGAACATTTTACCGTACGAACAGTATGACAAGCAAACTCAAGTTATGCGGAGGTAACTTTAAATTCGTATGAAAACTTTGAAGGCTGCTACCGTATCATTTGTGAAGATTGTACGTTTAGACAAAGTTTTAAAAAATTCATCCCCAACTTTCATATACCTACTTACGTACATTTATTTTTTACTTTGCCCCACGCTAGGAATTACTCCTGTGTCGTGGGTGCGTTTACAACAATTTAAACTCACATACAGAAACACCCAGACCCGGAACAACTTCCTGTAGGTCATACATACATTTGTATATGCGGTTATCACGCGACACGCAGCGCAGCAGCCAGTCGTGTAGCCCCTGCGCCGAACGTGTCGTTAATTCAAGGCAAGTTAACAAATGCGCAACAAAGGAACAAACATACATTATATAGGCTGATAAAACATTACCCTTCTCCAGTCGGTTAAAAAGTACTAAGTACGAAATAGGAACACTCGGAGTGCGGATTAGGGACAAATCCGAAGCGTAAATTAGCCAAATCTCTAGAGAGAATGCAGCGACAGACACAGTTGCATTTTGCCTGCCAAGTTTCAACTGTGCGGTCTGGTACGAACACATAGTAAATTAGTCCCATGATTGCGTTTCTTGTTCGTCCCAAATACGGGAGGTTTGAGCAGCGGGAGGGATGAAGTTGGGCAATACTTTGAGTGGGGATATCAAGGAGATGCTTGGTTGAAGAGAGGGGTATACAATGAGTCCACTAGTACTTCCCTAGTACCTACGTAAAATAAAGTAAGACGATGAAGATGAAGCCAAAAACAGTAAAATATGAGTATTTTAGCAGTTGCCCGCGATTTCATTCGCGTGGAACTTTTTGTGTGTATTTCTGGGATGAAAATTATGTGCTATTTCAGACTACAATATGCCTTTGTGGCAAACACCAAGATCCGTTCTGCCCCCCTAGCATGACCGTTCTATCTCTATTCTACCAAGAAACGACAAGAAATCTTTTCTATACAACTTGAAATTTCTTCTGACCGAGCATGGCGCGCCCCGTCGACTCGCGTTTCTACGAAGACATAGACTGAAATTCTTTCCATAGCAACGGGGACGTATCACGTGATGTTTATATTCCCTGAATATTATTACGTTTAGCTAACAAAAAAAAGTTGCCAATTGCACGAGTTTTTCATTTTTCGTGGGCGGGATGGTGTTGCTGCATCCTTGATCCAGGCCTGGATTTTTTTCGCGAAATTAAACTTAAATATTTTACATAACATTTCAACCTTTTGAACGTAACTCAACGCAACCACGAATCGTATTTCTCGTATTTAGTTTTTAATAAGACTAGTTTGACATTTGTCAGAAGTAATGTTTCTACCCCCAAATGTCAAAAGAACAGAAAATATGGTCGTCATGCTTGACGTTGTAGACTTGTGTGTCGACTGAAGAAAAGAAACATTTCTTTTCTACATTCTTAATATCGCCATGCTTGGGACGATAGAAATATCTGTCAAATTGTCGATTCTTCCGTAGACATAGCCCGTTTCTACGGCGGTCATGCTAGGCCGGCTGGCGTGATTAAGTAACTAACATTAATTACATTGCTAAACTAGATTGACCTCAGATACTGAAAATCTTATGTCAGTCCTACTACAAATCATTTATATGTGCCAGGTGCCTCCACAACCCCTTGGTAAGATTGGTTGTCAGACTTTTACGGCCACTGACTACCTGTAATGACTGTCAATGAGCTATAAATGCCGGCCTAATTCAACTACAACTCTTTAAACAAAAATGAATTACTATTCGAATTATGTAACGAGTGGACCATTGGCATGATTTTTTTTCACAGCGGCCACAAAGATAATTATTGCCAACGTATATTGAAATATAATATGATAATAATGACTCCTAAAAGAATTTTGCCGAAAATTATATCGGAGCTGAAATATCTGATGTCAAAGTTGTGTTGTTCTTACTAACAGTTGGCATACTGTTATGTATTTTATGAAAAATTAACTCTTCGCTATCGTTTTCCGTATGTCATTACTCCCCAGAATTTGATCCTTAGCAGCGACACTATCGAATCGTGTAATAATACATAATGTTTCTTATTTTAAATTAACGGGTTCGATTCTTGGCTAGGAGTATTAATTTTTCAAAAAACTAATTATGCAGTTTTAGTTTTTATCAAAATCGGACCAGTGACTCCTTTCAGTGTTATTCGGTGTTTCTCAAAGTTTCGGATTTGGCCTTCCACCTACTTGAAAAATTCAACCTGTATAACTCGGCTCCGATGCCTCTAGGAAATAATTGTTCATAGAAAAAAATGATTGTCTTATTGATTATATAATGATTTTCATTAGTGACCGCAGACTTCGAAAAATCAAGCCACTTTTACCCAAACCCCATTGTAGTAAAACGAGAAAGCTGATATAAATACTTTCAGTAAAAAACAAATACAAACAATGGAGATACTACCAAAAACATTTTATAATCCAATTGTTTGCTTTGAAAAGAACCGGTATTTCATATTGTTTCCGTAAATAGAACAATACCCTGCCCAAACAATGAGTCAATCAAGTCTAGTCGTACAATTCGATTTTCGCGCGAAATAAACTGTTTGTTCGCAATTGCGTTATTAATTTATCTACACTTCTACATCTACACTTCTACACATCTACACTTATAATATATAATAATAATATTATAAAGAGGAAAGATTTGTATTCTTGTATTTTTGTATGTAACGAATAAACTTAAAAACTCCTGGACCGATTTCAAAAAATCTTTTATGGTTAGAAAGCTACATTATCACTGAGTAACATAGATTATATTTATTAATAAAAAAAAATAGAGATCCTTAGGAATCCCTACTAAAACCAACCCAAGGTGTAAAAAAATGAGCCATAAAATGTCTTTCATCGCATGCGCTGCGGAAAGTATTGATGATAGAACAAAAAAATGTTATACAATGTTATAGAACATATCAATATCAACAAAAAATTTCGCGAGACCATATCTCCAACTATTGTAGTTATGTAGCTATAACTACTTTTTACATTTTAAAAGTTGATAGAAAATCCGATCAAAATCAGACCATGTTATCCATACCTTTGTGTTAATTCTTATCCAAATAAATTATTTCGTATTCAAGACAGTTTTAATACCTGTTAATTACTTTTTGAATTATTGAAATCGGACATTCCATTCAAAAGATATTACGAAATTAAAAATGTACCTATGTTTTGGTAGAACTGACATCAACTGTCCGTCAAAAATTCAATACGAAATCTATTTTTAAAAACATTAAAACCAAACATAGATATAAAAACAAAGACACAAGTTAGGACTGGTCGAAATAAAAAAATAATTTACGGCACGGTAACCCGATGGTGTATTGATGATTTCGGTAGCTCTTTGTTCACACAACCAAATATCGAGAATTAGGAGGAAAATTATTTTTGTTTTCGAATACCGAAAATGTATTTTTATTTCTAGTGGGGAATATGTTATGTTTTTCAAAAAGATTTACGAGGTGCGAATTTTAGTTGTACCTAAAATAATTTTCAATTTTGGTGGGATTTAAACGTGGTGTGAAAATTGAAAAAAAAATACGGTAATGTTAATTTATTTATAAATATCACTATTTAATCGTAGGTTTTACAAAATTTCTTCCATTATACAGGACAATTTTATCCAAAACGAAGAGAAATAAATCCTCATTTTAAACTCGAAAATATATCGTCGCGGCGTTGGTTCGAGATTTAGGTCTCCGCTAAAACTTCAAAGGCTTTGTTCAATTGTTCTGTGTAGTCGTACGCTTGCTGGTCATTCTTCACAATCCATGTGGATCCAGTTTTTCCTTCGTCCAAAACTTTTAGTATGCCCGATACTGCTGACTCCACTCTGAAAGAAACCATATTTTTTTTGCTGGTTTATTCTCTATAATATAACACAACATCACGCCTGTAATCGGCGAAAGGCTAGGCAGAGGTGTGCCTAATAGTACACCCACATTTCGTCAGTTATGTTGATATACGGAGCGAGCCTATTGCCATCAATCAGTCACAAATCCAGACTCCGTGGCTGCTACTGAGAAATTCCTGACAGAAATCGCCAAAAACAAATTTGCCCGACCCAGGAATCGTTCCCTGGACTTCATGCTCAGCAGTCGCGATTGGAACCACAAGACCAACAAGGCAGTGTTTCTTCTTTATAGTAAGCTGGGACTTACTATAAAGAAGAAACACTGCCTCAAGTCTTGTCTTGTCCTATCTTAAGTCCTGCCTTAAGTCTTATCACTATACTTCTCACGGGTAAAGTCCAGATTTATGTGCTGCAGCTGAGCTAAATCTTAATATATTAAGTATTTCCTCTAAAAGATATTGAATATTATTCTTGAAGCTTATTAAAATCAAAACAATCACACAGGCAGACTCAACGAAACACTTTAATTTGTAGTAAAAAAAAAACAAAGTATGATTTCGACATTCTGTGGGAATTTGTTATGGACTGCAATATGAAAATAAGTAGGTACTGCCTATTTTTAATAAGCTTTTGCGAAAGTTCCTGCGGCAGAACAGAACAAAACCATAAACCTCAAACTTATTACAAAGTAGACAAACCGTTGACTTTATATTTCAATGTTACCATTTTGTCCGTGCTGATTTAATTTATACAAGGTGTTGTTTTGCATCCTCGTCAAAATTCAAGAGGATGTCACAAAAGACCTAAATAATTTATTAAAATTACGGTACCAAGTTAATTATTAATAAACGCTGATTTTTTTGGGTTTTTAAGTTTGTCAATATTTCAGCATAACCCCCTTAACGTGGTTTAGGGAATAAGAAATGATCGAATAAACGTTTGAGATTGTTTGTAAGTATGAAAGCGCGGTTATAGGGCGAGAATCCGACGGCCCGCGTTTAAAACACGGGTGGTTCACACTTACCGATTTTCGTTAATAAGAAAAAAAATAAAAATTACCTACCCATTTTATTATTGATTCGGGACGAGCATCAGTAGCATAGTCACCTCCTTGAATTTGACGAGAATGAAAAACAACACCTTGTATTGAATTGACTTTGACATTAATTAATTATACTTACATACACTAGGTGTAACGGCCCCTAAACGACGCCGTCGACCAATCATTCAACTGGCCTACCTTGATGTCGTAAAGCAGTATTGTTTTACTCTTCTAATCTAATCTAATCTAATATACTAATAATAAAGCTGAAGAGTTTGTTTGTTTGTTTGCTTGAACGCGCTAATCTCAGGAACTACTGATCCGATTTGAAAAATTCTTTCAGTGTTAAATAGCTCATTTATTGAGGAAGGCTATATATATATCATCACGCTACAACCAATAGGAGCGGAGCAGCAATGAAAAATGTTGCGAAAACGGGGAAAATGTAACGCAGACGAAGTTGCGTGGCACACTATTATTTTCTATATAATATACTAGGTGTTGTTTTGCATCAGGAGGTGGTCACAAAAGACACAAATAATCAATTATAATTACGGTACCTAGTTAATTATTAATAAACGCTGGTATTTTTGGTTGTTTAGGTTTGTCAATATTTCAGAATAACCTCCTTAACGTGGTTAGGGAATAAGAAATTATCAATTAAACGTTTGAGATTGTTTGTATGTGTGTAAGCGAGGTTATAGGGCAAGAACCAGACGGGCCGCGTTTAAAACACGGTTGGTTCAAACTTACGGACATCCGTAAATAAGAGAAAAAATAAAAATTACCTACCTATTTTATTATTGATTTGGGACGAGAATCATTAGGATAGTTACCTCCTTGAATTTGACGAGGATGCAAAACAACACCTTGTATAGTGGGAAAGAGACGGACCTATACAGGATGTCTAGCGCCATCTCTTTCCCACACTGGAAAAGGAGTAAAACAATAATGTTTTATATGTCATGGTAGGCCACCTGTACAGTCACGTCTAATAATATGTATACACGCAGCAACTTTTAAAAGTGATTTTCTCCTACTATATTGATTAAGTATTTACGTTCTCACGAACATGGGATTTTGGAAGCCATACTATTGCGAAACAGGTCTTATCTCAACGTAGAAACCGTAATTTCATGAGCCATTCACTTTTCAGTTTTGCTAAGTGTGTACAAATTATTAGACGTGACTGTACATCAAATTAAGTAGCTCTAAGCAAAAACAAAATACTGGGCAACTAAATTTTTTTGGCGTGAAAAATCATGTTTTACATTTTATGAACTCAAAACATTGCTGCATCGATCTGACTGATATATTGAATATTACAGGGGTCAGTGAGATATTTTAAGCAAAGATTCAATATTAAAAACTTGTGAAAAAGTTGGAAATTTGACCCCCCAATATGCTATAGGTAGCTAGGAAGTTCCCATGTGTGCTCCAGAACCAAAAATTATTAAATTTACGGGAAAAAAGTGCCTTTCGCCTTCTTTAAGGGTATTTTAACACCCTTTATACAATTGATTTTGACATAAATGATTACTTAATAAACGCACGTGTATACAACAATGTAAAAAGAAATATTATCAATAAGTGGGGTTTGACCAAACAGTCTACAATCATAAATAAGTTATCTAGCCATTCTGTCTTCAGGTATTTATTTTATCCATGCACGTATTCGCAAAGAGAAACTTGGAGGAGTCGATTTTATCACAAAACTCGTTCCTGCAAAACTATCTTCATCAACACAAACTTCATCTAGAACGTATGAGTAAGGCTGCTGGCACACCACATAGAAGCTTTTAGCGATCTTTAGAACATTTATGATTAGCATTCCCCTAATATAGTTTTGTGGGAGAACATTTTCGCAGAGTCAGAATCGTTATTTTTTATCGCCTGTCTCTAATATAGACAGTGAAAATACCTAGATCGGAATTGCAATTCTACAAATGACAAAAATGATCCATTCAAATGACTATTTCATGAAAATATAACATTTTATGAAATAGTCATGTAATATGTATTAAATGTATTAAGAGGCTTGTATTGATGATATGAATGACTATAATTCTGTCAAGCCATTTGTACGGTCGCAAATCATATTTTATTTAACACATACGGCCTGGTACTGACTGCAAATTGCAAAAAAGAAAATTGGAATTTCGCTTGCACCTTTCACCTTAAAGCATGCCTCCAGTCAGTGCTACGGACAGACATTCGCGCAACTGGACACTTGCGCGACTCTATGGCTTCTTGGGTGTCTGTTTTGTAGAACGGTTGGTGCTTATTATTACCTATTTTTTTGGGTACCTTTAGTGCTCAATGTAAAGGTACCCAAAAAAATAGGTGCTCAAACGGGAATACTCCTACACAACAAGCGAAGCGGCAGTACTCGAAACCAGTGAAGCGTGTGTTGTTTGAAGACGAAATCGCGCCACCCTAAGCCGTGAACGGGGTCTAACTACTTCGAATAGACCCACTCACACACCCCGGTCCTCGCTCCTCTATCCTATAAACGCAGCCTTAACTATCCTCACCTCTGTCTCACGGCGACGCGGGATGAGATTTGCTCGGCTGTATCTTTATTGAAGATTTCCAGGTTGTTTCTGTTCAGGATAGCCGTGTCCGTAGGTCCAAGGCATACTGTGATTACTCGCACTTTGCTCTCTGAATATGCTTTCTCTGCCTGGGAAAAAAAAAACATTATCTATACTAATATGATAAAGCTGAAAAGTTTGTTTGTTTGTTTGCGTGAACGCGCTAATCTCAGGAACAACTGGTACGATTTGAAATCCTTTCAATGTTTGATATCCCATTTATCGAGGAAGGCTTTAGGCTATATATCATCACGCTACGACCAATCGGAACGAAGCAGCAATTAAAAATGTTGTGAAAATGTGACGCAGGCGATGTTGCGCGGGACAGCTAGTACTTCTATATTAATATTACAAAGAAGTATTTGTTTGTAAGTTTAATCTTCGGAACAACTTATTTGATTCCGAAAATTGCTTCAATAACGGGAAACTACATTATCCCCAAATGTCATAGATTACATTTAAAGCGTTCCTGTGGGTTAATCTGCGTACATAATAAGAGCGAAACCGCGAGCAAAGGCTAGTATTGAATGATCGTCAATAGCAAAACTGGTAATCTGAATCTTAAGAGTATCCAGAAACATTAATAATTAGGTATTCTTAGAAAATAGTAAGTCTAAAAATATTTTTTTTTTGCTTGGCCACTAATTAATTTTAACAAAACACAAAACCTTACATTAGCCAGGCAATTAACAACCTTACTAAAGCAGAAAATTCAGAGACCAACATTTAATTTCATCCAAAAAGGTTTTTTTTTTAATCTTCTGAGAACAAAAGATTTTAGATAAGTTTTTAATTAACCTAGATCTAGTCTTTGATCTTAAAGTTCACGAATTTAGTGTCTTCATTTTTAATTTATTTTCTTTTTTTGGGATGAAAGGCATCTTTCATCTCTGTTGGCTGTTGTCTCCGTGTTCACCACATTTTAAGCCATGTTATCATCTTTCACTCTTTCTTCCATCATTTCTTTTGTCCTCCTTTAACCATTCACATTCATATTCAAAACTTTGCCCAAGACATGTTACTCATTCCTTTGGCTCATAATATGGCTCCTGATTTCCGTATTCCTTTTCGTTGCGAACTTTCCTTTTCAAACTTCCTCTTACGTACTCATTTCTATTCACCAAATTCTCATCTCAGCTTTATGCAGTAACCATCCATTGATCCCCATCTTAGTATTTGATAGAATTAAACAAAAATAGGCCTTACCCCCATAGCTATACTGAACTGCAACACAGCTGTTTTCGTCGCCGCATACACTGGCAGATGGGTGCCAAGGTTAAGTGCCAATAATGATGATATATTGACGATGGTACCGCCACCACCTCCTCTGTTGACCCCCATAATTTCAAGAGCCTTCATAGTGCTGGTGACTGTTGCAGTCTGTAAGAAGTGTGTTATTACATATAGTGGCTATAAAAGTGGTATAAAAATGGTGTTTTTAACCCCCGACCAAAAAAGAGGGGTGTTATAAGTTTGACGTGTGTATCACGGGAGATTTTCTCGAAACATAGCTAAGAACACTCTCGATTAAAATACCTTTCAAATGACACCAATTTTATCAAAATCGCTTCATCCGTTTGGGAGCTACGATGCCACAGACAGACACACAGATACACACGTCAAACTTATAACACCCCTCTTTTTTGGTCGGGGGTTAAAAAGCATGAAATAAAAATTAAATTAAAAATTTTAAAAACCCCCGACACGAAAAACCTCTAAAACAACTAAAATAAAATAATGCGGGGGTTTTTTAAATTTTTAATTTAATTTTTATAGATAACCATAAAAGTTGTGATTATACTGTGGATTGTTAATGAGTGGGAAATGATTTACTGTGATACAAGACTTATAGGCAAGTTTGTAAAGGTAAAATTTGGCCAATAGTCCCTACTTTTTTAGGGTTCCGTACCGAAAGGGTCAAACAGGACCCTATTACTGAGACTTCGCTATCCGTCCGTCGGTCCGTTCGTCCGTCCATCGTCACCAGGCTGTATATCATGAACCGTGATACTTAGCCAGTTGAAATTTCTACAGATTATGTATTTCTGTTGCAACTGTAACAAAAAATACTAAAAACAGAATAAAATAAATATTTAAGGGGGTTCCCATACAAAAAAGTGTTTTAATAAATAATGGTACGGAACCCTTCGTGCGCGAGTCCGACTCGCACTTGGCCGGTTTTTTTTTTTTTATAGAAGATCTAGTAACTTTTTTAAAGTACTCTCTTTCAATTTTAATGTTGACAAGTGTCACAGAAAAGGATCAATATTTTACTTTTTTTTAAACGTGTAATTACTCTTTGAAAAGGGCATTAAAATAACACCATGAAAGACCGTATTTATCGACTTCCAAATTCAGAAATTGATTGGATAACTCGGCCAGTTCACTTTCTTTTATTTTGTTTATATTATTTCGCCTACCAATTTCCGGCTTAACGGAAACTGCCGATTTTAACTTAATTAATTCCATTATCTACACATTCAAAATTCCTTCCTTCTTCCTATAATTTGCCAATTGTTCTGTTTCATGAATTTCGAAATTAATTCTTGACGGCAGTGGACAGCTTTCCGCCACGTTTAAAAATAAACAGAGGCTGTCCTTGTGACAGCCTCTGTTTTTTTTTAGCATTTTAGCAGAAGTGAAAACTCAAAAAAATGGAATCACTGTGTTCTTTTATTTAATTTTTAAACGCGTATGGCGCAATATGTCACGAGCATGACGGTAACGCGAACCCTAAGATTTTTCCCCTACCAAAAATCGCTCAACGCGGCTTGAAGTTTTCACTTCAAATAAGAAGGAAATAGAAAATTTGCCTCTCTCAGGACAAAACAAAATGTTTAAAAAGGAAGGAAGGATATCTTCTTGGTGTCTGTCCTTTAATGAAATTAAAAAGCATTTACGCTGGCCATAACTTTTCATATTGATAATTTTATTTATTGCACTGATTTCGCGGTTACTGAGAAGACTAAATTTTTTCAAACATTGAAGCAATGATTACGGAGTGTCAGTAAATGTCTCATTAAATTCGGGTTGCAGCTCTTGGACTTCAAACTTTAGGGTATTTTGAAAGTAGGATTAGATTACCTACTAAATACAGGGTGTAAACCGAAGCTTCTGATCACGAAGCCGCCAACCAAGCATTCTGTACATCTACGAGTATGTAAACTGTATTAAAAAAAAAAGTGATAAAGTTGGAACATTGACTCCCAAAAGGTATCTCCGTAACTGGGAGGTCAGGTCTCCAGGTATGGTCTAGAACAAATAAAAATATCGCAATGACGGGAGAACAAGTGGCTTTCGGCTTCGTTAATGGTACTATTTGAAGCACTTGGGAATAGGTAGGTCTTTTAATACCTATCATCATCATCATTTCGATCCGAAAGACGTCCACTGCTGGACATAGGCCTCCCCCAAGTGTCGCCACATTGACCGGTCCCGAGCGACTCGCATCCAGCGGTTCCCCGCAAACTTTACCAGGTCATCGGTCCACCTAGTGGGAGGCCTTCCAAGCATAGTCTTACGGTTCGCGGTCGCCATTCCAGAACTTTTCGGCCCCATCGGCCATCCATTCTGCGAGCAATGTGCCCTGCCCACTGCCACTTGAGTTTGGCAAAGCTTCGGACTACGTCGGTAGTCTGGGTTCTCTTGTGTTAATACCCATTATAACAAAATATTAAAACCACAAAACAAATTTCCCTATAAAAATAAACATGACAAATCCAAACACGAAACGCATTCCCCCCTTTCTAATCGAATCAAAACCGAAAGACTCGTGGTACGAGTAAGTCACGCGGGAACTCATAACTCACAGAATTAATATCGAACGTCCTCTTGTGCGTTCGTTCGTAGACAGGATCGAAACCGCAGCCTAGTTTATTACTCTGTCGACTCCCCAATATTTACTTACAAACGAGCGACACCTCAAGCAAATATAACCTGACCCCGCTTTGTATGAACTTCCCGTACAGTGAGAGATCAGCTTAATTTGGTTTATACAGCTTGAGTAGCCGCCGTGCATACAAGTATAAATTGTGTAGTTTGACTTTATTCATAGAATTTCTAAAGGGATTAAATATAATGAGCACCAAAAAATACTTTGAGATCCTAAGCTACGTTACCCAAAAAAAAATATTAAACACCAAAAAAATTGTATTCAAAGACCAAATATAGTAAATGATCACCAAATATAGTAAATGATCACCAAATTTTGTGGCAAGAAGAACTTAGGAAGCAAGTGCGAGCAAAGCGAGCTCGGGATATTGGGCACCCCGACTCGGACAGGTTAGGCTCGAAGGGGATGGCGGGGTCTAGTGAGCGAGCGGAGCGAGCGAACTAAGACCCCGACATCCCCTTCGTGTTAGGTTGCTTTAAACCCTGCAGAGAGAAATAGGAGCCCCGCGTAGCGGGGCTCCGTCGACTACGCCTTAGTTCGGAGCTGTGATTTTCAGGTTTTTAATTCTGGTGATCATTTACTATTTCTGGTGATCATTTACTATTTTAGGCAGTATAAAAATGTTTTTAAGGTTATATTTACTTTATCTGGTGTTATGTTAAACATAAGCCATTTCTAAATTGTCAAATCTTCCTGATATTTCACTCTGCACAATAAGCCTGTAATGTGCCCAGTGCTGGGACAAAGGCCCGTCTAGCTGTTGTCTCTTGTATCTTGTGGGCGTAAGTCGTAGCTGCTTCTATTTGGCGGTTGGGCCACCTGATATTTAGCTTATTGTGTTGTAATTATTACCTGACCTTTTATTCCTAGTATAATACCCCGGCTTATAACTTTGTCGAGCCTACTGTAATTAACTTACAAACAATGAAACAATTCTGTTCATAACAGAGTTTTGTAGTTCTACCTGTATTTAGTAATAAAATTGTTAGTAACAATTCGCTCTTTGTTTTGTGGCCTTTCAGTATATAGTTTTAAATAAGTATAAACTAGCTCGAATCCACCATATTGACCAACAAACGACGAACTACTTTTATCGACAATATTACTCGTATTGAATCCTATAATTTTTAAATTGTCAGACTAAACGTGAAATTATTATTAACATTTTGCTCATTGTATTGTGACCTTCCAGATCCTGGTATTAAATTAGCAAAAAACTCTCTCGAATCCACTATATTGACCAACAAGCGATGAACTCGTAGCAAACTTTCGGAGTAACGTATGCATCGGAGTGACGAACATTATGAGTAAAGTAATTTGTCATAGCGTACTTTCTGACTAACGTAATTCGTACTTACGAACTTTATGTATACCGTACATCGGTATTTTGAACTTTGGAGTAACGTAATACAGTAATTTCTCGACTGTATTAAATCCTACTATTCGAATTTGTCTGACCAAACGTGAAATTATCGGTAACAATTCGCTCATTGTGTTGTGATGTTTCATTCTCTAGCATTTATATAAACCCACTATATTGAATAACAAACGATAATCAGGCTTTATCAACAATGCTATTATATTCCTTTTATTCATAAAATTTCGAAATTGTCAGATTAAACTTGAAATTATTTTTAGTCCCAATACGCTTATTGTATTTTCTGTCCTTTGATAACAATCGTAGCGTGATTTATTACTCTATCATGTTGCCGATATTAACTTCTGTTATTAACTTTTAACGACTGAGCACTACACAAATAATAATATTTGTATCCAACTGCTCAGTTCTAAACCCGTTCCTAGAATTATGGTTTTCTCAAATGAAACGTGAGTTATTTGCGACATTGGCAACGGTCGATATCTTTTACTTCTTTGTTGAGTTTTCATTTGTCAAGAACCTTGTCATTTGGGAAATCTTGAATAATTTTCTTTTGTATGAATAATTGACTTTAATGTGATTATTAACAAACTTAAGATTTTAGAGGCACTAGCATGAGCGCGCGGTGTAAAATCAAACGTAAATACATCGATTTTTCGATTGAAAACACAATAATAATTATCCTACAGCATTTTAGTTATATTGTTTGCAACAAGCAAAATCAGTACCATCCATAGATCTGAATATTTATTTTTTTTTAATTAAGAAAATAATATATTATATTTATGTGAACGTTTATTTCTAATTAAAAACTCGACGAACTTACGTTACGTTGCTTTTTAAACGAATAAGTTAATTTCAGCTAATTGTTAATATGTAATTACTAAAATCTTATAACAGCTACTTACAAAGTTCACGTCTACCATCTTTTTAAAATTTCTCTCATCGGCAGACAACACAGCTGCATTGTTGATCACTCCGTCCAGTCTTCTATACTTATCGAGCACCTGTTTGTAAGCTGCTGCCAGTTGAGCATCGTCAGATATATCGCACTTTATGAACTTGGCTTTTAGGGCTCCGAACATGTTGATAAGCTCCGATTCTAGGGCCGCACCTTCTCTGTCCGCCACGTCGAGGAAGGCGACATGCTGGAATTTAAAAGAAAGTTTTTTGAGTAATAGATAAATAAAACAGATAATGGATGTAAAAACACTCTTAACGAAGCCGAAAGCCATTTGTTATCCTCGTCATTGCGATTTTTTTTTTGTTCTAGACTATACCTGTAAACAATTAATGATAATTCAAATCATCTTTAGCTTGTATCGGCATTTCGAGCACAAAGCCTTCAGGTGTAAGGTGATGTGGGAGGGTGGAGGGATCATCTTCTAGCTGTTCGTATCTAGTATCGTTCGAGGGAGCTTCGGTGCGTTTGAGATAACGTAACAATGCAACGTTCACTTCAGAACCATTTATTTGATAGTGTTACCTGTATGCAAAGGTTCTAGGTTTACACAGGGTGTTGCGAATATACCGTAATGTAATGGTACGGCTTTCTGGCTTTAAGACTATACCTGGGAACCTTCTAGTTACGAAGATATTGGGGATCAAAGTTCCAACTTTTTCACAAGTTGTCTTTTTAATATTAATTTTTAAGGTTATTACTTTACTTCAAATACCTCCATGACCCGTTTACTATTGAATGAATCTATCAGCACAATGTTTGAGTGCGTTACATTGAGTTTTACCTTAAATCGTGATTATTTAACAAAAAAGAAACCAAAGTCGTTTCCCAGCAATATTTTTTTCGTAGAGTTACTTAGTTTGAAGTCTGAATGCTTGGTTCACGGCTTCGTGAAGAGTCTGTTGCATCTTGTATTTTAACACCTTAGACGCTCCCTCACCTGGAGCATTCATCTGTATGATCATGCCGTTCAGATTCGAGCACTACATCAGAGAGTGAGGAGAACCCATCATTACACGAAACAATTTGTAACAATCACTTTTTTTCTGTACAAAATCGAATCTTGGTTTTATATTGTTAGATATCAGCTAAATGCTCCGGTGAGTTAACGTCTTTAAATGATATTATTAATATTCCCCAATGGGTTGACTATGGTAGTTAGGTACACTAGTTACCAAATTCCTTTGCCTATGTCGTTCCCTTCTTGAAAACAGGGTAAGCTAGACCCGTTAGTGGTTCAATTAATCCCAAAACCGAGCTGAAATTTCATGAACAGTTTTTCGCAATTTTGGCCATCGCTAACTAAGTCATAGATAGATAGAATATAAATATGTTATTGAGCACCAACATTGATAACCAGCTGTGTAAATTACATGTAATATTTTTTTTAGACCGTAATAATGAAAGAACACAACATTCTTTATTATACTTATGTCATAGGAAAATGAACACAATACCAACAATTATAGGCCATATATTATTTTGATAGTATTAAAAATAGTGCTGTTGACACAACACACTACCTATTTGTTTACTTTGGGAAGAGCGAAGTAAAACGTGCTCTATCTGTGCTCAGCGTTAAAGTGCATGATAGATTTATCACTAACAGGTTTCCTTATTCAACAAACATTATGCACTGTGTGGTTTGCACTTGCAATAATAATGTGTGTTAAAACGATAACATTATTAGCTACCTACTCAATTTATTTAGTCGAATCTATACAGGTTGTAACAGAAAGGTGTGTTCATGTTTCGGGGCATAATTCAGACCATCAAACAGAACAACATTGAATCGAGTCCCATATATTTGATTCGAGTAAGAATTGAAGTTTTGTACTGGACAGCAAATGTTTTCACGAGATCGGTGGTGGTCCTATGGAGAAGGTTAGATCAGTTTGATGGTCTGAATCGCACCCTAAATTATGGACACACCTTTCTGGTATTATTCTGGTATTCCTACGTTATTTTCTACTGATATTTTACTATGCATTGTTTACGAATGGTCATTGATCATTAAAATCAACATTTCGTCCACCTCTGCTGAACAAGGTAATGGTATGGGGGAAGACTAAAACCATAGAACGCCACCTACTGCAATCCTTACACTCTTTCGAATCATCCACGTTCATAAATCTGTATACATGCACGCCGTTCTACGCAGCAGACCTTTCTTAGGATCTTCACCAATACCGCCAATGTATGTCCTTCTAGGGTGTCCCCTCCCTGCGCAACCACAAAGTTTGCCCCTGCTGGTAACAAAAAGGATTCTTCTCTTCTTCTTTATCCTGTGGTTAGTCTAACCTGGTGTCTTATGCTACAAAAAGGTATTTACACGGCAGATGAGAAGCTGATTTTTCATCTGCCTTGTAAATACTTTTTGTTAATCACCTTTTACAAAACCTGTCAATAAAGCAGAACCATCTAAACAATACCCGTGAAGTCCGAGTTTGGAGACTATGAAAAATTTTGTATCATTCCAAAATACTACTTAGTCTAAACTTTTCTTTACTTTTCCGTCTAAAAACACTCCATCATAAACTGCTTCTTGCCACAACTTTGTTACAAAGTAGACCGATGGCATACTTAGCGCTTAATATTGAAATTTTCGATCTTACTTCAACAACTTGTACAGGGACGTTGGCGTTAACTTTTCGACCACACTGTTTCGTAAAATAGACCGTTTAGTAACAGTTGGTAGTTCACTTCCACTGTTTTGCAGTGTTTTAAGTTACAAAATGTTGCATTGTGTTTCTACAAAACATTTTACCCCGAATCCTAAAGATAGCGATCGGTCGCGCGCACGCACCACATCTTCGCAAAGATCTTTTGGAGTTCGAATGATGCTGTCAAGAGTCCGCTGTTAACCGTTTATGATGGGCAGTGTTAGTTCCTATAATGGCCCCAAAAGATAAACCACTCTATCATTATCATCATTCATTCTCTTTCTCTTATCCCAATTCGACGACGTTTTGTGGTAATTGGTTGGCTGGTGACGTAAAGTTTTTTAGTCACCGGCGCCACTTTCAGAGTTCCTCTTATGTACTCATTTCTTATATTATCCATTCGCGTTACACCGCATATCCCCTTTAGCATTTTCATCTCAGCCATATGCAAATGCCTTTCATTCATGCCTTTTGTGGCCCAACATTCTGATCAATACAAGACAGCAGGTAACTACCATACTAGCCATTGTAACTACTCTATCTATTTAATAATTAATAATTTAGGATTACCAACGAGTTAAATTACAACTTATTTTCAACACAATTAAAACTACTACAGAATACATTATCCTGTGACACACATTCAATGATAGGTAACCACGGCTTACACATTATCGAGTAGGTACACATGCAATAAATACATAATTTCTTAAATCTGTCACTAATATTTTGTTCGTAGAACGGGAAGGCGCCCTCTGGCCGCAAAAGATCGCTTTGGTTAGGACGCACCTCTACAGTGCAACGCTCGTGTGTACATAACAGGGAGGGTTAACTTCTGTAACTGGATTGTATGTTAAACTAGAAACAACTTTATGATTTTAGTTTCCCGTTTTGACTTTGTATCCTTTTGCAGTTTCGCTACGTAATTAAAGTTATCTGTTCAGTCTGATTACACACTACGGCATACAGGGTGTAACGGAAAGGGTATATACATACTTAAGGGTGTGCCACAGATCATCAAACTGATATTTTTTCGCTATTACGATGTTTGTCGTACCCTACTTAAGTATGTATATGTTACCGGCCAAACCCGATTTCCGGCTAAACTAGTTTGTTCTAGGCCAAACTAGGGCTCATCATAACACAAATTATCAAGAAAGTTGTTTACGTTTACAAAGATATAAATCCAAGGTACTTAATGTCAGATAAGTCATTGAACTAGTGTAAACAGTTTCGCATCTATGCGTGCTAGGGATGTATGATATGTATTTGGATCGATATCGATATTCTACCAGACTAATATCGATATTCAATTCTAGAATATTTTTGTTTTTTTTTTATCCGTTTCTCCGAATATTTTATTTTATGTATCGCCCTCTGATGCAAGTATCGTATAAAATAATTTAATTCTGAAAAGCTTTGGTGTGCTGCTCGTTCATGTGCTCTGAAGTGGCTAGCATAATATCCAACTTTGGCCGAAAAACTCCGAGCACAAAGCAGACATGTCAGAACACCATTGACGATATTGTGTTGTATAGCTGTAGTATATCATTTTATGTTAAAAAAATGGTTAAGAAAAATACCATTTTGTCAACATAAATTGATATACTTAAACAATTTACATTTAAAAAAATATGAAATTCATTGCGATTCGAAGACATTATAGCTAGGTCAATATTAAAGTCATGCATTCGGTCATTTTGATTACTCAATAATATAGGCGTGTTTATAGATAAGCACGCTGTCTCATTTCACACGTCACTGTAATTGGCAAAATCAAAGCTATTGAAGGAAAATATTATGAGAACGTCCGAGGATGTGTTCTGCTACCAAGAATAATATTATGTAGACAAGACCTATTCAACCACGGACTATGTGGATTTTTCATAACATCACGTTTGTTCTTAGAGGGTTAAGCAGAGGTGTTAGTTTTACCCACATTTCGCCAGTAATTTAAAAGTCTCATGATATAGGGGGCAAGACTAAATATTACTATCAACTAGTAATAAATCAAAACGTGGGGCGCCATTGACTGATCATACAAGATGTTGTTTTGCATCCTCGTCAAAATTCAGGAGGTTGTCACAAAATACATAAATAATCAAATTACTGTATTATTAAAGCTGTTTTTTTTTGTTTAAATTTGTCAGTATTTCAAAACATCGCCCTTAAAGTGGTTTAGGGAATAAGAAATTACCGAATAAACGTTTGAGATTGTTTGTATGTGTGAAAACGCGGGTATAGGGTGAGGACCAGACAAGCCGCGTTGAAAACAAGTGTGGTTCATACTTACCAATTTCCGTAAATAAGAAAAAAAATACCTACCCATTTTATTATTGATTCGGGTCGAGAATCATTACCGTAGTGACCTTCTTGAATTTGACGAGTATGCAAAACAACACCTTGTATAGGCCGATTAGACATGTTAATTTTCTTTTAAAGTTTGCTAAAGGCATACCTCTTTATTGCTGCAGTTATCCTTGCAACTTTACCCACTTTCTATGGCATAGAACATTAGATCTGTCTGACAACTTTCTAATAGAAAAACAACACAAAATATAATTTTCTACATTTTCACTGTCATTTCCTACGACGCGGCCAGCTACCTTAAAACATCAATAATATAGTTTGCCTATCTTTAAATTAAAATAACATCATCCATCACCATCATCATCTTCGTTTATCTATTGATCACGTTCTATATTTTCAATTGAATTTCATGACACACGTAACCACGTACTTAATATCTATAATCATTCTGAATGATTAGAATATTCTGAACCCCAAACATAGAAATTTTTCATGGGTATTTTAAACCAAAAGTCAGCTCATCATCTGTCTAGCCTTTTCCCAAACTATCTTGCGATCTGCTTCTAGTCGAACCAGTTGCAGCTGAGTACCAGTATTTTACATGAAGCGACTGCCTATCTGACCTCCACAACCCAGTAACTTGACTTTTGGTTTCTGACTACTCGTAACGACTGTCAAAGATCTACAAATGACAGCCGGGACCAACGGCTTAACATGCTTTCCGAGGCACGGCACGTGCATTATCTACAGGGTAAAAATGGTTTAAAAAAGGAACAGATGATTAAAAAAGAAATACCAATGAAAAATTTTGATGTGTTTAGAATTATATACTGAATACGTGCTACCTAACACAATCAAACAATATTTACCCTAGCATTTTCCCGTAGCAACGCCCTCACGATTCCCGCACCAACTCCAGCCGCACCTCCTGTCACCAGGAACACTTTGTCCTCCACACACAACACACGTCTAACCATCTTCGCCGCCATCTTTAAATAAAAATAACTCTATTTCATCACTTCAAGATAATAGTCACCGCGAAACGCCAAAGGTAACGATGCACTGATCAGAACAATATGTATTATCGTACTAATTTCTGTGAGCTGATATAATGTTATCGGAGTGATAAGAAGGAATTGGATTATTTTTTTTGCTTTGTTTTATTAAATCTTTGTGTTTTGTGGGATTGTTTTCTTTGATTTGGATAATACGAGTAGTTTTGTGAGAAGGAAATGATCGAAGAGTTTAATACTTTTCTTGCGGTTAGTTTTAATAACCCGCTGAAGGTACACTCAACTCGCGAGCAAACTGACTAGTTTTGAACACCTGACTTTGACGTGACGTATTATAAACACAACATTACATCACGCATTTAATCCTCGAAGGGTTAGAATGAGGTGTACCAAATAGCACGCACCAATACTTCGCCAGTTATGTTTTAGTCCCATGTAATAGGGGGCGAGCCTATTGCCATTAACTTGGCACAAATCAAGACTTCGTGGCTGTACTGACAAATTCCTAATGGAAAAACCCAAATAACACTGTACCCGACCTGTGAATTGGACACAGGATCTCATGCATGCTCAGCAGTAGCCTAGTCGTTAGGTATCACATTGACATTCCTGTCGTAAATATTTTAATTAATTTTGTTTTTCATTAAAATACTTTTGACGCCAATTTTATTGTTGTAAATATATCGATATAAGTATTGATAATAATCCAATTTACCGATAATTTCGGTACCGAGATCGATCGTCAGTTTTTTATGCTTTCATTTTCGGATTACATTTTCACCTTCGTTTTTTCGATTGTTCTCTCAAAAACTCCTCAGTGGATCTATAAGGGCTATGTCAATCTCACTTTGGTACTTCAGTATCCTCCCTGCGGCGGCTCATTTCGAGTCGAGGGGTTGACGTGGCGAAGCGGCTAAAGCGCTGTCAAGTGCTGCAGCCATTGACTACGCAACAATAACGTGTAATAGCAGGCCAGCTTTAACAATCTTTTTCCAGCTTTAAAAAATGTATAGAGGTCATAAGTAGGTACGAATTTTTCGTGATTTATTTTTATTTTATAATCTTGATTGTCTTGTTCATTATAAGGCCTAGTATTAGATTTAAACATTCTCATGGAAACTCGTGCAAGTGATGAAAATTGGATGAGTAAGAAAATATATTGTTGCAAACACAAAAAGTTAAGAATCATGCAATGTTGTTTGGACGAAAACTCATGAGTTCACAGTTTTATAATCTACACAAGATTGCTTAAATCGATAAAGTCATTTCACCTAAATATTCGTCAGGAGGTTAAAAAAAGAATAAAGAGTTTATGAAAAATGCTTTATTTTTGTAATCTGACACAAGATTCCTATAATATTCGTCTAACTTGTGGAAACAAATTTTACACTCCTCAAATTCCACGCCATCATGCGTGACGTTTTCAGTTAGAAACAACATAACATTTTCATTCCTAGACATTTAAACCTCACATTCCAGTTTTTATTTTAATTATTTCTGCCTCGTGCATTCCCTCTTTATTAACATTACGAGTGAAAACTCGTGAAATGATAAAACGTAAACAAAGCGCCGCACTTCAGGGAATGCGACTGAGTCATCACTGGAAGAGGAGTAACTAGTGTTGCTTTACACACGCCAGTACTGGTACTTCTAGTATGCATATTTGTTACTAGCGCGTTGAAAGAAAAATGTATAATGTTCTGCGTGAAGGGGGTGAAGAAAGCTGACGTATTTGATTGTTTTTGTATAGGGATGGCAAGTAAAATTATGGAGGTATTTATTGATATACTTAGTGGATGACATTGTGATTACGATAAAACATTATAGCGAAAGCAGCTGTTTTTATTTAGCAGTGAATACGACCAAGTCATCACGACGATGCGATGAGGAGTACAACTAGTATGTTGCTTAGTAAAACTAGTATGTTGCTTTATACACGCCAGTACTGGCGTACAGTTCTCGTCTGTTACTACTCGTAGTGCGTTGAACGATGAATGTTTGTTCTGCGTGACTGGTTTGTAAGGGTTAGGCGTTAAAAAAGAATGAGACGTGTGTGACGGTTTTTTTTGTAGGGTGTGGAAAATTATAGCGGCAATGGTATAGGATTAAGTTAACTTAGCGGATGACATTGTGATCCTTAATTAATGTATTTTACAATTAGGTCTTGACGAGTGACAATCTTTAATATTGCAAGACATAAGTAGTTAATATTTTTACTCAATTTCAAAGCACTTGCTCCCGCGAGTCTTAAAAGTAAAAAAAAAAGGACAAACCAAATATAAACTAAATATTTTTATGCTAGTGAAAAAAGACATTGAACACACAGTGATAAAGTTACGGTCCAGAACTAGGGATATAATAAATCCAACTTATACTGCCACTGGCAGTCACTCATAAATCGCACATTTTTAGGACCTTCTGCATAAGTACGACTCGTAAATCTTTAGAGCAAATCCCTCAAGAGTAGATTCTGATACTAATCTTTCAGGACGCGCTACCTTGGGTACAATATTTCTTAGCTTAAAATATTATGTTGTTAAGTAACTTTTGTATGCATGATTTAACTAGTTATAATAAAAAAATAAAACAAACTGTTTTTGAAATGAAAGAAAAGTTATTAAGTTTATCTAACAACATTGAACGCGTGCACAAAGTGCTAATAACCGTTGAGGAGTTTTCTTATAAGGAGGCGACCTGGCTACAGAATTAAGTCATGTCTGTCATAAATGTATTGTCACTAGAACCAAAAATGTGTGCAATATTTCTGCTCAATCGGTTTGGGGAAAACTGGTTTGTAATTCAGTTGCAAGATTTGACCATTACATTCCTATTCCTACTAACCGACAAGTCAAGTTAAATAAAAGCTAAATATCATCATAACTTAGAAGTTCAGAGTAACAAACTGACGATTACGTTTGTCTACAATTTTATTTATTTATCAACCACCAATTATAGCAACATTACAGACAAGTCCAATACGATGCTATAAGTCACAAAGTACAATTATTATCAATTGTCTCTGTTAAGTACAAACTCAGTTAAGTATAGCTTCCTGCCAAAAAAAATCGTTCCACATAGAACAGCAATAAAGTCTAGTGGTCTAAACTCGTAACTTAAGCTCTCCGTACAATGTGTTCTACTAAACTTCCTTCTACCACAACCGCACACGCCTTTACTTATCCATTACACTTTTAAACAAAGTGCTAAAGAAAATTCCTACAAATAAAAAACCAAGTACAGTCGGTGAAAAAGCGTTTGAACGAGGCACAAGTCAAACAAAGCTGGTAGCGAGGTCTGTGGGTGCCCTAACAAACAAATCTCATAGCTGAAAAAACGTAGGGTTGACAATAGGAAAGAATTGGATTTTAACTTTATCCGTCCTCTCGACCGTAATAATCACATCACTTGTCGAAAAAATATATTTTGACGTTGAAAGAACAGTGGACGTCATGTCAAGTTGCATTACTGTTTTAATTTTAGCATAATTACTATTCACTGTTTTTAATATCATTACGAACCAACGTGAATCATGAGTAGGTATAAATATCCGGTTTATTTTCTGCGGGATATATGAACAGCCGAGATACCTTATCACATAAGTACGTCAAAAATCGGTAAAATGATTTGTTTCTATCTTTGGACAGCATTGAAAAGATTAAAGTTGAGCCTTGAACAGCGCCGCAAAGTTGTGATCCTATCGGTTTTTTATCCGTTACATTTCAGAGAGTGTGCTTTGAAATTACACTATTTAATGCCCCAATCCCCCTTCTATCATCAGACAAGCAAAGAAACGACAAAGCGTCAACGTTATATGGACCGTTATACAATATCCACGGGTAGAAGGACAAAGGAACTAGGATATGACCAAACAAGCAAGTCATATCCTAGTTCCTTTGTCCTTCTACCCGTGGATATTGCGGAGGTAGCTTGTACTATCTCAAACCTTAGACAAGACTGTGCCGCAGGCTGGGATGGGATCTCCATGAAAGTAATAAAACTATGTGAAAAGATCCTTGTACCACTACTCACACATATTATTAACTGTTCTATTGACTCAGGTATATTCCCGAACACTTTCAAAAAAGCCGTTGTCCATCCTATCCATAAGAGTGGTAACAGGGACTGTGTAGACAACTATAGACCTATTGCTGTTCTTCCGATAATGTCTAAGGTATTAGAAAAAATCATTAATAAACAACTAGTAAATTACCTAACCAAAAACAACATTTTAGCTAATAACCAATATGGCTTTAAAAAAGGTGTATCTACCGAAAACGCCGTATTAGACCTCACAAACTTTATAGACAAACAAAGAAGTTAGATACTAAACACAAATGCTTAGGTCTTTTTCTAGACCTGACAAAGGCGTTCGACACAGTCTCTGTTCCCACACTCCTCTCCAAGCTGGAAAGTGTCGGTATACGAGGAATTGTATATAACTTCTTCGAGAGTTACCTAGTAAACAGGAAAATATGTGTCAGAATAGGATCACACATTAGCGCTGAGGAGACAATGACATACGGAGTGCCACAAGGTAGTGTCCTCGGCCCAACACTATTTTTAATATATATCAATGACCTGTGCACTTTAACCCTACCAACTGCTAATATATTTACATATGCCGATGACACCGCCATTGTGGTACATGGTAAAAACTGGTCCGAAGTAAAAACAAACGCAGAAATATCCCTACAAATAGTGAAAGAGTGGTTAAATAGAAACCTTCTAACATTAAACCTACAAAAAAAACTATATTCCTTTCTCAATAAATACGAAAACGAAACCCCCCAACACATATTTTATCATAGCCCACACGTGTCTGGATCCCACAACCTGCACTTGCTCACCACTGCCCCAAGCTACATCTGTCAAGTATCTGGGTGTGATAGTTGATGATGGACTAAAATGGTATAGTCAGGTAGGAAATACCGCCTGCAAAATTAGGAAAACCATTCATGTTGTCAAATCGCTAAGGCACTCCGCAGATCCTGAGATCCTTAAAAAGGTATATAATGCCCTCTGTCAGTCCATCGCCAACTATTGCATTCTGGCATGGGGTGGTACCGCCAAAACAAAGTTCCTAGAGGTGGAACGGGCACAAAGGGCAGTCCTTAAAGTAATGTTAAATAAACCTTTCCGGTATCCCACACATCAGCTATACGCCGAACATAGAGTTCTAACGGTGAGACAGCTCTTTGTGCTCAGAGCCACACTCTGGAAGCATCAGCAAATACCACCACCAGATCCAAATAAACGGGGAAACAATGCAAATTGCCCGAGTGTGTCGCATAAAACCGCCTTTGCTAGAAGAAATTTGTATGTGTTGAGCTCAATAATATATAGAAACATAAATAGAACCTCATCTATAACTCGACTCAACAAACACGACGCGAAGAATAAATTACAGAATCTTCTGTATCTTCTTGACTATGAGCAGACCGAGAAACTGCTGTTGCCCATGTCATAATTAAATGAGTAACAGGTCACTAAATAATCGCATTAACCCGTTCCACATGTATTATATTTACAACATTCTAAAAACTGCACACACAGTAACGCACACACACACACACACTAACACACACACCCATACACACACACACTAACACACACACCCATACACACACGCACACACGCACTCTTACTCACTCACTGTTTACTTACCTTACTCAACTTATTCGCCTCTATTTCTTTTCATTTAAATGTTATTTTGTATTGTATTTGCCGTGTATAAATCTGCTGTTTTAGCGTTTGCACTGTTTACTTGATAAGGGTCAAATAAAGTCCAAGCGACAGTAGAACACTGACTCCTAAGACACAGGGTATCCTAGTTTAGGAGGCAGGGTTTAATAAATTTGTACGCCTTTCACACATTATGTAACACGAGCTAGATATTAAGCAAATTGTAAGGTACTTTTGTTCAATAAAGATATTGTTCAATACGGACCAGAACAAAGTGCTTCGCTTCGACATTAATTGTGCATACTTGTCTATGGAATTTGACCGATCATATTCAGAATCTCTTCAAATTTGGAGTGAATTCGTTTTCTTTTAGGGCAAACGTGTTTCACCCTAGGCCACGTCATGGCAACGTGTAAAAAAAGTTCCACTCAAAACTAAAACATAGAACGTTACTTGCTAGAATTGTGGTGACATCTACAACCTCTCATAGTAAATATGCATCACAAGTCTTACATAGCGCAAGCAGAGTAATACGTGCAATTAACAAATAAAGAAACCCGTCAACATCTTTCGGGCTCACGACACCAACACCGCTCTGCTCGGTACCCTAATCCTCCTTTTTCAAGGGATTTATGGAGGTTATTCCTCTCCAATTCGAATACCTCTAACGCAAGCTTTAAGCATTTCTTTGGAACAACTATTTCATGAGGATTCTTACATACTCGTACATTTCTATGAAATAGTATTCCGCAAGGTTTAGATCAAAAGGTTCCTTTAAACTTTCCAACCCCATTTGAAGTGAGATGCCGTTTTTGTCCTTGCCGAAGTGCGAATACGCAAATGCAAAAACGCAACACTCCGTGAAATGCCCTGGGCTCCCGACTTTTACTCGGCTGCCGACTTTCGGGTCCCGACTTTTATGTATGCAGGGAAAACAAATACACCAAAGGAGATTTGAGAGAAAAGCTTTTGAAAATGTACTTTAGCTTCAAGAATTCTAGTGTTTCTTGTTCTGTACTGTAATACCTTGTTGAATTGTGAATGCCTGTGGAATTCTGGAACAGCTGCGGTTTTGTGGCCTTTAGAGCTTAGAAGGAAAGAAATGTCTTAAATCTTTCTGGAGACGATTTAGGCAGCTACTCGTGTTTTTAGTTTTCGGTCTTAGATTTTGTTTCAAAGTAGCATCCGATTTAAAAAGACTGGAAGATTATTGCAATAGCCTGCAAACAATTTGAAATGTTTATTTAATTATAAATTATGTGTATTCTGAAAAAAGGAATTGAAAATGGATGAACATCAATATCGCATTCATATCGACACCAAAAAACACGTACCGTACCCATAAAATATCAACGTTGTCTTCTAGAACATTCTACGCCATATACATATACAAATAAAGACACAACACAAAATATTTTTCCACTGCATTTATTTAATAACTCCCTGAACAGTATTTATTTACTCTGTGTAACTCGGGGTACACAAGTGCAAGCGGTTGGCGCCATTGCACGTTATTTACACTTAACACTTCAGTTCCCCTGAGCACTTTAAAATACCAACAGGAGCCAGGATCTTAAACATGGTTAGTTTATTTTAGTTAAAATATTAAAAGAAAGCTTCTGTTCGTACCTCAGACGTTTACTTATGTGTGAAAATAATTAAGTCTCTACAATCTACAGGCAGTATTAAACTTACCATTAGATTTTTTTAAATCAACCTGTATTGACCCACTGCTGGGCATCGGCGTTCTCCATATTTTCTCACCTCTCTCTATGCGTGGTAATGCGTCTAGTTCAAAACGTTAGCATTGTTTAGGCCTTCCTCGGCGGCAACGCCCGGCTTCTGGCACCCACTGCGTCAACACTCTGGCACATTGGTCCTAATACTCGTACCTCGATACATTGGACAAAAGAGCACTTAAAAAAAAAAAAACCTGACAAAGTTATCTTCTGTGTATTTTTCAGTTCATAGAATAATGTGTTGTCGAATACATTTGCTGATAGGTTTTAAAGAAAGATGATTCTCGTTTTAAATCCAGGCAAACTAGTGGCTTTGATAAGCCAGAAAGATCATTGAAAATATTAAAATAAAACGAAAACTACACAAATACTTGTTTGTAACTGTGTCTTATTAGATTTGCATACGAAAGCCAATGGAAAAAAAAATCTATCATAATATTATATTTTTTTTATCAAGGTAGGATTTCCAGAACTAGCTAGCCTCGTCCACGCTCATATATCTGGTTATACACGCACGCCGGTTGCAAGTACTGCGCCCCTGATTTTGGTGAAGATGGATGGATTGTTAGTTTTGGGTAAAGGTATGATGTGAGCCTGCTTCCAAACTAAAGGAAAAGAGCAACAAGAAAAAGAGTGATTAAAGATGTGAGTCAGAACCGGAAGTAAAGAGGGAAGAATAAGGGTAACCATTCTAGAACACAACTTATCGTTACCGACTGCTGAAGATTTAATCGCAAGGATAGATTTCTTAACGTCATCCTCAGAAACACACTAAGGTTAAAAGGAGAACATTGTGGCAAAGGCAGTCTGGAAAGGTTCTCCAAGGTCACAGCTTTGGCAGATGAATCGAGAGAAAAGGGAAAGAAAGAGAAATGTTTATTGAGATCGTTGAGGTTTACATCCTTGCACTGATTGGTAGGTGATTTGCCTATGCCTACAGACTTTAGGAATTTCCAAACATCGGAAGAACTACGGTTGCTGACTTGGTCGTGGAAATACCGTCTCTTGGCATCTTGACACAAATGACCGCAGCGATTACGTAGCGATTTATAATAAGAGAGATTCAGCTCTGAAGGTCTGCGCTTATACCTGCTCTTAGCTTTATCCCTACGCGCCATGAGCTCTTTAATTTGTGCGGTAATCCATGGTGCGGGGTTATATTTAACTTTAACGCGTAAAATAAAACGAAAACTACACAAATACTTGTTTGTAACTGTGTCTTATTAGATTTGCATACGAAAGCCAATGGAAAAAAAAATCTATCATAATATTATATTAATATTTTTTTTATCAAGGTAGGATTTCCAGAACTAGCTAGCCTCGTCCACGCTCATATATCTGGTTATACACGCACGCCGGTTGCAAGTACTGCGCCCCTGATTTTGGTGAAGAACTTTACCAATAATGTCAGTGTATGTCCTTCTAGTATGTCCCTTCTCGGCATTGCCTCTGCCTTGTAAATGCCTTTTCTTAATCATCACATTATCTTAAAATAAACCACGACTAAACTTAAAATTGAATGCAAAATGTAAATTAAGCGGTATAGCGGTTACTAGTAATACTGAGGTTACACCATTCCGTAAATAATTCACGTGAAGTACACAACACTCAACAGATGGCGCTGTGTTCAAACACTGAAACGAGAGCACTCCAACACTAGAGCCGAAATTTTAAACATGGTGAATATTTTATTACCGGTATTAGTACCGCAATTGAAGGGTTGTTTTTAAATGGTTAAAATTTTGTTTGGGGTTTTGTCCGTAACAGATTTAATATTTATAGAAAGTTTACTGAAATAAATTGACTCTAAGTTATTCATGTTTTGATTTTAGAAATATTTGAAACGGTCGTTCTAAATTTCTGACAAAAAAATTTAGAATTTCTAAAATAGGCCATGACTGGTTAATACATTTCGATCAATATTACTCGGCGAAACATAATAAGCCTCTTCTTAATCTTCTCTCTCTTGTTAATCTTTTGTATATTCTATCTTAAATCTTTATATCTATTAGAAATGTTTTGCTGATGCACACGCACGGTTATATTTATTAGTAATGTGAGGATTTCAGTTCAGTTTTCCGTGAAAAGTTTGTCTGTAGAAACTATAACCAAATCTGTATCCCAACGTCTCATAAGTGTCATCCACAACATATTATCATCACAGCGAAAACTACAAACTACTTACTAACAACCTACAGGTACAATTACCGCAAACTTAACCCAACTTACCTTAGATAAATACACCTAAATGTTACAGAGGAGGTATCACATGAACAAGTTTCTCGTATCGAATTTCAAATAAGCGGTAACAAATAAACACCGTAACCTCTTGTTGCAGTATTGTTTTAAGCTTACTCTAGTGTAAAAGAGATGTAGCTAGACGTTCTGTATACCTCCATCTCTTTCACACACTAAAGAGACACGGGCCCTGATTAAAGCATTATGTGGCCGAAGTTACCCTAGAAAGGTGAAGTTGTAGAGCGAGCTGTTGATACGGTTCTAATGCAAGCACTGTCACAGAACTGGAATTTCGGTACTGAAGTTCCAAAACTAAGCAAGGAGTCTCCTTTATAGAGTATCTATTTCGTGTGCGCATTTAAAACATCCAAGGAAATTAAAGTGATTTACAACTTGTGGGCTTATTTGGAGCATACAGCAACAAAACTCATTATTTTCTTTCGTGTCGATGGCACGCATCATATTTTATCAGTTAGTATCCAGTTCAATTCACATGGGTGAGCAGGTAGAGCTAGGCTAAATTTCGGCAGTTTTCTTCAGGTTTGCTATACAGTGTGTAACAGAAAACTGAACAAGTTAATCCGTATCCGTGGAGCCAACATCGTAATCGCGAAAAAAAAATCAGATGACCCATTTTCAAAACTTCAATAACTACCCGACCTGATGATGACGATGATGATGACTGTTTGGAGCTGCTTATTCTTTCGCGATTAGGTACGATGTAGGTACCATGGAGGGATGAAGGAGAATGCGTAGCGTATAGGACGTGTAAGCGCGTATACGCGCGCCTTTTGCCACACGCGCTACTTGTACACCCTAATAAGCGCGTATTTAAGGGTGAGCCAAGAGAGATACTGACATAATGCTTCTGACAGAACCCACTGGTTCGAGCAAACACGCCAATGAGACCGAATGAGCGCTTGTACGCGTGTTCGAGCACAATATATGGCGCGTATACTCGCGTATCCGAGCATAAACGCGCCGAAAAATAAGCTAGTCTGAAGCCCCTCTTACGCTCGGTTCCCGACCTCGGCGACTCGCAAGTTTGTAACGTAACCTGCTTATGCGAGCGCACTCGTCATCTGTTTCTGCGTCGTCGCTCCGCAAGTGGCGTCGCGGTGACCCGTGGCGTACGTATACATCAAACCACTTATTTTATTTATTTTGTCCTCAATATCTGTAGCAACACAAGTGTAGCTTGAGTTTTTATAAATGGTGGAACGGACACCGACAAAAACATAAAAAACAGCTGTTTCCTACAAAGCTGCAATACCTACACGGTTAAAATGTATGAAACAGATTTTTTTTTATTTTATTACCGATGAAAAAAGTTCTGTAGGTGCGTGCAGAATGATGTACTGCATGCGTGGTAACCGCACCCTGTATAACCCGTGATTAAGCAGTGATCTATACCTCAAAATCATCATCATCATCAGCCTATAATGTTCCCACTGCTGGGACACAGGCCTCCGCTCTATGAGCGGGAGTCGCTGTAATCCACCACGCGGGCCCATTGCGGGTTCGTAGATGTCACATGTCTTCAAATTTTTAGTTCTAGGACATGCCGGTTACCTCACGATGTTTTCCTGTTTCTGTTCCTGTTTTGCGAGCAGCGATGGTACCTCAAAATAGCTCTCTTTAAATGAATATAGGGGCCATTCAGTCAGATAAAAACGTTGCATTTGCTAAAGTCTTTTCTTTGTGGCCAAACTATTCTACCCGGAGTTATCTTAAACCAAAGAGAAAAGAATGAGCTTTGGAACTATCCAGACACATTTGTGCACTGCACGGAATGGTACACCCGAGAATTCTAATCTCATTTGAAAATTTTACTGTAAATAGACTGAGCATAATATTCTGTTTTTCTTTAAAATGAAATCTTTTTTAATCTTCTTAAAACTTTTGTTCGAATAGGGCTGTAATGATTGTTCCTCGTCTTCATCATCATTATCTACGTGCTCTTGTACTTTTCTACTTGGGGTAGGCAGAACACGTTTGCCTTTTCTATTCTCCCCTGTCAGATGTGATCGCATCGTTTACACTTTTCTCTGTCATATCATTAATTAATACCTTGCACAATCCATCCATCTTTTCTTCGTCCTTCCTCTTCCTCTTTATTAATGCTACAGAAGTGGAAATCGCTTTCAAATCATTTTTGTTTCTTCAATGACTTACAACAGGATTTGCACAACCCATAACTTAGTTTAAGGCAGTTCTATTGGTACGTGTTCCACGCGCGCCTCAAGGAGATGTCAGCAAACCGGAAGGAGTCCGAAAGGGCCGATGCCTGCCAGGGCTGTGGGTTGTTCGAAAGAGATACCGCGGCCCTGGAACACAAAGGGCTAAGAAGGAACATGGGTGGGTTTTAGTCAGACAATTCTGACAGTCCCTCCCGCTCTGCGCAGAGCGGGAGAAGTCATTTGATGATTTCCCATCCGCAAAAAAAAAAAAAGGCAGTTCTATTGGTACCTTTTTGATTTTTAACCCCCGACCAAAAAAGAGCGGTGTTATTCATAAAGAACACTGGTCGTATATTTTGGGTAGCTCCATCCACCTTCTTTTACATGATGATGTCGGGTCCCATGACCATAGCTAATTCTGCACACAGCAAAAGTATCCAAAGCAGCATAAAACTTAAAGAAGCCGAAATCAATCGCGCACAACATGATTAAAGTTGGGGGCGATTTTTTTATCAATAATCGACAAACCTTTTACAAACATCACTTTTCAGCACGCAAATTCACCAGCAATATTCGCAGAAGTGGGATGGAAGCCAATAGCAATGGTCTAAAACAATCGAGGCATTCAATATGAGTTCTGGATGCAGATATCCCTAGTAATTACTTTCCGAGTCCACTGCGCCAGTATTGCGTTTATTACATTCGTCTGTGGCAGATATTATGTTTCATGAGGGACAATCATTCGAGTTTCATGATATCAGATGGAATGATTTCTTTTTTTGTTTTTATATTAACTATGATTATGACCAATAAGCCTACTTTCGCAATATGACCAAGTTTTGCACTTTCAAGTTATCAGTTGCCATGCTAACATTTTGAAACCAGCAATCATTAGATCGCATGGTGCCTACTTTTTAGTTTTTGTCACAGTTTGCCACCTTTATGAAAATATTATTAATGATTATTTTGTAAATGTAGGGAGACATCTAGCTGATAAAATACATAGAGACCCTCGAACTATTTCTCTACCCGACCCCCAGAAAGAGTCTTTTGTACTGCTTAAGACAAATGAGCAAGAGGTAGAACGCTTAATTCTATCACTTAAGAGTGATTGTGCAGTTGGCTGGGACGGTATTTCTTCTAGTTTTCTAAAACGACATAGAAACGTTATTGTACCTCCGCTGACACATGTTTGCAACTTGTGCCTTGACTCTGGTGTCTTCCCTAACTGGTTCAAAAAGGCAATTCTTCACCCTATTTTTAAATCTGGAGATCGTGACCGTGTCGAAAACTATAGGCCTATATCGGTTCTACCTGCGATGTCCAAGATACTGGAAAAAATCATAAACACAAGGCTGGTTACATATTTAGAGGCACGTAATCTTTTGTCGATTAACCAGTTTGGCTTTCGAAAAAATCTATCCACTGCTGATGCTGTTCACAAACTGGTCAATCACGTAGCTCAGAAACTGGACAACGGTAAAAAATGTGTCGCATTGTTCCTGGATCTCGCTAAGGCATTCGATACGGTCTCGATTCCCATCTTAATATCTAAGCTCGAATGCCTGGGTATACGAGGTACCCAGCTATCCTTGTTTCGGAGCTATCTCACAAATAGAACACAGAGTGCCAAAATTGGAACTTACTCCAGCTCTGACCTAAATATAGCTTTTGGTGTGCCACAGGGCAGTATTCTTGGCCCTACCTTATTTTTAATTTATATGAATGATCTGTGTTGCCTTAGCCTGGAAAGCGGTACAATATATTCCTATGCGGACGATACAGCACTTGTATTTGCGTCGGACAACTGGGAAGAGGCATATCGCCTTGCTCAAAAGGGTTTCGATACAGTCAGTGAATGGCTTAAGAACAACTTGCTTACCCTTAACATATCGAAAACAAAAATAATTAATTTTTCAATTCGAAATACCAATGTGTCAGCTACAAGCTCACTAAACGTTGCTGCCCAGTCGACACTATCAAATGGTAGTAAAGACGGCAGTGGAACCCATGATCACTGTAACATTGAACGAGTCACCTCGATAAAGTATCTTGGCATAGTGATTGACTGCAACCTGACATTCAAAGAGTACATAATACACCTATCAAATAGAGTGCGCAAGCTCATGTACATTTTTAAACAACTACGCAATTCAGCAGATGCTGTTGTCATGAAAATGACATATCAGGCACTGTGTCAATCAATTCTGGCCTATTGTATCTCGTCCTGGGGCGGGGCAGCCAAATCCCACTTTATTCAGATTGAACGCGCGCAGAGAGCAGTTCTTAAGGTGTGCTGTTTCAAGCCAAGACTTTATCCCACCGTCAAGCTCTATGATTATTGTCAAGTCCTTACGGTTAGGCAGTTGTTTGTACTGACCACTGCTATGAAGCAACACTCTATTTCCAACTATTCACAGCAAAGAAATCGCCGTAACCGTATAGTTGCCTTAGCTACTCCTCTTAAAACTTCTTTTAGTCGAAGATTTTTTGTTTTCCTTGGACCCTATCTTTACAATAAATTAAACCAAATTCTTTCCCTACACTCATTGAACAAACATAACTTTAAAATCGCTTTACAGGCCTGGCTACAAAGCCAAACATATACAGCCACAGAAGCTCTCTTTAACGTATTAGTCTGATCAGATTCATCCTCTAATACTCTCTCCAAACACACACACACATACACACACGCATACACACACACACACACACGCATACACACACACATAGACCAACACTCATAGAAACCTCTCAAAATATTTTAATTTTTAATCGTTTTACTTATATTACTCCAAAACTCTCTTGTGTCTTTTTAATAAGCTCACTAGTTGTTTGAAATTGCTGTTATTTGCTGTGATACCAGATGTAAGCTATCAAATATGTGAAAATTTAAACTGGAGGGGACCTGGTGACCTGTATTACAGGTGTTTCTACCTACCACAGGCACCAGCGATCCACAACCAGAAATCGTTGGCTACCGCTTGTGTGTAAATATTGTTTGTATTTTTTGGCTTGTGGTGAGAAATAAACACTTTTTATTTATTTATTTATTTACTTTCCGAGTCCACTGCGCCAGTATTGCGTTTATTACATTCGTCTGTGGCAGATATTATGTTTCATGAGGGACAATCATTCGAGTTTCATGATATCAGATGGAATGATTTCTTTTTTTGTTTTTATATTAACTATGATTATGACCAATAAGCCTACTTTCGCAATATGACCAAGTTTTGCACTTTCAAGTTATCAGTTGCCATGCTAACATTTTGAAACCAGCAATCATTAGATCGCATGGTGCCTACTTTTTAGTTTTTGTCACAGTTTGCCACCTTTATGAAAATTCCATGTAACGATAGCAATAGGTCTGTATGTCTATTTTAGTAAAATCAAAATATTTCCTCCGATGGTTACAGTAATATACTACTGTTTTAAAGTTCAGTTGCAAGATTTGACCTAAACAACAAAAAACATACACACATTGCAAGTTACGTACTTATAAACTTGAAAAAGGAGCAAATATGAAGCAATAAAAGTCACGTTATTATACAGTTTAGTTTCTATAGAATGAAGAAGGTTGCTTCAAATTTAAGAATTTGTGCATGTGCACTTTAATATTAGCGTAACAATACAAGTAAATTGAAAATCTTGAGAATTGTCGTGAATGCAGAATACAGAACGAATCATAAGTATTTGAATAAATAGGGTTCGTGATGGCGAAATTCTTTGAATGTTCAGCGTTTGTGTCTGAGAACTAAATTAAATTACATAATAATATGAAGAAACGGTTAGGTACTCAATATATCTACGTCAAAATATTCATACTTCAACTAACGTTTTGCATATGTTAAAAATTAACCCCTTATTGGCCCGTGGCCAATATCGGACATAGGTAAACCCGCAATCTCGTTTTTTCAATACATTTTTCTTAATATCTCTCAACGCCCCTCAATCATTGTCATTCAAGGACCAAAAGATTAATTTAGAGACCTACTTAACCATAAATACTCAACGCTTCTTCTAGGCAAGCGTGTTCCACCCTAGGCCGCATCATCGGTGCACATCAGGCGAGTAACGGCCAAACGATATAATTAGAACCTACATAATTAAAAAAAAAAAAAACAAAAGAAAATCACTAGTTACATTCCAAATAAAACCTCAACACTCTTTTAATTCCGCGGCCTTCATTTCAAACCCGAAGTCTAGACAGGAATATCATTTTATTTTTTTTCTTCACACATTCTGGCAACATATAAATTGAAACGCCACAACGCGTTTCCGACGCCAGAAGCACATTTAAATTTCATCAGAGACCCCCGAGAACATCCCTAGCGGTGCAAAATTGTATTTTCTGCTTGAGAGGAGCGAATATGAAGGAAGGGACTTTCACATGACATTCCAAGTCCTCCCCGTCGATTCGTATTTCATTTTCTACATATCAGATTTTGTTTTGTTAGTAATCTGTTCGGATTATTTGGTTCTGTTATTATTTAATGGCAAGTAAATGGTTTTGTTATGATCCTTAGTAAATTTTCTGAGTACCTACTTAGTTATTATCATCATCAAAAAATCCTGGGCCCATCTGGCTATCGGGGCATTTTAGCGTCGTAAAGGACCAATTCTAGTTTAATGTAGACTATTTTTGAGTTTTTCTTACGTTTACTTTGTACATAACTTTGTTTTATCGTTAATTTTAAACACTGTGGTAAAGAAAAAAATATTTATTTGTCTCGTACAGGTTTTGTCCTGTGCGAGACAAATAAATATTTTTTTTCTTTCTTTCTTTATGTCATGGATTTTAATGACCCAATGTCACAGTATGAAGGCCAGTGTTCCAGAAATGGGAACATTGTCATGCTCAAGTGTCTCCTAATAATCGCCATATTAATAACAACGTAAGTATCAGAACTTAGCAATTTTTCAATCAATCTAAAGCTAGGAAATGAAGTCTCGATTTAAGTCACATTTTCAACAAGAAAATCGCCGGCAAGACACGTCCACAGAATATACCCAATAAAAAGGCCAAAGATCAATTGCACTGCACCAGAGTTCAATGAAATAAAACCCGGGGTTTCTTTGTTGCCGCAAAGCATAAATTCTCAATGGAACTGAATCCTTATCGGAACTAAACTTTATCCCATAGACACACAGATGCAATTTGCACCCGCAAATTACATACCCACGTTCTAGTTCCGTTTCGGTCAGTTTCCCGGGATTTTTCTTACTGCGCAGTGAAAGTAAATCATATTTTGGAGTTCGCAGATACCTGTTTCGTAGATTTTTAATAAAATTGCTGCCTGGCGGGTCGGAGTAAGTTAACAGGTCTATATTAAAAAAATAAACAGATAATGGCTAAATATTGTAGAGGGATTTTGTAGCTACAATCTATGGAAGGATTTCGCCGTTGAATATACAGTTAGAAAACCTCTAATACAGATATTCTAAAGCTGAAGAACTTTGTTTGTTTGTTTTGTTGAACGCGCTAATCTCGGGAGCTACTGTTTCGAATTGAATAATTCTTTTAGTGTTGGATAGCCCGTTTATCGAGGAAGGCTAAAGGCTATTTACATCACGCTATGTCCAATAGGAGCGGAGCATCAATGAAAAATGTTGCAAACACAGGAAAAATATAACGCAAAAGTTGCTCGGGTCACCTATCTATAATATATTATTACAAATCTATCAATCAATCAAACAAAATATTTTTATTTTAAAATGTCGACAAAAAGGTGCTCGGTTCGGGTTGGTCGTTTCCTATGGAGAAAAACCGGCAAGAAACTCCATGATTACTCTTTTAAAAACAATTGGTTTTACAATATTTCTGTCTCACAGCGTTAGTACTGAAGAAATGCAGCTAGAAGTGTAATAGTCAACTTAAAAGTAGTGGTAGCATTTTAACCTTGAGCTGGATTAGTGTTATACTGCACAGTTTCAATATATAATATACGGGGCAAACTTCTTTTGTAACCTCTGCTGTGCAAGTAACGGTCTTGTACTCACATAGTTTTCATTCGCAAATAGCCTTCTAGTAATTTAAAAAAAAATATCATCATCAGAAAACTGATAAAAAAATATCATAAAAAGTAATAAAGTCTTACATGTCAATCCGATATACATTATAGGTAACGGAAATGAAACGCGTGCGAAATGCAATTCCATTACTTTTCCAATCTCGGTTTTTCGCTGCCAAAGTGCTCAACACCATTTCGTGGAGGCGTATATTTTGTTGAATTCGTACACTTTTCATAAATGAGTTATGAATGATCAAGAAAGAGATATTTCTAGGGACTCTAAGCCTTATTCCGAGAATCTAGGCTAAATAATGACCATCTCGGCTCAATAATAGACCGCGCTTGCATAGGTTGGTCCGTGGATAGGTGACCACCTTTTACATACCGAGTTTCCTCCGTGCCTCAGAAAGCACGTTTAGCTGTTGGTCCCGGCTGACATTTGTAGATCTTTGACAGTCGTTACAGGTAGTCAGTGGCCCGAAAGCCTGACAACCAGTGTGTGGAGGTCAGATAGTCAGTCGCTCCATGTTAAATACTGTTATTCAGCTTCATCCGGTTAGACTGGAAGCCGACCTAAACTTAGTTGGAAAAAGGCAAGGCAGATGACTATGAATGTTTTTAATATTGTTATGAAATAATAGGTACATAAGGAGTTCTACACCATAATGCCTATTAACCATTGCTTTCTATTTCTACTATCAGGAGCAGAATTGAAGTTCCCAAAATGATCTTTAATTTTTATTGCTCCATATAAATTGCGGCCTGCAATATTATTGAACCTTTGCCGAGTGTATAGTGGCTTTGTTCTAATAACGGACGAAACTAAGTTCTAAATGTATTTGCAGAATTGTTTTGAATCAGCATTAACTTGCTGTTTTATTATTATCTACGTTGAAGTACTAATAGAATGTAAAAATTGAAATTTGTTGCTATACTCCACAGACGTGATTATGACTTAGTCACAAACGACGACATTAACATTGAAACAACATTGATCGATTTCGTAACGAGGTGATCCGACAGAGAACCAAGGTTATCGACATAGCCTACCGCATAATATAACCCGAAGAACCGATAACTGTTGGGGTAGACGAGTTCTTGAGTGGAGACCACGGATCGGTAAACGTAGCGTAGGACGTCCTCAGACTCGGTGGAGCGATGATCTTCGCAAGGCGGCTGGCAAGAGCTGGATGAGAGTGGCCGAGGATCGTGCTCAGTTGCGTGTCATGGGAGAGGCATATGTCCAGCAGTGGACGAATACAGGCTGATGATGATGATGATGATGATGAACATTGAAAACGAGATATTTATCATGTTTACTATTTGTTTGTAGTTCCCGATATTTCAGCGGTGTTGCAAAAATCATGATTACTTATAAACTGCAGTCCAAACAAATAGTAAACATGATAAATATCCCTTTTTTCAATGTTAGGGATAGTTTCATCGTAATAATCCCAAAATGTATGTGATCCAATAACATGATCCTTTTGCAATATTCAAAAGGCGTTACAAACTTGACCATGGCCTATCAATATCCATTTTTGTAAATATTTACACCTACTTCTGTTCTTTCCAGGTCCTCTTCGACAGTTTCACCCTGGGCCGCTTCACATCCTTCACAGAAGACGGCTGTCCAGACGGTTACATGCAAATCCAAGAAGCGAGCAGACCCCAAGTCGGAGGCTCCTGGTGTGGCACATCCTGGGGCCCTTCAATATATTACAGCGAGACCAAATCCATCACCCTTATCATAAGACTCCTGCATCTATCCAAAGAACAGAATAACTATAACTTCGACTTCAGAATGGCTTACAAGGTTTTGAGAAGGGAATATGCCACGGTGCGATATGGAGGGAGCCCTCCTTCGGGTACGTAAATCATTTTGATACTGACAAATGGCTAGCTTTGTATTTTGTTGGTGAAGATATTTTGGGTATGTGTGCATACACATTCGGATATAATGTTTCTTGTGAAAGGTAACAGAAGTGCCTGATAAAAATGTTTGATCGGTTTTACTGATAGCAGATGCATAACAAAATCGTGATCATTATCAAATTGATTATACTGCCATTATCATGACGTAAACCTAGATTCGCACATGTTTCTTAAAAAAAAAAAGATAAATTGCTAATAATAACTCTCCCAATGTATGAAACTGAAGTCTCCTAAAATCGTAAATAAAATAGAAGGGTTTCACCTCGTTACCTTCCCTCGTGTCTTACATAATAAAATTCGAAGATCAATGTCTCTACCTAATAACAGTATCTCATTTCAGAACGGCCTTTTTTCAAACTGAGACCAATGCCTTATCCCGTAAACATATCACGCGGCGAGGATACGAACGTAGCGAAGACGGCAAAAACTCCAGAGTATTACCTCGGGGATTTGATCTCCGGAACATATTGCTCACGGATATTCAGCGACTGCGATCGTAAAAACTGTAGGTTACAGTCACCGAATTTTCCTGGCGTGTACCCTAGAAACCTGACATGTTACTACGCCGTGCGACAACACGAAGTGCCTCAAGGCAAACACGCCCTGATCGTTGTCAAACAGCCGAACGGCCAACTAGTTTCAATTAGGAGCCAGAAGGCAATGTACGCTGCGGCACAACAAGAGAGGGGGAACAATGGAAGGGAACTGAAGTTCTGGCAACAATGTGACGAAGTTCAAGACTATGTGACGGTTTACGACGGCTATACGACAAGAGACCCCGTCGTTTTAAGATTTTGTGGAGGAGGCGTTTCAGTTCCCGAAGCTATTTCGAGCGGTCCTGAATTGTTAGTAGAGTTCACTACATCACCTTTTGGAACTTTTTTGCAACCAGTTACGTCACAGTCGCTGCATGGGTTTCAACTGGAAGTCGAGGTATGATACCTTTATCATCTCTCTAGCGCCGAAATATTATAATTTCTATAAAATATTGCGTGGAAAACATAGAATTTATGCACCTCTATCTATATCACAAAACGCCGCGCGCCACGGTTGGCGCAGTGGCTGAGTGATCGACTTCTGCACCGCGTGTCGCGGGTTCGATCCCCGCACGGAGCAAATAATTGTATGACCTACAGATAGTTGCTATGGATCTGGCTGTTTGTGTATGTGACTTTAAATGTTTGTAAACGCACCCACGATACAGGATAAATTCCTAATGTCGGGCAAGGATTCCTAAAAAAAAAAAAAACAAAAAAAAAACTTGCCAAGAGATTGAAAAAGTTTTAGAATCCAACTTATATTTTGTAGGTATAGGGCGTGAGTTATTATCATAAAGTTACGGCGAAAATACTCTCGAAGCTCGAAAATAAATGCTTTCGCACTAAATTGAGCAATAGGTACTTATATTTTTTTGTTTTTTTACCACTCTTGAGTGACTAGACTTTGCAGTGAAAATTTTCACTCTTTAGTGACTAGAAATATTCGACAGTATTTACGGGAACAGTTTATTTTAATTAGTGCTACTCGATTCGCCGTGTTACGTAAAACCGCCTAAGTCATACATTATCCTTATTTTGTATCAATTTAGAAATTCAATGTAATATATTTACCTACCCTTCTCGGTAATGGGCCCATTTTCAACTTTTAATATGAGGTTCCCAAAAAAAACCAGTTCATATTTGGACACCGGCCAAATTGGAATTACAGGAAAATGGTTGGAACTTTTCCATGGTAAGCGCTCCTATGTCGCAGATTATGAAAATTGGAAACTATAATATTCTTTTCTCTTGACTTTTGTCCTCAACTAAGACTATCTTTAATAGAAACCGATTAGCACAGCTTTCAAGTCGACTGAATGTGGAAATGCATTTCCTAGAACTAATTATTTACTAGTGGCGGATTATTTTAATGTAATTTTCTTGATCGAATAATAAAATGAAAGTGGGCGAAGGATATTTGATAAAATTTGAGAAATGTAGCGTGGATTTGTCAGTTCGCGACAAATATGAGAACTCAAACTAATCGGCTCGCATATGATCCTAAAATTGGGTTAATGGACTAATATATCATTATGGAGTGTTATTTAAAGTGTTTCGTTCTCAGTGAACAATAATAAATCAAGTAGTGCCCTGGAGGCTTCGCTTGGGCCCCTGCCAAAGTGTAATTAGTAACGTAGGCTCGCACGGTCGGTCACGATAATGAAGCGAGCGAACTCGACACCAACCCACATTGTTTTCAACTTATGAAATTAGGACGACCCCCATCTTCCTCTTTTCAATATAACTCTTTTTTATTACACTTTTTGATGGTCCTTTTATACGGACGAGGGTAAACCACTGGTTTAAATTGTTATTTTGTGCTGATCAAAATAATCTAGAATGTTTTTTTTTTTACGTATTTATTTATTTTAGCGCCATAACAAACTCAAGTTATTTCGTTGAATACTATTATGGATATGAATTCACGGACGCAAATTAAGCCATTAATAATTAATCTTCCGTTATTAAACCTTTCATTAGTAATGATAAAGGACCTTATGGGATGTTTGTCGCGGTAATCACATAATTAATCAATTTTAGGTCAGGTTCGTGGATCAACAGTCACCGACATACGCGAAGAACAAAAGGGCTTGCGAGTTTTGGATCCGAGGGACCGGCCGGGGTATACTGGAACACCCACAACATTCCTTACCTCCGAATACCACATGCCTGTACCACATGCAAGGAATAGACACCTCGGGGCCTTCGGGCCGGAACATAATTTACAGGAGGCCGTCGTTTTCAGCTCCACGCTTTAGAGTCTGGTTTTCAGTATTGAAATTTTATGTGACTAACGCTCTGAATCCTAACTTGCCTGAGGACGAGTACTGTGGAAGCCATTTGAATATATGGGACGGTCCGATGAGAATATCGCCTGGCTGCAGCGATATATTTTGGTGAGTAATTTTTCACGCTTGCTCCGCTCGTTTGGTTTTATGATGTAAGTGAATCAGGTATTGTTATGAAAAATCTCTGCGAGTTTAACTTGTACCACCCTAAAAAAATGAGATCGTTTTAATGGTGATTTAAAGTAGTGAAATGATTTAACATTCTGTGGTTACAAACTTTTGCATTTAAAAATATTAGGATTAATCGTACTTATATTTTTTAATGTAAAAGTTTGTGAGGGCGTTACTCTTTCACGCAAAAACTACTTTTTTATTTTTATTTGAGATGGGTGTGCTCTTGATTATACTGAATGGATCTGGATGAAATTTGCCACAAGGATAGATAATAGTCTGAAATTTTAATAACACATAAGATACTTTGTATCCCGATATTACGATGCCGTGGAACATATTTAAGCTACACATAAAGTTACGTTGTTTTTTTTTTGTCTTTTCAGCGACAAAGAACGATCAGTCCAAATGTCTCGAGCCACGTCTCCACAATCAGTGATCGTTGGTCGTCCTCCTGCAAACGCTACTCTAGTCGCCAGATTCTGTCGTGAACGTGCCCCAAGGACCTGTGAACATGCGCTCCTACGAAGATCCAGGGCGTGTGCGAAAACCGAAAGCTTCCTCTCGAAAGGAGATTCCTTGACTTTGGAACTAAAATTGACGCAGGGGACCGCATTGAAGTAAGTCGAGATGTATAATGCACATGATACGGTAGTTGGTCGTCCGTATGTTTGTAAATATTCGATTACTGCCGTAGAATTGTATAGTGTTGAGTCAATGAATAAAATTTTCCAGGAACAGGGTACAATCTTCATCGACGTAGCGCAGGATCGAATCCACTCCGTGACTAAATTTACTAAAAATAGTAAAAGTGACTTTTATTGACTTTTTTTTCGCTAAATTTGTTTAAATAGTTACCATCAATAAGTGAAAGTGTTATCACGAAAAATAAACAGTTTTTTTCCATTATAAAAATCAAACTTCCAATAAACAAAGAAATATCAAATTAATAATAATGACAATTACTGGAAATCGAGTGCAGTGACTTAAAAAATAGTGATCTTCAATATTCAGTGTAAATTAAACATAAAACACACCTCTAAAACAAAAAAAAGTTGGACTTAAATAAAATAAAAAGTCGAATGAACCATGAATAATATCAGTGTTATTGTCGTAATAGTGCTATAACCTAATTCATTAACAATCTCCAATAAACAAAGCATAAAAAAGTGCAAAAAAGTGTGTAAGTTCATAACGTTTTAAAACAAAGACAAAGTGACTCAAGTGTTCGACATTGGAAAAAATTCCAATTGAATGAGTCATTTCTAACCGTCTTCGTTCGTTTAAATATTTCATCTGATCATTACAATGCCCAATTTCACATTTTATAAATAAGCACGATTGGATCAGTGGCGCTAAGTGGTGCGTCAGTACAATAAACAACAGAACGCGAGTTCGAGCCCCTCAAAAGGTTATTCTTTTTGTGTTTTCTAAAACTCCATACTTCTACATAACATTGAGTTCATCATTCTCTCCAAAGTCACTAACTATACAACACCACAATAGAGGGCGCTGCAAGAGCCTTGAATAAAAAATGAACTTCGACAACAATAACATAACTTACCGGAATAAACCTTTTAGAACAGGCTCGTTAACCGACCTGTCAAAAATGACAACAAACGATAGCGAGAAAACTATATTAGATACAACAATGATGAGTGTTCCGGATAGCTTCCACGACACCACTGACGAAAAACGTGAGTTAACTAATGAAAACGAGTTACTTAAACAGCAATTGCTAAGCGCTCATCAAGAAATCGAGAATTTAAACATAGAAAATCTCCGCCTTAAAACAGATTTACAAAATATGATTGCGACTGTTAATACCTACAAGAAAATATGCTCGACGCCTGAGAAAAAGATCACAGCACCAAAACACTTAAGTAAGACATCGCGCCAAGTTAATTCACCAAATGACCTAACCAATAGACGTGAGCCTCGAATCATTCTACCAGACTGCGCGACCAACAAACACAATAAAGGAACTCAGACTACTAACAGTCGTAATCAGACGCCACACAAAGAAAGAAGGTTGCCTGTACCACCGACCAATCCTGAAATACCAAAGACTGTAGTATCGAATCTGCACGAAAAGAATAAACTGTGTTCTGTTAACAAATTTGCCTATGCTCTCTATAAAATATCAAAAATAGTGAGCCTAGAATCTGTGCTTACAGCCTATCACGGCTATGTTGCATCTACGCTCAGATATGGCGTAATATACTGGGGCAATTCAGTAGATAGAGAACTCGTATTTAGAGCCCAGAAAAGATGCATCAGAGCTATGTGTGGACTTAAAGGCACAGACAGTTGTCAACCGTTTTTTAAACGTCTAAGGATTCTTACCTTGCCATCGCTTTACATATATGAAATAAATATGTTTGTCAAATCTAACATTTCATTATACAAAATAGCTACTAAGAGTTACTACAGAAAATTACGCGACAAAAACAAGTCAGAACTTGAAGTACCTTATGGAAAAACTGCACTAATGAATAAAAGTACCTTCTGTATGGCCGTAAAAATATTTAATAAACTACCTGAAAAAATAAAAACGTTAAACCTGGACAATTTTAAAAGAGAACTATTAAGAATTTTGTTAAATAAATGCTATTACTCAATACAGGCATATTTGGGCGACAATTCTATAATTACTGCTTCAGAAAATTATACATCACCTCACCTATTTTGAATATTGTTTGACATTAACCTGACATTTATCTTAATTAATCTATTTGACATTTATTGTAATTGATCGTATTTTCTTTTTTCTTTTTCTTTGTATTAATATGCATGTACCTATTAATATTAAACTTAATACGAATGTGAAAGTTTACATAATTGACTCACTTAATGATATTAAAAATTGAATGTTTGTTAAAAATTAGGAAAGCTCGACAATGGTGATTAAATACATTTGTACGCCTCGGGGCAAAACATAGAGGATCTACCTATCTGTAACATCTCACACACTTGTAATTTGACCTATGTTTACAAATAAAGCATACTGAACATCTGAAACAATTTGTACTATTTTCGTGATTGGGATAAACATAAACGACGGACCTACATTCTTGAATTTTACGTCTTTTCAAAATATAGCAAATAGCTTTTACAGCTTTTCTTTGATGGTCATTTGTTTTCAATTACAAGCTAACTATTTTTTTTTAAAGTTGTGACACTGTCCGGGGGTGGACAGCGGCAAAAATAGTTTTAGGCGAGGGTCCTCAGAGTTTATTTTGTTTTCAGACCAGTATACTTCAAGGCTCTTTACGAATTCGTGGATCTGCACCAAGATGGTGAACCTTGGGGTCGAGGATCATGTTCCAGACGGTTTGCTTCACGATCGTTTCCAGAAGCTCCTCCAGATCCACCGATAACATTTTCCTCACCTAGAGATGTGTTTTTGTATGGCAGAGGAGGAAATCGAAATATTAGGTAAGCAGTGGTGGCAGATCATATTAATATGAGCGTGGACAAATGTGACATGCAGCTTATAATTTCCACCTAAAGAATCCCAAACAAAAGATTCTACTGGGTCGACATTATTTCTGCGGGCCTGTAGACGGTGAATAACGGGCTAGCTCACCGTCTGTCCACCTTTCGACGACAGGCTGTGTCGACGGCGCGTTCGTGTACCACGCGCGCCTTAAAGAGATGTCAGTAACCCGGTAGGGGTCTGAGAGGGCTGATGCCTGCCAGGGCTGCGGGACTGTTCGAAAGAGATACCGTGGCCCTGGAACACAAAGGGCTAAGAAGGAATATGGATGGGTTTTAGTCAGTAGGTACAAGTCTGACACTCCCTTCGGCTCCGCCCAGAGCAGGAGGCGTCATTTGACGATTACTTATCTTTAAAAAAGGGGTCGACATTATTCAAACGCCGACTTCTTTCACCTGTGACCTCTCTTTACTGCTGCTAGTTTCAACCGACGCTAGTAAGCCATTTTGGGGGGAAAACTTCTAATACCTACTTATATCTATTATTTTCAGTTGCACCTACCGTTTCGAAGCCAACCCTGGTGAAATCGTCAGAGTCAGAGTCTGGGGCATTCGCAGCGGAGGACGGTTGTGTCGTTCAGTTCATTCAGCTCACTCGCCATGGTACCGTTGTGCTGGCGATATTACTGCTGCGGTCAGGATCTTCGATAAACCTTGGAAGGACGCTGGCTCGAGGATACCTAGGGATTGTTTGTGCAGGTAACTATTACACGATGATGCTATTACTAGATGATGATGATAGGTGATGACCTGTGTTTATCAGTTGTCAATATTCTCCTGCCTCACACGAGTCTGACATCCAGTCTTACCAAGGGGTATCGTATTACCCAGTTACTGGGTTGTAGGCGTCAGATAGGCAGTCGCTTCATGTAAAATACTGATACTCAGCTGCATCCGGTTAGACTGGAAGCCGACCCCAAGATAGTTTGAGAAAAGGCTAGGCAGATGATGACTCGAAATTATTGAGTTATTTTACCGTCAGCCAATCCTTCTTACCAATTAACGCTCGGCCGGCGTGATGGATTACAGCTGAAGCCCTCTCTCAGAAAGCAACGTCATTGTATTACGATTACCTATGCTGCCCATCTTGGAGACATAAACTGCCGCCTTCACCACCGTCTTTGATATTACAATTCTTTCCTTACTATCGTAGAGCAATTCATGCATTCGAACTATCGAAAAACTCACATAGGAACATGTTGAAATGTTCTCTCTCTTTCTCTCTCTATTTCCTTATTTTTCTACACATATTTGATGTATAATATTTTTATGTAGAAAAAAAGTAACGAAGACCCATCTTTTATTTTCCAGTGACGTCGGCGACTATGAGTTTACATCCCTCGCCACAGTTGCTGAGCTTAGATTCGACGTCGTCAACATGTCTGCTTCCGACGACTTTCGGTCTTTCGGCTTCGAAGCTTCAGTGGAGTTTGTGAGACTGGAGTCCGGGTGCGAAAGCTCGCATCGAGTGTATGGCGCCAGTGGTGAAATGAGACTTGCGTCTGCCAATCCGATGTCTGAATCGGTAAGACCAAGTGAATTTTTTAATTTTAATTTTACAGACGGCACGTTTGGCGCAGGGTTCGATCCCTGCACGGAACAAATATTTGTATGGCCTACAGATAGTTGTTCCGGGTCTGGCTGTTTGTGTATGTGAGTTTAAATGTTTGTAAACGCACCCACGATATTGAAGAAATGGCAAGTATGGGGCAATGATAAAAAAAAAAAAAATATTCCTCATCTGTCACACTTAATTTCAATGGACCTACGGACAAGAATACCAAATAATCAATTGCAAGATCAACTCCGTGGCCAACCTTAAAAAACTATACCCCAATGTAAAACCCCTCTGGTTGCTCACCTTACCTTTTTTTTATCTTGATATTTCCAGGAACGCTGCGAACGTCGACCATGGCTGATAGACCCTTCCCCTGGCCGGTACCTCTACCTCCAAATCCGGGGCAGCATCATTCGGGAACCAGATCTGGACAACTTTACTTTACTGAATAATATTACAGTAGCGCCCGACATGAGGCATCTATGCAGGACACCGAATAGAATAGCAGTGTATACTGGAGGGCTTATTCCGACTTATATTTGTCCTGAACCTCCTGAAGAACAGGTAAATAACAATAAATTTATTTATTTTCGTAGTTAGTACTGGTGTACCGTTTTATGCAATCAATCACCTCAGTCCTTCGTTGAAAGACTAGAGTGGACGAGGTCGTCGCTGATCCAGTGCTAATTAATTATGTTTAAAATTTGTCAAAAAAAATGCATTGGGACTGCAGTATACAGTTGATGAAATTGTCGCCAAATTGGGTACACTTTATTGAATGCCAGAGAACTATGGACCTAGCTTCAGTTTACACTTTCGATGCTAAGCACCAGCCAGCATATGGGGTGAACAATAATTCGTCCGTGTGTGCAGAACCTGCCTCCCGAGTCGGCGTTATACGTAGCTAGCTACTCGTACTTGTGAATTATGAGCATAGGTACTAGTAAAAATGAATTATTTCAACTTAGCAGCGGAAGTGTTTATGAAATAACATTGGAATTTTTATCACACATGAAGATCTAATTAAAACAGCAATTGGAAAGTTATATATAGTTCCCACAATCTTCGTAACAACACAATCTTCGTACTAAGTTGAACAATCAGAACTCAATCGTTACTCGTCATTGACCAGCTGACCTCGTTTGAATTATTGAACCTGAGAATCTAACGACTGTCATTATAGCACTTTTATTTAATTTTTATTGATTTCTTTGGACTGTAAAGTTGAAGTAACATTTTCCTTGAATTTAGAAACAGACACTTCAATTTTATTTATTTGAATGTATAGACGTATAGATTTACAACTGTTTCATTTAAAATCTTCAATTTCAGAAAGAAGATATGGTAGAAGTATTCTCTGACGGTTGGTCCAGAGATGTGGATCCCCTATCTCGTCACGTTTTCGCGTCTCCTTCGGCTTCTGATCACTTTGACCTGGACTGGCCGAGGGCGCTGAGTGTAGAACTCATTGCTGTAGAACCTGCTTCTTACTTCGTTACTTGGTTGGAACTTTCTAGAAGGTAAGCTGTAATTATAATTTTGACGTTTATTTACAGAAAAAAAAACAGAGGCAGTCATAAGGACTGTCGACAGAAGTGAAAACTCAAAACAATAGAATAACTGTGTTCTTTTTTATTTTTATTTTAATCATATGCGTCGCTATTCTGGGGCAATACGTCACAAGCATGTCGGTGACGCCAATCCATAAGTTTTCCCATACTAAAAAATTGCTCAACGGAGCTAAAGAAGTTTTCATTTCAAAAACATAGTAAGAGTCAGCTCACACCGAGACGCGACCCGACGAGACGCTGCGCGCACTTGTGAGAATTCGGAATACGTTGTGCAACGTATTCTGAATTCTCACAATGAAATGTGTATCTTTTCGTGTAGAAAATAAAGTTATATTTTGAATCGCTCTTTAAAAGTGTGCGCGCAGCGTCGCGTCGCGTCGCGTCTCGGTGTAAGCTGACCCTAACAGACAGCAAATAATAAGTATTTGCTGTCTGTTAGGGTCAGCTCACCAACCTTGTCCTGTTCTGCCTATGTTAGTAGAAGTCGGTTGAAAATGATAGCTTCAATTATTCTCAATATTAGATCATTATTATGTCTTCCTGCCATTTCTTGATTATAATCTCTTACACATTTCCATCTTTCCTTTGGTCTCCCTTTCCACTTTCATCCTTTTACTCTCATATTCATTTCTCTTTGTGATGAGATTTTCCATCGGTAAAATTGAAGAACCCCATACCAACCTCGTCAGGAAAACAAAGCAATTTTTCAAAAAACACTTGTGTCGTATAATTATATGTTGTGTGTATGCGTTGTCTGTTTGTTACTGTTATAAACAGATTGCAAAGATAAAGACATGTATTATTATAATAATAAAAAAATATTTCAGACCAAGCATAACAATTTTAGAAACGTATACACAGATTCTAAGACCTTATTTTATATATATGAAAGACGCACCATGAGTGGTCATCCACTGGACTGTCCATCCTGCTGGCCACGATACCCACCAGGCTGTTAGAGCCAGTAGGATGGACAGTCCAAGTCTTGATTATTCGGAGGAGACGGTAGGCATAAAGTTGTTATAATAGCGTAGTTCAGGAGATATCCGCCTCTACAAGCGGCATTTGAATATTTGCAGACAACCATGTTCCATAATCTCTCCGTATTTTTGTATTGCAGACATGCAAGTTCCCACGGCGGCGTGTTCGCGCTGTCCGGTGAATGCGAGTACAGATGCGCTTCGCTGGACGCTTGCATCGCAGCCGCGCTGTGGTGTGATGGTATACCGCACTGCCCGCACGGGGAAGATGAGCGGCTATCGCATTGTTCTGCCCTTCTGCGGGTACCAGCACATTACGCGGTCATGTTTCTTGCGCTGACTATTCTCTCTGCTTTTTCTGTGGTAAGTCATCGATCATGTTTTTCTTGTTGGGCGCAGTCCTCTCCAGCCTTTTTGCTTACGATACCCCCTCACTGCATGATATATTTTGGTTGCCCCAGAACCATGACCATGAGCCACGAGAGCCATGATTGACTGCTATATGCTTGCCTAGTGGTACTGTTCTACTTTCAAGCCTTTTTTCCCGTTTCCGAAAACGCGTTCGATTAAATAAGACGTGATTTATATACTATTCCGAAATCCTTATTTTTGCAGATAGCGGCAGCTCGCTCGTGCCGGCGGCGTCGCTCCGCCTTACAACAGCGGCTTAAGAGCCTCTCCTCAGACACCGCCATCTTTGATGAAAAAGAAGTGATTTGCTGACCAAGCGAGGACTCTGTGCGATACGTGGAAATAGATCGTGTTACCACGGTGTGACCGCTCTCCCGCGCAGAGTCCAAAAAATACTTTATACAAGTTTCGAGACAGTGGAAAACCACTTCCAAAGGTAGCAATGTAGTCAAATATGTTTGACCGATTCCTCTAAGTAGTGGGTCAATTTGTTGGTTGATTGAGGGTATAGCATAATGAATTTGAATTGAAGTTTTGTGGACACACAAAATTGTTAAAACCTCATAGAAAATTTTACTATAAAATGTTCGAGAACGATGTCTATGAGAATATTGTACATAAATGTGATTATTAATAAAGTAGATGTTAGTGCGAATATAAATTTTGGACCAAGTGCTTTCGATCGGTGGCCAGGACTTGGCTTGACCTAACGGGTCGTTGGGATAAATAAGTTGTTTGATGGTTATGTTTCAATAAAGTTGAAAAGGAGTTTGTAAAGTTAGGAATGAGTTGATTCATCATTAGGGGCTTCCGTTCCTCAATGAGGCAATGTTACCTTAAAGACTTGTCGGTGATGTACCTAAATATACTAGTGTCCGTGGTATTATCTTGGTAGGAGGACCAGCCGGCAAGACGAGGAATTTAGATTGTGTATGTTGAAATTAGTAGGTATTTAGGTGACATTGCCTTTACCAATGCAGATACCAGCTGCATCTGCTAATCTACCAAGATAATACAACGTATAAACGGACTCTTTACGAAGCCTTCAGCCAAACATTCTGTACATCAAACTAATAGTCCAGTCAATTTAGACATAAAAATAGTGGTCAAATAACAATAATGCCGGAGAGCCAAATTTTGGTGGAGAGCTAGGGTTTACCAGTACAAATAAAATTTAAAAAATCCCCATCGATCATATGTGTGCTACAAAAGTTAATCGGGGTCAAAGGTCAAAATTTGAGGTTTTTTGGATTTTTCTCGAAAACGGTAAGTTTTATCAAAAAAAATCTCTAAAAAAAATCTCTCCGGGAATTATTGTTATTTGAAATGTCTAAATTGACCGAACTTTAAGTAACTCTACGCAAAAGCTTTGCTGAATTTTTTTTTAGGGATGAAAAATCACGTTCTTAGTTAGGACTCGATGTAACGCACTCAAGAAATTGTGCTGATGGATACATTGAATAATAATTTAGTTCCCTTCAAAATGGTTGAGTTGAATGATTGCTGATACATGCGTCATGTTCGTGAACGGGCGCTGTCAGTTGGGACTGGTCATCTCTTAGCTGCCACGGTCTGTTTTAATTACTTTATTTTTGAATTACTGATTTAATCTTTTACTCTGGACGCTCTTAACTTGCTCGTATTTCTACACCGTTCTCACATATTTGTAATTCTTAACATGAATTATGTAACCAAGATTTTGTAACATACATATTTTGATTTAAAAGGACACTTCCACGGAGTTTCTTGCCCATTCTTCTCCATAGAGATCTACGCTTTTGTATTGGCAACAGTACTTTCACAAGTTATTATGCCTTGTGACTGTAACTTCGCTTTTTTTTTAGTTTTTTAAATTTCAAAAGTGCCTGTGAAGTTGGATACAGACTTAGCGAGGCATGCGCCACGAACGGCGCACAACGAATGCCGCGGCCATACTTTGGCTCGCCTTCGCACGTGCGTAGCACATGCAGCCTCGCCACGAATACAAAGGTACACATCTTGCGAGGCATTCGCTGTGCGTTGTTCGCGGCGCATGCCTCGCAATGTCTGTATACGGCTTAATGGTCTAATTGAAATAAATGCTTTGAGTTTAATACAGGGGTCGTAGGATTTAAAGTAAAGTTGAAACTTTGACCTCCAATATCTCCGTAACTAGAAGCGTCCCAGGTATTATCCAGATAAAAAAGGAACTTCGCATTGAAGGGGAGAACAAGTGCGTTTCAACTTCGTTAAGGGTCTTGTAATTACACTTATTATAAATACTCAGCATATTCAACGTGCATTACGCAAAATCTAATTGTTGATTCAAACACGGTTTATTACCCTTCTTGGTGATTGATTATATATTTGCACATAAAGGTAGCTATTTCCTTTTCATTTAGGTATCGCGTAACTTACGTTGACAAATGCATCCGTATAATAAAAGTATCAAGAATACAAGGTTGCTAATAATGTGTTCATTCGAAGAAATAAGACAAAATATTGGAAAGATGCCTGAAATAAACTGTGTGGCCAGTAGATCTTGAGACGTGGGAGGAGACGGAACTATATTGCAAAATGAACTGAATTTGACGTTTACCGTGGCAAGCAACGCCCCCGTAAGCTGTCAAGATATAATGGCTACTCACAGATTTAAAACGCACAAGCAAGTTGTATGATTGACCGATTGGACGAGGCACAATTTGAGTTATGAGATCGATTGGTATGGTGTAAATATTTGTAGTGTCTCTTAATCAAGGTTTGTTAATCGTTATATAGGTATAATGGAGTCTACTGCGAAATAGAGACAGGAATGTTATTTGTGGATAGTGTGCTTGTGTGAAGTAGCAACCACAGAGTTATAAAATGAATGAATACAGCGATGCCAATGTGTGGGTTCCTATCACCTGAGTATTTTTTATCGAAAAAACACCGGCCAAGTGCGAGTTGGACTCGCGCACCGAGGGTACAGTACTTTAAAAACCGTAATTTTTTAAAATATTTTTATTATATAATGTAACTAAACCTTACGGTTTTCGCAATTTTTCCTTTAGCTGTGCTATAAGACGTTGCTTTTTTTACCAAATTTCAAGATTCTGAATTCACGGGAAGTACCCTGCAGGTTTTAATTCCTTTGCGAATGTCGAAAATCAGCGGAAATTTGTGACATAAACGGATGCATCTTTTAATTGCGTTGGCTAAGAAGTTTGATTTTTTCACAGTTCTATAGGACAGTAGACCTGAGTATTTGGTATAAGTTCCAGCTTGATACCTCCACGCGTTCCTAAGAAAAAGGGTCTTGACAGACAGACAGACGGACGGACAACAAAGTGATCCTATAAGGGTTCCGTATTTTTCTTTCGAGGTACGGAACCCGAACAATCACAAAACTGTACCACAGCAGTACACTTCAGTGGGGGCAAGAGACGAAGCTAAGGCATGTCGTCTAGCTCCCTCTTTTTCCCACACTGAAATAAGGTAGGCCATGATTCGATTAATTTATATATTAAACTGCCTCGTTAATCTAGTGGTCATACGCGACTGCTGAGCATGAGGCCCTGGGTTCAAATCCCAGTTCAGGCAGTGTTAATGAGTTTTTCCATGCGAAATATTCTTAATAGAAGTCACAGATTCTGGATTTGTACTCGGTTGATGGTTATTTACACGGGACTTAAACTGAACTGACGAAACAAGGGTTTACTATTAGCTACACCTCTACCTCACCTTTCGAGGATTACAGGCGTGATGTTATGTTATGTAAATTAAGCTGTCATGCCTGTAGGACCACCCCCGCTCTCGAGAGCAGCGGTGGCCCAGTGGTGGTAGCCCCGACTTACGAGCAGTAAGCCGAACCCAGGCAGGCGCATTACTTTGTGTAATTTATTTCATCACCACTGCTCTCGAAAATGGTGATGGAAAACATCGTGACGAAACCGGCATGTCCTAGAACTAAAAATTCGAAGACATGTGGCATCTACCAACCCGCACTAGGCCCGCGTGGTGGATTACAGCCCACTCCCTCTCATAGAGAGGAGGCGTGTGTCCCAGCACTGGGAACATTACCTATAGGCTGATGATGATGATGCCTGGTAGGAGAGACAACACAGTTGGCATCTCTACGTTTTTCAACGCTCTGTGGTTAATATTTGTGGATGTATAAAATTAGTGTCAATAAAATTGAAAATGTTCGTGTCTCACTTTCGCAGTAAAGATCGTGTTAAATAAATTCGCGGCAATAATTTCTATTAATTTATTAATTGAAGGAATCGAATAAACGTTTATCTGTGTTCTAAATGTTACTCTAAATTCGTATACGTGATATAAAACTGCCATTTTTATAAAAATATTCATGTTCTATTTATGAAATTAGCAAATGTTATATGTATCGATGGATGATTCTTCAGTTTTATTGATTTTGGACCAGTTTTGGTATTCTCGTTTCGTTTACCACCCGAAAAATTACATTAAAATAACAATAAACAAATCTATATCGCAAGCTTTATGAAATAACGGAGATATTCTATAAATATTCCTATTAAAACATTCGAAGAATTTTCATATTGTAGGAACATCAAAAATAATGGTATTTATCCTATCGAATAAAATGCGATGTAAATAAAAACTAAAAAAATATTCATATCTTAGAAATATATTGAAGTGATATAATATGTTTGTTTCCCAAGGAAATTATTAAAGTTTATTATATCGCGTTAACTATTAGTGAAATTCTAGTTAATAATTTGATCATAATGAAAACAGCAACAATGATCATATTCTAAAACTTTTATTTATATTATGTTTTTGTTTAACAAGACAATGTTGCTTAATTAACTTTTGATCAAAATACTTAATTAGATCTTTCATTTTTAATATCAAATGAAGAAATTATTTATGTTTGTTACAAAAGCGTTTTATTTTTAACTTTGTTAAAGTCGTTTTTATTAGTATAGTGAATAAATATGGCAGCTCAATAATAGATTAATTATCTGTAAAGTTTCGCGCCTTTTTGTGACGTTAAATAAAAATGGCGGCAAGTACGCGCCAATTTTGTTAGAATTTAGTATAATATCGCTGTCATTATACTTAATTGTTTTTATAATACGTTTAATAATTTATATTTAGATAATTGTAATTATAAGGATTATTAGTCAAAATGGAGTAGAACGTTTGTATCGTCTTCCATAATGTAAATGAGAATTCCGGTTTTCTTTTCCTCCAATTCGTTACGCCATATCAGATACGCTAATTGAATACGGATACTAAATAAACAGAATCAGGTGTTATCCTGGAAGACAATAATGATGGATAATAGCTGTATTAAGCAGAGGTACATAATTTCACGTTCAAAACAATGATTACGAAAAGTTATAAAGATAATAAGAAGTTTTTAAAAATAAAAGTATTTACTGCATGACTTTTGTGTTTCATTTTTCCAGCCAGAAAATGTATGGATGTACCAAAGACATTCAAATACATATTTACGAACGATAGACGGGATAAGAAGAAGAAAAATAAAATGAAAATGTTTGCATGTCAAAGTAGTTATTATGACTAAGTGTTTTGGATCTATATATATTTTTTTTAATCGTTGCCCCACACTAGGAATTTCTTTTGTATCGTGGGTGCGTTTACAAACATTTAAACTCACATACATAAACAGCCAGACCCGAAACAACTATCTGTGGGCCATACAAATATTTGTTCCCTGCGGGGATCGAACCCGTGACATGCAGCGCAGCAGTCAATCGCTCAACCACTGCGCCCACCGTGTTTTTTTTTTATGAATGGCATCTCGCAGTTCAACCTATGAGGTTGTCGTCTGCTTAACAGGACTTGCGCCCACCGTGCCGTCCACGTCAGTATTTATTTGTGTTAAGACCGAAAATGTACCAACACTTATCGCAAATAAACAGATTTAATTTGAAGAAAATCGTACATAATCAAATACTTAGGAACAAATCGTGCTCTTTAGTTTCATTCGCCTGCTTGTCAAGTAGGATTCGAATGTCAAATTCAAAAAATATTGGGGTTAAATATTTTGTATGAAAATATTCCCAATGTCCGCTCTGTAAGTCTATAAATCTCTTTGGGATATACCTACACAAATATTAACACATATTCATATCAGTACGTCTACCATGAGTTGTCATAGTTAGATCGCTTGACGTAATTGCAATAGTTCCGTCAATAAGCAAATACTATAGTTAGCTTTTTCAATGGTACCATGAGCTGTGTTGGTGCTTACTACCAAATTCTAAGCAAATGAAGCCCAAACTTGCAGTCGCTGTAGTTTAGTTTACTACACGATGACGTAGTATAGATAACTATAGTGACTCATACTGCGGATTTTAGTACCCAACTATCCGCTAGAGGCGCTGTAAAAGTTTTCATACATTTTTTTAACTACAGACGCTAGCGAGTATAGATTTTTAAAACTCATGGTAGACGTACAGTATACAATAAGATACCCAGCTACTATCAATTAAAAATCTTTGGACACTTAAAACCTCTAATTATTTTACCATTTGCTTTATTAGCTACTTTAACTTATTCACTTCGTTATCCAAAAACTCTCACGTGGCGAACTAAGAAAAAGACTTCATCTTTTGTTTAACGTTGACTTTGATGACGAATAATATTAGCAATATACAAGGTCTTGTTTCACATCCTCGTCAAAATTCAGAAGGTTGTCAGAAAAGAGATAAATAATCAATATAAATTAAGGTTCCTAGTTAATTATTAATAAACGATACTTTTTTTTGTTGATTAAAGTTGTCAGTATTTCAGAATAACCCCTTAACGTGATTTGGGGAATAAGAAATTATCGAATAAACGTTTGCAATTGTTTGTATGTGTGAAAGAGTGCGATGTCAGTAAATAAATATAAATAAAACACATTTTATTATTGATTCGGGTTGAGAATCATATAAGTATAGTTCCTCCTTGAATTTAACGAGATTGCGAAACTACAGCTTGTATACAAAAATTCTCACACACTAAACACAGAGCTCCTGTCTATAAACTTAACCTTGACCAAGTCTTTAGAGGTCACTTTTGAATGAAGACCTAGACATTTGACAAATCAGGGCTATTTCAAAGTCATTTTGCACATTTGCATAAATTAAAAAGTATAGCAGCATTTAACTTAAAATCCCGATTTCAAGGACCTGGTGGCGTACTATGACGTCTTAAAACGTTACTGTTCCATTCTTATTCCAAAGTGAAAAAGAGACGGAGCTATACAGGTCGTCTAGCTCCATCTCTTTCCCACTCTGGAATAGGAATGGAACAATAATGTTTTTAGCGTCATAGTCAGGGGGGTTCCCCTGCAGTATCATATTGGAAAATGATGTCAACCGATAGACAGTTTTTTTATTATTATTATCTATTATTTTTGTCAGTTATGTACAGTTTATCAGTAAAATTTAAAAAAAAAATCGTTAAAAAGTACTTTATTTGGTAAATTGCTTATTAACACATACAATTGGAAAATCTATATCATAAAGTAAAATGCCGAACATCAAAATTATTTTACACGTTACCTACGCCTAAACATGGCGACCAATCAATTTATAAAAAAAAAAACAGTTTATACGGAGCTCTCATTGTACAGGAAATCCATACAAAGTGAGGTCATGTTATACTGGAAATGTATTGCTTGATGTGTTTGCCGTGCCTAATAATTGCTAATAGCCGAAAAATCCCATATTACTAATTATAACACAAGTTGTTAAACAAATCTATTTCTATGAAACATGTTGTATAATTTAAAGTTACCATTTGTCACAAATTCAACAAAATTAACGTCATTTTAAATTGACATGGTCACTAACACTATTAATAACTCTGGAAACGGGATATTTACCATATTTACTATTTGTTTAAGAATCCTCGATTGAAAAAAAAATTGTGTGTGGAGTCCCTCCGCGCGGAAGAAGTGAAACTTCGTAATACTACACGCAAGCGTTAGAGTGCCACGCATTCACTCTCTCTCTGTCTCTTTCTATTCCTCCTCCCTAGGAGCGTTGAACGTTTAACGCAACAGTGCTTTCATACCCCCTCCATTGTAGCGTTAAACTTTTAACGCAACCTTCTTGGAAGTCGCATAATAAGTTTCACTTAAAAAAAAAAACGTTGCCTTACACTAGGAATTTCTCCTGAGTTGACTTCCCGATATACCAGCACTGTTGCAGGTGCCATGGTGGATCCCGTTCCAGTGTTATTGATAGTAAAAATATCATCGTTGTTTTTGAAGTTGGTCTTAGGTGAACACGCCCTGGCTCATAATTTCATACGCTTTGGAGACATTCCCGGTGATGTCTTCGGCAGGTCTGTCTGACGTCACAAGCCAAGTGCTTGCAGTTTCACCGTGTTTGTATGCATGGATTAGGCCTTCTACTGCTGATTCAACCCTGGAAGAACAATTTTATGAATGGTAGACGTGTTTTTGAGTGGAGACTGCAAATCGGCAAGAGGAACACCCTCAGGTTTGGTGGAGCGACGTTCGTTGCAGGCTGGCTGGTAGAAACTGGATGAGAGTTGCCGAGAATCGACCTTACTGGCGTGCAATTGGAGAAACCTTTAGGTATTGAGGAACAGGGTGTCAAGCTTCGCGATACTCCATAGAAAAGGAAGGATCCTCAGACCCGACAGGTGTTATGTCTGGTGGGCAAATGTTCGACAGTTGTTGACGGGTTTTCCTATATATTCTTAAGTCGATGTTGCGAACTGTAGGAAATTGATGTTAGTTCTTCCATCGTGTCATAGATGGCGCTGTACTACTTTAATACTTTTTGTTGCAAGATGCTTTTGTAGGTCGCTACAGGCCTATGTCCAGCAGTGGACTGTTGTAGGCTTATGAGATTTCTTAACTTAAAGTAAAAACTTACTTTTGCATCGGTAAAATTCCCATGCTACCCATGAGAAGTTCGTCAGTTTCTTTATCAAAGGCTCCCATTTTGGAAGTGCTGAACAAGCTTGTGTCGGTGCAGCCGAAGCATAATGTTACTACGCGGACTCCTGAACGGGTGGAATGTGGTTCTTTCTGGAAGGAAAAACAATGGTTTATAATTTATTTTTTTGGCTTTGGATCAGTAGTAGCTATTAACAACAGGCTGATACTTAGGAGTACCTAATAAAGCATTGTAACTAGAAGTTTGAAGCACATCATCCATATAGAACAAGAAAAAAAAAATAAAAAAAAAAATAATATGGGACCACCGCGCAAGCTTCTTTTACCAAATTAAAAAAATAATCACTTAAATCAGACCAGTACCTAATCACGGAGAAATCGGTGTGCATAGACCTACTTACTTACATGAAAAAAAAGATTCTGGTCGAATATAAATAGGGTGACTGGTAATTAGTGACCGATACTTAAACACGTGATAATACTCATGATAACAAACAACTTTCCCAAAGAAACATTTTTTATACTCATTAACTTTTATCACAGCCGTATGAAATTCGCCCGCGCGCGCCTGTGGCCTAGCTTGTGATAAAAGTATTCACTTTTAATAAAAAAAATATTAAAAAAATGTTTCTTTGGGAAAGTTGTTTGTTATCATGAGTATCATCACGTGTTTAAGTATCGGTCACTAATTACCAGTCACCCTATACACGGTGTAAATCACTTCATCACGAAGCCGTCAACCAAGCATTCTGTACATGAAACTAAGTAACTTTACGCAAAAATTATTGCGGGGAAACGACTTTTTTTTGGGGGGTGAAAAATCATATTTTGTGGTAGAACTCAATGTAACGCACTCAAAACATTGTGCTGATAGACGGATTGAATAGTACGGCGGTCGTGGAGGTGTTTAAAGTAAAAATCTTATATTAAAACTTGTATTTAAAAAAATACTTGTCAAAAAGTTGGAACTTTGACCCCTAATATCTCCGTAACTAGAAGGTTCCCAGGTATGCTGTAGAACAAAAAAATGATCGCAATGACAGGGAGAACCAGTGCCTTTCGGCTTCGTTAAGAGGTGTTTTACACCCTTTATTACCACCTCCTTTTTTTAGGAGTCGGTTAAACATGATTTTATTGGATCTCAGTATACCAATAATTAAGTCTAGTCATGACTAAAATTCTATCTCACTGTATGATACAGAAAGTAATTTATAAACTTTATGATACCTAAATGTTACTCGTAATTTGCGTCAACATAATTAGAGTGAATTAAACTCACAATAAACATTAAAATCTTTACAGCAACAATCAAAATGTTAACAGTATGTAAAGAGAAGATGAAAACAACATTAAAAAACAATTAAGTCCTTAAGCCAAGAGTGATAGTATTTTTGAGTGTACCATACAATAGCGATAAGGGACAAAACTACTTTAGAAATAATGCTGATAATAGTCCTCTTAACTGTTTGTAGACAAAATGTTTATTAGAAGTGTCGCAATAACAAATAATGCTGTAGTTAAACAATTATCCACGAATAAATCACTATTATTTGAAGAGAGCAGCGGTGGCCCAGTAGTGGTAGCCCCGACTTACGAGCAGTAAGCCGTGGCTTCGAACCCAGGCAGGCGCATTACTTTGTGTAATTCATTTCATCACCGCTGCTCTCAAAACGGTGAAGGAAAACATCGTGAGGTAACCGGCATGTCCTAGAACTAAAAATTCGAAATGATTTATCTATCTATCTATCTATGACTCCCTCTCATTGAGAGGAGGCCTGTGTCCCAGCAGTGGAATCATTATAAGGCTAATGATGATGATTTGTGACAATTCTTAAAAATCCTGTAAATGCCATAGCTCTTTAACCATCGGCCAAGAAGACTACGGCTTCAATGTCCTTTATAGCAGTCTGAGGATGAATATAAAAACCCTCTCTTTGGACTTCGCTTTAGTCGGGAGAACAAGAAACCTCCAAATAAATGGTTAGTTGATGAATATCCAGCTCCATTACAGTATGAAATAGGATAGGAAACCAGCATGGCTGAGAGATATTTTGTGACGGCATGTAATGCCAAGTCAGAATCCCATGGACGGTATGATAACTCTGATACCAGGTTAAGAGCGTTTACGCCTTACGCCAAGTCCTTATTTTCCGAAATGGCCGAACCGATTTTAATGAAACTTTATACGCAACAGCAGGATACATGCGGTCTAAAAAGTTACTAAAAAACATTTTCGAAACGTGTTTAAAAAAAAAGATAATTGGAAATTTTCGTTTCAATGGATAATTTATAACCGGTCTAATTTAGCTGTAAATCATAGGTATGAGTAACATTTTAGACCTTTATGCGTATAGTTTCATTAAAAACAGTTCAGTCATTTAAGAAAATAAGGACTAGAAAGTTTGTATGAAATGCCGTAAGGCCTAAACGCTCTTAAGCACTAAACACACGATAAAGAAAGAAGAAATATGAACAAAGGACGGGACGAGGGTTTTTAAAATAGTTGTTAAGAAGTATTTAATACAAAACTTACTCCAAGGCAATTGCTGAACTGCAACACAGCGCTCTTTGTGGCAGTATAAACTGGTAGAAGATGTGCTTGGAACAACCCCACAATGGACGAAATATTTATGATTGTGCCACCTCGCCCACCTTGGTCTTTGCGCATCAAATCAAACGCTTTGAACGAACTTCTTATCAAGGCAGTCTGAAAAATAGACTTAAGATTACTTAATAATTAAAGTACATAACAAGAAATAGCATGTGCAAAGTACGTTCTTTTTAAATACATGGATTGACTAATTTTCAAATTAACTTTGAAACGAAACATTCATCAAGGTTAACATGATTATTTTTATGCGTTTTTGCAGTTCTAATCCATGCATTAATTAATTAATTCGTGTGCAATGTTTTTGCATGTTAATTAATGCAATATAACTGCAAAAAAAACGAAAGGATTGCCTTCAAAAACTTTCGAAAACATTGCCCAAGAATCAAAAAACGTCTGCAGATTTACAAGTTTAAATAAATTGAAAATATTAATCATTACACTTAAACATGAAGTCCTAGGTCTGATTCTTATGCCGGGCAAAGTTAAATGGGATATTCCATAATTAATTTCGCAGTAGCAGCCACGGAGCCTAGATTTTTGCCCACCGTGCCCGGTTCGTGGCAATAGGCGATTCCTAAATGTGGAGTATACTAATAGGTAGACTTTTGCCAAACTGATCGGTTAAATTAATACTTACAACATTGATATCAATTTCTTTCAAATATGCATTAGGTCTATCGTTCATGATCCCAGCGCAGTTAATCACCACGTCTATGTAACCGAAATCATTGACCACATTATCGTATACCGCATCCAGCTCGTTCGTTGTGACGTCACATTTATGGAACCTCACTTTATCGTTCCCATATTTAGCCGACAGTTCCTGTTCTAAAGCTTTTCCATTATTGGTATCGACGTCTAGTGCTGCTACATGCTGGAATGGATTAAAGAGTAGCTAAGTTAAGAATGATGTGGCGAAGGATCTATGTACATAATATATATTAGGATTTATAAGTATTAAGCTCTTTATTTGGATTAGGTAAGGCAATGGCTGTAAACATCATGAAGGATCTGTGTAATGTGTACTCACGATTACATTGATATTTTCTATAGAAAACTCATTCGAACTACAATTACTGAAACATGAATATGGAAGCGCCAGAGAGACCCGTGAAATTCTTTTTTTTTTTTGCAATTTGCAAGTCAGTTTTAGGGTGTATGTTGATTAAAATATGAAAAAAAAAAATTAAAGTACGGCTTTACAAAGTTTTTATAATTAAAATTTTCAATATAGGTAACCCTCATATCATTTCATGAGTTTCATGTCATTTAATCCCATTGAATGACATTTTCATGAAATAGTCATTGACGTTGTTGCAACAGGGTTTTATTGATGATTTTAATGATTATAATTCTGTAACTACATACATGTTACGATCGCATATCATTTTGTGTTCAACAAACAGTCTGACACTGACCTGCAAATTGCAAAAATCAAAAGAAATTTTTGAATTTCGCGTTCAACCCCATGACTCTTTGACGTTGTTAATGAGATCTCTATTGATACCTTTATCGACTCACGGCACAGGTCTTCAAGTAGGTAGGTTTATACTTACCTACTTTCTATTCTATTATTATTATTTTATTTCTATGAATTAATCGGATGATAACAATGATTGCACCTTCTGAACATAATTACTAATAATGCATATTCCACTGCAGCGCTACTTGAAAATTATTTGCATGAGTGCTTACAATTTAAATAAAACAAACACCTACTTGAACATTACGAACATGATTGATGCATATCAATTAAAAGTAAGTAAATAATAATTATCATGATAATGTTTATGCTGCCGAACACCATTGTTAATTGATGTTAGTTTTGACCTTGAAAAAAAACATAAACAGGTACATAGCTATTTATGATTCTTTTGTCTAGCAATTTTCTACAAAAATTACCACTTTAGTTTTAGGTACGCACACACACATAGGATCTATAAAAAGCGAGGCCAATGTATACTGCAAATGTTGTATCGCTGTGTGTACTTGATGATCGCGACTTGCATAATTATGAGCTTAGTTCAAATTCAAGGTCAATAATTATGATAACCAGAAGTTATTTACTTTTTTGTGTCAAATAAATACTTTTTATTTCTTTATTTCCTTGTATATATCTAATGAATTAAGGGTATGATCATCAAATAATAACAAAACGCTTACCTACCTAAATATGAATTAAGAATTACTTGGAAATAATATCAATCAGCAAGTAATTTTATTAGGTTTCAAAATAATTGAAGTGTCACGAAAATTGAATCACCAAAGAATTTAAAAATAATTACATAAAAACTCCAAACCACAGCTCCAAACTAAGGCTCCTGTTTTTGTCTGCAGGGTTTAAAGTAACCTAACACCTAACGAAGGGGATAGCGGGTGTAAGTTCGCTCGCTCCGCTCGCTCATTAGACCCCGCCATCCCCTTCGAACCAAACCTGTCCTAGTCGGTGTGCCCAATGTCTCGAGCTCGCTTCGCTCGCTCTTGCACCCTAACTGCTCATTAATGTGTTTCTGATTGGTAAATTTTCACAGACCGCCAATTTGACTCCTCCCCTATTAAGCATTTCTTCATAGACGTAGTGATCTATTTATTAGGTGTCAGATCTATCATTTTGATGATTGAAGGAATTAAATGACACTTAAAGATTGTTATCAGAAACAAGTTATAGGTTCTTTATATATTTTAGAATATCAAGGCTATAGAAAAAAGTAATCAAACCATAATTTAAGATACCTACATATTTAAATTAATTTGATGATTCATACTTAGAGACCGTTTTAATTAATATGATGACTTATATCTTGCTTGGGAATAAATATTATAATAAGGGTATTCCAAATTAGTGACAAATCTAAACTTTGGTGACAGAAAATATTGCTCCCATGAATTAATACACAGCTGGTATTTGTAACAAAACTGTGTGACCTGCTATAACATGCAGCATTTCATGATAATGGTTCTAAAGCAAGGTTGAGGTTTTTATTCAGAGACCATTTAAGAGAAACAAAAGCAGTTTTGATTTTTACCCCAAAAAACATAACCTAATTATCCAAAATAAAACCAAGTCTCCATTATCTACTAACTCCAACTCTCCAAGAAAGTTACTGACCAAGTACCTAAGAGGCTCTATGAAGCTGAAAAACCTCTTAAAATAAAAGGTGTAAAACACCTCTTAACGAAGCTGAAAGGCACTGGTTCTGCCTGTCCTTGCGATATTTTTTTTGTTCTACACCATACCTGGGAACCTTCTAGTTACGGAGATATTAGGGGTCAAACTTCCAAGTTTTTGACAAGCATTTTATTAAATACAAGTTTTTAATGTTAGATTTTTACTTTAAATACCTCCACGACCCCCGTACTATTTAATCCGTCCATCAGCACAATGTTTTGAGTATGTTACATTGAGTTCTAGCACAAAACATGATTTTACACCCCCCAAAAAAAAGTCGTTTCCCAGCAATAATTTTTGCGTAAAGTTACTTAGTTTCATGTACAGAATGCTTGGTTGACGGCTTCGTGATGAGGTGATTTACACGGTGTATAATGAAATTATTACTAACTTTCGCTCCTTCATCCAAAAAGGCCCTGACGATCCCGGCTCCAATGCCCGCAGCTGCCCCAGTCACGAAAAACACTTTATCTCTTACTTCGAACATCTTCCCGAAGATTTGAAATTAATCGCAGATCACTTATGGCAACTTGGATTCGCGACTCGAGATCGCGATTACTCGGATTCACAATCACGACTGATCTACGCCGCAGTCAATCTGCAAGTAATACTTATTATAGTCATTAGCTCTGCCCCGATCTTACACTATAGTCTGTGTTTGAATAGCGATAAAATTAACAACACGATAGATGTGACTTATGTACTTGAATTGATAGTGTCTTCTATTTGTTTACTGATGATTGTGATTGCTGTTTATCCGGGCAATTAGAAATATAAATAAGAAAGTTAGGTGCGAGTAAATAAAAGTAAAATGGAATAGGTATATAGCAAAACTAAGATAAATGCAATATATCGCTATAACATAGTCTTAAAAATACCAAAGAGAATTTAATTATTTGAACAATGATACTACTTACTTTTCTTTCGGTCTTTCACCAACAACTCTTTTCAAAATCTAATAAATTATTAACTAGTCAACAATCTATTTTTTTTTACTCAAGCAGTGTTTTATTTACTATTCAGAACTCTATTGACACCAAAACAAGATCTTAGATCACAATAGTTCACAAAAAACATCCACATACCACCAAACCAAAAACTGTTCTGAGTTGAAATTAAATGAACAAAATAAGTACAGTCGCAAAAACGTACTTGTTTATTAGCAACTTAAACCACTCTTAAGTGTTACTTAAAACAGGCGGTCTCATACATTTAGAATGTAATGATTTAGGTCATAAAGGTGATTCACACTACCCTGACTGTGCTGCTGCGGTTTTGAACTTTTTTGGAGGCGTCAGTTGCTGCTGTGAGAAATGTAACAAGGAAAAATCTCAACAAGGAAAAAGCCTGAAAGGGGTCATCTGCTTAGCTTTTTCCCAACTTTATTGGGAACGGCTTCCAGTCATACCAAATGCAGCTGAATACCAGAATTTTACATGGAGCGACTGCCAATATGAAGACATGTGACATCTACCAACCCACACTGGGCCCGCGTGGTGGATTAAAGCCCACTCCCTCTCTTTGAGAGGAGGCCTGTGTCCCAGCAGTGGGAACATTATAGGCTGATGATGATGATGATGATGATGATGATGATCGTAAGACTGGTTGTCACACTTCCAGGCCACTAACTAACTGTAAAGACTCTAAAGATATGTAATCATGGTCACCCATCCACAGACCGACCTTGGCAGGCGCGGCTTAGTCCTTGCGGTTGTTATTATTGTTACGTCGTCTGATTTAAGAGAACATTCCAGGATTACGTTCGAGTCTAGAATGATCCAGCGTGTCTAGGAGATTCGAGAATAATCCTAGAATGTTCCACGATGGAAATATCTAGAAAGTTCGAGAAAGTTCTGGACCTTTCTAGAATGATTGCTTCCACTATGAAGCTGTCTAAAAGGTTCAAGAAGGTTGTGGGACTTTCTCGAAGGCTGGGTTTCCCCTAAGGAACTGCCTAGACGTGCACGGAAGTTGTGGACGTACAGAACGAAGCGGTCGAAGTGAACTACTAGTGTGATTCTAAGTGAATAGTGATTAGTTGTGAATTTGTGATAGAGTTAAGTGTTTAGGGTTATGACGAAAAAAAATAGAGCGTAGAGTACCTCCGCGCGGAAGAAGTGAAACTTCGTAATACTACACGCATGCGTTCGAGGGCCACGCATTCACTCTCGTTATTTTATTGAGCTTCTAAATAATATTTTGTTGTATTATTTTTATTACATAATTATTACATAGGTTTATCGAGGTTATTCTACTCATGGAAATTGAGCGAAGGCTGGTCACACCGAAAAGTCGAATGCATGACTGTTTGCACGCCATCTTGCGTACCTAGTAGAACTACGTAGACGGGTTACCTATGTTTCACCGAAAATAAATTGACAAATTATCACTTCCCAAACAATTTTCCGCATAATTTCATTTGCCAAATTATTACTTAGCAAAAAATCTCTACACAAATAATTGTAACGCAAACCTAATGTTTGGCAAGTGAACGTTTAAACAATAACTTGTTTACCAACTAGTACTTTTACCAATTTTTATGTAGTCAAATATTTCAGTTGGAATAACACATTTTACGCAAAATAAAATAAGACAAATATCGTCAGTTTTCAATTTACCATTTCTATTCAGTCAATTGCTTAGTTAATGACAAAAAAATTGCACCTATAATATGTAGATTGAACAGAATATACAAATTAAATTACAATGTGTGCTTTTATGTGGGTAGATGGTAAATCATAAATGTCGCTCAATGTGGGTTATTTATGCAAAACACTATCACTGTGTTTTCCATATTTCTTTCTATATAATCTAGTCGTTTCCTACGACTGTTGACCTAACTTAACCTAACCTATTTTTGTTTTTTTTTTTATTGCGAGGTGGAAAATCCGGAAACGGATGTCCTCCGCCTGGGGAGGGCGGAGGGGTCTGTCAGGCTCCAACTGACTAAAAACCACTCCGGTGTTCCTTCGCACACTTGCGTCTGGGGGCAGCGGGAACGAATGTGACTTCCGCTGCCCCGGACTAGTGCCGGCCCGCTCGACCAGTGTGGGCCTCGTCCCTGGGGGGAGTGAGGTGGCCGTTACGTCTGTGAGAGGCGCGCGTGGAACACTACGCGCCGCCGTCTCGGGTCCATTATGATGGGGGAAATCCGTCGCCACTGGACTTGTTTAGGGCGTTAGCCGCCCTCTGCCGACGCCCGGTGCGTCTGCTGCGGGATGGGAAGGAATTCGAAATCTCCCTCTCCCTCTCCGCAGCTTCCTTCTGCGACATGACGGTTTCGCAGAAGGACACCACCGCGTCCCAGGACTCTGTGCCACCGACCATCGCGCAAGCAACGGTTGGCAGCGACAGGTCTGGTCCTACCTCTGTCACGAGGGAACGGCGCGCCTCGTCCCACGCGGTACATTCTGCCAGCGTATGCCGCGCCGTATCCTCCGGACACTGGACGCAGTGATGGCACCGAGCGTCCGGCTCCCTGCTTATGCGACACAGGTACTTCCCGAAGCAACCGTGCCCCGAGAGCACCTGCGTCGCCCGAAACGTCAGGGAACCGTGCTTACTCCCGAGCCAGTCGTCGAGTACTGGCCGGATCGCCTCGATTGTGTCGAGGCTGGCGGAGGGATGGTCAAGCCTCCCCCGCCATTCCACCACCATGACCTATCGGAGCTGAGACCGGTGCAGCGTGATCTGTCGCTGCACCAGCCGACTATCCGACCGATCCTTGGCGTCCTCGCGCCACTTGTGAAGTGTCGCGAGGGCTTTCGCCTCCAGGTCCCACGGCGGGGATCCGGCCAGTACACAAGCCGCCTCGTAGGAGATCGTGCGATAACCCCGTATGACCCTGACCCTGGCCATCGCTCTCTGCGGTTTGCGCAGTACTGCGATAGTGCGGGCCGTCAGGTCCGTCGCCCATACCGGGCCATGGATCGCACGATCCCCACGTACAATCGTCTACAGGCGGTGCTCGGGCCCCCCAAATTGGGAAGCAGCGTTGACAGCGCGCCCGTCGCGCCCATCAACTTGGGCACCAGCCGCTGAAAATGGGGGCCGAAGTCCCAACGGCTGTCGAGCACCAATCCAAGGTACTTCAGGGTTGACTCGACAGCGATCCGGGCCCCCCCGACCACTATGTGTGATCCCAGCGGCGGCGCCCGTCGGGGGCCATGAACCGCAATGGCCTCCGACTTGTTGAGGGCCACCTCCAGGCCCAGGCGCCGGAGCGGCTCACCACCTGTGACACCGCAGCCGTAGCCAGCAACGCTGCTTCCCTGTACGAGCTCCCCCGGGCATTGACCAGCGTGTCGTCCGCATAACACGTCAGGTTCGCACCCGCTGGAAGCTCGCACCGCAAAACCCAGTCGTAACCGATGTTCCACAAGGGAGGGCCCAGAACCGACCCCTGTGGAACACCACACGACATCTCACGATGGCCTACGCCGTCGCGTCCCATATAGGTGACACACCTTCCCGACAAATAAGCCCCCACGATGGTGCGGAGGTAGAGAGGTACCCAGTGATAGCGCAGGGCCTCCCTAATGCAACCCCAGGGCAGGCTATTAAAGGTGTTGGAGATGTCCAAGGACACCGCCAGCACCACCCCGCCCCGAGACACTGCTTCCTCCGCCAGGACTCTTACCCTCATGATGGCATCAATCGTGGAGCGCCCACGACGGAACCCAAACTGGCTGTCGTCCAGGTTCGGCCCTTCTGTACACAAGTGGCTGACGAGGCGGTCTGCGATAATGCGCTGGAGCATCTTGACCGCCTCGTCTAGCAGCACTATTGGCCGATAAACTTAACCTAACCTAACCTAACTTTTGGTTTATATAATTTCCATGAATAACACTAATAACCAACCTAGTAACCATAAATTTGACATGTTTCAGACAAATTCCTTTGCCTTTATATTTTTTGTCATGGCAAATAATTTGACCTAACGTTTATTGTCTAAAGATTGTTTGCTGTAATAAATCATTTGATTAAAGACTAAATGCCATAATGTCCTTTCTTTGGTAATATTCTGCCAAGTAAAAATTGGACCAAATGAAAAATTGTGTACTAAAATCATTCTAAATATTGCATTGGTATAAAAAAAGGTTGCTAAAGTTTGTTTGGGAAGTGAAATTTTGTCAAAATCTTTCCGGCAAAACGGCAGGCTCCCACGTAGTCACAAATCTTGTAATACTGCCATCTCTTAGTGAGTTTTAGAAAATATTCCCCCTCCATGGTAGCGTTAAACTTGTTGGAAGTCGCATAAGAAGTTTCACTTCAATAAAGCTCGGCCTAAATATTTATCAAAACTGAGCTGTTAACTTTATCAAGTGCTTATGTAGCGGTTGTAGAAGTTATTTAATTATGGCTTTAAAAAGGAACTGCCTCGTAGTCGCAATCGCGACCTCTGAGCATGAGGTCTTAGGATCGTTTTCCGAGTAGGGCAAATTGTTACTGGATTTTGTCATCAGGAATTTCTCAGTAGCAGACACGGAGTTTGGATTTTTGCCCTTTTGCCAACATCATTTGTTCCTGCCCTAGTACCATTTTATTTGGGGTCGCCGCAACCCGTCTTTTTCCTCAATTCTTCTCTGTCATTCGTCATGCTATGATTTACTCCTTTTTCCTTCCCGTTTGCCAACATAATCTGCGAAATGAGGTTAGTACTATTGGTACACCTCTGCCTAACCCTTCGGGAATTACAGGCGTGATGTTACGTTGTAAAAGGGATTTTACACATAACCAAAGTAGGTAATGGTCATCGGCGTTTACTAGTACAGTGTGGATATGACTTTACATACCAATGTTTAAATTCAAGGTGGCTCATTCTTATCGTACAAATAAACGTGATGGCACACACGAAGCTATAAAAGAGGTAGATAATAGAGCTCAGCAACGTGTATAGGTCTTTAAAGCGATCGTAAGTAAAAGTTGATACCTACTTACGCTCTTCAAACATTAGGGGATATTCCAATTTTTTTTTTTCTTTGTCCGTCGGGTAGTTCATTGAAAAGTATTGGACACGTATTTTTTCTTTTTTCACGTGGTCATAAAATTACGGAGATATATTAAATTGAAATGGCGCATGACGTCACATGTAGCTAAGTTTTATACCTACTTGTGACGTAGTAAGCCCCCACTCTCCAACTTTAATGAGTTTTAACTAAGTAATTTTTTGATATTTTGATAAAACAAAAAATACGTGTCTAATATTTTTGTATTACCTGTCTGACGGACAAAATAGAATGTCGTTTTCTTTACCCAGTCCGGTCCCCTATTCAATTCAAAATTATGGAAGACCATGGCCTTTCCTTAATTAAAACTTTGTGTCAAAACATTTCATTTCCCATAATTCAAATCATTACTTAATTGTGATGCTCAAAGCGATATGAAAAGCAACTCACACAGTGGATCTTAAGGTTAAAAACCAGCTGATCTTGTCGGCCTTCACCTAAATTATAATAACATCGATAATGACATTTTGATTTACATTTTGTTGAATAATTTGTTATCGTCCACTAACACCAATATTTTTTTGGCACGCGACATCATTTTTGTCTGGTACAGTCAGCATCAAATGTCGGTTAACACTTATAAATATTACACCAAGTTTTGTGCTGGTCAGTGTGATCTGATGTTATATTGTTTTGCGAATTTGTGTAACCATTGATGAAAATACTGTTATGTCTTTTACTCCAGTCTGTTAAATGGATCGTTCTAAAACTAAGACGTCTTATAATTTTGGATTTGTACAGCGACTTTTGCTGCTGACCGTACTATATTGATAACACAGGTTAGGTCAGGCATTGCTAACAGTAAATAAGCACAAACCTCCTTTTTGCCTTGTCGTAGTCGGGTATTGTTTCTCGTGTCCGAGTGAGTATTCAGATGCTGCAGTGTCATCTTTTAATTAGATTATTCACAATGTTTTCGAGTTGTTTGTGGTTAACTCTGGGGCTGTGGGGTCCGAGAGCGGAATTTCTAAACGCCTTGTTGACGCTTCCCTTGATCCAAAAGCTGTTGCGATACAACGTGGCCACGCCACCACATCTTGGGCACATTACCAGCTGACAGCGTTGGGGAGGACTTTGTTGATGTCCATTCCATTCCATTATTAGTCCATTCATATGTACAGTGAAACCTGGTTAAGTGAGATATTAAGGGACCTGCAAATTTGTCTGACTTATACAGGTATTCCACTTACCCAGTGTCTCAGATATCCAGTTATAAATAAATATCTGTCTCATTTACAGAGGGTTCCATTAATAGAGGTCAGAATACAGGTTATTTCAGTTATAGAGGTGCGATTATTAAATAAAATAACGTATTATGTAAACATCTAGGAAACACTGTTATAGTTTAGGATATTCTGATAAACGTACACGTTTTAGTTTTCCTTGTCCTTCAGAACATTGTGATTGAATTTTATCTGTATTATACAAAGAGTAGATCTTGGCACATTAAATTCGACACAGACTTCATCGCGTGTCTTTCCACTTTCATATGCGGATGTTAACTTCAGTTTATCACGTACGGATAACGATATGAGCCTTCATTTCGGCATTTTTCAAGAAACATCCGTATGATAGTAAAGCAAAACTAAAAGGCAATTGAGGCTCAAAATTAGTTAAGTGCGGAATTTGCGGGTAGAATATGAATAAGTAAGTAAACAAACAAAACGATGTTATCTCAGTTACAGAGGTTAATGCATATAAAATTCATTCGCTGTCTCAGGTATAGAGGTAGCTATGACGATAAAATCGGAAGGCCGGATCCCAGATATAGAGGTTTGTTTCGTCCCACTAAACAGAGGTAATTCAGTGCCAAAGTGTTGGGACCTCAGCATGAGTTCCAGTTACGGAGGTTTCTCACTTATCCAGGTCCCACTTAACCAAGTTTCACTGTAGTTTGTTTTTAATAAATTGTAATAATATTGGCAAAGTTATTTTATTAAATATTTTAACTTTTATAATAATATACTCAGCCTCCGGTTTTTCGTTATATTTTTATTTATCCCTGGCCTGCTATCATTTGGGGAATTATGGAACATCAGAAAGAATCTTTGCTGTCTTTAGAAACCCTTATAATACTTTCTTAAATAATACAGAACAAGATACCCCTTCATATAACCTATCAACATTTTACGATCCAATTATTTTTCGAAGAAAGATCTCAATCGTCTGTAAGAAGTTGAGCAAAGTCCGCATACGCCTTATTGATTGCTAATGTGATGTCTTTGGCCGGTTTGCCGTTGTTAATTAGCCAGGTACTACCACTTTCTCCTCTTCTGTAAGCTTCAAGAGTTCCTTGAGCTGCTGACTCCACGCTGTACACATTAAAAATATATTTAATCAAACAGCCTTACGTACAAAAATAAAAAAAGAACAAACAACCGAATTGAGAACCTCCTCCTTTTTTTGAAGTCGTTTATAAATATGTCACTACTAGCACAGACTGTCTCCGATCAATAGGACGCGAACAGATGAGAATCTCTCGCTAGTGAGACGAGCTGTTCTCGCTGGTGAGAATGTATTACATTATCAGCTCGAAATCACCCACTGCTGGGTATATGAGTAGGCCTCCCGTTTTTTCTGCCATACTTTCCGGTTCAGTGCGTCTCTTATCCTTTTTTTTCTTTTTTAATGAATCTTTTTTAGTTCTTAAAAAAACGTTATGCTACACTACGAATATCTCCTGTATCGTCAGTCATTTAAACAATAATAACCTGGTCTTATTCCAGAGTGAAAAAGAGACTAGCTATACAGGTCGTCTAGCTCCATCTCTTTCCCACTCTGGAATAGGAATGGAACAATTATGTTTAAGATGTCATTGTAACCCCCCTGTAGGCCAGTCTTCATCAATTATTTCAGTCCAACTATTTAATCCTCAGTTGCTATGCGCTACTTTGATATAACTTTATTAACACCCTTAACCGCATAACCCTGTGGTTATGCGGTTCTGTAACCTAAAGGTCGTCCAATCAGATACTGGATTATAGTTAGTACCAACCTCTGCAACGGGTACAACGCCACTAAATCTTGCATTTTAATATCCTCATCAAAACTGGCCATATTGTCCAGAATACCAGTCTTCGTCGGGCCATAACATATTATGATCACTCGAACACCAGCCTACGAAGAATATGGTTATTTCTAAAAACATTAAATTTGCATAATTTTCAAAAAAATCTTTATCGATTTTAAATTATGCAGGCTACGAAATTTCATCTTTTCTTTTCGTGTGGTTAATTTGTTAGTGCCCGACCTGGTGTCAAAGTTTTTTGCCGCCCATGGGCCTCTCTCTGGCTTGGCTTTACACACCGGCGAGAAAGATCTGTCATCATCAGCTTCCTGACCTTGTCCTATTGCCCTTGGGGCTTGAAAGACGTTTTTTCTTCTACCATACTCCCCTGTCAGATGTCATAACACCATTTACGCCTTTCTCTTTAATATAATTCCTAACACAATCCATTCAGACATCTTTTCATTGGTTTTCCTCTGCCTCTCCATCCATCATCAAGTTGCTGATAATGTACCTATTTACATATTTTATAAGAATTTAATTATGTTTCCGCTAGCCACGAGTGAATAATTATAATAGTTACAGTGGCATTTATTATTCTAATTTTTATTTAGACAATAGAATTACTGTGAATAAACATAAAACAATCATGATTGTCTCAGAATTTATTTTTATCATTACAATGTTGTTTTACTCTTAAAATTCGTTCAATTATTAACAATTTAAGCTATTTACAATTAATTACGTGCAGTGGCTTTACAGAAGTTTATAAGTACAGTTTTTCATTTGATTTATTTACCTAAATGATTTTTTTTCATTATGTTGTACCGTAGCCTGCAGTGACAGCAAAATCAGCATAGGCTTGCCTCATGTTCTATTGAAACTCGAAATTCTTTGAAGAAATTCGGCTTTAGAGATAGTGAATACAATATACAACTGAACATCAATAAGACCAAGATGCTACAGTGTTACAATATTACACCCAAGCTCACCAAGAAGAATGCCATTGCGACCTACAAATAGCAACTTATAACAAAAAGTACTACAGCGCCATCTATAGAAAATAGAAGAACTAATATGGTCTGAATCGCGCAAGCAAAGATTACATCGACTTAAGACTACCTGTCTGGTCGGAGGATCCCCTTTTCTTTAGGGTATTGAAGAAATTTCGAACCTATTCTTCATACCCCCAAAGCCAAATCAAAAACATCTGTGCAAATTGTAGTGCATTTTTTATCGGATAGCCCTCGGTGCCTTAGAGTCTTCACACATTACGCAGTCTTGACGCCGACTCGGTTCATAGCAAAGCATTTAACATCGTCATCAGCAGAGTTGTACCTAATAGTACACCCAAATTTCGCCAGTTTTGTTTTTAAGACCCATGTGATGACGAGCCTATTGCCATCAAACGGGCCCACATCGGACTCCGTGGATGATACTGAGAAACTCTTGATGGATAAATCCAATAATACTTTGCCTGTCTCAGGGCAAACTTTGCGACGTGCGTGAGCTTTTTAGCCAGAGTGGAGTAGGCGTCGAGTCTGAGTAATGTGCAACAAAGTCTCCCTAATGAAATTATTCCGATTCTGATCCCGCGATGACTTGAGCAATTTCTGCATCTGTCTTTAGTATGTGCGAAGTTATGTCTTCTGCAGGGTCGTTGGCTCTGACCAACCAAATGCTGGCGCTTTCTCCTTGCTTGAACATGTCTATCATTCCACGGGCTGCTGATTGAGCGCTAGAAGAAGAAAATTGAGTATCATCATTGCAACTGTTTGTTAACCAGAATAAATAGCAAATCAGTATTACATATAGAGCAGCGGTGGCCCAGTGGTGGCAGCCCCGACTTACGAGCAGTAAGCCGTGGGTTCGAACCCAGGCAGGCGCATTACTTTGTGTAATTTATTTCATCACCGCTGCCCTCAAAAACGGTGAAGGAAAACATCGTGAGGAAACCGGCATGTCCTCTGACATTCAAAGCTTAATTTGTAGACATTTGGTAGTTTAATTTGTCGAGATTTAATTTATTGACATTTGTACTTGATTTTCTGTTATTGACATTTGTATTTAATTTATCTAACATTTTTTAAAATCTAATTCATTGACATTTGTAAGTACTTGATTTTTCTGCCATTTTCAATTTAATTTATTGACATTTGGTAATTTTGCACGCCGTAAGGCAAAATGTATCGGGACGCTCATCAAAATGACCATCATATACCTACATTATTGGCAAATAAACGATTTCTATTTCTAGAACTAAAAATTCAAAGACATGTGACATCTACCAACCAGCACTGGGCCCGCGTGGTGGATTACAGCCCACTCCCTCTCATAGAGAGGAGGCCTGTGTCCCAGCAGTGGGAACATAATAGGCTAATGATGATGATGCTGATTACATATAGGGTGACTGGTAATAGTGACCGATACTTAAACACGTGATTATAATTATTCATGATAGCAAACAACTTTCCTGAAGAGACATTTTTATACTCATTCACTTTTATCATAATATTACAATTACAGCCGTATTAAATATGCGCGCGCGCCTCTGGCTTCCTCGTAGCTTGTGATAAATGTGAATGAGTATAAAAAAAAAAATGTTTCTTTAAGAAAGTTGTTTGTTATCATGATTATAATCACGTGTTCAAGTATCAGTCACTAATTACCAGTCACCATAAAAAATATATCCACTTTGTTCTGGGAAATATTTATAGTATCAAGTTCGTAAACGTTTTACTCTTATAGTTTCTGATAGTATTAGACCACTGATGTATTGTTAATCCCTTGGCCATCTATATTTTCCCAAACGGGTACATCAATTCCCGGACTAGTAGTCCCCATAGCTTTGGGTCTAAAGGACTAGAAGCCATGCGGAGAGAAATTTACCAAGACAACGTTGGGCAAATGCCACTCCTCATTTAAAGTTGAAAGCCTGCATCATCCACTGGAATGGTAACAGTAAGGGACTTTTCATTTACTAACTATACCTTTGAAACTCTTTCACCATCATGATACGGTAAATTATCAACTTACTTTTGAACTGGATGTTCTCCCAAAACATTTTGTGCTTCTAGGTCTAATCTTTTTTCAAAGCATTTAATTTTGCCCAAGATAGCAGTGTCGGTTACTCCAATGCATATTGCCAGTACTCTCACACCAGTATGGTCACAAGGAACTCGCTGTAAAATGAGATGAGAGCATATTATTAATTAAGGCCGTACCCTGACCAAATAACCTTGTGCATTCGTTCCCTCTGCCACACTTGGATACGGGGTAACGGGGCGCATGAGTTACAGTTCATAAAGATAGTGGATTCTTGTATGATGCGCTTCTAATTTTGCGACGAAAACGACGTACTTTTGCGGTGTGGAGAAAATAAGGGGGGTTGTCTATAACTATTATGTCTGTCAACCGACTATCAACCGAGGATAGTTCTGCTATAAATTATACTATACGGGGTGTAAACGGTCTCTTCACGAAGCCGTCAACCAAGCGTTCTGTACATCAAACTAGGTAACACTATGCAAAAAATATTGATGAGTAAGTAAAAAAAACATATAAAGATTGTATAAAAAAAACTGGCCAAGTGCGAGTCGGACTCGCGCAGGAAGGGTTCCGTACCATTATTTATAAAAACGAGCAAAAAAATCAGCAGCAGAACTTTGTCACCTGTTACACACTGAGTTGGTTAAGTCGTTATTAGTACAACTGTATAAGCACAGGTGGCGCTTTCATCAAAACTGCCGCTCTGCACGAAATGATTATTATAAATCTTATCACTTGAAATAAATCTTATTACTTGAAAAAATAATATAGTCCTTATACACTTAGGGTAATTTAATTTAATAATAATTAAATGGCGTTTGTTGCCATACGTCTACATCGACATGCTATTTGTTTTTTATCAGAAGCAAGTTCTCTTTATAACTACTAGATAGCGCTGTTTACAAGGTTTTACCCAATTTTACTTTTTTGTATGGGTGCCCCCTTAAATATTTATTTTATTCTGTTTTCAGCATTTGTTGTTATAGCATCAACAGAGATACATAATCTGTAGAAATTTCAACTGGCTAGCTATCACGGTTCATGAGATACAGCCTGGTGACAGACGGACGGACGGACGGACAGCGAAGTCTCAGTAATAGAGTCCCGTTTGACCCTTTGGGTACGGAACCCTAAAAACATGTGCAAAAGTTGGAACTTCTAATATCTCCGTAACTAGACGATTTCCAGGTATGGTCCATCTCGGCTCGGCTTTTACACTCGTTATGAACTATCATGAAGTAGATACTTACACCAACGCAATGGCTGAACTGCATGACAGCTCGCTTAGTAGACGAGTAGGTGAACATCGGTGACACCTGGATAAGGCCACCAATTGAGGAGACGTTTATGACAGCACCTCCTCTTCCTCCATTGTCTTTACGCATCAGTTCAATGGCTTTCAGGGTTCCGTTTACAAGAGCTATCTGGAAAAATATAGTGAATATGTTTTACACGGTGTCTGGACTCTGGGTGTGGTGTTTTTATATAGCAATAATTGTCTTGCTCCTTTCAGTCTACATTTCCAGCTAACATCATGGCTGCTACCAATCATAAAGAAGAGCTCCACAACCGATCTTCTTGGTCTGAGGAAAACAGGGGTAATACTGAACTCCAAATGACTAACACCCCACGCGGTTCCTTACGCTAAGCTATGAAAAGGGCTTTTGAATCTAGGTACGTGAGATACACGTAACTAGATTAAAAAGCCTGACTGTCTGACTGGTATCATTCCGCTATGCCTATTGGCCCTTTTTTATCATCATAACACTAGAGGATATAGGCCTCCCTTTCAATCTGCCACACCGGTTTGGTCGGCCCCGGTTTGGGCCTAAGTAGCCTAGAAACATGTTTCGCCTTTTTTAGATTCGCAGTCTACCTACAGTCAAGAATATGTTTATCCATCGACAGGGTAGACGTATGCTTGTGGGGAGACCGAATATAGTTTTAGTCACAAATACATGGTGTAAATCACTTCATCACGAAGCCGTCAACCAAGCATTCTGTACATGAAACTAAGTAACTTTACGCAAAAAATATTGCTGGGAAACGACTTTTTTTTGGGGAGTGTAAAATCATGTTTTGTGGTAGAACTCAATGTAACGCACTCAAAACATTGTGCTGATGGACGGATTGAATAGTAAGGGGTCGTGGAGGTGTTTAAAGTAAAAATCTTACATGAAAAACTTGTATTTAAAAAAAATACTTGTCAAAAAGTTGGAACTTTGACCCCTAATATAACCGTCCTAATATAACCTCCGTAACTAGAAGGTTCCCAGGTATGGTGTAGAACAAAAAATGATCGCAATGACAGGGAGAACCAGTGCCTTTCGGCTTCGTTAAGAGGTGTTTTACACCCTTTATACTTACATAATTGATTTCGATTAGTCTTCGAATCAATGACAGTTTACTTTCATCTGCGACTCCAGCATTATTAACCAGAAGATCAATATATCCCTTATCTTCTTTGGCATCCTCTAAAGCTTTGTAGAACTGGTCATCATTTGTGACGTCACATTTCACAAACTTCACTTTGTCTTCGCCATATTTTTCGTTTAGCTCATCTTGAAGGAGTACACCCGAACCCACGTCGACATCCAGGATCCTTACATGCTGCAGAATTATGAAATAAATATTGGTTACAGGCCTAATAAGCAAGTCTTTAGTTTAAGTCGTTTATCTGCCTAGCCTTTTCCCAAACTATCTTGGGGTCAGCTTCCAAACTAACCGGATGCAGCTGGTACCAGTATGTTACTTGGTGCGACAGATTGGAAGCCAATCCCAACATAGTTGGAAAAGGTTATGGAGATGATGATGTTGCATTTATTACGTTATGTATAAAAACAAATACCTTTTTATACATAACAGCAGACCGAAACTGTTATCTTTTTGAATTCCGCTATCAAAATAAGAGATGCTGATGACATGATGTGATTAAGATTATTGTGTCGATTGTAGATACGGGTGGACACAAATTCTTCCAATGTAGGTACTCATAATAATTAGCAACATTATCATACGAATGTTAATAAATATTGAGGTAAATAATATTTTAACACTCTGTGTCGAACATGAGTATTTGAGGACGTTGTAAACTAACGAACTTATATAATATTATATTATATGTTATTAACATCATACTTTGTTCAGCTGTGGACTGGATTGTGATATCCCTACTAATATTATAAATGTGAATGTAAGTTTGTTTGTTACGCTTTCACGCGAAAACTACTCAACCGATCATCATAAAACTTTGTACACATATTTTTGGAGGTATTAGAAGTAACATAGGCTATATATCATCACGTTAAGACCAATAGGAGCGGAGCAGCAATGAAAAATGTTGCGAGAACGGGGAAAATGTGACGCAAACGAAGTTGCGCGGGACAGCTAGTTTTTTAATAAGTTTTTAATATGCCTACTACCAATGTAAGTACTGCGTGTATGACCATGAGATGATGAAAGTGGACAATGCAGAAGGAGTATCTAAGGATCACAGCAGACGTTCCCTGGCATCCTTCGATATTGACAAGTGATGAAAAAGAAGAAAAAAAATGTATGAACTGTTTATGATTTAGATTTAGATGAAAAATTGACGTAGAGAATGTTGGCTAAAAGTCCAAATCTTGATTTAAATTTAAATTAAATAAACATTTAACCTGGCAAGCGCAATATAGTCATTTAGCTGCTGTAGTTAAAGAAAAAATATACTTGAGTTCCAAATGAAAAAACTTGAATGCGGATACTTAGCATCAAGTTCGAGTTTTTCTTTTTTTCATAAAAAAATGGGGAACGTGTTCCACGGTATGTATGTACTGTAAGCAGGTGTCTATTGCGCTCATTGAAGGTCGACCACATTTCACTTATGCCCCTTTTATTTTGTTACTGATGGGAATTCATCAAACGACCCCGTCCGCTCTGGGCGGAGCGGAAAGTACTGACTAAAACCCATCCATGTTCCTTCTTAGCCCTTTGTGTTCCAAGGCCACGGTATCTCTTTCGAACAGTCCCGCAGCCCCGGCAGGCATCGGCCCTCTCGGATCCCTTCCGATTGTACCTCCTCATTTCTATATGAGGCGCGCGTGGAACAGGAACGCCCCATGGACACAGCCTGTCGTCCACACACTTGGATAAATACTGGTTAAGTCTTCCAGTTGATTTTATTAAATTTCCGTTAAGTTTTAAGTCATCTGCCTGATACTGCCGCATGTGCTTCCTTTTTATTCATCATCATCATCATGATGATGAAAAAAACATATAATTAAAAAGGCAACCTCTGAAGACAGGGAATAGGGTACAGCGAGCATAGGTACCTACTAGATACACCTTTTTTGTTTAATAGGTCTTTTGTTTTCCTTAGATGCGCACCTTTTGTATTCATGGAAAATCGAACCTTGAACTTCACAACTTAATAAACATTTTAAAAATTACCTCAACTCCTTCTTCTAATATTTCACGAACAAAATGAGCACCGATTCCTTTCGAAGCACCGGTCACCAAAATCACTTTATCTTTCAAATCGTACATGATAGCTGTACTACGGTTGGCTTGATAATGATACTGAAAACTAAAATAATCTACTCTATCTTATGATCAAGATGTAGCATAAAGTCGCATCTACAGTAACACTTGATTTATAGGTACCTACCTGTTTTTTTAACGGATTTTTTATGACCTTGCATTAAAATTTTCCGCTTCATTATGAGAAAAAACTGTTTAAGCTACCAATAGAATGTAAGCCGATAAAATTATGACATATTTGTGGGCTAAGCTGTCGATGTCATTAATTTGTGTAACTACTAAAAGCGCTTGTAAAATTGACCAAAGTATCGTAAATTATGATCATATTTTTGTATTATTTTTGCTTTCTTCTAGTTTGCATTGTGTTGTTTTCAGTGGGTGATCGATTACATTCTTGTATAGTATTTAGTAGGTAGGAATTTACATTTTTAGTGTATTTGATCCTCTAAGATCAATAATGATCTATTGTAAGTGCGAAATAAATATGTTCAAGCATACTCAATTAATATTTTGTGTTCCGCTATTAAATTTGATCCCCTTTTTTAATTTTTGGTCCTTTTATATTTTTTAATGATTAATGATATTTATACCCAGTATTTATGTCTTTTGATATTGACCTCCTAATAAATTCACTTAACACTTAGAAAGATAGATAGCATAGCTCGGGACTTGTGGCACCCTGACTCGGACAGGTTAGATTCGAAGGGGATGGCGGGGTCTAGTGAGCGAGCGAAGTAAGCGAACTACGACCCCACCATCCTAGGAATAGTAGCCAGGTAGCCGGGTACCTTTGCCGTTTTTTTAAACGAAATTCCTAGTGGGGCAACCAACTAGGAATTTCTCCCGTGGATTTCCGTGGTTTTTTTCCGTGGGTGCGTTTACAAACGTTAAAACTCACATACACAAACAGCCAGACCCGGAACAACGATCTGTAGGCCATACAAATATTTGTTCCGTCCGGGGTTCGAACCCGCGACACGCAGCGCAGCAGTTGATCGCTCAGCCACTGCGCCAATCAATCTTTAAAAAAAGATGACCGGTTAGCTTTTTTTGCTTGATGTTTTTGCAAAATTATAATGAATTTATAATAATTGAAAAAAGTTTTTTTGTAAGTTCATCCAACTTTTTGTTGCGTTCCTGTAATTACGATTCGCTATGGAAAAAACGATTTAGTCGACTATGCTAGATGCCAAATTCGCTAATTTCGTTCATGTTCATCAGCAATTTTTGTTCCATTCATTCGCAAAGATGGTGAACTCGTTAATATTTTTAATGTTTTATTACTATAAGCTTGTTCACGCCGTACCTACTGTAACGGCCGCTCGTACAGATCATCGATCGGGACTTGTCCAGGTCGGTCTAGTAATGGGTGACTCTCCACCACATACCCATTTTCGTCGGTGCCTAAGAAAACAGGTAACCCGTTGTTTCCACTTTCCAGCTGTCATTATTTTGCGGATGTTAAACATGGCAGTTGTTCCGGGTTGTCGGAAGCTGAAAGTTTCGCAACCCGTCACCAATCTTACCAATGGGTTATTATATAATGCAGAAGCTGGGTTGTGGCGGTTAGATAAACAGTAGCTCCACTTAAAATACACTGGTATCCTGGACGTCGATCTCAACATAGGTGGAAAAGGCTAGGTAGATGATGATGTTCTTTTCTTCTTCCTTAGCCATTAGGTATTGTGACCGTTTGGCCGGAATATACCTACTTGAAAATATTGTAGCCACAAAAACTACTTTTGGACATACCTGTTCAGAAGAGCCTTAATACACCAGTGTATTAAGGCGCTTCTGAACAGGTACCGTATGTCCTACTGTAATTTGACCTGTCAAACCTACCTTGGTAAGTAATTGACCGCAATTACTTACCAAGATAGTTTTGACAGGTCGCCGTAGGTTCCAACGTAGGTAGGTAAAGTAGCAACTATTTGGTCTTCTACACATACCTACTTCTATTGGAGTTTACTTCTATTAAAATCATGTTATATTCTTCTATTATATTAAAAATATACTTCTATTTAAACCATTTTGTTCCTCAAAGTATTTCCCGTTTCTAAACCTTCGTTGGTAGTCTAGTGTTTTGCCACCTCAGTCTGTTCAGCGTAGATGTTGGAACCCACTTTATTTAACAAAATATGTAGGAATGTGCTAAGTAGATACTTTAACATCTATATGTCGGATCCGGTCATTAGTACGGATAAAAAATAAATCGGCAAGCGTGCCAGTGGTGGCATCACGCGATCTACTTATGTGCGCTCCCAGCAAGGACGACATTGAGTGTCTGATCGCAGCAGAGTCAAGACGTCCAGGAACTGTACCCGGTCATCGTCATCGTGTACCCGATTCATGGTGCCTAGTGTTATTGTGTTGGATTGTAATTTAAAGTAATTTGTTAGTTCGATAAAAGCAGTGCGTACTTAGTGTGTTTTTCATTGCACGAAACCCATGTTCTGTCCACAAGATGACCGAGTCTAACGGAGTAAATTCTGACAATCCGAAATAAACCTAATTATCATGTACAATGCATTACAATTACTCTTATCACAATTGAATAACAAATATGATAAAGATAATATAACAATCACAGTTACCTAAAACGATAAATTTCATTATCAATACCTAAATTATATATTCTAATTAGGCTCATAGCCCGGTAATTGATTACATAATATTTTTTATACAGGGTGTTAGAGACACCAAGGACACCGTTACCATGTATTCAGTAGGTACATCATTCTGAGAGGGTCACATAGAATTTTCATTTTAAATCGTTTCATTCCATTCCGTTTCGGTCCATTTTTTTTAAACCGATTAATGGTTTAAAAAAAACCGGCCTAGTGCGAGTCGGACTCGCGCACGAAGGGTTCCGTACCAGTTTTTAAACTGACATGGTCACTAACACTATTAAAACACTTGCAACGGGATATTTACCATGTGTATTATTTGTTTCGAGTTCCCGATATTTCGGAGCTCGCGCTGTTGCAAACGCCATGATCACGGATAAACCGAAGTTATTGCGGGTGAGTGTTTATGTGCAGACAAATCGGTCTACCCTCTTCCGTGTTCGTTTTTTGTGCTCCGTACCACTAAACATACCTCGAAACAACTAATACACATGGTAAATATCCCGTTGCAAGTGTTATTAATGGTTCCGTACCATTTATAAAAACAAACCCTTAAGTATTTATTTTATTCTGTTTTCAGTATTATTTGTTATAGCGGCAACAGAAATACATAATCTGTAGAAATTTCAACTAGCTAACTATCACGGTTCATGAGAGACGCCTGATATAGCCCTGGTGACAGACTCTGACGGACGGACGTACAGCGAAGTCTCAGTAATAGGGGTCCGACCTTTATAGCTGGGCATTAACTCGTTAATCCGTTAATCATTAATTAACGAAGTTAACATTTTGATAAACGGATTAACTTTTAAGTTAACTTTTAAAAATGTTAACATACACGTTAACTTCCGTTACAGAAGTCCGTTAATCGTTAATCCAATGCCTAATAGTTACCACACGGCACCGACAAGTAGCGGTGCGTGCCAGCGAGTGAAACAAAAACAAAACTAGATATATTTTGCCAGCGCGTGCGAGTGAGAAAGAAAACTGCGAAGAGATTTGTTTCGTTTGATCATTTCATTACTTAGCGCCGGTGCTTAGAGTGAAGAGTGTTTTGTTTGTTTGTTGTTATTATAAAATTTTACTGTTAACTTCCAGAAACTAAACCAACAGGTTTTATAAGTTCACTAACGCAACGATATAAAGATGCAATTTTACACATATTAACGGATTGACGACTAACGTTAACTTGCGTTAATTCTTCCGAAATGTAACGCTTTAACGTTTAACGAAGCTAACATTTTTTGTAGTGGATTAACGATTAACAAAGTTAACTATTTGAATAACGGTGCCCGGCTGCGTATTGCCAAACTGCATACTGACCCAGACCGGGGTGGCTCTGAGTTGGATCGCAGTTTGCCTTTGTAGTTGAAGAGCAAACTGTATAACTTTTCAGATAGTGTCTGAATCAATATACATTTTGCTTTAAAATACTAGAGCAAAATACATACGAGTCCAGACGGCAAATTTACAAAGGCTATACTATTTGAGTCACGAGCCAGACTCTAATAGATGAGCTTTTGTTTATGCATATTACTCGACAAAACCTAATCTATCTCAGTAAAAAAATTGACTCAAATGGACTAGCTTTTTGCCTGGGTATTTTCAAAGAAAGTGCACGGACAAAACCTTGTACTGTATTATACACATCCAGGAGAATTTGGATGCAAGAGCGAGCGAAGCGAGCTCTGGACTTGGTGCACCCCAACTCGGTCAGGTCAGGTTCGAAGGGATGGCCCCCTCGTCCTCTTCGTGTTAGGTTAGTGTAAACCCTGCAGACATAAATAGGAGCCCCAAGTGGCGGGGCTTTTTTTTTTTATGAATGGCATCTCACAGTTCAACCTATGAGGTTGTCGTCTGCTTAACCGGACTATCCTGTGGGTGCCTTAAGAGTAAGGCCTCCAGCCAGGGCATAAAAACTTACAAACTAAGCGACTGCACACGCTAAGGGCACCCCCTGTGGGGCACGAACCTCGGCTTAGGGCGTCGCTGGGGGAGGACTGCATGGGACAGGCTGGATCTGAGTGGTATCATTATTTAGGGGCTGATTTAAAACTACTGGCACAGCATCGCGGGCTGGCTCGAGCGAGGGTCGGGGAGGGCATGGACCGGGACGTCGCGACGGACCTCGACGGCGAGGTCGGAAAGACGGCGGTTTGAGTTGGAACTTTTTAAGATTGCTAGTCTCTTTGCTACTCTCCTTGAGAAGGGTGATAGCATCATCTGGAGTGACGAGGGTATGCCTAGGACGGCGTATTTTACTAATGCGCGAGGGTTCCTAACGGGCGGCCGCTGCGATCAGGGGATTACGGTGCTTAATGGCGTTATCGAAGAAACGCTTCGAAAGACGTTTCATAAACTGAAGGATGGTGGGCATTCTAAGGTCTACGTGTAGACGGTCATTACGGACATAAAAAAGGGCGCCCGTGACTCTACGTAAGAACCGGTTCTGCAAAGTTTGCATCCTATGGATGTACTTAGGCTTGGTGTCGCTTACACCAAGACTAAGTACATACACGACGCAAGCGTACGTCATAATGGGGCGGATCACCGCGGTATAAAGGCGCAACTTGCACTTGAGTGACAACTTGCTTTTCGCCGAAATCATGAAATGAAGCCTACCTATAGCAAAAGCAGCTCGGTCAAGAGCTGCTTTGATGTGCGCCGCGAAAGACAGGTGGTTGTCAAGTAAGACTCCTAAGTACTTGGCTTGCTTCTCCCAAGGGAAAGGCTTACCGCACATAGTGATCGGGCTGAGCGCCGGTGGCTTATTTTTACGTTGCTTATAGAAAAGAACTGCCGGGCTCTTGTCGGGGTTCACATCGATTCTCCATTTCCAGAACCAAGCGCCTAAGACGTTGGCTGAGGTTTGGAGGGTGCTATAGATAGCGTCGTGACTACGGCCAGTGTAATAAATGGCTGTGTCGTCCGCGAATAGGGCTAACTGAGCCTTCTTGCTCTTGGGGATGTCACTGGTGAACAGAGTAAAGATAAGGGGAGAGACGACGGAGCCCTGAGGAACTCCGGCTCTAATGGGGTGGGGGGAAGACAGTGCCTTCCCGATGCGATAGCGGAAGGTGCGATCCGACAAAAAGTCTCGTAAGATGAGCACGAGACGGTCTGGCACTCCCAGTTTGTACAGCTTATATAATAAGCCGTTGTGCCAGACTTTGTCGAAAGCCTTTGCTATGTCGAAGAACAGCACACCCGTCATCGCTCCACGCTGGAAGCCAGCGCTCAAGTGCTCTACGATGCGATGGGCCTTTTGAATGCAAGAGTGTCCGGTTCTGAAGCCGAACTGCTCGTTGGGGATGAGATTCTTAGCCTCGGCGAAGTCTTTGAGTCGCTTATAAATAAGTCTCTCGTAGATTTTGCCGAGTGCGTTCAGGAGACTGATAGGTCTGTAGCTTGAGGGCTCAGACTTGGGTTTGCCTGGCTTGGCGAAACCGATGACAGTGGCCTCTTTCCATATTTGGGGAAAAGCGTTGTTGCTCAGGGCGCCATTGAAGATGGCCGCCATTAACACGACGAGCTGAGCGGGGAGGAGTTTAAACACCCTATTGGTGATTCCGTCGGAGCCGGGTGCTTTTCGCGGTTGAAGCTTTTTAATGATGTCATGGCGGGGCTACGTCGACTATGCTTTATAAGCGAATATAAAATGTTTTGAGGTGTCACAGTTTGCTTAACATACAAGCGAGCAAAATGCATAGATTATCAGATTGCTCTGAGCTCGTATGTACTTTGCTCCAATTTGTTGCGAGCAAAATGCATACCTTCTCAGATTGCTCTGAGCTCGTATGCACTTTAGAATAGAATAGAATAGAATAGAAATAATTTATTTGCATTGAATGTAGGTACATATATGAGTTGTTACAAAAGTAATTATTTGTTCCTGGTACATTCTACCATTTGGCATGCAAAAATTTATACTTATAAACAATTATACAGCTTCAATTTAAAGACTTTCACAATAATTCAACAACATATCTTGTACAATAATTCAACAACATATCTTTGCTCCAATTTATTTGTGATTTTAATGAGCACGATGTAGTTCAGTACAGACTACAGGTGTCTGGGTCAGTATACAGTTTGGCAATACGCTGCCGGCTATGCCTTTAAGGTACGGAACGCTAAACACAGCTGTTTCCTACAAAATTGCAAAACTATAAAGTTTTTGTTTTTTAATTACAGAAGAAAAACGCCAATAAAAAAATCCGGAATAAATGACGGTTGAAAAATCATTACGGGTAGGTACTACCTACTTCATATATAAGCACGTGAAAACATGCATTCATATTCGCCCCTAATATTACAATATCAACCTATTTTAATATTGTGATAAAATATCTTTATTTTAGATTGCATCGCTCACGGGTATCGCCAAGGAAAATCTGATTACTTATAGATATGATTACGATACACAGGATAACTTAGCTCCGTTGGGTATCTTGTTGCAGGCATCATAATTATCTTAATATCAGTAAGTATAGAAACGAATGTAGTAGGTATCTAAATAATGATAAACGTTATTTCAAACCTGTGTTTCAGACTTATAGTCATCTTTACGAAAACCTAAAGCTATACAAGCACGTTATCACTACAGACAATCATCAATTTCTATGAGCAATGGAAAATAAAAATTATTAGGTGGAAGCCACTTTGCAAGAAACGATGGTTTATGGTTATTGTCTATTTACCCAAAATAATAATTTGAAAACAAATATTACAAACAACACAGGTTCCTAGGCAAAACTTGTAATGTAACATGAGAACTTAAAAAGCCCCACTAGACAATTATTGTTGGCTAAGTTTGTTTCAAATTTTCCGCCATTAAAATTACGAACAGGGTTACCTACTTTGATGACGATTGATGTTGTTGGTAGAATATTTGAATTGATGGTAGTAGTAGATTTTTGGTGGAAATGATTAAGATTTCGTTTAGAAGTTTTCACTACAGCCAAGACATAAGGTGTATCCTTATGTCTCAGGGGTTTTGAGAATCAAGGTATGGATGGTAACCAAAATGAATATTTTATTGTCCTCGTAGTACAGATATACAGGGTGTTTGGTGCATCGTTTGTCAAATCGAATAGGCCGAAAGGAGAAGTCATTTGCTATCTGTTCACGCTCTTTAACTCATTCCTTGCCTCTCCGGTTTTTTTTTTTTACCAACTTTATAATTTAAATTTTGAAAAGTTCCAAAATTCAAAATTTTAGGTCAAAATAAAAATAAAAAAATTGTTTAAACTTAAAATTTCGATTTAATTTTGATGTGTACTGTTGTTTTATTCTATCAAATTCAAAATTACTTGCTAGAAACATATTACTGTCTTTTTTAATAGCTCGTAAAGTTTTTGTGAAAGAAAAATAAACTTAAAACTCAACTTTAAATGGCTATAAAAAAAAAAAAAGCGATCGGGATCTTTGAATAATTTTAAAAAGTTCTCTAGTCTGTCCCCTTTCCAAAGGTATGCAATAAGCTCAAAAAAACGTTTGATACCTTTTCATTTTTAACTAAATGTGTAGTCAAGACAGTCTAGGCTGATATTCGAAATTACAGTAAGAACAGTAGTTTTAGCTTATATAACATGCCTCAAGTAAGTAGACAGATACTGTTATGTCACTATTGCGTAGTGTCCTATATCTTGCTTAAACAGGAACCAACTTTTTAAGAATTTGAAATTTAAAAAAAAACTTTCAATTCAGAAATCACAAATCTTGTTCGAGTTGTCCGCCACTGTTGCGAATGCACGCGCGGCATCTTCGTCTTACCTCGACTGTAGTTGTGCGTTAACGTATTTCTGCTTTGATAGTCACGAAAGCCACATCAATGTGTTGGACTACGTACTACGAGGCCATAGAATAGAGTCATCCCTCCCAATCCATGATTCTGGAAACTGACGTATCATTCAGGTACTCCCTGGCAGTTTAACTCCAGTGAGTGGGACAACCGTCTTGTTGGAATACAAAAGACATGTTTTCACGGAAAATTAGCAGCTCAACAATAAGGGGAAGTCTGTTTCGGTGCTTTGGGATGGCTATTTCATGACTTCCACGTTCCCCAGACTTAACTCTGTTAGATCTTTACGTCTAAGAACGAGCCAAAGAAATAACGCCACGGAAGTTGAGACAAAAGATGATTTAGTCCAACGCATTGATGCGGCTTTCGTGACTATCAACGCAGAAATACGTTTACGCGCAACACTACAGTCGAGATAAGACAAACATGCTGCGCGTGCATTCGCAACGGTGGCGGACAACTCGAACAAGATTTGTGATTTCTGAATTAATGTTTTTTTAGGTTCAAATTCTTAAAAAGTTGGTACCCTGTTTAAGAAAGAGATAGGACACTACGCATTAATGACATAACAGTATCTTTCTACTTACTTGAAGCATGTTATTTATGCTAAAACTACTGTTCTTACTGTAATGTCGAATATCAGCCTAGTGTCTCGATTACACATTAAGTTAAAAATTAAAAGTTATTGAACTTTTTTTTTGGGCATATTGCATACCGTTGGAAAGGGGGCAGACTAGAGAACTTTTTAAGGTATTCAAAGATCCCGGTCGCTTTTAGTTATTTTTTTTATAGCCATTAGAAGTTGAGTTTAAAGTTTATTTTTCTTTTACAAAAATTTTACAAGCTATTAAAAAATAAAGTTATTGTTACTAGCAAATAATTTTGAATTTGATACAATCATACAACAGTACACATCAAAATTAAATCGAAATTTTTAATGAATGTTACATCCAGTGCACGTCAGCGTCACACAAAATTTAGAGTCATATCTAATAGTGAGAAAATGGTGGCGATACTCTCGCACATTGTTATGATTGATGAATGTGGCTATCACTACGAATCTCCTGCCTGTGAAGATGGGGTGTCTGTATGGTGTTAACACAGTTTGAGACACAATTTCTTCTTTTTGTGATGCAGACAAAATCAAAAATATTGACAGCATCCTTTTTAACCAGTTGACAACGAATAATTAATGTAATAAAAGTGGCATAATCATTTATATTCATCAAAATATGTTTTTATTTTCAAAGTTTGAAGATTGGTTTCATCTTTTGTTTTTGTTTTGGCCGTTTAGTAGTTTTAGTAAAAGTGTTAGCTGGCAACACAGCGCAGCTGTCACACAGCAACATGCGCTGTCAAAATGTCAATGTCATTGATTGTCATTTAGTAGTAATTCGTCATCGGTCATTGGCTTTTCGTTCTCACAGAAAGAAGTTTTCCCACCGAAATACAGGAAGAAAAATAGCTCACATCATCCCACTGGCTCTAGTGTTTATGGCGCAATAATATTAGTCACCTGTGCGCGTGTAGTTCGTCATCACATCAAACAATATTATTCGGCTAGCGATTGTCGTGTCGCTCACTCAGTGTTTAACAAGTTCTGCATCGATTAAGTTGTATTAAAATGAATCCGTGGCAACAAGTAAGTGTATTTTTTTGTTTCGTAGTTTCTAGATGTGGCTTGGTTTTGGTCTTTTATAGTGCACGTTGTGAGTGAATAGCCTCATATAAAAAGTTTGGTTAAGTGATATCGCGGGGCATCTGTTTTGTTTATCACAATATTAAGTTGTATAAAGTTCTAATTGGGATTTTATAGTTAGGCTAACTAATATTTAACAGATTGAAATGTAGGATGGTATGATGAAATCTTAACTTTTGCCGTTAAAACATTATTTTAAACTTGTATCTTGTTTGTAAATATGTATAAATTGAATGGAAAAAAAGTGTACAAGGTTTTTTGTAGTATATTTTAAATGTTGTAAACACAGTGGGTATATTTTAAGCCTTAAGTTCCTAATTTTTGTAATAATTGTATTCCAATGGGAAGCTTAATATTTATAACAGTAATATTAATTTTTTTATGATTAAATCTGTAATACTGAAAAGTAGTTAGTGTGAATGACAAACAATTTTGTTGTAAATAAAAACTCTATTATCAAAGTGCTAGGTAGACAATGAATTGATATTCATTTTCATTTCCTTCAAGGGTCAAGCAGGAAACCCGCAACAACCATACTATCATAACATTGGATACGGCAACAGTGCCCCACAGTCCTTTGGACCCCCAATGCCAATGCCGACTGCATCCGTTGGCTACCCAACGGGGAGTTTCCCAATACCTGCTGGTGGTATGGGTTACCCCCAGGCACCACAGGGCTATCCTCAACCAGGGTCTGGATATCCAAACCAACAACCAAATCAGGGTTATCATCAGCCAAATTCTTCTCAAGGGTACCCACAGACTGCTCAAACGGGTTACCCCCCATCAGGCTACCCCCAGCCTGCTCAATACCCGGGGCAGGGTGCTCCAGCCCAGCCTGGTTACCCACAATCTAGTCCAGGTTACCCTCAAACTAACCAACACCAGGCGCATCAGCAGCGTAATCAGTATCATGCACATAGCCAAAACCCTTCCCATGTGTCATCATATGGAGAGCCAAAGGTATGTTGAACTGCTTTTATAACCTGGCTACTCTTATACTATAATAAAATATTGTAAAATGTATTTTATATTCATATTTTTGTCATATTTTATTTGTACTACTGCGGTCACTGACGGTCAAACACTAATCAACTTTATCACTCAGGGAAAAAGGGTGAAAAATGGTTGACCAGCAGTGAACTCTGTAGTACCTAAGCTAGGCTTGCACCACTAATCACTAAAATATTGTAAACATCTCTTTGTCTATGTTTCAATGAATAGACAGAAAGAAAATAATTTTTTGAATTGCTTTATTGTTTAATTATTTGTCAAATTAAAAAAACAAACCATAATTAAAACTAGCCGCTGCCCACGACTTCGTTCGCGTGAATGTTAATGGGTATGAAAAATAGATGTTGGCCGATTCTCAGACCTACCCGATATGTACACAAAATTTCATACAAATCGGTTCAGCCATTTCAGAGGAGTTTGGTAACAAACACCGCGACACAAGAATTTTATATATTAGATTAAACATGAGAACAAAGGACATAGAATTACTCTAATTGTGGTGTGAGCAGGGCTTAGAAGTTGCCAGGATATTTTATTTATTTTGTATTGATAACTTCATTTGTATTTTATAATTGAACTAATCTCAGAGCTACTTATTGTGATAAGCAAAACAATGACAGTTATTTGCACAACTGTTTTATAGTTTGCATGCTTTGTGATATTGCTTGAGAAATGGCTTTAGGACTTTTTGTATAATCTTTCACATCTTCTCACAATGCATAATATAACAGTCACACTTTTGAATATTTGTATTGTAATTAAATGAACCAGTTCTTGATGAGTCCTACCTAAGTTTTGAGTTTGTGAAATATCACAAATCTATACAAATAAATAAAATTGAATGTCTGTTTTTAATTTCAAAATAACAGCTCTTTTGCTGTTCGTGAAATTATTATTATAAAAATAATACTTTCCTAATTGAATCTGATTCTTCTGACAATTTCTATTGAATTTTTTGCAATGACTCCTAGTCCTTTTTTTTAAACAAAAGTAGCCTTGGAGACTCCTTATAACATCAGCGATCTGCGGGTAAAAGTCCTGTCCAAAATTGGCACTTGCCGATTCGGAGATTAGCTGCAACAGACAAAATGTAAAACAAAAATAAATGTTTTGTTGCAAGTACCTTGTTATGCCGTGTAAGCTATTATTAACCGACTTATTAAAAAGGAGGTGGTTATGTAGTCAACCAGCATCATTTTGTTTTTCATGCATGTCGAGGTGGACATGCATTAAAAAAAAGATACTGGTTCTCCGTGATTACTGGTGCAATTAAGATGATTCTTTTTCTTTTAGTAGGGGTTGCTTACAAGGTGGTCCCATATGAATTTTATTATATTTGCTTAGATAGTTTTTGTGTTATCCTCTTTATTATGCATTTTGTCTTTTTCTTGTGTATAGACGATGCTGGGTGTCTAGTTACAATATAAAATTGATACTTGACTAGGATTTATGTGAGGTACCAGAGCTAAAAAGAGTAAAATAAAAACTTTTTAAAATATAAATCAAATATTAGGGATACCCGATGTGGTTAATGTGCGGTCTCATTACCCAAAATATGGTCATTTGTTTTTTTCAGAAAACGAGTAAACAGTCTCGTATATATAGTTTATTTGCGATAAGTGTTGGTACAATTTCGGTCTTAACATAAATCAATATAGATCCAGAACACTTTCGAAATACATAGGTATACAATTTTCCTTTTACTGTTTGTTATATTCTTTTTGTTATTGATTCAATTCACAATTTGTGGTGATGGTCAACACAAGAAATGCAGTAGTAGATTATTAATTAGGATAATATTTAACATTATCCTAAAACTAGCTTGTCCCTGTTACCTAACAAAACGAAATAAGTACTACACCCGAACCATAACCAAGGATTATTCATTATATTATGAGATTATACCATAATCATCAGCATCATACAATAAATATTTTTCTTTCTTTAACAACATTTTAAACGATTAAAAATAAACATTTTTAGGAGCTTGTGGCTAAATAATAAGAGCCGCACGGGTCGATCTTTAAGGTTAAGCCGTGCTTGCCGTGGTTGGTCCGTGGATGGTTGACCATAATTACGTACCGAGTTTCCTCCGTGCCTCGGAAAGCACGTTAAGCCGTTGGTCCCGGCTTTTATTTGTAGATCTTTGACAGTCGTTACGAGTTGTCAGAAGCCAAAAGTCTGATATCCAGTCTTAGCAAGGGGTATCGTATTAATTATTGTGGAGGTCAGATAGGCAGTCGCTTCAAGTAAAATACTAGTACTCAGCTGCATCCGGTTAGACTGGAAGCCGACCCCAAGATAGTTTGGGAAAAGGCTAGGCAGATGATGATGATGAACAACATTTTAAACCAGTCTTACCAAAAGGGTATTGTATAACCCAGTACTAACTGGGTTGTGGAGGTCAGACTGGCGGTGTTTTCATGGAGTCGCTCCATACACTGGTATTCAAATGTATCCGGTTAGACTGAAAGGCGACCTCAACATAGTTGGAAAAAGGCTAGGCAGATGATGATGATCAACGTTTTATCCTCTTTCGTCGGATTCACCTAATGCTGGGTTATACGCCTTCTTCGTACGTCCCTCCCTCCTATCTCTTCTCTTCCTTCTCGGTACCGTGCGTCCCTCATCCAACTCTTTTTGACACGACTTTGACGACATCGTCACACTTTTTTTTTTTTTTTACAATGTTCTTTTGTATCAGCCTGTTCTGCGCCACTGCTGAGCAAAAGCCTTCCGCTAAGCTTTCCAATTTTGCTTATCATTTGTCTTCTTCGACCAATTCTTAACGAATGAATTCAGATCGTCACGCCAGCGTTTCTTGGGCTACGACGGCCGTCTTCAGGCACCCACAGTGTGACTATCTTTGCCCATCTGTCCGGCTTCATCCTGGAAACTAACATAGTAAACATAGCTTTGAATAAAAAGCAAATCATGTTAGGTACCTTCTAAACAATGCCTCCAAAAGCTATGAAATTAACGCGTTCAACGACGAATAAGAACGTTGAAAAAATTACAAATAACCGTCGGTAAGGCATTAAGAAACGGAGAATAGATTTCCTGTACCGTTTACGTTCAAATTCAGAAATCGTTCCTTTCCATAGAACCCTACTCTGATTCCAAATTTGAAATCACAATTGCCAAGCACAACATCTCTAATCAGACCGAAAAAAAAAAACTTAGTTCAAATTCGAACGAGACGAACATTATTCAGAGTAACTGAGAAGGCTGGCGACATACCTACTCGCACTGTGACTCTATTCAAGGAACAGTTTGCTGCAATTACATTGTTATGCTCACTTCGCCTCTCATACATTTATCAAAGCCACCAACGATTCAGTCTTGGCATTGGTCCCCTCTACAATGGATGTCGTGATCTCTAAATACACCTTTGGTCTCACCTCTAAACCAAATCAATAGTCCACTTGTGTAATGGTGTTAAATAGTGATGTGATTAACATTTCTTTTGGTTCGAAAAAAGTATCGATTAATTAATATGTCCTCTGTAACATCGAATTCCAGTATGCGCAGTGCGTATAGAGCATCAATTGGTATACGGAGAGGATTTAAATCGTTTCGTTATACGGTATTTATTTTCTTTTATGTGTTTCAATGACGAATTCGTTTCAATTGTGTGATGCACTTGATAGACAATCGTGGAGCATGCATAACTAGAGTTAACAGGTTAATTTGCTTACTTCGTATTTACGCATGTTAGGGGTATTGATGATAGTCTAGAACTGGATAAATATGTCTAACGGCAGTAATATAGGTCATGTTTAAACAATTACACTGAGTGCTATGTCAATACCATATACCTATATATTGTTTATCTTTGTAACTGACCTATAAAGTACCTTCAGACAAGTTAACCGACGAAACAGACAGCTCATTCAAAGCCTATTATGTATTTAACGTTAATTAATAGATTACATGTGATGAATCATTATACTTCTTTGTAGTCCTTTAGACAAATTATTCAGAGAGGAATCAGTTTTTATCATGATACTTTACTTGCCCTTGAATAAGGCTATTTTTTACTGTACCTACCAACTTGGAAATTGATTATATATCTCCTGTTCCAATATTTTAATCATCACTAATAACTTTGTTCATCCAATTTTTCTTCACACTTATGTCGTTGAAGTTCTAACACCACGTAAGTCGGTCGGCGGTTTTGACATTTTGATGCCGTTTGTTCAAGACATACTCTCTATCTAATTTGAAGTGAACACAAATTATAAAATGGTATTGCACTATTTTTAGGTTGCTGTTTTTTACTTATGTGTTGTAAACTTCAACGACGCTTTGCTTTTAAAATAACTGCTTTGTTTTAAAGCTAAACACACACATCCACGCCATACATTTCATGATGACTAATGCAAATTAGTCTATGGCCCACTTGACCTATATGATACATTGTACTACCAACAAAAAAAAATGGCAGTATATAGTTTTGCAGCTGGCAACAAGATGGACTTAGTTTCATTTCCTTGCAACCATGCTGCAATTTAGTCGAGTCCTGTCAAATTCTGTGAACTTGCACTCACTCAACTAAAACCTAATGTTTCATTTCAGGTCCAACATTTTCTGCTGGCTGTCATTTCCACCTCAAATAAATTTCTTTCTGATATTAAAACTTTTCGTACTGCTAAACTAACAAGCATATCCCAAGCCAAACCTTAGAGTTAAAACTAGTTTCTTTTGCAGACGAAGCCCACCGTTGTGCCGGTGAATCCCTTCGATCCTCGGGAAGATGCCGCCGTGCTTCGCAAGGCCATGAAAGGCTTTGGCACCGACGAGAAAGCTATCATCCATGTCCTATCGAGACGCACCAATGAACAGCGTATGCGGATCGCCTTTGAGTTCAAGACTTTATATGGAAAGGTATGTGGAAGAAAAAAATAATTTAACTCGTGAAGCTCTTTACTAAATGATAACAGCCGCTCGGGCCGATCTTCTGGTCAAGCCGCGCTTGCCTAGGTCCGTGGATGGGTGACCATCAAACCGAGTTTCCTCCGTGCCCTGGAAAGCATGTTAAGCCGTTGGCCCCGTCTGTCATTTGTAGATCTTTGACGGTCGTCACAAGTTGTCAGTGGCCCGAGAGTCTGACAACCTGGTATTTATTGGTAATGCTGGTACTCAGCTGCGCCCGGTTAAACTGAAAGCCGACCCCAACATACTTGGGCAAAGCTAGGTAGATGATGTAAGTGGAGGAAAAATAAATGGATATAGACCTTCTAAAGCTATGGTGTCACGAGACCAGAATTGCCTCAACTGGAGCCACTCGGGATTATTTCTATGAGTATTTCCACACAAAAGTCATTCTGTGAATATACCGCTAAATCGCGTCGCGCCCGTGTAACACCCCTTTATGAGGCTGTCTGGCGAAATTCAAGTTTACCTTACACATCAGTGTGAATTTCTAAACCATAGGGGAATACATGCGTAGTCATTAATTCTTAGAAAATGTCTACAAAAGATTTTTTATTTGGATCATGAATGTAAGCCATCATGAAAGTAAATGTTTACTTCAAGGTCTGCGGCGTCGAAATCGAAAAGAATCGAGACTCTTGATTCTTTTCAATGCTTCTATAATAATCTCACAGAGTCTGTCGATTTTTAAAATCTATACATACATACAAATAAATTAGAGATGTTCTGACTAGTCGGCGAGTAGTCAGGTAAAGCCGATTTTCCGAGCCTTTCCTTACGTCTCGGGTAAAAAAAAAACCATACACGGGACTTTCTTTTTGACATGAATAATTGATCTCTTTCACTTTAATGTACAATAACAGTACCTATTGTCTTTATTTTTTCACACAAAAAGACCGCTCTGACGAGTGAAAAGGAAAGATCAAGAAACTGCGAAGTAAAAAAAAAAAACAATGTTCCAACATGCTCGCAGGCGACGGTTGCGACTTGCACGCGAATCAGCTGTAAACGAAGGGTCACGGAAATTTCCGAATACCCCCGAAACCATGATCGGTTCGGCTAAATCGGCCGAAAAGTCGGCCGATTAGTCGGTCTCTTTACAACAGCTTTTTACAGAACGCATAATAGCAAATACGATAGCTACTTATAAAAAAAATATTTTTTTTTTGCTGTCCATCTGATTGTTCGGGCTAATCTCCAAAACGGCTAGACCGATTTAGACGGGACTTTGACTGGCAGATAGCTGATGTTATATCGAGTAACTTAGTTTATATTTTGAAAAATAATTAGGGTTCCGAGCAAAAAGCGTAATAACTTTGTAATTGTTAACAAAATCCGATTTAAATAAAGAAGTAACGCGGCCAAGAGTCGCGGGCAACTGTTCTGCGAGTTATTAATAAGTTCAGAAGTTCAAAAGGATTTTCGCCTACGATTTAATATTGTCAATACGTTACTGTCCACCTGTCTGCGCTCATGTACGGTTGGGGATTGGTATGGTCAGGAATCGTTTGACATTTAACGTGTACGAGGATTTAAATTAAAAAACAAAACTTGTTTGTACACAATAAAAAAATTATATAAATGGGAATATATTTTTAAATTAGCATATTATTCATGTTAATTAAAAGTAAACTTAATTATGTATATGTTTGTCTCCAACATTTTCCGAAAAGCGTAATCAGTAGGTAAACGTAATCAAAAATGTGGTCAAAGCAGGAAACTTGCAGTACTGGACTATCCTTTCCTGTTATTTTCAAAAACAACTTCAATACGCTCACATAAAGTTCGGTTTGCGCTTTGAAGACTTTTTTGATAATAATATCCATTATGAAACATTCTCGTTAAGTTATACTTATTTAAGTGGAAATAACATCTATTGAATATATTAAATATATTTTTTACAAAATATAGTTAACTAGCTACTTATTTATTATTTTATCTAAAATGTAGTAGTTGTTTTATATTGTACTTACAATAAAGATTTTAATCTTAGTAACATTGTCAACAACGTATTAAGATAAGAAACTTTGATAAATTATCGTGTGTTGCCCTCGTTTCGTACTACATTCTTAGAAGTTACTATTTTTGCTGGATTCTCGCTAATAGTATATCCGAACCTAATCTTTAGAACCACGGGTTATTTTTTTTGTCTCGACATCAGTGTACGCACGGCAACCAATCAACCTATACAAAACCATTTTTTGCGGATCTCTCATTGTACGGGAAATATACTCAAAGCTAGGCCATGTTATACTGGAAATGTATAGTTTGATGTGTCGCCTTGTGTGCTACAAAAAATATATCCAATTTTAGCATTATTTTAGACAATACATAATGAACCTAATCTTTAGATCCACTGGCTACTAATTATGGCATCACTAGTATACTTCAAAAATTTATCCAGCAATTTATACAATCACAGTACTTGTTAGTTTTAATTAAGGGAAATCTATACAAATAAATAAAATTTAAATATCTGATTGTAATATTAAAATAACCGCTTTTTACTAAATGTGAATACGGTACATATACCAAAATATTTTTTTTTATCATTTTTGTCTCTAAATCTAAATAAACTAAATAACTTTTTTGTTACCTAAATTCCACGCGGACGAAGTCGCGGGCACAGCTAGTTTAAAATAAAATACTTACCTAATTAGTACACGTCAACGTCTTGTTTTAATTAACTTTCGAACCGGTGACAAATGAACCCTAACCCGACCCATTTACTTAGTTACCCATGCTATGAAACAATAATTACAAGACATGCCCTTGGGGTTTAATAGTTAACTAATTACCTAATAGCTAGACCGCCATTAACTTATTAGTAGCATGTCACTATCAATTTTCTATTAATAAATTGAATTCGTTTTGTTTTTTCGTTACTTAGAGGAACAGAATTTCAAGTTTCTACGTGGATTTGAACCTATGACTTAGGTAATTTCCTCCTTTCGTGGAGCTATTTCAATTAAACAGCAGCGGCGTGTTGTTTTGGAGCTGTGTCGCAAAGTATGCTCCACCTCCTAACCTACCCTCTTAGCTCAAAAACATGCAACCAAAGTGACCTTTGAGCTGCCACCTATGACGCGGTGGAAGTGGCGAAGTTCTGGCTTAGCAAAATATAAAAACCGGCCAAGTTCAAGTCGGACTCGCGCACGAAAGGTTCCGTACCATTATTTATAAAAAAAACACTTTTTTGTGTATTCTGTTTTTAGTATTTGTCGTTATAGCATCAACAGAAATACATAATCTGTAGAAATTTCAACTGGCTACCTATCACGGTTCATGAGATACAGCCTGGTGACAGACGGACGGACGGACAGCGAAGTTTCGGTAATAGGGTCCCGTTTGACCCTTTGGGTACGAAACCCTAAAAATGGCCGTGCCAGCGAATAAGAAGAAGAACCTATGACGTACAACTCCCCCCCCCCCTCCGTTTCCCCTGGATCACCACTGCTCGATCTTCGATTATCATTCTTCTTCCGTATCCCAATACATTTAAGATCGGATCAACATTTGTCTTCTTCCAAAGGACCATGAGTAATTTTGGACCAATTACTCAACAGTGATAAAACCTATCCCATATGCAAGCTTATAGGGTATCATTAATTTCTTATTACGGCAGCTACATCGAATTCGAGCGCGAACATGGTGTTTTGGAACGTTTTCCATACTGAGAAAGCATCAAAATTCATAGTATCGAAACTCTAAACAAAATATTTTTTACTATAAATAACATTTGTAACGGGATATTTACCATGTTTACTATTTATTCTGTCAAAGAAAAAAAAACAAAAAAAAAAATTTTTTTTCACAGACATTTCTAATAATGTTAATATCGGCTCTTAACCAAGGAACTAAGATAGATTTTGAACTTTTAGGGTCATTAAGTGAGAGTGACATGAGTTTTTGGACTGGACTTAGTATTGAGCAATTTAATGTAGTTGTAGAAGAAACTTCTTCACTGAGCCAAGTGGCCGACCGTCCTCGTACTGTACTTGGTATTTATTTGTCCAAACTTCGTACAGATGAGTCCAATGAACGATTGGCGAGCCTATTTAATATGTCACGCAGAACTCTAGAAAGGAAACTGGCACTAGCCAGAGAACATCTGACTGGAGATTTTGTCAATATTCATTTAGGCATGAACAACATAACCAGAGAAAATATGTTACAAAGGAATTTACTTTTACCAAAGGGTATTTATGGCAATGACGACAAAAAGCGATAAGTATCTGTGATGGGATGTAGTACCTACATCTATATTGAAAAAAACAGTAATTTTCTCTTCCAGAGGCTATTAAATAGCCATCATAAGTTCCAAAACCTTTTAAAACCATTTTTAATAGTTAGTAGTGACGGTTACATTATACGATTCTTGGTCCGTACCCAGCTACAACAAATGATGCAACAATAATGCGCAACTTGTGTGAGGATGAAAAGCACGCTTTTCATCGGTTTTTTGAACCACTGTATTATAGATTTAGAATCACTGGGATATGAAGCATATTTTCCTCCTACAAAGGATAGAAATGAAAGTCAGTTGACGACAGAGCAGGCTAATAAATCTAGATTAGTAACAGCAATTCTTTGGGTGGTGGAAGTAGTCAGTGGCAAGTTTAAGAATAGATTCAAATTGCTTCGCCATGATTATTTTAATAGAGCGTTGCCACATATTAGTATGTTTACGGATTTTAGAATTGCAGCTGCGCTAATTAACGCGTTTTATAGAGTAGCTGTAAATAATAGATTTGCTGGAGACATTTTGCGCATCAGGTATAAATGCTAAGACAACACCCCGAATCTTTTATTTGACTATGTGACATTAAAAAATCTTAACAGATAACTTGTTGCGTTTAAAAGGATAGATGCTCATCTTCCTCAGTTGCAAGACTTCCCGGTATTAACGGATGATGATTTAGTGCTTCTGTCCCTTGCTTCATGTCAGTTGAAACTTGAACATACATACACTAGACTACTATTGTAGACATAATTGCTAGTTATTTATGCCGCTGTCAATCATTTTAAGACTGTCTAGAGTGTACCTATGCTATATGCAGTGTATATACCTATATTATGATATAAATAAAATTGAAGTGTCTGTTTGTAATATTAAAATAACCGCTTTTTACTACATGCATATAAATATATATTATATACTGTACATACTCGTATATACCAAAATAACATTATTTACAATTTTTGTCTGTCTGCCTGTCTGTTTGTTCCGACAAATATCTGGAACGGCTGGACCGATTTTGACAGGACTTTCACTGGCAGATAGCTGATGTAATAAGGAGTAACTTAGGCTACTTCTGTTTTAGAAAAATCTAAAATTATTATAAAACTAAATACTTTTTTTGTTAAATTCCACGCGGACGAAGTCGCGGGCACAGCTAGTTCAAACTAAATGTTAATCAATACACAAATAAACATGTTGTTTTATTTTTGTTTATATTAATATGTTCAGTTCCTCGCTAGCAGCTACCAATAAATAAATTTTTTGATGTTCGAAATCACCTTGTTGGCGCTCGAATTCGGGTTGGCTCCCATAGTAACAATTAAATAATACCCCAAAATCTTTCTTTTGGAGTAGGTTTCATTAATGTTGAGGATTTGGTCCAGTCTCCATACAAATTTGCCCATGGTCCTTTCTCTATTAAAGTCTTTATCTCATGAGTCAACCGTCTCTTTCTAGCCTATCAACTCACACAGTCCATCAATCGCTTCTTTAGTCTCTCTATACTCTGCTCTAAGCTCATTTCGATGACTGGATTATCAACATCTGCTTAGCATTTTCTCAACCATGTTGCGGTCGATTTCTAGTATAACGGGACGCAGCTGAATACCAATAATTTACGTGGGACTGCCTATCTGACCTCCACAACCCAGTTAGTATTGAGTTTCTGACCGATTATACAGGGTTAAAATAAATTAACTAGCGTCACTTCACGGATGTGTCAAATATCAACATAAAGGCATGATAAACCCTATGGTTGACTGGTAGAGAATGCCTTGTGGCATTAAGTCCGCCTATGTACCACTATTGTACATGAAGTTTAAATAAATAAATAAATAAACAAAAAAAAAAAAAGTAAACGTTAAGGGTGAAATTCAGGACGAATAGTAGAATGCCTGAGCCGCTGGCTTATGTTTTAGGTTTACGTACATTTCACTATTGTTTCAAAGTCCTCGCCAAGTATTATAATTATTCCATGCATTCGTGGCCTAGTAAACGCGATAGGTGTTATTCAAAGTAGAACATTGTGGTTGGTTATGGAAATATGCAATGCATTTTTCTTTGTGTAATTTCCGTGTCGTTGTTTTGGATCAATAAAACACATACTTACATCAAAAGTACATATTAAACTGCTAAAATCATAACCCTTCCTTTTGACTTTGCCGTAGTTGGGTAAAACAAGGCCATGAGCGTTTACGCTTTACTACATTTCATACAAACTTTCTAGTACTTATTTTCCGAAAAGACTGAACCGATTTCAATGAAACTCAATACGCATAAGCAGGATACATAGGTCTAAAAAGTTACAAAAAATATTTACGAAATGTTTAAAAAAAAAAAAAAAGATAATTGGTAATTTCTGTTTCTATAGATAATTTATAATCGGTCTGATTCATATGTAACACAATTTTTCGAAAACGTTTTTTAATAACTTTTCAGACCTATCTATCCTGCTTGTGCGTATAAAGTTTCATTAAAATCAGTTTCTATGAAATGTCGTAAGGCGTTATCGACCTATCGACCTATGACAAAAAAATCTTATTGATAAAATACTAATGAGTAGGAATTTCCGTTAGAGACTAATGTTTCAGAGGTCAGTTAAAAGTATTTGGATACGGTAGGTCCGGTACAGTAGGTATGCCTATCGTACTTGTGATATGGTATAATTATGTGGACTTGTGGTTGGCATATTTTCTTTATAATTTTGCAAATTAACAATATTGTAAAAAACAACACCTTATTTAGAAGTAACAAGTTGGTACCGTAACTTTGTATGTGTGGTTTTGAGGAAAATAGGACGTTGAATTATTTGTGGTCGCGACACAACGTCGCCATACTATCGACCCCCATTCACGCGTAACAAACACCGATGTAAACACCACTATAAAGGCCTGCGCAGATGGGGGACCCCCGAGACATAACTGGCGTAACGCGTGCACCCGTTCGTCACGTTTTGCGAAAATAAAAGTACGGCGCCCCATATCAGCGGTTTCGGTAAAACCCGTCGGGGAATATAGTCCGGATGTTATGTTACTTGATATACTTAAATCAATTTTATAATAATTAATAAAAGTCGTTTGTCTACGCGGGCCTTAAAAGAGACAACCACTACTCACATATTTGGATCAGGTGGCTTACCATGACGTCATAAAGCAGTTTTATTATTATTATATGCCTACGTTGTCCCACAGGCAAGGCCTTCCTTCCCTCCTTCCACTTTTCGCGATCTAGTGCGATTGTAGGACCCTTTGAGAACGAGTCCATCTCATCCTTGTCCTTCTGGGCTTGCCGCGTTGTCGTTTCTTGCTATTTTATTCCAGAGTGGGAAAGAGATAGCGCTAGACGTCCTCTATAGCTCCGTCTCTTTCCTACATTGGAGTGCCATTAAAACAATACTGCTTTGAGACGTCATGAAAAACCCCCAGCTGACCACATACAGTAACGACCGTAACCTACGAATAACAATCTAAGAATAACAATCTTTAGAATGAGCTCCATTCTAAAGATTGTTATTCTTAGAAAGTTTTATCCAAGCGTATTCGCAATTCCTGGAAAAAACTCGTACTAACGTGCATTAAATAGAGTTAATCTGTCATCTAATAGGCTTAGCGTTTTCCTGTAACAGAATGTAATAGAATTTCATTTGTCTGTTTTAGTTTTTTTTTCACGTGGAAAGAGCTCAAGGCTAAAAGGGTAGCGAAATTGAACTATCCATAAGTTGGCTTTTTACTTTTATTCCGTTTATTTATTTACATTTTTTTATATTTTTTCTTAAACAAACATGAATAATATTTAAAAATGTTAAGAAAAAAACAATGTAGTCCACCGGCATCGGGAATAGGTCCGAACTACTGGTGGTCAGGGCCATTAAATATTTTTACTTTTATTGATATTACAATTTAAATAAGTGGGTAGCAATTCAAACTTAGGTCTTCTACTGGTTTATCATTTTATCTAATTCATTTCAGCCCTATTATAAGTCCAGTGGGTCTCCTCAGAATTTTCCTGACCCATAAAACAGACAAGTGATTTCCAAAAGAGGTCATTTATATGCTTAATGAAATCGAAAACGGGTCATTAAGACTTGTCAAATTGGAAAACACCTTATGAATAAATTAAGGTACCTACTGGTTCACTTCCGGGTTATTACAGTCATGGCACGTCGTATAATAAGACTATCACACCAGTTCTTATGAGGCGAGCAGAAGCGACAAGTATAAGTATCACACCCACAGTTCGCCAGGCATATTTACATAACACGATAGGGCGAGCCATTGCGGTCAAATACAGACTTGGGGTTGCTAGGGACACGGCGACACATCTATAAAAATAAATAAAATTGAAGTGTCTGTTTGTAATATTAAAATAACCGCTTTTTACTACAAGCATATGAATGCATATACGGTACATAGAGGTACCAAAATAACGTTTTTTTACTATTTTTGTCTGTCTGTCTGTTTGTTCCGGTAATCTCTCGAACGGCTGGACCGATTTTGACGGGACTTTCACTGGCGAATAGCTGATGTAATAAGGAGTAACTTAGGATACTTCTATTTTAGGAAAAAATCTAATTTTATGCGGACAAAGTCGCGGGCACAGCTAGTTAAGTTATAAATTTCCAGTATAAAATGACTTCTTTGTTTACATTTCCCGTACTTACACTGAGCGATCCGCATAAGCTGGTTTTGTATAGCCGGATTGGTCAACGTGGGGGAACCCTAATAACACTGCCAGACGGACCAGCCCAAATGATCAGAATCCTCGTTTGCAGCCACTACACCATCGAGACAGAACCAAACTAGAACAAGAACCAAAACTAACAATATCAATTTCTTTTACCAGGACCTCGTGTCAGACTTGAAGAGTGAAACCAGTGGCAAGTTTGAAGACCTGCTAGTGGCCCTCATGACTCCTCTGCCTCAGTTCTACTCCAAGGAGCTCCATGATGCTATTGCTGGCATCGGTACGGATGAAGACGTCCTGATTGAAGTCATGTGCACCATGTCTAACCACGAGATCAATGTCATCAAACAGACTTATACTGCTAGTGAGTATTGTTACATTTAATTTTCACTAGCTTATGCCCGCGGCTTCGCACGCGTGGAGTTTGTTAATTATCCCACGGAAACGTACTATCGGCATAAAAGGTATACTATGTGTTAATCCTGGCTATCAATCAACCACCCGTGTGGCAAATTTAATCCAAATCCGTTCGAAGTTTACGCGTGAAAGAGAAACAAGCGTCCATCCATCCTCACAATCTTTCGCATTTATAATGTTACTATCTGTCCCGCGCAACTTCGTCTGCGTCATATTATCCCCGTTTTCGCAACATTTTTCATTGTTGCTCCGCTCCTATTGGTCGTAGCGTGATAATATATAGCCTATGTCCTTCCCCAGGTTGAAATCTATCTTCTTGCCAAATTTCATTAAGATACGATCAGCCGTTTAGTCGTGAAAAGGTAATAAACAAACAAACAAACAGAGTGACTTTCGCATTTATAATATTAGTATGGATATATAGGCTGACTGGTTATTAGTGACCGATTCTTAAACATGTGATTATACTCATGATAACAAAATACTTTCCAAAAGAAACATTTTTTTATACTTATTCACGTTTATCTCAAGCTGAAAGGCCACAAGTGCGCGCGCGCGAATTTCTTACGCATGTTGTATTATTGTGATAAAGTGAATAAGTATAAAAAAATGTTTCTCTGGGAAAATGTTATCATGAGTATACTTACGTGTCTAAGTATCGGTCACTAGATAACGGTCAAAGGGTATATACATACTTAAGGGTGTGCTACAGACCATTAAACTGGACATGTTTCTCATCATAAAACATGTTTTTAAGCGAAAAAATTATCTGATTCCCTATACGAAATTGCAATACCTATTCGACGCAAATGTATGGAGCAGCTGATATTTTTTTCGCTATTACGATGTTTGCCCGATGGAGAAACATGTTCAGTTTGCTGGTGCGTAGCATACCCCTAAGTATGTATATACCCTTTCCGTTACACCCTGTATAGTAGGAAGTAGGATAACCCATACGAAAACATCCGTATCATTCCTTAGAGGAAAAATTGACGAATAATTGAGTAGGTATTTCGAAATTGGCTGATGTAGAAATAAAGTCTTTCTGATTTTATGTCAAGGAAAATGTCAGTCAACAGTCGTTCTTTTACAGTATTATGAAAAAAAAAAAATGTCATTGCAAATTAACTGCTTAGCAAAGAATTGCCCACACTGCACATTGTGATAATGCTATTTTGTTGAATGTTTATTGTTCTTTGCTATTTCTAGCTAACTGTTCATTCGTTGATAATTTTAGCTTTCAGTTGAAATAATGAGTCAAGCATTTGTTTTATCTCCAACCTATTCTCAATTTCGCATTCATAGAATCGTAGCGTGAAATGCCCCTCATGTACTTGATATCGGATATCTCGCTCGCACTTATAGAGTTTATATGTACGTAACCTTGTAATTAATCTAAGGAATATTACGCCGCGGAAAAGGGCCTCTTTGTCAACAAAGAATAATTCTCCATACGAGTCACTACACTACACTCACTTGTTATTTCTAAGAGTGGTGTAAGTGGGCAACTGCTTGTACCAAATGTACGCTGTATTATCTATTTCAATGATAGTATTATTGATAACTAGCGACCCGCCCCGGCTTCGCACGGGTGCAAAGCTGATATTAAATACACTACAGAAAAACTGTGAACGTTGTATATAAAAACATAGCGGCCCGCTTTGGCTTTGCACGGGTATAAAATATATATATTTATTATACATATAAACCTTCCTCTGCAATCACTCTATCTATTAAAAAAACCACATCAAAATCCGTTGCGTAGTTTTAAAGATTTAAGCATACATAGGGATATAGGGACAGAGAAAACGACTTTGTTTTTAACCCCCGACCAAAAAAAAGGGGTGTTATAAGTTTGACGTGTGTATCTGTGTGTCTGTCTGTGGTATCGTAGCTTCTAAACGGATGAACCGATTTTGATGAAATTGGTTTCGTTTGATAGGTGTTTTAATCGAGAGTGTTCTTAGCTATGTTTCGATAAAATCTGATCAGCCGTTTGAAGGCCATCACCTCTTTTCTAGTTGAAGGGAAATTATCAATTTCCACAGGTCTGATCGATTCGAAATTAACTTATTTAACCTAACCCACCCTCCCCCAAGAAAGTTTTTTTTTTTTAATTTTTGCTGTTTTTTATACTATGTAGTGATTGTATTCACGGGCCGATTAGTGGCAATAAGCCCGCTTAAATGGGACTTAAACATAACTGGCGAAATGTGGGCTTACTATTAGATACACCTCTGCATAACCCTTCGGGGATAACCTACATTTATTGCTAGGTCAATGGCCGCTATTAATAGCAACTATAGTTACAGCAAGACTTGGTGCAGACTGTGGGCATTTTCCAATCCAAGGTCTCGGGAAACCTTACATCTCGCTCGCACGATCGTGTAAACAAAGAATGAAGTTAATTGTAACGTATACATAATGTACTTAGGTAATTGATTTAAATATTTTTTTCTAAGTTAGTTTTTTTTGGACTCTACGTCATTTGTGTTTTCTTTCTGTAGATGCATGTATGAACAGCTATTTTATTTCATGAATCGGACATGTGTTTCTTTGGGGAAGTTGTTCGTTGTTTGTTGGTTGTTTTGTTGTTTGAAGTTGTTTAATATAACGGGTGGGCTCACCTTGAGGGACACAGATAATTAAATCGTCACCCTGTATAAAATTGTATTGTAGAATTATTTCTAAAGATTGGGTACCGAAACATATCAAAGCGCTCGGAACATTACTAAGATAAATAAGGTCAGGTGGCCTACCATGACGTCTTAAAACATTATTATTTTACTCCTTTTCCAGTGTGAGAAAGAGATGGCGCTAGGCATCCTGTATAGCTCCGTCTCTTTCCCACGATGGAATAAGAGTAAAACAATACTGCTTTGAGACTTCATGGTAGGCCACCTGGCCCTGTTGTAACATAGAAACGATGGGAAAGTCAACAAATTGTGTCATAGAAAATCTATAGTATGCGTTCCGAATTTTGTTTCCAAAAATGTAATTTACGAAAAAAATACTTTTTTTAAATCAACTTGCACAAAGTAGATATTTGTTTAAGAATATTAACTATTCATTGGAAACAAGGATTATGAATCCACCTTAAGTACTAGCTATTGTTATATAGACTAGACTAGTACAATTCATTTACATTGAGCTCACATGAAACCTAGTATTATAATCAAACAGAGGATACAACCAATCTCATATAACGGTCTACGATTGGTATGAAATTGCGTAAATTGGTGTAAAACTTGGAGATTCTTAGCACACGAGTCCTTGGATCTGTGATGTTCTGTGTAATAGTCAGTTTCCTCTGCACACGCCTCAAATAACACTGTTCTGTTCCGATTCAGTAAAATTGTACTTTATGGTGATAGTCCTTAAGTCGATTGTACCGTCAGTCGATTGTACGACTCATGGTACAATCGACTTCAAGTATCGCTTGAGACACTTACACGCGGTTTATGATTCCTACTAATACGTATTTTATATGGGATTTTTGTAGTATGTATGTATGTTTGTTACTCTTTCACGCAAAAACTATTGAATCGATCTGGATGAAATTGGCACAGGTATAGATAATAGTTTGGAAAAGCACATAAGATACTTTTTATCCCGGTACCGAACAAAACGCGGGCGAAGCCGTTGGCATCATCTGCCTGCCTAGCCTTTTCCCAAACTATCTTGGGGTTGGGTTTCCAGTCTAACCGGAAGCAGCTTAGTACCAGTATTTTACATGAAGCGACTTCCTATCTGACCTCCAGTCAGGGTTATAAAGAACTCCTATAAAGTTTTGATCCCCATAATCACCCATATTTGCAACTTGTCCATCGGTACAGGAAACTTCCCTGAGGCTTTTAAGAGGCCATTGTACACCCTATTTATAAGAGTGGGGGTAGAGATAAAGTGACAAATTATAGACCAATTTCTGTATTGAGCTCTCTTTCTAAAATTCTAGAAAGAGTATTGAATAACAGCCTTTCGAGCTTCCTAGCAACACAGAAATTAATAGCTCCAAATCAATACGGATTTAGACCTGGAATTTCCACAGAGGATGCCGTTACAACCTTTACTAACAGTCTGGTAAACAAGCTGGACAGCAACCTGAACTGCTACGGTATCTTCTAGGATTTAACTAAAGTCTCTGTCCCCCGACTGCTATCAAAGATGGAAAGCTTAGGAGTACGTGGACTCACTTTAAAATTATTTGAGGACTATCTCTGCCAAGAAGTCAGTGTGTACGGATTGACTCGCTTACCAGTGAATATGAGGAGCTCACCTTTGGTATTTCGCCAGGTAGTATATTGGGACCTACGCTCTTCCAGATTTACATCAACGACCTACGCAAGCAACCATCACAAATTGCGAAATTTACGCTTATGCTGATGATACGGCACTCCTTGTGTGCGACAAAAAATGGGATCTGGCTAAAGAGAGGGCAGAAAACGCGATCCGGCTGATTATGGAGTGGCTGTCTAACAACTTGCTAACCCTGAATCTGGAAAAGACAAAATTACTAAGGTTCTGCCGTCCTCAAGCACCACTACCACCAAATTCTTCTTCAAAAATAAAAGCCCACACTTGTCCTCCTTATCAATCATTGCATTGTAATTGTCTCACACTTAGCGTGGTTCCCAATATAAAGTACCTGGGAGTGATTATAGATGACAAACTGGACTGGTACCTGTGACCTGCACGCGGGCGCAAACACGCATGACAATAAAAAGGCCCTCACAATGTGGCCGTTTAGCGAAACCGGATCCGATTTTTTAGACTAACTGTCTGTGTCAGTTCTGGGCACAGTTCCAAGTGTTCAGAACATCACTGAAGATTTCGAATCTGACGTGAAAATCTATACTATGTCAGATTTCTAGCCTATTCGTTCCAATAAAACATTTGAATAACGTTGTTTTGCTCTCAATTATAGTCCTTGGATAGATAATTTTATTATACGGATAACATTACTGTTTCTCTCTCTTTCTGACGCACTGTTTCTCTTGTTTGTGTGTTTTTCTGTCATTGCTATAAATTATGGTAGTTATAGTTACATCATTATAGACTTTCTCAAGGTTATATCTAGGTTCATTATCGCACTAACTACAATGTTTAGCGTTTCGGATTATTCCGTTCCGCTTTGACCCACCATTATATACTAAAATTACAAGCCGGAACAATATTTGGATCGCAGCCAAATATCGATGTTAAGTCACTATGACGTCAGAGAAGATCGATGCTTTTTTGGGAGCCATGAATATGATTCAACAGTTTTTTCCTTAATGGGCTGTCAAAAGTAGCCTTGGGTTGCCAGTTCCGAGTCACTAGCGATCATGGTAAAACAAATGAAGATTGGTTATTGTCTTGTTATCGCTGAAAAGGGTATTTCTTGCTATATACAGGGTGTAACGGAAAGGGTATATACATCCTTATGGGTGTGCTACAGACCATCAAACTGAACATGTTTCTCATCATACATTTTTTTTTTGCAGCAAAAAAAAAAATCAGCTGCTGATACATTTGGGTCGAATAGGTATTGCAATTTTCTATGGGATTAAATATAATGAGCACCAAAAAATACTTTGAGATCCTAAGCTAAGTTACCCAAAAAAAAATACTAAACACCAAAAAAATTGTATTCAAAGACCAAATATAGTAAATGACCACCAAATATAGTAAATGATCACCAAATTTTGTGGCAAGAAGAACTTAGGAAGCAAGTGCGAGCAAAGCGAGCTCGGGATATTGGGCACCCCGACTCGGACAGGTTAGGTTCGAAGGGGATGGCGAAGACCCCGACATCCCCTTCGTGTTAGGTTACTTTAAACCCTGCAGAGAGAAATAGGAGCACCGCGTAGCGGGGCTCCGTCGACTACGCCTTAGTTCGGAGCTGTGATTTTCAGGTTTTTAATTCTGGTGATCATTTACTATTTCTGGTGATCATTTACTATTTTAGGCAGTATAAAAATGTTTTTTAAGGTTATATTTACTTTATCTGGTGTTATGTTAAACATAAGCCATTTTCTATGGGGCAGCATATATTTTTTTGCTGCAATTTTTTTTTTTTATGATAAGAAACATGTTCAGTTTGATGGTCTGTAGCACACCCTTAAGGATGTATATACCCTTTTCGTTACACCCTGTATAGGTTATGTAAATAAATGAAGGAGAATTTAATACTAAAACAAATTTAATACTAAAGAATGTATAAAATACTATAAATATATATCAAAATACTATAAATATATATCAAAATATAAATAGGTACTAATATAAAAGGACAAACGATGGGGAAGAATTAACGTTGTGACGATTTTTTCCGAATGTACTCGCGAACTTAAATTTTAAAACATAGGCGATTCGTAGTCATCCGCGCCCTTTCCTCCCTACGCTGACGTATCGGCAACCACTTAAGAAGAGACCGCTGGTCAGACATGATCGTATTTACGCAAATTGAAAACGATTCGAATGCAGTTATTTAGAAGGTGGATAGACCGTCAAGACAAAGACGCCAGCAGATCACGCTACCCGAAACTGTCAAATTTTCAATCAACCTTGAACTTAATTTTAACGATAAAGTGAAAAATCTATTAGGTAAAGACATTTTACAGATTGTTGTAGCTTCATGTGAATGAACCATCGCACTCTATCGGCCGTACCGCGTTTTTATGAAGTGAAAACTTCTTAAGCGGCGTTGTGCACTTTTGTGATGAGTAAAAAAAGTTAAACTTGCGTCAGGACACGTGACGTTCAGATTGATTAGGTCACGAAGGAATTTGAACTTTATGACATCTGGCATTGAGTTTGGGTTTCCAACTGGATAATTATCTTATGCACAAACAAAACCTTCGGTTTCTCCAAAGAAGTAAAATTCGTAAGAATTCGTAAGACGGACGGAAGAGTGTCCATGGAGTGTCTTGCCCATTCTTCTCCATAGAGATCTACGCTTTGGAATGGGCAACTACAGTACTTTCACAGTTATTATGTCTTGTGACTGGGACTGTAGCTTCATTTTTATCATTGTTTGACTATTCAAAAGTGCCTGTAATTGGCTTACTTGAAATATATGATTTTGATTTGATTTGGATTGTAATAGTTTTGAAGTGTTCAATTTTTAATTTAATATAAATTGTCATGTTTCTGTACGATACAGCAATAAATGAATATTGTATTTCACCACATAAATGATAGTACTTTTATACTGATAATTAAAGCAATTCGTGCAAAATTATTCCCTAACCATTCCAAAATATCAAAAATGCACAAGGTTAATATTAAAGTTTACACTTCTGCCGGCACTCCCGTAGTGCAACCCGTTTTATTTTTACTAAATAAACGAAACGATGCATTGCGGCTATATGCAGGTGCAATGTGCGTTAGCTTAATAGCATCAGGCACAAAAGCTGCGATTCATGATGTAACTGGTGCTGTAAACTCGGTTAATTAAATACTATGTTTTAAACATTTTGCTCTCTATTTACCGCTGATTTAACAAATCAGCCTCGAGTCGTTTGTGAAACTGAATAGTCTAATTTTGTACACACTGTATATCAACCATGATGTTAATTATGAACCCAAAAAAATACTGAAACGCTTTATTGCTTTACTTGTATGTATGTGTAAATTAATGTGACTGGTAATTTGGAATAAAATGTACCCACTCACTACAAATAAATAGAGAAGGCATAGCTCTGGAAAATGTTGAAGTTGGATCACATCACAATTACTTCAAAGAAAAAAATCGTGGTAGAAAGCATGAGCACTGGGAAAACCGGGAGATGATAAATCCCATTGCGGGAAATCCCATGATTCATAGACGAACAAATTTAAAATTCCCCGTATATTGATGGGATGGGCAGACTTCCAAATAGTGACGTGGCGTCGGGGAATAAAGGCGATAAGATAAACAAAAACATTACTCATTCATTGTTAATCAGTATGTTATTTGTATATGCTATTATTAACAATATTTTCAATTATTAATAATCAGGGTCTCGGGGCAGAGCATTACTGATCCAGAGCTCTTCGTGCCTCAGAAAGCACGTCACATAGTTGGTCATGGCTGTCAGCTAAAACTGTGGTATGAAGTCTTGAAGAGGGTGCGTTTTGAGTGACAACTTTATGTAAATTTTGATGTTGAAAGTGCTGATTATCAGTCTAATTTGCATAAATGACTTTTGATTTAGTTTTTTTGGAGGTAGATCTTTAACGGTGGTTGGAAAGTCTGACAACTAGTCTTATGAAGGTGTATTCCCCAGGAAATAGGAATATAGTGGAGGAAAGATAACCAGTCGCTTCTTGTAAAATATTGGTATTCAGCGGCATTCGGTTATACTGACAGCTGACCTCGACGCAGTTGGGAACAGCTTATGCAAATGAAATTGGTTAACAACGAAAGTTTTTTTTTGCGTGTTTTTTTCCTGATGTTGAGTACAACAATAGTGCTTCTCTTTTTTGACATAGTTTCCTTCTTTTATTTACGAGAAACGAGTAAAACCCTACCGTGTTTAACACATTATCCAATGTACAGGGATCACTGCTGGTCTGAATTTCCGCGGTGTGTCGAACTTATTTTCAAAGAATCACCACCCGTGGAGGCTTTTTGGCAATGGTCCAATATTAAAAGTTTCGTGTTATGCTTGGCCCAGACCAGACGGCGCCTATTTATTGGCTCATCAGTGATTCTGTATGTGTCCATCAAGGTTACACTAGTCGGTTATTCTTCCATACAAACGTAATATGGGGATTACTCGTCTGTTTGACGGTGTAGGTTCAAAACTAAAAATTGTATCAACAGATCTTGTCATTATCAAGCCCTATATGGAAACAGAATTGGAAAAAAATGTTGGTTTGGAAGTTATGAGTGTCGAAACTTACCATATTTTAACACTAATTTTAACTTATCTTTGGGCGTAAATAAATAACTTATGTAGTATGAAAATGGAAAAAGTGAAACCATGCAGGGATAGATAATTTATTCAAAAATTCAAATAATTTATTTTGAGTAGATACATCCAGTAGATTTTCCATAATATCTATACGGCCAAAACTCAATTTATGAAATTTCACGCGCTCATTTTAAATCGTCATATAGTTAGTTAAAACTAAATAAATAAATAAATTTATAAATAACTAAATAAAAACTAGATAAATGAATACTAAATAAATTAAAATAGCATAAATGAATACTAAATAAATTAAAATAGCATGCATATTAGCCACGCCCGCCAACGAGTTCAAGCCGTCGACTTGTGCACCCTTAAGACGTAATCGTGTACTAATCGCTACCTTACATGAAGAAAATCATGACACTTGTAGTTTTTTTTTGTCCAATTTATGAGACAAAGGTCCACAACGTCCTATTCTTTCTACTGTAAACATTGTAACCATAGAAAAGTCATCATCTGTCTAGCCTTTTCCGAACTAAGTTGGGGTCGGCTTCCAGTCTAACCGGGTGCAGGTGAATAAGCAGGTGTTTCGCAACATAAATTTTTTTTTGCAGCAAAAAAAAAATATCAGCTGCCTATACAGGGTGTAACGGAAAGGGTATATACATCCTTAAGGGTGTGCTACAGACCATCAAACTGAACATGTTTCTCATCATAAAAAATGTTTTTCAGCAAAAAAAATATCTGCTGCCCCATAGAAAATTACAATACCTATTCGACCCAAATGTATAGGGAGCTGAAATTTTTTTTTGCTGCAAAAATCGGAACGGAAAGGGTATATACATCCTTAAGGGTGTGTTACAGACCATCAAACTGAACATGTTTTTCATCATAAAACTTGTTTATCAGTAAAAAAAAATCTGCTGCCCCATAGAAAATTACAATACCTAATCGACCCAAATGTATATACAGGGTGTAACGGAAAGGGTATATACATCCTTAAGGGTGTGCTACAGACCATCAAACTGAACATGTTTCTCAACATAAAAAAAAAATTGCAGCAAAAAAGATATCACTTGCCTATACATTTGGGTCGAATAGGTATTGTAATTTTCTATGGGGCAGCAGATGTTTCTGCTGCTAAAAAACATGTTTTATGATGAGAAACATGTTCAGTTTGATGGTCTGTAGCACACCTTTAAGGATGTACATACCCTTTGGGTCAGCTCACACCGAGACGCGACGCTGCGCGCACATTTTAAAGAGCGATTCAAAATTTAATTTTATTTTCTACACGAAAACATACACATTTCGTTGTGAGAATACATTGCGTCGCTCTTTAAAAGTGTGCGCGCAGCGTCGCGTCGCGTCGCGTCTCGGTGTGAGCTGACTCTTTCCGTTACACCCTGTATAGCCACGAGCCCCTTACTAATATTAATACTATTTTCATTCCACAGTGTACGGAAATCTCCTCGAAGACGATTTACGCGGTGATACTTCTGGAAACTTCAAGCGCCTGATGACGTCACTCTCTATGGTAAATAATACATTTTATTTAAACTAAGCAGTACAACGGACAATGAAATGGTTTTCACGGTTGAAACGACGCTGTTAGGATCGCGGTTTAAATATTAATAAGTTGTTTTTCGTTCCTCTTTCAATGTAGTTGTTAACCTTTTGACCGCCACGTCAAAAAAGAAAAAGCGTGCCCTCAGCGCCAAGCTCCGAATTCATAATTTAATACCTACAAAATAATAGTGAGGGCGAAATTATATCGATAAAGCTCATAGAAACCTGACAACATTTTTTTACATGGGTTTTAATTTCAATAAAGATTATTATACCATCCTTGTGTTGAGTTTTATTTCATCGCGCTTTGTACTTTATGACATAAATGTAATAATCTGTGTCACAGTTACGGCGTTTATTCCACAAATAGAAACAACAATCGATAAAACCAAGTCAATAGTATTACAGCACTATTGTCCATCATGACGTAATTTTTTGTCACCTTAAGACGACAGTGGCGCAGTTGGCACGTATTTCTTGAAATTGCTCGCTTCTTCTCTAGAGGTGCGACACCGATACTTATTAATAATATCGAAATATTTTATTTTGTTCGTTTTGTACTTTTAACATTGTCAACTAATAAAATTTAAGTTTCTTTGGAAGAACAAGCAATATTAATGCTTTAGTATAACGCCAGTCACTGATGACATCAGTGCAGAAGTAAATACCGTGTACTGTGTTAGTGTTGTTTACTTTCGAATGTGGACAATTTACAACACTGTAATGAATAGGAAATAATGAGGAATAATGGTACCTACCTGGACAAAGTTTCTTAAGCGTCACAAACATGAAGTTCACAAAAGATAAAATAAAACATTTTATAAAAATCAGTTTTGACGTGACAACGTCTTATAAATTGGTTTGCCGGGTGACACTTCAAGAAACTGCGTTACGCTCCGCTCACGTTATGCGCTCACAATGAGAGCGAGTGAGAGGCACGCGTCCCTTCCACTCGGGCATGGTTAGCCCGCCTAAGAGCGAGAGAGACAGACATAAAAAGTGAAAGGCACGCGCAAATAAATGTTTTAAATTGTTACTATTATTTCATCCTTCTTCCTACTATACGAATGAATATTTTACCACTCAAAGTCGTTGTCACGTCAAACTTTCGCCCGTATACCGACTTTACAGGCAACCAATTTTTTTAATTAAAAAGTTGGGTGGTAGAAATTGGTAGAACAATCACACCATTTTTAATACCTTCACACATTATATACCGTTCAATATGTATAAGACAATTAACATAAGTTTAATTCAACAATTGTATATTGATTTATATCGATATACGAATGTATTTTTAGGTAGGATAGTATTAAAAAAAAAACCATTATAAACGTGTCAGTATCGACTCCTTGCAATATACTTAATAAGTCTTCACTACTCATATTATAGTAATCCATTATTAATCATGTATACAGTAAACAATAATAATAACAGCAAAAGAACTACTCTATTCAAAAATTTTCCACGTTTGACGTCATGGGACTGTCAATCATAGACGACTGTGGCGTTCCCGGCACAGACAATACATTGGGTGATAGGGATGGGCATTGCAGTCATTACAATCAATCGATAATCTATTAACACTCGACTTTTAAAGAGCGCATAGTTCAGTATTATAAAATTTTCTTGATTTCTCAAACATGAAAGTTCAATATCAAATGTTTTATTTGTTTAATAATGCAGAATTCAGAGTAAATCAAATATAACGTAGGTTGCCGTCGAGGTCGATATTCTTGTTATATTGACTGCTGCCTACATCACTACGTGTCCTGTTGAGGTGACTGTGGCTTTGAGGGCACGAACTTTTTAACTGGTTTTCTTTTTTGTCATCTTATGTTACTACAGATGAAATCTAATGAAAGCAGTTCACTTCAAATAAATGAAGAAGAGTCAAGGTAAATAATTAACAAGGGAAAAACACAAAACAATGCTGTTTAATGACATTTATTTATGTGTAAAATTCTGTCAACCATTCGCGACCGTGGCGTGCTGGGCACATTTTGGTTTGTCGTCTACACACGACTGTGGCGGTCAAAAGGTTAATACCGTAGAAACTTTAAGGAAACTCGCTTTTAAATGTATCTAAGTGAATGATTTTTAGTCCTCTTAATTATGCTGTATAGGAAAATTATTATATTATTATTGATGGCAATAGGATCGCCCCTATAACATGGTAAGTAAACATAACTGGCTAAATGTGGGTGTACTATTAGGTACATCTCTGCCAAACCCTTAAAGCATTATAGGTGTGATATTATATTCTGATTCTAGAAGTAATACACCTTATGCACCAATATAAAAGATATCTAGTATTAAACCAGGAAATCTTGATCAGTCTGTTCTTATTTCATCGAAATATGTTCTGCTGTTTATATGCAGTGGGCTCCAATATTGTTAATAATAATATAATTTTGTATTATCTTTTCTCTGTTCTAACACATATTGTAGCTGTTTACTTTCCCTGAAGAAATAAAATAAAAATAAAATAACATTCAGATACACATTTTTTAATGTTATTAACTTTATCTTTTCTGGTTTCCAGGGTAACAGATCTGAAGACTTCAACGTCAACCAAGACAACGCTAGGGAAGATGCCAGGAGCTTGCTGCAAGCTGGTAAGATATTGAACCTTATGTCACTAGAAATAAATATTACAATAAGCATTCATTTTGACTTGGGAAAATGCATGTTAAGCTCAAAGGAAATTGTACCGTAATTTGTTGGGATAAGGTATTGAATTGAGCAACGTTAGATAAAAGAAACGGCCTGGACTTTAATATCTGTAACACCAAAACCGAACTTTAGACTTTTTCAATGAATTCTAAAGTAAGTCATATTTATAGTATGCACTGTACTTGCTTTTTCAATTAACAAAAACGAGATTGTTTACTTTAAAATTTATCACACTCAATCATGTGTCTGTGACATATTACGGAGTCGCGAAATTATACACATGCTTTCAATGAAACATATCCGTTTTGACTTTTATGCTCATTGATTATGGTTTAAATTATGAAAAGCATACATGTGAACCGAGTATTTTGGCGAAGGGTGGGCAATTTGGGGGACTGTCTCTTGAAAATTTGACGTTCAAAATGCGCTGATTATCAGCCTAATTTGAATAAATAACATTTGATTTTTATTTTTTAATTTAAGCTCGACGTATATTTACATTACGTTTACATCGCGCGCTCGTGCCCGTGGCTCGTGCTAGGGCCTAAGGTGTTAATTTTACGAGAAAATATTTTTGTATTCTATCACAATGTTGTCCTATTTGAACCAAAGGTTGACTGGTAGACAAAGCCTTGTGGCATGAAGTCCGCAAATTCCGTAAATAAACAAATTACTACTAAATGTATTAACTAGTTCTACTACCTATACCTTATATAATTTGTCAGTAGTTGCAATTTAAAATACTGAAAATAACATCTAATACTGCTGCAATTTAGTATACTAGTTAGGAAGAGATAATGTATTTGTGGTTGCCAATTTGTTAAATAATACTAATAATAAAGCTGAAGAGTTTGTTTGCCTGAACGCGCTAATCTCAGGAACCACTGGTCCGATTTGAAAAACTTTCAGTGTTTGATAGCCCATTTATCGAGATAAAGATAAAGATAATTTATTTATTAAAACATGCGTTTACACACAAAATTGAGCAAGTAAGATCTTATTAATTCGGGTAGGTCCGTACATGCTTTTACCTGGTGAGGTGTACAAATTTGTTTTTTATTACAATTATACAGATTATAAAGTTTTAAGCCATTGTTTTTCTGAGTACATTCATAATAATATTTATAACTGATGTCGTTATTACTTTCTTCGAGTTACATTATACAAATACAATAATAATAAAAAATACAAATCGTCCAATTGTCGTGGATAATAGAATTGAAATATGTCAAAAGGTAGAATATGTCAAAAGGTACAATATGTTGACAGTTATAATATGTCAAAAGGTATCATATGTCAAAAGGTATCATATGTCAAAAGGTATCCGTTAAGAAGTCATTAATATTATAGTAACATTTGTCTGTTAATAAATTCCTAATCTTTTTTTTAAATAAATTTGTTGTCAGTGCTCTGTAAGATTGAGGTATTTTGTTATAAATCTTCGGGGCCATACCAAAAAAGCTTTTCGACATTAGAGCAGTTTTGCTGAGTGTAAGCAAAGTTGGCTATTGTCACGTCTGTTTCGTGGAAAGGTGTCTGATAGTCTTGGAAATAGATGGTGATTACTTTTTACAAAAGATGTTACTTCAAAAATGTACAGAGACGGTAAGGTTAATAATGTGTTTTGTAAATACCGGTTTGCAGCTTTCTGTCGATTTTAAATTAAACATAGCTCGTATACATCTCTTTTGCGCCTTAAACGCAATTTCTTTGTTTGTCGAGTTACCCCAAAAAAATATACCATAGCGCAGGACTGATGCAACCAGTCCATGATAAGCCGTTACCAAGGCGTCAGGGTTAAGTTCTGGGGCCAGTTTGAAAAGCGCATACGCGGATGAGCTCAGCTTTTTACTTACGAGTTCAATATGGGCTTTCCAGTTCAGATTTGCGTCGAGGAAGGCTATATGCATATATCATCACGCTACGACCAATAAGAACAGAGCAGCAATGAAAAATGTTGCGAAAACGTCGAGTTATAAGTTTCCTGCTTAAAACTGTTTTAATACTTAAATAAGTAAGTCAATAGATGCTATGGACATAAGGTATAGCAAAATCTAAATTAACACTACAATCTTGTTTTTAAATAATTCCCTATAATAATTTTATAACATAACAATGTCATCAGGGGGGTTACTATGACGCCTAAAACATTATTGTTCCATTCCTATTCCAGAGTGGGAAAGAGATGGAGCTAGACGATCTGTATAGCTCCGTCTCTTTTTCACTCTGGAATAAGAATGGAAAATAATGTTTTGAGACGTCATGGTACGACACCTGTTCATCACACATGTTATCCCAGAAGCGTTTGGCAGAGGTGTACCTAAAAGTACACAAACAATGCGCAAGTTATTTTTTAAATCCTATGTTATAGGGGGGCGAGCCTAAGCTATTGCCATCAACCGGGTCCAAGTCTAGACTAATCACAGTTTAACATCCAATACCACTGCAAAATCCGGGAATCGAACCCAGAATCTCATGCTCGATATTAATTTTACATTCCTGTTTACCAATACCTCCTGTGAATGTCATTCGAACGCCAAAACATTAATGTAACACTGTACTATATTTTTGTTGCTTACTTATGGCATACAAACTACTTACTACTTGCTTTATTTATAAAATAAAAAAAACCTTGGTTACTGATGTCCGTGATAAAAACAATTGACGACGATCTCCGAATCCGCTCTCAAAAAAAATATCACTCATGCTTTCAATGAAGCATATCCGTTTTGACTTTTATGCTCATTGATATATGGTTTAAATTATAATAATTGACACATGCTTGTGAAATTCAACAATCTACTACTTATACCGAATGAAATGAATGAGATAACCAAAGTTCAAGTGCGTTCATTTTGTTTGGGACTTTCCTGCTTCTTGTATTATATACGAGAATCACGTAAGACGATTTCAAAACTTGTAACTACTCGATGATAATTTCCATGTAAAAATGATTAGTGAAGCGTATTGTGTTGCTATTCGGTCTTTTTTTACCACTAGTGGCCCGCCCCGCCTTTGCACGGGTGACCTTAGCTAATATACTTAACATTTTTTTTTCAGGCTAAAGTGGCCCATAGATTTACCTTATTAAAAATTAAATACAAAGAAAATGTGAAATAGACTTGCAAAAAAAGGAAACCAATATTTACTTTCATACAAACCTCATCCTGATAATTACTAAGAAAATATTAGCCAAATCGGTCGATCCGTTTTCAAATGATGATCAATCAATGAATAATGAATGAAGAGCACGTGGCTAAATAATAACAACCGTACGGGTCGATCTTTAAGGTTAAGCCGTGCTTGCCGAGGTTGGTCCGTGGATGGGTGACCATAATTACCGAGTTCCCTCCGTGCCTCGGAAAGCACGTTAAGCCGGTGTCATTTGTAGGTCTTTGACAGTCGTTACGAGTAGTCAGAAGCCAAAAGTCTGACATCCAGTCTTACCAAGGGGTATCGTATTACCCAGTTACTGGGTTGTAGAGGTCAGATATGCAGTCGCTTCATGTAAAATACTGGTACTCAGCTGCATCCGGTTAGACTGGAAGCTGACCCCAAGTTAGTTTGAGAAAAGGCTAGGCAGATGATGATCAATCAATGAATAATCAATTCTCTCATGCGAGACTGAGAGTTGATTCTTATTAATATAGATACGTAGAGTTACTACTATACTTTCAAATTCATACATCTATATGATCATACACGCACGCTGTTTGCGATTCTACTAAAAATCTATGCACCTGACGTTGAAGAACTGTTTCTAACATCTTTGATTTAAGGTGTAATTTTGCAATCTTCTTACCGTGAAATCGTTTATTCGTATGTTTGTTTAACTAAAATTTCTTTGGTGTAAGTGCTTAGTAAAGAATATTCTCTCTATGTGTTTACTTGATAAGTTTGCATACGCAATAAACTATGTCAGTATAAAACAGAAGTTACACCATGACCTAAGACAATTCTTACAAAATCAACCTCTATTTTTTTTTCTTATTTTTTTTAACGGGCTTCTATAAAAGGAGGTGTTTATATAATACGACCAGCACCTTTTAGTGACTAATATGGCACTGATGATCTAGTTAACACAATCATTTTAAAATGGAGGTATTGAGTCACTGTTGACGTAAATCCATAGGGAGGTCCTCTGCATGAGTCAGCCTTGCCAAATATATTTGATGAAACGTTGGATGGATGACGAGGTACCTTTGTTATGAAATAAAGGCGGATTCTTATTAGTGTTTTGTATTCTATCGCGTCATAGGTTGAAATGTATAAACGTTACTTAGGACGTACTTTTACTTGTTCTTTGTTATGAGTAAATTATGTTGGACTAATTTTGAATTTCGAGTGCTACGCTTAATTGAAGGAAACATTTTAATTCGAGTTTATGTAATTCTATAATCAAATACTCAATTAAAAAATTGGGCATTGTACATGTTCCTGATTGCATCTTTTTCTGTATTTTTTTTCGGTTATGCGACAATAATAACAAGAATAACGCATAACCCAAGCACGTACAAAGTAATTTTCTTTACATCTTGTACACAAAAAAACTATACTTCATGCCTTAGGCATTCTCTACCAGCTGCGGATTGTTCGAAAGAGATACCGCGGCCCTGGAACACAAAGGGCGAAGAAGGAACGTGGTTGGGTTTTAGTCTTAGAGAAGTCATTTGATGATGTCCCATCCGTAAAAAAAAAAAGGGCATTCTCTACCAGTCAACCATAACCAAAACAATTCTACTATTTGCTACAAGGAAATGACGAAGAACATGACGTCATAATTACCAAGCCATGACGCACGCAAATAATAACCTGGCGTAAACAAATGAAAGCGATGACTATCAGTGACGTAGATAGATACGTCATTCAATTCTTGTTTGTTTTATATTTTGGGAACATGTGTCATTTGGAGTACCCTGGCCGATTGATGTTCTAACAAGAGTTATAATTAGATTTCATAGTAAGCAAGTGTTTGTCTTAAGATACAGGTTTCCTAGTCTAAAGGTTTTTTTTTTTTTTGCAAACACATTTTTGTAGATTTAAATCTTGTGTACAGTTTGGTAACTTTTTAACCCCCGACCAAAACAGAGGGGTGTTATAAGTTTGACGTGTGTATCTGTGTGTCTGTGTATCTGGGTGTCTGTCTGTGGTATCGTAGCTCCTAAACGGATGAACCGATTTTGATGAAATTGGTTTCGTTTGAAAAGTGTTTTTATCGAGAGTGTTCTTAGCTATGTTTCGAGAAAATCTGATCAGCCGTTTGAAGGTCATCACGTCTTTTTTAGTTGAAGGGAAATGAACAATTTCCACAGGTCTGGTCGATTCGAAATTTGAAATCTTGTCATTTGTCACCATGGGCATCGCTAGGGGGGCTGGCTGCACCCCCCCTTCCCTCCCCCTTCCACAGTCAAGGCTAAGATAAAACAATATAAGTTTAAAAAACATGAAATACAAATTAAATTTAAGTAAAGTAGACCGCTTAGTACAAGCACAAAGCGGACCCCCGACGCTAAGACGCTTGGATTATTTTATTTTTTTGGATTTTTTTAGGGGTGGTTTAAATTTTTAATTTAATTTTTAGACCTATGTATACTGCTTATGCGTAGGAAGTTTCATTAAAATCTGTTCAGTCATTTCTATATATAATGCCGTAGGTTTATACACGCTCTTAATATTAATAGAAACTACATAATATTCTACTAGTAGTAATAGAAGTTGCATACTATTTCCCATCATTTATATTCTATTCTACCTTTCCAGGTGAGCTTCGCCTCGGTACAGACGAATCAGTGTTCAACGCTGTGCTCTGCTCTCGCTCCTTCCCACAGCTGAAGGCCATCTTCCAAGAGTACCAGTATCTGACAGGACATGACATCGATGACGCCATTAAGGCTGAGTTCTCTGGTGATCTTGAGAAGGCTTTGAGAGCTATTGGTAAGTACATCAACTACTAGGTACATTAAAAACCTGTATGAGGTAGGGATGAAGAAGTTCTGCGCAAAAAAAAAGAAAAAGAACTTATGCAAGTAATACAAAAAGAAGATTACATGCATATTCCCTATTAAGCTATACAAAATCAGTTATTGCAGATCCGTCTTTGTACGCGGAAAACCTATAAAAAGTGAGGCCATTTTATAATTGAAATGAACCTACATAAAACTTTATGCACCAACATAAATAATTTTCTATAAGTCCTATATTTTTATGCATCAACATCACCATCATCATCATTATCCTATAATGTTCCCACTGCTGGGACACAGGCCTCCTCTCTATGAGAGGGAGTGGGCTGTAATCCACCACGCGGGCCCTGTGCGGGTTGGTAGATGTCACATGTCTTCGAATTTTTACCTCTAGGACGGTTTCCTTACGATGTTTTGCTTCACCGCTTTTGAGAGCAGCGGTGATGAAATAAATTACACAAAGTAATGCGCCTGCCTGGGTTCGATACCACGGCTTACTGCTCGTAAGTCGGGGCTACTGGGCCACCGTTGCTCTCAGCCAGGGCCAGTTCTGTTCAGTTCTGCTCTCTGTCAGTCTGCTTTATGCATCACTTTCCTACATTTTATACAGGGTGTAACAGAAAGGGTATATACATACTTAAGGGTGTGCTACAGACCATCAAACTGAACATGTTTCTCATCATAAAACATGTTTTGCAGCAAAAAAAATATCAGCTGCCCCATACATTTGGGTCGAACAAGTATTGCAATTTTCTATGGGGCAGCAGATATATTTTTAGCTGAATTTTTTTTTTTATGACGAGGAACATGTTCAGTTTGATGGTCTGTAGCACACCCTTAAGGATGTATATACCCTTTCCGTTACACCCTGTATATCGGGTGTAAGGTATACTGTCGCGAAAACGCTTCTCATGTACTCAGTAGGTACATCCTTCTGACTGAACCCCCTGCATAGAAATTTTTCATAGGATATATAAAAAAAAACAGCTGTTTCCTGCAAGTGCTATAACTATACGGTCAAAATGAAGAAATCACACTGTCCTGCAAATTCCAAAGAAACCAAATTCAAAAAACCAAAGAAAATTTGAATTTCGCGCTTAACCCTGGCGCTTTCATCATAAAAAACAACATGAAATTCTGCCTTATCAATTTTGAATTATCTTTCTCTCTTTCCAGTAAAAAGCGTGCGCAACAAGCCGTTATTCTTCGCGGAACGTCTGCACAAGTCGATGAAGGGTCTCGGCACCAACGACCGCCAGCTCATCCGTCTGATGGTCACGAGGAGCGAGATCGATCTGGGCGATATCTCTGACGCGTTCCAGGCCAAGTATGGAGAGACGCTGCAGAGCTGGATTGAGGTACTTGTCACTTTTTTTTTTGCTAGCCGTCATGTGACTCACTGAAGGAGCTCGTGGCTAAATAAGAACAGCCGCACGGGTCTATCTTTAAGGTTAAGCTGTACTGGCCGAGGTTGGTCCGTGGATGGGTGACCATAATAACATACCAAGTTTCCTCCGTGCCTCGGAAAGCACGTTAAGCCGTTGGTCCCGGCTGACATTTGTAGATCTTTGACAGTCGTTACGAGTAGTCAGACGCCAAAAGTCTGACATCCAGTCTTACCAAGAGGTATCGTATTACCCAGTTACTGGGTTGTGGAGGTCAGATAAGGCAGTCGCTTCATGTAAAATACTGGTACTCAGCTGCATCCGGTTAGACTGGAAGCCGACCCCAAGATAGTTTGGGAAAAGGCTAGATAGATGGTGATTATGTCACGTGTCCCACTGCTGGGCTAAGGCCTCACCTTCCAAACTCCTCTATCTTGTGCGATATCTAGCCATGTTCGCCCCGCAAACAAGATTAGATCGTCGCACCACCTTCGCCGCGGCATACCTCGACGGCGATTACCTACATTAGGGTGTCCACTGTTTACTTATCATTTGTTACTGGATTTGCTAATACTTCTAAAAAATGCTTGCTATTTCACCAAACGCTGTATAAGAATGTTCTTTTTCTTAGCGTATCGATGCCAATTTAAATTGTGTCGGCCCAGAACTGAGTCACTAGTTTGGCGCCCTCTGTAGCGTTCGAGATGCACATAGAATTCCAATTGCAAAAAAAAATGCAGTCCTTCGGGAAAGGTAACAAATACATAAAAAGACTTTGCTTATTGGTAAATTATTTTGGAGTTTTCATAAGCCCAGACTTATGTTAAAATATAGAACTTTACAGGTTCATAAGGTTCATGTTGTGATTAGCAAGAATACTAAATAATGTCGAGACAAATCAATATAATGCTTAGTTCTTATCTTGTTTTCTAGTGAGAAAGGCATACATTTAGTTCAGGCTATTATGACTTTAATCAGCACCAATTTCAAACAATTTTAATTATTTTTTTTCATTTCAGGGTGATTGCTCCGGCCACTACAAGAAGTGCCTGTTAGGACTCTTGGGCCTCTACTAAGTTAAACGAGGCTCTCAATCCATCGACGTCTAAAGTACATCAACAATTAAGATTCATTTATTATAATTTAAATCTCAGTGGTTTTTAGATGACATTCACATAAATTGTTTTAAGATCTTAAGAAGTATCTCAATGTTTTTAATGTAAGTTATCCATACTATTTTTTAATGAGAATTTGTATTTTTTTTTCGAGTTTTTTAGATTGACAAAGGTGTATTCTTAATCTACGATTATTGAATGAGAGCTTTTTGAAATGATGCTATTAACTGAAGTACAGAATTTACTCAGGTAAGGGTTTTAAACTAAAAAGTTCGTCTAAAAAGCAAAAAAAACTGTATTGGTAAAGGCCTAAATGGGCTCTCGTGCCAATCAACAATAAAAAGAACAGATTTCTCAGGAATTCTCAAGTTTTCCAATTTTGTTAATAGATAGCGCTGTACTGACTTTGAATAGCGACATCTATCGGTTACATCTTTATGATTTACACATTTCGAGTATTATACAAAATTATTACAGAATATTTTCTGAAATAAGTACCTCTATTGGATTTAGTAAGACTGTACGATATAACATTGTTTTAAAATACTTTTTTAGCGTGTCAATGGCAATCTAAATTGTGTCGGCCCAGAACTGAGCCACTATTTTCGCTGAAAAAAACCTGAATCAACTAGAGATTACCTGTTAGCCTTAATGATTAATTATCTTTTTATTTTGCTTTATTATTTATAATTTTTTGAATGTGTTACATGTTTATTTCTGTAACCCGAATCACATGTTATACATTTCTTTGGCAAAATTTCGTCCTCTTGATCTGATAATAAAAAATCTCATTACTTATCTAGAATTTATAAAAAAATATTTATTGGAAATATTAAAAATCTATATTCATTTCGAGTTTGACTCAAATGGTTTGTTATACAATTATAGTATTCATATTTATACTGGCTTCGATCATTTGGTCGTACCATTCATCGACAATGCCTGAAAAAAATCGATATAGTAAGTGTTAAAGAAATAATGCCCCACATTCTAATTATAATCTCTACTCGTAAATATGCATTAAATAAGACACCATACATGCTTAATACGTGGTTATTTATACCTGGCAACACGAAAAGTGTTGAATGTGAAAAAATAAAAACTATGACTGTATTATTCCTGCTAATAAAAATAACACATAGTAGAATTTTGTATGTTTTGTATTAAAATAGTTCTTTCAATATTCAATTTAGTTTTAAATAATATTCTTCCATACTATGATCATTGAATCATTTATAGGTTCATCTATTATAATAAGATCTGACATAATTAGATATTAATTATTATTTATAAATTGATTTACATGATTAATTTAACATTTGTCTGCATTTACTTGTAAAAGATAATAAAATTAAAAGAGTTTTATGAAAATTTGAAGTCAAAAGATCTTTGTTTAAACACAACTGTATAAGTATTTCATTTATTGAATAAAAATTTAGGGCAGTAAAAATCAAACTTTTTATCTGAAACTTTTAAATGGGTTTGCCTACAAATTCTGACATTCATAATTTCAAGTATTTATAAAGTTCTTATCAAAAGAATCACACATTTTTAGGAATTTAAGGCTACTTTACAACTGTACCAATACTAATGAAGACAATAAGAACAATAATGTCTTGTTTTCATCTCACCCACCTCACTGGCGTAAACTAAGCCTTTATTTACTGTTAAAAAAAAACCTCATTACATAAAAATTACTATAATGTTGCGAAAAAAGAAAATCACAATTTTTCCTCTAAAAAGCTCGATGCAAATCCCGCGCTCAAACTTAATCTTCGCCATCTTGTTATCGCAACATAATTTTCCATATGTGTAACAAGTGGGCTGTTGTTGGTAGTACAAACAACGGGACAACAACAACAACTACAACTCCTGGTATACAGGGTGAGGAGCATATCAGGGCGCACAAACGGTTACTATTTATTTAGTAATTTTTTCTGAACCCCCGGGCTCCCACACAAATAGATATTTTACACAGGTAATTTTTAAAAAAATGCTGGTACATACTTTTGAAACGTGTAGATTCACTTTGTAAAGATTTGATGCATTTAATCAATTCAGGTTTCAGAATGATGTGCTGAACACTGATAAGCGTCTATTTCGTGCCTAAAAGCTTTGCTTGATTGGTGCTCTCCCCTAAATGTGCCTGCGTTGTACTGTATGACAACATTTACTGAGCTTTTACGCCCGACAATGTTATGTATTTTGTATCTACGTACACTCAAACGTGTAATTTATTTAATAAATGATTGTATTAAGTCGAGAATTTGTTTTAATTATTGCCATGATTTATAAAGATTATCTCAAACAGGTAATTTTAATAGTAATCACAGGTTTCTCATATTCTTATTGACGCTTTATGGCGGTTTCAGATTTGCATATTTTCAGCCCGTATAAGCTCGTTTTTGGAAGCGCGTGTACGCGCGTATGCTCGCGCCTTTTGTTCACAAATGACAGAGCATTTCATATTTACCCCAAGTGCATTTTTACGTAGCTAGTGATAAGAAGATATAGATTCCAAGCGGCATTGAACATAAGGACATTGATTGCGGCGGCAGGTGCGAACACCCCGCTTGTTCTACACAGAGAAGTGTAGATCAAATGCTGGGGAGCGAGCACCTCTCCGCTGATTATCAGAAACGTACAACTCACATTTTATAATAATAATAATAATAAATAAAATAATAATAATAATAAAATAATAAGCTGGCAACACTTACGTCACATAAACGTCTTCTTTTCTGATTTACCATTTTACAAGAAATTTAATATTTAATAGTTGAACCTGTGATTTTAAATAACACCATTGAATTCCAATAGACTTCTCCAATATAAATTATCACCATAATGGCAAAATCTTTCCGAAAAACAAAAAAATCACAACCATTCCCCAAAAGATTGATCTGACATACAATGTCAGACCACGTCAAAAGAAAATTTTTAACAATAAATTAAAACTATCTATAATGAAGAACGAAGAATAATGTTGACAAGATCAGCTGCTGCTCTTCGTGCACGCCTACCGCATCCGGACTCGTCGCCCCGCTCCGCCTCGCCGCCGCCGGAACCCAGCCTCACCGTGAGTGCTGTGACACCGGCCGTGGCAGTTGCGTCGAGCGACAGCGACGAGTACTTCTCTCCGCCCACGACGCCACCACCTGTTCGTCGACGGGGAGGACGCCGGCCGCCGGACGGTTTAGGACCTCGAGGCCCACCGGCCTCTGATAGGGTCCCAGCTCCCGGCGGAAGTGTGCAGCGCATGCGATGGACGCGAACCATCAACGAAAATGTCATGCGCTCATACTATGGGGCTACAGAGGGAGGAAACAACCTGACCGCGTACCGTGTTCGGATGCTCTCTCTGTTTCAGGTGCTTGAGCCAGCTGTCAACGTGTCGGCGCAACGATTATCGGATCAGGTGCGGGTCATCCAACGTAATCATATGTTGGACGACACCGTACTTGATCGCCTGCGAACTGAAATGCAGAGTAGCCACGTCATTGTCCCTCCGTCACAGGCTGTGGTTCCACCACAGTCTAATCAGTTATTCGATCGCGCTGACGAAGTGAGTAATGACATGGCTACTAATGTAAGTACCCAGTGCAGTGAGGAAATGAGGAGTGCTTTGGAAGGTGCGATTAGAGAATATCGGTACATGTCGCCTGAACTTAGACCACGTTTACCTCGTTTGCCCATGCATAACAGAAATAGGGCGCTGGTGGCTGTTATGGATTCGCAGTTGTCAAACTATTTTGATAACTGCGAAGACCTCACTGATGCTCACTCGATCCTGTACTGTGCGGCTGTAGCGGCATGTCGTGTAGCTCATGTCAAATTTTCTAATGATAAAGCTACACGATTTAAACCTGTCGTACCGGCTTGGCAGTGCAGGATTGAGCGACGTATTAGTGGGGCCAGAACACTCATCGGCAAACTAATCTGCTTCAGGGAGGGCAACAATCGCCCTCGAGTGATGCGTTTTGTGAAGCGGGCATTTGCAGGGACTGATATTAGTCCTCAAGACTATATGTCCCGTATCACAGAACGCATCGACTTCCTGAAGCAGAAAGTGTATGCATGGGCAAACCGTATCCGTAGGTATAAGCGGAGGGTGGAACGATACACTCTGAATCGCACATTCCAAAGAGACGAAAGGTGGGTTTATAGGAGTTGGGAGCGACCGGACCAAGGTGTGGCCGACACGCGCCTGCCGGATGATGACGTCATGTGTGCGTTTTGGCGCAGTATCTGGTCGGTGCCTGTCAGCCATACCGAGGGTGAATGGACTCGAGAAGTCGAGCGAGTGTGCGATCCAGTACCAGAAATGGGGGCAATCTCTATCAGCCCCCAAGATGTAGCTCGTGCAGTCCGTCCGTTACCTAACTGGAAATCTCCAGGACCGGACGGGCTGCACAACTTCTGGATTAAATGGTTTGCGAGGTCGCATACTCGCTTGGCGGCCCTATTCCAGTCAGCCTTAGAGTCAGGGTCGCTGCCCGAGTTCCTAACTACTGGAATAACCCACCTGCTCCATAAATCAGGTAGTACTGCGGAGCCTAAAAATTATAGACCTATTACTTGTCTTCCGACAGTGTATAAAGTTCTTACATCCATTTTGAGAGCTAAAATTTGTAAACACATTGATGACAATTCGATCATGTCCGCTTCTCAGAATGGATGTAGGAACGGGTCCCGCGGTACTAAGGAGCTGCTCCTCATTGATATGGCCATTAACCAACAGGTTCGACGTTCCCGAAGGGATCTGTCGACATGTTGGATAGATTATAAGAAGGCCTATGACTCGGTGCCACATACATGGCTCATGAGGGTGCTAGAATTGTATAAAATTGATGCAACTCTGCGCACCTTCCTGATGTCGTGTATGGGGCAATGGAGGACAGTCCTTCGCTATCCAGGATGTCGACAGATACAGGGGAACAGCGAACCAATAAGGATCGAGCGTGGTATTTTTCAGGGCGATAGTTTGAGTCCGCTTTGGTTCTGCTTAGCCTTGAATCCTCTAAGCACACTGCTGGAGGAGTCAGGTTTGGGCTTTCGATTGAAGAGAGGTGGTCAAGTTATATCTCACCTTCTTTACATGGATGACCTGAAACTCTTTGCCCCCAACAACTTGCAATTGATGGAACTACTGAGGGTAACAGAAACTTTCAGTAGCGCCATCAGGATGGAATTTGGTGTGGACAAATGTGCGGTCATGCATGTAAAGCGAGGGGGGATTGTGGAATCTGCGGGAACCCAGCTCTCAGATTCCATAAATCTTAGATCCCTCTCAGCAACCGAAACCTACAAGTATTTGGGTATGTCGGAAGCGCTGGGCATCAATTCTGTTGACATGAAGCAATCGTTGAAGGAGCGCTTCTTTGGCCGCCTGAGAAAAGTATTTAATAGTCTTTTATCAGGCGGAAATAAGGTGCGTGCCTTCAATGGTTGGGTCATGCCGGTTTTGATGTACACTTTCGGCGTACTCAAATGGACTCAAACAGAACTAGACGCCCTGGATAGGAAGGTCCGTACATTGTTGACGGCATATCGAATGCATCACCCACGTTCCTCGGTTATGAGACTGTATATCCCCCGGAGTTGTGGAGGTCGAGGCTTTTTAAACGCTAAGACTCTCCACAATCGCGAGATATGCAGTCTCAGGGAATATTTCCTAGAAGCCGACGTGGGGATGCATCGAGATGTGGTCGCGATGGACAAGGCCCTCACCCCGCTCTCCTTGGCTAAAGAGAACTGGCGCAAACCTGCAGTGCTTGACACTAATGACCGCAGGGAAGTATGGCAGAGTAAGGAGCTTCACGGACGCTACTTCAGTGCCCTGCATGGACTTGATGTAGACCATGCAGCGTCCGTAGCCTGGCTACGTTCTGGGGAACTCTTTGGAGAAACCGAAGGTTTTGTTTGTGCAATTATGGATGAAGTTATGATGACGAATAACTACCGGAAATTTATTGTGAAGGATGGCACGGTTGACATATGTCGGGCATGCCACCGTCCGGGCGAATCGATCCGTCACATTATCTCCGGGTGTTCTCGTCTGGCCAACGGAGAATACTTGCATAGACACAACCTTGTAGCCAGGATTATTCATCAGCAACTTGCTCTGAAATACAGCCTTGTGGAATCGGAAGTGCCGTACTATAGGTATGTGCCCGACCCAGTTCTCGAAAATGGCAATATCACACTGTATTGGGATCAATCCATCATCACTGACAGGACTATTGTAGCCAATAAGCCTGATATAGTGGTGGTGGATCGATCAGAGCGGCGCGCAATGATTGTTGACATAACGGTTCCACATGACGGGAACCTCGTGAAGGCCGAGAAAGATAAGCAAATCAAGTATCTTGACTTGGCTCGCGAGGTTGTCGACATGTGGGATGTTGACTCAGCGATCATTGTGCCGATAGTCGTATCAGCCAATGGCCTAATTGCCAAGAGCCTCGACCAACATCTGATGAGGCTCTCGTTAGGCAGCTGGATCAAGGGCTTGATTCAGAAAGCGGTACTCCTGGACACGGCTCGTATTGTTAGGAGGTTCCTTTCTCTGGGGCCCTGACCGCCGGTAGCTTGGACCCTGTTCCCGATACCGGTGGGCTACAATTTTTTATATTTTTAAATGTTTTTTTTATTTATTTTTATTTATGAGAAATATTTAAAAATGTATTAAATTTGTATATATTAATGAATAAAGGGAATAATAATAATAATACCCATTTATTATCAGGTTACAAAGACCCATAGATAAATACCTTAACCTAAATATACATACTACTATAACAACAATTCTGTTAGTATATGAAACTTAAAACTACGTTAGTATCGCTTCACTTGCACGATGTTTTGTGCGTTCGTGTGGAATTTGTCCGCGGAAGCGACGGAACACCACATCCTGCGGCCAAAAACTTTCTTCCAACACCAAATGCAGATAACACGTTGGTATGCGCACCACAAACGCCTTGAAATTGACGTTGCGGCGCGACTCCAACAGCTGCACTCTTGGCGTGTACTTCAATTTTTGGCGGACGTACTCCTCGATGTTCTCTGCCTCGGTGGTGTAGTGTAGGCGAGAGATGTACACCGGGGTGTTCGGCTTCGCGGCCAAATAACAAAAGATATTTTCGCGCACATCATCATCAAAAGCCTATAATGTTACAACTGCTGGGACACAGGCCTCCTCTCAATGAGAGGTAGCGGGCTGTAATCCACCACGCGGGCCCTGTGCGGGTTGGTAGATGTCACATGTCTTTGAATTTTTAGTTCTAAGACATATCGGTTTCCTCGCGATGTTTTCCTTCACCGTTTTTGAGGGCAGCGGTGATGAAATAATATACACAAAGTAGTGCGCCTGCTTGGGTTCGAACCAACAGCTTACTGCTCGTAAGTCGGGGCTGCCACCACTGGGCCATCGCTGCTCTCCCTCTCCCTCTTCATCGCGCATCATCATCTTCCTGCCCTTGTCTCATATTATTTGTGGTCAATGCGCAACACGTTCTTTTCTTCCATTCTCCCCTGTCATTTGTCCTTCATATCATTTGTCACACAATCCACCCACTAAAGGAGTGTCAGACTTGTACTGACTAAAACCCATACATGTTCCTTCTTAGCCCATTGTGTTCCAGGGCCACGGTATCCCTTTCGAACAGTCCCGCAGCCCTGGCAGGCATCCTCCCTGTCGGACCCCTTCCGATTTGCTGACATATCCCGGACGGACGGTGAGCTAGCCCATTACTCACCGTCCACAGGCCTGGGCCGTCTCCCGCGGCGGCTGGGACGTGAGGCTCTCTTCCTCTCACGTTCCGCCACCTCCTTCGCTATCATGACTGATTCGCAAAAGGAGGCGACTGAACTGAAGACTGGGTAAAGAAAACGACATTCTATTTTGTCCGTCAGACAGGTAATACAAAAATATTAGACACGTATTTTTGTTTTATCAAAAAATTGGAGAGTGGGGTCTCACTACGTCACAAGTAGGTATAAAAACTACCTACATGTGACGTCATGCGCCATTTCGACTCAATATATCTCCGTAATTTTATGACAACGTGAAAAAAGAAAAAATACGTGTCCAATACTTTTCAATAATCTACCCGACGGACAAAGAAAAAAAAATGTGGTCATCCCCTAATTGCGTCTCGGCGGCCAATAGCAGTGGTGACTTTCCATTGTCTATTTAAATTAATAAGCTTTGGCGCTATGATACCCGCCGTGCCTCGGAAAGCACGTTAAGCCGTTCGTCTTGCACCTGAAATCTCTCCGGTTGTGTCGAATAGACGTCCCATCGGAGAGTTATGGAAGAGAGAGTGCACACTTGTGTCTATGCATACACTTGTGCACTATAACATATACCTATTTATAGTTCAACCACGTGCATGTATGACCAGTTTCCTGTGGACCATTACCGACAAGGATTTGTTTTGATTAAGTATCGAAAGCCATTTCATCAAAGCTCATTTCTACAATGCTATATCATCGAAGAGCTTTTTAACCGTCTGGTAATTTGATCTTCGAACCAGTTCATAGAAAAGCCGCATATACGAACTCCTATGTTACCGACTTTCTCAGTCAGTGCTTGCTATCTGGGTCAGGCTTACAAAGTAAAACATAGAACACAATCCAACGTTTTAGGTAATTTGAATTCTAAACTACCCATCTCTTATCTTTTAACATAGTCGTATAATCGTATTCCTCGAACATGTGCAGAAATCTATTTAATTGCGCTCTAAATACCTAGGTACTCAATATAAACGTTACCAACAAAGTAACATAGAGTAACTACTCCCTGAGTCGTGAAATGGGAACTCGGAACTACTAGGAAGCGCACTTACTGCTTTCAATTATTCAACACACATCAACTCAACTTTTAAACGTTTTTAAATGGAAGTGGTTTGGGAAGCTTTCTGTTGGCTGGAAATACTTGTTGATTTCTTTGCTACATTACCTACATGGACAGTTTTTATTTGAGATCGGTTTACTCTTGACTGGCGTCTAGGTCAGAGATGACAAAAATAAAGTCGACGATGGTACGAGCTTACCCAGAAGAAGCCCGTTCACTCTTACTTTGAAGAGATCGGGGTTGTAAGCGTTCGGAAACACAGACGCAGGCAGAGAGTGAAGAAATGCGAGAAAGGAGAGTGTCTGATGAGATGACATGCTTCGCCGCCCCAAATACATTGGGTTAAGTGCAGAATAATGATGGCTCATGGTACATACTTACTTGTTATCACATTCACTCGGAGGGGGGGGGGTGTTCTCATGACGTGTTAAAGCGGCTCCAGTGTTAGAGAGACGGAGCTATAGAGTATGTCGTATGTCTAGCGCCAACTCTTTTCCACTCTAGAATAAGATTAAAACGTCTTTAGGACGTCATGGTATGCCACCAGGTCCTGCTTAAGCAGATCAGGTACCTATAGTCAATCGAACGGCCATCTTAACATTTTGAGAAGAAAGTAGAGCCATATACGCAAGTTAATTTGCACATTAGCATTCTCCCAATTATTGTTTAAGAGCAGTATAGTGCATCTCTCGATGGCTAATCTCAAAAACGGTAAGGATTCTTAATAAAAACAGCTCAAATCTTACAGACTTTAGGCAGAGGACCTTCACCGATGATTATGAGGTCAGTTTAAAATCTTTTGGCAACATCAGTCATTCCTATGCTCATTCTAAACATCAGTCATTCCTATGATCATTCGAAAATGTAGGTACCTACCCACTAATACCCACTTTAGGAGTTCGGATTGAGAAATAAACCAGCCCCCGTATTCACAAACGCTCGGTTTCGATTTCGATTCGGAAAGTCGTATGTCTATCTCGCTCGCTTTCGTAATGCCAAAACAAGATAGACATACGACTTATCGTATCGAAATCGAATCCGAGCGTTTGTGAATAGGGGGCCAGATTCGCCTAGTTTTACCCACCCACACAAAGTCGCCTCTGAAAGACACAAACAAGCTTATGTACGTACGTACGTTGTTACGTATGTACTTTGTTTCGGAACAAACGTATGTTTGTTCAAAAACAACGAAATACACTTAAACAAATTAGTTTCCATTTGAGACAACACATTATTCTGGGTCGGACACGCATGTGGAGCGGTGTTGGTATTCTATTGATATAGATTTTCGAGTAATCATAATATTACGCCTGTTAGACAGAGATGTACATTAGTACACTTCGCCAGCCCCCCTAGCATGACCGTTCTATCTCTATTCTACCAAGAAACGACAAGAAATCTTTTCTCTACAACTTGACATTTCTTCTGGCCGAGCATGGCGCGCCCCGTCGACTCGCGTTTCTACGAAGACATCGACAGAAATTCTTTCCATAGCAACGGGGACGTATCACGTGATGTTTATATTCCCTGAATATTATTACGTTTAGTTAACAAAAAAAAGTTGCCAATTGCACGAGTTTTTCATTTTTCGTGGGCGGGATGGTGTAGCTGCATCCTGGATCCAGGCCTGGATCTTTTTCGCGAAATTAAACCTAAATATTTTACATAACATTTCTACCTTTTGAACGTAACTCAACGCAACCACGAAACGTCTTTCTCGTATTTAGTTTTTAATAAGACTAGTTTGACATTTGTCAGAAGTAATGTTTCTACCCCCAAATGTCAAAAGAAGAGAAAATATGGTCGTCATGCTCGACGTTGTAGACTTGTGTCAACTGAAGAAAAGAAACATTTCTTTCCTACATTCTTAATATCACCATGCTTGGGAAGATAGAAATATCTGTCAAATTGTCGATTCTTCCGTAGACATAGCCTGTTTCTACGGCGGTCATGCTAGGCCGGTTACGCATCAACCGGGCACAAATCCAGACACCGTGGCTGCTACTGAGAAATTCCTGATGAAAAAAAAACTTGAGAGGTGTCAAGGGACACCCGGATGGAACGAAGTTCCTTTCACGTACATAATATCAATACATTTTAGATTTAAGTTAGTGTGCCAAAAATAAAATATTTAATTTAAGGAAGATTAATCCTTAATTCGAAGCAATACGTCTTACTTAACTGCACAACCGAATTTGTACTTTGTAGTTCGGTCACTCAAAATAATAATCACATCTATCCTTACTCACATACACACCCCAATTATACGTAATTTAAGGAAATTTCAACTTTATTTTTAAGAAATAAAGCTTACAATAGCTTACTATAGCAAAAAGTGTCGTGACAACTTTTCGTAAGAATTTTTTCCGTCTAGCCCCCTTTCACAACGCGCGATAAGGAACTTCGTTCCAAAACCCAAAAATTTTTTGCTCGACCTGTTAATCGAAACCAAGACCTCATGGTCAACAGGCGCGCTTGCGGCCGCTCGACCATAGAGACAGTCGCTGCACGGACGATGCGAGTAGAAACATCGTGTGTAATACATAAGTGCAAATAGGCCCTTACAGGAAGTTATTAACGGAGTTCCGGAGTTCGTAGATACCCCACGTCTCATCTGGGCAAACTACTTCTTTTGATAAAAGTAACTGATATCAACATTTTCTGTCATACATACATACGTACCGTCCCTACTTGATTATGGTGTACAATCAAGTACGGTACCTTTGCAGCCATCATTAGTTATCATAATGTAGTTCAGTGTTTGAATAATCTTAATTAGGTTATTTACAAACAAAAAAAATAACAGGATAATACATTTAAATAATAAAGACTGCTACATTAATCCTCGAAATAATTATACCATGACATTAATACGATTGCAGTATACACTCAGAACAGATGTTAATGAATTGTAGGTACTGAAAGCGAATAGGTAGTACATTTGGAATGAAATGTAAATAATTTGCTTTGTTCATAATGAGTATGTGATGATTAATTACCAAATAAATCATTCGTGACAATGTAGGGTAGGCAAAATTGTGATGACATTTCCATACAGATGTTACATAGAAATTAAATACTTAATCTGTCGCATTTGGACTCTTTTCCCAGCTCGAAGTAGGTTACTTACAGCACATGCTGATAAGAGTAACCTAGTGGGAACATTCCCACTACTGGGAGACAGGCCTTCTATAAAAGTATGAGAGGGAATGGGCTGTAATCCAAAACGCGGGCCCAGTGCAGGTTGGTTGATGTCACATGTCTTCGATTTTTTGGTTCTAGGATCGACCGTGTGCGCAACACCACACTGCGGTCCAAAACACAAATTACTGACATTGCTAAAAGCTGCTAAGCTGCAGTGGGACCAGGCTGGCCATGACTGCCGAAATGTCATACCCGATGAGCTGTGGGCCAAAATAGCGACTTTCTGGAGCCCTGACACAGCCAGAAGGCGTCGCGGCGGGCCTCCTAGAAGATGGCGGGACAAGCTGGACAAAACCAAAGACCAGTGGTCCACATTAGCCCTGGATCGAAAGAACTGGCAGTCTCATGGGAAGAGGCTGAGGTGATGCACTAGCACTTGGTACCTATTTACTTTCTTATTATGTAACATATAATAACCTACGCCAAGTAAAACATTGCAATCAAGCTAACACGCTTACTTATGTGTAGTTCAGGAGACCGACATGTTTATAGGCAAGGAGTTCACGGCGCAAGTTTAGTAATATTTGCTAGCATTTACGACAAGTCGTGTTAATCATAACTTTAACTAGGAAACCCTACTTGTGTGTTGTATTGAGAAGTTACAGCTTCTGTGTACCTAATGCATAGTTATCATGGTGTTGATCATTTCAGGATGAATTGAGGAGCTAGTGGTTGATTAATAATCTCAGTCGCATCTTCGAGGTTAAGTAGCTTTTACCAAGATTGGTCAATAGATACCTAAGTGACCGTCCATAATATGCCGTATCTGTATCTCGTTCTTCTCCGTATCTGCTTCGTCCTGGCTGTCAGTTGCTTTGACAGTATTTACAAATACAGGTCCGAAAGTTTGGCAACCAAAGGGGTATCATATTACCCAGTATTTGGGTCTGGGTTGTGGAGGTCCAAAAGGCAGCATGCCATGTAGTCTGACATGTATAAGCTGCATCCGTTTAGGCTGGAACCCGACCCCAACTAATTACGAAAAAGACTTGGCAGATGATGACGATTATCATTTTGCCTAGAGTCTTTAATGTGCGAAAACCCCAAAAATATCTTTGTTACACAATATTGTACTTTAAAATTCTCAATTAAAAAGCACAAATTCCAAAACCAACGTTTACAAAGTATAAAACGCAAAATCAAGAAGAAAAATCGATCCATAAATTCGGTATGATAAATATCCTTTTACATTATGATGGATAACGTTTACAACAAAAATTATAACATAGCCGAAGTCGAACGCCATCTTTGGAAAGAACGGGATGATGAATCGAGTATCAGATATGCAAACAAAATGCAGCCAATCAATTAAAACCCCTCCTGACGCTTATTACGGTAACTTGAGGATTTTCAATGGAATTTATATTTACGACAACATCACAGGGATAAGAGCAGAAGGTCAAATTCATGTTGGGTAGAAAACAATAATTATATTTAACGATTGTTTGTAAATGTGTGGACATTGTAGGCCTTATAGATTCCTAGATCCTTTGTAACTTTTTATCTTGTTCTACGTTTTGTAGTAAGCAACGACTTATTGTCGGGCCTACGATGTCCACTCATACTTGAGTGCCATCGCTGTAACATAGAAAAATTGTAAAGCCAAATGATTTTAAAAGAGTAACCATGGAGTTTCTTGCTGGTTCTTCTCCATAGGAAACGACCAACCCGAACCGAGCACCTTTTTGTCGACGTTTTACAAGTGCCCATGTAGGCCTATGTGAAATAAAAATATTTTGATTTTGATTTTGAAAATAACATACCTTCACGCCTGTAATCCTGTTTTAAGTCCCATGTAATAGGGGGTGAGCCTATTACCATCAACCGGACACAGATCCAGACTCCGTGGCTGCTTCTGAGAAAACCTGAAGAAGGAAAAACCCCAATCTTAGATACAAGGTGTTGTTTTGTATCCTCGTCAAAATTCAGTAAGTTGTCACACAAGACATAATTAATCAATTAAAATTACGGTACCTATTTAATTATTTATAAACGCAGTTTTTTTTGGAGTTTACGGTTGTCAGTATTTCATAATAAAACTCCCTTAACGTGGTTTAGGGCATAAAAAAATATGGAATAAACGTTTGAGATTGTTTGTATTTGTGGAAGCGCGTTTATATGACGTGAATTAGACGGCCCGCGTTTAAAACACGGGTGGTTCATAAATACCGATTTCTTTAAATAAGAAAAAAAAAATACCTACCCATTTTATTATTAATTCGTAACGATAATCACTAGCATAGTTACCTCCTTGAATTTGATGAGGATGCAAAACAACAGCTTGTATATATTTCTCTAACACGGGAATCGAATCCAAAACCTCATGCTCAGTAGTTGCGCTTGCGACCACTCGACCAGCGAAGGAGTCTAGTTTCCTGTAGATACTAGTATCATATCACCTTTTCCCAACTAACCATGTCGAGTAGGCTTCCAATCTAACCGGATGCCGCTGAATTAGCATTGACACATTTACATGGAACGACTGCCTATCTGAACACCACAACCCAGTTGATACTGGGTGTAACGACTTTGAAAAAGCAACTTACTCCAAAAAGTACTACAGCGCCATCTATGACACGAAGGAAGAACTAACATCAATATCCTAAATCGCGCAAGCAGAGTTTACATCGACTTATGAGTATATAGAGAAACCCGACTACAACTATCGGGCAGTTGCCCACCAGACGGTGTCACCTTGTTTCGCAGACAGAAATTTGACAGAATTTCGTTTCCCAGAAAATGTTTCACATAATATTTAGTCCCCGTATTTTTATTTCGAATATTTTTGTTTCGACTACTATTTACTTGAATGAAAAATATTTTACAGAAACACAATTCAAAGAACTTTACAATCACATTTTTTTATTTGACCAACTCATCAAACATCAGAATTATTTTTCAACGAATATTGTTTGTTCGATGTATGTTTCCATGGTATTTTATTTCAACGAAATTATTAACCTTAAATTAAAATATTGTCTTGAAAAGTCAATATGTTGTACTACTAAAGTTAGTGACAGAAACGAATGGTTGCAAAACAGACTCCACGTAGTCTTGTTTGCCCTACCCCTAGAGTGTAATTTAAGCCCGCGTAGGCGCGGATGGATGAGGCGGCCCGCGAGTTGAGGAGCAGGTGGCTTCTAAAGATCACCGCCGCGGCTGAGGCTGGCCGGCTTGCCGGCCAGCAAGCCGAAGCTGCGGTGGTGAGCGTTAATACCATCTGCGACGATAAACTTGCGTGGGGCCGCCGGAGCCCCGCAGCGCCGGAGCCGTGACAGCAACCTTGCCTGTTGCATGTTACATGCTTGCATGCATGCTGCAAGTTGCATGCTTGCTGCATGCTGCATGCAACAGGCATGGACACCATTAGTGAGAATAACAAGATTGTTTTCCTGCTTGACAATAATTTACCCGCATTATTTTTGTGAACCCGGTGTTGTAATTTTTTAGGAGGGTATGCATTTTTCAAAGGTTTGAATTTTAGAAACTGTCAGTCGATTAAAATGTTATTCTTCGTAATAAGTTTTATGTGAAACAAACAATATGTGGATAAATAATATTTGATTTGTTATTCTATGATATGAATATTCTAACATTAAACTTTATTTGAAACAAAAATCGATGATTTAAATTTCTTCAAAGTAAGTATTCTGCGTATTGATTATTCTATGAAATGATAATATGAGAAACAATTTATGTGAAACAAAATTCGATTAAACAATTAGCGATGAAACAACGCACAACCCCCACCAGACATAACACTTGTCTGGTCGGAGGATCCTCCCTCTTCTATGGAATATCGAGGAACTTTACACCCTGTTCCTCGTACCCCTAAACTGGGTAATGTACCCTTAGTAAGACAGGTCGTCACATTTTCGAACTAATACCCGTATTGGCTGTCAAAGATCTACAATTGACAGCCGGGACCTAAGTCCATCTGGGACCTAAGACCGAGTTACGAGAAGCTCGTTAAGCCATCCATTGAGGGTCACCTATCCGACCTTGGCAAGCGTTGCTTTAAATTAAAGATCAACCAGTGCGGCTGTTACTAATAACACAATCAGCCTGTGTTCCCACAGCTGGGATACAAACCAGTGCCGCAATTGTGTAGCTAACATACCTACTCATTCCCGATGATAATCATGTGATCATGGTGTGTGCAGCATTAAGAAAGAACAGAATTGAACAGTGTTAGTGTAGCTATTAATTTCATTGACGGTCGACTACTTTTCAACCTTATTACTTGGGACATAAGAGTGAGAAGGTGGCAATCTGTCAGTGAACTCGGTAGTACAGTCAGCTCCAACTAAAACTAGAAATGTTGACTTGTATGTGAGCGGGGTGAGTTTTAGTTGGAGCTGACTGTACATCATATAAATTGACAGCCCTATAAACGGCACTACAATTATTTTCCATCGAGATCTAAATCTTACATAAATATAACGAGAAACAAGACATTATGGGAAATAATAGAAATATAAGAACAGCGGTTATAACCGGTCCCTCCGTAGGCAGCGCAGACTTAGCAACGTAGCGACGTAGCACCGTAGCACCGTAGCTCGTAGTGTCGCGTAGGTGAAAGTCGGAACTGAAATCTATTTATCACTGTTTAGTAGACCCTAATTACTTAAGTCAAATTAATTTTTTACAGAGAATTTGTATTAATTCACACTAGGATTTAGTATTGTTAAAAATAAATGCACAACGATGAACGCAACGCATTTGTTTGTAACGTAGCGAACTGATCCGGAATCTCACAAAAAATACTCGTAATTCCGATTCAAATAACAAGTTCAACTGGACAATATTAGACGTATTTGTACGTATGTTTACTGCGTTCATGATTTACACTCCAAACACTTTTCCAAATACTCTATCAAATCTCACCTTTCTTCTCTTTTTTAAATACGTTTTCTTTATTTCTTTCTTTCAATGAAACGCACAGCCATGGAAAGGTAACTCTTATATTATTCCTCTATACATACATCCTACGAATCAATAGAATTCCGCCTTTATAACATTTTTGATAACTTTTCAAAAGAGTATTGCTAAGAATGAACACACTCTGCAAAAAGTTTTCCGTGAATCTCAACTTTTAGCAAAGAACTCATATTATAAGTTGTTTTTCTGTCAATTATTATCCAGCTGCCAAGTCAGTCTAATCGTCACTTACTACTGGAAAATTTCTGTGAGCTTTAGTCCTCCAATACACGTGTATACCGCCCTGACTCGCTCGGTTTCTTCTTCTCAGGGATCATCCATAAAGTATGTCACACGTCAAGGGGGGGGAGTGGGTGGACGAAGTGTGACATCTGTGATTAGGGGTGGGAGGGGTCCTATGTTTCGTGACGTCACTTTTCAATATCTTATAGATCTAAGTGTCAATCATGCCAAATATGAAGTATTAACTAAACTAAACTATTCACTAACTACTATTAACTAAACTTAAAAATATTTACAACTATCTACGTTACGGAAGAGTGGAGTGTCCTATGTAGGTATTTACTTGCTTAAAAGGACACTTCCATCACTAGCTATGTAGTACAAACCTGTTATAGAAAAATAAACTATTTGCATCTGTAAGTTTTAAATTGTTTTTGTTATTTTTTTCAAATGTTGGATTGAAGTTCCTTATTAAAAAAAAAATTGAAATAAAATTAATTTGTGAGTGCTGTTTTAAGTTATCAATTTCTAAAATGTATGTAAAATTGCAAGATATGTGACGTCACACTAGGGAGGGGGGGTGTCACGAATGTAACCAACTATGACAAGGACGGGGGAGGGGTCAAAAATCACGATATTAGTGTGGCGTACTTTATGGGTGACCGCTTAAGAGGCATATTAAAACCTACTGGCCACTGTTTTCTTTCTATTAGCGTAAGTCAAAACACATACAACTCTTTTGGTGGCTGCGTTACTTAGATATCATCATCATCTGCCTAGCCTCTTTCCATCTATGTGGGGGTCGGCTTCCAGTCCAACCGAATGCAGCTAAATACTAGTATTTTACACGGACCAACTGCTTATCGGACCTCTCAACCCAGTCAGTACCGGGTAATACGACACCCCCCTGTTAGTCAGATACAATCAAAGATAAATAAAAACATGAGCCCGAATTATACGAAAATGAAATCACGAAAAGGGGGAACATAAAAGAACCACTTCCACAAACTTAATTTAAAAAGCACGATCGTGACACCATCACTCATGGAATTTGAGAACAAATGGCATTAAATCAAAAGGCTTTTTTATTTATGTTTGCACAACAACGTGTAGGGAATCGGAGGTCCTATGGTAGGGGAGCCCAGAGATGTTTTTCAGCAAGCATATTCAGCATGAAAACTTGGTAGGGCGTGATGAAAATTATACTATGAAAGTTTCAGCTAGACTTCCTTCGGGCCCCTGGGCCCACTTTTAGTTTTTCAAAAAAGGCCAAAAACTAACAACGGGTTGTTCAGCACGTTGATTGTCATCTCATCGTACGGGGCCAGAACCAAAACAACGTAAACAGGCACAACTTATCAGATACATCGTGGCTTTCACTAAGTCTGAAAAAAAATGTACATTATAGAGGTTTTTTTTTTAAATTCTGTACAGCATGTAAGCTAGAAACAAGGACTGCATAAGACATTAAAGACACAGACAATGTCAAAGTCGCTAAACTTAATAAGTGCTGAATTTACCAAAAAAATATGTTAGAAAAAAAGTAACCAGTTTTCTGGATACGAAAGTGTGGATTTATTCACGTATAGGTATTATGGAATTCGTGTAAATGCTTTTTATGTGTATGAGAATTTGAACGAATTTCGACCTTATTGTGTTCTTTGTTGAAATACCGTACGTTATTAATAAAAATTCTGCTGTTCCAGTTTAAAAATATGAATATGTGAATGGAATGAATCGCAAATATTCGATAACAACGTGTGTACAGTACCTACACCTATCTACAAACTATAACAATGCTTATTAACAAAGTTAGTGGCAGGTACATTCACGAGCATCAATATGTTTACACTCAACTCAATGCAAAAGAGATTTTGTAGTGGAATAACAAATGCGACTTTAATATAAGTCCTGTTTCATAAAAAATAATTATGGGTTTCAAAATACTATGTTCGTTACAACATGTAATTGCAATCAATACAGGAGAAGGAAATGATTTTTAACTGACTTCCAAAAGGAGGAGGTTATCAATTCGTCTGAAGGTTTTTTCTGTATTTTCAGCGATATCTTTGCCAATTGTGAACCAATTTCGATGTTTTGTTTTTGTTTGGAAGAATATTATTCCACGGTGGTCAATGGAACTCTTGTAGTAATTTTGCGGATAGCACTACAAGAGATCGCTTGGGTGTTTATTGTTTACACAATATCATAACATATAATCACACCGTTTTATACTCGCAGATGTGTACAGTACACCCAGAATTCGTTAGTCAGGTATGTAAGTTCCATTTTATTGGGGATAAGCCCACTATGACCACCGAGCACTACCGGAGTCTGTGTTCGGTCACAGTTCCAGCCTAACCTAACTCATTTTGTAGAAGTGTCCTATAATGATTAGTATCAAGTTTATGTGACGTGCCTTAGCCTGATACATTTGGCCTGGGAGAAACTAGTTGTGCCTGAAATCCGTTTTGGCCGGTAACATTAATACAATGAAGTGCCTGTGACTGTACTCTGGTGTTTCGCGATTCATTAGCATTTATGCGCCTATGGCATCCAATCGCATAATTACCTTCTAGTTATTTCCACTGCTCGGATAGAATGAACATTGCGAATGTGTAATTTGGCAGGATTCTGGTAAATACATTCGTAATTAAACTACAGTAACGTAGGACTGTCTCGTTAGACTAATGATAGCAGTATGAAGTCCTGGTTGCAATTCCCAGGTCGAGAAAAGTTTTATTAGGTTTTTTTCCATCAGGATTTTTATGTAGCTGCCACGAAGTCTGGATTTGCGCCCGGTCATATAGTCGTCCCCAATTAAATGGGACTAAAACATTGCAGAAAAAACGCTGCGCAAGATGGTTCGGATTAATTTTTGAGACAGTCCAGGCTAAATTGTAATACGGGATGCATTTTAATCGCGCGCCATAAGTCAGGGGTTCTGCATCAATGAACGAATACAACAAAAAAATACTAATTAAAATAAATGACAATAAAACCAGCATAAATTAATGTCGTTTTCTATTGAATAATAATTAAACCATCGTAGATAATTTGTTGTTTTGAATGTGATGAAAATATGATGGCAATAATATAGTCTGAAACCTATTATGAAAATCGCAATATAGGTAATAGGGGGGCGGACTGGGTAAAGAAAACGACATTCTATTTTGTCCGTCAGACAGATAATACAAAAATATTAGACACGTATTTTTTGTTTTATCAAATTATCAAAAAAATACTTAGTTAAAACTCATTAAAGTTGGAGAGTGGGGGCTCACTACGTCACAAGTAGGTATAAAACCTACCTACATGTGACGTCATGAGCCATTTCAACTCAATATAATCTCCGTAATTTTATGACCACGTGAGAAAAGAAAAAATACGTGTCCAATACTTTTCAATAAACTACCCGACGGACAAAGACAAAAAAATGTGATCATCCCCTATTATGTAGGTTGCCGCTTTTGTAGATATATTTTTAAGTTTATTTTTCATGTGCCCTGAGCGAAAATAGAATTTAAAGTCAGGTGTCCATAAATTAGGTAGATCCATCAACAATAAAATAGTATTACGTAAGGTACAAGGCAGTTGTAGGGACGAGCCGAAACAAATGACCTACGTCTAATGAGAGCAGCCCAATTTTACGCTACATGTAAAACTCGGGATAATTCTACAGACACCCTTTTCTTCGCATTTTTATAAAAAAGACAGCAAAGCGAAAATGGTGTATGTCTCACTTTCAGAAAATTATGCATATTTCTGTAAACAAGGCACTTAGTCAAATTCATACTTGATTTTGAAACTTGTCAGTAAAACTATTTCCATAGTACATTTTTGTCCTAGATAAAAAAAAACAATTCATTCGTTTTTGACAATTTAACGCACGTTGCACAGTCTAAATCCTGCATTTGGGTTTGTACCGATAACAAGTCTTAAAAGTTAAATAAGTTTATGTTATGAATTAGAAAGTTCGTAATGTTCTGACGGGAAATCATCATTCTCTTGAAATTATCCCAATTCTCTGCAGCATATCTCCTTTCTCCATACTTGTCTATTACTCGTCATCTCAGCACTACTCAGCAGTCACCTCCATTCTTGTCATATCATCCTTCACACAGTCCATTCATCGTTTCTTTGGTCTTCCTCTACTCTTATACCTACCCATTGAAATGTATTCTCAAAACTTTCCTCCCACATTTTCGTCAGCAGTCACCTCCATTTCTAGTCCTATCATCCTTCACACAGATTCACACTTCCAAAAGATAGTTAGAAAATAGAAATTATGAGTTATACCACTTTTGCTTAGACGACGTGACGCGACAGCATGATATAACCACTGGACGATTTACCCTTGTTAGTAAACCACATCGAATTTATTTTAGGACAGACGTTTTCGTTGTTTCGCACATTAATAAAATTTAACAAAAAATCTTGATGAATTAGCGTGTGGTAATTGGCTATCTAAATTGGGGCAACAGATTCACGAGGTTGAGCCTTCAGTCGGCTATCAGGTCCTATAATGAACAAAAACCAGGACACTCTTAATGACATGATAACTATCTTTTAATTATATCACCTCAGAATATTTATCGAGCCTTTTTTTTCTATTACAACATGCAGGGTACGGAAAGACTGATTGTAGGAGATAATCACACCCGTGTCTATATTCAATTAAAAGTAATTACTTGAGTTTTAAAAATTACTTATGCAAGAATTTAAACGAAGTAAGAATCGTCAATGAACGCAAAGTTAAGAATTCAAGCAATTAGTAAACTACGACACAAAACCACAAAAGAACAAACAATAAATTAATCCAAGTGTTTGTTTTAATAAATTAATTTATTTTTAGCGTTTTTTGTGTCGGGGTTTTTTTAAATTTTCAATTTAATAGGGGGGGGTGCTATTCTGGAGATGCCTATGGCAAGTGACAAGATTTCAAATTTCGAATCGACCAGACTCGTGGAATTTGTTTATATCCCTTCATCAACCAGAAAAGAGGTGTTTATCTTCTAACGGCTGATCAGATTTTCTTGAAGCAGATTTTCTAAGAACACTTTCGATTAAGACACCTTCCAAACGAAACCAATATTATTGAAATCGGTTCATCCGTTGAGGAGCTACGGTGCCACATACAGACACACAGATTCACACGTCAAACTTGTAACACCTTTTTGGTCCCCCCGATCATAAAAAAAACGACTTTTACTCAAGTAATCACTTGGACTTTTTTTTATAACGGATGTCAGCATTCCTATTTTGCTTGCTTGCGAAGTTCCGATATTTTTCTCATTTTTTTACTGTACGTGCTGCATGCTTTTTTCAACCTGTATTCAGTAAAGTTACTCTGAAGCTCATGCTTTGTTTGAACGTCGAGTTGCAGTTATTTCAGAACAAACGTGTCAACCGACCACAGACCAGACAGAGTGACCCATAGAGATGCCCTATTGCTGCTGCTAGAGGTGGCACTATGCCCTCCATCCTGCTACGTCGGCTGTTTTGCGAGAAAATTCTAGATTCCGTTCCAGACTAGAATGTTTAGCTATGGAATTGTGTAGAAGATTCGAGAATAATTCTTCTTCCACTATCGAGCAGTGAAGAAGGTTCGAGAAAGTTGTAGAACTTTCTACATTACTTTCTATAGGTTTGATAATGCGACGAAAGAAATTCCAAGAAAGGAGGTATCTGATGAGATGACGAGTAAAAGACAATTATGGTAGATGACATGCTGCGCCAACCCCAAATAAATTGGGATAAGGGCAGGAGAGAGGATGTGACGAAACATCTAAAGTGAATGTCAGCTAACTTTTGGAGGCCACAGTACGTAGGTCGCCGCCATCTTGGTGACTTTGTTGAGTAGAGCTCATTTTACTGACCAGGGACTTAAAAACACCTTTTTTTTTTTTTTTTGCGGATGGGAAATCATCAAATGACTTCTCCCGCTCTGGGCGACCATGTTCCTTCTTCGCCCTTTGTGTTCCAGGGCCGCGGTATCTCTTTCGAACAACCCGCAGCCCTGGCAGGCATCGGCCCTTTCGGACCCCTTCCGGTTTGCTGACATCTCCTTGAGGCGCGCGTGGAACACGTACGCGCCGTCGACACGGCCTGTCGTCATGAGACGGACGGACGGTGAGCTAGCCCATTACTCACCGTCCACAAGCTCGCGGCTACGGTGGCCGGGGGCCACTGGTTGCCCCCCGACGCCCGGGGCGTCTCCCGCGGCGGCTGGGACGTGAGGTTCTCTCCCTCTCACGTTCCGCCACCTCCTTCGCTAGCATGACTGCTTCGCAGAAGGAGGCGACGGCATCCCATTCCCTCTCGCTCCGGACCATAGATTGAACCAGGGCCGGACGCGAGAGGTCGCCGCCGCCAATTGCCGCTACGAGGACACGGCGGTGCTCAGCCCAAGCGGGGCAGAGCTCCACGGTGTGCTCCACCGTGTCCTCCGGCCGATCCTCGCAATGGTAACACCCGGGCGTTTCCTCCCGCCCGATTCGGTGCAGGAACCTCCCGAAACAACCGTGTCCGGTGAGGACCTGCGTCAGGCGGAAGGTGAGGGCGCCGTGCCGCCTCTCTAGCCACTCCTCAAAGAGGGGACTTATCGCCACTATTGTGGCGTGCCCTGCACGTGGTTGCGACAGTCCCTGTCTCCATGTCGCCATGAGATCACGCCGGAGGTCTGTCCGCTGAGCGACAATTTGCCGCGGCAGCGGAGTTTCCCCCCGACGTAGTGCCTCCGCGCGCCATTCGTGCAGTCGCGTGAGGACTATCGCCTCCAGATCCCATGGCGGCAATCCGGCCAAGAGGCTCGCCGCCTCGCCGGAGATCGTACGGTATCCCCGGACCAGCCTTACGGCTACAACCTTCTGGGGCGCGTTCAGGTAATGGGCGGCTCGCCGCCTCAAAGAACGCGCCCACACCGGGGCCCCGTAAAGGGCCATGGACCGCACGACCCCCGCATAGAGCCTCCGGCAGGAGGCGTTTGGACACCTTCATAAAGGTTACAGAATTATAAGTGTTACATCTTGAATTGGTAACAGAATCAAATATGTAACACTTTTAAATGTGTAACAGATATAAAAGTGTTAACATCAACTAAAGCTGTAATTGATTATTTCAGTTACACATATTAACACTTATTAACACATAAAAAGTTACAGTTTCATTCGGTAACATTATTGTATCTGTTACATTTAAAAGTGTTTTGCTGTTAAAACTGTTTTAAAAAACAGTGTTATAAACACTTATTACGGTTACAGTTGGAGTCCCTGATACTGACGCGGGACAAAAACCATCGATAGACGCTTCTTCGCAAGCGGTGGGACAGGAGCCATAATACAAGGTGTTGTGTTGGATCCTCGTCAAATTCAAGGAGGTTACTATGCTAATGATTCTCGTTCCGAATCTATAATAAAATGGGCAGGTTTTTTTTCTTATTTACGGAAATCGGTAAGTGTGAACCACCCGTATTTTAAACGCGGGCCGTCTGATTCTCGCCCTATAACCGCGCTTCCATACATACAAACAATCTGAAACGTTTATTCAATTATTTCGTATTCCCAAACCACGTTAAGGGTGTTATTCTGAAATACTGACAAAAAAAACAACCAAAAAATCTGAGTTTATTAATAATTAACTAGGTACCGTAATTTTAATTGATTATTTATGTCTTTTGTGACAACCTCCTGAATATTGACGAGGATGCAAAAAAACACCTTGTATACTTAACTAAGCAGTTAGAACGACGACCACAGGACAGGACACAAGGTTGTTTGGATGATTTTAAACAACGCTATGTACTAGTATTGCCGAATTGTTGTCCCCACATTTAAATACTTACATGATTACCTGTCTAAGCCTTTCGGCCCATTCTGTATTTTCAATGCTCTGTGGACTCGTGTTACCTTTGTGAGAATAATGACAATTGGGCACTGGAATATTGTATGCGAATATGAAGGGAGTGGTGTGACTGTACTTAATATCGATTTGTTTGTGCTGTATTGAATACAGTAAAATAAACCTTCAACCTCGTATTTTAAGGTCGTTTTCTAGACTAAGCGAGTGCATATTCTATTCCCATTTCAACTAAATTGTTAATGTCCAAACGATGGTAGAATTCTGGACGAAATGGAAACCAAAGATTTAATAATCCTAAGTTTAGTTCAAAATTGGCTAAAAGTGAATCCATACTAATCCATACTAATATTATAAATGCGAATGTCACTCTGTTTGTTTGTATGTTTGTTTGTTTGTTACCTTTTCACGACTAAACGGCTGATCGGATCTTAATGAAATTTGGCAAGAAGATAGATTTCAACCTTGGGAAGGACATAGGCTACATATCATCACGCTACAACCAATAGGAGCGGAGCAGCAATGAAAAATGTTGCGAAAACGGGGAAAATTTGACGCAGACGAAGTTGCGCGGGACAGCTTGTTATCTATAAGAAGGCTTTCACTTTCTTTTCCACATCTCCAGAAACTCAATAAAAAAAGGTTGCATGAAAATCCGACAGCTGTAAACTTCGTCCATACTTATTGTCTAATTGCACTCGATTAAACTAACAAAATCAGGTTTAAAACTCAACAAAACAAACTTGATAGTTTAATTGCAAGTACAAGACCGTAGACGTGCAACAACGAACCAGTACAAGTACAGCGTTACAAAGTTGTGATAGTCAAGAAACAGATTAAATTCTATCGGCTACCGCAAACTTTACAAAAGATGAGAATATTCTAGATGTTGTTTTGCATCCTCGTCAAATTCAAGGAGGTTACTATGCTAATGATTCTCGACCCAAATCAATAATAAAATGAGTGTATAATTGTATTTTTTTTTCTTATTTATTTATTTCCATAAATAAGTTAAGTGTGAACCACCCGTGTTTTAAACACGGCTCGTCTGATCCGAGGACATAATCGCGCTTTCACACATAAAGGGTGTAAAACACCTCTTAACGAAGCCGAAAGGCACTGGTTCTCCCTGTCCTTGCGATATTTTTTTTGTTCTACACCATACCTGGGAACCTTCTAGTTACGGAGATATTAGGGGTCAAAGTTCCAACTTTTTGACAAGTATTTTTTCAAATACAAGTTTTTAATGTAAGATTTTTACTTTAAACACCTCCACGACCCTCGTACTATTCAATCCGTCCATCAGCGCAATGTTTTGAGTGCGTTACATTGAGTTCTACCACAAAATATGATTTTACACCCCCCAAAAAAAAGTCGTTTCCCAGCAATAATTTTTGCGTAAAGTTACTTAGTTTCATGTACAGAATGCTTGGTTGACGGCTTCGTGTTGAGGTGATTTACACGGTGTATAAATTCTAAAACGTTTATTCGATAATTTCTTATTCCCTTAACCACGTTTGAGGGGTTATTCTGATAGACTGATAACTTAAACAACCAAAATATTCAGTGTTTATTAATAATTAGGCAACAAGATACCGTTATTTAAATTAATTATTAATGGCTTTTGTGACAACCTTCTGAACTTTAACGTGACACCTTGTAGAGTGTATTATCGCAAGTATCTCTATCGAGTATAAAAAAAAAAGAAAGTAATTATGAAGAAAGAAAATATTTAATTTGAGATACGCACAGGATATACAAAATAATAAAAAAAACTAAATACATAGGTCTAAAAATAGTGTAACATTAAAATAGTGTAGATATTTTTTTTTTATAAGACATTTAAAAAATTATGTTTTTTAGTATCTTTTTAGACCTATGTATCCTGATTATGCGTATTAAGGTTCATTAAAATCGGTTAAGTCATTTCGGAAAATAAAGGACAGAAAGTTTGTATGAAATTCCATAAGGATGCCGAATAAACGGATAGTTAACCGTCTGAAAATAGCGTGTAGTCGCTCTTATTATACGTCGAATCCCATTAATTAATCACCACCGAATTTAACGGGACGTCCTTGTAATTGTTATGCGTCCAGTCGCTTAAATATCGAAATTCAGTTCCAATAATTAGCATAAAATCATTAGTCTGTCAGCATAATTTGATGGATCATATAAATTGCGATTGGCTGAAATGCTCTTCTGTGATATCGATGACAATTAGGCTTTAATTGTAACAGGCACTCGTTATCCTACTGTCCGTTAATGGTTTATTTACCGCTAGTTTTTAAGTTGGCTGGCCTGATGTTTGTTAATATGTTCTACTCATTCATAAGTACCTATATATCTAATATACTTCTAATAATGCTGAACAGCTTGTTTGTTTGTTTGCTTGAACGCGCTAATCTCAGGAACTACTGGTCTGATTTGAAAAATTATTTCAATGTTAGATGGCCCATTTATCGAGGAAGGCTATAAGGCTATATATCACGCTACGAGAAATACGAGCGGAACAGCAATGAAAAATGTTGTGAAAACGGGGAAAATTTGACGCAGACGAAGTTGCGTGGGACAGCTAGTTAAATATAAAAACCTAAATGCACAGTTCCTCGCAAATGTCACATCAGAAAGTGTCGTCGATAAAACAAACTAATTAGTACTGGGTAATACGATACCGCTAGGTAAGACTGGCTGCCAGACTTCCGGGCCAATGACTATCTGTAACGACTGCCAACGATCTACATAATTATGACAGCCCAGACGGCTTAGTGTGCTTTCCGAGGCACGGAGGAAACTCGGTATGTAAAGCTATGCTTTGGGTCCCCCCATGGCACACTTACTGAGTGGTGACCTGTTTGTCGCAGTCACGACGTGCAAGCAGTAAAGTTTTTTGTTCCGTCCTGTTTGTACTATAATTTATTTTTTTCTTGGGTTGTATAATTATTGTTTTATTTTATTTTTGTCATTTTGTATGCACGTCAAGGCCCTGCGAAAAAAAAATATCTTTCTTCTTCTTTCTAATCAGTGGTGACCCATCCACGGACCAGCCTAGGCAAGCACGGCTTAGCCTAAAGATCGACCCAAATTGTTAAAACTTATCCACGAGTTTATATAAATAATTTTAATGAGATAAAAGCGTGTATCAAAAAGATGTGTATAATTTAGGGATTTGAGAAAGACCATGTAACGACAACGATAGACGATGATGCTCTCATGGTAAAAGTGGTTTAGTTTGGAGGTTTTTCTTAAAAATGCTGTACAGTCACGTATAACAATGTGTATACACGCAGCAACTTTTAAAAAGGATTTTCTCCTACTGTATTGATAAAGGTTTTACGTTTTCATGAACATGGATTTTTTAAAGCCATACTACTTTACGAAATAGGTCTTAACGTAGAAACCATAATTTCACGAGTAAATCACTTTTCAGTTTTGCTAAGTGTATACATTATTGTTCGTGACTGTATACAGTCACACAGTGTACCTACAGAGCTTTATCCGACATTTACATGTCACAAGTTTGTTCATTGCCAGTTTCCAAACGAAATATACACTTAATATCACGCCTGTAAACCCCGAAGGGTTAGGCAGAGTTGTACCTAATAGTACACCTACACAGTCATGTTTTTTTTAAGTCCATGTAATAGGGGGCCAGCATATTGCCATCAATCAGGCACAAATCCAGAGTTTGTTACTGCCACTGAGAAATTCCTGATGAAAAACCTTCAGTTACACTTTGCTTGAGCCGGGAATCGGTCCGGACCTTCGGACCCTGTCGCATTTGCAACCACTCGACCAACGAGGCAGTAGTAACCAAATATAATTGTATATTGCAGGCAATTTGTATGATTCGGCGTTTTACAAACGGCATTTTGTAAACGGCGGCGATTAAATAGGGGATGATCCAATTTTTTTTTTCTTTGTCCGTCGGGTAGTTTATTGAAAAGTATTGGACACGTATTTTTTCTTTTTTCACGTGGTCATAAAATTACGGAGATATATATTGAGTTGAAATGGCGCATGACGTCACATGTAGGTAAGTTTTATACCTACTTGTGACGTAGTAAGCCCCCACTCTCCAACTTTAATACTTATGATGACTCATTAAAGTTATTAATAATAACTTTAATGAGTCCGGTCCCCTATTGTCTATCAAATGTTGTGGCATCTTACAAAGTGACAAGGCTTACAAACGCTCGCTGTTTTAAATTATGCCTTCGGCATATTTTAAAACAGCGAGCATTTTTAAACGGACGACGCCGTTTGTAAAACGCCGAATCATACAAATTGCTTGCGACATATTATTTATACACTTCTACATACAAAAGGAAAGATCTGTAATTTGTGTCAAGACGCCTTAAATTACGGTACTTACATTGATTATTTATGCGTGTTGCTAATTACATAACACCGAAAAGGTAATTAGTAATTACTCGCATTCCGGCTTCCTTTGTCAGGAATATTTAGCAAGGGGTCATCTCAACGCGCCTATGTGGCTTTATTTAATCTTGTATTATGTAAAAAAGCTTATCGTTCTGAATGTTAAATTATAACAATCATGCATTCATGCATCATACATGCATGCATCGAGCATTTCTTTTTTGGGTGTTACCGTCAGCCCCCCTAGCATGACCGTTCTATCTCTATTCTACCAAGAAACGACAAGAAATCTTTTCTTTACAACTTGTCATTTCTTCTGGCCGAGCATGGCGCGCACCGTCGACTCGCGTTTCTACGAAGACATAGACAGAAATTCTTTCCATAGCAACGGGGACGTTGCTAGTTAACAAAAAAAAGTTGCCAATTGCACGAGTTTTTTATTTTTCGTGGGCGGGGTGGTGTTGCTGCATCCTGGATACAGGCCTGGCTCTTTTTCGCGAAATTAAACCTAAATATTTTACATAACATTTCAACCTTTTGAACGTAACTCAACGCAACCACGAAACGTATTTCTCGTATTTAGTTTTTATAGACTAGTTCGACATTTGTCAGAAGTAATGTTTCTACCCCCAAATGTCAAAAGAAGAGAAAATATGGTCGTCATGCTCGACGTTGTAGACTTGTGTCGACTGAAGAAAAGAAACATTTCTTTTCTACATTCTTAATATCGCCATGCTCGGGACGATAGAAATATCTGTCAAATTGTCGATTCTTCCGTAGACATAGCTCGTTTCTACGGCGATCATGCTAGGCCGGCAGGAATTTTAAATTTTTGCTTGGTTAAGGGCCCAGTGGTGGCAGCCCCGACTTACAAGCAGTAAGCCGTGGGTTCGAACCCAGGCAGGCGCATTACTTTGTGTAATTTACTTCATTACCGCTACTCTCAAAACGGTAAATGAAAACATCGTGAGGAAACCGGCATGTCCTAGAACTAAAAATTCGAAGACATGTGACATCTACCAACCCGCGCTGGGCCCGCGTGGTGGATTACAGCCCATTCCCTGCCATAGAGAGGAGGCCTGTGTCCCAGCAGTGGGAACATTATAGACTGATTATGATGATGAAGGATTTTTATATTTGTGCGTGGTTAAATCCCATATTATCTTGTCTCCCATACTTGGAATTTCTCTTTCTCTTTCTGTATCATGGGTGAGTTTACAAACATTTAAACTCACGTACACAAACAGCGAGACTCGGAACCTCTAGGCCCTAAAAATATTTCTTCCGTGCGGTGATCGAACCCGCGACATGCAGCGTAGCAGCTAATCGCTAAGTCACTGTGCCAACCGTGCCGTAAAATCGTGTAAAAGTAATTTAGTTTAGTAAGTTAGGCTAAATAAAGAAGGGACTGGTATAAACAAAATAATCGCGATAATACTTTAATTTCGCATAAAAATCATTCGTAGGTAATATAAAATTCTATTATAAGACTTCGGGACCGTAAAGCCGTTATGAAAATAAAATTACTCTCTTTCTTTGCTCGGTGGTCCTTTTTTCTCTATGGTAAGATGGCTGATAGAGAAAATCTTGTCTTTAAATATTTGAGCTACCCGGCGGCGATCGTAGGATGTTTGTAATGCAATTTCTTATATTTAATTTGAACTTAAGGTAGATAAGTAATATAAGTATATACCAGGAATGAGACGAAAGCGTAGCTAGGTTTCAATTTCACGATATGGGAGGAGGGTAATGTAAAGGATGGCGTCTCTGATGCGCCGCATACGGAGCAGCCCTAACAGCTTTCTGCAGCTCATTGTTGGGAGTATGGACATGGAGTGCTCCTTTTTTTTTACGGATCGGAAATCGTCAAATCTCCCTCTCTGGGCGGAGCGGGAGGGAGTGTCAGACTTGTACTGACTAAAACCCATCCATGTTCTTTCTTAGCCCTTTGTGTTCCAGGGCCACAGTATCTTTTTCGAACAGTCCCGCAGCTCTGGCAGGCAACGGCCCTCTCGGACCCCTCCCGGTTTGCTGACATCTCTTTGAGGCGAGCGTGGAACACGAGCACGCCGTCAACACGGCGTGTCGTCATAAGACGGACGGACGGTGAGCTAGCCTATTACTCACCGTCCACAGGCCCGCACCTACGGTGGTCGGGGACCAGTCCCCGACGCCCGGGGCGTCTACATGGAGTGCTCCTTCATGGAGCATTGGACAACGTGTACAAGTAATGCGGTCCTAACCCAATGTTTCCATTAAAGAGTATCTATTTTTTATCAATGTTGTATTTTGTTTTGCTGGTTCGTATTTATATTATTTTAAAAATGTGTATGGATGGTTATTATGTACATTATCTGAAATAAAATGAATTGAATTGAATGTGTTCATCAGCTTATATTATGTATGTTTATTTCTTTGTGGCGTTCTAGAGACCAAACGAGGGGGCCGATTTTGATTATTCTTCCGTCAGTAGTTTCGTCTTAACCTTGCGAGTGTCATTAATTTGTAATCAAAATTCAATCTGCCGACAACCAGACGCGAAATACTAAAAACTTGAGAGGTGTCAAGGGACACCCGGATGGAACGAAGTTCCTTTCACGTACATAATATCAATACATTTTAGATTTAAGTTAGTGTGCGAAAAATAAAATATTTAATTTAAGGAAGATTAATCCTTAATTCGAAGCAATACGTCTCACTTAACTGCACAACCGAATTTGTACTTTGCAGTTCGGTCACTCAAAATAATAATCATATCTATCCTTACTCACATACACACCCCAATTGTACGTAATTTAAGGAAATTTCAACTTTATTTTAAAGAAATAAAGCTTACAATAGCTTACTACAGCAAAAAGTGTCGTGACAACTTTTCGTAAGAATTTTTTCCGTCTAGCCCTCTTTCACAACGCGCGATAAGGAACTTCGTTCCAAAAAATAAAAAGTTGCCGAACTATGTTAAGTGAAGTATCATTGAAGTGTTTGAAAATCGTACTAGTAGGTTTTTCAAATATTTTTTTCACCGACTTTCAAGTTTTATTTGATTGGGTTCACACGCACATCTCTTCATATAAAAGACACAGTCATATTCAAGATGTTTGCTTGGACACAAAACCAAACTGTTTGACTGACTCTCGAATGGCTGCCAGAAATAACAGAGACGCGGACGAATTGAACGCAGCTATTTTTGGAGATTAGATTTTTTTTCTTTTAGGTACAACACCTAAAAGAAAAAAAATCTAGTCTGTCGATTCTTGTCTTAAGTTTTGTGATATTTTTGGTCTCGGGATATTTTATTAAACATAAATAAATATGTCCGAACGTTATTCCAAATGTCTAGTTTTTGGTCAGGACCTTTCAAATTAAGAAATGCTTTTTTTTATTTGCGATGGGTTTGCTCTTGACTCTAATCTAGGTCAGAGATGACAGAGACAAATTCGACGAAGGTACGAGCTTACCCAGAAGAAGCCTGTTCACTCTAACTTTGAAGTTTACTGAGTTCGGAAACACAGACGCAGGCAAAGACTTCCACTCCTTTGTTGTGCGTATTATGAAAAACGTTTGAAAACGCTTAGTGCGAATTATGGTGGAATAGCAATAAGGTAGAGATGGTAACTAGCATTGCGTCTAGATGTTCGATGGTAGAAGGGGGCCGGTGGGATGAGGTCGTGAAGTTCTTGGGCACACTCACCGAAGTACAGCCTGTAGAAGACCGACAAGCAGCCAACCTTGCGGCGATGAGTCAAGCTGTGAAGCTTGGCATCCACCTATGAAATACTATGTACATTTAATTAAATACTACATTTTATGAAGTCATCTGTTGAGTGTCCTAATTGGCTATCATAAGTACTTATGCACTGATGGTGCCGGTCTTTACAATGCGAGTTTGCAAAAAAAACTCACTCTTTTTCTAAAAACATTTAATTACGAGTCCATGTTATACCCCGCATTGTTTTTATACAGACAAACCTTTTCACACGTTCCAATTTACTGAGACCCGAGAGGCGCGATGTAATATATGAACCCGTTATATAATTGTCATTTAAATTGAACCACAATGCGGTCCGCAAATTGTGGGTTAATTTACTTTTGTTAAGCCACCAGATTGATTTAACTTTGTTGATGATTATTGCCGTGTGGCTGAACAGAGGTTGGAACTTGTTCATTCAGATTTAATGCGGTAAAACCATTTATTCCGCGAAGGTATCTAAACAACCTTGTTTTAGTTAACACCAATTAAACAATAAAAAATCTACGACCATGTTGCTCTTAAAAATAGGGCGTCTTCGATGGCAGCACTGAGGAGATGTCTCTCTCTAAACATAACGTAAAAACTTCCTTGTCAGGAACAACCGCTAATTTGCGGTCATTTACTTATTAAAAGAGGGTATTCTATTGTCAACTTTTTTGACAAATTGGTATTCGGAGGATTCATTCGTTAATGAGCTATCAAAACAGTATCAATTAAATGTTTAGAGTGGAGTACATTTTTCATAATTAATTGTTTTTGGTAACAAGTCAGAAACTTTCATTAAAATCGAAGACCCGACACAGCTCGGTAACCATCCTTTTTGACCCCTAATTAACTGGAATTAATTTGTTGTTAATGATCTCTAGTTTGTATAACCCGTCGTCGTCTGCCTAGCCTTTTCCCATACTTTGTTGGGGTCGGCTTCCAGTCTAAACGGATGCAACTGAGTATCAGTATTTTACATGAAGCGACTGCCTATCTGACCTCCACAACCCAGTGACTGGGTAATACGATACCCCTTGGTAAGACTGGATGTCAGACTTTCGGCTTCTGACTACTCGTAACGACTGCAAAGATCTACAAATTACAGCCGGGACCAACGGCTTAACGTGCTTTTAAAGGCACAGAGGAAACTCGGTATTATGTAAAGATGGTCACCCATCAACGGACCAACCTCGGCAAGCACGGCTTAACCAGTAAGATCGACTCATGCGGCTGATATTATCTAGCCTCGAGCTCCTCTAGTTGGTATAACCTCTTTCAAGGAATAGGTCGACTTAGCCAGTAACCCTGTATACTAAATAATTGTACCCAGATTAAACACAACCCAATCATAAATACATTTATTTCACGAAACACATAATTTCGCCATTTATTATGCAAAACGAATGTTTACATGAACAATTTTATTTATTAGTCCTGAACGAATAACCCTGTCCGTGCCGGTTGTTATGAAGTTAATTAACAGTTCAAACATCACAGTGGCTGTGATTTATTCGTGTCGATATAGGGTTAACTCTCGAGTGACGATTACAGATGGCACCAGTTTAAAAAAAAAAACAGAGGTTAAATAATAATAATTTTGCAGTCATTATGCCGATAGGCGTGTCAGCCGATGGCTGAATTGACAAAATCTTCGACCAACATCTGAGGAGTCTTTCGCTTGGCAGCTTGATCAAGGGCTTGATTCAGAAAGCAGTACCTACGAGTACTTCTGGACACGGCGCGTATTGTTAGGAGGTTCCCTGTTCCCGATGCATGCCGGTGGGCTACTATTTTTTATATTTTTAAATGTTTTTTTATTTATATAATTTTGTAAAAAACATTGAAAAATGTAAATTATATATTTGTCGTAGTGAGGTGATTTTATTTCGTTAGACACGGTCTTCATGTGGGCAGAACATGGGTTTCGTGCTATGAAAACACACACTACAAAGTCAAAAGTCATTTATTCAAACTAGGCTGATAATCAGCACCTTTTGAATGCCAAATTACAAGAGACAGTCCCCCAAAACGCCCGCCCTTCGCCACTTCCTAGTGTTTTAGCTGGGAAGAAGAAGTGGCGGAACAAACTCCCCAGCAACACATCTGTCTGTTAGGTTAGAAGAACCAGATTCTATACACAAAGTACACTGCTTTTATCGAACTAACAAATTACTTGAAATTACAATCCAACACAGTAACACTAGGCACAATGAATCGGGTTACAGTTTCGGGACGTCTTGACTCCGCCGCGATCAGACACTGACTGTCCTCCTCGCCGCGAGCTCGAAACATCACGACTCTGTAGTAAGCGCGCTTAGGTGCGGGTAGACTGGTAAGTAGTTCGCCTTTGGCGCGCTTTCGATTCATGTCCGTACTAATGACTGTCTCCGACATATTTATAGATGATTAAAAAAAATTTTAAATTAAAAATTAGTTTCCTTGAAATAACTGTACTACATTTATTCTATGAAATAGTGAGTGGGTATTCTATGAATAGTGTATTAGTTATGTTAATACCTACGATGATGGCACTTGAGATTTTTTTTTGTTATTTAACAACAAAAAAAAACTCAAGTGCCATAATAATATTACATCCCAGAAATTGCTGGGATGTAATATTATTATGACTTAGCTTTGTTCTGATAACGAAGATTGTTTCTAAAAAAAACATCTTGACTTTTCACCCGTTCAAACTAATTTTTAAAATACTAGGAGCGCTTATATTCATAAAAAGAAATATACAATATGAATACTTTTCAACTAATATGCATATTTTATCTCAATTTCTGTCCAACCATTTACAAAAGGGATTTATTAAATAAGAAAATGCTTACAGCTTACTTATCTGTAAAGATGTTATCTCAAAAGACCCTCATGAAAATATTAGAAACATGTGTATGGAATGTAAATTCGGGACATTTTACCCCTTTTTTAAAGGGTCGATTAAACACTGGATATTTGGTCTCCTTTGCGAAAAATCCTATTTATTTGTGACTTCTGTTGTTCTCTGGATGCTTACGACAAAATCATGCATGTAATCATGTTTGATGTCAAAGAGATTTATCTGGCCTCTAATATATTTGTTTGTTTTCACTTAAACTTATGTAGTATCATTATACATCTTAGTATCTTCTATGGATAAAAAATTTTGATGCTGCATTTTGATAAACACTAAAATTTTGCATGCTTTGTTGTATCTCAGCTGAACATGTTTTGAACACCATTTTATGCAACTGTTACGTTATAGACGATCTTTTAATACGAGTGCCATTTTTCGGTACAAGCGTAGCGCGTACCGAAATAGGTGGGCACGAGTTAATAAAAGACCAATAACGTACAGTTGAATACAAGATTTTATCTACGAAGAAAGGAATAAAACACAGATATAAACAAATAAGTATTTTTAATAAAAACTTAACTACACACTGACTATTGTTTATTTATATGTAGTCTTTATCACTATCACTACATAGTATAAAACAAAGTCGCTTTCTCTGTCCCTATATCCCTATGTCCCTTTGTATGCTTAAATCTTTAAAACTACGCAACGGATTTTGATGCGGTTTTTTTTTAATAGATAGAGAGATTGAAGAGGAAGGTTTATATGTATAATAACATCCATTTAAAAGTGGAGAAATACTGTTATTTTTGAGGTTTCTAATATGATGTCGTAAATAATTACATTTTCTCCGCTTACATTGCAAACGCAGGCTGAACCCTACCAGATTTATCAAAATAATGTACTAAGTATTGTACACATTGAAAAGGTCTACAGAAAAATCCGCGATGGTATATGTCGATCTCTTATGGATATCCCACAATAACATTTTTTTGTCATTTACTTTTTACGACAAATAATGGCTGATTTTCGAAGCGATTTTAACCAATACAGCATTAAGCCTTATCCAATTAAATACCTTAAATACATTGTTGATTTAATATAGATCTATATGGCTCTTTACAGCATATGATTTAAATGAATATTTTCGAAGATGTTACAGATTTAAAAATTGCGGGACGTAGCGTTGGCGACGGTACCGGCCGGCCGGGGCGGGATGTTTGTATTGTCTAATGACAAGAAACCTGTGAACGTTGTATATAAAGACATTCTGTAATATATGAATTGTTGTATTATTAAAATAAATAGGTAAAAATGTAAAAAGTAAATAAGTAAAAATGTAGTGCATGAATTTAGATATTCCAAAGATAGCAGGAAATCTTCATGGTATAGGGAAAGGGGAATTGTTTTACTCCAAATTAACGAAATAACGCGTGCGGGCCACGGGCAGTAATGAATAAATCAAAACTACTGGATCGATTTTAATCATTTTTTCAGTGAGTGACATAGGCTATATATTTTTCTTCCAACTACGCAGTAATTGTATAATTAATCACTACAAAACCGATCACAAAGGATGTCTTTTTTGCTTAGAACCAAAACAGTGCAGAAATGTTGTCATTACTGCACTGTTTTCATTACTGCACTGTTTTTTATGTTTTATCTATACGAGTATATATAATAGTATATTGTGTATTATGGGCGGTAAGTAAGGAATTACGATCGAGGCTCTAGTACAAGCCCGAAGTCGAAGACTGAGGGCTTTCTGAGCCGAGGTTCGTAAGTCCCGTACCGCCCGTGAAACATACAATGTTTTTCATCACATTTGCGAGTTAATAATTATGAATATACACTAATCAGCACAAATATTATTACGAAATACGTGAACTGATTTTTAAGCGGATGGCGGGCTGTTTGCCCACACCACAGATTATACAAATGTTTTGTTCAGAAACGTTAAGGGCAAATACTTACACTTACTTGCACTCGTGTTAATTTAGTGCCCTCGCATACGCTCGGGCACCAACATAACACTCGTGCATTAATAACTCACTTTGTGCTCGATGCAACAATCTACTATTTCTTCCAACTACGCAGTAATGGTATCATTATTCACTACAAAACCGATCACAAAGGATGTCTTTTTTGCTTAGAACCAAAACTGTTTTTTATGTTTTATCTATATTTTGGTCACGGCATCACGCGTGAACGGCTGGACGGATTTCGCAATTTTTTTTTTCATCCCATCTATTCGAAAAGGACGACTTGGTTCGCCTTTAAATGCACCCAAAGGTAGTGTTTTCTCTATGGAACTTTTAGCGGGCAGTAATGAGTTTTTATTCCTCTTTATTTCAAAAAGTGCGCTTTTTGAATTTGGAACATCTTAGTGTTCAGCGCCAAAGAAATCGAACGCAAATATTGTTTGAATAAAGACTGGCTGGTACGACGGCCCATAGTCGCGCCGCCAGTTGAATAACAATAAATTTTCATAATTGCAAAAATGTCTCAAATGTTAATATAAGTTTTTAGTTGTTTTATTATTAGATACCATTTAATTTCATTTTAGTTGTACCTATGTTTTATTAAATAATAATATTACAATAGAATACGAGGCGCCTGTTTTCTCATAGTGGGTGATGAAAAGCAGAGTGTATCACTCGGGCGAAAATATAATTTTGGCTCGGGCGACGTACTTTGAATCCCTCGCTACGTTCAGGATTCTACTAAAGAAAGTATAACATTGTCTCGCTTTCTATAGACTTCCCGAACAATGAGAGATCCGCATAAACTGGTTTTGTCTAGCTTGATTGGTTGCGTACTACCGAACTCGTTGCCACTAAAATTCTCGTTAACAAGATGCAAATGGTCGACAGCGCTTCTCGCTGCATTCCTGCGGATTGAGAGAATTGGGCCGACAGACGCAACTCGTCTCAGACTACCCAAGTTTCACGCTACCAGAGCAGACACGACGTCTGAATTCAATTCACTACTCCAGGTACAAATTAGAGAAGAATCTAGAACGTGAACCAGATTGAAATAGTTCTAAGTTCTAGAGAGTTCTCGTCGCCCGGTGGACCGTCTTTTGTCCTTGTAAATGTAATGTAAACGCAATTCGGAAAGGCACGAGTGCAATATGATAGACAATTTTCATTTGTTGAAGCAGTAGAATATTGCGTTTTATAATGGCAAGAATAATGTTCTATTGGTTTTCAAGCAATATAAGGTAAGATTTAGGCACATAGGTAAAAAAAAAACTCGTTCGGGCATTGTTGCTGGGTATTTACAATCAAAATTTCTCATCAAAAAATGTAAAAACTAGTGGACCACCGCCGTCGGGAGTAGGGTCCAAGCTACCCGTGGTTAGTACTCTAGAGATGGGAACCCCCTCACAATGCGAGCCCTATCGCGGAGTACTGCCTTCTGAATCAGGGGGTCTACTCTCTAAGTCCGTCTACGAAAATACGGGTCCGTCCGTTAATAGCTTTATACTTCTAAATGAACCCTACTCCCTAATATTTTCGGATTCATGAGTTTTGAAAACACATCGCGAGTCAGGACAACTGTCCAATTTTGTTGTCATTAATTTTTAGTTCGCACCCCTAATGAATCTTATGTCCGTAAGTGACACGGAGTAGGAAACAACCGTAACTTCGGCCGAAACTACGGATTTCGTGCTTAGAGAGTAGACCCCCTGGCCCTTGATCCTCGAAGGAGAACCTCGTTCGTGTAACGTCAATCGGCACAATGATTAGATAGTCCAGCTCACATTCCACGTGTCGAGCAACCTCGTGCTGTTATACTGTTATTACTTAAAAATATATATCTTAAATTTTCTAGGTTTATGCATGCGTAGGATTTGAATTGACACTCCCGGCCTTTTTTTTCTTTCTATTCATCTTGCAATCGGTTGGAAACTTAAACAGATTTTTTGTGCGGTTATTGACTGTTGAGGTCCATTCTTCCAATGAAAAATCTGCCTCAGCTCCCGGCTTTTTGGTGTAAATATATTCCACTAACCCTGAGGCATAGATTCTGCATACATAGTGTTTACTGACCCATTTCAACGAATGTCCTAAAATTTTTGGGTATACATAGCCCTTTATTCGCGTCATACCACGTCCGACTTTTTCTCTCTTCAAAACGTAGGGGAAAGGTGTACGAGACGATCCGTTGAGGAGAGATGATCCTTTTTTATTGCAACGAAACTATTAGCGGCATCTAGTTGTTTGCAATGGTAAAACGTAGTCCTCGATATTCCCAAGTCACAGTAAATCTTAATGGCGTCGTAAGTGACAACCAATTTTTTTTTTTAAATAAATAAAAAATTACGTGACATTGATCTAAGGTAAGGTTGACTTTAAGTTTATGCCAAATGTGATCTAGGTAGTTTATTGAGAAGGGTGTTATATTATTACCTTTGTTTATTGCTCTATTTTGTTTTTTTAATTGCGTGTTAATAGTTGAAAAGATATAGATTATGATAACGAACATTTAGTAAAAAAGTTGATGTTGGGGCGAGATGATTCTGTTACTGGTGTACAAGATGATCCCTGCGCATCATCTTGTACACCATCTTTAACCATTTGTATGTTAATAGATTACGTTTTAATTTATTTATTTTTTCTATGAAATTGACATAACAAAATGACATTTAATAGCCTACATTATAGACAAAATTTAAGTAGACTTCTATTCGTTCATTTATCCACTTCAATTAATAACAAAAAATAATCGCTGGATTCTGTAAAGAAATGGTGTGCCATATAAACAGCAAGTAAACAGTATGGAGTGCCTGTTATGTCACTAAAAAGGGCATAAACAAAGTGGCTGGTGGTGCAATAAAATATTTAGGTGGAAAAAAAACAGTTTTTACGACAGAACAGGAAATTGAGCTAGTGAAGCACATTCAAAATATGGAGACGAGGATGTATGGATTAACGCGGCAAGATGTCTTAACGTTGGCATATTATCAACATGCAGTTAAAAACAATAACACCCCTTTCCACAGAGAAAAAGTTGGATATGATTGGCTGAGAGGTTTCCGTCAGCGCATCCAGATATAGCCCTTCGTGCTCCTGAACCCACTTCAATTGCTCGAGCACGGGCGTTTAACAAACTTGTGGTGGGCAGGTTTTATTCCGTGTAAAAATCCATTCAAGAGACGAGAAACCATCCATGCCATCGAATCTATAACGTTGACGAGATGTGCGTTTCTATGGTACCCACCAAAAGATCAAAGTTTTATTTGGTTTGCAAGAACTGGACGCAAACAGGTAGCACGAGTTACATCATAGCAGTGCTGTAATTTTTATGTCTTCTTCTGGAACTTTTGTTGCAACCATGTTTATTTTTCGAAGGATTCGAATGAAGATATAACTAATGGATGGTATATAGTAAACTCTGATAAGTTATTGTTTATTTAAACCTACCAAAACCTAGGGCATTCCCAAAAGAGGGGCAACATGATCCCCATGATCATCTTGCCCCTACCATATGGATCATCTTGGACACCGGGGTGTACTAGATGATTCTTTGGTAGCGTTTTAAAAAATGTGAATTATAATATTATGAGATCAAAAAAAATTACATTTTGAGTATGAAAACAGGTAGACAGATAAATTTACTACGAATAAACGCTTTCACATCGGCATTAAGTTGATTGTCTTTCAAACTACAAGCATTCTCCCTTATGTGAATCATCTCGTACAGCTTTCCCCTACTGTTACGCCGCTTTACGAGAACATTCTAGGACTACGGTCGAGTCTAGAATGTTCCACGATGGAAGTGTCTAGAAAGTTCGAGAAAGTTCTGGACCTTTCTGGAACCTTCTAGAAGGATTGGTTCCACTATAGAGCCATCTAGAAGGTTCGGGAAGGTTGTAGAACTTTCTCGAAGGATGGGTTCCCCTTAAGGAACTACCTAGACATTGACGGAAGTTGTGGAAGTTTCTCGAAGGTGGGTCGGCCGTATAAATAGGCGACGGGTTAGCGGAAGGAGTTAGTCTGATTTTGGCTACGAAACGAAGCGATCGAAGTGAACGACTAGTGCGATATCTAAGTGATTAGTGATAAATTCTGTAATTGTGATTAAGTTTAAGTGTTTGTGAAGTGTTTTAACTGTTTTAAGTTAATTAAAGATTTTTAGTGTTTATTTGGTAGTGTGTTAATTTGTCCTATACCCAGCTCGTAACAATTGGTGTCAGAAGTGAGGATAAATTATGCCAATTCTACCAAAAGACGATATAGACGGTGTCCGCACTAGAAGTCATCGACAGCAAGATATGGACCAAAGGAGGTTTGGAGATTCTCCGACACAGACACCGGCTGGTGCCCAGCCTACGTCGGAGCCAGTCGCTGGCTCATCCGGAGTTTCTCCAGCATCTGCGGCGCCAGACTTGACTGTTTTAATGGCACTACTGCAGGACCAGGCTCGCCGTCAAGAGGAGCAGGCTCGACGTCAAGAGGAGCATGCTCGCCAGTTGCAACGAGATAAGGAGGAGCAGGCTCGCCGTCAAGAGGAGCAAGCTCACCGGTTGGAGGAGCAGTTACAGCGAGATAAAGAGGAGCAGGTCCGAGGACAGATGCTCCTGATAAAAGATCTTCACGCAACCTTTGGCAAAGATCTTAAGGTGATGAAGGAACATGTCCACCAGCTTGAGAATCGTATCTCGGAGGCCGAGGTTCAGATTGCTGGAGTGAAGAAGGCCTTAGGTGAACTTAAGGCTGGAGATGGAACTGTGGTTTCCGTGGTTGCTGCACCTTCAGCACGTGGGTTTAAAGTGCCTACATTCGACGGAACATCTTCGTGGTCGGCCTATAAAATCAAATTTGAGGCCGTTATGAAGGCGAATGGCTGGACCAAAGCGCAAGCCATGACCGCGCTCACCTTGGGCCTCCGAGACCAGGCCCTAAACATCCTTGAGGCGCTCGGCAAGGATGTGACCTACGAGCAGCTGCTGGAGGCTTTAGAGTCCAGATACGGCGATGCGCACCTGGAGCACGTATTCCGAGCTAAGTTGAAGGATCGCGTTCAACGCAGTGCCGAGAATCTGCAGCAGTGGGCCCTGGAAGTTGAAAAGCTGGTCCGCAAAGCATACCAGTCTGTTCCTGTACTTATCAATGGGAATCTGGTACAGGCTTTCGTCGACGGAATACGCGACTTGGAAGTTAGAGCCGCTGTGAAACTTGGGCATCATGAGACGTTGAAAGACGCCTTGGCCCATGCCTTAGAAGTAGAGGCAGTGAGGCAAGACCACCGAACACACCGCATCAGGGAGGTTGTGGCATCACCTGTACGCGACCGTCCGCAAGGGTTATAGCCCTAGGTGTTACACTGGTAGAGAAAGGGATCATCTTCAGTCAAGATGTCCGAAGAAAATTGAGGTAACACCTGTGCGCCAGCGCCCGCAAGGATACACCCCTAGGTGTTACACCTGTGGAGAAAGGGGTCATCTACGGTCAAGCTGTCCTAAGCGAAGCATGTCGAGAGAGGATCATTCCCAGCAGTTAAAGGAGGCTGATATGACTATCCAGCACCGGTGGAGAACTCACAATAATAAAGACGCACTGTCAAGAAGATCTTGGCGAGAAGACTGTACGCACAGTTCCAGGCAAGAAACTAAAGCAGTAGTGCCCGTGAGGATGCTCAGAGCGGATCTCAGCGATACGTGGAAGGAAACCATACAGCATGCTCAGCAAAATGACTTGGACATCAAACCGATTTTCGAGTGGATCAAAGCTGTTGGTCATAAACCTAAGTGGAGTGATGTGGCAGGGATGAGTTCCATCACTAAGAGTTATTGGGCCCAATGGAACAGCTTGGTTATCCAGGATGAAGTCTTGTGCCGTAAATGGGAAAACGCTCGAGGGGACAGGTGTCATCTACAAATGGTTGTCCCTAAAGCTAAAGTACCGGATGTTCTACGGCTATATCATGATGGATGTTCAGGCGGACATATGGGGGTAAAACGGACTCTACTGAAGATCCGAGAGCGGTTTTACTGGATCCACTGTCGAGAAGATGTGGAGGACTGGGGTCGCAAATGTACCACTTGTGCGGCTGTGAAAGGACCCCAAACACGCAGCAGAGGTGCATTAAAACTGTACAACGTTTGAGCCCCCTGGGAACAGATAGCACTCGACGTTGCGGGACCATTTCCGGAAAGTGAAAGCGGGAGCAAGTACTACATGGTTGTCATGGATTACTTCACCAAGTGGCCAGAAGTGTTTGCCATTCCTAACCAAGAAGCTACAACAGTCGCAGATAAATTGGTTCAGGAAGTTTTCTGTCGTTTTGGAGTACCCTTGGAAATTCATAGTGATCAAGGAAGGAATTTTGAATCACAAGTATTTCAGGAGACTTGCCGATTGATGGGTACCCACAAAACCAGAACCACCTCTTACCACCCACAATCTGATGGAATGGTGGAACGTTTCAACCAAACGTTGGAAAGATATTTGGCAAAAGTCGTGGAAAACAGGCAAAGGGATTGGGACAAGCACATACAGCCGTTTCTTTTGTCCTACCGTAGTGCAGTCCACGAAAGTACGACTGTGACACCAGCCTTCGCGAACTTTGGAAGGGAATTACGGTTGCCAGCAGATTTAATCACTGGAACTGCTCCTGATGCTCCACGCAGTGTAACCGATTATGCAAGTGACTTGCGTAACAAGTTGAATGACGTGTATGAGCATATCAGACAATCCGGCCAACAAATGTCTGAGAGGATGAAGACCCGTTATGACCGGAAGGCAAACAGTAGAGGGTTCGACGTGAATTCACTGGTGTGGCTGCATAACCCAGTGCGTAGCAAGGGGAAGTCTCCGAAATTGCAAGCAAAATGGGATGGACCATACCGAGTCGTGACCAGAATCAACGATGTCACCTATCGGATACAGAAGGGTCCACGAGGTGCGCCTAAGATCGTACATGTAGACCGATTAGCGCGATACTACGGGACTAATGATGCTCGGGACGAGCATGTCTAAGGAGGGAGCAGTGTTACGCCGACTGCTTTACGAGAACATTCTAGGACTACGGTCGAGTCTAGAATGTTCCACGATGGAAGTGTCTAGAAAGTTCGAGAAAGTTCTGGACCTTTCTGGAACCTTCTAGAAGGATTGGTTCCACTATAGAGCCATCTAGAAGGTTCGGGAAGGTTGTAGAACTTTCTCGAAGGATGGGTTCCCCCTAAGGAACTACCTAGACATTGACGGAAGTTGTGGAAGTTTCTCGAAAGTGGGTCGGCCGTATAAATAGGCGACGGGTTAGCGGAAGGAGTTAGTCTGATTTTGGCTACGAAACGAAGCGATCGAAGTGAACGACTAGTGCGATATCTAAGTGATTAGTGATAAATTCTGTAATTGTGATTATGTTTAAGTGTTTGTGAAGTGTTTTAACTGTTTAAAGTTAATTAAAGATTTTTAGTGTTTATTTGGTAGTGTGTTAATTTGTCCTATACCCAGCTCGTAACAGTACTTATACCGAGTAAAATAGTCTGAGGGTCTTTTGAAGGGAAACTTCTTATGCGACTTCCAACATAACGCTACCATGGATGGGGAATAGGAAGAGACAGAGCGAGAGTGAATGCGTGGCAATCGAACGCATATAGTACGCGTGTAGTATTAAGAAGTTTCACTTATTCCGCGCGGAAGGACTCCACGCACTATTTTTTTTAGTATTTTCCATTCAGCAGCCGACACCCCTAGTTGTAGAGACAAGATATAATTTAAACGTTAATACACATCGACGCGTTACAATAAAAAAAACCTTTTTTACATAAATCCTTGCCCGCAAAGGTTTGTGGATATAACTAAAAATAAAATTGTAATATAACAGCTAGTGCTGTGAGCCGCAATAAGCCATCTGCTGATTCATCTTGGTCCCAACTTATGTTGTGGACATACGGATGTACTATTTTTATCCCAAGCTTTGTGTTTGAGAAAGGTAAAACTGACGTAAATCCACGATTTAACCTCTCCAACCTTGCGGCTAAACGGTAAAACACCCAGCCGGCCTCACAATGACGTCATCGAGCGTGTCAAGTGTCCTGCGCTCATAAAAAGCTTATCGCGCGAGTTCTATTAGCTCTTATCTCAAGCGGTAAACAGTTTCGGGTTCTTGATTAACGAGACCATGTATTACAATATAAACAACTGTTTTATAACTACTTGAGAATTATAAACATCGCATAGAATTCAGAGAGCTCGCCGCAAACATACTGTTGTCGTAGTTTGTTTTTTTTTGGTAAAACTACTGAATCAATTTACACGAAACTTTAGATCTAACATAACAAATATACAAGTAATCTAATGACAGTGTTTTTTAGGAGTCCTACATAAATTATTCTTGCAAGATTCCAATTCAAACGTCTTATTAGAATCGGCCATTTTCTAACTGCGCAGTTCAATGCATGAAAATACTTGAAATATCAATAAATATGAAGAATGCCTCGAATGCATGAAATTATGAATTATCACTATTTTTTCGCTTATTACTAATGTTTCCAAGACCATATTTCATTGTAAAAGAGTCAAATTCATATTTTCAATTTCGACTGACGAACTTCACAACAAAGGAATTTTTGGAGAAATTTTTGGGTCAAAAACATAATTTTTAGATATTTTTTCCAGCAAATGACTATCTAAAAAGTTACATTATACACTTATAACATACTATACATTTACTTACCAAAGTTTAACAACACAAAACACAAAAATTTCACTGCATTCCAAAACAAAACACCACCGTTCCACACTGGCCGCCATGACTCATTTTGACAGTCGACAAAGACGCGTTTCTTTATTTTTTTAATAATTTTGTGCAGTTGTTAGGTTGGTATGTTTGGTTTCATTTTAATCGAACTCTAGTTGGCCAGAGACGTAAATTTTTACAAACGAATTAGACCCTTACTGTACGTACGATAAGGGTTTAAGTTTGCTTGTACGAGGCGTTCCCATATGGGAACCTCGGGGCTCAACCGAATTGTTCGGCGTTCCCATATGGGAACCACGGGGCTGGAGAGGTTAAATGTGTGCTTTGGGTTGTGTAATCGTAACAGGCTTTTTGTATAGTATTAAATACGGTATTAGTTTATGAGTGAGAGAGAAACTCATTTAAATAAAATTACAATTGCAATATCCTACTGGTTTTTGTCGGTAGAAGTATTTCGTGTTAAACATAACGCATATTTGATATAAAGCATAAAGCATATTTTAGTTTATTTTCATAAAACACTACATAATATTATTATATCACAATATTTATTTATTTACTGTATTTACTGACATCCGTACACTCACCATTTAGGTTCAGTTGAAAACCAGCGTCGGGCACTAGTTGTCCGGCATTATGCTGAACTGGGCCTATTTGGCGCTGCCGTGAGTCACACAGTATTTCTTGTTTAGTTTTTATTTTTATATTGTTTTTTTTTTTTTTTTAATATTGTGTGTACTTGTGGCAATTGCGCCAATAAACGTTTTTGCTTTCTTCTTCTTTCTTTTTATAACAATTATGAACATTTTCGACAAGGTCACACTGAAATAATAACTTCTTCTTCTTAGCGTGTCGATGGCAATCTAAATTGTTTCGACCCAGAGCTAAGCCACTAGCTTGGCGCCCTCTGTAGCGTCCATCAGTTCCTGTAATGAACAAACAGGTGTGAAAAAAACTAGGCCTAACTAACTAACCTAACCAAAAATGTAGGACACGCAGGACACGATATTAGGTGCCGCATCGTTTGTGGGACAGCACCACATTTACACTCCAGGGCAGAATAACTAATGAATTTCCACCTGAGCAGGTTTTCCTTGCTGCAACCAACCAGGGTCCGAAGTCTATTTAATGACTTCCAGGTTAGCTATGGCAAATAATAACTGAAAGTACAAAAGCGTCATCTATGCCACAAAATGAAGAACTAACATCCAAATCCTAAAAGGCGCAGCGCAATAAATGTTACCCGCTACTTAAGACTATATAGAAAATCCCGACACCAATGGTCGGGCAGTGGCCCACACAACACCCGTCTGGTCGAAGGATCCTCCTTTTTCAAAGTAGGATGAAGAATTTTACACCCTGTTCTTCATCCCCCTAAAATAACAAAGCTATTTCCTGAAAAAGCAACGTTCTACTAGTTTATTTCGTGTCAACTTTCACGCCACCGCGATTTAACAAGCTGTTACACTTTTTAAAGGATTTTTATACCCCGAGCTGACGTTTGTAACAAAACGATCACTAAAGAAAGAATGCACCAATTTGTAACAAAAATAATGAATTTATATTCTTCATTGTTTTATGAACGTAGACGACGTCTTTATAATTGGAGCACGCTCGTTAGAGTTGGTCCACTGTCGACCCAATGGCTTCCACGGGATACTTAAAACCGGAGACTTTTTGGTACATAAAACGCTTTTATAAACATTTCTTGGTACACAAACCATGTTCGGTGCAGTTCGAAATCTGGAAAGCTCTTTTTAACTAGTTAATTAAGCCTTAGATATAAGTGGAAATTTAACTTACAATAAGCTTAATGAAGGGTCTGGCGAAGAAGGAACATGGGTGGGTTTTAGTCAGTACAAGTCTGACACTCCCTCCCGCTCCGCCCAGAGCGGGAGAAGTCATTTGATGATTTCCCATCCGAAAAAAAAAAAAAAAAAAAAAAAGGGTCTGGCAGTGACAACGTTAAAAGGCTGATTGTGTTATGCTTCTATGAAAGCATCAGTTCCTATATATTGACCTCGTGCACTACCTTTTTTTTTTCTTTTCGGTTTGGAAATCATCAAAACACTCCTCCCGCTCTGGGCGGAGCGGAAGGGACTGTCAGACTTGTACTGACTAAAACCCATGTTCCTTCTTAGCCCTTTGTGTTTCAGGGCCACGGTATTTCTTTCGAACAGTCCCGCAGCGCTGGCAAGACCTCGTGCACTACTTGGCCACTACCACGCTACCTTGAAAAAAACTGGTCAAACGCCCGGTTGTGCGACCAAACTATCTTTTTGGTCGAAGCTGCTGCGGCCAAAAGTTGTGGCCGCGTAGCACGCGAGTTCTCTTAATCTGTGCTCCAGATTTTGTGAGTATACACCAGTCTAGATCCAGGGCACGTAGCGAGTATACATTACCAAGCAAGTTCTCAGTATCGTTGCATTTCGTGTCACGTAAGCCGTTGGCTTTCTGCCACCTGTGGAGTGCATAACTATCAGGCATTATTTGACTTCGAGCCTTAAGTTAGGGCTGTCACATAAGTAAGGCCGAGTTCTATCCCTTAAAATGTTCAAAATCCAGTTCATTTCTAACTATATAGCGACCAGTCATTTCTTTCATAGTCTTTCCCGAATCTACAGATGTGTTGAAATTTTAAATCATCGAAATTATTGATCTTTATTTATTTTCTAACTGTGCGCGTGACAGAGCCCGCGTGGAATTTAACAAAAAAGGTTAGTTAGTTTTTTTTTCGTACTTAGACATTGAGACATTTTTTTTAATAATAATTTTAGCTTACTAACTTTTTTTATAATTTTATAATAATATTTTTTTCTAAAATAAAAATAGCTTCAATTACTCCTTATTATATCAGATATCTGCCTGTGAAAGTTCCGTCAAAATCGGTACAGCCGTTCCAGAGATTAGCCTCAACAAACAGACAGAGAGACGACAATTGTAAAAAAATACATTTTGGTATATATACCGTATATACATTCATATGCATGTAGTAAAAAGCGGTTATTTTAATATTACAAGCAGACACTTCAATTTTATTTATTTGTATAGATGTATAGATGTTAAATACTAATGTTAATTATAAGTATTTGAACCTACATATACCCAGGCAGGCATCCAACCTTGTCTAATTAATTTCATCACCACAATGGTGCAGGAAAATATCGTGAGATAAGCGTCATATCTTAGAACCATAAGGTCTGGAGACGTCTGTCCCGACAGAGAAAGAGGAGAAGATAAGAGGCTTTTATATATATGACAAGTTTTTTTTTTAAATTTTGATATGACATTACAAGTTTCTCAGCCCTACATTTAGACCATTGCGTTAGCAGCGGACTGCTCTGGACGTTACGTGGCATTAACCCTACAAGCCACGTCACTTGACACACCGTTTACTGATTTCCATCGCTCATGCGCTCCGATTGATTTTTCATAGGTTCAACTGAATAGATTTCTATGGAGAGACTAGCTGTCCCCGGCATGCGTTGCAATGCACTTTTTACCTACCCTATCTACCTACCTACCATACCCTACCCTACCTACCTACCCTACATACCCTACCTACACTACCCTACCCTACCTTACCTACCTACCTCCCTACCCTACCTACCTACCCTACATAGTCTGCCTACCCTACCTACCGTTATTTGGATCCCTCATGGTACATGAAATTTATACAAAGTGAGGCCATGTTATGCTTGATATGTCGTCTTGTGTATGAATTTATAAGGTCAAAGCACACTTTTAAGCACTGCACGGGCGAGTGGTGTCCCAGGCGTCCACACAACGTAAGCACGTAATCGGCTCAGCATTGCTGAGGCAACGCTAGGTCTACGCTAGCCACGCCTCCTGCAGCATAAAACCGCTCTTGAGGCTAGTTGTCAACTTGCTTTCAGTAACAGTGAGCCAGGCCGAACACCCACTTACAGCTGAGTGAATGGGATGACGCCTAAGCCATGCTGTAAGCTCGGTGACTGCTGATCCCGAGCCGAGAGGATGCCGCTACGATATTTGTAAATATGCGTTGCAGTTAAAAGTTTCATAGAAAGAATCAGAACGGCTCGACTTGAGGAAATGCAGTGCTTATAACTGTGTCGATGACTTGAGGAAATGCAGTGCTTATAACAAAATCATTGATTTCAAGTAGGCCAGTTACAGGCACTTTTGAATAGTCGAACAACAATAAAAATGAAGTAACTGTCCTAGTAACAAGACATAGTAACTGTGAAAGTACTGTAGTTGCCCATTCCAAAGCGTAGATCTCTATGGAGAAGAATGGGCAAGAAACTCTGTGCGCTGACCTATAGAATAAAGCTTTTTATTATACTTACTTACAATAATGTAAGAAATAATAATAAAAAGGATTATTGTTCAAGCGAAAATAATTCCAAAATGCGCGTGTGCGTAGTTGAATTTTCATCGCTCGGTTGAAAACGCCTGTTTTCTACCTGCACGCGTAGCATGACCACCGTAGAAACGAGTTTTGTCTACGGAAGAATCGACATCATGACAGATAGACAATGCTTCCGTCAAGCTACGCGTGCTGATAGGCTTAGTTCTAGGTCGTAATACCTTAAGCTCATAGGTAATACACCCATTTTACAGCAAGGTACGAAAAAAAAAACAATATGAACAAAAGGATCCGAAAACCGGGACGAAGTGAATGAAACTTTTGGGCCGGAATCCTACCCGTTCCGTTTTCTAGAACGGCTGAATATTTTAACTTTATAATTTCTATTACGTACTCAGTTTTTCCTTTTACTTTCTAATAATCATAAATTGTGAACAAGAGCCTCCCCAACCGAAGTTAGACTGCTTCGTATATTTTTATTGTTGTATTTGCATAATGTTTTTCGATGAACTGAGTTGGAGATATTTTTCACTATGTAGGTCTGTAAGGTGTGTAAAATGTTTAAGGCCTTTGTGTTCCGAACTTTGACTTTATGGTAGGTAGGTATCTTAACCTGTCCTGACATTATTGTGTAACTCCTTTTCCAGTGTGCGAAAGAGATGGCGCTAGACATCCTGTATAGCTCCATCTCTTCTTGCTCGCTCGACCAGGCGCCTTCTGCGTCTGGACAGGGATGGCCTGCGTCTGGTGTCGGGGACCATCACTGGACACTGTTCACTGAATAAACACTTCTACAGTCTCTTCTCAGAAATCACTGTTACTCCCCTGTGCAGAGCATGCATGAATGCGGAGGAAACGGTGACGCATGTGCTGCTTGAGTGCACCGGCGACACCAAGATTCGCGAGGAGACCCTGGGAACACCAAGATCCTTTGCGGATGCCCTGAGAAGACCGGGAACTGTGATCTGCTTCTGGAGGGAGGTGGGCTGGTTGGAGTAACGGCCACTATGGCTCACGCACAATGGTCCACTTAAGGGACTAAGTGCGGAAACCTAAACCCCATAAAGAAGAAGCTCCATCTTTTTCCCACACTGGAATAAGAGTAAAACAATACTGTTTTTAAGACGTCATGGTAGACCAGCTGTAGTGCATTTTTTCTTCTTTAGATCCAGACATATTTGACAGCCTCGTTGGTGTAGTGGTTGCAAGCGTAACAGCGGAGCATGAGGACCTGGGTTCGATTACCAGGTCGGGCAAGATGCTATTGGCTTTTTCATCAGGAAGCTCGCAGTAGCAGCTACAGAGTTTGATTTCGAGCCTGGTTAATGGCAATAGGGTCGCCTCCTATAAAATGGGACTTACATAACTGGTTAAAAGTGGGTGTTCTATTAGGTAAGTACCTTTTCCTAACCCTACAGGTAAGCGTAATGCTATATTCTGACAGTCTCTTCCTTAATCTCAATAACTTAGTTTCAACTGTAAGTTGATATTGTTTCGATCAAGATTTTGGTGCAACTACAAAGTGAAAACTGAATCCTACTAATATTATAAACGCGAAAGTTTGTAAGTATGGATGGATGTTTGTTACTCTTTCACGTAAAAACTATTGAATGGATCTGGATGAAATTTAGCACAGGGATAGATAATAGTCTGGAATAGCACATAGAATACTTTTTATCCCGGCAGTGTGATCCCGCGGGACAATTACAGAAAAAACGCGGGCGAAGCCGTGGGCAGAAGCTAGTGACATATAAAACCATACGAGTAGTACAGGCCTGTTATTGGCTGCAAGCTCACTCCACGTCGCAATCACACACTATTGTCGCCACCGCTTTTAATAACACGGCCGTTAGCCCGCCGCGGCGACTTAACGATGACTTTTAGATGAGATTGGTCTCATTACAGAGCAATCGTGGACATGTGGTTGCACTTATAAATATTATGGTTTGATAGCTCTTTGTGGGGTTAACAAACTAGAATAGGCTAAACTTATGTAGTAGGTACAAAGTCTCGCAATGGATCAGAGGTTAAGGTCCCACCTCTCAGGTACGGTCAGCAGCAAAAGTCGCTTTACATAATCAAAATTATAAAGCGACTTAGTTTTAGAACGATACATATTAACAGACTGGAGTAAAAGACATAACAATATTTTCATCAATGGTTACACAAATTCGCAAAACAATATAACATCAGATCACACTGACCAGCACAAAACTTGGAGTAATATTTATAAGTGTTAACCGACTTTTGATGCTGACTGTACGAGGTTGTGGCTTCAAATCCAGACAACTACCAATGTGACTTTTAAAATTCATAATGTACTTACTAAGTTAATCTTGGATATCACTCACTAACATCGGTGATGTGGTATTGTGAGAAAATCTGGCATTTGGCAAACATTACCTATTGTTTCATTCTTATTCCAGGGTGGGAAAGAGATGGAGCTAGACGACCTGTATAGCTCCGTCTCTTTCCCACTCTTGTGTTTTAAAATCGAGAATGTTTTAAGATGTCATTATAGTAACCCCTCAGTATTATTATGAAATCTAAGCTTTACGAAAGATTTACATCTTCTCACTAAAATTATGCTATGCGTAGTTAGAAAGTTTTCGAGGCCTTTGACGTTAAAATTTTATAATTAGAACATCATAGGAGATGATGATAAAAAAAAAACGAAAATAGCAAAATGTGTACCTAATGTTAAAGTATACTATGTTTTAGAATTGCACCATTTTAACGGCCCGAAGTAAGCGTGTTTGTATGTTTGCCAAGACCAGAGGAACACATCAACTTCACTCAAAGACTAACGAAGCACGAAACAGTTGATTTTGTCTACTTTGACTTTATGTAAAACATAAAAATGCCGCTTCTTTGCTTTCTTCGATAAGTTATAATATTGATTCCCACTACAACAGATAATTATTTCTTTTTTACTAGCACCTCAGTTACTTACGTCTGATTATTTATTGTATAATTTATTTACAGAACAGTAATTCAGAAAGGATTTCAAAAACACAAACGGTAGACTCACTCATGCAATCAAAAACGTAAAAAAAAACTAAATAATTTTCAGTAAACAAAGGATGTATCAGGAGTTAAAAATTACCCTTTTGGCCACGTATGCAAGTGACAGGTTCAGAAAAAAAGCATCCAAAATAAATCATCCAAAATGTTTATGTTTTTAATGATCGGCAGCAAAAGAGGTGTCTGACGAGGTGACAAGTAATAGAGAAGTATGGAAGAAGAAGACATACTGCGCCGACCCCAAATAAAATGGGAGAAGGGCAAGGGAATGATGATGATAGGGTTTTTAATGATCGCTTGCACATCGTCAGCAGAAGACAATAAAAAAACCTAGATTATTTTTCCATATTAATTATTTCCAGTTAAAAGTACGATTTCACACGGCGACTCGAGACACTCGAGAGAGAGTCAGTCCAGTCCAAGACGAAAGTCTATGACCAGTGGTCGCTCACAATGGTCCTCATCAGAAGACTTAAACTTACTAAAAAGGGCAATGGAGAGGGCTATGCTCGGAGGTTCCTTCCGTGATCAAATCAGAAATGAGGACATCCGCAAGAGAACCAAGGTTACCAACTTAGCCCGAAGAATTGCCAAACTTAAGTGGCAGTGGGTAAAGCACATGGCTAGCAAAACGGATGGGCGATGGGGCCGAAAAGTTCTGGAATGGCGACCGTGAACCGGAAGACGAAGCGTTGGAAGGCCTCCCACTAGGTGAACCGATGACCTGGTGAAAGTTGCGGGGATCCGCTGGATTGCGAGTCGCACGAGACGGGTCAATGTGGCGACACTTCGAAGAGGCCTTTGTCCAGCAGTGGACGTCTTTCGGCTGAAATGATGATGTTGATGATGGCCTCGTTTTGTATAGATTTCCTGCACAATGAGAGATCTGCACAAACTGGTTTTGTATAGCTTGATTGGTTGCCGTGCGTACAATGCCGATGGCAACCAAAACCATACACCGTATCCGCAAAACCGCAAAGCGCTTGGACAGACAGACCGTAGAGATAGGTACGTCAAGTTTCTGATTCGCCACACCTAGGGAAACATTGTTCACGTTTCTAGGTATCTCGTTGACAATAAGATTTGAATAGTATTCTGTCGTTCACTCTTACTGCCCATATTTATATTACACTAGCTGTCTCGCGCAACTCCGTCTGCGTCACATTTCCCCGTATTCGCAACATTTTTCAGTGATGTTCCGCTCCTATTGGTCGTAGCGTAATGATATATAGCCTATGCCTTCCTCGATAAATGTGCTATCTAACACTGAAATATTTTTTCAAATCGGCTCAGTAGTTCCTGAGATTAGCGTGTTCAAGCAAACAAACAAACATACAAACAAACAAACTCTTCAGCACACGGTCAGTATCTACACGGTGTAACATAATAAACGCAGAACCTCTCGTGTGGTGACTCAGACCATGACACTAAAAAACTTTTGTCTGGTGCCCATCCTTTACCAATTTTCATCAACCCGGAAGAACACCTGCTGCCGGGATACGAAACTGCCATAAGAGATGACCAGTCACAACTGACAGCGCCCGTTCACGAACATGACGCATGTATCAGCTATCATTACTGTCAAGCACTGCAGGTTTGCGCTAGTTCTCCGTAGCCAAGGAGAGCGGGGTGAGGCCCTAGTTTTTTGAAGTGAAACTTCTTATGCGGCTTCCAACAAGTTTAACGCTACCATGGAGGGGGAATATTTTCTAAAACTCACTAAGAGAGTGCAGTATTACAAGATTTGTGACTACGTAGTTCTACTAGGTATGCAAGATGGAGTGCAAACAGTCATGCATTCGACTCTTCGGTGTGACCAGCCTTCGCTCAATTCCCATGAGTAGAATAACCTCGATAAACGAATGTAATAAAAATAATATAACAAGAACACAACAAAATATTATTTAGAAGCTCAATAAAATAACGAGATTGAATGCGTTGCACTCGAACGCATGCGGGTAGTATTACGAAGTTTCACTTCTTCCGCGTGGAGGGACTCCACGCACAATTTTTTTTTATTATTATTTTTAAGTAGCACCTAATATACCACAAAATAGTTTGGCGACAATGCCAATTTGTTATAAACATCTCTACTATCACTATTTACTTTTTTTAAAAGAGTAAGAAAAAAGATAGTCCCACGTACTAAGAGTAAAAGTAATTTACACCCGTTCGATGATAAAAAGAAACATGTGAGTGATTTACGATTGGGTATGTCCCTTAGGAATGAAGGCCGTGAATAGATTCGGTTGAAGCAGTCAGCACCTACCTCAGCACTGTACTGGGGCTAGATTTATTGAGATATCTTTGTGGATATGTTAAATAATCCTCTGTGTTGTGGAAGAAACGCTTTTTACTGAAACGAATTTGTTCAATTCAAAAATTTGTATATATTACGGAATCCCCAAAAGGTTAGGCAGAGGTGTACCTCATCATCAGCTTATAATGTTCCCACTGCTGGGACACAGGCCTCCTCTCTATGAGAGGGAGTGGGCTGTAATCCACCACGCGAGCCCAGTGCGGTTAGTAGATGTCACATGTCTTCGTATTTTGAGTTGTAGGACATGTCGGTTTCCTCACGATGTTTTCCTTCGCCGTTTTTGAGGGCAGCGGTGATGAAATAAATTACACAAAATATTGCGGCTACCTGGATTCGAACCCACGGCTTACTGCTCGTAAGTCGGGGCTGCCACCACTGGGCCTCCGCTGCTCTCGGGTACCTACGGGTACCGAGGTGTACCTAAACGTACAAAAAATTTAAGTTAAGTTATTGTGCATCTAATCGGGAGCGAGCCTGTTGCCAGCTATCAACCGGGCGCAAAACCCGGCTATGATGAGTAGACACGTCATGCATTAATGGGCTGGTATTCAACGGTAATGGACCAAACTTACGAGTATGGCAAGGCCTAAGGCAAGCGTTTTGTGTTATTTATTTCCTTTATTTATTCCTATACATATCTTGAACATTCTTTAAAATAAGAAACTTAAAAAAATAGTACATGTTTATTTCTTACATAACGGTGAAGAACATAATAAGATATCGTAAGTCCTAGAACCAAAGAATCTAAGATCTATGTGATATCTACCCACGCCATACCACATATTTTCCATTTTGACATACTAATACTACCTGGCAAGCGGGCGTATGACACCAGACAGACCGACTTGTTAGTTGTTACGAACTAGTAACAAGTATTATATTAAAATCGTAATCATATAAATAATCATTAAAATATTTGTAAATGCACCCACGATACAGAAAAAATTCTTAGTGTGGCAATATTTACAAAAAAAAAAAAAACAGAAATTCATCAATCGACAATAATCCACTCTCGATGCTGAATTTAATTTTTGAAAACAGAATAGTACATGAACTGACTAGCGACCCTGAGAATGAACACCAGCACGCGTAGCATGACCGCCGTAGAAACGGGCTATGCCGACGGAAGAATCGACTAACTGACACATTGTCTATCTGTCATTATTCGATTCTTCCGTAGAAAAAAAACTCGTTTATACTGTGGTCATGCTACGCGTGCTGGTCCCGCTTATCGCTCGTAAATATATGAATTTGATGAATTGGCTACGAAACATCACATTGCAAAAGATGTATTAATGAAATGGGAGCTCATCTCAAGTAATGAAGGCTTTTTACAAACAATCTTAATTGAAATTCTTTTGTGAGTTACTCAAGTTAAAATTTGGATAATCAATGGCTAGTAATTTTAAGAAAAAAAGTGTAACAAAGTTGGGACGATATTCTTCTTTTGATGCTACGGAGTTTGGGGAGGTCGATGAAAAAAAAGGTGAACAAAATCACTTGTTTAATGCACTGATAAATAATAATGTAGGAATTGTGCCATAAATTACTTTTCTCCATGTAAATAAATAAAATTGAAGTGTTTGTTTGTAATTTAAAATAAAAGATTTTTACTGAATGCATACGAAAGTATATACGGTACTTATAAACAAAACTTTTTTTTACATTTGTCCCTGTGTTTGTTCCGGCTAATCTCCGTGTATTTATTTGTATCAATATATCTACCTAGGTTTTATTTTTTTATAGGAATAGGGAAGTATGTTAACAAAAAACATCTACGCAAGCTCAAAATATTTTGCAAGGTACATCGACCGCTCTCGATTCGTAAACAAAACATTTCAAGCAAATGTATGCGCATATAATTAAGGATACCTTTAAAGGAACTGCGGTAGAACGTATCTATTATTGCAATCCATATCATATTCCTTGCCTTTGATAACCGTTGTATTGCGAGCAAAAAGGATTGTTTTGCCTGCTATACTGCTATCGTGAGCAAAAAAGGGATATCTTAAAAGGTATAATATCCTAAAGCAAGAATCTGCATTTCAGATTCATACGCTTGAAGCAAAACAGAATAGTTACTCGTGTAACGATAAACAAGACTGCATGTGCGCTGAAGCAAAACGCTTGATAAAACTTGCATGGGATACACGCTTCAGTAACACAGTGGAAGACTGACATCATTTATAACTTAAAAGTGCTAGTGTTTACAATGACAGTCTTATCTGATTTTGGCTCCACCGAAGCGGAGACGATATGAACGAACGTATTATTTTGCATAATAACGGAACGCAATACATATGGTTCCTGCTTTGTCCGAGTCTGGGGCGCTGGTATGAAATTGATAAAATGTAATTGTCATGGCCTCCTCTTTTGCTCGTAATAAAAAAATCACGGCGTGCCTATTTGCAGTGTTTGATTTCTCAAAACCACAACAAAGACACACCTCATCCAACCCGACCTCCTCATCTAGACGATACGAGAGGAGAGAAGATGTATTGCAATCCACCAATAGAATTTATTTATTCTCACCCCGTTTAGTGGAAACAGTTATGCAGAAAAGAGAAGAGATGTATCTTTTTTTATGCCAGCCTCTACACTTCACAGCGTTTCAAGACCAATGTGATCGTTAGTTAGCTTCGACTTTTAGCGGAGTTTCTCGAATTGATTTATCACATGTGGAAAGGAATTAGGTACCTAAGTTCAGTACATAATGGAAAATAATCATTCAATAACGTAACAGACAGAATTACGAGACACAAAGACGTTAGATGTAGAATAACCGTATGGGGAAACGGCATTACTCAATAAAAGTATTATTTGTATGGCATCACTGATTTATAACAAATTGTCCGATGACATTAAATTTATGATTACCTACTCCTGTATTTAAGAATAAATTATACACCTTCCTAGTTAAAATGATGTTATAATATAAAAGACTATTTAGAAGATAAAGATATTGTTTTTTAATTATAGAATTTATTTGTGCTATAATTCAATATGATGGATAATGTAATTACTTTGACCTAAGACATTATTAATTTGCAAGAGAATATTTATTCGTTTGTACGTTACGTTTTAACTGCGTACCCGAGCTAGTCCCTCTAACTAACAGCATGCTCGGTTCCCTCTCTTCCTCTCATTACGTACTGCATCTGTACCAAAGTCGGTGTTCTTATTACGAGTTATGATGTAGCAACACGTTGACAGCGAACTTTGCTTATTTTCCTCTGGGTAGGGTTGTAAAAGTTGGCCTTGTTTGACACATAGCTCATAGTATCGATACTAGCGATGTCATTAGGAAATTATTATTAACGTCGTCGTCCTACTAAATTGGACTGTGAAGGAGAATGTGTAAGACTTTGATCCAGTAGTGGAATGTTGTTGAAATGAGTAAAACTGCCTCATAAAAAAGCAGTTAAAATATCGTTCCAAATGGGATGATAAAAACAAGGCTATAGTCACATACACACACATTCACACTTTTTTGGTGAGACAATCGGAAAGCTGAGCAGCTGAGCTGCCTTACGCATAGATTCACATCCTAGAAAAATCTGTTGAAATAGATAAATTTTTGTTTTTATCAATCTTTATCATCATGCTAAGTAAAATCAAACAGGATGAACAGTTTCCTTCCTGTAAATCAAAGCGATGTTAGAAGTTATAAAGGTCACAATACTATCGATAGTTTACCACTAAAGTGCAACACTATTTTCCATCACAACCAGTGGACTCCCGAGGAATGCTAATGTCCTGGCTTGTCGTGGTTCCGTATCCACGTTTCTTTAAATATTATTCATCAAGTGGTTCATTTTTATTCTGTAATGTATCACCTTTCACCTCTTCATTCTTTTATTCATTTCTTTTCTGCAGTCTTTACATTTTGGTAAGATTTTCTGGTTAAAACTGTTTGGTTTTAACGGTTTTTTTGTCTCTTAGTGCTTTTCTTATCTCCTAATGATTTTCATTGCATTGATATTTAGGCCTCTTTGGTCTAAGCGTGACTGCTGCTAGCCTGAAGTTTAGGGTTCGATTCTCAGGTCATGCTAAGGGTTATTGGGTTTTAATATTCTAAATTCTTTTCCAGTAACAGCTAAGGTGTCTGGACTTTATTCTCCCTCGAATTACTTCCTGGCTACCATAAGCCAGCTTGATATTTAAATTGCCAACAGAAGGAGCAACCGTGGTGGTCAATGCTTGTTCCCTTTTAATTGTTTAGGACGAAATTATCGCCCAGCCTCTAGGTTATCGGGGCCTATATTTCAATTATTATATTTGCTTTCTACCTGACAAAATGTACCTAGGTCCCAGTCGTAGCTACCAGTAGGCACTTCAACTCTATGAAAAATTGAATTTGTGCAAATACTGAAGCACCGTTTCAAATCGCATCTGGTTTAACAGAAGGACCCGTTAAAGTGCACTTGCTTCCTCCAGAATATTAAATTATTTTCATTCACACAGAAGTACACAATTCTAGAATTTTCGTTTTAAGAACTATTTTAGCGAGTGAGTTGTAAATCGCTTGCTGAAATGGCTATTTTATTTGAAAATTAAAAGTTCATAATCATTAGTTAACAGTTAGTGGAATTTAGAGATAGGGCATAACCATAGTAGCTAGAAATTTGTCTTAGGAGAGTGTCTGCAACTTTTTGAGAAGCTTCAATCTGCATTCACATGCAGGATTCTGAATCATGGTAAGTGTTAAGTCACCCAGAAAATGGGTGATTTTCACAATTTTTTTTTTGAAATGCCAATCGATCCTGTTTCATGTCAGAATCAAAAACCAATTGAGACTTATGCACTAGAAAAGTAAGAAATCGCATAAAACTTTTCCCATATATTTCATAAGTAAGCCAACTAATTAATTTACACACTGTATTTGAAGGACTGTCGCCAGTTCACCCTTTGTTCAAATTAAAGACGCACCTGTTGAATGATCAAGGGTAGACAATTAATTGCCTTGATTGATATTACGAATGAATTGAGACAGTAGGTACAAAGAAAAATAAATACGGACCGCGGTCGCAATAGGGTGCTTCTTACTGCGTCATGTGTCATAATATTTTTTTCATCACACTTGCACGTAAAGAGTGTCATAACATACAGGTAAACTTGGCTGTAATGCCCCATATAAAACCCTAGGGCGGTAAGTAATTTTTTTTTAATTTACAGCACAGCATGACAGCACACAGGTCATGCAAGTTCAAGCAAGGAGTTTACACGCAATTGAAAAATTGTCTTAAAATGTTATTTAAACAGGAATTTCATTCAATCTCGCTACATGTTATTTAATTACTCAACTTATGTTCTAACATCTAAATAATCGATAGTTTTTTGTATCAAAACGTCGTTTTTTTTTTATATATACTCCGTCATGGCTGTATACCTAGGTAAGTATTTGCCTTTAACGTTTCTGAACAAAACATTTGTCTAATCTGTGGTGTGGGCAAACAGCCCGCCATCCGCAAATCAGTTCACGTATTTCGTAATAATATGTGCTGACTTGTGTATATTCATAATTATTAACTCGCAAATGTGATGAAAAACATTGTATGTTTCACGGGCGGTACGGGAATTACGAACCTCGGCTCAGAAAGCCCTCAGTCTTCGACTTCGGGCTTGTACTAGAGCCTCGATCGTAATTCCTTACTTACCGCCCTTAATACACAATATACTATTTCATCACACTTGCACGTAAACAGTGTCATAACATACAGGTTAACTTGGCCGTAATGCCCCATATAAAACCCTAGGGCGGTAAGTATTTTTTTTTTTAATTTTCGTCACACTTGTACGTAAACAGTGTCATAACATACAGGTGAACTTGGCTGTAATGCCCCATATAAAACCCTAGGGCGGTAAGTATTTTTTTTTTAATTTACAGCACAGCATGACAGCACACAGGTCATGCAAATTCAAGCAAGGAGTTTACACGCAATTGAAAAATTGTCTTAAAATGTTATCTAAACAGGAATTTCATTCAATCTCGCTACATGTTATTTAACTACTCAACTAATGTTCTAAAATCTAAATAATCGATAGTTTTTTGTATCCAAACGTCGAATTTTTTTTTTTACACTCCGTCATGGCTGTATACCTAGGTAAGTATTTGCCTTTAGCGTTTCTGAACAAAACATTTGTATAATCTGTGGTGTGGGCAAACAGCCCGCCATCCGCTTAAAAATCAGTTCACGTATTTCGTAATAAATATGTGTTGACTTGTGTATAATCATAATTATTAACTCGCAAATGTGATGAAAAACATTGTATGTTTCACGGGCGGTACGGGAATTACGAACCTCGACTCAGAAAGCCCTCAGTTTTCGACTTCGGGCTTCTACTAGAGCCTCGATCGTAATTCCTTACTTACCGCCCTTAATACACAATATACTATTTCATCACACTTGCACGTTAACAGTGTCATAACATACAGGTTAACTTGGCTGTAATGCCCCATATAAAACCCTAGGGCGGTAAGTAATTTTTTTTAATTTACAGCTCAGCATGACAGCACACAGGTCATGCAAGTTCAAGCAAGGAGTTTTCACGCAATTGAAAAATTGTCTTAAAATGTTATCTAAACAGGAATTTCATTCAATCTCGCTACATGTTATTTAATTACTCAACTAATGTTCTAAAATCTAAATAATCGATAGTATTTTGTATCAAAACTTCGAAATTTTTTTTATTTTTTTTACACTCCGTCATGGCTGTATACCTAGATAAGTATTTGCCCGTAACGTTTCTGAACAAAACATTTGTATAATCTGTGGTGTGGGCAAACAGCCCGCCATCCGCTTAAAAATCATTTCACGTATTTCGTAATAATATTTGTGCTGACTTGTGTATATTCATAATTATTAACTCGCAAATGTGATGAAAAACATTGTATGTTTCACGGGCGGTACGGGAATTACGAACCTCGGCTCAGAAAGCCCTCAGTCTTCGACTTCGGGCTTGTACTAGAGCCTCGATCGTAATTCCTTACTTACCGCCCTTAATACACAATATACTATAAATTTTTAAAATCTGATAGATAGCTATATTTTTTTTTAATGAATTTTTAGTGGTCATTGGATATAAAGGGTGTATATAGACCCTAAACAAAGCCGAAAGGCATGTGTTATCGCAGTCATTGCCATCATTTTTTTAATGTTCTGGGCTAGGGTTTCCCAAAGCGGGGTTCATGATCCCCTAGGGGTTCGCCATTCGACGGCAGGGGGTTCGCGACTAGATTAACGTAATGGTGGCTTGATGACTGACTGGAAATAAGGGCTGAAATTGTTCTTCATCTTTCTCAGCGCTCTGACGAACTGAAAAGATTTTTTCCGTATATTGATAATGCTAAAGATAGATGGATTCGTAACCCATTTTGCGATCACGAACGGGAGCATAAATTCTAGTTTGAGTATTAAGCAACAAAAGTATATTGTAGCCAATAAGCCTGATATAGTGGTGGTGGATCGATCAGAGCGGCGCCAATGATTGTTGACATAACGGTTCCGCATGATGAGAACCTTGTGAAAGCCGAGAAAGATAAACAAATTAAGTATCTTGACTTGGCTCACGAGGTTGTTGACTGAGCGATCATTGTGCCGATAGTCGTATCAGCCAATGGCCTAATTGCCAAGAGCCTCGACCAATATTTGATGAGGCTCTCGTTAGGCAGCTGGATCAAGGGCTTGATTCAGAAAGCGGTACTCTTGGACACGGCTCGTATTGTTAGGAGGTTCCTTGCCCTGACCGCCGGTAGCTTGGAGCATAAATTCTAGTTTGAGTACTAGGCAACAAAAGTTATTATTAGAAATGTCCGTAGATGAAACTTTTCAAGCTGATTTAAAAAGGATGTCTTTGATAGATTTTTGGGCAGCTAGACAGGAAGAGTATCCCAAACTCTCTCGCAAAGCGGTGAATTTCCTTTTACCCTTTGCTACAACATACTTATTTAAAAGTGGGTTTTCACAACTGGTGATGATAAAAACTAAATACAGAAATCGACTTTATACCGAGTCAGAATGCTCCTAATTTCCCTAAAATTGACTCTATTTGCGACAAGAAACAAGCACATCCATCACATTTATATTTAAAAGATATTTCTTTGAGCAGTTTATTTGTTGCGATTTTTTATGTTGTTGTGATGTTAAATATCTGTTGTCCTATAAACGGTATATTGTTAGAGCTCTTTCCGCCTGTGATACAGGATTATCCTAGTACAGTCATCGAACATTGTGAGACCTACATTGTTTAATCAAGTTTTTTTTTGTATTTGACCCATTTTTGGTTTCTGAATAAAGATTTATTTTATTTTATTATTTTTATTAATATAAAAACCTTATTTTCTTCAAAAGTCAATTTTATTATGTTTTTTGGGGGGTGGGTGGGGGGTTTAATTAATTGGTTAAGGGGTTCGTTGTCACTTGGAAACTTTAACAGGGGTCCGTGGAGCCGAAAGTTTGAGAAATCCTGTTTTGGACCATACCTGGGGATCTTCTAGTTCTTGAGATATTGGACGTCAAAGTTCCAACTGCTCACTCTTTTTTTTAAATTTTTGCATAAGGTTAATTAGTTTGACGTACAGAATGCTTGGTTGACGGCTTAGTTTAGGGTCTATTAACACCTTGTATGAAGTGGGCTGCTATTTTTAGACGCCTAAAAAGTCACGGTGTATAGATAGAAGGCTAGAGGTCGAAACTTCTTTGATATCGAGGTATACTCAATTTGATTTCGATTTTAAAGTGATTTTTTCATCCAAAAAAAAAAGTCTGTTCCTAGCAATGATTTTGAGTAGACTTATTTAATTTGATATACAAAATGCTTACTGTATCCTTCTCTGGAATATGACCATTACCGCATTTACCTGCGATTAAGAATTTAAAAAACCTACCCCACGTTACTCCACCCCCGATTTCCGTCAACACACGTGTTGCCACTCAAAAAAAAATTACCTTCCAAACATCCTTCTAAACCGATTTGCGTAATTCCCCTCGAAATTCACCGTTACGTTGACTGAACCATTCGAATTTCCGTATACATGCAATTATTTGCGTCGACGATACTAGAAAAGTGTTTGTTTACGTTTACAGAGATTAGGTCGGTACGTTACATCATGTCTTGAGTTAATCAATGGGAAATTTTATTTGAATGACATCCTAAATTGAAAATGATAACAGATTTTGCAAGGTCAGTTTAAATTCGTTGGTCTCCTGGCCCAAAGACGTATAATAATTAATTTGACCATGTGTACTCACTTTTACTTAGAGTAATATAAAATGGTGCTTTTTGGATGGGAAATCATCAAATGACCCCTCCCGCTCTGGGCGGAGCGGAAGAGTGTCAGCCTTGTACTGACTGAAACCCATCCATGTTCCTTCTTAGCCCTTTGTGTTCCAAGGCCACGGTATCTCTTTCGAACAGTCCCGCAGACCTGGCAGGCATCGGCCCTCTCGCACCCCTTCCAATTTGCTGACATCTCCATGAGGCGCGTCCGGAAAACAAACGCGCCGTCGACATAAGACGGACGGACGGTGAGCTAGCCCATTACTCACCGTCCACAGGCCAGCGCCTACGGTGGCTGGGGGGCCACCCATTCTCCCGCGGCATATTTACTGGGGCTCCTTACAATAATTCCAATTTTCCTTACTAAAAGACACAGAATTTGCAACTCATTATCATCTGCCTAGCCTTTTTCCAACAGATGTTGGGGTCGGCTTCCAATCTAACAGGATGCAGCTGAATACCAGCACTTTACATCAAGCGACTGCTTATTTGACCTCAACAACCAAGTTAGTCCTGGGTAATTAATACTTGACCCCTTGGTAAGACTGGTTGTCAGCCTTTCGGGCTACTGACTACCTGTAACCACTGTCAAAGATCTACACATGGCAGCCAGGACCAACGGCTTAACTTCCTTTCCGAGGTACGGAGAAAACTCGGTATTTAACAAGTGGTCACCCATCCACGGAACAGCCTAGGTAAGCGCGGCTTAAACTTAAGATCGACCCTAGCGGCGGTTATTATTTAGCCACGAATTTGAAATACATCCCTACTAATATTATAAATGTGAATGTAAGTTTGTTTGTTACGCTTTCACACCAAAACTACTCAACCGATCATCATGAAACACATTGTACAGATATTCTTGGAGGTATTAGAAGTAACATAAGCTATACAGGAAGAATTTTTAGTCACCATCCAAATTTTGTTATATTAATCTTTGGCGAAAACCATTGAATACGTGTTTTTTCTTTTAGTATCACTCAATACAAAAATATTGAGATATCACATCACAAAGTTATCTATAAAAAGTTGATGCCGACTTGGGATGACGATAGATAATTATGTGTCGCGCAGGTGTAGCGGGGCGGGGGGCAAGCGGGGTGCGCGCTGCATTTTTCATTGAATGTTTGCGCGCGGATAATTATTTCGAGAAAATGATTTAATATGAAAATTTTACGTAACGTTTTTTTTTCAAAAATGGAGTTAGTGTATGATACATAATGCCTAGAAAAAATTTGGACGGTGACTAAAAATTCTTCCTGTATATCATCACGCTACGACCAATAGGAGCGGAGCAGCAATGAAAAATGTTACGAAAACGGGGAAAATGTGACGCAGACGAAGTTGCGCGGGACAGCTAGTAATACTTATTTATTTAAGAGTGCAAACAAACCAAACAAAGAAAAAGTTTCCTACTTACAACTGTAAAAATATATGCTACAAATCTTCCCCATCATTAGCAACAAGAAACCAAACAGATTGATAGTAAATCAAATATGAACACACTAAGGGAAGCCGGGAATCGCTTGATGGATGAATGCCATCAAATATTTGATAGCAGTACAATATTCGTTTGTCACAATAATCCCATACAGTAATGTATGAATGATTTCATTTTCAATGCTGGTATAGGTACATACATCATTTACGAACTCGTGGATGACTAATAGGAAGGTGGGGTTCTTTTAATTCATACAAAAAAACAGCAGCGGAACCAGCAGCGGCCCAGTGATGGCAGCCCCGACTTACAAACAGTAAGTCGTAGGTTCAAACCCAGGCAGGCGAATTACTTAGTGTGATTTATTTCATCACCGCTGCTCTCGAAACGGTGAAGGAAAACATCGTGAGGAAAACGGCATGTCTTAAAACTAAAAAATCGAAGACATGTGACATCTACCAACCCGTACTGGGCCCGCGTGGTGGATTAAAGCCCGCTCCCTCTCATTGAGTGGAGGCCTGTGTCCCAGCAGTGGGAACATTGTAGGCTGATGATGATACAAATAAACTAATTTGAATTGTAATTTCAAAATAACTGCTTTTTACTGCATGCATATGAAATAATATTATACAGTACTTATAACAATAAAACTTTTTTTTTTACTTTTGTCTGTTGGTTCCGGCTAAACTCTGAAACGGCGGGACCAATATTGACGGGACTTTTATTGGCAGATAGCTGATGTTATAAGGAGTGACAAAGGCTACTTTTATTTTAGAAAATAAACGCTAAATGCGAACAATAACCATATTACAATGATAAATAGCATCTTGTACCTGTCACAATAATTTAGAAAGCACAATAAAATTATATGTCAAGTGGTGTTATACATAAATTTAATAAATAAAATAATACAGATCAAGTTCTAATATGTCAAAATCAATATATGTAATGCTGCATACGGTTAGGCAGGAAGCCGACCCCAGAAGGCTAGGCAGATAATGATGATTATTCATTCATCAATGGAACACGCCTACCCTAAAGTATTAACCTTACTTACTGAACTACAAGCTATAAACCAAAATAAGCGCAGAAATATTTACATAACAAAAAGCTTACAGACACAGAACAAAGAGACATATTAATATTTAAACAGATCATACCAAAGGGATACTGAGATACAATGAAAAGGTAATAAAAAACGAATGTTATCTTGAACATAAAATATTAAAATATCGTAGCGGCCCTTTCAAGCATTGATTTTGAACTAGGTATATCTTAGCTTTGTGATGGTTGTATCTTAGTGGAACGGTTGAATTGGTTTTATATGATAGTTTATTTAAAACCTATTTGAAGCAGCGAACAGTTACGCAGCGATGCACCTAGTAGTACACCCACAACTCGCCTCGCTAGTTATATTTCGAAGTCCCATTTAATAGGGGCGAACCCATTGCCATCAACCGGGCACAAATCCAGACTCTGTGGCTGCTACAGATATATTCTTAATAGAAAACCCATTTAACACATTTCTAATGGAAACACAATAAAATACAATAAATAAACACTTTGGTCGAGCAGGGAATCGAACCTCAAAACAAAGACTTAAACGTTGATGAAAAGTTTGTAACCTCTTTTTTCGGATATTGCATAAAAATGAGTAGCACCCTTATCCTAACTACTTGATTTTAAAAAAAAACATAACTAACTGTCATAAAGGCCTATGGCCGTCACTATTTCGGTGCTGTCAAAACTCTGCTACGAAATTTTTTGCAATAAAAATTTATTTTTGATGCTTATCTAAGATTTATTTTCTAGTAATTTTAATATAGTCGGTTATCATGGCGATGGCAGAGAAGAAAAACGAATACCCAGCGGGGGTCGAAGCCGATAGAAAGTTGCTAATCTTCGACACTTGGGAGGACTATTTAGATTCGCTCATAGAAATCGCTGATCTCAGGAATTTAAGAAGCATACTCTCTGCTAGGACTATTGCTGCTCTTGGATACAGGTACCTACATGTAACTGACTTTTAAAAATAAACAGAGGGTCTCGTTGGCTTCGATCAGACTAGCCTGAACTTATATACTCATTAAAAGAGCCCATTCGGTATAGATGCATCTCCGTCAATATCATACATCATCAGCATCCAAAGCTTGACTTTTCGCACTTATAGGCCCCTGTTTTTTTGCCAAATTTGTACTTCTATATCATTTCTACATATAAACGATAAGAGAAAAAAAGTTTTGCATAGGGCAGAGCATAATCAGCTTACATGTATAGATACCACAGAAACAAGCTACACAAGCTAGTTTGAATGAAAGTATAATCATAATTAAGAAGTTTCTTCAACTTCGTGAAAATCAGTTGTGAATTGAAAAATATTTAAAGCTAAGATAAGATAGCAAACAAACTGATTGCCAACCATGCGAGACCTCGAAATAAGTAGTCACGCTGCCAGTCAAGTTGATAAACTGTGCGGATAGTATCGAAAACGTAATCTATTTCCTCATGGTTTTAAGAGCACTCTACTGATAAGAATTGCATGATTATCATCATCAGCATCATCAGCTGCCCTATTTGCAACGACCCCAAGTAGCATAGAATACTTTGCTACTCGGGGTCGGTGCAACAGCTCCTTATCGAAACGTCCTATTTGTAAAACGACTTTTGCAAAATGTCCTATTAACAAAATAATCGTCCTATGAGCAAATGGTTCCAAAAACAAAGGAATGGGAATTGTAGTCAGAAAGTCACACATATAACAATATGTTGTTTTTTTTTGGATTAAATATATTCATGCTCTGTTCAAGATACAAAACAAAATAAAATAAAATTAAGTGAAGGGCCTAGGTTGGGGTACATGGTACAGTTTGGTTGATGTCATTATTTCTTCGAATATTTGGTTCTGAGGGAAGTCAAAGATATCCATTTCTATTTTGAGCAGGGTAACGAAATTATTTACACAAAGGTCCCCCTAACTTTAATTGGTTTAGATTATTGTCTCAAAGCTACTCTACTAATCAAAATAATGTTAGTTAAAAGTGTGTGAGGACTTGTCCTTCTTTGACAAAGCAACGGATAAACAATATTTTTTGCACAGCGAGTTAATGGTTCCGTGAGTGACATTAGACACCGTCTTTTTGTCCCAAAAACATGCTCAGTGATCGTAGAGAAATGGCATGATCATCAAAGAGTTTTATGTTAATATTAAAATCATTAAACAGCATTGTATTTTAGGGTTGGAAAAGATAATGACAAACTGAGTCAAAATTTCCAGAGCATACGGCGACACACTAACAGAATTTGAATTCTATGCCCGTCGAGCTGCCATCCACGAGATTGTTTATCCCAAGTCGAAGCCTTATGTACTGGTCAGTGAGGGGGCAGACTTGCGAGATTCCTTCAATAGGGAACTTGCTGTGAGGGAGCGAGCCAACAGAGTCGGGATTCTACAGGTGAGCTAAATTTTAGTGGACTATCTGATCAATGGGCCAAATGGTGGGTGAAAATGTTTAGAAGATTTCTGACCTACAGTGATTTTTAGGGTTCCGTACCCAAAGGGTGAAACGGGACCCCATTACTGAGACTTCGCTGTCCGTCTGTCACCAGGCTGTATCTCACGACCCGTGATAGTTAGCCAGTTGAAATTTCTACAGATTATGTATTTCTGTTGATGCTATAATAAAAATTACTAAAAACAGATTAAAATAAATATTTAAGGGGGCTCCTATACAAAAAATAATTTTTTTTGCTCGTTTTTAAAAATACTGATACGGAACTCTTTGTGCGCGAGTCCTACTCGCACTTGGCCGGTTTTTTCGAATGGTATCGGAAACTCGGAATCCATATGCGATACCGAGAAAACTTGCTAAGAACTATTCGCTCTTTATGAATGACTATAGTATCACACGGCCAGCGAAGTATTGCTTAATTGATGCACTTATATATGCAATGCTATTTTAACAATTAAACAATATTCGTTGCCTTACTTACATTGTTAGGAAGACAAAGGAGATAAGGAGATGTTTCATTTTTGTATGGGACTCCGGCCATGACCTGTACCTTTCAGGAAAGGTGGGAAACAATCCCCTGAATAGAATAAAGTAACACTTTTTAAATAGTAATAGATGGTTTTAATGCACATAATAAAAATTAAAAATGTTTGACATTTGTCGCGAGAGTTATGACAGCCATGACAGGTTGTAGAGATGACGTTTACATAACCTAGAAATTGTTATTTGATAATAATTGTTTATCAGAACTGATTTTTTTCGATGCTTTCGTATTTGTTTTGTTCTCTGTTTTCATAAAATGTTAGACAGTACGAGACGAACGAGACTGACTGACGGACAATGATGGGTTTTGTCACTTGTCAGAACAAAATGTCATTTTGAATTTTTCGTTCAGAAGCACACTCCAAAAAAGTAGTACCTATTATATAGTTTTAAACGATGAAATCACCACACATGCTTATAATTAGTTGAAAATTATGTCTAAGAGACCAATAATAATAATTAAGTACAAAAACACATACTTTTCATAATTTAACGTCGAGGTGATATTATGTTTTTGTGTGACATGATTTTAGAACGAAAGCAAACTGCAAACTGGAAGACGCCATGTTGAATAGAATGGGGCAATAATTGAAAAACTATTACTTTTTGTGCACAGCAAATCAGGCTTAAATTTACGAAAGAATATTTTTCCCAAGTTCCTGGTATTATTTCCTCTTTTTCAATAAATGTACATGTTATGGCCGAAAATGAAACATCTCCTTTGTTAAAAATATGACGCAATATATTAGCAATTTCTACAAAATCTTTTTTAATTTCTGGGCTGTAAAACAAAGTGTGTTAAGCAATTGGGGTGCTGAATCATATGTCGAACAAATGTAATACATCTCTTCTTTTCCACAGTCTATAATTTTCATCAGACACTTTACGAAAGGTGGCTTCGAGATATCAGGATACATAGATTACGCTCACCGGCTTATCGCGGAGAACTGGGGCCCGTTCTTCAAGTACGGCAAGACTTTGTGGCCAAGGGACAATGATTTAGGGTACTATCATTGGCGTCATGGAACTGTTAGGAGCAACATTAGCAGGAATTACAAGGTACTTATCTATCACGTGTTTTTTTTGGCTAAGTAGTTTCATTAAAGACCTACTAGACCAAGACTTGGGCAAACACTGTTATGTACAAGGTGTTGTTTTGCAATCTCGTCAAATTCAAGGAGGTAACTTCGCTAATATTCTCGAACCGAATCAGTAATAAAATGGAAAGGTGTTTTGTTCTTATTTACGGAAATCGGTAATTGTGAACCACCCGTGTTTTAAATGCGGCGCGTCTGATTCTCGCCCTATAACCGCGCTTTCACACATACAAACAATCTCAAACCTTTATTAGATAATTTCTTATTCCCTAAACCACGTTACGGGGGTTATTATGATATACTGACAAACTTAAACAAACAAAGAAAAATATCGTTTATTTATAATTGATATATTCCTGCTGATACTGATTATTTATGTCTTTTGTGACAACCTCCTGAATTTTGACGAGAATACAAAACAACGCCCTTGTATAACGAACTATTAATAAAAGCAGGCAAAAAAAGATGGAATGGAATTGCATGCATAACGACCTTTGGGCAGAAGTGCTCAGGGAAAGCCTTTCAGCAGTGGAACAGTATGGAAGGATAGGGACCTTCAGAAGGTTCCTCAATATTGGTGGCTTGTGGTATGTCCCCCGGATAGGAAAACGGGGTCTACAGTAACAGCTGAACTTCTAAGTAGGGTATTTATGAATCCCTGTTGAGGCACATAGGTGTAATAAGATGCCATACTGGGTATAGCGTCATGGCATTTTGCACTTATTTTTACAAAAATGGACATTATGAGAACTTTAAGAATCATCATCATCATCATTTCAGCCGAAAGACATCCACTGCTGGACACAGCCCCTCCCCCCCCCCCCCAAAGTGTCGCCACATTGACCGGTCCCGTGCGACTCGCATCCAGCGGCTTCCCGCAACCTTCACCAGGTCATCGGTCTACCTAGGCCTTCCAACGCATCGTCTTCCGGTTCGCGGTCGCCATTCCCGAACTTTTCGGCCCCATCGGCCACCCGTTCTGCAAGCAATGTGCCCTGCCCAACTGCCAGAACTTTTAGAATAACTTAAACAAAACGACAAGTTCTTTAACTAACTTAAAAACCGCTCGTTTGTATAAAGCATTTTCGCTAAACCAAGCAGAGAGTGTAGGTAGTTATCGCCACACCAGTCACAAGTCAAGTTAACCTCAAAACTGTGAGGTTATTCGGCGAACAATTTCGATATCCAATAAACGTCGAGCTGAGGCGAATAGTTACAAAGTTCGTGAAGTTGTGCTTTGAAGCGCGGGATTCTGTGCAGAGTATTGATTAGTTTTTTTATCGATTGTCATCATCTGCTTAGCCTTTTCCCAAACTATCTTGGGGTCGGCTTCCTGTCTAACCGGATGCAGCTGAGTACCAGTGTTTCACATTAAGCGACTGCCTATCTGACCTCCACAACCCAGTAACTGGGTTAAACGATACCCCTTGGTATGACTGGATGTCAGACTTTTGGCTTTCTGACTTCTCGTAACGACTGTCAAGTATCTACAAATGCCATCTGGAAAAAGCATTCCATTTTTAACCCTAAATTAAAATTAAATTATTGTCTTAAAATTTCAATATGTTGTGGTACAAAAGTTGGTGACAGAAACTAATTCCTGCAAAACCGACGCCACGTAGTCTTGTCGGCCCTACCCCTAGAGTGTAATCTAAGCCCGCGTGGGCGCGGAGGGGTGAGGCGGCCCGGGAGCTGAGGAGCAGGTGGTTTGACTCGCGTGGGAACACCGGAGCCCCGTCGCGCCGGAGCCGTGACACAAACCATGCCTGCTGCATGTTGCATGTTTGCTTGCATTCTGAATGTTGGTGCATACTTGTTTGCATGTGGCATGCTTGCTGCATGCATGGTGTATGCTTGTTTAAAAATGTGTATTAGTGTTTAGGAGTTTTATTATGTTTCTTTGTTATGCCTATATTAAATATGCTTTAGAATGTTATGCTTAATCATTAATATAATTAGAGAAATTACGTTTAAAAAATATATGCGTAAGCTGTTATGTCCTAGAATTTTTATACAAATGTCTACCGATTAATTTGTATTGTGCGAAAAATAAAACTCGTAAGAAAAAGTTAAACAATTTAATAGCTTCGTTAAACTCCACCAAAGTCACCCTTTCCTCATTATGAACTTTAATTATTTCTTAGTCAACTTATCGCATTTGTGAGAAAAAGCTTAGAGCAATTGAGAGGAAAAGGATGAAACAAATCGTAGGTCATAACAAGTTCATTGTTTAACTTTTCGCGCCTGCACTATTGATAGTGCAGGCGCTTAATATTTTCAGGTTTTTTTCACCAAACTCAGCTTTTAATTTTAAAAAGATAGTAATTTCAGTATTTCGGAAATTTGCATTTGGGCTTAAAATAAAAGAAACGAAGCTAGGTTATACCAGCGGCTTCGCCTGCGCGGAGTTTGGTAACCATCCCACGGATCCATGGTAATAGGGGAATAAAAACTATCCTATGTGTTATTCCATGTTGTATTGTACAACGGGCTGGTTGATTGGTGGTTAATTTTATGCCATTTATGTTTGAAAATGATATCGGGCGTGTGGCCACTCTGCTGGTTTCTTTTTGGGTAAAATGATCGGTCTTGCTGAAACCACCTATCTGCAACAATACTAATACAATGCGCTATCGAAGTGCCATTTGATATGACTACAAGAAGAAGTGTTGTAGAAAACGGACAGTCTTAAAACACAGTTGTTTCTAAAGCCTAAGTGGCGTTCAAAACTTAGGTTTAATTCTAGGGTCCGGGTTAATCGTTTTCCCAAAAGCAGTAGGATTATTGACTACGTGCCTTAAAACTTCTAAGAATAGGTTTTACCTATGTGAAATTTGAGCTTACTATCAAACTTAGTTAAGGTTCATTAATCTATCCGATCGGGTTGATATAAATTTAAGTGCACAACTGATTTTTCCTATTCTTTTTCTTTTTCGTTTTGATGGCACAACAGTATCAAAAATATTGTTGGCTCAAAACCTCGCCGCTCCCATGCCGTCGACGTGACGGTGGCAGCTCAGACCTCACTTTGAATGGATGTGTAGGTTAGAACAAAGGATTTATTCCAGGTAACGAAGTACGTTCATCATCATCATCATTTCAGCCGAAAGACATCCAATGTAGACATAGGCCTCCCCTTAAGTGTCGCCACATTGACCCGGTCCCGTGCGACTTGCATCCAGCGTATCCAGCGGAAATAGTACGTTACCGTCGGGTAACTTCTGATCTTCATATCGTGAAAGTCACTGGCAAAAGCTCTCCCTGAATCCAGAATAGCATGAACATATCTACATATTAAGAGCCACGTTCTTTTTGACAACATCAATTTTATCGCTGTTCCAGCCCGTCATGGATCCAGACAGGGGTCTGCTTTTCCAAAACCGTCACGACCACAAGATCATATGCCCGGACCCCCACCAGGACCCCGGACAGAACACCACGAAGCAAAGGGTCTATTCCCCCAATTATACCCAGATTGAAATCTATGATCATGTTGTAAGAAGACGAAGCTGACGTGTTTATTTTATTATAATAGCCGAAAATCCCATTAAAGCTTTTGTTAAAACTATACGGAAATATTGCGGACCAGATTCAGGTGACCGAATCTGTCGAAAAAATATCATAAATAAATCGTAAATCATATTTCATCATCATTGCCCTGCCAATATTAATGATTAAATTCGTTTAAAAAAACACGTTTACACGTCACATCAAATTTTGAAACAGATCTTTGCAGTACCAGAAAATTTTATTTAAAGATTGACTTGCATCGTCTAAACACAGTTTAGGCAATGCAGTTTTTATTGTAGCTTCAACTTGTGGTAAGTCACAGGTAAATTATCAGCCTTAAGGCGAAACACGCACTGGCTACGGAGTAACGCGTGCGAGTGCAGGAGTACAGATCTGCATCATCGTGCAGATTACTCCGAACTAACGCACGGAGCTGTAGTATAGTCATGCAGTGGCGTAGAAGCCTCATTTCAAAGCAGCTTGTGGTGGTGATAGTACATTGCAGAGCATTATTTTTTGTATTAAAAATGGTTATTCGTTTCGAACTCATTCAGAATGCTGCAGTTATATTATCTGTTTGGTTTTTGTATAGTCAAATTGGATGAAATCGTACTAGAAGATATGGGGTACATCCCTTTTCATTTCATATTTCAAATTGCTTCACGACTTCCGATTTGGAATATAAATCGCGCACGATACTGCAGAACTCGGTGTGCCATACCTTGCGTCTTGCCCCACGCGCGGGGGTGCGTGTTTCTCCGCATGTAGGCGCGTGATCTGCAACACTGCGCGTGAATGCATTTTCTGTGTGTTGAACTACGCGTATTTTATATAAAAACACATACCTGCAAACAACCTGCGTGATGCGGTGCAGTGTGCGAATCGCCTAAACGTTATCGCAAGCATTCATGTGAAACCAGCGTTCAGTTGCAAGCATTTGAGCGATCCGCTTTACAATTCCTTAGAAGCTAGTTGGCTAAGAAATGTGACGGTATCAGTGCGTCAACCAATAATGAAGGCGGAGTATAAATCACTTGATTTTGGTCGACAGTCACTTATGACTTTTCTAATTTCGCTTTTTCGTTTCCTAAAATACCACCTACCCAGTTCACCCACTGCAGGCCACTGCTCAAGGGACGGCCCTAGGCCCCTTTGAATTACTATACACTGCGCGCACTTTTGAATGCTCGCGCTGTGGCCGCACTTATGGAAAAAAAACAGTCAAGATTTTAAATTATTTATTCGTACTTAAATACTATAGTTAAAACTTCGAAATTTGAACCAAAATTAAAATTCAGCTTTATTGAACCTCAAAGTTCTTGTTTTAAACATCTTGCTTTACAATAATAGTTACAGTAACATCAGTCCGTACAGTAACAAAGTAGATTGAAACTTTTAAGCATCATGGGTACTCTATTTCGCGAATTATAAACTATAAAAACAATATTTTCTGGGGTTTTGGACTCCATGATCATAAAATAATAAATTTTAACAATCTTAAATATTGATTGCGGAACAAGGCATCGGTTAGACATATAATTGGTGTAAAGGAATTCCTAACGAAGCCGAAAGGCACTTGGTCCCAAGTACTCCCGGTTATTGCTGTATTTTTTTGTTGTAGCTATACAATAGCCATAGAAGGTACCCAACCTTAGAAGGTTTTGATACCTTCTCTGGCAATTTCATGGCTGAACGTTGACCCTAAAAAAACTCTGGTTTCAGAGATATTAGGGGTCAAAGTTCCAACAACTTCGCAAGCAATACAATTTAAAAACTTGTATGTTATAAATTTAATTTAAATACCTCCATGACCCCTTTATTTTTCAATGCATCCATAAGCATAGTGTTTTGAGTGGCTTGCATTGAGGCTTACCGTAAAACGTGATTTTTAATGCCAAATTAAAATCTTTTCATAGCAATTTTTTTTGGGTAGAGTTATACAGGGTATAACGGAAAGGGTATATACATACTTAATGATGTGCTACAGACCATCAAACTGAACATGTTTTTCATCTTAAAACATGTTTAAGCGAAAAAATTATCTGCCGCCCCATACAAAATTGCAATACCTATTCGACCCAAATGTATGGGGCAGCTGATATTTTTTTCGCTATTACGATGTTTGTGTATGGAGAAACATGTTCAGTTTGATCGTCTGTAGCACTCCCTTAAGTGTGTATATACCCTTAACGTTACACCCTGTATATGATACTTTGATGCACAGAATGCTTGGTTCATGGCTGCCAGGGTCAACGGCCGGTTGCCACCTTATACGAGTCGATGCCTAGACTGCCTATACCTACCTACATATTTATAATAATAGTAAAATTTATTTTAAGAAGAATTTATTTAATAAAAACAAAATATTCAAATGCATGTCTTTTATTTGTATTTATTTTAAATGCATTTTATTTCTATTTTCGGTCGCTTTATTACTTACATCTGGAATATTTTGAAGAAAAAAAAACTTAGAGCTAACGTAATAATACTGAGTGCCTGATTATGTTAAATAAATAACTAAGTAAATAAAATCAAACACGTTTTATTAAGCTAGGCAGGTTTAAAATGAGACAGTCAAAAACTATTAGAACAAGAGACGTCGATGGACGTAAAAAAATCTACACTTAGAAGTGTTGATATTAAGAGTCTTGTTTAGAAACAAGGATACTATCTATTTTTAAAAATCCTTTGTTATTGTATTAGGTAATCTAGGTATCCAAATAACGTAATACAAAAAGTACTATTAAGAAACAGGTTTTGTTCTCTAAACAATAGTTACAAACTTATCAAATCTTTAGCAACACATTTAACAATACTTCACTCTCCTTGTATTATGCAAAATTTTGCGCTTCCCTTTTAAACGATAATCACCTTTGCTGGTAAGAAAAAAAGGCAGAGTCTACTAAACAACAACTTAAATAAAATACATTAAAATAATTAAATGGTATAAACCATAACGGTTTGCCAATAATTGTATCAAAATTAATTATCATTACTGCCAACACAAGTTTTTATGGAACATTGTCTATGCTCTATAAAAACCTGTGTTGCAGAAAATACATTTTAAGATAACAGACATTGTTATTGGATCCCAGTTATAAAAACTAGCTTAACTACATTAAAATTATTACTATACTCGCATGTAACGTCGATTAACAAATAAAGCTCCCCACAAGCTAAGTACTTCAAATAAATCCTCATGATTTCCGATTTACTTCTTCTATTTAATATTTAACATCACGACTCTAATCCCCAATTGTTAGGCAGAGGTGTACCTACAGGATACCCACATTTCGCCAGTGATGATTAAGTTCAATGTAATAGGGGGTAAGCCTATTACCATCAACTGGACACAAATGCAGACTTCGGGCTGCTACTGAGAAATTTGGGATGAAAAAACCCAATAAAAATTTGCCCTACCTGGGAATCGAACCTCGGACCTCATTCTTAGCAGTACCGTTTGCGACCACTTCACTCACAAGGCAGTCGACACATAATTAATTTTAATCTTATACTAGACTAAAGATATAGTTGAACTCTGGGACTTAAGAGATTCTAAGCGGGTCTTCTTGGCAGTTTCTCTGGAGGCACTGTGAACTTCAGCAGTTCGTAGTGTGATACCAAAGATGTCTTCGTGGTATCTGTTTTCATTCTGAAACATAGAATATAATAAACTCAAGTAAAATAGTCAATCAAATCAGTTTACAGTTTTTAAGCTAAGTATAGGCAATGGGTGTATTCCCACTGTCTCCATTCCCCGTGTCCTACTGGTTGGGGACAGCGGGAATCGATAACAATAATTTAAAATTATTCCCGCTGTCGTCACCAGTGGGGACAAGAGCAGAGGGGACAGCCGGGCTTAATAAAAGCATTTAAAATGGTTCCCTTTGTCCCCACTGCTCTGTTTCCATTAGTCGGGAAAGGTATGAAAGGGCACTGACTGAGCCTGCCAGGGCTGCTGGACTGTTCAAAAGAGATACCGTGGCCCTGGAACACAAGGGGCTAAGAAGGAACATAGATGGGTTTTAGTCAGTACAAGTCTGACACTCCGTTCTGCTCCGCCCAGAGCGGGAGGAGTCATTTGAAGGATTCCCATCCAAAAAAAAAAAGGCCACTGGCTGAAGATTTTCATGATCGCTCTCTTACTTAATACTGATAATATTGGCTCCGTTTTAACTTGTAGACGGTTCTTCCCCATATCTTCAACTTCGTGATTTGTTAATTTTGCTGTTTCGCATTAAATGTTATAAAGCATTGTAACCCTTGTTACATTGCCAAGAAAACCACAGGTGACGTGTAAAAAAGCAAGCATCCTCCTAATCTTAACCAATCTCTTGATTACTCATCAATCGTGGTACGCATGACGACAAAACTAGCGGATCCTTCATACTAGTACTACTACATACATAAAAGTAACCTACCCGTAAAACAGCGACAAATTCTTTTGCTTCCTCCTCTGTCATACCAGCATGTTTCTGAATGATTTCTGCAAGTGTTTGTTCAACGTCGTCCGCCATCTTACAATCACCGCAAACGTAGAAGTGGCCGTGTTCTTCAATTAGTAGTCGAGTCATCTCTGCTCCTTCGTCTTCTAGCAGGGCTTGGACGTATTTCTGATTAAAAGAAAAAATATGATCAGTAAATTATTATAATGATGATGGCTGGACCTAAATGCATGCAATGCTAAATGAATAGATTTTGTAAAACAAAATTAAACTTTTGATATTGTTTCTACGTTTCGATAATCATTTTAGCGGCTCTTTTCAAAGATTATTATTCATCCATACTCACTTTATGCGCTCCTTTTTCCCTTGACAGAGCCAATCGCGCTTTATGAAGCACACCATCAGCCAACGCTCCTTCTTTCTCTTCTTTATACAACTCCATTCCCTTGTATCGGCATCCAAAGAAGAGCCACACTGGTCCAGGGTTATGAGACACCAAATGCTCGATTAGATGTCTTCTATGGTGCCAGAATCCTCTAAACGGTGCAATGCCAGTACCAGGGCCGACCAGGATAAGCGGTGCTGATATGTCTTTAGGCATGTGGAAGCTTGGTTTACTGCAAATAGTACATCAAGTTAGACATTGCTAGTTGGAATTTGTGTAGGATATTCGAAGAATGTCGAAGTAAAACTTACTGTCTGATAAATGCTAAGACTTCGTCTCCGGGTTTCAAGTTTTTAAGATACGTTGAGCAAACACCGTAATGTAGAGGACCTTTGCCATCTGTAATTATTGCACATGTGATTTTAATAAAAATACATTAAAAATAGTAGCTACAGTGTATAGGTAGATGAATTTAAAATACAACATGACGAAACTTCTTATAACAGATACTTACTCTGGGTTCTATAAACAACAACTGCAACAGTGATGTGGACGCTTTGAGGGTGAGCCAAGAGAGACGAAGATATGGAATAAAATCTAGGCTGCAAGGGACTCAGTAGCGTAGCCAGCAATGATGCCTGAGGTCTGCAAGACGGGAACTGTTCGAAAACTTCAGCCAGGTGAGGGTAGTGAAAACTAACCCAGTCGTGGTATTTGTTTGAATCCTGAAAACGTTAATTTAAGGCTAAAATAAATTATATATAAAAAACACCTAAACCAGAAATGTTATAAAAGTAACGTGTTAATACAAAATCTATGGATGTAATAAATAACATGTTCAGTTAGATGTATCATAGTACCATAATTCAACTTAATGACCACGGAAGTTATTCTAAATACGATAATTATCGTATCAAAATTGTTTACTTTAATAATTATTATTGTAATGCCTACCGTAACCAGTTCATTCATACGATCAGCTTCCTCTTGATCAGTACATGATTCTGCGAGGTACTGTAGTACTTTTGTCGAGGGTGGTGTTGTAATGTCCAAAAATCTTGAGTAGATGTTTCGTATGGTTGCCGGCGGTAATCTTTCGTACCTTTCCCAAGCTTTCACTGTACCTGTAATAACAGTAATTTTTAGTCGCCTGCCATGTTCTACACCTCCTAGTGTTGGTATAGCTTTGTTTCATTCTTAGCAATTGCGAAATGAATCGTGACGAAACTTTTCTGTATGAATGTGGGTGGGCATAGAAGTAGAGGAAGACCTAAGAAACAAAGGATGGACTGTGTGAAGGAGGATACGACAAGAAAAGAGGTGTCTGATGAGATGAAAAGTAATAGAGAAGTATGGAAGAAGAGGACATGCTGTGCCGACCCCAAAAAAAAATGGAATAATGATTATTATGGTCTTTAATGATCGATTGCTTGGGTTTTTTTCTCAAATCTCAAATCCCAGTCGTATGGAATTTCTTTGGACTTTCAAAACTACTCGTAGTAGGCACACGTATTAATAGTTTAGGTTTGTCCGTTTATAATTTTTTGATTCCTCCGACATCACGTTCGAGACAAAACCAGTTCTTGCTTAAATGAGCATTCCTTTGTCGTCTGCGTCATTCGAAAATAGTTTTATGATACCAGTTGTATCAATATTGACATTGAAAGTGTTGTTATTGTTTCTTTTACCTGTCGGTGTTAATGTTTCCTTCATCACTTGGAGTTGTACTATTTTGTCCAGTTCTTCAACGCCTTTCAGTCTGTCTAGGACAGTGTCTACGATATCTTTTTTGTTATTGGCCATAACACCGATGTGGTCGCCGGGAACGTATTTTATTTCACTCTACAAAATAAAAGATAGGTTAGTCAAATTAAACACAAGAATAAGTTCTATTTAAAGATGACTTTCAAAATCGACAAAACAAATAAAAGAAACTGTTATAGCCGATATTTTGTGACTTTTTCATTTGCAACGATAGGTCAAAGGTTTAAATAATAATTCACTATAGGCGAACAAAATACCTACGTCATTAATAATTTAGCTTTTTATTACCACTGTATATATTAGTTGTTAACTACAACATTTTCAACGTACGTCAAAGGAAGTAAAAATAAGTTAAATTTTTTGCATAATTCTGTTGGTATTTACACAGGCCGACCAATCAAGCTGTACAAAACTAGTTTATGCGGAACTCTCATTGTACCGGAAATCTATAGAAAACGAGGCCATGTTATAATGGAAATATATAGGCTGATGTTTCACCGTGTGTACCTGTTTTATTTATATCCCATAACTCTAGGATATGATTGAGACCATATCAAAGAATCAACTGGCCTATGAATTATGTTTCAATCATACTTTTTTTTTGTTTTTTTCGCATTTTCTTTGCTTTAAATATGAATTATTGGTTTGAATAGAAACTACTACTATTTTACTACACTACTGCGAAGTTTGGCAACCTCGCAAAAAAAAAGATTCGCAAGCAATTAGAGAGTTTTAAGAGTTTCAAGCAACCTTTCCTCAATACTGTAATATTTTGATATATATTATAGGTATATATTTACCTTTGTTTTATATTTGTATGTATGTTTATTTTATAAGGTATATTTTTGTTTTAAGCTCTAATTATAATTTTCCTATTTCGTCCTTTCTACACACTGTGTCTACATTTCTAATCCAACTTTCCTCTCGCAGCTCTGCTGGAAGAAATTTCTTTTGAAATAAGCAGTACCTTTGTGCTCTATTATCTAAATGTACTGTCCTTTTAAGTATTTTGTGTGTACATAAATAAATAATTAAATAAATAAATTCGTCATACTGGTGACAATTTTTGCCCTAAGTAAATTATGATTGATGATATCTCCGAAACTATGCATTTTAGGACCACCTATTCTAAGAGTTATAGTATTATTTTTACCTACAGAATATAACCCTAGAGTAATGGGATATAAAAAAAAACAGGTTGTATATCTAAACATTTTATAGTGATTTAAAAAGTTATTCTTACCTGAGGGTCCAGATCAACAAATACAGTCTCAGCATTAGATTCTGAATGCTGTACTAAAGTTTTGCTTTCTTTTACTTTGTAAGTAACTAGCTGTTTTCTAAAACCAGCTTCTAATGCATTGATTAGAGGTAGATCTGCTGATGGTTTGCCAAATCTCACAGTTTCTTCCGTCACTGGTATTATTCCTAATGCATTCTGTGCATCCCTTATGATATCGCTCTCCTCTAAGCAGAATGTTTTACATGATTCCTGAAAATTGAAGTTTTTGATTAGGTATATGAAATCTAAGCGAAAAAACAAAATTGAAGTGCCTTTTTTTTAATAACAGATTTTTACTGAATGCATATGAAAGTATATTTAATAGTTTTTGTTGTTATATATACTTTATGTATCTATAATAAAAAAAAAAATATTTTTTAAATTTTTGGCTGTCTGGCTGTTCGTTCCGTCTAATCTCCAAAATGTCTGGACGGATATTGACAAGACTTTCACGGGCAGATAGCTGATAAGGACTTATATTAAAAAAAGGGTTAGGGTTCGGTGCAAAAAAATTAAAACCCATGAAATCGTTATCAAAATCAGATTTAAATAGGGAGGTAATAATTTAATAATAATAATTTCACACGGTTGAAAGTCGCGGGCAACAGCTAGTGTTAAACTGAAGAACAAGTTGGTTAGATTATTTATATTGCTTTTTCATTTACCAAGAATATTTCCGACGACCAAGTACGGAATCGTTGTTCAAGTCCATACATTTCGTCTCCACAGCACAAATCCATGATTCTTTCACCACCCAGACTGCCGAGGATGTTGTCGATGAACTTCCCAAATTTACAGAACTTCGGATAGGCACTAGATCCAAGAGCAAATACAGCGAATCTCACGTTGCTCAGAGGAGCTATGTGCTCTACTGAAGATTGTGTTAGCACACCTTTAAATATAATAAATTTGTTAACATGACATAAAATCACGTCTGTAATCTCTGCAGGGTTAGGCAGAGGTGTACCTACCTAATAGAACCCCTATGTTGTTTCGAACGCCACTGTTACGACACACGCTGTTACAAATTATTTTTCCACTGCCTCACAGGTTCGAAAGCTCATGGACTCGAATGAAGTAGTCGCGAAAGACACTGTTTCGAAAAACATTTTCACTGCCTCATACGCTCGAATGCTTGTGATTTCGATTTATTTAGTCTTACAGTGTACAGAAAAATATTTAAGCAGTAAAATAGTACACCCAAATGTCCCATGCGACTTAAACTTAACCGGCGAAACTGGCCATTACATGTAATGGGGGCCTATTGCCATCAACCGGTCACAAAGCCGGGAGAAATTCCTGATGGAAACTCTCAATAACGCTTTGCCCGTCCTGGGGATCTAACCCAGGACCTCATGCTCATTTCTCGCATTTGCGCTTGTAACCACTTGACCAATGAGGCATTCTAAGAAGTTAGTTAATTTACAAAAAAGAAACAGAGAGTTCTTCAAAACACGTTGGATTTTCAGTGTATCAGTGTTTGTTATTTGTGTTAGACTGTTCTGTCCCACTGCTGAGCAAAGGCCTATCCGATACCTTTTCAATCTACCTGATGACTTGGAACGATTCCAATTCAGTGTCAGTGTTTATTTTATTTATATATCAGCCTACTCTATCCCACTGCTGGCTTTCCGATTTTCCTCAACATTTGCCTTCTCCGACCAATCTGTTAAAAATGAATCGTTGTCGTCACTTTACATGAAGCGACTGCCTATCTGACCTCCACAACCCAGAAACCGGGTAATACGATACCCCTCCTTGGTAAGACTGGATATCAGAATTCTGGCTTCTGATTACTCGTAACGACTATCAAAGGTCTACAAATGACAGCCGGGAACAACGAGATAACGTGCTTTCCGAGGCACGGAGGAAACTCGGTATGTAATTATGGTCACCCATTCACGGACCAACCTCGGCAAGCACGGCTTAACCTTAAAGGTCAACCCGTGCGGCTGTTATTATTTAGCCACGAGCTCCTCGCGAGCAACAGCTCCCGATCGGAAAGCTAACAAGCTGTCTATATAAATTAAAATGCCCGTAAATCTTACACACAAAATATATTCTAAGAAACTAGTTGAAAAGCACTTGGTGGACTTACTTCTTTGTGATTCCAATCGCGTTAACTGCCTGCTGTAATCCATGTTTGATCCAAGAACACTAGTTGTCCTTAGTAAAGATTTATTAGGAGACTTTGGCGTCTTGAAACCCCTGTAAGAAGAATGTTAATTTTAGACACAAAATGGCAGGATTTTATATAAAAAAAAAACCGGCCAAGTGCGAGTCAAACTCGCGCCTCGAGGGTTTCTTACTTTTGAAAACGTCATAAAAAAAAAATAGAACGTGGAATCCCTCCGCGCGGAAGAAGTGAAACTTCGTAATACTACACGCATGCATTCGAGTGTCACGCATTCACTTTCGTTATTTTAATGAGCTTATAAATAATATTTTATTGTTGTACACTTTTTATTACATAAGTTTAAGAGGTTATTCTACTCATGGAAATTGAGCGAAGGCTGGTCACACCGAAGATTCGAATGCATGACTGTTTGCACGCCATCTTGCGTACATAGTAGAACTACGTAGTCACAAAACTTGTAATAGCGCCATCTCTTAGTGGGTAATAGAAAATATTCCCACTCCATGAAAACGTTAAACTTGTTGGAAGTCGCATAAGAAGTTTCACATAAAAAAAAAAATGTAACTAAAAATTTAAGGTTTTCGCAATTTTTCCTTTATCTGTGCTATAAGACGTTGCTTCGTACTAAATTTCAAGATTCTGAGTTAACGGGAAGTACCCTGTAGGTTTTGATTGCCTTGCGAGTGTCGAAAATTTGCGGCATAAACGGCATCTTTGATTACGTTGGCTTAAAAGTTTGATTTTTTCACAGTTCCAAGGGACAGTTGGCCGGAGAATTTGATATAAATTCCAGCTTGATACCTCCACGCATTCCTGAGAAAAAGGGTCTTGACAGACAGACAGACAGACGGACGGACGGGCAATAAAGTGATCCTATAAGGGTTTTTTCGAGGTACGGAACCCTAAAAAAAAACATTATTTAAAAATTGTTTCTTACGCAGAATGGACATCCATTATATCTTCTTGGTTTTCCTTTTCAGTGTTTAACATTTGGAGAAGATGTTCAGCAAAGTCCTGAAACATGAACAGTGACACTTAATTGTGTTCATTTTGTTGTTAATACTTATATTTTTCTATTTATTTACTTTTAGTATACGTACCATTCCGTTTGCTGGAGCCTCACCATTTCCGAAAGTTGATGTTACAATGAGGAGAAGAGTTTCGTGTTCAATTGAAAACATATCATACTCCGCCATACATTGGACCTGAGGAGAAGATATTGTTACTCATCATCATTGGCCTAGCCTTTTCCCAAACTATCTTGGGGTCGGCTTCTAGTCTAATCGGATGCAGCTGAGTACCAGTATTTTACATGAAGCGACTACCTATCCGACTATCACAACCCAGTAACTGGGAAATATGATACCCCTTGGTAAGACTGGATTTCAGACTTTTGGCTTCTGACTACTCATAAAGACTGTCAAAGATCTACAAATGACAGCCGGGACCAACGGCTTAACGTGCTTTCCGAGGCACTGAGGAAACTCAGTATGTAATTATGTCCACCCATTCACTCACCAATCTCGGTAAGCACGGCTTAACCTTAGAGATCGAGCCGTGCGGCTGTTATTATCTAGCCACGAGCTCCTCACTCATTGTTACTATAACTATAATATCTAAAAATGTTTATTTAAACATTGAACATAACATCACCCCTGTAATCCTTAAAGGGTTAGTTAGAGGTGTACCCAAAGGTGGATACAGACTTTGCGAGGCATGCGCCACGAACGGCGCACACCGAATGCCTCGGCCATCCATACGTTGGCTCGTCCTCGCACGTCTGTAGCACATGCCTCGCCACGAATATAAAGGTACACACCTTGCGAGGCATTCGCTGTGCGTTGTTCGCAGCGCATGCCTCGCAATGTCTGTATACGGCTTAATAGTACCTACACCCACATATCGCAAGTAATTTTTTTTGGGACTTAAACATAACGGGCCAAGCCTTTTGCCATCAACCGGGCAATCCAGACTCCATGGCTGCTACTGAGAAATTCCTAATGGAAAACCCAATAACAATTTGCCCAACCCGGGAATCGAACCGAGGACGCTCATGCTTAATAGTCGCGATTACGACCACTACGCAGACATTGAACTAATTGAATTTAGGTACTCCAATCCCTTTTACATTTTCGATGAACTTTAAGTGTCTGTTTTTAAGTGAAAACACGTGGAAAGTACTCAATACTCTTATAAACTAGGTAGTTTTACACGAATCGCCCCTAAAAAGAAATAAATATTTCCACAGTTACCTCAAACCATCCAATTTAAGAGTAACAAAATGCTTTACACAACTTTAACTCATCCTTATTTAAAGAACGAAATAAAAACTTACCTGTGCATTGAAAGCGTGCCCAAGAAGCGTCCCTAACTCCTTGGCATACTGTTCAGATTTGCCTGTTTCGGTGGCGTACAAAATGGTGGCCTTGATGCGCTTAGAGAGGGCCCGCCCGAACAGTTTAGAAGTGAACTTGACGGCGCGAGCAATCTGCTTAAAGTGGAACTTTCTGTGTACGGTCTTCACTCCGTCGGATTTTGTCCATTGGTGGGTTTTCCATGCAGGTTCCTGGTAAATAAACATAGAACTTCTTTAGTATTGTAAGAAAATTGGATATTTTGGACACTAAAGCAAAAATATAGCTAACTTCTCATTCAAAAGTGCTTAAACTTTTTATTATTTTCAGCGGTCAAAGAAACGTTCCCTCAACGATTGTTTCATGTCAGCAGTATTGATGCCTAATGCTTCCGACATACCCAAATACTTATAGGTTTCTGTTGAGGAGAGGGATCTAAGGCCAATCTTTTGAAAACATTTTCTAAACAACTTATGAACAATTTCAGCTGGGTGCCTCTTACACCCATGACCTCAAGCTTGCGCTCCTAAATTGGAAAGGAAGCTGTGTTAAAAGCTTTAGCGAGGTCCAGGAAAATTCTAATGTGTTGCTACCCTGTCCAGTTTTTGCGCTAGATAGTCAGCCAGATGATGACTATAAATCTATAAAGCCGTTGTGGTTACGATTAAAATCAAAATATTTTATTTTACAGAGGCCTTCATGGGCTTTTATAAAACGTCTACAAAAGGTGCTCGGTTCGGGTTGGTCGTTTTTTATGGAGAAGAACCGTCAAGAAACTCCATGGTTACTCTTTTAAAATCATTTGGATTTACAATATTTGTATGTTACAGCGTTAGTACTTAAGTGTGTATGGGAGGACAGCGTAGGCCCGACAATAAGTCGTTGCTTACTACAAAACGTAGAACAAGATAAATAAAAAAAAACATCAATCTTGATCGATCTCTTAATCAACATACAACCCGACTCTGACCAAAACCGTGTGATAGTTTGATTTTTGCGGCATAACCTAGTGCTTTCACTTTAAACTAACTAGCTTATGCCCCCGACTACCGTCCACTTGGAAATCAAGTACAGCATAAAACACCAATCTTCGCAATCGGTAAAAGCGTAACTTTCTATAAGTAAAAGAAGAATCGCATAATGATGCGATTGCGATGCATCCAGAGATTACTTCTAGCAAACAATTTAACATAGACAGACAGACATAGTATACATAGCAACACAAAAATATGCCCCGTGATTCGGTATTTATTGAGGAATTTACGGCTAGTGTCATGTTACGTCAGGAATGATCCCGACCCCTGGCCCGACCCCGAATAATTGGGAAACGGCGAGGAAGATGAGTAATGGTCCAGGATTAACACAACAATCTGAATACTGGCTACGAGTGTGTACCACTTTATTTATGAAGATTTATTCATCTATGCTGTTCTAGGTTTGGCTTGATTATAACTAATGTTTGCTTTGAAAGAAGTGGACGTTTCTCCAAAATTGGTGCGATGTTTATTTACTAAGATTTTCACGCCATGTACAGTCGCGGACTTTAATTGATAAGCCACTTTCAAACTTTCCGTTTTTGCAGTTTTATACGTTCACGAGATTACACGATTAAACACGAACCCAAACCGCATGCTCGTAAACAAGATGACATATTACTAATAATGGGAAATAGTCTTATCCATAATATTTGAAGAATTACTAATAAGTTGTCTATGAAAAATCTATAAAATGTTACATACTTTTATTCAATCTATTTCTTACTGACCTCTTTTGAATAAGAGCTCATTAAATACTCTTTATTTCTGAAAACGTTGGATAGGTTTCAGACAGTTGAAATGAATGATGTCAGACAGGATTATTTCCTTTTTTGGTGAATCGAATAATTGTCATGAATGTCATATTGGACGCCACGCGTTACTATGGCGACGCTAAAACAAATTGTCGCTAGGTAACGGTTGCTAGACCTGCAATTGGTTGACTTTGGGTAGTCACTTCGTACTATGTACGAATCTAACCGAATAAATCCGATTTGCATTACACGGCTAAAATACGAGCAGTGGCAAGTGGCTCATCAATTAAAGTCCGTGACTGTACATAGTGAATACGAGAAGCACAAGATCAATCGATATGGCAACTCTTAGGGCAGTTTTTCTTTCTTTTTCGTATGGTTAAAACCTAACCCTAGTGTCAGAGTTTTTAAGCCAACTATCGATGGACCACTGACTTGGCTTTACATGCCGTCGGGACATATTTATTTATTTGAACTTCATGTACAATAGTGGTACATACGCGGACTTAATGCCACAAGGCGTTCTCTACCAGTCAACCATATCACTCTGGCATGCTGGTATGGTTTCCTTCACCGAAGTAGTGATTATTGTATAATATTGTATAATACGCAAATGAATCCGAAAAATTGGGGGTGTCTTGGGGTTCGAACTCGAGACCGATGTCTTGGCAGTCTGGTGATTCACACCACTAGGCTATTACTGCTTATCAGAGCAGTAACAGGACCAGTTAATGTGGTTACTAGAGGGAGACCTATATTCAGTAGGTAGTGCACGTCTTCCGTCCGATGAAGATGATGGAACGTATAATGTTATCGCACAGTTAAGGGAAGTTTTTGATTTAATAGTTAATTATGAACCTAAATCTCACCTGGTAATCATACGAAGGTCTGAGGTAGTACAAAGCCATTTCTTGATGGAACACTGGAGTCAGAGAGGATGACATAGGTGGTACAATCCAGATCCAATCGGACGGGCAACCTCCTCTGAAAAATAAACAACAGTGTTAAGAACTACTGAGCTATAAGGATATTGGTGGTTGAATGACAATTTTGGTAAACAATTGGCTTATGCCCAAAATTGTGTTAGATGTTGCTGTTGTGACATCACTATTTAGTATGTTATTATGTGTCAAGCTCTAGTGATTGTCTATGATCTACATCCGTCTGGTCGCCATAACTTAGTCTCAACCCGTCTGCGATACTACGCACTGTTTGTATATATTTAAACCTGTGTCCTGTGATAATTAAACACTCGCCGCCTGACCGCCGTCGCGTACGGACGTGCCGCTACCTGCTCGCATTCCCGCTCGCTATCAGTGTGTGTCATCGGTTCGTCGCTTCCCAGTGTCGTGACGTCATCAGTTGTCTTTCGACTACACCCCCGAACAATTGCTGTCTTTTTATTAAGACAGCACTTGCTCATTTGCTTCGGATATTATTCCGATTTAACTTCCTTTGCCCCATCAGGGAAAAATCCTCAATTTCGAGGTTCTTGGTGGGAAACCTAACGGTGCCAACGAAACCGAGAGAGGGTGGTGACCCAACCCGCCCGCCTAACCCCTTCAGGGTCTAGGTGAAAAATTGGGCTCCGTCGCGTTCGCATGCGCCGCCGATATACTGTGCTAGTGTTTCCCGTTTGAACCAGTTCCTGAAAGCAAAGTTCCCTGGACTGGAGTTGGAGTTGCTAACAAGCCAGGACCCTCGGACTGTGCCTGCGGGAAGGTTGAAGCGGGTAAGTCACTGATTCAGTAAATTCCCTAAATAATTGGTCAAGGAATTAGGTTATTAGGCGCGCTGAGCTTCACTCAAATGTCCGCTAACTTTTAGCCGATAAAATGTCGTCCCTCGACGACACAGATAAAGCGCTTTTGCGCTTTTTCTTGCGCGTCTTCACGACCGACCCATATTTACAAAAATATGGGTCAGAAATTGCTGCCATTCAGCAAACCACCGATACCGTCACTGACTTCAGTGACGCGCTCGAGAGCCCCTTATCACCGCCACCTGCCGACAGAGGCTTACCGCCAGCCGTCGCCGCCGCGATTAAGGCAACTCCAAGACCCATTGTAGTGAAACCCATTGTTTCGCAAACAAAGGTCCAGTCCGCATCTGCGTCCATTGTTCCCGTTTCTGAGAACATGGACAAAGGCTCACCGCCAGCCGTCGCCGCCGCGATTCCGGCAAACCCCGGACCCATTGTTAAGCAAACAATGGATCAGTCCGCACCTGCGTCCATTGTTCCCATTTCGGAGAAAATGGACACAACTGTGCCAGTCTCCGACTCGGAATCGGTTATAGATTCCTGCTCTGCTTCCTCGTCCTCTGAAGACGACTATCAAGTCGTCGGAAAGGGCAAGAGGAAAAAGGGCAAAAACTCTCAGGCCACCATGGCCAAAAAATTAGTCGCGCTCCCTCTCATCCCCTCTCCCGAGGCCTCCCGCCCCTCCTCCCCGGTCCCCGCACCAAAGTCCGCCGCTGCTCATACTAGCAGACCATCCAGCCCTAAGGCTAACTCTTCAGCCGCTTCTTCAAAGAAGCTGAAGCCCCCTCCCCCGTTGTTCATTCAGGACAAAGGGAAATGGACAGACGTGTCCAAAATGTGTGTTGAGCGCCGCATTCAATACACTAGCGCAAAAAGCACCCAGCAGGGTATCAAAGTGGTAGTCCCTACGACCACCGACTTCAGGGAACTAACCCGTCAGCTGATCGGAAGGCACATAGCCTTCCATACATACTCCCTTCCAGAGGAGAAGCCCACCCGCGTGGTGATCAGGCGGATCCCGAAGGAGATATCCACGGAGGACATCCTCAATGACCTCCAAGGCCAGGACATCCCGGTTGCAGCCGTCCACCGCCTTCATAAGGCGAGAGGCGGCGACCAGTACGACATGGTACTGGTCATTTGTGACCCAGTAGAAGGACACCACCCGATCTTCAAAGTAAAGTCGGTATGCTCCCTCACAGGCATCTCAATAGAGAAGCCTTACCGCTCAACCGTAGTAGGGCAGTGCCACCGCTGCCAGCTGTACGGACACAGCCAAGCTAACTGCCATGCGCCGCACAGATGCGTAAAGTGTCTAGGCGACCATGGTACGGCAGACTGCCCCCGTCCCAAAGACAAATCGCTATGCACGGAGCCACCGAGCTGTGTGCTTTGCGGCCAGTCGGGCCACCCGGCTAACTACCGCGGCTGCCCGAAAGCCCCCAAAGGCTCCTCCTCTAAACTGGCGAAGCGTGCAAACGCCCGCCAGCAGAGAGAAAGCCCATCGGTGAGGCTACCAAATCCACAGATGCCGGAGAGACTCAGCCCTCAGAGGCCCTCTCCCTGGACCTCGCTGAACCACCAGAGAGCCTTCCCGGCACTCGGCAAAGCAAAGTCCAGCCCCATTCCCGGGCTATTAGATGCCCCTGTCCCCACTCCCGTGGCCCAAGCGAGCGCACCGGCGCCCGCTCGTCCCGCGCCTCCCGGCCCCGCGACCGCAGTCTCCTCTCCTAACGTAACTTTAGAAACGTTAGCAAAGTTAGTCACCCCCGAAGCAGACCGCATGGCGGCAGATCTCAGGGAGGCTAACGCTGACGGTGATAAGCTTAAAATTATCCTCAAGTCCCTAATCAAGTTAGCGGCATTAATCTTTAATTTCAATGGATAATACGAGATTAACGTGTACCAAACCCCGATCCCTTAAATTAGGGTACTTTAATGCCAATGGCATTAGAGGCCAGCGTGATGAAATCGCCACCTTCCTCCGTGACCATCAAATTGATATCCTCCTCATACAGGAGACCTTCCTCAAGCCCAGTCACCGCGATCCGAGAATTGCCAACTATCGCATAGTTCGCAACGATCGGTCACGTTGCCACAAGGGCGGTACTCTAATCTATTATAGAAAGGAACTGCACTGCATCCCCTTAGATCCCCCTCCCATGGAGTCTCTGCTCGAGACTTCAGTTTGTCGACTAGGCATGACCGGTCATCAATCGATCACTATCGCCTCCGCGTACATCCCTCCCGGCGGCACGTCCGAGGAGCACACTCTGTTCACCAAAGACCTTGCCGTCCTCTTCGGCTTGAGTGACTCCGTTATCATAGCGGGCGACCTCAACGCCAAACACCCCGCCTGGAACAGCACGACGACCTCTGCCAGAGGACGTCACGTGTATAACCTGGGTGAGTCCCTCAACTTCGATCCCATCGCTCCTATGGAGCACACTCACTATCCCCACGACCCCGACCAACGTCCGGACGTTCTCGACATAGCGCTACTCAAGAATGTCAACCTTAAGTTGCATTCCATCGAGACTTTACATGAGCTTAACTCAGACCATCGACCAGTGCTCATGCACTTAGTTCCCCGCTCGGGTCCCTCTGACCCCAGCCAGCCCCCGCCAACCCAAGTGATAACCGACTGGAGGAAAGTCAGCGAAAAGCTGAAATCCACCACGTCGCCTCACCTGGAGGCCATCCCCGACCACATTGTCTCAGTCGCAGACACGACGGCCGCCATCAACTCGCTTACAGAACACGTGCAATCCGTACTAAAGGATTGCTCACGGGAAGTTCCAGCAATGAGCGATCAACGCTGGATTCTACCCGCTGACGTACGTGAACTGATAACCGAGAAGAACTCGGCCATCCGTGCCTACAGCAACTTTCCCTGCGACGCGAACAAAGCTTACATGCGTTATTTACAGCGTGCTGTAAAGAAGCGCACTAGTGAGCATCGTTCAGATCAATGGGACAAGACACTTAGCGAGCTCGAGCCTACCCACCTAGCCTTCTGGCAGCTCCAACGCAAGTTGCGCTCCACCGAAGAGGCTTCGATGCCTCCCCTCACCCGACCCGATAAGAGCGTCGCATTCGACGACTCTGAGAAGGCCGAATGCCTAGCCGACAGCCTGGAGTCCCAGTGCTCCCCCAGCTCTCATCCAGTAGACAAGCGACATCTCGATGAGGTGAACGCATTCGTCGAACGTAAAGCCGCCCTCCCTCCCGTAGAAGACCCTGATGATCCTCTGCCTTCGGTCACAGCTGACGAAGTGCAAGACATCATTAATAAGCTTCAACCGCGGAAAGCACCCGGCTCCGACGGAATCACCAATAGGGTGTTAAAACTCCTCCCCGCTCAGCTCGTCGTGTTAATGGCGGCCATCTTCAATGGCGCCCTGAGCAACAACGCCTTTCCCCAAATATGGAAAGAGGCCACTGTCATCGGTTTCGCCAAGCCAGGCAAACCCAAGTCTGAGCCCTCAAGCTACAGACCTATCAGTCTCCTGAACGCACTCGGCAAAATCTACGAGAGACTTATTTATAAGCGACTCAAAGACTTCGCCGAGGCTAAGAGTCTCATCCCCAACGAGCAGTTCGGCTTCAGGACCGGACACTCCTGCATTCAACAGGCCCATCGCATCGTAGAACACTTGAGCGCTGGCTTCCAGCGTGGAGCGATGACGGGTGTGTTGTACTTCGACATAGCAAAGGCTTTCGACAAAGTCTGGCACAACGGCTTATTATATAAGCTGTACAAACTTGGAGTGCCGGACCGTCTCGTGCTCATCTTACGAGACTTTCTGTCGGATCGCACCTTCCGCTATCGCATCGGGAAGGCACTGTCTTCCCCCCACCCCATTAGAGCCGGAGTCCCTCAGGGCTCCGTCGTCTCTCCCCTTATCTTTACTCTGTTCACCAGTGACATCCCCAAGAGCAAGAAGGCTCAGTTAGCCCTGTTCGCGGACGACACGGCCATTTATTACACTGGCCGCAGTCACGACGCTATCTATAGCACCCTCCAAACCTCAGCCAACGTCTTAGGCGCTTGGTTCCGGAAATGGAGAATCGAGGTGAACCCCGACAAGAGCCAGGCAGTTCTTTTCTCTAAACAGCGTAAAATTAAGCCACCCGCGCTCAGCCCGATCACTATGTACGGTAAGCCTATCCCTTGGAAGAAGCAAGCCAACTACTTAGGAGTCATACTTGACAACCACTTGTCTTTCGCGGCGCACATCAAAGCAGCTCGCGACCGAGCTGCGTTTGCTATGGGTAGGCTTCATTTCATGATTTCGGCAAAAAGCAAGTTGTCACTCAAGTGCAAGTTGCGCCTTTATACCGCGGTGATCCGCCCCATTATGACGTACGCTTGCGTCGTGTACGCTCACACCAAGCCTAAGTACATCCATAGGATGCAAATTTTACAGAACCGGTTCTTACGTAGAGTCACGGGAGCCCCTTTTTATGTCCGTAATGACCGTTTACACGTAGACCTTAGAATGCCCACCGTCCTTCAGTTTATGAAACGTCTTTCGAAGCGGTTCTTCGTTAACGCCATTAAACACCGTAATCCCCTGATCGCAGCGGCCGCCCGTTACGAACCCTCGCGCATTAGTACAGTACGCCGTCCTAGGCATACCCTTGTCACTCCAGATGATGCTATCACCCTCCTCCAGGAGAGTAGCAAAGAGACTAGCACTCTTAAAAAGTTCCGACTCAAACCGCCGTCTTTCCGACCTCGCCGTCGAGGTCCGTCGCGACGTCCCGGTCCATGCCCTCCCCGACCCTCGCTCGAGCCAGCCCGCGATGCTGTGCCAGTAGTTTTAAATCAGCCCCTAAATAATGATACCATTCAGATCCAGCCTGTCCCCATGCAGTCTTCCCCCAGCGACGCCCTAAGCCGAGGTTCGTACCCCACAGGGGGTGCCCTTAGCGTGCAGTCGCTTAGTTTGTAAGTTTTTATGCCCTGGCTGGAGGCCTTACTCTAAAGGCACCCACAGGATAGTCCGGTTAAGCAGACGACAACCTCATAGGTTGAACTGCGAGATGCCATTCAAAAAAAAAAAAAAAAAAAAATGTGATAATTAAACTAAGTATACCCAACGGTATCTTTCATTTCAACCACCAAACATAACAGTTGCCACCAACCAAAAGACCCTTTTACAGCTCTACATAAATTGAAATAGTGTTAAATGTGTCAACGAAATCGTCACAATCAATTTCTTTGTTCAAATTCCAGTAGGTACAGTCGACTAAAGCTATTACTCTAAGAATATTAGTCAAATGAGGGCAAGTATCTCGGAATGAGAGATAGTCAGCTATAAACTTGTATAAACCTTTATTTTGGCACCCCAATACTTGTCGACCTATCGATTTTTTTAACTTTGACCATAGAATTTCGCTGTTGTCGCGATAAGTAGGTTTTGAGATAAGTTTTAGGCTGCCAAAATAAAGGTTTATACAAGTTTATAGCAGACTATCTCTCATTCCGACGTGAAACCCCTAATATTCCTGGACTATATGTCTTCCCATTTTTAAAACAAAAACCCGTGCAAACGTGACCACATTTGACAACCGCCTTTTATGTGACAAAACAAACAAAAAATAAAGAATCAAAAATATGCGAGCTTCTTGTTATAGTAATACTTTGTTAAAAGAAAAATCTAAGGCTCTGTTAATGATCACAGATGTTTGACCACCCTTTTCAATCATTAGGAATAAAACAAATAAAAACCAAGAAAGAGAATTTTTTTAAGCGGCCGGTCGCTGCAAGCAGGAATAGTCCTTACAGTGGTCATATGCAAGTTTAATCAACTGTACGTCAAGCTATGTCTATATGGATCTTTAACAATTTTTGCTCAAAAATTGGTTCTATCTTTTTAAATATGTCACTAACCGGACTCTGCTCTCATTCTCCATGTGTTTCATGAACTGTTCCGACGCTGAGTGATGGTCCACAATAGACACGGTATCTCTTTGGTAACTGTGCAGGACTGCTATGTTTACTTCTACCAGTGCCTTGTCTTTCCATAACGACACTGTCATGTTCGTGTCTAAGCCCATTTTCTGTGCCACGGTCTGTGAAAGCAAAATTATTTTTTATTTAAGCAGAATAAGTCTTACTAAGGGGAATCGTATAACCCAGTACTAACTGGGTTGTGGAAGTCAGATAGGCAGTCGCTTTATTTAAAATACTGGTATTCAGCTGCATCCGGTGAGACAGCCGACCCCGCCTTGTTTTTTTTTAGGAATGGCATCGCGCAGTTCAGCCTATGAGGTTGTCGTCTGCTTAACCGGACTATTCTTTAGGTGCCTTGAGAGTAAAGCCTCCAGCCAGGGCATGACCCTGACTTGGTATGCAGATGATGATTTATGCAGATTGCAGAATAGACAACTATAAACACTAAACTTATATCTAACAAAAACGCTGAGAAGTTCAGCTGCAGATTGGCTGATTTTAATTGTACATTTTGATTTGAACAAAGAACTAACTAAATACACGACTGACCAACGATATTTACAGATTTTGTACCTCAGATTTTATATCATTGTTATAATCTTTATTTTCTCAACGACAAAATTAAATTAAAAATACAGGAACGAATATAAAGATCACAGACCCCGTACTAAATACCTACAGAGATATTCGCAATGGTGAAAAAACTCTTTATATAAAGATAAAAAAAAAGATCACAGACTTGTCCGAGGAGGCAAATAAGTTTGCGAAAAATTGAAATGAACTTTATTCTTGGTGCAATAAGGTTGCTGTTGAGTAAAAAAGGATAAATGAAAAGGCTGTCTAAGAATACCTTACCTCAAGGACGTTAAATCGGTTGCTATCACAGAAGTTCCTGCAGCCGATCTCAGTCCCCATATACCATCCGTTGAAGGCAGTCGCGGTGAACTCCAAGCCACCACAGTCCATCCTCATACCGGAGACGGCAGGCAAAGCGTACCAGCGTAAACCAAGGTCTTGGAACCAATCGTAACTGAAAATAAGAAACATGATGAATAGCAATCAATTGAACATTTTAATTAAAGAGCATTTATATTTTAGCAGCAGAAATATCGAAGATCCATCAACACGCAGACAAAGAAACTCATCATCTGCCTATCCTTTTCCCAAACTAACTTGGGGTCGGCTTCCAGTCTAACCGGATGCTGCTGAGTACCAGTATTTTACATGAAGCGACTGCCTATCTGACCTCCACAACCCAGTAACAGGGTAATACGATACCCCTTGGTAAGACTGGATGTCAGACTTTTAGCTTCTGATTACTCGTAACGACTGTCAAAGATCTACAAATGGCAGCCGGGACCAACGGCTTAACGTGCTTTCCGAGGCATGGAGGAATCTCGGTATGTAATTATGGTCACCCATCCCCGTGGATGGGTGACCATAATCGATCTTTAAGGTTAAGCCGTGCTTGCCGAGGTTGGTCCGTACCAACCTCCGCAAGCACGGCTTAACCTTAAAGATCGAGCCGTGCGGCTGTTATTATTTAGCCACGAGCTCCTCCAGCAGACAAAGAAGCTCGAGGCTCAATAATAACAGCCACTTCGATCTATCTTCGGTCGATCTTCAGGTTATGTCGTTAAGTTGGTCCTTGGAAGGATGATCACCAAATAAGTTCCGAGATTCCTCCAAGTCTCGGAAAGCACGTTACGCCGTTGGTCTCGGCTGTCATTTGTAGATCTTTGATTCTTTATTGAATCTTGCCGACATAATTCTGGTTTTCTCTATCTGGCATCTTTATCAATTTCAATTCTTTTTTTAAAACTTCTGGGTAATTTTTATAGTCGTAAAATTTTCTTGTTTGGTTCGCGGTAAACCATGAATTAATTCCATATTTGCCAGTATTATTCTGATGGGTATGACGAGAAAGCGGGTTTTGATTGGATTTCACATTCAGTTTTTTTTTTTATACCACGTGGATCATAATCCCACTTGGTAAGACAAAAAAAAAAAATTGGAAAGAAACTCAAATTGTTACTTACTTGGGATGCTCCATACGCACTTCCATAATAATTTCTCTGGGAATTTCGAAGTACTCCGGATCTTTGCCGCCTGCAGACAGCACCAGGGGCAGTATGTCCCATGCAGTCTTTTCTTTTGGTTTCCATCCTAACTTCAAGCATACCTAATGAACAAAGTCAATAAAAGTTATGGATTAGTGACGGCTTTATGGAACAATCGTAACCCCTGAAACTGGACTGTAAAAGAAGGGCTAAGTCAGAGGTGTACCTAATAGCACACCTACATTTCGTCAATAATGTTTAAGTCATAAGTCATACGTAAGTCATAAGTCATTTATTCGGAAACAATATGCATCGTGTAGAAATTTTGTAAAATAAAACAAGTCAAGTCCTATGTGCTTGTGCACAAATCCAGACCCCGGGGCTGCTATTGAGAAATTCCTAATGGAAAGGACCAATAACGCTTTGCCCAGCCGGGAAATCGAACCCAGGATGCTCAGCAGTCGCGGTCACGACCACTACACCAACGAAGCTGTCGAAGCAGCAGATTAAAATTAACATACGTTATTAATTAATTCATAATAAAAATAGTGCGTGGAGTTGGAGTCCCTCCGCGCGGAAGAAGTGAAACTTCGTAATACTACACGCATGCGTTCGAGTGTCACGCATTCACTCTCGTTATTTTATTGAGCTTCTAAATAATATTTTATTGTTGTACACGTTTTATTACATACGTTTATCGAGGTTATTCTACTCATGGAAATTGAGCGAAGGCTGGTCACACCGAAGAATCGAATGCATGACTGTTTACACGCCATCTTGCGTACCTAGTAGAACTACGTAGTCACAAATCTTGTAATAGCGCCATCTCTTAGCGAGTAATAGAAAATATTCCCCCTCCATTAGAACGTTAAACTTGTTGGAAGTCGCATAAGAAGTTTCACTTCAATAATGACCATCGCATTCATTTATCATCGAAAGCATAATAAATTAATTGACATAACTTCAATATTTAATTACGTCCATTATATTCAACGCTATGTTCTCGCCATATACAATACAATACAATATAATTTACCTATACGCGATCTGTTCATGTTGTTTACAACTTCTGATGCAAACTGGTTTTCTCGAATCCAGTTTTAAAATATCATATGGAACGTATTATTATTTAATGTGTTATATAATGTTATTCAAATTTTTTGTTTCGCGAGTTTAAGCTAGTCACGTTATTTGATATCATATGTTTTTAATGAGGAAAATTGTGGTTTTTTTTTATAATACTATCATTAAGTTCTGTTGAGAGGGAATTTCATTCGCGCCCACAACTATGCAAATCTTTGACAATACTATCATTAATACTGGAAAGGGGATATTTACCATGTTTTACTATTTGTTGTGAGTTCCCGATATTTCAGCGCTGTTGCAAGCGCCATGATCACGCATAAACGTTTATCCGTAAATAGTATAAATATAATAATAAACATGGTATCATCATCATCATCGGCCTATAATATTCCCACTGCTGGGACACAGGCCTCATCTCTATGAGAGGGAGTGGGCTGTAATCCACCACGCGGGCAAGTGCGAGTTGGTAGATGTCACATGTCTTCAATTTTTTAGTTCTAGGACATGCCAGTTTCCTCACGATTTTTTCCTTCCCCGTTTTTGCGAGCAGCGATGATGAAATAAATTACACTAAGCAATGCGCCTGCCTGGGTTCGAAACCACGGCTTACTGCTCGTAAGTCGGGGCTGTCACCACTGGGCCACCGCTGCTCTCTTACCGTTGCGAGTTCAAACCCGGCAATTACCAATGTGACTTTTTCAAAGTCATTCGTACTTTCTAAGAAGTCATAACTCCCTTACACACCACTGACTATCGGTGAAGGGAAACATCGTGAGGAAACCCTGGACTTCGGTCTGAAATAGCCAACCCGCATTAAACAAACGTGGTGATTATGCTCATTTCTTCTCATCATTAAGACATGGTATCAGTGAGGTCAAAAAGTTTTCAGCTTCAACTTTAAATTTAATGATTAATATCCAAACAAAAAAGCATTGAAATAAAGGGAGCCCTTATTAAACAAAAATATTACCTTTTTACTATAAATAACTAGAGAAAACTTAAACAATTTAGTGACATGATAGTTTTGTATCTCTGATTAATCTGAATATGTGTGTAGGAGAGCAGCGGTGGCCCAGTGGTGGTAGCCCCGACTTACGAGCAGTAAGCCGTGGATTCGAACCCGGGCAAAGTCAAAGTCAAAGTCAAAGATCTTTATTGTGAGACAGTGGTTAAAGATCTTTGACTTTGACTTTGACTTTGCCCGGGTTCATTTCGCCGGGCAGGCGCATTACTTTGTGTAATTTATTTCATCACCGCTGCTCTCAAAAGCGGTGAAGCAAAACATCGTAAGGAAACCGTCCTAGAGCTAAAATTCGAAGACATGTGACATCTACCAACCCGCACTGGACCCGCGTGGTGGATTACAGCCCACCTCCTCTCATAGAGAGGAGGCCTGTGTCCCAGCAGTGGAAACATTATAGGCTGAAGATGATGATGATGTGTAGGCCGGATACTTTTGGACCTAAATATATAAATATGCCGTTTCCAGTGTAATGATTGAATGATTCCAGTGTTAGTGATCATGTCAAAACATATATCTTTGATACTTTAATCCCGTACAGTAAATGATTCTACAGTTAAAAAATATTAATTTTGTCCATACATACACACCAACGCTTTCTATCCCTCTCGGGTAGTTCAGTCGTGATGAAATGAGCTACAGGATTAGGTGGGTACTGACAAATGAAAGCACTGAATGAACAGATCCACTCAAATATGTTTGGTTCTTTCCTCAAAAGACCATCTCAGACACAAGACCATCTTAGACACTAAACTACATGATTCTCATATGACTTGACCGAAATCGTGTCCGGACTTTAAAAGATACTGTAACTTCAGTTTTTTTTCTCTGAGTAGTTATACAACCAGTATACAGAATTAACGTCAATTAGCATTCTCATTATTTATTAATTATCGTGTTGTTCATTGCTTTCAACGCAGTTAAGCGTCATACGGAAACTCACTTAGCTCGCTCATCTGGTCATACTCGCAACCGGCGTGCGTGACCAGGTGGCAAACATTATTGTTTCATTCTTATTCCAGAGAGAAAGAGATGGAGCTAGACGTCCTGTATAGCTCCGCCTCTTCCCCACTCTGGAATAAGAATGAAACAATAATGTTTTAAGACGTCATAGTAACCCCCCTGATATATGAACGTGGACGAGGTGAAAAGAATATACAAGGTGTTGTTTTGCATCCTTGTCAAATTCAAGGAGGTAACTATGCTAATGATTCTCGTCCCGAATCAATAATAAAATGGGTAGGTAATCAATGGTCTTTTTTACGGAAATCGGTAAGTGTGAACCACCCTTGTTTGTAAACGCGGCCCGTCTGGTTCTTGCCTTATAACCTCACTTACACACGTACAAACAATCTCAAACGTTTATTCGATAATTTCTTAGTCCCTAAACCACGTTATGGGGGTTATTCTGAAATACTGACAAACTTAAACAACTAAAAAAATCAGCGTTTATTAATACTTAACTAGGTACCGTAATTTTAATTGATTATTTATGTCTTTCGTGACCACTCCCTGAAATTTGACGAGGTTGCAAAACAACACCTTGCATAAGAATCGTAGCAAGTTGTGTTCTGTACTTTCTGCCTATGGGAAAAAAGGCGTTAGTTTATTTATTACCATCATATATATTTTATTATCATCATTGCTCATTACCTCAGTAAATTCCAAGCGTCCAGGATCACCAAGTATAGAACCGTCAGGCATACGGTACCCGGCGTAGCTGATGAGCTGAGGGTTCCATATCCTGTAGTCATGCCTGCCGTCTGTGCGTTGAGGGAATATCGTTATTGCTGATCTGAAAAGAAACAGTGTGTTAGGTCTTGATACCTTTAATATAGAACAGGAGACGCTGTTTGAAATCATTATTCGATCTTCTTTTTTTTTTTGGACAGTATGAATGCGTTTACAAAATTAACACCTTTATTTTCGGATTAGAAATCGTCAAATGACTCCTCCCGCTCTGGGCGGAGCGGAAGGGAGTGTCAGACTTGTATTGACTACAACCCATCCATGTTATTTCTTAGCCCTTTGTGTTCCAGGGCCACGGTATCTCTTTCAAACAGTCCCGCAGCCCTGGCAGGCATCGGCCCTCTCGGAACCCTTCCGATTTGCTGACATCTCCTTGAGGCGCGCGTGGAATACGAACCCAACCTTCGATGGCACTGAAGTTCAACTTTATTTACTAATCGTTAGCCAATCTTTGCCTTTGTTACAGACATGAATTATTAGATGTGCCCTTAAAATACGTAGGTCGCTTAAAAGAATTGTGAATTTGCACGTCTCATGTATCCAATAAGAGTGAGCTAAAGTTTTCGAACACGAAACAGAACTGTAATCATATAAGACAATGTACAAAAATATAACGCCTTTAAATAATCTTTGGTTTTAGTAACTATGTTGTGGTAGGCTTTCAGACTAATCCGATGTGGCTTCTTATCAAGAAAAAAGTCCGCATTTACTATAGTTTTTTTATGGACAGACTATAATATTAGATGTTTTAAATCTAAGCTCTTCAAATAATGTTTAACGATCTACAAACGAGCGAAACTTATGATAATTTTGCCAAGTTTACATTAAAGGGAACCACATCTACTTTAACATTAGTAATTTGCGCAAAGAATGCAAAAGCTTGCACGCCGATGTGTTAATACCCATAGGTCATGTTATGATTTAACCAATCAGAAGTTGTCAAGGATGACTTAAGAGCCATAGCTGTTCAAGTCGATTCAGTAGAAATGCAGAAGCGAAGCGTGAATGTCAAATAGACAGTCGCTTTATGTCAAAATCAAAATATTTTATTTTACTTAGGCCTACATTGGCACTTACGAGTATAAAACGTTCACAAAAGGCACGGTACGGGGTGGACGTTTCCTACGGAGAAGAACCGGCAAGAAACTCCAAGGTTACTCTTTTAAAATCATTTGGTTTCACAATATTTGAAGTTACAGCGTTAGTACTTAAGTGTGGGAGGACAGCGTAGGCCCAAAAATAAGTCGTTGCTTACTACAAAAGGTAGAACAATATATATTAAAAAAAAATTAACATAAAATATCATTAACAACTTATGTAATAGGATAGTTCGCCAGTTATGTTTTATTTCCATGTAATAGGGGGCGAGTCTATTGCCATCAACCGTGCACGAATTCAGACTCCACGGCTGCTATTGAGAAAATGTGACACTCACAACCCAATAACAATTTTCCGGCCTAGGAATTGAACCCAGGACCTTGCCCTTGCAACAACAAAAGCAACAAGTCAATCCGCTCCATGTAATACAAGGTGTTGTTTTGCATCCTCGACAAATTCAAGGAGGTAACTATGCTAATGATTCTCGACCCGAATCAATAATAAAATGGGTAGGTAATTTTTAATTTTTTTTCTTATTTCCGGAAATCGGTAAGTGTGAACCACCAGTGTTTTAAACGCGGCCCGTCTGATCCTCGCCTAAAACCACGCTTTCACATTGTAAAGCGTGGTTTATTGTACATATATCAACCTCAAACATTTATCCGATAATTTTTTATTCCTAAATCACGTTAAGAGGGTTATTCTGATATTCTGACAAACTTGTACAACGAAAAAAATCGGCATTTTATTAATAATTAACTAGGTACTGTAATTCAAATTGATTATTTCTATCTTTTGTGACAACCTCCTGAATTTTGACGAGGTTGAAAAACAACACTTTGTATACAGGTATTTAGCTGCGTCCTGTAAGACTGGTAGTAGATCGAAATGTGGCTTATTAATTATGTCAGCAGAATCTTACCTAATGTTTCCTTTATTCGTTCCAAATTTGATGTGAGTGCAGAGGGCTTCGAACATTCCACTGGCCGTGGTCACTTCTCTGCAGTCGAATATCTACAAAAGAATTTTTTCTTGGTTAATTTTGGGGTTAATTTTAAAAGAGAAAGGATAACTAGAATGTTTGAAGGTTTTGCGTAAAAGATAGCCTTGTGCGATACGACTGGGTATGGTACACCAGTTTTAAATAATTTGATGATGACGTTTTTTCCTTTTTTTGTTTTAATAATGTATGTATATACCTTTATTTTAAAACTCAAAAACAATTTATTCTCGACTGGGAAATCAAACCCAATATCTAATGCTCAGCAGTAATGGGGTTACAGTTACATTTAAGGAACACTGAAACTTAACTATACAAGGTGTAACATAACAAGACCTCCCGTGTGGTCTCTCGGACCATATCATGACCATACAAAATGAACAACTTTTGCTCTACGAGTGCTATAAAATCAACAAAAAAATAAGACTTTCTATAAGAACTGACGCGATAAGCTGATAAAGATAGTATGGAAAACTTTAAAAAAAATATGCATTTCCAAAAGTCATAGGACAAAAGTTGTTCAGTTTCGTGATCTGAGTGACCACAAGAGAGGTCTTTACGTTTATAATGTTACACCCTGTATGATATACCTACACCCAAGTCCATATAAAACGTATATTTACATATTATTATACTTTGATAAGCATCGATGTCAACGCTTTGCTGTTCTTGTTGACATTTCCATCGGCATTGCTTTTAGAATGTCTGTGATCAGCTCTGTAAGCAACCGATATGCAATCTTTTGATATTCACCTGTCTGCACCGATAACTATCAACAGTGCATAGTACTGAAGTTACTTTTAAAAGGACGTAAAGTAAACTTTTTTATGTTGTTTTAAGACTGGTTTTTGTTTAATTGTGGTACTTGGTAATCTGAAGAAAACTGGTAGCAAACAAGTGGCCCGCCAACACGATGGAATGTTGTTATCGCCGAATATGCGAGCTTTTGCACGTCGGCGATATTCATAGACGTGTTAATGATCTCTGTGGTTAAGGTAAAATGTCTCATTTACATGTAGTAAGGGCCTTTTCATTGTCATGCGTGTCTGCGCCCGCGTGCGGGCCAGGCACGCATGCGGGCTGCCCGCAACCTATCATATCATACATGTTTTCCTTGTCATGCGGGCTACACGCGCGCCGGCTTGGTGAAAATAATCTGCCCTGCGTGCGGCCCGCAACAAGCATGGCCGCCTGGCTTACGGCGTACTTTCTTGCGGTCGTTGGTGTTTGTGCATTACATTAAGCGCCACCATACATCGTGATTTTTCACACCAACAAAAATCGTTGACTTAACTTAGACCCAGTCAGAACACATTTGTTAACAAACAATATAAATAACTAATAAAAAAACTGCATTATAGAGAGTCTCATTACAAAAACATAAAGCCATCAAACGATACCGAACGAATTGGACCAAAATTAATTCAAAAACGCTTTATCATTCGTCAAGTCCTTAGAAATTCTCACGTGACCATATCTATTTGTCAAATTCCCTTCCCCACTGGAAGCAGACGTTAACATATGAAGCCACTTTAACGTACTATCACTCGTTACGGGAACACAAATTAGATTTCGAGGCTCCTGAAGAATCTTGGGCTTTTTCTTTCTATGAAAATGGCTTTTACATGACAGATTTGTTTACATGCCGTGAATATTTTATGTGTTGAATGTTTTTGTGGTCTATTTTTAGTTCTGTGTACAATTTCGGTGATCCGTATGAGGCAGCATTGTGGTTGGAAAATTACTAATTTAGTTTGTTATTTTTTGTCTGTCTGTCTCTGTTTGTTCCAATGGTTGGACCGATTTTGACGGAACTCTAATTGATAGGTAGCTGATATTATAAGCGGTAGCGCTGAGCAGCGGTGGCCCAATGGTGGCAGCCCCGAAATACGAGCAGTAAGTCGTAGGTTCGAACCCAGGCAGGTGCATTACTTTGTGTAATTTATTTCATCACCGCTGGTCTTAAAACGGTGCAGGACAAAATCGTGAGGAAGCCGGCATGTCCTAGAACAAGAAATTCGAAAACATGTGACGTTTACCAACCCGCACAGGGCCCGCGTGGTGGATTAAAGCCCACTCCCTCTCATTGAGAGCAGGCCTGTGTCCCAGCAGTGGGAACATTATATTATTATGCTGATGATGATGATGATATTATAAATAATGACTTAGGCTACATGTATTATAGAAAAAGGATTGGGGTTCCGTACAAAAAAAAATCACACCCTTAAAATTGTTTACAAAATCCGATTCAAATAGGGAAGTTATATTATTTATAATAAATTCATTCAAACGAAGGTCGCGTGTACAGGTAGATATAAATAAAAACGCTAAACGTGCATCAAGGAGAAGGTAACCGTAGTTAAATTGTATTCAAGCACATGTAAAGCGAAACACAAGAACTTTTAATTAGGGTTTCAGCTTATACAACTTTATAACGAGACACAAACTAAATGCAATTAGTCGCTCTTACAAGGATACAAGTTATGTAACTTTAAAGAGAAAATGTTACTATTGTGTCCTTTCTGATAGTTGAAACAGATAGTCGGTTCTTATAACGATATACATTGAAATTGCCTCCACAACTGACAATACTGCTACAGCCTCGCCAACTGGTTTTTATTTTAACACAGTATGAGCTGCTCTTATCTATACAATTCTATACAAATAAATAAAATTGAAGTGTCTGTTTGTAACATTAAAATAACCGCTTTCTACTGCATGAATATGAATATATGTATACAGGGTGTAACGGAAAGGGTATACAGACCATCAAACTGAACATGTTTCGCAACATAAATAAAAAAATTGCAGCAAAAAAAATATCAGCAGCCTATACTTTTTGCTCGAATAGGTATTGTAATTTTCTATGGGGCAGCAGATATTTTTTTTTGCTGAAAAACATGTTTTATGATGAGAAACATGTTCAGTTTGATGGTCTGTAGCACACCCTTAAGGATGTATATACCCTTTCCGTTACACCCTGTATACGGTACATTTACCATTTTTTTTTTTTTACAATTTTTGCTTGTCTGTCTGTCTGTCTATTTGTTTCGACTAATCTCTGGAACGGCTGGACCGATTTTGACGGGCAGATAGCTGATGTAATAAGGAGTAACTTAGGCTACTTCTATTTTCAAAAAATTCTAATTCCACGCGGATAAAGTCGCGGGCACAGCTAGTTATATATAATTTTATTGAATTCAAAACACTTACTTACTTTATACATTTTGGAACATAAAAACTGAAATTATAAACGGTTTCAATTTCAAAAAACAGTAAGCAGCTAGATGAACAACGTACCTAATTATAATTTAAAACAACTCGATATAAAAATTCTCTGCTCCTGCACTCAGCAAACGTACTCTTATCATGGCCATCATCATCAGCCTATATTGATCCCACTGCTGGGACGCAGGCCTCCTCTCTATGAGAGGGAATGGGCTGTAATCCACCACGCGGGCCCAGTGCGGGTTGGTAGATGTCACATGTCTTCGAATTTTTAGTTCTAGGACATGCCGGTTTCCTCACGATGTTTTTCTTCACCGTTTTGAGAGCAGCGGTGATGAAATAAATTACACAAAGTAATGCGCCTGCCTGGGTTCGAACCCACGACTTACTGCTCGTAAGTCGGGGCTGCTACCACTGGGCCACCGCTGCTCTATCATGGCCATACTATGTTATATTGACAACTGCAAAATAATTTGCTTAATAGTTTAGCATGTATTTTGCACACCTAATGTTTTTTTGACCAACTATGATAGCGACCTTGGCACGCAGGTGCCAACAAAACTTCAGGTTTTTTTGGTGATTGATGATGGATACGAAATTGTAATGTGAATCTTTAAGTTTCTCCTTAAAGTATATTCAAAATTAAGTTACTTTAACCAGTGTTTTTTTATGTCTTTGGTCGACGTACTGAACGCTGTGTTAAAATTTATCCATCTATTTTAATAGGAGCCAAGTGGATTTTTACAGCTGAACTGCTATAGTTGGGGATGCCAAAGGTCCTATTATAAAGGGTGTAAAACACCTCTTAACGAAGCCGAAAGGCACTGGTTCTCCCTGTCATTGTGATATTTTTTTTTGTTCTACACGATACCTGGGAACCTTCTAGTTACGGAGATATTAGGGGTCAAAGTTCCAACTTTTTGACAAGTATTTTTTTAAATACAAGTTTTTAACGTAAGATTTTTACTTTAAACACCTCCACGACCCCCGTACTATTCAATCCGTCCATCAGCACAATGTTTTGAATGCGTTACATTGAGTTTTACCACAAAACATGATTTTACACCCCCCAAAAAAAAGTCGTTACCCAGCAATAATTTTTGCGTAAAGTTACTTAGTTTCATGTACAGAATTCTTGGTTGACGGCTTCGTGATGAGGTGATTTACACCGTGTATTCGTTATTCGACTTTTATGACCTCATATTAAACTTTGAAAATACGAGTATTTGACCTTCCTTAGGTACGGGTATGTCAGAAACTAATCGAAGGTTGCTATTGACGGGTGGTATATACATAAGTAAGACGACTGATAAATAAATGGCCAGTAAAAATTATGGAATGGGCAGTTAGATAAATAGTTCGGCAGTTCACTTTGTTTTTTTTTATTTACAACCCCGCTTTTACTCCGACTCGGGGACATAAGGAGCGTAGGTCGAAAGCCGCCGGAGCGACGACGACATGATCGTCGGAAAATCGGGTGGCACCTTTTTTTTCACGAGCGCAGTGGGCACATATTAAGCCGCAAGCAGCTTAGATTGAGATTTCTTACCGACTAATTCCGATTTGTCAAATGCCGACTCGTAACTGCCTATTTAGTTATTTCACTGCTCAGTATTTATTAAATGATCTATTTTATTATTTTTACGACCCAATTTTTCAATGTACTGCTAAGTTTTAACTGTTAATAAATATGCATTTAATAATTTTGAACTTACCAAAACATCTATATACAACTGCCACTTTAAATCAGTGCCGATACTAATTAACATTCAGAAATCAATTTTTTGCATCCGCATTTTAACAAAACAAATTATATTTTTAGATTTATTATAGGCAATAAGGTGTTTCCATTAACTTGTACCTATATAAAAAACAGGCTTTTCTAGTTTTGTTATTATTAACATTAGCATACCTACCCGTAATTTACCTTATGACAAAACAGCTAGTCTGACACAAATATTAACGAAACGTTGAGGCTGCGTCCAAACCAAAGCAATCGGTCACGTTCATAACATCTTTTATTTGTTATAAAACCATAAGACGCCCTCTGGAGGCGTGACTGAGTTTTAATTGAGCACAGAGCTTAATGTAAGTGTACCTTGATTATTCGTGGAGTATTTTAGAAGCTACCATGGATGTTCAAGGAGTAGGAATCCGTGAGATTCTAGACAGTCCACAGAAGGAGCAACTATACAGGGTTATTTGTAAAACACCGGCAACCTCGCAGGACTATGTTACTAAAATCATAATCAAAAATTTAATTTGTTCTATGACTTTAAAAAATTCGTCATATTTTAGTTCATCAGATTTTCATACAAAAATAAAAATATTTAAATTGAACGCTATAAATGTTACGACTATGCCCCCCCCCCCTCACTATTGTGCTATGGCTTTCTTTTGCTTCGCATAGACTTCACTTAGAGCGTTCAATTTAAATATTTTAATTTTTGTATGAAAATTTGATGAACTAAAATATGCTGATTTTTTTAAAGTCATAGATCAAGACTTGTTGATTATGATGTTAGTAACATAGTCCTGAGGGGTTGTCGGTATTTTAAAAATAACCCTGTATAAATATTTTACCAGAGAGAGTACATCCATGGTGACTTCTAAAATATTCCACAAATAGTCACAATTACGGGCACGTGACCATTTGTGTGTAAACGGTTAAACTTACATTAAGCTCACTGTTCGATTAAAACTCGGTTTAGCGTCCTCAGTTGAAACTCGCACCAGTGCACATTTAAGTGTTTAGTCTACGATTATTAATCATAGTAGGACCCACCTGTAATTTTTTCCACTGAATTCTTCCAATGCACCTGGTAGCATTGCGCCAGGCTAACTTCGCTCCAAACACTAATTCTGAAGACTTCAACTGATACGTGCCTTTCTCTTTCAGCTCCTTCTTTACTTCCTCTAGTCTGGCTCTGTGGGGTTCGGAATTTTCCCTGAAAATTAAATTTTTTAAATATTTTTTTTTTAAGGGTATTTTTATTCACAAACATGTTTCATTATTGTGTTAAATATACTTCTCTAACAATTATAACTTCAATTATTGTAAAAAAGGTATGGATACACATTTCTGGATTGATTCACTATTTATATATTTAACCAATTCAGAATATTCGTTCCGGCTGTTTGTCTACGAAGGGTTCCGTACCATTATTTATGAAAACGAGCAAGAAAATCATCATCATCTTTTTGTATTGGAGCCCCCTTTAATATTTATTTTATTCTGTTTTTAGTATTTGTTGTTATAGCATCAACAAAAATACATAAACTGTAGAAATTTCAACTGGCTAACTATCACGGTTCATGAGATACAGCGTGGTGACAGACGGACGGACAGCGAAGTCTCAGTAATAGGGTCCCGTTTGACCCTTTGGGTACGGAACCCTAAAAAACGATCTTAAAGACTAAATATTAGACTGATTTAAATTAAGAGTTAAATTGTATTTTTAGCTGTATTACCAATCTGTTACGTCAGTTAATAGTATAAAGTAATCAAATTAAAAAAAAAAATGGACGTTTAAAGAATATTATTGGAAGTCAACTATTACACAAACGCATTTCATGAAATATTAGTCTAACAAAAGATAGGTAGATACAAAACACCTCACGAACAAATATTCTACAGAACTAATAAGTTTTCTAGAGAAAGAAAACAAACGCAAAATAACACTAATTTCCGAAGAGACAAATTACCTTTCCTGCAGCTAATCAAATATTTTCTTCAATCGAAACACTTTCCTTTTGTTATATAAAGGAAATTACTTTTTGATTAAAATACTTAACTCTTTCATGACTACATTTAAGAATTCTTCTCAAGACGGCTTTTTATGCAAAATGATTTTAAAGGTTTAAGTTTAGAAACTGGATTTTTGTTAGAATTTGATCATATTTTTTTCGGAATGTTTTTTTTTTTTAATTATTTTTGCAATAGGTCAATGAGGTTGATATTACATAGGTTAGTGTTAATCAATGATTATCAAAGTCAAATTAAATTAGCCAGCGGGACTTTACAGACGCTACGCATCACATCTCATTTTCATTCATTTTTTAGTCAAGTATTAATATGTTAAGCTGCCTATAGCTATTTATAATAATTTAATAATTTGATTCGATTTAATTTGTGTAAATCAAATCATATTTTAAGTAACTATAACGTATCAACGGATTACTACGGTTTAACTTTATATTAACTTTTGTTCATTTTTATAAATATTTTTATATTTTTTAACGCAAACATTTAAAAATGTAAAGACATTAAGTACCAAATTATTACCACAACTAAAAAAATGTGGATTAAGTAAGTACCCATTATCAGGAAAAAACTGTCCATTTATTTTCAAATGCAAACTTACAATAAACTTACAAAATAATATAAATTACCTGCGAATAGAGGCGTAGTATTGTGTGAGAAAAACTTGTGCTTCTTTGTAAACTTCCTCAGGGCACCGCGGGGTCTCCCCCCTTCCGGGGATGTTCATTATACTCGTCTGGCATACTTTTTCTGTACATTTTGTATTCTGAAATAGAGCAAAATAATAGTTTAAACGTTGAACATAACATAACTTTACGCCTGAAATCCCCGAAGGACTTGACAGAGGTGTACCTTATAGTTCACCTATATTTCGCCAGCTATGTTTAAGTCCCATGTAAGAGTGGCGAGCCTATTGCCATCAACCAGGCACAAATCTAGACTGTGAAAAACCCAATAATAATTTGTTCGACCCGTTAATCGAACGCAATAAAAATAAGTGCTAATATAGAAAAAGTTTTGTTTTAGTATGTTGATTTTATTCGCGAAATCATTTGTTTTTCTTATTTTTATCCGCAAAACTGACTTTATAAAGGGTGTAAAACACCTCTTAACGAAGCCGAAAGGCACTGGTTCTCCCTGTCATTGCGATCATTTTTTTGTTCTACACTATACCTGGGAACCTTCTAGTTACGGAGATATTAGGGGTCAAAGTTCCAACTTTTTGACAAGTATTTTTTTAAATACAAGTTTTTAATGTAAGATTTTTACTCTAAATACCTCCACGACCCCCTTACTATTCAATCCGTCCATCAGCACAATGTTTTGAGTGCGTTACATTGAGTTCTACCACAAAACATGATTTTACACCCCCAAAAAAAAAGTCGTTTCCCAGCAATATTTTTTGCGTAAAGTTACTTAGTTTCATGTACAGAATGCTTGGTTGACGGCTTTGTGATGAGGTGATTTACACCCTGTATATGTCCTTTTGTGATACAGAACTTAAAAAATTCACACTCTTATATCAGTTGTGTGTAAAGAAAACTTAACTAAAAAGTAACTTCAGTTAAACAAAGGTAGGTATACTAAGTTAATTGTTGGTACAAAGATCAAGGTAGCGACCGACAACCGTTTAATTATAAAGCGGTCTACACACCAAAGCCGCTGACCGCACAGCCCGGCGGCTTAGTGCCGGCGGGTTAACCCGGCGGCTTCAGAATGTCCAACCAAGCCGAACGACTTTGCCGGCGGCAATGCCGGCGGCACGACAGCCGCGGCATGTGGTGTTCTAGTAATTGCCAAATAGTCGTAGAGATTGGACGCTTTTAAATGATAGAGGTCTATTAGTTTTATAACTGTTGCATCGTCCCACTCCATATTGGTTAGTTGATAAAAAATAAAAGTGCCGACACTTCACAACAACAGAGAATGAATAAGTGATACGTCACTACTCTATGAAAGCCGGCGGGCAACTGACTGAGTGAGTCTGAGTGGAGAGGGATGCCGTCGGCATCGGCATGCTGCCCCGCCGGCTTGCCCGCGCGGGCGCAAGCCGGCGGCATGATTGTACAAAATAAGGCCGGCGGGTTGGGCCGGCGATCCGTGCCGCCGGGTCAGCGGCTTTGGTGTGTAGACCGCTTTAGGTAAAATTCGATCAATGAAGTGTTTCGTCGAAATTCGATATTGATAAGTCATCGTGACTTAGTTTATTTTAAATTATAGACTGTACATGGTGTACATATGCACCATCTTCACGAAGCCGTCAACCAAGCAGAAGTACATCAAGTTAAGTAACTATACGCAAAAAAAAATTGAAGGGCAAAGACTTGCTTTGGGAACCGAAAAATCAAGTTTTACGGTAATCATTGTAACGTGCTCGAAACATTGTGCTGAAAGGTATATATACAAGGTGTTGTTTTGCATCCTCGTCAAATTTTAGGAGGTGGTCAAAAAAGCCATAAATAATCAATTGAAATTACGGTACCAAGTTAATTATTAATAAACGCAGATTTTTTTGATTGTTTAAGTTTGTCAATATTTCAGAATAACCCCCCTTAACGTGAATAAGAAATTATCAATTAAACATTTGAGATTGTTTGTATGTGTTTAAGCGAGGTTATTGGACAAGAACTAGACGGGCCGCGTTTAAAACACGGGTGTTTCCCACTTACCGATTTCCTTAAATATCAAAAAACAAAAAAATGACCTACCCCGACTATTTTATTATTGATTCGGGACGAGAATCATTAGCATAATTACCTCCTTGAATTTGACGAGGATGCAAAACAACACCTTGTCTATAGCTTCTTTATAAGAACGTTTACACACTTTTTAAGAAAATGTACTCGAAACTACAATAAATTAAATTATACTCGTGGAGGTCTTATGAGTAGAGGGCGAGCCAATTGTTGCTGAACGAATTAAGAAGATGGAATCGACACGAAGAAGATGAATAACAATGATATCGTTTTAGCCAGTCCTACTAGGTATGTTGATTCCTGTGGTTGTTCAAATTCAAATTCATTTATTTTGTGAACACAGGGTAGGTACATACAGTAGATGTTATAATAAATAGGATCCGAACTGTGTCCCGCAAAAATGCATACAAAATTTCCAGTTTTTCATATAAACATTATAGGTAATCAAAATTAGGTACAATAACCACAAGCATAAATATTGTCCAATTATGATAAAATTGATAAAACGTCACGTTAATTAAAGTAAAAGAAACCAAAAAATACGAAAAAAACGATAATGTACTAATTCAATAATACAATAATCAAAATTAACAAAAATCATTAGTATGTCATAAAAAAATAATAAAAACAGATTCGATTTAATTAAATAGGAATTGAAATTAAAATTTATCATTTAAATATTCGTCAACAGAATAATACCTACACCTTGCTATTTAACAATTTGAACAGATTTCTTTTAAATTCATTAATGTTCGTACTTGAAATGACTTGTCCTGGTAACCTATAATATAGTTTTTGAGCCATTGCATAAAAGCTTTTGCTATGAAATGTTGTTTTTGTTGCTAACACCTGCAATTTTTTGTTTTGTTGGTATATTGATTCCTGTGGTGTTTGGGTTTCATGTAGGTAAAGTGCTGGTTTTCAGCGAGCCGACCCATACATAGCTGGTGGCAAAAGGCTAGGCAGAAAATGATGATTTTGCATGAAAATGCTTCATGTTTGATCTAGATACTTTATTTATACTATTATACTTTATTGTACTATATAGGGTGACTGGTAATAAGTGACTTATACTTAAACACGTGATAGTACTCATGATAACAAACAACTTTTCCAAAGAATCATTTTTTAAAGCTCATTCAGATTAATTACAATAACACAACAGCCATTTGTAATTCGGGGTTGTCAGCTATGCGGGTGCTCTGAATCCCACTGTGGCACGTTACGATAGTAATGAGACAGCACGGTGTCACGCGGCTAACAGCTCATAGGTCACAGGCGCACGCGCCCGCGAATTTAATATGGCTGTTGTGTTATTGTGATAAAAGTGCAAGAGTATAAAAAAATGTTTCTTTGAGAAAGTTGTTTGTTATCATGAGTACAATCACGTGTTTAAGTATTGGTCACTAATTGCCAGTCACCCTATAGTGTGAACAGCAATTTTGGCAGTAACGAATGAAGCATTAAATTACTACCGTTCATTAAAGATTCAATTAAGCGTATTTAGATAGAAATACAATGCAATATGCTTACTCGTGCGAATTATCTTAAAAAACTGTGTTAATTCAAAAATCCCTTTTGAAACGACTCAATTCATAATACAAAAAAAAATCTGATTTAATATTACAAATGAAAATTCCACGAAATCGCTGATCTTAAATACGTTAGACACTAGACTAACTAAATCTTCAAATACTGACATCTGACATCATCTCCACATGTGTTAGTACTTGAATGATTAAAAACTCCATAACGCACAAAGCATATAAACTAATACTAGACAAGTAGTAAGCATACATAAATATCACGCCTTTGGTCCATGGGTGTAGTCAGAAGCTATATAATGTGCAATTTTTTAATTGAATTGAAAATATTTATTTCGGACTAAGCACACATTAATTGAAACAAGTCCATATTATGTTAGGAGGCAGATACTTACAGCTATGTTAGTACAATTTAAAATGATTATTATTTTGGACGTGCACGAGTGACTTATGCCTCAGGATTTGGCTGTCCACTCCGTCCGACACCACGCTCAGAAGTGTGTTGGTGCTACTTTTTACCCGAGACCGCAGGGACGCCGTTCTCTTGCGAAGCACCGCCTGGAAGCCGTTCGTGCTGTGGTTGGCGAACATGCCGGAGGCACTGCATGACGGGGGCAATGACGGGGACAACAAGTGCTTTTCGGCTTTGAAGGATCTTTTTACATCCATCATTTTTTAATCTCATTTTATGGGGGTGAGAGCCTAATTAATGCAACAACCGCACACAAATTCTTACTCCGGACTACTCCAAAAACACTCCTCTACCTTTGCTGTAGCGTTCGTGACTATTACATCAATGAAGCAGTACTTGATGAAAGAAATAAATGAAAAAAAATATATAGTGCGTAGAGTCCCTCCGCGCGGAAGAAGTGAAACCTCGTAATACTACACGCATGCGTTCGAGTGCCACGCATTCACTCTTTAGTTATTTTAATGAGCTTCTAAATAATATTTTATTGTTGTACACTTTTTATTAAATAAGTTTATCGAGGTTATTCTACTCATGGAAATTGAGCAAAGGCTGGTCACACCGAAGAGTCGAATGCATGACTGTTTGCACGCCATCTTGCATACCTAGTAGAACTACGTAGTCACAAATCTTGTAATAGCGCCATCTCTTAGTTGGTAATAGAAAATATTCCCCCTCCATTATAACGTTAAACTTGTTGGAAGTCGCATAAGAAGATTCACTTAAAAAAAAAAGTAGTTACACCTAACGCCTCAAACTGCCTATAAATTAGTTAACCACAACTAATCACTATATCCGTTTTAAAATAACCAGCGTCATGAGCTTTACAAAAACGGTCGAAGTATCTATTAGTGTATGATCAGATAATTTGACCATTGGGTAAAAAAAGGAACCTAAAACTTGAGTTTTCAGAGAGCATGCGGGTACATCCGTTGTATTGTGTCTCTGTCACTCGTTTTATACTAAGAATATTTTCGTTTTGATATTGATCGAGTGTCGACACCTTCGAGGAGCTCGTGGCCTAATAATAACAGCCGCACGGGTCCATCTTTAAGGTTAAGCCGTGCTTGCCGAGGTTGATCCGTGGATGGGTGACCATAATTACATACCGAGTTTCCTCCTTGCATCGGAAAGCACGTTAAGCCGTTGGTCTCGGCTGTCATTTGTAAATCTTTGACAGTCGTTACGAGTAGTCAGAAGCCAAAAGTCTGATAGTCAGTCTGGCCAAGGAGGATAGTATTACCCTGTTACTGGGTTGTGAGAGTCAGATAGGCAGTCGCTTCATGTAAAATACTGGTACTCAGTTGCATCGGGTCAGACTGAAAGCCGACCCCAAGATAGTTTGGGTAAAGGCTAGGCTATGGTGAGTGTCGACACCTTTGCGCCCATAATGAGATATAGGCTCGCCTCTTGTACATGGGGCAGAAACATAACAGACATTACTGATGACTACATAACTCAAATATAGAAAATTTATAAATCAAAATCTTTAAATATATATCCCACAAAACAGTTGCCAGGGATTTTTTATTTCACAGCAGTGTGTGTGAATCAATTGTTTGATTATCGTGTCATGGCATTTAAGTTGATATTTACAATGATCCCGTACGTCCAATAGTATGTGAATATGCAAACACTACACATACTATACAAGAACAGAAGGTATCTTTAAAGAGTTTTATTTGCTTTAGCTTAAAAATCAACGAAATCTAACGAGGCGTGGTTAAAAACAGAATCATTCAATTCAAATCAAATCAAATCATTTACTGAAGTATATATTATTAAATATTTTCTCTTTATTTCAGTCCATTTTTTTGGATATTAATCCTTAATTTAATAGTTGAAGTAGATTTTTTTTGAGGAGCTTGTGGCAAAATAATAACAGCCGCCCGGGTCGATCTTTAAGGTCAAGCCGTGCTTGCCGAGGTTGGTCCGTGGATGGGTGACCATCATTACATACCGAGTTTCCTCCGTGCCTCGGAAAGCACGTTAAGCCGTTGGTCCCGGCTGTCATTTGTAGATCTTTGACAGTCGTTACGAGTAGTCAGAAGCCAAAAAAAAAAAGTCTGACATCCAGTCTTACCAAGGGGTATCGTATTACCCAGTTACTGGGTTGTGGAGGTCAGATAGGCAGTCGCTTCATGTAAAATACTGGTACTCAGCTGCATCCGGTTAGACTGGAAGCCGACCCCAAGAGAGTTTGGGAAAAGGCTAGGCAGATGATGATGATGATGAAGTAGATTTTTTTTACCTTGTACAAATAACTATAAGAGTACAGGAAGGCCAAAGAAACGATGGGTGGACTGTGTGAAGGATGATATGACAAGAAAGGAGGTGTCTGATGAGATGACAAGTAATAGAGAAGTATGGAAGAAGAAGACATGCTGCGCCGACCCCAAATAATAAGGTCAGAATGATGATGATCATCATAAGATATAAATAACGCAGTCCCCTAGTACATGAAATATTTAACTTAGATTACATAAAGCTACTAGTATCACCTTTACATCTTGAACTTGAATAGAATGTAAATCTAGGTAGTCTATTTGATTTGAATTCTGATCATGTTCGTGATAAGATATTCAATTACCTGTTAAGAATAGATCTTTTATCACAATACATTCGGAGGAGACATAGCTAATACCAACTGGGTAATTAAATAGGGTAATAAATTCGTTTCCTCGAATTCCTATTCGAAGTTTTTGACACTAACGTTTTACCTTCGAATTAATTCAGATTTTGGTAGACAAGTGTGATACTCAATGGGCACGGGCAAATCTGCGTTTTTTTTTTTTAAGTTATATATGGATTTTGAAAATACTAAATGATTTTACTTGTGTTGACGTAGTGACATTATAATGACAGTTTTTTTTTTTTTATATTGGCTTATTGACATCAAGCTAAGGCCTCGTTTAGACACGTGGGAACACTGTTTTGAAATATGCTTAAGATTTAAGCGTATTTGCAGATTTTCCTTCTTGACTTAACGTCATTGAAAGAGAAATCAAGGTTACCAACATTTCTTCAAAAATATAAATGAATAGGGAGTATTTTTCATTTTGACTAGAAATAAATGAGTAGGGACCTTATTCCTCGAATTGGTTTTTGCAACGACCACAATTTTTGAAAATGGACTCCCCATTTGCGTTTTTTACAGAATAGATTATGCCAATTTGATATACTTTGGCAATGTAAGTCTCAGGGTCCCCTCGCCTCTTAAACTGTCTGTTTGTAATATTAAAATAACCGCTTTTTAAAAGCTTTTTTACTACTATGAATGTATATATGGGACCTACATACATGTACCAATATTTTTTTTTATATTTTTTGTCTGTCTGTCTGTCTGTTTGTTCCGGCTAATCTCTGGAACGGCTGGACCGATTTTGACGGGACTTTCACTGGCCGATAGCTGATGTAATAAGGAGTAACTACTTTTATTTTAGAAAAATTCTATTTCTAATTCACACGGGCGAAGTTGCGGGCACAGCTAGTATTTAAATATGTTTTCTTTAACACACATTGCGTGCTATTGGTACCTAACATAGGTTTTTTTATCGCATCACCGACCACACAGCACGAATATGACTTCACCAATACAAACACGCATCTACGCCCCGTCCACGTCCTAACATTTCATGCATTTGGCCATTTATTAACATGCAATGGACGAACGACTTTGCCCACTGCCCTTGTGGTTAGGTGATTGATTCGTGATTTAAATCATTGCAAATGTTCGGTAAAACAATTGATGAATTGGAGCCTCCAATCTTAAACTGACTGTTAATGCATGCCTTGATTAATTTAAAACACGTAGTGTTTTATTGAAAAGCCGAGCTTGTGGTGGTATTTCCCAAAGGTAAAATCGTGAAGTTCCATTCTAGCTTTCATACTATTTTCAACGATGAATATAGTTGTAAATATTTGTACCTAATGCTTTATATGTTTATTTTATTGTTTATACTTAATTGTTTTTTAAATATTTTATGCACGTCAAATCCCTGCGACAAACAAAAGTTTTGTTTCTTTCTTTCTACTCGCCTTTAGTATATCACCTGTATGTATAAGGCCCAGCTTCATGCGTAGTATGACTACTGTAGAAACGATTCATGTCGACGGAAGAACCGATTCTTTTTTATTCATAAAAAAAAAACTATTTTTATTCATCAAAAAAAAAAAAAATTTTAATTCATCAAAAAAAATTTATTTTATTCATCAAAAAAAAATTTTTTATTTATCAAAAAAAAAAATACAGTTTGTCATTGTCTATATGTCCTTTTGTCGATTCATCCGTCGACATAACTCGTTTCCACAGTGACATGCTACGCGTGCTGTTTAGGCAGTAATTGGCTCTCAGTCAATGATTGAATTTTTATTGACTAGGTTAACTAACCAAGTCATACCTAGAATCGTTTGATACACTATTCCTCGTATCGCCTTATGTTTATCTAATAACCTTATCTAGATTACCTTTGAAAAGATAATGTCATTACCAGGAGGCCATGACTATCAGTCATCAGTATTTCGGTCTAATTATATTGCACATGGCCATAAATATGACCATTCATAAATTTCTTAGATGTCAGTGTTTTGTTTTCATGAAGGTAGTAGTGAGATACTGATAAGACAGTCTTGATTAATTTATAACTCGTAGTGTTCCATTTTTAAGAAGAGCTCGTAATATTCGTGGAACGCCCAGAGAAAGAAAAAATATGTCATGCAGCCATAAACTCCAACACACTTTTTTTCTTTTTTTTTATACAACGTAAGTAGGCTTGCGTTTGGCCGCAGCTCGCCTGATTTAAAGCGATGATTCGGAGTAGGATGGAACACGCTTGCCTAGACGAATCTGATTATCTCGAGCTTTGAATATATCCAGATTATAATGATCAGAGAACAGAGAAGCGGGCAGTGAACTCCACAGACTGTAGGATCGCACAATAAAACTGGCGGTCACATTTACTAGTAATGCTGCTGGATTCCTCGGAATGAAATAATATATTTTTGATTCGAAGAAAAAGCTCTTTCTTGTACCACATAGAGCTTATTTTATAAAAATCGATCTGTGTCTTAACTATAGAGTTTGTACTTACTTTTACTTTTTATATTTACATCCTCGTCAAATTTAAGGAGGTAACTGTGCTAATGATTCTCGTCCCGAATCAATAATAAATTATCTAGATACCTAGGTAAATTTAAATTGATTATTTATGTGTTTTGTGACAACCTCCTGAATTTTGACGAGGATGCAAAACAACACTTTGTATATGTAGGGTTACATATCACGATAGGATGTAAAAGGTTTCAAAACTATTTGTGACTTTAAAATAATGATCTGCCTGGAGAACCCACATTGACCCAACCATGCAATTAAAATAAATGCGGAAATGAGAAAAGGTGTGGATTACAAATAGACGAAGCTCAAATCTTATGGAGTTGTGTAAAATTGGGTCAGGTCAGTAAACAGGGTCCGAGAGGGCCGATGCCTGCGGGACTGTTCGAAAGACATACCGTGGCCCTGGAACACAAAGTGATAAAAAGGAACATGGATGGGTTTTAGTCAGTACAAGTGTCACTCCCTTCCGCTCCGCCCAGGGCAAGAGTCATTTGAAGATTTCCCATACGTAAAAAATATATATAAAAAAGGCTGTTACAGAAAACATCATCATCTGCCTAGCCTTTTCCGAACTGTGTTGGGGTCGGCTTTCAGTCTAACTGTATACAGGTGAATTCTAGTATTTTACATGGAGTGACAGCTTATCTAACCTATTACAGAAAACATGAACAGTTAAAAGATTCATAATCTTACTTCTAAAATTTTTAACACAAAACGTTATTTGTGAGCATTCATAACCTCTGTTATTTTCACATGCTAGGTGCGGAAAATGAAATAGGTACAGTAAGTATTTCGTTTCCCTAGAATATTTTATTACTAACTAGCTTATGCCCGCGGCGTCGCCCGCGTGGAGTTCGATAATTGACCCACGGCAATATACTATCGGGATAAAAAGTATCCTATGTGTTAATCCAGGTTATAAACTACCCCTGTGCTAAATTTCATCCAAATCTATCCAGTAGTTTTTGCGTGAAAGAGTAACAAACATCCATCCATCCTCACAAACTTTCGCATTTAATATTAGTAGGATGTTTTATGTGTAACTGAATAACACTGATATCAGTGAAAGCTGCTCAAGATTATAAATTACGAAATTATTATTACCTATTATTAAATTAATTCCACTTTTTTGCAAGAATACGTGTACTTTCGTAGCATATTCATGCTGAAGATTGATGTTTATGGTAGACCACACGCCAGCAGTAATAAAAGTTAGCTGGCATCTCAAACTACTGAAACTCCGTACTGAACGAGACCAGCTCAAAGTCAAAGTGACACATCAAGTTATACATATCCAGTATAACCTGACCCCACTTTAAAATCAAAATCAAAATCAAAATATTTTATTTTACATAGGCCTACATGGGCACTTATAAAACGTCAACAAAAGGTGCACGGTTCGGGTTGGTCGTTTCCTATGGAGAAGAACCGGCAAGAAACTCCATGGTTACTCTTTTAAAATCATTTGGTTTTACAATATTTGAAGTTACAGCGTTAGTACTTAAATATGGGAGGACAGCGTAGGCCCGACAATAAGTTGATTGCTTACTACAGACGGTAGTAACAGGAAAAAAAAAAATAAAAAAAAATACAAAGCCTACAATGTCCACACATTCACAAAAAATAGGTAAATAAAAAGAATCTATACAAAAGTAAAAATAAAACAATAAAAGAACACTAACTTAACAATAGACACAGATGTTATCATCAGTGCTGTACTTTGTTTGAGCTTCCCGTACAATGAGAGATCAGCTTAATATACTTGCAGCTTATATAGCTTGATCGGTCGTCTTGCGTACTTCCAACATTATGTCTAACCTTTTTAGGGTTCCGTACCCAAAGAGTACAACGGGACCCTGTTACTGAGACTTCGCTATCCGTTTTTTATTTTTTTTATTATAAATAGGCTCGCGCTTGACCACTATCTCACCTGATGGTAAGCGATGATGTGTCCGTCTGTCTGTACGTCCGCCTGTCACCAGGCTGTATCTCATGAACCGTGATAGTTGGCCAGTTTCTAAAGATTAGGTATTTCTATTGCCGCTTTAACAATAAATACTAAAAATAGAATAAAATAAATATTTAAGGGGGATCCCATACAAAAAAGTTTTTTTTTTTATCGTAAATAATGGTACCTATGGAACTCTTCGTGCGCGAGTAAGACTCGCACTTCGCCGGTTTTTTTTTTGTCCTTCATTAATATAAAAAGTATAATTAATAGACATGTAACCACAATCAATGCATTAGGTACGCGGAACTATTATTAGTTCGACGTATTCGGTTTAAGTTTTGCTACTAATTATCTGTTACCTATCATTGTGTGACTGTGTGTTAGCTGGAACTAATCAAGGTGGTTTCAAATCATTGAACAGATGCCCTAGCATGAGCGCGCGGTTTAACCGTAACGTAAATCGTCATCTGCCTAGCCTTTTCCCAAACAATCTTGGGGTCGGCTTCCAGGCTAACCGAATGCAGCTGAGTACCAGTATTTTACAAGAAGCGACTGTCTATCTAACCTCCACAATCCAGTAACTAGGTAATACCCCTTGGTAAGACTGGATGTCAGACTTTTGGCTTCTGAATACTCGTAACGACTGTCAAAGATTTACAAATTTCAACCAGGACTAACGGCTTAACGTGCTTTCCGAGGCACGGAGGAAACTCGGTATGTAATTATGGTCACCCATCCACGAACCATCCTGGGTTAGCACGGCTTAACTTTAAAGATCGACCCGTGCGGCTGTTATTGTTTAGCCACGAGCTCCCCGTAAACGTAACGTAAATATGACCAATTTTAGAATTGAAGAAAAAACCACCTTTTAAAATTGTTTTTTTTTGTTGCGATTTGTGACAAATATTACCAGCCTGTATATGGATACAGGTGTATCCATATACAGGCTGGTAAAATTTGTAAAATACTGGTACTCAGCTGCATTCGATTAGACTGGAAGCCGACCCCAAGATTGTAGAAAAAGAGTGTAAAAAGCGCTATACCTTTTAAAAAAATTGGACTCTTCAACTTATCTTACTTTTTTCGTCACTTGTTCCTTTCTGATAGTTGTCAAGTTTAATACTCTGAAGCCACTTTGATAGTCTGAATTACCACCAAAGAGGTATTTCGCTTATTCTGTTACAACATGTAGGTATATCATTTGTTTTTAAATTAAGAAAATGTTGTGTTCAGCGCGTTTTCCTTTTGAAAATCGCTCGTATTGGCTGTACAGTGCCAATGTTTCAGTGATTTAACCTTTCTACATAAATATCTCCATGCCATTCTGCCATCCTGGTACCTAGCCTTGGCTTAGCGTTGTTTTAATATTGTTAATTAGTTGTTTTTTAGTGATTGATAAGTTGTGATAAGATTTAATTAACCGATTTTCATTAATAGGCAAACTTTTTAAATAGTTTATTTTAATTAATGGCTAATGAGGTGATAAAGCCCAGATTGTACGGTCTGCCTATTTCTGCTATCTAAATTAATGGTTAATTATACAAATAAAATTTTGATAAGATAAATATTTTTTTTGATTGCTATAGTTCCTATCCTTATTCATTCAACTGTTTAAGTCCTCTTTCCCGGTTAATTTACTGTCGGATTGGATATTTACCAAATTACTTTATGACTGCTCCTACTGCATATTGTCACACAATAGTTTCTTTAAATGCGCTATGTAAAGTTATTATGTAAAATAGTCATATTAATGATCGGCATTGTAAAATAAGTATTTGCTTGTGAAATTATACAATCTTATAAGTTATATTTGTTGTGTTCTAGTTCACAAATATATTTTTTGAAATATGTAGTTCAGTCTGCCTTATGTACTTACAACACATTTTTTTCTTTAAAGAATAAATATACTGCACAAACGTCAAGTGTCTAATAAATAAGACTTTACTTGACGTCCGTAGTTATCGAGCGTTTGGCAGCATGGGGGCTAATTAATAAAAGTAATCCCTCTCTCTACTTTTTATCTATCATGGAACAATTTTTTGGAGAACAAACTAATAATACATACCTAATTTCCACATAATCTTAAAAGAGAGTAGCCCTTACCTTGGACAAACAAACACAAACGACAAAATATTTGTGTGCTACTATTGTTATAATCCCATAGTTCGAGGTATCCCTCAAAACGTGACGAGAATATGTCATGAGTTCGAGTAAACCAGCCAGCGACGACGTTTATTATTCACTAGCTGTGCCCGCGAATCGTCCGCGTGGAATTAGATTTTTTCTAAAACAGTAGTAGCAAAAATTACTCCTTATTACATCAGCTATCTGCTAGTGAAAGTCCCGTCAAAATCGGTCCAGCCGTTCCAGAGATTAGCCGGAACAAACAGACTGTCAAAAATTGTAAAAAAAAATTAAATTTTGATATACGTTCCGTATATACATACATATGCAAGTAGTAAAAAGCCGTTATTTTAATATTACAAACAGACACTTCAATTTTATTTATTTGTATAGAAGATATGTAGATGTATGTATAGTTAAGTAACTTCACAAAAATAAATAATCCTCTGTTGTTTGAATTGATATGAAATTGATCTTTTGTTACGCCGTTGTTGGTTGCTACTAAGCAACTTGTACTAACAAATTGCTTAGTAATATTCGTTACTGCAAAGAAGGCCAATATTTTTAAATTAGTCTGTTTAAAATATTGTAGGTATAGGGCAAACCTGCCATACTGGCTTACATAGGCAATGACGGCAATGAACTCGGTTTAAAATCGATAGTTATATTTAACCTGCTTATTAGCCATAGTTCAATACTTTAACGATCGTAACGTTAAACTATTATTTACTGCTAACAATGACACGGAACGTTTTATCACAGATCACCATTAATGATAACGAGGAAAACAGTTTTGAACACTATTGTAGTTTAATCTAACCGTCATTTAAAAGCTTTTATCATGCTTACGTTTAAAAAGTAATGTGTACTACATTACACGTACAAAGGTAAATATTTACATGATAACATGAGTAGGCGTCAACGCTAGGTGATTCAACGATGATTTTGCATCAAATGAAAAGTTTTTGGAATTCTAGAAAATGGAAGATAAAAGGTTGGCTTCAGTATTTTTATTGAAGTGAAACTTCTTATGCGACTTCCAACAAGTTTAACACTACCATATGGAGGGGAAATATTTTTTAAAACTCACTAAGAGATGGCAGTATTACAAGATTTGTGACTACTTAGTTCTACTAGGTACGCAAGATGGCGTGCAAATAGTCATGCATTCGACTCTTCGGTGTGACCAGCCTTCGCTCAATCTCCATGAGTAGAATGTCCTCGATAAACTTATGTAATAATTATGTAATAAAAATAATTCAACAACAAAATATTATTTAGAAGCTCAATAAAATAACGAGAGTGAATGCGTGGCACTCGAACGCAAGCGTGTAGTATTACGAAGTGTCACTTCTTCCGCGCGGAGGGACTCCACGCACTGATTTTTTTAACATAGAGATACCATCCACCTATCTTTTTAGCTGGATGCACCTGAATACCAGTATTTTACAAGGAGCGACTGCCTATCTGACCACCAAAATCCATTAATTATCGTAATACTCAGTACAAACTAGACTGGAAGCCGATCCCATCATCATCTGCCTAGCCTTTTCCCAAACTATCTTGGGGTCGGCTTCCAGTCTTACCGGATGCAGCTGAGTATTTTACATGAAGCGACTGCATATCTGACCTCGACAACCCAGTAACTGGGTAATACGAGACCCCTTGGTAAGACCGGATGTCAGACTTTTAGACCCCAATATAGAAGCCGACCCCAATTTGGAGAAAAAGCCTAGGCAGATGATGGTTAATTTTAAAAGGTTGTCGTTTATTTTTCTTCCTGTTATAGTGGCCTCGTGAGGTCTTTGACCACGGTGCACGATCGCCAACTTATTTCTAATAAACAAGGCCTGAATCACTAACCGTATCGATACATTTTAATCTAATTTTGTACAAAAGACATTCACCCGACATTTCCTAAGAATAGTATTGTACATTCGTCTCAGGATTTCACAGATATTTTTATCGCGCCATCTATTTTGAAAGAGTTATTGAATCTTTGGTACTCGTGTTCGCATTGTCAATATTATGTTACACAACACAATGGGTCAATAATTTATCATAATTTTAAAGACATTTGTTAAAAGGTGATAAACTGTTAACATAATTGTGCTTATTAGATTTGTTACAAGATAATTTAAATAGCGCAGGCAAAGTGTGAATGATGTAATACTGCAAAATGAACTTTGATCTTCTCATTGGAATAAGTTTTTTACGGACAATCTTTATTTAATTTTAATCCCGACCTCGCCTTATGAGAAAAATATTGATCTAAAGCAAACAGTTTTAACAGTTCAAACAACGATTAATATCGCAACCAATTATCACCTGGGTAGGTAGATTTATCATCTTTAACGATCTCGTCCGTTGCGCGAGAGTTGGTATTCCCCGCATCCGGTTCAATCCTTCTTGGTAGATACTTGGTATCCGTAACTTCTTGTCTATGGCCATTATCCCGATCTCGTTTCGTCATTGGTCGGCAACCGTTTGGTGTTATTTTTGTATTGTCATGCAGGCCTTGAAACTAGCGAGTAAGTATCGAAAAAAAATCGATGCTTTGTGTCGATTGTTATAGTAGCAATGAGTAAGTAATTTTGTAGCTTAATTTTGATAATAAAAAAATGATTTAAAATTACTGGCACAGCATCGCGGGCTAGCTCGAGCGAGAGTCGGGGAGGGTCTGGCGACATGTGAAAGTATCATAGAAATATACACCTTAACCTAACTCTTAAGAGAATAAAGCTGAATTTGTGTTTTGTAACAACTTGATAAATAATGAACTAATTGATCTATTCGAACTGCTTTGTAAAGTTTATTTACGTCAAAAGTAACTTAATATGTTAAAAAAAATGCAAGTGTTTAGTAACACGATATATTAGAGGAAAACCTGTTATGTAAATTCAACTGTATCTATAGATTTTTGCATAGCAAATCATTTAGTTTTTACTACGTAATAAGTTGACTGTGGTTTTACCACAGATTTACGGATATATATACACATATGCAGCAGCGGTGGCCGAGTAGAGCAGCGGTGGCCGAGTGGTGGCAGCCTCGACTTACGAGCAGTAAGTCGTAGGTTCGAACCCAGGCAGGCGCATTACTTTGTGTAATTTATTTCATCACCGCTGCTCTCAAAACGGTGAAGGAAAACATCGTCAGGAAACCGGCATGTCCTAGAACTAAAAAATCGAAGACATGTGACATCTACCAACCCGCACTGGGCCCGCGTGGTGGATTACAGCCCATTCCCTCTCATAGAGAGGAGGCCTGCGTCCCAGCAGTGGGAACAATATAGGCTGATGATGATGATGATACACATATATATATATATATATATATATATATATATATATATATATATATATATATATATATACATATATGTCGGAGTTGGTTGTCAAATAAGATTGTGGATTGTGTGGGTAGTCACCGAATTTTGTTAAAATTTGATTTTCTTATTACTGATTTACGTGATCTTTACTATCAATTATTGTCCGATAAATCAAAACGTTTTTATTAAGAACTTAGCGTACGCACTAATTGATTTTTTGGCATCTTGTTTTCGATAAATGTGACAGTTAGTTTTGTTCAAAACAATTGATGATGTTCCTTTAATTTTAGAACGATTTACTTTGTTACTTTACCATTGCTTGTTTACGACAATTATTCTTGTATTATTTGATTGCTTGATAATGTTTGTCTTATTAGATTTAGCACGTTTTGTATCAAGTAAACGCGTGACCTACTTTTGTACGTCAACGGACAGAGTTGTCATGGAGGGATTGCCAGGCGGGAATATCGTCTTATAAAAGAGCATGCGCTCCGTAAGCTCGTCAGTGTTCCGGAAATGGAGAATCGAGGTGAACCCCGACAAGAGCCAGGCAGTTCTTTTCTCTAAACAGCGTAAAATTAAGCCACCCGCGCTCAGCCCGATCACTATGTACGGTAAGCCTATCCCTTGGGAGAAGCAAGCCAAGTACTTAGGAGTCATACTTGACAACCACTTGTCTTTCGCGGCGCACATCAAAGCAGCTCGCGACCGAGCTGCGTTTGCTATGGGTAGGCTTCATTTCATGATTTCGGCAAAAAGCAAGTTGTCACTCAAGTGCAAGTTGCGCCTTTATACCGCGGTGATCCGACCCAATATGACGTACGCTTGCGTCGTGTACGCTCACACCAAGCCTAAGTACATCCATAGGATGCAAATTTTACAGAACCGGTTCTTACGTAGAGTCACGGGAGCCCCTTTTTATGTCCGTAATGACCGTCTACACGTAGACCTTAGAATGCCCACCGTCCTTCAGTTTATTAAACGTCTTTCGAAGCGTTTCTTCGATAACGCCATTAAACACCGTAATCCCCTGATCGCAGCGGCCGCCCGTTACGAACCCTCGCGCATTAGTACAGTACGCCGTCCTAGGCATACCCTTGTCACTCCAGATGATGCTATCACCCTCCTCCAGGAGAGTAGCAAAGAGACTAGCACTCTTAAAAAGTTCCGACTCAAACCGCCGTCTTTCCGACCTCGCCGTCGAGGTCCGTCGCGACGTCCCGGTCCATGCCCTCCCCGACCCTCGCTCGAGCCAGCCCGCGATGCTGTGCCAGTAGTTTTAAATCAGCCCCTAAATAATGATACCATTCAGATCCAGCCTGTCCCCATGCAGTCCTCCCCCAGCGACGCCCTAAGCCGAGGTTCGTACCCCACAGGGGGTGCCCTTAGCGTGCAGTCGCTTAGTTTGTAAGTTTTTATGCCCTGGCTGGAGGCCTTACTCTAAAGGCACCCACAGGATAGTACGGTTAAGCAGACGACAACCTCATAGGTTGAACTGCGAGATGCCATTCAAAAAAAAAAAAAAAAAAAATAAGCTCGTCAGTCGGTCTTCGGATTCGACTCAATACAGAGCTCCCCTGCTCCCGACAAAACTGTCGGTTTACTCGGTACAGCGCTGCTGTATATTAACAATAGTAGTATTATCTTGCTAATAGCGAGCAATACACTTTGTTATTGGGTGGCTTGGCCACTGTACGAACTGTGACCTGAAAAGGTCTGTTCGCCTGTATTGTTACCTTATTACTGTGTTGCTTTTTGTTATGACTGATTATTTTTTTTTTATTGTGTACTATTTTCTATTGTGTCATTTTCTAATAATTGTGTGTATTTTTCCATTGTGTACCTTTTTCTGTAATTAAAACTCTGTAATTCATAATACAGTATTGTTTATCCCAATAAAATGGGAACGCAAAACCCTGACGAGATACCCCTCGGCTCTCCTGATCCTACATACACACATCAAAAGTGTCTAGGGATCAACATATATTTTTGCAATAACTTTTCTCCTGATTGATATTAATTAAAATTTTCTTTAAGGATTCATCAAATAAAGTGTTTTCGTTTGTCACAGTAACGATAAACCAAGTCACCTTTGCATTAATAAAGAAATTTGCCATTTTCTAATAAAGGCATTTTTGACATTTGAACCACTAACATTAAAGTTCGAAAAAAAGACTGAAATAACAGTTTTCTTTAAAATTTTATTGGGTAACTTAAACAATTAATAATCCGTGTTTCTACCGCGAACACTAACAACACAAGAACATCGGTTTGGCATACTCAAAATGAGTTCATCCAAATCACGCTGTGGAATGGCCGCCCATGTTCGTTGCAACAACAAAAAAAGGTCTTCTTGCGACTGGATACCCTCCATATTCGGCAGAGCTCTTCTCTGTAGCATATCCCATGCATGCTCAATCGGGTTCAAGTCTGGCGACTGAGCAGGCCAGGGCAGGACATTGATGTTAGCTGCGGCGAGAGTCTGTCTTACAACTCTTGCGGTGTGCGGTCGTGCATTATCATGCATTAACTGAAATAAGGGACCGATTTGCACTTGTAGAGGAACGATGACGTCTGATACAATCGTCTCAGCATAAATTTGAGCGTTGAGGTTGCCTCTGATCCAAATCAACTCAGTTCTTCCGCCGATCCAAATACCCGCCCATACCATGATGGTTCCACCACTATAAGGATGGACTTCCTGGCAGGATTTCAATCGCTGTTGGCGTCCAGGGGTTCTCCAGTGTCGTATACGTCTTGTATCCGGTCTCATACCAAAACGAGACTCATCAGAAAAGCACACGAAACGCCATTGTTCTTCTGCCCAATTTCTGTGTTCAAGGGCCCATTGATATCGAATCCTACGATTGTGCATTGCTATAGGTGGTAACCGTAGCGGTCTTCGGGAATGAAGGTTCACTTCATGCAAGCGGTTTCTGACTGTTTGGTCGCTAATTAAGTTCCCTGAAGAGTGATGAAGCCTCACGGCTAACATCATGGCGGTTATTGTTGGAGCTCTTCGAGTTAAGATTTGAATGTATCGGTCTTGTCTCCGTGTGGTGCAGCGATACCGTCCTCCATGGCGCTCAGCCACGGTACCAGTGCTTCGGTAACGTGTCCAAAGTCGACTGATAACACTCTGACTTGTATTCAGAGCTAAAGCCACAGTACGTTGCCGGGAACCAGCTTCTATCATTCCCACGGCTCTGAGCATTTCTTCCCTGCTTAAATGACGTCGCCGCTCCATAATAACGTTGGTTTTAATCAGTAGTAGGGAAACAGTAGCACTAATAATGTCTTCAATGCGTTGTATGTTTTTATAGGGAAAATATTGACAGCTGATTTTCATCTTTTACTCGAATTTGATTCACAGTTCCTGATTCAAATTATGAAATGCACCAAAAAGGATCCATATAAATTTATAAAATCATAAATTTATTACAAAGCCACATCTCAATCTCAAGAAATCCGCATAAAAATGCTTGATCCCTAGACACTTTTGATGTGTGTATATATAAACCTCTATATAATATACAGTTCAAGGTTGATCGGGAAAATTTAACAGTTTCGGGTAGCTTGACCTGCTGATGTCTGTAGTAACAGACGCCACCAGGTCAAGCTCTATGCATCTAAGCATTTTCTTTTGCTAATTGTAGTATTAAGCAGACAGAATTTCAAGCCGAGAAATTCAGTTTTCCTGTTACCTAGGTACTCAAGGATTAAGGAGTTATTAGGTATTAGACTAGGCCCAGGTCCCACGGGATTGTACTATCGGGATAAAAAGTATCCTATGTACATATATATGTATCAAGGTTATAAACTACCCGTGTGCCAAATTTCATCCAAATCCATTCAGTAGTTTTTGCGTGAAAGAGTAACAAACATCCATCCATCCATCCATCCTGACAAACTTTCGCGTTTATAATATTAGTAGGATATATTTTTTATCGTTTCTTCTCCCTAATTACGTCTCCTAAATCGTGCGTTTATATTCAGATACACATCACACTCAGTAAACATTAAAACTCAAATACGAATATTTCAACTAGGACGAGAAAATCAGTTGTCCCGTTACTCAAAGATTTCTAACATCCCAGTGAAGAAACGCGAGCTGCAAATTCGTAGACACATGTCACAAATTGTTTTTCTTAAACTCGTTCCTTCTATCCTCCAACTCCAGAGTTTTCCATAATAATTGATATCTTCATCTCCAAAAGTTGAGATATTTGCATACTTAACTGTATAAGTTGGAATGCTCCCTGGTATTCAGACTAGGTTAATTCGATGTATTAATTAAGCAAAGGGTCACGGTTTGAAAGGGGGCCGCTTATTGTATGGAACAGGTGTTCCAGTGCTTAGAGCCTACTAAAATAGATATGACTTGAAGTCAAGTTCTATTAGTTCAGCTTGTCTAATTAGTTTTCGTCGTAGACTTTTGCTTGCTGTTTTGGGGCAATTACCTATTTCAGGCATCACCTTAAAAAATCGAAATAGGGATGGTGACTCATTTTTTTTTATTTGTCTATCGGGTAGATTAATAAAAAGTATTTGACACGTATTTTTTCTTTTTTCACGTAATCGTAAAATTACGGAGATATTTTGAGTTTAAATGGCGCATGACGTCACGGCTCAGTACATTTTATACCTAGTTGTGACGTAGTTAGCCCCCACTCTCCAACTTTAATGCGTTTTAACTAAGTATTTTTTTTTGCTAACTTGATAAAACAAAAAATAAGTATCTAATATTTTTGTATTACCTGATTGACGGACAAAATAGAATTTCGTTTTCTTTACCCAGTCTTCATCCCTATTATCTTGTTGTTAGATTGTTTTATTTTCATAAATTAAAACGCTGTTTTGGATCATTTGTATCAGATCCAATTGTGTTGACTAACAACACATTGGATCTAAACGGTTTATAAACACTCATTATTATATCTAAATATTATCCTGTTTTAATTACGCAATCACATTCAGAAACTAAATAGACATTGAAGTAGATACTTTTTATAGCAGTCTCGATATCAAAAACCAGCAACAAATGGATCGAACAGTAATTACCCTATAATCAGTATCTATTGAGCCACATATTAAAGCAACTGCATCCTCTTTTTGCGCGTTTAAGATAAACGTAATGACCCTGAAGTATCCGTCTGTCTGCAGTGTGGGCCAAAAAACTCATTGAAATAATATTCACATGCTAAATCTAATATATAAAATGCTCGTGTTGTTGAGTTTGTTACCAAACTCCTCCGAAACGGCTGAACCGATTTGTATGAAATTTTGTGTGCATGTCGGGTAGGTCTGAGTATCGGCCAACATCTATTTTTCATACCCCTAAAACCCATGAAAATTTCCACGCGAATGAAGTCGCGGTTGGCAACTAGTATGTTTTTTAAGAAGTAAAGACTGGCCTGCGTGTCCTACCGCGACGTCCTCGCGAAGGCGAAGGCGACGGTGGATCTCGCAGAGCTCGGGATCACTGGGGGACTCCGGCTTAAAGTCACCGCGACAGGGGCTAGAGCGCTGGAGATCCCCGGTGTAAATAGTGGCCCGTCCGCTGACGCTCTGGCTGAAAAGCTCAGAGCGTCCCTAGATGCGGATGAGGCCCGAGTGTCCAGGCCCGTCAGATGCGCAGACTTGCGCATCCTAGGCCTGGACGACTCTGCGACCCAGGAGGAGGTGGTCGCCGCCGTCACCAAGTCTGGTGGGTGCCCTGCTGAGCAGGTCAGGGCAGGCACCCTACGTCCAGACAACTCGGGCATGCGAACCGTTATGGTAAGCTGCCCTGTGACGGCGGCGCGAACAATCGTGGAGGCTGGAAGGCTCCTGGTGGGCTGGGTGTCAGCGCAAGTGAAGCTGCCGGAGTCCCGACCTCTGAGGTGTTACCGGTGCTTTGTGGGGCACCACGTGAGTTTTCGATGCACCTCGGAGGTGGACCGCAGCGGAGACTGCTTCCGATGCGGTCAGCCCGGTCATATGGCCGCGGCTTGCTCCGCCACGCCGCACTGCACTGCATGTGCGGCAGCGGGCAAACCGGCCGATCACCGGGCAGGGGGCAGGGCCTGCGCACCACCCACCAAGACCAGGCACAAGGGAAGGCCTTCAGCCACCGCCTCCACCGTCGCCACTGCCACCGCCGCAGCCGCCGCCACTGTTGCGCCCACCGCTGCCGTCAGCACCGCCGCCGCAACAACTGCTGCGGGGCCCTCACAGGGGGCCCGGGAGGGGGCTGAAATGGAGTGCTAATAATGGCCCCATTACGCCTCCTCCAGGCGAACATCAACCACTGCCGCTGTGCTCAGGATCTGTTGCTCCAGAGCATGGCGGAGTGGTTGATTAACGTCGCCGTGGTCGCTGAGCCGTACTTTGTCCCGCCCAGGGAAGACTGGGTGGAGGACCTGAGCGGCTCAGTGGCCATAATTTCGTCGGCCGCCGCCGGTACCCCGACCCTTGAGAGTATCAGGAAGGGTCAGGGTTGCGTAGCAGCACGGTTCGGGGAGATCGTCGTAGCGGGAGTCTACTTCTCCCCGAGCCGAACTCTCGCCGAGTTCCACAACTCCCTCATGGAGTTGAGTGTCGTCATCCGAAGCTATTCTCTCCCCGTGCTTGTGCTCGGGGACTTCAATGCCAAAAACTTGGCTTGGGGTTCTCGTTGCACAGATGTGCGGGGTAGGATGGTGGACGACTGGGCTCTGGAGGTGGGCCTGGTCGTCCTAAATCGGGGTTCTGTCCCCACGTGTGTGCGGATGCGGGGCGAGTCGGTGGTGGACATCTCGTTCGCTAGCCCCGCTCTGTCACCGCGTTGACTGGCGCGTTATGGAGTGGGTGGAGACCTATTCCGACCACCGGTACATCCGGTTCGATGTCTCCGCCCAGGACTCAAGCGCGCCGGTCTCACAGGCCCCGAGTGGTCCGCGTTGGGCGCTGAAGCAGCTGGACCGGGAGCTCCTCCTGGAAGCCTCGATAGTGCAGGCCTGGGTGACATCACCGAACAGGCCTGCCGACATCAACAACGAGGCAGGGTGGTTCCAGGAGGCCATGTCCGACATATGCGACGTGGCAATGCCCCGAGTTCGGCCAGGACGCGCCCGGCGTCAGGTGTACTGGTGGTCGCGAGAGCTGAAGTCTCTGCGCGAGGCGTGCGTCGCCGCGCGGCACCTGTACGCCAGGCATCGCAGGCTCCGCATCCGCCCTACGGATGCGGCAGCCATTGAGGCAGAGCTGTACGAGGGATACAGAGCAGCGAAGACCGCCCTCCAAGAGGCTGTCCAGCGGGCCAGGGACCTGGGCCGCGAGGAGATGCTGGGGACTCTCGACAGAGATCCGTGGGGGCGCCCTTACAAGATGGTGCGCGACAAACTCCGCACATGGGCCCCCCCGCTGACGCAGAGTCTCCGCCCTCAGCTCGTGGAGGACGTGGTGAGCGCTCTGTTCCCTCTGCGAGGGGAACATCCTCCCCCGCCTATGGCTCCGCCGCTTGCGGTGCCAGATGTGGACCATATCGAGGACGATGACGACATTCCGGAAGTGACCGGGGTAGACCTGAAAGTGGCGGTAGGCAGGCTTAAAGCCAAAAATACCGCCCCGGGACCCGATGGCTTGCCTGGCAAAGCCTGGGTCCTGGCCTCGGAGGCTCTCGGGCCCCGACTGGAAGGGCTCTTAAGCGCATGCTTGGAGAGAGGCCAGTTCCCGCTTCGTTGGAAGACGGGGAAGCTGGTCCTCATCCGGAAGCCGGGGCGCCCTGCGGACTCTCCGTCCGCATACCGGCCCATTGTGTTGCTCGACGAGGTGGGCAAGCTCTTTGAAAGAGTCATTGCGAACCGCCTCGCCGGGCACCTTGTGGGGATGGGGCCGGACCTTGCGGAACACCAATTTGGTTTCCGCAGGGGGCGCTCGACGGTGGACGCCATCATGCGCTTGAGGGCTCTCACGACGGGGGATGCAGTGTCTCGGGGTGGGGTCGTCTTGGCGGTGTCTCTTGACATCGCCAACGCCTTCAACACCATGCCCTGGAGCTGCATAAGGGAGGCACTTCGGTATTATCGGGTGCCGACCTACCTTCGTCGTGTGGTCGGGGACTACCTGACGGATAGGGCCGTCATTTACCCCGGTCGCACCGGAGAATGGAATCGGCGAGAGGTGTCGTGCGGTGTTCCACAGGGATCGGTTCTGGGGCCGCCCTTGTGGAACATCGGCTACGACTGGGTGCTGCGCGCTGACCTCCCTAGTGGTGTCAGCGTAGTTTGCTACGCTGACGACACGCTGGTGCTGGCACAGGGGAGGTCGCACGAGGCGGCGGCCGATTTAATGACACGCGGGGTTGCGATAGTCGTGGAGAGAATCCGGCAACTGGGTCTCGAGGTGGCATTGCACAAGTCCGAGGCCATGTGCTTTCATGGGCCTCGGAATGCGCCACCGTCGGGATCCATACTGACGGTAGGAGGGGTTCCCATCGGCGTCGAGTCGACGCTGAAGTACCTAGGGCTTGTCCTCGACAGCCGGTGGAACTTCGTGGAGCACTTCCGACGTTTGGCCCCAAAACTGGAACGGGCAGGAGCTGCATTCAAGCGGCTCTTGCCCAACCTGGGGGGTCCAAACGCCTCCTGCCGGAGGCTCTACGCGGGGGTCGTGCGGTCCATGGCCCTTTATGGGGCCCCGGTGTGGGCGCGTTCTTTGAGGCGGCGAGCCGCCCATTACCTGAACGCGCCCCAGAAGGTGGTAGCCGTAAGGCTGATCCGGGGGTACCGCACGATCTCCGGCGAGGCGGCGAGCCTCTTGGCCGGATTGCCGCCTTGGGATCTGGAGGCGATAGTCCTCGCGCGCCTGCACGAATGGCGCGCGGAGGCACTACGCCGGGGGGAAACTCCGCTGCCGCGGCAAATTGTCACTCAGTGGACAGACCTCCGGCACGATCTCATGGCGACATGGAGACAGCAACTGTCGCAACCACGTGCAGGGCACGCCACAATAGTGGCGATAACCACTCCTCAAAGAGGGGACCCTCTTTGAGGAGTGGCTAGAGAGGCGGCACGGCGCCCTCACCTTCCGCCTGACGCAGGTCCTCACCGGACACGGTTGTTTCGGGAGGTTCCTGCACCGAATCGGGCGGGAGGAAACGCCCGGGTGTTACCATTGCGAGGATCGGCCGGAGGACACGGTGGAGCACACCGTGGAGCTCTGCCCCGCTTGGGCTGAGCACCGCCGTGTCCTCGTAGCGGCGATTGGCGGCGGTGACCTCTCGCGTCCGGCCCTGGTTCAATCCATGGTCCGGAGCGAGAGGGAATGGGAAGCCGTCGCCTCCTTCTGCGAAGCAGTCATGCTAGCGAAGGAGGTGGCGGAACGTGAAAGGGAGAGAACCTCACGTCCCAGCCGCCGCGGGAGACGCCCCGGGCGTCGGGGGGTAACCAGTGGCCCCCGGCCACCGTAGGCGCGAGCCTGTGGACGGTGAGTAATGGGCTAGCTCACCGTCCGTCCGTCTAATGACGACAGGCCGTGTCGACGGCGCGTACGTGTTCCACGCGCGCCTCAAGGAGATGTCAGCAAACAGGAAGGGGCCCGAGAGGGCCGATGCCTGCCAGGGCTGCGGGTTGTTCGAAAGAGATACCGCGGCCCTGGAACACAAAGGGCTTAGAAGGAACATGGGTGGGTTTTAGTCAGTCAAGTCTGACACTCCCTCCCGCTCCGCCCAGAGCGGGAGAAGTCATTTGATGAAATCCCATCCGCAAAAAAAAAAAAAAAAAGACTGGCCTACACTGAGTTCGGTTGCAATGGTTTTTGTGGGTTTCAGCATAGGCTACAACCATTGTGCCTTGTCTTATATCACATAGGATCGGCGCTACAAGATTATTTACAGTCTCTCCTGCAAATTTTTCTTTCATAATAAATAACTAGCTGTCCCGCGCAACTTCGTATGCGTCTCATTTTCCCCGTTTTCCAAACATTTTTCATTGCTGCTCCGCTCCTATTGTTCGTATCGTGATGATATATAGCCTATGTCCTTCCCCAGGTTGAAATCTATCTTCTTGCCAAATTTCATTAAGATCCGATCAGCCGTTTAGTCGTGAAAAGGTAACAAACAAACAGAGTAACTTTCGCATTTTTAATAGTAGTATGGATTTCCCACACAACCCACCCTTCACTTCTTTGGCCTACTTATACAGGCTAAAACATTATTTTATTTGAGAACGCTATCATGTTCCTGCTCTTATACCATATTATTTGGGGTAAAACGTTTATTCTACCCAAGGAACTTATATTCTAACCGGAATGAGTACGAGCATCTCAAAAACGTTCTGAGCGAGACCAACTTCAAGAGTGGATGCTATCTCTTTCTAATAGGGTATCCATTATTTTGTACTTCCATTTGGGATAGTTATTATTGTGTTATAACTTGCTGGCCCCATGTATTAGATATTTTTTCAAAAATACGGGGTGAAAAAAAAAAATGAGGGAGCTGAAACCTACTTATTAGGGTGATAAGAGGATACTGTAGGATCATCTACGTGGTAGCAAGGCGTATTTTCTACAATATTTTCATGATCCATGCTTATAGATCTAGAGATTGTCAACCTAGTCGTAATTTGTAAACAAAGTTAAAAGAATTTATCTGAACATAAAAAAGTTAACATCCAGCAAACCCCTCACTATTACACCCCTTCATGCACATACACAAACGTACAAATTCCAGTTAGTATATAAGTTCCTTATGTTTCTACCAATAATGGTGCTCTTGACATTCGTCACGCTATCATTTGCTTCTTTTTCCTTCATATAATTATAATTTCTAACACATTCCATCCATCTTGTTTTTGGTCTTTCTCTCCTCTCCATCCATCGATAATAATAATATAGCCTTTTTATTCAGATCTCTTAAGTGATTACAATGCATTAAACTTATAAAATAATAACACTAAACTCTTAAACTATTTAACCTACTGTTACTTGGTTATCTTTCCTAGATCTGTTTGCCAATCGGCAAAAGCCTCCTCCAACCTTTTCCATTCTTTCCTTTCTTGTGCCACTGTTCCACGTGACTCCGGCCACCTGTCTAATGTCATCGACCCATCTTTTTTGCGGTCTACCTTTCTTCCTCTTGCCGTCTCTGGGATACCAGTGGGTCACTCTTTGGCTCTTTGGTTATTTGTTGCATCCTCTTATCACGTGGCCAGCCCATCTACATCTTTTTTTAGTTGTTGCATCTGTAGTTTTTGTTTTATTTCTGATGACGAAGTTTTTCACTCTGTCAGACTTTCTGATGTTTAGCATACTCAGTTCCATTGAGTACTGACAAGTTGATAGTTTGTTTAATATTTCCTGATTTAGCGCCCATGTTTGGCATCCGTACGTCAAAACAGGTAGAATGCAGGTGTTAAACAGTTTACTTTTTAGTTTTATATGGAGTTTTTTTATCCTTCATTGCCTCTCTCAGGCTCCAGTATCTCTTCCAGCCATTCGTAATTCTTCTCGCCACTTCCTTTTGCATGGGTTCTTTTTGAGTTATAAGCTGTCCTAGATAGATGTACTTTCCAGTTTGGTAATTTGTTGTTTCTTTATTGGCAGTTTCTTTAGTTGGTTTTGGTTTCCGTTTGTGGCTCTTTAGTTGCTATTGGTTTCCCTTGGTGTTGGATATACTCGAAAGGGAGCCGGATCTGGACCGCATTATGTCAAAAGCGTTAGTTCTGTTAGACATGGTTGTGTTTACTGTTTGTTGCTTTTTGGGCTGGTTACTGTAGTTGGAGGGCGAAGTTGATATTTCTCTTTTTCTTTTCTCTTGGGTGTTGTTGTTCTCTTTGACTATTAGTTCGTCATATTTCAAGTATGCCGTATTGCCCTTTTTCCTCTCTTCAACTAACTTTGCTTGCAACTCTTTCCTTCTTTCCAAAACTTCTTTCGAGTAGTCCTCACTTACGTAGATTGTTTTAAGGTTCTTTTTGTTTTTGATAACTTCATTCTTCTTCCAGTTGTTTATAAACGAACACAATACCGGTCTCGGTTTATTGCTCGCTTTCTCCTTGTTTCCTAAGCGATAGATTTTGTTGACTTGGTGCTCTTCTATGTTAATATTTAAATCCTGATTGAAAATTCCTTTAAGCTTTTGTATAAGTTGATAAGAGGATTTTTCTCTTTCTTCTAAGCCAAAAACAACAATATTATTGCTTCTTTCAATCCTCTTAAAATGCGTTATCTCTTTTTCTAATTTTTCTACTTTAATTTTTAAGTTTTTGTTTTCTTCCACAATAGGTATTAATTTTTCATTCATTTTGTCCATAATGCTTTTCGTAATCGAGTCGATTCAGCGTTTTGGTTTTGCATTTCGATCTTCATTTTTTCGAATAATATTTGGAATTGGCATTTCTCCATTGTTATGTTTTGAAGTATTTTGTCTGTGTAAAACGAAACGTAATAGAAGTATGGTAGATATGCTTTTTTAACTGGCAACACTGTTGGGATGACAGATTCGTTGACGTTTGACGTTTAGTGACAGTGTCAATGTCACTGAATGAAATATATTTTTGTGTTTTCTAACCTCAAATCCATCCATCCATCCTCAAATCCATCAATCCTCAATGCCATCCATCGAAGTTAAAGTAAAATATTTTAACCATGAAAACGCTAATAAACTTTTAATTTTCTGTCATCTTTGCCGTTCACTTGACACTGACATTGTGTGACCAAAGCTTTAATGTCAAAGTTCTATCTACATATTATTCTAAGCTATAACAAATACCATAGATTGTTATCAAAAGGGCAGGCACGATTCAATATCGTGCAAAGGAAAATTATGATCGAACCAATACATTCATAATGATCCATGACTAGTTATAATAGGTATGTATTTTTCACACATTAAACAAGCATCACAAAATACCTCATTATTACAGTTAGTACACCTAATTGGCTATTGAAATGCGGTAAAGAAGCTAGTTATATTTCATTACACAACTATAGTGACAATGATCAATCAATTAAGCACTAATTGCTAGTTTCAATATAAAGATGACGACAGTCTTACAAGAAATCTGAAGAAGAGGGAAAATCTATATCTTTGTTTGTGTTTTTTTGCCTTTGGACTATTAGAATACTTAACAGTGAACATCAATTCGACACTTCACATACTGAGATCCTCCGTTTTGCAGAATGTCCCGGGTGTTATTGGTAGATCTTTGACAGGCTTTACGTGTAATAAAACTTAAGTATCGTGTAGCTCAATAACTGGGTTTTGAAGGTGCGATAGGCAGTCGCTTGAGACTTCTTGTAAATTACTGGTATTCAGCTGCGTTATACTAGAAGCCAAAAATGTGTGTGTCCCCCCTCTAATTTCTGAAAAAATATTGGGATGTAGAACGCAAAAAAAACTTTCAATGAAAATTGGTTTGAATAAGATTTGATATTTAGTTTTTGAGATATGGCACTTTTTCACCAAATTACAGCAGTAACTTTGTTTTTCATTAAGTTACTATGAAAAACAAATTTATTTTTATAGTTGAGTGATGGTTTACTAAATGAATGACCGTTCAAAGTATTGTTTTTATTTTGTTTAAGGCTATGGAACCCTGTGTGCGAGTAAGAGTCGCACTAGGCCCGTTTTTTTTTTAATTATTTGATATTTTCAACAGTTACCACTATTGCCTTGTTAAACCACAAGCAGACAACCAATTTATCTGTTTAAACTTTTTATCCTTTATAACATGACATAATAATGCGATACAGTCTCAAATCGTAAAACCACTTCACAAGCACGCAACGATATGCAAAATTACTAGTAACACAGGGCGACATATCAAGGTCACATTTCCTGTATAACATGGCTTTGTTTTGTTTAGATTTCCCGTACAATAAGAGATCCGCATAAGCTGGTTTTTATAGCTTGATTAGTAGCCGTGCGTACATGTTTTTCTCGCCTCAACTCCGTCGCTAGGGTGTCGAGACGCATCACAACCACTTCACATACGAATTCCAAGTAGTAGTAAATTAATAAGATGTGCCTAACAAGGTGTTCGGGAAACTCGTTCATTATTTTATGCCAACGTTTGGCTCACAACGATGCTTTGTTCTAAAATTAACACTACGCACAGACTTGGTTCTCACGGCCCTCGTTGTGTCCTTAACTTTACTGGTGGGATTTTGTGTTGCATGGTTTTGTTCTACGCAGTTTGTAAAAGGTTCTACCTAACTTATTTGTTTTTAATAGTCAGCGGTTTGATGTTAATTATTAGAGGTAATATGTACAAGAGCAGATTTCCCCATGAAACTGAACGCGTTTAGCACATCTAAACGGCATTCGATAATAGTGCATAAATGATAAAAGAGTCAGTGCATAAATGATAGATGATTCCGTTTAATTAGTGAATATTGTTTGAAAGTAATCAGTTTCATTAATTTGAAACTCTTAATCCGCCTTGAGCAAGTGTGATGGTCAATGCTTATCTATTTTATCAGTATGAGAAGTTAGAGAATAGAGTTATTTAGTACATCAAAACTTTATGTCGAATAATATGATATAATTAGCTTTTTAGGCTAATAATAATAAAAGAACAATGTTTTTGAGTGCGTTATATTAAGTCCTATTATTATTAATAAGTCCTATCGTAAATCAAGATTTTTCACCCCAAAAAAGAAAGTCTTTCCTAGCAATAACATTTGCGTAGAGTTACATACTTTGGTGTTCAAAATGCTTTGTTGCCGGTTTCGTGCAGTGTCCGTATATACGTCGTATGAACGTGGATAAAGCAAAAGGAGTAAGTATTTGCAGGTCCTAGGTATAAAGTGGCGATCACACAGATAAATGAGAGCGACCTCGCCGTCGAGGTCCGTCGCGGCGTCCCGGTCCTGCCCTCCCCGACTCTCGCTCGAGGCAGCCCGCGATGCTGTGCCTGTAGTTTTAAATCAGCCCCTAAATAATGATACTATTCACATCCAGCCTGTCCCCATGCAGTCCTTCCCCAGCGACGCCCTAAGCCTAGGTTCGTATCCCACAGGCGGTGCCCTTAGCGTGCATTCGCTTAGTTTGTAAGTTTTTATGCCCTGGCTGGAGGCCTTACTCTTAAGGCACCCACAGGATAGTCCGGTTAAGCAGACGACAACCTCATAGGTTGAACTGCGAGATGCCATTCACAAAAAAAAATGAGAGCTAAAGCAACCAGTTATTTTGTCGTAACTAAATCTAAACTAATATTACAAAGAGGAAAGATTTGATTGTTTGTTTGTTCGATTGTTACGATTTAACTCAAAAACTACTCCGACCGACTCCGACCGATTTTAATAATGCTTTCACAATTATATAGCTACATCTTTATCGAGCAAAATAGGCTATATTAAATCACAATTATCGCGGATGAAGTCGCGAGCGAAGTGTACCTTATACAAGGTGTTGTTTTGCATCTTCGTCCAAATTCAAGAGGATGTTACAAAAGACATAAATATTCAATTAAAATTACTGTGCCTAGTTAATTATTAATAAATGCTGATTTTTTGGGTTGTTTAAGTTTGTCAGTTATTCAGAATAACCCCCTTAACGTGGTTTAGGGAATAAGAAATTATCTAATAAACGTTTAAAATTGTTTGTAGTGCGTTTGAAAGCGTGGTTATAGGGCGAGGATCAGACGGTCTGCGTTTAAAACACGGGTTGTTCACACTTACCGATTTTCGTTAGTAAGAAAAAAAAACAAAAATTACCTACCCATTTTATTACCGATTCGGGACGAGTATCATTAGCATAGTTGCCTCCTTGAATTTGACGAGGATGCTAAACAACACCTTGTATATATACGGTTACCTACATAGACCGGACTACTCAATTCCTAACGCACTTTTGCTCTGCATCTACTCGTTACAATAGCAGTTAGCACCGTAATCCCCTGATCGCAGCGGCCGCCCGTTACGAACCCTCGCGCATTAGTTCAGTACGCCGTCCGAGGCATACTCTCGTCACCCCTGATGATGCTATCACTCTCCTCCAGGAAAATAGTAAAGAGACACTCTTAAAAAGTTCAGACGCAAGCTGCCGTCTTTCCGCCCTCGCCATCGAGGACCGTCGCGACGTCTCGGTCCTTGCCCTCCACGACTCTCGCTCGAGCCAGCCCGCGATACTGTGCCAGTAGTTTTAAATCAGGCCCTAAATAATGATATCATTCAGATTCAGCCTGCCCCCATGCAGTCCTCCCCCAGCGACGCCCTAAGCCGAGGCTCGTACCCCACAGGGGTGCCCTTAGCGTGTTGTCGCTTAGTTTGTAAGTTATTATGCCCTGGCTGGAGACCTTACTCTCAAGGCATCCACAGGATAGTCCGGTTTAGCAGATGACAACCTCATAGGATGAACTGCGAGATGCCATTAAAAAAAAAATACAATAGCAATCAAATCTATAATTCGTCCCATTAAGTAATAAAAACCACTGCTTTACAGTATGACTAGACCAATCCGTACCGGAAACTAACACGTAATATACCTACAAGAGGAGGAAAAAAATACGATGTTATACTTTATACTCAATATCATATTAGTGCACAGCGGGTAACTATTTATACAGCTTATATAGAGCCTCTATCAAAACTACGTTTGAATAGACATGTAAGTATTTTGATTGCAAATAAATTACCTTAGCTAAGTACAGGTGTGTCGTTATAACGTTACTTACAAATAAAACATAATTTTTATCACAAAACACTGTTTTTCCCAAAAAGATGTCCATGGCAGAACGACACCACAGTTATTATTCCGTTTTCAAGGTAATCCACCTAATGGTACTACGGTACTTTGGTATTACAACACCACAGATTAGTACAGTAATGGAAGATTGGCTCCGTCCGTCCGGCTCTGTGAAATTCAAACAGTGCTTTGTGTTTTTTAAACCGGTAATTGAGTACGCTACCTCATGGCCTAATATTCAGCACAGAAAAGTTTCTAATAAGTTTTATAAAATTATTTCTAAGTACCTATGTCTCAAACTATCCAATCTAACTAAGGAGCTGAGAGGTCTCAAACTGTAACTTTAGGCTTAGACCTAGTATATAACTTTGAACTTTCGCAAAAAAATCATATTCATATCTTTATTTGTATATTTTTACATAATATGTATGAGCTTAAAGCTAAGTTCAGTCAAAGCTTTATTTTTAACTAGCTGTCCTGCGCAACTTCGTCTGCGACACATTTTCCCCGTTTTCGCAACATTTTTCATTGCTGCTCCGCTCCTATTGGTTTTTTTTTTTTTTTTTTTTTTGAATGGCATCTCGCAGTTCAACCTATGAGGTTGTCGTCTGCTTAACCGGACTATCCTGTGGGTGCCTTTAGAGTAAGGCCTCCAGCCAGGGCATAAAAACTTACAAACTAAGCGACTGCACGCTAAGGGCACCCCCTGTGGGGTACGAACCTCGGCTTAGGGCGTCGCTGGGGGAAGACTGCATGGGGACAGGCTGGATCTGAATGGTATCATTATTTAGGGGCTGATTTAAAACTACTGGCACAGCATCGCGGGCTGGCTCGAGCGAGGGTCGGGGAGGGCATGGACCGGGACGTCGCGACGGACCTCGACGGCGAGGTCGGAAAGACGGCGGTTTGAGTCGGAACTTTTTAAGAGTGCTAGTCTCTTTGCTACTCTCCTGGAGGAGGGTGATAGCATCATCTGGAGTGACAAGGGTATGCCTAGGACGGCGTACTGTACTAATGCGCGAGGGTTCGTAACGGGCGGCCGCTGCGATCAGGGGATTACGGTGTTTAATGGCGTTATCGAAGAAACGCTTCGAAAGACGTTTCATAAACTGAAGGACGGTGGGCATTCTAAGGTCTACGTGTAGACGGTCATTACGGACATAAAAAGGGGCTCCCGTGACTCTACGTAAGAACCGGTTCTGTAAAACTTGCATCCTATGGATGTACTTAGGCTTGGTGTGAGCGTACACGACGCAAGCGTACGTCATAATGGGGCGGATCACCGCGGTATAAAGGCGCAACTTGCACTTGAGTGACAACTTGCTTTTTGCCGAAATCATGAAATGAAGCCTACCCATAGCAAACGCAGCTCGGTCGCGAGCTGCTTTGATGTGCGCCGCGAAAGACAAGTGGTTGTCAAGTATGACTCCTAAGTACTTGGCTTGCTTCTCCCAAGGGATAGGCTTACCGTACATAGTGATCGGGCTGAGCGCGGGTGGCTTAATTTTACGCTGTTTAGAGAAAAGAACTGCCTGGCTCTTGTCGGGGTTCACCTCGATTCTCCATTTCCGGAACCAAGCGCCTAAGACGTTGGCTGAGGTTTGGAGGGTGCTATAGATAGCGTCGTGACTGCGGCCAGTGTAATAAATGGCCGTGTCGTCCGCGAACAGGGCTAACTGAGCCTTCTTGCTCTTGGGGATGTCACTGGTGAACAGAGTAAAGATAAGGGGAGAGACGACGGAGCCCTGAGGGACTCCGGCTCTAATGGGGTGGGGGGAAGACAGTGCCTTCCCGATGCGATAGCGGAAGGTGCGATCCGACAGAAAGTCTCGTAAGATGAGCACGAGACGGTCCGGCACTCCCAGTTTGTACAGCTTATATAATAAGCCGTTGTGCCAGACTTTGTCGAAAGCCTTTGCTATGTCGAAGTACAACACACCCGTCATCGCTCCACGCTGGAAGCCAGCGCTCAAGTGTTCTACGATGCGATGGGCCTGTTGAATGCAGGAGTGTCCGGTCCTGAAGCCGAACTGCTCGTTGGGGATGAGACTCTTAGCCTCGGCGAAGTCTTTGAGTCGCTTATAAATAAGTCTCTCGTAGATTTTGCCGAGTGCGTTCAGGAGACTGATAGGTCTGTAGCTTGAGGGCTCAGACTTGGGTTTGCCTGGCTTGGCGAAACCGATGACAGTGGCCTCTTTCCATATTTGGGGAAAGGCGTTGTTGCTCAGGGCGCCATTGAAGATGGCCACCATTAACACGACGAGCTGAGCGGGGAGGAGTTTTAACACCCTATTGGTGATTCCGTCGGAGCCGGGTGCTTTCCGCGGTTGAAGCTTATTAATGATGTCTTGCACTTCGTCAGCTGTGACCGAAGGCAGAGGATCATCAGGGTCTTCTACGGGAGGGAGGGCGGCTTTACGTTCGACGAATGCGTTCACCTCATCGAGATGTCGCTTGTCTACTGGTTGAGAGCTGGGGGAGCACTGGGACTCCAGGCTGTCGGCTAGGCATTCGGCCTTCTCAGAGTCGTCGAATGCGACGCTCTTATCGGGTCGGGTGAGGGGAGGCATCGAAGCCTCTTCGGTGGAGCGCAACTTGCGTTGGAGCTGCCAGAAGGCTAGGTGGGTAGGCTCGAGCTCGCTAAGCGTCTTGTCCCATTGATCTGAACGATGCTCACTAGTGCGCTTCTTTACAGCACGCTGTAAATAACGCATGTGAGCTTTGTTCGCGTCGCAGGGAAAGTTGCTGTAGGCACGGATGGCCGCGTTCTTCTCGGTTATCAGTTCACGTACGTCAGCGGGTAGAATCCAGCGTTGATCGCTCATTGCTGGAACTTCCCGTGAGCAATCCTTTAGTACGGATTGCACGTGTTCTGTAAACGAGTTGATGGCGGCCGTCGTGTCTGCGACTGAGACAATGTGGTCGGGGATGGCCTCCAGGTGAGGCGACGTGGTGGATTTCAGCTTTTCGCTGACTTTCCTCCAGTCGGTTATCACTTGGGTCGGTGGGGGCTGGCTGGGGTCAGAGGGACCCGAGCGGGGAACTAAGTGCATGAGCACTGGTCGATGGTCTGAGTTAAGCTCATGTAAAGTCTCGATGGAATGCAACTTAAGGTTGACATTCTTGAGTAGCGCTATGTCGAGAACGTCCGGACGTTGGTCGGGGTCGTGGGGATAGTGAGTGTGCTCCATAGGAGCGATGGGATCGAAGTTGAGGGACTCACCCAGGTTATACACGTGACGTCCTCTGGCAGAGGTCGTCGTGCTGTTCCAGGCGGGGTGTTTGGCGTTGAGGTCGCCCGCTATGATAACGGAGTCACTCAAGCCGAAGAGGACGGCAAGGTCTTTGGTGAACAGAGTGTGCTCCTCGGACGTGCCGCCGGGAGGGATGTACGCGGAGGCGATAGTGATCGATTGATGACCGGTCATGCCTAGTCGACAAACTGAAGTCTCGAGCAGAGACTCCATGGGAGGGGGATCTAAGGGGATGCAGTGCAGTTCTTTTCTATAATAGATTAGAGTACCGCCCTTGTGGCAACGTGACCGATCGTTGCGAACTATGCGATAGTTGGCAATTCTCGGATCGCGGTGACTGGGCTTGAGGAAGGTCTCCTGTATGAGGAGGATATCAATTTGATGGTCACGGAGGAAGGTGGCGATTTCATCACGCTGGCCTCTAATGCCATTGGCATTAAAGTACCCTAATTTAAGGGATCGGGGTTTGGTACACGTTAATCTCGTATTATCCATTGAAATTAAAGATTAATGCCGCTGAAGGCTTCGCCTAACTTGATTAGGGACTTGAGGATAATTTTAAGCTTATCACCGTCAGTGATAGCCTCCCTGAGATCTGCCGCCATGCGGTCTGCTTCGGGGGTGACTAACTTTGCTAACGTTTCTAAAGTTACGTTAGGAGAGGAGACCGCGGCCGCGGGGCCGGGAGGCGCGGGACGAGCGGGCGCCGGTGCGCTCGCTTGGGCCACGGGAGTGGGGACAGGGGCATCTAATAGCCCGGGAATGGGGCTGGACTTTGCTTTGCCGAGTGCCGGGAAGGCTCTCTGGTGGTTCAGCGAGGTCCAGGGAGAGGGCCTCTGAGGGCTGAGTCTCTCCGGCATCTGTGCAGTTGGTAGCCTCACCGATGGGCTTTCTCTCTGCTGGCGGGCGTTTGCGCGCTTCGCCAGTTTAGAGGAGGAGCCTTTGGGGGCTTTCGGGCAGCCGCGGTAGTTAGCCGGGTGGCCCGACTGGCCGCAAAGCACACAGCTCGGTGGCTCCGTGCATAGCGATTTGTCTTTGGGACGGGGGCAGTCTGCCGTACCATGGTCGCCTAGACACTTTACGCATCTGTGCGGCGCATGGCAGTTGGCTTGGCTGTGTCCGTAGAGCTGGCAGCGGTGGCACTGCCCTACTACGGATGAGCGGTAAGGCTTCTCTATTGAGATGCCTGTAAGGGAGCATACCGACTTCACTTTGAAGATCGGGTGGTGTCCTTCTACTGGGTCACAAATGACCAGTACCATGTCGTACTGGTCGCCGCCTCTCGCCTTATGAAGGCGGTGGACGGCTGTAACCGGGATGTCCTGGCCTTGGAGGTCATTGAGGATGTCCTCCGTGGATATCTCCTTCGGGATCCGCCTGATCACCACGCGAGTGGGCTTCTCCTCTGGGAGGGAGTATGTATGGAAGGCTATGTGCCTTCCGATCAGCTGGCGAGTAAGTTCCCTAAAGTCGGTGGTCGTAGGGACCACTACTTTGATTCCCTGCTGTGTGCTTTTTGCGCTTGTATATTGTATGCGGCGCTCAACACACATTTTGGACACATCTGTCCATTTCCCTTTGTCCTGAATGAACAACGGGGGAGGGGGCTTCAGCTTCTTTGAAGAAGCGGCTGAAGGTTTAGCCTTAGGGCTGACTGGCCTACTGGTATGAGCAGCGGCGGACGTAGGTAAGGAGACCGGGGAGGTGGGACGGGAGTCCGCGGGAGAGGGGACAGAAGGGAGCGCGACGATCTTTTTGGCCATGGCGGCCTGGGAATTTTTGCCCTTCTTCCTCTTGCCCTTTCCGACGACTTGATAGTCGTCTTCAGAGGATGAGGAGGCAGAGCACGAGTCTAAAATTGACTCTGAGTCGGAGACTGGCTCAGTTGTGTCCATGTTCTCGGAAACGGGAACAATGGACGCAGGTTCGGACTGATCCTTTGTTTGCGAAACAAAAGGTTTCGAAACAATGGGTCTCGGTTTAGCCGGAATCGCGGCGGCGACGGCTGGCGGTAAGCCTTTGTCCATGTTCTCGGAAACGGGAACAATGGACGCAGGTGCGGGCTGGACCTTTGTTTGCGAAACAATGGGTTTCACAAGAATGGGTCTTGGGGTAGCCTTAATCGCGGCGGCGACGGCTGGCGGTAAGCCTCTGTCAGCAGGCGGCGGTGACAAAGGGCTCTCGAGCGCGTCACTGAAGTCAGTGACGGCAATACTGGATTGCTGCAAGGCAGCGACATCGGACCCATATTTCTTTAAAAAATCTGGGTCGTTCAGGAAAACGCGTTTGAAAAACGCCAAAAGGAGTTCATCATCCGCGTCAAGGGCCATATTGTCTGCTAAGAGTTAGCGGACATTTGAGTGAAGCTCAGCGCGCCTAACAACCTAATTCCTTGACTAATTATTTGGGGAATTTACTGAATCAGTGACTCACCCGCTTCAACCTTCCCGCAGGCACAGTCCGAGGGTCCTGGATTGGTAGCAACTCCAACTCCAGTCCAGGGAACTTTGCTTTCAGGAACTTGTTCAAACGGGAAACACTAGCACAGTATATCGGCGGCGCATGCGAACGCGACGGAGCCCAATTTTTCACCTAGACCCTGAAGGGGTTAGGCGGGCAGATTGGGTCACCACCCTCTCTCGGTTTCGTTGGCACCGTTAGGTTTCCCACCAAGAACCTCGAAATTGAGGATTTTTCCCTGATGGGGCAAAGGAAGTTAAATCGGAATAATATCCGAAGCAAATGAGCAAGTGCTGTCTTAATAAAAAGACAGCAATTGTTCGGGGGTGTAGTCGAGGGACTACTGATGACGTCACGACACTGGGAAGCGACGAACCGATGACACACACTGATAGCGAGCGGGAATGCGAGCAGGTAGCGGCACGTCCGTACGCGACGGCGGTCAGGTGGCGAGTGTGCTCCTATTGGTCGAAGTGTGATGATATATAGCCTATGTTACTTCTAATACCTCCAAGAATATGTGTACAAAGTTTCATGATGATCGGTTGAGTAGTTTTTGCGTGAAAGCGTAACAAACAAACTTACTTTCGCATTTATAATATTAGTTAGGATGACTGTAATCTTTGCTAAAGTCCCACAATATCTACATATTTATACGCTTTACATGTTGCTTATTTATTAGCGAAACGAGCAATAGTATGAGCGCTTGTTTTCGCTCGTTATATAGACTCGGGCTTCTGGTACTATCTAATCTGTGACAATACCTTTGTTGACCGCGAACTTATTACCAATTAAAACTTAATCGGGAACAGAATTCATCCGTTGAATGTTGTCTATTGTTTTGCAAACAATACCGAACAAAGTGCCTGTTGTAATACAAATGATTGTTTCTTGATTGACTTTCAAATGATAATTAGTTTGCTGTCGTGATTTTATCGACGTGGTCTACTTGTGAAAAACGTGTGGCGTTTTATTATTATGCGAAACAAGCTGTTTCATGCGACTTCATCCGCGTGGAAATTTTGATGATTTTCTAGGATAAAAATTAGCCCAAGAGCTTTTCCAGACTATAATCTATCCCTGTGCCAAATTTCATCCAGATTCATTTATCGTCCTGGCGTGATTGAGTAAAAAAAAACATTAAAACTTTCGCATGTATAAAACAGCATAACTTTTTCTGCATTTTCGATCTATACAATATAGTCCTTCTTCTTGGTCTACGTTCAAACGTCTAGAAATACACGCAGGCCGGTTGCTAGTATTTTTTTTTTCGGATGGGTATAATTATCAAATGACGGGGTCCTGCTCTGGGCGGACCGGAATAGAGTGTCAGACTTGTACTGACTAAAACCTATCCATTTTCCTTCTTAGCCCTTTGTTTTCCAGGGCCACGATGCCTTTCTGAAGATTATCACCAATAATATTATTTTTATTAAAAACTCCCTTTAGCAGAATGCTAAGTCTCATATCGTAGAAAATAAATTATGTCTGATGAACATTGAAAAAAAAAAACAAAAACCAAAAGACTGATATTGAAAACTAAACTTATCAAATTCAGTCATTATTTTTTCCATACTTGACATTGTTCAAGTAACTGAAACCCTTTAGGTAAACTTCATTAATTCACGTAAGATTTGATGTCACATAAAAGGAATTTCTATGTATCCGACATGCGTGAGCTAACGAGACAAGATCCTTTGAACTCGTATTCATTAAAATCTCAAAGTATCGATATACTTGTCTTATCATACCTGACGGCCGATAAACGAAGGATAATTAAGGATATAATATCGTATTACGAGAACCTTTAAGTACCTATAGAAATATTATGTGTGTTGTTAATATTTATCAACGTCTTCATTAGTATGGGTGATGTATGACGTAGCGACTATCATTCTAGTATCATGGTTTATGTTTATTTCTTGAGCAAATCTACGTGGATTCGTGCGACCTTCATAATCAGCCTATAATATTCCTACTGCTGGGACACAGGCCTACCCTCTATGAGAGGGAGCGGGCTGTAATCCACCACGCGGGCCCAGTTTGGGTTGGTAGATGTCACATGTCTTCGAAATTTTAGTTCTAGAACAGCCGTTTTCCTCACGATGTTTTCCATCACCGTTTTGAGAGCAGCAGTGATGAAATAAATTGCATAACTTTTGGTATGGACGATACGAAAAAGTCAACCAAAATACAAACATGGCTGCCATTCAAAGGGGGTTTAGACACCACATGTAGAATAATGTTAGTGATAAAATCGAGCAAACTATTATCCCCTAAAGTTTTTACAGTGCGAACCGGGACATATTAAATTATTTTTTACTTTCAAATGATAATTAGTTTGCTGTCGTGATTTTATCTACGTGGTCTACTTGTGAAAAACGTGAGGCGTGTGATACTTGCTGTTGCATGCGACTTCGTTCGCGTGGAAACTTTGATGTTTTTCCAGGATAAAAAGTAGCCCCCACTTTCACATGGCATACGGCATTAATTTTATAATTTTTTCTACTACGTATTTTCTCAAAAGAACAATTCTATTATTATTGAATGATGACCATTTTTTTAAATGATTTGATGACATAACAATACCACATAGCGCAAAGTTCAAAAGCCATACAGTAAACATAATTTTTGTGATTTATCGGAACACCGATCATAAGTCATTGTTTAAATTGCTTGACATCATAGAGCAACGTGCTTATTGCGGCGTAGGCAGACATAATGTGTGTTTAAGTAATGAGAGGTAATGTAGGTAGGTAGCAATAATAAACACATGCTTGTGTTGTAATAACTTGAACAAATAGCCGCTGGCGATAGTCCCTCGTAGTTATTCATTTGAAACTTTATTATGCTGGACAATATTAATGTTTATGCTTGTCAAATATTGAGAGGTCTACCTCAGAAATCGTCTCAGTTAAACTGTTAGACGTGTGGTAGGTCTTTTTTTTACGAATGGGAAATCATCCAATGACCCCTCCTGTTCTGGTCGGAGCGGAAGGGAGTGTCAGACTTGTACTGACTAAAACCCATCCATGTTCCTTCTTAACACCTGTAGTAAGAATTTATTTATTTTTATTTATTATTATAGTTAATTAAAACGGTATTGCACCAATTACAATAATTAACTTAGAAATAGAAAACAAGAGTAATACATCGAGTTAACAATATTCAATGGTTGAAATTAAGTTAAATTAAATTAAAACTAACACGGAACAGTGGACACTCTTGCATACTTTTTCTCACAGAATGCCAGACATATACGCATTAATTTACTCCATTCATCCGCAAAGACATCACACTCAGGGTTGGCAGTTAGAAGGGCGTTGAGCGTCATAAGAGTACGACACACAGGGGATTCAGCTCTGGCGACAGTTTTCGACGACGGTGGGGCAAACAGATTGTGCCGGCGGCTCCTACGGTGTCCAATGTATTTGTCGGGCACAAACAGCCGGCAGAAAAGGCTGTGGAGTTCTGGGCAGTCGATTAGTCCCCGTAGGATTTTACACGCTACCGTGAGCTGATCGGAGCCTCTTCTCACCTCCAAGGAGTTAAACCCCAACATCCCTAACAGGTAGTTCGTAGGGTACATGAAGGGAAAAAAGTAGTAAAGCCTTTGGAAATAGCATCTCAGAAACGTTTTCTGCACCTTTTCGAGCATTAAAGTTTGAGCAGCAGTGTAGGGATGCCAGACACAGGCACTAGACTCGAGTTTGCTTCGAACCAGGGTAGTGTACAGCAATCGAATGACATTAGGATTGCAGAAATCACGAGCATTTCGCATGACAAAGCCCAGGCGCCTGAAAGATTCCTTCGCAAGGGTAACAATGTGGTCTTTAAATGTCAGACAGCGATCGAAAGTCACTCCCAAATCCTTGACGTTGGTGACTCGAGAAATTACGTCACCACCCAGGCTGTATTTATAATGGATCGGTCGCAACCCTCTACCGAACGTCATAACGTAGCACTTGCTAGTATTGAAAGGCAGCTTGTTCAGAATGCTCCACTCATAAATGGCATCGATATCGCTTTGGAGGAGTTTGCAATCCTCGTCCGTTCTGATCTGTGCAACCAGTTTAAGGTCATCGGCGTATAGCAGGCATTTGGCAAACCTGACCCTTGAGACTAGGTCATTAATCATGATCAGGAACAAAGGCGGCCCCAACACGGATCCCTGACTCACGCCCGAGCGGGTGTTGTAAGGCTTAGACTCAAAGCAACCATGTCTGACAAATTGCTTGCGATCTCGCAGGTAGTCGGAAAAGAAGCTAACAAATTCGAACGAGAAACCTATGGCCTCCAGCTTTGATAAGAGTACATCGTTGTCAACTCTGTCGAAGGCTTTTCGGAAATCAAAATATAGAACGTCGACCTGTCTCCCGATGTCCAAGCTACTGGATATGTAGTCTACATGAATCAACAAATTTGAATTGACGGAGCGACCCGGTCGAAAACCGTGCTGGGCATCTGACAGAAGCATATTTACGCGTTTGTAAATGAAGGTGTGGAGTATATGCTCGAAAACTTTGGCAATGGTTGGGAGGATAGCAATGGGTCTGTGTTCCTCTACCGATGTTTTGTCGGAGGTTTTAGGGATGGGAGTGACTCGCGAAGTTTTCCATTGCTCAGGGTATACGCCGGACCGAAGGGCTAGGTTAAAAATATGACACAGAGGAGCTGCCAGGGTGTCATTACATCCCTTAAGGATGAAGGCTGGAATGTTATCTGGGCCAACCGAGCTACAGGGTCTAAGCTTAGCAATCCCCTTCACTACGTCCGATGAGGTTATGAAGGGGAGTGGGATATCATTTCCAACACCACTCAGATGGGAGTTCTTTGGATCTAATTTAGGCGAATCGGGCTGAAACACACTAGCAAAATACTGCGCAAATGCCTCAGCCGCTCTGATACCTGAACAAGTCTCACCATCCAGTACAACATTAGGCTCAAAACCACCCTTAGATCGCAGGCTAGAGAAGTGCTGCCAAAAAAGTCGTGGATTTTTGCGTATGCTATTTTCTACGCTGGTGCAGTGCAACCTGTAGGCGTCCTGTGTTCTTAACTTTAGGTTCGATCTCAGTTCACTAAATTCTGCATAAGTGACTTCACATCGTGAGTATTTCCAATCATTATGAAGTTTAGTTTTACGACGAGTGTCGTTCACAATATCTCGCGTAAACCAGACTGGATATCTCCTATTACCAGCGATCATTCTCCTCTTCTTTGGAATTGTGGAATCGAATAAGTCATAAATAATTGAATAAAACTTACCAGCAGCAGAGGGTGCATCATCGCAACTAAGTACGTCTTGCCATGGAGCAGAAAGAATTAGATTACTTAAAAGAGCATAGTCTCCTTTGACAAAGTTCCAATCACTGCTACGATCAATGTTGCTGGGATCCAAAGTTTCTCTATCTTTTCGCGTTTTTAGGGTAAACGTAATATCTAACGGAGGGTGATACAGGTCGATTGGGACTAGCTCTGTACCTTCTACATGTTCGCAGTTTACTTCGGTGCCCTCCCGAGCCAACACTACGTCCAACTTACTTCCACGCATATTCCACACTTCATTCATCTCAGTCATACAACAGAAGCTTAAGAAGTAACAGTAATAATTGTTGACATTTACAGAAGCGCTTTTCAAATTCAAGTCACCTAATATTAAAACAGTTCCGTTCAAATTAGGGATAATGCTCTCAACTTTGCAAAACCAAGACATGTAGTCGTCGTCAGTTGCAGTGGGCTTTATATAGACAACACATACAGATATTTTTTGGCCACAAATTGTAATCGTAGCCCATAAATCTTCGCCACTTTCAGTCTCAAGATCAAGCCGCCTCTTCATGGTAACGCCGGCGCGCGCAGCAAGCAACACTCCGCCGCCCGGGGTCACTCTGTCTCTGCGCAGAATACGCCAATCTCCTATTGATGTTTCCGAGTCCTCTACAGAATGGTCTAGATTTGTCTCTGTTACGGCTATTAGGTCGTGCTCGGAAAGCAACAAGCTAGATCGCCATGTTGGGAGCTTGGTTTTGAGCCCACGTACATTCTGGTACAATATGCGCAGAAAGTCGTTGTGATCCGTAGAGGAGGGAAAAGCAGGAATGTTATGGCGTTTTTTGGGTGTCGTTAATTGGGCCCCGAAAGTTGCGACGCCATGGTTTGACGCAAATATCCTCAGCCCAGCTTTGAGCTGCCATTACTAGTTCAGCCAGCTTCGAGGGCACACCCAACTTGAAGGAGGCGTATTTGCCACGGGGTTTGAGCACTTCTACTGTACAAACATCAGTTCCACATATGGTAATTAGGTGGTCTCGTACCTGGCTATCAGATGTACCCTGCTTGACGTAGAAGAGATGCAGGTATCTCCATCTCTCTGAGGCCTCTAAATTGGTGGTACCAGGAGCCGCTGTCCCGCGAAGAATGTTACCGAGCGAACGGTGGGAGCGCCTGTGTCGAACTTCTATCCAACCATCCCTCGATTGTTCGTCCTTGTCTGGGTTGCTCATATCGTCCGTAGCGTCCGCAGCAGCAGCAAGCTGTGGCAAGACGACACGGGGTTTAGGAGCTTGGCGGGTAGCTGTCACTGCCGGATAGCCTGGAAGGTTTATCTCTCGCGGGTTAGTCTTGGGTATATCTCGATCCGCAGACTTCCCACCTTTTGACGCAATTGCTATGGGATCCTCTAGATTTCCAGCGTCGTCGTTTGGTGGAGCATTGCTTAGCCGATAAGTTGCATGGTTTTTATTTTTATTTAAGTCTTGCATTTCATCATGACGCCCTTGCAGGTGCTTCCCTTTTGTTCTCTCTTGGTGACTAGCTGACCTGCCTTCGAGACCAATGGTAGTTTTTTGAATGGACACACATTGACTTTTAATTTCGGCAACATCCTGAACCAGTGCGGACAGCATTGCGTCATGTTCGGCCTTCCAAGTAGACAGTTTTCTGTCATATTCGATCCTCCATGTACTCAACAGCTGCATGAGTTCGCATTTCCATTCCCAACATGTACAAGACGCCGTGTTTTTGGGTGAGTCATCGATGCGTGGTCGCCTGCCCCTATTAGTGACATTCACATTAGAATCCTCGCATCTGGAAGCCGTAGTAAAGTCAGGAACAGATTGAGATTGTCCTGGTCCGGGAGTCTTCGGAGATTTAGGGGGAGTGCGATGCATGTTAGGCAGTTATAGAAAAGTCGTGGATGTGGCTTGCGTACAAAGAATAATAATATAGCAATGTTCAGAACTTGCTATTTATTATTTCCGTACCTGGAACGTTTATGTCAAGATTCTTCGCTGACTGTTGGTAGCACTGGCGACGGCGCCGCAAGAGAGTTACGCAAGAATAAAGGGTGTAAAACGAAGAATAAAGTTTACGAAGAATAAAGGGTGTAAAACACCTCTTAACGAAGCCGAAAGGCACTGGTTCTCCCTGTCATTGCGATCATTTTTTTGTTCTACACCATACCTGGGAACCTTCTAGTTACGGAGATATTAGGGGTCAAAGTTCCAACTTTTTGACAAGTATTTTTTTATACAAGTTTTTAATGCAAGATTTTTACTTTAAACACCTCCACGACCCCGTACTATTCAATCCGTCCATCAGGACAATGTTTTGAGTGCGTTACATTGAGTTCTACCACAAAACATGATTTTACTCTCCCCAAAAAAAAGTCGTTTCCCAGCAATAATTTTTGCGTAAAGTTACTTTGTTTCATGTACAGAATGCTTGGTTGACGGCTTCGTGATGAGGAGATTTACACCTTGTATAGTATATTTATGGCTAGCTGTACCCCACTACTGTCGTTCGCGTGAAATAATTATAAAAAATATTGGACTTCTTTGAATTGGATTTTGTTAATTTCATTTGTTATATTTTTGTTGCACGGAGCCCTATTTTTTTTAATGAAAGACTAGTAAGTTACTCTTTGTAATATCAGCTTTCTGCCAGTCAAAACCAGTAGGTCAGACCCGTCAAAATCAGTCCAGTCTTTTCTGATATTAGCCGGAACAAACACACCAGATAGCTGATCTTGGAAGGAGTAAGTAACCTAGACTACTTTTATTTTGGAAAAAAGGTACGTAATATATTTATAATAATTTCATACGGATGAAGGTTGCGGGCGTCAGCTAGATTACGAATTAAATAACGAACATTACCTAATTGACTTAGTCAATCAATAACGAAGAAATGACATTACAGATAATGCCACAGTGTCATTTAAGTTTCTATAATCAGAAACCTATCAGAGAGACGCAGACAAAACCGGTTTGAGCTGAAGATAATCTTATTGGTTTGTTAAACGTTTAATTGGTTCGTAAGATCAAAGATATTATAAGCTTTCTAACGACTAAACAATCAATTTAATCGGTTTAGAGCTTTTGAAAATGGTCGTTGTAATGTTAGGTTAAAGACCTTTCACTCAAGGACAGTTTTCTCCTAAATACTAAAATAGAAGAAAACAGGTACCCACACATAATATCACGCCCGTTCGTTATGTTGCAAAGGTGTACCTGTGGTGCACCCGTATTTTGCCAGTAATATTTAATTCCTATGTAGTAAGAGCCAAGCCTATTATCCATCAGGTATTAGATACCAGTTCCAAGCTACTACTTGAGAAATTCTTGAAGGAAAACCCAACAACCCACTTGGGAATCGAACACGGAACCACGTGTAGCATACCAACAAAATGTTAGTGAAAGAAAACAATTATCGCAACGTTTACAAAAAAGTAAAGCCAAAAAAAAAAATAACAAATAAAAATCAGTGCGTGGAGTCCCTCCGCGCGGAAGAAGTGAAACTTCGTAATACTACAAGCATGTGTTCGAGTGCCACGCATTCACTCTCGTTATTTTATTGAGCTTCTAAATAATATTTTGTTGTTTTCTTGTTGTATTATTTTTATTATATTGGTTTATCGAGGTTATTCTACTCATGGAAATTGAGCGAAGGCTGGTCACACCGAAGAGTCGAATGCATGACTGTTTGCACGCCATCTTGCATACCTTACTAGGTATTACCAGATTTGTGACTACGTAGTTCAGTAGAACTACGTAGTCACAAATCTTGTAATACTGCCATCTCTTAGTGAGTTATAGAAAATATTCCCCCTCCATGGTAGCGTTAAACTTGTTGGAAGTCGCATAGGAACTTTCACTTCAAAAAGTACAAAAATTAACCCGAAAATCTTAAAAAAAATCGTACCTACATTGAATCTCAAAGGAATTACGATCAGACGTTAGTCATTACGGTCGTGTACGATTACGATTTTATCGCAACCCACGCCCGAGGGTTGGGCGCCCCGAGGCGTGAAACGAGCCGAAAGCGAAACGGATGCGTTTATTACTTATGCAGTTTTCGCTGTACAACGTCGTAAATCTATTGTGACTTTCGCATGTGCAGGTCTTACTCACTATTACTAGATTTAAAACTGCTTTACTACAAGGATTTTTAATTACTGAATTAATAACTAGGAAATTAAGGGCGATTCGAAGTATACATTCGCAAACCCATTTACGAGTAGGTACTTCAAAATTGCGGCGCAGGATGAAACTGCCTTGTACATAACAAAAAGCTCCAGTGCCTTTATTTAGTGCCGTTATAATTTCTCTCAATGTCTCAAGTGTCAGTTTTTTTTATCCTTGAAACAATTTTTGTTTTTTTTTTGCAAAAATCAGATAACGTCAAAGCAACTATTCAAAAAAGAAGAGTGGAAACTACAAGAGAAAGCGCTGACAAAAGCACATGTCCTTTAAAAATCTGTCACCTGTTACTTTTCCAACAATTCAAAGTGAATTCCATTACACTTTGCTTTCATTCTCTGGCTGAATTTCAAAGCTACTGCACGTCCGTTCCGTGGGAAATCGACAATTGCCAACTTTAGCGAGGAAAAAGATTGAATCACGAGACTGTTAAACTTTTGTAAAGCGTTAAGTATTTCACTTGTTGATGCATTCAATTATTTAGTTCAATATGCATTTTGCCAAAGTCAGAGGATTCTGTGCCTCATATTTAATAAATTGTTTTAAAACTATCTGCCTGGTTGGTCTACTGTAGCAGTAGACCAACCCAGGTCGAGTAAATTATTGTTGGGTTTTTCCATTAAGAATTTCTCAGAAGCAACCACGGTCCCACGTAGTCTAGATTTTTGTGCCTGGTTGTTGGCAATAGGCTCGCCCCCCATTAAATATGACTTAAAAACTTATCTGGTGAAATGTGGGTGTATCTACTATTAGGGATACCTCTGCCTAACCCTTTCGGCATTACAGCCATGTTATGTTATGAGTTTTGGATCCAAAAAAAAAAAAACATTTATTTTTCATATTAATACGAGTTAGGGTTCGGAAATGTTGATAAGATTCCGAATTTCAACATCATCCCCGAGTGCCACAGATTATATTTCAGAAGTTCCCGTATAATTCTATCCGACCGTAACGCAGCTGGCTACTCGCTTAAAACACGAGTGTAGTATAGTACAATATTTCAAGGAACAGGGTCTGTGTTTCTCCATACAAATGTATTCCCCTTTTTTCTTCCTGAATGATGCCTCTATAGAGCAATCATAGTAAATTTATTCAAATACCTATTTTTCAAATTTCTTGCATTCCCTGTGCCCTTTTAAACATTACGAGACCCTACGATAAATTAACTATTAAAATGATGTCTAACAAAGTTTCAGTACGTCTACCATGAGTTTTAACAATCTATACTCGCTAGCGTCTGTAGTTAAAAAAATGTATGAAAACTTTTACAGCGCCTCTAGCGGATAGTTGGGTACTAAAATGCGCAGTATGAGTCTCTATAGTTATCTATCCTACGTCACCGTGTAGTAAACTAAACTACAGCGACTGCAAGTTTGGGCTTCATTTGCTTAGAATTTGGTAGTAAGCACCAACACAGCTCATGGTACCATTGAAAAAGCTAACTATAGTATTTGCTTATTGACGGAACTTTTGCAGTTACGTCAAGCGATCTAACTATGACAACTTATGGTAGACGTACAGTATTACAGTAGGTACATTCTGTGATTGATACAATAACATCGTAGGAATGCTGTATGTACAGTAAACGTTTGTGTTTCTAAACAAATCAGCAAACGAGAACGTGTACGCGAAACGTTTGTGTGATGTTGATGACCGAAATAACGTTTAACAAAACGTACACTAATCATAACCACTTGATTACATTTTTTAACTCTAGCTTATGAACGTGGGTTTGTCTAAAGCGTGTAGGAGAAAGGTGTGGTCTTATTTCAGAACTAGCTGTGCCCGCGACTTTTGAATCTTTTCCTCTATAAAATCGGGAAAACAATTTTCAAGAATTGGGACCCGAGGAGACGAAGAGAACTTTTCTCAATAATTTTGATGTCATTATTGCGTTAAATTTGGAAATAGTCGGTTGTCTGTCGATACTGTCCTGTACAAATAATTCGTTTTTCGAAAGATTTAGGTGAAGGCCAATAGAATGAAATTCATTTTTTAAGTATTTTTTTTTATAATTTGTTGTTATTTTAGTTTTAGTTATCTAGTTTTAAAAATAATATTAATTAGTAATTGTAAAAAGTTGTAACTTAATTCAATAAATAAAACGAAATGATAACCTTTTTCCATGTACTTGTTAAATATTATAACAAATGTGGCGAAATGTTTGTGTAGATACTTACAACTTGGCCTAACCATTCCTGGATTAAAGGCGCGATGTTACATTATGTAGTATACTATAATATTATAAAGAGGAAAGATTTGATTGTATGTTTGTTACGATTTAACTCAAAAGCTACTCGCCTAATTTTAATTTTATTTCACCATACCAAAGCCACATCTTTACCATTAAACTTAGTCTTTACTGAGTAGCATAGGCTATAAATATTATTATATCACAATTTTAGCGGACGAAGTCGCGAGCGAAGTGCTAGTATAATAATAATTGCGAACCTACGACGAATTAAATTAAATATGCTTTCAGAAAAAAAAAACGAAGTTTTGATTAATGATTTGATTTTTATATCACGTTCGCATTGAACGCTCATCATAATGAACAATCCAAGTCAAACATATCGTATACGATGTTTTTCACTGAGAAAACGATATACGTATAATTATAAAAAATAAAAAGTAATTTTCTGAGAATCGCTTTTTTCTTTTGTTTTCATAAACATTAACGGTTACATAAAGCTTCTTCTTGGTATCACAACGTATGTTTTAAAATTGGAATATTTTCATTGCAAAGTTTTTAAATTATAAATACTTAAGTAAAATATCACTACGGAATCCGTAACGCCTCTCTGGATCTTCTTACTTCGTATTTGAGTGATAGGATTCAGAGAGTTGATGTTAATGGAAAAAGATCTCCCGGATCCGTTGTAAAAATGGGGGTACCCCAGGGCTCAATTCTTGGCCCATTTTTGTTTCTTATTTATATAAATGACTTGCCTTACCTCATAAAGGATAATCATGACATAGTATTGTTTGCAGATGACACTTCTCTTTTATTTAAACTCAAACGTCAGCAGATAGTTATGGACGAGGTTAATAGCGCCCTGGCAAAAGTCGTTAATTGGTTTAATGTCAATAATCTACTTCTAAATGAGAAAAAAACCAAATGTATTAAGTTTACGATACCCCATGTAAGACAAGTAGAAACTAGGGTACTAATCAAGGATGAAGAGTTGAAACCGGAAGATAGCACAGTGTTCTTGGGCATAACTCTGGATGCCAAGCTTCAGTGGGGCCCGCATATAGACAAATTGTCAAAAAAACTTAGCTCAGCAGCATACGCCGTTAGGAAAATTCGTGATTTGACTGATTTAGAGACAGCCCGTTTAGTTTACTTTAGTTATTTCCACAGCGTGATGTCGTACGGTATTCTCTTGTGGGGCAATGCCGCCGATATTCAGACAATATTTGTTTTGCAAAAAAGGGCAATTCGTTCAATTTATAAATTAAGTCCTAGATACTCCCTCAGAGAAAAATTTAAAGAGATTGATATTCTTACTGTGCCCTCTCAGTTTATTTATGAAAACCTTTTGTACGCGCATAAAAATATTAATTTGTTTAAAAAATACAGTGATATCCACAACGTAAATACGAGGAACAAACACAAATTTGTTGTTCCTGCAACGAGGCTCAAAAAAGTAGGGGGTACGTTCAGATGCCAATGTATACGTTTTTACAATAAGCTTCCGAGCCATATTCAAGCACTAAGCCTAAATAAATTCAAATCGTTTATAAAACGGAAGCTATGCCTGAAAGCCTACTATCATGTAAATCACTATCTCGAAGATAAAAAGGCTTGGGATTAAACTGCTCCAATGAAATTTGCTCTGTGAATGTCGAAATTCCGGACTTCGCTTGTTTATTGTTAATTCCTTATTTTATACACTGTGACATTTTTATTTTATTTTTACCTTATTTTTTTTACATTTTTTTTATTTTTTATTATTATTTTAGATGACATTTACCGATGTGACATGAATACTTATTTCAGTATTTTTTTTTTTTTTTTTTTTACTTTATTTTTTTATGTGACATTTACTGATTTGACATTGATATTTACTTTTTTTTTATTATTATTGTGACATTTATTGAAATTCTTGTTTTTTTTAAAATTCATTTCGTATATTATTATTAATTACTTACATTTATTTATTGTGAATGTGAGGACCATGTAGGTCACTTTTTTTTTTTTTTTTTTTCTCCCACCGCTGTCTGGCAGTTTGAGTACTTTAAGCGACCTACCCAAATGTCCTTTCTTTGGTATTGTTCGTCGTTGCGTTGAGCTCCTTGAGTTATAAGTCGAGCTACACGATAACTGACAAATGCTTGCACTGACTGGACAGGTCCACTCAAATCTGTGTGGTTCTTTCTTTAAAAGACCATCTCAGACACTAATCTGCATAGTCCTCATGTAAATTGAGCAATGTCTGGACTTTAAAAGAGCAACAAGTTAACAGAGAACCTCTGAGTTTGTTTCGGCTGTTTCTTCTCAGAGTAGTCAGGTACGAAACACCGGCCCCATCTAGTTTTAAAAAAAAAATGACGTGTGAAAGTGTTTGTAAAAACCTATTTGCAAAATAAACATCATTTATCATTTATCATTTATCACTAAAAAGAAATTTAAAAAAAAAACACCGAATTTCTGTTTTTTTTGCCAGGGTGTTTACAAAACACACGTTCTGTTAAGTTTAGAAATATTTTATTTTGATGTTTATTAATTTACGATTCGCTCATTAAAATACCTCGGTCGGACTAAAGTTTAAACCGGTTGGATCACTTTTAGTTTCAAGTTTTGATCATAACATCAGTAATTTATAGTTAGTACTAGCTGTGCCCGCGACTTCGTCCGCGTGGAATTAGAATTTTTCTAAAATAGTGGTAGCCTAAGTTACTCCTTATTAAATCAGCTATCTGCCAATGAGAGTCCCATCAAAATCGGTCCAGCCATTCCAGAGATTAGCCGGAACAAGCAGACAGACCGACACACAGTGGAACGAATGTATGGGAGCGGTTGGACGTAGACATGTCCGAAAAAAAAGAGTAAAATTATGCCAAACTAATGATGCCATCTTATTCGATTACTTAATGCCTTCATAACTTGTGGTGATGAATTTCTTCATAACTCCCATATTTCGGGAGTAATTTGAGAAAATGTGAAATTTTACTATGAAAATGAGTGTATCGAGCTCTCTCCCTCCTGATTCCGGGCTTGTTTCAAGTAGCGGTCTCTAATATCATAATGCTAATACTAAGAGCTATATTTAATACTAAGACACATAGTGCGCCAAATGTGCACTTTCTGGGATAAAGAGTGATGTTTATTTTATAACACAATTTTTTTATTTTTTGTTTATTTTGTTGATTAAAACCGTTTTTCTAAAGGTTTACCTTATTACAATAACATTTCTGAGCAGCCAATTAGAGAAGATATAAGCTAATTAGGATATATAATTAGGGACTTAAGGTTTACATATAAAACTGATGCACTAATGATTACTGATAAGAACATTGCTATTATTTAATTACTAAATGGCTCTTAATACACTAATTTAGCATGCATCATTTACTAATTATCACAATAACTAATTACCTTGCAATATTTAACAAAGGATACCTGGGATACCTGGATTTTATATAAATAGGTCACTATTAGTAACTTTAAAATCAGTGTTGATTTACACCTCGTTGTATCCAAGCTAATCTCGCAATGTATTTTCCAAATTTTAATACAAATCTTGATATTCACGTTGCTTTATGCGCACGCGCACATAAAGATTTACGCGACTTTAACTATTTGTTCAGTGTTTTAAAAGATAACAGTTGTGTTCAGTTATGTGAAAGTGCTGAAACAAGTTTAAAAGACTGGTGTCGTCGATTTTGCTACCGCATTTATGCAAAATGGACACAGTCTGGAAGAAGCACAGATAAGTTTCGGAAGAAACATGAGATTTGGCTACAGGCTGCAATTCAATGGCCGGAATTACAGAATGAAAATATGGAACCTTCTACAGAAAATATAAGTGACGTCATCGAGCCCATAATTTCTCCTGCTAAATCTAATGCTTCAACTTGTACACATCCTAGTCCTCGTAAATCTTTTGAGGACCTTAGTAACCGGCAAAAAAGAAGACGCACTGAAGATAGTCTTTCATGCAGCAGTAGCAGCGCTGAAATTATGTTTTCGGCCGAAAGGGCGCTTCAAAAGGCAGGACAAAGCGATACAGCTTATGTTATGAAATACTTGACGGAGAATCCAGAAGAGGCCTCAAAAATCAAAGCCTTCATTGAAGGTAAATCAATTCAGGTACGGGAAATATCCCCTTTGAAGGCATTGGCTCTTTATGTATCGATGAACTTATCGAAATGGCGCTATAACACTCTTCGGGATTTCAACACTCAAGAAGGAGCTCTTCAATACCCGAGTTACTACATGTTGGTTAAAGAAAAAATTAAGTGCTATCCGGCCAAAGAAGATCTCACAGTTACAGAGAGCTCTGCAAAAATCAAATTACAAGCCTTGATGGATTTAACCTCAAGAAGACTTATTAGGTCGTTAGAAACCCCTGTTGATCCCAATCAACAGCTCGTATTGACCAGCAAATGGGGTTTTGACGGATCATCTAGCCAAAGCATTTATCATCAAAGGACGAGTGAAGATGAGCAAATCGATCTTGCTAGTAATTTTATGATTAGTCTTGTACCACTGCGGCTCGTCTCAAAAGGTGTAACAATTTGGGAAAACGAGCGACCATCTTCCACTTCATTTTGCCGGCCAATATTGTTTAAGTTTATAAAGGAAACCAAAGAAAATGTGCAGAGAGAGATGGCTGAAATCGAAGCAGAGATTGAAGCCTTAACTCCATCCACCATCACTGATGGAATTAGTGTCAAACACCAACTGCTGTTGACAATGATTGATGGTAAAATTCATTCCATTATATCCAATACAGCAGCTTCAGTGTGTGACATATGCAAGGCTTGTCCTAAAGAAATGAATAATTTAGAGTTAATCAAAGATAAACACGCAAACGAGGACATGTATAAATATAGCTTAAGCACCCTTCACGCTTGGATTCGCTCAATGGAATGCTTATTACACATTTCCTACAAATTAGACATAAAATCATGGCAAGTAAGGGGTGATATAGCAAAAAGGCAAGTTGATGACAGGAAGAAAAGAGTTCAAGAGGCTGTAAGAAGAGAAACGGGCTTACTTCTCGATGTTGTGAAACAAGGCAGTGGATCCACCAACAATGGCAACTCGGCAAGGAGATTTTTTGAAAACTACACTAAATCTGCTGAACTGACCGGAATAGATGCTATGCTTTTAAGAAAAATCTGTGTGATCTTGCAGTGTATTTCATCAGGAGAGAAGATCAACGTAACTAAATTCCGAGAGTTCTGCTTTGATACTGCTAAGCTTTACGTGGAGTTATACCCATGGTATTATATGCCTTCTTCACTTCATAAAATTTTAATGCATGGGCCAGACATAGTTCAGAACATGTCAATTGTGCCCATTGGTTTTCTATCCGAAGAGGCATCTGAGGCTAGAAATAAAGATTTTAGAAAATATAGAGAGGGGCATTCTCGAAAGCATAGCAGTATCTCATGCAATGAAGATATTATGCACAATCTTTTACTGTCTTCTGATCCACTTGTTACAAGTATCCGTCCAAAAGGAAATAAGTTTGTAAAAAAATCTTCTTTTAAGGAATTTTATGAGCTTACGGATTCTGAGAAAAGTGATATCGAATTTGTTAACATAAATGATTTAGCGGACATCGATTCTGAATTTGAATTAATTGATGATGATGATGATGACGAAGATAATTAAATGATGTTATTGTTTTAAAATGTGTAACTTAGTAAATTAGAGCTTACATCTTAATTATTTATTGTACTTTTAATGAAACTAGGTAATTTATTATCAACTTACTTAAAAGTCATACTCTCATCAGTTCTTGTGAATATTTTTGTTAATATATATTTCTGTATATATATAATATATTTATAGACCTCTTAATAAGTCTGTCTGCGGTTTAAAGTAAATACAAATGGGGAAAAAACGTTTTTTTTTTTTAAATTTTCATTTCCTTTTATCCCAGAAAGTGCACATTTGGCGCACTATGTGTCTTAGTATTAAATATAGCTCTTAGTAATAGCATTATGATATTAGAGACCGCTACTTGAAACAAGCCCGGAATCAGGAGGGAGAGAGCTCGATACACTCATTTTCATAGTAAAATTTCACATTTTCTCAAATTACTCCCGAAATATGGGAGTTATGAAGAAATTCATCACCACAATTTATGAAGGCATTAAGTAATCGAATAAGATGGCATCATTAGTTTGTCATAATTTTACTCTTATTTTTCGGACATGTCTACGTCCAACCGCTCCCATACATTCGTTCCACTGTGCGACAGATAGACAAAAATTTAAAAAAATGTTATTTTGGTATATGTACCGTATATACATTCATATGCATTTAATAAAAGCCGTTATTTTAATATTACAAACAGACACTTCAATTTTATTTATTTGTCTAGAAGATGTATAGTAAATAACATTATTTAATTTAACTGCTGGTCCTGGTCCTGGGTTCAATTCCCGGATCGGGCAAAGTGTTGTTGGGTTTTTCCATCAGGAATGTGGGTTTACTATTAGGTACACCTCTGCCTAACGCTTCGGGGATTATAGGCGTAATTTTATATTAGTTAGGTACAGACCTAATAAACAAAGCTTTTACGTCAGCAGCAATCATCATCTGCCCAGCCTTTTCCCAAACTATCTTGGGGTCGGCTTCCAGTCTAACCGGATGCAGCTGAGTACCAGTATTTTACATGAAGCGACTGCCTATCTGACCTTCACAACCCAGTAATTGGGTAACACGATACTCCTTAGTAAGACTGGATGTCAGACTTTTAGATTCTGACTACTCGTAACGACTGTCAAAGATCTACAAATGACAGCCGAGAACAACGGCTTAACGTGCTTACCGAGGCACGGAGGAAACTCGGTATATAATTATGGTCACCCATCCACGGGCCAACCTCGGCAAGCATGGCTTAACCTTGAAGATGGTCCATCTTCAAGGTTAAGCCATGCTGGTGGTGCGGCTGTTATTATTTAGCCACGAGCTCCTCATTGTCAGCTGCAATATATTATACAATCCACTGACTTGTTGAATTTTACAAGGCCAAAAACTGTTCAAATAAAGTCATTCCGAAAGTAATCCCAAAATTACTAAATCAAACTTGATGACAAACCGTCAAAGATACCATAATCCAGAATGATAAGCTATAATTAGTCCGTGGGTTGCAGTAATCAGCTCATTTCCCAATTGATTGCACTGAGCCACAGAACGATGTGCGATTATCTGGTACAGTGAACCTGGAGTTCATAAAACAAATGAGATGCAAAATATGTACTTGGATGTACTAAAAAAATTAAAAGCATTGTTTTCAATTTAACAATCGATAGAGACTTTAAACGTTGGCAAAGACTTGGGAAGTAATAAATGGAATCTGATTGCACTGTAATCATATAGGTACATAAGTACTGTAGATTTTATTATAAAAATAAATGTACAAACGTAATTTTAACTTTTAACGTCAAGGTGGTTTGTGCATAATTAACATTTAACTTCTCTTTAAAACTTGAAAAAAGTTTAATACCAATTAATTTCATAAATTAACGTTTCACAACAATATTTTATGTATATTTTTAAATGTTTTTTTTTTCATATCATTTAAGATTGAAATAAATGAAAAAATGTAATTGGTGTGTGTAAAATAAAGAAAATAAATTTTATGGTAGAAAATGAAACGCTAAAGAAATAAATATAATAAAAACTGTTTCCAAACAGCATTTCCACAAAATTATTATTGTGTGGTAATCTCGGTTTTATTTGAACTACTGTTATTTGTATTCTATAGCGTTTGTTTTAACTAAACAAATGCTAAGTGGACCGATTTAAGCAAAAATGATTCAGTCCACACTAACCTCATTTCGAGATAATAGAGTTTAAAGTTTATTTCGGTATTTCTCTGGCTTTGTAGTTCTAAATGTTATGTTTTTAATTTTATGTTATTCTAAGTGTTCTAAACTAATTTACATGCATGTATTTAGTAAATAAATTTTAATAGTTTCGTAGATATTCAAGAAAACTTGCGCGTGGATCATTATTACATAATACATTTTGTATGGAATTAGCTGTGTAGGCTGCGGAAAGAAAAATGCAAAAATGTTCCAAACTATGACAAAAATAAAAGCTTAAAAATGTTTATTATTTTTATTTTATTTAAAAAAACACAAATGTTACCCTACTCCTCATCCAAATCAAAGTCGGGTTCATCACAATAACCATCTATATCGTCTATTATTGCATCGTCTCCCTTCAGTTTTTTATAATAACCAATGCAATCATTTGGTATGAGATGGAATAACGATTTCAAATCGTTTAACTTCTTTTTGTTAATCAGTTTTCCTGAAGGCCATAATTCTTGCAAATCTTCTTCTATGACACCCAAATCAACACCTTTTAATTTCTTTTTAATATTCAGTTCTTTGTAGTCCTCATTATAGGAAGTTCTCATGAACAAAGAATGTTGAGTCTTTTTTGTGATTAAAATTTCTTTTGTTTTGAGCCAGTTTACTTTGCTCTTATCATTAAATATTTTTCTATTAACTATTTTCTTTTCTAGAATTTGAGATCCAACAAAATCACAACTTTCCATTTTATGGACCTGTAAAGGATTTTTGTTTTTGCATTGTTTCATAATGGCAATATAATCATCCACGGAGTATATCCTTTCATATTGCTTGAATCGAGTCTCAATTTTAGCGAAGTCGTTGTCATTTGGTAGGAAAGTGTGTCCTGATTCTAGGTAACGGAAGCTGATTGTCTCGAGAGTGGGGTGTCTATTTAATAAAGCCTTTAAAATCAAAACGATTTTGATATTCCTGTTTTGCCCTCCGCAACAGTCACTCCATAAAATCAATTTTTTTACTGTAGGAGGTTGCACGCACTTAATATATTTCCTCAAACATGAACCCACTTCTTGGGCCCCTCTGCCTGCCTCGCCTTCAGCCCAAACAAAACAATTCCCAACACCGTTGGAAGCCGAGTGTATACCGCAGTTGTATACCCATAACTGCCTTTTGTAGAAAACTATATTGGTCGGTATTCTAGGTAAAGGCAAGGTTTTCTCCAAATCGTAAGTCAGACATTCAGTTTCTTCACAAGTTTTAGCCTGTTCAAAATCTTCCTTCAGCTTCTTCCTTAAATCTTCGGCAATTTTTTGGTGTTCTTCTTTTTCTCTTTGGGCATTTGCTCTTTCAGCTGAGGTAGTAGAATTTTTCAATGTCATTTCATAAAGATCACATTTGTTACAAGTGTCTTTCTTAAGGCTCTTGCACCTCAAATTGAATTTTTGTACAAAAATATGTCTAACAACATTGAAGGATGGACATTTTTCATCTTTTCCAAATTCTTTTTCGAATTCTATTTTGAACAATTCGTAGATTTTTGGTACCGTCATTCCTGGCTGCAGATATAAAGCATCGCTGTTCTTTTCTCTACGATAATGTGACTCGTATTTTGGCAACCTTTTGATAACATCGATAATAAGCTCAATATGTCTTTGTGGCGTTTTATTCCATCCGCCTGCTGTTTCTCCTCTTTTATCTTTTATTTCTCTGTCATTGCGTTTTTTTCGAAGACTGACAGTAACTTTTTGAGGTGTTATTTGCAGAGTTCTACAAAACATGTCTCGACAAACAGGTATATTGCCAAGTGTATACGTGCGAATAAATTCGCGAGGTTTCCTCTTCGACGGGGAGCATAATGTAACGTAACTTCGTTTCTTTTTGCTTTCTGTAATGTTAGATGTTATGTACAAAACTTGAGCTGCGTATGACGAAAAATGCAATAAAAGATAGAAGGTTTAAATAGTTATATACGTATTTCATTAAAGTTTTCGGTATAAAAATAATATTTTGTTTACTTTTTAGCCGAGATATTAATGATAATTTTATATTTAACCGTGAATCGTTTTTTAAGAATTGAATTTTTCGTTTTTCTTTAATTAAATCGAATAGTCATGTGGTCTGAATCAGTATACTTCTGTAGTCGAATGTTATTTGGAATTGAGTTAAAATGATTCAAGGTTATTGGAACATTTAAGCAGAATGATTTTTATAATATTTTCCATATTGTATAAAAAGCATTATTGTTCCAAGTAGTTTGAATCATTATAGCAAAAAACAAAAAACCTATATCAGGGCAACCAAGAAAATGCAAAAATGATTCTAATAGCTTGAAACATTTAAGCATTATGAAAAAATGATGTTCGCTATGACAGTTGTGGTTTGGACCATACGGATTTTCGTCAATTATTAACATAGAGTTCCGAGTCTTTGATATGTTAAAATATACCTTATTTAGAGTACATAAGTCACAAAAACTCGAAATTGTCGAGATTGTGGGTTGGATGTTTTTTGCATAAATCGGTCCGTTATCTTAGATCATCGTCAGTTTTATTCTACGATTATTTTTAATTCAAACGTTTAGTGAGCCTATACAAATATTGGCCAAAAGGTAAGTCAAATATTTGTCCTTCAAAATTATTTATGTATATGATAAAAACCACTATTAAAGCTATGTTTCCTCACAGCTGACTAGTAAAACCTGTTGTGTTGTTTATATCTCTATAAACCACACCTTGCTAGACTTAGAAATTGCCGTAAGAGCGTAGGCAGACCACGAGGCACATACTCGCATTTGTCAAAATAAAATAAAATACATTTCGTGGCTAACACAGAAAAGTATTGAAGAAAATAACACTATTGCCGGAAGCATGTCAGTTTTTGCCGACTTTTATAAAAAAAATAAGGAGTTTATGTATTCTACCAACATCTTTTTTTATTAAATAGGTCAATGTAATTGGCATAAGTAATAAATCGCTTAAACTATTCTTTCTCAGGAGTCTGTAAATCATTTTTTTTGGAAAGTGGTTTGCATTTTTGGGGGAGGTTAAAGGGCAACTTCAAGTAATATTAATAATTAACATTATTTAAAAAAAAAAAACTGATCCGTTCCCACAGACAAACCGTGAAAACGGTTTTATGGGGCATAGGTCTTTAATGAAAGTGTGTATTAACATCGTTTAATAAAAAAATAAAAAAAATACTATAGCTCTATCCGGTAAGTGGAGAAAACCTAGACTGTTAGTTACAGAAGACAACACCCCTTTGGCATACAGGACCTCGTAAAACATTCTATGAATAACATATGTTTGGCTTTTGCCAAGCTAGCTAATTATTAAAAAAAAATGAAAAAAAAAACTATAAAATCCAGTATTTGAACGATAAAGGTCAACAACTATTTTTATTTATTTAATATCTCGTTTGTGTAGTGAGACGCCCATTGATTTCTGAGGTTCCGGGTAAGACTTATGATTTACAGTTTTTTTTTACTTTAATTTGGTTGACACTCCCTCCCGCTCCGCCCTGAGCGGGAGAAGTCATTTGATGATTTCCAATCAGTAAAAAAAAAAAAAAAAATGGTAGGAAGAATATGATGATGATGGTTTTTAATGTAGTTCAATATAATTTTTAAGTAGGACGATTATTTATTTATTTTTTGGTCAAAAAATCAGCATTGCCATCCAACGTGGCAATGCGGCCAGCCTTCTGGGCACTTTTCCTGTCGACAGCGATGTCGACGAATTTTTTGACGCCCTGTAATTTTGATACTTGTACATATTTTATTTTTATTTTATATTTTTTTTTTGATTTCGACAATGCTTATTTATAATTAATAACAGGTTGATTATTTACACACAACGCAAACCTCTCAGGGTTTATCTGTGTGTGCGAGCTGTTCATCGATTTATTTCGCAGACATATTTTTTTTTTTAATATAATATAAACTTACAATCATGATAATTACAAATTTTTATCAAAATAAATATTTAAAAAAGTTTTCTTATTAAATCGAATATTCTAGTTGATGCCTAATAAAATCATGATCCTAGAGAAATCTAAAAATTTGTTAACACACACAAGATAAGATTACCAACGTGATCATAGACACCAATCAGTTATTAGGAAGAAGTGAATCTTTAAGATTTTATCAACGTTACTCATGATTTATTGAGATAAATTGAACGTAGTTTTGCTAGTGAACTAACCCAGTCTCTTGTGAATGCCGTTTAATACGTCAAAGTAATCCAGGGGGCCTACCATGACGTCTTCAAAATTGTTGTTTTACTCCTTTTCCAGTGAGGGAAAGAGATGGCGCTAGACATCCTGTGTAGCTCCGTCTCTTTCCCACTCTGGAATAAGAGTAAAACAATACTGCTTTAAGATGTCATGGTAGGCCAGCAGAACATTATACATAGATCTTGTATAATGGATGTAAAAATCCGAAATAAATGAAACCGAAATGTACTTGCTCTCCCCGTCATTGCGATATTTTTTTTTATTCCGGACCTTTCCCGGGAACTTTTTAGTTACAGAGATATTGGGGATCATAGTTCCACTTCCAACATTTTCCCGTTTTTTTTTTAATTTTTTAATGTTAGATCTTTTCTTTAATTACCTCTATAATCCACATACTGTTGGATGCCTCTATCAACACAATGTTTTGAGTGCATTACATTTCGACCCACAGTTAAAAGTGATAATAACCTAAATAAAACCGTTTAAAAAAGTCGTTTCCCAGCAATATTTTTTCTTAAATGTAGATGTACGGAATGCTTGGTCATGGCTTCGTAAAAAGCCTATTAACACTTTGTATTAGTACTCAGCAAAAGCGTTGACGATCTAAAAATCATTAGTATTACTCCGGAAGTTGGAATAATTTCGGGTTGGTAAATTTTCGCAGAACTATGCTCAATTTTCCGATCTATCAACAGCTGCTAAACAGTTTAATTAATACTTCCCCGTACAATATTTTGTGTGTACATTTATTTTATAATGTTTGTTAAATGTATTTTAAGGATGTTGCAAATTAACACCAATATACTAATTATATTGAACAAATTCATGTGGTCATGTTAATTTAACACCTCTGTTTTAGGACAAATGTTTGCAGGTTATTTAAATTAAATCATTTTTCATTTGTAAATTTTAATATGTTCGCTTTATATTTAGAGTTCGAATAATTAAGACACTTTATCGAAAATCAGTACTTAATTGCAACCTAAAACTTAATTTAATTTTGAAATGAAACATTTTTTGACTTTTTAAAAGTTCATAGAAGACAGCCTAATATTAGTAAAAACGGGCATGATAGCTACTTACGAAGCTGCTCGACACTCCATCGATCTGAGAATGTAGAGTATCGAAGTTTTCAAACCCTTCAATGACATGATTCTCCAATTCAATCGGCTGAGGAACTTTAATACGAAGACCTGTCTTCACTGTCTTCTCATCTCCGTTCATTTGAACACTTTCACCACTGAAGGGACAAACCGCTGGTATAGCATGGCCGTTATGTTGCGCCATTTTACCGAAAAACAAAGAGTCTATCGAAAAAATTCGATCACTGAATTGTCTCTCGCGTGTGTAACGGTCTAACTGGCGGCCGCGCCGTTTGCAGCATAATATATATGCATGCCGCAGCAGTACCGGACGAGAACTGAAATCTGTTGTCTCGGCAACCGAGGACTGGGCATTCTAAGTAGCGTCCGCAAAAAATATCAACAATTATATGAGCAGCCCCGCGCGCCCGCGCCGGTCGCCAGTGACTCGACTGACTGGATGACGGATGTTATCACCACAGATCAAGGTAACGCGGCATTATCATGTAGACAAACTGTACGACCAATAATCCGGATTGGTACTTACAGTACTTAGAGCTAGTCGAAAATAATTAGAAAGTAATCAAAGGTTAGTAGGAAATCAACGCTGTTCTGGTCGTATATAGTGTCATTGTATATGTTGCTTGCATCGCCGTGTTTGTAAATTAATCGGCGTAAAGTCCAGATGCAAAGATAAAACAGCTTTGATTTTTGTCTTACTAAAAAAAGAGGATCTAGTTCTGTTTGTAAAAAATATCCCTGGTCCCGTAACTAAATAAGTTAATTGAATGAATGAATGAATTTCCTGTCCTGCTAATGGGCGTCCATTTTCCTTATCGTAATTTCGGTATACTCTTCTAAGGATATAAATACGTCATTCTGCATCAAGCTGCAACGCTGCATTCCATAGGAATTTCCAAAGTTTAATCATACCAACAACACTTAACCTCAGATATAACATGTGAAGTTAGTACTCTTCAAAGGCGTTATAAAGCCCGCAAAGACAAATAAAAAAATAGATTTTTACTTGAAATACACGAACATGTAGCCCATGTCTATATACGTAGAACGTGTAGCCCATTTGAAAAAAAAGTCACAGGTAAAAAAACAATGAAATGGTATTACGGTTAATTATGTTATATCTGCCAACACATAATGTGTACCGGAACTGCGGAACGTTTTACTATACAAGGTGTTGTTTTGCATCCTAGTCAAGGACGTGTAAGTATGCTAATGATTCTCGACCCGAATCAATAATAAAATGGGTAGGTAACTTTTATTTTTTTTCTTACTTACGGAAATCGGTAAGTGTGAACTACCTGTGTTTTAAACGCGGCCCGTCTGATCCTCGCCCTATAACCACGCTTTCACATATACAAACAATCTCAAATGTTTATTCGATAATTTGTTATTCCCTAAACCACGTTAAGGGGGGTATTCTCATATAGTGATAAACTTACACAACCAAAAAAATCAGCTTTTATTAATAATTAACTAGGTACCGTTATTTAAATTGGTTATTTATGTATTTTGTTACAACCACCTTAATTTTAACGAGGACGCAAAACAACACCTTGTAACTACACCCACTCGGTCACACACTGATTATTATTGTTGTAATAGAGGACAAACGACATGAACTGCGAACCTATTGTCATCAACCAAACTACCTAGTCACAACTGCGAAATCTCTTATAGAGATAGATAAATAAATCAATATGTCAAATAATAACCTGCACGTATAAACATACTCTTGCCACGCACTTGCTATTGCTGGGGGAATATTGGTCGGCTGTGGAAATGTCACACCTGGCAGAGGCTTAATGCTAATTGCAAGAAAGTGCAGTTTTATTACCTAGGAATACGAAAGCTTTCGAGAAAGCTGCATGTTTTATTTATAGTTAGACCTTTTGTATAAAGCAGCTTTTCTCATGTTTAGATGTTTTAAGCTAAAGGCCTAAAGCCTTTCATAAACACTGAAACTTTTAATAAGTGTGTTGCTAATTTTCGAACATTCATTCAACACACATTAAAACCTATAACAGTTAATAAAACTTTCAGACAAATAAAAATCAAACTGACCGAAGTTCTATGGGGAATGTCAATCAAAGTTTGTACATCCATAGTTGAGACTATAGCACCATACTTAGCTTTAATTTTTTAATTGTGTGTGGATCAAGGAGTTTTCCCTGAATTAATTAAATACAGTTAAGTCATCCCTCTTTTCAAATCCGGAGACTGTAAAGATACTAATAATTATAGACCTGTATCCGTGTAGCCAGTTTTAAACAAGGTGTTTAAAAAAGTAATGCTGAATCAAATGCTTAATCATTCTAACACCAACAAAATGTTGCACGATCAACAGTGGAACTGTAGCTTTATTTTATTGTTGTTCGACTATTCAAAAGTGCCTGTAACTGGCCAACTTGTAAGAAATTATTTTGATTTCATTTGAAATAATCAGTTGGACTTTGTGCTTTGGGAAAGCTGACGGAGTATAGTTCAATTTATTTTCCCATACTTTAAATAAACCCTCATTACAATGTGTATTATATAAGAGTAGAGAAAGACCAAAGAAACGATGTATAGACAGCGTGAAGGATGAAATAGCAAAAAACAAGGTGTCTGATAGATGACAAGTAATAGAGAAAGAATGGAAGAAGAAGACATGCGCCGACCCCAAATAAATTGAAACAAGATCGAAAAATTATTATTTTAAATAAAACTGTAGGTACTAAAAGCCACATTGTGCTCATTACACGCTAATGCTGCGAACATTCAGCTACGAGCATAGAACTTTGCCAAACGTTCTTCTTTCCGGGACAATGACAAACATTCATCATCATATGCCTGCCTTTTCTCAACTATGTTAGAGTCAGGCTTCCAGTCTAACTGGATGACGCTGAATTTCAGTATTTTACATAGAAACCTGTCAATCAGACCATAATAACCCAGTTAGTACTAAGTAATACGGATACCCTTTGGCATGACTGTCTGTCGGACTTTCGGGCTACTGACTCGATAGTCAGTAGCGAAAGACCGACAATCGTTACTGATGTAAAGGCTGCCAAAGATCTACAAATTTCAGCATGGGAAATATACATAATTATATTGTATACAATAAGTTGGGCCCAAACCGAGAATTCCAAAGTCCATACCGAAACGTAAATTTTCTTTGGCTAGGAAGACAAGCAGCTCTTTCCAATGTCAAACGATTAGTTCGCAAACAAAATTGACTGGCCCGCAATGTAATTTTCACAAACAAGGGGAATGTATGCCTTGTTTTCGTAAATGTATTTAACCCGATGTGGGGGCGTACCTGACCAGTCACAGGCAGTTATTGGTAACGAAACCACAAATGATTCCACTAAAAGTGATGACCATGCCAATATTTACTTACAATTGCTCATATCACGCACAAGCATCATAATTTGCCGTTTAAGCGAAGTACTAATCACAACGTGGGAGTAAGAATACCCAATTATTATGCGTTATACAACGTTCTATATTTAGCCTGTCGTTGGTCTATAAGCCACAGCATCGACTGCTGAGCACAAGGAATGAATTCGTTTCCCCGGTCGAGCAGTCTTATTGAGTTTTTTTATTAGAAATTTCTCCGTAGCAGCCACGAACTCTTATTGTGCTTGTTGATGGCAATAGGATCACTCCCTAATATATAGGACTTAAACATAACAAGCGAAATGTAGGTCTACTATTAAGTACACTTCCACACTCCAACATGAGTATTCTGTAACTTGCTATGTTAAGTTAAATTTAGTTCATCACGCTACCTGATACCAGTCGTTAGTTAATCGCGAATTAATCAAAGACGCACAAAGGTGGACAGGATGAGGTCATGCTTGTTTTGTCTCGGACTTCGTTTGTACGAACCTTTTTCATTTTATGTCAATCATGTTGCGTGTAGTATTAAAGTTTGTATATCGACATTAATCTTTATCAAGTGTATTTTGCTTCTGTTCTGTCCATCACCATCTTGCTGCCTTTAACTAATGGTACTTGGGGTCGGCGCTACAGATTTATTCTTCTATTCTCCTCTGTCATCCGTCTCGCTGTCATTAACTCCTTTTTATTTCAAATAATTTCTTACATAATCCATCCATCGTTTCCTTTGTCTTCCTCTCCCTCTTCTTTCATCAACATTTATATTCATTACTCTTTTAGTCACATGCGATTCATCCCTCTTCATCACATGCCCATACCACGACAGTCGATTCCCTTGCAACTTTTCTGTAACTGGCGCAACTTCTTCTTAAATACCTAGTCATTTCTTACTTTATATATTCTTGTCACACCACACATCCGACTCAACATTCTCATCTCCGTAACATGCAATCTTTTTTCATCCATTTTCTTTACAGTCCAATCTTTTTTAAAGTTTGCCAAACATTTTCAATCTATTATACAAAATAAGAAGAATATTAATAGACGTCTATAAGAAACTTGACAACCTGTGAATCTGGGAAGAGTCATCCAATTTTAAGTAAATCATCACTTGATCGAAAGTTACCTATTTATTTTATAACCCAATCAAAAGATCCTAATATCATACAGGGAACTGATAAATAAATCCCGATATCTATATATTTATTTAGCCAACAGCTAAAGCACAAGAATAGGGGTCGTATACGTAATACAGAGTCAATTACAGCAATATCTAATGGGAAAATTCAATTATTACCAATCAATCATTTTAAGAATAATAATCCAAGATTTCCTGTTACCGGCGACATTACACGTAAACTGAGCAACCGCATCGCACTGAAAGATTAGGGTAACTCCCATAAACCGATCTTACACTGTAATGACAATGACTAATTTTACACCTAATGAGTAAGTCATATTACAATAAGTAATTTAGTATGCAGTGTATAGTCCCGAGCCCAAACAAATATGTTTGATAGCCTATACCATATCTCACTGACCAGTACTCCTGAATTGGCCCTGATTCGAAACAACTGGAACAGTATCAGCATACCATGTCCCACTGCTGGGCAAAAATCTTCCCTATCTCCTCGCAATTTATGACCATGTTTGCCCGCCACATGATCAGATCGTCACATCCCCTTCGCCGCGGTCTTTGATATTTGCCTATGTCTCTGAGTGCATTAGTGTGACGTAGACATCACACTACATCAGCTACATGAGTTATAAGGTGCAGGGCGGTGTTTCTAAAGAAATCTGTTCGATTGACACCTATTAGGTATGCTTCGCTCTCTGCAATGCTGATACTAAATACACTACAGAAAAACTGTGAACATTGTATATGAAAACATAGCGGCCCGCTCTGGCTTCGCACGGGTATAAAATATATAGCCTGTGTCACTCACTGGAAAAAAATAATTAAAAATTTAAAAAACCCCCGACACAAAAAACCTCTAAAAAACCAAAAATAAAATAATCCAAGCGTCTTAGCGTCGGGGGTCCGCTTTGTTATTTAATTTTTATCCCCCGACCAAAAAAGAGGGGTGTTTGACGTGTGTATCTGTGTTTCTGTGTATCTGTGTGTCTGTGGCATCATAGCTCCTAAACAGATGAACTGATTTTGATAAAATTATTTTCGTTTGAAAGGTGTTTTAATCGAGAGTGTTCTTAGCTAAGTTTCGAGAAAATCGTTTCAGTCGTTTGAAGGTCATCACCTCTTTTCCAGCTGATGAAGGGATATTAACAACTTCAACGGGTCTGGTCGATTCGTAATTTGAAATCTTGTCACTTGTCAGTATGGGCATCGCCAGAGGGAGTGGGGGCTGCACACCCCCTCTCCTACCTGAAAGTTTAAAAAATCCGGGACTGAAAAAATCTCCTAAAAACCAAAAATAAATTAATCCAAGCGCCGCGTCGTAGCGTCGGAGGACCGCTAAGTAGTTCCCATTATTTAATCATTTTTTTTTACTCCCTATTATTTTGAAATCAAAAGGAATCCCTATCCTAAAGTATTTTTCTCCAAACAATAACAAACCAGAAATAATCATATTATTATCAAATAAATAGTCTCTCCACTTGAGTTAAAGAGCTTTTCGTTGTGATGATCATGGTAAACGATAACAAAAACATGATACATTTAGATTATAATAATGAGTCAAATATTAATCATTGTTGAATTCTATTGATTTAAAAAAAAATACACACACATTTTGTAATTTACTATCGCAGTAATTAAGGAAAAAGGAAAAATGTTTATAAAATGTTTTAAACTAAAAAAAAAAACACATGACACAAAAAAAAATACTAATCCAAGCGTCGTTCCGTCGGGGGACCGCTAAGTAGACCGCTTAGCACGAGCACAAAACAAAGCGGACCCCCGACGCGATGAGGCGGACGCTTCGATTAATTTATTTTTGGTTTTTTAGAGGTGTTTTGTGTAGTGGGTTTTTTATATAAATTAATTCTAAAATGTATACTTTTTTTAAGTCTTTTGCTGGACTTGTCACTGACATGATATTTTGAAAGGTATACGTATAGTAGATTCTTGTTGAGATTAGACTTGATATTTCCTAGACTAGTTCTACGTACAAACCACCTTATCTAAATGTCACAGTTAACGCATTGGAAAGCTCTAACTCATAACACCTAAAATTTCCGGTAGGTGTATGCCTCATCTCAGGGTTATAATAACAGATGTGGTTTACCAGCATGACTAACACACCTCCTACACTTCATTGTTGTAAGCGATAAATGCTTTTTAATAATGGAATTGGAAAAAAAATCTGAAAAAAGATGACTCGAGAAATAAATGTGTAGATACTTACTTATTATTTTAAGTGGGATTTCCCTAATGTAAAAATGACAAGCTTACATCGCCTCGTTAGCCCCTTTATTAAAAAAATATACTTCAGTTAACTTTTCAAACTTCTACAATTATCTTACATAGAGGCCTCCTTATACAGGGTGTAACGGAAAGGGTATATACATACTTAAGGGTGTGCTACAGACCATCTAACTGAACATGTTTCTCCATCGGACAAACATCGTAATAGCAAAAAAAATATCAGCTGCCCCATACATTTGGGTCAAATACGTATTGCAATTTTGTATGGGGCAGCAGATAATTTTTTCGCTGAAAAACATATTTTATGATGAGAAACATGTTCTGTTTGATGGTCTGTAGCACTTCCTTAAGTATGTATATACCCTTTCCGTTACACCCTGTATAAGTATCGAAACTGTAAAATAACCAGGGTTAAGAGTTCCGGCTCTTCCAAAACTAGAAAACAACTATAATGTAGGAGTTATATACAAAAGAAATTAACTTATATCTAGGAAGGTGTATGTGTGTGAAAGAGTAAGTGTCGCGTATCATGAAATTATCGGATTAAACATTGTAAAAGAATTAATTATCTTTGCCGTTGTTCAGAGAACTATTATCTAACATTGCATTATTGTAGAACCAGCACTTAACGCTGTGCATTGTCTGACAGTGAATTTGCGCTTTATTAAGCAGACATACAATCTTGTAATGAACAAACAATACTACACATACACAATCATGATTCATCATGCATTGCTCGCCCGTCATTTTGCGACAATTGCTTGTCAGGGCTCTGTCAGCAAGTAAATAAACTGTCTGATAGTGAAAGCTTCAAGTGGCAAACGTAAAACATAAGTTGAAAACATAAGTTAAAGTAAACAGTTATCATTACTCCGCGTTAACTCACCAAGGTATAAAGGTGACTGTACAGTCTCGCATAGACAGTCTTAGACCATTGCACTCTTAGAGCGCTACCTAAACCAGAAGTTTTCACCCCAAATAAAAAGTCTTTTCTCAGCAATATATTATCAATATGAAAAGCGCAAACTCTCTGTCCAAGGATAAGAACCAATAGTAACCGAAGTCAATTAATAAATTATATTATTAATAATATAAATTACAGAGCCAAACGAGACTAGTCTAAGATTGTAACATGAAATGACCAAGATAATCAGGTTTATTCAGTCTAATCTAATTGGCTATCGAAACTGATCATATGAATTCATTATTTGGTTCCTAGAGTAGTGTAAGTACCTGTTAGTATTGTATAGCACTGTACCAGTTGGTTGATCACCTAAATCCAAATGTATGTCTTGTATACTCGTCCTCACCTATATAGGATATATATATATATATATAAGGTCGAATGGTCTTTGAACGTCAGCTTTAGAGGAGATAGAAACTGGGAGCTGTGGTCAAAAGTGATACAAAAGCAATTACGACGTTGCCTGTACGTAACACCCGTGTAATAATTGGTATGCAACGTTGTAAAAAAAGAACTCGCTTAACTTAAAGTTCAACAGCACAGTTCTGTATGTTAAACCATTGCAGTCACTGCTTAGAGCAATATAAGACAGGGTTCAGAGGCTTAATTAATGCTTATGGTACGTGTAAATCTGGAAATTAAAGTTCATCATCATCATCATCAACCTACCGCAGTCCACTGCTGGACATAGGCCTCTTCAATCGCTCGCCACTTAACCCGATTCTCGGCAACTCTCATCCAGTTGCTACCAGCTACCCTGCGAAGATCATCGCTCCACCGAGCCTGAGGGCGTCCCACCTTACGCTTGCCGATTCGCGGTCTCCACTCAAGAACACGTCGACCCCAACGGTCATCGGTTCTACGGCTAATATGGCCGGCCCATTGCCACTTCAGCTTACTTATTCTGTGGGCTATGTCGACTACTCTGGTTCTCTGTCGGATCACCTCGTTCCGGATGCGATCCCTCAAAGAGACTCCAAGCATAGCCCGCTCCATAGCTCGCTGAGTGACCTTGAGTTTATGGACCAACCGTACCGTGAGTGTCCACGTTTCGGCCCCGTAAGTCATTACTGGCAGGACGCACTGATTGAAGACCTTAGGGCTCATTTACGCAGGCGCGGCGCGTGGCGCGGGGCGTTGCAATAGGCGTCGCGCGGCGCGTCTGGCGTTTTTGCCGTTTACGGAGACGCGTCGAACGCTTGAAGCCCAACGTGGGACCATTTGATTTGTTATGTCACACTGACAATACAAGCCTAAAGCAGTGCCCAGGTTCGATTCCCATACGAAACAAATTGACAATGTCGTACTTTTATCCAAAATACTCATTTTGTATTTATTTTAATTTTCTTAGTGTTTTTTTTTCGTAAATTTGGTTCTTTTTTTATTTGTTATTCACGATTACCTAACTGTTCTTTGAATGGTTCACAAACTAAAAGTATATATTATTAAACTACATATTTTATAATGATTTGAAAATCATACAGATGCATATAAATAAAACAGTACACCTAGTTACAAAAAGTAATATTTTACAGCATAAAAAAAGAACAAAAAGAAAAAATACCAAAACAATTATTTAAACATCTGTGATTTGATCCTGCATCATCTTATTCACAGTCCGGCCGCAATACCACAAGGCCAATTACTTCACTGACACTTGTGTAAAATAGACGTTCTATTCTAATACATGATAATTGACGGTTGTCAGTTTTCAAACAATTGAAGAAAATGGTCCCACGTTGGGCTACAAGCGTGCGACGCCGCGTCCGCCGCGGCGTTATGTCAAACGCTCAAATACTTGAAAGAAGTGGTCCCACGTTGGGCTGCAAGCGGTTGACGCGGCGTTATGTCACTCGGACAATACAAGCATACGGCAGTGCCTGGGTTCGATTCCCATATGAAACAAATTTACAATGTCGTAGTTTTTTCCAAAAATAATCATTTTGTTTTTATCTTATTTTTATTTGTGTTTTTTTTTCGTAAATTTTGTTCGATTTTTATTTGTTATTTACGATTATCTGTTTTTTGAATGGTTCAAAAACTAAAAGTAAGTATATATATTTTTAAAATAGATATTTTTGATTTGAAAATCCTACATAATGCATTAAAATAAAACAGTGTCCTAGTTTTAAAAAGTAATATTTAAACATCATTAACAAAAAAAAAACACAAAAAGAAAATCCTTACTTGTTAGGATTTGATCCTGCACATCTGATTCACAGTCCGATCACAGTACCACTAGACTATGTACTTCATTGACACCTGGTTTGAAATAGACGTTCTATTCTAATGCATGATATGAAAATTGACAGTCTTCAAACAGTTGAAGAATATGGTCCCACGTTGGGCTACAAGCGTGCGACGCGGCGTCCGCCGCGGCGTTATGTCAAACGATCAAATACAAGGAAATGGATCCAGGTTGGTCTGCAAGCGGTCTATGCGGCGACATTGTTAATTTGTTTTATATGGGAATCGAACCCGGGCACTGCCGAATGCTTGTATTGTCCGAGTGACATAACGCCGCGTCAACCGCTTGCAGCCCAACGTGGGACCACTTCCTTGTATTTGAGCGTTTGACATAACGCCGCGGCGGACGCGGCGTCGAACGCTTGTAGCCCAACGTGGGACCATATTCATCAACTGTTTGAAAACTGACAATCGTCATAATTATCATGTATTAGAATAGAACGTAGTAAATGGCCTGGTGGCACTGCGATTGGACTGAAAATCAGAAGTTGCAGGATCAAATCACAGGCATTAAGAATATATTTTTTGTGTTTTTTTTTTGTTGTAACATTACTTAAATTAAACATTACATAAACGATAAAGAATAGTTTTCACATAAGCTGGTCGCGTGAATGGTAAATGCTATAAAAACTATCTTTTATCGTTTCCATTTACTCCAAGATTAGATATCTTCTTTTCGATGCATCATTATAAAAGTTTGTTTTAAACTTTTTTGATATTTGCTGTAATCGTTTCTGTCACATCATTATCGCAACACTTTTTTCATATCCGTGCTATTAACCGTTGAGGGCTTTTGAGAAAAAATCCTGGTCGTGGAAACGACAGGAATTATGTTTATTCAACAAAATGGAACACGTATCTATACAAAGTTTCATGTTTGTGCTATTAACCGTTGAGGAGTGCCCTCGTGAGAAAACGATCCTGGCTGCCTGGCTGCAGGATGAGTTCATTATACAAATCGTGATTATCCATCAAATATAAACTTGTATGCAAAGTTTCATGTCTGTGCTATTAACCGTTGAGGAGTTCTCTCGTGAGGAGACGATCCAGGCTGCAGGATTAAGTTATGTCTGTCATATTAATATTCTGTTCTTACAACCAAAGGTGTGTGCAAAATTTCAGCTCAATCGGACATCGGGAAGTGGTTCTAATTTAGCTTCCAAGATTCTACCCAAACAAACATACATACATACATTGCAAGTTAAATAAAAGCTAGTAAAAACTGAACAATTTACGAAAAAAAATCACTACAAAATTTAAAATAAAAACAAAATGATTATTTTCGGATAAAACTACGACGTTGTAAATTCGTTCCGTATGGGAATCGAACCCGGGCACTGCCGTTTGCTTGTATTGTCTGTTTGACATAACGCCGCGTCGTCGGCCGCCTATATCTCAAGCAAACGGGCGTCAGACCGCTTCTCCGTAAACGCTCTCATACATCGCCTTATGTTTGAATTTAAAGCGGAACGCGCCGCGCACCGCCCCGCTCCACGCGCCGCGCCTGCGTAAATGGGCACTTAGTCTTTAGGCTCTGTGGAATACGCGACGAGAAGACCCGACGAAGCTTCCCGAAGCTTAAATTAAAGTTCAATTAAATTCAATACAATATTATATAAACACGTTACTACAACTATATGCCCGAATAAATAAACCAACATACCCGCATGTAATGAAATAAATAAGACAAGCAATGGGAAAATATGAACGTTGTGTCAAACCTAGGCTGCCAGCTTCTTGCGAATCGCGAACTTTTATTTTAATATTGTTACAATCAATCATTTCCGGTTTCAAAGGATTAACCTACTTAAACAGGATCCTGGAGCACTTATCCTTCTTACCAAATTCTTAGAAGCTTGGACATAATTTAGTACAAAAACCTACGTTAACCAAAAACTTATTCATTTTTCAGAACGTCTCCTAACAGCGCAGCGACCATTGACGTCTTTGTACAAAATATGTGTTGGATTAACCATAAAAATGGTTTTGTCATTCGTAAATTATGCATTCATGTCGCAAGCGGTAAGGGAAGTCCCTTACCGAACGATGTCGGTCCCTTATAGAACCAAATTTTGAGAATTCGTGAAAAACGCATATGGAAATAAAGAATTGAATATTAATACCGTTTAAATCTTAATATTGGATTTAGTTTTTCTGTGAGAAAATATTCTTTGGTAAAATGAGTTTTAAAAGTGGCTGTATCTACCTGTTTAATGTAGCTCCAGTGCATCCTTGAAAGTCAACGCAGAATATGGCAAATATGAATACGCGTCTTACACATTTTTTTATACACATCGGGTATGATGGGTACCTATTCTAGTTTTATTTTTGCCATTTAAAAAACACACAAATATATAAAATATATATAAAACATTTTTTTTTTGTAGCCTACATAGTGTCCCACTGCTGAGCAAAGGCCTCCCCTTTCTTCTTCCATACCTCTCTATCCTGAGCGATCTCTGGCCATGTTAGCCCCGCGAACAGGATCAGATCGTCACGCCACCTTCGCCGTGGTCGACCTCTACGGCGCTGTCCTTCCTCAGGCGTCCAGTGTGTTACCATCTTTGCCCATCTCTCCGGGTGCATCCGTGCTACGTGGCCTGCCCACTCCCACTTTAGCCTGGACACGTATTTTTCCTTTTTTCACGTGGTCATAAAATTACGGAGATATACGAGTTAGTTGAAATAGCGCATGACGTCACGTGTAGGTATTTTTTATACCTACTTTTGACGTAGTAAGCCCCCACTCTCCAACTTTAATGAGTTTTAACTAAGTATTTTTTTGATATTATGATAAAACAAAAAACACGTGTCTAATATTTTTGTATTACCTGTCTGACGGACAAAATAGAATTTCGTTTTCTTTACCCAGTCTTCACCCCTATTAGCAACAGCGAATTTCTATTAAATATTTTGAAAATAACGCCTTGTAGGTCTTATTGTCCCAAGCGCGACTGCTTCGTTCGGTTCATGCATTTCATTACGTATTTGTTAAATGATCGTTGATTTGACTAATTAAAGGCGGAAACACACTTACGTGTCGTGGCGTGTCGTGACGCAATCGGTTTCATACATTTAATATGGTTAGGGACATATTTGCATGGCGTGTCGTGTCGCAACTATGTATGAAACCGTGAAATGTGTTTATATCCTCGTTGGTTTAGTGATCCTGGAGTCGTCTCAGGGGCAAATTATTATTGGGCTTTCCATCAGAAATTTCTCAGTAGCGGTCACGAATCCTGGATTTGTGCCCGGTTGGTAACAATAGGCTCGCATTCTCTTATATTTGACTTAAACATAACTGGCTAAATGTGGATGTACTATGACATACACCTCTCCCTTCAAAATGGTTGAGTTGAATGATGGCTGATACATGCGTCTGTTCGTGAACGGGCGCTGTCAGTTGTGACTGGTCATCTCTTAGCTGCCACGGTTTATTTTAATTACTTTATTTTTAATTACTGATTTAATCTTTTACTTTGGACGCTCTTAACTTGCCCGTATTTCTACATTGTTCTCACATATTTGTAATTCTTAAGATGAATGATGTAACCAAGATTTTGTAACATATTTTGATTGAAAAGAGTGTCCATGGAGTTTCTTGCCCGTTCTTCTCCATAGAGATCTACGCTACGGAATGGGCAACTACAGTACTTTCATAAGTTATTATGCCTTGTGACTGGGACTGTAGCTTCACGTTTTATTTTGTATTTTTTTTTTACTTTCAAAAGTGCCTGTTATTGGTCTAATTGAAATAAATGGTTTGACTTTGACTTTGACTTACCGACCGGCGATTACAGGTGTGTTGTTATATGACTAATATTTAAAAAATATCGATTTATAGATATAATTTACTTTAAACTGTCAACACATAATATATTACACAGCTCTTGTACAACACTGCCAATTCTGTGGGTAATTCGACAGTCTTATACAAAATATTAAGTATGAACTACTTATGTTAGTTACTAGCTGACCCGCAAAACTTCGTCTGCGTCACATTAAAAAAACTCAATCATGATTCGAATGACATGTGCGCCATCTATTATCAAAAGAACGTTATTGTTGTTTTCCTCGGGAACAGCACTTTTTTCGGAATTAAAGGTAGCTGATATCGGATTCTGTAAACCTAACAACGTATTTGCAGAATTTCAAGGTTATCAGTTCGGTGGTTAGGATTCGTGTCGATCCGAGAGAAAAAATAACCTTGTAATAGTAATGCTAATGTGTCGTCCTCGACTAGGAAATTACTGCCCCTTATCTCACAGCAGATAAGTAGGTAATAGACAGTTCTATCGATATCCAGTTTTATACTCAATACTCAATACTTTATTGCATTCCATAATGTGTACATGTAACAGTTGGTATGTTAAAACATTGAATCAATTATGGTCCCTGTCGGGCACAGCAAAGTTAATTTTCAATAGGAGAGAGGATGAAGGCGTTTTTTGTTAGGAAAAACGTAAATAATTATTAAATTAAAATAGTATCATTAAAATAGTTACATTATTTGCTTGATTAGTTACTTGATTACTAACTCGAGTACTGACTTTGATACACAACAAGCCATCAGGTTCAGCATGGACATCACACGTATCAGACCGGTAGGTACACTAACGGTGTTTTTATCCGGGATTTACATTATGTGTTTCTGCTTAATGCGAATAGGATGCGGTAGTTCTTCGGAAATATCAAATTATAAGAATTGAGGTAGATTCGTTTCTGAAGTTTTAAAGTCCTACCTGGTGGCGTACCATGACGTCTTAAAACATTATCGTTCCATTCTTATTCCAGAGTGAAAAAGAGACGGAGCTATACAGGTCATCTAGCTCCATCTCTTTCCCACTCTGGAATAGGAATGGAACAATAATGTTTTAAGCATCATAGTAACCCCCCTGTTCTTCAAATTGACTTTCCGTCCATTGGTAAGTTTTATAATAATACTAGCTGTGCCCGCGATTTCGTCCGCGTGGAATTAGATTTTTTCTAAAAAAGTACTAGCCTCGTTACTCCTTATTACATCAGATATCTGTCAGTAAAAATCCTGTCAAAATCGGTCCAGCCGTTCCAGAGATTAGCCGGAACATACAGACAGACCGACAGACAGACAGCCAGACAAAAATTGTAAAAAGCCGTTATTTTAATATTACAAACAGACACTTCAATTTTATTTATTTGTATACACCGTGTAAATCACCTCATCACGAAGTCGAAACCAAGGAATGTTGTCGAGCCAAGGACGGAAGGTTGTCGATCCCGCCGTTCCAGAGATAAGCCCGAACAAACAGACAGACAAAAATTGAAAAAAAAAATATTTTGGTAAATGAACCCTACATACATTAATATGCATGTAGTAAAAAGCGGTTGTTTTAATATTACAAACAGACACTTCAATTTTATTTATTTGTATAGATGTAAAGATACAGAAAACTATTTGATGAAGCTGTCATTTGTAGATCTTTGACAATCGTTATAGGTAGTCAGTGGCCCGAAAGTCTCACAACCAGTCTTGCCAAAAGATATCGAATACTTAGTACCAAGTGGTTTGTTAGAGGTTGGATAGGCAGTCGCTCCATGTAAAATGCTGGTATTCAGCTGTATCCAGTTAGACTGGAAGCCGACCCAAACTTAAGTAGGTAGTAGGGAAAGTATTGTTCTGAATACACAAATTAAAAAATACTAGGATGTTTACTTTTTTCCAATATAAGTGAAATGCAAAAAAAACCGTGATGTTAATCTTGACATGTACAGTCACGAACAATAATATGTTTACACTTAGCAAAACTAAAAAGTGATTTGCTCGTATAACTACGGTTTCTACGTTGAGATAAGACCTATTTCGCAATAGTATGGCTTCCAAAATTCCATGTTCGTGAAAACGTAAAACCTTAATCAATACAGTAGGAGAAAATCACTTTTAAAAGTTGCTGCGTGTATAAATAATTATATTATTGTTATACGTGACTGTACGAGTAGGTGATGTAGGTAAGCATAAACCGACAATGTTATATTAGAAAATTATCACTATAGGAATGCAGGTCTTTGATATTCGACCCAACGCGTTTGAGGAAACGTGTGCAAAATAAAGATCAGTAAATAAAAAACCCTGGTGCATTTTTGAATACGAAGGAAGTTTATTTGACCAATAACAGACAAATATTTCGTAATCAATCATAATTTCTTCGTTTAACATTTCCGAACAGTTTTCATTATTAGATGAAATAGTGCGATACGATAATATTTTGCGTGATATGAATTTGATAGTAATAATATTATTATTAGTCTCAAATGTGCATTCGATTAAATTTAGAAGATATGAAATCCGTAATTTGTAAATATCTGGCAAAACAGTTATTATATGTATTTATATGCTATTTTAATATAGAAATATTAGGTAACATCAGAAAAGATTTTATTATTTGTATATTAAATTCTCATAATATGAATAATAGAAAATATGAATACATTTCTTAGGACTAGTTTAAGGATCACAAATTCAACACTCACACCTAATAGTCAAATATAAAGGACATATGAATAAAATACATTTGAATAAACATTATGAATATAGCTGCTCATATTTATATAATTTAATTTAAGTAGGTACAATATGCATTAAACATGGTCGTTTGGTAGATAATATTGATAAAAATCTTAAACAAAATAATTATACTTTAGATAATTTCTCTAATAAAATAATTTTAAGTAAAAGATATATTTTAAATCTAAAGCATTAACGATTATAATAGAACTTAAATTAAGATTATTTACATTGATAGCATAAAATAACTTTACCATAATCTGTACAAAATTTGGCAAAAAAGGCATTACAACATAGAGTTATTGTTGTAATAGAGATTTATCAACGAAAAAAACAATTTTAAAAATATTTACCAACTAACTAGACTAGTTAAAATTTTATATGATACTCTACTAACCAAATATGTTTTAAATTTTTGTTAGCAACAAGTGGACAATATATAATAATTGGAATAAAATTACATCTAAATACTATGTAATTGGTAAATTCTTATAATTCTGAAATGTTTCGAAGTCAATCGATACAATTCAACGATAAATGAAGCATTTAAAGTGGAAGTTATCAGATGGTAATGCGTTTTGTGCGTTATTTAAATATTAAAACACCCTGCATGGAATTCAATTTTATAAAATATATAAACATTTCAGCTGCCTCTGAACGTAAGCGTACAAAAATAATAATACCGAAATGGAATGTAACTCTGGTGTAGCTAGTGAAAACTATGTACAACAAATTCAAGACCCATTACACGCACAACATGAACAACTTATGTTTGACAAAAGCCAAAGTAAAGTAATTGACTCATTCGAACCTGAAATATCAGCAATATAAATTGACGATGCTAAAAATCTATGCGACTTTTAAAGCTGTTATATTTTATATTGCCGATGAAGTTGAAGTGGTTGAAGCATTTGATTCGTTTATTGATGTAAGGATGTAATATGTAGCAGTTGTTAGGCTAGGTGAGCGTGGAGGAGCTATGGTGAAAGCGGGAGGACCGGCGTCATGGCTGTGCGGCCACGCGGTTCCTGCGAGCTGACTCTCGGGACGCGGAGTGGACCTCGGCGGTGCGCAGTGTGATGCCGAAGATATCCTCGTGATAGCGGTTCTCCTCCTATGTGAGAATAACATAAATAACGTTGAAATAAAATAAAATTTGAAGAATTAAAGAATATCAGCTTACATAACTGTACCAATACTAATCGAAGTACATACTAATCGGAATGTAAATGAGGCAACTGATTACTATTGCAAGTATGTTGAGGAAAATGTTCTCGATGAAAACAATGATATGTTGACAAACCTTGAGCATATACATGAAGTTTTGCACTTGCTCGTCAGTCATGTTGCCGTGTTTCTTAATAATGCCTTTTAGCTTCTGGTGGACGTCTTCAGCCATCTTACAATCGCCACAGACATAGAAATGTGCTCCACGGTTAATCAGCAAATCTTGAATCTCAGGTCCTTCTTGCTCTGCCAAGTCTTGAACGTACATCTGAAAGAAACCACTATTAATACCCCAATTCTGTTTTATGATGCTTGTAATAGTAACTGTTTTTTAACATTATACCTTAGGAATGTTCTTCTCCCTAGACAAAGCCAGGAAAACTTTGGAAAGAACGCCATCCTTCACGGCAAGCTGCTTCTCTTCGCGATACAAGTCCATACTATTCGTCCGACATCCGAAGAACAGCCAAACCGGCCCAGCAGTTGGACGTTTGCGAGTATTGAGTTGAGCTCGGCGGTGATGCCAGAAACCACGGAATGGAGCAATACCAGTTCCAGGACCTATTAGTATCAGAGGAACTGACAAGTCTTGAGGAAGGTGGAAGTTCGGAGCGCTAGAAAGGAAAATGAAAAATGTAAAGGACAATGCATATCGGGGTCAATAAATTGTTTAAAACATGAAAATCTTCCAAATACCTTCTGATGAACAGATAAACTTCATCGCCCGGCTTACGGTCCATGAGATAATTTGAGCAAACACCATAATGGAGAGGTCCTTCGCCATCTGTTTGAATATTATGACATCATTGTTTTACTACAACTAACCGCATCATAAATAGAAAATCATAAATCGAACACTGAATAACCTTTTTGATGTCGCTACTACAGCCGACCCATCTATCAGATTGTTTGGAACGGATGTCGTTTAACTTAAAATTAGATCATATTGTAAACTGGATTTCAATGGAATCAGCGATGTCAGTGTGGGAATGAGCAGTAATAAACTATGAGACACACTGTTTACAGTAAAGGTTAAAATTAAATTTTACGTGTACTAACCTTGAGTTCGGTATTGTACGACGGCCACGGTCAGGTGAAGATGTTTTGGATGAGCTATAGGAGATGACGAGATGGAGTAGAATCTTGGCTGTAAAGGTGAGAGGAGTGCAGCGAGCAATGATGCACTCGGTCTAGCCGAAGAGAATTGTTCCAGTACTTCAGAGACAGTCGGGAAATAGAAGTGTCGCCAGTCTTCATAGGCTCCTGGCTCCTAAGTAAAAGAATCGCAATGAAAAAAATACTTTAGAGCGTTATCATAAATATTTATTGGTTGTTATAATACTCACTGTAGCAAGAGAGTTAAGTTGATTGCGTTCGTCTTCATTTTCACACGTGGTTGCTAAATATTGCAGTAAGATTGTGGTAGGCGGTGTAGTGATGTCCAAGAAGCGTGTAAAGAGCTCTCGCACGCTCATCACTGGGAGTCTCTCATGTGGCTCCCATGATTTCACTGGACCTGTAACAAATTTCTTATATCACAATAGGAATTTCTCACTAAAGAAATAAAATGGTTCATTAAGATATACTTTATCTTCTTTCTTACCGCTTGATGTATGTGTTTCCTTCATAAGTTGCAATTGTAAAGGCTGATCATAATCATCAACGTCCTTCAATCTAAACAATATGCTATCCACGAGCTCCTTGCGATTGCACGCAATTATTCCAACGTGATCTCCTGGATCATATTTAATCTCTTCCTAAAAATTAGTTATTGTATTTAAAATATTTGCTTTAACACCCGTAATGCATCTGAATGAGAATTGACAAATTTGTTATTTACCTTTGGTTCCATATCAATAAATATAGTAGATCTTTCAGAAGAACCATGGCCCAAGTCCTTGTTAGCTTTGACGACGCATTGTATAAATTTTTTGTTGAGAGCGGATTTTAAAGCAACTTGCAGAGTTGGTGCGCTAACTTCGGGTGGCGCGAAGCGTACTGTTTCTTCACTAAGAGCAACTGTTCCTAGCGCTTTTTTAGCTTCTTGCAGTGTTTCGTCATCATCCAAACAGAAAGTCTCACATGAAACCTGTTGGATATTATTATTGTTTTAAGCAAATAATCCGTAGGCAAGGTCATTATAAATAAGATAATTAGTTATAAATATGTTAGTCCAGTAACTTTATCCATTAGTGTTTGCATCAAATCCGGTAGTTCTGATTTTTTGCAGACTTGTTTATGATGTTTACCTAGTGAACAATCCAAGTTTTTAACCTCGAGAAGGACTACCCGATTTGACGCAAAATACCCAGTACTTTCAGGCGACAAGCTTACTGGACTGTGTATCTTATTAAATGGATTAGCAACACATCATCAATTATGTTTTTCATCCATAGTTCCCGATTATTCCCCTAGTCAGTGATTGATGATCTTAAATTATCTTTCAAATAAATACCACAGTAAGCAGTATATTTTAGATCATGATAATCTTACACAATAGTACACAAATCACAACATAATCACTCAATTCCCCCATGACCAACAAATTGTAGACTGTAGAGGCGGTACAAATTCGTCACGAGTAATTTTCAACTTACGTTAAAGACGCCGGAGGCCCACTTCCGGAAGGCCTGGTCCTGGCCGCACATTTCATCACCGGTAGCGAGATCGTGGATTCGTTCCCCGCCTAGGTCACCCAATAACTTGTCCACGTATTTGCCAAAGTTACAGAAATTCGGGTACGCGCTCGAACCCAGAGCGAATACCGCGAAACGAACGTTACTTAGTGGACCGAAACTGTCTATAGATGTGGCATCTGTTGTACTGCCTGTTGAATAAAAAATAGAGTTTATTTTTTAATCGTTGCGAAGGTGAATGATTATGGATTTTAAACTTGTGTTTAGTATTCTCTTGTCTTTATTACCTTTCAACGATTCCAATCGGTTCAACTTCTTTGGATTACCAGACCATCTTTGTAATTCGACTTGGCTGTTAGCTTTTATGAACGATTTTGGTGTTAGCATTTGGTTCCTGTAAGTAATTTCCAACATTATAATTACCGTAGCTTGTATCAATATTACCTAATGTAACCTACCATGTTGACAAATCTTACCCGGAGCCTTCTTCACCAACTTGATCAGCATACAAAAGCTCGCACAGATGTTCACCAAACGCCTGATAAGAATCATTTGTTAGAAAATACCCCTGACTTTCCATTCTCTCAAGCTATAAATTCTTATTTTATTCAGAAATACTTACAACACCATTTTCAGGAGGATCTCCATTGCCAAATGTCGAGGTCACGACCAGCAGCAGAGCTTCATGCTCAATCGATGTTATATCGTAATCAGCCATGCAGTGTACCTAAAATGCGTCCAAATTGTAAGTGCTAATGTCCTATAGTTCTTAGAAATATCGTTGCTTGCTTCAAATAACTTAGTTCAAGAGTTCGATTCAAAATAAATCGTGACTTGTTGCTGATACATACTTGAGCATTGAAGGCATGTCCAAATATGACTCCTAATTCCTTGGCAAACTGTTCAGATTTGCCTGTTTCGGTTGCATAAAGGACAGTAGCTTTGATCCTCTTGGACAAGGCGCGTCCAAATAGTTTTGAGGTAAACTTGACAGCCCGAGCTATTTGCTTGAAGTGGAATTTCCTATTGATTGGTCTCTTGCCCGTTATTGGTTTGGATTTCTGCCACTGATGCGTCTTCCATGCGGGTTCCTGGTGGCATATGGCTTGTTTTACAAGAAATGTTTTATTTAAATAAAATTATAAAACTACCCCGTGGTCTCTTGGTCAGAGGCGTAACTCGTTCAAAACCAAATTATTTAATTTTTCCATCAGAAATTTCTCATTAGTAGTTTGGAAGTTCGTGATGTGGCACCCCTGCGCCTCGAAAAATACGTTAAGACGTTGGGGCTGCACCTAGCCCCCTCCCGTTGAGAGAGACAGAGAGCGGTGAAAAATAGAGAGTGAGAGAAAAACTGTCTTGTGTACAATAAGTAATATCTGCTGCGTACTTGGATAGTCTCTGCTTATACTTGCTGCCATCATCATAATTTAAGCGGGAAAATATTGATTATGTAACTGTACAGGGTCAAAATAACTTAAATAATAAACCTTCCCTTATAACTTTTTTCGTTAACGAATCATTATTTTAGGTCCATTTATTTTAAATATAGAAAATAAGTCAAGTTACTGACCTGATACTCGTAAGAAGGTTTCAAATAGTACAGAGCCATCTCTTGGTGGAAGACAGGAGTAATTGAAGACGACATCGGAGGCACAATCCAGATCCAATCTGCAGGACAGCCGGACCTGTTGATATGCGTAACTCTTTACTTTATTGTACTACTGGCTTCTTCCCGCGGCTACACTCGCGTTATTTTTGGAAAATATTCCACGGGAACTTCTTGTATGTAGCCTATAATATGACATGTAGGCCTTATGTAGCTTCCCATATAAGTGAAAGAATTTTGAGTATCGGATCAGTACTTCCGAAGACTAAATGTCTTCGGAACTACTGATCCGATACTCAAAATTATAACTTAAAAACATACACATTTTTACCTCTTTATAATATTAGTATACGAGTAAATTTGGCTTGGTTTAATTGTGTTTTGTGGAAACATGATGGTAATGAGAATGACAAAGATACTGGCCAAATGATTTAGGCGTGCGTGACAAAACAATCGTGACTTCCTTGAACAAATTGAAATGTATTGTCAGTTCCGCGTCGAGGTAAACTCTTCCTTCTAGATTGTGTTTTGATAAAATAAATCCCTTTTACTGGTTTACTTTCAAGTTATGTTGTATTTGTTGCAATATATAATGTATAAACAGAGCCTTCACGTAGTCGGCAACCAAGCATTCTGTACATCACATTAGGTAACCCTACGCAAAAATTATTGCTGGGAAACGACTTTTTTTTAGGGGAGAAAAATCACGTTTTACGGTAAAACTCAATGTAACGCACTCAAAACACTGTTGATGGATGCACTGACTAGTAAACAGAACATGAGCATTTAAATTAAATTGCTAACCTTAAAACCTCGAACTTTTTTTTTCAAACGTGTGATAACGTTGGATCTTTGACCTCCACTATCTCCGTAACTAGTAAGTATGGTCCAGGGCCCAGATATGGTCCAGAACAAAAAAAAAACACAGTATTGGGGAAATAAAGTGCCCTTCGGCTTCGTTAACCATTGATTCACACCCTTTAAAGCATGCGCAGTATCTTAGGTGTTTAAAATAACAGATCACACCCCGAACACTACACTGCGCATCAAAACGCAAATTAATGAGGTAGCTCAAAAGGCTGCTTAACTTAAATGGGAATAAGCAGGTCATATCTGTCGAGGTTGCGGCAGACCACGAAGGAGAAGACTTGGATGTCTTCGTTGAAAATTGGAAAGAGGTAGCGGAGATCGTGACCACCGGGAGGAATGGAGGCCTTTGCCCAGCAGTACTGGCTAACAATAAATAATATATGGAGCATATTCTTAGCAATAGGACCGCTGAACAAATTTAAATATCATGTCCGTATGACAACTTGTTAACAATTGATGCAAGAGGGCCATAAACGCAGCAATTAGGTTTGCGTTTAAGGCTACATTTTGTGTGGCAGGAAAAGGCGAAAACAATACTTCTGAATTTGAATACCTATCATATTAAACGATCAAGTTCTTATGTGACGTCTGAAATAACATATAAATGACGCAAATTATATTTTATTGCTGTTAAGATAAAATAAGGTTTTAGGTTTTCTGAGAAAATTGGTCAAATCTGTATCGACGTAGATTAAATTAATTATTCACTGAGAAACTGCAGAGTAGCGGTGGCCCTGTGGTGGCACCCCCGGCTAACGAGCAGTAAGCCGTGGGTTCGAACCCAGGCAGGCGCATTACTTTGTGTAATTAGTTCATCACCGTTGCTCTCTAAAACGGTGAAGAAAAACATCGTGACTTCGTGAGGAAACCGGCTTGTCCTAGAACTAAAAATTCGAAGACATGTGACATCTACCAACTCGCACTGTGTTCGTGTGGTGGATTACAGCCCACTCCCTCTCATAGAGAGGAGGCTTGTGTCCTAGCAGTGGGAACATTATAGGCTGATGATGATGATGAATTCACTGAGTGATATTTTAAATTGGTTGTGTACCGAGTGCAAGCCGGTATTGTGATTTACATAACGTGTCGATCGTTTGTTTAGATTAAAATAATAATGTACTACCCACATAAGAACTATGATTGGAATGTGCTTCATTAAAATGTAGATAATTTTTAATTAATGATACTACTATTGTATGTGTAAGGAAAAACATGTTTTTGAAGCATTGTGTGAAATATTAACACCAAAAATAATAAATAACTCTTTGGTACTTTAATTAAATAGAAAACTATTGTCTTGAGCCAATATAATATGACTTCCTTCCTCCTTCATGAAAACCCCTGCTAAATTAGGGTTCCCAAATCCGTATGTAAGTTTCGAAGAACATTCCGTGCATTTGAAGAAAATTCCGAACTCTTTTTTCCTTTGAATGTGCAGTACAATTTCATTTTGCGATTGTTTTACAGCGATATATTAATAGGAAAGGTTTATTCCAGATTTTTGCCGGCTGATACTGCTCAACCCAATGTTGATTTCATTTAACCATAGATAGATAACCATACTGCGAGTTACATAAAAGATAACCATGCGCTTCAAAAGCGAGAGCAATATTTTCAAATGCGTCTATTTCAGAAAATATGTTAGGTAGATTTTTAATAATTTGATCGTTTTAAAGGTTTACTATTAAAGTTAAAATAAAAGTACGATAATATTATAGTCAGTGCTATTATAAGTTATTTATCCCTAAATGAGTAGACCTCTAAAAAAAATAACAAAAATCAACAGTTTTTCTGGTTATGGGACTAATTCTCCGATATTATTATAAAAATCAACAGTTTTTTCTTACTATCTAGTCATTTTTAATACAATCAGTATGAAAATAATAATCATCATCATACTAAATAGGTTTATAGACAGTCATGACAAACGTCATTCTTGTGCTCGCCTCTCGAGCGCTTAAACTCTTCATGGCTACTAAAGTATTGTATTTACCGCATAGAAACAGCCGTCCCGTGGTAGAGTAGACCGACGTCTGAGTTGGTTGAAATATATAAGTTGATACATGCACGGAATAAAAAACGATGGCGATATATTGTTTTCACTTCAGTAGCTCAAACATGTAGGTTTTGCTGCCTGAAATCAGTGAGCAAAATGCGATTTTGCTCACTGAGTGAGACAAAGTAAGTTTTAATTATTTTTTTCAGAAAGCCCCGAATATTTTATTCAGCCTTGGGTTAATCATACAATTCGAAACATTCACACTCTATCTCTTTCCCGCCCATTAGAAAGAGAGAGAGACAAGACCAGCCCTTTCGAAGTTCCGTTTTTGAATTCGAACACGTTTGGAATTTCGTACTAACTAAAGAGATTTTGCAAAAATATCTTTTAATGTAATTTATTGAATTTTTAACTTATTATTGTATTTAAACGAAAATAAGTATTTACTGCAAATAAAACTGATATGTAACCTGTAAATATTTATTTCTAGTTTCGATAATGTTACGTAATATATTTTGAATAATAAAATATCATGGGTGCTATTTCCGAACACGCCTTAATTTAAATAAAAGAGCGGGAAAAAAAATCGTGGCTGGCGTAAAGAGTTGAATAAGTTAAAAATATTAAAATAATCGTAAAATGTGAGTGAAACTAGCGACGAGAACAGTATTGTAACACCGGAAGAGTTAAAACAACAAGACAGTTATTAATACAGAATTAAGTTTCCTACCTGAGAAGTCTCGCAAGAAATATCTGAAAGCATACCATGTCTTCAACGAGACTTACAAAGGGCGCAAGCTGTTTTTCGGAGACGGTGTTGCTATCTTATTTTTTAGATTTATCACAGACGAGGTCATCATCTATAATGTTAATTATTTTGATTCACAATAAATAGTTATTTCCATCAATTCCTGTTTATTATTTTATCTCCTAAAGTGTGAAAAGTTATGTGTGTTACACGAGAGCAAAGTTTTTTGCATCTCGTGTCTTTGAATCCCTCGCCACGCTCAGGATTCAGCTTTAGAATCACTCGCTACGCTCGTGATTCAATCGTAGAATCCTTCGCTTGCTTACGATTCAAAATCAGCACTAGCAGCAAAAAACGACTTTGCTCTCTTGTTGCACAAATAACTATTTCGAGTGCGCCTTTGGGCCGTAGGTTATCTTTCAAGGGTTAAAAAAAAAATAGACTGTTCTAATTTTATCATTTAAGGAAATTGTGGTCGTATGGTAACCCCGTTTAAGACATTTTAGGACTTCAAACGAACAGATAAATATTTTTCCTCAACATCTAATTTGCAAAAGCCGCTCAGAATGCGAACAAACACGTCATATTCCTAATTTGTCTACCCATAAAAATACTTTCCCAATTTCGCGGTAAGATTAAAAACATCGTGACGTAGATAATTTTGATGCACCGCAGACGACCCTCAAAATTGTCACCTAAACTGTGTAACGTAATAATGTACCTGGGGCCGAACAAATTGAATTAGACTCGATTAGCTCACGAAATAATTTGGGAAATTTTCTGCTGCTTCCTTTTGTTACAGTGCACGCTGTATTTGTGGAAGTTAATTAAAGTTATGCTGTTTACATTAATTTATTATGATGTTGAATTTTATTAGGGTGCCTAGCTCACACGTATACAGTCAACAGCACCACCTGCCGACAACTATAGCTTCTTCTTCTAACGGTAGGAATACACCAAAACAGATTTTGTCGGCCGATGGCGGACAGAATTACTCGGACGAGTAACTCTGACGTCCATGTGTTCACACTGTTGACATTGGACGTTGCCGGTCTTCGGAGAATGAGATAGAGGAATTCGAAGAATTTCATTCAATTTGCACTGTAGGCAGACTCGCGGCTTGCCAGTCTCGCCAGTGGCGAGAAATTCCAGCAAGTTCGGACTCGTCGGTTGATCGGCGGTCATCGGGCGTCATCGGGCGTCTTCAGACGACAGCGGTTGAAGTAGTGTACGCGCTCCCTTTCGTTTACGTATGACCGGCCGAATTTGGCCGAAGACGCCCAAGTAAAGATCGGCCGATAACGGTTTTGGTGTGCGCCTACCGTAGCGTGTCGATGACAATTCAAATTTAGTCAGCACGAAATTTGGCGACGAGTTTGGCACTTTCAGTAGAGTTCATCAGCTACTTTGATGTGCAAACAAAAGGACAGGCAGACATGATATCAAGTGTTCCATCGTATGTGGGGAAACACCACATTTACAATCCAGGGCAGAGTCATCTATGAATCTCCACCTGAACAGGTTAAGAGCCATCAAGGTGTCCCCATATGTCACAAAATAAAAAAAGTTTGTATAGAAGTTAATTCTTGTTTAAGGCTTGTGTACCATTTAAGGGGTATTGGTACCACACAAAAGCAATACTGATCACTTTATAAGATAGTCGAACGCTAATTGACCATGCCATAAATTAGTTTCAATTTGCAGCGCTAGCAGCGCTGACAGTTGATAGCGTTAAATTAGCGCCAAGATTTATAAGTGGGTTTGTATTCGGTAGTAAATATCAACGTTATGTATTTATGCCCTTAGTTGAGATGTTATAACTTAAAAAAAAAGCCTTTGGTATTGTTTTACGTGCTAGCCGACCCACACCTGCTTCACCCGGTGATCGGTGATTTTGGTGTTTGGTTATGGCATTTATGGTGATTTTCCCTCATGGAGACTGGATTCGTGCCTGGTTGATGGCAATAGGCTCGCCCCTATTACATGACGCGCAGTAAGAAGTAGCTTATCCGTCCAGTGGATTAAACTGTGCGTTTATAGTCAGTCAAGACAAACGATTTTATGAGTATAAAAGCAAAATAGATAGATTTGTTTTACTTTAGATCGCTTAAGTTGTTGATTTGGAAAACCATCATTGTTCTAATAGACGATCATTTAACAATAAACTTAACTAAGTAAGCAAATGCATGAAACGTTCAGGAGAATCTATCTATTAATCAGATATTTTATTCTCTGTTCGAGACTATTTTCATTTTCTAGAAATTCTCTGATTGGACTGGAACAACCAAGTCGCTTTTGTTTCCCGACAGTCTATTCTATGAATTGGTTTCCAATTAAAATGTCTAGCCATATTTGGTCGGTTGTTAGCACTGTGGCAAGTCTATTGATTCTAGGACTACTTAAACAATACTATTATGGGTATAATTGAGTAGCAATTCTTCTTAAAGCTCTTGGTTTTTTTTTTGTAACACTAGCAAGTACTTGAGTCACCTCTAAATCTGGTAGGCAACGAGCTCCGTCATTTTCATCCCGACGTTCTCTTACCTGAACTTAACCGAAGCAAAAACTTAGTCCATTTATCGAAATCCTACTCGTCTACAGCAAAAACTGTAACAGTAGTCAAGGAGGATGATTCTACAATATCTCAGACACTGATAAATGTATGTTATGACGTCACTGGTACAGTCGCTTAGTAAAGTGAAGCTTTAAACCCAAACAATCACACGATAGTTCAAAACATTGATGTTTACATGTCCTTCTGACCACATGTCTAGGCTAATCGGTCCATCTGCAAGGCTCTAGTGTTGACAGCTTAATGACCGAGCGGGTCTGGTTGTGATTAAGTCTAGTTTTCTCATCCGCAATCTGTTTACTACAAGCGGGCGCGACAATGTCGAAACTTTAATCGATTTTGTTGTAAAATTTGCTTTACTTTAAAGCGTCAGGAGTGTTTCTTTTTATCATAGTCAGTGTGTCACGCTTTTTGCACGTACAAAATCGATTTAAAATGATCATGGTCATCATCGGCCTTGTCTGTTCACAATTGTCTGACTGATTGTAGACTGCCTATATGGTCTCCACAGCCCAATTACACTGGGTAATACAATACCCGTTATTGGATTTTTGGACTCCTTTCTATCTGTACTACTAGCAGTGATCTCCAAATGACAACCGGGATCAACGGCTCAATAATGATTATTTTATCACAAAAAATAAGCTGTGCAATAAGAAAATACCATACATGACTCACACAACATGCTAATTAAAAGAAGGTTAGTATTTTTCACACATTCAATCAATGCTTGACGAAATATTAGCCATGAAATAACGCCATTTGTCGATTGTTTATGTCACAGATCCGGATGTTTTTGGTCCATAACGACATCACATTAATGTTGTTATTATCTATGTTTATTCCACGCAGCTTTTGGACACAGAGCCAACCACGACGGTCGGAAATGGACAATTAACTAACTTGTCACATAAACAGGTGAAAAAATGTTTTATCGCAAGCAATTACGTTAATGTCTGACATTTTTCAGTGCACTCGTAAAGTCACTTTATTTTTCATGTCACCTATTCTTTATTAATTATTAGTATCACATAAAATACGAGCATTGACTTTTGTGATTAACTGAACTAATATTTGGCAGATGTTGATAGTGACTTTATAAATTGTTCTACTATTGTATTAGTACAGGAGATTTTAATTGTGTCAATTAAAATGCTTGACCTTTCTTAATTGACACAGCAATTAAAATCTTTCGTTAAGTATGATAACTGTTACAGATGATAAACAATGATATAGTAACAGATTGTCATTCTAGGGGCACCTATCAAAATTGTGTTTAGTCATTACAGTTCATAATTGCTTACCTCAATCTGTTCTCATTATCCAGATGCTTGATGAAGCTTTCAGAAGCAGTATGGTGGTCAACAATGGTAGCATTGTGCTGTTGGAAACTGTGAAGCACAGCAACGTTGCATTCCACGAGAGCTTTGTCCTTCCAAAGATTTACTGGAGTCCTTGTGTCCAAGCCCATTTTCTGAGCTACTTTCTGCGGGATAAAAAAGAAGCATCACCTTCTGAATTCATATAAACTCAACAACATTTAAATAACTTAACATAAAATAGCAATACACTACGCTTCACGCCTGTAATCCCCGAAGAGTTAGGCAAAGGTGTACTTAATAGGGGCGAGCCTATTGCTGTCAACCGGGCTTAAATCCAGACTCCGTGTCTGCTACTGAGAAATACCTGATGGCGAAACCCAATAACAATTTGCCGGATCCGGACATTGAACCTAGGAACACTAGATCAACAAGACAGTCAGATAAACCTAAAAATGTACAGGATTTAATTTTTGAAATCTTTTTTTGTCGAGCATATTCCTTTAAATCCATGTCCTAGGTAGTAGCACATTCCAATGAAAATCGGGCATCCAGTCGGAAATGACAAAAGATATAACCAACTGCCATATCAAAGCGTTTACGACCCTTTAATTTGAGCGTACAAGCATAATCACTAAAACAAAACATTACGAGATCGACTCCCCGTAATTAGTCGTCAATCATCCAACCAAACGTTTCAACCACAGTCCACATACGACTGGCAATGTTCGCGGTTTGCTATACTAAAGGTGGGTACATATTTGAGTATTTACTTGAAAGGCACTTTCTACACGGAAGAGAGTATTACCTACGGCCTTTAACAGATACAATAATGTTACCAAATCATACTGTAACCTTTTATATGTGTTAATATGTGTAACTGAAATAATCAATTACAGCTTTAGTACGCTGCGTTTACCTGTTACACTTATAAACACTGTTAACACTTTTATATCTGTTACAGATATGTTACGGTTGAAAACACATTTAAAAGTGTTACATATTTGTCTGTTACCAAATCAACATGTAACACTTATAATTCTGTAACCTTGAAGGTGTTTTTAAGTTCCTGGACATTACGGCGACACTATTGCTGCGACTCTCTCGAGAGATGACGCCTCCTAGATCAGCGAGCCGCTCTAAAGTTACCCTTTAATGTATTGAAGGAGTTTGTGATCTAAACACGACACTCGAAGTTTTAAATTGAAACCTAATAAATTTATCGAGTGCGAGTGAATCTATGTAGCACTAGCTGACTCGCACAACTTTGGGTCTGCGTTAGCAACATTTTTCATTGATGCTCTGCTCCTTATGGTCGTAACGCGATGTTATATAGCCTATACGTTCCTCGATAAATGGAATAACTAACATTAAAAAAAATCGAACCAGTAGTTACCGACATTAGTGCGATCAACCAAACAAACTTTTTAGCTTTACAATATTAGTTTAGATTTAATCGAACAAAAAGACAAGACGCGCGTATTGCCTTCTTGTGAGATCCAAAAAAGATAGAGTATGTTACAAGTAGATATTCAAAGGCAGTTCATCGAACAACCCATCAAGCCTTTGCAGTAAACGTTACGTTACATTGAAATGCTGTTTCAAAACAAGCCTCTGCTTTCATTCGAATGAAATATTTAAGTCTGTACACACCTTTACATAAACGTTAAGCAACGTCAAAAATCTTGTGTACAAATTATTGTTGTAAAGAATGATTCATTGCGATGTATATTGTTATAGTTCGGTAGCTAGTTAAAAGGTTAATTTTAGATCGATTAACATCAACGTTTCGTGGAAATTGTTACGGAATATGCTCGAGATGATGGCATTGTTATGACGTACAGGGAATCCCACGTGCTTATTATTGTGTTGCCAATTTTAGACATGAACACGATCAAGGTATTTACATGGTGGATTTTAGTGGGACCAGACAGTAGAAGATGACGTCAAAAACTGCAACAGTTAAAGGGGACTCTAGCCTCGAGGAATTTGAAGAATAGGTATTTGAAGAAACTGTTGCCATCGCGCTGCGCCCAATCGGCTTGATCGGGCCGATCCGGCCGATCGGGCGCAGCGCGAACCGGCCCGTAAAGTGCGAAAGGGACAAGTGCAGCTCAGGCTGATTTTACCTACAAAAATCTTGACCAAAAGACGTTTTGTATTCCGCTGTTTTCTTCTTCAAAACTAAACTGATCTAAATAATTCTTATATCAAAATTTAGAGGAAAAGTGTATCTATGCTTCTATTATTTTCTATTTTAACTTATCTAATTTGTCTGATAGTCGTCTGAACTTGGCAGTAAAAACGGTTTATTTTGGGGTTTTTGGATTGTCATAATTCTTTTAGTGATTATGTTTTGAAAAAAAGGAAATGATAGGGGCATGTATTAATAATCACTGCTCTAGACGCATTCACGAAGAAAACAGCGGAATACGTTTGTATGGAGAAAAACCCAGTAGAGTCCCCTCTTAAAATAACTGCCCTTACTCACACGAAAATTCACACTGGATTTCTATTAATATTCGGAACATTAATCGGGTTTGTAAACCGGTAAAAGCACAACAACAAATAAACAATGCTCCAAGCTTTCCTGCACTTAGCTCAAGTTGCTACTAGAGTACTCGGTCTCTCGAGACGTAATTGCTACCAAGACGTTTTAATAATGTATGAAAAAACTGTTATGTTTTGTTGTACGTTCCGTTCTAACTGTGTATTGCTTTGATATGGGTAAGAAAAATAATCGTAAACACTAGAAAACAAATTGGGTAGGTTTTTGACTTTGCTCAATCAACTCGGCCTATTGGAGATGTCTGCTAGACAGGCCTCTTCCGAGCTGCGCCATTAATACAGGAGACTGGGACAGACTGGATGCAAAAGGGGGCCTCTTTTGGTCAGCTTTATTTTATGGATCACCCCCAGTGAGCCCCCTACGCTTTCCGATACGTGGTCCCTACAACAGGACTACTTTTCCTAGCTTGATGGAATGACGACCATCAAAAATGAAATGACACAAAGGCCAAAATCGGCTAGGGCATACTGGATACAGAAGGTGGAAAACTGGGTTGCAAATTAGAAGAGGCTCATATCCAGCTGTGATTTGCAGTATGAGGATATAGGTTTACAAATAATCATTTCATTTTTAACCAACTATCAAAGATCTTACCTCCATCATATTAAGCCTGTTTACATCGCAGAAGTTTCTGCAGCCTATCTCAGTGCTCATGTACCACCCGTTGAAGGCGTTGGCTGTGAACTCGATGCCTCCGCAGTCGAAGCGCATGTTGGCGACAGCTGGTAAGGCGTACCAACGGAGATTCAGATCTTCAAACCATTCGAACCTGTGGGAAGTAGTGAATGAGTTATTGTCTAGGTATTGTGTCCTGTTTTGTTGGTTAATTAATGGGATTGATAAAAGGCGCGAAAATTGTTTTGGGCCGACTTAATTTAGATAGCCATCGACACATTATGAAGAAAAATAAAATACACAGTAAAAATTCCGAAAAATCAATGTTTGGTGAAAAAGACAGTACAGTGCGAATTTAAGTAATTCTCTGTATCGTTGTAAACACGGAGCATGCCTAAAAGTTGGAAACATGATTACGAAAAAAAAAACTTTCTAGCGGAATTTTCAGTACGTTTGGTCAAAAGGAAAATTATTGACTCTAGTTTTCGCTGTTTTCGCCTAAAATATTCTTTGGGTTCCGATCCAACCAGATGTGTCTGAATACCAATATTTTATAAAGTGTCTGTCTCCTGACCTTCGCAACGCACTTGAAGCTATCGATATCTTGAGATTCGCGACAGATTTTTTGCCTGTAATATTTTTCCTACATGCTTATGTCATGAATACATATACAGGGTGTAACGGAAATGTTTTTTTTTTTTGCAAAAAAATTTTTATGTTGAGAATCATGTTCAGTTTGATGGTCTGTAGCACACCCTTAAGGATGTATATACCCTTTCCGTTACACCCTGTATAGCAATGCTTTAATATTTTTCAAGTCATTCATTGTTTAAGCAATATCACTGACGAATATAAAACGATCCATCACATTTCGTGGGCTAATTACGCAGGTTTTCATAGGTTTCTCAGCATTCAACTGAAAATGATTTCATCTGAATCAGTGTATGATAATTTTCCGTGAACTAATATGTGGGTGTAGCGATAATGTCAGTAATGGAAATTTTGTGTTTTTCGATAGTTGTTTTTATAGAAGCATGCTTTATTAAAAAACGTAATAACAGAAATTCACCCGTATTGTTCCTCAGTCAAAAATAAGCTGCAGAAATGCACTTTGTTTTTAGATAAATCCGTTCTCTGTTTTCAGTAAAAGCTTCATGAGAAACTTTTAAATGTACGAACGTGAAAGTACTAATGGTTTTGTATCGTGCTGGGTCTAGGATTATAGTGGCATTAGGAGCTTAATGACCCATATTCTTTAATTAACTTCAAGTGGAAACTGTGTGGGAAGTAAGTATTTTATTTTGTAAGAAAAAAACTTAATTTCCCGAGCACTAAAACGCGTGACAAAAATAATACTGAAATACAAGGAAAAGTTTTCTAAGAGCAAAACATTTGATGGCCGTAAACATCACACCTAATGGCAAATATTAAAATAAAAGAAAATGATGTCAGTCAAGGAATTACCGGACTCCATCACAATTTATTACACCTGTTTACGACACATTAACACCTGTTTACATTATAAGTAACAATATATTATTGAATAGGCTCAAGTTATAACCAATAAAAGAAGATTGGAGATCACTGGACCACAGTTTTACGATAGCAATCTGCGCCAAACGTTCATATGTTCCCAAGACCACTTCTCGACATTATATGCATTCCCAGACCTTTTTATGCTGGCATAAATTCCTGATGGAAAATAAGAAAGACGTGCGTTGCCGTGTATACATAGTTTTTGTCGTAAATCTGCGACCTTTCCGAAGGAATCGATTTTTTTTTTTTTGCTGCTAAAGAACAATGTTCAGATTTATAGTTAGGGAGTTGATTGGTTCCTTAGTTTCGTTTGTGGAAATATAGTAAGAATATCTTTCATTTTCTTTGCATTTTCCTCATATACAGGGCTATTTGTAAAACACCGGCAATCTCTCAGAACTATGTTACTAACATCATAATCAACAACTTTTGTTCTATGACTTTTCAAAATTCGTCATATTTTAGTTCATCAGATTTTCATACAAAAATAAATATATTTAAATTGAACGCTCTAAATGTTACGACTATGCTCCCCTCGCTATTGTACTATCGCTTTCTTTTGCTTTGCATAGACTTCGTAACATTAAGAGCGTTCAATTAAAATATTTTTATTTTGTATGAAAATCTGATGAACTCAAATATGATAATTTTTTAAAAGTCATAGAACAAAAATTGAGGATTATGATGTTAGTAACAAAGTCCTGAGAGGTTGTCGGTGTTTTACAAATAACCCTGTATTTCCCGTATCGATTTTTTTTTGCATACATAATGAATGTTTTCTGCTCTGAAAATGGTCAGTTAATACAATGTGCCTACATCGTCGGTTTCCGTGATAAGTTCTTCAGAATAATAAACACAAACTGCAGACTTACGGTGGGAAATGGGTCTGTTACTGATCGGAGCAGCGTGCTGACCTATCTTTCTAAATACATGGTAAACAAACAGCTCATGAATAGGGACTTTTAAAGTGCTATATTTGGTCATCTTTATATATCAAACAAACCGTTTGTAGTCCCTCCGGATTTTTGTTCTTAACTATTCCCCAAATGGTCCATTAGAAAAGCGATGTATCACATAAATAGTGTAGGGCTATATATATAGCCATAGCAAGTTCAAAGACGAAATTGTTTCAATGTATTTTCCTGATCCCATTTAAGTTTTACAAACTAGTCCTAAGGCTAAACGTTGTGTAAATTTAAATACGTCTATTGTTACTCAAAAGTATTTACATTGTTGTAAAGAGGGGATTGGAGGAATGTTCAAGTTCGTTGCGTCAAACTTGGGAATGTGGCACAAGTACAAATGAATCTTTTATACTTACGATTTATTAGGAAACAGTCTTTACTTTGCAGAATAATGTTTACTTTAATGAATTGTAACTTGTGAGGCATACCTACCAATATTTATATCATTTAATATTACAAAATACAGCTTAAAAAAAAAATTCTCTCGGGAGGAAAATCTACACGTTCGGTTAAGAACATATACACATAAGCACATCTTGGAAAAACAGATGTTTTTCGTACCCAAAGTAGAGAAAGTATTTCCCGCATCAATGCACAAATATTTGTCTGGTTATATTTGTTCCGTGTCTAAATGCGTGTGATGTGATTTGTGTATGCAAAAACATCCACGACGATGGGAATGAAATCGTAATGCGACGCAACGAGCATGAAACGTTCACTGGTTGACTCAGCAAATAAATGACGTGAAAAATTGTTAGAAGGTAAGTCGAATAAAAATGTCACTCACGTTCGTAATTATCCCAAAAAAAAAAGTGATAATTTTGGAAGTTATTTACGTAAACGTACCTAATATTACCTTGAAGCCTCAGCTGCGAATAGACCCACTTCTTCCTTAGGGTATTGTAAGAAGGGACCAAGGGTTTCTTATAAGGAGGAAGGGCAACCGTATAGATGTGTTAATAACATCTCAAGTACTTGAAAAGCGTTTTCCGAATGTAAGAACTTTGGGCATATCCCTGGGAACGAAACATTTACGTAATTATTTTATAAGGAAAAAGTGAAACTTCTGAATGACTCCAAGGTGATAGGCATAATATTTTTAGATGGCTTTGCGATGGAAGTCTTATGATGAAAAACATTGATAATAGCAAATAATAGAAATCACTAAGTGAGGAATTTTATTGCAAAAATATTTTTATTGCCTTCCCGTTTTTGTAAAAGCAACGCTAGGAGGGATTGTGTGGTCTTACGTAGGTACAGCGACAAAGATCGGTTAACATTGTTTTTTTTTTAAATGTTAGTTATCTAAATTATATTTTTCACTTAAAATTGGAAATAAATAATTCTTAGTTTTAACGAAATACTGAAATACAATGTTTCGAATAATTTCATGTCAATTCAGATGACACATGTAAAATTCAACTTTATAGCTTTTGTGATTTCAGATTCGCTGTGAAAATGTGAACCTACGTTATGAAGGTAAATTTTCCTCGGACAAACTCTTTCACAAAGCTTTGATACTGCTGAAAAATGACACAGAGATACTCTTGATTTATTTTGCATTGCATTGTAGGGGAAGTCACACTAACAACAATATTATTTGAATTTGATGATAAGGAAAATTTGAGATGAAAATAATGTCGTTTAAAAAAACTTTAGTCAAACATACCTAATACACCGTGTAAATCACCTCATCACGAAGGTCACTTTACGCAAAAATTATTGCTGGGAAACGACTTTTTTTTTGGGGCGTGTATAATCATGTTTTGTGGTAGAACTCAATGTAACGCACTCAAAACATTGTGCTGATGGACGGATTGAATAGTACGGGGGTCGTGGAGGTGTTTAAAGTAAAAATCTTACATTAAAAACTTGTATTTAAAAAAATACTTGTCAAAAAGTTGGAACTTTGACCCCTAATATCTCCGTAACTAGAAGGTTCCCAGGTATGGTGTAGAACAAAAAAATGATCGCAATGACAGGGAGAACCAGTGCCTTTCAGCTTCGTTAAGAGGTCTTTCACACCCTTTATAATCGGAAGGAAAATAGAATGGTGACTAAGTGAACCAAATCTGTCCGAACAAGGTAGGTACCGGTTTTTCTAATGTAGAAAAATAGGTAGAACACTGGTACTTTTATTTTTTTTAAAACCAGTGTTTTTTTTAAGCAGATAATAATTTAAGTTTCGCAAATGTCAAGACCGCAGTATTTTATCACCCCGCACGTATAGGTTTGATGGTTATTTTTTTTAGTTTGAGTTCCGTGTGGGGAGGGGATATCCTTAATTTTTTTTTGTACTAAAATCCTAAAGCGTTTAACAGAATACATCTACCTACCAAGTGTCAGCTGTGTAGTCCTAATAGTTTCGGAATAAAGTAGCTGTGACATACGGACGGACAGACTGACAGACATATAGACATGACGAATCTAGGAGGGTTCCGTTTTTTGCCATTCGGCTACGAAACCCTAAAAAAGACATTTTCTAATCTCATTAGCATGAAGAGAAACAAAAATAAAAGCAAAATAAAAGATTTAGAAAAAATAAAAATCTGACTATTTTTAATATTATGACGTTGCGCGTGACATTTGATTATGTTAGGACGCAGGTGAGACTAAAGAAATTAATACTTGAGTAACAATATTGTTCACTAAATGAGACCTAACCTGTTTCCCCAAAACGTGGACGCAACCTTTGTTCCTTTAAAACCAATTTCATGATAATATTTTATTATTTCGTGCAACAATTTAAAAGCAAGCTTCAGCGAATTTGGCGAAACGGGTGAATCCGGTGTTTAAATTTTTATTTAAATTCAGAATGGAGGCGTTAATTTTTTTCACATTTTCCTTGTTCATTTCATTTTAAATAATATTCATCGCTGAAGTTTTTATTCAATGTCCAACAATAACTAAAACATATTTACAAAAAACAACAATATTTAAAAAAAACTACCCACAAATGGTGAACTTACGTGGGATGGGTCATTTTGATCTCCATGACAAGTTCCCTGGGGATGTCGAAGTAGTCCGGGTCCTTTCCATTAGCGGACAGGACAAGGGGCAAGATGTCCCACGCGGTCTTTGGAGGCTTCCACCCCAACTTGAGACAAAGCTGCAACAATATTTATCGCATTAACTTGTAGGTCGCATGTGTTTGAAACTTCGAAATCGAGACAGTCAATTAAAAAGAGCTAAGTGGGATTCTGATTCATGAACATTGCAAGTTAAGTTTTATTGGGTCAAGAATTTCAATTGGAACTTGTTGGTTTAAAGTGATAGAATTGCACACTTTGATAAAGTGCAATTGTTTACTTAAATAATTCAGGACAAAGTCCTCTCTTTATATAAAGACGAAGCAAGCACTCTTCACCACCCAGGTCAATTGCTTATTGACCGTAGGTGTTCACAGTCGATTCAGGCATCCTTAAGCTTTTATCCTCATTCATTCCAGATATAAGATCTATACATATATCTGGAATGAGGAATGAGGTATCTACATGTCGTGAGGAAAGTTTTGAGTATATTCATACTCAAAACTTTCCTCACGATATTTTCCTGGACGGTTATAAGAGTAGAGGAAGACCAAAGAAACGATGGATGGACTGTGTGAAGGATGATATGGCAAGAAAGGAGGTGTCTTATGTAATGACCAGCAATAGAGAAGTATGGAAGAAGAAGACATGCTGCGCCGACCCCAAATAAATTGTGACAAGGGCAAGAGAATGATGATGACATTTATCTGGAATGAATCCTGAAGTGCTCTCAGGAATTTCAAGAAGTACATATCTCCGAAGCGCAAACCTTTTCTCGTTCAACTGTAGGTACGTTAAATATTAACATTTCTAATTTAACACTAACAAGGCTCAACAAAAGCCATTTTGTGACGTAACAACAACGGGCTGACCCAAATATGCAATACAATTGTGATACTATCCTAAACATATAACTAGTTATGCAAGAACGTTTTATTCACGTAATCAGTCATTCTAAAATAAACAGGCCTAATTAAATTCAACACTAAACAATGGCTGTGTAAGCAATTGTGTATGTAATATGCGTAGTTTTAGGTTCATTATTGTGTTTGTTTGTAGCAGGTGCATTGGAACGAGATACGTCACTAGTTGAATGATTTATTTGTGGCGGATGCAATAACTGAATGTTTTTCAAGGACCATCAATCGTGTGATATGATCCAGTGTAAAACTTTTATTCTGAATAGAGAGGCGGACGAATATGGAAACGATTTGGAGTTATTCTGTTGGGGTTTACCCCTTGTATTATTTTGTGTGTAGGCTGTATCCAGGTCGAGGATTCGTGGTGGAATTGAAATTCTCTTGAGTTTCACAATTAATTAATGTTTATTGCAAAGTTGCACACAGAACTCGTCGTTACAGTTCTATTTCTTTTGAGGCAAGGGACACAGTGTTGCCATGAACAAATTAAAATATAATATAAATCAGTGTTGCCAATTAACGAAATTAATATTCTAAATGTTACTAACTTACTATTCTTAACAATTCAATTGAAATGTAAATAGGTTTTTGTTCTTTGGTGGAAATGGAAATAATGGAAGAAAGGTTTAGGTTCGATATCTCTTTTCTAATTTATAAGATTCTCGTGTCGCAGTGTTTGTTACCAAACTCCTCCGAAACGGCTGAACCGATTTGTATGAATTTTTGTGTACATATCGGGTAGGTCTGAGAATTGGCCGACATCTATTTTTCACACTCCTAAAACCCATCAAACCACAGGAAAGAAGTCGCGGGCAGGAGCTAGTTTACTATAATATTCTGTGGGACCTATAGTTGTGCATGTAAACGTGTTGTGTTGAGAGCTCAAGAAAATTCTCTTTGCTGGACTGGGACAAAAACCACAAACCATAAGAGAGAGGGACAGAGACATTCTGCTTAATGCATTGACGCGCTTATTGACGCGGAATCGGCTTGAACCGGTCAGAAAGAGCTTTGAACGTCATTCGCCTATTTCTAGTCCGAATGACGCGATTTGACGTTTCGCCGAAATAAATGTGATAATTAGTTATTATAACGTCATTTAGTATGGTTACTTCCTAATAGCGCTTAATCTGTACTTAATTTATTTGACTGAAGGATACGATAGGCTCTGTAAACTTTTGCTTGCTTACCTCAGTAAACTCGCAATGCATGGGGTCACCCAGCACGGTACCGTCCGGCTGTCGGTAGCCGGCGTAGCTAATGAGCTGGCTGTTCCATATTCTGTAGTCATGCTGCATGTCTGTGCGTTGAGGGAACACCGTCATGGCTGACCTGTGGGGAATATTGGTTGATTGAGACAAAATGTTATGTAGAGCGCTTTATGTGCCATAAAAGATTTTTTGTTTAATGGTTTGAACGAAGCTGACTCATTAATAAACGCCAGTGCTATGAGTCAACTTCATCCAATCGCTAAGCAAAGGCTTGCAACCAAGATTTCTAAGAACACGCTAATCTGGCCTGGGAATCTAACTCAGGTCCTTATGCTCAGCAGTGGCGCTTGGGACTACTAGACTAACTGTGATACACGTTCATACATCATCATCATCTGCCTAGCCTTTTCCCAAACTATCTTGGGGTCGGCTTCCATTCTAACCCGATGCAGCTGAGTACCAGTATTTTACATGAAGCGATAGTCTATCTGACCTCCACAATACAGTAACTGGGTAATAGATACCTCTTGGTAAGACTGGATGTCAGACTTTTGACTTCAGACTATTCTTAACGACTGTCAAAGATTTACAAATTACAGCCGGAACTAACGGCTTAACGTGCTTTCCGAGGCACGGAGGAAACTCGGTATGTAATTACGGTCGCCCATCCGTGGATCAACCTCGGCAAGCACGGCTTAACCTTAAAGATCGGCCCATGGCTGTTATTATTTAGCCACGAGCTTCTCGATACACGTTCATACATCTGGAAGGTTAATAATAGTCTCACCTAATATTCCCTTTGTTGGTGCTGTATTTCATGTGATTGCAGAGCGCCTCGAACATTCCGCTTGTGGTTGTCACTTGCCGGCAATCGAATACCTGTTGCACATACACGAACGTTTACGATTAATTCATTAAGGAGCGATTACAAGGGCAGTCGGATAAGGTAATATGTTCGGGAATGACTGATCGGCCACTTTTTCCCGGAGTAATGTAGAAATCTATTATATTACATTCATACATTTATTTTCAGGCAACTTTGGCCCCTAGAAATATACCTTACAGACTAACATACATATGATAAAATATAATTTGTGTTAGTAAATAAAATCTCAAAACTACTTAAATATGTTAGCAAAACTTGCTGCAATTGTTTGGTAATGTGATAGAAGTCTATTTACATTGATTTTTAATGAATATTATCTTGAAAAATAAATTATAATTAATCTATATAGTTAAATATTTTAAAGATAAGGAGTTTGTTTGTTTGGTTCAACGCGCTAATCTCGGGAACTTATGGTACGAATAGAAAAAAAACCTTATAGTTATGGATAGCGTTTTTCTTGAGGAAGGCTATATATGTATAACATCACGATACGACCAAAGGAGCGGGGCATCAATCAAAAATGTTGCAAAAATAGGGAATATATGACGCGGATAAGGACTGTATCGCGCAATATAATATCATTTTCAACACACTTGCTCATAAAGTGTCTTTATGGTCACCGCAATTAGGCACAGAATGACACCCATAATCAAACTGTGACTTTTTCATTGCTATAACTCACTAGTGAGTTATAGTTTTTTTTTTTTAATTTTATTGGTTGAGGTGCTTTGTTCTTAAAAAAGTTTTTATTAAAAAAAAAGATCGTGTTCAATCTATTGCTTGCTCATTTCATGCAACTTCTTATTTAAATAGATAATTTTAACTCGTTCGTGTTTAATAAATAAAACTTTCACTAAAATATAACTTTTGTTTTCTCTGTAATAAAAGAAAACTTTAAATTCCCCAATTTGTACGTGGCTGAATAAGCACAAACCCTATGCGCGGAAAATAAAAAAAAAACCTCATCCCTTTAGTTTGTGGCTGATCGCAATGCGCGCGCATAGGAAAACTGATTATTTTTTTCCCACCATAGCGAATAATTTTTCAAAACTCGTTTTCACTGTTGAAATTATCGTTATTTATTAATTAAAATGTCTATGTAGGTACTAGTTACGAAGAAAATGATTCATGTTGTACACCGCCCGATATAAACCCAATATGTGAAGCCCTTAACGTTATGGAAAGTTTACTACCTGAAAACTCCAAGGAATAATATCTATTATCTACTAAATAAAATGAGTTTTTATTGTTATTTTATTCACAAGTGTGTTGAAAAACGTCGTATGATACACGTGTGTATTGGTGATTACTGTCCTCGGCTCTCTTAAGACCCTCACCTAACGGCTCGTGTCTCAATGGCGCCTCAGCGGTAATCACCAACATTACACACTAGTACCATAATGTACTATTATTTTTTGTTTAGAGGTAATCCACAATTACCTACTTAGTTATGACTTAACGTTGTTAACTACCACATCAACAAATATGTGTTTTAACTTTAAGATATCACAACTCCGGCCCCAAGGAAAAGGCGCAGCCTAGTTTGGGTACCTCTGTTTTTTTTTAACTATATTAAAATATAACTTAAGATTAGAAAATGTTTATAACAATGGCTTAATAAATTAATTCTTATTCTTAAATGGTGTGGAATATTGGCTCTAGCAAAGGCAATTATCCAGTTGTGTTAGTATTGCAGCAAGCACTAAGCTTGGGATTATAGTGTCGTTTTTTTTTAATTTTTTGTCTAAATATCGTTAATTTTCATTTAGTTTTTATTTGAGTCCTGAGTGAGTTTAATAAATGAATTTTCCTTGTTTGATATTTAACCATTTCCATGTAAGCGCACCTTTAGATACCAATACATGGAACACATAGGAAAGCTTTATTAGAGTTCGCTGAATGCCGTTTGGTAATGTTATGGAACATTTCGAACGCATGAAAGGGGGTTGTAAGCTTTATTAAAACTGCAGTGAATTCTCACGTGCCTTTTTTCACACCTTTTATTTTTAGTTATTTGATGTTATCAGTTTTATTGATAGAGTTTTTTGGCCATTCATCCAATGTTTTGGATAACTATATTTTTACAGAGTAATTAAAATTGGTAGGTTATTTTTTTAGGTAAATCAGGGTGTAATTTATATTTTAAATAAACTTTTAGTACACCTACATGAAACAGACCATGCGTTTGATAAAGTACATAAATATAGCTAGTAATAAAAAGAAAATGGTTAAATCCAAACGAGATTGCGCCACCCAATCAATTCAAAAATTCAAATTCATTCCACAAATCCATTTCTTAATTCGTCAAGCTTTAACGTAATTCGTTAAAATCTCATCGGGTGTCGAATAAGATACTCGTAGATAAATGTTAGGCAAACGTTGAGTGGTAGGCAATCGTCGCATCGCTCAGTGTCGTATTAGCAGGTCGAGTGGAGCTAACGAGAGAGCTCGATACGCCAAGGGGAGTATTCTGCTAGTTGTATTTATTTACAGAAAAAAAACCAGGAATGACATACTACCATCACGCCTGTAATCCTCGAAGGGGCAGGCAGAGGTATACGCGTTGGTGCACCCACATTTCACCAGTTATGTTTAGGGCGAGCCTATTGCGGGCACTTCATCCGGGCATAAATCTAGAGTCCGTGGCTACTACGGAGTAATTTCTGATGGAAAGACCCAATAGCACTTTTCCCTAACTGGGAATCGAACTTAGGTCCTCAGGCTAAGCAGTCGCGCTTGCCATGACTAGACTAACGAGGCAGTCCAAAAATCCAGGAAAAAAACCAGGATCAATCGATTTAAATTTCGATTTATGAGTCAACTATTTAAATGAAAACTCAAGATTTACCCCTGACAAACTACAAAGCGAGAAACAATTTTTAAATAGTTCTAAGTACAATCTACGCAAAACGTTTAGCAAAATTAGATTATATAATCCCTCCATGTAATCATTTCCGTCCCTTCCAAATAAATTAGGATAAATTAGATTCAAGAATCTCTCTACATAGAACCTGCCTTACCTAAGCAGTGTAACCGATTTCAATTCATTATATTTTAAGTGGCAACTCCATTTCAATTAAAGATAATCGTCATCTATATTTAGAGCTGTCAACACAGAGATTCATTGACAGTTATGACTCAGCAACCCAACGTATTGATAGATTAAAAATAGATTTTGCGCATCACTGGATTCTCTCAAGTTTACAAACTTTAACCGATCAGCGAAAAATGCTGATATCATTAATTGCGTTAAAAAAGATTGCCCGTGTAGTTACGTAGCTATTTCTACTAAAAAAATATTTATTTACTGTGAAAAATCAAAAGAAAAAGAATGGTCTAATCAGATAGAACATCTTTTTCATTGCCAATCTTTTGCTTTCTTATTGAAGAAAAAACAGATAGGATTCCCAGAATAGTCGCTCAAGACCGAGAGTCTATAATCAAATCGTTCATCCCGATTAACTGAAGCAATCTGTTTAAGCCGCGTAATTACAAAACGTACTCGCGAACATCACAGGGATTTAGCAGTCGGGTCTGGTAATGCCGATTTAAGTCACCCTCATCCTTCGCTAACCGACAGAGTGAATGGAAATGAACGAATGAATGAATGAATGATAAAGTCGTTACGACGCGACGTCTGGCAGCGGTTCTAATTACAAAATTATTGAGAATTTAAAGGTTTTTTTTTTAAACATAGTGAAAAAAAAATTGGTTGGTAGTGGAGTTTTTTAGTCTAAATATCGTTAATTTAAAGATGAACTGTGTGAAAGATGATAAATGGCTAGAAAAGAGGTAACTGCTGATATGACGAGTAATAAAGAAGTATGGAAGAAGAAAATATGTTGCGCCGACCCCAAATAAATTAGAATAAGGGCAGAAGAATTATGATCATGATCGTTAATCTAAATGCAAGTAAATCAGCACCTTCAGATGAGCCATCAATATTTTCAGAAGATTCAATTTTACTGCCTAAGGGAACCTAAAGGTAAAGAAGTTGTAGCATTATGTACTTGTGTTCAAGCATTGTTCAAAGCAGGCTTGTAACGTTATTATTATCTACTCTAACTTGAAACAAACAGACAACTAATTGTCCTCATTCACAGAGCTCTCTGGGCATAACGAGTAAATGTCTTAAACTTGAGTCTATTCAGGAATATTACCAACGGGAATTTTCTGTTTGTTGATTAAATTTTATTTTACTCTTCTTAATTGAATGGTCCAGCTGGCCTACCATGACGTCTTTAAGCAGTATGTTGTTTTACTCTTATTCCAGTGTGGGAAAGAGACGGACCTATACAGGTCGTTTAGCTCCATCTTTTTCCCACTCTGGAATAAGAATAAACCAATAATATCTTAAGACGTCATAGTAACCCCCCTGGAATTCATTGAATGAATAGACACTTATATTGCTTCGATGGCTCTATAATTATTGTAACGAATTTTGAAATAGTATTTAAATATTTGTGAGTATTGTGTGGTAAAAAAATATTAATGTTTTCACGTTTGTTAATCACGGCATCGGTGACTAAAAAAAAAAAAATATATTATTTTGGAAACTGTTCACGGTGTACAGAAACAAGAAATAAAGTACAATATTTTTCGAAACTGATTTTCTTTTTATCTAATTTCCTAAACGAAAAGAGGAATCAGAGCATTTTTATAGATTTTTTTTTAAAGTTGGCTGGCTTTTTGTGTATGTGAGTTTAAATGTTTGTAAACGCACCCACGATACAGGAGAAATTCCTAGTGTGGGGCAACGTTTTTAAAAAAAAAAAAAAATAGATATTAAGTGCACTTTGAGAATTAACATTTCAAAGGACAATTAAAGAATATCTACTGTAAAAACGTCTGGCGAAAGCTTCGTCTGGGGACTCTCTCACGGAAAACTAGCCGATAATTGACTAGGGTTTTTTTATGTCTCACAGTGCGAAATGGGAGTTTTCTCATTAGAGTCAGCAAATTCATTTAGTTGCCGTTTTACTTGAAGTTCACTAAAGACTATTATAGGTAAGTAGGTACTGGTATAATTGATTCTTGACTCCTCAGTTTTGCTGTAGATTTTCTGTTAAAAATAATAAATCTCTTGGGAGTTCTTAGGACAGTTTGAAGGAACCCAGGATCTCATGCTGAGCAGTCGCGATCGCGGCCACTAGACCAAAATCAGTAGTAGCAGTAAATAGAAAAATACTTTTCAAGAAATTAACTTTTCTGAAAATCTACCTGCAAACAGTATTTGAAAGATGTTTTTACTACATTAACTCGAATAACTGCACTCAAAGGAAAAATATGTAACAATTAATAGTTTAATTAACGGTTACACTGAAGAATGCAAATACAAACCGAGTTCACTTATTAGTTTTTCACATTTTCATTATGTAATTTCGCTTACAAGAAATGTAGCCTAGAAACGGCCAGTCAGCAAGTGTCCATTACAGTTTTTTTGTTTTTTCCTCTCGTTAGAAATAACGAACTAAAATTGCTCTAACAGCGCCTAATGATAATGTTATTTTACAACAACTTGAGATAACTTGAGCGACGCAGCAAAATAAAGATGTGAATGAATGAGAGAAAGGTATTCTTCACACCATTTATCTTGTGTTGTTTTAGATTCTGAAAAAGTTCTCAAGTTTTGTTTATGAATTTTCTCATCCGGTTTTTATTACACATTTTGTAAAGGTTTATCCATCTCTTACCAAATATACTTTTAGAGTAACGTTTGCGAGTGTAAGTGGGCAAGAACATGTAACAAATAGTTATAACAAACATCAGCAAAAGTTAAATACGTAACGTTGTAATGTTCCAATTAATATTGTTTGTCTAATAATTGTGGAATGTAAAGGAAATTGTTCCTTGCACCCGACGGCGACTGCAATGCTTCTGACAAATTGCTTCGTAGAAGATGGCTACCATCAAAGTTGTCTATTGTTATTTTCAAAGAAAGCAGTCGTGTCATTGCGATTGGAACTGTGCTGCTGCGATTTTCGGCATGCACCAGCACATTTTTCGATACCCGATAAAAAACAGTATAACAGTATAAGTAAACAGTAAGCTTAACACGTAAAGAAAGATACAACTAATCTTCATTCGAAAATGTTGGTTAAAAATTCTCTTACCTGTAACTTAGACCACTGTATCCTCCCGATGCATCGACTGGCGTTCCTCCAAGCTAGCTTGGCGCCGAACACCAGCTCAGTGGTAGTAAGCTGGTAGGTTCCAGTCTTCGCGACTTCTTCCTGGACTACCTTCCATCGAGCTTCATGGGCGGACGTATTGGCTCTGAAACATGAAACAACTATAAGTCAATATGTTCAGAAAGATGACTTGCCTTGTGATAAATGGCCACAAATCTGAAGAATTAAGTAGAAGCCAGGTAATATGGTACATTGAGTTATAGAAAAAAGTTCGTAAAGTTTTGTTAAGTGTCTATCACTAAAGGTCATGTGAGTTTCACGGACTCCTTCTAAACTTCTGTTTGCCATTTATAATGACCGCTTTCTAAACGTACAATATTGCTTGTTTTACACACATGAAAGTCGCGATAAACACAATCGTGACCATAACGCAAATTTTCGTTGAATTCGAATTCTAAATCGCAGTAAAAAACTAACTCAGAGCCTAAATTATGGCGTAATGATTTTTTAACTCAATGCCAGATATGTCATTATATGAAGTGAATACAGCTTCCTCAAGTCTTAAGTTTTCCTTTTCTAATGTTGTTCACTTCACATCGCATAGCAATTCCTTTGAGTCATCTCAGACTTTCTTTTAATAACGTGTAATTTTTCATAAAAGTGCATTCATATCATATGAAAAAGTAAAATTATTCAGCAACACAATACAATTTTAGTACCCAAAGTTTGGCCTAAAACAATTCTCAAATGTGAATTGTTACAAAACATCACATATTGCTCTGAAACCCAAACCGCTCATGTAATCTCGACTTTCTCTGCCTACCCTAATTTTATGGGGCGAATAAAGCCTTATAATGCTCAAATCCCTTGAAGCAATTTATTGCAAATGGCAACCGAAGTTTATCAACTTACCAGTCAAGGTCTAGTACAAAATAAACCAACTGGATATATTCAAAGACTATTAAGCTAGTCTATTGTCCTCGGCGAAAATTTGGTTTCTCTCAAGCAAAATGCAACTTAAGAATAAATTAATTAATTTTGCACTACTTGTAAGTTGTTGAACCGGCAAAAGTCTTATTCAAACAAAAGGAATTCTTAAACCAATTTCTTGGAAAGATCTAGTGTCAACGTCTGAATGAAAAATGATGAAATTTCCGCCTCTTCAGACCGTATAAAAGAAATAAAGGTTGTTAAGTGTCAAAACAAGTCCATATGAATGGCTTCATACTCTCACCGTGGTATTAGCATAATATTTGTGTGGAACAAAAGTTATTTTTTACGATTATACGACGTTATAATTTTGTTTTGGAGAAAAAGGTTTTCATTTTTCACGCAGTTGTGTTTATTTGATTATGATAAAAAGAGAGTTGTCTTCCAATAACGATAGGTTTTTGTTTATGGGCTTTATAAAAACGTGTTTTAAACGTTTGAATCAAGATTATTTACAGCCATCTACTCGGCAAAATCAAGTACAAAAAAAATACTACCAACCGCTGTGGCCGATAGCCTTCAGAAATTTACTGAGCAACAATTTTCCGTACGGCAGCATTGATTAGATTCTAAGATGTTATAGAAAGGAGCTAGCTTCATACTTCGTTATGCCGTAACAGCCGTATTTATTTTATTTTGTGAAACTGGTGATGCCGAGCTACAATATCGCATTGGGTTTAACCTGTAAGGATATTTGTATATTTAGAGTAAATAAACAAATATGTATGTATATTTACGCGCAAGAGTTTAGAAATAGTACCTTCTTGTACCTAGTTCAATAAAAGGGTTATGCGTTGAAGTCCTCTTAGTTACTACCTACAGAAATACGTGAAAATACTTTTGGTATCAATTCCTAAATGTAACAAAAATGCCATGAGTGACAAATTATTAGGTCTAAATTACAATGTAGTCTTTGCAAAGTTACTCACTGAGCAGTAACTCAGTAAGACAGTAAACTATTATAAATTAAATTTTACAACCAAATAATGTACACATTATAAGCTTGTAAACTGACATGGTCACAAACACTATTAATAATACTAGTAACGGGATATTTACTAAGTTTATTATTTACTACCTACTACACTACTGCTTCAGTTTATCCGTGATCATGGCGCTTACAACACCGAAATATTGGGAACTCCAAACATATAGTAAACAGTACCTAAATATCCGGTTCCCGATGTTATTAAAAATACTATAGTTCTCACCTGCGTATAGATGCAAAATACTGTCCCAGAAAATCCTTGGCATCGTTGAGAACTTCCTCTGGCTCTCTTGGCACTTCCCCGCGGCCAGGGATGGCCATCAAACTCCCAAGGCACGCTTTTTCGTTGCATAGCGTCGGCTGTTGACAATAAAGTTTCCATTAGTACATATTTTTGGAAAAAAGTCCCTAGTAAGTAGGTGGAAAGATTTTAGTGTGACAAGGTCATAATTTCAGTAAATATTTTGAATGTTTTTTACGTCTTTGGTACTACTTTATTTATCATTTTGATAAAAATAAGTATATTTTTATGTTTAACAAAAAATGATTATCTTTTGACTGCGATAAAGTCGTAGTAACTGCTACTAAGTAGTTATCGCTACTTTAAAACGCATAAACAAAATATAAATAAAAAATCATATTTTATAATAGTCACATTATTTTTACCCGTTCTAACATTAATTCAATAATTATTTAAAATATCCTTTGTAATAAAACGTAGACAACAAAATATTCCGCGTTGGCGCTAAAACAAATAACAATTGGCATAGAACGAATTTTGTACTCGTTTTTTTTAAAAAAAAAGCAAAATTCTTTTCGTGCATTCAGCCAGCACGGTTATGAGAATAAACGGTATAAAAGGCATTTTCCTAGCAAATACTTTTCGGTTTATAACAACAATTTGGGCATTCATTTTTTTATTTGTAGTATTTAACAACGCCAATTTAACATGTAAAATTAAATTGTACAATTTTTTTAGCGTAGACAATAATCACATTATTTTTGACAGATTGCAGCTAATGTGATGAGAACGTTATTTAAAAATTTTGAAAAATCGATAATTGCTTTCTGAAATCAAAAATTCTTCAAGTCTTTGACATTTTAACAGGCTTCTTTGCAAACCTATTTCAAAACTAGATCAGCAACTGTCATTTCAGTTATTATTTTATAACAACAAAGTTACAGAGTGGAAGAAAATGAGATTTCAATCTGAGAGCAAAATAACTAGTGCATTAGTATTCAGCTGTAACTACTAGATTGTGCTGTATCTGACTGGGTAGATTCGAATCTTATTAGTAAGGAAAATGGATCCGCCATTTTCTTGAAGAAAATGCTATGGAAGCTAGGCGACTGGCACGAATGAACTGTTTATTTGCCTAGCGTTGTTTTCATTAAAATTTGAATCGTCTAGTAATAAGATATTGCTGGCTGGTATAACGGTTTCAACGCTTTTACACTAGATCTTTATGGACTCCTTGGACGGATACTCATTTTCGAAACGTTCTTTTTTTCATTGCTACGTTTTTTTTTTTGCATAAGATACCTGAATAAATTATATTATTTACACAGCTCAGGAAAAAACATAAATTAATTTTAGGTATAAATAAGGTTATCTAATTTGACGATTATAATCAAGTCAAATGTACGACAACGTTATAAAATAACCCATTCACCACGTACAAAAAAGACGCACATTTCCTCAGACTCGCCAAAATACCAAATAAAAACTGATGTCAACAAACTGTCTCATAAATGTCCTATAAAATCAGTACCCTATTCTTTACCTAAAACATGTTTTTCACATAAAAATAAACTTTAATAACATCGGCCTCAATTACGTAAAGAGCAAGGATCACAAATCGTTCTAGCTCGGTAGGTAAATAATTTTCCTTCGTGGGTGGAATATTGAGTGATTAGGCTGGTCGCATACGAACTACTCAAGTCAGCGACAAGATGTGAGCTACATTATTCATGTCCCGCATGCCGATGCCGATGGCAGCCACGCGCCTTTAAGAAGTGGCTCGTTTATAGAAAGCCTTATATACTCTTTGGCGTATGCCGCAGACTGCGTGCTTGATAACTTCATTACGGAAAAACGGTCGCGTTCCGTAACCGACCGAAGAGCTTGTTTACTCTCAAAGTTTTTTGCATTATCCCTTTAAAAGTTAGGCTACATTTTTGTATCTGATGTGTGAAACACGTAGTTTAGGTGGTATATGCATGTATCGTTTTAGCTTTTACTTTTGGTATGGAAAATAATATTGATTTTTGGTGTTATATGCACATATGGGCATTAGAACTGATCTTTATTTTTTCATGATCAAAATAATTGATAATAAAGTTACTTTTTATTGCCATTTATAATCAAATTAAAATGATTAGCGATTACAACCGAATAGCATCGTCAAAATAAGTTAGACGATACGTTTATCCCTTCAAATACTCAACTCGATTTTAACACCTTCCTTTATTTTATGAAGTTCCTAACTGAATCTCGAATATTTTTACCTCCCATATTTTATGAAGAACAGCAATATTTTCATGCTGTGTTGCCATAAAAAGAAAAAGGCTATAAAACATGATGGGGTTTTTATGGCGTTTCAATCATTTCACGATACAAATTCCCATGGTGTTTATCACTAGTAAAAAGGTTGTAGTTTTGGCACGGCATTAGAAGCGATAAAATAGGAAATGCTTATAGTGTAGTTTTCTATACTTGTACTATTAATGTATACAAGGTGTTGTTTTGCTTCCTCGTTAAAATTCAGGATGTTGTCACACAATACATAAATAATCAAAATAAATTACGGTACCTAGTTAATTATTAAAAAACACTGCTTTTTTGTGGTTTAAATTTGACAGTGTTTCAGAATAACCCCCTTAACGTGGTTTAGGGAATAAGAAATTATCGAATAAACGTTTGAGATTTTTTGTATCTGTGTAAGTGATGTTTTAAGGCGAGGATCAGACGGCCCGCGTTAAAAGCACGGGTGGTTCATACTTACCGATTTACGTAAATAAGAATAAAAATACATAAGTACCCATTTTATTATTGATTCGGGACGAGAATCATTAGCATAGTTACCTCCTTGAATTTGACGAGAATGCAAAACAACACCTTGTATAGGATTCTAAACTCATTTAAATTATACCAATGTTTAAACCTAAGTTAAGATAGAAAGAGTAAATCTGTTTCGATTATACAGTCAATCTATCTTTCAACAGATATCTTATAGTAAACTTAAACTTCTAAAACTAAACTTCAAAAGCAATACACTGATAAACTTATAAGGCGTCTTAAAATAAAATAACTTCGACTCAGTTTCATTATCATCCATGCAAAAAATATAGCCATCAAAACTTCAACGGCAACGGCTTCGGCTTCAACCATTTTATTTTCCCGACATCATCTTGTTCAAGACAGTTTGCAAACAAGCTTGTACCAATTTTGCAGATCGCGTTGAATGGTAAGATGTTGGTTGACTTGCGTCACTTTAACGAACGCTAAGCTTCATCGGACTAACCGATGGCTGTTCGATCAACTTCGATTAGACTTCGTTTAGAGCTGTTACGTAGGTTGACGGTCTGACACTTTTTTTTTTGTGGTAGACATAACATAACATCTTCTTCTTAGTCGTTCACTCTTGACAGCGTGGTCGTGGTCATAAAGGCTCGCCCACAACTGTGGTCGCTGCCTTCGCGATCTTTTTCCACCGCTCTCTATTGGCCGCCTGGCGAGCACATTCTGCCACAGGGAACTTGGTGACAGATTTTATGGAGTCTGTCCATCGGGTTGGTGATTGACCACGTGGTCTCATGCCTTCGACTCTACCCTGAATCACCAAACGCTCCATGGAGTCTTTGTTGCAGGTAACGTGTCCAAAGAAACTGAGGGTTCGTAATTGCACAAGCGACGACAGTCTCTGTTTAATGTTGAGTTCTTTGAGTATTGACACGTTAGTCCGACGAGCGGTCCAGCTTATCCTGAGCATGCGTCTCCAACACTACATCTCCAGGGCGTCAATCTAGCGTCGGTCCTGCATTCGCAATGTCCATGTCTCCGCACCACAGAGGAAGATCGGTATAATAAGATCTAATATCTGCTTTGTTATCTACGTAATAAATTGAGGTAGGTAACTATTACATTGATTGCAATCTGAAGTAAAGATGAGGTGAATGCTCTTTGATAACGTATGCAAATGCATAATTACATAATTTTCTTTATCTACACTATTTATGAATAGATGAAAAGTAAATAAATTAAATTGTTGCTGTTGATATTGTCATTTTAATCGAATGCAAAGATGGTAATGTTTATGTCAAGTAAGTAGCAACAATAATGTAAATTGGTTCATTATGGCGTCATTTTTAGTGTAATTATTTATTGTTGTCAAAGTTAACTTGCTATGTATGCATTAAAAAAAACCTCAACAAATAATAAATCCAATACACCTTGCGAACAGCTAATCTAGGTGAGGTATGCGCTAAAGTAATCTTCATGTTTACGAATTAACACGAACGTCGCACCACAGAGCAACCCGCACGGATGCAATGCTTCAAAGTTTTGTACCTACTTTCGCTGTTTGTATTATTCCGAACATAGACGATGATTACCGAAGCACACACTCTTCCATAGAGATCTCTACCTATATTGGTCAGTCAGCTTCCCTGCCGTGCCATCTAGCTTTATACTAAGGCATGAGCTACTATCCTAGCGATTTTCCATTTTAAATTCAAAAACTTACCTCCTCAAAAAAATTGGTTTTCTTTGCGCCTACAGAAACCTAGCTGTCTAATTATTTTCTCATTATGCTGACACAGCCGTCGGCGGCACACGTGACAAGGCATAATCTAAAGCTAGAACATAGTTCATAATGGTCGAAGATATTAGGTTTTATGCATAGGTTTCGTACTACTAAATACTATTTTGTAAAGATCAGACTGCTGAATTTATAAATCAGAGCTATAGTTTCTTTATATTTTGACAGTATTGAGTATTATGTCAAATGAATAACTCTTATTCATGATCTCATTACAATAAGTTTATTTGATATCCAATAATGTTAAGACAAAATTTTAAATTTTTTCTTTGATTTTTAACTGTCGTTACGAGTAGGTAGTCAGAAGCCAAATGTCTGACATCCAGTCTTAACAAGGGGTATCGTATTACCCAGCTACTGGGTTTTGGTGGTCAGAAAGGCAGTCGCTTCATGTAAAATACTTTTACTCAGCTGCATCCGCGTTAGACTGCAAGGCGACCCCAAGATAGTTTGGGAAAAAGCTAGGTAGATGATGATGTTAATACAAAACTCTGTCATGTAGGCAAAGAATATAGATTTAAAAAGATTTTAAAATGAAAATAGATTGTAACAATATAACACACATACTTAAAAGCATTCTATTTTAAAACTACATACATTACGCGTTATCTTGGGCTCACACCCTACATGTGAAGCAAAGTTCGGTCGCAGTAACTTTGAAACGACGGCGTACCCCGCGGCAATTCTACCACGGGCCAAGTTTCAGCGCTCCAAGAAGGATACAAGAAATAAATATTGTATCATTTTTGCGAATGCACGAGTTGGTTAAAACTTGCGATTCTGAAACGTACATTTTTAAGTGTTAAATATGCAGCGGTACTAAGCTTTTTGCCTTTTAAATATGAATGCGGTATTGTTACGAGTTCTCTTCGAAACAACGTTACAAACGTACTCGAAAATGATGAAACTTCGTCCGTATTTATTTATTTTTTCCTGGGTTTTATGGATAATTCATGATAAAAACGATACTAATTAGAGTCAGGATAAAACATTATAATTCTGTAGGTGTCTTTTTCAGGAAAATGTCCTAACAACATAATATATACGGGAAAATGGTAATAAGGATCCATCTTATTTCATTGTTCAACTCAAATGGAACCATTTTCTTATAACCACAGGAATTTTTCATAAATTAAACAAATCGGTCGCAAAGTTTGTTGTTTTTTTTTAACTTCACATGGAATGAATGAATAACTAACTAAAAATAACAAAATACATTTAGTTAAAATTGAAAAACCAAAGATTTTTATCTTCAATCAGCACTATAGATTTACTTTAGATATGACGGAACCGAGTCAACACTTTTCAATCAATTATCACTGAAACATACGTCAACCAATTACAATATAACAGTGCAGCATTTTGTATTTAACTCTAAACAAACAAAAGTAACTCGCCATGAAAATTCATTGTAGTATTTGTTTTCATCTTTGATTTTCAATGGAACGATAGTGTGTGTGCGTGTGTGTTTGACGGACACACTACTTGTATATGTGTACGTGTAAACGTACAGTCACGGCCATAAAAATGTTTACAATAAAACTTTGAAAAGTGATAGTGACATTAATAATAATTTCATGACGTTATGAACTTATTTAATTTGGAACCTATACTATTGCAAAAAAGGTGTAATCTCAAAGTTAGTCCACAGTTTACTTAGTACTACTAGTTACTTTTAATATAAATAGGAAGTCTCTGAATTTGGATGTAGGACGTAATATACGAAAGGAATCATCCGATTTCAAAAATTCTTTTACCGCTTTAAAGTTAGGTATAAAATCACGGAGTGCCATAGGATGTGCTCTCTGAGGGATTGAATCCGAAACGAGGTGATCCAACAGATAACCAAAGTAGTTGACGTAACTCACAGAATAAGTAAACTGAAGTAAGTGGCAATGGACCGGTTTAAACCATAGAACTGATGACCGTTGAAGTGGCTGTATTCTTGAGTGGAACCTATGAATCGGCAAACGTAAGGGGGTACTCTCTCATGCTTTGTTGAGTGGCGATCTCCACTGGGTGGTAAGCAGATGGATGAGAGGTGCTGAGAATCGAGTTAAGTGGCGTGCGGTTCGAAAGGCATATGTTCAGCAGTGGACTGCTGTGGGCATGATAGGATATGTTTTCTTGGACGTGGATGAAGTCACGGGCAAATGAAATGGTTTACTTATTTGTGCTCGTGACTGTACAGTGTACAGACACAGTATACGTTAGTGTGTGTAAGTGTACACATTACTTTATGTCCGGAACGCACCAAATTGTCGAGTAATAAAATCAGAAACCTCGTCACGGCATATGATATTAGTGTCGGTACATATTTAACAAGTATATGAATCAATCAATTACTGGATGAGAAGTGTTATTTGGACATAAAATTGGTAGTTAGAATGTTGATGCGAACACTAAAAGAGTCATACTACCTCGCCAGTTCCTTTTCTGGTTTTAACCACCCATTAAAAAAGTGAATAAACGACGTTTTATAAGAATACCTACATTTTTCAAAAACCTTAAGCTTTCAATTTGATTTTTCTGTTGTTTTTGCATTATTCGATTGTTGTCCTTAACATGTCAATAATTCGGTGTTTACTCTTTTATATTTTAGTTGCTACAGAAAATACACTGCCGACGATTTCACATTATTAATGTTTATTTATTTCAAAACACATACATTTTCACATCCTGCGCTCTGTTATCTAAGTAGAGTCTAAGAAAATTATTGACTTTGTCGGCGCGTGCTCTGATCTTTTAGTAAATATGAATACGATTAATACGTGTGTACTTGTATAATAAAAAATTAACAAAAATGCATATTTAAGGTTAGTGTTTTAGACAAAAATACGTAAGTCTGGTAAACCGACTGAAATGACCCATTGGTAGCCAAGTTGGCGTGACACATTGATTTGTTCCTATAATTTAAACAACTAAATGATCCATTAAGTTGCATTATTTACGCAATTATTAATTAAAAAACATATTTAATTTGTTAATGTGTTTCTGGTGTCTACTACCCCCTTAGTTTTTTCCAACGTAATTACCGGGTTGTGATGATTTAGAGACAGAAAATTAAAATAAAATAAGTACACCAACAAACTCAAACCGTAAGACACAAAATTACTAACGGATGGACAAACCCGACACCAAAACACGCAAATTAATTCTACTCACCGCCCTAGGGCAGGTCGTATCATACAGCCGGTCATATAAGTAGTCATGACTCTCCAAATTCTTCAGCACTTTAGGCCTGATCACACGCCTCACAGGCTTCACCTTCGAGCAAGGTAGCTCCACAGGACACGTCTTCACATTTTCCACTACCTCCTTAACCACACTCCCGTTACCATTCGCGATGGGCAAACTCCCATTCCCGATAATCAAACTCCCATTCCCGTTGGTCAAAGATCCATTCCCGATGGTCAAAGAACGATTCCCGATGGTCAAAGTACCATTTGTGCTGGTCAAATCACCATTCAGCAAGGTCATATCGTTAATGATGGTCTCAGAATTTTGAACAACACCGGGAGCCATTGTAATTGTTCTTCGGTATAGATTGTTTTAATGAATGAGGCGTACGCGAAACGCGACGACACTAGTCCGCGGTAGGTGTCGCAGTAGTATTTATAAGTGTTTTATCTAATGCGGCTATGTCACAGTAGTTTCGAGTATTTACCCGTGTCGCGGCACGGGTCACGTTTTCACGTTACTTGGGAAGCTTGCTGAGCTTAGTTGACATAATTTTTGTTGTAAGTGAGGAGTTACGTGTCTTTGAAAAAATAAAATAACATGGGTAAAAAGTAACACGTTGAAATTAATTTCCGAATAAAAAAATCTTGAAAAGACGACTAAGTTTCTATAATTTATTAGAATTGAGAACCAAAAATTCCGTCGTACCGCGCGTCTTGTCTTTGTATTTATTGCCATCATAAGGCACAGATAATGCCAAATTTTCAGTATTGGCTGTGAATTAGCCTATAAATTAGCCTTGCATTACCAAACGTGAATACCAGTATTTTCGACATACGTATCGGTACAGACAATAACTATGATAATTATACAGTCATCGTCCTACCTACGCTTATGCCAACTTATTTGGAGTCAGCGTAGCATGTCTTTTTCTTTCATACACCTTTTAATCGTCATCTCTGAAGTACTTTGATTAAAACATTTGGCAGTCAAAAGATGGTAGCCTGGATACCCTGCAGGGATCTCTAAAACGTTTAGTCTCATAAGTAGGCTTATTTTAATTTTTAACTTATCCTAATCAGTAAGAATATTCTGAAGCAAATACCATTAGCAGGAGTAAATAGAGCCTTGCCTGGACTTCATGAACATTTCGTTAACCTTTTAACTTATTAATTCTTAGCTAAAAGTTTAAGTCTTTTCACCCCAGCCCCGGAGGTAGTTGAAATAGTCTCAAGGTTTATTGGAAACTTTTCTGTGCTGAATATTAGGTCTTACCATTAGGTTGCCAAACTTATTTATTTTAAGTTATTTACAAGATGTCATATATCTATGTTAAACTTTATTTGCATAGTATATCTCTAGTAAAGTTTTAAAAACGTATTTCATCGTTTTTTGTTAAACATATTTCGTCATCGTTGTTGTTTTCGCTTACCTATTTTGTTTTTTGGTAATTTTTTTTATACGATGCTTTGAACCTGATTATTATAAAACCCTGGAGTGGCCCATTTTCATCACATATCGCTAAGCACGTAGGGCGCTAAACATTTATTTTTAAACATCGCTGTTTTTTTAGCACCAAACCTATATAGTGCGTACGTGATGTAAGCGGGCCTAGGACACGTCATTGGTATTAATAATGTTCACTTGTAAATGATAATTTGTAAATGGCAATTTGTAAATGACAATTTGTAAATGACACGCTATAATCCAATACTCATAATCTGCCTAGCCTTTTCCCAAATATGTCTGGGTCGGCTCCCAATCTAACCGGATGCAGCTAAATACCAGCATTTTACATGGAGAGACCAATAAAAAAAAAGGATTGTGTGGTTTTATATGAAACCACGGTAAAAGTGAAACTTTGTTTCACACTATAGACATTTAACAAAAAAAAATTGGGAGCGCCTTTCACTTTATCCCTACTTCGCGGCCAACCGTTACGCGACATGCAACACACAGACGAAAAAGTTTGAGACGATGTAATAAAAGTTTCACTTTAAAAAGTTTCACTTTAAAAAGTTTCACTTTAAAAAGTTTTAAGAATTATTTCTGTTAAGTTAGAAAATATTATTATAATTATTTTTCATAAAAAAATTTAATCATTTTATTTTTAAATAATTAAATATGAAAGCAGAATAACTAATAGGAATATAATTAATATAGTACTGGGTAATACGATATCTCTTGGTTGTCAGACTTTCGGGCCACTGACTACTTGTAACGGCTGTCAAAGATCCAAAACATCTTTGCAAATTAAGAGCCAATTCTTCAAGTAAGTGAGTTAATATGAATCATATCGTTATTCTTCCAACCCACATCATGCGATTGTTATGAAAATAATGACTCTATATAATTCTTGCTATGTTTATAAATACATACTCAATGGCTGATATTACCGTCTGATTGGATAGAGAACAATCATATTGAACTGACCTATTCTCAGATATATTATTATCCTAGGACAGTCTCCCACTTTTGTTTATTTTATCAATACAAGGTGTTGTTTTGCAACCTCGTATAATTCAAGGAGGTAACTATGCTAATGATTCTCGATCCGAATCAATAATAAAATGGTTAGGTTTTTTTTTTTAAATAACTAGCTGTACCCGCGACTAGGAATTTAACAAAAAGTTAGTTTTCTTTTATATATCAATTATTATTTATTTTTCTAAAACAGAAGTAGCCTAAGCTACTGCCTTATTACATCAGCTATCTGCCAATGAAAGTTCGTCAAAATCAGTCCAGCCGTTCTAGAGATTAGCCGGAACAAACAGAGAGACAGACAAAATTTGAAAAAAAAAAAATATTTTGGTATATGTACCTATATACATACGTATATACATGTAGTAAAAAGCGGTTATTTTAATATTACAAACAGACACTTCAATTTTATTTATTTGTATAGATGTATAGAATAGGTACAGTCACGGACTTTAATTGATAACCACTTTTAAACTTTCCAATTTTGCAGTTCTACCATTCACGAAATTACACGATTAAACCCGAACTCAAACTCATGCTCGTAAACAAGATGTCATATTAGTAATAATCGGAAATAGTTTTATCAATAGAGGTTGAAGAAAGACTTAGAAATTGTCAATGAAAAATCCATAAAATGTTACATACGTTTATCCAATCTATTTTTTACTGACCTCCTTTGAATTAGAGCTCATTAAATACTCTTTATTTCTGAAAACATTGGATTGGTTTTCAGACAGTTGAAATGTCGATGACAGAGACGATTATTTTGAACTTTGATGAATCGAATAATTGTCGTGAACATCATCTTGGACGCCACGCGTTCGGATACAATCGTGGGAATGTCAAAATTACCAATCATAATTTCTCCGTACGCTAAGCGTTACTATGGCTTCACTAAAACAAATTGTCGCTAGGTAACGGTTGCTAGATCTGCAATTGGTTGACTTTGTGTAGTCACTCTGTACTATGTACGAATATAGCCGACTAAACCCGATTTGCATTACACGGCTAAAATACAAACAGTGGCAAGTGGCTGATCAATTAAAGTCCGTGACTGTACATACTCGACAAAAAATAAGCCCTAAAAATGATTGAAAGTACAAATTAATTGAGTTTTTGAATGCTGGATTCTATTTATTCTGGCTGGATAGAAAATACCGTTTTTCTTTTCATTGATTATTTTTAACTTTAATTTTTCACTAACGTAAACAAGTATCTACTTAGTGAATCTTAGTTTGGTTTAAACGCGTGAGTGCGCGTGGTTGGCCTTTGGCCTCACTTTAGTCTTATAGCTCCTTCATTTTACTTCGAATTTATTGTTTAACGTCCCACCCAACTTTCACAGAGACTGTCTTAGTTTCCTCGAAATATAGGCCCACACAGAATCCTCCAAAAATAAGCGTAAGTATACTTTACTACAATGTATAACTTTCGCTTTTTATGTACATGTAGAAAACAGGGGCTCGTAGCTAGATAATATCAGCTGTGTAAGTCGTTTTTCAAGGTTAAGCTATCAGCTGTGCAGTCGGTCTGTGGATGGGTGATCAACCATTTCATTCGGCGACTCCTCTGTTTCTCGAAAAGCACGTAAAGCCCCGGCTGTCTTTTTCATATTTGTGGATTTTTGAAGGTAGTTACTGGTAGTCAGAAGCCAGAAACCTGTAAACTAGTCTTACCAACTAGTCACTACGGCCCGGTTCTGGAGGTCAGATAGGCAGTCGGTCCATGTAGAATACTGGTAATCAGCTGCATCTGATTACATTGAAAGTCGACCTAAACGTCATTAGGAAAAGGCACATATAAGAAAGACAGGAAACACGAATATCTACTTTAGTAACTGTTTCCATTTCCTAAAGTAGATATTCGTGTTTCCTGTTCCATGCCTGTGGACGGTGAGTAATGGGCTAGCTCACCGTCCGTCCGTCTCATGACGACGACAGGCCGTGTCGACGGCGCGTACGTGTTCCACGCGCGCCTCAAGGAGATGTCAGCAAACCGGAAGGGGTCTGAAAGGGCCGATGCCTGCCAGGGCTGCGGGTTGTTCGAAAGAGATACCGCGGCCCTGGAACACAAAGGGCTAAGAAGGAACATGGGTGGGTTTTAGTCAGTCAAGTCTGACACTCCCTCCCGCTCCGCCCAGAGCGGGAGAAGTCATTTGATGATTTCCCATCCGCAAAAAAAAAAAAAAAGGAACTGTTTCCATAAACAAAAAAAAAAATACTCAATCGAATTACTTAACCAAATAAAACTAATTCGTACCCAAACAAAGGAATCGTGTATTCAAACACGGTGTAATCATGTCATGTGCTGCTTTTAACAATATTTGTTTAAAGTCATGCACCCGCCGTTATCCGCACCCAATCACTCTGTTAGCATGTGATAATACCCTAAGAATCTGTTTTTGTATGACGTCATGATCAGTTGACTGGTGAAGTAGAAGGTAAACATCTCCATATTTGGACGAAGCTTTAATTTTTATCTGTTTGTTGACAACAAGAACATTTTTTTTATTTGTTGCTATTATAATAATTAACTAGCTATTGCCCGCTTGAAGTTATTTAAAAAAAGTATTTCTTCTCTATTTGAATCGGTTTTTTTTTAATCGGAACCCTAATCTTTTTAAAAAGTTACTTTGTCTCACTCAGTGAGCAAAATGCGATTTCAGGCAGCAAAACCTACATGTCTGAGATACTGAAGTGAAATAGTTATTTATCCAACATGTGAGGAAAATTCTTGTTCCTATGAGTTTTGATTTTTAGTCTTGAGCGAACGAAGGATTGAAAAATAGAATCACGAGCGCAGCGAGTGATTATAAATTTCAATCCTGAGTAAGCGAAAGACTCAACAAAACGAATAGCAAATGAACTTGCTCACACGTTGCATACAAAATTTTTCACCACTCCCAGTAAGAAAGTATTCAGTCATCATAGGTAAATAAATTAAATAGTCAAAAAGCAAATCAAAATAATTCTTTTTTCGAATTTTTGCTTCTAATGTCCTTCTATGAAAGAAGCCTGTGATTCTTTCTTTGAGTGCGTTCAAAAATGTCGATGTAATTTTTTCAATATTTTATTAAACTTTTTTAATGTTTCTGAACTTATACACTTACAATAATTTGATAAATTTTATAAAAAACATTAATCTTAACTTATAAATATTTCTATTCTAAGAATAAAATTATTTATTTTTTAAAATATCTTTAAAACTGAACATAAAAAAATCAGGCAAGGTTAGTTTCTAAACGGGATCATTACATTCCTCACTGTTCAAACAGTGAGGAAAAACCAACTTTCCTCACTGTTTTCGTAGAGGAAAGACACTTCTTTCGTGCGGGAGTGGTGAAAATTTACATACAAGCTTCTGGTTAGAAATAAATAAATACAATACATATGTTTGCGTTTTTGAGAATCTACCCCATAACAGGGTTAGATAAGGGTTGAAAGTTTATATGCGGAATCCGTCATTATTGACGTAAGAAGGATGAAAATAAATATTGAAGGTTCTGAACAAAAATAAATGAATAAGTATTTCGTCGTTTTCGGAAATTCAACCCTAAACGGGAGATAAGGGGTAGAAACATTAGTAAAACAAAAATGGTCTGATCTGCTTGATTTACTATTTGTGTTACTTGATTGAATTGATAAACACGTATTTCAACGTTTTTGGGAATTCCACCCCTCAGATGACAAAAGTGGTGGCAATTTTTTAATATTTTTGTTTTGATGTGTTAGGACGTTTGTATGGACACAGGCATTTGGCGACTTACACATGCGCGACAGACACTCGCGCGACTGCAGGACACTTACGCGACTCATCATTGGCTTCATGGGTGTCATTTTCGTGGTTTTCTGATAACAAAATGAGGTCAAAATAAAAAACCTAACTTGCGCCGAGGAAAACTTTCGGTTTTTCCTTCATGGGTGTCCGGTTCCGCGTCGCTGACAATGAAAATGAGGTCAAAATGAAAATCCAGGATGGTGCCCAGCAAAACTTTTGGTTTTTCTTTCGTGGGTGTCGTATTGAGAATTTCGGGGTCGCTGATTACGAATGTGAGGTAAAAATGAAAATACAACAAAACACCGAGGACAATTTGCTGTTTTTCCTTCATGGGTGTCGTTTCGTGGATTTCAGGGTCGTTGATAACGAAAATGAGGTCAAAATGAAAAGCCAGGATGGCGCCGAGGAAAATATTCAATTTTTTCTTCATAGGTGACGTTTTCGTAGTTTTCCGGGTCACCGATAGCAAAATGAGAATTTCCTTCGGCGCCATATTGTATTTTCATGAAATTTTAATGTCTCAATATCCTTCTCTAGGCTACGGCTGTCCCAAAACAACAGGCCGGGGCTGCGTTCAAGCGGCTCTTGTCCAACCTGGGGGGTCCAAACACCGCCTGAGGCTCTACTCGGGGGTCGTGCAGTCCATGGCCCTTTACGGGGCCCCAGTGTGGGCGCGTTCTTTGAGGTGGCAAGCCACCCACTACCTGAAGGCACCCCAAAAGGTAAAGCCGTAGACTAGTCCGGGGGTACCGCATGAGTATTATCACGTGTTTAAGTATCGGTTACTAATTACAAGTCATCCTATATTACCTACTGCTCAACTGCTCAAAAATAATGGAAGGTTGGAATTACATTAAAGGCGAATATGAAAATACGAAACATGCAATGTTGCCCTTTAAGACGTGTGTGGACAACATTTTAAAGAAAAAGAACTTTATACAAATAATCAGTATGATAAGAGAGCGACATAGAACCAACAATGTGCTCGAAGGTTGGTATTAGAAAATAAACAAAACCTTTTTAACATTATTAAAAATATTATCTGACATTGACGTGCTTGCTGTAGATAAAGCAGCGAACAGGAGAAGTAAGAAGTATAATAAACTTACATAATAATTATATAATTACACATACAACTGCAATAATCTGCAATCCAGAAATCTCAATTGGGCACGCTCTCGTAAAATTACGAATAACACATTCAAGCAAAAAAGAAGAAATAATTGTTAATATTTTTAAAAATTCATAGTAATTAAAGGCAAATTAGAGTTTCTTTGTAAGTGCGTACGTTCGTACTTATCTTGTAAGAAAAATGAAGAAATAGTTCTAATTTATTTTAAGATTTCTTAGTAGTGGGTAAAGTATTATGAGATTTGGAGTTTTTATTTCTAGTCTATAAATAAGTATGCCTAGTTGTGCAGTTTTAGTCGATCAGTGGGTACAATGCTCAACTATATGTAGTTGATTAGCTATCTGTCAGTAAAAGTCCCGTCAAAATCCATCCGTGCAGCTGTTTTGGAGATTAGCAGAATCGTAAATATAAGTACAGTTAAAACTTACAATAGTTTATGCATTTAGTAAAAAGCTTTTTTTTGGAATTACAAACAGACACTTCAATTTTATTTATATATGGATGTATATATTCATCTGACCTCCGCCTTCCGCATCAAGTCTGGCCATCATGGATTGTCACCTTTTTAAGGTATCGTTCTATCGGGGTACCTAAGTGCTACGCTATGCTTCCTGATTCGCGGTGTCCACGCCAGGACTCTTTTTCTTCATCTCCTATCGCTCCTTCGACAAACACTCCCAGATCACTGGCCTTCTGCTTACTAACTCTGCAAGCAACGTCAATAAATACAATAATCTTGTTGATCGCTGTTATTTTATTTTTAAGATCGCCAATTCAACAAACGTGGGGTGCCCCACGCTATTCCTGATTCGCGGTTTCCACTTCAGAACTCGTTGGCTCCACTGGCCCTCATTCCTTCGACAGATGTAGTCACTGCCAGTTCAGCTCACTTACTCTGCAAGCTACCTCGGCTATTTTCCTTGTACTACATCCTGATTTAGTCAAGTCTATTGATTTTTCATACTGCATCATTTTTATGAAGCAACTTAATATTTTTATGAAATCACTTGAAACAAAGGCAGTAATAAAGTGTTGGTTTCTGAAGTATTTTGGTGCTATAAAGGAGACCATTAACTCCTCTTGATCATTATTACAACAAGCACGGAAACATTTTCTTGTTCGTAAAATCAGTTTTATAGCCACCGTTAAAATATAGCTCTTAGACGTAGAACAGTGCGGCTCATACTATGGCCTAAGTACAATCGAAGCGGAAGTTAAATTCTAATTATGCAAACAAAAGCTTTCAAAAAAGTATAATATATCTAACTATTTTGTTATATAAAATAAACTTTTTTTTTTATATCTTTTATGAATTATGCAAAAATATAAGAAATGTGTAAATTAATTACATAAATATCTGTTTTCTACATTTAAAAAATAATGAGTTTTTCGAATATGTATCGTCTGTCGGTTTTATATGTCCCAAAACTTTTTTGAGGAATTCTGGGAAACCACATGATCGATTCATTCATTGTTATATTCTAATAGATACCCATCTCTTACAATTATTTTCATTTAAGTACTTACTATATTCCTAATGAAAAAAAGTACTGTTCATAGTAAAAAATAATGTCAGTCATTTGTAGAGTGGGTCATTTGTAGAATCAGTCATTCATAGAATTGTACATTATAAGAACTATTTATTGTTCTTTTTTTAATATTGAATGTGGGTCCAGTTAACATTAAAAATACAGAAAATAAATCACGTAGGTACCCAAGTGGACCCGTGCGTTCAGAAGCGAGCGGGTCCAGTTTACCAAACACTCTGTATTCATTTCGCGAAATAGTCATTACTCGACTAAAGTGAATGTAAGTACGTTTCGTTTAAACGCTTACATCAACGTTCGTGCTAGGGCCTTAGAAAAAATCTTTTATGTGGAAGCCGCGAAGATAAAATACCTACGCCCGGCCTGATGAACTGACTGAAAACAGTTACTACGGGAAACGGGAATGTTGCTAAATATATTAATTAAGTAACATTAAAAATAAAAACAACATCTCTTAAGTTTGTAAAAAACCCTCCGAGTATAAATCTACAAGGCTACATCATTCAAAATCATCTGTTTCAAGTAGGCCAGTTACAAGCACTTTTAAACTGTCGAAACAAAGAAAACAATAAAAATGAAACTACAGTCCCCGTCACAAATATAACTGTGAAACTACTGTAGTTGCCCATTCGAAATGGTAAATCTCTATGAAGAGGAACAGGCAAAAAACTCCATTGAAAAATTACATTTTAAATTTATTTACATGTTTATTTTGAAAACTGCAGCATGGCACACGTGGCCTAATGTTTATTATCACAGCCCCCATTTGTTTAACATCGCGCTGCACAGTTTAGTCAGCAAATAGTAACATTATCAGTTACAATGTGGCGCTATCAAAACAGTTATCGGTAACCGACATCTAGAGCAGTCACGCAGTTATTTTTACCTATACTGCAACAGAAATCCCCCGAAAATATTTCCCTTTATTTTCAAAATTGAAGGTTGAAATTTTGATCAAACGGGAGTCTGACCTCTACGATAGGAGTGACTCCCATTTTATCTTTCCAGTAGCGAAAGAAAAGAGAATATAAATTCTCTTCTTGTCCCTCACTTCTACAAGAGACTAAAGTCAGACTGGCCTCCTTTCAGTCTTCATAAGGGAGACAGTTGCATTACTAAACTGTTAAATGTGATTCTGCCCGTGTTTCCCCTTTTTCATACTAAATACCTTCTGTATACTGACTACAAGCCGACTGTGTATAGATTGTCTTGTTGCTAGTGATCGCATGACTGCTGAGCATGTGGTACTGGGTTCGATTCCCGGGTCCGGATTTGTGCCTTTTGTTTGTGTTTGTGTCAGTTGATGGCAATAGGCTCGCCCCCTATTACATGGGACTTAACACAACTTTTCGAAATGTGGGTGTAGGTACTATTTTTGGTACACCTCTGCCTAACCCCTCGGTGATACCAGGCGTGATGTTATGATTTTATGTATACCATCCAATTTTATGTAAAAAGAAAAAAAAAGTTCCTTACTGTTTCGCAGTGTTGAACTTGCAATAATACACTTACACAGTGACAAAACACCCTGTTAGCCGTGTAGATCGCAAAAAATAGTGGCGGGAAGAACAATGAACTCATTTGCCACTTCGCCACCCCCTGTTGTGCGGAACACAAAACGACAGAAAAAAAAAACAATATTAAAACTTGCCAGTGCTAATTGTTCGTAAAATAGCTATGGACCGTGTAATATTTATTTCAGCCGGTTTCATAATTATTTTACAGAATGATAAATAGGATTTTTAAAGTGATTATTATTGCTTAAGCAGTACAATTTAATAAGGTGACAATATTAAGATGGCGGAGTTTGAATAAGTAATGATCATTTTCAACTTAGCTTTCGTCGCCCTTTTAGAGACGTCTCGGTCGCCTTAATTCCTACTGACTTCGTGATTACGCCATTGGTCCTATGAAAAAAGTTGTTCAGTTTGAAAGCCCGTAGCACAGCTTTACCTACATATGACATTGACTACACCCTTTCTTTTAAATTTTTAAATCAGCCCCTAAATAATGATACCATTCAGATCCAGCCTGTCCCCATGCAGTTAGGACTGCGACGCCCTAAGCCGAGGTTCGTACCCCACAGGGGGTGCCCTTAGCGTGCAGTCGCTTAGTTTGTAAGTTTTTATGCCCTGGCTGGAGGCTTTACTCTAAAAGCACCCACAGTATAGTCCGGTTAAGCAGACGACAACCTCATAGGTTGAACTGCGAGATGCCATTCACAAAAAAAAAAAAAACCTTTCTTTTACACGCTCTACTATAACCGTATTTCAAACTTTAGCAGCGATTTTTATCCAGACGGTACTTCCATATGAATTATTACGTCGTGAATTAAGTGGTCGCACATAATCATTAAGCTTTATTACTTGTTTAAGCACCTAATAACATAATAACAAGCAAACCTATTTATTATTTAATCGTTAGGAAACCGTCATGTTCTTGAACCTCAAAATAGAAGATGTTGAACGGGGCCCGCGTAGTAAATTATGTTATGACTCAATCATTTTCACAGAGTGAAGTTATGATTCAAGTTAAGCCGCCCTTGCTAAGGTTGGTCCGAGGATTGGTGGCCATCCACTACATACCGAGTATCCTCTGAAAAGCAAGTAAAGCCCTTGGTCCCGGCTGCCATTTGTTTACAAATCAAATACCAAATGTTTACCTTTAGCAGTCGTTACATGTAGTCAGTGGCCTGAAAGTTTGACAACCTGACTTACCCTGGGGTGTCGTATTACCCAGTAATAACTAGGTTGTGGAGGTCAGATAGCCAGTCGCTCCATGCAAAATACGGATATATTATTATAATGCACTTAAGCAACAATATAATAATTCGGGGCCGAAACGTGGACACTCACGGTAGGGTTGATCCATAAACTCAAGGTCACTGAGCGAGCTATGGAGCGGGCCATGCTTGGAGTCTCTTTGAAGGATTGCATCCGGAACGAGGTGATTCGACGGAGAACCAGAGTAGTCGACATAGCCCATAGAATAAGTAAGCTGAAGTGGCAATGGGCCGGTCATATTAGCCGTAGAACCGATGACCGTTGGGGTAGACGTGTTCTTGAGTGAAGACCGCGAATTGGCAAGCGTAAGGTGGGACGCCCTCAGGCTCGGTGGAGCGACGATCTTCGCAGGGTATCTGGTAGCAACTGGATGAGAGTTGCCAAGAATCGGGTTAAGTGGTGAGCGATTGAAGAGGCCTATGTCCAGCAGTGGCCTGCGGTAGGCTGATGATGATGATGATGATGATAATAATTTAGAGAGCAGCATGTACAATCGTAATCTCAAGTTAATAAATACCAGAAAAAGTCGGAAAAACACCAAAGCAAAAGCCAGAAACCATTTAATATTCAACACAAGACTTCGCCGATACTTCTTAAAGTATTCGCGAACGATCGTGACCTACCTCACTCTCGTAACAGAATTATTATCCATTTCATTATCGGGTAATTCTTGTTTCCAAAACCGTTTCATGATAATCCCTATTTTCGCCAAAACTTTTTGCCATTGGAAATTATGATAATACGTATTATGCAAACTAATATTTGTGGAGGGAAAACTTTGTACAATTTGTTTAGGCGCCTTAAAAGCCACTTATTTGGCTGAAAGACTGGCTTTGCCAAACTTTTTGATTGTCCTGTTTGTTTAGATTTATCTTAAGATCTTTAATGGTTATCTTTGTGCTGGAATGCTGTTGTTCTGAATCACAAAAAGGGTAGATTTTGGCACACTTAAAAAGTTGTAGTGCACTAGTGCCAATTAAAATAATTTACGTCATAATATTTTTGTCGCAGATTTTAGTCTTCCGTTACCAAAATGAAAACGTTGGTTTGGCTCTTTGTTTCATTTTGTTACTTTATTACTCTGTTTCGTTTCAAGGTCTGCTTTAGTTCCTTGAAAATTATGACTGAAGTCTTAATATTACTAGACGGTAGGTACGCAACTCCATACCCCGTTTAATAGCCGAGAAATAAGCACGCTTGCTACCCTTTCCCAGCTCTTATTTTCATGGACACTCTTCGAGGAAAATGCCAAATATAGTAACAATATCGAGTTGCCAAAGTGGATTAGCGCGTTCATCTCCCTGTGAGTGATATCACGTCAAAGCCTTAGTTCTATAGCCGATGGGTATTAATAAAAAAGTTAATCGTGCGTGCAAAGGCATCGCTCCATGCGGTCGAGAACGGCCTGTGTACACCACCTACATGAGAAATTGGACATCATTTTATCACTTTGAGTAGAAAAGTGACGTTTAAAGGTTTTTTTTTTTTAGAAGAATGTTTGCTATGTCAATATCCACGTTCCCTTTTTGAATTCTGTTTGCGCAGATTCAAGAGGGATTGACGGCTGCCAGTATGCTTTGATGTTTTTTTTTTCTTTTACATTGTTTTCGTAATCAATTTGTGCGTTTTCTCTCGAAGAGGCCAACGCGCTTTATAGATAAGACATGGTTATTTATAAAACGGGTTTTCCGCAACCTTACTCACGTGATAAGTAAATATGTCGTTTTCGTAACCAACATACTTAGATTTAAATTAAACATTCAATCCAATAGATTGAATTTTATTTAGGCATTAATTTATCTGTCGTAGCATAAGTGAAAATGGAATAAATGATTATATCGTTAAACTAATCTATATTATATTATATTATTTATTAAAATGATTTCCTATTTCCCTTGGTCACGCATCACTCGCCGCCAGACCGCAGTCGCGTACGGACGCGGACGTCATTCATTCGCATCGGGTGCCAGAATCTTGGCCTTGGGGGCTACCTTAGTGAAGCCTGGTCTGGAACGAAGTCAGATTTAACTAGTGTTTCTGTAGTTAAATCTGACTTCGTTCACAGCATTCACCTAGTGTCGATTGGGATTGTCTACCCCTTCGCACTAGAATCTGTCTGTTTTTTGTGAATATTTTCTGACAGAATATTTTATTGGATTATTTTGAATATCAACGAAGCTTTTAACATTTTCGCTTGGGAATAGGCTTCATAAATTATATTAGCCTTTGGATAAGCCAGACCGGAAAAACTGAAAATAAAATCTGGATGAAGATTTTGTTAGCTGTTATAAAAGTATCCATACTAATATTTATTAAAATGCGAAAGTAACTCTGTTTGTTTGTTACCTTTTCACGACTAAATGGCTTATTGGATCGTTATGAAATTTGGCATGAGATGGGTTATATCTTCGGGAAGGACATAGGCCACTTTTTATCCCTGAATAAAACATCAAAATTTCCACGCGAACGAAATCGCAAGCAGCAGCTAGTTTTTAGGGTTCCGTACCCAAAGGGTCAAACGGGACCCTATTACTGAGACTTCGCTGTCCGTCCGTCCGTCTGTCACCAGGCTGTATCTCATGAACCGTGATAGTTAGCCAGTTGAAATTTCTACAGATTATGTATCTCTGTTGATGCTATAACAACAAATACCTACTAAAAATAGAATAAAATAAATATTTAAGGGGGCTCCCATACAAAAAAGTGATTTTTTTGCTCGGTTTGTAAAATAATGGTACGGAACCCTTCGTGCGCGAGTCCGACTCGCACTTGGCCGGTTTTTTATAAATGCTCTCGGAATATTGTTATGAATTGCTTTATTTTTTAACCGACTTCTAAAAAAGGACGAGGTTCTCAATTCGGATGTTTGTATTTTTTTTTTTTTTTTTATGTTTGTTCGCGCATTACTCCGTCGCTTGCCAACCGATTTGGAAAATTCTTTTTTTGTTGGAAAGGGTATACTTCCCAAATGGTCCCATAGTCACCAAGTCGGGATCTGATGATGGAATCTTGGCGAAATCGAGGGAACTCTTCAAATTTGATAGGAAAACGTACAGTGATTTTGGCATTTTCTACAACAAGAACCATTCTACCATCAGATCTGATGATGAATCCAAGAGACAGGCTTCGGAACTCCATAACAAGGCAATGAATCTTAGCTGTGTTTGGGCTTGTTGGAATTGTAACGGTATGCACTTTCCAGGTGTATACACCAATTACGCTGAGATTTATGATCCGATTTGCGTGATTCTTCTTTAGTTTGATGTGGAATACCTGCCATTTGGTACCATAAAAAATTAATTTAGTTTGGCCATATAGTTTTCATTTTATTATTTTTTTTGTTATATGTTAATTATTCACGTATGTACACCGATTTCTCCGTGATTACTGGACCGATTTAGATGATTTTTCATTTATTTGGTAGAGAAGCTTGCCCGGTGGACCCATATGAATTTTATTATCTTTGCTTAGGTACTTTTTGAGTCATCCTCTTTATTATGCATTTTGTCCTTTGTCGTATTTATGGACGATGTTCTGGTGTCTAGTTACAATGTAAAAATTATACTTGACTAGGATTAAAGTGAGATACCACAACTGAAAAGGCTAAAATAAAAACTTTTTTACAAAAAAAAAAATAACCGACTTCCATAAAACACTAAAAAGTGGCAAATAATTTTAGTTTCGGAAGTCGGTGGCAAAAAAGTAAATGAAACAAACAAGTCACCGACTGCCGAAACTAAAATTATTTGCCACTTTTTAGTGTTTTATGGAAGTCGGTTATTTTTTTTTTTGTAAAAAAGTTTTTATTGTATTGAATGCACTTATTTACCTAGGTACTTGAATCATCGCCAATCTAAACTAATTTAATAAATGAAGAGTTTGTTCGTTTGAAAGCGCTAATCTCTGGAATAACTTGTCAGATTGGTTATTGGACTGATGAAATTTGAAAAAAATCTGACTTATTCTTGCGGAAGGTTAGAAAATCAGCTGTTCCCTATATTTTAACAATTTGTGCCAACATAAGTGTATGAGGGAAACGATTTCAGGGTTGATAACGTAGTAAAATTTGCTTAATATGCACAATGACCTGCACGCGTAGCATGACCACTGTACAAATGGATTATGTCGACGGAAGAAAAGACGAAATGCCAGATCGTCACTATTTATTATTTATTATATTTATTTATTAAACAATTTTAATACAAACTTTCATTTAAAAACTAAGCCCCACAAAACCGTTTTCACAGTTTGTCTGTGAAATTTGGCAAGGAGATAGATTATATCTTTGAGAAGGACAACGGTTGCTTTTTATCCCAGGCGAACGAAGTCGCTAGCGGCAGCTAGTTTTTTTTATAAATGCACACGGAATATTGTTAGTATAGTCGATTCTTCTGTAGACAAAACTCGTTTCTACAGTGGTCATACTACGCGTGCTCTTAAGAGGTATAGAGTAAACACAAACTAAGTTTGCAAATTGTGATCCTAGATATTTAGTCTGAAAGTGCCACACGCAAAGTTCATCATCATCACATCAGCCCAGAATCGCCCACTGCTGGGTATAACCCCCCCCCCTTTTTTCTAACACACTTCTCACAAAGTACATCTTAGTACCAACTCCAACTAAAAGCACCAACAAGACATTAATAAGCGGCAGTAGGCCAAAACATAATTAATATTTGTCGAGCAATATTCCAAAGGTTAGATATAAATATTCATCGATCCCTGCGCTCCGCGGCCTCAATGATACCGATTGAATTCACCAGTAATGTATTACGAACGAGGCGTTTGCATATTATTGTTTTTGAACTAGGTTCCTGAATAAGGGCTGATACTGGGAAATTAATTTCGGGAATTGTAAATTGAAATTGCCGGCAACAAGTGAAGTGTTTGGTATTTGTATTGTTGCCCGACCCGGGAATCAAACCCAGGTTCTCATGCTCAGCGGTCGCGCTAACAACCACTCGACCTACGAGGCATTCAATCAATCTATACAGTCAGAGCTAGTCAGTCTGTCCATATAATCATCACTCAGTATCAGAATAAAGACACCCCGCATACTACACTAAAGTCATCATAACAGTATTATAAAAGATGTTGTTTTGCAGCATCGTCAAAATTCAGGAGGTTGCCACGAAAGAAAAAATATCGATTTAAATTACGGTACCTAGTTAATGATTAAAAACAGTATTCAGAATAACCCACCCCCTTAACGTGGTTTAGGGAATAAGAAATTATAGAATAAGCGCGGTTATAGGGCGAGGATCGGACGTGTCACGTTTAAAAGACGGGTGGTTCATACTTACCGATTTCCGTAAATTATAAGAAAAAAAAAACTATCCATTTCATTATTGATTCGGGTTAAGAATCAAAAACGGAGTTACCTCCTTGAATTTGACGAGGATGCAAAACAACACCTTGTATACACACACCCCACATATTTACATAATATTAAAAATAATGAGTCACGAACTCACGCTTTGTCCACAAAAGTATCGCGGGCACAAATCACATGACAACTGCTATTTACTCGACGTACACCTACTTAAATAATATTTGAACAAACATTACTGCGCCAAAACTGTGTGTTTTGATGTTCACCAACTTGCCTTGTTTATAGGGGATATAGTTCTAGAGCATAATCTGTACGTCTACCATGAATTGTCATAGTTAGATCGTTTGACGTAACTGCAATAGTTCCGTCAATACGCAAATACTATAGTTAGCTTTTTCAATGGTACCATGAGCTGTGTTGGTGCTTACTACCAAATTCTAAGCAAATGAAGCCCAAACTTGCAGTCGCTGTAATATAGTTTACTACACGGTGACGTAGGATAGATAACTATAGTGACTCATACTGCGCATTTTAGTACCCAACTATCCGCTAGAGGCGCTGTAAAAGTTTCCATACATTTTTTTAACTACAGACGCTAGCGAGTATAGATTGTTAAAACTCATGGTAGATGTACAGGATTCTCTGATAAACATTCCGTAGTACATTCAGGTAACCAACCTGGCCCCCATTCCTTACTCTGGAAACAGAAGATGACACCAACATATCATCTGGTAGCGTTACCCTTTAAACCCCACTTCTTTTCATGAGAATAGAGTTTCCAGGATTCCTAGTCCCTAGGCTCTTGACACGCCACTAATCAGCACGCCTGTAATCCCCGAAGATTTCAAAAGCTTTTTGAAGTGGAAGCTTCTTTAGCGGCGTTGTGCACTTTTGGGATGGGTAAAAAATGTCAAACTTGCGGGACCTCGTGTCGACGTGTCCTGATCAAAAATTTGTAAGGTGGATTGACATTAGGCTACGAAGGAATTGGAACTTTATGACATCTGCCATTGAGTTTGGGTTTCCAAAACTGGATAATTATCTTATCCACAAACAAAACCTTCGGTTTCTCCAAAGAGGTAGAATTCGTAAGACGGATTGTAATAGTGCTGAAGTGTTAAACTTTTAATGTAATATAAATTGTCATGTTTGTGTACGATAGCACAATAAATGAATATTGTATTTTACCATATAAATGATAGTACTTTTATACTGATAATTAAAGCAATTCGTGCAAAATTATTCCCTAACAATTGCAAAATATCAAAAAAGCACAACGTTAATATTCAAGTTTTCACTTCTGCCGGCAACCCGTTTTGTTTTTATCTTATTCTTTATTGCACTCTAAATTAAAAGATATACACGCAAATAATATTTTGCTTACGAACGGCGGCGAAGCTTCAACATCGTTTTCAAGTAGCCAGCAGTTACAGAAATCTATACAAAAAGCCGACACGAAATTATTAACTGGAAACCGCGGAAGGTTGACTATTCTAAGTTAAGGACCTATTCGCTTCCACAAAGAACCAAACCGAAAAAAAAGCGTTAACGAAGTCCTAGTTGTGACTTAAAATAATTCCAAACTATCAGCGGATTATAGGCGTAATTTTATCTTAAACTAGCACTTCGCCCGCGACTTCGTCCACGAAAATTGTGATATAATATTGCCTATGTTACTCGGTAAAGATGTAGCTTACTAATAGTGAAAGAATTTTTAAAATAGGTCGAGTGGTTTTTGAGTTAAATCGTAACAAACAAACAAACCATCAAATCTTTCGTCTTTATAATATTACCTTACTACTACTTCGTCTGCGTCACATTTTCCCCGTTTTTGCAACATTTTTCATTGCTGCTCTGCTCCTATTGATCGTAGCGTGATGATATATTCTATGTTACTTCTAATACCTCCAAGAATGTGTGTACAAAGTTTCATGATGATCGGTTGAGTTCGCGTGAAAGCGTAACAAACAAACTTACTTTCGCATTTATAATATTAGTTAGGATTAGTTTAGATTATGTTACAGTCAAAACAAACTTCAAATATTTGCGGCTACAATACTACTAACGTACATTTTATCGGAACCAATCGCAACTATTTAATTGTAAAAAGGCGAATTAAACTCGGTCAGTAAAACGAAATATTGATACTGCTGCCTTAAATTGCCTTTCACGGTACATAGCAGCCCAATGGTTGGATTAATTTAATTTTATACGAACAAAAACCCGTCAATTTTTCAGTCTGATTGCTTGATTTTTATTTACACGGGAACGTTTAAACTTGGGGGAAAATGAAGTGGAATAATTTTAAATGTCTACAGTTTATTTTTTATGTTTCTGTAATACTTTTAAGGATACTCTTCGCTTTAAAGCTTGAACTCATTAGGAGGGTTTAGGCCTTCTTAACTAATCTTAAAGTTTTACTCTGTTTATTTTAAGTTTCAAAGGCTAAAACGACTGAAATAATTACAGAAAATTTGTCAATAATTTCATTTGGAAACGGTAAAATGGCATCGTGGATATTTTGATACCAGAAACAAACTTTCTTATTACTTTATATTTGTTTATTTATTACACAGGGTATAGCCCACTATTGGACAAAAATGTAATTTAACAAAAAAACTGTCAAACAGTTTAAAAACATCCACAATCGTAGCCTGGGGTGGATAGCCTACTCTTGCTCAAAGAGAGGTGGCCACACTTCTAGCTGTTTGAATATAATACTACAAAAATCAGTTTTCCATTATCAAAGTCAGACTTTAGATCATCATCTGCCTAGCCTTTTCCCAAACTATCTTGGGGTCGGCTGCCAGTCAAACCAGATGCAGCAGAGTACTAGTATTTTACATGAAGCGACTGCCTATCTGACCTCCACAACCCAGTAATTGGGTAATACGATACCCATTGGTAAGACTGGATGTCAGACTTACCGCTTCTGACTACATGTAACGACTGTCTACGATGACAGCCGGGACCAACGGCTTAACGTGCTTTCCGAGGCACGGAGGAAACTCGGTATGTAATTATGGTCACCCATCCACGGACCAACCTCGGCAAGCACGGCTTAACCTTAAAGATCGACCCGGGCGGCTGTTATTATTTAGCCACGAGCTCCTCAGTCAGAACTTAGACAAAAATCAATAAAAAACTAGTCTAAACATACCAGAAATCCAGTCTACGAATTAACAAGCGATTTGGGAGAATCTCGCCGATACCAGATAGCCCACGTTTTAGATCCCTATCAAACCACCGTTTACCACGGATAAGCGACTAAAGAGCGGTGTGAAAGCCCTCTCACACGGTACCTCTTGGGATTTATTAGACCTCTTCAGATAACGCACATGTTGTAACTTTTGTTCAAGCTGCGAGCGATTTGTTCTAAATATTCTTTTGTTTTTTGGTTGGGCTTTTGTATCGCATCGTTGAGAACAATAATGTCGAACTGGGAAGTAGAACCGATATATTTTTCTGAACTGATGTAATAATTTACTTCCTCCTCTAAAAATTCAGCGCAAAATTCAGCTAAGCGAACTTCGCTCATTTGCGCTGGTGTCAGGACATGCAGCAGAAGCTAGGAAGGAGAAGCCGAGATGTGAGTCATCATAGGCATGTACAATAATTTACCTCGGTACCAAGTGTCTATCCGAAAGATGATCGTATTGGACATAAATAATACTTACTTGTAAAATTGTATGCAAAATTATTTCGTTGAATTCCAAAAGAACTAGATCCTGGCCTAAAATAATCTTTAACTATCATCGCTTTCCCCAAAGTAGCGTTGGATTACATTCTAATATAATATGTATATGAAAAATAAAAATAATGGCAATTTTTTTTTTGTTTAATGAAACGGGGTGAGTGCATAAATAAACATCCGGCCTATTGGCATGCAAAACATTTAATTAAAATGAGAACTTGATGCTTCGCCGAGTTTTTTTAAGTATAATTTTCTTGGAACGGATGTTTGTCGGTAATTAAAGATGCAAAATGTTTTTACATTAATTATGAATTAAATATAAATTGTGTGTTACAAGTTTTTTTGATCTAAAAACATTTACGATGTTTATTAGTTTATTTTTACATTATTTACGAACTGTACAGCCCTAACATAGTAATAAAAATAATGTATGTAAAAGCAGACAAGAATTAAAGAGCGTCAAAAAGTTCGTCCATATCACTGTCAACAAAGCAATTTCCCAGAAGGGTGGCAGCATTACCACGTTGAATGCCAATGCTGATTTCTTGTCCAAGAAGTAAGCCATTTTAAATGATTAAATTTAAATATAATATGTAGTATCTAAAAATATTTTTATTTATTATATTTTACAAATTAATATTATTTTTGAAACTACATAACTAAAATAACAACAAATTATAAAAGGGCGTCAAAAAACTCCTCCTCAACGCTGTCAACTGGTAACGTGCCCAAGAGACTGGCGGCGTTGCCAGTAAAACCCAGCCCTTGGGTCACGGGAAGTGCCAACTAGGCGTTTAGATATTTCCTTAAAAAGGCTGTGAGCACTCGGACCCCACTGCCCCAGAGTTTCAAATAACAATAAGAAGTAAAATTAAAAAAATCGATACTGAAAATCTCATACCATATGAGATTTTCAGTATCGATTTTTTTAGTTTTACTTCTAATTTTTATTTCTTATTTTTATACTACATATATTATACTGAAATTTAATCATAAATGGCTTATTTCTTGGGCAAAAAATCAGCATTGGCGTTCCTTCCAACTACAAGATGACAAGATTTTAGGATCAGGAACTTACCGTCATCGAAATTACAGAGTTAGGAAAACTAGAACTTTTCTGTACAAAATAAACCATCGTCTTTACAGCTACTTACCTTACTTACTTTGCTATTTACTTTGGCACTTGGCATATATGTAACCTATACATTATTCCTAAGAAGAAGTTAAGCCAAGAGAAGACACCACATGGCCAACATCACACGCAGTTTATCAAATAAGCGAGCCAACTTTTTTCTCTACCAACTTTCTGTAATTACTGGTTGTCTATAAAAGAGTTCTACTCGTAACTCAAGCAAGACACGACAGTCCTAAGTTCATAAAAACTATGTTTGGGCCCGGCTTCTGTTCATACTTCTTCATTTATTACAATGCTAGGAACGTTACGCCCTTACAACGTTCGCCCGCGCGTTAAAGTGACTGCCTCCCGACTGCTGAGCATGGGGTCTCGGGTTCGATTCCCAATTCGAGCAAAGGGGTTTTGCAATAGGAATTTCTCAGTAGCAGCCACGGGTCCTGGACTTATACCCGGTTTATGACAATAGGCTCGCCCCGTATTACAATGGGACTTAAACATAACTGGCGAAATGTGGGTGTACTTTTAGGTACACTTCTGCATAACCCTTCAGGGATTACAGGCGTGATGTTGCTAAGAACGTTTTAACAGCTTTTTACACTCGGGAATAATGTGGTTTCCCATTAGTAAAAAAAAAAACCGAATCGGAACGGTAGTTCTGAAGATACATACCCTACATTCCAACTTACAAACTTAACCTTGTCTTTTTTATAATATTAGTATAGATTTAGCACTTTCATAGTAAATTAGTGCCTGAAATCTGCATTCCTAAGCTATCCTATTTTTTCATTAGTACGCTGCCATCCGCAATTCAATTCTTTGTAACAAAAGAAAACTGCTGCAAAGCTTTTTTTTTTTGTGAATGGCATCTCGCAGTTCAACCTATGAGGTTGTCGTCTGCTTAACCGGACTATCCTGTGGGTGCCTTAAGAGTAAGGCCTCCAGCCAGGGCATAAAAACTTACAAACTAAGCGACTGCACGCTAAGGGCACCCCCTGTGGGGTACGAACCTCGGCTTAGGGCGTCGCTGGGGGACGACTGCATGGGGACAGGCTGGATCTGAATGGTATCATTATTTAGGGGCTGATTTAAAACTACTGGCTCAGCATCGCGGGCTGGCTCGAGCGAGAGTCGGGGAGGGTGCTGCAAAGCTGTTTTTGTATGTGAATTTAAATGTTTGTGAACGCACTCACGATACAGGAGAAATTCCTAGTGTGGGGCAAAAAAAAAACAAACAAACAAAAAAGAACGTAAGCCTGACTTACGTTCTTTTTTGTTTTAAATATAAATAAAAAGTTGTTGTTGAACATTCTTTCTGGAAAAATTAATTTATAATTCCAATGAAAAATGTGAGACGCTTTTAGCAAAACAGTGCTAGCAAATACAGTCTGAATTTAAAAAAAATATGATACTGCACTTTGAAATGAAATGGCAGTTTTTAATTCAAGCGAACACTAAGTTTTAAATGAATGAAAATTTTATTAGAATACACAGCTTAAGGTTTGAAACAAATCTTGAAGAAACTTCAGATAGTAAATTGTTTGTGTATTTATATTACAAGATAACTTTTTCAAGTTTTCAACACTTACAGTAAAAAGAACGGGGAACACAAAAAAAAAAAACTGTAACATCCCTATTACTGACGTCATTATGATTGCGAAGCCTGGGAAACCTCCCCACGAAGCATCATCATACAGACCCATTTCTCTGTTACCCGTACTATCAAAGTTATTTGAAAAACTGTTATTAAAACGGATAAAACCAGTAATAGAAGATAAAAACCTAGTTCCAGATCACCAGTTTGGCTTCAGAGAAAAACACTCAACGTTAGACCAGGTACATAGAATAACTAATGTTATTGAAAAAACGCTAGAAAATAAAGAAGTCTGTGCTACCGTGTTCTTAGACGTCGCGCAAGCTTTTGACAAAGTTTGGCATGAGGGTCTCATATTTAAGCTCAGACGCATGCTACCAGAATTTGTAGATATCCTAGAGTCGTATTTAACTAAAAGAATGTTTAGAATACGCCAAGAGGACGCATATTCCGAGCTAAAAATCATAAAAGCTGGGGTGCCTCAAGGAAGTGTGCTTGGCCCAATTTTGTACTTGTTATACACTTGTGACATCCCAGAGCTGGAAAACAGCACCATAGCGACCTTTGCAGATGATACTGCTATTATGGCCACCGGATCAAGCCACAGAGAAGCAGTAGAGAAAGTTCAACTAGCTGTGAACAAAGTTTACGACTGGACACAAAAGTGGAAGATCAATCTGAATGAGTCAAAATCAGTTCACATTAACTTCACAAACAAACACAGTGACTACCACCCACTCTACATAAATGGTATGCAAATACCTTATGCTAATACAGCCAAATACCTTGGCATAACTCTCGACGCCAAGCTGCGTTGGAAAGCCCATATCAAAAAGAAAAAACAGGAACTCGATATTCGTTATAAACGTTTGCATTGGTTACTGGGAAGGAAATCCTGTTTATCAATACATAATAAGCTGATAATATACAAGCATATCCTGATGCCAATTTGGACGTATGGTATCCAACTTTGGGGCTGTACTAAGCCAACCAACGTCAAAATAATTCAACAGTTCCAAAATAAAGTACTCAGGGCTGCTGTAAATGCACCCTGGTACATAAGAAACGATGACCTCCACCGTGACCTCGACATGGAATTCGTCACCACCATCATACAAAAATTTGCTGAAGCCCACGAACACAGACTCCATCGACACGTGAATGTTGAGGCAATCCAGCTGTTAGACAACACAGGCATAGTGCGTAGACTAAAGAGAACTAAACCATTTGAATTAGTGTAGTGTAAGTGAATCAATAATAGTAACAATGTTGTGCTATTTATATAACACATGAACAAAGTGTTTTATCAATTTTACCAGACTCTAAGGAAGTGTTACGAACGTGTGTAAAAGTGCATACCTAATTATGGACACTATTCTTAGCATTAACATAATTTATAACGTAGCATAATAAGTTAGATTTAAATTGTTTATTAGTCTTCTTAGGCTAGATTGCAATTATCTAGTAAGAACTTGGTTCTACTAACAAGGGAAAAAAAAAAAAAAAAAAAAATCCCTATTATTATATTTATAAGTTCTGTCATGTCATGCCATGTGCCGGCTGCCGGCAAAGCTGTGGGCCCACATTTCACAAAAATGGAACCCTGAGGCAGCTAGACGGGGTCGCAGCAGACCAAGAAGAAGATGGTGGGACGCTTTTGATGGCTTTCTCGTTAATTGGCGAGAAGAGGCAAAAAACAGAGAAAAGTGTAAGAAATGGGGGTAGGCCTTTGTCCAAGGAGTGGGAAAGATCAGGCTAACTAAAAAAAAAAGTTCGGCCGAGGAGTAAATATGTTAAGTTTTTTTTAAACTTTCCTTTCCCATGTATCGGACGCCTGCCACCTCTCCGAATCGTCATTTTTATTCGTTGTTTTGTCCTTCGTATTAGTGTTGACAATACGTTGAACTTTAAAGTGCTAGATTTTCATACCTTGACTGTACTAAAGTACCTACTCGTTTCAAAATAGACCATGATGGTGATCATCACCATCTCTTCTTCATAGAAGACTGCATTAATAAATAAGAAGTATGAATATGTCATCACCATCATTCATCTGCCCTTGTTCCAATTTATTTTGGGTCGGTGCAGCGAGTCTTCTTCTTCCAAACCTCTCTTTTACTTGTCATCTCATCAGACACCTCCTTTCTTCCCATATCATCATTCACACAGTCCATCCATCGTTTATTTGATCTTCTTTTACTCTATAATATCTATTACCTAGAATTCTAAGTACATCATTACATCATCGCAGTATTACTCATTAACAAAATCTATAATTATTAATTACAATGATCGTATCAACAAACACAATTAATTTACTTAACGAATGGCTCACCCAAAATTGATTAATAGCAAATATTTCCAGTAGATAATTGGTGGACCTACACATGATAGGTACAAAAAAATAATTACCTATTTCACAGGCTGTGTCCAATTTCCGAAAGCGTGCCCTCGTTAATTAGGCAAACATCTTGTGAAAATTGAATAAGTATCGGTTGGAGCAGGGATGAAGTAATTTAGTAGAGATCTATGCAACGGAATGGGCAACTACAGTACTTTCATAAGTTATTACGCCTTGTGACTGGGACTGTAGCTTCGCGTTATATTTTGTTTTTTTTTTTTGACTTTCAAAAGTGCCTGTAATGGTCTAATTGAAATAAATGCTTTGACTTTGACTTTAGTCTCAAATAGGCACACTTCTGCCTAATTCTTCGGGGAATACAATCGTCATGGTATTGTTTTTTTTTTTGGCAATATTCTGTTATCCCACGGACACCCCGACTGTCTCATTTGTTGTGAGTCAGTCGAGGTAGTGCCAGCCTCGAACCGGCTAAAACCACACTCCTGCTCTGCGTGTGTCCCCCTGACATGGTCACAGACCCATGGTATGGTGCTAGGTAGGAGTCACCATCGTCGAATTCACGAGTGTTGAAATAAGAAATATTCGGAGTTAATGACCACTCTTCTGTAAAAAAGTCTCTATAAAATTAAAGAAATATTATTTCTTTAATTTTTAGCAACGTAGGTACTAAAATGTCAATTTAAAAAAAAAAAACACCTTTAACAATGTGTCAACTTTGCTCTTACTGACCTATAGGAAAACTAAGAATTGTTCATATAAATCATTCTGTGGTATGAGTAGGTACCTACATTCCTTGTCTGTAATAACTATGCCAACGAAGACATTATTGTTTCCAAACGGAGCGAATAAAACAACGTGCTATATTATATTAAAATTCATACGTCAGCTATAGAATAGTACCTACAAATGCCAGAAATAAAGGGTGTTGTAGAAAAGTCGTATTCTTATAAGATCTATAAGCAAAGACTCCAGCGAGATAGAAATGAACTCGCTGCGACGCTACTGAAGTCCCCAGAATCTACCTACCGACTTAAAAGGAAACGAATAGCGTCAATCTGTTTACCATCGATATGATGAGATGACGCATCGCCGGATGCGAAGAATCTCAAACTGCTTCTACGAAGCAACAACCAATTTGATTAAAGCTTAAGGGCTGATTGCAGATAGATGAAAAAAACACTATGCAATAGAAAATACTTTATTGTACACCAAAATATAACAGCTAGCTAACAGCTGGCTAGCTATGCTAACATCATTTAGACACTACATTTATAGTCTAGTATGGAATAGACAAAACATAGGTATGTTACTGCACAGACTAAACACATGGCTATGGAGAATAGTCTTCAGTACTACCAAGTTTACTGATTTTTAAGAAACCAGTCTCTTTTTCTCGACGATATCTTCAAAGTCGCGGGAAACACCTGGATACGAAACGCACAGATAGAACAGAGAATTCTGGCAGAAAAAGGGGAGGCCCAGCGCAGTGGGTGATTCCGGGCTGATAATTGTGATGTTAAATCTGTCCGAACCTAGTTGACTGATCTCAAAGTGAACTTGATGCGAGAGCACAACATTAAATCTCATCCAACCACTTACAAGTAATCTCATAACAGAGAAACACAACAGCGAATCAGACCATTTTCTCAATCCCGTCATAAAACGTTTATCACCTAATACGTTCCGAAGTAAAATAATTAAGAGTCAACACGATGGTAATTGAGTCACAATCGTATCACGACTAATGCTGACTAATGTCTTGTATAGTAATTATGTGACGCTCGTTAAATGCGATGCTGACGTCGGGTGCCTTCTGACGTGCGGCCCTCCTGAAGTGGGGTGTCACTAGGGTAGGCTCAGCCGAGTCAGCACATAACGTGTTTTGTTTTCGAATAGACCTGTTTAGAAAAGGCCTTTAATTAGATGGTGGATGATGAAATAAAATGTACCTACTTGGATTGGCATGCTTAGGTATATTTGTAAAGAAATTATATTACAGTGTTCATTTGGGTAAGGATTTCGGCCTGTTGGGAATGTTCCATAGGCTGGCTGAAATCGACCGAGAATTTGATTGTAAGCGTTTGACTAGGTTTTGGCAAACCTCAAGGGATTTTTTTATTTTTAGCCGTTGATATATCCATAGGCATAAAGCAGATTCGATCATTGTCCGGACAATCTTTTACGTTTTCCGATTTTATTGTCACATTCCATAGGCTCACGTCTTCACTATGAAAGCAATGTATTCCTTAATGTAGTTGTTCTTCGCGACTTCGTATGCGTGTATTTTGACTATCATATTATTAGGCATGAAAACAGACTAGCCTTTAACTTTACCGGCGAAACCCGGTGATGAACATAGTCTGGGCTATGTATCTGACATAGTAGTCGACTGCTTTAGTGGGTTCAGTTTGAAAAGGATAGACAGACAGAGGTAATTTCGCATTTTTATCACATTTGATATTATGTGAAATTAACTTTATCTGTCTCTCTTAATATGTCTGAACATAATAAGATCAGATACTCTAATATCATAGAACATGAAGTTACATGAAGTTTAAATAAATAAATAAACCTCAGTACCCACCATTCAAGTACGGTACAACCATTTCTTTCAGAATTCTCTAGAGGTGTCGTTTATATGATACACTGTTTATCCGTCTGTCGCAAGCAGATTGGGGTGTTCTTCTAAACATATAATATATATATATATATAGTCTAGTGGCATTATTGTCGCACGAGTGACATAAAGAACGTTTTATGACATTGTGTTAGAGTTTTTTTTTTGGAAAACAGCCAATGTGCGTGGGTGAATAAAATTATTGGTACTGCGTTTTAGTTTTAGATATTTTTAAATTTAAATGGTACAATAAACGGTGAACGGTACGAAAAGTTAGTTAAATGTGGCATAACCCACTTTACAGGGAAATACATAGGCAGCGGTTTAATTATATTTTGTGTATACAAGGTGTTGTTTTGCATCCTCGTCAAAATTCAGGATGTTGTCACAAAAGACATAAATAATTAATATAAATTACGGTACCTAGTTAATTATTAAAATACACTTTTTTTTTGCTGTTTTAATGTGTCAGTATTTCAGAATAACCCCCTTAGGGAAGAAGATATTATCGAATTAACGTTTGAGATTTTTTGGATGTGTGTAAGCGAGGTTATAAGGCGAGCAACAGACGGGCCGCGTTTCAAAACGGGTGGTTCTCACTTACCGATTTTCGTAAATAAATAAAAATATTTAAAAAAAAACCTACCCATTTTATTATAGATTTGGGTCGAGAATCATTAGCATAGTTACCTCCTTGAATTTGACGAGGATTCAAAACAAAACCTTGTATAGTACGTACCTACTGACAAAAACTTAAAAATAATATTATGATTAGGTACGCGCCTGTCTTTCTTGATGGATTAGGCAGACATACTGCCAAATTTCGCCAGAAAACTGAAAAAATAATCTAATAAAGATAACTTCCTGATACAAGATTTTGAATAGAAAATAATATAATATAAATAGGCAATAAAATCAGAAATATCAGGCTACGCACCACGCAGGCTTCATCAATTCTTTATGTAATGTTGCCAGTTAAGGCCACAGCCGGATCTAACGGCTACCCGCACCTTTCGTTTTGGCTCTTTTAAAGGCAATAACGTGAAAATCGTGATAGCCACTGAATATTGTATGTTACTACTATCTTTAGCGGTATTAATAGTGTATGGGGATACGTTTCTACGTTTCCTGTACGCGTTATCAATGTTTTATAGAGGGTGTCACCTTGTTTCGCAGACAGAAGTTTCACAGAATTTCGTTTCCCAGAAAATGTTTCACATAAAATTTGGTCCTCGTATTTTTATTTCGAATATTTTTGTTTCAACTACTATTTACTTGAACGAAGCATATTTTACAGAAACACACTTCAATGAATTTTATAATCACATTTTTTTAACAGTGGAACTACAAAGGTGTTGTACTACAAAAGTCAGTTACAAAAACGAATGGCTGCAAATCAGACTCCACGTAGTCTTGTCTGCCCTACCCCTAGAGTGTAACCCCTAGAGTTAAGCCCGCGTAGGCGCGGAAGGATGAGGCGGCCCGCGAGCTGAGGAGCAGGTGGTATCTATCGCTAGCTTCGGCTTGCTGGCCGGCAAGCCGGCCAGCTTCAGCCGCGGCGGTGAGCGTTAATACCATCTGCGACGAAGAACTCGTGTGGGGCCGCCAGATCCCCACAGCGCCGGAGCCGTGACAGAAACCATGCTTGTTGCATGCTTGCTTGCACGCTGCATGTTGCATGCTTGCTTGCATGCTACATGCTTGCTTGCATGCTACATGCTTGCTTGCATGCTACATGCTTGCTTGCATGCTGCGTGCAACAGGCATGAAAACCATTAGTAAAAATAAAAAGACTGCTTTCCTACTTGACAAGAATTTAACCGCATTATTTTTGTGAATGCGGTGTTGTAATTTTATAGGAGGGTACGTATTTTTCAAAGGTATGAGTTTTAGAAACTGTCACTCGATAAAATGTAATTCTTCGTAATAAGTCTTATGTGAAACAAACAATATGTGGATCAAGAATATTTGATTTGTTATTCCATGATATGAATATTCTAACATTAAACCTTATTTGAAAGAAAAATTGGTGATTTAAATTTCTTCAAAGTAAGTATTCTGCGTATTGATTATTCTATGCAATGATAATATAAGAAACAATTTATGTGAAACGAAATTCGATGAAACAATTAGCGACGAAACAACGCACAACATTTATAGAGATATAAGTAAGTGATAAAGAGTGTTTTCGTTTGTACGATAAACGGCAAGGTATAGGTATTAAGCAGGTAACGCCATGGTAGTAAGTAGTCAGGAAAAGTACAACGTCTATGATGTATTATACCCTTTTTTTTATTTTGGGGATGGGGAATCATCAAATGTCTTCTCCCGCTCTGGGTGGAGCGGGAGGGAGTGTCAGACTTGTACTGACTAAAACCCACCCATGTTCCTTCTTCGCCCTTTGTGTTCCAGGGCCGCGGTATCTCTTTCGAACAACCCGCAGCCCTGGCAGGCATCGGCCCTCTCGGACCCCTTCCGATTTGCTGACATCTCCTTGAGGCGCGCGTGGAACACAAACGCGCCGTCGGCACGGCCTGTCGTCATAAGACGGACGGACGGTGAGCTGGCCCATTACTCACCGTCCACAGGCCCGCGCCTACGGTGGCCGGGGGCCACTGGTTGCCCCCACACGCCCGGGGCGTCTCCCGCGGCGGCTGGGACGTGAGGTCCTCTCCCTCTCACGTTCCGCCACCTCCTTCGCTAGCATGACTGCTTCGCAGAAGGAGGCAACGGCATCCCATTCCCTCTCGCTCCGGACCATGGATTGAACCAGGGCCGGACGCGAGAGGTCACCGCCGCCAATCGCCGCTACGAGGTCACGGCGGTGCTCAGCCCAAGCGGGGCAGAGCTCCACGGTGTGCTCCACCGTGTCCTCCGGCCGATCCTCGCAATGGTAACACCCGGGCGTTTCCTCCCGCCCGATCCGGTGCAGGAACCTCCCGAAACAACCGTGTCCGGTGAGGACCTGCGTCAGGCGGAAGGTGACGGCGCCGTGGCGCCTCTCAAGCCACTCCTCAAAGAGGGGACTTATCGCCACTATTGTGGCGTGCCCTGCACGTGGTTGCGACAGTCGCTGTCTCCATGCCGCCATGAGATCGCGCCGGAGGTCTGTCCACTGAGCGACAATTTGCCGCGGCAGCGGAGTTTCCCCCCGGCGTAGTGCCTCCGCGCGCCATTCGTGCAGGCGCGCGAGTACTATCGCCTCCAGATCCCATGGCGGCAATCCGGCCAAGAGACTCGCCGCCTCGCCGGAGATCGTGCGGTACCCCCGGACCAGCCTTACGGCTACCACCTTCTGGGGCGCGTTCAGGTAATGGGCGGCTCGCCGCCTCAAAGAACGCGCCCACACCGGGGCCCCGTAAAGGGCCATGGACCGCACGACATATATTATACCCTCAAACTAGAAATACGTTGAAAGCAATACGAGCGTAATTATCATCAGCCCATACAAGCCTTTTCTGAACTAAGTTTGGGTCGGTTTCCAGTCTTACCGGATGTAGCAGAGCACCATTATTTTTCATAGAACGACTGCCTATCTGACCTCCACAACCAAGTAACTGGATTACCCGAGACCTCTAAAAAGACTGATTCTCAAACTTTCAGGTTTCCGATTACTTTCAACGACTGTCAAAGTTCTACGACCAGCAGCCTAGACTAGTGATGGGCTTTTATCCGGTAAAAACCCAAACGTCGGTAAATTCGAGGGAAAATACCCAGTTGGGTTAAAATTCGTTTTTTTTTTAATTTATCTTATGTAATGTATTATAGATACACATACATTAGATAGTACTTAGTTTTTATATTTTATTACTACCAGTTAGATCAATCAAATCAAATCAAAATATTTTATTTTACATAGGCCTACATGGGCACTTATAAAACGTCAACAAAAGGTGCACGGTTCGGGTTGGTCGTTTCCTATGGAGAAGAACCGGCAAGAAACTCCATGGTTACTCTTTTATAATTATTCAATATTTGAAGTTACAGCGTTAGTACTTAAATATGGGAGGACAGCGTAGGCCCGACAATAAGTCGATTGCTTACTACAGACGGTAGTAATAGGGAAAAAAAAAAAAAAAAAAAATACAAAGCCTACAATGTCCACACATTCACAAAAAGATAGGTAAATAAAAAGAATCTATACAAAAGTAAAAATAAAACAATAAAAGAACACTAACTTAACAATAGACACAGATGTTATCATCAGTGCTGTAGAGCTTGTCTTAGTTGAAATGACGCACTCCATTTCCAGTTTACGTACGTGAAGCTTTAAAGTATGGATAATTAGAGGGCCTGTAGACGGTTAGTAACGGGCTAGCTGACCGTCCGTCCGTCTTATGACGACAGGCCGTGTCGACGGCGCGTTCATGTTCCACGCGCGCCTCAAGGAGATGTCAGCGAATCGGAAGGGGTCCGAGATGACTGCCAGGGCTGCGGGACTATTCGAAAGAAATACCGTGACCCTGGAACGCAAAGGGCTAAGAAGGAACATGGATGGGTTTTAGTCAGTACAAGTCTCCCTTCTGCTCCGCCCAGATATAGTATCTGCCTACTACAGACACTCTATACTCACACTTATCATCCATATTCATACTTTTATTGGTTTTACATTAGCATATTACCAATCATTTCGTTTTTATAAATATTTTCTTTATATCCTTTGTTGTGACATGTTTACTTCAAATTTGTCAGATGTCATTTACTTTTATTTTTGATTCTTACCAGCCAAACTCTCTATGAAGGTTTCATTTAGATTATATATTACTAAAAATTATTATCATCAATTCGTTAGTTCAATTGTTGTATTTTATAATTAATTGCGAATATTTGCTGTGTAAAGATATTCTGAGTTATATTTCTAAAAATATTATGTGCAGGGTTTTTGACCATTGTTACTGGCTGTTTTTAATACTGGCAGGTTGCGTCTTACTAGAGCGCAGCAGTTTTGAATCTAAAAAAATGATTGGAAGAAAAGAAACGGAAGATCAGGGTATAAAAGGGATTTCTGACAGATGCCCTGGTTCTAGTCTGGAGTTAAGAGTCGGTTCAGTCTGGACACGAGAAATCAGTATAGTCTAAAATCAAGAAAACAGCTAAGTCTAGTTTGGAGTCAAGATCTGTCATATCTTGAGTTTTGAGCACAGCCTGGTGGAGTCAAAGAGCGGCCTTCGTTTAGTGCTGCCGTGGCTGTTGCTAACTGTCTGCTGGAAGCTGCTTTGCGAACTGACGAGCCTGGCACTGGGGCTCATTACCTGTCTGCTGGAAGCTGCTCTTCGAGCTGACGAGCCTGGCATTGGGCGGTACGTGTCTGCTGGTGGGTCCTACCAAATCGCCCTGCATCAAGTTCGTCGTGGTCAAGCTCATCTTAATCAAGCCAGCTTTCTACGACTGCAAGTTTGTCTTCAGTTACTATCACGCTCAGAGATTTGCGGAGATATTTAAAACGTTCTCGGTTAACCTGCCCTTCACTTTTGTACTAATTTATTGTATTTTTCATTTCATCATTTATTAAATTCATTTTCCCCTAATTACTTTTTTAATGTATAAATCTGTTTACTCCTTTCATCAAGGAATAAGCAAGTTTGTTACATTTTGGCGCCTAACGCAAAATCAAGTCTTGATCTTAAACATATTCTCTAAATTCTAAAACAACTTCCACAAGAGATTATATTTGGTAACTATTTTTATCATATTACATCTCTTAATCTACTTATACTCTTAAGCACTTAAATCATATATTTATCTATATCATCTACGAATCTCATCAAAATAGGTTTAGTGTCGTGGGCTCGAACTATTATCGGCGCTGGTTCAGCGCAAAAGTATAGACTACCACACATGACAGTCCTTCAACGCTCTTGAATATTTCAAGTAGGCTATTTTAGAATCTTTCTTAATAATAACTCAGACTGTCTTGACTCTCTCTCTCTCCCTTTTAATTTTAGACACTTTATTTTTAACTTTTTTATCTTATACTTACTCATGACTCATCTCTATCCTCTTCCCTTCTTCTAACTGTAGAGTTTTATTCGGTCTATTTAAACTCTATAGTTTTTATTTTCTATGTTCTTTCATTGGTTCTTAAACCATTAAAAGATTATTTTTAATCTTCTTCTATATCTGATCTTATCAGATAACTCTTTGAAGTGCTTTTAGGTACAAGTTACCTAACCTTCTATTATACTATTTTCTTATCAACTCTAAAAGTTGACTGAAGCGGGTTGCGACTTCCTTTAAATAAGCCTTCGCTAATCTTCAACTCTAAAGGTTGATTGAAGCGGGTTGCGACTTCCTTAAAATAAGCCTTCGCTAATCTTCAACTCTAAAAGTTGACTGAAGCGGGTTGCGACTTCCTTAAAATAAGCCTTCGCTAATCTTCAACTCTAAAAGTTGACTGAAGCGGGTTGCGACTTCCTTAAAATAAGCCTTCGCTAATCTTCAACTCTAAAGGTTGATTGGGGTGGATCCCTTATTAAAAGTCTTTATATTTCATCTTATTATGGGTTTTAGACGCGAGCGGATTACAACTCCAAAAATAAGCCTACTGTTATTGATTTATCAGGTGGAGTAGTGATCATTGAATGTGAATCCTACCTGGCCTAACTTCGTAAGATGTCGGTGTGTTTGAATGAGTTATGAAAGTTTTGTGAATGTTGTAATACTTTAACCTTACCAAAATTTTTGTTCTAGGCCAAAAATTTTCTCGGGGTCGTTGGGGAAATATAGTATCTGCCTACTACAGACACTCTATACTCACACTTATCATCCATATTCATACTTTTATTGGTTTTACATTAGCATATTACCAATCATTTCGTTTTTATAAATATTTTCTTTATATCCTTTGTTGTGACATGTTTACTTCAAATTTGTCAGATGTCATTTACTTTTATTTTTGATTCTTACCAGCCAAACTCTCTATGAAGGTTTCATTTAGATTATATATTACTAAAAATTATTATCATCAATTCGTTAGTTCAATTGTTGTATTTTATAATTAATTGCGAATATTTGCTGTGTAAAGATATTCTGAGTTATATTTCTAAAAATATTATGTGCAGGGTTTTTGACCATTGTTACTGGCTGTTTTTAATACTGGCAGGTTGCGTCTTACTAGAGCGCAGCAGTTTTGAATCTAAAAAAATGATTGGAAGAAAAGAAACGGAAGATCAGGGTATAAAAGGGATTTCTGACAGATGCCCTGGTTCTAGTCTGGAGTTAAGAGTCGGTTCAGTCTGGACACGAGAAATCAGTATAGTCTAAAATCAAGAAAACAGCTAAGTCTAGTTTGGAGTCAAGATCTGTCATATCTTGAGTTTTGAGCACAGCCTGGTGGAGTCAAAGAGCGGCCTTCGTTTAGTGCTGCCGTGGCTGTTGCTAACTGTCTGCTGGAAGCTGCTTTGCGAACTGACGAGCCTGGCACTGGGGCTCATTACCTGTCTGCTGGAAGCTGCTCTTCGAGCTGACGAGCCTGGCATTGGGCGGTACGTGTCTGCTGGTGGGTCCTACCAAATCGCCCTGCATCAAGTTCGTCGTGGTCAAGCTCATCTTAATCAAGCCAGCTTTCTACGACTGCAAGTTTGTCTTCAGTTACTATCACGCTCAGAGATTTGCGGAGATATTTAAAACGTTCTCGGTTAACCTGCCCTTCACTTTTGTACTAATTTATTGTATTTTTCATTTCATCATTTATTAAATTCATTTTCCCCTAATTACTTTTTTAATGTATAAATCTGTTTACTCCTTTCATCAAGGAATAAGCAAGTTTGTTACACAGAGCAGGAGGGGTTATTTTATGATATCCTATCCGTAAAAAAAAAGTAAGGATAATTAAGCAGTGGGTCACGTCATTTCAAATTAAATAAGGTATACTGCTAGTTAGTTAAAGCAAGTTTGTCTTTTCTTTGAACCTGTAGCATTTAAAACTCAATGAATCTGAATGAAGTGATAAACTAAACCATCATAAATACCTGGTTTTTACCCAAAAAAGGTAAAAACCTGGCTATTTTCTCCTCGGGTTTTTACCTACCGTCCATCTCTAGCTGAGACCAACAGCTTAACGAGCTTTTCGAAGGATGGAGAGGACTTGGTGTGTTAGGATCAACCATCCACAAACTGACCACAGCTACCGTTGCTTAGCCCTGAAGATTTATCCCTACGGCTGTTATTATTATGGCTACGTTCCCCTTCATGGAAAGATATGTTATTTATCATTCGATTTTTCAAGATATAGGTAGAAATTGTAACGGAAACAGGTTACAGATACTGATTTGGTGATGTATCGACTAAATTGTATCAGAATATCAAATAAAAAATCAATCTTCGAAAAAATATGAAAATCATTGACAAACTTGACGTTGTACTATCGGTCCTTCGTAACTTACCTACATAACTTTGAGAAACATCTTTTAAAAATTTAATTTTCTTTAATCGAAAAAATGTCTTTGCATTGTATTAGATCTACGTTTCTTACATATTTTACAAAGATTGATCGAATATAATGCAAATATATTAAAAATAGGAACCGTCATAAAATAAATGCTATTCACTTAGAACTCATCTTATTCCACAAGGAATAGATAGACTGCCAGAATCCAGTTGTCGACGTAAGGTCCCTGTACGGGGAGCGAAGCTGTCTTCGTGTATTTGGCACAATGCCAACATAATATACTCAGGATTTGCTAAAAGGAAACCACAATTAAGGAACGTTTGTACATTTTGAAACAATATTTTAAAGCTATCACCTCTGGCAGAGTTTAAATGAAAATGGATGGCGGTACCTCGACGAAAAACGAAATACCTCCTTTGTTCTTAAAATAGGCACCTTGATTTATTTGAGACTACACAGATGACGACTGTTGGTGTTTAAGAGTATGCCAGAAGGACACGTGCTCCGCCGACCCCAAATAGCAAAAATAAAGTCAGGAGAATAATCATTATGCCAAAGATGAGCTACATTTAATTTTTTAGAAACATTTTTTATCACAGTTATCAGTTTTAGGAGGCATAGGTTCCATTTATTTATTTTCAAATTCAAATTAATGTTTATTTTGCAGATAGGTTTTAACAAATACTTTTTAGACGTCGTCTTTTTTTTAAACTATATGAGGCCGGTGTTTCGTATCTGACTACTCTGAGAAGAAACAGCCAAAACAAACTCAGAGGTCACTGTCTCTTTTAAATTCCAGACATAGTTCAACTCAAATGAGGACCACGTAGATTAGCTGAGACGGTCTTTTGAAGAAAGAACCACCCAGATTTGAGTTGACCTGTCCAGTCATTGAAGCATTAGTCAGTCGGCTTCCCATTCCCACCCACTCAGGACCATGGATTGAACCAGGACCGGACGCGAGAGACCGCTACGAGGACATGGCGGTGCTCAGACCAGGCGGAGCAGGCTCCACGGTGTGCTCAACCATGTCCTCCAGACGATCCTCGCAGTGGTGACAACCGGGCGTTTCCTCCCGCCCGATACGGAAGGTGAGGACCTGTGTCAGGTGGAAGGTGAGGGCGCAGTTGCGCCTCTCCAGCCACTTCTCAAAGAGGGGCCCTTGTCTCATGTTACTTGGCGTCATTAAGTTCAAGCCAAACCTGATCCTACTGTCATGTCCCTTGAGTAGACCACAATATACCAACATTTTTATGTTGACAAAAAGGCCAATTATAAATCATCAACACCACAATGCCAACTATATTGCAGCTACATCTGCGAGCCATTAGCACCGCAATGCTAGCTGACCACATTCGTACCTAGAAGCCCGAAGTAAAGCCTCTACGCAACTAAGTCGCTTTTAAACTTTTTTATGCAGGTTTATTTTTGTCTGTGTTTTTAATTTCCGTCATGGCATTGAATTTTTATGCATTTTGTTTGCAGATCAATACTTTTAGTTCAATTTACTTTAGCAATGTTTTTTTTTCGACCAACATTATAATTACACTTTTCTTCTCCTCTATATGAACCATAAATGCTGTAAGAAATTTCTTATGAAATAAGCAGTACTTTTGTGCTCTTCTATCTTAATGTGTTGTCCCGTTAAATATATTGTGTGTACATAAATAAATAAATACATTTAAAAAAATGCATTTACTGTATTTAACTATGATACAGAATAAAAGCACAACAAGTAATAATAAGTTAAACTTCGGTGACCCAGAATGGACTTCTTGAATCCCTATTTATCCATCTCATCTTCTTAAAAACTTCGGTAATCTCTTAAATAGTACCATTATATCCCAAAGTACGGATCCCAGAGTTTTAAACGCGGTTACTTTTTAAGTTAAGGGACTTCCATCCAGATTATGATAAAAAGATTTATAGACATATCTTACAGTTGTATGCAAATTCGGGCAAACTTTTTCGCATATTTTAGGATTCCGTATATTGTGGCCCATTTTTGTCATATTCAACTTCCATCGTTTAATTTAAGTCCATTTACTTTGGAAATGGGGATTATTCCAAGACAAATAAAGCAATATATAACATAACATCACTTCTGTAATCGCCTAAGGGTCACATAATTATCGCCAGTTGCGTTTGAGTGTCATACGAGTATCATAGGGCGAGCATTTTGTCATCAACCGGGCCAAAATAAAGATTCTAGGTTACTACTGAGGAAATTCCTAACGATAATCTTACAAACAAATTGTCCGACCTACGAATCAAAGGCAGGGCTTGCAGTTTTGCTTACGACTATTCAACTATCAATGCAATAAGGCATTGTTACGGCCTTTACTCTGGCGAGCTGATTGTAAACCGCATTTTAGGCAGGCCGTTCGAGTTTCCGACCGGAGATTTTAGATGCATTCACCATGAAACATGGTCCATGTTTCATGGTGCATGCATCTAAAATCTCCTTTATTTCTTAGTATTGTAGGCAGGTAAACCACGTTGACATGTAAACCATTGTCCTTGTTCATTTTATATGTATTTTGTCTCCATAGTGATTATTTTTATAACTATCTAAATATTATAACATAGGGATAATAGACGAGCAATAGTAAGTTTTGTCTCAGTATTCTGTTCTGGTAAAAGCTAGCTAAATATTAGGTCTTTACCTATGAAATTGCCGTTTTGTTTGAAAAAAGTTAAAGTATTTTTTTTTTCGAACTTGTTTATTTCTTTTATTCAAAGTAATCACCCCTGCAATCAATGCATCTTTGCCAACGCTGTGGCAGTTTATGGATGCCCTTCTTGAAAAAATCAGCTGGACGGGAGACAACAAACTCTTCAAAGGCGTTTTGTACTGCCTCTCGGGAATTGAATTTTTTTCCCGCTAAAAAGTTGTCCAAATTTTGGAAAAAGTAATAGTCGGAAGGCGCAAGATCTGGTGAGTATGGCGGATGAGGGAGAGCTTCCAAACCCAACTCATGCAGCTTAGAGACGGTCTGTTGTGCAGTATGGGGCCGCGCGTTGTCGTGAAGTAGCAGTGGAGACGACCGATTGACCAAAGCTGGTTGCAGACGTGCGAGTTTCGCCATCATTGTGGTCAGTTCTTCAATGTACACATCTGCAGTAATGCTCTCGCCGTTTTGTAAAAAGCTATGATGAATCACACCAGCACTAGACCACCAAACTGTGACCATCACCTTTCTAGGGGTCATTTTTCGTTTTGCACATTGCTTTGGTACCGAACCAGGATCTAACCAACTTGCTGAGCGCTTTCGATTGTCAAAAAGAATCCATTTTTCGTCGCACGTAACAATTCGGTTCAAAATTCCTTCATTTCTGTGCCTGTTAAGCAGCGCAAGGCAAGTCTCGACGCGTACGTTGCGCTGGCGATCGTTAAGTTCGTGGGGCACCCATCTATCAAGCTTTTTTATCTTGCCAATCTGTCGCAAATGGACCAATATTGTTTTAATGCTAACATCAAAAGCTGCTGCCAGCTCAGCTGTAGATTGAGTTTCATCAGCTTCAACAATCACCTTTAATTCATCATTGTTGACCAAAGTTTCCGGACGACCACGAGGTTCATTTTTCAAGTCAAAATTCCCAGAACGAAACCGAGCAAACCAATAACGGGTTGTGCGTTCGTTTGTACAGTTCTCTCCGTAAACGTCGTTGATGTTACGGGTCGTTTGTGCCGCGTTGGTGCCACGACGGAACTCATATTCCATAATTACACGAAATTTCAAAGTATCCATTATGAGGAAAAATGTTGAAATGTAATGAAAATACAACGCTAATGAATAAACAAAAGACTGATTTTGTAAATAGAATGTCATATTTTTAAAACAAAATTAATTTGAATTTAGAACTCATAGCCAATCAAAACTTTTTTTTGTTTGAAAAAGTCTGTACTGCAATACGGCAATTTCATAGGTAACGACCTATTATAAATAAAACATTTCTTAAGACAAATCCCGAACTATTTTCTTTCAATTGTAATACAATAGCAACATGTTTAATCCGGTTCTGTTGCAGCAGCTGTATCTGTACGGAAGTGCGGATCTTCGGATCTTCAGCTTAGTAAGACGTGCATCAGCCTTGGCCTGCATTGCGGTGGAGACAGACGGAGCCGAAGGAAACTCAGTCACTGTTCAGTTGCAATAACATGGCTTACTAGACTATAGACTGTCACATGTGTGGGATTTGAAAAACGACTGCATTTTCAGTAATCTATCTGCAAAAAAATTTAAGTATAACAGCGCAGCAAGTGGCGCCGTCTGTTTGCTACGTAGTTACTATCGGAAAAGGTCGGATAAGAGTGACACTGGCTGATGACTATCACTCTTAAATGATAAATGATGTTTATTTTGCAAGTAGGTTTTTACAAACACTTTTACACGTCATTTTTTTTTTAAGCTAGATGGGGCCGGTGTTTCGTACCTGACTACTCTGAGAAGAAACAGCCGAAACAAACTCAGAGGTTCTCTGTTAACTTGTTACTCTTTTAAAGCAATGTCTGGAGACATTGCTCAATGTACATGAGGACTATGCAGATTAGTATCTGAAATGGTCTTTTGAAGCTTCGTAACGTTGGTTGACGCGGCAGCTGTCATCAGATGACAGATCAAGAACGGGAGCCGCCGTAGACAGAGAGGAGCCGCTTTATATCACGTCCCACGAGGAAATGCTATATTCCGGCCAAAGAGATTCAAAAGACTTGGACATAGTAAATATTTTCATAAAAAATTTTGATCTTGAATATTTAAAATTTTGAAACAATACTGCTACTTGACAATTAATTGGACCGAACCGATTTTACCGATTTGTATCTAAGTCTTTTCTTCTTGTCACGTCTATTTCATAAATATTTGAATGTCTTAAAAGCCAAATCCTGATTGATACTGATCTAGCTGATCCACTTTTTGTTTCCATTCTCATAAGTATAATTACGATAGACGTTGTGGATAGACGGAGCAACGCGAGCAAAATCGTTTAGTTCTAGGCAATGTATCGAATAGGCAATAATGTCATTTTACTGAGACACGGGATATTTTTTTTCCAATAAAACTTCTGATAGCATCTAAGATCTCAAATCTATTTGTCAATCTATTTTATGTGGATTTAAGATTACATTGATATGTTCCATTCATTCTGAAATGACCGCTAGATACCCAGTTTAGTTCAGTATTATGACTCAATTTAGAACGCAATCATTTCTTTTTACATACATTTGATATTTCGATCCTCATTAAAGTAGTTCCTGATTCCATGAAATTAATACGCACAGTTATTAAAATTAATGGTATAGTGTTGTTTTAGTTGGTGTTTACCTGAATATTCCTCGAAATAGCCGAATTTGATCGCAACGTCCTCCAAAATTAGATTAAAGAACTGAGGAACCGCTTATAGTGATCGATGGTGAATGAATATAAAATCGTGATTGTCGATAGTCAAAATTGGATATACAAATTCAAATATAATTAGACCAACTAGGCAGACTGCTGCACATGAAGTTTTTGGTTCGATTCCTAGGTATAATGTAATTGGTACGTTAGTATGATTATGTTATCCTCTCGTATCTATTTGTACATAATTTACTTAATTAGCTAGTTTTAGTGTTTTTAATTTTGTACCAATTAGATCATATTTATAGTTGTTAATAGATTAATTTATTATACAAGGTGTTGTTTTGCATCCTCGTCAAATTCACGGAGATAACTATGCTAATGATTCTCGTCCCGAATCAATAATAAAATGGGTAGGTAATTTTTATATATTTTTTTATTTACGGAAATCGGTAAGTTTGAACCACCCGTGTTTTAAACGCGGCCCGTCTGGTTCTCGCCCTATAACTTCGCTTACACACAAACAAATAATATCTAACATTTATTTGATATTTTCTTGTTCCCTAAACCACGGTAAGGGGATTATTCTGAAATACTGACAAACTTAAACAATCAAAAAAATCAGCGTTTATTAATAATTAACTAGGTACCCTAATTTTAATTAATTATTGGAGGATGCAAAACAACACCTTGTATATACATTATAAATTTTATCATTTTAATGTCCTAATTAAATTATGGTATGTAAAGTGATGTACTGAAACACAGGTTTAAATAAACCTGGATCAGGCAGGTCGATACCAAACATCTGAATTGAACTATCATTACTTGCAACTTAAAAAAAAAAAAAAACATGGGTTTTCCAAGAGGAATCTCTTAGTAGTTGCCACGGAGTCTGAACTTGTGCCCAGTTGTGTGCAATAGGCTAGCCCCCTATTACAAGGGACTTAAAAACATCACTGGCAAAATGTTGGTATATGGTACTCCTCAGTCTAACACTTCGGGAATTACAGGTCTAATCTAATGTTAATATAATAATTAGCGAAAAAATTTAAGATATTTTTGGTTCTGCGACCGCTCTGGTATTATTCATGTCCACGAGAATAGATGATAGCCTTATTCAAGGGACAAAATATGTATATTATTTGTTCCTTGAATAAGGCCGACCTAGTACTTTATTATTTTTCAGAGACTCATGTTTTACGTATATCATCAACAATGATTGCCAATTGTATTGTTTTCTGTGATTGCTGATTTATCTTATCCAAGATCTCAAAAGAATTGCTTATTTATACTCATTACCATATTGAAACATTTTTCGTGTATTTTCTCCAGCATCAAAAGTTAAATCGACATTCCTCATTGGATGTTTGATTCGCGCTTCCAATATCTGTCTCAGATTTACTTTATTCTCGTTCAATGAACTGTCACGTTCTGTTCTGTTTAGAACCAGAAATTGGTTTCACATTTAGAAAACATCAGCTTTTCGAATTTATTTTAAACCCATGGGAACTCACACGAAATTCTTTGCTTTGTAAAAAGAGTGAGATTAACAATGATTGTTTATGCAATGTGAATTGAACTTTAAAAGCTAAAGTTTTAGGTTGAATATTGCAAGGTTTTGTTTAGGAATTCAGTACTTATTGGCAGGGTCTCAATTAGTACTAATCCTGAGCTAGACCATTGAGTAATTGGTGGTTCTTGAACCGCTCGTATTGTTCCAACTTTGCATAGGTAATGAGGCTATTTTTCCCGTAGCACAGTTTAACCAAACCTTGCTATTGTGTTCTTGAAATAAAAGAGGTTTTTTTTTTTTTTAACTTGGGAAAGAAAAGAAAGCAAGAATAAACAAAGTTCGGGTGATTCGGGAAAACGATCCTTATCCCTTCCTGTTGAAGAAATTAAACCAAAAAGTGTCAAACCTCAAAAACATAATTCTTTTTTTTATAGCAGTTATAGGCCAGTGGTGTGACCGTTGAACTGACAAGTGAAGACAGGTGGCGTACCATGACGTCTTAAAACATTATTGTCCCATTCTTATTCCAGAGTGAAAAAGAGACGGAGCTATACAGGTCATCTAGCTCCATCTCTTTCCCACTCTGGAATAGGAATGGAACAATAATGTTTTAAGCGTCATAGGAACCCCCCAGGTCTCGATTTCAGACCAAAGACACGCCAATATCACTTCCTTTGGTGAAGGAAAACATCGTGAGGAAATCAGTATACCTGAGAGATGTTACTTGGCGGTATGTAAAGCTAAGTCAGAGGCCCATGGGCGACATAAAAACTCTGACACCAGCTGGCCTACCATGACATCTTATAGCAGTATTGTTTTACTCTTATTCCAATGTGGGAAAGAGACGGAGCTACACAGGATGTCTAGCACCATCTCTTTCCCACACTGGAAAAGAAGTAAAACAATGATGTTTTAAGACGTCATGGTAAGCCAGCAGGCTAAGCACTAACAACACGAAAAAGATTGAATACATAATGCTAAAGCCAATAGGTAGTAATCGTTGCCAGCATAAAAAAATAATACATAATGCAAAGCCAATAAGGTAGGATTAATTGCCAGCATCAAAAATATAATATATGTTAAATGGTATTTAACAAATTTTCCGCAAAAAAGGAAAAAGTTAAAGTCTTAAAATATGTTAAGCGAATAACTATTATAATTTTAAAACAGTCTTTACAAATTCTGAACGTCCGCAACTTTTGCAGATTTAACAAACTTTTTGGGATTTCCTTTTGTTACCGAGTTTCTTGGTATGAAAATGAATATGGGCTAATTCAGGATACGTTTTGGGAATATGCTAGAAATGTTAATACGTAACGATTTTTATAACTTAGCTTCAAAACCATTATATATTTGAGGATTTAATTGGAGTTTCAAAACAACTTAAACTCTACATATTATTAAAACTGGATACAAATATTTCGTAATTAGTTTTTTAAATATTTAACGATAGAATTGGTGGTTTTTCGATCCATTACATTGATTGTTTTCAGAACAGAAAACTGTAACGTCAAAACAAATGAATATCATACACAAAATAATATTGCTTCAAAACTTCATTACATAAAAAGAAATCACATTTTGAAGTGGCCAGACTGTGCAAAGTATAATTTACTCTGTTTCTGCGCAAAACCTCGGTCTCCGTGGTTAGTAAGTGTTTGACTTTCGTTAGTGGGATACATAGACGAATACACTAACATAGTATATTCGTCTAACATGTACGTATAGCTAGCATATTAGAATCGAGGAATGAAGCACTTGACATGTGTATGCCACAGAGTAATGTTTTTTACACGTAAAGTAAAGGTAAAAAGTTTATTTAGAAGTTTAGATAGAGAAATTTTTACTTAAAAATTTTCAAAGCATGTTAAATCATGCCTTGAAATTTTTGCTATCTAAGTCTAAGAGGCAATGTGAATTTGGAAATATAATTAAGGTATAAGAGTAGGTATAAGGCATGAGAGTAATCCCGAAAATTGTTGTATTCCGAAAATTAATAAAAATCTACCGATAGTAATCTACAAATTGATAGATTTTTTTAACTTTACCTCAGTATACCTTACGTGTTTTAGCAGTTGTTCTTATTTTCTTAATATCATCATCTGCCTAGCCTTTTCCCAAACTATCTTGGGGTCAGCTTCCAGTCTAACCGGATGCAGCTGAGTACCAGTATTTTACATGAAGCGACTACATGACCTCCACAACTCAGTAACTGTGTAGTCTGATGCCGCTTAGTAAGACTAGATGTCAGACTTTTGGCTTCTATTAACGTCGTGACTACTCGTAACGACTATCAAGATCTACAAATAACAGCCGGGACCAACAGCTTAACGTGCTTCCCGAGGCACGGACGAAACTCGGTATGTAATTATGGTCACCCATTCACGGACCAACATCGGCAAGCACGGCTTAACCTTAAAGATTGACCCGTGCGGCTGTTATTATTTTCTTAATAAAGGGTGTAAAACACCTCTTAACGAAGCCGAAAGGCACTGGTTCTCCCTGTCCTTGCGATCATTTTTTTGTTCTACACCATACCTGGGAACCTTCTAGTTACGGAGATATTAGGGGTCAAAGTTCCAACTTTTTGACAAGTATTTTTTTAAATACAAGTTTTTAATGTAAGATTTTTACTTTAAACACCTCCGCGAACCCCGTACTATTCAATCCATCAGCACAATGTTTTGAGTGCGTTACATTGAGTTCTACCACAAAACATGATTTTGCACCCCCCAAAAAAATGTCGTTTCCCAGCAATAATTTTTGCGTAAAGTTACATAGTTTCATGTACAGAATGCTTGGTTGACGGCTTCGTGATGAGGTGATTTACACGGTGTATGTATAGTAAATATAATTATTTAGACACTGTTATTTTTGACTGCCTCGTTGGTCTAGTGGTTGCAAGCGCGACTGCTGAACAAGAGGTCTTGTATTCGATTCCCTAGTCGGGTAAAGCGAAAAAGAAATTCTCTATAGCTGCAACGGAGTCTGGATCTGTGCCCGGTTGATGGAATGGGCTCGACCCCTATTACATGGGACTTCAACATAACTGGTGAATGTGAGTGTACTATTCGGTACACCTCTGCCTAACCCATCGGGGATTACAGGCGTGAAGTTATGTGTGTTTATAATTAAACTAGCCTATGCCCGCGGCTTCGCACGCGTGGAGTTCAATCACTGTCCCACGGGATTGTACTATCGGGATTGTTGAATTAAACGATGTAGCTCAGGTTTTAATAACTATTTATTATAAAACTAGCAATTATTGAGTACAGTAATACACGGTCGCTTAATGTCACGGAATAGAGAGAGACAGCGATAACATGAGCGTGTAAGCAACATAAATAGGCGCGAAATTCAAAATTAGAATATTACATTCAACAGGGATAAAAACTATCCTACGTGTTAATCCAGGTTATAAACTGCCCTTTTGCCAAATTTCATCCAAATCCGCTCATTACTTTTCGCGTGAAAGAGTAACAAACATCCATCCATCCATACTTACAAACTTTCGCGTTTATAATATTAGTAGGATTGGTTAAAGACATCTTAGCATTGTTACATGTCATCTCAACAATCTTCATCTGGCTTAGAAAACATTTCTAACACTATCTTTTAACAATAAAAACAAATCTTTGTCTATGGCAATAAAACGTAACTGTCAAAGACAACAGACACCTAAAGTGTAATATCTACTCTACAAATAACATCGGCGTATCGACGTCTCGTAAAACCTTGATTTTCGGTCTTGAGACCTTGACAACGATTATATTATGATGTAAGTTCTTTCTTGCCTTGTAAATTTTTTACTCTAAAAGCTTAAAGTTAATAAATGCTATGTAATAAAAAATCTTTAAATAATACATAACATCGGACTGGTATCACAAAGCAGTTTCATTGATTAAGCAATGTTTATTTATTTATTAAAACTTTAGCACAAGTAAAAACTGTACAAAGCCAGACATACAGCCTCTGGGCATTTTCTACCAGTCGATTGGAGACAATATACAGTAGAGGCAATAACAGTCAAAAAAAGTAGAAAATATTTTATAACTATAATATAAGAATAAATACAAATACACCGTGTAAATTACCTCATCACGAAGCCGTCAACCAAGCATTCTGTACATGAAACTAAGTAACTTTACGCAAAAATTATTGCTGGGAAACGAATTTTTTTTTGGGGGTGTAAAATCATGTTTTGTGGTAGAACTCAATGTAACGCACTCAAAACATTGTGCTGATGGACGGGTTGAATAGTACGGGGGTTGTGGAGGTGTTTAAAGTAAAAATCTTACATTAAAAACTTGTATTTAAAAAAATACTTGTCTAAAAGTTGGAACTTTGACCCCTAATATCTCCGTAACTAGAAGGTTCCCAGGTATGGTGTAGAACAAAAAAATGATCGCAATGACAGGGAGAACCAGTGCCTTTCGGCTTCGTTAAGAGGTGTTTTACACCCTTTATGAAACAAAATACACAAAATAAGAGATTAACAAGAAAAACTGTAACAACTTAATTCTGAGACGAATCTGCCAACTTCTTGTGTAATGCTCTCGAGCTTTCACTTTGAATGTGAATCGACTGATCACCGTTCTGATACCCTGAGTGCATTAAAAATGACCGCTTGAAAAAAAAAGAAGATTTGATGAAATCAGAGCGATGATAAGGACATCGTAAAAGCAATTATTGGAGGAACGAAGATTCTTGCTGTGCGCAATATTGACTTCATCATCTGCCTAACCTTTTTCCCAAACTATCTTGGGGTCGGCTTCCAGTCTAACGGGATGCAGCTGAGCACCAGTATTTTACATGAAGCGACTGCCTATCAGAACTCCACAACCCAGTAACTGGGTAATACGATTTCCCTTGGTAAGACTGGATGTCAGTCTTTTTTGGCTTCTGACTACTCGTAACGACTGTCAAAGATCTAAAAATGACAGCCGGGACCAACGGCTTAACGTGCTTTCCGAGGCACGGAGGAAACTCGGTATGTAATAATGGTCACCAACAACCTGGGCAAGCACGGCTTAAAGATCGACCCGGGCCGCTGTTATTATTTAGCCACGAGCTCCTCCATTGACTTATGACACGTAATAATAATTTTGTGATTACCAATCTGTTTGTAAAACAGTTCAGTGAATATGAGAAACTTCTTGAAACCAATGATAATGGCCATTACCGTCAACGAAGTCTATCAATTTTCAACAACTTTTTCTAAAGACGGTGTAATAAATAATTATCACGATTTTTAATTAGTATCTACTGACGAAAATGACGCTTCGAAATCATTCATAATTAAGTATTTCCAAACATATGTGATTTTCATGAATTGTTTCTAGTGTTTCATTAATAATATATTAGCAGGAGAGTGTTAATTTCACACTGACTTACTGAGTGAGTACTACGCTCAAATTAAGTGCACCTACATACTTCTCACACGTCCCCGTTTCTGCTACAAATTACGTACAAGTCGTTAATTAGCGTTGTTTTTCTCATTACTACCGTTTAGAACTTACCTACCAAAAAACACTTGCGTATCTCAAGCCTTATCTACTGTTTTTTGTACAGGTGTGACGATGCGGTCTATGATGAGGCATCGGTTTTTTTTTATATCGGCCATTTACCATACCTTCTCAATTGATTGCCTGCTGATATAAGACGTCAGAAAAGAAAAGCCTTACCAAATTACTTTAGTAAAATAAAGGAGCTCATGGCTAAATAATAACAGCCGCACGGGTCGATCTCTAAGGTTAGGCCGTACTTGCTAAGGTTGTTCCGTGGATGGGTGACCGTAATTACATACCGAGTTTCCTCCGTGCCTCGGAAAGCACGTTAAGCCGTTGGTCCCGGCTGTCATTTATAGATCTTTGACAGTCGTTACGAGTAGTCAGAAGCAAAAAGTCTGACATCCAGTCTTACCAAGGGGCATCGTATTACCCAGTTACTGGGTTGTGGAGGTCAGATAGGTAGTCGCTCCATATAAAATACTGGTACTCAGCTGCATCCAGTAAGAATGGAAGCCAACCCCAAGATAGTTTAGGAAAAGGCTAGGCTGATGATGACTTTAGTAAAATAAGTATAAATTAAGTGTCTGCGCTAATAAACTTTACATTAACACCTGTGAAAACGGTATTGTTGGACATAGTTCGTACGTAATGATTTTTATAAACTTTGTTTTTATATATTAACTAATAAATTATTACAAGAAGATCAATATAAAGTTAAAGAAAAATATTTCTATTCTCAAGATAATCATTTGCCTAGCCTTTTCCCAAACTCTCTTGGGGTTGGCTTCCAGTCTAACCGGATGCAGCTGAGTACCAGTATTTTACATGAAGCGACTGCCTATCTGACCTCCACAACCCAGTAACTGGGTAATACGATACCCCTTGGTAAGACTGGATGTCAGACTTTTTTTGGCTTCTGACTACTCCTAACGACTGTCAAAGATCTACAAATGACAGCCGGGACCAACGACTTAATGTGCTTTCCGAGGCACGGAGGAAACTCGGTATGTAATGATGGTCACCCATCCACGGACCAACCTCGGCAAGCACGGCTTAACCTTAAAGATCGACCCGGGCGGCTGTTATTATTTAGCCACGAGCTCCTCGAGATCTATACTCAAGATAAAATAAGTAAGTGAATAGTTAACGCAGAAGATAGGTTGCTTAAATAAAAACATAATGGGAATGAATATATAAACAGTCACTACTTAGGGAGTCATCGAAATTACAATTCTGTGAAATTCCACCAGCTATTTGAATTTGACCTTCTTTTATTGGATCAAAGTGCAGTTAAAACAAATAAATCAAGACAAAACTTCCTTAAAGATTGCTTAAAATCTATCTCATTTTTTTAAATAAACAACTGTCCAAAGGAATTCAATGGTAACACCGCAAATGCAAACAACAATTTCACTCAACAAACGAAACCAAAACGCGGAACAGTTTTCCACCAAAATATACAATGCAAAACATAGCAGTAATTATATTCGTTGAAAGGGGAACCAGACAATCTTATACAAAACGTGGCACCGTGGAAATCCCCGCCTATTATCTGGGGACAAAATGTGGTACAAAATAAAGCCTTTGAAATATTGCTGATACACATTCCACCTCATTTTTACAGCTATTTTAAGACTTGAAAATGTGGTCTGGAAGGTCCAGCAAAGTAGCTGTGATTATAATAAATTATGGTGGAAATATAAAGGGTTTTGTGTCTTTGTTTTAGCGTGAGAAGAGACTTTTTTTCAGTTTTCGTCTTTTTGTGTAGGCTTTATTGGAGGTTTAGTATTCACGATAACTGTCTGACATCTATTTTGGTCTGAATTCACAATTAAATCTCAAATATGGATAATAATAATAAGGTAAAATGTTGTCATCTACATTCCCATTATTAACACTAAAAACGGGATACTTACATGGAATACATTTTTTTTTTTTCTTTTAAAAAACGTTGCCCCACACTAGGATTTTCTCTTGTATCGTGGGTGCGTTTACAAACATTTAAACTCACATACACAAACAGCCAGACTCGGAACAACTATCTGTAGGCCATACAAATATTTTTCCGTGCGGGGATCGAACCCGCGACACGCAGCGCAGCAGTCGATCGCTCAACCACTGCGCTAACCGTGTCGTCATAATACACATGGGAAATTTCCCCTTTTTATTGTTTATTTAGATAGTGTCAGTTCAAAAACTTATAACTACGAGACTGTTTATACAACGTATCTATTTATTACTTGACTGCGGTGGAATCCAAAAGAAAGGTAGGTAATGTTTTTTTGTCACGTTTTGTGTATCCAAAGACCAAAATCAGTGTTGGAGTTCACGACAATATCAATAGTAGTCAGCAGGCGTAATTCAAATTAAAAACCTCTCATATAATAACATAATTTTAGGTCTTCACTTACTGCTCGACTTCTTAAATAAGGTAAGTACCACATTGAGTAAATTAATTCATATACAAAACAACGTCAAAAAAAACAACAAATATTTTCAGGAAATATAGAAAATAAAAACACACAAAACATGAAAAGTCTTGATTAAAATTCCCAATTCATAACCCGAAAGCGTTAACCCTCTAAATGGCAGAAACAATTGTGATTGTTTGCGTTACCTTAACGAAGGGTTACCAGCTAATGCTGTGCGTACAAACTCATAAATTAGATTCGGCGCAGGAGTACCTTGTCACGTACGTAATTATAGGGTTAATCTCGTGATTAGGAGGCTCTCACATTGTCCTCACCTGGGCGGTGGAATCAGGAGCAATGGGTGTCAACATACCGGCTGTCCGTATCAACATCAGAGGCTCTAGACGTAAACGTAACGTAAATACGTCGTGATTTTATCGAAAAGACAATTATTATATAGAATTTTAGTTAAATTGTTTGAAACAAGAACAATCAGTATCATCCTTATATACGAATAAAATCTTGTGTTGCAGTGTACACTTTGATTTGCAATATTTTTGGTACTTTTTGCTCATTATAAGAAAGAGATAGACCAGTGTTTCGCTTTTTTTGGTGTGCCGTAGAAAAATAAGGTTATCCCTTTAAGTTAAATAGACAGACGGGAGGAAAACACATACTTAAACAGCCGCAAAACGCGCGATATATTTCTTATTTACTCAATACTTTATTGAATTCCATAATGTCTACATGTAACAGTTAGTATGTTAAAACATCCAATCAATTATGAACCCTGTCGGGCTTAGCAAAGTTAATTTTCAATAGGAGAGAGGAGGATTTATGGTGTACCTCCAAAATTTTCCGATATTCTTTTCTTGTACCTTGAACACAAAAAGTTTGCGGAACACTGAGATAGACCCTATTTACCCGGATTCTTGGACACCCCATAATGGAGTGTACGAAGTATTCTCTTAGTATTCGTTGGTACACTTTTAAATGATTTTGAAAACTGGTCATTTGCGGCTGCGCATTTGTTGGACTTTAGTGACTTGAGTTGAGGTTAGCATAAATTCCAGACAGTATCGTCGTGCAAGCTTATCCCGAAGTGTATTGTTGCGTCCCCAAGCGCCTTGTGTTAACAGATTCATCTGAATAATTAACACAGAGCGACTGCATTGATCTCACATTTCGCACCTACTGATACGCCAGTAATCTCAAGTGAGACTGAATACATCTTGAGTGGATGTCTCATCTATCATACGAGGTGGAAAAGGCACCGATGTTAAAACGTATTCAGTACATCAGACAGTACATAGAAATTTTCATCATCATCATCAGCCTATAATTTTCCCACTGCTGGGACACAGGCCTCCTCTCTATGAGAGGGATTGGGCTGTAATCCACCACGCGTACCCAGTGCGGGTTGTTAAAAAGAAATGTTACGTCGGTTAAAAAAAAACAGCTTGTCTATACATGTCGACGGTTTTTTTTTTTTTGTGATTAGCATCTCTCAGTTCAACCTAGGTTGAGGTTGAGGTTGTCGTCTGCTTAACCGGACTATCCTGTGGGTGCCTTGAGTGTAAGGCCTCCAGCCAGGGCATAAAAACATACAAACTAACCGACTACACGCTAAGTGCCTATTTACGCAGGCGCGGCGCGTGGAGCGGGGCGGTGCGCGGCGCGTTCCGCTTTAAATTCAAACATAAGGCGATGTATGAGAGCGTTTACGGAGAAGCGGTCTGACGCCCGTTTGCTTGAGATATAGGCGGCCGACGCGGCGTTATGTCAAACAGACAATACAAGCAAACGGCAGTGCCCGGGTTCGATTCCCATACGGAACGAATTTACAACGTCGTAGTTTTATCCGAAAATAATCATTTTGTTGTTATTTTAAATTTTGTAGTGATTTTTTTTCGTAAATTGTTCAGTTTTTACTAGCTTTTATTTAACTTGCAATGTATGTATGTATGTTTGTTTGGGTAGAATCTTGGAAGCTAAATTAGAACCACTTCCCGATGTCCGATTGAGCTGAAATTTTGCACACACCTTTGGTTGTAAGAACAGAATATTAATATGATAGACATAACTTAATCCTGCAGCCTGGATCGTCTCCTCACGAGAGAACTCCTCAACGGTTAATAGCACAGACATGAAACTTTGCATACAAGTTTATATTTGATGGATAATCACGATTTGTATAATGAACTCATCCTGCAGCCAGGATCGTTTTCTCACGAGGGCACTCCTCAACGGTTAATAGCACAAACATGAAACTTTGTATAGATACAATAAATAATAATGTTCCATTTTGTTTAATAAACATAATTAGTGTCGTTTCCACGACCAGGATTTTTTCTCAAAAGTCCTCAACGGTTTATAGCACGGATATGAAAAAAGTGTTGCGATAATGATGTGACAGAAACGATTACAGCAAATATCAAAAAAGTTTAAAACAAACTTTTATAATGATATGATGCACCGAAAAGAAGATATCTAATCTTGGAGTAAATGGAAACGATAAAAGATAGTTTTTATAGCATTTACCATTCACGCGACCAGCTTATGTGAAAACTATTCTTTATCGTTTATGTAATGTTTAATTTAAGTAATGTTACAACAAAAAAAAACACAAAAAATATATTCTTAATGCCTGTGATTTGATCCTGCAACTTCTGATTTTCAGTCCAATCGCAGTGCCACCAGGCCATTTACTACTTTCTATCCTAATACATGATAATTATGACGATTGTCAGTTTTCAAACAGTTGATGAATATGGTCCCACGTTGGGCTACAAGCGTTCGACGCCGCGTCCGCCGCGGCGTTATGTCAAACGCTCAAGTACAAGGAAGTGGTCCCACGTTGGGCTGCAAGCGGTTGACGCGGCGTTATGTCACTCGGACAATACAAGCATACGGCAGTGCCCGGGTTCGATTCCCATATAAAACAAATTTACAATGTCGTAGTTTTATCCAATAATAATCATATGATTTTTATTTAAAAAAAAAAAATGGTGTTATTTTTTATCGTAAATTGGACAATTTATAAGCGCGTCAACCGCTTGCAGCCCAACGTGGGACCACTTCTTTCAAGTATTTGAGCGTTTGACATAACGCCGCGGCGGACGCGGCGTCGCACGCTTGTAGCCCAACGTGGGACCATTTTCTTCAATTGTTTGAAAACTGACAACCGTCAATTATCATGTATTAGAATAGAACGTCTATTTTACACAAGCGTCAGTGAAGTAATTGGCCTTGTGGTATTGCGGCCGGACTATGAATAAGATGATGCAGGATCAAAACACAGATGTTTAAATATTTGTTTTGGTATTTTTTCTTTTTGTTCTTTTTTTTATGCTGTAAAATATTACTTTTTGTAACTAGGTGTACTGTTTTATTTATATGCATCTGTATGATTTTCAAATCATTATAAAATATGTAGTTTAATAATATATACTTTTAGTTTGTGAACCATTCAAAGAACAGTTAGGTAATCGTGAATAACAAATAAAAAAAGAACCAAATTTACGAAAAAAAAAAAACACTAAGAAAATTAAAATAAATACAAAATGAGTATTTTGGATAAAAGTACGACATTGTCAATTTGTTTCGTATGGGAATCGAACCTGGGCACTGCTTTAGGCTTGTATTGTCAGTGTGACATAACAAATCAAATGGTCCCACGTTGGGCTTCAAGCGTTCGACGCGTCTCCGTAAACGGCAAAAACGCCAGACGCGCCGCGCGACGCCTATTGCAACGCCCCGCGCCACGCGCCGCGCCTGCGTAAATGAGCCCTAAGGGGACCCTCTGTGGGGTTACGAACCTCGGCTTAGGGCGTAACATTTCGACCGTGAAGGTATTGCAATTTTGTAGGAAACCGCTATGCAAAATTGTGAAAAAGTTTATGTGGTACGTTCAGAATGATGTTTTGAAAACCTTTTTAACCGTTTTGTTACCGAATCCGTTTGTTTTTTATTTTTTATTTGAAAGCTATGGAACTACTTGTCGAATTTGAAACATTATTTTTTTCTTTTGATAGTCCAACTCTTGAGGAAGATTAGAATTTATTTAACATCACACTATGGCCCTTAAGTGCTGAATTAAAAGAGAACCAATGGGTAAAAGCGCAGGGCGCAGCTAGTATAGATATATATAATCATTGAATAGAAAGAAATGCCGAGATAGGTGCATTGTTCATCTAGTTTTAACGTGAACCTACCCCAACCATTATTTATCATCCCTGAGATGTTTCTTAATAAAAAAGACAATATTTTATAGTTAAAAATAATGTTGAAATTGTTCTAAAATTACGCTCGACGCATATAGCCAGTACCTATACATATAGAATAGGTTTATTTTAATTAATTATTGCAAGCTATCTGCGAATCTTAATTTACATTTTATTTGAACATGCTTTAATAGTAGGGCTTCGTATATTACATTACTTAAAAGTAATTACAGATTCGATCAACTGATGTAATAGCAAGTTAAACCTCGTTTAACGTCGAGTAAGCCAGTCTATAATATATTTCAGCCTCGAATAGAAAATATGAATTAATTAATGGGTAAAAAGTAGGTACATACTTTAAAGTTCTAAAGTAAACTTAGAAAATGTTTTTTCTTCTTTGTTAAAATCTACGTGATCAAAATATAATATGGTAGGTATTTAAACGTTTTATCAATTTATCACATATTATTAAAATTCATAATATGCCTAGCCTTTTAACAACTATTTTGGGTTTGGCTTCCAGTCTTACCGGATTCAGCTGAGTACCAGTATTTACATGAAGCGACTGCCAATCTGACCCCCACAACCCAGTTAGTACTTGTAAAGATATAATCAAACGTAAGTACGTAATATTTAAAAAACGGTACATATCTATTCTCATCCCATTATCAAAGGAAGTGATCCTTAACCTCGTCATGCACACGTCCAAAAATGGTTCAACTCTTTGGATAAAACTTTTTTTTATAATCAGTAAAAAAGTTTAAGGCGTCATTTAAGAAAGTCGAGGGCCGTTATGCCCTGGTTTAATATTCATGAATAATAAAAAGGGCCAAGGGGTCCGTGTTAAACCCTCTGCTACCGTGTTGAACCCTCGTTTGGATTTTGAACGAAATAGTTGGTTTTGGTGTAATCGGACTCGATTTTAAATAAAAGTAGGGAATATTTTGAAAATCTTTCATATAAATTACTACTTTCACAAAATTTTATTGTGCCGATTAAATGGAAGATAGAAGTAAAAAGGATATTAAATTATCAGTCTTTCTTAGTGTGTAGTTAGTTGCTGTTCAACAGTTTTTATCCAACTGCGGCGAAGCCCGAAAGGAGGGTTATGTTTAACTAAATAGTCAGTACTGGTACACATAACAGCAACAAGGCACAGGCAGCATGCCTCTCAGGAAAAAAATAAACAAATCTTAAAGTGTTGAAATAATAAGGCAGTTAGATCATTAGTTATTGCTCATTGAAATCTTTTCTGCCATTTAGTCAGTTAGTTTTTCCTACTCATCATCATCACCTGCCTAGCCTATTCCTAACTATGTCATCATCATCATCAGCCTATATTGTTCCCACTGCTTGGGACGCAGGCCTCCTGTATATGAGAGGGAATGGGCCAACTATGTGTTTTCCTATTATTGCAGGTAAATATTTCACCGTGTAAAATAATATAAAAGAATAAGATTCAGCCAATGTAAATAGTAATTATCTGCTGCGGTGTTCTAAGTAAACAAACAGCGTGAAAATTACTCCATTTATTTTTATATTAGGCACGTTAAAATATTATACGTTTCGTACCATTTCACGGATGGACGTTTTTATAATGTTAGAATGGTTATAGGACTTTTTGCGGGCCACATTATATTAATATAACAAAACTAATGATGATATCACTCTCCATTTATCTTTAATGTAACCTTTGCATAAAGAAACAAATGGTCCTGGAAATTAAAAGAAATTGTTTATCTTATTAAAATATGAATTTGGTAAACACAATGTTTAAAAAAAAAGACGTATTATTTGATTTTTTCAGCATCTCTTTTAAAGACCAGAGATTAAATATAAAACATATCCATTAAGAAACCCAACGGAGCATTACCATGGCTGCTTCATAACTAAAAAATAACCAAGTTTTCTGGTTCAAATCAAATACATAACAATGAAAAATATTTGCTGATTTAAATGAATTCAATTACTACCACACTCTCACCTCAAATCCTCACTTCAAATGTTGCATCACAGCAGGATTTTCTCCTTTATAGATTAGTTGAAACCAACTGAAAATGAGTTCAAACACACCGCTTATAAATTTTATAGGTACACCGAAAGAAAATTGAATCGTAAGAAATACCAAAACAACAACTTAATACTGGCCACGTTTCAAGTTCACATACGTCCACCCAAGTTCACCCCAAACTCACTCAAGTTCACCTAAGTTCACTCAAGGATCTGAATATTAGGTAATTGGCGGATGGTGGAAACCGACCACAGGGCGAACTGTCGCTGTAATTGGAGCAGATTATCGAGTTAACCTAACGTTAGTAGGGATCAGGGTAATGTCGGTCTTTTGGGGTGATGTTATGGGTTTGGATTTGAAAAACCTTTCAACAAGATTATTTCAATGTAACGTTAGTTTATGCTCAAGAGTTTTTTTTCTGAATGGTGATTTTACGCGGTTGTTACTTCGATTCTTCAAACTTTTGATCGCATAGAGTTTTACTTAACATAACATCACGCCTATGTTACTCTCCGGGTTATACAGAGATGTTACTATACCTAGTGCATACATCAGCAGTCTTCATCTGCCTAGCCTTATCCCAAACTATCTTGGGGTCGGCCTCCAGTCTAACCGGATGCAGCCGAGTACCATTATTTTACATGAAGCAACTCCCTATCTGACCTCCACAACCCGGTAACTGGGTAATACGGATACCCCTTGGTAAGACTGGATGTCAGACTTTTGGCTTCTGACTACTTGTAACGCCTGTCAAAGATTTATAAATGACAGCCGGGACCAACGGCTTAACGTGCTTTCCGAGGCACGGAGGAAACTCGGTATGAAATTATGGTCATCCATCCATGGATCAATCTCGGCAAACACGGCTTCCCCTTTAAGATCGACCCGTGCGGCTGTTATCATTTAGCCACGAGCTCCTCGATACTGCATAGGTACCTCAGCAGTAAAGATTAAAATTCCCATGCATACAGGTCGTATACTTTCAGTGCCATTTATAATCCTGTCATAAAATATTGTTTGATTTTCAACTTTATTCGCTACTTAAAAATACAAGTCTAAAACCTCATACAAGAAAATACGCGTCTAATCTTCATCGCACCACATTAACTTAAGCTTTCACCACACACTCAGAAACACATTTCATATAAACCCGACAGATTCGACCCGGCCGAGTAAAAACTTATTCGCTTTAAAGGATTACACTAAGTCGCTGAGTAATCCGAACAGCGAGTGTAACTTAGATTTTGATTAAACCTGCAAATTAATACTTAAATGCATAAAATATTTGTATATACACATAAGTAGTTGTTCCGGGTCTGGCTGTTTGTGTATGTCAGTTTAAATATTTGTAAACATACCCACGATACAGGAGAAATTCCTAGTGTTAGGCAACGTTAAAAAAAAAGAAAATACTTTTAAATTATTTGTTTAAATTAATTCTTGGAAACTTCAAAAATCTCTAGATTTTGTAAAATTAAAAGAGGAACTTCGCTCCGGTTATGTACCCACAGGAATAAACCTATTCCACTCGGGGATAATGTAGCTTCCCGTTAGTGAAAAAAATTTCAGAATCGGATCAGTAATTTCGAAGATTAACCCCTACATAGAAACTTACAAACAAATTTTACCTCTTTATTATATTAGCATAGATGAGTGTGCTAAACGAAATACATTCTTTGGATTTATAGGTATCATCATCAGCCTATAATATTCCTACATTTGGGACAGGCCTCCTCTCTATGAGAGGGAGCGGGCTCTAATCCACCACGCGGGCCCAGTGCGGGTTGGTAGATGTCATTTGTGTCTTCGATTTTTTTTGTTCTATGACATGCCGGTTTCCATTTATTGGTATTGGGTTAGTGACATTATCATTTAAAATAAGTATTCAACGATACCTACATAGTTCAAAAAACAATCAATAACCATTATTTCATAAACTTAGCAAACTCATATAATACTTCAACCTACTACAAACGCCATCTAGTTAAACTAAAAAGAACTAAAACTCCCACGCTTTAAAAAGTACAAACACACACGAACCCTGCGATAAAATAGTCGTTTCCTTTCAAAGTACATGCGACATAACTGTGACAAATCCTAGCATTACTCAGGATTTTCAGGCGAAGACGCAAACCGATTTGCAGACAAGACATGTGTCGTGTTGTGTACTAGGAATTCAAGTTTCACGAAAAGGATTTAGGCCTACGTTGACGTTGATCCTCACAAACTACTAAGTAGTAATTCCTTTGGGGATTACTTTCGTGTTACTCTAGTCTTATTTTACTAGGCTTGTAGGTTAGAGATATAAAACATGAAGATAACCAAAATAAAATTCTTCGTAATTTTCGTAATGGGAAAGTAGGGTATTTTCCTTTCAACGTTACTTTCGTAGGTTATTTATCATTGCCTTAGTTGACGATTTAACGTGCACTCTTACTACATTGAAATAAAAATCATCTTGTTAAATATAAATTGTTCAACGTTACTCTAACTTCCTTCAAATACTATAAACTGACGACATTTTCCCACAAGACTTTACAGAAACTACAGACTGCTATTTATTTATTTACTCAACTTAACTCTTTAGAATCCAGCCAGTCAACGAGAAACAATCATAAAAAACAAGTTAAACAAATATTATTGTTACAAAGTTCCACAAAAGGAACCGAGAGCTGCTCACTTAAGTCTCCCCAAGGAGAAAAAAAGATAAATAATTCTTTCGACGTTTTAAATTTATTCTCCGAAGTATTCCTCCCGGTATCCGGGATTATGTCGGCAGAAACTCCGGGATTCCCGCAGAAATTCAGTGCCATGAATAATAAAAATTAGTTCATCTTTCAGAATTCAGGAATGTTCAGGGACTTGGTGTTCAGTCTAATTGGAAAATGCAATGAAAAGTCCTTGAAGACTACGGTTTTGGATTGGATTCTCCGTTGTAGTCAAGTGTGGATTTTTTATCAACATTTTTCCAGTAAGTGCCCGGAACGAACCAAGCCAATTCATAGCATTAAGCTCGTCTCTTATCATATTGCCAAATATTTAATAGGTAAGCATAGAAAACGCAAACCTATTTAGTAGGTATAAACAAAATATGGGACCTAAACATAATTATTATTGACTAGCTGTCCCGTGCAAATTCGTCTGCGTCACATTTTCCTCGTTTTCGCTACATTTTTCATTGCTGCTCGTATTCGTGGTCGTAGCGTGATGATATATAAATAATTTTTCAAATCGGACCAGTAGTTCCTGAGATTAGCGCGTTCCAGCAAACAACATAAACAAACTCTTCAGCTTTATTATTAGTATTAGATTATTGATGAAATCTCTGTGCACGTCTTCCTACAACCGTTCGGGGATTAAAGGCGTTATGATGGATGTTAATGCAATTAACTTTTAAAATATTTAAACAGAAAAGCACTACTATAAACTTGTTTACACGAAAAGTTTTTTGTAAAAATATGAATGAACGGCTCTAAGTAAAGTAGTTTTGTGGCCAAAGAAAATAATTAATCCAGGCGTTTTAAATAGTTTCGTCTCAAAGGCTTCCTTCCGCAAGATTGCCTGAAAAGTTTTACAGGAAAAAAAGTTGATCACTGCTCTCTTTAGTTTTTCTTAACGCAAAAAGTTATCTTTTGAAAGACACGGTGATTAGTTTATGGCAAAGTTTTTTGGACTTTCAAGAGTTTTTGAAAACTGATATTTAGGTAAGAATCTTTAAAGGTAATTTTTTGGTCATAAGTTCAAAATTGTATCAATTCCAACGTTATTTGAAATAAAATAAATAATTTATTATTTAAGTTAAAATGGCGTAAATTATAGTTTTAATTTGATCAAGAGTTTTTATCAATAAATTGTACCTAAATCTATGATTAAAATTCTTTATTCAATGGCTTACATCTTTAAAAAATACATATTGCTGTTCGCCCATCTATGCGATTAAACTATGACTAGTACGCCCATTTAACTACAAGCAGTGTTAATTTACTCGTAGTATCTAAAATCAATAGGAATACGTAGTGAACGATAAAGCAAGTAATTGAATAAACCCTCTTAAATTGAACATCAATTCACTTCCTGTTCTGATACAAGACGTCTACACAATGGCACCGTGTCACCTGTCTATAAGTGACGTCATGAACATGGCGACGTAAACTAAACATGTCAATATTGGGCTTTAATTTTAAGCCATGTTGTCGAACAACAAAACAACATTATGTCATGTCGGTGGGTGAGAAGCTAGTGAGTTACGATCTGTCTTGTGGTAGATAAGAAGTTTTCCAGTTTAGTTTAAAATGGAAGATGAAGAAGAGGTAACCTACATGTGTTGGGTCCGTGGCTAAGGCCCCCAGTGGCTGAGGCACCTGTGGCCGATGCCCACGATTCGATTTTTTTGGATGGTCCTATCTTTTTTTTACAGTTTTCTTTGAAAAAGAAGGGCACGGTGCGGTTGCTCGTAGCAGCTTTTCGTACGACGAGAATCTTTTTATGTAGGGCAAGTGAGAAGGGCGTTCTCTCCTCTCTTCCGTGGTCACTTACGCAACCTCGTTCTCCGTCGTGTCTTCTTTGATATCTACTCATGATAGTAAAGATTTTGTTTTAAGGTACAATGATAAACGAAAGAACTCCCGTGTGGATATCTCGGACCACGAAACTGAAGTGTTGTTCTTAGAGTTCTAGAAAATGCCTTTCTATGGGATCTGACGAGATCAACTGATAAACATGGTACGGTATATACTAAACATCCCCAAAACTCCAAACAGTTTTAAAAAAGAAATGACAGGCGATCTCGCTTTGATATTGTGCGGAACATACAACTCCGCTCACCCGCGCGGTTGCACAGTGTACGTGTGTTCGGCATCAACGGATGTCATTCAAGCCAATGCGACGTGTGATCCGCTGCACCGTCCGACAGATTTCATACAAGCCAATGCGACGTTTCTGCTTCACCGTCCGAATGCGCGGACGACCAGTGTCGTCTAAGAATCTCCTATCATTTATCCATTACAAAATTATGCAGGATGGGAGGAACACTACAACGGTTAAGTACCGTATTTACACATTATTTCACACATCATTCAAACAACTGACACTAATTATAACTGACAATTTTTAAGCGAGTAAATAACCAAGCAAAATATTTAAATAAATAATGAATATGAATAAATAATGATAGACTTGAATACATAATATTGATATAATGAGTTAACGGAAAAAAATAATAATAAATTGGATATAAAATATAAATCGAAATTTTAATAAGGAACAAGAAAAATTTGAGAAGCGCTCTTCCACCGGCAAGTTTTAAATAAGCAGAGGGATCTACTTATTTAAAACTTGCCGTACCCAACAGGGTCCATAATTGTGTCTATTATTTTTTATTTGACCACCTGTTAGTGTACATTATGGATGCAATTTAAATGATTTGATTTAAGCTGTTTTTATACCGACGAAAAAATGATGTGGTACAGAATGATGTACAGAATTTCTAGCAACCGTTTTAGCGTCAGTGTCGCTTCTACCCTGTATACCTATACCTACCTAGTTGCTCAGTCTATACTACCTTCAGATAATAATACCAATTTGGCCAAGTTTATCGTAGATACAGCTCAATCAGAACATAACTTTGCATAGAAATGGCCGAGCAAACGCACGCGATCTAGCGATCAACCTTGCCGTCATGTCGCTGAATATCTAAGCAGATGCACATTGCACAGACTCGTAGACGTAATCTTAGCATAATATTTGATCTAGGATTACCAGCACAGGCTTATAGTGAGCTAAGATCAACTTGATACCTATACGAAGATGTCTAAGACAAAACGTCGCGCGTCGTCTGAATTTGATTGCATAATATAGTGTGTGCTAAAATCGATATGGTACGGATAATTTTGTGGACACTGGACGCTGACAGATACTTCAGTAAAGTTTAGTGTAGTATCTGTAAGATCCTGATGTCTTGTATCTCGTTTGAAAGAATGTTTAATCAACTAGTTCATTAATTAGGTACAAATAGGTCAAAGTTTTTGCTCTTTGGGAACGGTCATAGTGATGGTGAGAAATCCATACTACGTACATTATTTTGTTCTTGCACTTATGTTACATTTTTAAGTTACATAAAATAACATAACACCTAATCCCCGAAGGGTTGGGCAGAGACATTATAGAATACCCACATTTCGCCAGTTATATTTTAAGTAGAAGAAGAAAGAAAAAACAACGGTTACACACAATACAAAAAAAAACAAATAAACAAGAAATACTGTGTGACTCACGGCTGCGCCAAATAGGCCCAGTTCAGCATAATGTCGGACGCTGGTTTTCAACTGAACCTAAATAGTGAGTGTGCAGTAAGTTACAGTAATTATATAATTATTGTGTACGATAGATAATATTATGTAGTGTGTATTCTGAAAATAAAATAATGGTACAAATAAACTATTTTAAAACCGGAATCAGATCAAACACACCACATCGGTAGTCCGTGCACACTGCGCCGCACGCGCCGAGTGTGATGCACGAGTTACCGGCGCAGTGGTGTCGGCTTACTTTGCACATTTTTTAATGTAGAAAATTTCAAATGAAAGATAAGTAAGTTAGAAGCGAACATATTAGATAAGTTAATTTAGAACGTCCAAAGTTATCAAAAGTAATGAACTAATGATAATAAAAAAGCAAGATAACGCGAAGGAAGGTAAATGTTTTAGAACCTCCTAACAGCTGGAAGTGAACAGCTGAACTACATAGACAAAAATAGAACATGGTTAAATAAATAGATACCTATAATACGTATTGATAAATGTGCCTACGAAATGGCCCCCATCTACCCGATATTAATTACCTTTAAAACCCTTAGTCGACATCACACAGGAGAAGATACTCGTACGAGGGCGATTATTTTTAGTGGAGGACAACGTATTCCTTGCATAAACCGAGTTTAATTATGAGAACTAGGTATGACTCGCGACCTCGAAGCGTGTGACTACCGTTTTTTTTTTACTGTCAACTGCTGAACGAAGGCCTCCCCCATTTCTTTTCAAATCTCTCGGTGTGTGTCTTCTGTGGTCAATCAGTCAGGAACGAGTCCAAATCGTCACGCCAGTGTTTTTTGGACCTGCCTCGGTGACGACGACCGGCTTCGGGCACATCAAAACAAAACATCTCACACAGTTGACACGGAACACTATACACACGTATACGGTGTCCTAAACTTACTTAACTGCTGCAACACATAGAATACGCGTATGTGTCCTTAACTGCTGTGTAAACCTGTTGTAAACGGCACCACAGGCTACCATAACAACTCTCTATTGCTCTAAAATTGTCAACATTGTACACCAGCTTTAATAGTTGTTTTTTTTTGGTAGCCGACTAAAAAAGTATACAGATTTGTGGCATGGAAGTTTGTGTGTTTTAAAAACTGGCGTGGCAACGCCGCCTGTCTCTTGGGGACATAACATTGTATTTGACATTCTAATTTGATTATTGTTAACTTTTAAGCGTTTTGGTCTATTACTGTTAGCTTAAAATGTATTACTGAATAAATAAATAACCAGTTGATTGGGTTATAAAGAGTTTTTGACGACATTTTTAGTTTATTGTTAAGTTAGTAACTATATATTATTCTAAATTATAAATGTAAACATATACTATTATTTGGAAATTATTAAACAAAATATCTTTACGCAAGTGAGTAGGTATTAATTTCTAGACATTATTTTAATAAGTTTCAAATTCAGTGTACGTTCGCCGTAGCAATCAATCACTACTAATTCTTAAGTTTAGACTGTAACAAATTCTCTCTCAAATGACCAGCAGGCTACCAAATAAATGTAGTTAGTTAAATTAATTGACCAGAAACCGCTTATCGTTGAACAAGTCCAATATCTCAACTTGTTCAGGTCTGGGGGTCAATTTACGTCATCTGTCAAAACTATCAACTGCCCCCTCGGGACATCACTCAATATCCCCGTCACTGTTATTGAAATAGTTTGTTTGATAGACAAATTGATCAACTCGGAATTTAGTTTTTTCTGTGCAAAAAATATTAGATCTTTAAACATTACATTCTTCTCTTCCTTCTCTCACACAGTATCATCTACATTTATTGTTCATTTCTCCTTTCGCAGGTCTGCTGGTAGAAATTTCATATGAATTAAGCAGTGCCTTTGTACTCTAATATTTTATGTATTTTTTTTCCTGTGTTATCTACTGTATACATAGTGGTATCCTAAAAACGTAGTATGAGCTTTAGGGTTGCGTGCCAACCAGTCCATGCTTAACTCGGGCAGCGAGAGGACGTGGGCTTAAAGTCATTCATCTACTTACTGATAATTTGGTGGTTTTATTCTAAACCCTAACTAGTGTAACTAGTGAACACAACATTGTATGTCCTACGTTATAAGGCGAGAGCCTATTGCTATGAACCAGAACCAAAAAAAACTTCACTGCGGCCACTAACAAATCCCTGATGGAAAAACCCAATAACACCTGTTCCTTCCTAGGAATTGAACCCAGGGCGTAGCGTAGGGCCCCAGGTAGTTAGGGCTCCAGAGACAGAAACCTCCTCATAATGCGATCCGTATCGATGAGTACTAATATTATGATATTTTTAGAGTTCCGTACCTAAAAGGTCTAACGGGACCCTATTACTGACACTTTTCCCGTCCTGGCAATTAAACCCAGGACGCAGGGCCCCAGGTAGTTAGGGCTCCAGAGACGGGAACCTCCTCACAATGCGATCCGTATCGATGAGTACTATTATTATGATATTTTTAGAGTTCCGTACCTAAAGGGTCTAACGGGACCCTATTACTGACCGTCCGTCCGTCCGTTCGTCCGTCCGTCTGTCACAAGGCTGTATCTTCTGAACCGTGATAGTTATCCAGTTGATATTTCTACAGATTATGTATTTCTGTTGCCGCTATAACAACAAATACTAAAAATAGAATAAAATAAATATATTTATGGGGCTCCCATACAAAAAAGTGATGTTTTGCTCGTTTTTATAAATAATAGTACGGAACCCTTCGTGCGCGAATCCGATTTGCACTTGGCCGGTTTTTAACATTATTGTATTAAATTACGTCACATGATTTATGGTCAGAAATACGTAGTGTCGTTTTTTCCTTTTTCATTATAAGCAAGTGCAATCCAATTTTCGGGACGATCTTTAAAATATTTTCAAAATAAAAACTCCCCTTAAAGCGGAGGCGGAGATGCGAATCAAACCCAAGTTCATGCTTGGCAGCTTTGGCGACCCCTGACTAACGATACGGTTGAGTTAACTCATTTCATTAAGCCTCTAATTATGAATAAACGTGGCTTTAGCGATGCTGATGCAATTACTGTTAACGCTGCAAAAATATTCGGCAAAAAAATTATTAAAAAGCAACCTTTCCTAAGTTATATGTGTAATATATTTTTTTGCTATTCTGATTGGATTAAAGTAATGGGGGTAGGCAAACACCTCCCCCCATTCCTTCCACTTTTCTCGATAATATTGTAATACTTAATTCTACAAGGTGTCGTTTTGCATCCTCGTCAAAATTCAAGAGGCTGTCACAACAGACATAAATAATCAATTAAAATTACGGTACCTAGTTAATTATTAATAAACGCTGTTTTTTTGGTTGTTTAAGTTTGTCAGTATTTCAGAATAACCCCCTTCACGTGGTTTAGAGAATGAGAAATTATCGAATAAACGTTTGAGATTGTTTGTATGTATGAAAGCGTGGCTATAGGGCGAGGATCAGACGGACCGCGTTTAAAACACGGTTGGTCCACACTTACCGATTTTCGGAAAGAGGAAAAAAAGTAAAAAATACCTACCCATTTTATTATTGATTCGGAACGAAAATCATTAGCATAATACCTCCTTGAATTTGAGGAGGAAGCAAAACAACACCTTGTATGACTTATAAAATGATTAATATGACTGAGTCGTGAGGATAGTGGTTACGTGCTAACTCTTAGCATAAGCGGTGGTGGTTCGATTCCCAGTTCGGACAACTTGTTTTTGGTTGTTTATAACAGAAATTTCTCAGTTTTCTAGATCAGATGTGTGTCTGGTTGATGGAAATACACTCGCCACCTATTGGAAACATTAATCTTCAGATGTAATAACTTTAACATAGATGGCAAAAGAAGAAGAGCAGCGGTGGCCCAGTGGTGCCAGCCCCGATTTACGAGCAGTAAGCCGTGGGTTCGAACCCAGGCGTATTACTTTGTGTTATTTATATCATCACCGCTGCTCTCAAAAACGGTGAAGGAAAACATCGTGAGGAAACCGGCATGTCCTAGAACTAAAAATTCGAAGACATGTGACATCTACCAACCCGCACTAGGCCCGCGTGATAGATTATAGCCTACTCGCTCTCATAGAGAAGAGGCCTGTGTCCCTGCAGTAGGAACATTATAGGCTGATCATGAAGATAGCAAAATACGGTTGTACACATTTTGACTGTTAAGCAGAGCTAGTGCTATGCTTAACATTTCAGTGAAATACAGAGCTGATAATGAATGATGTAATGATGAATGTTTTACCCCTCCCCCCCTATACATGAGACTAAAACATAACTGGCGAAATAGGGGTGTACTATTAGGTACACCTCTTCCTAACCCTTCGGATATTACAGGCGTGATGTGTATGTGTTGAAAAGTTTCACATCGTAGTCTTACATTGAAAATGTTATAAAATGATCTGTAATTCATTTTCTGCCTTTATTTAGGGTGACTGGTAATAATTACTGTGACCGACACTTAAACACATGATTATGCCCATGATAACAAACAACATTCCCTAAGAAACAAACAACTTACCCAAAGAAACATTTTTTTTATACTCATTCACTTTTATCGCAAGCTGATAGTCCACAGGCGCGCGCGCTTAAATTTCATACGGCTGTTGTATTATTGTGATAAAAATTAATTATTATAAAAAATGTGACTTTGGGAAAATTGTTTGTTATCATGAGTATCATCACGTGTTTAAGTATCGGTCACTAATTACCAGTCACCCTATATAAAATTACTCCCTCTTGAAATCCACTACGTAACACAAGAGAAAATGAAGTACTTAATTACTGAAAAGGAAATTAACTTGCTTCAACAAAAGGTCGGATCAGAAGTGCCTTTCCAACCTACAAGCAGAACACTAACACTATATCTTACGTCCTAGGTGCTCCTTGCGGTTACTACAAATCTTCGCAGAATCAGCTGGATGTATTTAGAAAATAACTACACACATAAATCCTGTACCTTTGTCCGTTTTATTTTGAGGAAACTAACCCTTCACGAAACTAGGTCACAGTATTGAGATAAACAGAAAACCAACTATAGTCAAAGCGCTATATCTAGGCAAAACAATTGAAGATCAACTTGTACCAAAACCACATAGGAGCACATATCGCCAACGATAGTAACTGTCACTATCATATCGCACGTGTTTCATAATACACAGGTCCTGTATTATGATACGCGTGAGGTATGATATTTAGCGACACTTAGTGCGGATTGCGATGAATATCATTTTCAATTGCTCGCTTTTGGTACAAATTCTCATTCACTTGTTTTGCCTGCGTATAACAATTCGAGTTATGAGCTTGTACACGAAACTGCAATGCGATGCAAATTCGCAATGCAGAAGAAATTGTACCTATTTCATCCCTAGAATTCGTGTGAACGCTTTGCATGTGTATAGCGTGCCGAAACAAACTATTTTTTTTCATACGTAAAATACCTACAGGAGCTTAATACTTATACGTCTACCGCGACCAGGTGGTGTAAACATTTAAGATAATTCGTCCCCGCTGGGTGTCGAATCTGGGACATATTTTCTACAATGTAATAAGGGATAATGCTCTCATCCCATTATCTAAATTGAAGGACTCTCCAACATACTATGTAAAACACAGTTAAGGTTTTTTTTTTTATTATGGAGACAGGAATAAATTATAACTCACTTTTTATGTCTAGGTTATGTAGATTTAAGGACAATTTTATTTGTTAAACAGTCTTCTTTTTCAGCATATTCGTGAATGTGGGTTACTTTTTTTCTTCATCCGGTTACAGTTTGAATTGCAAAGACAGAGTAGAACAAAAGTGGGAAAGTTTCCTTTGTTAAATTAGTACACATATTTATTCAAATTTTATAATTTAATTATTATTATACAAAAAATATTTTCCATTTTGTAGCATAATTTGAGATTTCACTTAGTACGCTGAAATATTATTTTAGGATCAGCATACGTCTATTAAAAACACTAATAAGCAGAGTACTTTAAAAATTACACACGTAAAATTGCTTTAAAAACGCAGAAAAATATGTGATCCCTCGTAATTTTAAGTGAACTTAAATGCGAGGGCATTTCAGCTATCTAATTATTTTCACAAAATGTAGCTATTCTATACAACTTCATTATTAATTGAAAATTCTTGGTTTCATTTACAATAGTCTCAAATCAATTGACCTATCAAAGTCTATAAAACAATAGATATTTGACCTCGTTAGTATACCTTCGCTATCATCAATACAAATCTAGAAACAATTAACTTTAAACAATCACAAATTATATGAATGTTCTTAAACTTCAATCTCGCCTATTTCAACTTACTCAATAATAAATAAATTGAATAATTTTCAATCTATAAACTTTGAAACAATCTCTTAAACAATATTCCTTGCTTCGTGTACTTAAATCTTGATGAATTTAATTAATTAATCACGACATAATCTTAGGCGATGAAATTAATTGGCAGGAATAATGAAATTTATTTAAATTAATCCAGATATTGTCAACTTTAATAAGCGTATTGCGTGTTATGTTCCAAGTTGATAACTTTATTTTAATAACTAGCTGTCCCGCGCAACTTCGTTTGCGTCACATTTTCCCCGTTTTCGCAACATTTTTCATTGCTGCTCCGCTCCTTTTGCTCGTAGCGTGATGATATATAGCCTATGTCCTTCCTCAGGTTGAAATTTATCTTCTTGCAAATTTCATTCAGATCTGATCAGCCGTTAAGTCGTGAAAAGGTAACAAACAAACTTACTTTCGCATTTATAATATTAGTTAGGATAACAGTGCTGCGACTGCCTTTTTGGTCGAGTTGTCGCGAACACGACTGCGGAACATGAGATCCTTGCATAGGTTCGATTCCCGGGTCGGGCCTGGTGTTATTGGGACTCTAGTTAAAATGTAGGTCCGGTTGATGGCAATAGGCTCGCCCCTTTATTGCATGGGGCTTAGAACCCAGGCCCTCGGAGATTCCAGGCGTGATGATATATTACAAATATTAAGTTTTATTCAAAGATATTTTAAACCCTTTTCTGGAATTGCAATAATCAGCTTTACGGCTTAACTCTCAACATTTTCAAATCTTAAAATATATGTTTAATCCGCTTGCAACGTTTTCACGCTAAGCAGAAAAAAAAATCGTTTTAAATTAAAAGTATTCCTAAAATTATTTTCAAACAAAACAAAATGCAAGTTTTTTTTGTTAAATATCCTACTGAACGATGCCATTACTTTGAAAATGGCACCTCATCAACTGACAGAGACAATTTTGATAAGCAACACCCCTTTGTCTGTTTCGCAACAAAATACAAGCAACAGATACGGACTCGACCACAGGACCGCTCCAAGCATGGGACGAATCTTAATCCTCGCAAATTATGAACTTACTACGTCCCGAACAAGCACTTAAACTTGGTCCTAAACAAAACACTTAACTAACTTGAAACTTGGCAAACGAAAAGGCAAGATTTTAAAGCAATTGTTTAACTAAAGAACACGAATTAAGTCGTCTACTGCCGAGTCTACTTATCAACCCACCTACATAGGCTACAGATCGTTTTGTTCCCGAATATTAACTGAGATGAGAACAACAATGGTACGAGCATTACTTACGAGTACATTACCTTTACGTAAAAAAAAAAACAACGAAATGACAGCAGTGAAAATAATGCGGTACGGTATTATGATTCAACCTTTTTTAAAATAAATTTTATGTTCAAAAGAAATACAATGGTACTTATTTAAATATATGTTTTGGTGAAGTTTTTTTGCGTGTGCAGGTGAAGGGTTATTCTGAACATTAGTCCCTTCCGTTTGGTGAATCTTGTGGGAATTATGGCATGTTTTTTTTTTCGGTAGTCTGATTTCATTGCTGGTTAGTAGCCGGTGACATTGTTATGAGAATACGGGTTCGCTGTTAATTACCATGATAAGACGGTTTTTTCTTGTTCTTGTAGTATTTTTTATTTCTAATTAAAAGAGTCGTTTTATTTTTTTCTTGCTTTGTTGTCGGTTATGATTTATAAAAAAAAGTGATTCAGCGCTTTAATTCCACAGCTAGTTACTGTTTTATTGCTTTATACTTCCTTGTCCATTTTATTATACAAAAGAAACCTCAAACACCGCCTACAAATTGAGTCAAAATAAACGCACAGACTCCATAAAACAAATAATAAAGCGAAACACCCAGAATACAGCAGTTAATTTGTACTTTATATAGCGCAGCTCCGAGCTAAGCCATCGACAGGGTTAATTCAGCGAATCGTACGGGCATCAAAAGTTTACAGCGGCGTGTTGAGTTTCGCGCCAAAAGTGATATTTTATTGTTCAAAGGGTGTTATATAACTTTGATCGCGTTTTTAATTGTTTGAGAAAGGGGATTTTAGATTTTAAATAGGTATTTTTTTTTTTTTTGAATGGCATCTCGCTGTTCAACCTTTTAAATAGGTAGGTTAAAGAGTAGGTCTTATATAGAACGCCTTCAGGCTCGGTGGAGCGACGATCTTCGCAGGGTGGCTGGTAGCAACTGGATGAGAGTTGCAGAGAATCGAGTTAAGTGGCGTGCGATTGAAGAGGCCTATGTCCAGCAGTGGACTGTCGAAGACTGATGCTGATGATGATGATCATAAGCTATACCTAGACTTTATTGAGCGATTCCTGTTTGTCCTATTAAAATTGAAGTAGATTTTTTCGTAAGTTAAGGTTACAAAGTTTTTGGTCAAAATTATAATCCAAATCCACCGCTGAACGCGTCATACGAATATCAACAATAAGAATAACATCGTATAAGAATTATTATTTTTCTTTTCTGCAAAATAACCAGCCATTCTCTATTCCGCAGGAATAAGTCCGAAAAATAAACACTTAAATCCAATAAACATTTATTAATAAGCTACCTCGAACTTTCCGCAAACAAAACAAAACAAATCGAAACTCAAACAGGCCGTACAGTCACTGGCATAACGTTCACAGTTCTATTTAGGATAACACCGTACAGTCGCACATAAAAGCGTTTCAAACGAGACCGTTGTGCTCAAAAATCGACGATGTTTGTCCGAGTACAGGTGCACAAACACACCGCGGCATTATAAATACCGACTGTGTATTTATGTCCTCGATTGTACTTCTGTATTATGTGTGGACTGTAACTTCAGGAGTTTATTTAGGACAAGTGTATTGTCGCAGTTAATCAATTATAAGCAGGTGGTTGTTTTAGCGAGCGCTGTTTCCTTACTCGGTTTTGTCGTATGAGGGATGAATGCATGCATATGCATTAATTAATCATGCTGATGTATGAGCGAGATTTTGATATGAGAGTAATGTTGCATAAATTATTTAAATATTGATAAGGTTTTTGTTTGTTGTCTCCTAATCAAGTTATAATACTTTATAAACGAAATATGGTTTTAATATTAAGACAAATGGCCCCTTTCCTGAAAAGATTGATATAATCAGTGGTTAGATAATTAATTAAACATCAATGGCTATTTCCGCGACGAGTAAAACGACAAAATGGCCGTTTTGATTCGTATGGAAAAAAATCAGTGAGTTGTGAAATGTATGACACAAGAATCGTCATTCATCCATGATAATATAGTCCCCAGCGCGCCGGAATCTACACAATATTCCGTGCCCCGCGGCTACGCGCGAGGTAGCGGACCGTAGCCGTAGCGCTACGCCGTAGCACTTGGCTACGAGCAACAAACGACTTTCACTTCTTTAGGTCACACAACAGGGATTTTTGTATTTGCATTGATATGTTTCACATAAATAAGACAATCTAGAGTTAACATTTTAAATGTTTAAGTTAACCTGGAATTATAACTGAATAATCAGGGTGTAAAAAATAAAAAAGTAGTCAATTTTTTTGCCATTTTGTGGTAAATAAAATACTCCATGGCTCCTTATTCTTGATGGAAAAAAACCCTATAACACTTTGCTCGACCCGAGAACCAAACCTAGGAATTCATGCACAGCAGTCGTATGCTACCTAGACCTACCAGGCAGTCATAACAGTATGTATATTTTTCTTTCTTTAAATTAACAGTTAGTGTTACTTTTATGGTATGGTGTAGTTCAAGGACTGATTTCAGAGCCGCTGATTTTCAGCACATTTACCGCCTGACCACGAGACGGCTTTCGCTTCCGTAATGTGACAACACGCTCGGTTAACATCATGACATGGGACCATACTCCCTGACACTACTAACTCCATGACGTGTGCAACAGAATACAAATGCTTTTGCCTTTAAAGCAAGTGTTCATTTTGTAATCTACTCTCTATTCTCGTTTATTCATTTTGTTAAGTACTTCATGCGTTTATTAAATATAAGTTGTAGTTTTTCTGGATGTGTTCCGCAACATCCAAAAAATACTGCTTGCATTTGAACTAATGTGAAAGTAGGTCTGCTTTTTAGGGTTCCGTTAGGGCCCTCGAATAGAAAAATAGTTTTTAATGTCTTTGTTATATTTTGCGATCCTAGGGTCCCGGAAATTTGGAATATGAACGAGGAACCCAAACCAACTCACATTCCTTTTAAGCACTTTAAAAGGAATACGGCATCAACTGAGTATTATATACTCATTATCTACTCACTATTCACTTATATGGTTATTAGTACAGTTGACACTAAATTATGATATTAAATCAACAAATACCTACATAACTAACTTTTAAAGTTATGAAAATAAACCATGTGGCTCCCTCCTTAGAACTACAATAACACCATTTTATCATACTTTTAGTATCTCAAAAGAGATATTGCATTCACAGTGTGTGGGCGTCTGTACTGCGATATGGTACATGTTGTTGCATCGGCTATGCGCGACTGTACACCGAGGAGGCGTCCACAGACGTTATATTACAGTTTAGTGTTTATTGTATTTGCATGACAATGTCCACGGTCTTACATACATTGTGAGGTTGTTTATGAATCATATATGATATGCATAAGATGCTGGTTTATTTTACTTGAGAGAACGTGGTTTTCGCGTATGCTGAGCGAGTTCTTGGGTTTGATTCTGGAGTCAGGCAAATTGTTGTTGGATTTATCTATAAGGAATTTTTCAGTAGCAGCCACGAGTCTGAATTTGTGCCTGGTTATTGGCAATAGGATCGCCCCCTATGACATGAGACTTAAATATAACTGGCGAAATATAGGTGTATTATTAGGTACACCGCTGCCTAACCCTCCGGGGATTATAGGCTTGATGTTATGTTCCGTAACATAGTTTTTAGAGTTGGATTTTTAGGTGCTCTGCTGGGGACAACTATGACGTGAATTACTTTGAAGGCTTAGGGCGTTCAAGACGGATAGCACACAGAATACAGTGTGTATATAATTAAAGATTCAATACACTTTTATAATTCAAGCCAAAGTAACACATGATGTACTATAATTTTATTAACACAAACAAATTAATTTAAATGTAAGCAGTAATTGCGCCGTATGTAAGCAAAAACATAGAGTAAATAGTTTAAGCAGTGCGTATACCGTAAGTACTTACGTATGTTGCCTAGCACAAAATAGTTGTATGTTAACTGTTTAAACTTCAAATTGGATAATTTTCAACTCAAATAATTATTCTGCGGGCTTTATTTCGAAAATGTTTCGTGAAACCACACTGAACCTAGTACGGGTTATATTTTTTACTAGCTGTGCCCGCGACTTCGTCCACGTGGAATTAGATTTTTTCTAAAATAGAAGTAGCCTAAGTTACTTCTTATTACATCAGCTATCCACCAGTAAAAGTCCCGTCACAATCGGTTTAGCCGTTCCAGAGATTAGCCGGAACAAACAGACAGACCGACAGATAGCCAGACAAACAAAAATTGTAATAAATGTTATTTTGGTATATGTACCGTGTGTCGTAACAGCGGCGTTCGAAACAACATAGGGGACCCACATTCATATGCATGTAGTAAAAAGCGGTTATTATAAAATTACAAACAGACGCTTCAATTTCATTTATTTGTATAGATATAGATGTATAGATTGCTAGTTTAATAATTATTAAGGCACTATAATGGGTTTAAAAACACCCTAAGAGAAGCCAAAAGGTACTTGATTTCCCCGTGATCATTCTTTTGCTCTGGACCGTATCTGTGATGGGATCCCAACCTTCTAGCTACGGAGATATTGGCAGGCAAAGTTCTAACTTTATCACAAGTTTTTTGTTTTATGTTACTCTACGTTAAATATCTCCGTGACCTTATAATATATTGTTACGAGCTGGGTATAGGATAAATTAACACACTACCAATTTAACACTAAAAATCTTTATTCAACAATAAACACTTAATCTTATCACAAATACACTACTGATCACTATTCACTTAGATATCGCACTAGTAATTCCCTTCGATCGCTTCGTTCCGTAGTCAAAATCAGACTGCCTCCTCCCGCTAACCTGTCGTCTATTTAAATGGCCGACCCATCTTCGAGAAACTTCCACAACTTCCGTAAACGTCTAAGCAGTTCCTTAGGGGAAACTTAGCCTTCGAGAAAGTTCTACAACCTTCCTGAACCTTCTAGATAGCTCCATGTGGTGGAATCAATCCTTCTAGAAAGTTCCGGAAGGTCCAGAACTTTCTCGAACTTTCTAGACATTTCCATCGTGGAACATTCTAGGATTATTCTCGATTCTTCTATACATACTGGATAATTCTAAACTCAAATGTTATCCTAGAATGTTCTCGTAGTAGACGACGTAACAATATATGATATTCAATGTATTCATTAGCACAATGTTTCGAGTGCGCTACATTGAGTTTTTCCTCAAACACTGATATTTCACACGAAAACAATATGTTGTTTCCCAGCAATCATTTTTGCGTAGAGTAACTAAGTCCTAGTTTGATGTACATAAAGCTTTGTTGACAACTTCGTGAAGGGTTTACACCTTGCTAGCTCACCGTTCGTCCGTCTTATGACGACAGGCCGTGTCGACGGCGCGTTCGTGTTCCACGCGGGGTCAGAGGGTCCGAGAGGGCCGATGCCTGCCAGGGCTGCGGGACTGTATACCTTTGTTACTTATTTAATCATAGTACCAATATATTTTGAAAACCGGCCTGACCCTTTACCACCGTTGTTTAAAACAAAAAGTTATTTGAACATTACTGTAAATTTTTAAACATATTATCATGTGAATAATCGACGTCATCTTATTTTCCTTCTAGTCAAATTTCTTGCCACTAACATAGTTCTTAAGTAAATATTCACTAACCCATATGTAACTTGTAGTTCTAAATAAACATAAATCAATAATTTGATTTTGTAGTCTTTGCCTAAAGTAAAGATGTAAATTTAAATCATGTTCGTAACTGGTGTCTTCATATTCATCTACGTTGTATTTTAAAAACATGGTACACAGGGACACCCTTAGCCGAGGTTCGTACCCCACAGGGGGTGCCCATAGCGTGTAGTCGCTTAGTTTGTAAGTTTTTTCTGCCCTGGCTGGAGGCCTTACTCTCAAGGTATCCACAGGATAGTTCGGTTAAGCAGACGACAACCTCATAGGTTGAACTGCGAGACGCCAAAAAAATAATACTTTTCTATGATTCCCGTAGTAACTTTTTAGACCTGTATCCTGCTTATGCGTATGAAGTTTCATTAATATCGGTTCAGTAATTTAAAAAGTAAATAAGGATTTGACTGTTTGTATTAAATGTCGTAAGGCGTAAACGCTCATAACCTAATTTATTTGGGGTCGGCGCAGTACTTTTTCTTGTTCCAGCGTATCAGTCTCAAATTTTCACGTAAAGAAACATAAAAAACACAAACATAACATTACGCTTGTTATCATCGAAGGTATATCCTTAAATGTACCCTATAGCTTACCTTTATCTAACAATTACGTTTATGGTGGCGAGCCTATTGCCATCAACCTGGCACAAACGCGTCTCGCCATCAAACTGTAAAGTTTGGCGAGTAAAAACTGTAAAAAAAAATTGTATTTTAAACATTAAGATTAATAAAGATTAAAAAAAACAAATCAAATTCGGGGCTGCTACTGAGGAATTCCTGGCAGAAAAACCTAATACTTCGCCTGATTCGAAATTGAAATCAGAATCATGAGATTCTGAGTTCAATGATCAGTAATAGAGTTAGTGACGAACCACTTTTTTTTTGTTTGATTAAAATGAGATGAAATTTATTGAATAGGGAGTTTGCAAGGTCGGCTTTACCTCAAAACATTAGATGTATCAACAGGTAGGGGAGGGTACCAGCTACTCTATTCTCTTTACTACACCCTCCGGATTTGTTAGCCTGATACAAGTTATACTCGCACGGCTAATTAGGGTAAGCTTGTATCAATATTTCCATAACTTACGAGCAGTGCCCACAAGGGAGCCGCTCATTATGTAAGTAATTATGCTCTGAACAATAGAGCAGTAATTTATGAATTAGGTTCGTAAATCACGCAATCTAGATTACGAATAGATTTTTTTTTATAATGTTCCCACTGCTGGGACACAGGCCTCCTCTCTATGACAGGGAGTGGGCTGTAATCCACTACGCGGACCAATTGCGGGTTGGTAGATGTCACATGTCTTCGAATTTTTAGTTCTAGGACATGCCGGTTTCCTCACGATGTTTGCCTTCACCGTTTTGAGAGCAGCGGTGATGAAATAAATTACACAAAGTAATGCGCCTGCCTAGGTTCGAACCCCGCTTACTGCTCCTAAGTCAGGGCTGCCACCACTGGTCCACCGCTGCTACTGAACTATTATACACCTACAATGATTTTAAGCAGACAAAAATCTCCTGCATCGGCTTTCAGAAGCGTATAACTTAGATTATTTTATTTTTTAAATTCATGTAGATACAGTATTGGTACTTAGGCGGGCTTAATGTCACAAGACACGTTCTTTCCGAGTTAACGTTCAGATAAATTAGGACATAGCGATAGGGTAAAAAAAAAACATATTTCGAGATTTTTCAGTAGCAGACTGAAGTCTGAATTTAAACATGGTTGATGGTGCCTGGCGAAATGTGGCTATACACTTCTGCCACACCCTTCAAGGAAAACAGGTGTGATGTTATGGTATATTTATTATTCCTAACACCTGCCTACGTTCCCTCTTTACCATAGCTTACACGGTGAGACTTTGTGAAATAGTCCTATGAATAGTCGTAATAACAAAAAAAAAAAACAGCTGCTCCATAAATTTGGGTTGAATAGGTATTGAAATTTTGTATGGGGGGCATCATATAATTTTTTCGCTATTACGATGTTTGTCCGATGGAGAAACATGTTCAGTTTGATGGTCTGTAGAACACTTAAGTACGTATAAACCCTTTCCGTTACATCCTGTATAGTCTATAACAGATGTCTGGTCACACGACGACGCTTATCCATTATTCAATTTTTTTAGCTCAGAATATGAATAAGTCTAAACACCTACGCAATTCTAAGTATACTTCACCTAGACTTTGTCTTCGCTCTCGTAAATCTTAACTCACAGGAACTATACAAGGTGTTGTTTTGCATCCTCGTCAAATTCAAGGAGGTAACTATGCTAATGATTCTCGTCCCGAATCAATTATAAAATGGGTAGGTAATTTTTTTTTTTTTCTTTTTTACGGAAATCGGTAAGTGTGAACCACCCATGTTTTAAACGCGGCCCGTCTGGTTCTTGCCCTATATCCTCGCTTACACACATACAAACAATCTCAAACGTTTATTCAATAATTTCTTGTTCCCTAAACCACGTTAAGGGGATTATTCTGAAATATTGTCAAACTTAAACAACCAAAAAAATCAGTGGTTATTAATAATTAACTAGATACCGTAATTTTAATTGATTTTTTATGTCTTTTGTGACCACCTCCTGAAATTTGACGAGGTTGCAAAACAACACCTTGTATAAATGCTTATATATAAAAAAATCATCCTATTGTCAGTTGTCTAACCCTGGTCATATTCTATATGGCTGGAAAATTTATTTCATCGAAATCTGTTTAGCCGTTAGGGCGTAATTGTCTCTTGCCACTGGAAAAAAACTTAAGAAAAAACTGCCAAAAAATGGAAGTACTTACGCAGTACATAGAATTCAAATCACAAATCTTAAAATGTATTGTACTGTAAATGACATCTGAATATTTGTACACCACATCTTGTGGTAAAATGTATTGAACTGAACAAAATACTAACACCATACTGTGTAAAACTACATTCTCACAAATAAATAAATTCTAATTCTAATTCCAAAGATACTTTGATTTCTATCAAATCCGAAGAATATAAACCCACACACGTTTGAAACCTCAACGTCAAACTTTCGCAATGCAAAGTCCACAGAAAGCAAAGATTCTGATCTAAAATATACAATGAATAAATATTTACATTAATCAAATATCTCTGATTCAACTTGTGTGCGGTATGCATCATTCATGGGCTGCAATAAAGCACTGGGTTCAAATCCCGTTTGTGCAATATTTTTCTTTTGAAAACGTTCGATTTAAACTCTGTTGTTTTTCTTCCTTTGTGAATTGGTTTTGTAAATTAGCGTGTTTTTTTTATTTGGTTGCACAAGGAATGAATTATGTTTTTTTCGTGATTTCTATGATTATGGCACGTTATTATGCATTGCATCGCTTCTAAAGCTGCCACTTCCGCTATATTCAGGTAGAACAGATAGTTTTGACTGTGTAATAACTTTTTTTTTTATTGATTGGAAATCATCAAATGACCTCTCCCGCTCTGGGTGGAGCGAAAGGGAGTGTCAGACTTGTACTGACTAAAACCCATCCATGTTCCTTCTTAGCCCCTTGTGTTCCAGAGCCACTGTATCTCATACGAACAGTCCCGCAGGACTGGCAGGCAACGGCCCTCTTGGACGCCTTTCAAACTTTTTCATACCTTACTTACTATAACTATGAATGCAAAATTTGAAGGGACGGATGGATGTTGTTACTCTTTCAAAAATAACTGAACGGATTTGAAAAAATTGGGCACAACACGATTATTATAACCTAACTTAACGGTTGGCGAAGTGGTTAAGCGCTCAACTGCTGCCCTGCGTGTCGTGGGTTCGATCCCCACACTGAACAAATATTTGTATGGCCTACAGATAGTTTTTCCGGGTCTGGCTGTTTGTATGTGAGTTTAAATGTTTGTAAACGCACCCACGATACAGGAAAAATTCCAAGTGTGGGGCTACGTTAAAAAATAAAATGGATGGCTTTTTTATAACTTGCATTAACATATAAGCTATACTTTTTTATCCCAGTAGTACGATATCTTGGGTCAACTAGCGAACTCCACACGAGGGAGGAGGCGGTCATTAGAACTACCATGAGATAGAATTTAGCTTTACGCAAACACTGAAGGCACAAAACGCAAAAAAAACAATCCCGTTGTCAAAGTTGACTTAAGTGCGTTTACGCTTTACGGCATTTAAAATCAGTTCAGTTATTTCGGAAAATAAGGACTTGAATTTTTTTATAAAATGTAAGGTGTAAATGCTCTTAACAGAACTTTTTTGTATCCTTCTCTGCACTGACAGGGATCAAAAAGTTTAAAGGAGCTGAAAGTTACGTTTGTTTGTGTTACAGCGCTCAAACCCGCCAAGACCTAAACGGACCAATCAATCAATCAAGTCAGTGACTTCTTCACTGACACTGGATGTCTTGAACTCTGCACTGACATTTAGACTGCTGACATTCAAATATCGACCGTACCGACATCTATTGGCAGTCAATGGAAACAACATTTAGATCAGGGGTTTTTAAGCTTTATTTTAGTTTGATTCTTCTGGATGATCAGGTGCGTCGTATTCGCAACCGGGGCGTACGTGAGATGTATGAACGTGGACGAGACGAAAGGAGTATGTTAGGAAATATGATTATTTTATTTATTTGTTTTATTTTTATATCAGGTGGCGTTCTGTAGTTTCTGGTTAGGTATCTCCATGGCAAATTTCTGTACTTTGTATGTCTTTTATCTTAAACCGGTGACTTTATCTGTGCTATTTACGTTTATATCACAGTGTTTAGTTCAAATAAAACGTAGACAATAACAAGGAAAACCGTTGTGTGGTCCCCATACCGTTCTACATCTTCTTAGGGATATAAAAGCGACATGTTTAGGAGTAAAGTAATGTCTATCTATAGGCAAGATCACATTTTCGATAAAACCCTTTAGGTATTAATGTTTATGTTTTACCATAAAATGGTGTAATTTAAAGAAGTTGTAGCGTCCACAAGCGGTGGCTAAGGTGAATTATTATGATAACGATTCTCACTGGCCACCCCACGGGAATTATTTTTAAAAGTTGTGACCGTGTTCTCCCGGGGTGGACAGTGGTAATAATCGCAGTAAAATGCGTATTATCAATATAATCATATATTTTCAACCCTAAACTACCAGAGGCGTAGTAAAAGTTTTAAATATAAAATGGTTATATTAATTACTTAAAACAAACGTCGGCGTAACCATTACTATAAGGACAATAATCTTACTATAAGGAACATTTGGTTTAGCTTTTTATGAGACAAATAATTAACTAAGCAATCAAACTAACGCTTGTGTCTGAACTGTAACGACCTACAGTCCAAAAAAATATTTTATAGGTCTAGTGGTCACAAACGAGGAGCTCGTGGCTAAATATTAACAGCCGCACGGGTCGATCTTTAAGGTTAAGCCTTGCTTGCCGTATTTGGTCCGTGGATGGGTAACCATAATTACTTACCGAGTTTCCTCCGTGCCTCGGAAAGCACGTTAAGCCGTTGGTCCCGGCTGTTATTTCTAGATCTTTGACAGTCGTTATGAGTAGTCAGAAGCCAAAAGTCTGACATCCAGTCTTACCAACGCAGTTAATGGGTTGTGGAGGTCAGATGGGCAGTCGCTTCATGTAAAATACTGGTACTCAGCTGCATCCGGTTAGACTGGAAGCCGACCCCAAGATAGTTTGGGAAAAGGCTAGGCAGATGATAGTGGTCACAAGCGTAACTGCTGAGTTCGATTCGAGTTCGATTCCCGGATTGGGCAAAGTGTTATTGGGTTTTTCCATCAGGAGTTTCTAAGTAACAGCCACAAAGTCTGGGTCTGTGCCCGGATGATAGCAATAGGCTTGCCCCTATTCCATGGGTCTAAAACATTACTGGCAAAAAGTGGTTTAACTGTTAGGTACCTACACCTCTGTGTAAATCTTTGGGGATTACAGGCGTGATGTTATGTTTTATGTGTTGTTTTTCAAGGAAACTAATATTCAAGGATGTATAAGGTTGCTAAATTTAAAATGTACTTCTATACGTAATTTCCTTTTAGCTATAGAATAATTCCCTCATCTACAAGCTGTTTTTTTGCATCCTCGTCAAATTCAAGGAGGTAACTATATGCTACTGTTTCTCGACCCGAATCAATAATAAAATAGGAAAGTTTTTTTTTTCTTATTTACGGAAATCGGTAAGTGTGAACCACACGTGTTTTGAACGCGGCCCGTCTGTTCCTCACCTTGCAACTGCGCTTTCACACATACAATCAATCTCAATCGTTTATTTGATCATTTCCTATTTCCTTAATCACGATAAGGGGGTTATTCTGAAAAATGTAGGTACTTACTGTAAAATTTAAACAACAATAAAAACAACATTTATTATTAATTAAGTTTGGCAAGAAGAATTAAATTTGGCATTATTTAAAAAAAAGCTCCGAACCTTTTTAGTAGACAAAGCGTATTATAGTGTGACAGATTTTTTAGTGGACAAAGGAATCTCTTGATTAATCTTTATAATGACAAAAAATTAGAAAATTGTGACATTGTTTTTTTTATTTATCTTAATTTAATAATATTGAAATGAAATTGTAATCATATTGTAATTTTAATTTATTTTTATATTGACATTGTTATCTCTCTTAAAAATGATTAATGTATTTTGTACTAAACTTTTGCATGCCTTCTGGTAAAATGTGGCTGTTGCTAATTATATTTTTATGTCACCGTTTTTGTACCCATATTTGCAAAATAAATATCTTATCTTAAGTAGGTACCGTAATTTAAATTGATTATTTATGTCTTTTGTGACAAACCCCTGAATTTTGACGAGGATGCAAAACAACACCTTGTATAGCACTAAATCTAGGCACTAATAGACTAGTTTACCTGTTGCTCGGAATCTCAAGCGTGTGGGCATGGCAAGCAAGCTATTTACTTGTCAAACAATCTAGTTTTACAGAGTTATACTACTGATATCAGCTACTTAGTACAATCGCAGGCGTATAAAGATACTTGCGGTGTTTTACGAAGCACTTTGATAACGTGTGAAAACAATTTTTTCTTTTTTTTTGTGAATGGTATCTCCCAGTTCAACCTATGAGGTTGTCGTCTGCTTAACCGGACTATCCTGTGGATGCCTTGGAGTGTAAGGCCTCCAGCCAGGGCATAATAACTTAAAAACTAAGCGACTACACGCTAAGGGCACCCCCTGTGGGGTACGAGCCTCGGCTTAGGGCGTCGCTGAGGGAGGACTGCATGGGGACAGGCTGGATCTGAATGGTATCATTATTTAGGGGCTGATTTAAAACTACTGGCACAGCCTCGCGGGCTGGCTCGAGCGAGGGTCGGGGAGGGCATGGACTGGGACGTCGCGACGGAGTGAAAACAACGTAGAGTCACGGGCAAAAATATCTTTCAAGTCGCACTTGGTTCTCATGGGAGTAAGTAGAAACGACGGAACATCCGTTAATACTTATTTCGCGTAGATAAGATTGGTGCGTATCTGATCTATGAAAAGAACGTTGCCAATAAAATCAGACATATAATTAATAATAATATTTGTTTAACAAACTTGTAATCCAGTAAACCTACTAACTGGATGCTTGTTTTGTCTAATCTACCTTTATGTTGCCGTACCCTATCCAGGTTTCATGTCTGAACTTACTTACATAATATATGTAACAACTAAATGTACACACATGAATGCAATAAAAAGTTTGAGTTTGATAAATATCTTACACCCACGTCTATCTCTAGTTTACATTCGCTTTTAAAAATGTAAAGACACGGTTGAAACTTAAAGAAAAATCATAAATGATAAATGATAAATGATAAATGATGTTTATTTTGCAAGTAGGTTTTTACAAACACTTTTACACGTCATTTTTTTTTTAAGCTAGATGGGGCCGGTGTTTCGTACCTGACTACTCTGAGAAGAAACAGCCGAAACAAACTCAGAGGTTCCCTGTTAACTTGTTACTCTTTTAAAGTCCAGACATTGCTCAATTTACATGAGGACTATGCAGATTAGTATCTGAAATGGTCTTTTGAAGAAAGAACCACACAGATTTGAGTGGACCTGTCCAGTCAGTGCAAGCATTTGTCAGTTATCGTGTAGCTCGACTTATAACTCAAGGAGCTCAACGAAACGACGAACAATACCAAAGAAAGGACATTTGGGTAGGTCGCTTAAAGTTCTCAAACTGCCAGATAGTGGTGGGAGAAAAATAATGTGACCTGCATGGTCCTCACATTCACAATAATTAAATGTAATTAATAATAATTTACGAAATTTTATTTTACAAATCACGAATATCAATAAATGTCACAATAATAATAAAAAAGTAAATATGCATGTCAAATCAGTAAATGTCACATAAAAATAATAAAATATAAACTAAAAAAAAAATTATAATAATAAAATACTGAAATAAGTATTCATGTCACATCGATAAATGTCACTTAAAATAATAAAATAAAAATAAAAACTGTAAAAAAATAAGGTAAAAAAAAAAAAAAAAAAATGTCACAGTATATAAAATAAGGAATTAACAATGAACAAGCAAAGTCCGAAATTTCGACATTCACAGAGCAAATTTCATTGGAGCAGTTTAATCCCAAGCCTTTTTATCTTCGAGATAGTGATTAACATGATAGTAGGCTTTCAGGCATAGCTTCCGTTTTATAAACGATTTGAATTTATTTAGGCTTAGTGCTTGAATATGGCTCGGAAGCTTATTATAAAAACGTATACATTGGCATCTGAACGTTCCCCCTACTTTTTTGAGCCTCGTTGCAGGAACAACAAATTTGTGTTTGTTCCTCGTATTTACGTTGTGGATATCACTGTATTTTTTAAACAAATTAATATTTTTATGTGCGTACAAGAGGTTTTCATAGATAAACTGAGAAGGCACAGTAAGAATATCAATCTCTTTAAATTTTTCTCTGAGGGAGTATCTGGGACTTAATTTATAAATTGAACGAATTGCCCTTTTTTGCAAAACAAATATTGTCTGGATATCGGCGGCATTGCCCCACAAGAGAATACCGTACGACATCACGCTATGGAAATAACTAAAGTAAACTAAACGGGCTGTCTCTAAATCAGTCAAACCACGAATTTTCCTAACGGCGTATGCTGCAGAGCTAAGTTTTTTTGACAATTTATCTATATGCGGGCCCCACTGAAGCTTGGCATCCAGAGTTATGCCCAAGAACACTGTGCTATCTTCCGGTTTCAACTCTTCATCCTTGATTAGTACCCTAGTTTCTACTTGTCTTACATGGGGTATCGTAAACTTAATACATTTGGTTTTTTTCTCATTTAGGAGTAGATTATTAACATTAAACCAATTAACGACTTTTGCCAGGGCGATATTAACCTCGTCTGTAACTATCTGCTGACGTTTGAGTTTAAATAAAAGAGAAGTGTCATCTGCAAACAAAACTATGTCATGATTATCCTTTATGAGGTAAGGCAAGTCATTTATATAAATAAGAAACAAAAATGGGCCAAGAATTGAGCCCTGGGGTACCCCCATTCTTACAACGGATCCGGGAGATCTTTTTCCATTAACATCAACTCTCTGAATCCTATCACTCAAATACGAAGTAAGAAGATCCAGTGAGGCGTTACGGATTCCGTAGTGGTGTAGTTTTCTGATTAATGTTTCATGAAGAACGCAATCGAAAGCCTTAGACAAATCGCAAAAGATGCCCAAAGCATCGCATTTGTCCTCCCATGCATTATAAATGTGGCCTAAAAGTTCAACACCTGCATCAGTAGTTGAACGACCCCTTGTAAATCCGAACTGTTTATTATGTAATAACTTATGTTTATTAAAAAAATGTTGCATTTGTTCTAAAATTAACTTTTCAAAAATTTTACTAAATGTGGGTAGTACTGAAATGGGTCTATAATTAGTGGGGTCTGATGTACTACCCGATTTGAACAATGGTATTATTTTACTATTTTTCATTAAATCAGGAAACTCACCACGGTCAATACAATCGTTAAATATTACAGCTAAAGAAGGAGCTACAATGTTTATAATGGACTTAGCAACGTCCACGGAATGACCCCATAGATCGGCGGTCTTTTTAACATTTAAGGTGTGAAAAGTTTTAATTACATCTTCATAAGTGACATATTGAAAATTAAATTCGGAATTACAGGCTGGAACGCTTTCCTTAAGTAAAGACTCGGCAGCAGCAGGTGATGAGTTTAGGGATTTGGTAGTCGATACAGGAATATCCGCAAAGAAATTTTCAAAGGCTGTGGCAACTTGAGTGTCTGAATTTAAAATTGTATCGCCAATAGCAAGGCTGTAGTCACTATTTCGGTTGCAAGACCTTCCCGTTTCGCTATTAATAATGTTCCATGTCATTTTAATTACATTATTACTGTTTTTAATCTTTGAACTCAAGTAACGTGACTTTGCTAAAAAACAAACTTTTTTAAATATTTTAGAATAATTCTTAACATATAACTTAAATTCTAAAGTGTTTTTATAGGTCCGCTCTGCATACAGCTCATAAAGACGTTTTCGACTCTTATGAATACCAATAGTGGCCCAGTCGTTGAAGGATGCGTTACTATTAACCGAGATTGTCTTAGGAATAAACGTGGTATTAAACTGTGTGCAAAACATTCTGAAAAAATCGTTATAATGTTGATTGGGATCATCATTAGTTGGCAATAGTGGTAATTTAGACAACAGCTTAGTTTTAAAAGTGTCCAGGCGAGTTTTAGTTTTTGGATTAACAGTGATATCCTTTTTAGCGACATAAAAATATCATATCCTAAAAATAAAAATTCATATCATAAAAATGTCAATACTTTTAGAGGAAAGGTAAACGGGCATTTTGTTCGGACCTGTGACCCACCAGCGACCACTAACGAAATTAGTCGGAGTATGTTAAAGACCGTGAATACTACCCAATGAGATGAGTCGCATTCCTCAAAAGTATGAGAAAGTTGAAAAAAAAAAAAATACGGTTTTCAATTTAAAAAAAAAAAAACGGTTTTGAATTTTGCGCGAGTGTGTCGTATTTATGCTCGTGACTGTACGTAACTTTCACACCTTATGGAAGTGCATCGTAAAGCACTGCAAGTGTTTCACTATCAAGAAAAGGTTACTTCATGCTTAAGATTGCTTTATTGAGATCTGACGATGACTTCTAAAAACAGTATTGTTTTAATGTCACTTTAAAGTGGGCAAGAGACAGAGCTATTGAAGAAGTCTAGTGCCATCTCTTTCCCACTCTTGAATAAATTTAAAATAATGCTACTTTAAGACATAGTAGACCAGTTATTTGCAGCAATGAAAATGGCACTAGGCTGCAATGTCGCCTCAAAGAACGTTACAATTTTAAACTTTGATTCTACTTGAAACAAAAAGTTCAGTATAACTGACCAATTTTGGTTCAATGTCCTATTGCAAACCATATAATTATATACCCCACTAAGTACATGATAACAAACTCAATAAGAAAATACGGAATAAATTTTTTTAACATTCAAACGGGTTCAATGGCGAACAGCTCAGTAATGACCCAAGTTAACCCTGTAAGCGCTGAGATATTTTATTGAATCGTTTGGTGACGTATAAAGGGTTATTTGGTCATGACGAAGGTTTGTATGGAAAATCGAACGCAATTAGGTCTTATATCAAGAAGTTCTTGGCTTATTTAGTAATAGGTAGTGGCACTCCCTGGGGACATTTTAGGCTGATTTACGCTTAAACTTAATGCCATAGTTTGCGCTGTAATGTATAAAATGTTAGTAATGGTTATCCAAGCCAGGAATTTATTATATTGAAGAAATATTTAGGTACAAAAAAAATATCGAGGACTGGTTTAATTAATGTACATAAATAATCTTTCATTGCTTTGAGCAAGCAACTGCATGACCACTAAAGTAGTACTTTTCAAGCGCATTTAGAAAACAAAAACCGGCTTTAAAATACCGAAAGAGCACGGAAGAATTTTTTCAGAAAAAAGAAATATTGTACTGTTTTAATATTAAGGTATATTTCACTTTGAAATGCAGCACGCATACGGCAGTCATTTGAAAGCGGTCCCCTACATTAAACTTTTAAACTCGTTTGTAGCTAACTGTGAAAGTTTAAAGAGGGAATTGCCCACACAAAGTGTTAACTACCTACCTATGTTAGATTAAATTCATAACAACTTTGCTGGTTCATATACAAGGTGTTGTTTTGCATCCTCGTCAAAATTCTAGCGGATGTCACAAAATACATAAATAATCCATATAAATTACGGTACCTAGTTAATTATTAATAAACCTTTTTTTTTTAAACAAAAAAATAAAAAAATCGCGGATTTTTTTGGTTTTTATCCTCTTAACGTGTTTGAAGGAATAAGAAATTATGGAATAAACGTTTGAGATTGCTTGTATGTATGAAAGCTCGGTTATAGGGCGAGGATCAGACGAGCCGCTTTAAAAACACGGGTGGTTCACACTTATCGATTTTCGTTAATAAGAAAAAAAATAAAAATTACCTAACCATTTTATAATTGATTCAGGTCGAGAATCACTAGCATAGTTACCTCCTTGAATTTGACGAGGATGCAAAACAACACCTTTTATTATCACGCATGTAATGCCAGGAGATAGGTAGAGATGTAATAGCACATGCATAGGTGTGCAGCGTCCCAGTTGTGGGAACAGTATAGGCTATATTGGTTCCACTGCTGGGACACTGGCCTCCCCTCTATGAGACCCCTCTGTGCAACTTGTTGATGGTACTCACAATGTTTCTCTTCGCCGTTTTGAAATCAGTGCTCATCATCTTCCAGCCCTTATCCCGTGATATTTGGTGTCGGTAACAATTTTCTTTCTTCCATTCTCCCCCGGCGGCGTTTCGTAATTTTCTTTGGTCGTCCTCTCCCTCTACATCCATCCACATTTATATTCATCACTCTTTTAGTCGTGTTCCATCCCTCCTTATCACATGTCCATACCAAGACAGGCGCTAATGTAGAAAATACAGAAAGTAAGATTGATTTTGAACTGACGATCTATGATATGTAAGTCGGGAGAGTTACCACTGAACTATCATTGCTCAGACAGAGGTGTGATGCCGACTGGATTTCAGCATCAGCAATGTATTACTATATACATTGCTGATGCTGAAATTCAGTGACATTGAACCGGACACGAACCTAAAATTATTAATTTGACTAACTGTCCCCGGCATGCGTTGCAATGCACTTATTACCTACCCTATCTACCTACCTACCATACCCTACCCTACCTACCTACCTACCTACCCTACCTACTTACCCTACCCTAGCCCAACCTATCTACCTACCTACCCTACCCTACCCTACCTACCTACCTACCTACCTACCTACCCTACCCTACCCTACCCTACCCAACCCTACCCTACCTACCTATCTACCCTACCCTACCTTCCTCACCTTTTAAACCTTCCCTGGACTACGAAAAACATTTTAAAACCAAAATCAGCTAAATCGGCCCAGCCGTTCTCGAGTTTTAGCGAGACTAACGAACAGCAATTGATTTTGATATATATAGATTACTTTAGCACACGACCCCCTAACAAGCTGTCTTAGCCAAACAAGTTAATTGAAAGCGTGAGGAAAAAAAAAAAAATAAAAAAAAAAAAAACACGCTCGACATTTGTAAATAATTACAAACGACGTATGACAGATAACTTCGAATGAAATGTATGATTATTTTACAAATTCATGATATTCTATTTTTAAACCTACATGGGCACTTATGAATAATGTCAGAACGTCGAACGTCATACTACGTTGAATGGCAATGCTAATTTTTTGGCCAAAGAAAGAGCCTGCCCTCTGGTAACGAAGTATCAACCGTTCGGTGAGAAAGCTTGCTTAAGAAGCCGAGCGTTTCGACCCCAATCGGTTACCCATTAGGTTACTGTATTTGAGCCGCTTAATATTTAAGTTTGAACCTAGGTGCTTCTAATCATGCCTATGCTATCCGTTAGTACCTAGGTGCCAAGTTAATAAATAATAATCAAAACCTACTCAGAACCTCATCCATCCTCTTAGTAGTGGTATCCCGGATATCTCTTAGGTACTCTAATTGAGATCCGAGGCTTACCATAAAGTCTAGTTACCAGTCAGCTTAAGCGTCACTAATGGACTGCCTACATTGCCCACCCAATTTTCAGTAAGACGGCGCTAAGCTAAATAAACATTTAGTTCTAAGAACTAAACTGCACTATGAATTTTCAGTATGTTTCTAGTTAAAATTGATTGAGAAATTATGTAAGCGTGTTCGATAAGTTGTGTATTTGTTTTCATGTTAATTTAGGTTTGATATTGGGCCAGAATATTATTTAGGCATAATTTGTTGTGAGAATGAACTGAACATTATGAGTGCTTTTATCGTGTAAGTACCCGAACACACATCATTTTAATTGAAGATGGAAAATCGATGTTAAATAATTTATATATTTTACAATCAAATACCTGGTACAAATTTTATCGTGCTTATCTGTTAATGGCCTTTTAACAAATGTAAAAAAAAACACGTAGGCCTACATGGTCAATTAATAAACGTCGAGACGAGGTGCACGGTTCTGGTTGGTCGTTTTCTGTGGAGAAAAACCGGCAAGAAACTCCATGGTTATGAGCTCGTTTGATAACCACTAAGCGTGGTTAAAGTAACATTAGGAGCTAGACATTCGGCTTTCATTTTCAAAGAGTTTTGTACCTCAACAAACTGCTTTCAAAATCTAAACTTTTCGGTATCTTACGTTGATCCGTTGCATTATTTTGCTATTCGATCGTCAGTATCAATTATTCCTTTTTTTTCCTCTAGTCTATGCGAGTTTTTGGTACAAGTTTACATCCACTTGTTTTGCCAGAATAAAACGATTCTACTAAAGTAAGAAGTTGAAATCCATCTCCCCATTGATACACATACCTACCTACTTACTCACCCGACCCCTTAGTTACCCTTCTTCGCAGTCCGTAGACAAGTAAGTAAAAGAAAAATAAGCAATATTGCCGGTAACCTCTGAAGGAAAACATGGTGAGAAACCCCATAGAATTGCCTCATAAACCCGAAACGTGGGTAATGGTTTGGTAACAAGGGTGTACCTTTGCCTACCCTTTTTAGGACTCATCGTCAGGATGGTTTGCAATAATACAGGGCGATTGAGTGCAACTTTGCCTCTTAATAATATTTTAGTTGTCTCATGTCCTTGTAAACTAATACACATATTCATCCTACAACATTGTATCTGCTGGGACACAAGCCTCTACAGCACAACACAGCACGGTTGGCGCAGTGGTTGACCGATTGGCTGCCGCGCTGCGTGTCGCGGGTTCGATTCCCGGACAGCAATATTGGTATGGCCTATAGGTAGGTGTTCCGGGTCTGGCTGTTTGTGAGTTTAAATGTGTGTAAACGCACCCAGAACACAGGAAAAAGTTCTAGAGGGCAACGGTTAAAAATAGAAAAGATTTCTTCGATTTTTGATTCCAGGACATGCATTCTTGATGTTTTCCACCGCGGTTTTGAAAGCAATGGTAATATGAAACACGAGGTGTTGTTTTGCATGCTCGTCAAATTCAAGGAGGTAACTATGCTACCGATTCTCGTCCCGAATCAATAATAAAATGGGTAGGTAATTTTATTATTTTTCTTATTTATGGAAATCGGTAAGTGAGAACCACCCATTTTTTAAACGCGGCCCGTCTGATTCTCGCCCTGTAACCGCTCTTTAACACACCTACAAACAATCTAAAACGTTTATTCGATAATTTCTTATTCCCTAAACCACGTTAAGGGGGTTATTCTAAAATACTGACAAACTTAAACAACCAATAAAATCAGCGATTTTTAATAATTACCTAGGTACCGTAATTTTGATTGATCATTTATTTATTTTGTGACAACCTCCTGAATTTTGACGAGGATGCAAAACAACAGCTTGTAGATGGTATTGTGAAAACAGTTCATAGGTCCAGTTGTTAAGTTCTCAATAACAAATTCTCAATTAAGAAACAGGAAGTTATATGTTGCCTTTCTTACACCGGCCCCCTTCTTCCATCGGACATCTAGACGCACCGCAAGTTACCATCCCTACCTTATAGCTATTCCACCAATTCGCACTAAGCGTTTTAAAACGTCTTTCATAATGCGCACAGCAAAGAAGTGGAACTCTCAGCCTGCGTCGGTCGGTGTATCCGAACGCTTACTTCCCTAATCTCTTCGAAGTTAGAGTGAACAGGCTTCTTCTAGGTTAGCTCGTACCATCGTCGACTTCGTCTCTGTCATCTATGAGAGAGATCCTAGATTAGAGTCAAGAGCAAAAACATAGAGAAAAAAAAAAAGAGAAAGTTTAAGTTATGATAATTATCAGCCCTTTCCATATCTATATATCCCATACATAAATAGTTACCTAAACTATTTATCTAAAAAGGTACGACAGGGTAAACCGGTGTCTTAATAAAATTAGCATTATTTCCTAAATAACGTAACATCTAATCTTAAGAATTTCAAGGGTTATTTTCCCGAAAATTTCAGATATTTTTACGGTTCCGATAGATTATATTAAAAATAGTTAGGTGAACCCTTCCAAGAAAAGCTAATATCGGTTGTGGTCACTTAAAAACGCGTTGCTTGATGTCTTATATTTTCTTTGATGTGGGAAAAATCTATACGTGTCTTAAATAAAACTACTATATGGAACTCACTAAGCTGGTTCTCGTGGCTTCTTTCGCGACATATTATCCTATATTCTCTTAAGGTCTTAAGCAACCTTTTTGGAAGATATATCTATGTCTCATTTTTTTTTTAAGGTCAAAAGTGATGATTTTCCATAACACGAATAAATGACTTTTGAATATGATGATTTAGGCAAGTATTTTTGTAATCACTATTACCAACTACTTACTTGCAACTGACGTCATCAATTCTTCCACTTATTTTTTTAAGTCATTAGGAACAAAAAGTAACCTTAAAGTAATAGTAATAATGACCCTTTACGTCTCCACGATGTAGAACAACAGGTAATTTTGCTTAATCGCCTCTTTCGATCCAAAATGTTGCCTGGTCACTAATAAGTAAAAAAAAAATCTTTGAAATTGCTAACGATCATATAGACATTCGCGACGTTACGGCTCAGAAGACGCCATTCGACACCAAGTCGAATTTATTATTTATTGCATTGACAACAAAACTTTATCTAGTCGGCTCTAGCGGTACCAGTCCGATAAGTATGGCCACTCTTTGGTATTTAAAAAAAGTGTTTAAATCCTCAATAATACAGTCTATAGTCCCCCATTGTAATATGAAAGTAATATAAATGTAAACAGTTAGCGCTTCGTAAAAAAAACAATCGCAACGTTTCAAATTACCAGACCAATTCAATCATTCACACCGCAAACATGCCAACCAAATAATAACAATGAACAACATATCAAGCACTACCTTATAAGACTATACGCCACAAATCCACTGTAATACTAAAATACTAACTGAATTTGAAATAATCCATGTAATAAGGGGCGAGCCTATTGCCATCAACATTGACATCAACTGGGCGCCAATCCATACTTAATCGCTGCTATTCAGAGTCAGTCCTAACGGAAAAACAAAATAACACCTGGCCCGACCTGAGAATCAAACCCAAGCTCAGCAGGACTAAAGCAACTATTTAGTTATACGATTAAACACGCGTTTAACAGTCAGACAAAATCCGCCATTGTAAATGATTGAAGTGTAATAAAAGTGTCAAGCGGCACGTTTGCCACAATCAAAAACCAGACCACTTCAATAATTGAACCACAAACATGCCAAACCAACACACCGTACGCCACAAATCCACGGCTGTACTAAAATAGTAAACAGCTATGAAATAATCCGTCAGTCCGGTTTACACCAGCAAACTAATAGATTGACCTAACTCAGCCACTCGCCCACACTCCTAGCTAGGGTTGTCAAACACCGGATTATGGACTTAGCACTTTTCGGCTTTTAACACGCTGTGAAATTGCGCAATCAGCGCATCCCTTCAAGTTTTACGGTTCAAAATAGAAGCAAGCCTTTTGGTGATTAATACAGGTTGAGTTGAGTGGCGGAGGAAACATGGAGATTATTATAAGTGCTTGTCATTTAATCTATACTAATAACATTATAAAGCTAAACAGTTTGTTTGTTTTTGCTTGAACGCGCTAATCTCAGGAGATACCGGTCCGATTTGTCAAATTTTGTTGATTTGAAAAATTATTATTTTAGATCAGTGTTAGATAGCTCATTTATCGAAAAAGGCTATAGGCTGTATATCATCACGCTACGACCAATAGGTGCGGAGCAGCAATGAAAAATTTGGCGAAAACGGGGAAAATGTGACGCAGACGAAGTTGCGCGGGACAGCTAGTGATTTATAAAATAACAGACACTAGTTTTTAACACGCTTTTATTGGCTTTGTATGTATGTATGTATGTGACGGAATCTTCGAACCTGATTTTGAACCACTTCAAAACGTCAGATCAAAACGAAACTTTTTAAATGAGTATTTTAGTTATTTAGTAAGTATGATTGCAATCCTATTAGCAGTTGCTTTGCTGATCTTTTTTTTTACATTTGCTAAATTGAAAATTTTAATAGCTCTTATTATTAATTGAGGTAGGCAGAAACACACTAGTTTCTGGGTTTTCATTATGTACATCTCATGGACTGCCTCTATAATGATCACCACTCACTCAGTCACTAGGTAGAACAATCAACTTCAAGTTACTATAATATCATTAAGATTATTTGTTACTGGAAAGTGGAATTTAACAAATAAAAGTTATTTAGTTTATAAAAATAAAAAAAATGCAGTATTACTTTTTTTAATAATATTTTTTTTTTAATAAAAGTAGCTTAAGTTACTCCTTATTACATCAGCTATCTGCCAGTAATAATCTCATCAAAATTGGTCCAGTCGTTCCAGAAATTAGCCGGAACAAACAGACAGATAGACAAACATTGTAAAAAATGTTATTTTGGTATATATGTTACGTAAATACAATCATTTGCATGTATAGTAAAAAGCGGTTATTTTAATATTACAAACAGACACTTCTACTTGTATGTATGTATAGATATAGATTTAACAACTTAATAATAATTTCATTCGTGGCAAGTGACAACCCTTGTAAATATTGGTAGAACCAATATTGCCATCTAAAATTAATATTTTGCACCCGACTGTCTGGTAGTTTCGGGAAATTAATTATTAACTAACTTAGTAATCCGTTAAACTCAAGTTATTAACTTAGATCCAGTCAATTTTAAAGTTGAAAGTTCAACGACTTTTTTTATCAATATTTTTCTTTTCTTGTGTTTTTGATTAAAATTTACTTAACGATAGAAAATTTTACCAAGTTTTCTAAAATACCGAGTCGATTAAATATGCTCTTTTACTTAAATAAGACCTGTACCTAAACAAGAAGTTAGTAAACTTCAATTGAAGTTAAAAAATACTGTTAAGAAATCATACAGATTTCTTAAAAGGAAACTTAAAGTTATATAAAAATTCTATTGGAGGATCTTTACTTAACATTTACATATCTTGTGCAAATTGGTATCTCAGTTATGTCTTGTTGGTACAAAAAAAGTAAGTTTTAAGTTACTTTTTAGGGTTCCGTACCTCGAAAGGAAAAAACGGAACCCTTATAGGATCACTTTGTTGTCCGTCCGTCTGTCTGTCTGTCAAGACCCTTTTTCTCAGGAACGCGTAGAGGAATCAAGCTGGAATTTATATCAAATACTCAAGTCTACTGCCGTTTAGAGCAATCAAAAGATACAGCCGTTTATGCCGCAAATTTCCGTAAATTTTCGACACTCGCAAGGGAATCAAAACTTACAAGGTACTCTCTCAACGTTTAAGTATGGGTCACTAATTACCAGTCACTTTATATCCTTTAGTATTTGAGACTGTAATACACACAAATTTAAATGTAATAAATAAAATGTAGAACATGGAAACACTCGTTATAATAACAGCCATGTTAGGGATTGCGATTCGGAACTTTGCTCCAGTGCGGGTTTGGCGCAGTTGACGTCTGCCTACTAGTTTCAATTTCCTAGTTTGGCAAATGTTTTGAGGAGAATTCGATAGCAGTTGTGTAGTTTTCGGTTGGTTTCAGTTAGGTAAAGCGCGACTTGCTTTTTATTGACTAGCCTCAGAAATTCAGAGCATCATCTGACACATTAATGTAGGTTAAAATTAAAAAAAAAAAAATGTCAAAAAAGTTCATCTACCTTTGGAAATAAATCGACAAAAAGGTCATGTTCTGAAATTTCCTTGACAAAATTGCTTTTTGAAGGATTTCTGTGTTCATGAGCTATCAGAAAAGTAACAGCTTAACATCCTGCACGCGTAGCATGACCACTGTAGAAACGAGTTTTGTCTACGGAAGAATCGACATAATGACAGATAGACAATGACAATGTGTCAGTTTGTCGATTCTTCCGTCGACATAACCCGTTTCTACGGCGGTCATGCTACGCGTGCTGAACGCCAAAGATATTTCACAATCAGCGGTGTATTGTGGTGAGGTTAAAAAACTCCAAAACAACTTGAAGGGTTCGATTTTTTCAAAACAACTCAGTTTGTACCCCAAGTTATCGGGTCAAAATTAGGTATAATTATCACCCATTCCAAGGAATGCATCGAATTACAAATCAGCTTGTATACAAGGTGTTGTTTTGCATCCTCGTCACAATTCAGGAGGTTGTCACAAAAGACATAAGTAATCAATTTAAATTATGGTACCTAGTTACTATTAATAAACGCTGATTTTTTGGGTTGTGTCAGTTTGTCAGTATATCAGAATAAACCCCTAAACGTGGTTTAGAGAATAAGAAATGATCGAATAAACGTTTGAGATTGTTTGTATGTGTGAAAGTGCGGTTATAAGGCGAGAATCAGACAGGCCGCGTTTAAAACACGAGTGGTTCACACTTACCGATTTCCGTAAATAAGAAAAAAAAAAACATTACCTACCCATTTTATTATTGATTCGGGTCGAGAATCATTAGCATGGTTACCTCCTCGAATTTGACAAGGATGCAAAACAACACCTTGTATATTTTTGAAACAAATTGTAACATGCTTTAAATCTGAACAACCATAACTGGTCAAGATGGGTGTACTTTAAGATACATCTGTTCTCTGTAACCTTTTGGATTCTTAAATCTGATTATTAAGATGAAGCATTAATGAAGAATACCTACTTCCCTGGCAAATTAAAAATAAATACAAGTACGTGCTCGTATTTATGATTTTCATTTAGCTAAAGTTGATGCAGCGGACTCCTATCGAGCGCAGTTCCCTCGCTCTTCAGACACGGCTGCGGAAGTCCGTTACTTTGACACGGCAGATGTATACCTAGGTAGACTAGGTACCTGGATAAACTACCAGTATATATTTACTTAATCTTTGGATTAAATAAAAGTAGATCGTGAAGTTTTGAGACTAGTTATAGCAAGCAGGTCACTTAGTTAGCTATTGACTTGTTTAATTTGATAAATGGTAAGTAGGTTGGTCAATGGTCAACTTACAGTTCTTTTTACGAGGTGTTGTTTTGCATCCTCGTCAAATTCAAGGAGGTTACTATTCTAATGATTCTCGACCCAAATCAATAATAAGATGGGTAGGTAATTTTTTTTTCTTATTTACGGAAATCGGTAAGTGTGAACCACCCGTGTTTTAAACGCGGCCCTTGTGGTTCTTGCCCTATAACGTCGCTTACGCACATACAAACAATCTTTAACGTTTATACCATAATTTCTTATTACCTAAACCACGTTAAGGGGGTTATTCTGAAATAGTGACAAACTTAAACAACGAAAAAATCGGGGTTTGTTAATAATTAACTAGGTACCGTAATTTCAATTGATTATTTATGTATTTTGTGACAAACTCCTGAATTTTGACGAGGATGTAAAATAACAGCTTGTATTTTCACTGTCAAACAAATTACATACATATATACATAAACTCACGCCTTTTTTCCCATGGGGTAGACAGAAACCACAGAACACCACCTGCTACAATCCTCACATACTCCTTTTGCCTCATCCAAGTTCATACATCTCGTCATACACGCACGCCGGTTCCGAGTACTACGTACCTGACCTTTCTGAAGAACCTCACAAGAACAAACAAATAAATCCCGTTCAAATGACTGTTAAGCAAAAAAAATAATTGTGACAAAATGAGGCCTAAGCTAACATTTCACGGAAATACGGACAGGTGTAAAAATATCACCAAATAATAAGTATTTTTGTAAGCTTTGATACTGAAAAGAAAAACGTAGCGGCCGAGGCGGTAGTAGTTTTCCTAAATAAACAGAGAAACTAGAATAACATATTTATTTGATGGCAACATCGATACTAATATTATAAATGCGAATGTCACTCTGTTTGTTTGTTTGTTACCTTTTCACGACTAAATGGCTGATCGGATCTTAATGAAATTTGGTAAGAAGATAGATTTCAACCTGGGGAAGGACACAGGCTATATATCATCACGCTACGACCAATAGGAGCGGAGCAGCAATGAAAAATGTTGCGAAAACGGGGAAAATTTGACGCAGACGAAGTTGCGCGGGACAGCTAGTATATTATAAAAATAGCAAAGACTGCCTCGAGTAGTCGCAAGCGCGACTAATAAGCATAAGATCCTGGGTTCGATTGCCGAGTCGAGCAAAAGTTATTGGGGTTTATAATCGGGAATTTCTCTGTATCAGCCACTGAATCTGAATTTGTACCCGCCTGTTGGCAATAGGCTCGCCCCCTATTACATGGGACCTAAAATATAGCTGGCTAAATGTAGGTGTAGTATTAGGTATACTTCTGCCTTACCCTTCGGGAAGTACAGGCGCTAGGCGTGATGTTTTGTAAAAATAGCAATGTTTAATACACCAGCATAAAAATTAACAAGTCATAATAGGGGGATCACATTTTTTTTTCTTTGTCAGTCGGGTAGATTATTGAAGTTTTAACTAAGTATTTTTTTGATATTTTGATAAAATAAAAAATACGTGTCTAAGATTTTTGTATTACCTGTCTGACGGACAAAATAGAATGTCGTTTTCTTTACCCACTCTTCACCCCTATTATCACACTAATATTAAAAAGGCGAACGTCTGTGAGTGAGCTTGTATGTGTGTTTGTCACTTCTTCACATCTCAATGGCTGAACGGATTTGGATGAAATTTGGTATGTAGATAGCTCATACCATAGATTAACACATACTTTTTATCCCAGTCTGCGCGGGTGAAACCGCGGATCCCAGCTAGTTTAATAAATAAATACGAAATCAAACGTACGTAACAAAGACACGCGATGGTGACACCGAGTGCGACAATGAATGAACTCGACGCCATTGTCCGCGCGAAGCAACGACTTTTATTATGTTCTATAGGAGCAAACAAATGCCGCTCCGGACCCCTTGTTTTAATCGATGCGACATACACACATCAAAAGTGTCTAGGGATCAAGCATTTTTATGCGGATTTCTTGAGATTGAGATGTGGCTTTGTAATAAATTTATGATTTTATAAATTTATATGGATCCTTTTTGGTGCATTTCATAATTTGAATCAGGAACTGAATCAAATTCGAGTAAAAGATGAAAATCAGCTGTCAATATTTTCCCTATAAAAACATACAACGCATTGAAGACATTATTAGTGCTACTGTTTCCCTACTACTGATTCAAACCAACGTTATTATGGAGCGGCGACGTCATTTAAGCAGGGAAGAAATGCTCAGAGCCGTGGGAATGATAGAAGCTGGTTCCCGGCAACGTACTGTGGCTTTAGCTCTGAATACAAGTCAGAGTGTTATCAGTCGACTTTGGACACGTTACCGAAGCACTGGTACCGTGGCTGAGCGCCATGGAGGACGGTATCGCTGCACCACACGGAGAAAAGACCGATACATTCAAATCTTAACTCGAAGAGCTCCAACAATAACCGCCATGATGTTAGCCGTGAGGCTTCATCACTCTTCAGGGAACTTAATTAGCGACCAAACAGTCAGAAACCGCTTGCATGAAGTGAACCTTCATTCCCGAAGACCGCTACGGGTGCCACCTATAGCAATGCACAATCGTAGGATTCGATATCAATGGGCTCTTGAACACAGAAATTGGGCAGAAGAACAATGGCGTTTCGTGTGCTTTTCTGATGAGTCTCGTTTTGGTATGAGACCGGATACAAGACGTATACGACACTGGAGAACCCCTGGACGCCAACAGCGATTAAAATCCTGCCAGGAAGTCCATCCTTATAGTGGTGGAACCATCATGGTATGGGCGGGTATTTGGATCGGCGGAAGAACTGAGTTGATTTGGATCAGAGGCAACCTCAACGCTCAAATTTATGCTGAGACGATTGTATCAGACGTCATCGTTCCTCTACAAGTGCAAATCGGTCCCTTATTTCAGTTAATGCATGATAATGCACGACCGCACACCGCAAGAGTTGTAAGACAGACTCTCGCCGCAGCTAACATCAATGTCCTGCCCTGGCCTGCTCAGTCGCCAGACTTGAACCCGATTGAGCATGCATGGGATATGCTACAGAGAAGAGCTCTGCCGAATATGGAGGGTATCCAGTCGCAAGAAGACCTTTTTTTGTTGTTGCAACGAACATGGGCGGCCATTCCACAGCGTGATTTGGATGAACTCATTTTGAGTATGCCAAACCGATGTTCTTGTGTTGTTAGTGTTCGCGGTAGAAACATGGATTATTAATTGTTTAAGTTACCCAATAAAATTTTAAAGAAAACTGTTATTTCAGTCTTTTTTTCGAACTTTAATGTTAGTGGTTCAAATGTCAAAAATCCTTTTATTAGAAAATGGCAAATTTCTTTATTAATGCAAAGGTGACTTGGTTTATCGTTACTGTGACAAACGAAAACACTTTATTTGATGAATCCTTAAAGAAAATTTTAATTAATATCAATCAGGAGAAAAGTTATTGCAAAAATATATGTTGATCCCTAGACACTTTTGATGTGTGTACTTTCTGAGGTGATCTAGGGTAATTAGGTAGGTTAAGCTTCATTATAAGGCGACCGAAAGATGTTCAAGAAATTAAGAAAACTTTCTATATCATAAAGTGCATTTGTAAACCATGAAAGATGAGTCAAATGTGTATCTATACAGTATAGCCATATTTCGCAAATATGTTTGAATCCCATGTAAAAGTCCCTATTTTCACAAACTTAAATAAATGTTAAATAATAATCATAATTTTTATGTGAAACTATTTCGATATTTGTCATCAAATGCTTTTTATTATTTTGCTTTTTATTATGAGTTTTTTTTTTAGATTTCGTTTTATTTTCCTTTTGTATTTATGATAAATATTTTTGTTTCGTTCTAATCTCTCTGAAAACACCTAGATATATGTGCATGCTGTGGTCTTCTGTAATTGAAGGAACACACGTAAAAGAACCGCTTGTATGAATGTGACCAACATTGTATATGTGCATTCTTTGTTGGAGATTATTGAAATAACTAAACCTGTCATAAACCTAGAGACTTCCTAAAAAACCCAATAACCCTTTGCCTGATTTGGGAATCGTACACCGGTCCAGGTGTTCCATCAGCCCAACTTTGTTTAAAAAAAAAAATTACTTACATACCCGAAATAACGAACGTTCGGGAAAACTTTAGACACAGAAAAACGAACTAACTTTTGTACCTAGTGCACTTAAATTAAGTATAATATTGCGAACAAGCTACCAAATAAATTGTGAATTCATGATACATGTTGGTGAAACGTGAATGGAGCGTCTTTCGTAGATTTGAGACACCAAAGTATTCAAAACTAGCTAATGCCTCGGCATCGCCCGCGTTTTGTTCGGTAATTGTCCCACGGGATCGTAATACGGGGATAAAAAGTATAATCTGTGATTTTCCAGACTATTATCTATCCCTGTGCTATATTTCATACATATCCATAGAGATACAAAAATAATCGATTCTTCATGAATAACGCAGTTTACCTTTTCTATAACTCGTCAAAAAACCGTGCTTTCATGTTTCTTGTTTTCATAAGTTACAAACTTGCAAAACTAACCACTATTAAAAATTCCGTCTTTCTTAAAACAAACATCAAAAAATCCAATCGAAAAAGCTACTTCAATTGATACCGTTCAAAGATACAAAAATTCTGTGAACGTTTATTCTTTCTGCGAATCTAGCCGGAGTGATTTCAATCTAGCCATATAAAAGCTGCGAACGATCTGTATGCACCAATCAATGCGTAAAATTGCAGCCCCATTTGCTAGTGAGCCGGGTGACATCGTCGATGAGAATCCCTATAGAAAATATATATTTTCTACCCGTTTGAGTTTTATCCATCCAAGCTTGGTAGCAGCGTGCTTTATTTCTGCTAGACCCTTTTTTATGCAATATTTTATGGTGGGTTAAGTTTAAGATTGTAATTTTTTTTTGAAATATATCTTTCATCGAGAATAATTTGAGCAGTGGTAACTCAGTGGTAACGTCTTCGAATTGTAAGTTTAATATGTTACTTAGTAAGACTTATAAGTTTTTGTACAAGCAGGCGCATTTTTTAGTTATTAGCCTTTTAAGTATCCCACTGATGGCAAAGGCCTACCCTTTCTCCTTCCAAACCTCTCTATCTTTTGAGATCTCTCCAAGCTCGTGTCAGACGTATTACTTTGTGTAATTTATTTTATTACCACTAATTCCTCAAAGCGTTGAAGGAAAACATCGTGAGGTAGCCGGCATGTCCTAGAACCAAAAAATCAAAGACATGACATCTACTAACCCGCACTGGGCACGTGTGGTGGATTACAACGTGGGCTTTAATCCACCACACGTGCCCAGTGAGGGAGTAGTCCCTCTCATAGAGAGGAGACTCGTGTCTCAGCAGTGGTAACTGATAAGTACGGGACACGTCAATGAAACACGGCTACTCAACGCAGACTGTTTATTGGCTCTGTAGCTAAATCTACCCACAAACATAACACTTTTCCCACCCAAATTTCGCACATAAATCTTAATCAAATACTAACAGCTGTGAAAACATATTTAAGTTAAAACTAAACAATACGTTAGCGTTATAATGTTATGAGCGTAGCAATAACAATTTATTAACATAACGTGGATACATTAAGTTTACATATTTTTAAGGATTTCTTGGCAACGAATAGCCGCTTTCCTGCGCACGCGACAAGTGTTATCAGTAGCAGGTGGTGTGGACGGCGGAATTGACCGCGGTGACTGCGCCGCGTTCCCCACTCCCTCTCCCACACTATCAAAGAATTCATCGTTCTCGTCCGTGTCGCCCTTAGAAACGGAGTGCTCGGTAGCATGTATTTTGCTATTATTTTGATCTAAAGTAATGACGTCATTTACCTTACTCAAAGAATGCCGCGATTTACGAGTTTGTAGCTGATCAATATGTCTCTTATGAGTCTGACCAGCACTTGTCTTCACCGTATAGGATACAGGCCCAGTACGCTCGGTCACAACACCCTCAGTCCACTTACGATTCGATTTCGTGTAATCTCGTAACATGACTGGTTCGTGTTGGGACAACGTCCGCAGCGGTCGTTTGTGGCTATCTTCGCGTCGCAGCTGGTCGCTGCGCACACGCTCCGCTGTGTCAGATCGCAGCAGATCAAGACGACCGCGTAGTCGCCGGCCTAAAAGGGCTACCGCCGGTTCAATTCCGGTGGTGCTTTGTTCAGTATTCCTATACATAAATAGGAATCGGTTTAATGCGGTATTAAAATCTTCTCGTTCTAATTGTGCCTTTTTGAGAATACGTTTAATGGACCGCACTGCATTCTCCGCAGCTCCGTTGCTAGAAGGATGATACGGGGGTATTAAAGTATGTTTAATACCATTCCGTTCTAAATATTGAGCAAACTCAAAGGATGAGAAAGGTGGCCCATTGTCGCTCACTAAGCGTTTCGGCAATCCGAATCGTGCAAACAACCGTCGTAAACAGTCTATAACAATAGTGGCAGATGTCGTGCTAACTGGTTCCACTTCTATCCACTTGGAGTGCGCGTCAATCAGTACAAAATAATATTTATTATTAAACGGCCCGAGAAAATCTAGGTGCAGACGTGACCACGGTTCTGCCGGCCACGGCCATGATTGTAGTGGCGCGGCGGGGGGCGCGGGACGGAGTTCCCTGCAAGCAACACATTCGCTCGCCACGCGTTCGATGTCCGCATCAATGTTCTCCCACCATACGTAATTACGCGCGATTTGTTTCATTTTAACAATTCCTGGGTGCCCATCGTGAATCTCTGTCAACACCAGCTCTCGTAACGATCTTGGTATGACAATACGATATCCCCATATTATACAGCCTTGATCAATATGCAAGCTGTCTCTTCTATTGAAATAAGTATTTTCTATTTTATCTGCAGATTTATCAGTGGGCCACCCGTGCATTATAAAACCGTATATTTTACTTAGTAACGTGTCTTTCCGTGTTTCTGTTTTGATATCTTTAAAACTGATTGGAAAATGTTCTTGCGCGTAGTTTAAATAGCTACAATCTTCGCCTTTACCTCTAACTTGACGTTTTGTCAAGTCCAGAGGAAGGCGAGAAAGAGCGTCAGCAAAACAGTTTTGAGATGACGTGACGAATTCAATATTGAAGTCATAAGCAGCCAACTTAACAGCATAACGCTGTAAGCGGCTGGCCGCGGTCACTGGTATTCCTTTATTTTTACCAAAAATGTAACTTAACGGACGGTGATCACTACGAAGTGTGAAATGTCTGCCATAAACATATTGATGATGCTTAGTTACACCGAATACAATAGCTAGCGCCTCCTTGTCTAACTGCGAGTAATTGACTTCGGCCGAGTTGAGCGTCCTTGAAGCACAACACACCGGGCGCTCGCAGCCGTCAGCGTGGCGCTGTGTCAATACCGCGCCCATGCCATATGCGCTGCTATCAACTGATAGTATTAACGGAAGACTTGGATCGTAATGTGCTAAAACAGGAGCACGGCTTAACACCTTTTTTATCTTTATGAAAGCCCTATTACACTCGTCAGTCCATTGCCATTCAACATTTTTCTTTAACATACAATAAAGAGGTTTCAAAATATCGCTCATATTGACACAAAACTTAGAATAAAAATTTACAAGCCCCATGAAGCTCTTAAGCTGAGTAATATTTTTAGGTTCAGGTGCTGCTACAATGGCGTCAATTTTTTTACTATCTGTATGTAACCCAAACTTATCAATTTTATACCCCAAATAGGTAACACTGCTTCTAAAGAATTCACACTTTGCAAAATTAATTCTCAAACCATTTTGATCGAGCCTTTGTAGCACTGCTTTTAAATTGGCTAAATGTGTAATTCTATCTTTACCAGTAACGCAAATGTCATCCGCAAAAACCGCCGTTGAAGGCAATCCACTTAAAGTTTCTTCCATGATTTTTTGAAAATTTTCTGGTATGCATTTAATACCGAATGGTACTCTTTTATATACGAAAGTGCCAACGTGCGTTGTGATTGCCGTCATCGGTTGGGAATCCTCATGTAAAATACACTGTTGGAAAGCGTTCGATAAGTCTAATTTGCTATACTCCTCTCCCCCACCTAAGGCTGCGAACAAGTCCTCAATGCGGGGCAGCGGGTAGTGGTAATCTTTCAAAAGTGGATTGATTGTTATTTTGTAATCACCGCACAGTCTAATATTGCCGTTAGATTTAACCACCGGCACTATAGGAGTGCCATAGTCTGATCGCTCCACTTTATAGATGACCCCTTCCCGCTGAAGCCGCTCGAGCTCCTGCTCCACTTGCTGGCGTAGGGCCAGTGGCAAGGATCGTGCTTTAACAAATACTGGTGTGTCGTCCTTTAAATATAAGTGAAATTTACTTTTAAATGTGCCTAAACCTTCAGCAAAAACCTCTGGAAACATGTCTCGTAACGATGCCGCCATCGAGTTGTCATCTGTTAATTGGTAGCATTCCACTACTGCCATCTTTAAATACTTGATCCATGCACGGCCCATCAACGGCGGGCCGCCATTATCAATGACGTATAACTTAAGTTTTGCATGTTGTTTACCACATTCCACGTTAACTGCAATGTAACCGATGGTCTCGATGACGTCACCTGTATACGACTTCAAACATAACAGTTTTTTTTCGATTGGTACGTTTTTAAAATTATTGTCATAGAAACATTTTGAAATTACTGATATTTTGCTTCCAGTGTCGATTTCGAATCTACATTTAACATTTTCAACAATCAAATTTGCGTAGTACGGTCCGTCACCATCACTGTTAACTACCAAATTATAGAAATTACTAATGTCATCTTCCGATTCTGAGTCATTTAGAAAAAACTGACTTTTGGAGCTTTTTGTGTTCTTATTTTTAACACACACTGCTTTTAAATGGCCTTTTTCACCACACACATCACAACTATATTGCTTAAACCGACATTTGCCCTCGAAATGGCCTGGTTTTCCACATCGCGAACACGTGCGCTGCGCCTGCGCACGGCTCGCGCCTGCGCCGCCGCCACCGATGCCGGTCCTGCCGCCACGCGAGGCGCCCGCGCTCGCGCTGATCCGATGCAAACCGTCGTCATCCTGCTGCGATGGCAAAGATGCGCCACCGCCGGCGCCGCCGCTGGGCCGCGCGGCCGCTGTGCCAGCCGAAGCGCACGCCATAGCTGCGTGCCGCTCCGCCGCCTCCAGCGCCAGCGCCAACTCCACGGCGCGCTTGTAACCAATACCACGTTCTGCGAAGATCCTTGACCTCATGTCTTCATCGTTCAGTCCCGAAACAAATTGATCTCGTAGGCACACTTCTAAACAAGCGCCGAAGTTGCACGTTTTAGCTAAATGTTTTAGTGCTTGTAGGTACTCGCGAATATTTTCACCCTGCCTTTGTAATCTTTGCCGAAATATGTGCCTCTCAGCGATTTCCGACCTGTCTGGTTCCAGGTGTTCCTTTACTAAGGCAACTACTTGGTCAAAAGTTTTTGATTCAGGGGTGTCGGGAGAACACAAATCACACATTAATTCGTAGCACTCCGCGCCTACTACCGTCACTAAAGTTGCTAACTTTAACTTATCGTCAATATTGTTCAATGTTATAAATTGATTGACCCGTCGAATATACGCGTCCCAATTGTCTTTCGCTAAAACAAACGGTTCTATACGTCCAATTGGCATTTTTAACAAAATGTTCACACGCGTAGGTATCTCGGTAACACTACCGCTCGTCGCCAGTGATAAGTACGGGACACGTCAATGAAACACGGCTACTCAACGCAGACTGTTTATTGGCTCTGTAGCTAAATCTACCCACAAACATAACAACATATGTCTAAGGACTACAAGTGTTTTCGAACAAGCTCTCGGCTATTAGTAAGTCCGAAAAAGTTTCGTAGTTGACGTCTGTCTAGAAATATTGCAAGTCAAAATGTGTGGCATAGGGGTCAAAAGTTTACTCATAAGCAAGTTCTATTCACCACAACGTTAGTAAATACAATAAAGAATAACGAGGGTTCAAGATTACTTTTCAGTGGTTTACAAACAATGCAATATCAACTTAAAGATATTCAGAACACGAGTGAACTTTGTAGCTACTACACGCGTTTATGACACAAACAAAGTTACATTTATTTTCTGTTGCATCGTAGCGTATAATTTTGTCTACAATCTGTAATTTTGTTTCTTCCGTTTTTACGGTGTTCATACTACGCGTGACCTCTGTGCAGGACTGTACTGTACTGATATTGACAAGGAATCAGCCTCTATCATTGTTGTCATAATTATGGTGAACATTAGAAAACAGATAATGTAAAAACGAAAATGTAATCAAATACGAAAATGTAATCATTAACCAATTAATAAAAAATCCTAAAATACAAATAGGGAAGAAGACAAGGACACCCTATAACCATAATTCTCTAGCCCTGATTCCAACTTATTTGGGGCCAGCGCAGCATGAAAAACTAGAAGAAGAAATCCCAAATATTTAAATTAGGATAAAGACGGGATTGGTAAAATATCACGTCAAGAATAAAATGGTAATATATTATTATTTGCTCCCTGAACCGAGGTAGCCAGTTGACCTTACTTTGCTTGCGTATATTTATATTCTCTGCCCAACCCTCGTCGACCCGATAACATTTGTTTGCATAATGCACTAACATATTCATGTACTTTTATTTTTATATCATAACAGTCTGTTTGGCTGAATATAACATGTGTTACATGGACGTGTGTTGCTGTATATAGCAGAAAGGGCCTTAATACTGCATAGTCAAGACTTTTTCTCGCTATACGTAAGTAACTAAAGACCAGTGGGTCCACATCTGGCCTGGAACGAAGGAAATGAAAGGCATGGGGAGACTTTTTTACCCACTAATATCCCAATAATGGGTTAAGAAGACTCAACAGTAACAATAGGTTATCAACAATGTAGCTAACCCACGAGTAAACAGCCTTTAACAGGTAGCTGCTGGATGAGAGTTGCTGCCGAAATAAAGTGCTTGGACAGTGTACAGGTAAGTAGTTTTTGTAAGGAAAGTATATTTTGCTTTTTTATGGTATTTTTCTTGTTATTTTTTTAGACTCTATCAAATCGCTGTCCTATTTGACCCAAAGGTTTACTGGTAGATAATGTCTTGTGGCATTAAGTCCGCCTATCTACCACTTTTTACACGAAGTTTAAATAAATAAAGATTTGACACTCTTAAACAACACACGCCTCCCTTTTCGCAAGAAATATTTCTCCGAAACAAAATACCTTGATAACTCCAATAAGTAGATGGACGAGAGGCATCAGTGGTCCTAAGCGTTCGCAAACACGAGCCCGTCCCAGCGCCGACAAATAGCCTGATTCGCTACGAGGTCAAATAGAAGTATATTTGAGAACTCTCGTTGCAAACATGCACTGAGGACAAGCTTGCTTTGCAAATCTTTTAAAATATTCAGCTTACACAGTCTGCCTTCGGGAGTGGTACCAGTTAAACCTACCATTCAGCTCGTGAAAAAAAATCTGAGCACAGCGTATCGTGCACCAGAGTTCTCTCTAGTCGAATGGGACGGTTATTGCAAAATAGATGCGGTTTCAAACGATTTTCTTTGTAAACTATAGCTTTTACCCGCAGGTTCGAAAATTGTACCACTATAACTCTTTTTAATGTGGCCTATAACACTTGGGCATAATGTTGTTTCCCATTAGTAAAACAATTGTCGGAATCGGATCAAGGGGGTTACTATGACTTATAGCAGTGGTTATTCCAGTGTGAGAAAGAGACGGAGCTATAGAGGACGTCTAGCGCCATCTCTCTTCCACTCTGATATAAGATTTAAACAATACTACTACGTCATGGTAGGCCACCAGGAGTTCCGAATATTACCCCCTACATCAGAACTTACAAGTCAAACTTTACCTTTTATTGCCCGACTGCGCAACGTAAAAGAGAGTTTTATAATATTAGTAAATGTAGATACTCCAAAACAATAAACCAAGACTTTAACAGTGGCCAGTAATTTCAACTAAATTACTTTGTTAATAGGGGATAATCCTATTTTTTTTTCTTTGTCCGTCGGGTAGTTTATTGAAAAGTATTGGACACGTATTTTTTCTCTTTCACGTGGTCATAAAATTACGGAGATATATTGAGTTGAAGTGGCGCATGACGTCACATGTAGGTAAGTTTTATACCTACTTGTGACGTAGTAAGCCCCCACTCTCCAACTTTAATGAGTTCTAACTAAGTAATTTTTTGATATTTTGATAAAACAAAAAATACGTGTCTAATATTTTCGTATTACCTGTCTGACGGACAAAATAGAATGTCGTTTTCTTTACCCAGTCCGATCCCCTATTGTATGTACATTGTTTACACACTAATAGTTACTTTTATTGCAAGAATAAAATAATACTGCTTTTGTGTTTTGTAACCTGTTGCTAAGAACTTAAGAGGTATTTTAAATAAAAAACGGGTTGCACTGCGGAAGTGCCAGCAGAAGTGAAAACTTGACGTTGTGCATTATTGATATTTTGGAATGGTTAGGGAATAATATTGCACGAATTGCTTTATTTATCAGCATAAAAGTATTATCATTTATGTGGTAAAAATATTCATTTATTGCGCTATCGTACACAAACATGACAATTTATATTATATTAAAAACTTAACACTTCAGAACTATTACAATCCGTATTTTACCTCTTTGGAGAAACCGAAGGTTTTGTTTGTGCATAAGATAATTATCCAGTTTTGGAAACCCAAACTCAATGACAGATGTCATAAAATTCAAATTGCTTCGTCTTACGAATTTTCGATCAGGACACGTGACCTGGCGCGAGTTTTACATTTTTTACCCATCACAAAAGTGCACAACGCCGTTAAAGAAGTTTTCACTTCAAAAATCTATTGACAGTATGCATACATAAGAAAATGCACCTATCAACAGTATTCAGCATATATTTCCAAAGGGCATTGTTTGTGTATCCCCTTTGGTTGGCATTCAGTGCGCTATCGGACTGCCATTTCATTGAGTGACCGCAAGCCTGTTCAGCTCTGCCCGCTGAAGCTTACGGTTGCATCTTACTGTCTATTCTCAATATAGGTAGTGTGGCCTTTATACCATAGAGCATAGGGACGATAACGAGGTATTCATGGCCATAACGGGTCAAACCACTAAACTGATCATCGTGAAATTTTGCATATACGTTGCCAGGTGTACAGTAACGTACATAGGGGTACCTTTCATCCCGAAAACAAGTAAAGATAAATAAATTACCAAAAAAAAATTCGTTGAGCAGATGACTTTATGAATAAAAAAACTGTCAATTTTTAAAGCGGCATTAAATGTACCATTTATGTTAATACAAATAAATAAAATTGAAGTGTCTGTTTGTATTATCAAAATAACCGTTTTTACTACATGCATATGAATGAATATACGGTACATATACCAAAATAACATTTTTTACTATTTTTGTCTGTCTGTCTGTCTGTTTGTTTCGGCTAATCTCTGAAACGGCTGGACCGATTTTGACGGGACTTTCACTAACAGCTAGATAGCTGATGTAATAAGGAGTAACTAAGGCTACTTCTATTTTATAATAATTCTAATTCCACGCGGACGAAGTCGCGGGCACAGGTATTAGGTAAATATAAACTCCTTTCTTTTTCGTATGGTGAGTGCCTAATCTGGTCTCAATTTTAATGCCACACATGGACCTCTAATTGTGCTTTACGTGCCGTCGAGATATATCTCACATGTATGCTGGTTTGGTCAGAACGCCGTTTGCGGGTACTACGCACCTGACTTTTCTGAAGATCACCAATAAGGTCAGTACGTCCTTCTAGGTTTTATTTTATTCTAATAAGAATAAAAATAAATTTATTAAGCCATAGTTACAGTAATTTTCTTAGTCTAACATCATTAAGGATATCGGTAACAAGTTTTATTTTAACAAATTTAGATAACAGTGGACCCCAAACTAGGATGTGCCTGTATCTTGGGGGCCGGAGTTGCGATAACTAAAAATCAAAAACATTTTGTAGTTATGCTAATTAGACATTTTGGAAAATAACAAAATGTTTTAATAAATTGGATTAACAGAAAATGGATATTTAACAGAAAATTAGAACACACATAAAAAATAAAATAAGAACAATTCTGATGTTTAGGAATGTGTGTGTGTTTGTGTGTGTGTGTGTGTATGGGTGTGTGTATGGGTGTGTGTGTGTATGGGTGTCTGTATGTAAGTGGGTATGTGTGGTGAAGGTTTAGCATAGATTAGGTGTTGTTAACTGATAATGTCTTCGGTTTCGTCGTAAGGTAAGGAGAGAAGCAGTTTCTGGATCACTTTTTTACTTGAGTGATCACTTAGGCCTTTTATATTACAGTATTTATTTATTTTGTTGTAGACATGAGTGTGAGAGTAAGAAGGACACCGCCTAGCCAGGAGACTTGTTGCATCGGGGAGAGGGATGTGTAAAATGCGTTTGGATATTATGTTTTCGTAATCTGGCCAATTTTTTATGAATTTGTGAGTACGTAGTGTGGCATTTAAAATAAATAACTGTCGCACTCGTAGCACAGGAAATTCTTTATAAAGCAATTCTGTTGGGAATCGGAAAGGTTTTTTAAGCATTACTTTGACTACCGCTCTTTGAGCTCTTTCTATATGTGGTTTTACCAGCACTGCCCCAGATGGAAATTCCATACTGAAGTACAGACTGGCATAGACCAAGGTATATTGTTCGGAGAACCTTATAAGGAGTGCAGTCACGTAACTTTTTCATGACATAAATAAGTTTCCTGACGCACGCCGAAAGTATTTGAATGTGAGGTTTATATGAAATATTTTCGTCTATTGTAATACCTAGGTATCTTAGAGATGGAGTTTGGTCTATACAAATGCAGGTACAGTCAGTGAGTGGATGGTTATGATCACTGTAGCAGGTATGGAACTTAAGTGTCAAGTGTGGTGGAGGTTTAGAAGCGATAGTTTTGCAAAAGGTTATAAGCTTGGTTTTTCTCACATTGAGAGTGAGAAGATTTTTGCTGAGATCCTCAGCAATTGTAAGCAATCCATTCTCAGCAACATCATATACTTGATTCCATGTTTTGGCGTGGAATACAATTACCGTGTCATCTGCATATGATATGATTTCAGCGTTACTTATTGAAGCATTAAGTATGTCGTTCATGTAAAAAACCAAAGAGGGTTGGACCAAGAGTACTACCCTGGGGAATTCCGAAGCTAATTGATAGTAGTCCTCTTACGGAATTACCTACTTTTACCAGTTGTTGGCGATCTGAAAGGTAGGACTTGAACCAGTTAAGCGCTACTCCTCTTATTCTTATAATGCCTTAATATTATAATTAAAGATAATCTATTCCGACTATGTTTCGAAATTGGGGTGCTGATGGGACAGATTAGTACCTAACTAGTCCCTTTTACCTTAAAATTACCTACAATTGTCTAGACTAGACTTATTGTTAGTTAGACCTTATTTTCCTTTGTTCTATTTTATAGCCAGGGCCCAAAACAATATGCCTGCGGGAGCCATCTTTAAATATTCAACCATTTTGCCAAAATAACAATTTTCGCCATGCGTCATCAGATAATTAAATTCAATGGTCTTCATAATTTAATTCAAACTGGCCATCTAATAAGAAAAGTTTGTTACTGTAACACCAGGCAAAAGTTCTGCGTTAAATTATTAAAATGTCAAGCAACTTAAATGAAAAGTTATTCATACAAATAATTACTTTTGTAAAACTGAATTTTATCTAATATAAACAAAGATGGATAATATTCACTTTTGCATTAAAAAGATCATAAATAATCATAATTATGTCATGGTCATAATCATCTGCCTAGCCTTTTCCCAAATGTTGGGTTCTTCCAGTCTAACCAGAAGCATTTGAATGCCAGTACTTTACATGGAGCGAATGGCTATGTGACCTCCGCAATCCAATTAGAACGAGTAATGCGATACCCCTTGGTAAGATGTGTCCTGAATCAGTTCAGGACACATCATGGCAAAGTCACATTTTAGTTAAAAACCAACAACGAAAATTATTAGTTGTTGCCTGCACCACTGCCCGCGATCATGTTGGGCAATTATCAAGATCAGCAGGTCATGGTCTACTTATGTGGCAATTTCATCGAAACCCGACAGCCGTTAGACGTGAAAACGTAAACATACACCGATGTGTGGCATTCTTCGAGCAGTTATGTTGGTATGGATGTTGTTAATACATTCTTGTCGGATCCGGTAATTAGTACGGACAGAAAATTAATCAGCAAGCGCGCTAGTCGGTGCGGTGGCATCACGCGACCTACTTACCAGTCTACCCACACCAAAACGCGCTTCTACAGAGTACTGATGTTTCGAGCTCGCAGCGGCGGAGTCAAGACGTCCCGGAACTGTACCCGATTCTTGGGGCCCAGTGTTATTGTGTTTGGATTGTAATTTCAAGTAATTTGTTCGCTCGATAAAAGGAGTGTACCGAGTGTAGTGTGTGTTTTCATAGCACGAAACCCATGTTCTGTCCACATGATGACCGAGTCTAACGGAATAAAATCCTGACAATAGGACATTCTTATCACTTTCCTAATCAAGACAATATCTAATAATAATCATCACAGCCCGCTTACGGTTTCTCAACGATAGTCATTTGTTTTCAGTGGAATCACAGCCAACAAGTGGTTGCGACTCCCTTCTTTTTTGTCATAATGAAAATTTCGCCTGGATTTTAGCTATTTTCCAGCAAAGGCTTATTCCTTAATTGGTCGCATGGGGTGTTACTCACCCCAGCGCAACTTTAAAGGTTTAGAACTTTTTAAATTCTGCATTTTGCGCGCTAAAGTTCCCGTTAGCTTCATAAAACACATGTCCTCAAGATCAAGTATCGAGCGTAATTATTATTTTGTATGTATTTCATGTTTTATTTATATGGGAGGGGGTGTCTGTCACGCACCCCACGCGGCCCGTTACGTAACTATTTAAGCGCGACCAATTAACTACAAATATACTATACTTATATGCTATATTATTATACTAATATGTTTACTAATATTGTCAAAAAATCTCCATTGTCAATAACCGGCGTCCATTTAATTAAGTAATACCGCTGGATAAAAGACGGTGTATGTAGGTAGGTACTTAGGGCTTTGCCACATAGAAAGCGGTGTAGTAGCGACAAGCGATTTAAAACAGCGGTTGCTCCAAAGGGAGGAGGTTATCAATTCGGATGTTCACCGATTTCTCCGCCAATTGTGGACCGATTTTCAAAATTATTTTTTTATTCGAAAGCTTATACTTCCGAAGTGATCCCAGTGTCACCAAGTCAGAATCTGATGACGGAATGCTGGGATCCCGTCATCCCAGGCCCCCAGGTTACCCTCGAGGTCCCCAGGGACCTCGAGGGTAACCCCCAAATTTTATAGGCACATACAATGTTTTTCATATACTAACAAACGTAATTCAGATATTTGTGCCTGATAATTATCATCTCATGTTGCCGAGCTGATGATGGAAGGTATGAGTTAGGATCTGATGATAGGATCCCAGGAAAGTAATGGCAACCCTCAATTTTAATGGGCATTGTTTGAAACAGTATACTTTCCTTGTACGGATCTTACGATGGGATCCTGGAGAAATTGGAGGAACTCTTCAAATTTTAAAGGCACACATAAGCATTATGCCTGGTAATCATCATCTCATATTTCTTAGCTACTGATGAAAGGCATAAGTCAGGATCTGATGATGGGATCCCAGGAAAATCAAAGGAAACCCTCAAATTTTATGCGCATTTACAATGTTTTTTGTTTACCGACTTCCAAAAGAATGGATACTGATGTTAATCTTCGCAGATTTTTTTTTAATCTTCATTTATTTAAAGGCTTTTACCTTACTAAGGTACGTCAGCCTCATCATATCCTAATCTAACTAATTATTAAACGTAATTATAATAATATTAACACATATTTAATTAATGTGTAAGCGAGGGAGTTAGTGATGCAGCAACCATTTCATAAATCAGTTATCTTCGCAGATATACAATGGAACTCTTTAATAATAAACGGATAATTGCTGTAATCGTTTGAATGTTTAATTTTTACACAATATCATAACATAACATCACGCCTGTATGCTCTGAGGGGTACGCAGCTGTGTACACCTCCACTAGCTTATCCCCAATAAAAAAGAAGTTAACATACGTAACTATCGATATGTGGGTCTACTATTAGGTACATCTCTGCCTAACCCTTCTGGAATTTTAGGCGTGATGTTATGTTATACATGGCAAATGGAGTTACAGTTGAGGTTTTCAGAGTTGGCTAGTTATTTTTTAAATGAAATCGACCATGGAACTCTCAAAAGGTGATGTGGTCCAACTATTTTTAAAGTTGGACAACCGCCCCTAGTTAAGACCCATGGTCCAACTAGTTGAACAGAGCAGTTGGACCACTGCCCCGGGCTGATGATTGCAATATTCTGTTATAAGTGAACAATGAATGTTTACCTCACTATGGGTGTTATCACCTACTACAAAAGAGATAGATGTCATTCGCAACAGCCCACGTATTATACGTTGCGAAAATACCGCTTCTGTTTACTCCGACTCGCTATCTATGTGACAGAAGCTTTATAGCCGTAGTATCTCAATACAGTGTCAACCACAGGCCGGACACAAGACAGACAAACAGCAGAAGATAATTAACCTGCACTAACGAATATAAACTTGCAGTAAAGCTGCTGTTGGCACCTGTCTAGTAAAATTAAAACTCTCAATATTTTAACTAGAATGAGGTTACCTGCACCTGACATTTTTTTAATTGACATCATATGATTATAAAATTAATACAATATCACGCCTATGATCCTCAAAAAGTTAGTCAGAGATATACTTAATAAAACACCTACATTTAGCCAGTTAGGTCCATACTAAGAAATTTGCTTTTCAGCTTCTTTTACAAAGCCATTTGAATGGTATTATCTCGCTACTGAAAATCATATCATTCCATGCGCAATGTACAAGCACACTCTTCTCAATGGAAACAGTACATCGATTCTGTAAAATTCAGACGACAGCTCACATCTCACATCGCTATCCTATCCACTGTCACTTCGCGTAAGGTTCAAAATGACCTTTATTTTGTAGCCATGGGAATGGGAATTACCTTACAGAATGCCACTTCTTACGTCATCTCAAACTTTATCTGTCAAAATCTCCCTGTTAATTTAGTCCAACTCGCTGACACGCTCGTAGTGGTGGCGCTAGTGTAAAATCGAAGTATCAACCGGGTTTTTAGAATGCCAATCAAGAAACTCACAGCGGATTCAGATTTGAAGTTCTATGTGAGGTCTTACAGAATCACACCGCAGTTGTTAGTGTGACCAATGTGTGTGCACATCTGACGATTTAAATCTTTATCAGGTATTCACTTCGAATTTTCACAACCATTTTCGACTGAAACTTCTGTATTCCCTCTACAACACCTTCAAAGATCGTAAAATACATAAGCTCTTAGGGGTTCTTTATTGAAATGAGGCATCAAGGCTCTAACAAGGGGATCCTGCTTACTTCGGAAACCTGATGAATAGGCAAGTGGTTTCAAATGGATCTGTTCAATGGCCACTTATAATTTATTCAGTATTGGTTGTTTACGGCTTAAAGTATGCCCTTTGATTGTACTGTACTTTGTTTCACAAACAATAAACAATGTGTTTGTTTGGTTAATGTTTATTAATGTTAATGGTGTGATTGTTATCGTGACCGTTAATTTCATTTTGGAGCACGATGGTGGTAAGTTTGGTGCTCATGTCATCTCAAGTTCTATTCAGACATCTTTTTTAAAAGTCAAAACATTTATTTCGTTAATAAACTAATCATAAACCATTATTATTTTGTCTAACTGGATGCAACTTAATACCAGTATTTCACATGGAGAGACTGCCTATCTGACCTCCACAACCGAGTACTGGGTAATACGATAGCCCTTTTTTTTTAAGGATGGGAAATCATCAAATGACTTCTCCCGCTGTGGGCGGAGCGGGAGGGAGTGTCTGAGTTGTACTGGCTAAAACCCATCCATGTTCCTTCTTAGCCCTTTGTGTTTGAGGGCCACGGTATCTCTTTCGAACATCCCGCAGCCCTGGCAGGAATAGGAATACGATACCCCTTGGTAAGAATAGTTGTCAGACTTTCGGGCCACTGACTACTAGTAACAACTGTCAAAGATCTACAAATGACAACCGCGACCAGCGGCTTAACGTGCTTTCCAAGGCACGGAGAAAACTCAGCATGTAGTGGGTGGTAACCCATCCACTGACCAACCTTGGCAAACGCAGCCTGAAAGATCGACCCAAGAGGCTATTATTATTTAATTTTATTTAATTAACAAATCATAAATAATTAAGTAATTAATAGATTTAAAAGTTATAACGTAGTTTAAAACGTCGCGTCTCGCCTGTGTGAACAGTAGCTTGCGATTTCATAGACATGGTTCTACGGAGGTTTTGTCGCCGCGTGCCGTGTTGCGCCTGTCTGCGGGATCCTTAAAGCTATACAAGGTGTTGTTTTGCATGCTCGTCAAATTCAAGGGGGTAACTATGGTAATGATTCTCGTCCCGAATCAATAATAAAATGGGTAGGTAATTTTTCTTTTTTTTCTTTTTTACGTAAATCGGCAAGTGTGAAACACCCGTGTTTTAAACGCGGCCCGTCTGGTTCTTGCTTTATAACCTCGCTTACACATATACAAACAATCTCAAACATTTATTCGATAATTTCCTAGTGCCTAAACCACGTTAAGGGGGTTATTCTGAAATACTGACAAACTTAAATAACTAAAAAAATCAGCGTTAATTAATAATTAACTAAGTACCGTAATTTTAATTGATTATTTATGTCGTTCTTGACCACCTCCTGAAATTTGACGAGGTTGCAAAACAACACCTTGTATATTATAAAATGCGTATAACATATTGAGCATACTGAATTTAATAATTTTATATTAAAACTTTTTCATATGGGTGTTGAGACCCAATAAATATTAAAACGAGTCGAATGAAATCACCGAAGTAAGTAAATTGGATTTCAATAATGACACGTTTTCCATTTCAACGGTTTTCAGTTGCATTTGATTTGATTTTGATTTTATTTTTGTACACTACCACAATTTTGTCGTATTTGACCCTATGGTTTACTGGTAGAGAATGCCTGGGGTGGCACCCCCCCCCCCCTCCCCACAGAAACTCTTTTTTTTTAAACTTTGCTGTTTTCGTTAATTGGCGAGAATACACGCAACACCGAGAAAAGTTGAAGCAATGGGGGAGGCCTATGCCCAGTATTGGGACAGTCAAGGCTAAGATAAAACAATATAAGTTTAAAAAGCATAAAAGAAAGATTAAATTAAAAAAATAAAATAATCCAAGCGTCTTAGCGTCGGGGGACTAAGCGGTCTACTTAGCGGTCCCCCGACGCTAAGACGCTTGGATTATTTTATTTTTGGTTTTTTTGAGGTATTTTGTGTCGGGGGTTTTTTATTTTTTTATTTTATTTGCTGTATTTATTGATTTGTAATTGTTGTCGGATAATTACTGACTGGTATTGAGCAATTATTACCGACAATGAAGACAATCATTATAATGTAGTTACCGAGTACTTGACATTTTTTTTTATTGTTTTATTTATTTAAAGACTTTGGAAGGCTTACAGCTAAACACAATAGTGATAAATAACAGTATGATAATCTGACAGCCAATTACAAGTCTTCACGTCTAGAGCTTGTCTGGTATAAATATACTGTGGAACAAAGTAATACACACTGCCAAATAATGCCAAGACGTTAAAAAAAAAACATGCAAATAGATCACCTAAAATATGTAAAAAATTATACAATTGCGACAGGTTATTTACTATGAGTACCAAGATGTTAAAATTTGATTAAACGCAAATAAAAAGAATGAAACCTCAGGATTTTTTTTTAAAGCCAGAAAAAAATATTTTTTAGGTTTTAATGAAATTCGATAAACAGTTTTTTGCCTAGGTCACACTAGTTTCAAAAAGATCAAAGTCGAACTGTTTGCACACCTAATTAAATACCTACTTACCCGCACAACGTACAAATTCTGCCTATCGTGATATTTGGATTAAATCAAAACAAAATGATAAAGCATCTCACACAGAGATCACGAAGAGTAAAAGCCAACAAGCTTGACCCCCATTAGAACAGCAACAGAAGACCGCAAGATAAATCTTTTTGTTTCGACGACAAAGGAGCGCCGGAAGTAGCTGGAAATATGTCATGATAAGTTACACTGTTACATCGGACTTACAAAGATAGCTGCTTTGATGTACACTGTCTTGGCTATTTTCTATTACTGTTGCACGTTTATAAAGATCAAGAAAAACAGTTCATCCGGGTTCCGAAGATGTGTACATCTGCCATTGCCAAACTTAAAACCAAACATTGATTCAAATGTTTTGAAGGCCTGTGATAAAAATATTTAAACTACTAGCTGTCCCGCGCAACTTCGTATGCGTCACATTTTCCCCGTTTTCGCAACATTTTTCATTGCTGCTCCGCTCCTATTGGTTTTAGAGTGGTGATAGATAGCCTATGTTCTTCTTCGGGTTGAAATCTATCTTTTTGCCAAATTTCATTAAGATCCGTTCAGCCGTTTAGTCGTGAAAAGGTAACAAACAAACTTACTTTCGCATTTATAATAGTAGTTATAGGATTTGACTGACTTTTTGGTCTATTGCTCTCAAGCGCTACTACCGAGCTTGAGATCCTGGAGTATTTTCCAAGACGGTAAAGTATTATTGTGTTTTCCACCAGGACTCCTCAGTAGCAGGCTAGAAGCTGCTGGAGCCTCGATTTATAACCGGTTGATGGCAATTATAAACATAACTAGCGAAACTATGATTAAAAGAGTGACGTTACGTTATGATTTGAAGGTTTCTGAATGTTATCAAAGAATTGATTAGAATATTGAAGGTTACTAGCTGTCGCACCCTGACAGTCCTATGGATAAACGGGTTTGAAACTTCAGAACGTTGCAGGCTTGAATTCTTCCTCTTGATTATTGTTACTGTGAGGCTTTTGACCGCATTTCGCCGATAACTGCTTTAAGTATGTAAGGTACGAAGTAAACAGGAAAAGGAAACCACATTACCAAACTCTGCTGATACCAGACAATTTCTACAAGGGAAAACCAATTACGATTCCACTTTGACTAAATCATAACAAGGTAATTGTGTTTTGCTCAAAAACATGGATACATACATACGTTGGTACGTGGTTTTGGATCCTGTTCGTTACGGTCATATTAGACGGTTTACGTTAACTTTTCGATTCGGATGGAAAAAATTAAATTATACGGTGTAGATGTCGGTGAAGAATAAATTGGAAAACGCGTTTCCTTTGCAAAAATCCCAGGGTTTTTGCATGTCGCAACGACTTTACCACGACAAGCATGGGTGAAACATTTAATGTCAGGGATACGTTAATATCTGCGCCTTTCAATTAAATAAATCGTTTTGGTTGCGCTCATGATACCGTCGCCGTTTCCAGGGGTTTAATTGTTTAAGGATATATCTCATTTGTTATTCAGTGGCGTACCTAGAGGCCAACAACGATACGGCAAATCAAAAAGGCATGCAGACTGTTCAGAAACCCTAACATCATGAAGTAGGTAGTAAGGACCAGTAGCCAAGCTTGTAGGCTTGTATGAAAGTTCCACAAATGTCATTCATCTGTCGACAAAATGGCCTAAGGATTTGGTCTACCGGTACGGATACATTGCAGTTGCAACTCCGGACATTGACAGATAGAAGAAGAATAATAAAACATATTTATTTGGCACATGCCAGAAGTGCACACAACAAAAAAATCAAATAAATAAAAACTTAAACCTAAACAGAAAAAGAAAATATTTGGTTGCCTCACGGCTGCTGAGGAGCTAGTGCCCGACGCTGGTTTTCAACTGATCCTTTTTTTTATGGATGGGAAACTATCAAGTAACCCCCTCCCGCTCTGGGCGGAGCGGGAGGGAGTGTCAGACTTGTACTGACTAAAACCCATCCATGTTCCTTCTTAGCCCTTTGTGTTCCAGGGCCACGGTATCTCTTTCGAACAGTCCCACAGCCCTGGCAGATTTTAACTGACCCGAGATACTGAAGTATCTGTCAAAGTCCAGTGTCTGCAACCGATAAGCAACTTGTGCGTTCGACCGAATCTTTAGCGAGATCAATTACCTAAGTGTAGTAAAATACTTGGGTAAATAAGTGTGGTAATACCTTGATATCGGTCCAGCTAAGTATTCAGCAGTTCCCATTATACAGCTAAGATTAAGCTGTCAATAATGCAGGAACTTCATCATAACACTAAACTAGTTCAGCTATGTTCAATGTTCATCGCAAAGTTTGACAATGTTGTCTTAAAACTATTTATCGTTTCAATAATACTGAATACTAGTTGACATTATTAATTTGGTGGTATTTGATTGAATAGCGTCATAGCATGGATAGTACTGAATGTAGAAAACTTGTTGCGGAATTTTGGGTGAAAACATTTAAACAGCCATCGATACGGTAAGCTTGGGATGAAGTCCTGATAAAAGCAATGGTGTCATTCATACACCGTGTAAATCAACACATCACGAAGCCGTCAACCAAGCATTCTGTACATGAAACTAAGTAACTTTAAGCAAAAATTATTGCTGGGAAACGACTTTTTTTTGGGGGGTGTAAAATCTTGTTTTGTGGTAGAACTCAATGTAACGCACTCAAAACATTGTGCTGATGGACGGATTGAATAGTACGGGGATCGTGGAGGTGTTTAAAGTAAAAATCGTACATTAAAAACTTGTATTTTAAAAAAATACCTGTCAAAAAGTTGGAACTTTGACACCTAATATCTCCGTAATTAGAAGGTTCCCAGGTATGGTGTAGAACAAAAAAATGATCGCAATGACATGTGACAGGGAGAACCAGTGCCTTTCGGCTTCGTTAAGAGGTGTTTTACACCCTTTATGTCATTGATATAAAACAAAACATCACGCTAGTAATCCCCGAAAGGCTAAGCAGTTACCCTATTATAGTACACTCACATTTCGCCAGTTATGTATAAGTCCCAGCCCATGTAATGGGGGCGAGCCTATTGCCAGCGAGCCTATTGCCATCAACCGGACAAGATAAACAAACTCCGTGGCTGCTCCTGAGAAAATTCCTGATGGGTAAACATAAAAACACTTTGCCCGACCCGAGAATCGAACTCAGGAACTCATGCTCAGTAGTCGCGATTGCGACCACTCGACCAAAGAGGCAAAGTATGTAACTCATAAAAATCACTAAAATTACACCCATGAAGGAAATTCCAGATTGGTGCCATTTTGGATTTTTATTTGCACAAATGCGTTTACGGCATTTTATACAAACTTTCAAACCCTTATTTTCCGAAATGACTAAACCGATTTTAATGAAACTTCATACGCATAAACAGAATACATTCGGTCTAAAAGTTACTAAAATCCATTTATTTTTTCCAGACCGATTATAAATTATCTATAGAACTAGAAATTTCAAGTATCGATATCCAATTATCTGTTTTTTAAAGACATTCCGAAAATGTTTTTAATAACTTTTTAGACCTATGTATCCTGCTTATAGGTTTTATTTGATAATTATCAGTTCAGTCCTTTTCGAAAATAAGGACTTGAAAGTCTGTATGCAATGCCGTAAGGTGTTAACGCTCTTAAGCACTTAATGGCCTACTCACAACCGCAGTTTCAAATTTATGAGTATATTCGACAAAAATACGTGCTCATTAGTTCAGCGTCGTTGGTCTAGCGGTTGCAAACGTGGCTGCTGAGCATTATGAGTTCGATTCCTAAGTAGGGCAAAATGCTATGGGGTTTTTCCATAAGAAAATTCTCAGTAGCAGCCATATAGTCTGGATTTATGACCGGTTGATGGCAATAGGCTCGCCCAGTATAACATAGGTCAGGGATGGCGAACCAATGGTACGCGTGCCATTCGTGGCACACAACACAATATTTTGGGCACGCCATTGATATTGACCATATTATTTTCATCTACCTATGGCCTGCGCTCATTATTTTCAGAGATGATTATACGTTATAGATTCACTTAGCGACCATGCATTCTACTAAAAGTAACCTCTTACAACCCTAATTCAAGCTATTTGTCATCTGCAACACAGAAGTCATACTAATGTTACTTTCATTTAAGTTACACGTATAACAGAAACCTTTATTACTATACAATGCCAAAAGTAATTTTTTGGTAGAACTTAAATAAAGAGTTTTGAGAATAAAGACTTTAGTTTTCCTAACAATCAGTAAGTCAAAATTATTTGGCGGCACATCTATGGCCTCATCAAACATTTCTTTAGAAAAAATGGCACGCTGATCCGTAAAGGTTCGCCACCCGTGACATAGGTCTTAGACTTATATCTGGCGATATGTGGTTCACAATGTTCACCTTCTGGCTTCGTAGATGAGAGGCGCAATATTATGGTTAAGTATCATTCGTGATACTGAAAGATGCATTAGTGTTTTTCTCTGACTATCATTTCATGGCCCCATAAGAACTATCTAGGAACCCATTACCATACATATTCCAAGCCCATTTCCTTCAAATATCTATAACTGTTACTAGGAGACCATAACCGAGCGGAAAGGTTCACAATAAATAAGAAATCCCAGGCATATCTAAGAATGACCAGATTAACTTGTATTCGAAGCTGGATAATAAAAGGAAAGTATTATATTGTATTCAGTGTATATTCACGCCATTTTCCCTTTTCATAATGGGTGGTATTCCAACCGGAAGAATCATAGGGAGTGTTCATAATGAGTCCAAGAAGTTATGTTATTATGAAGGTTATATCTAGGTCCTTCGTAATAAAGGACTTTTTGGTCCATCATCATCAGCCGATAATGTTACCACTGCTGGGACATAGGCTTTTTCTCTAAGTGGAGTGGGCTATAATCCACAACGCGGGCCCAGTGCCGATTGGTAGATGTCACATGTCTTCGAATTTTTAGTTCTAGGGCATGTCAGTTTCCTCACGATGTTTTCCTTCACCGTTATTGAGAGCAGCGGTGACAAAATAAATTACACGAAGTAATGCGCCTGCTTGGGTTCAAACCCACGGCTTACTGCTCGTAAGTCGGGGTTGCCACCACTGGGACAACGCTGCTCTCAGCCACCGCTGTTCTCTGCGCTTCTGGTCCATAAAAAGTTAAAATGTTATTTTTTCCGTGTATTTATTTGTGCATTTATTTATATACAGTATTTATTACGTTAATTTTCAGAATTTCAGCAAAAATGGAGGGACTGTGTGAAGGATGATATGGGTAGAAAGGGAGTGACGGGTGAGATGACGAGTAATGGAGAAGTATGGAAGAAGAAGACACGCTGCGCCCACCCCAAATAAATGAGGATAAGGGCAGAAGAATGATGATGACACCTAATAGTCTTTGTCTCAGCATCACCCAAAGGTACAGTGGTAGAATGCCAAAGGGACATCAGTACGTCGACTCTGTAAAATTCAGACGACAACTCACATCTCACATCGCTATCCACTGTCACTTCGCGTAAGGTTCAAAATGACCTTGACGTTGTAGCCAAGCTTACAGAATGCCACTTCTTGACGTAATCTCATACTTTATCTGTCAAAATCTCCCTGTCAATTTAGTTCAACTCGCTTACACGCTCGTAGTGGTGGTGCTAGTGTAAATTCGAATAAACAACCGCGTTTTTAGAATGCCAATCAAAAAACTCACAGTGTATTCAGATTCGAAGTTCTAAGTGAGGTCTTACAGAATAACACCGCTGGTCCGCATCTGTACACTGGAATTTGTGCTTAAATAAATACTTCTGCTGTTGTGTTGGCTAGTCTAGCCATACTAGAATGAATATCATGCCTTGTTACAGTAATTTACTAGCCAAGTGGAAGTGGGGAATGATTCTGACTACTGACTTTATAGGAGCTAAATATGATCACTGTTGGGGTATAAGTTTTAAAACTGACATGGTCAATAACACTATCAAATACACATAAACTAACTAACACACAAACACAACACTATCTAATATCGGGAGCTCAAAACAAATAGTAAACATGACAAATATCCCGTTTGTAGTGTTATTGATACTCTTGGGGTATCTCCAACTAAAGCCTACTTCTAAGTTTACAGAGCGCCTTAAAATAAAACTTAGATCGAAAAAAAGTAACAACACGTAAAATGTGACATTAGAAAGTAGTGTCAACGAATAAAACTAAAAAATAAACAACACAAATAAATACCTATCACCTCATCTTACAACAAAACCTAAAATACAAGTACAACAAAATCTTCAAACACAATAGTGCAAGTCCTAAAGAATAGAACACGTCTCCTCTTGTGTGTAATAGCCTTAAGTTGCCAGCATTTTGTTAAGCTTATTGTGTTATCGTACTGTGTAGCACTGGCTTTATTATCGCGGTAAACAATCCGTTTTCAAGACAGTATCGGATGAAAAGGAATACTGTGACAATGTGACTTAACACTGGTTATGTAATTGGCAGGGGGATACTGAATAAAGGTGCGTTTTGTTGTATCGGTTGATTAAAGTTTCAGAAAAAGGTGGTGATGTAATGTGGTGTCTTGATGAAGTGTGTTTGTGTGGGTTGAGATTTATTTTCGAGTTTCATAGTGAACTTCTTCTTTTTCGTGTCGCTGGCACGATAATATTTCTTTTTTTTTTTGCCCAATAACTGCGCCGGTCACTGTGGCTGCATATTTTGGGGCTCAGAGGACGGAATAGAATAAAAATAAGTTTGAATATAGTTTGATTAGTTTGTGAGTACAACATTGAGTTAACTATGGTACAAAAATATGTCATTATCTTCGTTTTTTTACCTCATTCACGTGTTAATACTGCTTCTGACTGCTATTCGTAACCAAAGAGATAATAATATTATTTATATTCCTGCGTTCATAAATTACGTAAATAAGAACGACCTTTTGTGCACCCATATTTTAATATATTGGCTACAAGTACTGCCAAAAGTTTATATTGGTATTCATATTTGAAATAAGATTCCCGGCTTCTTGTAAAATCTTATGACTGTTGTAATTGTTAGTAGTTGGCATATGCCATTAACGGCATTTTACTTTTCGTACCACATGTTAGTTTTTTTTAAATAAGCCTTGCATTTCTGTCATCGCAAATAATAACTTAGGCCAGAACGGAATGTTGAAACAGTTCAAAAATAAACTCGTAAAACACATAACTGTGCTTTTTATTATTCTACCTATTTTTAAATCGTAATTGATAGCCATTGTTTGTTTCCCAATTAAAGGCCAATAACTTGTTCCAGCAAATTATTTATTGCTGGTTGTCACGCTACAATAATTAAGCTTCATTTTAAAGTTATGTTTTTTATCGGATGTATTATGTATAATATAGTAATGTCGGCTAATGGAAAACTTTGACTAACTTTTAGTCAAAACTTTTGTAATGCGACTTTTCCACGAAACATTTTGCATTGCTCTCATACCGTTGTCAATTGTGAAAATAGTAGTTAGCTAGTTACCTGCATTAAAGGTGGAATTCCAAAGGCGGCCAACCGCCCAATCGCATAATAGTGACAGACTGCAGCGTTGTCTCTGGATTCAACGCAACTCTTTAATAAAATTAAGTTAAAAAACCTTTTTAAAAAAAAGCTTTTATTTAAATGCTCTAAAAAGAAGAAAATAAAATTATCTTTTAAAATTTTAACTATCAACTTATAACCTCATTATACACAATTTATATGATCATAAAAGCTTGTCGCGAGGTTTACTTGTGTAAATAAACTAGAACCTACCTATTTAATTGAGTAACTTAATCTGCAAAGTTTTTCTTTTTTTTTTAATTTCAGTTTAATTAAATACTTATGGGTACGAGTACGTACGCAAACCTCGCGACAAGCTTTTATGATCATATAAATTGTGTATAATGAGGTTATAATATGACAGTTAAAATTTTAAAAGAAAATTTTATTTTCTTCTTTTTAGAGCATTTAAATAAAAGCTTTTTTTTTAAAAGGTTTTTTAACTTAATTTTATTTTAACATTATTAGTTTTGCCGTAATCTTTTCTGACCACACTTCATTATCACAATCTCAACACTTTTTTCATTCCATGCTATTTATTCACCGTTGGTGAGTTCCCTCGTGAGAAGACGATCCTGGCTGTAGGATGAGAACATGATAGAATTCATGTTCATCTATCAAATTAATATGAACGTGCATACAAATTTTCGTGTCTGTGCTATTAACCGTTGAGGAATTCCCTCGTGAGAAGACGATCCTGGCTGCAGGATGAGATCATGATAGAATTTATGTTTACCCATCAAATGTGATCGTGCATACAAATTTTCGTGTCTGTGATATTGACCGTTGAGGAGTTCCCTCGTCAGAAGACGATCCTGGCTACAGGATAAGTTCATGATACAAATTGTGATTATCCATTAAATATAAACTCGTACTCAAATTTTCGTATCTGTGCTATTAAACGTTGAGGAGTTCTTTCGTGAGGAGACGATCCTGGCTGCAGGATAAGTTCATGATATAAATCGTGATTATCCATCAAATATGAACTCGTACGCAAATTTTCGTGTCTGTGCTATTGACCGTTGAGGAGTTCCCTCGTGAGGAGACGATCCTGGCTGCAGGATTAAGTTATGTCTGTCATAAAAATGTATTGTCACCAGAACCAAAGGTGTGTGCAAAATTTCAGCTCAATCGGACATCGGGAAGTGGTTCTAATTTAGCTTCCAAGAATCCACCGTAACAAACATACAAACATACATACATACATACATTGCAAGTTAAATAAAAGCTTTTAAAAAACGGTGACAGGCGGCAATGTCAATCATCATCTGTGGAAGCGTTCTCATCGGGCTCATTTACGGAGAAGAGGTGAATTGAGCGTTTACGGAGAAGCAATTTAACGCGCGTGTGGTTGAAATAAAGCTTTGCTTGCGGCAGAGCCCGCAGGTCGACATCGCCGCGGCACACGCGGCGATGTCGATGCAACGTTCGGGCCAGCCAGTTTGTTTAATACTTTGTTTAAACAGAAGCGGCGTGTGAAATGATACGCGCGAAGGAGCACGCGCCACTTCATACCCTTCTCTCCGTTAACGGAAAAAAACGCGAGACGCACCGTGAGACGCCAAGCGGCCACGCCGCACGCGTCTTGCAATGCACCGCGTCTCCGTAAATAAAACCATAGGGAACCTACCGTTTCAATTATCCTCCGTCATTGCGATTGAGTAGATTTGCCGCAACTATTTGCGAACATTACCTCTCACCTTCAAGAACATTCCACAAAAAGAAGGTTTCACTTCAATACATCCAATATGCGTATCTAGTGTCTTTCTGTACGTACATTCCCATCTCTTGTATCAAAAAGAAACCGAAATCTTTTGACAGCACTTAAATATTCCTCCAATACACAATACGTGAGTTCGAGTATCGAAAAGGCGGCAAACTGCCTTCCAATCTACAGCGGGTTTTACAGCCCTGTCCGTGGGGTATGGCGGCGCCATTTCTGATTCTCACGTGACTCCTAACTGAGGGACAGACTCGTTTTATGGATCTGAGGACGTGTTGTGGACCTTTATTCAGCAATACGTGAAGGAAATCGCATTTGAAAATGGATTTTGTTTTTATTTCAAGTTTTTGAGTTTATGTTTTGCTAGGCGACTTCTACAAGGTGTTGTTTTGCATCCTCGTCAAAATTCAGGAGGTTGTCACACAAGACATAAATAATTAATTAAAATTACGGTACCTAGTTAATTATTAATAAACGCTGTTTTTTTTTGGTTGTTTATGTTTGTCAGTATTTCAGAATAAATTATCGAATAAACGTTTGAGATTGTTTGTATTTGTACGGGTAGCGTGTAGCGCGGTTATGGTGCGAGAATCAGACGGGCCGCGTTTAAAACACGGGTGGTTCACACTTACCGATTTTCGTAAATGAAAAAAATAAAAATATTTTCCCATTTTATTATTGATTCGGGTGGAGAATCATTAGTATAGTTACCTCCTTGTATTTGACGAGGATGCAAAACAACACCTTGTATATAGGTACAACATTTCCTTCCGTTCTTATTACTTATTTGTATATTTAAGTAAAACGGTAAAGGAAAACATCGTGAGGAAACCGAAATGACACCTGCCGCGCGGGCCCAGTGCGGGTTGGTGACATCTACCAACTCGCACTGGGCCCCCGGTAGATTACAGCCCACTCTCTCTCATAGAGAGGAGGCCTGTGTCCCAGCAGTGGGAACATTATAGGTTGATGATGATGATGATATTTAAGTATTTATTGCTTATTATAGACCTCAATAAATTTTATAGAATTATATTATAAAAACAACGGAGTAGTTAAGTTTCTGTAAGCAATACTGGTAAATATCTTTGGTACCTACCTCAGCTTATTTCACTTCCAACCACAACCAAAATGTTCAAATATTAAGTTAAAATCTCATAATTTTACATTTATCATTAACAACTAAGTTATTTCCGTATTAATCGAAAAGGGAATAAACTCACAGGATTCTACCCAAACACCAGCATATTTCTGAAACACCAGTCTATTCAAATATTTTATCTTAGTTCTGATTAAGTTAAAAGCAGAGTTTATTCTTAATTAATTTGTTAAGTTCTTAATGACTTTATTACTTAATTGTAACTTCATTAACATTGAGAATGTAAGGCGCGAATTGTAATAAAAAGACAGAAGCAACTCTGTGTCTCTTTGTATCTCTATTTTATCCTAATTAGTATATCTTAATTAAAACGATCCTGCTCTGAAACTTCTACATTTTTATTTTATTTAAAGCAGTTTAAGAAGTTAAATTTCAGGGTAGTCTAGTCTTTTTATGAAATATCTGTATCCTAAAATGAGCTCTAAGATTGCAATTGTTATTTCATTTTTATTAGAAACAAAATAAAGATAATAATTATACGATGAACTTAAGCTGATAGCATGCAGCCACACTCCATCATCATTCAATCGACATAATGACAGATAGACAATGACAATCTGTCAGTTTGTCGATTCTTCCGTTGACATAGCCCGTTTCTACGGCGGTCATGCTACGCGTGCAGATGCAGCTGCATACCTGTATTTTAAATGTCGCGAACTGACTACCTGACTTCCACAACCCAATTCGTACTGGGTAATACGAAACACGGTTACGATACCCTTAAAGATGGTTGCAATACCCCTTACGTCACATACGATACCTCTTTCTAAGACTGGTTGTTTAAATTTCGGGCCACTGACTACCTGTAACGACTGTCAAAGATGTACAAATGACAGCCGGGATCAACAGCTTAACGTGCTTCCCGAGGCACGGAGGAAGCTTAGTATGTAATGGGTGGTCAGACATAGACGGACCAACCTAGATAAGCGTCATCTGCATCATCTACCTAGCCTTTTCCCAAACTATCTTGGGGTCGGCTTCCAATCTAAACGGATGCAGCTGAGTACCAGTATTTTACATGAAGCGACTGCCTATCTGACCTCCACAACCCAGTAATTGGGTAATACGATACCCCTTTGTAAGACTGGATGTCGGACTTTTAGCTTCTGACTACTCGCAACGACTGTTAAAGATCTACAAATGACAGCCGAGACCAACGGCTTAACGTGCTTTCCGAGGCACGGAGGAAACTCGGTATGCAATTATGGTCACCCATCCACGGACCAACCTCGGCAAGCACGGCTTAACCTTAAAGATCGACCGTTTTGGCTGTTATTATTTAGCCACGAGCTCCTCCAACCAAAGACCAACCTAGATAAGCGCAATAAAGATATAGGTCCTAGCTAACTCTTACAACTACGAGTAATACATACAAGCAGTAACGCGTTGTTTAAGTTCTTTTCACAACGCGTTCTATTTCCTCCATAACTCATTGACCTATTCAAACCAAAGAGGTTATTCACAAACATGTTATCCGCCTACAGATCAACAATCATGCCGATATCATGAAACACAAGTGTTTAAATCAGAACCGTTGTAACGATGTGTTATCGCTAAACAAACCTATTGACTAAGTAGTCGGAATCGACATAATTATAATGTTATAGAGTCGAGGAAAACCAACGGTTAGATATGAAGCGATAAGTGTTTGTGTTGGCGGGTACGCACGACAAAAACCAGTTTATGCAGATTTCGCATTGTACGGGAAACCTTTACAAAGCGATGTTCTGTTATACTGGAAATGTATGCCTTGATGCGTGGGTACGAAAAATGTAATAACGTTGTAAGTTTGATGTACTTTAAGGTATTGTTATTGGAAAATAATAAAATGAAATAGGTTGCTGGTGGAATATTTTCTTGATTCATAACTAGATTTTAAAACGATATTGGAAAGTCAGCTTTTTAAATCGAGATATATCTCTAACTATCGTGCATCGCTTTATAAATACGCTTAATGCTTTCTGCATTAAGCGTATTTACGTGTAAATATGAATTAGTATCGGACAATTTTTGTGTGCTAAAGACGATGATATGTCAAGACAAAATATTTTGCACATGTCATCTTTGATGCAACGTACATCCGAAATCATTCTCTTGACAAAGGCGACACTTCAGCTGGGGTGTGAATGTGAACGTCAGACCGTTTATGACGCAATAAACAAAACCACATCACTACCGAACAGTGACGTCACACCTTACGCATGTCCTTCGTAAAACAAAATAGCAAATTATAATACTAGCACTTACCAAGCTCCCGTTCCCATACAGGGTATCATACGACTCGGCTCTCGAAGACACGTTCCTCAGCTTGCACGGTTTCTTCAGCGGCGGCGGCGGCTGGCCATGCTTGTGGGAGGGAGACGGCTGCTGGTTCCCGCCTCCCCCTCCACCGGCACCAACGTGGTTTGCATTCACCTTATTCTCCTTCTCTTTCTCTTTCACGATCTTGCTGTTATGAGTCAAGTTGTTCTTCGTGAAGTTTCCGAGCTGCTCGAACATGCTCGTCAGATGTTGGGACATCATTTTAATGTTGGTTTTTAAAATGTGTTTTTGGTTTTCTACTCAGCTGTTGCACGTTTGAGGATTGTACATTTCTATTCTGTGGGCACTGTTTTTTGGAGGTTTTTACATGGTTTTATGTTCTGTTGGTTGTGAATGAAAATTTGTCTTTTATGTGGGATGGAAAAGTTTTGATACTCGAAACTTAAAACTACAGAGCTTTAATTATGTGGCTTTTGGTAATTTTGTAAAGTAAAAAAAATATCAAGTTAATTGACCATGATATTTTGCAAATTGAACCTGACAGTCTTTAACTTAAAATTCAACATTAACTTAGAGATATTTGGAGCACACATTCCGGTTTTTTTTTTTTACTTTTATGTCCTGTGTTTATTTTGCAGATTATGTTGTGTCTTTAATACTTAAGAGTGTTTAGACCTTACGGCATTTCATACAAACTTTCAAGTCATTATTTTCCGAAATGACAGAACCGATTTTAATGAAACCTAATACGCATAAACAGGATTCACAGGTCTAAAAACTTACTATAAATATTTTCAAAATGTCTTTTAAAATAAAAGATAATTGGAAATTTCAGTTTCTATAGATAATTTATAATCGGTCTAATTTAGCTGTAACACTATTTTTCGTAAATGTTTTTTGTTACTTTTTAGACCTACTTTTGTATCATGCTTATGCATGTGAAGTTTCATTAAAATCGGTTTAGAAATTTCGAAAAATAAGGACTTTAAAGTTTGTATGAAATTTCGTAAGGCGTAAACGCTTTTAAATGTTAAATAAATCTATTTTATTTCTTGGCTTTGTTTTCATTTTGGGGATAACCATGTTTTAACGTCATTTTGATATAAAACCAAAACAAATCTATTCCGTCTAGCCACGCCGACCTCATTCCCTGCCTACCCAAAACACGTTGTATCTGACAGTGCCATTGTACTAATAATTACTTGCTCGTTGTACAGTCACGACCACAAATATATATACACTTATGTAGCACAATTCTTACGTAACGTTCTATTAATGCAATAACGATTCATACTGATTTGGGATCCTAAATACTATGTCCGAAACATTACGATAATGTTTCGGAATGTTTCGATGATATTGCAGTCAATATAATAGGAGACAACTTTACTTTCGAAAGTCGGTGACTTTGTTTGGTTCATTGACTAGTAAAGTATTTTTTTTGTGTTTTTTTGGGAAGTTACACAAGTTCTTGTCATGAAAAAATGTTTACAGTGAAGAAGTGTAGAAGTTATAAAGGAACTATCATGAGTATCATTTGACGGCACGGTTGGCGCAGTGGCTGAGCGATCGGCTGCTGCGCTGCGTGTCGCGGGTTCGATCCCCGCACGGAACAAATATTTGTATGACCTACAGGTAGTTGTTCCGTTCCGGGCCTGGCTGTTTGTCTATGTTTAAATGTTTGTAAACGCACCCACGATACAGGAGAAATTCCTAGTGTGATGCAACGTTGTAAAAAAAACATGTCTATATAGGCCAATAAAAAATATACGTAAAGGACCTAACTCATAAACTACTCAAGCAAAGTTAATATTTATATGGGTCCACCGCCCAGGTACTTCTTCTATTAAATGAAAAAGAATCTTCGAATGAAAAATTGGCCCAGTAATCACAGGTTAATCAGTGAACGCACATTAAAAAATGCTAGTCGAATACATAAACACCTCCTTGTTAGAAGTCGGTTAAAACTCACTTTTTTACATTAACATTTATGAAAATATATGATTGCACCTTCACGAAAAGTCTTATTTCCCAACAGAATGGATTAAAAAAATATAAAATTCAAATTAATACTTAGGAGAAAATTACTTCTATATCTTTCCCATGTATAAGGACACGCTCCTGACTGTACATAGTACATTTTCCTCGAAAAGTTCTCCTAAATAAGCTGCGGCATGTTCACGGCGTGTTCGAACGGGGTCGACGTGTTAAACAATGACGTCACGGGCTCAGATACTGTCACGCGGATTCCGGAGCGAGTTCCCCGTGGCAACTTGTCTTGGAACCAAGCTATACATTGGAGAAGGTGGCTATGTAATCTTTGTAATGAAGTGTGAAGTTCAGGAGGGGTTATGGTTAGTTTTTTTTTTTTTTTACAACAATAATATAAACAAGAGAGTTCTTCAGTAGCAGCCACGGGGTTGATTTGTGCCCGGCTGATGGCAATAGGCTCACCACTTCAACTAGAAGTTCCGACTTGTTATTATCTAATCTAATATCTAATAAAGCTGAAGAGTTTGTTTGTTTGCTTGAACGCGCTAATCTCAGCAAATACTGGCCGATTTAAAAAATTACTTCAGCGTTAGTGAGCCCATTATCGAGGAAGGCTATAGGTTATATATCATCACGCTACAACCAATAAGAGCGGAGCAGCAATGAAAATTTTGCGAAAACGGAGAATATGTGACGCAGACGAAGTTGCGCGGGACAGCTAGTTTTAAAATAATTTAATATTCAATTTATATTTGTACATACTCCTGATAATGTATGCCCGATGTTGCTTCGAGCAAAATTACAGGTAAGTATTATCAATGGCGAAATTTAAAAAACCGGAATCAAAATCAAAATATTTTTATTTCACATAGGCCTACATGGGCACTTAAAGGTGCACGGTTCGGGTTGGCCGTTTCTTATGGAGAAGAACCGGCAAGAAACTCCACGGTTTCTCTTTTACACAAATTCCGCGTAATTTTTACACAATACCATCTATGCAGCTACACGCAAAATTCACCATAACAAAAGAAAATAATAATATACAGGGTGTCCAAGAACCTGGCGTCCAACTGGATTCCCACGATGCCCCAAGTTCTAACAGTACTCAGAAAAATATTTTAAAAAATCCACCCCATGTACTTACAGAATTATACTGATTTCAAAAAAAAAGGGGAAATGAGCACCCTGTGACATACTTTTGAATGCTGTGACTGCTAATGCTGATAATTTCGATATTTCTTGGAGGTTTTGTAATCTAGGGTATTGCTGTGTCTAAATAGAATGTAAAAATAATGTACTTATTGTACCATTTTAAAATAAAATATTATTTTAACTAAAGGTGATATGTAAAACTATTGAATTTCGCAACTTTGACCGAATATAACGTAAGTAAGTATAACGTCTCTAATGAAATGTCTACAATCTACGAAAAATCTCTTAATAAGCCTAAGGTTTACCGTTACCTTAAATACGAGGCTATAATTTCCTTAATTTACACAACATACTCACTCGCTAAAACAAACCGTAGTAAATTAAACAAACTTTTCAAGAAATGGTAGCATCGTAAAGTGTTACAAGGTGCTACGATATTTTAATGCTCAACTTTGTTACTTGGTTGAGCTCCAGAACTTGTGAATCAACAAGTTAGTGAGCCCTGTTGAGTTCTTGCACTCAATGCTAAGTTTACGAAGCGTCAGCTCCGTTATTTAGTAACAATCACACTTCAGGGGGAGTTATGCCCGACTCGTCACTGTTCCTATTCGTCATCGAAAAACAAAAGTTCACGATTCACAACTGTTTCAAATAATTTTGTTTTCATAGTTCCAATAGGGGATAATCCAATTTTTTTTTCTTTGGCCGTCGGGTAGTTTATTGAAAAGTATTGGACACGTATTTTTTTCTTTTTTCACGTGGTCATAAAATTACGGAGATATATTGAGTTGAAATGGCGCATGACGTCATATGTAGGTAAGTTTTATACCTACTTGTGACGTAGTAAGCCCCCACTCTCCAACTTTAATGAGTTTTAACTAAGTATTTTTTTGATATTTTGATAAAACAAAAAATACGTGTCTAATATTTTGGTATTACCTGTCTGACGGACAAAATAGAATGTCGTTTTCTTTACCCAGTCCGCACCCCTATTATCTGAGTATCGTCAAAAGAACAAACTATACAATATTTTTTTACATATTTAAAGTTAGGTTAGGTAGGTTTGCTTTGTTAGTAATGATGAGCTGTCAGAAAACATGAGATTAGCTCCTACTTATTTATGACAACCTGGTATTTAAAGGCGTGAGTAGTTTACTTGAATTAATGTAAAATTAATGTTAGATAACAGATTATGAGGTAAGCTCCTACTTACTCGTATATATCACACCTTAGTACTAAATAGACAAGACACGTATATATTGAAGATATTATTATGTATGTAAGACTTTTGTTAAATTCTGGTTGATGTAAATAAATTTATTTAAAAACGTGCAATGTTTGTCTTACTGACGGTACTTTTGGAGTGATGACGAATCGGGAACATCGATTTTAAATAAAAAATCATTTGTGTTCTTAATTATGATGACGACCTGGGAAATCTGGTATGAAAAAAAAATGGTGACAAATCGGAACAGTGACGTGTCGGGCATAACTCTTCAGGGGGTCTACTCTCTAAGCAAGAAATCCGTAGTTTCGACCAAACGGTCGTTTCTTACTCTGGATTCGTTAGGGGCCTCAACTAAAATTGAATGACAACTCGATTGGCCAGTTGTCCTTATTGCCGTTTATTATTGTAATCACCATATTGTAGACACCTACAATCTGAGCAAATAAATGAATATTCTATTCCGATGTGTATTCAAAACACATGAATCTGAAAATCTTAGGGAGTTGGGTGCATTTCGAAGTATCAAGCTAGTTACGAACATACACGTATTGTCGTTGACGAACTTAGAGAGTAGACCCCTAGTCTGTTTAGCTAACTGTACCGAAATGTATTTGCATCAAAATTGGATTCGAATTCGGAAATGTATTTCTATCTAAACATGAAAAATGAGAATTGAAAAACGATGCCTTCATAACAGTCAATTTGAAATGAACGCATTTCGTGATCAACTATTCTTTTAGAAAAAGGAAATTGTGAAAAAAAATATTCGAGGCAATGTTTTCGAAAGGAAGCGTCTCGGACAAAACAAAGAGGTTCGTCATAATAGAAGAGCAGAAAGTTCCGTCAAAGAGGACCGAGCCTCGTGGGCAAAGTTGTCCTATCTCGACCAAGTTTCATCGAATCACACTTACTCGTATCTACTCTCTGTATTGATTGGAATTTAGTGCTCTGATTATTGTATGGCAATACAAAGCGTTTATTATCTCGAGGCTCGTCGTTCCATTCTGAAACATTACGAAAAATAAAAATATCTTTTCGGTTGACCCAAGGCGGTTTTCACGTCGCCGACCACATAAAACTCAAACAAATTAATAAAGGCCGAGGATCCTCGTTCTATACGAGCAACGAGAGGCATTTTCTGATGACAGAACAGTTCGGTCATATAAAAAAGAAATGTTATGAAAATAAGAACGGAGAAATTGAGATTAATGTTTGCCCTTTAATCACTCTCCAGATTTAAGAGGTGGTTAATTTTAATTACTCAAGATGGTTTAAAATGGAAACGAATACTGCTCAAGTAAAAACGTAATCTCGAAATATAAACAGATTTGGGAGCTTATCTAAACATAATCTAGACTTTTATTGAGCTAGTCAGATACATTACAATCGATAAATATTTACATATGTGTAAAGCACCAATAAAAGATTACAATGTTGTTCGCATAATATGGTATGTAACGTAATAATACACTCACAGAATATGAACACTTACAAGAAGAGTTCAATAAAAAAAGAAAAATACGTCAATAAAATTGAATCAATTCTATATACGAACAGTTCAGCTGGAAATCTTCAACTATAACTCAACTAGTGATAAAATATATGAGAACGTTCGTAAATTCTGAAAGAAAAGCCAAGTCTTTGACATTTTGATCATTATGCGTTGTCTTGAATAAAACTTTTCTTGCGTCATAATAACCAGAGTAAAACTATGAATATTTAGTGTGTAGTTGCGTTATGCAAGACACATGAATATGTTACTGCGTACGTGTTTTGGTTTTGAGATACAAAAATACTGTAAAATTTCACCTGAAATGAAGACCGTCTCGTGGGTTTATCATATCACCTTGGATCTGAGACTCATTAAAATATCACAACACCTAGGAGACTTTACTTCGAAGAAAAGTTGAAAAATTGAATGAAAACAAGCTCAAGATCGAGGCAGATTAGAAACTATGGATTGAGCGACGTTTTTTTTTAAACTTGCATATTTTATACACAAACTTGAAGATTAAAAACCTTAAGTCTTTAAACTGGCTTGGTCACTAACAATATCAATATCACGCTGAATACAAAACATAAAACCAATACTTAACATGGTATTTATCCCGTTTCTAGTTATACTAAAAAACTAAATTATAAGACCAGGGGAATAAAATGAATGGAATATATTATGTATTTTAAGTTAACATGTTTCTGGTTCAATAGCAAAATTATAATTGGGAGACTTTCGACTTTGGTTAACATAACTTTAACTATAACAGTATAAAATATGACCTCTCCCTTTTATAGTTTACCTTTTGAACTACAAAATCGGCTAACGACAACTTTGAGGGCTACATTTATAATTGGGTTGTTCGGTTACCCTAATAGGACCATTAAGGTTCCCCACAACTACATCTGAGCATATTCACGATACATCAAATTTTGTTTTTCAATTTACGAGCATTGAAGAGGAGCTCGTGGCTAAATATTAACAGCCGCATGGGTCGATCTACAAGGTTAAGCCGTGCTTGCCGAGGTTGGTCGTGGATGGGTGACCATCATTACATACCGAGTTTCCTCCGTGCCTCGGAAAGCACGTTAAGCCGTTGGTCCCGGCTGCCATTTGTAGATCTTTGACAGTCGTTACGAGTAATCAGAAGCCGTAATTCTGACATCCAGTCTTACTAAGGGGTATCGTATTACTCAGTTACTGGGTTGTGGAGGTCGGATAGGCACTCGCTTCATGTAAAATACTGATACTCAGCTGCATCCGGTTAGACTGGAAGCAGACCAACAAAGTTTGCTAAAAAGGCTAGGCAGGTGATAAATTTACGAGCATTGAAGTTATGTGAGAAATTTCACCAATATAAGAAGTGAATCATCATCATTCGACTAACATTACGACAATTAAGAGGAAGTAGCGAACTACTCAATCCAAGTTTTCCCTGTCTCATGGCAAAGTTGCAAATGACCCGTCAAAAATGATTCATAGGAAAACTAATTACGTCCAACATAAAAAAGTAACCGCAGAGATGGTCAAGTTTGCCCAACTCTCACACTATATTTTTTTTTCATACGCTACCATAAATATTAGGATGTCGACTAGATATCACCATTCTCTTGCCCTTATCAAAATTTATTTGGGCTCCGCGCAGCATGTCTTCTTCTTCCATACTTCTCTATTACTTGTCATCTCATCAGCAACCTCATTTCTTGCTATATCATCCTTCAGACAGATACGTCGTTTCTTTGGTCTTCTTCTCCTTTTAAAATATTCATACGCAAAACTTTACTCACGACATTTTCCTCATTCCTCCGCATCACACTCGCATCACGAGTGTATAACGTGAGGTCGACACACGGAAGAGCGATTAACGCTTGTGCGACAAAACTGTACTGCGACTCACTATAGGTCGAATGCACGCTTGTGCGACAAACTGAAGATCGACATCACGGTGGTCCGACGTGAATCTAGTGATAACTAAATCAAAGTCAGCTTATTTGAGAGAGCACATAATTATCAAGTTATGCCTATACCAAGACAACCGATTACCACACAACTTTTTAGTCACAGTCGTATTTTATTCATTCGCGTAACACCTCTGTGGATGTTGTCTACATACACAAATATTGAAGAAACACGTATGAATGTGAGTATATTGATGCTAAACCCCTGCTCCTCGAGGATAATAAACGACCCCTGGATCATTGGGATCCGTACGTGGATACGTGCTGCCGTAGCATAACGTGTGGATTCACATGTAAGTGAGAGATATAACTTGATGATAGTCTGGGTGTAGTTTCAGTGTGTTTTGAGACGCGTGATTTGCATTATACCTGTCTTTTTCTCAAAAGCTTTTTCTTATTTTGAAAATAATGTATCGGTTAAAGCCGGTTATTCTAAGTAAGCGTTATGTTTAGCGCAAATAAATGTACAAAAACTTGTAAGAGATTGTTTTTCACAATTCAGTTAGTACTACACAGCAGAAATTTCGCTGAACTTTACGGGCCGGTATAGCATAAATATTTTACAACCAATCCAAAACATAAAACTGAATATGATGAATTTTTGAAAAAGGAAACAACAAGTCCTATTCCGTATACACACACACAGTAGATAATTTCCAAATAGAGATACTTTAAACAAGTGAGTCTGAGAACAAACTTACATGTCTACAAGACTAACCAAGGAGGTCCTAAACTCTATTAATACCTCCGCAGAAACTCACGTGTAAGATAATCTCCATTAACGACATGACCTCAACTTTACACTGCAATATGGGATCTAACCCTGCGGCTGCCGACCCAACTAATCAAGCGTGCATCAAGTTAACTAAGTTTGCGTTGAATATTAAATACATCGTGTACCTCCCTTGACAATGACTTCTGAATCTAACACAACACACCGTTTTCTTTGGAGAATAGCTGGTTTAATTATTTTGGAAATTTAAATATTAGCACGTTCTTGGTTTACATTGTTTGGTGTCGAATGGAGTGTTTTGTTTTACATATGGCTTCTAAATTACTCCGTCATTAAATCTATATATGTAAAAGAAAGTCGTGTTAGTAACACTATTTATAACTCAAGAACGGCTGAACCGATTTGGCTGAAAATTGGTGGGAAGGTAGTATAGAACCAGGAGACGGACATAGGATACATATACATAGGACACGGTAGGGTAGGGTAGGTAGGTAGGTAGGTAGGGTAAGGTAGGGTAGGTAGGTAGGGTAGGGTAGGGTAGGGAAGGGTAGGGTAGGGTAGGTAGGTAGGTTGGTAGGTAGGGTAGGAAGGGTAGCGAAGGGTAGGGTAGGTAGGCATGTAGGTAGGATAGGGTAGGTAGATAGGAAAAAGTGCATTGCAACGCATGCTGGGTACAGCTAGTTGGTAATAAAAGAGGACAAAAAAACCGGCCAAGTTCGAGATAGGTTCCGTAACTTCCATAACACCGTATAATATTAAACACAAACACCACACTCCTGCTATGGAGACGCCCTTTAGTTTTTTATTTTGGATATTTCTTGCTATAGCCTAATAATAATACTCTGTACATTTGAAAAGTGTACCTGTATGTTACAACTGTTCAAAAGAAACAGTCCTGTGACAGACGGACGGACAGCGGGGTCTTAGTAATAGAGTCCTGCTAGCACACTTGCCCTTAAATAATTTATACAAGGTGTTGTTTTGCTTCCTCGTCAAATTCAGGAGGTTGTCACAAAAGACATAAATAATCAATTTAAATTACGATACCTAGTTAGTTAATTATAAACGCAGTTTTTCTTTTTGGTTATTTAAGTTTGTAAGTATTACAGAATAACCCCCTTAACGTGGTTTATGGAATAAGAAGTTATCGAACAAATGTTTAAGATTGTTTGTATGTGTGAAAACGCGGTTATAGGGCGAGGATCAGACAGGCCGCTTTTAAAACACGGGTGCTTCAAACTTACCCATTTAGACCTACCCATTTTATTATTGATTTAGGTCGAGAATCATTAGCATAATTAGGTACCTCCTTGAATTTGACGAGGATGCAAAACAACACCTTGTATGTAGCAAACTGTAAATATTTGTACCTATGTATTTCTACTCAGATACAGATCATTAACATTATCTCTGACTGAAATCAATTCCATTTCAATATAATAATTTCCAATCGAAGATCTGCGATAGTAGTACAGCAAGAATCGAAGCATATTCTAGTTCTGGATTGGCTCGACAGTTATAGAAGTCGGTTGAAACAAGTGGGTTATTGCGTCGCTTGAAGGCAATGACCTAGAAACCTGGTACTATTTATGTGTAAACCTAATATTAGGTACAGCTGCATGAGTTTCATGGGTAAATAGGCCCACATCGATCGTTCAGGCTCATTTGACAATCAGGTAGTTAAAATCCCAACATGTAGGCGTTACTGGTCAGACTATTGGATTTTAGACTTACTATTTAGAAGGTAATTCCATCTGTAGTGAAGATCATAGTAAGAATATTGAGCTTCTATACAGCCGTAACCAATGATTGAAAATGGATTCCAAAACATTTGGAGATAACCTAACCTTTGTCCTTATATGACCAACTAGCTGTGCCCGTGACTTTGTCCGCGTGGAATAAGATTTTTTCTAAAATAGTAGTAGCCTTAGTTACTCCTTATTACATCAGCTATCTGCCAGTGAAAGTCCCGTCAAAATCGGTCCAGCCGTTCCAGAGATTAGCCGGAACGAACAGACCGACCGACAGACAGACAAAAATTGTAAAAAAAATATTTTGGTATATGTACCGCATATACATTCATATGCATATAGTAAAAATGTTATTTTAATATTATTGGTTATTTTAATATTACATGCAGACACTTGAAATTTATTTATTTGTATGTAGTATAGATTTCCATGCCAACTCGAAATATGAAGAAGATTCTGAACTCGTCATATTCGTCGAAATAGTCAGTAGCCATTGACTGCGAGTGACTCAAAAGGGAACGTAGGGGAAATCTATCAAGGTTAGCTTTTCCCCGCGACTTTTCCCGCGTAAATGTTGGAAGACACGAAAACTTACTGCTGATATTAAAAGAATTTTATGTCCTAACCTAAGTCATACTATACCAGTGTCCCAATTTGATCAAAATCTGTTCAGGAATTAAGACGAAAACAGTGAAGACAGAGAGAGTGTAACACCTACACAGTCATACTATTTGTAAGAATTCATTTATTGATGTCTAAAACTCTAAACCAAAGATAATGATGAGAATCCTACTAATATTATAAATGCGAAAGTTTGTGAGGATGGATAGATGGATGGATGGATGGATGTTTGTTACTCTTTCACGCAAAAAGTACTGAATGGATTTGGATGAAATTTGGCACACGGGTAGTTTATAACCTGGATTAACATAGAATACTTTTTATCCCGATAGTATGTTCCCGTGGGACAATTATCGAACTCCACGCGGGCGACGCCGCAGGCTTAAGCTAGTCAAATATATTTGCGTGAAGGGAATGTACCTACCTGCACAACGTGTCAATCTATAAACATAGACAGTACTATGTTACATATACAGATCATTATACCGCCATTAGGTACCATTATAATAAGCGTGATATATTAAATTAACGTAAATGGAATTTAAATTGAATTGCATTAGTCCACGTCTTTGTATCATCGTCTATAATAATAATAATATAATCGATAATGGAATCACTCGCTTTCAATCCCCTTTTGTAATTTTAATGAACGTTGGAATAATCAGTTTTCTATGAAAACATTTTTCTATATAAGAATAACTTTTCTATTTAACTATCAGCGTTGAAATGGAGTTAATTTTTGCCCCAATCTGTTTCACACATTAGAAATAATATAGCTTTCTATCATACTTAATATCCTAAATCCTACTAATATTATAAATGCGAAAGTTTGTGAGGATGGATGGATGGATGTTTGTTACTCTTTCACGCAAAAACTACTGAATGGATTTGGATGAAATTTGGCACACGGGTAGTTTATAACCTGGATTAACACATAGGATACTTTTTATCCCGATAGTATGCTCCCGTGGGACATTTATCGAACTCCACGCGGGCGACGCCGCGGGCATAAGCTAGTAGTAAATAACTTATTAGAATTTTTTAGCAGGTTGTTGAATTTTAATTATATTTTATAAGAATAGCTACTCTAAATGATGGTGAAAGCCAATTTTGAACTTTATTATCAAATTACGAAAAGCAAGTTTAACTTATAATATGTAGCACGAACGGTGATTATTATGTAGCATTCTAAAACGTAAGAGGATTATTTTTAAAGATATAATTTAAAGTAAAATAAATAACCTTAAAACTTTTTTGTTGAAATCCATTATAGATGATATAAAGACGTTTCAGCATATGAAGAGCGTTTACAGCTTACGGCATTTTGGTTCAAAATTTCAAGTGCTTATTTTCCGAAATGACTGAACCGATTTCAGTGAAACTTAATACGCATAAGCAAGATACATAGGTCTAAAAATTTATTAAAAAAAAAACATTTTCCAAATGTCTTTTTAAAAAAAGATGAAAAGATAATAAATTTCTGTTTCTATCTGATAATGTATAATCGGTCCAATTTGGCTGTAACACTATTTTTGGAAAATGTTTTTAGTAATTTTTTAGACCTATGTATCCTGCTTATTCGTATGAAGTTTCATTAAAATCGGTTCAGTCATTTCGGAGAATAAGGACTTGAAAAATTGTATGAAATGGCGTAAGACGTAAACGCTCTTAAGAAGCATAAACCTACATATCATAAGAAAACTCACAACATTGATAGTAAGGTATTGAGATTGAGCAGATATTGAAGAAAAGTTATTTCATTTCTTTTGAAAGATGCAAATATTGATATCCAAGTTGCTCTTGGCAGATTCCAGTCGCTAGAATGTAAAGCGGAAACCTAAGTCGATTGCATTTGTAGGTAGAAGTAACATACGTAGAACAAAATACGACTCAAATATACATTATTTTAGGGGTATGAGGAACAGGGTGGAAAGTTCCTCGATACTCCATAGAAAAGGGAGGATCCTCCGACCAGACAGGTGTTATGTCTGGTGGGCGACTGCCCGATAGTTGTTATCGGGTTTCTCTATATATACTGAAGTCGATGTAAACTTTGCTTGCAACTTGTAGGAAATTGATGTTAGTTCCTCCGTCGCATCATAGATGGCGCTGTAGTACTTTTTGTAGTATGTTGCTTTTTGTGGTCGCTACATTATAAAGAAAATCTAGAGCCTGAAAAACTGCTTTCCGACGAATTTAGTCCCAAACAACAGTATCCCGAAAGAAGACAATGAAATAGTAATAGTTAGAAAGACGACAAATAACTAGAGATAGCATATATTTATATTATTTAGTTTATCACGAGGAAGCCCGATTGTTACTGGCGGTAACGCAGTGATTTAGTCACTGGTTGCTTCAAACCTATTCACTTCATTTTTTTTTACAAAATTTTCAACTTTACTGTTAAGCAATTAGGTTCAAGGTTGATTCAGAAATTATTACAGTTTTGGGTAGCTTGATGTACTGGCGTCTGTACATACGGCAAGTTTGATTCCGGCGTCAAAGAAATATTTGTCGCAATAATAAAATAAAATAAAATCGTAATATTTTTTCTTATTATAGAGATGAGTTTGCTTTGTCTCTAGTCTAGGTCAGATGACAGAGACAACGTCATTATTTCTAAGTACTCCGAAATAAAGAAAATGCAGATGGCAAAATAGAAAATTATTAAAGTTTTGGATAAGTAGGTACAAAATCAAAAAATCAAAATCAAAAGTCATTTATTCAAACTAGGCTGAGAATCAGCACTTTTTGAACGTCAATATTACAAGAGACAGTCCCCCAAAACGCCCGCCCTTCGCCACTTCCTAGTGTTTTAGCTGGGAAGAAGAAGTGGCGGAACAAACACCCCAGCAACACATCTGTCTGTTAGGTTAGAAGACCCAGATTCTATACAAAAGTGTTCAAGTTTATATAAACAAGGAATCCATTATATCAAATTAATGTCACATGTCAGCTAGCACACACCAATAATAATAATAAAAAAAAATATACTCAAGAATAAATAAAGCCTCCAGACATAAAGGGCGTGCCCGCTTACACGTGCATAGACGAATAAAATAAAAATAAAGTAAAATAAAATAAAAAATAAAGTTAAAAAAAAATCTACGCGTGAGGTTATATAATACCAGTAAGCTAATTTGGAGAAAGAAAAAAACATAAACAAATTTTTCGACTAGTAAAATGAAACCTTACACGATTGGTTACTTTCGAGATCACTAAAAGTAAGTCTTCTTATTATATTCGTTTTCTGCGGGAATCGACATTAAACATTTTATAATGAAAATTCCAAAATCAATTGATTAACTTTATTGAACTGCAATCCCTGACACGCGAACGGACAGACATACGTCCAATGCCAAATTATAAAGACGGTTCTCTGAATACTGAATAATACGGTGAATACTAATTACCTTTCTCATTACAATAATGCCAATACATCATTTCATTTCTGAAACCTACTGATTTCTACTCTTTGCGGCTTTTTATGACGGTTTGTAAGAAGAGTTTCCACATATTTCATTGATATATCCGACTAATATTATAAACGCGAAAGTTTGTAAGTATGGATGGATGGATGTTTGTTACCCTTTCAAGCGAAAACTACTGAACGGATATGGATGAAATTTGGCACAGGGGTAGTTTATAACCTGGATTAATTTTTTATCTCGATGATGAACTCTCTCGTGATTGAACTCCATGCGTGCGAAGCCGCGGGCATAGGCTAGTTTATTATGAGCGTAATTTTTCTGTGCCCGCATGCGCGCATTAAGTGCAGTCTTCCTTTATCGTCTGGTTAGTAGGTACCTAACCTAGTGTAAGAGTTTTTATGCCACCCATGGGCCTCCGACTTGGTTTTACATGCCGTCGAAAAATATCTCTCAGGCATGCTTGTTCCCACACGATGTTTTCCTTCACCGGAGCAAGTGATAATTATACTGATGACTTCGCAGTCTGATGATCACACCATAAGACTATCATAGAGCGGTTGCAACTACATGATTTGATACAGCACCCAAACTGTCTTACGTTAATTTTAAAAGTATTTTGAAGAAATTCAATGCAATATTCGTAATCGTAACTCAAAGAATAGTTTAAATTTTCAAAATGGGTATTAGGATTGTGAGTGTTTCAGAATTACCTAAAGAAATTTCAAATTCAAAAAACTAATTTCTGTTGGAAAACTGCTGCAATTCCGGGACTTTCATGAAAACGTTTCATGTTATGCAGTGATCGATGATGCAACGTTTTCATGGTCCCAGAATCGGGTGATCAAATCTGAAATCATTATTTCGAAATTCATCGAAGGTATCCGCAAGTTATGATTACTGGCGTACATAATTATACAAGGTGTAAATCACCTCATCACGAACCCGTCAACCAAGCATTCTGTACATGAAACTAAGTAGCTTTACGCAAAAATTATTGCTGGGAAACGACTTTTTTTTGGGGGGTGTAAAATCATGTTTTGTGGTAGACCTCAATGTAACGCACTCAAAACATTGTGCTGATGGACGGATTGAATAGTACGGGGTTCGTGGAGGTGTTTAAAGTAAAAATCTTACATTAAAAACTTGTATTTAAAAAAATACTTGTCAAAAAGTTGGAACTTTGACTCCTAATATCTCCGTAACTAGAAGGTTCCCAGGTATGGTGTAGAACAAAAAAATGATCGCAATGACAGGGAAAACCAGTGCCTTTCGGCTTCGTTAAGAGGTGTTTTACACCCTTTATTTGTCTGTTACAGCAAGCGAAAGTCTCAAAGATCCACACTACATAATCATCAAGTTTTTATAACACCCATGTAGCCTATTTTCTTGCCTACAACAATAACTTGAAGTAATTTAAATGAAAACACCTGACAAGTTTGCTCTTTTCCGAATACCAATATTCAACAATTCCAGAAATAAATTGAAACTGGAACAACAGAACAGCACGCCTGTTATCCCCGAAGGGTAGGTAGAGTAGTACCTACCTAATAGTACACCGACATTTCGCCAGTTATGTATGCGCCTATTGCCATCATACGGGCACAAATCCATACTGCGTGGCTGCTACTGAGAAATTACTGATGGTACAACCCAATAACACTTTGCCCAGCCTGGGAATTGAACCCAGGGCCTCATGCTCAGCAGTTGACCAATAGTCATTTATTCAAACTAGGCTGATAATCAGCACTTTTTGAACGTCAAAATTACAAGAGACAGTCGCCCTTCCACCTAAATTTTAAATATGTTATTTGAGCTAGACGCGCGAGTGTGGTGTCCACGGCTTCGCGCGGGCTAGCTAACTACGAAATAGAAAGGGGTGAGTGCCGAACAAAAATGTTGGGTTTTGGTCAAAAAAACAGTTTTTGTTATCCACCCAACCTGGAGTCCGGGACACGAAACGGGCACCGGAACACAGGGATGGTGGGTGAGTACTATTGTAACTATAAACGATTGTAATTTTACCTTACCAACGCGGTAGCCCATTTTTTTTGCGTACCACAATAATTTGTAACAATTCAACTAAAAACACCTGACAAGTTCAACTATTCAAGAAAGAAGAGAAGAGATGATGAACTTTCTATAAAAAATACCGAATTGGTTACGAATACATATTTCAAAAAACATTGTATGCACATTGGCTCCATCCTCCATCCCCGAATATCGTCCGATATTAAGCAACAATATCAGCCGAACACGCTTTTTGATAACCAATTTATACAAAGTGCTTACGGCTCACTATTACGATTCCTTCGATAAAAAGTATTATATATTCCCTTGTTGGGTTAAAGTTACACATATATTATTTACGGAACCGATTTCATGAGAAAATGTTGTGTATTATAAATAAATAATGCCTTATTAATAATGCTTTGGGATCGAAAAGTAGTTTTAGTTTTATGGGACCGAAAGGCTTTCGAAAATGTTTGTTTAATATTAGAACATGTCCTTAAAAGTTTATGTGTATTATTATTGGAACCATGACTTAACTTTTTTCTAACTTGTGGTTATAGAAAAAAATGATTAAGAGAGATTTTAGCAGTAAATAAAAATGTATGAAAAAAAAACATATTTCTTCTGAAACCATGGTTTCAGGAGAAATATGTTTTTTTTTGTTGCAATGAAGATTTTCTACAATCTAAACGGATTGCCATATCTTTGCTGTAACAGCAACGCCTTATCTTGGTGGCCTATAAAAAGCAAGGGAATTTTATGAGACATGCTCTCAATGTGATTGTGTCCTTAACATTTCAAGAACTTTCACAATCTACTATATTTTATTCGAAGTATAAACCGATATCTTAGTCAGGTTTTTGTATGTAGAAAAAGACGAGCACCAGGTGTGTGCGAAAAAAGAGCTACAAAGTGTATGAAAAAATATCCTGGAGGAAAATACAGATACAGCTTTCCTGCTTTCCTGCTTAAATTTGTATTCAAGCCATACATGTGTGGAGTTTGTTTCCAAGAAAATTGCCCACTGATAATAACAATGCGAAAATAAATTTCGCTTCTTATAGACTGCCTCGAAAAAGGTTGCCAAAATCGAATATTTAATTCTGTATTGTTTATTCATTTATTAATAACAATTGGTTAACTGTTACGATGGCTGGTATTAGGACGTCATTGGGGTCTTGACGTCACATAATTGCGGTTTGTTTGCGGTGTTAGGGACCGATTTGGGGACATTATTGGGGTACCGACGGCATTGGTTCCAAAATATAATTTTAAGGGTAACGTAGTAAGCTATTTTGGGGAGTAACGGGTTTCAAATCAGTGTTCGCTGTGTTTTGTAAGCATTTTAATTATACCATTACCGTGAGTAGCGAGCGTGAATAAGTAGAGTTTGGAATTAAATGGCATCTGTTTTACGTGAATTTATTTCTTAATGAACCTCTTTTGAGCTAAATATGATTAGAGTAGTAAAATTCTTGTAGATTTTATTAAAAGAAAATATAATGTTGAACAATAATATCATACTTCATTACTTTTTATGTGCCTCTTAAACAGTTGCACAATGTGGATTACCTCGTTCTTTCCAGACAAGGTTTTTAAAGCTTTCGTATTTAGTCTTGAAAAGTTTTTATACGTTAAACCACGGTGTTAAAAGCATCGTTATATTCTTTCGCCTATAGTTTGTGCATTGTGAATAAGATTGAAGAGTTCGCAAAAGTTTAAATTGACATAGTTGTTCGACTTCCAGTTTAAAGTGACTCGGCCAAAGTTGTACTAAACAAAGTATATTTGGAAAATTCCATGGTTAACAATTTGTTCGCAATATATTATTTTGTTGGTAGATAATATAATATTAAATTTTGATGTAGGAATAAAGTGCAATTGTGCATGGCGTTGAGAAAAATATTGCGAAATACTTACGTGTTGTGTTTGTAGATATTTTCTATGGTAGTTTTAAAACTTTTTTTTATAGTTAGGTTTCAAACTATGTTTTGGTAGTGAGTTACTATTGTTTAGAGTAACTTAATAATTTGTATTTTTGTAGTGCTTAAAATAACAAAACTAATCAATAACCAAAACAAACTATTTACCTACATTACATAAGACGAATTTTCATTCAACAAACAACTTTTGAGACTTCGCGAAACTTTTACGAACTTGAAAAGTTTTTCAACTTTGCAGAAAGTATTTCCTACTTAAGTCCGGTCGACAGAAAGTACTTTCGGCGTAATTATTCACTAGAAGACGACATGTGTTCAAGTTAGGCAGAGGTGCATTTGGTTCGCGTCCGCATAGCACTGAGGTATCGCGGCGACTGCTTTATTGTCCAGAGACGTTGCCGACAACGTCAGTCAAGCATTTCTTCGGCAGTCCCACCGCGCATGCGTCACTAAGTCCCGCCTCCTACAAAAGTTTTGTAGGAGGCATAGAGAAAAGCATACGATCTTTTTTGTGAAAACTTTTCTTTCTATTTCCCCTTTTAAACAAAAGGGATATTAAAAAGTTATAATTAATTGCTTTCATGTTTAAGCGGTTTCGTTGATGACAAGATAAAAGTATAATGTGATCGGTTAAACAACGTTGACGTTTTAATTAATTATTCGATTATGTTTGTGATGAGCAGTGTTGTTCTGATGGAATAAATAAGATTTAATGATGCGTAATGAGTTATCGGTAATGAAAGTAGATGACCTTTCTGAATACATGATTTGAACTATACAGATGAACTACATTAGAAGAATATTTCTCTTTGTTCGTCAAGGGGTAGACAGTGGCGTTCAATCATTTCATCGGTGGTTATTTCATTTACTTTTTGCCACGAGCCGGGAACAAATCAAGATTCCAGTATGAGATTTGTTTAGCAGGCACAATACTTTTATACATACATATATGCCTGAAACACAGGTTTAAATAAACCTAGTTCGGGCAGGTCGCCACCAAAAATCTGAATTGAACTATCATTACTTGCAACTTTTAAATAAAGGGTGTAAAACACCTCTTAACGAAGCCGAAAGGCACTGGTTCTCCCTGTCCTTGCGATCATTTTTTTGTTCTACACTATACCTGGGAACCTTCTAGTTACGGAGATATTAGGGGTCAAAGTTACAACTTTTTGGGAAGTATTTTTTTAAATACAAGTTTTTAATGTAAGATTTTTATATTAAACACCTCCACGACCCCCGTGCTATTCAATCCGTCCATCAGCACAATGTTTATCATTATTTTTATATATATTTGTAGTGTTGCTATATGTTATCACCCTAGTAATGTTTATTTTATTTTCTTATTTACGTCATCAAATATTTATGCTGTCTTGGCTTCCGTTCGTTATTTCACAGATGACCACTGAAAACCAGCGCTGTGCTGTGGGTCCTCCCATGGCACAGCATCATGCTGAGTGGTAACTTGCTTGTCGCAGTCACGACGTGCAAGCAGTAAATATTTTGGTTCCGTCCTGTTTGTACTTTCAATATTATTTTTCTTGCACTATACCTATGTTTATTGTTTTATTTTATTTTTTCGTCTGTGTGTTGCACGTCACATGACGTTCATAGAAAATGACAAAAAATTATAGAAAAATAGAAACAAACAAAATAAAAAAGGATAAAAGTGAAACACTTTATCCCTACTCCGCCGAGCGTCACGCGACATGCAACACACAGACGAAAAAGTTTGAGACGATGTAATAAAAGTTTCACTTTAAAACTATAAAAAGAAATAATAATATTCAATATTATAGAAAGAAAGAAAAAAAAATTATTTGTCGCAAAGACATCCTTGTGACAAATAAATATTTTTTTCTTTCTTTCTTTCTTATTGACAATTAACATCATAACATCACGCCTAAAATCCCCGAAAGATTAGGCAGAAGTGTACCCTTAGTGCACTCACATTACGCTAGATAAGTTTAACTAAGAAAACATGAAAATGTAAGCCTACTGATCCCAAGGTCAGCCGTCATGCAAACGACCGCTATAAGTACGAGAACATTCGATTTCCACTAACTACTCATTAAACGCGTGGGTTCTATCAATGGTCGGCGATAAACAAAACAAACATAAACAAAACTCTAATATAATGATGCCAGGACAGGTCTTACATTCGGCACTGTAATTAGCTAAATGCTTACCTTATGTGGTGTCATATAATGGAGTGATTATACATTACCATTTATATTATATATTGTATTGATGAAAAGACATGTCACTTTGATACATACAAGGTGTTGTTTTGCATCCTCTTCAAAATTCGGGAGGTTGTCACAAAAGACATAAATAATCAATTTATATTACGGTACCTAGTTAATTATTAAAAAACGCAGATTTTTTGGTTGTTTGAGTTTGTCAGTATTTCAGAATAACCCCTTATACGTGGTTTAGGGAATAAGAAATGATCGAATAAACGATTGAGATTGTTTGTTTTTTTTTTTATGTTTGGCATCTCGCAGTTCAGTTCAGCCTCTGAGGCTGGCTTCTGCTTAACCGGTTTAATCCTGTGGATGCCTAGAATTTAAGGCCTCCAGCCAGGGCAGCAAAATCATCTGTATTAAGCGACAACTCGCTAAGGGCACCCCTTGCGGGGTACGGGCCTCGGCTTAGGGTATTGCTAGGGGAGGGCAGCAGCCTTTTCCTAACTCTGTTGGGGTGGGCTTCGAATCTGATCGGATGCAGTGAATTGAATAAGAGGGTTTTACATGCAGTGGCTGCCTATCTTACCTTTATAAACCAGTTGGTACTGGGTGATAAGATACCTCTGGTGGGACTAGCTGTCAGTTTCGGGTCACTGACAACCTAGATCTACAATTAATGACTGTCTTGATATGTACTAATTAGTAACCCATCCATGGACCGACTTTGGCAAGCGCTACTTAACCTTGAAGATCTACCCGTGTGGTTTTTTAGGGTTCCGTAGCGAAATGGCAAAAAAAGTCAACCCTTATAAATTCATCATGTGTGTCTGTCTCTATCCGTCCGTATGTCACAGCATTTTATTCCTAAACTATTAAGACTACACAGTTTAAACTTCGTAGGTAGTTGGATTCTGTGAATTTATTTACGATTTTATAGAAAAACTTAAAAAAGGGGGCTCCCCATACATGGAACAGAAACTAAAAAAACTTTTTCTTCAAACCTTTATTTGACCTCTATAGTAGGTCTTTAAAAATGACATTGATAAAATGTAGAACGTAAAAAAACTTTCAACAAATTGGATTGAATAAGGGGATGGGACTTTTTCATCAAACTGCAGCAGTAACTTTGTTTTTCATTAACATACTATGAAAAACAAATTTAGTTTTGCGGTTGAATGTACAATCCTACATAATGAATGAGTATTCAAAACATTTTTATGAATATAATAGAAGTAAGCATATTACATCGAATTTCGGCAAAATAAATGTGAAATTTGTTCATAACCATGAGTACGAAATACCCTCCTTGAAGTCGATCCCTCTCGTGCCTGTCGACTCCATTCATAAAATACAAAAGTGATACTGCGGATTACGTTGCTGAGTAGGACACGAGATTAAACTCCTATTAAGACACATAACATTCCCACAACAATTTCAGAAGCCCGTCTCGAATCAAAACAGCAAGAAAATAAAAAAACCTAACCCCCAAGTTAACACTGCTCACTAAACTACCCTCATTCGTTAACCCCCCGAGCACCTTCAAACGTTTGTTAGCCAACATTATTGCAGAGTTAACCCTTCTCCCGCCTCCGCAGTCCGCACGGGCTGTAAATGTTGAACAACGATACCAAATCGTGAGTTGTAAAGTGTTTACAAATAGATATAAAGGCAACAATGACCCCGACTGCGACGGGTTAATATTTGCAGTTACACCGTTTTATTTTTGGGTTACCAAGAGATTTTTTGTGCTGGGGACTTTCTTCTTGCGATTTAGAATTTTATGCAGAAGAGTGTTTTATACACGGTGTTGTTTTGCATCCTCGTCAAATTCAAGGAGGTAACTATGCTAATGATTCTCGTCCCGAATCAATAATAAAATGGGTAGGTAATTTTTCTTTTTTTTCTTTTTTACGGAATTCGGTAAGTGTGAACCACCCGTGTTTTAAATGCGGCCCGTCTGGTTCTTGTCTTATAACTTCGCTTACACACACAAACAATCTCAAACGGTTATTTGATAATTTCCTAGTCCCTAAACCACGTTAAGGGGGTTATTCTGAAATACTGACAAACATAAACAACCAAAAAAATCAGCGATTATTAATAATTAACTAGGTACCGTAATTTTAATTGATTATTTATGTCTTTCCTGACCACCTCCTGAAATTTGACGAGGTTACAAAACAACACCTTGTATTTGGGAAAAGATCCAAAGTGTGGTTTTCTGAAAATAATATGCTTTCTGGATAACTTCTGACGATACTGCAGCCGATTTCTTGTGACCGCGAATCAGTAGAGTATAAGTAAATATGATATGCCTTATTTAGGTCATTTATTCAGTTATACAACAGATATAGCTGAAAAAAAGAAAACAGAAGCTCTATACAACTACGTACTATCAGCTTGATGAAAAACTGCCGAAAAACTTATATGAATTTTATTCTGTTCAAAGTCGCTTTAGAACTGCAAAATGATTTGAAAGCGACTACCTCTAGTCAAGGCCCTACATTTCGAGATTTTGGTATTTAGTTTACAGCATTCAATAATGGCAGAAAACTATCCTACTATAAAAGAATAAGAACACGAAACTATCAAATCTGTTCGTAAAATAAAGTGACAGAACATTATTTTTACAACAGCTGTGAAACAGAGCTGTCAAAAATAAAACCGAAACACGCCTGAAATATTTGCATTGTATATTTGTTGGTTACAAAACGAATTTTGTTTATAGATTAACAGGAATGTGAAAGCGTTAGCTCAGGAAATAGCCAGCGCCGGACAAAGCAATCGGAAATGTTTTTCCTGTTTTCCGAAGTGAAATGCTGACTAAATCTCATTTCACACTATTTAGTCATTTTCATCTAGATGTATTTTATTGATTGCTTTCTCGTGCGTGTATCAACTGCTTCGGTGAAGGAAAACATCCTGATGAAAGCAAACCAGCATGCCTGAGAGATATTTCTCGACGGTATGTAAAGCCAAGTCAGAGGTCCATGGACGGCAAAGCGGCAAAACGGCAAAGCGGGCTGCGCTGGATGGGTCGCGAATGTCAAGCGTAGCAGTTCTCGTGGCCCATCCACTAAGGCGACAATACCTAGGCTCACGGTGGTGTTTTTTAGTGGGTGCAAGCCCCACATAACCAAACCGTCTCCCCGGACGGCGCGGTATGCGTTAGGCATTTTTAAACACTTAATAAAAAAAAAAAGTTTACCCCACGAAAATATAATTAAAAAGTCAATCGCTTATTTTTTTATTTATATAACACTAGCTGTGCCCGCGACTTCGTCCGCGCGGAATATACCAAAATTTAGTTGTTTTTTCGTTTTTGCGTTTTTTTTAATTAATATAGTATTTTTCTAAATTAGAAGTAGCCTAAGTTCCTCCTAATATTTAGTGAAAAGCGGTTATTTTAGCATAACAAACAGACACTTCAATTTTATTTATTTGTATCGAGTAATTTACAAAGTTACTACATAGGACTGATTCTTTTTAAATTTACCATTTTTTTATTGCAATGTTCACGTGAGTATGAAAGTTTCGGTAGCCTTTTTCGGCTCCTTGCATACTTTTGTGTTTTATTACGTGGATACTGGAAACATACCTCATGAAGATACAGGAGGACTTCCAAAAACGCACATAAATATCCAACAAAACTACCTCTTTGAAATGCACAAACTTCGCTACAATACCTTCTGCATCGATGCGCTTTGATGTTGTTTTGGTGCTTCGACACACGATGTGTGGTATTTTTTGATTTTTCTCTCTCAGTTTCGTTCATCAATGACATGTCACAAACATTTGCATGCTTTACTTTAATCTCGTATGAGCTCGAAGCTAAGTAATGGCAGCCGCACGGGTCGATCTTCATGGTTAAGCAGCGCTTTTCAAGGTCACTCCGTGGATGGGTGGCCATCCATTAAATACCGAGTTTCCTAAGCCGTTGGTCCCGAGTGTCATGTGTAGATCTTTGGCAGTCATTACAGGTATAAGGTATCCTATTATCCAGTACTAACTGGGTTGCGGAGGTCAGATAGGCAGTCGCTCCATGTACTGTCACTGGTATTCAGCTGCATACATTTAGACTGAAAGCCGACCCCAACAAATTTTGATAAATGCTATGACGATTTTGAGGTAATTTAATCCATATTATTTTTGCGGCAGCTTGGTCGCACTACTTGTAGAGAGTGAAATGGCTTGTGCACAAGTACTAGCCTCCTTTATAACGAGCTTGCATGTTTTTATTGCCCAGCAGCAGTTTATGTATGTCCACTAAAAACATTTATCTGAGATTTTGTTGCTCTAAAATATTTTACACCTGTCCAAGCTAACATTTTAAAGAGTGGCTATTTAGTCCCCTGCATCCATCAAGAACATGATTCTACCCGACATACTACACATACGACGGGCCTCGTGGCTAAAACATATCAGTAGTAGCTGCTGATATGTTTTAGCCACGAGCCTCTTCTAACCTAAGGTTCCTTGAAAACCTCTTCAAGGATCCTTAGGTTAAGCAACGTTTGCCGAGGTCGGTCCGTGGATTGGATCCATTATATACTGGTATCTCGCCGTGCAGTGGCTCCATGCAATGGTATTGATCTGCATCCGGTTCGACTGGAAGCCGACACCATCATAGTTAGGAGAAAGGCTAAGCAGATAGTGGGTAGAATTAGCCCCTTGACGAATGCAGGTGGCAAAATTTCCACCCTTTGTTTCAAAACTGCTAATGTACTGGTATTTACTCTAATCAGCAATTTAATTTTCAAATAACACATAAACCTGCTCAAACTCCCATAATGTTTCCTAAAATAATATCCGTTTTGTCCGCCGCCATCTTGATAACAACTTAAAATGGCCGCCGAACGTAGCTTTGTGACCACAATGTATTGTCCATAATATTTAATGTTATACTTTTTGGCCGACCTCCATATTTCTAATATCGTTGAGCCGAGCTAGACTTTTATAGGTAAAATGAAAATATTTTGTTCTATAATATTTTTTCGTGTAAACACAAATAATAATAAGATTTTTTGTCTTCAGCTATGAGACATAGTTTTAGTTATGACAAACATGTAAATAAAAAAAAAGTTCCGCAACTTCTAGCTAAATTAAAATCTCATATCGTCGTTAAGAATACTAACAGAGGAACTGGGATCCACTTCCGAGGCCAAAAACAGGAAAACTGCAATTACTTGTACTAACTACGGAACCCTTCACTTTGCGTAGACCGACACGCAATGAATCTACATTTATCGCATAGTTCCACTTTAACACAGTACCTAAGGACTTTGAAACATGATTGCAATAAACATAGTAGTAATCTGATAACTAGTCATACACGTAAAAATGGAATAAATTGTCGACACGTTAATTTGATTTTTAAATCGAATATGCTATGATTCCCATTTGTAATATTTCATATAATGTCACTACGTTCCAATTGACAGATTTCTAATAAACGAGACAGACCGTGACGTATATTGCCAACATAACGACAATGAAATGCGGCTGTTCTTATTTCAAATACATCTGGAAAGAGGCTCATTAGAATATTTTAATTTTAATGTTGGCTCTACAGAATCGTAAAATATGCTAGGACGACATTTGTTGACAGATGTTATTAACGACATTTGTTGACAGATGTTATTAACGACATTTATTTTTATTTTTAATTGATTATGAGTAAAAATATAAGTATCGTACTGACTCTCTCTCGAGAGAGAGATGAGTGGCATGGTATACAATTTTCTGAATAAAGTCGGTAAATATTTTTCAGAAACGTTTCATCACCTGATCATTCTTTTAGGGTTCCGACGGAAAAATCCTGTGAACCCTTATTGTATTTCTGCCTTGGATTGCCTCGTCTAGTGGCTGCAATCGCTACTACTTTTTGGGTTCTTCCATCAGTGAGTTAAGGGTAACAGCAGAAGTCTGGATTTGACCGTTGGTCCTGTACTTGCTCTCTCCTGTTGGAGTCGGATTGCCTTGTCAGATAAAGAAAGTAAGGGAGAGAAAGAGGGCACCTGTGTTGCACTCTTGTAGCAGCATCGATGGCTTGACTACACTGAGATTGGAGCCCATGACTGAAAGGTCTGGAGAAGGATTATAAACTGGTATCAAATTATCACCACAAACTGGTATGCAAGGGTTTACCTAGCACTTAATCAAATGAGCGTGACGTAATGAAGTGAGATTCACGCATGTTATTATCTGGCGTATTGACCGCAGCTCAGTACAGATAGCCGGCGGAATATCAAATAACATGCGTGAGTAGAACTCGGTGTATTGGAAATGATGCGGGATGATCATTGTTGCTGGAATTAATGGGATGTTTAATTAAGGTGTTGATAATAATACTACCTTGGTCTCGTCGTCGCAAACGCGACTGTTGAGCATAAAGTTATCAATTCAATTCCCAGGATATACGCGCAAAATGTTATTGTGTTTGTTTTTGCAGTGGGCATTTCTTAGTGTAGTCTGGATTTGTGCCTGTTTGATGGAAATAGGCTCGCCCCTATTACTCGGGACTTTTACATTTCTGGCGAAATGTGGGTGTACTATTATATACATAGGTTAGTACACCGCTGCCTAACCTTTCGCAGTTTACTGGCGTGATGTTGTATTATTTATAATGAGCGTTGGGTTCTCGCATATTTATTATACTAGGTGCGCCCCGCGGTTTCACTCGCGCAGACTGGGATACAAATACTGGGATAGCCTAAGTGTTAATCCAGGGCATAAGCTATCTACATACCAAATTTCATTCAAATCCGTTCAGCCTTTGAGGCGTGAAGGAGTGACAAACACACACACAGTCACAAACAAACTTTCGCCTTGATAATATTAGTGTGAAGTGTGTTGCCTTACTGTAACGGCTCAGTACAGAGAGCCCGGTGTATTGGAACTAATGCATGATGTGATGATACTCGTTACTGTCACTGGAAATAATGCACTGTTTAATTAAGTTGCATGTACTTTAATGAGAGCTTTAGATATGCATACATAGTCTTATTGTAGTCTGCCTGTACTTTAAAAAATATTTTGACAGTTGTAGGTTTCGATTTTATATTGGAGGTTTAAAATATTTTCATTTTTATGGTTCCGTACCCAAGGGTCAACGGCCACCATAGGCGCGAGCCTGTGGACGGTGAGTAATGGGCTAGCTCACCGTCCGTCCGTCTTATGACGACAGGCCGTGTTGACGGCGCGTACGTGTTCCACGCGCGCCTCAAGGAGATGTCAGCAAACAGGAAGGGGCCCGAGAGGGCCGATGCCTGCCAGGGCTGCGGGTTGTTCGAAAGAGATACCGCGGCCCTGGAACACAAAGGGCGAAGAAGGAACATGGGTGGGTTTTAGTTAGTACAAGTCTGACACTCCCTCCCGCTCCGCCCAGAGCGGGAGAAGTCATTTGATGATTTCTCATCCGCAAAAAAAAAAAAAAAAAAAAGGGTCAAACGGGACCCTATTACTGAGACTTTTCTGTCCGTCCGTCCGTCCGTCTGTCACCAGGCTGTAGCTCATGAAATTTCTACAGATTAAGTATTTCTGTATAGCTGCCGCTATCACAACAAATACTGGAAACAGAATAAAATAAATATTTAAGGGGATCCCATACAAAAAAGTGAATTTTTTGCTCTTTTTTTTAAACAATGGTACGGAACCCTTCGTGCGCGAGTCCGACTCGCACTTGGCCGGTTTTTTGTAACCTAAGCCGGAAAGGACCATGAGAAATTTTGGACCAATTACTCAACAGTGATAAAACCTATCCCATATGCAAGCTTTTAGGGTATTATTAATTTCTTATTACGGCAGCTACATCGAATTCGAGCGCGAACATGGTGTTTTGGAACGTTTTCCATACTGACAAAGCATCAAAATTCATAGTGTCGAAACTGTAAACAATACATTTTTACTATAAATACATGTAACGGGATATTTACCATGTTTACTATTTATTCTGTCAAAGTTGAAACACAAAAAAAAAAAAAAAAACACAGACTTTTCTAATATGTTAATATCGGCTCTTAACCAAGGAACTAGGATGGATTTTGAACTTTTAGGGTCATTAAGTGAGAGTGACATGATTTTTTGGACTGGACTTAGAATTGAGCAATTTATTGCAGTTGTAGAAGAAACTTCTTCACTGAGCCAAGTGGCTAACCGTCCTCGTACTTGGTATTTATTTTCCAAACTTCGTACAGATGAGTCCAATGAACGATTGGCGAGCCTATTTAATATGTCACGCAGAACTATGGAAAGGAAACTGGCACTAGCCAGAGAACATTTGACTGGAGATTTTGCCAATATTCATTTAGGCATGGACAACATAACTAGAGAACATATGTTACAACACTTTTACCAAAGGGTATTTATGGTAATGACGACAAAAAGCGATAATTATCTGTGATGGGGATGGGACGTACATCTTTATTGAAAAAAACAGTATTTTTTTCTTCAGAGGCTATCAAATAGCCATCATAAGTTCCAAAATCTTTTAAAACCATTTTTAATAGTTAGTAGTGACGGTTACATTATAGATGTTCTTGGTCCGTACCCAACTACAACAAGTGATGCAACAATAATGGCCAACTTGTGTGAGGATGAAAATCACGCTTTTCATTGTTTTTTTTAACCAAATGATGTTTTTATATTAGATAGAGGTTTCAGGGACTGTATTATAGATTTAGAATCACTGGGATATGAAGCACATTTTCCTCCTACAAAGGATGGAAATGAAAGTCAGTTGACGACAGAGCAGGCTAATACATCTAGATTAGTAACAGCAATTCGCTGGCTGGTGGAAGCAGTCAATGGCAAGTTTAAGAATAGATTCAAATTGCTTCGACATGATTATTTTAATAGAGCGTTGCCACATATTATTATGTTTACGGATTTTAGAATTGCAGCTGTGCTAATTAACGCGTTTTATAGAGTAGCCGTAAATAATAGATTTGCTGGAGACATTTTGCGCATTATAAATGCTAAGATCAACACCCCGAATCCTTTATTTGACCATATGACATTAAAAAATCTTAACAGACAACTTGTTGCGTTTGAAAGGATAGATGCTCGTCTTCCTCAGTTGCAAGACTTCCCGGTATTAACGGATGATGATTAAGTACTTCTGTCCCTTGGTTCATATCAGTTGAAACTTGCACGTACATACTTTAGCGATTCCCAGCAATAATTTTTGCGTAAAGTTACTTAGTTTCATGTACAGAATGCTTGGTTGACGGCTTCGTGATGAGGTGATTTACACGGTGTATACCTATATATATGTTATAAATAAAATTGAAGTGCCTCTTTTTAATATTAAAATAACCGCTTTTTACTACATGCATTTGAATATATATACTGTACATATATACCAAAATATATTTTTTTTAATATTTTCTGTCTGCCTGTCTGTTTGTTCCGGCAAATCTCTGGAACGGCTGGACCGATTTTGACAAGACATTCACTGGCAGATAGCTGATGTAATAAGGAGTAACTTGGGCTACTTCTGTTTTAGAAAAATCAAAAATGATTATAAAACTAAATAACTTTTTTGTTAAATTCCACGCGGACGAAGTCGCGGGCACAGCTAGTTCAAAATAAAATGTTAATCAATACACGAATAAACATGTTGTTTTATTTTTGTTTATAATAATATGTTCAGTTCCTCGCTAGAAGCTACCAATAATTATATTTTTTGATGTTCGAAATCACCTTGTTGGCGCTCGATTTCGGGTTGGCTCCAATAGTAACCGTTAAATAATACCCCAAAATCTTTCTTTTGGAGTAGGTTTCATTAATGTTGAGGATTTGGTCCAGTCTCCATACAAATTGCCCATGGTCCTTTGTTAGTGTACAAAAAAATAACGTCGACTTCTAAAAACAAATTATTGGTATTATTGGGTATCGGTTTTTAAATTAGTTTTATTTTGATTTAATTAAATTCTATTTATATTTAATGAGAAATGTTACTAACATAGTTTATAAGTGTTACTAACAACAATATTCTGAACCATTGTTTTCTGCTTCTTCTTAGCGTGTCGATGGCAACCTTAATTATGTCGGCCCAGAACTGAGCCACTAGTATAGCGCTCTCTGCAGCGTCCATCAGTTCCTGTAATGAACAAACAGCAGGACACGCAGGACACGGTACTAAGTGCCGTATCGTTTGTGGGACAGCACCACATTTACTCTCCAGGGCAGAATTACTAATGAATACTAGTATGTATAATATACAAAAAACATAACCCTTCCTTCAGACGGGTAAAAAAGATTCTTTATTCTTAACTTTTGTTTAAAGAGCATAACGGTTAAACAAATTAAACTAGTACTTAATCAACAAAACGGTTATAATAAAATAATTTTATCGTTTTCGAGTGTTCTTATCGTTAAACACTCCAGCCAGTAATTTATTTTATCGTCTTGAATCAATTTCTTTAATCAATTCGATAACTTTAACTGTTGCTTTAATCAAAAATCAATCAATTTTGCTATTTTCGCTTTATTTCTAACTTAGAGATGGAAAGTTTTGTTACTTGAATACACTTGAATTTGTGGTAAATAGTCCTTCAAAGTTTAAAACAATAAATGTTTGATAAATAATGAATTTTCTTTACATAATATTCAGGTAGTTGTAGGAAGTTGATTTACAGTGTATTTCGATGAGAAAGTCATACATAAGTTAATTAAAAGTCATCATCAGCCTATAATGTTCCCACTGCTGGGACACAGGCCTCCTCTATGAGAGGGTGTGGGCTGTAATGTAATCCACCACGCGGGCCCAGTGCACCCTTGGTAGATGGCACATGTCTTCCAATTTTTAGTTCTAGGACCTGCCGGTTTCCTCACGATGTTTTCCTTCACCGTTTTTGAGCTCTCGTTACCCGTGGTACCAGTGGGTCGACCCATTACCGGGTCCATGGGTAATTTTAATTACCCGTGGTTCACCCGTGGTGTTGAAATAAATTACACAAAGTAATGTGCCTGCCTGGGTTCGAATCTACGGCTTACTGCTCGCAAGTCGGGGCTGCCACTACTGGGTCACCGCTGCTCTCATAAAAAGTAAAGTTAGTCATTATTCGCCAGTCACTATTCCTAACATTACAATATTTTAGGAATTTCAAATTCCTTATTTCTAAAGTGTGAACTTCAGTCATAGTCATACATAACTTGTGTGTTCATAATGTGTAGTGCCCTACCTGGAAAAGGGAACAAAAATGTTTTTTTTTTTCTGATGCAATAATGAACCCAAAAACAGGGTAGGTATAGCGGCGATAATGTACTGCACTCAATATCGTTATTTGGCTGCAGACACACCACAGCGATACCCTGTTAAACCTAACTTTGTGGCAAGCCAAAATATCCCCTACTTGAAACTTCTCTATCACCTTGAATCACATCCCTATTTTTTATTTTTTTTCTACGGATGGGAAATCATCAAATGACTTCTCCCGCTCTGGGCGGAGCGGGAGGGAGTGTCAGACTTGTACTGACTAAAACCCATCCATGTTCCTTCTTCGCCCTTTGTGTTCCAGGGCCGCGGTATCTCTTTCGAACAACCTGCAGCCCTGGCAGGCATCGGCCCTCTCGGACCCCTTCCGATTTGCTGACATCTCCTTAAGGCGCGCGTGGAACACAAACGCGCGTCGGCACGGTCTGTCGTCGTAAGACGGACGGACGGTGAGCTAGCCCAACCGTCCACAGGCATGAAGCCACACCTATAATACAGTTTTAAATCGAGTGTCTTCAACGTTCAGTGTTAGTCCGTGTTACAGATATAAAACGCATTGTCCCGTGTTCATTCAAGTTGAAGAGATAATCGGGTATGATTGAATTTAGAGCTGCGGTCGCTTGCAGATGAAAATGTGGTTCAAGAATATCGAAAGGTAAACAATGTTTTGTTCCTTTTTCGTAAAGTTTTTGGTATATTTTGTCTGGGATCAACCAGTATTATTAGGTTGTACCATATTTGCCTGCCAGGGTTTCAGGACTGTTCGAAAGAGATACCGTGGCCCTGGAACACAAAGGGCTAAGAAGGAACATGGGTGGGTTTTAGTCAGTACAAGTCTGACACTCCCTCCCGCTCCGCCCAGAGCGAGAGAAGTCATTTAACGATGTCCCACCCGTAAAAAAAAAATGTTGTACCGTATTACCCAGTAGCTGGTTTCTGGAGGGCAGATAGGCAGTCTTTTCTTGTATAATACAGGTATACAGCTTCATTCGGTAACACTGGCAGCCGACCCCATCTTAGTCACGAAAGTCTAGGTGTCAAAATTACCAAACTGATGTTCTTCTGAAAGGTCAGGTGCCTACCATGACGTCTTAAAACATTATTGTTTTACTCCTTTTCCAGTGTGGGAAAGAGATGGCGCTAGACACCTGTATAGCTCCGTCTCTTTCCCACACTGGAATAAGAGTAAAACAATACTGCTTTAAGACGTCATGGTAGGGCAGCTGGTGTGTAATCCAACCGGCGTGCATGTATGTATGCACGTTGGCGATACAAAACATTACATACTGCGTTCTGATCATTACAGATGGTATTTTTGACCCACCCATGGGAAAAAGGTTTAAGCCTCTAATTTAATGCATTGAGAGTCAGGTTGGCTAAAAAGGCCGAACACTATGGTTATTAAGGGACTGTCCCTGGATGACCATATCATCGTGTCAACAGAAAATTGTAGCTCACTCACAATCAATTATTAACCAATACGTTGCCTCTAGCACCAAGTTAAAATGGCAAATAATTGGTGACTCCCTGTGGACTAAACTGTAAATTGTTGCCACTGGAATACTGAAACACAGCCTCTCTGTAAAAGAGCCGGGTCTGGTCCCGGCTGTCATTTGTAGATCTTTGACAGTCATTACGAGTAGTCAGAAGCCAAAAAGACTGACACCAAGGGTGTCGTATTACCCAGTTACTGGGTTGTGGAGGTCAGATAGGCAGTCGCTTCATGAAAAATACTGGTACTTAGCTGCATCCGGTTAGACTGGAAATCGACCCCAAGATAGTTTGGGAAAAGTCTAGGAAGATGGTGATGTTCCTAATGGACTAAAAACTTTTTTGGAAAATTCTAAATGTGAGTTTCAATTACGGTTTTCATAACTACTAAAAACGGTGTTCCAGTAAGTTGGGGTTTTTAGTGCCGTGAATGCGACTACTAGCACAAATGAAACATAAATAAATAGACTAGAATCGTCCATACGACATGTTGGGCAGAAACCAATCGCTCATAGAAGCCATCTATCGGTATTACCCGATCGATAACAAAAACAATCACCATGCACCAATCAACACCCAGAAATCCAAACATTGGACAAAATAAACAGGATACTTGAACACTAATCAGTCGCCAAAATAATCAGGCAATACCAACAATGTTGGCTGTAGTAAGTTTGGCAGACTTATTGGCCATACTCGATAAAACAGACACTACTTCAAACATTGGACGTATTCGTATTGTAACAAACTTGCTTATTCCTTGATGAAAGGAGTAAACAGATTTATACATTAAAAAAGTAATTAGGGGAAAATGAATTTAATAAATGATGAAATGAAAAATACAATAAATTAGTATAAAAGTGAAGGGCAGGTTAACCGAGAACGTTTTAAATATCTCCGCAAATCTCTGAGCGTGATAGTAACTGAAGACAAACTTGCAGTCGTAGAAAGCTGGCTTGATTAAGATGAGCTTGACCACGACGAACTTGATGCAGGGCGATTTGGTAGGACCCACCAGCAGACACGTACCGCCCAATGCCAGGCTCGTCAGCTCGAAGAGCAGCTTCCAGCAGAAAGGTAATGAGCCCCAGTGCCAGGCTCGTCAGTTCGCAAAGCAGCTTCCAGCAGACAGTTAGCAACAGCCACGGCAGCACTAAACGAAGGCCGCTCTTTGACTCCACCAGGCTGTGCTCAAAACTCAAGATATGACAGATCTTGACTCCAAACTAGACTTAGCTGTTTTCTTGATTTTAGACTATACTGATTTCTCGTGTCCAGACTGAACCGACTCTTAACTCCAGACTAGAACCAGGGCATCTGTCAGAAATCCCTTTTATACCCTGATCTTCCGTTTCTTTTCTTCCAATCATTTTTTTAGATTCAAAACTGCTGCGCTCTAGTAAGACGCAACCTGCCAGTATTAAAAACAGCCAGTAACAATGGTCAAAAACCCTGCACATAATATTTTTAGAAATATAACTCAGAATATCTTTACACAGCAAATATTCGCAATTAACTATAAAATACAACAATTTGAACTGACGAATTGATGATAATAATTTTTAGTAATATATAATCTAAATGAAACCTTCATAGAGAGTTTGGCTGGTAACAATCAAAAATAAAAGTAAATGACATCTGACAAATATGCTTGAAGTAAACATGTCACAACAAAGGATTAGAAAATATTTATAAAATTGAAATAAAAGTATGAATATGGATGATAAGTGTGAGTATAAAGTATCTGTAGTAAGCAGATACTATAGTATAAACATGATATTGGACACTAATCAATACCCAACACAATCAGCCAATACCAATATTGTTGGCTGTGTTATGTCAGACAGATTATTGGCTATATTCGCTGGTCATCTCGCTTGATCGGCTATCCGACTGCAAAGCAAACAAAATTGTACAACTTGTTGCTCTAACAGATTGCTGTTAGGATGTAGATATTGGATTTGGGTACTGGATACGGCATTGACAAAAGAACAATGAAGGAACCAGTGACCGTTGTTTGACCATTCATAGTTCTTAGACAATGGTTTGACCGGTTTTACGTAACAATTAGCTATTATTGTGTTTCATCATTAGCCTATAATGTTCCCACTACTTGGAGACAGGCCTCCTCTCAATGAGTGGGCTGTAATCCACCACGCGTGCCAAGTGCGGGTTGGTAGATGTCACATGTCTTCGAATTTTTAGTTCTAGGACATGCCGGTTTCCTCACGATGTTTTCCTTCACCGTTTTTGAGGACAGCGGTAATGAAATAAATTACACAAAGTAATGCGCCTGCCTGGGTTCGAACCCACGGCTTACTGCTCGTAAGTCGGGGCTGCCACCACTGGGTCACCGCTGCTCTCGCTTCATTATTGTGTTTAATTAAGGGTAATGACCGATTATCATCATCATCATCATAATTTTCCTGCCCTTATCCCAATTTATTTGGGGTCTGCGCAGCATGTCTTCTTCTTCCGTACTTCTTTATTACTTGTCATCTCATGAGACACCTCCTTTCTTGCCATATCATCCTTCACACAGTCCATCCATCGCTGCTTCGGTCTTCATCTACTCTTATACCCATCCACATTCATACTCAAAACATTCCGACCGACGATATGATTACCTCGATTTATAAAGAAACCTTGTGTTAACTTGAAGACGGTCAGCAAATAAATATAAGTTTGGTTTAAAAGACATCTTTTAAACCAAACTTATATGTATCAGCATTGTGTTAGGATTGTAAGTGAAACAAGTTTTTTTTTTTTAATCGACGTAGTCACGTTACGTTCAATCAAAATCAAAATCAAAATATTTTATTTTACATAGGCCTACATGGGCACTTATAAAACGTCAACAAAAGGTGCACGGTTCGAGTTGGTCGTTTCCTATGGAGAAGAACCGGCAAGAAACTCCATGGTTACTCTTTTAAAATCATTTGGTTTTACAATATTTCAAGTTACAGCGTTAGTACTTAAGTATGGGAGGACAGCATAGGCCCGACAATAAGTCGATTGCTTACTACAGACGGTAGTAATAGAGAAAAAAAAAACGTTAACACCGCGGACGTGCTAGGGCCTTGGCTGATCATAAATACGTGGTATTTTTTAAAGCTTCTTATGTATATATGTATTAATGAAGCTTTACTTATTCTCACATTCAAAACATAACATTTGGGAACACGAAGAAGCCACATCCAATCAATGCCTGACGTCTTCGCCAGGGGTCGTAAACTAAATGAATAACTCTTCAGCTGCCATGGCGTGGCACATTGTCGTTTCCAAAGATGTGTTACACAATCTATCAACAGAAACCTTTATAATAAGAACCTGCAAAACTGTATGTGCCTTCCGTGCTACACTTTGTTGTGAGCACAAAATATTTTTATGTCCTTCCACACTCACTTTACTATCTTCATCTTCACTATTATCTGCCTAGCCTTTTCCCAACTAAGTCGAGGCCGGCTTCCAGTCTAAATAAAGGGTGTAAAACACCTCTTAACGAAGCCGAAAGGCACTGGTTCTCCCTGTCGTTGCGACCATTTTTTTTTTCTACACCATACCTGGGAACCTTCTAGTTACGGAGATATTAGGGGTCAAAGTTCCAACTTATTGACAAGTATTTTTTTAATACAAGTTTTTAATGTAAGATTTTTACTTTAGACACCTCCACGACCCCCATACTATTCAATCCGTCCGTCCATCAGCACAATGTTTTGAGTGCGTTACATTGAGTTCAACCACAAAACATGATTTTACACCCCCTAAAAAAATGTCGTTTCCCAGCAATAATTTTTACGTAAAGTTACTTAGTTTCATGTACAGAATGCTTGGTTGACGGCTTCGTGATGAGGTGATTTACACCGTGTATAATAAGCCTTTATTACTGTTTTACAATATTTACGGTGCTTTCAATACACATATTTATTTATCTTAAAAGATCGGTTTTAAATAACTACTTGTCCTTCGACATAGGCTTCCTCTACAGTTTTCCATTTCTCGCTGTCTGTCGCTGTTAATCATCCACTCTGGACCAGCCACTGTTTTGAGGTCATCTTCACATAGTTTTATTTGACGCTCATCGACTTTTTTTCATTCCTGGAATACCAATCAGTTATTATGCATTAATGATCTCATCCACCGTGCTCTTGCCACCACCGAGGTGCCAGCTATCTTAGAACCCAATGTCTTGGCACGCGTCGATGGGAAGAGACCAGATGCCATGGTATGACCATAATGCCATGAAAGATGGGTGGCCTTTGATGTGGGATGCGACTTGCGTCGATACCCATGCGCCATCCCATCTTTCGGCACGATGAGCTGCGCTGGGACGGCTGCTGCAGGCGCTGAAAACCTTAAACGGCGAAAATACAATAATTTAATTGGTAATTATGTATTGGAGCTGTTTGGGGTTGAAACACTAGGGCCATGGGGCCCGATTGCCCACCTTGTGTTTCGGGATATGGCCAAGCGGTTGGTTGAGTCTTCACGTGACCAGAGGGTTGGTTTTTTTTGTCGGCCTAAGAATCAGCATTGCCATCCAACGTGGCAATGCGGCCAGCCTTCTGAGCACTTTCCTGTTGACAGCGATGAGACGAATTTTTTGACGCCCTGTAATTTTGATACATGTACATATTTTATTTATATTTGTAGTTTGTAAATAATGTACATATATGATATAATAATTCAAAAATGAAAATCAAAAGTCATTTATTCAAACTAGGCTGATAATCAGCACTTTTTGAACGTCAAAATTACAAGAGACAGTCCCCCAAAACGCCCGCCCTTCGCCACTTCCTAGTGTTTTAGCTGGGAAGAAGAAGTAGCGGAACAAACTCCCCAGCAACACATGTGTCTGTTAGGTTAGAAGAACCAGATTCTATACAATAGTGTTCAATTCCTTAGGTAGTAGAATTATATTCACTTACAAAAACAAGTTATTATGCTTGTATATTTCACATTCGTGTCTCGCCTAACCAGATCAAAATTCATTAAAAATAAATATCTTATTTTATCTTCACTTACAGACAACGCCTACAGCCTTAGCTGCTGAGTCTAGAACCGTGAAATTATAAACTAGAAATTCTTATTTATGGAAAGTGGTGGAAATATAGGTACTAGAGTAGGAACGCCTGTATGAAAGTTCGTCATTTTAAAGTTAGTTTTCAAGTTATATGTATGTATAAAAGTTAGATGTTACCACGTTTTTTTTTTTAAATTTTCCCCTATGGCTCCTAAGATCCTGCCAATTGCAAATTCTCCCAGGCATACGGCTTGTAACAAACGACACTCATAACTTACATCCCCTATCACATGCCACAAGAATGCAGCATGCAGGCAACCATATGGAGTATATTCTCCACTTTTCCAGTACACGTCCCGCCATGGGCCGATGCGTGTGACAAATGGATACTGTTTCAAGTTGATTCAATCAGTTGGATGGGAAGAAATAAAAGATGACGAATACGCATCTCTAATAGAGTAAACAAATTAAAAGATTTCCTGCTTTTAATAATACTTACGTACCTTTTGGAAAGTTTTTGTAACTTTTAGCCCCATTCTAATACTTTTTTTTTATTCAACCAATGACCTTGGTGTGATTCATAAATAAATAGCTATTTACTTAAAAAATTAAGGAAACTATTCATTCAGGTTACCCGTTTCCAATCTATGTTGGGGTCGGGTCCCAGTCTACCCAAAAGTAGAAAGAGAGGGAAGGTAATTTACCCACAGGCAAGCTGAACCTTGGGGATCGATCCATGCGGCTGTTACTATTTAGCAGCGAGCCGATATAACGATAGATGAAGACATTCCGTGAGACCTTGACACCATAGTTACCACACAATTACACCACATTAGTCACCACATAATTACACCCAGTCATATATACACACATTTGATTTAATTTTAAGTTAATGTTTATTAAGTAGTTTAACAAAAAATACGTTTATGCTTCTGTATAACACGTCTTTGCAATGAAAGAGCGGACTCTCCTAATACAGGCACTGTCTGCCTAAAAGGAGGATCCAATCAAAAAACTTGTCTATGCCTAAACTTGTTTTACCTATAAACTTTTTTTTTTTTATAGACTTAAGAGCCTCTTAACACGTACCAAGTTTACTACATTATGTATCCACGTTTCCACCATCACTTTGATAACGAGAAATATCATTCGATAAAAAAAACCCTGTAGTCGATGCCAAAAATCTGGTACATCTCTGTAAATCTGTATAAACGGCTGTTCATTCAGTTTATCCGGCCCTGGGGAGGTCGCCTTTAATATAGGAGCGTTCAAAATATATGTAATGGCCTTATAGCCTTTTTCATTACAGCTTGTCTGTATTTGTAAAGCTATGAATAGTTAGTAGCTTAGTTATTTAAGTGTTGATTGTAGATTCCCTGAAGTGTATTTGGTACAGAACAGGTATTACATCTTTCTGAACTAGTTTTATATTTATTCTCTGCGGTGTATTGTGTTTTAAGGCGCTCCCTCACCGGGAGCATTCGCATGTAATGTAACGTTACAGAGTCGAGCATTACATCAGTGAGGGAGGAGAACTGAGCATTACAGTGCACGAACTGTAGTGATACAAAACGAGTTTATATCAGTGAAGGAGGAGAACCGAGCATTACAATGCGCACCTTGTAATGATACAATGTGTAATATTTTGATACTACTTTTAACATCGATGCGACATTACGGAAACAACTAAATCAGAATGCTCGCAAATTCAAATCTACACTAAATTTTACATTATACGCGAATGCTCGTCAGACAGGGAGGTAGTATTGTAATGTAATGCTCAAAGTCGAATCTATTATGTTACATTGCACGCGAATGCTCCCGGTGAGGGAGCACCTTAAATGTGCTCCCCTCACCGGGAGCATTGAGCGCAGTTGGCACGTTGTCTGAGCGATAGCCTGCTGTGCTGCGTGCGGGTTCAATTCCCGCACAATGCAAATATTTGTGTGGCCTACAGGTAGTTGTTCCGGGTCTGGCTGTTTGTTAGTTCAAATATTTGTAAACGCACACAAGATACAGGAGAAATTCCTGGAGTGGGGCAAAGTTTAAAAAACAAAAGACTTAACATAACTTCAACTGAACCAGGTTCTTCTAGCACAAAAACTCTGATGCCACCTTGTTTACTTAATACAAACCTTTTAACTATACATTTTAAACCTTTGACCTCTGTCAAAATCATTCCAGAACCAATAGATCCATTTAATACTTTAATTATTTCCGTACAAAACTTCAGTAAACTATTAAAGTACCGAAAAAAACTAAATAAGCTATTCTTATTACGGAATCTATATCCGTAAATGTATTTCTTCCGCGGTTAAAAAAATAAAAATGAGCAGTATTATGTACCAACATTACAAAAACTAACAACATAAACCACTTTAAGCCCAATATAAAAAGAAGCCTATTATATCCGGCTGATTGAAAGTAAGCACAGACTAAAGAAAGCGGTCACCAGCAAATAGGTTTTCTATCGGAAATTATATTCAACGGAAACCTATTGAAAAATTGATTTATAAGCCTCACCTTGCTTTATGCCATGTTAATGCATGGATTGAGGGTCAAATTAGGTAGTGAAACTCAGTTGACGTGAAGAGTTTCCATATATGAGTCAGATACAATAGGGGATCGGACTGGGTAAAGAAAACGACATTCTATTTTGTCCGTCAGACAGGTCATACAAAAATATTAGACACGTATTTTTTGTTTCATCAAAATATCAAAAAAATACTTAGTTAAAACTCATTAAAGTTGGAGAGAGGGGGCTTACTACGTCACAAGTAGGTATAAAACTTACCTACATGTGACGTCATGCGCCATTTTAACTCAATATATCTCCGTAATTTTATGACCACGTTAAAAAAGAAAAAATACATGTCCAATACTTTTCAATAAACTACCCGACGGACAAAGAAAAAAAAATTGGATTATCCCCTATTATTTTATGCGTCAGTGATGGCAGGTCCGTCGTTTTCATCGGTAATTACTTTTGTTTTATTTAGGGTGACTGGTAATTAGTGACCGATACTTAAACGCGTACTCATGATAACCAACAACTTTCCCAAAGAAACATGTTTTTCTGAATGAGTAAAAAAAAATTTTTTGTTTGGGAAATTTGTTTGTTATCATGAGTATAATCACATGTTTAAGTATCGGTCACTAATTACCAGTCACCCTATATAATAGGTGTTGCAGAGTTGTAGGAAACAGCTGTTTTTTTTTTTTTATAACCGATGAAAAATGTCGACATAGTATGGGTTTTTTTTTTTCTTTATTAATTTTAATGTTTAAAATACAAGTTTTTTTTTTTTTACAGTTTTTACTCGCCAAACTTTACAGTTTGATGGCGAGAAGCGCTCGTTTATCATACCAAAATTAAAAATATAAACTTGACTTAAAATTAAATACCCAGTGTCAGACAATGACACATTTGTTCGCTGATAAAATTACGTTTGCGAACACATGACAACTTAGAACCAATAGAATTAATTATTATGTGTATATATTTGACTTTGTTTTTAATGATTGACGACTTCTTTACTAATTACTTTAGTAGGAAAAAAAATAATAAAAGGTTTCACCCTCAGACAAACACGCCAATTATCCGACACTAGGACGACACTAGGGTGGGTTCAGAATGATGTAGTCTACTGTGGTAACCTTTTTAGCGTCGGTGTGCCTTCCATCCTGTATAATGCATTGAGCCGTCTGTACAGGTTTTTAAGCCTGTTTGATTCCAAGATAGAAAGTAGCTACGAAATAGATACTACGAAGGCTACGCCGCTACGAGCTACGGTCTAAGCTTTGACACCGCTACGCCGACGTCTACGCTTCTACGAGTCTATTGAAAATACACGTTACCTACGTATTAAAAAAACACGTTACACGTGTACAGTATTTAATACTGTGGAATTACCGCGTATCGGTCGTCGGTACTTTCTTTGCTTATATGAAGTGTCAAAGGAAAGTTTTGTGTTTCTTTTTCTTATTTTATTTGAATAAGGAATGGTTTTAAATTTTCATTGGTCTCATGTTGTAAATGATTGGATGTAGCAAAAATATCTTTAAACGATTCATAATAGAAATGAGATTCAATACATGTTCATACATGTTTGGTGTTTGTCTAAGGATCTCTCTGGACAATACTCCGGAGAATACAAACTGATCTGTAGTTAATTATCATGTCAACGGTGTAGATCTAATTGGGATTTGGCTGCATTTACGTAGTTGATATGACGGTAATTGGGAGGTTTATGTTCAGCAGTTGATAACTTTTAGAGTTTTAGCTGCTGAAGATGATTCATCATCAATCATCATCAGCCTTTTGCTAATTATGTTAATTAGTCTTACCGGATGCAGCTAATACAATGTTTTTGTTTATGTGGTGACTGTGGTGCTTATCGACCTCAGCTACACAGTTACTGGGTAATAAAACGCTCCCTTGCTACGAATATGTAGAATCTTTGGAAACCGATTTATTCGGTGTTTCCCTCAACAAGTCTAAAAGATCAGTTTTTGAGGTACGGGAGTGCACTAATTTTCTGTTAAAAAACTGACTCTTTCTTTCAATTCATTTTTTTTTTTATCATAAAAAAACGTTGCCCCACACTAGGAATTTCTCCTGTATCGGGGGTGCGTTTACAAACATTTAAACTCACAATCACAAACAGCCAGACCCGGAACAACTATCTGTAGGCCATACAAATATTTGTTACGTGCGGGGATCGAACCCGCGACACGCAGCGCAGCAGTCGATCGCTCAGCCACTGCGCCAACCGTGTCGTCTCAATTCACTTCTTCACGTGCTACTGCGCTACTAGTTAACTTTATGTAAATACAAATCTTTAGATATCAAATCTATAATACTTATGTCATCATAATCCATATTACCTTTTTAGATTTAAGTAAAATTTATATTATATTCATATTATATGATTTATTATTAATATTCTAGAATTTTATGTTGTTTGCTGCGTATACTTGTAATGGGCGTGTATACCAGCGCTTTTATTTTAATTTTACTGTTTTCTTTTTCTGTTTGTTATTCATAGTATGTATTGCTGTTGGTGTACCTAATAAATAAATAAAAATAATACCACTTGGTAAGATTCCTTGTTCGACTTTGGTGCTTCGAACCGTAACGACTGTCAAAGATCTACAAATGATAGCCAAGTGTAATTGATCAACGTGCTTTCTGTAGTACGGAGGATACTCGATATGCATTGGATGTTCACCCATCCACAGACCGGCCTCGGCACACGTTGCTTAACCTTGAAGATCTACCCGTGTGGCTACTATTATTTAGCAGCAAGCCTCTCCACCTAAACTCAGAACCAAAAAACACACAGATAGTAACCATTATACCACCATCCGCCATCCTGGTAACTCCCAACAGGCCAGTTCAAAACGAAAATACAAAGCTCGATAAAAATTCAGTTTGGAAGTCTCTATCTACACAGCCGTTCTGTATGCATATAAAGCAATTTTCAATTTACGATTGGGTCCGTCCCGGTTGCCCGGGTACCCGGTTACCCGGTTACGCGGCTGGTGCAAATGGTGCAATTGGTACGATTGGTTCACCACGAACGCGCGGGAGCCTTCATGGGTACTTGCCGGAAAATTGACCTACGATCGGCTAGTGTGCGATTTAAAAATGTAAGCTTCAATTTATTGAAAAGGCTTCTTTAGAAAGGAAAGGGGACATACTTTCCTTTCTTAAGAAGCTTTTTATAAGCTTTACCTTTTAATAAGTATTTTATTGAATGTTTAAGTATATTCATTTAATTCTCATTGTGTTCGAAGATCGCCGATTTATTTAGGATAAGAGGTACAGCCTCGCTTCTTGGCCACAAACTATATGCTCACTTAACGGACACACATCTTGCGATCGCGTAGAAATCAAATCTACATTTCATTACAAAAAACATTTGCTTTCTACGCAAACGACAACTGCGCGTGATGCTTGACGCCAGTGGCATCTACGGAGGCCGTGAATGAGGCCAATGCAAAATTCGTCTTTAAAACAAGTACACAATTTAATTTCCTAACTGCGAATGGAAGGTAAGACCAAAAATTATGACCCTAAAAAGGCTTCTGTCCTCTTAACTTTGTTGGCACGAATAGCTTTTACCCTATAAACAGACCTACTACACAAATCCTCTCCAAGTAGCAACAAGGAGCGCGATATATATCGTCTTACAACTTTCTGTAGCGCATTACAAGCCTGTTACAGTATTTTAAACTTTCTTGGGAAACAAAAATTGTAGAGAAAAGAACAAGAAAGTTAATGTTGGTGTAGATCATTGATCAACACGTTAAGTTCATACCAATTGAGCTGGTTTCAAAAGTTCTATTTACTTGCTTATGTTGTTCTTGATTCCAAATGCATGTTCCATGTTCGCTCTATCAAGTTATTTTAGCGTAAACAAAGATAAAGCATTCTTTCGTCGTTCTGACATACTTATACTAAAATGACAATAATTTCAGAATAATGTCGAAATGAAATGCTCTTATTCTTAAACTAGTTCACTGCATATGCACTTTGACTAGAAAATAGCCATAAGCACACAACACCTGTAACAAGCATTTTGACAGCAATCCCTTGATTATGCTCTGGCCTTACACTCAAGGCATCCACAGGATGGTCCGGTTAAGCAGCAGCCAACCTCATAGGTTGACCTGCAAGATGTCATACATAAAAAAGCAATCCCTTTAAATCGCCACGTTTCATGAAGTAGAATGTCGTCGGTAAACAACCTATTATTTAATATTTTTCTAGAAAATTTTAGACATTTATTATCCACAACAATAAAGACAGTATCAGAAAAAACTTAAGAATCAATTTGACAATTATCTAGACTCAGTAAAACTGTCATCAATCTCCATTAAATTCATCGAATGAACAAAATTTTCTTAAAAAAGATAAGATAGGATCTAACATGGTGTCGAGAGGCTTACATGAGAGGCAAGTCACTCAAGCTACCTTCTATTGTGGCGTAACAGAATAGATCATCTGATATCGGCCCGTAGGTTAAATTAGCAGTTTTCTAATTTAGACAACATACAACGATCAAATTCTTTTGAGAAACATACACATTATAAGTGAAAACATACAATAAGTATGTGAAGTCAGGTTTATTAATTTATCGCGGGCCTGTTGACGGTCAGTAATGGGCCAGCTCACCGTCCGTCCGTCTTATGACGACGGTGCGATCGTGTTCCACGCGCGCCTCAAGGAGATGTCGGGGAATCGGAAGGGGAGAGAGAGGGCCGATGCCTGTCAGGGCTGCGGGACTGTTCGAAAGAGATACCGTGGCTCTGGAAAACAAAGAAGGAACATGGATGGGTTTTAGTGGAGTGTCAGACTTATACTGACTAAAACCCATCCGGTTTTAGTCAGTACAAGTCTGACACTTCCTTCCGCTCCGCCCAGAGCGGGAGGGGTCATTTGATGATTTCACATCCGTAAAAAAAATACTGTATTAAGGCGCAACTACCAATTTAATTTGCCGGAATGTGTAAATTACAATTGTCTGTCATTCTTTTTTTATTTTGATGTTGTAAATCATTATTTTCAGCCGTTGCTGTAACATGAAAAATTAATGTAGGGTGTCAATTTCCACGACAATTAATTTCTTACGAGCCTACTTTAAAACTAAAAAACAACACCCGCAACATAATAATATTTTAGTAGCAAATATTGGTACAAATGATCTGGTTACATAATAGAACAAATAATAATAATTTAATTTATTTTCTCTCACAATGGTTTAGTAGCACTTAATAGTTTTGAACAAATAAACAGGCTATGAAAGCGAAACTTACAACCTATACAAATGATCAAACAAACCGTTATTTAAATCAAATAGTCAATAATTGTTTCAAATAATTTGAAAAAGAGATGAAAAATAAACCAATATACCACCTCGTTGGTTTTGTGGACGCAAAAGCTACTGCTGAGCATGAGCAAGATTTTTATGATTCAGCCACGGGGTCTGGATTTGTGACCAGTTGGTGACAATAGGTTAGTTGTTATCGTAACACGCGACAGTAAAAATATGGAAAATATATATAATATACAATATATATATAATATATTTGGTACACCTCTACCTGGCCCGTCGAAGTTTACACGCCTGAGATTATGTTATATAATGTGGGTACTGAAAAAAAGATAAAAATAAACCAATAAACCCACCCAGTTATCCATTGAAAGTTTCGCTCACCGCGAGCGTGAACGATCCCCACGCAACGCAAAACAGCGAGCAATGCGTGCGCTTGATTGCTTTTGAAACGGATACGAGCAATTTGGGTTCTATTTACAATCAATGTTGACGGACGGATACATAGTCGCCGCATGGAATCAACAATGAACATGTTTCACCGGATTTTTTCATTCAATCATTCTGCAGCATTTGGGACATTCATTTGTGTACGGTTTAGATTGGTTGCTGAACTGTAAAACTGTACACTATAACTGTTTGTGTGTTAAGTAGCGAGTGTGTCCAACACGTAAAACTCTTCTCATAGTCCACCAAAACTTTATTTAGTACAAGTGTAGTACACCGTAAAGGTTGGTGATTCCTACATGTATGTCTGGTTCGCGCGTTGGTTAGTTGCACACTAAGTAAGTCGTAATTTTTGTTGTGACAAGTGAACCTATTGATTCGCCTTGTCAGCTAGATGTAAGTTCAATGTACGTAGACCGTACAATTTGTTTGTATAAAAGGGTAAAGAAAATAATCCGAAATTCGTTAATTTGTAAAGTTCCATGGTAAATTCTAAATATTGTGAAAATTACATGTTAAAGTAAATCAAAACAAAAGCAGTAGAACGTGATGCAGCTGAATACCAGTATTGTACGTGGAGCGACTGCCTATGTGACCTCCACAACCCAATTAGTATTGGGTTATACGATTCCCCTTAGTAAGACTGGTTGTCAGACTTTCAGGCCACTGACAAGCGGCCGTATGACACTGGACAGACCGATTTGTTACCAACTTTGACGAACACAAAGAAAGAAAGAAAAAAAAACGTTTATTGGCGCAATTGCCACAAGTACACACAATATAAAAAAAAAGGAAAAACAAATATAAAAATAAAAACTCTAAACTAACTGACTTTTCGGCTGTCATTTGTAGATACAAATGACAGCCGAAACCAACGGCTTAACGTACTTTCCGAGGCGCGGGGGAAACTCGGTATGTAATTATGGTCACCTATCCACGGACCAACCTCGGCTAGCACGGCTTAACCTTAAAGATCGACCCGAGCGGCTGTTATTATTTAACCACGAGCTCCTTCACAAATCATACATATACTCGTAAATAGCCAATGTAATATCTACTTTACAGTGATTTGATAGATTTTTTACATCAGTTATGATAAATCAAATCACCATAAATGTTGCAACATCCAGTAATATAGGCGTGAAAGTGATTTTATACAAACGTCGCCATCAAATTCACCACAATTTGCACGTTTTCCTCCACTGCTGTAACATAATTTCGCATAAACATACATTTTATTGGATGCAGCTGGCTCACCTGTATACAAATCAATATTCATATGGAACTCGATGATCATAAAGTTTATTCGAAAAATTTAGAAGACTGAAAAGAACTTCGAATTCAATGCAAAAGGTCCTGTTTACCAGCGAATATATTTCCAATTCAATTTACTGCAATGCGCTGAGGAATTATTTTCTTGTCTGGATTTAAGCTTACCTCCGCTCCGCTATTAGCGAGTTATTATCGAGTAATTTATTCCTAAGTTTCTGGTGATATGAATAATCTTACATACGTACAAACGGGTTGGTTCATTTTCGTCAAAGCAAAAAGACGATGTAAGGATCGCAGCAGCGCCTCAAGGAGATGTCAGCAAACTGAAAGGGGTCCGAGAGGGCCGATGCCTGCCAGGGTTGCGGGACTGTTCGAAAGAGATACCGTGGCTCTGGAACACAAAGGGCTAAGAAGGAACATGGATGGGTTTTAGTCAGTACAAGTCTGACACTCCCTCCCGATCCGCCCAGAGCGGGGGGAGTCATTTGATGATTTCCAATCAGTAAAAAAAAAAAAGATCGCAGTTTCTGCCTAATCCATGGTAAAAAGTTTATATATTTTCTAAAGTTTAAAGTTTATCTTTTTTATTGCTACCACATTTTTTGCTTTTGACGATTTTGAATCTGAATCTCATTTCAAATCCCAGTGACCAACTAGCATACAATGCGAAACATCTTCAATTACGCTAACGCAAGCATTGAAAGCACGGATATTAATATAGCAATTACAATCCCATCAGGCGTTTTGCGACTATCAAGCCTATTTAGAATAAAAAAAAAAACAATAAACAATGTATTTACAACTTTAAAACAAAGCTAAAGAGATGCAGTAAAACATCAGTTCTACACAAGGCATTTGTCACTGGACCCCTTCTACCCAATTACTAGGATAACTATGTCCTACGGCTAGAACTGGAAAGTCATACCGAGGCTATCATTTACATTAGCTGTAGAAATAATCAGCTGGTTGCCTTCACAAAGAAAAACTCTGACCTACATAGCAAACAAATGGTAAAACATCGATTGCCTTCGCACTTGATATAATTGCTTTCCCATTGTACCCATAAAAAACCTATGCATTTATAACCAACCATCCTTGATATGGTAATACATTTAAAATTCGTTTCGTAAACTGCCACGTTGGTGTAATCATCGCTAGCGCTACTGAGGAGGCTGAAGTCCTGGGTGTGTATTTTTAAACGGTGTGAATTTTAGAAACTGTCACTCGATAAAATGTTATTCTTGGTAATAAATTGTATGTGTTACAAACCATATATAAATAATATTTGGTTTGTTTATGATATGAATATTCTTACATTAAATTTTATTCAAAACATAAATCGATGATTTAAATTTCTTCAAAGTAAGTATACTGCGTATTGATTGTTTTATGAAATGATAACATGAGAAACAATTTATGTGAAACGAAATTCTATGAAACAACACACAACCGTTTAAAGAAGATTATGCCAAGTGTGTTATGCCAAATTAATTTAGGAGCATGAAGTTTCTGCCAGATAGATGGAACCCGACTGGCGAAATGTGGGTGGGATACACCTTTGCCTAACCCTTTTTGGCAGGCATTATAGGCGTGACATCACCCATTCTTGTTATTCTAATAGAAATTACATTTGAAATGCCAACGTTTGTGCTTTTGTCTGAATTCCCATTAATTGGGTCAATTAGGAATGATTTTCCATCAGTGGAACTTCGATTGGATTCGCTCGAAGTGAAAATGTATAGTGAATCGTGCTAATTGAGCTCTTGGCGATTAACCTGTTTTCCAACGGTTTGCAGCGATTTTATTATCATTTAAAACTTTTTTTAAATGTAGAGTTTTGGCTACAGCAGATGGTTTTACGAATGTAAATCATATTGGTATTAAGCTAAAAAGTTGTGCCCACCACATATTCCCCTTATTCGGGATTCAGTCTACAAAAATTTTCGTTATTTTTGGAAACAGTTGGATTGATATAAGTATTCCTGGCAGGTTTTCGACGATGGATGTATATTTCCGAGGAGGATATTTCTCAGAGGAACTATAAATAAGGATACCACAAAACACTCTCCTGAAAGATGATAAAGATGATTTAAACGTATTTTCGTGCTCGTTCTGTTGAATACTTCGTCATTAGTTACATGTCAATTTCTGCCGTTAGACAAGTTGAGCCAACGCGAACGGTTTAACAATTGGCATTACATTGGCTACCATTGGCTATGCGTAAAACATCGTTGAAACTTTTCAAACTCTAAAATAGAAATAATTTTGGTTCCTTTGACAAAGCTTGTCATTTATTGATTGCCATCAACTGGTCTTAAAATAAACTGGCAAAATGTGCATGTATTATATTCTATTGGTCCCACTCTGCTTTACCCTTCGGGGAATCATGTCATGTTGGACATTGAATATTTTAACCACTACTTAATAAACAAACAAAACTTTCAAACTTCACCCAATTAACACTCTAACCACATAGTACCAAATAATCCTTCCCGAAAGACCTTTACCGCCCGATTAGGTACCTATTGAAGCCTTTTAACTGTAAACACGCACGCAGGTACCAACGCCCCCGGGGCATAGACACCTCATTGTTCTATGTTGAGAGGAACGGTCCAATTTGTCTCTGCGCTTCTGTCAACCCTTTTTATCTATGAGATATGTAGTGCGTAAAAAAGAAAACGGTTTTTGCTTTATGTTTTTATTCTATTCACGATTTCTTTGCTCGAATTTGGTTTGGATTATTCAATAAATGGGGGGTTTTTGAATAATTTTTGTGTCTACAGAATCATTCTGCACAAACAGAATTAGGATAAAGTAAATTCTAGAAAAGTTTAAAGGTCAATATTTCAGGGGTGAATACATTTAAGGTTGAACTAGTCACGTGCTCGAACTCACTGGTAGGCATAGCCAAAAAGCACGCTTTTTAATTTAACATCGTGTCCGACAGAGATAGTATTAGTGTAAAACATTATTATTTATACAGGGTGACTAGATCTGGACCCGCCATAGCAAATTCGCATATTACTTATTGAACCTTAATGTCCCGAACTGAAGTTTTATAGTTTGGAAGATATGTAAATTTTTATACTTTATTGAGATTATTCGAAAATTTGACATTCAAGCTTTCATAACTATTTTTTGCATTATTTTAGTAGTTTTTTTATATATATATTTGTTGGTAGTCATAAACATTGGTGATTAAAATACCTCGGCAAATGAAAAAGACTGAAGTTATGAATGCTTGAATGTCAAATTTTGGAAAAATCTCAGTAAAATATAAAAATTTACATATCTCCTAAACTATAAAATTTTAGCCAGGGAAAGTAATGTCTAATAATTAGCAAATGAACTCCTCTATATGCGAATTTGCTATGGCGGGTTCAGATCCAGACACCCTGTATGAAAATTATTTAAATATATAAAATTGTAATTATTATGCAATTCATAGAAAAAATACGATTAGCAGCGCGTAAAAAAATACGTTTAGTCCTTTGGAAGATCGTGTTTTATAAAAAAAACCACTGCATGAAACACTTACAAATAAAGTGAACTCTTCGGTAATTAAACTTTGTCGGTGCCGGCTTTGTGTTGGCGATTTTACAATTCTTTTACTATTTATTTTAAATTAGCAAGAAATAAAGTAATCTTTTCTGGCTCATAACTTTTTAATGGCTTTATTATTTTTCTCTTTTTTTCGTACAGACAAAATTAATAATGAGACAAAGCGATGTCATGTTTAATTTTGGTTGTACAAAGTCAAACAGTGGAGTAATATTCCCTCGAAAGTATGGTAAAAATATCGATTAGTGTAACCGTAAAGGCAAAACTCAAAAATTATCGTAGACATAGCTGAAATCAACGTACGAACAGCCAAACTGTAGTTTAGCTTCAGTGAATACTGTTTTTATTTTAGGTAAGTTTTAATTAATTTTAAAAGCGCTCCTTTTCTCCTTAATTCAGAAGTTATTTTCCTTGTAACTAGTTTCTTTTATGTTAGTTAATCTCAGACCACTTACCTCACTGTACTGCAAGAAATAAATAACTTGTGTTAAAATGTAATCTTGTTTAAACAGTTTCTTAACTCTTTTATGTATAAAAAGTACTAAAACTTTAAAGTACAGTGAAATACTGAGATATTGTGAACTGCATAACTAATATCAATGTAAATTAAATTAAGCATTTGTTTTTTTATGGGTTTCAGGAGGGATCAATTTTGAAGACCTTCCCTTCAAAAATTTGACAGCATAAGTGTCACATTGTAGATTTTAAGGATTCAGAATACTTCGGTAAAATCACATTTGCTATGATCGTGAATCATATTTTGATAAAAATAGAAACTGAAATTTACCTACCCTCGAAAAAACACGAGAAAAAATTAATTTCTCAGGCTATCTTTAAAACGCGACTCCCAGAAATAATGAAACAGCATAACTGGGACTAAGAGAGTTGCAGAGGGTAGTCACCCTCTGCAACAATACAGCTCTCGACCATAAGTTTTTCTTAGAATTTATACGTAAACGCGGTTGTTCATCCCATACAGCTGTACAAAAAGATACTAAAAGAAAAATTGCGTCTAGTTTGATTAACGTAGCGGAAAATTGTCCTCGCTGCAGCATTCACTATATCATGCTTAAAATACAGGACTTGTTTGTAAAATTACCAGGTGGTTTTACCAGGATTTACTCGACAAAATAAAAGTGTGTAGAATTTCTGTTATTTTTAAATGCAAATCTCGATAATTACTCGTACTTCGTTGTTTTCTTTGTGAACGCGTTTTCTGGAAAGAAAAACAATTTCCTATCCTTAAAATAGTACATACATTCAATGAAGACTCTGTGGAGTCCACTTAACGGCGTAATAAATAACCAAAATAGTTATCTTTTCATGTGATGGCTCATTCTTCTTGTATTACTAATACCTACCGTTAAAAGGTTTATAAAAAAAAAGAAAGAAAACAACTTTGGTGATCCTTAAAGATCAGGATTAGCTCAGAGATGAACATTTTTTTCATGTTGGTTCCCACCAACATAGAAAAAAATGTTCATAATTCTTTAGCAGTGATAAACGGACCAACAGAACTACTCCTATATATTAGTACAATGATAAATCACGTTGCAGTCTATTTTTACGACGTACATACTTCAGAGAAAATCGCCTTTTACAGGAAAACCCGGCTCATGAGAGGAAACTAATATGATTTAAACGGCTCAAGTTCTGAGAAAGCGGAGAAAAACCGCTTTCATGTTGAAATTGATTTTTTGTAACATTTAACACGTCTTTGCTGGGTGCGTCAGGGAATACAAATATTTTATTGTAGAGTACCTATCAGATTTTAAATCAGTTGGAGGTTTATGTTTAAAAGGTTCCTTAAGGATAGGTGCAATGTGAGTTGGTTAATGTAAAAAATTACATTGAGCAATCAAAAAGTGACCAACCAAAATAATGTATTTGAGCCGTTTGGGGTTGAAACACGGGCCATGGGGCCCGAGTGCTCACCTTGTGCTTCGGGATATCACCAAGCGGTTGGTCGACTCTTCACGTGACCAGAGGGCTGGCCTTATTTTTTAGCCAAAGAGTCAGCATTGCCATCCAACGTGGCAATGCGGCCTGCCTTCTGGGCACTTTTCCTGTAGACAGCGATGTTGACGAATTTTTTGACGCCCTGTAATTTTGATACTCGTACTTATTTTGTTTTTATTTTATGTCTATTTGTAGTTTGTAAATAATTACATATGTAAAATATGACTGAGAAGATAATGAATTTCTGCACTTCTCACAAATGAAGTACTTACATCGAAACATCACACTCATAATATTATGGTCGGAAGATCCTCTGTTTTCTATGGAGGACGAAGAACTTTACACCCTGTTCTTAATAATCATTATCAACTTATTTGATTAAGGTTCTATATTAGCAGTCCAACAAGCAAGTCGGAAAGCATGTAAAGCCGTTGGTCCCGGCTGTCATTTGTATATCTTCGATAGTCGTTACTTACCAAGGGGTATCGTATAACCCAGTTACAGGGGTTGTGCAGGTCAGATAGGCAGTCGCTCCATGTAAAATACTGGTACTCAGCTGCATCCGGTTAGACTGGAAGCCGACCCCAAGATATTTTGGGAAAGGGCTTGGCAGATGATGACTAGCAGTCCAAGAAGACCACATCTCACTTACCTACATAGATTTTCATACCCGGAATACCCATATTTATTTATACTTTTGATAATAATATCATAAGATTTATGTCAAACGGCAATGGTTCCACTGGGTGTGTATTATCATTTCCGATTAAATCTATCATGCGGAAAGCCAATATAATTGCACAATACAATGGCGTATATTGTGTTGGTTAACTATTCGTTATGCGTTATCTTTTGAACCAATGGTTGGTCGTTAATGGAACTGATCGAGTGATAGAGAGAGGTACAGTTTCCTGTGTTAATTGGGTTTCAAAGACATTCAAATACGTATGTACGATAGACAGGATAAAGCTAAGTACATTGTAACATAACATCACGCCTGTTAACCCAGATGGGTTAGGCAGAGGTGTACCTAATAGTACACTCACATTTCACAAGTTACGTTTAAGCCCATGTAATAGGGGGCGAGCCTATTGCCATCAACCGGGCACAATTCAGACTCCACGGCTGCTACTAAAAAATTCCTAATGGACAATAACAATTTGCCCTACCCGAGAATCGAACCCAGGACCTGATGCTCAGCAGCCACGATTGCGACCATTAGCAACTGCAACTGATTTTTATACTACTAACTACATTGTATCTACTAGCGAGTACTAATTGGTTAGTATCTGTGCAAGTTTGACGGCGTAAACTTGCAAATTATGTCATTTTGATCGAAGACACCACTGAGACGTAGGATCAAAACAGTTTTTTATGACAGTTCTTCTGATAGCCTCTCTCAATTTTGGATTGGATACCCTTTAAAATACGTGAGGAAACTAATGCAGGCGCCTGTACAATTTTATAAGAACTGTTTACATTCAGGGCTTCGTTTTCTTTTAATGTTTCACACTTCTTTGTTGTAGTTGTTATCAGAAACGACTTTTAATCATACATACTTAAATCAATCTCTCGACATAATAAATGTCCATTATGCTTCCATCATTACATACCAAGTTTCCTCCGTGCCTCGGAAAGTACGTTAAGCCGTTGGTCCCGGCTGCCATTTGTAGATCTTTGGCATTCTCAGTTTGACATCCAGTTTTTACCAAGGGCCAGTTTTACCCAGTTACTATCTTGTGGAGGTCAGCTAGGCAGTTTACACATTTAGTACCCTTCTAAATGGTTGAGTTGAATGATGGCTGATCCATTCGTCATGTTCGTGAACGGGCGCTATCAGTTGTGCCTGGTCATCTCTTAGTTGCCACGGCTTATTTCGAACTAATTATTTTATTTTTTAATTGTCTTTTTTGTTTTTACTATGGACACTTTAAACGTGCACGTCTTGCTACATCGTTCTCACATAATGTACCATCTTAACATGAATGATGTATCCAAGGTTTTTGTAACAAGATTCTGATTTAAAAGAGGGTCCATGGAGTTTCTTGCCCATTCTTCTCCATAGAGATCTACGCTTTGGAATGGGCAACTACAGTACTTTCACAGTTATTATGTCTTGTGACTGGGACTGTAGCTTCATTTTTATTGTTGTTTGACTATTCAAAAGTGCCTGTAACTGGCCTACTTGAAATAAATGATTTTGATTTGATTTTGTTTTTGCAGTCGCTTCATATAAGACTGGCATTCAGCTGCATCCGATTAAACTGGAAGCTGACCCCAACATGGTTGAAAAAAGGCTAAGCAGATGATGATGCTTGCATAATAAACATACCGCCTAAAAACTCAAGAAATCCAATCATCTAATGTCACTTAAACTTTTTGCTGAAACATACCACCTTTTAAAAGTGGGTCCTATTAAAGTATCTACCTAGAGTTAGACCAATACAAAAACGTTTCAGACAGTTTTCGCCTCGAAGATGTCAAACAGTAAAAAGGGTAAGAATTTCAAGGAGCCCACGTTTCCTCCAGTCACCGTCTGTGATAAAATGTACCCTCGTCTTGTACTGGTAACAAATATTTACCCAAGAATTTATTGGTGTTAATTAATTGCTACTGAATCGTTTCAGGAAGTACTTAAATACCTACCTTATGAACGGGTAATTAGATATATTGGTACCTAAGGTTAGAGTTGAAGAGACGCTTGGGAAGACGTTTCTTGAACTGAAGGACGTAGACATTCTCAGATGTGATGATACATGTAGATTGTCTTTTCGGACATAAAGGGGTGCCCGTAACTTTACGGAGGAATCGGTTCTGCAATGTCTGCATCGTATGGATGAAGCGGAGCTTGGTAGGTGCCAAGACGATACAAGCGTATGTCATGTCATGAAGGGACGGATCACTGCGGTATAGAGACACAATTTGCACCTTAGTGACAACTTGCTCTTGGCCCTCACCATATAGTAGAGCGTACCCACAGCAGAGGCAGCTTGGTTACGAGCTGCTTTAATATGTACCGCAAAGGACAGACGGGGATCGAATATGGCTTCTAAGTATTTGGATAATAACATCAAAAACTCTACTATACAATAAACTCGACCACGTATACTTAAATGGTAGCAACTCTTGATTCTACAACACATTGCTCAAAAATACAGCGTAGGCGCTTTCAAATATCCATACTTCCATTTATCTTTAAGCATATACTATAATACTATAAAATATTATAAATGCGAAAGTAACTCTGTTTGTTTGTTATCTTTTCACGACTAAACGGCTAATTAGATCATTATGAAATTTGGCAAGGACATAGATTATACCCTGGGGAAGAACATAGGCTACTTTTCATCCCTGAAAAACTCATCAAAATTTTCACGCGAACGAAGTTGCGGGCAGCAGCTAGCTTATCATAACGTAGTGTTCCCTTTAATTTATGGATTCCTCTTCATTGACAACATTCTATCATTACACGAATCTATTAACGTGTGTTTCAGAACATTTGAATACTGTATCAGATCATTAATTTCCATTAAAGCCGGCTTCTATAATTAGGAAGGCATACTATAATTAATAGGCACTACTTAGTAGATAGGTAGCTACATTATCTGTGTGTATAGTAATTTCTCTGTGGATTTTTAAAATTCCTATACCTATCAAGTGCGACTGCTAAGCATGTCCTTGGGTGAGGTGTTTTCAGGTGCTGGGTATAGGCTTGAGAGAGTAACCTGAGGTACAGGTTCAGGTACAATCCAATCATTTTATACCTATAGTTTTTGAAGGTCATATATATTATAAATATTTATGCAAATTATTTATTTCAATAAACAATTTCATTTCATTTTTAGGGTTCCGTACCCTAAGGGTTGTTTGATGGTTTGTCCGTTTTTATAAATAATGGTATCGGAACCCTTCTTGAGCGAGTCGGACTCGCACTTGGCCGGTTTTTTTAATTCCTTTCATTTTATCCTTTTTGGAGGTGGGTGTGAATCTACCACCGTTGCATAATCCGCCTGTAAAATTCCCAGGATTCTCGAGCTTATTCTCCAATCACTGCCTTCGAAAACCCGCTAACACAAATAACTTCAACCGCCAACTATTTCGGGTTGAAGATTTCCAGGTTATCGGGCATGTGATTTCGGCTTTGATTTTCAGGAATGTCAAATAGGATGACCCAAAATTCTATGTCACAAGATCAGCAACCCATTTTGCGTCGATTGCACTATAGGTAGGGACGAAAAAAATCTACTCAAAAAACCGACATAAATAACGCAATGATTTTTTTGATTGTTGTCGAATGTCCAAATGAAAGGCATTGCATTAAAATTTGTAAGTGTATGTATATCTGCTATACCATGAAGGGTGTAAAACCCTGAACAAAGCCGAACGGCACTGGTTCTCCCCGTCGTCATTACGATCATCTTTTTTTTCTAGACTATACCTGCACGCGTAGCATAACCACTGTTGAAACAAGTTTTGTCTATGGAACGATCGACGTAATGATAGATGACAATGTGTCAGTTTGTCCATTCTTACGTCGACAGTCCGTTTCTACGGCGATCATGGTACGCGTACTGGGAACCTTCTAATTACGGAGATATTGCATGTCAAAATAGCATCTTTCTCACAAGTTTTTGTTTAAAATACCAGTTTAGGATTATAACTTTACTTTAAATTCTTCAATGCCTCGTTTATTATTCAATGTATCCATCATAACAATTTTTTGAGTGCGTTACATTGAATTTTACCGCAAAACGTATTTTTTATCCCAAAACAAAAGACGTTTCCCAGCCTGCATTTTTGCGTGGGGTAACTTAGTTTGATTTATAGAATGCTTGGTTGACGGCTTCGTGAAGAAAAAAAAACCGGCCAAGTGCGAATCGGACTCGCGCACGAAGGGTTCCGTACCATTATTTATAAAAACGAGCAAATAAAACACTTTTTTGTATGGGAGCCCCCTTAAATATTTATTTTATTCCGTTTTTAGTAAAAAAAAAAAAAAAGTATTTGTTGTTGTAGCGGCAACAGAAATACATAATTTGTATAAATTTCGACTGACTAACTATCACGGTTCATGAGATACAGCCTGGTGACAGACGGACGGACGGACAGCGAAGTCTTAGTAATAGGGTCCGTTTCACCCTTTGGGTACGGAACCCTATAAAGGACGTTTGCCAGTCTTAATTTTTGCGTAGGGTAACTAAGTTTGATATACAGAATGCTTGGTTGACGGCTTCATCATTGAGGGTCCGACTACAACTGGATTAAGCTTCATAATTAGTTAGCCATTTAATTTTGATAATGAATTCAGGACTATTAACATTACCGCTGCCGATTTGAATACTAATTATTAGTTAATGACATTTAGATAGGTGACTAGTTCTACATAATCGAACTAAATCGCTCATGTCGCAAGTAATGACCAATTAGATCATCACCTTGTTGGTCTAGAGTTCCTAGTTTCGATTTTCAGGTAAAACAAACTGTTAACTTTTGCTTTATGCCATCGGGAACTTTTTGAGTCTTTATTTGTGCCCGGTTGATGGCAAAAGGCTCGCCCCTTATTACACGGGGCTTAAACACAACTGGCGAAATGTGGGTGTACTTGTTAGTTACACCTCTGTTAACCCTTCGCTCTTCGGGGATTATAGGGTGCGATGTTAATTTTGATTTCTCAGTAACTGCCCGAAGTTTTTTTTTCTACCCGGATGATGGTAATAAGTAATAACCTTATTGCATGGAACTTTTACCAGTTTTTTTTTTAATAATAAATACTTACTTAATTCTGCATGGGTAAAAAAGTTCTGCGAACCCAGGATTCGCATGGAGGCTCCATGCGAATCCTGGGTTCGCAGAACTTTTTTTTTAAACCAGACTTAATTTCGAAGAAAAGCTTGACATCCCAATACGTTTTTATACCAAATTCATAAAAAAATAGTAAACTTCATTCGACATATCAAGATTTCTGTCTAATCAACGTTCAAATGACCAGAAAATCTGAATTTCAAAGAAAATCCCAGCTCTGAAAATCATAAAAATACGTCAAAGTTTTCAGCACAAATCCTCTTCAAAAGCAAGACTGCAGTGTGAACCGGCTAATAAACAAATGTGATGTAAATCCTCATGCAACGGGATTCGGAGATAATCCCGCACTCCGGGACTAATCAAGACATCGCTACGGGATTATTAATTCCTACGTTAGTCTTGTTTTGTTTTGTAAGTACCTTTATAAAATCTAAATCAATAGGTGCACGGTTCGGGGTAGTCGTTTCCTATGGAGAAGAACCGGCAAGAAACTCCATGGTTACTCTTTTAAAACCATTTGGTTTTACAATATTTCTATGTTACAGCGTTAGTACTTGAGTATGGGAGTAGGGTTGACAATAAGTCGTTACTTAATACCAAACGTAGAACAAGATAAAAAGTTACCAAGGATCTAGGAATCTATAAGGCCTACAATATCCACACATTTACAAACAATCGCTAAATAAGAAAAAAGTCCAGACAAAAAAAAAGAAGATCTTACAAAGAGACTAGATTAAACTAGTGACACAAATTTTGTCATCCGTGCTGTAACTATTCTAAACTTAAGCGTGTAGTTATTTAAAAATTATTGTAAAACATCTGATTAAAAAGAATGAAAAAAAAAAACATAAGATTGAGAATAGTTAGAGACATCCTCACATTTGTGACGTTTATGAGCTACAAGGGAAGCCGCATGTGCAAAGACTTAGGCCTATATACCTAATACACGTTGAACAGCTTGTACCAAAAATGGTGGCCAAATTTCAGGGCGTGATTCAGAACATTAAACTGAACAACTACCTCCATGGGATTTCTCCATACAAAACTTCAATACTTACTCAACCCAAAGTAGGGGGTAGCTTTTTTTCCACACTTTCAGAAGATGAATATACATAAGTATATAGATATTAGATATTATGTCTTTGTTAAACGAGCGTTTTGAGAAATCGATATAATGTAGTGATTAACTTCGCCCTTGATCTGAAACGTGTGGATAACTTATGCATGTATGTATTATGCGTGTCTAATAATTCTTGTATAACGAGATTGTATAATAATTACACACAGAATGTAATCGTAAAACAAACACAGAGGCATTATACTAAAAAGAGCTAATAACAAGCACGAAGGTGGATCAAAAATTCTGTTTTAAAACCGTAATCTCGGCAATCTTTGCTCCACAAGTCCACAAAAACCAAGCTTTCCAAGTTAAAAAAATGCATCCTTAATATACCAGAAATTAATCCCATATTCTTAATTACAGCTGGTTTTATTTATATATCTGATTTCGCACAAAAAATCTAGTTTAAAACACGTCTTACAAGTGCGAAGTGTTGCAAGCATGTCCGGATTTTTTTTTTTAAAAGTGCAGCATTGGAATTACAAATACGTAGGTACAGTTACGCAAGCAATCGTATGCGCTTCGGTAATGTTCCTGTTTCCGAATTAACACGAATGTCGCGACACACAGACAAAGGTACTATTGTTTTAGGGATTAATGTTTGTTTTGGAATGCCTCGCTTTGTAGTACACCTATGATAATACAATGATGAGCCGTTAGAATCATGGAAGTACGAAATTCTTGCATTTGGTACTTCCATGATTCTAACGGCTCTATGTTAAATCTCTATGTTTATAGATTTTTTTTGCCGAAGTGCATTCTTTCCCTGTGATACCTGTATGTAAGCAGTTGAGGTAAGTTCTGTTAAGCTTGTGTTGCAACGAGTTTCTTGAGCATCAATTATTTTTGTTTTCTTTTTGAAGTACCTACTTTGTAAATGGCCAGGCACAGTATTCTGTTTAAAATTCTCGCTTTTGTATTTTGTTACACATATTTTTACTAAACTTGCTTCAAAATGTTATAAATTAGAATAAATTATTACAAGCCCCAAAAATGTGTCGTTCCCGCTAGTTCTACTTAACAGTTCTACAGTAGAACTAGTGGGAATATATTTTCCCCCTAGTCCTACGATTTAAGGAGGTACAAAATCGTAGAAAAAGTGTGATAAAGACAGAAAACAAAAATAAATAAAAAATAAGTAAGTACGCAGGTTACCACTATATAACCTTTTAAAACAACTCGCAACAACATCTATATATTCTAAAATACAAGCAGTTGTTTTGCAATCTCGTCAAATTCAAGGAGATAATGATTCTCGACCTGAATCAATAATAAAATGGGTAGGTCATTTCTTTTTCTTAATTACATAAAACGGTAAGTGTGAACCACTCGTGTTTCAAACGCGGCTTGTCCGATCCTCGCCCTAAAACCGAGCTTTCACACATACAAACAATCACAAACGTTCATTCGATAATTTCTTATTTCTAAACCACGTTAAGGGGCTTATTCTCGGGCCTGTGGACGGTGAGTAATGGGCCAGCTCACCGTCCGTCCGATTTATGACGACAGGCCGTGCCGACGGCGCGTCTGTGTTCCACGCGCGCCTCAAGGAGATGTCAGCAAATCGGAAGGGGTCCGAGAGGGCCGATGCCTGCCAGGGCTGCAGGTTGTTCGAAAGAGATACCGCGGCCCTGGAACACAAAGGGCGAAGAAGGAACATGGATGGGTTTTAGTCAGTACAAGTCTGACACTCCCTCCCGCTCCGCCCAGAGCGGGAGAAGTCATTTGATGATTTCCCAACCGGAAAAAAAAGGGGCTTATTCTGAAATACTGACAAATTTAACTAACAATAAAAAGCAACGTTTATTAATAGTTTACTAGGAACCGTAATTTATATTTATTATTTACTAGCTGTCCCGCGCAACTTCGTCTGCGTCACATTTTCCCAGTTTTCGCAACATTTTTCATTGCTGCTCAGCTCCTGTTGGACGTAGCGTGATGATATATAGCCTATGTCCTTCCCTAGATTGAAATCTATCTTCTTGCCAAATTTCGTTAAGATCCGATCAGCCGTTTAGTCGTGAAAAGGTAACAAACAAACAAACAAACAAACAGAGTGACATTTGCATTTATAATATTAGTATGGATGTCTTTTCTGAAAACCTCCTGAATTTTGACGAGGATGCAAAACAACACCTTGTATAATCGAACCTTGTACCCAAATAAGTTAGTGTATCCTCAAGCTCCTGAGCCTACAGTCCCTACAGATAGCTAAGTAAGTCCAGCACTTTGATGGATGAAGCTGTCCCTTTACAAATCGATACGACATCTCACTTTTACTGTTAGGTGCTACATAGAGATGATGATACCATTTTAATAATGTATTATTTCATCCATACTAATATTATAAATGCGAATGTCACTGTTTTTTTGTTTGTTTGTTTGTTACCTTTTCACGACTAAACGGCTGATCGGATCTTAATAAAATTTGGCAAGAAGATAGATTTTAACCTGGGGAAGGACATAGGCTATATATCATCACGCTACGACCAATAGGAGCGGAGCAGCAATGAAAAATGTTGCGAAAACGGGGAAAATTTGACGCAGACGAAGTTGCGCGGGACAGCTAGTTTTGATATAAAAAAAAAAAACATGATATCATCATCATCTGCCTGCCTTTACCCTACTATGTTGGAGTCGACTTCCAGTCTAATCTGATGCTGAATACCAGTATTTTACATGGAGCGATTGCCTATCTGACTTCCACAACCCACTTAGTACTGGGTACAGTTGTCAGACTTTCGGGCCACTTAAGCCTGTAATGGCTGTTAAACATCTACAAATGATCTAGAATAATTATGATAGTAATGTCGTTTCATATTAAATTTATTTTATATAAGTTTTTACGTAGCGTTTGTTTGCTGTAAACCCCAAATCCATGATCGATAACAGTTATTCTTTTTTAGGGTTCCGTAGTCAACAAGGAACCCTTATAGTTTCGCTATGTCCGTCTGTCTGTCTGTCTGTCCGCGGTTTAGCTCAAAAACTATTGGTACTAGAAAGTTGTTATTTGGCATGAGTATACACGTTAATGACGCCAAAAAAGTGGTAAAATAAAATTTTGAACAAATAATTATTTAGGGTACCTCCCCTACATGTAAAGTGGGGATGATAATTTTTTTTTCGCCCTTCTCATATTGTGGGATATCGTTGGATAGGTCTTTTAAAAACATTAGGGGTTTGGGTAGACCGTTTTTTAATTAAGTAAACCGTTCGTGACTTATCAAGCATTAAAGTACCAATTTTCGTTAGATTCAAGTGTCCCTCCCATCTACCAAATAAATGGTTGAAGTTAGAAATTCAAATGTCACGAGTAATAGTCGACCAATTGTATTTGACTCGAAAATTTTGAACAGCTCCATAGAAATGTCGATAGATGGCGCTAAACGTCAGTTGTACTCAAAACGAGTCTCATTTGCACATCATATGTGGCAGTTTGTATAAATATTGGTACGGAACTTCTTCGTGCGCGAGTCTGACTCGCACTTGGACGATTTTTTAAAGATGTACTTTAGCGTGGTTGACATTTGTTTATGTATTTTACAAATATTATACTATCTGGAAGAACATAGGGGATAAACCTAAAACTTGTAGAACAATAAAAAATAAACTTCGCATTCGTGTCACGATTTTAAACTTGTTAAACGAGATTTATTTTTTCTCTCACTTGCTTTACATTCGGACTGAGCCACTCATTTTTTATTTAAACAATATAATAAATCCTTTTTACTTCGTCTTTAAGAAACGTTGTAAAAATATATTAACATAGGTAAGTGTCTTTCGCATCCATGAAATGGATTTACTATCAAAAAACATTGCTTAAAGAGTCCCTTTTTTCCAAATTCTGAAAAAGGTTATTATTATTTGACTCCTGTTAGTCAAAAAGTTTGATGTTTCCAACGTCTTATTTCTTTACCTTAAGAAATTTTAATGCCGATAAAAAGCATCGATCGATGGATCAATATACATGTCAAAATGGGAATACACGATACTCAATACAGGGTTACAAGAGGTCAATACAACTTACCCGAAGTATGTGGGCGTTGGTGACCACTACATCTATTTATAGAACCATTCCGGGTTCGAGCTTGTTAATTTTTGGCTCGTCTCATCTTACCTTTATTACTTCCGTAGGAAGAAAAATTTAATAAATTTATACATTTTTAATGCGGCTCCCCATGAGTCCCATGACTGATCTTCGCATTTTAAATTACAACATGGATCTGAAATTGCATTAACGTAAGGTGTGGTGATATTTAAGGTACTGAACTACTTTTTCCATGCCTATTTTGATTTTCTGTACTACATCTACCCAACTATAAGTAAATAAAATTGAAGTGTCTGCTTGTATTTTCAAAATGACAGCTTTTTACCCAATGCATGAAAGTATGTATAGTATAGTATAGTATAGTATATAGTATAGTATAGCGGGCTGGTTTCCGCAACTCCACGTCTAAAGCGCGTATTTTGCGTACGGGTGGGAACATTACTCCAACCACCCCAGCTCCCCGAGAAAGGCCAGCAGCCCCTTGGTGTTGCTGACGATCTCGCGGAGAGTACCTGGGTTACCTAAGTACTTTGCCCTGTATGTTGCAACCTCTGGGCAGTGTAGAAGCACGTGGGCTGCTGTTTCGTCCTCCTCCATGCAGGCTCTGCACAGTGGGCTATCTGTGACTCCTAGGACAAAGAGGTGTTTATTAAAAGAGCCGTGACCAGTGATGGCGGCTGTGACTATGCGGAGCTGTAATTTGGTCAGCCGAAGCACCCGTTTGGTGAGGCGGCCATCTATAGTAGGAAGTGCCTCCTTGGCCTGCCTACACTCACCATGGTCTAGCCACAGTTTGTGGTGTTGATCCCTGGTGCGTTTCCTTACCAGAGTCCGCAGATACCCGAAGGGGAGTGGCACGATGGGTTCTGGTCCCACTGCTGCCCTACTGGAACCCCTTCTAGCGAGTTCGTCCGCAGCATCGTTGCCCCGGGAATCGCTGTGGCCCTTAATCCATTGTATGGTTATGCTGTTGTGATTACCGACCTGGTTTAGGCGCTGGTGACACTCGTATATTAACCCGGAGTTGACCGTGTGGTTGTCTAGTGCTAACAGTACAGCCTTGCTGTCTGAAAGTATGCGGATAGAGTGGTCCTTAGCCCTCCTGGCTAAGATGGCTGATGCGGCCAGGGAAATGCCCATGCATTCCGCCTGAAATACCGTATTGTGGACCCCCAGTGGTACGGCTATATGGATGTTGAGATCCTCTGAGAAGACTCCGGCCCCAGTACCTGTACCTGTTTTAGATCCGTCCGTGAAGATCCGTAACTCTGCAGGGTTTAACCCCTCGCAGCGGTGGTCCTCGTGGAGCTGGATCTTGTATTTTTTGTCGAATACAAACTGTTTTGGTATCCGATCATTAATGGCTTTCGCCAGGGGGAACTCGTTGTAGAATCCCTCTAGTGCCGCAGTGTGTTGCGTGTTTGACTTACTCCACAGTTGAAGTGTTTTGAGGCGTGCTGCCGCCATTGTTGCCTCCTGTTGTATGTACAGATGGAGCGGCGGAAGCTCCAGCATGGCTTCGAGAGCCGCTGTCGGAGTGGTTCTCATACAGCCTGTAATTGCCATGCAGGCAAGCCTTTGCATGCGTTGGAGTTTGTTCGAGGCTGTGACTAGTCTGGTGCGTGGCCACCAGACCACCGCCCCGTACGAGATCATGGGACGGATCACCGCGCAGTATAGCCAAAGTATTATTTTGGGGGATAGGCCCCACTTCTTACCTATCATCCTCCTGCACTGCCAGAAGGTGATGCACGCCCTGTTTATTTTGTTGTCTAAGTGACTACTCCAGTTTAACTTACTGTCTAGGATGACTCCCAGGTACTTGACTTCGGTGGCTAACTGAAGTTCTGTATCAAATAGTTTAGGCAAGCGATAAGGTCCTAAAGTACGTTTTTGGGTAAACATGACTAACTCAGTTTTCGTGGGATTGACTGAAAGGTCATATTCCCTGCACCATCGTTCCACGATGCGTAGCGCCTGTTGGGTGAGGTTACAGATTGTTCCTGTCACTTTTCCCGAAATGAGAATAGCGAGGTCGTCTGCATACCCAATTGTGTAGAAATGACTGTCGTTGAGTTTGTTGATGAGATCATTTATCACTAGATTCCAGAGGAGGGGGGAAATTACTCCACCTTGGGGGCATCCTCTGGCTATCAGAGCCATCTGCTGCTGTCCTTCCAAGCGAACCGCTCGTTTGCTCAGCATGTTAGTAATCCAGTCAATAAGCACCTGTTCCGCCCCATGACGAGACAGGGCGGAGCTGATGCTGGAAAAGTTGGTTTTATCGAAGGCTCCTTCGATGTCTATGAAGGTTCCAAGGCAGGTACCCTTCTGATGTATAGCATCTTCAATCCGACTGACTACCAGGTGGAGTGCCGATTCAGTGGACTTACCCGAGCTGTATGCATGTTGGTTGCTATGTAGTGGTATAGTTTTCAACGCGCCCTCCCTCAGCTCTCTCTCGCAAATTCTCTCCATGGTTTTTAGAAGGAAGGAGGTTAGGCTGATTGGACGGTGGGATTTGGCATTGGTGTAGTCACTCTTACCTGGCTTAGGAATGAATATGACTTTCACTTCCCTCCATCCTTTTGGAACGTATCTAAAGGCCAGGCACGCTCTCATTAGGGACACCAGTCTACCGGCAACTGCGATTCCCCCCCACTGTAGTAATGCAGGAAAGATGCCGTCCGGACCTGCCGCCTTAAAAGGATGGAAGCACTGGATCGCCCACTGGAGTTTCTCCAGCGTTACCACTTTATGTGCGTAGCGCCAGTCGTTCTCTGTTGGTGTTTGATTTGTCTCGGTCCACTCAATTACCTGAGCGAAAGCGCATCCTGGGAAGTGAGTTTCAATAAGGACGCGCATCGCCTCTTCCGTAGATGTGGTGAGTGTGCTGTCTGGTTTTCGGAGAACAACGGGCCCTGTCGTGTTTTGCTGAGCCAGTATTTTCCTTACCCTATTAGCTTGTTGGCATGATTCGATGTTGCCACAGTATTTGCGCCATCCAGTTTTGCTCCTGAACCTGATGCACTTTTTGTAGTCGGATTTGGCCGCTTTGTACGCGTCCCAGTCCTTATCAGCACAGCTGTTCATGGCTCTGTTCAGGGCTGTCCTTACCTTCCTGCGCTTGCGTTCCAGATCCGCTCCCCACCAGGGTTGCTGCCCCGGCGTCGAGGACGGAGTGGTTTCAGGGCAGGCTGAGTGGTAGCTGTCTAACATTGATTTTGTAAGATGGTTGACTTGGTCGTCAATCTGCAGGATGTCCTCGAACGTCGTCCGATAATCGGTTGGCGCGAGCTTGGTTTCTAGGGTTCGTGTATAGGCCGCACGGTCTGTGTTGCGTGGGTTACGCCGAGGCAGTATTGGCGTGACACTGACCTGGATGTCGAAACGGATCCACCTATGGTCCGAGCAGGAGGCCTCCCTGGACACCTGCCACCCGCTGGCCATGGCCGCTGCACCCTCTGATGCCAGGGTTATGTCTATGATTGTACGACTACGCCTGGTTACGAAGGTTGGTTCGGAGCCTGTGTTTAGTAGGGTTAAGTTTGTAGTGAATAAATAGTCAACTAGAGCCTTACCCCGTTCGTTTTGCGTTTCCATGCCCCACAGAGGGTGATGAGCGTTTGCGTCGGCGCCTATGACAACCTCCAGCCCCAAGCTCTCGCAATGTCTCACGAGGCGGGCGAGGTCATGCGGCGGCGGCTCTTCAGCCTCAGGCATGTATGCCGAGGCGAAGACGACTGCTACCTCTGTGTCGTCACGCTGTATGGTTAACCTTACTGCAGAGATATCCCTGCAACAGAAGTCTGTCATTGGTTGTACTTTAATATTACCTGTCGTATAAATGCACGATCTAGGGTGATCGTGATCTGTACTAACGAGAAGCTTACCTCCAAGATTGGAGAGGCCTTGTATGTGGCCAGCCCTGATCCACGGCTCCTGGATCAAAGCAATGGCCGTATGTTGAACCTCCAACCACTTACGCAGCTGAGCCGTTGCGGTTTGGCTGTGGTGGAGGTTTGCCTGCAGCACTCTACAGGTCGACGAAGGGGACGCCATCGCTGGTCGTGCCTTCCTCGTCGCCCTCCAGACGCAGCCCGGCAAACAGGTCACCTGCGTCGAAGCCGTCCCCCTCCAGTTCCGAGACCGGCGACAAGGTATTGCCGTCGAGCTCGTCCCCAGATGAGAGGACGGCGTCCACGCCGGCAAGGGCCGGGGCGGTTGGCGCTGCTGGCATCGCCAGCGCTGTTGGCGCTGTAGGCGCTAAAGGCGCCGCTGGCGCTGTGGGCACCGGTGGCGCTGTGGGCGCTACTCGCGCTGGCGCTGCTGGCGCAGTAGGCGCCGCTGGCGCAGTAGGCGCCGATGGCACTGTGGGCGCTTCTGGCGCTGGCGCTGCTGGCACCACTGTCGCAGATGCACCCGCAGTGTCGGTGAGGGGAAGAGTAGCCTCCTCTGTCCGTGCCGTCACGATTGTCCCCGTGGTCGGGTCCCATCCCTGAGGGACATCGGCAAATCTGCCGTTCGGACCCTGGAACTTAACGTACGCCGTCCCTACCCCGAAGGAGAGACGACGTTCGGCTTTCATAAGGGTCGGAATTTGGTCCTCAGGGACCCCGACCACCACGAACCACGCGTCGGCCTGTCTGTCGGCGTGCAGCAGTACCCATCCCTTTATGTCCACCCAGGGATTCTGGTAGCACAGAGCACGCCCGATAATGGACTGCTCTGTGAAAACCCTCTGAGCATCCGGAATGAGGATGCCGCATCTCACCCGTCGTTGGATCTCCAACTGCCTCCTGACCACTAGCGAAGTACTAATGGGGGGAGGCAACTCAGAGATTACTGCCCTCAGCCAGGCTAAGGTGTGGTCATTCCCTGGCCACAGTTTCAGGACCCCTCCGGTGAACACCGGCCTTGCTCTGAAGGCCGGTGCAGGTGAGTCTTGTTTCGCGGAGAGGCACTCAGCGACGATCTTCCTCTGGATGGCCGCGAGCACCTCGTCTGATAGTTCCTTACTTATGAACCCCGTGCGGCCGCAGGTAACTGCGACGTCGAGCTCGGAGCTCACAGCTTGGGCGTAGCTGCGGTTGGCGGCCCGATTGGAATTATCAAGCCGCGGCCGCTTGTGCTCCCCTCGAGGTGATGAGGTCTCGTTGAGAGCTCGCTTGGCCACGGCCTGATCCTTCCGACCGGGTCGCTGTGCTGTACTTTGGGCTTGTCCCTTCGCGGAGCTGGTTGACGGTTGGCTGGGACCGGGGCGACTACTGTCGACCTCGGCCTGCTCCCGCCTGCCTGCGGAGAAGTTGACGTTACCGCTGGTTGGTCGAGCCAAACCCGCGGCGTTAGCCTTTAGATTTTGTGGAGTCTTACCTTTCCACTGCAATTGACGCCTTTCCTTTTTGGACGGTCTGTTCCTCCTCCTTCCGTTGCCCACTGAAGGGGCCGGAGCAACTGGCGCTGGGGGATCAGCGCAGTGGCGAAGCGTTGCCGGAGTGTCCGTAGCCTTCCTCCGCCTCTTACCCTGCACCTGCCAGGTAAACGCGGACGTGTCCCCGGTGGTACAGATCTCCTCCGGTTGGCCAGTAGCGGCCAGCGGGGGAGGGGTGGCTTGAGGAGCCATAGGTGGAGGTGTTGGGAGTAGCGGGGCCCTGCCACCGGTGTTAACCGTCGTGGGGGGCTGTGCACCTGAAAGAGGAAGAGGATCGGTACTGGTCCCAGTCAGCGCCGATGCCCTCTGTATTTTCCGGGACTTGCGTTTGGTCTGGGCCGCGGTTCTCGCCGCAGCCGGACCGGTACCCGCACTGGAGCTCGCTGCACTGACAGCAGAGCATCCAGGGGCGAGAGAGGTGCTGCTTGCACCCCTCTTGGGAGCATCTTTGGCTTTCGCCTCCGCTCCGGTGTGTGATTGTGTGGTGTGTGTGTTTGTTTGTGTGGGAGGTGTGTTAGTTGGTGTTGTGTGTGTGCGTGTGTGTACGGTGTTGAATGGGCTTGCAGTATCCATTGTACAGTTGTAGTTTTGTTTCGTCTCTCTGGCTTCCCACCCTCCATGGAGCCCGCACCTGGGAACGTCTCGCTACAAACTAGCTCGAACGTTAGGAGTACCATCGAGATATAGGGGCGAGAGGCTGGCTTACAGTGCGACATCGGGTGCTTGATCGGGTTGGCCGTGGGGACGCCCTGTCCCTTCCGAACTGATCAACCCTCACTTACACCGTCAGCATGACCTTAACCCACCGCTGCGACAATCCGAGGACGGCCACAGCGGACCCCCCGCTCCTCGCCGAGGCCCTCTGACGGGACACTCTGACCATTTCCCTACCCTTGGCTATTGGTTAGGGCTACCGTTTTGCTTGAAATCCGGACCAAAGAGGGCGTGTTGCCTTACGGACACATTACCGCCAGCGCCGTTCGACTCAACCCCCCAGGACTCCTTCATCCCCGCTTACGGCGCTCGACTGCGCAGGTCCTAGCGCAGGTGACTATATGTTCCTACTCGTCGCCAGCTGGGTTTAGTGACGGCCGAGCCCACAACCACTCAGTCACGGAGAGTCATGGTTAGGAGAAAAAGCGCCCGGTGGTTTTTGTTGCGTCTATTTCTTAGGGAATTAGACCAAGAACAGGGCGGCAACCTCGTGAAGGTGAATCCACCAGACTTGCCTTGAGGATCCACACGACTGTAGCGCTCTCCCTCAAGACCCCGCCACCTTACCGCCTCTGAGGGAAGCAGTAAGGTAGGTTTGCATCTATACTACCAAGCAAAGCGTAAGCAAAGCGTGTCGTTGTGCAACCGCAGAAGCATAAATACAAACCCTCCCCATGAAAGTATGTATATGTAAAACAAAAAAACTTTTTTTTTTTAATTTTGTCTGTCTATGTTTGTTTCGGCTACTCTCCGATTTGACGGAAATTTTAGTGGCAGATAGCTGATGTCATAAGGAGTAACTTAGGCGACTATTGTTTTAGAAAAAGAATTAAAATTCCGTGAAAAAAAAAATTACCCTTGAAATTGTTAACAAAATCCGATTCAAATAGGCAAATAATATTTTTATAATAATTTCAGCGGACGAAGGTTGCGGGCAAAAGCTAAGCATATTCTTTCGTATTTAGAGATAAACAATACGCTATCGCTTACGTATTTGTTCTATTCATTCCAATTAAAATATGAGTAAATACTCAATGCGTCATAAATCATAATTGTGTGGACTTAAAATGATAACAAATGAGAATTAATTTATTGACCTCGTATATTCAAACGAAGTGAGTTATTATTTATACATTATCAATGTCGACTAACAAGAATTATTTAATTGTATCAATATTTTTAAGAGGAAATGTTAAAATAAAGGATGAAACGAAACTTTGAAATTGTAGTCATAAATATAAAATATATAATACTTAGTAAATAAGTAAATCATAATAATGTTACCACAGCTGGGACACAGGCCTCGTTTCTATGAGAGGGAGTGGACTGTAATCCACCTCGCGGGCCCAGTGCGGGCTGGTAGATGTCGCATGTCTTCGATTTTTTAGTTCTAGGACATGCCGGTTTCTTCACGTGTTTTCCTTCACCGCTTTGAGAGCAACGGTGATGAAATAAGTTACACAAAGTAATGCGCCTGCCTGAGTGCGAACCCACGCCTACTGCTCGTAAATCGGGGCTGCGACCACTGGGCAACCGATGGACCACATGCTATTTTCCATACATTCAGTGCTGCATCATCACATGAAAGATGAGATGAGGACATGTGATGAGGAGGGATGGAACACGTCATGTGACTAAAAGAGAATATAAATGTTAATGGATGGAGAGGGCGAGGAAGACCAAAGAAAAGATGGGTGGAATTTTTGATGAGGGAAATATTATTAAATAATAGCGTGACGATTGACAGGGGAGAAATAAAGAAAAAATCGTGATGCGCCGACCACAAATAAAATGGGACAAGGGCAGATAGATAAGATACATCACTAAAAAAATAGTGCGTGGAGTCCCTCCGCGCGGAAGAAGTGAAACTTCGTAATACTACACGAATGCCTGCGAGTGCCACGCATTCACTCTCGTTATTTTATTGACCTTCTAAATAATATTTTGTTGTTTTCTTGTTGTATTATTTTTATTACATAATTATTACATAAGTTTATCGAAGTTATTCTACTCATGGAAATTGTGCGAAGGCTGGTCACACCGAAGAGTCGAATGCATGACTGTTTGCACGCCATCTTGCGTACCTAGTAGAACTACGTAGTCACAAATCTTTTAATACTGCCATCTCTTAGTAAGTTTTAGAAAATATTCCCGCTCCATGGTAGCGTTAAACTTGTTGGAAGTCACATAAGAAGTTACACTTCAAAACAAAAAAATTTAACTCAGTGAATTAAACAGCTCTATAGAGATCCATATCAAACACTTTGCTTAAAGTGGGCAAGTAATGAAAACAACAAAGTACGACAAAGATCTACGTCGAACCGGAGCCGGCTGTCGAACGTGTTCTTATCTTCTGAAACTGTTTCAGGCCTCTTTGCTCGAAAACAGCGGTACTCGAACTTTTGTTGGGTCGCATCTGAGGCCCTAGCACGAGCGCGCGGTGTACAACGTAACGATAACACGTCTTTTAAAAAAAAAAAATATATTCGTTTCACGTATAATATTTTCATAATTTTAAGAATTTATTCATATGTATGGCTGCTACTGATTGTGAGGAGCTCGTGGATAAATAATAACAGACGCACGGGTCGATCTTTAAGGGTAAGCTGTGCTTGCCGAGGCTGGTCCGTGGATGGGTGACCATAATTACATACCGAGTTTCCGCCGTGTCTCGGAAAGCATGTTAAGCCGTTGATTCCGGCTGTCATTTGAAGATCTTATCTTCAAATGACATGTTCTTATATCGTATCGTATTACCAAGTTGCTTGGTTGTGGAGGTCAGATAGGCAGTCGCTTCACATAAAATACTGGTACTCAGCTGCATCCGGTTAGACTGGAAGCCGACCCCAAGATAGTTTGGGAAAAGGCTAGACAGATGATGATGGTTGCTACTAATGTGCATGTTGCAAACAATTTAACTAAAATGGTAAAGAATTATTTAATTTTCGATTCAAAATACGTATTAACGTAACTTTTGCGCCACGCGCTCGCGCTAGAGCCTCTGTAGGCCTGTGTTTTAACGTTACACGGTCCGCAGGCATTTGGAATACTTGTCATGTGTGTTAGTAGGGGACGGCGCGCGGCGTATCGAAAAGTTCTATTGATTTGGTAACTTACTGTAGATTATACTCTATCTGCTAAACACAGGGTGTCCGGTGGCAGATTTATATGTTTAAAAGCAAATATCTCGAAAACTTACTAACGGTGCGGAGCGATGGCGAAATTATTCGACGCTCCGAGAGTGCGGATTGTCAGTCACAATGCCGCAGTGGTTAGGATACCATCGACCATACGCCACTTAGGCGTTTTTAGAATTTTTGATTTTGACCAACGAGACAATTATCGAGGTGCGGCAGCATAATAATACAAGTTGTTGTTTTGCATCCTCGTCAAAATTCAGAAGGTTGTCACAAAAGACATAAATAATCAATTTAAATTACGGTAATTTAATTTACAGCTTCCCTGGTAGTCCATAAACCAGCACAAATGTGTGGATGTCTCTAACTATTCTCAATCTTATTTTTTTCCATTCTTTTTAATCAGATGTTTAACAAAAGGTTCTAAATCATTACACCCTTTTGTTTAGAATAGTTACAGCACGGATGACAACATTTTTGTCACTTGTTTAATCTAGTCTTTTTGTAATATCTTTCTTTTTTTTGTATAGACTCTTTTTCTTATTTACCGATTGTTTGTAAATGTGTGGACATTGTAGGCCTTATAGTTTCCTAGATCCTTGGTAACTTTTTATTTTGTTCTACGTTTTGTAGTAAGCAACGACTTATTGTCGGGCCTACTATGTCCATAAAAATATTGTAAAACCAAATTATTTTAAAAGATTAACCACGGAGTTTCATGCCGGTTCTTCTCCTTAGGAAACGACCAACCCGAACCGAGTACTTTTTTGTCGACGTTTTACAAGTGCCCATGTAGGGCTATGTAAAATAAAAATATTTTGATTTGATTTGGTACGTAGTAAATTATTAAAACGCTGCTTTTTTTTTTAATTTGTTTGAGTCGAACTCAGGACTTCATGTTCAGTATTTGCGCTCGCAGACCACTAGACCAACGAGCGAGATCACAGAATACATTACCTGTTTTCTGTGCTCCATACCCAGAATCAAACAGATACTTAAACTCAAAGCATTTATTTCAATTCGACCATTACAGGTACTTTTGAAAGTACAGTCCCAGTCACAAGGCATAATAACTTGTGAAAGTACTGTAGTTGCCCATTCCGTAGCGTAGATCTCTATGGAGAATAATGGGCAAGAAACTCCATGGACACTCTTATAAATAAATAAAAATATGTTACAAAATCTTGGTTTCATCTTTCATGTTAAGAATTACAAATATGTGAGAACGATGTAGAGACACGGGCAAGTTAAGAGCGTCCAGAGTAAAATATTAAATCAGTAATTCAAAAATAAAGTAATTAAAATAAACCGTGGCAGCTAAGAGTTATATTATACAGTTACCTAACAGCAAAAGATTACATACTAACTATTAATAGATTTATCGATGGTCTTGTCTAATAAACAAGAGTCGTACTTACCTACAGACATGTATATAAATCTGGGTATCAAGGTAGATAGGTATTATTTATTATAGGTCCTACGCCTATGTCATTGCAAACTGTCCATGAAACTGGTTTTAGTAGGTAAATACCTCAATAGGGGATAATCCAATTTTTTTTTCTTTGTCCTTCGGGTAGTTTATTGAAAAGTATTGGACACGTATTTTTTCTTTTTTCATGTGGTCGTAAAATTACGGAGTTATATTGAGTTGAAATGGCGCATGACGTCACATGTAGGTAAGTTTTATACCTACTTGTGACGTAGTAAGCCCCCACTCACCAACTTTAGTGAGTTTTAACTAAGTATTTTTTTTGATATTTTGATAAAACAAAAAATACGTGTCTAATATTTTTGTTTTACCTGTCTGACGGACAAAATAGAATTTCGTTTTCTTTACCCAGTCCGCACCCCTATTACAATTTATTAGATCGAGTTATGAGTAGCTGAGCGTGAGGTCCTGAGTTCGATTCCCGAGTCGGGCAAAGTGTTATTGGGTTTTTTTTTAAGGGTTTTCTTAGTAACATTCACGGAGTCTTAATTTGTGCCCCGTTGATGGCAATAGGTTCGCCCCTATTAAATATATGGGAGAATAAAACCGGCGAAATGTGAGTGTACAACTTTGCCTAACCATTAGGGAATTAGAAGCGTGATGTTCCTCAACGTGGATTTTTAAACGTGAGCGTGATCATCCACGTCCACGTTTAGAAATGATTAATTAATGTACTCACTGCACGCAAATGGGATTCATATATACCCTCGACCTTCTTTTAGAAGTTGGTTAAAAATGTAAAGATGACGTAAAAGACTAGGATGTAGAAAAGCTCATTCACAGAAAACCGATCTAATTACTACTAAATTAACCTATGTATTTAAAACTACTTCAAGACATAATGTCTCGTATCCCGCAGATAGAAATCTTCGCACGTGAGTTCTATAACATTCAAAAAGTTTATTCAACTTTGCTTGTTCTTAAAAATAATAATTTTGGTACCTTTTACGGCATAAAGTTGAAAGGTAATTTGTCTGAATCTAGAACTCTTTGCTTTCCAAACTGTGAGAAAAAGAGAATTATGAAAGTCAACGATTGTTTTATTTAAATGCATTATAATGTGAGATAATTAGTACTTTCAATGCAATACAGGTTGCACAATTAAAATTCGTGGACAATGAGTTATTATTGCTTTTTGGATTTCAAAAGCTCCGATTCATTTTAATTTATTTAATTCAGAGATTGTTAATAGACCAGGTTTGTACACTTAAATATGACGTTAGTTGTTGATTAAATAATAAGAGACAAAATACACACCACACAATACTATTTATAACTAAATTAAAAAAAAATAACAAAATTATAAAATTACCTGTATTAAAATTGGATTATACAATAATTTTTCATTTCAAATAAAAAAAAAATGGCCACAATCTGTGATTTCTATTTATGTATGTTTTAGTGAGTAAATAATTTTTATTATATTTCTTAGTAAGCAGCTCTTTGTTAAAACAATACTTCTTTATAATAATAATAAAAAAGTTAACTAATTCAGTTAGAAATTACCCCGAGAAAAAAATATATACATATAAGTATAAAACAAAGTTTCTTCCCGCCGTCTGTATGCTTAGACCTTTCAAACTCAACGGATTTTGATGCGGTTTTCATCAAAAGCCAGAATGGTTTAAGAGGAAGGTTCATATTATGTATAATTTATCCCTGAAAAACACATCAACGGCTAGTTACTAGTTTTCAATAATTCATCTATACTGTATAGTATTGAAATAAACAATGGCTTATTACATAGGTATCTAGAAGAAATATGACAATAGATTTTTATATATGTACATATTGTTGATTATATTAACTAGAAATGTGTAGGTGTATATTTTACTGGCTGTCCCGCGCAACTTCGCCTGCGTCACATTTTCCCCGTTTTCGCAACATTTTCCATTGCTGCTCTGCTCCTAGTGGTCGTAGCGTGATGATATATAGCCTATGTCCTTCCCCAGGCTGGCAATCTATCTTCTTGCCATATTTCATTAAGATCCGATCAGCCGTTTAGTCGTGAACAGGTAACAAACAAACATACAAACAGAGTCACTTTCGCATTTATAATATTAGTTTGGATTAATATTCTGGAAGTAATCAATATTAATGTCAACTGGTCATCATGGAACTTATTGTTTAGCTTTTTACTTAATAATACATAATATAATTATCTCTCTTATTGTCTTTATTTTGTAGGTTTTAAGGTTGTGTAAATATAGTCACATACCTACAGTTCACACATAATTAACACATAATTATAGAAGTAGGTAAATAATATATCATCACACCTCTTATCTCTCAAGGGTTCTGTTGAAGACAATATGATAGAAGAGAAGACTCACTAATCCATAATGTAATTTTTCAAAAACTCATATGCCACTCATCATCATCTACCTTCCTATTCCCAACTACATATGTTGGGGTCGGCTTTCAGTCTAAACAGCTGGATACATTTTTTTTGTACCTATCCTTTTATGTCCCACTGCTTGTGCAAAGGCCTCCCCCATATCTTTCAAAGAACTCTTCTCATTCTCCACCTCGAACCAGCCTTCATGATGCGTGTCCAGCCCCCGAATTCACAAACGCTAGGATTCGATTTCGATTCGGAAAGTCCTATGTCTATCTCGCTCGCTTTCGTAATACCAAAACAAGATAGACATACGACTTATCGAATCGAAATCGAATCCGAGCGTTTGTGAATAGGGGGCCAGATCATCTCGCCACCTATTTCTGGACTGGCTTTTGCGGCGCCGTCCATCCTCAGGGACCCATCGTGTTGAGACCTTTACCCAGCGATCTTTATGCATGCGGCTCACGTGACCTGCTCAATCCCATTTGAGCTTAGCAGCCTTTATTCCTATGTCTGTAATTCCTGTTTATGAACGCAGCTCTCCTTTTGACGTGACAACGTCTTATAAATTGGTTTGCCGGGTGACACTTCAAGAAACTGCGTTACGCTCCGCTCACGTTATGCGCTCACAATGAGAGCGAGTGAGAGGCACGCGTGCCTTTCACTTGTTATGTCTGTCTCTCTCGCTCTTAGGCGGGCTAACCATGCCCATGTATGTGTAAAGGTAAAAATAAAATTTTGTTAATATGAAATTCAGTGCGAGATTCTTTGTATAAATTAATGTTTTAAATATAATTCTTTGTATAAATAAATGTTTTAAATTGTTACTATTATTTCATCCTTCTTCCTACTATACGAATGAATATTCACATTAAAATTATTTTACCACTCAAAGTCGTTGTCACGTAAAACTTTCGCCCGTATACCGACTTTACAGGCAACCAATTTTTTTTTCTTATTTTAACTGTTCTCTTTACACCCAGAATGCTGCGCTCCATTTCTTTTTGGCAAACCACAAGGCAAATATGGTGTTAAAAACGGTTGGTGCTCAAAAGGGAATACCTTTGGGGCTCAATGTATAGGTGTCCAAAAAATAGCTGCTCAAACGGGAATACTCCTAAATTCTATATTGCATATTAATTGTCAAAAATACTCCAACCCATATTTATTTATCTCATTAACATTGAACGCATCATGATCATTATTCTACGCAATACGTGTCAGACGGTTCTGTACCTTACTAACAATAGAGTGACTAATCCTTTACCGGTACTTCCTAAGAAAAAAAAACATAATTTCCATGTATTTTCATGACAAATACGGCAGTAATAGGTAAGCGACGTTTAATGCCATTTTAAACTCGCTTACCAATTACTGTGATGTCGTACCTAGGTACCTAATAAGTGATAACAAACTTTACAAGTATTTTCTATAAAATAGAGATCGTCTGATACAGTACATAGATGGAACCCCACTAAAAGTGCTGAAAACTGCCACCGAGGTGAATTCAGCCATAAAATTCCAGTAGATGGACAAACCTTTTCCACCTCCTGAAATCTAAGGATTATGAGAAGAAATCCCCACCGAAATGAATGTAAGAAAGGTGAGTTTGACTTGTCATGACCTCTTGTGCGGTAAGTGAAGCAAAGGCCACCTCGAACATCAATCGATTTATGAGATTATTCACCAACGTTAGTCACTTACTAAGAGTACAGCACCCCTTTCTACCTAAAGTCCATCTTATGTTCTTGGTCACGGTAAACTGAAAGTCAAAGCATGTATTTCAACATGGCATCACGCGGCACGCCTGGGGTAGGCAGAGGTGTAACTACTAGTACACCCACATTTTGCAAGCTAGGTTTGCGCATACCAACGTGTTATCTCCATTTGGTGTTGGAAGTTTTTGGCCGCAGGATGTTGTGTTCCGTCGCTCCCGCGGACAAATTCCACACGAACGCACAAAACATCGTGCAAGTGAACTGATACTAACGTAATTTTAAGTTTCATATACTAACAGAATTGTTGTTATAGTAGTATGTATATTTAGGTTGAGGTATTTATCTATGGGTCTTTGTAACCTGTTAATAAATGAATTATTATTATAAGTCCCTTGTAATAGGAGACGATCCTATTGCCATCAAATCCCGATTCCGTGGCTGCCACTTAGAAATCTCTTATGGAAAAACCCAATAACACTTTGCCCGACCTGGGAATCTAACCCAGCACGTCATGCTCAGGAGTAACACTTGCGACCCCTAGACCAACGAGGCAGTCCAGTTGATTCATTTATTTCAAACATACTATTAAATCCACATTTGCATTATGAAAACCACATAACCCTTCTTTTGGGCTTCACCAAAGACAAGCCAGCAAAAAAATTAAAACTACAGTCCCAGTCACAAGGCAACTGTTGTAGTTGTCCATTTCAAAGCGTAGATCACTATGGAGAAGAATAAGCAAGAAACTACATCAACACTCTTTTAAATCAAAATATTGTTACCATAACTTAGTAACAGCAATCATGTTGAGAATCCTAACTTCCTAACTAATATTATATTATACAACGTGTAAAGAGGGTATATACATACTTAGGGGCTACAGACCATCAAACTGAACATGTTTTTCCATCGGACAAACATTGTAATAGTGAAAAAATATCAGCTGCCCCATACATTTGCGTCGAATAGATATTGAAATTTTGTATGGGGCAGCAGGTTAAGCCGCAAGCAGTTTAGAATGAGATTTCTTACCGACTAATTCCGATTTGTCAACTGCCGACTCGTAACTGCCCATATAGTTATTACACTGCTTAGTATTTATTAAATGTCTCTTTTTATTAATTTTTACGACTCATTTTGTTTAATTTACTGCTAAGTTTTAACTGCCGAACTTGTTAATAAATATGCTGTTTGTAATTTTTAACTTACCAAAACTACTATGTCTATACACAACTGCCGCTTTAAATCAATGCCTTAATAATATAATTACCATTAAAAGTTATAAAATGATATTAAATTCTGTCGCAGTGTTAAAGACACCAGTTAAATATTTATAAGTCAAAATAGACGGGTAAGAACAATAAACTACATTTTGCATCTCTCAAGGCCGCTATGATTTTAACATATTTTAGGACAATTTATATGCGCCGCCATGTTGTTATTACATGGTGTTATGAAGTTTGGGGGGTGGCCGACTCCTGCGCATCAATGAACGTGGACGGACGCATTATCAGAGATTTTGTATTCGATTTCCTTGTTTTGTTATGTCATAGTGGATGTAGAGTATCGTCCTCGAATAATTGATCAGTAAACGGTCTTAAATGATGTCAGTCGAAGACGGTAATTACCTTAGGTGTATGCCATATCTGCAGGAGTTGCGTGGGACACCTATCAAGATGGACTAAAGTTGTGAAGAGTGGCGTCCACGGACTAGCAAGAGAAGTGTTGGTCGTCTGGCGGCGAGATGGGCAGACGGCATTGGTGCCATCGTAGGAATATGGATGAGGCTAGCACAAGAACGTTGAGCTTGGCACAAGCAAAGAGAGGCTTACACACAGCAGTGGGTAAAGTCGGGCTGTGGATGATGATGATGCTATATCTAATCGTATTTATCATCATCAGCCTATAATGTTCCCACTGCTGGGACACATGCCTCCTCTCTATGAGAGGGAGTGGGCTGTAATCCACCACGCGGGACAAGTGCGGGTTGGTAGATGTCACATGTCTTCGAATTTTTAGTTCTAGAACATGCCGGTTTCCTCACGATGTTTTCCTTCACCGTTTTTGAGGGCAGCGGTGATGAAATAAACTACACAAAGAAATGCGCCTGCGTGGGTTCGACCCTCGGCTCGTAAGTCGGGGCTGGGCCACCTGGACCACTTGGCATTTGGCATACCAAGAATAGAACAGAATAGACTTCTCTGAGTAAAAACGGGTATGTAAAAGACATAAATGTATTGGATTGATATGTGAAAAAACGTATGTTTATACTGTTTAAAGCCGCAACGACGAATTACCACTAATTGTCTAGGTTTTAAGGCTCGATCTGACGTGGTCATCTGTGATGAAAAATATTGTCTACTGGGAGGCTTGGTCCCGGCTTTTTGCAACTGTTTTGGTCACATTATCTCGGTGAGTTATGTCTAATTGTGATAATTGACGAAACACGTTTGAGCTACTTGGGTAGTTAATATGTAGTCAACTTCCAGTTTTACCGGATGCAGCTGAATACCAGTATTTTATATATTTTATAAATATTGAGCCATTTTAAATAATAACAGCCACCCGGGTTGATCTTTAAGGTTAAGCCGTGCTTGCCGAGGTTGGTCCGTGGATGGGTGACCATAATTACATACCGAGTTTCCTCCGTGCCTCGGAAAGCACGTTAAGCCGTTGGTCCCGGCTGTCATTTGTAGATCTTTGACAGTCGTTACGAGTAGTCAGAAGCCAAAAAGTCTGACATCCAGTCTTACCAAGGGGTATCGTATTACCTAGATACTGGGTTGTGGAGGTCAGATAGGCAGTCGCTTCATGTAAAATACTGGTACTCAGCTGCATCCGGTTAGACTGGAAGCCGACCCCAAGATAGTTTGGGAAAAGGCTAGGCAGATGATGATAAATATTGAGCCATTTCCAATATGAACTCTACAATCAAGTTTCTGGGTCACAATATAATTTAGCAGATCCGGCCTATCAGACTTTAGAGCCACTACTACCAGTAACGTCGACTGTCAAAGATCATAGAATTCCAGTAGCTTTGCTATCTCGGATACCATTCTGTAAGTTGTTATTCTGTACCAAGCATAGCATAAGACTAATCAGCCTGTAATGTTCCCACTGCTGGGACACAGGCCTCTTCTCTATGAAAGGAAGTGGGCTGTAATCCACCACGCGGACCCAGTGCGGGATGGTAAACGTCACCTGTCTTCGAATTTTTAGTTCTAGAACATGCCAGCTTCCTCACGATGTTTTCCACCGTTTTGAGAGCAGCGGTGCAAAGTGCCAAACAATGAAAACACGGAACCACCAATAGCCGCAATTTAATCAAACCACAGTTCATATTAAATGGGCACACAATGACACAGTATGTAGTCCAACGTGACTCCGGTGAGACGTAAGTAGCGCGTACCGCCGAGTGTGTCCAGTGGCCTATATCATCATGTCGTCATTTGACCTATTTTTATCAGCTGATCTATATCTATACTCTGATGATCGTACGCTACTGCTGAGCTTTAGATCTTGGGATTCCGGAAAAGTGTTGATTCCTCAGAAGCTGGATACTGAATATAACCTGGTTGATGGCATTGCTCACCCTTATGGTACTTGTTACCTAACAGTTTCTGCGTGTATCACTAAACTATAGACAAAGGTGCATTCTCATAAGACATTGATCGCCCTGCCCTTGCCTTAAGATATCCTCATGAAACCGCTCCGCCTGGTCACAGTCCCATTCTAAAAAGAGACTTATGTCACAGTCCCATTCTTTTCCCACAGTCCCTGTCCTTTGACGGCACGGTTAGCGCAGTGGATGAGTGATTGACTGTTGCGCCGCGTGTCGCGGGTTTGATCCCCGCACGGAACAAATATTTGTATGGCCAACAGACAGTTGTTCTGGGTCTGGCTGTTTGTGTATGTGAGTTTAAATCAATAAAAGCACCCACGACACAGGAGAAATTCCTAATGTCAATGCTTTTGTAAAAAAAAAACCTAACTAGCAATTGGTTTCTAGTGAATCACAACGAAGATAGATCCCTGTAATTGGCATACCTACTGAGCTTGCGAAAACGCAGTAAGTTAATAATATGGTAAAATAATAAATCTATACTGAGTACATAATCTTTAATACTTGTATTATAAATAACTAACTGGTATATAAATCAGTGCCCTCGTGTTTTAGGTCAACTGTACACCTGCGCCTGCGCTCGTAAACGTTCGAAACTAAACGCAACGCAACTACCAACAACTAAACACTGTTACTAGTATGCAATATGGCTGCACATTAATGTAGTGATAATAGTCAATCAAAATCAAAATATTTTTATTTCACATAGGCCTACATGGGCACTCATAAAACGTCGACAAAAAGGTGCTCACTTCGTGTTGGTTGTTTCCTATGGAGAAGAACCGGCAAGTAACTCCATGGTTACTCTTTTAAAATCATTTGGTTTTACAATAATTCTATGTTACAGCGCTAGTACTTAAGTATGGGAGGACATCGTAGGCCCGACAATAAGTCGTTGCTTACTACAAAACGTAGAACAAGATAAAAAGTTACCAAGGATCTAGGAATCTATAAGGCCTCCAATGTCCACACATTTACAAACAATCGGTAATGGATGGATGGATATTTGTTACTCTTTCACGCAAAAACTACTTTATGAATTTGGATGAAATTTGGCACACGGGTAGTTTATAACCTTGATTAACACATAGAATACTTTTTATCCCGATAGTATGTTCCCGTGGGGCAATTATCGAACTCCACGCGGGCGACGCCACGGGCATAAGCTAGTACAAAATAAAAAGTAGTAAATAGGGTTGAGTTTTATTCTTCCTTATTTCCATCTAGACATAGACTGTCTCTTTGGTCCAGTGGTCGCAAGCTCAACTGCTGAGCATGTGTACTGGGTTTGATACCCAGGTCGGTCAGAGTGTTATTGGGCTCTCTATGAGGAAGTGCTCCTGTCCCTATTTCAATTTATTTTGGTTCGACGAAGTATGTCTTCGAAGCAGTTTAAATACTTAACTGCAATAAAAATACTTCTACATTTTGTCTATTTTTTCGTTTTGTTTCTCGTGTCAGAATAAGTAAATGGCTTATATTTATATGGGAAAATATCTTCCCGCTGAAAGATTGGTAGCTTGGCCAAATGCCCAGTGTGGACGTAGTTTCGATAAAATAAATACGTTCTTGGGTCTACAAAAAAAGATGTAACACTGTATTAAATGAATCCCTTGAAAATCATCACCTTTTTGGGAGACTTATTTTTTATTCACAATTATTATAGGATTACTCACACTCACACGGAGCAGCTCGTGGCTTAATAATAACAGCCGCACGGGTCGATCTTCAAGGTTAAGCCGTGCTTGCCGAGGTCGGTATGTATATAGAGATTCCTCCGTGCCTCGGAAAGCACGTTAAGCCGTTGGTCTCGGCTGTCATTTGTAGATCTTTGACAGTCGTTACAAGTAGTCAAAGCCACAAGTCTGACATCCAGTCTTACTCAAGGGTTTCGTATTACCCAGTTACTGGGTTGTGGAGGTCAGATAGAAAGTCGCTTCATATAAAATACTGATACCCAGCTGCATCTGGTTAGACTGGAAGCTGACCCGAACAAAGTTTGGGAAAAGCTAGGTAGATGATGTATTATAGGGTAAGTACTCTTTTTCGGGGGGAATAAAGAGCCTATTTAGAAGCTAATTATTTCATAAAAACTGCGATGTCATAAATATTAACAACTAGCTGTCCCGCGCAACTTCGTCTGCGCCACATTTTCCCCGTTTTCGCAACATTTTTCATTGCTGCTCCGCTCCTATTGGTCGTAGCGTGAGGATATATGGCCTATGTCCTTCCCCAGGTTGAAATCTATCTTCTTGCCAAATTTCATTAAGATCCGATCAGCTGTTTAGTCGTGAAAAGGTAACAAACAAACAGAGTGACTTTCGCATTTATAATATTAGTATGGATAAAACTGAAGTATTTCGTAACCGATCGATACTTTCCATCTAGTAATGGTTAAATGGAGAACTTGTTAAATATCAGCATCACATTAGTTCAAAACATAACCCAATGACATCACCTAGTAAACGACTATTTCTACAAGGTGTTGTTTTGCATCCTCGTCAAATTCAAGGAGGTGACTATGCTAATGATTCTCGTCCCGAATCAATAATAAAATTAGTAGGTAATTTTTATTTTTTTTTATTTTTCGCGGTAATCGGCAAGTGTGTACCAACCGTGTTTTAAACATAACCCGTCTGATCCTCGCCTTATAACCTCGCTTACACACAAACAAAAAATCTCAAAAGTTTATTCGATCATTTCTTATTCCTTAAACCACGTTAAGGGGGTTATTCTGAAATACTGTCAAACTTAAACAACCAAAAAATTCAGCGTTTTTTAATAACTAGGTACCGTAATTTTAATTGATTATTTATATCTTTTGTGACAACCTCCTGAATTTTGACGAAGTTGCAAAACAACACCTACTATTTTTAAATCACAGTTGCGTACATATACTAGAATATTTGTAGTTTTTACTCAAAAAGCTCAAGGTGTGTGCAGGCGCCAAACAAATAAGGCTTTACTGGAAATTCCTTTGCGATTAGCACAAATAAACACGGCTAAGGAAATAAAAAGCGATCTGTCAAGTGGCACATAACCAAAGACGGTTTCTGATTGAGTTGTGTCCCAGATAAATCATTGTAACGATACGCACTCCCGAAACTGACCTAATTCACAACAACAAGGCGCGAAACAGACTTAAAACACATCCATAAGTTCATAACTTTTATTTTAAAACTTAAAATATATTTACAATACTTAATATTAACTTGTACTAAAAATAAAATTTAAAGAAACGCTTTGGTTGAAAAAGTATGGAAGTTCATAAGACAGTTAGATCTAAAAGACAATTTTTCATCTAAGTACAAAAAGCCAATCATATAATTTTTGCCACATTACGTATTTACAAATCAATTTTTAAAACTATTATCGCGTGTTCTAAGCGTCCGGTGTCCAGATAAACTAAAGTGGCTATAATAATTACTAATAGTGGAATTATCACGGGAATTATAAACTTCGTATCACACGCTATATTACAAGGATACTAACTAGTAACTTATCACATTTTAGGACAGGTCGACCTAGCGTTGTAAACATCGTGGACATGATAAACAAGACACTTGACACTTGCACTTCGTAAACTTAAGATTACGATATCGAGACGTCAGTACAATCACTGCTACGAAAATAAATATCAGAGCACACACTAATGAAGACAATCTTCACATTCTATAACAACAAAATGGTAATTAAACAAATGCTGTGATTTTAAGTTCTTTCTAGTAGAGATCATCTGTGAATTGTTGGTGCTTTGAACCAGTTCAACCCATCCTCATGATGTTACGTCTTCGGAGCAGGCGCTCCACTGCGTAGAACACGCGATCTGACCCTCAGTAGGGGAACAAGATGCCCCCGGCGCCCGGCACTGCTACGGAGTCGGGGAAGTGGACCCTGCAGATCTCCTTGTACGTCTTCCCTTGTCTGGGCGCACGCTCTACACTCCTTGGCTTGTACGCGTAGTTGGGTTGATGGTAGCCGCCTCCATAGCCGTAGCCGTCGTAACCGTAGTTTCCATAGCCGCTGTACCCGTAAGATCTTCTGGCGTTGCCATTGATGGCATCGTAGATCGCGTCGAAGAACGGCTTGCACTCGACGGTCACGGCGAAGCACAACACGGCGACAAGGAGCACTCGGAGAACAGACATCGCAGAAGGGTCGCAATTGTATCAATTCAGTTGACGGTCAGACTGGCCTCTGTCTGCGGAAGCTCACTCCGGTGGCGTTTAATCGCGAATGGTGCCGGGTGTTCATGCCGACGGCTTATATATCGGCCTCGGATCATCCGACAGCGGAGAAACACGGGTGCGTGCGCGCAAGGTTCACGGTCTATACCCTGGAATCGCATTGGACCACTGATTGCTGTAGAATATTCGAAGGGTACGTTTTGTAATAAACAGGAAGCGTTCCGCCAAGACACTTTTGTTTGCTTCTAGCTGGATTGTAAGTGGCTTTTGCACTTAAATATCAAAGTGGGGTAATCTAACCGTATACCGGTATAGTTTTGTGCAGCGTTACAATTTCCTTATTGATAAACAATTTAATAATAGACGTCTATTGCTAATACGTTACAGTCATTACAACATTTTGTGTTATTTTAGCTTATGTCAACGTTCAATGACACAGTTTAATATTAAATTCCAGAGATCAACGTGCGTACAATATCTGCAAATAATCACGAGTATGTATTCTTAGATTCTAAGAAAATACTTAAACAAAATTACGACTTACACTATAAATAATTAATAGTGCTAAAACACACCGAAGACCTTAAATAACAGCAAAATAGAATCTTAAACCAAAAAGATCCAATCAATCAATTAGACTCCTTTCCCCACAAAAAAAAAACAAAATTAAAAAGCAAACACATTTGAAATGAGAACGCAATCAAAATACTTTCATAGAAACCGCAAGTAAAACGGTGACAAAGGACGCATGATTAGATCATTTCCTTATACAATATCTTCACGGTACGCAGGCAAAGTTAAGGTAAGCGCGAGTCAAGTTCAACGGGTGGTGCGAGCATTCACCTCTGTCCGTAATTTATTGTTCAGCACAACGCTTCACCATTCGTATTCTGCTTTGGCTGCTTGGAGTTTTGTCTCTGCCTGTTTGTTTTTTGAGGCGTGGTGCTGATAAAGTAGTCTTGCCCAAAGAGGTTTTATTAGACTCTTTAAATTTTGAAATTAGTTTTAAGCGTTGTCCCTCTCTTGGAATTTCTCCTGTATCGTGGGTGCGTTTACAAACATTAAAACTCGGATACACTAACAGATTGCACTAAAGATGTGCAGCTTTGAACTGTCATCTATGAAGACTCTAACGAGAGTCTAGTTCAGTTCTGGAAAAGCCAATTATCTGAATGAAGAAGCTATCGATATTTATAATGCCATAATCTTATAAATACGATTATGATTGTATTTTACGAATACACAAAGATAATTTACAGAAGCTTACGGCACTCAAAAAAAGTAATTTCTATCTGGCCAATAACTCCGATAAATAACAGCCCGCCATAAGAATAAAGAACAAATTATACATACCGTGCTGCGTTTAAGGACGCTGTTACATTTTCGACAAACTTAAATTTAGGTATCTAAAGTCGCACACAGCAACATCACCCGTACGCACATTTTGAGCGCTCGATTTTATACATCACTTAAATAATCTTGGTCCTTGATTATATTTTTTTAATTTTATTGAATTTTTTTCCGGAAGGTTACTTGGGACTTTGAAAATGCTTTTGCTGTTACTTAGTACCGTCGTCGTAATAAGTAGGTTAGTATTTTCAACTGACTTCAAAATAAGAAGTTTCTCTATTCGCTCTAAATAATGTATCCGCGATTTTCTCAAAAACTACTAATCCGATATTACTGGAGTTTTCATTGTTAAATGCATGTTTTCCGGGAAGGTTTTATTGTAAAATATATTAGAGTCTGAGACCTTCGAAGATAGAGAATGGAACTCTTCAATAACAAGCATTTTGCAACTACATGCACATCTAAAATATTATTACATACAGTTTTACTAGCATTAGTAAAATAAATCTCGACTCCCGAATGATCTACTATCAGACTATGGTGTAGGTTCAGCATTTTTGATAAAGTTTAAAACACACGGAGTAGTAAAAATCTATAGATTTAATAAAGGCTACAAAAATACACCGACAGTAGTTATTTGCAACCTTAGCTTTTATGCATTATTTTTTACACTCAATGCGTTTTTTGCGTGTGTGTCAACTATGGTCCCTTAGGTCTATAGACCTTGGGTATCGAGGGTCAACCAGTTCTGGAAGAAAACAGTTATTGTAGAATTTTATTAAATTTCCTTCCATATTTTACTTCTAGAATTGGTCGTCTCTTTTCGCAAATTCGTATTTCAGTTTTCCGTCTTTTGACCGCCTGTTCACTCTTTGAACACACACATGTCTTGACCAGTTACTCGAAACTGGCCTTGTACTTGGTAGTACCATTTACTTTTTTTATTGACGATGAAAGCTTCAGATCTGTAAACCAAAAGTAAATATTCTTTTGTTTCATCGCTTCTTCAGGATCTAACTTTAAAGTATACGCAGATGATGGACACTTTACTTAATGCCAAGTTCGCATTTGCCATCTGGAGTAGCATCCAGAAATGAAAATTCATCATCAATATAACCCACATTCTTGGATATTTAAATTTGATGCGTTTTTTAATTCTTGCAGCGCGGTGTGCTCATTCAGCCTGTTTGTCTGCCATGTTTAATCGACGGGACATTGCTGAGATTGTTGCCATAAATGAACAATGTTGTGATTATGACGAATGATCAGATACTAGAATTACTCGATAATAGTAAAGTTATTAAGAATTAGTATGATTTTTAAGGTATAACTGCATAAAAGTTAATCTGTGTGTGATTAAAAGGAATCAACAAAGGGAATTATTCTGACTGAAATTAACTTTAAAGTTATTAAGATTAAATTTTCTGTTTAACCAACTTTTATTTTTACTAATAATGCATTTGTTTAATACGTTTCACCAGAAATTAACTCAATTTAAATTCTTCAAAAAAGGCTTACCCTTCTAAAAAAAACAACGTAAATTCATTTTTTATTAAGTCTCGCAGGACTTTGATTGTAGGCTGTCTCGTGTCCTGGGACTTTGAAATTTTCGGGAATTATCAAACCCTAAACTGTTAGCTTGTAAGGAAAGCCTATACGCCAAACCGGTTAGTTTTTGTTTTTTTTTTTATTGTTAAAATTGCTAAAACTATTTTTGGAAATTTTCGTCGGTGCCATCTTGGATTTTGGTTTTGACCCCATAGTCGTTATTAGCTACCCAAAAAACCATGAAAATGACACCAATGACAAAAAGATGTTAAAACTTCGTCAGCGCCATCTTGGATGTTGGTTTTGACCCCATATTCGTTATTAGCTAGCCCAAAAACCATGAAAATGACACCCATGACGAAAAGATGTTAAATTTTCGTCGGCGCCATCTTGGATGTTGATTTTGACCCCATATTCGTTATTAGCTACCCCAAAAACCATGAAAATGACACCCATGACGAAAAGATGTTAAATTTTCGTCGGCACCACTTTAATTTTGGTTTTGATCCTATGTCCATTATTTGCGACCTCAAAAACTATGAAAATGACAGCTATGACGAAAAATTCACAAAATTTTATCGGCGCCATCTTGGATTTTGCTTTGACCATCACACCGAGAATCATCATACACACATACACACCGGTCAAAATTATAACACTCCTCCCGCCCATCCACTTTCGAACCTCACCACAGACAGCTTGACTTTACCCATTTAAATCCTAACCTTACTAATAGCTTCTTAAAACCGCCCATCCATTTTTCAACCTTGTCAACAACTGCTTAACCCCACCCATCCCAAAGCTCTTACCCAACATAATTTCTAAATCACATTCTAATAATAAAAGTATGAAACTTGTACTTAATTTTATTTCTGTTCGAAAAAGTATCAACTCTTTACAATCACGATAGACGACGACGACGGACTCACACGCATGCACACTACAATCTTTTCTATTACTTTTATCGTATTTATTTTTTGCAAGAGAGCGATACATCCGTCCTTCCGCGAGCGCTTCTGAGCGCGGAATGATGAACCGCGAGTGCAAAATGTATGAAGAAATCGACAAGTGTTTTTATTTTAGCTAATAATTGAAAAATATATTGATTTTGATGCAAAAAAAATAGCTACACGTATAAAGGACTATATAAACCGCAATTAATTATAATTTTGAAGATAAAATCACCTGTAAATTTACCTAAAATGGTACCTGTTCGGACCCTACTTTTTTGAATTTCTGCGATTATTGTGATGGGAAAAACGTATTTGGGAGAAAATTTTGTACAACGTCATACAATTTTTTTGATTCCAATCTGGAGATGAATATATTATCTATAAATTAAGACCATGATATCTTCACATTTTTTATTGCATGTACATTAAAATGGTACCTGAAAAGCACTGTTATTTGCAGAAAAATGTAAAAGCGTCCTTAACCGACATTATAAATTCACTAGCATTCAAGTACTGGCCACTAACGCATGCTAACCACGTAGTCTCTAATACTCGACCATTCACTAGCCTAATTCCCGGATAATTAAAACACATGTGGCCAGGATATGTGTGTTTTGTGCTTAACTAGCTTAGACTATTAATTCGATTACTTGCCTTATAAGTCATCGATAGCGATATAAAATCCAGTTTCTTATTTATAGCCTGCAGGCTATAATTAGATGTAGTTGGTTGTAATAGAACTGTATGAAGGTTTTTCCTTTCGTTTTCGTTATTTTTGGTTCCATTTCCAGCTAGATATTCAGTTGCGAGAATTTTTACATGAAGTTTTATAATTTTAAAATTTAAAGTCGTACCTACACGAAAACTTTCATTAAAGGAAATGATGATATAATGCAATGATTTTTATTTTTTATTCCCCTACCAAAAAAAGAGGGGTGTTATAAGTTTGACGTGTGTATATCTGTGAACACGTCTGTGGCATCGTAGCTCCTAAACGGATGAACCGAATTTACTAAAATTGGTTTCATTTGAAAAGTGTTTTAATCGAGAGTGTTCTTCACTATGTTTCGAGAAAATGTGCTTAGCCGTTTGAAGGTCATCACCGCTTTTCTAGTTGACGAAGGGAAATTAACAACTTCTACGGGTCTGGTCGATTCGAAATTTAAATTCTTGCCACTTGTCACCATGGGCATCGCCAGGGCGGGGGCTGCACACACGCCTCCCCCTAAAAGCTCGTTTTTTTTAAATATTTATAACTTTTTATCAAAATTGGTTTATCCGTTTAGGAGTTACGATGCCACAGACAGACACACAGATACACAGATACACAGACACACAGATACACACGTCAAACTCATACACCCCTCTTTTTTGGTCGGGGTTTAAAAAGTAAAACTGAACTTAAAGGCAGTGTAGTACTTTTAATAATAGGGCAAAGGCATCTGTTTGGGGAGTCCTTTAATTTGTTCTGTACCTATTTATGTTTGCCAGGTAGGTAGATCGGAATGTAACAAAACTAGACTGAATTCCGGTTTACACGAGATGGGGAACACAGACACAAGCATTTACTTGGACCAAGTTGGTCTCTCCATTTGGTAATATTTATCAAAACCTCTACTATAGGTTTTGATAAATTACTTTGTGTATGAGGTGATAAATGGCGATAACCCCTTTCTATCAGGTGGACCTTTGTCCTATACCCAGACTATTACATGACATGAACGTCTGGTTACTATTTATACTAGGTGTTGTTTTGCATCCTCGTCAAATTCAAAGAGGTAACTAAGCTAATTATTCTCGTCCCGAATCAATAATAAAATGGGCAGGTTTTTTTTTTTTTTTTTTCTTATTTACGGAATTCGGTAAGTGTGAACCACCCGTGTTTTAAACGTGGGCCATCTGTTTTTCGCCCTATGACCGCGCTACCATAAATACAAACAACTTCAAACGTTTTTTGATAATTTCTTATTCCCTGAACTATATTAATGGGGTTATTCTGAAATACTGACAAACATAAACAGCCAAAAAAATCTGCGTTTATTAATAATTAACTAGGTACCGTAATTTTAATATTGTTTATTTATGTATTGTGTGACAACCTCCTGAACTTTGACGAGGATGCAAAACAACACCTTGTATTATTGTATGCAACCTATCTAAAGCATGATTAATGTTGCAAATGGAACTAGTGAAGGTTTACAATTAACGGGTAAATATCGCCCGTCACGTGCAACGCTGCAAACTTGCAACACAAGCCACGTAGGAGCAATCTAAATCAACCAATCAATTAAAAGTAAATAGACGAAAAAAGGTTGCAAGATCGTTACATTCTCGTTGGGTTGTTTAGCTAAAGGCTAAAACAATCAATTGTTTGAAAAGCTGAAATTGAATTTGAAATACAGTTTTCTGCAATCCCTAACCCTTGTCCTTCTTTGTTTTTTATTTGCCCGATATCGAAAACGTGTTCAGGCAAATGAAAAAAAAAGAAGAACCAAAAAAGAACCACGCAATAGCTTGGTTCCTTTTTCGGAGGCCGTGGAATGAACTCCACCATCTTATTTTTTGAAGACAATTTCCACAGACAATTCCCCAACATTGCCCTGACAAAGTTCAAAATCATGCTGCACTATGGGTACTTGCAATTTTGTTTTGATCACGTTATCAAGTCAAAATGTAAAAAAAAAACATAGATATTACTGTTGCCGCAAGTTGGATTTGTCTAATTATAGTTGCGGTTTTACATACTGCACCACAGAAATGAGAAAATCGGCATTGTGCACAGACTTTCTCAAGCTCACCCACAAAAAATAAAGCAAGATTATTTTATTCTCTTTCAGTGGATTTTTTTAACATACAGAACGCACTATTTAAGTCATCATCTGCTTAGCCTTTTTCCAAACTACCTTGAGGTCGGCTTCCAGTCTAACCAGATGCAGTTGAGTACCAGTATTTTACATGAAGCGACTGCCTATCTGACCTCCACAACCCAGTAACTGGGTAATACGATACCCCTTGGTATGACTGGATGTCAGACTTTTTGGCTTCTGACTACTCGTATCGACTGTCAAAGATCGACAAATGACAGCCGGGACCAATGGCTTAACGTGCTCTCCGAGGCACGGAGGAATCTCGGTATGTAATTATGGTCCATCCACGGACCAACCTCGGCAAGCACGACTTAACCTTAAAGATCGACCCGGGCGGCTGTTATTATTTAGCCACGAGCCATGAACGCACTATTTCCATATTATTATATTTATTTGCCATTGATTGAATGCTAATTAAAAACTAAACAACTGAACAAGAACATTAATTGCCCCTCTAAAACAGGTTGTAAAATCAATAGAACGGTTGCACCATAGAATTCACAAATGGTAGTTTTGCAATTTGCATTGCATTCGAGCCTATGCTCGAACGTATCAATGCAAACGAATAATTTTGGTCTACTAACCGACGGTTAGTCGCGAAATGTAGCGTTAATTCCCGATGCATTTGGTGTAAACAGGCCGTATTTCGTCAATAGTTCCATTTCAAATGTACAAACATGGTTGAGTGCATAGTCTATGATTTCTGATGACATGTTAGGTTAATTGACTGCCTATTATATCAGCTAAGAAGTTTCAAAGAATAGTGTTTCATATTGCTTTATTATTTCGTACCACTGAAATAAAGTGCTAAAGAAAAAAAAACAGGTCAGTGTTTAGAGACGTTTTAGACATATGAATGAACTTTTGAACAGTGACATTCATATTTTACACAGTGGCACTGAAATAGTAGTGTTCTTATGCGTTGTTTTAATATCATCATAAAAATAAAACAAGTCAAACTAATAGAATCCCTGCATTTACTGACAAAATAACTAACACATTTATTTGACCCACTTATCGATAAATAAATTAAACGATCGTAATTCGTCAATCAGTATATGACACGCAATGTATCGCTCTTATCTAATATACAGTATGTTAGGTTAAACGAGGGATATATTGAGGGAGGGTATTCAGTATTCGTCCCAAATATGTAAAAAACCTATAACGTATATAGAAGAATTTTTAATGTTTTGTTTAGTGCCTAGATATTTTGGACTGTCCTAAGCCAGGTATGTTTAAAGTATGAAGGGAAAATGGATTATACCTAAGAGTCATTGACCCGCTCACATGTTCTGCGATAGTATTAAGTCGCTAGCGCAAGGGTGTATACACGTTGCGTGACATTAGCGAAAATTTTGGTATGGTTCTGTCTGTTATTTATCAGTGTTTTTTTTTTGTTTATATTTTTATTAGTATCATGTTAGCATGTATTATTATGGGTTTGAATATGTCCCTCGTTTAAACTAACATACTGTATACCGCTAAGTAGACCGCTTAGCACAAGCACAAAACAAAGCGGACCACCGACGCAACGACGCTTGGATTCATTTATTTTTGGTTATTTAGAAGCTTTTTTATAAGTTTGACGTGTGCATCTGTGTATTTATGTCTGTAGCATCGTAGCTCCTAAACGAATGAACCGATTTTGATAAAATTTGTTGTTTTGTATCTACATTTATCTAATGACGCAATAAAATGATTTGACGTAAGTAATTAATAAGTCTTCATTAAATTACTGGTAACAACTTCAGATGGTTTGAGGCATTAGATACTCAATGTTTATACTTATTTCTGTTTTCGAATTTGGATCAGCACGCGTAGCATGACCGCCGTAGAAACGGGATATGTCGACGGAAGAATCGTAAAACTAGCACAATGTCATTGTTTATCTGTCATTATGTCGATTCTTTCGCGCCGGTGACTGAAAAGATGTGTGGTAATCGGTTGTCGTGGTATGGGCATGTGATGCGGAGGAATGAGGAAAACGTCGTGAGGAAAGTTTTGGGTATGAATGTGGATGGTTGTAGGATTAGAGGAAGACCAAAGAAGCGATGGAAGGACTGTGTGAAGGATGATATGGTAAGAAAGGAGGTGTCTCATGAGATGACAAGTAATAGAGAAGTATGGAAGAAGAAAACATGCTGCGCCGACCCCAAATTAATTGGGATAAGGGCAAGAGAATGATGATATGTCGATTCTTTCGTAGACAAAACTCGTTTCTTAAGTGGTCATGCTACGTGCATGAAAATACAAAAGTTATCATTCTTCTTTCTTATAGTTTTTAGGTGTTGGCGCAGCAAGTTCTTCGATTCTACTCTATTATTCGTCATCTCATTAGTCCATTTCTAGCTGATTTATTCCCAGTGTCCCCGTACGCCGTCTCCCCGTCCTACGGGTACAGCGGTGCTTCAATTAAATATTTAAAAATACTTCCCGTTGTACACTGTCCCCGTTAATATAGTTGAATAAAATAAGTAAAAGTTATTACCCACAGTACCCGTTTTTTTTTAACCGTCAACATACCAAGTGTATGGAATATTGGTAGATTAGTCTTGGTACCCGGTAGATTAATATAAAGGATTTAGACCTTGTTTTCAAGTAGGAATGTACGATATGGGGACAACGGGAAATAAATTTAATCACGTCCCGCTGTGCCCGTGACGAGGATATGGCATACGGGGACAACGGGAATAACTTCATATCATTAGTCTATAATATTATCTAATTGATTTATATGAGCTTTTACCAGCCAAAAAACCATATCAAATCGTTTCTAAAACCGCCATCCCGAATGCAAGCTTCGTTTAATGTCGCGTCTTATAAAGTATGCTTTCAAAGCACTACCCGTAGTCCCCGAGGGACATTGAAATATTTGTATAGGACCAGCTTACGCTCGTATCCTGTTATCGATATAAACGCTCTATTGTCTATGCCACCTACGGAATATGGAACTGGCTGTCTATTGGTTTTCAATGAATTAGTGACTAGAGTGGTACGTTAGTTCAGAAAATATTAATATTATATTAACAGATAATTTTAATCCATAGAATACATATTTTTTTGTAATAATAATAAAAAAATAGCTGACAACACTTACGTCACATAAACGTCTTCTATTCTGATTTGTATGGTCAACTTCAGGTAACTTAACACTATATAAAATAAGTAACACTCGCTTACCTCATAATATCCCAAAGAGATGCCTCTTAGCTTCTAAAGTTTAAAACTTCACGGCCCAGTAACATCAAAAGTTTATGTAGTTTTCAACGCGAGCGTACTACAGCAGATAACACATGATGTGTCCTAACTTTCAGAATGTTAGACACCTTATCGAACATTATACTCGGTATCTAAACTTCGTTTAAAACATGACACGATTGAGGTTTGAGAAATAGGCTCAAATAAGGTTTGTAGAATCGGCAAGCGTAAGGTGGGACGCCCTCAGGCTCGTTGGACTGACGATAGCAAGGAGATGGGATTGTCGAAAATCAAGTTGAGTGGTGTGCGACTGAGGAGGCCTATGTCCAGCAGTTTACTGCTGTAGGCGGATAATGATATTGGTGAACCTATCAAATCCCTGGAACACACAAAAATTCATGTGAAACTGAAATTTATCTGAATGATTAGATAACATACATAATTAAATGTGAATATAAAGTGCTGTGCCGACTTCATGTAATATTGGACAGGGACAGTAAAATGATGGTAAATCTCTACTTTTCTCAGGGACCAAACCTAATTTTATTTTTTAAGTGGAACTTCTTATGCGACTTCCAACAAGTTTAACGCTACCATGGAGGGGGAATATTTTCTATAACTCACTAAGAGATGGCAGTATTACAATATTTGTGACTACGTAGTTCTACTAGGTTAGCAAGATGGCGTGCAAACAGTCATGCATTCGACTCTTCGGTGTGATCAGCCTTCGCTCAATTTCCATGAGTACAATAACCTCGATAAACTCATGTAATAATTATGTTATAAAAATAATACAACAAGAAAACAACAAAATATTATTTAGAAGCTCAATAAAATAACGAGAGTGAATGCGTGGCACTCAAACGCATGCGTGTAGTATTACGAAGTTTCATTTCTTCCGCGCGGAGGGACTCAACGCACAATTTTTTTGAATGACTTTCTATCGTAATGTAACAAGAGCTTTGACCCAACCTCGCAATAATAAAATGTTCTGTTAAACAAAAGAACCTAATAAACACATCAATGAATACATATTTTTACATCATTACATACATGGAAATTATCTGCGATTTTAATCAATGTAATAAAGTAATGCCAATAAAGTGATTTAAGTATCACTTTATTGGCATTTACCATGATTTTCCAATTACAGTATGATACATAGATTTAATCCTTCCACTTCTTTGTCCCACCTGCTTGTTATTCATAAAGCTATTACCTAACCAGAAGTAATAATAAAGTCATAATGCAGTCATAAAAGTGCTGCGACTTAATTCGTATGTATGTAACAGGCTATTTGATAGATATCAGCGTAATCGCATCATCAATGATACAATATTTGCATTGAAGTTGTAAACCGGTTCATTGTGCGTGACTCAGAAAATGTGCATATTTAGTTACATTATCGTGATTAGACGCCAACTACACTTCGACTTGACACACAAGTAAGCGTTGAAAAATGATGTAGAATTTGTAACATGGCCATAAGTGTACGACGCGTGGTCTGTCCACTGTACACTTATTTCATGTAAATGCAGACAATTAAGAGGGGACTCTTGGCTCGAGAAATTCGAAGAATAGGTATTTGAAGAAACTATTGTCGCCGCGGTGCGAACGACCAAGCCCCCGTAAAGTGCGAAAGGGAAAACTGCAACTCACGCTGATTTTACCTACAAAAATCGTGTCCAAAAGACGTTTTGTATTCCGCTGTTTTCTTCTTCAAATCTAAACTGATCTAAATAATTCTTATATCAAAATTTAAAGGAAAAGTATATGCTTCTATTATTTTCTTTTTTGTTAAAAACTTATCTAATTTGTCTGATAGTCGTCTGAACATGGCGGTAAAAACTCTGGGCTTTTTTTCGGGTTTTTGGATTGTCATATTTATTTTATTGATTATGTTTTGAAAAAAGGAAATAATAGGGGCATGTATTAATAAGACCTAGATTTTTTGGAAAAAAATCATTGCTCTAGACGCATTATCCACGAAGCTAACAGCGGAATACGTTTGTATGGAGACAGCTAGGCCCACTAGAGTCCCCTCTTAAGGACGAACACGATTTAAAGCTCACATTTCAATGCTAGACTTGGGGCTTAAAATTATTGTTTGAGACTCAAAAGACGGTAAAAAATTAAATTTAAATTTAAAAAAAAACTAAAAAGAAAAAAATAATATTGACAATATATTGACCCTTTCGTTTGATGTAAGTAGAATATTTGAATCCATGCGTCGTCGTTACGTCGCCCCCGACGTCTATTTCTTTATCACCTTCGGTGTGTATCATAAATGCTTGTACTGAGCGGCCCTCCGACGCTACGACGCGACGCTTGGATTAAATAAAAACCCAATATTTGTGTTTCTACTTACATAAAACGTAAAAGGTCAATATTATGTTGTTTTCGAGGTTGTTTGTGTCGGGGTTTTTTTAAGTCTTTCATCAAATTTTGTATACCTGACCTAGGTCAGGTATACAAAATTTTTTACTTTTTTAAGCTCGTAATTATAGATGAGTTTACTTTCTTGGTACAATGTATTCACTTTTGCTGGGTCGTTTTGACGGGAGAGGAGACGCCCTAGAAGGACATACACTGTCTGACTGACTGAATAAGGTAATGTTCTTCAGAAAGGTCGGGTACGTAGTATTCATCTCAGTCGTGCTTGTATGACAAGATGTATGAGCGTGGACGAGGCGATAGGAGTATTTAAGGTTCGTAGAAGGTGGCGTTGCGTCTTTCCATTCTATCATCATCATCAGCCTTTAATGTTCCCACTGCTGCGCTGCTGGGACACAGGCCTCCTTTCTATGAGAGGGAGTGGGCTGTAACCTACCACGCGGGCCCAGTGCGGGTTGGTAGATGTTACATAACTTCGAATTTTTAATTCTAGGACATGCTGGTTTCCTCACGATGTTTTCCTTCACCGTTTTTTAGGGCAACGGTGATGAAATAAATTACACAAAATTAATGCGCCTGCCTGGGTTCCAACCCACGGCTTACTGCTCGTAAGTCGGGGCTGCCACCACTAGGCTACCGCTGCTCTCCATTATATAGAAGGCCTGAACCCAAGGGTGTGTAACTAATCGCGTATAGATTGGTCACTTTTTTACTAATGTCTACCAATCCAGGAGCAATAAAGTCAACAATTTTTTCAAGAACCTTGACGGAAATCGCCCATAAGTCTTCAGTATTTTTTAAGTAATATATGATATAATTACAAAATCTCTAATATTTACAAGATATAACAACTGAATCTATAATTTTATTCGATATAACGTTCAGTTAATATAATAAACGATTGATATAATTTTAAAATAACTAATTTCTATAAGCATAACATACATTTAATATAAAATCGTTTGAAATACCACTCAAAAGACATAAAACCTATTTAGTCTAATATAATAAAACGACTATAAGAGGTATTATAGGTATACGCAAGCATGCAGCATGCAAGCAAGCATGCAGCTAGCATGCAACATGCAGCAGGCATGGTTTCTGTCACGCCTCCGGCGCTGCGGGGCTCCGGCGGTCCCATGCGAGCTTATCGTCGCAGATGTTTTTTACGCTCACCACCGCGGCTTCGGCTTGCTGGCCGGTTTCGCCGCCCAGCCTCAGCCGCGGCGTCGAGTGTTAAAACCACCTGCTCCATAGCTCGCAGGTCGCCTCGCCCCTCCACGCCTACGCGATTTTAAATAACACTCTAGGGGTAGGGCAGACAAGACTACGTGAAGTCGGTTTTGCAGCGACTCGTTTCTGTCACGCCGCTCCCGCAGCAAGTTTCTTCACTCGTTCGCCTTGGCGCGTTAATGGTCACTGTTCTAACCAAACCTAACCCAATGACCACCAACATAGAGGGGACCTGGCACTCCACTCTGCTCCCGCCTGAACCTTCTATTACAACCCATCCGAGTCGGATTGCTTTGAATTGGGGTATATTAATCATAAAGATGGTATCAATATTAAGTATATATTTTAAACGATAAGCCAAATGATTTTCGATTAAATAAACGTTATATCCAATAACGTTATACGAAATAAGTTTTAGAGTATATAAATGTTATATCTAAAGAAATTATATCAACAGTTGGTATAACTCACGTTTATTATATCTTGTGAACGTTACTAAAATGAAATTATACCAAATAACTTTATATGATATGAAACGCACCCATTTTTTATATTGAGACTTTTGAATGCGTTTCTAATGGTGGCCATACATTATCATCATCTGCCTAGCGTTTTCCCAAACTATCTTGGGGTCGGCTTCTAGTCTAACCGGAAGCAGCTGAGTACCAGTATTTTACATGAAGTGACTGCCTATCTGACCTCCACAACCCAGTAACCGGGTAATACGATACCCCTTGGTAAGACTGGATGTCAGACTTTTGGCTTCTGACTACTCGTAACGACTGTCAAAGATCTCCAAAGGACAATACATACTGGGTTAAATTTAAAGTTAGGTATGTCCTTTGTAAAGTTCTCTTTAATAAGACCTTCAGCTAATTCAGCTGAAGACGGAAGAGATTGCGTAACCTCTAACGGAATGTTGGTAAAGAAATCGTCTAGACTCTCAGCGACTAGCTTTTAAAGACAGTTCACTCTTATCTCGTTGTTGAGTCTTGTTGAGTATTAATCAGTGATTTTATTAAACTATATCTTTAATATTCTTGTCAGGCGTAAGTGGTGTAGTATTGTTTGGAAGCAGTACATACGCGTCCATGTTACAAACTATACACGAGCAGTATACAAAATTCTTGTAAACATTGTAATCGCAGATTTAAAAATAGCATTACAATGTATACGCAAGCAGTCTGCTATGGCTGCGTTCTGGCCTTGAATAATAATAAATTTAATAATATATTTTTTTTATTTTTCTCCCACAAATATTAAGATGTACGTCAGAATAACATTCAACAAGTTTGAAGAGAGGAGACAGGAGTGTAGATAGTAAAACCTGTGCTACGCTACGGGTCTCCTGTTCTCCTTATCTCGAACATTATTGAGAGCTAAGTAGAAGAAGTGTGTATACATTTGAAAGACACGGTGGCGTTCTATAGGTTCTACCAAATCCCGTGGGAAAAAGCGTGAGTTTATGCACAATGCACATCACATAAAATAACGTGTAAATGATGCACGCGTTGTATAAGTTGTTTACGATCACATTTTGTGTCAGTATATGGGGAAAAGCTGCACCTGAGTTGATTTCTGACCAAACATGGCGCGCAAAGAGCTGTCGTGTTCCCGCCTTTTTATGGCTAAAGAGAACAAACTCAAGGCTAGTCTATGTTATTACTTGACAGTTACCTACTTCTCAAACTGTTTTTACATAAAGATTTCTTGTTTTTTGGTAGATGTGTAGGTACGTATTTGTTTACCATTTTTTAATCGTACACGAGATGACTATCTAATAAAATCTCATGCGAACGAACTTCACGAAATTCGACGTAGTCCGAAAGAGGGAAAAAGGTTTGAATGCGAACTATGTTGTGGTCAGCTTGCAGTCTAACCGAATGCGATTGAATATCAGAATTTTACATGCACCGACTGCCTATCTGACCTCCACAACACAGTACTTAATAGGTAATACGATACCCCTTGGTAAGACCGGTTGTCAGACTTTCGGGCCACTGACCCGTAGCCACAGTAAAGTTTTACAAATGGTAGCCGGGACCAACGACTAACGATTTCCGAGGCACGGAGGAATCTCGATAAGTTTAAATACAAACCTTCTGATTTACTATACGCAATTGCTTAAATTACGTTCAACAGGATAGACATAAGGTTTTCGATAGCTTATGTCAATCCAATACCGTTTCTATTCAATACTTCTCTCTCATAGTTTATTAGCGCTAATAGAATGTCACATTGCCTCGGTCCTCAGTTGGATACACTTCAACCAACTTATTTGTGCAGGCGAGGAAACACAGAACCACAGAACCGAAATAAATGTACTAGTGTTTGACATATTTTCTTATGCATATTTTCTTGACAAGCAGCACCACCTTGAACTTCTTAATTTAGACGTTTGAGCACACATTACTTACATCTGTTGTAACCAGCATAATTCAATGTGCCAATAGTCGGCTGCAATATGTTTCTATTTAAGAAACATAAATCTAACGAAAAGTAGCAAATGTGATGTAAAAAAATATTAAGTTAAGCTTTTTTAAGAAACTTGATACTTTTCGTGCTTACACAATCATTAAGAACTGCTTGCGAATATCTATGACTAGAATATACGTAACTGGCGAAAGAGCGTGTTTTTTTAATATTACGTAAGGGCTAGTATGATGATTCCCCTCCGTCAATGCAAGACACTTTGTGTGGTGGAAAACCCCCGCCAGACATCTTTAAATTATGTTAAATTGTAAGTGAACTTACTTATAGTAAGATACTTCGACGGAAAAAGTTTCAGTTTTCATAAAAATGACGTAGGTCTGGCGTTCATATGATGGTATCTTAGTACATTTCACGTACAAACAACAGCAGATAATAACAAACACCCAGCTTAGATAGCAAAATAAATGTATAAACAAAACACTGCACAAGACGAGCCAATAAACCAACTTCCCCTCCCGAAGGCTATGAAGTTAAAAGCCATATAGTTCACCTGCAGGGATGCATTATCGTTTTTATACGTCATAATGTGCTCCTGGACGTTAACTGGCCGTTTGATGTCCACTCTATTGCTGTCTAGTGGTCTCGGGCGATACATAGCTTGAATGTGTGTTTCATGTTGATAGTTGGGATGTGAGATTTAAAGGAGCATTTTTCTGTTTAGAGTAAATCCGTGACATTGTTTGTTTTTAAAGTTTAGTTAGAGTTTTGAAGATATTGTAGGTCAGATCCCAACTTGTTCATTAGTTTTTTTTTTTATGATAAGTTTTTGAAGTTAACTTTACTTTAAACACATCCATGACCCGCCCCTGCAGTATTCCATGCATCCATCAGCACAATGTTTTGATTGGTTTAAGTACATTAACACCCAAATTGTAAGAGCCCAACCAAATCTATTTTTGGATTTAGTCGAACTGTATTACCATGACAACAGCGGAAACGCACCAAATCGTATTCCTAGAATTTTTTGGCCGCAATTGACGGATCTTCGAAAAAAGTACCTCCTCCAGCTACCTATCTTTGTGAAACCCATAGTTGCATCCTACTTCAATCAATGCTAAAGATTTCATGTCTCACTTTAATCAATGTTAAAGATTTATATAATTAATAATTTTTCGGTACTTCAACTTTGAGAGATGAAAAGTAGGCTTTTATGTGTCAATTTATAAACAAATAGGACGGAATGTAGGAGTGATTACTCCGACTTAAGTTTAGTTCATGACTAAGAATACCAGAGTAAGTTCTACCGTAAAACGTGATTCCTCGACCTAAAAAGAAGTCGTTTCCCAATTCCCAGCAACAATAAGTTCTATTTATCTGAATCATGTCATACCTTCATAGATACACTGCACCGTATCTTGACACCTTACCTACCTTGAAATGCAATAAATCCTGCGATAGGAAAAGATATTGTGAACTCGTGAAATAAAAGCTTCAATTGACGGCAAGCGGTAAGGTGTCTAATAAAACATAAGCAAACCTAGACATAAAAGCTCTTAACTTTTCCATATAAAAGAAGGCTTTTGGCTATACGTTACGTCTATTTTTCTCGTCCGTAATAATCCAACAAAATTTAACCGTAATGTTCACAATTTCCCAGAATTTTCACTCTTCGTACCAACCACAATTCCTATTTCACGTCTACAAGTTCCTGCTACGTATACCGATCGTATTTAAAGCATATTTACATAACAATAATTGTGAGCAAACTCAATTACTAGAACAAGCCTTCAGCACACATATGTAAGTCGTAGGAAAATGAAAAATTCCTATTGTCCTTCTTAATTAGGTCTGAAGTGTTGATACTGGGAACCTTTGCATTCGGGTTTCCTTTGTCTGATGGGTTTTATTCTGTATCTTGTAGCCCTTCAGTTAGATATATATGTGTTTATACTTTTCATAATTCAACATGCATTGTACTCGTAGGTACTGCTTCGTTGGTCGAGTGCATTGCATGAGGTCCTACATTCGATTCACCGGTCGGGCAAAGTATTAATGGGATTCTCAATCAGGAATTACCAGTAACAGCCACGGATTCTGGATTTGTGCCCGGTTGATGGCAATAGGCTCGCCCTCTATTACATGGGACTCAACATAACTGGCGAAATGTGTGTACTATTAGATAACTTGTGCCTAACCCTCGGGGGATTATAGTCATGAAACTGTAATGTAATTGTATTTATTTATAACCAACGTATACTAACAGTTAACACCACACGTACAGTCACGTCTAATAATATGTAAACACGCAGCAACTTTTAAAAGTGATTTTCTCCTACTGTATTGAATAAAGTTTTATGTTTTCACGAACATGGAATTTTGGAAGCCATACGAGTACTATTACGAAATAGGTCTTATCTCAACGTAGAAACCGTAATTTCACGAGCAAATCACTTTTCAGTTTTGCTAAGTGTATACATATTATTAGACGTGACTGTACAAGTTATTGGTTAAACATTAAGAACTAGTAAAACTACGCGAAACTAGTCAGAATTATAATATAATAAAATAACAATATTAAAAGTAAACAACATGGTAGCCATTAGAATAAAATAACAAAACATTTTTTCCAGTATTATGATTATCAGGTTCCCCAAACAGACGACTCTCAGGCAACTTTCAGGGGTAAGTCGCTTTTGGGCGGGAGAATCTTTACAGCAGTACGTTTTTAGCATACTTTCCGCTGTTATATTTATGTCATCAGGCGAGCGGCCAAACGCAAACCTATCTAGTATATAAAAGCGGGTTGCACTCCGGGAGTGCCGGCAGAAGTGAAAACTTTAATATTAACGCTGTGCATTTTTGATATTTTGGAATGGTTAGGGAACAATTTTGCACGAATTGCTTTAATTATCAGTACAAAAGTACTATCATTTATGTGGTAAAATACAATATTCATTTATTGCGCTATCGTACACAAACATGACAATTTAAATTATATTAATTAACACTTCAGAACTATAACCGTCTTACGAATTTTACCTCTTTGGAGAAACCGAAGGTTTGTTTGTGCATAATATAATTATCCAGTTTTGGAAACCCAAACTCAATGACAGATGTCATAAAGTTCAAATTCCTTCGTAACCTAATCAATCTGACGTTCACGTGTCCTGACGCGAGTTTAACATTTTTTACCCTTCACAAAAGTGCACAACACCGCTAAAGATGTTTCCCCTTCAAAAAACCACTATCAAAACTTCCTCTCAGACGTTGTATCTATATTTGCGATATGTAGGTAGTTGTAGTAGGTACCTATTCAAACACTGACAGACATAGACGTCTTGTACCAATCAATAGCTGATACTAATTATTTTAGCTTCATAGTCGAAATGAAAACGCCGCTCGTCTGCGATAAGTATTTATGTTAACAAAACCGAACGGACGGTGACAAATTACATGGAGAGAGGTAATAATATCAGACAGAAGTGGAGTGGAGACACCTTTATATTCGTTCTGATATTACAATATTATAACTATCGGCTATCGCAGTGCGTAAGTACGATCAATCACTGTCACGACACAAGTCATCCTGAATGTATGAAAACTGGCTGTCGGATTGTCGTTGACCATTAATGGCTTAAGCAACTAGCCCATCTGCAAGACGCTACGACGCAGTTAAGTCCCGTAGTAGTCTAGAATAAATTCTCAATAATTAGAAGCTTTCACAGATAAAACGTGTTAAAATATTCTTCCTGGATTTTTCGTGTTGACTTACAATCGTAGCAGATACAGCAAAACCATATTATGTTACAAGAAACTCCGTCATCGAATCATCTAACACCGGATATATTTGTAACTAGCTGTTCCCGCGACTTCGTCCGCGTGGAATTAGAATTTTCTAAAAAAGCCTAAGTTACTCTTTATTACATCAGCTATCTGCCAGTGAAAGACTCGTCAAAATCAATCGGAACAGACAGACAGACAAAAATTGAAAAAAATGTTTTTTCGTTATATACATTCATATGCATGTAGTAAAAAGCGGTTATTTTAATATTACAAACATACACTTCAATTTTATTTATTTGTATCTATACATCTATAGATATCAAAAAACCAACTTTGATTATTATCTCTTAGTCACTTTTTATGTGCCAATTGCACTGCAGACCATCAACTAATTAATACTATACCTACTCTAGAATTCTAAAAGACAATGTATTCTAAGATATAGTCATAATGATATCGGAATAACACGAATATTGGCATGGCTATCTGTGTATCCATATAACGTAAAGTAAATAAATTAGCTTAACCAATAGCTTTAGCTTCGATGAAATCTATCCATAAACTCTCATTGAAATGAACAACAAAACAAAACCGTTGATATTTTCCATGCTTTGTGGTGTTCAATTCAATTGAAACAAAATAGGTGAAACTGGAATTATTGTAGAGTGTTGTCGACTCTATGTACTTCTAGCAATTTCCATTTTAGATTAGATACCACAATATTTTACAGTTAAAACAGTGAGCTGCCAATTTGTGTTTTTTAGTTAACGATAGGTTCTTGTGTAAAGCTTATTTGAGGTTTAAAAGGTTTCATTTTGACAAATGACTTAGCTATCGTAACTTAGCAGTAAACTTTACTTTGAAAATTAGAAATGTAAATGGGGTTCCACTGAAGAGATCACTATTAAAGTTTCAAAGACATACTTCTTACTTTAATTGGGTACATTTTTTTTTTAAACTTGCTGTGTTGTCGCTGAGCCAAAACTTGGAAACACAGGTGTAATGGCTGAAGCGCTTACGGCAGTGTGGCCGGAAAAGTTTAAAATGGAGAAAAGTGGAAAGCTAAGGCGGAAACCATTACCCTGTAGGGGGTACTACACAGGTTAATTTAAAAAAATGCATAAGTTTTCGGAGGGTTAGACATGTGGCAGGGGTACCCAAATACCTACCCCACAATTATATTTCCACATCACCATTGGACCATTGGTTAAACTAAAGACCATAAAATCCATATTCTGACAAATAAATGACTGTGAATGCTCGATGTGACAGAAAATAACACCAGACTTATATTTCCAGCAACACATCAAACAATCTCACGCAACAACACGATTGAGCTGACCTCACCCAAGTTCAATACCAGCAGCGCGTGGCGTAGACGACTCGGCGGCATCCTGATAACTACCGGAGCTCCGGAGCGGCGGCGGTGCCAGACTTCGTTTAACGTATAAGGTTAAGGCCATATTATGTGTTCAAAGGTACAGGGCTAAACAGGCTTTCTTTAGTTTAGATTTATGGGTTCATTTCTGCACATGAACTGTTCCACGTACACTAGTCAGTCCCCTCTTTAGAAGAAAATGAGTGAAAAAGAGACCAGGTAATGTGCTGACTGTACAAGCTTTGATTAACGGTCTCCAGAAGCTAATTCTCCAGATATTATTATCTCTTAGTCACTTATAATGTGCCAATTGCACAGTAGACCATCAACTACTTAATGTCGGCAAGTGCATGATACGAAACTAGGAATGCTTCGATTGCACAAAATTAATTAAGAACAAACACTCCTATTTTCCCCGAAGGGTTTGAGAGTGTAAGTATAGTACACCCACATTTATGGGACGAGCCTATTATCATCAACCGGCAAAACACACACACATGCACAACTGCACATGCATCACAAAGGTCTAAATACAAAATTCGCAAAGTCTCCTATCATGTCGTTCTTATCAATGAATGCAGATTTTGTAAGTGTTGGAGATTCCTCAACGTCTCAGAAGGAAGTACAGTGTCTAATCCAATAAATCTGTGAGCCGCTACCCACTACAAACCTGTTACGTAAGTCAACGCAACGGGAGTCAATCATTGCCAAAGTTATTGTAGCATCAATCATTTGGCGAAACGGCCTTAAAACTATTATGTGCCGAATTTGGAGTTAATGGGACGACCTCCGAGCTCTGACAAATTATTTGTTAATGCAGCTCAATGTCGTCTAACTGGTAGGGCTGTCTGGGAAACTGGATGGACAAGTCTGGCCCCAAACCTTTTTTCGTTGTTAGTGAAAACGTGTTATCTTAGGGAGGTTTAGTCATTCAGTCAGTCATGGGGTCTTTTTTGTATCCGAATTCCGAACAAGTGCAAAATTGCACTATTGAAGAAGGGCTTATTTTGTGTTGCTCCTTTACTACTTATAAGATCCTTGATGTTGATACCTATTTTTAACTAAAATGAAGGATATTCATTCTTATTCTGAAAAGTAACGAGTAACAAGAGTGGGTTTCAAAGAATTATGTAACGGGTTTCAATGTCGTTTTTGGATTTTGGAAGGAAACATGTGGAACAGAGCGAGAATGGTGGTGGTGATAAATGCTCGTTCCATAACTTTCTGATTTGAACATTACCTCGTTGTTATGCTAACTCAGAAATAGTCGTTCTCCTTTGGAAGGTCTCTTTAGAAGGTGAGACCATTATAATTTAATTCAGAAGTGTTCTTTTTAAGGTTTTAACATTCCAATGCATGACTCATAATATAGTCTTACATCAGACTATTGAGACAAGTCAAGATTTAATTAGGTATTTCGTTGCAAATTCTCGACATTGACCGCAAGACTTAAACTCACAAATATTCAAGTAAGAAAAAGAAATTTTCATCCTGGCAACCCTGAGAGAGGTGGAGGCCGTCTGATATTCGCGTTACACTGACTCAATGACTCATTGACTCGTCAATCGTCATGCAGATTCCATATCAACAGACCCATCCAGGCTGGTTAATCCTTGGTAGCGGGACTGGCCACTACCGCATTGGAGAATTATGAGATGATAAGTACTACCGTGTTATGATTGTACGTACCTACATGTCGTTTTCCTTATAGTACTGTTATGCGTAGATTAGATACTCTATGTATACTGTTGGTACTGTTTGATAGTTACCTGATATTATGTAAAATAGATATATAGATTAAGTTAAAAGATATCAAGTTTGAATCCTGGCAAAAAAATCTTGCCAAAACCTTTTTCTTAGTTTTTACTTCTTTTGGCCACTTTGCTCTATGTAGGATTTTAGTTTAGAATTTCGACTGGAGATACAAAGATTGTGGATCGTTAAGATTTGGGATTTAACCAGAAAGTGAGACTGGCTAGACGCGGAGATGGCCGATGGAGCAAGGCTTTGACCGAATGGTGGCCAAGGTTAAGACAAAGAAACCAGGGCCGTCCTAAAGCTTGTTGGGGTCGACAATAATTATTGTCCTCGTTAAATCGCGGGTTACACCTGGTTAAGGGACGCATAGAACCGGTAAGTGTTGCAAAAGTGAAGTGTAAAACCCAACAGTTGGTGATTGATTGACGGCACGGTTGGCGCAGTGGCTGAGCGATCGACTGCTGCGCTGCATGTCGCGGGTTGGATCCCCGCACGGAACAAATATTTGTATGGCCTACAGATAGTTGTTCCGGGTCTGGCTGTTTGTGTATGTGAATTTAATTTTTTGTAAACGCACCCACGATACAGGAGAAATTCCTAGTCGGGGGGCAACGTACAAAATATATATTTATATATATTTATTCCGGGTTGAAACGTTGATGATGATGGTATACAGACAGAGCTTATGATGTGGCGAAAACATCGGATATCGGACCTCACACCTTGGGTCTATTTTCCCAAGATCTATAGTGCTGGTGCAGGGTGCAGAGTGTTTTTTGGCACAATCTCGCCACACTATTCCTTACCGCCGACTCCTGATGCAAGCCAGAATTATGTATCAAGGCAATGAAGGTTTATATGTCACTATTTTTATCGGAACATCAGACGCTAACTTTGAGGAGCTCGTGGCTAAATAATAACAGACCTTCCAATCGATCTATCAAGGAATATCGTATAAATCTGTACTGACTGGGTTTTGGAGGTCAGATAGGCAGTCGCTCCATGTAAAACACTTACACTCAGCTGCTTCCGGTTGGAGTATACTGTAACAAACTTGCTTATTCCTTGATGAAAGGAGTAAACAGATTTATACATTAAAAAAGTAATTAGGGGAAAATGAATTTAATAAATGATGAAATGAAAAATACAATAAATTAGTACAAAAGTGAAGGGCAGGTTAACCGAGAACGTTTTAAATATCTCCGCAAATCTCTGAGCGTGATAGTAACTGAAGACAAACTTGCAGTCGTAGAAAGCTGGCTTGATTAAGATGAGCTTGACCACGACGAACTTGATGCAGGGTGATTTGGTAGGACCCACCAGCAGACACGTACCGCCCAATGCCAGGCTCGTCAGCTCGAAGAGCAGCTTCCAGCAGACAGGTAATGAGCCCCAGTGCCAGGCTCGTCAGTTCGCAAAACAGCTTCCAGCAGACAGTTAGCAACAGCCACGGCAGCACTAAACGAGGGCCGCTCTTTGACTCCACCAGGCTGTGCTCAAAACTCAAGATATGACAGATCTTGACTCCAAACTAGACTTAGCTGTTTTCTTGATTTTAGACTATACTGATTTCTCGTGTCCAGACTGAACCGACTCTTAACTCCAAACTAGAACCAGGGCATCTGTCAGAAATCCCTTTTATACCCTGATCTTCCGTTTCTTTTCTTCCAATCATTTTTTTAGATTCAAAACTGCTGCGCTCTAGTAAGACGCAACCTGCCAGTATTAAAAACAGCCAGTAACAATGGTCAAAAACCCTGCACATAATATTTTTAGAAATATAACTCAGAATATCTTTACACAGCAAATATTCGCTATTAAATATAAAATACAAAAATTGAACTCACGAATTGATGATAATAATTTTTAGTAATTTATATAATCTAAGTGAAACCTTCATAGAGAGTTTGGCTGGTAACAATCACAAATAAAAGTAAATGACATCTGACAAATTTGAAGTAAACATGTCACAACAAAGGATTAGAAAATATTTATAAAAATGAAATAAAAATATGAATATGGATGATTAAGTGTGAGTATAAAGTATCTGTAGTAAGCCAAAATGTAACAAACTTGCTTATTCCTTGATGAAAGGAGTAAACAGATTTATACATTAAAAAAGTAATTAGGGGAAAATGAATTTAATAAATGATGAAATGAAAAATACAATAAATTAGTACAAAAGTGAAGGGCAGGTTAACCGAGAACGTTTTAAATATCTCCGCAAATCTCTGAGCGTGATAGTAACTGAAGACAAACTTGCAGTCGTAGAAAGCTGGCTTGATTAAGATGAGCTTGACCACGACGAACTTGATGCAGGGTGATTTGGTAGGACCCACCAGCAGACACGTACCGCCCAATGCCAGGCTCGTCAGCTCGAAGAGCAGCTTCCAGCAGACAGGTAATGAGCCCCAGTGCCAGGCTCGTCAGTTCGCAAAACAGCTTCCAGCAGACAGTTAGCAACAGCCACGGCAGCACTAAACGAGGGCCGCTCTTTGACTCCACCAGGCTGTGCTCAAAACTCAAGATATGACAGATCTTGACTCCAAACTAGACTTAGCTGTTTTCTTGATTTTAGACTATACTGATTTCTCGTGTCCAGACTGAACCGACTCTTAACTCCAAACTAGAACCAGGGCATCTGTCAGAAATCCCTTTTATACCCTGATCTTCCGTTTCTTTTCTTCCAATCATTTTTTTAGATTCAAAACTGCTGCGCTCTAGTAAGACGCAACCTGCCAGTATTAAAAACAGCCAGTAACAATGGTCAAAAACCCTGCACATAATATTTTTAGAAATATAACTCAGAATATCTTTACACAGCAAATATTCGCTATTAAATATAAAATACAAAAATTGAACTCACGAATTGATGATAATAATTTTTAGTAATTTATATAATCTAAGTGAAACCTTCATAGAGAGTTTGGCTGGTAACAATCACAAATAAAAGTAAATGACATCTGACAAATTTGAAGTAAACATGTCACAACAAAGGATTAGAAAATATTTATAAAAATGAAATAAAAATATGAATATGGATGATTAAGTGTGAGTATAAAGTATCTGTAGTAAGCAGATACTATAATACTTAACGGGGCACTGAGGAAAAAAGACAAGTTACCAAAAAAAAAAATTTTTTTGGTAAATTCTTTATTTTCTCGATTCTATCGTATAGAACACCTAAAAATAAGGCGAAAAGCATCTGTTGTTTTTGTCTCCGACCAACTGTTTGTCGTAAAAACGATGGCGAAGGCGAAAGTATCGGTTACAAAATGCAATATTCCTGTACCAGGAGAATCTAGGATACATGAATATTTATTTATTTATTTAAACTTCATGTACAATAGTGGTACATAGGCGGACTTAATGCCACAAGGCATTCTCTACCAGTCAACCTTTGGGTAAAATACGAAAACTTTGTGATAGGGTACAAAACAAAATATATAAAAAAATCAACTACTAATTTACGAAAATACATACCTACAAATACATAGACACTAATACACATTATACAAATAAATATACTAATATATATTATAACAAATACCAAAATAAAAACGAGAAACCTAATAATAATTACTATGACTATACTTTAAATGAAAAGCTATTTAGTCTGACTTAAATAGTGAGTGCGAACTTTCTTTTTAAAAGTGAATTTACTTTCTGCTTTTTTAATGCTAATGGGTAGCGCGTTCCAGAGTTTTATAGTCGAGATAGCATAAGAATTAGATAAAAAACCAGTGCGGTGAGAAGGAATTTGGAGAAGTAGATTTTTGGAAGCTCGAAGGTTACGACTATGAGAACTGCCCAACACTGTGAAATAAGTTTTCAGATAATCAGGAGCACATGGATCGTTCAATATAGTGAAGAGCATGCAGAGAGATCTGAGGGATCTCCTGAGTCGGATAGGCAGCCATTTAAGCTGAGAACGGAAGGAAGAAACATGATCGTATTTTCGAAGGCCAAAAACAAAGCGAATACAATTATTGAGTAGTCGATCCAATTTATTAAGAAGTTCTTGGGATAGGTCAGAACAACAAACATCAGCATAGTCAATAATGGGAAGCACAAGTGACTGGACCAAAGTGATTTTCGTGCTAGATGGGAGAAAATGCTTGAATCTATAGAGCGACCGCAGCGAGAATGTGACTTTCTGGCTCACTTGCGCCACGTGTTTACTCCAACTTAAACTGTCGTCAATGTACAGACCTAAGTCTTTAACGTGTTTTGAAAGAGAAATGACGGAGTTCTCGAACATCAGTGGCATAAGTTGACCAGTGTTCATAACTCTCAAATAGTACGAACTACCAATGAGAATGGCCTGACATTTCCCGACGTTTACAGAAACCCCAAATTTGCCGGACCATTCTGCGATAGTTTGAAGATCCGCATTGAGTGAAGAAATGCAATTGTCAAGGTTGGCAATGTCTGATTGAACGTATAGTTGCAAGTCATCAGCGTACAGATGGTAAGAACATTTGAGGAAAGCAGTAAGGGAGTTTATAAACAAAGAAAATAAGAGAGGAGAGAGTATACCGCCTTGTGGAACACCAGTTACCAGGTCGCACCAATCAGAGAAATCCTGATCAGCATGAACTGCCTGCTGGCGACCACGAAGATAAGATGAGAACCAATCTCGTGACGACGAAGACACCCCAATTTGAGACAATATGGCTAGGAGAATGTCGTGGTCAACGGTGTTAAAAGCATTGGAAAAATCTATTAAAACCAAGACCGTTAACTTCGAATTCTCCAAGCCATCCCTAATGTCTTCTGTAACCTTAAGCAGAGCTGTGGCTGTGCTGTGGCTAGGCCGAAAACCGGATTGGAAACTGGACAAGAGGTGATTCTTAAATACGTAGGAAGATAACTGTTTAAGGGCAACTGCTTCTAGGATCTTGGAAAGGAAAGGGAGAATGGAGATCGGTCGGAAGTGATTGGCTAAACTAGGGTTGGAAATTTTAGGAAGAGGGATAATGTAAGCCTTACGCCACATTGCAGGAAACACACCAGTTTCCAGAGATGAATTGATGATGTGAGTAATAATTGGAATTAAGTTCTCAATCATAAAAGATAGCATAGTTCGACTGACCCCATCACAGCCAACAGCCTTAGACTTAATAGATGTAAAATATTTAAGAACCTCAAGGTTAGTCACGGGGGAGAAAGAAAAAGAGTTAGGAGGAAGCATTGGCTTGGAAGTTATACCAAGAATAGTATTATTCTTCACGTCATCCGCAAGCAAAGCAGACGTTGAAAAATGTTTATTGAGATCATTTAAAGGCAGATTAAGAGATACAACACTAGAGGAGGACTTAGATGTGCCAAGTGATTTTAGAAACTTCCAAATATCAGCCGGTGAAGAATTGAGGACATTTTCACAAATGTATCGGCGTTTGGATGCTCGAACCATCTGGTTGCAGCGGTTTCTAGCCAACTTGTACAGGTTCCAGTGTTCCTCGCTGCGGTCCCGCCTATATTTCCTAAAAGCCCGGTCACGTCGTCTCATTGCCATCCGAACTCCAGGGGTAATCCAAGGAGCAGGGGGACGCTTGACACGAACGGCGCTTCGCTTCGCTTGAATATAGGAGCGAGCGAAGCGAGCTCGGAACATGGGGCATTCCGACTCGGACAGGTTAAGTTAGAAGGGGATGGCGGGGTCTTCCAGACCCGGGGCTCCGTCGATATAACCTCCGGAATCACTTGACGTCTTTTTTTCATAGTGCCCCGTTTCGTATCCACTGACCCTGCTTCCTGTTAGACTGGAAGCCGACCCTAACATGTTTGTGAAAAGCCTAGGCAGATAATGATGAACAGCCTTAATTTAATATCCAATTCTGAGATTTCTCGAATCATGTACGGCCTGCTTAGTGCTAACACAAGCATCATCTTCACATCAGCCTCGTTTGATCAGTTCCCAGAATAACCTTTGAACCGTTCGAGTTATCATTGCGTTCCAATTAATGAAGGATTATGTACGTGTTGGAATACGTAGAAATGATATTGTAAATACATTACTATCTGTGTTTCATTGAACATAAATAAATATAGTTTAATGAAGTCTGTACATAGCTACCGTATTAGTAGGTATAGGCATTGATTTTTCCTTAATGGTTGACTACGTAAAGAACGAAATTAAATAAATCTATTAATTTTGTTTTGTCGTATACATAGTCTTTGTTTCCTTATACAATTTCTTAATGGAATTACTGTATTCATAATTAATTCCAAGAATATTCAACCGAGCATCCTCTGTTATAAATAATGTAGGAAACAATGACTATGTATTAAAGGATACTGAACTATAGTCATGACATTTCTTAGTTTTTAAAGTGACATGGTCACTAGCACTATCAATAACACTTGTAACGGGATATTATACGCTGTGGCAATCGCCATGATAACGGATATCGGGAACTCAAAAAAAAATAGTTGTCTGTAAAGTTGGTTTACGGACAATAGTTTAACGTGACAACGTCATAACAAAACATTGATGCGGCGCAAGCGTACAATGAGCGTAACGGGACGCTGAGCGTAACGGGACAATGAGTCATCCTTTTTCGTGCATGCAGCCGGCGTTCATCGATTTATTAGACGTTGTCACGTCAAAAAAAAAAGAGCTTGGTAAATATCCCGTTACAGGTGTTATTGATAGAAAATTTCCTGTACTAGTCATCGTAATATCATTTTAAAAACTTTTGGGACGGGATCAAAACCACTGTTCCCTTTCGGAGAGGAGTGTGAGCACAAAATTAATGAGCTGTTGATTTTCAATATAGGTGATGAGTACAATGACCCCTGACTAGATTTTCATATACATGAAGCAACATTATTGTTTCATTCTTATTCCAGAGTGGGAAAGAGACGGAGCTATACAAGTCGTCTAGCTCCATCTCTTTCCCACTCTGAAGCAATATTTACAAGCTGTAACTGATAGAGAGAGTTACAGCTTGAATATTGCATCACATTTGAAATTTGAATCTCGCCTCGATCGAAATCGCTTGTACAAACATATATACCCTCACGCTTATATCCCATGGGGTCGGCAGAAACCACAGAACGCCACCTGTTACATACACCTTACATACTTACTCCTTTTGCCTCGTCCACGTTCATACATTTGCGGGGTTACTATGACGGTAAGCCACCTGGTCATACAAGACGCACGCCGGTTACGAGTACTATGCACCTGATTAAATCGCTTGCATTAGAAAGACCGTTTCCTCATTATATTATCAGATACGTAGGTAGAAAAGATGCCTATCGTGGATTGCGTGCGGAGCTTATTCCTGTTTTCACTTACATGCTAAACCACCCTCAAACGTATGCCTAAATAAAAACGCAATATCAACACTCGACTCAGTGCAAGTTCAAATTTCAAAAGCGCTAAGTACGCTTTTATTTTAAGTATTACCTAGTGTAAGAGAAAACGAGCATTAGATACAATTATCTTACGAAACTGGAAAGCACGAAGTGCGAAATTCAAATGCGGCGATGACCTATCACGACTTAAATATACGATCCAATCTTATACGGTGTTATCGAAACTATGGCTACGTGTAAGGAAGAGGGCATGTGCACTTTGGCAGGCAACTTTTGAACCTGGTGCTAGTTCATCAGCCTCTTCCCAAACTTTGTTAGATTCGGCTTCCAGTCTAACCGGATGCAGCTGAGTATCAGTATTTTACATGAAGCGACTGCCTATCTGACCTTCACAACCCAGTTACTGGGTAATACGATACCACGATAGGTAATAATGATCAATAACTTCTGCATAATTGTAGTTTCTTTTTTCTTTTTATTATTAAATCGTTTCTCCTTTTATATGTGAGCACATAATTATTATTAGTAAGCATATTGTTTAATTACTTGTTTTTTATTTTGTCATATTGTTTAACTTCGACTCTTGCACGGTATCTCTGCAAAAGCTAATTCTAGCCGTGGAAGGGGCCTGGCGACCTGTAACACAGGTTTTTCCCAAAAACCTATATCGGGCACCAGTCTCTCACAAAGGTGGAATACAGTTGAGATAATTTTGTACAATTTAACTTTGTGAAGAGAAAATAAATGATAAATTATTATTATTATACCTCTTGGTAAGACTGGATGTTAGACTTTTGGCTTCTGACTACTCTTAACGACTGTCAAAGATCTACAAATGACAGACGGGACCAACGGCTTAACGTCCTTTCCGAGGCACGGAGGAAACTCGGTATGTTTTGGTCACCCATTCACGAACCTGGACCTGGCGCTAGGTATTACCGAATAAGGGAAATTGTGCAGGAGTGACATCCTTGATTTACGATTGTGAAAACGATGAAAACAGCGCATATAAAACAAGCAAGTAAATAAATTACTTACCTACTTAGGGCAGGAAATTTAGGATTAGTGGCTATTTATGACATCATCACCGTAAAGAAACAGGCCTGACCTAAAAACCAAAGTTCGAAGACATGCGACATCTACCAACCCGCACTTCTACTCGACCAAGCTAAGTTTGCACCTCGCGTCGATTATGTCACACTGACGCTTAAGTACGGCCTGCAAAAAAGGATTCGCTATGACTATATAAAGTAAACAAATGTTTGTTAGATACTTTGCATTTATTGTTTTTAACATTATATTATTCAAAGCTACGTTAAAATATGTATACACAAAAAAAATTGCGAGGTGCAAACTTAGCTTGGTCGAGTTATAGGCCTCATGGTGGATTACACAGCTCATTCCCTCTACTCATAAAAAAGAAGAGGACTATATCTAGCAGTGGCAACATTGTAGGCTTTAATTACTCTATGCTTATGTGTAGCGGTCGCAAACGTGATCTCTGAGCATGAATGAGGTCCTGAGTTCGATTCCCTGGTTGGGCAAAGTGGTATTGGTTTTTTGAAATGAAAACTTCTTTTGCGGCGTTGTGCACTTTTGTGATGGGTTATAAATGTTAAACTCGCGTCAGGACACGTGACCGTCAGGTCAGGTCCGGACATTAGGTTACGAAGGAATTTGAACTTTATGACATCTGTCATTGAGTTTGGGTTTCCAAAACTGGAAATTTCGTAAGACGGATTGACATTAGGTTACCAAGGAATTTGAACTTTATAACATCTGACATTGAGTTTGGTTTTCCAAAACTGGATAATTTTTTCAGTAGCAATAACTCAGTAGCAGGTACGGGGTCTGGAATTGTGCTCGGTTGATGGCAATTGTCGTGTGTTTACTATTTGGTAGACCTCTGTCGAATTCTTCGGGGATTAGTCTGCCAAGGCAAGTACGGACCAGTAAAACGTGGTGAATAGGGATGCGAGTAGGGTGGCCAGGTCATGAAATCGAAAAGCCGGACCGTCCAGCTAGTTTAGCCTGACATTTGGGTAAAAAAGCCGAACAGTACCCTTAATTTTTTTGTCAGTACACATCACTAAATTTTTTTTTTAAAGTAATACCAGGGGTTTATCTTTTACCATAAAATCTTGTTAAATCCAAATGAAACAACAATAACATTCAATGAATCAGTCTTCTTTTTTATTAATGAAATGTTAAAACGTGACAAATGTAACAAAACTGGCCAAATTTAAAAAGCCTAACAAAAGCCGCACAGTGTGGACACCATCTAATTTGGCCGGACACGCAACCAAAAAGCCTGACTGTGTCCGGCTTTATCCGGACGCCTGGCAACGCTAGATGCGATGGGAGAATAGGGACAAAACTTTGAATGGGATTTCATCGTTGAATACAAAATAATTCGTCACTAAAAAGCTATTGGGATCATTTCTGTTTTAATTTAATAAACAATAGAGTTTTTAGGCTACCAATAATATTTGAATAACGTGAAAATGCCTTTCAAAGTTTCGTCCCGATTCACCCCCGGGTCCCTAATGTCCCCATTTTACGGTACTATATAGAGGCATTGCGTAGGTCAGCTGTCATATCAGTTTTCATTTTATTCCTAATAGTAATAGCCATATCGTATTTCTGACATTCACACATTGTAACTTAAAGCAGGGTATTATAGAAAGCTGTGGTCCACACGTGTTTATTTGCGTCGGATAACTGATAGAATGCCCTCTCGCTATGCACCGCAAATACTCAACACACATAGGGAACTATAGGTATTAGGTACTGTATTACCTACCTTCCCGTGTATTATCTAGCTGTGTACCTATAGGTATGTTAGTATCTACTTCAGAGAGCCTATAGTGCATCAGTTAGGTACTGTCTGTTACTGTTTGATGAAAAAGACAGTGTGAGAATGAGACATTTAGTTAGGTGTCCCTTTGTGTTGGTGAAACCGGGCATTTGGGTTAAAACTAACCAAACAGACCGCAAAGTAAAGTCTCAGGCAGACATATATAAGTATGGATACATTCCTTTTAATTCATACTATTTGGACATTTACTTAGGTATTCTAAACAGTGCCGAATCATTTAGATTGCCGTATTCTTATTTAAATTATTATTTGGAATAAATACTTAAATTAGAACTTACACGTATTATTTAATTCTTGGAAATTATAGATAGACTAGTACTTCGCCCGCGGCTTCGTCCGCGAAAATTGTGATAGCTTGAAAATACAATATAACATTATGTTACTCGGTAAAGTCGTAGCTTTCCAATGGTGAAAGAATTTTTTAAATCGGTCGGTCAGTAGTTTTTGAGTTTCAAACAAACAAATCTTTCCTGGTTATAATATTAGTTTAGATAATATATCAAAGCTTCAACACGATCGAGTATGTTTTGTTTTGTCACTAATAAAACTCAGGCCCACAGTAGAGATGTCGCTGGTCCACGGCCACACGAGCAGACGGCCTCCCCAGCACGTCACGGCTCACAATCAATATTAATATGTTTCTATACGGCACCGTATTCCCAGCGAAGGGAACAGGAACAAATGATAGAACAAACGGTGCTAAGTGAGATAGGAACCCTGAAAACTAACTAGTGCTAAGGTTGTGACACAAAACTGACCTCGAACCTCACTTGACCTTTTTTTTTACGCAGTTCTTAACTGTTTTGTTTTTGGAATAGTTACTAGAGGAACATACTAACAAAACATCACGCCTGTAAAATCTGAAGGGTAGACAGAGGTGTGCCTTACAAGTACACCCATATTTCGCCAGTTATGTTTAAGTCTCATTAATAGGGGGCGAGCCTATTCAAAAACGGTGAAGGAAAACATCGTGAGGAAACCGGCATGTCTTAGAACTAAAAATTCGAAGACATGTGACATCTACCAACCCGCACTGGGCCCGCGTGGTGGATTACAGCCCACTCCCTCTCATAGAGAGGAGGCCTGTGTCCCAGCAGTGAGAACATAATAGGCTAATGATGATGATGATGAGCCTATTGCCATCATTCGACGGCACGGTTGGCGCAGTGGCTAAGCGATTGACTGCTGCGCTGCGTGTCGCGGGTTTGATCCCCGCACGGAACAAATATTTGTAGGCCTACAGATAGTTGTTCCGGGTCTGGCTGTTTGTGTATGTGAGTTTAAATGTTTGTAAACGCACCCACGATACAGGTCAAATTCCTAGTTCGGGGCAAAGTTTATATAAAAAAAAACAACCGGGGACAAATCCATACTGCGTGGCTGCTACTGAGTAATTCCTGATGGAAAAATCCAATAACAACTTGCCCGACCCGGGAAATCCCCCCTCACGCTCAGCGGTCTCACTTGCGGGCATTAGACGAACGAGGCAGTTGCGGAAGAAGTTCTTTCTTTCTTTACTTATATGAGAATACCCGACACATAATACATCAAGAAATGGTATGATCCTTGCACGCCAACCTTTTTTTTTTTTTCGGATGGGAAATCATCAAATGACTTCTCTCGCTCTGGGCGGAGCGCAAGGGAGTGTCAGACTTGACTGACTAAAACCCATTCATGTTCCTTCTTAGCCCTTTGTGTTCCAGGGCCACGGTATCTCTTTCGAACAGCCCGCAGCCCTGGCAGGCATCGGCCCTCTCGGACCCCTTCCGATTTGCTGACATCTCCTTGAGGCGCGCGTGGAACACGAACGCGCCGTTGGCACGGCCTGTCGTCATAAGATGGACCGACGGTGAGCTAGCCCATTACTCACCGTCCACAGGCCCGCGCCGTCCACAGGCCAGCTTGCACGCCAACCTGACAGCGAAAATGCGGAAACCTAGATTCTCATTGCACTTTCATCATCTACCTATTGTTTTTCGAAGTATCTTGGGGTTGGCTACCGCCTACCAGTCTAACCGGATTTAGCTGAATACTAGCATTTTACATGCAGCGACTGCCTATCTGTCCTTCAGAACCCAATTAGTACTGGGTAATATGATTCTCTTGGTAAAACCGGTTGTCAGACTTTCGAGCGACCGACTACCTGTAACGACTATCAAAGATCTATAAATCACAGCCAACGGCTTAACGTGATTTCCAAGGCACGGAGGAGACTCGGTATGTAAAGGGTGGTCACCCATCCACAAATCAACCTAGGCAAGTGCGCCTTAAACTGAAGATCGACCCAACCGGCTGATAATAATTTAAAACTTTTCTCTTTCGGGATAATCAAATCAAATACAGCCTTAAGTTCCAACATTTACGTTCTGTTTCCCAATGGTCTCAATAAGCTGCAGTGTTGTGCTGGAGATCTCTGCCGATCTTCTGAAGCTGACAATATAAGCGTGACGATTACTACAGTAACGACATCTGTCGCACAACTAAGAAACAAATTAAACTTACCTTGACGTATCATTACTAGACATTGCCAATAGATGGCGCCGTTTACAAATAATACAAAAGAACGCAACAGTCACAGGGATTGAAAACATTTAGAAAAATACCCATTTAAATGCCGTTCAAGTAATTTTTATTATATATTACTTACAATTCATTCTCATAATCCATTATAAATATTGTCCTATATGTAAAATTATTAAATAATTAAAATCTTTTTTGTACAATGTACAGACAGACAGCTAAAAAGAATAGGAATGCGAAGAACATGATGACTTTGTCGGTGAACTCTCTTCGGCCATATTTCTTGAGAAGTTTACCAGATTCTGATATTGTGCTAGCTGTGTTCTGTAGCTCAGATTGAGTGCCCTGGAACAAAATGGATAATTAATTATATGCAACAATGGCACTGTGGAACAGATTTATTTAGGTTTCCAACAATGAACAATAGAATCACATGAATGGAATCTGAATGGCAAGAAATCCCGGCGTAACCATACTCATTGATAGAGTATTCATCTACTTAGTATAATGCTCATACTAACATTCCCTTACTGACGTACATCGCACAACCTAAACCACTGGGTCTACAAGTATGGAATTTTAGAAAACTAACTTAGTTATAAGACACCGTTTGTAAGGCTATGGGGTAGGACTTTGCCAAGCAGTGGCACAGCAAAGGCTAAGAAAAAAAAAACTTACATGCACAGTAGAACTGGATGAAACCAAGTTGTCTAGTGTGTCCTGACTCCTCTGAGCGGTATCCGCTAGCTGTCTGCTTATAGATAGCAATTGTTCTGTCACACCTGTATTAAATGAATGAAAAAAATATTAAACAACTTGAAGAATACTGGACAGACATCAGTGTAGAGATTTTCAAGAGCCTTTACTTTTGTTTTTCAAAACAAACTGGAAACGTAAATTAAGTAACCTGACCTGTAATCTGGAGACCAGCCCATTTCAGGTTAGGTTCCTTCTTTACCTTAGAGGAGTCTTCCTCTATAAGGCTTTAGAGGTTACATCAAACATTATTCAATTATTATGTAATAAATATCTTTAAAGTAGGCTTCCACGGTCCACCCCAATCTATATTATTAGAACTAGATGTAAATAAAGTCATAATCATCATAGCTGTTCCACTTTAGACAAGATGCAAGCATGTTAGAATTCATCTTCTTTGTTCTACTTATTGATGGCAAACTGCCAGTACACATGCTGCATCTTTAAAGATTCTAATTATTATCAACTGTTAATAGTCACCAACATGTGGCTCAATTAATGAGATACTTATAAAATAAATGCACAATTCTGACGAGTATTTAAAGTACTGCTCAGGATATGTTGAATTGTTGTTAATTTGTTCTTTTTTCACATATTTGTAAAGAAGTGAATAATTAGAGCCTGCTCATAGGTGTACTAGTAAAGCTGTGTGGGAAGATGTGGCAGGGACTGTTGACTATACAATGGCTTACCATTCCATGGAAACCATTTGTGTGTCAGTGTCCTTAGACACTGACACACAAATGGTTTCCATGTATTCAATCTAAGCACCTCCCATAGGTAATTTATAAAAAGAACTGCTGTCTCCTAGGAAAGTGCAATGCCATCAAAAATGCAATCAAAATGTTTGGAAAAGCAGTTTTTTTTTCACCCTGATAGCCAACTAAACATTATGACTGTAGGTCAAACTCTACCTGAAGACATTTTAAGCAGTCCATCTCTCTCCACTTTAGTCTTTCTGTTCCTCATACCAAACTCTTCTTCACCTGTTTTTAATAAGTCTTCTCTTTGAGCCTTCTCTATGGCAAACATACTTGTTATGTTGGCATCCTTGAATTCCTTTAGAAGACTGAAACATACAATAGTTTTTTTTTTTAACAGCACACAGCAGGGGAATAGGGTCTGCTAGATGAAGTAAAGGCAATAGCTGTAGTCATAGTATATATACTAGTATTAGTATACTAGTACTAGTATACTAGTACTAGTGTACTAGTATTATAATACTAGCATCTGTCTGTGGCTTCACTGCCATTATGGTTGCAAATAACCCCACAGTAAAATTTTAACTATAGACTATGTCACTCAGGGATAATGTAACTTTCCATAAGTGAAAGAATCTTCAGAATTAAATCAGTAGATCCGAAGATTTGACTTTACATTAAAAAAGAACATACAAACGTGACTTATTTATAATATTAAGTATAGTTGACTGCTGATATGACGAGTAATAGTGAAGTATGGAAGAAACGGAAGAAATGCTGCGCCAACCCCAAATAAATTGGGATAAGGTCCTGACCTTATACCCATACTCCTGAGTATGATGATGAAATATAGATGTTTAAAATAAACACAATAGTGCTGCACTCTGTTCTTTCATGCAAATAAACAAGGAAAGATGGAAAGACAGCTTAATTGTTATGGCCATGTCCACGAAAAACAAATTAAAGAACAATGATTATATTTAAACAAGGAAGATGACTGTTGAAAGGTTCATAAAAGTACTACTTACGACGCCAGCTGACCTCTCTGGGAGTCCAATTCAGTAGTATATTTCAAATCCCCAACTTCTTTTCCGTAAAGTTCAAAATTTTCCATCTCCTCCCGCATTAGTGATATAGATGCCCTTCCTTTTTCGTTGAGCTTGTTTAGAGTTTCCATTGAGTCTCGGCATGCTAGTATTTGCTGTAAATTAAGTTTGGTATCATTACTAAAGATCTTCTAACGCAATTTTATTGGCACACTTTAAAGTTTTTTTGTGTTGTTCCTTCAGCATATAAGTTGCTTGCGATGCTGTTGGTGACAGTAGAAATTCACATTATAGTAACGAAGTTTTTAAAATCATAAAATAATGTTAATAAAAATCGTAATCAGTCAGCTTGATTTTTGTTAAATATCGATGCATGCACAAGAATTTAGTGTCCGCCGATGTTCAAAGCAGCTGAAATAACTCTGGGGTAAGTATGTTTACATTTATAAATTGTTATTATTCTATTTATCATTCAATACCTGAATTATGTTTTTCACAACAAAATAATGCTTGCCAAATCCTGTCTCATAATGCTTGAGTATTGATTCTGGGTTGTCTAATTTTTGATGATATGACTTGCCGTACGCATTGATACTCATTTCTCTTTCTGCTCTCAAATTCATTGTGCTAATTGCAGGTTAAATAGATTAATGAATAAAGCAATTCGATTTTCTATTTTGAAAACTTTTGTGACTGATCAATGACCTGTCATCTGTCTGTTCGACGTTGACGCAAGTGACGTTTAAATAATGACGTTCCAAATGACATATTATATTACTCTACTACACGACATAAATGCTATAGTAGCAATCTTGCAATACTCACAATCCATACTAATATTATAAATGCGAATGTCACTCTGTTTGTTTGTTTGTTTGTTACCTTTTCACGACTAAACGGCTGATCGGATCTTAATGAAATTTGGCAAGAAGATAGATTTCAACCTGGGGAAGGACATAGGCTATATATCATCACGCTACAACCAATAGGAGCGGAGCAGCAATGAAAAATGTTGCGAAAACGGCGAAAATTTGATGCAGACGAAGTTGCGCGGGACAGCTAGTTACAAGTAAAATAACGCATTTTTAGGCATTAAATACCATAATTGCGCCAACCCAGGTGTATTATTATTATTTCACTTACCACCAAACTACGTAGCATCGCAGCTCAGGCATAATTATAATAATATATCGTTGTGTTGTTTTACGGTCAACTTTTGGTTCATTAGGAATTTGAAGGTATTGTAGTCCTTCCTATCATCAGTAGTCACCACCATTATGACTAATATTCTACATAGCAAAATTTCAATCCAAATTAGCTTTTATATTAAACTGGTTTATTTGCAAGCAATAAAACTGCAATCACATTCATTGTTGAATACAAAAACAAAACATTTTATACAAAAAATATTAACAATTCTAAAATAAGCCACACAATAATTTGTTAATCTAGCTTTAAATAGTCACACCACTTAGAATACAGATATTTTCAGTTGATATTATTGACCAATAGTGATATCATCCATAAAGTCATCATAAACATTGTCATCCAGGTACAAAGTATGATAACCCTGATAGCCCGTCAACTTTCTTCGACACGTAGGACATACAGGTTTTAGTAATAACGCCTTCTGCAGACAATTTCGGCAAAATACATGTCCGCACCTCGTAGAAACAACTGATTCTTTGCCCAAATTATTGAAACATATAGGGCACCGAATTCGTAGGAGTTGTTTACGTTTTGGTTTTGCCTGCAAAGAACATTATTTCAATTGTCAACAAATAATATCTACGAAACGGGTATAAATTAAGGTGCCACATTACATTTTATTGAAATTCATATTGTAACATAGATCCTTTACGAGGAGCCGTGTTTTAATTCACGAAGATACTTATTAAGACTATCTTACTTTGGTCTTTTGTTTCTTTATCTTTTTCTCTTTTGGTGGTTTTTCCTTTACCTCGGGTATTCCAGGCGTCATTCCTCCGTACTGATATTGTATTGTATTAAATGTAATATTTATTTTCATTGGTATTGTAAAATCATTTTACAAATAATTTGATTTGTCAGACATAATTTTGACATAACATTACTATACTCTATGTCTGACAGTCTCCCATGGTGGAAAACAGTTGTCTATTTCTTCTATACCTACATGCTTTGAAAGGAGATCAGCAGCATTAATTGGTTTCTTAGTTTTAGAATGAAAAAAGTAACGTTTTGTTGAAGGTCTGGAAGGAGCAGAACAGGAAGTCTTGACCCACCAGAAGATCACAATGTAGACTGACCAAAAAACAACTTCAACTTCCGAATATTTACTGTTCCAGTAGTAAATGAAAATCTTATCTCCTGTTTAATTTTCCACTAGACAGCATGTACTTTTCTACTTGAGCTAACGAGCCTTAAAATATTCCCTGACTTCCTATTCCCTGAATGACTTCGCTGACGTTATATTCAGAGATGGTTTCAGGGAAACGTTTTATACATTAAAGACTTTCGGAATCGAGTCTGTCATTTCAAAATTCCCTCTACTTCTAAACTTACGTAAAGTTTTATAATAATTATAATATATTTGTTTATATTGTATGATGATAAAACTTCAGATATGAAAATAAAAGAACAAAAACCTCTTAATAAATGCATTTTATTTATAATAATGAGTAGTTACAATATCACTGATCAAGAGAAACCTTCGTGGACAAACGTAAACTTAGTTTTACTAGTCTTTGAAGCATTTTTACAGTTGTTCCTCAATAATTTCACTAATTTCTTTGGTCCACAGCAATATAGGTTGAGGTGGTCTCTGAAACAAAAATCAAAAGAGTTTGTTAATACGCGTCATTGTACTAAATAAGTACCTATTTATTCGGAATTATATTGTGATTATTTAATACACTGTTGAGTGTCACCTATTTTAGGAATATCTAAAAATATTAAAGAATGGACCCATTATTGAACCTTGAGGCACTCCACGTTCTCTAACACGTATACGACTATAAATATAGCCTAGTGCATCAGTAATTCAGGTTTATTCTAAGCAATTAAAAACAAATTAAAATCTTGTCTCGTAAACTTTCATAACGAAGTTTAACAGAAAATGTACCAACATGAACAGAATATCAAACGCCTTTGTACGATCACATTTTTTTTTCCGTAGTTACTTGAAGTCAATAAAGAAGTCCTATGTGAAGTATGATATGGCAAGAAAAGAGGTGTCTGAGGAAATGACAAGTAATAGAGAAGTATGGAAAAAGAAGACATGCTGCACCGGCCGCAAATAAATGAGGATAACGGCAAGAGAATGATAATGACTTGAAGTACAGTCAAATCAAAACCTATAATGTAAAGCAGTAAACTTACTCTGGATATAAGTGCACCCAATATCCAAAAACTCGATCCCAGTACGGCCTTCCTCGTCTAACTCTACATCCAATCAGAGGATACTGTTTCGCTATATTAAAATTATTGTCTCCATCTCCTCGTGATTTCACTTCATTAGCATTCCTGTTAAGATTCGGCGTCAGCAAAGTCACCCTCTCATCATCTCTATCTCTACTCAAAACATGACTTAGACCTTTCTCGTTAATCACAACCATGTGTGCTACGGAATTGTGTGCTTTATTGTTATCATTTTTGAGTTCATTTTGTGTGTTAGTGACGTAAAATTCTATGTGCAGTCTATCTGGGCGGTTTGCGTTTCGTAATTGTAGTAGAATTTTGTTCGCTAGGTCTGCGAGCCATGTTAGCTCTTTTTCATGTCTTACTATCCATAGAAGGTGGATTCTACCAGGTAGCCGGTTGCGAGGGTTTCTGAAACGCAGAAAAATTCAACATTAGTGTATGGCATAATCATTTTCTAAATTCATAGAAAATTCATACGGAACGCTAATCTATGAAGGTCACCATGGAACAATTGAGGTACTAATAAATAGAGCAGTAAAATTAAAAAAAAGATAATATAGTTAAACAATTTATCTTAAAAGATTTAACCTTTAAAAACTATCTAGCAACCCACCGGGTATTGTTAAACAAATAGGTTTTAAGGAAAAAACTTACAGCAACATGTCATGCAGCACAGCTACAAACGGCGTAATCCCCACTCCTGCAGCAACGCAAATCGCCACATCACTACGACATACGCTCTCCATAGGACTTGAGAACGGGCCGTCCACCAGTACACTGAAAATCAGGAAAGAGAATAACGTTATAATATCAAGTAATCTTGAGAGTGAATCCATATTATGTACTTCACGAAGAACAGACTAAAAGTGAAGGGATCCGGTACTAAAATCTTCTTACGTTTTTCGATGGCAACTTTATATTATATATTTATTTATTATATATTTTATTATTATTTATTTATTTATATATTTTGCGTCGTCCGAACCAGGCTACCAGGATCCCTGAGTAGCGACCTATCAGTTCCTGTAGTGAACAAACAACAGGACACGCAAAATATTGGCTGCCCCATCGTTTGTGTAACATCACCACATTCATGTACCCTCCAGGTGACAAAATCATCAAAAAATCTCCGCCTGAGCAAGTGGCAGTTGACGACGGCTGATAGATTTTTAAAGAATAAAAGACACGTAACTTCAACCGTGAGACATTGAAATAGAGTGGGGATAAGTAACGAATTGCTTAGTTGGATATTTATGGTTTAATCAATATTACAGGACGCGAAAGTTACCTTAATTCACTGGGCCTTCTTTCTAATAACAATTTCTCTAACGATTCAGTCCAATCTCCCTTAACTCTTATCCATACGACGAAACTTCTTTGGTATGATGTAGGAACCTGAAATGTGGAAACATTGCATAGGCTAGGCAGATAGCATTACTCGTCCCGGACGTAGGAATCCTATACCAAGAAGAGATATGGCATAGGTTACTATTAGGTACGTGAGAGATGGTTTTTCAAAAGATTTAGTCGATAAGCAAAATCAAATTGACCCTCCACTTTTACCACCGAAGGTAAGATTGATTGCATTGATTGGACCCGAGAGGTTCAAAGTTCTGCTGTCAGAAAGTGAAAATCAAACTACCTGCACGATGAAGTAGACCACAGTATTTTGAGTGATGACATAATTTGATGAGAAGACATCTTCCATAAACTCTATAGTTATAAAGCCATCTGATGTAACATTAAAATTACAATGTACCATTTTGAGATGCCACAAAAGCCAATGTCAATAAGCAATACGCTTAGCGTGATTGCTAATGGGTCAACTACCTTATATAGAGGCTCCCATCCCACCCACGAGCTTATGACTTTATGGCAGAATATTATTTTTAACTATAGTTGGAAGTTACATCAGTTTTCTTGTTAGAGAACATTAATAATTCAAGAGGCAGTATATCAAACCGTCATATTTGGAAATAAATAAATTCTCAATACTCTATTGTTTTAAGTTATTTATGTAGGAGGTAAACAGCTCAGTATGCCGTGGTAACCGCAGATTTAGTATTTTGTGACGGAAATAGCCACATTATCCAAGTTTCTTTGAAAGAACGTTTAAAAAACAAGGTACGTATTTTTTGTTTGGTACTTTTAAAATGGTTTATTATTTATACGCATATTTTTATGTATTTTATCTATGGGCTTTAGCTGTCTGATAATAAAGGAATTATTATTATATTCACTCATTTCAATTCAATAATTTATTTAAATTAAGCTGAAAAACATCTTATTATTAAACGTCAGTGGGATAAGAAAGTCCCTAAATAAGGCCGCTCCTCACAACTTCCTACAGTGTTTTAGCTGGGGACAAGTAGCGGGAAAAAACAAAACATCAACGCCCTATATTTTTAACTTGCAAGCCTACAGCGAACAAATGAGGCTCTAAAACCTTATACCAGGTTCTAGAGCCTCATCGACAACGATAGCCGGTTTCTTCAATCGACCCGGTGGCTGGGGAGCCCAAAAATAATGGTCAGAGGCGCAGACGCAAGAAGATAGTAAACTACAGTAAAGTGATAACTGAATTTCTGTTAGAATGCCACATCTGTTGAATAAAGCCATGTACGATTACCTTGACAACAGTGAAGGGATGCCATTCGATGAGGGAGACGTCCAAACACTGCAGCAGCACGTACTGCCCCATGCGGCAATGGAGGTCGTGCGGGCAGCTCACTGTCAGGCTCATGGTACGCCCCGCCATATGGTGCACCTATAACGTTTATGATTTAGGTAAGATATCGTTTGTGATCACACATTCAGTACCATGAGTCTACGGTCCTCCCCACCAGCATTGAAATGTTTGGTTGCTGATTTACTGATTCAAAATGTAAAAGTTTGCGGCACAAAGTCTATGTATTCAGTTGAAGTTGGCTATTAATATTGGAATCCAGAAAAAGACAACGCAATTTTTCTAGGTATTCCGCACTTCAGAACTAAAAGTAACGTACCTATGCTAAACTAAGAAAACCTTCATGACTCCCACGAAACCCAGTTAAAATTTTGCTGTATTTAAGGAATAAATAAACTGCCGCCATGTTATTATCCTAATCATTCATAAATGTGCCAACAACCTATATTATTAGATGGACACCCTTTTTGACATCCATATTGCCCCGTAATGTTTATTTGCTAGTTTTAAATTATATCTGTTTCTGAATAATCCAATTTACCACCTCATAGATAATTACTATCCCATCCGATTATATGTCATCGAAAATTATGCAAGCCAGCAAGGGGAAGTGGTTAACTCATTCATCCCAAACCGCTAATCCCATCAATGCGGAATTACCCATGGGACCATAACCTGTTAGCAGGCTGTTGAGCAAGAAATAATGGGGTTGGGCGTATTCAATCTAGGGCAAGAGGAATTTTAATAAAAATATTATAGTGTAAAAAAGAAGTGCTTGTAACAATGAAACTTAAACATAATTTTCATGAAGGTGAGTTTGGCAATAAGAAAGACCAAAGAGAAGATGAAGTGAAAACTGAATTGTGCGGTAAAGATATAGAGATTACAGAAGTAGGTATGGCAGAGATTCTGAAGCATATAATATACCATTGCACGAATGCACGGGATCAGCTTGACACGGGAAAACAAAAGTTGAGATAAGATCAGCTGTGCAATTAAAAATAGCATAAAATTCAATTAAAAAGCCTAACGTCCCTAACGATTATAAAATAGTAGAAGCCCATAAAAGCATAATAAAAGAGTTAATGCAATTAAAAAATGATACGAATCTAAAATATGCAATGAATTCTATCGAATCCAATAAACCGTTACCCAATAAGAGGATTATGCAAACCTTGATCGGTTATTGGATTAAAACTGCCCACGTGAATATTTTCGTGAAAATCTTCAGCTAAATGTGAACATAAAACCGTATTAACCTCGTATGTTCGAGGTTTATCTAGTTAATGAACATTGTTTATGGCCGCGATTGAATAAACACTAATTAATTTTCTATTTATGAAATTGTTGGACGAAAAAATGTCATTAATATTATAAGAATGACTTCAGCGAAAATATTGGAAATCTAGAGACAATTACCGAATGATTAAGCAGTTTTAAGCTAATTAACTTTAAACTTACTTCCAATATATTAACTCTCGCTCTATTCCTAGTACAGATTCGCCACAAAAAATCCAAGACATAACAAGTCAATGGTAAGGTCATCCACAGCCAAGTCTGAAAGTAAAACACCGCATTAAATACCTTGAAATTAAATGCTCGTCAACGAGACAAGAAACAGAGAGACGGCAGGTAGATAATTGAACGTCTTATTTCCAGCTTAAACACGCAAAAAATAATGGTATTTATGTACGAAGCATTAGCTTCGAAGAAAAAGAACATAAATAACAAAATCGTTAGCCTAGTACAAAAACCAAGATGTGGGTTCAGATATTTTGAACGAAACCGCATGTTAAATACAGATAGCGTTTAAATTGCATTAACAGATATGCATTTGGCGATGATCATATAGGTCAAACAATTCACAAAAAAAATACAATACTAATAATCATAGGAATAAGAGAAATTATGTAAATAAGTCCAGCTGTTTTTAAACATAAATAAAAGATAAGTGGAAGAAGCAAAACTATTCTTATGTCCAACAAACATTTCATGGCCACATTCGACAAACAAATTAGGGTTGAACAAATTAGGGTTTAACCCACTTGCTTTTTAAGAAAGCAAGTTAGTTAACTACAAATACTTAATATAAACTTCAATTTTGTATTTGGCATCATACGATTAGCAAGTCCTACATTTAAGTGATCGTCACTTTAATGTACCACCGTTTATCGTTCCTTCCCACGGAAAGAAATGAATCGGCCTATTGAACAGCGGTGACTAAACCGGTTGTCACGCAAAAAGCATTAAAACGAATTCGCGGTACATGGCATACAGGTTGATGATGTCACATCGAAATTAGGTCATCTGAGTCACATTTACGACCTTTCAACAAGATTCCTCAGAAAGTTGACGTTATATTTATGATTCAATTATGTTTTTAACCATAACAATGTAATGATGATGGATGGCAGTTCCATTTTCAAATGATAATGAAATCTAAAACGCCTAAAACAGTTTCGAAGATTTATGGCGGATACAATACCAGAACACTACTCTGGTCTTGCAATTAAGAAGGGAAAACAGAAATACAAGAAATGAAGCAAGGTATGATAATGTCCATAAACCAAAGAACTTTAAGTTTCCCAATTTTAATGGGAATTGACGGATAATAAAACTTAAACCCGCCTTGTATTTTTTATTTAGCGTAAGACATTATTAGACATCTTTTAAGTTAAGTTAAGTTAAAAGATGTCTAATAATGTCTAACGCCAATTACTGCTGTTGCTAACCTGCACCTACGATTATTTGTGGTCCAGTTTTTGAATGGACTCACGCACTTAGTTGCACGTCATACTTTATTTTAAAAAAATGATTATGAAAAACTGGGTGGAATAGTTCAACACCGTGACGTGGGTTTCAATCTAGTAAAGAAACAAACAAATTGAATTTAGAAATGGCGAAAATTCTTGAAGAATAATTTCGATTTAACAAATATAAAATTGGATGCTTCCGGTAATATAGGTAATTGGAATTCTTCCATCCCAAGTCTTAATTCAAATCACAATAAGCAAGGACAAATATATACTGTGTTCAATGAGGCTGAACCAAAACGTTTTACATCGTAAATCTATTATAAATCCAACCAGAGGACTGGCCACAGCTGGTCAACGAAAATTAGCCGCGCCTGCAATATCAATTTGAGTCCCTACAATGAACATTATGTGCACAGTACTATTGTGTGTTATTAGGTCTCAAAATAGAGCTTCATTTGTCGGTAATTCTGGAACTAGGTGAACACGAACGTTTCGTAATGGATTCAAGCCATACATAGGTTATATCAGGCTTCATGATTTTTCAATAGGCTTAGTTCATTCACACCAGTTGGAATCTAGGATTCTACGAACGAAGCTATTGCTACTATAAAACTACTTTTAAGAGGTGATGAATGAGATAGTAATAAAAAGCTCAAAGAACCTAATCAAAGAAACGTAAATCATTGAACTTGTTTTGTTGCTCAGAAATAGAATGTGACTGTTTTTAAACATCAGGGGGCCTACTCTCTAAGTCCGTCAACGAAAGTACGGGTCCGTCCGTAATTAGCTTTATACTTCGAAATAAACCCAACTCCTTTATATTTTCAGATTCATGAGTTTTGAAAACACATCGGGAGTAAGGGCAACTGTCCAATAGTATTGTCATTCATTTTTAGTTCGGACCCCTAACGAATCTTATGTCCGTAAGTGATAAGGAGTAGGAAACGACCGTAACTTCAGCCGAAACTACGGATTTCGTGCTTAGAGAGTAGACCCCCAGTCACTATTCTACATAATTCACGGTGATGCGGTTCAATAATAGTACTGGATAAATGGCAATTGTAGGCAAATCTTTGCATTAGACGATAGACATTAAAACATCTGATCATCTTGATCTGTCCTTTTCCCCAAATCCATTGGGTCGGCTTCCAGTCTAACTGGATGAAGCTGAATACCCGTATTTTAAATGTACCGGCTGCCTATCTGGCCTCCAGTTACTGGGTAATACGATACCCCTTGTAAGACGGTGAAAATGTATTGAAAAGCGAGGATCTTGTTTTATTGCTCAGAAATAGAAAACTGACTGATGTCTAGCACGCACGGTTCAATGTAGCTCGAGTTAGTACCTATTGGATATAGCCATTGTAGGTAAATAGTTGACAGACACATGAATAAGTTGACATGAAATAAATAAACGTGAAAAACTATACCAAAGGTCCCATCCATGCGACTGAGAGAAACAAAACGCGTTTACAGAAAGACTACATTATGATAAGTAACAATAAATAATTCTGTTTCTTACTTAGAAGCACGTCTGACTAATAAAATAAATGTAGTTGCTAAGTTAGAGGTTGTTGTACTAAATATTACAGTTCCTGTGAGTTGGCTTAGCAATGTTTAAGAATAGTTTTGTAAATATGAAAACAATTTGATTACGAAACACAGGATAGAAATATTTATAGACTCGCTTCAGCTCTGGCAATGGGTCTTGTAATCACCGGACACCAAATCTGCATTAAAGATCTACAGAATGAAACAGAGTAACGCGATACCTCTCTCGCGTGGTGATTCGGAGCATCAAACTGGACTATTTGTCCTAAAAAAAAAGGTCGAAAATAAATGGACTCTTCATGCTAATTGCGGTCAGCTGATGCGATGTTTTGTAAAGAAAGTACGAAACCATAATAGCCATCCCTGGGAAAGTTGTCAAGTTTGATGAGTCTGGATCGCCACCCAAGAGGTATTGCGCTTATTCTGTTATATCGTCCATAAATAGATTGATTAGCTAACCATTAGGGAATGCGGGCGTGTCGATTGTAACGTTAATTCGGGGAGAATTAATCAAGTCATTGAATCGGAACACATACGTCAGGTCACACCTAAGGTATTGTTACGGTAGGTCTTCTAAATATGTGGAAAATTTTGAATATGATTAATTAATTAAACAATGTAAATAAGGATCGTTTGGGCGCATTCGAAAATATAGACTAGGTACACCAAGGTACAAAATAAAAAGTTAGGCTTTCATTAAAAGGCCTACACTTAGGCTTGCAATAAATAATAGGGGGCGTAACCTATTGCCATCAACCGGGCACAAATCCAGGCCCCGTGGCTGCTACTGAGAAATTCCTGGTGCGAAAACCCAATAACACTCTGCCCGACTCGGAAATCGAACCCAGAAGCTCATGCTCAGCAGTCGCACTTGTGACCACTATACCAACGAGGCAGTTCAAAAATAAACAAACACTCTTTTTCAGAGTCACGTGAAAATAAAAAAAAACCGGCCCAGTGCGAGTCGGAATCGGGCACGAAGGGTTCCGTACCATTATTTATAAAAGCGAGTAAATAAATCACTTTCGCGTATTGAAGCCAGTTGAAATTTCTACAGATTATGGGGGATTATTAAGGGGGAGCCCCCTTAAATATTTAATACATAATCTGTAGAAATTTCAACTGGCTAACTATCACGGTTCATGAGATACAACCTGGTGACAGACGGACGGATGGACAGCGAAGTCTCAGTAATAGGGTCTCGTTTGACCCTTCGGGTACAGAACCCTAAAAATTAAGAAATATAATAAAATAACGCTTGTATGTAACAGCAAGCCCGGAACAGAAATAGTACACAGCTGGACTTCATGACTGCCACAAGAAGGCTTCCCACCATTCCACTCAGTATGCTGCTGTGTCGAACTATAATATGTAACATGCATACCTGCTGATACCTAAAAGGACCACTCCACTACTCCAGAATACATTAGACGGAGTGCGGGCCCATCAATTAGGGACATTAATATACTTACTAGATTACCCTCGCAGACGCTTTCACCAAGTCTGAATGAGAGTTTACTTAGAGTAGAGTATGAAAAGGGTAATTGTCTAACACAGACGTTGTGTAGGCCTATGTGTTGTACCTACCTTTAACTATACACAGGATGTAACGGAAAGGGTATATACATCAGAGGGTAGAGGGTGCTACAGACCATCAAACTGAGCATGTTTCTCCATCGGACAAACATCGTAATAGCGAAAAAATTACCTGCTGCCCCATACAAAATTTAATACCTATTCGACCCGAATGTATGGGGCAGCTGATGGTCTGTAGCACACCTTTAAGTATGTATGTAACCTTTCCGTTACACCCTATGCATTATATAAATCAATCTATTTATAGCATACAGCATACAATCCCCATCTACATCTCCAACCTAACTATAGCAGACGTATTTATCTAAGTAAACTACTAATATGTTTCATGAGTAATTTATTTTTCAAAACCAGTTTTTTTTTTGGTTTATTATTATTATAGCCGATGTCAGGTACTACTTTAATAAATATCTATGTTCACTTACCGTTGATTTAATGGGCACGAATTTCGGAGTATTTTCCTTTTGACTATAATTCAGACTAGTTTCAGTTTCTATGACCTCTTCTTTCAGAACACCGCTGAAATAATAAAGAACAATTAAATCAAATTCCTCATTAACTCTGCTTTTACCTTGTTGGTCATCCTTCAGGCTAAAAATAGCTTCATACAGCCAAAAGGCTTTCGTAACAACAAATAGAAGACATTTGTTTTGATTGATCAGTTGAATCAATCAATCAAAATATTATATTTTACGTAGGCCTACATGGGCACTTATAAAACGTCGACAAAAGGTGCACAGTTCGGGTTGGCCGTTTCCTATGGAGAAGAACCCGCAAGAAACTCCATGGTTACTCTTTCAAAATCATTTGGTTTTACAATATTTGAATGTTACAGCGTTAGTACTGAAGTATGGGAGGACAGCGTAGGCCCGACAATAAATCGTTGCTTACTACAAAAGAAAAAAATCAGAAGATCTGTGCCAATATCACGTAGCCCTGACACGTTTTTAAGAATAATAAGCTGTAGGTTCGCAACAAAATATGGTCAAAGCTACGTTTAATACAGTTCGAAGCTTCGAGACATGATTCATTATTTTCATCTCTGACTCACGCATTCGTTAACTTCCCGCCATACCATTGTGTTGGCTTTTGAAACTTTAAACCATCATTTAAATTCAAGCCTTTGGACATGGTTTGGACCTTAGAGTTTGAATAAAACAAGCTACCTATGTTCATAGAGCGCTGCTGGTGTATTTTTTTGTGGATGGAAGAATTCGTGTTGGTAAATGATCTATAGTAGAGGCTAGAGCCTAAACAAAATGTTTCGAGAAAATCTGCTCAGCCGTTTGAAGCTCACAACCTCTTTTCTAGTTAATGAAAGGATATAAAGAACTTCTACGGGTCTGGTTGATTCGAAATTTGAATTCTTGTCACTTGTCACCATGAGCATCGCCAGGGGGGTAGGCTGCACGCCCCCCCCGCCTCCCCCTAAAAGCTCAGTATTTTTTATTTATTTATAACTTTACTTGTTTTCCTTAATTAGCGAGAAGAGGCGCAACACCGAAAAAAATGGAAGGAATGGGAGGAGACCTATGCCCAGGAGTGATTTAAGTTTAAAAAGCATGAAATAAAAATTAAATTAAAAGTAGACCGCTTAGCACAAACACTAAACAAAGCGGAACCCCGACGTGACGACGATTTTTTAATTTTTATTTTTATTTTTTCTCCATTTAACATAATGTTTTAATCATACTTTGAAACCTAAACATTTTTGCAGTTGTGCTTAAAGTGCTTAAGAAACGCGTTTCTTGCATTTGTGAAGCTGTTGCGTTAACTTCAGGAGAGCCATAAAGAGGTAACATTAGGTCGTAAAATACAAACTCTAAATTCAATATGGAATACGCAACGAAGCATACTTTGTTAATTTTTAAACATTTTCTTAAAACGAAATGTATTCTTTTGAGCTTCATTGAAAACCCGAGAATGATAGAATTTACCTTTTGAGAAAAGCATACGAAAAGTTAGACATCGATATTTATCACCACTGCGGAATGTGACTCGCTAAGGTTATTTAACTTTTATCTTCATTATAAAAACAATTGACTTACCTCAACGGATGTATAATAAGTAGCACAAAGAACAGTAGATAAAGCTGGTGGGTATACCAGAAGGCGTTATAGACCCTTCTACGGACGACTCTCATAGACGTTAGGCCCATGCATATAGTTATCATGAGCATAGACACGCCAGTTAAACCTGCAGTGCTTAATAGCAGGCATAGAGGATTCTGAAATAAAAAAAATATTAGGTAACTCTGAAGCCTTGTCTGATGGGTACCTTGTGTACTTAACAATAAAACAAATATTAAAAGCACAAGCAATGTTTTTTTTTTATATATGAGTAAATACTACCGCAGACATGGTGGTCCGCGCCCTTCTTTGAAAAAAATAATTTGTTTGGCTGAGTTTTATTTTCTTATTCTAATCGTGCTCCATTATTGGACACATAGTCTATCATCCTTAAGGTTACTTAAACTATTTATATCTACGTGAGTTCACCAATTTTTTTTTTTTTAATAATAATACGCAGGCAGTTACAGTGTGGAAACTGAAATGATCTAAACCAAAACTAATACCTTTTTTTTTTGTAACGTTAATTTGCTTAGTTTCTATTTTATTTAATTTAGATTACTGAGAACTACATGGCAAAATGAGCTGACCGGCTCCGATCGACGGCACCCGTTCACGGACATGACCTGCACACCCGCGCCGCTTAGCTCAACCATATTATAGGGAACTTAACGACCGGCTGTACAGCGCCACCATCGGCAGAGCTTTTATGTGAGTATGACAGACTCACTCTGCCATGCAGTTCTACAATATCTGTCTAATTCTACTTAACAACAGAGTATATCTTTTTTTTTTTTATTGTTAATACGATATTTGATTTGGATTGGGACTTGTTGGATGGTGGTTACGTGCGTCTACCGACCAGGGACTTCGCCAGCCTTAGCAAAGCTTTCACTACGGCTTCATCTCGATGCTGCATGGCCGTCTTCAAGGTGTACTCGACGACTGTTTTTGTTGGCGCATCCATCGCTCTTTTCGCTAAGCGGCCCGTGGCGTCGTCGGCGTCGTCGGTGTAATAGACGCATCTGACTGTATGTCTTGACAGCGCCACTACCGCGTGGGAGACGCTGTCGTGGATTTGGAGTCTCCTGGACTTGGTGTTGATGATGATTACGCTGTCGTAGGTCAGACGCTGAGCCTCGTGGATGGTTAGCGTGCGTGATCCTTCGCCGGATCCGTATCCCTGGCTGATGAGAGAAGTTTTCTCCTCTTGCGTATGAACCAGGAATAGGGTATTTTTGGCAGAACTAGGTATTTGCGCTCGCAAATATTATACGGTACATAGACTTTATGCCACTTAAAGGTATTTGTTGGTCACACATAATACAACGGTGAGCAGCGGAGGAGGCAGCTTCGACTTACGAGCAGTAAGCCGTGGGTTCGAACCCAGGCAGGCGTCATTACTTTGTGTAATGTATTTAATCACCGCTGCCCTCAAAAACGCTGAAGGAAAACATGGAAACCGGCATGTCCTAGAACTAAAAATTCGAAGACATGTACGTGACATCTACAAACCCGCACTGGGCCCGCGTGGTAGATTACAGCGCACGCCCTCTCATAGAGAGGAGGCCTGTGTCCCAGCAGTGGGAACATTATAGGCTGATGATGATGATGATGATGACATAATACAAGGTATAAACGGACCCTTCACGAAGCCAATAACCAAGCATTCTGTACATCAAATTTAGGAACACAACGTAAAAAAAAAACTTATTTTGGTGAAAAATTGCGTTTTACGGCAGGACTGTATTTAACGCACTCAAAACATTGTGCTAATGGATGCATTGAATAGTAAAGAATTCTTGAAGGTATTTAAAGTAAAGATATAACATTATCCCCCCCCCCTATTATCTCTGTAACTAGAAGGTTCCATGGTATGGTCTAGCTAGAACCAAAAAATCGCATTGATCGGGAGAACAAATGCCTTTCGTGTGCGTTAAGGGTACGTTTACATCCAGCATGTAGGCTAGGCACTAGCCACTGCTCAGTCAATTAGTAGGTTAAGAGGTGTACTGGTCAAGCCTGTCAATCTATTCATAATTCATTCGTAAGGCTTGGTATAACCTTTTACAACAAGCTACCATCTTCCTTGAAATCTAACCTTTGTTCAAAGGCCTACTATTCCATTAACGACTATTTAAACGATATCAATAGTTGGTCGCTGGGTTGAACTCAAGACAATGTTTATGTTCTTTCTCCAAATTAGCTTACTGTTATGTTATATAACTTCATGTATAGATTTTTAATTTATTTTCTTTTTTATTTTACTTTATTTTTATTTATTTCGTCAGTACGTGTAAGCGGGCACGCCCTTTATGTCTGGAGGCTTTATTTATTCTTGAGTATATTTTGTTAATTTTTAATTTTATTGTTGGTGTGTGCTAGCTAGCTGACATTCTTTAATTTGTTGTAATGGATTCTTTGTTTATATTAACTTGAACACTATTGTATATTATAATCTGGTTCTTTTAACCTAACACACAGATGTGTTGCTGAGGAGTTGGTCCCGCCACTTCTTCTTCCCCGCTAAAACTCTAGGAAGTGACGAAGGGCGGGCGTTATGTAATGTCTCTTCAAACGTGCTGATTATCAGCCTAATTTGAATAAATGACTTTTGGTTATGATTCCTAGCCAAAACAACTCCAATCTACCGTGCTGAACTGGTGACCTAACACCCTAACTGAACAAAAGAAGCTCCGCATGTCTCAGTGCAATAAATCATCTGTCTTGTTGGTCCCCTACAGCAAAATTGTTCAGAGAAACATAATAATCTACAAATACTTGTTCCCGAGGCATACAAGGACGTCAAGCCAAAACTTTATCATTAGTAGAATCATCTTAATACCGTAAAGACAACTAAGGGTCATTATTATTGTGACTTACAGGATGTAGATGACGTAATAGACATGGCCGCCAGTGAAGATGATAGCGGTCTGGAGTTGTTCGCTGAATATATACTTGTTTATTGGTTTTATGCATACTCAGGAACAAATTATAGAGATATTAACAATCGTGTTTCATGATATTAGATAATATTCGTACTAAAATAAGGCAGCAGTTCTGTTTTTATACGGTAAGGTAATGATCGTCGTAACTTGCATATACTTCTATCTTTCTTCTGTCTACGAATCTACGATTTCAGGAAGGACTTCTCCTATAAATCTCATGTTTATGCCTTTGGCAATCTGATTCTCCCTGATAGTTGCTATAGATATTGTACGAACCTATTCACCACTATTCAATTAGGTGACATGGCTACAATTAGCTGATACTATTAGTCGCAAATTGCACGAACATTACGAATAGACGGTAGAATGTAAATTAATGGCATTATGCAGTCTAATTTATCTACAATTCCATCAAGAATAATAGATTCATTTGTTTGACTACATTCTAGTTCCTTAACTTGGAGATAACATAGGTAAAATGCTAACTAAATTCTGTATAAACCAGTGGCGAAGGGTCAAAATTTTGTAAGGGGAAGCCGACGAAAAAAATGAGATCATTAATTTTGTTTTTAAAGTGAAACTTTTATTACATCGTCTCAAACTTTTTCGTCTGTGTGTTGCATGTCGCGTGACGATCGGTCGTGGAGCAGGGATAAAATGAAAGGCGCTCTGACGAGCGCCTTTCACTTTATCCCTATTCCGCGGTCTACTCCGCGCTATAGTGTGAAAAAAAGTTTCACTTTTACCGTGGTTTCATAAAACCACACAATCCTTTTATTCGTCATCGCATTTTTAAATTTCATTTTGATTGTCAGCGACCCCGAAAACCACGAAAATGTCACCCATGATCAGTATACACAAAAATTTTCGAAAGACCCAACTTGATCTTTTTCATAAAAGTGAACGCGTAGAAATACAATGTTTCATGTCTATGCTATTAACCGTTGAGGAGTTCCCTCATGAGAAGAGGACCCTGGCGGTAGGATGAATTCATGATACAAATCGTCATTATCCATCAAATATGAACACGTATGCAAAGTTTCGTGTCTGTGCTATTAAACGTTGAGGAGTTCCCTCGTGAGAAGACAATCCTGGCTGCAGGATGAGATCATGATAGAATTCATGTGTATCCATCAAATATGAACTCGTATGCAAAGTTTCGTGTCTGTGCTATTAAACGTTGAGGAGTTCCTTCGTGCAAAGACGATCCTGGCTGCAGGATAAGTTCATGATACAAAACATGATCATCCATCAAATATGAACTCGTATGCAAAGTTTCGTGTCTGTCCTATTAAACGTTGAGGAGTTCCCTCGTGAGAAGACGATCCTGGCTGGAGGATAAGATCATGATAGAATTTGTGTTTATCCGTCAAATATGAATGTGCATACAAAGTTTCGTGTCCGTGCTATTTACCGTTGAGGAGTTCCCTCGTGAGAAGACAATCCTGGCTGCAGGATGAGATCATGATATAATTCATGTGTATCCATCAAATATGAACTCGTATGCAAAGTTTCGTGTCTGTGCTATTAAACGTTGAGGAGTTCCTTCGTGAGAAGACGATCCTGGCTGCAGGATGAGATCATGATAGAATTCGTGTTTATCCATCAAATATGAACGTGCATACAAATTTTCGTGTCCGTGCTATTTACCGTTGAGGAGTTCCCTCGTGAGAAGACAATCCTGGCTGCAGGATGAGATCATGATAGAATTCGTGTTTATCCATCAAATATGAACGTGCATACAAATTTTTGTGTCCGTGCTATTTACCGTTGAGGAGTTCCCTCGTGAGAAGACAATCCTGGCTGCAGGATGAGATCATGATAGAATTCATGTTTATCCATCAAATATGAACTTGTACACAAATTTTCGTGTCTGTGCTATTAAACGTTGAGGAGTTCCCTCGTGAGGAGACGATCCTGGCTGCAGGATTAAGTTATGTCTGTCATAAAAATGTATTGTTCTTAAAACCAAAGGCGTGCGCTAAATTTCAGCTCAATCGGGCATAGGGAAGTGGTTCTAATTTAGCTTACTATACATACAAACATTGAAAGTTCCCTGTCGTAACTCGAAAATCTTCGGCTTACCTAGTCCTTACAAAACGCTGCTGATAACTGCGAAGTCACGTGTCCGCGTTCATACGAATTTAGTTCTGAATTCTGACACCCGAGCGTCGGCTTACTGGCGCCACATGTTGCTTGCTTTGTTGACATGAAAAATGCTGGCATTTATGTAATGTTTTCAATCCTATGATGTATTTAATGTCTGTACTGTGATGTGATAACCTCAGATGTGTACATAATTTACTATTTGACTACAGTAGACACTAGACACTACGTATAGTGCCTTGTTCCCAAAGGGAAGCCGGCAGGAATCGGCTTCTTAGGAGCCTTCGGGCCTGGTATAAACTTACGTAAGACTTTCCTATGTACCAAAGCTTACCATACCTTAGGCATTCCTGCATTAGCATCGTCACCTATAGTGACTCTATTGACTGGTTGATATTGTGGCACCAAGAATAAGACAACTACGATAACCTATACCTATCTTCCATATTCATACAATTTCATACAATTCATCTGAAGGACTTGAATGAATTGAATAGATTATGCTGATATTTGTTTTTCCAGCACTAACAAACTTCTTTTAAGGTTCAACTAGTCGCGGGCTCGAACTCACTGGTGGCCGTGGCCGAAAAGCACGCTGTCTCACTTGGCATTGGGACCGACAGAGGTAGTATCAGATAGTATCAGTGATGAGCAGTTAGACGCTAGTCTGCACGCACACACAGAGCGTTCCGAAACGTAAGGCGCGCGTAAAAAAATACGAAAAGGCCTTTAAAACACTAATATAACCACTGCGTGTATCAATTACAAATAAAATGTATTGAATTCTTTGATAATTTTGCTGTGTCGGTACCGACTTAGTTTTGGAAATTTGACACTTCTTTTATTACTAATTTACGACCAAAGTTGCGTTAAAATTTGCAATAAAAACGAATCTTTGATAGCTCGTAACTTTTTAATGGCTTTTTATTTTCCTATTCTGTTCCCGTACAGACAAAATTAACAATGAGACAATACCATATCATGTTTTACTTTGGATGTGCAGTTTCAAACAGTGGAGTAAAACCCCCCCCCGAAGTTTCTATGGAAAAAATGTCGAAAAGTGTCACCTTAAGGGCCTTTTCATATGATCTTTTCGATCTCACTCCTGTCTTTAATCATTTTGATTCTCAAGTCACGAAACACTTTTGGTCAGACAAAACTAACTTGAGTAAGTCCTAACATAAGATAACTTATAACGTAAATAGATAGTTAGATTATCTTTAGTGACCAAGTTTTATTTGTAAATATTTTGTAAAAAAGGTTTTTTTTATGTTTTTAGATGATTAAATACTGTTGAATTAAAGACAAAACAATAAACTAATAAGTGATAACTGATGTTTGAATAAAAGTGTTTACTTAATTGAGGATTTCAACTAACCTCTCTTTATACCTGAATCTTTTCAATCGCCACACCGAATATTGTCTTACAGAAGTTTTTGCAAATAAAACTGCCAGTACGTGTACCAAGCACCACATTCGTCCCTAATCTTACTTACTCACGACAATTCCACATAATTTCACAACCATAAACAACTTTTACTCTACCACCTATACCAGAACAATACCCCCACAACCCACCAGAACAGTGGTTAAATAAGTCTAAACCACGGCCAGCCCAAACTTTGTCAAACTAACCTCATTTCTGTGCCTCGCGAAGTTAATCTCGGCGTATTGTTGGTCGTAGCCTCTGGAGAAATTCCACAAGTTTACCAGGTGGGAAATGGAATGTACAACTGGAAACAATAATGTACTTGTATTATACTGCTTGTAGGTGTAGCAGGTGTTGCGAAGCCAGTAAACCCTGCCACGCAAATTGTTAAGGAAGTTTTGAAGTAAATTATTGGCAGCGTTTGCGGTTGTGTGTAAAGTATTTTTATTACAATGAGTTATTGAAGAGAATTAGGAGCTTTTTTAAGCTTGTAACTAAACTAAGTACGATGACATTTCTTTTTATTTTTTTTTATTTGACCGTATATAAGGTCAATTTAAAAATTCTCAGACACAGTGATTTAACAAAAAAGGAGCCCAGTAACAGCTTATTAATTGTATGAATTTAATAACTTTTGACCCAAAACTCAAAACAATGTTGTCTAACTTTTATGGTAGTTACAAGTAAAACCCTAGGTCTAGCTTGCGAACAAAAGCTAGAAATCCTAACAGTGGTGTTGGCAGCCATTAGCCTTCGTCTCAACAACTTAATGGTGCTCTATATACGCAGAGGGCTTTAACGAGCCTTCTACCATTTCCAATTCGCTTTGTGAATATTTAAAAAAGGAACCTGCTTTTTTCAGTTGCTGGATAGCGACTGGCTGGAAATAGCTCCCTAAATTTGAAAAAGAAGCCAAATTGTTTCCATACAGTTTGTATATCGGTCGTTCATTTTTTAAATAACAGCTGCCTGGAACCGTTTACAGTTTTCTCAGTATACAATAAACGTTCTGTAATTCTTATAATACATACCTACTTTTCACTAAACATATTTTCAGACTACGTTTATAAAACCTCTCTTTGATTCAGCAACGCAAACTGTTTTTAATTGCATTCCTTGTTACGTAAACACGCACAATTTAGTGAGAAAAATTACACTGAGTTACATTGAAATTCCGAGTTTCTAGGAACAGGGCACTATTTATATTACTTACTACTGTTTTATTGGAAAAACGTGACTGTTTCTGTTGCTTCATAATGAACCCATAGACCTGTAACATCAGCCTATCACATGTATTAATCTAAGTAATAGGTAAATTGGAGGCATAACAAGCACACTTACCAGCAAAAAGTAATAGCGTTATTGCAACAGTCATGTGAAAACTCTTCGCTTTTTCCAACCAGAAAAAGAACAATCCAGGCCATAATCTTGATAAGACTCTGTACAGCAATTGATTTAACTTCTTGCATAGCGGAAGTAACACCAGGGCGCAACATAAATTAATAACAGCCGCCGTTCCACGAGAGATGCATAGTCCTAACTGAAAATAAAACAAAAAATATAAAAAATAACGCAGACGAGGTTTATTCAACCTTTTTTCAGCCCGTGTGCTGAATGCTGGCAGGTGAGAAAAACTGCGTTTTATGAAATAACATGTCTTTTTTTTTTCAAACACATGCTTCGTTTTTACAGAGTAGTAAAATAGGGCTGCCTCGTAAACATATCGGAAATAATGGACACTTACCCCTAATATCCTTCTTAAGAAATAAAACTGTTGTCCGATATTGTAATAAATAAATGTATCATAAAAAAGATACAGCACTAATGAGATCCATAATATCTGAAACAAATCAAAAATGAAATAAGAAGAAAAATCTGAGAAGAAAAGTATTGAAGAATCTGTACCTAGATTATTAAGTTTCATTGTTCGAATTATGACTATGTAGTTAAAAAAAAAAACATTCTTCAATTCTGATTTTGGGAGAACGTAGTAGGAAGTCATATCGTATTAGTACACCATACGATGATCTAAAATCTAATGCAGACTTGTCGTCAGACAATTTTAAATCATGTTACTTCTAAACATCTTTAATTGATACAACGTATTCCAGCAAACGCAAAAGAGCATTTATACTGTAAGCTGCAGCTTACGTCGGTCGTGCGTCGGAAGTGTAAACGGACGTATAGCTAGCCACTTCAGACTCTATTCAGCGGCGTTGCGTAGACGGCTTTCTATACCAAGCCTTTGACAGGCGTGTTGTGCCTACCTCCATTGAACGAGTGAATGGAGCCGATGACAGCGTGAAGCGAGTGTGGGCTTGCATTAATTAACGATATCGAACGTCCAAACTGTGACCATTGAGATTTTGCTTGAATTATGTTAAATTATAGGATTTACGATTAAATCATTGATTCGATCTCAGACTTATGGTGTAGTGGTGCTCCACCTGAGACAGGTAAAAAACCATATCCTGGATGGAACTGAAATAATAAGAAATGAGGAAAATGTCGTGAGGAAAGTTTTGAGCACAAATGTAGATGGGAGTAAGAGTAGAGGATCGACCAAAGAATCGACGGAAGGACTGTGTGAAGGATAATAATGGCAAGAAAGCAGGTGTCAGGTGGGAAGACAAGTAATAAAAAAGTAAGGAAGAAGAAGACATTCTGCGCCGACCCCAAATGACTTGGGATAAGGGCAAGAGAATGCTGATGATGATGGATGGAACTAAGGTCATAGCAAAGGCTACATGACCTTACTATTTCTACAATAAAGTGCAAAATACCGGTTTGCAAAATGGTCATAAAATACTTGGTAATTATAAAGCTCACTTTATACTAATCTGATCGTAAAACTTTTAGTATACTCTTGAATAGATGAAGATAAAGCCTAGCCAGTTGTTAGGTTTAAACTTTTCGTTTGAATATAAGATATACGCATACAAAGGTCGTACTGAAATAAACCAGTATGAACGTAAACTTGTATAGGCGTTTGAAGATGACATAAATGCATGCAATAAAATGCTATTTGTTACTAGCTATTGCTAATCTACAGAATGGGGCATGCTGTAATCCGTTACTCACGGCAGAGTCCTTAAAACATGTTAAGATGTTATTATGTAAGCCTGACTAAAAATAGCATAATCTACTTCACTGTTCTTTTCAGGGTTTTAAGCCAAAGACTCTTTTAAATAATTCAATAATATTTAATTTTCATTAAAGTTAAGAAATATCCAAAGAATTCATAATTTTCTTATCCAAGAGATACAAGATTTTGAAAACCTGAATTTTTGGATTTAGAAATGATAGCTCTAACGCGTTCTCACTGTCCTCAATTAAATTAATAAAGTTGATCAAATCATCTTAATGCTATACCCTTTAACACATTTTATTCACCTTTGAACGCAAAATCCCCTAGAGTGCATAAAGGGTACACTATAGAGGTACCTACATTACACGTATGAAGGGTTTTTCCTCCTGAGTGCATTAATCCATCTTATGGGGTGATGGGAATTGATGGCTATCAATCATCCCGTCCCTGAGGATTTAAATATATTAGTATTCTCGTGTAAGCATAATGGTTTAGGAATGTCGAATAAGTATTTGGTATAATGTTTATTTTGATTTATTAGGAACAGATGGTTCTCGTGAAGAAGATGACATTCATTATTGATTTGATAAAGTACGAAAATAAGAGTTAATAGCATTAGCAGGAAATGTTATGTAATTTAAGAAACACGTGTTATCTATATGTCAATGCAGATTTCGAAATAGCCTATAGGACTATTAATTAATCTGTGGTCATCCTTACAAAATATGTGATTTGACGGAATCGGTAGAGAAGATTATGCTATAAAAGATATCAGAAATACCGACCAGAGTAACCATTCAACTTATGAGTGGGCTTCCTATTATAAGCAGAATGACGCGAGCAAGTTAATCCAAGATACATTTTCTTTTATTTTCAACCAGTGAAGAAATAGAGCTTTAACAACAATATTATTTTGAGTTGTAATTTATGGATTATTACAGTTTGATGACTCATAGGTAAGACACAGAAATAACACAGTTAACAATTATGTCGTAGACACGCGTAAATATTTACAAAGTGGCCTTAATTGAATTTCAATAGCACATCGCCTGATCTTCACACCAACACTCTCTCAACATCCGGTTTTTCAAAACATTTAATGGCTCTGAGAGTTCAGAAAAATCTATATAAAAATGAAATGACGTTTGTTACTGTTAGTCTCACTAAAACTCGAGAAAGGCTGGACCGATTTGGCTAAATTTGATTTTTGAAATATTTGTAGAAGTCCAATGAAGATTTAAAAGGTGAGAAATGTAGGGTAGGCAGAGTAGGGTAGGTAAGAATAGAGGTAGGTAGGGTAGGTAAGCATATAGGCAGTTAGGGTAGGGAAGTTAGCAGGTAAGGTAGGGAAGGGTAGGGTAGGTAAGTAGATAGCTAGGTAGGGTAGGGTAGGCAGCGTAGGTAGGGTAGAGTAGGGTAGAGTACTCCTAGTAGGTTCGGGTAGGGTAGGGTAGGGTAGGTAGGTAGGAAAAAGTGCAATGCAACGCATGCAGTAAATGCATATATAAGTGTTTAAACTGACATGGTCATAACACTATCAATAACATTTGTAACGGTATATTTACCATGTTTATAATTTGTTTTGAGACAACTTCAGTTTAAAGTCAAAGTCAAAGTCAAAGATTTATTTGCAGATAAATATGGTTACAAAAGTTCTTACAATGGTAGTATTAGTAGCTTAACATATTCAATCATAACATAATGACATGCAAATTTTTGGTATAGGTAGAATTCGAACATTAATTTAATTTATAATCAAGAAGTTCTTTTATATTATAGAAGGGATGCTCAATTAACCACCTGCGTAAAGCCCTTTTGAAGCGGACCATTGGAAGTTCTTTAATTTGGTTAGGAATCTTGTTATAGATCTGAATACACATAGGATAACAACTTCGCCTATATAGTTCCGTTTTTATTCTTGTAGGATTTATTAATCTATCAGATTCTATCCGATTCTATTCGATTTTATCCGTGATCATGGCGTTTACATTAGCGCCGAAATACTCAAAACAAATTATAAACATGATTTAAATATCCCGTTACAATTTTTTTAATTTTTTTTATTTTTTATTAAAAACGTTGCCCCACACTAGGAATTTCTCCTGTATCGTGGGTGCGTTTACAAACATTTAAACTCACATACACAAACAGCCAGACCCGGAACAACTATCTGTAGGCCATACAAATATTTGTTCCATGCGGGGATCGAACCCGCGACACGCAGCGCAGCAGTCGATCGCTCAACCACTGCGCCAACCGTGCCGTCAAAAATGATATTGATAATATCTGAATCCCGCCGATACATTTCCACCAAATGAAAAGTTATCATTATTTTATTGATGACAATATCAGATATATTTTCGACGTTATCGGTTAAAGATAGGATTAAATTTTATTTAGCTGAGAACTTCTTCCATCTTGATCGAAGAAAATAAGCAAAAGGATTCCATGGAACATGGACTCTAATATTTGCAAACTGACTCAAGATCTGGATTGCCCATAATAATGAGCAAGGTAATAAATCAAATAGATAGCCATTCATAATTCTAGGTCAAGATCCAAGGCCTGGATAACAATGGTTATTCTTATGAACCATACTCAATCCCATGCATGATATCCATGCTCCCATATTGTAAATAGACACCATAATAAGTCATAAATAATACAAGGTACCTATATCACTAAATATCGCTGTTCTGTGCTCTATAGAAGAACTTTTGCCTGCTTTGGTTCCTATTAGAGGTATTTTTAAAGAATGCGTTGACACTATCAGAAACGTCTATTACATCATCAACTAAGACGTGAGAGTAAATAAATAAATCCTTGATCGAGCCATCTTTCTTGGCGATAAGAAGAGACGAGATTCTCTGTGAGGAAATCTTCTTCGAAGGCATAATTATGTCTAAATTGAAACGTAAGAGCTTCCTCCCAAGTACAGGATTTGAAGAAGAGAAAGCGAAAAGACATAGAATACTAAGGGAAATGAGAATCGTGTCCTCAATAAAATCTACGCCTGCGTTTCCTTGAGGTACGCCGACTAATATCCGGCTTCTTTGACGGCGTATAATTATAAATAAATAACATTTGTAAATGGAAATGAGTCTAATAATTACCAAGTACTAATAACAATTGCTGTAAAAAGGTAAAACGAAAACTGAAATGAAAGCTTTGCGACAGAACAGCAGTAGATTTCTCTGAAATCTTTCGAGTCTTTTTACAAGAATTTATTTAACACAAGCTTATGCCCGCGGCGTCGCCCGCGTGGAGTTCGATAATTGTCTCACGGGAAAATACTATCGGGATAACAAGTATCCTATGTGTAAATCCAGGTTATAAACTACACGTGTGCCAAATTTCATCCAAATCCATTCTGTCGTTTTAGCGTGAAAGAGAAACAAACATCCATCCATCCATCCATCCTCACAAACTTTCGCATTTATAATATTAGTAGGATAACATTAACATCCCGACTGTAATCTCCGAAAGGTTAAGCAGAGGTGTAGGTACCTAATAGTTACCCTCACATTTCGCCAGTTATGTTTAAGTCCCATTTATTAGGGGACGCGCCTATTGCAATAGCTTTTAATAAACTCGCCAATAACAAGGCAAGTTAAATGGACACTACCACAGCAAATCAGTTTATTTACATTTAAATTAATGCTTAAATTGGCAGTCATTGACGTTTCTGTTTGCCTGTCATATTCATTTGTTTAATTTTTAATATTCGCTATTATTAGATACTACTCACACTACGATACTCTTTAAACTCTCCAAATAAATCCTTAGCGAAACCCACTTTCAAATGATGCATAGATAATGTAGTACAAATAACACGGAAGCAAATACTAAACACGTGCTAATTTACTATCACTTCAATTTTCAATGAGGTATGGCACAGAATAAACTCTTACGCATAAGTTGATCTTTGCCTTGAAAAGTCTGATGATATGCGACTAGGTTGGTACCAATGGTAACGTTTGTTTCTAAATCGGTTTCGTAGTGATAAGTAAGTAAGTGTGTAATATGGTTAGGGACATATTTGCATGGCGTGTCGTGTCGCAACGATGTATGAAACCGAATGCTTCTGGCGCGTCACGACACGCCACGACACGTAGGTAAGTGTGTTTCCGCCTTAAGTGTCTGCCTTGTTGATCTATTATTCGTAAGTGCGGCTGCTGAGCATGAGGTCCTGGGTTCGATTCCAAGGTCGGGCTAAGTGTTTTTGGGTTTTCCATCAGGAATTTAACTGTAGCAGCCACGGACTCTGAATTTGTGCCCGGGTGTTGGCAACAGGCTCGCCCCATATTACATAGGACTTAACTTAAACCTAACTGGTGAAATGTAGGTGTACTATTGAAGGTTGTGGGTACACCTCTGCCTCATACCCGAGCGGATAACAGGCGTGATGTTATAAACTGTCATTCTCATCACGATGAGACTGGGTCAGCTCATACCGAGACGCGACGCGACGCGACGCTGCGCGCACACTTTTAAAAAGCGATTCAAAATATAACTTTATTATCTACACGAAAAGATACACATTTCGTTGTGAGAATTCAGAATACGTTGCGCAACGTATTCTGAATTCCGACAAGTGCGCGCAGCGTCGCGTCGCGTCGCGTCTCGGTGTGAGCTGACTCTTACGAGCACAACTAACCATTACGTTTCCACAAACTATCAATCAATCATTTTCTACCATGGGTTTTTATCTACACATCTAATTCAGGTAAAACAAACATTATTGTCTACTTAATTAATTATAAACAATTCGCTGAAGTAGGTGAGATGTTATAAGCAATTTTGGCATCCAGATGACAAAGCATTTACACACAGTTTAGTGTCGTTTTAATAAACATAACCTAGCGTTATTATTAGTATCTAGACCGTAGGCCTGCTGATAATGCTGAAAAAAGATAGCATCCGACCGAGGAAAACGGAATCTGATTGAAATTACGTTTTTTTGGAAGGATTATAGGAACCGACCTCAACTTTTATGCCATTCTTTACCTACTTTTGCCAAACTCAAGGGCGGTTTAACTTGATGCTAAATTGACCTCATGCTGGCCCATGATTTCCACCTCAGTAAAAATTACAATTACAGAATTAAACACTTCGTGGTCGTATAAGAGGTCAGAAACTCATGCCTAAGTCTTGCTCATAATATTAAGAAAGATATGGGACCATCACTTCCGACGGTCTTCAGAGTCTGGTGCCTCTACGTTGTACACTTGATGATTGTTCCATAGTTGAAGCTAATTAAAACTTTAAATTAAAATAACATCGAGATTAATTAACGAAGATCATTTCCAATCCATGCATATGCGCAGACAGAAGTTCATAAAGCTGAATTAATTGAAATCAGATTGAATTTATTTACGAACCTATGGATACATAAATGCAAAAGCAGCAATGATCATAACTGCATGATTGATTGTACTCGGGTGGTTACAGCTGATAATTAAAGCGAATAAATCATTTTTATTGGATTAACCCACACGCTTTATGGCTCTCATGGTACGTCACTTGCATTGTTTAAACTTAAATTAAATCATTTACAAATTGTTATAGTAAAACGGCTGTTGTTCATTGTCTAAATAAATCCGAAGTTGTCTGAATCTACTTTTATGAATTAAAAATATTTCATTCATACATCTATTGATTATGTACTCTCATTGGCCTAGCTTTACTTTAACATAATTAATGAAGTTTTTCCCATATAAGATTTCGCCAATTTTTTGGATTATTTGGGGCCTTACTCATTAGGCCTTACCCTGGTGGTTGAGTGAATGTCATGCTCACTAAAATGTCACGCTGATGGTGGCGGGTGTGTCGTGTCGTTTAGTTCCCTTCAAAATAATTGAGTTGAATGATGGCTGATACATGCGTCATGTTCGTGAACGGGCGCTGTCAGTTGTGACTGGTCATCTTTTAGCTGCCACGGTTTATTTTAATTACTTTATTTTTTAATTACTGATTTAATCTTTTACTCTGGACGCTCTTAACTTGCCCGTATTTCTACATCGTTCTCATATATTTGTAATTCTTAACATGAATGATGTAACCAAGATTTTGTAACATATTTTGATTTAAAAGAGTGTCCATGGAGTTTCTTGCCCATTCTTCTCCATAGAGATCTACGCTACGGAATGGGCAACTACAGTACTTTCACAAGTTATTATGCCTTGAGACTGGGAATGTAGCTTCGCGTTTTATTTTATTTTTTGAGTTTCAAATTGCTTGTAATGGTCTAATTGAAATAAATGCTTTGAGTTTTGAGTTTTTTTTTAGTTTTTAGGATGAATAAGACACAGAAATATGGAGAAATCCAATATGTGAAAAAAGTGGGCTAAGTTCCAGGAAGCCGGAAGAGGCCTACGTGACATAAGACACAAAGATTTTAAAACGGGAATACCGATGAGGTAATAGAGTCAAATCTATTCTAATTGTTCGTTATATCAAATATGGCTGTTAATCAGGGTTATTGTCCACCAATACATACAAGGTGTTGTTTAACATCCTCGTCAAATTCAAGGACGTAACTATGTTAGTGATTCTCGTTACAAATCAATAATAAAATGGGTAATTTATTTTTATTTTTTTCTCATTATCGAAAATGGGTAAGTGTGAACCACCCGTGTTTTAAACGAGGCCCGTTTGATCTTTGCCCTATAGCACCACTTTCATACATACAAACAATCTCAAACGTTTATTCGGTAATTTCTTATTAACTAAACCACGTTAAGGGGGTTATTCTGCAATAAAACGAAAAAAATCTGCGTTTATTAATATAATTATTAATAAACGCTGAATTTTTTACCAGTGACTAGGTACCGTAATTTTAATTGATTATTTATGTCTTTTGTGTCATCCATCCATACAGGAAATACTGTATTTATATATCTGTGGTGACGAGGATGCAAAACAACACCTTGTATAAAAGAGGTAAAGTTTGTAAGTTTGAATGTAGATGGTCTTCGGAACTGATTATCCGATTTCGGAATCGGATAATCAGATAAATAGTACGCGATAAATAGTACGCGTATTTCGTTAATGGTAATGGGCTTTATTAATCCCGAGTGACATAGCCTTATTTAAAATCTTCCCGTGGGATAATTTCCGATCATAACGCGAGTGAATCCGCGAGCGAAAGCTTGTAAGTACATGAGAGTGACATTCGGACTCCTGTCCTGTTTCCTTTTCGGTGACTCATACAATGCCCAGTGCCCAGCGTTTGTAATCAAGATAGCTGTCAATGCGTGCACATATCGATAAACGATTTACACTCACGCGCATTCTTAAGTGGTGTCAAGTATAATTTATTATTGTCCCTTGCCCTACCATTGTTAAGGGTGTTACCACACAAATCGATCGATCGTCGGTAGGATGGATTAGTCGCCGTCGATAGATACTTTCTACTAGGCAAACCTATCTATCGATTGTCGACTATACCATTCTACCATCGGTCGATGGCATCGATCGTTTGGTGTGGTTACACCCTAACAGGCATTTATTTTCTTTGGCGATTTCGGTTTAGCTTCAAAACTTAACCTATTGGCCTATTCTGTCCCATGCTGAGCAAAGGCTTCCCCATAGTTCCCCATAGTCCTTCCCAATCGTCTTTGTTTCGACCTATCCGGCCAGTTAGTCAGAAACGAGACTAAATAGTCACGCCAGGCGCTTTAACTTAACCCATCCAGTAAAGTACATGGATGAGTGGGTCTGTCCTCCTCAAAGCATAATTTTTCAAACTTACTAATATTGATAAGATTTTGAAGAGGCCTATGTCCAGCAGAGGACTGTTGTAGTTTGATGATGATTGACGGGTTTTACGGATGCTGAACAGGTGATGTTTTTCGTATGTTTTATACTTCTGGTAAAAGTAATCTTTTTTTAAATATATCATTTTATTATAAATACAAACGTAAGTAAGTGATAGTAGAACGATTTGCATTCAACTGAACTCCTTTAATTATTTTTTTTTCAGCAACTTTAATACCCATAATAAAAAGTACTCTGTGAACTTTACGTTCACGCGAAGCTAGCAGACTGCAAGAGTTTGTGCTTTACCGCCTGACCCAAATACTTTTATATGTTCCGCACGCTTCTGTCGCGTATTCTTGAAATAATTAGCATGCCATAGTTAAAAGAGGTTAGTGATACTTATAAGTACTGCAGAGCATTTAATTTTATGGAATAAAATAGTTTTTAAATAATTTGTCTATTCTGATAGCTTAGACGTGAAAACCCTACATAAATAACTTTAATAAAAAAACGTCATCATCATTCTCTTGCCCTTATCCCAATTTATTTGGGGTCGGCGTAGCATTTGTCTTCTTCTTCCATACTTCCCTATTACTTGTAATCTCACGAGACACCTCCTTTCTTGCCATATCATCCTTCACACAGTCAGTCCATCCATCGTTTCTTTGGTCTTCCTCTACTTTTATATCCATCCACATTCATACTCAAAACTTTCCTCTAAAACTTTTATAAAAAAACATGTCTCCAAGTCAAAAGTTACGAAAGATTGACTCTGCCTTGACTCTGCCTGCCACCATAAAAGTAAGGCAAATGTATATCGGTTCATTAAAATCGTACCCTTTACATTGCCTCCTTAGAACGTGCATGTGTTGGTAGGAAGACAAACAAATGAAGTAATCCATTGTAAATATGAATAGCTGTGAGGTTTGGACCGTGATGCTGATATCATTATAATTCTCGGAATTTCGCGAAATAACCCGCTCGCACTATGTTCTCCCAAGACACAGTAATTATGCAGGTAAATTAGATAACGCCTTCAATCGAAATTTTTTAACGTTTATTGTAGATCACAGGATTCTTTGAGGCTTTTAAAAGTAATAAAAAGTTTTTGTAACTCACCAAATAAATACGCCTCTTCACATAATCAAAACTGTCGCAAATAAGTGACGTTAACTTCATTTTAAATCTTAACTTAATTTTAATACTTTCAAAGAAACTTTATTTGCAATAAATATTATTTTTTAATGTAAACTTCAAAGTTTCGAAATTTAAACTCGTGTCAAATAGAAAAAACATTTTCGCGGTCCTCTTGGTCGTTTTTTTAATTCACTGATCGTTTAGCTCTGGCAATATAAGCCATGATGCCAGTCGCAATGTTGTATCAAAAGCGTGCAGCATGTGACTGCCGGGGCCAGCTGCGATGAAAATACGAGCGGCGAAACGGCCGTTCGACGCGGGACGGGAATGCGTCGGCAAAACCGCGCTGAGATTTCATGGTTCAACGCATTTTAATCCTTTCGAATGCTCGTTAGATAGGCGTAGGAGTTTACATGTAATTCTAATTAGACTTATACGCGCAAGGAAATACTACTTAAATCCACAATGCAGTGTGTACAATGCGTGGAGTTTAATTTAAATTAATTGTTTGTTGGAATTAAAAAGATACCTAACAAACTTTGTCAAACAAAATTGCCTATTTTTAGGATGATGATAGGAAATTTTATTTTTAGTGATACCTAAAGTTATAATGACTTTGGGCAACAGTGCGATTCATTTTGTTTATTTAGAATGCTGGTCTCAATAAAAGAAAGGGTGTTTTAGATTGAGAAAAAAAATTATATATGCTTCTGCATATTGCATACCGTTGGGTAGGGGACAGACTAGAGAACTCCCCGGGCGTCGGGGGGCAACCAGTGGCCCCCGGCCACCGTAGGCGCGAGCCTGTGGACGGTGAGTAATGGGCTAGCTCACCGTCCGTCCGTCTCATGACGACAGGCCGTGTCGACGGCGCGTACGTGTTCCACGCGCGCCTCAAGGAGATGTCAGCAAACCGGAAGGGGTCCGATGCCTGCCAGGGCTGCGGGTTGCTCGAAAGAGATACCGCGGCCCTGGAACACAAAGGGCGAAGAAGGAACATGGGTGGGTTTTAGTCAGTACAAGTCTGACACTCCCTCCCGCTCCGCCCAGAGCGGGAGAAGCCATTTGATGATTTCCCATCCGCAAAAAAAAAAAAAAGAACTTTTTAATAGTATTCGAAGATCCCGATCGCTTTTAGTTTTTTTTTATAGCCATTTAAAGTTGAGTTTTAAATTAATTTTTCTTTTACAAAAACTTTACGAGCTAGTAAAAAAGAATGTAATTATTACTAGCAAGTAATTTTGAATTTGATAGAATCATACAACAGTACACATCAAAATTAAATTTAAATTTTAAGTCTAAATTTTTTTTTTTTTTTATTTGACCTAAAATGCTGTATTTTGGAATTTTTCAAAAAATAAATTAAAAAGTTTAAAAAAAAACCGGTGTGGCAAGGAATGAGTTATAGGGCGTAAAGAGATAGCAAATGACCTATTCGACATATTCCAAACAGCCTGTATATGTTTATTCGACTGGGCATGATTTATCGTGGTTATTAGCACAAGCAGTTTTATTTCGTGTAACAAGGTGATTATTGTTTAAAATACCGATCAGTTTCCATTCTGCACTGGAACACAACCTTTTGTTGTCAACGAACTTATTAAATATGTTGGCAGCATTGGACTACGTAATGTTTGATTTTGATTGATTGATGCAATAGGCGCGTTTTACCAGGTGTTTTAGTTTATAAACAAAAATGATTCGGTAATTGAAAAGTTCCATCTATACATAAAAGCTCAGATAAAGCGAGAATTAAGCTACATTCCGAGTCTATATTATTTATTTTCCGAAATCATGGAACCGCCTTCACCATGGAAGAGGCCAAACGAAGTTATGCAGCTGCACAAGCTAAAAAAGCGAAAAAAAGCGTTGCAGGTAAATAAACGTTCAAAATTAATTTGATTAATATAATTATTTTGAAGTACTGAAGTATATTGTTAACTTGAACTAGGATGCTAAACTCACCATGGCGTTAACAAAAACAAAATAAAACATATACGCAGTTTAACTTGATTCGAAAGTAAGTAGACCGAGTGAGCTTTCCTAACAATAAGCATCGTAGCATAATCACAACAAATACAAGTACAGACATGGCACAGACGTTATAATTTATGCATTGGGTACTAACCTAAATAGCATAGAAAATATGCAGAACATACCTTACCTTTATTTGTTACAACCACTTCACATTAATTCATTTAATGGGCTATTTCCTTTGAGGGGTATAATGTCTATAAATTTTACAGACTAGCTATAAAAATCATGCATCAGTTGAGGCCTATCACTAGTTGCATATGATTTTAATAGCTAACCCTAGAAGACCTAGTTGTTATCCATTAGTTAACCCACTCACCCTAAAGTTAAAACGCATATCATGTCACAACCAAGCAACCTTTTTCAACATGAGTATTAAAACCAAGTAAATGTTTTGTCAATAGGAACGCATGAAACAACCTTCCCAACCCATTGTAGAAGCATCAAGCAGCCAGAAACATGTTGATTTAGATTTCTCAAGAATACTAGAAGGAGAAAAAAGGAAAAATCCATTTTCAAAGTGAGTTTTATTAGAAGTTTGAAAGTACAATATCCACAGGTTTTTAAAAAGTCAGCCATATGAAGTCATAAGCCACCTTCATTATAACACAAACCTCAGACCACTTCTCTATCTGAACAACTAAATAGAAATAGCAATCTAGATCATAATGTATGGAGTAATAAAATTGATGTTTCATAAACTATTTTGTTCTGGCTTCTGCCACACTCCTTTTTTTCTGCTGCCTAAGCTCATGAAATTTCATATTTGTAAATGTATCCTAGCATCTTACAAACCTATAATGTTACTTCATTATTCTAGAAACAAACCACAACAAAATAAAAAGCCAAAACTAGAAGAGCAACTAGACGAGTCAAATGACAGGACTCTGGACGCCTTACTTAATCGGCCAGCCGAGGTTGAAAAACCAGCTAAGGAATTGGATACCGAAAAACTGTCCACATTCTCCAATCTCTTACAGAAGTTCACTGCTGAGCATTCTGTAGAACCTGTAAGTATGAATAAGAGTATTGCTACACTGGGTTTTTAATTTAACTAGGATTTTCTTATAAGTTACATGCAGTTGAAAGAGACACTGATAATATTTATTTGATGTTACTATCACCTTAATATGTTGCTGTCAAAAAAAGCGAAATTGTCAAAAGATTAGGCTCCACCCTCATAGCTTGAAATTTCCATTAAAAAGTGATTGAATTATTTTCAATCATGAGAGCACCATTATTATTTTGCACATTAAACATTCTCAAATCCCTGTCTCTAAATTAAAATTATCCTTATAACAGGTCTTTCATGGAAGGAAATGGTAAAGATTTTTATTACAAAACATGATAAATACCAAAGTTAAAAAAAAAAAAAACTGGAATGTTTAATAATCAATTTTCAGATACCAGAGAAGAAATACAAACATTTACCTATTGACTGGGCTTTAAAAACTAAGTTAAGATTGATGTCACCAAAACCTTTTGCATGGACATCCAAACTAAAGGCTAGTGAAGAAGCATCAGGGATCACTGGGTAAGTGATTAATTGTCATTCAAGTAAGATGTTGAGAGCCTTAATTTTCAGGATGATAATGATACTTGTATCATAGAAATCATCATCATTCAGCATGCATGCAGCATGTCTTCTCTTTCCATACTTCTCTATTACTAGTCATCACAGCAGTCACCTCTTTTCTTGCCATATCATCCTTTACACAGTCCATCCATCGTTTCTTTAGTCTTCATCTACTCTTATAACAATCTACTTATACAAGGTGTTGTTTTGCATTCTCGTCAAATTTCAGGAGGTGGTCACAAAAGACATAAATAATCACTTAAAATTATGGTACCTAGTTAATTATTAATAAACACTGATTTTTTTGGTTGTTTATTTTTTTCAATATTTCAGAATAACTCCCTTAACGTGGTTTAGGGAATAAGAAATTATCGAATAAACGTTTGAGATCGTTTGTATGTGTGTAAGCGAGGTTATAGGGCGAGAACCAGACGGTCCGCGTTTAAAACACGGGTGGTTCACACTTACCGATTTCCGTAAATAAGAAAAAAAAAAAAACCTATCCATTTTATTATTGATTCAGGACGAGAATCATTAACATAGTTACCTCCTTGAATTTGACGAGGATGCAAAACAACACCTTGTATGTTTTTTGACGCCCTTTTATAGTTTATTGTTATTTTAGTTATTTAATGTATTAGTTTGTTAAATAAAGTATATGCACCATAAAAAAAAATATCATAGAAATCCCGGGATTTCTATGATATAAGTTAAGTAGTAGTATTTTTATTATGTCAAATAAAATACGCCGTTTCCGAAAATTGCAACAAACATGAGTACATGACATAGTGATATTAATGGTTTTATCTTTCATAGACAGTTCTTAAAGAGGCTTATCATTTTTTATCAAACTTGCTGCACAAAACATGTGATTGCATTTTCGAATGCATCGCCTTTATCTATCTCTTTTTTTTTAAATAATACAATAAAATGTAACCTTCGATTTTACAACAAAACATACTGGGTGGCCCAAATGTTGACGTCGTAAATAAAAATAGGGGTATCCGATAATACCCGGTGATAGTTTTGGAATAGTAGTTTCTTGAAAATTATTACGGGAAACTTTATTTGAACACAGCTTTTACACATGCTTTAGCTTTAACTACAAGCATTTTGTAATCTCTTTAGCATCAAGAGTAACAAAGTGCCGTGTCAAAATAAACCAAATCCATGTTTGTTTCTCACGTTTTTTTTTTTTAACTCGAAAACTGTCAAGAATCGTGGGACATACAAAGGGTATTTTATTCTCAGATACGCATTGGCATGAAGAATCTTTTTTATGACGTCACAATTTGGACCACCCTGTTATATTCGACGAATGACAGTAGAGTTTCTTGCACCATAATCAGCCCAATCCTGGGACAGGCCTTCTCTCTATGAAAGGGAATGGGCCATAGTCCATGCAGCCCCAGTTATTTGCACCACTTAGTCCAAATTCGAAGCAATACTGACGAAGGTCACGGCACGGTTGGCGCAGTGGTTGAGCGATCGACTGCTGCGCTGCGTGTCGCGGGTTTAATCCCCGCATGGAATAAATATTTGTATGGCCTACAGATAGTAGTTCCGGGTCTGGCTGTTTGTGTATGTAAGTTTAAATGACCCACCCACGATACAGGAGAAATTCTTAGTGTGGGGCAACGTTTAAAAAAAAAAAAGTTTTTATTTTTTAAGTTTCGACTATCAAAAAGCTCATTTCAGCCTAATTTGCATACATTGTTCTAGATTCGTCCGCTGCCTAGACACAACCACATCACCTACGCTAGACACATCGCCCCGCGCGCGGTTCCACCAAGCTTGCCTATACTGGCAACACCCACACTTGCCATGGTTGGATTTGTACCCTCGATCCTCAGGGAAGGTCGCTGCCACCAGTTTCATGGCAACTAATGAAGATGTTAAGCATGCCTTACATAGAGAGTGGACGGAAAGCTTTAGATCTTTGTTTCAGGTGAGAATAAAAGCTAGAGCGAGTATAAATGTTATTTGTTGTATTATTGGGTTTCTCCATCAGAAACTCAGTAGCAACCAAGAGTTTGAATTTGTGCCTGGGCCCTTAACGAATCTTTTGTTTTTAAGTGATACTGAGTAGGAAACGACCGTAACTTCGGACGAAACTACGGATTTCGTGCTTGGAGAGTAGACCCCCTGTTATTCATCCTTTCAGTGTACAATGTTTTTTGTCTAGTTGTTACGCGCGTTGCACTGCCCTTACTTCTACGTGTGTGCGAACACGTTCACTTGTCTATTCCGCGCGGCTGGTCTGTGCGGAGTATCGGAGCCGTGTGCGTTGATCGCGCCTACTACTAGAGGCTTCAGGCAGATTTTACGGCAGGAAGGTAGATAATACTTTATGTAACTGAAACTCTGTTTGATTGCTAGATTTTATTATTTTAGATATTTTCTTCTTTTCTATGATTTGAGAATGCATTCAAATTAGTCAGAAAGCTTTAACAGTTAGATGGATTGTGATTAGCTTACTCGACTTCCTTTAGTTTAGTAAGTTATCGACGTACAATTACACTAACCTAAATACGTTTCAGTGAATTTCAGTCTGATCAGAAACGAGGCAAATGACATCTTTTTTTACCCGCCTGCTTCCAAATGCGCTTGTTTTTTGCTTTTCAGTCAAGGTTTTTTAGATTTTTCGCTTTCGCTGCAGACATAAAGCTCTTTAACCGGCTCAAATCGTACCTCTCGGCTCGTTTCAAGTTTCGATATCACAAGAGCTATAAATATTCACTTTCTATTGCCAACCACAGACGTAGAATACACAATGCCGCTACGGCCAGACAGCAAGAAGAAGCTAAACATCTCAGATGAGGATAAACCAAAGAATGCATCCTTCGACAGCTGCTACGACACCATGGATGAAAAAAGCACTCAGGATGAACTGGATAGGAAGGAGGATGAGGACGAAGAGGATCCTGACCAGTTCCTGTCACAGATGGGCTTCGAGACTGAAGTTATTAAAAAGATTAATATTACACAGGTAAGACATTATAAATTACTAGCTACCCGCGCAACTTCATCTGCGTCACATTTTCCCCGTTTTCGCAACATTTTTCATTGCTGCTCCGCTCCTATTGGTCGTAGCGTGATGATTATGTCCTATGATTAGATAGCCTATGTCCTTCCTCAGGTTGAAATCTATCTTCTTGCCAAATTTCATTAAGATCCGAACAGCCGTTTAGTCGTGAAAAGGTAACAAACAAACTTACTTTCGCATTTATAATATTAGTTAGGATTTACCGAATCGGGTTTTTGGGCACATTGGTGCCAGTCAATGTGTAGTCACATTGACTGGAGAGATAAATATAAATATGGATGGGGAGAGAGAGGAAGACCAAGGAAACGATGGATGGATTATGTGTGGAATGATATGAAAGAAAAAAGAGTAAATGATAATGTGATGGTTGACAGAGGAGAATGGAAGAAAAATACGTATTGAACCGGAAAGTAACAAGGGCAAGCAGATGATGATGGTGCCAGTCAATGGACAGCACTTTTTACTGTGCTTTGCAGACTATTCTCTCAGGTTTTTCGACAACTTTGACTTTAGCAGTAATAATTGAACAGCGTAAGCCTCTACTGCAGCTATGAAGTAAAAGTCAACGCACTGAATAATAATAAATAGCACATAGGCCGAGTCGTCGCTACTTAAGCCAGTAACGTATAACGTCAGGACATTGCCTCTAGCTCTATTGCCTATAGCGGCAACAGAAATACTGAAATTTCAACTGGCTAACTATCACGGTTCATGAGATACAGCCTGGTGACAGATGTACGGACGGCACTTTGGGAACGGCACCCTAAAAACGGTTTGTTCCATACATTTTGACCGTGCACGTATTGCAGTTTTGTAGGAAACAGTTTTTTTAGGTTGAGGTTGTTCATCGTCCGTGTATAAATTCACGTACCAAAATAATGACGCGTGTTGACATAAACAACCTCATTTTACGAAAGTTCTATCGTTTAATCTATGAACCCTCGTATCCTCTAATCTGCTGCTTATTATCCCACAGGCCCGCATAACCCACAGCGCTGAAAGCAGCGTAGACAGCGCGGCAGAGTCGCTTGTATTCGTGCGAGGGGCGGATGCGCAGGCGCTGTTTAACTTTCTACTCAACTGCAAGTCTATCGTCAGTCCTACCGGGCCGTTCGCCGGGGTACCGCCTACGTTATTGTCCCCGACCGCCTTCCATGGAGGGACGCTGCAGTCGTTGAAAGTGAGTTCATTATAATTCTGAAGGTCTCGTACCTAGTTTTACCCACACCAAAGACAGCACGGACAGTGCGGCAAATTCGTCCGCATTGTCCGTGCCGAACCTTATGACGTCATCCTAATTCATCTAAGATTTGAGTACTTCCGAAATTTTCTAGAGATACGCACGATTTGGCGCGGATTGGTGTTCGAGGTGTCATTGAATTTTATAATGAAATAGTTGTGCTCCGCGACCCTCGTCAGCGTTAAATTATTATAAAAATTTTACATCCCTATTTGAATACAATTTAGTTAATAATTTCAAGGGTTTTCATTTTTGTGTACGGATCCCTAATCCTTTTTTTGAAATAAGTTACTCCTTATAACATCTTATAGGGAGTAACTTATTTAAAGCAAAATCGGTCCAGCCGTTTCAGAGAGACAAAAATGATTATTTGAAGTATCTTATATACTTTTATATGCATTCAGTAAAAAGCTTTAATTTTGAAATTATAAACAAACACTTCAATTTTATTTATTAGTAAAAATAGCTCTTCAAACGTGTGTTTGACGCTCGTGAGATACCATCATTTCTTCGTTACATCACGTCTATAAGATTCGCAACAAATTATTTAGAGAACAAACACCATTTAACATTTACTTTATTTTACTTTCCAGGTCCGCGAAAACACAATACATTCCGATAGCAATAAGTACTACTCGATAGAGCTGAAAGGACCGATACTACCAACCACCCTACACACGCTGTTCAACGTTTTGAAGAACAGTTCATCAGCTCAGTTCAGCGCCACTTTCGCGCATCATCAGCCCACGCTCGCGTTCTCGTGGGCCGCAAGCAATATCGCTGAAGGTATGTAGATCTTCTAACTTGACTAAGATATTCGTAGGCAGACGACGGTAGCAATAGAAACTAGTGTATTCAGCCAGTTATGTTCGAATCCCATGCTATTACCATAGGAAGGAGACAACTTTTTAGGCCTGCACTCCATCAAAGCGGCCAAGAGCGCAGCGGAGAGATGTGCAAGATCCGACCAATCACAGGAGAGACAAGAGAGGCGATAGAAATCAAACAATGAGATTGTTTGGGTTTCCGCACGTCTCCTCTCCGCATTGGTGGAGTCTGGACCTAAGACTTCAGGCTGCTAAAAACTTCTTACAAAAAACCCTATAGTACTTTTTGTGACCGTCAACATGAAGTGACGAAGTCTCCCATGTCTGTCAAACATATAAAAAAAAAAACATTAATCTATATCCTACCTTTGCTATAATTGTAGTAACAGTCATTGGAGAATTGGTGCTACTTACTACTTCTTCGGTCTAGGCATTGAACCCAGAATCCACAATAGGTAGTCCCGCTTGCGAATACTAAGGCCATTACGATCTTCTGTAATTAATTTTGTTGTTGTCTTTGTATGTATTTTTTTTAACTTCACAAATAAAACTTCTATTGCAGATGAATCGGCAAAAGAAAACGAGCCAAACCACTTCGCCAAAGCATTCAACAAGGAGAATCTCTCAGATTGCGGGATCAGTGAAGAGATGCTGCAACATTTCTGTTCCTCAGACCCCAACGTCATCAAACCTCTAGATTGTGTCAAGTACAACACAGATGATGATACTTACATGTGGTGATATTTTTGTGAACATTTATTGTATTGACTGTTTTGAGTCTTATTCATATTGTGATCATGAATTAAATTGTATTTTTGTACATGTGTGTTGTATTCTTACGCAAATGCCAAGTGCTCGAGGCTTTATGTAATTTTTTAAAGTTGCAATTTGGGCTTATTAAATGAAACAACTTTGCATTCATAGTAATTGGCTCGTAATGATATGATGATATTTCCTAAAATACTATGCATATTAGTTGTTTATCTCGTCATTAATCAGGAGTTGAATCCAGACGTCAGAACGTGTTCTCGACTGGAGACCGCGAATCAGTAAGCGTATTGCCGAGAATCCAGTTAAGTGGCGATCGATTAAAGAGGCCATGTTCAGTAATAGACTGTGACTGACTGTCTTTTGGAATGATACTGGTTCAGTACGGAACATTAGCCTTGACGGGTTTCGAGGGAAAAATAATACAAAATAAATCACTTAAAAGATACGATTTATTCAATTTTCATTTTTGGTAAATTAAAAATAGGTTTCATAATAGTCCACAATCACTTACACAATAAACAAGATTCATACAGATCAGGATGAAATAAATAATATTGTGAGTTCTGCATCAAAATGACGTAGTATTTGTATATGTTACCTAACATAACTGCGCTAATACTCTATAATTATCACTTCAAACCCAAGGTGGAACACGAATCTTGGAAAGATTACATCTAAAATATTCATCTATGTGACCAATTAGCCGCTCACTAAAACAAATAATTTATATTTTAATATTACATCAAACATTCTAATTCATTCACAACTTTATTGTAAAATGTACTACTCGCAAGTGTATGATAATAAATTATAGCAAATTATAAACTATTAATTGTCTAGAGAAAAGAGAGAAATTTTAATACCTGCAAATTTTCAAGTTGAAATATGTTGTATGAGTTACGGAGCTTATGATTTCTGTGAAGAAAAGAAAAAACAAAATTAATATTATATCAAAAACGAAAATCATTAATTATACACATTCATCAATAACTTGAAGAACATCGGAAATTGATTATTTTTATATTATGTCTATTTTTTATTTCCAAATGAATTAACATAGAATAATAATAATAAGGGACATAATTAAATTATGTTTATGGACTATTGAAAATGAAATTAACAACAAAATAGTTTAAACTATGCTGTGCATGTCTCTCTTTCAACATTCTCCAGGCTACCTCATTCAGTGAGCAACTAGCTCGGGCTATGATAGATATAATTGAGTAGGTACTTACATTAGAAGATCCACTGGAAGCGGGTTGTCCGGGTACGGAGTACTGCGGGCGGAAGTTGGAGAAGTTCGCGGCCGCCGCCGCCGCCGGGGAGAAGCCTGGCAGAGAGCCGCCCGACTGGAAGCCCGCGGGGAACTGCGCCATTTGCGCTGCATGGACAAATATTACATTACAATGTGATATATTTTAAAATCCTTAGGTACAACTGTGTGCGTCAGTACCCACATTTTGCCAGTTATGTTTAAATTCCATGAAATAGGGGGCGATCCTATCATCCACACTAACATTTTGCCTGAACAATGCATGAAGTCAAGAATCAAAACTGTGACAGATAGCATCATCACGATCGAAAGTTGTCTATGTTCTTATAACGTATCTGTCGTTTGTTGATAGTCAAAATAATCATTCAACATTCTCTTACCAGCTGGCACTGGGTTGCCGGCCGTGGCGGCGAGTCGCGAGAGGATGGACCGCTCGGACATCTGCAGCCGCTGCGCGACGGGCGGGATGCGCGCCAGCGTGGCCGGCAGGCGAGACACGTCCGACTTCATGTCCGACAGCAGCTCCTCCAGTTGGTTCAACACCTGGAGAAAAGGTTTCGCTAGTTAGTGATACGTTAGACAATAGCCCATCTTCCATGTTGCGCTGCATTCCCTTTCACCTGTGCACTTGACGATCTTATGACTGCATCAGCAAGCGGAGTTTTGGTTTAAACATATTTTATTTTTACTAGTGAGAATTTTCCATCGACAGTGCATCAGTGGCATGCTTTTAAAGATAGCTATCTAGCCTATTTCCAGCAGTTGGCAGTGGCAAAAAAAAACATTAACTGTTTTGCTAGGCAATGCTTGGCTAAATTATTTTTATAGAACTTAAATACTGTTTTTCTTCACTTCAATAACAGTAATAGATAATAATAATTTCTGGACACTGCTTGCTTTATAAGTTTGCCGAGTTGTTGGCTCCTAGGCACGCTACTGTACGTAACTGGAATGCGCTTCGCGCGAGACCAAAGCACTACACACTACTCGCGTACACGCGTAGTGCGTTAGTCTCGCGATCGCTTTAATACCGTTAAAAATCACACACTAACACAACTTAGTCGATTATTATAGTGATAATAAAGTCCTCATCCATACCTTATGCAGCACGGCATTCGCAGGCTTGTTGCCAGCCAACGACTCCTTGCTGAGATGTTGGTGCGACTCCGCGAGACACTCCACCTCTGCGAAGCGCGCGTTCAGTGACATGGCGGGGTGGTTCGGGTCCTGCGTCAAGTTCAGGTAGGCTGCGCGACGGAGCTGCTCTTCGATTACTAACGCTTGTTCTAGGAGCTGGGGAGGATATAATGGGTTGAAGTTAGTTGTAGGTGAACTCAGTGTTTTCATAGTTGGTTAAGATTATCGTATGTATTGGCGGTACATTCCTACAAGCCTAAAAGCTTGCCTTTATAGCCCAGTATTCTTCATGATGTTAAGGTTTCTGGACAATCTGCTCACCTTATGGGCTTGCCGTATTGTTGGCCTCAAGGCACGCCATTGTCATATTGATTCCTTTACAGCATAAGACAAACATTTTCGATATAGTCGGAAGCTCTTACATTTACGACTGCCAAAGACCCTTACGAACCGGATACAGCTACACAGAAGAATAGTTTTTTTTCTATCGATATTTGACTCGGTCATTTAAATGCCCAAGAAAAAAAATTCGTAAAGATATTACTTCTCAATCAACAGAACACTTAAGCGTTAATCAGGGCAATTAACATCACATAATTTATTCAAACAACGCTCACCTTAAAACGCCTCGCCAGAAACTTATTCTTGATTTCCAAAAAGTTTCCTTTCCCGACATCCATCTTGAAGGGTTCATTGATGATAGCGAAGCGCAGGTCGTTCTGTATGTCCTGCCAGCGGCCGTAGCCGTGCGTGACGATGCCGGCCAGCAGCCAGTAGTCGTGTCGCCGATGCCAGATCTCGTACTCGCGTCCCGGCGCGGCCGCTCGCTCCTCGTTGAGCCACAGCGTGTGCAGCTCGGTGAAGCCTCCGTCGGCGATGTTGAACATGAACTTGCGACGTTCCACCTTGAGATCTTCTTCTTCCTTTACTAGCACCACGTCGTCATCGTCATCGTCCTGTGAAGAGATTTTGTTTTTAATTACCTGACTTTGCATTATAGACGGTTGGCATGGTATTTAGTCATTCATTTCGTACTGCGATAGGCTGAGATAATTGATTCATGCATTTTAGCCCGGAAAGAAGGCCGCGCAGTGAATGGTTGCCTTAACTCGGCATTAAGAAATATAGAGAGACATATACAGTAAAGAATATGAAATAACTTTGAAACCAAATAGTTCAGGTGCGATGAAAAATCATGCATGAGAATGAAAAAATAAGTTATTATAAAATCCTCATATTTACCTTCTTTTCATCCTTGGGCTTCTCACTAGCTTCAGACTCGGCCTTATCACTCTTAGCGTCTTCCTTCTTATCTACATCCTCCTTCTCATCTTTCACCTTCACTTCCTTTTCCTCCTTCTTCTCTTCAGGCTTCTCTTCTTCTTTAGGCTCCTCATCCACCGACATACGTCTCTCACCATCCTTAGAAGATTCCTCTGATTTATCCTTAATAGATTCTTTTTCGTCACCATTCTCTTCTTTAATGTCACTAGTGTCCATCGGTTCCTCTTTTTCCTTAATGTCCTTTTCTGATTTCTCTTCTTTAATTTCTTCCTTGTCATCTTTCTCCGAGCCCCCGGGCGTGGGAGCCTGCCCTGAAGTTAGTGTGACTTGTGTGGGCGCGGGCGAGGGCGCGGCCGATGTTATCGGTGTGGCGGTGGACGGCGAAGGTGACGGTGCCGCACTCTCGCCCGTACCTGATTTCACAGGCTCTACAGGCTTGCGAATCATCTCCGGCATACTATAATACCCGTTAATATGCTCGAATTCTTGCACTTTCTTCCTAATAAGGCTCATGACTCCGATTCGGGTCAAAACATGCTGCCTAGATAGACCTTCTCTGGGTACGCCGTCAGCGAAGTTTTCAGCGTTATCTGCGCCTGGCTCGCAGAGATGCCGCATGAATAGGGATACGTAGGCTTTGAAGTTGCGTTCGGACTTTCCTCTGAGGTCGCGCACTAGCCACTGGGAGTTGAAGGCGTCCTGTGGCGGCATGCCGTAGCGCATGATAGCGTTGAGGAAAGACTTTCTCTGTCGTGCGTTGAAGCCGAGCACCTCCATGTTTCCGCCGACTCTTGCTAAGAGCGGCGGCAGTGGCCGGTCTCTCTCCTCGCGCCTCTCCAGGCGACGCTTGCTGCGACGGCTGAGCAAGTCACCATTGTCATTCTTCTCATCAAAGTCGTCATCTTCCTTATCGTCCTCGCTGCCTTGTGAAAAGTCTGAGTTATAGTCAGAACCATTCTCCTGCCAGGTTGAGTCTTCTCTGTTCTCAGTCTGTGCGACAATACCGTCGTTGTAATTGACTTGTTTGCGCACTCGCTTGCCTTTTCCAAGAGTCCTGGCCTGGTCCTCTTGATGTTGTTCATAGTGATGCCTAAGCAGTTTGATCCAGTAAGCTGGGTCAGTATTCTCAGCTTCCTGTTTGATAATTTCTGTGTCCACTTCCTCCTCTCCGTCACCTTCCTTTGTAGAATAGCTGGCGACTTTGAATGAACTAAGATATTCGTTGGCCCAGGATTCCTTCTGTTCGATACCCTCCTTCGAACGATCGAGCAGTTCCCCGACAGCCCTGTCGTCATAATGAATGGCTTCTTCTTTTCCATCCTCTTCTTTGAACAGTTCTTCTGTACCAAACCTTAGAATATCGTCCAATTCTTGCTTGGTAAAGTTCGCGCCTTTACCTCCCATACCAGGTCGTACGACCAAGTGAGTCAACATCATTTTCCTCTTAGCTACTTGTGTGACCCTCTCTTCAACACTGTTGCGCGTTACGAACCGATAGATCATGACCTTGTTGGCCTGACCGATACGATGCGCACGAGAGAACGCCTGGATGTCGTTGTGAGGATTCCAATCAGAATCGTAGATGATTACAGTGTCGGCTGTGGCTAAATTAATACCCAAACCACCAGCCCTCGTCGAGAGTAAGAACACAAACTGTTGCGCGCCGGGAGCATTGAACCTATCGATAGCTTCCTGACGAATCGTACCGGTGATACCTCCATCAATTCTTTCATATTTATAACCTTCTCCCTCCAAGAAATCTTCGAGGATGTCCAACATTTTCGTCATCTGAGAGAAGATCAGTACTCTGTGTCCTTGTTCTTTGAGTAGCCTTAACATTTTGGACATAAGAACTAGTTTTCCTGACGCTTTGACTAAGGCCTGAGTGTCGTAGTTGCCGTGAGGGCCGAGTGGGGCTTCTTCAGCCGCGACGGGGAACAGATAGGGGTGGTTACAGCACTTCTTAAGATCCATCATGACATTGAGCAGTGACACAGTTTGTCCACCACTCTTGGGGTTCAGAGCCTCGTAGTTCCTCGTCAGAATGTACTTGTAGTACTTCTTCTGCATCGGTGACAACTCTACTCGTACAATGAACTCTGACTTGGTGGGCATGTTCTTGAGGACATCAGCCTTCAGCCGCCGCAGCATGTGAGGTCCCAACATCTCGTGAAGCCTCTTCACTTGCTCTTCCTTAGACACATCAGCGAATTCATTCTGGAATGCGGCGAGATCATTGAACTTATCCTTATTTAAGAAATTGAGGAGATGGAACAATTCTTCTAGGTTGTTTTGAAGTGGTGTACCAGTAAGTAGTAGTTTGTAGTTGATGTGGTATCCTGCTAGAAGCCTGAAGAATTTGGACTGGTTGCTCTTGAGTCTGTGGGCCTCATCTACGACCAGTACGGACCACTCAATGGAGCCGAGACAGGTGGCGTCGATGGACACCAACTCGTAAGATGTAAGGAGTACATTGAACTTGACTTGTGACTTAATCTTGGAAGGTCGGCCGCCTCTATTAGCGCCATCATCGAACGTGAGTTCATTCTCTCTGATAACAGCCCTGGAGTCTTTATCACCGACGTAGGTGATACAGTAGAGGTCAGGAGCCCACAGCTCGAACTCTCTCTCCCAATTGATGATAGTTGAGAGTGGTACGGATACCAAGAATGGTCCCTTGCAATGTCCCTCCTTGAACAGTGAGTTAAGGAATGTGACTGTTTGAATAGTTTTTCCGAGACCCATCTCGTCGGCTAGGATAGTGTCGATTCCTTGTCCCCAGGAATACCGCAACCAGTTGAGACCTTCCAACTGGTATGGATGGAGCTGCATGCCGGTCTCGTACACGTAGGGCGGTTGGTCTTCGTACTTTTTGTTCAGGTTAGTAGTGGGACGATCGGGCGGTGGGTTGTATTTCTTGGGTTTCATCTGTAAGGCGCCGCTACTGTCATCTTCGTCGATAATGTCCTTGTTCTTGCTCTTGCGTCCCGCTTTTTTGCCTTTAGTGCCCTTTGTTTTGCCTTCAGATGTGATGTAGCCGCGCATGTCCTGGAAATAAAAAAATATGTTACTAACTTTACTTGTCTCGCTCAAACTCTTTATGAAATTAAAAACTGTTTACTGACAGCTTGCATAGTCCCAGTACTGTGCAAAGACCTCTTCAAAGGACTTTCCAGCACTTTCGATTCGGAGTTAATGGGGTCACTTGTTGTTTATCTAGTGGACTATTAAATTATTATTATTAAGAGACGCACAACAATATTTTCATCTGTACTAACCAGATAATAATCCATAGCATTCTTCAACCCGGCTATATCGGCATTCTCTGACTCCCAAGTCGCCTGGTCGTAGGACAGATCCCTCCATTTGACGAGGTAGTACGTGGTACCGTCGCGAGACGTCCGGTGGTTGATCACTCGATGTACGACCAGCCATTCTGGTTTCACGCCGTATCTGAGGTCATAGGTTGTTTGTTACAATTGTGAATTGATGTGAACAATAGTGAATGATGTTGTTTTTAAGGGGGAAAAATCTGTTTAGATGTTTGGTATGGGAAAATAATAAAATAATGATATGCTCGTCTTGTTTTTCAGCAGAATGCAGCCAATTTTCTGGAGAGTTACAATTTCTTTTTATATAGATGCAGAATACCAGATGTTCTCAAGCGTTCAGTGGATATCATTATGATCGTGACGACTTGTACCAACAAACTGACAGAATGAAAAATATGATAATTACGATCTATTCCTTCTCAAACAGATGAGGCGTCCAAGTGGAAACATTATAGAAAGATTGATTATTCTGGCCAGAATTTAATATAACTTACTAAATACCCATCTCACCTATAATATTTCTCTTCAAGAATCTTTTCGTCAGTATCTTGGTCCTGCTTATCCCGCAGCCTCTTGACGCGTCCGTCGCGCTCGTCTAAAGGTTCCTCTAGTTTGGGAGGCTCCTCCACGTCGGATTTGCGCATGTAGTAACGATACATAAGTGGGTGAAAGACGTCCAACTGAAAAAGTAAAAAAGTAATTTTATGATTAGTTTGTTTATGAAACGACTTACACTTTTGTTTGTGGTTTTGGCGAGTGTATAATTTGCAAACTCAACTATTCCACTGACTATGTTTGGACTAGTTCAATACCGGTAAAACGTGGTGACTAGGGATGCAAGGGAGAATAGGGACAAAACTTTGAATGGGATTTCATCGTTAAATACAAATAATTCGTCCCTAAAAAGCTATTGGGATCATTTCTGTTTTAATTTAATAAACTATAGAGTATTTTTAGGCTACCAATAATATTAAACTAACATTAAAATAACGTGAAAATGTCTTTCTAAGTTACCCATCATATTCACCCCATTTTATGGTACTGATACACAAAAATTGACTTTCTAGCGAAACAAAACGTCGCTAAATACTGCAACTGTAACAACCAAATTGAGCTATTTACGGCCTATTTCACTACTTTCCAATAAGTTGGATAACTATCTGGCACATCATTTTCAATTGAAATTACACATAACACGCCTGTAATTCCCGTAGGGTACAGCAGAGGTGTACCTAATGGTATACCCACATTTAACCAGTTATGTTTAAGTCCCTCGTAACAGAGGGCGAGCCTATTGCCATCAAACGGGCATGAATCCAGACGCCATGTCTGCTTCTAAGAAATTCCTGATGGAAAACCCAATAACACCACGAACACGACCTGGGAATCGAGGACCTCATGATGAGCAGAAATTCAAATAGTATTCTCTTTTAAATATCCATTTTTGGTGCTTATTTGGATACAGTAACGTAAGCAACTATGTCGGCCCTCAGGGTCCCGATGTACCCTACATTATCTAGCAAATTCAGGTATTTTATAGTATACTAGCGACCCGCCCCGGCTTCGCACGGGTGCAATCCTGATACTAAATACACTACAGAAAAACGGGCCAAGTGCGAGTCTTACTCGCACACAGGGTTCCATAGCCCCAAACAATATAATAACAATATTTTCATCACACTTGCACGTAAACAGTGTCATAACATACAGGTTAACTTGGCTGTAATGCCCCATATAAAACCCTAGGGCGGTAAGTAATTTTTTTTTAATTTACAGCACAGCATGTCAGCACACGGGTCATGCAAGTTCAAGCAAGGAGTTTACACGCAATTGAAAAATTGTCTTAAAATGTTTTTTAAACGGGAATTTCATTCAATCTCGCTACATGTTATTTAATTACTCAACTAATGTTCTAAAATCTAAATAATCGATAGTTTTTTGTATCAAAACGTCGTTTTTTTTTTATTCTCCGTCATGGCAGTATATCTAGGAAGGTAAGTATTTGCCTTTAACGTTTCTGAACAAAACATTTGTATAATCTGTGGTGTGGGCAAACAGCCCGCCATCCGCAAATCAGTTCACGTATTTCGTAATAATATGTGCTGACTTGTGTATATTCATAATTATTAACTCGATTAACTCGCAAATGTGATGAAAAACATTGTATGTTTCACGGGCGGTACGGGAATTACGAACCTCGACTCAGAAAGACCTCAGTCTTCGACTTCGGGCTTCTACTAGAGCCTCGATCGTAATTCCTTACTTACCGCCCTTAATACACAATATACTATTTGAAAGGTCATTCATTTATTAATTTCCACTCAACCGCAAAATTAAATTTGTTTTTCATAGTAAGTTAATGAAAAACAAAGTAACTGCTGCATTTTAGTTAAAAAGTCCCATGTCTCAAAAACTAAATATCAAATCTTATTCAAACCAATTTTCGTTGAAAGTTTTTTTTACATTCTACATCCCAATATTTTTTTCAAAATTTTTCTCCTCTTACTTTAGAAATTAAGGGGGGGGACACGTTTTAACATTTTGGAAGTGTCTATCTTTCAAACGATTAACTTTGAAAAAAAAATGGTTTTAGGAACCTCAATAACATTTTTAAAGACCTATCTATAAACACCCTGCACGTACAGATTTGATGTTTTTTTTTTTTAGTTTCAGTTCCTTGTATGGAGGGGTATCCTTAATCTATATTTTTTTTTATTTTTGTACAAAAATCGTAAACCGGTTCACAGAATACATCTACCTACCAAGTTTTAGCTGTGTAGTCCTAATAGTTTAGGAATAAAGTGGCTTTGACATACGGACGGACAGACAGATAGACATGACGAATCTATAAGGGTTCCGTTTTTTGCCATTCGGCTACGGAACCCTAAAAACTGTGAACGTTGTATATAAAAACATAGCGGTCCGCTCTGGCTTCGCACGGGTATAAAATATAGTTATTATACATATAAAAAAACCTTACTCTTCAATCACTCTATCTATTAAAAAAAACCGCATCAAAATCCGTTGCGTAGTTTTAAAGATTTAAGAATACACAGGGATATAGGGACAGAGAAAGCGACTTTGTTTTATACTATGTAGTGATGGTATATATATATGGTAGTTACAAAATAATGATCGTGATTTATCGCTCTCTCTCTCTCCGTTTTACTAAAACCCACCTGTAGTTCCGATATCCAGCTGCAATGCCAATAAGACCGCTCGTGCCACTTGACGAAGAACTCCCGTGAGCGCGGAGCCTTGGACTTCGCCGACTGCTCTTTCCATCGCCATGTTAATATCTTCGCCACTTTGCCATCCAATGGTGGACACTAGAAGAATAGAATATATTAAGATAAAATAGAAGTCCATAATTACATCTTTAGAATATGATAATTTTTGTTAGCACCACAATAAAACTTGAAAATACATAAACAAATCAACAAACTATTAAAAGTACTATTTATTAGATCAAACTAAGCAATACTAAGAATAGTATTTTCATTTAACCTGGGAAGTCATTGACCGACTTTTGCATGAACGATATTATGATATATTTTCGTTAGTATAGTCAGGTTTTTTGTTACTTGAGGAAAGTTTATCAATTTGCTTTTTTAGTTTTTACTTCATGAAAATTAGCAATTTTATCAAAGGGAAGCAGAAAAAACCTAAAAAAAAAGACTTGGTGATATCAAGTCTTTATCAAGTCTTTTTTTTTTTCTAGTATGTCTTCTTCAAGCGACGCGACAATAAACCTCGCATTTCTTGCATTTTCGATCTAGTCTTTAAACATTACCATTTTTATCTATTAAAAATTTCCAATCGGCTTTTGACAACAACTTAGAGGAAGTTGGTCTATTAAAAGCAAGATATAAAAGTTTGAGAACACTTACACTACATCTAGGACATTTCCAGTCCCCGTCCGGTACCTCTTCAAGTGGTGGATTGAGGCAGAACCTATGGTACGCCGAAGGACAAGAGTCGCAGCATAACAGTTCACCGCCATCTTTGCAAACCCTGTGGTGTAAAAGTAAAAAAATATGTGAGAATAAACATTTTTTAAATCTATTTATAATAGGCAATAACTTTGTAATTCGATACATTTTAAAGGTGAACAATAAAGAGTACCGTACCGTTACCGTTATGTAAAAAGCCTCACGCCTGGAGTAATGAAGACATATAGCATAGAAATAAATTCAGGGACAAAGTTTTGCGATGTAAAGCATAGGTGAACCATAGTTCATCTATAATAAAGAGAGAGAGAGAGAGTTCAGAGATAAATAAGATACTGACATATTGTAAAACCAAATGATTTTAAAAGAGTAACCATGGAGTTTCTTGCCGGTTCTTCTCCATAGGAAACGACCAACCCGAACCGTGCACCTTTTGTTGACGTTTTATAAGTGCCCATGTAGGCCTATGTAAAATAAAATATTTAGATTTTTTGATTTTGACAAAACCTTTACAATAAGGGTGGATCGAATAATTTTCTCACCCGTACGAAAATTATCGCGCTTTGTAAGTTTGGACGTGAAGTTGCGGACACCAGCCCGTTATACAATACAATATTCTGGAGCAAAAAAGCCCTCAGTGCCAGAAAAAGTCTGATAGAGAAGAATGATAGGTATCCCGATCAGGTAAGAATATCTTACCTGCAGAACTCCTGATGTTCATCATCATCGTCCTGTTCCTGGTTGCCCTCAGCCTCGCAGTGTGGACAGGACCAGCGACCCTCGGGTGTCTCCTCTAACTCGGGCTCAAGGCACACCAAGTGGTACGCGCGTGGACATGTGTCACAAAGTATGATCTCGCCACCTTGTTGGCAAACCTGGTAATAGACAAGAAATATGGTTTATTATTTACCTTTAACCTGAAACTATTTCTTCCTCTTTTCTTGTTCTCGGTTCTTTAGATTGTTAGAGGCCAGTAGGTGGCCACCTAGATTGCTGAATGAGAATTCATCAAAGGGAATTTTTTTAGGTCATCAAACATGCTACTGCTAATTCTTTGTATGTCGATATTTGATATTTTATTGACCTTTACTCAGGTTCAAAGATGGCCTCAAATAAAGTTGGAGTCGTATCGTCCAATAATCGAGGATGAAAACTTCTAGCTTGTCTTTGAAAGTGAGCACCATCATTATCTATGGCACATGGTAATACAATTGGCATTCTATCACTAAAATTTTGAAATTAGTTGGGTAGTCTCGGATATTACCTCCCCCACATTGAAACTTTACTGAGCTAAAGTTATTCTTGTAGAGTATAGATAGATTAATATGGGATAATCACATTTTTTTTTCATTTCTTTTTCTGTCGGGTAGTTTATTGAAAAGCATTGGACACGTATTTTTTCTTTTTTCAGGTGGTGATAAAATTACAGAGATATATTGAGTTGAAATGGCGCATGACGTCACATGTAGGTAAGTTTTATACCTACTTGTGACGTATTGAGCCCCCAATCTCCAACTTTAATGAGTTTTTCCCAGCTAAAACACTATGAAGTGGCGAAGGGCGGGCGTTTTGGGGGACTGTCTCTTGTAATTTTGACGTTCAAAAAGTGCTGAATATCAGCCTAGTTTGAATAAATGACTTTTGATTTTGATTTAACTAAGTAATTTTTTGATATTTTGATAAAACAAAAAATACGTGTCTAATATTTTTGTATTACCTGTCTGACGGACAAAATAGAATGTCGTTTTCTTTACCCAGTCCGCACCCCTATTAATCAAGATTTAAATGAAAACAGGTTACAAACCTCACAATAGTCCTGGTGTTCATGCTCTCCCTCAGCGCCGTCGGGGAACTTATTTGTAGTCTTCAGTTTCTTCTTCTTTCTGGTCTTGTTACCGATTTTTGTCTTTGCCTTCTTTTTGGGTAGCTAAAAACGAGAATCATGGATTGTCAAATTGATTCTGCGAGGACTTTCATATCAATCGTCAAACCCAATTCAATGCATTTATTAAGTCCATTTCACAGGCAGTTTTGGAAAGGGTTAATCGGCTGGATTATCACAGTCGTTAAATTATTTCTCTCATTATATTGTCGCAGACGCGGTCATAAAACGCGTGTCGACTTTTTTAAAATACTTAATATTGCGCTTAAATAGCGTTTGGCCGCATGACGCGGCCTAGGGTAGGGCTCACTTGCCTAGACTCTATGGTAGGGCTTACTTTTTTTTTTTTACTACCTTCTGTAGTAAGCAACGACTTATTGTCGGGCCTACGCTGTCTTACCATACTTAAGTACTAACGCTGTTACTTCAAATATTGTAAAACCAAATGATTTTAAAAGAGTAACCATAGAGTTTCTTGCTGGTTCTTCTCCATAGGAAACGACCAACCCGAACTGTGCACCTTTTGTTGAAGTTTTATAAGTGCCCATGTAGGCCTATGTAAAATAAAATATTTTGATTGATTTTGATTGATTGATAGAAGAAACCGATTCACTCGAACCTTGCAGATAATCTAGATTATAATGACAGGGAAACAGAGAAGCCGGCAGTGAATTCCATATCCTGGCGATTCGCACAATAATTGAGGAAGCATAGCGCTTTGTTCGGGTCCGTGGAACTTCAACCATATAACGGTAACGCTTCGCCGTATCTCTGCTCGTCCAATGATAGAATGGGGATGGAGGAATTAGATTGTGTAATTCCAAAGCACACTTTCCGGAATGTAACTCTGATAGAAAAAAACTATTTTTGACCTAAATAAAAAACAAACACGGCAAGCTAAACACACAATATTATGTCATAGTGTTAAACCGACAGGCTGGCAGCGTTGCGGCGAGGTGTTTGTTTATGACGCCATCCAGCTCCAAAAACATAGGTTTTTGAGCTTGGCTGTGACAAGAGAGTCAATGTCCTCTTGCACGTCGCTCTATAACTTCTAAGGCTTGGAGCTGGTACTTGGCTGATCCATCCGAAAGGTGCGTTTGAGTGGGTAACTCGAGGCTAAGCGGTAAAACTTGCTAGGTTAGTAGATAAGTGGACACTTTTAATTAGTAAGTTTTCTTAAAAGCTATAAAAAAAAAACTCACAGGTACAGCAGGGTCATCTTCTTTCACCGCCGCGTCTTCTTCGGCGGCTGCGGCAGGTACCGGCTTCGGCTCCTCGGCTTCGGCCAACATCTGTTCAAACTCGGCATCCGAGTCCGAGTTCGCAAAACTACCTCCTTCTTCCTCCTAGGCCGAAAAACAGACACTCCTATAGAAATCTGTCGCATTTAATGAAAAATATGTGTTAACTGATTATTATTGGGTTTTTTAAAACACTGATTCATGTTTTAAGAAGCAAAATACTTGCACTGGAAAAGGCGATAGGACTTTGGGGTGTGATTCAATACATTGTAATCATCAAATGGGAGAATGCTGCTGTCATTTCGTTACCTATTAGTCGCTCTTCACATTTCCAAAAATAATGCAGAATGGTTTGGTAACTGTCTAAAAACACCTTCGAAACTTTCAAGAAAACCGTAGACATATACTGCAATGCGAAAATAGCAATGGGTTGTGGCATGTCTGCAGAAGGGTCGTTTCAACTATTGGGATTAAAAAACACAAGCCAACTTTTTTAGAAGTCGGTTAAAAAGAGAATAGGTAGGATAGGATCATGTACTCACGCTGCTGGTCCGCTTGCGCTTGCTGAACTTGATCTTGAGCGTGGGCACCTTGGGCTTGCGGCCCGGCTTGCCGCGCGGCGCGGCGGGCGCGGCGCCGTGCTTGGGCTTGCGCCCTCGCTTGCGCGGCGCGGCCGCTCCCTCGTCGCTTTGCTCCTCCTCTTCTTCCTCTTCTGGTTCCTCTATTACTTCTTCGTTCTGTGGAAAGTTGTTTGTGGTATACTCAGGTATTTCGGGTCAGGACTTGCTATCGATCGTACAATAGATTGTCGGTAAATGAGATCACTAACTGTAAAGTCACGTTTAATAATATGTATACACGCAACAACTTTAAAAGTGATTTTCACCTAAAGTATTGATTAAAGGTTTTACGTTTTCACGAACATGGAATTTTGGAAGCCATACTATTACGAAATAGGTCTTATCTCAACGTAGAAACATTAAGTTCACGAGCAAATCACTTTTCAGTTTTGCTAAGTGTATACATATTATTAGACGTAACTGTACAAACTGCCGCGCGGCAAGAAATATCTCTCTCCTCACTCACTTAGTGCTACACACTAACAAATAACTAATTTCTAATTGTTAGCTCTCCTCACTTTCTGCTTATTATGTTCTTCCAGTTTGTATATTATACTCTTCCCAGACGTCGAACGGAATTCTTCCACTTATAAACATAGGTCTAAAATCATAATTACCTTAACCTCTTTAGGGGTGCGTCCAGGCCGGCCAGGTTTAGGCACGTAGTCTGATGTTGTGGATGTGTTCGTGTTGTCTTCGGAGCCCATCGCCGGGGTCCCGCTGCTTAGGTGCGGATTCGTCTCGCAGAACAGCCGCCATTTTGCTGCTACTAACATCATCAGTTTTGATACGGGAACCTGATGGTGGAAGAAAAATTACTATAGTCAAGTTCATGTTAAACTTGAAAAGAACGAAAGTTCTAAGTGAAAAACTTGAGTTGATGTAACGAGAATAATATCTAAAATTCTGTGTTGGAATAGAGATCCTAATTAAAAGAAAATATAGTTATTGATATAGACGCTTATGGAAGTAGATACTTATTTCAGGCAAGATGTTTACATTCTATGCATTACATATTCTGGAATTCTTCATAAATTAATCACAAAGCTTTTTCGTATTGAGGGCCGATGAAAACACGGCTATTAGAATGAGGAAGTTCCTAGTTATTCCATCTATTACTGGGATGTAATTTGCTAGGAGGAAAAAATAAACAGGCAATAGTGATTTCTATCCTACATACTTTAAGTTAATCTTCTAATATATAAAATTCTCGTGTTGCGGTATTTGTTACCAAACTCCTCCGAAACGACTGAACCGATTTTTATGTAATTTTTTGTGCATATCGGGAAGGTCTGAGAATCTGCCAACATCTATTTTTCATACCCCTAAAACTCATCAAAATTTCCACGCGAGCGAAGTCGTGGGCAGCAGCTAGTTGCTATATAAAAATGCTAATACGACAAGAAAACATAATTTACGATCAACTTGTAAGCATACTTAAGCATTTAATAAGTAAAGAACAAATTATTCGTCACTTCCTAATACTACAAATACACACATCAAAAGTGTCTAGGGATCAAGCATTTTTATGCGGATTTCTTGAGATTGAGATGTGGCTTTGTAATAAATTTATGATTTTATAAATTTATATGGATCCTTTTTGGTGCATTTCATAATTTGAATCAGGAACTGTGAATCAAATTCGAGTAAAAGATGAAAATCAGCTGTCAATATTTTCCCTATAAAAACATACAACGCATTGAAGACATTATTAGTGCTACTGTTTCCCTACTACTGATTAAAACCAACGTTATTATGGAGCGGCGACGTCATTTAAGCAGGGAAGAAATGCTCAGAGCCGTGGGAATGATAGAAGCTGGTTCCCGGCAACGTACTGTGGCTTTAGCTCTGAATACAAGTCAGAGTGTTATCAGTCGACTTTGGACACGTTACCGAAGCACTGGTACCGTGGCTGAGCGCCATGGAGGACGGTATCGCTGCACCACACGGAGACAAGACCGATACATTCAAATCTTAACTCGAAGAGCTCCAACAATAACCGCCATGATGTTAGCCGTGAGGCTTCATCACTCTTCAGGGAACTTAATTAGCGACCAAACAGTCAGAAACCGCTTGCATGAAGTGAACCTTCATTCCCGAAGACCGCTACGGGTACCACCTATAGCAATGCACAATCGTAGGATTCGATATCAATGGGCTCTTGAACACAGAAATTGGGCAGAAGAACAATGGCGTTTCGTGTGCTTTTCTGATGAGTCTCGTTTTGGTATGAGACCGGATACAAGACGTATACGACACTGGAGAACCCCAGCCCCCCTAGCATGACCGTTCTATCTCTATTCTACCAAGAAACGACAAGAAATCTTTTCTTTACAACTTGTCATTTCTTCTGCCCGAGCATGGCGCGCACCGTCGACTCGCGTTTCTACGAAGACATAGACAGAAATTCTTTCCATAGCAACGTCCCCGTTGCTATGGAAAGTTAAAAGGTTACGTTTAGTTAACAAAAAAAAGTTGCCAATTGCACGAGTTTTTCATATTTCGTGGGCGGGATGGTGTTGCTGCATCCTGCAACCAGGCCTGGATCTTTTTCGCGAAATTAAACCTAAATATTTTACATAACATTTCAACCTTTTGAACGTAACTCAACGCAACCACGAAACGTATTTCTCGTATTTAGTTTTTATTAAGACTAGTTTGACATTTGTCAGAAGTAATGTTTCTACCCCCAAATGTCAAAAGAAGAGAAAATATGGTCGTCATGCTCGACGTTGTAGACTTGTGTCGACTGAAGAAAAGAAACATTTCTTTTCTACATTCTTAATATCGCCATGCTCGGGAAGATAGAAATATCTGTCAAATTGTCGATTCTTCCGTAGACATAGCTCGTTTCTACGGCGGTCATGCTAGGCCGGCTGGACGCCAACAGCGATTAAAATCCTGCCAGGAAGTCCATCCTTATAGTGGTGGAACCATCATGGTATGGGCGGGTATTTGGATCGGCGGAAGAACTGAGTTGATTTGGATCAGAGGCAACCTCAACGCTCAAATTTATGCTGAGACGATTGTATCAGACGTCATCGTTCCTCTACAAGTGCAAATCGGTCCCTTATTTCAGTTAATGCATGATAATGCACGACCGCACACCGCAAGAGTTGTAAGACAGACTCTCGCCGCAGCTAACATCAATGTCCTGCCCTGGCCTGCTCAGTCGCCAGACTTGAACCCGATTGAGCATGCATGGGATATGCTACAGAGAAGAGCTCTGCCGAATATGGAGGGTATCCAGTCGCAAGAAGACCTTTTTTTGTTGTTGCAACGAACATGGGCGGCCATTCCACAGCGTGATTTGGATGAACTCATTTTGAGTATGCCAAACCGATGTTCTTGTGTTGTTAGTGTTCGCGGTAGAAACACGGATTATTAATTGTTTAAGTTACCCAATAAAATTTTAAAGAAAACTGTTATTTCAGTCTTTTTTTCGAACTTTAATGTTAGTGGTTCAAATGCCAAAAATCCCTTTATTAGAAAATGGCAAATTTCTTTATTAATGCAAAGGTGACTTGGTTTATCGTTACTGTGACAAACGAAAACACTTTATTTGATGAATCCTTAAAGAAAATTTTAATTAATATCAATCAGGAGAAAAGTTATTGCAAAAATATATGTTGATCCCTAGACACTTTTGATGTGTGTACATAGTCCTTATTTACAGCAAATTAAAATAATCTTATAATAAAAACAAAAGATGAGCATTGAAAGTTTTGATCATCTAAATTAAGTTATTGCATTAGTTCAATTTTTACATACAACAGGCGCTCAATCCAATATTTATACATAAAAAGGGTTTCAACAAACAGTTTCCATTTCTGTCTGAATCTGTACTAACCTTTGGGTTCTCTTTAACGAGTAGTGGTCGCACATGTTGCTGGAACAGCTTGTACGAAGTCAAGTTCTCTAAGTCGGCGTCTGAATACTGTATATCCACGTCCGTGAGTCCGAATGACGTGCACACTTCTTCTACTGTCGGCATGCCTACTGTGGAAATATTGGAAATTTAGAATCGGTTCGCAATAGAGAGCTTCGGTTTTAGTGGGAATAGTTGCGTATGTTTTTAACATAGTTTTTTTTTTAGCCTATTTTGCCCCACTGCTGGGCATAGGCCTCCCCCTAGCCTTCCAATCTTCTCTCCGTGCGGTTTCTCCGGCCAATCTCTCACAAAAGCCTCTAAATCGTCACCACGCCAACGTTTTCTAGGCCACCCTAGGCGACGACGCCGAAAGTAGTAATAAATGTATGCAGAAATTACATAAAATTAAGCATAGTCTGTAAAAACATCTAGTGGACATCATCTTCATCAACATTGTGACAAGAATAACGGCAGGACGCCCTTATCATAAATCATTTATGGTCTGCGCAGCATGTTTTTTTCCATACTTCTCTATGACATATCATTTCGATTGTCTCGCAAGTGGAAGAGCCGAGAATTTATTTTTTACATCATTATAACGTGCACAAAAACCAGGCCGCTTTAAGGCTATCGAAAAAAAGGCTTCAGAACCAGAGCATTTGAGAGACGTTGAGAATTAGTTAATGGCTATGCATACTTATGGCAGCATTTGCATTTTACAATGCAACATTGCATACAAATATACAGTCAATCTTAGTGCGCAATTTATTGAGAGAGATTGACAATACTTTTGACAAAAGTTTTCGCTGCAATGCGAATCTTCGGAAAGTCCTATGAGGAATACCTAGCGACTCCTACTGGCGGTACTTCAATCCTACCGGTCAGATTGAGACAAATATTCACACGATTAAAAAAATAAGGGCAGATCGATCAAAATAGTTATCCAATCCTAACTTTTCATAATGAGGACATTATAAGAAAAATCAAAAACCCAATCAAGACACTACCAACATGATAACAAAACATGCACAAATTATAGACACAGACGCAATAACGATCTTGATACATGAAGCAAGGTCATTATAAACTTGAAGAGGTCATTGCACTGCGCGTCGCTAGACTTCGATCAGAATACATCTAGGAGATAATTATTCCCTCCATAATTTGTGTGTGCATGTCCTGCATCTTATAGTACTTTAGAAGTTCTAAATAACTGCATTCTAAAGTAAATGTTTGTTAATATTCTTCCAAAGACTCGCGTGATTAATATGCGTGACGCGTTTCTTGTTACGTAACTAATCAAGTACTTGAAATACGAATGCGTAAAATAATATCAGTAAATGAATGTATCTATTTATATTGCAATGTTGGTGTTCCATGTTGAGCAAAAGCCTTTCAGTATAACTTTTACATGTCTGTTATTATATTTATTATATTACCCTTTTTAGAATAACCTTTAAAAGTATTTTGTTTATGAAAATGTGAGCTGGAATGAAATTTGGGTTTAACCCAAACAATATTATCCTGTTCAAAATCATGCATTATATAACATAATAACAGCCTAGGGACTAAATTCCCATTAAATTAAAGTTAGATTGCTGTGCAACAACAAAATGTCATATCATTTATCAAACTCAACATAACAGGAATAAAAGTAAAACCTGATGCCCAGCAATGGGATAAAACTGGAGCAACCACTGCATACAGGTCTAACAAAACAGTTACTGTATATATAACACATTAAATCCTCCTGAGCCAAAATTGGATAAAAGCAGTTACAAGTACTATATCTTAGAAACATTAACTATTTAATTCTACTGAGTAAACTTAACCGGTCGCATACTAAAACCTGGAAAAACCCAGGTTTTAATCTGGGACTGAAACAGGTTCAGCATGCCCTAATCACCCAGATTTTACTACTGGGTCACAGTGTTAAACCATTCAGTAGTATGAAGAGCCTAGTATAGAGAACTCTACATTATTACAACAAGTAATAAAACAGATAAATAATACTTACTGGACCCTGAATCAGAAACTGACGGTGTGACAGATGTATTGTGTTTACTTCCTCTGCCTTTTCTAGATTTCTTTGTGGATGACATAGCGCTGAGTGCATAGTCACTGTCACCTTCCGCCTCAATTTCAACTCCACCCCCAGCTCCACCAAACTCTTCATCCTGAGTATGAAAAGCCATTTAGAACTATTGTATATTGGTGCAAACTTCATCATCATCTGCCTTGCCTTTTCCCAAAATATTTTGGGGTCAGCTCCCAGTGTAACCAAATGCAGCTGAGTACCAGTATTTTACATGAAGCGCCTGCCTATCTGACCTCCACAACCAAGTAACTGGTTAATACAATACCACTTGGTAAGTCTGGATGTCGGACTTTTGGCTGCTGACTACTCATAACGACTGTCAAAGATCTACAAGTGACAGCGGGACCAATGGCTTAATGTGCTTTCCGAGGCACGGAGGAAACTCGGTATGTAATTATGGCCAACCATCCACGGACAAACCTCAGCAAGCACGGCTTAACCTTAAAGATCGACCCGTGCGGCTGTTATTATTTAGCCACAAGCTCCTCTGGTGAAATCTGAAAGCTTTTATTTCAAATTGATGGTCCCTACATACAAAGCAACATGTCTAAACACATGGTTTAAAGGAGAGTGTTATCAGCGCGTATGTGTTACGCTAATATAAACTGTCTATTTCGAGTATTTAATTACATTAATAAAAATATATCATTATTTCATAAAGATCATTTTAGAATTGTTTGAATCTTTATAATGCTCTCGTAAACCATGCCACTTTATATCTAGGAACCTTCAAATTAACCTGTTACAGGCAAGATATATGTTAATAGGTTGTGTTGAAAACTGTTGATACTAATTCAAATTCCGTGCTTTATATTACTTGGCTGAGAGTCGGGACTGCAAACATCAAAGTTCATAGAAAAGTTTCAGCAGAAGTGTAAAGTGCAGTGCTTTTCTAGTAATAGCTCATATCCCTTTGTGTTATAAATGATTGTAAATAAATATTACCTACTTTTAATTTGTTTACTTAGTAAGGTGTTAATTCGACTTTAAGATAACTAATCAAATAAGTTTTTGTTTGTTTTGGTAAGGTTAAAGTACTGTGGGAACTTTCTATCAATAAAGATTAAACAGTTTTTTATACTTGAAAAGACTAATATGTCTAAGACAAACATAATATAATGAAATTTCATAAATTTCGTAAAAAAATATGAGTAATTATTAGATCAAGATCTTTTATCATATTTGATCTAAGTTTCTTTCAAATGAAAAGAAATATAATAAAATTTATCACCACATTTTACAGTATCAGCACTGATTAAAACGTAAATACAATAAGACTCAATCTCCAGGTATTTTAATACTTGATAATTTATCTTGATGTTATATTAAAACAAATATATTTTGAAGTACAATAAGTGTATAAAATGCTAGGTAAGCTGTATGCTGTAATTAGATCACTGGTGACATCAAATATTTAGACAATTCATGCGAGTTTTCAATAACAATCTCAGTGATGTAATCAATAGAAAAGATTTTATAATAATGAAAGAGAAGTTATTAATTATCTGTTTGACTTTCTCTTTGTTTTTTTGAGAGTATTTCTAGTAGAATGGAAGAAAGTTGCTGCAGCTTCCATTTTTTTGATAAAACTATTTTATCATTATAAAATAAGACTCGTGGTTGTGACATGTAAAAATATAATTTTATTAATAACAGCGGTTGCTAAGCAATACATCAGTATATGTTTTTAAAAGGTTATCAAAACTAATAAGGTTGTAGTATAACATACTCCTTAACATCCTCCCTTTTTGGCAACCCTATTACTGTATCAAGCCAATTTGTTTTGCGATTGATACAATCCGTGGCTTATGTAATGCTTTAGTCAGTAAATCCGCTAGTTGGAACTCGCTGGGAACGTATTCTACACGTATTTCTTCATTAGCAACGAGTTCTCTGACATAGAAATGTCTAATAGCAATATGCTTGGTTCTTCTGTGGAGTTCTGGATTGTGTGAGATCTTTATGGCTGCATCATTATCAACCTTTAGCTTAGGTATTTCTTTTAATTTAGATATTTCACCAAAGAGTCTTTTGATCCAGACAATCTCTCTAGACGCTTCACTGGCAGCAACCAATTCGGCTTCAGTGCTTGATATCGCAACACATGTTTGTCGTCGACTTGTCCAAGATATTGCTCCTCCAGAGTATAAGCATAATATGCCTGATGTCGAACGTCCGGTACTTTGGTCTCCACCGTGGTCAGAATCACTGTAACATTCTAGAATTCCAGCATTGCAGCTCTTTTTAAAAACTATTCCATAGTTAGAAGTTCCTTTGATGTATCTAAGGATACGTTTCAGCCTCTGGATGTCTTCTTTAGAAGGGTTTTCTAGACTCCGGGATATAACGCTTACAGCATATGCTAAGTCCGGTCTGGTTCCAACGGTCAGATATGCTAGTGCTCCCACAGTTTCTCTATACGGAAATAAAGCAGGGTCTACCACTTCTTTATCCAGATCTGGCAGTCCATCTTTTTGTATAGGAGTGGTAACAGGTTTGCAATCACTCATACCAAAGCGATCTAAAACTTTCTGAGCATAGTACTTTTGCGACACTTTTATATTTCCGTCATGGTCCTCTATTTCTAATCCTAGAAAATAGGATGCATCTTTTATCGTGATTTTAAATCTTCTCTTCAATTCTCTCATTAACTTTTCAGAATCTTCCTGATTTGTTGCAGCGACCAAGCCGTCATCTACATAGAGAGCAAGAATAATTTTATTACTCGCACGGTTTCTTATAAACAAGCAGGGGTCGGTATCGCATTGTTTAAATCCAATGGTTTTTAAATAATCCACCATACATTTATTCCAACACCGAGGTGCTTGCTTGAGACCATACAAGCTTTTCTTGAGTTTACAGACCTTGTTAGATCCATCAGAGTAGCCATCAGGTTGATTCATATATATTTCTTCACTTAGTGAACCATAGAGAAAAGCAGTTGATACATCAAACTGTGTGAGTTTTAGGCCTTCATTTGCAGCAACGCTTAAGACTGATCTTACTGTCGACATCTTAGCAACTGGGCTGAAAGTCTCATCATAGTCAATGCCTTTTTTCTGTGTATATCCTCTAGCAACTAGTCTTGCTTTGAATTTATCTAGAGAGCCATCGGCATTGGTTTTGATCTTATATATCCATTTACAGGATATAGGCTTCCTGTCTCTCGGAAGATCCACCATTATCCAGGTTTTGTTTTCCTTTAAAGACTTCACCTCACTTTCCATTGCTTTGACCCACTGATCTTTATGCGTACTAGTCATTGCTTCTTTGTAGGTTTTAGGTTCATTGATCCGATTAAAAATTTCATCTGACATCATGACATAATCTCCGAATCTAATAGGTGGTCGTATTTGACTTCTATCTCTTAGAGTCATTCTAGTGGCTATCTCAGCTATATCATCTGAGATTCTTGGTCGTTCAGTATCATCACCATCTTCTAAGGCGTCTTCATAAGGAGGTGATCCTGGCATTGATGCTTCTGAAGACGTTTGTAATGGTTCAGTAGAGTCATCTTGGCTTTCTATTTCCTGACTCACAACCAAATCCGGCGATGTGGGGGGCAAAGTCAAACTAAGCTCATCAGAGCTACTTGCAGCGCGATCCAAGCTATTTTCGACACGATCATCCTCCCTTGCATCACACATCGGTGGTACTGAAAGTGGAAAGTGTATTTCGACTGAAGGCTGTTCTTCCGAATCATTTTGACCAAATGGAGTCAATACTGATTCATTAAATGTAACGTCTCTTGACCTTATGAGTTTACCTTGTTTATTCAGTAAGCGATAGCCTTCATCACCCTCATAACCAATAAGAATGCATTTCTCAGCCTTTTTAGATAGCTTTTTCCTTTTTTGTTGAGGAATATGAGCATAACATTCACATCCAATTATTTTTAGGTGACTGATTGCTGGCTTCTTCTTAAACCACAATTCAAATGGTGATTTTCCATTTTCTGAAGTTGGACCAGTTCTGTTTAACACATACGCAGCCGTATTTATCAATTCAGCCCATGTAGCAAACGGTAGTTCTTCGTGAGCATGCATCATTGTACGAGCGGCTTCAACTAAAGTTCTATTCTCACGTTCACTAAGACCATTTTGTTGAGGTGTATAGGGCATCGTGAGCCTTTGTCTAATTCCAGCTTCTTGTAGAATGCACCTGACGTTCTGATTATCAAATTCACCTCCGTTATCGCTAAGAAATTCTTTAACAGAGTATCCTGCTGCTTTACATTCTTGTAACATTTGTCGGAGTTTCAGGTAAACTTCCGATTTTTGTCGAACAAAATAAATGTGTCTGTACTTGCTGTAGTCATCTTTGAATAAAACGAAGTAGCGAAATTTGTTAAAAGAAGGAGGGAATGGACCACATACATCAGCGTGTAAAATTTCTCCAGGTAATTTAGCTCGTACTCTTGTTCCGAAAGACTGTCTGTGTGTTTTACCATAAATACAGCCAGTACATAATTCTGAATCTAGTCGAACTTTAATTCCTAGTTCTCGTTCTATAACACCTTTAACATGTTTTTTATTCTGATGGGCTAACCTTTCGTGATACAGTTGTAATATGTTTTCTGTTGACAAAATGTTTACATTAGGTATTGACTTTATAACAGTCTCTACATTGAGCTTGTATAAGCCACCATTCTTGATCCTTTTGCCAGTCAGTCTAACTTTTCCATCAACTTTCAGCGAGCAGTGTTCCCTTTCAGACATGAAAACACTTTTATTTAGTCTGTCTTGAGTGGCCAGTACAGAGAATAGGTTTCGCATAATAGCAGGTACATACCAAACATCACAGAGTGTCACTCTGGATTCCTTGCCATTAATAACTGTTTTCAAGTCAACAGTACCTTTGCCAATTGCTTTGACAGTAGCTCCATTAGCAGTAATCACTTGACGATTATCTTCAAAATGCTGTAAACTAGAAAAATAGTCGTTCCGGCAGGTGACATGATTAGTTGCACCATTGTCGACGAACCAACTCGATGTATCATAGTTTTTATGCATTGAATTTACATCTGTATTTACTTGCATGAGCATTATGTTCAAATTTGTCGGGGTCTGTTTACTATCAGGCTTGGCTGGTTTACCGTCTGCTTTCCATTTCCGACATTGCCTAACTTTGTGACCGACTTTTCCACAATATCCACATTTCTTCTTTGCTTTATTATAATTCTGTAAGGCTAGAGCTTCTGCAAGACCTTCATTTTTGAAAGAGATAGAACGCTCATAGGCACAGAGTTGTGTAGTCAGATTTTCTATTGTTTTATCTGTCTTTGACATCAACATCCAGCTTGATTTGAATGAAAAATATGGTTCAGGTAAAGTATCCAGAATTTTGCAGATTAATAGGATATCTGGTAATTCAGACTTATCTATCTTCATTAATTCATTTATCAAATCTGACCAAATCGTTTTTATTTTGGAGATATGAGTTGTGATGTCGTGTGACGGATCTTTTGAATAGCTGAAAAACCTCATACATAGATCGTAACTTTTATCTTCAGACGTGCCATCGAACAAACGATGTAGTTCGTCCCAAACTTCTTTAGATGAGTTAAAACGCATGATTTTCTGAAGAGTTTCATCTGACATATTTGTGGTAAGCAGAAGTAATGCTGAACTATCATTTTTATTATATTTTTCGAGAGCAGTATTATATCTAGAAATTTCGTCGACATTGTTGGTACTAGGTTTCACGGGTTTTATTAGAGCACCATTTACCGCATCCAATCCACCGGGCATACCTCTTAGTAGCAATGTCGCTTTAAATTTCCAAGTTGACCAGTTCTTCACACCCTCCAGGTGACCAATGTCAATTTTACAACTTGGTGATTGCATTATTAATATTTGTCTTCCCGGGTTGTTTTAAACTTGGTATATCACTTCTCTAGTTACTTTCACTTGTAACCACGCTCTGCTACCATGATAAAACTATTTTATCATTATAAAATAAGACTCGTGGTTGTGACATGTAAAAATATAATTTTATTAATAACAGCGGTTGCTAAGCAATACATCAGTATATGTTTTTAAAAGGTTATCAAAACTAATAAGGTTGTAGTATAACATACTCCTTAACATTTTTTTGCAACATGCTTTCAAGATTGGGACCCTCAGTGTTAGAAAAGTAACAAAAAAAACTAAATAAATACTTTTTCAACTAACCTCTTCACTCTCATTCTTACGCTTCTTCTTTTTCTTTCTGCCCTTCTTCTCTTCTCCACGGGCTTTCCTTTTCTTACCCTTTTTCTTTTTTCTACCATCTTCTGGTGAGTAGTCTTCATCTTCCTAACAATATCAATCATGGATGATGAGTTAACTTCCAAATAACCATCACAAATAGCAGTAAGTACATCAAATGTTTACAAATACTATCATTCACTGTGGAATAATACTAAAAACATGAATGAATGTAATATTTTTCAATTACCTTGGGAGGTGCTTCATCACTCTCTCCTGAGTTCTCGTTCTGACCCTCACCTTCCTCCACGTCCTCGTCGCCTGCAAGTTCACAAGAAACTGGTCAAACCAGTCCACCACTCCACCCTCTTACCAACACTCTAGCTAAACCTTTACGATACTGCATTTCGCCACATGAGCACACTCCTCACGCTAAGGTCACTAATCCCTTTGTTTGGCGGCGTCCATTTTGTTAAGTAGTAATGAGGGGATATCGCATGTTCTTTTCTGTCACAAACTGCCACTTAAAAATATTTACAACCACAAAATAACAAATACAACATTAAGTCACTGAAAAACCACTTCTTTGATAACACATCACTCTGTTTAGACTACATAAGTGGCAAAAACTAAATCACGGAACCCAAAATTTTCTAAATTTTTAATTGCTTATACCGCAAGTAAACACATGATACCGCTATTCGCGGCTTACCTATGACATGCTAGCTAAATTCATCGTTTACCTGCGAAAGAACCGTCTACTTCATCATCCGATGCCATTTAGATCACTAATCAACACAACCTGCAATAAGATTAAAGATTTTGGTCTAGAAAAGATAAAGGACGCGCAGTTTTTGCGACAAATGGTAATTAATTCAGAAATTGATGCCGCCGTCACTACACGGCAATCTAGCGAGAATTGTTGTCTCGCTCGCACACATTCAAAAAGATGGGAAAAAAGAAATTATCGGGTGGCCGTTTTGTAATGAAAAATTCTACTATGTCAAAATGAAATCTACCAATGCATAATGACATTTGGTTATTTCGTGACACGTGCTTCTGGAAGATCCAGTCCTGCATAGCTATTCACAAACAATCGAATCGAAACCGAATGAATCATAGACACTGAACGGTTATAACCGAACTGCGACCGAACGGTTATCAAACGCCACCGAACGGTTATCAAAACGCTATTCACAGATCCGAGCGGTAAGGTTTTTTTTTTAAAATATTTGAAATATTGACAATTATGTTTAAGGGGATCGTTACAAAATGGTAGGAAATAGAAATTGGTGGTAGAAAAGCTTAAAGTGGCAAATATATTATTTTTACTATGGATTTTGTTATGTACGGCTACAGAATCTACATTTAGTAATCATATATAAAATAAAACAGCAAACACTGATTGTTTTATTAAATTAGTTTACCAGATTTTTATCAAACTTGCTTTGTAAATGAGATTTAATGTCAAACTGGCAATTTCAATGATAACCTCAAACTCAAAAGTTTTCAAAAGTGTTTTGTGCGAAACTCGGGTTTAATTTAACACATATTCAAACAATAATGGTGTAAGTATTTTACTAGTATATAAAACATCATCCTTTTTCTTACTTATCATTTATATATTACAAAACATAATTGACATTACATATTTTCAGAAAAGGGTCTTTGGAGCAAAGAAACATAATGTTTGCGTTCACGCAGGGGCATGAGGACTTGCCCGGGGCCGAGTCTCAGGTCAGGATGCGACCTGTGTCAAAAAAATATGTAACAGAAGAGCCCCAACAGTCAAGAAGCCGCCCAGACCCGCTTCATGCTATACTCGCACGGCACGCAGCGGCAATTGAAGATGTGGCAACTGGAATGCATAGCATCGAAGCTATCCTTCACCAAATTGTAGCCTGAAATTTGTTTGCCTCTGGAGGAAGGATACGGTATGGAAATAAATGATACACAAGAAATTATTAAAATAATCTATTTATTAAATTGGCCCTAAATTGAAGTCCTCTAGGTACTATAGCCATCTTGCTCAATTCCTGAATCCGTGATGTTTCTGTAGGGGGTTGGTTCTCCAATTCAATTTCTTAGTGTTTAGGCAAGCGGCCCCATATACATGTAATGCAGAACTGCAAATGCCTTGGTGATGCATCCTACTTTATTTGGGCTGTATTCAAGCACCTAAAGCACCCTATCTACACCTTGAAGTAACTCTTGATGCATGATCTTATGTATGTTTTGCAGTTCTGTGTACCATGCTTCCGAGCAATTAGGCTCAGCATTAAGAAACGGGGTAAGAATCCAAAGCTCCAGAATCACCTGGAAACATTAAATTTTAATTAAGTATTTATTTTTTAACATGAACGTTTATCATAATTGTTACAGTTACTGACCTAGAAGCCAGAAAGATGTAGCAGCAGAACATGTGTCCCATCCACATATCCTAAAACACCACGGAACCCGAACCTGCTGTATTTTCTGAAAATAAACATTTAATTGTACAATAAATAGATGTTTTCGTCTTATATACTATAATTTATTGTAACAGCTCATAGACAATTTCTTAGTTAAGTTCTTGTATCTTTTAAATTATGGTGACTTTAGTTATAAAGAAACAAATATGTGATCTTCTAAAGTAGTATTTCCTGTTGACTTTGTTTTGTATTGCACTATTCCAATAAATTGTCCTAATGTAAAAGAAAGTGTTTTATTTTTAACTGTGTTATGTGTGTATTAGTAAAACATTCTGTGATTTTTGTAATCTAAATAAAGAATACTTCTTACTTTTGTAAAATTTGTTGCCTTTCATTTACTTGGCAAGGGAATTGAACGCACTGTTTGAGTGCAGTATTTAGTGCCATCGTGGTCTCCGTCATGGCCCTGGAAACAGATGCCTGGTTCTAGCTAACAAAGGTATTGCTCCTGTCAGTTTTCTGGCAACTGCTTTGGCCATAAAAGTGTAGGCAGCTAACACCTAAAATAAAAGAGTGTAAATAAATATGCATGTCAGATGACTGCATTGGATTCACGTTTTATTATATGTATACAAGGGATTGAATGTTTACCTAAACCCAGGCAGGGTCTAGCTAAACCTTAACCACACTAAGGCAGTACTACATAGAGGTAGGGTTATAGGGATGAGTTTATCAGTAACAGTATAGTTTGTTCCTGATTGCAGGCTATAATAACAAATTTTAATGTGAGTAAATAATGACACCTCGTTGTATAGTTTCTCTACCGTGCTGTTATTGTTATGACTTTCATTATTTACTATTACTTACTTTGAGTTCAATGGGGATTGCGGCTGATGAATCAACGCTTGGGAAATAGGGCTTTATTTCTACAATTCGGCTAAGGACCATGTCAGGCGATAGCCTGTACACGGACTGGAAGCGCGGGTCAGCAAATGGATCCATCATGTCTCGTATTCTTCGATGAAGAGATAATGTCTCCAGCCTCTGTCCTTCTGCGGCACGCTCACGGTCTCAGGATCGCACAATCACGAACTTCATCCACCCAAATAATTAAAATCAAACCCAAGAACAAATTTTTATGTAACGTACGTATATCACGACTTAAACTGGTGTAAATCTTTATGCAATAGTCAAAAGAATAGTTTAACCATCTATACAATATGTACACATACTTCAGACACTACTTATATTAGGATAAAGTGCTTTTAACTTTCATTCGACTTTACTCTCTACTGCTAATAGCTGTCGGTCAATTGATGTCTTCATAACCGAATCACAATCGATGGAAAATGTCAAAATTGGTCAAAATCGATCGACATCGGTTGTGTGAATAGCGTTTGGTGGACTTGATCGATTGCACGGTCACTCGATTAGATTAGTTGTCCAATCGATTGGTTGTGAATAGCTATGCTGGGTTATTTTTTCAATACATTAGGAGTAAAAAAACACTACTTAAATCAATTTTATTACTACGCAAATCTGGTGTTAAAATCAAGATGGACGAATTTTACGAAATATTACTATTTTTCAGGACGACTGTTTAACATTTTTTAGGGTTTAGTTCGTCCATATCCACAAATTATATTGAAACTAATAATAAAAAAACGCCCAAGTGACTGTCAAAACACGCTGAAGGATTCCGCATTAAAGATGAATGATTAACATAACGCACTTGGCTGGTTTTTGTGTCAATTATTTTGCCACAGTTAATTTTTGGTTAATTTTATTTCCAAGTAATACTTAATTTTTGGGCCAAGACTACTATGTGTTATTTGGCAGACCTCACTTTCAACAATTTTCAATGGTCAGAAAGAGTGTGTGAATCAGAAATGCGGATTGACCAATTTGAAATGCAGAAGAGAAAAATGAGAAATGATAATAAAAGTGACTGAGAGTAGGTATCCTATTACCTTCCTTCTTTTATATTTCTCTTGTATAACACTTGCAATTTTGTTCCGGAAATGATCTGTCAATTCTGTCATGAATTGGAGCTAGTTTATATTGTCAGGAGTAGAAGATACTCCTCCTTGAAAAGACTTTAGATCTTAGTCCTTGGTCTACAGGAAGTTCATTGACACAGCTTTTTAGTTCCCATCAATATGGTTGAGTTGAATGATGGCTGATACATGCGTAATGTTCGTGAAGGGCGCTGTCAGTTGTGACTGGTCATCTCTTAGCTGCCACGGTATATTTTAATTACTTTATTTATGAATTATTGATTTAATCTTTTACTCTGGACGCTCTTAACTTGCACGTATTTCTACATCATTCTCACATATTTGTGATTCTCAACATAAATGTACAGTCTCTGACTTTAATTGATGAGCCACTTGCTACGTTTCGTATTTTAGCCGTGTAATGCAAATCGGGTTAAGTTGGCTATATTCGTACATAGTACAGAGAGACTACCCAAAGTCAACCAATTGCAAGTCTAGCAACCGTTACCTAGCGACAATTTGTTTTAGCGTAGCCATAGTAACGCTTAGCGCACGGAGATATTATGATTGGTAATTTTGACATCGGAAAAACTCGCACCTACGATTTTATCCGAACGCGTGGCATCCAAGATGACGTTCATGACAATTATTCGATTCACCAAAATTCAGAATAATCGTCTCTGTCATCGACATTTCAACTGTCTGAAAACCAATCGAAGGCTTTCAGAAATAAAGAGTATTTAATGAGCTCTAGGTCAAAGAAGGTCAGTAAGAAATAGATTGGATAAACGTTCGTAACATTTTATGGATTTTTCATTGACAACTTATTAGTCTTTCTCCAACCTCTATTGATAAGACTTTTTCTGATTATTAGTAGTATGTCATCTTGTTTACGAGCATGCGGTTTGAGTTCGGGTTTAATCGTGTAATTTCGTGAATGGATAAAACATAAAAATTGGAAAGTTTAAAAGTGGCTCATCAATTAAAGTCCGTGACTGTACATCATTCATGTTTAAGAACACTAAGATTTTGTAACAATATTTTCATTTAAAAGAGTGCCCATGGTGTTTCTTGCCCATTCTTCTCCATAGAAATCTACGCTTTGGAATGCACAACTACAGTACTTTCACAAATTATTATGTCATGTGACGGGGACTGTAGCTTGGTGTTTTTTAGTTTTTTGACTTTCAATAGTGCCTGTAATGGTTTATTTGAAATAAATGCTTTGAGTTTGAGCTCAAAGATCCTCTAATCAGAAAAGGGTATGTTTTGATGAGGAATGTTTTTTAGAGGTGAAACCACATGCTTATCTGCAACATTAAGGCCTTGCCATTGAGGCACGGAAAAGTCCATAATCATATCTCTATACTGCTCACCGTTGACAGTAATAGTCTGACCATCATCATTATTGAACCTTTTACGAAATCAGAAAAAATTGAGCACTTGAACTCTAACATGCAACGCATTTTTGCTGAAATACAGTCTGGACCTCCTGTTTCTGCATTTGATCTGTATTTTATTTCAATTAAAGTTCTCCAGAGCAAAAAAAAAGTTGACTTTCACGGGACACCCGGCAGATGTAAAACATCTATATTTTTAATAGAATTCGTCATTAATAAAAACCTATAACGAAATATGTAGTAAAAGAAAGAAAAAAAAAAACTTTGCAAAAACAAAACAAGATTAACAATGAAGCCAAAACATTATATTTTAATAGAAAAAGTTTGATTTTACGTTTCATATAGGTCCCCACCTATATGACAACACGTAACAGCATTTCCCGTCACGGCATACCAGTTGATTTTACTGCCTAGTGACGCATTTAGATGTTTTGCATCAAAAAACCCTTTATTTCTGTATGAACAGTCACTAGAAAACCTAACTTATCTGAAGTTGTTTGGCACCCCGCCAAAAATAGGAGCTCGCTTCGCTCGCTCTTGTATCTTACAAGGCGCCCAATAATCTCAAGTGCCCAGAGCCTCGAACTGGTACATTTCCACCTGATTGGACTCGTCATGACGGTTGGAGTAAGTTATAATTAAGCGATTGTTACACTCCCGCGCTCCGACACGAAGCGCGGGGCCGCAGATTTTAAATTGTATTGTAGGCAAGTATCTCAATTTGTATACAAATGAAAACACGTGATTTTTATGTTTAAAACTGCGGCCCCGCGCTACTCGACGGAGCGCGGTGCAGTGGGATAATCGCCTTAGAATAATCTTTCGTTCTCGTAGAACAATGGACTAGCCGGTCACAAATGATTTTACTCATAGTAGTAATTCGCTTCTTCTTGTACATTTTATTTATTATGCCAAAAGAAGCTTGGCAAACACAATATCAAAACTAATCCTTTATGGATGAGTACTATGCCAAATGGTCTTGTAGGAATATAACGACTGAAAATAAGAGACATGAAGATAGCCTCAATTTATCACAAATTGAGGCCATGTTCCTATTTTCTTGTGCTTGACAAGGGTCCGTGATGATCATATTTTTGTAACATAAGGTGACACTCCGAACAAACTATTAAGCAAGTTTACGTTGTGTATCGGTTTAAATATTTTGATTTGATTTGTATAATATTATAATGGTGTTCCGACGCCGTCTGTGACCGTATTGTCAGAGGGGCCTACGGGGCACGATCAATGGTAGAAATCGATTTTCTTAACTCATTGCTAAGATAATTGGCCTCCATACTGTTTTGGCAAACAGTTATACAAAAACAGAACTTACAATGTCTGGTGTCAAACCAGTTTGGCAGAACCTTGCAGTACGATTAATGACAGTGTTGAAAAACCATTAGCATTAAATTCTTATTTTAAACCTACCATTTCAAAAATAAATTATTGAGTGGTAATATTTTTTGTCAAATGAAAACTTTAGAAAACTAAATGTTGCCAGTATATACAATACTAGCGAAGCATTCATTCAAAAAAACAAAAATATTAGATAATAGATGATATTTCCACTTTTGAACGATACCAATGTGTTCTAAAAATAAAATGTTTTAAAATTATTTCTGTTCCGTCGTGGAGGTGTGTGGCTTGGTGTGTGATTGCCATAGAGGAAAAGTTGTAGACACAGCATGGTTGGTTTTCCCTCTGCCCTCAGCCCTAGTATAGTACATTGGCCATTTGGTAAAAATTTAGAAATCTGCGGTCGGCGGAGGGGAGTGGGAGGGGGGTGAGGGGAGGGTGGGGGTATCCCTTCTCCCCTGGTACCACTCCCATTACAAGATAATGCACCGTTCTTGAGAAAACCCAATTATTGTAACCTAACCTCAAAACATTTTATATTCGCCTAAAAAGCATTGTCGACGTAGCCCCGCTACGCGGGGCTCCTATTTCTGCCTGCAGGGTTTACAGTAACCTAACACGAAGGGGATGTCGGGGTCTTAGTTCGCTCGCTCCGCTCGCTCACTAGACCCCGCCATCCCCTTCGAACCTAACCTGTCCGAGTCGGGGTGCCCCAAGTCCAGAGCTCGCTTCGCTCGCTCTTGCATCCTAATTCTCATGGTATCCATAGTAACTTTGCCTTCTGTACACACATACAATCAGTGGGGCAACATTGGGGATTTTTAGGAATAAAGCCACAAGAAAAACACTACGACACACAGGAAACACATTCACGCAACTCGAGGAGAAACTAGAGATGAGTCCGATATCATGTCACATGTAAAAATCATCGATATTTTAAAATCATTTCATCATGCAATGACAAAGACAAAATCATCAATGCTTTTAAATCATTATGGCGCTGCGGTGTGAATTGCGACTTTGCGATGCTGCGCGATCGGCGATACAGAAGTCACAGAACGCACATATTTCGATAAAATGACAATGACCGGCATAGCTATTCACAAACAATCGAATCGAAACCGAATGAATCATAGACACTGAACGGTTATAACCGAACTGCGACCGAACGGTTATCAAAACGCGACCGAACGGTTATCAAAACGCTATTCACAGATCCGAGCGGTAAGGTTTTTTTTTTAAATATTTGAAATATTGACAATTATGTTTAAGGGAATCGATACAAAATGGTAGGAAATAGAAATTGGTGGTAGAAAAGCTTAAAGTGGCAAATATATTATTTTTACTAGGGATTTTGTTATGTACGGCTACAGAATCTACATTTAGTAATCATATATAAAACAAAACAGCAAACACTGATTGTTTTATTAAATAAGTTTACCAGATTTTTATCAAACTTGCTTTGTAAATGAGATTTAATGTCAAACTGGCAATTTCAATGATAACCTCAAACTCAAAAGTTTTCAAAAGTGTTTTGTGCGAAACTCGGGTTTAATTTAACACATATACAAACAATAATGGTGTAAGTATTTTACTAGTATATAAAACATCATCCTTTTTCTTACTTATCATTTACATATTACAAAACCTAATTGACATTACATATTTTCAGAAAAGTGTCTTTGGAGCAAAGAAACATAATGTTTGCGTTCACGCAGGGGCATGAGGACTTGCCCGGGGCCGAGCCGAGGTCAGGATGCGACCTGTGTCAAAAAAATATGTAACAGAAGAGCCCCAACAGTCAAGAAGCCGCCCAGACCCGCTTCATGCTATACTCGCACGGCACGCAGCAGCAATTGAAGATGTGGCAACTGGAATGCATAGCATCGAAGCTATCCTTCACCAAATTGTAGCCTGAAATTTGTTTGCCTCTGGAGGAAGGATAAGGTATGGAAATAAATGATACACAAGTAATTATTAAAATAATCTTTTTATTAAATTGGCCCTAAATTGAAGTCCTCTACTATAGCCATCTTGCTCAATTCCTGAATCCGTGATGTTTCTGTAGGGGGTTGGTTCTCCAATTAAATTTCTTAGTGTTCAGGCAAGCGGCCCCATATATACATGTTATGCAGAACTGCACATGCCTTGGTGATGCATCCTACTTTATTTGGGCTGTATTCAAGCACCTAAAGCACCTTTTCTACACCTTGAAGTAACTCTTGATGCATGATCTTATGTATGTTTTGCAGTTCTGTGTACCATGCTTCCGAGCAATTTGGCTCAGCATTAAGAATCGGGGTAAGAATCCAAAGCTCCAGAATCACCTGGAAACATTAAATTTTTATTAAGTATTTATTTTTTAACATGAATGTTTATCATTATTGTTACAGTTACTGACCTAGAAGCCAGCAAGATGTAGCAGCAGAACATGTGTCCCATCCACATATCCTAAAACACCAGGGAACCCGAATCTGCTGTATTTTCTGAAAATAAACATTTAATTGTACAATAAATAGATGTATTTCGTCTTATATACTATAATTTATGCTCATAGACAATTTCTTAGTTAAATTCTTGTATCTTTTAAATTATGGTGACTTTAGTTATAAAGAAACAAATATGTGACTAATGTTATATTTTTACATTACACTATTGTAATCTTCTTAAGTAGTATTTCCTGTTGACTTTGTTTTGTATTGTACTATTCCAATAAATTGTCCTAATGTAAAAGAAAGTGTTTTATTTTTAACTGTGTTATGTGTGTATTAGTAAAACATTCTGTGATTTTTGTAATCTAAATAAAGAATACTTCTTACTTTTGTAAAATTTGTTGCCTTTCATTTACTTGGCAAGGGAATTGAACGCACTGTTTGAGTGCAGTATTTATTGCCATAGTGGTCTCCGTTATGGCCCTGGAAACAGATGCCTGGTTCAAGCTAACAAAGGCATCGCTCCTGTCAGTTTTCTGGCAACTGCTTTGGCCATAAAAGTGTAGGCAGCTAACACCTGAAATAAAAGAGTGTAAATAAATATGCATGTCAGATGACTGCATTGGATTCAAGTTTTATTATATGTATACTAGGGATTGAATGTTTACCTAAACCCAGGGAGAGTCTAGCTAAAACTTAACCACACTGAGGCAGTACTACATAGAGGTAGGGTTATAGGGATGAGTTTATCAGTAACAGTATAGTTTGTTCCTGATTGCAGGCTATAATAACAAATTTTAATGTGAGTGAATAATGACACCTCGTTGTATACTTTCTCTACCGTGCTGTTATTGTGATGACTGTCATTACTTACTTTATATTTACTATTACTTACTTTGAGTTCAATGGGGATTGCGGCTGATGAATCAACGCTTGGGAAATAGGATAATATTTCTACAATTCGGCTAAGGACCATGTCAGGCGATAGCCTGTACACGGACTGGAAGCGCAGGTCAGCAAATGGATCCATCATGTCTCGTATTCTTCGATGAAGAGATAATGTCTCCAGCCTCTGTCCTTCTGCGGCACGCTCACGGTCTCAAGATCGCAAAATCACGAACTTCATCTACCCAAATAATTAAAATCAAACTCAAGAACAAATTTTTATGTAACGTACGTTTGTAACCACATAAACTGGTGTAAATCTTTATGCAATAGTCAAAAGAACAGTTTAACCATCTATACAATATGTACACATACTTCAGACACTGCTTAAATTAGTATAAAGTGCTTTTAACTTTCATTCGACTTTACTCTCTACTGCTAATAGCTGTCGGTCAATTGATGTCTTCATAACCGAATCACAATCGATGGAAAATGTCAAAATTGGTCAAAATCGATCGACATCGGCTGTGTGAATAGCGTTTGGAAGACTTGATCGATTGCACGGTCACTCGATTAGATTAGTTGTCCAATCGATTGGTTGTGAATAGCTATGCGGGACTGGCGCATGGCGCAAGGAACGGCAATAATGCTTGCACTTGCGTAGTTTACGTTTGTGTGCGAAATGTGCTGCCTTAAAATACCCTTCCATGCCAAGTTGAATAAAATTACGCGGCTAAGTGACAAACTCGACCCATGCCTACATAAATAACTAATGATAATTTCACTAAGCCGTTCCGCGATCATTTCAGTATCTACTCACAATTGAAGTGACGAGATCTAATACTCAAATAAAAATCATTGATGATTTTGTCATTGTTCCCGTCACCGATATTTTTTTGTCATTGTCATGCAGTCATCGATACAGAAAAATCATCACTCAGCCCATTACTAGGAGAAACGGAATGAAAAACAAACGAATGACAGTGACACTTAGCATACTTTTTTTTTTTACGTTCCTTTTTGCAATTTTTTCACGTCATTTTGCACCATAGACAATATGTGCAACAGATTTGATTGTCAATCGCCCATTTTAACGTTCCGTTTTCGCTTTTTATCCGATTTGAGGATAGAAACATTTTTCATTAATATCTCGAAAAATATGCATTATCTTGTAATGAGAGTAGTAGCGTTATCATCGGGAACCCAAGCCCTACTAGCTTTAACCCCTTTTACCACCTAACTATGACCGCACGATTGCAGATCCAACCCGTTTGTCCGGCGATTCGCTCCTTGCTTTTTCCATTGCTTATTCCCAACTATACTCTTTGCTTATTCCTCTATGGTGATTGCGTTGGTGACATGATGACTGACATCATCCATTAATGCGAGAGTAGGCAAAACTATCGCTATCCTTTTCTTTCATGTTCATTGATTGACTGGAATTTGACAATTTGTTATTGTTCCGCTGCAGTCAATACGAAGCATGGTTTTTATTCATTGATTGTATGTAATTGTAATTACTATTCCATTATTGTAATCTACAATATTTTTACGTTATCATTAAAATGAACGCTTTACTCAATTACGGGTCATCCTCTAGTGATTCAGAGGAAGATCACGCGGAGCATGAAAGGTAAGTAAAAACTGCAGTTTGTAAACTTTAACTTATTTGCTAATTTTAAGTCGTTGTTTAACAGTTGACTGCGTTCGAATTCCAGATCTCCGACAGAGAGCACAAAGCCTAAACTACCAAAGCCAACAATCGGAGAAAGTAGCCTACAAACTTCTGTTTTTTCTAATCCGTTCGTGGAAGCTGAACTAGCGAAGGCCGCAATACTTGAGAAGCATGTTAAAATGGTATATGTTGACTTTCTATTAGATAATTATAATTGACAAGCCCATGACATAGATTTTTGCATCATTAAGTTTTTTTTTATAACCGCTGTAATGTCCAGGTGACTATACATGTGGTTAAACCTATTATACTGTTGTAGTTGTTGTGTACCAGCCAAAGACAAATAATACACAAGATATCACAGGTATCTTAGAAACAAATCAACAATCAGTAGCAACCTACCTGATTCTGACAATGCTGTCAATAAACTAATAAATACTGATTTATTAACTAAAAGGTTAATTGCATCATACACAACCCTTACAAACTTACTTTCATTATTAATCCTTGCATACATTTCATGGTATCTAAAGATTTAAAAAGTTTAGTATCGAATGGTGCACACAATCGTCAAGTACATAGGCAAAACTGTAAGGTTCCAGGTAAAGACAACACACAGATGATAAATGGCAAACGGATATGCTGGAACTACCGGAAAGGCCGCTGCCGCTTTGGACACAACTGCAAGTACGCACATGACACAGATATACAGAAGTCTAATGATGAGATGGAAGCAGATAAACAGGTACAGTGTGAAGATATTAAAGCATTCCATACTCATTATCAATATGTTGATAACCTTTATGTAACACCCTAAGTCAACATATACATATAGTAGTATATGGACTAAAGTAACCATACTTAGTCCCAATAATAAATGATGGCTGATGGCTTTCATTGATTTGAATTAGAAATGATTAATTTCTAATTTAGTTTAAGATGTAATGTACTTAGAAATAAGACTGGATAGGTTAATTCTTTTCAGCAAAGTACTCTTTTATTTACAGAAACTGAAGTTGGTAGTATGTGAAGGAGCGGGCACAATGACTGCAGTCCCACCACCTCTAGCCGTCCTTGACACAGTTCTGGCTACAGACGACGCCATTTGGGAGGGTGCCACAGACAAGAAAAAACTAAAACGACCAGGACTAAGCCAGACTCTAGTGCCGGGCAAAAAAGTTATCAAAATGTATAAAGAACAAAAAATCAAAGATACTAATAAAAACTGATTAACAAATCCTGTTAAGGTTGCTGTATTTGTGGCATGGTTGAAATTGGGCAGCTCTATTATGTTTCACATATGAAAAGTTTATGTAGCCACTAGCCGCTTGGGGCTAGGCATCTTCTGCATTTAGTATCTCTACCAGCCAAACTCAAGGCACATATTCTAGAACAGGTTTAAAGCATAGATCTTGATAATAATTGACAATAATTCATTGTTACCCTCACTCATTCTTAAAACTAGTTGAAAATGTCCAATTACTACTCAAATCAAGATTTACGCTCGCCTGTCGTTCTAGAATTTGAATCTGCACAGCATGTACTCGTCACTTCATAACAAATATCAAAATTATGTGCCTCAAAAAATGGTCAAAATTAAAATAACTTGACTGTAACGAGACACACAGACATCCTGTGCTGTGCTTTGAAGCACTCTTGCGCTTTTCTTTATTTTGAACTTTATGGTTGATCAACGCAAGGTCGACATTTGTTTGGTAGTAACGATCGAGCTGCTCTGCGCTTTGTTAAGCCTGCGCCAGACCTAAGACCGAAGTTTCTGTCGCGATATACATCTTGAAAGGTCGTGGACATGTGCTGGGGGTAGGGAATCAAAATTCCCTGTTATCGTATCGAAATCGTCCAAATTTGTGTAGAAACTGTAGCACATAAGCGCATACTTAAATCATGGTTGTCTTCACATTGCAAATACATCCATTTTTTTGTGTGTTATGGGTTTTAAGGTTTATGAAATCACTACACCTACGTTTTGACGGTGACATTTCCTGTGCATTTAGCCACACTCAGTGTAGTGGACTAGGTACCTACTTCAAAAAATTGCTATCCTTTTGAAAGTCAGCCTATTGTCTGCCATTTTGGTCATTATCATTTAACCACGGTGCATATGCAGCAATCTTTATTTTAATACCACGTATGTTAAGCTTGATCTGGTGGTGCATTCCATATTCGTGTATAGTATTTTTAATAATTAGAAAATGTTTCAGTAATGTTAAAAATAATAAATAATATGATCGTAGAAAATCATAAAATCTGCTCTATTTAATGTGAGGATGAATGAGAACAAGCAAGGCTTTCTTTTTCTTGTAAGGGTTCCTTTTTTAAACCGCGCATTGGATTTTGAATTCTTGAAATTCCGCCAGTGTGGTCCTTTGGATGCGGTCTATCGTATTGGCAGAGAGAGAGCTGAGGGAAGGCGCGTTGAAAACAATACCACTTCACAGCAACCAACATGCATACAGCTCGGGTAAGTCCACTGAATCAGCACTCCACCTGGTAGTCAGTCGGATAGAAGATGCTATACATCAGAAGGGAACCTGCCTTGGGACCTTCATAGACATCGAAGGAGCCTTCGAAAAAACCAACTTCTCTAGCATCAGTACCGCCCTCTCTCGACACGGAGCGGAACAGGTATTGATTGACTGGATAACTAACATGCTGAGCAAACGAGCGGTTCGCCTGGAAGGAGAGCAGCAGATGGCTTTGATAGCCAGAGGCTGCCCCCAAGGTGGAGTACTATCCCCCCTCCTTTGGAATCTGGTCATAAATGACCTCATCACCAAACTCAACGCCAGTCATTTCTTCACAATTGGGTACGCTGATGACCTGGCTATCCTCATCTCGGGGAAGGTGACAGGAACAATTTGCAACCTTACCCAACAAGCGCTACGCGTCGTGGAACGTTGGTGCAGGGAATATGACCTCTCAGTCAATCCCACGAAAACTGAGCTAGTCATGTTTACCCAAAAACGGACTTTAGGACCTTATCGCCTGCCTAAATTATTTGATACAGAACTTCAGTTAGCCACCGAAGTCAAGTACCTGGGAGTCATCCTAGACAGTAAGTTAAACTGGAGCAGTCACCTAGACAACAAAATAAACAGGGCGTGCATTACCTTCTGGCAGTGCAGGAGGATGATAGGTAAGAAGTGGCGCCTATCCCCCAAGATAATACTTTGGCTATACTGCGCGGTGATCCGTCCCATGATCTCGTACGGGGCAGTAGTCTGGTGGCCACGTACCAAACTAGTCACTGCCTCGAACAAACTCCAACGCATGCAAAGGCTTGCCTGCATGGCAATTACAGGCTGCATGAGGACCACCCCGACAGCTGCTCTCGAAGCCATGCTGGAGCTTCCACCGCTCCATCTATTCGTACAACAGGAGGCAACGATGGCGGCAGCACGCCTTAAAACACTTCAAATCTGGAGTAAGACAGACACGCAACACACCGCGGTTTTGGAGGGATTCTACAAAGAGTTCCCCCTGGCGAGAGCCATCAACGATCGGGTACCGAAACAATTTGTATTCGATAAAAAATATAAGATCCAGCTTCATGAGGACCACCGCTGCGAGGGGTTAGATCTCGCTGAGCTGCGGATCTTCACGGATGGATCCAAAACAGGTACAGGCACTGGAGCTGGAGTCTTCTCGGAGGACCTCAATATCCACATAGCCGTACCACTGGGGGTCCACCATACGGTATTTCAGGCAGAATGCATGGGCGTTTCCCTGGCCGCTTCAGCCATCCTGGCCAGGAGGGCCAAGGACCTCTCCATTCGAATACTTTCAGACAGCATGGCTGTACTGGTAGCACTAGACAACCACACGGTCAACTCCGGGTTAATTTACGAGTGTCACCAGCGCCTAAACCAGGTCGGTAATCACAACAACATAACCATACAATGGATTAAAGGTCACAGCAATTCCCGAGGCAACGATGCGGCGGACGAACTCGCTAGAAGGGGTTCAAGCATGGCTGCAGTGGGACCAGAACCCATCGTGCCACTCCCCTTCGGGTATCTACGAACTCTGGTAAGGAAACGCACCAGGGATCAGCACCACAAACTGTGGCTAGACCATGGTGAGTGTAGGCAGGCCAAGGAGGCACTTCCTACTATAGATGGCCGCCTTACCAAACGGGCGCTTCGGCTGAACAAACCACAGCTACGCATATTCACAGCCGCCATTACTGGGCACGGCTCTTTTAATAAACACCCTTTGTCTTAGGAGTCACAGATAGCCCACTGTGCAGAGCCTGCATGGAGGAAGACGAGACAGCAGCCCACGTGCTTCTACACTGCCCAGAGGTTGCAGCATACAGGGCAAAGTACCTCGGTAACCCAGGTACTCTCCGCGAGATCGTCAGCAACATCAAGGAGCTGCTGGCCTTTCTCGGGGAGCTGGGGTGGTTGGAATAATGTTTCCACCCGTACGAAAAATACGCGCTTTAGACGTGGAGTTGCGGAAACCAGCCCGCTATACAATACAATACGATACAATCGTATTGGCAACTCTCGGCTTGACATGAAGATATAAAAATTCAGTGCTATTTGTGCAAAAGGTGGGTATCAGTTGACAGTTGGGGGTGCCCAGTAATCACTAAAGCAGAGTTACGACTCTGCTTTAGTGGTTGTATTGTATAGCGGGCTGATTTCCGCAACTCCACGTCTAAAGCGCGTATTTTGCGTACGGTGCTTTAGTGGTTACGAGGCACCCGACTAATAATAAAATGGGACCCCCCCCCCCAAATCTTAGCTACAGCCAGGAACTTGGGGGGGGAGGTCTTACTCTGTATAAAAAAAGTAGATTGCAGGGGTCAACTGAGGTTTAACACGAGGAATAACTTTTATCTGGAAAACTATGTTACCTATTAGTTAATATTTTTTTTATTAGTATTTAATACTTACTTTCCTTGGAGGAATAGCGCTGAACGACTCTGGATTGGCCTCAACTCCACAAGCATAGGGCAGGATTATAGAGCAGAATGTCAGAGCGAGCTAATCATCATTACCTCGATTTTGTTTTGAGCCTACATACATAAATAGGAGTTTTGTAGAAAACTATTATACAGGCTGAGTTGAATTTGATCCTCACCAGCGACACTATCGGATGGTGTAATAATACAGAGGGTTTTTTTTTTTTTTTTTTCAAAATGAACAAGTTCGATTCCTGGCTAGGAATATTGATTTTTCAAAAATCTTATGTTGTAGTTTTAGTTTTCATCAAAATCAGGATCGAGACTCCTTTGAGTGTGTAGCTGCAATGCATGAAAACCTACACATCCTTTCGTCGGCGCTGCGCTAGCTTCACTGCGGCTCGCGCGCCAATTTCCAATATTTATATGCGGAGCAAATACGTCGCTCCTTAGGCATCCAGGCGACGACGGCAGCGGCGGCGCTGCCACGCGCGCCCCCACACGTATTTCTCACAGAACTATATTCTGATGAGTTAGCAAATAATTCTTATTGGCTGTTCACATATTGTTAGTCATTGATAAACCACTACTTGCATGATATGTCTAGCTTAAGTCTGCACACATTTTGTAAATTTCATTCCATATTCTCCATAAATAGTTACCTTATAAATATACCTCGTTATTATCATCTGGAGTATTATTCTACACTACCTAAGCGCTACATTGGTGACCCCGACGTGATTATTAAGAAGAGACCTCCAGATACAAGCTCAAGATTTCATCATGGCCAGCAACGGTGACCAAGAACTCTCCGGTGTGTCGACGTCGCTGCGCATTCCACCCATTTGGCGCGACAGGATTCGTCTGTGGTTCGCGCAATTCGAAGCCATGATGTCGGCGCAGAAGAAAGGTGATCAAGTCATGTTCGAAATCGTCATCGGACAACTTGAGCGTCAAGATCTCGACGAAATCTCCGACATAATTCTTCATCCACCTGAGAAAAACCGTTACGAAGCCTTGAAAAGTCGTTTGTGCCAAGTTTACGAGGAATCCGAGCAACGGCAAGTACAAAGGTTGCTATCAGATATGGAACTCGGCGACATGAAGCCTTCACAGCTACTACGTCGCATGAAAAACCTCGCCGCTGACAATATCTCCGACTCAGCACTGCGGATTATGTGGACAAACCATCTTCCACAATCTGTTCGAGCAGTACTCGCCGTCAGTGATAACATCGCAAAACACTCAGATATCCACGAGTTGGCTTTGATGGCAGACAAGATCCTCGAGCAGACGCAACCACTCGGCGCAGTCGCAGCAGTTACCTCCGTTCCCGCCACTCCGCAAGCATCTACGAGTACATCGATAGAGGAGAAAATCGACGCGCTCACAAGAGAAATCGCAGAATTGAAGTCAAATCAATCGCATTATAATCGACGCAACCGACCATTCGACAGACGGCGTTCAAGATCGCGCTCAGCAAGCAGGACCAATCACAATCGCGCACTAAGCGACCAATCGGCGACTTGCTTTTATCATCGCAAGTTCGGCAAACAGGCGCGAAAGTGTACACGTCCGTGTAGTTACGAGGACAGCAGTACCCCCTCGGGAAACTAACGCCTGCGTTGGCTGAGGCGGGAACCGGCGCAAGCAACATTTCTTACCGCCTATTTATAAATGACAAAAACTCACGTTTGTCATTCCTTATTGATACTGGCGCCAACGTCTCTGTGATACCTAAACGAAAAGGCTTGAAGGCAACACCAACAGACTTTTGTTTGTATGCAGCGAACAACACGGTGATTCCAACGTACGGAGAGAAGACATTACAACTGGATCTCAACCTACGAAGACCATACACCTGGAAATTCATCATCGCTGCAGTCAGCAAACCCATCATCGGTGCCGACTTCTTGAAACATCACCAACTTCTTGTCGACATAGCCGGACGATGTCTCGTCGACAAAGTTACCAACCTCACAGTCAAGGCACCAGTCACCTATTCCGCCGAGCCTACCATTAGAAGTATCGACGTTGATCAGCCGTATCACCAGTTGCTCAGCAAGTTTCCTGACATTCTACGACCATCATGTATGAAGGATACTCCAAAACACCGTGTAGAACATCACATAGAAACAACCGGTCCACCAGTACACAGCAAGAGCAGACCACTACCACCACATCGGTACCTGTCCGTAAAGAAGGAATTTGAGTCGATGATGCAGCAAGGAATTTGCCGTCCAAGCAAAAGTCCTTGGTCCACCCCACTACACGTCGTTCCAAAGAAAAACGGCGACATTCGTGTTTGTGGCGACTACCGAAGACTCAATGACGTCACGAAACCAGACCGCTATCCAGTGCCACGTCTCAAAGATTTTACCTACCTACTTCACGGCAAGAAAATTTTCACTACACTTGACCTAAATCGTGCCTACCAACAACTGCCTGTATACGAACCGGACATCGAGAAGACAGCCATCACAACACCCTTTGGCTTATTCGAATTTCCTCGAATGTGTCCGGGTCTCAAAAATGCTGGACAAACATTCCAACGATTCATCCATCAAGTGCTCATCGGATTAGATTACGCATTCCCGTTCATTGATGATGTCATCGTCGCATCAGATAACGAAACAAGTCACATGGAAGATCTGCAGGAAGTGTTACGCAGATTAGACGAGTATGGCATCACCATTAATCCATCAAAATGCGTCTTCGGCAAAGAAAACGTCAAATTCCTGGGCTATGAAGTGTCGAGTAATGGAATCAAGCCACCGCAAGATAAAGTCACTGCTATCACTGCTTACCCAAAACCCGAAACAATTCACGACCTACGGCGATTTATTGGCATGATAAACTTTTATCGTGACAGTATACCAAACGCAGCCCACCTACAAGCACCTCTCAACGCGTTCCTGCATAATTCCAAGAAACGGGACAAGACCAAAATTGAATGGAACACAGAGGCGTCACAAGCATTCGAGTTGTGTAAAGTTAGCATACAAAACGCAGCTTTACTCGCTCATCCATCTCCATCACCAACCGACGCCATCTCCCTCATGTGCGACGCATCGAACACCTGCGCAGGAGCTGTACTTCAACAGTATGTAAACAAGAAATGGATACCGCTTGGATACTTCTCAAAGAAATTCTCCGAAACACAACAGCGATACAGTACATTTGACAGAGAATTGTTATCAATATACATGGCAATCAAACACTTCAGAAAAATGTTCGAAGGAAGAGAACTCATTGTTTACACTGACCACAAACCGCTTACCTACGCTATAAGCAAACCTCCGTCCGATAACGATACGCAACGGCGCACGCGTCAGCTATTGTTTATCAGCGAGTTCACGACTGACATCCGACACGTCAGCGGTGTAAACAATGTTGTAGCCGACGCACTCTCTCGCATCGAAACCATCGAATTGCCATCACCAATCAACTACGACGAACTATCTCAAGCGCAAGAAAAAGACATCAATATACCTACTTTATCACAGCAAACAAATATCCATCTGAAGAAAATCGTCATACCCGGTACTAACAAGCCAATATTCTGCGAAACGTCTACTTCACACATTCGTCCATATCTACCACCTGACTTTCGTCGCATCGCATTCAACGCCGTGCACAATTCAAGTCACCCTGGAATACGAACTACACGCAAGCTAATGCAAGATCGTTACTTTTGGCCCGCAATGAATACCGATGTCGGCGAGTGGACGAAAGCATGCACTTCGTGTCAACTATCCAAAGTTCAACAACACAATCACAGTGTCGTCTCATCATTCCCACCGAGCGAACGATTTCAACACATACATATCGATATTGTTGGTCCTCTACCTACATCTTCGTGTGGACATCGATACTTACTCACGATGATCGACCGCTGCACACGATGGCCGGAAGCAGTACCTCTTCAAGAGATAACCGCCGAAATCGTCGCAAGAAAACTGTACGAAACATGGATATCTCGTTTCGGTTGTCCTACCAGAATAACAACTGATCAAGGACGACAGTTTGAAAGTAGTCTATTCCAAGACCTCGCAAAATTACTTGGAGTGGAAAGAACCCGTACTACTGCCTATCACCCGCAGAGTAACGGCATCGTTGAACGCTGGCACCGAACACTGAAGGCCGCACTCATGGCTCGACTAGAAAACAGCAACAAATGGATCACTGAATTACCAACTGTTTTAATGGGTCTACGAGCAGCCACACGCACCGATACCAACACAAGTGCCGCGCAGCTCACCTACGGTCAAGAAATACGGCTACCCGGCGATTTTATATCACCATCACCAGCCACAACGAAAATGGACCATACCTACGTCGATCACCTGCATGACGTAATCACGAAGCTCACACCTACATACAAACCGCATTCAAACAAGCGATGTATGTTTGTGCACAACGACTTACAAACATGCAGTCATGTATTTGTACGTGATGACACCGTCCGCAAACCACTTCAGCATCCATACAAAGGCCCATACAAGATCATCGAACGCAACGAGAAATATTTCAAGATACAACTACCAGGAAGATCTAGCAACATATCGATCGACCGTCTCAAGCCGGCGTACACTATCAACATCGAAGAACACGAACCCACTAGTGAGACACGCCAACCAGCTGCAGCTACCACTGAAGATCATTCCAGCCTACTTCCAGCCGCGAACACCAGCGAACAACGCACAAGATCAGGCAGGATCGTCAAGAAACCCGTACGCTTCGCTAAGGGGGGAGTAATGTAGCTGCAATGCATGAAAACCTACACATCCTTTCGTCGGCGCTGCGCTAGCTTCACTGCGGCTCGCGCGCCAATTTCCAATATTTATATGCGGAGCAAATACGTCGCTCCTTAGGCATCCAGGCGACGACGGCAGCGGCGGCGCTGCCACGCGCGCCCCCACACGTATTTCTCACAGAACTATATTCTGATGAGTTAGCAAATAATTCTTATTGGCTGTTCACATATTGTTAGTCATTGATAAACCACTACTTGCATGATATGTCTAGCTTAAGTCTGCACACATTTTGTAAATTTCATTCCATATTCTCCATAAATAGTTACCTTATAAATATACCTCGTTATTATCATCTGGAGTATTATTCTACACTACCTAAGCGCTACAAGTGTTTTTCGCTTTTCCTCATAGTTTTGGACTTGGCCATCCACGCCCATTTTTCACCTTTATAAGTATGAGAAATGGAAAACGAAATTTTAGCATTCCACCTCGGATACGTTGGCTTACCTAAAGAAGTTCAGCCGGGACCAGCGGCTCAATATGCTTTCAGAGGCACCCATCCACGTACCAACCTCGGCAAGCACGGCTTAACCTTAAAGATTGACACGTGCGCCTGTTATTATTTAGCCACGAGCGAGATTTCCGGTGGGGTGAGGGCGTTATCCCCCCCTCTGCCTACGGCCTTGCACTAAAGCCAATATCTCACAGGGATGCCCCACTATTTCCATGGAAACACAACAGAAAAAGTGGGACCAGCGATTTTTACAAATTATATCCCATTATTTCTATTGCAACAAAAAAACGCACTTATGTTATTTGAAAAGTTTACCACTTAAAATGAATAGATTAAAATTAAAACACGACTTCTCGGTATTAAAAAAAATGGAGAACAAATTAATAATCTGTCATTTTTTTAAATAATTCTCCACCACATATTCTACAGTACAAATCACACAAAGCCAGCTCGTCACTACGCAGATGTATGGATGATTCTTTGTGACTGTACTCTTCACGCCGTCATAAGAGCCTGTTCAGAAAGCTTTACGCGCGTGTCCACTCGCGCGTTCTCGAGATCATATACATCCCGTCCAGATGCCCTCGCGCGTTACCTCACACGCGCGTAAAACGCTTGCGATGAGCGGGACTCTCGACTCGCTCGTTTTACGCGCGTGCGCCGCGTGAGTCGAGGAGATACTCCGGCGCCATTGCTGCGTCCAGTACTACTCGCGTGTTCGTGGCGAGTGGACGTATTCGGTTCAAAATCAATGGAGCGTGATAACTTTGACACGGAACTTTTTACTGACGAAATTGAGAAAAAGGAAATGGAATCATCAGATTATTCTAATAGAATTATTAAACGTAATAATCATTAATCATCAAACGATGCTACTGACATCCGAAAGTATTTGAAAAACTTTTCACTATTCTCTGAGTTTTGGGTATAAAGATATAAACATATTATGCGTCATTCAGTCACGTAGAATGGGATTCACGTTAAATCGTAGACTTTCTCTTGGATTACGACGTCTCCATCGACAGTATGCAAGCCACAACACAACCGCTGTATCCGAGTCCATGTTTACTGACCAAATCCGTCTCATCACATGCGCGCGAGAACTCGCGTGATTTCGCCGCATCTGGACGCAATACAAATCAAAACGCGCGAGTGGACGCGCGCTTTCTGGACAGGCTCTCCTCGCCCACGGCACGGCGTTTTTTGTAGCGATGCTGTCGCGCGTTAACGAAATGCGCGACTACATCGCTACTAACGCGCGTTAGTCGCATTTGCAACGCGCTACTAACGCCTTGTACTATCGCGACTGTATCGATGTAAACGCGCGACCGTGTTGGACGACATCGGGGAGAGAACTGCCTACGCTTCGGTTGCTAACGTAAAAGCAGCAGCATCACTACTGCATCGCTACAAAAAGTCGCCGTGTCGACCCTAAGAGGTGATGCAGCGTTTATTTTGTCGCAGCCGACAGCAATAGAAATAGTGGGACAATCCGTCTGAATCAGGCCCAGTATTTCAATCAATAGAAATAGTGGGATACACCCTGCTGGCCTGATCAAAGCAGATGTACATATTCCCCACCAACCACAGAGGTACTTAGTCACGTGAATTGTTCTTAAGTAGGTATCGTGTTGGTTATGATTGTCTAGAGTCTGTTGGCAAGTGTGAATAGCGCTTACTTGATCCTTATTTGTCTAGGCTAATCTGTGCATTGTTATATTGAAGCAACGTGCGCATGAAGGGTGGCGGACGAAATACGGCAGTTGTAGTTTTATACGATTTATTGCCCTTTACATTTTGGGCGAATCAGCCTTTAGTCTGCATCTGCACTTACCCGCTAAACGCCACACAACTGCTCTCCCAATTAACACCTCTTCTTTAGAAGTTTAGATAAAACATTGACTTTTCGTTTAGTCAATATCAAATTGTAGATGGGTGGGTATTAAATAAAACCAAAAAAAATATCAATGACGCATTTTCTTTATTGAGAAAGGATGCGAAGTTTTTACACAATAATGCAGTTTTGAGATTTTTAAGCCGAAAGCTCAGCACGATGCACCAAAATAAATTACATTGTAAATGTAAGGTTGCATTAAGTACTTCAAAGCAAAGTCTACAAGATGACGTCAATACCTCTGGCATTTTAATTGTACACTGCAAGTTAGATTTTCATTTATCCTTTTGGTGCAAACGGCTTGTAAGATGAATTTCAGTTGGCACGCTCGTCGCCATCAGTTGCTTGTAGAATTAGAGCCCTCAATTGCTCAATTATAATAGCACAGCCATTAACAATGATACCGTGGATCTTTGCCAAACGATTGAATAGCTTTACAGCTATTTAGCAATCCGCTATACAGTAGTTGTTGTCTTCAACACATTGAAATTATATTAAAAAGGTGGCTTAAAATACTTTTGTAAAATTATTTTTTATGATTTTTGCGATAGTACTATTTCCTTCAATAGCGAAAAAAAAGTGACCTTGCAACAACATCAATTTCTAAATTGATTATTCTATGTCACATTTAAATATATTTCTTTTATGATAAAAATATAATTTATTTAAAACAAATTCGACGCTAGGAGCTTAGGGGACCGCTCTAGTGCATATTGTTTACGAGTGGCGTTGATTATCGTGAACATTTTGGACCCCTTTTAAGAAAAAAGTGTGAACGATCTACGTGACCACACAACATCGAGACATTAAAATTTCACGATTTAATCTACAAACTAAAACGATTTACTGAAACTTCCTAATTATGTTTATTACATAATTAAATTAAGTCTATAAATAAAATGCTATCGCGTTAGGTTCATTAAACCTAAAACACTAATCAGTGTTTAACATACTGCAACAATACTTAAATTCATATTATTGCAACACTTTAAGTACATACTATTAATGTGAATGACAATATTTCTTATTACATTTAGTATTTTATGAAAAAGTATTTAAATATATTATACTGTGTAAAGGCACAAACAATACAAAACATTTCATTTTGATCTGAATTATTTTATTCAGAATGCTCGATATTATAGGCTGTGTTCATGGATGCGTTACCTATGTAAAATATTGTAATATTTAAGGAATACTACAAAAATAGTTATCTTTTGGCAATTTATACAATTAGTATGAATAAATACAATATTTATACGAGCATATAGGTACATGATCCATTTAATGATGGTGGCAATAATTAAATAGTTAATACATTTAAGTAGATCTTAAAATTATTGGTAGTTCATAATATGGTGTATGAAGTGTTACAAAGTGGAATTTCATAAAATTTCAAAATCTAAAGTAGTTAAGTTAATGTTTTTTAAATCTTTACAGCGACCTTTGTAATCTTTGGTGAACCGAGATCCATTCTGTGGATTTTGTTGAATTCGTCGAGTTCGGTCTCGTGAGCGTCGCCGTTGACGCCGGCGCCGTTGTGTTTGGCAGCGCCGAGCGGGTGATGTCCGTTGGGCTTGTTCGCGCGTGCGCCGCTGGCCTTATCGCTGTACCCGTTAGCATTGTCACCAGCGTGGCCATTGATTTTCCCAGCGACATGACCATTCATTTTTTCACCTGCGTGCCCATTCTGTTTCGCGACTCCATTCTGGCCATTGTGTTTGTCATCACTGTGGCCGTTGGTCAACCTTTTAGTATGTCCTGATAAACCAAAACAAAATTTCCTTTTAACCCCCGAACTACGTGTTTGATTGTGACACTGGCGCAATTGTGTTAGTCACGCTTTCTAAGCTAAATGTTCTTTACGAAATAAAAATCCTAAACTCTTGAATGGTAATGTTAGTTCAGCGATTCTTTAGATTCATCGGATGAATCCACTGGAAATCGTCCCAAAATAGTAGTGCTCGTATCTGGAAAGTTACGTGTGACTTTAATATACTCGCGGGTACCTACGCGTGGGAAAAGCTACATTCACAGTGATAGAATAGTACATGAATAGTATCGATACCTCCCGCGCGTATTCATAATAGTTGAAAAAAATACTACGTTAATTTCTGATGTCTGTAATTTTATGCTCTAGCCAAGTTGTACCAAAACCGACGAGGTAGCTATGATAATCGAGGGATGCCCGGACAGAAGTTTACTAAAGTAGCAAATGCTATACGGGGGAGATATTGAAGTGTTAGTGCGAAACATTCATTTGTGATTTATATGAGACCAGAACTAGACAGATTTCAAAAGGATCCTTTACGAACTAGTATAAAAAGAAGTCTACCGAAACTAATAGGGGTGTATAATCTAGACTATAACACAACACAATTACGCCAGTGTTTACAACACAAAATATCGCATGCAAAGAAATGACCGACAGAGATAAATCCAATGATTTGTCTGACCCAATAGCTATTAGAACCTTTGTTTCCTTCTCCAAATATATTTATCATTCGCAAAGTGTTTTGAATACGTGAAACTTTAGTTTTAATAACTTTTGTAGACATTTTTGCTTCATAGATAGTAGTTTAATCTCAATTGCATACAATACTTTTTTTATCAAATCTCAAATCATACTCGATATTTAGATCAAAAGCAATTTCATTCGCTATTGCAGAATGCCATGCTTGGTGAACGAGTAATTTATAATTCTTACAAATTAGTCGTTGCAGCATCTTGTTTACTTAGTTGTAAAGCATTGAAAGAAGATTCGGATTGCGACCGCAAAAGGTTTGGAAAATGAATAAAATTGCTTTATAATTAAAACGGTATAGTTGAGGTTTTGAATATAGTTTCGTATGGAATGAGAGACAAGAGTATTTCCTTGTATTATGTCAACAACATTTATTTGAAATAGCGAAGCAAACATTTTCCGTCTTACCGTTCGCGGTCGCGCTCGATCTGTTTCTGGCTTCGCCACTAATGTAGTACTTTTTTGAATTCTTCCAATCTTCCTTCAAGGACAAGTTGTACATGGAGAAGGCAGGGTCGCCGGTCACCTCCCGCTCGATAGTGAGGAACTTGGGCAGCGACGCTAACAACGTGTCCTTGTCAAATATAGCACTGTACGTCTCCAACAAAACTAATCCCCGGCACCTAAAATATTTCAATGTTATTTATAGATTTAATTGATAGAAAAGACATTCAATTACCGAATAAAGCATATTATGTATTATTACCATACAAGTTGTCTCTAGCTAGAGGATAAAGTATATATAAATAAATAAGAAGAAGAAAACACAGCCATTTCATTTATTTATAACAATAATGAAATCAATAAATAAATAAATATAATTTTAATATTTAATCACCTGGGATGCGAGGGTTGTCTATAAATGTCCAACTGATAGTACTGATTGTTGTAGATGAAGCAGCGACGCTTCTTGAAGATGGTGAAATGCGCCTCGTCGCGCTGAGGCAGCAGGTTCAAGTAGTCCCGGTGCGTGAGCTGCGTCCTCACTTCTACCGACTGCCCGTTGACCGGGTGCACCCTCCGCAACGTGTGGATGTAGGACCAGTGGCCTTTCTGCCCTCGCTTGCGGAGTCTGACTTGCGCCTTGCGCACATCGCTCTGCAAGTAGTTGTGAACGACGTCGAAGTCTTGGAAGGATGGGAACTCAGAGTCCGGAGCGATCGGTGACTTGACGAGGAACTTGCGCTTCTTGGAGTTGACGTTGAGCCTGCCGCCGGTGTCGATGCCGATCCTCTGGCACACGCACTCGATCAGCCGGTTCATCTTAAGGTCGAAGTCTGTGGAGTTGTCGATCACGTCGAAGTACGGGTGACCGATCCATGCGGCCGCCGCGTTGTAGTCCAGCTCCCTGGCCAACTCTACCCCTTCGGACCGGCATGCATGATCCTGTTAACAATAAAATCACCTTCATTATTTATATTCATTCGTTCTAGACCAGTCTGGTTATACGTATCTGTCAAGGTTGGGCGAAAATAAGTACGGAAACGATTTAGGTCATACGTTGAATTGTCGTATTTCGAATGGATAACGGCGTAAGACGATTATCTCTATCACATGACACAGATCCATCATGATGATTTATTTAATAATATTTCTATTTAATCAGTGTTCCCTGATCTTGGAAATTCATAGCAAAACGGTAATCCTATCTTTCGATCACGTCATTCAAATATTATTGTAGGAATTATTGATACCACCACGCGCTTTATCACCATAGTCGTGAAATGGCACATTGCCAATGTTATTGCGAGACCACAAACACTGAATAGCTTGCATGCGCCACGGTCATTCATAAAGTTAGACATTTGAATAATATTGTTTTTATTGCTCTGAGCAATAGTTAAGCAAAATAAACAAACGCAAACTAATTTAAAATTTAATAGCTTTTGTTCGTTTTGAATGTAGGTGAAAATGTTGTGGTTTTAGAATGAATACACTAACTCTATCTAAGTAGAGGGGTGCTTGGTACCTACCTACCTACTCATATTATTTTTATTAGCTTATTTACCCAGTTTTTAATGTTACCTATTTGATTCATAATTTAATTATTCTGCCTATACAGTATGAACCGTGTCTATGTCCTTTTATCGACGATTGATAAATTTTTCATTTATGCATTATATCTCAAGATAACATGACGTGATGAGACACACGCTAGTTTAAGTACCTACTTACAGTTAATTAAATAATAAGTACATACTCATGATTGTGAAAACCCCTTATCTCTTTCTTTTGTAACAACTGTTATCAGAGAAAATTATAATTATTTACACAAAACAGAAAAGTCCATTGAAGTCAATGACCATTTTGCAACAAGCAACCGTAACAATATATAATTAGAAACACTGTCATGTACAACATACCTAATGTTTCGACGCGTGTGAATCACGTGAATGGGAGGTAGTGTGACACGGCAGGCAAATTTAATGCCAGTAGTTTTACAATGAAATTGCACTCTGAAGCATTTTATTATTTCAGTCACGTTTGTCTCCATGTGAGTGTAATCGTGTAGTAGGCCGTCACGACAGTTATGCTCATTTATAAAAATAAATAAGAGGAATTATTATGAATGAGATGCGAATTCAAACTAGTGTGATGGTTAATTATCTCGTTTTTATAGCATGATAACCTGACGTAGGTACAGTCATGAGCCATAATATGAATACATAAATAACTCAATTTTAAACAAACAAGTCATCGACTTCCGCAAGTAAAGTTATTTTAGACGTTTTTTGGACGTATTTTTTTTTCCTACTGTACGGGTTGTAATCAATACTGTGTCCCATAGAATTACGAAGTAGTTGTGATCACAAAAGTACAATCGATATTTCTCGAAGAAATGGGTTTAGTATTTTCTAAGTGTAGATACCTATTACATTTTAGTGCTCGCGACTGTACAATTGTACATGTAAGGCGTAATGGGGCTCCATATTTAATGTGAACAGTATCCATTGTCTGGGCGAAAGAGTTCCTCAAATAACACCCTACTGACCACCTACATCGAATAGGTACTAGTACGTTTTGAGGTGTTTATTGTGTAATCGATATAGAAGGGAGTATACGTGAATAGAGCCAACTGAGAAGCTTATACGCGTCTTTCAAGCTGATTGACAGAAAGATGGCTGTCAAAATGCTTTTCAACAACTTGTAATTGTATGTTAATTGTTATGACAAGTGGATATGAGAATTTTAATGGGTTTCTAGCTTTTCTACGACGTTCTTTTGGCTTCTTCGTAACACGGTACATGCTTAATGACTATTTTAGAGGTGTGTGAAATGACGTAATGCAGGAAATGGGTTATACGATTATTGTATCATTTTAGTAACTAGTTATTTATTTATGGATTTTACTTTGTTGTTCGCCATAGTGCTTTCGTAGTTTAGTTTCCAAATATCACGAAGTAAATGAGTTTATGAAAATAAAAATAGAATTCCTCACATTTCCTCATATGTAGGTAGATTTTAAAATTAGTTGGCGTTTTTAGTAGTAAAATTACTCTTTAGATGTAATCTTTTTGTGGTATTCCACGAAGCACACCCAAATGAAGCACACCCAGACGAAGCACACCTAAAGTATTCCACTTAGCACACCCGTATAACTCGCATAGTGCGGGGAATAAGAAATAAAAATGTCGATAGAAGAAAACATTTATTATTTAAAAGAATAACTTAAATTTTTAACATCATTCAGTTTCATTATCATAATGTGACACAATATTTGTCATTCTTGTAATCTTACTATTTAAAATCACAGATTGTTTCATAATTGCATTAAAACTTGGACAAATATCAAAAATATTGTAAACATTGTTTTACATAGAGATCTATGTTAAAGTTTTCTTATTAGTGAATAACCTGTTTAGTGTAAGTAACCTGTTTAGTGAATAACAAAAATACTCTACATTAACATAAAAAATCACAGATTGTTTCATAATTGCAATAAAAACTTGGAAAAATATCAAAAACATTGTAAATATAGTTTTCCATAGAGATGTTGAAGATTTCTTATAGCTACCTGTTTTACGTCTTATCTATGGGATTAATATATGAACATTATGAAAATTACAAGTATTGTATCACATTATTATAATGAAACTGAAAGATGTTAGATATTTAAGTTAGTCTTTTAAATAATATATATTTTCTTCTATCGATATTTGTATTTCTTAGTCTCCGCACTATGCGGGTGATATTCGTAGGTGTGCTTCGTGGAATAGGAAATTAATTATTTAAAATTCTTATTTGAAGCCCACCTACGGGTGTGCTAAGTGGAATACTTTAGGTGTGCTTCGTCTGGGTGTGCTTCATTTGGGTGTGCTTCGTGGAATACCTCATCTTTTTCTGGAAACCACTTAATTTACATTAGAATAAAGTTGATATTCGTTAAAATTGTTCGTGGAAAGAACATTGATTGGAGACAAGGATTTGAATGTGCCAGAACAAATCATCAATTAGTTACTGAACCCACTTCATTTTAAATAAAGTAACCAATTTTTATGTAAGGTACATTGAAAACTTGTTTCCCCACACATTATAATATTTGTGGACATATTTTTATTAGTCACATAACTTATCTCGCGTTAATTATTTACTATGATGATGCGATATGGTGTTATCATTATCAAAACATTAGTATCTACATAACGTGTAAATATACCGGGTTTAATGGACACCGACGCGAAAATGCTTACCACGTACGCAGTACATCACTCGAATCGGTAATTAAAAAAAAAAACTGTTTTCCATACATTTTGACATATGTATTTAATAACCGAAGAAAAATTTCTATGTAAGGGGGGTTCAGAATGGCGTACTGAGCGTTTTGGCGTCGGATACCTTGTACACCTTAAGATTTATGACGAGCTAGGTACATTCAAGAATTTAGTGACATTGAAATTAGTAGGTTTGAAGATAGAACGCAGACTTATTTAAATGAACTGGGACTGTACTATCACCCCTTATAGAAGTATTACTATACAACTTGTTTTTTTTTTTAATGTTTTTTTCGCTTTTTTTAGCTCAAATATGAATTATTGGTTTGAATAAAAAGAATTACTCGTATTTATCAATTAAACTACTACTATTTTACTTCACTACTGCGAAGTTTGGCAACCTCGCAAAAGCAAAGATTTGTCATACTGGTGACAATTTTTGACATAAGTAAATTATGATTGATGATTCTCCGAAACTATGCATTTTTTGACAACCTATTCTCGTTTTAGCATTATTTTTACCTACAAAATATAACCCTAGAGTTATGGGATATCAAACAAAAACAGGTTGTATAAAGATGGAAGCGCCAAGGTCGCACGCAGAATTGAATTTTCTTTAATTTTTTGTAGTTTTCCGTCAGGTTGTATGTTGATTAAAATATGATTCACGGCCGTAGCAACCCTTGAAATTTCATTTAATCCCATTGAATGACCATTTCATGAAATAGTCAACATACAGCCTGATTGACACTGACTGAAAAACGTAAGAAAAATTGAATTTCGCGTGCTACACTGGAGCTTCCACCTTTATGTCTACTTCAGTGTGCGAAAGAGATGGACCTATTAACAATGCTGGCCCACATTGAAGTAAGATTTAAAAAACACTGCTGTAATAGGCGATGATATCCGGCCCCTTGAGGTAATAATAGACGGTGGGAATGTTTCCTCAAAACACACTGCGTTCGTAGGTTCAATGCATTTATCTTTAAATCCGACGTGGCTTTAGCCGATAATACCTACAGACGGGGTTATGATCTTCATGCTTGGATCGGCGATTTAAACAATGATAAATCTGTTACAATGTTAGATACACACGCGTATTTAAAGCATTATTACTATTTATACATATAAAGCTTCTTGCCATCATAACTGACAAAATCTCGTGTGCACGTATGCCTACCCCTTTGGGAAATAGATGGTGCGTTCTTGTGTACTATAGATAAATACTACGTATAATTTTATGACAAAAGCAATTAACACTCTTTGGATAACATTAAGTTTTACGTCGTTTATGATAGGATCTATTAACCTTAGTAGTCATCAACTTATGTATTTTGTTCTTTTAAATATTATTTTGTACATATTACTGAAATTTCAATTTTCTACATTGAAATTTCTATCAAATAATAGGTATAGGTACTACTAGTGTTATTTTAGTTACGCAAGCGGGTAAAATTACTTTATTATCAGAATTTTGTATTGTTGAATTAAACTACGGTAAACTTGATAACTGGTCAAGATAAACCTTTCCATTGTTTTGATTAGATTCAAACACCAGAAATCATTGGTGATTTTGTATAGAAAATTGGCGTACAAGAACAACGATTAGGTAACAAAAGACTTTATTATTTGCAAACAGATTGTTTATGATACGGGACACTAATCTACAAAGAAACGAATATAGATCGAGCACACTATCTAATGACTTCTATCTAACGTGTATTTTGAACGTGGACTACTTTCGTGCAGTTTGGCCTGCATTTCCTGAGTACGTCTGAGAGCGGCGCCGGCGCCCAGTTTATATAAAAGAAAGGTTATGTGCTGCACAGATTCTTTGGCGTTAATATGACATTGTCAAGAGGGCGCTGTATGTAAAAAAAAATGAAGTCTCTTCACAAACCATAGCCCACATCCTGTCTGTACCTACTACTTACTGTTTTTGCAACTCCGCGTGCACTTTGAGGTTACCTGTTCAGAGGCATTACCAACGCTGGTTATGTCGCAGAGTTTTCGCTTATTTGACTTAAAAAAATATGAAAATCATAGACAAGATGAAGAGATTTAAAAACAACAAGATGGCGGTGTTGTTCCGATGATGGCCACCCGCCATAAGATCCATTTTTAGGTAGGTTATGCTCACCTCCGTGGAGTAGAAGTCTTCAGCGCCGTTGGCAGCAGAGAGCATGTGCACGATGTGATTGTACCGGTTGTCTCGTAACTCCACACAGTTCCAGTTGTTAGTTGACATCATAGCCTCCCATTTCTCTCTTGATATAACTGAAATGTGTTAAATGAATCTATTAGTTACTATTCGGTAAGTTTTCAGTAGCATACTATTTTCTGAATGTATGCCCAGTTGAACGCAAGTAGGCTTCTCCTGTTACATAGGACTAGAAGGAAAACTGACGAATTATGAGCCCAAAACAAGAAACCTAAACGCATAACTCTTCGGGGATTACAGACGTGTGTATACCTATTCTTGTTTTAAATCTATTAGATATTTAGATACAATCAAAGATTAAGAAGTTATAAATGAACGTACAATTCGGCTGCCCGCCAATTTTATGTAATGCCCTGACATACTTTTGTTTTTTTTTTTACGTTACTGAATGGCTACACGGAAGCAGTGTCTACATGCCTACATCTCAATTAAGTTTGCGTCATGTCTGGTAAAAAATTACCAATGAGTGTCCCTTCCTAATAATTACTTATTATAGATATGATTAATTATAATTGCGTAAGTAACGCTAGTCATAATTTGTAATTACGACCCGATATCACAGTAAGTAAACAAAACTTGAGTTCGTATCTATCTGAGCAAATGACCTCCTTGGTGCGCGCGTGGCCGGAATTTACATAACAAATCATGATTGTATACACTGTATTTACTGTATACTATACAGGGAAATTAGGACTACCTTACTGTAAATGTAAACAAGTAAGCCCTAATCAGCCTAACCACAAATATTGATGAGGGATTACTTGTTTCATCGTCAACCTATAATGTTTCCACTGGACACAGGCCTCCTCTCTATGAGAGGGAGTGTGCTGTGTGTAATCCACCACGCGGGCCCAGTGCGGGTTCGTAGATGTCACATGTCTTTTTCAGTTCTAGGACATGCCGTTTTCCTCACGATGTTTTCTTTCACCGTTTTTGAGAGCAGCGGTGATAAAATAAATTACACAAAGTAATGCGCAACTGGGTTCGAACCCACGGCATACTGCTCGTAAGTCGGGGCTGCCACTACTGGGCCACGCTGCTCTCATTACTTATTTATTTGTGTGTTATACGTACATAACATTATTTCATTATGAAGCATCAGTGCTTTTTGAAAAACTTTGAAGTCTTGAAAGAAACTGTAAGTACCTATTCTTTGATTTCGGACTCGTATATGTATATCTTAGATTTTATTGTTCAGTAATAGTAAACATCATCGAGTTAAGAGGCGTGCGATTGAAGAGGCCTATGTCCAGCAGTGGACTATTGTAGGCAGATGTTAGATGAAACATGGGGTTATTCAGTATTATTACCTACTAGCTGTGCCCGCGACTTCGTCTGCGTGGAATTTAAGAAGTAGCCTAAGTTACTAATTATTACATCAGCTATCTGCCAGTGAAAGTCCCGTCCAATCCAGCCGTTCCAGAGATTAGCCGGAACCAAACAGACAGACAGACAAAAATGTTATTTCGGTATGTGTACCGTATATACATTCATATGCATGTAGTAAAAAGCGGCTATTTTAATATTACAAACAGAGTAGCAGACACCAATTTTATTTATTTGTATATGCAGATAGGTATAGCTTCCTTTTACACTTTGGGGGGGATTACAGGCGTACATAAAGTCAGTAAACAATTTGTATTGTTCACCTCAATGTATGTAAACCAAAACCATCCAGGTTTGTTATTTTTATCTGCAGTGCCTGTCAAGAGAATTTACAGACTGACGTTATCTACGGAAATATACATTACCAGCGGGTGTTTTTCTTTCCCAAAATAAAGACTTATTTGTAAACATGTTTACGACCTTCACGTCATTCATATTAAATACCCCGCATAATGGAGGGAATTTTAAACTGTAGCACACTGAAACCACGTTAGTTTACCTTTTTCCTGCACACTTGCAGTTTTTTTAAAACATCACAAAAAATAAACAATGTCGGTTTTTGCTATCAATTGTGCAATCTATATATATAAAAATGAATCCCTATTTCCTTGGTCACGGCATCACGCGTGAACGGCTGGACGGATTTCGATAATTCTTTTTTTGTTTTGTTTGTTATTGTCAGGAGAAGGTTCTTAGGTAGGTAGTAGGTAGGTAAGTAGGGAGTAGGTAGGTAGGTAGTAGGTAGGTAGGTAGGTAGTAGGTAGGTAGGTAGGTAGTAGGTAGGTAGGTAGGTAGTAGGTAGGTAGGTAGGTAGGTAGGTAGTAGGTAGGTAGGTAGTAGGTAGGTAGGTAGGTAGGTAGTAGGTAGGTAGGTAGTAGGTAGGTAGGTAGGTAGGTAGGTAGGTAGTAGGTAGGTAGTAGGTAGGTAATAGGTAGGTAGGTAGGTAGGTAGTAGGTAGGTAGTAGGTAGGTAGGTAGGTAGTAGGTAGGTAGGTAGGTAGGTAGTAGGTAGGTAGGTAGTAGGTAGGTAGTAGGTAGGTAGGTAGGTAGTAGGTAGGTAGGTAGGTAGGTAGGTAGGTAGGTAGGTAGGTAGTAGGTAGGTAGTAGGTAGGTAATAGGTAGGTAGGTAGTAAATGGGTAGTAGGTAGGTAGGAAGATAGGAAGTAGGTAAGTAGTGGGTAGGAACAAGTGCATTGCAACGCATGCCGGGATCAGCTAGTTGGTAATAAATGTAGAACTTGAAACCGCATTGTATTTCATTTTATAATCAATGCCCCAGTTTCTACTGCAAATATGCGATTGTTATAATAACAAAAACATTTGAAGTATTTTATTTAATAAATACTAGCATCAAGTAGTTTCTGGCTACTTACTGAATGTAAACCTATCTACTTGACTCTCCGACACATACAATAGGCGGTCCATTTATTGACCACAATTATAAAATGTCGCCTATTCATTCTATGAATCGGACAATACAAATAGTTTGCGCAACCAGTATATTATGATAAATTAATAACATTTACTACGGGATATTTACCATGTGTATTATTTGTTTCGAGTTCCCGATATTTCGGCGCTGTTGCAAACGCCATGATCACGGATAAACTGAAGTTACTGCGAGTAGAATCGAGTTGTGAGTGACAGTGGTAGTGGTACGGAGCACAAAAAACGAACAAGGAAGAGGGTAGACCGATTTGTCTGCACATAAACACCCACTCGCAGTTACTTAACGTTAGTTAACTTCAGTTTAACCGTGATCATGGCGTTTGCAACAGCGCCGAAATATCGGGAACTCGAAACAAATAATACACATGGTAAATATCCCGTAGTAAATGTTATTAATAGTGTTAGTGACCATGTCAGTTTAAAAACTTATATTATGATAAATGTTTTAAGTAGCAATTAAATGCATATCAACACTATGTACATGTGCTACATAGATTGGTACCTAGCTACAGGTAACAATAAAGCTAAACGTAGGTAATCAAGAGCTCAACAGTATAATTTTTAAATGCGAGCGTGCTGTTGCGTTTTCAACTTTCAGCACTGGGTCTAACGATGCAAATCGAACAGCCTGCTCAATGCCTCTTACGGCATTCCAAATTTCCACCATTTGTATTACCGATAACTGATAATTTTTCACGCTCTGTAAATTCAATTTAACCTTGTATAGGTAAATATTGGGAGGAGCTCTTGGCTAATAATAACAGCCGCTCGTATCGATCTTCAGGTTAAGCAGCGCTTGCCTAGGTTAGTGCGTGGATGGGTGACCAGCCAGTCGAACCATGATGTATCGTGTTATCCAGTACAAACTGGTTTGTGAAGATCACTCCATGTAAAAGACAGGTATTCAGCTGCATCCAGTTAGAGTGGACCTACCAACATATTTGGAAAAAGACTAAGAAGATAATGATAGGTAAATATTGGATATTAATTTTTTAACATCCGTCTACTTTACTTGGTATTTACCAATACAGCATACTTAATCATTCATTTGATAAGGTTTTTATTGTGCTGTCTACTGGCGTGGCTCCCATCAAATGATCTCTTACTAGCTAGTTTATGTTAAGACTCATCCTCAAAAAATTCGGATCCAGTAACAGCAAACATGTTCTGTATTCACTGCAAGATATACCAGTAACATTCCAGACTGACAGAAACGAATACCTGCCAGTTTTATTCTACGGTATAAAAACTGTTTTCTTGTTTCTGACTCATTACCTAGGCATACTACAAGCTTCTGTGTAAGTTTCCATAATACAACTTGTTGAGAAACGACTGGGGCTCCTTGCAGTAATGATAATAAACTTTAGTTAACTTAATCTTGGTTCGTATTTACATATACGTGCATAATATACAACCATGTATAGTCTTGTTCTCAGTTGATATATTTCCAATTAAACGAATATCAACTTTATGGTAATGTAAATATTAGAAATAGTATGCATTGAAAACTCGTGAAAATGTTTAAAGTTGTAGCACATTGAAGTTATTTTTGCAAAAACCTAGCATATCCTCCATTTATTTGTCTGTCTATTGGTTCTAGCTTAATTTATAGGGCACGTGTTTTTGTTTTATCTTCCAGGTATAATCTGGTGTACATACATTGTTGATAATTATATCTTGAGTGAAGACGATAATGTGCTTATTTATAATCTCAGACAAAATGCCCGCCCTTCAGGCGTCTGTTTGTCTGTCTGTTCTTACTTAATCATTATCATGGCGCGACGTTGTTTTGCGGCCAATAATAATAGACGTGGTAATTATAGTTTATCTCCGTTCAAAATGTAGTGTTAACCTGTTTTAGTTATTTCAAAAATACAAAATCTGGCGCAATTTTATCAAAAACTTCATTTACCCTAATTAAAATTGCTCCGAAACATGAGAAGCTTTCAGTACACGTGGATATACGACCTCTTGCCGCCATCCTTTTGGCAAGTCAGATGTTAAACGTGTGTTTTTTTAGGCTAAGAAAAGTACTTAAAAGATAAAACTTACATGCACTGGCATCCATCGCTCCCCTATCGCATATAATCAGGCAATCCCTCTGACAAGTCCTGCCAAGCTCGAAGAACGTGTTCTCAATCTGTATCATAGTCCTTAGAAGATTCTCCTGGAATTTTAATGCTGTAACAAAGAAAACATGTTTATGAATACAAAAGTTTCAGTCAAGAGGCTTTAATATGCGTAATAAATGTGTAGATGGATGATGCCAGTGCAGTGATACATGGTTTGCATCATTATAAGCTAACATCAACCCACGCAAAGATGTTCCTAAACTAACACACTGAAAGTGTTTGAGAACTTGGTACTGTTATAAATGTCTCTAATACCATTATAGTTGTTTTACTACTACAAACAACTGATGAATAGACTACACTTGCCGTGAGAAAGCACAGATGGTCAAAGTTTATTCTTGAAGGTATTCTAAACATTCTCAATAATATAAACGTTGTACATGACGACGCTAGTTCGAACGTAAGTATACATTAATGTAAAATTAATGGCTGGACAGAAGACAAATTATATCTTATAAATTCATCAAGGAAAAATTTGAAGACAAAATTAGATCAAAGTACTAATTAGCACCTTCTAGTAAATTTTTAATTAATTAGGAAAAGAAATTCATTCCTCAAAAAATCATTATCTGCATAGCCTTTTTCCAGCTATGTTGGGGTCGGCTTCAGCCTTATCGGATTCAGCTGAATACCAGTATTTTACATGGAGCGACTGCTTATCTGACCTCCACAACCCAGTTAGTAATGGGGTAATACGATACCCCTTGGTAAGACTGGTTGTCAGACTTTCGGGCCACTGACTACCTGTAACAACTGACAAAGATCTACAAATGACATCCGGGACGTGTTTTCCGAGGCACGGAGGAAACTGGGTATGTTATGAGTGGTCACCCATCCACAGACGAACCTAGGCAAGCACGGCTTAACTTAAAGATAGACCCCAGCGGCAGTTAATATTTAGCCACGAGCTCCTCAAAAAGTATCAGTTATCAATTAACTTTGTAATAACCGGTTCAAGTGTAGGCGCGACTCAAAGGTCAAAATATAGATCGTTATAAAATTAAACATTTATTTACTAGAATAACCTATGAAATGAGGTGTTGAATTGCAGCCAAACATACACGTGCTAAAGCGCAGTGCTGCTGAATACGTGAGAATTAATGTATTTAAATATAGTGACGAATCGAGCTTTTGATTACTGGGAAAAAGGAATTCCCCCAGACAAGCTGGCACTTGAAACGTCTATCCTTATATCAATTAAGTACCTTGATTAAAGTACTGTACTGAACATGGTACACACTTGACAATAAAATCTTGTCAAGCAATATTATCATCAAGTACGCTTTTATTGGACGTGTATACGATACTAAGCTTGATAGCACCTGGCTTTGCGCGTGATTAATGTATACTATGTTTATGTGGCACTAATTTGATAATCTTGCCGCTTTTAAGTGGACCTTGTTGGCAACATATTATTATGAAATATAACGTAATGTTTGCGGAATAAACATAAAAGTTACAATAATTATACGGCGGTTGTTACAGCACAGCTGCACTCTCATCAGATAATCAAAAATTTACTACCAATCTACAGGGCCTGTAATACAGCATCAACCACGCCCTTCAAAAATTCAAAGTAGAACCAGTTGTGAGAAATTGCATCACTGAACTAATAAGTAAAAGGGCGGTCCAGATAGAGGTGAAGACTACCACAAGAGCCAAGGTAGTCCACAAGGGGCGAGTCACATCGATGCAAAAATAAAGAAGGCCTTTATAGCTTTTGGTTAGTGCAGAAGACTTGTTGGTAAAAAATGGGGTCTCAATCTAAATATCACACATTGGCTGTACACATCAGCTAACATTAAATTGTCTAACCTACTAATCAGTTGTATGGTGGGCCCACATAACACAACTGACCATAGTAAAAACGAAACTCCAAAGGCTACAACGCTTAGCGAGCGTGGCAGCTACTGGATGTATGAAAACCACTTCATCAGCCGCTTTAGGGTACCTCTTAAAATTGAGGCATCTAGATCTACCATACAGGAAGAGTCGAAGATAGCCGTCTTAGATTAAAATCGAACGGATTGTGGAAACTAAACGCAGACACAACACCACTCAAGATTTATGTAAGGGATTAAGGAAATACCACTCCTGGATGCACCCACGGACAGAAATCCATGTCACCACGTCTTCGATCAAAAACACTATATCCGACTCAAAGCCGAGGAAACACACCAAATGGAATGGAGAAACCGTGTAACCTGCAGGCAACGAAGAGTGCAGTTCGGAAGCATCAAAGAGACTTGCCCGCAGCATCACTAGACCGAAACGGGACAAAGTTCGCAAGATTATAGGTATCCTAACCCGCTACTGTCCCCTAAACAAACATCTATTTACCATAGGTGTGACAGACAGCCCTCTGTGTAGAGGATGCATGGAGGCGGATGAAACACCACAGTACGTGCTCATGGAGTGCAGAAGCGTGGCAGATCAATGGGCACGGACTCTCCAATCGCCGGCATCACTCCCGGAAGCATGCAGCAGCCTGAAAAGGCTGCTAGCTTGCTGGGAGGACCTGGGATGGTTGGAGTAACAAGAGGATTTTCAAACGTACAATGGCCCAATAAAGAGGCTAAGTGCGGAAACAGCCCGGCTAACCTAAACGGCGGATTTTATTCTGAGAACTTGCCGCTACAGAAACCTTGATAAGTAACTTATCAGATAACACTACAGGAAATGACAATTTAATTTCCTGCTGGAAACAAAGCAGTAAAAAGCTTCAAAGAGAATATTATCTACCTAACTCGTAACTCCAAATCACAGAAAGTTCCATAAATTTTCTGTTTGACTTGTAGAAAATGTTGAAGGTTAGCGCCCATCTGGCAAACTACCCTGCTGCATAATAAATGATGACAATAAGGTTCATTTATCTACATTAAGTTATTAGGATAGCAAACGTTTTGGAAAGACATGAACGTTGATCACGGCAATTTACGACACGATCTATACCAATAAATGTCGTCTAAAGCAGTGGTACAAATAAATTTAGTGAACTGCTGTCACGCACATAATCCATATGCATTTTCAAAATGAACGGAAATTGAATGTCCCGTTTTAGAACGTGACTGAAAATTATCGTTCAAGTACTCTTATTTTCCTAACACCAAATGAATAAAACATGAAATCTATAAAGCAGCGCGATAGTCATTACAATATTCAATACATTTGTAATTTCAACAAATTAAAAATTTTTACTACACTGAAAAAAGTATTTAACAGAACTAGTTGAGTTAACTGACAAATAGCCAAACATTGTTAACTAACAAACGAATTTCATTTACGTATTGATCAACTGCTTTTGTTGCATTTTACAAAAATATTTTAGCTGTTTGAGTTGGTTGAAAACTACTAAAGTTTATGTTATCTAATGCAACATTCGATTTCGGTACTTTGCAACATACTATGTTTTGCTATTATCAAACACACTTGTGACTTACAGTTGATCCAGCTAAAACTATTTTTTAATCAACTATGTTTCTATTTTTCAACTCTGTTATTAGTTTGTTTTCAGCTGTAAAATATTGTTACAATTTGCGTTGTAAAGTTACTACCAACAAACAAAAAATTTGACTGGGACCAACTATATTGATTATGTTGGTTTTAGAATATTTTTGGTCATCAATCACACAACAATATATTATGTGGTGATTATAGTTAAGCTATGCATAACAAAACGTTTTGTTCCCGCTCGCTGAGCGCTGACAGGTTAAGGTTATGTCAAATCAATCAAACGGAACCTGTAGAAACCTGTTCTATAATTTTCTTTCGACTTTCGTTTTGCGAGGCGGGAATCGGGATAGCCGGTGCGTCGCGCGCTTGACGGACCCGTGATTTGCTTGCATTGTTTTGTTGGATCTGGACGTGATCTCCTAGATCAGTGTGTACTGTGCAGTAATAGTACCTAGTTGCATGAATATAAACGTGACAAAACTTTCAAAAATGGATCTGCCGCCATCAGATGAGGCGGCGGAAAAAACAATCTCCGACTACCTGCGGTCATGGGGATTGGAGACGTATATACCAAAGTTTTTGGGTGAGTACTTTTAGCTTCTATTCCAATAATTAGACAATAGTGTTTCATTCAATAGATCACTAGGTATGTTATACAGGGCATTTCCCATTAGTTTGCTGCCGTTCTTTTTGGCAGCGTGTTGTCCGGCAAAATATAAAAGTTAGCACCATACTACAAACTATACATCAGGGTGTCGTACAAGGCGACTGATGTCAAGGTTTACCGTTTAATAGGTACCTTCGTAGGCCAGGAAACGAGTAGCAGCGTTTTCTACCGGGATTCTATCAACACTGCGATCTCCAACCCACCTGCAAGACATGGAGATTATGACAATACCCTCCAGTGTTGGTGAAGGTTTATACTCAGCAATGGACTGTTACGAGCTATTGTCTGACTTTTGACTCTTCAACCAACTTTGAGTGGACCGTAAGGCCTATAAGCAGGTTTTCTCTTTCCTAATGTATGATATTATTAACTGCATATCTACTGCATCCGCACCTACTTAACCTAGTGCCTGTCCTCTCTCAACCAACTCTGTTTTTTTTAAAGTACCTTGGTGCTAGTTAACAAACTGAATAAACCACTTAGTGCAGAATTAAAAAGACAATAATGAACTTATTGCCTATGTGACTGTTAACAATTTTACCATTAATTTATGTCTACTTTTGTATGTAAGTACTAATTTTCATTAATATTTCAGAAGAGTCTATTGATGTCGAGACCCTCCAAATTTTGTCAGAGTCCGACCTAAAAGACTTGGTGCCAATAATTGGACACCGGGCTAAGCTGACCACACAAATAAAACTTTTGACCAACATAATGTCAAATGCTTTTGAGAACACTGTAAGTAATAATAACAATATTTAATAATTAAGTATCAACAATTAAATAAATAAGAATTTTTAATTTTACCTACCTGTTTAGTAATTTAAATTAGCAATAAAATATTTTATAACTATCATATAAAAAAAAGTATTAATTCATGGTATGGAAGTTAGTATTTATTACTTTAAAAAAAAAAAATATTGGCTCTGTGGTCTAGTTGGTTTGAGGCTCCAGCCCCTGATCCAGAGGTTGTGGATACAAATCCCATGGAAAATAAGGTTGATCAGGTTATTATTTTATATTTCAGTGTCATACTATTACTCCGGACTCAAACAACAAAATAATGCTGTATACAGTGGACGACTTGCCAGTTGTAACATACCCTAATCCTAATGAGGACCCCCCTGAAACGTCTGAAGCAAATGCAATAGAAGAAGACAAGTCGGAATATGATTGCGTAAGTTATTTTGACAAAATTTATTTTTAGGTGTTTGCTAAAAAAAAAAAAACTAGCTGTGGAGAGGAAATGGGGATGGTTGACTATTTTAGGGCTGTATTTTACTCTTTCCAAATCTTAACATTTTTATGTTTTTTTTCCATGCTAATATAAATTATATAAAATAAAAATATGTTTCCAGGAATTATATGGTATCCTAAGTTCCTCGAATGAAGGCAAAGGTCTATTGCTGCAATACCAAGAAAAAGGTCTCTTGAATAATGCAGCCAGGCAAAGACTTTGCAATCTAATTATCACACACGAGCTGAAAAACGATGCGGAGAAAAAAATTCCCAGTTCAAGATTTTATCAACTGGCATACGAAATAAGCAAAATCTTCAAACAGGAAAGTTCATCGGTATATTTTATACCTTATGCAAGCTAAACCTGACCGGAGTATTGTTATATCTTATTTAAATTTAGATCCGAGTCTATCTCTTGTATCTGTTACATGGGCAAAAGTAAAGAGTATTCTTTATAAACCTGGGACCATTCTTCTTCATAATGTAACTGAGAATTATGATGATATCGGAAATGTTACTTTTATGAATGTCAATAATGTTTTTATATATAACGAAGACAAAATTATTTTTGAATCTACGTTACTATCAACGGTTGATTTTGATTTTCATTTAGATTGTTTTGAAGTCAAGCATTCTGATGTGAAGAAAAGGATATATATGTTTCATGATTCTTTATTATCATATGTGCCTAATCATATCAATGTTACCCGTGATGATAAATTGTATATTACACAGAGAGCCCAATCATAGCATCTTCAATTATGTTTGCATACTGCTTAATGGGACTATTTTTCAATCAATGTAAATCATATTGTGTGATCTAAAACTAAACAAACATAATTTTACCGATCATTCCTACTAGTTGCGTTGATCAGGGGTGTGACCACAAGCTCTTAAAGTAAGGTTATTTTGAGTGTGTGTAAGGGACAAATTTATATGACTTGTATACATCTGTCACTTAAACGATCTCAAAATAACCTTATTCTAAGAGCTTGTGGTCACCCCCCAGTGCTTGTGCGTCTTCTCTGGCAGGAGAGACTGGTGGGAAAAAATATTTGCTTTAGTTCCATGTTGGCACTGTTCAACGGAACTAGTGGGAACGATCGAATTTTTGGTATTATTTTAGTGAGTCTAGCTAGGTTTGGCTAGATTACTGTGCTTGCTCATTGGCTGAATTTGTGATAGTTATTATATAAGTTCTTACTAAAAGTGATTGATTGGATACTTAATAAATACATTATAATTTAAAAAAAGTTATTTTTCTTATTCTATGTAGGGATCCCAAGTTTGCAGGCGAACTTAGTACCTAAGTATATGAGGAGTTTAAGTAAGATTTGGGGAAGGATATGTCTTGCTGAAACTTCTTATAGGTACATAGGTATAATAGTTTCGGCTATAGGCTGAAACCTATAACCAAAAAAAAACACTATTAGTAACTTAAAAGTTTTGTTACATTTAACCGAAAAGTTACAGTTACAGATAACAATTCCGTACTGTTGCAAGTAATATGAGGGGCAGCCATAAATTATTCAACAAGTTCATTTACACATAACAAAATAGGGTTACAATAATAATATACCTAGTGATGTAACTAGTAACTGAACAAAACCAAACCCTTGAGTAAGTTTTAACCAAACGGTTTTGTACGCGCTAACAATGAAATGTGGCAATTTTTACATAACACTTTTGTTCCTAATACACATAATATTAAGTTATTTATTCTAAAACACTTTGGTACAACGTGAATTATAAATTTGTTAGGTAGTAATCATTTCTTGTCGAGCCACTAATAACAGAACTACTAATAACAAAACTGAATTTGTCTACTAGTAACTATAGTTATGTAGTCACTATTTTTATGTAATAGGTTACTCAATTGTTTGTTATTTGTTACTCAAAACTTTTTTCAGTGTACCCTGACAATTAACGACATGGACTTTAGTGTCGACAAGATGACAGTTAGGCAAATAAAATAGCAAGATTTTCTATATTTTTTGTCACTATGAGTACGGACATAGAGATGAGAACCACGAGACATGTCTAGACGCAAGAGGACACTGACGCGACAAGGCGCGCGGAACACATAATTATCACCTACAAAACACTGTTAACGACCCCGACTGATACCATTTGTAATCAATGCCAAAAAATAAGCACGAATATAGATTTCACAATGAAAACTTTATTAGCTAAGCCATTAAGCTTAATTTCTTACGGCGTGTCTAAGAATCAAGTATCTAAATCATTCATCGACTGCTTCTAATTTCAGAAAGATTCCGCTAGTACGATGATACGTAGCTATCGTTGATAAAGATTGCCAATGACAAGATGCTGAAGCTGCGAGTTCGTATTTCGATATCCACGCCTTTCAAGTGGCAACGATCAATTAAGAAGGTATCACGAGAGTCAGAGAGATATCCTGTTTATGTAAGATGATTCCGATTCTGGCCGTAAAATAGCGGCAATTTAGTCATGTTGAATACCACCGGTTTACACTGCATTACAATCAAGCCAGTAAATATTTATTCACATACAATTGCCCACGAGTAACAATAGGATATGTGTGTCTACTAAGAAAGATAGCTGGCGAATTGATGTTTGAGGAAAAACTTTTTGAGTTTACAAATAGAAAATGGAGTTGACAGACAGTTTGTAGTTTAAGGACGGTGCCTTGGTGATCTATTTAAATAAAGTTTTCACTTCAAAAATAAAGTAAATTATCTCAGCTAGAGGCGTGTCGGGAGACGAATTCGGCCCTGATTGTCTGCAGCGTTTTATTTTCAGCGTCATCCGAATGAATTCGCGCTGAATGTGAATAATTCAAGTTTTCAGTGTCTTTTTTATTTCAACAAAGTGGGAGTAATTGTAGAATAATAATCGTATCATTTAAAAGTAGGACACGTTAGCGAAAATTAAATTCAAAATATAAAATGCTTTGACGTCTGCCTAGACAATTTACGAGTTGGATATGAAAACGAAGTCATTAACAAGTTTTACGATTGATAACAGTTACAGTAAACTCACAAAGTATCATAATGTTTTAGACACGATTTCTACAACCTCATCACGAGACACGGGTTTTCAAAGCAAATTTGTATACCAAGAAATAGTAGGATTTAGTCCCTATAATCAGTAATTACAATTTGAGTAGCTACAGCGCCTAGGTACAGCCACTCATAAATACTACTTGTTTTACTTGTCATCGGCCATCATAACCATAAATTACCTACTTTAGAGTGGACACTCAGGTATCACATGATAGATAAGAAAAATCTATAGCCATGAACTTGATAAAAAAATATTGTTTATGTTAGGCGCGTAGAAAAAAAAAACATGATTTGACAAAACCGGACAAACTTCTTCTTCAGTACTTGTTGGGTTTCTTGCAAAGGGGATAATAACGTTAAATAAGGAAATAAGGGGTTTAATTGGATTTCCTTCTTCGAGCAAAAAGTCTTACTTTTTATTTATTTAACAAATCCATCTGTCGTTGTACAGTAAGTAGTAATCAACTTTTTTTCCTAATTACCAAGACAACGTGCCGAGGCCAATGCTTTCGTACCAAGTACGAAACGGTATTTTCTAGGTAAACGAACAAAGATGTCATAGCTGTGATATTTATTTCATGTCTTTGTAAGCCGACAGTATTTGGCTCATTTCTCCATAAAATAAAGATTTAATTCTTTGCATGCACCGAAGAAAGACATTTCAATCAAACCGGTTACAATCTTTAAAGTCGAATGCCCAAGGTGGAGAGTTGAAGTCATATCTTTTTGATAATAAATTATTAAAACTAAACAAACGACGATAAATCTCTCTGGCTTCACAAATCAGAAAAGTAATCAACTTGGGTACCAGAAAGTTATTTTAGAACATAAACTTGTATTGTCAATGATAGCGTGGAAATCAAATTTATTTTTGTATCGCGTGTTTTGTTTTCATAACATATTTTATGCACTATTCAAATTACATTATTCAACGATATTTGAGCAAGCTCCTTTTCGCTTAGTATGGTGAATCGACTAGGTATACTTTATGACTCAGTAAGTCTCAATCATGCTTATTTAAACGAGGGGATTCTTGTAACAATTGCATCAATTTATTTAACTAGCAAATAAATGGCCTTTAGAACGGTCATTATTATTTGAGAATACTTTAAATGTTTAAAGTGCTGAATTGTTTTTTATTCAAATTCTTGTCTTCTTCACAAAATTGGCAGCTCTCTTGTGGACGTTGACCAACACGCCTCCACTGACGTCAATGCTTCTTATAAAAAAAAAGTTTCAACGCTTTTAGCGACGTCATCAGAAGCCAAACAAAGCTCCGTCTACCTGACTGAAGCTAATTAGTCGGTCACGCCTTAATTACTAAATAATTCAATCCATGTGATATGAAAGTCTTGAGAAAAGGAGTCTACGAACTTCTTAAAATACTGTGCAGTTTAAATATGGTTACTGGCACGATACCAAACCTAACATATTACAGAGCACATGAACCCGAGATAATCTGAAGTGGACACTTCTAAAACCTGCTAAAGATCCTATTAATACCAGATGTGGGTTTGTTATCACTGCGACCAACTAGTTTACGTGATGTGACGGAATAGACGCAGACTGGATATCGTCGGTTAGCTCTTTCTCTTCTAATAAATAACACTATTTATCATGTCTATTAGACACTGCGGATATACTTAGTAGCTAGTTGTACGGTCTACCTAATTTGATAAGAGCTGAGGGACACGTACGTATGCTTAGATAGATAGCATAGCAATTAGCGATAGATCGATGACCCGAACTGTTAGTACATGTGAGTAGGTTGCATTTAGCGTTACAGAGCTACTGAGCCTCCATCTTAGCGGTTGGTTACCGGTGGTTACTAACTCACCACAGATCCCATCGCTTGCTTGGGCAACCGCGGCGGCGGTGCACCATTTGCAATTGGTAGAGCACATGTCAACTGAAACACTTTTCTGCACATCTGCCACATATTCATTATCTATTACTTTTATGAACATGCTCGTGTTTTGGCGAACTGAACTGATTGCGTCTTTAGCACATGTTTGATCATACTTGATTTATCATCTAAGCCTAAGTATAATATGCGAACTGGTTTCTAGCATTGTTAAGAAACTATGGGATTTAAGTGCATGACGGTTTTTTATCATTAAGTTGGTATTAATGGTATTGATAAAATCTTAATGACTTGGCGTGTACAGGTAGATGTTGGTCTAGGTGATTTATTGCGTCACCTTTAGGTGTCCAAGGACCTGATAATGATACCTTTGTGTTATTATATTGACATGAAACTTCAAGGCAACGTCGTAATTGATACAGAAGATATTTGTAGGTCGATATTACCTTCAGCATTGAAACTCGGCCCGCCCTACTTCAGAACAAAAGGTTTTTATAAGAACTGTTATTAACACTGTACAGTGTACATATAAAATTTAAGGACAAGAAAGCGAACGAACTGCTTGTTTCTGTATTTCGTAAGTTTGGATATTAGACGAAAAAGGGCACGAGGTCGTACGGCCCCTGCCTCAAAGTAATCATAAAAAGTGGTAGGTAGTACACTACACGCTTATAAGTTTATAATGACAAAAAAAAATGTATTACCGTTACAGGTTATTAACATTTCATAGTGGCATTCATTGAATGAATCAATATCTGTTTGGTGAGGTCGTCCTGACCTTGGGCGATGTCTATCCGAGCGAACTTAGTTACCAACCCCTATAAAAGTAAGCTTTATGTGTTTGTCAATAGTACGCTAGGCTAGACACACATAACTACGACGCCACTATGCCCACTATTATTATAGTAAACGGAGAAAAGTCTGTTAGACAATTAGACAAGGTCGGATAATTTTCGTGTTAATAAGTACATACTTCAAACGAAAAAATAATAAATGGGCATTTTGTCAACACTCGTCAGCCATTAGTATTCGTTTTTCCTCAATATTCAGACATTTAAAAATACTTGAAACAATTAAAATAGCTAGAAGTCACATGTAAAGTGAACACTAATTCAAGCGCGGAGAAAAACTGAATGCTATAGACAACATTGTCTTTGAAGATCTCTTTTATGATGTACAAGATGTCAGAAAACGACTTTATTTTTGTACATAAAGTTGTACTTATGTAAGTATCATAGATAAAAGAAGGTAATGCAGGCCAAAAGTAATTAATATTGTTTCACGTCAGAGATACATGTGACTTCATTTGTAATGTTATGAGTAAATATCATCAGAAGATATGAAATGATAAACATTGCGTTGATGGATGTTTAGAAGCGGGTGGTGAACTTATTCAGGCAACGTTTAATGCTTAATGTACACAGATGTCTGCGTCACACGCTGATGACAAACGGTTTGTACATACAATTTTTTATTAAGTACAATTATTTCGTGTTTTATTCAGTTTATTCGAGTGATGGCTAACCGTTGGGGGCACTGGAACGGAAAACTGCGGTTGAGTGGAACCGGGCACGATTGTCTATTTCTGTTTAATGGGTAACATGCGTAAATAATAAACGTTTGCAGGTAGATACGGTAGACTTGTTAGGGTTATAAAAGGACGCACGCGAAGGGCCACGTGCTTTAACGGATTTAAGGTTAGGGCTTTATAAAGCGTCTATAAAATATTATGTCGTTGGGTCTTTTGAAATGAAACTTCTTATGCGACTTCCAACAAGCTTGCGTTAAACGTTTAACGCTACCATGGAGGGGGAATAGAAATAGACAGAGCGAGAGTGAATGCGTGGCACTCGAACGCATGCGTGTAGTATTACGAACACTATGAAGTGGCGAAGGGCGGGCGTTTTGGGGGACTGTCTCTTGTAATTTTGACGTTCAAAAAGTGCTGATTATCAGCCTAGTTTGAATAAATACTTTTGATTTGAAGTTTCACTTCTTCCGAGCGGAGGGACTCCACGCACTATTTTTTTTTTAAATGTCGGTATTGGTAGACAAGCCAAACCAAGCTATTTATTCAGACCAAAATAAACACTCTTATATCAGTAACAGTAGGTCTCAGTATCAATTTAATTAAAAAATAAGTAATTGTTTCGTGATCGTGACACTTTTTTATCCTACTTCAAAAAAAGGAGGTTATCAATTCGACCTGTATGTATGTAATATTGTATGAATTGCAGTTTTTGTATATGTTAGTCTATACAAGCTTCCAAACGTGTAGTAATTTTCTTAATAGTATGTTTATATCTTCAAAAGTATAAGTGAGATTGCTAATATTTTTGGATAGAGTTGAAATATACCTAATATTTCAACTTAGAGAACAGTGCAAGTTTCATCAAAATCGGTTCAGTAGTCTAAATCAAACTAAACAAATCAAACTATTTGATTTTAAATCAAAATATGTGGAAAAAATATGTCATCCAAGTAAACTAAATCGCGTATTTACGACTAACTTCTAGTTAAAATGTAAAACTCCTTCATGAAAAAAAATTGTACGGTATACTAGAACTAAAAAGAGTAAGTAAAATAAAATAAATTGCATAAAAACTACATTTTTTCAGTAACATTTGCCGAATGCATTCAGGCGTGAAACAGAGCATGCCAACAACAAATGTGCAATAAGGAGCTTATCATATCAACACTGTCGACGATTACACACGCTAACAAAAACATGAATTAATATCACAGGGAGGTGCAGAATTTTTAAAAATAAGATTGTGATCACGATTACTTTCTGGCGCCAGATATCGGCATCGGCATTTATCTTCGTACGAATGCAATTCGAACATCAAAATGATCGATTAGTTACCAATTAAACAGTTTAATCTACGACATTACTACTTCCATATACGAGACTTGCCCCAGAGGCTCTCGTCATCGATCCTAGAGCCTAACAATGCTACAGATACGTAACTACGCATTGCTTATGACAACGTGGTTCTATTGCCGTGAACGTGACCGTGAACTAGCTTATACTCGATACGTCAGCGACACTCACATTAACATTCACGTGTCGAGAGCGTCGAGAAGCCTCATAAAGAACCTTCCTTGCCTCACACCCCCAGCTTATAGATACATTTATAATGAAATTTTTATAAGAAGATTATACCAATGGGTTAGAAATATGTATTATTCAATGGGTAAACGCCAGGCGACCTCGCCGATAGTGGATTAAAAAGATCTACAAGCACGTAACGACTGAATACAATCACCAATAGAAAGACAAGCCGAGTTAATCTTGCTTTTTTCACTAACAAAAGAGAATGTAATTAAGAGGATTGGAAAGACTGAACTGTGTTATTAGAACAGAATGTCAATTTCTCTGCGAAGTTAAACACCCACTACATTACTTTAATCAACGTTAAATCCTTCCTAAGTAGTTTTCTAGGGCATAGTTTACGCTACATCGACCGCAAGTCTTGAGAAAATCAATTTATTTAACTAAGACGAAGCAAACCATAGCACACGACCAGAAACAAATAAAGTATCCTTAAAATAGACAAGAAAAGCGTCCCCAAGAGGCGATTCGAAGCTTAGCATACAGGGGCTCGCAAATCGGTCTTCACCTAGAGCTCCAGGAGCAAAAATAAACGATGCACGTGACCGTAGCCAATGTAAAACAACCGAAAATACCGCGTAGCAGAATACAAATACGTTTGATGTTACGCAACATGATTATTGTCCGTTTTAAATTTTATATGTGTTTTATACAGACTGTTTTATATATTGGACTTTAGCCCGACGCGACGCTACGTCTTGGACTCTTGGCAGTATATGAAATGATACATCTGTCCTATATGTCACCATACTGACAAAGAATTACAGTACGGAATTCTTAGTGACGTGCGAATTATTTGAACTTGAAACTTTGAACACTGAAAAATTATTGCGGGCGTGATTCATACATCTGCTGACTTATTACGATGCAGATGGGAGATTCCAAATGGTTTAACAACTTATACAAAAACTTACAAGGTTTTACATTTACAATATACGATCTTTATCAATATTTGTACTCAGTGGCTAAAAACGAAAATAGTGTCCCAACGGCCCCTACAAAGTTGACTTGAGACCCCAGCACCACTAAATCGGTGGTGGTGTTTGTGGTAATGAATCGACAAAAGTCTGAAGAAACTAATCTAATGAGAATTCTTCCCTAAACCCTACGTAGAAGGAACAAAAAACCTTATCTTTACAATTAGCATGAAACAAGGGGTTATCATTATTAGCGTTCAACAAATTTAGTACCGTAACCTGCGAACAGTTTGTTTTTATTAGTCGCTCAAATATCAAAACATTGTGGAACATGCGGGACAACGTGATTAATCAGAATTTTGTTCGACAGCGACCTTTCAATTGCTTATAAGGTTTCTTCAACAAAATGGCTGTTTTGCAAAGATTTTTATCAGGATTCCGTGTGACCAGCTCGTGTTTAGTTGGATAAGGAAAATGTGTACGGGATTGCCCCTTCACAACGGAAATAGATGAATATCAGATGAAGAATAATTTAAATCATTAACGTTTTAAGGTAACTTTCCGAATGAATCGTGGGGATCTTGATATTATTTTACTAAAAGTGTCTAGTGCTGCCAGCACTGTTTAATATATTTCTAGACTATACATATTTAGAAACCGTTCTAGCGTTATGTTCTCATATAAGATGTTCCATTTGTCCATCATCCAGTCAGTTTAGTATAATTAGGAGCATTTAGAAATGAAAATTCAATTACAACTTGGCAGAACGCATTTTCGACCTACCTCACGTGGTACCTACGTCAATAGCAGTCACGCCCCTACCCAATATAAACAGACCAATATCTACGTGAGAATTTCTATCGAGAAAGTCGATTTGACCTTGTAATGGCCGTCGAAGAACGTCTGAAAAACTTGGAGGAGATAAAAAGAACATAGTATATCATTAAGTACGTGTTCTTTGACGTTTTGATCTACGTGATTACGTAGATTAAAATCCTAAACAAGTTTGCTAATATTCATTGTAAAACAGCGGCTGGTTTGGAATATGCTGCAAGCATGTAAAAACTTAATTAAAGCGTTTGTAAGATTGGTAATGAATGAGAATAAGTCATTGACACTGAACTTGTGCTCAGGATTAGATTACATTCGCAATAGAACGGGTTCGGTCGGTCTCATCTAAAACTAAACAGGTTCGAACAATAAACATTCAGTAGAATGCATAGTCTAAACAACACGATGAAAGTGAAAAAAAAACGTGTGATATAAGATTTTGGCAGCAGTCAATGCAAAACAATAAATGTACGTACTAGCAGAGGTTTCCGGTCATCAGACTTGCCAATGTTAACAAAAACAGACATTTGGATATTTCAATATTTTTTTTTTAACAGTTCTTTCTGCGCATTTAACTATTACTGGTATTCAAGACGGATATTTATGGAAAAGACGTAAAAACGGACAATCCTTTATTCAAACAATGCAATAAAACGGCAATTTGACATGCTGCTAAGAAATCAAATTGTTTACCCCCCATAGTTACTCTGTTCCGTCAAATTTGTTGCTTGTCAGTCCAACAGTACGAACCATAACTTGAAATTTCTGTTTGTAAATTCTATGGAACAATGCGGGTTGAATTGTTAGCATCCATTATCAAGCAGGTTCCTGTAAGTACTACTCTTCATAATATAAGCATTTCATTTGCTTATGTAAACTTAATTGATTAGGGACCGTAAATGTGGAATGAAATAGCTTTATCACTTTCGCAGTATCAATACTTTCTATATTAGTGAGTTAACATACTAAATTTATGTCAATTATGTATTAGAAATAGATTAAACATTTTCCTATCAAGTATTTAATTAACATGTTACTTTATTTATGGGAAATTAAGGAAAACATTGTGCCGAGGATAGCATCGTCGTAGATATTCTATCATTTCATGCAGTCTAAAATGTCTATGTGAGTTGACAAGAGCTGAAATGTAAATGTAATGAAAATAAATTATTACTTTAGCTGTGAAAGTTAGGCTGCCTTCCCATCTGGCGTTGGCCATACGTCGCGTGAACGCTGCGCTACCGTCGCGTAGAGAAGCATGTTTTTTTTGAAACTATAGTTTCAAAAAAATCATGCGGTTCGATGAACCCAAACGCTAAATGTGAATGGTGCCTTAAAGCGTGATTTAGAGGGTAAGCAGGACATGCAACATGCAATATTTGGACATTAGTCTACTATATCATTTTTTGAGTGATTTCTGCAACTTGGCAGAGTTTTATATGATGATAGAATAGTTGAAATCTTACCTTCGTCTGCAGAGAGATCTGCGAACTTGACACCACCACTGCAAAAGAAAAAAATATTCATTGCAGTACATTTTACATACAAAACTTTAATTGTATTTAATTCATGTTCTTATTTTTTATAACATCATTTATGCATTAGTTCCCAATTTCTAATAACAATTTCCATATTACAAGATAAAAAAAAATTAACAACTACTGCATATTTGTGTTGTGCAAGCTTTTAAATTTCAAAAACTAAGGCATTTTCACAGTGCATACTAAGTAAATCAGGTTTTAAATTAACATTAACTTTCTTTACGTAAATAGCAATATTTTAGAGACATTCATGGAATCGGAAAAAAAATTAGAGTCAAATACTTCAAATTCAACGTAAAAAAAAAAAAATTGCTTAGTCAGAAAATCACAATTAGGACGTGTTTGAGCTGACTGGTGAAACTTTAATGTTTTAGGTATAAGTAAAAAATTATAAAGTGTATGTGTACACAATTCTGATAGAGAATGTAAATTTAAAAACTTGGATTTATGTTTGTGATGCACTGTGTAGTTTTTGTAGGTATCGCATTTACCTGAGGAGCACGTTAGCCGTTTCCGGCACCCGGAACACCTGGAAATAAACACATTGTGGAACCATGTCAAATGATCTCCAGATGGAGACACCACAATTCAGAATTCGAGAGGGAAGCAATATTTTGCGAATATCTGATTTCTAAGGAATATTGTTTCACAATAAAACAGGCCAAAATGATAACAGTTATTATTACAATTTAGTTGTGAAACAGTAAAACGATAAAATTGTAATTTTAATACTTTTTTCAACAGAATTGATATGAGCAACAGATAATAACTATTACGGAGTTTCTACTTTTTATCAATACAAAAATAGACACGATATTCAAATGCTAAAACATTGAACAACAATTTACTAATAGGAATAGGTAGAAACTTAGTTGAATCTATTAGTTTTTTTATTTTTAATTAAAAGATAAATATTTTGCTCACCTTCCATCCTAAATTCTCAAAGAAGGTGCTGAGGCGGGACTGTCCGGTGGTTTTGCCGCCACACGGTCCTGAATAAAAATACAATGTGGTTTCGAGGTAAGATTTACGTCGTCAGAAATCCACGTGTTGCATTTTTCATGACACCATTATCACATACAATAACAATTAAGATAACACAAAGATGTACTACATAACATTACTAACATAAACCACTTACTACTTTACCGCAACATGGTCAAAATAAAAAAATCACTTCAAAATATAATATGAACAATCCTTACCTCCAGTGAGGACCAGTTTGTAAACGATTTTCTGGGTTTGATTCGCCATTTTAAAGTAAACTCAAATATATAAATTAAAATTAAATTACACTAAGAAGGATACTAAGCACACAAATATCATAAAAATGTTGAATTTACAAAAGTGTTAAAAAGAGCCATCACAGTTTAACACGCATCGCCCGTCAGGCGTGCGCTCAAATGAAAGAGTGAAGGAAAGGGAAGCGAGTGATTGACTGAGTATTTTGACGCGCAGCATCGGGTATTGAATCGAATGATTCATAGACAATGTAGACAAGTTTCTGGAACCATAAACGTCCGCATGAAAATCTCCGCTTGTACTGCCATCTAGTTGTTACGCACCGTACTAATGAAGTTACTGTCACGGGCAATTTCATGGTTTGCGGGTTTTCCTAGCTTACACACCACTGGTTTTTTTTTTCGAACAAATGAAATTAAGCAATTTCATAATTAAACAAACCTTTTATTAAGAATCAAGCAATACCCACTGAACTTAAGTTTAAAATACATTGACCATTTTCTTTCTTTAATGCATTAGAACTTAGAGCAGAAACTTTAATTTGTGTGTAACTTTCATTTTCCTTACAGCTATCTTCTTGTTTTTCCAACTGTAAAACTAAAGCTGGTATCTGTTCCCAATATCTTCCTAGACAACGGTTTCTTTTCTCAACATATGTTTGTTCTCTGAAGCCAGAAGTTGACTCACCGTCATCTAAAAAATAAAACATCCATATTAACATTAGAATAATTCATAATTAATAAAAACCTTTGACGAAAAAATTCTTAAATCTATTTAGTGTATGAATGTTAGAATCTTTGTATTGTAATAATTTCTTATAGGTATCGATCAAATCTACATCTCTACATCCCTAATTGATTAGAACTTTTAATTTGGAACTTTCAAAAACAAAACAAGATCAACAAAAAATAAAAAACTTTATTTCAATGGGAAAAGGCTGATTTTACGTGAAATGAGGGGGTTGGGGGCGCAACATCATTTCACGTCACGGCATACCAGTCGGTTTTAGTGCTTAGTCGCACATTTAGATGTTTAAGATCAAAAATCAAACTCATTACCTTCAATATCAGTAATATCATTGTCTATCCATCTTGTTTGTATGTTTACATAAATGATTCCCACGTTAAATTCATTTGCTATAAATCTGCTATAGTTTACAAGGACATTCAAAAGAGACAGTCCTGTGAACAAATACATTGGTATTAACTTCTTAATATATTAGTTTTCCCAGTGCCTGATCTAGACATGGTTGCAATGCATCACATACACACAATTTCAGTATTAATTAAGATTGATTATACACGCAAGATTAAAAACACATCATTACAAATAGCTAAATATCAATTGCATATTACCTAAGCACCCTCTCTTATTATCTTTAGTAATTAATATTTTCTGCAATTAATTATTATAATGTAGTTTTTGCAATTTATGGAGAAGCTAGTTTATTTAGCACAAAAAGATAAAATAAAAAAACTTACCTATTTTATTATCATCACCAAGATGTTGAAACATCAAACATGGCAAGGAATCAACAATAATCATTGCTAAGTTATCAATAACAACTGTTTTATTTTTAAGACTCTTGAATAGTTCTACTAAATCCTCCATAGTCCATATATGAACTACTCTTATTTTGTACATTATAGAAGCCATATCCTGAAATATTATGAGTTGTTTTATTTTTAAATAAATTCAACAACAATCTTTTTGAGTGTAACTTGTTGCAACAGACTGTTCACTCAGTGGCGTGTCCAGTGGCCAAGAATATGGCAAGCTCTTAAGGCAAGCAGGCTGTTCAGAACCCGAAAATCATGAAGAGTGGTACGTTATAAGGGCAAGCCAACCTTCTAGGCTTGTATGAAAGTACCGCCACTATGTTCACTGTGTATGTGTGTGTGTAGGACTCTTAAGTTTTTTGTTTTCATCAAAAGTGCTCAGCTAAACTGCATTCAGTAGCTTTCATTATTATCAATTCATTACTGCTATGGAACACTGACAACTCATAAATGTTGTTCATTTTAATTTGTCGAATTCGCCCTTAGTCTACTTTAAAAGTCGAATCTGCGAATGACTTTCATAAATGTATTGAAACAAGACTTAACTATACATTTAAACCTGGTGGCAATATAAGCCTAGCTTTTATATTCATTACATGCTTCTGCTACTAAATTCGGCCGGAGCCACTCATGGAATGTCCTTATTTTTCCACTGAAAAGTGGAAGCGCCAAGGTATCCCATGAGCTTCAAATTTTCTTAATTTTATGCAATTTGCAGATCAGTGCCAGGCTACAAAATATATTTTTCGATCATTAAAAAATATGGGAGTACAGAGTTATAATCATCAATACAACCCTCCAAGTTTCTTTCATCATAAACATCAGCCTATAATATTCCCACTGCTGGGACACAAGCCTCCTCTCTATGAGAGGGAGTGGGTTGTAATCCACCACGCGGGCCCAGTGCAGTTTGATAGATGTCACATGTCTTAGAATTTTTAGTTCTAGGATATGCCGGTTTCCTCACAATGTTTTTCTTCACCATTTTTGAGAGCAGCGGTGATGAAATAAATTACACAAAGTAATGCGCTTGCCTGGTTTCGAACCCACGGCTTACTACTTGTAACTCAGGGCTGCCACTGGCTGTCCACTGGGCCACCGCTGCTCTCCTTTCCTTTAATCACATTTCAGTTCCTTTAATCCCATTAAATTATTTTTTCCTGAAATAGTCAATCAATGGAATTAAATGAAATCATATTTTAATCAACATATAACCTGACACTGACATACAAATTGCAAAAATAAAAGAAAATTTGTCTTCTGAGGGCTACTTTAGGGCATCCTCCTTATAAAAAACTTATCAAAGAATTAATGTTGCTACAGTGTTTTTTTTAATAATAATAAACATACTACTGTGTGTGTGTACATACTGTTTATTTTTTAATTATTTTTATAAGTAATATTTAAAAATGTAGCAAATTTGTATATAGAAATGATTATAGGAAATAATAATAAACATAAATGATACCTTATAGGAATATTTTTGTTCATCCAACATTTTTTGTACTCTTACTGCTGAGAAATCTCCTTTAGTATCAACATAGAGGATGGTGCTTGTGTCGTCTTTGACACAGTTTATAATTAATTGAAATGACAATTGAGTTTTTCCTGAATCTGCAAGTCCACATATCTCTGTAATGTATCTCACTGGAATCCCACCATTGGTTATTGCATCTAATCTGTAATTAAATTAAAAATTAATTTTATTTATAATCTACTTCTGCCTACGCCCTTCGAAGTTAGGGACTCTCAGCAAAGTTTACTACACCTGACTAAAGTTATTGTTATTAATAAAAAAACTATACTAAAAATGATTCAGCATTGGATACCTTTCTATACCCGTACTTATTCGACTTCTTGTCTTGAATACTTTCGCAAATAAATCCGTTCCATTCAATAGTGGTGCTGAATATTTGGCAAATATTTCATTTCTAATTGCTAATATTTCAGGCAGGCTCAATTTCGTAAGTGCTGATAACTTCGAGACATCTTCTTGAAGAAAGTCTAAAATAGTTGTAATCCGATTTTGAGCGAGAGTTCTTAGCGAGCTCTCGGAAAGGTTTTCCAAATTCTGGGACTTTAACTTTAGCATTTAAACCAAATTAAAAGAAAACAAAAAATATTACGTATAAGTTTTCAATAAACTTTACTTTCTAGTTTTGTTTTCAAATAATTCAAATTATGAACATGAACTGAATGAACGAAAAGAACAGTGAGTAACTGTCAAAAAAAAAGCAAGGACCAAAAATAGAGAGGGGCAGGAGGTCAGTCAATCGCTTCACGCAGTTGGCAGTTCAATTAAAATCATAGTTTGAGCCCAATCAGATGAAATATTAGACCATTTCTTCGTTCATTCGTAAAACAAAACGTTTTAGCAACACTCCAACGACACAAGAAAAGTAATTAATTGAAAAAACACTCGAATCATTTCGTAGATCATAGACACCATTTGTGGATCATAGACAAAGGTTGTAAGAATAGGCGGCAGGCAGGCGGCTCCTCTACCGACGCCCGCCATTTGTGTTTGCTGTCAAAAGCGATGTAATGTCGTGGAGTCGTGAATAAATTGCGATCATTGCGGCGTAATTACGCAGGATATTTTATTTAGATAAGTTTTATTATAATTTTCCACGATGTCTAATATATCGCTTGATAAAGAAACTTTTTATCGACGCATGAAGAAGCTGTACGCAGCATGGAAGGTCGGTAACTCTTCGTCAACTGATGTCACAGTTTTTGAGGGTCCGTTCTACAGTAATTGCATGTTTACAGGCTGCTGCAGCAGATTCAAAGGGCGATGATGCTTTGGCGAAGGTCGACTGCCTGGTTTCATGCGTCGGAGTGGACGAAGACACGCTTTACAGCAAGTCAACAGCGCTACAGGTTTGCGCGAGTTTTACTTCTCTCCATGTGCTTAAAAACGGAATTATTACATGCCAAGTGCCTTTTACGTATTGATTTTACAGTTGTGTTGTTTAAAAGCTTGTCTTTGTTTGGTGTTTAACTGGGTAACTTGATATAAACAGAACAAGTTTAGTATGTTCTATCACCAACAACTTATTAAATTCCAGTCCCACTTGTAAAATCTACTTGTAGGAACAGTACATATATATTGTGAACTTGATACATCTGATTGTATTACATTTCTATAGCAAATGATGAATTTGATGTATTTTACAAACTTGTTTAAAAGTCAGGTTATAACTTGCTAGCCAGGTGGTTGCTTTGTTTATTGGATTTAAATGAGATTATGAAGAGAAAAAAGTCTAGTACATAAAATTTTGCAAATACATAATAATTATCCAATTCTTGGCATAATAGTTGGATGTGCGTGAAAAAAAACATAATTTACCTACCTACCTCCTGTTTTCAATTATTCCCTTTTTATATTCTGTATAAATATGTAAATTGTTGTTGTTTACAATATTACATTTTTCTTACCTCAAAGTTTATTCTGTTTTTGGAATAATTTGAACATTGTAATCTCAACATAACTTGAGGCATTGTGTATATATAAAAAAGTATCAGAATATATCTATCCAAGTTTATGTTATATTCACAGAATTGGATAACTAAAGCATATTGTCTTGTAAGTCAGTTGTGTAATGTACTAGAACAATGCCATGCCTAAAAATGAATGTCAAGAATATTCTTTTATCATATTCTGCAAACTTTCCATCACCTCAATCTGTCCTCAGTATAAAATGGTCTAGAGTTAGTAGCCAATCAAGAACAGATAGGTATTGAAATTGTAGGTATATTGCCTCATTATGTTATTTATTGTGCAAGAATCACAAATAAACAAAAATTTATAAAATGGTGGCCCCTATTCTGTTTCGTTTGCTATATGTGTATTTAATCTATTGGACTCCCTCAAAACCGAAGACAACCTAGTCTCAGACGGTGCAGTACTGCTGGAAATACATTTCCCCGGATGTCAAGTCGCGCCAGACCAGGACTGGACTGATGGCACTACAGCACACCAACAACCCAAGAATGGGAAACTGCAAACACAATAGTAAGTGCGGACAGAATCAAATGGGCCCTAAAAGCAGTTTTCTCTGGCAGTGATCCTAACCTCATGGTTAGGATCACTCTAAAACCATATATGGTACTGGAGCTGACGTTTTCTCAAATTACTTAAATATCAACCACTTTAGACAAGCTAAACACTATCTTCCAAGCAGAATGCAATAATGGAATAACCAGAGCGGCTCAAGCAGTTGCGGCTAGAGATGTCAGAGATCTTAACATCAAAATCATCTTGCACAGTGCATCAGTGCTCCAAGTGCTACAAATCATTTTTTTTTAACTTCTGCGCTTGTATTAGAATGTCAGAATGCACTCGAACACATTGCAAACACTAACAAAGTAACTCTGCAAGGGATAAAAGGACACAGTTACTCACTGGGTAACCAAACAGCAGATGAACTGGCTTAAAGGGGAGCGGACACAACAGTATACGGTCCGGAACCACTGCTGCCTATACCCCAAGCCCAAATAAAATCATGGCTGCATTAGAAAACTGAGGAAACATACCAAATGGGATGGAGAAACAGTGTAACCTGCAGGCAAACAAAGAGTGCAGTTCTGGAAGCATCAAAGAGACTTGACCGCAACATCACTAGACTGAAACAGGATAAAAATCGCAAGATTATAGGTATCATAACCCGCTACAGTCCCCTAAACAAACACCTATTTACCATAGGTGTGACAGACAACCCTCTGTGCATAGGATGCATGGGGGCGGATGAAACACCACAGCACGTGCTCATGGAGTGCAGCAGTGTGGCAGATCGGCACGGGCACAGACTGTTTAATCGCCGGTATCACTCCCGGAAGCCTGTAGCAGCTTGAAAAGGCTGTATGTGTTTAATAACTCGTTGGGTAGAAATAATAGTGGACTGTATTATAGGTATAGGCTGATGTATTGCCGATTAAATTATAATACAATACTGAACTGTCCCGGACAAACAAAGAAATTTTGGAAAGGCGTTTGAGAGGGGTCGTCCGTCACGGTGGTGTCCGAGGAAGCGAGTGTCCGCAGGCCGGCCGGCGCCGCCCGCCAGCTCCCCTAGCTCGCCGATGTCGTTGACGATGACGCGTAGGTCGGTCACGTCGCTTGCACGTTGCCTGTGCGTGCCGACTGCGTGTTTGTTGGGTGCGATTCCCAACAAACACGGAGGATGTGTGTATGAGTGATGTGTGATGGATGGAGTAACAAGAGGATTTTCAGGCGCACAATGGTCCAATAAAGAGGCTAAGTTCGGAAACAGCCCAGCTAACCTGACCTAACCATATGTGTATTTAGTTTTCTAACTTACTTTATACATTTTTAATTTACCTTTTTTTTAAAATTAATTTTAAAAAATCATTTAAAGACAAATTTTTCTATTATTATTACTACATACATACTTTATTTATGTAAACAGACTTGGCTGTTTGGTTATGAGCTGCCAGACACAATAACAGTCCTCACAGAAAACAGCATGTGTTTTCTTGCAAGCAAAAAGAAAATTGAATTTTTGAGACAAATTGAAAATGGGAAAGAAGAATCAGAACTGCCACCAGTGAAACTACTTGTTAGAGATAGAGTAAGTATAAATCCATTTATTTTTATTATATTGTGTACTGACTGTACTCACTGACGGTCAACCACTTTTCAACCCTATTTCTCAGGGCAAATTGGTCTACTTTCAGGTAAGCGGTAGGGCTATAAAGAATAAATAAATAAATGATCAATGTATTTCTGGCTATGTATTTTTTGTAGGTGACTTAATATGCTCTTAGATTGCACAATGAGAAATTAATAGGATAAGCGATAAAACTAGGTAAAAATGTCGCCGAATTTCTGAACTAGTTTTTGTATGTAGCAGACTGCATGAGTCAAAACTTTAGCATTCATATGTAAGTAGGTCGACATGAATGCTGCTGTCACAAATCAAGTGTTTCGACCATATTCAGGACAAATAGGATTTCGCTCCACATAATGGCGCTGATATTGCGCAAGTCAGTTTATAAAATGACACTCATTAAAACAAAACAAAATCTGTATCCAAATGATAAAGTAATTAATTGCGTGGTGCGGGAGGGATATGGTCACGTGTCGCAAATTCATTCGCGTGCTGTCCGGCGTCAATACCCCTTCCCCACCGCGCAGCTTTCTTAGGCCCCGTCTCAATTAAATGGTTGGCCTGCAGCATAGTTTTTTCGGGGAATATGGGTTCAACCACATCTATCAGCACGAAATCGCGATACCGTGCTGATATATGTGATTCAACCCATTGCAAATGTATTAAAAATTTAAATTGCCTGGTGCGTTAGGAAAATCTATTTTTGTCGACTTAATTGATTACTGTGTATATAACGGCGTGTCTGTTATGCGCATGTCTGAACACTAGTGATGTTTTTGTTAAAAAAAACTGACGCTGAAGAAGCAAAAACCATGAGGAAAATACATGGAATATTTTTAGGACATTGTACGTATTTGAACATAAAGTAAACACAACACTGGATACGATTTTTCATGTTCAATATGTTTTCAGAACGATAAGGATAAAGAAAACTTCAACAAATTAGTACAAGAGATTAAAAAATCAAAATCTGGCAAGACCCTCGGGGTTTTCGCGAAAGATAACTATCCCGGTGAATTCTGCGAAAGTTGGAAGGCGATAATGAAAGGTGAAAAATTCGAAAATGTAGATATAAGTTCAGCTATTGCACTCTTGATGGCACCGAAAGAGGATTCTGAAATCATAACTGTGAAGAAAGCGTGTATGGTCACAGTTGACGTGTTTACGAAATATTTGAAAGATCAGATTATGGAAATTATTGATTCAGACAAGGTGAGTTTTGTAAATATGTATATCTTTCAAAACATCTGCTCTTATTTTTGAGATAGATTCGAATGCTAAGATTCTCTTTTACAGAAAGTGAAACACTCCAAGCTCGCGGAGGGCGTCGAAGCGGCGATATCGGACAAGAAATACGTCACTGGTGTAGACACAAGCCAAGTAGACATGTGCTACCCTCCAATCATCCAGTCTGGAGGGAACTACAGTCTCAAATTCAGCGCAGTTTCCGACAAGAACCATTTACATTTCGGCTCCATTGTCTGTTCTTTAGGAGCTCGATATAAATCATACTGCTCAAACATTGTTCGGACATTGCTCGTCAATCCAACAGATGAGATTCAGAGCAATTATACTTTCCTTTTGAATATACAAGAAGAGGTTATGAAGAAACTTGTCAGTGGCGCTAAACTTTCGACCGTGTACGAAGCGGGTTTGGAGTTAGCTAAAAAAGAGAAGCCTGACTTAGTTGAGAATCTTACAAAGTCATTTGGGTAAGATTCACATATCCGTATTTCTTTAAAAAAAAAAGCGCGTATACGCGCCTACACGCGCTTCCAAAAACGAGCATACACGGTGTAAATCACCTCATCACGAAGCCGTCAACCAAGCATTCTGTACATGAAACTAAGTAACTTTACGCTAAAATTATTGCTGGGAAACGACTTTTTAAAAACATGTTTTGTGGTAGAACTCAATGTAACGCACTCAAAACATTGTGCTGATGGATGGATTGAATAGTACGCGGGTCGTGAAGGTGTTTAAAGTAAAAATCTTACATTAAAAACTTGTATTTAAAAAAATCCTTGTCAAAAAGTTGGAACTTTGACCCCTAATATCTCCGTAACTAGAAGGTTCCCAGGTATGGTGTAGAACAAAAAAATGTTCGCAATGACAGGGAGAACCAGTGCCTTTCGGCTTCGTTAAGAGGTGTTTACACCCTTTATATGCGCCGAAAATACGCTATCTAAAACCGCCCTAAGGAATCTATTATTATTTCCTTATTTAATAATGGATTGAATTAATTATAAACCTGTTTAATATTGTCTTACAGGTTTGCAATGGGAATAGAATTTCGTGAAAGTTCAATTATTATAGGGCCCAAAACATCTACAGTGGCTAAAAAAGGAATGGTATTCAATATTAACATCGGTTTGGCAAACTTATCGAATAAAGCCGCCACGGAAAAGGAAGGCAAGGTATGGTTTCGTATAAGATATTTAATTAGCATTCAGCTTAGTTGCATTTTTTTTACTTTGTTAATTCCTAGTTAATAGTTACAGTTTTTATCTTTCACCATTAAAAAAAAATGCGCCCAAATTTGATTTGATTTTTATATTATAGATAGATTTCATAACCGCAAAAATACCCGTCCATTTAAAAGATGCGAAAACCCGCATCGGTTACAGGACTGCAAACAGCTTTTCATGAACTGTAGTTAGCCTAGATTAGTACATTTTTATTAGCTTTGGTCAGAATATTTTTCGACCATAGGAAGTATTTATGAAAACCCTTTCCAGACATACGCCCTCTTCATTGGTGACACAGTATTAGTAAATGAAGACCACCCAGCATCCCTCCTCACACAGTCCAAGAAGAAAATCAAGAACGTCGGTATCTTCTTAAAGGACGACGACGAGGAAGAAGAAGAAGAAAAGGAAAACAAGACTGAAATACTTGGTGAGTCATTGTGATTGACTAGGAGCTTGGACTTTGTGTGTGGGAACAAGGTTGAAAGATTTGAAGAAGTTGTGTTGAAATATGAACTCGGATTGCTGGAGAAATGAAATTGTGCTTTTTAATGGGGGCTAGAAGTATGATAGTTGTGTGCAGTTGCATTAGAAAGAATGTAAATCATTTCTTTATTGCACTAAAATGTGACGCGTATTAAATAAGAACCCCAAAAAGAGCAAGTAAGGGGAAAATATGCGTCAAATCCACACAAAACCGCCATCGCTGATTTGGTTCAATATTGTTGTTGCCGTAATGACGAAAGAATTTCAGCTTTATGGAAGATATGTTTAAAATAGAATTTGTGCTTGTTTTATAAGATTGAAAGTCACAAAACTCTCAATCTTGACTTTGCATGTTATGAAATTGTATACATATTGACGCAAAACTCAAGTCTTTCATGCAAGTGCGAGTTACTATCTAATCTATTGTTTCAGGCCCGCTTGCAATACAAATCACTGAATACATTTTATACTAAACTTATTATTATTTAAAACATCATTCTGGTTATTTTCATACAACTGACTGCCGGCTTCTCTGTTCCCTGATGATTATAATCTAGATCTCTTCAAAATTCGAGTGAATGGGTTTCTTCTAGGCATAGAGCTTCACATCACATCAGGCGATTTGGGCCCAAACTCAAGTCTATACAAGGTGTTGTTTTCCATCCTCGTCAACATTCAGGATGTCGTCACAAAAGACATAAATAATCAATTTTTTTTAATATAAATTACGGTACCTTGTTAATTATTAAAAAACACTGCTTTTTTTGTTTTTTTTTTTTTTTAATTTGTTAGTGTTTCAGAATAAACCCCTCAACGTGGTTTAGGGAATAAGAAATTATAGAATAAACGTTTGAGATTTTTTGTGCGTGTGTAAGCGAGGTTATAAGGCGGGGATCAGATTTAAAATTTGACGAGGATGCTAAACAAAACCTTGTATAATTGACAGAAACAGAGAAGATATATGATAAATGTATTTAGTGAGTTGTTGAGCAAGTCGGATATTATTATGTTACTGAAGATTGAAAGATTATTGTTGAATGTTTTTTCTACTTGTATTTCTACCTTTATAATATTTGTAAAAGCTTTCAGTATCTATAGATACTAAACTAACTACCTACAATGTGAAGAACTGGAGTGTTTTATACTTACTTACACCTATTTTTGTTTCATTACATGCTATCGGAAATCTTTATAGAGAATGGAGGTGAGTTTCTATTTATTTTCATTATAAAACCCGTATTTTTTGTTTATCGAAATGTTCAGACTTAACCAATGAAGGCTTTTGAAATGTTTGGAATGGTAGACCTCATGTCTGTGAATGTTAGAACCGAGTTTCAATAGAATGCGAAACTAAGCTTTGGTTCTGACGTTCAGCCCACCGGACTGTAACGTGAAAAAAGATTTGTTTCTATTTGAAACTAAAGAAATTATTATTCCTTTCATAAGCATTTAATGCACAATTTTGAACCTAGCTTAAAAAAAATCACACTTCATTAAAAATTTCTAAGTAAAATCTACCTTCAGTCAACCAACTTCCTTGCTAAACATAATATTATTTCAGGCAGAGGTAAAAGAACAGCAGTTATCGAATCAAAACTTCGTACGGAGCATTCTTCAGAGGAGAAACGTAAGGAACATCAAAGGGAACTGGCTATTACTCTAAACGAAAAGGCTAAGGAGAGGTTAGCTAAACAGTCGAGCGGTAAAGAAGGGGAAAAGTTGAGGAAAAGCACTGTTTCATACAAGAGTACCAGCCAGATGCCAAGGGAAAATGAGGTTAAAGAACTCAAGTTGTATGTTGGTGAGTGAATAAAAACTATTCTGTTACATTAATATTCAATTGAAAGAGGTGTAGATTTTTTACACTAATAATTTTTCAAACTGTACACGCCTGCTACCATGGAATTTTAAAAAGAGTTTTGCTTTGTATAGTATTGTCTCCGTCACTCTTGCACCTATGTGAACCGATAACTCCGATGCCCCAGTAACCAATAAGCCCGGGGACTATAGTTGTTTATGAGCTTACGTTGGTCTCTTGTAATAAATCTTGATGATATTGTGCAACAGGAACTAAGAATTGAATCAAGACTCATATTCTTGATACTTGAATTAAACAAATTTTTATTTATTTATTGATACTTATCCTTTGTTTCTAGATCGCAAATACGAAACAGTAATATTGCCGATATTCGGCGTGCCGGTTCCATTCCATATATCAACGATCAAGAACATCTCTCAGTCTGTTGAGGGTGACTACACCTACCTCAGGATAAACTTCTTCCACCCTGGTGCCACTATGGGCAGGAACGAAGGAGGGAACTACTCACAACCGGATGCCACGTTTGTCAAAGAAGTGTAAGTATCAGATATTGTAAAGGCTTCCATACCATGTCTATTAATTCTATCTTCGAAACATTCAAGAAAGCCATACAAATGCGACGAATCGAAGGTTATAGTTGAGGTAGCAGTCTCGCATGAGTACTCTTTGGTGTATTATTATTACGTGCACATTTTTAACCGACTTCAAAAAAGGAGGAGGTTCTCAATTCGACGGTATGTTTTTTTTTTTGTGTGTATGTTACGCGATTACTCCGCCAATTGTGGACGGATTTTCAAAATTCTTTTTTTGTTCGAAAGGAGATACTTCTGAAGTGGTCCCATAGTCACCAAGTCAGGATCTGATGATTGGATCCTGGAGAAATCGAGGGCAACCCTCAAATTTTATAGGAAAACTTACAGCGGTTTTGGTATTTTCTACAACAAGTGAAGCATTTGCGTTCAATAAGAATCATTCTATCATCAGATCTGATGATGAATCCTAGAGACAGGCACCGGAACTCAATAATAAGACAATGTATCTTAGCTGTGTTTGGGCTTGTTGGAATTGTAACGGTATGCAATTTCCAGGTGTATGTACAAGTAATAATTTAAAAAAAATAGAAATCTTTTCATTTTTTTTTATTTTAACCGACTTCTAAAAGGAGAAGGTTATCAATTCGATTAGTTTTTGTTGAATGTACACCGATTACGCTGAGACTTATTACTTTACTAACTTCTTTAGTTTGATGCGGAATAGTTGCTATTTGGTCCCATAAAAAATGTTATACAGGAAGAATTTTTAGTCACCGTCCAAATTTTTTCTAGGCATTATGTATCATACACTAACTCCATTTTTGAAAAAAAAACGTTACGTAAAATTTTCATATTAAATCATTTTCTCGAAATAATTATCCGCTCACTAAGTTAAACGTTAAAATACTACACTTGCCGCGCAAACATTCAATGAAAAATGCAGCGCGCACCCCGCTTGCCCCCCGCCCCGCTACACCTGCGCGACACATAATTATCTATCGTCATCCCAAGTCGGCATCAACTTTTTATAGATAACTTTGTGATGTGATATCTCAATATTTTTGTATTGAGTGATACTAAAAGAAAAAACACGTATTCAATGGTTTTCGCCAAAGATTAATATAACAAAATTTGGATGGTGACTAAAAATTCTTCCTGTATAGTTTGGCCCTGTAGTTTTCATTTTATTTTATTTGTAAATTTATCACGTACACCTATTTCTCCGTGATTACTGGACCGATTTACATGAATCTTCATTCATTTGGTAGAGAAACATTTTTTCATGAATATGTACCGCATTAAAATTAAGGTAATCATCCATGGTCGTGCTGAAGAGGATCACACCCCGGTGGGCCCATATGAATTTTATTATCTTTGCTTTGGTGCTTTTTGAGTCATCCCTTTTATTATGCATTTTGTCCTTTGTCGTATGTATGGACGATGTGCTGGTGTCTAGTTACAATGTAAAAATGATACTAGACAAGAATTTAAGTGAGATACCACAACTGAAAAGGGTATAATAAAAACTTTTTACAAAAAAATATAACCGACTTCCAAAAAAAAACAAAAAAGTGCAAAATAATATTTTACTTTCGGAAGTCGGTGGCAAAAAAAAGAAAGAAACAACAACAAGACAACCGACAAGTCACCGACTGACGAAAGTAAAATATTATTTTGCACTTTTTTGTTTTTTTTTGGAAGTCGGTTATATTTTTTTGTAAAAAGTTTTTTTTTTTTTGTTCTTGTTTTTCTACAATCTATCTCCTTTGTGGGACATTCAGCAGTATGTTGGTTGGTGCTATCGCTGGCGCTCTCAGTATGTGACCTGTGTCACATCCTCATTGTTTAGACAGTAGTTACTGTGATTGGATTAGGTCTTGAGGTATTTTGCGCTTCAGTCGTCGCGTTTTGTTGTGATTCTCCATTAATGGCCGAGCCAGAGTATTTGGATGTTGTTGGATTCGTTCTTTGTATGACTTGGTATGGCGTATGATTTCCTGCTCCACAGTGGGCATTCGCAGGTCACGGTGTAATTATTATGTGCACATATCAACGCATGTTTTTGACTTGACTAAACTGTAATTTATATATTTACAGAACATACAGAAGTACAAACACAAAGGAGCCAGGCGAGATATCCCCTCCCTCCTCAAACCTCAACACCGGCTTTAGACTTATCAAAGAAGTACAGAAAAAGTTCAAAACAAGAGAAGCAGAAGAGAGAGAAAAGGAGGATCTCGTCAAGCAAGATACCTTAGTTCTCTCACAGAGTAAAGGCAATCCGAAACTTAAAGACTTGTACATAAGACCTAATATCGTAACTAAGAGAATGAGCGGGTCTTTAGAATCACATACAAACGGATTCCGATTTACTTCAGTTAGAGGGGACAAAGTGGATATTTTGTACAATAATATTAAGAACGCATTCTTCCAGCCGTGTGATGGAGAAATGATTATTCTGTTACATTTCCATTTGAAGCATGCTATTATGTTTGGTAAGTTGAACCGCAAAAAGCTTATTTTTGAGTAAGCTATGCTCAGCATCTAGCGTAGACAGACGTCAAACGTATATGCTGACCTTTTGTTTATGTTCAATCATGTTCACGCAAGTAAAGCGCAACCATACGTGGCGTAAACGACACGTTACTCAACGCTAGATGCTAAGGTATCTATTGCGTTTTCTCGTAACAATTTTCTCTAAAAAAACATTACAGACTGTTAGAATACATTAACTCCCTCTTTTCCAGGCAAAAAGAAACATGTTGACGTCCAATTCTACACGGAAGTGGGTGAGATTACGACGGACTTGGGCAAACATCAGCACATGCACGACCGCGACGACTTAGCGGCTGAGCAGAGCGAGAGGGAGCTCAGACACAAGCTTAAGGTCGCCTTCAAGAGCTTCTGCGAGAGAGTTGAGAACATGACTAAGCAGGAGGTCGAGTTTGATACACCTTTCAGGTAAGTTTGATGTTCTATGTAATTTTTGGTTAATACCAATAAGGCCAATAAGGTAAAGATACCCATACGAAAGGAACCAACTTGAATAGGGGTGCGGACTGGGTAAACAAAACGACATTCTATTTTGTTCGTCAGACAGGTAATACAAAAATACTAGACACGTATTTTTTGTTTTATCAAAATATCAAAAAAATACTTAGTTAAAACTCATTAAATTTGGAGAGTGGGGGCTCACTACGTCGTACGTATAAGTAGGTATAAAACTTACCTACATGTGACGTCATGCGCCATTTCAACTCAATATATCTCCGTAATTTTAAGACCACGTGAAAAAAGAAAAAATACAATAAACTACACGACGGACAAAGAAAAAAAAATGTGATCATCCCCTATTGATTACATGTTCCGAGTAGTGGTGAATCAGTGGCAAGCGAGAAGCAGCCTAGACCTCAAGGGTTGCTTTTGGTCGAGCGCAGTTTCTGCTCAGGCTCGCTAATGTATTCAAAACCTATAAAATTGGCGTCTGCGCATCCCTATATGACGCAGTGCAGAGGGTTTAATTTATCAGAAAACCTTGCCCCGTCAATTATGATAAGAGGTGCTATTTGAGTCCAATCTAGTTGATCTGGAGCTAAACTGCCGACTCGACCGTGTCGACTCAACTAAATCAAAGAATGGCTGATCAACCTGGCAAGAAATGGGTGATCAACAGTGTAGTCTAACACAGATTTAGATTATACTTCGTCCTCTGCAACTATAAAATTAACCTACAATATATGTATGTATGAACGCCACTTACTAACATACATTTATTTTCGTCCACAGAGAATTAGGCTTCCCCGGAGCCCCATTCCGCAGCACAGTCCTCCTCCAGCCCACTTCAGGCGCCCTCGTCAACCTGACGGAGTGGCCGCCATTCGTCATAGCCCTAGAAGATGTCGAGTTAGTCCACTTCGAGCGAGTACAGTTTCATCTCAAGAACTTCGATATGGTGTTCGTTTTCAAAGATTATGCTAAGAAAGTCGCGATGGTGAACGCTGTGCCTATGAACATGCTGGATCATGTGAAGGAGTGGCTTAAGTGAGTTATATAACGTTTAAATTTAATTAATACGCGTGCATGAAATGTTTCAACAATAGTTGAATTTATGAAAACACTAGAAGTTTATTATATCATGGAAAATTCTCAGTCCTTCACCCGTGATTTAGACTTTATAATGGGAATAGTTGAGTCTCTGCAGGAACCACAGTCTCTGCAGACTAGAATTTGTCACAAAAATTCGAATTTGCTATTGAAATTCTTATAACTTCAGCATTTTGTTATACTTTATTCTATTTTACCTCTCTTTGAAACCAGCGACTGGAAACTACTAGTAAAACTCCATCAAAAAATTCTCTCCCCAGCTCTTGCGACATCCGTTATTCAGAAGGTATACAATCGTTGAACTGGACGAAGGTCATGAAGACCATCACAGATGACATCGAGGGCTTCTTCGACAATGGCGGCTGGTCCTTCTTGGATCCCGAGTCGGACGAAGAGAATGCTGCAAATGTTAGTACCGTATCTATGTTATTTTATATTGTGGTTGCATGTGCTACTTAGCAAGAGATTTTAGATTCGACACACATGTCGATCTAATTGTTTTTGGGTTTTTCCGTCTCTAATTTCTCAATAGCAGGTTCTGTGTCCGATTTATGGTGTAAATGTGGTTGATCTATATAGGTACCCATAGTGTACATCTCTGCATTACCTGCTTTGTGGATAACAGGCGTGACGTTGTTTTATAAAAAGATATCTCCTATTGACTTCGGTCATCGTATCGCCTAGCTTAGTTCGCACTGCTAACTATGGGCCTCCTCCTTTTGTTGGTCTACACATTACTAATACCTTTACCTTCATACCTGTTACAGGATGAATCGTCCGAGGAAGAAGACGATGCGTACGAGCCAACGGATGCTGAGAGCGAGGAAGACTCTGAAGGCTCTGAGTACGATTCCGAAGCTTCGGACGAGTCCGATGTCTCTGGTGAAAGTGATGGTAAGTCCATCTCTTTAAGCGAATGAGCAAAATTTACAATGACAACCTCATTGTGTCCCTAACTGAAGTATGGCCGTTTGATACAACACTTTAAACCTTATTACTTAGAGCATTAGTATGAAAAGTGCCAGACCGTCTCTGAACTATACTACACAAGCATTGATCTACGAGTGTTTTGCATTCACCGTGAAAAGTTAAAAGTTATAAGCTTCTCCACAACAGAGCTAGAGCAATCTGAGATTCAGAATTTATAAATTCCGTATATGCATCTGTCGAGAAACTCGTTAACAACTTTGGTGCTAAGTTCAAATAATTTATTTTTACTTGTATGCTCTAATCTATAGCTACGTATAACGACGACTCGGGAGTTAGGTTGTGAGCACACGAACGAATTATTATTCGACCCATTAGCTGGGTGCTTAGCACCGAACGTGTTGCGATCGTGAGAGGCTATCACTCAAATGATAAAGCGAGTGTGTTGAACTTTCATATCTACTTTTTTTTTTTGCTAAATCACGGTATTAGCCCCGATTTAGTATCGTAGGTCAGGGGTTCGAACCCAAGCAGACACTTTATTTTTTGTAATTTATTTCATCACCTATGCACTCAAACCGGTAAAAGAAATCATCATGTGTAACCCATGTCCTAGAGCCCAAAAATCAAAAACATCTGACATCCATCAACCTGCACTGGGCGTGTAAGTTGATTATATCCTACTCTCATAGAGAGGAGGCCTTTGTCCCAGCAGTGGGAACATTATCTGCTGATTATGCTTACATTCTATTAAATTCTCTTACAGATGCAGAAGACGAAGAATCCGGCAAGGACTGGTCAGATCTCGAGCGTGAAGCTGCCGAGGAAGATAAAAAAGAGCGCATATACGATCGAGGCGGTGAACCAACGGACTTCGATCGTAAGCGCAAGGGTGGTCGCGGACGCTTCGAGGATGAAGGGCACGGCAAAAAGGGCAAAAATGACAAGAGCTCCAGTAATAATAAGAGCTCGAGCAACCATAAAAGCTCTAGCTCCAATCATAAGAGTTCGAATCACAAGAGTCCGTCGAAGCATAATAACAGCAGGTAGGTTACAATTGGCTTAGTTGGTTTGTGTCATCCCTATAATATTATAGCTGCGGTTACCGACTGAGCCAGCGTGCACGTTAGATGTCGGCACATATCCAATGATGAAATGTAGTTCGTCCGTTCTATCGATAATTTATCTTTTATCCAGCTTTACGCTCGCGCACTGTTGTTTGATGTCACTGAATAAAGGACTGTATTGCCTTAACTCGTGGCTTAGTTCTGGGCCGACACAATTTAGATTGTTTATTGCCTTTAAGTATAAAATTTAACGCAGACATCGTCGCCTCGCGCGTGTGGAAGATGCGAGCGCTCAATTGTGTGGAAACTGATCCTTAATGACCCGGCCTCGTCTCACGGTGCTCTCTTACCGGGAGCCTGTGTGTGTGACGGATGGTGCTCCTTTATAGACGGCGTACCACGATATGCCGCCCGAGCGTATTTTATAACTTTATATATTTTCATGTTTCTAACTCTTATTACCTTGTGCCCAGCCCTTCAAAGAACCGCGACAAGCATCACAAGTCGTCGCACCACGAGCGCGACCGCGGCAAGAGCGACAGCAAGTCGCACAACAAGTCTAACGATAGGAAGCACTCCAACGACCGCTCGCACAAGCGTTCGCGCGATGACAGCCGGGATCATGACCGTCATCCTAAGAAAGCAAAGTGAGTATACTCTATGTATCCGTACTTCCATACTAATATTATGTGAAAGTAACTCTGTTTTTGAAGTGAAACTTCTTATGCGACTTCCAACAAGTTTGCGTTAAACTTTTAACGCTACCATGGAGGGGGAATAGAAAGAGACAGAGCGAGAGTTAATGCGTGGCACTCGAACGCATGCGTATTACGAAGTTTCACTTCTTCCGCGCGGAGGGACTCAAAGCACTATTTTTTGTTACTTTTTTACGACTAAACGGCTGATCGGATCGTAATTAAATTCGGCAAGGAGATAATATCCTGGGGAAGGACATAGGCTATCTTCTTTCTTTTCTCACACGTACCAATCATAATTTCTAGTTTTTTTGAAGTGAAACTTCTTATGCGACTTCCAACAAGTTTAACGTTCTAATGGAGGGGGAATATTTTCTATTACCCACTAAGAGATGGCGCTATTACAAGATTTGTGACTACGTAGTTCTACTAGGTACGCAAGATGGCGTACAAACAGTCATGCATTCCACTCTTCGGTGTGACCAGCCTTCGCTCAATTTCCATGAGTAGAATAAGAATAAACTTATGTAATAAAAAGTGTACAACAATAAAACAATAAAATATTATTTAGAAGCTCAATAAAATAACGAGAGTGAATGCGTGACATTCGAACGCATACGTGTAGTATTACGAAGTTTCACTTCTTCCGCGCGGAGGGACTCCACGCACATTTTTTTTTAAAATAATCTTGCCTATTATGTTGTCCAGACAAACGGTAGCTGTTGTCCCATGGTGATAATTTCGTATCCTGGTTTTGGCTAGATAATAATAGCTTGCTGCGATCATCAATTTCATGTTCAGACAGTTGTGATGGCTGCCCTTCACGACTCTGTGATGAGGGTTTGCCAAGTTGGCAGACCAAATCATGTAACACAATGTCGGATGTTTTCTTAGTGTGATGGTGTAAGTGATGTCTTTTGGAAAAGCCATCCAAAGAACTACAAGATACTAATGCCCTTTTTTCTTGTTTCAGGAAATAAACCGCCGAGAAGTTATGATTTCGTAAGGAGCAAACACGGGTTTCTGTTGCCGTATGGCTCGTTTCATTTTACTGTGTTCTCACACCCAATGTCCGTCTGTGTTGTTCAAAATCAGGTCTGAATGTTTGTATGTAAGTAGTTTATTTCTGATTCCAATGAAAATGTAATAAATTAATACCACAAAGAAATAAATGTAAGGATTTATTATTTGCTGATTTCATTTATTCCCGAGTCATGGACTATTACATAATCAACTGATTCTATACAAATAACAATGGTAATGTTACCATAAAACAAAATAGCTTATTATAAACCAATTACTACTTTAGTAATTTTGAGACTATTTCATTTTAGAACATAATTTAAATTAAGCACGCTGGATAAGCTGGCACATGCCATATTTCTTAGCACTGTGACCTAATACCAAAATCTCATGAGGTTAGGTCGTTATTACTAACTTACGAACATCTAAGTGAATCACATAATTACAATGTACATTATTTACATAAGTACTACATCTACTTCCATGTAGACTAAGTAAGTAAGCAGGGAACACTGATCGGCAACAAACGTAGGTATCGCAACAATACAATTTTTACATTCGTTATATGGAACTTATAAGGACACAAGTTCCATAGAACTTCCCACTTATGCCCGTTTTCACTTAAATTAAGCATCACCTTAACAAATGCCTAATTAAAAAGCGTGTTGTTGGATTTTCAACGCTCTACTCACAGCCTGAAGTTGAAAACGGGCACATTCTTCTTACATCGACGATTTCGATCGGTACGACGCAACTAACAAACAAACGTGCGAATCGTACGACTCTTGCCGACTGGTTTTGTATTGCCGCTGAATTAGCATTCAATAAATATTAACTTAAATTATTAGAGGTAACAAAATATGCGATATTGTAACGCCCGACAATTCCTCTTGATTACGATGCGTGGCCGGTTATTATCGATCAGTGATTCCGGTTCTATGCGTCGTCAGACTCTTGCGCAGCTACGACTGGCCGACGAGGTAAGACTGATATCCTCGCGTCGGGAATCTTTACATCCTGTAACTTTGGAGTCTCTTGCTCCTGTGTCTCACTTTTGTACCAATTCTTCTTATTGACTAGCATCAAAATCATTAGTGCTGGTAAGTGTATTAGGGAAAATCTAAACAGTTTCCTTGAACTGTTACTGTCCGATTTCTGATGGAATTGCCATGCTGAAAATGTAATAAATCAAATAAGTTTTTTTAAGTCGACCATAGATGATGAAACCAAACTTTACGCACTTGCATCACTTTTACATACAAATCTATATTGTATATAAACCAATTGATATTCGTTTGTCTCGCTAAAACTCGAGGAACGGGTGTGTCGATTTAGATGAATTTGGTTTTGAAATGTTTGTCGTAGTCCAGGGAAGGATTAAAAGTTGAGAAATGTAGGGTAGGATAGGTTGGCAGGTAGGAAAAAGTGCATTGCAACGCATGCTGGGTACAGGTAGTTATAATATAAAAGTTTATGATATCTTACCTAAGTACATAAAATAAACATTTAACGGTAAGGATTCTAGAGCGAACCACATGTTGGTCACTTCTAGATAAGATGAGGCTGCACACGTGGCAATGATCACTCCCGTATGCCTGAGAGCTACTTTTCGGCATAGTGCTGAAAATATAACAAAGAGTTAAAACCATTTCTGAACTATAGACACAATGTTAAAAATACCCTATCGCTACAATAATTTAATTGTTAATAGAGCATCTGATCTCTTGTTGATTTTCATTTTAACACTTTTTCCATAGGTAATTTCACAAATGTTTACCAAACAACGCCCTCCGGAAAATGTCATTCAAACGACAAAAACACCATGCAGCACTGTGCACGGCTAACACAATATTCAGTTAAGCTTGAAATTACTGCATTTCACGAAAAGATATCGAATGGCTTTATGCCAATGACATAGGGTTTAAATTAGAAGATAATTGGTTTATTTGCAAAATAAAATCTGATACATCTCAGAAACAGCAATCGACTCACCAGGATCAGTGACCGCCATCATTCTATATCCGGCCCTCGTGTAATCTGGCCGTAGGTTCCATGACAGCGCGTTAAAGTGTGGGAACTGCCAGGAATACAATATTACGGCGAGCACGATCGCGCCCGGGTCCAGCGCGCCTGCGCATCCCGCCCAGCCCATTAGAGGGGGGATAGCTCCGACTGGAATCATGGAATAGGGGAATGAAGAAAATAAATAGTGTTACTTGAAAAGAAGGCTAAGATATCTTCTTTTTCTTATATATATTAGTCTATTTTATTTGTATAGTGTGTATTAGTATCTATGTAAGTACATGAATTTTCGAAAAGTAGTCTAGTAGTTATTTGTAAAAAAAAAAATGTACTCTATCTCAATACTGTCGTATTTGACTGGTACAGAATGCCTTGTGGCATTAAGTCCGCCTATGTACCACTATTGTACATGAAGTTTAAATAAATAAATATCTTAATTCAATACTACGTGGTGTTTAGAAATGCTCTAATAAATAACAAGTTAACATTTTCAGTAACTAAAAAGCGTCATTTTTAGACTTTATGAGTGTAATAGAAATATTATTTACTTTTATATAATGATATGAACTAGCTTTCGAGAGCCAGACCCAGAAGTTCAGGAGGGAGTTCGGTCCCTCCCTTTTCTTAAACTTTAAACAACGTACGCTCGACAAAGTTGACGGTTGACCCTTATTGCCTTAGCATTAAGGTTGAAAACGATGTCAACCGCAAACTTTGCCGATAAAATTTATAGTTAACAGCTATAAATTTCCAGTATAACAATGCCTAGCTTTGTATAGACTTCGTGTACAATGAGAGATTTGCAGAGCTTGACTGGTCGTCGTGCACACATCTATGAAAACAAATCTTCAGGTTGACAAGCCGAACTTATCCAGAAGGTTACAAAAGACAGTTATTAAACAAAGCTTACCTACAGACCCCAGCCAGGTATTATATATAGACATCCTCTTCATAGGCGTGTAGACGGACGTGTAGAGTATTAGGTTAGCGGCGCCCAAGGCTGCAGTTAGAGGGTTTACGCCGAAGTACAGCAGCCCCAAACCAGTGGTACCTGTTAGGGCTGCGAAACCTACTGCGTGGACTGGCCTAAGGAGAGGAAAAAATCGATTTTAGGATAGTAGTGCATAACATAAGATGACGCCCGTATACCACAATGGGTTACGCAGAAGTGTACCTAATAATTAATGAATTAGCGTACAAAACTGTTTTCCTTCTTTCGCATCACTATTCCAGGTCCAGTTGAAAACCACCATATTATTATATATTTTTTGTATCAAGATGTTTTCTTTCTCAATTCTTTTTTGCATACCATAATGTATATACATAGATGGAAGGGAACTAATTTTAAAGTCACAATAGGGGATAATCCAATTTTTATTTTCTTTGTCCGTCGGGTAGTTTATTGAAAAGTATTGGACACGTATTTTTTCTTTTTTCACGTGGTCATAAAATTACGGAGATATCTTGAGTTGAAATAGCGCATGACGTCACATGTAGGTAAGTTTTATACCTACTTGTGACGTAGTAAGCCCCCACTCTCCGACTTTAATGAGTTTTAACTAAGTAATATTTTGATATTTTGATAAAACAAAAAATACGTGTCTAATATTTTTGTATTACCTGTCTGACGGACAAAATAGAATGTCGTTTTCTTTACCCAGTCCGGTCCCCTGCTCCCTGTCAGGCACAGCAAGATCAAGTAGGAGAGGTTCTTTGTAGTGTGCTCCCACATTTCGGCAGTAATGTTTAAATCCCATATAATAGGTGGCGAGCCTATTGCCATATGGATAACCCCAATACTTTGCCCGACCTGGGAACGAACCCTGGAGGGCTGGTGGTACTACTGCTAAGCATATACGATGTAATGCTCAGCAGTAGTGTTCAGTGTCAGTACAGTTATTTGTTATCTGGTCTCTAAATTATAAATACGTCCTACATACACCAAATTAACCCATTACTAATTGATAATTTTAGAAATTATAAAGGGTGTAAAACACCTCTTAACGAAGCCGAAAGGCACTGGTTCTCCCTGTCATTGCGATCATTTTTTTGTTCTACACCATACCTGGGAACCTTCTAGTTACGGAGATATTAGGGGTCAAAGTTCCAACCTTTTGACAAGCATTTTTTTAAATAAAAGTTTTTAATGTAAGATTTTTACTTTAAACACTTCCACGTACTATTCAATCCGTCCATCAGCTTAATGTTTTGAGTGCGTTACATTGAGTTCTACCACAAAACATGATTTTACACACCCCAAAAAAAAGTCGTTTCCCAGCAATAATTTTTGCGTAAAGTTACTTAGTTTCATGTACAGAATGCTTGGTTGACGGCTTCGTGATGAGGTGATTTACACCGTGTATAATTATTAAACTTTGTATTGTTTGGGAAACAAACTTGCCTTACATTTTTTAACATGTAAGCAATGTGTGTTTCGGGGATCAAATTTATTAAGAAACAAAAGATGAACAATGAGAAACATTGCTGATAGGAACGTTTGATGTTGCACGATATTAATACGCAACTTCGCATTTAGTTGATTTAGTACAAAAGTTGACCTCGTAAATTTTTGAAATATTTATTTCATTATCATTACCGAAATGCAGTAATTATACTCGTGTCGAAATCAGGAGGGCGATAAGAGTATAAAAAATGTAACAGTAAATACTGACAATTTGACATATAGTCCGATCAAAATAGACATTTCAATTAACAAAAACTCGGATCGAGCTGAATTTTGGCCGAGAACTTGGGCACAACCTGCTCCTCATGGTGCGCGACCCACGTGAACCACACACGCGCCGCGTCTCGCCCCGTGTCTTCGTAAACTGCGCCCCCATATGCCGCGTAAAATCAACCTTTTCCTATTTAAATAAAGTTTGTTTTAGATAGATTGTTTATATGTTTATTTTGTAACTCCTTCAACTTTTAGAATCGCGACAAGTATCTTATGGATGGTCATTCGTAGGAAAAAAGTATAAAACCATTTTTGTAGATAATTTTATGATCTACCATTTTGGTTTGTGCTATATTTTTTTATAGAAAAATCCAAAAAACAGAAAAATGTGACCTTTAACGTCGAATAACTTTTTTAGCACACATGGGATCGATGGAGACTTTTGACACTTTATTTCTACTGGAGCACTCAAGGTCTCTACCAAAATTCAACTCGATACGTGTTTTTGTTATACCATCACTATTTTATGTCTAATTTGGCTAGGAACATATTGTTACACGCAAGAGAGAATAAACCAATTTGTTCAAAACATTACGGTGATGGATGACTAAGTGACTACTGGGTTCAGTAAAGTTAATTGCGGTTTTTTTTTTATTGCAATGGGTTTGTTGACTCTAGTCTAGGTCAGAGATGACATATATGACCCTTTATTATCTAAATAAACTATAAAGGGTCATATACAATATACATCACTATACACGCGCCGACTTTTTATTTAATTAGTCCAAAGTCAAAACAGGTTAGTTAAGCTATTATTACTATACATAATAATAAGAACCAAACAGTCTAGTATTTGATATTTTTATTAGTAAGATTTTGCTTGTAAATTTCGCCTGAAATTATCCTACGGAAACGTCCCGTTTTTTTTAAATTACCCTATTTTTCTCGGTGATAATGTAGATTCCCGTTGGGGATTTTTTTTTTAAATAGGGTAGTAGATCCGAAGATTAAATCCGAAAACTAAATAATACTAGTGTAGATATAATATAAGTATGTAGTAAAAAATAGTTTCTTTCTGTTATTATCTACTCAAAAATGTCGTTTGTCGTTAGATTCCAAAATTTAGTTTAGAAAAAAAGTAATGAGATAAAATAATCTCTTAGATACTTATTAAATTAATATTATGATATATGGTGGTCAAAAGGTTAGCGATTTCGAATTTTTACACGAGTATCCAAACTATTTTCAATAATAATTAGGTACAAGAGTACCTATAAACAACCTACCGTTAACTACGAAAATGATAAGATTACATATAATAAGAACAAAAATAATAAAAAGCGTTAATAGCGTTGCTACTTTGTAGTATACCTACGTACAGGGTGTTCAACTTTAACTTTCTGATTCCATAAGAATGCTCTTTTGCTAGTAATTCTTTAGGGTCAGTTTACACCGAGACGCGACGCTGCGCGCAGACTTTTAAAGAGCGATTCAAAATATAACTTTATTTTCTACACGAAAATATACACATTTCCTTGTGAGAATTCAGAACACGTTGCGCCATGCAGCGCTGCGCCGCGCGGCGCCTCGCGGCGTAGAGCGACGCAGCGCGAAATCACTGGCTTCTTCAAGTATCGTCGCGTCGCGGCTCGGTGTGAACTGACCCTTAAGAGACGTCCATGTGATACAGATACATAATATGTATCTGTATCACATGGTCGTCTTATGTGTATTACACATATTATGTGTATTACATGGACGTCTAGACAGGTTTTTATAAAGGTCCAAAATACTGCCTTATTGCATCTACACCGAGGTAACTTTTTGTAGAGCAAAATTTGCATGTGTTAGGGTCAGTTCACACCGAGACGCGACGCGACGCGACGATACTTGAAGAGGCCAGTGATTTCGCGCTGCGTCGCTCTACGCCGCGAGGCGTCGCGCGCCGCAGCGCTGCATGGCGCAACGAATTCTCACAACGAAATGTGTATCTTTTCGTGTAGAAAATAAAGTTATATTTTGAATCGCTCTTTAAAAGTGTGCGCGCAGCGTCGCGTCGCGTCTCGGTGTGAACTGACCCTTACTGGGCAACAATGGATGCCAAAATATTTTTGCAAGAACTTCAAAAGTTATGGAAAGTCTTATTGTTGCAAAATATTGCTTTACGAAAAGTAACTTTATAGTACCTTAAAATTAAAACATTCAAAAATGCTCTTACTCAAGTAATCCTTTGACCAGCACTCGATTCTTAGTCCTAGACATCTGTGCATCGAATGGTACTTCGTGATATTGGTTGATAGAATTAGCGGCGGCAGAAGTGAGCCCCGTTCCGATCGCGCATAACGCGAACGTCGTCAGGTCGAAGGGTGCGGGCGCGAGCGCATACCCGGCCATCGAGGACATCACTACTAACGCTGGAACAAAAGCATTTAATAAACACTATTGTAACATAATATGTTATGAAGGAAAAAGGAGTAAATGATAGCGCATGACGAATGACAGGGGAACAAGAAAAAACGTGTTGTGCCGACCCCACATAACTTGGACCAGAGTAGGAAGATGATGGTGTTGATAAATTACGATTGTGATTCTAGTTTTGTCCCAGGTTGATAGCAATAGGCCACAGGACTGCCCCAGATTCATTCTCTCCCAAATTCCAGAATCTTTCACACAGTTCATCAAATGATTCTTAGGTAGGTTTTTCTATAAGAACAGGGGAAGACTCCCCTACTCTTATAATCATCACCTTTCTGCCCTTGCCCCATGTTACGCGGGGTCGGCGCAACTCGTTCTTTTTGTAACTTTTATCGAAAAACCTAGAATGAAAAAAACCTTTACCATGACTTATGGGACTTGAAACACAACTGGGTAAATGTGGGTGTTTTACTATAAACCTCGGCCTCGGGATCAGGCCTTACCTTTGGGGAATAAAAATGCGACGTTTCGTAGAAATTTCAGACAGAAAAGAGGTGGTGATTTTTCCATAGCAGAAGGCGGATAACCCGAGTGCAGGGCCGCTTGAGGGTTCGCGAATAAAATCATACGTATACATAAAAATTTGCTTGAAAAAAAAAGCATCTAACAGTTTAGGTCCTACTGATGGTTAAAGGCCTCCCCCATACCTTTCCAGGTACTCTATTCGTGCGCCACCTCAAACCAAGTAAGTATAATAACATAGCTTCCACCAGAACTCTGCCATTGTAACATTATAGTACCAGCTATATTTTAAGTGCATATCATAGAAGCTGATAGCAGTGTTAGTAAACTATAGTGTCGCTGTATTTCCAAACAACGGGCTATCGTATTATAAATACTGTGTACTTATTGCGTTACATAAACAGAATTTTTAATCCAATTTGCGACAGTTACTTAACAGAATTGTTTACTAAGCTAATGTCTCGCACAGTTCGATCATCATCAATTTAAATCTAGTCTCATAAAAGTGTACCTATTTGGATCTTCTGACTAGAAAACTGTTAATGCAGCTTTTCCTCCTATTTATCACTGAACTTAAAACATTTACTGGTCACTTTCCTAAATTACGATAATATGTCAACTCTTTAAAGGATTGTTTTTTTTTTGTTTGTTCTCTTGCCATCTGTTCTGTGCGAACATTCAGTATATTATGATTAAGAATTTCGTTTTTGTCTTGAAGGGCAGTCAGTCCAGCGACATGCGCCCTTTATTTATCGTATTCCCTATTAGTCTCCAGAGGTTTTTTTTTTCTTTTGATTGTTGAATTACTATTCATTAACTGCGGAGCTTAGCTAGCATGTTTGGATAATTGTCTAGTCTGATCCTGTACGATTTCATGGAGTGTTTAATCTCTTCTTGAACTGTTCTAAGGTAACTGTTGAGGTCGTGGTGTAATTGTTGGTTTTTTTATGAACCAAGGAGAATTGGTAATTATCTTCAGCATTTTGGACTAAAACCTCTGGAGTAGGTTTTACGTTTGAGTTTGAGGCTGTGCCCCAGATAGCGGTGTCAGCGTAGTTTGCTACGCTGACACCTGACGCGAGGCAATGTGCTTTCATGGGCCTCGGAATGCGCCACCGTCGGGATCCATACTGACGGTAGGAGGGGTTCCCATCGGCGTCGAGTCGACGCTAAAGTACCAAGGGCTTGTCCTCGACAGCCGATGGAACACTTCTGACGTTAGGCCCCAAAACTGGAACGGGCAGGGGCTGCATTCAAGCAGCTCTTGCCCAACCTTGGGGGTCCAAATTCTGTCCGCTGAGCGACAAATTGCCGCGGCAAATTGTCGCTCAGCGGACAGACCTCCGGTGCGATATCATGGCGGCATGAAGACAGCGACTATCGCAACCACGTGCAGGGCACGCCACAATAATGGCGATAAGTCCCCTCTTTGAGGAGTGGCTAGAGAGGCGCCACGGCGCCCTCACCTTCCACCTGACGCACCGGACACGGTTGTTTCCGAAGGTTCCTGCACCGAATCGGGCGGGAGGAAACGCCCGGGTGTTACCATTGCGAGGATCAGCCGGAGGACACGGTGGAGCACACCGTGGAGCTCTACCCGCTTGGGCTGAGCACCGCCGTGTCCTCGTAGCGGCAATGTTGGCGGCGGCGACCTCACGCGTCCGGCCTTGGTTCAATCCATGGTCCGGAGCGAGAGGGAATGGGAAGCCGTCGCCTCCTTCTGCGAAGCAGTCATGCTAGCGAAGGAGGTGGCGGAACGTGAGAGGGAGAGAACCTCACGTCCCAGCCGCCGCGGGAGACGCCCCGGGCGTCGGGGGGCAACCAGTGGCCCCGGGCCACCGTAGGCGCGGGCCTGTGGACGGTGAGTAATGAAGAAGGAACATGGGTGGGTTTTGATCAGTACAAGTCTGACACTCCCTCCCGCTCCGCCCAGAGCGGGAGAAGTCATTTGATGATTTCCCATCCGTAAAAAAAAAGGCTGTGCCCCAGAGTTTAACTCCGTAGGTCCAGATTGATTTCAGGATACATTTGTTTATGAGCAGTTTGTTTCCCAGCGACAACTGTGATTTTTTGCCAAGCAACCAGTACATTTTTCTTAACTGGATTCCCAATGCTTTTCGTTTTGTGAATATATGCTTTCTCCAGACGCCGATCCAAATTAAGTCTAAGGTACTCGTATCTGGCCTCATTTGCTTGGGGTATCTGTACTCTGTTGAGCGACACAGGGGGGCACGTTTCACGTCGCGTCGCGCCGTAAAGGTCACCTGGACCGACTTAGTTTCCTTTGCTTTGATCCGCCAGGTACTTAGCCATTCCGTGATGTTGTGTAGGGAGCGTTAAAGCATGTTACTTGCTTGCGCAGGTTTTTCATGGACAGTTAGGGCTGCTGTGTCATCAGCAAAAGTGCCGATTATGACGCCATGTGTCTTATGCAGGTCTGACTTAAAAATTAGGTAGAGGATAGGACCAAGCACGCTTCCTTGTGGCACTCCTGCATGAGCCCCATGAATTTTAGTTTTTTCTTTTCCTAGGTTGACGTAAAAAAACTTGTCAGCAAGATAAGATTTCAGGAATATGTAATAGTTTGTCGGGAGTTGGTTTTGTATTTTGTAACCTTCATGCCAAACTCTGTCGAAGGCCTCGGAAATTTCCAGTAATGCCGCGCAGCAATATTTCTTGTTTTCAAAAGCTTCATGGATTTTTTCTACCAATCTTTGCACCTGTTCTATCGTGCCATGATTTTTTCTAAATCCAAATTGGTGGTCAGGTGCGGTTTTATTTTCTGCTATTACTGCGTTGAAACGCTTTAAAAAAAGTGCTTCCATAACTTTTGATAGAATGGTTAGTAAGCTGATCGGTCTATAGGAGGACACATTGACAGGGGAGGTAATGGAGTAATGTAATGGAGGTTTACCATTGGGGAGGGAAGATGCCTTTGATCAGTACTTAGTTAAACAGGTGTTTCAGAAAATGTATTGCTATTTAAGCGAAATCGGGGGATATCGTTAGAGGTAGAGATGGAAGCGAAGTTGCGAGTTGCAGTGGTCATTCCTACCTCTGCTAATACACGATCGGGTTAATTAACCGTCGCACGAGACTCGACGTTGACCTTTCACGGCTGGATTCGTCTCCACTGAAGCAATCAACCCTCCTCCTTTTTCACACGGGCTTGGGACCGTCGATGGCGGAGTTGGATTGGATTTGAGGGGGGATCACCCCCAAAGGTTACATAGTGAACAGTTTTGGTTTGCGTTATCACTGCTGTACTGGCACGTCAAGCCGTTGGGCTTGCACTTGATCTATCTCGGGCAGGCCGCTTAGTATTGCCGTCCCAACGAACTATGACAGTGAGGGAGAAGTGAGTGCAATCTCTCCTTGTCTGCGCTGATATTAGCCGCCACGACCGAAAACAGCCAGTTCGACTGCACTACTAATGCGCTATCAGACCACCTCGTGTGCCATGATCCTATATCTATTAAAGATATAATGGCATCGATTATCCATGCAACTGATAAGCCGCGTCGGGAATGTTTACGGCTACTATAATTGTTGTTGATATCTAAATACTTCAACATAGAATGTGAGACCGGAGTTTGTTTTAGAATCGATTGGACGACGTGAGTGTGTTTATACGAAATGGCGGTAAAGGGAATGTCTGAAATCTTGACATATGTTGAATTGTTAGTGCAGTGCGACTGTATCGATCTTGCACAGTTTGAGACGACGCGACCTTTCGGTGTTTAGAATTTGTTGGCGCTCATTTTGTTAGGGAAAGGGCTTTCTACCTAATTTTCGAGCGGCCAAAAGCGACAGATGATCTCGAAGATTCACACGAACACAACGCCAAAATACGTCTTAGAGAACAATATTGACCGATCTTTGGAAGATCCTTTACAAATTCCACGTACACCTTTCTCCCGAACGAGTCCGAAGTCTCGAAAGTCTTAGGCTAGAAATATAAGTTTTCTTTTACTTACAACTTAACCGAAACTTGGACAGCATCATACAATAGTTCCCCATCTGATTCTTTCTGTCGAGTGAAGGAGTTTCCTTCCACATTCTGTTGTCCTGTGGCGGTACATTTTTGCTCTTTACCGTAGCCGTGGTTTGTGTCTTCAGTGGCAGTTTGCTGCTCCAACATTGTGACGTCGATATCCTGGCCAGTTGTTGAAGAAGTATGCCGTTCTGGAATTACGGAGGGCTTTAATCAAAACGAACGTTTACAGTCTAAAATTTTGTATAAAAGATAACAGAGAGATTAGCTACAAAACATTCATACAATATGCGGCCCAATTTCTTTAAAAGGGTAAACATTATAATAGTGAAAACCTGCTTAAAAACAACACGATAATTGCATGACCCTAAGTATTTAAGTACTACAGACAATATACCTACGTAAGATATTACGACGGGAAGGAGTTCATTACGTCCGTAATATGAGCAGGAACATACCATCTTCCATTTATGTAAAAACTTCTTATTAACTCATTGAGGTGAAGCGTAGTATTGTTGATAAGTGCCTTCTTGTAAGTGTGTGGTGTGCTTGATAAGTAGATATTTTAGGATTTCCATTTGTCTAAATTCTAAACGGATTTTGAAACTGCTAAATCTTTTTTTATACAAAGCTGCTTTTTTCAGTTAAAAAACTATGTCTTCGACTTCTAACTCGCTAATATTTGAAATTCGGTCTTTGTGTTATCTTTTGTAACGGGTCTGGAATTCCGGATGGTATCAGCAGATTTGTACTCAGATATAAAAATCCTGATAAACTACCTCTTTGAGATGTTTGGTTCCTACTTGGTGACTTAAGAAGCTGTTAGTCGAAAATATATTTATACTAGCTGTCCCGCGCAACTTCACATTTTCTATTTTTTCAGGTTGAAATCTATCTTCTTGCCAAATTTCATTAAGATCTGATCAGCCGTTTAGTCGTGAAAACGTAACAAACAAACGGAGTGACTTTTGCATTTATAATATTAAGTATCGAGCATCCGCTCGCGAGGCTCTCTGCCTGGGGTGCGCTCAGCAAGGTTTTATTGCCACCACTCCTTGCGATTATTTTAAAATATCCTCTATTATGCTACGACCTTATTACGAAACAAAGTTCGATTTTTATAAATTATTTTTCAAAAATCACACAAGGTTTTTGATAACAGTGTCCGTTTCGATTTATTTTATTAACCTTTACGAGCTATCACTGATGACATTTTTTGGTTTTTTAATAACAATTTTAAGATTAGCTTCCTATCATGCCGAGAATACCTAGTAGTAGGTCGCATGTCGCTGTTGAATAAATGCAGATAAGCAGAAGTATAGAGTTTTAATTTGATTGATGATCTTCACACTTTATAGTTTTTTTTTTTTTTACGCATGGGAAATTATCAATTGACTTCTCCCGCTCTGGGCGGAGCGGGAGGGAGTGTCAGACTTGACTGACTAAAACCCACCCATGTTCCTTCTTAGCCCTTTGTGTTCCAGGGCCGCGGTATCTCTTTCGAACAACCCGCAGCCCTGGAACTCACACTTTATAGCTCAATCATTGATTTCAGTTGCTACATAAATATAAGTATTAAATCTGGGAAGAAATAGTCAATACAGCCATGGATATTAAAAAGCAAGCTATTAAGATTAAAATGAAAAATCTTTCATTCAAGTAGGCTGAGATTTTTTTTTTCATAGAAATTACTTATGACTGTCCCTAAACTTGGAAGTCATGGGGAGAGTCCTTTGCCCAGCGGTGTGATAACACAGAGTAAAAGTGAAGGGTATTAAAGCGTGATTACAAAAATATATACAACTTATATATGTTTAAAATTAATCCAAAGTTAGAATAGATAAATCATTAAATAAATTCATTTGTAATATAAAATGACGAAAATAAAAAAAAGTATTAAAAAAAACCGAATGTGGTAAAAAATCTTAAGTTAAAAATTATCCACTGCTGCGTGCTTGTTTTTAGCTTTTCAGTAGATTATTTTTTACAGCTGTTGGGCTTTAGTTTTTTTTATTTATTTACCGACTGTTTTCAATGTTGACCACAGAACCATTCTAAATATAAGGTAAGAAAAACACTACCATTAACATTGAAATATTAGCAACATTGTTTAGTGTTACATTGTTTTTCCTGTTAACTAAGGGTCAGTTCACACCGAGACGCGATGCCCCGCATCCTCCTGCAGTCTACTATATCGAGCGGCTCAACCGGCGTCGCGCTGCGTCGAGCGGCCTCTTGAGGTGCAGCGCCGCTCATGCACGCCGTGCGTATCGACGACGCACCGCTGCGCTGCGCTGCGTCGCTCTACGCCGCGAGGCGTCGCGCAGCGCAGCGCTGCATGGCGCAACGTATTCTGAATTCTCACAACGAAATGTGTATCTTTTCGTGTAGAAAATAAAGTTATATTTTGAATCGCTCTTTAAAAGTGTGCGCGCAGCGTCGCGTCTCGGTGTGAACTGACCCTATGTAACAATTGTTTTTTTAATTAACAATAAGCAATATCTATTATTATTTGTATGTGTTGTCAGAATATTTATTTGTAATCTTCATTATTTTTTTTCCTGAGGATATTTCTTTTAAAGATCTTGGCAGATATATAAGGTTCATTTTAGTTTTTTCAACAGCTTGTGCAATTACATTATGTTATTTTATGTTGTTTTTTTAATCCAAATACCTAAAGTAAATATGAAGGAAACAGAAAAAAAAATTGAAAGAAGAATTCGCTTGAGCAAAAGAAATTTAAAAATGTTGTTAGAATAAACAATAAACTTTGACATAATATTGCCACAAAAAATATTTATAAGGGAATGGTAATGCTAACACAATGAACATCTAATTCTCATGTTTTTATCATAATCAGAAGATAAAAATAAAACGCAATAATCTATCATGTTAAAGATAACAAACCAACATAACATCACCATTCTGCATTCACCTTTCCTGTCACCTGAAAATATTAAATAATAGTTTGCAAAAAGCTTACCCCAGAAATGCCGACAGTGCCATGTTTCAGGCAGATCGTGCAGTGCATCACTTTTTTAAAGAACATCCTGTCGTTACGCGCCTTTTAGATCAACATTCTGAAATTTACAAAAATATAAATATTTGTTTTTGTGTTGTTGAAATATATATGGCAACTGCATAAGTACGACAACGGCCCGACGCGATACTGTAACCAATACTAAAGCCAAATTAAGATTACACTAGAGTTAAATAACATACAGTTCCATCCAAAGCCTAATTTCAAAAGAGTAAATATTTGCAAGTTATTTTGTTGAAGCACTAGTTATGACTGATTGAAATACTACTTACGTGTTTACAATTTGTTATCTAGTTTTATAAATATTCTAAAAAACATCCCTTATTTTCAACACAACAAATAATTATGATAAAAACGATAATAAGAAAACATTTCAGAGGTTATCACGTTGAATTCGACATATGACATAAGTGACGTAACTCTGTCAGTCTGTCAGTGCACGGTCATTGCCAGTTTAACTATTATTTTTATTTTACGTTTCACACATTTCAAATGAACTGAAATAGTGGCTATTTTCGGAAATTACCTACTCGAGTTTTAGGCTTTCGACAGAGATTCTAAGAATGAAACGGTGGCGATGAGATTATTCGACTCCCAGATTCCCAAAAAAAAACGTATAGTTTTGATAAAGCGTGCATCTAGTACACACTTGGATTTAGATAGCCTACAAAGGTCAACCTGTGATCTGTGAGTTCATTGACGAAACTACATACAATCTGCTTTGTAGTGTCGGGTGGGTAAATCACTGTTTGTAGCGATAGCTGCAGACCCATAGTGGAATGGCTGCGTGAATGATAAGCGCGAAATAACGAAAATTGCTCGTTTACAGTCAAACCGAAAAAGTTGGTATGTACTTTTTTGAACACATCGAAGTACAAATTCATTCTTTTTTGAACGCAACCTCTATATTCGATCGATTTATATTAAAGAACTCCTAAAAATGGCAACATCGCTTATTCCGCAGTGCTGCCAGCTTAATTACCCGTTTACTGGGGAAATAATAAAGAACGAACAATATTTGCTGGCTTTGAATACAGATTTGTGAACATTTGTGTTCGAAAATTTTGCAGAATTAAATAACTGAAATAAGCCAATACCATACCAAATTAATTGCGATATTTTACAGATTAAATGATTCCAAACTCGCATTTTTTAAAAGCTTTTATTTTTTCTTATTGATTACTGAGTAAAATATTATTGTAGGGTAATTTTAACAGTTGCTCATATGCACCATTTTTTTGTTTTTATTTTGATTCGATTGATATTCGAACGCGGAAGTGGTTTCGTGTATTGACGCTCGCATTGCGAAACATGTCCAATTGTTCTTTTAGAAATATATAAACATGTCTAAATTATGGTGAATTCTTCTTCGACCCCGTAGTAAGAAAGCAAACCTATAATATGGCCTCGCGAGGAGACAAAGGGAATGGAAATGGCGAGGAACAGATCGTTGAGGTAAATCGATGTGGCCTACATTTTGACAGTTATGTTGAGTTGATGAGAGTTTTGAATGGGATGATTGTTGCAGACATTGGCGGAGGTGTTCCGCTGCTTCATCTGTATGGAGAAGCTGGTGGACGCACACCTGTGCCCTCACTGCTCGAAGCTGTGTTGCTATGCGTGCGTGCGGCGATGGCTAACAGAGCAGCGATCGCAGTGCCCGCACTGCAGGGCGGCCCTACACCTGCACGAGCTAGTCAACTGCCGCTGGGTCGAGGAGGTCACCCAGCAAATCGAGACTATGCAGCAGAGCAATTCAGCTAGTCAGAGGGAGAGCTTCAGAGATAGGTGATTATTGCATACATTTCTGGCATCATATGTCAGAAACCCTAAGATGACCGCCTGACTAACATTTCTATTTCAATCGTAAAACAATATTTTTTCCTTGCCGTCTTAATTTATTTGCTTAAGATTTTTTCACAAACAAAATTTCAAGAAATAATCCAACACAGTAGGATTTGTAAAATAATCTAAAATCTTCTCATGTAAGGATGTAATAAACACTTGTAAAGCACCCTGAACAGGTGCCCAACACATCAGGAGAAGCTGACGGTTTACTGCTGGACCTGCCGACGCTGCATCTGTCACCAGTGTGCTCTGTGGGGTGGCACTCACTCGGGGCACACCTTCAAGCCTTTAGAAGAGGTGTATGAACAACATGTCACTCAGATCCGTGATGAAGTGTCCCAATTAAGACGTAGACTGATGGAGCTGATTAGTCTGGTGCAGGATGTGGTAAGATTTTATTTCTAAGGCCTCAATCCTAAAAGAAACACAAAACCTTTTTAACATCACTTTTATTGTTGTATTGTCTTATCACATTTTTTTTCTGTTGCTATGCAAACACAAGTGCATATAAATTATTACTTACTGATGTCATAAATACATATACAGTTAAGACATTTCTTGATTGTTCTTAGAGTTTATTGTTATAAATATAATGCCTTTATAGGGAATTTTGTGTATATCATTTTTTCCTCATTGATACCTAAACATTGGTTAATTATGTTTGTTTCTATAAGTAGGTTTGTAGAAACACTTTTACACATCAACATTAGATTTCTTTGCTTTTGAAATGTTAATAAGAGATAAAGATGAGATCATGATAGTCAACAATATTAGAACCAGGATACAGTATTTTCGATGCTGAATGAGGGTAGTCATATTGCCAGATAAGGCTGTACAACCTAATGAGCTTTAATTCATCTTACCATGAAACACCAACACAGTTTTAGTCTTACTTTGTCATAGGCAATACTCAAGATACAGCTCTTTTTAACATCACATTTACACCTGTATCTATAAACAATTCAAAGCGTTTATATCATCATCAGCCTATAATTTTCCCACTGCTGGGACACAGGCCTCCTCTCAATGAGAGAAAGTGGACTTTTATCCACCACACGGGCCCAATGTGGGTTGGTAGATGTCACAAGTCTTCGAATTTTTAGTTCTTGCACATGGCGGTTTCCTCCTGATATTTTCCTTCACCGTTTTGAGGGCAGCAGTGATGATACAAAGAGTTTTTGTACATTACAAAAATCATTTGTCACTTTTTTTATTTTGTCACTTTACACCAATATGAGGTGAAAGGGTTACAGATGCTAAAACAGTTACAATTTTTTTGTTAAACCGTCTCTTCTATTCATTTTGACGGAGTAGGTATTGCAGTCTAGTAATTTTGTCGGAAACAGCTGTTTTTTTTAATAACCGACGAACAACTTCTATGTGTCGTGGGGTCTGGGCGGAGGGGGGGGGGGGGGGGCATACAGTAAAATAAGAATTATGTAAGGTACAAAAACTCTTTGTAACTCATTAGTACATAGCCTAAATGTGATGTTCAGAACAGCTGCATTTATATTATTATCACTATTTTTTTCTTTACCATTCAACTGTCTTAGCATTCACCAACATTAACTTTCACCCCCTGGTAACTGTACTAAAATCCTAAATTTTCACAGGAACGCAATGTAGAATCAGTACGCGCAGCCAAAGACGAGCGCGTACGGGAGATTCGGAACGCCGTAGAACTCATGATATCACGCCTTGACTCCGCGCTGAAGGCCAAACTTCTCACCCTGATGGGGCAGAAGAACAGCCTCACCCAGGAGACAGAGCAACTTGAACACCTGCTGCAGGAGATAGAACATCAACTGCATTCCAGTACTAGGTAGTTATGTAGGATATTTACTGCTCTTTTAACTTAAATTGGTACCTCATTTTATCATTTGTTACTGAGCATCTTGGTTATAGAGGTCAGCTAGTCGCTCCATGTAAAATACTGGTTTTGAGCTGCATCTGGTCAGACTGGAAACCGAATTCAACATGGTTGAGAAAAGCTAGGCAGATGATGATGACTGTCCCTTGATTAATAAAGCACAAGTACCCAAAAATGACCGTCTGACGGATGGTCCCTTGCATTGTTAACTGTTAGGTAACGACCTCTTTGAATAATGAATTGACGTCCTTCAGTAGTCATGTTGGTTATTGATATCTTAAGAGGATAGGGAAAGAAGCTAAAGATATTGGTATTGGTACCCTGTTTGACAGACTACATTGGCCACCATCAATATCTTTAAGCCCTTTGTAAGATCTTCACACTGCAAAAAAAGATATGAACATGAGTTACTAAATTAAGTTAATAGTTTAGCAATCATGAAGCAAACTCATTCTATTAACAATGTACAATAAACTCGTATTAATTGTGTATCTTCTACCTTCATGCTAAAATCTGTTTTGGGGTGACCAGAAAGCGTACATCATCAAATATGTTAGTATTGCATGTGAAACTTCATTCAATCATGCATGTTTGTCTGTAATACTGTATTTATTATTGTTTACGGTTTTACCTGCACTGTCGATTTCGGATTCCCTCGACTTGTTTCCGGAAAAGAGTAGTTTGCCGAAAGTGGAGTTTTGATTCATGACCTCATTACTGAGTGTGGTTGTTTTGAGATCTATGAATAAGGATCCCGAGGGAAATCCGAAACAAACACGCAATACCGTAACAATAAATAATAAAGCGCCATCCATAAATTACGTAACACGTTAAGGGGGAGGCAGGGGGTCAACAAAGTGTGACATTGTGGGGGGAGGTAGGAGGTCAACAGTGTGTGATATCATGCAAGTTACGAGTCTTAGGCTTCGTGATGTCACATTTAAAAACTAAAAAAAAATTAACGTAAATTAAAAAAATAACTATCTAAATATTTTTGTTTGTAAACTTTGTTCTCGTAGCCACGTGGCATAAGTCAAGTCTGTCGTAATTTGTGGATGGCCCTTTATTGAATGTGTCTCATGAAATTACTAAAATGAAACAGTAATGCAGTAGTTTATGTTACAGGTTTTTGTAAAAAATCGTAATGTTGGCAGGTCTGAATTGATATCGAAGAGTGGTGAACTCTCGAAGATGATTCATCAAGTGCGTAAGAAACCGATGGCGAGCTTCGTGACTGCGCCCGTACCGGCTGATTTCCACAGGCAAGTGGGCATTTTAAATCATAACATAAAATTACGCCTGTTTGCTCCTAAAGGTTAGGGAGAAGCTCGTGGCAAAATAATAACAGTCGCACTCGTCGATATTTAAGGTTAAGCCGTGCTTGCCGAAGTTGGTCCGTGGATGGTTGACCATAATTATATACCAAAAGTCTTCCATCCTCCGTACCTCGGAAAGCACGGTAAGCCGTTGGTCCAGGCTGTCATTTGTAGATCTTTGACAGTCGTTACGAGTAGTCAGAAGCCAAAAGTCTGACATCCAGTCTTCCTAAGGGGTATCATAGTATACAGTTGGGTTGTGGAGGTCAGATGGGCAGTCGCTTCATGATTTTAAAATACTGGTACTCAGCTGCATCCGGTTAGACTGGAAACCGACCCCAAGATAGTTTGGGAAAGGTTAGCCAGTTGAGATGATAATGGTTAGGGAGGTGTATTTCGCCAGTTATGTTTAAGTCATGTATGTTAAACATGTACCATTTTGGTTATCCTTACCAATTGGCACAAAATTAATGAATAACTTAGAACCTAAGGGTTCTAAGTTATTCATTAATTTTGTTATTCATCATCATTATACAGGGTGATTCTTTTAAGTGAGAAATTTGGTGAATTTTAGTAATTTTTGTGGTTAAGTGATCCTTAACGAAGTCGAAAGGTACTTGTTCTCCACATAATTGCGATTTTTTTTTTCTAGTTTGGGAAAAGGCTAGGCAGATGATGATGGTTTGTCTTTGAAAAGTCAAATTGGTTGGTCCAAAAACATATTATCATTTCTAAAAAAAAGATGTAATCTTATACTTCAACCAACGTATGGCGTAGGAGTATGATACATGTACGAACACGATCAGCGTGTTTGGGAAGATAAAATAGAGTACACATATATATAGAAATAGAGTACATTTCGACTGCCTCGACTGTCTCGTTGGTCCAGTCACCAGTGGTAGCAAATGCGCCCGCTGATCATAAGGTCCCGGGTTCAATTCCCGGCTCGTGCAAATTATTATTGGGTTTTTCCATCAGCAATTTCTCAGTAGCAGCCATGGAGTCTGGATTTGTGCCCGGTTGATGGGAAAAGGCTCGCCTATTATTGAAAAAATGTGAAGTGTTCTATTAGGTACACCTCTGCCTAACCCCTCGGGGATTACAGGCGTGATGTTATGTCTGCAGACAGTGTTTACAACAGATAGGCAAATGTTTTCGCTAATACAATGACACCTATGAATCGGAATAAACAAAAGTGTACTGATACATTTTCAACACTCGGTTCGGCGTCGAGACACCATTGTATGAATCAGCTGATTGTTTTTAATAACTGACCGAAAAGGTGATGCCAATAAATTTATGGAGATTTGTCCACGACGGCCAATCAAGCTGCACAAAACCATATCAATAACACTAGTAACGGGATACTTACCATATTAATAATTTGTTTTGAGTTCCCGATATTTCGGCGCTGTTGCAAACGCCATGATCGCGGATAAACTGAAGTTATTGCGGGTGGGTGTTTATGAGTAGACAAATCGGTGTACCCTTTTTCTTCAGCGTTTTTTGCGCTCCGTACCACTACCACTGTCCCTCACAACTCGATTCTGTTCCCGATACACGAACTCACTGTGTCCTCTCGCCAACTTGTTACGGCACTTTCTCGGTTTTTACACAGTTGAACCACTGGATTCCAGGCTCTTGACAGTTGAAACCTATCCTCCCGGTTGAAGTTCTTATATTTATTAATTTCAATAGCTTCTCTTACCAGTCTGGGTATATTGGCGTTCTGTTAAGATGCCCTGAGGGTTATGTAACTCAATCCAGTGGTTCGATCCTGATTCTAGGATATGTTGAGCTATGACCGTTTTTTTGGGTGTCATTATTTTTCACCGCACTGATGTGTTATTCGACAAGCTACTCGTACCGTACGTTTCGTCTGACCGATATATGACTTGCCGCAACTGCAATCTACTTTATAATCACCGGGCTTTTCCAACGGAAAGTTGTCCGTCGGCGAACCCAGCATCTGAGACACTTTCTTGAAAGGAGTGAAGACAATCTTTTTGGCGTAATATCGGGAACTCAAAACAAATTATAAACATGGTAAATATCCCGATACAAGTGTTAATGATAGTATACAAAACCAGTTTATGCGGATCTCTCATTATACGGGAAACCTATACAAAGCGACGTCGTGTTATACTGGAAATATTTAGTTTTATGTGTCTCCGTGTGTACTCGCTCCAATAGGAATAAATGAAAAAGACTCGCATTTTTGAGAGGGTAGTAAGTCCCACCTACGCTACGTTGTACGTAGCGTAGGTGAGGCTACAAGAAAACGGTCTGTTTAACCCTGAACGGACAAGGATTTCAAACTTTGTGAAACATTGTAATTTCTATTCAGTTCAAACGAGCTATCTTACGATGGTTATTGGAGGAAGGTACCAAAATTAGCATGATCTCTAGAACAATTACTGAATCGATGTAAAAATCTTATGCTATAATGTCCCTTCTACAAAGTATTCTACAAGTATTGAAATTCCACCCACACTTTTTCCCTCAGTGAAATCGTCCCGAGCTACGACAGCAGCACGTTTCCCCTCACAAACTTCACTCAGCTCCAACACGCGGCTGCGCCTGTGTACTCAGCACCACTACACGTCAACGGGCTCTGCTGGCGCTTGAAGGTGTACCCTGACGGTAATGGAGTCGTGAGAGGCAACTATCTCTCCGTCTTCCTCGAACTTAGCGCGGGGCTGCCCGAGACTTCCAAGTAAGTTGTATAAAACTTTTTTAACGATAAACCCCACAAATATCCGATTTTTTGTCGGTCTGTTTCACCACAGTATTACAAAATTAAGTCTCCAAAAATATGCAGAGTTTCACTACTAATTTAACATAATATTTACCCTTGTGTAGTATTTTTTAATGGCACATGATGCAGACACTAAATCCATTTTTATTTCGCAATTAAGAAATCTAGTAGAACACAAGACATTGGCACATCGTAGCTTAAAAGTGGTGAAACAGTAACCTGAACACTTGACTTGTATGCACAACCCAACCCTGATAACCAGTGGTTGGACTAGGCAGATTGATTTTTGGTACTTATATCATGGACATGCTTTTTAGGGTTCCAAAGGGTCGAACGGGACCCTATTACTGAGACTTCGCTGTCCGTCCGTCCGTATGTCACCAGGCTGTATCTGATACCGTGATAGTTAGCCAGTTGAAATTTCTACAGATATGTATTTCTGTTGCCGCTACAACAACAAATACTAAAAACAGAATATTATAAATATTTAAGGGGGCTCCCATACCAAAATGATTATTTTTTTAAATGTTTTTATAAATAATGGTACGGAACCCTTTGTGCGCGAGTCCGACTCGCACTAGGCCGGTTTTTCCAAAAAAGTTATTGAAAATTTCCATATGTTAGTCTAAGATAAATATAAAATATCCTATTTGCCGAATTATGTATCTAATACTATTACAGTGTACTTAATCATTACAATACACACCGATTGCAGACTGGTTAAACAACCTAACTCTATCTACTCTGATGACCAGAATGATGTAAGTCAAAAAAGTTTTCAAATCCCAGAATCGCGGAAGCATGTCCATTGTCAACTTAAATACTTCTCGGATTATTGTCCGTAAATCAATCCCCACCTGCTCCGACCACTGCTGATAACTTTGTACTGTACCCTGTAATGAAGTGATAGTGGAATAACTTAGTGTTTCGTTATTGCAAGCACTGCTAAGTTAAGAGTAGGCAAGAGGTAAGTGCGGGCTGCGGGCTGTGGGAGTCGCTCATTAGATGTAGCTCCATGTGCTAGCTTGTTGGTATTTGAGCCGCGGTTTTTATTGAAGAGGGTGCAGACGGGACGTGGCTTGTTAAGGGAGAGGTTGTCTTCATATCTCGTTGTGGTACTGCTAGCTTTCTTCACAGCGTAGACAAGTTAAGGCCCGGTTCTCCCGCTCCGCTTTGGTGGAACCGGGTTTTAATAAACATACGCAATTTTACGAGGCGTCAACTTCTAAAGTAGACTAACTAGGAAATCACTCAGGGGTCTGTGTTATCTGGCAGTGAAAGATTTGAGTATACAAAACCGTTTTTTTGTGAACCAATCATAACATATCACTTAAAATTAATAGGCTCGAGGAACCTTTTCAATATGCGCATAAAGCTTATTTTAGTTGGCTGTACATGACCTTACCGAAAAAGGTTCACCTCCTTTTACAGGTGGCTCAAGTATCTACCTTTTGATTGTCTCGTCTCTCTATAATATTTCTTACTAGCTGTCCCGCGCAACTTCGCCTGCGTCAAATTTTTCCCGTTTTCGCAACAACTTTCATTGCTGCTCCGCTCCTATTGGTCGTAGCGTGATGATATATAGCCTATGTCCTTCCCCAGGTTGAAATCTATCTTCATGCCAAATTTCATTAAGATCCGATCAGCCGTTTAGTCTTGAAAAGGTAACAAACAAACAAACAAACGAACAAACAAAGAGAGTGACATTCGCATTTATAATATTAGTATGGATGTTAATCGATAAGAGATACGACTAACGACACTTCACTAGTTAAATAAAAAAGCTTGTGGATTCAAGACCGTTTCTGAACATTTGTGTGCTCAAAGTCATCATCATCATCTGCCTAGCCTTTTCGCCAACTAAATGGGGTCTGCGTCCAGTCTAACCGGATGCAGCTGAATAACCCTATTTTACATGGAGCGACTGCCTATTTGACCTCCACAACCGAGTTAGTACTGGGTAATACGATACCCCTTGGTAAGACTGGTTGTCAGACTTGCGGGCCACTGACTACCTGTAACGACTGTCAAAGATCTAAAAATGACAGCCGGGACCAACAACTTACCGCGCGATTCGTGTGCTCAAAGTATTAAATAAATAAATACGCCACGTCCACGCCACTATCTTTTATATAAATCGTGTCTTATTTCTCTTCTGTGTGCTCACTTCAAATGCTCTGTCACGATTATAAGTGATAAATTGACACGCCGTGTCGATAATGACTATCGGACATTAGCTTTTCGATACAATAATTATTTCAAGCCAGAGTTCAACGTGAGATAAACAAACACAAAAAAAATACACGTGGGGTCAAATTATCACTTGGTCAATTTAAAGCACTCCCTTTATATCATTTTGTGGAAAGCTAGCTTATCATTGTTTTATAATTCATCCATTGGCGACTCTTAAGTTAACTCGAATAAAGACAGTGCCTTCAAGAAACATTTGTCGCGGAGTAAGAAATGATTGAGGTCAGAGATTAAAAAAAAAATGCAAAATAGACTGATGTTGTTGATGTTGCAAAAATCCTATTTTCTCATAGTTAAGGCTCACTTTCACCACAATCACAAAATACATTTAATGCTAAACATTAAAACATTATTCTCGCTCTGTCATCTTTAAAAGATTGACAGAAATAGAATGATGAGTCGTTTAGCACTAAATGCCTAATGTACCTGCGACAAATGTTTTTTGTGATCGCGTCTGTACCAGCTCTCAAAAATTTGTAATCCATCCATATAAATTAATTTGTAATTAATAGTTTAGCAGTTCTATTAATAACTAGTAGCTGTACTCAAACTAGGAATTCAAATCAAACATTAGCTTTCGTTAGTAATAAGTGTAATAACTCAAATCATCTATGTCGCCTAATTTGTTCGTTAATCTTTCCTATCTGTTCTTAGCATTGCTTAAAACTTTTAGAGACAAATTCAACTATTTTAAAGAAGACGAAGCAAAAAATAAGTAAGTAAACAATTCAGGAAATGGGTAGTCGTTTTTTTCATTATTTTGGGTCCACAACAAGACCAATGTTCGCACAGCTGGTAAACTGATTCATGAAAATAATACATAGTATGCTTTACTTATGTAAAGCATAGACTCAATACAAAACTGTAAATTGAAAATTTTGTCCTAAAAATAAGTGAAGCAATAGGGGATCGGACTGGGTAAAGAAAACGATATTCTATTTTGTCCGTCAGACAGGTAATACAAAAATATTAGACACGTATTTTTTGTTTTATCAAAATATCAAAAAAATTACTTAGTTAAAACTCGTTAAAGTTGGAGAGTGGGGGCTTAATACGTCACAAGTAGGTATAAAACTTACCTACATGTGACGTCATGCGCCATTTCAACTCAATTATATCTCCGTAATTTTATGACCACGTGAAATAAGAAAAAATACGTGTCCAATACTTTTCAATAAACTACCCGCCGGACAAAGAAAAAAAAATGGATTATCCCCTATTATAATAAAATCATTTATTTATTACGTGTATGGGAATGGGAATCTTAACATTTTTATATCGATCACTAAGGGTGTATTCACATAAGGCATTTGTCCAGCTTAGGCGTTCGTCTAACTTATCTCTATGTCTACCTACAGGCAAATTGCCATCAACGCCTCAACTGGACACACTGCCAATGCAAAAACACTCTTATTCATATATCATAGTTCAAAAACCTTTCCACATTCCCCTGAGCAGAACCTGTACAGCCAATGTGTCCCAGATACGAGTACCGTGTGGAGATGCTGCACCAGGTGTCCCGGGACCCCTCAAAGAACATAGTGCGGGAGTTCGCGTCCGACTTCGAGGTGGGAGAGTGCTGGGGGTATAACCGATTCTTCAGGCTCGACCTGCTGGCTAGCGAGGGGTATCTGGACCCGGAGACTGATACTCTTATACTAAGGTATGTGTGGATTTAAGGTTGCAACGTTAATAAAACCTTATACAATAAACCCTATATAGGGTGACTGGTAACTAGTGACCGATACTTAAACACGTGATTGTACTCATGATAACAAACAACATTCCCAAAGAAACTTTTTTTTTAACACGACTTTTGATGAGTCAAGTATTCTAGAATCTTTCATAGACTATCTATCTTCACCATCAAAGCTCCAACATTTCTCTCATAATTTTATTGTATCTGTTTTCACGTAAAAGATTCCAAGTTCGTCCGCCGACGTTCTACCAGCGATGCCGCGACCAGCAGTGGTACATCAATCAGCTCATCACGATGCAGAACCAACATGTACTGCAAATTAATGATCTCAAAGAGGTGAGTTTTAATTTTACTAGCTCTCGAACTATTCGTGTTTTTGATTTTGTGCAGAAAAAATAACGCAGTGCAAAAAAAAACACGCGTGTTTCCGCTCGGGATACGCTATACTGTGTTCGTAATTTCGTCTGACAAACACTTGCATCTTTTTGAAATTTTTACTGTAATACTTTCGCCCAACAACTTCAAACATTTTCAAGTACTTGTAATTTTGAGATCACCTTTATTTACACGAGCATAGAATTGTGATGAATACGGACTTGAACATACTTTAGTAATGCAGTCACCGAACTTACAATCGATCATCACGATCAAATCGTGATTTGGTGCCCCAATTGCCAATATGTGCGCGAGTGCAGTTTTCGGTTTATCAGGCGAAATTTTTGGTAGATGAGGTAATGAGCATCTGCCTCGGAAACCACGTTAAGCCGTTGGACCCGGCTGTCATTTTAAGATCTTTGACAGTCGTTTCGCCCGAAAGTGTGACAATCAAAATCAAAATATTTTATTTTACATAGGCCTACATGGGCACTTATAAAACGACAACAAAAGGTGTACGGTTCGGGTTGGTCGTTTCCTAAGGAGAAGAACCGGCAAGAAACTCCATGGTTACTCTTTTAAAATCATTTGGTTTTACAATATTTGAAGTTACAGCGTTAGTACTTAAGTATGGGAGGACAGCGTAGGCCCGACAATAAGTCGATTGCTTACTACAGAAGGTAGTAATAGAAAAAAAAAACAAAGTTCTTATCAAAGGGTATCGTTTTTCCCAGTACTGACTGGGTTGTGGAGGTCAGATAGGCAGTCGCTCCTTGTAAAATACTGGTATTCAGCTGCATGCGGTTAGACTGGAAGCCGACCTCAACATAGTTGGAAAAGGCTAGGCAGGCTAGGACAATGAGTACCTGCCTCAAATATTTTAATGTCAATTCCAATGCAATTCTACAAAAAAACTCCCCGTTCCCACAGCGTCTTTCCCTAGAGATGTCTCGCAATTCGATCGCGGCGACGCGCGCGCAGGCCGGCTCAAACACTTCGCAGTCCAACGGCGGTAACAACGACGCCGACAACCCTTCGCAGAACAACCCCGTCGATGGAAACAGTCTCAGCGACTCCATCGTCTTCGGCAACCAGTGGAAGTTCAGCGTGCCGCATAATATCATGAGCGGACAGAGAATCACTAGTCCAGGTAAGTGGAAACATGTTTATTTTTATTTAATGTAGTTTCGACTTTAACGATTGTAGATTTTTTGTGTGTGTGATATTTTTAATAATTAACATCATTCATTCATTTGATTAGTATAAAATGGAGCTTATTTTATGAACTAAGTAAACGATCGAAGTGGATATTAAGGCTACTTTTCCACCACAAATTTGCGAGGTTGACTAGTGACGGATGCGTGATTGGTTATCTATGCCCATCCCTAGCTACACATCCTCGCACATCTCTGGTGGAAATGCAGCCTAAGCCTGGCTAATATTTTGATGTTATTATTGTGCTCAGCCCACAGCAACTACGCAGGTTCGCTCCTGAACACGGCCATGTTCGCGGACGAGTCGCGCAACAACGACGTGTCCAGTGCCGCGGCCGGCGCCTTCGGCTACGGCGACTACCCGCCCCTGGAGCGACGCGCCCCGCCGCACCAGCCGCATGTCACCCATGCGCTGGATGCGGGCTACAACCTGCCCTCTACGTCACGGTACATATCATGGACTTTGAAGGCTGGGCAGATGAAGGACTGCCTGAGCAAGGCAAAAATGTCCAGTGCATAAAAAAAATACGTCGAGGTTGGTTGATACCCTGCCGCCGGCCGCTCATTGGTTCGCTGGCTGCCCGCTCCTATCATGGCGCGCATAGGACTGTTTGAGAACAACATCCCTATCAAGCCAATGGCGCTAAGCGCTCATATGTACGGACTAAAGCAATCCGTAAATATTACTGCAGAATAGACGTGCGGCAAGCGCGGTACTCGAAAATGTCTATACGTGTGCGTAATATTGTTTTCTTCCTTGTAGGTCCGCGAACTCGCTGCACGTGTCGGGCACGGACAACATGGCGCTGGTGAGCCTGCACACGCTGCTGAGCGCCGCCAACGCGCCGAGCCGCGTGCCGAGCAAGCTCGCCAGCAAGCGCCCGGGCGAGCCCCGACCCGACAAGCATCACGTGCCCGCCAAAGAGTCTACTCTCACCGGTAATTGTGGGATCTTTTCCTGCCCTTATCCCTATTTATTTGAGGTCCTCTTAAATACTTTGTAACTCGTGCCCTTTTTAACCTAATCGTCTTTCACACAGTTCGTCCATCGTTTCTTTATTCTTCCCCTACTCTTCAGCCATTGACATTCATACTGCCTATAATTATTATCTTACGAAATTTTCAACACATTCCTCCGTATTACGTCTCCATGTACCCGAATAACTTTTCAGCGACCAATGCTACTTTCAGACTTCCTCTTATGGACCCCTCTAGAAACTGTACCCGGCTTCCGTTCTCTTTGGAACATTCATCTTCCTCTACAACGCCTACAAGTTTGTATTGTGTACCCCACAGCAGTATCGAGCAGCCCAGTGACGGAAGCTAACAGCGCCGGCTTGGCAAACGTAGTGCTGTGCTCGTCCATCTCGTCCCCGGAGCTGCACGCGGGCGGCAAGCTGGAGCCCGAGCCCGCGCCGCAGCAGCCGCTGCACGCCGCCTCCGAGAGCAGCAGTGATACTGGCGTGAGTGCTTGTTCATACCTTGCATAGCGGTAGGAATTTGAAGATCGTGCTCTTGGATTTTCAACTTTCGGCGCTGAGTGGAACGTTTCAAATAAATCTGCCTGACTTTGTATGGGCCTTATGGTGTTTATTCTTGTCGTTTTTGAGTCGATGAAGACCAGTAAGAAGTCCGGAGGGAAAAAATTTCCTCTCCGCCAAATGAAAATCCAAGATATTTTCATTTTGTATAGATATTTGCCTCCCTATCGGCATCAGCGCCCCCGAAAACCATTCAAATGACTCCCATATGTTGAAAATTTTAAAATCATATCACATCCTGAATTTGCATTTGGACATCACGGAAGGGAACACCTTCAACATCGGCAAGTTTCGTATTAATATAGCCACGACCCGAATTTCGCTTCGTGGTCGTTTTGTGTTTGCCAGAACGCGTTGTGGTCGTTTTTCAAAGAGGCAGGACGCGAATTTCGTTTTGAAATTGCCACAACGCAATGATGGTTGGTTTATGTGCGTTTTCGGCCTTCGAACCTAGCATCTGTAGAATTCTTAAAGCTACGAAAATGTTGAAAATAAATTGTACAATTAAAACATGATTTTCAGGACTTGATGTTCAGCGAACTAGAAGTGTTTGCCGATGAAAATAATCCAAGTCACGTGGACGAGAACTCTAACGAAGAGAACGATGTTGACGATGAAACTATGTCAGGTAACAATTTACTTTATAATACCTTTAAACATGATATTTTGTTTGTTGACTGATAATCCTTTCATTGATTTGAGGAGGTAGAGCGAGAATGAAGCCACTCGGGCGTTGCGTGGTGCGTTGCGTCGTTGTAACGGTATATTCCTCGTAATAAATGTTACACGAGCTATGTAACGCATGCGCGGTGTCGCAACGCAATGACTACGCGCCAAATTATAAAAAAACACTTCAATATAATAAACAATGCTACGCTGTGCTGCGTGCTCTGACGGCACCCCTAAGAGCCGCTTCTTCTCTCTAGCCTGGAGTTCGACGGGGACACGTGGCATGTCGTACTGATTGATATGTAGGACAATGCTGCGTCTCTACTCTGTCGGCGCAACGAACCGACAACGCATCTTGTGGCATTTATCTGTACAGTAACAATATTTAACATAATTTCTGCCGAACACTGTTCAAAGAGTAGTTATGGTAGCCATCATGTTGGCCCCGGTAGGGTCGTGCCATGGCCCCCGGGCCTCACCTCCCCCCCAGCCGTCCCGCTTCCTAACCCTGGTCCTGGGGCAGAGGGTACGTCGGGCTCGTCGGGCTGCGAGTGGTGCGGGGCCCCGCCCCGCGCCCGCACGCGGCCCCGCCCCTCGCCCTACGCGCGCCCCGCCCCGCGCCCCGCCCCGCGCCCCGCCCCGCGCCCCGCCCCGCCCCACGCCCCGCACGCCACATAGCCGCGCCGCGTGCTACGCCGCTGCACCCTACCTGTCCTCTCCCGAAAATTCCTCAAGTACACAATTTTCAAAACGTCGTGGGTAGCTTTTGTCACTGTTATGAGTAAGAACGTATACGGCCGCCGCAGATTTAATTAAATAAACAACAATAAAGGATGAGCCGCCGTCAAGTTTTTTTATTGTAACGAGAAACCGCACGACGGGCCGCAGTAAGTAGCGTCAGTATTGGGTTGAACCTCACTTGATCACACCGAGACCCACCGCGCTCCCCGCCATACGGCCAGTGCGGAATGAATTAGCACACATTACACTCACAGCTCAGGACCACAATCATGTAAAATGTGTGCCGAAAAAACTGTACAATGTATGCGGCATCGACTTAATTTATTTTATTACTTTTGACGCAGCTTACTGACGGTATACGTGTTAATTTTTTCTTAGTATACCACACAGCCGGTTAATGGCGCGGTGCGGTGTGATCAAGTGGGGTTCAGGCTGTGAAGCCGGTGCCAGACGCAGCTTCAAACATTTGAATATTTTCCTTTTCAGGGTGTCAACCACCACCTCATAATATGGACGGAAAGCTCCTACTTTTTGTCACACTGAAGTAAGATTGAAAGCAGTAACTATGAGTGGTGGAAGTACAATCCTTGTTTTGCTAAGAGCGGAGCTAAGAATTTCAAAACTTGGCAGTATTGAAGCTGTGTCTGACGCTGGATTTCCATCAAAAACTTAACACCAAGACTAAAACATGTTCATCCACCAGGTGAGAACGACATAGAAGCCCTGGGCGGCGGCGCGGGGTCCGGTGCCGACATACTTCGTCGCCTGGTGTGTGCCGTGGCGTCACGCGGCGTGACGCCGGCCGGCACGGACCGCGGCATGACGCCGGCCGGCACGGACCGCGGCATGACGCCGGCCGGCACGGACCGCGGCATGACGCCGGCGGGCACGGACGGCTCCACACCAATGCACGCGCCGCCGCGACACGACTACGACCCGCAGCTCTCCACTGCTGCTCATACGGACATGTTGCTGCTCAATCTGATGCGCATGAATGGACTCACGCCCAAGCATTCTAGACATAGTAAGTGTATCTTTTATTTGGTGACGACTGCAGGTTGTTACTTGAAACAATTTTAAATAGTTTCTATTTAGATATCGATATCTTTTGGGTTTGCGGAGTTTCGTAACGTAACTAATATTTTGTACGAAAATAATATTAGTTACGTTATATGTCGCAAAAAATATTGTGTCCATATTGGCTCACCTAAAGTTCTTTACCCGAAATTGTTCTTCCTAATGATTTGTAATCCGAATGATCACTCTTCCTAAAAATTTTCATCCTAAAGTTTTCATTCATACTATTTGTAGTGCTACCGGCGATGTTCATAACACTCATGTTTCCGAAAATTGTAATTAATAATATCATTAATGTAAATAAATTTAAACTCCTTCTGTTTTTTATCATAACGCTTTTATCCCTAAACATAATTACCATAATATTTTCTCACTCATACTCAGAAAGAAACATTTACCAAGTGTAATAAAAAATATATGTGGGTAGAAGATGATAGTTATAGTGCCCCCACTATGGAAAAAATACTTAGAAAAATTTCGCGACCAATTTCGAGGTAGTTGGTTACAGTTCTAACCTAACCTAACCTATGGATATCTTTGCAGGTACACACTGCTATAAAAAAAAATTAAAGAAGACGCTTTAATTAATAAAAAAGAAATTAAACAATAAAGATATGACTTTGAATAATAGTGTAAAAGATATGAGATGTTGAGAAAATATAGGAAAACAAATAAAAGTATAATAGATGTTTTTTGCTACTGACATTATGAAGTTGAATGCTTCGGAATTATGAACATTAGAGACAGAGTAGTTAGGAATTGTGATTGTTAGGATGAAAAATGTTAGGAAGAACATTTTCGGATTTCCAATTATCGGAGTTGAAAATTTAGGTGAAATTTGGCGCACCCATAGGCCAATTGAAACTAGAATCATTTGTGTTTTGGGCAATAAGAAAAAGTAATTTGATTTTATTGCTTTGGAGGGTATATTTGTCATAATTTAGTAAAACTGTAAAACGAAACGTTTAATAGTTTCTTGGCACATGTGATGTCCGGTATCAGCCGGTTGCGAACGTGCGGTCACTTAAGGTAGAAGCGACAGGATATCGCGCGTTTTTTTTTTTTATTATTGCAGTTTCCCGGTCAGTGTCAAGCTATACGCATGTGTTTCCAGCATTATAAACTTTAAAATCATCAATACAACTCTCTTAGTTAATTCCATCCAATTGATTGACTTTGTCATGAAAAAGTCATTCAATGGGGTTATTCTTTTATAAACTTATATTATTTTTTATTAGCCTTGACTGTCCCACTCCTGGGCATAGACCTTTCCCCATTCCTTCCACTTTTCTCGGTGTTGCGCCTCTTCTCGATATTTAACGAAAACAAGGAAAGATACAAAAAATAAATTAAAATTTTTGAAAACCACCGACACAAAATCTTTAATAAATTTAACCAAGCGTCGTAGCGTGGGGGGTCCGCTCTGTTTTGTGCTTGTGCTAAGCGGTCTACTTACGGTTTCTTTTTATAATTTAATTTTTATTTCATGCTTTTTACACATATATTATTTTTTCATAGCTTTGACTGTTCCGCTCCCGGGCATAGGCTTCCTTTCAATTTTCTCGGTGTTGCGCTTCTTCTCGCTAATTAACGAAAACAAGGAAAGTTATAAACCGAGGGGGTGCAGCCTCCCTCCCCCATCTTTTGGATTTTCTCGAAACATAAGAAAACGCTCGATTAACTTACCTTTCAAACCGTCTTTCCGTTTAGGAGATACGATGGCACAGAGAGACACACAGATACACACGTCAAACTTATAAAATAAATAAAAAGCCTTTTATTTCTAGCAGAAAACACAAGAGAAAATATATACTTAAATCTAAGATTCTATTCTATAATTCTGAAAATCTATTAATTAATTCTTAAATTTCGTTTAGTTGCTGGTTTAGACTACTCTGCTAGAACTCCTCTGTAGGTAAAGGCCTCCTCCAAAGATAGCCAGTCCTCTCTGGATTGGGCTACTTGAATCCAGTTGGGGCCAGCTGTTTTTTTGAGCTCATCTTCCCATCTATCTACAGGTCTGCCTCTTTTTCTTTTGCCATGAGGACCTGCCCATGCGGTCACCCTTTTGGTCCATCTTTGGTCTCTTAGGCGCGCCACATGTCCGGCCCACTTCCATTTTAGTGATTGAGCGTGTATCAATCCATCTCGTGCCTTGGTTCTGTGTCTAATTTTTGTATGTCTAATTTTTTCCTTTTTTTTTATGTTTAGCATACTGCGCTCTATTCCTCTTTGGCATGTAGTTATTATTTCTTTTGTTTTTTTGTTAAACCTCCATGTTTGGCACGCATACGTTAGGCACGGTATAAGGCAAGAGTTTAGTACCTTAGTTTTTATTTTTATTGGCATGTTGCTTTTGAAGATGTCCTTCAGTGCCCAGTATTTGTTCCACGTTAACTGTTTCCTGCGCTCCACTTCTTGTTCGTTGCTTTTTTGGTCAAAGCTAATTTGTTTGCCCAGGTATATATAGCTGTCTGTATACTTAAGAGCCTCCTTTTCAACATATATTGTTCTCTTAGTGCTGTTAGTCATCAACATTGTTTTGGATAGGTTCATTTCCAAGCCTACTAGTTGACTGGCGACATTGAGTGATTCTATCATGTGCTGTAATTCTGATGCTGTTTCTGATAAGAGGACCAAATCGTCTGCAAATCTTAGGTGACTTAGATAGGCTTCATTGATCTTAATACCCCGACCTTTCCAGTGAAGTTGGCTAATTATTGACTCCAGTGTTGCTATAAACAGCAGCGGAGATAGAGGGTCGCCTTGTCTTACTCCCCTTTTGACCGGAAACCATGGCCCGGCTGTCTCTAGTTTTACTCTACTCTTGCTATTATTGTATATGCTTTTGACTACTCTGATGTATTCTTTTTCTACTCCTTGTGTTATTAGAGTTTCCCATATGCTGTTATGTGATATGCAGTTGAATGCTTTTTTGTAATCGATATATGCAATGTAGAGTGGTCTATTTCTCTCTCTATATTTTTCGATGAGAAGTTCTATTGTGTGAATGTGATCGATCGTTGAGTATCCTTTCCTAAATCCTGCTTGCTCGATAGGTTGACGCGTTTCTAGTGTAGAGTTTATCCTCTTATTTATTATTGAGGAGAAGAGCTTATAGATGGCAGGTAGCAGGCTGATTGGTCTGTAGTTACCTATGTCATTTGGGTCTCCTTTTTTGTAAATAAGAATAATGTCAGACTCAGACCATTGCGTGGGTGTCTCTCCTGTTTCAATAATGAGGTTGAACAAGTCAGTTAGGTGTATGGTAAGGGTTGTTGAACCTATTTTTAGTATTTCGTTAGTTATGCCGTCAGAACCTGGGCTTTTTTCTGTCTTTAGAGCTTTTAATGCCCACAACACTTCGCTTATTTCAATCTGGGGTATCATTGGGTTGCTGTCAATTTTGTTCGTGTATTGATCTCTGCTATCTTTGCTAGTCGTGTCTCTAGTGTTGTATAAGTTTCTGTAAAAGTTTGTAGCTACTGTGATGATGTCGTTACGGTTGTTGAGTGTTTTTTCACCTTGTTTCAATCCTTCGATCCATGCTTTATTGGTTCTCAGCTCTTTGAAAGCTTTCTTTGTGCCTCCGGTTTGGTTTATGTGTTTTTCGATAGTGTTGTACCTGTGGCTTGTGTAGTCCTTCTTTATATATTTGCTTATTAGCTTGTAGAGGGCAGAGATCTCATTTTTTGTTGTTTTAGATTTGTTTTTTGTACTCTGGAGTTCTTTGCGTCTCTTCATTAGTTGTAGTGTGCGCTCTGACAGAATTTTATGGGATTTCTTATCTTTGTTTTCGTTTTGTATTGTTTTCAAGCTTCTGGCTATAGCTTTGATAATGTTGTCGTAATAGTTTTGGACTGATTTATTTACCTGTGGGTTCAGTATTTTGCTCATGTGCTCATTGAAATTAGTGATATCATCATCGTTTGTTATTGTTTCTCTTTGATGGGTTTTATATTTAATTCGGCTTTTCTTTGATTGTGTTTGTGTTATCGTTGCTCTAACTGGTCTGTGGTCCGAAGGGTAGTTTATATTCAGAACTTCTATATTTTGGAATATATGAGGGCGGTTTGATAGAATGAAGTCGATTTCGTTTTTGTGTTTTTTATCAGGAGTTGTCCAAGTCCATCTGTTTTTTAATTTTTTCTTATAAAAAGTATTTAAAATTGATAACTTCTTTTCAGTAGCAAATTCTATCAGTCTCTGGCCCCTCACATTTCTTGTTCCATAGCCGTTCGATTTCATCACTAGATATTCTTCTTTTTTTGGTTTACCAATTTTTGCATTCCAGTCTCCCATCAGTATGAAGTCTTTGTATGATATCTCGATAGCTTTGTTTACTGTACAGTAGAAACTGTTGATTTCGTCTTCGTTTGCATTTTCCGTAGGGGCGTAGACATTTTCGAATGCCAAGTTTAGGATTCCGACTCTTTCTGTAAGGCCAATGTAGCCCTCGATTTTGTTTTTATGGCATTTTTTTACTATAAAGCCTACCCCATACAAGCCCGGTGTTTGACCCGTGTGGCATAATATGAAATTGTCATATTCTTCTATTTTATTTCCCATACGCCTCGTTTCAGCCAGTCCGATTATATCGTATTTAATGTCTGATAGGGATTCGTTTAATTCTATTAGACGTTCGTATGTAGATAGTGTTCTAACATTGTATGTTAATAAGTAGAGCTTTTCTGTTGTAGTCGTAGTGCTGGTATTAGTTTTAGAGGATGTAGTTATTTTTGACGGTATTCCTGTTGATACTTTTGTTGTTAGTTTTCTTTGATCTTTTGGAGGGTTTCAAACTTATAATACCCCTCTTTTTTAGTCGGCGGTTAAAAATAAAAAAAGTTAGCTTATAGGGGGGAGGGGGGTGCAGTAGGAGTAGTATACAACTTGACACTCAGCTGCAAATTGCAAGAAACATAAGAAATTTTGAATTTCGCGGACAACCCTGCCGCTTTCACCTTTAGGCCGGCCCTACCATACGCCAATGACCTTGAGCAAACGAGACATATTCAACATTAGCGCCGTCTACCGGACAAGGTTCGTGCGTCAAATGGCGTTTCCGAAGAAAAGTAAAACATGAGCAGAAGAGACACAAATTTAGTTTTTGCCCGCTCAACTCCGTGGCAGCTGATTCGATTTTCATGACCAGATTTATTACGTTTATATTCTATCTAAAAACAAAGAATGAAACGGATACGAAAAAATTGTCTAATTTTGATGTTTAAATAATTTCATGTAAGTAAGTATCGTTTTTAAAACACATATCTTATCACTGAAACGAAACAAGCAGTTACCAGAATATTATTATTATAAGGACAACAGTGGTACTTAGAATATACCCATAATAATTGTTAGATGTTGGTTAATGCTGCAATGAATACTACTTTTGCGAATTTGAATAAGAATCAGAATAATAATTTTACCATTCGACGAATACGAATACCTACCTAGCTAATGATTGTTGTAAATTATTAGTTTAGAAAATAAAACACAATAAAACATTATTTTATAACTACTTTACTAATAACTCCTTGTACATTTTTTTAATTTGAAATCATAAAGTTTAAATTGCAAACGATAATAATACCGAACATCAACAAAATAGTATGTTCCGTAACGTAATCTACTGGAATCGGGTGCTCGGCCTCTTCTGCACAGATAAATTGCTTCGTCTATGACAACGAGACAATCATGATAAACACAAAAGTCACGATAAAATTTGAACCAAGGCTCCAAATATAGGGGTATAAGGGGTCCGAAAGGGCCGATGCCTGCCAGGGCTGCGGGTTGTTCGAAAGAGATACCGCGGCCCTGGAACACAAAGGGCTTAGAAGGAACATGGGTGGGTTTTAGTCAGTCAAGTCTGCCACTCCCTCCCGCTCCGCCCAGAGCGGGAGAAGTCATTTGATGATTTCCCATCCGCAAAAAAAAAAAAAAAGACTCAAAATATGTAAAAAAAATATATGTAATCTACAACGATCCAATATTACTCTGCTTTTAATTTAAAAAAAAAAACTAAAAAGGCAGTAAAAAATGTATTTTATTTGTCAACGCGCGTGGTCTGCCCGTCACCAGGTGCCGCAGCAGACTAAAATGACACTGAGACTCGGCGCGAGGTTTTGCTTGCGTATGTATTTTAAATAATACAAATTATTAATAAAAACAGGAACTAAAAAAAGTTACCAAGGGAATTCTCATCTTTTTAAATTTCCTAATTTTGAGTGTAAGAATCGATTAAAGCGCATTTCTTGTTATTGAGAATTTGCGGGCTAATAGAACTTTAAAAGATATTTTTTTATTCAAAATTTAGCTATTAAAATAAAATTCTGATAAGCCAAAATAATAAACATGAATCCCTTTATGAGTGATAATTTTTTCATTTTGATAGACCTAGTAACTTTTACAGAATATCGAGTTGAAAAACCTGATTTGACAACTCTTAAGCCCTTATCGCTTGCGTTTCGTTGTCATTTGACAGCCCATACTAATGACCCTGCCGATAATATAAACGTGTTATTCTTAGCGGGCAGCAAGCGTCACTGGAGCAGCAGCGCGGGCAGCCCCGAGGCTGGAGCTCGACGTAGTACCTGTGCCGGACGTACGCGCGGCCGAGCGGCCACCTCCCCCGCCGCGCCGCGCTCGCGCCGCCAGCCGCCGCTGTCGCCCGGACAGCTGCGCCACCGCCCCGACACCAGGCACCCCGCCACATGTACGTATGCACATACTTCACGTTGACATAACCGCCGCGCCGCGCTCGCGCCGCCAGCCGCCGCTGTCGCCCGGACAGCTGCGCCACCGCCCCGACACCAGGCACCCCGCCACATGTACGTATGCACATACTTCACGTTGACATAACCGCCGCGCCGCGCTCGCGCCGCCAGCCGCCGCTGTCGCCCGGACAGCTGCGCCACCGCCCCGACACCAGGCACCCCGCCACATGTACGTATGCACATACTTCACGTTGACATAACCGCCGCGCCGCGCTCGCGCCGCCAGCCGCCGCTGTCGCCCGGACAGCTGCGCCACCGCCCCGACACCAGGCACCCCGCCACATGTACGTATGCACATACTTCACGTTGACATAACCGCCGCGCCGCGCTCGCGCCGCCAGCCGCCGCTGTCGCCCGGACAGCTGCGCCACCGCCCCGACACCAGGCACCCCGCCACATGTACGTATGCACATACTTCACGTTGACATAACCGCCGCGCCGCGCTCGCGCCGCCAGCCGCCGCTGTCGCCCGGACAGCTGCGCCACCGCCCCGACACCAGGCACCCCGCCACATGTACGTATGCACATACTTCACGTTGACATAACCGCCGCGCCGCGCTCGCGCCGCCAGCCGCCGCTGTCGCCCGGACAGCTGCGCCACCGCCCCGACACCAGGCACCCCGCCACATGTACGTATGCACATACTTCACGTTGACATAACTGGCGCATTGCTGTAAGCTGTCGTGTCTGTTGTCTCGTGCTCTTAAGCTGAGCTGACTGCTCAGGCGGCCTACCATGACGTCTTAAAGCAATATTGTTTTAATCTGATGCCAGAGTGGGAAAGAGATGGGGCTAGACGTCCTCTATAGCTCCGTAACTTTCTCACACTAGAATGACTACTGCTTTAGCATGTCGTAGTAACCCCTCAAGTCCTTAGTCCGATACACACGTCGTGCAAAATGTTATTGGATTTTGTCATTAGCAAATTCTCAACACGAAGTCTGAAAGTTGATGGTATGATACTCCGAGCCTCTCTGTCTAGTGATATCGAATTACCGTTTCAACTAACTATAGTTCTGTCCAAACGGCGGCTCGGAACATATAACCTTAAACTGCGCAGAACACAATTTTAGATATCAGCGGGGCGTAGAGGATTCATCGTCTTGACTATAAAATGCGCAGACCGTCACTCACAGCTAACTTCCGAGCCGTCATAAAGATTGAACAGAATTATTCAATGGTTAAAGAGAGAGTGTATATCGCATCAATGGCTAATCTCCACTGAAATTGATGGTCAGGATGATAATTCATCACAATTTTTTACACTTAATATGCTTGGGTTTGGCCGAAATACGCGTGAAGTGAAAAAAAAAGTTTTTTTAATTTCTTGTCTCCTCATTCAGCCTGCCTGGGCCTCACCTTCGCGGTCACCCCGCCAGGCACACCGGAGCGCGCCGCCCTGTCTCCGGTCTCTTCGCTAGCTCTGCACGACTACTGGCCCTCCGTGTCCTCGGTCAGCGACGCGGACGACGTGGAGGCCGCCCTCGATTACAACGTAAATAACGATGTTCAGCTTAATGTAATGTTATTTTATTTTTTGGTGCATTCTCCTTTTTTTCCTCCATTAAATCTGAGGAGAGTGGAGCGGTGACATGTGCAAGAACCGCCCCTTCCCCGATTTTTTTATTCCTTCTCGTCTGCTCACCGCTCCGCTCATCTCCGCTTGAGTGAAGCGGGGCCTAACTTTACTCTAGTGCAAATACAGAAGTCCGTAATTTGATTAATTCTAATTAATATAATATTATTTGTAGTTTGTTCATTTTCGGTTGTGTTTAAAACGTGTTGAAGTAGAATATCCGATTCTGTTTGCATGAAATTCACGATTTATTTCTGAATTCGGCACCTATCGTAGTAGCATGTAGAATAAGTAGTGTCTTAGTTTATCTTTTCCCTGTACTGTTTTATACAAACCAGTCGCTAAAATAGTAACTTTATATTCCAGGATACGCTGTTCGACATGTTACTGAACAGCCTGGCCATCGAGGGTGGCAGCTCTACGGTGGAGGCCCGTGCGCCCACGCCGCCCGGGCAGCCGTGGAGCCCGGCCGCGCCCCCCACGCCCCCCGCGCCCCCCGCCGCGCCCCCCGCGCCCCCCCACGCGGACTGACCGCGCCCCGCCCGCCGCCCCCACTACCGCCGCGAGTACCACCACTAGACACGCGACACCAGCAAATACAGCAATAATGTGCACTAACACAGCGACCCGCAAAAATATCTTATAATGCGGCGTCGCTGACAAATAACAATTTTCTTCCTAACTTGAATGTAAAGCTCAAAGCACAGTACTAAATACTAAGCGGTCATAAAGAGCGGACTGCGAACAGTGGACTTTGACTCATAATACCACTTATTGCAACAAGTAAAGGGAGATATTTGCACATTAACACTAGATTTGCTTACCGAACACACATGGCAGTAAGTCCTACCGCGCCTCGCCGTCGCCCGTCGCGTGGCACGTGACGGCACGTGACAGTGGCCGGGCCCCGGTCCTTCTGAACAAGAGTTGCACACTTATTTTATCTCTGTAAAATAACAATGGTCTTTTTGTCGTTATGATAAGGTCGATGTTAGTTTGCTACCACTGAAGTTTGTCAAAATCACATTGATCCTTATTCTAGCTACCATAAGGTTGCTGTTGAGTTTGACTTAAAGTAATTGTGAAAAGATTTAGTCGCGTACCCCCCTCCCTGTTTCCGCGCTCGTGTCGTAGGGTGCGTGGCGGATTTGAGCTCGCACCCCCGACTTAGGAACGTTTTTATTACATTTAATTTGGCACGATATACTCCTTACGATATTTGAGAGTGCCCCCTAAGTTTTTTTGAGGGATTCGTGTCTCCTCGTCAAGTAGGTAGAATATAAAAGCGTATAAAAAATACGGGCATTAGGTAAAAGACTCAAAATTTAAACGATCTCTTATATTTATTTTTTTAGTCATTATTAACGTTTATCAGTACAATTATTACTAGGGTGAGTTTGGTTCGCCTGCCAAAAATATTAGAGTGCTATTTTTTTTTGTTTTAATGATATATTTTTATAATTAAATTAGATATCCCTGCATTGTCGGTCCTAAAATGCTTACTAGTATATGCATTTACGTTTACATCGATTCATACAGAACTATTTACACTTCACCAAAAACTGCTTGCCATCGTGCCAGAAATTAAAATAAGAATTGCCAATTTTATCTGTACTGTAGAGATTTGTAGACAGGTATCCAATATCAGAAGAATATATTAACGTTCACTGAACATTGAATAAATACTCAATAGTTGTTTTGTAAACTCCACTATAGTTAGACTCTGTTCTCGATACCTACCAGGAGAAAACAGGACGCAGAGACAAAATCGAATACCAGATAAGGCGTGTTGAGCTACATTGCGCGTTCACCTGATGGATTCGCTCTCTCCCTGTGGGTAGATCGGAAGCTCTCACTCTCTACTTAGTTTCGAGGGTCATTGATGTCGATAGTTCAAATAATATTCATATTTCACGTGATCGTACCGATCTCCGGCCGCACCGGATGTAGTTGTCAGTGTTAAGTATTTAATCTATTAGTTACGTAGATTGACATGACTGAAAAGTTCAAAACGTGTGATTCTGTTAAGTATGAGGGTCGAGTATTGAGTAGCATTAAGTCACGTTTTATGTATTAAATCAGTTCATATGTTGACAAAATTATAATGTTACTTTAATGTATTAAATTACCAAATTAGTTACATCGTTTAGAATATTTTTGTCAAAAAAAAACATTGAAAACTTAAAATACAATTTGATGGGTACAAGTTAACTTTCTGATTTTCCGATAGAATGTTTAAATTATTATATTTTTTAATCCATGTAACAAAAAGTTATGTATTGATGTTATGATTAAATGGATGTAATACATATGAATAAAATTACACAAAAATGCACTTTATTTATTTGATTCCTTATTTTGTCCCCTACATATTAGATCAGACCACAGGTCCAGACATTAAAAATCGACAATCGTTTAAGCCGGCCATAGACGATAGGTGGTTATGCATGCGTAGTTTTGCCCATGCAGTCAAACTGTACAGGCATGCTTGGCGAGTGCGAGCTTGTTTCAGGAACCAGACGCACTACACACGACCATGGCTTTTGGCTGCAGAAACCCCGAACAGGAAGAAGTTTGGTCGCATGACTTGTTGAGTTTTTTTCGAGTTAACTGTCGGACCGGGCAAAAGTCGTGATTGTGGCCGCATAGTGCGCGAGGTCCTCAATAGTAGCGCCCGTCTAGACTGGATGTTCCTCGCTCGGCTGTGTACTCCCGGAGTGTCTGCTGAGTATACAGTCACCACTAGGGCGTCTGCTAAAACTCGCGCCGGTGTATGGTGCCCGCTGTCAAAATATCTTAAGAAAACCCACCGCACTCTCATCCACACCCGACTTTTTTAACGGACGCCCTTGCCATGCGCCATTACACTAATTCCTCTGAAAAAGATGACTCAAAGTTTGTGTAAAATCAAACTGGTAGAAAGAGAGGGTTTGCCAGTAAGCATATTCAGAATGAAAACTTGATAGCTGAGAAGGATTTCTTTTGAATCTAAAATTGTCTATAAGTCGCCTAAGTAACTCCGGTTATTCGGAACAATTATTCTAATGTAGGTAGGGTGTTGAAATTTTCTTGCTTGCTTCGCTTCGCTCTTCGGACCACTTTCTCTTGAATCTTGACTTTGTCTAAAAGTTAATCAAGTAACTCCTGTATGAGGGTTCGAAACAATCCTAACCTGTCCAAGGTAAGGTATGAAAAAAATTTCGACCTCGTTTCACTCGCTCGTGCAGCCTGCTTCCTCATGAATCTTGCCATGACTTATTCTGTAAATCGACCAAATAACACCTGTATGTCGCCACAATTCTAACCTTCCAAGGTAGTGTTAACATTTTCGAACTCGCTTCGTTCACCTTACCCTGGATTGATTAGAGTAATTAATTAATTAATCAGATTAGAAATTACTTGATGGGCTTATAGACCACGTCAAGATATAAGAGGAAGTAGGCTGCAAGAGCGAGCGAAGCCAGTTTCGATCCTCCATACAGGAGTTACTTGGTTAACTTTTAGACAAAGTCAAGATTCAAGAGAAAGTGAGCCGAAGAGCGAGCTCGAAATTTTCAACACGCTACCTACATTTAACAGTTACTTCGTCGGCGAAGAGCTAGCGAAGCGAGCTCAATTTTTTTTACAATATGGCGAATTAATTCAAATATATTGTTATTTGAGATCATTATGTGCATGCATTTTTTTGCAGCCTTATGTGTGACTTAATTGCCTGTTAGCCTATTAAGGCATCGGGGCAAGGGGCTGCTTATTTATTCAATGCATTAGTTAAAAAAAATAGTTGGTTTGTAAAAATACAAAAGTGAGAGTGTGGTTCTACTGTACGCAACAATTTATTACGTACGTACCAATCTGTGGCATCAGGCAGGAAAAGTTATAACTTTGAAATAATCTCTACCTTCTAGGGGGGTCAGCATATTTCCCGTACAATGAGAGATCCGCATAAACTGGTATATCTATAAATACCTATATATAAATATGCATGGTCGTCGTGCGTACTCTAGGAGCAAGAAATACTTTAAATAATCATATTACATTTTGCATTATTATTCATATTTGTTTCTGTCATAAATAATTTTAATATTAGGTCTTTACCTATGAAATTGCCGTTTTGTTTGAAAAAAGTTAAAGTATTTTTTTTTTCGAACTTGTTTATTTCTTTTATTCAAAGTAATCACCCCTGCAATCAATGCATCTTTGCCAACGCTGTGGCAGTTTATGGATGCCCTTCTTGAAAAAATCAGCTGGACGGGAGACAACAAACTCTTCAAAGGCGTTTTGTACTGCCTCTCGGGAATTGAATTTTTTTCCCGCTAAAAAGTTGTCCAAATTTTGGAAAAAGTAATAGTCGGAAGGCGCAAGATCTGGTGAGTATGGCGGATGAGGGAGAGCTTCCAAACCCAACTCATGCAGCTTAGAGACAGTCTGTTGTGCAGTATGGGGCCGCGCGTTGTCGTGAAGTAGCAGTGGAGACGACCGATTGACCAAAGCTGGTTGCAGACGTGCGAGTTTCGCCATCATTGTGGTCAGTTCTTCAATGTACACATCTGCAGTAATGCTCTCGCCGTTTTGTAAAAAGCTATGATGAATCACACCAGCACTAGACCACCAAACTGTGACCATCACCTTTCTAGGGGTCATTTTTCGTTTTGCACATTGCTTTGGTACCGAACCAGGATCTAACCAACTTGCTGAGCGCTTTCGATTGTCAAAAAGAATCCATTTTTCGTCGCACGTAACAATTCGGTTCAAAATTCCTTCATTTCTGTGCCTGTTATGCAGCGCAAGGCAAGTCTCGACGCGTACGTTGCGCTGGCGATCGTTAAGTTCGTGGGGCACCCATCTATCAAGCTTTTTTATCTTGCCAATCTGTCGCAAATGGACCAATATTGTTTTAATGCTAACATCAAAAGCTGCTGCCAGCTCAGCTGTAGATTGAGTTTCATCAGCTTCAACAATCACCTTTAATTCATCATTGTTGACCAAAGTTTCCGGACGACCACGAGGTTCATTTTTCAAGTCAAAATTCCCAAAACGAAACCGAGCAAACCAATAACGGGTTGTGCGTTCGTTTGTACAGTTCTCTCCGTAAACGTCGTTGATGTTACGGGTCGTTTGTGCCGCGTTGGTGCCACGACGGAACTCATATTCCATAATTACACGAAATTTCAAAGTATCCATTATGAGGAAAAATGTTGAAATGTAATGAAAATACAACGCTAATGAATAAACAAAAGACTGATTTTGTAAATAGAATGTCATATTTTTAAAACAAAATTAATTTGAATTTAGAACTCATAGCCAATCAAAACTTTTTTTTGTTTGAAAAAGTCTGTACTGCAATACGGCAATTTCATAGGTAAAGACCTATTATTAGGCTGTTCTGCGCCTTCATACCTTTGCAAAATCATAGTGATTAATGATAGTGACAAAAATACTTTGCATTCTGTTATTTTTATTTCTTCGTAAGTGTATTGAAAAACTCGAATGAATTCCGCCTAGACCGTAATTATAGTATTTCCTACAATTCCTTTCCCATACTTTTGAAGATAGTTATATAGTTATAGTTTCCATAGTTTCGAATACAGGTAGGTACATAGCGTTGTTATTTTCGTAAAATTCGATACACGGCCCTGGTGACCATAATCATGCAGCTTGATGATATGAGAAGACCAAACGTATTGTCGGCCGCTGACTGTGAGCGCGCGTTACGCAGTTCATCGCTTTTCCCTAAAATATAACTTCTCGTGCGCACCGAACCGACTATACGCATACCTACCCCTAATACAGTGAGCATACCTACTTACACTTACAGTCGGTGGCGGACAATACGTTTGGTGTAAACGATGCTTTAATAGGTACTTAGGTACTACATCATTGGTTTTTGTTTTTAAACCCACATGGTCACTAACACTAGAAACGGGATATTTACCTTGTTTACTATTTGTTTTTCGTAAATATTCCGTTTCTAGTGTTATTGACACTACATTGGTAGCCCATGCATGGTAGCGGTTTTACAGCAAGGGAGTTGTATGGGCAAAAGGACAATGATTGCACCCAAGTAACCACTGTGTAGTAGCGCTCTTTGTGAAGAAGTTCCAAGTTTGACCTTGATAGCTTGTTTTTTCTTCGTCGTATATTTGATTCGTATACTGCTATATGTTTATCCCAACATTGCACGTGTAAGCGGGCACGCCATTTATGCCTGGAGCTTTTTTTTTCAGCCTAATTTGATTTAAGCCAAGGCATTACTAGGCCTCGTTCCGTCTGATGGTAGTGATCAGAATTCACAAAGTGTGTATTCTTAAATGTGGTGTTCACTAGAAACACTAGTTAGGGTTTAGAATAAAACCACCAAATGATCAGTAAGTAGATGAATGACTGCTGCCCGGGATAAGTGAGGACTGTTTGACACGGAACCTTAAAGCTCACGCTACGATCATTAGTATATCATTAAGTGTTGCGCCGCATCAACCAGCACAGAATCGCACTTAACCATGCTCCTATCATTTTCTGCCGCTCAGTTCCAATCGGCAGCACGCTTCGTTTCTCGCTTTAGCAAATGACGGTTCTGTTCGAAAAATGCGATTCCGTGCTGCCCGATAAGACGCAAGCCTTATTAAAGCTCAATTTATTTAAAGTTCTAACTGCTATACCATAGCGGTAAGAGCGGTTTTCGTTTGGCAGTCGTTTACAAAATATTGAAGTCAAGCGTTACCAACTCACGTGCCTTTAACTGTATTCTTTTTTTTTCTTTCTTATACTAAAAAGTACAAAGTATTGTAGTTACTATACTTTGTATAAAGGACATAAGGACAGAATACAAAAACAGGTTTAAATTGATTCAATATTTTATTTTCATTGCTCCAAAATATACACAATGACAAATATTGAAAATGTGGATTCATCCATATTTGCAAATGTCTTTAAAGGTGTTTATTTGAATTTCATAGCTGATTACACGAAGAACATGAATAGATTATTTGAATACAAATATGTTGCAAGCAGACACTGGCGAGCCGACCGGCTGAAACATGTCTTTTATTGTGAAACGAGCGGCTCACTACTGCCACCTACCGTCTACATACAATATGATTCAGTAAAATTAGTAAATTCACTGTTCCTACATTAAACGATATATTTACAAATAAAACTTTAAAAGGAACGCTTTGCAAACATTCAACAAACTTGAGATCGTCTTAACGTAAAAGATGGTATAAAATTTTAAAAGTTAAAGAACGAAATTCTAAAACATCATTTTGCCGACGAAAATATTTACAAGAATAATGTCATTTTTTTTTCCAAAATGAAATTGTGCCGAATCACGTTTTACATCTCTCACAAATAAATAACAATTGAATTTAGCCTAAAATACTTCTTTGATAAACAAAACAATAAAAAATAATTGCATTCAACAAAGCTACGATAACAAATTTAATATAAATTAATCATAAAAAGAAATGTACAATTTTTACAAAGCTAAGAGGGATCACTTTTATTATTATCACTGTAATGTTGTGTTGGTCTGTTAGTCGCGCAGTTTACTTGGCCGATGTGGCGTACACGTACATACAACTATTGTTACCATTAAAGTGAATATATTTAACATTATTACATAATAATAGGTATTGCATTCATTATTTACAATTTAAACACCTCATTCATTGAAACAAAAGCGTTTACAATCTACAAAATTCTGACAATATAATCTAATGAATCTTCGTCGTACTCACATAGTTTTGTCGTCAAAAGGTGACACAAGGTAACTTTAATTCGTAGAAGTTATCTATAATATTATAATTGAGAATTGTGCATAAAATTCGAATCAGCTAAAACTATTGCAAAGGCAAGTAGGTGATGTATGCATTTTATTTTCATAATTCTTTTCAACAATCACTATTATGAACTCCAGGAGAACCTACATTACAATAATCCTTATGTATATGACTTACAACTAAGTGGTGTTACAGTAGTGTGGTCAGAATGTCGTGTACCGATGGTACATCCAATCACTTATCGTACAGTTAAATATTAAGCCCGCGGGCACATAGCTAATAAAGTTTCATTGTCTGCTCTAACTACATACTAGTAGCACTAACATTATGTATTATGCATTTGTTTTGCACTCTTCACCGTCATAGTTCCACAGCAACTCCGTAAATAGTAGTTGTTTATCTACAAAAGGAGTTACACTACAAACAAATAATGTAGATGTGTGGAAGGGCTCTCGGCCGAGGTACTGAAGCAGTACCTGCTAATATTTTCATATTGGAAGTGCGACACTGTTTCCTTGATATGGTCAGTTGTGTCTATGGTCGACAACATCTTAATTCTTGCATTCCGTTCACCGATTCGTTCCTTCACTCTGTTGCGCTCCGTGCATGCGTTCTGTTACTACGTCAGTTTCATATCATTCTTTGGCATTATTTAGTGAGCTAAGGTCTTCCACTAGCAGATTTCATTCATGTTTTACCGATTGTTATCATCTAGTCCACGCTTTTAAAAGTATTGCACTACTGAATTCTTTTCTTTATAATTGAATAATTTTTGTTTTGTATTTATTTTTTTATAGATTTAATATAATAACTATAACCTACGCCTCAGTTATTAGAATTAATAAATCTGTTTAATATTGTAATATGCATGGAATTTTAAATTCTGAACATGCTTTATTGAAGTAAACGAATCTGAGTATTATATCATTCGTAATATTATACAATATTAATAGATAGATATTTGTGACCTAATCTATTCAGTCAATTGAATCGAATCAAATAATAGCCTCTCTCGAAATGAAGTTTCGAACTGTTAGTATCGTCGTGGTAATGGGTAAATGTAAATCAGACTTCAGTTAGACGATTTAGAATAGTAGAATACTATATTCGTTTTGCTATAATTCAAACTAATTCATAAGAAGGTTCGTTCTGCGTCAGCACAAAAGAAAACTATATCAAGTCAGCACCACTCGAACTGATAGGCACCGGGAAGAGTCGTAAACTAAGGAGACGTGTACTTTCATAGTCGTTCACAGGATCGGTCGCGACCGCCGCGGTCCGCGACGCATCGCATGTAGCGTAATATCCAGCCTGTCGACGCGCGCGTCTAGACAGAGCACGTGTGACGTCACACGTGCGACTCGAGCGGCGGGCGCGGCGGCGGCACGAGCGGCGCCGGCCACACGCCGGCCAGCTGCCGGCCGGCCCGGCCCGGCGCCGCGTCCGACGACAGGTCCGGCGACGAGGTGCGCGTGTGCCGCGCCGACCAGCCGTCCTTGTCGAAGTCCTTGGTGCCGCCCACCGTGTGGCGCCGCTTGATGCCGCGCTCCGGCATGCCGTTCTTGCGCTTGAGCTTGGTGGAGCGCCACGCCTGCTGCTCGCGCCGCCGCACGGCCGGCAGCTCGCGCCGCTCCGCCGCCTTGCCGCCGCCCACGGAGTCGGAGCGCGCGGGGCGCTCGGCGCGGCAGTTGAGCGACTCCGAGCGCAGCACGCGCGCGCCGCGCTCGGACTCGCGCCCCAGAGACTCGGAGCGCGCCAGCTTGGCGCCGTCGTCGTCCGCGGCGCGTGTGGCAGGCGGAACCGACTCGAGGGCAGCGCTGTTGCGCTTGTTGTCGCGCGGGCTGGTTGCTTCGCTAGAGGGCGCGGGCGCGGACGCGTCCGTCTCGTCCTGTCGCGGACAGTTCTCCTTCTCGGAGTCGTCGGGGTCGTCCGGGGCGTCCCCGCGCGGGTGCCGGCGCGGCCAGGCGCGCTCGGGCTCGTCACTGGAGGAGGAGGAGTGGCGGTGGTCGCGCGCGAGCCAGGCGGCCTTCAGTTCGTGCGCACGCGCGGCTGGCGACAGTCGCTCGTCGCGCTCGCTGGCGCCGTCGGACGGCGAGCTGGCGGTGGACTTGCCCTCGTCGCACTCGTCCGCGTACGGGATGCTGCCGTCGTCGAGCGGCGACGAGTTGTTGAGCGTGCGCAGCTTCTGGTCGAACGTGCTGGTCAGGGACGACACCAAGTCACCGGTTCCTGCGACAAGATGTTACAGATTAGTGCGCGTCGATGCGGGCGAGGGGTGTTAGGCACAGACGGAAGCGTGTTAAGGTGGCTGCGTCGTTAACTGACCATGAGCTGATGATGGGTGAGTGATGTCGGTATGTACAGTGGTGATGGGGTGATGGTCACGCCGGCCTACCGCTATACTAATGCACGAGCATATTAAAGCCGTGCTGTCAACAGCCGCCGACTGGAAGCGTTAGTTTGGTACTACAGCTGCTTACATCTGATCGTCGTGACTGCGACAACGTTCCACTTACAGGTGAGACAATGACACAGGTTATGATGTACCAGTATGTGCAACGCATGGCCTCGCGGCGACAGATGTCAACAACTAGTACCGAGTGTTATCGTAGCCGGCGCGTACACACATTGAAACACGCACGCTCACATTCCTCTACCTTATAGTGTGGACAAAAGAAAGGGATTGGTGTGTCTACTCTCTGACGTCAGTACTGGACACCTAGTGGGGCAAATATCGGACACCTTTATTGTACACGAATATAAATAAAAAGTATTATATCATTACATTCCCAGATCCCTAGCTGAGGCATTTATTGAGTATAGATAGGACAAGCTATCGCGTGCTTCGCATTTAAAAGTCAAGACTCTGTCTTAAAGATTGTCTTATTCATACTCCAGGGAAATAATCAGAAATACGTGAAAGAGCTGTAAACTCACCATCTATGGAGAAGTTGGTGAGCGCGTGAGTATGCCGCGAGAGTTCCTGACGACCGCGGCCCAGCGCTTGCATTGACTCCAGTTCAATTCTAGAAAAATGACACAGGGTAAGTTTTTCTGTAAAATATGCCTTATATTGCGTATTGTTTGTCTGTATAGTATGCATAAAATTATCCTGTTCTCAGTAAAAAGGGTGCTTTGCGTGCTTTTGATATGGCAAAAAAAGTCTCAAAAACCATGAGTTCCATTAACATATTTATAAAAGCACTTACTTATTTCCATCCTGCGTCCTGCTGTACTTGTGGTTGAGTCCGTCGTAGTCTGCCAGCGACGTGGTGAGGTGGTGGGGCGGTGACGTCAGCGGGGAGCTGGGGGGGGAGCCGCCCGGCGACACGTCCGACCGCTTGTCCTCCGACTTCTTGTCGGGCTTCGACCGCGGCTTGCGTTGGATCTTGCGGTTGGCGGCCGATATGATGGACGACACGATGTCCCGTGTCGACACGTCCTTGCCTGGAATATGAAAGGCTACTTTTAATGCTATTATTAGTTGCTAACACGGCATAATGGCTTGGGTAATGTTGGTGCGACAGACAGGTAGAAAGAAGTTACTTTAAAGCCGAAATCGATAAATTTTACTAGGCGTGTACATTGGCTGAGCGTTATTCCTGTCTCTGTCAAACTTCAAGTGCATGAGAGAGACGGGTTGTTTCAACCAAAGCACGTATTAAGCAATGTTTATAGATCTCGGCCCAAGTGTTTCAACTATAGTATACGCCAACGTTCGTGGTAGTTGCGGTCATGAATCGCAGGAGCGAGGTGACACGAGATTCACCGTCTCGCTTGCATATTTTATGACCACAAGTGCCACAAGTCTTGGCGTTTAGTATAGTTGCAATAATTTTGAAATTGAAAATCAGATTTAAGTAAAAATTGGTGCATACAACATATATCACATCAAAATTTCTGTCACAGTGTAAAAGTATTTCCTGCATGTGTTGATATTTACCTTCAATCTTCTTAACGTTGTGTATCAGTAGGTCTCTAGAGGGCGCCGGCGCGGGGGATAGTTCCTCTGCGCTGGTGGGAGGGTCCATCGGAGGATCGCCCTCTTCTTCCTCGAAATACCAGTCGTACTGTAAAGGGAAAAATAATCTTAAGAACAGTATTGCAATGTGTGGTTTTTCGTTTCCGAACCTAGTTCCAACAATGATGAAATAATGTTTAGATCGAGACGGGTGTGCTATTCTAGTGCGAAACTTCACTCCTAAGATAATTAAATTCATGTCATGTGATTTTGATAATTTTGGTTATCCCGGTTTTTGATAATTTGTCAGCAAATTTTTGATATATCAGTACTAATCAGTAGTCAGTTTTAATAAAATAGAATTTACTCACTATGAACAATTTAAATCCAACAAGTCTTACGATATAGTTCTACTTACATGTGTGAGGAAAGACTCAATGATTCGACACTGGCTGGACATATCATTGACCATGGCCAGCATATCGTCGCTGGCCGCGCGGACCAACGTTGGCCCAAACACGATGGCCAAGTTTCTCGCCTCCATTTTGTTGTAGGCGGAGTGTGCGACCACTCGCCGCAAATGTTGGATCAGGTACTTGAGTGTTTCGTAATGCGCGTCTGGGAGCGCCCGGACGAGGCGTCGGAGTTCCCGCGCTCTTTCTGGTGACCGATCGGCAGCTGGAAGAAAAAATATGATAAATATGACGAGTACTTTGATCACCATTTTTTTTTTTTTTTTTTTTTTCCAGACCTATTTTGTGTGAATCTTGGTTGACCACTAATTGGCGACTGTGTAAGTCCAGGACTGTACAAACCGATACTTAAATATATATAAAATACATAGAAGCTGTTGGTGAACCTATTTTAATAAATAAATATACAGTAAATACAAAAACTACTTTCTCTAAAAAATCTGTTGAAGGCAGTATGTTATATTTATTTTGGTTCTTGGTTTATCTAAGATTTCAACATTATTAATTATCACTTTGTTACTCTGTGGCCATTTCAAAGTATATGTCAAGAGTAGGTAAATCATGAATTGATCAACTAACTACATAGTATGGTATTTGAGCCCGAACAGATCACTGAATCTACCAAAAAAAATTATAACCACTTACAAAACCAATGGATAAAAAAAATATAGGATGTTTTATTACCGTCGAAGTGAAAAAATAATTTGTGTTTTTTTTAGTATTAAAAGTATTAAGAAAGTTTATCTAATAAAAAGTCTATTGCCTGGTGACAGTTGTGTTCAACAGTCAAGCACGGTCGACTTTGTTTATTGAACACGGATGTCACGATACGCAACTACATATTAATGATATCCCAGAAGTGTTCACCGTTCTGTATAATGGCAACACTGGGTGTTTCCACTCCTGCGCATTTAGAATAGAATTTCTTTGTAATGAGCGAGCCAGCGTTCGATACAGATAAGTTATAGCCAGGTCTTCTTGAATGTAGACAACTTAGATCTACGAGAATCTCATTATATCATTGCAGTACCTACTTTATGCGGCTAATTTGCGAAAATCCTTTTCATGAAATCGTATGGGGTTCAAGTTTGAGGCCCTTTGCCTGGAGAGACAAGGTTCTTACAAACCCCTTGATGTGTAATGTATCCCATGAAGACGTGTAAATCAACACACACGTCATTATTTCTAAGTACATTATCGTCATCAGCTTTTACCGAACTATGTTGCAGTCGGCTTCCAGTCTATCTGAATACCAGTATTTTATATGTGGCGACTGCATATTTGACCTCCACAAACCCAGAATACACAAGCGCTTATTCTATGACAACTATGTACGGTCAGCAGCAAAAGTCGCTTTACATAACCAAAATTATAAGACGTCTTAGTTTTAGAACGATCCATATTAACAGACTGTAGTAAAAGACATTACAATATTTTCATCAATGGTTACACAAATTCGCAAAACAATATAACATCAGATCACACTGACCAGCACAAAACTTGGAGTAATATTTATAAGTGTTAACCGACTTTTGATGCTGACTGTACCAAGTATTTGCTTCAAAATCCCCGTAATTCGACCTCGTTTTCCATTAAACTCTGCACCACATCACCAATATCACTTACCAATAAACGCAGGATACAGATCGGCCGTGAGTAGCGGGTCAGGCAGCCTCCTGAGGTAAGCCTTCAGCAGTGAGGAGGCGACGTGCACGTCCGCCCAGCGCGCGTCCGTGCTGGGCGGCGGCTCCCCGCGGTCCAGCGCCGCCGCCAGCGCCGCCACGCCGGCTGCGTTACCGGGCACGCGGTACACGCCCACCGTGCGGAGACCGTAGGCCTGGGGAAGAAGTGGTAGGGTGAGTGATAAGATATGTAGAGAAAAATGCGACTTCTGGCTTTATTTATCCTACATCTGATATTCTGATTTAAATTTTTCTTGATATTCTGATAGACACTTCGAAATTAATACATCGCATGGTTCGAGTCTTGACAATATCAAGGTAGGAACTGATATTTTGGTGTTTATCAAAAACTGTCAGTCAGTTTGTTTTATACACTTATCTTATCAAATAATGTTTATGTAGAAATACTTTTACGATATGTTTCGTTTTTTGGAGACTTTTACGTTACGTTTGTTTTTTTTTTGGGGACTTCTACGTTACGTTTTTTGGAGACTTCAGCCTTACTCGTAATGCAACCTTTCTGCAAGACTGGCTGAATTTCGAGTCTGATAACTTTATCTTCAAGTTTACCTCCACAGCCTGTGCAGGCAAGGTGACAGCCTTAGGCACGAGCGGATGTTCGGGGTCGTGCGGACAGCGCTCCAGCGCGGCGCCCAGCCAGCCGGCCGCGGGCGCCGCCGCCGCCGCTGCGCCGCCGTGCATGCGCCGCAGCTGCTTCGCCATGCGACCCTTCCACGTCTTGTTCTTGGGGGACGAGGGGAGGGTGGGGGTCGGTGGGCCTGGGGGTGGAAAGAGTCTGTTAGTTACCTGTTCATATTGACACCAAAATGGCCAAAATCTGCGGGTTTTTTGCCGATTTTGCGCGGATAAGAAAGAATTGAAAGACACCAGATTTCAAGAATTTTAAGCTTTTACTTCCCAATGATTTATTTGCAGCTTCAAAACTATGTTATCAGCATGCTAAACTGATTTGCTCATCGATTTTTAATGCAAAATCACCAAGACTACTCTGACAAGACAAGTCATCTCAACTTTCAATATACGAAGAAACTGATGCTGCTAATGCTATTTATTTTCAGTATATAATCTTGGAAGTAACTAGTCTTGTTCTGGTACCCTGATATCATCGGCATACCTTCGAACTTGGATGTAATCCATGCTTGAATTGCTTATCACTCACCAGTAGGAGACCTATTCCTGCCGATCTTCTTGCTGCGTTGCGGCGGGAGTGGCGAAGAGGAGTCGGGCGCGGGCAGCGGTGCGGGCGCCTGTGCTACCTGTGTCTGAGGCTGTGGCTGAGCGGGCTCGGCCGGAGGGGGCTCCGCTGAGTGGCGGCGCAGGGCTGCTAGCCATCGCTGGGCATCTGCTGCACCTTCGGCCTGGGGAAGAAAAAGAACATGCTAAGTTGATAAAAGAGAAAGATTTGTTATTTCTTCGCTAGAAACTTATTTAAGACTAATATTTACAGAGACGTAGGTTGCCATATTAACAAAGCGACGCAACAGTCTGAATGAATATAATCCACATTTGAATCAGAAGAAGTTTTGAGTGAAATTGTAACAATACCATACGTCGTTGCTGCTAATTATAAAAGAAACATTCTAGCATTCAACAATTTGCCAAAATTACGTGTTCTGGCAGAATGCCGCCGTGTATGTATTGGATTGGTTAGAAAATGTAACAAAACTCATTGTTGTATTTTTATATTCTAATGTTTCGTAAGTGGCAGATAAGGTTAATGAACGTTTGAAATAGACTTGTTTTCAATAGATAGGCGACTGGTACGTTAAAAACAAAATGCAAATTCACTCATTTTATTTCCTTCACTCGTAAAAGAGCACGCAAGGCATATGCGCTCGGCTGTTTTTGACAAGCTGCCATGATCAAAATAAAGATTTATGATCGAGAAAAGACATGGAGTGGCTTTCGAAAATGGCCGTACAAACTTTTCCTAGTCGTTACTGTTCTGGAGCCTTTAATCACTACATACAGAACCCAGTTTCCAATTCTGGACAGCTACCATCACGTATGTCCAAAGTTGACACACACATTAGATCATCAAATCAAATCAGAGATGCAAAACTATCATGTCACCAAATTACTTAGGTTTTCTCTATTCACCCACAGTCATCTGCCTAGCCTTTTCCCAACTCCATTGGGGTCAACTTCCAGTCTAACCGGATGCAGCTGAATACCAGTATTTTACATGGAGCAACTGCCTATCTGACCTCCACAACCCAGTTAGTACTGGGTAATACGATACCCCTTGGTAAGACTGGTGGGCAGACTTTCGGGCCACTGAGGTAATGACTGTCAAAGATCTACAAATGACAGCCGGGACCAACAGCTTAACGTGCTTTCCGAGGGTCGGAGGAAACTCGGTATGAAATGATGGTCACCCATCCATAGACCAACCTAGGCAAGCGCGGCTTTACCTAGAGATTGGTCCGAGCGGCTGTTATTATTTAGTCACGAGAGAGTCTCGCGAGAGTCTCCTCTATTTACCCACAGTAAAATAGTAATATTTTTGTTCAATATAGTCTCCCTTTATTTCAATCTATTTTATATTTTCCTTATTTTATACTAGCTTATGCCCGCGGCGTCGCCCGCGTGGAGTTCGATAACTGTCTCACGGGAACATACTATCGGGATAAAAGTATCCTATGTGTTAATCCAGGTTATAAACTACCCGTGTGCCAAATTTCATCCAAGTCCATTCAGTAGTTTTTGCGTGAAAGAGTAACAAACATCCATCCATCCATCCATCCTCACAAATTTTCGCATTTATAATATTAGTAGGATTTGAAGTCGGAAACTTTTAGACCACACCAAGTATCTTCGCCATAACATACCTGTAGTAACAGTTCAGCGCCTGCTGCCGTGGTGACCCTGACCACGTGTTTCCTCTTGGTGTAATCATCAGCGAGTGCTGCCAGGGAGTAGCGTACGTCCAGAGCATCCCTGGAGCCGGGCTGCGCCTCCGTGCCTCCGCCGCTGACTGCGCCGGGGCTCTGTGGCAGAAGAAAGGGGATTGTTAGGAATCGGTTTGTAAATTAAGGTTCGGTTCAGTTTACGGACAAATTTTGGGTACGGCTTCAGACTCTGACGGATAATGTACTAAAATGCCTGTCAGTGTCCGATCTTCGCAGATATTCCGCGATCAAATCTTGCACGCAGAACCGCGGACTAAATCTACAGTTTTTAAAGATATGGTCCCAAATCTTTATTACAAATGATCTAAATTAAACAAAGACCGTTGTCTTTTAAAGAATCATGTGACATGTCATTCAGTCACGTCTTGAGCTGCTCACATAACAAAACAGTAGAAGTCGTACCTAAAGACATAAATGTTTTGAAAATAATTGAGAAATAGCTTTTCTTTTAAACAGTTTACATTATCAGCGGTGAACCGTAGCAGTAACGTATAGCTATGACGTTAACAATCAGGAGTAACAATAGATTAGTAACCAGCTTTTGTACGTGAATGTTTTATGAGTTTCAATGTCTTGGCTCCAGGCCATACTAGCACGGATGAAGGAAGGAGACAGGCAGACAGAGTATTATGACCAGAGTAGTATAACCTGACCTCGGTTTGTATCAGGTTCCCGTGCAGTGAGAGATCAGCGTATACTTGTTTTGCATAGCTTCCTTGCTCGTCGTGCGTACGATGAATCGCATCTCGTAATAAAAGACTATTACCCGACAAATGAAAGCTCAAAATAATTGATAGTCAACTTTTTCATGGCCATCTATTAAGTCAAGGAAGTACCGTGTAATCGAACCGTTAGCAAAATTATTGTAATCACAACACATTCCTAAAAAACTAGTTGCTATTAAATCGTGAGGCGACACTAAGTCACGGAACTAAAATAAAGGCGTCTTGTCTAGCTTTCACCCCTCCTAATTATAGTATTTCAGAAAGAATAGTCGTGTATCAGACAAGTGTTCAATGTAAATCGCGTCAGCTGTATTGCTGAGTGAAGGCGGCAATCGAGATGACGGTGCCATAGATCGAGAAGCTGCAGAAGGCTTAAATGTTGATAAGTTCAGATACACAACAATTTTGCATAACTGTTGTAATTGCTTGTGTTAAACGGTTTTTACCAAAGAAACCACGCAAACATTTTGCAGTAAAGCTTGTTCGTTAGGATTTCTTTATTTCATTTTTTTGTTCCTAGGAGTGATCCTTCGGAACATTCCGACATAATGCTTCGGCGCACGCGCATCCCACTGGCGCCAATCTGACGGAAAAAAACGCACCATCACCGAAATAATAGCTCGTTTTTTTACAGTTCTGAATCCATCTGCCAAATTGATTTGTATACAAGTATGTGCGATAAATCTTCAAGAAAATATTAAACGAACCCAGGATTCTGAGGCATTTAAAAAGTCTTTTATTACTCTGTGACAACACTGAGTTATTACCTAGCAGATATTTTAGGCTGCTTCAAAATAGATGAGTAATTAATGCGCATGCCAAAAGCTAATCATGACGATTGATAGGCGGAAAAAAGTTTAACAAACTTTAGAATTGTTCAAGAGATTGACGACAGAAATGTAGGTCGTGAACAAGACGGAACATTTCTCTAGAGTTGTCTATATTTTGATAGTGTTGGTTTTTGTTAAGAAGTGTTTGTTTACTCGCCCGCGGCAGTAGCTCGTTACTCGGAGGAAATCGAAAGCACGAAGGCGGTCGCGTCTTCCGCGGATGCGTGCCACATTGTCACGGCACGCGATTCAAAGCCCTTGCCATCAAGCCACGCCATAGATTACCATCTACTTAACCGTATTTCCATTGAAATCTTAAGAGAGTCTTAATGCTGACCTTACAATGCTAAGCGTCTTTCACGATGCTGTATTTCACTCTACATGTTAAATGAAGCGATGTTTGAGTTCATGATTAATTATAGCAGATACGTGCACGTTCCAGCCAACTTAAAATCGGAAACAGATGGTTTTGCTTTTAACAATGTTAGTAATCACATTTCACGGAAAAACATGCGCAAATAATTTATTTTTGACATCCAACCTATTAACCTTTAACCAAAACAACAAACGACATTAACTTGGAGAAGCGACTCGAAAAATGAGCACGACTCTCCATTTACATAAAAGACAATTCATTTATTTTACAGTAGAGCTTATCGTGATCGAATGCTATTATACTCAATTTCGGTTTATATGAGAAAACGGTCGTGCTTCCAATAGTCTTGAAAACGTTCGGTCCACGATAAGAATCGATGATTTATACAGACTGACCCACATTAACCGATTTCCGCATATGTAACAGTGAAGTAAAAAATCATGTTCGTCTGTTGGACGCGCGATGACAACGTTTAGCGATTGTAACCTATTCACATCAAACGCAATTAGTGGGTCAACGCCTCAACGGCTTGTCAGAAGTGGTACGGTCGTACGGTGACGTAACGAACGAGCATGCAATACACCCGAGATGCTAATAAACAATTAACAGGGGAGCTAATGAGGAAGCTCGTTCACTAGTCCCGTTTGCGAGGGCGAGTGCGGTGATTATATAGAAAGTACTCGTACAGCGAAGAATGTCGAACTATCGAGTAATTGACCTGATAGATGCAGGCTCGGCGGCACCTCTATCGGTAATAGCATATCACTTTACTTCTAGGTCAATTGCCTATACCTTCCAATAATCGTAATTGCGAGGCGTGTTGTGTCTGCGACGCCTTCGCGTGGACGAATTAAAAATGTAGGTAAACGATGCTGAGACGATTAGAGATCGAATGTGTAGTCGATAGTGTCTTTATTCGATATTATGTTTATGAGAATTTGAACCTTGATTAACGCTTACTTTCTTTTGGCTATTTATTGCTCTATTATCTTTGTTTTTTATCGCTTCAAATACACGTTCACTCTTCGTAGACTCTCTAGCTCGTTGCGTATAGATCAGCACAGCTGCCTGGTTAATCTTTTCACCTCAGCATGAGCTATTCAGAATACAGAGAGAACACAGCTTTGTAAACATTACGAGAACGTTCGATTTTCTTAAAAATAAATGCTGCACTTGAAATAACATCGGGAAACATGAATGCTCACCAATATATCGGTGTACCAGAGTGTCATGACTTGGCGTGTGTCCACGGACGTCACAGGTGAGGGCGAGGCGTGGTGGTCATGATCACTGCATGGCACGCCACCGCGCCGCCACCACCAAACACTATGCACTTATCCGATACACTCAACAAAACAATACCCTTCCAGCGAAAACACGTGACAATTCAGCACGAGGGCATTACCCCTAACGTAATTCGCGAACTTCCGAAATATCTCACAGATAAATGACACCAATCCGTAGCCGTCGATAATTCGATATCGAACATTCATACAAGTGTTGTATTATATCAATCATCCGAACCGAGTGCTCGACCGAATCGATACCGGCGATAAAACAACAATGTGAAAATCGAATTAATTTCCGGAAATGTGCTGCAGTGAGGGGCGGGCGGCGCGCGCGCTTGTCTGAAGGACTCTGCCGGCGCTCCGCCGAGTTGCGTCTGCGCAGAGAAAGTGCTCCCGCGCAGACTCCGCGCCGTCTGCCAAAATGGCTTTTTTCACGGTACGGAAATTGGTGATTTTTTTCCGGATGACCCATTCACCACAATACGGCTGGGGTTTCTTCGAATTATTGCTTTTGCTCTCAGACTTTTATTTGGGTAAACGTTTTGTCATTTGGAGTAATTTCAAAAGTGAAATGAAATGCGTTTTTGATGTTACGAGTATATGCAGCTTATACGAATAAGTTTTATAGTTTTTCAACTTTTGGTTTATTTATACATATGAATTATCTTTTACATGGCGATTGCAACTTTACTCCAAGCTTTCAACGACCAGTGATTTAGTAAATATTTGCCAAGTCATTAGGTGCCTTCAACAAACATATATATATATAGGTATTCAGCTGTGTCAAGCCAGACCTAAGATCCGGCTACATCAATTTGCAAAGTGAATTATAATCGACTGCTCGTCAATGACCGTGTCACTCGTAATTTCTTCGGAACCGCGAACTCGAGGTAATCAGCGTGATTAGTCATACTTTTCCTTTGCGCTTAGAAATACAGGGCTGTCAAAAGAATCGGGTAAGCAACAGTTGAACTTTGAGCGTTCTTTAGTCTCCTTCCCAGTCGGATAGTATGACGTGAAGTTTCCCGTGAATTCTGAGAAACCATTAATATCTGAAGAATTTTAACAGGATGTATATCAATTCACAAGTTATTAATTCACATACTTTTATCCTCGTCGGGTGACAGCCCTTCAGGCAATTTCCTCGGTTTGTCATTGAACTCTTTACGCGGAGTTTTCTCGCTTTCTGTCGCATTGTGTCAAAGTGAAAGATTGGTTTGCTGAAACCGGTGAAGCAAATGCCCTACTTTCGTCAATGAACCGTGTCTTAATAGTTACAAACTTTTCAGGGTAAGTCATTGCTCCTTTACGCATGTTACTTTGCAATTAAACTTTTTAATTTTGGACGTAGAAATAGGAACCCCGGCGTGATTTCGATTGACGTCGATACTGTCGTTCGATGGCTAATAACTTTACCCATTGCTCGCGTTTGTAATGAGTGATATCGAATTGAATGACAGGGTATTCGATTCGACATCACATGCATAACAACGCTTTCAGTAAATAAGTTTGACTTGACAGTTTCCGTAATATTTGCGTTTCTTTTTTACGTAACGTCTGTGTGCTGATTTGTGTTTTGCGTGGTCTAACTGCGTCGATCAAATCTACTTATCGTGACTAAGTGTCGAATAAACAATAGCTTATAGTTAGATGATTCAACGCGGCGTCTTGAAAGATTTATAGTGCGTGCAGTAGTGTAGATCGATATTTGGTAATAATGAGTCACTGTTGCGTAACGCCGACAGCCAGACGGTGGCTGAAGTCTTAAGAGGGCCATTTTGTATGAGAGATTGTGGCAGATATAAGACTTATTTCAATTAATTTAGTATTATATAAACGCTAGAATCATAAGAGCTTTTTATTGTTAGTATTTTATTAAATTTAACGACCATAAAGTGACGCTAAGGAAGAGATAAAATCCATCGATAAAATTAGCTTTGTGTTTTTAACTGCACGTTCCATTACACGCTGTTTTTTTTCTAAAACCTTTCAAGAATTTTCTAAATTCGTTCGCATGCTAGTAAACAATTTTATTTCACATTACTTTCAAAACTCGATATTCGCCCAGTAAACGCGTTTTGTAACTTTCTACTTAATCGCATCCTGAATTATGATGTGCGGTTGTAATGTGCGGATTTGTGTATTTATCGGATAGAAAGTATAATAGAAACCAGATCCCGTCAGTCAATGGGTTGATCCCGATCGTGCTTACGTTACCTTACGTCACTTTGACGTCATCCGCGTATTTGGGGCAGGCAGTTTCATACATTCATGTTTTATAACCTATTTTACTCTATTTATATCATTGTTTGATGAAAATGGAACGGATATGCGGCCTACGTGGCCATTAGATGCGTTTTATGATGTTACGTAAGATATTGCAAGCTGTATGCATCTTGACAACCCTGAGATGCAGAGTAAAATTAATATTCATTCAATTTCATGACGATATTACGTGCGAATAAACGAGTTTTACTGTACTAACAAGCTTCATTGTATGTGCGAAGAAGGTAAATATTTGTCGGCCTAAACAAATGAGCCAAAAATAATTTGCAAAGTTGAGAGTTCAGTCGTCCGTGATAGCGGTGAGCGGTATCTTCAAAGCGATGCGAGACTGTTTACTAAACATAATTCACACGTCTGCCGTAAGTTTGTATATTATGTTCGTTTCTCGAAACCTTTAAGATTATTCTTCTTTATTTACTTTCCGATACGAAAGACATACGACGATATTGTATGTATTAGTTTAGTTTATAAAATAAGTTGATTTAAGTTTTTATAATTACTGTTCATGCACAAAGCTGTATCCTCTTTAGCAAATATTTCTGTTTAAATAAGGTTTACTGTAAGAAAACCCAATTCTGGGTTAAGCTCGCCGTTGTACATAAGCTATATATTATTTGTGTGTATTTTTATTTTAATGTGCAATAAAGAATAAGAAATAATGTAGAGATATTTTACATGGGTTTTTGGAAACTGAACTGTTGGCATCACGTAGACCAATTTCTAATATTTTAAGTATTTCTATGAAAATAAAAATAAACTTAAGTCTTATTGTAATTGTTTTATTAAGCGTGCTTCCCTTTGAAGGGCACAAAATAAAATGATGATGAAACGAGCGTTAATAACTGTTGTAATGGTGTCTAAGACATGATAATTTAAAATCTCCAATCACAGGACGATAACACTTATTCTAATAATTCTACACAATTACGATACGATCTAGAAAGCTGATCAAATAAGAGTTGCGGGCGAAGCCACGGGCTACGGCTATCAGAGTCTGAATATAGGTAATGATAGCCGATAGCCTACTTGCAAATAACGGCTAAGTATAATAACAATTGATAACGTTGCGTAACCCAACTTTGTTTTTTTGTACGCAATACAAGACTGTGACGTAAGATGACATTATATTAGAACCTCATTTGATTTGTAGCTGAATAGGTGAGGTGATAACATTAGTGGATAGTTAACAGCAATAAATGATATAACCAAGAGAACTTGTTATTATGTGCTCTCTCAAATAAGCTGACTTTGATTTAGTTATCACTAGATTCATGTCGCACCATCGTAATGTCGATCTTCAGTTTGTCGCTCTAGGGTGATGTCGAGCTACAGTTTGTCGCACAAGCGTGCATTCGACCTATAGTGAGTCGCAGTACAGTTTTGTCGCACAAGCGTTAATCGCGCTTCCGTGTGTCGACCTCACGTTATACACTCAACATTTCGCCGGTTATATTTAAATCTCATTTAATAGTGGGCGAGCCTATTGCCAGCAACCGGGCACAAATCCAGACTGCTACTGCGAAATCCCTTATGGAAAACCCCAATAATACTTAGCCCAATCCGGGAATGGAACCTTAGTACCTCTTGGTCAGCAGTTGCGATAAAGACCACTGCAAATTTCTCAGTAGCAGCTACGAAGGCTGATCCGGGGCCGGTTGATGGCAATAGGCTCGCCCTTAATACACGGGACTTTTACATAACTGGCAAAATGTGGGTGTGCTATTAGGTACACCTCTGCCTAACCCTTAATTACAAGCGTGATGTTATGTGTCTAAAGATTTGTAAGAAGATTTGCTCTACACGAGCTTGTATAGGATGCTTTTCAAGCCGCCATGACTATTGCAAAACAACATAAATAACTTAATAAAGATGTCTCGAAATTAATCGCGAAGCTCGCAGAAGCTTTTACCCTCATTCCGAATGCAGATTCATACCTCCTTACAAACGTATACGCGACTAATACAACAATATTTGTACGCAAGTATAATTATGATTGACACATCTGCTAATTTCTCCTCTTCCAAATGTTTTTTTTTCAATTGTAAAAGTGTTATTGCATGATGACTTAAAGAGACATCATACTTGTCGGCACCGATTCGCGTCGGTACGTTAAGATCGCACGTGTGAGTATGTCTAAACTTTAAACTTTCTTTGGTACTTAGGCTGGGTGCTGATCTGAGTCTAGACTGTCTTTTGTATGTCTTTATCGCTCTTTGGAGATGAGCAAGCAAAAAAACAATTTTTACACGACTTTTGTCAAATTATGTATGTCATGCAAACTAAACCAAAAGCAACTCATGCACAAACAGCTCTAGGCTTATATTGTTTTGAATGTCACTGTAACCCGCCGCTGGTCATTAATGCGATTTGTATTTGGAACCTCCACAAATATATCTACCTATAAATAAGTACTTACTGTTAATTTTAAACCAGAAAAACAAAGCTGTTTTAACTCCGGTGTACGCACTGTCTAACTTAGCTCGCACGCATCGATTCACCTTTTCGCGTCTTCAATCACAAGTCAACGTTCGATATATAAACTGACAAGTGTGATAAGTCTGTTCCGATGACGTTTTGTTTTGTTTACGGTGTGTTTCGACCTCAAAAGGCAACCGGGCGAAGCTTCGTGCCGCTCCATCGGACCCCGATCGTTCGGAACTGATCTGCTACTTTAATAACTTCATTAGTTTCTTTCTAAATACTGTATTGTAGTGTAACGAGAGTAAATTAGTTACGTGCGGTACTAATGACGAGTGGGGTTGCGCAGAATTGAAACACTTGAAAAGAAGCTTAATTTTGTGCGAGGTTTATTTATGGAGTAAATTAGTCTGTTAAGTGCACAATCTTGGATTGAGAAAACAAATGATATACCATGACGATTTTATTCCCGGAGGTTTAGGCAGGTTTGCAATAGGAGCGAGAAAGCAAATGTTATATAGATTTTCAGAGTTTATTTTGATGAAATACAATTATAGACAGGAAATAGCCGTTTTATGATACCAGAAATAATAATCATCTATATTATTGTACATCGCAACCATCAAGTTGACTGCTTGTCTGTCAATACAAGGAATCGTAAAACCATGAGAGAAAACGCTATTAAAAGTAAATTGTACAGCAATTTCTGTGTCTGTTATTTATTTGTTTTCCTATTACTTTATAAACTTGATAATAGATGTTGCCTGTCTTAGAGGTATGAGTTTTTTTTGTTTTTGATTGACTTACCTGTTATCTAAATTCGCTTAAACTGGATACTCCATTATGTATTTCAATATATACCAGTCAAGAAAAAGATGTTAGAAGAAAATCTTGTTTACTTTTCTCTTTGCTCACACAGATCATACTTTCTCAGTAAAAAAGGTTGAGCTTAATAAAAACGTTTCGTTTAAGTAAATATTTTGGTGTGTCTACGTTTTTCATGATGCCCTAGTTTTCTCAATATTGGGGTATCTCACATTCTCTTTAATATTGGATGTAATATTTGTTTACATAATCTGAATTCGGAGATACCACTATATTTGTGAAACGAGCTTTCATTCTGTCCAATTTATTCGTTGATTAGCTCATATAAACTTCAGTTGAGGAAAGTTGAAAGAGTTTACAGCGAAAATAATTAGGTGTAGGAAGTTTATACTTTATAAAATTAATTAAAACGAGTTCATAAATGTTATGGTTCGTTGACCGACACAATGGTGAAGCTAATGTTCGTAGCTCGAAAGGAAAAGTCGTTATTTGAATGTTTCATCTCAAATATTTGACAGTGACTGACTCTTATAATTAATCAGAATATTACACTTTCCATCGATCGTCCTGATGCCTCATTTACAAGTGAAAATGAGTAGATACATAAATAGTGATATGAGTAGATAGTTGTTATAAATTATGTCTGAGACATTGAGTGACTTCTGGCTAAAGTGGGCAGGGATTGGCCAATACACAGATTAGTTAGTTACTTTTTCTAGTCAATTAGTCATGTAAAAATAATTTTGTTTCATCTCCAAATCTATGGCGCAACTACGTCCTACAACCCCCATTATACCCCTGATTCACAGTTATTTTTATCAATACTTCAGGTAATTTGACACTATCCACGTTAAATTTTGTTTAATAAAATATGCAATTAGCGATAGAAAGTAAACAATAATAGTTGCCGTGTTCGTCACCCACTCGTACATTGAATGGAACACGGATGCGGAAGACTGGATGAGCCAGGAGCCACGTGGGTGACATTGTCTAGGCGAGAAAGTGCTGATGAGTAAGGCAATTGAGCAAGATCATAAGGTTACTTGACAGACGTAATGGAGAGTGAATATTAACACTGTTACTTAACTGTGATTAGTGTTATTCAGTCAGGTTCCGTGTGAATTTATGATTCAATTTTGTGTTGAGATTGAGCAGTCTGCCAATGACCAAGGGTTTTCTTCAGAGGGAGCTGTAGTCATTTTCTTTACAGCTGTCAACGCTGGATATATAACATTTATTTTTTTGTCCCGTAAGAAAACTGTAACAATCTTTTAGTAGCCAAGAAAAATGTTTTCCGGCAAAATCTTGTTGTGTCTTGTTGTGTGTACTAATGAGCTTCATCAGTAATCAGCTCGTGCCACACCTAATTAACGTTTTTTTTCGTATTGCCAAAATATACATTAGTTAGCTAGCACGTGCTACGGCCCACGACAGCGTCGAAGCGATTGCATAGCCAGACTGACAGTTACCAATTATCCCTTATATGGACAAATGCAAATTTTCGCAATCATTTCCAGTGTTTTATTATATGTATTTCCACGTCGGGCGTGCAAGGTCGTCGACCCAAGCAGCGTGCGACGGACGGCGTGCGTGCGCGCATCTGAACGATCGCAGGATAACCGATTGACAGAGGCTAAGAGCCTACTGAGATGCACTATTGCGATATTCTGCCATTGAGAATACACAATGCAAGGCGTTTGATTTAGAAATCAATTCAAACGCCACGTGCTTCGGTTTCTTAGTTCCTCCCTATTCTGCTTTAAATCTATTAGATCTTTGTCTACTTGCTTGTAAGGTTAAACTGTCTTCGATTTTTTATGGAATTCCACATAGCTAGTTAAAATTTACGATATTTATTAGGTTTAAAATAACAAATATTCTTGGAACGACTTCCGATGCGATAAAGAATCGTTTTAGAGACTTCCTGCTAGAATATTTGTAACTATTGTTACAAAACAATTTCTTTAACGAAATTGTTAAGAAGTTAATTTGTTCAGGAAAAGATTAATCTCACAGTTGGACAGAAGATCTATTCATAGAAATGTTCGTTACGAGTAATAAATTACACAATTACATTGAAAACTGAATTGTCAAATTGGAGAATCTTGATAAAAATCGATTAATTTTGAGAGAGAGAGAGCGTTAAAAATATGTCATTTGTAATTTGTATGTAATGAGCAGTATCGCAAGTGCTTCATATTTATCATTTGTATGTTCGTATGTGTTTGGTGCTTTTCTCGGAAAGCAGACACTCGGTCTGCCTCGGTCGCCATGTGGTGTGGCTCTTTGTCCGCATTTGCTTCGGCAATTGAGATGCATGTGCTGTTTTCATAATAAATGCACTGTTTACACTTGAGGAAAGTTTTCGTATTAAGCAATGAGAGTCAATTGAGTGGGAACTTTTAGTTCCACTAAGGAATAAATAATGATTATGGTTGAAGATTTTTGAGCTAGAGTTCTCCAGAAATTGGGGACTTACATTTGGCAAAGCCAATGAATGTAGGCGAATAAAGACCATTTTCATTTATAATAAATGAAGTGACAACTTCTGCTTAAAACATGAGGATAGTGGTGACTTTGAAATGGTTCAAGATTTTCTTGTGCCATGTGTCAACTTGCTACAAAAGGAAGCCAAGAAAGATTTATACTGAGAAATCGTGTTTTCCTGTTGGACATAATATGTGAAGTAGTGCGTAAGAAACAAGGATAAGATTTGAGATTATAGATTTGAAGAATTATTTGGGATTTTGACAATATGAAACTTTTCGTAAAAACCCAAGAATGGGTAAATTCAATGAGGTCTTTTAATTTGGCAATGATTTTACAAAAGACTGCTGTTGCTTTTATGGGCGTAACATTTTGCAGTCATATCGGATTGGTTTTTTTGGGGTATTTTGTCTGCGTTTTACCTGATGGCTTCACCCAGTTTTCGGGATTACCGGTAACAAAATATATGCTTCGCAATGAAAAGTAATTTATGTTCATTTATAAAGAAGTGCGTACACTCCGCACTAAGTGTACCATCACATTACAGATATGGAACATATCAATTACTGGGACGTGTCCACATGATGAAGAGCTTTCCCCGCCGTAACGGTTCACGCTATGCACTTGAGCATACACATTCTTGTTGACGATTTAATGGTCTACTGGCCCGAGTAGTAAACGAAGCATAGAAGGAGTTTTATTATAAGTGTGACTTCTGGATTATTAATAGGTACGTCCTACTGATCAATACTAAAACTAATGGCCGGATATGAAATAAAGCATCTGACGTCAATATTTATGAGATTGCAAAGAAAATGAAAACTCATACAAAGCCACAAACAAAAATGTATTCATTTTGAACTATCACAGTCGGTTGAGGACAAAGACGCACCTGGAGTCCTGGACATACTATAAATACTGTTAGCCGTAAAACAGTGCAATTAACTGACCATTTACGGCACAATCCGAGGCACGCAGAGGTCTAATAGTACGTAATGAGTGGACGTCCTGGGGCGCGGGAGCGAGGCATCCGTTCTTGGAAGCGCAGGCGCACGATCATGACTGACAGACAGACGGACGCTTGTACAATGTTACAGCAATCTTACGAACCCGATGGTCAGGTACGTCGGAAATGGCAGTTCGACCAACGACGGGCTCGGTCACTACAAAATAAATCATACGCAGTTTGGTGTAACACACTGATGGCTGACGAGTGACGGACGGTCGGCGAACTGCACAGTAAACAGAAATAGACATTTATTTGTAACTGTATAGGCTCGATTTGTAAATCAGCTACTTCATACACTTATCTACGTCATAGGCGTATTTATGATGGTTACCGCTCTACTAACTACATTTTACGATATGTTATGGTAACGATATTTTATGGAGCTTATTAAACAAAATTATAAAATATCAGATCTGTAATTATGTTATAAAACACCCACGCCCTTGCTCCACAAAAAAACCATAATCCTGTCTCCTACTAAAGTGTGAAATTATTAAAACAAAAAATATATCAAAGCTATTGGGTCAATGGCAAACGCAACAGGGCATAAAGCAAGTTTTCGAAATCACTGAACTATTTAATGAATTAAGAAATACTGAAAGCTGCCAAAGAGATGGCTGATATAAAAAGCGTGTAAAGTGTTAATTCGATGTGACTGACATTTAGTTTACAAGGGCTGAGGTTGCGAAAGGATTTTTAAATTCGGCTAGTCGGTGTCGTAACTCACGTACGATGTTATAAGCATTGAATATAACATGATTCATCAGCTGCGAACAACTGACAGGCTGGCTTTCTACCTAGCAATACAATACGCACTTAGTGCGGGCCTGTATCGTTATTTATGATGTAAAAATGTACTACACTGATTCATTTATAATGTAGCGGTATTGGACTACTCGATATAAATTTTCATGTTGTGTTTCAGACAATCTGTTGGAATAAAACTTTATTGTTAGATCGATTGAGAGAAAAGTAGTTTTCTATCGAATCATTGGTATATTTACTTTGCTTTGAGATCATGTGAATGTTATTTAAATATTGGTTACCACACACGACGTTTCTCAAAACAAAACACTAACAGATAAGCCGCTGGACTTTGCAAAAAGCACGTGAAAGGTTGTCGCTTGTCAGAATGGCCGTGATGCGACGAACGTGCTTTAATGTCAGTCTGTGTTGCGTTGACCATGTCAGTGAGTAACCAATGAACTTTACGTAATTAAACTTAACTAATAACTCGTTTCAAGACCCTCTGCAGACCAAATATGAACATACCGACCGCCATAAAGATCGGACGTAAATGCTTCGAGATTTTTTCTCTGACGTTCCTATGAAGTAAATAGATTCGGAATAAGATCAAGAGACTTGCTCAACATTCCGAGTACTTCAATTCCATTAGTCTGTTCGTATCTTTCAAGAAGAATATTTAGTTTTTCGTTTCATTTGCTTACGGAACTTCTGAGTTTCACCTTGAGATTATTGCTTTAGTTACAAAAAAATATCGATAGTAGTTATGACAGCGTCTAATAATTATTGAGTAGTGGTTATTGTTTTAGTGGCTGCTTCCTTATTATATTTAGAGCCTCTATTAAAAATACCAATTATAAACGTGAATTATTAATATTTAACGAGTCGTGATTATAGGTATATAAAAAAAAGGATGATTTAATTTGGTAATCCTAAAATATGAATATCGATTACTTACGTATCGTGAGTCCAGTTTACAGAATCTTTCCAATACAATAAGTATTACCTCGTTTTATTTAATTACAGAAGAAGTATCAAAATATTTCTCAGGAAGCAGGTGATGTATTCAATTCATTTGTATAATTTAAGCACTTTTATTGTAACGACAAAATCACAATTTGTGGACGTATAAAATTACAATAAGCTGTTCTCCATCAATTTAAAAAATCTCATCCGCTCATTTACAAATTCTGAAGCATATTTTTAAATACTCGATACAGATTCTTAACGGTTGATTCATAAACCAACAAGTTAAAGTACCGTATCGGTTTCTATTGCAAACAGTTAAAAATTGATTTGCCATTCGACTCCGCCATCGCTGTCTTGGTAAAACGTTATAGTGGGCATACAAACTATGGTAGAACGTAGTTATGAAATCAATCGCGCCGCCTGCGCAGACCGTTTCAAATGTCACGCATGACATAACGCAGGTCGATGGTACCATAAGCAGACGATGAAATCGATCGTTTATTAGCATTGGACTACCATTTGTTGGATAGTAAGTTGTGTCGAATTTTCCGTGTTTCTTATATGGAAAACGAAACTTTCCATTATAGACGTTGTTTCTCTTTTACTATTTTTCTTTCCGTTTGAGGAATGATATGATGTTTATGAAGTTACACGACGTTTCCATGTCAATTGTTATGGCGTCCACGCCTGCAGTGTTACGATCGCGAAACTCTATTATTGCACAACGTTCTTCCATGTGATGCTAATGCTGCTAATACAATGATTGTTTATATGCTGTCCGGAGCTTATCATTATCCAATTCAGTCGTAACGGATGCGACTAATAACCATGTTATTCTAATCGCATCTTATTTTGGTCTCCACACTTTAAGAAATTTTAAAATATCACATCCGAAACAAAAAGAACAAGACTGCAAGCCAATTTATTTAAACGGCGAGTTCCCTGCTTAAGATGTACATATTTAATCCGAGACATTATGGAGGCCCAGGGTATTTGGATGACACGAGCCAACAAATAACAATACAGTTTGTACCACAAACGATTCAAGGATGAATTGAATACCGTGCTTGCGTGTGCGCCTCATTTCGCAGGTGGGTCACGCTCGGACACCGACGTCACGGCGTCATATCCTCACTGAATTGGCCACTATAATTAATAAAAGAATTGCGCGCTCACAAGGCAACGCTATGTTCGGTTATGGGCGGCGATCTTGTGGCATTGTTGAAGACGAATTGTTGGACGACGTAAAAGTTGTTATGTTGGAGGAAACATGATTCAAGTGTAAGCAATCGGAAGGTCGTTTTAATAACTTTCGTTTTTCGCCCTAAAAGGCAGGACAGTATTAATATCCCTTCGGAAGACGCAAAGCTTACATCATTCACTACTCATTCATATATTTTTTATAAATAAAATATAGAGCAAAGGGCATACACCATAACGAGATGTCCTCGATGATATTACATTGAACTATAAGTGACAGGTAACTTTATGAAGTCACGTAACTGATTAAGGCTCTACGCGAAATCTTGTGAACTCAAGGTGCAGACCGGTTGCGTTACAATACAGGTGCCATTATTGACACGTGTCATGCTATCCTGTCAGGAGTTATCAGTTGTCATCTGGTGCCCATTATGAGCCAATAGACTTGTGGCCTCACCTTTATAGCCGCGAGGCCATGGTGCCTTCCCAACCTTTCCTTTTGTAAGATGAATGATAATAAATCATTGGTTATATATACAGATAGGTTCAAGGTGGGCTGTGAGAATTTGTTGATCGATTGTGCTTTGTTTTTTTTTTCTGCTGAATAGGAAGTTAAATATCATTGTTTTAAATGCAAAAGATACATTGCCAGTATTTTTTGGCGGCGAAATCGTGTTGGTAACTCACGATTTTCATTCTTATTTTAAAAATTTGCATACTGTTCAAATCTCTGAATAATTTAAAGGTAAGAAATTTGAGAATAGATACTCGGTTCCAATATATTGACTTGTTCGTAAACTAAGAATGGTTTCTTTACCGATGAAATCGTAGATTGCATGAACTCGTTATTTATGATTCGTTACGTTGATTATCATCTGTGTATAGCTCTTTTTATCATTCTATCATGTATATGGCGGTACAGGAAGCAATGACGGTTATTTATATACCCCAGTGTCGTAGAGGAAGGATATTATGTACTAAGAAACTGTGTTATTGTGGAACATTCATAGATAAAAAACTAATTATGTTACAGTACTTAAAATAAAGAAGTCTTTGAGCAAACTCCACAAAACAGAACGCTAGATCAGCCTTTCATAAATCGCGTTCAACATCTACCAGTCAATATTCATTCAAGTTCATTTTTTAGGGTAACATCCGCTCATATAGTCTTCCACCGCCTAGTGAAAGATCTCTGAAAGACTAGAGATCTTTGAAAAACGTATTAATTCATTAAAAAAATCTTTTATCACAGAAAAACAATTGACCCACAACCTTTAACGTCAGACATAAATATTAATAAAGCTTGACGTCAATTTTCCATATTCTAAGTACAATGACCCCTAAAGAAGGCTTTACATAATGTTTTGCGTTAAACGTGATTCTTGAGCGAAAAATTGAATAAGTAAGTTTTATCATGAGAATTCATTAAAGAGGTTTTATTGACAGTATAAAATATAATTATTACACGATAAAGATTACGTTCATTACTTTTATCCTTCAAGTCTTTAGAAGGGAAAATGGAAAGCTTTATTTAATTCCTTAACGCAAGTAAAGGAATTTAATGAATGATCTAAAAGTAGCAGTTTTTTTATGTTTTGCTTGAGGAGCTTGTGGCAAAATAATTAAGCCGTGCTTGCTGAGGTTGGTCCGTGGATGGGTGACCATAATTACATACCGCGTTTCCTGCGTGCCTCGGAAAGCACGTCAAGCCGTTGGTCCCGGCTGTCATGTGTAGATCTTTGACAGTCGTTACGAGTAGTCATAAGCCAAAAGTCTGATATCCAGTCTTACTAAGGGGTATCATATTACCCAGTTACTGGGTTGCGGAGGTCAGATAGGCAGTCGCTTCATGTAAAATACTGGTACTCAGCTGCATCCGGTTAGACTGGAAGCCGACCCCAAGATAGTTTGGGAAAAGGCTAGGCAGATGATGATACGATATTTAGCTAAAAGGACGTATGAGTTTTTTAAAAAAGGCTTGACGAGTTGGCATTCGTTTTGCTGTTAACGGAAATGGAAATGTTTTGAGTTTTCCTCTATTTTTACTCGGAGTATATTAACGCTCAATGTTTGTTTTGGTGCCTGTTTGTAGGCATGTTTGTACTACTGAAAATGCAAGTGAAACGTGGAAGAGTAATTTTTGTACTTAAATAGTTAGGTTGATATTTTTTTCCAGAAATCATTTTATGTGCCATTTTTTTTCAGTATAAACATATTATTTGGATACATAAGCCATTGCCATCATCAGTCATTCCCAGAGCTTCACATTTGATATTAAGATCGAACGCTGTATATCTCTCAACACTGATAATAACTAATCTATTAATGGAAAATGGATTACAAGTTGAAAAGAAAATTATTTACTTCCCTTCACTTACTAAGCCTATCCTTCTTTGTATTTTTTTCTTCAACAAATTCTACAAAGGTCACTGACATTAACAAGAATAATAAAAAGATTTGATGGAATATTTTTTCTGTTGTCAAAACGGCAAATTAGCATACAAATGGGTTTATGAGATTTGCGATTGATTAAAGCTTATGATTTCTTTGAGGTTAAGTGGCACAGATTAAACATTTATTGTGGTTCTTGTTCTTTGTCTATGGTAATACTTACGAAGAAAATCTACATAAGGAGGTAGGATTAATGTTTCCTCAAAGAACTGATTCATTTGTTTTTTTTTTTTGAGGTCTATGTCCTGCTTTCACAGTTGCATTACATGAAGTAACAACAGCATGGCGAAGAAAATTCTTTGCATAATTGTATGCCTCCAATAAATATTAGGGTCGCCACACACAGACTTGCGACATGCGAGCGATAACTGGGCCGTGATAATAGGGGACTACACTGCACGGACTGTTGTGTAACTGGCTTTTCATGTGCACACCATTCTTGGTTACCCTGGTATGGTCAGAAGGTTATAATATCATAGTACATCATGTTATGACATTGTATGTACATATAGACAAAGGGACACATGGGTACATGTGCTAATTTGCGATTTGTGTAATATCTCAATATCTGTAATCAAATATCTAATAAGCATCAAATTCAACCAGACCACAGTTACTAATCTATTGAAGTCAAGTACGATATAAAACCAATATCAAAACAACCACTTAAATAAATGAGATCAACAGAAGTCTCCAGTAGAGGCTACTCGCGTTCGTGTGAAAAGCCTCTTATATTACTCAGTACTGTATGTGGGCGAAACCGCAAACGTTAGAAATCGCGGACATACGTATTGAATAGACGATATAACGCGGTTGAACAGATACTGTGGAAGTAAAATAAACATATCGATTATGTCAAATACATGCACGGGAAAATAGCATTTATTTATGGGTTTTTGAAAGGGTGTAGTGGCTTTGTTTGCTTGACGGTTGAAAAGACGTTTCAATAATTCGATTTTTTTATATTAACAGCTGATTCTTTAGTTACCTGTTTGAAATTAGAAGTTGTGTCATGTCCTCTTTAGGGTATTTTCTGTCCAATTGGCTTAAGTTTCGCTTTCTTGTAAATTTGTACATTCTATCAATGACTATAACTTTCTTTGTGTTATGTTTAGTTTCTTTTAAAATACATTTTTAACGTTGTCTGATCTGCCCACAGGCAAAGATAGTATGGATTAGGTTCGAAAAAGAAAGTACAATTAATACTGTATAATTAGGATTGGTTTTAACCTTGATTTCGACCATTGTCAAGTAAATGAATTGCTTAGATTTCTCCTATAATGCATAAAAGTCGGTCAGAGCCGTAGGCTGTAGGACAGCTAGTTGGCAGGCTGATCAAGTGATTCTTTGTTAAATAAATTGAAGAATTAGTTTAGACATCATTACGTGATACATAGTGTTGCCATACTGGGTAATTTGTTTGATAGTGCCTGTTGAATTTTAAGTTATTTGATGTTGAACGTAATTTATTTTGGTATCGGCGCAGCATATTCTTGTTTCATACTTCTTTTTTATACGGCTTGCAGACCAAGAGCTAAGCTAAGTTAGTTTAGCTTAGCTTTCATAGCTGACGCAATTTTCGTACTTGTTGTATAGTTTGCAGTTTGCACACAACTATGAAAAACTGCGTCAGCTATGCGAGCTAAGCTAAACTAACTTAGCTTAGCTATTGGTCTGCAACCCGTATAACACTATTGTGTGTCATTTGCATGGGTTCTTAAGGAGTTCCCGATGGAGTTGCTGTCTGCAGTAGGTACGTACTATGCCGGTAGTCATAACTGCTCAAGGTATGAGCCAGCGATGATACTCATATAACATGCAGCTAACAATAATGATGAACATCTGAACTAGATGCTCAAGTATCTACAGAATCTTTTCATAACAACTTAAGAGCGTTTACACCTTACAGCATTTCATGCAAACTTAATAAGCATAAGCAAGATACATAGGTCTAAAAAGTTGCCAAAAAAACATTTTCATTTCTTTTCTGTCGAAATTACGAGCTAAAGTGATGCTCTTTAGCTCGTCATTTCGACATCAAAGATTGAATCTCCTGATTCCGAGTACAGATAGGAAAAGAATGAAGAAACGGACGTAACGTTGCGCACGCGACTCCTGCGCACTGTACCGGACTGGTATTTGTTACTAAACCTTTATTGCAGGAAATTACTCGGCCTTACGTTTTTCTACACGAAAATTAATATGTATAACTTAGCTAGTTATAATTATATTGTTAATTTATTGGTAAGCAGAGGTTCGACGGCATGGTTGGCGCAGTGGCTGAGCGATCGACTGCTGCGCTGCTTGTCGCAGGTTCGATCCCCGAACGGAACAAATATTTGTATGGTCTACAGATAGTTGTTCCGGGTCTGGGTGTTTGTGGATGTCAGTTAAAATGTTTGTAAACGCACTCACGATACAGGAGAAATTCCTAGAGTGGGGCAAAGTTAAAAAAAAGAGGTGACTTTATATAGGACACCCGCATCGCCAGTTAAATTTAAGTCTGATGGAGGCGACCCTTTTGATATCAAACGGTATCGAATAAGAGACCTAGGCTGCTATTAAGAAATTTCTTTAAAAAAATCTAATAACTTTGCAAGATCTGGGAAATGAACCCAAGACTTGACCAATGATGCAGTTATTACTATCGAGATTAGACTTTAAAATACTTGATTAAATCAATCTGTAATTCACTTTCCTTTTAAAACAGTAATATATGAACTTTCTTTTTGCACTTTCTTTTTGCTTTTTTCACTTTTGATGTCAAGATAACATTATCTTCATTTAAATTTCGTAATTATCTATCGGCGTTGTTAATGTAATTTTAATTGCTTTCTAAATTATCGTTAAGTTTAACTAACTTATCAGGCGTAGGATTTTCAAATAAAAGGGCTTGTATACTTATGTTAACAAAACACTTAGTCGAAAATGTACAAAATTAACTACGGGACCTATCCTCAAATAAGAAAAATCTGCTGAGTCCTACGAATTAAAATGTGAAGAAAAGCTGTTTTTTTTTTTCTCTGTTTTCATATTTCTGAGTCGGTCCCAATAACAAAAGTTATTTTAAATTCTTAAAAACTACTCTACACCTGCCATAAGTATGTTCTCGTTAAACCTGCCAAACTATAGATATTCTATACCATATACCTATACATAATGACGCCTCCAGTAATATGTAAATAACCTAACCCCCACGTAATCAAAACGCACCTTCTAAGTTCTAATAAACCCATTTACATAACCGTTCCGTCTCGCTGAAGGCCAAGATTACTGATAGGGGTCACGGGGGACACCTGGTCTGATCCCGGCACACACCACTCGTAACGTAGCAGACTGCAAACATCACAGACGGGACGGCTATAAATAGAGATTGTCAAATTATGTTTGTTGTCACTGGCATGTCGGATGGGCAGGACTCCAAGTTTGCAGTCTTAACACAGGCGCACAGAATGATGACAATACAGATCACATGTTTGAGATAATACAGAGGGATACGTTGCTAAATAACAACTGCATAAAAGGTATCCTAGAAGAAATTTATCTTCTAGGACCTGGGTAAAGCAATGCTTGCCTATGTCAGGAATTATTTTGCAAGCCGTTGGTCCCGGCTGTCTTTTGTAAATCTTTGACAGTGTTTATTAGTAGTCACCCAAAAGTCTGTGAGTCTTACCAAGGTTCATGAATGTTACCTAGTTAAACTAGGTTGTGGAGGTCAGATAGGCAGTCACTCCATGAAAAACACTGGTATTCAGCTGCATCCAATATAGTTGAAAAGTCTAGTCTACGATAATGATGAAATGAAGCAGTATGAAGTAACATCGCAATCTCTCATTTCTCTCAACCTGCGTTCGATGGTAAGAATTTCTTCACTGACCATGAACAATAGACTTTTTAAGGTCACGGCAAGTGATGGGTGGCAGTGAAATATGAGTGATGGTTATCGAAATTGTTATTTACTCTTGATTGATGAGTTGAAACTTTCAATGTCAGATTAAAGCGTCAGTTTCAATTAGTTAACGATGTGTTTGATTCGGGAAACTTTAATATGTTTCTTTTGTAGCTTTGTGTTTGTGATAGGAAGTAAATTGTTGTATAGTTGGGAGCTATTTGAAATTAATTATAATGAATAGTTTGAATGTGATTCGGTTAGATGGTTTAGGAGGAGTGAAGTGCAAAATACCGTTGAATGGATCTTTTGTAAACAAATACATATGGCTAGAAAAGGAATATATAATAGAATAATACTTAGATATCAACTTATTGTTGATAGAAGATGATAAAACGACCCTTGAAATTCGAAAAAAGGTTGGAAAATGAGGATGAATTAACTACTACAATATTCCTTGCAAGATTTATAGAAGAACACATGTGACTAAAAGAGTGATGAATATAAATGTGGATGGATGGAGAGAGAGATTAAGACCATAGATGGATGGATTGTGTGGAAAATGATATGAAGGAAAAAGGAGTAAATGATAGCATGACGAATGACAGAGGAGAATGGAGGAAAGAGACGTGTTGCGCCGACCCCAAATAAAATGGGACAAGGGCAGGAAGCTGATGATTCCTTGCAAGATTTATGTACAAATATTGTTTCTCTAAATAGGCTACAACAATCTATCTAGAGATTCTCATTTCTTATCCAGGTGTCCAACGAAATGTATCGTCCAAACAAACATAAAGTGAGATAAGTCCTTTTTTGTCGTAAATCAAACAGCTTTATCGTAGTAAGTAAACTAGATATTTGCATATTATCGACGTCTGCGCATTCAGCTGTTTACACTGATTTATGTGAAGCTAAAACTGTTCGTCTTATCTGTTGTGGTCATCGTTGACTTTCCTTTGGACGTTTTTTTTTTACTTTGGAGTTTAATGTTATACTTATGTTAGAGAAGCTAACTAGTTGTTTGACGATCATTCTTGCACTATAAATCTAGTATTCCTTTTATTATTTTTCGGAATAGATCCATGCTAATCCATACTAATATTATAAATGCGAAAGTCACTCTGTTTGTTTGTATGTTTGTTTGTTACCTTTTCACGACTAAACGGCTGATCGGATCTTAATGAAATTTGGCAAGAAGATAGATTTTAACCTGGGGAAGGACATAGGCTATATATCATCACGCTACAACCAATAGGAGCGGAGCAGCAATGAAAAATGTTGTGAAAACGGGGAAAATGTGACGCAGACGAAGTTGCGCGGGACAGCTAGATAATACTAGCTGTCTCTGTGTATATGCGAAAGTTATTCGGTTTGTTTGTTACCTTTTCGCGACTAAACGGTTGATCTGATTGTAACGAAATTTAGCAAGGAGATAGATTATATTTTGGTGAAGAATATAGGCTACATTTTTTTATCATACAACGGCAACGTCTAGTTTATAGTTAATCCTCGAATTTACTGACTGGATAACTAGTAAGTTACTTGAATGCTGTCTACCAAACAATTGATATTATTTTTAACGTAAAAACAAAGAAATGGCCGCACATCAGTTAACCCTAACATCACTGCACACAATGCCAACAATCAAGAACATTATTGTTCCGAGAAAACTTGCAACTCTTGCAAGTGCTTGTGCAAGTGAAATTTATATGGGGACTCTATTGTTTTGATATTATTATGAGCTTTCACTTTTCTGCATAATACAAAGGCAAGTGTTTTAGCTGGGGAATTGTAATTTATTATTGAATATTTGATAACTCGACCGCCATTGTTTATTTAGATGCTCTTGAAAATTACTGTATAGGAATTATACCAAAATGGTTTTACTTTCTCCACGATTCGAGTTCCATTTTAACCGTGAAGCTTTACCTACGTTTTGAACGATTATATTATTTTGTTATCTTTTCGAGCATATTTCTCTTATCCACTATCATATGACATTTGTCGGGTTAAAAACGGCCAATTCGAAATTCAAAAGAACATAGTTCAAAAAAGAAGAAAAAGTGGTGAAAAGCAAAGGGTAAATTAAATGTCAATCAAATAGATGCGTTCGTCCGTCGTTCGTTCGATTGCGTTGCGGAATTAGTAAATAACACGGTGTGAACATAAATATAGCGTGCACCTTGACATGTTGAACCATGTTGCGTGGGAGAAAATTTTTATTTATAACATATTCGGCTCATTATCTACTGGTTCGATGTGTGTAAAAATAAATAACTTGTACTATCGTCACACGTAAACAGTAAATGCGATACGATGTAAAGCGAGATTTTGTACAGACCTTTAACCCTAGATTTAGCAACACTTTCAAATAAATATAGTATTTGTTCGCGTTACAATAATATTGCTGGTGATTTGTTGTCAGAGGTAAATTATCTGTAAAACAACTATAACGTCACCCGACCGGAATGGATCGAAATTCAAATGGAATAAGGATTCTAAATTCAAAATACACCTTTTAGCGTGGGGCACTGCCCACAGCTGTTAGTATCCTGTCTATGCCGTTTAGTATTTTAGTAGAAAATACTGTTGTTTATGACCGTATCGCATATGATAAAATGCATGTAGCATTATGTAGGTTATTTTAGTGCGCGGACATCGGAACTAACGTCAATTTTTAGTTAATTCACCAAAACAACCATAGACAATTTCACAAATGTTTAATAGCGGTCTTTTGACAACACTAGTGCCAAAAGAACCAAACTGAACTTTAGCATCGCATAGCATTCGCATGTGGAACAACGGCTTTGCGTATGTCACTATTAGTAGAAGTTACGTAATCTTACGCCAAACATATATTTCTATGCGCATTGTTATGGGTTCTAAATGTCGTCTGTGATTTGTTACATGAAGATGTGTTCGCCTTATTAATTAGTTTGACGTATTTATGTCCGAAGGATACTGAGGCGTTCATAGAAATAGTATTTATTTTAAATACATTATTCTTATCTCAGTCTGAAGTCTGAAATGCCCAATGAAATCCTTCATTCTGAGATATAACGTTAAATATTATTAGATCTAGATTTATCCGATACCCTCAATCATTTCTGTTTCTCTGAGCTTTGAAAATTTTATGCAAAGTTATACGAATTCCGCAAACAAGTTCTGCGGGGTGGGCCTTGAAACCATTATAATATTCAACAAATTGATTTGATAATGAATGTAGGTATTATACTTAACTACTTTCTATTATAAAATATAGGGAGAGAGTATGACATTCACATTAGTGATAATGACATTACGTTCGCGGAATTACATAAAGTATTGCCAGTTGACGGCGGACGCGAAACCAGTCCTGCGCCCGCGCATCCGGACCAGTTTAACGCAACAAGGTCCCGCCTCACCCGGTCACTTGGGACCCGAGTCCACGTAGAGAGCGTTAGCCTTTATCAACCCGTTTATTATTTTTAAATTTCGAACTTCGAACATGCAAAATGGCTGACTTTTGTGTTTATTAATTCTTATGGCAATTTATTTAATAGCTAACGGTATGCATAGTCGGCTGAACCATTACAAAGATGACCTTTGCAGTGTACAAGACATCATCATCTTTCTTGACTCGTCCCATTCTACATGGGGCCCCAAATAGCCACATAGAGCGATTAAAATCAAAGTCCAAAACACAAGTCAGTTTAAAACTAAAAGCTTCCTCAGACATTATGAGTACTAACAACAAACATGTCTGCCTGTAGCCTGTTGTATACGATTTGGCAACAATAGTGGTTGTAGTAACGCTGCGCGGTAAGAGATTTATGTTCCGACAGTCTGTAGCGTCGAAGTTCCGCGTAATCGGAAGCTATGTTATAAATTGGCGTAATAAACGGTCTAGTGATTACAGGTTTTGCATAACACGGGAATATTATAATAACACTAGGCTGCTGCCCTCGAGTTCGTTCGCGTGGAAATTTTGATGGGTTTTAGGGGTATGAAAAATAGATGTTTGCCGATTCTCAGACCTACCCGATATGCACACAAAATTTCATACAAATCGGTTCAGCCGTTTCGGAGGAGTATGGTAACTAAAATTGTGACACGAGAATTTTATATTTAAGATTACATTAGGTGTGTATTACCCACAATTAGAAAGTTATGTTTCAGACAAGCCTTCTGCCACAAACACAATCGCCACAGATACAAACTCCGAGGTACTGCTGAGAAGTTCCTGATAGAAAAACTGTATAACAAGACCTTACCTAGGAATCGAACACAAGACCTCATGGTCAACAGTACCGCTAGCTACCAAAGAGGCATAGATAATAATAGGTCCCGTATAAAACTAAACAAAAGAACAGACTTACCAATCGTTTCACGATTTGTTTAACTTTCTTATAAATCACACCCAAGAACCAATGCATGTCTTAAACTGTTAACTTCATCACATCACTGGCAGTTATGACAGATTAAAAAAACTCGAGTCTCAAGTCATTATGGTAATCGTTTACAATCCCGACAGTAATCGCTATTCGGAATATAGCAGTAATTGCAAAGTAAATATTGAAAAACGGGTAATTTTGCTATTAGCGTTATATAATGAATTGTTTGTATCGTGGACAGCTTGATGTGTTATTAGAATCTCTTTTATCTGCGTGTTTTGTGTTCAAGTAGCTGTGTGTGTGTGTGTGTGTTGTGTGTAACGATCTTCGCAGGGTGGCAACTAGATGAGAGTTGCCGGGTATCGAGTGAAGGCGTGCGATTGAAGATGCCTATGTCCGGCAGTGGACTAGTGGAGCCTGATGATGATGAGGAGTTGTAGATGTAGATGAATAGGTGAGTAACTGAGTAATGCGTTATTTTTCTTGGGGAAAAAATTGTCGTTGTTTGAAGCGTGGTATTGAATAATTAAAGTAAGCAGGTAGATTGTGTATAAATCAATAGACGATTGCTTTCAGCTCCAACCTTAGATTTCAATGAAGGCTAAAGGTATAAAGCCATAATATTAATAAAATATACAAAAAGAAGCTTTCAAAGTCACTGAACAGAGCAAGTCAAGCGGAAACGCCAAGAGGAATATTCTTACATCTGTTGCTAACCAAGACTAGATAGGGCTTTTCAGTCGGCCTATGTGTTATCTTGGGACGTTTCCAAAAGTCTAGTAAATGGAAATCAATACTACCGAGGAAATATCGTGAACTTTGTGAGATATTAGAATTTACATTCTCGGGAAGCTCCAATCTGATTCATAGTTCGATAAAATAATATATTTTGCGAAAGAACAGTTTGCATAAGTATTATGTGCGAGTTAACATATATTATACAAGTTTATGACTCACGCCTTTTTCCCATGAAGGTAGGCAGAATCCACGGAACGCAAAATTTCATATTCGTTAATCTGAATCAACGCCCGAAGTTAAATACCCCATACTATCGACAAAAAAAGTAAAATAATAAAACATAACTAATGGCGTCATAAAAGCCATCGAAGGTAGTTTACAACCTAAAAGCTCGTGATTTTCAGTCGTGGCGTCCTAAATGTATACAAATACCTATTATCACTGAAATATTTGATTACAGGTAGGTACTGAAGAAGTAGAACACATTGATGCATCATTGTAATCACTACGGTACAATAGTTTTAAGTTTACAGTAAACCGTAATTTTAATTGTTTATTTAAGTCTTTTGTGACAACCTCCTGAATTTTGACGACGATGCAAAACAACACCTTGTATAATTATGTAGCTGCATACTACCCTTTTCATCATTTTCATTCCCTTGCCCTTATCCCAATTTATTTGGGGTCGTGTCTCTTCTATAAGTTTCTATTACATGTCATCTCATCTGATCCCTCTTAGGTACTACTACGCTTTTATTCGTAAAAAGTTGGCAGTTAAAACAGTGGTTTTTAGGGTTCCGTACCCAAAGGGTCAAACGGGACCCTATTACTGAGACTTCGCTGTCCGTCCGTCCGTCTGTCTGTCAACAGGCTGCATCTCATGAACCGTGATAGTTAGCCAGTTGAAATTTCTACAGATTATGTATTTCTGTTGATGCTATAACAACAAATACTAAAAGCAGAATAAAATAAATATTTAAGGGGTCTCCCATACAAAAAAGCGTTTTTATAAATAATGGTACGGATCCCTTCGTGCGCGAGTCCGACTCGCTCTTGGCCGGTTGATCTCTCGTAGCGTGTACAGAAGGTATAAAACGTCTAATTTACCTAAGAAATATAAGCAACACACTGCTGCTTTTGCTAAATTCATCCCCTTCTCGTAAATATCTCCTTTACATATAAAATAATAGGTAGCCAACGTAACATAGCCCCGTTAAATCCAATCCAGCTCCACTGTTATCTGACAGATTGATCCTGTCCGTCCAATCAAACCTCGTGGTTATTCCGAAGGCTTCGTCGGAAATGTCGCGGTCATCCCGTGCTCGTCACGTGTCCGTCACGTGACAGTCACGCCACGCCTTAATTTGGGTTGGAGCTACATGGCTTCGTCCGTCATACAATTATGTTCGTTTGCCGATACTGTTTACGTTCGTACACGAAGCTTTTGCGTGATTCTGTATCAAGGACAGCGTAAGGGTATATTTAGTTGGATTTTTCGCGGAGTTTGGTCTGTGTTTTACCTATTACTTTTGTAGAAAAGCAATGCAATGTGAAATTGTTTACAAAACTTCGACTTAAAAATGTTGATTCTACGTATATAGGAAAAACAAAAATGATCAAAGACGCAGGAAAATGCGTGTTTCCTATGTTTTTGATTAATTTCTTTCTCACATCATTCATAAAAAATTCGTTTGTGCAAAAGCGACTACATCAGTTTAGTAGAGATGATTTCATTCCCGTTTAGAACCGTTAAAGACAACAAAAACGCACATATGATCCATGATGTAAGCTTGCCATAGCGACAGACACCAGATGTTGAAAAATTCCTGTTTAATCCTTGCAAAAAAACTTCCAAGTTCTTGCTAACATCGGTAGGCATAAATATCAACCAATCAGTATTTTAACGGTTTTTACATAATTTTAAATTACCGTTTCGTAATTCGTCATTTTGACACGCAATAGATAAAAGAAAACCGTAAATATGTTATGCAATTCGCCGGTAAGTATGCATATGTTTATAACTAGCTTTTACTCTCGGTGTTGTCTGTGTAGAGGTAGGAATTTGTCCCCCTGAAATGTACTATCGGGATGAAAAGCATCCTATGTTCTAACCCAGGTCGTAGTTTACCACTGTGACAAAATTTATCGAAATCCGTTCAGCAGTTAAGGCGTAATAGGACAAACTGACAGGGTAACTTTCGCATTTACAATATCTATAGTGGAGTGGAAGTATTTATTTACTTAATTAAAGTCTATTCATAGACATTCGAGTCGATTGTATACATAAGTAGGTTATAATTGTGTAAGTGCCAAATCAAGCATGTAATACGCGAGATGTGATAGTACATAGACAATATAGACATTTCTTTGTTGTATATGATGTTTTGTTTATTTCATTAAGGTAATGATGACATAACTCTGTTACTTAATAAATAGATATGGATTTAGAATAGCAGAGTTGATTTAACTTCCTTATTTACTGTATTCATTTTGTTTGAGATGAAACTTAGGAAAAACGGATGCCTTTTTTAGGTTTATTTTTCTTTTAAAGTTTGGAAATCCATCTAGTTAATGTTGTTCTGAATTCCTGTTCTTTAAATTTAATTATATTTAAAGAAATTATACTTTAATTTTTCTGGTCTCTGTGGTCCTCTAGTACTTATAGTAACTTAAAAGGTATGCGAGATATTTGCCTATGATTAGATTCCTATCTAATTATAGGCATATCTCACCTGTTTACAAATTATTTTATCAATTTTTGTCGCACAATTTGAGTGATATTTAAGAATGAATAATAACACAAAGCCATGCCAAGTTGAGCAGTAAACAATCATCACATGCCTCGTGACAGAGAAATCAGTATTGAAAAGTAATTAGTAGGTACCTAATTATAACTTAATGATTATCAAAATCAACGGATATTTAGGTGTTGTTTGATTCGAATAAACCAACAATAAAAAAAGAACTGTCATTACAAGTACTGCCAATCTAAACCGTTTTGTAATTATTTTAAAATTAACGCGTTGTTTTTTTTAATACATAGTTTCTAGTTAGGTTTTAAAAACTTAAAAAACCAATCGAGTGTTACACTGTACACATGTAAACAAGGAATGCCAGTTTTTATTCCTTATTCGATTGACAATCGAATAAGGAAGTTGAAAGCACTGTTTCTACCCAAAATGTGGAAAAATCGTCAAGCTCTGCTTACCCACGATCCTGTGGAGCCCCAGCGCTTAAGCCTCTTCCCGAAAATGTTTTGACACTGAGAGAGACAAGACACCGAAGACGCCGGCTGTATCTTGTTAACAAAACTGTCACCCCTGTCTAATGTCATCTTACACTTTATAACCACTGTACTAAAGTTCAATATTGTTCATTTACACTTATAAATTGTTTATTTATTTTACTGTTCACTATACACAAATTCACATGTGAATAAAGGCGTAAGCACGCCGTGGTCCGTGAGAACGCGTGCGACCGCTTTGCCGGCAGCCGAACGAATGGCAAGCGAACGAAGCGCTCCGATTTTCTCCTGTCTGCGGAAAGCCGCCCCGCCCGCCTAAAACCGCCCAAACCGACAATTAGAACATTTTTTTTTACAGGAATCGTATTAGTGTCGTTTTTACTGTCGCCGTGTGTGATGAATTCTAGAGAAAAGTGTCGTTAGGAAATCATAAATGAAAGAAAGTTATCTTTGCCGATTTTCTGAAAACTTCTCAGAGTTTCTTGGAATGGAAAGGAGCTTTTTGTATCATTGACATTCTTAAGTTTCTCAGGAAGTTGTTATGCTATTTTAAATTTACTATTCGGATGTAGTAAATCTAAAATTGTGTAATTACTTTGTTTATTTTTAAGTCCTATTCACGTTATTTGTGGTTGGTTGACTCAGGCTAAGCTTTGTAAGCTACAATTGATTTAATTGTAAATAGAAATCACCTAGTTTCCGAAATAAACATGTTATAATTGATTTACAAACTGAGGAAAGTTACAATTGGCGCTTGTTATGATTATCTTTAGTACTTTGCATACCATTGTTTACAGTATTAGACTAGTTGATAGATTGATGCCTACAATGGATCATTTGTTATAATATTGGCCATGAACCCAGAAGCACGAGTGCAAGACGTGGAAAACGCGTTACTTTTCCTCTCTTAACCAAATAAAGGCATTGTGTATGTTTCTATTGTGTAACCAACAGATCCCGAGGACAAAAAGTTCTTCCAAAAACAAATGAATAACACACTGAGAAGGCGCACAGAATCTTGTGCAAAAACAATGAATAACATGCAAATAACTTCGACCTATCTAGGTATATAAGTTGTAGTGAATTGGATCTCGATTTCTTATCTACAGTAGGCTCTCGTGCACAGGAAATAGCTTCCTATTGGCTCGGGACCGACGTCCACATCCGGCCCCGATGCTGAATTATCAACGTGGACGTTTGACATTTTAGTTTACTATCATATTTACTAGAGGGGCTGTGGTTTCTGGCGGGAAATTGGTCGACCCCTTTTCTCGCGAGTGTGCATAAAGGTCAGAATTATGTCGAGAGGAATGACGGTAACTGTCTTTTGTTTTGAAGGTAAATAAGTTTACAATATTAAGTATGACATGGTTATTCGTTTATCGGACATTGCTGACGATTTTTGTAGGAATATAAAAGTAGTTAGAAAAGGTGTAAAAGAATCATTCACGTAGCCGGCAGCCAAGAATAGGGGATCGGACTGGGTAAAGAAAACGACATTCTATTTTGTCCATCAGACAGGTAATACAAAAATATTAGACACGTATTTTTTGTTTTATCAAAATATCAAAAAAATACTTAGTTAGAACTCATTAAAGTTGGAGAGTGGGGGGCTTACTACGTCACAAGTAGGTATAAAACTTACCTACATGTGACGTCATGCGCCATTTCAACTCAATATATCTCCGTAATTTTATGACCCCGTGAAAAAAGAAAAAATACGTGTCCAATACTTTTCAATAAACTACCCGACGGACAAAGAAAAAAAAAATTGAGTATCCCCTATTCTGTACATCAAAATTAAGTAACTCTACGCAACAATGATTGCTGGGGAAAAGCCTTTTTTTTTTGGGGAGAAAAATTGCGTTTTACGGTAGGAGTCTAATATAAGTAATGTATAAAGTAAATGTAGTAAAAAAGAATGTAACGCACTCAAAACTTTTTGCTGGTGGATGCATTGCAGTGCACGGATCATGGAGGTTTTAATTGTTAAAAAAAGGTTGAAACTTAGACCCCCAATATCTTCGTAACAAGAAGGTTCCCAGTTATGTTCTATAGAACAAAAAAAAAATATCGCTATGACGGGAAGAACAGGAGCCTTTTGGCTTCGTTAAGAGTATTTTAACACCCATGATTGTGGGTTTGCTTGCTACTAATTACGTGTTAGACAGTAGCGGTGGCCTAGTGGTGGCAGCCCCGACTTACGAGCAGTAAAACGTGGGTCCGAACCCAAGCAGGCCCATTACTTTGTGTAATTTATTTCATCTACGCTGCCCTCGAAAACGGTGAAGGAAAACATAGTGAGGAAACCGGCATATCCTAGAACTAAAAATTCGAAGACATGTGACATCTACCAACCCGCACTGTGCCCGCCCTCTCTTAGCACTCCCTCTATGAGAGGGATGCTGGTGGATGCATTGCAGTGCACGGATCATGGAGGTTTTAATTGTTAAAAAAAGGTTGAAACTTAGACCCCCAATATCTTCGTAACAAGAAGGTTCCCAGTTATGTTCTATAGAACAAAAAAAAAATATCGCTATGACGGGAAGAACAGGAGCCTTTTGGCTTCGTTAAGAGTATTTTAACACCCATGATTGTGGGTTTGCTTGCTACTAATTACGTGTTAGACAGTAGCGGTGGCCTAGTGGTGGCAGCCCCGACTTACGAGCAGTAAAACGTGGGTCCGAACCCAAGCAGGCCCATTACTTTGTGTAATTTATTTCATCTACGCTGCCCTCGAAAACGGTGAAGGAAAACATAGTGAGGAAACCGGCATATCCTAGAACTAAAAATTCGAAGACATGTGACATCTACCAACCCGCACTGTGCCCGCCCTCTCTTAGCACTCCCTCTCATAGAGAGGAGGCCTGTGTCCCAGCAGTGGGAACAGTATAGGCTGATGATGATCATTACGTGTTACGTTTAATTGAATATTAAATACTTATAATTTCCTCAAGTAAAAGCAAAAATCTTTTGTTTTAAGTACGTGTGATTTATCGTTTTTTGTGACATCAGGTTTTACGAGTGCGAATAAAATTACGTAGGTAATGTGTTTTAAATGGGTTTGCAGTAAACATTATGTCCTATTAAATTGGATTATGTTAGAACGTGCACCTACGTTCTCAAGTGTTGTCAGACTAATTGCCGTTTAGTGTAGTTTTGTTCTAGATATTTAATTTTAGAGTAACTTAGTTAAACATGTCATCTTCATTGCATGACGCACGGATATATTACCTTTACGAATAGGAGGCGTAATTGTACGCACGGCGCCCAATTTTGCTATACAAAACCAGATACTGCGGATCTTTCATTGTATTGGAAATTTTTACAAATCGATGCCTTGTTTTACTTAAAAGTACTGCGTGTGCAGACATATTTCTAAAAGAGAGAAAGTATTTCATTAGTGACATTCGATATTCAAAAATAAAAAAAAGCCGTGCACAATTAAATAAAAAAAAATATTGTGCGTGGAGTCCCTCCGCGCGGAAGAAGTGAAACTTCGTAATACTATACGCATTCACTCTCGCACTTTCTCTTTCTATTCCCCCTCCATGGTAGCGTTAAACTTTTAACGCAACCTTGTTGGAAGTCGCATAAGAAGTTCCACTTCAAAAAATTTAAGGATAGATATTTTCTACACCTATTTAAAATCCTCCAAACTCAATGATTCCTCTGGTCGCGAGTTTGTAAGTTATGAATAAAATCTATATAGGTAAACATAGATTCAGCTCGTGTAAAAAGATTCTTGTTTACAATCCGCCGTATAAATCAAAATGCAACTGGAACTTCAACAACATCACTTCTTCTTCATCTCATTCTTCTGCATCTATCTTCTTTTGATTCATCCAAGTTGTGTGAGTTATGTATGTAACGTTACGACTATAGCTTTCGAGCTACGTTCTTTGGGGAGAACCTGTCATCATATAAAATACTTTGTTACATTTTAGATTCTGAAGCTTGGAAAATTTATATACTTTTCAGAGTATCTATTTCTCGAGGCTTAGGGTTTCCCATTTTACTTTCAAAGTAAATGTCTGTATGTTACCTTTTTACGTCTCTACTGCTGAACGGATTTCGATGGAATTGTTTTAACGTAGGTCATGAAATACATGTAGACCATGACCTAGGTTATCCCGGTTTAACATTAGATCGTTTTCGAACACCAAGCGTGTGAAACCGTGCGAAACCGCGTGCTAAAGCTAGTTGGTACATAAACAGAAATTATCATAATTTATCACGTGTTGCCAAAGTTTCAATAATTTTGTTATTGATCTGACATTATGTGTCAACAAAATCACTGTATGCTGTACTTAGTCGCTGCTATCTCCTTGAAAAATTCCACGTGGGAAACACGGTAGAGCGGTCCAATTAATTAACGTTAGACTGAGCACCTCTAATTAATTCGATTAGATAAAGTAGAGGCTTTCGAAATTCGCCACGCTGAGTTAAAACCTTCAGCTGCTTACAAAATCACGCTTATGAAACACAATGATGACTGATAGGGCCTATCGGAAGGATCTTGACTTGCTATCAAGACGAGCCGGAAATACGTAACAACAGTCCCTGATACAAAAATAATAATAATCTATAAGATCTGAACGAAGGTTACCTCATTTTAATAGCTAAAAACAAAACACGGTGTCATAAAAATATACTTCTAATAATTATAAACCTTGTAAAGTAGGAAGGTCGCGGGTATCCAGCATCAGCCATCAGTCAGCACCCACACACTCTTTGACAAGACAGAAATCATATTCCCGAAATATTTACACAAAAATGCTTTTGTTATTAGCGAGAACTCTTAGGAAACCGATGTTCTCCTTACGGCTGTTCCGAAGGGTAAAAAAACACAAGAGATGCCTATAAAACAATCACAAGGCGAATCAAAATTAATGACAAGACGACCTTGGCCCACATTGCGGTTTCTGTACACTCAATAGATTTATGAAGAACATTTTTTAATTAAAGCTTTGTGTGAATTTCTAACTGATAACTGTTAGCATTCGCGTAAATCACAGTCTTAGAGATAAATCTCTTTTTTTATTTTTGCAATTTCACCCGTGAAGGATGTTGAGTGTAAATATTGCTGAGATGTTCGACTCAAAAATTGAATCTAAGAAAATTGGGTGATGAAAGTAGGCAAGGACAAGGCAAGGTTGGATTCAGCATGTATTGTATCTTCCCAATATATGTATACTATCTATGGAACTAGTGATCGATTGCACTCAAAACAAAACATTGAACAAACAATTCGAACGCTACCTCGAAGGACACCAGTTAAATCCATTCAACTTTAACATGCCTCGACGACACCTGATGATCGATTCTATACGTAAACGAATGCAGACGTGGGCCTAATCCTGGCCAGATCTGATCTGCGTAGGATAATACCAGCCTTAATCTTTTGAAAGACGTTTCTGTCTGTTCAATATTAAAGACTAGGTTACTCGCTGCCTCCGTAACTCTCTGAAGAGGATGTATGTAGGTCAGCATTTTCTTTAGGGGATGTCAAGGACTTTTCTGTCCACAAATAGAACCGTTTAGATATGAAACCTCCTTTCTGTTCTACTGTTTCATATTATGCAGGACTGATCAAGAAAATGTGTGGGTTGATATAATTGTTATTGCAATCCGGAAATGACTGCAAAAGGCCACAGGTGCCTTCATCGGACGCTGCGTTGAAAAATATAGAGGTAATTACGTACTGTTGGCAAACATAGCAGGATGGTATTGCCCATTTAACCTTAGTTGGAACTAACTAATAGGTATTGGTTTCGAACCCATGTCGCGGGTTCGATCCCTGCATGGAACAAATATTTGTATGGCCTTCAAACAGCCAGACCCGCTGTTTGTGTATGTGCGTTTTTTGTAAATGCCCACGATACAGGAGAAATTCGTAGTGTGGGGGTTTTTAAATAAAATAAAGAAATAGGAGAAGTTTATCTATAATTGAATGTGTGTGGAGAAGGACGAGCAAAATTCTCCGTGAACAGTCTTTTAAATTCAGTTAGGTACAACAAAATCCTACATCTCGAAAAAAAAATAACAAAATAATTCTGACGTATCTTTTGCACGTGGAAAACAAAGGCTTACTCCCATCTGAAACCTGAATAGCCTTTTCAATGTCCTCTCACCGAAAGCAGGTCACCTATATAGTTCAAGAAGGTGTTAGCCGTGGGAGTTGAGTTACTAACGCCATAAAAAGAGCTCAAATAAGAGAGCCTATAGAAATGTATCGCGAGAATGACGTCAAATGGCAATCACTTTGACGTTAAGATATTTGAGTATACTTACAATAGGCAAACAACAACTTGAACTAAATTGTAATCTACTTGCAAGCTTACTGGTTGTTGTCGGTATAAGTAAAACGTGTATGTAATTTTGTTTTAATATGACTATCAGACGTGGGATCACTCAGATATTAAAACGCTTTTATAAGCTTAACCTGTAACAATGTAAAAAAATCTTAAAATCTTCAACTTCCTGGTTTCCGATTGAGCTGAAATTTTGCACATATGTTTAGTTTTGATAACAATGCATGGTTAGCTAAATGAAGTCATTCTAAATCCAAAATGGCGGACTCTCAAGGAACGTGGACTAGTACTTTTTTATGCATTCCTATCATATAGGTGCCACATGAAAGGGAAAATGAGAAAAAACAAATGAGAAGTAAAATAGTGCATGGAGTCCCTCCGCGCGTAAGAAGTGAAACTTCGTAATACTACACGCATGCGTTCGAGTGCCACGCATCCACTCTCGTTATTTTATTGAGCTTCCAAATAATTTCGTTGTTTTCTTGTTGTATTATTTTTATTACATAATTATTACATAAGTTTATCGAGGATATTCTACTCATGGAAATTGAGCGAAAGCTGGTCACACCGAAGAGTCGAATGCACGCCATCTTGCGTACCTAGTTGAACTACGTAGTCACAAATCATGTAATACTGCCATCTCTTGGTGAGTTTTAGAAAATATTCCCCCTCCATGGTAGCGTTAAACTTGTTGGAAGTCGCATACGAAGTAACACTTAAAAAAAAATAGGTTTTTAAAGTACATTTTTTTTGCTTTCAGGTTATGGTGCTATCGTTGTTGGTGCTTCGAATGTTGTTATTTAAATACATTATTTAAACTATGTTAAGGGTAAGTCTTGATCGTGGGTGTTGGAAAGTGGTTGAAATGTAAATATGAATAGAATAATTCACCTACCGAGAAATATGGTTTGAATAGGTAAATATGTATGTATTTGTAACAGCATTCACCTTTCAGTAGTGCCTCGTGTAACAAAAGATGCATTCTTACTACGTAAAAGAAGTCTATTTCTGGAAAGTTCCTGTATATTTCTAAAAAGGTTTTTCCTTGTATAAAGGAAAACTGTTTCTCCTTTCAGATCAAAAGAAAGTAAAAGTTTCTGAACTATAAGGAAAGCGAGAATAAATGAAATACATTTATTTTTCTCATGAGTTGCGCGTGAAAGTAGGAAGTGATTGAACGCTTATAAAACTTCGTACGCCGCAGCCAATAAGCAATCTAATTGGCTGGTATTTTAGTAGTTAACAGTTTTCTACACGTGGGACTCGAGTGCAACCTTTGTGGCAGTTTGTAAGGGTTACGAGTAAAAGGTTACCGAGCAGGGTTCTTTACAACGTGTAATATTATAAATGCAAGACAGGTCGGAGCTCCTGAAGACTCCTTGAAACTCTACGAGTTCTTGATTTTCGCAAAAAAATGGACTTTCGATAGGAACTGAACCGATCAGCTGATCAAGAAGTATTATTATTTCATTTATACATTTATTAAAAGTATGAGGCGCTCGTGGCTAAATAATAACAGCCGCCCGGGTCGATCTTTAAGGTTAAGCCGTGCTTCCCGAGGTTGGTCCGTGGATGGGTGACGATAATTACATAACGAGTTTCCTCCGTGCCTCGGAAAGCACGTTAAAGCCGTTGGTCCCGGCTGTCATTTTTAGATCTTTGACAGACGTTACGAGTAGTCAGAAGCCAAAAAGTCTGACATCCAGTCTTACCAATGGGTATCGTATTACCTAGTTACTGGGTTGTGTAGGTCAGATAGGCAGTCGCTTCATGTAAAATACTGGTACTCAGCTGCATCCGGGTAGACTGGAAGCCGACCCCAAGATAGTTTGGGAAAAGGCTAGGCAAATGAATGATTTATTAAAAGTATCTTGACTTTGCTAGCGAGGTGTTCGACATGTGGGATGTGGACTCAACGATCATTGTGCCGATAGTCGTATCATAGGAACTGAACCGACCAGCTGATCAACAAGTATTATTATTATAAGCCTACAATAACATCTTGTTCTGTATATTTTCACCGTTCCCAATTTTATTACCAGCAATAACTCTTGAGCTACTGAAAATATGCCTTATGAAACTTTATCCCTGCTTTAAACTGCCATAAGGAAATATAATTATCTTCTTAAGTTAAGAATGTCTTATTAAAATATCCTACTTAGAATTGCGTAAATTCTTATCATTCAGTTTTGCGCCGCAGGATTATTATGCATACTAAACTATTATTTTTTAAGGAAACAATGACCGTAAATCCGAATTGCAGTTATGTATAACTTCTCCTTGATCTGGTTAACGCTTCGTAAACAGTAGTACGTAAAGCAAGCTATTATACTAAAATATAATATGATTTATGTGTTATAACTAATGTGTGAATGTTTGCCTGGAGTATCCTTGTATAAGCGTAGATTGCAACATTCAATTTTGTATTCAAGGCACACGTGTTAGGTTTAAAAATTGTATGTGCGATGTTACATAGTGCTTCAAGAAAAGTAGAAAGGTCATATCAGTATCCTTCAAGTATATAATATGTAGTCGTTATCCTCGTCCTTCGTTATGACATTTATTTAGAGGAGACATGGCTTATGAAAGCAAGAACTTCTTTAAGCTTCTTATCACACGCTACTGTTGCCAGTTTTCTTCCAGTAGTGTCGAACAAACGTGTCGCACAAGCATTTGTCGCAATAACGTGATGACGAGCTTCAGTTTGTCGCGCTAGAGTGATGTCGATTTTCCGTTTGTCGCAGAAGCTTGCTTTAGATCGAATAACTATAGTGAGTCGCAGTACAGTTTTGTCGCGCGAGCGTCAATCGCGCTTCCGTTTGTCGACCTCACGTTATATAGTCGTGTTCCCTAGGGGTAAGTATGAAAGCTTTTACCCGTCCCAGCACAAATTTTATCTTTCTTTCTCATACATTCGTCTCAGGGCACCCGTCATCAATTACAACAGGTTAATTAACTCAGAGTACCCGGAATGTGTGAAAATGCTCTTCTTTCATTTCATCATTATTCTCTTGCCTTCTTGCTTTTGGGGGGCGCAGCATATCTTCATCTTCCCTACTTTTCTATTACTCGCCATCTCATCAGACAGATTCCCTCCTTATCCTCCTTTCTTGCCATATCATCCTTCACACAGTCCATCCATCGTTTCTTTGCACTTCTTTAATTTATAATAACTTCATAAATGTCTTGGAGACTCTGTTTGTATATGGCTGGTTCACGTCTTAATGGCTGTACGGTATTCGAGGTTTGGCAGACGGATAGGACATCTGGACGAGGACGTAGAATAGTTTTATCTCGGAAGAAAGTCGTCGTGGGATTATTCCCGGCCTCCACGCGGGCAAACCAGTTAAAACCTAGTCTTAAAACAAGTGGCTTTTAGAACACTGCTCTTAAAAATAGGGTTTTATTCGAGAACTAAAACACAGAGAATAGTAACATTTCGACCTCGGTCTAGTTTGACATTTCAGAAATAGCGTCGAAGTGCGGTGTCCTCTGCAATAGTGTCGGCTGCATTTATTTGTTTACTACAATTTATTGTAGTCTATGGTCGTAATTCTAAAAGTGCGTTACTGTGACCACACGGCGGCGGACGGTAAATCAGGCGACCGACACGGAGTAGGGTCACCGTGGAGTCTGTAGTTTTTGTTTTAATTTGTGTCTTTTCGCATGTCAACCTGTGAGGCTGGCTGCTGCTTATCCGGACTATCCAGTGGATGCCTTGAGTTTAAGGTCTCCAGCCAGAACATTAACTAATAAACTAGGCGACAACTGATCTGTCGAAACCTTTATCAATCAATTAAGCAAACGTAATACATTACCCCTGCGTTTTCAGTTTCCATGGGAACATGTTTCGTTTAAAATACACTGATAGAGGCATACTACTTACAAATTTAACTAGTAGACTAAACATTAAACTCAGAAAATGCGCCGTTACTAGTTTACAAATACGCGAAAATGAAACTTAAACTGATTGATTTATCACCTTCTGCCTAGCCTTTTCTCAAACTTTGTTGAGGTCGGCTTCCAGTCTAGCTGGATGCAGCTGAGAACCAGTATTTTACATGAAGCGAGCCTATCTGTACTCCACAACCCAGTAACTGGGTAATACGAAACCCCTTGGTAAGACTGATGTCGCACTTTCGGCTTCTGACTACTTGTAACGACAGTCAAAGATCTACAAATGACAGCCGGGACCTTTCCGAGGCACGGAGGAAACCCGGTATGCATTTATGGTTACCCATCCACGGACCGACCTCGGCAAGCACGGTTTAACCTTGAAGATCGACCCGTGGGTATGTTATTATTTAGCCACGAGCTCCTCTGAACTGATTGACTTATCCATTCGAAAATTATGAAACAAATACATGGAAACCTATTTTAGAGATCTTATAAATAACTTGAAGAGCATAAATATCAAAGGCACGCGTTTCTTTGTTTTATTTTAAGCAGAATAGATTTAGTATATGGGGAGATATTTGTCTTTTCCAAAAAGCGGAGTGGAGTATCTCAATTATTCTCGAAATGGAACATAAATAATAGTGTTCTAATAGATTGGCAGCTGAAAATTATTTAACTACTTTTATTGCTTCCGCAGATTTTTTTTTTATTGATTTATGGAGGACAGAGACAAAAAACATGCCAAAAGTTGAAGGAGTATTAAAAAGAAAAATGTGAAAAACAAAGCTCTTAAACTCGTGTAAAAATGAGGGTATTAATATTATAAATACCTTATTTGATTTTATGATCGTAAACCAATAAAATCTTAATAAATCTACCTCGCCGATAAAGGAAAAAAACTGTATAAAATGTTAACATTAACGTTCCAGGAAAACTTCAAACAGATAGATACTTTCGTATGAAAAATATTATTGAAACACACTTGGGTTTTTTGTGGTTAATTTATACAAACAATTAGGTAGAAGCGTGATTAGGAAACCATTATCGTCATCTGCTTAGAAAATGTTTAGTATGAATTTGGAAGATTTATTCAATAACATGGGTGACCGTTTTCACTAACATTAAACCATTGCTTAAATATTTTTGTAACCTATTATTGTATTGACAACTCTCAACGATGAACGGAACGTTGAAAGTCCAACATGGTGCTTGAATTTGGGCATTCGTATAAATAGTAAATAGGTGTCTCTTGTTGAAAACAGGCATTAGAGATAACAAACTGAATTCATTCCATGAGATGCGACACTAATGGACAATTTTAAACCGCTTTATACGACATTTATGGACAAATAACAGATATTTATTCAAAACAGCTTCTTTTTGTACTAAAAACTATATAATTAAGGGACCTGAGAAATGGTGGCGTTGATAAATTTGTGTAACAGATTGGTTTAAAATGTCACTTATGTAGATAAACTTTACTAATGTTACGACCCGATTTATATTAAGTTATTTCGTATTATGCTACTAAATAATAACTTTATTACTTCTTCTCCTACCATTTATACAGGGTGTAACGGAAAGGGTATACACATACTTAAGGGTGTGCTACAGACCATCAAACTGAACATGTTTATGGTCATAAAAAAAAAAATTCAGCAAAAACAATATCTGCTTCCCCATAGAAAATTGCAATACGTATTCGACCAAAATGTATGGGGCAGCTCACATTTTTTTTTGCTGCAAATATGTTTTATGATGACAAACATGTTCAGTTTCATGGTCTGTAGCACACCCTTAAGTATGTATATACCCTTTCCGTTACACCCTGTATAACATATCATCACGCCTGTGAACCCCGACGGGTTAGGCAGAGGTGTACATAATAGTACACCCACATTTCGCCAGTTATGTTTAAGTCTCATGTAATAGGGAGAGGGCCTATTACCACCGCCGCCATACCACTATACTATTATGTTGTAAATGCGAAAATAACTCTGTCTTTTACCTTTCCACACCTTTATGGCTTATGGGTGACCGGATATAGTTGGAAGGCACACGTATATAGGTGGAAGGTACACGGATATAGTTGGAAGGCACACGGATATATTTGGAAGGCACACGGATATATTTGGAAGGCACACGGATTTAGTTGGAAGGCACACGGATATAGTTGGAAGGCACACGGATATAGTTGGAAGGCACACGGGTATATTTGGAAGGCACACGGATTTAATTGGAAGGCACACGAATATAGTTGGAAGGCACACGGATATAGTTGGAAGGCACACGGATATAGTAATAAGGCACACGGATATAATTGGAAGGCACACGGATATAGTTGGAGGCACACGGATATAGTAAGAAGGCACACGGATATACTATATGACCTGGGACGTTCCCGTCGGAAAAACTTGTAGGCATTAGGTAGTACCTATTACAAACATTTTTTGTTTATAATTCTAAAATCATACGAGCATGACTTAACTGCCTTTGCTACAAAGCTAGCTACGAATTACGACCATATCAAAAACTTCTAGTGAAAAAAAATGTTCACTGTTCAAATCTCTCTCATCACCGAATAAAACGTGTACCTAGCTAAATTAAAAATGCACATGAGCCCCCAGTTTAAATATAAACTCCGCTTAGTTCGTTTAAATTCAAACGGTTCCGCTTTTTGCGGCTAAAATTATAATTTCCGTAAACTTTTACTAGTGGTAGCCAGTAATTATCGCAAGGTCGCCATTAAAGTTGTAAATCACGGTCTGACGTAGACTTGGGTATAAATAGACTACTAGCTATTTGTAGGGAGCAGTGACGAAAGAGGACAGGTAATACTAACGGTAATAGTCGACGTGAAATGTGGCCAGTAGTGTCTGTTATATTCGACGCGGCGGGGGATCGCCAATTACGTCAACTTTTGCGTCAATGTCGTATTTTGTGAGTTATGTACGTTCTGATACTGGCTGTTCGTATTACTTCTTTCGTCATTCCTTAGGTTTGTATTTTTTTTTTGTTAATAACTAATTATTGAATTATTATTGACTGCTCTTGATCTCGGGTGATGTAAAGCGATGGATAAGGTCTTTGATGGAACAAGCGTGCCCAGAACAGCAGATGCTTGTTCTCTCTTACTTTGAAAGTCAGGTTAGGTTTGGGACGATGATGGCCCAGCATGGCCATATTGTTTATACAATAAAGTTGCATACATACGTCATGACGGCTTCTGTATAGTATTGATGAAACAGCTTTGCTAACATACCTGTAACAAAATGAATACGAATATTAGTTTGTTTACACACAAGCTAAAGACAAGACATGGCAAGGTCCAAAAGTTTTGGTTTGAACTATAAAGCTAAGGCTAAACAGCCAAACAATTTTATTTTATATATTTATATAAAAGAAAAGAGGAGGAGCTTGTGGTTAAATAATAAGAGCCGCACAGGTCGATCTTTGAGGATAAGCCGTGCTTGCAGAGGTCAGTCTGTGGATGGGTGACCATCTTTACATAGTGTGCCGTGCCTCGGAACGCACGTTAAGCCGTTGGTCCCGGTTGTCATTTGTAGATCTTTGGCAGTCGTTACGAGTAGTCAGAAGCCGAACGTCATATTATTATATCCAGTCTTACCAAGGGGTATCGTATTAGCCAGTTACTGGGTTGTGAAGGTCAGATAGGCAGTCGCTTCATGTAAAATACTGATACTCAGCTGCATCCGGTTAGACTGAAAGCCGACCCCAACAAAGTTTGGGAAAAAGGCTAAGCAGATGATGATGATGATATAAAATAAAAGTTTTTTCAGAAAAGTTCAGTAATTTAGTATGCCATGACAGTTTTGTATAATCGAATGTAAGGGGGCCGGAAACTTGTGGATCCACGTTTAATTATAAAATCTAAAACCAGTGAGATTGGGCTATCGATTGTTGAAATTATTAATAACATAGTGGGCTTAAGATTACCAAAGTTTGATACCATTGTTAATACTTTAATTAATCAGTCAAATTCCTAGTGATCTGACCAATTACGCGATAAACAAATTCAACTCAAAACTGTTTCAATTTCAAATTATTCAATTAATTATTGCACGTTAAGTATTGATTTAATTACAGATAGATAAAATGCATTTAAAATTAACTGATCTAATCGAGTTTTTAATCAAAAGGACTAAAATCGTTCTATGGAACTATTTGACATTTATAGGTGTGATTTATGATGTATGACACTCCCAATTCAATCCGAAGCGAGGTTGACATTTCGCGTCTTTCCCTGGACGTTTTCAGTTTAATCATGTACGAATAGCCTCTCGAACCTATAGAAAATTAGATATTCTAATTCATCATCATCTGCCTAGCCTTTTCCCAAACTCTCTTGGGGTCGGCTTCCAGTCTAACCGGATGCAGCTGAGTACCAGTATTTTACATGAAGCGACTGCCTATCTGACCTCCACAACCCAGTAACTGGGTAATACGATACCCCTTGGTAAGACTGGATGTCAGACTTTTTTTTTTTGGCTTCTGACTACTCGTAACGACTTCAAATTAGATATTCTAATTCGGAATCCTAAAATATAGTTACAATTATAAATAATAATGTCACGTTTTCCATTTAAGGTGTAATTTGAGAGGTTAAGACAGAAAGAAAGAAAATACGTTTATTTTGCACAAGCCACAAGTACACACAGCATGTATTGAGGTTGATATAAGCTAGATTGATATAAGTTACCTTTTGGTAAGCCTACTTTGACGTCGTAGATAGGATCCGTTAAATCAATATTACGATCTCATGTTAAAGTCGTTAGCTAGAAATCGAAAAGGAACTCCATTTGTTTTAATGTAAACGTTTAGGAAGGGTATTATGAAAAAACCTTGACTGATAAAGTCATGGATTACACATTTTTTTCCTATTTTATGAGTGAGATATAAACATCAGCGGATTAAATCTCCCCAAAAAATGGCTGACGGAATTATACCATTGTCACTCTAATGGCACCAAATGTCAGTTACAAAAGCTCTTTTTTTTTCAGATTAGCTATGGTCACAACATGTCGGAAATTCTTCTTGTATTTGCATGTTTCTGTCAAAATTCTTTAGTACAGTTGCCAATTAGGACATACCTATTCGGACGGATGTAACCTCAGATTCTATTAACCGACTCAAGTGCATTATTCCAGCCGCTTTTTTTTTTTTAATTATGCTTAGATACTCATTTAAGAAGTCTTACAAACAGTCTTACCAAGGGGTATGGTATTACCCCGCACTAACTGGGCTGTGGATGTCAGATAGGCAGTCTGTCTATGTGAAATACAGAAATTCAGCTGCATCCGGTTAGACTGGAAGCCAATCCCACTAGTTTGGAAAAGGCTAGGCAGATGTTTATGAGCTTATGACTCATTTAAGAATTTTTAAGAGCTTTTTGAGTTGAAATAAGTTGCATTGGAATGGCGGATATTATTTCAGAATAGGTCGTAGGAGCCAATTAGGTAAACGGGTTCTATGGTGTAGGCGATGTTCATTAGCGGAATGTTACTATTTTTAGTAATGACTATTTCGTTCTAAAATCTATGATACAATCTGTGCTATGATAGTTTTCTAGTTCGTTCGAAAGACGAGTTAGGTAGAAATGGTTAGAACCCTGTTTAAAGACCCAAAAATCTAAAACCTTTCTTCCCAGCTTTGAAAGAAGCTGCTGCAGTTTATCAATACCAACAGTGTGAATGTAGAAGGTCAGTCTGACTGTCTGTCTGTTACCTTTTGCACGCTTTAACGGATGACCAGATTTGGATGAAAACAGTCCGGTACACGGATAAAGAATGACCTAGGATATTTTTATCCCGGCAGTTAACGTGGTGAGATTACCTTTCCTTCCACGTGGGCGAAGCTGTAAGTCAAAACAAGTTCAATAGAAATAGAAAAGCTCAATATTGTTTTGTTCATTTTCGTCAGAAACAATCCTAAGAAGCATCGCCAATTCAGAAATTAAGACGTCTTAACACGCCAGGGCCGTTGTCGTACAGTGTCTACGGTCGCCAGTGTCTATGGCCGACAGGGTTCAAGCGACAAGCGACCGTCGCGCCCCACTTCACGTCCACATTTCTCGGTAGCTAACGACGCTCAGATCTGATCTAACAACTCGTAACACATGTAACACAAGCTCACTGGAGCGATGCGTGTGCGCAATTATTTCTCACAAACATATAGGTTAGGCGGTAAACAATAAAGTTTTTGTATATTTAATGGTTATACTGTTTTCTTAAGAAAAGTGTGTGTTGTATGGAATTTTAGGTTAAGTATTTGAAAGAGAAACTATTTTAAAGAGAAATAGTATGAGAAGAGAAAGACCAAAGAAACGATGGACTGTGTGAAGGATGGTATGGCAAGAAAGGTGGGGTCTGTCGACATGACAAGTGATAGAGAAGTATGGAAGAAGAAGACATGCTGCGCCGACCACAAATAATTGTGATAAGGTCAGGAGAATCATGATGATATTTTAAAGAAAAAGATATACCTATTAATTTGGTGATGTTCTTCGGAAAGGTCTGGGGGGTTACTATGACGCTTAAAACATTATTGTTCCATTCCTATTCCAGAGTGGGAAAGAGATGGAGCTAGACGACCTGTATAGCTCCGTCTCTTTTTCACTCTGGAATAAGAATGGAAGAATTTTTTTTAAGACGTTGTGGTACGCCACCATGTGCGTAGTTCTAGCAACCGTGGAAGAACCAGAAGGAGTATATATAAGGGTCGTGAGCAGGTGAATGAATTTATTGTTTACTAACCGACTTCACAAAAGGAGGAGGTTTTAATTCTCGTCGGAATCTTTTTTTAAAGAGCTCCAGTTTGATGACACAGCTTCAGCAAAAAATTACAGCATTATCAACATCAATAATTATTTCTAGAAAATACAGGAACAACAAGCGAAAAGCCACGTCTAATTAAATGAGAGATACGGTAACGAGTTCCAAGATTTCTTAAAAGCTCTTGTGGTCTACTCTTGACTTTCTTTTATCTTTGAGAAGATATGATGATGTTGTTTGTGACGTAATGGAAATGGAAAAAATACGTAAATATGACGTATTTATGATTGGACCGTCATTCCGGTCACACGGGATTTTGTTTACGTTTTTCTTCAAATTTTTATCAATATTATTGAAGCCTTCGAAGTTGTTTTTTTGTTTTTCGATGGAATATTAGAAGCTGTTTTGAGGAAAAGAACCCGTTATTTTATCAGGAACCATATAAAAGGCAGTTGGTAAAGTATCCTGGGTTACTGAAACATACATTTACCGACAGAATGAAAATCTTAAATTAATTCATTCACTTTGTAAAACACAACACATAACCTAAGATGATGTAGATGAAGCATGATAAACAAGTCTTTAGAAGGGAGTATTTTTGGAAATTTACGCCTTAAAGGAGTTAAATAAAGACGGAAACATACTTACGTGTCGTGGCGTGTCGTGTCGCGTCAGAAGCAAATCGGTTTCATACATTAAATATGGTTAGGGACATATTTGCATTGCGTGTCGTGTCGCAACGATGAATGAAACCGAATGCTTCTGGCGCGTCACGACACGTAAGTGTGTTTCCGCCTTTATGGGTGAGAGTTTGTAAGGGAAATCCCAGTAGAACACAAAACCGAGCTTGTTATTAATTAGCCAAACAATTGAGTCAGATTCGATGATCTAACAAGAAATTCTCCTACATGAGCACCTCAACATCTATATTATTTCCAGCATAAACAGAGTATAAATCTTACAATAAACAACTTCCGAATAGTGTGCGCCAATATTTGTATAACTATTAGTTGTAACGCGAGTGTCGAAGATCTGTGGCTCCAACAGATATGCAGGAAGTGTCGGCTAAATGCGGGAGTGTGGCTAAATGTACACATGGCTAAATAGGATCGTAGGTAAGACAAGATATAGATGTCTTAGTATACTACGTGTAATACGTAACTTACGCCACTGTAGGGCAAATTATATCAAAACTTTATTGAACACGCATTTTTGGGTTTAAAAAACCCGCCAAGTGCGCGTCTGACTCGCGCGCGAAGGTTTCTGTACCATTATTTAGAAAAACGAGCAAAAAAATCACTTTTTTTGTATGGGAGCACCCTTAAATATTTATTCTATTCTGTTTTAGTATTTGTTGTTATAGCATCAACAGAAATACATAATCTGTAGAAATTTCAACTGGCTAACTATCACGGTTCATGAGATACAACCTGGTGACAGACTGACAGCGAAGTCTCAGTAATAGGGTCCCGTTTGACTCTTTGGGTACGGAACCCGAAAATCACGCCTGTAATGTTCGAAGTAGGCCTGTATTAGGGGTAGAAGTAGTATACAATTGTACACCCACATTTAGCCCGTTATGTGGGTGTACAATTGTAATAGAAGGCAAGCCTATTACCGTCAAGCAGTTACAAATCCAGATTCAGTGGCAATTTACTGAGAATTTCATAATAGAAAAACTCAATATCACTTTGGCAGACCTGGGAATCGAACTCAGAACCCCCATGCTCAGTAGTCGCGCATGCGTCCACTATACTGGATCAAATTAGATGACACTAACCGTGATGACCAGACGGGTTACTATGACGCTTAAAACATTATTGTTCCATTCCTATTCCAGAGTGGGAAAGAGATGGAGCTAGACGACCTGTATAGCTCCGTCTCTTTTTCACTCTGGAATAAGAATGGAACAATAATGTTTTAAGACGTCATGGTACGCCACCAGGTGGCCTACCATGACGTCTTAAAGCAGTATTGTTTTAATGTTATTCCAAAATGCGAAAGAGATGGCGCTAGACGTACTCTATAGCTCCGTCTCTTTCCCACTGAAATAAGATAAAACAATACTGCTATAAGACGTTATAGTAACCCCCTGATTGGAGGATCAATTGTGTCAACCGGACGGCTAGACAGAACTTGGGTGTGACATGTATTCTACCTTGTACAACACCTATCTACATATTTAAGTATTGACTAATAGTGACGTATGTAAGAACATTGTGTCGTAAAAGTAACCATGAATATCAAAGCACAAATTGTTCCTATATTTGGCAGAACAGTAGTGAGTTAAGCATATAATGAGTTGCCTGTCAATACCCTGACTATTATACATCATCATCAGCCGTAGAAGACTTGTGGTGATCATTGACCACCCAAGAACCGTTACAGTGAACAGTTATCTATTGCTTTTGGTCGTGAAAATCGAGGGGTGATTGCAGTTTTTTTAGTACCGTGTTCTTTTAGCACAAAAGAGCAAACTGGTTCATATTTTCGATAGGTATGGTTAAGACTTTGCAGGCAACTTAAAAGCGTTTTGAAAATAATGATCAGGAGAAAAGATTAACCTTAATATTTGAAGAACTGTAAACTCATTTCAAGTGTAATTGAAAATAAAAGCTTTTAAAAACATAACAGGCGTAATTTGGGTGTTCTATTAGATACACCTCTGCCTAACTCTTCGGGCATTATAGGCGTTATGTTATGTTTTCAATGAACCATGAAAGCAACAAAGTACCCAGACGACTAGCCTTTTATGCGTACCACCGTGTTACGATTCTTTCCTCCCAGTGCAGTGTCGGCAGTCTGTGACTAAGACAAAAGACAGACGCTCCTACACGGACGACGCAATAAACCCGAAAAGGGCAACTTTATTATGTACACTGTAGAGGTGGAACAGAAGTTCACATGTTGGTTTTAAAAGAGGGAGCGAAAATGTTGAAAAATAATCCAGAAAATAAAATTGGACAAAAGAAGAGCGATTCATATGGCGTCTACCAGTGGCGAAGGGTAAAAATTTTGTAAGGGGAAGCCGACGAAAAAAATGAGATCATTAATTTTGTTTTTAAAGTGAAACTTTTATTACATCGTCTCAAACTTTTTCGTCTGTGTGTTGCATGTCGCGTGACGATCGGTCGTGGAGCAGGGATAAAATGAAAGGCGCTCGTCAGAGCGCCTTTTACTTTATCCCTATTCCGCGGTCTACTCCGCGCTATAGTGTGAAAAAAAGTTTCACTTTTACCGTGGTTTCATAAAACCACACAATCCTTTTATTCGTTATCGCATTTTTAAATTTCATTTTGATTGTCAGCGACCCCGAAAACCACGAAAATGTCACCCATGATCAGTATACACAAAAATTTTCGAAGGACCCAACTTGATCTTTTTTTCATAACTTATGTATTGTAACGATTAAATGCACAGGAACTATAGAAAATATGTTTATTCATAAAAGTGAACGCGTATAAATACAATGTTTCATGTCTATGCTATTAATCGTTGAGGAGTTCCCTCATGAGAAGAGGACCCTGGCGGTAGTATGAATTCATGATACAAATCGTCATTATCCATCAAATATGAACACGTATGCAAAGTTTCGTGTCTGTGCTATTAAACGTTGAGGAGTTCCTTCGTGCAAAGACGATCCTGGCTGCAGGATAAGTTCATGATACAAAACATGATCATCCATCAAATATGAACTCGTATGCAAAGTTTCGTGTCTGTCCTATTAAACGTTGAGGAGTTCCCTCGTGAGACGACGATCCTGGCTGGAGGATAAGATCATGATAGAATTTGTGTTTATCCATCAAATATGAATGTGCATACAAATTTTCGTGTCCGTGCTATTAACCGTTGAGGAGTTCCCTCGTGAGAAGACAATCCTGGCTGCAGGATGAGATCATGATAGAATTCATGTGTATCCATCAAATATGAACTCGTATGCAAAGTTTCGTGTCTGTGCTATTAAACGTTGAGGAGTTCCTTCGTGAGAAGACGATCCTGGCTGCAGGATGAGATCATGACAGAATTCGTGTTTATCCATCAAATATGAACGTGCATACAAATTTTCGTGTCCGTGCTATTTACCGTTGAGGAGTTCCCTCGTGAGAAGACAATCCTGGCTGCAGGATGAGATCATGATAGAATTTGTGTTTATCCATCAAATATGAATGTGCATACAAATTTTCGTGTCCGTGCTATTAACCGTTGAGGAGTTCCCTCGTGAGAAGACAATCCTGGCTGCAGGATGAGATCATGATAGAATTCATGTGTATCCATCAAATATGAACTCGTATGCAAAGTTTCGTGTCTGTGCTATTAAACGTTGAGGAGTTCCTTCGTGAGAAGACGATCCTGGCTGCAGGATGAGATCATGACAGAATTCGTGTTTATCCATCAAATATGAACGTGCATACAAATTTTCGTGTCCGTGCTATTTACCGTTGAGGAGTTCCCTCGTGAGAAGACAATCCTGGCTGCAGGATGAGATCATGATAGAATTCATGTTTATCCATCAAATATGAACTTGTACACAAATTTTCGTGTCTGTGCTATTAAACGTTAGGAGTTCCCTCGTGAGGAGACGATCCTGGCTGCAGGATTAAGTTATGTCTGTCATAAAAATGTATTGTTCTTAAAACCAAAGGTGTGCGCTAAATTTTAGCTCAATCGGTCATCGGGAAGTGGTTCTAATTTAGCTTGCTATACATACAAACATTGAAAGTTCCCTGTCGTAACTCGAAAATCTTCGGCTTACCTAGTCCTTACAAAACGCTGCTGATAGCTGCGAAGTCACGTGTCCGCGTTCATACGAATTTAGTTCTGAATTCTGACACCCGAGCGTCGGCTTACTGGCGCCACATGTTGCTTTCTTTGTTGACATGAAAAATGCTGGCATTTATGTAATGTTTTCAATCCTATGATGTATTTAATGTCTGTACTGTGATGTGATAACCTCAGATGTGTACATAATTTACTATTTGACTACAGTAGACACTAGACACCTCGTATAGTGCCTTGTTCCCAAAGGGAAGCCGGCAGGAATCGGCTTCTTAGGAGCCTTCGGGCCTGGCGTCTACTCAGTTTGATATGTAACAAAACGAAACGATTGTGTATCAAAAAGATACACATTACCTTATTAGTAATTATATTAAACTATATTTTGTTAAGCGAAAACTTTGGATTTCTAACTGCAAATCCGGTACCTACTTCCACACTTAGATTTGCATATTTGCGTAAATGTAAAGGACCGCGTTTCTTGCAACATAAGATTCACTTCGTTTCACTAAGTGCATCCTGCATTGTACATTTTACTGTTTTGTTTTTTTACGATCCTTCTGCCATTTATTTCCTTTGCATGTGTACGAGACATCCAGTTCGTGAGCACAGTCATAAAGGCCGATGCGGCAGAAGCTCTTTGCCTAAAATGAATAAAACAGAGAACACAACATTTTAATAGTGTCCCTGGTCTGTTCGTGTTAAAAGGACTTGACACTATTTTTTATTTCTTAATTACGGTGAATCAAACGGAGTCTTATTTTCGTAAGATAAAAGGATATTAAAGACCACGTTTTTCTAAAATCTGTTCGTTAGACATGAAAATTAAAAAACCGGCCAAGTGCTAAATGGACTCGCGCACGAAGGGTTCCGTACCATTATTTATAAAAGTAAGCAAAAAAATCATTTTTTTGAATGGGAGCCCCCTTAAATATTTATTTTATTCCGTTTTTAGTATGTTTTGTTATAGCATCAACAGAAATACATAATCTGTAAAAATTTCAACTGGCTACCTATCACCGTTCATGAGATACAGGGTGACAGACGGACGGACGGACAGCGAAGTCTCAGTAATAGGGTCCCGACACTTTGGGTACGGAACCCTAAAAAGGAGCTTTTGGTGCGTTACAAAAACCGAATCACAACACCGCCATCTTGGGTTTTTTTTTAAAACAATTCTTTGCAATGTCATTCAGTTTCTTGACGCCCTTTTATAATTTGTTGTTATTTTAGTTATATAATTATCTAGTTTTAATTGTTGGTACGTATATAGTTAGTGATCAAGAGAAAATTATAGCGTCAATTGATTCTTGTAGCATTTATTTCACGGAGTATCAAAAACAGCCCTTAAATTGTCCTCGATTTGAGTAGTTACAAGTATGTAGCCCAAGTTGGGTAGATAAGTCAGTATTGAATTCTTGTTCAACAAATACCTTGGCCCTGAAAGACAGACGTCTAGCTAGTTTCAAAATCTTTCCTTGAAGACCTTAAAGCCCGCTGAGGCTATAAAGTAAGGCTGACAAGTTTGATTAATATTTTATTTAGGCTACGATTGATCTTAAATGTTATTTGAAACATAATAAATGGACAGACGAAAAGTAATAAATCAGGTATTGTAAATATTTGCAGTTAAAAACACAAAAAATACTTAATAAAACTCTGAATATTGTAATGAATGACATGCCTCTGTTTTCAGATTCAGCTTATGTTATCAAGAAAACTTGGTTGAAAGATTTATCCTCGTATTATTGAGTTTTAATTCCTGAAATCTTTCAAACAGAATAAACAAATATTTGCAAATCAAGATACTAAATTACCTTCTCGCGATTTAATATCGTTTTAAAAAGGTTAATACACTTTTGCACATATGATAAAAAACTTGTATTTGAAAGTCTGAACCGTTTTGTGACATCATTTGACACGAAAGATTTATTTCTGGTGAAAAATATTTGTTGGAGATGGCAGTTTACAATGCGTTGCGTACTGCGGAAGACAAGTGAAAAAATAATGTCAGTAACATATAAATCTTTTCTCTTTTTTTTCTAGGGTAGGGAAATAAATACAGTAATGGCTGGAAATCAATGGGGAAAAACTTCAGTGATGGTACAATTTACTTTTTAAAACATAAATTTTGTAATGTAAATGCGATAATTTATATTATGACTTTTATGTATAACCAAACATTGTCCCTGAAATCATCGTTCTGTCATATAAAGAGGCCTGTCTAAAGAGGTAACATTTACACCACGTAGGTACATATACATACATAGCTACACATTTAATTTCTTTTTTATTATTTTACAGAAAGAATACTCCTCATTTTACGACGCTTTCTCCTGTATGGCAGGTGTCTGTTTTCAATATGTGAAAATGATATGTTAGGTTTGTTTTCACAAAAGAAAATGTTTAACTTGGCTCCTGTCGTTCGTATTGGCCCCAGATTAGCAATTTCTCAATCCATGTTTTTGTTCCCGAAATCCGATATTTCACACACATTCAAAATGTGGTTTTTGGCTTTCGTATCTTGACATAGTAATTTAGAGACATAGTTTTCATTAATGGAAATCCCGAACAGGAAGCGAAATTGAATATATGTAAAAAATACTTTTGGGTAGCAACATCATTCATTCCTTGGCCTATTGTACCCCTGACAAAAAACAAAGGGTGTCTCCATAAAATCGGAATGTTTTCAACATAAAAAAAAGGTAAACCAAGACATATAAAAACCTATGTAATAGATTTATAAAAATTAAAGTCTCAGATTTAATAGCAAATGATTGACGATATAGGGCAAAAGGGTGACCCTGAAACTTAAGCCTGTGAAGATAATCGGCGATGAATTAAGAGCTTGCGTAGGCTTTTCTCTAACCCTTTTGCGAATGTAGTATTAATAAAACTGAGTTACCTACCTAATATTTAGTCCGTCTCTTTGTCTAAGTTTTTGTCTTGCCCTAATATAAGATTATACTATATTATAATTGGGAGACTTAATTGACTTATCTAGACCCGTAGGTGTTGTTAATATTTCAACAGGATTGATTTAAGATTTTTGGCAGCTTATCGTTACATTTTAGATCATTTTCGTCACTAAGTTGTGTCCTATTAGGACATCATGACTCGTAAGCCAAACTTGTATACCTAAATGAAAAGAGTAATTTTTCCTAATTAGGAGTTAACTTTTTCCAAGTTTATATTCATTGCGAAGAGATTGTTTAGTCTGAAAAGCATCAAATAATCATCACGAGGGTTCTTCGGCAGACTGGTTACAATTTTGGTACATGTCCAAAACAGTCTTTGTTTTGGTCCTTCGAGCCGAATATTTGGAACAAATCGAATTCCTTTGAAAGTATAAAATAAAACGTCCCAAAAAAGACAGGTTTTAGTTGCTTTGCAACCGTACAAGAAAGTATGAAGTAAAATAAGGCCAAATGATGTAAAATAAAACAAAAGTTATGAAATATTTCACATGATTTCATGTATTACTGATAGAATAGTTTTATTAGTTTCCCTTACATCGTGAAAGGTATCAGATGTAGGTTTATAGTTTATCAGAAGCTACGGAACGATGTTGTAAACTGCGATTATACGTTCGAGGAACTATAAATTCCCAGTTTCCGTGATTCTGGAATTATAGATGCCAGGGTATCCATGGTTTTATTATCAGGGAATGAAATGGGTTGTAATTGTGTCTTTTTAATCTCATTTGGTTGAAGCTTCTGTTCTAATAACTATTTTATTAATCATTGTTGGAGTTTTTCTCTCGTTTAGGTGAAGTCTGGCAAACGGCCGAGTTGTATGGACAAGTAAATGGCATCAATAAAGTGATGTTTGAATCGATGTAAAGAGAAGCTTTAAGCTGTTCTGTTCCTTAATATAACTGGCGACTGAATGATTCAGTTAAGTTTCAATTTATCGTGCTAGCAGAATCGAGACGTTGAAAAAAATAAACGCTTTCATCTCCTTTTGAACAGGAAATGTCTCATTTACGAGGCGCTTTGGTATTGTTGTCACAAAAAAAAACGAAGGTAGGAACGTACTGTCACGTAAATATTTAGGCCAATTTCGACATAAAAAGTCTCATTTAAAATAAGAGCAGGCGGCCATATCGATATTACGCGTGGGCGAGGAAAGATGGACACGGAGTAAACAGGAATCTTTCAGCTGGAGTACCCACTCACTCATCTAAACACTCCACGTTCCAAATTAGCAATATCTTTGTTTCGTCCATATTTGACATTGATGTCAGTAGGCCGCCGCTTCCTTACCTTTCTTCGTATTTTCATTTCTTTTAAAAGCCGCTATATCTTTCGTATGAAAAATGTTCACGACGTCCTTGATTTATCGCGACGCTTAATTTAAAAAGATCGCGTGGTCTGCGATATGGGACAGCGGGCAGCAGAGACGAAACATTCTTAGAAAATATTCGTATTACGTGTAAGACAGTAAGCTCTCATTAGCGGTTAAAGACACCGCACTATAATTATAACGACGCAACATAAAATAAACACTGTTTATTTTGGATGGTCGAATAGCAGGATTATTTATAGAGAGTGTTGCAAAATACATGGCCGAGTTATGTCAGAATGGCCGAACATCGCCGACGTGTAGATGTTCACACTGTGTACTTTCACGAAATTGGAACTGTCATCGGAATATGAAATGCGCTGAAACATGCCCCCTGTATCATGTCGAAAGTTGAAACTTACAATAAAATCATTTATTTATCCATTCACTCGCTTTTATCTTTGATCTTCTAATGTTTACACTTTGATCTTCCATTTATGTGTGTAATTCGTGTTCCGGAGCCACTAATAAATGTATTTGGGGGTTGAGAGCCTTGTGATACCAGGGTTCAGGATACTTTTCGACCTTGGAACGACAACAAAAGTAGGTATTCGTTTTGAAGTGTCTAATTATTTGGAACACAAACCGAGTTATCTTTACCCTGTTCACTGTGGAGTTTTTCTTCCTAAATGGAGTCTAGGAATTGCATATTGATATTATGCAAACAAACGATAGTAAAACACATTAGCCCTACCACAACTTACAAGAGATTTCCAAGATTTGGAACCAGCAAATGCAGTTGGGGTAAACAATGACTGTTCCCAATGACACAAACTTCCTCTGTTCGATGATGAAACTCGGTTGGTACATGGGCTCATACAAATATAGAAATTCTTCGTATTACCCATTTTATATGGTTTCTAGAAACATCTTTAGAGTTTGACCAGGTACGTGAAGTGAATTGGAGCTTCAATAATGCTTTATATTAAGTTTCCTTTGAAGAGTTGACACACCTTTTTCTCTTACCTATGGTACGGTTTACTGAACACTTAATAAGATATAAAATCTTCGGTTTACTTAATTTGCAGCCGCTTTTTCGTTAAATGGAACAAGTAGGTAAGTTGATCTAAATCCGTCTTGAGCTCGAAAAATGTTCTTTAATATACGGGGTGATTTTATGGGGTGAGTGAGGCAGTTCTAAATGCAAATAAATATTGTCAATTTTTTTCTTTTCTTTCAATTTTTTCTATTTTCTAGCTGCCAGTCTGTTCTAGAGTTTCTAGTTTTCAAAACACAATAAAATACTAATAAGTATGCTAACCGTGGTTCAAAGCCCTGGTTAACTTTCTTCATCAGAAATATAAAAAGGTTATAAAAATGAAAAATATAGAGAATGTTTGTAATCATTTGGGGTCGATTTATGAGACAGTTTAAACTGATATTTTTCATAAAATTAAAAGCGTTGAGAATTTGAAGCATATAATGAAAGTTACGAAATGTATAAAATTTTATTTTTTTATCAAACATGAAAGGGAATTGTAACTAATAAATGTACCTATCAAAAATGAAAAATAAATTGAGCATATGTAACATTTTTTCTAATTACAATCAGTGGTAATGGTTATAGCTCATCCATACGACAATTTTCAAGATTCATTTACAAGCGGGAGCGTATGACCAGATGTATGATAGAGACCAAGTCGACGATGGTACGAGCTTACCCAGTTCACTCTAACTTCGAAGAGATTAGGGTTGTAAGCGTTCGGAAACCCAGACACAGGCAGAAGGTTCCACTCCTTTCCTGTGCGCATCATGAAAGACGTTTCAAAACGCGTGCGAATTGATGGAATAGCAATAAGGTAGGGATGTTAACTTGCTTGCTTGTCTAGATGTCCGATGGTAGAAGGGGGCAGGTGGGATGAGGTCGTAGCGTTATTGGGCACGCTCACCGAAGTACAGCCTGTAGAAAACCATCAAGCAGACAACCTTTGGGGCGATGAGCGAAGCTGTGAAGCTTGGCATTCACCAATTTTACGTCGTCAATCAGCCTCTTTGCTCTGCGTTCCACTGAATTATTTTATTTATTTGGGAAAATAAACAGTTATACATTAAAATCTTACACTAAGTTATAAATATACAAGGTTTATGAATGTATAACCTACGACATTTTCCACAACATATTAAAAGTTTTATCAAACAGTGCGCTATTCTAAGATTCAAATAGAAAAGTAATTAAAAGTTTACTTAAACATAGACAGGCATGCAAACAACAGAGAAAGAGAATGAGCAAATATTAAACTAAATAACTAAACTAACTATTATATTCTAATATTATTTTGTTGGTAAGTTTTCTAAATTCTTGAGCAGAGACAAAGAAGAAGTCAATGTCTTCAAAGATCTTATTGTATTGGGTGGTAAGGCGACGTATGGGTGCTCGCAAGCCCGCGTTTGTGCGACAGGAACTTACTGCAAATAAAGGTCTTGCGCGCACCCCACGGCATATCGTTGTTCTGGGTACTACGTAGCTGATTTTGTTGCGAATATCAATACAGTCATAAGTTTTACACAGATCAAACAAGAACATTGTTTCCAACATAATTCGTCTGGATTTTAAACTTTGCAGGTTATACTTCTGCAAAAGGTCGTTGTAGGATGCATAGGTACGATGGCAACGAAAATGCATGGCCTTTAAAAATTTTCTCTGTACTTTTTCGATCATATCGGAATATTTACAATAGTGGGGATTCCATACCGAAACAGCATACTCTAGCTGAGAGCGAACTAACGACCGATACAAATACAAATAGGTAGAGGACCGGGTAAATACTGCAGCCGTTCTCATGATAAAACCGAACATACGAAAGGCATTATTAACAATTTTGTTAATATGGGAATCTAAATGGAGTTTGTCATCCAACAGAATTCCAAGATCACGGACCAGGGTTTCTCTTTTTAGATTTTCGCATTTTAAGGTGTAGGGATATAATATTTTATTTTTATTTTTGGTGAAACTAATTACATAGCACTTGGATACACTAAGTTGAAGCTTATTACGTGTACAGTAAGCCGAAAACGCATCCAAGTCCTCCTGTAAAAGTGAGCAATCACGGTGGCTTTTAATAGACCTAAATATTTTAATGTCGTCAGCGTACAACAGTAATTTTGAATTTGGAAAACATTTGGCGACATCATTGATAAATAAAATAAATAGGAGAGGTCCCAAAATGGAACCCTGCGGTACTCCAGAAGTAACATCTACAGTGGTAGAGCAAAAACCATTTAAAACAACTCTCTGTGTTCTGTTGCAAACATATGAATAAAACCACCTAAGCAGGTCCCCACGTATCCCATTAAATGCAATTTTCTGCAAAAGCAGTTCATGGTCAACCTTGTCAAAGGCTTTCTTGAAATCAGTATATATGGTATCAGTTTGAACACGGGCATCCATATTGTTAAATAAATAATCTGCGAAAGTCACCAAGTTCGTCGCGGTTGATCTCCTTTTGACAAAACCATGTTGTTGTGGTAATAAAACGCTGTGAAGTAGAGGGTACACTTTATCGTGTACTAATCTCTCAAAAACCTTTGACAAAGCTGACAATATAGAAATAGGTCGATAGTTCTCAACGTCGTGCCTAGGTCCTGACTTGTAGACAGGGGTTATGTTAGCGAGTTTCCAAGCTTGTGGAAATATCCCCTTTGAGATGGATAAATTAAAAATGGTATGCAATGGTGTACAGATATTAGTGGCAGTCTTCTTAATAAAGATTACTGGCAAACCATCTGGTCCAGGTCCTTTTGAAGGGTCTAATAACTCGAGCCCTCTCAGCACATCAGCCATTGAAAATTCAATATCACTTATAAGCGAGCAGGTAGGGGAGCAGTCGGTATGCGAGGACGGTACATTTGTTAAGGTAGATGGTTCATATACCGAATGAAAAAAGTCAGAGAATATATTGCAAATGTCTTCGGGGTTACTAGAAGGCTGATTTTTATATTTCATGGTGGAAGGAATTCCAGTAGTGGATTTTTGTTTGGAAATGAACGTCCAGAAATGTTTAATGTTGCCTCGAATACCATCCTCTACAGAATTAATGTATTTTTTATATGATTCTTTGCACTCAGACTGAAATCTCATGCGGTATAGTTTAAACTGCTCATAGTCCGATAGATTCTTGTACGTTTTCCACTTAATCCACGCTTTGGATTTGTTCTTATATATATGTATCAGAGATTTTGAAAACCATACAGGAAACTTCAAAGACCTAGTACTAACCAATGGTACATGTTTTCTTATTATGCCAAAAATAGTTTCATAAAACGTGCCTAAATACTCGTCAGGTGATTGATCATTCGAAAACCTATCTTCCCAATTTACTTCTTTTAAGTCATGGTTAATGTTTTCATAATTTGCTTTAAAATAATTATATTTTTTAATTGTTTTACGAATCATAGAACATCTGGGTAATGAAACAGATATCAACACACAAAATGGGGGATGATGATTATCTAAGTGCAGTAAATAATCAGTGGGGGAGTATGTAGTGCAGTCGTCATTACTGATAAGCAAATCCAATATTCTCCCATTCAGATTCCTTGCATTATTAAATTGATGAGCGCCGAGAAAGGACATGAACTGACATAAGTGGATACCTGTAGGAGAATTGCCTCTACAAGTCAGAGCAGTTTGTGAAGTACCCGCGGTGCACGAGACCCAGTCAATCTCTGGTAAATTATAGTCCCCTAGCAGATAAAAGTTTTCAAGATTATTATGCCCAAGTTGGGATTGCAATAAGTCGAAATAATCAACATATATACTTTCAGGCGTTTTAGGTGGTATATAAACTGCAGCAATAATTAAATTTTCACCTCGACCCGAGCATGGCAACTGTATTAGTATGTGCTCAATATGCGTATGTACAGAGGGACATAGAAGTAATCTTACTGAGCGCAGTCCTTTTAACACAGCGACAAGAACGCCACCTCCGTCTTTCCTTTTGGTGGCAGCGCGATCTCTGTCACATCGGTGTACAGTATATCGTTCATCGATGAACTCGCTGTCAGTTATGTCGGGCGTTAGCCAAGTCTCGGTCAAGATTATTACGTCATAAGAATTAGCAAGGATATTCATATATAGTGTATGCAGTTTCGTACGGATTCCCCGGCAATTTTGATAATATATTATTAAATTATCCGACATTGTAACTTTGAAATTATCCGGAATAAAATAGTGCCAGCATTATGCATTGCGAACATTAATATCAATAATAGTATTTTAGTCATAAGATATTCATAAGATATTTTAAGTATCAACACAAAATAATATAACTTCAAATGAAACATGATAAAGGCATGGTACAGTGTAAGTTTGTAGTTCAAGAGGAATATTACAGAGTCCGAGCAAATATGATCTGATACGCCACCAACGCCTAATGAGAAATACATTGCAATCACGTCGAAGACATTATTTACCACAAAGTTAATTATTCCCATATCAAAAATTGATCTATTCAACACCAATGTCAAGTGCAACTGTATACGAAAATTGAAAAAATCGTGACGCAGTACAAATTTAAATATGTAGTTCAAGAACAGTAAGGATCTTATTTTATAGTCCAGGTAAATATCATGTGATGTGCCACCAACGCCCAAACAAAAGCACATAGCAATTACATCAAAACGTCTTTTTACTTTGATTTTTAGAAAGGCAGAACATATTGAGGCAAGGGCTTTACACATAAGATCACGTATGACTATGAATACAAGAAGTGTCTCTCTCTCAAAAACTAGAACAGATATACTGGTGCAGTCTATGACAGAGATGCATGCAGTAATCAAGTACAGTGTAAACAAAGAAACAACGCAAAAGCATTTGCTGTGAGTAGCATAATTATAGCAACTTTGCCTCTTAAATTTTTGCAGAGCCAGGCTTGATTTTAGAGATGTCCTGTGGGATCCGAACTGCAATGGCCTTAGTGCCTTCTTTTTCACGGACAAGTATGGTTCCATGCTTGACCCAGATAAACTTATAATCGTGCTTTTTGGCTGCGTCTCGGCATTCACGAAACAATTGTTTGTTTTTTAAGGTTAGGTGTTCATGCATGTAAATTTTCAGTGAGGTACCCGATACTCCCAGTTGCTCCGTTGTGAGCCCCTTGCAAAGTCGATGAGCGCTCAGGATGTTGTCGCGTAGTATTCTCGAAGCAAACTTCACTATAATATTTTTAGGCATGTTATTGTGCGGGTGCGCGTGTGGTACTCGATGAATAGATATTATGTCGTTCTGCTGTACACTGCACTTGACAGCAGAGCCTATATCCAGCATTAAATTAATAAGATTTTCGTTGCGCCTTTCCGGTATATTGCATATTTCTATATTACAATTTCGTGCGCCCTGCTCGAGGCCATCAATCTTGGACACCAATTCCGAGACAAGTTTTTTCAAACCAGCGGACTCTTGAATTTGTTTGTCATAGTAGTCTATCTTTTTGCTGAGATCGGTGTGATCGTCAGCGACAAACTGGACTGAGTTCTTAAGGGAATCGACTTGACACATCAGACTTTCATGTTTCTCATCCAGTTCAGATACTCGCTGACGCAAAAGAAGCTGATCCGAACGAAGGGAATTAATATCATTCTTAATCTCAGAAGTAACTTGAGTAAGGGAAGCCAAGTCGCCTTTTATTGATGCAACGTTATCAGATATTTTAGTAATACTGGCTTCCATGTCAAGCCTCCACTCACTCAGCGTATTCCTGAACTCCGTAGTCAGATCTTTTATGGCCTGGATCCACTCATGATCCGGTTGTTTACGCTTACGTAATGCTGCATTTAGTTCGCCGGTCGTTACTGTGTCGGGAACTTTGTTTAAGTCGGTATCGGAAAGAAACTTTTTATTCTCTGAGAACTGTGACATTTTGTTGTGGTAGGGTAGAACTTCTTAACGTATTCAAATTATAGTGAATAACAAATGGAAAAAGTTTTGCGTTTAGCGGGATTCGATCCGGCGACACTTCGCGTAGGCCCACTAAGACAAAAAGCTTGACCAATACCGCTCGACCACAGCGACTTGAATAGAGTATGCGAATTTAGGCAACTCTAGGTAAAGCACTACATTAACGAGCACGCGCTGATCATGTGGCTGTTGGTTCCTTTGTTCACAACACTGTGGAATTATTAAAGTTTTAAACAGTTTTTTGCAAATAACTGAGTTTACACTGAGTTTATTTTGAAGTTATTATCATAATTCGTTAACACTATAGTCACTGCATGCCACAATAAGATTTTGTCAAGTTTAACAAAGTATTACACTACTTGTTCGATTTAATTGTAAGAACTGAATCAGTGGCAAGCTAGTGTTTAGCTGAGCCATCCCAGGTGGCTGCAATACTCCATGCAGGATCGGACTTGTGCTTTATATAGTGTTAAAAGCTGTCCAGGCTTGAAGTATCGCTTTTTAAGATGCCAAGCTTTTTCTCACCCATTCCCAGAAAACTAAAATAACATTTCTTTACTTAAACATTCTAAAAGTAAATTAGGCCTAATCTAAATTAGAACGCAGTAATTATGTAAGACAGAGGTTACACGATACGTTTCGTAGTTACCTCTATGATACATTAAGTAGTTGGCACAATATTAAAGATATTATGTTTTTAACACATCGTAAAAATACGAGTGTATGAGTGGGATAATTTAAGCGGTTTTACGCTGAAACTGTACTCATAAATACGTGGGATTCATTGAGTACGATCTTGTGTACGTAGCTTTAAAAACGGTGAGATTATTATTTCAGCTTTACTTCAAAGACAATGGCAAAAAAAATAATAATATGTCATTGTGATGTGTTTGTGAAAAATCATTGTCAGAGCATTTCCTTTTAGGAGACGGAAGAAAAGTTTATTTTTTGTTTGTTTATTTACAAAATGGCGTCGCGTCTTTAAGACTGTGAAGGTCGATTTTTCTTGAAAGTTTGATTAACGAGGATACTAAACTCGTAAATATTATTTTTTTGTGATTGATAGGACGCAAACAGTTTACGCGGAAATATGGGAAATAATAATGATTATACAATGGTTTACTTTATTTTTAAAACAGAACAGTAAACAAGATTAACAAAATACTCATGATTATCATATGAAATTTTGAAGCAGCATGATTATTTGTAAAAATTTTATTCGTAGCTCTTTCTACAACCTTAGATACTTTATTTCCCGAACCTTCAAAAGACCAAAGAAACTTTGAGTAAGGTAGACTATGCTTAAGATGATAAGTATGGCTAGAATAACACATGACTACTAAGATGGCGACTATTACAGACGGTAAGAAGAAGAGGACCCCGAATACATTTGGACAAATACAAGAAAATGTTGAGGTACTTTATTTCGCAACAGATTTTCTAAGCCCTCTTGTATAAGTCAGTGCGTGTATCACAATAGACACTTCACGCCGTTCCTGACCTTTCCGATCGAGGGTTCGCCATCGCTGCTATTGAAGTTCTTATGTTACTTATATCAGTTAATATCATCAGGAGCACGTGCTGCGGAATTTCGCTCCAAACTGCCTACATGTGTTATAATAGATGGACATGTTGCAACCGAGATTTATAACTTTTACACACATATTTTAACTGTATTCGCTGAAAGGTAAGGCAGAGAGGTACACAGGTTGTATTTTTCAAGTGGGCTTAGTTGGCAAAATCTGAAAGTATGAGGAATGGCCAAAAATACTCAAAGGAGTCTCGAGACCGAGTTTGATGAAAATTGCATCTATTGTATTTTTGAAAAATCAATATTCCTAGCCAGGATTGAACCCGTTGATTTTGGAAAAAAAAAAACACACTGTATTATACACCATGCGATAGCGTCGTTATTAAAAATCAATTTCTGTAATGACATGACGCACACAGTTACGACAGATACTCTGTTTGCGAAATGTGGGAAAAAAGAACTTTGGAAAGGGGAGGTAACCAATAATGAAGACTTTTTCCGTTCATCAACATTACGTAACATTTCCATGATGACAAAAACAAAAGAAAGTGCGCCGACAACCCACGTGAGTAAAAGTGAACAACAATAAGAGTGTGGGTCGTACAAAATAGGTTAATTTCCAGTGATTGGAATAAAATTAAAAAATAACGATGCAAAAGTTGTAAAAGAAGTATATTCTCGGCTTTTTAATTTCCCCAATTACACTGTGGCTTTAGAAAAGACGTAAAACTTCGATGAATTTCGCTCCATAATAGCCAATACTCCGATTTCTCGCGGATCTCTTCATTACTTCATCGAGTACATAAAACGGAAAAAACGTAAACAAAACATGAAAACGGGTCAACAGTTCGTTTTAACGATATTTTAACGTTTTACCATATTTTTTGCGCCTGTTACGCGAGTTTTACGGTTGTGTTCCGTAAACCGAGTTACGTGGATTCACGTCAGAGTAATTTCATTCCCCTACTGTATATTTTGGAACTTTATGTTTGTACAGACGCCCATCAAGCTACAACAATCTGTCAAATTTATTTAATCGATTTTCATCTTTATCGTTAAATAATTAGGTTCAAGGTTGATTGGGAAAATTTGACAGTTTCGGGTAGCTTTCAGTAGCTGGCGTCTGTGTACTTATGTCAAAAAAAGCTGTGATATTTTTGTACCTAGTTTTTATAATAAATGTGCTAGTTGCCAATCAATGTTTTCGTAGTTAATGTGAATGTTGGCCTTGCTAACTCTTGTCGTGCTATTTTCAGTTGATTCAATGAATTCCGATGAAATGTTGCATCGTCTCACAACAACAGAGTGTCGAGTTGAAAAGACGGAGAAAAGTAGCTTAAGGTGGAAGCGACTGGGTGGCCCGCGAAATTTAAATTTTCTTACTTTTTTTGTAATTAGCTGGTCTCTGTCAGTTTTAATGTTGAAAAAAATATGATACACATCAGTAAAACGTACGTATTTACATAATTGTAGTCATTAAAATCATCAAAATAACCCCTTTCATTTCATTTAATTCCAATGAATCAAAAGCAAAATATTTTTATTTCACATAGGCCTACATGGGCACTTATAACACGTCGACAAAAAGGTGCTCGGTTCGGGTAGGTTATTTTCTATGGAGAAGAACCGGCAAGAAACTCCATGGTTACTCTTTTAAAATCATTTGGTTTTACAATATTTCTATATTACAGCGTTAGTACTTAATTAATGAATGACCATTTCATAAAAAAGTCATTCTATGGAGTTAAATGAACTTAAACGGGTTGTATTAATAACATAAATGATTTTAACTCAGTAAAACCATATTAGTCACGGCCGCGTATCATATTTTTTTCAACATAAAAACTGACACTGACCAGCAAATTGCAAAAAACGTAAGAAAATTTGAATTTCGCGGGCCAGGTTGTCGCTTCCACCTTAACGGTGTTTTAGTAAATTAAATTAAATACGGAGAAGATTGTTTGTAAAAGTTGTCCAGTACGAAAGATGGGTCAAAAAAGCATCGAAGGCCGATTTTCTTAAATGGTTGCCCGAGTGGTCGTAACTGTGACTTCTGAGCATGGGATCTTGGGTTCGATGCTCGAGTCGGGCAAATTGTTAGTGGGTTTTCCCATCAAGAATTTTTCAGTAGCAGCCACGGAGTCTGGATTTTGGCCCGGTTGATGGCAATAGGCTCGCCCTATATTACACACTAGCTGTCCAGCGCAACTTCGTCTGCGTCACATTTTCCCCGTTTTCGGAACATTTTTCATTGCTGCTCCGCTCCTTTTGGTCGTATCGTGATGATATATAGCCTATAGCCTTCCTCAATAAATGGGCTATCTAACACTGAAATAATTTTTCAAATCGGATCTGTAGTTCCTGAGATTAGCGCGTTCAAGCAACAAACAAACAAACTCTTCAGCTTTATAATATTAGTACAGATTATATTATAATTTTAGTACAGATAACTGAAAAAAATATCGGTGCACTATTAGTTTCATCTCTGCCTAAACCCTTGGAGATAACAACCGTGATGTTATGTGATTAATAAAAAATAACAGGCAAGCAAATCTACAGCAAAAACTAGAGATCGACATACCCAGTAACCTCATATAACCTCTTGTATAACATGCCAACTCGAGGCCCCAAACAATAAGTATTACGCTATTTTATGCCCCTAATAAAACTAAAAACATTGGCAGCCAACTAAATAGGTCTTTTTTCACATAAATTATATATAAACGTTCAATGAGACATATACGAACTCTTGTAATCATGTGAAGATTTAAATATTTGACATACTTCTTGGTAGTAAATTCCACTTTCATGTAATACATAGCTTTTAAGTTTTTATTAAGGAGTTATATCATAAGGAACGCGATTTTTTTATGATGCTACATTTCTTTTTTACGATATTGTAGTCTTAAATAAAGTAGTCTGTGATCTGCTTTTATGAAGTATTGAGACTTTTCGATTGGTAATACGAGTAGGTTTATTTAATTAATTTTAGGAACTTAGAGGCTGTTACATGCATGTTTTTTTCTTTGTCTGATTATGATTTTATATGATAGGTATAGTTTAATATTTTTTATATTTTTAAGATTTATTATGTGAAGGTATGTAATTATGTGGTTAAATATAAGCTCATTACATTTAAGTATTAGTGTCTATAATGGTAGTTTTAAGATATGTGTTTTAGTGTCTTTTGACGTTGTCTTATTTTTTCTTTATTGTTGCAGCGCTGTGTTGTTCACAGTCCTTTTATTTTTTTATTCTGTTTTTTATAAGTGAAGACTTGTCATTGGCTGGCAGTCTCACCTACTATTGTTTAATCTGTTTTTTTTAGCTGTTAGTCTTCCTTAGACGATAAATAAATAAATTACAAAAAGATGGTGTGCATTATCGTATCGAATCGTACTGATAACATAACATAACATCACGCCTGTAATCCCCGTTGGGTTAGACAGAGGTGTACCTAATAGTACACCCTAATTTCGCCAGCTATGTTTTAGTCTCATGTAATAGGGGGCGAGCCTATTGTCATCAACCGGGTACAAATCCAGACTCCGAGGTTGTCTGCTGAGAAATTCCTCATGGAAAAACCCAATAACACTTCGCCCAACCCGGGAATCGAACTCGGAACCTCATGAGCCTCATGAGGCAGTTAAATCGTACTTATGTTAGAGAAACAACAAGTACCAACTTTTTTTATTTTATTTTACGAATGGTAGATCATTCAATAACACCCCCCGCTCTGGGCGGAGCGGGAGTGTCAGACTTGTACTGACTAAAACCCATCCATGTTCCTTCTTAGCCCTTTGTGTTCCAGGGCCACGGTATCTCTTTATTTATTTAACACTTCAAGCACATAGCACAGAGGCGGACTTAATTCCATAGGCATTTTCTACCAGTCAACCTTTGGGTGATGCAGAGACAAACAGTGGTAGTTGTATATCTATAAAATATTATACATTGAATACTAAACCAAACTACAAAGGATACATAAAATACTATAAAAATATATCAAAATACTATAAATATACTATAATATACTCTTCTTAATTTAACTTCTTAATTTCTCTACTATATTATATAAAATAAAATACTCTTTCGAACAGTCCCGAAGTCCAATCAAGTACCTACTTAACTAAATATTTTGTTACGATACTAGGAGATGTGGTATTCTATTAAATGTAGTGTGAGCTTTAGGGTTGCTTGCAATGCCAACCAGTCCTTACTTAACTCGGGCAGCGAGAGCACGTAGGCCTAAAGTCATTCATCTACTTACTGATAATTTGGTGGTTTTATTCTAAACCCTAACTAGTGTAACTAGTGAACACAACACGTTATGACATTAAATTAATGTTTCCCTACTTAACAACCGGACGTTGTGAAATTGATCCTGTATTATTAAAATGAACACCATTTCGAAACGTGGAAATTGCGTAAACATTTTAGGAAACCAATCAAATAGCCTTGACTGATATACTTTCCAACACGAGTCCAACTATTGTTTGGTATACATTGCGTGGTTTATTTTTAACTTTTCTAAGTACTTCTGACAAGAATACTCAATGTATAGCGTGTCGGTAAAAATAGTGTTGTAGCTATGATCATGTTCTTTTTGGATCATCCTTGGAGCTGTTCCGGTGGTCTATAGATAATCAACTTGTTTCAAGCATGTGTCTTAAGTAATTACAAGCTGATTTGGCAATAGATACTAACGTTAATAATATCCTCACACCGGCTTATGCCTCAGGGTACGACAGAGGTGTAATGTGAGTAAATGTCTATGCTCGGGGCAGTCAGTTTTGTCCGTGCGTATTTCGCGGGATATTTTATGAGTTATTTCCGTACGTATTTCGACAGAAACATGCTATTATTACATGCTTTGGCTCAAAAAAAAGTGATGGGTCTCTCTCTGAGCGGATCTTGACCGGATGCAGCTGAGTACCAGTATTTTACATGAAGCGACTGCCTATCTCTTTCCAAAACCCAGTAACTGGGTAATACGACCACTTGGTAAGACTGGATATCAGACTTTTGGCTTCTGACTACTCGTAACGACTGTCAAAGATCTAGAAAATGACAGCCATTGTAAGTCAAGTCTATTGTCATCAATCTGGCATAAATCCTGAGTCTGAGTTACTACTGAGAAATTCCTATTTCATAAGCAATTCATAGATAATACCATGATATTAAAAGCTGTGGTGATTTGGTTCAGATATTGTATGATCAGGTGAAGGTATGGACTATAGTTATGAAATTGAATATAATATACTTGTAGATTACATTTGAGCTTAGAACTAGGGTTGAGACACTAATTACATGTTATTGTAGTACCTAATGATTGCGAACATTATTAGTGGAGAAATAATATTCTCTAGGTATTATCGAGTCTTGCAGAATGTGATTCTATTACCTACAGGTTTGTGTAATGTCGTAATTGTCTATGTTACTCTCACGGTAAAAACTCGTGGCTAAATAATAACAGCCTCCCGGGTCGATCTTTAAGGTTAAGCCGTGCTTGCCGAGGCTGGTCCGTGGATGGGTGACCATAATTACATACCGAGTTTCCTCCGTGCCTCTGAAAGCACGTTAAGCCGTTGGTCCCGGCTGTCATTTGTAGATCTTTGACAGTCGTTACGAGTAGTCAGAAGCCAAAAAGTCTGACATTCAGTCTTACCAAGGGGTATCGTATTACCCAGTTACTGGGTTGTGGAGGTCAGATAGGCAGTCGCTTCATGTAAAATACTGGTACTCAGCTGCATCCGGTCAGACTGGAAGCCGACCCCAAGATAGTTTGGGAAAAGGCTAGGCAGATGATGACTCTCACGGTAAAAACTTTATTCTTGTAGGAGATTTTTACTTTGGATGGCGGAGGAAAACATCGTGAGGAAATCGGCATGCCTGAGAGATTTCTCGAAAGCATGTAAAAACAAGTCAGAGGCCCATGGGCGGCATAAAAATTCTGACACCAGGTAAGGCGATAATGAAGAAGACAACTTTGGATGGTTAAAAACAATAAAGGTTTTAATTCAAGGTTTCAGCTTTTTGTTTCTTTTGAAGTGAAACTTCTTATGCGAGTTCCAACAAGTTTAACGTTCTAATGGAGGGGGAATATTTTCTATTACCCACTAAGAGATGGCGCTATTACAAGGTTTGTGACTACGTAGTTCTACTAGGTACGCAAGATGGCGTACTAACAGTCATGCATTCGACTCTTCGGTGTGACCAGCCTTCGCTCAATTTCCATGAGTAGAATAACCTCGATAAACTTATGTAAAAAAATGTAAAACAATAAAATATTATAAAGAAACTCAATAAAATAACGAGACTGAATGCGTGACACTCGAACGCATACGTGTAGTATTACGAAGTTTCATTTCTTCCGCGCGGAGGGACTCCACGCACAATTTTTTTTTAATAATCACTCAATCAGCATTATTTTTGTGCACATTAGCGATGTGTATCAGTGTGAAGGTAAACAATAACACTTCCATCTTTGGTGCAAGAATAGCACAAAAGAAGTTGTCTTGAAGGCGCATTACTCAAGAAATACAGATCAATTTGCAGTCATATTGACGGGGTACAACTTAATGTGTTTTAAGTAACAATAATATTTATTTCAACGAAGAAAATTAAAGAAAAGAAATCTGAAGATCTGAAATTACTTATAAATCTTTTATGATAGAATGTTATGTTACTTTTTCTCGCTCAAAACTATAGGAAACTCAGAAAAAGGGAGACTAGCGAAGAAAAAGGGTAAAATGTTTCTTTGAAAAATTAAGATTTCTACGTCCCGCGTCCCTGGTTGTATAGCAACGGACTGAATAGGGCGCAGGCTTTGCAGGGATTTAAAGTCGTGATTTCTATAGAGCATGTCTTTTCCGTAAGCAGGCAGCTTTTGTTGTCATGATCCTTTCAAGATGGCTGAAACATGCTTGAGAATGTATACCAAGAATAAAGTATCATTGGAAAACACGAGGAAACTCGTTCGTCTAAAAAATTTGCTGCTCAATATCATAAAAGACATTTATCGTTTGAAGAAAAATTGTGTGAAAAACCTGAGATTTCCATAGTTTTTCCTGTTCATTCGTCAAAGTGTTATTTTATAATACAATATACTTGGATAATTCTATTCTGCAATAAATTTTGCATATAGCTAATATTTCTGAACGTGATTTTTTTGCGTTTTTGTGATTCCAGTGAACAGGGCTGTGAAAATCAATTTTGTGTAAACTCTAAACAAATTATTGGAAACAGAAAATAAACTATGACATCGTATGGTCCGCACTGGGCCAGCGTGGTGGAGGTTATCCACACTGGGCCAGCATCGTGGAGAATGGGACTCACAGAAAAACGCTCGTGCCGCACAGTAATAGGAAAATTCGCGGCTGAATGTATGTTGATACTACAGTTTTCCTATTTACAATTCCGTTGCATTCAGGGGTAGTAGCTAATACATTTGTAATTCAGATTAGTATTAGTATTGTTTTCCGCTTGACCTCGGCTACATATAGATTTCTTTACTTCCCATAGAGTTTATTCTAGCTTCCATAAGTGACGCATCTTAGGTAGTCACTTAGTCAGTCCCGCTTCCAATCTTGGTGATTAGTAAGATCTCTTTATCAAGGCATAAACTATCCTCGTTTGGGAAAGGTCTATCAGGACATCCGTCTATGTACTTCACCATTGTTTTCCACTCATCAAGGCGTTGATACGTAAATAGAGAGAAAGCCCGCGTTTAATCACTTTCGGTATAGAAACCGAGCTGGTGATCCCGAAATAATGGCATCAATAGAGTATACAACAGTTTGAAGTTAACCTGAGTAGCCAGGAGTTTGTGCACAAAAACTTTATAGTCTATTGAACCCAAAGTAAGGTCGTTGCTCTGTAATAGGCAACATTTAACAACATAAAAGCCGCTGATCTGATAGCTCGATGGTCCTGAACAAACAAAGCCTATAGAAATACATCTTGAAGGGCGTGAATTTGCTAAACAACTAGCGATTACTAGGGATGCGAAGTACAAAAACAGTTGAAAGTAGAAATACTTGGGAGCTGTGTCGATATGTCTCACGATTTCCTTTCAGATTTTTCAACAATCGTATGAATTAATGTGAAGTGGTTTTTGCTCGCAGTTTTCAATTCATTGTATCATAAGTTTTTCAATGAAAGCTTTCAACCCTGGTTAAACTGTCGTTCATAACTATGAGTTTTTTTTAATACTTTTTAATGGGCTTGCGTTTGGTAGCAACTCGCATGACGTGAAGCGATGCGATGATGCGGCTTAGGATGTAGCACGTTTGTCTGAGTTCTAGTCTAGTCTTGCTGCTAAAGGAAGCGTTGGCCAACAAGGATTGCTTATTTAATCACGCTTATAGGTTACATCGTGTTACGACTGCAATTGCACCCCATTTTGGACAGCTTATCTAACGCATTATCTACTATTACAAAACAAAATACTAACACGGACTAATACTTTCTATCAGGCTTTGCTTGGTTACATTTTCCTTCATAAGCTACTAAGGTTTACCGTTACCTAATTATATATTAAATTTGATACTTTGTTTAATACTGAAAGGCCTTAATAGCCGTATTCTAGTAGCATTATAAGGGTAGCAACCCTGCCTACTTGCTTGCCAGCTGGTCAATGACCCCAGCATTAGACCCTCGTCGATAAAACATCAAATTGATTGTTTCTATGACAACTAATCAAGTGAATTGGAAACAAAGTACTGAAGACTTTCGTGAATATTGACAATATTTCTAAATTCATGCGAAGAGAACATGAAAAGTGTAGTCTTTATTTAGAAATATTATATTTTTGGAACACGTAGCTCAGACGACACGGTGAGCGCAGTGGCTGAGCGATCGACTGCTGCGCTGCGTGTCGCGGGTTCGGTCGGAACAAATATTTGTATGGCCTACAGATAGTTGTTCCGGGTCTGGCTGTTTGTGTATGTGAGTTTTAATGTTTGTAAACGCACCCACGATACACGAGAAATTCCTAGCGTGGCGCCAGGTACTTAAAAAAAAAGAAAAAACCGTGATAAATTCCTCGGCTTATTTATTTATTAGCTTATGCCCGCGGCTTCACCCGCGTAGACTTCGGTAATTGGTCCACGGGATCGTGCTACCGGCCATAAAAATAATTATATGTGTTAATCTAAATTATATTCTATCTGTGTGATCCAAATTTCATCCAAATCAGTTCAGCAGTTTTTGCGTGAAAGAATATCCATACATCCACACATCCATACATGAGAATGTATATCCTCATTTATTATAATATTAGTGGGATGAAAGAGATATTTTGCTCTAAGAATCCTGTTTCTTGCAACATAAAAAAAACTTTCGCTACGGAAAAATTATATTGGCATCCATTACACCCAGTAAAGAGATGAGGAATGTTAGACATTTTTCCTATGGAAAACCCGCTTCCACACAGCCCGTTCCAAATAACATTTGTCATAAAATTACTACATCTGCACATTATTAGGATATTCTTGGAGATTACAAAAAACTACGGAGCAGTTTTTTATGTGTACACCCAGCGCCACATCAATCTATAAATTTCCAGTATAACATGGCCCAGCTTTGTATACATTTATCGAAGAATGAAAGATCCACATAAACTGGTTCTGCATAGCTTGATTAGTCGTCGTGCGTACCGCAATAGGCACTTGGCAAGGGATTTTAACGAGAATAAATGTCTGGGTTTTTAGTGTAATAGTATTATTTATGGCTAATATATTTTTTTGTTGCAATTTTTTTACGAATTAAGTGGGTATTTGGTTCCAGTAAAGAGTTTCTTGGAAAAACACTTTTCATTCAAGATTGGAATGTGAAGAAAACGTGATGCATAGCATGTAGATTTTGTCGTATTTAAAGTGAATCAAATGTGTTTTATAAAATGTATAGTTCCCTTGAAATTTCCTTTTTTACAACTTCTGTGTTTTTTACGTATTACCTGTCGAAAGAAATATTTTAACTAGAAACCTTTTGATTCAAATCTAGAAGGATTAGAATCGGATTCCTCCGACAGAATACAACAGTTCCTCAGCAACAACACCATAAAACAATGACGCAAATAATCCAATTTGAAAGAGCAATTAAAACAAAGGCATATTAATTGTGACGTATTCTTTATCAACCAATGTCAAAAATATCGTGAAATCGGTGACGACATCCACGTTTTTATTTTTTTCCTTCTTGTATATTGGCACCTTGTTTTTATATAGGTATATTTATGTAATCTGTGTCATTAATTGTGCTTCTGTGTGTTGTGCTATGTCTTTTGTGTGCACTGAATAAATGATTTATCTATCTATCTATCCAGGTTCTGTCGTAAATGATTACGACAGAACCTGTATGACGTCAACGCCGAAATATGAATTTCGGCGTTATTTTCTTGACGTTGAGATGTAAAATTGATTGTGTACAGGTTGAAAGTTGAGCTGTTAATTATTATATGATCAAGGATTTTACTTACGAATTATTGTTGGTGTAAATGTGGCGCATTGAATAAGTTGACACTGGAAAATGGTTGTAGTTATTTTTGATTAATAAGGCAAGGAAATAAATCGACACAAACTAAATATTGTTTTATTAGACTAATTGATTGTTTAAAATAACTAAATACTGTAAAAGAAAAAGAGCGGTCTCCCTGTGAACAACAATTTCGAAAAGCTTGATCCTATTGTCTTGCAAAACACGTGAATAAAGTCCCCTAGAACATCGATATTATTATAAGCACACGAATAAAGACCTCCCAGTTCAACTATCTACCTATGTACTAGTCAGTCTCTACCTTAGCGCAATACCTACGTATATAAAGCTAATTATCAATGAATTATGCATAACACAGACACGAGGGACCGTGCAAGGCGCTGACGACTTTCTAAACAATGCCTTCTATTAATAAAAGAGACGCGCTATTTCGACGCGACGTTATTTTTAGGCACACGCTGAAAATTACAGCAATGTATGGAGCTATGTGTTTATTGATGTCTGGTATCAGGTGATTGAGGCTATGTTTAGCGATTATTCTTTGTAATTAAGAGGGCCAGACTAGTGGCTAAGTTCTGGGCCGACACAATTTAGATTGCCATCGACACGGTAAGAAGAAAAAGTGCAAGGGATAGGTACATGTGTTCTTTAATTTTTTATGAACACCTGTATGTTATTCATAATAAACTAATAATAAGTAACTCAAAGAAGAGATAAAAGTCTGTATTACGAGATAAAAAGCTTAAAAATGTGAATGAATTAAGTACAATTTCGTTTCGCAAACGGTTAATGCAAATGGATTTGTCAGAAAACAGCGTGACTTTCCGCGACTTCACATTCTCAATTCAAAAACCAAATTGTGATCGTCAATAACTAACGGTAAAACACGGAAACAAATTATTATTTTAAATATTTTCAGGCTATCTGAAGATTTGGCGGAACATCGGCATAAAATACCAAAAAGTTGGTTTTTTAAAATTCGAATCAATTTGTGATACCTTTTTTTTCAGATAAAAGACTAAGCGAATCGGAAATACAATGTTCCGTTCTACCTGTAAGGTATATGATTTTAAATATAGGACGACTTTTAAATACCTAAATGGTAAAATGTGGGTGACCTTATTAGGTACACCTGCTACACCCTTCGTGGATTACAGGCGTGATTTTATGTTATGACTTTTTAAATCTATTATAGCTCTTAACCTCAAGTGACTGTCTCTTTAAATAGCTCAATAAATTATTTCTAATGGATTGAGTAAATAAAGCCTGACTTAAGTGAATATAGCATCCCTTAATGCATATCAAGTGTCAAGTCTTATGTAACAATTCAATTACTCTGATACGAGCTTATTTGTTCTATTACTAGAACACGTGGTAAACGTGCTTACATAGAGTGCACCCCAACACCCCCTGCCCCCTTGTCGCCAACCACCCCTGCTATGACGTCATAACACACCCCTATTGTGTGCACTATTATCTACAGTTGTCTTTTGTTTCTGTCGCAGAATGTTCTTACTTCTTGGCAAGAATTGTAGCTAACTTTGCAAAATAGTTACCACATAGAAAATAACTTTATTAAATCTATAAATAGTACCGGCGAATGTCCCAAGGGAAAATTCCCGAACAAAAATACCGAAGAATACCCTTAAATGTATTTACCGGTTGCTAAGTAAATAATAAGAAAACTTGGCTGCCAACAACGGGCCTATTCATTTTCCGAATTTCCCGAGCAAAATGGTTGCAGCCCCTGGAAACAGACAGGTAACAAGGTTAATTTGGAATGAGGCTGGCTCGACTATTTATAGAAAGGCCCAGCTATTTTGATGCTTTTTAAAAATGTAAGACGTCTGAGGGGCATTCTACAACCAAACATAGTCTATCCTCTAGGTTTCTTACAAGTAAGGTAATTCTTAATACTCGACTAGTTTCCTGAGTCAGAATTTGTAAGGCACTACTTTTCTGAGAATTTTTTTGAAGAAACTCGGGGACAGACCAAGTATAGAAGGTATTAACTTTGGCTTTCCTCTAAGTTTCTACAAGTTTATTATCTCAAAAAACGTGTCATGTTTCCTTCCTGTGTCAGAATTCCCCAGGAATTATCCAAGTGTCTACTTTTCTGAGAAAATTGTTTTAGGATCTTTTTTGTCGAGCTAAGTAGCTATTGTTGTGGACAAAGGTTGGGCCACTTTGTCACGATCGAGCCAAGTTTACTTCAAAGATTACAAAATTATGATTCATCATCATTCTAAGCTTTTTTTGAGTAAATTGAGTCAGCATATTGTCTGTTATAATATGACTGCCTCACAATAAAATGTTTTGTCCTTACAACAGACGTCCTGAATCAAAAAAAAATATAAAATACTGCGGTCAAAATATTGATAAGTCATAGGAAAAAATCGAAGGCGAACTAGCCATCGCTATGCGTTTTGAATATGTTATTGCAATTTGTCTATGCATGGCACTGATGGCGGGAAAAAGTAACAGGCATAAACACACATACATTCTAAGATGACGTGGCTACCATGGATTATAATTTGAGGAAAATATAAGTGCTACTTAAAAAGAATAGAAGAATATTTTTTACCGTAAAAGATTCATATACCTACTTTACTCGGAATTAGCGTTGCCATCTTGTGTTTCAATAAAATTTCACATTTATGTTTAATAATAGCGTCCTCCTGATAATTTAATTAAAGCTACAAAAGAACCATGCATCATTTGAAAAGTTCTTTTTTCAAAACGGCAAGATGCCCGCCCCTTTTTTTAGCCATAAAGTATGACCATATTCGAAATTAGATCGAATTCAGACGGGTCAATAAAAGACGACCTTTTAATAACAATAAAAAGTTTCGTGCAAAAGAAAATCAATTGTTTGTTGCGTGACCCAGCGGTATCACGCCGGTTTTCACGCTTTGTCGGCGGACGACATTCTCGTCGCCCTTGACATTTTAGTAGGGATATTAGTTTCTGCGTTAATAGGAGAAGTGTATATTAGTTTTAAAGTAATGTTCGTACTATTATATCACACTGGTTTTATAAACCATATGAAGTTTCACAAAATACCGAAGTTGTTAATGAAAGTTTCGTGGGATAATCATTTTCAAGGCGGTCGGTTGTTACAACGATATTGATAAACTTATAACTTAATACTTCTTCGATCATCGAAGTAATACTTAGTTACCTATCTGTAATGTCACCAGTTCGTATTTCTTTATTGTGAGGCATACTGCATGACCTCATCTTAACTCGGTGTTTAATTTCCAAAGAAGAAATGGGAAAAATCTTCGCAATTTAGCTCATAATTTTCTTTCTTTGCCTATTATGTATTTCTATCAGTTTATCATAAAAATATCACAATTCATTATAGGACACAATGGCGTTCAAAAGGCCTTATAATGGTCTGATTGAAATTAATTACTTTTGCCAAAGAAGAAAAAAAAATCTTTGACAATGACATCTGATTTTCCCGCCACGATCATGTCTATTTCCCGGCCATTTTATGCAAAGTAGGGAACGGTGTCTGTCAATGCCACGGCTTAATTAGCACAAGTGCCGGTCGATATACCACCGAGTCGAAAATAGCAACACTTTTCATTTATGCCCAGCTGTGGGAGTTCCTTATGATGGCTAGCGTCGATTGATGGCCATTTCATTGTTTATTGTGGTGATTAAGTCACGAATAGATTTATTGGCGTTTTTGTAGCTGTTTTGCAAATTGGAAACGTCTAGAACGTTCTTTGTGATTAAAGATTAAAGAAAGGTGTTCCCTGTTTTAACACAAAGGGCTGAAGAGCGATCTCTGAAGAAACTGGGGTAGACTGTTGGCAAAATGTCAAGGATTGTGTAAGGGCAAACTTTTAGGTAGGTACTCGAAAGAAGACATCTTCATATAAAAAATTTGCTTGAGTGTGTTTATTTCCGCACTAATCGAAGAAGTCGATGAATGGACTTCATATTTTTACGAAATGTGGCAGGGTTTAATAGCTGGTAACATCAAATCCTGAAATATTTATCTACACTTAAACTGTAATTTTCCCCAAAAGCTTCGAAAAAATCAATAAACTGGTTTCAAAACCGCCATTAGACCCCCATGACGTGTTCCATAGACAAATATTGACATCGGAACTATTCCGGTAATTATATACCTAACGCAGTTACGATATTATGTTACTAATTTGTTTCGGAAACGTTCTAAATATAGAAATATAGCCCTTATTTATCCTATTACTTAAGTATGGAGGGAAAGCGGAAATAAACGGAGTAATTAAATTGGCGTGCCTTGAGAAAAGGGTAAGGTATACAAAAAAGAGTTCGATTTGAAGAACCTACATAGTCTACTATAAAGGCTGTAAAACACGTCTTAACGAAGCCGAAAGGCACTGGTTCTCCCTGTCATTGCGATCATTTTTTTGTTCTACACCATACCTGGGAACCTTCTGGTTACGGAGATATTAGGGGTCAAAATTCCAACTTTTTGACAAGTATTTTTTAAAATACAAGTTTTTAATGTAAGATTTTTATTTCAAACACCTCCACGACCCCCGTACTATTTAATCCGTCCATCAGCACAATGTTTTGAGTGCGTCACATTGAGTTATACCACAAAACATGATTATACACCCCCCAAAAAAAGTCGTTTCCCAGCAATAATTTTTGCGTAAAGTTACTTAGTTTCATGTACAGAATGCTTGGTTGACGGCTTCGTGATGAGGTGATTTACACGGTGTATTGTGTATTATTAAAGAGTTACTTTACTTTAAAAACTGACCTGTGTACGTTTAAAAGATTTCTTTAATACATAAGCCTTACAAACAGCTAAGACTTTAAATAATGTTACAAAAATTGTGTTTATGCGTAACCACAAGCTACATAAAACAATGGATTACTAGCACAATATTGTAACGGGAATCCTAGATACAAAGTCGTAAATTATGTTATAGACACTTTGGAAACTTACGCAAAAACTCTAATTTTACGGTTTTGCGGTAACCCACCGACTAACAATATAGGGCAACTGTATTAGAATCGCGTAAAAATATGTTACGTTGCGGTTCGCGATTTATTTCATAGAAAATCATTAACACAATATAACTATTTTTAACTTCGGCTTATTCTTCGCTTAGTAGGCCAAGTGATTCATGATCTAAATTAAATGATTTTTTTGGCCATTCTTTTGTAAAAATAACAAGACTAAGAGATTATTTGCATCGTATTGTAAAAAGGATGTGAGTGTTATTCTAAGCTTTCATTCTAATCAGGAAGCAAATCTAAATCAACAAGAATTAATTATTTTCTTTTGATTGCCGGTCCGGTTCAATTGGTTTTCGTCAACAACTACTGAACTAATTATGTATCCTGAATTCTCGGCAAACAATACTCATCTGTAAATGTTGTAAAGAGATTCCGAAGAATTCGGATGAGTGTAAAAGCCGCCTCTCCATTCAAAGCAGTCTTACTAAGGGGTATCGTATTACCCAGTTACTGGGTTGTGGAGGTCAGTTCGGCAGTCGCTTCATGTAAAATACTGGTACTCAGCTGCATCCGCTTAGACTGGAAGTCGACCCCAAGATAGTTTGGGAAAACGCTAGGCAGATGATAATGATGAAACAGTTTGCTCAAAAACTTACTGTAAGCTTGTTAAATACTCATCAAGTTATTACTGATACTGACTGACAGTTGTTCACGGCCTCGTTGGTTTAGTACGCAAGCGCGCTGCTGAGCATGAGGTCTTGGGTTCGATTCCCGGGTCGGGCAAAGTGTTATTGGGTTTTTCCATTAGGACCTTCTCAGTTAGGAACTCCTCTGCCTTTCCCTTGAGGGATTATAGGCGTTATGTTATGTGTAAGATATTACTTGAAGGTCATCTCCCACCTGGTACAGACAATACTCCAGCTTTATTAACGGATGTCTGAACGCCAGCCGACCAAAATCGATTTGTTTAGACTACGGCCCTTTCAGCTGACCTTTGCCGAAACATCAAACGAGGTCCTAACACGAGGAATGTTGGGACAGCGTCCGAGCTATAAAGGTTTTTACGGTACGGTAAAGGTACTTGGGAAGCGAGCCTACAAAGGTCGAGAATGTCAGAGATTCGGCCACTAGTGCCGCGTTTCCCTGCAAGGGTTTCTGGTTTAACCCAATGCAAAAAGAAGCTGTGATTATATCTTAGTCATAAGTTGACCTAGATCTAAGCAGTTGGTCCCGGCTGTCATTTGTCGATCTTTGACAGTCGTTACAGGTAGTCAAGTGGCCCGAAAGTCTGACAACCAGTCATACCAAGGAGTATCGTATTACCTAGTTAGTTAACTGGGCTGTGTTGGTTAGGTACACAGTCGCTCCATTTTAATTACTGGAATTCAGATGCATGCGGTTAGACTGAAAGCCGACCCCAATAAAGTTGGGAGAAGGCTAGGCAGATGAAGATGATGAATTGGACCTAGATCTTTGGAGAGCGCTAAATGCGATACCCAGATTGTCTTTCTTTGGTCACCACGCCCCCTTTAGTTGGTGATCGATTAGTCAAGACTTGTAAATGAGGTGACACCAAATCTTGACAAGTTCGGGACACGTGGGGAATTTCAGGAATTGTTATGACGATGGAAAGTATACGCAAGTGAGATTGAGTCATATGCTGGGAAACGAAAGAAACGTATTTTGAACGTAACCTACTTTAATCGATTCCGAAACTGAATAGTTAGTATTTTTTTAACATGTAATTAATTAAACGTTAAATAACCATTTGTAACGTTCAGATGTAATTTCTAGGTTTTAGTAGTGGGTTGGCCGGGACTATCAAGATGGCGTCGGTAACTAGGTAATTGTTTGGCGCCTACACCCATAGCCAGTGCACGAAATTGGTAAGTGTTCTGCATTACCTGCTTCCTCTCACAAAGAAGAAGGAAAGAGGGATCAGATTATACAGCCAAGCTTCATGTTCCAATTAATCGTCTTTTGTTTTACTTAGTTCTAAGTCACTAAATTGAGGTCAAACATGAGATAAATTAAAAACATTTCACGTTTGTTTACTTTATTTTCCTGCAAGGATCCTGGCATGATTCATCACACAAACGTAACCGATCCTGTAACTGCGCAATAATATGAATCACCTGAGCTTCACCACATTAAAAATGTCTGGCTCACACTAAAAAACAACGATTGTTCTTATAACTAGACCACTACAGTTAGGGATGCTACGTTGTTAATTGTTATGTTGGCACATTCCGCGACATTTGTTGAACAACAAAGCCGAATCGAAGCAATAACTAGACATATTTGGCTTGTGCGGATCGGCAAACTCCGTTCGGCTCTTTCACGTTCTGGTCGTTTCACCTAAGCGGAGCGGCTTTTTCTCGAAGGAGTATGTGTATAATATTCGATGTTTCACGGAAATGGGAAGTATGGCAGAAGAAAGGGGAGAGCCTTACTCAGCTGTAGATTCTTAGCTAAAATAATGATGATTGGATTTTACCGTTAATCATCATTAGCCTATAATGTTCCCACTGCTGGAACACAGGCCTCCTCTCCTACGAGAGGGAGTGGGCTGTAATCCACCACGCGGGTCCACTGCGAGTTGGTAGATGTCACATGTCTTCGAATTTTTGGTTCTAGGACATGCTGGTTTCCTCACAATGTTTCCCTTCACCGTTTTTTGAGAGCAGCGATGATGAAATAAATTACACAAAGTAATGCGCCTGCCTGGGTTCGAACCCACGGCTTACTGCTCGTAAGTCGGGGCTGCCGTATTTTACCGTTATCCGAACATAATATTTGTAGCACCCCTAGTATCGTCTATTACGTTTAGTAAACAAACCGATACTTAGATAATAGTTAATCTCTTTCTAAATTGAATAATCACTGGAAGTTTCAGAGAAAGTGCGAGATAAATGGTCGGCTGACAGAAGTATGCCGTGGTCTGGAAAGACATCGAGAGGATCTTAATGAATGTCAAACTGTTGTGGCATTTTGTGGATGTGGCCTAAATGCAGGTCAACAAACGTCGCGTAAAAAACAATTATTGCGTGGTTTAGCTGTCTTCTTATTGGGTAATGATTACTCATTGGGTTGGAATGTGAGGAAAACATATTTTTGGTATTTTTTAACGGTTTTCCTCGCTCGCTTTTCTTGGTTTAGGGAGGGAATGACCTGATTTTTTGTGCAGAATCAAGTTACTTCATGGTTGCTGAACTGTTTTAACCAAGCAATTTGTATGTAATTAATTAAATGCAGCTTCATAGCTTTCCGATTTCTATACCTCTTATAGCCACTAATTAAGCAAGTACATACTTATTTAACTTTACGACTCCTCAAGCATTATGATGGTGAAGGCACGTTCTTAGTGGCTTATGTTTCATTATTAAAATGCCAAATTAGGAACCAAAAAACGGACAAACTCTAAATAAACCACAGAAAATGAACGAAAATAGAGAAGCAATTACTTAATAGTTTTCAGATTTTCAGAATTATAATAAAAGAAAAGCTTGTATCTATTATACACTATGTTCCAATGAAATTCCGTTGAAAAATGTTACATATTGCAGAAGTGTGTGTAACAACAGACATTATTCGCAATGTACCCGTCAAACGATACGGCTGTTCCTGTCACTCATACATATACTATATGTCTACACATTTATAAACGATTTACGATACAGAGAACCCAGTTTCCGTTCCATGCAATTTATTTTAATTTAACACGACTATTACATGATAAACTTGTTACATGAAAAAACAATTTATGAATGGAGTTCATGAATACCGGAAGCTATGCGAAAATCCCGATTTTTTGGTTGACATCGTTAGTGAGGGAATTTTCTGAAAAGCACTTGTTTTCAAGTAACATATTCTAGTTTGGATTCATCAATATTTTCCTGTCCTTATCCCAATTTATTTGGGGTCGTCCCAGTCTTCTTCCATACTTCTTTATTACTCGTTATTACAGCAGTCACCTTCTTTCTGGTCATAATTATCATCTTTAACATAGGCCATCCGTCGTTTCTTTGGTCTTCCTCTACTCTTATGGCCACCCACAATCATACTTAAAACTATTCTAGTTTTGTTTATATAACGATAATGGAGTGTGAGATAACAATACACGAACCAATCCTTAGACAAAGATATTTCTAAGTTATTTTCCTGTTCCCAATTCCATGGAAACCAAAATACAGACCCAAGGTATGCAGTAAACACCGCCATTGCCAAATATCTCGAATATACTTTCGCTATTATTGTTTACCGATTCTAACCACAGATGAGTTATCGATAATCGATACAGATCTAATTGACCGATTAATCGTTAAACGTATGTAGGCCAGTCACAGTAACTGTTTACGTATTATGTTCCTCACAATTACGCGTTTATAAAAAGAGCTTTATTACGCAAATAATAAAGTCGATAATTTTGTTAATGGGATAGCTGAAGGCCTGATTTATTTATGGGGTGCTTAATTTCAGTGTGCTTAGCTAATGAGTGAAATACGAGCGCCATTTTGATGCGTTCCGTTTGCCAAATGTCTGTCGGCGTTAAGTATTTACTTAGGCTTTCCGAAGGCACGAAAGGAATACGAGTGCTAGAGATAATTTACGATTTGTGTCGAAATCGCCGTGCTTACCACATGCTGATATAATATTATTCTTACCGCTACTCTATTATTTGCTTTCGAAGAAGTTTCTATTCGGTAGTCTATGATTTGTTTAAGTACGGTATTATGCGGTGGAAATCCGTGAAGCTCGAATGATTACTTGCAGGCTAGTGATGTACCCGTGTGTAAGTGTAACAGTAGTGCTGTTATTAAGGTTGCGCTTGCGACACTGTACTACACGTCGTTTAGAACAAATAGTCGCGCACCATTAAGTCACCCATTTACCTAGATGACTGTTACAGCTCGCGTGGGAACGGCCAGCTAAATTAATTTATGTTTTTCTTTAATTTCTGGACCGCAGTAGAGTTTGACTGATTTAAAAAGTATTTTTATAATTGCACACGAAATTACAAGTATTCAGTCCGCGGAGTTTACCTACATTCTAAATGTTTCATGCAGCTTAGATATTTGTAGCTACCTACAAAACATATTTTTCCTCATGTTTATTTACATCCTTTTACGCCTCATAAGTTTCTATCCACACTCCAAAAAAAAACGTCTATAATAAGATTATTTATCACGATCGAAATGAAAAATCATTTCGTCGAGCATTACTCCTCAAAGCTCATACGAGCCTTTTCAAATTCAACAAAGGAGGCATCTAAAAATAGCCAAGAGAAGAAAAATAACATAAGTACCTGTTTCTAGTTACTCCACGTTATATAATATATTTCGAAGAAATTTAGGACGGGAGAAACTGAGGTTTCCCAGATCATTTCACTGTTCGCGAACCCAATTTTGGGAGATTAAGCGATCACTCAGATCCTCTGATATATTGAACGTTTCTAGGACAAACCCTGGAGATTAGTACAACCCAAATAGCTTTAGTAGTTTCGTAATTATTTTCTATTCCCGAATTATTTATCGCTGGGCGTTGACGGCGCCATCTTGTTCGGGAGCTGACGACCTAACATTGGCATTCAGTCTCGTGTTTTCATTGTTATGAGGTGAACTCTTATGTAATTTGTATGGGTCAAGTTCATTCGTGATGCAATACACGGGTCGCCTTTGAGTCAACAAAATATGAGTAAAATTAGATGTCGACCTTCAAGAAATTCTTATGAAGAAAGCCCTTTGAAATTGAGCAATGAAAACATCGGCACGTTATTAATTCTGTCCTCGTCAATTTCAGATTTAGGTCAATCCTGTGCCAATATTATTTCTATTTAACCTAAGCACACTGAATCCAAAATGGAAATGTCAACTCCGAATTAAAATGTAAAATAAAGCCCAAGTTTAGAACTAGGTCAACTGGCTGCGAACTTCCGAAAGCTCGAAAGCTTTTACGTTGTCTTCGAATAAGGGATGCAGAATTTATTACTGTTTGTCAGATGTTTGGCAGTAAACTTCCTGCCCTTTCGGCTTGAAGGGACGAGTGATTTAAACGCGTGGTTAGCGCTTACAAATTGGCAACCTTCATGCTCATGGAAAAATGAGGACGATTTTTCATTGAGGCCTAAAATGGCAAAGACACTCCCTATTTGCGCACTCTTTAAGAACAATTTTATTGGAATATCAATAAGGTAAAAGCAGTATAAAAGCGTAATAACATGCAGTGACAATATCCATAGTGAAATATATTGAGTCAGATGGATTGAGCATATTCAGTATGAACTTAATAAATTGCGTACAAATGATTGAAGTGCAGCCATCGGGCGCGTTCCACTTGCTCAACTTATTACACAAAGTTATAACACGTCGGCCTTATCACTCTAAACAGTCCTTGTGTTGCAACTGAGGCATCTGAAGTATTTTAAAAGCGCAATCGTGTTTCGTGTACGCCGACGCTCCTCGCTACGCGTCAGCCTATTGTTTTAACATCCCACTATTAAACCGATAAGCTCATCGAAATAACGAGAGCGACACAATACAATTCCAATCATAATTATGTTCGGAGCTTGTTAATTTAAAAGAAGTGTGATTTTTGATAGATAAAGTGTCGATTACCCTGTGATGGCAGCACTATTGTTTTTGGGCAGTTGTGGGCTCTGTCCTCACCCTATAAGGAACCGCTCCGTCGCCACACACGTCGTTCGATTACGCAAATTCGAGACAACGTGCCCTCAAATTAAGCTCTTGCCGCCGACAACAGGATTTAACGACCTGTCTCAACGCCGTAGGAAGTGATTATTGTTTATTCTTATAATTGGCTTGCCAGGAAGTCGGAACCAGCTGCGGCGGCGTCTTGGATCAGGAGGCGCACCTCACATGCGCATGTAAATAAAGCAATTTGACCAATGACAGCTAATTGAGCAACACCGTCTGAGGCTGAAATATGGCCAATACACGTCAGCACCCTGTCCACACACGAGTTACAGCTGATTACGCTTAATTCGGCAATTATTGATACGTAATTAACGATACGGCGACATAAATACTGGATATTGTTAATTAAACTCGTTGCTGTTCGGTGAACCGAACGTGGTTAGAAAGTAAAACCTTAAGACGTAGGTGTTACATAGTTCCGCGAACCCTAAAGGTCAAAGTCCTTGATGTGTCGAGAATCGAGTATAAACACAAATAGACCCAGTTTCTGATGTCCTGAGTCCTGATGTTTGTTGTCAATAAAAGGTCCCAATTGACTATTGCTTTTCACTTGTTTCATCTTTGGGTTCGACGCCCTCTTAAGGGGTTGTCAGTTTTCTGTCGACAGGGAATGAATGACGCCTACGATCGCCGTTAAAGAGCATTATTCATGCGTTTCAACAACAAATCAAGCGTGTTGTGTTGTGGCGCTTGGCGAAGGTCGGCCATGTTTATAAATAACTACTCGTCCTGCTAGGAGCACTTGACTCGGGGCCCGACAAGCACGGGACACTTATACGCTACTGCATACACGGGACACTTATATGCTACTTCCTTAGATGCTAGTCTAGTAGTAATTAAAAGATGGAATGTGGCAAAATCCCTGCGAACATTTAACTCGAAGTTGTGAGAAAAAATTTGCAATTGGGACTATAAATAAGAAAAGAAAAAGTTCGTTGCGATCATTGCATCGTCTAAACTTAACAGCAAATCTCATATGGAGATCTCGAATTCATTAATACAATCTCCATGGCGAAAATTCTGCAAACAACTGCTGCACAAGAAATGGAGATCTCCAATTCGTTAAAACAATCTCCATGGCGTAAATACACCCAAAAAAAAACATATTATGACAACAAGCTCGAAATACAAATCCCCTTTTCTTTACCCTGCCAGTATTCTTCCATTTTCCAAGAAGTCACTACATACAGAAATAACACGTTTATATTATTGTATTAATATTCCAAGCACCGTTGTTCTCAACTGTACATTATGTCATACCACAAAGATACTCTGTGTGCAGTATTTCTATTTTAAAAGCCGCCATTTGTAAATCTCAAGTACCTCAATTACGGTTTATTTTAAACGTGTTTATTTGTGCATTTCATTGGGACAATGGCGTGCAATTATAACAAAAGATGTTTATTTTTGGTGAGGTCGGATACCTACGCCAAAATTCCTTACACCTGATGGTGTGGCATATTCGTGTATGTACGCAGGCAGGCTTGGCTAATAACAGGATACACTTAAGGTGAAAAACTTGCAAAATATTGTCTACTCCAGATTGAGCGAATTTCAAGATATGAGAATGTTTAAGCTAAGCTTTATCAAGGATACCAATACCAAAGCAGTAAGTTAATTATCAATAAAACGTAAGGTATAGAATTTCAGAGTGCACCAACATAAAAATAACTTCAACGTTCATGTTTCTAAAATAAACTTTTTCATGCTCAAGCGCCAGCATTTAATTTAGATCGTAAATTTTATTATTACGATACATACTCATATTTCCTACGTAGTTAAATGCCTCTACGAACTTTTAACCCATCACGATTGTATAAATTTAACATATTACCTTAAACAAGTACATATGAATGCGTTAGGAAACAATAAACGGTAACCCTGGCTTGAAACAATAGGGTGACACCTGCCCAGCAATGACCCGATGCCATTCAAACGGCGCCCGCGCATACAACGCCTTTTTGAGATTATCCAAGAAGATCATGATTGAACGCATTCATGTCTAATCTTAAACACCCACTGAAAATCCTCTTCCGTTCAAACAATAAAATAAAACAATGCCATGAAATGTATCTTGTTTTCTTAAGCAGTGATATGTTAAAAGCATTAAAGTTTAAGATTACAAGCAAAAGTGGCTCGGAATTTGAGAAATGAGACTTGGGAGACAATGGCAATTATTGTGCTTACACCGTAATTTTACACTGCTGAATTAATGTTTTATTAACTTCCTGCTCCGGTGTGTCATAATTCGTTGAATAAAGACCTTTGTTAATTTCTGAAACACGTTTTTCACGACTCGAAAAACAACCTTACTACATATATATTTTTTTGTCAAGTTCCTAACCGACTCATACAAAGAAGTGTTTAATTGATCCGCAGAACACAGAAGCTCAATCCATCAAATATCAAAGGTGTTCAATTACACAGTCGCTTATAATTTATCGGCTTGTAGGTCGTTTATCGTGTAATCGGATGCGCGGGCGCAGGATCGCGAATTGCGTCCCCCTATCGATCATTGATTGCGTGTGTGCGATCCATTACGTGTCTCTACGATTAAGTTTAGATTCCCATCCCATTATTTTAGCGTGCATGTCTGATGATCTGTCATTTGTCTATGGAGTAGTGGTGTAAAGACGTCAAAGCTTCTTTGAAAAACACTGAATGCTGTGATTTTTTTCTATCTTACGTGTTTTGAACTTCGAAAAATCGTGAAAATCGACGCAGGTTTTCGGAAACCTCCAAAACGTAGCGTGTAGTTTGTAAAGTTACAAATTAAGAACATTACAACGCTAGTGTTTATGAATTAAAGTTACTCAACACATGTCTATGGAAAATAGACATGCTAGTAATTCTAAGCCTAGGCCCAATAAAAAATAGCCATCCGACTAGCATGTAATGCTTACTCGTGCGAGGCGAAAAAGGATTTATGCTTCATATAACTCACAGCTCAAGCGATAAACTATTTTTAATCCTTAAATAGCCTAAACTAGTCTGTCAGCTGTCTATAATCGAATAACGCATTACCATAATGAAAAATACTTGAGAGTCCGCCAAAACATTGCAATAAATAAGGGGATATCGATAGCAATTTTCATATATTAATCCAGACGTGTTAAGAATATGCCTGAGGGTGCGTACGTGACTGTACCTGACCTTGAGGTGGCTTGTTAATGTTGTAAGTTGTTTGGAACCATTTTTAGATTTTGATAACGGCTTACAATCGTTGGAACTATGCCTTAGAAAAATGGCCCAATTCGGGAACGAATTAAGACACTTCCACGCTTCGATCTTTCAAAATTTCACACGCCTCTTTTAAATAGCTTTTCTACTTGTCATCATCTGCCTAGCCTTTTCCCAAACTATCTTGGGTTCGGCTTCCAGTCTTACCGGATGCAGCTGAGTACCAGTATTTTACATGAAGCGATTATTTATTTAATAAAACTTTATGCACAAGTATAAAAACACTGGACAAAGGCGGACTTAATGCCTTAGGGATTTTCTACCAGTCTACCTTAGGGTGATGCAGAGAGAAAACATAGTAGGTGCAGCATAACAAATGGTAAGATTATCTGACCTCAACAACCCAGCAACTGGGTAATACCCCGTGGTAAGACTGGATTTTAGACTTTTGGCTTCTGACTAGGTACTCGTAATGACTGTCAAAGATCTACAAATGACAGCCGGGACCAACAGCTTTCCGAGGCATGGAGGAAACTTGGTATGTAATTATGGTCACCTAACCACGGACCAAGCACGGCTTAAGCTTAAAGATCGACCCGTGCGGCTGTTATTATTTAGCCACAAGCTCCTCAAATAGTTTCTCTACTTGTAATAATAATTCAATCATGTAGTACACATAGATCAACTTAACCAAATCAACATATGAATATTACATGACAGCTGAATTTACTGTCAAAACGGCAACGTCGAACGTCTTAAAGTATTTTGCGTAAATAATGGTTGCAATAGTTTTCATGGGTATCCTCTTGTTTCACATTAGCATTCTTCCTCGAGGCGAGGGCATTTATCCAGGGCAGGACGGGCAACACTGTTGTGGGAGGCAACAAGCCTTCTCGATTTATGGAACTATACGTTATTGTTAATAGGAGGACTTATTCTGTTGTGGGGTAATTGAAACACATTATTTTAGGTGTTTGATTGAACTTTTAAAGATTTTTGAAACTAAAACACTAATACAGTCAAAACGAAATTGTGTGTTCAGAAATAACTATAGTGAAGAATAGACTGCTTCAGTTCCCAAAGCAACACATACGGCCTTTTAGGTAGAACATAATACCTGCCTTAGTAAGTTATAGCACTGCTTTTTCAATACAAGATGAGTCGTCAAAATAATCTGCCTGAGCTTCGGTGAGCTGCGGAAAATCTTGTAAATTTTCTTGAACTTCATATAATCGAACTGGTGGCGTACCATGACGTCTAAAACATTATTGTTCCATTCTTATTCCAGAGTGAAATAGAGACGGAGCTATACAGGTCGTCTAGCTCCATCTCTTTCCCACTCTGGAATAGGAATGGAAAAATAATGTTTTAAGCGTCATAGTAACCCCCCAGGTCACTGATAGTCCTCTTGACATTTTTCCTATTATAATATCTTGTTTAACATCTTAGCTTTTTGTCCTTAGGATTAAACGCCTATCAGAAAAACACGATCATATATCTTTACAAATAAATAAAATTGAAGTGTTTACTTCATGCATATGAATGTATAGCCGGTACATATACCATTTTTTTTTTACGATTTTTGTGTCAGTCTGACTGTCTCTCTGTTTGTTCCGGCTAATTTCTGGAACGTCTGGACCGATTTTGACGGGACTTCACTGTCAGACAGCTGATGGAATAAGGAGTAACTTAGGCTACTTCTATTTTAGAAAACTCTAATTCCACGCGGACGAAGTCGCGGGCACAGCTAGTATCAAATAATATCAGAATAAGATTATCGTCCGACATTGATCTGATTGCATTAGCATGCAACTTCTTACATTTTCGTTGGGTGTAACTTCATAAATATGTATTTGGTACATTTTGCGCTCCGCATTATGTTAATCGCTGTTTTGTTCCATTGATTTAGCATCGGTAAATTAAGTGCGGTTAATGAATACTTTGTTGAATACGGTGTTAATGTAGGTTCGATAAATTGATATAAAGTGTAGAGGAGCTCGTGGCTAAATAATAACAGCCGCACGGGTCGATCTTTAAGGTAAAGCCGTGCTTGCCGAGGTTGGTCCGTGGATGGGTGACCATAATTATATACCGAGTTTCCTCCGTGCCTCGGAAAGCACGATAAGCCGTTGGTCCCGGCTCTCATTTGTAGATCTTTGACAGTCGTTACGAGTAGTCAGAAGCCAAAAGTTTGACATCCAGTCTATCCAAGGGGTATCGTATTACCCAGTTACTGGGTTGTGGAGGTCAGATAGGCAGTCGCTTCATGTAAAATACTGGTACTCAGCTGCATCCAGTTAGACTGGAAGCCGACCCCAAGGTTTGGGAAAAGGCTAGGCAGATGATGTAGTGGAAGGTTGTTATTTTGAGACACTGTTATTAAGTCATAAGGTTTATAAAGGGTGTAAAACACCTCTTAACGAAGCCGAAAGGCACTGGTTCTCCCTGTCATTGCGATCATTTTTTTGTTCTACACCATACCTGGGAACCTTCTAGTTACGGAGATATTAGGGGTCAAAGTTCCAACTTTTTGACAAGTATTTCTTTAAATACAAGTTTTTAATGTAAGATTTTTACTTTAAACACCTCCACGACCCCCGTACTATTCAATCCGTCCATCAGCACAATGTTTTGAGGGCGTTACATTGAGTTCTACCACAAAACATGATTTTACACCCCCCAAAAAAAAGTCGTTTCCCAGCAATAATTTTTGCGTAAAGTTACTTAGTTTCATGTACAGAATGCTTGGTTGACGGCTTCGGGATGAGGTGATTTACACCGTGTAGACGTGTGTATCCTTCACTCCTTTTCTTAATAACTAAAGTAAATTACTTTGTGAACTTACTAACATCTTATAGAGATTGTACTAACTAAGGAGGTTGTCTGATGAGATGACAAGCAATAGAGAAGTATGGAAGAAGAAGACATGCTGCGCCGACCCCAAATGAATTGGGACAAGAGAATGATGAGAGTTCGTACTATCTTGTATTCAGTATTTCAGTCTGCTCCGGATTCTATTAAGATATTTTATGGTGGATGGAATAATAAAGTATCTTGTCTTATAAGATAATATATTGCCAGTATTTCCACGGTTGAGAATTTGCTAGATTTTTTATACTGCTAGCATTTTGTCTTTTTAGGGTTCCGTAGTCAACAAGGAACCCTTATAGTTTCGTCATGACCGTCTGTCTGTCTGTCCGCGGTTTAGCTCGTACTAGAAAGTTGTAATTTGGCATGAGTATACACGTTAATGACACCGAAAGTGGTAAAATATATTTTTTTAATTAACAATTATTTAGGGTATCTCCCCAAATTCTGTGCAAAATTGTCGGATCAGGTGAGGATTTGTATAGGAAGTCAAATAAGGTAGGTAGTCATGTCTGGCTTTTAGTTAGAGCATGATACGAAATTATCAGTCAGCGAATACGACCCGCACTTGGCTGTTATAAAAACTACGGCACCCTGCACTGCGCGTAGCCCGACACGCACTTGACCGGTTTTTTTTACTAGGTAATATAATTATGGCTTTTTCAAGTGGTTTGTTTAATGTCATCTTATTAATCTAGAATTTTAAGATGCGTTAGCAACCAAATTTTTATGACATAATAGGTAGGTACTTCTGAAAAGCACTTTAGTGAAAATATTAAACTAGGGTTTAATATTTTCTCTAAAGTGTGACTTTACGAGACACTGAGGTATAATTTATTTGTTTTTCTCGCCATTTTTACTGTTTTCTGGGAAGAGTTATTTCTGAAGAGGAATATTTTTTTATTAGGCCGGGGAAGTCCCGATACTCGGTGTCTAGTCATTTTAGTAATTTTAGTGTCGTCTTTTTTTTACAGTCGTTACGTGTAGTCAGAAGCCAAAAGTCTGACATCCAGTCTTACTAAGGGGTATCGTATTACCCAGTTACTGGGTTATGGAGATCAGATAGGCAGTCGCTTCATGTAAAATACTGGTACTCAGCTGAATCTGGTTAGACTGGAAGCCGACCCCAAAATAGTTTGGGAAAAGGCTAGGCATATGATGAGTGTCGTCTTTTACGTTTATATTTCAGGGCCGCATACTTTTCGTGATTGCAGTCACGTAGGCCTGTGACGATTAAGCAAAGGCGATTTATAAAATCACCATCAAAATTTTTAACAAGAACGCGATATAATCGGTCCGTATGAGATTATTTAAAGATAGTTAGACAGAATATACTTTAATGTAAGTAAATCAAAATTGTGACACAGCTCGTTTTTCAATATACACTAACATAATTAATTTAACGAAAATCAATAAATGATAAATGATGTTTATTTTGCAAGTAGGTTTTTACAAACACTTTTACACGTCATTTTTTTTTAAACTAGTTGGGGCCGGTGTTTCGTACCTGACTACTCTGAGAAGAAACAGCCGAAACAAACTCAGAGGTTCTCTGTTAAAACTTGTTACTCTTTTAAAGTGCAGACATTGCTCAATTTACATGAGGACAGAACCACACAGATTAGAGTGGACCTGTTCAGTCAGTGCAAGCATTTGTCAGTTATCGTGTAGCTCGACTTATAACTCAAGGAGCTCAACGAAACGACGAACAATACCAAAGAAAGGACATTTGGGTAGGTCGCTTATAGTACTCAAACTGCCAGATAGTGGTGGGACAAAACTAAATAAAAAAATGTGACCATGGTCCTCACATTCACAATAATTAAATGTAATTAATAACAATTTACGAAACAAATTTTTAAAAATCACGAATATCAATAAATGTCACTAAAATGGTGAGCTTGACGGCGTTGACAGGTTTACGGCGTTTTAACTTGAGATTATAATACTTTCCATCATCATTCCCTTGCCTAAGTATCTCAATTTATTTGGGGTCGACGCAGCATGTCTTCTTCTCCCATACTTCCCTATTACTTGTTATCTCATGGGACACCTCCTTTCTTGCCATATCATTCTTCACACAGTCCATCCATCGTTTCTTTGAATTGATTATACCCATCCACATTCATACACAAAACTTTCCTCACGACATTTTCCTCATTCTTCGGCATCACATGCCCATACCACGACAACCGATTACCACACATCTTTTCAGTCACCGGCGCCACTTTCAGACTTCCTCTTATGTAGTCATTTTTTATTTTATCCTTTCGCGTAACACCATACATCCCCCTTAGCATTCTCATCTCAGCTACATGCAAATGCTTTTCATTCATTCCTTTTGTGGCCCAACGTTCTGATCCATACAAGACAGCAGGTCTAACCATTGTTTTATAAATCTTGGTTCAACTCACTCATTCATCATATTTTAAGAAAAAATAAACTTTGAATTGATTTTAATTAAATTTTTCACGTGACTAAGGTATTTAATCTTGTAAACAACGAAGTTTCATGTTCAGTTCAACGACCTAATATAAATTAGTAGCAAAATTACACTAAAATGAACTTTTTTTTTTACGTTTGTTGCTTTAATTAAAGCAATATGGGCGCTAATTAAAAACTTCATTACATTATCAGATTAATAAGACTATTATAAAGTAGTCACTTTCTTTTTGCCATGTGCATACTCAAGAGTTTCAACTGCCAAGCACAAGAAAAACAAGAAGGGTCTTGACGTATCAAGATTTGGAAATACCAATGGGACATTCTTTTATTGATCCCATAACACCATAGATAATAAAAAGATCAATCTTCTATTTCAATCAGAACATAGGATTTCCGCAGTTGTCATGATATCTTATTAATAAACTGTAGAAATATGGAGGCGACACTTCTCAGAATATCTAAATCCATTTCATTTGCGGAATGACTTCCGTGAAAGTTCAGAACGTATGTGTAACAAAATAAAAATAGCCTTTATTGTCTAGAGAATAAGGATGATTAGGAATAGTTGAATAAGGATTATAAAACCAATGTTCGGTTTATTGTACTGAGAAATGTGTAGGTAATGTCAATAATAAATTGTAGGACATGTTTCACAGAAACGCTTGGCTGTCGCAAAGGAATCCTTTTGATCAAAAGCAGTTATTTCAGGATACTATGCTGGTCTGGTGGTACAGAATTACTTGAAATAATTTAAAAAGTGACAGATAGACGGGGTCGCGGCAGACCGAGGAGAAGATGGCGGGACGCCTTAGGTGGCTTCTTCACGAAGTAGAAGAAGCCACCTAAGGCGTCCCGCCTACTTATCATGGACCCTACTACTTATCATGGACTTCCCATGTTTCAGAAGTTAGTCGCAAAGTGCATTACACGTTCCACTCATTAAAATGCCTCCAAAGCTTCTTGCCATTGAAAACCAAAATCTCCCTTGCGCAAACCCTCATTCAGCCCATCATTGATTATGCTGATGCCTGTTTTTTGGATGCCACCGAGGAGCTTTTAAATAAACTTGAGCGCTTGCAAAATATCTGTATTCGTTTTGTTTTTAACCTTAAGAAGTACGACCATGTTTCCAATTTTCGCAACATACTCAAGTGGCTCCCTATTCGACTTCGCAGGAACTCTCGGATATTGTGTTTGCTATTTAACATCCTTCATAACCCTAAAACGCCATCCTATTTGCGGGAACGCTTTTCCTACTCTCGTCCTTCAGATGCACCTTGCAGGTCGCATCTTAGGAAACTCCTTAAATCCCCTCCCCATTCTACCGACTTCTACTCCTACTCCTTTACTGTACACGCTGTGCGGTTGTGGAACTCACTGCCGCCTGACATAAGGGACTGCCAAACTATTGCAGTTTTCAAGAGAAGAGTGAAAGAACATTATCTTTCCATTCCGTCATAGTTGCATAGGTATTTATATTATTGTATTTATTTTAATTGTATTTATATAATAGTTATATATTTTGTTTTTGTATGTAAAAGTAAGTTAGTATATTTTTATATTGTATTTTATATTTGAAATAGTTATTTGCTTGATGTTTTATGTTATCCATTTTCTCTTCTTCTTTTACACACTTTGTCTACATCTCTTTTTTTATTATCTCCTTTCGCAGGTATGCTGGAAGAGATTTCTTTAGAAATAAGCATTACCTTTGTACCTATTTTCTTTTCCTTTCTTCTTTTCTGTATTTAGTGTGTACATAAATTGTTAAATAAATAAAATAAATAAAATAAGAAGTAAGAGTAGGCCTTTGCCCAAGAGTCGGACCAAACGAGCTAAATAAAAAAAAACTTTTTGGCCACAGATAACTTAGATCAGCTGCTGTCTATTTGAACTACAATTCATAATCGATTATTATAACGTTCCCACTGCTGGAACTCATGCCTCCTTTCTCTATGAATGAGAGTGGACACATCCTGCGGACCCAATGTGGATTGGTAGACATGTCTGCGATTTTTTGGTTCTTAGACATGTCGGTTGTATGAACAACAACATCATCAGGAAATTCGATAGTTAATTTGGCCTCATTTTATTTGTCTTGCAGCTTTCGTGGCCAGTCTTTGTTCCAACAACCACAGAGCAAATATCAAGGAAGCCATAAACAATATTTTAAGCCACACTAAACAACACAAAACAACGAGTCTAACTTCATTTGCATTCCAGGGACAATTTATTTTAGAGTTCAAACGAAATTATTATATTCAGCAGCAGTAGGTGTATGAAGAATAAAGGCAACTTCAGCTGTATCTTAGAAACCTGATTAACATGAAAATTAATGTTCAGTCCAGAACATAAATTCTCCACGTCTACGTATGTGACATGTACACTTACGGCCACGAATCTTGAACCAAAAATATATCATTTTATGAATTTATTGCGTATAACGTGAATGAGTGACGTTTGCAAGAACCTTCGGCGTGCGCATGAGTTGGTATTGTTAGAGTTTTGACGTTTAGTGCATGTGTGTGAGTGGGTGGGAGGGTGACACCTTTTATTACAAGAAAACAGTTGTTAAGTTGAAATGAAGTGAGTTGTGACTTCCGGATTACGTACATTATTTGAACTGTTTTGTGCTGTGTGTTTGTTGTTGCAGACTACTTGCAACAAAGCGCAAAGTGTGGCAATACTCCATAATAACAAAGTCAAAGCATTTATTTCAATTAGACCATTACAAGCACTTTTGAAAGTAAAAAAAAAACAAAATAAAACGCGAAGCTGTCACAAGGCATAATAACTTATGAAAGTACTGTAGTTGCCCATTCCGTAGCGTAGATCTCTATGGAGAAGAACGGGCAAGGAACTCCATGGACACTCTTTTAAATCAAAATATGTTACAAAATCTTGGTTACATCATTCATGTTAAGAATTACAAATATGTGAGAACAATGTAGAAATACGGGCAAGTTAAGAGCGTCCAGAGTAAAAGATTAAATCAGTAATTAAAAATAAAGTGATTAAAATAAACCGTGGCAGCTAAGAGATGACCAGTCACAACTGATAGCGCCCGTTCACGAACATGACGCATGTATCAGCCATCATTCAACTCAACCATTTTGAAGGGAACTAAACGACCCGATAATTTACTTGTTATTCTTCTTCTTTAACTGTCTCTATACCATCCACTCAAAAATATGATCTCTTACGGTTCGCGATCTTTATTAAAAAGCGTCATAAAAACTCCGATATTGTTTTGTATCGTCTTTATCCTGACCTAATAATAAAGACTTTAACACAACAAACAGCCGTGTTTCCTATAGAATAATGTCCATAATTAAGAAAGCAACATGCTAATTCAGTGACAGCTGCGGTTCCGCCTTTGATCACGTGGGTCAGTAAATTTGCCGTTACTTGTACGCTTGGCTAGTTCTTACGAAGGTGTGGGTTGTCCCAATGTGGTGGGTATCTAGTGGTGGAATGATTGAAATGTACTAGTGTTGTAATCTACACGGCATCTCTTTTTTGGGGTGGCTTAATTATTAAAGATAACCAGCTGCTTAGACGCCTAATTTTAGTTAGTAAGAGTTAAATTAGAATGGTAAGAATGATAAAATCGCACCTACTAGGTACTGTAATTTTCTCAGAAACAAGAAATAGTTCCTTACTTATTAAAAAGACTGTCAAACCACTAGGGTAAGCAAACAGTCATTCAGTCTATTTTCTTTACTTCAAAAAGATAAAATCTCTTTACTGAGTTATCTGTTTCATGATATCTATCAATTTGACGTCATCACATCCATGTTAAGACCAAACAATTAAAGTCAACAAATCCAAATTCGATCATTCAAACGCTGGCAACCCTAAACTGTCGTTCGAAGTTTAAACAATGAAGCCAGGTGCGCACGCGCTTATGGCTCGCGACAGGAAGTCGATAGTTTATCTTGAAGATAACCGGCACATCTCTAGAATTCATAATGCGTAACTTATACGGGTATCTCAATTAGTAATTAAGATTAGTCTTTCGACTTAATTGGGCTTAGGGTATCGGTTGGTTTATTTATAATGGCGGCAATAATTGCGATTTATAAATACGAGTAGTTTGCGTTTGTACAATGTCGACAACCGTTTGTACCCAGGTGATGGCAATAGGCTCGGGGCGAGCCTAACCAACCTCAGCCTACATGGGATTTAAACAACTGGCGAATAGGCTGGCATTACCCTTCAATAGCATTACAGGTATGATGTTTGGTTATGTCGACGACCTTAAAATAAATAGGCCCTTTGTTGTCGTTGTTGTCGAAGCGTTGTTATTATTTGTCTTATGTATCTCACCATAAAAACACCATCATTTTTGTACATCTGGTTTCATCCAAAACTTGAAGTTTTTTTTTTTTTTTTAATTTATTAAATGCCTCGTTTATTCGTTGATTTTATTGAATAAATGTATTATGCAAACTAAGTGTTTTTACACCCTTAAAAAATTCACAAGTGGCTAAAATAATAATATAAAAAATAAAAAAAATTGGTTCCAATATTTTCAGATTCTTTTAAAATAAAACTAGTAATTTAAACAAATCATCAGTAGTTCCATCATGGTACTAGTGGTTGGCGTTATGGGTACTAGTGGCAAAAAAGGAAATAGTCTAAGTCTGACTTTATTTGGAAGTTGGAGGACAGAGTGCTATTTTGTCGCACAGTTTGGAAGAGGATTATGTCCAGCTACGTCAGTGAGCTGCGATAGGCTGATTGAAGTAGTCGAAGAATACCCTCTGTCTGACTGCGCTTCAGCTTAGACTATCGGAAAATCGTCTAGATGACTCATAACCAAGTCTACCTTTGATCAGGAAACAGATAAATATTCGTAACTATTTTAGTTTCCATCACATAAAAAATCCTCAATCGCTTTGTGCATTAACCTGTCGAAGTATTATAAACAGTCTGGTATTTTAGCGCCACGCCATAGTAATATTTGTGTAGCCGATGCCACGTAAGCAAACAATAGTCGTAGACAATAACATAACAAAAACCATTCTAAGTAAAACAATATTCCATTACCTCACTGGTTCAAAATATTTGCACTACACTGTAGACTTTTGTAGGGTTGGCGATGGTTTTTTTTTTTCAATAGTTCAAACAAACTGTATCTACCAGAGAAGACATAGGACTTTCGAATACCTGTCTTATTGTGACCAAAATATGATCCTGCTCAACTTTAATATCGTATTTTTCCATTTATGTGCATTCAAAACTATACCTTACTTAACCAATGTAATCATTTTAATCTGAATTCCTGTATTCGATATTCCTGTTTACTTTGGTATGGTACGGTTTGGCACTTCTGAAGACCTAAAAAAGTCATTGAAGTCACGATTGGCGTGACCTACTGGGTCCAAGATTTTTAACAGAATATTATTGACAATCGATTAAAACAGAAGAGGTAGATCGTTTAGAAGTAGAATTTTTGTGTAGTACACCACTGACTATCCTTATTATTTTTAATTCCGTAATGTCCATCCAAAGGTTGTCTGGAAGATATCGCTATAAACGATAAGACCGCCGTTGTAACAATAAAATTGTAAGTTTTGTAAACCCGTTATGTTTGAGTTTTGGTGTACAATAAAGTATTATTCTATTCTATTCTATTCTATGGTTTGACAACCCTAAGCACACGTGCGGACTACACTCACGGCCAACAAAAAGGTACACCTCGAGAAAACCATACGTCATTGATCGTAGCGAGCCAAGGCCTCGTAAAAATAGAACCTTCCAGTAAAGCTTCCATAATGTTTGGCCTCACCATACAAGGATTTTCCTAGCTTTTTACATATTGGTTTACATGTAAAGCAAGGCTTTCTCCTGAATTGGAGGGTTAATAAAAAGTAGTGCAATTTTTCTGAAAAAAGCTCTCAGCTTTTGGTGCTATAGTAAATAATCCAACCCGGTTTCAGAATCATTTTAGGTTTTCTTTTTAACTCTTGTTTATCCTAGTTTGTTGTAGCATTTAATTGTAATAAATAATATTTGGAATTTATTTTAGTCTGAAACCTGGAAATCATAAAAAATACACGACCAATTTATAGTTCAAATCTTTTTCAGTTCTTACTTGAAGTAGGAAAATTATAATCTAAATCTTTTTTTAAATTACAGCTAAGTTTTAAAAATGTAGTTTAGTTTGTAACAGGATTTAATTGAAATAATATATGAAGTTAATTTTAATTTGAAACCTAGAAGGAAATCACACAAAAAAAGACAGATCACGAATAGACAACTCAACTTTTTGTCAGTTCTCTAGTAATATTAGGAGAATATAAACTATAACTAGTACATACCTGACTGGGATGATGCCTGTACAGGTACAGCTTGGTGCCGTGTAGCACACCCCACACTTGCTTCCAGGATCTGTCACTGGCGCGCTGTACAAAAAGAATGATCATACTATTACTAAATGTTGCCTGAGAGATATTTCTTGGAGAGCAGCGGTGGGCAAGTGGTGGCAGCCCCGACGAGGTTCGAACCCAGGCAGGCGCATTACTTTGTGTAATTTATTTCATCATCGTGAGGAAACCGGCATGTCCTAAAACTAAAAATTCGAAGACATGTGACATCTACCAACCGCACTGGGCCCGAGTGGTGGATTACAACCCACTTCTTCTCATAGAGAGGAGGCCTGTGTCCCAGCAGTGGGAACATTATAGGCTGATGATGATAATGACACGAAAAGAAGAAATACTTCATTACAAAATCTACTTCACAAACGGTTATGTCAAACATTTGCTTAAAATAATATAGGGTAGCACTTCTAGTTATTTATTTGCTGAGCTATTAAAAAGCTATTATTTATGATTTTACAGTTTCAAAAAATCACTTTAGAAGTTGGAGCATAGAGATATGCCCATTTTGAAATAAGCTTGGTTATATGAAATCGCAACTTCATAAGGAAGTTAAATAATTAAGATTATGGGCACTACATATAATGGCTGGAGACATCCAAGACTGTCTTCTAATTCCAGATATCTGCAGTTTCCTCAAGGTCTGTAGGTTTTCCACTAATGTGAAAATATCGTAAAAAGTTATCTATACTTATATTATAAAGCTGAAGAGTTTGTTTGTTTGCTTGAATGCGCTAATCTCAGGAACTACTGGTCCGATTTGAAAAAGTTAGTAGTAGTTAGTAAGTTCTTTCAGTGTTAGATAGCCCATTTATCGAGGAAGGCTATAGGCTATATATTATCACGCTACAACCAATAGGAGCGGAGCAGCAATGAAAAATGTAGCGAAAACGGGGAAAATGTGACGCAGACGAAGTTGCGCCGGACAGCTAGTGACGAATAAATATGATCTAATGTCTCGTTAGCAAAAATGGTCGGGCCTGTTGTGTTTCAGAAGTAACTGGATGATATCATAGGAATTTTGTATTCATCCTTCAGCAATCATTGATATCATTTAACTTGTATAGATACATTGAGCAATCTGTCAAATTTCTTTAATAGATTTTCAACTTTATCGTTACAGAATAAGGTTTAATTAAAGTTGATTGGGAAAACTTGACAGTTTCAGGTACAAGATGAGAAAAATAACTGTTTTTTTTATGATTACCTTGCCATTGCTGACCACCATCTTGATCTGCACATTGCCCTGCACATCTCCTTCCACAGCTTCCACTGCATTCTCTGCTATCTCTTCTTCTCCCTTCTTCGTAGTGCTATATAACAATTTACATTCATTAATTACTACTAAATGGTATGGGTTTTTTTACCTACCCTCGTGGAAAAAAAAGGTGTGAGTTTGTGCTTAATATGTTTGTTTTAATTAGAAAAAGACTAGTAGAAGTTTAAGGGTGAATATTTTAAGATTTCAAAAAGAAAATGGAGTCTTCACTGGTGTCATTTACTCTAAAATAAATTGTATTAATATAGAGGACTTGCTTCGAATTTTTAGTTTAATGTTGGCTCTTTAAGGACTTTGGAGTAGCAATACTAAGTCGTTATGTTCGTCAAAAAGTTGAAGCTAGTAGCCCGTTCCAACGGGCAAAAAAATCCATTGGCACTTTATTCGGAATAAATATTCGATATATCTCTCCTTTTACCTTACTTGTCTAAAACTTAGAGGTACTTACAAGTACTTATCATTAAAAAAATACAGTAAAATACCTATTCTAACAACGAATAAGTAACACAAACATGCCGTATATACATTCAGACATTGAATTTTACGTACATACGAGTAAATAAAACAGTAGATAAACGATTAACATTGCGAGTCTAACACCGAGCATGCACACATCAAAATATCGACAAACTATCTCCATGCAAATATCTGTTATATTTCAACAAAATCGACGTCTGTTCCACCGAATACGATATTTACAAAGCTCTCCCCAAACAAAGTTAATTTTTAAATCGATTGTGAATGAATTTGTTTAAAATGTGGGTAGGTACGCAGAGCATTATGCCTCGTTATTTAATGGCGTCTTTTATTCGTGATTTCCTGTACTTACCGGTGTTTTTTATTATTTAATCATGATTAAAGCAGTGCAATGCAATTTAATTCAATACTTTACACTAAAACATCGAAAAATCAAGTTCTTTTGTTCGGCTACTAGAGGCGCCATCTATGATCGCATTCGTGTAACTAATGCACACATAGCAAAAAGCGCCATCTATGTGTGGGGCGACGTACCGCGTGGGGAGGACGGCTTGCGGGTCGAATATTCTCAGCAGCGGAGTTATGTCATCCGTGAACCGAGGGGGGCGCCACTTTCGCAGTCTGCGTTTTGAACCCAATCACATATACCCCGTTAGTACAATTTATATTACCAATTGAACCCACGCTATGTTAGGTACATGATATTGGTTACTTACTACAGACAATTTATAGTAACAATCGTCTATCTACAACATTTCTAAGTGACACAGTAATATTAAAAATTGGTGCTAATCACAAATATTATGTTATCTGGACAGGTATAAACGGTAGTTAACTACTTGGGTAATCTACTGCATATGTATTATACGATTAAACAACGGTTATCACTTGTATTTGTCACTTAATAAAAATCTGTTTAGAAAAAAACAGCAAAATATTGGTCAAAGACAGAAGCGTAATGTGACAAAACAAATGAGAATTTCTGTGTATATTTTTTATAATTAAACTTATGTCTAAGGCGTAAAGAGTTAAGGGTACATACCCTCTAAGGCCTTGAGGGTCGTTGTCTGGCTCCACGTCACTGTCGAGGTGCAATCGATCACCCCAAGTGGCTTTCAAGTAAGAAACCCTTCGCATGGCGCGTTCTTCTTCTACTTGAAACGGAAATGAATCTTATTAGTCATGTCATACGGTCTAAATTTCAATACCAGACAAAATGATTTATATGAGCAGTGAAAACGATCAATTTTGGACTTTATTGACATGCAATTAGGGTTGGTACGTTGATTGGTATACTGACCACCGAGTTGAGCATCTTTCTTTTGTCTTCTTGTCACCAAATCATCGGCAAAACCTGTCCAAAGAGAAAACATAGTAAAGCAAACATTCTGAACGTAACTTGCACCATAATAACATTAGTATATTAGACATCAAATGAACGACGGTTAGTTCTGCATTAGTAGCACACCTAAAAGCACACAGCATTCCTTGAAAACGTTTAGAAGGGAAGACAGGTAGGACCGAATCGCCTCCTCCCTAGTTCCAAAACAACCTCCTTGGAAAAAGACGTTGCTTTGAAGCCTGATTCGTTATTCACATAATGAACGTGGATTTAATCCCAAACGGTTAGTAAACGAGCAGGAAATAAAGAGCAATTATTGTTGAATCGCGTCGCGTTTTAGCATTAAAGTAAAAGGCATTTCGCAGCATTGACGTCTTAAGTCCGTAGGGTATACGGAGTTACGGCGTCAACGTCACAGATTTGTTGCACACAAATTTTGGAGTGCACATGTCATCATTCGTCAACTGGGGCACTAGAATAGTGTGTGTTAAAATGTTGCTGTAACCCGGTAACGAATGTACGGCCTCAAGTACCACCGCGCACACTGACGGACAACCATTTTTCACCCTTATGCCTGAGCGTTAAGGTTGAAAAGTGGTCGGTGTCGTCAAAGCTCGATGAGCCATTTTTTCGACCAAGGACTGTACCACAACCTCTTACAATTATTTTTATTTTACTTCACAATAGGAGAGAGATAGAGAGATGGTTATCTTCAACTCCAATTCTGTTACACATTTTTCCAACACACAAAAGAATAATATAAAAAAGAAAGGATCGTTGGACTGTGTGTAAGGATAGTTTGGCTAGCAAAGAAGTGACTGCTGTGATTACGAGTAAAAGAGAAGTATGGTAGAAGAATATATGCTGCGCCGACCCTAAATAAATAGGTGTAAGGGCAGAAGATTAATGAATACTAATATAATAGGTAGTGGTAAGTCCCCTGGTACTATAATCTGTGTAACAATCTGTGACATAACTAAGTTGCACATGCAGCGCGACATAACTCGGCAGGCAGGTTAGGGAGGACACGAGAGCATTCCGAGGACGAGACGTCGTCGCGGGACCTGAGTCGGCGGGCGTGCTCGGCGTGGGCGACGGTGAAGTGGCGGCCGAGGCCGAGGCCGACGACGACGGCGGCGGCGCCAAGCTCAGCTGCGTCGGTCGCACGCGCGCGTCCGCGAGGCCTGCGCCGCCCAGAGACACGCGGTTCATCGCCTCCATCTGTTCCTTGTTCAGGCCCATTCGTCGCTTCGCGTGACTGCCATCTTAGGGGCGGAACGGTGCCATTAGACGCGTGCGAAGCTGTGTACGTGTGTATGTGTGGCCCTCTTATTGGTCGACGGCTTCTAGCGATTGGTTCGCGGGTTTATTCGAATGCTCGAGTTTCAAATATTGTCTACCACCAAACCTTCTAGCAATATAATTGCAATTTTACTCCAGGGTAGGAAAGAGATGGCGCACGTCCTGTATAGCTGCTATCTCTTTCCCACACTGAATTAAAATTAGAATTATTAGAAGATGGTGGTAAGGTTGCAGGTCCCAATTTCATTGGTATTTCGGTCCGGAAAATAATTAGTGGACACAGAAAAGTATTAAGAACGGATAAGCAAAGTTTCAGATCAGATCAGAAAGTATTAAGAGTTTAAAAGATTTTTGTTATCAATGGAGAATTACAAATGAATCAAGTACTTAATGTTTTTAGACTTGATGATTCAGATAGTAAAGCATTCAAATAAATGGTTTTGTGAATAAGCATCGCCAACCAATAAGCCCAAAGCTAAATCCTTAAGTATCGCATTGTGTTTAACGATATATTCTGTGTAATGTTTGATGTGGTAAAAATATAGCATTGTATGAGCCGGAAAGTTCGTAAATCAAATGAATAAAACTTTATTATCATAGACAAATCACATTTATGTTTTAAGTTGTGTTATTTAAAAAAATATAAAACACTGTAGGTACACTTCAGCCAACTCATCGGTAGGCTGGAAAACATAGAACTAAAATAATGTACTCAAGTTTGAGATATCGATGCAAATATTCACATAAGCACTGCACACTTAAAATGGCATACTATACCTACGCAAAGTTGTATTCATTTTATTTCTAGGTCCAGAGACGGCCTTAGGGACTTAAGAGCCGTGTGTGCAGTTTATAATATAGTTTGTCTTATTTGTACACATAAAAAACCTCTATAGAAAGAACTTCGACATTTCTGTGTCAATTCAAGGTCAATAAATTGGGAGGAAAATACTGAACAATAACTTTATTAGTTAGAAGACATTTATGAATTTAATAAATGAAGTTACAGGAGGAATAAAAGCGTACTTTTACTTGCCAACGTATAATGTAACCTAAATCTAATGACAAAGAGTTGAAAAGGTGAAGGGCGATTCTAATATCGCTTATGCCCTTTTAAGCATGATTTATTGAACTTTCTACAACTCATACGCACTAAAGTGATTGTGTAGTGATGTGAAACCCTGTCAACTAGTGATGTGATGTGTTCTAGTTGTAACAATAATTTCAAAGAATGACAGTTTACCTGTGGCATGATGTCTTCTAATAGGTAATCCATCGCTTCCGGTACTATTCGACCTTGTTCGCATTTGAACCTTTTCTGCATCTGTGCAAAAAGAGGTTAGAGGTATACACCTTTAAATCGGGAAAATAAAAACAAAACTCAGATCAATTAAGATCGATTTAGGAAAGCAGGTTCAGCTATTTTTTTTGCCAGTTTTCTGTCAAGAGAGTGGGTGAGAATGTTTAGTGACGTATAAGAAATATAATTCATACTTGAAGGGCAGTATGCAGTGCTCAAAAAGTTTAAATTGTCTTAAGGTATACAGGGTCGAAGCTAAAACGGTTACCGCGTATATACAGTACATTCTAAAACAGCCACATAATTTTAGCCGGATATTCAAAATAAAAAGCTATTTCCTACTTTTTGATTATTTTTTATAATCGACCAAAAAAAAACTATGAATTCCACCCTGTATATACCTTTTGTACCAGATACAGGCGAGGCATTGCGTATGTGTAACCTGAAGTACATACAAAGAAAAAATGTGAGACTTTTTATAAGCAACGTACCGGGCACATATCCGTCTGGAGGAGGACAATGCAAGTGTTTACTGCCGGTGAGCATCAGCTGATTGCCCGACAAGCTGCCGCCTAGCAATGACTCGTGATCCAACTCTGTAACCAACCAATAGAATATTAGTTAATAATCAATATTAGGTTACACGGCTGTTAGCTGGTAGTCAGTGGCGTGCCTGTTCAGAAACCCTAACACCTTGAAGAGTAGTGCGCTATAAGGGCAAGCCAAACTTTTAGGCCGCGTCCCCATCATGCACGGCGCGGCGCCGTCACCGTACAACGTCACGACGCCATCGCCGCGCCATGCATGATGGAGACGCGGCCTTAAACTTGTATGAAAGTACCGCCACTAGCTGTTTGTAGCAGACGTGTTCAGCAAACAAAAACAGCTTCTGAAAAAAAACTCTCAGCGATACAGACCTTGAGGCTGAACGTCCAAGGAGCGGGCCTCTCTCCTGGCGGCGCGGGTCTCGAACTCCTTCCGGCGCAGCGCCACGCTGGGCTCCAGGCGCGTGGTGCTGAGCCGCGCCAGCTCGCTGCGCGCCACCTCGCGCCGCGCGCCGCCGCCGCGCGCCGCCTCCAGCTGCCGCGTGCGCGCCGTCACCAGCTGCAGCTCGCACGCTGGGTATCTGACGGGGAAAGGGAACTATGGTTACTCTGGCGAATTACGTATAGATGACCATGGTTCTACAGGCGCAACTGCAAAACCGATCCGTTTCCGACAGTATTATCAGAACAGATTAACATTATGCCGCGTATAGACTGGTGAAATATATCATGAAATGTAACATGCAATGAAAGAATTTGCCGTCCACATTGTCGCAATGTAGCATGCAATGTAACAGAATTCCCTTAGTGTGGACGGCTTAAGCGCACGAACTGTGCTCAATACGCGCACGAACAGAGCATTTCAACTCGTGCGTGCCGCGATCCCGCCATTTGTCGGTTTTTTCGCCGAACACAAAGGGGCGCACAGTGTGCACGGAGCGTCAGTGTGGACGGGTTTGCTGTGTCTGTACTGCGGAACGTGCGCGAACCATAAACGAGTGTCCTCGACAGACTGAGCTATGTTCGCCGCGCGCATGCCGGAAACAGATGTGAGTACCTACGGCCCTGAGTCTACACCTATGAAATGCTTGCTCCCTTCATGTTACATTGCATGCTACGTTTCGCAAATCTGTACGCGTCTTTAGACATTCAGGTATGAATCATCCAGTATTAGCTCTTAGAAAAGGAGGTGTATGTATGTACCATGTACTAATCAAAATTCATATCATGTCCAAGAAGACGTGGTAAAACTAATGTATAATATAGACAAGGCAACTTACTTGTTTTCTTGATTAGCATCATCTTTAAGTTCCATCGCTCCATTGCTGACCGTCCCCGCATTCGTGCTCTGAATGCTGGGCCCGGTCTCCTGTATCTTCGACAGCGTCGACACGAACTGACTCTTGTCCTGTTTCTGTCGACTCTTGTCATTTTGAGCTCCGTTGACTTCGCCATAGCCGCTGAAAGTGCCGCTATCCACACTTGCTGAACATTCTTCTTTTCTTTCCTGATTCTGTGGCGGGGGCTGAGGAGGTGGTGATGCGGCGAGGGGAGGGGAAGTTGCGGGGGGAGGCCACGCCGGCTTTTGTAGCTTCTGAGGCCTGGCGTAGAACTCTTTCTGCTTGATAGGGGGCGGGGCATCAGGGGTGACCCAGCCGGTTGGCTGGCTCGGTCTTCGGAGGAACGCTTCCTTCTGCTCGAGGCTTTTTCGTATTCGCGATAGGATTATCGAGTCGTCCAGCTCTCGCCCGGTCAGGGTTGAGTTCGAGTCGAAGGATCCGAGGCTGTCTTTACTTTCCGTCGCCGATGATGGCAGAGATGTGTCTGACTCCCGTCTGCTGTGGAAAGCATGGAACATTTAAGGTATTGTGAAAAGGTTATACTTTGAAATAGTTTGTGAAGTTCAGAATTATTATAAAGGTCCCGTATCAGATTCTTATATCTAGATATAATTCAGAAATGTTGGGTTTCTAAATTACTTTTATATATACTCGTACCACGCCGTTAATAGAATTAACTAATCGTTTTTCCCGACATAAACAAACAACACATTAAGAACTATTTACTATGCCAGTCACATTAATGATCTTACCCATCATGCATTAAATAGTGCGGTGGTCCAGGCAGTCGGTTGCCGTCATATCTGGAGGGCGCCAGAGACGCCACACTGGCGTACTCCGGGTCCTGGTGTCGCGCCGGGGCCTGTGGGGCCGGCAGCGCAGCCCTAGGCCTCCGGTACGCGTCGAACAGCCGCGACTCGTGATCCGTTACCGGCGCCGGCATGTCTAGCGGACGCTGATTGGTCTCGGGGTTGTATGCTGCTTCGCTGAAATACTGTGAAGGGAGAAAGTATCAGTAAAATATTGGAACTAGTTTTTTGTACAGTAAATTAAATAGAGATAACTCGTTTGTTGTTGACTGTTTACTATTAGGTATGACCTTAATAAGGTGCAACCTTGAGTTAGGCACGCCTTATTTGCTGACTGAACTGTTGAGTATTTGCTGATGTTAGTTTACTTTGTTTTGGTGTTCCTACTGCCTCATTTCTTGGTTGATTTTGCATTTCTATTAACTTAATTTATATCTAAGAGTGATTTAAATTTAATGAAGTTTTACTACACTTCTCAAAACAACTTGAGCCTTAAGTGCTAATAATAACCACATACGCGAGTGACATTATCAATATTTTTAAAAAGTTGGATTACAATTTTGGGGTGATTTCTGCAAAGTATATTCTATCTACCATTTTGCTGGCACAAGTACTCCAACATCAAAGACATTCAAATATTTACGAGCGATAGACAGGAGAAGCCGAAAAAAATCGTAGTCCAATATGTTGTGTCAAACTTTTTACCACTTAGTAACAACTCGGCCTGTCTAGTGTCATACAGGTTGCATTCGTGTTCTAAAATTGAAAATATTAGGGATCAAAACTTTTCTATGAAAATATTCCCAATGTGAGTCTTTTAAATGTCTGTCTGGTGTCCAACATCCTAAAGTTCCAAAACTCACCCTTTGCAACAAATCGTGGTCCCTCGGCACGACAGTAAGCCTCAATATCCTCGGCTCCCGTTGCGCCAGCTGCACGACCCTCGCGTAAGGCGCCCGGGACCGGCCACAGGCAACCGGCTCCCCGTTCACGGCGAGCACCCGGTCTCCGGCGCGCAATCCGGCCGCGGCTGCCGGGCCCCCGGGCCGCACCGACCTTACGAAGATCGTGTCCATTGGCGCACCCACCGCGCCCACCGCGAGGTGGCGCGCATCTTCGTATAAGTCCTGGAAGGTATATAGTTATAGGTTAGGTGGAGAATGATGACATCGGTGTTCACAAGACGTATTGATCGGGATTTTGACACGTAGGGAAAAACAATTTGGTAAAGATGTCGGAGAGAGTAACTGGAATGATACAGGTCTTTCGCCAACACTGAGATCAAACGCTAACTGATGTACCCACGACGACTAATCGAGCCATACAAAACCAGTTTATCCGGATCTCTCATTGTACGGGAAATCTATACAAATCGAGGCCTTGTTATACTGGAAATGTAAGCTTGATGTGTCTCCGTGTTTACCTACCAGACTATTGATGTCGACAATGACGGAAGTTGACGCTAGTAAAATTACTAGTGAAGAACTAAAATGTTTTGTTTTCTAATATGACTTGATATTTGTTCAGTTTCACATCGTGTTGTCTGATTAGTGCAGTATCTAACACTTCAAACATTATCTTCAGGACGTCTGAATTATCACTTGAAGGATTGTTCTTATCTTTTGTGTTTGCAGAAGAGTGTGTCTATGACTGATTTATACATTTTACACGTGTAGTACTGGTGTTGGAAATTAAACTGCTCCTCTATTACTATTTCAGAGTCAGAGAGGTCTACCTCATTTTCAATCCAATTATCCAGTTTTTCCCGAAGTGTAACATCACGTACAGTTATTCAATTTTATGTTTAAGTCCCAAGTTACATATACAAGATGTTGTTTTGCATCCTCGTCAAAATTCAGGAGGCTGATTGCCATCAACCGGGTATAAATTCTGACACGGAGCTGTTACTGCGATGTACCTTCGTTCGACCTGGGAATCGAACCACGAACCAACGAGGAAGTCTCATTAGACCAACAAAAAAAAAACAAAAAAAATATACTCACACCCACCTGTAACGAATCCGGCGGATACACTACAAGATGCCTAAGGGTAAACCCGAAGCCGTGACGCGCGTCGGGACGCTGGATGACAATGGTGCGCGGAGCAGACGCGTGCGCGGCCGTCGGCGCGGGCGCAGAGTTCGGAGCGGGCAGCGCCAGCGGCAGCGGCGCTTGCGGTATCGGTTGGGGCTGTGGATAGAGAAAGAGTTTTGTTAGTTACCTATGTTTCTGGTGTTACCTGTCTTGCTATATCGTGTTACACAGTAATTGGGTAGTCGTGGTTCTAATGGAAGTGACAGACAATTTCATGAATCCTTGGACGAACGAGATAAACTATGAAGGTTTAAGCATTTTTAATATCTTATGACAACCGTGGCTTAAGTTGGTTTGTGAAATAGCAGCAGTAAGGACTTCTAATCTTCATAAAAATATGGACAACTAGCGAACTACGCTTAAAAGAAAATTGCAAAACACGTCAGCTTAATCCAACAATATTCATAAATCACACCATAACGAAGGTATATCCTATTAAATTCACAGTACAGTTCAGCCAGACAGTTCGTTAAGGGCATTGATGACAACCCACACCTCGTTAACGCCACCCAGCTACTCGTCGATGATAATCGAGGTGAAAATGATGCAATATCTCAGAGAAACCTACCTCACACTGATTACATTGTGGATTCCTTACGTAAATCATGCTTTAATATACTGCCTACACAGAGAGAGAGAGAGAGAGAGAGAGAGAGAGAGAGAGAGAGAGAGAGAGAGAGAGAGAGAGGAAGACCAAAGAAATGATGAATGGATTGTGTGACGAATGATATGAATGAAAAAGGAGTAAATGATAGCTTGACGAATGACAGAGGAGAATGTAAGAAGAAAAACCGGCCAAGTCCGAGTAGGACTCGCGCACGAAGGGTTCCGTACCATTATTTATAAAAACGAGCAAAAATATCCCTTTTTTGTATGGGAACCCCCCTAAAATATTTATTTTATTCTGTTTTTAGTATTTATTATTATAGCGGCAATAGAAATACATAATCTGTAGAAATTTCAACTGGCTAACTATCGCGGTTCATGAGATACAGCCTGGTGACAGACGGAGGGACGGATGGACTGATGGACGGACAGCGAAGTCTCAGTAATAGGGTCCCGTTTGACCCTTTGGGTACGGAACCCTAAAAACGGGTTACGCCGACCCCAAATATCATGGGACATGGTCAGGATGATTATAATGATTTACTTCTTAAATTTTGAGGTTCCAATGTAATACCTAGTGAATTATTCTTTGCTGTTTTTGTATATTTCTCAATTTACAAAAACAGGTAACAAGAATGAAAATTCGCACGTCGCGGCTATCGTTGGTTTCATATGAGAGCTAATCCGAAAGAAGTGTCATTGTAGCGGCGGCGGATAAAACGCTTCCACACGCCATATCTTTGTCGCGGCGGCAATTTGTATTAATTTATGACTTGTACAACCTACAGTCATGCATGACTATTCAAAAAGTCAATTTAAGTATTAATATTATTTCACAACCACCAAAGTATCCCGAAATAGGTGTCGGTTTTAGGTGATCTGACATACCATTCAAGTTATCCGAAAATAAGCATGAAAGTCTTAGCTCCATAGACACATAGTCGAACTAAATATTTTCCAATTTAGTGCTTCAACAAATTAACCACTATTGACGTAAAAAAAAAGTAATGAGTCACAGCTAGAAGCCCCGCGGTACATTGCGTGTCGAGTTACTGAGTTACTCAGATTATCGAGGATCGTATAGCATCCGATTTAACGTGATTTTTGTAACGTCTTCCGGATTTACCAAGGTGGTTAATTGGCTGTTGCAAAGAAGTGCAATTAAGATGCAATATTCATTTAAAAGGTAGTCTTACTGAAATTAATTACGCCTTATGTGATTTAATGATTTTAATGTAATTTAATGGGAGGCAATAAACTCACAAAAGTAAACTGCTATGTTTACTTTACTTTTGTGAGCGTTTAACTAGGAAGAATGTTTATAAACAATGTTTTTTTTTTTTTAAGCTTAAGCTGTCACGGTTGCCCGCGAAATTCATTTTTTTTGACGTTTTATCGGCCTGTATCAGGCTCTATGTTGAACCTATCCTTGCGCAGAAAACCGTCGATTGAAATCGTAATAAATGCTTTTGCATAACCATTCTGACGTATATCAAAATCATAAGCTCAGTAGGAAAGTTTACGAATATGGCTTACAAATGGGCCACAGAAAGTTGACAGTTGAAAGTTGATAGTTACAAAGTAACAATTTAAAAATAACTTTAAAGTGTAAGAGTGTAGAAGAGTAACAAGAAACCCTTAAGTGTCGTATTACCAAGAAGGGGGCGCTGTTGTCGCCTGACCAGATTGGGGACAACTCTTCCGGATTTATAGGGCTTGTCGCCGTTCGAAGTTTTATTTATTATTGACCCGATATGAACTTTCATAAGACTCAAGAGTAAACAATCACTACCCATTTAAAAAAAAAAAACTTGTCATTGCTATTGCCACCTGCGCGTAACAGTGTGGCATATGAAAGTCTCTTCATGCTTCAGAACTAAGTGAATAAGTTCTGATTCAATTTATTTTGATCTTATCAACAAACATCGTAACTTAAACTGCCTCCATGCTTGAAATTTCACTTAGATTTCTCATAAACTTACGAGAATCAAGAAAGCAGTAATCCAATCAACTCCTAATTTCCATTAGTTCACCGACATGTTAACAACAGAACCTCTGACCTCTTACGAAAGAGCCACAGAGCCAAAGAGCCAAAGAGCCACATAGCCTTTGAGCCTACGATATTGGTAGACGTCGAGCAATATCCATAATCTATGTCATTAATCACGGTGAGACGGGAGCCAATAGATACATGGAAGACTATCTATTACCGCAAGGTCAGGTAGGGTTGTGCCCACAGTTCAGGGAAAATAGATATCTCAGTTCATAGTTGTATGGTCAAGTTTGGTGTGACAGTTATAGATGACTTAGCTAAGGACGAATTTAATTTCATAGCAACATTACAACGCAGTCATTGGTGAAATTCGTATACCCTAATTTAGGAGGAGACAAGACAGTTTCTTATTTTTTTAAGGTTAGGTTAATATTTTGTATTTAGAGTAAACGAAATCAAACACAGTTTTATAGTCAACTGTTTGTTACTCAAATAAAAAAAAAAATACTATTACTCGAAACATTCGGCCTTTGCGACGAGTAAAAGTTGGTGCTAATTTTAAACTGATTTCAAACTTATCAATAATTTAAACTCTCTAGCCTTCAAAAAGGAGGTGGCCACTGGCAATGTTTATGTAAACACTTACCTCCTACATAAACTCTTTAATTAATTCATACACTTATCTATTAGATAACCAAAAGGATAATAAAATGACGATGTAAATGTGAAAGTAACATAAAGTACTATGCAAAACTATAAAATCGTTTAGATTTGATCACAAGAGACCCTTTCTACATGAATTTGCAATAATTATGTAAAATACTAGATAATTATGTTAAATAATGTAACCGTGGAGAACGTTATGTTGGCAGGATAGAGTTTTAATGCAAAATAAGCACTAAGTATGTAGATATTAACAGATGTTGTTAAGGTACTTTTTATGGGACATAGATAGTTGGTTTAAGCGTCTTGTACACTTTATTCAATCAGTATATCTATGGATTGATAGTTATCCTAACACCTAAATAAAACTTGATTCATTAGAAGCTTTTATTTATTTATCCTTTATTTGTACATGAAAACCTCAAGATTTCTGTGCTATGTTTACTTATAAAGGGTGTAAAACACCTCGTAACGAAGCCGAAAGGCACTGGTTCTCCCTGTCCTTGCGATAATTTTTTTGTTCTACACCATACCTGGGAACCTTCTAGTTACGAAGATATTAGTAAGTTTTGGATGTAAGATTTTTACTTTAAACACCTCCACGACCCCGGTACTATTCAATCCGTCCATCAGCACAATGTTTTGAGTGCGTTACATTGAGTTCTACCACAAAACATTTTACCACATAACGATTTTACACCCCCCAAAAAAAAGGCGTTTCCTAGCAATAATTATTGAATAAAGTTACTTAGTTTCATGTACAGAATGCTTGGTTGACGGCTTCGTGATGAGGTGATTTACACGGTGTATAGGGTGACTGGTAATTAGTCACCGATTCCCACGTGATTCAAATCATGATAACAAACAACTTTCATAAGAAACTTTTTTTTAAATTCTTATTCACTTTTATCACAATAACACAACAGCCGTATGAAGCGGCTGCTCGCTGCAGCTTACGGATCGGACTTGCGAGCCGCGCGGGTGCTCTGCCTACCCACTGTTGCACGGTACGATAGTAATGAAACAGAACGGCGTCACGCGGCTCACAGCTGATAGGCCCGCGCGCGCGCGAATTTCATACAGCTGTTGTGTTATTTTGAGAAAAGTGAATGAGTTAAAAAAAAAGTTTCTTAGGGAAAGTTGTTTGCTATCATGAGTACAAGCACGTGATTAGGTATCGGTCACTAATTCCCAGTCACCCTATATATAAATGTAATCTTTCGGGAAAAACGCTTCAGAAACAGTGATCACCGCATCATAATCCATTGCGTTTAGATTTAGTATTATTACTTCGAATTAAAATGGATACTAGACTGCACCAATCCTGCACCACAAGAATTTTCCACCAAGCAATTTAATTTCACGAGCGCGACATCCCTAAGCGTAGTCATAAAAACTTATCGTACAATATTGAGCGGTGTAAATATTTACGATATTACTGAATGTCCGGTATTATTACAGTACATGGTTAAGGTTTGGCCACGGCATACACGTGTTGCCACAGCGACAACAAATGAAAGAAGTTGTTTAGAGCAAGCTACCGGGACGAAATAGTACTCACGCGAAGTAGACAAGTGACGCACGCGCGTGTCGCTAAACGACTCATAAGCCGCGTGGACAAGTCGCATCATGATTCACGCCATAAGGCGAGTCACAATTCGAGTTGTGAGCCAAAAGTCGTGTCGCAAGTCCACCCCAAAGTTGAGTCGCAATTCGAGGCCCAAGTCCAATCGTAAGTCGAGTCGTCAATCGCACCTTGTGAAGTCGCGAACGAGGCGTAAGAATAGCCGCAGCGGCAGTGTATGCAAGGGCCTACCGGAACCACTTTTCTCGCTACGTAAACTTTTCAGTATACTTTGATGATTTACCTTCGTCTAGCGGAGATTAAAGTAAATGTTTGTAAGTCTTAGATATATTTAGACAAGCGCTTGGAATTCCTTTAAATTCATTAAGAAAACATCTGAAAGTAATGCGTGAAAAGATGGTATTGTTAAAAAGGCACCTAAGCCAGCTAATGTCAATAAATAAGTAGGTGAAATACTTTGGTTTCATAAGAAATTAAAACAACAAAGTGCCACTTTCCGCGAAAATTTCTGTCTAAAAATAAACATTTCCTGGAATATTTATTTTTAGACAGCAATAACAAGTAACTTTCACGTCTATTAAATTAAGAGACTCATGAAGCTTATACATGTCCAGTGTAACTTGGCCTCGGATTTCCAATTCATAAGAGTTCCGCATAAAGTGGTTTTTGTATAACTTGATTCATCATCTGCCTAGCCTTTTCCCAAACTATATTGGGGTCGGCTTCCAGTCTAACCGGATGCAGCTGAGTACCAGAATTTTACATAAAGAGACTGGCTATCTGGCCTCCACATCCCAGTAACTGGGTAATACGATACCCCTTGGCAAGACTGGATTTCAGACTTTTGGCTTCTGACTATTCGTAACGACTCTCAAAGATCGAAAAATTACAGCCGGGATCAACGGCTTAACGTGCTTTCCGAGGCACGCAGGAAACTCGGTATGTAATTACGATCATCCATCCACGGACCAACCTCGGCAAGCACGGCTTAACCTTAAAGATCGACCTGTGCGGCTGTTATTATTTAGCCACGAGCTCCTCAATAGTATCTTAATGAAAAACAAAGTTATTGCTGCAGTTTCACGAAAAATTCCCTGTCTCAAAAGCTAAATATCAAAACAATATTCAAACCAATTTCTAATTCGTAATTTTACATCACTTTTGTCTAGCGGTTCTTAGAAGACTCTTCAGAAGTCGTCTGCCTCTTCAAACTGATGCCAACAGTCACGGAGTAAAATGGCTAAAACATAAGGACGGACAGACAGACGGACAGGACGAATCTTTGAATTACGGTTCCGTTTTTGCTTAGTCTAAGTAGGGACGTACTTGTCCAATAATAGAAAGCTAATCTTACTTACAAAATATTTGTTATTCATAAGGATAGCAGATGAAATTATCACACACAGATCTAAACGGGAACAACATCACCAACAACGTTTTTAATTAAGTATATTCTTCGTGGCTATGATCACTATAAACAATTATTCACTTTTACTTCACAAGAAAACTTTAATAAAGTCAACGAAAGCTGATCGTCATAAACCCAACAATAAAAACAACATTTTACAGAATAATACATGCCAGTATAACAATATAAACATACAGTGAAACGAACACAAACCACAACTCACAACAAATAATTTCAGTCAATCACCTAACGCAAAAAACTCCTAAAAGGTCTTAGACACAAAAATATTCAAAGGAAAATAAACCATACGTTACTTACCTAAAGTAAATATTTCCAACGCATGCTTAATCGACTTATAAGTTGGTTTAAGGATAGACAATATTTGTAATTCTAGACGTCTATAACGGTAAATGACCATACTAAATGTTGAGGTATTCATTTGAATGCCATTAAACCAATAAGTGACAAAATACGTAAATTATGATGATAGCTTCATTGAATCATTCATTGAACTAAGCCTTGGTGGTCTGGTGAAGGAAAATAAAAACATTAACTATAGAGCGTAGCAAAATAATGACGCTAAAAATAAAACGAAACATCACGTCTGTAATGATAATATTACCTTAAGGGGGCGAGCCTATTGACATCAACCGGGTACAGATCCAGTCTCCCGCTAAGAAATTCCTGATGGAAACCCAACTACACTTTGCCTGATATGAGAATCGAACCCAGGACCTCATGTTCAGCAGTAGGGTGTGCGACCACTAGATAAACGAAGTAGGTAAAAAAAACTCCTCGACATAATGCGAAATACTGCACTGTGAAATACAAGAAGACATAAAAGGTAAAATTAAAACTTAATCTGGTTTACTTGCCGTAATTACATCATTTAGTAATTACTTCATTAGCCGATTACCATAAAAACGCAAGCACTTGCTGTATTTTCAACATTTACTTTTATGACCGATCTAGATCTAGAAAACTAAATTGTTGCATACAAACAAAGCAGTGATGTGGCAAAATGAATGACTAATTTAAAATCGACGCACTATTGCGGAAAACAAAAATAAATTTCATAAAAACTGACTCATATTAAAATGTTACCTTATACAGTAACGGCGCTAATTTGAAAGTGGTCGATGTCAACAGTATCATGATAATACCAATGGACGTTAAACACTTCATTGGCGTATTTAATTAATTAAATAACGTAAAAATTGAGGTAACTGTCAAGTTTCACGATACACTTCCTTTCATTGATAACTTTATTAAAAGAAAAAAACATGGCTATTTGTTCACTGGAACTAAAGGGCTTAAAAACGAAAAGTGAATGGATAACGTTCATGTAGGACGGGTAGCTGATTCATAATGCGAATTTGCATAAGAACAAGACCTCCGAATGTGCTGAGGCAGGATTAATAAGAAATATCAATGAAATCTGCTTAAAGTCTCCGCTGTTCCATAAATCAAAAGGAATTACAGAGACCGAGAGTTTCAGCAAAATGTATATTGGACAAATACTTTATGGCCACTCAGGGCTTTGGTGGAGCAAGATTTAAGAGCAATGAGTAATAGTAAAGACAGCGAAAGGATCAAAGAAAAACTTACTAGGTAACTTAATGCAAGTGGAAGAGTATAGAACGCCGACTGCAAAGCCAAGTACGCCTTTTAATTTACTAAGTCATTCTGTTGTAATCACGAAGTATTTAGTAACAATAACAATGTTTTAAGTTTCTATTGTGTTGCTGTTGCAGGACTTGCATTATTTTCTCAGACCAAAAATGTTAATTGGATCATAAGAGATACTTAAGTTATGGTATACGACACTGCAAGTAACCTGAGACATGGCTGACACAATGAAATTAGTTTCAAAACTATCGCAGATTTCGGAAAAGACAATGAATCGTAAAGATATTATCATCAGGAATGTAATAAAGCCATTAAATTGATTACGACAAGAACAAGTACAGATAGATGCTTGCTCTACTTACAAACACACACATATATATAATAGAACAAGAAAATAAATGCACAGTATATTAATTAAACGCTTACGTAACAAAAGTCCTCAATGAAATTTCAATATTAAAAGCCAATACCAGCCAATTAACGATCAAAGTAAATCAGGGCAAAACCGTGAGGTCACTCAGACCCTATTAGCGGAGACGGGTTGAGTCCATTCGAAAGTACCAGTAATTAAGGAAGGTCGGTATAAACAATATAGCGATGGATATTACGAAGGCTGTGGACTAACCCAAGCCTTATAAGGTAGTGAACACTGGGTGGGCGTCGGCGACAAGCTGGCTGTCTGTAACATAATGCCAGCCAAATTGTACAGCTAATAGACGTGACGTGATTGTAGGTGCTACATGAATAATGAAATTGCCGTCCGTTTTTATATTTTCAAGGAAATTTGCTTATTTCAATGTCAATGTCAAAACTTTAGCCTGTTCGGTTTTTGCATTTTCAATAATCATATGGTATACTTCTTATGAGATGAGAGCAGCGGTGGCCAAGTGGTGACAGCCCCGACTTACGAGCAGTAAGCCGTGGGTTCGATTCGAACCCAGGCAGGCGCATTACTTTGTGTAATTTATTTCATTACCACTGCCCTCAAAAACGGTGAAGGAAAACATCGTGAGGAAACCGGCATGTCCTAGAACTATAAATTCGAAGACATGTGACATCTACCAACCCGCACTGGGCCCGCGTGGTGGATTACAGCCCACTCCCTCTCATAGAGAGGAGGCCTGTGTCCCAGCAGTGGGAACAATATAGGCAGATTTTGATGATACTTCTTATAAAAGGTGTAAACATACCTCAACAAAGCCGGCAACCAAGCATTCTGTACATCAAACTAAGTAACCCTACACAAAAAATATTGCTGGAAAACGACTACTACGTGAAAAATCACTTTTTAAGGTAAAACTCAATGTAACGCACTCAAAACATTGTGCTGATGAATGCAATTACTAACAAACAGGTCATGAAGGCATAAAAAGTAAAATTCTAACCTTATAAAAAAACTAGTTTTTTTTTTAACTTGTTGACTTGACTTGACCTCCACTATCTTCGTAACTAGAAGAAGAACAAGTGCCCTTTGGCTTCGTTAAGGGTTGATTTACACCATTTATGTGAAGTAATGCCTCTAATATTGCTGCTCTTTTTTCTTAGTGCACTGCTCTTTTTTCTTAGTGCACTGCTCCTTTTTCTTAGTGCACATCTCTCTCATTTTAAATTGTCGTTTCAAGGCAAATACCTACAGTATTTTCAATAACATAATCATCATGCTTGTTTAAAACCATTTTTTTTTAAACAACACTGTAGTTAATCGTAATGTCCTACTTATTTTTAATTGCGTCTCTCATTATTGTTCATGTAAAGCCTTTGCTCAAATGTCACGTTTTGCACCATTTAGTTAATCAGGAGACGTGACATTTTCATGTCTTACTTCGCTTCACAAGTAGGCTACGAAATAAAGTTTGATTATTTGACCTTTACGTCTAAAATCTTCAAATATAACGGTCTTGTCTTTATGTAAACGCTGTTTAAATATTATTTAAATATTATCCATGTAGGTCTAATTCAATATGATCATATTGTAAGTCGTGTTTTAATTCTGTTCTATTTTGTAATTGTAAAGACTTCAATCATTTCAATCGTTACTGGTTTTAGCAAAGATTCTACAATTGAACTTATCAGGTTCTTCGTTATTTTGTAATGGGCAAGATTTGAAAACGTTTCGAATCCATTTTGATCGCCATTCATTTTATAGATTCCACTTAGACTGTCAAGTTCTTTATCAACCTATTTAATCGCTAATTCTATATCTGTGTTATGATATGCTTTTATTGTTATTACATTTGCTTTCTTACACAACAACCAAGACGGAACCCACAACAAGGTTACCTCCTCAAAATTCATTAGCACTGGTCCAATTAAAGGAACCAAATGTTTCCTAGACGTTGAAATGTTGTTTATTTCCTAGTGTTAAATCAATCGTAAGTTTCAGTGATTATGCCATTGCATGTTATTGATTAGCGGGTAGAACGATAAAGAGTTGTAGACATCTAGTGCTAGCTTTGCTAAGAAACATAAATTGCTATGTTCGTAAATTCTTGGTAGGTCTGGGTACCTTAGTTTGCAACTTGATCTGAGTAGAGTGGCTGAGATTTATTGATCAGGAAGTTTCTTCTTTTAATTGAAGAATTGATTAATATAGGATAAATGGCTGTAGACTTGGTGGGCATAATTTTTTTCTTTTTGCTCTTGACTCTAGTCTAGTCAGAGATGACAGCGACAAAGTCGACGATGGAGATGGATGCTGGATTTTCTTTCAAAGGAGTCTGAATTCTAGAAAAAGCTTAAAATGGGTCAGCTACTACAGTATGTTCTTGCTGATACAGGATAAATCTAACCCAAAATTCGCTAAACCAAATCACCATCCTATTAAGGGCAATCACTTTGCTGAAAAAGTTTAGCTAATGCATATTGACTATGATAATAAACTTTACATATTGAGTATGAGGGTCTAGAACTGTGTACGCACCAATCCAACTATACAAAACCAGTTTATGCGGATCTCTTATTGTACGGGAAATCTATTCGAAGCGAGGGCATGTTATACTGGACATGTAAAACTTTTACCTGTAACGACGCTGCACTAGCCAGTTTCTAATTCCACTTCTATCTAAAGTTCAAAAAACCAACAAAACATTATAATAACGTCCCTTAATCGACGCAACAACATCTCATTACCTTCCAAGCCACACCACGTAATTACCATTATATTACTCGCTTGAAAAACCAATAATCTGCCGCAATCAACGGCCAACTTTCGATTTCATCCAATCACGTGGCGCGATCGCATTCTACTCTCACCTGATTGGACGATTAAATCTCAGTGTTATTGGTATTAGGTATCTTTTTAGTAATTACCTACGGAAGGAAATTTTCATTTGACTCGGGTATTTAAGCTTTATGATTAAAAGGTTTCTAGAAATGAAAATAATTTCATTTTTCTCAGAATCATTTAATTAATATTATTATCAATTACAATTCGACGAAAGTTTGAAAGTCTTTGACTTTTCATTAATTACAAAGCTCCTCCGAATTTGTTTTACTTTCAAAACAATCTGAATTAAAATCTTTCACAAACTTAGATATATTACACAAATAAACCGTTTAAATAACTAGCACAAACCATGAACTGCCAACCAACCCTTCAATTACATTGGACATACATTTACGAAAATCACCATCACATCAACCAATGCATTAACCCGTGTTATCACGTGACGCAAGCCAATCAGCGTCGAGACCGCAATTTCACGGCGTGAGCAAATTATCCGTAATGCCCGGGCAGTTTCTATAATGACCGTCCACACGCGTATCACGGGATGTTTGCACAGACCGCCCCATTTAGACGAGAAACTAAATTGCGATGCGTGTATATTACCTACACTTTCAAGGATGACAATTTTGTCGTGTGTACGCCCTAAATGGTAGGTGACGTGAAGGTTTCTGTTCTAAAGCTAGTGATTTTGTTAGTTAAAAGCTTTTTAGTGGCAACGGCGACACTTGAAGTTATACATTTCCAGTATAAAATGCCGTCGCATTGTATAGATTTTCAATGCAATGAGAGATCGGCATAAACTGGTTTTGTAAAGCTTGATTAGGCGTCGGGCATACTGGCTGTTTCCGTACTAAACATGAGTATGGTAAAGACCGGTAGTCAGGTACCTAATGATAGTCTTTTGCATTCAGGCCTCATGCTGTCAGAACGCACAGAAAACTTCAGTAAAAATCGCTTTTTCCAGTTCACTTTCCAAAGTTAATTTACAACGAAACACCAAGGTGGTTATGTGTTTATGTTTGTGCAAACCATGTATTACCGCAACGAAAACTGCCGACAGACCGATTAAACTTCCATCAGTTCTACAATTACACGGCAATAACAAACACGGTTAAGTTCGCAAACGCGCGTTTAATCGTAAACTTTCGTTTTCGTTCATTACCGCGCTAGCTGACGGTGTGGCTGGTCGATGCTGGTAATGCCCGCTTGGTGTGACTGTTGCTCATTACGGGACAATGCTACTGTCACCAGCTAATGAATGCAATGATGTCGCTACGAAAAATCTAAGGCTGAGGCCACACAGGTAGGCGTTTCGCTTAACGCTTAGAGCTACGCTGCATGCTAGGGAACACCATCACGGTGATCATAGCTTCTAGTTAAAGTTTTACCACAATGGCCGCACTGACGAGACCATCTTGGCCATGAACTCCAAATATTTGTGCTAGTCTTTTGCGAGATTTCAGCAGCACTCATGATCCCGGTCCATTCTCGAATGTTTCTCTGCCGAATTTGTTAGTCTCCAATTTAAGAAGCACATTGCATATTGACAGCTAAGATAAGCAGGCCGTGAATCACGTGGAACGCCCTCAGGCTCGGCGGAGCGACGATCTTCGCAGGGTAGCAACTGGATGAGGGATCCCGTTCCATTCCCCTTTGTCAGGAGTGGATTGTTGTAGGCTGATGATGATAAGCAGATCCTGACAAGAACCTAGAACCTGACATCTAGCATGACAAACTGAAAGGTTCGAGCTACGCTACTCACGCGTACCAAGCGAAGCCATTAGCTGTGTGGCTGGCCCCTAAATACTCTTGAATTGCGTTTCCATTCCACGTCGGCAAAGGTAGGGTCGCGTTCGCGTGTTGGTGATCGCTTGATAATTTCAAGGAAACATTAAATATAATCAATCAATCTGGACGTGATTGTTGTGTTCATGTTTTTGATGTGTGTTTTGGTGTTTGTTTATGTCAACTTGTCAGCCATTCTGATAGATTTAACAGAAATTTTGACACACACGGGAAGCAGTTGAATACTGTCTGTTGAGTGTGGTTTATTAATTTATTTATCAATATTGGATTTAGAAGCCAGGTGCTTCTTAGGGGAAAAATGCTCTGCAATACAAGGGCAGTTGTCCAAAATAATGAAAGATTAGAAGCAATGAACTCATCAATTTGAAATGAAGATGATGATGAACAACTAGAGAAAGGTTAATATAACACCAATGAAGCAACAGTAAATGGAAAACTAGTCTTATACTAACCTTTATTTAAAAAAGGATTAAAGTTATTAAGCAATCGATCATGAATATAATATACTTAGATAATGAAGACAGAAAACATTTCGACAGAACCAACAAAAAAATAGGGGACACTGACATATTGCAAAAACCTCACGAATTCACTGTAAGACTTCCTTGTTACGCCATTCAAACAATATGAAGCAAGGATTAAGTCAGTAGAAACTACAAACTGACAACTGTTGTCATAGTTTCTTAAAGCTTTATTATCTGCTCCATATCGAGATCAAGGGATTAAGATATATCTTATATTATTGTCTCAAGAAGTTATGTATTTTAACTAGAGACAGTAGAGTTTCGTCACTGGTGTCAATCATGGTGATTTATGATCTTTTGGCAGTTGATATACTTTCTATTCTGGAGCTCTATTATGAAGGCAATTCACTCTCAGAAGATGCCCCTTTTGTTCTGTAATATTAGATAACTTTATGAAAAGGCTTTTGTATAATACACACGTAGTAAAGGCACTGACACAGATAATGAAATTGAAAATGATACTATCATAGAGAAATTGATAGTACTGAACAGCGACTTAACGCAACGTCTGTTTAAGACATAGCTTCTATCATTACTCTAAGCCAACAGATATTAATAACCTCTTCGAGAATATCTTATCATTATAAAACGATGCCATATCTATAGTCATTAAAAACTATCCTTTAAAGCCGCCCTTGCACCTCTATCTATAAATTGTCTTGGACTATAAATGATGCAGCATCAATTAGGCGGCTGGTGACTAGTCCTGATCATGATGGAGTCGCAGATAGCTCGCTTGTGTGATAAACGGCCGCCAAGACTCCACTTCTGCTGCTTCGTTAAGATTTAGGTATTTGCTTATTGGTGAGGGCTGGCAAGCGGATGGGATATTTCTTGTTCTCTTTTTTGCGTTCTGCTTCAGTTCTATTTAAGTTCTTTTTATAATGGGGCTTTGAATATTCTGTACACCTTAAAAAGATAGGAATATCTTTTTAAGGTGCACAAAAAATCCGAAAATACATAGGACATAATAACTTGATCCTTTAGATATCCATATCTAAACGGAATCGAGATTCTCCCAAAGTCTATTTTCGCAGTCAGAATTTAGTTACGCGGGTTGCGGGTTCAGTAGACCAAAATTATATTCCTTACCGGAAAAACCTGTCTCAACAAGCTGAATATAGGTGGCCTTCGAAAATTTAAGAAAAATAGAGATCCGCAAATAGACAGACCGAGATGAAAGAGACTCAGATCCCTTGTCAAACATTTGTAAGTCATCCGTCTGACAGATTTCAGACAATTTCTCGTACAAACCTTTATTTTATGTGTTTGTTATAGCAACCCTACGACTTCCCGGCAATGAATCACGCGTCGTGTCTCATCGGGAGACTTCGGGGGAGTTCGGCCAGAGTGAGCGACTGCGTTCACTGCGCCAGCGCAACACTGCGCCGATTTCGAAAATAGAACGAGTTGACACACATAAATAATATTAGCGTGGTCGTAAATAACCAGAGCTTCGGTAAACGTCTAAATCCTCTGAGTGAGTGATGTGAAACCATGAAACCTACGAAAGAGTGGTGCCAGGTAATGTAGGTACTGGTGTAAAACTACGGGGAAATATGTATTTTTACTTCACTTTAACGATTCATGTCTTATTTTTCGCGGGCATGAGTGATTGATTGATAATTTTACGATGCGTTTATTATGGGCGTTATTATTTATTGCTGCGTTAATTGCAATAACATAAACATCTTTTGGCTCTTTAGTTAATTGATCCCACTCATTTGAGACCCACGGGATCAGTTGACGATGAAACATTGAGAAGATCATGAAGGATTCGTAATAAATTCTATCGGTAGACGTTTTTTAATCCAACTCTCCTAAATGTTTATTTATTAAAACTACCCGGAATGCAGAAATAAACTGGAACTAGGTGCTAAAGCGACTTACTACGTAGCCCAATAATTGATCCCGCGGGTCCCGCCCATGCGCGATCAATTGACTTAAGAGCCAACTTTTGCCACTTGAAAAATCTGATATATTCAGTTCCATATGGTTAGTTTAGATTGGAAGCCGATCTTGACATCGTTGAGAACAGGTTAGAAAGATTATGATGAGGAAGATTTTAAGGAGTTCGTGTTAGTAAATAGGTAGGTATGTGAAGTAACCTATTTAAGGAAAGCCCAACGCTTTCCGCATTTCAGTCAGATCTGAGCATACGACCGAAGCGAAACGGAACTCATTCGCTGCTGCCACTTGGAATCAATAAGGTGGTCGTAAAAGTTCTGGAAATACCCCGCCAGCCGAGTCGCGGAACTATTTCGACCATTTGCTTGCCAATTGTTACGGATATACTACGTATTCGGTCGGAACGGTGAAGGAAAACATCGTGAGGAAACCGGCATGACCTAGGACGAAAAATTTCGACGAGAGAGGGGTTATCGTGGTGGACCACAGCCCGTTCCCTCTTATAGAGAGGAGGCCTGTGTCACAGCAGTGGGAACATTATAATGCTGGTTATGATCTAATACGTATACAGTATGACCACTTTAAATGTTCAGCTCAAGGAGGCGCTGCTTGTTAAGAAAAAATGCATCGATATGTCAAACTTAACACATTTATTTTAGTTCCGTGTTTTACCACCTGCACAGATATTTTGGCTGAAGTGTAATTTATTTGTGGATGAATGCTGCGCAGTTCTCTGGTCCAATGATAGGACCAGAGAACTGGAGTTTGGACCTTAGCCTCTTCCTAATTATATTAGGGTCGGCTGCAGGTCTAACCGGATGCAGATGAATCATGATAAATCAGTATTTTACTTATAGCGACTGCCGATCTGACCTCGACAACCCAGTTATATGATACCTGGGTAATGGTTATAGGTATTGATGGATATTGATTGCACTTTTCATGTGAAGCGTCTGCGTCATGACTTCATGAGAAAAAGAAGAAAAGGTTCCGTTTGTTTGCCTGTATCTAAGTTTCTTCGAGCTCACGTAAACTGTTTTGAGAACCTCATGCAAACAATCCTACGTTGTATTAATGAATGGTTTCCTTACGTGACCGAGGAACGGTAAGTCGATGACATACTTGATTGGTACTGACCTGAAACAAGGAAAATTAAATAATTAGTTTATATAGAACAATATATTCTTCTCAAGTATAGTGATGACGATATAAAGTCAATGAATTACAAATAAACCCATGTAAGTGAAAACGACGATAATAATTTAATAGGAACATAACATCACGCCTGTAATCCCAAAAGGGTTAGGCAGAGATGTAGCGATTAGTACCTACACACACACATTTCGCCAGTTATGTTTAAGACCTATGTAATAGGGGGCGAGCCTATTGCCATCAACCGGGCACAAACCCTGACTCAGTGGTTGCCTACTGAGAAATTCCTGTTAGAAAAACACAATAACAATGCCCGACCCGCGAATCGAACCAAGCACCCCAGCACTCGTGGTTGCGACTGCTAAACCAAAGAGGCAGAGCATGTAGGTAATATGAAATAAAGGTTTCATTGAAATATATTTCAAATCCAAGTTCGAATCCAAGTCGACACATGGAAGTCTTTTTGAAGTATTCTTTAAATTATCCTATCACTACATACTTTAAAACAAAGTCGCTTTCTCCGTCCCTATATCCCTATGTATGCTTAAATCTTTAAGACTGCGCAACGGATTTTAATGCGTTTTTTTAATAAATAGAGTGATTGAAGAGGAAGGTTTATATGTATAATAACTATATATTTTATACCCGTGCGAAGCCAGAGCGGGCCGCTATGTTTTTATATACAACGTTCACAGTTTTTCTGTAGTGTATTTAGTATCAGAATTGCACCCGTGCGAAGCCGGGGCGGGTCGCTAGTTAATATTATAAACGTTAAAAACGTAAAAGCGAAAGTTTGTAAGTATGGATGGATGGATGGATGTTTGACACTCTTTCACGCGAAAACTACTGAACGGATTTGGATGAAATTTGGCACAGGGGTAGTTTATAACCTGGATTAACACATACGATATTTTTTTTCCTGATAGTGTAATCCCGTGAGACAGCGAGCGAACTCCACGCGTGCGAAGCCGCGGGCATAGGCTAGTTCGTAATGAATTTGATGTTGAGGCAGTGTAACATTTTAAAAGTAGAGGGGTTAGGGGGGGGTAGTTTGCTACGCTGACGACACACTGGTGCTGGCACAGGGGAGGTCGCACGAGGCGGCGGCCGAACTTATGACACGCGGGGTTGCGATAGTCGTGGAGAGAATCCGGCAGCTGGGTCTCGAGGTGGCATTGCACAAGTCCGAGGCCATGTGCTTTCATGGGCCTCGGAATGCGCCACCGTCGGGATCCACACTGACGGTAGGAGGGGTTTCCATCGGCGTCGAGTCGACGCTAAAGTACCTAGGACTTGTCCTCGACAGCCGGTGGAACTTCGTTGAGCACTTCCGACGTTTGGCCCCAAAACTGGAACGGGCAGGGGCCGCATTCAAGCGGCTCTTGCCCAACCTGGGGGGTCCAAACGCCTCCTGCCGGAGGCTCTACGCGGGGGTCGTGCGGTCCATGGCCCTTTATGGGGCCCCGGTGTGGGCGCATTCTTTGAGGCGGCGAGCCGCCCATTACCTGAACGCGCCCCAGAGGGTGGTAGCCGTAAGGCTGATCCGGGGGTACCGCACGATCTCCGGCGAGGCGGCGAGCCTCTTGGCCGGATTGCCACCATGGGATCTGGAGGCGATGGTCCTCGCGCGCCTGCATGAATGGCGCGCGGAGGCACTACGCCGGGGGGAAACTCCGCTGCCGCGGCAAATTGTCACTCAGCGGACAGACCTCCGGCGCGATCTCATGGTGGCATGGAGACAGCGACTATCGCAACCACGTGCAGGGCACGCCACAATAGTGGCGATAAGTCCCCTCTTTGAGGAGTGGCTAGAGAGGCGGCACGGCGCCCTCACCTTCCGCCTGACGCAGGTCCTCACCGGACACGGTTGTTTCGGGAGGTTCCTGCACCGAATTGGGCGGGAGGAAACGCCCGGGTGTTACCATTGTGAGGATCGGCCGGAGGACACGGTGGTGCACACCGTGGAGCTCTGCCCCGCTTGGGCTGAGCACCGCCGTGTCCTCGTAGCGGCGATTGGCGGCGGTGACCTCTCGCGACCGGCCCTGGTTCAATCCATGGTCCGGAGCGAGAGGGAATGGGAAGCCGTCGCCTCCTTCTGCGAAGCAGTCATGCTAGCGAAGGAGGTGGCGGAACGTGAGAGGGAGAGAACCTCACGTCCCAGCCGCCGCGGGAGACGCCCCGGGCGTCGGGGGGCAACCAGTGGCCCCCGGCCACCGTAGGCGCGAGCCTGTGGACGGTGAGTAATGGGCTAGCTCACCGTCCGTCCGTCTTATGACGACAGGCCGTGTCGACGGCGCGTACGTGTTCCACGCGCGCCTCAAGGAGATGTCAGCAAACCGGATGGGGCCCGAGAGGGCCGATGCCTGCCAGGGCTGCGGGTTGTTCGAAAGAGATACCGCGGCCCTGGAACAAAAAGGGCGAAGAAGGAACACGGGTGGGTTTTAGTCAGTACAAGTCTGACACTCCCTCCCGCTCCGCCCAGAGCGGGAGAAGTCATTTGATGATTTCCCATCCAGAAAAAAAAAAAAAAAAAAAAAAAAAAAAAAAAAGGGGTTAGAACATAATGACGCTGACTGTACGTCCATTATCAACATTATTATCACGAGATCAATCTCTTTCGAAATACGTTCTAATCACTACAATTCACTGAAACTAGCATGTTGCGTATTTACAAAAGCTGGCACGAGAGGGCAAATCACAGTATCATTGCCCTCTGGCAAATAGGTAATTGGTGATTGGAGTTACGCCACCGCTTACGTGGTAATTTATTAACTGTAGTTCGATACATTCTCTTGAATCAGGAGTTAAAGCTTATAGGATTGACCGATGACCTTAGGAAGGCAGTTAGGTCTATCTATACATCTGGGTACATTTGGGTGATACAAAACGCTACAGGAGGCCTACTCTTACTACTCAATAAAATTCAATACATACGTTGTCTGTAAATTCGAACTTCTTGTGTGCGTCCGCAAATTATATAGAGTAGGGTCACAAACTTAACTACGTTTAATTTTCGTTCGTTGCCGAAGTTACGTTTCGGAGAAAGAGAGTAGCCTTCCAGGAACGAGTGTTCGATGCAAATTAGGTGGTTATTTCGGATCTCAGACAGAAACTTAGGTTTGAAACTAACGTAGGTTGGAGTGGCTGTGAAGGGATTGTGGCTTCATCTTTTAAAAGTACCTATAACTGCTTAATTTAAAATAAATCCTCTGCGTTTGCGCAACATCTTTGTTGTAAATTAGTATCTACTCGTTTCGAGTCTTTTTTTCATCTGATTTGAGGATCTCTTGCAACACAATCCTTTCTTCAATCTGTAATTTACGCAACTTCATCAAAACAATACCTATGACTAAACCATCAATACTTCCAACTTTACCGACCTAAACAGTCTAATTCTGAGAAAACTCACGTCATACTCGACACATCCACTCTACTACACTGTAAGTAGCAAATACTACGAAATTGACAAACTCGGTCACTAAGTTTACCATTAAGTACACTGCCAATGTTACCCCAGTTAGAAAATAGATGCAAATGTTATGCATCCACATTACATGGGAACCCACTTAACGTTTGCAACGGTTTAGAGTGAACTTCTATGTACGACCTTTAAACTTTGGTACATGCAATTAATAGTACCTAGTTCGGTTGCCTAGCTAAGTTAAGAGACGTAAACGGAGTAGCTGTATAAATTTTAATAGAAGTTTAAAATGTATCGATAACGAACTTTTAAGGGCGAATTTTAACAAAAAAAACTGAACGCTATCAATACAAATCTAAACGGCGTTCAAGAGCAGTCAGTGTCAATAATTTACAGTAATGATGACACCAAGTGCTCATCTCCACTTTAACAAACTTTTCTGCGCAGGCGGCAAAACACAGAACTAAAATAAATGTACCAAGTTCGACATGTCGATGCATTTAAGCTTGACAAGCAGCGCCACCTTGAACTGCACCCTTAAAGTGGTAATACTATGCAGTGCGTAAGTAGTAACTAAGTGCATTTTAATGGTGAAATTCGCCTTTAGACTTGGAGGAGTCTGCCTACTAACAGAGACTTAAAGTAGGTCACGGCTTTGTCACACATAAATAGGTATCTTCTGAATATACGTTCATATTTAAATTAATTGTACAATTAATTTTCCATAAACATATAATTCTAAATCTCTTGCCTTTCAAGCCACATACAGGAAATCTCAAAAACTATCTAATTGGCACTGACTTGTTGCGCGCAGCTTCGCATGATAGCCAGATATAACCCCAGCGGAACTACAGTTAATAAGCAGACATGTTTCTTTCAGAAAACAATCATAATGAAGTCTTTCATAGCCTTGTCAGTCATGCAAAATATTTTCACGGTCCGTCGCTTCCCCAAGTCGTGTTTGACTAACGCAGACTTTCAGATTTTTATAATATTAATAATGTAGGCCAACGAAATGACGTCTAGGCGTGTTGATGTCAGTTACCATTATCTGTCAGCTGTCATAAAAAATGACATAAATAAAACTAATTTCTTTGAGTAACAGACACTACGGTTTTTATTTTTATCCACTGCAAGGTCAGGTGATTCATATTTAGCTTTTTAGCGCAGGTAATGTTACTTGTGTTCAGTGTCGAAACACTTTCCCTGGCTTATAATTGCAAAAAGTTTAGTTGTCAGCAGCTTAATGCTGGCTGAATTTATGTTCATTTTTAATAACTTCTTTTTCGGAATTTAAAACGTCAAACTGTTTTGACTTTGGTTTAATTTATGGTAATTGTTCGGAATTTGAAAAATATGGAGACGATTTTTTTCCAAGAGGCGAAAGTTAGGATTTTGAATTCAGAGAAGAAATTATAGTAAAACATGACAATATAATAGAGTTTTGCTCACAATGACTTTAAATCAACCTCGACCTCTGAACCTGCCTTAGTAAGAAAATCCTTGAGTCGTAAATTCGCTATCCTAAATCCTGGTTTACGACCACAACGGTGACATTTAAGTACTTTATCAGATACAATTTCGGAAAATACTACCTTCCTACACTACTAACTTACTCGTATATTTATTAAACACACTTTTAGGGTGTGGACGTCAACTGACTTCTGTTTTTGAGGTTGTTGAGCACTAATTGGCTAGTTACTTCACACATGATATTATCACGAGTTTTTGGTCACGGAAAACGCCCCAATATTTTGTAAATATTAAGTAAATATATATACAGTCATACATAAACCACGTCTTGTTTTCATGGGGATAGTTGGGTACTACAGAATCTGATCCTGACATACTCCTTTTGCCTCGTCCATTTTCATAAATCTGGTCATACATGATGGTAGTTTTGATATAATTCCTAAATAATTGCATCCTTCTAAAGCCACAGGGGTCTATTCTCAACATTGGCCCACACGAGTTCCTATTTCGACACAACATACTACATTCGAAAACATTGAATTTCCTACTTTCGCAGGAATCAGGATGTATCATCCCACGGGGGCAATCATCTCATCTTTCATATCATCAAGAAGGTTCGCCATCACTGCTTACGATAAGTGTTGTTCTTAACAATTTAATGTGAGCATATTAATGTCAAATGACCCGCGCGTTGGAATGCGGAATGGCTCCGCGCAATTGATATTATCCACTTAACAGCTACTGTTGATCTGGTTGGCGGTTGGTGTAAGTGTGAAGGAGAAACGTCAACATGGTTTAAAGTTTGCAACGAACACAATCTGTTTGTGAAGCTGTTATTCACTCATTTTAGGTCGATGGTACCGGGAGCTACAAATAGCGAATAGCTAGGACAGAGTTCCATTTAGATCTAGGGCCTTACAATGCTTTATAATGTGACATTTTTACTATAATATACCCATGACTAAAAGCGAAAAGCAGTCTACTTGTGCGATGTAGTCAATGCAATTATGTTCTACCCGTGGTTTTCAATTCTCAAAATCTGTTACAATCTTGTCACTTACACCACTCATCTGCGCAACCGGCGAGTGTAAGCATCATACATACGCATTATGTCGCAATATGATGTTGGGCTGGATGGCATAACCGACGTCTGATGTATGAAAGTCGAGTGTTCGGTACCGAATCGTGCGAAACTAATCGACATTATAGCTGTTTAGCATTGCGTGTGCGTTAAAATCACATGCACTTCGGTTTATGTGAAGCGTAGATTTAGTACATTATTTTAGTCGTTATACTTGATTTATGTAACATTAACGGTTCAATGGACCGCTATATCATTTATTACAAGCTCTGCTTAAACTAGAAGTAAATAGGGATTGAACCAGTCATAATTAAGGTTTACTCAGAAAATATAAACTGTTTAAGCAAGAAGTGTGTCCAGAGGTAATTTGTTTATTTTACAACACTTCAGTTAAGACTTATTGTGCATGCACTTATCTGTCGTAATAAAAACGATGCATTGCAATTTAAACGACAGAAATTAACTTGAACGATGAAAAATCCGACACCAATAAGACATTACGCGACCAATGAATCTAGGCCGACAATAAATCGACGCGACACTCCATCCGTTGCGCAAATGTCGCACGACGGGAGAAAGTGACAAGTACTCTCCTGTAAAGGACCGTGACACCTGCGACCCTATTTCGAATCGAACGGTTTCGAGAATAGAGCCCTTTGAAAAGTGTGACTCCGTTCATTGTAGAAGACGAGTAGCGATTTTTCAAATTAAGAAACGACCGTCATTTGTTTATCTTAAGATGGATTTGTTCCCCCAATGAATTTAAATGCGGCTGTAACATTTAAATTTTTATTGTCATCGTAACTACAGTCTTTATGCCATTCGGAGTGAGATTACCTGTCTTAAACCATAGACATAAAACACAATAAAATCTTATTTATTAAATACAATTCCTGTACAGAAGCGAACGCAGGCACGCGGTGGAATGAACTAGTTTGCTCATAATTTAGAGCTTAGAAAGCAAAACTTGTGGTGCCCTTCGTACTGTGGTCAGTAAATAACTTGGACCGGTCATTATCCGTCTTTACTCCAGATAGTGATGTGACACTAATTCTCATTGTTGGTTTAACTGAGGTCTGAGATATTGTACCGGTTTGCAAGAATTGCTGGGATGAAAGTTTTGGAGTAGATTAGATGCGCGATACAAGACTGCTTATGGAAAGTTTATTACAATGGAAAGTACAGAAGATGTATTGGTTACATTCTTTATTTAGTATAGAAACTGAGGACCAACGGCAAGACAGCTACCTGTCAGAGGAAATTACGCAACCTTTTACGTTTTCTTTTCGAGTAGATAGATCTAATTTTAAATTGCGAGATGACGAGTAATAGAGAAGTATGGAGGAAAAAGACATACTGCGCTGATTTCAAATAAATTGAAAAAAAAAATGATGATGGTACCTTTAAGATAAGTTTAGCCCAGTAGGCCACGTTTTTGCCTCAAATTGCAGTTGTATGGACACTTTAGGGAATTCCTATATGTTGGATCATGTTCTGAACAGCAGCGCACACTTAATGAGTTGGATCAGTCTATAATCCCTCAAAACCTCGTTTACCAAGTTGTATTACAGGTAGTCAGTGGCCCGAAAGTCTGACAACCAGTCTTACCAAGGGGTATTGTATTACCCAGTACTAACTGAGTTGAGGAGGTCAGATAGTCAGCCGCTCCATTCAATGTAGAATACTGATATTCAGCTGCATCTGGTTAGACTGGAAGCCGACCCCAGCATAGCTGTGAAAAGGGTAGGCAGGAGGTATTACGCTACGAATATAATTTTCAGGTATTTCATACACTAGTACAAAATTTACGTCACACTCAAGTATTTGAGCTGAAAACTATTTAGTGAATCATATTCACAGACAAATAAAACACTCCAAATTCTCGTACTCGTGCTCGTAACTCGTGTTTTATCAAAGGAATAGCTTAAGGAGCACATTAAGACAGGTGTGGCTTTTCTAACAATACATTACAACGATAGCGCTTATGTACTGCTGATTTATGTATATGCTTGTGTGTGTTCATCTTTATTTTACGCTTAGTTCGGATTTGAATGACGTTGATAGTCCATTTGGGCTTTGGTAAACGTAATAAGGTTTTTATTTTGACGTTAATTTGGATTTGGGCTGGACATAAAGCTTGCTTGTAATGTGCACGCTCTCATGCCACACACGATGAAGAGATCGTTTATTTTTGGACGTATGAGTTTCCTTATCTTGGTTCCCGTAACTTGATAAGAGCTATTTCGATTATTATTTCTGTAAATTATAAGAAATCATTGAGGAAAACATGGCGATGAACAGCTAGATATGAAAGTTTATTGCCAGCATTATTGCAGACTTTGTATTAGTAATGGACAAAGAATTTCATCAACTGAAGACATAAAAATAACAATAAAATCTGTGAGAGCTCAGCTTTGTTACCTCAGCGTCATTTTAAACTTTTAATAAACAATCAATTGTTTAAAATGATAACTCATTAATTAAAGATTTGTCCAGTAGGTACTAATCCGATAACCGTGGCGGAATAATCGGCCGATTTTTCGGTATTACGTTTGATCGTAAAAATAGTAAGTCGCCGCGGGGCCGCCGTACATAATGCTGCAATCACAACAACGCGTTTATCTGCCTTAGTTTCGTTAGTCACGAATAGTAAGCAAGCAGAGGACGTTGACAAGTTCACAGTGGCTAACACTCAAAACCGTTTTTTATTTCAACAGGATTATGTTTGTAATATGTGTAAATAGTATTTTATTATATTTTACAAATTAATATTATTTTTAAAACTAGATGACTAAAATAACAACAAATTATAAAAGGGCGTCAAAAAACTCCTCCTCAACGCTCAAAGTAAAACCCAGCCCTGTATATTATGTGTAAATTGTAAATAGTTATACATTTACTCAAACTCTACCTGTAATTTTGTAATATGATGTAACAGTTTGTTTTCCTAAATTGTAAAAAAAATCCTGTTCATATTTTTTCATCAGAAACTTTTCACTAGGTTCAGCAACCAATTTTTTTCTATAATAGAACACTGCGTCTTGGTCCCCATGTATAATATATCTCAAAAAATCTTAAGTCTTTAATCTTAGGTAAGGTCCTCATCATCATCATCATCATCAGCCTATAATGCTCCCACATATGCTGGGACACAGGCCTCCTCTCTATGCAGCCCACTCCCTATGGAGTGAATTGGGCCCATTGCGGGTTGGTAGATGTCACATGTCTTCGAATTTTTAGTTCTAGAACATGCCGGTTTCCTCGATATTTTCCTTCACCGTTTTGAGAACAGCGTTGATGAAATAAATTACACAAACAAATGCGCCTGCTTAGGTTCGAACCCACGGCTTACTGCTCGTAAGTCGGGGCTGCTACCACTAGGCCACCGCTGCTCTAAGCTAAGGTAAGCCCTATCTACAGACTAATTTCGGATGCAGCGCCAAACACTTGGAACCTCCATACAAATGCTTACAGAAGTATCTGTCAGTGTCAACTTGCCCGTATTAGTTTGACAGATCTTTTGTACAGTCGGTATCGGTATTGGTATCTGTCTGACTAAGTTGGTGTGAACACGGCCTTAAGCCCAGTGTTACGCAAGCGGTATATGAACTTTCATTACGGTCAATGTCGTAGTCTGTCGAAGAGTTTATGTTTATTTTAGATGGGGCGGGCTTGAGTGATGGCCTTTGTTGTTGGAGCACGAGGTTTAAGGATACAGTTGTGTGGTACTGATGTGTTATTGACGGGTGACGGTGGAAAGGTAAAGAGTTGTATTCTTAGGGTTATTTTCATTTTAAAATATTCGTGTTTTGAAGTTGAATAATAAATGTGGTAACCCTGGAAGAAATTTGTTTCTTTCAGGGTTACCACATTTATATTTTTTATATAAAAACAGCCAAGTGCGAGTCGGTCTCGGGCATGAAGGGTTCTGTACCATTATTTATAAAAACGAGCATAAAAAAAAAACACTTTTTTTGTATGGGATCCCCCTTAAATATTTATTTTATTCTGCTTTTAGTACCTGTTTGTTGTTATAGCGGCAACAGAAATACATAATCTGTAGGAATTTCAACTGGCTAACTATCACGGTTCATGAGATACAGCCTGGTGACAGATGGACTGACGGACGGACAGCGAAGTCTCAGTAATAGGGTCCCGTTTGACTCTTTGGGTACGGAACCCTAAAAAGTTACGTTTAGGGCAGTACCAGGGACACATACTGCGTAGGAGTTTGTTCCTTACATAAAAAACTCCGTAAAAGGGTTCAGTCCTCTCATTAATCACTCCGAATGTTAAATAAAACGGATCACTAGTGCTGTAATGAAACGGTGACGGATAGTCTGTCACTCGCTTTTGTTTCATGTAAGCCTCAATGAGATCGTTCAACTTTGGCTTTTGTAACCATCAGAGTCGGCAGGTTCAGTGTTGAGAAATAGACGGTAGTTATGACTAAAGATAACACGAGACAAAGCAAATTGAAAAATTCATTCAGTTATGACTAAAGATAACACGAGACAAAGCAAATTGAAAAATTCATTCAATAGGGGATAATCACATTTTTTTTTCTTGTCCGTCGGGTAGGTTATTGAAAAGTATTGGACACATATTTTTTCTTTTTTCACGTGTGGTCATAAAATTACGGAGATATATTGAGTTGAAATGGCGCATGACGTCACATGTAGGTAAGTTTTATACCTACTTGTGACGTAGTGAGCCCCCAGTCTCCAACTTTAATGAGTTTTAACTAAGTAATTTTTTGATATTTTGATAAAACAAAAAATACGTGTCTAATATTTTTGTATTACCTGTCTGACGGACAAAATAGAATGTCGTTTTCTTTACCCAGTCCGCACCCCTATTGTGGATTTTTGCTCTGAATTATAATTTGTCGCAGATTTTTTTACACTGAATGCTTTAGTAAGCATCTGAGTTGAATTTCTAACCCAAAATCAGTTGCAAGGACTTAGGTACATAACTTTTGCACACTTTGGAATACATACATAAAGTCAGGCATTTTCTCTATGGGGCTGAAAGAAACCGCAGAACACAACCAGCTACAATCCTTCCATACTCCTTTTGCGTCGACTCTGTTCATACAGGAACGCCGGTTGCGAGTACTACGCACTTTCCCAAAGAACCTGAATAATAATAGAATACTATCTAATACTAATAATAAAGCTGTAGAGTTTGTTTTGCTTGAACGCGCTAATCTCAGTAAGTATCGATCCGAATTATCGATTTGAAAAATTCTATCGTAGGATCCGATTTGAAACATTCTTTCAATGTTTGATAGCTCATTTATCGAGGAAGCCTATAGGCAATATATTATCACGCTACGACCAATAGGAGCGGACGGCGGAAAATGTGACGCAGCCGAAGTTACGCGGGACAGCTAGTCAAATAATAAAACAACAAAGGACTGACCGTAAACCATGAAAGAACTCGCTTTTCAATTCCAACCCCAGCAAGATAAACCCCAGCATACTTTTCTTTTGTATTGCTATTCTAATACAACCGCAACAAATAAGTATTCATTAAAACACACAAAGTCACGGTCTACAACGAGTACAGTATAGCAAGCGGATGAAACGCCTTTATGCATGAAACTCTTTCAGCACGCTTTTATTTTGAATTAAAGCTGCCATGTTGTCGCTCCACCTCTTGGTTAGTTTTATTTTTACGGTAAGCTTTGTAAGGGATATATTTTTGTCTAGACGCTACTACTTTACCTTTATTACCTAGATTGAAACATGCAACGGTAGCTTTACAGCTACCTAACTTTTCAGTGGCGTTTCAGTTTTTTGGTCGTAAGGAAATAATTTCCTATACCAACCTAATTCCTATTCTTATTAACTATTGCACATAAAATTAAAAGATATACACACAAATAATGTATAGCTTATGTACAACGGCAAGCTTTACCTAGAATTTGGTTTTCTTACAGCAAACCTTATTTTAACAGAAATATTTGCTATTTATTTAATTAAATCTTACTTATATTTATTTATAATATATATTTTTTAACTCTTACTTTCATAAATTTATTTTTATTATTAAAATCTTACTTATATATTATTTATATTTATATAAATCTTTGGTTACTTTGGTTTAGGTTTAACTGACTGGTATTATAGGTCAACCCTTGGGCCAAAATTAAATACTGCGAAGTCATCATCTGCCTAGCCTTTTCCCAACTTTGTAGGCGAGCATAACTGGCGAAACGTGGGTGTACTATTTATTACTATTAGGTACACCTCTGCCTAACCCTTCAAGAATTACAGGCGTTATGTGGTTTGGTCACAAGCTCACCCAATCCTACAACTATCTTTTTTATCTGGTGCAAGGTTCATCAAGAAAATTATCGCGAAAACTGGAACTGTTAAAGTTATCCCTAAATAATGATATCATTCAGATCCAGCCTGTCTCCTTGCTGTCCTCTTCTAGCTACGCCCTAAGCCAAGGCTCGTACACCACAGGGGGTGCCCTTAGCGTGTAGTCACTTAGTTTGTAAGTTTATTTATGCCCTGGTTGGAGGCCTTACTCTTAAGGCACCCACAGGATAGTCCAGTTAAGCAGACGACAACCTCCTAGGTTGAACTGCGAGATGCCAAACATAAAAAAGTTATCCTAAGCCTAGTTAAAATACAAATTTCACGAATAAAAATACACAGGATATACAACAGCCAAAAATACACGTGCAATCAAGACCGTCTGGCACAATTATAACATAAAAGTCATTAATATAGCGTGTGTAATTAGTTTGACTATGTGGGGGGGCGTACGTCGAGAATAAGTACCAAGGTTAGCGTTATGTTTTTTACTGGCAAAGACTTGGCTTGCCTCCAGGTAGTGACTGGCGTTGATTCATACGGGTCTAGAACTTGCAATTAATATTTGAAGAGTTATGCCCGTTTCCTACATTCAAATATCGCTAAGCGACACCTAAAAGAGTGCTGGTGGATTTATGACTTTCGGTGCATAGCAAAGCGTTGAGTTTCAAATAACTCTGTCTCTCTGTATTCTTTAGGCAATCGTTTAGAAGTCGCTTAGCGTTAGTGACAACGGATACATAGTGATAGGTTTTTGGATTCTTGTTGACGTTTTTATAGTACTACAGTTAGAGCATTATTTGATATTTCGTCTGTTGAGAGTGAGTGATTATTATTTTTGGTTTAATTGGAGGTGCTGATGATTAGTAAACTTGTTCTTGAAGCCATCAATAAAGACTATTTTTTTTTAAATCTTATTTTACAGATGTAAATTAATACGACCGGTATGGACTAGATTGTTATCTTAATTTTAAAGCGATGTGGACGAATTTTATGACGCCCTGTAATTTTGATACTTGTATACATGTTTTGTTATTATTTTATAAATATTTGTAGTTTGTAAATATGTAATATAATATTAACAGTAAGTAAATGAAATTGGATCGTGAAACACTATTATATACTTACATATATTACTATAATCAATCTATTTATTCATAACTATGTCATCGAAAGACATAAAAAGTTAATTTATTCAACAATTTAAGTTAAATACTTAAAGAAAAAAAATGAGGAATATTCACATTTATGGAAGGCCTCGGAAAATATTTCAAACACGTACTTAAAATAATCAATTCTCTGTAGTTGAATTAAAGCAGAAACTATAAAACTTTTAATATTTACCCAATAACTTAAAGTAACAGATCGTTAATCTGTCAAAACATAAAATACATCAAATAAATCTGCATAAAAATATCTAATCCTATTACAAAAGTTACGTATCTAATAATATCATAATCATAACAAATCGCAAATAGTCGTGTCCATGCATTTTAAAACGCAATTTATGCTAATATAAAAAGTTTATGATCAAAAATCGATATGAGAAAACGACGAAAACGACTTTGATGCCATTTGAAAACATAAAACATTTATGCAAATTTTTTAATGTTTTTTTTTTTTTTTAATATTATTATGTTAATAAAATGTAAGAAAAATGAATAATTCTTTAATTATTATTATTTGCTTTATAAATATTAGTAACTAGTGGTTCACTCTTGACTTTTCTCGTATGGATTTCATAATTTTTCTAATCCCTTTTTAAAATTAGTATCTCTATTGTTTGTCAAAATGCGCAATCCTTCCTTGGGGTGCCAGCTTTAGCTTTCTTTATCAAACACCATCGAAATCGGTTCAGCAGCAAAAACGCTACAAAGAAACAAGACTAACGAGACACAAATAAGTATAGATTTGTGCTTACATAATATTAGTTAATTTTGTCTGAACAAGATATGAGACGGCGCCAAAATAGTATTTATGTAACTTTTCTTTTTTAAATCCGGCCCGTGTCTGTTCGTTAGCTGTTACATATTAAATGATGATTTGATTTGATAGCAGTTTCCTTTATGTATGACATAATCTTACAAGTTCAAAGGAGATATCTTTATTTATTCAAATTAAAATATGTTACGATTTGTTTGTGGCTATTAAATGAGATAAATGTTGCGAGATGAGTTGAGGAAGCCGGGGTGTGATAAAGCTTTTTGATCAAAATGTTTTCATTTAAATAAAACTTTTTAAAGTTTGAATATTGCGAATATGATTTGTCTATTTCATCGAATTGATATCATTATCATCTGCCTAGCATTTTCCTATAGATGACACGATGGTTTTTGTAGTGCTACATCATCATTATCATCAGCTTATAATGTCCCCACTGCTGGGACACAAGCCTCCTCTCTATGAGAGGAAGTGGGCTGTAATCCACCACGCGGGCCCAGTGCGGGTTGGTAGTGCTACATATTGTAGCCTTAATAACTTTGAACAACAACAAATTAGAATTAACACTGCCTTAAAATTGCAATCATACATTAAAAGAGAGAGGAGCTGCATTATTTAAATCATTGCAATTACAAAAACTTGCATGATGAAACCGAATTATACAGTTAGCAACATGATCGAAACGCAACGTTACAAAAATACTAACGAATACTTACGTACACTAAAAATAACGTAGCTGTGATTCAAATTAACGTTATAGTTACATAAATAACATTAAAAGCAAACTACGTGTTATGTAAGTGTGTTAAAAAAATACAGGAATAACGTACGTAAAGGATAACATGCTATTGTAACGTGGTATGGTAAGGTTAAACTCTGAAACCATATGGCGTCGCAAAAGCCCACGACTTTGCTCAAAGAACAGATAATGTTGCAGAAGATATGGTTCGTCCGATTCCGAAAATCAGATAAATATTTACAACTAGCTTCTGCCCGCGACTTCTTTCACGTGAAAATTTTGATGGATTTGAGGGGTATGAAAAATAGATGTTTGCCGATTGAAATCGAGAACCTACCCGATATGCACACAAAATTTCATACAAATCGGTTAAGCCGGTTTGGAGGAGTTTGGTAACAAACACCGCGACACTAGAATTTTATCCATACTAATATTATAAATGCAAATGTCACTCTGTTTGTTTGTATGTTTGTTTCTTACCTTTTCATGACTAAACGGCTGATCGGATCTTAATGATTTTGATTTTAATGAAATTTGGCAAGAAGATAGATTTCAACCTGGGGAAGGACATAGGCTATATCCATACTAATATTAATAATGCGAATGTCACTGTTTGTATGTTTGTTACCTTTTCATGACTAAACGGCTGATCGGATCTTAATGAAATTTGGCAAGAAGATAAATTTAATCCTGGGGAAGGCATAGGCTATATATCATCACGCTACGACCAATAGGAGCGCAGTAGCAATGAAAAATGTTGCGAAAACGGGGAAAATTTGACGCAGACGAAGTTGCGCGAGACAGCTAGTACATTATAATTTTAAAAATAATAAACATGTTGGTAGAATAGATTGAGAACCTTTTTTTATCTTAGTCATCCAGCTTAGCCTTTTAGCGGGTACGGGTAATAATACCTTCAATTAGAAATTTAGAACCTGACTAGATGAAAATCAGATAAGAGATAAGATAAGATAAGAGGAATTTATTTGTCAAAAACACGTGTAGGTTCAAAATCTATAGGAATCAGTAGGAATTATTACAAAAAAAAATAGTTTCAACATGTTTTGCCTAGAAAGGCGTACAAATACTATAATAATATAATTCAAAGCACAAAAATAATTAAGTTACGTTAATTTAATAAAAAATAATAATTAAAAAATGTCATAAAGTACAGGAAAATGTCAAAATGTCTTAAAATAATAATAAAAATTCTAAATTACATCATTTAAATAAAAAAATATCTAAAATTACAGGAAAATGTCTAAAATAAAAATTAACATGTCTAAAGTACATCATTTAAATAGTCGTCAACATTGTAGTAGCATTTACTTATTAAAAGTTTTTTCATGCGATTATAAAAACTATTAATATTTAAATCTTTGTATGCCTTTGGTACCTTGTTGTATAATTTTGGGGCCATGCAGAATACACTCTTACGCATGAGCACAGAGTACAGGAATATGGGAATCTAACCTCAAGAAGTACCCCCCCCCCCTGCAATACTGTCCTGCATGGATGACATATTGCCTAATACTAACGCAACGCTGCGTGTTAATTGAACTAGTATACCATATTTTTTAAACATTGTCCCCATAGCAATTTCTAATGTATCACTTTTAACACGTTTTTTATTTTATTTTAAAACATTTCCCACACTAGGAATTTCTCCTGTATTTTGGGTGCGTTTAAACTAACATACACAAACAGCTAGACCCGGAATAACAATCTGTGGGCCATAGTTGTAAATAATTGTTCCGTGCGGGGATCGAACCCGCGACACGCAGCGCAGCAGTCTTAACCGCTGCGCCAAACGTGCCGTCACTTCAACCTCACATACACCAACAGCCAGACCCGGAACAACTACCTTGATAATATATGTTCCGTACGTTAATTAAATCCACCCCCAATCGCTCAGCCACTGCGCCAACCGTGTTGTCATTTCAAAATTAAGACAATCTTGTATAACACTTCTGAATTTCACTTGATTTACAATGCAAACACGAATAAATAGCGTTCAAACCTAAACATTTGCAGTTCTAATGAATATTTATGACGATTACACTATACCTAGCACAAGTGCAAGTTAGCACCTAAAATGGGTAAGAATCTTAATGTCTTCATTACACTAGCTTTGGCGAGAGGATAGTCACAGTGACGCCTTGTACGATACAGCATCGAGGTCTATGGGTATTTATTTAGATTTGTGGCTAGAACTTTAAAGGTAGTCTAACTAGATTGTCTAGAAGAGGATTATTCAAGACGAGTCTGATAAAATCAATCTGTAGAAAATAACATAGAATAGTTAGTAGCTTGCCTATTTAAGCTCAGAAACTTAGAAATCTGACTGTAGTCGATAAAACTAAAACTGCACACAAATGTTGTCGATGTATTTATATTTATTTATTTATTGCAAAATGTACATATTCTCAGTTACAAGCTATGGGCTTAAAACTAGACAGTACATGACCCTGTTAGGGCGCAGCAAAATAACTTAAAACTAACTTAAAAATAACTTAATAGTTCTTTTATTACTTAATTTAGGAACATTCACAATAAAAAATATAAACATAAAAAAACATATCTAGCACCTCATCATACTATAAAAGAAAATAATTGTAATTAACACAAACACATACATGTAATTTGAGCTCTATTTTAGTTTTCCATCGACCATAAATTCCTGTACACTAACAGATATTTGATTAGATTTAGATGTTATATAGATACTATATAACACCTTGCATGCATCATTTTTATAAAATAATTGTATGTACACACATGTTTGAGCAAATAAAGTTATCTGAATCTGAATCTGAATGGAGTGATCAAACGAAAGACAAACCTAATAAGTTTCTCCTTAACGTTGGTAACATCGTCACGTGCCGATACTGATTTGTTCTTTCGCCAAGAATTGCGATACCATATGTCGAACCCATTCAAGTCAAATAAGGTTTTATAATAAGTTAGATAAAGTCTAAATACAGGGTGTAAATCCCTTAGTTAGTGGACACACGCTGACCAGTTACAGTCGATCTAGTGGCCGGCAATTGGTAGCAACTTTACTTCAAGACTGATTGATGGATAGGCTGACAACCGTAGCCAGGTGTGTGGAACTAAGGAGACGGTTTCTCTAGAAACTGTGTGAGATAATAATTGTTTTTGCAATGTTGCGACATGTCTGATTGTATAATATCTGTGGGCATTGACATTAACGAGGTCTTTCACCACAGAATTATGTGTGGTTAGGTTCGTAGACGTGACAAACATGTTAAACTTAGTTTTGATGGCCGATAACCGATTGTCGTTTGTCTCTTTAATTTTGCAACCAGGTAGATGTGTATACAGGGTGACTGGTAATGAGTGACTGATACTTAAACACGTGATTAAACTCATGAAAACAAACAGCTTACCCAAAGAAATATTTTTTTTATACTCATTCACTTTTATCACAATATACAACAGCTGTATGAAATACGCGCGCGCGCGTCTTTGGCCTCTCAGCTTGTGATATGCATGAGTACAATCAAGTGTTTAAGTATCGGTCACTAATTAACAGTCACCTTATATGTATGAGATTGGACGAGGTGAAAGAATTATGTAAACACGGCGACACATCAAGGGATATATTTCCAGTATAACAGTGCCTCGCTTTGCAAAGATTTCCCGTACAATGAAAGACCCGAATTAACTGGTTTGTAAAACTTGCTTGGTCGTCGTGCCTGCTATGTAAGGACCGTATCAGCTGACGTTCTGTGTTTTCTTCCTTATGAAAAAGGCTTGAGTTTATTTAAGTTTATTAACTACAAGTTATTTTTCGATTACGAAAATATTAATTTTAATTTAAATAAACACGAACACAAAAAACAGTATATAAAATATGTTATCTTCAAAAAACACCATCATTCAAACTAAGGTAAACTAATTGATCAATTAATCAATAATTGATCAAATTGTGCAGTTCCAGTAAGTGGATAGATAGATATAATAGAAAGCTTAATCTGTGCGTTCAATCAGCTAGGACGCGACGCGTGCGCTGCGCCGGCGCAGGTGACGAGAGGGAGCGAGTGCAGGGGAGTGGACAGGTGATGGGCAACGATTGTGTCAAGTGTGGGACTTGCAGGGAAGTGGTGCTGCAGGTGTAAGTCAGAGACGAAGAAAGACGAGAATAAGAAAGACGAGAATAAGTTTTGAAGCAAATACATTTTATAACAGAAGTAAAACAGGCACTCAGCAAGTGAATTTTATCATTTGAATCAAGTAGCGTTTGGTTTTAAAACACGATCAAATAAACATTGGTTTTCCATTTTGCCATTGTTCAATACAATGCCAATGTAAATAAAGACGTCTTGGTAGTGCCTATGATTTATCCCTAAAGTATCCAAAAAACGGGTTGCACTCCGGGAGTGCCGGCAGAAGTGAAAACTTGAATATTAACGTTGTGCATTTTTGATATTTTGGAATGGTTAGGGAATAATTTTGCACGAATTGCTTTAATTTATCAGTATAAAAGTACTATCATTTATGTGGTAAAATACAATATTCATTTATTGCGCTATCGTACACAAACATGACAATTTATATTACATAAAAAAACACACACTATTACACTTCAGAACTATTACATTACAGTCTTACGAATTTTACCTTTTTGGAGAAACCGAAGGTTTTCTTTGTGCATAAGATAATTATCCAGTTTTGGAAACCCAAACTCAATGACAGATGTAATAAAGTTCAAATTCCTTCGTAACCTAATGTCAATCCGTCTTACGAATTTTCGATATAACGATCTGACGCGAGTTTAACATTTTTTACCCATCACAAAAGTTCTCAACGCCGCTAAAGAAGTTTTCACTTCAAAAACTGTGCCTAATAGTCATGGTTCGGTGCTCTCTTACTATTCAGAGACATATACACAAACATAGGCCCAAATTGATATTTATTCAGTTGTCATTGAGCTTCGTTTAAAGTAAACCAAACCAGTAAGGACAAATGCGGACGCAGCTCCAGACACTGGACAATGATATTATCCGAACCATTACACGAGCCAAAACCAGATGTGGCTAGTATACACCTTAATAAAGAAAAAACGGGGTTATAAAGCTCAAAAAAGGTTTGCTAATTTTCCGTAAAATGTTTATGACTTGAAGCTGGCCTATGTTGGAAAGTAGGTCGGATTAGCGTCGGTTGTGCCTTTTACCCTATAAGGTGCGCTAGTTTCCGCTCTTAGCCTCCAAGATACGGCTTTAATCAAAAACAGTTCCCATCTTTAGAAACTGAGAAGATTAAGTATATTTCATTGCGTATAAACAAGCATTCGTATTAGGCGAATTCCACCAATTAATTGAACGCAATCAGAACGCCTAATTGGACATGATTCGTATGATGACGAATCTATACCAATGATGACACTGACAGCTCTTGAATGCAGTTTAGAGATGTCAAACGGCGGAGTTCCGATATCGAGAAAATATTATTCTTTATAACAAAACTCATCTCATCTTTACCCCAAGCTGACTTCTTGGAAAATATAATTATTATAGTCTTTTGAATTTGTAAATAACCTCATTAAAATTTTAATGTTAATTGCGGTTTCGCCCTCCCAATAGTTTTCTTTGCCAAATAACAGACCTAAGGTGTGTGTCTCATGAATAAATAGCGCATAAATATAACGTTGGACATTACAAGATTACTATCTTCATAAATATTATCACAAATATTTATCAGTATAAGGAAATTGACTGTTTGATTTTGCAGCAATAAATTCATAGTCGGAACAGACTACTGCTATCTGACAGAGTTAATTGGGCAAATCGTTTAACCTTTTAGAATTCGAAAATTCTATTTGGCTTATATAAGATGGTTGTTACGATACTACTTCACGCTTCATATCTGTCGGTTCGATACAGTATAAATAAATTATTATTAACTGAATATAGAGCACTGCAATTAGCCGGTTTTTAAGGGAGGAGTCGGTATGAGTGACTGCTCACATCGCCTTGACAGAAACAACTTAATTCAGAGCAATTACGATCACACCGTGTTTAAAGCTCACGCGTAATTGCTTCTAGACGCCGTATATTAACTAGTATCGATAAATTACTGATCGTTTTATATCGATATCGTAGTGCCTGAGTAGATACAACACTAATCGTTGGACTATTTGGAATGTAATGGACGGCGATAAAAATTGTAACACGTGTTTTATGTTGAACAAAAGGTTTGAAAGAATGTTGTTGCGCAAGAGCAGCTAGTCGGACAGTTCAAGAGCCTGGAGCGCGAGTGACATTAAACGCTATAGTGTTCTATTCTGTTTGACGTGAAGGATGGTGATAAAAAATCTGTAGTGAACTGTCGGGCGGTTCCTTTTTAGTACATGTTGCAAAAAAATGCTGCGACTAAAACATTGCACAAGTCACACCTCCTATACAATCTTGTTAACTCTGCAAGTTATTTTATGAGAACTTGTTGATAATATTGCCACATTGTCGGTATCTTTTGGTGCATAGCAGGCTGGTTACATAATTAAGTTAAATGGCCAAACAGGGCACGTAGGTCATAGAGTTACTGTTCTAGTTCCTGATTTTAATCAGTTTTTTACGTTTTTCTGACAGAGCTATTCCAATTATGGGTGGTCAGTAAAATAAAATAAGAAGTCTAAGTTAAACTTTAAAAGTAATAGAAGCATAATGAGCAAGTTTAGATGAAAATCACGTACGCTACGATTTTATTTTCAACAAAGTATGAACAGTCTAACATTGCGATTCCCCTGAAGCGCAAATATGTATTTTGCAAAGTGACTTTATTTTTCGTGGGATGGTAGAGGCAGCTCAGCCTCCGGTAGCTTAAAAAACAGTTGTAGTGTCTAACTTCCGATATTTTTACAGTATCGAAACTGTGTCATAGTGTAACGCGCACACGATTCTGACGTCATCGGACATGCGGATATGCAGGAGCACCGCGCATTACAAACTATTGTTGAAGCGAAACGGAAAATCGAAATTGTTTTACAAATTACTGAAATTTGGTAATTTGCTTTTGTTTTGCTAGCAATGTGTGTTTATTTTTATAACTAATAATTGCACTGCTAATTAATATTTGCTTTCGATTTCGCATTTCTGTATTTCAACAAACTGTCTTTGCAATAAATATCGAATGAATTATTCTTATTTTGTATTTGATAAGGCTAAACATATTTAGCGATTTGCCGTCGACACGCTAAGAAGATTTAATAAGGCCATATGAAACAGAGTGGTATAAAAAGCAGCAAAAGCTGGGTTCTTATGTAATTTGTGTGGTGTAAATAAACAAATTACGTTTTTTTTCTATTACAAATATTACAATGTCGTACTACTAGATACGATAGATTGTGCCTTGTATTAACTAAAATCAATTTCTCCAAATCCCACTAAACCAATCTGACCAATCAAACAGTTAAATTCTCAATACACAAAGCACCTTAAAAGCATAACAAACCACCTTTTTTTTTACGGATGGGAAGTCATCAAAATCAAAATCAAAATCAAAAGTCATTTATTCAAACTAGGCTGATAATCAGCACTTTTTGAACGTCAAAATTACAAGAGACAGCCCCCCAAAACGCCCGCCCTTCATCAAATGACTCCTTCCGATCTGGGCGGAGCGGAAGGGAGTGTTAGACTTGCACTGACTAAAACCCATCCATGTTCCTTCTTAGTCCTTTGTGTTCCAGGGCCACGGTATCTCTTTCGAACAGTCCCGCAGCCCTGGCAGGCATCGGCCCTCTCGGTCCCCTTCCGATTTGCTGACATCTCCATGAGGCGCGCGTGGAACACGAACGCGCCGTCGACATGGTATAAAAAAAACACTTTATGCCGTACCTAACCATCACATGAGACAAGTACATAATGATTTAAGTACTTCGACCATAAACCATTGTACTGAGGTCATTGACACCCTGATTCAAGACGATCTATCACTATCATTTATCAACTGATCATGAGTTTTTGCATTACGAAAATCAACGTTACTGCAACGACATAAAGACGCTGTCAGTGGCAAATTATTACACTAAGTATACTACAATACAGTAACACAGTAACGTGGATGTAAAAAAAGCTAATCAATTGTGGTGATGTTTTTCGGTAAGTACCCTTAGGTTTTTGCGAGGCTTTTTTATATGGCACGATGTTTTTAAGATGGACACACTGTGGTATAGTTTTTCTTACAAGTTTTGTTTTTGTAAGCAGGTTCCTGTTTTTAGGGTTCCGTACCCAAAGGGTCAAACGGGACCCTATTACTGAGACTTCGCTGTCTGTGTGTCTGTCCGTCTGTCAGTCCGTCTGTCACCAGGCTGTATCTCATGAACCGTGATAGGTAACCAGTTGAAATTCCTACAGATTATGTATTTCTGTTGATGCTATAACAACAAATACTAAAAACAGAATTAAATAAATATTATAGGGGCTCCCACTCCCATACAAGACATTTTTTTGCTCGTTTTTATTATAAATAATGGTACGGTACTCTTCGTGCGCGAGTCCAACTCGCACTAGGCCGGTTTTATTTATTTCTTAAGGATCGGAGAGCTTGTATAAAGCCTCATTTACACGATGCGAGAACTTGCTTGCGAGTTTCATTACATTGCAGACTATTGACGGGCAATGAATTCAGTTAATCAAATAAAAACAGCAATGTAGTGAAACTTGCATGCAAGTTCTTGCATCGTGTAAATGAGGCTTAAATCTCGAGAGTGATGTTACTTTGTTTTAGATCATTTTTGTAGCAACTGCTCAACATAACATACCCAGAACTACACTTTCATTGGGCAGAAGTTTCTAAATTGAAATTCTTTTAGGATTGTTTATTCTGAAAAACACCGAGAAAACTGAAAGATCTGTAGCTAACAATTACTTTTAGACAGTTTTCGTTTAGTATGTAGGTAAAAGCAAATTCTTGTAATACATAAAACAGTATCTTCCTATAGCTAAAATTAGCTCGCTGAACGTTAAGACAATGAGTATCATACAACAATATGAAGACACAGTCACGAACTGCTCCGAGCACTCTATAACACATTATCTTATCACCTTACAAAACTCACACGCGATAATCCATCTTAACCCTTTTAAAATACGATCTTATATCCCGTAATTCTTTCACACAACTGCTACAGTTCTGTGAGGTTGATTGTACGCCACTGATTAGAAAGACTAGCTACGCATGACAACGAATCAAGCCATACAAAGCCAGTATAAGCGGATCTCTCATTGTACGGGAATGTAATACCGTCAATCTGTATAATCCAGTATTTCTATACAATACTTAGGCAATGTATATAATGCCTAAAACATTACCTAAGTTTATGTATGAAATATGACTCATTTTATACTTTGCCTAGGTATTCTACACAATTCCGAATGCGCAGTCGGCAATGTGTGTAAAAGATGATATTACCTGATTACTTATGATCAAATAAGATTACGTTAACCCAGAAGAATTTTCAGTTTAATATAATTTAATTGTGATTTTAATATGCCTCGCTACGCGGGGCTCCTATTTCTGTCTACAGGATTTAATGTAACCTAGCACGAAGGGAACCTTCGAACCTAACCTGTCCAAATCCGTGTGCCCAATGTCCAGAGCTCGCTTCGCTCGCTCTTGCATCCTAAGTTCTCCTTAATGCTTTTTACTACCCTGCCAAATCCTTTGGTCTGCCAGCTGCTCTCTAATACAGTAATTATGTCTGTGTTGAAATACATTTTGCTCTTTCGTGTAACGAGCACCAAGCGCTCCAGGACAGAGTATGGATGTCTGTGGTAATATGCAGTTTAGCATTACACCACCTGGGTAGGAGTATCTACTTACATACAGGCCAAAATCTATTTATTTTACACATTGGCGGTGAACCAGCAGGTACTAGAGTAGAGGGATTGTATAGATACAATCCCTAGGTATTATATACATTACCTAGGTAGAGTATATAATGGACAATTATATTCATAATATTTCATACATTGCCTAGACACCCCAGGTATTTTACACAATACCTAGGTATTGTATAGAATACCTGAATTATACAGATTGCCGGTAACATATACAAAGCGAGGTCACGTTATACTGGAAATGTTTAACCTGTTGTTTGAAGATGTGAATTTTGATGTGTACAGGTAAAGGTGTGAAAAATCACAGTTAATTCGCTAAATGTAGTGTGAAATATCGAACAAATGCAACATTCTTGAGTATATTAGTTTTCTGCAAGAGGAAAACTGTAAAACAAAGCATTGGTCTACATGGCGAAATATCCAGTATAACCTGACTTCGCTTTCTAAGAGCTTCCCGTACAATGAGAGATCAGCGTGTACTGGTTATTCAACTTGATCGGTCATGCGTACGAATGTTTTATCGTTCTCAGAAATCTTTGCTAGTGATGTTATCGATATTATTATGTGCAGGCAAGAATGAAATCACCACTTAAAGATATTGTTCTACTGAAAGCCTAACTCCTCCGGAGTTTATTTTCCTCATCGACAAACAGTCTAACCAACAGCTATCCCCCAGTAACTGGGTTGTGGAAGTCAGGTAGGTAGTTGCTCCATGTGAAATACTGGTATTCAGCTGGATCCGGTTGGACTGGAAGCTGACCCAAACATAGTTGTGAAAAGGTAAGACAAATAATGATAACAATTGCCCACTGATTTAATTAACCCTTCAATTCTTTAAATGGTGACACGTGAGGACGTTTTGTGATAATATTTTAAGATGGATTGGAGTAATTGCAATTACTACCCGCAAAAAACCAGTCGAATACATAAATCACTTTGTAAAAACCGGTTAAAAAGAACGTTTTTGCTCAACTTTATGATATTTAATTAGTTAGGTCTTCTATATAACAATCAGACCAGAAAAAGCTGTCTTCGACTTTGACTTGGGAAAGCCATGTAAGTTTGAAACTTTCAAACATCCTTAAAAGACTAGAAACAAACTACATACCTAATGTCAATTATAAAATAATAAAATAAAAAAAAATACCGACACAGGCAGTTAAAAAGTACGTGTAAAAGTATCCTTACTTTCAACTATTACTTTCTAGCACGTAAAACATGTAATAACTTTAAATTATCTTGAAACCTTTATAACATAAGTCTCAGGTTTATTCTGTAGTTTTAAATCACCTAGGTGTTGGCTAGTTCGTTTCTCATTTAATTCCCTTTAGTTTCCCTTTTAACCATGTTTTTTCGTATTTACTTATAGAAATAATGGGATTTTAACAGGAATTCAGTGAGAATTTATAAAGAAACTAGTCTGCCTATAGTTATTTGGTAAATAAGTTCTACCAAAGCCAAGTCATCATAATTCAAAATTAAATTCAAATTATTTTATTTTCTCCACGACACAGGGTATCCTAGTGTGGAGTCCAGGGAATATGTAAAATCTAGCGTTTAAGGATCATTGTCTTTTGTTACTAGCTTTTAATACTGTACTTTGTTATGCGAACTGGATAAATTAAAAAAAAAAATACATCGGCCCACATGGGCACTTATAAAACGTCGAAAAAAGGTGCTCGGCAATTCATTCTCCTAACATTTTCAATTTATTTGGGGTCAACGCTGCAAATTTTATTATTTATTAAAATTTTATGTACAAGTAAAAACTGTACAAAGGTGGACTTCATGCCTGGGACATTTTCTACCAGCTTTTCAGGGCTGCTTACCGGGTTTTTCTGTCATCTTGCACACATTCCATTCTTAATTTCTTTGGTTTGGTTATAGGTATGTACTTAAGTGCACTAATTTTAAGATATAGAATGCTCGTGGCTAAATAATAACAGCCGCACGGGTGCTTGTCGAGATTAGTCCGTGGATGGGTGACCATAATTACATACCGAGTTTCCTCCGTGCCTCGGAAACTACGTTAAGCCGTAGGTTCCGGCTGTCATTTGTAGATCTTTGACAGTCGTTACGAGTATTCAGAAGCCAAAAGTCTGACATCCAGTCTTATTAAGGGTTATCGTATTACTCAGTTACTGGCCTGTGGAGGTCAGATAGGCAATCGCTCAGCTGCATTCAGTTAGACTGGAAGCCGACCCCAAGATAGTTTATGAAAAGGCTATAATAGGCAGATGATGATGAGATATTGTATTCCTCAAATCCCTTTCTAAAAAAGGTGAACAAATAAAGCAGGTCGTGAAAGCTGTAGTTATTCAACAGATGTCGGAAGTAGATAACCACATTTTAATTACTGACAAAACTGTCAGTCAGGCAAAATTAATTAATAAGGAACTGTGACTAATAAATTAAGAACACGATTGAACTGTGAGTCTGTGACAGGCTACAATCATACATCTTAACTTGTCACTAATAACAAATTGATATAATTAGCCACTTGATAACACCAGCTCGAGGTAAGTAGTCGACACAATGCTGAATGTGAGCCACGGACTTATACTCGTTTCAAAAGTAAAGTAAGTAACAAGTAATTCTGAAAACGTACCAAATGATTTAATTTTTTAAATTCTTGAAATACAGGACTTTAAAAGATACGTCCGCATCTCGACATTGCTGTCAACGGAAAAAATGTGGCAACATTACTACGTCTTCGATTTTTGAGATACAATTTAACATGTTAAAATAAATAAAAATAAATAAATGTTATTTTAAAAATATTTTTGAACACAGTATACTACACAACAGAAGCCAAAGACAATAACGTCACAATCATGCGCGTGCGCCACGGATTTAGTGCGCCACGTCCGCGTTGTGTACCCGACTGTACTTGTCTGACATTGATCGCATGATTGACAGCTAAGGTCCTGAATTTATTACATATGCAACTATGCAGCCTAGTATTAATAGGATTTAGAATAATATAAAAGCATTTGCATTAATATGTTGCATATTTTCTTATGTACATGAAAAAATATAAACTTTTGCATGCAGTACACGATAACTTTGACAGAATCATATAAATCAATGTCTCGTACGTACTTCTCAATTCTTCTACGGCTCATACAGGGTGTACCAGAAGGGTGTTGTCATATTTCAGGATGTGATTCAGACCATAAAATTAAACAACTTTCTCATTAGGACCAACATCTATATCGCGAAAAAAAATCTGCTGCCCCATACATTTGGTTCGAGGAGGTATTGGAGTTTTGTACTGGCCACATGATTTTTTTTGTCGATTTGGGTGGTGGTCCCATGGTAAAGTTTTTCAGTTTGATGGTCTGAATCACACCCTGAAATATAACCACACTCTTCTGATACATTCTGTATAGCTCCACTTTTCCACGTGTTATAATCATACGTGGAAATGTGGAGCTATACTTGGTATTTATAAACTCATTCGAATGATCAACATTTGATCATTGTTCCATACGTCGAAACAACAACGATGAATGAACATCATTTTCCATTGTAAGCAGGTTACATATTTCATTAATCAAAAGTGAAACTGCCATACCAACAGTTAACAAAAGAACAATCATTGTTACAAAACACCTCTGTGAATGTATCCCTTACAAAATTTTCCATTTCATCATGGTTCTAACACCCCATGAATTATACCGAATTGGCCGCATAATTGCTTTGTAAGTCAAATTGAAATGTGCTTTATTTTTTTATGGGTAGAGTATGTTGTTGATTTAAGAGATACTTGAGGTGTTTACAAAAGAAAAATGTAAGGTCTACTGAGTGGTCACGGTAGAAGTGTCATTGTCAAAATGGACACCATGAAATAGGTTTATGATTTGAATAAAACCTTATCGTTAATGACATGTTTTTGAGAATAAGATACATGGCAAATGAGGTGGATAAAAGCAACAGATGAAGACGTAATTGATTGCTTTGTTAGTGTCATTGCCAAATTTATAAATGAATAATAATACAATGCCTTGGGTCAGTTTATTTAGAAGAAAGAAGGCAGGTATGGCAAACAAGAGCTGCAACTTTGGAACAACAACATTAGATATGGTAATCCAGTTCTTTTAGTCAATAAGCCATCCTACAAACCCATTTTCAATGGAAACATGTTAACTATCTATAGTTTCACTCTCTTAAAGGTAAAAAGCAAATATGTGAACAACGCAATTAGCTAGTAAAATAATTAGCGTTTTGATTGGATTCGCGGAATACACAATATAAAGTGTGTGCGATCGAGGTCGGCTTGACAAGGATAGCAGGTCTGACGGGACGGGTTGGATATATCCATTAAATAGAAAGTAGTACGTAGTACCAGAGTCATCGGTCCCTAGGCAAGGCTTTAAATTATACAATGATTAGTTGCTATGCGAGTATGCGACGCACACAGCGCTATCACTTGATAGCGCTAAATTTTGAAGTGGGTACCACCTTTCTACTTACAACGGCGGTACCCACTTAAAAAAAAGTGCGTAGTTCTGACAAAATGTACTAACCCACATCAAAATTTCCACCATTTTCCGAAGACATAAATCATCTTTTTCATGAACCGTAAATTGTATCTGAAATTACATGATAGTACTGATTTTGGGTAATTAGCGCTGATTAATTTAAATCTGTTCCAAGCATTGTATACATACGTTTTGGATGAATATGAGGCTGATTGAACTTGATAGAAATTACCACATTGGATTGGATAAGTTTGAGGTATTTATTTAAGTGAATTAATAAGAGATTGTGGATTCGCTCTTTTTAATAGAACTAAGTCCAATTGGTATTTGTTAAATCGTTTCAAATCGAACATCTCGCTTCTATGTGTTGTTCTATAAACATAGTTGGAAATCGAGAGGAGTCTGTAACAATAACAAAATAAATGGTAACCGAATACAACCTAAAACATCCAATAACAGAAATAGTCTCTTTCGACACTCTTGCAAGGCGTTACAAAGTGCATCATGAGAAAAGCAAGGTCGAAACCAAATGAAATAAACATGAAAAATATTAAGTGTTGAAGTGACAGCCGTTAATGACCGTGGCATTATCATTAAAGCAAAGTTATTTTTATATAATTTTACTGCCGTTTATAAAATTAAAAACATAAGTTTCACAAAAGTAAAAACAAAAATATCATGGGAAAGTTCGTTGGCCCCGCCACGTGGTGTGTGCGTAAACAAACGGTTAACATATATATAAATTAATAAACATTTCGAGCAGGAAACCCTTGAGAGGATAAATATAGGGTGTTGCGCAGACGCGGCGGCGGCTCGGCGCGATCGCAGCCGTGCACGCATGCGCAAATGTTTATATCACTGGACACGAAATTCACTTAAATAATGTTCCTGGAACCGTAATGTTTCACAAAACAACTCGAGATTTTTCCGATTCATTAAATTGTTCGTTCGTTGCCAAGGTTAGTGTAAACACATAAACATTCGAGGAATTATTGTAATTTTTCTCGTCACGGAATGGGTGAGATATGAAAATAAAACATCTGAGAATTGACGATAAATTGTGGGGCGTCTTGAAATAGCTAATGTTAAATGGATGAAAAATTCATGAACGTTGCTATGCTAATAAAGCGAAATGAAGAAAAACAGTGGTAGTAAGTTGAAATATGAGTGGGGCGTTTGATGTCTCAGGAGACCACCTTGCTGGAATATGAATAGCACAAGAGACAGCTTGTTTAATTACTAGTCTGTGAACACACAGTAATTGATGCTCGCAAACAAGATCAATTCTCAGTGAAATCCGATCCGCCCAACCTAGATATCAGTCCCTTCCTCGATTTAGATATTGAAGATAAGTGTTACGTAAAGGTACTTACAGGTAAAGTAGTAAGTTACGAACCGATTCCAACGTAAATTCTGACTGATGGTTTATAAGTTTTCGAACATACCTGAAATCAAAAAGAAACACGGAGTTAGTTCACACGAATATGAACGCAAATATCCAATTAAACAGAAAACTACGTAAAAAGATTAAACAAAGATCCTAGAAATAGCTATAAAATAATTGAACATAGCCATGATTGCTTCGGGCAAACTCAATGCAGTTATGGAAGCAGCTACTTGAAATATACAAGGTCAAAGGGTCACCGACGCGAAAACGGTTTTAAACGTTTGCATGCTAAATCCAAATCATTCGCTAATCGCTACTGCCCAACAAGGAAAAGTAGAATTGAATCAAATGCCATTTAATATCTTAAGTAGAAATAGAATGACGTTTGACACCACGCGTTCGTATGACACACGTGAAGCAGGAAGACGTATAAGAGACATGGTTTTAATGAGATTATGCCACGGAATGTAGACGGCGACAAGTGTCGTGATGATGCATAACATGGATGTGGTAATGAGTTTGCAGCGACGGAAGATTTCGTGTGTGCTGTAATTTTTGCGAAGAAGAAACAGGGAATCTGGTGAAAAGGCTAATAATGGGTGATGCCAGACATGGCACAGATCTCAAAGATGAAAATGTCCTCTTTGTCGATACAAAGCTGTTGAAATTACAGTTTACCTGATATTTTCCTGCCCATTGAAAATATCACGTGTCAAGACTGTATACAACAAGGATAAAAATAGTATAAGCCCCAGGGCTTTCTTGAGTGTCAATTTCGCATTCTATGATAATCCCGTTACAATTATTGCTAGCATAAATAACAGGCTTCCTGACGGTCCAGATTAAATACTACATACTCCTCTGTCGCCTGCTACACAGTTATGCAATATGCGCTCGTTTGCACCAATTAAACGTGAGGTAAAGAGGGGGGGGGGGGTCTCACAAGCGAAGTTCATTTTTAATGGAGCAGAATCAGGCGGTTCTTTTGATGGTAAGTGGTCGCCAAAGTCAATTGACATCTGCAATGCCAGAACCATTGCAAAGGCAGTAATGTCATATCATGGGGGTGCAATTTCACTGACATCCTTCATACAGGAATATTCTATTTAGCAGTGTTAGAATATAATTTTTCTTCCTTATTTACCAGACTGTTACAGTGTTTTTACAATATTGCCATTTCCAAGGGTACAATGGCGGTCTTATCGCTATTAGCGATATTTTCCAGACAGCCTTGGCTTGCATATGTGTGGGTGTTTTAAAAGAGGAATGGTAGATGTTGGATATTTCTATAGCATGCTTGGTTATCGTGCTTCGTGGGAACGGGTCAGTGTCAGTGCCGGCGGCGCCTGCGCAACGGAAGTCGGCAGGACGTGCTGCACATTACGTTGGACTGCTATATATTTTGTATCCTTGGCAATTTGTTTGTAAATGTTAGGAATGTTTTTAATGTGACTAGGATGGAATAGAAATTACGTGTGTGTGTCGTTGCGTTCTTTTAGTTCTTACAGGTTTTTTTTTTCATTTAAATTAGGGGATCAGAAAGTAGTGATTTTGTGTTATTAAATCCAGTTGCAGCATTAACAATGGATTAATGGCCTCTAATTAATGCAATAGCACCAATTAATGTAGTCTTGTTCTTCCTTTAATTTCATTTTAACTAAATGCGCCTTACTCTGTTTCTTCTCCTGAAGACAAATGATGTAGTCAAACAATACAGACCAATCCAAATCTAAGTTCGAGGAACTTTCATTATTCATATGTGAGATGATTGATGCAAATATGATGATCCAAATGATTTCTGTCAGAACAAACAATGGATTCTAGAAGATAAACATTTTTATTTCCCGTTCCTGTTTATGGATTTTTCACTGATACAATATTTATTGCAATGAAAGGAGCTTTATTATTAATCGTCTACGTAGTAATAACGCGAGCGTTCCCAACACTACTGTTTTAGTATTCAACCACCATTAATACTTCTGCAGTATTTTACAATTCTATCTCAAGGGATTAAGGATCATATTCCTTTATTGCATCGTTTTTGTCGAACTTAGGCGATGCTTGATTGATATCTGCATCTATCCTGAATCCTACTCCAGTTACATTTAAGGGCGCTTTTACTTTGGTCTATGTTAATGTTATATTTGCAGCCTGAGGCACGGACGTGAATATCTTTTGATCTGCAACTGTAGTGAATTCATTAGTCGGTACACACAATGTGTGTAAATAGAACGGAAGCCTTGTACATAAGTGTTACCTTTACGATGTTAATACTGAGCCACTTATATTCTTTAGTCGTGCTTTAACTGACACATTTCCGTTTAAATTGAATAATGTTTAGATTTAAGGTTTAAGCACTTGAAGCTGTTCTAACTTAACTACAGCTAATCTGTTCTACATGATTGAGTTAACTGTTTTGTCAATTATATCTGTGTTGATGGCTGTAAACGTCGGTTAAGTGTAAGCACATATTTGGAGCTTAATCATTTTGTTACTCTTAAGGAGTTGAAGACCGCTTTTCCAGTTATATTACTCAGGAGTCCGCTACTTCTATAAAACAAATTGGTTAATCGAATAGACTGTTAATTACTCGTTAAGGTTTCCTACTTACCTACCGGATTTGCAATTTAACCTTCCCTTTACGGCCCAAACAAATCGAAAAGCCTCTGGAATGACCATTAAAATACACAAAGAAACCCTCAGTCATTATCTGAAGCACTCTGCTCCCAATACGTGAAAAATGCGCTGCAGCGAAAAATGCATCTTCCCTTTTTAGAGCAGAATCGTACGTTGAGGGCTCTTGGGGGAAGCTTTGTGCAGCAGTTTTATCTGAGTAAGGAGCTCTTGAATGCAGTCTAGAGTCAGCACGGGGGGTGTTACTGGGAGATTGTCAAGTGGAACGTCGTCGGGGTGAACGACCGGTGTTGTCGTAGGTCGGGGAAATTGTGGCTAACTGACGTAGATGGTGCTGGTGACTTTTTTGTTTCTGTGTTGACTTACGTGAATGTTTTGATTGTCTTCTATTTTAACATGTATTCTGTAACTGACCTATATGACTGTTTTTACGGTTTTCATTCGTTTTACATGTTATGTGGAAGTTGTTATCTGGAATCGTTTTCAGTACAATATGAAGGTTGTTTGGCGTGTGCAACTCGGTAAATTGCAAGATGAACTTGTTTATTTGCTTGATAACGCTAATGTTAAAACAAACCAAAACAGAAATTGTACTAACGTAGTCCAATCGTGACTGTTTATATTCAGATGGTTTTGACGTCATAACGTAAGAGCTCATTATATCTATTGAATTATATACTTACATACAAAGTGTAGGTACCCGAGTAGTTTCAATTTACGACGAACGGATTTTGGTTATCCTTTCAAATGAGATTAAAGGCTTCTATTGACGTCATACCAAGGAGGGTAGAGGGCGGGGGAGGTTATTGACTGCGAAGTTTCTAGATGGCACGCTGTAATTTTACGTTAAATTCTAAGATATTTTACCTAAAATTGCGAATGTTGGTGTAAGATTTCAGTTAATATGTACCTCTAGACAAAGTTACTGTTTGCTAACATTTTCTCGTCTAAGAAAATCATATTGGGGTTATTAACATTTCATTAAAGAAATTTTAATTCAAAGTTTTGTAAAACAATATTGATAAGATAGCAATTGAAGGAGTAAAGGAAAGATGAAGTGTGAGCTATTGTTATTATTACAATTTATAAAAGTTATCAATACATTGCGATGACGGATGATGACGACAAATAATCTTGAGCAACTGTTATCGATATCAAATTGTATGAGAGAAATTCTAGATAAATCTTTTTTAACCGACTTCTAAAAAAGGAGGAGGTTCTCAATTCGGATGTTTGTATTTTTGAGAAAGAAGTCAATTCTCAAAACGCAATCATTCAGTTTATTTTTCATATCTGCGTTCCCGCAATCGTTATGAAGATACATTTTTTCTAAAAAGATAAAAGATTTCAATTGAGATGCAGAGAGAAAAATATACGAAGATTTCGACATGGTTCATCTGAATGTTTCACCAGTTAAAACGCACAGCAAGGCACCCATGGCAAAACAAGTTCAAGACATAATTTTCACCAATCACAAAAAACAGGCCCAGTAAACACAACACATATTTCACACCCTAATGCTAGCTCACACTAAAATAATAACGAACGGCTTAATATAAGGCTTGTTACTCACGGGCGCACAGCAGGTGGACTTGCGCAAGTTGCGCACAAAAAAGTAATAACATCCAGTATTACCCTGCGGGACGCCTGTTAGTACGCACTGGATGTGTCGTAGTGTAGGGAGACCAGTGGAGTGGAAAGCATTGCGAATTACTTTTTGGAATGATAAAATGAAATGAATGAAAAAAAGTAATCATAGATGAGATTATTGTATTTGGAGTGGATGTAGAAGATGGTTTTGATGTAGAAAATGAGAACGATGAGGTCTTGCTGGGGATTTAGTTGTATTGCTTCTTCTCCCCAGATACTTCGATGAGGTGAAAAAGAGCGGGTCTTTTAGAGGACTGTCTGATGTATGATGATGATCTGTTATTACGTTCAGAAACGATACCATGAAACCGCTGAATGTCATCCTATTTTTAATCCATTTATGGGAAATGAAACCGAAATCCTGCTAATTATAACCAAGCTATTCGATTCAGGAATACTTAAGAATGTAAAACTCAACTATATGACATTTACAGAACTGAGATTTATAATTTTGTAATTCAAAAGGTCCATTGATTAAAAGTCTTCCAAAAAATAGAGTCCACTAAGGGCATATGATTAATTCGAACAAAAGTGCTTGCTCAGCAGGGGAAGTGCCCTCCAGCCCTTTGTAGTGAACAGCACTACATTCGCAACAATGATGTACTTCAACAGCTATGTGTTATGGGGTAGGGTACGATAGGGCTTATGAGTTACAAGTACACTTCTGATAATAACAGCGCCAAAAAAACTAAGTGATGATGGACATTGTAATTTTGAGCCGATTAAAAAAGCAGTTAAAACATTGAAAACTTAAATATTAGAATGTGTACTTTTAAACAAAGTAGCCGCAATACCTCTAACAGAATTTCCAAGATCGGTAGCCACACGTTTCCATGAAATGACTTCAGTCGCAGTTTCTCAATAAATTGACTATAACGGGAACCAGCGTTTCGTAAGTAAAACTCTGTTTTTAGAAGAAATGTTGTAATTCTATAAATAATGGCGGGAACCCATGGTGCACGCACAAACAGACCTGCGGACAGACATGTTGCAGGAGAGAGTGCGGGTCAATGTGATCTATACAATAGTTTAGGGGTAACACGCAAAGAAGAACTTTGGTTACTTTGTAATGTAATACGACTAGGGTTTAAAGCCCTAGTATGCAACATTCAGAAATTGATAAGTCAAACACATGACAGAACCAGATAAAATATTCAAAATGCAACAGTAGATAGATAGTTTCATTGAATGGCCAAATTCAAAAAATAAACGTAAATCATGTTTATTCGTAAAAGTGTAATACTATCAAGTTCAATGTATCCATACAAAAACCAAGAGACATAAAAAAGCTACAAAGAATTTAGTACAAAGGGCAGCCCTGAGTAGAATAAACACGATGGATATAAACAAATTGCTGGCACCTGCCATAAAATTTACCTAAAACGGTCACGCACCGCCACATGAACCGTTGTTTGATGTCGAAACACTTGACACACAAGTAACGTAAGTATCGGAAAGTTATAAAGGTGAAGTGGAAAGCTACATCAAAAAAACACACAAAATAATCACTGATTACAATACAAAAAGATAATGCGATCTCTGTAGACGAAAAAGAAAATTCAGCAACAAAGGACACAGTACCTTAAGTGATAATTGACATTCAAGACAAAGAAATTTTCTGTTTACAATCGTAGTTGTTTGCACATAAAACGCTGGGTTACATTCTCACTATTTTTAGTAACACATTAATTCGCTTTTGTGACTCACAGATGTAGTAAAGGGTCCAAATGAGATTTCAATTCCAGCAGCGCACAGTGAAAACAGACTTAATTTGTTAGTCATAAGGTTGGAAATGTAATGTTTGTTATGGGAATCATTTCATAAGGTAATAAATAATAATGGATCGTCTTTGGCCTTGGTAAAATTAGTCACCAACGCGTCTCGGCGCAGTAAATTGTGAATTAATGCCTTGATGTGACAGTAGACGCATATGACATATGAAATGCAGTGTCTTAATAAAGCAGAAAAAGGATAAGACCTCGAAATGAGATATGCGGTATTTAGCCAACAGATCGGCTAGGTTTAGAGGTCAAAATGTAGGTAATAGATAGTAGACGTGAATAAAACATGAAGCGAAGAAGAAGAGAACTGCTAAGTATTATTCAAAAAGGTCGTCTTGTTACATCTCATTTTGAATGTTCTACTTATCAAACTCCATTCGCGTTGTATCCTCCTATAAACCATTAACATAGCTGCATGAACTTCTACGTTCAAAATAATGATTAACAATGACCTTACCAATTAAGATAGCGACTGTGAACACCATGTGAACCGGGACGCGTGTGCCTTTATCAATGGGAACATATGGCATTGAACTGCCAATTAATATACAAGCATGAGGTTGCGCAAGATCCCGTGTTGATGTCGATTTATAATTTATATGAAGCAACAGATTTGGATAATAATAAAACTTTAAATGAACTCAATAAAGAAGACTATACGTAAAGGCTTAACTTAAAAAGAACGATCCAACGGATTAAGTCGATGACATTTCATCAATAACCATAAGAATATTAAAAGTAGACATGATCCTCGTTGCAGTAAGTAGTAAATCGAATTAATCACAAATTGAATCCTTTGCCTTCCAATCATATGATTAATGCTAGGTCATTAAAGCTATTGTAGCCAATCAGATAACAATTGGGACACTTATAACCAGTTTTTAACGATGAACGTGCTTTTACATCTATGATTACGTCGTGTTTAAAGTTTCCAGAAGATGCCAATTTTATACCCTGGACGTTGTCTCGTAAATATAGGTGGAGGCAATAAACCGCGTTTATTTCTTTTGCTCCTACTTCAGATTAATTTATTGCAGTGTCAAGAGAAGGATATCCCAGGGAATATTAGTTTGTTTTGTGATTTCATGAAGATGTTGATGAAATTGGAATTATGCGTCTCATGTTTGATCTTTATTGAAAGAGTTTTGTTGTAATGTGAGACTCGTATCTGTATATATATAGAGATGAGAGAGATGAGATCTTCAAGGCAGTTTGCTTCGAAACCTGTGTATTTGTTTGTTCCGACAAATTCACAGCATTCGAAGCAAACTTCCTTGAAGACATACGAATTTGGGAAATTGCCATAGAATTGAATTAAGGCAGAACAGCACGACAAGTAACACTCACAACCAATATTTATACTCCAATAAGCCTACTTACCGAATTTTATGACTAAATATTATTCTTTGAAGGTCGCAAGTGCCAAATTGTTATCCTTCGGCACAATGTTCGAGACTGGCAGCGTTGCCAAGTCGCAATTGTAATCCTCAATCCGAACGTATACAGACATGGTCATATCAATCAGTTACAAATGTTACAATGAAGAATGGTGCACAAAATCTGTTGCTATAACAATTGGTTTTTGTATTTGATACTTTGCTTTGACGCGTAAAATGTTTAGCTTGTACTTTTGCTTCAGGGTCCATAGATGCTAGACATTATTTTTGAATCCCAAATAACATATAAGTCATTGATAATTATTGTCATTCCCATACAATTCATGATCGTTTTGACTCCAGCGATATCATAGTTTCTGATCTCGTCTTAGGAGGCGTGATTCTTAATAGCTAAGATGAAAAATATAGATAAGCTACTGTTATAATTATTACTAGCGTTATCTAAATTAATCTGAGTTCAGCATTAAGCCAAATTACTGCAATTAGCTTCAATTGAGCCATCAGAGTACAATTAAGTGAATCGTTCGCCATTACAGACACCTGCAATCATTGTGTCTCTTGTCACGTCAAGAAAACTTGCCGTTTTATATACAGGAATACTGTTCAAGATTTTATCATCAGTTTTTTCTGTAAATGCATCAGCTGGATCAACTTTCACGGCTCCAACTGCAGAAATAATTAAACTGTGTTTTTTGCAACATTTAATTCACTTTACGAAAACATATAAACTTGAATAATAGAGTTACGTATGAATAAGAACATTTCTATAATTATTAACACTGTGTAAGCTTAGTTTATTCGAATAGGACCTTTCACAACACTGCAGTGCAATTTCACAGAGTACTGCACTTGAATAATTAATATTATAATTATAGTGAAAGCAGTGTCAAGTACAAAGCGTTCGATTGCCACTGTTGGTCTGTTGTTTGAACCATAACGCGGTTTATGACAAATGCGACACTGACAGGAAGCAGGGCTATTAAAGAACAAAGATACTAGTACATAAATATCCTCGTGCAACGTAATTTACACTGCAGTTACAAATGAATGATGTATTACACAAATATTTGTTGAGAGATAGAAAATTATAGTATGATGTCAGAGAATGAAGTTTGTTAAAAATCTAACATATGTAGAATTGTAGAATATCATCAATATAAAGACAAAGCAGGTAGCAGTAAAGTATTCCTAAACAACAGTTATTAGGATTCCTAACACCTTAAAAGCCAAGCCCATGAGGAACATATTGAATATTCCAAAGAAATGGTCAAGATTATAGCCGATAGTTGTAGGAACAGTCGTAAAATCTAGAAATGGATATGAATATCACAGTAAATGAGTAAACAGAACTTGTTTCATAGTTGTTCGACTATTTAAGGAAGCAAGGAAGTTGTAGACATCAAAGGTCCATCGAATAGTTTCGATGATCTCGTTAAATATGTCATAGAACGGCGGCAATCAAATGTTGTACTCGGTGAACATTCCTATAGAAATAAGGATGAGAAAGATAAAGTCGCTTTTTGTGAAAACGAAAAGCCTTGTTAACAGAATTTATCAGGTAATAACAGTAATCACGCTCAAGTTTTCGGAAACGAGAAAGCTGATCTTTGAGAAAGACACAAAGGCTTTAAACCAGATTCTAAACTTACTCAAAAAACACACAAAAGGAACACGATCATTTAATTCTTTCTCCTTTGATCTGACTTCATCGGACACAGAGTTCTTTTATAGACAAACTGTAGACGGACGAAAGGCAGACGTCAAGAAAGATGCATCTACAAAACAACAGAGCAGCCCTACTATAAACATATAAAAGGAATGTCCCAGATTGTATCAACGTTCGTTTTGCATGTTACCTACTCATCGATAAATTCTTGAAGCCATCGCATAATCAGAGGTGGGATAAATTCACATGGAATTTACATGGAAAATAGACATAAAGATTGTGGTTTACACTGCGGATTAAGGTATTCGTATGTTGAAATGTTTGTAATATTATTCCGTAATATTTAATCGGCTTATGATGAACTGTGTAAAAGTAGAGAATATAATTTACAATGTATTTAATAACATGGAAATTGAGAAATGGACTTCATCAAATACTTATCTTTGGAAAGATCTACCGTTTCATGGAATTGTGGTGATTGGTTCCTTGTTAGCTCTTTTAATTTATGTATAATAAGTCTATCTAAATTCAATGTTTTATTAGTTTAGGTTGTGATAGCATCAAATGTCAGCATCCCACCAGTAAATTAATTTAATGGAAGTTAGATATGGTGATAGAACAGTTATTCCTTCAGAGTTAGTGACTACTAATTCCAATTATAATTTAATACAAAAAACCTTAACCCTTCAAACGGAATTGAACATAACAACAGTTTCGGTGTTCCATGCATTTCAAGTTGCGGCACAATAAAACAGAACTACATACGGATGGAAAAAACAATGTAATATAAATGGGCTTGCAATTTTTTCCAAGCATTGTCGTCGACCGCTTCGAGACAAAATTGTACTGAATACAAATTCTTCGTCTATTTTTAGACAGCATTCAGCGAGTCCTTTCATACCAATTATAGTAAGCGATGCGTATGTAAAAATAGGCCTCCACTGACCATTCTCGGAGGCTTAAAAAAAGTAAGTTCTACTATTCAAATGTCTTAGTTGTCTTGCAAACAATCGTTTAATTGAAGCTGCAATTCTTGTTTCTCATACTAACACAGATACAGTCCAAATTATTTTTGCTGTTGGCAATGTAAATTAGATCTTAACGTGTAATTAATATGATTGGAGTTGAACTAGCTGCATTAATTAAAACTAATGTGCAGTTGTAAGCGAATCTAGAATAAGATGCAAAATTAGACCTGGCGTTGGGAGCTTCGATAATGGTTCTTGCAGCTTTTGAGATACGGATTATAAGGAATGAACTTTGTAGTGTGGTGCTTAACAAGATGAGGCCTCGCCCTGCCACTTGACGATTCATATGTGCGGCGTCGCGTCTCGCTGTCGCTTGATATTTACAATGACTATAACGTGGAGCCAGGAGATATATGGTACCACTTTAGATTTTGTTACTTGTAATATGATCGGCCTAGTTTTCAAATTCCAATAAAGTAAAACCTCAAGATGTATGTTTCTTAGATTGTCTTTCGTCTGCCTCTATTTCAAATTTTATTTAAATTTGACTGCAACTCCCGATATGATCTATTTTGATGATACAATAAACATCAGAGTATTTACGACTGTTCCAATGGTACCAAATCGCTATTGAAAACTATAAATCCATTACATTGATTATGGGAAGCAAATTAAGGCAATAAAACGCTAATCAAAGAACTACACCAGACTTTATTTGGTGGCAAATGATTAACTACATATAACGGTTATGACGGCCAATTAGTGACGAAATTTTACATTGAATTGGGAGCAGGGCTGTCAGTTTTGAAGTCATTCTCGCTGACAGAGTCGTCATGTCATGGAAATAGGGGTGTGATGTTTTTTTTAAAAAAAAGCCGAGCATTGCATGAAGACAGTCTCTGGATAACAAACACCGGGGTAGAAAATACATCCCGAGCTATTAAACGGAGAAGATTTTTTTAAATTACATTAGTACTGGCTATAAAAGTAGAGGATAACAAAGAAACGTTAGATGGACTGTGTGAAGGTTGATATGCCTAGAATGGAGGTGGCTGCTGAGATGACGAGTAATATCGAAGAAGAAATGCTGCGCGGACCCCAAATGAATTTGGATAAGAACAGGAGATTGATGATGATGACATTATTACTGCCTAAGAAGGAGGCAAACTTGCTTATTAACGCTCTTTCTCTAGAATCTTTACCTGGCAGAATGGTAGAAAAGCCAGGCATTTCCGCTGTCTTCTTCGCTCAATTCTACCACTTGAATCGCAACTTCATTTGCGTTTTTAGTCAAAATAGATTATCTAGCTAGCTATTTCAATACCACTTGACTACCCCGCTAGACAGCCCTGAAAAGAGTTCAACAACACGTTCAGCCACAATCATCAGATATTTTTGTATCATAAACAATATGACGTCATTTATTAGAGCCGATGGACGATTCCGATCTGATGTCATAGTTTTACAACTTTTAACTTGCCCGCCATTGTCCACCATCTTGGTTTTGGTGATTAAGGTTGTAATTTAACATAACTTCGCAACTGTTATCGTGTCTAAGGCTTAGAAAGAGGTGTAGGTACCTAATGCAGTGCAATGTAGTGCACCGACATTTCGCCAGTTTTGTTTAACACTCATGTAATAGGAGGCGAGCCTATTGCAATCAATCGGGCACAAATCCAGACTTCGTGGCTGCTACTGCAAAATGCCTGATAGAAAAACACAATAACACTTTGCCCGTCTTGGAAATCGCTCCCGGGACTTCATACATAGCAGTCGCACTGACTACAAGAACAACGAGGCAGTAAATATTAGTTTTTATACTACTTCTTCTTAGCGTGTCGATGGCAATCTAAATAGTGTCGGCGCAGAACTTATAGCCTCTAGTTTGGCGCTGTAGCGTCCATCAGTTCCAGTAATGAACAAACAGCAGGACACAGGACACGATATTAAGTGCCGCATATAGCTTTTATACTGGCATGTAACTAACACAATCAATAACACTGGAAACGGGATATTTACCAGGTTTACTATCCTGTTTCCAGTGTCATGGATAGTGATATTGTAGATAGTAATTTGTACTAGCATAACAGTATAAGCAGGATTAGGAATAATTTATTGAGCGAGCAGAGTTGTTTCTTTGCGGAAATGCATTGTAAAAAGTAATGATTGAACATGCGTCCGGTTACATTTATCGATATCCTCCGACTGCGCACGTGTTTCGAGAATATTAATTGGATTTTAATTGATTAGGTTTTTTTTAGGATTTATATATACAGAAAAGTGTTCGAACAGTGTGTAAATGAGCAACTACCTTTTTTTTTTTTTTTTTTTTTTTTTTTTTTTTCGGGATGGGAAATCATCAAATGACTTCTCCCGCTCTGGGCGGAGCGGGAGGGAGTGTCAGACTTGTACTGACTAAAACCCACCCTACTATACTATGAGCAACTACCTACCTTGTAATATATGTGGCATATAACCAGATAACCCACCGGTAGGAGTTTCAACATCGAATTTCAACAGGATTAGCATAAACTGTTTGATAGCTATGTCAATCGATACTGATACAGTTAGCCTGCGTTATCCTACTGCTGGGCTACTTTACTTTATTTTTGAATTACTATTTTAATATTTTACTCTGGACGCTCTTAACTTGCCCGTATTTCTACGTCGTTCTCACATATTTTTAATTCTTAACATGAATGATGTAACCAAGATTTTGTAACACATTTTGATTTAAAAGAGTGTCCATGGAGTTTCTTGCCCATTCTTCTCCATAGAGATCTACGCTTTGGAATGAGCAACTACGGTACTTTCACAAGTTATTATGCCTTGTGAGTGGGACGGTAGCTTCGTTATTTTTTTTGTATTTTTACTTTCAAAAGTGCCTGTAATGTTCTAATTGAAATAAATGCTTTGAGTTTGGGCAAAGGCTTCTCCCCATAACTTCCAGTTGTTTCGATTAAAGGCCAATGTGGACCACTGGTTGCTGGTGTTGTCCAGCTTGTTCCGCCATTATCTACGAGGTCTGCCACGACGCCTTCTGGCTGTGTCAGAGCTCCAGAAAGTGGTTATTTTGGGCCACAATGACATGTCATGACATGACACGTCTTTCGAACACACTTTTAACTTTTCTGTCGTCGTTTTAACTGATAGAATGCAACATTGATACACCCTTTGAACCTTTTGAGGCATTTCTTCAATTTCGTCGTCACAAAAGCCATAATTATTAAACATTTTTTTTATTAACATGTATACCACCTTCAATGTTTTTTTGTATCCTTATCATTACATGCTTTAAGTCAAAGTACGTTCTAGTTGAATAACACTTTGCGGAAAATAAATAGGATGTGGGTTGAATTCCACACGCGTCCTGTTGACCTTGCTGTTATATAAAAATTGCGTTACATTATCCACAATGATAGCAACTTGTATTTATTTGTGCACATTAGGCGCCGAGTCAAAAACATTCCTTTCGAGCGATAATCAGTTAAGTTTTCGAAGGCAAAAGTAAAAATACCAACAACAAAAAAGTATTTATTTATGTACACACAAAATACTTAAAAGGACAGTACATTAAGATAATAGAGCACAAAGGTACTGCTTATTTCAAAAGAAATTTCATCCAGCAGACCTGCGAGAGGAAAGTTGGATTAGAAATGTAGACACAGTGTGTAGAAAGGACGAAATAGGAAAATTTAAATTAAAGCTATGTGTTCTTTCAAGTAACGTAAACGTTTCCTCTTAAAGAGGAAAGTGAAATGAAGAAAGTTTCGAGTATAAATGAGGATTGGTATAAGAATAAAGGAAGACCAAAGAAATGATGGATGGACTGTGTGAAGGATGATATTGCAAGAAAGGAGGTGTCTGATAAGATGACAAGTAATAGAGAAGTATGGAAGAAGAAGACATGCTGCGCCGACACCAAATAAATTGGGATAAGGGCAGGCAGAGAAAGCTGTTGAAAAGACAGAATCTTATTTCTGCACTGGAGACCTTTATTATTTAAGCTTTAAGGTTTCCAGTCCTTTATGGACCGTATGGATCTTTATGTAATTTATGTGGCCAACGACTTTCTGAAAAAAGTGTATTGTAGCAGTCTACTGCTCGTTTTGGTACTTTATTGAAATGGCAACTATCATCTTCCTACTCTTCACCCATTCTACTTGGGGTCGGCGCAACCCGTTTTCTTCTTCCATTCTTCCCTGTCAGACAAAAAGACGGCATCATTTACTTCCTTTCCCTGAAAAGGCAGTGTAGTTCAATAAATCATACTTTTTGCCATATTTACGAACAACTCGACAAAAACGTGCACAAAACGGTACTATTAGCACCATCTCTTACGTCAAAACAACTACAAACTTCAAATGATTGATAGATTTCATTGATTCGAAACACATCCAAGAGCATTGACCACGTGGAATGAATCACGAGATTTTGTAAACACCTATTAAATAAATGACACCGGTTAGATTTAGAATGTCCACAGAATTATCACTTTAAGACCGTCAAAAATAGAGTTTATAATCGTGTGCAGAGTTGGACTAACCGATCATGTGGCACGCTGTCGTAAAATTTTAAACAAACAAATAAATACCTACATTCAAGTGTTTTAAGTATGATTACAGGCCTACTGTTCAGTCCGCATCACTAAAAGTGTCCTAGTTTGAAAAACAATGCGTTAATTTTCATTTTTCTATACATAGTTGATGTTTCTAATTTAGTAAAGGCAAACACTTCAATTTTGGAGTGAGTCCGACCTTGCTCAGTGCCAAGTAGTATTGTATTTCGTAAACAAGGTGCTTCAAAAGTCTTGATATTGTTGTAGCAACTTTACTACCAAAGTTAATATAGAACGTATTACAAACTTGTGTGAAATGCATGTTATTATGGCGCCTGATGGCCTACTCTATAAGTCCGTCAACGAAAGTACGGGTACGTCCGTAACTAATTTCATACTTTGAAATAAATCCTACTCTCGAATATTTTCAGATTCATGAGTTTTGAAAACACATCGGGAGTAAGGACAACAGTCCAATCGTATTGCCATTCATTTTTAGTTCAGGCCCCTAACGAATCTTATGTCCGTTAGTGATAAGGAGTAGGAAACGACCGTAACTTCGGCCAAAACTACGGATTTCGTGCTTAGAGAGTAGACCCCCTGTTTCGACTTATCCTCACAAGAACGTGTTATTTAAGTTAATTTCCGCATTCCGTTTCCCCCTGTGATGGGAATATAAATAATTTTAACTTGATACTCAGGATACTGCTCGCAATGGTACTAGGCTCGCATGAATCAGCTGGTTGCGTCATTTACAAGCACGTGGTGGCCATACGTGATGCTTAGACTCGTAAACGTGTTAAATAGCAATGTTGTTAGTGCAAATATATGTTAATGTTATGTAGATACACTGTGTTAGGTATTGTTTGTTTTGCTTTGAGATACTTCGGGAGTACGGTTGTAGTACGAAGCTGGAAGAGCTTTCTATGCGACGTATTTGGAGTAAAGTAGTTCTGTTTTTGGCATAGCTCCACCATCATCATTCGTCTGCCCATGTCCCAATTTATTTGGGATCCGCGCAGCATGTCTTCTTCCATACTTCCTTATTTGTCATCTCATGAGTCTTCCCTTGTCTAGCCATGTCATCTTTCACACAGTCTATCCATCGTTTCTTTGGTCGTCCCCTACTCTTATAGCCATCCTCATTGATCTTACATTCACTACATTCATACCCAAAAAATGTCAAAAATGGCTCAACCTATGAAAAAAAATATAGGTCATCAATTGGCCCAAACTATCTTAGGGTCGGCTTCCAGTCTAACCGGATGCAGCTGAGTACCAGTATTTTACATGAAGCGACTGCCTATCTGACCTCCACAACCCAGTAACTGGATAATACTATACCCCTTGGTCAGATTTGATGACGTTACGAGTAGTCCGAAGCCGAAAGTCTACTTTTGGCTTCTGACTACTCGTAACGACTGTTAAAGTTCTTCAAATGACAGCCGGGACCAACGGCTTAACGTACTTTCCGAGGCACGGAGGAAACTCGGTATGTAATTATGGTCACCCGTCCACGGATCAACCTCGGCAAGCACTGCTCCTTAAAGATCAACCCGTGCGGCTGTTATCGTTTAGCCACGAGCTCCTCCTATGAAATAAAATGTAGGTACCATTAAAATACGTTTATCTGTCTTATAAAGCCACTGTGAGAGAGTAACATAAAGCACCGCGCTTGAAACAAAAACTATGTACTTAATGCTATTTAAATCAATTCAGTATCCAAAGCTTGACCTGCATTTTCAAGTTAACACGGTCTTCAACTCCGCTTCGCCCGGTTTTCTGGCCCCATTGTGTATACCTACATAATAGTATATTGTGTATTAAGGGCGGTAAGTAAGGAATTACGATCGAGGCTCTAGTAGAAGCCCGAAGTCGAAGACTGAGGGCTTTCTGAGTCGAGGTTCGTAATTCCCGTACCGCCCGTGAAACATACAATGTTTTTCATCACACTTGCGAGTTAATAATTATGAATATACACAAGTCAGCACACATATTATTACGAAATACGTGAACTGATTTGCGGATTGCGGGCTGTTTGCCCACACCACAGATTATACAAATGTTTTGTTCAGAAACTTTAAAGGCAAAATACTTACCTAGGTATATACAGCCATGACGGAGTGTAAAAAAATAAAAATTTCGACGTTTGGATACAAAAAACTATCGATTATTTAGATTTTAGAACATTAGTTGAGTAGTTAAATAACATGTAGCGAGATTGAATGAAATTCCTGTTTAGATAACATTTTAAGACAATTTTTCAATTGCGTGTAAACTCCTTGCTTGATGAACTTGCATGACCTGTGTGTTGTCAAGCGGTGCTGTAAATTAAAAAAAAATTACTTACCGCCCTAGGGTTTTATATGGGACATTACAGCCAAGTTCACCTGTATGTTATGACACTGTTTACGTGCAAGTGTGATGAAAATTAAAAAAAAAATACTTACCGCCCTAGGGTTTTATATGGGGCATTACAGCCAAGTTAACCTGTATGTTATGACACTGTTTACGTGCAAGTGTGATGAAAATACATAATTACAATGCAACATACATAAATACACACATACAAAAGTTGGTGTCAAACAGAGCCGAACGTAAACCACGGAAGTTAGAAATTTACCGACACCCGTTAGTACTGACTACTGATGCTAATTTGGTTAGGTTAATCAACTAACAAGTGAGCGAAACTATGGCGGAATTACGCAAACTAGATTGGACTAACAAAAGGCGAAGAACCGGAAATTGAGACGCAACTTAGGATATTATATACCAGCAGATCATCAGATATAATACATGATTATCATACTACATTGACTACACGAGGCCGAGTCGATTGAATTGTTAGAAACTTCGAATAAAACACTATTTTGAAAAGGAAATCTCGAGATTCCAAAGTCACACAGTTTCTGAGAACTTGGAATGACATAAAACAATTTTCAATCTCAACGTAAGAAATACAGCTAAAGATTAAAAGAATATTATGATAAAATGCAGCTCACCTCTCGTGACATGCCAAGTGTATCTTTAAAAATATGGTCGGCAGTGTCGAAAGAATAAATAAATACGTATACCTACTTTTGCAAAGAGCGCGTGAGCATATCGACTTTTATATTTGCTTTCGTATCTAGGGTTGCAATTGCAATCGATCGGATTTGTCAGAAATGGCGGACTTTTTGGCCTTCAGTAGTGATCATTTGTCTGGACTTTTCAACTAAAGGGAATGTTTAAGGAAATAAATAAAGAAAGGCTGTAAAATTTACTACCGAATAATTTAGTCGAATGTCCGGACTTTTTTATAGTTGAACTTTTTGTTAGGAAGTTTTGAAATTATAGGCAACCCTATTCATATCATCACAATATTGGTTACTTCAATAATAGCAATCTTTTATAGCTTGGCTGACGCAGTGGATTGAGTGCTTCAGTTGGAGCATTGAACTAAGGCATAGATTGTAGACATTGAAAGTGTTAGTACATTTGCATGCACTGTAATGTTTCAATTGATGCGTTTCAAATGTTATTTTGTACCGGATACGAATAATGGAAACAGAGATAAAAAAGAGAAACGAGAAAAATGATATTTTTTACAAAAATACCTGTGTTTTTAGTACTTGTTGCAGCTATGAGAATGAGCTATCGTTTCTTTGGTCTAAAGATGGATGAACTGCGTTGATATAAAAGGGGTGATTTGAATAGGATGGAAGGGGGGGAGGTGACTTCATAATCACTCCCTTTAACTATCACTGTGACTACCGAGGTGATGAGTTTTACAAAGTGTTGTTTTGCATCCTTGTCAAAATTCAGGAGGTTGTCACAAAATACATAAATAATCAATTAAATTTCGGTATCTAGTAAATTATTAATAGGTAAACGCTGATTTTTTGGTTGTATAAGTTTGTCAGTATTTCAGAAGAATAACCCCTTTAGCGTGGTTTAGGGAATAAACGTGGTTTAGTTTAACAAGAATTTATCGAATAAACGTTTGAGATGGTTTGTATGTGTGAAAGCGCGGTTATAGGGCGAGGATCAGACAGGCTGCGTTTAAAACAAGGCTGGTTTACACTTACCGATTTCCGTAAATAAGAATAAAAATTACCTACCCATTTTATTATTGATTGGGAACGAGAATCATTAGCATAGTTACCTCCATGAATTTGACGAGGATGCAAAACAAGACCTTGTACAGTGGATGGAAGATGCAAACATGCAGCATGTTTGCTTCTTACTTGCTTCGCCATCCTACATACATTGGGATAATAGTGACTGGTAAGGATGGAGGAGCTCGTGGCTAAATAATAACAGCCGCCCGGGTCGATCGTTAAGGTTAAGCCGTGCTTGCCGAGGTTGGTCCGCGGATGGGTGACCATAATTACATACCGAGTTTCCTCCGTGCCTTGGAAAGCACGTTATGCCGTTGGTCCCGGCTGTCATTTGTAGATCTTTGACAGTCGTTACGAGTAGTCAGAAACCAAAAAGTCTGACATCCAGTCTTACCAAGGGGTATCGTATTACCCAGTTACTGGGTTGTGGAGGTCAGATAGGCAGTCGCTTCATGTAAAATTCTGGTACTCAGCTGCATCCGGTTAGACTGGAAGCCGACCTCAAGATAGTTTGGGAAAAGGCTAGGCAGATGATGAGTGACTGGTAAGGATGAGCTGTCACATTTAATTACACTGTCGAACCAAACCTATGCAAATAATTTCTCATATGACCCACATTTTGTTTTAACATCCTTTTACTTCACTTTCATAGTAAATAGCTAAGATTTATAATAGCTAGACTGAAAAGTAGACTATTATAAATTAGTGTGTACGTAACTAGGTGTGAAGAATCTCATTAATTTTATTGAATAAGCAAACACAGACAGGAAATGTGAAAATGTTTGTGTTACGTAAAATTTAGTTTTGTTAGAAAAAAATTGCTAAGACTTCATCGATTATGAAATGTTCCGATTTTTCTGCTTTAGACTCGGTTAAAATTTGTTAGAACGCTCTGGATGAAATTGTTTCAGATATCTCGATTATAAACGAAAAAGAATCATTCATTTTAATAAATAGAACAAATGTAGGGAAAATTAAATAGGTTGATTGCAAAATTGATAGGAATTGTATTCTTAAAACACATTATATTTTTAGGGTTCCGTGCCCAAAGGGTCAAACGGGACCCTATTACTGAGACTTCGCTGTTCGTCTGTCACCAGTCTGTATCTCATGAACCGTGATAGTTAGCCAGTTGAAATTTCTACAGATTATGTATTTCTGTTGCCGCTATAACAACAAATACTAAACACAGAATAAAATCAATATTTAAGGGGGGCTCCCATACAAAAAAGTAATTTTTTTTGCTCGTTTTTATAAATAATAGTACGGAACCCTTCGTGCGCGATTTTGACTCGCACATGGCCGGTTTTTTTATGTACCAAAAATAACATAACATCACGCCTGTAATCTCCGAAGGGATAAGCAGAGTTGTACATCCACATTTCGCGACTTATGTTAAAGTCTCATGTAATGGGGTCGAGCCTATTGCCATCAGTCGGGCACAACTCGAGACTCCGTGGCTGCTACTGAGAAATTCCTGATGTAAAAACGCAATAACACTTTACCCGACCTGGGAATACAACCCAGACAGAACCTCAAGTTCATTAATAAAAAAATACGATTGAATGATTACATCACGGCAAAAAACTGATGTTTTTTTTCATCTTTACTATGGTACTACACTCCTCATTGTTAGAATAAGTGAAATACGAAATGTTCTATTGTTACGTTCCGACCAATTACGGAGGCATTACGGAAAATTTCCTCCACCTATCGCGTAACGTTCGAATTTCGAAAACAATGCGTACGCGCAGATCGATACCGCTTTTAAATAACGAGTGCCCAATTGAGTTTTTAACCGACTTCTAAGTAGGAGGAGGAGATTAGGTTTTTTTTTTGCTTAAGTAGAGTTGGTGATTGCGTTTTTTTTTTTTTATCTAATGATGTATATGCTTTCTGACAAGTTGATGATATCTTGATTTTCCTTAACAGTGTACCTAATTACGTCATTCAATACAATAACCCTGGAGTTTTCAAGGTTGGAATGATTCGGCATTTTTTTAAATAAGTGCGATCCTTATGCGGAACTCATCCTCGGCTACTACAGGAGAATAAGCTAGGTTAATAAGCTAGGTTTGATGTTTGAGAAGAGTTTGAGGTAGTAAGTTATGATTCATTGCAATTAAAAATGCCAAAAACATCCTCGTGGGGGTTAAACTGTCAATCGTTATAATTATCATGATTTATTCTCGGCTCTGATGGCAAACTTTAAAAATAACATTATGTAACTCATAACTCTAACCTGTCAATGGAGATACTAAATAGGAAGAAACTACAACACGGCAGGACCAGAAAGATGGAGATGGCGGGATGAGTTGGACTCTTTCCCAAACGATTGGCCTACAAACGCGATAGCGATAAATGGAAGGGAGACTTTTGCCCTGTAGTGGGATAATATAATAATTAAATTTAAAAAGCCTTTTAATGCCAGTAACTTAAGACCTAACGATTACACTACAGATAAAATTTCAATAATTTCATGCAAAATTGTTTTGAAAAAAATGAAAAATATAATTGAATTAGTGAAAGAATTGTTAATATTTTATACATTCATTATAACTATTCGATTGTTTTGTTAACAAGCAAAATAATCTCTTAACCTAATATTTAAGGGTACCAAATATAAATAATAATTCTATCAATATTAAATAATTTAAATATTATAAAAATTTCTCGTCATTACAAATATAATTTATTACATTACAATACATTGTTCATTGCTTTTAAATATACCTAATACAATTAAGGTGATGAGTCATAAAAGAATAATTAAATATAATTATTAAAGAGTTGGATAATATAGGCTTAGGTATAATATAATAATAGTTTATATCATCATGTCATAGGAAAGTGACAATATAAGGTTGACTAGATAAATGGATAATAACGCTACACCATATAAATTACAGGCATGAAAGAACATAGAGTCTAGGGTCTACTATTCAGATAAATCAAAAGAATCGGATATTCCATAACCAAATTCACTTAACTCCTATCACAAACAAACGTGATCTGGGCCAATCAAACATGGTATCCACTTATTAACGCACTAGACGATTACAAAAGCAAACAGGAAGAGATGATTAGAAGCTAATACAGCAATTACAAAAAACAAAGTCGGCCATACGTGGCCATTCTTTTCTTTTTTAATTTATATGTTAATTCTGTTCGCTGTCGGAAGTTAGTTTGATAAAACATGTTTTTATGTTAATTTTGTGAGAAAACAGTAGTTAGGTAAAGTATAGCTATGTTGTTTATGAGTTGTGGCAATTGAAAATTATTCTTATGGGATTGATTTAAAGTGTATAATTTAGGGGAAAAATGGCTTGTTAGGTAATTTTGGGGAAATTTATAGCGTATAATTGATAATTTCGGACGTATTTTATTTTTTATGTTATAATGTTTTCGTCAATTGCTGGACACGCTTTTCTAAAAATAGAAGCTTTAAGAGCGTTCCAAATATCGATAACCGAATTTGCATTTTAGGAACAGGAGAGTATTAATAAAAATTGCTGGTTTGGACTGAATCACAGAAGAAGGCTTTTGGTGCAGAAAAATCATCTATTTCAGAGGGTTTAAAACTTTATACGCAGATGAAGCATACCGGTCATGACTAGTATAACCGAAAGTAGTAAATAGTAATAGATTTTTTTCCCTAACTACCCGCCGCGCGCCGAGAGGAAACGCTCAGTCACGGTGCTGCGCCGGCGCAGTAATACTCCCAAGTGCAATGACTCGCCGTAACACAGGTTGCACAACACGTACTACTGTTTACAGAACTTAATTGCTTGTTAATTTTTTATTTAAACACACACACACAAACACAGTGATATTGCAGTTTCTTAGAAGAGCTTTACAATGTTGTAAGTTGTAACGGCTGTTGTTGTGATTTTTTTGAAGTTGCTAAGTTTAATTACGGCTGTTGCTCAGTTTAATTACGGCTGTTGCTCAGTTTAATTATTTAAGGTGATATTTGTTTTTTTCTTGGCATCATAGTTTGCAAGTTTTAACCATATACTTAACAGAACAAGCATTTGTGAATTGTCAGTAAATGAAAATATAGATTAATAGCCAATAAGGCTTTATACAGTTTTCCCAGATTTATTTGTAATGATTAGAATAAATTGCGCTTTAGAAATAAGAAAAACTGTGGGGTGTAACTCGGCACAGGTCACTAGAGATAAGATACATAAAGGGTGTAAAACACCTCTTAACGAAGCCGAAAGGCACTGGTTCTCCCTGTAATTGCGATCATTTGTTTGTTCTACACCATACCTGGGAACCTTCTAGTTACGGAGATATTAGGGGTCAAAGTTCCAACTTTTTGACAAGTATTTTTTTAAATACTAGTTTTTAATGTAAGATTTTTACTTTACACACCTCCACGACCCCTGTACTATTCAATCCGTCCATCAGCACAATGTTTTCAGTGCGTTACATTGAGTTCTACCACAAAACATGATTTTACACCCCCCAAAAAAAGTCGTTTCCCAGCAATAATTTTCGCGTAAAGTTACTTAGTTTCATGTACCGAATGCTTGGTTGACAGCTTCGTGATGAGGTGATTTACACGGTGTATTTATATTTAAGAAAAAAAAATACGATAAAGCACATTTTTAAGAAAATCATCTACAAAAGATTGATTATAAAGGAGATGAGTAGAAAAAGTAGAGTGAAGAGTCCTCAAAATTACAAAATCGTAACTCAACACAAAAACATTCTCAACAAAGGAGGAGGGTAATGATTTTTTAGAAGGACTTCCAAAAAAGAAGAAGACATTTTTGCAAAAAAAAAAAAAATACTGACTTCCAAAATAACACATATCGAGAAAATTTAATTTTACTTTCGGAAGTCGGTGACTTTGTTTGTTTCATTGAATTTGAAGTCAGTTTTTTTTGCAAAAATGCCCCTTACTTTTTTAAAAGTCAGTTAAAAAGCATGTCGCAACTTATACACTCTTGCCAAAATAACGCTCGTCTTTAAACTTCATGTATTACCTACTCGTGTGCATAACGATGGTACACAATTCTGGTTATGACGGAAACCAGAACAATATAACTTTACATTGCGAACATTTGCTTGGCTGAGCTCCAAAAGAATCCACTACGGCGCATGAATTATGTATCCAGGAGCATTGTTAACGGTTCAAAAGATATGTAGACGGTTTTATGAAAAGCGTGTAGTTTAGGATTCATTCATAAGTCTAGGCGTCTGTGGTAGCTGGAATTCTCCATAAAGATGAAGTGTATACGATGGAAAGGACAGGTTGGCCCGCGAAATTCAAATTTTCTTACGATTTTTTGGAATTTTCCGGTCAATGTCGGTTTTTTATGTTGAATAAAATATGATACACGGCCGTAACTAATATGATTTTACTGAGTTATAACCATTAAAGTCATCGGTACAACCTCTTTAAGTTTAAAGGGGTTGTATTGATGATTTTAATTACTACAATTATTTAAATACGTACGTTTTACTGCCGCGTATAGGATCACTTTGTTGTCCGTGCGTCTGTCTGTCTGTCAAGACCCTTTTTCTCAGGAACGCATGGAGGTATCAAGCTGGAATTTATATCAAATACTCAGGTTTACTGTTCCTTGGAGCAGTTTTTAACACTCGCAAGGGAATCAAAACCTACAGGGTACTTCCCGTGAACTCAGAATCTTGAAATTTAATACGAAGCAACGTCTTATAGCACAGATAAAGGAAAAATTGCGAAAACCGTTTATTTCATAATACAGGTTTGTACGGAACCCTCGGTGCGCGAGTCCGACTCGCACTTGGCCGGTTTTTTTAGGATAGTTACTGTTTTCGTGTAAAAATGTTATTGATTAGGATTTAGGAGGAGTATTTTGCTCTTTCATCAAATGTTCTCTTTGACTTTCAACCTAACATTGACTTTGGAACGTAATGTTATAAGACTAAAATAAAATCTTTTGAGCATACAAACTTGCAAAATCAATCCTGGATCAAAATATTAACACGAGTTAGTAAATATTATTTGTAAAATTCACTTTCCGACAGTTCTAGCACTTTTCATAACTCGCAGTCAATCAATTTCAAAACGAAAGAATGAGGAAAAAAATACAACGAAGTATTATTTTTACGTATGTCTGCGTAAATGTCCGAAATTCTCACAGAAAAGAAGACTCCAGTTATTCTAAAATTGTATTCCGTAATTGTTGGAAAATAGCACATAGGTAACCTAACCTAACATTATGTTTTGTGTTGTTATAATTCAAAGTATATAGTTTAAGTTCTGAACTGTCGCATTAGGGTAAAACCTGCATGTAAGAATAATAGAAAACATCGTGAGGAAACCAAACATGCCTTTTTTTTTTCCGTATGGGAAATCATAAAATGACTTCTCCCGCTCTGGGCGGAGCGGGAGGGAGTGTCAGACTTGTACTGACTAAAACCTACCCATGTTCCCTCTTCGCCCTTTGTGTTCCAGGGCCGCGGTATCTCTTTCGAACAACCCGCAGCAACCAAACATGCCTGAGATATATTTCTCGACGGCATGTTAGGCCAAGTCAGAGGCTCGGGGGTGGCATGAAAACTCTGCCATCAGATTAAGCACTAACCACACGATAAAGAAAGAACACGGCGAGGATGTATAAACATCACATTCCACTCACACTTACCCACTGAGTCCAGGGTGATACCGACTTAAGTTTGCGTCTCCCCTAGCAGAAATCGCATTTTTCCATGCTACTTTCTGTTTCTGTCGCTCACAACTGACATTTGCTAGATCGACAAACAGAACGTTTTGCCGAGAGCATTGCCAATGCCGCCGCGTTTTATATCAGTGTAGTAAATTGTATGGTAAATTACATTAGGAAGAACTACCAGAAACAAAGCATATGACGTAACATTGCACAATAACCGCGTATCGACACCTCACAAGTACTGCCGTATTGTCAGTCGAGATGATTTTCTCACATTTTAATGAATTAGTCACAGCAGTTACGCGGCGCTGGCGTAAGGTCTGGTCCGTCCCTTGAGATGAAAGAAAAATCATTAGTCACTTGGTAAACGCTGTTACGTGGGCTTAGAAACTATGCTGTAAGACCCGTCATCGCTTTTTCCATCTAGAATGTGTATTTTGATATTTCAACAAAGCTTTGAAATAATTTCGAGGAATGTTCCAATTTGTTGGAGGCGCCGTCGCGGCGGTATGTTGCTAGTATTAAAATATATTTACACAATACCTACACATGTTATTTCACAGCTTACAACTATGAAGATATCAAACACAAAATAAACACGTGCGGAACTGCGGATACATCAATTAGTTTCAGTCACTTATGACCTCTAAACACAGCCGTAAATCTTTCTGAGCCCGTTTGCATCAAGAAACCCATTAATTTGACTTTCTTCTAAAACACCAAATTGAATTTGAAACAGTAGCGTTATTAGCATAATAAACAAGTAGGGTAATGGGAAACAATATTTTATATCACGTCATAAATATGGCTGTAATTAATTTATCTTCCATCATATAGCTGTCATAAATAAAACGGCGCTCCCATAACTTAACAGATTTTCAAACTTTCCATATAAACAAATTAATATTAATGGAATAATATCCGGGAATTAACATTACCAGGGCCGTCGACCTTAGGATATGATCATTTGTATTAATCGCACATAGGTACCACACAATTGGGTTCTACGACCTCTAGCAAAAGGTATGAAGGTAAAAAAAAAGTGGAGCACCTGAATAGGCCCTCATCAATCATGAAGTTGCGTTGAAAGGAGTTTTTATACCGTTTGTTGCATCAGAACACTTTCACTGGTTCTCTGTTAGTCATAAATCATAAGTTTCAAGCTAAACCGTGACTAAAACAGTTTCGCGGTGAAATCCAAGGACATTATTACTGGCAGACGATTAGATATCAACCGCGTTTCTGGCTTGGCTGGTTTTATTTCGAAACAAAAACGGTATTTACTTGGTGACGTGTCTAATATCATAATTATTGTGAAAGAAGTTCCTGTTTGGTTCAGTTTATTCAGGACAGGTTCCATTGTGATAAAACAAAAGACATTGCTGATTTTCCCAAAGTAATTGACAGGTTTTCTATTCACATATAAAAGTGACGTTGACGCATCTGTCAATTTGACATTACGTCACAATGACAGATGACATTAAAAACCGGACTGAATTTGTTAACACAGTAATACGAAAAGCAGCGTTGAATTCAATTTTTTTCGCACAAAATATACAAAGCTTTTTTTAACGAAATGATTTCACTGATTCAATAAAAATAGACAAAGCCAGCTTCTGTCTGTCATTAGCAATTCCAATGTGCTGAATCATCGAGAGCTTACTGTTTTGGTGTTGAATACAAATGGTTTAAAATAAAATTGTGACAATAGTGAGTCATTTTTGGAAAACTGTTACTAAGTTACAAGTGACGGATGACTGTGTTCTGGTGAGAATTTTGTGGTGATTTTTATGTTGACTGTTCTGGAATTACAGGTCTACCGCTTAATTGCGGTGCCTGAGAAAGCTATGCTGTGCAATAAGGGTATGGTAAAGTGTAGACAGAGCTCCATCAATCTGGTGTCAGGAGCCATCACAAGGGACTCAAACTGTAATCGTAATAAGTAATTTTAACACTGTTTTTTAAAACAGTTTTAACAGAAAAACACTTTTAACTGTAACAGATACAATACTGTTACCGAATCAAACTGTAACCTTTTGTTAATAAGTGTTAATATGTGTAACTGAAATAATCAGTTATATTTTTATACGCTGCGTTTACCTGTTACGCTTATTAACACTGTTAACACTTTTATATCTGTTACCCATTTAAAAGTGTTACATTTTTGATTCTGTTACCGATTCAACATGTAACACTTATAATTCTGTAACCTATAAGAAGGTGTTTTTAAGTCCTTGGCCATCACCTCATTCAGGTATCGTCTCCAGCTAAACGGGAAGTCTCCAGCGGGGTTAACGGTAGGTCTTTAGCAGCCTATAGCAGTTCCTTAGCATTGGACTTCTATACGCGAACTATTTATATATAAAAAATACTCACATTAGCACAGTCCATTAGGTTGCTGAAGAACACTTATTCGATCATTTGAATTGGATGTGATTATTACCTGAAACAAAAATATTAAATTATTAGTTTTACGTGAATCAGAAAACGAAGAATGGGTAAACAATTAAATTGTTTTTAAGAAATAAAATATGTATACAGAAAGTCCAAAAACGAAATCATAAGAAATTTATTCGGTATAAAGTTTTCATCAGTAAACCCTTTTCCCAAAATTCAATAACAGATCCCTTTTTTGTCCTTCAGACAGGCACTTATAGGGTTGGAAACAAATTTAGCAACAATTGAAAGGCGAGTTCTAGAGAGGAATAAACCTCTAAAGGCAAGGCTACGCAAATCACAAAGTTATTTCGAAATTTATCAATCTGTAATCTCAATAATGCAAGAGAATTATCCAGAAATCTAATATCCAATTACAGTAATAACACAGATCAACTGACTTGCAATTTGTCAAAATGTTGCCAACATAACTTTGGAACTGCGTACAATTTGACGTTTATCTGATCAGACTGTTCTTAATTTGAAAGCTTAGGTACTTCTCTCCTCAAATGACGTTGGTAAGAAGTTTCAGACCGAATACAGTTGATCAGGTGTGAAATCTAGATTAAGTACTCAAAAATAAATGTTGCAAGAACTCACGTCAATGTAGTAGCACGTTTTGGATGGAAATAGATGCACGTGCTTAACAGGGTACGGTTTACTAAAACTTTTATTGTATTTTACGTAAAGTGAGAATCAGAATGCGATCCATTTTTTTTTAAGTATTGAAAAAAAGAAACGACTCCGATTTTAATGTATTCTAACCTGTCCGAATGGTTGCCAAGAGACGGTAGAAAGAGTATTGGGTGACCCTAGACCAACAGCCAGATGGGTGGACGAACTACAAAAGATAGAGGAATAGACCTACCTACACTCAGTCAGTAGTAGGTGGAAAAAAAGTTGCTAATGATGAATGATGTTGATGATCTAAGTTGTTTTTAGCGGTGATATTTTCTTTTCCTTTTTGTTTATGGCATCTACCAAGTAAGTTATTTAAAAAAGATACGCTTCTCTTAGTAACATACATATTATTCTAAAATGAAAACATACTACGCCGTGTTTTTGAAATACTACGACTCAGTTAAATAAAACCTGCAACCAATTGCACGCCAACAAACAACATTGTAAGAATTGTTGTTGTATATTGCCTTTTATTCGTTTCTGCATAATACAGAAAAGTACTTATTTTTAGTGATTGCTTCAATACAATGGTCGTGCAGATTCGACGTAGTAAATCGATGGGCGTTTCCCCGTGACGTTACGGAATGGAACTGCGTCGCAGAAATCATCTTCAATATTATAAACACGAAATTAAGTCTGTCTGTTAATCGCCTAGACGGCTCTACGGATTTCGATCAAATTATGCACAAGGTTAAGGGGTAAGGGACAAGGGTAGAACATAGGATCATTTTAAGCCAGAAGTACGTTGCCGTGGGTTGATACCGTGGCGCGGATGAAGCCAGAGGAAAGGCTAGTATTAAATATTTTCTTCCTTCTAATTACAGTATTTTCCTTTGTCGTAATAAGAGTTCATCCGACGTGCACATATTAAATAGCATAATCATCATCAAAGTATAATTAAAATATAATCATGTGAGCTTACCGGAACTTAGAACATAGCTATTTAAATTAATATGATGTAAAATGTAAAGTCATGCTTCCTTTACATTAATGATCACAGTATGCTGCGTTTAATCGCAGGCAAAACATCGAGGACGGTCCAAAACTGGCTCACAAACAAAACGTGGACTAATGACTGCACAAAAATGCCAAATCTATGTTTCTATCACCATTAAACTAACTCTTGGTCTTCATAAGGCAGTTTGATTAATATTACTCAATAAAAACTATGAATCAAATTACGTTATAGAAAACTGTTAATGCAGTAATGAGTGAAACACGTATTTGAACTTAGCCAGTTATAGCTTAAGTGCTAAACGCCTGTTTAACGACGTAGGAAGCTGGAGTATCCGCTCTTAATAACGGTAAACGAGACGATATTTAACCATTACGTTAACTTGCAAATGACATAATTACAGTAATTATAACTGTAAAAGATTTATGTTTTTGCGATAATTTGCGACGTGAAGCAAGAAGCGAGAATAGGAGTTGAGGAAAAGAGAACTTGAAATGGGAAACAGTTCTTATAAAATATGACCAATGACAGTTAAAAAGATAAGCTTAACATCTATAATTTAGGATAGCATATCTGCCATATCCATATTATGCATATCATTGAGTCATGTAAATGAAGTTATAAAACAAACAGTCATGTATTGGGACTTGACAAAATGTTGTTTACCTACCTATATAAATAAGACGTAAAAGACGTTGATATAGAAAGTAGCATAGAACATGATAACTGCGACAGAAATACAATAAAAATATAAATAGCAGTGATGTTATAGGTCTCTTTATCAATAACATGAATGAACTTATGAAAATCATCCATTTAAATTAAAAAAAATGTGTTTGCCTATGTAAAATAAGACGCAATAGACGTAAAAGACGACGTAACACTAGAAGAATGGATCGCCAACGTCATGCACGAAACACTTTTCAAAAAAATGCTATCAAAGCAATCAGCTGCCAAAATGCCAACACCTCAACTCAATAGATCTTCGTATCAGGTACTCCGTCAATCATTCTTCATTAGGATATCTACCAGCTGTTAGGCTGACTACCAGTCTATTAAGATAGCCTGGAGGAGTGTACAATCAGCCTAACGAGGAAGGGTAGATAACATTTTGTTTAGTTCAGTCAATCTCCCGGACTAATCAATCAGCTTACGCCTAAGCAAACAAACAAACATCTTTATAAAATTATGATGTAAGCAGATTAAGAAATTTCAATATTGGGCAAAAGTATGCGAGAAATCTTCTCCCTGGTATAATTAATCCCGTCTTTTACCAAAGCCCGTCTTAACATGAAATGAGATTTGGAGAATTAATCGCGGTTATAAACAGAGAGCTTACTTTGTTTGTATTTGAAGCCAAGTTGGACGATCTTATTGATGAAGGAGCTCAAAATATTTGAAAGACAGCTGAGAGAGAGAAAAGAAATGGCAATAAGAAATATTTCCCTAGTTGGAGAAATAATAGTGGATACTATCAATAAAACTGAAACAACAGATACTAATGAAAACCGCAGTACTACTGCTTCTAACACCAGCAGATAAAACAGCTAATCTGAACCCACCAGTTAACCGAGTACATGTAGAAATAACTCAGGGATGTTCTGTTAGTACATTTGCGAGCAAGTGCAATCACATCAACTAACTGATAAGAGGTTTGCAGCATACTAACACGTGGGCGAATGTTTATCTCGTCTGTCGGAGATAAAAAGTTATTTTCTGAATTTATTTCAAAGTATTGGATGTTAGTTTGTACTAGCTTAACGGGTGATAAGACTTGATTTATAGTTTTCTAGTTTTTCCCAATGCAATTTTGCACATCCTCCTTTGAATGGCCATCTGCATCTTGTGTTAGTATATTATACGATGTTGGTTCTAGTTGTACCAGTATCTTTTTTTACATTTGTATTGACTTTGTCTTCCTAAACCAACTAAAATGTAGCCAACTACAACCAATGTAGATTTCGTTTCGGAATTTGTTTTTCCTCCATTCCACGAAAGAACAAAAATACTTTAAAAGTTCCCACGATTCTTTATCGCTTTTGTTTTCATAACTGCTACCACGTCCCCTTATTTTTTATTATGACTGGAAAAGGCACTGTAATTATTAACTTCCTTAAAGTCTGATTGATCGACACTTTTGACACTTTCAGAAGCCACGCCATTGTTTGCTTACTGATTTTCTTTCATAGTTTGTTCTCACAAATGCATATTGATTGAAAGTGTTCAATGCCACACGCCTTTTCAAGGCAATCCTTAGTGCTAACAATTTCCTCAGGTTATCGATCCACTTCGCTGGGAACGCGCCATCTGGCATTTTCTTGACCGTCACGTGTGTGTTTTCTAAAATTGTATTTTGGCTTTACATGCGTTCTATGTTTCGTTTTAGACTTAGTTGTGTTTCTATTAAATAATTTTGTAGCTGTTTTTGAGAAGCTCAATTTACAGTTGAGCCGAGAACAATACTGTTAGGTAGTTTATCTTTGAAACATCACATATTTTTTCATTTCGACCATCATTTTATTTGTGTACTTAGAGAACCCTTTCCAGACCGTGTTAATGAAAACATAAATGAACCGAGTGTGTTAATACGCGGAAGCAACAAGCAAAATCGTGTACATACCTACGAAGACATAAAAAGTACTTGATAATCGAGACATTCAAAAATATGAAGCGATTAAACAAAGGGTATTGTGCATTCGATATCTCGATCATGAGTCGTGAATCATAAATTTCATCATCGATACATACATTGTGTTCAACAGTTTAATCATTGTTGTCTCCTTAAATAACGTATGATGGTAATTTTGTATCTTTTGCATTTATCTTTTTTAAGAAAATAAATATGACAAAGAGTTCGGTACCTCAAAGAATCATCGTTGAACATTTTTATCATCAATCTGGTAAAAAACGTTTCATTCTATACTTTCTATATATACTTTCGTGCAGATAACGAAATTACGATTGTTCAGAATCGTACTATAATTACATAATTTATTATAACCACTAATAAAACTGGTTCAAGACAGATAGTATCATCCATTGCGTGAAGCATTGTAAATGCCTCTGAACCAACCAAATGGAAATGATAGATAACGGAATTCCAGTAAAACTACGGCCCATGCTTGATATAATCTTAGTTATTATAGAACACGGTCTATTACATTAGCCTGTCTGATTTTAAAATGATTGTGAACCACATTTGCAGATAGTAAAGTATGTCGTAAACAAAATTTTGCGTTGCACCAAAGAGATAAACAAAGAATATTTGCGACACGACACACAAAGAAGAATGTTCGTTGTGTTCGCAAGAATTCGGTCAGGTGACAACAAAAACTGTTTGAAATGCACTGTCAAATGTCCGTCCGTTTGAATCGTGATTTAAGATTTATTTGATACAAAACCAGTTCCACAAAATACTTTAGGTAAGGCGTTTTGTCTTCATTCGGGTGTAAAACGCAACGCTTAGGTACTTGAAAATATAAAATTAATGTTGAGCTGCAGTTTATACTTTTGCAGCTGCCATCGTTTTACTTGTTGTCTTGTGTTTTTTAATTTCAATAAAGAAAATACTATAAATAAAAAGACGATGAAATTAAAATATCGACGTGTAATGATTTAGAAAAGATTTTGTAAAATATAATAATTGAGTTAGATAATATGTGGAGTGAGATAGAAAGCTAAATAAATAATAGAACAAAAGAATAGCCTAAGGAGAGCGCAAGTCACCCTAGACAAAAGAATGAGCACGATCATGCAGATATTGCAGATTTTAATATAGACTTAAATTAAGTTATAAGAGATAAGCAGAATACGTTACTTAATACTTACTAGTCTAATAATGGTCTAATCTAGCGGTCGCAAGCGCGATAGCTGACCCTAGGCTCGATTGCCGGGTCGGGCAAAGAGCTATTGGGATTTTCCGTGAGGAATTTCTTAGTAGAAGCCACGCAGTTTGGATCTTTTCCCTGTGGATGGCAATAGGATCGCCCCCTATTAGATGGGATTTCAACATAAGTGGCGAAATGTAGGTATACTATAGGTTCACCTATGACCTCCCTTCGAGAAAACTGAGAATAAACAATACAAAAATGTATCATAAATTTAATTCCTAGTACGTAGGTAAATACAAGCCAAATGTCGGATGACTGGATGAGTTACCAAAGGCCTTCGCAAAACCACAACGTGATATCGTTTCGCTATTCATTCTAATTCTGAAGCTAAGTGAGCATAGCCATGTTTAAGAACCAGAGATAATGCGCTGGCTAAAGCTGGGTTTATAGCTAAAATATTTTAATTAAATTCTTAGAATTTATGGACGTGACGGCCGACATAGTTCTAAGTTTGTAGGTCAAACATAACAAATGTTGAATGAAATGACTCCTGAGGACTAAAAAATGAGCAATCCCTTTCTAAGCATTACAAGTCTATAGAAAAATTTTCAACAGTACAATACATTTCCGAGTTTTCGATCATAAACTTTGAGAAAGAAGGACACATTTTGACGACTGTGTGTTGTTTGGCGAAATCTTGTACTCCAACGGACTATGCTAAATTCGATGAACAATTTATACCAAATCGTACTCAAACAAGCTTCGTAGCTAGTCTGACATATACCGCTGTATCTCAAGCCTCAGGCCGCGACGATTCAGTTTGGTTCGATACAAATATAGATCACAATCAGTTACGAAACGGATCCGCTACCATCGCACTTTCAAGATGTTTTGATGACGTAGCGCCACAGTTGGCTAACAAAAACTTTGGTTGCGTAAACCCACGGCTTTATCGACGAGCTTTCATTCAAAGCTTCCTTTGAGCCGGTCATTGATGGAGAACTAAAGTTGGAATGGGAAGGCTGTAAATCATGCGTGCATGCATTTTGTATGAATCATTGGTTGTGGCGAATAGTTTCGTATATGATCTCAGTCTTAAATACTTAAATATATTTATTTATTTAAGGGAAGGTAAAGCCATACACCATACACCGCAAACAGGGTTACACTCTAAACGGCTGATGAGATTTTGTGTATTAACTGAAATATCAAAGCAGCAGCTGATATCGCATTATAATCAGAATGTATAGGATAAAAGTACCAGGTAAAACCCACAAACATGCTTTTAGTAGATGTGAATGTATAATGATAGTCTAGAAAAAACGCGATCAATTACAACGGGATAAAAAATCTTTTAAGTACGAATGTGTAGTCCAAAGTCTTTTTTTAACAAGCTTAATGGTTCATCAATAAAAAATAACCACGTGTGGTATTTTTTTGTATCATAAGTGATAATGGAGTATCAGAAGTAAACAAGTATGAGTCAAAACAGACGAAGCCATAAAATGCTTTAAATTTAATACAAGCACATTTGTAGTACAAGATGATTAGAAGGAAAAGATAGACCAAGTAAATAAAAAAAAACATTTAACCACATACACATATTCGTAAATCGCACACACAAAATATAGCTTTGGACGTGGAGTTACGAACACCAGCCCGGTACATCAACAATTTTGCTAAAGCTTTGATATTGATAATATATATTAAGTAGAAACTACGAAACTACTGAATCCTCAAGCATTCGAAGTTTTCTGGAGAAGGTGTCTGCCGGAACTTCATCGGTTTCTTTCCTACAAAGATAAAGCTCCAAAAAAATTGATTGTAAAAAGCAACAGTTACGTCGGGTTCAATGGTGTAGAACACAAACTTATAACGTCACTCCTACTGTGATAAAAACTGGCTGAAGAACTTGAAGATCACGTAACATCGAAGGTAGTCTTATGGTTTGTGTGTGAATTTGGGGCTGAGAAAAAAAGGCACGTTTAAAGATCAAGTCTAACGACCAAATGAGAGAAGAGGAAGGAAGGAGAAGATAAAGAAAGGTTTATAAATAGAGACGATCCCACTTTTAGAATAACTAAAGTTCTTTTCTGTCGCACAGGTTTTTTCCGGTTCACCACACAACATTATTTATAGCGCCCATAACCATCCCAAAAAATGTCACGTTAAAAATAATACATTCCTTTTTTAGTTTATCAGCCCACGTGGTAATGTAGCACGTGACCGGAGTCGTGTCTCACACGTAATAATGCCTTATTCACACTTTAACAGTATTTTTAAGGTCAAGTCCACAATCTCAAAGCAAAGACGTTGACGTTAGTTACTCGGAGATTAACTCGCCCACTCATTCATCGTTTATACACAAATCTATTGACAAAACACAAAACCAAATATTGACATAGCGTTTGAGATTAATTTCTCGTTGGAAACTGGAATTTAATACACACACGCTACATTCAAGTGTGTGATGAAAAAAAACCCAGAAGGTTAATTTTGCCAAAATAAACTCCTACTCGACATCACACGCAATCAAAATCACTCAAACTCATGCAAATTCTAACCATCCATTCTTGCCGGATCCTATACACAGCTATGCATATCTGGTATCGTCGACTACTGGGTTCTTTAATGTTTTTTGGCTTTAGAAATCGCCTTCTGTACTCAGTTTTTGTATGGTTTATGTGAAGGCGGCGCGCGCGCACGGTAGCCAGTCGTGACTCACGCCAAGCAGCCGCATGGTAATGTGAACATGTTAATTGCTAGAGATTCGAGCCTATCTCATAAATCCTTTTTCGTGGGTTGGTAGGATTTTTGGAATACTGATATTATAATGGCGAATGGGAATTCGATTGTTTCCTATTTTGATGTAAAGTCGTAGCTTTATCTGGATTGCTGGCTACATCAATTTCAAAATCCTATTAACAATTTATAAGATGAAGATACTAGGACACAGAAAAGTTGGAGTCAAGACAAAGTTAATCCATATATTAATCAACTCACTAAACACGGATCCAATGACAACAAACATCCATCGATCAATGCACACAACGTGACAAAAATAAAACACGAAGATAAGAACCGTTACGAAGATGATAAGCAAAAACACAAACCCGAACACATGACAAAACACACAGACATACAAACAAGAGATGAAACTGACGACGGGCCCGAACGAAAGAAATAATCTTAATGACATAACAATAAGAGATAAACGTTATGGAATTTCATTAATCTCCGGTACGTAGTGCTGACAAACAAATAAATTATATCGAATAAATGAACGTGTTTTGATAATGCGTTGGTAGGAGTTAAAGGTTACGAGATAATGGCCGTGCATTACGTATAAAGACGGTCCTGCCGTATTTTCATTCATTAGTACTGGTCAGCGTGCTAAATTCCAATGCGTTAGCCGATAATACACGATCGCTAGACAGATGTTCATCGAGAGTCGTGTCGCTTGCCAAATGTCTTGCTGTAAGGTCAAGGAAATGTTACTTTTCATTAAACTTCTTTTAACTAAGGCCATCCTTATTAACAACAGTTACCGCATGAACTATGAAAATCATTTAATAATCATCAATGTGGATGATTATTAAATGATTTTATTTAAAATGAAATTTCCATTCGAATTTACGGTTAGCTTTTTTACCAATAGTAGTATCTCTGCCAAAGGAGGCACACCTACTTTATATTTCACATTCACCTTATCAGGTGTTCTACTGTCCTTACTTGAATGTCAACAGTTTTATAAATCAAATGTTCTCTAAATCTCACCATTGTTATCGGCAAGAGCTCATAAACACTGAAGGAACGCGACATTGTCACGACTGAAAGTAGCTGCCAGTACTTGCCAGCGTTTAGTCGCCGTCGCAGAGGTGGATCATTTCTAAACTAGAAATGGACGATCTATTGTGATGTCAGGCGCACGCCGCGATCCAAGCGTGGTTCCTGGCGATAAATTTGCAACACCGTTGGGCTAGCAACACAATTGATGGTTAGAAAAAAAAATCCGATTTGAAAGCTATTTGAGAATTGGCACATTTGTGGTTGAATTTTCTTGAATACCGTCTAGTTAGAACACGCTTTCGATAATACTTAAATTGCTGCTTCCATTTCGGAAAGTAGTCTATAAAGAAAACTAAACGTTTTTGACACAAGGAAACTTGGACGAAGTTCGTTTGTACAATTTCTCGGCCATTGAATGCACCTCAGAGAATCAATCAATATCATCGAGTCATCAAATAAAAAAAAAGCTTTTATCAAGTAATACTTTTACCAAACATCCATCTTCATAAGATGCATGTCAGACAACATGCACACTCGGTGGACCTCTGACACTGCGCGCACGCGTATGCCTCGGGCGTTCGAGCACGATTTTAGGTCAAGGTAGCACTCGCCAGGGATCGCAAGAAGATTATTACAAATTGCACTACACTGCAGTCGCTACAACAATGTTTAATATCATTTAAATCGGCGTTATTAAGTAAACTTGTCTAGTTTGACGTAAAAGATAACCCGATGAGAAACAGAAATCATGCTGCTGGTGAATTTATTACTGGAGTGTGTATAATTTCGGGGGCTTATGGCTTTTGACAGAACAATTGGCGGGTTACGAAGGTCAGGCTAGTGTATACTAAAGCTAAAAGGGAATCTATACAAATGAAATGTTTCGATGTTCTATGAATCTGCGTGGATTAATATTGTCTAAATAAAGGAAGCTTTGCGAGTGTTTTCTATAAAAAATTCTGTACCAAAACTAAAATGATTCTGATGCAACATCATTCTTAAATCTCACTTAGTCAAGGAAATGTATATTTACACAAATTAGTACCATTATCGCTTAAACAAGGGCGCCCATTACATCCAGACGAACCCCAAAAGAATAGTAAACATTATGAACTCGAATTTGATTGATACGTGTTATCGTAATATGGATAACGGTCCATTTTATTTACAGCTGTAGCTGGCAACTTTTCAATACCGGCGATTAAGCTATAAATTCAATCAGCCAAACCTTAAAAGAACATTATTGCTGAGATAAATCAGGTTGTAGCATTTACAAGATCTGAGATAATAGTTGAATCAGAAGTTGTTGTGGTCGTGGGAATGGTAATAATTGGCATCATGGGAATGGTGGACGGTCGTGATCCTCGCGATGGATTCGCCGGTGACGTGGCTAATGGCTACGAGTGATGACTCCCTGGCAATGATGTAACTGTGTCGGGACTATTATTTGCAGAATTGCAATCTTAGTCACGTACAATCTCAGTCATCAGAGTTTGTTTGACATTTGTCGATCAAGTTTCTGATGCTACAGAATCTACAAGCTTTGATCAAAACACTCAGAGTAACTCCAGAACATTTACGTTAAAAACACAAAAACCGACTAAAATACAAATATTTGTAAAGGATCCCAATAAGGATTGCGACCATCTATTGGAGTGCTGACTTAAATATAACTTTCCCTTTAAAATATGACAGTTGCGTGACAGTCGTAAAATTATGGGGGATGCAAAGTACAAAATACCGGGTTCCGTGGGAACAAAGACAACAGGTGATGTACGGACATGTGTAGTCACGGATTGTGAACACACACACAAAATAGTTCTACACAGAAGGGACACACATACATTAAAGAACATAGATCATGCAGGTGCTATTGAAATAGTTTGAAATTGTTGAGTAACAGTGAGCAATACGGTATTTTAGAGGCGTTTATAGAAATGCTAGCAATTAAAGCTACATGCTAATTATGTCTGGAGCCTGACCTAGACAAGGATAAGATAAATAAACGCTTCATGTCATAATTATACTGCTTTATTGGACGAAAATGTAACCATTGGCCTTCTACAGATAGGGACTACATTTTATATCATGAGGTGGCCATGCTTTCAAAGGGGGCATTCCATCAGTCGGAACATTTGCGGGAGGGTGCGCGCCCAAGTGTGTCCCCTGTGGCATGGGAAGCTATGCTACGAAACTTTTGGAGTACCTACTGTCTTTGTAATCTTATGAAACATTCATAAATTGTCGTCTGCGGTATGAATATGTTTATAACAGCACTGGAAAAGGATCATTCAAATTTATTTCAAAGTAAATCTGCTTCAATTCTTGTTTCTGCCTTGGTACTTAACATATTGAACGAAACAGAAGATCAAACAATACGCAAAAAATGTGAAAGCTTGAGTACGACTATAATATTTTTTGCGTACAAAAAAAAAGACGTGACAAAAAAGGGGATCTTTTCAAACACACAGCACTAAAAATGGGTAAACAGTAGCGTAATCCTCGAAAAAAATTGTAAAAGGTCAGAGGTCCCGCAAAGTTTAAACAGTCCCAAGGGTCGATAGCAGGAGTAATCCGGCGCATGTGTCATAGTCATGGTTTAGCGATTAGCCGACGTTGGTAGCGAAAGGCATTTTTTTTGTTAAAGCTAAATAAGATTGATGAATGATTAGGGAGACAAATGATCGGTTTTTCCTAAATCATTATTTTAGCTGTGATAAAAAATATAAATAATGAAATAAACGCCTTTTTCTATAGAGTGCTACGAGTACCAACTATAGTAGATCGACTCGATCCTACGATCCTTGATTCATAAATACTGATTTTGCTTCGCGTATAGTTCTGCTTCTCAATCAACAGTTGCGATTAGCTATTTGGTGTTCAAATACTGTTAGTTTCATTGATTTTTTAAATAGATAAAGAATTGCGTAGATTTTTTGCTCACAACATAAAAGTAACACTTTATCCGTTTCATTAAACAACACATTAGAAACAGGGTTTATTCACCCTAAATATCGCAAATCTAACAACCAAAACTAATGTCCAGAAACTGGAAATCGTCCAGAAGCCGAATCCCGTGAGAATGATCCGAGATAATAACATATCGCCGAAACCAAAGGGTGTTCGCTAGGGGAGCATTCTCCGCCCCATCATGCGTCCGCGTACAATAGGCATGCGCTCTTTCATTGTACTCAAAATTTGCCAGTTTTTTTTTTGTATTTTTTAAACAAAGCGCTGCACCGTGGGTCACGCTTTACGACTTCCAACAATGTGGTGATGAAATTAATCATCATTTCGGCTGTGACGCTAAAATCATTTACATCATCCTCTTTATAATTTCACTGTTTTTAAACGTTTAAATGTTACACAATCAGTGAAATTTTGATGATCTGTCTCGGAGAATCATTAGCGGCCATTTCGCAATCAGTAACAGATACTGTATAACAATAGGTAATAACCACGTTTCTGTTTTACACAAAATTGGCATAATAGCAGCGGATATGTCTTTGCTGGCGAAATTAGAATTTGCTTAGATAACATTCCGGAAACATAATTAAATATTCCAATTAGTCTTTGTTTTGGGACTTTCCAAAACGCTTAAGTTATGTTTACATAAGGAACTTTTACTTTTATGACTGTAAATACTAGAATTATACAAAAGGCAATTAGTTTATTTCCCCGTTTATGTGCCTAGGTACATAAACACACACACACACTCACAAGTTCGAATAATGAAGCTGAAAATTGCATTTTAGCTCAGTCTTTAATAAACACATCATGCTGTGGTGGCTTTCATGCCATCGGATGCACGCTCCACATATTCTGCAGACTGCACGTGACCGGCACGCGCCCTCCGGCCCTCCGGCCCTCCGGCCCTCCTGGCTGGAGGGACAAGCCCTTGCGAACTCTCGTGTTGCCCTAGCAACAATGTCGTCCCGGGAAATTACGTATGCAGGTTGCGCACCCTAATTATTTTCTTGGGACTCTCGTAAAAATGCCGCTTTATTGTTTCTTTCTGAAAATAATGGCTTCATTTTCTTAAGCAAAATGTTCTTTTATTGGAAGTAGGTATTTTTCTTTATGTATCTGTAAATAACGTAATTGCTAGGTACGTATGGTAAAAAATTTCATTCTATTGAGGCATGACTGATAATTTATTAATGCAAAAAGTGTGACTGATAAAAGACAGAATGGAAAATATATATCGATACGACTTATCATGCACTGGTATAATGTTATCATATCAATATCAAAGAGAAACGATACCCGCTTTCCATTCTGAAACAAACTCAAGGAAGGAAAATACTATATTTTCACAGCTTCAGATCAATATTCTAGCGACCTTAGTACTAGACGACGCAACTATGTAACCAATTTGTCTAACAAAAGCAATTTTGGGTCGTGAACAAGTAAATAATATACCAACAGACCAAGCTTTACTAAAACCCATTTAAATCTATAAATCATAGTTCTATCGCATAGATACAGACGAAACTAATCCCGCAGAATCCCGCATAGATAAATCTATAAACCCTCGGATTCATCCGAGGGTTTATAGATTTCCACCGCTTAATAAACAGGATGAAATACGTAAGTTATCACGTTATAAATTTTGTCGACTATTGTAATAAAATAGCTAATAAATTGTCGGTCTATAACCTTATAATGTATAACTGTAATAGACGAGGGGTGTTTCCTCAACCCTTCATATTTCAAAAAGTTATTTCTGTGACCTTTTAGAAGTTGGCTTTGTAAAGCAAAGAGCTTTGTTGGTTTGTTGGTTAGCTATGTTGGTTTCAAATTCATAATGTTACATAAATATACTGTGTGATATTTCTGTATTTAATGACTTCAGAATAAGTGCACCTGTCTCAAAGATAGTTAAAGATACAATCAGGGACTCAAACTGTAACCGTAATAAGCGATTTTAACACTGTTTTTTAAAACAGTTATAACAGAAAAACACTTTTAAATGTAACAGATACAATAATGTTACCGAACCAAAGTGTAACATTTTATATGTGTTAATAAGTGTTAATATGTGTAACTGAAATAATCAATTATAGCTTTAGTACGCAGCGTTTACCTGTTACACTTATCAACACTGTTAACACTTTTACATCTGTTACAGATATGTTACGATTGAAAACACATTTAAAAGTGTTACATATTTGATTCCGTTACCAATTCAAAATGTAACACTTATAATTCTGTACCCTTTATGAAGGTGTTTTTAAGTCCCTGGATACAATTGTATAGTGTGAATGTATTCCGTGATTATCGTCACAACAGCTTCGAAATATCGGGAGCTCACAATAGATAATAATCACAGAAGACATCCCGTAAGAAACAGAGTAAGTTTATCTATAAACTGTGAAAGCTTTAAACAGTTTTTACAATTGAATAATCATTAAAGTTTTACTGATAAGAGTGACTTAAATATTCTCTACTTACACATTTGTTTCACATTTCCTATGTACATATTTAACGAAGTATCCGTAAAACGTAATTTCCATCGATGTGGGTACATACATAAGTGTAGGGGGCGAGTGGGGGCGACATCAGTCACGTCGAATCGATGCAACACATGCAATATTTAATTTCGAAAGGGGTGAACTTGGGGGTGGGGTCCGGTGATTGTATTTGCATAATAAAGCCAGAATAACGGACTTTAATGGGGAGCTCGCACTATTATTTTGTGTGTACATCTCAACAATAAAAAATCTGTAGAATTGATGACAAAAAACAATAAGCTATCGGTACGGAAAAACTGGCGGCATAAACATTAAATTACGTTATTTATGAATTCCCTATTGTTATTACTTTAGATTTAGCGGCTTTATACCGATTGTTAGACATCCTGACATGATCGTCTTCCATTCATCCGCGAACACATAGTCATATATCATAGTCAGGTTTACGCTCCAAAAGAGCGTTGGCTTGTAAAGTTTTCATATTAGTTCATGATGCCATGTCAACAGCACATAACAATAATCTGTCCCACATCTACTCGCACCTCGTACACATACGGCCAAGCGTAGAACCGACTACAGTTGAGTGCAACGGAAGCACAGTATACGTTTTAGTATTAACAAGCAGTGGTTCAACTTGGTACAAATGGTTGGAGTCTGCTCACACATAATTGCAAAGGGTTTACACGAATTCTATGCTTACGTGACAGTAATCATGAGTAATTTGGGGATGTCGGTGTGGAGATGGACAGACGAAATTGTTGCCATCGCTGGTAGAACATACATGCTGCTCGCAAAGTAGGTTCCATCCTACTGTGCGAGCAGCATGTACGTTCTACAAGCTCCAGCTTGGCACAAACAAAGAGGTGTGGTTGAAGCTGGGCTGTTGATGGTTATAAAATCGGGACTGTCGCATCGAGACCAGTGGTTGCGTCTTATATGTGTACTGCAATAAAACACATTTTAAGTTGACAACTCTACACCCGGATATGATTTAATAAAAAAAATAACCTGGTCGGATTACTGTTTGTCTGGTACTGTGACGGAAATGTCGCATGTGCTTTGTGCAATTAACTTGAACCGCAGTGTATCCTGTCGCGCGTGCGCGGGACTAACTGTACTGTGCCAGTTACGTGTACGTTAACACATCGACAACCGTCCAGTAGACAGAGGTAATCCGATAAATCATAAATTGGAAGTTCCTGTCGATGTGAAGCGGAGGATTGAGGGACCTGTCGAGAGGAAAGTTTAGAGCATGAATGTGAGTGATATTAATAAGAGAACCGTATAGAAGGTTTGCTTTGAGTAACGGCTAAAGCGAGGGAATGTGAAAGAGATGCTACAGCTAGAAACCAATCAATACTTATTACTTAGTTAGGTGACTGAAACACTAGGAAGTGGCGAAGGGCGGGCGTTTTGGGGGATTGTCTCTTGTAACTTTGACGTTCAAAAAGTGCTGATTATCAGCCTAGTTTGAATAAATGAAATTTGATTTGATTTGACTGTTGATACACATACCTGGGTGAAAGACCAGCTGAGCTAATCAGAAATAAATTGAAGTAACGGCAAGACGATGACGACATCGATGAAAGTCCCTTCACATAAGCGGAATAATCATAATCATAAATCTTTATTTATCTCGACATCAAGAATTAAAGGCGCTGGTTCACATATGTAAAATCATATAGAAATCAATCTTATAATTGTCTGAAATAGGAAGATCCTGATGTACAGATCACCTCTCGGGACTAGAAATAAACATTTTATTTTTTGCAAATATATAAGTCAAGATAAAATTTAGAATTGAAAGTAAGTAGTAAGTATTAAAATTAATAAGTTTGAAATTTAGACAGAAGTTAATCGAAAATATGAATTAACATAAAAACATAAAATTACTGAAACATACATACATAAATACCAAAGTTGTACTACAGTGAAAACAAACATATAAGACGGAAAAATGTATAAATTATGCTAGCAAGTATAATGAAAAATATATTGTACAAAAAAATGAATGAGACGTCTAGACTTTTCTAGCGGCTTAAGATTAGTTGTTGTTTGACACACTAAGAATTATGTGGAAAAACACTGTCATTCAATTGTCTGGTAAGACGTAGTTCCGATAAAAGCGAAATAAACATGCTGTATCGTTCAAAAACAATGATTAGATAATGTTAAAACTGCACAAATCATCCATTGAGCTCTCTAGAAGATTCAAATATGGATATTTTGAAAACAAACATCGATTATACAAATACATGGAATACAAAAAACACTGATAACACATTTGACTATGGATTAGATGAAGATTTTGGCGTTGCAAATGTTAAATTTTGCCATAGACAACTTTAAATCTTCTTGACACTGTCACACAAAGACGATGCCATCCATGATTTTGGAGTAGAAGTATTTCCTTAACATCGATTACTCTTATTATGTCATAAGCCCCCGTATTCACAAACGCTCGGATTCGATTTCGATTCGGAAAGTCGTATGTCTATCTCGTTGCTTTCGTAATGCCAAAACAAGATAGACATACGGCTTATCAAATCGAAATCGAATCCGAGTGTTTGTAAATAGGGGACCAGGTCTACAATGTATTCCAATTTGCCGACGAAAGGAACTAGAATTCGTAGCTGCCAGTAGCTGGTACCACTAGCTGGAAAAACAAGGAATACTTTTTCATTTTATGTTTTAAAACCAAAATAATTCAACCTTGGCATTGCTCCTGAACGTCGTACCCTCATTACAAAAGGGTAGCCCACAAGGGACTTATTAGGACCTCTAGCATAGAACTTTGTAGTCCGCGTTTAACAGTAAGTCTACTTTGTCTATAATTTAATTTAGTAGGATAATAACCTTGGCCGTAGCGTGGTCGTAGCTTAGTATAAGCCCTATTACTCGTATACCTTAGTAAACAGGGCACATCACACTTAATTAGCAAAACGGGTCACTAGTTCCCAAAGGAAGCGCTGGAGTAGAAAGTTATGATGGCATTAAAAGCTTGTCCTTATCACAATAGCCTAAAGGTCATTTTACGCTGCACAAAATATAAAGGTGAACCGTTAATAAAGCTTTATTACGAAAGTTGTGATACGTCTATGTTACTAATTATTATATTAGGGGAGTGATGTACGAGAAGGTTAATGTGATTTTCTAGTTTGCGCTCCGAAACTCAAGTTGAATTTGGAGCGGTTCATATCAAATTTTAACTTAATAAGTGGTTCACTTAGTCGTTACTTATGTGTTACCCTAATTTTTGATGGTAATTAAATCGTTTATTCGATATTTACTAAGTGGTTCTTATTTATTAATTAACGAGCTGTCCCGCGCAACTTTGGCTGCGTCACATTTTCCCCGTTTTCGTAACATTTTTCATTGCTGCTCCGCTCCTTTTGGTCGTAGCGTGATGATATATAGCCTATAGCCCTCCTCGATAAATGGGCTATCTAACACTGAAAGAATTTTTCAAATCGTAGTTCCTGAGATGAGAGCGCGTTCAAGCAAACAAACTCTTCAGCTTTATTATTAGTATTAGATTCGATTTAAACTTCATGTAGGTGGTAAATAGTGGGAAATGTGCATAGAGAATGCCTTGTGGTATTAAACAAGGCATTCTCTACCAGTCGACCTTTGGGTCAAATAGGACATCATGGTGATAGAGAACAAAAATAATAATAAGAAAAATATCATATTGTTAACATTAATTATCTTTCGTCGGCTCTCTTTGCTGCCTCGGTCGCTTCTAAAGGACCATTTCTCGCATTCTATTCTAACACTATTGATTCAGTTAGCAAGCCATAAAACAAAGCTTTCCTCTCGCTTTTCCATCAACAAACCAGCCAACTTCAATAAGAGCATTCCATCCAATAAATCTACGATTAATTTGAATAGTTATTAACTAATTTGTATATTCGTACAGGGGCCTGTCCTGAGTCCTGTCCTGTCCCGTATAATTTGTAGCCCGCATGTCAACGGCTTGGGGACCGTGATTCAATGGAAATTGAATAAGTGGAGAGCGATTGTAGCCCTCGATATAGTACTCGATAACAAGATAATGTGTACACTGAACATAGTTGACAACATTCCGATTGTATTCGACAAGGTAGGAGAAAAATAGCGAGCATACCGAATGGCGAATAGCTTTTTAGATGAGAGCTATCTTAAGATCGTTTATCCCTTACCGGTTTTCATACAAACTTTCAAGTCGCTATTTTCCGAAAGAACTGAACCGATTTAAATGAAACTTCGTACACATAAGCAGTAGTAGTAGTAGTAGTAGCATAGTTTTTGTTATATTTTAATTACTAACATTAGTTATAAGTAAAATTCTTGTTACTAACAATCTTGCCTTGTCTATGGACGTTTTTGTCTGAATTTTTTTTTTTTTTATAAGCAGGATACACAGATTTAAAAAGTTACTAAAAACATTTTCGAAAAATAGTATTACAGTTAAATTAGACCGATTATAAATTTTCTATAGAAACGAAAAATTCCAATTATCTCTTTTTTTAAACACATTTAAAAAAAAATGTAACTTTTTAGATCTAGGTATGTATCTTGCTTATGCATATAAAGTTTCACTTAAATCGGTTCAGTCCTTTCGGAAAATAACGACTTGAAAGTTTGTATGAAAAGCGGTAAGGTATAAACGCTCTTAAACAGGCCCGTATTGCCTGCGTCTAACATGAGGCTTAGACATAACTGGCGAAATGTAGGTGTATTAGGTACACCTCTGCCTACCTAACCCTTTGGGGATTATAGGCGTGATGTTAAACTGGCTAGATACGATCATTATCTAGTTAGTCTGAGCAATCATAACTCAACGAAAAAGTAGGAAAGAGAAAAAAATGAACCTCGTTAAGGATGAATAATTAAGATGAATATTTCATCCGAACCACGAATCTTAATGAATGCAATAAAAACGTCGTTAGCAGGCAGCTGAGACAATTAAGAGTTGAATCTAACTGTTCGCGTTTTCGCTTAAATAGCTCGTTATCCTTGACATTCGATCGATCGTGATTCGTGCTAGACCGTATTATTAAACGCGGCTTAGGCGCAAAATGTCTCTTTCGCAAAATGTCTACTGGTAGTAAAATGTCTCTTTCTCATGCATTCTGTCCCGTTCTTTCCCTCGGATGAGAGAGAGATATAATTATTTGACAGTTCAACTGTTGAACGGGTGACAATTGATAAAGTGGATTTGTTCTGGGGTTCAATGGGTCAATGGCAAGTTGAGGAATTAGTTATATTCGAAGGTTAAGTTCGAAATCCTGGGAAATGGCGGAGCTTAACAACGAACAATTCATTGAAAGAGAAATAAACTTTCGTAGGTGTGGGTTTTCTTTATCCTCTGCCTTTTACTTTACTACAATCTCAACTCCAAATATAGAAGCTTGGACATTTTATTCATTGAGTAATTCAATACTACGCAAGACTCAAGTTCCAAACACATAGCATTATCTCCATGTTAAATCCTCTATAGCAAATCAGCTCACCAGCAATCATATATTACAAACAAAACTGCATTCATGACCTCGAAACAGGACTACTAGAACAAAACGTTCTCCATTCTTCGCAGAGAAAGTGACCATTAAAAAACATAACCTAGAAACATGTTCTGCATATCAATCGGTGTGTTAAGATTGATTGAACGATTGATAAGCTCCCGAACACTATGGCTGGCACTCTGCTCGTGACACGTCAGGTCAAGCGCGATATAATCTGACATTGCGTGATACCTGGCCGAGAACTTGACATTGAAGTAGGGTTTGCATGTTTCATAGCAGTAATTTCTACCACAAATGGCCCAGATTCAGGATAGGATATGACAGAATTATCGTGCTGTATAATCTTAACTAAATAACAGTTTGGATTATGAGTTTCCTGTTGTTCTTCGGTAGCACTATTATTATGGATTAATTCAATATAAGATCAAAAAGTAGAACACCGTCAGGTAATAAAATTAACTTTCCAGGAAGTTCATTCTGAACTTGACTGTCACGGAGTTAAATGGTGTTTACTGTAGTCAAAATCGCCAACCCTAATTTAGAAAAACATATAGTACATAGAAAAAGAAATACACGATAATGTATCTAGTTATTTTTGTTTTTTTCTAGTTATTTTTGTTGGCTTTGCTTCAAGTAATTCTCGCTGCAGTACTTCATGTGTCGAAAAACTGTTACAAATATGATTTAGTGCTTCTAAAAGTCGGTTTAGCAAAAGAAGTCTCATCTCACGAAAGATTTTATTATAGAAATATTGAAAGAAGTCAGTGTATCTTTGTCATGTTTAATTTGCCAATAAAAGATACGAGGCTAATAATGATTGATGTTGGCTAGTTTTTTTGGTGCTGCTGTTAAATTAGCAATCAGTAAGATTGAAGATGTTCGTCTAAAAGTATTCTTTTTTTTACGTTCTGTAATGAAATATGAATGATCATTCATTCTAACGTCATTGGTATTTTTTTTGGGTTGTATTCAATCAGTTTATTGAATTCACTACGATCATTATAATCTACAGTATGTTAGGTTAAACGAGGGACATATTGAGGGAGGGTATTCAGTATTCGATTCTCGTCCCAAATATGTAAAAAACCTATAACGTATATAGAAGAATTTTTAATGTTTTGTTTAGTGCCTAGATATTTTGGACTGTCCTAAGCCAGGTAAGTTTAAAGTATGAAGGGAAAATGATTATACTTAAGAGTCATTGACCCGCTCACATGTTCTGCGATAGTATTAAGTCGCTAGACCAAGGGTGTATACACGTTGCGTGACATTTGCGAAAATTTTGGTATGGATCTGTCTGTTATTTATCAGTGTTTTTTTTTTGTTTATATTTTTATTAGTATCATGTTAGCATGTACTATTATGGGTTTGAATATGTCCCACGTTTAAACTAACATACTGTATATCTCTTAAAACTTCAAGTGAATCGGATTCTTCTAGGCGAGCTTGCTAGGCCGCATTATCGCTCGCGTCATACATCACGACATCAGGCGAGTTACGGGCAAACGCAAGTCAATTTAGCATTTTTTTTTAAATCAACTTATGTTACAAAGACTATGGCCCCTAAAAATGTTGTAGCAAAATTAGAAAAATAATCAATAGATTATCTGGAATTTAGTGAAAATAAGATCACAGTTCAAACGATTCTACTGCTTAATTCTAGTTTTGATACGAAATACTGGTTTGGAAAACTCCGTTTGACCTAGACCAATGGTCTAGATAGAAAGATTCCAAGTCCAAACAATTAGATAGAAGAGTGAAAATATCGGCCATAACAGACTAGTAACGGTGTTCGCGTCCCGCTGCGACCGTGACACGACTAATTGACGTGACGTTTTAGTCGTGTCGTGTTGCGCGTGATCCGGGCGCGTCGTGCGGAACATCCCAATGTAAAATGTAAATGCAAGATGTCTACTGCGTTAAAAGGAATGTGACAGCATTCCTGCTGATGCAGTGATGAACTGAAAATTTTGTTACTTGATCAAACTGAGTAAAACTGTGATTATGAGTTATTTTTTGAAGAATTTTAGGAAAGTTCTTTATCTATACTAATATTATAAAGCTAAAGAGTTTGTTTGTTTGTTTGCTTGAACGAGCTAATCTCAGGAACTCCTGGTCCGATTAGAAAAAATCTTTCAGTGTTAGATAGCCCATTTATCGAGGTAGGCTATAGGCTACACAAGGTGTTGTTTTGCATTCTCGTCAAATTCAAGGAGGTGTCTATGCTACTGATTCTCGTCCCGAATCAATAATGAAATGGGCAGGTATTTTTTTTTTCTTATATTTTCGAAAATCGGTAATTGTTACCCACCCGTGTTTTAAACGCGGCCTGTCTGATTCTCGCCCTATAACCGTGCTTTCATTTTTACAAACAATCTCAAACGTTTATTCGATCATTTCTGCTGGTGCTGATATACTGACAAACTTAAAAACCCAAAAAATCACCGTTTATTAACAATTAACTGGGTACCATAATTTTAATAGATTATTTAGGTCTTGTGACATGCTCTTGAATTTTGACGAGGATGCAAAACAACACCTTGTATATCATCACACTAAGACCAATAGGAGCGGAGCAGCAACGAAAAATGTGACGCAGACGAAGTTACGTGGGACAGCTAGTTAATAATATACAGATAACATAACATAACACCACGCCTGTAATCCCCGAAAGGTTAGGCAGAGTTGTACCTGAAGTACACTCACAGTTTGCCAGCTATGTTTAATTCCCATGTAATAAGGGGGCACCAGGCACATGTCCAGACTCTATAGCTGCTTCTTAGAAATTCCTGATGGAAAAACCCAATAACACTTTGCTCGACCTGGGAACCGAACACAAGACCTCATACTCAGAAGTCGCGTTTGCAACCACTAGACCAACGAGGCCGTCACGACCCAATAGATTGCCTAAAGTCGTAGTACTTTACTGGAAATGACATAAATAAATTGTAATTGTTACCAACCAACAAACATCATCATCATCAGCCTATAATGTTCCCACTGCTGGGACACAGGCCTCTATGAGAGGGAGTGGACTGTAATCCACCAAAAAACATAAATTTGATTAAACATCTTACAATTAGAACAAAAGAACAGCTGAAGATCAAAATAAAACAAAATTCATAAGAATTTCTTTTTAAAACTCCAGCGAAGTTTTATTCCAATCTGATTATCACAAGAAAAAAGAAACGCAATTTTCCTCAAAGAACATAAGATAACTTTTATAGAAACAAAATCTAAGTTACGTTTATCTGATAACTTTATGCAGTTATGGTAAAGTAACATCTATTTTGTGCTGCATAAAGTTCTAAGTACACACAGCTTCATTAAGTTCTTACCCTCCAAAAGACATGTGCGTTCAAATCCGTGTCGGGCCTATAGTTGGTTTTTGTATTTTGCAAAAATTTCGAATAGAATTCAATGTTGTAGCAGTGTTACATTTTAAAACTTGAGGGGTTAGGACATAGTGACGCTGACTGTACAAATTGTAGAGGCAAGGCGAAGTAGTTGCTCCGTAAATAACTTGGTAAGACGGAAATGTTATGATTTGCATTCGTAGGTCAGTAAGTAGTTCACAATAATTTAAATTTATGCGGAAGACTATCATGCGATGCGTGGTCTACTGTCGTTACTTTCCTTTTCTAGGTTCCTTCCTACAGCTTTATTTTCAAGCTTTTTAAACATATCATCATCATGCTGCTCTCATACAAATTAGCGGTTGACGTAGTGCTTCTTTTTCCTTTATTGGTAGGTACTTCTCTACGTATCTATGTACGTAGCCACACGGGTCGATCTTTAAGGTTAAGCAGTGCTTGCCGAGGTTGGTCCGTGGATGGGTGATAATTACATGCCGAGTTTCCTCCGTGCCTCGGAAAGCACGTTAAGCCGTTGGTCTCGGCCGTCATTTGTAGATCTTTGACAGTCGTTACTCAGCAAAAAGCCAAAAGTCAGACAGCCAGTCTTACTAAGGGGTATCGTTTTGCCCAGTTACTGGGTTGTGGAGGTCAGATAGGCAGTCGCTTTATGTAAAATACTGGTATTCAGCTTCATCTGATTAGACTGGAAGCCAAACCCAAGATAGTTTGGGAAAAGGCTATGCAGATGATGACTTCTCTAGGTATCTCTCGGTCTAATAACTATGTGTTTAATTGAGCTATTCTCCTGTTTCTTCTTCATTGTAGTTTGGCACTTGTACGACAGTGATCTCATTGTTCAATTCCTTTCTAGCTGTATTATCTAATAATACTAATAGTTACTATTTTATTTGTACCACCACTGCTAAACTATCGCAGTTTCACCCTGTGACAGTACCTTCTAAATCAATTCTCTGTACACGAAATGTATTGAGCCATAGTTTGTTCGTACTGCCAATGGTACAGAGGCCGTTACAAGCAACAGTTTTACGTATCGTGACTACTCTGCGTTAGATACATGAATTACTTTAAGATGTGTTTTTAGCACGGAGGAAATAGTGAATGGAGTCCGACCGGTAACATGCAAACTCAGTATGACAAAATCGGGACACGCATTTTGCGACGCAGAGTAAAGAAATGAAAGAAGTTGATTATTCCTCGGGAAGAGCCACATATTTGAGAAGTAGATTATTACGACGACAATGTCACGACTATGAGAGTAAGACACGACTCCATGTGTCAACGCGACACAACTTGACGACGGACGGAAATAAATCACGATCGCGCTCGCGTAGCGTATTACCATTACCACATTACATTATTACATTATTTACATTATTATTAGGAGAAATTCCTAGTGTGGGGCAATGTTTAAAAAAAAAAAAACCGGTAATACACACAGCGTATTTCCTATTCCTATTGGAAATACGCTGTACGTACGCAACGCCATCTGCTATCCAACGTATGAAATTGACGACCGCAATAGAGCGCTAACTGGCAAAGTACAGACGTACGGTTTATTTTGCTAGTTGGTGCTCCAGTTATTAATTACTCTGTGGTTTTAAGCCACCGGCCACAACTCTTCGCTTCCTCGGATGGCCCGTTATGGCCTCGATTGTGGTTTAATTAATGAATAATGGATGCAGTGTAATAATTCACTGATTTCACTGTGGCTCCCGACTTGCTCCGAGCAATACGGGAAGCGAATGTGGTTTTGTAAGTGAAAATATAGACTGTGTATTAGATAATAATTTCTTGCTAATTAAGTTATTGTGAAAAGGTAATACTAATTTCGTTGTTTAAATTCTAATAGCGTTTAAAGATGATATCGCATCAGGTGTATTATGCGTATCATGACAATGAAGTTTCACTAGTTATTATTTCATTTGATCTTGTATGGCTTAGCCAGCTAAATAGCTAGCTCTAGCTCAAAAGCACTATAACAAGACTTAGTCTTCATATAGTGCTTTTCCGCTAAAGCTAGCCGGCTTCGCTCATAAGTATCATTGCAACCTCTTTTAAAATCTACACGCCATTTACAGGCACTAAAACACCCAGCATTGAATCGTAAAGTAACTAATCTCTCTCACCAATAACACAGATCTTTACAATTCCATATTAATTTCACGTTCTTCAGCCATTTCTGCCAACTTTTACATTATCCGTAATAGAGAACGGAATGTCACTAACACGGTCTTAAGACTTCCAGTCTCGCAAAAAGGAATTTTCTCTTTTCCCGTACTTAAACTGTTGTAGGAAAAACGACCAATGAATTTAATTAATTAGCCTACCACTTGAAAACACAAGCGATAATTAACTCTATTACTTTCTTGATAAGACACATGTCAGCAATGTGTATTTCTATTAGCAACTGCAGGACATAATTCATATGTAGTGTTGCCAATCTAATGTGAGAAATATGTGTTATGTTTATGCCAAAAACTTGTAGTTTAGACGGTGCAGTTGTTGATATTAATTTAAGAAAATACCAAGGACATTCTGAAGAGATGAAAATGATACATGAATGTGCCGACAAACGTGTGAGATGTTTAGATTTATGATACTGAAGGTTTATCAATCCTTCCTCACATTACCAAGATGAAAACTTCCTTTAGAATTAGAGCTTGGGACTTTGGCACATAAATAGTCTGCTACAGTGCGAAAGAAGGGAAAATTATATATATTTTAGAAGCCATAATAAAAACGAAAACGCTTACATAACTGATTGTAAACCGTTGCGAATATTATAATGTGTTATTGAATTATAACTTTCTATTTTTAAACACACGATGTTTTCAAAATAACTGTTGAGGTATAAATAGACAAAAGAGGAAAGAAAAATAAAATACTGCTAGACATTGCCGGCTGACGATAACAGTAAAAATGCGTGAAATTACCCAATCATCGTTAGAATCTTGGCACATAATAAGCTAATGCGATTAACAATACTGAGGAAACAGCAAAATTAAGGAAGATTAAACACACTGATAACGATAAGAATCAAGGAAAATTCTCATTGTTTCCATCTCTACAATTTGATCTAACGTTAACCAGCAAAGGAGAACTCCCAATTCTTATTTCTAAAAAACACATAAAGGACTGTGCGCATTATTATAAAACATGCATTACTGGAGAAGTCATAAAGCCTCAGGTCATTACTCTTGCAACACCTTTCGCTAAGATCCAATATGGGATGCCCAGCTGCTTTTTTTTCCATATCCATAAAAGATCGGTCACCTGTCTAGTGCCAGTTTTTATATCTGATTTCGCGAGACTCGCTAACAAGTCAAAATGAATGAAAAACTAAGTTACATTAGATGAACATAACATAAAACTTGCACTTTCACACGCACGGCATTGAATGGGTTTTTGCAGTAAGTAACAAGTTTTTATTTTTATTATGTGTTATAAATGTTATAATTGGATCACAAGCTCGCTTTAGACATGGTCCTTTACAATCCTTGCTTCTTTAGTGGATGTTTGTTACTGGATTTTACAAAAACAGCTGAATGGATTTGGATAAAATTTGGCTCACCTTACCTTTACAGGGATCGGTTTCCACGCTTGGTCCTTTTTAGTAAACCATTATACGTGGACCATGGCGACCATTACCGTCTTTCTGAGACGCATATTAGTTCTATCCAGGATTTACATTATTGTGTATAGGATCTTTTTTTTTTTTAGTTTTTGCTGTAGTTCTCGCAAGATGCAAGTGAAACCGAAGACAACATCAAGGCAATTATAAAAGCGTGGTCCACTACTACACAAACATTCGATTCGATAGTGTGTTACATAATTTTAATTTGTAAGCCTCTTGGCCGGAAACTTGCATAAGTAAGCTTGTAATTTTTATCAGTTCATGTTTTATCTGACTCGCTTTATACAAACAAGATAAAGATTATTTACTTTGTTGATTAGATAATATCGACGGTGTTTCAAATAACAATTGAGTGTTTGTAAGGTACAAATAATGTAAAGCGCTGGACACACAGAAAAGACGTAAGACGCAGACGGGGCGCGGACATATGTCTCTTCCGCGTCACTTTCCTACAAAATGTATAGAAGCGTCGCGACGCAAACTTAGAGAAAAGACAGGGCGCGGACACGACGCTTACTCGTCTGCACCCTATTGAAAGACATACAGAAAAGACGGGGCACAGGTGTGAGCGGACGAAGGACGAGTGAGAACGGGGGTGCGGGTGGCGTAGGGCGCGGGTGTCGGGACTCGCGCGTAGATCCTCCATAATTTTAAAAACCATCATCTCTCGCGGTGTCCAGCGTCACGTCCGTCCTCGTCTTTTCTGAATGTTTTAAAAAGTCGCGACGGCGCGGCGCCCCGTCTGCGCCCTGTCTGTGCCCCGTCCTCGACTTACGTCTTTTCTGTGTGTCCAGCGCCTAAGAATATGAATGTATGATGAACGAACTAAAAAAAAACATGCTACATCGACCCCAAATAAATTGGGATGAGGGTAGGTCGATGATTAAGAAAATATGTGAAAAAAAACTTTGGTGTAAAAGTGAAGTGATAATTATGGACAGAAAGAAGTGAATAATAAGATGACGGCTGATAAAGATGTTAGGAAAAGACATACTGCGTTGGCGTCAAATAAATTGGAAAGGGCAGCAAGATGATGGCGATGCTAAAGTGTATAACATAAGTGAGTGGAAATATAACCGTATATCAACAGTTCAGCACGCGTAGCATGACCGCCGTCGAAACGGGCTATGTCAACGGAAGAATCGACAAACTGACACATTGTCATTGTCTATCTGTCATTATTTCGATTCTTCCGTAGACAAAACTCATTTCTACAGTGATCATGCTAGGAGTGCTGATAACAGACTGAAATTATGGTCTCTTTTCCTTTCCCGTTGCGACGCATTTCCTAAGTTTGCAAATTCCAAATGTAGAATTTTCAGAATTTCTATTTTTATTCATTATTCATATTTACTAATCGAATCCTATCCTACATTACCATGTTATAGGTTAAGTCTTACGCTTCTGAAACTGGGTGAGTTGCAATGTAAACGGCGCGCGCATATTTAGCGCTCCGTTTAACGCCATGTATAATAATATAATCGCTTGTAAGTGGGGACAGATTGCTGGGTCTACCACCAGTGTTAGATAAGTGTTGGATTAATTTATCATTAACTAGCTGTGCCGTGACCTTCGAGCTTCGTCCGCGTAAAATTATTATAAAAACCCTATTTTAATCTGATGATCTGATTCTGATCTGATCCGATTTTTATTTGCACGGAAACGTACTTAATCCTTTCCTAAAATAAAAGAGAGCCTAAGTTACTCTTTACAACATCAGCAAGCTACCAGTCCTATTAAAATCGGTCCAGCCGTTTCGGGGATTAGCCGACACACACAAACAGACAGATTTGAAAAAAACAGTTTTTCTGTTTTAAGTACAAACTACAGACAGATTATAATTATAAGTTATTTAGTGCATTACGTAACATTTCCGACTTATTTCTAAAACATAAACAAACATACAATATATCCAAAACGGTACAGTGCGTGGGGCATGACGCGGTCGATACAGTCAGCCGCGGAGACAATAAAATGATCGTTACATGCGCATGAGTTGTTAATCAGACGAATAGCGACTCACGCGCAGTTCGATGATCCATTCTAGTTTGTTGCTCTCAAGTGTTTTCTAAAACGATGCGTTGTCTAAAGAAACTGGTAAACAACACTATTTTTAATTATAATATCTATTATTTTGATTATTGATATTACATTTCTTGGTTTAGGATCGATTTTTTCAATGTCACATATTTATCAGTGAAATTGGCGTTTGGCAGTTTTCGTTTGGACTAACAGTCAAAATTGACAAAGTACTCCTCGGTGCATTCTAGCTTTGAAAAAAAAAACCGTTTTCTAGATATTAGGACTGTAGCCGATGTTACTCTTGTTGCTTTTAAAAGAATATTGTTAACGCTAGTGCAGTAATTTAACAAGATTTCTGAAAGCTACATCATAACTACTAAACCTTAATTTAGCTTTTAGTACTCACTTATAGTTCATTTGCTAGATCGTAACTATTAAACTAAGGAGGAAAACCTACGCATCGTTTATTGTTTCCGAGAATCATCTTTAGTTACGAGAATAAAATCGACGATATTAGATGAAGCTGCAGCCACAGTATTTGTTTATTCTAAACCATTGTGCATACACCATGAACCAAAAAGTTTTCTAAAAACTACTTCTAAATTAATCTTAAAGTATCATTTCAGAGAAATTTAGTTTTTTATGTCAAGAAATGAGGGTGAAACGTGAATGATATGAGGTCTTCTAGGAACCAACATAGTTTTGACATACATTCCACGTATAAGATATCACATTAAGTTTTAAAACACCAAGAAGTTTAAAAGTTTTTATGGTGTAAACATAATTCCGAGCAACTTAGACGTAAAATGCTGCGACCATATTAAGAAGTAATGATACGGGATTCTTTAAATACTTTTATGGTATTGACAAATTGATGAATGAAACCACTACAGTAACTCCAATGGTATTCTTAAGGATTATACAATTTTAATTGGAAAAACTGTTTTTTTTTATACTATTTGGTCTAACGATCGTAAGAGACTGCTGAGTACGGTCTCCTAGGTTCGATTTCCAAGACAAGTAAAATGTGATTGGGTTTTTTGAAGTGAAAACTTCTTTAGCGGCGTTGTGCACTTTTGTGATGGGTAAAAAATGTTAAAGTCCCGTCGTATCGTCAGGTTACGAAGGAATTTGAACTTTATGACATCTGTCATTGAGTTTGGGTTTCCAAAACTGGATAATTATCTTATGCACAAACAAAACCTTCGGTTCCTCCAAAGAGGTAAAATTCGTAAGACGGAGTGTAATAGTTCTGAAGTGTTAAATTTTTAATGTAATATAAATTGTCATGTTTGTGTACGATAGGCGATAGCGCAATAAATGAATATTGTATTTTACTATATAAATGACAGTACTTTTATAAATCAAAAATGCACAACGTTAATATTTAAGTTTTCACTTCTGTCGTCACTCCCGGAGTGCACCCCGGGAGTGTTTTTTTTTTAATAGGAATATGTCAGCACCAGCCACAGAATCTGGATTTGTGGGACTTACAAACACAACTGACGAAACGTGGTTGCACTTAATGGTGCAGCTCAGCCTAACCCTTCGGTTATTACAGGCGTGATTTTACGTTTATCATCATTAGCCTTTAAATGTTCTCACTGCTGGGAAACAGGCCTCCTCTCTATGAGAGGGAGTGGGCTATAATCCACCACGCGGGCCCAGTGAGGGTTGGTAGATGTCACATGTCTTCGAATTTTTTAGTTCTAGGACATGCCGGTTTCCTCACGATGTTTTCCTTCACCGTTTTTGAAGGCAGCGGTGATGAAATAAATTACACAAAGTAATGCGCCTGCCTGAGTTCGAACCCACGGCTTACTGCTCGTAAGTCGGGGCTGCCCCCACTGGGCCACCGCTGCTCTCGATGTTACGTTACGTTGTAATATTCTAGTAGCGTTGATATCTAGTAGCATACGTTTGACACACATTCCTCGATCAACTACACCTCGTTCGTAAGTACCAGGATAATGTTATGATAGAGTGTACCGTTAAGCCACTCTGCTTAGAGTGTTAGCCTTAAAAGAGCATAGTCCCCGACACTAATTACAATGATTTAGATAACTTTACACACCATTTAAGTGCAGCTTAGAACCCAGCCTTTACACTGTTAGAATAAACCAGATCATTGAATTATCCTATTAATATCAGGCGACAATTTGATATATTGGCGAGTCTTAATAAAATTGCGACACTCCCATATTTGCATTTGAAATAGATTTCCTATTACGGATACTGATAATTACGTTTGGCTTATTGCAATAAATTTGAAGATAAAAACTGTCCATGTAGAGGATAATTTCACAACTAAACAAGAAATATTTTTCCTTATCCTGAGATGTTGATGTTAATTGAAATTCTATTTTAATACAGGCATCCGATGCGCCTTTTACGGTTGTCCGTGTTTCCATTTGGGACACATCTTCGTCCGGCCACATTCCTGAGACCTGCCAATTACGCGGGAAACGCTGAAATATTTTTTTTACCATCTACCGACCGTTATTCGGTGACTTCGACAATCGTTAAGAACCTGTCCCTTTGCCCATATACGTCTGATCATGTTCCGATTTTCTAGCCTCATCGCATTACCACTTTTTTCTCCTACTTGCTTACTTTACGTACGTATGACATATTGGTGTCAATGCAACAATAAAATTTAACATGCATTTATTCATAAGACCCACTCACATGCGGCACAGACTCGGTGTTTGTTTTCGACTGATTCACTGATTTCAGTCGAAGATACGTATTTGCGAAGATATTTTACGAGTGTAGGACAATATTGTCAATGGCGAAGACCTAAATTAAACACCGTGCAGGTAAAAAGCGTTTGTCGGTAATTCTGTTCTGAACTTTTTTGTCGGCCATGAAAACTGTCCTCGGCAACTCGAGTTTACCGATAGCCGACCTCATTACCAAAATTTGGACATCTTAAATCTTTTGCCAAACAAATGGTTCTGTTGGATGCGAATCGATTTACGTGTACGAAATTGAAAACAACAATTAATTTGGCGCAGTTCAGCGGTCAGCAAACTTTATGATGGCAAAACTAAATCGGATCCAAGGCTGTTCACGGATTAGCTTAATACCAACAGATCGCAGGATCGGAAAGTGAAACTAAAACGTAACTAATTAGTTCGATTAGTCAAACACGAATAGGTCACGAAGACCGGTCGGCGCGGGCTACTCAGCTCACTTTTTGGCGACTTGACATCATTAATTAAACTTCGTTTTGACGTGCGCATTGTTCGCGGAGTCGTTGGCCTAATGGCATCGATCAAGATCCTTGTTCAAACCATCCTCTTCGCATTGTTACACCTTTTCTATTCAGTCAATATTGATTTACGCAGAACAAAGGCCGCGTAAGATTGATGATGATCAGTAACGAACAAAAATTATTTTTCTGAGTAATTACGGTTACAAAACATAAGCCAAGGTTACGAAAACTGAGGACCTACATACACGAATGTAACGTAAACTGTTCATGGGAACTAATAATAAATACGTAACAATGAGTTGCTCCGCTTTTGATGTGAGCAAACACGTCAGAACCGCGGCTGGTAGGTACTCGTAAAACTAATTCAGTGCTGTAACTAGCAACAACGAAACTGCTGCATAACGACAGCTCGAAATAAAAGAACACAAGAACACCGGTTCGATTTGACTCGAAGACTAATGTTCTACGCTCTGAAAATATTTGCTAGACGAGATAAATGTCGCCAAATCACGCTTTCACCGTCGTAAAAAATGTCAACTGGCGCCTACTAAACATAGCGCCAGGTCGCGACCGAAGACGTTGTACCATTTCGCAAATACAAGATGCACGTAAATGTGGAGCGAACCTTGGCGACCGAGTCCTGGCGGAAGGCCAACTGAGCAATTGAATGAGTGACGATTAGCAAACAAAAAATAACAGGGGTAGACGGACACGGATCGATCTATTTCGGGGAGGTCGAATTTTCTGAAGTACCTGAGTCAGAAGCAGTTCTGGCACTTGAGGATTGCGCTCATTGAGCTAGAGGAAATGCGTGTCTGTTTACGATAGTGGCGGTACTTGGGTGAAATATTTTAGGCTAGCGTGGTGTTTGTATGGAGCGACTGTTAGAGAGAAGGAGGTCCTTTGAATGTGTCAGACGTGACCTGGCTGGCAAAGGCATCGTTGTTGCGGCACGTTCGACGCGCTGTCTGACTGGACGTTATCGATGGCAGTTATCAATTGGACCTCGATTATTGTGCTCGTTACTTGACTCCGGATGACTCCACGACTAGAATCATGGATTTTTTTTTTATTTTGAAAGGTTAAAACCAACGATGTCTTTTTCACAATTAAACTGACACATTTTTCCGAATTTCAGGACGAATCTTACGATTATGAGACAGTCATAAATATATTGAAAATATTTTGGCATGTTACGTCAGCAATCATAAATTACCGTCATTCGTATGTTCGAGTAAATACCACGTCAGTAGATAAGGATATTATACTACTCCATAATTATGTCCTTGGCAAGATACCTAACGACAATGATAATGAAATTTGACAGATAACAAGTATATTTTCGGTGTGGAAATTTTTAACGGTGTATGATTTCGCAATAGTAATTTCTGGAAAATTAATCGTTTTCCAATTTTAATTGTAAGAACTTTTGTAAATATTTCCTGCTCATACTTCCAATTAATGTTAGCTTGTTCGTCATAGTTATAATCATAATACTTTTCAGCTGTTGTGGTTTGGTTTCCTATGTGTGTGTGTCAGTATGCTATTGAATGAAAACTAGTGTTGATGACAAACAAAACCATTCATTGCGGAGCGCACATCTGGTAATTGCTTCAAACTTTTAAACAATAGCCCGAAGCAAGCTGGAATTAATGTGCCAGTAAAAAATTACGCTGCATTAAATTCCGTACAAAACTTTTGTTATGAAATTCATAAATATACGGCTGTGATTTCAGCTACGAATTTACCAGCTATTATTGAAACGAAAACAAATGTTACGAAAAATTCTGATAATGTAGTTGAATTGTAAACATTATGGGACGGTATTATTCATTCGCGATCGGGACAGGCGGAACGTGTTAGATAAGCCGGTATTGTCCCCGATAACGTTAATTATGCCTGTGTTCGTAAAAACATCAAAAGGTATTTCAAAATTGAAATTTTCCCTCACCTTAGCACCGGAGCAGCTGGCGTTCATCCAACTTTCGGTGCTGACGCCTTGGCTGTCGCCGAAATTCGTATTCGAACACTTCAAAACATGCAAGGAGTTTGTAAAACTCTAAGAAACGTCGATATCACCAAACGCACAGTACAGAACTTGGCACAAACTAAGCACGTTAGAACGAACACAAATTAGGACGTTTAGTTTAAAAAATAACACCAGTAGGCTGAACCAAAAATGGTCTTTCACATCACGACAAATATTTGCGTGGTCACAGGTGCACACTGTGTAAATAAGGCAGTGCTCGGTGCCGGCGACACGTGCGCTTGCGATGGCGAGCCGCGAATAACAGTGGAGAACGCGAGCAGTACGGAACGCCCCTCTACCACGACCGCCGTACGCACGGGGCACAGCGAAACTGACGCAGCCGGCCCGCTCGGCTCGATTCTACCACGCCGCATCTCAACCCCTGGGGCGTACACCCAGCGCACCCCGCTCGCACCACCAATATTTTTTGCCCCGAGCAAAAACCTGACATTGCATCGCACATCAGACCACTGAGCAAGATATGGCATTCGACCGCTTTTTTGACATCGCGTAATTATTCAGGTCTTTTACGGAACCCTGAATTAACGTACACAAGTAAATACTAAGTTAAGGATCCTCGCAAAAATGCGAGGCATAGATTATCTCGAAGACATTTTTTGTGGAAGCCGGAGCGATCCAAGTGATTTCTGCATATTTGACATTTCGCCGCAGGTACACTTTGTATGAGTTATTTGCCGCGACTGTTCGAGATTGTTTGGCTTTCTCGCCAGCTTGTTGTCAAGTTGACACAATAAACACCGAAATAGAATTGTCTATTGAAATGCGAAAGTGTGCCACATCCTGAAGCCGAGTTAATGTGAAGATAATGACAGGCAGCGATGTGCCGCTAGGCGCTAGGATCACGTAGAGCCAACGGTACCGCGTCTGTGCGACTGTATGCACCGGGGCTTATTTAAATAATCGTCGCATTGACGACTCAGAGCTCCAGGGACGATTTGTGGTGAGATAACGACGTCCACAGTGGTTATTATGTGTCGTTGTGGTGCTTAGAAGATAATACATCTCCGCACAAATACCGGGTTTGTTGACAGATCTAGTGGCCTAATTACTTAATCAAAAGCTAACATTCTGCGAACGTTTATTAGGTCAGGCTCAGCCACAATACGTTTTGTCAACCAAGCCAGCCTTTATTAACATAAAACTTACTACGTTCTTCAAAGTAGAACACGCTGTTACTGCAAAAGCCAATCGGATCATGTTACACGAGCTATCACATATTTCATCAATATGTTTCCTCTTCCACTTGCACGATTGCAATAATTAATACCATATACAAGATAAGAATGTTCAATTGGCTGGAACGATTGAAATTAGCGATAGCAATCCATACAGAGATGGAAGAAAGCTGATACAATTATATAGGAATCTAGAAGACCCGGTCAGTAGATTGTCGTTATTAATCAAGTGTAAGACGATAAAATAATGATGGCGCGTGGTTAATCGACGTGGTTCTGGTTTGAGAGCTCTTTCATATGGCCGGTTGTCACGACATGGCGAATGGAGGGAATCCGTGCGACGTGAAGCATTCCGTCTCGTTACAGTTTCCTGACTTTCTGTGTGATCTTGTTAAATTACAAGCAGTGCCGCGGGTACAAATTAGTCTTCCTCACTTTAAGGGGCATAGCGAAAAAAATTCATGGCTGAATTTATCTGCAGTAACAATAAGTGAACAGGACTCGCTTCGAAAGAAAAGAGTGTGAAAGACACAATGTAATAACTTCTTAAAGACAGCATTTACTGGTTACCTCGACGCCCATTAATACTATTTATGTTTTCCTCGATTAACCAACTTGCAGTTTATATCTGTCAGGGCAGATTACAATGACAATACGTATTCATTTAGAAAACAATACAACGGCAGTAATGAGCTGGTCGGTAAAGTTGCAAGATTTACGCCGATTTTTGTCCCGTCTCGATCTTGTGATATTTCCTTAACTTTCTCTTTCTCCATTGTAGTATCGGAGGTGTCGACCGCGATTTATCGCCAACCATCGTCCGACAACGACACGACACGGGAATCGAACCCCGAGACTCAGAAAGGCATAAACAAGTTTCAATCCGCCCAAGCTTACAAACTGTTACTGTAATTTAATACGTATTCGTTTGGTAGAGCGCAAAAAAATATCATGGATTTTATCATTTGCGTAGTAAAAGGCAGTACTGGATTGTATGAAAGATGCTGGCAAGAGGATGAATACTAAGATGAACAAAGGATGAACTGAAAAAGAAGACTTATTACGCCGCCTTTAAATATGCAAATCCAGACTAATCCATACTTAATATTATAAATGCGAAAGTCACTCTGTTTGTTTGTTTGTATGTTTGTTTGTTACCTTTTCACGACTAAACGATTGATCGGATCTTAATGAAATTTGGCAAGAAGATAGATTTCAACCTGGGGAAGGACATAGGCTATATATCATCACGCTACGACCAATAGGAGCGGAGCAGCAATGAAAAATGTTGCGAAAACGGGGAAATGTGACCCCCTTAAGAAAATTATGGAATAAACGTTTGAGATTGTTTGTACGTATAAAAGCGTGGTTATAGAGCGAGGATCAGACGGTCTACGTTTAAAACACGGGTGGTTCACACTTACCGATTTTCGTTAATAAGAAAAATTCAACATTTTATTATTGATTCGGGACGAGTATCAGGGCAGTAGAATCATGATGAAAGAGTTATGAAACAAAATGATAACAATTACTTTAAAAAAAAATGTTTGTTTATAGAGACTAGAGAGCAGATTTTCACATAGTAGTCAAATATAGACAATACGTATTGTAGAAATGAAAAGGCGAAACTAAAAATGTCTAACTTTTATTGTTTATGTTTCGCTTTTCTGTCCTCAGTAACTTACAGTAACATCATTAGCCTATAATGTTCCCACTGCCGGGACACAGGCCTCCCCTTCTATGAGAGGGAGTGGGCTATAATCCACCACGCGGGCCCAGTGCGGGCTTCTAGGACATGCCGGTTTCCTCACGATGTTTTCCTTCACCGTTTTTGAGAGCAGCGATGATGAAATAAATTACACGAAGTAATGCGCCTGCCTGGGTTCGAACCCACGGCTTACTGCTCGTAAGTCGGGGCTGCTACCACTGGGCCACCGCTGCTCTTCTTACTTACAGTAAACTGTGCCTAAATCTTCATCGATTACAAGTGATACAAAATCGCTATCGTGTGGGGTTTTTACAACGAGAAAGCGTTCGTGGTGTAAGTTTTAGTTATGTCCTACAATAAACATAGCAGAGGTGGTTTACAATGACGTTAATAGTACTTCAAGTGGGAAAGCAATATCGTCAGGAGCCCAAGACGACGCCATTTTATTTGTTCACTTTCATGTTTTAGTGCTTGTATGTCTGAAAGGTATTATGTGATGCAATTTTGAATAAGAAGGCATGGACAAAATTACATTCTGCAGAGACCGATTTTTACGGTACTTTATCTGGCAGATAGCTGATGTTTTAAGAGTAACTGGCAGATAGCTGATGGTATTAGGATGCTGAAAAATCCGATTCAAATAGGGAAATATAAATAATTTCACGCGGACGAAGGTCGCAGGCAACAGCTAATCTAATACTATACTACTTATAAAGCTGAAGAGTTTGTTTGTTTGTTTGCTTGATCGCGCTTATCTTAGGAACTACTGGTCCGATTTGAAAAATTCTTTCAGTGTTAGCCCATTTATCGAGAAAGACCATAGTGTATATATCATCACGCTATGACCAAAAGGAGCGGAGCAGCAATGAAAAAATTTGCGAAAACGGGGAAAATGTGACACAGACGAAGTTGCGCGGGACAGCTATTTTTTTATAAGCTACCTAACCTCTTATGGTAATACTATTGTTAGTCCATTTAGAAATACATAACGATTACCACTTGTCTAGGACTATGGACCTTAAATGGTGACCAAAAAAGGTAGAGAAAACAACATACTTCAGGTACAGTTAATCAACATATACGTATTTTTTTTTTTTTTACTTTGCCCCACACTAGGAATTTCTCCTGTATCGTGGGTGCGTTTACAAACATTTAAACTCACATACACAAACAGCCAGACCCGGAACAACTATCTGTAGGCCATACAAATATTTGTTCCGTGCGGGGATCGAACCCGCGACACGCAGCGCAGCAGTCAATCGCTCAACCACTACGCCAACCGTGCCGTCAATTTGTCGAGCAACAATGGCAGTGCGGGAAGGGGGCAGGGGGTAATTAACATGAACGAAGGGTTGATGGATCCGACCAAAGAATTGTTGTTTCTATTTAGGCTTACGTATCAGTGAAGTACCAATGGTTGTTGATAAATAGTTACAACGAAAATGAGAGAATACATTACAAATTTCTGAAATCTGGACTACATTCTACAATAAGCAGTGAATTTAAAAAATGATTTTTACCGTAGAATTACCACAATATAAAGGAAAGTATCGTGGGAAAATACCTTCCGAACATAGCTGTATAGTAAACTTAACACGTGTGCACCATTAGTACCGGTCATACGCATACATATTACATTGACTGGCCGGCTTCACGACTGACACATAAAAATAGGTAGCTGACATGGTACGGCTTTTTAACACCAATACAGGAACAGAAGACCGCACGTCGGTGATCACCCACGCACTCCATCATTAAATTAAAACTCCCTATTTCGCGCGGTCTACTATACTATACCTATGTAAAGCAGGATACTGAAAAAAAAAATCATTTATTAAACGTCATCATTATACAAGATGTTGTTTTGCAACCTCGTCAAATTTCAGGAGGTGGTCACGAAAGACATAACTAATCAATTAAAATTACGGTACCTAGTTAATTAATAATAAACGCTGATTTTTTTGGTTGTTGAAGTTTGTCAGTATTTCAGAATAACCCCCTTAACGTGGTTTAGGGACTAAGAAATTATCGAATAAACGTTTGAAATTGTTTGTATGTGTGTAAGCGAGGTTATAAGGCAAGAATCAGACGAGCCGCCTTTAAAACAAGGATGGTTCACACTTACCGATTTCCGTAAAAAAGAAAAATTACCTACCCATTTTATTATTGATTCGGGACGAGAATCATTAGCATAGTTACCTCCTTGAATTTGACGAGGATGCAAAACAACGCCTTGTATTAAACTGACAAGCGACTTGAACATTTAATTGAATCACCATCAACACCAATTATGTCTGTAATCTTTGCCTGACTCTATGCCCGATTAAATCCATTATCATAGTGATGCTCCAGACACCCCTTGGTCTCTCTCTTATCACAACCTGATGGTTGTGAGATTGTGGTTTAAGTAGGGTCGAAGAATCATCCTCGACCCTCAACCACAATAACCCAAAGACTGTCAAAATTGTCTTTCTCTTTTCTCTTTTCTTGTCAAAATTGGCTGTCTCATTCAAGATCGACCGTTGATAGAAACAATGCTCCCATCAGATCACCTCAAACAGGTCCACGTCTTCTCATCCAATCATCTTTACACACCAGCATCAGACGGAAACAGCATATCACATGCATTGATATAATCAATTAGAAGTCTCGTGAGCCGGCTATCGGTACAGGTAGCCAACGCCGGAACGTTTCCAGCCGTTAATTGATATATACATAGTTCGTTACATAAGATGGGAACCGCGGAAGCTGGTAGTTACATCAGTGACCTTAGAGATGATTCGTGGACGGGATTCTGCTGTTATGATTTAAGATTGGATCGGTGCGGTGATGCAATTAGAGTTGATGATACTGTTTTATTGTGAATGTTAATAGTAAGAAACGTAAGCTAAAGAAGCAAAAAATTCTTCGTGTATTAATTTAGGCAAAGGTCCTGTTTTTTAAGTCAATTGCCGATTTGACAGAGTGCATTGAGGAAAGTTACGAATAAAAATTACATGAAACAGAAGAAGAATTATGAAACAATGACCTAAGTTGTTTTAGCTATATAACTGGCTAAACCAAGCATTATTGCACCATCCTTCAGTTTATGAAACGTCTTTCGAAGCGTTTCTTCGATAACGCCATTAAACACCGTAATCCCCTGATCGCAGCGGCCGCTCGTTACGAACCCTAGCGCATTAGTACAGTACGCCGTCCTAGGTATACCCTCGTCACTCCAGATGATGCTATCACCTTCCTCCAGGAGAGTAGCAAAGAGACTAGCACTCTTAAAAAGTTCCGACTCAAACCACCGTCTTTCCGACCTCGCCGTCGAGGTCCGTCGCGATGTCCCGGTCCATGCCCTCCCCGACCCTCGCTCGAGCCAGCCCGCTATGCTGTGCCAGTAGTTTTAAATCAGCCCCTAAATAATGATACCATTCAAATCCAGCCTGTCCCCATGCAGTCCTCCCCCAGCGACGCCCTAAGCTGAGGTTCGTACCCCACAGGGGGTGCCCTTAGCGTGCAGTCGCTTAGTTTGTAAATTTTTATGCCCTGGCTGGAGGCCTTACTCTTAAGGCACCCACAGGATAGTCCGGTTAAGCAGACGACTGTGATATGACATTCACAAAAAAAAAAAAAAACATTATTGCACCACAAATTCCTTTTTAAAAAAGATATGGTGTGAAAAAAATGTTACTGATGTTACTTTCATGATATGTTGTGTGTTAAATTGGGTAGTGGGGGACTTCCGAGGTGACAAATACGAGTAGAAGTATTAGACGTGCTCTGCTCTGGGATAAGTACAGAAGAATGATGATTATACTTCCGTGGCCGTCATTTTAAGCACTCAAATAAAGTGATTAATCTATTCACAGCCAATAAGAGGCATGAAACACCCATGGCACACAAACCAAATATAATTGTTCAGCGTTAATATAACCATTTAAGCAAATTAAACACAGCATTCGAAGTGTCTGGATGGTATAAAGTGCTCAAAGAAGCGTGATCTCCAATTAAACGGTGCCTATCTTTATATCAGCCGGTCGGTGTTAGGTCTGTGCCGTGGTTCCGTGGCTCACGATCCAAGTTACTCACGAACCTAACTGCGATGCTGATATTTTTTGAGAGTTCAGGAAGTATTTTAGGTTTTCGGTTTAAATGTTGCGAGTTGATTAATGGTGCAGTTGACTCTTTTATCCTTATTGCAGTTTGGAGCTGTTTCTTTGTTTTTATTGCAGGTAGTGGTATAGTCTTCTAAATAGCATATTCAGCCTTTGACGTTCCCATTGTTAATGTAGGTCTTGGAAATAATAACAGTCGCTCGGGTCGACCTTCCTGTTAAGCGGCGCATGCCTAGGTTGGTTAGTGAATGAGTGAGCTCCCTTATCAAACCGAGTTTCCACCGTGCATCGGAAAGCACGATAAGCCGTTGGTCCCAGCTGTTATTTGCAGATATTTGTGAGTCATCACTTCTACGTTGGGGTATTCCTTGATGTTATTATCTAGCCACGAGCTCCACTTCACTAATGACATACCTAATTTCATCTAGCTACATCACACATGCAGATGACTTCAGAAAAATAACTTAAGCAGGCTTTACCAGGCAGTATTGATCTAGCTAGCTACCAACCTAGGCAGAGGTTGGTCCGTGAATGAGTGACCTTTCTTTACAAACCGAGTTTTAGCTTGCATCGGAAAGAAAGATAAGCGTTTGGTCCCGGCTGTCATTTGCAGATCTTTGTTAGTCATCACTTCTGCGTTGGAGTATTCCCTGATGTTATTATTTAGCCACGAGCTCCACTTCATTATCACTATATTCATCTAGCTACATCACACATGCAGATGGCTTCAGAAAAATAACTAATGCGTTCTTACTAGACAGTATTGATCTAGCTAGCTGGAAGTTCATTCACTTAGCAAAACTTACGTACGAACGTCAATGCGCATTTAGCTGAGATGGTATTGATTGTGCAGTTCACAGGTTGCGTCTGTACTAGTAGGATGACGTAGGAGAGATCAATGGCCGTGTTAGTCAGACTAGCATCACCCTCATTTCAGATTAATATATTTCTATGACATTGGAGACGTGAAGGATGATTCTGAATTCAAGAAAATAAAACAATCAACGAGGTTATAATGGGCCTGGACGGGTCACATTTCCAGGAAGGGTCAGGGCAGATGAGCCACATTCGACACACAGTGGATGCCCGAAGACGGTTGTCGTCACCGAGGCAGGCCCAAGAAACGCTGGCGTGACGAATTGGACTCTTTCCTGACTGACTGGCCAGAGAAGGTAGAGTTGGAAAGGAATGAAGGAGGTCTTTGCCCAGCAGTGGAACAGGATCAACGAAACGAGAACGCAATCAATTTTGAAACGATAGACGGAGTCAGTTGATTTTAATCCTTAACAATATCAAAGATAAAGACAAAATGCGAATCGACCGATATTTCGAATTTATTTCTTCTCAAAAATATTATATTGAGTCCAGTCCACCCGTCAATTCTGTTCAATACTCAATTACTTCCTAATTCCTATAGTAACATAACAAGTTGATTACCTATTCAAGTTTCTACTTCATTGAGCAATTTTTTCCATTTGTTTAGCCGTCAATAAATATATCGCTTCGTACCTACTCAATAGATCGTTATATTTTACACTTGATCATTTTTTTTGCTGTTTTTTGGCGTTTATTTTGTTTTGAAATGTGGTCTAATGCAAATATGATAAAGATATGGTATAGGTACTCGGAGTTTCTTAGAAGTACGAATTATAAAGTAGGTACCGACATCGGTACCTAACTATGAAACAACGTAGTAAAAAATCACGCCTGATCCCTGAGATATATTATTTTACTGTTTGGTGTTATATACCTACATATATTATAAATTTTCAGTTTTATATACATATATTATAATTACTACATGTGGAAACTTGTAATTGGCCATATTTTGTATAAACTATTACTAATTGCCTGCTTAGCTGTAAGTTTTCCTAAAAATAAATAAATAAATAAATAAATAAATAAATAAATATTGAGTAGAGGTGTACATAACGAAAACACCCATATTTCGCCTAAAACATTACTGAAACTTGCTTTTTTTACTTATAAGAAAGGTGTAACTTTAAGAGGGGACTCTAGTCCAAAGGGAATTTGAAGAATAGGTATTTGAAGAAACTATTGCCGTCGCGCTGCGCCCGACCAAGCGAGTAAAGTGCGAAAGGGACAACTGTAGCTCAGGCTGATTATACCTACAAAAATCTTGACCAAAAGACGTTTTGTGTTCCGCTGTTTTCTTATTCAAAACTAAACTGATCTAAATAATTCTTATATCAAAATTAAGAGGAAAAGTATATCTATGCTTCTATTGTTTTCTTATCTAATTTGTCTGATAGTCGTCTGAACATGGCGGTAAAAACGTGCTTATTTCCGGGTTTTTGGATTGTCATAATATAATTCGTTTAGTGATTATGTTTTGAAAAAAAAAAAGGAATTGATAGGGGCATACGTATTAATAAGACCTATATTTTTTGGAAAACGCATTTCTCTAGACGCATTATCCACGCATCACAATAGGGGACGAGCCTATTGTCTTCAACCGGGCACACATGCAGACTCCTTGGTTGCTACTGAGATGTTCCTGATCGAAAAACTCAATAACACTTCTTGTGTCAGTTCATGCTCAGCAGTCGCGACCACTAGACCATTAAGGCATTCAGTCCAGGCATAAAATTGATCCTGGTTTAAAATACTAAGCCCTGAAAATGGCTGAACTGTCAAATTAGATTGTGAGCATGTCACTCAATTAGCCTACTGCTATCATTAAAAAAACACGTTCTGTTTGAAAAGTCCTAAGCAATGTCAGGGCAATTCTTTAGTATGTACTGCTTTAAAATTCATGCAGCATATTAATATATGTTTTCCGTATAAAAAATATTGCAAACACTTATAATTCATGACAAGTGCTGTGAGAACTTTAGACATAATAACATGAACTACTGTATTATGTCCTTGAATGTATGTTTGCGCCTTTATTAATATTCATATTACGTTTTATTTATTCGGGACGTCAATTTGAATCATTATTAAACGGATCTTTTTGCGAATGGTTTAAAACATTGTTTGTTACATGTGCCGTTTTAAGAGCTTTACGACATTTCATACAAACTTTAAAGTCCTTATTTTCCGAAATGACTGAATTGATTTTAATGAACCTTCATACGCATAAGCAAGATACATTGGTCTAAAAAGTCACTAAAAACAACAATTTAAACAAACAAACATTTTCGAAAAATAGTGTTACAGCTAAATTAGACCGATTATAAATTATTTATAGAAACAGAATTTTCTTTCTTTTTTTAAGACATTTCTAAAATGTTTTTAGTATGTTTTTACACCTATGTTTCCTGCTTATGCGTATTAAGTTAAATTAAAATCGGTTCAGCCATTTCGAAAAATTTTGATTTGGAAGTTTGTATGAAAGGCCGTATAGGTGTAAACGCTCTTAAGTAGCAATAAGCAACACCTATGCAAATGCCTAAATATCATTGCACTACATTACATTACATCTCAGAACTGAAGTTGAATTTGCGTTGAAGATAAAAAAGAGCGCATTTATTAAAGCATTAGTTTTTTTTTTTTATTATTATTATTAATAGGCTCGCGTTTGACCACTATCTCACCTGATGGTAAGCGATGGTGTGGTCGACGGTGAAGCACGCTTGCCTAGAAGAAACCTATTCACCCTTGACTTGAAGACCCCCAGATTGTAGCTATCGGGAAACACAGACTCCGGCAGGGAATTCCACTCCTTAGCGGTACGCATAATAAAAGTATTCCCAAAGCGCTTAGTGCGTATAGGTGGGATGTCCACCATGTACCGATGGCGCATCGCCGTACGTCTTGTAGTCCGATGATGAAACGGGCTAGCTGGAATTAGGTCATACAATTCCATCGCACACTCCCCGAAATGTAACCGGTAAAAAACCGATAGGCTGGCAACTCGGCGACGATGTTCAAGGCTCTGGAGCTTAGATTTGACCAGTGCCTCATTGCCAATGAGCCTCTTGGCCCGCTTTTCAACCGACTCAAGTGCATCAAGCTGGTATTTGGCAGATCCGTCCCAGAGATGAGAACAGTACTCCATGCACGAACGAACTTGCGCTTGATACAAGCTGAGCAGCTGTTCTGGCGTAAAGTACCTTCTCACCTTTGCAAGGACCCCCAACTTTTTGGAAGCCAGCTGTGCCTTTAAACTGCCTGTTACTTTGTGTAGTTTAAACGTCTACTAGTGTTTTTGAAACCGGAAGCAAATATATTTGTTGCAGTTATTCAAGATTAGAACTTTGAATGTGACACCGGATATCCTTACGATTTTATAAATTATTTAATAATAATTTATAAAATCTGATGATTTCTCAAATAAGTTAAGAAACGAAAAAAACAATTTAAATTGCGGCACCAACATTTTAAATTAAAACAATCCGTGTTTTTATGAGACAGTAAACTTTGTTGAACTGTGTTAGGTAATTATTGTTCCTACAGGTAAAAACACACCTTCACTCATTTAAATAACTAATTAATTTTACCAACATCAGCATCAAAAGCTCGGACACATACCTGCAACAAAAACAACAATAAATTAATATAAAACCGACAGTTAGATTGCACAACAAACACAAAGTATGGCAACAAAATAAAACCAACCGACACATGTGTTGCCAGAGAGAAAACTCTGTTACGTCACGCCTCGCATTTTCGATCGGATACGTAATGACTTTTAATGGCCGAATTATATCGACGGACAAAACCAATGAACAGCATCTTGCTTTTGGAGTTTGACATTATGACCGTAAAATAAAATATGTCAGAAGGCCCACGGTACTGAACATCACATGATAAGTAATGAGAATGACAGATAGATAAAATGGAAATGTCTCTTTCGAAACAAAAGTTTATTGTGATAAACCTAGATGTCTGTTCACTATTATCCATGTGTATATCCATGTTTATATACCAATTAGTATTTGATGTATAAATTGTAGAGCACACACAATGTGGTTAAAGCATTGACGTTTCAGTCCTATGTTTTTGTTTCAGCCATCCTGAAATGTTTTTCAAATGTCAATTCCTAATGCATTGTGATGATGATTGACATGATGTGCTTTCTTGAGTGGTTATATTTAGTATTTGATTTAATATATTATCACAGGAGCTCGTGGCTAAATACTAACAGCCCTAAGTCTCTAAGGTTAACCCGTGCTTGCCGAGGTTAGTCTGTAGATGGGTGACCATAATTACATACCGAGTTTCCTCCGTGCCTCGGAAAGCACGTTAAGCCGTTGGTCCCGGCTGTCATTTGTAGATCTTTGACAGTCGTTACGAGTAGTCAGAAGCCAGAAGTCTGACATCCAGTCTTACCAAGGGGTATCGTATTACCCAGTTACTGGATTGTGAAGGTCAGATAGGCAGTCGCTTTATGTAAAATACTGGTACCCAGCTGTAGCCGGTTAGACTGGAAGCCAACCCCAAGATAGTTTGAGAAAAGGCTAGGCAGATGATAATGATTCAGGTTCAATGACAGAAAATACCACTACCTATTCCGATCCCTGGTCATCACTTATCAGTTTGATCACTCTCAGTTTCAAACTCATTACCATCATTGAAGCGACATTGTCTTAACAGCTATGTCTTAATTATCGCTTCGATGGGCACAATATTGACTGATGTCAATCAGATGATTATATTAGGTACTAGCTTATGCCTGCGGCGTCGCCCGCATAGAGTTAGATAATTGTCCCACGGGAACATACTATTGGGATAAAAATTATCTGATGTGTTAATCCAGGTTATAAATTATCTATGTTCCAAATTTCATCCAAATCCGTTCAGTAGTTTTTGCGGGAAAGAGTAACAAACATCCATCCATCCATACTCACAAACTTTCGCATTTATAATATTAGTAGGATTGATTTAATTACTGCGACGTACGTATTGATGATGGTGGTTGTGAAGTGGATAGTTAAATCATTAACTCTCATGGTGGTTGGCAAGTGCCAGTAATTAAATCAATAAGTAAATATACCAGTTTTACGAGTATGTTTGTGTTAGCACAGGACATCGCAATAAAAACTGTTAACTACTTTTCCCTTAAAAGAAAACTTAATTACTAATATCTAATTAAATGCCTGAAGGTTGACTGGTAGAAAATGCATATGGCATTAAGTCCGCCTCTGTACAATGTACTTGAAGTGTTAAATAAATAAATAAATTGCCTTCGAACCTATTAGTAATTGATTTGAAATTGACAAATTAATTGTAATTCTTTGTTTCCTTCACTGAGATAAACAAAATAAAAAAATATAAATTAAAGAATAAGTGTTTTACAGTGACGTATTGTATGTATAATAACATGCTCCCCTGTATATCTGACAAAGTACAAGACATGTGATTCACTTCACTTCAAAACCTATTCCTAAAAAAAAATATCACCATTTCATACAAAAAAGAACTTATCTCTTGCTCAATAATTATTATATAACCACAGACACCGAAATTTTGTCAATCATTCATAATAATTATAACTTTGTCCGCTGAGTTTGGTTATTAATTACTTTATCGTATCGATCTGGTGATTAATATATCCCCAGTGGTTATTAATTATTCTGTTACATCACCAATAACGCAAATACATGATTTCTAATTCAATGACATTTGGATTGGTTTTTAATTTAATTTGTAGCGTTTGAATTAATATTCATCCGTTCTTAATTACTGAATAAAGAACATTTGATAGTGTTAAGTTTTATTTGGAATAGTAATTAAGCTTAGCTCTACAACAAAATAAATTTATTTAAAAAAAAAACAAAAGACATTTGGTAAAGTTCACTTTCAGAACAGTTATTCTTATCGGATAAGTAATTAACGTTGATCAATTTTAAGTCTACTCAATAAACATAAGTTAGACATTTGTACATTACTGCTGGTTTATCTGGAAGTGTGATAATAACACATTTGGAATATATAGCGTTGGGTAGGCTATTGGGGTGGTCTGAAACACTGCAAGTCTGGTTCATAAGCCATTTATTGTCTTAAAATAGTCACCGTACATGAAACAAAATACCTAAGCGCAAGCGCAGGGGAAATTGTAGCGCAGCGCAGCGCGGCATGCGAAACAACTACCGGGGTTGTCAACTACACACTACTATATTGAACTAATGGCCTCACGCTATAAATATAAGATTAGTTATAACGTAATTAACTGAATTAATAAGAAATTGTGAGTTGTCTCATTTAGGCAGAAATAACGAACCAATTATACTGTTTTCCTTTGCAGATAAACAGTAACTTGTCCACATTAAATCTACATAAACATCTACCTAGTACCTACCTAGCTATTCTTAACAAGCATGCTGTAGATATCGCTTTAGCAACAAAAACTAATCTGGATCATTATGCATCTCCATGCAGAAAACGGAGACGACACGCAATTGACGATAAATGCGCACTACAAACTTACTTTTACTACCACATCAAAGAAATACAAACCTTAACACTTTATCTTAAAGTCAACCTGTGACGAAATTACTAACTTTGCTAAGCCAGGGGATTTTGAATTCTATCTTGTTTTAGATAAGGGTGTGTACGAAATTGGAAGGGTAAATAGACCATTGTTTCAGCCAAATGCGCACGTCACGCCTACGCCCCTACGGAGTAGACAGTTGTAAGCTCACAAGTATGGAGACTGGACACGTGACCAGTACATCGATTCCATTGTTCCAGCTTTTTGTTGAAAAACGAGTTACAACATGCGTTGATACAAAATGTAAATCGGTGAGGAAAATATAGAGAACACCCGTGAATGTTGTTTAGTGGATATTTTTATAGACTACGCGGAATTCGTTCAGAAAGGTGATTTCTAACGACAAAAATAACAATATCCCTGTATTATTTTGGAAGGGTTGGACACTGAGAAGTTCCAGGAAGAACCCTATAACACTGCTCAACCTGGGAATCGAAACTAGGACTTCACGCGTAACAGTGGCGCTGGCAAACGCTTCCACTAGACCAGAAAAAAAGAAGAGTTTTTTTTTTTTAAACTTTGCCCCACACTTTGAATTTCTCCTGTATCGTGGGTGTGTTTACAAACATTTAAACTCACATACATAAACAGCCAGACCTGGAAAAACTTCCTGTAAGTCCTACAAATATTTGTTCCGTGCGGGGAACGAACCCGCGACACGCAGCGCAGCAGCCAATCGCTCAGCCACTGCGCCAACCGTGCCGTATGAGAAAACTATACAAAAACTTTCAATAACGGTTGCAATTTTCCTTATAATATTTTTTTTCATTGCTATAGCCATAAGAATGTCATAAGTAATTAATGTTAATGCCACACTGATGCATAATCCCTGTTGACAGAATTTCGAGGCCAGCTTTCGCATTAGCTTCTGGGAAATTATTTCGGTCTGCGCTTGCATCTAAATGTCACGCGCAGAAGAATGCGATCGGAATCCTAGAGCCAAAACAGCATCAAATGAAAATAAACTTTATGAAGAATGTACAAAGTTCATTTTTGAATATAAAAGTTGTAACAATTATTGCTTAAGTTATTTTATTCGAGCAAAAACAACGCGAATATCTGAAATAACAGTGGAATGAAATTTTCGCAATGCTACCAAATTGGGTGGCACTGAAATAACAAATTGTGGACCGATACCACGCCACCGTTAAATTGAATTAAGTATATTTTTTATTTAAACATACCATTTTAAGTGAACGGACCTTAAACAATAACAATATAATAACTTAACTACTCCGCTCATTTAGTATTTCGTTAATGGGCAAAGAATTTATATACAATTATTGGCAAGTTCTGAGAAATATATGTCTGACGATAAACGACAATTAATCAAGAATTACCACTGGGTGTGTTTTTTATCGGGTTACAGCGGCCATTTGTCGGAAATTTGTTTAAGACCATGTCTCCGTAGAGGAGCCGACACGTCAGCCATGTTTTAAGTCTGTAAATATTTAAATACATTAAGAGTAAGCACCAGGAATTTGTAATTGAAAGCCAGATCTTTAATTGAAAGTCAACGGAAAGGTGATCATTCAGCTGATACGAAGGTAATTACGTTCACCATCACGAAACAAATACAAGGTGTTGTTTTGCAATCTCGTCAAATTCAAGGAGGTAACTAAGCTCATGATTCTCGACCCGAATCTATAATAAAATGGGTAGGTCGTTTTTTTTTTCTTTTCCCTGGCTGGAGGCCTTACTCTAAAGGCACCCACAGGATAGCCCGGTTAAGCAGACGACAACCTCATAGGTTGAACTGCGAGATGCCATTCAAACAAAATAAAAAAAAATAAAATTTCTTATTCACTTAAATCGGTTAGTGTAAACCACCCGTGTTTTTAACACGACCCGTCTGCTCCTCGCTTTATAACCTCGCTTACACACACAAAAAAAAAACTCAAACGTTTATTCGATAATTTCACATTCTCTAAGCCACGTTAAGCGGGTTATTCTGAAATATTGGCAAATTTAAACACTGAAAAAAAGCAGTGTTTTTAAATAATTAACTAGGTATCGTAATTTATATTAATTATTTGTGTCTTTTGTGACAACATCCTGAATTTTGACGAAGATGCAAAACAACACGTTGTATAAATTAAAAAGGTTTCATTCAATATACACTCGCAGTTGATTCTTTATAACATGTGGATTGTAATTTAATAAGGGATAATAATTTTGTGTTCACCAAAAATCTAAAGGTATGCATTTCTAAAATATTGATCTTAAACCCGTTTAATTGTTTTACTATAATTAAACTACTCGGCCAACAAAATATGTTACATAAAACAAATTCCAAATTAACACCAAGATATAACACTTTTTTATTGTAGTGCGCTGCAAATATTCTATTGTAACAATAACTATTTTATTCTTCCCCGAAAAATACTGATCGTGCACCAAATATTCCTGACTTCTTGGGGCACCCCGACTTGGACAGGTTAGGTTCGAAGGGGATGGCGGGGTCTAGTGAGCGAGCGGAGCGAGCGAACTAAGACCCCGACATCCCCTTCGTGTTAGGTTACTTTAAACCCTGTAGACAGAAATAGGAGCCTACGTCGTAAAACTAAAAAAATAAATGCTTGTTTTTAAAATTAGGTGTATTACTATTTTTACAAATTTGCAACAGTTGTTTAATAGATGCTCGTTATGACATATTTTAATGAACATATATTATTTTGGTGCACATTCAGTATATTTGGTGGAACACAGGCAAAATTAGGTAAATGAAATGGGAATAAATTGAAGTACTTTTAAATACCATTCTTTTTAAGTATATTTATTGAAAAACGCAAAAACTCCGTGCCTCGGAAAGGACGTTAAGCCGTTGGTCCCGGCTGTCTATTGTAAATCTTTGAGAGTCGTTACAGCTTGTCAGTGGCCCGAAAGTTTGACAGCCAAAGCAAGGGGTATCGTAAAATTGTTTGCCTAGCCTTTGCCCAACAAGATTGTTTTCGGCTTCCAGTCTTACGGGATGCAACTTAATACCAGTATATTTTACATACAGCGACTGCCTATCTGATCTCCACAACCCAGTAAGAAGACAAAGATGTTTTTTTTTTAAACCAACTTTACAAAAAAAACTCACAACCATTGGGTTGTTAGATTTTTTTTGTTGTAAATCCTTGTCTTAAAGCCTCGTAAGTAAACAATGACTAATACACACAAAGATTTGCACGCCAATCGTTTAATTGCCGTATCGGGAATTGGCTTTTATATTGAGTTGCGAGATCAGATCAACGCGTGCGCATGGTTGCGTGATATGCCAGCCGCGGTTTGTTGTATCTGTGGGGAGATCTCGCACTGATTTTTGTTCCTCAGCCTTTTACCTAGTGTGTTGCCTGCATTTAGGGCTGTCCTTATTAGGCCTGTAGGTACTTTAGTTATTTAGGTAAGTACTTTTACCATCAAGATACCTAGGTCAATTATGGAGTCATCATCATCTGCCTAGCCTCTTCTCTGTCGTGTTGGGGTTGGCTCCCAGTCAAACCGAATGCAGCGAAATAATTACATCGTGCGTCTGCTTATCTGACCTCCACAACACAGTTAGTGAGTGAAATGATTAAGCTAAATAGGTACTATGGGGTACAAATGCTTTTAGAGGAGTTGCTTTTGACTCCTTTTCAAACATAGGAGGAAAATTCAAAGATCATACATAGATTGCATGATCAAAGAAAGTCACTGGAAAATTACTCTGCATTGACCAAACCAATGTATGGTACCAAGAATGGTAACCCATCCAATTCACAACCACGTCAGTGCAGCTTAACTTCGCAAATCTCGCGAAGTGCGCACGCACACGCGGTCTCGCGTGATATGCCAGTCGTGCGCTACTATCGGTAGCGCGATCTCGACGGGACTCTTATTGTTTTTAATTAATTGTGGAACAGAAAGGTCAGGCGGCTAAGGGAATGAACACACTCGTCGACGCTGCACTGGCACAAGCCGGCCAAAATGGGCTTATCATTCATACAAATACCTTTATAGTTTCAGAAGTACATCATCATCATCATCATCACCAGCCTATATTGTTCCCATTGCTGGGATGCAGGCCTCCTCTGTATGAGAGGGAATGGGCTGTAATCCACCACGCGGGCCCAGTGCGGGTTGGTAGATGTCACATGTCTTCGAATTTTTAGTTCTAGAACATGCCGGTTTCCTCACGATGTTTTCCTTCACCGTTTATGAGGGCAGCGGTGATGAAATAAATTACACAAAGTAATGCGCCTGCCTGGGTTCGAACCTACGACTTACTGCTCGTAAGTCGGGGCTGCTACCACTGGGCCACCGCTGCTCTCCTCCTTCAGAAGTACATTACATTAAAAATAGGTCTCTGGTCTCCACTCTAGGGTTCTTTGTGTCATCATCCTAGCTCTTTCCCAGCTATTCATGTTGGATTCGGCTTTCAGTCTAACCGGATGCAGCTGAAAACCAGTATTTTACATGGAGCGACTGCCTATCTGGCTTCCACAACCCAGTTAGTACTGAAGACCGCATGGCTTCGAGATACGTCGTATGTAGTCGCGATGCTCGGTATTGAGGAAAGACAGAAAAGACAAAAGGTCTTTCTGGACGGCTTAAACCGATTTCATCGATAAGTGTGATCACTACTTAAGGCATATAGCACCTACTTACAGTACCGACTCACGATTTAAACGCAGATTCCCAGACTTCTAAAATAAAGATAAAAATCTCTACAGCTCTTAACTCTTAAGATATTCTTTGTATAACAATAAGGTCTAGCCTTAAACTTTGAGAGACAGGTTAAACCTATTTTATTGGATTACCGAGTGAGCCGTTCTATGTGGGATGATATTGATATAATTGTGTGGGAAGTAAATTATGCGTTCCAGATTTCCTGTCAACGCACGACAGAATTAAAGGGACTGTAAATGGGGTTGATGGTGTCCTCTAGTTAACTGTATTCTGATAACGTTTTACTAGCTGTCCCGCGCAACTTCGTCTGCGTCACATTTTCCCCGTTTTCGCAACATTTTTCATTGCTGCTCCGCTCCTATTGGTCGTAGAGTGATGATAGCATATAGCTTTCCTTGATAAATGGGCTATCTAATACTGAAAGAATTTTTAAAATCGGATCAGTAGTTCCTGAGATTAGCGTGTTCAAGCAAACAATCAAACTCTACAGCTTTAATATTAATGAGTATTCGATTTGTAAGCAGTTTCTACACACAGTCTCCTGCGTATTTCCAATTCTATGGGGTCGTCGCAGCATGTCTTCTTCTTCAATACTTCTTTATTAGTCATATCGTCTTATAGAAGGCCATCCATTGTTGTTTTGTCCTTCCTCTACTCTTATAGCTATTCATATATAATAACTTTGCTCACGGCGCATTGGTATAAAATATGGTGCCTTAAAGAACCCTAAGTCAAAATAATGTTTTAAAGGAAAAATGTATTCCGAATTTCAGATAACGATCATACACGAGCTAACATCGTTTAATCAATTAAAGACACGCAACAGCTACTTCAAAAAATACAAAAACAACACAAACGACGTGCGAAAACCACCACACTACGCCACCTCACTAATTACAACAACAATGTACCAAGTCCCGTCTCGCACTATAAATCATTAAGCAAGTTTTCGACAGTTTCCCTTAATTGGTCTCGTTTCCCAATCGATACGTTCGATACTGATCTCTCGATGTGCGGCCAGCTCTCAGCGAATCAACGGGGTGATCGCTTTGACACTGACCACGACACGAGAAGTAATTAGCACGAGTAAGGACCACACAACGACAGCTATTAAGCCAAAAAGCCAATCTGAGGCGCCTGTTCAACTTTCCTACTCGTATCTAAGTCTGGGTCGTATGAATCACGAGTTTGCGATTGATTCTGTTTTGTTCACACGATTCGATACTGAGATTTGCATTTAATTGAAAAGTGTCTTACACTTAGTCATGTTAAAAATTCTACGTTATGATCCCATTTTAAAGCTCACATTCCAATGTTTCACTGGGAGTCAAGTCGGCGTCTAGTCTGTGTAAGACCTTTAGCGATACTATGTACGTCCCATTCCATGTAAAGATCTGTTTACATGCGCGGGTAAACAATAGTTTTTTTTTCATAAGAAATAATCTTTGTCACGCGATATCGTGTGCGTGGTCGATGCAAATCAACATAGTCTTGTGTCAGATACACGTGTTAAATTACAAAAGTGATTTAAATACGAACATAATTATTCGTAGGAAAAAACTGGTGATATAATTTTCAAGCACATGCGAATCAAACTAGTAACTTATGTATATACAGCAGGGTTCGGAGAATCACACTAGTGCATTTGCATTGCTTTATCTTCTTTCCTCTTAAATGCATTTGACTGGGGTCCTTAAACGATCGGTTCGTGAAAGAATATTGAAAGAAAATAAGATGGCGAATTAAGTTCCAAAATTTGCCACGCGCCAAAAGATCTTTGTGCAGCTATAGTTACCTCCGAAAAGTATGAACCCGTCATAAACTAAGACTGAAGTTGACACCAATATAAAATAGCTGTTCAAATGGTAACTAAGACGCGAACATGACAGGAACTGTGCTGCGAAGGTATTTTACTCCGTTACATTGCATGTTACACCGCCAACTGTGGGAGCCGTTATCAATATAATAAATAATATCAAATCGCCTATGTACGAATAACTTAAGACTAAGCTTATAAGGGCAAACTGAAATACGGGGTGTGAATTATTAAGACATGAAATTAGTGCAAACAATACTAAGTTTCTTAACACTAAAGGATAAAACATTACTTACCTACGTCAAAGAAATTGTAAAAGAGATTAAATACATTTTCACCACTCCCGCACGAAAGAAGTGTCTTTCCTCTACAAAAACAGTGAGGAAAGTTGGTTTTTCCTCACTGTTTGAACAGTGAGGAAAGTAATGATCCCGTTCAGAAACTAATCTTGCCTGATTTTTTTTTGTTAAGTTTTAAAGATATTTAAAAAAATATAGTTATTTCATGAATAACAGCTCTTTTTATTTCATAATAAAGAATTATTTTGATTTGCTTTGTGACTATTTAATTTATTTACCTATGATGACTGAATACTTTCTTGCTGGGAGTGGTGAAAAGTTTTGTATGCAACTTGTGAGCAAGTTCATTTGCTATTCGTTTTGTTAAGTCTTTCGCTTACTCAGGATTGAAATTTATAATCACTCGCTGCGCTCGTGATTCTATTTTTCAATCCTTCGTTCGCTCAAGACTCAAAATCAAAACTCATAGGAAAAACGAACTTTCCTCACATGTTGGATAAATAACTATTTTACAATTACTACCTTCTGTAGTAAACAATCGACTTATTGTCGGGCCTACGCTGTCCTCCCATACTTAAGTACTAACGCTGTAACTTCAAATATTGTAAAACCAAATGATTTTAAAAGAGTAACGATGGAGTTTCTTGCCGGTTCTTCTCCATAGGAAACGACCAACCCGAACCGTGCACCTTTTGTTGACGTTTTATAAGTGCCCATGTAGGCCTATGTAAAATAAAATATTTTGATTTGATTTGATTTGATACCCCGATGGGTGTGCACCCAACTGGGTATAATGATTAGCCTGTTATAGTAGCTGGGCCACAGACCAACTCTTCGGAGAGTGAGTGGGCCTACGTGGTGGAACGTAGGTCCAGTACGGATTGGATGACACACTTCTTCGAATTTTGGTTTCCAGGGTATGTCAGTTTCCTCACAATTTTTCCTTCACCATATTGAAAGCAATAATTTACACAAAATATTTGCCCGTCTGGATTCGAAACCACGACCTATAGCAGCTGTTACTACTAAGCCACAACTGCTTATCGACTATGACAAGACGGACAAAAAATTGATTGACATAAATCTGAATGCAAAACAAAACACGCCTACAAATCGTTGTTGCACAAAAAATAATAATTCACTAATCGCAAAATCGCACACATGAACGCGGCTTTAAAGGAAGAAATTAACGCAATAACGCCTGGCTATTCAAAACGGGTCTAAAAATAAACACTTGCATAACCATGAGCGTAAGTAAGTGTTGTGACATAAAAAAAACGCGAAAAGTTCTATAATGCACTGACAGGCGATTAATCAATTTATTTATCTACATACACGAACCTGTTCCAAGTTATTGTAGTCTTCTTGAATGGATTCTGGTCATAGCGGCCAGTCTCAGCGAAGGTTACCCATTGACGCTAGCGCTACACGACTGGAGATATTTCATCCATACTAATACTAATCCTTATCCATACTCCATACTAATATTACAAATGCAAATGTCACTCTGTTTGTTTGTTTGTTTGTTACCTTTTCACGACTAAACGGCTTATCGGATCTTAATGAAATTTGGCAAGAAGATAGATTTCAACCTGGGGAAGGACATAGGCTATATATCATCACGCTACGACTAATAGGAGCGGTGCAGCAATGAAAAATGTTGCGAAAACGGGGAAAATTTGACGCAGACGAAGTTTCGCGGGACAGCTTGTTATCAATATTCTCTTGCCCTTATCCCAATTTATTTGGGGTCGACACAGCATGTCTTCTTCCATACTTCTCTATGACTCGTCATCTTTTCAGACACCTCAACTTTCTTGCCATGTTAAGGTGCGCAAAGATTTCTGACTCTCTCGTAGTTTTATCCAAAATGGGACGGCAATCCGACTCGACCAGAGCTATCAGGCGCTAGACCAATAGCTTAACGTGCTTTCTGAGCTCTCCGAGCAATTACTGAGAAATTCTTGATGCAAAAACTCAATAATTCTAGCCGACCTGGCTATCGAACCCATTATGCTCTGCAGACTTCCAAACTTATCTGTTAGCTGTGATTTCATCAGATACCTCCTTGCTTGCCATATCATCCTTCACACAGTCCATCCATCGTTTCTTAGGCAGAGCCAATGTATATCTACATATATTTCAATGCACCGATGTATCCCCAAATTGCATAATTGGCACCGAATTATCAGAGAAAGTGTAGAATCGTCTCACGAATGTTTAATGCACGGCTTAATGATAGATGGCAACGCAGCGTAGAAAGTTCAGTGATTATTTATTATTTACGATCATCCGAATCTATTGTTGGTTGCGTTGAGTGATTTACAATGGCTGCACGCTCGATTTGACGACTTTAAAATGTCCTCCGTCTATTGTGAGCATTATGATATTACAAATTACTATTTTTTATTCACGGTCTGTGGTCTGTTCTTTAGAAATCAAAAGTATATTAGAATTTAATTATAATTTAGGTTTACTTTCACAGGGGTTATGGTGAATTCAGTGAAGCAATGTCGTTTAACGAAAAGAAGTCAAACCCTTTATAAAGAGGGTTACATACAAAATTATCATAATAAAATCACACGTAGCTACAAAATATCTGGAATCTATAGGAATAATCTTTTGATGTTAGCTCTCCATATCGCCTTCAGGCTCGGTGGGTGGCTAGTAGGAACTGGATGAGAGTTGCCGAGAATTGTGGCGTGCTATTGAAAAGGCCTATGTCCAGCAGTGGACTACTGTAGGCTGATGATCTCTACAAGGTGTTGTTTTGCATCCTCGTCAAAGTTCAGGAGGTTGTCACACAAGACATAAATAATCAATTAAAATTACGGTACCTAGGTAATTATTAAGAAATGCTTTAGTTTTTTGAATGTTTATGTTTGACAGTATTTCAGAATAACCCCCTTTACGTGGTTTAATGAATATGAAATTATCGAATAAACGTTTGAAATTGTTTGTTTTTGTGGAAGCGCGGTTATAGGCCGAAAATCAGACGGCCCGCGTTTAAAACACCGGAGATTCACACTTACCGATTTCCGTAAATGAGAAAAAAAGTAAAAAATTCCTACCGATTTTATTATTGATTCGGGACGAGAATCATTAGCATAGTTACCTCCTTGAATTTGACGAGAATGCAAAACAACACCTTGTATACTTGTCTACCTATTATATTTGGTTAACTTTTAGTCGAGTGTTTGTGCTGTTCACAAAACAATTTCAATTTCTTCAGATCTAGTAGACGAAAATGTGATGCTAAACGATACAGTTTCCAGTGATTTTCCTGTCGCTCTTATGGAATGAAACGTGAGTATTTTCTGTTTTTCTTTAACTCAGAAAGTTCTAGATAGCTCAACAAAGAACTTACCATCCATAAGCCTGCTTATGAATGAGGTGACTATATAGCACACTGAATAAAACAGTGAATGCATTTCAATTTTAAACTACGACAACTAGTTTTTCAGACATCATAAATAGTGCTGCAATTCAAAACAGCACATGATTATACATTCAGTTTTAAAGATCATATCTTCCGGCTGCATACGAATGTCTACTGTATGTTTATCTTGAAAGTAACACATAAACAAAACATATTGGGCAGAGGTCCACCATCATTTTGCCAATTATATTGGGGGCGAGCCTATTGCCATAAAACGGGTACAAATCTAGACACAGTGGCTATTACTGAAAGCTTACAGATGGTAAAACCCTATTAAGGCGGAAACACACTTACGTGTTGTGGCGTGTCGTGACGCGCCAGAAGCAAATCGGTTTCATGCATTTAATATGGTTAGGGACATATTTGCATGGCGTGTCGTGTCGCAACGATGTATGAAACCGAATGCTTCTGGCGCGTCACGACACGCCACGACACGTAAGTGTGTTTCCGCTTTTACACTTTGCCCGACCTGGGTACCTATCGAAACTAAGACCTCAAGCTCAGCCGTCGTGTTTGTAACAACTGCAGCCAGTAAAATTAAGACATGATGCAACACAATTAACAATATGAAATGCAATTTCAAAAGCTTAATGCACATAATTAAGCATTTACAGTTTTATTTCCACGAAAAGCAATTATTTATTTTCGTAAGCCATTAGAAGGGTTTCTTTCCAATATAATAATTACTGCCTACCCTACATTTCGAAACAGTTTTAATCATTTAATTGCAATAATGACGGTTGCGTGAGCAAAGGGCGATTTTGCGAAACCAACCAACGATTACTAAACTCTATTCCCTAACATTTTAAACAAAACTATGGGTCTTTCTAAACTGGTCAGTTAAACTAAACTATGGGTTTTAAAAGAGTTCATGTCAAACGAGAAAGATTATAAGCTATCATTATAACATTTCGTACACTGACCTCGATATTAAACGTGTTAATTAGCAGTTACAAGAATAACAAGTTTAACGATGCAATGAAAGTTTAGGAGATGTTAATAACCGAGATCATGACAAATGTGTTGTGACAAGCGACAATTTGAAGTTGTCAGAGGTTTGACGATAATGTTGCTAGACTAGAAAATGATTTTGCAGTCATCATCATGTCTGCCTCCCAGATAGTTGGCCGATGACCTCAAAAACGGAACTGAGACAGATTGGACGGCGGAACGAGGAAGACTGGGTACTGTGGCGTAGCTTTCGAGAGGCCTATGTCTCTCTAAGATCAGTTTAAATCGTATTAACATAACTTCACACCTGTAATCCCCGAATGGTTAAACAGGGGCGTACCTAATAGTACACCCACATTCGCCAGTTATGTTTAAGTCCCATGGAATAGGGGGGAGCCTAATAGGAGCGGAGCATCAATGAAAATGTGGCAAAAACGTTGAAAATGTGACGCAGTCGAAGTTGCGTGTGTCAGCTAGTCTTTACATAGAATTAAGATCATGTGGAGTTAACGCCTTCAGAAATTCAGATCATTTGAGGCCAACCCAAACCTGACTTAGAAAATCTGACGATCATCAATAATCATCATACAAGATGTTTGGCGCATGGATCGACACAATTTTTCCAGGGATTTTGGGAGGTAATTAGCTAGTTTCTACCCATACTCCCTATGGGGAGGGACATATCCCATTCATTTATTCTTTATTAAAAAAAATACCCAATATGTTTCCTTTAATTCGAAAAAAACTTTTTCGTTTGTTGTTGTAATGGTATAAAATAACTTTTAAACTTAAACAAATCATCGTTTGATACCACTTGTTTTTAAGAAAATTTCTTACAAGAACCCAAACTTTAAAAAAAAAATGTACGAAATTTTACAACTTCATTTGAGACACAGGGTGTATGGGTAGAACCTAGCTAAAGACCTCCCAAGTCCCTGGAAAAAATGTGCCGGTCCATGTGCCAAACACTGTGTATTTGTGTAGTCAATGACATTGCACTCATTTCAAATTAACTGGTGACAAAAAAAAACTTCAATTAACACTGACACTCCACATCTCAATGTATCAAACATTTTAAACCGCAAACGAATCAAACGTAGAGCTAAAAACAAAACTTTCTACACGTCAGTTACTATAAATCGTGGTTGCATCATTTGTTATTAATGTTATCACAGTAATGGCAATTAAAATCTCTCGAGGTGCAAACAAAATTAATGTTGACTTTCGTTCAACGTTTTCCAACACCCGAACACCGGATTTGAATCGTTCAATTCTCTTGAACAAAGTCAGACACAGCTCGACACAATTAAACTCTTTGTTTGTATCAGTGTGTACATTGTGTGTGTTTACAGCAGGAATTTTGCAGTAAATCATAAGATTTGAAAGGTGATTGCACTCGGTCCAGTTTTTGTTGGTTTTATTGTTTCCATTACAGATTTTAATTAAAATTTAATTAGCTGCCATGTTCTTATTGTATTTCACAGTATAAACCTTTAAGTGCAAGCTTCGCAATAATGATGGTGCTCTCTGTGCAACGGTTCAATAATTTCGATTTAATTAGTAGTTTAGTGTATCGTACAATTATTTATTAAAGAGTTTGCTGTTACAAATACTACGTTGAGAAACTCGGCCCTTTTAGGAAGTGCAGAGCTATACAATGTTTTTTTAAACAGCCTCGGCTTGTTCACTTCTAGTACTTAGTTTCTTCTATCATCACCATTTGCCTAGCCTTTTCCCCAAACTTGGTGTGTTCGGCTTCCAGTCTAACCAGATGCAGCTGAGTATCAGTATTTTACATGAAGCGACTGCGTATCTGACCTCCGCAACCCAGTAACTGGGTAATACGAAACCCCTTTTTAATACTGGATGTCAGACTTTCGGCTTTTGATTACTTGTAACGACTGTCAAAGATCTACAAATGACAGCCGGGACCAACGGCTTAACGTGCTTTTCGAGGTACGGAGGAAACTTGGTATGTAATTATGGTCACCCATCCACGGGCCCACCTCGGCCAGCTCGGCTTAACCTTGAAGATCGACCTGTGCGTCTGTTATAATTTAGCCACGAGCTTCTCACTTAGTTTCTCCTATCATTACAGTTACAACTTAGGAGGATACATTAATCGAGTCTCTATGACAGAAGATGTTCGACGCTGACGTTCGGCAAATCCTGCGGTGGAAGAAAACCTGTGCCGACATTATATGCTATTATCGTTACTTGTCAAGATTAAGTACGAATGCAGTTATGGCTGATCCAAGCTACCTTTTCCAAAGCCCACTTAAATTGAGGGCGTGTCTCTCATTACAGGAAACGCAACCCAATTGTCTACAACACAAGTATTATAATTAATATAGTACAACCAGAACTGAGTCGAACGATTAAATTACTGAAACTTTTCGCCGTGTTCAAGCTTTAGCAATTTGTATCGAAATTAAGCATGACACGGCCCACACACCCCGGCTGAGTTTGCGCCACAATTCGTGGCCTAGCCGCTGCTACCGGGTTCCGTGCTTAGACAAAGCCGGAGATAGAAGCAATAACATACAGTATTTCAACTAGGAAGAAATGAAACCATCAACCAAGGAAACCATGAATGAAGAATTTTACCTAAATAATTGATGGATTGTTAATTTCTCATCATCATGGTGTGTGAAGGATTGTATGGTTAGAAAGGAGGTTTTTTATCTATATTAAATGGGCCTTATCTTAACGACAATCTTGTCCTGAGGACAGAGATGAGATCGACGATCAAAATCAAAATATTTTTATTTCACATAGGCCTACATGGGCACTGATAAAACGTCGACAAAAAGGTGCTCAGTTCGGGTTGGTCGTTTCCTATGGAGAAGAACCGGCAAGAAACTCCATGGTTACGCTTTTAAAATCATTTGGTTTTACAATATTTCTAGTACTTAAGTATTGGAGGACATCGTAGGCCCGACAATAAGACGATGAAACGAGCTAACCCAAAATAAGCCTATATTAACTCGCAACTTTAATAAAATCGGGTTTTATGAACTCGGGAACACCGGCGCATGGAGGAAATTCCACTCATTGGCTGGGCAGGTCACTGCTTAGATAAATTAATTGACAAGTTCTGAAGAAGAATAATTATGTACAATTTTACTTCCCCCCAAAAATAATGGAACAATGGTCGGATTCTTCGGTTCCTTTACATGATTTCTAAGCATGAACTGAATAATGTGAGCCAAGTTACCTACTAAAAGTGATCTTATTTTTTTTAAATTCACGTGTTTCTCGTACCTACCCGGGTCTCAATTATAAACTTTGCAAGCACATTGACACTTATACTCAGTTTTTGTTCTAATTCTTCTAAGTTCGAAGTTGAACTTTGAAATGCAACAGCTAAGTCACCTCAATCGTTACATTTCATACTTTCCTATTCATCGTAACAAGTCAAGTTTAAACATATTAAAACTATAAAGTCTTGTGATGTAACTGCCCAAAATGACTCAACTAGAAGGTATTACTAATAACATTTGTTAACCTAATGCGATTATCTAATATCGATTTCCGACCTCCCACGCCGTCTGTCACACATCAAACTCGATTCTCGAATCGAGCTGGATCGACAAGCTCACATTAACACGGGCACAGTATAAAGATAACCACGAGTAGACCAACTTCGCCCTTGTGATCCGATCTAGATTGCACCTTGCTGTCCACCCCAGCGACGCACTAAGCCGAGGTTCGTACCCTACAGGCCCTTATTGTGTAGTCGCTTAGTTTTTTTTTGCTCTGGCTGGAGGCCTAACTCTCAAGGCACCCACTGGATAGCCCAGTGAAGCACTCGTCAACCTCCTTACGACCGGCACGATGCATTCACAAAAACTAATTGGGTATTTTTTATGAAAACAAACGCGGATGTGAAGGTTGTCATCTCAACTTCATGTTATGTGTGTGAACGAGTTGATGGGTGATAGTTTATTGTTGTTTTTTTTTTATTAATAATAATAATGTTTCTTTGGACACAAAAACCAAACATTACAATTTAGTGACTATAGGATAGATAAGGTGTACAACAGAGACAGTTTCAAAACGAACGTTTGACTTCTAAACTAGGTAAGAACCCTGTGTCTTTTTTTTTTTTTTTTTGCTGATGGGAAGTCATCAAATGACTTCTCCCGCTCTGGGCGGAGCGGGAGGGAGTGTCAGACTTGACTGACTAAAACCCACCCATGTTCCTTCTAAGCCCTTTGTGTTCCAGGGCCGCGGTATCTCTTTCGAACAACCCGCAGCCCAAGAACCCTGTGTCTTAGAATCCATTTGTTTTACGATATCTGTTATTGTGAGCCGATTCCGAAAGTTTGTTCCTATAAGTTGAAATACTGTATGTCTTGTACTAATAAGTCTACTATGACACAGGTCGGCGAAACAAGCCCAGTGCTGTAGCCGCTGTAGGTGTTCATATCGATAATATCATCAATAGTTAGGAAATCGATGCCGTTCACTTGCCAACCAGTATTGTTTGGCTTACAATTGGGTAATCATTTCAGGCTATTGTCAGTTATAATGTTGTTCATGTTGGGCAAAATTTTTACTGCAGGTTTCACTTACAAGAGAAACGAAACAAAAAAACGTCCTTAACGTAAACGTTTTTGAGAGAATGAGATAAGACACACATGTTTTTAAGTACTTAATTTATGTGTTGGTATTTTTTTTTCTTGGTGTACAATAAAGTAATAGACCTCATAAAAAACTTAAGTAATGTTATTCTAAATCCAGATTATGATTGCCATAATACTAATAGTTTAAATTAAGTGGAGGAAATAATAAAAATGTATAACGACTGGACATCCGTCGATAGACTGATGGCTATCTAAACGCTTTACCTTACACTAATAAAGGCTTATCTCTGTCTGTTTATGATCACTCACAGGATAATATAAAGAAATCTAAAGTCTCTCTAAAACATAAAAAGCCGGACACGGCTTGGTAAGACTGCCAACTGGTTGTCAGACTTTCGGGCCACTGACTACCTGTAACGATTGTCAAAGATCTCTCTACTTTTCATGTTTGTTTGTATGGTGTCTTTATTAGAGACTATTTTATCTATCTATTTAAAACAAAGAGACCTATTAAATATCAAATTCTATCGATAAAAATGTACCATAAACATTGACCACTATATCGATCGCCCTTCCGGCGGAAAAGCATCGCGGACCGGTCTAAGGCGTGAGAGTGAAAGCACATGCGTCTGCGCACACTACTTAGTACCGAATTTGTTACCGCATCTGCATAACTTAATGTTTAGTGCTCTTGAGTATCGAAAGTGCGAGTTCGTGTGATTTATGGGCTCGATGTTTTGATGGCCGGTTGTACAGAACCTAGGTTATACAGGGTGTAACGGAAAGGATATATTCATACTTAAGGGTGTGCTACAGACCATCAAACTGAACATATTTCTCCATCGGACAAACATCGTAAAAGCGAAAAAAATATCTGCTGCCCTATACAAAATTTAAGTATATGTACTTATGTACCCTTTCCGTTATACCCTGTATAGGTTTGCTTAGACGTCAATCTTTAAACCGTTTTGTAGTAAGATTAGATTAATCTTGATATAGATAGAAGACAAGCTAGGACTAGGCTAGGGACCTAGACAAAGCAATCAACGATAATCATTATGGAATAGTCAAAAAATGTATTCGATTCATAAGGCTGCCATACTGCCAATGACCATGATTGTGTCAATCAATCAATAGGGGATCGGACTGGGTAAAGAAAACGACATTCTATTTTGTCCGTCAGACAGGTAATACAAAAATATTAGACACGTATTTTTTGTTTTATAAAAATATCAAAAAATTACTTAGTTAGAACTCATTAAAGTTGGAGAGTGGGGGCTTACTACGTCACAAGTAGGTATAAAACTTACCTACATGTGACGTCATACGCCATTTCAACTCAATATATCTCCGTAATTTTATGACCACGTGAAAAAAGAAAAAATACGTGTCCAATACTTTTCAATAAGCTACAAGACGGACAAAGAAAAAAAAAATAGGATTATCCCCTATTAATGTAGATAGTCGTTGAGACACTTTGAAAGCAATTCCCACCAGACAAGTGATGTTTGTGTATTACAAGAGTAAGAATAAATAAATTACAGAAAGAGATGTAGATGAGAGAGCAGCGGTGGTGGCAGCCCCGACTTACGAGCAGTAAACCGTGGGTTCGAACCCAGGCTGGCGCATTACTTACATCACCGCTGCCCTCAAAAACGGTGAAGGAAAACATCGTGAGGAAACCGGCATGTCCTAGAACCAAAAATTCGAAGACATGTGACGTCTACCAACCCGCACTGGGCCCGCGTGGTGGATTACAGCCCACTCCCGCTCATAGGAGAGGAGGCCGTGTCCCAGCAGTGGGAACATTATAGGCTAATGATGATGATGAAGTGATGTTTCCAAAGTGTTTTGTGTGTCCTTTGGATAAAATAAGATGTATACAGTGAAGAAGCTTGAGAAAATCTATAGCCAGCTTTATTGTTAAAAGGTTATCAATAAGGAGATGATGAGGGATGCAAAACTGATTTACCGTAATATTTGAGGGCACGGTAGTCGCAGTGGTTGAGCAATCGACTGCTGCGCTGCATGTCGCGGGTACGATCCCCGCACAAAACAAATATTTGTATGGCCTACAGATAGTTGTTCCGGGTCTGGCTGTTTGTGAATGTGAGTTTAAATGTTTATAAACGCAACCACGATACAGGAGAAATTCCTAGTGTGGGGCAAAGTAAAAAAAAAAAAACTTTGTGGTATTTGAAATACGGGCTAATTTAGTCAAGTCTTCTTTGCTAAGCGAATGGTACTCATAAAGTGGAGTATGCTAATGAGATTGCAGCAGAAACAACTGCCCGAAGGCTCTTTAATGAGTCATTTACACCTTGAAGGCGTAGTAGTAGGTAACCGCAAAGCTAGATCTCTGTCTACGCTCAAGTTTCGTAGCCATTCATAATCTTGATACAAATATGAATCTAATTTATGCAGATTTATTATTGGGGAACGTCCGCGGCAATTATACGTCTAGACATTTGTTTTATTTGTCTGTCTTTAATTCTTAAAATATTAATATTCATAACCGACTACCTTAAATCGCGAACGTAAAAAAGATATCCTGCTTTCTCCAGATTTCTATTAGCTTAAAAGTTTAATGTAAATAAAAAAGTAGATATAATATCTTAATTGCACACTGCTGTCGGAATGAGATAAAGAAGTCTTATAATTCTTTTGTCAACCGATTATTCACAATGGTACAATGCCGGGACAACCACCCAGTGAGGCTGTATAATTACGAGTGACATCTACATACCAAATCACTGTTATCCTTCACTCTCGTCCAGCCGTAGATCACAGATAAAATATGACGCATCCGAAATGGCAGACCGATTAAGACGTCTCGTATCGCGGAACTCGAAAACAATAAGAATCGAGATAAATGTCTCGATTAAAATAATCGAATTGACCTTTGTCTCAGCCGATCCGTCATCCCAATATCTCTATATTCATGGCTGTAAAAATGACGTACGTCAAAAACCTTAAAAGGTGTGCAAGCAGCGGGCGCTGACAGAAAAATTGGTGGTGAACAGCCGTCCTATTGTTTGCTCGAAAAGAGATGTATTGACGATGACTTCAGTGGATATATACTCGTATGTTGCTAAGTGAGCGTCTCCCAGTGATTTATTCGTTACGTTATAAGAAAATTATTGTTCCGAACACGGCAGAATAAATGGGAGTTTCTCTTTATCCCTTGTTGGATTTTGGGATCTCTCAATTTGGGTGGCTGTCCTTACTGATGTGATCACACTCCTTAAAGAAATAAGATAATTGAACACGGTATCCTCAAGACTAATGTGTGCAAAGCAAATCAAGATACGAGAAATAAATGTCCTGACCTTAATGCCTTACTATTTTTTTTTTATAAAAAACTTTGCCCGACACTAGAAATTTCTTCTGTATCGTGAGTGCGTTTACAAACATTTAAACTCACATATGAGTACACAAACAGCCAGACCCGGAACAACTATCTGTAATTTGAAAATCAACATCTGCCTAGGCTTTTCCTAACGTTGTTAGGGTCGGCTTCCAGTCTTACTGGATGCAGCTGAATACCAGTATTGTACATGTTCTCCACAACCCAGTTAATACGGGTAATACGATACCTCTTGGTTGGACTGGTTGTCAGACTTTCGGGCCACTGACTACCTAACACTGTCAAAGACCTATAATTGACAACCGGGACCAACGGCTTAACGTACTTTCCGTGGTATGGTGCAAACTCGGTATGTGATTATGGTCACCCATCCAGGCACCAACCTACGCAAGAGCGGCTTAACCTGAAGATCGATAGATCGGCTGTTATAATTTAGCTCCTTACTACCCATAGTCGTAAGTTTTATAAACGTAGTTTTATAATTTACGCGTATCCTATTTATTTGTACTAGCTCAATAAGAGAAAAGCGTAACACCACAATTTACGGCAACCAGCACAAAATGTGGTCAGCAGTCTAATTCACTAGCGCAACCTTTTTACTCGATAAGAAACTCGATATTAAAACATAAATCGACTTTCACGAAACGATTAGCAATGAAAACGTTACCGTCGCGTCGATTAAAACCATTTTGTTCTGTTATTTGTTGTCCTGTTTGTGTTATCTTTTGGCTCTGATGCAAATATGGTGTTCCTTATCGGCCAATAAATTATATCGACACTTACACTTTCTATAAAGTTTGTGGATTGTCGATTTTTTAGGTTTCCGTACCTCGAAAGGAAAAAACGGAACCCGTATAGGATCATTTGGTTGTCCGTCCGTCTGTCTGTCTGTCAAGACCCTGTTTCTCAGGAACGCGTGGAGGTATCAAGCTGGAATTTATATCAAATACTCAAGTCTACTGTCCCTTGGACCTGCGAAAAATCAAACTTCTAAGCCAACGCAATCAAAAGATACAGCCGTTTATGCAGCAAATTTCCGCAAATTTTCGACACTCGCAAGGGAATCAAAACCTACAGGGTACTTCCCGTTAACTCAGAATCTTGAAATTTGGCACGAAGCAACGTCTTATAGCACAGATAAAGGAAAAATTGCGAAAACCGTAATTTTTTTGTTACAACATACAATAAAAAATTTTTTTTTTTATTACCAATCTTGTACGGAACCCTCGGTGCGCGAGTCCAACTCGCACTTGTCCGGTTTTTTTTTTATAAAATTTGGACGGATACTTTCCTGAATGCTGACGTAAGAAGCTACTTAGCTTCTTACGTCAGCATTCAAAGCACTTGCTTTGAAGTGCATTTTAGTGTACTTTAAAAGTAATGAGGTAGTGAAATTCCCTGCCATTAATATTACCCATAACGGAGACAACGAAAGTTCTACAAATCTGATTTTTTCCTAAACATCGATGTCAAGTTGAGATATCGATATTCATTAAATCTACGGTATATCGCTAGCTAATTTGATATTAAACTTATTGTACCTAATTCTGTCTGTCAATAAAAAATCCAATACCCTATTTTGACAAGCATATAAATCTATCTATCTACTAATTTCATAATAACCCGTAAGTGAATCCCATCACTGAGTAGATAACAAAAAATGTCGTGAGCCACCCACCTAATAAAATCTTTCGCATATAACCCAAAATATATCTTCAAAGGTAGAGTGAACAGGCTTCTTCTGGGTAAGCTCGTACTATCATCGACTTTGTCTCTGTCATCTCTGACCTAGACTAGAGTCAAGAGCGAACATCTCAAATAAAAAAAAATCTTTACGTAAACAGCATTCCTCCAATTTCTTTTACATTTTAACAATAAATAACATCAAATGGTCGATTTGCTTTACAAATTACATTCATTTGCATTTCTATGTCTTTTGGGATACGCTTAATAGTAACAGTTTTGGAAAGAACATTGCTAAACAAAAGGTCTTTACAAGTGATCAATCCCATGATAGATACACATGTTTTAAATGCTAGTTTAAAATCAATTATTTAATCAATCATTTTGTAGATGGGAATCATTATTATATGCTTTCGCTTTGGCAGGGGTCCTTCTTATATCGGAAGGGGTCCGAGAGGGCCGATGCCTGCCAGGGCTGCGGGTTGTTCGAAAGAGATACCGCGGCCTTGGAACACAAAGGGCTAAGAAGGAACATGGGTGGGTTTTATTCAGTACAAGTCTGACACTCCCTCCTGCTCCGCCCAGAGCGGGAGAAGTCATTTGATGATTTCCCATCCGTAAAAAAACAGGGGTCCTTCTTATTCCAGAGTGGGAAAGAGACGGAGCTATACAGGTCGTCTAGCTCCATCTCTTTCCCACTCTGGAATAAGAATGAAACAATAATGTTTAAAGACGTCATGGTAAGTCACTAGCACACCTGTATACGGCGGCGTTAGTATATAATTTTGTCGCAACTTACAATATTTAGTAACCGTTGGCAATATAAAATAAAATGAATGTATTAAAAACATGAATGCAACTGGGATTTTCTTTGCGCTCTCTTATTTATTACCTACACTTGTGTGCTATTTCCACAATTTCATAGAAATCCGATTTTCCGTAGTCCGCGTAAATTGCACGCTATCTATACTTACTGCACTTTTCTATTCACCTTTAAAAGCACAAATGTCATCGACTTTATCTATTATTACATTAATAAAATTCTTAAATTGCCTCATGTATGACGGAGCATCACTTGAGGACGGCGACGGATTTGGCAGATTTATTTACAGTTTATTTAGAGCTGATTTATTTAGAGTGGTTCCGTGAGCGTCGCTTATAAAAGAAAGGCACTACCTATCAAAAAGGTCACAACAGAATCTTTCCAGTTCTCTGCCGAGCCGCTCACCAGGATGAGCATTATAGTCACCCAGCATATAAACCGACTCGAAATTTGGATGCAATTTTATATTTATAATTTTATTATATAATTGCACCCGTGCGAAACCGTGGCGGGTCACTAGTGAATTATAAAAGTTGTTTAAATATAAAATACATTTTTGTATGTCCTAGTGCCTAAATTAACAGATTGGGCGCAGTGTTATTGGGGTATTCCATTAAGAATGTCCTCCTAATAGCATACCCTCCGGTATCTTCTGCCATTTTTTGGCAATAGATTGATCCGCTATTATATGGAACTTAAACATAACTGTCGAAATGTGTTATATAGGTGGTAAGGTACAAGTCTGCGTAACCCCCCGGTAAATACAGACGCGATGATATTAAATAATTAATACTACAAATCCAAGCACAAATCTTTATACCCTATCTCATTTTCCACTCAGTTTGATCGATACACGCAATTACCAATGCTAATTCCATTCATTAATATCGGCTGCAGTCATTAAAAGGACGCACGCTAATGAGTTTCTATCCTTATATTAATGTTTTGTAAAGAAAATCAAGAGATATGAGATGTGAAATTAAACGTGTCTTTACGGCTGTCTGGGTTAATGATGACGTTTTATGGAATGGATGGGGTTTTATTTAATTACTAGCTGTCCAGCGCAACTTCTAGTCTGCGTCACATTTTCTCCGTTTTAGCAACAATTTTCATTGCTGCTCCGCTCCTATTGGTCGTAGCGTGATGATATATAGCCTATAGCCTTCCTCGATAAATGGGCTATCTAATACTGAAAGAATTTTTCAAATCGGATCTGCAGTTCCTGAGATTCGCGTTCAAGCAAAGAAACAAACTCTTCAGCGTTATAATACAAGGTGTTGTTTTGCATCCTCGTCAAATTCAATGAGGTAACTATGCTATTGATTCTCGTCCCGAATCAATAATAAAATGGGCAGCTATTTTTTTTTTTTTTACGGAAATCGGTAAGTGTGAACCACCCTTGTTTTAAACGCGGCGCATCTGGTTCTTGCCTTATAACCTCGCTTACATACATACAAACTATCTCAAACGTTTATTCGATAATTTCTTAGTCCCTAAACCACGGTAAGGGGGTTATTCTGAAATCTGACAAACTTAAACAACCAAAAAAATCAGCGTTTATTAATATTTAACTAGATACCGTAATTTTAATTGATTTATTTATGTCTTTCGTGACCACCTCCTGACGAGGATGCAAAACAACACCTTGTATTAGTATAGATGATAATAATTATGTATTTGGTATTGATGGTTACAATTTTATGCCGGCTTTAAATACAGGCATTTAATACACTCGAATAGTGATGAGTTTTTTAACTGGGTTGTGGAGGTCAGATAGGCAGTCGCTCCGTGTAAAATACTGGTATTCGGCTGCTGCGGTAAGACTGGAAGCCGAACCTAATAAAGTTGGGAAAAGGCTAGGCAGAAGATGGTTATGAATTTACCATGATAGCTTCAATAGCTAAGGGCTTCTCAATGAGCTTATTCTTTGCGAGCCCAAAGTGGGCTGTTAAATTTTTGGTCGTATCATTATATGGTTTTTGGACATGTTGGTCTCCTCACGACGTTTTCCTTCACCGTTTGAGAGCAGTGATCAGGAAATAATAAATTAGGCACACTAAGTAAATCGCCTGTATAGGTTTGAACCCACACACTACGTCAAGCAAGTCGGGAGCCGTTGGCACTGGTCCATCATTGCTTTTTTTCAATAGGCATGCATTCTACGTAATACAAGGTGTTGTTTTGCATCCTCGTCAAATTTTAGGTGGTGGTCACAAAAGACATAAATAATCAAGTAAAGTTACGGTACCTAGTTAATTATTAATAAACGCTGATTTTTTTGGTTGTTTAAGTTTGTCAATATTTCAGAATAACCCCCTTAACATAGTTTAGGGGAAGAAATTATCAATTAAACATTTGAGATTGTTTGTATGTGTGTAAGCGAGGTATAGGGCAAGAACCAGATGGGCCGCGTTTTAAACACGGGTGGTTCACACTTACTAATTTCCGCAAATAAGAAAAAAAGTAAAAATTACCTACCCATTTTATTATTGATTCGGGATGAGAATCTTTAGCATAGTTACCTCCTTGAATTTGACGAGGATGCAAAACAACACCTTGTATAAGAAAATCATATTATGATAATTGAAGATAACACTTCTCATCACAATGTAGGATACTACAATTTTCGATATAGTATGATTCGATGTGTTTCCACATCTCGTACAAACTACGTGTATTTCCAAAAATCCGTTCATGTGGTTCAAACCTTTTTGAAAATATGACACCACTCTAAGATTATTTATACTGACGTTCCACTTTTCACTTTCTTCACGTAAAAGCAGTTAAAAAAAGGGAAATACTTGTAATATGCACATCAATAACGATAAAACCCGGTTGCAAAAGGATACAATAAAAATATTCATTCTCTTGGCCATATTCCCCACTTTCCAAGCTTAGAAATGATCGCAGTGTCAATGAAACGGCATTTTAAAGTAAATTATGTACATAATGTACATTTTACATACATAGGTGTGGCGAATTGAGGACGTCCTGTTCCTAATACGATCTTATTCAAGGCGATGCATTTCTATTTCTCGTTATAAGTCAAAGAAGCTGGTTGCTTATCTTATAGACATCAAAAATTCACGTAGATTCTTTTATTCCATTCAGAATTATCATTTTGGGATAGTTCATCATCAATTCTGCCGAACGCCGTCCACTGCTGGACATACCGACAGACCTTCCCCCAAGTGTCGCCACATTGACCGGTCCCGTGCGACTCGCATCCAGCGAATCCCCGCAACCCTCACCTGGTCATTGGTCCACCTAGTGGGAGGCCTTCCAACGCATAGTCTTCCGGTTCGCGGTCACGATTCCAGAACTTTTCGGCCCCAACGGCCATCCGTTCTGCGAGCGATGTACCCTGCCCACTGCCACTGAAGGATTTTTGGGATAGATGAATAAAGTTTAACAGGATATAATTGATGTTGATAAAGAGTTATTTTCCTTAACAAGGAAGACTTAAACTATTTTTTTTCGATGATTTTGAATGGTTTTTTTTTTTTTAAATTAAGCGGTGAAAAATGCCGATCGCATACCGCAATGTCCGGGGAGACAGTTTGGTTATGTGGGGTTTCCACCCACTAAAAAACCCCGCCGTGAGCCTGCTGTCGCCTTGGCGGATGAGCCGCTAGAACTGCTACTGACTGCACTGCATGACGTTCACGACCGATCCAACGCAGCCAGCCTCTGGGCACCAAACTATAACTATAACTAGCTGCGTGTCGCGGGTTCGATCCCTGCACGGAACAAATATTTGTATGGCCTACAGATAGTTGTTCCGGGTCTGGCTGATTGTGTATGTGAGTTTAAATGTTTGTAAACGCACCCACGATACATGAGAAATTCATTGGGTGGCGCATAGTTTAAAAAAAAAAAAAAAAACTTTTGGCGTGTGTAAATAGTAACTAATTTAGATTTATTACAATTCAATACATTTAATTTAATAAATTATTGTTGCACAATTTACTGAAAACGCTAACTTACTTTTTTTGTAAATTGAGCCTTATTGATTGTACGCTTTTAACAGTAATACACAAATACATACAAAATCTTCACATTGAAATAAAAGAAAAGTGAAAGTGAAAAAGGGAAAGTGTTGAAGAAGGTTTCTTTCTTTCTTTCTTTCCACAATCTACTTCATATTAACGATATCTTTAGTACACACGGAGACACATCAAGTTAGCTATACTTTTCCAGTATAACACGACCTTGCTCTTTATAGATGTGAACCCGCACTGGGCCCGCGTGGTGGATTACAGCCCACTCCCTCACATAGAGAGGAGGCCTGCGTCCCAGCAGTGGGAACATTATAGGCTGATGATGATGAGAGATCCGTATAAATTGGTTTTGTACAGCTTCATTGGTCGCCGTGCGTACATTCACGTGTATTTATGGCATTAATAACGCGAGCGCTTTGTTAATTAATTTCAAAGAACTGTTGTTCGTACATAGTATTTGATGTACTAGCTCATTAATGACGAGGCTCTTACTGACAGATAGCTGATGTATATTTTTATTTTATAATAATTTAACGCGGAAGGAAGTCGCGGGGTAGAGATAGTCCACGATAAGTTGTGTAATTTCTGAATTTGATCTGCCATAAAATTAATAAAATAACTCATTCGGATTCGTCTGTACAAATTACTATTTACTTTTATAAACAGCTAAACGGTCTTTTTTGAAACTATGTCGATTATAAATCCGACATGCCGTTTGCACAGATTACCATGTAATAGCTAACTATTAAGGCTTCCGCAGACAGTCGCGAAGCTACAGCGCGACGCGGCATAGTGGTGTTGTAGCGTCGTGAAGCCCTAGCACACAGGCGCGACACGACGATGCACTGCATCGAAAAGCGATTAAACAGTAATAGATTATGATAGTATCCAGGAGTACCGCTTTCTAAATGAAGCCCTGCCGCGCGGCGCCCAGCGACAGGACGCGGCAGACTCGGCTGCATACAAAATGTTCTACGTATCTTTTTTTTCTTGTCGCGGAGTGTGTCGCGGCGTGTCGCGCTCTCGAAAAGTGATAATAAATTCCAGAAATGCAACGCTTCGCGCCGCGTTGCGTCGCGACTTTGTGTACAGTCGGGCGCGTTTTCATAGAAATAGTTAGAAGTTTTGTCACCGCGTGCCGCGTCGCGTCGCGTCGCGCCTGTCTGCGGGAGCCTTTACCATCATTTTGGATTTCCACTTCTATTGCGAGAGCTGTTTCATTTTAATTATTTGTAATACCTAAACTGTTTGGCTAATGCAGTATTTATTATTATTGTTTTACAGAAACACAGCCTTATCCGTTTCTGTTACAACTGTTTAGTAATGCTTGCTGCGTAACTCAAAAACACGGTAGTTGTAATGTTATAGTCTAATGCTTTAATGTAACTACCGTATATAAGGGCTCCTTATGTAATATGGGTAGAACTAACTCCATTATAACTATTATATCTATTTTAGACCGATTTAATGCTATTTTGATCCACAGACTTTTTACGGTTAGATGTGGCCAACCCATTCCAACTTCAATTTAGCCCTGACACAGCCAGAAGGTGACGTGGCAGACCTTGTTGAATGGCAGGAAGAGCTGGACCGAACGCATTTAATACAGGTCGCTAAGGAGTGAAAATCAGTGAAGCATGTTGCAGTTACATCTTCAATCGCATTATCGCTTGCCATTAAGCCAGATAAGAAAGTCCAGAACTACATAGATTTTCTATCATAAATATCTTTAGCAAAAGATAAATTTATTTGTTACCTTCCAAATCACTACAGTTGATTTTTGTCACCTCCAAAACTCATAAGCACAAAATTTCAAAGAAAACGCAAAACTTCCGAAGTTCCGAAACGTAAAACACAAATCGTTCAACATAAAATGAAGTCATAAGGAAACAGTGTAAACTTGAACTAGTACTCAGTACAATAGACCATAAAAGAGCCATTGATCTCTTTATCACAAGGGCATATATTGTTAAACCACTCGGAGAACCGTTACTGCTTGGCCACAACCTACACACCCAAGTGAAACGCGTGTTGCTGAAAAACTAAACAAATAAGGACGTCGTTCTATCTATATAGTATGTTACTCAAGCACAATGTAGCTTGACGCAAGAGATGAAGTTGCAAGTCGCATCGCCTGAAGACTTCTTGTTGTTCGTCGATCTTGTTCAGCTTGTGATGAGTATGTACTTGTTATGTTGTATTAGCTTTTTGGCTGAAGTTTCTGTGTGATGAAACAAGTGACTCGCGCGCGTATAGTTTGACGAAAATCGCATCGACAGTGGTCGTGTCCGGGGTGTAAAAGAGCCATTGATCTCCTTATCACAAGGGCATTATTGTTAAAGCACTCGGAGCACCGTTATGGTGTAAAAACATCGATTCCTGATGGCCCGTCAGTTTTATTGACTACAATTTTGTTGAGACTTAAAAGGAGTTATTTTATTGATATTGTAAAGAGGTCAATGGGTTTTCCCATTGTGTTTTAAGTTATAAACGAGCTGTTTGTACTTCTGATTATTTTGGAAAGTTTCTTTGTTTATTTTAAATAAAAAGTTTTGGTACGGTAGTAATACGGGCAATTTAACTTGCCGGTGTTACTACTGGTAGTAAGAATTACAGTAGCACGGACAAGTTACGGTACAAACTTACTAGCTCGTCAAAGTATCATATATTTAAACCGAGAGTCTAGAAAACTGTCCTTCGAGCCGGATTGACAGGATTGCTTAGTTAAATACGTCAATCACATTTTAAATTAATCATCATAGTTATCGCTAATAGAATGTGACTGTGCCTCTGGACCCACTCGTTATAATAAATCAAATACAAATAAAAAAATGGTTAAAGAAATTGTGATTTAATAAAAATGCTAATTCTTTTTTTGCAAATTCTTAGTTTTACCGTATGTAGAATCACTGTGCAACATTTCATCAAAATCGGTTCAGTAGTTCAGGAGTCTACTGACGACTAAAGGGTACGAACATACGACAAATGAACAGACAGACATTGATTTTTATATTTTTAGATTAGTAAGATAAGTGAAAAGGATATGCATGTGTTGATGAGCATAATATCTCTTTTCAAGAAATGAATGCGCAGTGCACAGTGCAACAAGTTACGTTTACAAATCGCAGTCGTAGGTACGTAAGTAGGTTACTAGTAGCAAATTACAAGCTTAGCCTAGTTTCTTGTTCGAGCATCTGTGTAACCTGTGCGGTATTTGAAACGTAAAGTCTTATTCACTCCTAGTTTAGTAGAGGACATCATTATCTGCCTAGCCTTTTCCTAACTATCTTGGGGTCGACATCCAGTCGGATGTCCAACCGGATGCAGCTGAGTATTTTACATGAAGCGACTGCATATCTAACTTCCACAACCCAGTAACTGGGTAATACGATACCCCTTGGTAAGACTGGAAGTCAGACTTTTCGCTTCTGACGGTTGCTTAAGTTTTGCTACTTTAACAGTGTAAACAACCAATTAGGAGTTATTTGTTGTCGTTCTGATTAAGCCGGACGTGTAAATTGTCCCCTATAAAAATAGTTATTGAGCACCTGCTACTACCACTAAGACGCTCTTCAAAATTTACACATACATAAACTCACGCCTTATTGCCATGGGGCTAGGCAGCAACCACACGCCATCTGCTACGATCCTTGCATACTCGCTTTTACTTTCAATGTAACTATGGCTACGTAAAATAAACATCCGAAAAAGAAATAAATGTAGTGTGATTGAGAAAGTTTAAACAACCACTATTTTTTTACGCTCTTAAATTATTGATGTCCGATGAACTTAACAATAAAATAACTCTACTCTCCAAACTCCTTATCACAAAACTCGATTAGATAAATAAATCTAAACTTATTTTGAACCCAATCGCAGACGAGGAAGTGGACAGTCAATGAAAACGTAACGCGACTACTTTTTATCGTAAATCGGGCGACATCAAAGCTATACATGCGTGTGCGCAGAGCCGCTGACAAAACTAACGTTACGTCAACTGACGTCAACCATGAAGTTGCCGCGTTTGTTTATAAACAAACAGTCAGAATAGCTTATAAAATATCTTAATAAGCTCCACTATTCGAAATAGGACAACACCCAATAAATATAGCAATCAAATAGCCTAAATGTGTTTGCAGGAAATAGTGTCGGACTACAGCGCTGAAACTAGAATGAGTCATGTGATGTTCGAAATCTGTTGTTGTTGTTGGCTGTAGACAAACAACTTTGATAAATTATAGCAATTAAGCTTGGGATCATGTAATTACGAAAATTACCGATAACAAATACACAAATATTGACGCCAATGGGACAAATAGACCGAAATATGCAATAGATAAGCTGACGACGAGATGGCAAGTAATAGAGAAGTATGGAAGAAGCAGATAATTATAGCCGAAAAATAGTGAATGCAGCAAAACTACTGACGAATCAGCGCTGATAATCTTAAGAAGTTAATTGAACACAAATAGACAAAGACGTTAGATAAATAATAGAGAAGAGACAATTCTCTATCCAATAATAAGTCAATGAATGTTAATGATGATAATAATGACGGTGACATCAAAATGTCCTAATAAAATGTAGCAAGTTATGAAAGTAATAGATACCGAGTGAAGCAACCTGTCTCAGTTAATACATTATTGCAAGTTATATGACACACACAGCCCCACATACCCCCTGCCGTCAGCTAACATTAACACTATTCAAATCAAATTGATTGATTGATCTTAAATTGCAACAGTAATTAAACACTGTAACAATACGCGGCTTTGTTGAACACAATCGAGTTTTTGAAACAACTGAAGATCATTTTGAATGTGCAATGATGGCTGATGGTAAAGTTCATATGTACAGAGGAGATGGATACCGCAGAATATTGGCACATCTGTAAGTTCATGCTATGGCGTGTGAATATGCATCTAAATGACGACTACCATAATGAGTATACTTACAGGTGTGAGACATGGGCACTCACCAAATCACTCAGAGGAAACTTTGCCAAGTGTCAAAGAGCTATGGAGAGAAGCATGGTAGGCTCAAAGAGACAGGACAGAATTAGAAACACAGATCTCCGGTCCAAAACAAAACTGACTGATGTTCTGACAAGAATAGACCAACAAAAGTGGAGGTGGACAGGCCACATGATGCGGGACACTAAAGGCAAGTGGAGTAAGGTAGTGACAGAATGGTATCCAAGGGACGGCACAAGAAATCGGGGAAGGCAGCCTACCCGCAGGGAGGACGAAATAAAGCTGACAGCAGGTCCATACTGGAGGAGAGTACCTCACGACAGACGTCAATGGAAATTGTTAGAAGAGGCCTATGCCACAAGGCACACCGAAATTCGAGACATCTTGTGATTTATGTTTTAACCGTTTTTGTTAGTGTAATTGTCTGGTTTCGGAATAAAAGGCTTTATTATCATGAAGATACAATTTAAGGGGAAAGCGGCCAGGGTAGCCCGCAGAATTCAAATTTTCTTACGTATTTTGCAATTTACAGGTCAGTGTTAGGTGGTGTATGTTAATTAAAATATTACTATTTCATGAAAAGTCATTCAATCAGATGATTTTATTGATTATAATAGTTCAAAGACATTTTTGTTGCGGTCGCAAATCATATTCTAATCAACAATCTGACAATGACCTGCAAATTGCAAAAAAAAACTTGAGGAAAATTTGAATTTCGCAGGCTTAAGTATTTAGGTAAGAAGAAAATTTAAGTATCGATTATTTAGAATTAAAAAAAAAAAAAACAAAGAAAAACTTATGACAACGACTGTCATTATTGGCAATCTTACCACAGACGTTAGAGAAAATCATACGACGAGTGAAGCGTAATCAGGAATACTTTTAGCTAAAAGCGTAGACCATATTAAGACTCATAAAATATCACATTTCATATCATACTTTACAGAACCACTCACTAGGTTCCTTATTATTCGAGTAGTCTTAAAACTTTCATAAATGCTATTCTAAAACGTCCAACGATCATGTCTACTTAAACAAGACCATTAAGAATCCGTGGTACGACATGGACATTAAATAAACAGCTAAAAGCTGGTCCAGTAGTGTTCTGATATCAGTATGCGATAATCTGGGCTCATTGGCTCATCTAGATACAACCCGCATGTCACAGAGCGGCCCGTGAAAGCAACGCAAAATGGCGAAGGTAATTCCACTTGTCATACCGCAAATGAGTTTTGTTCATCATTTAGAAAGTCTATCCTTGGATTGAATTAATGTTGGTTTGAGTGGGTTTAACGAATTCAGGACGCTTTCGATTTGTGCTACTGTTTCCCCGTTCACGATGCTGTGGCTTCGTTTTTCTTGGTGTGGGTGTATCAGATATTGAATTATCGACTAATGTTTGAACTGTCTAACAAGTGTTTCTCGATGGATTACATAATCTTTATGGCAAATTAGTTAAATTTGTGAAAATAAGCATAGGTTCGATCACTTTTTAGCAATACAATACTGACTTTATAATACTCGAAGATCCTAACAGTCTAAAACTGTAAAAAAAAAGCGTCGTCTACGGACAGCAAAGTGAGCAAGTGTTCTGAACTACTCTCAAGAAACATTTTTTTTATCCGTCTAACTTATTGAAAAAAAAGAATATTTATCAAAAGGTAATTGTTACACGAGAAACCTTTTCGTTTCAATTCCCCTCTCAACAAATATTTAATTAATAAAGCAACAAAATCGGATACATTTCCAGTTCGAAACAAATTACAGCTGCCATCAACTTGCAACGCCGATTGAATCATAATCATAAAAACTGGTCGACGCAATACATTGGAAAACTATATCAGCGGAAACTAAGAAATATACTTTTATTATGACCAGTCAACCAAGACCCGTATAAAATGATTTTTTTCATTTAAAGTTTGGAGTGAAATGCAACTGTAGCAGGTCAGGACCGATTGGACGATCATTATCGATGCTTTAAATTGCTGCCGTCCGGATATCGATTCCATTGGTTTACATCGATTTCATGAAAGTTAATCGCCGATATCAATCGGTAGCGATGATATAATTTAGTGTTCTTTACTTAAAAGCGTGCGTTGAGATGACTATACAGGATGGAAAACCGACGCTTTTTTTTTTAAATTATCAATGAATATCACCTTGAGGTAGACTTGCTTGCTACTTAATACAAAATTACCTAAGCTCTTCGGTCGGCAAAATTCGGATCCATGGATTGTGTACATACCTGCGGAAAAAGAAAAGTAATCGTTAAAAACATCCAAAAATATTTGATGAAAATAAATACAAAATCTTTTGTTCAAATCTTATTAAATTGCAAAGATTTCTATCAGTAATTCAAGACAGTATCATAATAATAACTCAAGGGACTTTTTCGTACGTGTTCAAAAGTCGGCAAAGATCTGCAGAATGATAGAAAGAAAAGTTTTCTCTTTGCTGATGGTGTACCATCAGAGAAACTTTACCAAAAACCTAATAAAACATAACAAGGTAGCAAAAGGAGTACTTATGGGTGTACGTTCGGGTAGGCATCATTCGGCATGGCCTGGCGGCACAACCGAAAGACGACATTATTGCCATCGCGAGAAAATCTTGGATGAGGTTGGCACAAGAACGTGGAGCTTGGCACAAGCAAAGAGAGGCTTATACCTAGCAGTAGGTGAAGTCGGGGTGGGGATGATAATGAAATGTTAAAATATGGATTATGTTTTATGGTGACGGAAAATGGGTTACTGGCCTATGCCCACTGTTTCGCACGCGTTACTTTGGATAATATCCCACGCGATCGTATTACCGGGATAAAAACACTAAATGTTAATCCAGATTATAAACTACCCGTGTGCCAAATTGCATCCAAATCTGTTTTGGAGTTTTCGCGTGAAAGAGTAACAAACATCCACAAATCCATCCTCACAAACTTTCGCATTTATATATACTAGTCGATGTATGGTACGTTTGGGAAATAGCCACTCCGCTTAGCTCGAATAGGGATGATGACTGGGTAAAGAAGACGAAATTCTATTTTGTCCGTCATTCAGGTAGTACAAATTTATTAGATACGTATTTTTTGTTTTATCAAAATATCAAAAGAATACTTAGTTGAAACGCATTAAAGTTGGGGAGTGGGGGCTCACTACGTCACAACTAGGTATAAAATGTACTGAGCCGTGACGTCATGCGCCATTTCAACTTAAAATATCTCCGTAATTTTACGATTACGTGAAAAAAGAAAAAATACGTGTTCAATACTTTCAATAAACTACCCGACGGACAAATAAAAAAAAATGAGTCACCATCCCTATTGAAGATAGACGCCGCACGCAGTTTGCCGATCGGCACAAGCTAAAGGAAAGCCGAATATGAAGAGTGGCTTGGCTCGGCTTTATTACTCAACAAAATTGCCGAACCGAACCTGGTTTAACACCTCTGATTCATCATATACTTAACTACGAGTTTGAGCGCAACAACGAAGATATGCAAATTATTCAAACGATCATTTCCTATTGGAAACCTAATGTAATATGTTTTACAAATTACCTCTTAAATACCCTGTACCGACATACATATATGTACATAGTTTGCGTAGTAAGAGTTATTGCGCTTACGCAACAAAAATAGTAAACAACAGCTTGTGTATAGATAATATGTTTGTACAGTCGGCCTCATAATTACTCTTCCTCCCTAAGGTTCAATGTCATTCGGATGTCACATAACGTCAAAAAGCCCTGGACATGTGACATCATCATCTGCCTAGCCTTTTCCCAGTGTTGGGGTCGGATTCCACCAGTATGTTACAGGTTTGCGTGAATTGCATGTTAATTATTATTGCTTTTCCTGCATTTACATATTTTTACGGGCGAGAGAGCCGTGCCGCATACTGCTTCCAAGCCTGGATCTATTTCGCGGAATTATCACTAAATAAAATTTTGTATGACATTAATTTTTTTTCGCCCTGAAGTCTAGTTTAGCTTTCTCAATACTGGTAATGCAATAGCGAGGTCGATTATACCTATATTTACAGGTAGGTTACCCGGAAACGTTTACGTTATTTATAGTTTGACCGGTGGAATCGCAGGTACAGCCAAACGCTAACCTTTAGGATTCGGGCGCCTCATAATATCTAGACTTATCCGTAATCGGCGGTTACGCGTTTTAATGGATAATGGCTACGTAACGATTGTGTGGGCTAAATAGAAAGGAAATCAATTTAAACAACAACGGAGTGTAAGTGCAATTTTTTGCCTTTGCAATGCGAAGCATCAGTTACTAAAATATTACGGAAGATGTTATGAAGATTTTAGTTTTAGTGCATGCAGTGTAGGATATAGGATACTTACTTCACCAACTTTAAAAAGATACTGAAATATGTGCTAACGTCAATAAACCGCCTCGTTAAGGCCGGACTCCACCAAATCAGAGACGACCGGAGTGAAGTGGAGACATGCGAAAAACCGACCAATCACACTGGTTGAAATCCACATCGCGTGTCTCTCTCATCTCTCCTGTGATTGGTTTCGAATCGTCTCGAATCTTGCATATCTCGTCTTAGCTCCGCTTTTGTGGAGTCCAGGCGGAAAGCTAAGATTTTGAGCACCACCTTTTTATTTGAACACTTCTGGCAAAGAATGACTAGAAGAGAAGACTCAGTTGATGTTAAAGCTAGGCTGGGCCAGAGAGAAGGAGGTTTTAACCTGGACCACTCAGTTATTGTTGTTTTATGATAACCTAATAAGGACACCCAGAGGGTAGTAGGAGCACCTGGATGAGAGTTTTCAAGAATCGAGCTAAGCGGCTTGCGAATGAAGAGGCATTTGTAAAGCAGTATACTGCTGTAGGCCAATGGCGAAGAAAGAAGCTTGTCCTCCAATTTAAAAGTGATTCCAAAGCTCCGTAGTTTCAGTAGCCACAAGGCACAGCGGCTATTGGTCGTAAATCAACCCTAGCTGCGCGCGCGCACGCACCGGTAACAGAGACTTCGACGCGACTCACGGCAGATTGCAGCAGTATGAACGGTTGTATCGTTCGTGCGGGCAGCAGTACTGTGGTACTAACAAACTTCCCAGTCCCAGCCCAGTCCGTGAGCTGGAGAAGTATCCACCTACGCCAGGAATTTACTTGATTGAGTGTTCATCTTTTTGTCACCTTGTTTTATGTCACTTGGGGTCACTCACTCTCTTTTATTCTAGTTTCCCAGTCAACCGTCACGCTGTCATTAACTCCTCGCAAAATCCATCCATATGTACTTCTTCCTCAAAAAGTATCCACAATAGGGGATAATCCAATTTTTTTTTTCTTTGTCCGTTGGGTAGTTTATTGAAAAGTATCGGAGACGTATTTTTTCTTTTTTCACGTGGCCATAAAATTACGGAGATATATTGAGTTGAAATGGCGCATGACGTCAAATGTAGGTAAGTTTTAAACCTACTTGTGACGTAGTAAGCCCCACTCTCCAACTTTAATGAGTTTTAACTAAGTAATTTTTTGATATTTTGATAAAACAAAAAATACGTGTCTAATATTTTTGTATTACCTGTCTGACGGACAAAATAGAATGTCGTTTTCTTTACCCAGTCCGCACCCCTATTACTAATCGTTTTGGGTATACTTTTATTATGCGTACCGCTAAGGAGTGGAATTCCTCGCCGGAGTCTGTGTTTCCCAATAGCTACAATCTGTCTCTGGTCTTTAAGTCAAGAGTAAATAGGTTTCTTCTAGGCAAGCGTGCTTCACCGTCGACCACATCATCGCTTAATCAAGTGAGATAGTGGTCAAGCGCGAGCCTATTGATAATAATAATAAAAAAAAAATCGTCACTGTTCTAGTCACATGTGTTTCATCGATACAGTCCACTGTTGGTTTCATTTAAGTTTAGGTGCACTCATAATTTTAAGCTCACACAATTTTAGGCTCTAATATTCTATGCATCATGGATTTGTATGCCCTGTCATAAAAGTCTGGCCTAGTACATTACCCCCACATACCAGACCACTATATCATCATCAGATCGCACCAGGTCAGTTCGTTTATAACCGTCGTACAACTGATATCTCTCGACTAACAGATAATATTCTCTAATAAATAGAGCTCAGTAGTGCACTATTATTTCGTATCTATTTGCTACCGGTTAATAATCGCCTTATGTATTACTTGTTTCCTATGATGGATCGCCTGTTCATGTCGTGAGATGGGGCAGATATTGCAATGGCAACACTTTAATGGCCGCCTGTTGTGATAGAAAATGATAATGGAGACAGTTCTTATAATTTACGTTAATTAATATTATCTGATCTTTTGTTCTTTGGACTTTCTCTTGATGACTTTAAATGTGGTTTTGGTCACAAGTTGATTAAGTTGACTGGGATTTCCTGACAGTTTTTGCCATAATATAAAAATCCCATGTTACGCAACTTAATATTCTTCCTAGCGTAGTAGTTGATGACAATCTAAATTGAGTCGGTCCAAAAGTTTGGCGCCTTTAGTAGCAGTTAATGTTAATATAAAAATATAATTATGACGGTTTTGCAAAATCTACATAACACTTCAATAAATTCGATTTGCATTTATTAATAAACTAGTTTAATTAATTTACTTGTGAGCACAATATCGCGGCTATATCCGGACGGATCAGCGCGGGCGCACTTCCTGTTTACAACTTCATATTGTACTCTTATCTAGTTCTGATAAGGGGCTCGTAATTGCGAAGTTTTTCATTATGTTCACGCGTAATTTTCCATTTAAGTAGGAGCAGTGTTTTTAAAAGATAATTAGCAGAAACCTCGGAAGTATACCACGTAAGTATAGCAACTACAAACACAGTCGCGGTCTTATCAGTAAATCTGCTGGCTATTATAATTTTAGCTGTTCTTTTTTAATAACAACCGTCGAATTTGCTTAACAAACAGGGGATTTAAATCGATTGTTGTTCAAGTTTCCTCCGTGCCTCGGAAAGCACGTTAAGCCGTTGGTCCCGGCTGTCCTTTGTAGGTTTTGACAGTCGTTACGAGTAGTCAGAAGCCAAAAGTCTGACATCCAGTCTTACCAAGGGGTGTGATATTACCCAGTTACTCGTTATTACCCAGTTGTGAACTTTATGTAAATTACTGGCACTTCATGAAAATTACTACCCCAAGATAGTTTGGGAAAAGGCTAGGCAGATGATGATGTTGTTCTAAGTCACAGTTAAAAAAAAATGTTGCAACTTATTTAATTGACAAAGCCCAAGCCAAGCGAGACTCCCTTGTTCATCAATTCTTGAAAGTTTATACAACATGTAACTTAATTAAGGCACATCCTGAAAATAGTTTGTTCAGAATCGTTTACTGAATCGATTTCTATCATTTTTAATTTAGGTAATTTTTATCCCAAAAATAATTAAAACTACGGAAATTAGGGTTATAATAACCCTGTACAGACAAAACAAATTGAAATGGACGTAGTTTCGTTATGTTGTGTCGAGCGGCGCGATAACTGCTTGTGCGAATGTGTGCGTTGCGTGCGTAGTAGTATTACCATAACGTTCTCTAAGAATTGGTATATCAATGCATATATATACATGTTAAATTAAAAATTCAGTGCATGTATTATGATTATAACATAATATTCTAATTGGGGTGTTTGAGGGTGTGCGTTAATTACGTTACATGTTGTAATAGTTGCAGGTTATTTATTATAAGTCGGAATTAATTTTGTAGTTTGCAATTTTTTTTTTTTGGCAATTTCATTTGAAATATGTTCGGTCCAGGCTATCCTACACAACTAACAAGAAAAAAATGGTATGTACTTATTCCATTTACTACAGACCAGAAGCTGAGTCATGATTAGAAACTCTTGTACGCAACGCATTACTTAGCACAGAGGAAGTAGACAGCTTTTGTTGCCAGTCCAGCATTCAGCAATCAAAAATCTATGCCGGTAAATATTTCACGCTGGTAACACTAAACCCGATGGGGGTATCGATTTCACGGCCGAATAAATTGTTGCCACGATTAAAATATCAATGGGCGGCTTTCACTGTGATTGTATGCAAACTACTGTATTTAAATAAACGGTGTATTTTCCTCCCGTGTGGCACAACTCGCAGTATTTCTAGGTTATAGTATTTTTTTCTTTTAATAATCGCTGCATATCGGGCGTCGATGCACACACAACGATTTTATGTATGGCCAATGTTGAGATTTATTTTTCAATTACGCATAATATGGGATAATCCAATTTTTTTTTCTTTGTCCGTCGGGTAGTTTATTGAAAAGTATTGGACACGTATTTTTTTCTTTTTTCACGTGGTCATAAAATTACGGAGATATATTGAGTTGAAATGGCGCATGACGTCACATGTAGGTAAGTTTTATACCTACTTGTGACGTAGTAAGCCCCCACTCTCCAACTTTAATGAGTTTTAACTACGTAATATTTTGATAAAACAAAAAATACGTGTCTAATATTTTTGTATTAAACCTGTCTGACGGACAAAATAGAATGTCGTTTTCTTTACTCAGTCCGCTCCCCTATTAGGGTTTTGTACCTCAAAAGGAAAAAACGGAACCCTTATAGGATCACTTTGTTAGCCGTCTGTCTGTCTATCTGTCAATACCCTTTATCTCAGGAAAGTGTGGAGGTATCGAGTTGAAATGAATCAAACAGGTAAAATAACGTAAAAAAAGATAGGGCCGTTTGTGCCGCAAGAAACGTATAGGTAATATTTCGACACTCTCAAGGGAATCAAAATGCTTTAGTAAGTACTACTAATTAGCATGTGTATTCTACGCTTTAAACAATAGGTATTATTAGTTATAATTAAATTAAATTCTAAACGCGAAATATCTTTTCCTTACAGTACCGACATAAGCGGGATTTCGTTTTGAATATCCTGGTTCATAAACCGACGCAAATTTCCGGGATTACCCGGTACCTTCGGTTCCGGGATTTCCCGGGACTATTCACAAGTTGCGACTCAATGTGTGCACGTAATTTTTTTTTTCTTGACGTAGTCGCAATCCATTTTCATAAGTCTTTCTTGTTACTTTTAATTGCATTTATTTATTTATCTTTGATAGTAAAGATGAATGTATTTTTTATAGGTTGGATATAAAATGAAAACCAACACATTTTTGAAATAATGTGCACTTAAATCCAATTAATGTTTCGCCGTCAAAACTAATACAGCTTTTACTAATAAAAATTATAATTTTATTTGGTGACCCTATTTGACCGTGATAAATATTTACTAATTATTTTAATGTGGTAAAATATATTTGTTAGTGTGTAACCTTCGGAACTATTGATCAGATTCCTAAAATTCTTCACTAACGGGAAGCTACATTATGCCCGAGTGTCAAGGCCACATTTAAAACGTTTCCGAGGGTCAATTTGCTTGTCGGTCTTCTACAGGCTGTACTTCGTTGACTGTGCCCAAGGACTGCACGACCTCATCCCACCGGCCCCCTTCTGCCATCGGACATCTAGACGCACTGCAAGTTACCATCCCTACCTTATTGCAATTTCACCAATTCGCACTAAGCAGTTTCAAACATTTTTATAATGCGCACAGCAAAGGAGTGGAACTCACTGCCTGCATCTGTGTTCCCGAACACTTACAACCGTAATGTCTACAAAGTTAGCGTGAACAGGCTTCTTCTGGGTAAACTCGTACCATCATCGACTTTGTCAAGAGCAAACCCATCGCAATTAAAAACAAAAACCTTCCACAGCGGGTGCCAAGCCGTGCGCAAAACCTCGTAGACTATAAAATACTATAACCGGCATTTCCATGCTCTAGAAGTCTAGATCAAAGGCCAGCTTGTATAGCTAAACAGTCCACAAATCCACACAACTTAATTTGAAGAAAGTGTCTACCACGGGCCAGTAGTCAGAAATCGTGACAGACGGACCGAAAGGATGTGCATACCTTACATTAGTCGCATTCCTAGCCACTTTCACTTCTAGGAGCCGCTTCTTAGATATTTATTGCATAATTTGTATGTAGACTAGATGTTACTGCTCAGAGTTTTATAGTTAGCATGATAAGCATCACGGAAGCCATTGTGTCTTGTGGTGATCGCTGAAGAGTGACTGGTAGATTAACAGGTTCACTGTCCGAGAAGATATTGCAGTTAAACAATGGTTATGAATCATACAGGGAAAGGGTTAAATTTTAATATTATTCGTTCCTACTTAAGTTTTTTGATATATTAGTGGGACATGAGATTTATATCTGGCGAAATGTGATAACCCTCTAGGCATGACATACTAGAGTTATGTCATATATACAAGGTGTTGTTTTGCATCCTCGTCAAATTCAAGGGGGTAACTAAGCTAATGATTCTCGTCCCGAATCAATAATAAAATGGGTGGTAATTTTTCTTTTTTTTCTTTTTACGGAAATCGGTAAGTGTGAACCACCCGTGTTTTAAACGCGGCCCGTCTGGTTCTTGCCTTATAACCTCGCTTGCACACATACAATCAATCTCAAACGTTTATTCGATAATTTCCTAGTCCCTAAACCACGTTAAGGGGGTTATTCTGAAATACTGACAAACTTAAATAACCAAACAAATCAGCGTTAATTAATAATTAACTAGGTACCGTAATTTTAATTGCTCATTTATGTCTTTCGTGACCACCTCTTGAAATTTGACGAGGTTGCAAAACAACACCTTGTATATGACTCAAAGATTTTGTAATTTGCATAAAGTGTATATTAATAAAAGACTGTACTCGTATCTGACCTGAAAGCCTGTGTTACCGATGTTGAGAAGTCTAAAATCATGAGTCTGTCATAAAATACGTCAATCCCATTGACATAATTATGCTATAGAAATATGAGTCAGTTTGAAAGCTATTGCCGTGTAGGCGCTCTGATATCTTAAAACTAAAAGCCAAATAAAAAGTTCACCATTCAAATCTTTGGGCGTAAGTGAACCAATATTGTGCATCGAAACATTTTCAGCAACAGTAATTTAATTATTAATAATATTAAAGGTGAGCCAAAAGAGTATGCTACTAAACGGTACTCCCTTTCTTCTCCTAAAATTGTTTGTCCGAAAATCATTATCCATAACACGTTTGCTATAAACATCAGTAACCATAATGTTCAAAATCCCGAAATTTTGTTTAACTTAATTATCTTTAGTTCTAAAAGTATTCTGTCATAATATCGAGTACTATAATAATTGAATATCCTAATTTTACATGACCTAAAGTCATATGTCCTAAGTATTGTGTTAAATAATGGGTATTATTCCGAATGTTCATTTATAATATTTTTTTTAGTTCTAAACCATTTGCTCAAAATTAGGTTTTAGTGACAGAAACGAATCTCTGTAAATCCGACTCCACGCAGTCTTGTCTGCTCTACCCCTAGAGTGTAATTTAAAATCGCGTAGGCGCGAAGGGGCGAGGCGGCCCGCGAGTTGAGGAGCAGGTGGTTGTAACACTCGCCGCCGCGGCTGAGGCTGGCCGGCGAAGACGGCCAGCAAGCCGAAGCTGCGGTGGTGAGCGTTAAACCCATCTGCGACGATAAACTCGCGAGGGACCGCCGGAGCCTCGCAGCGCCGGAGCCGTGACAGAAACCATGCCTGCTGCATGTTGCATGCTTGCATGCTGCATGCTTGCTTGCTTGCATGCTGCATGCTTACAAAAACCACATGTTCACAATCAACTGCTTTATTGAGTACATGTATAATAGAAGAAGTTCATAGCAAAAGCGTTGTTGTTCTAAGAATATTATTATTTTAAATAAACATTATGTAATTTGAATTTAGGACTTATAACTTTTATTGAAAACGGTTTTATGTCTTTTGTATATTATTGATTTTAGTATTTATGACAAACGGATTTAGGACATATTATATTTAGGGATTTCAATTTTATGGCATGTGATATTATGTGATACTAAGTTCGGGTGAGTTATCATTCGGACAAATGATGATTAGGACAAAAACTGTTATGGCACTTTAAATTATGGATAAAAAAGTTAGGTGACCCAATAGAGAACCCTACTAAACCCGTCGACTTAGCAAATTGCGCAGTGGTGATCTGTCGCGATCGGCATGCGTTTTCGCTGGCCTCCACCTAGGGTTATCTACCATTTCGAAATTTTCAGTCCTGCCAATAAGACAGACCATAAAAAAAATTAAAAAAGTTGGGCATTTTATTTATGAAGTAGGCGTGACGAGCTTGATACCTACAGGCAAGATTGGTCCACACTACCTCAAAATAGAGAGGAATGGAAAAGAAGAAAGGTAGGCCTTTGCCCTGCAGTGGGACGAAGTAGGCTGAAAATAAAACATATATTTTAAATATATTATGTTTTCGATATGCATTTCTACTCTTTTTATAAAAAAAATATCTGTTTTAGTCGAAAAATTACAAGATTGGGCGTAGTCTGGACAGGTTCATAAAGCCAGTCATATCCGGACAAATCAGAACGAATGGAAACCCTACTTCCACCGGACACCCGCCGCGCATTATTCAAAAACAAAACCCATTTTTACTGCACTTTTTACGAAGCCACACACTTCCTTTTGTAACTAATGTATGCTCCACAAAAAAATACACTATTGAAGTTTGTCGACTTGGATTGCATAAATTCTGAGCAAAACCTCGGGGAAAAAATGGCCGACTCCACGGGCCCAGCCGAGCGAGCAGAAAGTAATAAACCGCTGTATAGAAACCCAGAAGTAGTGTTAACAACTTCATTGAGGCGAAAACCAGGAAATTGATAGCCGAAGACTAGTTACATACTTAATGATGACCTAATCAGAAAGATTAAGAATTAATCTAATGATTCCGAAATAATATTATTATTTTATAATATTTGGCTCGTCGACAAAAGGCAACGAAATTCTTTGTAACATTTTTGCAATTTTAGGTCAGGTTGCGTGTTGATCTGCTGAGGAGATTATGGAGCATAGAATTGTGTTCCCGCACCTCAGCCAGGAGTGACGAGGAGGAACACCATGTGGTTTTGGTTTTTAGGAGTCTGACAGACACTTCTCCAGCCTCACGGCGGGGGACACCTGTAGAGGATATCCACATGTAAAAAATGAGGTTGTTTGTTAATAAAAACACCCCGATTATACATAATCGTTGAAATCTTTAATATAACTGTCTACGCTGAAATTATTCTTACGAATGCCTAAATCATGATCGCAGTGTATCTTAGCGCGTCCTTCTTCTCCATCGTCCTTCACACAAATAAAGAAGAAATAATTCAAATTCACTTCAATTCAGTCTATTCCAAAAAACTATCAAAAACGGAAACCACTGGAAGATACACAAAAACATTCCGCTATATTCTTCCAAAGTGATGAATAAAACATTTTGCCAAAAACGTACGACGTTCGAGCGCATACCGTTTTCGGCGCACTCCGACCGATCATTTATCATTACTCCTGTACCTACATATGAATGCATGTATATCCATGTACTTATGTATTATGTATGTACTACTTCCGTGATTCGGAACTGACAGGCTGTCAGATTAGAGGTCTGTGAACATTAATGATATAAGAATTGCGGTTAAACCTCTTGACGTTTAAAATTTAAAGTAATTATTGACAAATTCAATGAAAATAGAAGGTTTTAATTGGTTGTTGGGTTTTATTAGAGCTTTAATTAATTTGTTATATTAATGAAGCGTCCACTTTAAAAAGCAAATAGCTTGTTTTAGAAGCTGACAAACAGTCTTACCAAGGGATATCTTGTTTTTCAGTATCTGGGTTTTGGACGTCAGATAGGTCGTGGCTCCATGTAAAATACTAGTTTTCGGCTGCATCTTATAAGACTGCTTCGACCTTAATATATTGGAAAAAAATCTACGATTGATTATGAGTTTGTTTTATTTTAGAAAATTAAGGCACAGACCTTTTTTTGGATCCTACGTTTTGTTGTGAGGAAGCCCAAATACACGTAGGTAGGCCCATAATTCCATCACATGTCAATAAGAAGTGAGTGTAAATATGACTAAAGAAGGTAGCATTAAATATATATCATTTAATTCGCTTGTACAAGCGCGTTTTAATAACAGATGGTAATTTTATGCGCGCTCAATTTCGGTTGGGTGGTCGGCAGGTCGGAAATGAAAGAGAACGACATGTCAACATAGGGTTTGTTTTCCGACTGCATATATTATAGGCCAGAGTAAATGCTTGTTAATTATTTTATATATTTTATTTTCAGTTGAAGGATGAGGAGGATCTTTATACAAGGTGTTGTTTTGCATTCTAGTCAAAATTCAAGAGGTTGTCACAAAATACATAAGTAATCAATTAAAATTACGGTACCTAGTTAATTATTAGTAAACGCTGATTTTTTTGGTTGTTTCAGTTTGTCAGTATTTCAGAATAACCTCCATAACGTGGTTTAGGGAATAAGAAATTATTTAATAAACCTTTGAGATTGTTTGTACGTATGAAATCGCGGTTATAAGGCGAGAATCAGACGGCCTGCGTTTAAAACACGGGTGGTTCACACTTACCGACTTCCGTAAATAAGAAAAAAAAAAAACATACCCATTTTATTATTGATTCGGGACGAGAATCATTAGCATAGTTACCTCCTTGAATTTGACGATGATGCAAAACGACACCTTGTATATTGCTTCCATGCCCTTCATCGTAAGTAATTGTAACAGGTTGCAATAAAAAGTTCATTAAAGCCAGTTGACCATGTTTAAGTCCCATGTAATAGGGGGAGAGCCTATTGCCATCAACCGGGCACAAATTCAGACCACGTGGCTGCTACTGAGAAATTCCTAATGGAAAAACCCGACAACATTTCGCCCGACTTGGGAATCGAACCAAGGCCCCCTATTCACAAACGCTCGGATTCAATTTCGATTCGATAAGTCGCATGTCTATCTAGTTTTGGCATTACGAAAGCGAGCGAGAGAGACATACGACTTTCCGAATCGAAATCGAATCCGACCGTTTGTGAATACGGGGGCAGGACTTGATGCCACTATCGAGCCAGTCATCTGGCGAAATGTGGGTGTAATAATAAACCTCTACATAAGCTCTTCGGGGATTAAAGTCGTGATGATGTTAAGTTCATTAAAGGTCTTCGCACTTTCGAAGTAAGGAAGGGACAAGATGACAAGCAAGTCGGAACTCCCAAAACAACGCGCGTAAAGATAGCACATACTCCTGTTGTGTTAAAAGTATAAACTTACGTTTATCGCGTCTTGAAGTACCATGAAAATACAGTGGGAATTTTACGAGCAGCTCTTAAACTCTTAACCTTTAGGTTTCAACAGCTTACTACCAGATGTCAAAAACACAATGGATCTCCATAAAAAAAACTCTTCAATTTTCGAGTGACGCAATAAAAGCACTTACAGAAAGGGTCTCAAGCGATGAAAGCGACAGTAATTTCTTAACATCGTTATTGTTCCCTCTAAAAAGCCATGGAGTCCCCGATAGTACTAGATATGCTAATTTGTAAGTTTACCTTATAAATGAAGCGTTCAAAGGAAGTCTTTAAGTAAATTAGTGGGTAAACATTTGCGCAACATACGAACTTTCGCCACCCTGAAAGTCGTTATGGAGCATCATGGTTTCCCATTACGGAATAAATAGACACTCAACATGAAACTCCCGATGACGCATCATGCTATTTTCATCCTCATTCAGATAACAGATTACGCAAAAGGTTAAAACGACTTGATCGTTATCAATTAACACCAACGTCTAGGGTTTGTACTGTTGTAAATAAACGGGCAGAGATTGAAACTGCACTTTACCAGGAGAACAAAAGATTAATGTACCTTTCCTTTTGTTTTCCATATTGGTTATCTGGTCAAATCACTCTTTAAATGTCTTTTGAGGAGCCTTTGTTATTTTCAGATTCTTTGGTTTTTGTAACATTCTATCTGATTTCAATTTAGGGCATGTCATATCAGAATTTGCACCATCATTCTCTTGTTCTTAATCGGCGCAGCATCCATGTCTTACTTCTCTATTAGTCGTTATCTCTTCAACTCAGTAGTCAACTCTTTTCTAGCCACCACCACACAATCCACAATCTTCCTGACACCTAATTAAGACAGATTACCTTTAACACGATCCCAAGCTAGATATCGAACCGTTTTCTGTAACGAGGCCATGCGCAAACACAGCAAATGCTAGTCAATCATAAAGTTTAATTGCGAGCGCTTTCCCTGCCCTTATGTGGTGCATCGCGTGATGTCGCTCCTATTAAGGACTGACGATTTGCCGCCTGTCACCTTCCTCGACTAAGAAATGTTGTATTTCCCATAGCATACGTTTACGGGGACAAATTTTTAAGAGTAATTTAGAGCTAAGTGCTTTTTAATCCGTTTTTGATCTGGTATGTCCTCTTGCGTCACTTTTAAACGAATAGACAACTTAAACTCGCTCAGATTTATACTGGTTTTCTTGTTGAACTCTTATCATATTTAATTACTTATTGTTTCTTACTCAAGTTTTCTTTTTGTCTTTACTTTTTTCAAATTCTTTCTTAAAATTCTTTCTCTTTATTTTCCTAAGCACTATCTACGTCTAGGTCAATCATCTTTCTTATTATACAATTCTTAAAATTTGCAGTTTCATGCTCGTTTCTACTTGACACCTGCATATTTAGAACACCGTTCTAAATACCATAACCTGCTCTTGATTCCTACGCCTTTTGGTAACAATAAACCTCACCATTTGTTAACATTATTTCCCAATAAGAATCAATCGACGATTCGTTTGAACGAACATTAGAATATAGACGAAGTAAGGTTTTACGAAACATTTGGTAACATGGTAACAGACACAAAGGTCAGGACAGTGAAATCTAACCCAAATCCAACAATGGGGAATGGCTGCCATGTATACTGTAAAGTGCAATAGAAACGCAATCAGAATGTACTCGTAAGTTTGGGCGAAAATAAGATAATACTAATAGAGCAACATAATGTATACATATAATTTAGGTTCTTAACTACTTTCGTCGTCCAGTAATAATTTCGCACACCAACATAATATTAAGGGTCTGACGCGACCTCCTTTAATAAGGACGTGGAAAAAATATCAAAAACTAGTTTGTTTATGGCCATTGTCCATTGCCCTGCTAACAGAGATAATAAACTTTTTTTTTTGCTCATTACGCGCCAACAATGGCCGAAGTAAATGGTCAGCAGTGCGCAGGCGCAATCTGCGAACCTCGCTTTATATTGTTACTGCCCTATAATCTCATGGTTTTAACGCGAATTTTATTTTTAGTACTGTTCTATAACGCTTTATGTAGACTTTAGGACTTGTAAAGTAATTCTGTCGCGTTTTTATAGGTACTTACATTACAGGGGATCGCACTTGGGGTCCGTTTTATATTGGCGGCAATTTCTGTTGAGGTGCTAATTGACCGACGTAGATGGTTAGATTATTTCTAACTAATTCTAAGGCAAAAATGCGGGTTAAGTTTTTTTTTTTTAAATATACATTCTAAAATAAACCTTTGGATACTAATTAGTTGTTACAACAGGTTAAATATTTAAAAACTCTTCTTAGGAAGATTCGCGGGATCTCGAAAGATATAAGTGGGGCCTTTGACCAGGAGTGGGACCAGAGCTGCCAAAAAATATCTTCTTAGCGTGCCGGTGTCAACAAATAACTGAAATAAACATACACCAAAAAAAACAAACACATACATTTCATTTCCCATTTTCTAAACAAGCGCAATCCTACAGGCCATTTGTACAGATAACGCATTTCTCTTTGTCCCTCAGAATATCAGGGAAGTGTTAATTTCTCTGGGATTACGATCTGGGGCCCGCTGAGTGACTTATCTACAACAACACAGAACACAATGAACTGTCTCGCTAGTTTTATTTTCGCTTTTATGTTCGCGGTACTTTCGACGCCATTTTGTTTGTTTTGTGTGGGTACACAAAATGGCAACGGTTTGGGAACTTTTGGCCGAGTTCTTGTCGATCGCAAATCGATAGTGGTTCTTTCATTCACTTAAAAACCTTTTCTGACAAAATCAATAGTGATTAAATGGATATTGTAGATTTGGAAGCATGTAAAGAATAAAAACTTTCCCAACTTTCAAGAATCCCAACCATGGAAGTAAAAACATTATTTGCTGATAATGTCGTGGAAGTTTCCTGTAGTGATTTAATAATTTGCGTCATGATTTTATGAAATATCAGATATCTCGAATTAATTTCTACGCTTTATCTCAGCCACCGAGTAGAAAACCAAATATCATAAATAACTTAGTCTCTTCGGTCTACTATTCCGTTGTTCTTCGTTATCAAGCGACGGACAGTCGACAAATCATACAAGCACCATGAGAGACCAATAAATCGTTCGACATTCGTACAGGGGTGCTATTCGTCTCGCCGCGGGCTCGACAAATCCTCGGGCCATTCGCAAGTACGGGATAAATCACGAGATATCGTCCTTAGTCGTGACAAACGACGGAAGACACTTTGTTCTTTTGGAAGCGAAAAGTGTACTGTGCTTTGTGGAGAAGGCAAGAGTCCACCCTACTTAGTATCGAAAATCATTAAGGTTTTGAGGGTATACCTCAAAACCTTAATGATTTTAGAGATACACCAGGTTTGAAAAGCAGCGTTAAGAATTGATGCCTGATGTATGCAGGTATTGAAGGCCAACCATACTAAGGTAAATTTATCCCACGTTCAGAATTTCGATATGATAGGAATGTAACCAAGACATGGGATCCCTCATGTCACAGTGTTTCTCTATACTGACCCGATTAAACATCAAGCATGTAATAAAAATCGAAATCTGAAACACTCTGTTGGTCAAAAGTTGCTCTTTCTTTCACAAAGGTTAGCTTATGATAACAACAAAGAAGGGACATTGTTTTTGTTCGTTCAGTTCCTTAAAAATCTGAATTTTATTCCCCCCACTTTTGCCTTCCTCACAATTCACAAGTACGGGCATTATGTAAATGAAAACTTATCTGTCTGAGGGAAATAAAAAACGAGATATAGGGTCCTCTTTGTGAATAATGGCGACGCGGCAGATTTGAATCTGTTGTTTTACTTACATTAAGATCTCACTGAGTTATTTTCAAGCAAACGTGAAGTTCTTTAGTTACTCTACTTTTATGAGCATATGATAAAATAATTGTGGCTGGTATGAGAGTAGAAGAAGACCAAAGAAAGGATGGATGGACTGTGTGCAGGATGTTATGGCAAGAAAGGAGGTGTCTGATGAGATGTAGTAGTGGAAAAGTATGGAAAAAGAAGACAAGAAGCGCCAACCCCAATTGAATTTAGATTGGGTAAAGAGAATGGAAAGGTGACGATGGACACTAGGAAGTGGCGAAGGGCGGGCGTTTTGGGGGACTGTCTTTTGTAATTCTGACGTTCAAAAAGTGCTGATTATCAGCCTAATTTGAATAAATGACTTTTGATTTTGTTTTTTTTTTTTGATTTTGATGATGATAAAAACATGATTCATTTTTCAGCAGATACGAAAACATGCAACTCTTGTTTCATGCGTTTGATAAGACTTTTTAGGTTTACGTTAACTATGTGGAATTAGTTACTAATTCCATAACGTTGTATTTAGTTTCAACATTATTAATACCAATGCTCGCATTTCTCCAAAAGGGTAAAAACCATAAGTGTCATGTCTGACTTTCATAGCCCGTTCTCACTCTGAACCAATGAAAGCTTATGTAAATGACTCGAGACCCACAATCATCTATTGTTTTTCGCCACCGAAGCTGCACTCGCGCAGCTTCTGCGACAATTATTAATATTGCTTTCTTCATGCCTGCGCCTACACTGTCACTTTGGTGAGAAATAAACAATTCTCTTTGGAAATAAAGGACAAAATGCCAGTCGACAAGAAAATTGTTACTACATTTTTCGTGGAGTTGCTGATTGCATACAAGATCTAAGTAGTATGTATAAACAAAGTTGAAAATATACACGGAAATCGCTCTTCCTGTAATGAAAAAAAAAGGCGCTGCAATATTTGAACTGTTAAATTACCTCTTTATGGCTCTGTACTTATCTTGTGTTTGGCATCGGCAGAACTAACACGTCATCAAATTTCGTGGGATACCAACAAACCTTTAAAGATTTTCAAACTGTACAGTGTTTGATTTATTGTTCCGTTTTAATTTCATGTCGCTTACGCCTTTCTTTCGAGAATGTGGCTTTCTTAGTAATAAACGGACTACGAAAAGGAATGCTTTTGTAAAAAGTAAGACGAGACGGTTGTCAAGTGAGATGTCTGGTGAGCTTTAAAGATATACTAGCTGTGCCCCGCGGTTTCACGTGTCGCTTATGACTTTTTTCGTTTTGCTGGGTTCCTAAGGTTCGTAACGTAATGTTAATTGCTTCTCAAGAATTGAGCTTTCAAATGTAACAAGATTTTTTGTTACTTCCAGAGATTGGTGGCCTCAAAAAAAAACCAATCAAACTCTTTAAAAGACGAGGCAGTTGTTAACCTTACATGCCTGGTACAGTCAGACAGACAGACAGAGCTTTATGGATATATAACGGTTTTTTTTGTGTCTGGCCTCTAGTGTTTTATTTATACGTATTATTATATTATTACGTACGTCTGGAGTAGATACGTACTAACTGTAATATAAAATTTCTGCGTAATTTTTATTACTTGCTTTGAGTATTGTAAACCTGCTTTTTAATTTTGCCAACAGTGATTAACTACGAAGACATATTTTTTAATTTCTATTTAATAAAAGGAAAACATGTTGCTAACTTGACCTCTTTAATACCAGTCGGAACCGAATTAAAAAAGAGATCGTTGCAATCCTGGATCAAGAAAGAGATAATCAGTTACACCACTAGTGCCAGTTACTCATAAGTATATAGACATACACACATCATCACACGCATTTACAGACACCCACACTCACGCACACAGGCACACACCATACCCTTTAATGTAAATTAATTCGAGTCACTCTTTGCTTAGTATTTTAATATTTTTCTGTGTACTTCGTAATTGGCGTAATGTTTAGTGTATTGATTTTTATTTTTATGTACTGTCAGCTGTGAAGCTACCTTTCATAAAATAAATAAACAGAAAATAAAAAGCAATAATTATAAGCAGTGGCCTCTTTTGGGTCTTCTTCTCCCATACTTTTCTATTACTAGTCATCTGATCAGACACCTCCTTTCTTGCCATATCCTCCTTCAAACGGTCCTTCCGTCGTTTCTTTGATCTTCCTCTACTCTTATACCCATCCACGTTAATATCTCAATCCCTTTTGACTTTGGCTTGCTAAGTTACAACATCTAGCTTAAACATAACTTTACTGCAGCTTAGTCAAAAATTATCTTTCTTTACATTTGAAGAACAACCAACTTACCCTAATAATACGGTAATACGATACCCCTTTATCGTATTACCCAGTTTTAGACGGGATTGTGGAGGCTAGATAGGCAGTCGCTCTATGTAAAATATTGGTACACAGCTGCATCCAGTTAGACTGAAAGCCGACTCCAACATAGTTTGGGAAAAGGCTAGGCAGATGATGATGAAAAGAAAGTCATCATCATCTGCTTAGCCTTTCCCTTTTCCGGTTAGACTGGAAGCCGATCCCAATATATTTATGTTGGGGTCGGCTTCCAGTATTTTACATGAAGCGACTGCCTATCTGACCTCCACAATCCAGTAACTGGATAATACGATACCCCTTGGTAAGACTGGATGCCAGACTTTTGGCTTTTGACTATTCGTAACGACTGTCAAAAATCTACAAATGACAGCCGGGAACAACGGCTTAACGTGCTTTCTGAGGCACGGAGGAAACTCGGTATGTAACTATGGTCACCCATCCACGGACCAACCTCAGCAAGCACGGCTTAATCTGCGTGCGGCTGTTATTATTTAGCCACGAGCTCCTGATGAGATGATGACATTATTTTAATACCGTAAAATTACCGTAACTTACAACTATCGTGACGTAGTCAAGATGCAACCGTCAGTACTAAACAGCACTAACTCGTGTTTTAGATAACATTGGAAAATAGCGTCACGTAATGTATTACGCCCAACAAGTCGGAAACAAAAACATCGTCCGACTTATAATGGAGTTTTTTGTATCTCTACTTGTTTATGTAAGTGTTCAAGGAGAAATATTTCACGCAGAAATGGCTTCTATTAGAAACTAATGTGCGCATTGCGTGTTAAAGTAGTTTGTGTTGTTTGTAGTTGCGATATTTGTTAGGTTTAATCAGTTTTGTGGTACTAAACATACATAAAAAGACATACATTACAAGACATTGAACGACTTGCAATTCAAATGGCTATTTGTTTTAAGTTGGTCTAGTTAGCTTCACCTGTAACTATGTAAAAAATAAACCGGTCAAGTGCGAGTCGTACTCGCGCACGAAGGGTTCCGTACTATTATTTATAAAAACGAGCAAAAAAAATCACTTTTTTGTATCAGAGCCCCTTTAAATATTAATTTTATTCTGTTCTTAGATTTGCTGTTATAGCGGCAACAGAAAGACATAATCTGTAGAAATTTCAACTGGCTATCTATCACGGTTCATGAGATACAGCCTGGTGACAGACGGACGGACGGACAGACCGCCAAGTGTCAGTAATTTCACTCACTTCCCGGTTTCTTATTGAGCTGAATTTTTGCATACATGTTAAGTAAAACAAAGCAGCCGAGTCTGACCTTATATTTAATAAAATGGGGAAGCTGCGAATTATTACCGACCAATCCCAGTGCATACTCTCCTAAAGTTGCTCCATAAAACAAACAAACAACGTTCCTCGGTTAATAAAACCGAGGCTCTGACGCATCTATTCAGAATTTATTGACAATGAGCTTCTTGGCACGAGGCTCTTTTAAGATCGAGGCATCAAAGTTTTTCACTTTTGAAAGTATTCGCAATTGCGATCTTTACAAAAAGATACAACATGAACAACATCTGCCTAGCCTTTCCCCAAGTCTGTTGGGGTCGGCTTTACCGTTTGTTGTCAGGCTTTCGGACCCTTGACTGCAACTGTCGAAGATCTACACATGTGAGACTATTATTATTTAGGTATGAGCCCCAAAAATACAGATACAACAATTACATAACAAACATTATGGATATAGAAGATACGGGCAAAATAATAGAGAATCAAAACAAAACACAGTCGAGCAAAACTGCTCACAAATACCAGCAACAGTATTGGTACGTTAATTTTAATTATGTAATTCCCTGCCAACATAAAACCATAGACAGTAATTTTAATTAAGAAAGTTTGAACAATGAACGCTGTCCCTAAACTTTTCTCAAGACTTCCGAACCGATGGCGTGACCCCGTACCGAGGACGAAATTCGAAAGTAACAGAAGACAATACACCTTAAAACTGATACCATCGGCACATTTAATTAACGTAGCGGACACACGGACGCGAAGCCTGATAAGCAACGTATTGTTGGACACAGGCTGATGGTGGACTACAGATATCTTGTAACTGATCTTGGAGGTGCTTAAATTGGGGATTTTATAATGATATAAAAATGTCTGGTGTGCCCCCAATACTGCTGATTATTAAGTCGATCAAGTTAGCCAAAATAATACTGCAACACTTCAAGCTTTTTAAATATTGATGGACGCATCTTTTGACGAAGAAATTTATCTCGAAAGAGCTAGTAACTGCAGTCGATTATCCTTTGAAAGGGCCATACAATTTGGCAATAACTGTCACTTTGTCCAGGGCTTCCAGTCTTAAATCGAAATGCCATCAAGCTGGGATATCCATTAAAGAGCTCATCATCTGCCTAGCCTTTTCCCAACTATACGGCTTCAAGTCTTATCGTATACAGCTTAAAACCAGTATTTTACATCAAGCGACTGCCTATCTGACCTCCATTACCTAGTTTGTACTGAGTAATACCATATCCCTTGGTAAGATTGGTTATCAGACTTCCAGAGTTCGTCAAACTTTCCGTCCGTAAATCTCGTCCGTTACCAATATACGTTGATAAATTGAAAAAGGTACAAGCGCGGATATTAATTATAGCTCCTCGTACTCCGTCCGATCGTTATGGAATCGTTACCGGCTCAGAGATAATAAGCCCTGATTTATTGGCATGTCGCAGATCGCCCCTTTTCCGGGTGCCTCGAGGAAGATGACGCACACTCCTCAAAGATTACGTAAACACTCCGAGATAAATTACGGTTATAGTTTGTCAAAGATTTTCTTTGGTTGGCTGTTATGAAAATGGTTGTGCGTGTGAAGGAAAAGTTGGTGTGAATGAAATAATCGTGAGAAGAAACCTGGAATAAATACTGGACAGTAATGAAGGAGTCTTGATGTAAAACCTTTTTGTATTTGGGACAAGCCTGCCACACTAATTCCAAACAACTGCAACCTCCTGAAAGCCAGAATCAACAGTTGCGACCACCAGAAAAAAGCCGAGACAATGAAGTTCGACGAAGTCCCAGAGAAACAATTTAACTGTCTTGGATCCCGCAACGAAATTAATCAGAAAAGAACAGCGGAAGAGGAGGAGGAGGAAGAGTTTCTAAAGAAAACTCTTATTCCAGTTTTGTTGGAGCTCCGTTAATTGCAAAGAATAATTTAGGACTAATAAAATTTACAAAGGCAGCTCGTTTGTCTGGAATGCAAGTAAGATCATAATACTGTCTACTGGTTCTACTGATGTAGATTTCCTCACTTCACTCTTACAAAACCCTTTAGTAGTAATGCAGCTTCCTATTCGGAGACCACATGGGGGAAATAATAAGATATAATTGGCAATACTGACAATAGTGTTGCCATATGGATCGTTAGTAGCGATTTAAACCAGTTCGGTCTCGGCACCTGTTACGTATTATATAACGATGTTTATCTCGATATATATCGGACACACGATTACAATCGATTGTTTCCGAGTATGGTTGGCAGAGTGTACAAGATTAGCGGGGTGACCAAATATGCTTTTTGTATCAGATCAAAACCCTTTTTGTGAGCTAGCACTGTCATCATTATGTACGTAATATTTTAGGCTTTCTTGCTATTTGAGGAGAGCTCAAATGCTCATGTTTTGTTGAGGGTATTCTTAGAAGATTCACAAGTATCTACATTATATCATATCATCTGACCTGTTATATAAAATTGAAGCAGTCTTTTTGTGCACTGGATCGAAATAACTAGGAGTGGATATGGAGCCTAAAAGGGCTTTGCCTCGCAGTGAGATGATGCAGGCTAATAGTATCCAACGATGATATTAGCATGTTCTGCTAAGACGATCATCAACTTAATAATACCTACGTTGAGCAAATGAGATAATTTACTTTAGTTTAGATTAGTTTAGTGGCAGATAAACGATACAGACTAACTGATGACATGATCATGACTTTTAGAATGTAAAGATCGTCATCTTTTGCCAACCCTACCCTGAACTGATATGTATAGACAGGGGGCGTACCCACTGGACAGCAGCTTACATGCCATTGTTGTACCCACAAGTCTTAAATATCACTTGCTGCTTTCCCTTCTAGTGATTCATGTGCAACTAATACCATATAAGCGATATGTTGCGATAAGTCTCTGGCTTCTGTTCACTTTCGATAGTTCTAGATATCGATAGGACGATGTATTCTGAAATTGACTCCGTGATATCGGCCCCTAAACTTGCGAGTGGTTTAAAACCCAAGCATAGAAAAATTCATGACCACTACTCTAAAAAAGGGTGCTGAAAATCATTGTGATGTAACCGACATATTATCCTAGAACCAAAAAATCGACGTAATGCGGTATCTGACGAACCCTACTGGGTCTGACTGGTGGATTATAGAAGTTTCATAACACAACAAACGTAAGACACTCTCCATGTGGTGACCCAAACCATGATACTGAACAACTTTAGTTCAATGACTTTTTGCTTAGTTTTACTAAACATGTTGTTCATTAATTAATTCATTATTGTTGTTTCAGCCTGCGGTGATCGCGTCAATTTTTTACAGAGAGTTTTTTTTGAGATCTCGCAGATCAAAACGTTGTAATTTTTCTTGGTCCGAGACACCGAACGGTGGTCTTACGTTTATTATGTTATCCTTGTAGATCTCTTTCTTTCATAGAGAGGAGGCCCCAGGGGGAGGACACTGTCATACTTGACATAGGCGTCCAATTTTACACAAAGATACTAGCACCATCTCTTACCAAATCCGCATAAACTTGAGATTTAGTACATTAAAATGACATAGATGGTGCTTACGCCAATTATCGCCAGTGTGATTAAATACCTTTTTGATTTGAATGAAAATTGAGTTAAAAATAATGAATTTAAACTCTTAACAAGATTAAACCATTTATTTATTTTAAAAGCATTTTGTAATTGCGTTTTTTTTTTTTAGGTTTTGCAACAATATCATACAGATTGTTTACAAAATGGCGACTATCGGCGTGTGCGCATGCTTGTAGATATCTCCCATTTTGTGTAATTTATGTGGTTTCTCGGTTCTGTCTTCTTTTACACTCAACTCGACCGCACTTTCTGGAGCTTTAGATGCACAAAGTGCGGTTGAGTTGAGTGTAAAAAAGAAATAAAAACAAAAACCCATAGAAAACCTATTCAATAACAAAGATATAGATATAAGTATATGTACGCACCTATAGCTATTGGGATTAGTTCAACGGATTTAGTATCAGGTGGCGACACCGTTCAATGTAGGTGTCAAAAATTCGCTTGAGTGGGCTCTCTATTCCATCTATATTACTATACTCTTTGGGAGGCCCATACATATCCCAACAGTGCACAGTGGGAACATTACCTATAGGCCGAGTATGCTATGTGCAAAAAAATCCATACAAAGTAATATGTTTCAATAAATGTCTAACTTCCGTCCACGTTCGATAGTTCTAGATACCGATAGAACGATGTATTCGATTCGCTACTATCGATTCCGCGGTGATTTATTATAGCAGTTCTCCTAACATGGTATTTATGTTGTAATTGAAATGAGATATCAATATCGCAAGAATGTGGAGGCCCTAAGGCTACTGTGTGATATTATAATGGCTGGTTTAGAAATGTTTTGGTTAGAACACAAAATATATTCCGATGCTTTTGAACTAACACGGCACGAATGTCGCACAACAAAAACTTTTATATTTTTTGAATGGCCTTTTTCATTTCAACCAAGTAGTCTGCTTAACCGAACCATCTGTGGGTGCCTTGACTGTAAGGCCTCTAGCCAGAGCAAGCAACAAAACAACTGTTTTGTTTTCAAGTATTCTAGTATGCTTTTTACAGTTTGTTGTTACCGTCTGCTGTGTCTGTTCAGTACAGTAAACCCAGTGACATTATTTCAGCCATAACGAAAATGGGAAAGCGTCTTAGATTTATATGAATATCTTCGACAGCATTTGTCGCACACACACTTATGTCAGTTTTCAGTATTGTTGAAAGGAGACCGGCGAGACTACATGTATTTTGGGACCCACTCTTAGAGGTAGCGTTCATCATAACAACTTATACGTAGTTGTAAAACGACTAAAGACTATCAGAAAAGTAAATGGAAAGTAAGACGGAAAAGTTGGGAGAAAAGAGATATACGTCTATTCACAAGATAACCTAAAAATCTTACGATTAAGGTTTTTAACAGTGGAATGACTCCGTAATTAAGATGAATCAAAATATAATAATATTTAAGACGACTCATAAAAGAAGATTCGAATAAACTACTGTATTTCCCTCGCAGTAGTTAGTTCTGACTTTACGTGTTTTGCTTCTCGTCATAAGCCAAAACCAGAATTTTTACTTCATTGCCTGTACCTAATTGATGAATCATAAAACTGCTAGACTGCAGCTAGATACTAAACTGATTACCAATCCTGTAATTAGTTCAATTACTATTAAAACTATGTCGTTACGATTTTGATCCATAAGCGAATTATAGTCAAGTAAAACGATTCTTATTACGCTGAGAGTAGATAATATTGTTTTACATAAATTATAACAGCCAGAGCTGACTAGCTATGCACAGCTATTGAAAAGCAGGATTTGTTGAATAAAAAAACGATGAGTAATAAATCTTATTTTTTGGTATTTTTACATAGTTTTTATTTTATGCAACACAGACGTTACGATGGCCAAGTTGCTGTCGGGTTTCATTTTCAGGGTCGCAGCTTATCAGCCCCCGACATGAATGACAAAGGTAGTTGTCTCCTGTTATCTGGAATTAATTAATTATGTTAAAATAAATAAATTCACCTTTAGTGTAATAAACATAAAGAGTTCCATGTATAAGTAACAAAAGTGCCTGAATCGCAGAGTGTATCCAAGTCCCCACGAAAACAAAAACAGAAATGTAGTTTGATATGAAAGATAATATTACCTCTGATACCTGTGGAGCGGTATATAAATATTTCAAGACAAAATGCAACAGCCACCCATCTTCCATTTTGATGACTGAAACATCTCAGTAAAACACTACACTACTTCTACTGCTACCTCGGCTAGTCTTTTACTGTATACTGTTTTAGTCCGATAAAGTATTGGGCAACAGTAAGAATGAGCCTAATATAAGATTACAACAGTATGTATTTATGCATATAAAAGCTAAACGAATCATAGTTTGTTGTTCAGATAGATATCCTAAATAAGTTCTTTACTCATGATATAAATACATGTTCTTTTACGAATATACTTACATCACGTGGATACACCCATCTCTGAACTTTTTCAAAGCTCTGAGCACCTTCATCAGAGAGACGACGCCTCCGTAAGAGCGCAAGTCGTAAGAGAAGAAGAAATTAATGCAACGCATGTTTGTGGTTAAAATCAAAGTCCAAATCAAAAGCAATTAGTTGCTTTTGATTTGGACTTTGATTTTTGTCCAATGTCCAGAGAAGAATGCGGTAGTCTAAGACAGGGTGCATTATCTACATTTCAAGATGTAAAGGCCAAGTCGTCGAGAATCTACAAAATCGCAATGATAAACATAAAATCCCAGACAAAAATTCAAACATATCGATGGACTAGATCATCACAGATCTGACAGTGACAGTAGTGACGGGACTCAACGGATCATCATTGATAACGTTCCTTTATTAGAAATACTATAAAATCGCCACAGTACCATTTTTATTAGATGCTTTGGCATTGTTGATTGGCGGTTTAATATCAGGTTTGCATGTTATTTTTTATGAATTTTTGACATAATTGAATGTATAAAAACTAAGAGAAAGATCCATTTGTGGCAATAAACCCATGAACAAAAACACATGTCATTGGATTGGAACGTAATCGGAAAAATGTTGCGTTTTGTAAGTGCACGATTACTTAATTTTAGTAAATTGAATATTATTTATAACTTTAGATTCCCGAGTCCTAAAAAATCATTATTTAAAAAATAAATATCTCATAAAATTGTAGTTATAATTATTTTATATTTACACTGGAACGGAGTTTAGTTAATTTCCAGATTCTTTGGGTCCATTTTCGCCAGCCTCCTTTATTGTAGAAATATACGAATCGCTTTGTAAATACAAAACTACTATAACTTGTCTAGATGGGCTGGCACTGGTTTACTTAATAAGTTGACATGTTACAAGATGCCTTTACAACTTTTGATAAAAAAAAGACATAGGTATATTTATGCCACTTCAAACAATTAACCGCCAACACAATTCACATTGTTAAACTTATCTCCTGTCAAAAAGTACAGGAACCGAATATCGGTTTACAAGGATGCTACATATACGGAGTGTTTTCTTTCTTCTGCCTGTAAAGCGTGGGTGACGTTTAACAGACCGTAAACCACGACAAAGCTGTCGATAATAAATAAATGTTATCGTCAAAAGCACGTGCGATCGCTTCCTAGTATGAGTAATTTACTGGGGGTGGTGATGCACTATCCGATCCGATACTTTCCCGTATCGATACAGTAGGGTGCGGTACTCCGATATTTTTTACCGATACAAACGAATACGATACTCGTATAATGCTTGGACCGGTACGGCAATTAATAGATTGTATCATACCAAAATGTCATATATTCCACGATCAGACAATTTAAAAGCATGCAGAAGAAGGATGCGGAAGGAGTGCAAAATAATTTCTGGAACATTGTTTAGAGGGATTTATAAGTACGAAACGACACTTGCATTTTTTAATCGACCCAAATTATGGATATAATATTCCTAGCAGTGGGTTATTCGGAACTGAAAAAATGATGATGATAAAAGTATCGATACAAATGCAAATATCGCGCATCCCTAGAGAGGAACCGAATTTCACATAAATTCTCCCATATGCGAAACAGTAACATTGTATTAATCGATGTGTATGTAGATTGGAAAGATATGGAGGAGAAAATTAGCATACTGGTAGTTTATCATTTCATTTTGTTTACTCTAGTGGAAGACTGGTGTTGGTAAGGGGAAAATAAATCATGATTTATCTCACGAGAGTCGTGGCATTGAAAAGTAGATCTCAAAGTAGGTTCTTGACTTGAAATTTTGTTTATTAGATCGTTATGCGATGTTCTTAGACAGCCATCTTCAATTCTAGGCCATTTTTTTTTTCAATTTCATTTCTAGACAAAGTTTCAACTTTCATCTTCTATTTGATTCCAATTATGTTTTCATGTCTCCCAATGCTTTTAAGTCTTAAATCGCAGAGATTTCAATCATCTTTAATTCTTTATACTGATAGATCTGAATGTAATCTTACTGAGCGATTATTAAAGGAGTTCAGAGCGTTATAAACAGAACGTTTTAATAATTGAAGCGCCAGAATTGCCAAACATAAATTGGATCTTGTCAAATTAAACAATTTTAGTGGTACATAATAACGCTTTCGTATAATAGTAGCCAAATTAATAGAAGAACATTCGTCAAAAATAAATCAATTTGATTTTAATATAAAAGAGAAAGGATTAGAACTGTTGAAGGCGTTTTAAAAACGAAATAAATTTATGTGTTTAGAAATTCAAATGACAAAACTAGTAATGGTGTTTCCGCAGTGCGAAGTAAAAGATTCTCGTGTTGATAAAATTAATTGGTGAACGAATTTATTTCCGATTAGCTTTCTAGTATAAATAATCTCAGAGTCATCTTCTACCGGTTACGTTCGACGTGTTAATAACTAGTTTTTTAACGGACTTAATTATATAATTTAATTAATATTTTTATAATCTCTCTCATTAATCAACGAACTGTTTTTATTAAGACATGAAGTGTTATTCCAAGGCACCATAGTTTTATAGCAGATCATAAAAATGCCAGTTTCTGTCGGTTTATATAGCCAACACCCATCCTGTTGGATCCCATGGCTAATGGCTATACTTATATGATCTTATTTGTACGGGAAGCTAAACAGGTGTTACATTCACCGTTTTATTGAAGCTTTAAGCCCAACACCTCATTTCTATAAGATAAAGAGCCTCTAAATGGTATTGAATCTATCTAATATACCGTCTAGCACCAGAAATACCATCAGCTTGTTTTTTTTTTCAAATCATTTTCTTTTTTTTTTAATACTTACCACCTTAAAGGTTGTCTGGAAGATATCGCTATAAGCGATAAGGCCGCCGTTTTAACCATAAAATTAGCAGTTTTGTAAACCCGTTACGTTTGATTTTTGGTATACAATAAAGTTTTATTCTATTCTATTCTACCCCACTCTAGGTATTTCTCCTGTATTGTGGGTGCGTGTACAAACATTTAAACTCACTTACACAAACAGCCAGACCCGGAACCTATCTGTAGGCCATGCAAATATTTGTTCCGTGCGGGGATCGACCCCGCGACACGTAGCGCAGCAGTCAATCGCTCAACCACTGCGCCAACCGTGCCGTCCATTAATAACAATACTGACTGTTATCTCCGAAGGGTTCGGCAGAGGTGAACCTAATCGTACCATTGTGCCAGTTATGTTTAAGTCCCATGAACTACTGAGTCTATTGCCATCAACCGGCCATAAATCTAGACTCTGTGGCTACTTAATTGAAAAAATATCAGTTCGCCCGGCCTTGGAGTCGAACCCAGGAGTTCATGCTAAGCGGTTAGGACCTTGCCACCACTCGACCAACTATAATTATAATCGATATAGAATTTATTTTGAGTTGTCATAGTTAGATCGCTTGACGTAACTGCAATAGTTCCGTCAATACGCAAATACTATAGTTAGCTTTTTCAATGGTACCATGAGCTGTGTTGGTGCTTACTACCAAATTCTAAGCAAATGAAGCCCAAACTTGCAGTAGCTGTAGTTTAGTTTACTAAACGGGTACGTAGGATAGATAACTATAGTGACTCATACTGCGCATTTTAGTACCCAACTATCCGCTAGAGGTGCTGTAAAAGTTTTCATATATTTTTTTAACTACAGACGCTAGCGAGTATATATTGTTAAAACTCATGGTAGACGTACTGCAGTCTAGTCCCAGATCTGCATAGAAAATGACCATCAGCTTATGTTATTTTAGTCATAAATAACTTACCGTCCTCTGCGTATACCAGTGAAGGTTTGCTTTGCTTGTTTATTCATTGCCATAATTAAAATAATTAATCGAATTTCGTTTCGTTTGAATACGCAATTAATATATACGAGATATAGATCGAGAGATAAGCGCGAATTAAGGGCCGGTCGTACTTGAAGCGGGTTTGTACCTCGTTCGACGTTCATTCAATATATTTCCTTTGCTAAGAGGTATATGAATAATTTCTGAACCCATTCACTTTTACGATATGTATTTTTTTTTAACATAATTAATACCTATGTGTTTGCTATATGGGTGCTGTTATTGTTTGGTCGGAGAACATTACGCAAACGTATGTTCAGTAAAGATCAAAGATTATTTTCAAGGAAAACCTACATCGTTCCGAGCGCTTTAATAGCTTGTAGAACACCGTTTACCTGTATCAACAACAATTTCATGCTCCTATATTATACAATGTACACAGAAAAGAAAGTGCAGTAACACTGCAATTCTTTGAACAATGTTAAACACTCGGCTGTACTCAGTGACCCGAGATACCCGATACAAGATAGAAAAGCGGCTTTATCGCTTGACAGATAGCTACGATTGTCTGACATGCTATTTCAGCAGCAAAAAGTGACATTAAGCCCGAACAAAAGGAGTGAAAGTGTATTAACAGACGCTGGGGGCAAGATCTTATGACAATGGTCTGATCTGAGCATCAAAGTGATTATGCGTGCGCCCGAACGTGTTATTTTAGCTTCGTCGAAAAAACGCGCGGGAAAATTGACAGTTGTCGCTGTCAAGATGGAGAGTGAGGGCAAAAAGCGCGGTAAAAGTGACGTGCACGTGTGGTAATGTCATAGAAATCACAAGTTTACTTACAAGTGATTTATATTAGAAAATAACAGGTTCAAATAACCAATTGCTAGTAAAGATTATGCTATTAAAATCTTAGTGAAGCAATATTTATTCGCCAAAAAATATTGATTGCGATTTATGAAGACTAATAAGATCTTTAATCAAAAATTTGTAGGCATAAACAATATTAATGAGCGTGTGAACAGATCTGCTCATAATAACATTCTTCTACAGACGATCGGTTGCAAATAACTGTTACTCCATCATGAACTGAGTATTAACCGATATTTTTCGCCGTTACTCTAATCATACACATTGAAATACTAACCACTTTTAGGTGAGGTTATAACAGCCTAGTTAATAGTTTTCTCTTTGGTTTTGTGGTCGCAAGTCGCAACTAACGCATGTGGTTGCGTCTTCCTTTTCTCTGCTTATCGATGGCAAAAAAATCAATTGAATTTGACACGGCGCCAAAATTCCGGACGCAACCCTACATAACCTTATGTAACCTATGAATGACAGTCCTTTTTTTTTTTTTTTTTGCGGATGGGAAATCATCAAATGACTTTTCCCGCTCTGGGCGGAGCGGGAGGGAGTGTCAGACTTGTACTGACTAAAACCCACCCATGTTCCTTCTTCGCCCTTTGTGTTCCAGGGCCGCGGTATCTCTTTCGAACAACCCGCAGCCCTGGCAGGCATCGGCCCTTTCGGACCCCTTCCGGTTTGCTGACATCTCCTTGAGGCGCGCGTGGAACACGTACGCGCCGTCGACACGGCCTGTCGTCATGAGACGGACGGACGGTGAGCTAGCCCATTACTCACCGTCCACAGGCTCGCGCCTACGGTGGCCGGGGGCCACTGGTTGCCCCCCGACGCCCGGGGCGTCTCCCGCGGCGGCTGGGACGTGAGTTCTCTCCCTCTCACGTTCCGCCATCTCCTTCGCTAGCATGACTGCTTCGCAGAAGGAGGCGACGGCATCCCATTCCCTCTCGCTCCGGACCATGGATTGAACCAGGGCCGGACGCGAGAGGTCGCCGCCGCCAATCGCCGCTACGAGGACACGGCGGTGCTCAGCCCAAGCGGGGCAGAGCTCCACGGTGTGCTCCACCGTGTCCTCCGGCCGATCCTCGCAGTGGTAACACCCGGGCGTTTCCTCCCGCCCGATTCGGTGCAGGAACCTCCCGAAACAACCGTGTCCGGTGAGGACCCTTACATTTTGTTTTTTTTTGTCTTCGTTTTAAATGCAAATAGGTTTTCCTACAATAATTACAAGGGACTTAAACAACCCTGACGAAATTATGGTAAATTAAAAACATCTGCCAACCCCTTTTGGAAATGCAGCCGAGTTATGTAACGTCAAAGTGACAGTTCATAAATCGATCGACTGCACTGCGCCAGCGCAAGCATCATAATAAATTAGCATGCAAGGCGCGTGCGCGGTACTCCATAAGCATTCACGGCTCATTTAATAGTAAATGTTTTACGACAAACTGCTCTAAGCCTCGGCTTGTTGACTGCGCTAGTACCTGTACCTTCTAATGATGCATGACGTGCTTCGATTGGTTATTATAAACATTTACGATCATTATTACGTGAAGATATTGTAATGGGTTTAGAATATTATGTTTTACTAGCTTGTGTCCGCGGCTTCGTCCGCGTTGAGTACAGGTTTGTTGGTTCATTTGTACTTACGCGCTAAACATTTCAATTCGTTCAGCCGCGTATACGTGAATAAGAGTACAAACATACTTTCTCATTTGTAATATTAGAAGGATTTATGTTAGGGTTGGTGGAGGAATGTCTCTCAGGACGAGGCTCGCAGATCAAGCGGGCCGGGCGCACTAGTCCGGGGCAGCGTAAATTGCATTAGATCCCGCTGCCCCCCGGCGAAAGTGCGAGGGAAAACCGGTGTGGTTTTAGTCAGTACCAGTCTGACAGACCCCTCCGTTATCCCCAGTTAGCAGGACATTCATTAAGGATTTCAAAATCGAGAAAAATAAAATGATTGAAGAGTTTTAGTTCAAGCGTGTCTTATACTTGCTTGACGTTAGGAAGATTTCAGTAGCAACATGATGTACGGATGGCAAAACACTCGCTCGCTATAAAATAGAATTTAATATCGATATCAGCAAACAGGTGGGCGAACAACACTGCACCTCTTTTACCACAGACACAAATAAAAGCGCGAATTAAATTTTAAATTCAGAACAGGTCCTTCATATTTCAATTTCGATTCGTTTTCTAGTTGTAAGTTGTAATCATTTGTGCAAATCGCTAATAATGGCGGCTAACATAAATCTTTAGCCAATGAATAAACTCGCATACTTTATAAGGGAATATTTATTACTTGGTTACTTGACAAGCGTGACCCACATGTCGCGATCTTACTAACGAACTGTTTAACATTTCGCGGAGGAGACTGTTATAAATTTTACTTCGTACAGAGGTTAAAACGTCGATATCTCTATGTACTTGTATTTATTTAAGTAGCGGACGTTAAGCTGGGCTTATATCGCGGTGATGGTGAAACTGTTTAAAAAACTTAATAAATGATCCTAAAGTGTCATTAAAAAGAACTATTTATTTACATCTGTGGCTGGCTGGTTTGGTCGCGTTTATAGGTCAATCATTTCTGATCGAAAAATCGAAAGTCGCACAGGGGCCACCGACCACGTATTTAGAACATGAGTCTGAACCCTCCAGACAGATTTTTTTCATCGATAAGTATTTTTTTTAAATCTGCAGCTCCCTACAAAAGTGCAATACCCACACGGACAAAATATATGGGACAACTTTTTTTATGATACATTTTCATTTTTATTCTGAACCCCCCCTAATAAAGGGTGGGTTCAGAATTATGAACTTACTGAATATGTGGTACATTTGTGCATCGGTGTCGCTTCCCCAATGTGTAATATCAATTTACTAAACGTTTAACAAACATAAAGTTTCAAGTTACAACCAGTGGCTACTGTCGCAATGTAAACCTGCCTTTAAGGAAAAGTTGTGATCCCATGACTTGTATAAGTCACGTCTTATTTCGAAACTAGTTTTATAGTTTATAGCTAATAATTGTGGGATCATATCAGCAGCCTGACCTTTCTTTTCATGTACAAACGTTATATAATTAAAAACAATTTTCATGCTTATTTATATTTACTATGAGGGTGAATGTGCAAAAGCATAAATATTGAATATCTTGAACACGTTTCTGTCTGTAAAAAAAAGTACCTATATGTAACTGGGCTGTTATTTATAAATTCCTGATAAAAGGTTCCAGCCTTTGTTCCGACCTGGGTTTTTTTTTTTAATATTTCTCTTCTATTCAAATATTTTATAAGTACCAACTTAGGTTAAAATAAGCGGAAAATTAATATAAAGAGAAGATTATGCGCAAAAAGTCTTGTAATCTAAGATAATCAATCGTTATCTATAGGTGATTGCCCACTGACTAACAACGCTGGCGAAAGTAACAGATATTACACGCAATTATTCCGCAAATGCATATTTCCCCTCTATCAAGGGATTGGATTATGAAGAAACTAGCTTACCCGCGCAACTTCGTCTGCGTCACATTTTCCCCGTCTTTAAAACATTTTTCTATAATGCTCCGCTCCTATTAGTCGTAGCTGGATGATACATAGCCTACAGCCTTCCTCGATAAATGGATTATCCAACACTAAAAGTTTTGTTCAATTCGAACCAATAGTTCCCGAGATTAGCGCGTTCAACCAAACAAACTCTTCAGCTTTACATTGATACATTTAATATCCACTCAATAAACATAAAGTTAGACATTATCTATATTATATAGCTGTCCCGCGCAACTTCGTCTGCGTCACAGTTTTTTGCCTGCTCTCTTCCCTCATGCTGCTCGGCTCCTATTGGTCGTAGCGTCATGAAATATAATATAGCCTTTCTCGATATATGGGCTATCTAACACTGAAATATTTTTTCAAATCGGACCAGTAGTTCCTGAGATTAGCGTGTTCAAGCAAACAAACAAAGTCTTCAGCTTATTTTTTTTTTTTTAAACATTGCCCCACGCTAGGAATTTTTCTTTCGTGGGTGCGTTAAATTGACATACACAAACAGCCAGACCCGAAACAACTATCTGTAGGCCATACAAATATTTGTTTCGTGCGGGGATCGAACCCGCGACACGCAGCGCAGCAGTCGATCGCTCAGCCACTGCGCCAACCGTGTCGTCAATTATTAGTATCAGATTATATAGTATAGAAGATACCCTATCAGTACCTAGCAACTATCTTTATATCTTGTCTTACAGTAACTGAATACTGCAGGAGATAATCAGTAATCCTAAACATAGCAAACAACACTGAAAGCGATAATAAACTCCAAACTCCAGCTGGCTTATCCTGGTGTATCGTAAGAAATGAGCAAGAACACACAGTTAAATTGCAATAATAATAAATGGAAAAATGATACAAACTATATTTTCTGATAGGAAATTTAAGTAAGTGCGCGGTAGGGATGTACAATCAGATTCGAAATTTTATTTATTTACAGTATCGATAAACCTCGACTCTAATGAAAACCGATAGATGGTATCACGTAATCAAAAACTCCATGATGACTGGCTGACTGAACAAAAGAAAACATGAGCACCTTAAATATTATATTGATTTAACGGAAATAAAAATATATAAATAGGATCGAATCGAAGCTATTCAACACGTCCCTAGTATCGATTGATGATCGATAAACGCAAGTATCGTGCACCCCTAACGCGGGACATTCGATAAGCTGGATCGCGGAAGGGATTGGCGCGGATAATAATCCTGCAGTCATGCTGTAGCCATCCAATCGGGCACACATTACACGGGCATCAAGCCGAGGCGGGGCGTGGGCGAACCCGCCAAAACCCTATAAATTGACGGTTAACAGAACCTGGGACCCGCCATATTTGAGGCGCGCGCGCATTAAATGCTCAATACGTTGATCGTAAGAAATTGCTCCGAAAATAACTAAGGACAAGGTTCAAAATTCCCTATATTTTACTATTTTAACGGACAAAATGTGGGTGACCATGTAATAGAGGGCCAGACTAATGACATCAATCGGGAATCGGGCACAAGTCCTGACTCCAGGCAGCAACTGAGAAATTCCTGATGGAAAAACCGGAAAAAGCTAGCAGTATCATCACAACGTTAATATTTGGTTAGTAGTTTAATTTCACGGATCATTTGACTTCTAAAGATGTATATATATCGTATTGTCGTGTATTCTATGCCGTTTCTATCAGTTTACAGACAAATATAAATTACAGTGAAATTGTAATAAATTAACCGCAATTAATTCCCGTAATTTCCCTGGTTATAAAGCCATTAAACCAAAACAATGACAAAATAAGCTGTAAAATGGTTGGCCGGCAGCGTGTAGGGAGGGGCAAGAGTCGACAAGATCATGTCGATAATAGTGGCCATTTGGAGGCGACCAAAGGCGACTGCCCTCGTTTGTACCGCGTTAATAATAGGTCTTTACCTATGAAATTGCCGTATTGCAGTACAGACTTTTTCAAACAAAAAAAAGTTTTGATTGGCTATGAGTTCTAAATTCAAATTAATTTTGTTTTAAAAATATGACATTCTATTTACAAAATCAGTCTTTTGTTTATTCATTAGCGTTGTATTTTCATTACATTTCAACATTTTTCCTCATAATGGATACTTTGAAATTTCGTGTAATTATGGAATATGAGTTCCGTCGTGGCACCAACGCGGCACAAACGACCCGTAACATCAACGACGTTTACGGAGAGAACTGTACAAACGAACGCACAACCCGTTATTGGTTTGCTCGGTTTCGTTCTGGGAATTTTGACTTGAAAAATGAACCTCGTGGTCGTCCGGAAACTTTGGTCAACAATGATGAATTAAAGGTGATTGTTGAAGCTGATGAAACTCAATCTACAGCTGAGCTGGCAGCAGCTTTTGATGTTAGCATTAAAACAATATTGGTCCATTTGCGACAGATTGGCAAGATAAAAAAGCTTGATAGATGGGTGCCCCACGAACTTAACGATCGCCAGCGCAACGTACGCGTCGAGACTTGCCTTGCGCTGCTTAACAGGCACAGAAATGAAGGAATTTTGAACCGAATTGTTACGTGCGACGAAAAATGGATTCTTTTTGACAATCGAAAGCGCTCAGCAAGTTGGTTAGATCCTGGTTCGGTACCAAAGCAATGTGCAAAACGAAAAATGACCCCTAGAAAGGTGATGGTCACAGTTTGGTGGTCTAGTGCTGGTGTGATTCATCATAGCTTTTTACAAAACGGCGAGAGCATTACTGCAGATGTGTACATTGAAGAACTGACCACAATGATGGCGAAACTCGCACGTCTGCAACCAGCTTTGGTCAATCGGTCGTCTCCACTGCTACTTCACGACAACGCGCGGCCCCATACTGCACAACAGACCGTCTCTAAGCTGCATGAGTTGGGTTTGGAAGCTCTCCCTCATCCGCCATACTCACCAGATCTTGCGCCTTCCGACTATTACTTTTTCCAAAATTTGGACAACTTTTTAGCGGGAAAAAAATTCAATTCCCGAAAGGCAGTACAAAACGCCTTTGAAGAGTTTGTTGTCTCCCGTCCAGCTGATTTTTTCAAGAAGGGCATCCATAAACTGCCACAGCGTTGGCAAAGATGCATTGATTGCAGGGGTGATTACTTTGAATAAAAGAAATAAACAAGTTCGAAAAAAAAAATACTTTAACTTTTTTCAAACAAAACGGCAATTTCATAGGTAAAGACCTAATATGTTAATACAGACATCCAGTCACGATCTTGCATGCAGTCCACGTACTACTCTTGGTTTACTTACACTGTTTTCGATTCACTTTTGACACATTTATAGCTTTGCTTTATAGTGAAGGAGGCCAATCAACTCATTGAGGATCATCAGTCCTCCTAAATTTAGTTTTATCACTACTGTTATAGTAATTGCGTTCGCGCCAAAATACATTTGTAATGCATCATCAATGTTTACGGGGTTCTTGCGAGTAATTTGTCCCTATTCAAAACGATATTAACCCGATCACACGGGTACACACACACATACAAACCAAATTCTATCTTAAACTATAAAGTTTATAGAAATTAACTCTACACCAGGAAACAAGAACGACACAAATATAAATCTGCATTCTAAAATGTCGCTGTCCCAGTCTCGAAAGATAAAAGGACTCCTAATTGACCACACTGACCCACAGAAAGCTGGAATTGCGATAACCACAAGAGTTGACATACTGTGATAACTAATTTCACTTGCATTTCCAAGAACATTCATCTCTGATGAACTACAAAGGCCTGAAGGACTATTACAGCTTGTAAGAGCAAATTTGATTCAGATTAGACAAGGCGTGTTGCCTTATTAAGTCTCCTTTGCATGTTTATTTTGACAGGCTGCCATTTTGCATCCGTCAGTATGCAAAATGGCCGCCCGCTTACTACTTACTTACAACTCTTATGGCTGTGTTTATGAGTAATTTTCTGTCAGCATTAATGATGGGGATATTAAAATTATAACTTTAAATATGCTTAGAGCAATTCACCATGACAGTTATCTTATTTTACGTTTATAATCTATCCTAGAAATAAAATATTCAACTCTAAGTAGTTAATTCTCAGTAGATCAGCATAAAACAATATTTTTACGACCGATTACGAACAAAAACATCGATGTATCACTAAAGAACTTTTATTCGTTTTAAAAACACACATTACATTTAATTTGAATTCTCATAAACTTTATATTTATAGGGCAATAACAGGCCGATAGTAGAAAACAAACTCGTAATATGGGACGTTATGGGTGTACAACGGCGGGCAACATCCATATTGTTTTCACTTTTATCGATAAAATGCCTCGATATTTTGCCGATACAGATGAATCACTACAAGTATACCAGTAAAGTTATCTGTTGTAAACACAATGCGATATTTTATAAGAAACTTATTGGTTTAATCAGCTTCTTCTAGAGTAGAAAGTGGTCTTTCTAAACCGTCTGGTAGATCGAGAACTTTTATACAGCATGTTAGTTTAAACGAGGGACATATTCAAACCCATAATAGTACATGCTAACATGATACTAATAAAAATATAAACAAAAAAAAACACTGATAAATAACAGACAGAACCATACCAAAATTTTCGCAAATGACACGCAACGTGTATACACCCTTGCGCTAGCGACTTAATACTATCGCAGAACATGTGAGCGGGGCAATGACTCTTAGGTATAATCCATTTTCCCTTCATACTTTAAACTTACCTGGCTTAGGACAGTCCAAAATATCTAGGCACTAAACAAAACATTAAAAATTCTTCTATATACGTTATAGGTTTTTTACATAATTGGGACGAGAATCGAATACTGAATACCCTCCCTCAATATGTCCCTCGTTTAACCTAACATACTGTATAGTGTAATTTAAAAGCTATGACCTTTTTGTTCCATTGAGATGGATGCACTATAATTGAGAAATGTTTTATTGTCATTCTAAATCGGCGGCGTGTCGTAAAGTAGTCTAAAGTCTGAACCATGTAAGAATTGTATTACATTTATTAATGGAAGAGTCCGTAAATTTTACTCCACAAATATGAAGTAAAAGTTAATATTTGGGAGCGTCCTGACTCAAGCTTATTTGCTTAAAAGGAGGCTTTACTAGTTGACTAATAATACAATTTTCATTTGTTTTTAGATATAAAAGCATTGTCAAAATAACATGACCAAAATAGTGGCAGTACAAGCGATACTTTAAAAATCAATTTAAGCACTATTATTGATCGAAGATTTAATCCTAACTAATTTTTGAAAAGGTAATTTTTCTTTCAGGTAGCAACAGTGTACGGGTACGGAGCCTTTTATTTCTTGGCTGAATTAAAAATCAAAATTTTCAGAAGAGCCACTCATTCTAACTTACTGGAAATGCAAAGCGAGTTCAAACTCTAAAATCACTAGCTACATTGCAACTACAAGAAATCTCCCGTGCCTCAATCGCGTCTATTTGCGAACACTCGCTTATCTCGATCTGCCGCGATATCCGCAGATTATCAACCAGTTACATTACTATGGATGTTTCCAAGATAACCGGATAACCGGACCAATACCTGCTTATAACGATTAGATTTCCTTCGCCCATCACTTATGACTGCGTTGGGTACAGAATACATAAAAAGTAGTTAGGGTCAATTCAATACGAATGGAAGCGATTTTTGTTTTAACAAAATTTTTGAAAGCACATGAACTTTACAGATGAGATCTCCATTCCTGTCCAACTTATTTGGAGTCGGCGCAGCATGACTTCTTCTTCCATACTTCTATAATACCCGTTATCTCATCAGACACGACAGACACCATCTTTCTAGTCATATCATCATTGATACAGTCCATTCATTTTGGCCTAGCTCTTCTTTTATAGGATTTTTATTTTTTTTACGTCTGGTACATTATCAAATGACCCCTCCTGCTCTGGGCGGAGCGGAAGGGAGTGTCAGACTTGTACTGACTAAAACCCATCCATGTTTCTTCTTAGGCCTTTATGTTCCAGACCACGGATCTCTGTCGAACAGTCCCGCAGCCCTGGTAGGCCCTCTCGGACCCCTTCCGATTTGCTGACATCTCCTTGAGGCGCGCGTGGAACACGAACGCGCCGTCGACACGGCCTGTCGTCATAAGACGGACGGACGGTGAGCTAGCCTATTTTATAGCCATCAACGTACAGGCTAGATACAAGGCAAAAAAAACCGATAGTCTTCCAGAGAATTCTAGAGCATGCTCGGGAATTCCCGCAGTCAGCAGCTCAATCAATGTAGTTTGTATTTTACACAATTGATATTAAGTTTAAAGCTCCTTGTACAAAAATTCGCTTTCCGTTCCGCGGCAATGTAAATTGAGCCTTATAACGCCGTTAATTCGAAACCAATCTGCAAATTCCTAGAACAAATGTCGCGGTGAGAGAATGTTATTGGTCATTTCCTGATGCTACTAGTTCTGGAACCTGTATGTTTCTTTACATAGAGAGCAGGGATTAGTCGCAATTGGATCGTGCAATCATGTTGTTACGGAATGATTAGCGCTGAATAGTTAATTAGAGTTTCTATTTACTTATTTGGAAGATGCTGCTAAGTTGTAATAGTGTCTAATGTATTTTTTTTTTAATTATCATAAGACAATTTAGGATACTACTGCAAAAGAGTCGCAGCGTTCACGGAACCAGACCGTAAGGGTAAGGGTTAAGGGACTCCACTTACAGTGCGATACGCCCTCGTTGTCCCTACAGCGGTCCTTGGTAGCGGTTGACCAAATTAGTACCTTCAACCAAAGGGTTCAGCTCCTAACTTAGTATGAAACCAGTACGTCTACCATGAGTTTTAACAATCTATACTCGCTAGCGTCTGTAGTTAAAAAAATGTATGAACACTTTTACAGCACCTCTAGCGGATAGTTGGGTACTAAAATGCGCAGTATGAGTCACTATAGTTATCTATCCTACGTCACCGTGTAGTAAACTATACTACAGCGACTGAAAGTTTGGGCTTCATTTGCTTAGAATTTGGTAGTAAGCACCAACACAGCTCATGGTACCATTGAAAAAGCTAACTATAGTATTTGCGTATTGACGGAACTATTGCAGTTACGTCAAGCGATCTAACTATGACAACTCATGGTAGACGTACAGACGTGATCAACTGGTACCGCCCTTAGTTCCCTATAAAAGCAGCAAGGCCGTAGCTATAGTTTTTTAAATCAGAGCCCATAGTCATTTGAAACGATTTGTTCTCACATAAGTACAAATTCAGCAAGTAAATACAAGTAGCTCCATTATACACGACAAACTTTAGCTAAGACAAGAATCCAACAACCATCATCATCTGCCTAGCCTTTTCCCAAACTATCTTGGGGTCAGCTGCCAGTCTAAACGGATGCAGCTGAGTACCAGTATGTTACATGAAGAGACTGCCTATCTCACTTTCACAACCCAGTAACTGGGTAATACGATACCCCTTAGTAAGACTGGATGTCAGACTTTAAGCTTCTGAGTACTCGTAACGACTGTCAAAGATCTACAAATGACACGTGCACACGTGCTTTTCGAGGCACGGAGGAAACTCGGTATGTAATTATGGTCACCCATCCACGGGCCAACCTCGGCAAGCACGGCTTAACCTTAAAGATCGACCCGTGCTGTAATTATTTAGCCACGAGCTCCTCAGAAGAACCCGACAACCAACCAAACATAACCTACCTACCTATAACTTAGTACCCGCAATAGTTTCACCAATATATCGATCATGGCATGTTACAACGACACATACATACAAACGGGTCGAGTACTTTCTACGCATGCGTGGGCGAAACAGCCGCTGAACATTAATTAATGCAACTGCACACTGCCGCGAATCGGGTGAAACCAGACCAGAGACTAAAGAAGTTACAGTAAGACCAGTATTGGCAAACATCAGAATAAAAATTAAAATTGAGGATTTTTAGGAATGATTTCTCATTCCTAATAAACTTCATTATTATTTTCGTTCGTCTAGTATTCAATGAGGGTTTATTTAAAAGAGTGTCCATGGAGTTTCTTGCCCATTCTTCTTCATAGAGATCTACGCATTGGAATGGGTAACTACAGTACTTTCACAGTTATTATGTCTTGTGACTGTGACTGTAGCTTCATTTTTAAAGTGAAACTTTTATTACATCGTCTCAAACTTTTTAATCTGTGTGTTGCATGTCGCGTGACGGTCGGCCGCGGAGTAGGGATAAAGTGAAAGGCGCTCCCAAAAACTTTTAGTTAAATGTCTATAGTGTGAAAAAAAGTTTCACTTTTACCGTGGTTTTTTATTGTTTTTTCGACTATTCGAAAGTGCCTGTAACGGGCCTACTTGAAATAAATGATTTTGATTTGATTTGGTTCGATTCTCAGGTCGAGCAAAGTGTTATTGGGTTTTTCGATCAGGAATTTCTCAGTAGCACAACGGAGTGGATTTGTGCCCGCTTGACGGCAATAGGCTCGCCCATATTACCTAGGACATGGGAAATGTGGGTGTTCTATTATGTATACCTCTGACCATCTGGGATTACAGGTGTAATTTTATGTTAGGACTATATTCACCATGGCACAGCGAAGGCTCGGCAGCATTTGCAAGAACTCAACTAAACAACATAACATTTTCAGTGTCAATTTCCTTAGGTACTGGTCATTTTTAGGGTTCCGTACCCAAAGGGTCAAACGGGACGCTATTACTGAGACTTCGCTGTCGGTCGGTCCGTCCGTCCGTCTGTCTATCACCAAGATGTATCTCATGAACCGTGATAGTTAGCCAGTTGAAATTTCTACAGATTACGTATTTCTTTTGCCGCTATAAGAACAAGTACTAAAAATAGAATAAAATAAATATACAAAAAAGTGTTGTTTTTTTTGCTCGTTTTTAGAAATAATGGTACGGAACCCTTCGTGCGGGAGCCGACTCGCACTTGGCCGGTTTTTAGAGGCCTTCTGCTCTTATCTGTTTAATGTCAATACAGAATTGTAAAGTGATACAAATAAATATGAAAAGCCATGGGAAAGCACAGAGTCACCTGTCTGTACGCAACTGCGATGACTACGCGTTTGATATTCTATCACCTTTCCATTAAAGTTTATAATAGCAGGTCACCTATAAAGCGAAGTGGCTAGTTACAGTTATGATAGCAGATAAATATTGTGAACATATTAACACTTTGCGGGACGTAATTTGTTACACATATAATAAAACATTGCACCTGTAATTCCCGCAGGGCTAGGCAGATGTTAAGAGTATAGTTCCTACACCCACATTTTACAGTTATGTTAACGTTTAGTATATGAAAATGGGGGTGAGCCTATTGCCATCAACTGGACTCGAATATGGACTCTGGAGTCCAATTTCTCTGTAGCAACCTTGGCTGTTACTAAGAAATTCGTGACGGAAAAAGCCAATATCACTTTGCGCCAGTTGGGAATCGAACCCAAGACCATTACACTCAGCGGTAGAATTATCTAAAAAAAAAAAACACATTTTTGTATGGGAACCCCCTTAAAAATTTTACTTTATTCTGTCTTTAGTATTTGTTGTTATAGCGGCAATAGAAATACATAATCTGTAAAAAATTCAACTGGCTAACTATTACGCTTCATGAGATACTGCCTGGTAACAGACGGACGGACGGACAGCGAAGTCTCAATAATAGGGTCCCGTTTGACATCAATGAGGAATAATGTGAAGGTGAAGAATTGAAGATCTCTAAACTGAAAACTATTTTTATTACTCGATGAGTAAGAAGTGTAAATGAGTAATGAGTCAATCAATTATACTTGCAAGAATCCTTGCCAGCGTGGCGCCATTTTAGAATTAAGAGGAAAAAATATTCTAACTAAAGACATTTGACATCATCACCACATGCAGGTCAGCATCCCAATCAGAAAATTAACATACTAGTTGATTAATTACTCAATTACCTTTAATTACCCAGACTAGTACGAGTCTAGACTTTGTTTAGAACTTTATTTGTTGAAGAAGCGAAAGTGAGGAGACACACAGAGATGGACTGTTTACTCAGACATTTACCAGTCACCACAACAAATAACAGGTCTCACTTTCTTGCTAATGTAACTTAGAAGCATAACCATCGCGATAGAGTTACAGACAAACCTCTATATCAGCCTATACCGTCCGATGATGTGGAAAATATGTAGACCACTTCTGTATCATTCTGATATAGAGGTGAAGGTCCACACGACCCCGTAGCGTGTTCATCATCTGCCTAGCCTTTTCCCTTTTCTTTTTGTGATGGTGGATGTCTAATTTTATCTAGCTTTTCGCTCTGGTAACTTTGTCATCATCAGCCTTTAGAGCTCATTACTAGGCAATGGCCTTTGCGAATGCACATAAATCTTCAGCCACTCTCGTTGAGTTACTCTCAACCACCAAGCGAAGGTCGACGCTCACCCAAGCCTAATCAACATAAACATTTTCCCCTCGATATGATTTAGAAACACTCCAATAGCCTATAGATATCCTCTCATTACACAAACCCAAGCAGGTCCAACCTTTTCTCCCGATTTGATCGCGTGTGCGCATCGCCTCTAGACACCGTCTCGTTAAGAATGTTTTGTTGCTCCTGACTCACCGAATCAGTTACCACGCCTCGGGTGTGACGTCATCAGATAGATGAATGGGTAAGTAGTTATGAGATAAGGTTTCCGTGTTTCTGATTGTTAGGGGGTAGACAGATGTTGGTTGCCGGAGTCCAGTTGAAAAAAGAAAAGATGGCCGCCAACTGTCACGTTCGGAAAAATCATCCATTAAAACCCTTATCTTTAGAAAACAAAACGGCACAAAATGAGGAAAACGCTATAAATTTCACAAAGACATTCCAACAGTCTCCAAAAGGACCAGACACTCCATACTTCGCTCCAAAACCCAAATAGCGGATGCTGGCTTTACAGCTGCTAAGTTGATGATGATGATGGATACCAGATAGCAAGAATAGACAACGCGACAGGCCCAGAAGGAGATGGCGGGATGAGTTGGACTCGTTCTCTAAGGATTGGCCTACAATCGCACTAGATCGCGAAAAGTGGATGGAGGGAAGGAAGGCATTTTCCCTGCAGTGGGACAATATAGGCTTATAATACAAAACGTAATTTGATGGACTGTGTGAAGGATGATATGGCAAGAAAGGAGGTGTCTGATGAGATGACGAGTAATACATAGAGAAGAATGGAAGAAGAAGACTTGCTACGCGCACTCCAAATGAATTGGGATAGTGCAAGAAAATGAGGAAGATGTAATTGAGAGGTACACCGCAAACTACCTGGAAGACAAATGTCAAAAGGTAATGGAAAAACTTGGCCTTACAGATGACGATGCGTACCAGCGAAGTGAATGGCGCCGAAATATTAAGAAAACCAACCCCGCGTAACGGGAAGAGGCGAAAGCAAAGAAGCAGAAGATGACATTTTGTACTTAAATTACAATTTAAAATCCTAGTTTCAAATATTTGGACTGTAGGTACATTGCAACGGTTTAATTAACAAATCCAATTTTCCTATTACAGTACTTTTTCATTGAGTTATTTTATTTATTTTTCCTACAAAAGAACAAAATTAAGTGCATCTTTCCAGACACCACTCAATACTGAGATTTTATGAACGTAATAATACTTTTTTGTAAGCACATGAAAGGACTCTATTAATAAAAGGTTATAAAACTCTTTCATATCGAGAAAGCTCGGCCATACAAGTGGCTACAACAAAAACATCAATATTTATATTGATTGGATCAACGTTTCTCCTAAAGAGCTCATAACGTTTCTGTGATTCCCGTTTTATTTCCTTTAATAACGGATAAAGTTTTCAACAAGAACCGATGTTCTCAATATGTAATAATATTAACGTAGTTTACGACTGTACACGAATGCAGCTTCATTTACTTTTAAATTGATAGGTAATAAAATAATAATGACTTATGCAGTCCTGCTTTCACCGCGCCATCTATGGGTTAATTTTACATTATCCATACTAATTTTATAAATTCGAAAGTTATTCTGTCTAACGGTCTGTCTGTCCCTGTACAAGTTAAGCCGTTGGTCCCGGCTGTCATTTGTAAAAATCTGAGAGCCAGTCTTACCAAAGGGTATTAACCAGTACTAACTGTGTTGTGGAGGTCAGATAGGCAATCGCTTCATGTAAAATACTGGTATTCAGCTGCATCTGGTTAGACTGGAAGCCGACCTTAACTTAGTTTGGGTGACTGCTAGGCTTATGCTTATGGTCTGTCTGTCCCTCAGTTACCTTTTTCCTTGTTCACTCCTTAACGGCAGAACGGATTTCGATATCATTTTGCACCCAAGTTGATCATAATCATCACCTGGGTAATTAGGACTTAGGATATATTTTATCCCGGTATTACCTCCCCGAGGAATAATTGGGGCATCCATGCGAGCAATACCGCAGACTAAAACTATATTACCGATATGAATTAATGAGTATTTAAGAGATAAGTACGTTTTCTTTCACTCCTTTGAATTTATCTGATAGTATCTTTCGCATATAAATAATGTATTACCATATTAGCGTCTAACTTCCGTAAAACTCGATAACTCAAGAGTTCATCACTGCAATTTATTCATTAAATGACTAGTAGTCTTCCTTATAGGCAAATTTAAAATCAGTATCAAAATCAAAATCAAAAGTCATTTATTCAAACTAGGCTGATAATCAGCACTTTTTGAACGTCAAAATTACAAGAGACAGTCCCCCAAAACGCCCGCCCTTCGCCACTTCCTAGTGTTTTAGCTGGGAAGAAGAAGTGGCGGAACAAACTCCCCAAGTATACAAGAAAAGCCAAAGACTTTAGGTAATCAAAAAGTTGGAACTTTGTCCTCCAATATCTCCGTAACTGGAAGGTTCCTAGAATGATCTAAAACAAAAAAATATAGCTATGAATGACGGGGAGAAATAACTGCCTGTCCGCTTCGATAAGGGCATTTTGACACCCATTATGGGCCTGAGATTCTGCGAAAAAGTGTTGACACAGAAGACTGAGTTCACATATTCCTCGTAGAACAATAGATACAATATTCGCTATGAATGTGCGAGACAAAGCTACTCAAATGACACTGCCAAACTAAAAAAAATGTCGCATTACAAACCTTACAAATGAAAATTTTGACAAAGCCTACGTCATATCAACCGAACCGTCAAGCAAATGTTTAATTAAAATCTCATCTTATTTGACATACACATCACGGAATTTTAAGTCAGAAGGCCAAACTCTAAGCTGGTCCTTCGAGCCGAATTTACAAATTGAACACGCAAAAAACAGCAAATCCTTCAAGCAAGAAAATAGTGTAGTGAATCAAGACAACTTCAAGTTTAAATATACTGTCCACAACATAAAAGCTGCTGTCAAACAAAAAAAAACTTTATCACTTACAAACGTCAAAGCCAGTAAGAGCAGGTACTCAAACAACACAATTAACTATTCTATGCTCTGTTATTGACATCCTGACAGAATAACCTACATATCACATTGTTACATAACTAAGACCAATGGCTATGTGTTATATATAACAACGTTGCCAGGTTCGCACGGTCATTAATTAGCAGAAATGTTTAACAGCAGTGGTGAAAGCATTGTCTTGACTCGACTTTAGGATAGGTAGTACTGTGGGAAGGCAGTGGGTGGCGTGGGTAGTGCATAATTACCAATACCGATATACCCTGAGCTCCCTCACCCCCCTTATTCTTAACTAATTTTCCTCTGAGAAGGGAGTTTGGATGTCAGTCTACAGTTCTTCTTAAAATGGTCAGTAGTGGTAAAGGAACACAGACCGTTAATTTATCCGGGATCAAAATTGCCTTGTCCGTGTAATCGATTACGTTTTTGTTTAATCGATGAAAAGTATACAATCGTTTGTGGGATCGACGATTTCAAATTTAATAATGACACTATTTACTTTGATTGCAGATCGAATTAAAGATTCAATTAAAGATTAAAGAGTTTACTTAGGAATAAATTCGTTGTCCATGTCAACGAAACATAAGCGTGATTTTGGTCGCGGTACGGCCAATTCACTATTTAAATCTTTATCTTCAGCATTTCTAATGCAAATTATGAAAATTGTTCACTCATATGAAAGTACAAGTTAATAGCTTAGCGAAATTACTTCTTAATTTAATGGTAGGCTTATTCATATAGCAACTCATTTTCTAAAGACAGTAAAACCATTTAATCACAGAACCTAACAAGGCGGTGCGATATCCAGCGCTACACTGCCCCATTAAAGTCTAAAGTCAATGGTAAAATACTATGGCATTAATAAGGAAATAATTTAGCGAATAGTTAACGTCCCATAGATATAGGGGAGGCGATAACCAAGTTATTTACTGACACTTGAGTCATGCGCGTTTCGCTTTGAGATCGCTATAAGCAAACACGCATTCTGGTTTACTTGTATGGGGACACACTGGCTGGTAAAACACGCAATAAATTGCATTTTACGTTTTGTTGAGAGAGTAAAAGAGAGTGCAGACCAACGTAAATGATGCGTGAATGAGAATATGGTAAATAAGAAAGTTTTAAGTAATATCACGGCATTGTATGGATGATAAAAAAGACGTGCTACGAAAGCAAAATACAATCAAATAATTTATTGCATCCATAATTTACATTTAACAGGTGGTCAAATAAGAAATTTTAGACACAATTATGGACCCTGTTGGGCACAGCAAGTTTTAAATAAGTAGAGAGAGGAAGAGTGCTTCTCTAATTTTCCTTGTCAAAGAAGAGTTAATATACCATTATCACAATTAATACAATTACTACTAATGTCACAAATATTACAATTATTTAAAATAATTTATTAATTATTTAAAATAATTATTTAATATAAATTGAGATATGGACAGGACTCGGAAGAACGATCAAGTAGACTATAGGAGTTGAATAATACTTCTTAATAAAGGAAAGCAATATGATAAACTATTTGCTTCTCGATGACCAGCGTCTGGCATATATATATTTATGCCAGACGCTCGACTTCCGACAGAGCCTTTTAAAATTATATAACCTGACAGCAAAAAGTTTTTTTTTTTATATATCCTAATAAATCTTTTAAAAACTAGCCAACCACCCAAGCAGTGTGTACAATCAGTTAGAAGGTGCAAGACAAACGGTTTTGCTGCGCGCGCGCAATTTGCCATACCTGATGTTGCCAGAGTTATGGCAACAAATTGCCAATCGTCCATATAAGTTGATAATTAATTGTGATCAATGGAACAGTGCGTAAATAACGTTATTTGCTGTTTCTCACTGCGTGTGAAAGTGATTGAGAAAGAGGTCTTTCAATTTATTAGAAGACTAGCTGTCCTGCGCAACTTTGTCTGCGTCACATTTTCCCCGTTTTCGTAACATTTTTCATTGCTGCTCCGCTCCTATTGGTCGTAGCGTGATGATATATAGCCTATAGCTATCTAACACTGAAAGATTTTTTTAAATCGTACCAGTAGTTTCTGAGATTAGGGCGTTCAGGCAAACAAACAAATAAACAAACTCTTCAGCTTTATAATATTAGTAAGTATATGTAGATAGGTTCATGAATGGTCTAAACGGGCCCTACACGAAGCCGTCAACCAAATATTCTGCACATCAAACTAAGTAACTCTATGCAAAAAAATATTCGTAGGAAACTACTTTTTTCTATTTTTTTTAAATAAAAAAAACATTGTTTTGCACAAAAAAAAAACTTTCTCTAGACCTTCAGGAAGATGATGATTTCTACGAAAATTATGGATTCCGTGAATTTCATTCGAAGCACTATAAACCAATATCGTATTTAATTACTGTTACTGTTAGCTCACATCATCCCACTGCTGGGCAAATGCCTCTCCCCATTACTCTTTCAATCCAGGGCTAATAGGGGTCACTGGTCGTTGGTTTTTATCGAGCAGGTCCCCCCTTCTTCTTATTTAAATTTAAATATGTTTATTCGTGACACATACAAGGTGTATTTATGTATTTTGTGACAACCTCCTGAATTTTGACGAGGACGCAAAACAACACCTTGTAGAAAAAAATAAATTTACTCTGTCTTTTGGCTAAAGATAAACACAACGGTTATTATTGTAACGCAATAAAATTAAGAGGGGACTCTAGGCCCGAGGAATTTGAAGAATAGGTATTTGAAGAAACTATTGCCGTCGCGCTGCGACCGACCAAGCGAGCGTAAAGTACGAAAGGGACAACTGCAGCTCAGGCTGATTTTACCTACAAAAATCTTGACCAAAAGACGTTTTGTATTCCGCTGTTTTCTTCTTCAAAACTAAACTGATCTAAATAATTCTCTATCAAAATTTTGAGGAAAAGTATATCTATGCTTCTATCATTTTCTATTTTGTTAAAAACTTACCTAATTTGTCTGATAGTCGTGTGAACATGGCGGTAAAAAACGGTTATTTTTCGGGTTTTTGGATTGTCATAATCCTTTTAGTGATTATGTTTTGAAAAAAAGGAAATGATAGGGGCATGTATAAATAAGACCTAGATTTTGTGGAAAAGAAAATCATTGTTCTAGACGCATTATAACGAAGAAAACAGCGGAATACGTTTGTATGGAGAAAGGCCCACTAGAGTCCCCTCTTAAATAAGTTACACGATTAGAAACCTATTATATAACCCTATATTGTAATTTATTACACCTAAAATAAACCTTTTCTATCGCTTCTATAGAGTCATTAAAACTTGGTTCTGGAGTTAATTTCGCAACGATTCGGCTATTTACGACCGTAATAAAATAGTAATAGACCGCATTAATGATCATTAATAGTGACGCATTCAAGAAACAGTTAAAAAAGCCGCGACATCTTATATGTATATATATATAAGCTTCGCCTAACGCTTATGTAAGTACTAGCTTAAGCCTGCAGCTTCGTCCGCATGGAGTTCGGTAATTACCCCGCAGGATCGTATTACTGGAAAAAAATATGAAAAAGCATCCTATGTGTTAATCCAGGTTATTTATTTATTTGTTTATTCAGTAATACATTTTAAGCTAACAGTAATAGACCAAAACGCTTAAAAGTTAACAATAATCAAATTAGAATGTCAAATACAAAGCATCTATCTGTTGTTATAATCTATCTCTGTGCTAAATCACATCTAAATGCGTTCAGCCGTTCTGGCGTGATTGATTAAGAAACATCCATCCGTTCTAATTTTCGCATAAGTATATACTAGTAAGATTTAAATTGTCACTTGATGGTTGACTACATACGTAGTAAGAATTTGTAAAGTCCAGTAACTCAATATTGACATGTTATAATGTGTTTTAAACCGTGAAGTCATATTACGGTCTTCAAATCACTGAAGGCAGGTGTAAGTGGCAACGCCGGGAAGGGACGCCCTAGAAGGACAAACACCTGACCTTATTGCTGAGGTTCTTCAGAAAGGTCAGGAGGGCTACTCTCTTTCTCCGAAACGTAACTTCGGCAACGAACGAAAATTAAACGTAGTTACGTTTTTGACCCTACTGTATATAATTTGCGGACGCACACAATAACATTCAATACATTCGTTGTCTGTAAATTTGAACTTCTTGTGTGCGTCCGCAAATTATATAGAGTACGGTCACAAACATAACTACGTTTAATTTTCGTTCGTTGCCGAAGTTACGTTTCGGAGAAAGAGAGTAGCCCTCCAGGTACGTAGTTCTCGCAACCGGCGTGCGTGTATGACGAGATGTATGAACTTGGACGAGGCAAAAGGATTATGTGAGGATTGTAGCAGGTGGCGTTCTGTGGTTTCTGTCTACCCCCACGGGAAAAAGGCGTGAGTTTATGTATTCCTAGCCTATGCCCGCGGCTTCGCGTGGAGTTCGGTCACTGTCCCACGGGATTGTACTAACGGTATAAAAAGTATCGTATGTGTGATCCAACTCCATTCAGTAGTTTTTGCGTGAAAGAGTCACAAACATCCATCCATCCATTCATACTTACAAACTTTCGCGTTAATAATATTAGTAGGGTGTAAATCACTGATAGTCATATACCACCATAAAAACCGATAAAGCTTTGTGTGAATAAGCAGCTTTTCTAGATTACCTTTCGCCGCGTAACATTTTCAATTCTATGGACCGAAAGAACAGTAAAATAGCAACAAAAACATGCCAGTGATGTCCACAAAGGCATAAAAAAACCAAACCCTGCCTTTCGCGATCAAATGCGAAAACACACCCACAAATATGCTACGTCTGAAGTTCATTGACTCATCGTCTAGCACAATAGAACAGTGACGCAAACTATTACGATATCGATATTCGACCCGATAACTCGTTGTATAATCGAAATCGAACGATATCGAGATACGATCGCTATCTTGGCAGACGCGTGTCGTGGGCGACGCAGACGCAGACACGGAGTAGGTAGCAAATGAAGTGCGCATTTAGACTGTGGGAGTTTGAAATGTCTGCAGTCATTGAGCGTGCGTTAAATTTTCAACTTTTGGCGGTGAGACGAACATTGATTGATAATTACAGGAGTTCAAGTTCTGGACGGCGCAGACGGGACATGGAGTAGGAAGCAAATGATATGCGCACATTGACAGTGGAAAGCTGAAATTTCAGAAGCGAAATTTATCCTGCAATTGAATATTCAACTTTAGACCATTATAATAATAATTTTTAATAATAATTTATTACCACATAGATAAGATACATTGCACTGTTTACAAATTGAGATTCTTAATTTAGCATTGATATGAGTACAATATGTTCAACCCTGTCCCCTAAACTAGGCTAGGCCTGTATCTTAGGGGGCAGTGTCCGGCTATAGGGGTATGCTTGTAGTTCTATTGTAAAAGACGTGCCAGTGGATTGTGTTAGGTTAGTACATTTTTGATCTTGTGGTTAACTAATGTGAGGGTGAGAAAGTGGTAAAGTGCTTAATGTAGGTGGAAGTTTCTGATGATTGTTTGTGGAGAGTGTTTGGGATGTTGTGGTTGTTGTGAGTGGAGTGTTATGAATGTAAGAGAGTTTAGCTCGTGAGCGAGAAGTAGGTGATTGACACTTAAAGTGTAGTGAGGATGTTTATTAGGCGATGTAAGTAAAAAGTGATTCTGTTTTATGATAGTCCTGTTTTAGTAGCCATTCTATTATTGAACATTTTAGTTTAAATCTAGGGAGACCGAGAATATTTAGTTCTTTATGGGCTTGATTGTAAATGTGATTACTTATTACGTAAAATTGGTGCCTTGCAAACTTTGTTTTATGTTGGATGCTGGGAATGACGTGTTTACGTTTCTTGGGATCTGGGGGAGCCAAACTGCCATGTATCCTGAGAATCGATTTGAGCACAAATAGCTGTCGTACAGTTAAAACCTTACAGTCTGCATAAAGTTGCGCTGTTGGGTATCTGCGTGGTTTCTTTTGTCATAACTTTAAGGACTGCTCTTTGTGCTCTCTCGGCCCTCAGTAGACCAGTCTTTTTGGCCCCACCCCACACATTGATACAATACCCTAGCACCGATTGGCATAAAGCAAAATACACCATTAGAAGTATATCATGGTCAGCTGACCCCCTGAGTGATTTAAAGATTGATATTAGTCTCATTGTTCGGGTGGTAAGGATGTCTAGGTGTTTATCCCATCTTAGTCCACTGTCTATATGGATTCCAAGGTATTTAATGCTGTCATTTCTACTTAATTTTGGACAGGAGCATTGTGTTAAGGAACTTTTAAATGAGTGTGCCGTTATGGAGAAAGTACTAGGTGGTTTCATATTGCAGCGGATCGCGAAAGGAATATATTAGGTTTTTTCCAGATTTAGAGTCAGCAGGTTAGAGTTAAACGAGTGCATGATTCCACTTAGAGCAGATTCTGCATTACCCTTAACAGCTTCCCAAGTGGGACCGTGGACGATGATAGCGGTGTCATCTGCATAGGTGTACATGTTGCAGTTTGGGAGCGTCATGTTGCAGAGATCGTTTATGTATATTTGAAACAATGTTGGCCCTAATATTGTTTCAAATTATTATTATACATTAACCAAATGTTACAAATTCCACAGCACGCTCAGTCATTTACGGCTTTAAAAAGAATCACAGACGACATATTTACCTGTCGTTGTCAGGTGAGATGAAATATCTGTTATTGGATGATTGCCGGGACGTGGGATTTGGAGGTGGTCCATTTGGCGTTTATTTCTGTTCATAAGTGTGATGAAATAATCTTTTATTAGTTCCTGTCTCTGTCTTTCATATTTACTTCACCAGTTTCGAAAAAATGACAGTAATAAACTAATAATGCGTAAGCCGAGCACATGCCGACCATGTTATCAATCTCAGCCATAGACTTTAATTCTGAACTAAATAAGTGCTTTATTTTCTCCGCACTCCATGACAACAAACCCTGTAACTTTTCGTCTCAACACGCCAATCGCGTCATCGCAACCAGTTTAAGAAAACGAATAAATTAACAGACAGAAATACTTATTAACTTTTTTTACTCAGATGTTACACGTCAACATAATTGATTGTCGGTACCTAGAGGAAGGAACTGAGAATTAATAACTACGTAACTAGTGGACGGCGACGGAAGTTTCGAAAGATTTTCTTAATATTATAACATTAGCGCGCTGTGAGTCATTCGCACTGCTGTAACATAGATACTTCCTCTGACTAGGGATGCATGGTACTTGCATTTGTGTCGATACATTGGATAGATCAATATCGAATTCAATCGATTTATCGAAAGGCTTCGATCAGATTCTCAAACTATCGAACCTCCTCTGGGTAGTGGTGTTTCATACAAGTCTAAAAGCTTGGCTGGCCTTGACAACCTACTATTCTTCTTGATTTTGGGGTTTTTGAAGTTTGCTAGCCTTATCTGCTTGCAGTGTTGTCGGCCGCTAGATACGCCACTCTGGGATTACTATTCCCTCTAAGAATCTAGGCAAAATTCCAGTCATTCTTTTGTACTCTATACACTTGTGCATATTTATATTTCTGATCTAAACAAAAGTTTTATAAGTTGACGCATTTGTCAAGACACGCCGCGCCGCCGATCGCCGCCACGTTAAAAACAGTAAACAGTCCAGATAAGTTTTATTAAAATTATGATATTTTAAATTGCATTCCGATATCGTTAACCTGCTTTTGTATCGATCCACAATATCGAAGTGTCGCATCATGTTGTATCGATATTGTCATAAATCAGACAGTGCATCACTACATATACCGCAAATTAATAAAATAAACTAATAAAGTTTTATGTCTTACTTATAAGGTAAGTCATTTGAAGCACTGTACGGGTACTCTCCCACGGGTAAGGTCCGGTCTAGTTAACGACTTCAGCATATTACCTTAGAGTTATTTATTTAGCCTTAGAGAAAGAAATCTTTTACTTAGTTTCATTACCTTGACCTAATGTTACTGTTAATTCTATTAACTTGAACAAGAGTTAACATCATAATTTCATAAATGAGAAAGTAAATCTCTTTGTTACCTTTTCACACCTTTACGGCTGTACGGAATTCGACGAAATTTAACACGTATACATTGGCTTGGCACATTAAATACTTTTAATCCCGTGGGACAGTGCGAAGTCGTTAACAAAAGCTAAAATCCATCTCAATTTCTTACTTACATTTAAGATAAAATTTGTGTCACGAAGAATGCTCCTTACAACATAAAACTGAAGTTCTACGTACCTGTAACAAAAAGAAAAATATTTAAATGTTCAGTTGGATTAAAATAAAAACAAGTTCTAAATATGTACCTATAAGTATATAACTTCGCCCTGACCAAGAAAAAGTTCTACCCTAAAGCACCCGACTATAGTGACCATGAAAAGAAAAATATACTTACCAACAGTAGAAATAAAAAATGGTCGGATGTGTACTCAAGCAAAGGTCGTATGAAGGACGAATATTATCGAAGGCTTGAGGTCAGGTTCAGGGTTTACAGCCGGAGGTCACGGCTCCGGTATTGATTTTACTTGACATTAGCGTGTGAAACGGAAATTAATGTAGCTTTTGTGAAAATGTTCAGTTTCTGTATTTGATGGTCCCATGGTAACATTTGAAAGCGGGAATGTTTGTTTTTTATTTTATTTGCGAATAGCTGCTGCCCCCGACTCCGTTCGCGTGGAAATCTTGATGGGTTTTAGGGAAAAATAGATGTTGGTCGATTCTCAGACCTACCCAATATGCACACAATATTTCATACAAATCGGTTCAGCCGTTTCGGAGGAGTTTGGTAACAAACACCGCGACACGAGAATTTTATATATTAAACTAGCTGTGCCCGCGACTTCGTCCGCGTGGAATTATTTTTTTTCTAAAATTGAGGTAGCCTAAGTTACTCCTTATTACATCAGCTATCTGCTAGTGAAAGTCCCGTCAAAATCGGTCCAGCCGTTCTAGACATTAGCTGGAACAAACAGACAGACAGACAAAAATTGTAAAAAATGTTATTTTGGTATATTATTATGTACCGTATATGCATTTAGTAAAAAGCGTATTTTAATATTAAAAACATACACTTCAATTTTATTTATTTTTATAGATTATAGATGGGTTTGCTCTTAACTCTAGTCAGTCTATGTCAGAGATGACAGAGACAAACTCGACGACGCGCGGTACGTTTACTTTTAACTAAGGAATGATTATATTAAAACTAATTAGATTGCGCTTAGTTTCATAGTTAAAAAGCTTGTAGGTGTGACCTAGACACCTAGTAAATACGTAGCTGTACGTCTACCACGAGTTTTAACAATATATACTCGCTAGCGTTTGTAGTTAAAAAAATGTATGAAAACTTTTACAGCGCGCCTCTAGCGGATAGTTGGGTACTAAAATGCGCAGTATGAGTCATATAGTTATCTATCCTACGTCACCGTGTAGTAAACTATACTATAGCGACTGTAGTTTGGGCTTCATTTGCTTAGAATTTGGTAGTAAGCACCAACACAGCTCATGGTACCATTGAAAAAGCTAACTATAGTATTTTGTATTGACGGAACTATTGCAGTTACGTCAAGCGATCTAACTATGACAACAGCTCATGGTAGACGTTCTGGTGTATACCTTTCTCGAGTCAGTTCCAATACTACGCATCACTATCATCTGCCTAGCCTTTTCCAAACTATGTTTGGGTCAGCTTCCAGTCTTACAGTGGAATACCAGCATTCTACATGAAGTGAAGACTACCTATCCGACGTCTTCAACCCAGTTAGTACTGGGTCATACGATACCCCTTGGTAAGACTGGTTGTCAGACATTCGGGCCACTGCTACCTTTCATCCCATCATTCAGCCGAAAGACGTCCACTGCTGGACATAGGCCTCCCAGATTTGCTAGTCGTTAAAGGTTGCTACCTTTAACGACTATCAAATATTTACAAATAACAGCCGGGACCAATTGCTTAACGTGCTTTGCGAGGCACGAAGGAAACTTAAAATGTAATGGGCGGTCACCCATCCACGGACCAACCTAGGCAAACGCGGCTTTAGCTGAAGATCGACCCTTGTGGCTGTTATTATTTTGTCACGGGGCCCGGTAATACTCATGATATGTGTTAAAGACGTTCCTTATACCAAATAGTAGTAGTTGTTAAAACAACGCTCAAGTTCAGGTCCCACAAATTAATGGTTCTATGTCGTAAAAAGATTTATTTGTGAAGGTACTATTCTCAAATATACAAGGGTTTGTTTTGCAACCTCGTCAAAATTCAAGAGGGTGTCACAAAAGACATAAATAATCAATTAAAATTACGGTACCTAGTTAATTATTAATAAACGATGATTTTTTTCGATGTTTGAGCTTGTCAGTATTCATATAGTAGTCTCAGAATAACCCCCTTATCGTGGTTTAGGGAATAAGAAGTTATCGAATAAACGTTTGAGATTGTTTGTATGTATGAAAGTGCGGTTATAGGGCGAGGATCAGACCGGCTGCGTTTAAAAAACAGCTGCGGTTCACACTTACCGATTTTCGTAAATCATCATCTGCCTAGCCTTTTCCCAAACTATCTTGGGGTCGGCTTCCAGTCTAACCGGATGCAGCTGAGTACCAGTATTTATTTATTTATTTACCGATTTTCGTAAATAAGAAAAAAAAAACCTACTCAATACGAGAATCATTAGCATAGTTATCTCCTTGAATTTGATGAGTATGTAAAACAACACCTTTTATTTCAGCTCTATCCTTGCTTACACGACCACTTTTTATTTCAGCTCTATCCTTGCTTACACGACCACTTTCTTTTTTGCCTCTCAATATACCAATCTACGAGAAACTTCTAGAATATTAAATGAAAAGCTCTTCATAAAGTGCAGTACTATACATGTCAAGGACAGGCTGTTGATCCCAGGTCAAAGTCGGCCCAGGATTCAGCGCAAGGCTAGGCCGACGAAATAGGTCGCGGCAAATAGGTCGCATAGGATTTATTGGCTCGGAGGAATGACAGTTAGGGGTTCGAAATTAGAATTAAATTTGTGCCCGGTCTTGAGGGTGGATGGGTAATTTGGTAAAGAAGGAGTATATTGGACTAAATTACGTGCGAAATATGAGTGTGGTATTGGGTCAACCTCTGCCAAATCCCACGGGGATTACAGACTTGACGTTTATAACTGTACAAATAATTGAAGTGTCTGTTTGTAATATTAAAATAACCGATTTACTACATGCATATGAATGTATATACGGTACATATACCAAAATATTTTTTTTTACAATTTTTGTCTGTCTGTTTGTTCCAGCTAATCTCTGGAACGGCTGGACCAATTTTGACGTGACTTTCACAGGCAGATAGCAGATAGGTATATTATGGAGTAACTTAGGCTACTTTTATTTTACGGGCACAGCTAGTTAAAATAAATAAATAAATAAATAAGCCTTTTATTATTTCTCATTTACATGCAGTTTTACAATTTTACATAATTATTTATTTCATGCAACAGTAATTAGTAATCATAATAATTATTTTTAAAATCATTTGTTTTTTACATTCCTTAATTCCATTTCAATTTGATTCGATTTTATTTAAATTTAATTTATAATTCTTGTTATTATGTAATTATATTATATTATACTTTATAACTAAATTAATTTCAATTATTTGAATGAGAACCCCTCTGAAGGGTAAAGGCCTCCTCCATTTTTGTCCACAGTTTTCTATCTCTCGCCTTTGTTTGCCAAGCGTCTCCTGCTATTTCTGTGATGTCGTCGACCCATCTTCTAGATGGCCTCCCTCGTTTCCTTTGTCCTTTGGGTCCTTTCCATACCACGACACGATTCGTCCACCGAGCGTCTTTTATTCTGGCTAAATGACCTGCCCATTTCCATTTTAGTTTCATTGAGTGGTGTAGGAAATCAATTTGTTTTGTTCTCGCTCTTATTTTAGTGTGGCGTACTTTATCTCTCTTTCGGAGCCCTAGGATGGATCGTTCCATGGCGGCTTGACATATTCGTATTTTTTCTTTTATCTGTTTAGTGTATGTCCAAGTTTGTGAGCCGTAAGTTAGGCAAGGAAGTATACAACTATCCATTACTTTCTTTTTGATAGAAAGTGGCATGTCTCCTTTCATTATTTCTCTGTGAGCCCAGTACTTTTGCCATGATATATTTATTCTTCTAGTTATTTCTTCTAGGTTGTTATTCTGGTGGAATGAAACTTGTTTTCCAAGGTACGTGTAAGTCTCTACATATTCAAGATTTTGGTTTCCAATCTTTATTTGTGATTTTGAAGAGTTGGTCATTAGATTAGTTTTCTGCAAGTTCATTTGTAACCCTACTCGAGCGCTTTCTGCCTGCAGATTTTGTACCATTTGTTCCAGTTGCGAACTTGATTCTGAGAATAAAATAATATCGTCAGCAAAACGTAAATGGTTGAGATATTCTTTATTTATTGCAATACCAAGATTTTCCCAGTTGAGTTTTTTAAATATCATCTCTAGTACGGCGATAAAGAGCTTTGGGGATAAGGGGTCGCCCTGTTTTACGCCTCTTTTGATTCTTATTTCTGGGCCACTTGTTTCCAGGCTAATTTTGCTTGTGCTTCTCTCGTAAATGTTTTTTATTATTTTACAATAGGTGTCGTCTATATTATTTGCCTTCAGCGCCTCCCATATTGAATTGTGCGAGATAGAGTCAAATGCTTTTTGGTAATCAATAAAGGCCAAGTAGAGAGGCCTTCGGAATTCCTTGTATTTCTCTATTATGGTCTCTAAGGTTTGAATGTGGTCTACGGTCGAATATCCCTTACGAAAACCCGCTTGTTCTATTGGTTGATTTTCGTCAATTTTTGCAGATATTCTGCTTAAGATACATTGTGAGAATAGTTTGTAGAGGCTAGGTAATAAGCTGATGGGTCGATAATTTCCAATGTCTTTTGGGTCGCCTTTCTTGTACAGTAATATGATGTTAGATTTGGTCCATTGCTCCGGGACTGACTGCTCTTTGTTTATCATATTAAATAAGTAAGTTATCATGGGTGTTAGCAGTGTTCTCGCCAGTATTAATGCCTCATTTGGAACACCGTCTGGTCCTGGGCTCTTGCATGATTTTAGCCTCTTTATTTCTCGATCTATTTCGGCTTCGTTCCAATCGATATTTGTTTGGTTTTGAGATTGGAAAGTTATGCTCTCGAGGTTTCCAAGGTCTTTATGGTCGTAGAGGTTTGCGTAGAACTCTTTGTTGCTACTTTTAGGATGTTTTCTCTGTTAGTTGATGGAATAGAGTTTTCTAGTAGGCTTGGTATCCAAGTTTTGTGTGAACGGAGTTCTTTGTATGCGCGTTTGCAGCTTCCACTAGTCATTAAATATTTTTCGATTGTTTTTGATCTATGGTTGTTATAGTCTTTTCTAATGTTTTTGTTTGTTATTTTATAGATATAGCTAAGTTGCTTCCTGTCTTCGCGGCTTTTAGGTTTGAGATTTTGTAGTGTGTGACGTTGTTTGATTAGGCTTAGTGTTTCCTCAGAAAGGATTTTATGCAATTTTTGTTTTTCTGATTGTTTATCTGTTTCCATACTTTCCACTAAACATTTTTCTATTTTATTGTATAGGGCTTGAACTGTGTATGTTTCTGTTGGTTGTATAGATTTTAAATTTTTCTTTAATTTCTCTAGGTAATAACTTGCTTCCTTATGGTTTTTTAGTGTACAGATAGGATTTTTGTAACTTAGACGACTCTTCTTCATTTGTGTGAATGATATTTTTGATCTAACCATTCTGTGGTCTGATGGGAACATGATATTATTTAAAACATGCACATCTTGAAATCGGTTAGGAAAGTTTGTGAGTATATAATCAATTTCATTCTTGGTTGTCTGGTCAGGAGATTTCCATGTCCATTTTCGACTAAACTTTTTCTTAAAAAAGGTGTTCATTATGGATAGGTTGTTTTCTTGGGCGTAGTGTATTAATTGTTGCCCTCTAGGGCTCCTTTTTCCAGAACCAAATTTTCCAAAAACTTTATTTTCTTCGGAGTTTTTCTTCCCTACTTTCGCATTGAAATCGCCCATAACTATTAAATATTTTCTTGAAACTGCATGGGCATTTTGCATGGTATTGTAAAATGTTTTAATTTCTGATTCTTCAGACGTTTCAGTAGGTGCATATACTTGGTACTTGTAGGTGCACAGCTAGTTATTTAATATTATACATAGAGAGGAAAGATTTGATTTTTTGTTTGTTTGTTACGATTTAACTCAAAAAATAACCGACCGATTTTAAAAATTCTTAACCATTATAAAGCTACTGCTTTACCGAGTAACATAGACTATATTGTATTTTCAAAAAAATAGAGATGGCTAATGACAATGTAACCCAAGGTATCAAAATGTTTTCGATAACATATTTCGCGGAAGAAGTCGCGGGCGAAGTGCTAGTCAACTATAATTTTCTGAGGGTTTTAGAGTTCCAACAGCAATGTGCCATATTGGGGCATGAAATCACTGATTAAATTAACATAGCCTGAACTTTAAACACGACCTACACCAACAACCAACACATAAACCAATTCAATTACTACAGTTAAAAATTAAAACAATTCAAAATTATCGAACTGTCGCAAAAAACCAAAGAATGAATTGCAACAGGAGAATTGAGTGAGGATAAAAACTTGTCTCATAAATACGGAGTAGGTACGGCCACCCTGACCTCAACACAGGGGCTCATTTATATTCTTGCGTTGAATAAAAACCTTACATCAATATGTCGATTTAAATTGTAATATGTTTTTGTGTGTAAAGTCCCAGCAGCCTTCCGTCAGAAATCAATTGGTATTTTGTAAACATTAATTGTTGTTCAATAAATATTTTGTAAGGTTGCTTGTGCATTGATGTGGTTGAACGAATGTTTGGTCGGGAATTTTTGGTTGCGTTTAGCACACGTTTTGGATTGGATCTCTAACTAAGATCATGGCAAAAGCCACTAGGCCTTTGCCTTGATCTTGTTAATAGTTAGTTTTTTTTTTTTTTTTCTAATTGATTTCAGTTTCGGATACAAAAAATGGAAGGCAGGTCATAAAGAAAAAGAAGCCTTATTAAAACCGTCACTTTAATTAAACAAACAATCGTACTCGTATGTAAGTAGGTATGCATTAACATGGATAAGGAGCTCATTACAATTAGGAGCTCAGGTTTAAATAATAACAGCCGTTTGGGTCGGTCTTCATGCTAAGCTGCGCTTGCCTAGGTTGCCCCGTGGATGGGTGAGGTGCATCCAGTTAGACTAGGAGGGGTCGCCATACGTAGTTGGGAAAAGGCTAGACAGATTATGACAAAGAAGCATGACAAGTAGGAGACAAAATGGGCATTGGAGTCTTATCACTGAAAGCCATCTTTTCAAAATGATGAGAATACATTATGGTATCACACAGAAACCCAAAGAAAGTTTACACGTTACACCGCAGTCAGTGACAGTCTTTACGGATCTTTCAGATTGCAACAATGTTGCTAAGGCAATATTTTTACTGGTGCCATTTTGAGTGCGAATATTTTTGATGACCAATAAATAGCTGACACGTACTTGATATTTAAATTAAAAAAAAAACGATGAATTATTGTTTGTAAGAATTTAAAATGAACTTTAAAATGCATTACTTTAATTAACTAGATCGGATTAACTTACCTAGTGACATCCGATCCTCAATTATGTGAAGTAATCTCGTCCTCATTTAGTACTTATGTAGTTTGCACTTTGCACTACTCGCTGTATCACAATTTTTAAAGATGAACACATTCATCAAAAAATATTTGATAGTCTGTGGTTCGTTGTAAGTGTGCTCTGTGGATATCTGTTATGTTCATTAGTTCAAAGTATTACACACACATACAAAAAAAAATATATATATATATATATACACAACTTCCTAACGGGCTAGAGATGAGAATCTGGGAAGGGTTGGGATACAATGAGGACGAGATTACTTCACATAATTGAGGATCGGATGTCACTAGGTAAGTTAATCCGATCTAGTTAATTATGTTCGTAATCTCGTCCTCATTTAGTACTTATGTAGATGTTTAAAGAAGAAAGTTGTGTTAATAATCAACATATTTATTTGATAAACATAAGGTAACTTGGTTCTCTCATCATATAGAGTAATCAGCCTCAATGGTTACTTATTGACTAATTATGGTATTAATGTAGGCACTTAACCATAGCACTAGCTTATTAAAGTATCTTAGAAAGAAATATCTGTTGAACACACCGCTTGAGCAAAAGCATTTGGGTCACTGACAATTGGTCTGTTATAGAAACGAGCAAATGTAGAAGATCTTTGTGTCCAACCTGCAGCTTTCCTTATTACCTCAATATTTATACCTCCTTCAGAAGCCTTTGAAGTGGAGGCATGTCTTGTGCTGTGAGCCGTGAACTTAGCAGTATCTAAGCCACTATCATTTAAAACTTGCTTTATCCATCTGCTTATAGACGCGGTAGAGGCAGCATGGTAAGGTTTTCTAAGTGTAATAATCAGGGTATTACAATCCTGTCTTATAATTTTAGTACTATCTAAATAACAAAGTAAAGTTTTTGCTGGACAGATGTTCATATTATCTTTGAAAAATGGTAATATTAAATTAGGTTGAAGTTTGTTTGGTCCAGATGTTTTAATCATTTCTGGGATTTTAATATCAATATTATCTTCACTAATATTAATATTATTTATATTAATAAGCGATAAAGTTTGGATCCTATGCGCAGTTACAAGTGCCAGCAATGTTACTAATTTTTTAGTAAGTAATTCCAAACTAAGGTCTTGATTAGGAAATAAATTTGATAGGTATCTTAAGACAATATTGGGATCCCATACTATGTCGTATTTAGGTTTCTTGGGCCTTAGTTTGTAAATACCTCTAAAAAACCTCGTCACCCTCTCATCTGTTCCCAAGTGAGGACCTAAGATTAAAGAAATTGCAGACCTTATGGTGTTCAGTGAGCTATATGATAGTCCTTGCTCAAACTTAGACGTCAAGAACGAAATAACCATGGGTACTGAGTCCGACAAGGGATGCACATCTTGACTGCTACAGAAGATTATCCACTGATTCAGAGCCGATTCATACTGTTTTCTAGTTTTGTTAGATAAGGAAGCTAACATGATGTCCATTGAGGAGGGAGGTATTCCTTTCCTTAGGAACGCGGACCTGATAATGTGGCGGCAATCAGTTTGAGACTCTTGTGTAAAGGATGTGGTTCCCTGGAAGGAGACAGTAATAAATTATTACGGGGTTCAAATACAATTCTTTCTGATACAACCATAGAGCTGAACACTGGATACCATGGTTGTGCAGGCCACCATGGAACTACAACAATGCCTGTTGCTTTCTCAATAATAATTTTTTGTAGCATCTTGCTTATAAGGTTAAATGGTGGAAACGCATAGAAGAATATTCCATTCCATTTAATGGTAAAAGCATCTATGGAGTGTGCATTGGGGTCTGGTAGCCAAGAAACATAACTCCTACACTTGTTGTTATATCTGTTTGCAAACAGATCAATCTGGGGTTCACCCAATTTCACAGTAATTGTTTCATATGCCATGTCACATAGAGCCCATTCAATTTCAGAATGAGAACGTCTTGATTCTCTATCTGCCACAGCATTGTCTTTCGAGCTAATGTAGGATGCATACACCCATAGTTGCCTTTCCTCACACCACTGCCATAACTTTCGTGCTAGACTATTTAAATGTTGAAAGCGGGTGCCCCCCATTCTATTAACATAAGCTATAGCAGTGGTGTTGTCTATTCTAAGAAGAATATCACAACACTTCAGTTCAGATGCGTATGTTTTTAACCCTTTAAATGCTGCTAGTAGTTCCAGGAAATTTATATGAAAACATTTATCTTCAACTGTCCAGTGACCATAAGTTGTAACACCATTACATACTAAACCCCAACCTGTTCCTGAAGCATCTGAGAATATTTCCAAAGAAAATTTAAATTGTTTAATTTTGTAATGATTTATATGGATATGGGATAACCACCATTCCAAATCTGATCTGATTTCGTTTGACATAGAAAGGTATGCTTCATAGTTTTCATTATTACTTTTTAAGGCTATTGTTTTATGGCTTTCCATTACTTTAGTGTAAAGCCAGCCATATTCTACTGCCGGACATGCAGCTACAAGGGTACCTAAGAGTTGAGAGAATTTAATTATTTTGCATCTCTGTTTAGACTTGACTCTTCTTATGTTTTTACATATAGATAATATCTTTTTCTGTGGAAGTGTTATGGAGAACTGAACAGAATTCAGTATAAACCCTAGATACTGACAGTATTGTTTAGGCTGGAGGCAACTTTTGTCTACGTTAATTATAAATCCCAGGCTTTCTAAAAATGTCTTAGTAGTTAACACATTTTGTAAACATTTTTCATATGAATCTGCCAGACAGAGAATGTCATCGAGGTAGATAACAGACAACAAACCTAATGACCTCAGGTGACACATTACTGGTTTCATGACTTTAGTAAAGACATATGGTGCTGTATTAAGACCAAAAGGAAGGCATTTCCATTCATACAATTTGTCTTGGAATAGGAAACGCAAATATTTCCTATCAGATTCTTTTATTGATATCAAATAATATGCATTCTTTAGGTCAATTGTGGCCATGAAGCATCCAGGGGTCATAAGTTTTGTTGCTGTTCTTAAATCCTCTAATTTAAAGTGAGAAGAAGAGACAAACATGTTAAACTTTTTCAAATTCAATATGAATCTCCAGGAACCATCTGACTTAGGGTGTAAGAATATACTGGACAAAAACTGGCCTTTTACAGATGAACACCTTTGTATAGCACCTAATTGTAACAATTTGTCTATTTCTATAGAAATAAGGTTGGTTTCCTTTTCCGTAAACCAATTGTTCTGTGGCACTATGGCTTGAACAGGATCCTTGGTCAAGGGTATGGAATAGCCTCTGACCCATTTGCGTATAGTGGGGTTAGTAGTGATACTATCCCAGTGGTCTGAGAAATATTTAAGTCTGCCAGTTTGTACCTGATCTAGCGACCGCGACGCTCCTGTCCTTGGCGGCGTGAATGTTGAAATTTCTGTGGAGAGCGTCTGCCTCGTGTCGGCAACTTGTTGGCATAATATGTCTGGTGTGATGTTTGCTTCAGTCTCGGCTTCTGCCCACTCGGACGTGACACCTGTGGTCGTAGTGGGCCCCGGTAGTTTAAATTATTCCTCTTAGGGACTTTTTGCTGAGCGGGTGTGTTTTTTAGCTCCAACCCTGATTTCTTGACTGCCTTAACAGCATTGACCTTGTCCTGTAATTTGTCCCCAAATAGGTATTCACTTATGGAAGCACTCTCCATTAAATCTTTTAGGTCTTTGTTTAGCCCTGGTAGTATTAGCGACCTTCGTGTGGTAGAATTTTCATGGTACAAGTCACATAGTAGACGAGCTGCATCACTTAAATTCTCAATGTACTGTTCATTTTCATGCGTGGCAATCATACTATTTAGAACCTTGCCAATCGTAGTGATTGCTGCCGATAACACAATTTGGTTTCCGGTAATCCTCTTGTCTCTTTTAACACCATTCTCGTTCATTGCAGCTGCTACCTCTTCATTCAATAGTGGTGGAACTAATAGGCTACAGTTCTTTGGGGGATTATGCCTTAGTAATATACTAGCCTTGGTTTCAGCTTCAAGGCCGTTTTGAAGAATGGCCGTCCAACGTTTTGTCAAACTTTCATGTAACTCAATTGAGTTATTGGCTGGTGGGGTGCCTTCTTGACCCAGGAGCCCCTCGATATGGGCTGGTATTGCGTTTTCCACAAGTACTACCTCAGGGGTATCCATTGGGAGGTGAGGTGCTTCTTCCGAGTCTACCCCCCCCTTTTCTTTTGTTTGAGTGTTTTCACTTGGTGAATTACTATGACGGCTGTATTCAGTATCCGGTGAGGAAGATAGTAACCTGCGCCGTCGAGGCGACCGGCTCCTATGCGTCTGGCTACGTCTGCTTCGCTCGTATGGCGAACGACTTCTTGAACGTGCTCGGCTGGAGCGGCTTTCGTAGTCATCTGAGCATCAAACGCATAGTGTTAGGCTCGAAACTGTTAAATCCATAGCTGACCTCTCGTGAAAGCTTTTAGGATATAGTAGAAACATTTTTCAATTAACGACAATGTCATCGGCTAACCTCTCGTGAAAGCTCATAGATGCAGTCGAATTGCTTTTAATTGTTAACAATAACTGTCATCGGCTAACCTCTCGTGAAAGCTCATAAGATGCAGTAAAAATTAAATATGGAGGTAGACGTACCTTTAAAGCGAATCTGTTATAAATTCGAAATAGATACTTTTAGCGTAACGTACATACCACGGCTAACCTCTCGTGAAAGCTCAATAGTGGTGTCGTCTATTTGTAAATATGTATGAGGTTAAATACCTCACAAGGAATCTCTAAAAAACCTATTTGAACATTAAATTTCTAGGAATTTGCTAAGTAGGTAGGTATGTTTCAAGAAAAAACTTACCGGCGTGGTTATGACGACTCCTCTTGTTTAAACGCTTTTCCAGATGTCGTAAACGTTCACTTAGCTCAATCATAGCCTCATCCCGCTTTCTCCGTTTGCTTTTTCCCATTTTGTTCACAAAAGATAAAACTTAACAATTAGGAAAAGGAATTCTGTGTACAGCGCGCGGCACAAAAAAGTACAATGAACATAACAGATATCCACAGAGCACACTTACAACGAACCACAGACTATCAAATATTTTTTGATGAATGTGTTCATCTTTAAAAATTGTGATACAGCGAGTAGTGCAAAGTGCAAACTACATAAGTACTAAATGAGGACGAGATTACGAACATAATTAGTATTTTAAACGTAGCAGTACCAGGCATGATTTGTTATGTATTTTTCCGTGTGTAAGAAAAAACATAAACATATTCGCCTGAACACAATGCAATGAGATGACCTCAACTGATATTGATGTTTGACGGATCATGACATTATCAAAGACCATCATTAGTAAATACATACATACAACTTCTTTTTTTCGTCCCCTACAGACACCTTGACATTAAAATAAATACTCACTAATAGAATAACACACCGCGAATTCGAGGCTCATTATAAAACTGACAGACGATATCTTGATTTTCAAATTACCAAACCGTTTAAACCCGAAAACAGCGAGAAACAAAAACGAGCTTGGAATTCGTAAAAAAAACAATTGGGCAATACATTCAGACGGAATTATGGATTACTTGGAACAATGGCCGATGCAAATTGTGACCGCAGCATGCTGCATTTTTATTTTTTTTAAGAGATGCATAAAAAGACGCACTGTGTTCAATTGAATGCACCGTAAAGGGTAAGCACCATAAGCATTTTAAGGCAGTGCCATTGTCCGGGAAATATTAATAAAAAAAAAACGCCCCGGAAATGTTGGAGTTGTTGTACAATTCTCAAAGAATGTAGAGGTACTGCAATCTGTACAAGCGGTTAAGAAATGCCTGCATTTAAACCAGCTTAATTTCGTACTATATTACGGGACATTGTGATATTATTGTGAGACGCATTACATCTGCCACAAATAGTAGCAACACTTCATGATGACCACGACCGCTCTGTCAAGAGCGTAACGACTTGAAGAAGAAATTTCGTACTACACCGGCAAAATAGTCAGATACATGTATCAAGAAGGCTTTTGGAGGCAGCATCGAGCAGTCCTCACTGCAGTAGCATTAATATGTGGTCAGAATCTTTAGCATTGAAGGACGAAGTAGAAGACAGTTTGATGCAAAATAATAAAGGACTTCATGACAAAGAAACATAACATCCCACCTGTTATCCCAGAAGGGTAAGACAGATGTGTACTTAATATTACACCCACATTTCGCCAGTTATGTTTTTAAGTCCCATGTAAGGGGGGGCAAGCCTATTGCCATCAAACGGGCAAAAATCAAGACTTAGCGGCTGCTACTAAGAAATTACCGATGGAAAAACCCAATATCTCTCACTGCCCGAACCGGGTATCGAACCCAAGACCTAAAGCTCAGCAGTCGCGCGACCACTATACCAACGAAGCACTCAACCAAACACGTCAACACACTATCAATTCACTCCAAAAACCACAAGTCTCGCAGTAAATTGAAATACAATAGAAATCAACAATAATCGAAATGAGAGCCTTTCACTACAAACCGAGGCGTGCAGTGAACGCAGCCATAACCACAGATGCAGTAATAATTCAAACTATTAGTCGAATTTCGTGTTCCCAGGGAGCGCAGTGAAAGTAGTCCGCTACTGGGCTTTGCTGTGCCCTAGGCGTGGTCGGTGTGACAAGCGACGAGCGTGGAATAGATAGCGAGAAGCGATAACTAATTAATTGGAATATATAATATGAATGGTTTTCTCCCTTGAGTTCTGTAGATGACACGATAGCAAGTGTGGGATAATACTGAATCCACAACTTGTGAACTTCGAATAAGCTACGTTTTTGGCGTAATATCTAATATTGAAAGTAGTAACAGTTTTGTAGGCATCAGTAATTCAGTATTTGGTCGAATGTCAACAATTTATTATTAGTTGGTAAATAACACAAATGCACTTTACGTTTACGTTGGGAAACGGGGGAAAATCAAAGCTTTTGCGAATCGCCAGGTCCTGCAAACTGACAGCAGTTGATATGTGCTTTCAACCCTGTAATAAGAAACTCATGATGAAATACCTAACCAACTTTAAAACAATATAACCGTAAAATATACACACGGAACTCCTGTTAACATGTCTTTATCGAACCATTACCATACTATCTGTCTCTATTACAAGACATCTAGACAAGACTACCAGATAATCTTACTATTACGTCTTAGCCACGTAACAGCCACAGCTTACATCTTACACCTATGTTGGACTAGCGCGTGCTACGCTACAACCGGCGATGTTTATCGCCTATTTATTGCCACATTAACTTGTAAAAAGCCTATAATTTAACCTCTCCATCGTCCAACGGTGAAAAATGTCCTTAGGGCTGCACGCACCTAACATAACGAATCGATCAGATTATCGCGAAATCGGACATCGATAAAACGCCCGATATCGATATAACTTGTTGTCCACCAATTACGACAAATGACACTTAAGTGTTGAAAGTTAGGTTATGGACAACTTTAATCAATGAACCTAATTGGTTATTATGCTGTTTAACAGATCGGAGCACATAAATGTTTATGGTAACAAGATATTTCCCAGGGTTTCTCTTTGGCTAGGGAAATCGATCTTTAATGCTGCTCCCACACATAGCAGCTTCAGACCGAAGATAAATCTACCTACGCATAATACGAACAGACTCAAAAATATGACAGACAGATAGTCTGACTACATGACATGACACGACACATTACAAAAACTATCTAACTTCAATTAAAGTCAAAGCAATCTAGTTCCGTACTGCCAACTTGATTTCTTAATCTAACTCTGAAATTAATGTATACGCTTGAGCTAAGTGGTGTTATTTCGTTCCATATCGCTGTATTCTGGTTCTAAAAATTATCTCGCGCCACGATATATTATGAGAACCATTGAAAATACTCATAATAAAACGTTCCTTATCGCATGACAAACCCCACAATTACCATCGAGCGAAGCTCTCATGCCATAAATCTGCCAAAGATTCCGAGTTAAACCAGCTAATGCGCACGGACAGACGGTTGCTCGGTTAATATAGTTGGAGTCTAAGGCATATGAATCAAGGAACGATGAAAGGCAGTGGGTGTCCGTATGAAACTTCCTGGCCCACCCACGGGTAGCAAGGAGGGAAGACGAGGAAGCAAACGCCAATAAATTGCCCGTAGCTGTGCATTGACGTAAGACCTAAATGTAATTTTCTTAGAGCGAAAGCAATTACCTTGAATGTCGGGAATAATGTAACGGTTGAAATGTAATGTGGCAGGCGGCAGACATCTTGAAAAATATAGGTTTATTGAGTTACAACTTCCTTTTACTGAGAATGGAGAGGATGAACGACATTATGTTTTAATGCTTGCGAATGATGGGGCCAGAGAAAAAGTTTACAGCCATCGCTAATCTTATAATATCAAACTATCCTTCAAATACCACCAATTTTCAGTGAGAGTGTTTCAAAGAAAAAAAAAATGCTAAGGTATCCAAAAATCTTTTATCATCTCACAAATTTTCCTACATTCTAACATTCCTCAATCCAAACCTCTCATTAGACCAACAAAGCACGCACACTTGCACATCAATCGTTGCCTCACGTGTGGAACCACACGGCTATTCGGTAACAAAAACTGCGCCTACGCAGCACAGCTCGTCGCGACGTGTGACAGGTAGCCGAGATAAATGTTAGGCAGGCTAAGCTAATAGCTGGAGCTTGGAGTGATGAAGTGTTTGCGCTGGATGATTTGTAAGTAAGGCGGGTTTGTTTTAAGATACGGATTTTTATTTCTCAGCGGTTTACAGGAGGAACTCGTGGCTAAATAATAACAGCTTCACGGGTCGATCTTTAAGGTTAAGCCATGCTAGCCGAGGTTGGTCCGTGGATGGGTGACCATAATTATATACCGAGTTTCCTCCGAGCCTCGGAAAGCACGTTAAGCCGTTTGTTCCCGGCTGTCATTTGTAGATCTTTGACAGTCGTTACGAGTAGTCAGAAGCCAGAAGTCTGACATCCAGTCTTACCAAGGGATTATCGTATTACCCAGTTACTGGGTTGTGGAGGTCAGATAGGCAGTCGCTCCATGTAAAATACTGGTCCTCAGCTGCATCCGGTTAGACTGGAAGCCGACCCTAAGATTGGGAAAAGGCTAGGTAGATGATGATGGTTTACATTGGATTTTGAATGCTCATATATTTTATAGTGTTAAAACTATATTGATCATATATTTGATAGTGTTAAAACTATATTGATAATATACAGTAAATGATGGTCTTCAAACTTGTTGGTAGTTTAATACGGGATTAAATATAATGAGCACCAAAAAATACTTTGAGATCCTAAGCTACGTTACCCAAAAAAAAATACTAAACACCAAAAAAATTGTATTCAAAGACCAAATATAGTAAATGTGGCAAGAAGAACTTAGGAAGCAAGTGTGAGCAAAGCGAGCTCGGGATATTGGGCACCCCGACTCGGACAGGTTAGGTTCGAAGGGGATGGCGGGGTCGAGTGAGCGAGCGGAGCGAGCGAACTAAGACCCCGACATCCCCTTTGTGTTAGGTTACTTTAAACCCTGCAGAGAGAAATAGGAGCCCCGCGTAGCGGGGCTCCGTCGACTACGCCTTAGTTCGGAGCTGTGATTTTCAGGTTTTTAATTATGGTGATCATTTACTATTTCTGGTGATCATTTACTTTTTTTTAGGCAGTATAAAAATGTTTTTTAAGGTTATATTTACTTTATCTGGTGTTATGTTAAACATAAGCCGTTTAATACCTGCATAAACGTACCGTCTATAGTAGGTATACTCCCAAGTAATAATCATTGGTAACCAGAATCCATCAAGACACCAGAAATCCAGTGCCAATGCCAGATCAACAATCAAATCAATTTTGTATGTTTTCTAAGCATATAAAATTTACAATATTAGGACAGTCGTCATAATGAAAGCACCAGAATTAAAAAAAAAACCTTTGCATCGTTAGTAATTCTGTGCCTCCAAAAATGTAGATAGGATTAATCATAAAAAAGTATTTTTAATTTTTATCGCTCAAAACTTCAGACTTCTTTGGCATCGACTCCTCTTCGTACTTCCTCCAAAGGTTACGATGTAACTCAAACCAACAACCGCAGCTGCTATACTAAGCAATTTACCTTAAGATGCGTTTAATGTTTCTTCTAAGATATAAACAATTGAAAACGGGAAATAATAGATAGTCCAACAGGCACTCCTTGCTGCATATCATTATTATTAGAATTCCCAACGCGACTTTCATAAGTTTCACTGAGAATACATTCACTGAGCTGAAGATTACCATCAAGGGCAATTCGAAAGGGAACTCTAAGAGATAGGGTCAGTTCTCTCAAGTGCAATGTTGAGTAGGAAGCGCCTCTGGTTATGGGGAGGCGTCGAGCGATTCGTGGCTTTAACACATTTTGTGGGGTTCCGTAGCCGAATGGCAAAAAACGGAACATTTATAGATTCGACATGTCTCATGTCTGTCCGTATGTCACAGCTACTTTATTCCGAAACTATTAGGACTGCACAGTTGAGACTTGGTAGGTAGATGTACTCTGTGAACCGCTTTACGATTTTAGTACAAAAATAAAAGAAAAATTCATCAAACCTATACGTGCCGGGTTATTTACTTTATGAATGACAGTTCAAAATATTGTTGTTATATTGTTTGGTGTTAAGAAACCCAGCGTGTGCGAGTAAGACTTGCCCTTGGCCGGTTTTTTAACCGACTTCTAAAAAAGGAGGAGGTTCTCATTTCGGATGTTTTTTTTTTTTTTTTTTTTTTTATGTTTGTTCGCGCATTACTCCGTCGCTTACCAACCGATTTAGAAAATTCTTTTTTTGTTGGAAAGGGTATACTTCCCAAATGGTCCCATAGTCACCAAGTCGGGATCTGATGATGGAATCTTGGTGAAATCGAGGGAACTCTTCAAATTTTATAGGAAAACGTACAGTGATTTTGGTATTTTCTACAACAAGTACAGCATTTGCGTCCAATAAGAACCATTCTACCATCAGATCTGATGATGAATCCAAGAGACAGGCTTCGGAACTCTATAACAAGGCAATAAATCTTAGCTGTGTTTGGGCTTGTTGGAATCGTAACGGTATGCACTTTCCAGGTGTATACACCGACTACGCTGAGATTTATGATCCGTTTTGCGTGATTCTTCTTTAGTTTGATGTGGAATACCTGCCATTTGGTCCCATAAAAAAATAATATAGTTTGGCCATATAGTTTTCATTTTGTTAAAATTTTTGTTACATGTAAATTTTTCACGTATGTAGGTACACCGATTTCTCCGTGATTACTGGACCGATTTAGATGATTTTTCATTCATTTGGTAGAGAAGCTTGCCCGGTGGAGCCATATGAATTTTATTATATTTGCTTAGGTACTTTTTGAGTCATCCTCTTTATTATGCATTTTGTCCTTTGTCGTATGTATGGACGATGTGCTGGTGTCTAGTTACAATGTAAAAATTATACTTGACTAGGATTAAAGTGAGATACCACAACTGAAATGGCTAAAATAAAAACTTTTTTACAAAAAAAAAAAATAACCGACTTCCATAAAACACTAAAAAGTGGCAAATAATTTTAGTTTCAAAGGTCGATGGCAAAAAAGTAAATGAAACAAACAAGTCACCGACTGCCGAAACTAAAATTATTTGCCACTTTTTAGTGTTTTATGGAAGTCGGTTATTTTTTTTTTTTGTAAAAAAGTTTTTTTAAACTTAGTATTGCAAGATAGTGGACGGCTACAAATATATAAACCTACTTTTTTATGTTATTCCTTTCTACATTGATCCATTTGTCATCGTTTATAGCACGTTAAGCCTATGGTCCCGGCTGTCATTTGTAGATCTTTGACAGTCGTCGCTGATAGTCGGTATCAGTGAGCCCTGACAACCAGTATTACCAAGAGGTCGTATTATCCAGTACTGACTGGGTTGTTGAGGTCAGATGCGAAATCGCTTGTCAAATACTGGTATTCAGCTGCATCCAGTAAGACTGGAATCCGACCCCAAACAAACTTTAGAAAAGGCTAGGCAGATAGATTGTCGTCATTTATTCTGCTTTAATGTGTTCAGAAAACATCTGCACTCGTTCAAATCCCTTCCAAATAGCTGTCTATGACAGACATAACATCTTTGATTTATCCCTAAAGATTCTGGTATCAGGAGGGTCAGCTTTAAAGATAACAAAAGTAGAGAGTTACTAAGAAGATAAACACGGTCGTAAACAGGTGTACAAGTCAACCCGCTACACGCTCCGGTTATAACAACAACCGCGCCCTGAAAACTTGGAATGGCGAACGGTAGATAAGAAAAAGCTGAATGCGATAAAACCGTACTCGCGCATTTCACTAAAGAAACGTTTATCTTATTTGGTAATGTGCATGTTACTTGAGATATTGTTCGAACACTTGGCGCTGAACGAAAATGCTAACCACTGAAATGACTTAGCTTTTAACGATGTCGGTAGGTAGGTACTGTGGATGGGGTGGACCCTTTACATACCTAGTTTCCTCCGTGTCTCCAAAAGCACGTTAAGACGTTTTTTTTTTTATGTATCGCATCTCGCAGTTCAACCTATGAGGTTGTCGTCTGCTTAACCGGACTATCCTGTGGGTGCCTTAAGAGTAAGGCCTCCAGCCAGGGCATAAAAACTTACAAACTAAGCGATTACACGCTACGGGCACCCCCTGTGGGGTACGAGCCTCGGCTTAGGGCGTCGCTGAGGTAGGACTGCATGGGGACAGGCTGGATCTAAATGGTATCATTATTTAGGGGCTGATTTAAAACTACTGGCGCAGCATCGCGGGTTGGCTCGAGCGAGAGTCGGGGCACGTTAAGACGTAGGTCCCCGTGGTCATTTGAACATCTTTGACAGTCGTTTAGACAGGTATTCAGTGGCCCGAAAGTCTGACAACCAGACTTACCAAAGGGGTAACGTATTACCCAGTACTAACTGCACTAACGACTGCAGACCCCAACATAGTTGAAGAAAGGCTAGGCAGATGATGACGGTATGAAGCTTCTGTTTATAACTTAATTAAGCATTGCGTATTGAAAGTTGAAAGGGCAATGTAATGTGGGTAGTCCCTCTTAAGAGGGGAAGCCTTTAGACCGGGTGAAGGTGGCAGAAATCTTCAGTATGCGAAATGGATTGGACCAGTGTGATTACATGGGAAAGATTATGTCCAGCAGTAGAAGTATCTTGTCTGAAAGAAAATGATGATGATCGAAAGATGAATGAGAAAATGGAAAAAGCTTAAGAAGAATGAATGAATGTGGTCATAGAACATCCCCATATAGGACTTGTCACACTAAATGCGGATATTTTCCAGCATCAGTGTTTCCAGTAAATCATTTTAATTATTTAAATCATATTTCAATGAAAGCGGTACAATGAAACTATAAAACGATTAACAGCATTTCCCTTTGACGCGATGTGACAAATTGTTGATTTGTTTGTCATGTTTATTCATTTGTGTATTATTTATGAGGACTTTCTTGATAAAGATGTAAGAAATAATGGAGTTTCTTGCCCATTTTTGTCCACAGGGATCTACGCTTTGGAATGGGCAACTACAGTACTTTTACAGTTATTATGCCTTGTGACTGGGACAGTAGCTTCATTTTATTGTTGTCTTGGTTTCGACAGTTCAAAAGTGCCTGTAACTGGCCTACTTAATTTTGAATTAATAAAAAAGAAAAAATAGCAATATGTGAATAGCATACGACGACGAAGACCCTAAAAATGTCATTGATTGGTGGAAAATCAATACAGGGTATTGGACGCAGCTTGGGAAAGATCTATTTGTTCAGCAACAGATTACAATAAAATGAGTTGAACTAGCACAACCTGTAAATTAAAGACTGTGTCAGGATCTGTCTCGACATACACACTTACCAGTTTTTTAGATTTGGTACCACATAACGTAACATAACATGACGCCTGTGTTCCCCGAAGGCTTAAGCAGAGGTAGAGCTGGTGTAAGTCACGTATCAGTAATAGGGGGCGAGCATATTGCCATTAACCGGACACGAATTCAAACTCCGTGGCTGCTACTGATAAATTCCTAATGGAAAAACCCAATAACACATTGCCTGCCCCGGAATCGAACCTAGGACGTCATGCTCAGCAGTCGCACTCCAACGAGGCAGACAATTTCGTACCACGTTTCTCTGTAATCTAGAAATGTTCCAAATATGAAAATAGAGCGTTTTAGTGCACGGCAAAAGTAATAGACCAAATGAAATTAAAATCGTATAATTTATTACAAAACAAAACAATAGCTCCTTTATTAAATCTGAATGCACGCCAGTGTACTGACGAAAGCACCTACTTGCAATCATTTGCATGAGGAAGCTAGATGCAGTGTAGTGCATAGTAAGATAGCGCACCAGACCGAGGGTGGCCTCGATGTGGCCAGCTCTTTAAAACTTCCAGTGTTGCCACATTACACTTTCTAGATTAGGGTGCTTAAAAGTAATAAGAGCACATGAATTGATATGGCAGTGAATTTATCAGGACGTTTAAACTAAAAGACTTGGGGTTAGTCTAGAAAAAAAAATGCCAAAGAGCTTAGGAGTTAAATGAAGAAATGATATTAACGAAGAATAAAATATCAAGGAAAAAGATGGCATTATTAGTGTCAATATCTATCAGTGAGTCATTGACTCTCTTTGAAAGAGACATCCTACCAATATCGATACTATATTATCAAGAAGATGGTCAGCTTCGATCTTATACTGATAACATCTTATTGTGAACTTTGGTTTCACTAATTGCTACGGATGTCAGATGACAGTCACCCCCAATAAAATTAATAGACTGTCAGCGACGGTACCTAACAGTCGTGCAATAGGTAAGGACACCACAATTGGTTTCTCCAACATAAACGGAAACAGGAATTCAAACTCCAAATACAATCGAAAGGATGACGATAATAATCGAACAATGGATTCAATAGCTAATCTAGAATATCTGAAGGTGCAAACGTGATACCAGCAATAATTTGCTGAACAAACACAATTGCGAGAGACAGAAGTTGATTTAAATACAATCCGATTCGAGTATTGCAATATCGATCGAGCTCGTAAATCCTACACTCGTACACACATTAAAATCGGTAGCAACGACTGTGTCGACATCATAACATTATTTATGGTTTCGTTTTATCTCTGGAACATTACGCGCGCCATACGCGGCGGTTACTGCTTACTGCTGAAACAATAGACAGACGAAAGCCGAACCGGACAGGCCAAAGTACCGTTGCAACCAAAAGTCTCGATATAAAATCGAAATTGTAAATACGATAGGTCAACAAGATACGATCCTCCATAAGCCAACAACAAGAGAAAGGCTCACTAAAAACACGAGTGCGAAGTTCAATTTATTACCCCTCGGAAGTGAGAATCAGGACGGACGAAGAAAACAAAATTTGGTCGTAAATCAACGCATACTTAAAATCTTTAATACTTCCTACAATTACAGTGAACCGAATTCTTAATGAAAGACTCGATGAGGCGATGATGTTCGTCAAATCATTACCAGTAATGAATATGAATCGAGCGGCGGCATTAATGACTCCCGATCATTACAGCTAGACGCCCACTTTGTGTCAGTGTCAGTGCCCAAGGAAATGATATAACAGCTTTTAAAGGTCCGTTCGACGCTGAGCTAGTAATTTCCTTCATCGTATTTTAAAATATAGTTTTTGCATACACTGCGAGTATTGCGACCGTCATTAGATAAAGTAGCCATATAGAAAATTACGGTAACTTTTACACCCACGTGCAGGTAAACATTTCCTTTATCGACACAGCTCACCACGAACCAAGCATCTGTACCGCGGGGCACTGTCTTTACAAGCTTTACGTGTATTTATAGACACGATCACTGATTTTGCCGAGATTTATGCACAGTTTAGAACGACGTATTAAAAGATATAAAGATATGCACAAGATTACAATCGTGATCGACTGCAAAATCAATACAACGAAGGGATCGTGCACAAAGTGGGCGTTTAACCTCTGACCGAGGGCATGGACTGCGCGGGCGCACACGCCGCGTCAAACAATCCATCATGGCCGCTATCTGTGGCAAATTAACCCACTAAAGATGCCACCAACGCTAACCGGCCAGTATCTATGATACCTGATAGTGAGCACCTGATACGGCGTTAGGAGTCATGCTCTCCGGTCGGGTGCGGGACCTGCTACCCGCGTGTGACGTGTACAAATCGCCCCAACACCGAGTACGTCACGGTTTCCAATTTACTTTCTTCCGCGAGCTGAATGGCGCTGACCCCGTAGACCAGGAGAATCGTGAAATCGATATCATGGGAAAACCGCTATTTGCATGCTGATGAACATTGCGTGTTGCGAAACGTACAACAATGTAAACCTTGATTGAAAGATTATATTTTCCCATCACTTAGCTCTTAACTTAATACATGGGACTACCAACGTTGGTAACGGCATTATTTCCCAAAGAAGAAACATTAATCTTACAGTCCACTTACAATCTCCGAATGTAAAAGTCACCCTTCGACTGAAGGCTAGTGGTTAATGAAGCGAAATAGTGACACTTTGAGCAAGACAAGCGGCGCATGCGACACTTAACGTCAGTCAGGATGACGCCTCGATCCCGGCGTCGATATGGAACAAGTTTATATCATCGGCAAACGTCAATTACGCGCGTAAACAATTACGCAAGCGTAACGCAAGTGGAGCAACCGTTCAGCGGGAATCGTGAATGAAATCGAATGAGACGGCCAATTAAGGGGCATTCCAAGTGATTTTGAAGTTGCCGTTCTACTTTTAGAACAACAGTTCTTTTAACTTTAGAATAATTCAAGCTTTTAGAATCTGCTCGACTTTGAAAGTTAATTTGCATATATTTTGATCATGACATTAAAAAGTTAAATGACAAGAACTCATATTTCGTAATTCACGTGTAAGCCAGATGGAAATGTCCCAATATTGACAGGCTAATCCATCAACCACAGGAAACAGCATTATGTTGTACACAACTTCGATACAAGAGATAATGCCAAACTTGCAAAAGCACCATGTTGAGCAATTCTGACAACCCATCCATTTACGAAATTGAAATTAATGTTAACAATCCAATATTGAAGTACTTGGATGCTCTTGACTTGTTAACCAAGAAAATAAATTAAATAAGACGAGAAACTTAAAGAAGTGTAAATGTTATTTCACTAGCTAATGTTGGATTGTTGGTACCTCACTGGACTAACAACAGCATAGGTAACACCGAACAGGAGGACGAAATCCCAGAATCACAAGACTAACAAAATAAAAGCAAATATGTGGAACAGACCGATACGAAACGCTACACGATAACCGAATTTTCTACGTCCGTAAATCGGAGACTAAACCTAAGGATGTGTTCGTAACTACGCAGGACCTATTTTATGCATTTGTATTATGAGTGTATGCACGCAATTCCTTTCTTTGGAAAGATTTGCAAACTGCTCACCAACCTGTTTCTAGGTAGCAATCCATACTAATATTATAAATGCGAAAGTCACTCTGTTTGTTTGTTTGTTACCTTTTCACGACTAAACGGCTGATCGGATCTTAATGACATTTGGCAAGAAGATAGATTTCGACCTGGGGAAGGACATAGGCTATATATCATCACGTTACGACCAATAGGAGCGGAGCAGCAATGAAAAATGTTGCGAAAACGGGGAAAATGTGACGCAGACGAAGTTGCGCGGGACAGCTAGTTATGTATAAACACTCTTACCAACACAAATAAAATTGTTTAGTAACATTGTGCACCAGCTGTCTCGTACCATTTCATGGTACATTATTAATACTCGTTTTAAATGAAAATATTAATAAAGAAACCACGGTGGTCCGAAAACAGGATCAGGTTAAGTCAATTTCATTAAAATACTTGGCTACCATAGCCGTAGCTGTAATAAAATCTCTTTTGTAATTAAAACCTTCATTGTATCGTCTTAAGTAACTTTTAATTACTGGCTAAAAAAACAGCTTTAATTAAAGTGAGTAAGAGCCAAATTAAACATAGGTAGTGAAACTTTACAGGTGTGCTGGTTATCAATCAATATCTTCATTCTTTCATCCTTCATCATCAGGTGACAGCAATCCACTGCTGGACATAAGGCCTCTTCAATCGCACGCCACTTAACTTGATTCCCGGCAACACATATCCAGTTGCTACCAGCCACCCTGCGAAGATCGCTTGCTGATTTGCGGTCTCCACTCAAGAACACGTCTACCCCAAAGGTCATCGGTTCTACGGCTCATATAGTAGCTAATATCAAATGTCAATATTTTTTTTCAGTTTCTCTAATTTCAAGTATTACTACTTTTTCATTGGCCGTTGATTCCTGTCCGTTATCTGATGCAGATAGTAAGTACATGAAATTATGAGGTAGGAATTTTATTTTATTTTACTGTCATTAAATGTCGACACCAAAAAAATACGTTAATATTATTTCGTCCGCTAATTATGTTTGACTTTAATACTACACAAAATACTAAGAAATAAAAGCTCAGCTTTCTAGCTTCATCAAGAGGTGACAAGCCAGCGATTTGAACTGATAGGCGTATCAATGGAGCTTCACGGTCTTCAAGTCTGACTGACATGAACTTTCAACGTAATTAATATAGTACCGATGCAATTTATATTTGCTGACCCGAGATTGCTGAAACGGTTCACCACATATTATTCGCGTAGACTGTTTAGGCAATAATATCTGTGATAAATTGGGTATGAGGAATAGGCTTTCGAAATTTTATGTCTGTGTTCGTCGACTGCGGTCACGATTTGTAAGGAGGCTTTCCATTCACGATACTCAATAAATAACTAGTATTAATAGAGTTATTCGACCTAAAAATATTTTTATTTTACTTAGGACTTATTGAAACTAACCTAAAAACAAAATATGAGTACACACATGGGAATAGCACGGCATAAGAAGAAGGGTATAAGAGTAGAGGAAGACCAAAAAAACGATGGATGAACTGTAAGAAGGATGATATAGCAACTAATAGCAAGACAGGAGGTGTCTGATGAGATGACAAGTAATAGAGAAGTATGGAAGAAGAAAACATGCTGCGCCTCAAATAAATTGGACAGGAGAATGATGACATAGAAAAGCCCGAAAAATATCAACATAAGTTATACGTACAGAGTAATACAACAATTTTCTTAGCTTGCAGACAGTTCAAGTGTAACCACGAACACCAATAAACACAAGCTCATAATAAACTACAGTTTTATAACAGTAGACGTTATTCAGACGTACAATATCATCAGCAACAGTGTTGCTAATGAGCCAATGAAAAGCGACAATTACAGCACTTTGGCTTGAGGGAGCACGACTACTTCGAATTTATGGGATAACTAGCTGTACCCAGCATGCGTTGCAATGCACTTTTTACTACCCACCTACCCTATCCGACCTACCTACCCTATCCTACCTACCCTACCCGACGCTACCTACCTACCTACTCTACCCTACCCTACCTACCTACTCTACCCTACCCTACCCTACCCTTACTACCTACCTACCCTACCCTACCTACCTACCCTACCCTACCTACCTACCTACCCTACCTACCTACCCTACCCTACCTACCTACCTACCTACCCTACCCTACCTACCTACCCTACCTACCTACCTACCCTACCTACCTACCCTACCCTACCCTACCTACCTACCCTACCCTACCTAACCTACCCTACCCTACCTACCTACCCTACCCTACCTACCTACCCTACCCTACCTACCTACCCTACCCTACCTACCTACCCTATCCTACCTACCTACCCTACCCTACCCTACCGTATCCTATGTCCTTCTCCTGGCTCTAAACTACCTCCCTGCCAATTTTCAGCTAAATCGGTTCAGCCGTTCTTGAGTTATAAGTGAAGTAACTAACACGACTTTCTTTTATATATATAGATGACTGTGTGTACTTCCTCTGTGACTTTACTTGGCTTGGATGTTTAGAGGTTGACACGAAATTCCATTGGACTAAATTTTTACTTAGGAATTCGAGGAAAGTAACGTAACTGGTGTTTTAGGAGTGACTATGTCAATCTAGATGATTCAAGAACTAAGCAATTTAATAACTGGACCAGCAAATGAGAGGTTCGACATCTTCGATGATATTGTCATAGCGAGGTATTAGATTTTGTCCATTACTAGCTTTTATTTTTGGCTTTGCTCCCTTTATGTACGGAAATTAAACCACGGAAACTTGTTAAATGTAGCCTATTCTTAGCTTCTCACCGCTTCTAAGCGTGTCGATGACAATATAAATTGTGTGAGCCCTCAATTTGGCGACGAGTCTGGCACTTTCATTAGCGTCCATCAGCTCCTGTGATGTGCAAGTAACAGGACAGGCAGGATACGATATCAAGTGTAATGCAGTCTATAGAACTAAGGGATAATGTAACTTGCCGTTTGTGAAAGAATTTTGTAATCAGATCAGTAGTTCCGAAGATTACCGCCTACATAAAAGCTTACAAAAAAAAAACTCGTTAGTACAGATAACATGTCCTATCGTCATGAAAGTTGTTTTAGCTCATGACCTATCTTACAATCAAACAATTTATAGTTATTCTTCTTCTTCTGGCCACAAAAGAAACAAGTTTTCATCCCAAATTCAACGATTCACAAAATTCACATTTATACAGTTTTCTCTAACCAACAAACACTTGCAAACAAATAACATCAGGTCCAAACAAGTCCTGTCCACACAGACAGCTTGAGTAATGCCGTTACTATCGATTTAAGGACGTATTAGCTTTTATAGGAAGACAGACCAGCTCCGTGACTCGATGGTGATTGATCTGATCTCTCCCAGGTCCGTGTCGTAAGGTGCTTTATAAGTCTGCATTGGCCTAATCTGGTACGTTATTGCGTTGGTCAATCATCCAGCTGATGTATTGCGTTCAGTTTGTTTGTTGGTGTGTTTGATTCTGTCTATGTGTTTGACGTTTATGTTTGTTTTGTGACAGGTTTAGTCGTTTTTAGGAGTTTCATTTTTTGTTCGATAACTAATTTGATTTATTTATTTACTCAACACTTGACATTAAGCAGGGTAGCTGGAAGCAATTAAAGATTTGCCGGGAAATGAATAGCGTGCGATTGTAGAGAACTAAGTCTAGTAGTTAAATGCTGTAGGCCGACGATAATCCTGCATCAAAAGCCATTCGGTGTGTTTGGCAGTAGCTTTATCTATAAATTACCAAACTTCTTCATGATGAAGAATTTTGGTGATGTATAGATATGAAGACTTCTTCATGAAGACTTCTTCATGAAGACTTCATCATCATCATCAGACTACAGCAGTCCGCTACTGGTCATAGGCCTCTTCAATCGCCACTTTACTTGATTATCGGAAACTATCATCCAGTGTCTACCAGCCACCTTACATTGATCACTAAAGTTACTAATACATAAATCAGTTACGCTCATCTTAAAATAAAAAAGAATGACACAATTACGTCGTAATCAAATCTAGTCCAAAAACCGTAAACGCAGCTTCCTTATCCATTATCATCCAATCTCTACATGTCAACATTCTAATTTGCCTGTCGTTCCATTTTCTGTGAACTTATCGTGACTGGAGCTCCCAGCCAGCCTCGGGCACAAATCTTAATAGATTTCTTCATTATTGGACGACCGACGTCGATATGCATTGCTGATATTATGCGCACTAAATTATGGGCGAGTTCCCTTCGGCTAATTGTGACGCCAGATCTGCTATCGATGGATCGATAACGGTTTGTGATCTCGATTCTTTGAACGGTTGTCCTGATAATGTTTTTAACGGGGTCAGGTATTTGTGCCTTTTTGACTCTGAAGTGTTTTTTTTAAATAAAATTACGTTCAAATAATAAGCAAAATGTTGTGAGGAAAGTTTGATTATGAATGTGAATAAACTGTGTGAAGGATATGGCTAGAAATCAGGTGTATGATGAGATGACGAGTAACAGAGAAATATGGAAGAAGAAGAATCCATTGTTCCATAGATTTTTACCAGTATGGCACTTTTACTTAAAACAGCCGTTTTTTGTCTTGAATCATACACCTACTGTTTCCATTGGAACCGGTTCCACGTGAACACACTTAAGGTTAAACCTCAACAGCATCCACAATCTATTTGTTTATAAATCAAATCCCAGAATTATTCTCCAATTTCCTGAATATAGGAGCTTAGAAAGTGCTCAATATTTCATGGAACCCATTTATAAATGGTCTGTAATAGGTCGTCGGTGAGATCGGTTCGTTACATTGAGGGGTAAGTGAAAATGGCATAAATCAAACTTCGGATGCGCTCTGATTGCTAGAGGAACAATAATTCAAGTGAGCTAAGCTGACAGGCGAAGCTTTCACGCGCCATTTTAATGTTAGGTTTACAGTGTTGGTAAGGCTATGCGATGGTTTTCAATAACGTGGTAGAACGGGGTCAGATTTGTGTAAAGCATTTTTGAAGATAATTTGCAATTAAGGTCAAAACTGTAAATCGGACAAAACCCCTTATCAACAGTGTCAGGAAAAACCCTTATAAAGTAAAATGGCGTTTTCTTTATTATAAATATTTTGTTATAATTACTTAGAATTACTACAACACGATGTTTATCAAAAAAACTTAACAACTTAATGAGTTTTTAAGTAAAGGTTAGTTTTTGTTAAACTAGTTTTAATTGGTCAAAAGTATTATAGTTTTGAATAATTAACAGTTTTGTCTATGACATATCCAACATCTCCTTTCCTTGAGATTTCCTGTGAATGTCAAAATTACTCTATTTTAATACAATTTTCTTTCTTTCAACGCTAATTTCTTGTGTCAAAGCTAGTTAAAAACAGATTCGAATTATGCGGTATCTTTAACAAAACTTCCAAGATGACATTTACCAACAAAATTCCGACTTGCACATCAATGACACCATCAATAACAATTTCTTAAAATATCTCTGAACACCAACTTACATTAAAAAGATTAAAAAATAAGCATTGTATGTAAAGATAAGATCTTAAACGGCAAAAAATCAATGTTCCGATCGATTACCGGAGGCATAATAGTCCAATATGATTATTATTAAAATGAGACACTGTCCTCCAGTAGCTATTTACAAATGATTGATGATCAGACCATCTGTTCTGATGTCGGATATAATGATGGTTAATTTGACAAGAAGCAACGTACATAAGGTTTAAGGTAAATTGGTGGTTTATGAATTGATGATAAATTGTGATCGGAGGCTAAGACAAGGAGTCGATGATATTAACACAACAGCAGAGGTGTATCTAATAATACTTGACGGCACGGGTGCCGCGGTGGTTGAGTCGACTGCTGCGCTGCGTGGCACAGGATCGATCCCCGCACGGAACAAATATTTGTATGGCCTACAGATAGTTGTTCCGGGTCTGGCTGTTTGTGTATGTGAGTTTAAATGTTTGTAAACGCACCCACGTTACAGGAGAAATTCCCAGAGTGAGGCAACGGCAAAAAAAAAAAGTACACCCACATTTCGCCAGTTATGTTTATGTTCCGTGTACTAAGGGGCGAGCCTATTGCCATCAATCGGACACAAATTCAGACTCCGTGGCAGCTCCTGAGAAATGTTGTGTCTAGGTCCTCTTGTCTAATCAAACTACCTCTGGTCACGTTCAGTCTTAAAATTGCTATGATCCCACCAAAAATTATAGTCACAAACTCGATCTCCCAAATTGTTTTATGAATTATCTGAATTATCAAAAATGATGTAGTCATACAAGCATCCAGTAGTGGCTTGGAAAATAATTAATAAACATCACACGTGCTGCAGTACTGAGGAAGTTTAAAAAATATATTGAGGAAGCTTATTACAACGGCTCATGTACCGGAAGACATTATTATCATCATCGGGATGGCTTGTACACACGGCGATACTAGCTATACATTTCCAGTATAATATGGTCGAGTTTTATATAGGTTTCCCGTACAATGAGAGATCCGTATAAACTGGTTTTGTATAGCTTGATTGGTCGGCGTGTATGCCTAACTTAAACTTGTACTATCTTCAACTTGTACCACTCATAAAATATGGAGTTAAGAAATGATTAAAGGTAAAATTTTAGATTGATTGTGTTGAAATTAGATTGGGGAATTGAAGCTGTGTTTAAAATTTTAGATTGATTGTGTTGAAATTAGATTGGGGAATTGAAGCTGTGTTTATAATTTTTGAAAGAGCCACGAGGCTTTGTGAAAAAAGGCCGACATTGAAATATTTTGTGTGTGTACGACCGTACGTAATCCAGGCAGCTAAGCCTTACGTAATTTAAAAACCATGCCTATAAAATTACCTTCTTTTCGAATTGTTAGTGCTCTTGAAATCCATTGGGCCACATTTATAGCAGTGTCAGTAGCGTTTATGACCACATAAAAACATGAAATGTCCATACAAGTGCACTTTTGAGGAGGACCTCCTCCTCAATAGTGCAGTTGTATGGACATTTCAGATCATTTCAGTAAGTGGGTCCTAAAACGTGGGTTCCCACTTTGACAAGATATTAATTTGAACGCAAAATATTTAAGTCAGAACTCACAGAGCGACAAAATCAGAATACTTTTGCAATCACAAAAAAAAACGCTCGAAGAAACACAGAGAATCAAAATCTTAACAATGGAAACTCTAACAATGCGGTCTCCGCAGACAATCTTGCCAATAGACTTTTAGTATTGATTAATATTTATTTAGAAGCAGAAATATAGGTCACAAGATGTTACAGCATCAGTGGACTGGAAGCTGGGGCACAGGGCATTCAGCTGAGAAAAATGAGTTCATCAATTATAGACGGCTTAAGCCTTAGGGCATTGCAGTTTTTAAGACCTTGATAATAGAGCTTTGCTAGGTACATGCTTAGGTTTAACTTTACAATTGGCAGAGTTGTAAGTCTAATTAATGATTTTGCGGGATTTAAAGATACTTTTCATCTGGCTAGCGTTTTCCCAATATCGTTGGGGTCTGATTCCAGTGTAACCTACAGCTGAATACCAGTATTTATTTAACATGGAGCGATTGATTACCAGTAAGTACTGGATAATTAATACCGCTTGGTAAGACTGGATGTCAGACTTTCGGGCCACTGACTACGTGTAACGACTGTCAAAGATCTACATGGACGTGGACTTACTCCACACAACCATTTGATGGACCAATGGATCGGCTATTGGATAAGATACCAAATTCAGGACCAAGGAGCCAACTGTCTGGAGTAATGGAGCCAACTTCTGACTTGCTTTGGCGCTTATTTAGGTATTTTACTGCATTAGGTACTATACTTGCTGATTTCGTCCTGTAAAAGACTGTAGCAATTACAATCGTCAGGGACCTGGCCAGAGTGTCAGACACGAGTTGAATACGGGAGCTCAGGACCGGGTAACCGCGTGCAATGGAGAACCACACTCAGCATTGAGTGGATACTGGTTGAAGATGAGGAAGACGAAGACGTACTATTCTTCTCTTCTTTATCGTGTAGTCTAACCTAGTGTCAGAGTTTTTATGCCGCCCATGGGCCTCTGACTTATTGGCTTTACATGCCGTCGAGAAACATCTCTTAATTATACAATACGCATATGAATCCGAAAAATCAGATGTGTGTGTCTTGGATTCGAACTCGAGGCTTATAACTGCTTGCTTGCTTTGATTAATTGATTGACTATTGAGAATAGGATATAGCCTAAAGAAATATGTAGATCCTTGTAAATCAACGTCCAATTATATTCTACTTTCAAAATGTCAATTATGTGCGAAACACTAACCCATTCATTAGTTACTTGCTTACATAATAATGCAAATCATCACCTTGCCAGCATAACAGATGTTATCCAGATAACTGATATATACGAGATATACATGTATATACTATATTCATATAGTAATAACGTTGTTATAGAAATCTGCGATTGGATTCGGTTCGTCTGGCCGTGTAGGCGTCACGACCGTTTATGGTACGGAGAATGGTCGTCGATATCTAAATAAGCTCAAAATATATTGTGTAATTATAATGATTGTATTAAGTAAAGGAAATTTAATAATGTATGGGTTTTGTAGTTATTTCTGGTTATGACAGTTTTAAATTCAATGTCGGGATGTGTAATGATGGATATTATAATCTAAAATTTGTGCATTAAATTAAGAGATCATTTTTAATAGTTCTTCAGATAAATTTAGAAAAAAAAATGACGGTAAGACATGATTTCTGTACTGTCGAAACGCAATGTTTTTTACAATAGGCAGTGAAAGCCAGAATCTGCATCAATTAGAAATAAGTAAAAAATTTGAACCACATCGATCTAAACAAAGAAAAGGCAACATTAATATAGAACTTTCTGCGTCGCTACACTGTCTTTCAATTTTATTAACCTCACACTTTTACATAACCAATCTTTGACAGTTGATCAAATAATGATCACCTTTAAACCAATTGCCGCTCATACTCTACTTCCATATCGAGATAATTAGCCAAACCAACAGACCAAAGAACGAACGTGCCGCCATTTTTTTTCTAATGTTATAATCGAGCAATCTTCAGACCCAATGGAGCCGTCATAATTCGAACAGACGTGACGCAACCGGGCATCGAAGCAAATATTAATTACAAACGTAATGATAAAATGATAAGTTTTATAAGATTGTTGTGTTATTTTGCATATTTTCTGGAGTTACTTGTAGTTTTCCAGGATTCCTGCGGTTGAGAGTGAAGGGACCTGGGACCAGGAAATCTTTGCGCTGGCAGGCCGTTATCTCAATGCTTTGTGGGCTTCACAGCTTCTGTGTGTCTTCTGCTGTGCTTTCAGGCTATTGGAAACCCGCCCTGATCAAGAATTACTACCATTTATAGTCATTCTTCTCAATTTGTCTATGTTTCCAAGGAATAATCTTCTTCAATTTGGCTAAAATTAGTTGTCAGTCATTCTTCCTGCTTCTACTTTTGGCCAATTTAAAGCTTCAGTCATATATACATTTCTTCTTCTTCACCAATATCACTGCGATCAAGTGATGTAACGCTTCACAGCACACACGCATCGCTTCATCTGGATAGCCCACCGACCTCCCGAACGCGTCTAATCACATTATGCAAGCGAATCGCACACAGCTCCGATAATTCGATTCGATCTAATGTCCGATTTCTAATTCGATTGTGATCGCGTTCCGATTGAAACGATAGTGGGTCGAAATGGGCCCAAATTGGTTTGACAGTTCATAAATAGTGGCGCCGTTCGTAATTTAGTCACAATGGCCGGAGGGTGGCTTCAATAGAGTTTTTGGTTGTAATAATTATTGCTGTTACGTAAATTGTGTGGTCATTTAATTGTGCCTCAAGTGTAATGTTAGAAGTGTTATTAAAATAGTCAATGGCGCTGTGACTCGAAACTAATCGACTGGCTTTTTTAAATTTTAAGTTATCCATCAGCTTAACTATTAAATAGTACGAGGGCCGTGGATGTATTTCAAGTGAAGCTATAACATTAAAAACTTGCACCAGAAAAAATTTGGACCTTGGACCCCCAATAACTCCGTTACTAGATGACATGTTTCCCAGGTATCTACAACAACAAAAAAATATCGCAGGGAGAGCTAGTACCTTTCGGCTTTATTTTTGTTTGTTCGTTAAGGGTACTTTTATACCCATTATGCAACCTTATGGCAAACAAATAGATCTTCGTATATATGCTCAATTGTTTTCTATTGGCTGAAACTTTCTATAGATTGACACTTAACTGAGTCGACATTTTAGAGAACTCTATTCCGTATAGTTCTCTAAAATGTCGACTCAGTTAAGTGTCAATCTATAGAAAGTTTCAGCCATGTATAGATTTATCAACAAACCCGAGCACTGTCGAGTTCTGCCGATCACAGTTCGTGAGGTCGCGTTCCCCGCTCCGTGTTCCCGTCAAACGTGACGTATGCGCGGACGCACCTCACACCGTGTCCTTTCACTAATATTGTGCAATACAATGAGGCGACGAATTAAATAATGTGTAGTGTAATCGGTTGCCGAGACAATGGAAACGGGACTTTATTTCTGACTGTAATTCTTCGACGGTATTTATTTATTTAACACTTCAAGCACATAATACAGAGGCGGACTTAATGCCATAGGCATTTTCTACCAGTCAACCATATATTATATTATGGTATATTGTTGAGTTCAATTTGATTGATCCGTGATGTGGTTTTGAGTGATTTCTTTATGATAGGTGCGTTGATCATGTATTTATGGGAAGCTATGTACGGTATAGTCAACATAATTATCTTTTGTTAGTCAGGGTTAACCAAATTATCTTTTGTTGGTTACTGAAGTTTGGCAATCTGTTTTGCTTATTTTACCAATTCTATTTGTTTTGCAAATTCATTAAATGGGTGGAGCCGTAGCTAATGCTAGACTCACCAGTCATTTAATAGAAAACAAATATTTAACTTTAGTTAAGAATAAGCTCTCTTCATATAACTTCTGCAGGAATCATCCTTAATGACTTGCATAACATTCATGAAGGCAAATAAAATCAATCTAATTTCAAGGGGTGCGCTGTAGCGGCTGCTGCATTTGCTGAAAACCCCAATCGGTGTAAAACACTAAAGCCCATGGGGTCCGAGTTCCAGCCTAGTATTTTGGAATATCGCCAAGCGGTTAGTCGACTCTTTACGAGACCAGAAGACTGGCCAAAGAATCAGCATTATTGCCATCCAACGTGGCAATGCTGGCCCCAGTGAAGGCCAGCACTTGTAGATTGTCAAGGATGTGCACGAATTTTTGACACCGAGTTATTCTTTTTTCCGTTTTGATAGATTCACATTTTTTTTATTATTATTATTTTAGATCTATTTGAAGTTGTTTTCATACCAAACGAGACGAAATTATCTTAGTCTAGAAAATTATTTGATGTAAAATTAATCACATACTTAATTATTTTCTGCAGGTGCTGAAAAAGAAACTCGAATTTGAAGTTTGTAGATAACATTTATACTGAATACAATTATAAATACAGAACCATCTAATTGCAAAGACATGTCGGCAGGCCAATTTGATTTACCACCAACTGTTAAGTTAGTTTATCACAATCATTACACCGTCATCTGTATAAAGCCTAATGCACATTAGCTTCTACCGTCGCTCCCATAATTTATGGTATCAAGTTGTCCCAAGGAAACGGGAGGATGTGCTTGTCTCTTACTAATATATTATTATACCTACTCACGAGTGGTGGGCGGGTGCAGACAGATTTATCGTGGAAACTATCGGCTGATATCGGCGAAGTAATTCCTATTAGATATCGAGTAATTTGTTTGGGCAACACACAACAACATTGGACGGAAATTAGGTGGTATTGGATTACATTTGCTTTCTCTAATTAATTAACAGCGAGATAACTCAGAAAATGGATTTTGACCATTTGTAAATAAAGCTTGAACTAGCCATGGACAGACTTTTCAGTCATCTGAGTCTGCAGTAATTTATATTAATTAAAAAAAATAAAAATGTGCAAAATGAGAGTAAATGATTAAAGGGGGATTTTTATTCATTTACTCATCTCAGTTTGTACATTTTTAAATATTTCTTTAAAAAAACGGGCCAATTACGAATCTAACTCGCACACAGGGTTCCATAGCCCGAAACAATATAATAACAATCTTCTCTTCGAAAGACGTTTCATAAACTGAAGGACGGTGGGCATTCTAAGGTCTAAGAACCAGTTCTGCAAGGTTTGTATCCTATGGATGTACTTAGGCTAGGTATATGCGAACACGACGCAAAAGACGTAATAATGGGGCGGATCACCGCGGTGTAGAGGCGCAACTTGCACTTGAGTGACAACTTTCTTTGCCGAAATCATGAAATGAAGCCTACCCATAGCAAAGGCAGCTCGGTCGCGAGCTGCTATGATGTGCGCCGCGAAGGACAGGTTGTTGTCTAAAACGTCTGGCTCTCCTGATAACACTTTATCAGCCAGATAAACGTCTTATCTTGCCGTGGTAGCTCTCTGTGTATTAGAATACCATGTCTTGCTGTCACTGTCTGTCTAGTTGTCAAAAGGCAATGCATGTTCAAACTCACATGCATGAGCAATAGCGCAGCGCAGGTGATATTGACAATCAACTTAACATCACATCTGTAATACGGAAGGGTTAGGCAGAGGCGTACCTAATAGTACACCCACATTTAGTTATGTTTAAGTCCCATGGTATAGGGGGCGAGCCTATTGCCATCAAACGGGCACAAATCCAGATTCCGTTACTGCTACTGAGAAATTCTTGATGGAATAACCCAATGGCACTTACTTACTATAACCCAATGATAATAAGTAGCTCGTAAACAACAAACATACTACTTAAAAAGATTATAACACAAGCCCCTAGTAAAAGCTAACAATGTATCAATCTTCACCTATCACATAAAACATTATTACTTTAAAAGTAAACATTTTTCTTTAACCAATAACAAAGGCATGTTTCATTACAAAGTAAAGTATACCTTATTTATTATGTGAAAGGGCACTATTTGACCTTGCCAGGGTCAATGATATGACAGGGTGACATTTCAAACAAATGACAGTCGGAAAACAATGTTGTATTTCATTGAACTTCAATTCGAACAAATATTTGGGTCAATTTTGGACTGCTTTCTAGAGCATGGGAAAGCGGAAATGACAATATGCTGACATTTATTATTGTCAATGTATGTAGATCGTATTTAACTTGCTGGTAGATAATATCTAATTAACTTTATGTACAGACGTCGCATTTGTTTCAGTTTTTTTTTTTATTTTAAATAACATTAAGCTTCACTTAGGTTAAAACTATTTAATTGTCACAAAAAGAAAATACAGGGTAACCGTCGCCGCGTCGGTGTCTCGTCCACCCTGTATACCTTGCCGTTTTATGATAATATTAAAGTAATTTATAGGTGAAGGTTATAAGTAAAAAAAAAAACTAATTAATTAAATAAATTGATTAATAATCGCCAAAACACTAATGTTATCATCATAAATTACAATACATCGAACTAAGTTCAAACGGATAATAGAAACTAGAATGTATGTAAAACACACTTTTATAACACACTAACATAATCCTCTAAGGAAATGTTCACACTGACAGTAACACACTATTAAAATAACGTAACATTTACAGCTCACGTAATATTACGAGTTGATTGACACCAGCTACAACTGTAACGAGTAAATTGATCGATTATAATCGCATAATACGGACAAGGACTATCGATAAACGTGTTTATTTTATATCGATGACAGATACATGAGTATCGACTAGTGTCTGACAGAACTATTCGGCAAAACTTTCGGCTTCGGCTAAAATGGGCCGATGTTTAAGCCAATTGTTTTTAATTATGTTAATTAATAATATAGTTGACATTATTTCGAAGTAATTCTGTGTTAGTTAGTGGCATTGCATTTGTTAACATTTTTTTACCACCGGTCTTTTGGAACGTAGACGATTTTTGTTAACGGTCGAATGGCCCGTGTGCCATTCGGTGTGGGCCGTTCAAACTAAGTACCCATTTCGCTAAGTTGTTCATAAACAGTCGACATAAACTTTTGATTTAAAATGTTAAATACCTTTATACGAGTACATACTATGTTTATTAAAACTTCGGCTTCGGCTTCGGCCATAATTCGGCCCTCGGTCGAACACTAATATCGAGGATCGAGAACTTTCGTTTAAATGATTGACTGAACAAGAGAACGAGACGATAACAATGATTGATGTATGAATGGTAATGCTTGTCATTTAGATTTCGTTTTATTTACATTACAAAAGTTATGGAAATTCAGGAGAAAAAAGGGTGTAGATTTTATCTTGGAACATGCAGACCACCTTACGCGATGTCGAGGGTAATCACGGTATTTGCAATCAAAATTATGTCATTGCTTTTTGAAATCGATAATTCCAAAAACATTCTTGTCCACCCGAACCTTCGATTTTGGCTTCGGCCATCTTCGGCCAATAAAACCACTTTGCGCAGAAATGGGCCAAAGCTTTACCGACGCGGAAGAAGCGCCGTGTGTGATAGGCTGAGTTGATTGAAAAAAAATAAAGAAAGTAAAGTTTTTATTTTGACCTTATGTGATTGAATATGCTTATGTGATTTTACAGGAAAAAATACGTTACGTAGTGTGTCTGTATCCTTTGTCTATTTGTAGTTCCCTTGAGCCATATTCTAGACAAATATGCAATGGTTCATAAAAATGACAAATTGTTGGGCTGTCGCCAGGCGCCCGGCTACTAACCTATTTCCTTCATTTGTCTTTCATAATTAGCAGCAGACGAGACACAAATATCACAATTATTTAGGTAAACCCACGAAGTGAGAATTTACTGAATATTATGAGAAAATAACCCTTCGGAATATCAGATGTCAGAGAAATATCGAAATAATGCCATGATTGGGCATCGATCTATTTACTTCTAAAAGCCTTTTAGAGTTTTTCATGATTCCCGAGTGCTGTTCCAGACGCTGATGATAGATTAGTATAAACAAACAACAACACCAGATAAAGCTAATAAGTAAAATCCTTACTATTATCAATATATGCGAAAAAAAGACCTGGCACGCAAAAAGCAAAAAATCTTCGTCCACTCCACGCTAGCAAAACCCTACTTCGCAACGAGCCGGTTTTCTTTCCAAGATTCCAAATCCTTATCATTTTAATACACGACATTTTCGAAACAAACATGCCAACTTCTTCTAGTATCTAACCATACACAAACTACTTTCATTAACATTTATAATATTAGCATATCAAAGGCGTTTTCACTCGCGCATCGGGCATGGCCGCATGGGCCTTTGTACGGGCATTGTATGCGCAGGCGCAAGACGTGCGCGTAAAGAAAATATTTGCATAATCATCGCGCGATGGATTCATTGCCGCGGGTTGGTGTCCAATGTTTAGTACGGTACGTCAAGGTACTTTTGTAAATAAGAGAACATTTCAGTGAGCAATGAAACTAGAGAATAACATCAAAAAACTACTCCTCAACGCTTTCAACCGGTAATAAATATAGTGAGTAATTTAAAATAACAGGTATTTTTATTTCCAAAGAATTTATCTCGAGGTAATGAAAAAAAGTTATCAGTATTTATTTTTCGATGCGGATGGGGGAAATTATGCTCTAATACCGCTAATCTCCAGGAACAGACACGCAGGGTGGGGAGCCGGGAACAAGAACACAACAATGTTGACCGAGTCACCATGGGAGAATAGACCTATGGTTCCACACTTTACAGTCTCTTACTATCAGAAAAGAACTGTCGTAGCTAGGACCTCAGTGCAACTTGTTTAGCGTTAGTAGAACAGAGGCAAGTAAAAATAAAGTTGCGTGCTTTTATGTGATGTCAAATGAATTCTGACTTCCGTAAAATCATTCATCTGAATTTTCTATCATTCCAAAATAGCGAAATTTGTAGATTATAGCGGCAACGTGCTAACTAATAAAATAACAATAATTCGTTAAAATCGTCGGCAAAATCGATCGTTCTTTTTCTGATACGCTGAACTAAAGCGACTGTAATCAATTTAGCTGTTTCTACGTTTTTTTTTCATATAATTTCATATAATTTCATATAAGTTTGTCTGAGACGTTTTATTTACCATTTTATTTTAAAAAGGGTACCCCACTCTAGTAATTTCTCCAGAATCGTGGGTGCGTTTCAAAATATTTAAACTGACATACACAAATAGCCGTTTAAGAGCGTTTCCCCATTTTAAGCCCGACTTAGCTCTTAGTTGGTATGTATACGAGAAACGAAAAAATCCCATAATAACAACCACCCAAACTCGTATTACCCTAAGTACATTGACGTGTCGTCCAAACAATGGACCCACGCTTACGCGCAGTGCAGTCAGCTGTCAATCAGACGTGCGCCGGCGTGGGTGTCGAATGTACGCTGAGTCGCTGACATTGGAAAGTGGTCGCGCTAACATTTTCGTGGTAAATTATATACTTGAGTGGTTATATATTTGATACAAGTATTAGAAAAATATCACCTGCGATTGCTTAAATATCGTAGGCTTAGTTTCTCCTGGATGATATGTTAATAAACAACATAACATCACGAATGTATCCCGAAAGGATTTGGCAGCGATGTACCTTCAGTAAACTGGTGTTCCTGCAGTTATGTTTAAGTCCCATGTGGGGCTTATATTTTGCTATCAACGGCCGGCCTGCTACAAAAATATCATCATCGTCAGGCTATAATGTTCCCACTGCTGGGACACAGGTCTCCTCTCTATAAGAGGGAGCGGGCTGTAATCCACCACGAGGGCCCAGTGCGGGTTGGTAGATGTCACATGTCTTCGAATTTTTAGTTCTAGGATATGCCCGTTTCCTCGCGATGTTTTCCTTCACCGTTTTTGAGAGCAGCGGTGATGAAATAAATTACACAAAGTAATGCGCCTGCCTGGGTTCGATCGCCTGGCTTACTGCTCGTAAGTCGGGGCTGCCACCACTGGGCCACAAAATCCAAAAGTATATTTAGGGAAAAACCCAATACCCAACACTTTTTCAAACTTGATTATCAGAAAATTTTCAAACGTTTCATCGGCTCAAACTTAAAAGTATTTTTGTTCTTACAACAGAAATCAACAAGACCAAAGTTTAGTATTTTCCTGACTATTAAGAACTAATTTATGTTTTGGCTTTTCGACATGTACGCGCCAACATATTAATAGGCAGTACATTGGTGTAAACGTGGTTGTGAATTCCGAAACGCGCCTATAAAGAGCAAATACTTAACGATGCTGTGTCGTAGTATGTTCCCAGATGTTACATTCTGTTGTCACAAGATTGTCTTAAAAATTGGTTTTGGCTCATGGTCAGCAATCCTGGGCCCAAAACCTTGAAGATTTCAGGCGCCATTCTTAAATGAGTCGGTAAATTAAAGATTGGGTTTACGGAATAAGAAAAGTAGTATGGAACGCTGTGCAGTCTGATGCATCGATTTCATCGTAACGATTGGTTGGAGAAGAAAAGGTTCCTAATCACAATTTGTAAATGATGTTTATTTTGCAAGTAGGTTTTTACAAACACTTTTACACGTCATTTTTTTTTTAAGCTAGATGGGGCCGGTGTTTCGTACCTGACTACTCTGAGAAGAAACAGCCGAAACAAACTCAGAGGTTCTCTGTTAACATGTTACTCTTTTAAAGTCCAGACATTGCTCAATTAACATGAGGACTATGCAGATTAGTATCTGAAATGGTCTTTTGAAGAAAGAACCACACAGATTTGAGTGGAACTGTCCAAAAAGATCAGGACCACGCTGGTTGTAATAGATCCCGGTCCACTTGAAAAGAACCAGCGTCGAGTAGTAGTTGACCGGCATTTTGCTGAACTGGGCCTATTTGTAGCCGTGAGACACCTAGTGTTAAAATTTGGTTTAGATTTGTGTTTTTGGAACGAAGTTCCTTATCGCGCGTTGTGAAAGGGGGCTAGACGGAAAAAACTCTTACGAAAAGTTGATACGACACTTTTTGCTATAGTTAGCTATTTTAAGCTGTGCGGCGTCGCATGTTTTTTTTTATATCGTTGTTTTGTGGCATGGTCCAAAGTATTTTTTTTCTTTCTACTTCTTCATTCTTTCTTCGAATAGAAATTCTTTTGTGTTCTAAATTAGTGATGCAACTAGGAAGATGCCTACATTTTGCAATGGATTTTGATAACTCAAATCCATTAAAACTAACTTAGTGACATATCGTTTATCGAAAAAAAATATTACCGATTTTTGAATAGCAGTCTCTAAAATTATTATTGATTTCGATTTACCAACTAAAATAAATTAAAACCAAGACAAAGGGACTTAACGAAGTCCATGCAAGCTGAAAGCCGATACGGTTTATTGGCTCTTTACGAGCTTTCGTTTTTTTTTGCCGTACGTACTTTATCCGGCCAGTAGCCGGTAATCCCCGGGTCATATTACCCGTCAATATTAAGTTTCAAGTTTGTAGTGTTTGACATGCCAGTTAAAAACAAAAGGAAATTTTAAATTTTCGAGAGAGTTACTGGGTTATTTCAGCAAATCACTACATAGTATAAAATAAAACAAAGTCGCTTTCTCTGTCCCTATATTCCTATGTATGCTTAAATCTTTAAAACTACGCAAGGGATTTTGATGCGGTTTTTTTTAAAAGATAGAGTGATTGAAGAGGAAAGTTTATATGTACAATAACATCCATTGCATAGTGGAGAAATACTGTTATTTTTGAGGTTTCTAATGTGATGTCGTAAATAATTAAATTTTATCCGCTTATAACGTTGGAAACGCAGGCTGAACCCTACGAGATTTATCAAAATAATGTACTAAGTATTGTACACATTGAAAAGGTCTACAGAAAACTCTGCGATGGTATGTCTATCGCTTATGGATATCCCACAATAACATTTTTTTGTCATTTATTATGTTTTTCAGCATTGCACCCGTGCGAAGCCGGGGCGGGTCGCTAGTCCATACTAAATTATAAATGCGAAAGTCACTCTGTTTGTTTGTTAGTATGTTTGTTTGTTTGTTACCTTTTCACGACTGAACGGCTGATCGGATCTTAATGAAATTTGGCAAGAAGAAAGATTTCAACCTGGGGAAGGACATAGGCTATATATCATCACGCTAGGCCCAATAGGAGCGGAGCAGCAATAATTTTGTTGCGAAAACGGGGAAAATATGAGGCAGACGCAGTTGCGTGGGACAGCTAGTTACCTATATGAAAGAGATTGTTGGTGTTTAAAGTAAAATCGGGGAAGCAACTGTTGTTCTTATTGTTTGGTCTAGTGGTCGGAAGCTCGACTATTGAGCATGAGGTCATGGGTTTGATTCCCGAGTCGGGCTAAGTGTTATTGAGTTTTTCCATTAGTAATTTCACAGTAGCAGCCACGGAATCTAGATTTGGGGCACGGTTGATGGCAATAGGCTCGCCCCTTTTACATGGGACTTAAAGATAACTGGCACCTCTGCCCCTTCGGGGATTACCGGCATGATGTTATCTATACTTATAATATTATAAAGCTGAAGAGTTTGTTTCTTTATTTGTTTGTTTGAACGCGCTAATCTCAGGAACTACAGGCCCGATTTGAAAAATTCTTACAGTGCTAGATAGCCCATTTATCGAGGAAGGCTATACATCATCACGCTCACGCTACGACCAATAGGAGCGGAGCAGCAATGTAAAATGTTTCCAAATGGACCAGACAGGCAATTTCTTTTCAATCTGGATTTAAGTGACTCTAAAACGAATGCTCAAGATTGTCAAAAACTTGAGAGGTATCAAGGGACACCCGGATGGAACGAAGTTCCTTTATACACTTTATTAATTAGTAAAGGATTTTTTTTTCTTTTTTTTTATGTTTTAATAATAATTTTATTATTTATTATGTACAAAAAACCTGTATACACTCAACAAATATAATCGTCGCGACACCACACTGTTCAATGCGAAAAGAAAGACGAAACGAAAATAAGCTTGCTTTCTATGAGGGAGAGAGAGACAGACAGAGAAAAACGCGCACGCCGTACGGCTTACAACTATAGCAAAAAGTGTCATTACAACTTTTGGCCCTAATTTTTTCCGTCTAGCCCCCTTTCGCAACGCACGATAAGGAACTTTGTTCCAATAAATCTATGCAAATAAAGCTTTTAACTTAATCTCGTCTACTGTTCATCTATACTCTTTTAAACCGTTACACAGATTGCGCCACGAATGCCACAATACCCGGAGTACCAACAAAACGACAACAATAAACAACGCCATTGTCTAAACGAAAAAGCTTTTTGTCACTCGTGTAAATAAATAACTGTTTAAAGAAGATTCATTGCTGCAGTTTTCCTTAAGATACTGGGAAACGAAAAAAATGATTTACAGTTTTAACTTTTTCCCTCTATCAAAATTACACGAAGCAATATTCCAACAATTTTCCTTAAGCAAGTTCTCTTTTCGTTTCAAAAACAAGAATCAAACTGCAGAATATTTACTCATTCTTTGTACATATATTTACAGTTTTATATCGAAATTATCTAAAAACATTTATTTATATAAAAAAAAAACACTGCTGTTCCAAGTATGACCGTGGTGACTGACAGTTGACATAACTGACAGTTATCTGACTTAACTGGAAACTTAACATCAAGCCTATTATCCGAAACCCAGAGGTCAGAGGTGTACCCATTGCGAAATGGTAACATAGGTAACTGTAACTGGCCCCATTTACCTATGTTTATGTTTATAAGTCCTATGCAATAAGGGGCGAGCCTATTTGCATCAATTGGGCACAAATTCAGACTCCGTAACTACTAAGAAATTTCTGACAGGAAGACCCAAAAAACTTTGCCCGACTTGGAAATCGAACTTGAGACCTCATGCTCAAAAGTCTCATTTCCGACCACTAGAACAACGGGACATCGATCAAGAATAGAGTGGATAGTTTACATAATTACATAGATATTAAATAGATACAAAACAAAATCCAAATAAGAACACGAAACTCAATTCCAAGCAAGTTACCTTAACAATGAAAGGCAGAAAAGGGCACCAACGCACGCGCAGACAGATGATAATATAATAATGAATCGGTCACTGCGCAGTAAATCAGAGGCGCCGGAGGGCCCCACGCCTCTTGCCTCCTCTCTCTCCCTCCTTACACTTTCAGCGAAAGCGACAACCCTGCGAGGCTCCGGAGGGCGATTCTAATGTGTGTAGTATGACCAGAATCCGTGAATTATAATGTGAAACAGTAAAATTTTAAATTATGGAAATAAAGAAAATGACTCAAAAGTAGAAAATACTGCCGCGTTGGTATAGTTGTAGCAAATGCTACTGCTGAACGCAAGGTTCTTGATTGGATTCTCGGGTCAGGCAAAGTGTTGGGTCCTATTAGCAAGACGACCTATTATTAAAACGACACTTAAGCAAAATGTCCTAATGGCCAATCTTCCTATAGGGGATGATAAAGCTTTAGTCAATCGTACATCCGAATCGTTAATTTACTTGCAATTTTTTTCGCAAAGACGTCAAGATAAACATTCAATAACCTAAATTAATTTACTGTAATACTTAGACGGAATAACTAAAACGAAACCATTCCATTTTGGAAAGTTCAGACCTAAAAGCTGAACCAACAACTCCACAGATCAATATTTTAATCTTTACTGCCCGTTTCAATTGGAAACAAGCACTAATACGTAGTTTCTCGAATTGAAACAGCTTAACACAATCCAGCTTTACAAGTAATTGATGGTCACTGCGCTTGCAGCGTCGATAGCGCTTACAGTCTTGCAGCTTTGCAGCCGTCAGCTATAGGATCCAATGCACAAATGATTGCAGACGGCATAACAAAGATTGTTATGCGTTTTCTGCGGGGGCCTCGCTTATTGTGAGGAGTTAATAGGCTATTTTTCAATTGCACGTTCGATTCCTGTTGCCTTTTACTTTCGTGTTTGTTATAAATTGCTCTTCCAGGTTGCATTCGTTTTCTTTTTTGGTTGGCTCATGATTCAGTTGTAGCTTCCTGGGCCTGGCTCTACTATAGCCATAGGTAATCACAAAGCATAGCCATAGGTACAGGGCAATAAATCTCCAGACCAACAGTAGTGCTATGAACAGGGAGTACAGTTAATCATCCCCCATAGAAAATGGAGGATCCTGCGCCCTCCGACTTCGACTAGTGTCTGGTGCTATTGCCCGATAGTTATTGCTGGGTTTTTATAGGTCTTAATTCGCGCATAACTGCATACCGCAATTCAGAATTTTGATGTTTAGCTCTTCATTTGGGTCATTGATGGCTTCAGTACTTTTTTGTAGTGCCGCTACGATTAGCAGTACCTAACAGCAACAAAATCGATTTCACTTTTTGCCATATTTTTACCGGAGGTTTTAGTCAGGTAGGATCTGATTTAAAGCGTTTTGTATTTCAAAGGAATTGAAACAAGCATTTCGGAAGTTAATCCGATACTTTGCTATCGACTTTATCACACATAGAATGTCACTTTGCCTATCCGGCCCTCTACTTCACGCATGTATTGTAAATCGATACAATTTCAAGCGCCTCATTCGACATATTTGACAGCCAATTTGACGTTTTTGTCATTAATTAATCAAAAGCTACGATCGACCTCAAAACTTCAATACAACAGACATTGTTATACGTTTTGCAATAGATACGTCAGTCAATAACAGATTACTAAATAGCATTAGTACCAGACCCTACAAAGTCAGTCGTGGGTGTTATCCCATATTCAATAATGCACAATTAAAAGGCTAATGCACTCGCTAATGGCAGGGATCGATATAAGTATCGATATGACAAAGTATCGAATAGTAAATCGATGAATACGAAGTCGCCTACGCTTCGGCGGGTGGTCTGCCGGTTGTGTTTATTAGTATGCCCGATTCAGGAGTATTTAAGTGATATTAAGTCTATAGGTGCTGACTGATTTAACATTGTTTATATTAAGTATGGTATGGTGAACCGGGAAGTGCAGCAGAAGAAAGGGGATCCATGATTCTTGAAATGACTGACGATGATGGTATGGTGGGCGACAGATAGACGGGATCGCGGCAGACCGGCAAGAAGATAGTGGGACACCTCAGATAGCTCCATCATGGATTGGCGAGAAGGAGGAAAACTCCGAAAGAAGTGGACGAAATAGCGGGAGACTTTGCCCAGGAGTAGGACAGTGACACAAAACTAGAAAGGCAAATTAACAGGAGACTTTGAAATTGTTAACTTTACAGGTGTTATAAACATTAATACGATATGTTTTTTAATTTTCATAGTTAAAACCATGCTCCCATTGCAATTAAGAGACAATTACAGCATACATGCACTTGAAAAAGATTTAACCCTAGTTAGTATCGCAAAAATGTTAAACGAACAAATACCACCCATTTCCTTCCTTTTAAAGTTCTATTAAGAAACTCAGTTTTTTCTCGGCACCCGATTAATCGCGACCACATGCATCGTACATTTAAGCTCGCAATCGCCATCTTAGCGTGGTATTTATCGTGGCTCCTGTTGGCGACTTCGGACTGTTAATTGGCACAACGAGATTCTCTCCATGCCGCCGTAATTACGGAGCGAGCGAGAAACTATCTCCAGAAAAGCCTAGACTGAAAGAGGCTTGGGTAAGTAATTGAATATCCTCGTCATTTGCATGCTTGCCTTTTTAAGTCTGGAGAAAATGGTTTCGGGGACATCATTTGTAGAATTTGGAAGTGCAATTTTGATCTGGTTAAATCTAAGACAGATATTACAACAGGTTTTAAGCTCGAAAGTTAGACAATCAGTCTTGCTGTATGTTATCGTGTTATCTAGTTACTGTGCTGTGGTGATCAGACACAACAGTCGCTCCATGTAAAATAGTGATGTTCAGTTGCAATTGGTTAGAATGGAAGCCGAGCCTAACACAGTTGAGAAAAAGCTAGCCAGGTACGATAGGCATTGACAAGTAGCTAAAGCAGAAGAAAAACGCAAACGAAACAAACAGACGGAAAACTAGCCTAATAACACATTCAAGACAAAAAAACCCATAACGGAAACTAGACAAGACCATAACCACAATTTATACCTGTACTACATTCACAACAGTGACAATGCAAATCAAAACGTTCAAAACACACTCCCGTTACTTGTAAAACCACCAGTTTACATGGCCGGACAATCGCCAGCCAATAAACTCGAGACAAATGATCTCTTTCATATCTTTGTTGATTGCCAGTCCAACGCAGAACGCAGTACCAATACTCAATCAAACTGAAGTGGAGCAAGTCATTAGTGGGCCCTTAACTAGGTCGCATTGTGAATTGAATATTGTGATAATTTACCAAGAGATGATGGAGATTACGGATGAAATGAGACAAGTAATAAGTGGGCATGTTGTATGGAATAGGAACGATGCTTAACTTGAGTTGTGATTGGAGTTTGAAATGTGTCAGATGGTAAGCAATCTGTTACGTTTGGTACTCTTTGGTACCTGTTTTGATTGCTAGTGCAGACAATTTTGTGAGCGGTTCAAATTCAATTCTATTGAAAGGTCTCTACAGACCTCATACGAAGTTACTCAACGATCTTGCCAGTCCTAATTAGATGGCTCATATTGGTTTCTGAGAAAATCAATAAAAATTAACTGCTGCTAAACTATGATTGGAAAACAGTTACAAACTGCAGCACCTACACATCAATCAAAGGCTTCCGAGAAGGTTTAAACTTAATCCCACTTCCTTTACAAATTGCTGATTCCCTGGCCCACTAGCATCATTAACAGTTTCATCTTTTAAATTGCGTAAACAATTGATATGTCGCAAGGCAAGTTTCAAGTTAAAGAGGTCCGTTTCTAAAAATCTACGCGCACTTTTTGATGTCACTGAATATAGGACTGTATCAGGATTGACTTAAAGTATGAACTTTAACGCAGAGACAGCGTCTCCAAGCGCGTACTCGTGATGCGCGAGGATTTCTCCGCTTGGTGGAAACTAACCCATAAGGCCTATAAAAGGAACAATAAGACCAAAGAAACGGTGGATAGATACTGTGAAAGCTGAAAGAAAAGAAAGGGGGTGAATACCATGACAGAAGATTGCTAATAGAAAAGAATATATGTAAAAGAAGAAAACGAGCTGCTCAAATTCTATAAGTTAAATATGAATAAAGGCAGGAGAGTGATTATGTGAAAGCAGTAACATATATTTAAAAAGAAATTAAAAAAAAATCTTGTTATTTAAATGTTATTACAGTATTCAGGATTATTTAATAGATGATGTAAGGACATTTTGTTCCAGAAATATTGTTGTTGATGTGACATGTGATTAATGCAATAATTAGTTTTATTTTAACAATTATCTACAAATTTATCTTGTCATTTCTCATTTACTTAATACATGATAATTAAAATTTTAACTATCCTAGTGACATTGTTATCTGCTAATGTTTCATTATTATTTGCCACGGTGAAATTACCAAAATTATATTATTAACTATAAATTATTTTTGCAATGAATTGTATAATAATGTTGTCATACTGACAAAACTTGAGATTTGCAATATGGCTGAACTATGTTCTATTTAACTTTATGTAATTACCCATATTAGCGAATAAATGATTTTGAATTTGAACAGATCCGATTGTTGGTCGAAGTTATCTTACTCATCCTAGCTAAATGCCCACATCATGACATAGGCGTCGCCACAACCAAAGAGAAAGATCAAGTATGGACCGTCATTCATTATAATACTCCTTTCTATAAAGTGATAAGAAAAGTCAACCACACAATGTATGGTATATTTATCAACTTAATTTACTTTGACGATTATGTTATGATTGTTATGGCATGTGTTATCGCTACACTTAATTGTAATTCGATTCATATTGCTCTTACTGATAAGCACTGGAGTACAGGTTTAAATACAAACTAAACACATATGAATAACATTTTTACTAATAATTTTGAAAACACAATTTTAAAGGATTTAGGATTGGCATAAATAGTAGGACACGATTTAGGACTCTGCGCAACTCCACCGTGTCCAAAGCCATTACTAAAGCTGTTTATGTGTGCCGAGGCACATTAACCAATATCTGTTCATCCGTTCAGGAGCAACAATGTCACAGACAAACACACTCTCTTTTTGTCGAGGGGTTAAAAAATGAGAAATTATTATTATACACGACGAAGGAGGAGATTAGAACCCTAGAACTATTTTTCATCTCCATTTTATTACCCATTAGTTATTAAAGTGGTATAAATGGAATGGAGTGGTCCATTCCATTTATACCACTTTAATAACTAACAGATTAAGACAAACATACGACAAAGAATTTATGCGAAAGCATTTCCGATTACAAGTATTTTCTTTTTGCTCCGATTGTATCTCAATAAGACCGGATAACAGTAAACCGCTGTGGTTTTAGGCCAAGGCCAGACTCCATCCCGTCTCGCCGAGCTATTATTAGTAGCAGCCGGCACGTTTGGATAAGCCCTTATCTGGCTCAAGGTAATATCAAAAGCACACATAAAAGTTTTATTACGCACAAAAAATTGCAGACGATGTATGTGATTATTAAAATATTAACCCTTTCAAAATCCGCAATGGATTTATTTTCTCCAGATCCTTTAAATGAGACACTCGTTATGACCGAATTGTGCCAAATATTCGAGACATCGCTGTTCGTATTTCTTTTTTATGTACGCCATTTGTCTTTGACATAATAAACATTTTGGATAAACAGAGGGAGCATTTATGAGTCTACTTTATCATTTTTTAATGCCACAATTACGCCAAAATTCTTTAACACTTTCCAAATTTATTTGAGACTTTATTCGAACCTTGGATATTTCAATAAAATGTTCTAAAAAATTATCCATTTCTCTGTCCCAGAACCATCCATACGCTCTTGCACCACGTCATCCTTAGCTATTGTGGTGCCAAACTGCCCAGCACGCACTTATGCTCATTATAATAAGAAAGCCGTCAATGACTCAAACCGGGAAGGAACTGTGAGCCAGTCGAAGAGCGAGCTCGGTTTTAAATTACATGCATTCTGGGTGGCGCCGGGGGCAAGAACAATGTGTTATTGTCAGTGGTTGTGACGATTTGTGTCCAATTTCGTCGGAACTTTTGTAAAACGATGCAGTTCCGGTTCTGTCCAAAATTGGTGGTAGATTTCACTTTCGTTGGTGATGAAATCACGGAATCCAGGCGTGCGTATACTTGACTTTGCGGTGGTGTACGTTAAAAGGTGTGATAAATAAAATAAGCCTCTAAGCCAAATAAGCTTTTAAGCCTTTTGCTGTTTTACAATTATTACAATATGATGCGTTAGATTTGTTGAGGATCGGTTTTTGCAATAACTTCTTGTTCTTCGACAAAGGCCTACTACAAAGACTTCCTACCTATCTCTGTCTCTTGCAATTCTGATCTATTCTGGACCGGCAACCCTTTTGAGATCATCTTCTTAACGTTTCATTTGTGGACCTTTACTTCTTTTAACAAGTAAAAAGTTGTATGCTTGATATAATATAAAGTTAGCCTAGCCTGTTTTTGCTCCACTAGAACTAGTGAATATGACTCGATAACAGGAGGTGACCCAGTCAGAACAAATCACCATCCCAAAATTTATTCAGAGTAACTTACGAGACCTAAGAAGAATCATAGACTTTGTACTACTGATTGCTATTGGACTGGACCATAAAAAATCCGCAAGAAGCATCCAACTCATCCAAGCCTCTACCTACTCTTCCAATAATAAAACCACGCAACACACGGAACCCGCTCCACAAATAACGTAATATCATTATTTTCTTCTTCAGCGATTGTTGTACGTGAATCACTTCGCTATCACTTTCGCATCGAAGTGTATTGAGTAGGATACAAACATCTGAATAACGCGCGTCATCCTATTCAGAACATGATTAGCATAACGAGGAAGAGATGGAACGCCTACTCATGTAACTATTGAAATCTTGGAGGATGTTATACATAGATGACTTGGGTTTAGGTAGGCTCTTATACTATTGTTGGATGTGCTAGATTCTGTGGGTCTTTTGATGAGTATTTGATATTGGATTGAGGCTTGTTTGATCACCATATCACCTGGTGTAGAGCGATGATGCGGTAAAAGTAGCTTTTCGCTTATGATTTGAAAAATATTTATAAGCCCAAGATCTTCTTTGGGTAAAAATAGCATGAAGATTTAGCGGTTATAACAGGGATTTTGGCTTCAAATTTTAATACGAATTTGGTGCCTACAGTACTGTGCATAAGTTCCTCTAACGAGTAAACAACAGGACAAAGTATAGTGTCCCATGGATTGTGGAACAAAAAATCTGCGGTGCGCGATTGCGCATTTTATAATCTGCGTTGTATTATGCGGAGTTGTTTATGCAAAGGAGTTTTTACAAATTAGTTACGCATGGAACCGTTACATACGAGTACTACCTAATAAAAATGCAAAACAGTTTGCAGTTCGCAATGTGTGCAGAAAAGTTTTACTCGTTCAGAGTGCATTGTTTTCACAGCATTTGATCGAGTTTGTATACAAACACATTGTACCTACAAGTTATATTGTAGAAGTTATGTAACGTGTGAGAGATAATGTTATTCTTTATGGTAGGCGTTTGCTTTATGTACTCGTAATGATCAACATTTTAATTGGTAATTCCTGGAGTACCTAGTCATAATAACCAGTATTGAATACAGATTGGATGATATCACATCTTCATTTGATATAGTTATCGTAATCATTATTCTTTGGTATATTTTTAGATTTACTGATTACAATCAGGAATCTCGTAGATGTTAGCGGTATAACCTGGGCAAAACTAAGTGGTCCACGTTAGCCCCGGATATAAATTTTTGAAGTCATTGGGCCTTTGTCTAGTTTTGGAATAACGCAGATTGACAGCATTGAGAGACTTATCGTAATTAGGAAATCATGAAAACAAGCATGCAATCCTCACCTGAACATCTCTCCTAGGTGGTGCCCTCATCACCGGCGGTCCTGGAGCTGGCATCCTCATTGGTGGCGGCGCAACGTGCCTATAAACCGGCGGTTGCGGCTGCGGCGGCGGCAGCGGAGGCCTAGGCCCTTGCAGCACCGTCACAGCCGGCACCAGCGGCGGCGGCCGGCGCTCCATCGCCCGCTCAACGATCGCGAGGTGCTCCGACGGGCGAATCAACCGCGGCGGAGCGGGCAACCGCAGCGGATCCACCTGGATCCGTGGGTCGGAATGCATGCGCGGGCGCGGTTCCGGCGGGCGTACGGTTTGGCGCGGCGGGGGCGCAGGCGCGCGCCGCCCCCTCGCCGCTTCCGATTCGTCTGCCATCGGTGCGCGCCAATCTGATGACAAAAAAATCGAATAATTAATAACTTTATTATTAAACCGTATTAAATTGTTAATAAAATGGATTAGGGAAAGAGGGTAGAAAGTCCAGCCAGTAGTCAATGAAGTCAATTAATAATTTTGAAAACCAGTCCCGACTCACGATATTTTAAATCTGCATGGCTTCATGGGCTTGGCAGAGGGAGAACCGAACTTTGTAGGTAAGGACGTTAGCTAAGTTAGAAAGATAAGACTTCATTTTAAATTGTCATTCCAGTCAATTTATTTACATGGGTATTCTTCACACAAACACAATCAATCTCGAGGGGCAACAACTGTTCAAGTGATAGCCCAAATTAATAGAAAAACACGTCACACCGGGTTCCCCTTCCCTAAACAAACATAAGAACACGAATAGAGCAAAATTGGGGTCCCCTCACTATTGACAAGTGGGCCCAAGGCAATGAAATAACAACGTGTCACGCAATCCCTTCTATCAATCTTGTTTATTCCTAAATAAAAGAAAATTTTGATGAAATCGTGTATTATTTATCTTTTTCCTTAACAATTGAAAAGCGCGCCATCTATCCGTCGCGCGCGGAACTCGGTAGACAGGTAGCATACAAACTTACGAAGTGATTTTTACATTGGACGCGGCGCTTTCCGTCGGCGACGCCGTGTCTGTGCTTGCGTACTATTGAACATTGAACTCAACATGGTACTGTACTTGTGTACTTGTAGGGCAATAAAGGCATACAAAACGATACCCACTTACAAGCTATTTTTAAGGCATTTAAACGGATATTTTTCCTGATAGCCGTTTTGTACGAGCGTTGAATACAAATGCAAACGCGAAATAGGATTCTCCTATCTACCGATCTAAATGCATGAGACAAGGTCTTTCGCGATTTAAAATGTCTGTCTGCATTTAGCAGTGTCTAAATTTAACGTCTATTACAATAGTGTGAAAATAGATCTAGATAAATCCTCAATACTGATTCAGTCATGAATAAAACATGATAATGTTACATAACGGGCTCTTGTTTATGGGTTGCCATTTTATAAATCATTACCGTTGCATTTGCATATGATATCTGATTGGAGATTTGAATTATTCCAGCGCAATAATGGCTTTATGATCCGTTATTTCATTCAGGTGTTAAAACATGTCAGGAATTATTGTTTGTGATGTCATTATCAGGAACATGTACAGTCTTATACAATCACTTATATCTTGTGGATTTAGCCCCTTCCTAGTAAAAAAACTCATTCAAGATTTAGGTTGAGTTTCAAGATAAATCTGTAGTAATTAATAAGTATTTTTTGAGCTGTTTATATTCTTTTCAGCAAATTGATGGCAAAAAGTTCAAATATGTGTGGCTCAAAATTAGCTACGCGAACCCCGCTCACTGACGAAGTCATAAAATCACCCAGTTCGCAGGTGACAGGGGCATGCGGCGAAGGATGGAAGGTGGGCCATTGTCTGTGGCGACATGCTGTATACGCACTTTATTTCTGAACTGTCAAAAGGAGTTACAAAGTTTATCCAAAATTAAGGAATTCCAAAAAAGAAAAACTTTACACAGTCGCGTTTACAAGTACATACGAATATAAGCAGCACTCGCATTTCAAATACCTGATAGCTTTCAAATTAAATTCTCCGTACATTTAACGCGTGTGTCTAGTATTAATACGTTGAGAGTTGAAGCTTACATTTTACGAGGAACATTATAAGCCAAGCAAGTGTGTAGGCACAACATATATGACACATTTCAGCTTTCTAGCCGAACCGCTCGGACTTGACAAACTTGACCACAGATTCTGATATCGCTGGTTTTCTATCGATGCAGACGTTGGAAAACTAAACAAATCTATTACACGTGGGAATCGAGATTGCTATGAATACGAAACATTTTGTATTTGAATACTTGAAGTGAGAAAGGATGATAATTATTGAATTCTTAGTAGATGATGTTTCAATATCAACACGTCATGTGTCATCAAAATTAGTCATTGCTAGTTGATGGCAGAGAATGTCAAGAATTTGAACAGTTATACCTTATTTAAAGTAGATCAGAGACAAAAATAATAAGTGAACGATGTGTTATTTGTATGTAGTACGTAATACTCTTAGTTTTTTAAACAAAACCAAAACAAAGCCATAGCAGATTTTTCCATGAGGATAAATGCCAAATGTTTCATTGAGAAGTTTCTTAACACTGCAAAGTTGACCAGCAGTTTGGTCGCTAAAATAATAACACCAATTCCTTCACCCATAAAGGAAAATCTACTTATGATTTACAATATCAACCGATATCAAAGTTCAAGTACCCACCAATCCTTTCAAACCTTAAAATAAACCACAAACAATATCACTCGGGCCGACTTCAACCCAAAAATTCCGGTTCTCACAAGATTTATATCCAAAAAGACAAAATGGAAGGGTGGCTCCGGTGGCTCGGCTACTTGACTAACAGGTCTAAAAGCCAGCAATTAACCGAACGGTTGAGTTGAAAGGTCTAATTGACAACACACAATATTAAAGCGAAGACTGGGAGCCGAGACAGTACAGTTACCAGCACATGAAGCTACAACGATCTGTCAAATTTCTTTAATAGATTTTCAACTTTATCTTTAAAGAATTAGGTTGAAGGTTGTTGAAAGAATTAGGTTGATATGGTGGGAAAATTTGATAGTTGGCAGCTTTGCGTCTGTTCTTGTCACTTTACCCCATCGGCGTCTCCCTTTCAAGGATTTCTTCGAGGATGGAGATTAATTACGTCATACATGCTAATTAATGTCTTACGGCCCTTGTCCCTTTGTTTATGGCGATTGAAATTTATAGGAACGCGTTTGTTCAGAGATATATAGAGGTTTTAATGTGCGTAGTAATAATGTCACTAACGAACTTCACTGGATAAAGATGGTTGGTTAACGCCGACAGATTTGCGTACCAATTTATTTTTAATTGAACTTTTATCGCCATTATTTTGTTGAGCGTCTTTTAAAGTTTTATCTTTACGCTTACCGTATTTCAACTTTAATTGTTGTTAAAACAGCAAATCTAAATCCTCTCGAATCTATACCATAGATCTTAGAAAAAAAAGACAATGGATTTAAAAACGGTATTGTTAAAGATTACAAGAGAGATAAAACGCCTACTTCACACGTAAACAAACCTTGTGGAGTTTAGTCACAACAGAGAACACTTGAAACAAAGGTTTTATTCACAACTATTTGCACAACACTGCACTAACTAAACGTTTCTTGATAACCAGTAGGGTTTCAGACTGACAACACAAGTGCAATGAGCACACGGATAGGTGCAATATACACCGTTGCCATGGCAACACTGTATACGTTTTTCCCTCCAAAATGAACGCATGCGCGTCACTTTAACCCAGCCTACAAAATCGATTACGGGAAATTAGACCCTAAGCCGTTTAAATTAAGTAAGTTCTAGAGAATATTGTTTGGCAAGGGGTCGCGTGTCTTGCCCCACGCAAACTTATTCCTTTCGAATGATAGCCTGCAGTAGCAATTTTCCTATTATTATTAAAATATGTATGGGTACGTAGGGTTGATTGCACGGGGGAAGTATTGCTCATTTTTTCCTTGCATAAGATTGCTTGGTATCATTTTCACTACCGGTGTTTAGAGCGCGCTGTGGACTACAGTAATGATTACTTTGGCCATAACATATTAACTTGCAACTAGTACATGTACAAAGTCTATTGCTATAGGGCTGTCAACAAATCAAACTCTTTGTCTATTTCGTTTAAAGTGTCTTTATTAATTCAATAAGTGAATAACGCTGTTTTTGCTTGCCCTTAAATATTAAGATTAACTGTCCCGTTGATCTGGTGTCCCTCATGATCTCGGTTCGATACCCGGGTCGGGCAAAACGAGCTATTCAGTTTTTCCATAAGAAATGACTTCGTAGTAGACCGGATTTTGGAAGTTAGCGGTATGATACTCCGGTGTCATCAGGCTAAGCCTGTTAAGCTGATAGGCCTGCGTCTGATCTTTTTCCGGTCGTGTCAGATTGCCGTCCCATCGGACTATGAGAGTCAAGGAACAGAGAGTGCACCTGTGCTTGACCACACAATTATGCACTATAATATCTCTCGCGCCGATGGCTAATCTCCGCTGAGATTGGCTATGACAGAAAACGGTCAGGAGCACTGAATATCTATGGTTAGGACGACCAATATTATTGAGATTTGTTACCATTTCAAAGGAGTGTGTTTAAATTTACATCTACTTAAAACATTAGCATACAAATATCGCTTTCTTGCACCCCTCTCTTTTGTTGATAACAGTTAAAAAGTTAAGCTTATCCTTGGCATTCAAACGAGATAAAAAGTAAGGGGACGGAAACTTAATATCTTTTCTGACATTATTCTAATGGCTGATTTTATCTTTTTAAATTACCATAAAGCGCCATCTTTACGTGAAACCCTTGAACTTAGTCGTAATAGGTATCTCAGGTATGTCATTAAATGAATATGGTTTTATGTTTTTCCATCTGACTTACTGGTATGTATGTAATCTGTATATAACCAGACGGATTCGTATCAGGAGGCCTACTCTCTTTCTCCGAAACGTAACTTCGGCAACGAACGAAAATAAAACGTAGTTACGTTTGTGACCCTACTCTATATAATTTGCGGCCGCACACAAGAAATTCGAATTCACAGACAATTAACGTGAACGAATGTATTGAATGTTATTGTGTGCGTCCGCAAATTATATAGAGTAGGGTCACAAACGTAACTACGTTTTATTTTCGTTCGTTGCCGAAATTACGTTTCGGAGAAAGAGAGTAGGCCTCCAGATGTTGTGGCATTAGTAACTAACACATTGCCACTACTATTTACAAGGCATTGTGCATTGTTTTATAATAATAAATAAGTTTTTATTAGTGTTATTTTTTCTGTAGTTATTATTTCTAGAACTTTTTTTTAAACTGACTTGCGAAATCTCATCTTCAATAAATCTGTGAAGTTTTACTTAAAATTGAAAACCGTGTATTTACGACACGAGGTAATAAAAAGCTATCATCTATTAATAATCTAGTGATTAAAATATCTAAAAGAAATAATTTCATGGAACACGACTCAAGGCTTTTGGACAACAAATTTTATATGATTTAAATGTGAGAAAAGATGAATATCTCAACTCGAAGAACGGCCGGATAAAAGAACAAAGAAAAATATAGTGTCAATAAATTTAGGAGAATGATTTTGTATGCAAGGCAGAGGTAATTATCGCGGCTTCGTATCGTAGAGGTGCACATTAATGGGGGTCTGAGGGACCACCCTAGAGGATAATACATGGGGCGAATGACACAGCGGCGGACGAAGGGATAGATTCAAAATGTAATTCGTCGTTAGTATTACAAAATGTTTGTCTATGACCGAACTTTGTAAGTATGATAAAATTAAGATGTATGCCCGTTATTGATGACGCTTAGTTATGTAACTGAGCGTCATCAATATGAGTGGTGGAAATAATGCGCTGTTATAAAAACATAACATAATAAACTGCCCACTTGTATTTCCGCGAAGAGTACACCAAAATTTCGCCAGTTATGTTAACGTTTTGTTAATTCGGTGTTTTCATTGCGGGTTTTAAGACACGGAGGGAGCCCTCCGTGCCTTAAAACCCGCAATGAAAACCCGCCTTTTCAACCAATGCGTTATTTTGGTTAGCAGGACAGATGTCCTAGCCAGATGGCTAGAAGCTGATATGGCCAATGGAGCTAGGCTTTTACCTAGTGGTGCCCAAGGTTAGGCCAACGAAACCAGGCACGTCCTAACTAACACAGAACAGCACAGAACTAGGAAGTGTGGCAGAAGAAGGGGGTGGCCTATACCCAGCACATTGTGATTCCGGGCAGAAATGATGATCATGATGGTGAAAAAAGGCTTAAGTGTTTAAGTGGGCAATTTTTTTCTCCTTATCAACTTTGTTTAAAACCATCAAAAATATTAAAAAGAAATCGAACTTTAATTTCAGCATTGCGAACTGTTGAAACCCAATTAATCGCGAAGAAAGTTATTTAATGTTGCTATTTAAAAATTTTACGAGTCGAATAAACGATGGGTAAGAACATAATTGCACGTCCAAGTGAAAATATTCTCATTTAATTAACAAACCTCCTTATAAAGGAGTGAAACCGCCGAAATTAAGAAAATTACAATTGTGGCAATTAGTATAGTATCGAGTTCACAATGTTCAGATCTTATTAATGTTATCGAAAAAACTCGACAGCTGGTAATTAATTTTCGATTCTGCGTATGGGATTCACGCATTTCAACATTTTCACCTTTACAATATCACTCGAGAGATTTTTCACCTACCAGTAGCTACTGTCAAGACTTAATGTAACGTGAGCTATCAAAATAATAAATCATAATATCATGATTCATGGCAGAGGTGTACCAAATAGTACACCCAAATTTCACCAGTTATGTTTAAGGGGGCGAGCCTATTGCCAACGACCGGACACAAATCCAGACTTCTTGGCTGGCTGACCTGGGAATCGATCCCCAGACCTCATGCTCATCAGGCGCGCTTGGGCCAAAATACCAATGAGGCATTCAATCAAAATCGAACAGCTGGGCCTGCCTCATCATCATTAGCCTATAATGTTCCCACTGCTGGGACACAGGCCTCTTCTCCTATGAGAGGGAGTGGGCTGTAATCCACCACGCGGGCCCAGTGCGGGTTGGTAGATGTGGCCTGGGCCTGCCTACCATATTGTTATCTGTCATAGGTACGCTTACTGGTTAAAGTCACACGGTATTCTTCAGCTACCGCAGGCCAGGGAGCCGAAACACTTATTCAGTTTGTCCCGCTTCTCCGGCTAAGTATTTGTCTGCATGAGTTTCATGCGGACCCTGTCACTTTTTGCTGCCGCAGTTCCGACAGCCCTTTTTTTTCAGATGGGAAATCATCAAATGACCTCTCCCGCTATGGGCGGAGCGGAAGAGAGTGTAAGACTTGTCCTGACTAAAACCCATCTATGTTCCATCTTAGCCCTTTGTATTCCAGGGCCGCGGTATCCCATTCGAACAGTCCCGCAGCCCTGCCAGGCATCGACCCTCTCGGACCCCCCGATTTGCTGACATCTCCTTAAGGTTGAGGCGCGCGTGGAACACAAACGCGCCGTCGACACGGCCTGTCGTCATAAGACGGACGGACGGTGAGCTAGAAGTCCCGACAACCCTTAGAGCTGTTCAAGCAAGACTACAGAATGTAACAAGTTAAAGAGCTAAAAGCAAAAAACGCAAAAAACTTCCTAACCCCCACTTCCCGAATATTCTTAACACCTCAACATTTAAACGATTCATCTCAACAAACATAGTAAACGAAGCATGGATTTCGCCCAGTGAAACCGCTGATCGTGCGATAAGACCTGTCGTCGGTGCGACAAAGTGGCTGGATGTCACACGGCGAATATTAACAGCTTCATTCGCGAGACAGATGTCTAGATACGCAGTGACCTCTGCCGGGGCCACTTTAATGTATGTGAACATGTGCTGTATAGATAATGGCGGACAATAGCCATATTTATGGATTTTGAGTGAGGTTAAGCTTTGTGATGGGAGAAAAAGTTGCGGAAAGCCGGAATTTATTTCTAACGTAGCTTGGCCCTTGGATTCAGTTACGAGATGATTCTGACTCTGACTTGCATTTGTAATTTGATAGATAGTGACAGGAATAACGTCTAGCCTAAGTTCGTGCAAAGCAAGGTTAGCAGTCTTTGCAGACCTTAACTTAAGACTGTTAAAACGAAAAACTTCCACTATGTTACGTAAATATTACCTACTAGACACCCCTTAGAATTAAACTTGTCTTCCCTTGACAAAGTACAAAATTTATAGGACCTGATGACATAAATTCTTAGCACCACGAAACTAGAGGTAGAACATTATTCATCATCCAACAAGTAGCAATAAAGCGGATGTATTCACACGTAACATTATAAATACGGATATCAATCAATATCATAACGAAACACAACCCATAAGAACAATAACAATAATTTGCAACTTCCTGCTTAAAATAAATAACTGACGTAATGCAGCAAAAACAAGAATAGTTTTGTACAAGGTTACTGTGTTAATCATCACAGTTAGATGATTGAGTGTATCGTAACGCTAATTGCTATGATATATGACCATATTAACCATAATGATACACCTGGAAGGAAAAACAATTGCTGCATGTAAATACCTTGACCAGGTGTCTGTGAGGTGTCTGCTTTGTCACGCCACATTAGTCATTCAAATGCACGTAACCGTCACGCGTTGATTCCCGAAGAGTTTAATACTCCTGTATGGTTGAATAGACATATACTATGACAATACAAAAGATATGTAGTAAAGCAAGGAAGAAACCGACTAACACGGCGAAGAAGTTTTTGTCTAAGAAAATTAGGTTCTAGAAACAGCTAAACAAAACAAACCAGTGAGAAATTCAAAAGTTTTTATAAACACGGCAGAATCGTACGACGCGACGCTTGGATTTTTTACCAATGAACACAGTTATCAAAATAACAGAAGTCAAATTAAAGTTAACCGCAAAGCATAAGTACAAAGTAGACAAGCAGCTAGTGCATCACCTGTAACTAACGACATGACAGCTGTAATTCTAACAACTTGTTGAATAGTACCACTGAAAGTGGAATTCATAGCGAAAAAAGACTATACTTGTAATAATGATCCCTTTAAGCCCAAGTATCTTTGCCGATTTTTGACAGTCTTAGCCGGTACGAAGCCCGAAAAGTCTTATAATCAGTCTACGGGGTATACTGTTATCACCCAGTACCTATAATCTGAATTGTGCGGGTCAGACAGACAGTTGCTCCAAGTAAAATACTGGGATTCAACTGCATTCGGTTAGACTGGAAGCCGATCCTAACATGGTTGGGGAAAAGCTAGGTAGATGTGGCTTGTAATAACACACCTTTTCTAAACAACAAAAGATAAGTTCCTGATGATACGATTCTCAATCAAGAAATATCGGAGTCTTCTAAACCATTCAGAATCTCAGTTCAAGATCTTAATTACCGCTTTTATTGCAAGACTTTTATTATCACAATCTAGTAAAGTAATCATTATAGTTTATGGAGCCAGAACAAAGATGTAACTATTGGAGGAGTTCAAAGATTCCTAGCCATTACATAAAATACTGTGGTATTTAGCAAAGTGCACTGCTTGTTTTACAACTTTATTACCCTGACATTACAGTTTACGTTGCACGACATGGATACGTAATCTGCCATATTTCACCGATATTAATGTCACTCAGTTACTTAATACGCCCTATTTGTCGTAACCCATTCGCGAACGTACGGAAAGTAAGGACAGTTTCACTTAAGCTGATGTCGTATAAATAATAACAAGTATACAATAAATTAGGCGACTTAATTAAATGTTAAGGGCCGCTGTTAATTGACTTGAATTAACGATGTCTCGTTTTATGTAGGACGTTTTACTACTACGAATGTTGACTGTAAAGGCGTCGAAGAAACAAAGTGTGAAAAATGTCGTTACCACATTATATCAGAACTAAATAATGACACTGAAGATACGGAACAAGACTAATCTTAACGCGCTTTCTCTGGAGATAAAACTTTTATTAACGCTATAAAAGAATGAAGGAGAAGAGAAATTTGGCAGCACAGTGATGCAAGTGGAAACGCAGACAGTGAAATGCACACGTAGAAAACATAAAGTGGTAAAAGCTAGATTAGGTTTATGATTGCAGCTGAGGCGTGGAATCGAACGCCTTTCTCTTCCAGCTAACAAATGAGTCGGGATGCGAGCGTGATTTATTTATTCAAATCCGATGGCCGCTGATGCTGGTCACGTCTGCACTTCGTTTGCAGTCCGAGCACGAACTGTAGGTGTCGCTGATTTGTGATGATACGAGCACCAGTTAACGTGTTTTGAATAATTGTCATAACTTCCGTGTTTTACACTAATTGATGGGAGCTTTCTTTTATTGATGGTGTGGGTTCTGCTTAAAGGAGTTGTGTGATCCTTAGCTGGAAATTGTTAGTTGGTACTAGACTTTCCCATAGCAGGCTTCAGATTCGACTTAGGACTTTGCAAATGAAGCGTGGTTCTTTTAAGTGTTTGTTGGGGGAAATCGTAAGAATCCGAGCAGATATACTCCAGCAATCAATCTGAAAGGCGCTGCCACAGTAATTCCTTCAGGACAAATGTAACAGACTGATTGGACGACCACGATTGCACCTACATAGAACGAGCACATTACATGAATTAAATTTCCTATATTTCAAGTAACAAGAGAGTGGAACAGGTAATGGTAAGGACTCTCTCTAAACAGCATTGTTTGAAATATCTAAATGCTGCTCAATGAAGCCACACAACTTTACAACACCACTATCCAAACAAAAACCGATTATACTCATAACAGATGATTACAGAACGGGGAGGTAACAACGCCACAGACATCGAGGTATTTGATGAGTGTTGCGTTACCAATGATGCCAATGTTGCCAATGATTGCTAAAGTTCAGTCACGAGCGCAGATAATTTGCAAGTTTTGGCATTTGCACTAACCTCAAGCTAAGGATATGCACGGAGAGCAAAAACTTTATTATTATATTGTGTACAGTTATTGTTGAGGTGAGGGGAGTGACCTCCGGGTCCTTTAATGTTGAGACTTGAGAGAAAAATGCGGAACCGGTATGGTTTTATTTGAAACAAAGAAGTGTGTGTTGTGTGTGATTTAGTGGACGGTTATTCTTATTTTACGGTGTGTGAATATTCTGAACCATTTTGCCCGAAATTTGTCAACACGTCCAACTCCGAATATTTCCCAGAAGAGGCCTGGTGATACGATATGAAGCTGCAATACCGTCTGGTTCTGGTTAAGGCTTAAAATCATATGAAATATTTAAAAATGACAGCTTTAAATTAAAATGGGCCCTTTAAATCAAGGTTATTGTTTATGATGCCATGCAGCCTGCATGTAAAATTAGTAACAACAACTGTTCTGGGTTTAACTTTTTCTTTGGTAATCCCACTATGTTCAATCCGAGACCCCTGCTCTATGCAATTTTACATTTTATTTATATTTCTATAAGCCTATATTTATCTTTTCTATTCACAGTAAACCCCAGCTTTATCCTCTATCCAGAAATAGACGAGCGTCCATAAATTAAAATAGCAAATGGACACATACATAGTTCAATTACGAATCGGCAACAATACTCTTTTGTGAGATAATCCCTGTACAAATACGGCATTAGATGATTAGCACATTTCAAAGGGTTCCTTAGGACCCTAACCCTTTGCGTAACATAATCATGTTACTAGGAGAGGGTTGTTTGTATTTGAAGCACGATAAATTGATGTAGTTACGAATGCTAATGAAAGCCGGCTTGCGTTTGTGGACTAATGAGTTTGAAAGCAATATGCACGGTTGGTTGGTATTGATTTGAATATAGAACGAACTGTCCCAGAGGGTATAGACAATTGCGGTCAAAGCAGTTTGTTTTTCTACAATGACTTTTATGCTTTTATCTAGATTGACCAAAGCTTTTCGGGAGCTTATTTCAACCAAATATTTTTCTCATCGTTTAATTGTGTTTCTCATCGTTGCAATTGCTGATACGAAGTTACTTTATCATGGATCTTCATCATCTTTCTGCCCTTGTTCCATGTTACTCAGGGTCGGCGCGACACGTTATTTTCTTCCGTTCTCCTCTGTCAACCGTCGCGCTATGATATACTCCTTTTTCTTTATATCAATCTTCAGGCAACCCATCCATCACTTATTTATTCGTTACTTTACCAGGGATATCATATGAATTAACGATGCTAGAAATTTGTCAGGCACTCAAGAATGATCGTACATAAGAATTTAGGATATTATTTTGGAAAATAGATAGAAAATAGAACTACATTGCGAGTAATATACTTCACGAAAACTTTCGGTAATATTTAAATGCAGACTGACATTTGTTTGGTAGTCAACTAGTCATGCATAATTAATTTTGGTACGGCATGTGACGTTCAAACATACTCTATTCCAGTAAGTTTTGTTTGTTCATAATAAAACCAAGGATACTTCGCTTTCCAACAAGAATTATTTCTCAGTAACGATATATGGAGCTTTAAACTTCGACTTTACTATCCAGCGTTAGTAATTACGTCGGGCTCACGTTCGGAAGTTATCGGATAGTTTCGGCGCGAGTCGGGCGGCTGCGCCAGCGCACCGTTAGCGTAATAACCAGCTGACTCGCGAAACAATTATCCAGCTGATGTTGCGCCAACGGGAAATCTAGTGTGTGAGACAGTCAGACCATGGAACGAACTATAGCGTGTTTGTATGGAAACGTATCGAACGTTTTGTAATTTTTACGCTTGCGAGCATCCGTTCCTACAAATGCAACTCCCAGAACATAATGGCGGCTTTTCGCTGTGTAATTGGCATACATAATTGCTGTACACGTTCGTTCGTATTGCTAGACACATATTACAATGGGAGTTATTTGAATACGCAGCCGCTGAGAACGTGTAGCTTCAAATTCTCGTATTTGTTTTTAAATAGCGGAGATGACACTATACGTTGCCGTAGTGGTAGCAAACGCGATGTTGAGCTTGAGGTTCTGGGATCGATACCCAGGCCAGGGAATGTGTTATTGGGTTTTGGGGATCATCCATAAAGTACGTCACACGTTAAGGGGTAGGGGGTCAAAGAAGTTTTACATTGTGTGACAAGGGGTGGGAGGGGTCCTAAGTTTCGTGACGTCATATTTCTTCGTTCACCAAATGTTAAGTGTTAAAATGCCATTACCATTTGAACTATTAACGAAATACTTAAAATATTTCCAACTCTATCTATATCTATAAGGATAAATTATTTTGTTGGCAGGCTCGCTCTACTAGTTACAATAAATGGAAATTAAACTAATTTCGGTTATAGATGTAAAATTGCAAGATATGTGACGTCACACTAGGGAGGGGAGGGTCTCATAAATGTGACCAACTGTAACAAGGACGGGGGAGGGGTAAAAAATTACGAAATTGGGGTTTTTTTAAGTAGGAGCCATTGAGTCTGGATTTGTGATTGTGCCCGGTTGGTGGAATAGACTATGTCCTATTTAGGCAGAACACCTCTGCCTGACCGTTCTGAAATTACAGGATACATGTTATCAACTGTACCCACATGTTTATAAGCCTTCAAGACCAAAAACCCCATTGAGTCGTACAAACTAACTAAACCCCCCGATAGTGATCGCAATCGTTTCAGTTGTACGTCGATCAGCCAGCATGGGCCAGCAATGTTATCAGATGGCAATGATGGCCGGCCTAATGAAGCTGTAAGGCGAGCTGCAAGCCGACCTCTAACGAGCTCATCATTAGCACTTGGGTACAGCTCGCGATCCGAATGCGATGACTTTGAACCTTTGGGCTGAAGGAAATTGAAAGAAAAAGAGTGAATTAAGTCGTTATTTTAGTGACGTGTCTCATTGGCTTTTAGATATGAACTTTAGAGACAGAATTCGAAGTATTCAGTTTTGATTTTGGAGACAAAGAATTTAATTCATTGCAGTATTTCACAGAGATTATGATTAAGTATGTCAAACTGTCGAAATCAGAATCTGCCTAAATTTTTCCCAAATACGTTGGGGACGGCTTCCAGTGTTACAGGATGTAGCTCAATACCAGTATTTTACCTGGAGCGTCTTCCTATCTGACCTCGACAACCCAGTTAGTACTGGGGTAATACGATACCCCTTGGCTTGCCCAACCCTCCCTCTTGCCTTGCTTGGCCAGTCTTAACTGGTTGTCAAACTTTTGGGTCACTGAGTTACATGTAACGACAGTCAAAGATTTACAAATGACAGCCGAGACCAACAGCTTAGCGTGATTTCCGAGGCACGGAGGATACTCACCCATCCACGGACCCACCTAGGCAAGCGCGGCCTGATCAGGCTATAGATGTATAGGAAAAGGAATACGGCTCTGCCCAACCCTACAAACATGACAGACCAGATGACAATGATGACCAGGTTAATGATGCTCTAAGCCGACCCTTATGAGCTCATCACTACACTCGCGATCGCGTTGGGAATGGAATAGAATAATAGTCAATTGAGTCGTTATTTTAGTTAAGTGTCTCGTTGGTTTTTAGATTTGAACTTTTGTCTATTGAATTTGAAGTACAGACACAGGTACTGCTGTGCACAGCGTGGTTTTAGAACGTTTTAATTGACTGAAATTTGTTAAAGGTTCTGTCAAAACGTTACACACTGACAGATGTCAGATCCTTTAGTACATTTTCAGCTAGAATCCATCCGTTGTCCGCACCGGTTTTTTCCAACCTTGAAAAATATGATGTCAATTTATTGATACAAACCTATATAGATGTAACCATGTATGTCATAACCACACCCTTTATGTTAAAAAATGTATAAATCTAAGAAAATAACAAAGAAAAGTTATTATTTATCATTAGGGAACGTATTGAAGGTCAATATTATATCCATGTATGGAAGCATGTTCCTTCATATTTATAACATTTATAATACCGTTAATTATATTACCGCTATGTTTATGACAGTAAATATCTAGTAAAAATTAATTCCCAGCTGTCCATTAGGCATCATCTAGCAACGTTTTATTTGGACTCAAATTGACTATTAAAATCTTAATGTTGATATAATTTTACCGTCATCGACATCTTAGCCTAGAAATTAAGATATTAATGTAATAACGACTAGTTTATTTACTGACTGTTGCCAAGGCCGGACAGATGTTTAGTACTAATTAAATTAAAACGCAATCATGAGCATTTTCAATTTGAACGCATCCCAATCAAACTGATACGGACGAATCGCGGACAAGCTGTGGACACTGACAAAAACAGTTCAGTAATGGTTTGTTCAAATTGTGGATGGAGTGTCAGGTCTCCGCAGACAGTCTGCAATTTGTTCGTACTAGTTTTCTGAATGTTTAAGTATCTGTCAGTGTCCGATGTCCAAAACCGCCTTCGCAATTATTCCGTTACGACCCAACCTTGACTCGACGATAATTTTCTAGCCAATGAAAGCACGATAAATCTGGGCCCAAGATGTCATAATGGATCTTTCAGGTGACGTCATAATAATGTCGTTATCGTCTGAACGATCCTCCAACAATGACACGAGGCCCACGCCACCATAACTCCACCACCCCCGTATCACGACACTGCAGTAAATACGTCAAAACTTCAACGTTAGACTTAATAAGGTGCATGCATAAAATCGAGTCAAATCTCCTGTTGTTAACACAAGCGAAAACCAACTTTAAACCCCTAAAATAAACCACACATTCCTAATTCCTATCGTTAAGTGAGTAAAATATGTCGTGATGACATCACTTTCACAAATTCGCATAAATAAGTTCCTTAAAAATGATATCACCGATATAGAACTTTGTCCGTTCGCACCCACACAAGCCCCTCCATGTACAGGCGGGGTGAGTCACCCGAAACTCGAAACATTAACTGCACTTGTACGAAATATTGCATTCATGTTCGAATGAATCAATTCTGGAAGAGACTGTACTTACCGCGCATTCTAAATATTGGAAAATAAATAAATTTCTTTCAATTTACTGCCATATTTACCTTTTGTTTTTGACAAAAAAAAGTCTATTTTATTTTTAATAGTTTTTTTTTAATACTAAATAGGCTTTCGTTTGGCCGCATCTCGCCTGATGTGAAGCGATGATGCGGTCTAGGGTGGAGCACGCTTGCCTAGAAAGACCAATTCAATCAGAAGTCTATTTGAAATAAATGTTTTTTTTTTGAGGTGCGGTTTCATTCGGGCATTCCGTCGGGTTTGAGATGGCATTAAATAAAGGTAGATTACATCCTAGCAATACACTTAACAAAAAACTTAACTTTTGTGTTAAAGGCACTAGTGTCTTTCACACAAAAAAAAACCCTCTAGGTAAGGATTTTTGGAACTTCATCCGCTAAAAAGCATAAATACGGGCGAAACTCATCAAGCACAATGCCTACATATGACTTTTCATATCATGATTAGAAATCTTAAGCAGGAAACCTAGGCTCAGTTTAATTAAAGTTTCGAGAAATAACATGGTAAGATAAAATTCCAAAGCTTTTGCCCCATTAAAACTACACCATTTGGTCCTATACAGTAAGTAAAGTTTTCATATTGGATATCTTATCGGGACCGTAATTACAATTACAACCGTTTCGTACTTAATCGGGATACATAAATTAAATGTCATTAATTTGATAAAATAACCAAGTTTTACAGCACAGTACTACAAAACATTAATTTGATAAGGCTGACCACCTAGAAGGCTAGCTAAATAATTGTTTAACTCAAATATTGATAAGGATATCTATTCCAGTCCGTCTACATCCGTCTTTGTCTGACCTCAAAAAGTCGACACAGGAACAGGGGTGTTACCCTACAAGAGGGGTGGGTCCTAAGAGACAACATACCCCTGAATTTCGAAGATAAATGTTATTTATGAAAGTAAACTCGCTCAAGGGGATGATAACAATTAATTATCCAGTGGTCTGACATTAATTGGGACTTTACAAAATGTTAATTATTAAAAGCTGACTGTCGCGTTGTTCTAGTAATCACAAGCGCGACTGCGGAGCTTGAGGGTCGGGGTTCGATTCCCAGGTCGAGTAGTGTTATTGGGTTTTTCTTTCAGTAATTCCTCAGTAGCAACCACGAAGAGAGCAGCGGTGGCCTAGCGGTGGCAGCCCCGACTTACAAGCAGTAAGTCGTAGGTTCGAACCCAGGCAGACGCAATACTTTGTATAATTTATTTCATCACCGCTGCTCTCAAAACGGTGAAGGAAAACATTGTGAGGAAACGGGCATGTTCTAGAACTAAAAAATCGAAGTCACGTGACATCTACCAACCAGCACTGGGCCCGCGCGGTGGATGAAAGCCCACTCCCTCTCATAGAGAGGAGGCCTGTGTTCCAGCAGTGGGAACATTATAGGCTGATGATGAATGAATGAACCACGGATTTTTGCTCGATTGACGACAACAGGTTTGCCATTACATGGGTCTTCTACATAGCTGGCGAAATGTGGGTATACCTGATGTTATTGACGGTAAACCTCTGCCTAACCTTTCGAGGAATACTGCCGTGATGTTATACAAGGTGTTGTTTTGCATCCTCGTCAAATTCAAGGAGGTAACTATAATAATGATTCTCGACCCGAATCAATAATAAAATGGATAGGTATTTTTTTTTCTTATTTACGGAAGTCGGTAAGTATGAACCAGCCGTGTTTTAAACGCGACCTGTCTGATTCTCGACCTATAACCGCGCTTTCACACATACAAACAATCGCCAACGTTTATTCGATATTTCTTATTCCCTAAACCATGTTAAGGGGATTATTCTGAAATACTGATAAGCTTAAACAATAAAAAAAAAATAGCGTTTATTAATAAATAACTAGGTACTGTAATTTAAATTGATTATACAGTATGTTAGTTTAAACGAGGGACATATTCAAACCCATAATAGTACATGCTAACATGATACTAATAAAAATATAAAAAAAAACACTGATAAATAACAGACAGAACCATACCAAAATTTTCGCAAATGTCACGCAACGTGTATACACCCTTGCGCTAGCGACTTAATACTATCGCAGAACATGTGAGCGGGTCAATGACTCTTAGGTATAATCCATTTTCCATTCATACTTTAAGCTTACCTGGCTTAGGACAGTCCAAAATATCTAGGCACTAAACAAAACATTAAAAATTCTTCTATATACGTTATAGGTTTTTTACATATTTGGGACGAGAATCGAATACTGAATACCCTCCCTCAATATGTCCCTCGTTTAACCTAACATACTGTATATGTATTCTATGACAACCTCCTGAATTTTGCCGAGGTTGCAAAACAACATCTTGTACCTATTAAAAACTACGAGTATCATTATATAGGTACTCGTAGCTTTTAATAATATTCAGAATATACAGAACTTTTAATTACTCCCAACAAACATATCATTCGATCATTTAAACATAGACCTCTAACCAATTTTCTGTTTATTTCAATGAAGTTAAATCAAGCGTTAATAAAATCCGTTTGATATCACAAGTATTAAAAGTTTATAGCCAAATAAACTACTAAACCGTCGTAAAGATCTCCTTGCAAGACGAAAACTGTGTTAACTATAATTATTTTGATTATTTTTATGACAGAGTTATAATTGTGGCTCTAAGCCAAGATAATGATAGTGTGAGGCATATGATCACAATCAACGAAATTATGAACTGTTTGCAATAACAAGCCTTTTTATATAAAACTAGCTTTGCCCGCGACTTACTCCGCGTCGAATTAGATTTTTTTCTAAAATAGAAGTAGCCTCAGTTACTCCTTTTTACATCAGCTATCTGCCAGTGAAAGTCCTGTCAAAATCGGTCCAGCCGTTCCACAGATTAGCCGAAACAAACAGACAGACTGATACACCGACAAAAATTGTTAAAAATTATATTTTGATATGTACCGTATTTACATTCATTTGCATGTAGTAAAAAGCGGTTATTTTAATATTACAAACAGACACTTCAATTTTATTTATTTGTATTGAGTATAGATTTATAGAGTATAGATGTATAGACAAGTCAAGCTCAAGACTAGACCTAAGAATTACGTACAGCTATTTATTAACTTTAGAAAATAAAGACGAAGAAGCTCTTTTTTATCATCATCATCCTACCCTTGGGCCCGGACTTCAGCAAAGCGGAGACCAGCGGAGCTGTGCGAGGCGGAGATGAGCGGAGCTGTGCGAAGCGGAAATGAGCGGAGTTGTGCGAAGTGGAGAGGAGAAGAGATGCGTAAAAGCTTCGGCCGCTAGTGTTGTAGCCGAAGCGTAGACGAAAAATTCTATTGATGCTTTCACATATCTCCTCTTGTCTCGTGGAGTCCGGCCTTTATCCGACTTGGGGTCGGCACAACACTGTTTTGTCTTCCATTCTCCCCTGTCAACGGTCAAGCTATCATTTACTCCTTTTTTTTCTTTATTTTATACACCAGACATTAAAACACAAAAATACCTGTACCATTAACGGCATCAAGCTTAATCTCATCAACAATCATATTTTGAGAAATCTCATAATATGTGAGCAGTAGTCACTCAATCACGTTTCCCTGCGGTACACGCAGTACACCCAATGTATATGTATGTATATAGTACTAACTACACATAATATACAGAGTCAATCTCCCGGCTTGCGGTCGCTAGATCCATAGGTAATCATGAAAATACTTTGCTGTAATAGAAAGTAAAATTAACCACATGATCGTTCTCGGTTTCAGCAAGAACAGGATTGTTTGGTGCCTTCCTTACGAAGTAATTGTTTTCATTAAAATCGTGCAAAAATGATTTTCGAAAGATTTACAAGAAAGAAATGATTGGGTCATTTCTTCCACCGCCACTATAGCCTTTATAGAATGCATTGCTATCTTTCAAGTTTCAAACTTCTGTGGTTTCGGTGGCCCGTTGTTTTGTCAAACTCAGCTTCAGAACTGTTTTATGTTCAAGACAATTCTTCTAGTAATAAAGCAGAACTAATTGTTGCTTGCACAATGCGTTTAGTATTTCCATTTTGCAATTTGTACGCAAGACAGTGGTTGCTTGCAAGCACCTGGGACCCGGTCCTTAAGCCAAACGTTTTATTTAATTGTAACTTGAGTTGTATCTGTAACTGTTTGTTGTTTAATAGTTTCTTGTTACATAAACACTATAATGAACTTACGAATAACTTCCCAATTATCTCATTTTCGTTTTGCATGCTCTTTCATACGTGGGTGTTCAGAAACGCATGGCTAAAATCTGTACTAGAAACCTGAAGAGTTTGTTTGTTTGGTTGCCCGCGCCAATATCGGGAACTACTGGTTCGAATTGAAAAATTGTTTTAGTGTTGGATAGCCCATTTATCGAGGAAGGCTATAGGCTATGAAATATCACGCTACGGCCAATAGGAGCGGAGCATTAATGAAAATGTTGCGCAAATGGGGAAAACGTGACGCAGACGAAGTTGCGTGGGTCCAAACCATGATTCAATCCATAGTGACATATATGTCTAAAAGACCGTGTATTAATTCTTGGAACCTAATTTTCTTACAAATAAGGTATATTTCGCCGTAACCATAAATAAAACCCTGGTATATAATTCAAACACTGATTGAAACGTCTTACTAAAAATATCTCTCGTTCCCACTTCAAACAACGCTCTCCAAATATGGCTTTGAATGGTTAAGTTTTAGCAATCAAAGCAGACGCTATTCCTGGAGCTAATAGATAAATTAAACTGATAAGAAACGAGACGCCACCGGCAATTTGGCCCAATTAGGACCGGGCGGGAGAAAACGATGGGACATGATGGGCGAAGATGGGCAACGAGGTTGGGGGCGCTACAATGGAGTTTTAAGATAGTCTAGACTTTGAAAGGTAAGACAGTATCAATCATGTCTGAGCTGTAATGTAATAGAGTGTTTTTAGGTTGAATGGACTTAATAAAGATGGAAAAGTACGACACGATGTTAACACTGATGGTGACACATGGAAGAAATGATACACGAAAGGTATTCATAAGGGGAAAGTGAGTAATTAAAATTTCTTACGTTTTTAGCAAATTTTAAAGTCAGAGTCAGGTTGTATCATCATCTGCCTAGCCTTTTCCCAAGCTATCTTACTATCTTGGGGTCGGCTTCCAGTCTAACCGGATGCAGCTGATTACCAGTATTTTAAATGAAGCGACTGCCGATCTGACCTCCACAACCCAGTAACTGGTTAATTTGATACCTCTTGGCACGACTGGATGTCAGACTTTTTGGCTTTTGACTACTACTACTCGCAACGACTGTCAAAGATCTACAAATGACAGCCGAGACCAACGGCTTAACGTGCTTTCCGAGGCATGGAGGAAACTCGGTATGTAATTATGGTCACCCATCCACGGATCAACCTCGGCAAGCACGGCTTAACCTTTAAAGATCGGCCTGGGCGGCTGTTATTATTTAGCTAGCGAGCTCCTCCAGGTTGTATGTTGATTTAAAAATGATTCGCGACCGTAACAAACATGGCTTTACAGAGTTATAATCAATACAACCCTCTAATTTCATTCAATCCCATTTCATGATAAAGTAATTCAATGGGTTTAACAGAATTTTTGAAAAAAAAAAACAATATATTTATTTGTATTTTACATGGGCACTTATAAATCGTCGTCAAAAGATGCACAGTTCGTGTTGTCGTTTCCTATGGAGAAGAACCGGCAAGAAACTCCAGGGTTACTTACTAAGTTACAGCGTTAGTACTTAAGTGTGGGAGGACAGCGTAGGCCCGACTAAGTCGTTGCTTACTACAAAAGGTATCAAGATAAAAAAAAATGTATGTCCAAGTTTAATTTCACGGGCTATCTTACCACCTGCCAAAAATGGGACCAAAGAAAGATAACAATGATTGACAATAAGAGAGTGCAAAGATTTGCTTAGTGAAAACTTCTGTCCGCCAAACAAAGTTAAAATGTAATCTGCTTACGACATTAGGTGAAACAGCCACCATGACGATATATCGTTGTCATTACGCGTACACAAACATACGTAGATATATAATCATGTTCCTACACATACATAAACGTCTCATGAATCATCAGCATCACGGTCAAGGCGAACTGTATATATATATTTCTCAACACAAATATTATTTGATTTACATATTTCTTATTTGTTTTCTTTCTTCCTCAACACTTGTTTAACATATTTTAAAAGTAAATAATTCAATGAAATCGTGCTTCTTTGTTTGTTTTACGTCGGGCCCAAGGTCCTACAAGGGCCCAGATACCTAAAATGATATCAGTGTCTTTGTGACGTCAGAAAGCCGTGCCGAAACTGTTGTGCAAAGTTTTTACAAGTCGCTCAAGTAAGCAAAAAAGCAAGAACCTTTTTACGCTTACTTGAGCGACATGTAAGAGCAATTTACTGCTAGCATACAGAATTATGTGTGGTCTATGTTAAGAGCGACAGTTGTGGTCAAAATATATAAAGAATCCTATTTTTTTGCCCAACAGTGGGATGGCTCAGGCTAACAGTATCTTTTTTTTTAATGGTAACTGGCTTGAAATACGAGTTTTAAGAGTTATATGATTACAGTGTATTGTGAAATAGAATTCATTGTTAGATCAATATGTACCAAAGTAACAAGCGTTAACGATGATGGATAAGACAAAAATGTATTGGAATGACATAAGCTAAATATAAATAGATAAATATAATATTATTTTAAAGAGTAAATTTTATAAATGTATGATTATTGTATGAATGTAATATAATTTGATAAATGTATGATAATTTTATGAATGTAAGTATTATAATTTGATAAATTATAATAATTTTAATAATGTCAGTATGATAAATTGGTCTACTAATTTATAATAACATTATTGTACTGAGAGAAAGAGTGCTATCCTCTCTCCCAACGTTGCTGTGCCCGACAGGGTCTATATTGATCACTTATCTGATAATACCATCTTTCTAACATGTACATATGGAATGCAATAAAAAATTGACTATTGAGTATAAGCTATCGAAAAGCTAATGATAATGCTATTGAAAGTCGTTGCAGCAATGCGAAAGTTTTGATATCGACTGCCGCATGTCTGAAATCTTTGATGTGGATTTTCCTAAAAAATACCTTTGCACCACATTATTGGAAAACATTATCGGCAATTTTAAAAAAGTCTGATGTTTCCTACAAGTGTGCAATACCTGCTTATCCTAAATGTATGGAACAGCTGATTAAAAAAAAAAATGGTGACGGAAAATTTCTGTTTTGTTTGTGCGTTAATGTCCCTACTACCCTGTAAACAATTTTACTACCTACTTAATACCAGCACGCGTAGCATGACCACTGTAGAAACCAGTTTTGTCTACGGAAGAATCGACATAATGACAGATAGACACTGACATAGCCCGTTTCTACGGCGGTCATGCTGCGCGTGCTGATTACTTCTGATAGACTAAAACAAAAAAAAGTTCTGACCTACATTCCCGCCTTAAAACCATTAAAAAATCACTGCGTCCAGCGTTCTCTCGTAAATTGCACCAGCGAGACCGGTTTGCGGAATATCAGCCACAACGTTGAATTGAGGAAGCCCTAATAACTTAAGCGCTCTATATTCCGTGTCGTTTGGCCGCGTTCAGATAAATATACACGTCGCATTTTTTTATGTAGGTAGGTCTGAAGCCAATGGTCGGACTTGAAGTAAAGTAACATTTAGAACGTTAGTTTTGTCGAAATCCTCCTGTTAACTTTGTTTGCAACCCAAAATTAAGTGCGTTGCGTTGCTTGAAATTCTGCAGTGACCATTTTTATTTTTATCGTGGTGCAGTGTTTTCTAAGCTCACAACAAGTCAACTAATGAAGCATGGACGATATCAAAAAAGATGTGTCAAACTGCTGTACTAATAGCAATATTTGTTTTCGATTACATTAGTTTCGATTCGATAATGATGCACGTTTTATTGGCGGTGTTTCCTCGCTAATCGCTTACAAATTATTACTTTTCACGACCAAACCGTGGCCATTACTACTTCATACTTAACTCTAATGATACACGAGCATCAATAAAGTGTTATCTTAGTCACCTAGTCCTGAAAAGTGTATCTTTCTTTATTTTTCGAGTGGGTAGTCCCTGACCAGGTGTCAAAGTTTTAATACCACCCATGAGGCCCATGCCTCTGACTTGGCTTTACATGCCGTCGAGAAATATCTCTCAGGCATGCTGGTTTCCTTCACCGAAGCAAGTGATAATTATAATACGCATATGAATCCGAAATCAGAGGTGCGTGTCTTGGATTCAAACTTCAGACCTATAACTTGGTAGTCCGACCGACATACAACCAGGCTATCACTGCTTGCTTGCTGAAAAGTGTATAAAGAAAGTAAATCCAACGTTTTGCGAAAGAATATTCATATAAATCCAAGAAATATTCCCTGTTATCCCAATCTGCCGGAAACCGCCATAAACCCGTGCATTTTATAAGTTTACAATCTTCTTTTTAGAACATAAAATTACTTATCAAAAGATCAATCTCGTTTCAAAAGATTCTACAAAATATAATCTCGTAAATGTTGAGATGGTTGTGTGTTCTGACCACCTACAAGAATCTATTTTATATGACATTAAAAGATTGCTATCGAAATTGAAGCCATTGGATGCTGGCATCGATCAATAAATATCCTATCTGAGATAGGGTCCACATTAACGGAGTAAGCCTATGTAACTAATGATATATCTAGACTTCGCATCTCTGATGATGTTATCTTTCTGAAGCCAATCACATTTTTATTGATCTTTTAAGTCTTTTTAGGGTTCCGTAGTCAACAAGAAACCCTTATAGTTTCGGTAAGTCCGTCTGTCTGTCTGTCCGCGGTTTAGCTCAAACGCTATTGGTACTAGAAAATTGTAATTCGGCATAAGTATACACGTTAATGACGCCGAAAAAGTGGTAAAATAAAATTGTGAAAAAAAAACATTATTTAGGGTACATGTAAAGTGGGGATAATAATTTTTTTTTTCGTCCTTCCCATAGTGCGGGATTTCGTTGGATAGGTCTTTCAACAATATTAGGGGTTTGGGAAGACCGTTTTTTGTTTAAGTAACCCGTTCGTGACTTATCACACTTTAAAGTACCAATTTTCGTTGGAGTCAAGTGTGCCCCCCCCTTTACAGACTAAACGGTTGTAGTTAGAAATTCAAATGTCACGGCAGTAGTAGTTTAAAAGAAAACTATCACACATAAGTGGGCTTTACAACTATACGAGTAATAGTCGACCAATTGTATTTGACTCGAAAATTTCGAAAAACTACATAGAAATATCGATAGATGGCGCTAAGCCTCAGTTGTACTAAAACGAGTCTCATGCAGATCATATAATTATGGTGGTTTTTATAAATATTAGTACGGAACCCTTCGTGCGCGAGTCCGACTCGCACTTGGCCGGTTTTTATAAGTTAAGATGAACTAATTAAATTATTAACTTTGACAATTAAAATTAACAAGTGTGACAATTTAAATAAACATGCACAATCTGAATTATTTTAGTTTTGATGTCAATGACCACCAGATTCCTGTAAATTCCTTTGGGTACTGCTACATTCATCATCTGCCTAGCCTTTTCCAAAACTATCTTGGGGATTGGGGGAAACTATCTTGCTCCACAACCCAGTAACTGGGTAATACGATAGATACCTCTTGGTAAGACTGGATGTCAGACTTTTGGCTTCTGACTACTCGTAACGACTGTCAAAGATCTACAAATGACAGCCGGGACCAACATCTTAACGTGCTTTCCGAGACACGGAGGAAACTCGGTATGTAATTATGATCACCCAACCACGGACCAACCTCGCTAAGCACGGATTAACCTAAAAGATCGACCCGTACGGCTGTTATTATTTACCCACCAGCTCCTCCACGAGGTACTGCTACATTGATGGCTGGTTATTACCTGGAACAAAGAGTAAAAAAAATTAAGTTAAATTTTAAAAACTTTGCATACACATGTGATGGTGATATTAAAAAAATCGATACATGAGATTGCAGGTTCGCTAGATAATTAAACTTAACTTCGTAGATACAAGGCGGTAAGTTCTTAAATTGAAGATCGGACACGCAAAGACCATTGAAACCGCACCTATACATAGTTACTTGAAATATAATTTAAAAAAAAAACTATTCCATTTTTATTTGTTTTTTTTCTGTTTTTTTTTTTTTGGTTTTTATCGTATTTAGATTGTGATACCTATTTGCGGAGTTTCACTAGCAGAAGTTAGAAGTTGACTTTGATTTCTAGTGAAGTGTTTAAGTTGCAAGGAGTTGCTTGCTCGAATAATTACAAATCGCTACCAAAGAAAAATTTTTAATGTAACATTAAACATATAAAAAACTAAAATAACCACGGGCTACGGGTATTTGGGATCATTTACACGCACATAATACAGACACAAAGCAATCTTTCCGTCGTAAATATAGTAATATCGACAAAAAAACACATCAACACATTTTTACGAGAACACAATTACATTACAAAAAATCTATAGTCGATTTAGTGGCCTCGCGCACCATTAAACGTACTATGAAATAGGGATGGACCGAGTATCGATTTTGCAATAAAGAAACCGAATATGATTAAATCCGAAAAGGTATGAAAGTACATACATTCATAGTACATTCGGGCGTTTAGGTAGATCACATTCAAATATCACGTGTAATTTTTTACATTAAAAAAGAAACTGATTTTCGGCCTAATTTGCCATCATGACTTTTGATTTTATTTATTGGCAAATATGAAACCAATCCGTAGAATAGCGTTGCAGTGTTGTGATCCTTAGGCCCGTATTAATTTACAGAACAACACTCAATTCTTAAGCATTACTCAAAACTTGGTTCAAGCTTTTTGATCGGTTGAACGAATTCAGTCAGTAATACTTGAGTCGTGAGCGACGCCGACGTTCAGTAATACGGCACTTAAAATCCTTCAATACAGTTGAAAAATTAGACTGATAAGTAGTGTCGTATGTAACTAAAACTATTTTACTGGTTTCTGACGAAGCTTCCAAATTACACTACAATTTAGTAATATAAACTGATATTTCTTGACTTCAAGCTTAGAACAACTTACTGACATGCCTCCTTTTTTAACTTAACTGTAATAACGATGTAGGAGCAAACGCTTCTTTCAAAAGGAAGCTTATCAAAAAGAGCCAACTGAATTCTTAGCCGAAAAAATTTCGACGAAATAAGTATCGAAAATAAAAATCGAGCTCACCCCAACACTATTTATTCGGGTGTATCTGATAACATCTGCCAGATAACTCGAGAATGGCACATTAATCATACTGAATAATACCACTGTCTATTATCGCGGGCTTTATTAAATAAAAATTATAGATTTTTATGGAGAGTTAAACGCCCTAAGCCGAGGCCCGTACCCCCAGGGGGTGCCCGTAGCGTGTTGTCGCTTAGTTTGTAAGTTTTATGCCCTGGCTGGAGGCCTTACACTCAAGTTGAACTGAAGAAACCATAAAAAAAACCAACCAAGTGCGAGTCGGACTCGCGCACGAAGGGTTCCGTATTATAATTTTAAAAGCGAGCATAAACATCACTTTTTTTTACGGAAGCCCACTAAATATTTATTTTATTGTTTTTAGTATTTGTTGTTATAGCATCAACAAAAATACATAATCTGTAGAAATTTCAACTGGCTACCTATCACGGTTCATGGGATACAGCCTGGTGACAGACGGACGGACGGACGGACAGCGAAGTCTCAGTAATAGGGTTCTGTTTGACCCTTTGGGTGCGGAACCCTAAAAATGGATATTTAAAATGTTTACTAAAGATTTTAGCAAGGCTGACGCTAAGACATTACTTATTATGAGTTATACATACGTATAGTTTTTATTAGGCTACTGCCTCCGTGGTTTAGTGGTCGCAATCGTGACGGCTGAGCACGAGGTTCTGGGTTCGATACCCGGGTCCGGCAAATTGTAATTGGGTTTTCCATCAGAATTTTTTCAGTAGCAGCCACGTTATCTTGATTGTTGATAGCAAAAGGTGAACTGTAATTGACGGTACGCAAATACGACGGTATGCAAATAGCTCTAAAGGGTGTAAAACACCTCTTAACAAAGCCGAAAGGCACTGGTTCTCCCTGTCATTGCGATCATTTTTTTGTTCTACACCATACCTGGGAACCTTCTAGTTACGGAGATATAAGGGGTCAAAGTTCGAACTTTTTGACAAGTATTGTTTTAAATACAAGTTTTTAATGTAAGATTTTTACTTTAAACACCTCCACGACCCCCGTACTATTCAATCCGTCCATCAGCACAATGTTTTGAGTACGTTACATTGAGTTCAATCACAAAACATCATTTTACACCCCCGAACAAAAAGTCGTTTCCCAGCAATATTTTTTGCGTAAAGTTACTTAGTTTCATGTACAGAATGCTTGGTTGACGGCTTCGTGATGAGGTGATTTACACGGTGTATACTTTTGTGGTCGGCGTCGGATTTTAAACGCATATAAACTAAGTCGCTTGCATCCCGTAAGGGTCAGCTCCCACCGAGACGCGACGCGACGCGACGCTGCGCGCACACTTTTATAGAGCGATTCAAAATATAACTTTATTTTCTACACGAAAAGATACACATTTTGTTGTGAGAATTCGGAATACCTACGTATGCGCAACGTATTCTGAATTCTCACAAGTGCGCACAGCGTCGCGTCTCGGTGTGAGCTGACTCTTACGCGGTGCTAGGTCATAGTAGGCTGGATGATAGTGTTGTTGCCTTTTTGATATCAAAATGTATATCATCTGCGTAGCTTTGCCAACTTTATTGGGGTCGCAGTCTTACCGGATGCAGCGGAATAAGTACCAGTATTTTACATGAAGCCACTGCCTATCAGACCGTGACGGTACACGTCTACCTAATCCTCCGGCAATTACAGTCGTGATATTATGTCATGTTTTATTACGGGCATGTAAATTCTTCATCCAATCGATCATTCTTCGTCCAATCTATTTCTCTATGGAACGCGATTCCCCAGGAAATCAGGATGGCTACGAATCACCTATCTTATAAAATTAACGTTCGCGAGTATATTCGGAAAAAGCTAGCAGTATCGTCACATCGTTAATATTTTCCCCATAGTTTGTCCTTTTATTTATATAAAATTTGTATTTTGATATATTTTTATAGTATTTTATATATAATTTGGAGTTTGTTTTAGTATTCAATGAATAATATTTTATTGATATACACCTACCACTGTTTGTCTCTGCATCACCCAAAGGTTGACTGGTAGAAAATGCCTATAGCATTAAGTCCGCCTCTGTACTATGTGCTTGAAGCGTTAAATAAATAAATAAATGAATTAGTTGAGATGACTGTAGGATGCCTTTACCTTATGACGGAAACAGTAACATTATTTAACGACACTACAGTAGAGAAGACCGCAGTCGGGGTGACCGTGGTAAAGTGTTATTGCTCGACAAAAAAAAAGTTTTTGTTGCAAACTAGCCGAGGGGTTTACTTACAATATTATACCAGCGACATTCTATCGATGCTCAACATTTTATTACGATCAGTACAGGGGGTCTACTCTAAGCACGAAATCCGTACTTTCGGCCGAAGTCACGGTCATTTCCTACTCCTTATCACTTACGGACATAAGATTCGTTAGGGGCCCGAACTAAAAATGAATGACAATACGATTGGACAGTTGTCCTTACTCCCGATGTGTTTTCAAAACTCATGAATCTGAAAAGATTAGAGAGTAGGGTTCATTTGAAAGTACAAAGCTATTTACGGACGGACCCGTACTTTCCTTGACGGACTTAGAGAGTAGGCCCCCTGTATTGTACAGCCGTTTCGGGCATATCTATACTTATATTATAAAACTGAAGAGTTTGTTTGGTTGTTTGCATGAACGCGCTAATCTCAGGAACTACTGGTCCAATTTGAAAAATTATTTCAGTGTTAGATAGCCCATTTATCGAGGAAGGCTATATATCATCACGCTACGACCAATAGGAGCGGAGCAGCAATGAATTTTTTTGCGAAACCGAGGAAAATGTGACGCAGACGAAGTTGCGTGCGACAGCTAGTTAATTATACAATCAAACATGCACCCGCATTTCTAAGTATGGTTAGGTACCACTCAAAATTAGGAATGTCGCTTCTGAATTTGCAGATCCATTTAAGGATATGCCAAAGTCAATTAAATCCTCATTCCAAAAACTCTTTTGCGGTCTGATGGCTTTTTATCGGTAAGAGTTTTAAGTTTTTTCGGTTTCGTGGTATCGGTATTCCGCAGCGAGTACGGAATTCTTTACATTGTTTTGTTGACATATCTATTGCCCACTTAATCGTTTGACCGATAAGAGTCTCGCCTACGGGGTTATTTTTAATAAATTAATGATTGCGCGTGGCCTTATTATGTAAAGCCATTGTAACGAGTAGCATGATAATAGTTATATATGTATATGTTAAACAAATCGAAAGTAAAGGTTTGAATCATTTCTATAAGAAAGACCTTTTGTAACTGCGAAAAATAAATGAAGCGGTGAGATTGGTTTGATTAAGAGAAAAAGTTAAGGGGCGTTCATTAATTACGAAAACTTATTATTAAATATTATTGCGTAGGATTAAGCCATATTTTAGAGAACTCGGAGCCTGGATCTGTGCGCGGTTGATGGTAATAGGCTCACCCTCTATCACAATACAATACAATATCCTTTATTTCAGGCAACTAGGATTACAAGAGACCTAAACATAAACTGTCGAAAAATAGGTGTACTATTATGCACACCTGTTCCGAACGTACAGAGGTGATGTTAACTTTGTAAATACAGAAATGAAAGCAATGAAACCTACCAAACTATATTAAAATATAGAGATGCAAGCAGTATCTACAAAACTACTACGAACTAAATTATCTCTTGAAACTGTTTGCAACAATTACGTGCTGAAGTAAAGATTGTAATGTAGCACTAAGTGGCTAATAATGGGCCTGTGTCAAGCACTGCAGCACCCTATTTCCTTCAGGTCACGCATATAATATATTATTACCACTTTGCATTGCATTTGTTTGTTACATTGTTGCTAACATTCCCTCTCTCACAAGACATCTTAGCTTATACTAGGAAATACAGTCGTTCTTCGTATGCATGCAGCATAGGACAGTTAGTTGTGGATTTCTAGTTCTACAATCAAGGTTTTTGTTTATATCAGCATCAGCTGGTAGATATCTACGTAGAATCGATATTGCTATATGTATATTAGATAATCAAAACTATACACAAACGACGCGACGCTTGGCAGGCGTATAAATAATTAGTGATACCAGAATCAGCACGCGGTTTACCTAATCAAAATACTACAATGCTTCAAGCATTTTCCACAAAAAGAAATAACTAGTACAATCATTGTGTTTACCAGTCGTATTTTCATTCTATGAATAGTAAAATATCTCATAATATATTTAACATAACAATTGTCTTATAATCGACTTGTAAGTATTTCCAAGCGTGAACCTCAAACATGCTCCTAACAACAAATACATGAGCTACTTCAAATTACACTTGGTTAAGTCATAATGATATTTGTAACAACACCATACAAATCACCTCCCATACATAACATACTCGTACATACTCCCATTACGCAGTCACGTTCTTACCTTTACTTGATAATATAGCTCCAAATATGGCCGATGACATCATTCGACAAAAAAGAGAATAGTGTTTTAATGTTCGCTGAAAGCGCTTGGGGCAGCGCGGCAGTGTAGCGCTTAATTACTTTACAAGCCAAAGTTCGGTAACCATACGAAATTGTTTTAAGCACACGTGTGTTATGTAATGGATGATTAATTATGGCTAGGCTTGTTGGCTTTAGGTCTGACATCATGCAGGATTATTTATGGAGTGTTATTGACTTTTGGATCGACTTTCTTCATTTATTTATTTAAGTACAAACGAAACACTTAATAGAGACGATGATGATGATATAAAGATGGAGGAGCGCGAAAATTCTCCTCTTTGTGCTGTTTGCGTCGGTTCTATACCTGCCGCGTACCTTCTATTTTTGTGCGAAAATCTTGTCATTAAAAACGTTCTCTTCTTCGAAATAAGGAGTCCCTGGAGACTTCTTTTCATAGACATACTAAAATCGTGCGGTTGCTACAAAGATATCGACTCGCACGAATTATTTGTCGAAAAAAAAAACATCAATCACACATGAGCTCAGCAAGTCAGACTAACGAATGAAAAAGCCACAAAGTGAAAAATGTCATTGACACCCCACAAAAAACTTCAACGCCATTATGATAGCTAATTCGCCATACACCCAGCACCATCAAAGTCATTGTAAGATTCAGATTGACATCGGCTATCGTAAACACTTTGCCATTCAATACTTGAAAATAAAAAGTGTCCCTGAGAATACCAATTTGAAACGTGACTAATATTTTTTTGTATGTTTTGAATATTCAATGATAAACGTGGATAGTAGAGAAGCAAATATTTTAGTTTTTCAAATAAAAGTACGTCTTTATTTGCTATCTGTAAACAATTTATATAGCTTGAAGAATGCTAACAAAGGTAAAGAGTTGGAGGAGAGACTAGGACATCTGCTATGACGACTAATGGAGGAGTATGGAAGAAGACATGCAGTGAGAACCAGTCTTACCAAAGGGTATCGTATTACCCAGAACGAAAAGGTGGTGTGGACGTCAGATAGGCGCTTCATGTAAAATATACAGTTCCTGTCTAAGAAGCCGATCCCAAATAAATTGAAAAAAGGCTAGGCAGATGATGATGATTTTATGGTCGTTCTGCATAAATTGGAATCAGAAGAATGGCAGACGGCGGAAATTATTCTCTCTTACAAGTTTCATAAGTACAAAACCTATCATGTGCTAACTTCTAAATGACTAACGCCTTGCAAGTCCCTAATCAAAACCAGTTTAAACAGGGTCTAATTAGTACCCAAGATTGGCGCCAATTAGAGCGTGTTATAAATCGGTAACAGTTCCGATTTTCGTAACACATAACGCACTTAGCCAGAGGTAAATGACCTTAAAGAACAAATAGATTTAAGTACTCATAAAGTGCTAATTTTATCACTTGACTGGCACTTAAGTGTGGGACGCCTTTGATTCGATAGTTATAGCGCTTATAAAAATATCGTTGGTGATCAATATTGACATTTATCGCTGGGCTGCGATCTTTGGCTACTATTTTGTTTGATAAACGGTAAGTAGGCAGTACAGCGTAAATATGACACATCGAACGTGAATGTCATACAGATATATCATACAAGCTTATGGCACGTCTTTGCATGCGTGGACGTCTGAATTTATACCACTGGAACGTACTACCGTGGTAAAAAGAATTATGTCCTAATTCAGGTTACGGTTTACCTGTGTGGCAAAGAAGAATGGCAGGCTTCCATGCATTCTGGGTACGGTAATCAAGTGATACCACAAATGCTATCCTTATTTCTTGAATATCTTCTTTTTTCTCTCATGAAAAGTTATTATGAGGCAGACAGAGTTGCTATCGAGTTCATAATATATGGGATATATGTGAGTCATTAATTGTGCTTCTGTGTGTTGTACTATGTCTTTTGTGTGCACTGAATAAATGATTTATCTATCTATCTATCTGGATATCTATTATCAGAAAAAGTTTGAATTTATCAAACGTTGGCTCTGTCGTTCATCGATACCAATATTATAAATTCGATAGTAACTCTGTCTTCGTTATAATAACTTTTTATGAGAGAGATTATTGAAGCTGGTTACTGTAATGTCCCTCATTACTTTAAATTCTATAAAAGATATCGACGATTCGACACATTTTACCTGTTTCAGAGAAGATATGAGTTAACTGTACTTGATTTATGCCATACGCGGTCATGGTTTTCCAAGCTTTAGTCATTAGAATCCCATCACTTGTTTAAGTGGTTATTGTATGGCTTATGTAACGGTGTTTCTATGGGTTTTGGACCATCCATTAGATAAAGCTGCCGTATGGCGATGATAAGTGGGTATTCTTGCGAGAAAATAATCATTAGAATAGCTGTTTACTAATGGCTTCTTATCCAAGAATTGCTAATCTTTGAATTTTCTGTGGAGAAAGATAAAATTATCAGTATAATAGTTTTTTTTTTCCAAAAATCATAAAGTAACTGTAAGATAAATATGTAGAGGTTTTTAATAAAATGAATATATTCAGTAGGTATGCTTGGAGATTATTGAGAATGATGAGGATTAACAAACGCTTATAGTCAGCTAAGGAAAACGTTAATCAATGTAAATTAGAATGTTGATTGATTGGTTATTTAAAAACCTCATTTTAAATTTCTGAGGAAACAACTGTTTCCTTAGACGCGACGCTGCGCGTATACTTTTAAAGAGCGATTCAAAATAAGTATAACTTTATTTTCTACACGAAAAGATACACATTTCGTTGTGAGAATTTAGAATACATTGCGCAACGTATTCTGATTTCTCACAAGCGAGCGCAGCGTCGCGTCTCCGTGTGACCTGACTCTTTCTGTAACAAAAACATTTGAAATACATAGGAAAGATGTTCGATTAGCTAAAGTATTTACAACATAGTTCTGTCAAAAATATTTCCTAAGTATTTCACACACAAGCAAGCGCAGCGTAGGACGTCCACCAGCTAGGTGGACCGACGACTTAGTCAAGGTAGCCGGAAGACGCTGGGCGCAGGCCGCTTCCAACCGGTCCTGTTGGAAATCCATGGGGGAGGCCTATGTCCAGCAGTGGACGTCCTACGGCTGATATGATGATGATGATGACTTCAGACACAAAGCTTTGAGTTGTTTTCTAAATAGAAATCGCCATCTTTTATGTTCTAAACCACCATAGACCATGCCATTAAACTTTACACAGTATTGCGCTGATGTCAAAATCTGACACAAGCCGTGACCATGGAAAAAACTACACAACGGAGCATAAACGAGTATTTTTTGTGGTCCAAACAATAAGGTACCAATTACCACATAAGTACGTGCTCTGAGTATAATAATATGTACAAAAGCATTGATACTAATTATCACGCTTTTGTGTTTGCATAAAAACTTACGCAAATAGATGTTATGGATAACAATGGTAATATGGACAATCCGATGTCGTCATCTTTTTAATTAAATATGATAATTTTATACGAATTCAGGTCGTACAATAATACCCAGTTACAGATTAAGCTCATTTAAATCCTGAATGCGATATTTTTACCTGACTGACCTAGAAGGAGGGTAATGTTCCATTGTAATCTCGTAACTCTTAAACGGATGATGTTAGTTCTAAAGTACAGTACGTCTACCATGAGTTGTCATAGTTAGATCGCTTGACGTAACTGCAATAGTTCCGTCAATACGCAAATACTATAGTTAGCTTTTTCAATGGTACGATAAGCTGTGTTGGTGCTTACTACCAAATTCTAAGCAAATGAAGCCCAAACTTGCAGTTGCTGTAGTATAGTTTACTACACGGTGACGTAGGATAGATAACTATAGTGACTCATACTGCGCATTTTAGTACCCAACTATCCGCTAGTGGCGCTGTAAAAGTTTTCATACATTTTTTTAACTACAGACGCTAGCGAGTATAGATTGTTAAAACTCATGGTAGACGTACAGGATCTCGATGTACGCCAGTTCGAAAGTTCACTGGAGCGAAGTATGCAAGGCCGACGTATCGTTAGTGAGAAACCCTAAAAGCATAGTCGACGAAGCCCCGCTAGGCGGGGCTCCTATTTCTGTCTGCAGGGTTTACAGTAACCTAACACGAAGGGGATGTCGGGGTCTTAGTTCGCTCGCTCCGCTCGCTCACTAGACCCCGTCATCCCCTTCGAACCTAACCTGTCCGAGTAGGGGTGCCCCAAGTCCAGAGCTCGCTTCGCTCGCTCTTTAACAATTATGCTTTCTGACTAACGATACGTCGACCTTGCATACTTCGCTCCAGTGAACTTTCGAACTGGCGTACATCGAGATCCTGTACTTTAGAACTAGCATACGTCGACATTTCAAACTTCGACATTCAGTAGCGGAGTGGGCTACAACATATCTATTAAAGAAAAATGGAAGGATTAATGAATGAAGATTTTGGGCGCCACATTTCTTACAAAGATATATCAATCAAAGGTATCAAAGTATTCACGGCGCGGTTGGCGCAGTGGTTTAGCGATCGACTGCTGCGCTACGTGTCGCGGGTTCGATCCCCGCACGGAACAAATATTTGTATGACCTACAGATAGTTGTTCCGAATCTGGCTGTTTGTGTATGTGAGTTAAAATGTTTGCAAACGTACCCACGATACAGGAGAAATTCTTAGTGTGGGGTAAAGTTTAAAAAAAAGTTCTTAAAAAAATGATAATTATATTGATATTGTGATGACGTCATTCCTCGTAACCAACATTACTCCAAAAAGGTGATCATAATTCTTTGCCCACAGCCACCTGTATAGAACCCATGGCCTCTTGATTCACCACTACTCACTAACTGTCCCGCGCAACTTCGTCTGCGTCACGTTTTCCCCGTTTTCGCAACATTTTTCATTGCTGCTCCACTCCTATTGGTCGTAGCGTTCCTCGATAAATGGGCTATCGAATACTGAAAGAATTTTTCAAATCGGATCGGTAGTTCCTGAGATTAGCGGGTTCAAGCAAACAAACAAACGGTACTCCCTTTCTTCTCCTAAAATTGTTTGTCCGAAAATAATTATCCATAACACGTTTGCTATAAACTTCAGTAACCATAATGTTCAAAATCCCGAAATTTTGTTTAACATAATTATCTTTAGTTCTAAAAGTATTCTGTCATAATATCAAGTACTATAATTATTGAATCTCCTAATTTTACAAGACCTAAAGTCATATGTCCTAAGTATTGTGTTAAATAATGTGTATTACTCCGAATGTTCATTTATAATATTTTTTTTATTCCTAAAACATATGCTAAAAATTAGGTTTTAGTGACAGTAACGAATCGCTGTAAATCCGACTCCACGCAGTCTTGTCTGCTCTACCCCTAGAGAGATTTAGTACGTCTATATGACCTAGCAACCAGCAGACTGCGTCAAACCGATCTGACTATAACAGTAGGCGCAAAATAACCAGACAATATCAACGATGAAGATACAATCTTTTTTAATATTTATTACTGGGCATAAAAACTAACCCGGTTATTTTTTATACGGCCTGTTAACCAGTAAAATCAATTTAGGTTTTTTTCCTTTAAAATTACATTGATTTCAACGCTTTTATAATGATCGCGCAATCTATTGATCGAAATAATGACGTTGAAAAAAGAGGGTTTTATAGCTCTTCGTGTAGTAGCAGTAGGTAGAAATGATATGAAGATTTGATTTGGTTAGAAAATTGCAAGGCAATAAAATTTGCTAACCACCAATATGAATATAGCAGGCAAGATTATTTTACTACTTAGACTAGAAAGTACCTACATAAGAGTAAAGGAACACATATTGCATACTCAAAAACTTTCCTCAGAACAAAATATCCATCCCTTTAAAAAAATCCAAGTCGAAAGAAGCACAAGAACTCAAAAACCTCTCAGCAGATCGCTGCTTTACTATTCCTCCTAAACACGCAATCTAAAACATGTCATCTACACATATTTGCAAACTGACATCATCCAGGAAAGCCAAGAAATTCTCCGGTAATCATGCTAGTCATAGATCATATAGATTCAATCATTGATTGTTCGTTGCGAATGCTTGGCACTGGTGTTCCGAGTCGTGCCGATAAATTAACGTCGGCCGTGACAGGTGGCGCTACCGATAGACTGTATAGAGTATATAGAAGGTGTATTCTGGATAATCTGTGAGTTCTGTACGTCTACCATGAGTTGTCATAGTTAGATTGCTTGACGTAACTGCAATAGTTCCGTCAATACGCAAATACTACCTATAGTAAGCTTTTTCAATGGTATCATGAGCTTTGTTGGTGCTTACTACCAAATTCTAAGCAAATGAAGCCCAAACTTGCAGTCGCTGTAGTTTAGTTTACTACACGGTGAAGTAGGATAGATAAGTATAGTGACTCATACTGCGCATTTTAGTACCCAACTATCCGCTAGAGGCACTGTAAAAGTTTTCATACATTTTTTTAACTACAGACGCTAGCGAGTATAGATTGTTAAAACTCATGGTAGACGTACTGTGTCTCTATGACCTAGTGTGACCTAACCAGCAGTGTTATGCAATGTGGCACACACAGAGACGGACGAACCGATGCACATGTAAATTTCTATGATACCAAATAGTATCAAATTGGATTGGTTTTAATCAGAAGGCTAAAGTTTATTGATTACTAGTTTATGCCCGCGGCTTCGCACGCGTGGAGAACGGTTATTGTCTAACGGGATTGTTCTACCCGGGACAAAAGTATGTTGTGTTCCAAAATATATCTGTGTGCCCAATTTCATCTTAATCTATTTAGTCGTTATTGCGTGAAATAGTAACAAACATCCTCAAAAACTTTAGTAAGTATATAAATACTAAAGTTAAAAAAGTAAAGTGAGATAAGATGAACTTAACCAAAAACCTAAAACCGTGCTTCGATGGTATAAATCCAATATTGACGAAAACCCTAAACGATAAGTACTTGTCAAATTCATTCTTCAGTAATTTATTCTATGCCAAGATACAACACACAAGCAGCAATTGTCAGCAAGAGATTTGCAACTTTATTATTATACACTTGAGAACATATATATATTACAATTGAGAATTCTATCGATGTTCTTAAAGAACAGTGGACCTTTTACACTCTCTCCTATAGTGACCACTCTCAAGGCATAACACACGTTATATTGCGAATGTGTGGGTTTCCCTCGTCGTTCAAAACTGGAGCTTACACGTGTTTCCCAAATCACATTATCAACTTGTTCTATCACGAGACGTCGCGTCGTGTTGCTGTGTGATGTGATTACGTGGTGACATGTATCTCTATATATTATGTTCTCGTTTCAAAAGCATATGTTTGATTAGTTGGTTGGTATTTTGAGAAGACACTGTTAATTTGGTAACTATTTTAAGCTACGTTTGTTTGCCTCCTTCCCTTCTACACTACTAAACCGCACTACTGGTCCAGTGGTACCGTGGGTATTTGTAAAATACATATATATGCGTTTGCGTTCCCTACTACACTAGCAAATTTATTTTCGCTACTAGATACAGGTAATCAAAAACACAATTCCTATTCAACCTTTCACCTATCCAACGTCAAAACTTAACACGTACTCGTACATTACACAAAAGTTCATCATCATTTCAGCAGAAAGACGTCCACTGCTGGACATAGGCCTCCCCTAAGTGTCGCCACATAAACTCATATGAATTGGAATTTTACCTGTATCAAGTTGCGAAAATAAATTAGTAGTGTTACGGGGGTGCATATATAAAGGGTGTAAAACACCTCTTAACGAAGCCGAAAGGCACTGGTTCTCCCTGTCATTGCGATCATTTTTTTGTTCTACACCATACCTGGGAACCTTCTAGTTACTGAGATATTAGGGGTCAAAGTTCCAACTTTTTGACATGTATTTTTTTAAATACAAGTTTTTAATGTAAGATTTTTACTTTAAACACCTCCAGGACGCCCGTACTATTCAATCCGTCTATCAGCACAATTTTTTGAGTGCATTACATTGAGTTCTACCACAAAACATGATTTTACACCCCCCAAAAAAAAGTCGTTTCCCAGCAATCATTTTTGCGTAAAGTTACTTAGTTTCATGTTCAGAATGCTTGGTTGACGGCTTCGTGATGAGGTGATTTACACGTTGTATGTATTTTACAAATTACCCTTGGTACCACTGGACCAGTAGTGTAGAAGGGAAGGAGGCCGTTTGTTTCCGAAAACAACCGCTTTCGAGACTATTTCACCGTGTATTTCTGCGCTCGTATTCACAAACGCTCGGATTCGATTTCGATTCGGAAAGTCGTATGTTTATCTAGCTCGCTTTCGTTATGCCAAAACAAGATAGAAGCCGTGTAATAATGCGTGCGTTTAAATATTGACACAAATCATGTCAGCATACTTATTCAGAGATGCAAATTACCTCAAAAGATTTATAACACGAATAAAGTTCACATCTTTTATGGCTACTATTTACCTTTACTATATTTAAAGCTTAGCTTTACTGCACTTGTAAACTAAACAAACATTGTTTACAACCGTTATTTAGACGTTAATTTTATAGCGAACGAAGTACGAACGTATTTGGTGGTTCAAGGAACAAACTTGTGGAAATTGTCAACGCTTATAATGCAGTAAAGAATATTGATAGGGAGCGTTTATTGGTTTGTACACATACTTATCAAAGTAAGTATACCTTTTACGTATAATACGGTAAATAGACCAAGGGGCTCGTGGTTAAAAAAAAACAGGATGCACTCCGGGAGTGCCGGCCGAAGTGAAATCTTGAAGATTAACGTTGTGCGTTTTTGATATTTTGGAATGGTTAGGGAGTAATTTTGCACGATTTGCTTTGTTTTATTTTATTATGAGTATAAAAGTACTATCTACCATTCATGTGGTAAAATACAATATTCATTTATTGCGCTATCGTACACATACATGACAATTTACATTACATTAAAAATTTAACACTTCAGAACTACGTAAGTATAACAATCCGTCTTACGAATTTTACCTCTTTGGAGAAACCGAAGGTTTTGTTCGAGCTTAAGATAATTATCCAGTTTTGGAAACCCTAACTCAATGACAGTTGTCATAAAGTTCAAATTTCTTCGTAACCTAATGTCAATCCGTCTTACGAATTTTCCAATTTTGGAAACCCAAACTCAATGACAGATGTCATAAAGTTCAAATTCCTTCGTAACCTAATGTCAATCCGTCTTACGAATTTTCGATCAGGACACGTGACCTGACGGTCAGCGGCACGAGTCCTGACGCGAGTTAAACATTTTTTTCCATCACAAAAGTGCACATAGCCGCTGAAGAAATTTTCACTTCTACAATAAAAACTAATCGGATCAAACTCCAGTTTAAGCCGAGCTTGCCTAGGTTGGTCCGTGGATGGGTGACCACCCATTACATACACAAGTTTCCTCCGTGCCTCGGAAAGCACTTAAGCCGTTGGTCCCGGCTGTCATTTGTAGATCTTTGACAGACTTTACAGGTAGTCAATTAACCTGACAACCAGTTTTACCAAGGGGTCTTGTATTACCCAGGACTTAGGGGTTTTGTATTATTTAGTAGCAGCTTTTCAAGTATGAACTAATTTGTTTCTTGTTATATCTTTTTTTCTATTAACTGCACAGTTCTGTGACTAAACGAGTTGCATATGCATATACCCTTGAACCATAAATAGCTCTTCATCTAGGGGTGTGCCATGGTAATCATAATCCTATTCATTTGAATTGATGAGATGGTAATGCTGTTCATTGTTTTTTTTTTTTTTTCATTCAATGTTCCGACTAAGAGGTTCGGATTTATGATTCCGTATCAAGGATGCGGTTACAAAGGCATTTCATTTTGTCGAAAATTCTTATTGTTTGTTGCACACAAAATTAAAAGATATCCATTAAAATTGCAATAATATAGCTTAGCTTATGTACTACGGCGAGCTTAGCCCAAAATTGAGTTTTCTTAGAGCAAGCTTTTCTTTGATTGAGAGATTTGCAAAAGAGATTTGTGAATAATTCAGATTTGAAGATGGTTGCAGCATAAGTGACAGCTTTTCTAAGTATAAGCTTAATCGACCTATCATGTTCTCACTGCTAGAACAAAAGCTTCCTCTATGCTAAGGGGAATGGGCCTAAATATTATCAGAGCATTGGAACAATGTACACAAAAGTGCTCGTTTGGCTTCGAACCTACATCTATAAGTAAATAGAAGAGGCTAGAGTTTACACCATCCAAACGGAACAAGTCGGAACAACATACTAAAAACCAGACATACCAACGTCAAAAGTAAGACAATACCTACACAAACCGCTATAAACAATTAAATCTCTCAAACGCATCGGTATTTAACATAGTTTCCCATGAAATCGACCACAAGGTTAGTCGAAACAAAATGGGTTACCGAACACTCTTCTCACGAAAATCGATACAATCGTCGCAAACGCAACGCGTATATAACGTACTTTGTAAACACGCCAACGATGATGGTTAAGGTGTATCCACACTTATCTGCCTAGCCTTATCCCAAACTATCTTGGGGTTGGCTTCCAGTTTAACCCGATGCAGCTGAGTACCAATATTTTACATGAAGCGACTGCCTATCTGACCTCCACAACTCAATAACTGGGTAATACGACTTCCCTTGGTAAGACTGGATGTCAGACTTTTGGCTTCTGACTACTCGTAACGACTGTCAAAGATCTACAAATTACAGCCGGGACCAACGGCTTAACGTGCTTTCCGAGGCACGGAGGAAACTCGGTATGTAGTTATGGTCAGCAATCCACGGACCAACCTCGGCAAGCACGGCTTGACCTTAAAGATCGATCCGTACGGCTGTTATTGGAACGAAGTTCCTTATCGCGCGTTGCGAAAGGGAGCTAGACGGAAAAAATTAAGAAGACCAAAAGTTGTGACGACACTTTTTGCTATAGTTATAAGCCGTGCGGCGTGCGTGTTTCTAAGATGTTGATGTTGTTGTTTAAGAAATTGTGATTAAGTTTATATTACATTATATTTGTTAATAATAAAAAAACAATACAATTCCTTCACTAATTAATCTTAAGGAACTTCGTTCCATCCGGGTGTCCCTTGACACCTCTCAAGTTTTTATTTAGCCACGAGCTCCTCCAAGGTGTATCCACAGTAATAACTTTTGAATCAAAAGAGGCCATTTTAGGCCCCCAGGTAAACAGACTACTATTTACTAGCTGCACCTGCACGCGTAGCATGACCGCCGCCGCCGCTGCCGTAGAAACGGGCTATGTCGACGGAAGAATCGACAAACTGACACATTGTCATTGTCTATCTGTCATTATGTCGATTCTTCCGTAGACAAAACTCATTTCTACAGTGGTCATGCTACGCGTGCTTGGGGCCTAAAATAGCCGCTTTGGCAGAATTATAATAGGAGAATAATATGAATCAATGCTTTGCGAATGTCGCGATAACTTTGGAGAACATACTTACTGGCTAAAGATACTGAAGTGAAGTATTTTTCTACCGTCATCAGTGGTTCCCCCAATTTTAACACCATTGTGTAGCGATCCCATTTATTTTTAGTAGCAAGTATCCGAATAAAACGACTGTGACATACTGACTAAAATTAATTCATTCGAAGCGCCTAGTTGACGCGTCCCGTGACCCAAGGGCTGGCTTTTACTTTGGCCAGAGGCTAAGTATTGCCATACAATGTGGCAATGCTGCCAGTCTCTTGGGCACATTACCAGCTGACAGCGTTGAGCAGTTTTTTGACGCTCTTTTATAGTTTATTGTTATTTTAGTTATTTAATTTATTTGGTTTTTTAATCGTTGTAATGTATACAAAGATTAAAGTGAATTTGACGAGGATGCAAAACCACACTTTTTACAGTTGATTCCCTTTTATGAAATCAAAAGGATAGTTTGGATTTAATTATCAAATTAATTGATATTTGGGTAGAGAACCCTAAAAGTAAAAACCCACTTGTAATCAAAAGTTACCCACTAGAAATATTACCGTAACGAAAAGTAATTGCAGTGTGGATGCACCATAACGAAGCTACGTCTTACGGTTATGAGCCTTTGTATGAAAATGACATACATCATCAAAGTAACTTGAAATGTCATCGAGATGATAGTCCGGGGAATTTACGCCGAAAATTAGGCCAACTCTGCATTAATTAAAAACAGCGATTTTTTTCATTGAATGTGTAGGGTATGGACAGGAGAGTATGTTATGCTGTATCCCGCGAAAAGTTCACCTCCGCGTATGTGTTTTTTTTAAGAAAACGTCTAATATGTTGTAACTTGGTGGAAAAAAATAAAAACAGGTATGTTTATTTGGAGTATTGTAGAACAGATTGAGTGCTACGAGTAGGTCAGCAAATTAAACATTTTTCGTCCACGGAACAATCAGTTTTTTTTAAAAATCATATAATTTGACTTCGTACTTAAGGCAAAAATATTAACAGGACAAAAATAGTGCTAAAGTGATTGTTATCAACATATCTAACTATTATTATGAAAATTAAACAAATTCTGCTCCGGACTTCACAGAAAATCAAGAAAATCCAAAAATCTTGAATACTACTTACGGCAAAAATGTAACAGGACTGAAATTCATTTAATAATGGGATATATATCAATCCAAACCTTAATCTCCCAAAATTAAACAGATTAGAGCGTTAATTAATAAAGTAAAAGTAAAAAATAAATTACGATTAACGTGACGTCAGCGCTAAGCAGCGAGCAGCGTACAGCGTGTGCTAGTGTGCGTATCCAAGATAAGCGCTGCGTTCATTGTATGCGTATGACTGTGTTCTTTTTTAGGAGTCGGTGTGTTTTTATTGATAAATGATAAATGATGTTTATTTTGCAAGTAGGTTTTTATTGTGTTACTCTGTAATTGTAAAAGCATAGGAATAAAAACGGCAAGCCATCAGTCGGTCAGTGGCGACATACCTACTGTTTACAAACATGATCGTCATTAACGTTAAATCTTCATTTAGAAAACCGGCCAAGTGCGAGTCCTACTCGCACACACCGAGTTCCGTAGCACCAAACAATATAATAAAAATATTTTTAACGCTAATTAATTTGTAAACATACACTCAACAGTAAAACTAAATTTGTTAAAGTGAAAGTTTTATTACATCGTCTCAAACTTTTTCGTCTGTGTGTTGCATGTCGCGTGACGGTCGGTTTTATGTACTCCGCGTTTTATACCCTTAATGCAATATTATTCTAATTTTTTTTAGATAAATGTCAAAAGTATGAAAAAAAGTTTCACTTTTACCGTGGTTTCATAAAACCACACAATCCTTTTTCTTTTATAGTATGTTAATGATGAACAAAGTTACTGCTGCAGTTTTGATAAAAAACTTCCATATCTCGAAACCTAAATGATTATTTCAAGAGTGGATTATTTTCAGGGTGGTTGAAAAAACCTCGTTTTCTTTGGCTAAAAATACAGAAATAGTGTTATTTTATAAAGGACGATAACAACACAGTTTCCCAACATGTTAAATGCAGGTGAGGTAATTATATTACTTATTTCACCATTACAGTGCAGATAGCTACTACATACTTAAGGTGGAAGTGGAAGGGTAGCCTGCGAAATTCAAATTGTTCTTTTGCAATTAGAGGGTCAACAAATGGCTTTACAAAGTTATATCTATATTATATCTATGTTATATCTATATTATATAAATAAAAAAAGAAGTCCTGACTGACTGATTGACTGACTCATCAACGCCAAGCCCAAACCTATGACCCAGGAAAGCTGAAATTTTGCACAGAGGTTTCCTTTATAATGTAGACAAGGAATAAGGAAGGATTCTTCGAAATTCAACCCCTAACGGACATAAATAGGGGATGAAAGTTTGTATGGAAATTCGTCATTTTTTAAGTTAGAAGGCTGAAATTTAATATACAAGCTTCTGGTTAGAAATAAATAAATACGTATTTTAGAGTTTTTAAGAATTTACCCCCTAAGAGGGTGAGATAGGGGTTCAAAGTTTTTCACAGCTTGAAATTCACTATTTGTGTTTCTCGATTGAATTGACGTGAAACACGTATCTATTTTTTTGAAAATTCCACCCCTCAGACGAAACCAGGGATGGCATTTTTTTGTTATTGTTTTTTGTGTTAGCACGTTTGTGTGGACAAATACGCTAAAAAAAACTTCATTTAAGTACACACTTCTAGGGAATCTGGGTCATTTGTGGGAAGGACACTTGCGGTAACCCATTTACGCGAAAAGATATTTGCGCGCATGGACACTTGCGTGACCGACACTCGAGGGCTGGACAATTGCGCGACTCAATGGCTTCACGGGTGTCGTTTTCGTGGTTTTAGCTGGTCGCTGGCAATAAAAAAAAATCGGAGATGGCCCCGAGGAAAATTTCCTGTTTTTCGTGCATGGGTGTCGTTTTCGTGGTTTTTGGGGTTGCTGACCAAATTGACGGCGAGGAAAACATTCGGTTTTTCTTTCACAAGTGTCGTTTTTGTGGACTTCAGGGTCACCGATAACGAAAATGATGACCTCATTTTCTAAGTGAAAATAATAAAAATTAAAATACGCAATGTCTCAATATCCTCCCCTAGGCTATGGCTGGCATTGATTTAAGTGATAACTGTTTCTCACGTGTGCAGTTTTATGTTGCGTGCTCCGAAGTGAGCTCGGCGAGTATCTTAGTAATTTTAGCCCCAAAAGGAAACACCGCTAGCGTCATTTACACAGAAGAGCTAGGATAATTCATTAGTATAAAAGGGTGTAAAACACCTCTTAACGAAGCCGAAAGGCACTGGTTCTCCCTGTCATTGCGATCATTTTTTTGTTCTACACCATACCTGGGAACCTTCTAGTTACGGAGATATTAGGGGTCAAAGTTCCAACTTTTTGACAAGTATTTTTTTTAATACAAGTTTTTAATGTAAGATATTTACTTTAAACACCTCCACGATCCCCGTACTATTCAATCCGTCCATCGGCCCAATGTTTTGAGTGCGTTACATTGAGTTCTACCACAAAACATGATTTTACACCTCCAAAAAAAAGTCGTTTCCCAGCAATATTTTTTGCGTAAAGTTACTTAGTTTCATGTACAGAATGCTTGGTTGACGGCTTCGTGATGAGGTGATTTACACCCTGTATTTTTGCAATAACTTTTCTCCTGATTGATATTAATTAAAATTTTCTTTAAGGATTCATCAAATAAAGTGTTTTCGTTTGTCACAGTAACGATAAACCAAGTCACCTTTGCATTAATAAAGAAATTTGCCATTTTCTAATAAAGGGATTTTTGACATTTGAACCACTAACATTAAAGTTCGAAAAAAAGACTGAAATAACAGTTTTCTTTAAAATTTTATTGGGTAACTTAAACAATTAATAATCCGTGTTTCTACCGCGAACACTAACAACACAAGAACATCGGTTTGGCATACTCAAAATGAGTTCATCCAAATCACGCTGTGGAATGGCCGCCCATGTTCGTTGCAACAACAAATAAAGGTCTTCTTGCGACTGGATACCCTCCATATTGGGCAGAGCTCTTCTCTGTAGCATATCCCATGCATGCTCAATCGGGTTCAAGTCTGGCGACTGAGCAGGCCAGGGCAGGACATTGATGTTAGCTGCGGCGAGAGTCTGTCTTACAACTCTTGCGGTGTGCGGTCGTGCATTATCATGCATTAACTGAAATAAGGGACCGATTTGCACTTGTAGAGGAACGATGACGTCTGATACAATCGTCTCAGCATAAATTTGAGCGTTGAGGTTGCCTCTGATCCAAATCAACTCAGTTCTTCCGCCGATCCAAATACCCGCCCATACCATGATGGTTCCACCACTATAAGGATGGACTTCCTGGCAGGATTTTAATCGCTGTTGGCGTCCAGGGGTTCTCCAGTGTCGTATACGTCTTGTATCCGGTCTCATACCAAAACGAGACTCATCAGAAAAGCACACGAAACGCCATTGTTCTTCTGCCCAATTTCTGTGTTCAAGAGCCCATTGATATCGAATCCTACGATTGTGCATTGCTATAGGTGGTACCCGTAGCGGTCTTCGGAAATGAAGGTTCACTTCATGCAAGCGGTTTCTGACTGTTTGGTCGCTAATTAAGTTCCCTGAAGAGTGATGAAGCCTCACGGCTAACATCATGGCGGTTATTGTTGGAGCTCTTCGAGTTAAGATTTGAATGTATCGGTCTTGTCTCCGTGTGGTGCAGCGATACCGTCCTCCATGGCGCTCAGCCACGGTACCAGTGCTTCGGTAACGTGTCCAAAGTCGACTGATAACACTCTGACTTGTATTCAGAGCTAAAGCCACAGTACGTTGCCGGGAACCAGCTTCTATCATTCCCACGGCTCTGAGCATTTCTACCCTGCTTAAATGACGTCGCCGCTCCATAATAACGTTGGTTTTAATCAGTAGTAGGGAAACAGTAGCACTAATAATGTCTTCAATGCGTTGTATGTTTTTATAGGGAAAATATTGACAGCTGATTTTCATCTTTTACTCGAATTTGATTCACAGTTCCTGATTCAAATTATGAAATGCACCAAAAAGGATCCATATAAATTTATAAAATCATAAATTTATTACAAAGCCACATCTCAATCTCAAGAAATCCGCATAAAAATGCTTGATCCCTAGACACTTTTGATGTGTGTAGTAGGATTAATGCCTGGCGCCAAAAATGTAAATGTAATTAAACATAGATTTATCTACTATTTTCTTTTACGCCATCTGCTAATTGTTTGTAACGTCCCGTTTTACTATGCTATTGGCTTTGTTTGCTACGGAGAATCACTGACTCCTAAGACACAGGCACATACACCTAGTTTAGGAGTCAGAGCATTAACATTATTGTGACCTAATTATAAGCCTTATATGCTCTTAGTCTGTGGATCCTGTATCGTGATGGCTTTTGGTGAAATAAAGAATTTATTTATTTATTTAATTTGAAAAACAAAAACAATTATTGGATTAGTCAATGGAATAGTAAAAGAACATAAAAAAAGTAATTACACTATCTGCTACATAAAAAAACTGGCCGTCTACACGATGTAAATAATAGATATTTATTGTAAAATTCCATTGTATACGAAATGAACAGTTTTTATGTTCTTGAATACCTCACACAACTATTAACACATTCCTATTTGATTGGGAAAAAATATGTAGACAAGAAACGATGAGCGTTGCATTTATTTACATCCACCTTGGTTTAGTTATTATTTTACGTACAAATATAAATAAAGGGTGTAATAGACCATTCCTTTAATTAATTAATATTAATTAATTTCATCACAGCTGCTCTCAAAAACGGTGAAGTAAAACATCGTAAGGAACCAGACATGTCCCAAAACGATAAATTCTAAGACATTTGACCTCTAACAATCCGCACTGGGCCCGCGTGGTGGATTACTGCCCACTGCCTCTCATAGAGAGGAGGCCTGTGTCCCAGCAGTGGGAACATTATATGCTGATTTATTTATTTATTTATTTAGGATCTCCAACAAAGGATGTACACAGATCATGTGAAATAGACTGCACTTCAAAAGTATCACGTAGGTGAACTCCTTCACTTACAGGAGACCACAGCATGCATAATTGAATTTACATCTAAGCTAACAAATTTATAATACCATTGAAATATATTAAAAAAGTTTAAGAGAATTAAATTTAAAAATTAAAAAACACATCATTCACATCACATATTAAACAAATGAAATTGAAAATTTAAAATTAGCAGTAACAATAAGATATTATTTTTAAGAAATTGCAAGAGATTATCGTATGTCAAAATTGTTTATTTTAGAATATTACATTTGCTAACAAATTGATTATTTAAATATAATACTGAAAAATAAAAAAGTTTAAAATGATGAAACCTACGTCTTCGTCATCTCGCTGATGATGATGAAACCTACGTCTTTTATTGACTTGAATGCGCCCTGGCGGTTGAGAGTATGTGGTGCTCACTCAAATGTCACGCTGATGTTGGCGCGTGTGTCGGGTCATTTAGTTCCCTTCAAAATGGTTGAGTTGAATGATGGCTGATCCATGCGTCATGTTCGTGAACGGGCGCTGTCAGTTGCGCCTGGTCGTCTCTTAGCTGCCACGGCTCATTTCGAACTAATTATTTCATCTTTTAATTATTCTTTTTGATTTTACTTTGGACATTTTTAACGTGCACGTCTTGCTACATCGTTCTCACATAATGTACCATCTCTAAATGAATAATGTAAACAAGGTTTTGTAACAAGATTCTGATTTAAAAATGTCCATGGAGTTTCTTGTCCATTCTTCTCCATAGAGATCTACGCTTTGGAATGGGCAACTATAGTACTTTCACAGTTATTATGTCTTGGGACTGGGACTGTAGCTTCATTTTTATTGTTTTTAGACTATTCAACAGTACCTGTAACTGGCCTACTTGAAATTAATGATTTTGATTGATTGATTTCATGATGAAGTTAAAGTATGTCAAACACGAACCTTTGGAAATCATGCCTTTAAATCATGGGGAAAACCGCATCAAAATCCGATGCCCAGTTTAGAAAAACTACCCTATCACACATATTGACCATACTGTCATGAAAAGCGACGTAACTTTTATTTACAAAATGTGTGTTTTAGTTTTACTTGTATAAAACTGGAATAAAATGGAAAGAAACTTGAATATTGAAAACTTACTAAGTCTTGTATAAATTTAGGTATAACAGCCCACGCAGATAATGCTGTTTATATGCAGATAGAAGAATGGTTATAAATCAATATTGTATTGATTACCCGATTCCGGTTTTGTCAAACTTTTCTGAACTAATATTATACAAGGTGTTGTTTCGCATTTGCAAATTCAAAGAGGTGACTATGCTAATGATTCTCGTCCCGAATAAAATGGGTAGGTATTTTTTTTTGTTATTTACGGAAATCGGTAAATGTGAACCACTCGTTTTTTAAACGCGGCCGGTCTGATTCTCGCCCTAAAAACGCGCTTCCACACATACAAACAATCTCAAACGTTTATTCGCTCCTTTCTTATTCCCTAAACCCACGTTAAAGGGATTATTCTTAAATACTAACAAACTTAAACAACCAAAAAAATCAGCGTTTTTTCATAATTAATTAAGTAACGTAATTGGAACGAAGTTCCTTATCGCGCGTTGTGAAAGGGGGCTAGACGGAAAACATTCTTACGAAAAGTTGTCACGACACTTTTTGCTATAGTAAGGTATTGTAAGCTTTATTTCTTTAAAATAAAGTTGAAATTTCCTTAAATTACGTACAATTGGGATGTGTATGTGAGTAAGGATAGATATGATTATTATTTTGAGTGACCGAACTACAAAGTACAAATTAGGTTGCGCAGTTAAGTAAGACGTATTGCTTCGAATTAAGGATTAATCTTCCTCAAATTAAATATTTTATTTTTCGCACACTAACTTAAATCTTAAATGTATTGATATTATGTACGTGAAAGGAACTTCGTTCCATCCGGGTGTCCCTTGACACCTCTCAAGTTTTTTTTAATTGATTATATATGTCTTTTGTAACAACCTGCTTAATTTTGACGAAGATGCAAAACAACACCTTGTACACAGATAATAAACGAATTTATTCAAATGAAACAGAACCGTAATAAATCGTTAAATAATATATATAAACAAAGAACGACCTTCAAATAGCGCAGTATAGTCACGCGAATATAATAATACCAATTATTTAATAACAAAAGTTATTTCTTGCCTAATTAACTGACGTCCGGTCGAATATCTAATGATGTATTAACACCGAATGCAACTCATCAATCAATCTGACTAATTAAAAACGAATTAGGGTAATGTGTTCCGAAATATGAGTTTTCGGGGTCACATCTAAAGGACTGACCAGACAAGAGAAGAGATGCGGACGATTTTTACAAAATTACTTATTAATTCTCACAAAGCATTTTTTTTTCGGATGGGAAATCATCAAATGACTCCTCCCGCTCTGTGCGAAGCGGAAGGGAATGTCTGATTTGTACTGACTAAAACCCATCCATGTTCCTTCTTAGCCCTTTTTGTTCCAGGGCCACGGTTTCTCTTTTGAACAGTCCCGCAGCCCTGGCAGGCATCGGCCCTCTCACAAAGCTTGATTTTTTCATTAAGTACGTCATTAATTAAATCTAGATCTTAATCACTTAATCAGTGTAGACTAAAACTCGCTGAAGCACATATTAACGAATAAAAACTTGTACAAGCCAGTTATTAAAATAAAGAATAAAATTAACCCAAATGATGTAAGAATTAGCGGAAAAAACGGTTGCATTTAAAGCGTTGACATCAAATGCACTGCAACACTTAAATGTTGCATCAGAACGGCAGAAATTGACCCAACTTAGTAGTTTACACGGTTTGATAATTGTGGCCGTTTCAACAATATTATTACTAGTGTACAATTAACATTTACGTTACTTTACATTAGTAGAAAAAGTTATTTTAATCAATTTAAGCCGTGGCAAACGCAATGATAGGTTAGTGCAAACGCAATGAAATTGAGCCATCTTTTTTCATCAATTTAACGTTGTAACGTGTGTTAAAGCGCAGATATAAGACATTTAATGATTTTAAATTGAACATCACGTCTAAACTTCTTGTCGTATTTCTTTGAAAAAAATATATGTTATACTAGACAATTTTCTTTAATGATATGTGAAAGTATATTTTTATAACATAGTGTAATTAATTTGTAAATTCATGTCTAACGCGGACAAAAAAACGATAATAACGCAAAAAATATCGGACGTATTTTCATGAAACTTTGACCATCTGAAAGACAATTTAACAACCCATATTTTAGTATACAGCTTTTATTTGTATTGTGTTTGATAAATCAAGGTGGGTTGTTTTTTCGAATAATCTTGGTGCACGTTGAAACGTTACGCATGCACTTTTACTCGCTCAAGGTCGCGGGCACTTATTGTCGTCTTAAATTGATGAAAAAAGATGGCTCAATTTTTGTTCATGCTTGCCCTACATTTAAAAGCATTGCCTTTCTGTTGTAAACGACACAAAACAACTGCAGTCGGCGTTCATATTTCTACAACGAGTTTCAACTTTTCAACTAAGCTTTTCGGTTGCTCCTGTCACTCTTGCTTGACGTTTTTTTTATTTATTATCACCCATTTTTCTGATAGCATGTCACTTTGTCTACGCCCTCAGTACTCAGTATTTCTATTTTATCCACTCCTAACTGACAAAAACAATGTGCTATGGCAACTACTCCTTAAAAACAGAAAAACATCCAATATACATAATACACGTGAAAGGGCCCGATCGTCTGTAAGAGCCCTTACAAGCTATTAATCCATAATACAAATCTTGACCTTGTTGTACGAGTGCATGAGTAAGCAATTTGTTACGTTAGGATGCGTGTGATTTCCTTATTGTATTCTATACTTGTTTTATGAAAGAAGATATTGATTAATGATTATTTTTGATACAGTGTTCATGGCCCAGAGTTGACGGGATCTTACATATTTTCATGGCAAAAATAGCATTGTGACAAAGATAATCTTGTACATCAGTGACAACCAAAGAAGAAAAGCTATTGGACCATTAATAATTAAGCTATTGCCATCAGCTTTTTTTAACATCGGTTTCTTCTCCATCAGTTAAAAATTCTTATGCCATTCCGCAATGATCAAGCATTCGTGGCCAATGCTTACCTTCTTTGTACGCGACAAGCTTTTGCCCCAGCATGAGGTAATTATAAGCTGATAAAGTATAAACATCACTGGGGTATTTGCATGGATTACCGAGTTAAAAGCTTCCGCCATCTATTCGCGCGTTGTCGGCACCAAGTTGAGAAGCTGAGCCGATATTAGAGCAATGCACTCGTTCACCAGGATTGGTGTAACTTCCTGATAGCTAGTCTGTTGGGTACTGAGAAGTCGATGGCTGGTTATTACCTGGAACAAAGAATTGCAAACTATTAGCATTTAGATTTAATTCAAAATTACACGCAGAGTTAAAGTTCTAAACAAAAACTAAATTAAATTCGGTTCATCCGTTCGGTTGGGGCGCTAAGATGCCACAAACAGACACACAGATGCACAAAGTAATGTCATTTAATACTTTTTTGGCGGGGGTTAAATGGTTTAGAAGAGGGCAGGGAAAAAAACTGAAACAGATTATTGGTCAAACATCAAAACTTTCGATTAAAAATACCTTAAATATACTAAACGCAGTAACAAACACTCTCCTTCATTGAAAACCAATCAAACTTTGAAAAGGCCTTATCAAACATGGGCGTACCTAAAAAAACTGTTAACAACCATTAACATTATTAACAACAGCAACAGCATTATCGTTCGCACCCTACACAATACAACCAATCAGGGCTAACAAAAAGCATATTTTAAAGTGCAAGTACTTCTTCATCAGTTGTTTGGCAACCACTTAATGGCTGATACTGGCCCACTGGCCCCCACTGGAGCATTCCATCACATGAGCCGGCGGCGATCGCCCCACCACTTTGACAGCAAAATGATACAAACAAAAACTGAGTTAGAACTCTCTGAACACTTCCCTCTAAATTATAGCTGACAATTGGTGCACTTTACGAATCACAGATGAAACGGTTTTAAAGGCCAATGCTAGAGGCTGAACAGATTTATCGTAAAACAGTTTTGCGGCGTGATCATAAACATTTACTTTTACCTGTTGTAAACCTAGTCATAACAATAATCACAAAATAGAGGAAAAAAATTACACGTTATACTGTGACCTATTTAAATTTTCAATTAAAACAATAGACGGTGAAACGTCAAACGTTACGTTTTTCTGTCATAAACGTCATCGGGCACTGATTTACATCACGAATTTCCCTAAATAATGTTATTTATAGTCGACATTGTTACCATTGAGACTGGGATCATGAAAGCGACAGTTTTATGTCGGTATGCACATAAATTCGTTTTGTGGCACACACCTGTTACATTTATAAACATTAGGGAACTGTCAAATAGGTATTTCCCGCCAACTAATTCCGCATACATTTGACATTAGATGCTGTATGACGAACCATAGATAAAATGTAGTGCTGATGAAAGAACTTTATCTCTCTTGACTTTGTAGCAGAAAGATCATGGACATTGGACAACTAGCTATTTATTATCTACATTTTGTTTTTAAATAATTATTAACGGGTATACAATAAAAATCTTCGTCTGCTAACTAGATTGCCGATGTAATCTAATTTATTGATACAATTTTGTTGTAATTAAAAAATATAACGGGCATGTACGTCATTCCCTTCGGAAATTCCATTCGTTTGGTACCTCTTTATTACTGGCTATGTACACCGAACACCTACTCAATTCTACACAACTAGAGTTATTTATTTGGCGTAATTTTACACTAAATATATTGAAGTGAAAACTTCTATAGCCGTGTTGAGCGATTTTTGGTAGGGGAAAAAGATTTGGGTTCGCGTCACCGATGATCTCGACATGCTCGTGACGTATTGTGTCAGACTAGCGACGCTTAATATAGCGCCTGTGAACTGAGCAGAGATTTAAAAATTCAAAAAAAGAACACAGTGATTTCATTGTTTTGAGTTTTCAGTTCTGTCGGCAGTCCATAAAATTAACTGTGTTTTTTTTTTAATTTACTTAAGTCTGCAGACACAGAACAATATTGATTGCATTGAGTAACTTTTGGTTCAAGTTGGCCTTAGATGAAAAGCATTTTTACACAATTCTTATTTACCATAAGGCCTAAGGCGAATTTTTTTTTTAAGTTTTCCACTTGACTTAATGATGCGCGCTAACACAAACAAAAACCTTTGATTGCTATTTGCCAACAGTTTGAAACTTTATAGTTCTTTGTCAATGTCAATTAAAGTCAATGATGATGAAGTATCTTTTAATGGCGCCGTTACGGTGTGAGGTAATAAATCTTGTAATTTTAATAATTTTCGAGTGGGAATGAAGTATTGTTTATCCGTCAATTCTAATACTTCAGGTATCTACTTAATCAATATGTTGGTTTTATTAATGTCAAGTGCCATTGGGAGATATCGGTGCAAAAAGGTTTTACGTAATTTATTTCTAATTAATGAAAGTAACCATCGAGTAGGTAATAGAGATATTATTTATTCTAAAAAAATTGAAAGTTTAATGCATCATCTGAGTAATTCCCATATTTTCGAAAACATTCTAAACTCAGTCGCGATCTGTCAAAAATCCCTCTAAATTACATACATATTTTCTTGATAAGTTTTTGACATTGGCGCTTTACTTTTTAACTATGAGAATTGGTCCTGTGGTTCTTTTCGTCTGAAAGCTTTTGTTTGGCTTAAGTTCTTTATAAAAATAAATCCAGCCGGAATATCGCAGGATAATAAATAACCAATATGTTGTCAAAGGAACTCCCACAAGATCAATTCCTCAATGTTCACAGCTACGTGGGCAAAAAAACATGGCGTCTAGCCCCATAAGCGTTAGCATGTCCATACATGTCACTCAATCCTGGGACCGAGCTAATTAAAGGATATTCAAAGAGTGACAATGACGGCTTGCTGGAAAAAAAGTGTGAGAATACACACTTCACTACATTAAGCATCCATGCATTCAAATGCCTTGATAAAGGCTCTGCAAGTAGTGATGGGATGTCACATCATTCCCTTATCGATAGTTTTTAAGGTATCAAAGATCTTCGAAGCCTGCCTGCTAACTGCGATTCGTATATAAAATAAAATCACAGAAATATGGAGCTGAAAAAGCATAATTTAACGACATTTGACCTTTTGTTGTACGTGAAGTCAACGGTTTGAAGTTTCTGATCCAAAATCTTCACGATAGCCAAAGTCCAGTTATTAAAGCATTGTTTTTACTTAATAAACAGACGTACTAAACCATTAAAGCGTTAATCGGTAACCTTGAAAACGTGCTTCAATGCATTTAAACGAAAATAGAGCTGAGCCAAATAAATGTCGATAGTAAATTGGTCGGAACATTAATAATTAACAAACAACTAGGACATCGTTATCATTTAATCGTTTCGCCATTGGCAACAACGAGTTGTGCAAAATGGCAATTAATTATTGGATCACTGAATATTCCGACTCCGATTTAATATTATAAATTATTTTTTTTCATTATAAGTTCCAATAAAAAACGTTAGAATTAAATAAACACTCAATTTAATGCTACAATATGTATTTTTTTCATAATAACCTTGAATCGCAGTCTATTGATGAAATGAACAATCAAAATAAACGAAATTATCGAATTATTAAAAGCGGATTTTCTTTCCATCATTTATCGGTGCTCATAAAATATTCGCACTTGATCTACATAACTCGGTTTATCGACTGCATTGATATCTACAGTTATCAATACTTATCGGGAATCCCTAAAAGCCTTGGGCTTAAAGCGAACACCGCTGCATCGCTTGAAGCGGCTGCGATGAATATCGCCAAAACGATACGAAAGTGGCCCAATTGGAGCACTGGCCAGTGGCCACTGACATCTGAGCGAAAGGAATTTAAAATAAGAACAAAAAGTGGCGGGAATTGTGTAAGGTTTCGAGTGGTTTAGGCGGGAAGGTTTAACGGTCTTTTCCGAATTCCAAACTCAAAACTTTCAATGAGTTTATTGAAGATAAACTTTTTGTATCACAAAATATGCTGTACTTTATTCAATTTAAAAGATTGACAGCAATCACTTAGGTTATGTACTATCATCATTTTATAAAACCAAAGGTGACTGACATTTCATTACTCATAGTTAGTCATACCACGGTCAATAATATTATCCTTTTATATTTGTATCTTAGCTTTTTTTCTTGTTAATAGTCGTGAATATGTCATACGTCAGATAATACAAAAAGCATTTTGTTCAAGATTGACTCCATGACAAGTTTGCCGACTATTTGTTGATAAGACACAGAACTGTTTTTCTTAAGAATTTAATTACGCGGTGTAAAATTAAATTATCTAACAGAACTCCACAGACGGAATATATTTATTCATTTAATCAAATTTTAAATAAAAAAAGATTTTAAGAGAAGAATTGATGGGGTCAACGCCCGCAGGTCAGGTAAAGATCAGTAAGAAAAAAACCCCTTTTTTGCGTAAACTCATAAGTGTTTTGTTTTTTTTTTTTGTTTTATCATGTTGGTTATTCATACTACTTATAAATAACCGACACGATAAAACAAAAAATTAAAACTGATTTAATCTTATTTGAGCTTTCATCTGGTTTCGAAATTCAATACTGCTGGCAGATCAGTACGAAACATTTCAATAACTGTAGTAAGTAATTAGTAAGTGTCCCACGATTTTATGGACAAATTCAGATCATACTTTCACTTGATTCAATTTGTTGTATTTTGTTCTCATGTAATTAATACTTTCTACTTAAATTAAAGATCAAGTTTTGTACGTGATACCTTTGATATACTTCACTTAAATCGGTATGCTGGAACAATTAAACTGCTTTAATTAAGATAATGTGTTTACAGAATGAAATGGTAGACATTTTTTGTTTCATTTTCTTAATAATAAACTGCCTGTTTTACCTGTCCAAATAAAAACCCAAATATTTGCCAGGTATAACTTATAGTCTCACCAATACTAAAATGAAACATCGACCGAAAATATGCAGTTACAAAATCGTCTGCGGCCTGTTTAAAAAAATAAGTGGCAGCACTGGCAGCATGAAACTGCACTTTGCGTTAAAAAAAAGAAGAAAAAGGCGCCAACTCACATGCACGGGACACGTTCTTTATTTAAAAGAAGTAATCAGCCCGCCATTGCTATATCACTTGGTATAATCTCTTCACAGTTTTACTTCTGACAGCTGCAGCGAAAAAGCAACCTTGTTCCAATAAGAATAAAGATCAGTGTTATTTTGACAGACTTGTCAGTGGAAGCAACCTAATACCACCCTTATTCTTACCAAATAACGATCACTGCAATTTTTTAAAGTGAAGCCAAGTAAAGGAAAAAATACCGTGAAAGAAAGATGAGGAAGGTAAGTACCTCTATCGTCAACATGTTTTTTCCGATTATCGATAATTTAATACAGTTTAAACATCCTATCTGTAGTAAATAGTCGTTTAGGTGCTATCGAGTTGAAAATATTGGTGTTTGCTGATGGATATCGTGTTTTGCGATAAAAAGGACTTATAAGTTCATGTAAACGCATTTTAATAATACGATAAAAATATGTAAAAGCCGATTATTCGTTGCTATAAAATTATCATCGTCAAAAATTTTAGTTCATCATCATCATCATCATCATGATGATGATGATGATGAACTAAAATTTTTTACTAAACTAAATAGTCGTTTAGGTGCTATCGAGTTGAAAATATTGGTGTTTGCTGATGGATATCGTGTTTTGCGATAAAAAGGACTTATAAGTTCATGTAAACGCATTTTAATAATACGATAAAAATATGTAAAAGCCGATTATTCGTTGCTATAAAATTATCATCGTCAAAAATTTTAGTTAGCAGAACTAAAAAATATATAATAATATAATATATTTATTCAAAAATCAGAATTGGCACAATTAATACAATATAAATCTTAGAAATTATTTATTATAAATAATGGTTTAAAAAACACGCTTAAATGAGGTAAAATATCGGTCCATTGATTTATGAAACTTTTTGAGGATAAAATATACCTATTGTGTTACCGTTAGATGCCTATTTTATATTTTTTATTTATTTTTACGTTTCACAACGATTTAACTGTTACACAAAAGGCTACATCTGACCCAGTTTGGGCAGTTATCATACTTAAATTTTGTTATTCGATAAATAATTACAGCCTTTATAAATTAAACTTGAAAGTAACACAGACCTTCGATTTCGATACTAAGATATATATTTTATTGTCTTTCGTTCTCAACCTTGATTGGGATTTAATAAACATTATCGTTAAAACACGAATAATACGATTAAAGTAAGTACTAAAAGTCCAAAATGTCACGGACCACGAGGTATTGTATTCAAAGTAAATAATAATTAAACAATAATTTAGAATTTTATGCTTGAAATAAGGAAGTATCTGCTGTGGAACATATTTAAACAAAGTAATAAAAGAGCCGCTTTAGACCGCTTGTATACGTCCGTTTTTTTCACCGGTCATCGGTCCGTTTTCAAGCGCCATTGCCGTATCTGTGCCCGATGCATGTATACACATTCTTTATAAACCATACACCACCGCAAATCCGGCGAAAAATCGGTCCGTTGTCCGGTGAATAAAACGTAAGTGTACAACCGGCCTTAAGCATTGTGTCCGCCTTTCTAAAATCCTTTTGAAATACCACATGTGAATACAAAATACTATCGTTTTTGAAATAATTAACTAGAAGTTAAACTTAAACCAGCGATGCAAGAAAACGTGAAGAGGAAAGTTCATTTAGATCTATGTCACATTTATTTTTTTATTTTCCTACAATAGGGGTGCGGACTGGGTAAAGAAAACGACGTTCTATTTTGTCCGTCAGACAGGTAATACAAAAATATTAGACACGTATTTTTTGTTTTATCAAAATAACAAAAAATTACTTAGTTATAACTCATTAAAGTTGGATAGCTCACTACGTCACAAGTAGGTATAAAACTTACCTACATGTGACGTCATGCGCCATTTCAACTCAATATATCTCCGTAATTTTATGACCACGTGAAAAAAAAAAAAATACGTGTCCAATACTTTTCAATAAACTACCCGACGGACAAAGAAAAAAAATGTGATCATCCCCTATTGTTACACTGTTATCCTAATAAGACAAACAAAGTGTACAATATGATGCCATAGACACAGAATGCAAAAAAAAAAAAACAAAATTATGATAAAAATAAAACTACAATAATAGTGCAGAAATAACACTTTTAACAACAGTGGGTAGTTTTACAAACCTAGTGAATACAAAGATGACAAGAGTAAGGCTGAGGCTACAGTAGGGAGCGATTTGCGATGCGACTGGAAGAGCGAAACGAGAAAAACATGGTATGGCTACATTACAAGCGAAATTCCGGCGTATATTCGGCGATGACATGGCTACAGTACACATGCTTAACAACGAATTAGCAAGAGCGATTCATGCGGCTACACTATAAAAAGAGAAAAACAGCGATTTCGCTGAGAATTCGCTAGTTCATCGCATTTTAATGATCTTAAAACATTCGCGGCGACTCCTTGTCAAGATGGCTACATAGAGGGAGCACACACAGGCGACACATGCGACGCGCGAGGGGAGGTTGTTTAGTTCGCGGCATTCACACAGTCGAAAGGTTGCTGTAGCTTTGTGTAAACGTAACGTGTATTATTTTCAATGGCTTTGTCAAAATCAAACCTTGTATTTTTGCTTGAAAGCTCTTACCTCAAGTACGAACGATTTTTGAAAAAGAGATTGTGTTGGATTCACGAAATATTCACATCCATATTGCAGGACGTGCTTGAATTTCGGATACAAACAACTCAACGTCCATCGTAGATTCATAGACAAACCTCTTTAGATGAGCGATGAAAACAAACTGGTTTGAACGTGTCGCACTGTCATGAGCGAGCGCCGAGTGCACTAGTATTGCCCCCGTCTCCCGCACCTCGTCCGATGTCCGTAGCGTGATTATGTAGCCACTTGACAGCGGACCCACTAAAACAGTAACTTTGAACTTCTCGCAAAATTAATCGCTCATTCATTTAAATTCGCTCAAATAATGTAGCCATTTAATATAACTGACGAGCATTTGTTTTTTACGCTCTAAGGTACAGTTGTAATGTAGCCGCTATCATAACAATGACTCATTTGAATCGGTCGTTTTCTTAGAATGCGATCAAATCATCCATCGCCGTTTACTATACGCATAATGTAGCCACACGCATATTTAGCAGCACTATTGAACTAGTATATAACTAGGAGAGCAGCGGTGGCCCAGTGGTGGCAGCCCCGACTTACGAGCAGTAAGCCATGGGTTCGAACCCAGGCAGGCGCATTACTTTGTGTAATTTATTTCATCACCGCTGCCCTCAGAAACGGTGAAGGAAAACATCGTGAGGAAACCGGCATGTCCTAGAACTAAAAATTCAAAGACATGTGACATCTACCAACCCGCACTGGGCCCGCGTGGTGGATTATAGCCCACTCCCTCTCATAGAGAGGAGGCCTGTGTCCCAGCAGTGGGAACATTATAGGCTAATGATGATTGAACTAGTCGTGCAAGTGAGAAATTTTCTAATAAATTCGCTTCAATTTCGCTCATATGTTAATGTAGCCGATGCCGTGATTTCAGTAATGTTGTTTCTATCGCATAAAGAAATCAAAGATCGCTAGTAATATTTGATGTACGGTGTAGCCATATACATGAGCATTCATTTACTTGTTTTAATCGCTCATGTGTCGCAGGTCGCGTCGCGGCCTAATGTAGCCTCAGCCTAAAAACTTAATATGGTGGTTAGTTATGATGGATTTGAATTTTACAAGTGTTGTGGAAAAAATATCTATTGATTTATCGCAATTATTAAGAAACTGGAAAATTCTGGGCATGGGGGAGTTGGATCCTGAATTCCTGATACAGTTTTGCGGAATTTGGAACGTAATAGTTTTATAGGCTGACGAGGATAGTTGTGGGGTAGATTAAAATTAAAGTTACTTTACAACTGGGGGCATTCTACTTTACTCTGAAGTATTTTAAAAAGAGAGTTAAATCTATATAATATCTCTTCGTTTTTCAAGTGAAGTCATGCTACATTTTTGAAGACGTGTTTCCTAGCTCCTTATTTTTGCTTGCTCCCGCAGAATAGGCAAGATGGTATAAAAATCTTTTCTGGATCCTCTCTAACCTAAGACTATGTGTTGCATAGTGGGGACGCCATACAACCGCGCAGTATTTCAGTACAGTCCGAATGAACAAAATGTTTTGTATTGATTGATCACGTAAACAGTATTCTAAAACTGTCCCCAGAATCTTGTCTCACCAATCGCAAGCTATTGAATTTGACCTTCACTCATTCTCATCTAGCTGTAAGCAGTAGCTGATCATCATTATCCTGACCACAATTTTATTGGAGTTGGCGAAGCATTGTCTTCTTTTTCTGTATTTCTATATTAGTCGTCAACCAGTAGTCACCTCGCTACTAGCCATATCTTTTACGCAATCCATCTATCGTTTCTGCTCCTATAGCATCACGTTTAAACCCTTTTCTCACGACATCAGGCTGATCAGCTTCAGTATTGACTCCAAGACTAAAAGTAACTAACACATAAACTCCCCTAATTGCCTTCAGTCAGTCGTCCAACATAATTGTAAACAGAGATCACGAACGTCAAAACAGATTGAAAGCGAAAAGCCCTATAGTCTTCTCACAGATAATTTACCTCCAACATCTGCAATCAAACAGCAACTTTATGGTTACGAAAGTAAAGATCATTAAAATTTTGACTGAATTGTCAGTGATAGCAACCTAAATAGAGTTTTACTGCTACATGCATAAAGATCACTGTGCTTTTGACAGCGATACAAGGGCGAAGGTAAAATACAGGGAAGGGACTGTACAGTTCTTGTTGATGCCCCATTGTGACGTCAATTGGCAAGCCGGTGGCGGTTACGTAAAACATGCTAAATAAGGGATCTCGGTAACAGAAATACTTTACAGTTTACACTCTTTGTACCGTTTGTAGAGATTTCTTTGTGGAGTTGGAAACATTTTGTTTAGAGCTTGTTCGCTGTAAGAGCGCATAGCCGCATACGCATGAAGGTGTTGGTGAGACGATATAATATCAAAGTGATCGTCTTGATTGACATAATTAATGGTAACCTGAATGTAATCACAGGATAACAGGATTTTTTTCTTAATCGACCAAAAATCGAGAAAGATTGTTTAAATAAATTACTAAGTACATTCTTTTGAAAAGAGTTTGGACTTATTTTTGAAAAGTAGAAAATTGGAACACCTCAATGGCCGCCTTTGTGTCAGTTTTTACATTTTTCAATAAAATCTTTAAATAATCACTTTCTTCTGTCACTTTCACGTACGCGCGTGCGTACGTTCGTGCTCAAAAAACATGATTTGGGCATTTACCAAATCGTGTCGACGTCAATTTTCTTTTCCATTCGATACTTAAAAGCGTGAGAGAAGTTCCATGACACATGATAAAAATGGCCTTCAGTAAGCAACAATGACAAAGCAACGATATCATTACCACCTTGTTAAAAATCAGTTTGAGAATTCTAAATAACGCAGGCCCACTCTCCGTCTCAATGTCGTTCTCATTAAACATAATATCTCTCTCGATTTCAGTCGTACAACGGAGGAGTGACCACAAAATGCGATATTAATGCTGCGTGTCAAACCACCGTGTGTTCTTGACATTTACTTCTTCTGTAACATGCTTTATTACCTACTATACTTGTTAGTTGTTACGATTGCCTACCACAACTACAAGTTCTCGATATCAATCGATTATTATACGCCTTGGCCTTTTTTTAACTAGATAATATGTATGTTGGGGTAGGCTTCCAGTCCAGTACACCTCACTCCCCCCGGGACAAAGCCCGCAGGTCGCAGATCGCAGCGGGCCGCACTAGTACAAAGCAGCGGAAATCTGAGTCGATTTTAGCCATTACGATTCTTACAGACGGTCCGCTCTCACAGAAGACATCCATTGAGGATTTCCAGAATGCAGCTTAAAACCTTTATTTGACGTGAAGCGACCCAGATATTCAGAAGAATCACAATTCACAACGACATTGCAGGGTAACACGATATCCCTTGGTAAGATTGGTTGTCATAATTTCGGGTAGCCTTTTCCATAACGACGGATAGAAGGTAAGGTAAGGATACCACTAGGGATTTCGACGACCACAACCAGTTACATGACCGCCATCTCGAACAAAACTTGCCGGACGCGGTTGTGCGACAAATTTTCGTCCTGATCGGAGCTTTTGCAAGGTCTCTTATGGCTTAACGAGCTTTTCAAATCACAGAAAAGTCTTGGTCTAAAATCAATGGCCACCCATCCACTGCGGCAAGCGTAACTTAACCTTGATCCATCGACCTGAGCAACTGTTACTTAAGCCACAAGCCCCTCTCGATAGCAATCAGTATACACGTTATATTTGCTCATGAATTGCGTCCATACAATGCTTCCACTGTCCTGCATCAAGTCGACCTTGCAGCCTGATCACGACTCCGCACACCTGCACAGAGGTTGCCAACTATTAGTTCTCGATTAGAACTTGATCAATTTAAATGGTTATTTCAATGGTAATCACGAATAGGCTGTTTCCGGGGTCTTGTAAGCACGAAGTCTAAATTATGTGTCTGGTTTGCTTCCACTTAATTTTTAGTATCTTTGAAGATGATCTTGCCACATTGCAATTGAAGCCTTGATTTATATGACTTGGCAATGAATGAAAAAGCTTTAAAAGGGTAGTTCAAATTACACAGCTTCTGAGACTCTGCGAACTTGTCTAACAATTCTGATTCCTTTAATCACACATAATAGCAAAAATCCATAAAGACCTTTTCAGGTTACCTGCTTAAAACAATCAGCACACGTAAAGCAATTTCTTGAGCAAAATAAATAAAAAATAGACGATTTTCTTGAACCACGATTGTGGAGGTCCCTTTATGGCCCGGTTGATCCCCTGTTATGAGGAATTCACGATTAAGGAAGGATCTGAGTCGAATTCCTCAGCCCTGTTTAGGTCAACAGCCATAAACACGGCGTTTTTTTTCCGTCACTGGAACTGCATCGACGGTGTACGTGCCATTAAATTGGCTTTAATCTGTGTTGTAAAAATATTACTTCGATATCAGTTACTATAAGTGGTCTTAAAAAATCAAACGTTAAAATTTGCATATATTTGTTCCGTTATTTTCTGGAAATGTATAACAGTTTTTTTTAACTAGATTCCTCGCCTTTCGATTCGATCTCCAACATACATGTTTATGCGGTTATGATGTTCTCAATTATTATCTAACACAATCTAAGCCATGCACCATCTGGGCTCAAAACGTATTCGGAGGCTTTTACTGGCCTGGTTTGTTCTCGGTTCGTGCACGCTAGGCTTGAGTCGAGGCCGCTTATGTACATGCTTTGATGTGTCGATAGTAAATAAGGTTATGTTATAAATTGTCATTCCGTATTTTGCATTATCAAGATAAACCTTTTGAACATCAGTTTAGCTAGTACTGTTAATTTAATCTCTAGTGTCATTCAGGCATTTCAATGCACTATTAAAGATTTTTTTTAGTTACAAGATCGATGTTTTTATTAAAACCAATACTTATACGAAATCATTTATTGCCATCACCATTTAAGTAGAAGCTGACATTGAACAAAATCAGGATTTATCTAATCATCTAGGTAGCTTTTGTATTGTTGATAGTAAGTCAGTCTAAAATACAGTCGCACAGATGAATAATCTTTACTAATTTCTAATTACATAGCAGCTAGACCTTTTATAAACATGAAACAAACAAAGCTCCTGAAACCCCAAGAGAAACTGAATCTAAACTTGACATTGACCCGGGGTCAAACAGTAAGATTGCACATGTTGTCTGTTATCGATTGCGAAAGGCAATCAATTGCCAAACAGCAGAACGTGCCGATTGATAAACACAATGTAGCGATTACTCGCGTTTGTAGCCCGGATTGCGCGGATGAAACATGTGTGAGGTAATTATTTTAAGTACAAATAATGTTAAAAGGAACAAGGCTATAAAACCACATAAGACTAATAAATTTCTTGACTCAGATATCTTCATACAATACAATAAAAATACAAAAACTTTAATGCCAAAAAAATTAAGTATTTGCAAAAAAGTTTTACATTGGCGCCAAACTAGGCAAAGCCTGTATCTTGGGTACTAATACAGATCGAGGGTTTAAATGGAAAAAAATAAAACATATTCTCGGAGACGAAAAAAAAAAAAAATCTCTTTTAGAACACTTTATCATCATCATCAACCACAGCCGGACTTCGACCACTGCTGGTAATTGCCAGCATCATCCATACATCACTAAATACAAAAGATTCATTAAAGTGTTCTAAGCATAATACTCTCACACCTCAGATTTTTCGGATTCATGTGCCACCCATGCCAGCTTGCCTGTGAGATATTTCTCGACGGCATGTAAAGCCAAGTCAGAGACCCATGGGCGGAATAAAACCCTGGCACCAGGTAAGCAATAACCATACGTTAAAGAAAGAGTACAATACTTTCATTTTCAATGAAGCATAGAAGCATCAAAAACATAAATACAGTCGGTACGCAGACTCCATATGTGAAAATGTATAAGAACATATTGCTAAACGGAAGTTTTTAGAGTTGAAATCTTCCGTCAGTCCTTAGATATTACCCAGAGCTTTAAAAGCAAACAATTATTAACTTCTAAGCGTCTGTATTAATTTCCGCCACTTGAAAGAGAAATGTAGTCTCAAGTACCGTTATCCGTTTAGAAGAAAGGTTTCTTTCTTCGTTGGGGTTAACATACCCATTACTAAGATTAATTCAGCAACAATACAGCAAAAAATATACCAAGCAAATTACTGCCTAAGCATTAATTTATCATTTAACCCCGCCCTCCGAACAAATTAATAAGCCTTCGTGACTGTACATGCTTAATTGAACCGTAAATAATGAACTCGTGAACACAAAAAAAAATAGAACCGGTCATCGACGAAGAACAAATTGAAATGTCAAAGTGAATATGTCAGAATTGAAGTTTCCGCAGCGCTTGCGTCGCGTCGCATCAAAATTATTAATCTAGTAGATTAGCCCTCAGGTCACATAACGCAATTCACAAACAACGGTTCGTTGAGTAAATTCATGCGAAAATTGCTCGTAATTTGTCCGAGGTCATCTGCACATAATACTCTCATTTGTATTGTACAGTCGCTACAATTTAATGCGATATAGTCATAAATGTCATAATATACCAGCCTTGTCAATTATTAGCCAGGCACTATTGTTAGTCATAAATCAATACCGACATCAGTGGACCGCAGTTGAATAATACATAATTTATAACCTAGAAATAGAAAACGGAAATTACTGGGACAATACATCTTACCTGTATAAATTTTGTACAGAGAATCCAATAGACCCTGCATCATTTTGAGTTGTTATTTGGGCACTAGTTATATCACAAAACACTTTAACAAAAACATGTCTAGGCTAGCTGGCACACAATAATCAGCACTGAGCACTATCGCTTCATTATTTTTTAAATAACAAGACGTGATCAATGGCGAACGTAACTGAAAATCAAATTCTTCAAACTAAATGAGCAGTCATGCAGACAGCTAATTAGTCCCACATCCCAACAAAAGCTTGAGCAGATCAATTGGTATCGGAATAAATAAATGAAGACACAAACGAGAAATTACTATAAGTTTCGAAGGTGAACGAACTAATAGACAGCACGGTGGCCAAATTGAAGTAACGGTAACAACGTCGGATCTTTATCATCAATCAGATTTGCGTAACTATCTTTTAGCAATTACTTCGTACACTTGAGTGGTCCAAATGACTGGTTACGTGGAATGCAGTCAACGTATACAATTACAAGTAGTAAGGACAAAAGAAATGTGATCTAGTTACAACAAATATTGAGAACACAAGACAAGGCTACTATTTGAACCCAACGAAGCGTATCTAAATATAAGTAGGTAAGGAATGTAAATATATCAAAGCAATACCTATTTAAAATTAAGATATAGAAACAAAATTCAACCTAGACCCCGATGACCATACAAGTCTCATGGAAAATGATGAAGTTAAAGCATTATGCAAGGTCACATATGTAGATATAACAACCTGCAGTACGCCTACGGCAGTAATGGTCGGAGCGGACCATATCACCATGTTTTATACGATGTAGTACAATATGGGCTTAATAGTGTCGAAAGTTTCGATGTAGGCGGGAACTCCGATGTGTAATAAATTGTAACAGGCGTAATAACAAGTCTACAAAATATGTCGTAACACAAGTAGCTATGGGATGAAAAAAAGAAGAACGTAAAGATTTTCATCAACCACGTCAAAAGAGAAACTTCATATTACAAATCATTCTGAAACATATCTTTATTCCACATCTTTTACGTTGTGTTTACTCTTAATAATTTCTTATATTTTGCAGCTCAACGTTATGAACTGGGATGCATTCTAAAAGTAACACAAATTATTCGCATCATTTGTTGGAGGTTTTCCTCGGCAAAACGTAAAAACACACTTCAGTTTTATTAATCTTGGCACGGGTTTTAGCATAACAAATAAACTTAACAAGCGTTTCCTAAAATCATTTATCACTGGTCAAATAGTTAGAGAATAGTTTGAAGAGTTCGCAGAAGACGTAATAATAATTCAACCTGAAGACATTCTATAGAAATATTATTCCACATTTCTCATAAAACAAACTATGACTGTGATGTATAGTCAGTTAGAAAATTCGAATGCTTGGGAGTCAAGAACGATGATGAGCTAACTGATTTGATAAGAAAGCCTTAAGAACAAGCTAATATACAAAACATTAATCATTGAAGATAACCCTGATCTACCCACACGAACATAGTCACAGAAAAGTTAAACCAAGTGTCGGAACCAGCGTGTGTTGACCAAAATAAAAGCAACAGGTCCAAAAATACTAAGCAATGTTATTGTAACTGAAACAATACCTCGGAACGATTTACGCCCAAAACAATGAATCCTAATTAATATGAATGAACTCAGCAATGTTACTTCTGAAGTCTTGCGCGGAAGTAGAAACGTGCCCGGTCAAAAATAGACTTCAAGGAACAATGTGTTGTAAATGAAGACAATAAGGGCAAGTCCAATGGATGTAAAGTAATATTAGCCACACAAGAACGCCATTGCGAAATCAATGGGAAGAACGAAGACATTATACAAAACTGTACTATTGAAACTGGGAAACTTTATAAAGATCTCTGCTTGTTGAAAATATAATGGATAGCTTTTGAGCCTTATTATTTTCATTCCATTCTTTATCATTTCATTTGTATAAAATAAATCATGAATACTTGAATGCAGTTGTTCAGGATCAACATTACTGACATACTTAGCCGTCTCGCTTTATTCGTGGACACAGTCTAGTCTTTTTGTTAAGGAACTAAAGGCGGGTAAAATTAGAATTTCAAATGCATTCACTCGCAGTAATTCATGTTTGGTGCAGCAAAAAGTAAAAATCTTATTCCACAAAGTTTCAGAGGTATAAAACATTCATCTTTGAAAGTCTACTTCGCAAATAATACGAAGAAAGATTTGCGAGTGTCCCGAACAAACGACAATTTATTCTCCTGTAAAGTGGAAGTGGCATGTCTGCGCTTAATCAAGCGGGCACCGGAGCAAAAATCTCGGTGACCGGTCAAACGAACAAGATGAACGAAGTCTTTGAGAAAGAAAGTTTTTCCATATCGTAAAATTCAAAACCTGTTTAAGACAAAACGTATTTATTTAGCAGAACACATATTCGCACTTGCATTACAACAAACTGTCATCTATCGTTAATAGACGACGTTTATGGCAAATATTTAAAACACAATCACATTTTGCACTCGCGGCGATCACTTATGTGTTAATCATGTATTCGCGACTTCAGATGTAATTCCTAGCGATGTTTCTATGATTTAGCTACAGGCTATGGTCGAATCGCAAAAGTTGATTAGGGCGGGCGCTCATTGCGGATCGCGCGCCCGCGCCGTCCGCGGTCTACCGCACCGCCGCCGCCACTGGCGTACCGGGATTATTTATAAATTCATACAGACAGGGGGTCGTAGAATTTTGCACGACGTCGTCGTGGTATGCCAAAGCTAATGACTGCATCAGGTCAGACCGGAAACACATTGTCACGGTACCTTCCTAAAGTTAACGAACGGATTTGAGTGTCCAAGATGTTTTCATTTCGTTAAGTAGCAAGTTATTTATTTTCGAATACCGGATGTCCTCACCTTTGTTTTAGACTCAATTAATCAATGTAGGTTTGTTTAATAAATGACAATTCTGTTATAACCCAAATATATACAATCCCCGCCTACACCAGACCGCGAATTAATTCTAAAAAAATATTTCGCAAGATACTTGTAACTCAAAGAATTTTCCGTCGGCCCTGGCCATGCCGCCCACCTGGACAGGTGTCCAGTGCGATGGCTCATATACCACGATATTACGTTTCACGTGAGCAAGATTTAAATTAAGCAGTATGAACGATTTCTTGCTTGACGTTAATATTTATGAAATGCTTACACATGATGTGCCAATGACTTGCGTTCGCTAGTTTATCGTACCTTTTTTTTTTTTTTTTTTTTTTTTTTTCCGGATGGGAAATCATCAAATGACTTCTCCCGCTCTGGGCGGAGCGGGAGGGAGTGTCAGACTTGTACTGACTAAAACCCACCCATGTTCCTTCTTCGCCCTTTGTGTTCCAGTGCCGCGGTATCTCTTTCGAACAACCCGCAGCCCTGGCAGGCATCGGCCCTTTCGGACCCCTTCTGGTTTGCTGACATCTCCTTGAGGCGCGCGTGGAACACGTACGCGCCGTCGACACGGCCTGTCGTCATGAGACGGACGGACGGTGAGCTAGCCCATTACTCACCGTCCACAGGCTCGCGCCTACGGTGGCCGGGGGCCACTGGTTGCCCCCCGACGCCCGGGGCGTCTCCCGCGGCGGCTGGGACGTGAGGTTCTCTCCCTCTCACGTTCCGCCACCTCCTTCGCTAGCATGACTGCTTCGCAGAAGGAGGCGACGGCATCCCATTCCCTCTCGCTCCGGACCATGGATTGAACCAGGGCCGGACGCGAGAGGTCGCCGCCGCCAATCGCCGCTACGAGGACACGGCGGTGCTCAGCCCAAGCGGGGCAGAGCTCCACGGTGTGCTCCACCGTGTCCTCCGGCCGATCCTCGCAGTGGTAACACCCGGGCGTTTCCTCCCGCCCGATTCGGTGCAGGAACCTCCCGAAACAACCGTGTCCGGTGAGGACCTGCGTCAGGCGGAAGGTGAGGGCGCCGTGCCGCCTCTCTAGCCACTCCTCAAAGAGGGGACTTATCGCCACTATTGTGGCGTGCCCTGCACGTGGTTGCGACAGTCGCTGTCTCCATGTCGCCATGAGATCGTGCCGGAGGTCTGTCCGCTGAGCGACAATTTGCCGCGGCAGCGGAGTTTCCCCCCAGCGTAGTGCCTCCGCGCGCCATTCATGCAGGCGCGCGAGGACCATCGCCTCCAGATCCCATGGCGGCAATCCGGCCAAGAGGCTCGCCACCTCGCCGGAGATCGTGCGGTACCCCCGGATCAGCCTTACGGCTACAACCTTCTGGGGCGCGTTTAAGTAATGGGCGGCTCGCCGCCTCAAAGAACGCGCCCACACCGGGGCCCCATAAAGGGCCATGGACCGCACGACTCCCGCGTAGAGCCTCCGGCAGGAGGCGTTTGGACCCCCCAGGTTGGGCAAGAGCCGCTTGAATGCAGCCCCTGCCCGTTCCAGTTTTGGGGCCAAACGTCGGAAGTGCTCAACGAAGTTCCACCGGCTGTCGAGGACAAGCCCTAGGTACTTTAGTGTCGACTCGACGCCGATGGGAACCCCTCCTACCGTCAGTGTGGATCCCGACGGTGGCGCATTCCGAGGCCCATGAAAGCACATGGCCTCGGACTTGTGCAATGCCACCTCGAGACCCAGTTGCCGGATTCTCTCCACGACTATCGCAACCCCGCGTGTCATAAGTTCGGCCGCCGCCTCGTGCGACCTCCCCTGTGCCAGCACCAGCGTGTCGTCAGCGTAGCAAACAACGCTGACACCGCTAGGGAGGTCGGCGCGCAGCACCCAGTCGTAGCCGATGTTCCACAAGGGCGGCCCCAGAACCGATCCCTGTGGAACACCGCACGACATCTCTCGCCGGTTCCACTCTCCATTGCGACCAGGGTAGATGACGGCCCTGTCCGTCAGGTAGTCCCCGACCACACGACGAAGGTAGGTCGGCACCCGGTGATACCGGAGTGCCTCCTTTATGCAGCTCCAGGGCATGGTGTTGAAGGCGTTGGCGATGTCAAGAGACACCGCCAAGACGACCCCACCCCGAGACACTGCATCCCCCGTCGTGAGAGCCCTCACGCGCATGATGGCGTCCACCGTCGAGCGCCCCCTGCGGAAACCAAATTGGTGTTCCGCTAGGTCCGGCCCCATCCCCACAAGGTGCCCGGCGAGGCGGTTCGCAATGACTCTTTCAAAGAGCTTGCCCACCTCGTCGAGCAACACAATGGGCCGGTATGCGGACGGAGAGTCCGCAGGGCGCCCCGGCTTCCGGATGAGGACCAGCTTCCCCGTCTTCCAACGAAGCGGGAACTGGCCTCTCTCCAGGCATGCGATTAAGAGCCCTTCCAGTCGGGGCCCGAGAGCCTCCGAGGCCAGGACCCAGGCTTTGCCAGGCAAGCCATCGGGTCCCGGGGCGGTATTTTTGGCTTTAAGCCTGCCTACCGCCACTCTCAGGTCTACCCCGGTCCGGATCGTACCTTGGTTATTAATTGACCATATTTAACGTTTCTGCTGCTACGATTGAAGATTCTCGAACAAATGACGATCACCTGGTCTGTAAGTAGAAAGACAAAAGACTTGGCGTTTGGCACTACTAGCCATTCTTTCTAAGTTTGAGAAATGACAGCTGAAATTAAAACAATGAGCAAATTGAATAAACAAACCTAAAGCAAAGTCAAAACTACCTGCACTAGTGCTAGTGAACATATTGATGAAGAGACAAATAATCTTTGTGAATTACGTACTTTTACGAAGTCAAAGTCAAAGCATTTATTTCAATTAGACCATTACAGGCACTTTTGAAAGTCAAAAAACAAAATAAAACGCGAAGCTACAGTCCCAGTCAGAAGGCATAATAACTTTTGAAAGTACTGTAGTTGCCCATTCCGTAGCGTAGATCTCTATGGAGAAGAATGGGCAAGAAACTCCATGGAGACTCTTTTAAATCAAAATATGTTACAAAATCTTGGTTACATCATTCATGTTAAGAATTGAGAAAAAAAATGTGAGAACTATGTAGAAATACGGGCAGGTTAAGAGCGTCCAGAGTAAAAGATTAAATCAGTAATAAACAGAAAATATATCAAGTACTTAATTAAAATAAACCGTGGCAGCTAACCAGTCACAACTGACAGCGCCCGTTCACGAACATGACGCATGTATCAGCTATCATTCAACTCAACCTTTTTGAAGGGAACTAAACGACCCGACAAACCCGCCACTATCAGCGTGACATTTAAGTGAGCATGACATTCACTCAACCACCAGGGTAATTTCGCGTCAATGAAAGATGTAGTCATTAAATGGTGGCTTTACAGTACATAGTACTTAAGTAGTACATCTTACTGAAGTCAAGATTATAATCACAATGAACAGTTAAACGATGGAGGACTTGTAAACCGAGACCGCGTAGGAATATTTGCCTCGGCAATTTCTGTTATTATAACAAATGTTACTGATTAAATCCAACACAATTAGAAAATTCCAAAAATACACAACAATTACCCATCAAATTAGAGTCGAAATTCCGAGACACGTCCATACGCTTGACAGGCAAGAGGCATGCAAAGAATGTCAGCCATCTTTCACCGGAACGCTTCGGCGGCAAGTCAGACAGAGATGACGCCCCTGACTATTTGTATTCTAGAATATTCATTGCGCATTATACATCAGTATTTACGGGTTCAGTCTCGAACAGCTGTCGACACTGACGTGGTTTTCATTGTGGACTTTATTATTGATCGTAAACTATCGTTAGCAACGTTCCTTTGACGTAAACGTTACGTTTCGAAGTAAACTGAAGCTCTTCATCTTGTCGGGTTATGTGAAGTTTTGTGTAAGTGTTTGTTTTGGACTGTTCAGTTGGTGTATGGGAATAGATACAACGATAAAATTGGGCAGTATGACGGCGTCTGTAATTTAATAGCTCACTTGAGAATTCATTAAATTTTTATTCATTTAATTCAAGAAATTTAGCAGATCTTCCCTAAATTGATGAAACTTTTAACATTAGAAACTTGTTTCATTTATTTAAGTATTATGATCTCGTGAAACGCTTGTCTTCTTACACTTAAAACCTTACCTCAGCAATCATCAGCGTACAAAAGGTGGGCGTTCAACACTGACACAGTATCCTTTCGAGATATACCTACTTCTTGAATTTCATCCACACACAAAATAAACGTTTCCAAATACATTTCCAGAAAAAACAAACGCACACATTTCCAATAATACGTTGTTACCTAAGCGATAGTTTGTTTAATGTTTATGTAGTAGTATGTAAGGTGATATAAACAATATATCTGAAGGAACATTATTTACTAAATCTGACTCAATGTTATTTAATAAAACACGTTTGAAACTTACCTTTACGGAGTGTAAAAATAAAAGTTTAGCACTCACAGAATTAAATATATGCTTGAATGTGTAATCTCAGGTAAGTCTTTGGAGTCAAATTTATTTAAGTGGTTTTTAACACCTCTGGCCATTCTTTCTTAATCTATCGTTATAGTATGTTTTACTTCAAACGTATATCCATCCTTCTCACCTGCGATTCACGTAAATGCTGCCCACATCACATCGTGGAAATTCAAGGAATTCTTTGTATTTATTCAGGGCTCTTTTCCATCAGCCCTTTTATTATTCTAAACTAAAATATCTGTGTAAACCCATTGCGAACGATTGCTCTATCAACATTGTTTTAAATCTTACTACATATTTCCAAGTACTTTTGTTTGTGGTATAATTAGATTACCTTTTATTTTCATTAGTAGCTATCATCCTAAACATTTATTCCATCGCTACAATTCCTAGAATCAAATCTTCGCACTAAATCTTTTCAAAAAAGAACTTTTGAAGGTACTGTAGTTGTAGAAGACAAACAGATTAATTCAAACCGGGGTGATTTAGATTATTTGCCGAAGTTCTGTACACACAATCGGAGACATTAAAACGATTAAAAACTCATGCTTATTAGTAAGTAAGCCTATAAATACCTGAAGTCAGCCAGTCACCAACGGATACATTTACCGGCGACAATTGAGCACTAGCTTGTGCCGGCTTCCTCGATGATCTCATGCAAAACTGTAACATTTCTACAAACCGCACCATTTAGGGAACGATATTTGGGTCAGGCCAATTGTGGCATTTAGATGATGATGCCTTTGATTAGGACAAGCGACCCTTTTAATGGCTGGAACTAGGCTCTTGTAATGCGATAGCGCTTTACTCATTGGTATCGTTGTATGTGGTGCGTGCTTTGATATTGTGTGGATCATGCAGAATTTAGTGATTTGGATTTATCTGAGGCTTTTGATACGGTAAATCATAGTCATAATTTCAATCGCTTCCTATCTAATCCTTTTTCGTTTCAGAATCTAACTAATGGAATGTAGGTCACTGTCGCTTTCACGAGAATAATTTTGGCTGCATGAGAAGCGGTGGGTGGTCTACTACACTACATCAAGATTATCAAGAAAGTACCTATAAGTAAATGATGTTAAGATACTGAATCGATATTTCAAGATACTTGTCAGTATCCGATATGGTCTAGTGGCTAGGATACCTGGCTCTCACCCAGGAGGCTCGGGTTCGATTCCCGGTATCGGAAAATCTTTTTACTTTTTTGAAGCAAGATTGAGCAAAGGTGAATTAATTTTATCTAACAAAATCGTTTGAGTTTATAGATTAGCAGACAAATTCAAATGAAAGAATTCAACGAATTCAGGGATTTGCTATGTTTTTTTGATAAGATTAGGAGTATCTTGTAAAGTACAATAAATATTGAATAATCAAATATGATATGGAAGCGTAGACTTTGGTCTCTCGGAATTCTAAATTTCTTTTGACGCGTTTGGTAAAAAAACACTGTTAAATATGTTTTGGTTAAAGGCAGCTGTCAACTTGTCAATTATATCGTGTCGCTGTCTTGAACGTTACTATAAAAACTGTTTCATTTCTTTGAAATAACATTTCTCGGAATTTGTTCTCACTAATGATTCTACTGTCCACTCATACCAAAACCAAGGTTTTCTGCAAAACTTCCCTAATACTTTTTTAAGGCTAAAGCGAAGGTTGTTCAAAATATGATTTGCGACTGTAACAAATATGTATGAATAACGGAATTATAACCATTAATATTACCAACAACACCTGAAACTGACTAGTAGATTTCCAAAAATATAAGAATATTTGACTTTCGCAGGCTACTTTAAGAACTTCAGATTCCAGTGGGTTTATTAACTCAAAAATGCTCTCACTTGCAAGCCATGGCCATTACTTTACACAAGCACTTTCCTGGAGAGCTAAGAGGGCATTCCTCCCTCAAACTGGCGGCCATGTTGCGGTCACAATGGGTGCGCCGGCGCACGTCTTTATTAGCCATGAATGGCGACGGCAGTAAACAATTCGAAATAGACGCGCTTCCCGCTCGCGTTGCCGGACCTATCGTCTACGAGTTACAACTTTATAGCACGTGGTGCTTTTGTCTACGATGCCCCTGCCCAATGCCATTAATCTTTGGTTCTTACTCACATTCATTGGAAAGGTCAGACGACGTCTTCGGTGGAATAGGTACGCATGATAAGTAGACTCGACTCCATTTATAAAGAGAAGGGTGGTGTGATTGTCTTATTTAAAAAAGAGGCGGTCTGGAGTTATTGGTGGCAGACGCAAATTGTGTAGTCCTTAATTCGTACTACTTTCTTACGCCTAAACCATAACAGACCGTTCTAAAACTTAATGGATAAATAGTCTGGGACCACAGGATGCTCTTCATTCTATGGTCCCAGCAGACGTAATCGCACACAAGGGCTAGTTAAGAAGATAATAGAAAAAGGCCTGAAAAACCGAGAGAAGCCGAAAGAAAACAAGATCTGAAAATTAGAGTGTACGAATATGAACTTGTAGCATGCTTTCTTTACTTTTTAACTAACAAAAAGTTCTGACGTGAAACACGTAATAGAACTCACATCGAATTATTAGTACTGGCTCATATCAGATCTGCCAATCAGACTATTAATTACGGCGAAGTGTTTTGGCAGCAGGTTGTATTCAATTCTGGGGATTCAAGGTGCAAATTGCGATTAGTTTGCATGATGAAGTGCTACCATTAAATGGTTTATGGCTTTCGTGATTAAAGAAACCTTTCGGTTTGTTGAAAGACCTTGAATAGAATGATAAGTTTTTATGGTCAAGTGTAGAACTGTCTGCGCTTGACCAAATTACTGCTGAACAAAGACTAAGCTCGCAGCCGAAGAGGAAGACCTAAGAGACAGATGAATTAAATGTAAGAAGACTTTTCTAGGAAAGGAAGTAAACACGGAGATGACGGTTAGAAATGTGGAGAACCAAAAAGCGCCTATTTCACAAACCTCAAATTAATTGGCAAAAAGCAGATATGATTATGATGAAAAGCCAAAAGTTTGTGTCTTTTAATGTTTGTTCCTCAAGCACAACACTTCCTCCGATTGATGTCCAAAACAAATAAGATAAAAATCTTATCGCAACTTTTTTGTTCTGATATCTCTTCGAGTTTTTAGAGCGTGTCTTGTCTTGGAGACAACACATGTAAGAACGAGATCATATTAAAGACCAGTATCCGAGATAAACTGTTTGCGGGACGGGCCTATCTTACTGGGTCACAGATAACGAATGAGAGTTGAAAATAATGCTGAAAGCAGAAATAATGTTATTGATAAACAGTTAATCCATTGAATGCTGCTGTCTGATTCGGAAGAGCCGTGGCTAAATAATAAGTATAATATTAATAAAAGACGCACGGGTCGATCTTTAAAGTTAAGCAGTTCTTATTTATGGGTGATCATTACATTGAGTTTCTTACGTGCCTTAGCATGTTAAGCCGTTGGTCCCGGCCATAATTTGTGGATCTTTGACAGTCGTTTCCGCCAATCTTACCAAGAGGTACCCTGTTACCCAGTACTAGCTGGGTTGTAGAGGTCAGACAGGCAGTCACTCCACGTAAAATAACAAGAAGCCTGGCCTCAGTATCGAACCTAAGACTTTTAGTTTCAGTTGCGCATTGTGACTTCACCTTCCTTTGTTTCAAAGTCACAAGTTTTAATAAGTAATATTAATAATCGTAATGACGGCAATTAATTCAACTGACAAATAAAAAATCAATACAAAAATAAAAAAAAATATGAATCGGTTACTAAATCCTTGGCCGACAAAATAAAAATAAAAGTGATGTAAACTCCAGTAATAAGAAAACAGCTATTCTTCTCGATACCTGCGTCACGATAGTAATCGATACTTGATTTACATTCGATAATAAGTGTTAATGTAATCTTATATCTGTGAATTTTATTAAATTTATTATTATAAGTAAAGTGCTACTTGAAGATACGTTTTTTGCCAAAAATGGTTGGGTCCAAAAAAGCGCTTTACAATCATTATCATTTAAAACAGCTTATTATTGCACCCTCGCTGTGTAAGTATTGGCAAAGTGGGCCGCCAGGCTGGCCCTTTATTTGAGACTAAATGTCCTGCGCAACTTCGTGTGTCACATTTTCCCCGTTTTTGCAAAAAAAAACATTGATGCTTGTCTTCTATTGGCCGTAGCACGCGGTGTGTGCTATAATGGCCTTCTTCGATAAATGTGCTATCCAATTCTAAAAGATTTTTTCAATTCGAACCAGTAGTTCTTGAGATTAGTACGTTCAAACAAACAAATTCTTCAGCTTTATAATATTATTAGTATAGAAGACAAAGTCTTGCATGTGAATGAATTTAATTATCAAAGCTAAGCATTCTAGCTAATCGGGATGTTGCAATGCTGAGCTTGTTTATAAAGCTATTCAATGAAGCAACAATGTAATAATAGTATGGGTATGGGTAGATAAGCAGATAATAAAATAATTAAAATACACAGCAAACTACGTTTCTGCCAGCGAATTCGTCTTCGGTTTCTATCAGTGAAAGAGTTTTTGTAATCGGATTTGTACTTTCACAGATCACCTCTTATAAACAAACTAATACTTTTTCCTCTTATTATTTTACTAGCTGTCCCGCGCTACTTCGTCTGCGTCACATTTTCCCCGTTTTCGCAACATTTTTCATTGCTGCACCGCTCCTATTGGTCGTAGCGTGATGATTTATAGCCTATGTCCTTCCCAAGGTTGAAATCTATCTTCTTGCTAAATTTCATTAAGATCCGATCAGCCGTTTAGTCGTGAAAAGGTAACAAACATACAAACAAACAAACATAGTGACTTTCGCATTTATAATATTAGTATGGATTACCTACGTTAGTTAGTGATCATTACCACTACGCTGACTCAGAGTTGGTACCGACGCCAGCAGTTCAAGCTACCCGAAACTGTCAACATTCCCAATCAACCGTGAGCCGTATTCTTTAACGATATGGTTGAAAACTAATAAAGTTTGACAGATTGTTTTAGCTTGATGTGCTTGTCTGTACATGTCACATGTCTTCGAATTTTTGGTTCTCGGATATGATGCATTTACATTAACGTTTCCTTACGATGTTTTTCTTCTAGGTTTTGAGAGCAGTGGTGATGAAATAATTCACAGAAAGTTAAGTTGGCCTTTTCCATAATTTTTAATATTTTGAAACATTTAGAGCATTTCGGTGAATAATGTCACTAACAATGATTTATTACGTCTCAAAATGAAGCAATACAAAATCTGCCGCAAGATTTATTTATTAACATAAAGGTTTCCAGAACAACTTAATTTAATTTTGTCGTGGCTTTAAAACGCGCCAACCTATGAAGAAAACGTTACATTACAGGTAGCAATGTTAAAGTAAATGTCAAAATGAACTTTACCGTTCGTGTTTAGAGAAGGATTATATTAACTGAGATACAGTTAGCGTCAAAAATAGAGGGTCGAACGGGCCGTTTATAATCATCAGAAAATTAAATTTTGATGTTAATTATGAATCTACATGATAAACGCATGTGTCGAAAAGACTGATGTATGAATATTATCAATTTTGATGGATGGAGTGGGAGAGGAAGGCCAAAGAAAAGATAGATATATTGTGTGAGGAATGATTGAGTCGAGTGTCGTGGGGCAACTTGGACAAGTCTTATTCCAGTAGTGGACTGCGAAAGGTTGTGTTAATTTGATTGTCATTGTTTTGATTCTGAAACATCCATTTTTTCTGATTATCTTATTTCAGTCATTTCGTCCCAATATTTTTAACACCGACAGTACAGCAAACCAACCTTTCCTATGTACTCGTGTCTATTGTTTCTTAAGCGATTGCTCAAGCACCTACCTTCATTGACTCGGTTCTCCGATCCTGCACGAATCGATTGAACCATGAATTGATTTAGACACCGATATGATAGTACAATCGAGTAGTGGCGCCTGCGCAGACGCCTGTAAAACATTACCATACAGGTTTTAGTTCGCATCTGATTGTTGAAATATGAGGTCGTGTTTGTTTGATGTGTTGAAAACGAGGAAAACACATACAAATATGATTTCCTCGTTATCAAACTGAAACCCAAAGCATGTATTAAGTTAAACCATTTATATACAAGCATTTTTGAAGTGAAAACTTCTTTAGCGGCAGTTTGGCGGTTTTGTGATGAGTAAAAATCGAAAATTCGTAAGACGAATTGACATTAGGTTACGAAGGAATTTGAAGTCTATGACATCTATAATTGTGTTTGGGTTTCCAAAACTGGATAATTATCTTATGAACAAACAAAACCTTTGGTTTCTCCAAAGAGGTTAAATTCGTAAGACGGATTGTAATAGTTGAAAAGAGTTAAATTTTTAATGTAATATAAATTGTCGTGTTTGTGTACGATAGCACAATAAATGAATATTGTATTTTACCACATAAATGATAGTACTTTTAGACTGATAATTAAAGCAATTCGTGCAAAATGATTCCCTAACCATTCCAAAATATCAAAAATGCACAACGTGAATATTCATGTTTTCACTTCTGCCGGCACTCCCGGAGTGCAACCCATTTTTTGTACGAAAACAGGTCTTAGGGGTATTTTCTTAAGTCTTAAGTTATAAAAGTAATAAAGTTGAAGACATTGGGCCTGTTTTAAAACGTAGATTTATATGAAGAAGAACGGGCAAAAAAAACCCATGGACATTCATTAAAATCTGGCTACTGTGTCTTGTAACAGAATTCACTTAAACTTATGGCATTTGGTTTTGCCTGTGTGATGCACTAGGTTCTAAAATGGTAATCCTCTTTGTTATGATTCATCAGTTAACAATAGCACATTAATTGGTGAGTTCCACAATGATGATAATTAATCCTAAATTACAGGGAAACACACTAGAGTTAAGAAATCCGAGAATAAAATGGAAAGAAACTTGAATATTGAAAACTTATTAAGTCTTGTATAAATTTAGGTATAACAGCCCACGCAGATAATGCTGTTTAGGTATATGCAGATAGAAGAATGGTTATAAATCAATATTGTATTGATTACCCGATTCCGGTTTTGTCAAACTTTTCTAAACTAATATTATACAAGGTGTTGTTTTGCAACCTCGTCAAATTCAAGGAGGTAACTATGCTAATGATTCTCGTCCCGAATCAATAATAAAATAGGTAGGTTTTTTTTTTCTTTTTTACGGAAGTCGTTAAGTGTGAACCACCCGTGTTTTAAAGAGGTATTCCACGAAGCACACCCAAACGAAGCACACCCAGACGAAGCACACCTAAAGTATTCCACTTAGCACACCCGTAGGTGGGCTTCAAATAGAAAATTTTAAATAATTAATTTCCTATTCCACGAAGCACACCTACGAATATCAGTCGCATAGTGCGGGGACTAAGAATTAAAAATGTCGATAGAAGAAAATATTTATTATTTAAAAGACTAATTTTTCTAACATCATTCAGTTTCATTATAATAATGTGACACAATATTTGTCATTTTTGTAATCTTACTATTTAAAATCACAGATTGTTTCATAATTGCAATAAAAACTTGGACAAATATCAAAAACATTGTGAATATTGTTTTACATATAGATCTATGTTAAAGTTTTCTTATAGCTACCTGTTTAGTAAATTTATAAAAATACTCTACTTTAACATAAAAAATCACAGATTGTTTCATAATTGCAATAAAAACTTGGCAAAATATCAAAAACATTGTAAATATAGTTTTCCATAGAGATGTTGAAGTTTTCTTATAGCTACCTGTTTTACGTCTTATCTATGGGATTAATATATGAACATTATGAAAATTACAAGTATTGTATCACATTATTATAATGAAACTGAAAGATGTTAGATATTTAAGTTAGTCCTTAAAATGTAACAAACTTACTTCTTCCTATAATTATTACAATAAAATAAAAATAACAGTATTTACATAAACTAACTAACTAAATATAAACTAAATTAAAAACAACAGGACTTTAAGGCGTCAAAATACCACATCGCTGTCATCTGGAAACGTACCCAGAAGACTGGCGGCATTGCCACGTTGAATGGCAATGCTAATTCTTTGCCCAAAGAAATAGCCAGCCCTCTGGTCTCGTGAAGTGTCAACCAGTCGACGAGATATTTCTTTAAAAAGAGAATGCGCGCTTGGGCCCCATGAGCCAAGCGTTTCGACCCCAAACGGCTCAAAACTGTAACTGCCATTAAGATTACACTTACAGTATTTGATTACAGTATTTACGCCGTTTGAGGCTCTCAGCAACCGTAGCAGCAGCTGCAGCACAGCCCGCCGTACTTGCAACATGAGATGGCGCAAGAGTATCGACGCAAGTTGCGTCCCACACCAAAGGCCTACCCACCTTCCAAGGCATCAGCGTCATACCATCTGGTCTCTTCCCATCGTCACGTACCAAACCGTTAGGTTCTAAAACCGCTGGTACGCCGGCGGTGACAAGAGCTCGATGAATAATGTCGTTGATGCTGGCGTGCCGTGCTATGCGACCTGCGCTCCTGTAGCAGGACAGGCCATGGTGCCCGAGATTGTCGACAACTTCACCGCAGTGACGACGATGTGGAGCAACACAAGGTGCGCCTAAACGAAGGCTTGTAGCGAGCCGAAATGACATATCATCCATCATGGTGCCTATGGTTGATGACGGAAGTGCCTGAAGCCATAAGCCTGACTCCCATTCCCCCACGGCCAGGAGACAGGCACGCTCCGCAGTATTAATTGACGTATTTAACAGATTGTGTCACATTATTATAATGAAACTGAATGATGTTAGAAAAATTAGTCTTTTAAATAATAAATATTTTCTTCTATCGACATTTTTAATTCTTAGTCCCCGCACTATGCGACTGATATTCGTAGGTGTGCTTCGTGGAATAGGAAATTAATTATTTAAAAATTTTATTTGAAGCCCACCTACAGGTGTGCTAAGTGGAATACTTTAGGTGTGCTTCGTCTGGGTGTGCTTCGTTTGGGTGTGCTTCGTGGAATACCTCGTTTTAAACACGGCCCGTCTGGTTCTTGCCCTATAACCTCGCTTAAACATATACAAACAATTTCAAACGTTTATTCGATAATTTCTTACTCCCTAAACCACGTTAAGGGGATTATTCTGAAATATTGTCAAACTTAAACAACCAAAAAAATCAGCGTTTATTAATAATTAACTTGGTACCGTAATTTTAATTGATTATTTATGTCTTTTGTGACCACCTCCTGAAATTTGACGAGGTTGCAAAACAGCACCTTGTAGTTGTACGTTTGTTTGTTACGATTTAACTCAAAAACTCCTCGACCGATTTGAAAAATTCTTTCACCATTAGAAAGCTTCATCTTTACCGAGTAACATAGGCTATATTATAACACAATTTTCGCAGACGAAGTCGCGGGCTAAGTGCTAGTTAGTTTATAATTTCGCGTTAAGATCGCCCATTTTCAGTAAAATGATGTCAGCATTGTATGTTGCAGACATCACAAGATCAACGATAAATTGAACTAAAGCAACAATTTCATTAATTGCGTTAAATAACTTTCAGAAGAGGATGGTTAATTGACGCCACTTATCGTTAAATCTAATCAATTTACATTAAAAGTGAGAAAATATTCCATCAACTAATTAACTGCATGATAGAATCGCTGAACATGAGATCATAAATATTTCTAAAAGTTTATCGAAACTTATGATCACATCAAAATCTCTATAGCATCTATTAATTTTTCTAACATAATGGATTCGTGATCATAATCTGCATATTTTATGTTTTTTTACAAATTAATGGCTACTGATATTGATGATTCAGACATATAGGTTATTAAAGCAGTTGAAGATGTTATGTGGCAAGAATTAAATAACTTAGCTGTTAGAGAATTGATACATTACAGTTCCAGTATAACATAGCCTCGATGTGTATAGTTTACACATACAATGAGAGATCCATAAAACTGGTTTTTGTACACACACAGTACAGTCAGCAACAGTATTATTTTATCATAGTTTGGCAAGTGGTCGTCACCCCCGTCTCATGACATGTCTAGTATTTTTTTGTACTTTAGAACCATCAGTTCTTTTGGTAACCAATTTTACTTCATTTTAGTAAAATGCTTTTTAAAAGACAGAATGTTAGTATAACACCTAGCAGAAGAAGCGGTTTTGAATCTGGGCGTATCGTACGTCCGAAACGAATTCCCGAGTAGTCTTTTGGGACAAGAACTTCGCATTAATTTAAAGTATTATTTCTTTTCTTAAAAATGTACACGGTGTAAATCACCTCATCACGACGTCGCCGTCAACCATGCATTCTATACATTCAGCTAAGTAACTTTACAAAAAGTTATTGCTGGGAAACGACTTTTTTTTGGGGGGTGTAAAATCATGTTTTGTGGTAGAACTATTGAGTTGTACCACAAAACATGATTTTACACGTTTACATGTTTTGAGTGCGTTACATTGGTAACGCACTCAAAACATTGTGCTGATGGACGAATTGAATAGAACGTGGGTCGTGGAGGTGTTTAAAGTAAAACTCTTACATTAAAAACTTGTATTTAAAAGAAATACTTGGAACTTTGACCCCTAATATCTCCGTAACTAGAAGGTTCCCAGGTATGGTGTAGAACATAAAAATGCAATCGCAATGACAGGGAGAACCAGTGCATGTCGGCTTCGTTAAGAGGTGTTTTACACCCTTTATACATAATCTTTCCTTTGCCATGGGAGGCAGAAACCTCAGAACGCCACCTGCCACGGTACTTACCTTTGACTCCTTTTGATCCTTTTACCTCGTCCAAGTCCACCTCTGGTTTTGGTATACTTGTGTCCGTTATCATTTAAAACCAAATGTGCATTACACTCACGAACTGCCATTTAGCTGTCATAGCACCGATAAGGTGTTTTATAATTCCAATTCTGACAGCCTGACAAGGTTGCGAAGTCTGACACTTGTTCTTAAGACTCGTAACATATCATAGCTGAACATAATAATAAGTTAGGATAACTATCGTGGTATCGACCTTACGGTAGCGGTATCGGTATCGTGTTTAATGTCGGATCAAATTTATTTTTACACGGTCTACAATCACTTCTGGGTACTTTTAAGATAATTGTGTGTTATTAAATTAACAATTTGTTGGTACCCCGTGCAGGTAGTAATGTTTTATTACAATGGCAATTATGTCATGTTCATTTTAGAACAGCCGTTGGGCATTATAAAAACAGGAACGTGGACTTCAATAGATTGAGAAGAATATACGTTATTTAGCTATGTTATGACTAATCATTTAATAACTGTCAATTTAAATGTGGAGACGAAACCACATTTAAACCAAGGCACGTGTGCGGTATTGTTTATCAATAGAGAACGAATATTTAATCGTTGCTTAACTACTAAAGTTAAGCAACGATTAAATATTCGTTCTCAAGTTCAAAGTAAAAACATACGAATATAAACACGCGCAGCATATGGCAGCCAATACCTTTATCTAGACAGTAATGCGTTTTTAATACTCATCATAAGTTTATTGTAAACAATTTGATAAAAACTGAACCTTGTCCGTCCATATATGGGGACAAGACGTGACATAAGGATCCGACTGTGAATAAAGACGGTACGACGAGACGATATGATATGATTATGCCTTTGGAATCGAAAAAGTCGACTTAAATGAGGTTGGTCACATATATTTGATATAATCTGCTAATTTGGGCATGTTCATTACAATACATGTGAAAGTTGAAAGCAGATGGAACTTCTTACCATTCGGCTTTTGACATAAATAAAACGAGGTATCTTTCGTACTATTTACTTGGACTAGAGGCACAGATGTTCGGAATGGGAGAGGGAGATCACGAGCTTCTTCCCATCCCGCAGCAGACGCACTGGGCGTCGGCAGAGGGCGGATAACGCCGTCCGTTGCCCCCCCGTCATACTGGAATCTGGATCCGAGAAGTCGGCGCGTTGTGTTCCACGCGCGCGTCTCATAGACGTAACGGGGCGAGTTCACCTCACTCCCCCCAGGGACGAGGCCCGCACAGGTCAAGCGGGCCGGGACTAGTCCGGGGCAGTGGAAGTCGCATTAGATCCCGCTGCCCCCCGACGCAAGTGTGCGAGGGAACACCGGTGTGGTTTTAGTCAGTACGAGTCTGACTGACCCCTTCGACCTGCCCAAGGCGGAGGACATCCATCAAGGATTTCCACACCGTCAAAAAAAAGAGGTACAGATGATGTGATTGCATCTCCAGATAGCTTCAAATCCTGGCATTATTGACTTGCCAATGCTATTCCCCAATTTTGACTTGAATTTTCCTAATTCTCATATTTCCAATTGTCTCTAAGTTCGAATCTATCACCCAGTAGCCAACAGAACTAGCTAACCTTTATTCATGGAAATGAAGACAGAATAATAATATAACAGCTATGTTCAAAGGTAAAGGTCACTATCGTCGGTCAGTAGGTGTGCAATGCGTGTTAACTTCCATTTCTCTCCATATACGGAGAGGTGACAACTGTGACACCGACCACACCCTGTGCCTCTGAAAGACAGTACTTTGTTTGTTTTCCCTTATGGGGTTAAGCTTTAAGACAAGCAGCGTGTTCGATGATAAACCTTTTCAAAGTTGAGATAAAGTTACTTTTTCTGCAGCGCTTGGTGTTATGTTGTGTCTTTGTATTTTACTTAAGCCAAACTAAGATCATAATGTTATTTGGTCAGTTATTGTCTTTGTTATGGTCGCTGTGAACGGGCTTTATGTGAAAAGTGAGGAACCGGGTGTTAAAGAAAACGGAGGACATCATAATTGCCAAACTTAAGTGGCAGTGGACAGGGCATATTGCTCGCAGAACGGATGGCCGATGGGGCCGAAAGGTTCTGGAATGGCGACCGCGAACCGGAAGACGATGCGTTGGAAAGCCTCCCACTAGGTGGACCGATGACCTGGTGAAGGTTGCGGGGATCCGCTGGATGAGAGTTGCACGGGACCGGTCAATGTGGCGATACATGGGGGAGGCCTATGTTCAGCAGTAGACGTCTTTCGGCTGAATTAAAGTTAAAATTATTCAAAACAACAGCTTCATTGAAGCTCTGAAGTTGAGTAAACATAAAAGCCCGACTCGTATACTCACATGATATTTATCATGATAGTAATTACTTATTACAACGGACAGTTGTAACAATTTTCATGTTAGCTAGATAAATTTACGCCAATTTCTAAAAATATTAGGTGTAAAGTAGTCAAAAATGAAAAATAGATTCTGCTGATACAATACTTAACATAACTCATACCTCAATTTTACTTGTTAGAGTAAATAACATTTATCTTCAGTGCATCAGCCAAAAGATATCTTAAGAAGTATAGATAATGCAACCGAATTTATTGTCTCAATGAGTAATGTTCTTCGAATACGAAATGTAAAATTTTTATTATTGTAAATTATTTCGTGGGTTTAATAAATTCTGGAAAGCTGAACTGGACTCGTTATTTTGTTTCACGAAAAACTTCGACGTGGGCGAGCACATACCTATTCGAAAAAAGTTAATAAGAAACTGCACGCCATCACAGTTATTCCTCCTTTACATCAGTCGAAATGATTCCGCTTTGGAATCGATGCCCGAAACAGAAATCCTAAATAAATAACTAAGCGTTCAGAATCGTTAAAAAGATTCCGTCTGTTTCTTGAGTTATCGTAAATTTCACGTACAATGTGGGAAAGTGACGTCCCTGTTTATTTTAAACCATTTCAAAATTGTTACTAGCTGGTTTGTTACTAAAACACAAAACAGAACACATCGCAAATAGAATAAAGAATACAAGATATAGTCAAATATTTACACAGCAAATGGCGCGTGAACGAAAATTTGTGCGTAACGTAAATAACAGCAGTTATTCTATTAGCGGCAATTCACACAAGTGTGATTATATAAGCACAAACAAAAATAAGCGTATCATAGCCGTCGAGGCCTCTCCCGAACCTCGCAAATAACATATTTTAGGCGTGAAGGACGGCAACAAGTGTACATTGAGAGCATTGTCGAGTGAACCATTGAAACGACATTTTAACATCTCACTAATCGTAACACCGACGACACGATCGTTCATAACTGATGACTAACGACACGTCCATGCAATACAAGTGTCCCATTACGCTGCATTAACAAATGCAGTAACATGATTCTTGTGACACAATGCTCCACGAACGTAAAAAATAAATTAAATATTCGATGAAGCGTTGAATTGTCAACATTGTGAGTTTGTAGGACCACCCTGCGCGGGCGTCGAACCTTAAACCTGCCCGATCAAATAAACTGTTCCCAGTCAGGCCAACGATTTACGTTCCATTCGCAATAGTAAAGGCTTGTGATTCTTGTGAAGCAATAGCCGACAACACAAGCCACAATGAAACGAGTGCACAACTAGAAACAGAAAACGGCGTACGCCTGTGCCCCGTGAATAAAACGTTTCGCCATTTTACAACGCTATAAACGTCCACATCCAAGCTTTACAACGACTTTAGGCGAACGATTAGAACTTTTTGAACTCACTTTTATTTGTCACAAACAATGTTTGACACGATCTGTTTTATTCCAAGGCTAAATTGCTGTCTCGATATTCCTTTCCTTGAGTTTTTGGTATTTATTGAGGCAAAAAATAGGCTTCGAACGTTCCCATGAAATGCACTGATCGAATCTCGAAACGGGTGAAGGCTCTTGGGTTTTTCGGCCTCCTTTTTCGTAGTACGCCTTTAATAAACATGAGCCGACCAAAATTTCTCGTAAAATGGTCGCCGCTATCAATGATGAAGCCATTTTAAGAAAATTGCACTTGTAACATTAACATCTACAAATACAAAAGCAGTTCCTAGGAATTTGAACTGTATTTTTTACTGCAAACAGCATCGCTTAGTAAAAAGTGCGTCACTTCGAAGTAACACGAGCTTTAATGCTAACTTTAGACTAGGTATCATCAAAATCCATTCAACAGTTTTTGCTTCGTAACAAGAAATTGAAAAGATCCGTTGTTTCCGTAATACGATTTCCGAGAACATTGCGAATTGTAGCACTCAAAGTAAGTAAATCGATTCCGCTAATTCTTAGAACAAAGTGGCCTGTTGTTTTTACGGAACTCTCTCAGGCTACCGTGCCTTCAGACCTTATAATTAACATTGCTGTTTTAATTAACATTAAACCAATCTGCTCAGGGATCATGAAAACCATCAGTTTTAAACAAGACTTTCAATTCAACATCTCTCTTTAATGAATTCAGGTTTAACCTCGCCGCGCCGATTGACTGAGCGATTAATTTATTTCAATTTAGTAATTTTCCAGTGTCGGCGATACCATAAATTACTTTAGCTGACAGATTCGAGGCTTGAGACATTTTTACGCTGAAACAAGCAAATTTAATTGAATGATTTAACATTGCATCTTACATTTAACTTTAATCAGATAAAACAAGAATATATCAGATATCGGACAGACTTTAATTCCACCTCTTTACAAAGAACTTAATCGTATTTTAATTATATGTCCCGAAAGCGTATGTTGTACCTACTTAGAAACCGCGAAGCCTTGAAATCGATCCAACCACATCATAGTATGCTAACCTACTTTATGATGCATACGAGTAAGAAGATATTATTTTCCTTTATCTCCGATCTGCGTTTATCACCTTTAAAACAAATAATGAAAGACTAGAATCCCTTGAAGGTAAACTCGGCCGTAGATGGAGAGTGACTTGATCACCTATGCAACACAAATCCAGACATGTCGTTAATGAGACATGTGTCAACACTGCCTTAAATCGATATATTAATTAGATTTGATTTTGCATATTTAATGGTCTACCAAATGGCTCACATTTAGAAGTAGAGCTTTCACTTCGCAACTTAGCATTAATCCCAAGACAGAGAACCGTGTTGCTGAGAATATATTCCATTGCATTTGAAATTCTATATTCCGATATCACCTTGAAATTGTCTGTGGTCAGTGTCAGTTTGTCCATCTAACATAAAGCTTGCGTTCTGTAGGCGATAGCCAACACAGGAGTCCGTGGGCGTGAGTGTCATGGTGTCACCCGCTGTATTCCGGCTATGGACACGAAAGCGAAAGTTGGTCAACACATTACTGAAGTATTCACAAAAGAAATTATATTTTAACATTTCCATGCATCTGACGGTGCAATCATTTATCATTTCGACATAGCAATGAAATACCGATAATTCAATTATTCACGTATTATGTATTGGAACTTGTTGCATTTATTGCTGAACTAAGTAGGTAATAAATTCCATTAACATCATTGATATTCTTTTTCTTTAATCGTATCACTAATCGAACCATATTTAGAAGACATTCAAATTTATAAGATTTATTAATTCAAAAACGTGTTCTCCTTATTAAGGTTTCTATAACGCTCAATAGAATCCGATAATAATAAATCAATTTAGATTTTCTATCTGACACACATTCATGAATAGGTTTTAGGGATAAATTATTACGATTTGATAGAACGAGGAGTCATCGAACTCTATAAATAGCTGTTACTGCTTCACAATGGGCACTATCTGATCTATTGAGGTCCAACTCTAAATCGTATTGACTGGTCTCTAACAGAAGGCCAATTCACGCCGTGAGCGGCTACAAAATAGATGGAGGTACTCACAGAATGGGCCCGTAATTGCTTTCAACATTTTATTGAAAATATTTCAATGATTTTTAGATTCACGGATTTTAATCACCAGCAGTTCATTTAACAGCTCCGAAAAGTTTCAAAATGGAGACAAACTAATCACAAAAAATCCTCAAATGACAGTAAAAAATACTTCCTTATGCCCAATTTCATGAATGCTACTGAAACCATTTCCTAAAAGCCATTATGGAACCTATTAATGTTTTACTTAGTTGGTAACAAACGGCTGCTTGCCTTAAGATACCGTTACTCTTCGTGACGAGATCTTAATTGAGCTTTTAGTGTTGACAAAGAATAATGTGAGACACGATTGCTGTCGAATCCGAGTCTCCGAGATAGCTGGCCTAGTTAGCAAATGGATGTCTCCGATATGTGATTGATAGACAAAAGTTATGTTTCGTTAATTGATACGTTTTACTGTTTAGTTGAGTAACAATACGGTTTAATTAAACTTTATGTAGTACATTGTATGAACACTGGAACGTATCTTGTTTTTTCAATGTCACATGTGAGGTAGTCTCCGTCTAAAATTGCATTTAAATGATTGACAAAGTGAAACAAATTGGTAGGTAAGGTAACGAATACAATACCAATGCTATTTAGCAGATCAATAATATTCATTGCGTTGTCGAGCAGACGAATTTTTCAAGCACATAGATCAATAATAGATTACGCATTTCTTTAGTTTTGGGATAAAAATTATGGTACGCAATAAGGGTGCAGATCATTGGGAAGCTAGCAGAAACGACGTAGTTCGTTAGGATAAAATATTACCTGTTTCTATCAAAAGGAACAATCAGAATCTCTGCAATCTCAATTTAATGTCGTTTGTAATAAACAGAGCTCGTTACTTCATATCTGACCGCAATGTTGTTATTATAAACATGCCTAAATGTTTATGCTGGAATTATCCCGTTTTACTAGATTCATGCACTGCTATGAAGGGTATCATCATTATACGATATAGCTAGCAAAAACCGAGAACCAAAAGAACCAAGTTCATGCAGCATATCGGCAAGACAAGACCTTAAAAAGCTTATCAGTTACCGAGTAAGAAGATTTTTTTTTTTTAAACCGGCCACGTGCGTGTCGTACTCACACGCACACAGGGTTCCATACGATCAAACAAAAAACATTTTTTTTTTTTTTTAATATTATTAAATTATTTTTTTATATGTAACAGCAAAACTAAGTTTGTTTTTCATAGTATGTTAATGCAAAACAAAGTTACTGCTGCAGTTTGATGAAAAAGTCCCATATCTCAAAAACTAAACATCATATCTTATTCAAACCAATTTTCGTTGAAAGTTTTTTTACGTTCTATAATACTAAATATTTTCAGAATTTTCATCCTCTTAATTTAGAAATTAGAGGGCTTGGATACACATTTTACCACTCTGGAAGTGTCTCTCGCGCAAAATATTCGCTTTAGAAAAAATTTATATTAGAAACCTCAATATCATTTTTGAAGACCTATTCATAGATACCCCACACGTATGGGTTTGATAAAAAAAAAAATTTTTGAGTTTCAGTTCTAAGTATGGGGAACCCCCAAAATTTATTGTTTTTTTTTTCTATTTTTGTGTGAAAATCTTAATGCGGTTCACAGAATACATCTACTTACCAAGTTTCAACAGTATAGTTCTTATAGTTTCGGAATAAAGTGGCTGTGACATACGGACGGACAGACAGACAGCCAGACAGACAGACATATATGACGAATCTATAAGGGTTCCGTTTTTTGCCATTCGGCTACGGAACCCTAACAAGCTTTTAAAAGTTGTGACGAGTGTGTCGTGCATAAAAAATAACTAGTCCGCCGATATTGGATTTATAATGGCGTCACTTAACTAAGCACGCATTGTCATCCAAACAAGACATGTGTGCAAATTTCAACTGTTTTAAAATTCAGTTGCCAGATTTGCCTTAACCACACAAATATCCATTTGTTTACATATTGCAAGTTTGCGTGTAAAAAAGCAGGGTCTGTCAGACCCAACTTTTTTACACGCTTAAGACGGAGGATGGAGGATGCAGGGTGTCGTGGCTCAGTTTGGGAGAGCTCTATGTCCAGCAGTGATCTATGACAAGCTGGGTTGATTGATTCATATTTGCAAGAAACACAAATGTGAATAAAAAAATAGGTAACCTTTCAGGGCAAGAGGCTATAATCCACATAGGACTGCCGATACAGAGTTTTTAAGAAAATTTTCCTTTTGTATTATGAGGGAAGCCATATGACGATATGGTGCGTCGGCGTTAGAACACACAGTCTAGTTGGTAGACTCTAAGGTTCAAAGTTCACAAACCAGTTATTATTGCCTGCAGGCAGAGTAACCAGTTCTCCCACCGATCTTCAACAAGTTGTCCAAAATCCATTGACTTTGCTGTTGTTCTCGTGTTGCAATAAAATAGTATTCAATTTCAAAGCGAAGCATCGTAACCGTGGAAACGCGATCATGGCGACGAAGTAAATTATTGTATGTAGTGCACGCTTTTTTAGTTTCAGCCTGCACTTTGAGTTTTTTTTTTTTTTTTAAATTACTTCTTAACAAAAATCTTTATCTAACTGACACGACAACGCAAAGCTTAAAAAGTCTATAAGCATGCAATTTGGTATAAGATTGTCTTATGTAACGACCGTGAATACAAAAGAAAGATTTTTGAAAATTCATCCCCATACGATAGAAGTACGTATTTTTTCCGAAGGGAAACTCCTCAAGTCCAAGGCTTGTCAAACCATGAATAAAAAATTAAATTAAAAATTTCAAAAACCCCCGACAAACAAAACCTCTAAAAAACCAAAAATAAAATTAATCCAAGCGTCGTAGCGTCGGGGGTCCGCTTTGTTTGGTGTATGTACTAAGCGGTCTACTTAGCGGTCCCCCGACGCTACGACGCTTGGATTAATTTTATTTTTGGTTTTTTAGAGGTTTTGTTTGTCGAGGGTTTTTTAAATTTTTAATTTAATTTTTATTTCATGCTTTTTAAACTTAAATTATTTTTTCCTAGCCTTGACTGGCCCACTCCTGGGCATAGGTCTCCTCCCATTCCTTCCACTTTTCTTGGTGTTGCGCCTCTTCTCGCTTATTAACGTAAACAAGGAATGATATGAATTAAAAAAAAAAAACGAGCTTTTAGAGGGGAGGGTGGTGTGCAGCCTACCCTCCTGGCGATGCCCATGGTGACAAGTGACAAGAATTCAAATTTACAATCAACTAGACCCGTAGAAGTTGTTTAAATCCCTTCATCAACTAGAAAAGAGGTGATGAGCTTCAAACGCCTGAGCAGATTTTCTCGAAACATAGCTAAGAACACTCTCGATTAAAATACCTTTCAAATGACACCAATTTTATCAAAATCGGTTCATCCGTTTGGGTGCTACGATGCCACAGACAGACACACAGATACACAGATACACACGTCAAACTTATAACACCCCTCTTTTTTGGTCGGGGGTTAAAAATGCATTCTGTTGTTCGAGTAAAAAATAAACCTCAGTCAGATTGCACAACTGCATGCCTTATCTCAGTGTTCTGGAAGGTAACATGAGCTCATGTGATAACATTCCACGAGCTAGCAGCAATAACTGCGAAGAAAACGCACAAACATGTTAATCACTGTTCTTTACGCGAAATTGATTACATACGGGTCTTAAAATACCAGACCTACTTACTAGACAAAGATTAGAAGCAAAATTAATACCTCCCATAGCTCTGTTCTAATTAGCACTCTTTAGAATTAGACTCAGGTAACAGATCTCTTAAAAAGGTTTCTCTACCTTTGAGCACATTACATTAAGTATCTACTGTAAGTAAATAAAGCTATAAAACCAAATAACAGCGAGCCAGACACCGTAATTCTGCAAGGAGTGTTCCCAAGTTATCATGAAACAATAAAATGTCAATAAACTTTAGCATGAAATCCATAAAAATATAATCGGGCAAGATGATAAAAAAACTCATAAAAAAAAGGACAACATTTACTGAGTGAGGGCTATGAACGTTAATCGGATTATTTAAGTAAGGAACTTGAAAGGTTTCTTGCAGGACAAATGGAAGGCGCGCTGCTAAAGACTCAGACTTGTTGACGCTTCAAAGAAACAGAACAGGTAAACCCAAAGAGTTCGTGCCAAAAATTTTCAGAAAAAAAGTATCTTTAGCGCTACTGGCTTACCAGTAATACGAAGTTCAAGTGTTGAAAGCTTCTATCAATACACACTATCTATTCCCAACAGCATCGCAACGACGCAAGCCAATAATTCTTAACTAGAACTATCGGCCAAATAACTCGGCAATGACGCAACGCTTCCCAATACGGTTTGTTTTCACTCGATACCCAAATAAGACTTGTTCTTAAATCTAATCGTAAGAATGCTTTCTATTTCATTGGAGTTTTCTACGAGACGATTCAGCCACATATGGAGTGGATCCGGTGGACGGTGGGATTGTGGGAAAAAGGAAGCTGAATTTAGACCGGACACCGGACGGAGGAAAGGCGGTCGTCAGCTGGTTAGCTGCACTGATGACAATTGACATGGCCACAATAGTAGTGAGAAACTAGATAGAGAAGTCTTAACAAGGATAAAATGGGAAGGAGAAACATATGATAAGGGAATGATAATTTTAGAATCGTCTAAAATGAACAACACAAACATAAGCTTCAATGGTTACGTTGTGTACAACATAACCATTGAAGCATATGTTCTTAAGATGTATCTACACGATGTCATTACCTGATAAATCAAATGAATTAATGTTACAGAACCAATCAATGTAAGAGCCAGAATCTGAAGTATGCACCATAACGAACATAATGACATACTGGTCATTGCTTATGAACTCAAATTTTAATTTCAATGACAATGCGAGTGAAAACAATAAGTATTCAAGATAAGAAATTAGTTTCGTGATGATATTGATTGATAGTTACAAATTAAGAATGTGATTTTAAGCAAGATTCATCTGTAATTTACACTTACGAACAAACGAACCATGAAATTGAAGAAATACGTATAATTGGATAAAAACACGATGCAACACCGTACGGCGGCGCGTATGGCGTAAACGTTTTAAGTAATAGCGGGGCGGGGGTATTACCGCTGTGCCATGGTTATAGCGGCGCGGACGCAGCGTTATCGCGTCAAGGTCACTCAGGTAAAGCTTTTGAACTTAGAATCAATTGAAAAGGAAGGAAAGCTCAAAATTAAACAATAATGATTTAAAAAATGTCGTTACATTTTTATACGGTCGGCGTTATTTTTTTATAAAACAAGTAAGTATTACGGTTGATACTTACCTTTATAATTCAATAAGCTAACGAAACAATTAACGCGTTAAACTCTGAACTAGTTTTATCGCGAATCTCAACTCATTCTTACTTGACCCGAGCGTACTGGGCGCCAATGGATATCTTACCATCTGACCCGCGGCCCGCTTGCTATGAATATTGATCGGGTCTGCATTAATATGGACGCCACGACCTTAATTATATCTGTTTACAGTATGCATGATCATGCACGTGGCCGCTCGACAACAGAATGGACAAACTCGGCTACTGTATTAGTGTTTCCTCTGAACAACCTTCTTAATACGACTTAGCGAGAATTCAATTATCGATTTTAATGTTGAGATTTTTCTTGACTGCATCAAGATGGCGGATTACCTTAAATGTTTGCACGATTCATGATCTTAATTCAACGCATTCGTAGCCCCTTTCAAAATGTCAACCTTAATGGATATTTAACATTCATAAAATCCACTTCAAAGTAATTAAAGCCGTTATTTAGCCTCACAAAACTGGCTGCACGTCTTGAATAAGTCTCAGATTACACGAAAACTTTCAAACCATTTTGTAACTGTCCTACCAGGCTTCCTAAGGGATTATGCGCTTAATTGCTACATAAATCCGAAAACCGTATACCATGATTGCAGGTAAATATAATAATTTACCTCGAGTAAAGCAAGTTCTCGACGGAGGCTGGTGCATGTGGAAGGCCAAATATTAGCGTGTGTGTCATAGCTAACGGAAAACATTTACTTAACGAGCCTTTTATAGGAACTGGTCGCTTCTCTTGGCCACTACGGAATGATAATCTCGATGATACAAAGTTTCTTGAGCGCGCAGGTATTGCAGATAGTGCGCTTTCATCGGCACGTTCCACTTCTGCTAAAAAGGAAGCCGTTAAAACAAGCACGAGTCGCAAATGATCGATGAACCTAAGAAACCTTTTAGTAATTTCCTGGTCCAGCCAATTACTCCACATTTACACTTCCTTGTTTGGACAAAAGTAACAGGCAGGACGTTCATTATTTACCCGTATCTTGACAATAGCGCCACTACTCCTGTATATAATAGAACAGGCTTTATTTATTGACAGCAATAATAACTGCCAACATTGTCTAACAAATTACTTTCAGCTGTAGGGGAAAAGGATATCAGTTTTTCCATCAGAGCTAAAATTGAATAACCTTATCATAGTTGCATCAGGATACGTTTCAGACTATAATGCGAGGGGTTCCAAAAAAGTAATTGAGTTTTCGCAACAAAAACATACAGGCAGGCAACACAATTCATCGGAATCGAGTATGATTCATCGAATGAATCGATTCGATTGATGTTATCGTATTCGTTTTTATAAAAAACAGTGTACACAAGGTTTGGGCCGTAAGCCCGTAATTGTGGACATGCAAACATGATTCGGCGCGGTCACTCGATAGGGATCGCTACAACCGGCTTCATTTTAGCGTCTTATCCGGTGTATGTTACACAACCACCAACCGTCATTACCATATTTAAAAGGCTTTGTTACTGAACAAACGTCCCTTTTTAACACTTTACTGATTTCAAAGATTCCCAAAATGTCATTAATTTTGGTTTATTTAAAGAAAGAGTTGAACGAATATCGTCAAGGAAGTAAGAGCCGTCAGGGACTAATAAAGGCGTGTTATGCAGAATTTTACTGGAGCATTGCACTGCAGCGGTGCGCACTGTAGGATAATTAAGGGTCGGTGACCCGGTGTAAAGCTCACAAAGGGAGTTAGTGCTAAAATTTAACCTCCCACTAAACACGAGTCCGGGAAATGTGCAATTCAATAGCTGTTAGTCAGGTTTATAGTAATGTAAATACTTAAATAGCCAATATTAACGATATTCAAACGTTCTCAGTTCGTAATCTTCAAGTGGGCCTTATTCTTATAGTGTTGCAACGTCTCAGACAATGTGTTAAGTTCGGTTTCTCAGTTATCTTTAGTATGTTTTATCTGGTCGACCTTCAATATGGAACAATGAATGCTTTGTTTCTCAATTCCTCTTTAACAATTTGTAACAATTTTTGTAAGGCTCATGCTTCTTACTGTTTGGGATCGAAAAAAGGTTGGCTTATTCAAATATGTGTTTTAAATTCAAAACAATGATCTACTGAAGCATTTATGGACATGTCGGTTTTTGTAAAAAGTAAATATATCCAAGAAGAAAACCAACTTTCATGCGACTCAGAAACGAACATAAACTGAATCGTATCAGTTGGCAATTTGTTTGAGTTTATTCCACACAATACCTCTCGTATATTATAGTACCTTTTAAGGCCTTTTCTCCCCAGCCTACATTTCTGAACGTTCCTCCATGTTCGGGTAGCTATGTGATGTCACATGGTAAACGCATCGGCATTCAAGTGTCAGCCGGGTATTGTCCAAAACAAGTCGGCCCTGTTCCCGGCTCGGTTTTTGTTCAGATACGTGAGACTCTACGGCGCGTCTTAACGAGCATCAAACCAGTTCCACATATCATCGCGTCATGCCAAATCTGGTAGTAAATACTTCGACACTCCGTTTGTTCTCGCGGTTTTTGCATCGCTATGAAAATAACAGTCGTTTGATGGACAGTTATACCACATGCACTGCACAAAATGGGCCCCAATATTAAAATTTTCCATTGAATCGTGTTGATCTCTTTTATTGCTATTATGTATAATTATGGACTTTCACTTGTCTGTTAATGTGACCGATGCTATAGTAATTGGTTCCGATCCGAACATGAAACTACAAAATTGGCAAAATTATTCTCATTAAATACCATAGGTGGTATACAAAAAAAAAAATATCATGCGAGGCTTTCGTTTCACGTTCATGGAACGTAACCCGCTAATTACCGAGTTCATCGGTCTCAAGTTACATCGAAACCGATTTGAGAAGACCATTAGACTATTTATCATCGTCGACTAATATTGTAAGACTTCTTGCTTCTTTTTGTTTCGTAACCACTCAAGCAGAAGTTGCATGATGATAATAAACAAATCTGTCTGGTGGTTAAATGAGACTAATAGTAGGAATTTGAAGTACTACCAAACATGTTCTTACTACTTATTTCCAATGCACATCGACTCTAAGTAGTGAAATACGGAAACAGGTGGATTATAATGAGATTTGAACTTCAATGGAAGTCAGAATTTAACTTCAAATAAACTAATCCGATTTGTTTTGAATTGAGCTGGCCTGACTAAAATTAGAAACAGAACAGAACAGAAAATTAGAAACAGAACACTTGGATAGCTGGTACTCGCAGATTAGAAACTCAAAGCAATTTACGACAGACAATCACAGCAGCTTTTTCCTCTCTCATGGCAAATGGCGGGTTGGACACCGCCTCACTCATTACACTTAGGCTTTTTAATATTATTTATGTAGAATATTGCAACGCAGACAGGTTTAATAGTTATTCAAGTGAAACAGGTTAAAACGGAAATCTAGGCACCGATTTAATGAATCGCATCCGTGCCTGTCGCAAGCTGCGATAGACAAGTAAACTTCTAAGGAGGATTAAAGTAAGCAGCCTCATTAATTGATAACTGGTGGGCCAACGAGCGTTTATCTGCGGCTGATTTAAAGGACTTCTTCCTGCCAATCTTCGATAATCAGTTTTCAATAAGACGGCAATTTGTATCAGTCCAATGTAACTGTAATAAAAGGTAGTATGTTATCTCGATGTGATTGGAATTAAGCTTGTTTATGTGGTAGAAGTTCTACAAGAATTTATTAATTTTATGCGTTACATGTTACCTGTGCCCACAATTCTTTAAACTTTCATTAGCTTTAATGCAACATATGGCCGCTTTTGCAATCATTCTCTTCACTGCCACGAAAATATACCTGCAAAGACGTCGAGAACTGGAGTCTAGGAATGATGTGACTACAAATTCTACTCAAACATTACTGCAACTTTTCTCTATTACGGTTTCTATGACAACTATTGCAAATGCAAAAGTTTGTGAGGATGTAGATGTCTGGGTGTATGAATGTTTGTTACTCTTTCACACAGAAACTACTGAATGGATGTAGATGAAATTTGGTATAGATAATAGTCTAAGAATAGAGGATTATACCGGTAGTACGATCCCGTGGGACAATTACCGAACAAAATGCGGGTGAAGCCGTGGGCATGAGCTAGCTCTAAATAAAACATTACCACTACGTTTATTAATAAGGTTTTTATACTCAGTTTATCTTCTACCGTTGAAGGCACACGCGCTTTTAGCTAGTTAAGCAAACGTTGTTCACCTCGTCGACGATACAGCACGCAATCTTTATCAAGAAGCTGTGCTTCGACCTTTGTCGGTTATTCGCTAGTAACTGTGCCGTGACTTCCAGCAATTAGTTCGAACAACGTAATCTAGATCTCCGTGTTATTGGTTTTGTGAAGCCTGCAATGTTTAAGAATTATTGATTAGAGATATTCACGGTGTGTTTTTCTTTGAACGAGGCTATTGCTACTTGGGACGGTGAAAACAGATACCTAGTATAACTAACTTTTACAATCAAATATCTTCAGCAGTAGGTATGTTTATGCTAATTTTTATCACTTGCAACTTCTATTTCTGCAAAAGCGAATACTCATGTTCATGGTCGCAGCTGGTTGTGTCTTCATCACATCTAAGTACTTTCGCGATGAAGTCTGGGATATGAAACCTATTTATATCTGTACAAGTGAATAGTCACACTACGTTTTGTTTTATGCTGCAAATGGCCAGTACTTATTTAGTGCGGTCAGTACCTACTGGGTGTTTTATTACAGTGACGTCATAAGCTAGAAATCGAACGCCCACCGACAATCTAGAGTGTTTTTTATCTATTTCGATAACATGAGTGGACACCACAGGTTTTAGTACTGTGTAAAATCCGATAAAGTACTCCATACTTAGGAAAGAAAACAGTTCAGTTTTAATCAATAACGGTTAAAACCTGTTTCGTACGTGTAAGGGTTATAAGTGGATTATTTAATACTTCGCCAATTTATTTTAATGAGTCTGTACCTGATACACTTACATTATTATTATTTCCAGGCCATATCATTGAACTTTGGGAAACAATTTTAATTTTTATTATAGGCGGCCTTTTTCCTTGTCCGAGTATGAAGAATGGTAGATCATAGAGTACAATCTGTTGTTTATATAAAAACGTAAACATGTGACGCGCTAGGGGTAAATTAACATGAGAATAGACGAAACAGCCGACAGGAAGTTTGTCGTAAAAAATAGAATCGACTGTTCTATTGTAAATAACTAAGTAGATCATCTGGTATTGTTTTTAACAGCTACTCGCGTAAAGTTGTCAACCACATAACCCGCGAAAAAAAAATGATTATGATCTTCATAATGGGTTTAATCACACCTATTCTTGTTGGATACTTGTATGTCCTGATTACACAGAGATATCATACCTCTTACCTGCATTCAAAACCTTTAAAGTATCTCATACACCTGATCAACCAAAAATGTCGGTAATCAATTCAACTCTTTCTTCAATCTCATCAACCAGTTCCATCGACAATCTTAAACGTCTAACACCGGATCATAAAAAAAGAACATTGGGATAATCAATGCTTCGTCCTTGTTTCACTTTACTCCCTTTGTAATTCCTGTGGCGAGGTTGCATTCTCTCCGTGGCGTGGCGCGCCGCGCGGCTTGCGCCTTGCCTCGCTAAGGTGCAAGGCAAGCTTCGCGGGCCTGCTAGTTGATCGCGACTTGAGACTTAACGCCAACGGAACGACCTACGTCTTTGTATTCTGAACTTACAAGTTAAATTATCAATTTATGACCTCTGTTGTTCACTGAACATTTTTTACGAACGAGTTTATGTACGTTTGTTTAAATATTAAATAAAATATAAACTTCCCGCGCAAAAGTTTTTGAAATGATCATAGGTTAGAATTTAAGTCTGAACAAGTTAGCTGTAAGTTAATTTTTGTTATGTTACAATAACAAATGGTCTTTCGTAAACAAAAACGTAGATGTACATACGAAGTAGTCACAACAAGAATATAGGACAAACGATACATAAATAAACATCGTATTATCAGTACCGATAAAATAACTGGACGTCTTACTAACCTGATGGCTCGGCGCAGTCGCTCATAATCCAAGCTGCATTTTAACCTCAAAAGACACCTTTATCACAGTCACGAAACGCGAAGGTCACGGTTATGCTATATTGCATAATATCACCAAGCCTTAACACCAGTAATTGAAGGGATTTACAAAAAACAATACACGACCGAGGATTACTGTTAATGCTGTTATCATAAACACGAATGCACAGTTCGATGCCCGTTTATAATTCAACAAACGACGCGAGTACCCATTCAAGACTCCATCAAATCGCATATTTGAAGAGTTGTCTAAATAAAACAAGCACCAGTGAGGACTCGATGTCATAAGTTTTATGCAGTTCACGAATAAACATGTCACAGCCGTGCACTGCACTCCGTCTGACACGACGAATATGGCGGATGAATTTGAACTACGCTTGCGCGGCGCGGAGCGAACGCCCGTTGTTCGCCGGGACCGGCAGGTACAAAAACATGAGCAGAAGTGCTGCCATCTAACATTTTTATGCTGAACTTCAGTGTATTAACCTTAGATGGCTTGGTGAAGTAGTTAAATGAATGTTTGCTAGATGGCGGTAAAGTATAGTATCAATAATATTGACTTTTTATTTAATTATTATTTATTGACCTACATTAGATAGGAATATAATTTTTACTTTGTAGGTTGTGAGTTTTTATTTCTCCTAAGTTTGTCTTACGATATTGAGACGTAGTTGTATAGTTATGTAGTAGTTCACTTTCTTTATTAAATTAGAAATAACACTTTTTCGAAAGTTACAAAATAAGAAAAATCAAATAATTTTATTACCCAGTAAAGAAGAGAACTTATATTTTATTTAAGGTAGGCACAATCAGCCTAGTGTTTGATCATAACCTCGAATCATCACTCACCTGATGTTAAATAAGCCATCAGGCCTTCCATGATGGTGCACGCTAGCCCCAGAAGACACTTATTTACCACCCACAGTACTAAAAACTTGAAAACACACTCAAAAGACAAACCCAGACTGGCTACTGTATTGATAGCCCTGCTGATACTCTCGTGATGAATTTCTGATCAGTGCCAAATAGCAAAATGACATTTGAATGAGAGATAGATTTTTGTAGCGACTGATGAATGATGCTGGCATGATGATATCATAACGTCATCTTCACGCCAATATTCCTATTGATTGGGATAGGTAGAGGTGTGATTTTTTTTGGTGCCAGTATAGAGAAGTAAACTGAGCGAACATATTACCACGAACCAGGCAGAACTTACTTTGCTTGACCTGAGGATCGAACCCAGCTCCAGCTATTTTCAACAGACTTCAAAAAAAGGAGGTTAGGTATGTATTAAGTATCTAGTATGTAGAGTTTGTTCCCGTTGAGTTACACCACTTTATGTTACACTGTTACCCATTGGGAAAAAATTACAGATTAGTAACACTTTACCTCAATGCCACGTTTTTTTTCCCGTTAATTAACCCACTGATTGTATGAGTGTACAATAGGCAATGTTGTAATTACTTTATCATTACTCATACTCTGAAAGTAGGTCTGAAGTTGCCTGAGGAGCGGGTTGAAAGTAATACTTTTCTTCCTTAGGGAGAATCGCTTTCAACTGACAGATGCCAAATTATAAAAAAAAAAACTAGTTCTATTTTCACATTTTTATTGAACCATGTTCCAACTTTCTATGCAGCCACGATGTAAAATTGAAATAGTTAAGTATTGATTAAAGAATCTATATTTTTTTAATAACTTTATTATTTAAATTTAGTTTAAACAATTGCTTTAAAATAACATAGATTTGGGCAAAATATTTACCATTTTTTCAATGATGAAAATGAAAAATTATGGCTGAATAGCTGGCTGGCCACAGAAAAAAAAACAAAATAGGCGGGAAAAGTTGTTGATTTATGTAAAATAAAATTGACCAATGTTTTCTTAAGTAATTCATGTTTTTATTTTTACTTTCCTTGTATTCGTAATGAAAAGCACAGTGTTTACCTCGGGTTAAAGACTTATTTAGTCCCTCGTACTATTGGCGCCCTCACTTCGTTCGTGCGTCAAACCCCGTCTCGGGTCTAAATAAGTTACTTTCACCCCTAGGGTAACAATGTACTATTGCTACCAGGAGAATTTGGATGCAAGAGCGAGCGAAGCGACTTGTCCGACCTGTCCGAGTCGGGGTGCCCCAAGTCCAGAGACTAGGGGCACCCCGACTCGGACAGGTTAAGTTCGAAGACCCTAACCCCGACATCCCCTACGTGTTAGGTTACTGTAAACCCTGCAGACAGAAATAGGAGCTACGTCGACTTCGCTTTTTAGGCGAATATAAATTGTTCACCACTGCAACACCCATCAACGGGGTCCACGGGAACAGTTAGGTGTTATTTAATCAGAAAAAAACTTAGCATTGACTTAGTGTTATTAACCGGTAATCGCTAAATCGGTATTTTTTTCCCAATGGGTAAAAGTGTAACACAACATGGTGTGACTGAACGGGAACCAACGGCATGTAAGTAAGGTACACCGATTTATCTGTGGTTACTGGTCCGATTTAAGGGATAATTAAAAAAAAAAATCTTTCAACATTTTCATAGATTGTCTTTTCATCTGTAACTCTGAACTGATGCGATTCGGTTATACTCGCAGCCAGCGACCTCAAAATGATAAACGCAGATGATGATAATCTGATTGCAATATTTTAAAACAAAAACAACACAAAATCAGTACAATAAAATTCTTTATTTAAATTATTTACATCTCACGGAATACACATTTATCATAATAGACACCATACCAAAAACAATAATTATAAACCATAGACATTATAGATTTATTTTCTCCTAGTCCTGTGCCTAAGGGCCAGGACAGCTAGGCTGTGGAAACCTAGGTAGAGGCCGAAGAGGGCCAGGACATCTGTCCATAGGTTGGTGCTGTCGAAGTCATAGGTGGTCAGGACTTCTTGACCGGTGCTGATGCAGGGCATTCCTATTTCATCGGAGATGCAAGCTGTAACAAGAGAAGGGGTGATGATGAATTGTTCTGTTTGTTCTGTAAGGTGATTCTGAACATAATCAAAGATGTTTTGCAAAGTTTGTTTAAGTAGGGTAGAGAATCCGATACTTTTTTGGAGGCCTTGTGGCTGGATAAGAACAGTAGCAAGTAATCCAAGTGGAATAAGTGAAAGAGATTTACAGAATACCTTTTTGCCTGCCTACACAATTTTTCTATTTTTATCATAACTAAGATTGTTTACATAAGTTTCCCTTAAACCAATCTTTCTTTTTCGTGAGCTTCGAGCCCGACTGGCTGGTGTCAGAATTTTTATGCCGCCCATGGGCCTCTGATTTGGCTTTACATGCCGTCGAGAAATATCTCTCAGACACGCTGGATTGATTTCCTCACGATATTTTCCTTCACCGAAGCAATTGCCGATTTAAAAATCTTTCAACATCAATCGAAGACTTGAAGACTACTCGACTCCCGGGTCGACGACCTCAATTTGTCAAAAACCCAGATAACAAAGGTGCCATGCACCATGTTTAACAACAACTTTAATTATGGGCTTAACACATTTCAAAATGCAACGGAGATGCTTCTTTTAAATAAATACATAATTGTTGTAACTTTTTGCCCCATTTACCTGGTAGACCCTTTTTGTTGGGAATATCCCGGGCGCGGCGCGCCATTATATTCTACCTGTGCTTAGAAAAAAGTAAAACAGATGGTCTATTGCAGGAAGTGACATTAAAAAATGAGGGTTCATTGATTTTAAATGAGTTATTTAGTGGATTAAGAGCGAAATGGGTACATTTTTTTGTATGGTATCCATCTTATAACCTGTTTGAATTTCTTCTCGGCTACGAAACGGTATGGTACTACAAAACGGAAAAAAAACATCGTGATGAAGTCGACATGTACTAGAATTAAAAGTCGAAGACATGGCCTGTGTCCCAGTATATGTATTGGCGCATTTTAACTGGAGTTATCTTCACACAAATATCTTTCAAGCTAAATGCACATAGTAAAAAATATGACGATATAGGTATTCGATATCCATACTAATATTATAAATGCGAATGTCACTCTGTTTGTTTGTTTGTTTGTATGTTTGTTTGTTACCTTTTCACGACTAAACGGCTGATCGGATCTTAATGAAATTTGGCAAGAAGATAGATTTCAACCTGGGGAAGGACATAGGCTATATATCATCACGCTACAACCAATAGGAGCGGAGCAGCAATGAAAAATGTTTCGAAAATGGGGAAAAATGTGGCGCAGACGAAGTTGCGCGGGACAGCTAGTATTATTATATTTATTTCCAAAATGCTTAATATATACAGGGTGTAACGGAAAGGGTATATACATCCTTAAGGGTGTGCTACAGACCATCAAACTGAACATGTTTCTCATCATAAAAAAAAAATTGCTGCAAAAAAAAAATATCAGCTGCCTATACATTTGGGTCGAATAGGTATTGCAATTTTCTATGGGGCAGCAGATATTTTTTTTGCTGCAAAAATTTTTCATGATGAGAAACCTGTTCAGTTTGATGGTCTGTAGCACACCCTTAAGGATGTATATACCCTTTCCGTTACACCCTGTATAATAACAGTTGATTTTTACACACAACGCAAACCTCTCAGGGTTTATCTGTGTGTGTTAATTGCGTAGCCCATTGTGCGAGTACTATGTACTAGAAAGCTATAATTTACTGGAAACCTACGTCTTTCACTGACTAATGTGGCCTGGCGGTTAAGAGTTTTTCATGCTCATTCTGATGGTGGTGCGTGTGTCGGGAAATTTAGTTCCCTTCAAAATGGATGAGTTGAATAATGGCTGATCCATGCGTCATACTCGTGAACGGGCGCTGTCAGTTGTGCCTGGTCATCTCTTAGTTGCCACGGCTTATTTCGAACTAATTATTTTATTTTTGAATTGTTTTTTTTTGTTTTTACTATGGAAACTTTTAACGTGCACGTCTTGCTACATCGGTCTCATATAATGTACCATCTCAACATGAATGATGTAACCAAGGTTTTTGGAACAAGATTCTGATTTAAAATAGTGTCCATAGTTTCTTGCCCATTCTTCTCCATAGAGATTTACGCTTTGGAATGGGCAACTACAGTACTTTCACAGTTAATATGTCTTGTAATTAGGACTGTAACTTCATTTTTATTATTGTTCGACTATTCAAAAGTGCCTGTAACTGGCCTACTTGAAATAAATGATTTTGATTTGACTAAGCGATTTTTACTCACTACCTACGCCTTACGTACGACGACCAATCAAGCTAAACAAAACCAGTTCAAGCTGATCTCTCACTGTATTGTAAATCTATAAAAAGCGAGGCAAAGTTATACTGGAAATAGGTATATTAGCTTGATATGTCGCCATGTGTCAGCATATTCATTACCATCATCATCATCTACCTTGCCTTTTCCCAAACTATCTTGGGGTCGGCTTTCAGTCTAACCGGATGCAGGTGAGTACCAGTATTTTACATCAAGCGACTACCTATCTTACCTCCACAACCCAGTAACTGGGTAATACGATACCCCTTGCAAAGACTGGATGTCAGACTTTTGGCTTCTGACTACTCGTAACGACTGTCAAAGATCTACAAATGGCAGCCGTGACCAAAGTCTAAACGTACCTTCGGAGGCACGGAGGAAACTCGCTATGTAATCATGGACACCCATCCACGGACCAACATCGGCAAGCACGGCTTAACCTCAAAGATCGACACGTGCAGCTGTTATAATTTAGCCACGAGCTCCTCATCATATTCATTACCTACCATCCTAATATAAGTACCTAATTCACCACCCACTAGCCCTATCTATTATAAAGATTCTTCGAACCTACGCTCGTATGTAGGACTATTAATAAGTCCACTAATTATAAATCTACAAAGCATTGTCAGAATAACATCTATCTAAATAATTATTGATCTACTGCCAAATGTCTTGAGGGCTAGCTAAAAATATCAACGTATGTTTCCTTTTACCTGCACTATGACGTACGGTCAACTGCACGTCATTGGTGAGAGGTGTTACACTACACGCATGTTCAGGTGGAAAGAGATGGCGCTAGACGACCTGTATAGCTCCGTCTCGTTCTCACACTGCAATTAAAACTGCTTTAATGACGTCACGGTAACCCCCAGTTCGGCACCTTATTTTCGGCTGTATTTGTTGACAAAAAAGCCGTTTCGAAGCAGTTTCTGCATAGATTCGGCTTCGATCGACAAATTCCGTTCGACAAATTTGCCATCGCAGTGTTATGTTCGGCATTCGGTTTGACTCGGGAAAATTCGACATAAAAGCGCTGTCAATGTCAGATTATTACTCTGGACGTGCAGTTGACTGTAGTCAACCGAAAACTGTTACGTCACACACAAAGATGAATGGCATGAAGGATCGCTGCGCACGTGACTCGATCCATGTTGGTTTCCAGCGTATGTCACAGATGGCGACACTGTGGCGATATTTCTATTAGTCACGCTGCTTGTGACATCAATTCATATGCATATGATGTAAACATCACGTCTTAATTCCCGAAGGGTTAGGCAAAGGTGTACTTAATATAGTACACCCACATTTTGACAGTTATGAGTGTCCCAGGGAATAGATGGCGAGCTTATAGCCATAAACCGGGCACAAATTCAAACTCCGTAGCTGTAACTGAGAAGTTCCTCACGCAAAAACCCAATCACAATTTGCCCGACCTGACAATCAAACCCAAGTCTTCAAGTGCAGCAGTTGCAATCACGACTATATTCGACCAACGAGGTGTTAATTTAGGAAGGCCCAATATGTGTGATACTCCTTTTGGGAGTACAGGGTGTCCAGCCTGTTTACGGTAATGCTAGGCGGCAACTAAACGAATTTCCAATTAAAACCGCACTGTAGAATTTTTAAACTTGAAATTCCTAAAGTGCAATATATTTTTCTTAAAACGTTGCCCCTTGGAATGTCTCGTGTATCGTTGGTGCGTTTACAAACATTTAAAACTCATATAAACAAGCAGCCAGACCCGGAACTATCTGTAACTATCTGTAGGCCATACAGATATTTGTTCCGTGCGGGGATCGAACCCGCGACACGTAGCGCAGCAGTCGATCGCTCAGCCACTGCGCCAACCGTATACCGCCGACCAACATATTATAAGACCTTTAAGTGAAACCGAAGACGGGAATGAGATGTCTCTAGTGGAATACCATTGAAGCGGCGATGGTGTTCTATTCTCCGAGACCGGAGGAGGGGATTCGTTCACACTAGGTTTACGCCCCATTCCAAAACAGGAAATTAGTTGTCACTCTCTAAGAATTACTTGAACTGTTCAGGGCCATCTTTCATGCTGGGCACTCTGGGCAAGTTTGCGAAACAATTAAAGGGGGCCCCAAGTTCCAGTAAGTTTCACAGCTAGGGGGCTCTCAGGCTGTTCGCTTCGGTTGGGTCAAATTCGCTCGCTCTTGCATCATACAATGCCCCATTAATCTAAAGTGCCTCAGGCTTCCAATTGTTTAAAGACGTCCCTGGTCATACCTGTCATATAAAAACCGGCCAAGTGCAAGTAGGACTCGCGCACGAACGGTTCCGTACCATAATTTATAAAAACAAGCAAAAAAAAAAAAAACACTTTTCTGTATGGGAGGTTCTTCTCCATAGGAAACGACCAACCCGAACCGAGCACCTTTTTTGTCGTCGTTTTACAAGTGCCCATGTAGGCCTTTGTGAAATAAAAATATTTTGATTTTTAGAGCCCCTTTAAATATTTATTTTATTCGGTTTTTAGTATTTGTTGTTATAGCATCAACAGAAATACATAATCTGTAGAAATTTCAACTGGCTACCTATCACGGTTCATGAGATACAGCCTGGCGACAGACGGACGGACGGACGGACGCACGGATGGACAGCGAAATCTCAGTAATAGGGTCCCGTTTGACCCTTTGGGTACGCTGAACCCTAAAAAGGATGCAGGGATGACTTAAAAAAGCTGAAACCGATTGGGCCCGGGTTTACCATTATTAGAACTTGCAGGTTTTTATTCGTTTGTTGCTTACTTAGAGACATATACTGTATGTAGGTATATCTCATATGTATTTTTCAAAAAAACCATTAAAAGTAAATCAATGATAAGGCTAAATCAATGCCCTGCCCCAATCCATAAGATATCATAACTACCGAGAATTAAAGTAGGTAGTCAATAAAGCTTCGAGCTACCTACTTCAATGTAAGTCGGTAGGACTGCCCACATTTATACAAGGTGTTGTTTTGCATCCTCGTCAAAATTCAGGATGTTGTCACAAAAGACATAAATAATGAGTTAAAATTACGGTACCTAGTTAATTATTATTAAACGCTGATTTTTTTGGATGTTTATGTTTGTCAGTATTTCAGAATAACCCCCTTAACGTGGTTTAGGGAATAAGAAATTATTGAATAAATGTTTGAGATTGTTTGTATGTGTGGAAGCGCGGTTATAGGGTGAGATTCAGACGGGCCGCGTTTAAAACACGGGTGTTTTACACTTACGTTGTTTACTTTCCGCAAATAAGAATAAAAATAGAAATTACTTACCCATTTTATTATTGATTCGGGACCAGAATCATTAGCATAGTTACCTACTTGAATTTGACGAGGTTGCAAAACAACACCTTGTATATGTGACGCACTTACCTTTGCTAAACCACGTTTATTGGTTTCGATATGCAACTAATAAACGTGGTTTCCAAAGTTTAATAGCGAGCTATTACTGCACACCATCGGAAGGTATGATAAAATATATTGCATAACATTTGTTAAGTTTTGCTGTCTACTTCTAAAATGTGGATAGAGTGTATTAGCCTAAACTTCAAGGTTATTAACATTTGTGTTTGATTTTTCTGCCATTCTTTAATTTAATTGATTGACATTTTGTATTTGATTTTTCTGCCATTTTTCAATTTAATCGACATTTGATAATTTTGCATGCCGTAAGGTCATTTTGATGAGCGTCCCGATACCTACATTTGGTATCGGGACGCTCATCAAAATTATTGGCAAACTAGCTGATGCCCGCGGCGTCGCCCGCGTGGAGTTCGATAATTGTCCCACGGGAACATATTATCGGGATAAAATAGTAGATTATGCACCAAGGGGATAAAGTAGTGTCTTATGTAGCGGGCGCCGTATTGAATCCCGAGCAAAACGAAGGATTCTAGCGTTAACTCCAGAGCGGAGCGAGGGAGTTAAGACAAGAATCCTGAGTGCAGCGTGGGAATCAAGGTCGCCCAAGACGAAGGCGCCTTTATCCCCGAGGTGAATACTCTACTTTTCACACCATCTACGAGAGAATAAAAGCAGTAGTACTAGAATCAAGTACTCCGGAGTCAAATCACTATCGTCACTCAACATTTTTGTGAGAATTTGCAATATTTTAAGTAATTTGTTGTATAACAATGAACAAAGCAAAGCAATTTCCAGTACTCGCGCCTCTTTTTAATTTCTGTGCTATTTATCTTTTAATTATATTCTATCTCGTGGTGGCCAGTTCGATTTTCGAACAATTAATTTTTTTTTGCAGATCATAAATGGTGACGTGACATTGGCTGAATGCACAAACCGTGCGAAGCCAAAGTGGAAGAAAAAAAAATGGTGAATGCTTGAATATTTGTATGCGATTTATGTTCCAAATTCAAATTACATTATTGACCAGCGGGTCATAATGAAATTCAGTACAATATTATTGCCCTGCTAGACCTCAGGTCGTTAATGACTTACTTTAGGTTAGGTTTGCATGACATATAATTTGACATTATCGAGCAGGTAGTGTGAAAAGTATCTTATGTGTTAATCCAGGTTATAAACTATGCGTGTACCAAATTTCATCCAAATCCATTCAGTAGTTTTTGCGTGAAAGAGTAACAAACATCCATCCATCTATCCATCCTCACAAACTTTCGCATTTATAATATTAGTAGGATAAACGATTTCTATTTCAAGGAATTAACTAACATGTGGATAATATCTCCTTCACCTCCATGTAAAATCCAGGAGTATTTTTTAAGTTCCGAATACAGCTGTTAAATAAGATAGAGATATAATTACACCTATGGTATGGCTATGCGATCTATCGTAAGCACTCCCAAAAAAATATAAGTATCAAGAAAAGCAACATCTCGTTTTTAGTACGCAAAAATTAGATGCAAGCAATGCAACAAAATCTAGAGAGGGTTACATAATAATCACTAATCATTCAAATTCTAAAATCGGTTTTATTTTTGTAGAAATAAAACTCATACCTGCCTGTTACACAACTTGTAAAATAAAACTCGAAAACTTACTTATATTCTGGACTCCATCCCACTGCAGTATGCTCATGGCTTCGTTCGAATACATCAACCATGATAAATGTCTGATCCAAGACACATATTTTGGCATTGAACTGAAAATAAACGTTAAAACAGGTCAATAAAATATGATTCATTTTATTACCGTGTTCAAAATCCAGTTATACACCAATGTGCTTATTAAAGACACACAAATTTTAAGATTTGTTAAATATTATATCTAGGCTTTTATGAGGTATCTCGCTAGCCTATAAAAAAACTTCTTTTATCTATCAAAGTAGTGAATAATGTCAAAATCATGGCATTACAGCATCTAAGATAATCTACAGTTTTAACGATGAAAAATTCTATGTGGGGGTGGATTCAGAATGCTGTACAGCATTCGTAGCATGACCACATTGACCACTGTAGAAACGTGTTTTGTCTACGGAAGAATCGACATAATGACAGATAGAGAATGACAATGTGTCAGTTTGTCGATCCTTCCGTCGACATAGCCCGTTTCTATGGCGATCATGCTACCCGTGCTGAATACGTGGTAAGCATTTTTGCATCGGTGCCCCTCGATCCTGTAGTTTACTTAATCAAATGCCTATTTCAAGTCGTTTGTAAATTAAATGATTATTACCTATCATTGGATTCGCCTTGTTCTTGAACTTTTTGACATCCTTAACGATGATAGGATACATGGTGGTATATCGTACATTGAAATAAATGTTCAAATAAAATTAAAAAGCTGAATAAACGATTCACAGTTTGACCCATAAACGTCTATAAATGTTGATGTCATTGTTTACTGATAAGGTCACTATTAATAATCTAATTAATAGTCGACACCGTGAAATAAATAGATTAATAAATGATTATCATCTTTTTTGTGTGAACAATTTAACTATTTTGAAGATTTTCCAGCATAAAAAGATAGTAACCGAAACATATGTCGTGACAAAGAAATAACAGCTATAAAGTCAGTAGTTAATGTGAATTCTTTACCTTAACTTAATGAAGAGACCCGAAGTCATCATGAGAGCGTAGTCAAAGGGCACGAGGTAGGCAATGGCTACCGGCATTGAACCAAATGCACACGAGAAGAACGAACCTGAGAAAACAAAGGCAAATAATGAATAAAATGAAGATTTCGAAACAGAAGCACAAACACACATCAAAACATAAATTAAAACATACACACATGACATATGATCAATCATCAAAATAGTTCAAAATGTGCACGATAAACATTTCGACACAATTTTCAGCGTAGTGAATAGTGATGGATTGTTTTCGTGATGAGAACGATACAAAGCCACGTAGAGCAAGTGAAGTCCCAGAGAAACATGATCCAGTAGGAGACATTATTGTGATTATGCCAAAGGCATCAGTAGTGATTACAAACATATGCCTACTATTGTAATGAACTGCAATCACCGTTGCTAATGCACAAAAATTTTGATTATTTAACAAAGGGAACGATCAACATATTCGGCCTGTTAAGAAAACGTGAAATGACTTACCACAGGCAATAGCTACATTAAGCACCAGTATAGCCAAGAAAACTGTGAAGCTGAACGCGTACAAGGAACCACGTAGTCCTGCGATCCAGTACACCACCAGAGTGAAGAGTGTTGGCTCTACCAGCAAGCCTGGAAGCTGGAACCAAAAATGTAAGAGATATCAGAGGTATTCAGGAATTTAAAGACAACGATTTATCTAAAACCAATGCAAAATCAGTAACTGCTCGAAAACGTATGTTGCCCTAATCTGCGTGTGTTGCTAAGCAGTATTTTACAAGCACGTGGGTTTCCTTAACTAAAAGACATATGACAGAAGGTCCAGTAACTTCTATTAAAACATAATACTAATCTAGGTTATTATAGCTAGTGAAAGAAAAACAATTCTTCAAACCGTTAGGGCACGATCGGATCTTTCAGGGCAGATTTTTTCAGGTCAGATATTTTTATACGAGAAATAACCTTCATTTTTGAAACGATGGATTAAGACCGTTTACGCCTGACGACATTTCATACAAACTTTCAAGTCCTTAATTTCCGAAATAACTGAACCGATTTCAATGAAACTTCATACGCATAACCAGGATACATAGGTGTAAAAAGTTACTAAACTCATTTTCGAAAAATAGTGTTATAGCTAAATTAGACCGATTAAATAATTATTTAATTATCTTGTTTTTTAAAAGACATTTCGTAAATGTTTTTAGTAACTTTTTAGACCTACTATGTATACTGCTTATGCGTATTAAGTTTAATTAAAATGGGTTCAGTCATTTCGGAAAATAAGGACTTGAAAGTTTGCATGAAATGCCGAAATGACTAAACGGTCTTAAGAGGGGACTCTACACCCGATTAATTTGAAGAATAGGTATTTGAAGAAACTATTGCCGTTGCGCTGCTCACAACCAAACCCCCGTAAAGTGGGATAGGGACAACAGCAACTCAGGCTGATTTTACCTACAAAAATCTTGACCAAAAGACGTTTTGTATTCCGCTGTTTACTTCTCTAAAACTAAACTGATTTATATAATTCTTATATCAAAATTTAGAGCAAAAGTATATCTATGCTTTTATTATTTTCTTTTTTGTTATAAAAATATCTAATTTGTCTAATAGTCGTCTGAAAATGGCGGTAAAAACGGGTTTTTTTTCGGGTTTTTGGATTGTCATATTTTTTTTAGTGATTATGTTTTGAAAAAAAAAAACGAAAGGATAGGGGCATGTATTAATAAGACCTAGATTTTTTGGAAAAAAAATCATTGCTCTAGACGCATTATCCACGAAGAAAACAGCGGAATACGTTTGTATGGAGAAAGGCCCACTAGAGTCCCCTCTTAAAGCGAGCAATGAAAGAAAAAGGAGCGTAACGAACTTATGAGAATGGAAGAAAAAACCGTGTTGCGCCAACCACAAGTAACATGGAACAAGGGTACTATGGGTAGGAAGATGAATAACTTTAATTTTTTTACAGATTTTAAATAATAAACAGTCGTAATATGTCATTTTTACTCCACGGAGGAGTTATCCTCACAGAGTTGGACTTTTGTATTTATACTTTCCGTTGTTACAAGTTTTTAATATATTGGTCATATTCAAATGTTTTGACACACAACTACAAGCCGAAAGTCAGCTGTTTTTAAAAACCGGTAGGAACCCGTATGTATCATTGTTATTTATGTTGTTTTTTTTGTAAATAAAACGGCAATATGTATTCTGATGCCCTTTAGTGTGACAATAACTATTTATATGCTAATATAACAAATTAAATGAGAGCACTATAAGTAGGTAGGAACATAAGCAAACACGTGGCACTAAGTTCCCAACGAACCACACCTAACTAAATACTTGTTTGCAAAAAGATTGCACAACTTTAAATAATAAAAACGAGTTGAACTGTTCGAAAAAACCGACAGGCATTTACAATCATCATCTGCTCGTGGCTAAATAATAACAGCCGCACGGGTAGATCTTTAAGGTTAAGCTGTGCTTGCCGAGGTTGGTCCGTGGATGGGTGACCATAATTACATACCGAGTTTCCTCCGAGCTTCGGAAAGCAAGTTAAGCCGTTGGTCCCGGCTGTCATTTGTAGATCTTTGACAGTCGTTACGAGTAGTCAGAAGCCAAAAGTCTGACATTCAGTCTTACTAAGGGGTATCGTATTACCCAGTTACTGGGTTGTGGAGGTCAGATAGGCAGTCGCTTATGTTAAATACTAGTACTCAGCTGTATCCGGTTAGACTAAAAGCCGACCCAAGATAGTTTGGGAAAAGGCTAGGCAGATGATGATGATCTGCCCAGCATTTTCCCAGCTACAACTATCAGCGGGTTTAATTGATATTCTCGAGACGGAACGGTTTTTTTCCTTGCCTACCAAAATTGGATTGGAAAGATTCATAACGAAATGTTTAAAGATACTAATATCTCTCTTTTGCGTATCCTGGCTGAAAAAGATTTTTAGCCCCGGTTGTAAGCAAGACATTTGACCCTGGCTTTTGATTTTTACGTAGCTACTACACAAGACTACAGACAAGATCTGAGTGGTTTTTTGGGGAAAAAGACTTACTCTAATCGAACAATCGTTAAAGAAACTCTTTGACTATGGTCATCATTTGTAATTTCCACTTACCAGAGCAACCATCCTTGCAGTATAATAAATGGGCGCTGTATACAATCCTGCTTTCAGCTCTCTATTCAGCAACGGGAATTCTTCAGGGAACATGTGCAAGACTGAGTACATAGGACTGAAGGTATTCTCTGCGATGATGATGAATAGGGCACCTTGGACGTCCTGGATTCCTGACTGCGTGAGCCGCGCGGTTCCCATGAAGCAGACCCCAGCTGTGAAAGCTATGGCCTAGAACAGATAAAAGTTGCTAGTTATGGGGGACTCTCAGAAACCATTAAACCAAAAATTAGGAAATTTTAACAAAGTGGTATATTAACGAACACAATAAGACGCTGGCAGATTCAGCTCAAAATTAAATTGTTTTAAGTTTACCTCTCTCTTTACTTTGTTTTATTTAGTTTGTTAATATGTGTGATGTATTTATCGATATATATCTTTTTTTAAACGTTTTCTTGACTATTTGTTACATATACTGCACCTACTATGTTTTCTCTCTGCTTAACCCTAAGGTAGACTGGTAGAAAATGCCCAAGGCATTAAGTACGCTTTTGTACAGTGTTTTTTTTTTATACTTATGCATAAAGTTTTAATAAATAAATAAAAGAACCAATTTGAACTCAGTCAATTGACAATCGATCCTAAATTTTCATAAATGCAATGCACACGGTGTCGTTTTAATTTTCAGTCTTAATACTTATTTTACATTTTTAACTCACCAATTTCTGTAATATCCTTACGAATTGAACCCGAGGATCTCTGATTACTACAAGTAGATATCTGTATATTAACCACCACAGCTTCGTGAGAAAGAATGGGGGTTCGAAGGTATCATGTGTTTCTTTTATCTGGAAAGGAAAACCATTTCAGTTAGCTTTAAAAACGGAGTAGAAACTTGAATCATAAATGGGCCTAGAATCTAGCCCTGTGGTGCACCACAATTTTTATCTCTCCAGGTGACAATTTATTTCAATTGACATGTAATAGCACTACACATTCTAGGCTCGAAAGCGGCACGGTCTAGAATGAATCATCCTGTTCGATCTAGTTGACATCTATTAGGACGATTTACTTTCGTTAATGGATAGTATTTTTGACAGCATCTTTATTTGAATACTGAATTCTGACCCCGACATTCTCAATATTAACGATAACCGTTAAAATAATAATTTTACAGATATAATTATTATGTATAGTTCTTATAAGTTTTAGTTAATTAATAACTGGTTCAACCTGTAAACTTACGGATCGAGAAGAATCCTCATTATCCATTAAATGGAATTCAAATTGTATTTCCATGTCAAGTTCTTTTGCAGCGTCACTGACTGCGAATCTATCGCAGACATTCTTGATGGCCTGTCGTGAGGCTGTCTCCGAGCCAGGAGTAAGGGACAGCACCTTGATGAAGTAGTCTGTGGGGTTGTACATAAGGGGGCATTGGTAGCCCAGGCTGAAACAAATGAAGGTAGATTAGAATAGGAATTCATTGAAGAGTAGATACCGAATTTTGACGTAATGTTGCGTAATACAGAAGCTTGGTTTGACTAGATTTTATTTCTCAGCGGCCAGTATTAGGACTCATATAAGCTATAGCGACTATCGATAACAGGACGTAAACGAACCTAAAAGTATAGACAAGATTGGTTACAAAACAGGCTTTATTAGGAACGTTTTTGCTTTAAATAAATTAAACATGGTGGTCGGTTCTGTCAGTTTCTTCCAAAACCAGATGCAGACGATTCCTGCCTTAGTATAATTATGATTTTAATATGAATTTGAATACTAGTATAAAAATATTTTATTATCAATTTGTTACGATTGGCAAATCAATTAAGTTTTGATTCACAATGCGTCGGTATTCATTAATCATACAATCTTCGATCTGTAGGTACGTTTGGTGCATTTTTTTGTCTTTGTTTTATGACTTTTATGATACAATTAATATGATGAAAACTAGTTAACACCGTATAAAATCTCTGAGGTGTTTGCCGTCTCAGAAAAAAAAGCATTAAACAAACTTTGTTTTTCTCTGAAATGGTATAATATTTGCAAAATTCTCAGAAGTATTATAATTAGTGTAGTCGGGGTGGGTCAGGTTCAGTTAAAGAGCTTTGTTACACGATAAAACTTTAATTAAACACTTAAACAGATTGCACAAGTCGCGCCATTTCTTCTTATTTTACTTAACTCTACTAACATTTATGTCAAGCCTCCTTGAACCTGATTGGTTTTAACATTATTCAAACTGACCAATCAGTGATCAGTTAGCTTTGTACTTGAAATGACCTTAGCCACTATTGGTCAGTGCGACCATAGACAAACTCTACGTCTATGGGCGCGTTCAGAAACATGCTACTTAGCCTGGCGAGTAACGCCGAGGCGGAACACCTTTGCCTTTGCGACCAAGGAGTATTCGACTATCCGCTATACACTCCCCCTCGGGTTCATGAAAGCGTCCTCGTTCAGGAACCCGCTCAAGAACGTCAGAAACAGGCTGAATATGACGAGGTCGGCCTCGGTTACGCTTTGGCATAATCGGAAGAGGAGACGCGTCATCTCTATTGACAAATCTCGTGAGTTGGGACGCGTGGAACCTACCTAAGACATTGTCGGGAGCATTAAGTTCACAAACTAAATAACTGGTAGGACTAGCTTTTTTAAGGACCGTGTAAGGACCATCCCTTTTTGGCACAAACTTAGCCGACAATCCTTTACCAGCATTGCTCAATACGTGCGACTTTACCAAAACCTGATCACCGACATTAAATTCTTCAGGTTTACGACCCTTGTCAGCATAGTCTTTACGTCTGTCCTGTTCTTTCTCTACCTTATCCCTAATGGAAACTAAAGAGTCTACAAACTTCTTAAGGTAAGGTGTGATTTGTGGAACAAAATTATCTTTCTGTAAGACAGCCCTAATATCAAAGTGAACGTCAATGGGTGAACGGAGATCTCTAGCGAAGGTCAGAAAAGCAGGTGAAACACCTGTTGTATGACACAAAGCCGAATTCATTGAAAAACGAACCGATGGTAAATGTTTCGGCCAAGAAGAATGTTCAGTGTCGACCAACTGAGCCAGCTGTACCTTAAGATCTCTATTCTTCCGTTCGGCCGGGTTTGCCTCCGGATGATATAAAGGTAACAAATCCTGTTTAATTCCCAAAATAAACATGCACTGTTGCATAACGGCTGAGACAAATTGTACCCCGTTGTCCGAGACAATACGGCGCGGCAAGCCATACCTGAGGAAGTACTCCTCGATTAGTGTACGGGCACAGGCTTCTGAAGTGGCATCAACAAGAGCAAAAAGCTCGACCCACCGAGTAGCTGTATCCTCGACTAATAAAACGTATTTCTCCCCCTGCTCCCCAGGAGGGAGCGGGCCAAACAAGTCGATCGCCAAGACCTCTCCCCTTTGATGTAAAACTGGGGTCTGTAAAAGGCCTGATGGCTTCAAGTTCGACGACTTGTAGCGCTGGCACGTCGCGCAAGACTTGATGAAGTCGGCGACAAAACGTCTCATTCCAGGGAAGAAAAACCGCTGTGCCAGCTTGTGTAAGGTTCTATCAATACCTTGATGCCCAGCAATAGGAGTGTCATGGCATTCCTTCAAAATGTCGAGTCGTAAACTCACAGGAACTACAAGCTGTGGTTCCTCAACATCGACATCAGGATTGTACCTATAAAGAACTCCTTGCTGCATAAAGTAACCTCGCTCAGACCAGCGTTTTTCTTCTAATGCGTCATTACTTTCAAGACCACTAATTATTTTCTTTAATTCTGGGTCATCTAATTGAGCATGTCGCAGATCAGCGGGAGTTCTAGTGGGTAAGTCAACAATGACTGAACAAATACCACACTGACCTTTATTGTCTTTTTCGCAGGTAGGACGACTTAACGTATCGGCGACAACGTTGGCTCTGCCTGGAGTGTATTCGAACTGAATATTGAACTCCTGTAACTTTAGTGCCCACCGAACTAATCTACCAGACGGCGACTTCAAACTCAACAACCATTTCAGAGGCTGATGGTCACTACCTATAATAACTTGTTGACCTTCAATATAACCTCTGAACCGATCAACTGACCACACTACCGCAAGAGCTTCCCTCTCGGTAGTGCTATAATTACGCTCGGCTGGGTTTAAAAGGCGGCTTGCATATTCAATAGGCCTTTCGTCCTTTCCCTCACCTTGCAGCAGAACTGCACCGAGAGCGTAACTACTCGCATCTGTACGCAAGACAAATGGTTTGGAGTAATTAGCTTGGATAAGTATGGGCGCAGACGTTAAACGTTTTTTTAGCTCCTGAAACGCCTGATTTTGCTCAGGGCCCCATACCCAAGTCTGATTCTTCTTCAAAAGACGTGTTAAAGGTTCAGCAACCTCTGAAAAGTTCAAAATGAACTTTCTAAACCACGAACAGGTCTGAAGAAAAGTTTTGAGATGCCGTAGAGTGCTTGGTGCCTTCATGTCCGCCACTGCGCGAACTTTGTCATGATCAGGCGAAACCCCATCCTGAATAATGACGTGGCCCAAATATTTCACTTCTTCACGAGCGAAAACACACTTATCACGGTTGGCGCGTAAATTAAACATACGCAACCTCTCAAAAACTGCACGTAAATCAGCCACATGCTGATCGAAACTCTCTGATATAACGAGCAAATCGTCTTGATAAGCTAATAGTGTCACATTCTTAAGTGAGGCGCCAGTGCGCAGCTTATCTATGAGACGCTGGAAGGTGGACGGAGCATTTTTCAGACCAAACGGCATCCTTTTGAACCTGTAAGTACCGAAAGGCGTTAAAAAGGCCGTTTTGTCTCTGTCACATTCACGGACAGACACATTCCAAAATCCGCTACGCATATCTAAAGTACTCATGATGCAATTGCGCTTCGTAGACTGTACTAATTCGTCTATAAGCGGCATCGGATACACATCAGCTTTCGTAACTGCGTTAAGCTTTCGGTAATCTACGCAAAAACGAACTTGACCGTTCTTCTTAGGCACTAACAAAGCGGGAGAACCCCATGCTGATTCGCACTCTTCTATTATATCATCAGCTAACATCTTTTCTATTTCCGATTGCATAACCTCTCTTTTAGCTGGAGTTAACCGATACGGAGGGACTGCGATAGGCGCGTGGTCACCGGTATCGATGACGTGCTCTGCAAACGTAGTTGGTTCGCCTCTTAATTCAAAAACGTCCTGATTTTCAGACAGGAATTTGGCAAGAATCTCGCGCTGCTCGTTGCTAAGTTGTGACGCTTCCTCGTCCCTAAGTACGCTACTTATAGTCACACTCTTACCGTGGTGTGCTGGTTTTTCAAAAAGAAGATTGAACTGCTCAGAGCTATCAGCAAACTGCCATTTTGCATTACCGAAATCTATACTAATATTAAAATTAATCAAAAAATCTATACCTAAAAGACTTTCATTACTGTCCGCGTCCGGAAAAATTAAAAAACTGACGAGCCTGGTTCTACCTTCAAGAGTCACATTTACCTCGGTAGTTAGAACATTCAATAACCTACTTTCACCATCTGCGAGTTTTACATTCTCCATGCGCGAGGACATAGGATAATCTTTGGCCTTTAGGAGAGCGTATAGCGTATGGCCAGCAACACAGCATTTAGCTGCCGAATCTACCATCGCGGTACCTTTTTTACTTAAAATACTAATCTTTAGTACGGGCCGACAAAAAGATTGAACCTCATTACGATTACCGGAAAAATGTTGTGAACCACTGGTAATTCCACACAACTGTTGACAATCAACATTTTTAAAACAATAATTAACTTCGTTTGTGTTTTCGGAAAAATGTTGAGAGCCACTGGAATTTACGGAAAAATGTTGACAGCCACTGTTTTCCACGGAAAAATGTTGACGGCCACTGTTTTCCACGGAAAAATGTTGACGGCCACTTGCAAAATCGGAAATATGTTGAGAGTCGTTGGTGTGGTTATAAAATGGCTTAAAATCACAAACAGATCTGCAATTAGGCATAAAATCGCGAGCATTAGATTTTGATCCTTCGGAATTACCAGATAATGATTGACAACCATTGAACACTACCGACCGTAAACCGCTTTTATCATTATTCGACTTTGACGGCGACGCGAACTCCCCCTGGTCGCAAGTGGCACAAACACACATCGTAGATTTAGTACAAACACACGTTTCAGTACATAAACAAACATTTTCCTTATTTATACAACAAAAACAATTTTCAAAATGACCACTCGCAGTCATAGAAGTATTACATACTCTGTTATCAATACAAAAACAATCATATAAAGGCATAGAAATAACATTAACATCGTTATTAACGAAAGACATCGTTTGTGAACCACAATGATCATTTAAATTAGAATATAAACTCTGTGAATTACAAGCTATTTGTTTATGTAAACATTTACTATAAGGAACACTATTATCAGAATAGTAAGTATCCATAGTGACGTTAACGTTATCTGATAAACTACAAGAACTTTTATTAGTAACAGAACCCCCAGTAACATTTGCGGGGTTACCTCCAACACTCTGAGAAGACGTAGACTCGGCGCACGAAGGAGCAGGCGCGTTCGCCCTGCCGCCGGCAAACATCACGCTACCTCGCATTGGCGGGGTGGGCGGTTGCGGTGGCGGCGCGCTGGTCTCGTCGCGTTTGCCGCCACGCGAAAGGCGCGTACGACTCGATTTAACGCTGACGGTGGGTGCACTGTAATCAGGTGCCGAATTAAGGGAATAAAACGCCGAATGTTCACTATTTTTCCCGGTATTACTACACTTCGCGCACTTCGATTTTATTACATTCGGGGCACCACAACCGTAACACTTAATGTCTTTTGAGTCTTCACTTTTGGAGATATTTTTGTCACAGTTTGCTAACTTTTCACACTTTTCTTTTGTGTGACCGTTACGTTTACAGTAAACACAGAATAACTTTGAATTCCCTGCCTTCTTCGTCGTTGAATCGCTCGTACGACTACCGACGGCTGCGGTGGAAGAGCGAGAAGAATGATTCGACGTGGAGGCGCGCGCAGGCTCGGCTGCGGCGGCGCCAGAGCGCTCTTCGCGGCTTGATGACGGTTTCTGAGCTCGTGACTCATTTAGCGAGTCTTCTACAGCTCGTGCTTTCTTTAGCAACTCGTCGAACGTCGAAACTTCGGCTCTGTCGATTCGCTTCCGAATGCGGCGATCTAATAATCCGAATGCCATATCCAACTCAACCCGTTCAGATAGGTCTTCCTGTGGTAACTTGGCTAACAAGGCTCGGACTTTAGCAATGAACAAGTCCGTATTTTCTTTGCCTTGTGATAGGGAGAATAACTCGACGTAAATACGAAACGGTGGGCGGCGTTCGCCGTAGGCACTTCGTAACCTCGTGATGGCTTCATCCCACGTTTTCGTTGTACCCTTGACGCCTTGCCACCATGTTCCCGCCGATGAAGTCAGCAGCATAGACATACCTAAGAGCGCGTTATCGTCGCATATATTTAGGCATGATTTATAAACTTCTATTGCATCTATGAAGTTTTCCACGGATTCTTCTGAATTTCCGCTGAACTTTGATGTGCACTTCGAGAAATTGGCTGTTGTAGACCTCATGACGCCCATTGCAGCGTTGGCGGCACATGTACTTGCATCGGTCGACACGTGCGGCGTCGATGAACGTACTTCACGTAACAGTTGATTGCAAAATTCGGCTTGCGACTGTTGAAGAGTAGTAAGCAATGAAGTAAGCGCTTCTTGAGTCATCGAAATATTGCTTGATGGCTCTGATTCTTCGAGAATTGACTCGTCGCCTGCTTGTAACGACTTGCGTCTTCGCGGCATTTTGCAAACACGTTGGTGAAATCTTGAAACCAGCGGCTCGTGGCTCACTCAGCCAGCAAAATAATCGAAGCTAAACGCAAAACAGCTAACAACGGCAGTCCCTGTCGATTGTAGTGTCGGTCGTCGAGTATCAAGTGATTCCGAAAACTTTTCTAGAACCCGCAACGAGAAAAAGTTCGATTCGCGCACAAAGACACCGACCCCTTGTTTTAAATATCATAAAACACACGTTGAGCGCCAAAATGTAGTCGGGGTGGGTCAGGTTCAGTTAAAGAGCTTTGTTACACGATAAAACTTTAATTAAACACTTAAACAGATTGCACAAGTCGCGCCATTTCTTCTTATTTTACTTAACTCTACTAACATTTATGTCAAGCCTCCTTGAACCTGATTGGTTTTAACATTATTCAAACTGACCAATCAGTGATCAGTTAGCTTTGTACTTGAAATGACCTTAGCCACTATTGGTCAGTGCGACCATAGACAAACTCTACGTCTATGGGCGCGTTCAGAAACATGCTACTTAGCCTGGCGAGTAACGCCGAGGCGGAACACCTTTGCCTTTGCGACCAAGGAGTATTCGACTATCCGCTATATTAGTCAATAAATTTTTAAAAGATGACAGTTTAGCTGTTTCAGACATTCTTGGGTCGAATCATCGCATGATTAAAACAGCATTTGAATGCATTTGTTTTAATGTAGATTTTGATGCCTATTATGCGAAAACTTATCTGCCCTTTTTGGAAAAACAGTACAGTGCTGATTAAAATTATATGTCTAGCGCCGCACCCTGTACAAGAAAAATCGGCCCATAATGTTTGGTAAGGAAGCGGACAGAGTCCTCGACGCGAGATGGGAGATAACACAAATGTGTTAAATTTTTGGTTCTAGGATGTGCCGTATTCCTCACAATTTTGTCTTTTTAATAACAGATGGGCAATTTAATTCCTAAGATAAGATAAAATTTATATGCCCAATGCTTCTTGATCAATAAATCTTTCCATAATGGCTAGTGCCCTATCTAATATTCTAGCTATGACGTCAACTAACTGCACTAGATGCAGAAAATCAAATACACTGAGCTAATTTGCGACAGAATGCAATTGTGGGACGTTACTAAGGAGTCGGGAAGTCCTATTAGGGTCACAGCCTAGACTAGCCCATTTAAACGATGGGACGCAATTGTATTGGATCAATAGTAATTATGAATGGTTTGCCAAATAAAACGTGTTCATCTGACTAGATTTTGTTACCATTACTACTAGTTTATGCCTGGAATGCCACATTGGTCTCTAGTAGTCGCAATCTAGACTGCTGAGCTTAGGGGTCCTGGGTCAGATTCCCGGGTCGGGCAAAGAGTTATTGGGGGATTCCCATGAGTAATTTCTCAATAGAAGCCACGGAGTTCGGATTTGTGCCTGGTTTATGGCAATAGGCTCTACCCTAGGTTTTCAAAGGTAGGTTAGGAAAAGTGAATACAGTAGCAGTCTGGAATCTGATTATGTGCCGGGCCAATAGCAATCACTTGGGATTGAGACTTAAACGTAACTAGCGAAAAGTGAGTATACCTTTGCCTAAACCTTCTGGGGCAACTAACAGAACAGGAAATCTGATTTATTTGAATAATGCGAAAATTGCGATCTAAAATTATTATTATGAACAGGTTACGTTTGAATGTAGTAACGGGTAATCATCGGAAATACCGATCCGAAACCGAAAATTATTTCACTAATGGAAAGCTACTGTATCCCCGAGTGTCACAGGCTAACTTTGAAACGTTCATGAATGTCCGATACTTTTTTGATCATAGGATATAATCACGCTGCTCAAGGTGACCGACCCTGACGACGTGCCGACGTTTGTGGCGAAGGACCTTAACAAGCTTCCTTCCGTCACTTTTGACCACGTCGATGTAACAAGCCTATTGAAGGATATTGTCTCTTTGAAGGCCTGCAGTCTTGTGGATGTGGTAGCGAAATTAGAAGCATCCCAGAAAATCGTCACCGATTTGCGGAAAGAACTGTGTGAATTGTGCAACAATATGGCAGTAACTAGGCCAGTAGTTAATTCGCCTTGCGTTGACACGTGTCGCGGAGCCGGCCATTGCACGATATATCGTCGTCGAAATCCACGTCAGCAGTTTCAACGCCGGCGCATACGTCGATTGCTGAGCATGCAGAGCATTCAGCACCCGCGCCCCACAACCGCGTAGGAGTCGCCAGGATCGCGCCAGCGTCACTGCAAGCCCCACTGACACTCCTAGTCAGAAGCCTGTTCCAAACCTTATCAAACTTATTCGGCGCCTTTTCCAAGGAAAAGGTTTCCGTCGTCCGTGGACAAGTTCACACGTCAGCACTTAAACGAGTTTGGTATTTACTTTATATATTTTAATTTATAAGGTATAATCTATGGACCATTGTAGCCTGAAATAAATGATGTTATGTTGTGTTATAACGCGAGCGAAACCGCAGGTAAAGCCTAATGCCTATTTTTTATGCTTAATTGTAGTACAACTTCCATTATCATTAATAAAAAATGTGTAAGCATTAATTACCGTCAGTTTTTTGATGAAAAAAAAATGTCAGTTAATTTAATGACATAATAATGACTGTGACCGACTTCCTAAAGGTTGTCAATTCGGATGTTTGTTTTTTTTTGTATTTTCACCGATTTCTCCGCCAATTGTGGACCGATTTCGATGTTTTTTTTTGTTTGGAAGAATATTGTGGTGGTCAATGGAACTCATGTAATGATTTCTGCAATCGCTTGGATGTTAATTATACAATATCATAACGTTGAATCAAACCGCTGTAAGTTCTGTGGGGGTACGCAGATGTGTACAATAAGTAGTACCCACAATTCGATTCAATTCGTTAGTTAGGTATTCAATTTCCATTTTATTGGGGATAAGCCTATCACCATGACATGCATTGTGAACACTGTAAAATAAATGCATAGCAAATTCTGTTATAACTAAAAATTGAAAAATAAAAAAGATACTTTTTTGCAAGAAAATAAAAACGACTTCAAAATGACAACAAAAAAAAAATAAAAAAATCCTTCAGGCTCAAAGTCGGTGGCTTAAAATCTGAATCAATGAAACAAAAGCCAGCTTTTTTTTAATTCATAAGCGATGTTCTTGATAAATTGCAACATCATTGAAATTGTGGCTTTGCATTCCGTTTTTTATTGATTTATTTTAAAGTGAGCTCTCTAATGATATCTTAATGACTACATCTTTAATTTGTCGTTTAAAGTTTTTTGGTGCAAGCACCCAAACATAACAATGACCTATTTTTTTACTAAGCGTCTGTCATAATTGCAACATCGATGACATGATGCGGTATTTTATTGCGTTTTTTGGTGATTAAAAAGTGTGTGAATCTTACGACTTTTTAATGACAGTTAAATGTTTTTTTTACAATATGGTAAGAATACCAATGAAATAGTTCGTTTTTTTTTTTAAGAAGTGACTGATGCCTATTTTATACGATATTTGGAATAATGTCTTCAACAAAATACTAAAAATGTTATTGTTTAAATTGCATTGTAAAATTATTTTATCTAAATATATAAAGCAAAATTAAGTACTTATTTTTAAAAACTAGTTTTAGAAATACCTACGTAACCGACCGTACTTATTAAATGCTAAACATAGCTTTCTACACAATATAGTAACATGACGTCGATAAGATTAAAACATTTTCCAAAAACTTATGACAGATCGATTTTGATTGATTGCTTGCCAAACCAATACCGTTGGTGGAAAAGTCAAAAATGAAGCTGTTGAGTGGCGCTGTGGAAATACGAAAACCTTGAAATCGATACGACTTACAGTATCATACTGGAAAATATGGTAAGTAAGTACATTAAATTCACAGAGAAAAAATCTAAATTCTAGTCGTCAAACCGTACAAAACTCGAATTCAATACACAAAATTTAAGGATAGAAAATATAGAAATTGTAAATGCCTCTCATAAAAAAACGTTCAAAACGTACCTCTTAAAAAAACTTAAAGCTTGCGTAGCAGTTCCAGCAAAGGCCACCCTCCCTTCAGCGAAGAGTACCAGTTTATCGAACTGTGCCATCAGCTCCGAGTTGGGTTGATGAATGGTGCAGATCACCGTCTTGCCCTGGGCTGCACTGGCACGGAGGAGGGCCATCATCTGGTGGGCTGACGAGGAGTCCAGGCCCGTGGTTGGCTCGTCGCAGAAGAGGAGGCCGGGGTCAGTAAGGAGCTAAAAGAAATAAATCTGTGAGCTGCTTTATATTCATAGCAAAATAATCTTTGCCTGCATCGTATTTTTTTATGAAAGTTTAATTTGCTTGATTTTCATGTGTTCCTGAGGAGTTTGTTCTGCCACTTCGACTTTCCAGCTAAAATACTAGGAAGACCCGAAATGTAGCATTTTAAAAGAACGAAAATGTATTTATTAGTACTCGCACATCAGGACAATAGTTACAAAGATACGCGCAAAAAAAGAACCCTTGCTTGGCAGTCGGGTAATGAAGGACTGATTTTTTTCCAGTTTTATGCGTATTCTATGCTTACTTTGATTAAATAAATGACTTTTGAGTTTACCATTTATAATTCAGCAGGGGGAGGCCGATCCCAAGCTGTGGGACTTGCAAGGATATTAAACAATATATTACATCTTTTGCATTCGAATGTTCGCTGATTTGTTTAAATTTTATAAGGACTAGGTGAGCTTTTCTCATAAATGTCAATTAATTTAAAATAAAACATATCTTTTGACATTTAACAATATAATAAAATGCAAAATATCCTCTAAAAGGCTGATAAATGACGCATCTTATTAAAAATTCAATACTAACAACACTCATATTATAAAATATTTACAAAAGTTTCGATTAATTAAAAAAATAATTATATCGAAAAAATGATTATTTAATTATATATTTTTAGGTACAATCACGTGTCTAAAAGAGTATACAAATTACGAATTTAGTCAACATTGTATTCCTTTTGACTAAAATTTAATAATTATGTTGTCTGAGAATCAGAATTGAAGTACCTAACTTCGGGAACTGGAATAAAATACAGAACAAGATATAAACGGTCACTATTATTTTATCTGCTGATCTTTGCAATAAATATTCAAATGTTTATGTTTAAATAAAAATACTGACCTTTTACAGTATTCAGAATTGTAACTTGTTTCAGTGCAAAAAAATATATTAGACGATGACATAAATCAGTAGAATTGGGTGTTTAACAAACTTAATGCCTTGAAATCTTGAATCTGTTACACATGCAACATCGAAAAGTATGAAAAAAACACATTATGTATCACGTAAAGAAATTCTATTTCAAAAAGGAGACGGATACGCTTTCATACAATTTTGGGCCTAGATGTAAAAAGATGAAATTGGTGTCAATTGATAGCTACTATATTAACAAACAATCACTGAAAATTTTACAGATTTTGAAAATCTGAGAGCTGAGATAAAAGAGATTTAGCAAAAGTGAGGTTACGTAAGACGGAGGTTACACGTTCAATCTGGCATCAATCTGATCCATGATTGAGATCCAGATTGACGGGAAATTGAACGTATAAAGCGTAGATTGATGATCAAGATTCTATACAATCCTGTAAATCCATCAATTTGTGCGTGATCGTCATGGATCAGATTGAACGTGTAACCTCAGTCTTGACAAGCTATACCTAACATCCGATTTTTGAAGTTCGATTGTCATGTTTTACCCGACTGTCGAATTAGGTGTGGTTTGGGCGCCATAGGATTATGGGGGACCAATATATTTTTCTCTTCCAAACTGATCGTATGGAGTATTCAAATAAAGAGTTTTATGAGGTGATTTCAAAAATATGAGAACAAAATATAAACCAGATGTATGCTGCGACTGCACAGCATGATTTTCATCTTGTTTACGTCTTTTTAGTTTGCTTGGCAGTCGGGATTTTGATTTTTTGAATCATTTTGTTCTATAATTTAGATATAATGTTTATATTTTGTTGAGTGGGAAGGAGATCAACTTACTACATTCAGGCCCAAAAGTCCCCGTCTCCTTTATTAATCATCCATACCTTGATACTTGTCTAATTCCGTAACTGAACGCAACATAATTTAAATAATAATTATTGCACCAGCTTCCGTAACACGTTCCAAAATATTTGCGGAGACTTCAAAAAGACGAATTATTAAAACAAATGGTGCAATGAGGTGAATAATACTACTAATGAGTATAAAACCTAATGTGAATGTTTGTGCAATTAGGAACAAATTACATCGAAAAACCACAAAAGCAAGAATCTTTCTTCAAACTAATATTACTCTGAGACATGTAATCCTACTAATATTATAAATGCGAAAGTTTGTGAGGATGGATGGATGGATGGATGTTTGTTACTCTTTCACGCAAAAACGACTGAATGGATTTGGATGAAATTCGGCGCACGGGTAGTTTATAACCTAGATTAACACATAGGATACTTTTTATCCCTATAGTATGTTCCCGTTGGACAATTATCGAACTCCACGCGGGCGACGCCGCGGGCATAAGCTAGTATAATATACATGAAAGAAGGAGTTCTTAACAGTACTCTTTTACTATGGTCCTATATTAATTCAGTTTTCTGCATTCTCCATCCTCTCTTATTTCTTCTGATTTCATATTTGTTATATACGTTTCTTGTTTTATTCGTTGTACAATTTTTTTTTTCATTTGTCGTATATATCTGGCTGTTGCATCACTTGGGGCCATTCTGATAATGAGCCAACCCACAGTCTCTTATTAATTAAGTGAAATACGTCAAACTGTATATACTTTTATTACTATTCGGTAAAACCAGTTTAATATACATTGAAAACTCATGCAGAACAGATTTAAAATTAATCAGCTTTTACTGTCCAAAATCATTACAACTATTTCGAAATACATATAGAAATTTTGATGTGGGTTAGTACATTTTAACTGAACTACGCTCGGTTTAGTTCAGGTCAAACACAAGCCTACGATAATTATGCTCAGGCTATTCTCACACGATACCTCATACCACAGGAGTTCATAGCTGAAAATATTTCTTACCTCTGTCGCAAACGCCAGTCTCTTCCTCTCTCCTCCCGACAAAGTCTTTCTTCCATCCAGGCCTCCTATGAGAGTGAACCTGGACCCATACAGGGAGAGCTGTCGCAGGAGTTGGTTTACTCGTCTTTTGCGTGCTAGGGAGGATGTGCGTCCGTCCATGCGTAATCGGGCCTAAGGGAAGAAATGTATTTCATGTCATGAAACATATTGATCAAGGTAAATATCCCGTCAGTACAAGTCTGACACCTCCCGCTCCAAAAATTTAATTATCCCGTTTCCAGTGTAAATGATAATCCTAGTGGCTATTAAATGTGTTATGGTTTTGTAGTCCCAGTAAAATTGTTTTACAAATCTTGTTCTCTGATGTCGTACCCATGTGTGTCATGTCTGATGTCGTGTCCACATTGGCTGTCACATGGATTTCCACATTCGTATCAGTAGTCCGGTCAAATTAGACCTAAAAATTGTAGTGAAGCTACAAAAATTCGAATAGAGCTAAAAAGTGGTAGGAATGTTTGGAACACTATTAAAAGGGATATCTGAAAAGTCACAAATTGTGTGATTGCATGTCTAAATTGACCGGACTTCAGCTAATGTGAAGTAATTAAAAATAAACGAATGACTATAATAAAATCTAGAGAACAAAGGTATTTTGTAGTGAAAATACTCATAAAAAAACGATTAAACGCGTTCTAACAAAAAGATAAGTTAAATATAGGTACTATGGACCAATACATGTCTCTGCGTAGTCAAACCGATAAGGAAAGTTTGCGGACAGGCTGTGGACTCCGAAATTTGACAGATATTTCTAGTACATTATTTGGCAAATTCCGGTGTTCGGAGCCTTGTCCACAATCTGTCCGACCGTAGGCGGTAGTGAACTACTTATTTCTACTTACCATAATAGTAAGATGTTCGATGACAGTGAGGTTGTCCACGAAAAGGTCGTCTTGGTGCATGTAGCCGCTCTCCTGGTGCATGAACTCACCCAGAGGTGTGCCGTTCATGGCTATTTCCCCATCGACTAGCGTTCCAACTGTTGAATTAGAAACAAATTAAACGCCATCTTAGGATAAATTGCAAAAATGGTCTCGCCCAGTAATTTATTATGTCATGGTATTTTTACTTAGCGAGTTCTTCCTTGTATTGTAGAATATATTATATTTAAAGAGAAACCTAGACTTTTTACTTACTCGTACACTAAGTGAAATCTACACGAATGACATAATAATATAAACTTACACTGTCTTATCCCGTAAATGACAGTGTCCGTTTACTTATAAACCGTGAAAGCTTAAAACAATGTATGACATGTTTACTCGTATTTATTTAAATTTCTTCACAAGGCATTCTCTACTAGTCAACCTTTGGGTTAAATATGAAAACATTGTGATAATTAAAAAAAATAATGTCATAATTACTGCTAGTTAACGAAAAAAATTATATGCTTACACGCTTAGAATAATAACGCGTTATTATTCTAAACTTACACGTATTTATACAGATATACAAATAAAATAGACTAATAAATACTATTACAAAATCCAAAAAAAAAAGAAACCTAATAACAATTACTATGACTAGACTTTTATTGATAGCTATTTAGTCTGACCTAAATAGTGGTTGCAAACTTTCATTTCAAAACTGAATTTACTTTCAGCTATTTTAATGCTAAAGGGTAGAGCGTTCCAGAGCTTTATTGTTGAGATAGCATAAGAATTTGACATAAAACCGGTGCAGTGTGAAGGAATTTGGAGAAGTAGAATTTTGGAAGCTCGAAGGTTACGACTATGAGAACTGCCCAACACTTTGAAATAAGTTTTTAGATAATCGATAAATTATTTATTATAACACCGATTAACTTTTAAGATACACTTAGATGTACTTATTAGTAAAAAGTAATAGTATAAATAGAATTAGTATAACATACCACATTTCATCTTATCTGGTCCATTAAAAAATACATACACGTGAAAAACTGCCGATAATATATTTACATAGAAGAAATCCTTTTTTTATTTTATTGATTGTTCAATAGATATGATAACTTTAAAAAATGTTAAGTAACTTTTTCTTTGAAGTGTAACAAATTTGTTGTTAATAGTACATTATGGTACTAGTGTGTAATGTTGGTGATTACCGCTGAGGCGCCATTGAGACACGAGCCGTTAGGTGAGGGTCTTAAGAGAGCCGAGGACGCTAATCACCAATACACACGTGTATCATACGACGTTTTTCAACACACTTGTGAATAAAATAACAATAAAAACTCATTTTATTTAGTAGATAATAGATATTTTTCCTTGGAATTTTCAGGTTCAGTTTCAACTGGGCTTCACATATCGGGTTTATATCGGGCAGTGTACAACATAAATCATTTTCTTCGTTACTAGGTACCAGTTACTTGTAGACATTTTAATGAATAAATAACTATAATTTCAAAAGTGAAAACGAGTTTTGAAAAATGATTCGGTATGGTGGGAAAAATTAATCAGTTTTCCTATGCGCGCGCATTGCGATCATCAGCCACAGTCTAAAGGAATGAGGATATTTTTTTTTTCCGCGCACAGGGTTTGCTCTTATTCTGCCAAGTACAAAATGGGGAATTTTCTTTTATTTACAGAGAAAACAAAAGTTATATTTGAGTGAAAGTTTTATTTATTAAACACGAACGAGTTTAAATTATCTATTTAAATAAGAAGTTGCATGAAATGAGTAAGTAATAGATTGAACACGATCTTTTTTTTCGAATAAAAACTTTTTTAAGAACCAACACATCAACCAAAAAAATTAAAAAAAAAAAAAACTATAACTCACTAGTGAGTTATAGCAATGAAAAAGTCACAGTTTGATTATGGGTGTCATTCTGTGCCTATATTGCGGTGACCATAAAGACACTTTATGAGCAAGTGTGTTGAAAATGTATTTTATTTTTGTTTAATCCCTTCTAATGTTTCTTTCTATGTTTATCTCTTACGTTGTCAATGCCGTCTTTTCAATTTTATACATAAGTTTATATAAGTGGAAACTTGTAATTGGCTGTCTTCTACATGTAACTTCTGACTACTTGTATTGTACAGCTAATACAGCTGTAAGTTTTAATTAAATGCCCACATTACTGAACATAAATTCATTCATAGGTACGGGAGCGGTTTCAAGAGGATTTTGTAGAACTTTAATTTCTGTTCCAGTCCCTAATTGCCAAGTGCAGCGCAGCAATTATAATATAATTTAATTACTTAATGACAAAAAATGGAAAAGTTATTTCTTTTGAATTGTTTTTTTTTTCTTAATGGCATTTAATTATTTTAAAAAACCATTTCCCACAAAATACTTCGTAATTTGTAAACAAGTTTTTAATTACTAAAACTTTTTTAATGGTGTCAAGTGACTAACAAAAAAACGTGAAAGTTAAGTGACTAGTGAAAATTCGTAATGTGGTTTTAAGCAGTAAAAAACTAAAAAAAAAAAAGGATTGTGTGGTTTTATGAAACCACGGTAAAAGTGTAACCTTTTTTCACACTATAAACATTTAACTAAAAAATTTTGGAATAATATTCCATTAAGGGTATAAGACGTATAAAACGCGGCGTAGGCATAAAGTGAAAAGCGCTTTGACGAACGCCTTTCACTTTATCCCTACTCCGAGGCCGAGCGTCACGCGACATGCAACACACAGATGAAAAAGTTTGAGACGATGTAATAAAAGTTACACTTTAAAAACGATTCTATTAAAACTGACTATATGTAAATAAAACACGTCATACACCAAATTGATCCAAAATATTTATTACTGAGTTTCTTCACTTGTTTGCCTCCTACTAAGTTTAAATAAAGCAAAATAAGTAAATAAAATTGCATGAAGTATATGACGTAAGGAGTATACGTGATTTTATTACTTTTCGACATAGTTTTCATTTAAATTTCGGTACTCTTGATCCTGAATAAATTGACCTGATTGTGAATAAGTAGATTTACCCTTATGGAGAAAGCGCCACGGTAGCCCGCGAAATTAAACTTTTAAACAGTATTTTACGTTTTTTGCAATTTAAATATGCCATGAAAAAGTCATTGAGAGAGATGAGGTTCTATTTATGATTTGAATTATTATAACTCTGTAAAGCCATATTAGTTAACGCCGCGTTTCATATCTTATTGAAACACAAAAACTGACACTGACCGGCAAATTGCACAAAACGTAAGAAAATTTGAATTTCGCGGGTCACCCTATGGCTTCCACCTTAATGAATTAAGCTGGTCCAGTGAGGGTTGACAAGAAAAACCTTGCGAGATCTAATCTTAAGAAATTAAGATCTAAAATATTAAGGATTTAATTTCATCGTTGCTGTCTAAAAGCTTCCTGATCAATTTGCGTCATAATTCACCCGTATGCATTTATTTGGGACTTATAAAGAAATAATTTGAGGTCAAATACTGCTATAAAGTATCACGAAACAATGAATTTGCGTCATTTAAAAAGGTTATAATATTTTTTGACGTATGTTAAAACATTTGACCTCAAAAATATATTTGTATGTTTATAAATAGATTACTTATTTAAAATATTTAAGTTTATTATTATTTGCATAATAAGAGGTGATGCAGCGAACAGAAGAAAATGTTCTGTTGCTGCATCATCAAAATGTGTTTTAGTAACTTTGAAGACCTATTTATCCTGCTTATGCTTATGAAGTTTCATTAAAGTCATTTCGGAAAATAAGGACTTGAAAGCTTGTGTGAAATGTCTTAAGGTGTAAACGCTTTTAAATGCGTCAAACTAATCCAATATTCTAAATGTGGCACAATATTATTATTCAATAAAATCAGTCTAATATAAATACATCCAAAACATTTTAGAACAGATTTAAAATTGACCAGCAATTCCTTTTTTAAATAATATTACAATTACTTCGGAAAATTGAAAAAAAATCATCAGGGTTAGTACTTTTTGGCAGAATTACGCTCAATACATGAGAAAGCTCACATTGACGTTACCACTTTAAGACTACTACTATTTTAACAATCCATCTAAAGTTTCAGCAGCGTATTTTTAAACGACATTTCTCATAAATTGCTTAAAATGTCAACACTATTTTTTAAATTGGATCCTTGTTCCTAAAATTGGATCGATCGACAAGACAAGTGTGATCGGTAAAATGTTGAAATATAAAAATACTTTGTTCGAAATTCAAAAAACATAAGAGAATATAAACTTACCAGGATTTCGATTTGCCAATGCGGTCATTAGTGTAGTTTTGCCTGCTCCACTGCGACAAAAAAAAAAATCGTTTTGAGGATCATGCTCTATACAAAAATTACATAACATTACGCCTGTAGCCCCGAAGGGTTTGGCAAAGGTGTGCCTTGAAATAAATACTACAGCCGCAGTTTCCCCAGTTCAATAAAATTGCCCAATTTAAAGATTTCCTCACTTTTAGGAAAATAAACAACGAACAGTTTATTTTTTGTTGATATTTATTTACATGCCTACTTGTTACCTAAACAGTCCTACATTTGAAATGTTTATGAGGATGTATGGATATTTGTTACTGATGATGAAAGGCATAGAGATAGGTAATAGTCTTGCATAGTATTCTGGAATTTTTAAATGAACGCAATTAATTAAATAGATTCCTATAATTACGACATTTTTACAATTTGACTCTCAAATCTGTAAACACAATACTTTTTGTTTTTTTTTAATTAGCATTAGTATTTTTTTTTTTTTTAACTTCAAAGTTTGGTGTGTAGACTCAAGTTTTTCTATTCTTTTTTATGGTTTAATCTAAAACAAAAAAGAAAAAAATTGTACGCCATAAGTGGCAGAACATGCAGATCTACCTGTTATTTTAAGACCTTGCACATATTATTTGATGTATACCCATGTTTTACAATAAAAATACAATACAATACAAAAAATACAATAGTACATAAAATACTTTTTATCCTGGTAGTACGATGCCGTGGGACAATTACCGAACAAAAAGCGGGCGAAGCCGTGGGCATAGGTTAGTTAGAAATATCTCAGATTCGTGGCCTAGACGCATGCGCAGTAACATGAGATTTGATCAGAACGCAGATCATAACTTTCCAGCCTAGTTATTTGTACCGATAACTGTTCGTTATGAGGAAATATGCGTTTATGTTTCAATGCTAGAATGTGTAGTTATTGAAATGAACACGCTTATGATTTATAGTACAGTGCCCCACACCATTACCTGACCCATCTCACAAAGCCAAAAAGAGTCTCTTTTTACCTGTAATGCTCTTATTACCTGTAATGCTGCTCACTGACTGTACCTAATTAAAGCATAAATAAGTGTGTAAAATAAGTAAATGAAGATCTGCTAAGAATAAATCAAGTTACTGTGAAACGTTTTGTGGTTACTGTCAACCCCCATGGGAAAAAAGGCGTCAGTTTATGTATGCCCTTTTTGTTCGGATGGGAAATCATCAAATGACGTCTCCCGCTCTGGGCGGAAGGGAGTGTAAGACTTGTACTGACTAAAAAAACCATCCATGTTCCTTCTTAGCCCTTTGTGTTCCAGGGCCACGGTATCTCTTTCGAACTGTCCCGCAGCCCTGGCAGACATTGGACCTCTTGGACCCCTTCCGGTTTGCTGACATCTCCTTGAGGCGCGCGTGGAACACGAACGCGCGGTCGACACGGCCTGTCGTCATAAGACGGACGGACGGTGAGCTAGCCCATTACTCACCGTCCACAAGCCTAGTTTATGTATGCCCTTATTTAGAATTTAAGTACCTGAATTCATCAGTTTTGTAAAAATAAGTTATACTATAATTTTAAGATACGTGTATTTGATGCTTATTTTGTAAAGTTTTTTTTTCTTCTTTATTTATTTTGTATATTACATATGTACATTATTTCATCATCATCATCATCATTAGCCTATAATGTTCCCACTGCTGGGACTCAGGCCTCCTCTTCTATGAGAGGGAGTGGGGTATAATCCACCACGCGGGCCCAGTGCGGGTTGGTAGGTGTCACATGTCTTCGAATTTTTGGTTCTAGGACATGCCGGTTTCCTCACGATGTTTTCCTTCACCGTTTTTGAGAGCAGCGATGATGAAATAAATTACACAAAGTAATGCGCCTGCCTGGGTTCGAACCCACGGCTTACTGCTTGTAAGTTGCTTGTAAGTGTACATTATTTACAAACTACAAATAAATATAAAATAAAAATAAAATATGTACAAGTATCAAAATTACAGGGCGTCAAAAAATTCGTCGACATCACTGTCGACAGGAAAAGTGCCCAGAAGGCTGGCCGCATTACCACGTTGGATGGCAATGCTGATTCTTTGACCAAAAAAGGGGCCAGCCTTCTGGTCCCGTGAAGCGTCGACCAACCGCTTGGCGATATCCCGAAATGAATGAAAGTTGAATGAAATAGTATCATAAAATAATCTGACATAGGAGGACAAAACAATATAGAATCAATTATTTCATTGATGTGTAGGAATCATGAGGAGATTGACATAAAATTAGAAAAAATAAAAAAATCTGGTTTTATGAATGAAAAAGTGTTATGCACGAACTGACGCAGAAAATGGAAATTAATTTAAAAAAACATGTCCATGCATTCATTGATAATGCTTTTATATTTAAGCGATGTCATTTAAATTATATTTATAAGCTCTTTTTTTTCATTAATAATTGTACTGTTAAGTCAATTTAAGCGCTATTTCAGTTAAACAATATTAAGCATATTAATAGCTCTGTGAGATATATGTAATGTATAAGCTATATGACTATGCTTATGTTTTGCTATGTTATGTTTTATCGAAATCCGAATAGTAGTTTTATATGAGAGAGTAACAAACATCCATACATTCATCCTCACACTTTTGCATTTATAATAATATTAAGTAAGCAGACAAGATAAGATTTTGGACATACCTAAAGTAAATAAAGAAAAAGAGATCGTATTATTCCACTGACTTGTTTTGAATACCGAATTCTATGCAAATACCTAAATATATTTCTAAACCGCATAAATTAAATTAATTAAACGTGAACAAAACACATTTATCAAGATGCGAAAAGATGTCGTAATTGCAGATAAATATAAATATTGTTTCAAAGTTGGAGCAGACAGGAAGAAACGCGCCGTCTAGCGCTATTGACTCCAGGACTAAGAGCTAAAAACCAATAACTTTGCTTGCTACCAGTATTTTATCAAAAATGTACCTACAAGGAAGACTTATGACGAAAATACACATATTTTTAATGCATGTGGCGAACTTACTTTCAACGTATGTAGTTTACAAAAATGTGACGAGTTTACTTTGTGACGAATGTACAACAACCCATCTAAAACTAATATTAAAAAGGAATGATTTGATTCTTTGTTACGATTTAACTCAAAAACTACTCGCTATATTATAGGTATCACAATTTTCGCGGACGAAGTCACGGGCGTAGTGGCAGTATAATATAATGAACAACAAAAAAGCAAGTTTGACTCACCTAGGTCCCATTAAAGCTGTCATTGTACCAGGCTTCGCGATTCCGCTCACTGAAACAAACAAATATCATGAAACCTGGTCTACCAGATAGCAAGTATTGTCTCTGATAGTAAAAAGAGTGACCGTGTGGAGTTTATTGCTTGTTTTTCTTGACCAAAACAGCGCAGAGTCTGACGTTTCATAAGTGCCAATGGATTATTGTGAAAAAAAAATGGACAGCCTCCTTGTCCATCACATTCATAGTGCGGTGTTGGGATACCACACATTGCCATTTATTATTTCTTAGCTATATTTGTTTCAATGGCTTCCTTCTTGTCATATACAAGGTGTAAGATAATGAAAGCAAGACATCCCGTGTTGTCTCTTGGACCATGAAAATGAAGAACTTTTGTTACCAGAGCTATAGAAATTAGCAAAAAAAATTACTTTCTGTAGGAACTGACGCGATCAGCTGATCAACATATATGGTAAACTAAAAAAAAGTTATGGATTTCCAAAAGTGATTTCCTAAGTGGTTCAGTTTCAGTGTTCACACGAGGGGTCTTGCGTTTAATATGTTACACCCTGTATATACAAGGTGTTGTTTTGCATCCTCGTCAAATTCAAGGAGGTAACTACGGTAATGATTCTCGTCCCGAATCAATAATAAAATGGGTAGGTACTTTTTTTTTTTCTTATTTACGGAAATCGGTAAGTTTAAACCACCCGTGTTTTAAACGCGGCCCGTCTGGTTCTTGCCCTATAACCTCGCTTACACACATACAAAAAATCTCAAACGTTTAATTGATAATTTCTTAATCCCTAAACCACGTTAAGGGGGTTATTCTGAAATATTGACAAACTTAAACAACCAATAAATCAGCGTTTATTAATAATTAATTAGGTACCGTAATTTTAATTGATTATTTATGTCTTTTGTGACCACCTCCTGAAATTTGACGAGGTTGCAAAACAACACCTTGTATATCAATTTACCAGTTCCAAGTTCCTGTTCTTGACAAGGTTATACCTAAATTTACCAAATCATAAATGTGGTTGTGTTTAGAGAATAAATTAAAACAATATGTTTAAATGTCATCAAATGCCACAAACACATATAGACTAAGCAAAAGGTTTTTGTTCATTTTTCACATATTAACATACATTTTAACCTTTAATAAATGCAGTTTTAAAGTGAATATTATTTTCCTAAAGTGGCAGAACTGACTCAAGTGTAAATCAACCTGATACCATTTTTTTTTTGCAATAGGTATAAACTTTTAAGCTGTTCTAAAACACTGCCATAGTTTTACTGACGGTGAAAGAAATATGATGGAGAAACCGGCATGTCCTGGAACCAAACATGTCTAGACATATGACATTCACCAACGCTAATTGGATCCACGATAAGCATTCAGAGAAAACAAGGTTTTAAGTACATTAAAATCTTCACTATCATAAAGCAAGGACGCTCTCATCAAAAGAAAAGAAAAGATGCTGGTGGAAAAGAAACATTATGAGACTCACAAATAATTGGAGTGTTAAGAGCGTTTACCACCTTACGGCTTTCATACAATCTTTCAAGTCCCTATTTGCTGAAATGACTGATTTTAATAAAACTTAAAACGCATAAGCAGGATACATAGGTCTTAAAAGTTACTCAAAACATTTTCGAAATGCCTTTTAAAATAAAAGATTATTGAAAAATTCAATAAATAATTTATAATCGGTCTAATTTAGCTGTATTCCTATGTTTCGTAAATGTTTTTTTTTGTAACTTTTTAGACCTATGGATCCTGCTTATTCGTATGCAGTTTCAATAACACCGGTACAGTCGGAAAATAAGGACTTCAAAGTTTGTATGGAATGTCGTAAGGCGTAAACGGTCTTATGTTTTGGAGTGTAATACAGATCTATACAGTAGCCAACAAATTATTACGCATCGTTGCTTCGGCACTATTGATCGTGTAATTGATCCATGAGACTCATACGTGGGACTATGCACTATTGCACCGGCTACCAAAAAAACCTTGGTCCCATACAGCAGAAAATATATCCATTTATACCCATATCATATTATATATCTACGATTTGTTTCTCACGAATGTAAAGAAACGGCGCAATTTGATATGCGATGTGTAGATTTGTTTTTTTTGTATCGACGCCGCCCTTGCGCAAATGTGTACTATGCAAGATTGATTGTAGGTTGTCTTACTTGCTCGTTGGGTCGATGATATCGTCTGAGTCGCGGGAAATACCCGGATAACAGACGCACAGAACCGGGAAGTGTAGTAGAAATGAGGGTAGGCCTAATAACTGGCATGTTGTATGTTCATGAACGGGCGCTGTCAGTTGAGACTGGTCATCTCTTAGCTGCCACGGTTTATTTTAATTACTTTATTTTTTTTACGCTCTTTACTTGCCCGTATTTTTACATCGTTCTCACATATATTTGTAATACTTAACATGAATTATGTAACCAAGATTTTGTAACATATTTTAATTTAAAAGAGTGTCCATGGAGTTTCTTGGCCATTCTTCTCCATAGACAAGCTTTGAAATGGGCAAATACAGTACTGCCTTGTGACTGGGACTGTAACTTCGCGTTTTTTGTTTTTTTTTTTGTTTTTTGACTTTCAAAAGTGCCTGTAATGGTCTAATTGAAATAAATGCTTTGAGTTTGAGTTTGATGAAAGGTTTATAGTAACTAAAACTCACGATACTATTGGAGTCTTTGAAGGATCATAGAGTGGTGTGTCAGCTAAACTAGTCAACATTTCGCCAGTTATGTTTAATTTCCTTGTTGTAGGGAACATAAGTTTGCGGTTTAATCGGGCAGAAATTCTAACTCTGACTTATTACAATAAAATACATTACGACCAATAAATTATGTTCTTTCGCTAAAAGTGTCGATTGATGCAGACACTAATAAATGCAGGTACTGGTTTAATACTGGTAAACACTGGTATGGCAGAGCCACGTGTATATTATTATACAATAAAATATATTGTAATATTTTCAAAATCCTTGATTCTACGTTGAACCTCGTGGATAAATGGAATCAATCCCAAAACATATTATGGGATATTTTGGTATGTAATTTTAATCTATAGGTGAATTAAATATAGGTTAATTCTTATTATATTTTACCACGAAGTATTTGATTAGCGTGCATCTAGAAAAATAGATTTACGCACCAACATTCGAGAAAATAACCTCTCTTACTGCGCAAATGTCACATTAACAGCAAAGAAATAACAATTAATAAAAATAATATACTACGTAATAATAAAATGACTATGGAACTTAATGGAAAACATCCTGAGGATGCTTCATATCCGCACTGAGTGTCAAAGAATGAAAGAAACCTGCGTCCCAGCTGTGGGAACGATCAAGGCTTAACATCGTTGCAATAGGACTTGACTGCTACGTTAGTTCCATTTCCAGGTCGGGCAAAGTGTTATTGGGTTTTTCCAGTGGGAATTTCTCAGTAGCAGCCTCGGACTCTGGAATTGTGCCCCGATGATGGCAATAGGCTCAACCCCTATCATATGGCAAATATGGGTGTACTATTAGGTACACCTCGGCCTAACACTTCACGAATTACATACGTGATGTTATGTAAGACTTGACTTGAGGAGCTCGTGGCTAAATAATAACAGCCGCACGGGTCGATCTTTAAGGTTAAGCCGTGCTTGCCGAGGTTGGTCCGTGGATAAGTGACCATAATTACATACCGAGTTTCCTCCGTGCCTCGGAAAGCACGTTAAGCCGTTGGTCCCGGCTGTCATTTGTAGATCTTTGACAGTCGTTACGAGTAGTCAGAAGCCAAAAGTCTGACATCCAGTCAAGGAGTATCGTATTACCCAGTTACTGGGTTGTGGAGGTCAGATAGGCAGTCGCTTCATGTAAAATACTGGTACTCAGCTGCATCCGGTTAGACTGGAAGCCGACCCCAAGTTAGTTTGGGAAAAGGCTAGGCAGATGATGATGTTATGTAAGACTTGGAACCTTAGTCAATTCTTGTAAAAAAAAACAAAATGGTTTTATTAAAACAAGCATGAAAGAAGTGGCAGTGACGTAGCAATAGGGGTGCGGACTGAGTAAAGAAAACGACATTCTATTTTGTCCGTCAGACAGGTAATACAAAAATATTAGACACGTATTTTTTGTTTTATCAAAATATCAAAAAAAAAATACTTAGTTAAAACTCATTAAAGTTGGAGAGTGGGGGAGCCCCCACTCTCCAACTTTAATTTAACTACGTCACAAGTAGATATAAAACTTACCTACTTGTGACGTCATGCGCCATTTCAATTCAATATATCTCCGTAATTTTATGCCCACGTGAAAAAAGAAAAAACAATATATCTCCGTAATTTTATGCCCACGTGAAAAAAGAAAAAATACGTGTCCAATACTTTTCAATAAATTACCCGCCGGACAAAGAAAAAAAAAATGTGATCATCGTCGGAACGCACTATAGAAAGAGCCGAGTACAAATTCGGGCCCTAGCGACAGTTCAAATTACACGAAGCCGTATGACGTTGAATATTGAATTAGTGTTATAATTATAAAGCATTGTTATTGAATTAAGAAAGTAATTTATACATAACGTTATGAAAAAATGCTTTTAAAGTACTATTAATTATGAGTTTTTTTCCAATACATCAAGGTCTATCACGCATTTTCTGAAAAGCTGATTGGACAAAAGTATTTAATAAGCTATTGCCCGATTTCAAGAATAAAATTTTATGCCTTAAAAGGCGCTTTGTTGGATTTTCGACGCTCTGTTCAGTGTCCAGAGCAGAAAACCAAAAGGAATATTTAGGCATTCCTTTTGGTGTCGCCTAGGTAAATCATATAATCAAATCACCTCATAATATAACATGAATAACTGTTTTTCAGTCACACACAACTATATGACTGAGGAACAGTAAATATGTACTTCCAAAAAAATATATTATAGAATAAAAAGTGTAATATTTCTGAAATAACTTACCATTATTTACTAGTCTCTTCAACTTCCCATCCTTAAGTTTGGTGTGGACAGTCACATCTCGCCATACCAGGGTACAAGGTCTGAAGGTCGGCGCTGGACCCAGCACCTCTTCGATTTCAGGGAACATGAGGTCATACTTTGATCTCGTGTCTTTTGTCCTCGAATTTTGAGAAAACATTTCCTATAGAGTAAAACAGATATTACATTTTTCGTGTCGTATTTGGTGCCGAAATATACAAAAAAATGTGTCGGATTTTTACTAGCACCGTTTTCAACAGAAAAAAATACATTGTAATATAATTCTTCGATGGATATTGATTAAAATATATACCTACGTTTTGAAAGTAATTGCCATTTGCTACTCAAGATTCTGAATAAGATAAAAGCTAATTTATGAATAAAACACAAATTCACAAATTGAAACAGGTCTAGTTTTTTTTTGACCATTTATCAAAAGAAAACGACGTTGAGAATATTGAATTGTGATTGCCTTATAATTTTCCATTTAGTGACAAGATTTTAATTGAAACAAATTCATTAAGTATACGGAATTAAGATTAATAAGAACTGTTTACAGAAGCTCTTTCTGAATTCATGTCTTTCTGGGAACCTATTGGATGTAATTTATTCAGTACCCAACAATAAGAGAAATTTTCAAAGAAATTAGTAGCTAGGTACAAAACAATCCGATTATTGACAATACATCCATAATTACATTAATCACGAAAAAAGTAATTACAGACATGTAGGTGTAGACAAGGGCCCAGATTTGGAACGCCATTAAAAAGAACACCATTCAAAAATTAAAAAAAGAAAACTGATGGAAGTTTGCTATTCAGTATCGTGCATAGTTGCCATACTGTCGACTGTGGTCGACTGTGAAGGTTGGTTTGAATTTAGAACACTATGATAACAATAAGTTTCAGAATCGGTTCACGTATTTCTATAATATTTAATCAAGGATATATTTTAGACTGCATTTGTTGCAAGCAGTAGAGCAGAATGAATAAACCTGCGGTTTTTTACACTGAAACTACAGCTTTTAGAAGTTAATCTATTCTTCTTATCGTGTCGATGGCAAATTTTCATTAAATATATTTGGCCTAAAATTCAGCAATGCAAACCCCAACCCCGCTCTACCGTTTACTTTTTTTTCGACTGAAAACCACTAAACTGCCTTACCCACAGAATTCCAAAGCATCTATAACGAAAACATTGAATCAAAGCATAGACGATAAATATTTAATTCAATAGACATGATTAGAGTTTTCATTCAAAAATATTCTAAACTAAAAGTTATTTTTTATATATTCACCTTAACTTGCACTAAAAGTACACTTTATCACTTTCCAAAGAATTTATAATGAAAAGATAAAAAAAAGTAGTAAATATTCTGAAATGTTTTCACTACATACATATGTCTCCTCCGTGGTTTGTTCCGTTGTGAAACTCAATCTGTCTCCATTCAACTTTGGGCTGACACTCATTTTCTATTGCACAGCGTCGTTAACTAATTATAATTACTAAAAAAATAAAAACGATTAAGTAATTTTTTTAAATTTGGAATGGGAGCGCTCTGGACGGTATTGTAAGCGCGTTCATTTTAGCGATTGTCGAGAAGTTTTGGCGCCGGAACATAGCGCGTCTGTACACGAGTGTAGCGATGATAGTTTGACTAACGAGTGCTGTTAGAAAGGGACAGAGGTGGATTAGAGAAGGACGAAGGTAGGCCTTGTATTGGAAACAAAAGTAAAATGTGCCGGCCGAATAGGTGAGGCCTATAAATGCATTGATAAAAAAATGTGTCATTCCAATTAATGCGTTATGGATTTCTGACCGTTCTTAAAGATCCTGTGATGTAGGTTTAATGTTATATAGTACTACGTATACGAGTTTATGTAAGTATGGATCTTCGTTTATTAAATTATTCTTGTCTTTGTCTGGTATAAAAGATTAGTAGAACTTTTTAAAAACAGAACAAGTAAAATTATGCTATATTTTTAGCACTTTATTATTTTATCTTACTAGATGTGTTCACGACTTCGTACGATATATGTATTGATAAAAAAAATACAACCACTATGTTTTGTAGCATTGTATTAGTGTGTTAAGCTTGTATAAAAACTGGTCAATGTGAGTCAGGTTCGTATCCCAAGGGATCCGTAACCCACATCATAACGATAATTTGAAATTTAAACATAAATTAACTGGTTTAAACAGTACCAGTGCAAGCTGAACCCTTGCTGCGTACTCTTACTATTTAAGACAGAGGTCAAGAAGTTAATAGTTAAGAATTAACCTTTTAAAATATATAAAACTAAAATATAAAAACTTGCTGATTTCTTTGTAAACATGATTTGTATTTGGCGGCCAATTATTCTTGCAAAGTCGTAGTAAAATTGCATAGCGTGTGATTGACACACTTTATTTCTTGATTATTCAATTTTATCCGAATCAAGATTTATTCTGTGATATGAATAGTACAAGAATTTCGTATGCCATAGGCACAATTTGACACATATTTTTGGCATAATCAGTAACTTCCCACTATAGATATTTTATTAGATTTGTTTGTGGTCGGGTCAGGAACCGCGATCCCCGGCCCGACCACAGGTTCAGTTTCTTATTACTCAAAAAGTATAAGGCACAAATTCCTGGGCTAAGTGGCACAATAAAACACATTAAAATAACCATTTTGTGCAATAGTAAAATCTCCGTTCCATGTCGTGGTCGGGTCAGGAATCACAACACAATAAATTCGCTCAAAATCTGTAGCATTATATATGAACAACGCAGTCACTCATAATACACAAGAAAAGCGTTTTTTTTTGTTTCTTTACCTTTAGAATTGGCAGACATAGGTTTTAGCATAAAACGATAATAATCACAGATATCTGATACATAACTAGAAATATATCGAACTGATCGACTGACCTGTAGAAAATTAACTAAAAATTTTAATTTATTTACGGAATTTTGTTGGGATTAGTTTAGACTTTAATAGTAGCTAGACAGACTTATTTTTATTTAGATTTGGAAATCAAATGCTTGCCTTGAACTTTAAGAATAAACGACTTCGTAAAACTTTACTACCACAGCTTTTTTTTTTTTTTTAATTTTCAAATTGTTCTTATTTTTTTTTTCTTATTTTAAAAAACGTTGCCACAAACTAGGAATTTCTCATGTATCTGGGTGCGTTTACAAACATTTAAACTCACATACACAAACAGCAAGACCCGGAACAACTACCTGTAGGCCATACAAATATGTGTTCCGTGCGGGGATTGAACCCGCGACTCGCAGCTCAGCAGTCGATCGCTCACCCACTGCGCCAACCGTGTCGTCAAATTCATTTAAAATCTGATCAAAATGGCATTTGTTTAAACTTTCAACAAGCATTGCTTCTTCTTCACATAAGTTTCACCTACAGACCTACATTTCTTATCGGACTACTATTTATATTTTTCTATATTTTTCTATATTTTTTTTATTATGCTTGCTAGCATAATTTATATAAATTCCTTCTTATATGTTTGTTCTTACTGGAACTATAGTATGTTTCAGTAATTTTATGTTTTATGTCAATACATATTTTGGTCAGTGGGTCGTGTTAGGTCGTCGTCGGATTTACTTTTGTTTAAATTTAAAAAAACTTGTTATTTTTAATACTTACTATTTCAATTCTTAATTTTATCTTTACTTATGTTTTTGTTTATTTCTAAGCCCGAGAGGTGATCTGTATCTACCTCAGGATCTTCCTATTTCAGACACCTTTCCAGATTTAAAGGCGCGGTTCATACATGTACAATCTTTGTACATGTATGAACCGCGCCTTTAAATTTTAATGTGGAGATAAATAAAGATTTATGATTACTTAATTGCTATAAAAGTTTCAACGTAGTAAGCATGTGTCTGGCTAATCAACTACAGTCAGTGACTCCTTCAGATGATCGTCTGCAATTAATAATATGAGTGTCCTAATTCCTAAATAGCCACTTAGGCTTTTTTCAATACAATTTAAGTTTCTGTTAGTACCATCTTAATAAGTAAATACTTAATTTATTAAGTTAAGTTAGTTAGAATTTGTAATATTACGTACTGAATAATGTTTCTAATATATTTTTATGTTTCAAGGTATCGAACAGTTGGCAAGAAATGCATAAGTCACGAGTTTAATTATATACCTTTAATTATATAATCAGAAATTTTTGAAAAAACTAAATGCAGGTCGAATCTCAAACACACCTAAACAGTTTTTGTTGAGGCTGCGTAAATATTCATATCGAATACGGAACCCTTCAATGTGTATGATCCCTGCAGTTGGCTATTTTGAGTTATATTGATTGCTATTATATACCGCACCACTTCCTAATCCAACACTTCATCCAATCATCCATACAAATGTAGGTACGAGTCCATTCACCCCCCGTCATAATCCGTCCCAAATTGGATAGACCTTGTCTCTGAACTTTCTGTAGGTTCAACCTAACATATTCTATTGTCTATGTTCACTTTTAGGCAACAACTAAACGAACAAAAGCAAACTATTCAATTTTCAACCCTCAGCTTAGCTGTGAGAGTTCAATTTCCAACACAGTGCAATTATATTCAGGCATTTAATACGTGTAGGGAAAACGGACAATATTATGCTGTATGGCGATCGCTGATTGGTTCAGGAAGAAAAACGATGTGACGGCGAGTTTGAAAGGTTTCGGTTTCCATGTAACGTATCCGAGACATGTGACACCGCCCTACAGTCGGGTCACTGCGTACAGCCACAGCATAAGAAGATCAGTATGCTAACGCCCGAATGATCAATCGATGGCTACCGCTTTCAGAGTTCAATACTACACCCGTATGTGTAGTCAAATTAAAGTTGACTTGAGTTTAAGTAATTACCTAAGCATATGCGTCGGCTATGAAAAAAAAAGTCTGTTGTTCCATACATTGTGATCGTATAGATATTACACTTTTGTATGCAACAAACGATTTTATTTAACATACACATTTCTCGATATCCTTTTCACCGTATAAAATACATTTACCGATTGTATTTTCTTAAAGAATATGGTACGTTTTGATAGTAAACATAAGTGTTATTATAAAGTATAACCATACTTTCTGCCCAAATGTGGCCTCATAGAGAACTACTTTATCTTATCACAAACATCTAAAAAACAAGTGTAAACTAGACCAATGACTATCCATTCGCGCTTGCCACCATCCGTCAACAGATTAGTTTAAATAAATTGAGAAAATTAATTAATTATTAAGCGAAACTTATGAATGAAATTATACACATACGCATAATTTTACATCGATACTTGCGATAAAAGATAAGATAATCTAAGTCTAATAATTTACCGTTAGAATAATTTATTAATGTGAATCATCAATTAAACATACATAAAGTTCAGATCAAGATAAGATAAGAGAATTGACAAATTGACCCTTTTGATTCCGATTTATCGCATTCCCGATTTATTTAATAACTAGCACTTCACCCGCGACTTCGTCCGCGAAAATTGTGATATAATATAGCCTATGTTACTTAATACAAACAAACAAACAATTAAATATTTCCCCTTTATAATGTTAGTTTAGATAATATAATAGAGCCAAAAACTCTAGAATATACATATACAGGGTGTAACGGAAAGGGTATATACATCCTTAAGGGTGTGCTACAGACCATCAAACTGAACATGTTTCACATCATAAAACATGTTTTTCATCAAAAAAAATATCTGCTGCCCCATAGAAAATTACAATACCTATTCGACCCAAATGTATAGGCAGCTGATATATTTTTTTGCTGCAAAATTTTTTTTATGTTGAGAAACATGTTCAGATTGATGGTCTGTAGCACACCCTTAAGGATGTATATACCCTTTCCGTTACACCCTGTATAATATAATAATTCCGTCATAAAATTCCGTCCTTTATCATCATTTGCCTAGCCTTTTCCACTGTGTTAGACAAGACAAGACAAGACATTTATTTGGGGAAACATGAGTCTACATACAAAGCATGCAGGTTGTTCATAAACAAGAAAGATCCATCATGTTCGGCCTTTGTGGCATACAAATATAATATAAGTGTTGGGGTCGGCTTCCAGGGCAACGCGTTCAGGGGTTTGTTGGGGCTCCCATGGCGGTGCAGTGCCTCCGGCATGTTCGCCGACCACAGCACGGACGGCTTCCAGGTGGTGCTACGCATAAGAACGGCGTCCCTGCGGTCCCGGGTAAAAAGTAGCACCAACACACTTCTGAGCGTGGTGTCGGACAGAGTGGACAGCCAAATCCTGAGGCATTGGTCGCTCATGCATGTCCAAAATAATATTAATTTTAATTTTTACTAACATAGCTTTAAGTACCTATCTGCCTACTAACATAATATGGACTTATATCATTTAATATGTGCTAGTCTGAAATAAATATTTTCTATTCTATTCTATAGTGTGAAAAAATGTTTCACTTTTACCGTGGTTTCATAAAACCACACAAGCCTTTTTTATTAAGTGAAACTTCTTATGCGACTTCCAACAAGTTTAATGCTACCTTGGAGGGGGAATATTTTCTATAACTCACTAAGAGATGGCAGTATTACAAGATTTGTGACTACGTAGTTCTACTAGGTACGCAAGATGGCGTGCAAACAGTGATGCATTCGACTCTTCGGTGTGACCAGCCTTCGCTCAATTTCCATGAGTAGAATAATCTCGATAAACTTATGTAATAAAAATAATACAACAAGAAAACAACAAAATATTATTAAGAAGCTTAATAAAATAACGAGAGTGAATGCGTGGCACTCGAACGCATGCGTGTAGTATTACGAAGTTTCACTTCTTCCGCGCGGAGGGACTCCATGCACTGTTTTTTCTCTTGTCTAGTTCAGAGATGACGGAAACAAAGTCGACGATGGTACGAGCTTACCCAGAACAAGCCTGTTCTTGAAACTTTGAAGAAACTAGGGTTGTAAGCATTCGGAAACACAGACGCGGGCAGAGAGTTCCACTCCTTTGCTGTGCGCATTATAAAAGACGTTTGTAAACGCTTAGTGCGAATTGGTGGAAAAAAGAACAAGAAATAATTCTTCTATCTAGCCAGTTTTAAAAAACTATTATTCGATTGACTTACATTTAGATATCAGAATTTCTAGAAATTAAAAAAAAAATGCTTAATAATCTACGGATAAATATAAGGATCACATTAAAATTGATGGTTTTGTATAAAATGATAAATGTCTTTTATTTAAATATTTGGATAAATCTTAATGATAATAAATATATCTCATATACCTACGAATCAATATGAATGAGTCTACGTGTATCAAGAAAATATTCTAATTAAATGAATCTTGCCTAGCATCACATAAATTAAGCACAGCTATTCAAAAGATGCAAGTTTATGCAGTCAGGTTCGCGAATGCTGGCCTCGACCGAAACGTTGACCTTATGCGAGCTCGCTAAACTCTGTGGTAACTGTTACACGTGGATGTAAGGGGGTTAAGGATCTTTGGAAAGTAACCGATCATTTCGACGTACCTGTCACTCGGGCCTCCTCCGGCCCCAGACTAGAACTAGAAACTAAACATAACATAACTTCACACCTCGGCAGAGATGTACCTCATCATCATTAGCCTATTATGTTCCCACTGCTGGGACACAGGCCTCCTCTCTATGAGAGGGAGTGGGCTGTAATCCACCACGCGGGCCCAGTGCGGGTTGGTAGATGTCACATGTCTTCGAATTTTTAGTTCTAGGACATGCCGGTTTCCTCACGATGTTTTCCTTCACCGTTTTTGAGGGCAGCGGTGATGAAATATATTACACAACGTAATGCGACTGCCTGGGTTCGAACCCACGGCTTACTGCTCGTAAGGCTGCCAACACTGGGCCACCGCTGCTCTCCGAGATCTCTCTCCTAGAGATGTACCTAATAGTATCTATTCCCACATTTTGCATTTATTTTTTAAATTCCAAGTAATAGGAGGCAAGCCTGTTGCTATCAACCGGGCATCTGATAGAAAAACGGGATAGAGAAATAGGACCTCATGCTCAGCAGTCGGCAAGAGCCGGACATAGCCCTCCGTTCTCGACAAGTGACGGGTATCCAAGAAAATGTGCCCATAGATAATAATATTTAATGGTTCTAGTTTGAATAACGAAAGGAGTTTGGCAACGGGGCTCTTTTCAGTCAAAAGGAAGCTATTTATTTCACTCCGGCCTTCTTCAACTTCTGAATATAAGGCTGAATTTTCAGCAATTTCAACACTTTTTTTATTTTTATTTTTTTTGTCTCTGCCCTTTTTCTAAACAAATGATCGTTTCAAACACAGCTTAAACCCAACAAAAAACAAGAAACCATTTATCTTTTATCTCCTTGTCAATAAGATAGGACTGTACCTGACATTTATGAAATTTTAAATTGAGCAACTTTGCCTAATAGGACCCCCCCCCCCTCATTCTGATTAGAATCAAAGGCTGCATTTTACTCATGCTGGCCATTACACGTGTAGCCCAAATACTTTATCGGGGTCAGGGTGCAGTATTGCACTATCAAAAGATTTTACACGAGTTCTGAACGTCCCTGTCAACAAGTAACTTATATCACCATTCTAAAGTTAACACATGGTCAAAATTTGCATTGGAAATGATTGACATTTAGTTTAAAAACACGTGTAAAGTCTTTCTCAGGTTAAATATGTAAGAAATATTTCGATATTCGTCCATTTTCGGTCACAGAAAGACCTCAGAGAGCCGTGACAATCATAGACATCATCATCTGCCTAGCCTTTTCCCAAACTATCTTGGGGTCGGCTTTCAGTCTAACCGGATGCAGCTGAGTACCAGTATTTTACACAGTAATGATACCCAGCAATAATTTTTGCATACGGTTACTTAGTTTGATTTAGAGAATGCTTGGTTGACGGCTTCGTCAAGGGTCTGATTTCACCTTGTATTCATGAATGAACGTTAAAAATATTGTTATCAAATTGTTTAGTGCTACGGAACCCTGTGAGTGCGAGCATGATACCGAAGATCTAGAGCAACATTTTGTAACATGATAACGTTGTTTTCCATCAACATGCAAACGTTGCTCAACAAAAAATATTTTCGGTGTAGATGCACCTTTATTCACAAGATATCTCAAGAGATGACAAGTAAGTAATAGAGAAGTATGGAAGAAGAAAAGGCAAGCTGCGGCGACGCCAAATAAATTGGGATAAGGGCAAATAAATTGGGATAAGGGCAAATAAATTGGGATTAGGGCAAATAAATTGGGATAAGAGCAAATAAATTCGGATAAGGGCAAATAAATTGGGATAAGAGCAAATAAATTCGGATAAGGGCAAATAAATTCGGATAAGGGCAAGAAAATGATGATGATGCAACTTTATTCAAAAGCCTCTATCGAGTTCTTAACAACGAAGAATCAGTATTTCAATAATATTCAAACAATAATTCGACTCGTTGTTCTACTGTACGTTCAGTTAGGGTGTGGCAGTTAGTGATGGCATTCCACAGGGGTACATTCGAATATAGAGCAGCTGAGCGCTAGCCTAATTAATTAATTATTTTCTTTTTGTGTGCAGGTAACTAGATTTCTTTGAAGGGCCTTGCTTCTCAACCCTACGGAAGGGTCTGAAATCGGAAAATCTTCAGGGCACGCCACAATATAGGCGATAAGTTCCTCTTCGAGAAGTGGGTGGAGAGGCGCCACGACGCACCCACCTGACGCAGGTCCTCACCGGACACGGTTTTTTCGGGAGGTTCCTGCACGGAATGGGGCGGGAGGAAACGCCCCGGGTATTACCACTGCGAGGATCGCCCGGAGGGCACGGTGGAGCACAACGTGGAGCTGTGCTCCGCTTGGTCTGAGCATCGCCGTGTCCTGCGGCCTCCGACCTCTCGCGTCCCACCCGGCCTCCTTCTGCGAAGCAGTCATGCTAGCGAAGGAGGGGGCGGAACGTGAGAGGGAGAGAGCCTCACGTCCCAGCCGACGCGGGAGACGCCCTGGGCCCCCAGCCACCGTAGGCGCGGGCCTGTGGACGGTGAGTAATGAGCTAGCTCACCGTCCGTCCGTCTTATGACGACAGGCCGTGTCGACGGCTCATGCTCGTTCCACGCGCGCCTCAAGGAGATGTCAGCGTATCGGCAGGGGTCCGAGAGGGGTGATGCCTGCCAGGGCTGCGGGACTGTTGGAAAGGGATACTGTGGCCCTGGAACACAAAGGAAGGAGAAGAACATAGAAGAAGGAACATAGATGGGTTTTAGTCAGTACAAGTCTGACACTCCCTTCCGCTCCGCCATGGGCATGATTTCCCAGCCGTAAAAAAAGGTTTTGAAATCGCGATCATCAATCCATTTGCGTGCATGTTCTGTATGAGAACATTACCTAACATAATACAAACAAAATGTCAAATAAAGAATACCGAACAGTCTTCAGTACCTACGTCGATGCTTACACCTCGAGATAAACAACCCCTTAAGATGGATAGAGTGGTAAGGAGTTTCAATACAATAAAAGGCAAGCATATTTTTATTTTATCATTTATGTACAAACAAGAGAAAGATAAGGAAACATCATAACAACAAGTTAATCTTTTTTTTATGTTCCGTTAGTACAATCATCTGCCTAGCCTTTTCCCAACTTTGTTGGAGCCGGCTTCCAGTCTTACCGGATGCAATAATCACTGCACATTACGTCGTACGTGACGCCACAATGTAACAGACGCTGCGACATTGTAGCGAATTGGCGGATTTGCGGTTATGATCCCGCGTTCTTATTGTGGTTACTTCAATAAGTTTCTCCACACTCGACAGTGAAGACATTGCCTTGTTTGTTAGGTGTTAAAATTATCTCTTTTCTCTTTTTTTTTTTTTAGATAAGCCGAAAATTTGGTGACGGATTGTCCAGAATAATATCTAATTGGAATATAACTTCGACCAAACTCTTGTCTTCTTCTTCTTTTGGTGCCTCTCCAATAACTGAAGATTGGCCTTCGTACTTCTCTTTAATCTTTGAAAGTTGGAACAGCTCAGCAGCACTCGTGACTCCGCTCCATTCGTGAATGTTATCATCATCATCATCGTCATCAGCCTATAATGTTTCTACTGCTGGGACACAGGCCTCCTCTCAATGAGAAGGAGTGGGCCCTACTCCACCACGCGGGCCCAGTGCGGGTTGGAAGATGTCACATGTCTCAGCATTTATACTTCGAGGACATGCCGGTTTCCTCACGATGTTTTCCTTCACCGTTTTTGGGGCAGCAGTGATGAAATAAATTACACAAAAATCACTTATTGTTTCGCCATTTGGACAAACGATCCCATTGAAGACCACTATCAAAAAACAAAAGACAATGTGATCTCTGTTGAGCCTGCATACCAGTATTTAAGAACTCATGACCCGGGTTCTAATCAAGGAGATTAAAATACGGCACATCTTTGTGGACAAACCTTTCATAAAAATTTGTTTTATCTGTTTATAGATTATAAAACGACGATCGAAATTATTTACGTTTAACAAGTGTTCAAGTTGCATTTTTGTCTAAATTATGGTGTAAACTGCGTCTAAACTCGTTGTGAAGTTTAAAAGAAGACATTAAAGCGACTTTAATTTAAAACAAGATAGGATAAAATTTATTAATAATTTACAAATTAATTTTAACGTATATGCATATTGTTATATTATTTGAAAAATGTGGGGGAAGGCCTTTGCTCGGCAGTGGGGCATTAACGGATAAAAACAAAAATAGATTGTTATACCAGCGATCCCTTCATCGCGCCGCTAGTCATTATATTATTTTCTATTCACCAATTCACAACCATTAACCATCAAACACCAAACGATTTATCAAAATCATACCCAAATAGATCTATCGAATTGACGACAATCACCACATCCTTTGCCGAGCAACAGCTTACGACATCACAATGGAAGTTACCCGCTTATCTTCCAACGTTCAACTGCTCGTAAATAAATAAAAAACACATCATTGCATATATGTACACAATGCATTCATACATAAACATGCCTTTTCCCATGAGGATAGGCAGAAGAAACTATCGGCACCTGCTATAATCCTTGCGCATTCGCATACTCCTTTTGCCATGTCCACGTTCATAAATCTATACGCATATTATAAAGCTGAACAGCTTCTTGAAAAATGAACATGGACGAAACCAAAGCCATGTTGAACGCCTATGTAACACCCATTCCTATCAAGATTGGAGACTCTACACTCGAAGTTGTCGATAGACAATTATGTCTACCTGGGACAGACGGTCCAGTTGGGTTGGTCTAACTTCGAGAAAGAGGTCAATTGTCGAATCCGGTCTTCTCGTCTAACTTACCACAGTGTCTCAAGACGAAACGTGGTCTCTCACAATGGGCTTTATCAGAAGACTTAAAGTCACCCAAAGGGCAATGGAGAGGGCTAAGCTCGGAGTTTCACGTGATCAAATCAGAAATGAGAACATCCGCAAAACAACCAAGGTTACCGATGTAGCCCGAAGAATTGCCAAGCTTATGTGGCAGTGGGCAGGGCACATTGCTCGCAGAACGGATGGCCGATGGGGCCGAAAAGTTCTAGAGTGGTGACCGCGAACCGAAAGACGTTGCGTTGGAAGGCCTCCCACTAGGTTGATGTATGATCTAGTGAAGGTTGCGAGGATTCGCTGGATGCAAGTCGCACGGAACCGGTCAATGTGGCGATACTTGCGGGAGGCCTATGTCCAGCAGTGGACCTCTTTCGGCTGAAATGATGTTGAAGAGTTTCTTTGTTTGGTTGAACGCGCTAATCTCGGGAACTTCTGATTTCATTCGTTTTTTTTTGTGTGGTAATAATGTTAGTGTTGTATCGCCCATTTATCGAGGCTATATAACATCTCGCTACGACCAATAGGACTGGAGCATCAATGAAAAATTAGGCGGGAAATAGGGGATAATTTCGTGCAGAAGAAGTTGCACGGGTCAGCTAGTGTGGTCATAATACGCACGCCAGTCATTGTGATTGTGTAAAGAAATTGTTAGAGGTAGATAGTACCTTATCGTTCACGTCCTTCCAAAAACAAAAACTGTAAATTTGTAAGAAGTAGCCAGGAATTTGTAAGTTGGCGGTACGATACCCCTGTGCCTCAGAAGTCATGTTAAGCAGTTGGTCATCCGTCAGTTCTCTCTCTTGTCTGGTTGGAATGCCGTCCCAGGAAGAGAGAGTGCTTATGCGTTTGTGCACACACTTGTGCAGGGTTCTGCAATGTAATATATCCTGCGTTGCGTCGATGTCTAGTAAAGGCTGGCTGATGACTGCAAATTGTCAGTTGGTGCAGTGGTTAGAAATATTTTGTTTGTATATATATATATTTTTTTTAATTACCAGTATTGACTCACCCAACTGAAATATATTCCAGATGTTTATTTGTTACTACAGAGTCTCAAATGAGGAAAATATTCATAGTGATACTATTTTTCTATGCCTTTTTCATTCCAGTTTAGACGGTAAACGTATTCTTCAGGGGGCTATGTGGTAAATTGCTCGGTATAAAAATGAAAAATAAAATATTTAAAATATGTTTATTTTTTATTAACTAAATTTAAACACATACAGTTATAGAATCAAAATTTATAAACTCTTTTTAATAGTTTTCGTGTTTCTTAGAGTGGCATTAGGGAATTCAGGAATTTCGTTCTTTCAGATTCTTGTAATTCATTTAATTTTCACGTTTTATTTCAATTAAAATGGTATAAACAATTTTCAAGATTGAATAATGTGTACCTACTTGCGTGTCAAATAAAAAATCATATTTAATTTACTTTTCAATTGTTACTACTAGTTGTAACATTTTTTAGCACCAAGTGTGCGTTAAATAATCTATATTTCAGGCATTTCAAGGAAGAAAACTCTGTTATATGAGGTAGCGTTAGTTTATTATTGGGAAGTCAGATTCAATGTTTACACTTAGCATACACGTTTTAAAATACCCATAGATTTATATAACTTCACATACATATAATAATTACACTGCTTAAAAATACGTATAAAATTATGACATAACAACAACGAAACATTTATTTATCATTCTTACAAAACTTTGAAAATGCTAATTCCCTAATTGGCCAATTTTAAAACATATTTTGATTGGTCAAATACCATTCGTACTTTCCACATTTACATGATTCGATATAAAGCTGTGTTCAGATCAAGTGATTTCGGTATCTTTAAACAAATTAGCAAAAAAAAAATAACGCCTATTATTACCTATTATCTCACATAATTTCAATATTCTCAAATATTTGAATCGTTAGGTCTGTGTGTCTTCAGCTCTCACCGTACTTGGTTCACGCGTAAAAATATTTACACTGAAGAGAGTGAGCTTTTCATCCCGCATCCATAGAATAGATTTCGAAATACCAGAATTATTAGTGACCCATTCTGAATTACATATCAATTGACTTTTTCTCACAGAACATAAAACTTAAATTTTCTAAATTGATGAAAGCTTCAATGTGGACGGACACTGATTTACTGAAATCCGCGACCTCTGTAATTTAAAATACCTTAAATACTAATACTAGTTACCCAAGTTTTAAATGGCGGAAGAATTAGAAGGTCTACTGCATGATTATTAGGATCACTTTCCCCTGCGCGCGCGGTATAGAAGGGCGAGGTATGCGAGGAATCGGAAGCCGATGAACAGCAACACCATGCTGACCACGTCCATTGTGAAGTCATCCTGGGAAAGAAAAAAGCATTTGTCAGTTTTTGGCTACTTAATCGTTGTACCTAATGGCTTGTCTAGGGGCCAACAATAGGTACAGCAAGCCTATAAGGCAAACAGGCTGTTCAGAAAACCCGAACATCATAAAATATTCCTAAGACGCAGCTCGGTGAAGCGACGGTTCGAATCCGGGCCGAAACGTCGAGATCTTTTTGAAAGTATTCTTAACATTCAATGAATTCAATGTTGTAGCCATGTAACATTTGGAAACTTAAGGGGTAAGGATATAATGACGCTGTATGTACTGATAAAAAAAAAAAACTGCTGGTCCATAACGATCATCCAGTTAAAATTGCACTTTTATAACCAGCTAATTCATCGCTGGGGATCCTTGTCCTATGTTACCTGGGGTCGGCGAAGACGTTTTTTCTTCTCTCTGTCAACCGTCACTATCATTTACTCCTTTTTCTTTTATATCATTCCTCACACAATCCCCTACACTCCTTCCTTTATAAAATTCAATACTAAATCATAAAAAAAAAAATTGTGCGTGGATTCCCTCCCTTCACTTCTTCCGCGCAAGAAGTGAAACTTCGCAATACTACACGCATGCGTTCGAGTGCCACGCATTCACTCTCGTTATTTTATTGAGCTTCTAAATAATATTTTGCTGTTTTCTTGTTGTATTATTTTTATTACGTAATTATTACATAAGTTTATCGAGGTTATTCTACTTATGGAAATTGAGCGAAGGCTGGTCACACCAAAATGTCGAATACGAGACTATAAATAAGAATAGAACTACGTAGTCACAAATCTTGTAATACTGCCATCTCTTAGTGAGTTTCAGAAAATTTTCCCCCTCCTTGGTAGCGTTAAACTTGTTGGAAGTCGCATAAGAAGTTTCACTTCAAAATTCAGAAAAACACTAGCTAGATAAAAAAAAACAACAAGAGTGGTCTCTAACACTGTAATGTACATTTATCATATGCCGTCGATATGAAAGAGCTTGCCGATAGCCCTCTCCCTTCAAGAACATTATCGGTATCCTGTTCAACTATACATTACGCTGACACGTCGTAAACATGGCGATCAAGCGTGTCCTTCCTGATTAAAATCAATTTTGGGACACCAGGAGTCCAGGACTTAGACAAGTAACCGCCTTCAAATCGTTTTGTATTTCCTCGTCGACTTTTAAAAGGTGAATCTTGTTAAAAGTCGTGTTGATGGCGTGTTTCGGTTTTTTTTAGAAGAAAATTCCATGACGTCTTAAAGCAGAATTGTTTTAATCTTATTCCAGTTCCAGAGTAGGTTAGATATGGAGCTAGACGTTCTCTATAGGTCACTGCAGTGAAATTAAAATATTACTGTTTTAAGACCTCATGCATGCACACCCCCCAGGGCAGGAATATGATGATGTCGATATTTTTCCCATTATCGATATCGTCATCATCATCCGCCTATAATGTTCCCACTGCTGGGCACACAGGCCTCCTCTCCTATGAGAGGGAGTGGGCTGTAATCTACCACGCGGGCCCAGTGCGGGTAGATGGTATTTGTATGTGATGGCATTATGGTAGATGTCACATGTCTTCGAATTTTTGGTTCTAGGACATGCCGGTTTCCTCACGATGTTTTCCTTCACCGTTTTTGAGAGCAGCGATGATGAAATAAATTACACAAAGTAATGCGCCTGCCTGGGTTGGAACCCATGGCTACCACCACTGGGCCACCGCCGCTCTCTATATAGCTCATCATCATCATCGATAGAGCTGATGCAGTTCTCCTTAGAGCTTTATTAAAAACAAACCATATACTAATACATATAAAGCTGAAGATGTTTGGTTGAACGCGCTAATCTCGAGAACTACTGGTTCGAATTGATAAACTCTTTTAGTGCTGGATAGCCTATTTTTTGAGGAAGTTTATGAGGCTTAGAGGAGGATATAACATCACGCTACGACAAATAGGAGCAAAGCATCAATGAATTATGTTGCAAAAACGAGGAAAATGTGCATTTGAAGTTGCTTTTTTGACTTAATATCAGATGGGTTTCCTTAACCCTGTTTTAGGGTTTCACGGTTTATATTTAAAGTTAGGTACACTTTCACTTAGGGGATATCTTCAGTGATTAATGTTTATTTTGAGCTCTCGAGAGGAGCTCGTGGCAAAATAATAACAGCCGCACGGGTCGATCTTTAAGGTTAAGCTGTGCTTGCTGAGTATGGTCCGTGGATGGGTGATCATAATTACATACCGAGTTTCCGCCGTGCCCCAGAAAGCACGTTTTAGAAGTCAAAAGTCTGACATCCAGTCTTACCAAGGGGTATCGTATTACCCAGTTACAGGGTTGTGGAGGTGAGATAGGCAGTCGCTTGATGTAAAATACTGGTACTGAGCTGCATCCGGTTAAACTGGAAGCCGACCCCAAGATAGTTTGGGAAAAGGCTAGGCATGATGATGTGAGCTCCCGAAAAGCAATAATCACGGAAGATACCTGGTAAGTGAGTGTAGGTAAGTTTGGGGTTTCCTTACCTCAGAAAAGCTAAGCGTATCAAGCACGACCTGCCCAGAAGCAGGACAGGTGAAGTTCTCTCTTGTGCAGGCGATGGTCTCCACTCCTGCCCACTGGTTGACCAGCAGCGCCTCGTTGCCGTAGTGGAACCAGGAGAGGTATGATATCCAGCCCAGGTACGGTGGGACGGAACTGTTGGAGAGAAGGTGTTGGTGAGTTATTTTACAACTTAATAGCGTTTACGCCTTACGGCATTCCATACAAACATTCAAGTCTCTATTTTCTGACATGACTGAACTGATTTAAATGAAACTTCATACCCATAAGCAGGATACATCCATCCAATACTTCCATACTAATATTATAAATGCGAAAGTCACTCTGTTTGTTTGTTTGTTACCTTTTCACGACTAAACGGCTTATCGGATCTTAATGAAATTTGGCAAGAAGATAGATTTCATCCTGGGGAAGGACATAGGCTATATATCATCACGCTACAACCAATAGGAGCGGAGCAGCAATGAAAAATGTTGCGAAAACGGGGAAAATGTGTCGCAGACAAAGTTGCGCGGGACAGCTAGTATAAGTCTATAAAGTTACAAAAAACTTTTATAAAAATAGTGTTACAGCTGAATTAGATCGATTATAAATTAGTGTTACAGCTGAATTAGATCGATTATAAATTATCTATAGAAATAGAAATTTCCAATTATCTTTTTTTTTTAGACTTTTTTAGACTTTTCGAAAATGTTTTGAGTCACTTTTTAGACCTATGTATCCTGCTTATGCGTATTAAGTTTCATTAAAATCGGTTCAGTCATTTGGGAAAATAAGGACTTTAAAGTTTGTATGAAATGCCGTCAACGCTCTTAAATAAGTCTCGCTGACGCGCTAAGTTAAACTTAAATTAGTCTGCCTCGCTGGTCTAGTAGTCACAACCGCGATTGCTAGGCATGAGGACCGCCCTCAGGCTCGGTGGAGCGACGATGTTCGCAGGGTGGCTGGAGAGTTGCCGAAATCGAGTTAAGTGGGGTTCGATTCATGAGTCGGGCGAAGTGATAATGGGTTTTCAATCAGGAATTTTTCAATAACAGCCACGAAGGCTGGATTAGTGCCCGGTTGATGGCAATAGGCTCGCCCCCTATTACATGGGACTCAAACATAACTGGCGAAATATTGGTGTACTATTAGGTAGGTACAACTCTGCCTAACACTTCGAGGGTTAGAATAGAATAGAATAGAAATAATTTATTTGCATTGAATGTAGGTACATATATGAGTTGTTACAGTAGTAATTATTTGTTACTGGTACATTCTACCATTTGGCATGCAAAAATTTATAAATACTTATAAACAATTATACAGCTTCAATTTAAAGACTTTCACAACAAGGTTACACGCGTGATGTTATGTTCTGTTAAATACCAGACAAGAACAGACTTAAGAACATATCTAGTTTTATTCTTCGACTACGAAAAGCCAAAGGGGTTCAAACTATTTTAAGCTATTAAAGTGAAACTTTTATTACATCGTCTCAAACTTTTTCGTCTGTGTGTTGCATGTCGCGTGACGCTGACGGTCGGCCGCGGAGTACTCCGCGCTATAGTGTGAAAAAAAGTTTCACTTTTACCGTGGTTTCATAAAACCACACAATCCTTTATTTTAATAAAAGTTTCTTTTTCAGCCTTTTCTGAGCTGTACAAGTAAAACTAGAAATAAGACGTGTATCTGTTTTTAGAATTATTAACAACAACTACCTTTTTAAGGTCAAACAACTTGTTTTTTTTTACTGTACAGGATATTCTTGCATCATTTCAAAATTAATTACACAATGTTTACGAATTCGCCTCGCCCATATTTATTTTTTACTGACTGTGCCCGCGACTTCATCCGCGTGGAATTCGAATGTTTCTAAAACAAAAGTAAGTTACTACTTATTTCATCAGCTATCTGCCAGTGAAAGTCCCGTCAAAATCGGTCCAGCCGTTCCAGAGATTAGCCGGAACAAACAGACAGACAGACAGAAAGACAGACAAAAATTGTAAAATATGTTATATGTACCGTATATACATTCATATGCATGTAGTAAAAAGCGGTTATTTTAATATTACAAACAGACACTTCAATTTTATTTATTCGTATGTATGACATGTTATACAGATATTGCATTTCTTGTTTTTTTGGCCTTGTCATTTTCCTGTTATGCATGAATAGTAATTTTCATCAGTTACTAGACTCGTGCACTTTATAAATATGTATTAGTTACTGGATTAATACTAGCTATTTAACTGGATCGAAAGATTAATATGTCGAATATGTAAATACTAAACACGTCAAAATAACTGGTTCTAAACACGTTTGTGAGAGTGAAAAACCTTGACATTGGTGATAAATAAACAATTAACAACATATTCTGACCTATTCGTCCTTATTATGAATGTAGAAACATGACACAACTAAACGAAACACATTTCACGTTTGGCGCAGTGGTTGAACAATCGACTGCTGCGCTGCGTGTCGCGGGTTCGATCCCGGCACGAAACAAATATTTGTATGGCCAACAGATAGTATTTCCAGGTCTGGCTGTTTGTGTATGTGAGTTTAAATGTTTGTAAACGCATCCACGATACAGGAAAATATCGTGCGGGACAATGTATAAAAAATAAATAAAACATTAAAAAAAATAACAGACGAAATGTTACTTTTGATTTTTGGGTACACCTCTGCCTAAGACGTTAACATCCCCGTATGAGGGTATTATACAAGGTGTTGTTGTTAATTATTATTAAACACAGATTATTTGGTTGTTTAAGTTTGTCAGTATTTCAGAATAACCCCCTTGATGTGGTTTAGGGAATAAGAAATTATCGAATAAACGTTTGAGATTGTTTGTATGTGTGGAAGCGCGGTTATAGGGCGAGGATCAGACGGTCGCGGTCGCGTTCGCGTTTAAAACACGGGTGGTTCACACTTACCGATTTCCATAAATAAGAAAAAAAAAAAGCTACTCATTTTATTATTGATTCGAGCCGAAAATCATTAGCATAGTTATCTCCTTGAATTTGTCGAGGATGCAAAACAACACCTTGTATAATGCTATGCAGTGTGTAACTGTCTCCAATTTGCATGGAGATTTTACTCACAAGAGCAAAAGAAAAACAACGAGCAATTTCGTTTGCAAACCGCGTAGCGGTTACGAAAAGAATTCGTAGACCCTTTGTGGCGTAGCACTCTACGGTCTACGAGTTTTTGCGACGACGTCTGTATGAGTCGATTTAATTGTGCAAATATGCTATGTGGTACTAGGGCGGTTCTAGAATGGTTAATTTATGCTCTAAGATTTTCTAAAAGTAACTTACCCAGTGTTGAGGAAGAATCCTCCAAACAGCATGAAGGGAATGATGATGGGCGGGCCCACTGACGCTGCCATGCTGACGCTGTTGCTTGCACACGATATTAGGTAACCTGGTAAAGAAAATATTGAATGAAATAAAGTACGGCGTGACGTTATATGGGAAGCTATATTAACAACATTAAGGTGCTATGTCCGGAATTAGATGAAAGCCTTTCATCATCATCATCATCACCAGCCTATAATGTTTCCACTGCTGGGACACAGGCGTCCTCTCTATGAGAAGGAGTGGGCTGTTATCTACCACCTGATAGACGTCACATGTCTTCGAATTTTTAGTTCTAGGACATGCCAGTTTCCTCACGATGTTTTCCTTCACCGTTTTGAGAGCAGCGGTGATAAAATAAATTACACAAAGTAATACGCCTGCCTGGGTTCGAACCCACGGCTTACTGCTCGTAACTCGGGGCTGCCAACACTGGGCAACCGCTGCTCTCTGGAAATGAAAGCCTTTAAATTTAATAAACTTATAGAGGATTTATTGCTACCGCAGCTTAGTACTAATAAGATAAGTTCATACGTCAAAAAAATGAATGGTTAAGCAGACGTTACTCGTTTTATAGCCACTTAAAATGTAAACAATGATTTATGAGATAATTTATCGTAAAATAAATATCCTGGAAATTGATAGAATAGAAAGATTTTGATATCAAAAATTACGAAATGTTTAATTCAACAGTCAATTCCATGTATAATTAAGTTTTTATGACCGCTTGAACACCATCAATCAATCAACTGTTGATTTTTCATAGACGTAGGTTGCGCTTATTATACTGAATAGAAGAAATGTTGACGTTGTTGGTTGAGCAACAGCCAGATGCGTAGAAAACATTTAAAAACCGGCCAAGAGCGAGTCGGGCTGGCGCACGAAGGGTTCCGTACAATCTATCTATATAAATAAAAATCAAATGCTGTTCGTTAGTCTCGCTAAAACTCAAGAACGACTGAACCGATTTGGCTGATTTTGGTCTTGAATTATTTGTGGAAGTCCAGGGAAGGTTTAAAAGGTGCGAAGGGTAGGGTAGGTAGGTAGGTAGGTACATAGGTAGGTAGGGTAGATAGGTAGATAGGGTAGGGTAGGTAGGTAGGTAGGGTAGGTAGGTAGGGTAAGGTAGGGTAGATAGGTAGTTAGGTAGGTTAGGGTAGGTAGTTAGGCAGGGGAAGGTAGGGTAGGGAGGTAGGGTAGGGTAGGTAGGTAGGGTAGGGTAGGGTATGGTAGGTAGGTAGATAGGGAAGGTAAATAGTGCATTGCAACGCATGCCGGGGACAGCTAGTTATTTATAAAAACGAGCAAAAAAAAAGGATTGTGTGGTTTAATGAAACCACGGGAAAAGTGAAACTTTTTTTCACACTATAGACATTTAACTAAAAATTTTTGGAATAATATTCCATTAAGGGTATAAAACGTATAAAACGCGGAGTAGGGATAAAGTGAAAGGCGCTCTGACGAGCGCCTTTCACTTTATCCCTCTTCCACTTTATCACTTTATTTTTTTCCCATACGTATTGTTAGGAGGTTCCTCTCTCAAGAGCCTTGACCACTTGTAGCCCGGACCCTGTTCCCAAAGCCGGTGGGATACTATTTTTCTTTGGGTATCATTTAAGCTATCACCAATTTAATTAGTTTTGTGTTTCTTAAATAATAGGGTTTGTCCTCAAAATAGTAGATCTGTCACCAAAATGTAGTCACCAAACAATGCAAAATCAGTTCCACAATAAATCACCTAAAATCCTGAGATATAAGGTCTAGTACCAAATAAATGTTTTTGTATGTATTATAATAGGTGTGTCCTAATAAGTATTTAAGCAAACTAATTTAAAGAGATCACCAATAAATCATATTATGTTACTAGAAAATTGCATTAAGTTCAAATAGTAGTCGACGGAGCCCCGCTACGCGGGGCTCCTATTTCTCTCTGCAGGGTTTAAAGTAACCTAACACGAAGGGGATGTCGGGGTCTTAGTTCGCTCGCTCCGCTCGCTCACTAGACCCCGCCATCCCCTTCGAACCTAACCTGTCCGAGTTGATGTGCCTTATGTCTCTAAGGAACTGATCTATTTATTTGGTGACAGATCTACCATTCTGAGCACAGAGCTATTATTTAAGTAACAAAACTGTTATTATAAGAACGAAGTTTATATTCATGTAATGCAATATAATTTTATTGGTTATCGATCTCTTATTTTACTGATAATTCATACCTGGGAACAATTTTTGTTTATCTGAGAACGAAAATATTTCGTGGCGATAGATCTATTTATTAGGTGATACAACTTGATGACAAATATAAATTTTGGTGATAGAAAATATAGTTCCCTTTTTATTTTTATATAATTTTGTACAAATATCTAAAAATGTAAATAATATGTACATACATAGATGAATAAACGAAAATAGGAAACACTTTAAATAAAAGCATTTATCACTTGCGTAATGTCTAGGTATGCACTCAGTAGAGAATGGAATTAGGTTGCTAATGATAATGGTGATGGAGTAGCATTTTTTACTTTAATTAATACAACGATGATTATAAAATGAATCCCTTTTTCTATTGACACATGTTGTAGAGCCTAAACCTCAATAGTGGGAATACCTTGTTCAAATAAATTGTGGAAAACCACCTAACTGTGCTGCGGTAGTATTATATTGCACGACACGCGAGAAGCTGCGGTCCAGAGAAATTTGTCTCCCGTTACATCTCATATTGATCGGGGATATCGCGAGAAAACTATTAATTTAGCTGTTTTATAATGTTGGCAGTATGTACATATTATGTCGATGTTATGTTTATGCAATTATTGATACGATTTTGTAAGTTACAGATGTCTTGTAAAATGCGGAGACGTTAAGAGCTTTTACACCTTACAGCTTCGTACTCGTACAAACTTTAAAGTCCATATTTTCCGAAATAACTGACCCTATTTTAATGAAATTTAATACGCATAAGCAGGATACATAGGTCAAAAAAGTTACTAAAAAACATTTTCGAAACGTCTTTTAAGGGTCAGCACACACCGAGACGCGACGCGACGCGACGCTGCGCGCACTTGTGAGAATTCAGAATACGTTGCGCAACGTATTCTGAATTTCACAACGAAATGTGTATCTTTTCGTGTAGAAAATAAAGTTATATTTTGAATCCCTCTTAAAAGTGTGCGCGCAGCGTCGCGTCGCGTCGCGTCTCGGTGTGAGCTGACTCTACAAAAAGATAATTGACAATTTCTGTTTCTATAGATAATTTATAATCGATATAATTTAGCTGTAACACTATCTTTCAAAAACGTTTTTTGTTACTATTTAGACTTTATGTATCCTGCTTATGCGAATGAAGTTTCATTAAAATCGGTTCAGTCATTTCGGAAAGTAAGGACTTGAAAGTTTGTCTAAAATGTCGTAAGGCGTAAACGCTCTTAAATAGTTGGAAGATTTTTTTACTAGTTAAAAATCCTTAATAGTTCTCGAATAGCAAGGTCGTTGCTTCCAGAACGGGAGTGGTAATCAGTTTGGGACAGTCATTCATCAATCATCTTGAACGGACATAGGTATGTATAGTACGGATGTTGAACAAAAAACTGTACCATAACAAAAAAAAAAAACAAATATGTAGCAACAAGAATACTGATCAAAATATTCAACCTATAGAACATTCCAGAACTTATTAGAAGTAACAGAAAACAAAAAAAAAATCAGAATTTCAAAAGGTCCCTTCTAAATAAAGAAACCTCTAACTTCTGATTAGATAACTAGGTAAGTACCTACATAATCTATGGCAAACTTAGCATAAGCAAAGTTAATAAAAAAGGTCCAAAATATGGCTGCATTCTTGGAGTCTTCCATTCCGTAATCGTTGCGCAATGTTAAACCCGTTTCGGAACGTAAAAAAGTTGTGGCCATGTGGAGGTTTAATCGTTTTATAGAGGTCTACTAAGGTACCACATTTAGCCATGGTTCCGGCTCGGCGTTTCGTGTTTATGTGTAAAGAAGTTGAGTTTCTTAATGCTTTAAAAATCTTAGGAAGACTATCAAAGTAGTCATCTTTTTCTGATTTTAAGGATTAGAGAGGGATGTAAACTCCACATCATGATTTATTTTCTTTTTGTGACGTTTTTTGGAAGTTTATGATGATTACTTTCTGCTCTTAACCTTGTGAAAAAGTGCATAGAAGTCACTTTCTCTCTTTTACGGTCTTTTAGTTTAGCTATCGTGCCAGTACTGTGTTACTTTTTAAACATATTAGCCCAATAGGTGCCTCCGCTATTAAAGTCACGATTTAAAGTGAGAAATATGTAGGTGTCTACTATCGAGTAGTCATAGTAGCTCCCCAGTCAATCATCTACTTGGAAATCATTGTGAAATTACCATTTAATATAGGCTTTCATCAAATTAGTGGCTTTAGTATTCTCTATCAAGTTAATTAGTAATGTCATTAATTAGAAACAATATTTTGATAGTAAAACCGCAGGACTCTTGCGCAATATTACTTTAAAATTGAGTGGTCAGTAACCCGGTTTTGACTATAATTGGAGAGCAAGGTTTTTTATAAGTTTTTTTGTTGATAGCGTGCATAACATTTTTATTATTGTTTGTAGGTAGACACATTTAAATACCAGCCGAGTAAAAAACGACAACGTATTTTTCAATATTTGTTAGTTACGCGAACAAGTGCAATTCGTTCTGTCACAAGTAACAATAGAAAATATATAATTTACTATTATTAATAATGTAATATTTAAGCTGTGTTGTTATTTGAAAACACCACATTGTTTTGGTACCATATTCGGATAAAGGCAACACACAATTATAACCATTGCACGGGATAAGCATCCTCGAATCCAGTGTTCCGCAAAGTGTGTCCCGTGGCACACTGGTGTACCATGGTCTTTAGTTGGTGTGCCTCAGAAACATAAGGTTTTCTCTTAAAGTAAAATAGACAGACGGGAGAAAAGAATCTACGTAAACAGACGCAAAAAAAGCTTCAGATTTTTCATTTATGGTGTACCTCCAAAAATTTCTCGATTTCCTAGACATAAATTGAACACAAAAAGGTTGCGGAGCACTGCTCTAATCGAGCTCTTCGAGAGACATCATAGAAATTCCAAACTGCAAAACACACTGCATCGCCTCATATTATGTACAGCAATTAAATTAAGGTGGGGTAATATTACAGATCTAGTGCAGAGCTCATAAGTCTAAGATCCAGTGCAGTGCTTTCAGCTAGCTAAACACCGCTGATCAAACTACTTTGAACTATTATGTAAGGTAAGTACCCCTTCCTTCTGCTGCATCTCGACGGTCCCTTTTCGAAACACATGGTTTATATATAGGAGAGCTTTATTATGATTCAAACGATTCTAAAATGAATTTTGTGAAACAATGTTATATTTTTATGAATGTAATTTAGTAATCGAAATAGAGAGTTTTTAGTGGCGGGCGATTATAACGCTCTCCTGTAATCCATGTGTTTAAAGGTGGATACAGACTTTGAGAGGCATGCGCCACGAACGGCGCACAACCAATGCCGCGGCAATACTTTGGCTCACCCTCGCACGTGCGTAGCACATGCCTCGCCATGAATACAAAGGTACACACCTTGCGAGGCATTCGCTGTGCGTTGTTCGCGGCGCATGCCTCGCAATGTCTGTATACGGCTTTAGACATGTCACTTTGTACGTTGGAACCGCTCTGGGGTATCTGCTTTAAGATAACGTATATGTACCCCCGGTACGAAAAGAAGACTATCTAAAATACACTCTTAGTTAAAAAAGTTTTTTACTACCTGACTACAAAGGAAGGATTATGTTTTTGATCATTGATTCAAAGAAAGTAGGTGGCTGTTCTGCTTGATTCTAATTTCAAACAACAACGACTTTCTTTTGATTTTTTGTAGTAGATATTGTTACAAGTCCGGCCTCAACATTCCACCGACACCACTCAGCATACATGCTCCATTCGCGTTCTCAGAACATGCAACTTGCGTTAAGCAACACGCACGTGTAACTTATTTATTACCTATAAGTACTATGGCATGCTCACAGTTGCTTTCACTTGTTGTTCGTCATCATCACTAGACCCGTGTCAACTGAGCCTGTAAAGCCGTATACAGACTTTGCGAGGCATGCACCGCGAACAGCGCACAGCGAATGCCTCGCACGTGCGCATCTGTGCGTAGCACATGCCTCGCAACAAACATGAAGACACAAACGAGGCATTTGCTTCATTTGCATTTGCTTCACATGGCTCGTCCCGAGCACATATTGGTATATTTTTTCAACACGCACGCCTCAAGCCGAGGCATTCGTTGTGCGCCGTTCGTGGCCCATGCCTCGCAAAGTCTGTATCCACCTTATCTCGTGGCCAAGCAAGAACTAATTAAAATCAAACTCACCAAACGAAGTAGCAACATTAGTGATCAAGGCTGCTAATCCCGAAGCGATGAAGAACCGCTTCGGTTCAGGGTTCAGTCCTATCATGTAGTACGCAATGGTGGTGAAGACCAGAGGGATGGTCGCGAATACCGGCGCCTCTGCTAATGTCTTCGATAAGAAGTAGACATCGGCTCGATACATCCCTGAATGGTGCTCCCGTATGAAGATTGGTAGTTCCGAGCAGAATACCTGAGGACAAAAAAGGATGGTTTTAATGAGGTTTAAATTTGACGAAGAAGATAAAAGATACATCGACAAAGTTCGCTGATGAAACTGATTGAAATAACATCCATTTGGAATTAAGGACTTAAGTCAAGATACACGTCAGATACGCAAAACTGAAAAACTGGCCAGCATGCAAAAACAAAAATAGCAGCCAGCCAGCTATGTGACAACGGGCTGAATGGCTGTCCAGGGTTCCTTCTTATTTGCAGTCCAGAGTCTAAAACGTCTACTCGTTTATAGTAGATGTAAGTACAAGAACCAGCTGATGGGATCCTTCATCCATCCATCCCATGGCGGTTCAGTAAAGGCAACGAGCACTTACGAGGGTGTGCTCTCAACCTATGTTAGTACTGAAACAACGGTTTTGTGACATTAAACTCAGTCATGCAAAAAAAAGTCCAAATTCATTGCACTGACGTATTATAAAACTGTTTCTTTCGAAGGGATCCTTACGTTAATAACAGCAAAGATGTTCTGGAAGGTCATGTTGGTGAGAAACATGAAGATGGCACCGTTGATGTTCATGACGCCGTCCTGGTCCAAGTGCTGCCCGAAGTAGATCACGCCGATCAGGATCGACACCATCTATAACAATGCAAGGTTAGGTTACAGAAGAATTGAGGAATTTAGGTAAAATTGCACCCAAATATTATTTATTTATTTATTTATTTAAGGTTAGCCTACAATTGTTTACACCGTGAATTTCATTTGAGGTACACAATATACATTTATAAGTGCAACAATTACTTGCAGGCTAACACCACATGCACTATTTTATTTATATTATGTTATACATTTTTAAAGTTGCAATCAATTGTTAATTAAAATACACTGGTCAGCAAATAAACCGAGCCACCCGCTACCTAGGAACTCTGATTCGATTTTCTCAAAAAGTATAAAACTTACAACTATCAAAGTTATACCTACAAAAAGTGCGTTTCATGGTGATTAAAATGACTACAAATTAATTCGAAAGTACCCTCAACTCACATTGTAATCAAGCAACAAACACAATGCTAACGATTTGCTCTGTTTTCACCAGAGTTTGAAATTAGCGTTCTTTTTCTCTACAATGAAGGTAGTCGGATATTTCTTATCATTTCTTTAGTTTTTGTCCATCATTTGCTCAGACGCGTGTGTTTTTGCTACTTTTTTCGATTAATAATGGATACAACACCTCAGGAAGCAGCTCAAGCTGTAGGATTACTTCAAGCAGGCATTGCGCAACGTGAAGTCGCTCGAAGGCTTCGAATCAGCAGATCTTCGGTGCAACGAGTTTACAGACGATACCTAGAGACTGGAGCATTCGATCGCCGTCCAGGTACGGGCAGACCTAGGGCTACATCAGCAGCAGATGATCGTTATATCCACCTTACTGTTCTGCGAAATCGCCACCTCAACGCAGTTCAAGTCCAACAAAGTCTGCGTGACGAACGCCAAGTGGTCATAAGTTCAGATACCGTCAGAAGGAGACTTGCTGAACGGAACCTGACCCCAAAAAGAGCTGCAACAGGCCCAGCATTAACGGTAGCACACCGTCGAGCACGACTTGAATTTGCTCGAGAGCATAGGGATTGGACATTAGAGCAGTGGAGTAATGTACTCTTCACTGATGAGACCAGGGTGAGTCTACATGGAAGTGATCGACGTCAGAGAGTATATCGTCGCCCTGGAGAACGTTATTCTCAGTGTTGCATCGAGGAAACTGTTGCTTATGGAGGAGGATCTGTAATGGTCTGGGGCGGCATCTCGTTAACAGCACATACAGCGTTAGTTTTCATCGAACCGACGGGCCGTACACGTGGACTGACTTCTCATCGCTACATTACTGAAATCCTCGCAGACCATGTGGTACCTTACGCAGGATATATCGGACAGGATATGCAATTGATGCATGATAATGCACGGCCTCATGTTGCTCATGTGGTGACCCAGTATCTACGCGACGTCAGCATTCGTACGATGGACTGGCCAGCTCGAAGCCCGGACTTGAATCCGATAGAACACTTATGGGATGAGCTGAAACGTCGGGTTCGAGCCCGGGTACCTGCTCCAACAAGGCTTCCAGAGCTGCGAATCGCAATTGAAGAGGAGTGGAATACAATTCCTCAAGATTTTATCGTCAGGCTCGTAAGGTCGATGAATACAAGGATGCTGGCAGTTATCCGAGCAAGGGGAGGGAATACGGAATATTGATCAAAAACTTTTTTTTGATTTTATCTTTGTTTTTGGCTTTAATTTTTTTTTCACTTTATCATTACTAACGATTGTCACGACTGGAAAACGACTCTTCTTTGTAAAATCCTTAATAAACACTGAAATATTGATTAAACCCAATGAGTTTCCTTTCATTTTAATCACCATGAAACGCACTTTCTGTAGGTACAACTTTGATAATTGTAGGTTTTTTAGTTTTTGAGAAAATCGAATTAGAGTGCCTAGGTAGCGGGTGGCTCGGTTTATTTGCTGTCCAGTGTAGATAAAAGTATTATACAAACAAATCAAGATAATAGAATTAAATTAAATTAAATGCACTATTTTGATTTGGATAAAATAACATATAAATTAATTACATTAGACTAAGATTAAATATTTGGTTTACATTAGGAAATAATTAACATCAAACAGGCCTACAAATTAAACTAACAAATTGGCAATTTATATTATGCATTATAATTGTGCGAATAATATTGAATAATCAATTTACAAAATTTTGCTATGCTATCGTGGTGAATATCGATCAGATCACTGCAGCTGTTTAAGATTTTAAGATTATGTGGGATATGGTTTTCACATTCCATTCACCTAGCTGCCATGTAGGCTTATGTATATGGAAACTATCAAACTTCAGAGGAATCACCCAAAATTATCCAAAGGTAAATGTAAAGTCGTTGTTTTAGTGCCGAGCTGTAGTGGTATATGAATTCTTTTTTGTAGAGCCCGGTTTCTGAAAGGCTGTGATTTGAACTTTTTTTTGGTGTTCATTGATTGGTTGGCTACAATAGCAATAATTTAAGTTGAATTTGCATGAATTTCAGACAGTATAGGGTTTTTCATAGAGCCGGGTTTCTGAAAGGCTGTGATTTGAACAATTTTTTTTTTATATTCATTGATTGGTTGGCTACAATAGCAATAATTTAAGTTGAATTTGCATGAATTTCAGACAGTATAGGGTACTTTAATACTTCAAGTAGTTTTGGTGCGCTTATGCAAAGCAATGGAACACTATGTTACATAAAACTACGTGCTATACTTGCACGTTACAAAAATTCATGGACCTTACTGACGCTTAACTTGTAGCTCAGTTTGCCGTTGACACCGCTAAAAAGATGTTCTATACGTATAAAATACTCACAATAGTCTGCAAGAACCGCACTTTGATGAGCATAGGCTCCTTGGTGACAGAGAGCCAGGACCTCCACAGTACTGCGCGGAACTGCGCACACCACGACGCCTTGTAGGGCGAGCGACGTGCGCGTATAGCTGTAGCCTCCGACCATGCTGGGTCTGCCCAGCCTGACGAGATCTTGCGCTGGAGGGAAAGATGGAGATTATTAACGTGTAGTTTTTATAAAAAGGAGAAATGACAAATGTAAACTGGAGTCAAATAAGTGAGGAAAACTTTGTGATAGCTTTAGATTACTAAATTAAGTCAAGGTCGGAAACTTCAGATCCTTTCAGCTTTTTATAAATGCTGCAGATAAATACGAAACGCATTGGTATTTTATTATGTCGAGTTGTGTATGATAGCAGGACGAGCGATTAATGAAGCTGTATTCTTTGCTCTGATAATAGACAATCCATTATTATTTAATGGCACACTGGGTCATTTAGTTTGGGTTACTAAATGGCTCAGTGTGTCATGAAATAATGTGCATATGTGTGAATGTGCTGCTGGCCTACCATGACGTCTTAAAACATTATTGCTTTACTCCTTTTCCAGTGTGGGAAAGAGATGGCGCTAGACATCCTGTATAGCTCCGTCTCTTTCCCACACTGGAATAAGATCAAAACATTACAGCTTTAAGACGTCATTGTAAGCCAGCAGCACATTCACACCGACAGCTGTTCAAAGTAGTTTAGGGATATACAAGATGTGCGTTTCCACAAATACAAACAATCTCAAACTTATATTCGATAATTTCTTATTTCCTAAACCATGTAGGGGGTTATTCTGAAATACTGACAAACATAAACACCCAAAAAAATCAGGGTTAATTAATAATTAACTAGGTACCGTAATTTTAATTGATTATTTATGTCTTGTACTCTTGTGTGACAACCTCCTGAATTTTGAGGAGGATGCAAAATAACACCTTTTATGCTGATTGCGTTCAGTTTCGTTGGTGAAATCCGCTCTAAGTTATCATTAAATAGTATAGTTATTATTAAGTTATCTCATCAAACGCGGTATTTGGTGATAATACAAAACACCTAGTGATACTACAGCACATTTAGCTATATAGCTTGACAAAACTTCATACCTCGAAGTACAATGCATTCTCGGCTTCAGCGGCGATCTTGCAGCCGACCTCTGAGCGTGCGAAGGCCGTGCACACCGTGTCGATGGTGGTCCTTGTAGTCTCCTCTCTGCCGGGTACTCCAGCCAGGAGCTGGATGAAGTGGTCTGCTGGGTTATAGTTGGGAGGACACGCAGCTCCCAGGCTGGGGGAAGAAGAAGATGGTTAACACGTATCCAAGAAAGAACAGCGGGCCTACAAATGATGTCTTAAAGCTGTAATTTTTGCTCTTATTCCAGTGTGGGAAAGAGACGGAGCTATACAGGATGTCTAGCGCCATCTCTTTCCCACACTGAAAAAGGAATAAAACAATAATGTTTTAAAACGTCATGGTAGGCAACCAGCACGCGTAGCATGACCACTGTAGAAACGAGTTATGTCTATGGAAGAATTGACATAATGACAGATAGACAATGACAATGTGTCAGTTTGTCGATTCTTCCGTCGACATAGCCCGTTTCTACGTCGGTCATGCTACGCGTGCTGGTGTGTTAAAACTCTCCCGGTTTATTGATATACCTAGGTTCCAATAATAGGTTCAAAAAACCTTACCCACACTATTGAGAGATTTACTATTTCTTTTACAGATATAGCTATTCATATTCATAATGTATGTATATGTCAATAACAATGAATATTGTGATTAAGTTCTTGGTTTGTATCAAATATGCTTTTGACTGTGACTGATCGGAATATCAGGAATTCATAATTGGAAAATCTAGCCCGAAAACATCCAGCTACCTATTCCCTCGTATTTAGTTATTATTAGCTGTACCCGCGACTTCGTCCGCATTGAATTTAAGGAGTAGCCTAAGTTACTCCTTATTACATCAGCTATGTGCTGCCAGTGAAAGTCCCGTCAAAATCGGTCCAGCCGTTCCATAGGTTAGCCGGAACAAACAGACAGACGAAAATTGTAAAATATGTTATTTTGGTATATGTACCGTATATACATTCATATGCATGTAGTAAAAAGCAGTTATTTTAATATTACAAACAGGCACTTCAATTTTATTTATTTGTATGTATAGATTATCGCTGCCTTAGGAACATAAGCCTACAAAACGGCGGATGTGAACGTGACAAAAGTAGGCGGATGCTACAGCTCAGGTAGAATAATCATTTAAGTCAATTATGGGTATTATGTAACGTTAATGTGACTTAAGAGGTTAAACCACAGTGACACGAAATACTATAAGAATCGTGTGGGTGTGTTTTTTGGTTATTTCAAGAGGTTACGTTACCATGTACCTACGTACTGAAATTCATATTATATTCCGAAAATGTGCTGACATTTCTGATGACTGCGACGAGGGTTATAAGGGACCTACTCCCTTCTGATCCGGTCAGAGACCTCAAAAACACCTGAGAGAGCCAGCTACCCTCATAATCATCTGCTTAGCCTTTTCTTTACTACATTTTGGTCAGCTTTTAGTTTAACCAGATGAATCCAGGGCATCAAAACCCACTTACTCTTTAAAGAAATCGTTAGCTTGGTCTGGCGAGCCGAGGAAGGCGACCTTCCCGTCTGCCATGATGAGCAGCTTGTCGAACATGGCGTACAGCTCAGACGACGGCTGGTGAATGGTGCACACCACCGTCTTGCCTTTCTGCGCTAGACCTTTTAGTACCTGGAGGTGGAAAATGATACATGAGATTGCGTGTTGAAGAATCATTCAAGCGTCATGTTCGTGAACGGGCGCTGTCAGTTGTGACTGGTCATCTCTTAGCTGCCACGGTTTATTTTAATTACTTTGTTTTTAATTACTGATTTAATCTTTTACTCTGGACGCTCTTAACTTGCCCGTATTTCTACATTGTTCTCACATATTTGTAATTCTTAACATGAATGATGTAACCAAGATTTTGTCACATATTTTGATTTAAAAGAGTGTCCATGGAGTTTCTTGCCCGTTCTTCTCCGTAGAGATCTACGCTACGGAATGGGCAACTACAGTACTTTCATAAGTTATTATGCCTTGTGACTGGGACTGTAGCTTCGCGTTTTCTTTTTTTTTTTTGACTTTCAAAAGTGCCTGTAATGGTCTAATTGAAATAAATGCTTTGACTTTGACTTCATTATGGACTGTACAGTCTTCAGTCAGACACACTAGTAACGTAAAGTAAGTACTGCAGTGTGGGTGGCTGAATTTAATGTCCCTGAGAAGCTACTGACTTTCAACCAAACAATCCAACTAACATTATAAATGCGAAAGTTTGTTAGTATGTATGTTTGTTACTCTTTCACGCGAAAACTATTGAACAGATTTGGATGAGATTTGGCAGACAGGTAGTTTATAACCAGATTAACACATGATAGAATATTTTTAATCCGGGTAATACAATCCAGTGGGAAAATTACCGAACTCCACGCGTGCGAAGTTGCGGGCATAGGCTAGTTTACTGCAAAGGGTGGCACGGACGTCGATGCAAAAACGGTTGCCACGTATTCCGAACCCTCCCACATAGACAATTTCAATAGGTAATTAAAAAAAAACAGCTCTCCTTACATTTTGATTGTATAGGCATTGCACTTACGAGGAAACAGCGTCTCTTTTAGGGTTCCCTACCCAAGTGGTCAAACGGGACCCTATTACTGAGACTTCGCTATCCGTCTGTCACCAGGCTGAATCTCATGAACCGTGATAGTTAGCCAGTTGAAATTTCTACAGATTATGTAAGTAATTCTGTTGCCGCTATAACAACAAATACTAAAAACAGAATAAAATAAATATTTAAGGGGCTCCCATACAAAAAAGTGATTTTTTTTTGCTAGTTTTTATAAATAATGGTACGGACGTACCCTTCGTGCGCGAGTCCGACTTGCACTTCGATTTTTTTTAATAACTGATAGAAACTACCTCGTTTTTACGTCGATGTCCCTTCCATCCCGTAAAGGTATGAATTTGATAGTCAGTTTCAGATGGCGGCTGTTGTGCCGAGTTTAATCCTGCTCATGCATAGAAGGGGTAGAATGAGCTTAGGAGTTGTCGTCATTGAAAGGGCCTCAGTGCCTCTATCACCTGATGCCGAGATCTATTACAGAAACATTTGTCGCACAATTTTACTGTCAACCTTTAAGAGGTAAACACTACAAGGTACCACAATCCTTACGCTAATTGCTAAGAGATTTACGTGGATTACTCAACTGCTACGAAATTTCGTAGCACGCTACGAAATCAAAACAAATCAAAATCATTTATTTCAAGTAGGCGAGTTACAGGCACTTTTGAACAGTCGAACATGAATAAAAATGAAGCTACAGTCCCAGTTACAAGACATAATACCTGTGAAAGTACTGTAGTTGCTCATTCCATAGCGTAGATCTCTATGGAGATGAATTGGCAAGAAACTCCATGGGTGTCCATGGAGTTTTCATGTTGTTCTTTAAATCAGAATCTTGTTACAAAAACCTTGATTACATCATTCATGTCGTCATCATGTACCATGTACATTATGTGAGAACAGTGTAGCAAGACGTGTACGTTAGTGTCCATAGTAAAGAGAAAAGAGTTCGAAATAAGCCGTGGCAACTAAGATATTACCAGGCACAACTGATAGCGCCCGTTCACGAACATCACGCATGGATCATTCAACTCAACCATTTTGAAGGGAACTAAATGACCCGACACACGCGCCACCATCAGCGTGACATTTGAGTGAGCATGACATACTCTCAAATACCAGGGCACAACAATCAATAAAAACAATCTGCACTGGCGATTTTATTTTTTATGCTTCTTTATTTTTCCTTCCTAGTAAAACATGTAATAGCGGGCAAGCCTCCACAAATCCAGATTCCGTGGCTACTATGGAAAAACCCAATATCTCTTTGCTCAACCCGGGAATCGAACCAAGGACCTCATGCTCAGCAGTCGTGCATGTGAGCACTAGACAAACTAGACAGTATTTACAAAGACTTCTTAAAATGCTGAATTAAACATACCTGTAACACATTTTGTGCCATAAAAGAGTCCAGACCCGAGGTAGGTTCGTCGCAGAACATGAGAGGAGGATCCGTGAGGACTTCACTGGCAAAGGACAGCCTCTTCATCTCTCCTCCTGAGATACCCTTCAGCCGACCTGGGATGCCGATGACGGTGTTCTGGCATTTTGTTAACGCCAACTATGGACAAAGAGTTAGGTTAGATGATTTTACTTCAAGGCATTGAAAGTGTGCACACGGCAACTAATTAAGCTATATAAAACCAGTTTATGCAGATCTCTCATTGTATGGGGAATTTTTAGAAAGAGAGGCCATGTTATACTGGAAATGTTAGCTTGATGTGTCTCTGTAGGTATTAGTAGGTGGCATTCTATAAAGGCGAAAGCTACTGCAGCGATACATTTTTGCCATTATCGTTAAAACAGTTGTTTTCAATCTATGAAAAATCGATCGTGATAACATTTCCGGCAGAAGCTATGATACGGCCCATTCTTGTTCACCAATAGACGTCCAGGATAGAGTGGCTTAACGGCTAAAGAATGACTAAAATCGTTTACATGTACCTACTGCATTATACCTGATGAGAATGATATGTACTGAACGTGGCGACGTCTTGTATATAAATGGTGAAAAGGTACAAACTCCTCGCACGTCACAAACAAAAGGGGATCAATCGAAGAAAGCCACCAATTTTTTAGTTGCTTTTCTAAAAGTTTTAAAAATAAAGAAGGATAGATTACCAACAAATCTACAAGATGTTGTTTTGCATCCTCGTCAAATTCAAGGAGGTAACTATGCTACCTACTGATTCTCGTCCCAAATCAATAATAAAATGGGTTAGTAATTTTTTTTTTCTTGTTTACGGAAATCGGTAAGTGATGTGAACCACCCGTGTTTTAAACGCGGGTCGTCTGGTTCTCGCCCTATAACCTCGCTTACACACATACAAACAATCTCAAACGTTTATTCGATAATTTCTTATTCCCTAAACCACGTTAAGGGGGTTATTCTGAAATATTGACAAACTTAAACAACCAAAAAAAAACAGCGTTTATTAATAATTAACTAGGTACCGTTATTTTAATTGATTAGTTATGTCTTTTGTGACCACTTCCTGAAATTTGACGAGAATGCAAAACAACACCTTGTATAAATAAATTAAGGCATTATAACCATTTCTTCAGGAGCAACATATTTTCAAACTTTCAAAACGTGGTATCTCAAAATACTGATTTTGGCGAAGGATTATAGTCACCAAATTGACACGAAAGACTCGAAACTCGTTTTTGTTTCTGATGTGCATCCTGTTGTTGTGAGTTTATTTATTTATTTATATCCATAATAAAATTTATAAATTCGAATTCGATTGAGCTTAGACGAAAAGTCTCTGAAACCGATTTAATGATGCCTCAAGGACATATCATCTTTCAATAATAGGAGGGGGAGCCATCCGGATGTTCATCAGACATTTTCATAGACACTTGTATGTATGCAAATAAAACGACTTAAAAACACAGGTGTATATTATATGTAGATATGACATTTAATGTCTGGTTTACAAAGTAATTAAGCGTCTAATTTTATCTTGATAAGAAGTCTTTGACTGATAAAATAGCAACCTTAAACACTAAATCGTGCGAGTTTGAGAATCTAAATAATCAAATAAGATATGTGCACAACACACATCAACAAAAAACTGTTCAGTGTTTTGACTGTTTTTATTTTTAAACTAGGACTGTTTGCTGCGAGAAGTTAACTTTGTTTGGAACCATAAGATATTTTTACAACTCATACTTAGGCTCTTAGGAGCTCGTGGCTAAATAATAACAGCCGCACGGGTCGATCTTTAAGCTGTGCTTGGCGAGGTTGGCGCGTGGATGGTTGGCCATAATTAAATACCGAGGAGTTTCGTCCGTGCCTCGGAAAGCCCGTTAAGCCGTTGGTCCCGGCTGTTATTTTAAGTTCGTTGTTAGTTTAAGATCTTTGATAGTCGTTACTAGTAGTTAGAAGCCAAAAGTCTGACAGCCAGACTTATCAAGGGGTATCGTATAACCCAGTTACGTTGTGGAGGTCAGATAGGTAATCGCTTTATGTAAAATACTGTTACGGTTAGACTGGAAGCCAACTCTAAGATAGTTTAGGAAAAGGCTAGGCAGATGATGATGGCTAAGGCACTTAATCAAAATATTAAATAGGTCGGTACCTATGCCAATTTTCTTTTCCATAAAAACCGAAAGGGTCCTAAGAAGGCTTTTGCCAATGTTGTCCCAGTTTAACAAAAAAACTTAAAATAAAACCTAATACCGGTCTTAAGGTGGAATAGCAACGGTATAATGAAAATTTTCTTATATTTTGCAATTTGCACAGCAGTCAGGTTGTTTTAAAATATGATTCGCGGTCGTAATACGCATGTATTTACAACCCTCTTAAGTTAATTTAATCTCATTGAATGACTTTTTTATGAAATAGTCATATAATCATCAATTGCTCAGCTCAGTTAGACTCAGTTCTCATCTACGATGATCATAAAGCCCTGTTTCGTATCTCACCTCAGTAATGACTTCTTGAACTCGCCGCATCCGCTGTGCGTACGGTATGTGTCGGTCCATCCGCACCAAAGCCTAGAGAAAAAAACAAATAAAATTACCATCATTGATTTACAGCACGAGTAGCATGACCGCCGTAGAAACGGGCTATGTTGACGGAAGGATCGACAAACTGTCATTATTTAGATTCTTCCTTAGACAAAACTCGTTTCTACAGTGGTCATGCTACGCGTGCAAGACATAACGTCACACCCGTGCAATCCCCGTAGGGACCTATAGAACACCCACATTTCATCAAGTATGTCTAAGTGCTAGGTAATAAGAGACGAGCCTATAAGCCCGTCAAACTATTCCCAACCAGTCTATTTCCTGAACACGGACGTGCTCATGGCATTTACCCAGATTCAGGGCCGCGCCGCCCCTGTGTGCGAAGTGTGCGGCGCACACAGGCGCCAAGACAGTAGGGGCGCCCGCGCCATCGAAATTATTTTTGTAACACTACACAAAATATTCTTTTTAGTGGAGTATCAATAAGTAGGTACAAACTACAATAGGCGCAACATATGTCTTGTAAATAACAAAACTTATATTGCGCTTATTGTACAAGTCTCGCAAGATAATATTTACGTTTGTGGTTTAATTTTACGCTTTGGGTTTTAGTTTACATTAGTTACGAGCTCAGTTGATCGAAGGAGCTCAGCGTTAAAATCAAAAGAACCGCCGCACCCGCCGTGAGTTTGTTTGAATATGTTTATGAACGCAACCCGATGCGATGCGATGCGTGCGACGCAAGCGGGGTAGGGTCACGGGGATTCCCCGACTTTGAGAGTAATTGAGAGCCAAAACAATTAAACAATCATTCAATCGAAAGTGTGTGCAAACTGCAAGGTGCGCATTGATTTTTTATAATAAGAATAAGTTCTAACGCTAAAAACAATTATATAGTTTGGGTCCTTTGGGTGTTAATGATTGTTTTAACGTGTTTTCACGATGAGTGATAGTACTCAAGATAAAAAAAAGAAATTATCTGGTTACCAGAATTTAATAAGGAAAAATATGTGTGATAAAAATACAACTGGAATATATAAATATTTTACGATGAAGGTGTTATAAAATCTGATTCAAAAAACCCTTCATATAGTGGTATGTCCTTTTTATTTAATTTTCTAGCAAGTAACTGTCATCGTTTGCAGGAAAAACTTTTAGCAAATGCATTCATTGGATATTAACGCCGATGATTTGTGTGAAGTAATTATGTCATGTCTGTCTTTTTTCAAAAAATTAAATAATCATGTCGTGAAAATTCTCGAATTTGTATAATTAAACAATTTGACAGCTGTATGCCCTAACATCACTATAGCATTACGAATTTTGCTAACTATGCCTTTTACTGTAGCAAGCGCGGAAAGATCATTTTCTAAATTAAAACTTGTAAAAAATTACCTGCGCTCCACAATGAGCCAGGAAAGATTATAGCAACAATATCCATAGAGGAGCCCATATAACCATATTAGACTATATGTATAGACACACACGAAACTATTAAGGATTTCGCAAATTGAAAAGCGAGAAGAGTGGAAATAATATAAATTAAGTACATACCTATGTTTACATTCTTACACACGTGTTTTTATTTTTTAATAGCATACGTAATAGTTAAATTAGTATTATTAGAAAAAAAATCAGCGATTTTGTTATTAATATCTAATTATACCAATTGGAATAACATCATAATTGAAGTATGTAAAAATTTAATTCGTGTTTTATTTTTCGCAGTATTTGGCAAGGGGAAGCGAACTGGTTTTATCTATTTAGAAAATATTATCTAAGTATATAAAACCGAAGAACATTTATTTAGATCAAAATTAACAAATAATAATAAAAAATAAGTTGAAACATGACGATTCGTGAAAAAAAAGAGGCGCTTCATAGGTTTCGCACACAGGCGCTTAGGGGGGTCGGCGCGGCCCTGCCCAGATTCTGAGGTAAAAAAATCCCGCCCCAGGAATCAAACCTAAATTCCTCATGCACAGCACCAATTACGACCACTACACTAACGAATTCGCCATTCATAGTACCAAACAAAACTAAGTTCCAATAAAAACTTCACAAACATTTCGAGTTCATTTTCCACGGTTTTGTAGCCTTAAGGCAATTATTATTAAAGTTTTTGTTTGTTCATGGTGTCAAGGCCCCTCTGGTTTTGGACTGCCGTGATTTTATTTCTAACAAACCGGTTTGAAAATGTTACTAAGTTTAGAAGATCTACTAGTAGGCAAAGACGAAGATATCGTTATAGCGAATGATAAATGTGTGATTCAGACCAAATGTCTTCTCATTGATGTTAACGGTTTTTTAAGTAACAAAGAGTGTTTGTTTTGCGGTTTAAATGATGTTTTATAAGTGCTTCTTAATGCCAGACACATGTTGATTAAGATAATATTTGAAAGTGTCTAAAGACATGTATCAAGATATCGTATGACATGTAGCAAAAAAATAAATATGTTTCACTACTTTTCACAACTTGCTACGCACTACTATGCTAATATGCTATGCTACTTGACAGCGTAGTATCCGTTGAACAATAAAGCCAATCCGAATCAATTACAAATTACCAATAACTATACTTAAGTATTGATCTTTCTATCAGCTCCTGCCAATAGACAGTTTCCACAAAGCTTATTAGTCTGTGTCGCCCGGCTGTGCCGAATCATGCTGATCGATCGCATGTCGCATATCCTCTAAAAAAATATTGTAACACTATCATAACTTCAATTATCTTGCTCTATACTTAATTGAAAAAAAAGTAAAGATAGTATACTGCGAAAATACAATCGCCGAATGGCACAAGCGACAGTTTTTTACGCAAAGCATCAGCTCACAAAAAACATTAAGGGCGTATATCGCAAAACTACAATTTTGTACTACGACATTTTTTCTGAGGACGTGCCACGTGTAAATCCCTTAACAACTATTTAGTTAAATTTTATTAAAACTTAATCTTAATCTGGGAACGACATTATTTGAGCTTACGTTATTTAATGAAGTAGCTCTTATCTCACCTGGAAGATCAAATGCTCCTTCACCGTCAGCGTCCCAATGAACAGATCCTGTTGCTGCACATACGCTGACAGCGCTGAAAGCGCTTCAGGGGTAGCTGGCTGTCCATTCAGCGCCCGTGTTCCACTGGACAGGACTCCACTAGGAGTACGGAAGGTCAGCGTGTTGAGGAGTGTAGTCTTCCCGGCTCCTGAGGACCCCATGATGGCCAGGAGCTCTCCAGGGTAGGCAGCGCCATTTACTGTAGGAGTAGATAATGATTTAATCAATAATGGAGCCAAGAATAATGAGTACAGTCACGTCTTATAATATGTATACACTTAGCAAAACTGAAAAGTGATTTGCTCGTGATGTTACGGTTTTTACGTTGAGATCCTATTTCGTAAGAGTATGGCTTCCAAAATTCCATGTTCGTAAAAACGTAAAACCTTAATCTTTTTCAGTAGGAGAAAATGACTTTTAAAAGTTGCTGCGTGTACATACATGACGTGACTGTACAAAATGACTAATGAGCTACTAATCATTTGGTATTCGTGACGCAGAGACCCCGTTACCATATCATTTCAGACCCAGATTGCAGAGAAAACAAAAGTCGACCAGCCCCTTTGTAAGAGTAAAATGAATAGTTGAACTTGCTTTATACCAAAGCATTGCGCGGAAGGCAGAAAATTTTCCACCAAGAACCAGTAAGACCGCTCTTCTAAAATCTTGTTGCATTCATTAACTCTTATCGTATTTTTAAAGTTAATTAGTGTACATCATCAAAATGCCACTTAAGCGTCAAAACACCGGCCAAATACGTGTGCCAAAGACCACGCACATTAAAGGATTCCGTAGTCACACGCACCATTTTTGTTTCGGTATTTAGAAATATAGGATACTAGCTGTTGCCCGCGACTTCGTTCGCGTGGAAATAAAGGCTTTATTAATTTTAAAATACCTAGTTTCAAAAAGTGAAGACCGGTTGGCAGGCCATTCGTTGAAACGCCAGGGTACTTACTGTGATGACAAAAGGTCCCAAATAGCCGTTCTATTCTAATGTATATCAGTTGTCATACGGTTGATGAATATGGACATAATGCAATAATGCTTATCCCCTTAAGTTATTAGCGCCATAACATGTACCCTATGTGCTAATCCAGACTATAATCTAAAAATCTTGTCAAATTTCATCCAGATTTGTTCCGCCGTTCTGGCGTGATTGAGCAACAAACAAGAAGTAAGATAAGACTAAGTTTGGATTTCATCGAATAGCTCAAAGTGACTGCAGTTTTTTTTTTTGGTTTGTATCTGATAATATCCTTTAAATTAAACGCTAATAAAAAGTGAATTAGAGAAAAAAAAACATTTTTGTAGTTCACTACTCCATTGTTTACCGGTTGTAGACACCTTCCGTCCTCCTTCCTCATCGATAATAGTGTGTGTGTATCCAGATGGACGCAAAGATGGACAGGACGAAATAAAATTTTCCCATTTGGTCAAGGAACTCTAAAACCGATTGCCCTTGACATAAAGCAAGGCTTTCAAGTCAAGCTGAGCTGCCTTATCGGACTTTTGCGATAATTATCTACATAAAATAACAATCCAAGATCTTAAAACTGATAAGTATCAATCAGTTGAATATGTTACTTGATATTAGCTAGAGATTCTGTGAGAAACTGTCATTTAGTTGATTAATATTCAATTCTAAGACTGTTGTTATCTTTACTGATCTTACTTTATTCGTTATTTTATTCATCTAGTCTACTACTTAGATTACACGGAGGTGAAGGCATTCGATAGTAGCCAAAGATTATATTCCGGTTTTGTTACATACCTATTAAAATGAGCATATATGATACTTGGCAACAGGAGATCGTAGAATTAAGCAGTATCACTATAATATACAGTACTGATAACATTCTGGGTCACTCACATCCACCAGTTACGAGCTACCTTGAAAATTTAAGTAGGTACTTGATAGTCGGAGCCCGCATCCTAACTAAAGTGATCGGTCGCGAAAATCCGTGGTCATCGCGTTCATGTCTCTCATTTGTTCAGACAATCAATCGGAAGGCGCTATCTGTCCGTGCCACTACAAGTGACGTACAATATGAACGTTACGGTCGCGTTCATACGCAACTATAGCTCGCTATGGTTAGTATGCGGTTTAACCACGACATTTATGAAAGCCCCACGAAAACAAGGAATAGTAATCCTAAACATACCATTTCTCAATAGCTGTTTCCTCTGCTGGAACATGCCACTCGCGCTAGGTTTCCAGAAGTTCCAGATCCTTCTAGACCTAGACCTGGACTCAGTAGCAAAGGCATTGATGTCTGCCCAGGTGTAAGTAACCTTCTCGACGCCTCCAATGGCTCCATAGTTGCGGTGCGATGGTGGTATTGCCAAGGTCACTTCTCCACCACTGCCGCGAGGCGACGATTCTGGTGTTTGAGCATCCTGTGGAAGTACAAAGAAGATTTAAATGATTTCCATTTTGTTATTTAAGACCAAAACTGGAAAAAAATCTTGGCATGGCATTCAGGTGTTTAAAGATAAAGACATAGGCATCACGAATACCGGGGTGACTTTTGTTTCTTTCACTGACTTTTTTATCACCGACTTCCGAGTGTAAAATTCCGATTTATTAATAAAATTTTTTGAAGTCGCTTATATTTTTTGCAAAAATGTTTTTACTAACCGATTTCTAAAAAAAAAGTTGCCGTTGGAATACATATAATCTCCTCCTTTTTTAGAAGTCGGTAAAAAAGAAAATCCTTGCGTCTGACTAGTTTGCTTGAATGCGAATCTAATATGAGTTTCATGAAAGTTGTTTAGTATGAGAGATCGCCCCCCTTTATGGATAAAGGTGATTAAATCGCCAAATAAATAAAATCTAAATTAAATCTCAGACATCTGAGATTTGTGACATTTACACACGATGTGTCGGACATCTATATATTATTTACCAGTATAACATGGCCTCGCTTTGTAGAGATTTCCTTTACAATGAGAGATAAACTGGTTTTGTCACCAACTAATTAATCAAAATGTAAGTTGTTTTTTTAAGCAAATTTTTTAAGTGCATAATAAAATTATGCAGCAAGGCTTCTAAATACATTTATTAACATTTAAACAATTGGTTTGTGGGCCAAAAGTAGCGTTGTGCTAGTCACCTTTATCTGACACCTGCTAAATATCAAATACAAAGCATCTTATTAATATTATTAAATTCGAAAGTTGACATTTAGAAACGATTGTCGCCCAGTGGGAGATAATTTAGACAAATCTGGTTTTACACCTACTTCAACTGGCTCTTTTGTAAAAAATATCAGGAAGTTTAATTAAATAAAATACCATGTCTAGTATAGAAATTCTGTGTCTCCGAACATATAAGATGGTCAAGTATGAGAGGGCTGTATTTTATGTTCCAAACAAATCGAAACATCATCTTGTACGGTTATTTTTAAACCGACTTCTAAAAAAGGAGGTCACAATACCCATGTCCATAACTAAAAAGGGTAAAATAAAAACTTTTTTTGTTTCATTGTATTTATTGCCAGCAAGTTCTGAAATTAAAGTTATTGAGTTATTTTTAAAGTGAAACTTTTATTATATCGTCTCAAACTTTTTCGTCTGTGTGTTGCATGTCGCGTGACGGTCGGCCGCGGAGTAGGGATAAAGCGAAAGGCGCAACCAATTTTTTTTGGTTAATATAGTGTGAAAAAAAAAAACACTTTTACCGTGGTTTCATAAATCACCCAATCCTTTTTTATTTAATATGTTTTATTTTTTGTTGGAAGTTATATTTTCTTTTCAAAATCAGTTTTTAACTTGCAACTGCAATTTTTTTATTTTAAATAAATAAAAGATTATTAAGTCCTGTTTTAAATAAATAATCATATTACCTGTGTGTCTCAAAATAAAACTTGTTTCATTAAGTATTTATTTCTTATAGTTTACGGATCTTAGTAGCAACTTTACAAACAGGAAACCAATGTTTATTTATAATAATCAATAACTGTGATACCAGTCATAAAACAATTTATACTTTACATTTCTGTACGACAGTCTTGTAATATATACCTAGGTATTACACATAGGCAATTCTTGATAACCTCTTACTCAACATATTATGATACCCAGTTTCTGATACATATCTCATTCCGTGTTCCTTGTTCTGAGTTATTTGAGAATGCCTCCTTTGTTTTTTTTTTACGGTATAATTATGTAATATCCGAGCGTTCTAATAAATATAATATAATATAGAGCGTTAAATTTAAATATATTTATTTTGTTGTATGAAAAACTGATGAACTAAAATGTGATGATTTTTTAAAATTCATAGAACAAAAGTTGTTGATTATGATGTTAGTAACATAGTTCTGAGAGGTTGTCGGTGTTTTACAAATAACCCTGTATGTTTGGGGCATCTGGCAGTCATTGAAGCTTTATAAAATGACGATGTATCTCAATATTTAATAGCATACGTTTGGTAATTATTAATTAGGTAATGCAATGGCTTACTGAATGAATAACAAATTAGGAACTGCTGTAGTAAAGAACCTCATTAGGATTTAAATTCATTCCATTGATTAAAGGTGTATTGTCTTTAACGTGCAATTAAGTGCAATTTACTGTAATCAATAGGGTTAGTCGTACCCTCGCTAAGTATCCGTTACATGATTAGCGTTAAACGTTATCGCCAGGAACACTGTTAAGGGCTAAAAGTTAATTTAATCTCAGAATTAACTTGAGGGTTCTTTCAAAATTGATTGCTTATAAAAATCGGGAATACTTACGAGTCTGATTGTGATTTCATAATAACAGCTTATTACTGAATGCATATGAAAGTACATAATTATACGGTACTGTCTGTTTGTTCCAGCTGATCTCCGAAACGGGTCCCGGCAACCCGTTTCGGAGATCAACAAACAGCCGATGCTATAAGGAGTAAGTTAGGGTACTTTTATTTTAGAAAGAGATTAGGGTCCCGTGCTTAATTTTTATTAAAAAAAACCCCGGGTTTTAATTTTTATTAAAACCCGTGAAGTTGTTAACAAAATCAATCAAATAGGTAAGTAGGTGGACCCTTAACGAAGCCGCAGGGCACTGGTTCTCCCGGTCATTGCGTTTTTTTTTTGTTCTGGACCATACCTGGGAACCTTTTTGTTACTGAGATATTGGACGTCAAAGTTCCAAATTTTTTTTTAAAGATACTGTTTTTAATTTTAGTAATAACTGTACTTTATATACCCCCATGATCCGTGTACTATTCAATGCATCCATCAGCACAATGTTTTGAATGCGTTACATTGAGTTTTACCGTAATACCTACGTGATTTTTCCCCCAAAAAAAAGTCATTTCCCAGCAATATATTTTGCGTAGGGTTACTGAGTTTGATGTACAGAGTGATTGGTTGACGGTTTCGTGAAGGTTATGTTTAAGTTCTAAGTAACTATTTCGGAATAAATTCTTTCCAAACAGAGTGCTGTAGAGCCTAATATATACTCGCGACATGACGGAATCAACCCCCTTAATCGCCTTTTACGACTAACATGAGAAACACTATCCTATTGCTCGCTAATCTTTCTTCGGGACGTCATGAACAAAGAAATCAATCTACAAAGAAGGTAACACTGCAGAAAGTAGTATTGTTTATTTGTTACCTTCACGGCTAAATGGCTGAACGGAATTTTCGCACAAGGAAACCAAGGTATAGGACATAGGATATTTTTTATCCTGGAAGTACGATTCCGTGGGATAAATTGGTTCCTAAACGCCGATGACGCCCCGGACAAACGCTAGTTACTTCCTACACTATCCCACGATCAATACCACCAGTTAGTTAACAATACAATGAACTCCTAATTAAGAAACCCGCCGGTAAATTCGGTGTTTCATTACGACGGAATTAGGGGTGGCCCGATATCCGGAACTAGTGTCGAGTTACCAGCACGTGGGAGTTACGTAACACTTTGTATAAGCCGACAGGTGCCGAAGATTAGGTGCTAAGTTTGTCGCTGAGTGAAAATATTAAAAATATGGAAAGAATTATCGCCAAAGAAAATATTATTTAGAAATGGAAAGGCCAAAAACCTGTTGCGTCAGATTTAAAAACAAAAAGCAAGAGAAACTCAAAGAACAAAATAGTTTACAGCCTAAAAATTAAAAACACTATTAAGAAAAAATACTTCGTTGGGAATGAATTTGCCAAGATTGTGCTCCTTTCTAATCATTGTCATCATCTGCCTAGCCTTTTCCCAAATGTGGGGGTTGGCGTACCGTCTAACGATTGCAGCTGATTACTGGACCGAATATTTTACATGGAGAGACTATCTATCTGACCTGCACAACCCAGTTAGTACTGAGTAATACGATATACCCCTTGGTAAGACTCCTTGTTAATAAAATCTTCATAACGGTGGAATAAATATGTAAAATGAACACACTCACAAAGCACATGCACATGCTACGAACGATTTGTAGTGACGTCTTTATAATGAAGGTCACAACGAAACCTTTAAAACCATGGCATTGATGTCATGGGCTACATTAAAGAACGATTTTATCATTATCTCTATTTCATAATTTACTTAACTTTAAAAATATGAATTTGTCAAATTACTGATATTCAGCTGCATCCGGTTAGACTGGAAGTTGAACTTAACATGGATGGGAAAAGGCTATAGGCTGATTTTCTCGTGAAGAAATCAAACAAGTATGCCTGAGAGATACTTCTCGACGCCAAGTAAAGCGAAGTCAGTGGCCCACGGGCGGCATAAAAATTCACCAGGTTGGCATAAATAAACAACACGAAAAAGAAAAATTATATCTTTTACTACTTAGGAATGTTAACAATGTCGGAGATCAGAGTCTTCTTTTAAAATACCAGTATAACGTTTCCACTATGCCTGTGCTAAGAATGTTTTGGTTATTCCGCAGGCCCCTCTATGTGGGCTTGTAATATTAAGATATAGGTGATCCATAAATATGACGATTAGATGTGAACATTTTCAACGGATTAAATCTCTCAATTTATAATGTCTTAATTTTTCGTACTTTTGCTTCGCTAACTTCTACGACGTAGTCTTTTGATATGATTTTTTTCATGTTTAACTAATACATGTTTAAACATAAATTATACATTTAAACAAAAGAATAGATACATGTATGTAGCTTTTATACAATTGCGCACATTATGGCTTAAGTGTAATTTTTTTGACGTTACAAAATATTCGTTTTATCTTAATAAAATCAAGGCAAAGGTAAGTTTAAGGCAAGGTAAAGTAAATCCAGAGAGACTAGTTTTTGTTCCACGTGTAGTCAAAGTCGGCATACAATATGTAGATAAAATTAGTCGGGTTGATAACAGGTTTCTCAAATAGACATCAGCACGCGTAGCATGACCGCCGTAGGAACGGGCTATGTCGACGGAAGAATCGTCAAACTGACACAATGTCTATCTGTGATTATGTCGATTCTTCCGTAGACAAAACTCGTTTCTACTGCGGTCATGCTACGCGTTCAGACTGCAAACGCCGAAAGTTCCGTGTTAAAATATGTTAAGCCTAGGTATTCTTTGCAACCACGTCTTTAAAAGGTGTCTAAAGCCAGTCAACGTCAAATTACATTAAAAAAAGCTAAACAGTGAGTCCGAAACCTGACCTTCATACTAGATAAAACTATGGTTTAAGAACGGAACTAGGGCATTGGAACTATTTTCTTTTATTATTTCTTCTGTTTCTCTTTAAACGTCTTATTGAATTGTTCTCATTCATTTGATCCTATAGTTTGTTGTTTGTCTTAGAATCTTTCTCACAGTCGTTAGTAGCAATTTCTTTCAAAAATATTCAATGGAAAAATGTATAAGTAGATAGATATGAGTCTACAAAAATGATAACGAGATAAAGTTTGATACGATCTGAATAAAAATCCTTCTTTATCATTTAATAAGTCTGGCTAATATAGCAACTTTTAAGTACCTCATAAAATAAATTTGATCTTTATAAAGTTGAAGGAAACCTCATTTGTTATTAAGGTTGTCTGATGCTAAAGGATCTAGATATTGCTCATAGCAACAGAAAACCTAAAGCCGACTTTTATGGTGGGTCCATTTTCTTGTGCAATAGGAAGTAACCTATTGTACTAAATTGAAGGCGATCAATGGAGTAACAGATCTGAGAGTAGACCTACCTAGACCACACAGACTTAAGTTATTGAGAATTGATGTAAGTATTCATATAGCGAATATGATTTGAGTATATATTTAGTTTAAGAATAGGACCCTACAATTATCCTACTTGCGCAAAATCAGGGTTCGAAGTGATAATTATCACCGATAATCTTAAATAATTATTTTGATAATACTTGATTGCCATAATATTTAAATCAGCATTGATAAATTAGCTGATTATTATCCGACAATTAATTATCAAAGTTAATTATCTAGATCATTTCGAATCCTGCGCTATGCGTTCCTAGAAACCAAAAGTTCAAGATGGATGCTTTTTATTTGTACTAAAGTTTTCATTGAAACCTTTGCTGCGTATACAACATTCTCAAATAAAATTCATAAATTAAGTTGCTTATAAACCACATTCGTGCCTCCAACAAACAGCTGTTGCGACATCATCACAACCTAACTGTTGCTAGGTCAACAACTCGATAGCGAAGGGCGTGAAGGCCCTTCTATCGTTAATCATGAAGATTTTTTAACCAAAACGATGTCGAAACTCTTACAATACCGACTTCTTAATGTATTAGCTACTTAACTTAATAGTGATCCAGGAATCTTTAACTTAATTGGGATATTTAAATCAAATTAGAACAAAGTTCGGACTCGAAAGAAACCGGTGCATTAGGAAACCAGTTCCAACTTTTTTATAAGTTCGTCTTAGCCCACGGAATCAACGATACAGCCTTGGTAACATTTTTCTTGTAGATTGAGCATAGAGTCCGGTTTATTTTTCTTTTAGTTTGAAACATTAATATTATAATCATGTCGTTAGAACACAGCATGGAATTTTTGGTAGCCATATTGCTAATGCTTTATAGATAAAATGATTGTTTTAGATATAAATTAACTTGAGTGATTGGTTAGTTTTCCTAATTTTCGCGCTGAGACCAATACTAAAATCTAGTTCTACTAAAGTCTTTGGGTGGAACTAGAGAAACATATGTAGGTAGGTAGAGAGAGAGGTAGATCTCAGAAATAAACTACGACTCAAATCCATTCTCCGATTTACCACCATCAAAAAAAAAAGTCGAAGAATGGAGTTTAGATCAGATTTCTGACCTTTACACACCTCCAAAGAACCTTTTAGAAGAATTTTAAAGAATATAGAATGGTCGGAAGCTTAGCCCTGGAAATATCCCTTGAAAACACAACATCTCATAAAACGATTATGTTATTATATTACGTTAAACTGCAACGACTTTATTTAATTTTATTCCATGTGGAAATCAACTTTAGCTTTCTGCACCACACCCTGTTAATATTCCGTTGATTACGATATTTTCCCTATTTTCTTTATGTAATAAATACAGTGAAAGTACTATTACAGCGTAAATACGTATTCTAGCCACTAATAAAAACTACCTAGCTCTAACTGAAAGACAGTTTCAATTGAATGAATGCGCTTCTAATATAGCTGAACACTTAAATTGACTAGATAAGTGAATCTAGGCCTATAGTAAGTTTATTACTGAATGGACTTGGTAACTAGTTCTAGTTATCTACAGCCTAGTAATTTATCTAATCAAAACAACACAACATCTGCTCTACTAAACTGTATTTAATTTTGTAACTTGCGTCTGATTAAAGCGTGAGATTTAAAAACAAAGAACTTTCACGGGAACGGTTTTTTTTTTTCTCTATACATTTTTTTTTTAAATTTATATTTTCTCAACTAAATTATAATACTTACAGGTGGCGTATTATATGCAACGCGCTGGTTGTCAACAGATGATGTGATCAGAGGCTCATGCTCTTCATTCCCGGCCGTCATTTTAATTTTGTTCCTTTGTCACAATTCAAATAAATTTAAAAAAAAAAAACACTGTCATATTCACACAGATCACAGAAATTGTTACGTCACACTTTTTGGCGGGAGATAGTGAAGCGCGCCTGGGCAGGTTACGTAGTGGTGTGACTTCGCCGCTTCGAACGAACACACTAAAGCTGGCTATTGACTAATCAATGTCTGTCTGGCGCTCATTAAACTATGTTTTGTCAGTCTATCTCGACCACTAAGCATTCTTGAATGTATACGCACATGTGCAATCTTATTAACTTAATGATAATTAGGTTGGTTTAACGTTGACTGTAATTAATACAAAGGTTTTCGTTTGTGGTGAGAGTAGGTAAATGACAAGAATAAAGGTATGCAAAGGGTATAATTTTAGATAAAGTGCTACCTACCTACTCACTTACTTAAAGAAGTTTCAGCATAAACGTAGACGTTACCAAGACCTATGACATGTTAACTATTGTAAATAAATTTCTACTAGCGAAATAGATGAATAAAGTTATTTTATTTTGTACAAAGTTATAAATTTTCCCACCAGTTTTCTCTACCTCAAAAAATCTATCTTGTAAACGGATTTTTATAGATTTTAAGTTTCAATGGTCATTTACAAATAAAAGCGAAACAATAGTTAGAACTATTGTTCGAAAAAGTTTGAAATTCTTTTTTTTTTTCGGTACACGTCTCATAGAGCCAACATAAAGCGCAAAGAAAATTATTATAAGATTTTCATGTGGATGTGTTGTTTTCAATTTCATATTAGGATTTTTTTTCTACAAAATTAAGTTAGTAAGTAAAGTTTTGTATTCCCACATTCTATTTTGCATGTTTTAGACCTTCAAGACAAGAAATGGAAAACAAAATCGCTTAATTGTAATATTTTGAGTATCCCCTAAAGAGAACCTACTTATTAAAATCGCAGAGCAAGGTTTGTGGCCATTTGAAAGCTCTTAGTCTTAAGTATGAAACGTTGTATTTTGAGGTTTATTGATAAGGGATTAAGGGTGTTAGTGCATGATCGTACCTTATAAAAGGTTCCACATTGTACATAAATCGCGCTGAATGTCGATCTCAAACGAATACATTTACGTTACGAATGACGCGCTCGCGCACCAAATCATTGTAGATATTTTTTCACAATGCCATGTATATGATTCATTCTTTAGTTTTTAATGCTTCCTTGAATCCCCCACCAAATGAGATTCAGTTTTGATTATTGGAAAAGTTAATTTTGTCTATCTATTGTATGACCTTTGGCAAAAATATGCTTACTTTCTTTTTTCTAAGACGACTTCTATTCCAAAAGTCTCTATTTCTGTTCATCGGCGATTTATTTTTGAATTATTTTTTTGTTTTAGAATTAATTAAAGTCCTCAAATTAACTAAGCTACTATTTGATAGGTATATTTCAAATTTGTTTGTCTAACGCTCCTTTTGACCATAACTGTTTCCATACCAATACCCTGCTGTTTTTATAACTGAAGATTTTTGCAAAGAAAACTATATTAGGAAAAAATCATTAGATAAGTACTTTTTTCAACAAATAGTTTTTGTAGTTTCAGTCCCTACAAAGTCAAGTCAGTTTGGAAAGCCGCAGCCCATTTGGAAAGGCACTGACATCTTATTTGAAGGGTTACAGACATTTCCCCTTACTCTATGATTAAAAAAATCTCCTGCTCTTCAATATTTTTGTGCACAGCTTTGGCATGCAGAGTCCATTATATGTCGAATGCCTGCAACAGCTCCTATGCACATATTTCCTTACCTTTATCAAGAGATCCAGATATGTCTTGAACAGTCATACTAACCTTCTCAGGCAGTGACCGTACAAACGGTAGGAAAATTCAGGCACGAAAATTAACCAAATGCCATCGATTTTTGTTTGTTTCTTAATATCCCAACTTTTTTTTTATTTGATCAATATAAGGCCTAAATTCATTTTGAAAAACAGTGGTGCTGATGTTGGGCCCACGTAGCAGATTATTGTCCTCTTCATCTTCCAGAGATGAAGCTTTTGTCGCAGCAGTGCATGGGAAAGTTGCAAAATGATTCATCAGCCTAACCTTTTCCCAAGTATATTGGGGTCGGCTTCCAGTCTCAACGGATGGAACTGAATGTGTATTGTACTGGGTTGTACGATACCCCTTGGTAAGTCTGGTTGTCAGACTTTCGGGACACTGCCAAACAGTTACGACTGTCGAAGGTCTACAAATGGCAGCCGGGACCAACGGAGGCACGGATGAAACTCTGTATCTAATGTGTCACCCATCCACGGACCAACCTATGCAAGCGCGGCTTACCCGAAGATTGACACCTGAAGATTGTAATCAATCATTGTATCGGGCAACTGAGGCCCATAAATAAAATACACAAAATAGACTTAAACAATAAAAAACAATAATAATAATGGCTAGAGTCATTGTGCCAATAGTCGTGTCGGCCAATGGCTTAACAGCCAAAAGCTTCGACCAACATCTGAGGAATCTCTCGCTTGGCAGCTGGATCATGGGCTTGATTCAGAAAGCTGTACTTCTGGACACGGCGCGTATTGTTAGGAGGTTCCTCTCTCAAGAGTCCTGACCACCGGTAGCCTGGACCCTGTTCCTGATGCCGGTGGGCTACTGTTTTTATATTTTTAAATGTTATTATATGATTTTGAAAAGATATTTATAAATGTAATTAATAACTAAAAAAAATAAAGGCTAGTAAATAATAGTGGTGGCTGCTTCACACAAGCAAGACTCAGCTTGGTTCTTGTCAATACTTTACTTCACGGAAATATTTACTTTGCTCATAATCAAGGCAATGAAATAGGTAGCAAAGTAGGCTAGCCTTTTTCGGTTTTTTTGGCATCATATTATACTATTAAAATCTAGGTTCACATTTATTTATCTTTAATGTGCGTGTATGTAAAGATCGTAGCCTGCAGGTGGCGTTCTGTAATTTCTGCATTCTTATGTAGGTACCTAGTTATGTATGTAAGAAAGATTTGTCGATACCAACCTGCGTACAAGGAATGTACGATAGACATACCTATGATTTTTTTGTGCATTTTTATTCTGAGAGCAGCGGTGGCCCAGTGGTGGCAGCCCCGACTTACAAGCAGTAAGCCGTGGGTTCGAACCCAGGCAGGCGCATTACTTTGTGTAATTTATTTCATCACCGCTGCCCTCAAAAACGGTGAAGGAAAACATCGTGAGGAAACCGGCATGTCTTAGAACTAAAAATTCGAAGACATATGACATCTACCAACCCGCACTGGGCCCGCGTGGTGGATTATAGCCCACTCCCTCTCATAGAGAGGAGGCCTGTGTCCCAGCAGTGGGAACATTATAGGCTAATGATGATGATGATTTTTATTCTTGTTTGTCCACCGAGGTTTACCGTCCAAAACAACGCTTTATTAGACACACAATGACTAGATTTTAAGGAGTATTTTCAGTTGCTTAGGTTAGTTAGGAACCTATTTTAGTTAAGGAACAAAGGCTTCCACCTGTCCTGGCACGACATGTATCGTACTTGAAGGAATCGGGTACAATTATTTTAATAAGACGGGCTGCTATTTAACAGTTGTATGATAAATAGGGGTCGTAAATCACGTTTCTAACACACGTAAGTGATCTAAAATTAACTTTTTGTCTAGCTACTTTGAAAATGGTGACGACATTTTAATTTCTATGTTTTTCAACGTTATTTTGGCTGCGTAGCACGTAATAAAATTAGCTCATTATAGCAAAGCCAAGGACGTCTAATTTTACACGGAATTTAGGAAATTTTTGATATATATTTTATTTTTCACTTCAGTAGCTCAAACATGTAGGTTTTGCTGCCTGAAATCAGTGAGCAACATGCGATTTTGCTCACTGAGTGAGACAAAGTAACTTTTTAATTATTTTTTCAGACAGCCCCGAATTTCTTATTCAGCCTTGGGTTAATCATATAATTCGAAACATTCACACTCTATCTCTTTCCCGCCCATTAGAAAGAGAGAGAGACAAAGACCAGCCCTTTCGAAGTTCCGTTTTTGAATTCGAACACGTTCGGAATTTCGTACTAACTAAAGAGATTTTACAAAAATGTCTTTTAATGTAATTTATTGAATTTTTAACTTATTGTTGTATTTAAACGAAAATAAGTATTTACTGCAAATAAAACTGATATTTAACCTATCAATATTTATTTCTAGTTTCAATAATGTTACGTAATATATTTTGAATAATAAAATATCATGGGTGCTATTTCCGAACACGCCTTAATTTAAAGGAAAGAGCGGAAAAAAAAAGCTGGCGTAAAGAGTTGAATAAGTTAAAAATATTAAAATAATCGTACAATATGAGTGAAACTAGCGACGAGAACAGTATTGTAACACCGGAAGAGTTAAAACAACAAGACAGTTATTAATGCAGAATTAAGTTTCCTACCTGAGAAGTCTCGCAAGAAATATCTGAAAGCATACCATGTCTTCAACGAGACTTACAAAGGGCGCAAGCAGTTTTTCGGAGACGGTGTTGCTATCTTATTTTTTAGATTTATCACAGACGAGGTTATCATCTATAATGTTAATTATTTTGATTCACAATAAATACTTATTTCAATCAATTCCTGTTTATTATTTTATCTCGTAAAGTGTTCTCGCTGCTGAGGTGAAAAGTTATGTGTGTTACACGAGAGCAAAGATTTTTGCATCTCGTGCCATTGAATACCTCGCCACGCTCAGGATTCAAAATCAGCACTCGCAGCAAAAAACGACTTTGCTCTCTTGTTGCACAAATAACTATTTAAGGCATTTCCAACTTTGGTGTTATAGAATCAAACAAGTGAACAAAAAAAATTGATTACTAAAAAGCTGCCTGAATTTAAACATTGCTATTTAAAAGAGGGTATCATTTAAGCTATCACCAATTTAATTAGTTTTGTGTTTCTTAAATAATAGGGTTTGTCCTCAAAATAGTAGATCTGTCACCAAAATGTAGTCACCAAACAATGCAAAATCAGTTCCACAATAAATCACCTAAAATCCTGAGATATAAGGTCTAGTACCAAATAAATGTTTTTGTATGTATTTTAATAGGTGTGTCCTAATAAGTATTTAAGCAAACTAATTTAAAGAGATCACCAATAAATCATATTATGTTACTAGAAAATTGCATTAAGTTCAAATAGTAGTCGACGGAGCCCCGCTACGCGGGGCTCCTATTTCTCTCTGCAGGGTTTAAAGTAACCTAACACGAAGGGGATGTCGGGGTCTTAGTTCGCTCGCTCCGCTCGCTCACTAGACCCCGCCATCCCCTTCGAACCTAACCTGTCCGAGTTGATGTGCCCTATGTCTCTAAGGAACTGATCTATTTATTTGGTGACAGATCTACCATTCTGAGCACAGAGCTATTATTTAAGTAACAAAACTGTTATTATAAGAACGAAGTTTATATTCATGTAATGCAATATAATTGTATTGGTTATCGATCTCTTATTTTACTGATATTCATACCTGGGAACAATTTTTGTTTATCTGAGAACGAAAATATTTCGTGGCGATAGATCTATTTATTAGGTGATACAACTTGATGACAAATATAAATTTTGGTGATAGAAAATATAGTTCCCTTTAAAAGATGGAGATGCACAAGTACTTGTACAAGTTTTTCTACTTTCAACAGAGAAAACATCCTATGTGATGAAAGTATGCCATTTCTTACATTTCTTAACCATATTGAACTGGACAAAAATAGCACCATAACAAAAAAAGAAAAACGCACTTAGTCTTGAAGTAGGTAACATTTTGGTTTCGAATTATGCTATGTAAATAACTTAAATAAAATAAACTTTATTACAACATACCTTGATTGAAAGGAAATATAAACTTAACCTTTTTAAAATCAAAATGCACAAACATGACTGTAACTAAACACCTTTCGAAGCGCACTGAATGGCGCGAAAAATGGTCACCGGTTTTCTATAGCCGCAGCTGCCTGATGAGATGACGTACAAACCCTCGAAGGCTGCACTACCTCTGAATTCACTGATTTACCAGCTGTTTTTATAAAGAAAGATGCATTTGTTTATCAATATGCATATGTTTGAGGAGGAAGGCAACGTTGCATTTTGTTGGGGGCACTTGATGATAATGGGCCAATCAGCTGTCGGGTTGACTTTAATGTTAAGCCGTGCTTATCTAGGTTGGTCTGTGGACGAGTGATTACCCATTACATAGTTTCCTCCGTGGCTCGTTGGTCCCAGTTGTCATTTGTAGATCTTTGACAATCATTGCAGGTAGTCAGTGGCCCGCAAGTCTGATAACCAGTCGTACCTAGGGGTATCGTATTACCGTGTAGTCAGTGGAGGTAAGCCTTCACAATAGTTCCTCCTCCTCCTCCTCCTCAAGTCGTGTTCCTCATAACTGAGGGTCGTGATCCACCCTTGCAAACATCTTTTTCATGATTATGTTTCGCCATCTCAGTCTATTCTTGGCCAAGTGAAGCGCATCGTGGAATTTTGTACCAAGAGCAGAGCTTATCTGGTCGGACCATCGCAAAGGGCTGCGACGTCTAGGTCGTTTACCATCCACCTTGCCGGTAACCATCAGTTGTTCGAGGTTATTGCCATCTTTCCTTGCTATATGGCCGAAAAATTCCAAGACTCGAGAATAGTTACTTACGTCTTTTTTTCTTCACATGGCGCTGAACAGCAACAAACCAGTGAAGCAAGGTCCTTGCCTTTTCACAAGAAATAACTTAGTGTGTGTTTACTTTTGTGAATGTTGTGTATTAAAAGGGTTATAAAATAATACAAAAAGTAAGCGTAATATAATAATTTTAATTTATTCTATAAAATGACATTTGAGATAGATGCAAATATTTTCAGTAAATTACTTTATACAATATTTAAAAGAATCTATTACACATTCTCGTTAGTAGTATGATTACAAAATGACACATGACAAAGGAACTATTGTACGTAGACTTGAGATGTATCGTGATTCTTAACTATAATAATGATTTAGGAATATGGCTAATTAATGTTTGTGTTATTTAATATTAAACTCGATGACAATCCTCTAACACTTATACCTTCAATAATATTTGGTGACAACTTGCTCGTGATACAATAGCTATTTCCATGCTTTAAATATCACAATAACCCAACTTCATATAGTCGTGTATTCATTTGACAAATAATTAAAAAAAAAACTCGTAATCCACACTCACTCCAGACGTTCTTGACAATGTTCTCGTTATCACTCATAAATAAGACGACGGTTATATTTACATTGCACAAACGGAACTTGTGTCAATTAAAAAAAAAAAAATAAGTATTGTGACGTTGCGCGATGTAGGACTGAGCTGTTTACATATGGCTGACAACTTTACAATAAGTCAACATTACCCAAACCTTAAGATAAATAGTAAATACCACGTATTTATTTCATTTATAATTTGAGGATATAAATTGTCTCAGCCAAGCTTTTAATTACAAATGTTCTTCTCTGACAAACACTTAAAAACTATAAAAATACAAAGTTCATCGAAACAAAAGCAACATTGATACATTAGAACAGACCCCTTCGCGCAACGCTACATTTACAAATTATTTGATATTTAGCACTACATAGGAAGCAATATAACTTACACAGTATTCCACGAGCCGTACAAAACATAGGTATACAAGTGCACAAAACACAATACACTGAGTGACTTAAACGGAACAAAACTAATCGTTAATGAGTACATCTTAAGAGTTCTATTTCATTAGCATATTGTTTCAAGAAATAAAAACATTTTCATCAACGGTTGTATATTTTTTTATCTCTGAAATGTACAAAAAATCTATTTATTTATAATTAATTTTTAATCGGAAAAATCTCTTTTATATTTAATCAGCTGCGTTTATGATAAGTCTATTGTTCGTTATCCCTAAATTCAATACAGATTACCTATATATTATGTATGAAGTAGAGATGAGGACATAAGATAATTATGTAAAAACGTCACATAGGATTTCAAGTATATTTCTTCCTATTCAATCTTGTCCGCAATTGAAAGACATGCCTAGTATAATATAATGTAAATAATGCTACGTTTCCAAGATAACCAATATGCCTATTCATGCGTAAAGAAACTGGTCATAGACTTTCTAATGAGGGCATATCCAGTTGACCGGGCACGCAGCACCTCCCCACTTAAGACACATGTCACCAAATCATTAAAAAACATATATAACCTGGTAGTCTGGTAGTCTAGCCAAATAGACCACGTGAAGGGCGAGAAAAAAAACATAAAAATATTTAAAAAAATTGATTAGTGCCTTTTTTTGAAACAGCCTCTGCGTCTTTGCCTTATCACGTGCTTCTATCATAGCCAAAATAAGTATTCTCTATTTGACTTTGGCATTGATAATAGTATTCGTAAAACCTATCTTCAAGACCAATAATTATGTCCTCATCCCTGAAATAGATTTATAAATGTTATAATGATGACTTAATAAAGTTAACTGTGACTATTTTACCTAACAATCTGTCATATCAAATACGATAACTATACGTGTGATACATTCGCTATGGGAAGCTACAGTTTCTAACGGAAGTATTTATGTTAAGCAAGTTTATGGCAATGAGAGGCTTATGGAACTATATTTTGTGAACTAGAAAACTGCATCAACGTTTTTTTAATTTTTTTATAGGGCAACCACAAATAATAAAAGAGAAATTAATCAAATCAGCACGTATAAGTTGACCAACCGTCATTGGGCCCGCATGGTGGATTGCGACCTATTCCCTCTTATAGAGAGAAAGCCTGTGACCCGGTGGGAACATTACACGCTAATTTTGCAGTATAAATCTATAAGAAATAATGATTTTCTCATCAAAGTCTTGACCGAAGGTGTTGCTATTTTGTTAGGAATAGCCTAGTGCGAATTCAATCCCTAAAAATCCCTTGTGCATTTAATTGGCCATATTTGAGACAGAATCGACGATTAATGTACTAATTGAGACTGTCCGCAGCATTAGAGGAGCTCGTGGGTAAATAATAACAGCCGCAAGGGTCGATTTTTAAGGTTAAGCCGTGCATGCCGAGGTTGGTCAGTGGATGGGTGACCATAATTATATACAGTTTCCTCCGTGCCTCGGAAAGCACGTTAAACCGTTGGTCCCGGCTGTCATTAATTGTAGATTTTTAACAGTCGTTCTGAGTAGTCAGAAGCCAAAAGTCTGACATCCAGTCTTACCAAGGGGTATCGTATTACCCAGTTACCGGGTTGTGGAGGTCAGATACGCAGTCGCTTCATGTAATATACTGGTACTAAGCTGCATCTGGTTAGACTGGAAGCCGACACCAAGATAGTTTGGGCAAGGCTAGGCAGATGATGTCTGTCCGCAGCATTAGGTTTTTAGCCTAACGCTTTCTACACTTCATAGATGGATTTTTTTCTAACAAATACAACAATACCCTATGCAATTTTGCCCGCTACATTGACGCAGTTTACCTCGTCCAAACTTGTATATATTTTAATAAACGTCGTATCTAGCGATTAATATTAACCGAGTTTGAACTACGTACCATCTATGTATATAAATGAATATATCTATTGCTAACTAATAAGAAGCCGATCAGTCTACTTTTTTTTTTACTTATTGGCAGTGTTATGTGTTTCATATTAATAGGTACCGTTGCCAGAAATAAAATATAGTACAGATACTCAAGTAATGAGATATTAAGTTTTTAAACTGACATTGTCACTAACACTGGAAAATATTCACACACAAATAGTAAACAAGGTAAATATGCCGTTTTTAGTGTTATTGGACTGTTTTACGTCCGTCACATCACTTTATCAGGGGGTCTACTCTCTAAGCACGAAATCCGTAGTTTCGGCCGAAGTTACGGTTGTTTCCTACTCCGTATCACTTACGGACATAAGATTCGTTAGGGGTCCGAACTAAAAATTAATGACAACACAATTGGATAGTTGCCCTAACTCGCGATGTGTTTTCAAAACTCATGAATCCGAAAATATTAGGGAGTAGGGTTCATTTCAAAGTATAAAGCTATTTACGGATCGACCCGTATTTTCGTTGACGGACTTAGAGAGTAGACCTCCAGGTCCGGTTGAAAACCAGCGTCGGACACTAGTTGCCCGGTATTTTGCTGAACTGGGCCTATTTGACACAGTCGTGAGACACACATTAAATATCTTTATTGTTTTTTCTGTGTTTTAGGTTTAAGTTTTTTTTTAAAACTTTGTGTTCTTGTGGCTTGTGCTAAATAAACGTATTTTCTTTCTTTCTTTCCATACTTAGTTTTTTTTTTTTCAAAATTGTAAATTTGTGCAGGATTTTTTTTCTTGGAATTTTTCAAGGGTTGATATTGGACTCACGGCTGAATATCACGGCACTGATTTTCTGATTTGATTTAGTTATCTGTATTGAATTAAGTATGACACCCCACACAGCGTTAGGTCATCTAGTAGGTATGTTAATTTAACTATTTCGGTCTAGACATTTATTTAAACATTTACATAAGTAATCTGACTTTTAAAAAGTAACTTTATTTATGGAATTCTATGATGTTATAATTTTTGACGTGCATTAATGAAGTTATGACGCGTGAAGTCTTAAAAGAACCCTGACTGAGATTTGCTTTTTGTCTGATTACCATCAAAATGACGTGGTTTTCTACCTTCTATTAAGTTGTTTATTTTTGGATTAAATCTGTCTATTCAATAAAATTTTATAAAAAAGCAAGAGTAGATTTAATTTAGTGACCTTATATTAGATTCCTACATTTGCAACGCAATGACGTCGGTAATCAGTTGCATGAGTCCTGTCACGATTAGAACAATTTCCGTAATTTTTCTGTAGCTAGTAGCTATTAGTCTCTAGCTTTAGACAAATCGTATTCAGATATCACCCACTTAATATGTATTTTTATAAATGTGAAAGACGTTTGTTACGCAATTTCGCATAAATGGCTAATCAGCATAATTTCAATTCGGGTACCGTCAAGTTCCCATGGAATTGAGCGAGTATGCAGACAGCTTCATCTAACATGAAGGAATTACATATCGTTATCTTTACGACATTTATTGGTCTGTATTGGCGCCAGTAATTTTAATGTATTTATAAGCACTGACACATAAATCAATCACATATCGTACAGCACAAGAAATCTGATCTGAATAATTACAGTGACACTATCTATCTATCGGCTGTGGTTACCGCAACCTCGCTACATGAAACTGGTTATGGGAAACAGACATTTTAATATGTATATACTTCCTTTACGGTCTAATTTTTCTTCTTTATTGGGCAAGGATTTTTACACCCTGTATAATCATAATTTGGGTTGGTGACAGATTTTTACAACCTGTATACTTAATCAAAAATAAAAATATAAACAGAATTTGTTGGTATAGTAGAAAATAGGTAATACAATATTATGTTGAAATATGACACTCTAGATAAATAAAATTCCGTAATAACAAAATAAGACTTAAAGAAAGTTCGTGGTGACTGCAACCAGACATGATAAAATATTGACCTAATAATTCTAGCCAAAGGATCGGTGTCAAACCGCGGTATTCAGCTCAAGTTTCAGACTTCACGCGGCTGTTAAAATGAACTGGATTTGTCTAGAATTCTAGATGTTAACACTGTGTGTGCAACGGTACCTAAGGTAAAAACCACGGAAAGGTTTTTAATTTTGGTGTTATCGATCTTTGATGGTCGAATGTTTTTGTCTACAGTATCAAATTCACAAAAAATAACATCACGACTGTAATCCCAGACGGGTTGGGGAGAGGTGGACCTGAGAGTGTCATGTGATGGTGGGCGAGCGTATTGCCATCAACTCGGCACATATCCATAGTGGCTGCGACTGCGAAATATCTGATGGAAAAACCTAATCACCAATTTGCCAGACACGGGAATCGAACCCAGGATCTCATGCTCAGCAGTCTCGCTTGCAACCACTTGACCAACGAGGCATGTTAAGCAGTGGGAAACAGGCCTCCTCTCTATGAGAGGGAGTGGGCTTTAATCCACCACGCGGGCCCAGTGCGGGTTGGTAGACACATGTCCTCGAATTTTTAGTTCTAGGACATGCCGGTTTCCTCACGATGTTTTCCTACACCGTTTTTGAGGGCGGCGGTGATGAAATAAATTACACAAAGTAATGCGCCTAAAAAAAAACTATTTTGTCGCACTCAAAATCAAGATAAAGTGTAGGTATCACAGTACACATGTAGTGACAGCTACTGCTACCCATTTTGAAATGATATATAACAAATGGAGTTGATTTAATACACATTGACAAGTTAACCACATTTTTATTAAATAATTGGCAGTTAAACAAACCAGCCGAGTAAGAAAAACTGAGACAAAAACACATGACCGCACAAAGATATTCATTTTTCTTGGCTATCTATCATTTTCTATTGCATGGCTTAGTTTTTGATATGTATAATATTATTCGAGTTAAGGCAAGGTTACTAGATCTGTCTTTTGTGGCTTTTAGAAAACAAATTTTATGAAAAAGAGTAGTTTTTTAATAGACTGTATTTGTAACTAAGCATGCTTAAATGTATACTCTACATAATATATCTGCTAAGTTAATGTTTGATCCTCATACGCGTTTAAATATGCCCAATAGTTTTTTTTTCATTTGAAAAATAAATATTCATAGATCCAAGGTGTTTATAAGTTTTTTATGGTGAAGCTCCAGACGTGGTGAAGTTCGTTATCAGAACACGATAAAACAAAAAATAACTGATCTGGTGATTGTTTTAGTAATGGAATTATACAGGATGGAAGCGACACCGAAGCTAAAACGGTTACGACCTTTTTAGTTGTTACCTTATTCTGAACCCCCCCCCCCCACATAAAACTGCCGATGAAAAAGGGGTTTGTGTTACTTTGTATGAACCAGAGGCAATATTTTTTTAACAGCGGCCACAAAAATAATTATTGCTAACGTATAGAGGAACATAGAATAATAATGACTCGCTAAAAGAATCTTGCCGAAAATTATATCGGAGTTTAAATATCTGATGTCAATGTTGTGTTGTTCGTTGATTACTGCTAACTGTTTGCTATTGTTATGTACATATTTTATGAAAAATAACTCTTTTCTATCGTTTGCCGTATGTCATAACTTCCCAGAATTTGATCCTTAGCAGCGACACTATCGAATGGTGTAATAATACAGGGTGTAACAAAATCGGGCTCGAGACTTCTTTGAGTGTTTTTCGCTATTCCTCATAGTTTTGGAATCGGCTCTCCACCCACTTGAAAAATTTACCCTGTATATCTCAGCCCCGATGCATTTTGGAAATAATTATTCATAGAAGAAAATGAATGTCTTATTGTGTTCTTCCTAATGCAATATTTTTCATTAGTGTCCGCAGACTTAAAAAATCATTCCACTTTTACCCAAACCCCTTTCTATGTTGCTTCAAAAAGATGTAAAGAACCGTTTTAGAGTCGGTGTTTCTGTATATTTGTTTGGTTCATATTAAAAACGTCTGTCGAATTTCATAAGCTAAATTTAACTACGTTAACTGGGTAAAAATACAGTGATTCATTATTTCGAATTCCAGCAATTTTTTATGAGCTTTAAGAAAGACTGAATGCACCAAAGATTTGGGGAGAGCTTATAGTAATCCTTGATCCTCATCCTATTACTTATTAAATGACTTATCTGTAGACTAACCGTTAAGACTATGTCTAAATGAAGATAACTGACATGCATTAACTAATCAATATTGAACATTCGCTTATGACAATATATTTTATGGATATCAACATACATAACCCCTTGTAATCCAAGAATGGTTAGGCACAGTTGTACCTATAGTACAAATCATCTCAAATTTTAATTCCCATATAAAGGATGTAAAACACCTCTTAACGAAGCCGAAAGGCACTGGTTCTCCCTGTCATTGCGATATTTTTTTTGTTCTACACAATACCTGGGAACCTTCTAGTTACGGAGATATTAGGGGTCAAAGTTCCAACTTTTTGACAAGTATTTTTTTATGTACAAGTTTTTAATGTAAGATTTTTACTTTAAACACCTCCACGACCCCCGTACTATTCAATCCGTCCATCAGCACAATGTTTTGAGTGCGTTACATTGAGTTCTACCACAAAACATGATTTTACACCCCCCAAAAAAAAGTCGTTTCCCAGCAATAATTTTTGCGTAAAGTTACTTAGTTTCATGTACAGAATGCTTGGTTGACGGCTTCGTGATGAGGTGATTTACACCGTGTATAGATTACCAGGAGATTAAAGTACTTGCGAGATCAGGGATTTCAGTTTTTTTTTTTAAATTCTTTCTGCATCTCTCATATTTTAGGTACAAAAATAGAGATTCCCTAAGCGAATATTCAATGTCATATTAACTTCATATTAGCAATGCAATCTAGAACTCGACCTAGCCGCAGTCACAACTGTATTATAATTAATAATATTACGAGATCGGCGCAAAATACTTTGCATTAACGATATAATTTGACAGTAAAATTATCAAGTAATGACAGGTCATTGTCTAAATTGCAGTGTGACTAATTTGAGAGCTATGTGCACTTGAATTCAGAATCTTAGATACTTTCATCTTTACAGTTACTCAACTATCAGCTTTAGCTTAATGTCGTCTAAGTCGATTTTCGAGTGACAATTTTTGTGATCTTAAATGAATTTTGGATGCGATAGAATTTGAACTTATTCGTATGATGCATTGAGTTTATTGTTACAAACCCTTGAAGATGTCTAAGATTCCGAGTTCAAGGTTATGAATTACTCGTATATTGGGCGATATAACACTATACAATTTCACCTAAATCGTTTACAACTGCCGTGTATCAACAACTTAACTCTAAACTATAATGATAAGGCATTTTTATTATAATAAAATTCATATTAATCGACTTGAAGTCGTGTATATTTTCACTAGAGGGTTTCAACGAGTGCAACTTTTCATTCGGTTTCATGTGGTTAATATGACTTACTATAATTACACGTATTTTTTGGTGGGCAAAGTTAGCACAGGATTAAACTTTGACCGTCATTTCCAACATTGCCCGGGCGTTTTCGACTATTTCAACGTACATTTGTTCCGAAAAATTACTTGAATTTTTCTTTACTTGGCTTTCAAAATGGGACAAATAAATCGTTTTTATTAATACACGACAGCTTGAGGTAGCGCGAAGTTATACAAAAAACTTAAAAGCGAGTGTTTACTTTGATTACGAACATACGACAATATAATACTGCTAAGCCTACAATTTAAATTATATCCCAGTAGCGACAAGATTCATTTTCGAATAAATCGGATCGTAATTTTGATAATCGAATATATAAATCGATGAAAGAATGTCGTCGCTGTAAAATCGCGAGGGACTCGAAATAAACGTGTAATAATTATGTTTTCACTAATTACATTTACGCTTAAAAATGAGAGCAATTCGCCTAATATTATGTTAGGAGGTTCACTTTTAAAATGCACGATATATAACCCTAAAATCGTATGTTTTTGTTTCTTTATTCCTTATATCTTCCAAAGAAGCGTTATATCTTCGTGCATTATAAAAGTGTCTATTACTAGATTTCATCGGGTTTCTGGAGTGCGGCGGCCGTCCTTATCATCTCTTTCTCTTCTCAACAAACACCCTTATTACCATTAACTAGTATACGCAATCCTTAATCTAAAGAACTCCGAACTCTAACACCTAACAAAACTAAATACAAAACCATACAATTTTAACATCTATACCGTATATTTTAGATAGATAGGTAAAATCCGTCTTTTTATCCTCTTGAAGGAGACAAGATATCATGCTAGTCCAACCAAGAATAGGCAGATATTTGCATCTACCAAATTGCTTTACTATTCAAATAATAAGTTATCATACTTAACTTATAAGACTTAACCGAACATAATCAGTTTTTTGATAACTAAGTGATCAGTGACGACTATTATTAACCTCAAGTCTGAACTAAACATCTTAAAAGCAAGTCCTTCAACTAAATGCGCACACGCAGCGCGATATCACAGCCAAATCTGCCGCCGCACGCCTTACTACCCTCCGAAGGCCCTAGACGTGACGTCACTAGAAACTGCAACAATTTTGACATTTCGAAAATCCATCAATTTATCGTTTAAAAAAATCGTGAGTAATGATGATCATTAAAAAATCATAAGTCCTAGCTATATTTCTTCTAATGAGCGACATCGGAATGTCTGGGCCGCAACTAAACGACATTATAGCGATACGTATTTAGAAGTTTATTTTTTTTTCGAAGCTACTAATTTAAATCGTGAATTTTCTATTCTATAATTAGAGCGCTGAGGTCGAATATATCGAGACAAAATGTTTAATCTACAAACGCCTGCACATCAAGCTACTACTACAATAGATTTTCAACTTAATCGTTAAAGAATTAGGTTCATGGTTGATTGGGAAATTTTGACAGTTTCGGGTACCTTGCTGGCGTCTGTCCTACAAAATCATGATATTGTGTGATTGATAATTCAATCATTTGATTCATTGATTATTCGACAGCAAATTAATGCCTTTTCACACCAATACAAGATCAAATAAGTTAGCTAGCAGAACTTAACAGATATAATGAGTATCGATTTCTAAACGCAATAATTTGATCTTGTATAGTTTCAAATACTTTACAAACGTCTGGTAAGTAACGATAACAATCTTAATGTGACCTTTACATTGGTATCACTTAAGTCCAAAAGTTTACGGCCTTCACATATTAGATTAATCAAACGTACAATACTAAAAAGTAGTTACTCACAGTAAAAAAGTAATATTTTGTTCAGTTTAGTCTCCCTTTATTTCAATCCATTTTTGGTTGGATTTTAATCCTTAACTTTATACTTGAAGCCGGGAACTTTTGGAACATACCATGTAGGTTACATCTTGACAATATAACATAGTGTCTAATATCGTAAGTATATTAGCTAATGTCCAACATAGAATCTTGCGTCATTTCACACAAAGTTTCAGTCTTGAACAACCTCATCCCGTTCACAAGTTTTAAGAGAATTTTGTTACAAAATGACAAATGTTCGAAAATACAAAAAAAAAACTGCGATAACCTTTTCTCAATACAATCCATGCCAGTGTTCGCTATAAAAACAATATAGCCGACAAGTAATATTATAATTAAAGACAATAATATATTCTAGTTTAACAGGATTTATTTAGTATATAAATACTTGTATTATTAACAGTTTACGCAGTAAATTTTTCCTTATTTTTACTAGATTGAAATTCTGTGATATGGATTGTATTTTGAACGAGACTTTATTAAGTTCTTGATACAAAAACACAATTATTAATTCATAGTAACTTGATAAGTAGATATAGAGCTGACATATTTCCGTTATACATTTCCAAATTCATCTTACAACCGTTTTACTTGTTATACAAAATTACGGTCTAGCAATCTAATTCATTTGAAATGTTTTCACTTATCTGGGTAAAATATCAAGTACCTAGTTCTAACGTTGCGTAAATATGTAATTTTTATCAATGTGAACGGGATTAATCCGCTAGTGTATCAGTTCATTCAAGTAAAAATGCAGTGGGGGACGAGTGATAACCACTATCTTTAAATGTACGAAAAGTTTTGACTACAGTCTCGATTTCAAACAGTGTTTAATTCTGTTTAAACTTTAAACAGGTATAATGGTTCAAACTTTATGGCGGCTCGGACCATCGAAAGTAAAGCTGCGCAAAATACAATTAATGTATCAGCGGGGCGCAGAGGAGACATCGTCTTTACTGTATAATGCGCATACTGTCTTCATCATCAGCCTATAATGTTCCCACTGCTCCTCCTCTCAATGAGGGGGTGTGGACTGTAATCCACCACGCGGGCCCAGTGCGTGTTGGTAGATGTCACAAGTGTTCGAATTTTTAATTCTAGGACATGCCGGTTTCCTCACGATGTTTTCCTTCACCGTTTTTTAGGGCAGCGGTGATGAAATAAATTACACAAAGTAATGCGCCTGCCTGGGTTCGAACCCACGGCTTACTGCTCGTAAGTCGGGGCTGCCACCACTGGGCCACCGCTGCTCTCAATACTGTCACTCGCAGCTAACTTCCGAACCGCCATAAAGTTTGAACTGAACTATAATACTCTTATCAGAATCGAATCGAAAGGGAACTTCTATGGAAATTCTGTTATGTTAAATGTCCGTTAATATAATTAATTCTATCACTCGCCCTATCTATTCGAAATATCGACTATGGTTTCGTCACAACAACAATGTTCGCAATAATTGACCAACATTTTATTTGCCACAGCGCTGTAAAATGATTCCGCTAACTTCATAAGCTAATTCATCGCTAAATTATCTACTATTGTTTCTTGGTGTAAAAGTTGTACAACAATTTCAAATATTACTTCATTTATAAGGCATGGCTAATTCTCGTCTAACCGCTATAGTAATTAAAAACTGTTCCATTATTATTTATTACATATTTAAAATTGATAGCACAATCTGTCCATTATAAACCTCGAAAAATTTAGGTATACTAATGAATGGTAAATATGAACTTATAAAAATGCCAAAATGATTAGTTTTTAATTACCTCGTATTTCATCGCAGTTTTTATGTTGAAGCAATTATAAGCATTTCAACTTACGTCCACTGTAAACTGGACCTTATCAGATGTTAATACCGCGTAATATTAATCAGCGACATATTTCCTTTACACATTTTTACCACTTTTTAAATTATTTTCACCGTATTTTATATACAATTAGGCGAGTAGTAACTTTACATGGACGGTGGAACAATTATGTGTGGTAAAAGTGTGTGTTATTTAATTAAAACCTCTTTTTCCCGGTAGGTCGGCCATGTTTGTCAGAGCGTTGTGTGTGATGGCGGGAGCCGTCGGCTCGCGGGTCACTGTCAGTTATTCTTGTCGATGTTGTGGATGGCCCAGTTGAACGATGTCGTCCATCTGTTCTTCATTGCCTCGTTGAACTTCTGTCTGAAGTGCTCCATTGCTTTTTCCTCTGATAGGTCCATTACCTGATGAAATGTTCAAATAAGTAACACAAAGCTATGATGGTGATAGGTAGGTAACACGAGTAGCATGACCGCTGTAGAAACGGGCAATGTCGACGCAAGAATCGACAAACTGACACATGGTCATTGTCTATCTGTCATTATGTCGATTCTTCCGTAAACAAAACTCGTTTCTACAGTGGTCATGCTACGCGTGCTGGTGTGGTGGGACCGACTCGGGACAAAGCAATAACATCCGCAGGGTTCGATCTTCAAGGTTAAACCGTGCTTGCCGAGGTGGGTCCACGGATGGGAGACAATTATTACATACCGAGTTTCTTCGGTGCCTCGGAAAGCACGTTAAGCCGTTGGTCACGGCTGTCATTGGTAGATCTTTGACAGTTTTTACGAGTAGTCAGACGCCGAAACTCTGACATCCAGTCTTACCAAGGGGTATCGCACACAGTTACTGAGTTGTGGAGGTCAAGTTCAAGCTGCATCCAAACAACCTGACGTGGTCTGACCCCAACATAGTTTGGGAAAATGCAGCCCGTCGTTTTGGAAATGAATTCGTCATAATAAACTACTTTACCTATTCAACTTATACCGAATCGTGTATTTGAGGAATAAATTCAGCACGCGTAGCATGACCACTGTGGAAACGGGTTATGTCGACGGAAGGATCGATAAAATGACAGATTGTCATTGTCTATCTGTCATTTTGTCGATTCTTCCGTCGACAAAACTTGTTAAAACTTGTTGCGCAGGCTGAATATAATAAAATGCTTACCAAAGTTTCACGTAGATATTGCAGGTCTTTCTCCGAGCTGAGCTCGGGCAGACCCGTCGAGATCATCATTGAGAATAGTGATAGAATCAGGTGGCCGTGCTTACGGAGGATTTTGAACGCCTGCGAAAAACTCAATTTGTTATTCATTGTTGCTTTTAAAAAACTGGGAAACAAGGGTTGTTGTTATTGCTGAAAATAAGTGAGGAATAGAATATAATCCGAAAAAAAAATAAAGTCAATTTGGCAATAGGGATGATGACTGGGTAAAGAAAATGAAATTCTATTTTGTCCGTCAATTAGGTAATACAAAAATATTAGATACGTATTTTTTGTTTTATCAAGTTAACAAAAAATACTTAGTTAAAACGCATTAAAGTTGGAGAGTGGGGGCTCACTGCGTCACAACTAGGTATAAAATGTACTGAGCCGTGACGTCATGCGCCATTTCAACTCAAAATATGTCCGTAATTTTACGATTACGTGAAAAAAGAAAAAATACGTGTCAAATACTTTTTAATAATCTACCCGATAGACAAATAAAAAAAAAATGAGTCACCATCCCTATTGTAACATCGGTAGTTCAGCGTCTTAGGCCGAGATCTAGAATCGTTTCTTAGCTCTTACATTGATTTAGATATGTTCCCGTTTCTATCTTGCACTGGTACGGTAGTTGAGCTATCTAATGTTTGTAGATGTCAACCTTAAATTTAGGTAGCACAGATTAAGATCTGTCTTTGATAGCTTATTTAAAATAATATCCTGTTTATTGGGAGCGTTAACAAACAATTAAACTCATATTACAAAAAAAAAACAGTGCTTGGAGTCCCTCCGCGCGGAAGAAGTGAAACTTCGTAATACTACACGCATGCGTTCGAGTGCCACGCATTCACTTTCGTTATTTTATTGAGCTTCTGGTTTTCTTGTTGTATTATTTTTATTACATAATTATTGCACAAGTTTATCGAGGTTTTTCTACTCATGGAAATTGAGCGAAGGCTGGTCACACCGAAAAGTCGAATGCTTGACTGTTTGCACGCCATTTTGTGTACCTAGTAGAACTACGTAGTCACAAATCTTGTAATAGTGCCATCTCTTAGTGAATTTTAGAAAATATTCCCCCTCCATGGTAGCGTTAAACTTGTTGGAAGTCGCATAAGAAGTTTCACTTCAATAACTAGACCCGGAATAACTACCTGTAGGTCATACAAATATTAGTTTCGTGCGGGTATCGAAACCGCGCCAGTCGCTCAGTCACTGTGGCAACCTTGTCGTCAAACTCACGTCATTGTGTATCAATATTTTATTACTCATTATGATCACACAATATGGGGGGCAAAACAGTAAATCTATACTAATATTATAAAGCTGGAAAGTTTGTATGTTTGCTTGAACGCGCTAATCTTAGGAAATACTGGTCCGATTTGATTTTTTTTTTCAGTGCTATACAGCCCATTTATCGAAGAAGGCTATAGGTTATATATAATCAAGCTACGACCAATAGAAGCGGAGCAGCAATGAAAAATGTTACGAAAACGGGAAAAATGTGACGCAGACGAAGTTGCGCGAGACAGCTAGTCAATCATAAAATTTCCCTCACCGTTAGGGCATGCCATATCGCTAGGTTCTCAATTCCGGAACTGAGTTCCAATACTGGAGATCTGATTCCGGAATTCCGAAACTGGTAATTTTTAAAGTTTGATTCAAATCAAACAAGATTTATAATTTTATTGATTCTTTTAATTATTTTTAGTAACCGAATAAACATTTTTGGTCATCTTTCTCCCTTATTACTCTAAATAAACATTTTAAACCGTAAAATCAACAAGGCTTATTTATCACACAATAGAATTAAACATATTACTAAATATGAATAAAAAACATACGATATTTGAATCGTACTATCACATGTATGTATCACGTGTCACGTACATTACATACTACATAGTCTCCTTCCAGTCTTAAAATTTTCAGTATGAATTGAGATAGCATAAAAAATTAAAATAGAAAACAATTATTATTTATTCCTTTAAAGAGAGGACTCGTTGTTTTTAATAATATGTCCTCAAGAACAATAAAGCATCCAACATTTTGCCAGAGAAAGAACTTGTATTCGGTCACGAAAGAAGCCAGCACAGGAAAATATTCTCTCCACACTCGTTGGTAGAACGCATAGCCAAGATCTCTTGGCTACTCTCCTTCTCTGTTACAGATTTTATTATATTTATCAAAATCCTAATTTCTCTAATTCTTTATCGAACTGCTCTTGTAAAGTTGATATATTATTTGTTATTTCATTATCAGAAGAATCGAGTGCGGAGAATTGTGCAGTTGTAGGGTTGATGGGTTCGCTAGGAGTTTTGAACTTTAGCTAACGTTGTAAATCGACAATGATCTCTTCTTCTTCAGAAATTTCTTCATTATTGAGCTTAGGAAAGGTATCGTACTCTGCTTGTGCAAAGAAGTCTTGCGGATTCTGTAAATAGTGGAGCACACCTGCCAATAGTAGTCGTCTTTGTTTTATACGACGAAATCCGAAACGAGAAAATATCAAAAAAATACAAATATCGGAATTCCGATATTACTCCTCTCAATTCCGGAATTGAAATATCAGCCAAATTGTAACGGAATTCCGGAATTCCGGAATGCATGCCCTACTCACCGTCTCACAATGCTCCCTAAATATCTTGAAGTCGATAGGCAGGTTGTCGCCCGAGCCCTTCTGCCCCTTATTGATGACGTGTATGAAATCGTGCGTCAACACGAAAGGCGCGCGCTCTCGTTTGAAGCCGTACCACTGCTTGAAGTGGCCCAGGAAGTGACCGAAGTCTATGTGGAACAGCTGTTGGGGAAATATAGATGTTAGTTACACGTAAATGGTGAAGAGCTTGTATTTTGTGCTTAGTATGGTCGCCTTAGCTTCAAATAACATAAGTGACTTGAGTCTTATCCTACACGGAGTAAAAGGACTATTCACGAAGCTGTCTAGCAAGCATTCTGTGCATCTAATCCAACGCTTAAATTATTGCTGGGAAGCGCCTTTTACTTTAACACGTTTTACGGTAACTTAATGCTTAGAAAACATTGTACTGATGGGTGCATTCAATAGTAAACTGGTCATATCGGTATTTATAGTAAAATTCACCATCATCATCTGCCTAGCCTATTCCCAACTTTATTGGGGTCGGCATCCAGTCTTACCGGATGCAAATGAATAACAGTATCTTGCACGGAGCGACTGCCTATCCGACCTCCACAACCCGGTTAGTACTGGGTAATACGATACCCCTTGGTAAGACTGGATGTCAGACTTGCTTCTGACTATTCGTAACGACTGTCAAAGATCTACAAATGACAGCCGGGACCAACGGCTTAACGTGCTTTCCGAGGCACGGAGGAAACTCGTTATGTAATGATGGCCACCCATCCACAGACCGACCTCGGCAAGCGCAGCTTAACCTCGAAGATCGACCCGTGTGGCTTTAATTATTTAGCCACGAGCTCCTAATTTAAAGTAAAATTATAACCTTAAAAATCAGTAATTAAAAAAAAAACTTGTGATAAAGTTAGAATTTTGAGCTCCAATATCTCCGTCACTAGAAGGTTCAGGTATGGTCCGGACCAAAAAATATCGCAATAACGGGGCAAAACAAAAAGCTTTGGCCCTGTTAAGGGTTTATTGACACCCTTTAAAGGACTATCTCACCTGGCCGCTAGTCTTGACCATGATGTTGTCCGGATGCCTGTCCGCGATCCCCAGCACGTAGGTCGCGACGCAGTACCCGGCGCAACTCATTGTGAACTCGTCCACTGCCTTGTTGAACGCAGCCTCGTTGTTCTCTGTGTTTCTTCGTAGCCATTCTATGTGTAGAGAATAAAGTACTTATATAGTGCCGAAAATATACAACTTTATTGAAGTGAAACTTCTTATGCGACTTCCAACAAGGTTGCGTTAACGCTGCCATGGAGGGGTATGAAAGCACTGTTGCGTTAAACGTTCAACGCTTCTGGGGAGGGGAATAGAAAGAGACAGAGCGAGAGTGACTGCGTGGCACTCGAACGCATGCGTGTAGTATTACGAAGTTTTACTTCTTCCGCCCGGAGGGACTCCACGCACTATTTCTTTTTCTGAAGTGTGTATGTGTATACACGGTGTAAATCACCTCATCACGAAGTCGTCAACCAAGCATTCTGTACATGAAACTAAGTAACTTTACGCAAAAATTATTGCTGGGAAACGAAGTTTTTTAGGGGGGTGTAAAATCATGTTTTGTGGTAGAACTCAATGTAACGCACTCAGAACATTGTGCTGATGGACGGATTGAATAGTACGGGGGTCGTGGAGGTGTTTAAAGTAAAAAACTTACATTAAAAACTTGTATTAAAAAAAATACTTGTCAAAAAGTTGCAACTTTGACCCCTAAAATCTCCGTAACTAGAAGGTTCCCAGGTATGGTGTAGAACAAAAAAATGATCGCAATGACAGGGAGAACCAGTGCCTTTCGGCTTCGTTAAGAGGTGTTTTACACCCTTTATGCAAAGTTTTAAATTAATCTCCCTCGTTGGTCTAAGGGGTCAGAAGCGCGACTGCTGACCATGCGGTATTGGGTTTGATACCAAGGTTGGAAAAAGTGTTATTGTGTTTATCCATCAGGAATTTTGTAGCAGCCACGGAGCCTGAATTGTGCCCGGCTGATGGCAATAGGCTCGCGCCCAATTATTTATTTATTTAACACTTCAAGCACATAGTACAGAGGCGGACTTAAAGCCAAAGGCATTTTGTACCAGTCAACCTTTGCCTATTACATGGGACTTAGACTACACTGGCGAAATATGGTTGTCTTAATGGGTACACCTCTGCCTATCCGTACGGAGATTACAGGCATGATGCTTTGTGTGTGATTTAAATTATAACACGTAGAATATATGCTTTTTTCGCAAAACATCCCGAAAAATTCATCATGTAAAAAACAAACAAAACTATTCAAAATAAATAAAAAAAAGCAAGGAACTTCATACAATACTCACGTAATAACGTAGACTTATAGATAGTGGAGGCGGCGTTGAAGAGCGCGCTCTGCTTCTGTATGTAGGCCACCGTCTGTGCGTCCTCTACTACCTCGATCATACCCACGGCATACTCCATCGAGATGCAGTTGTACGGGTTCATTCTAAGGAAGGATATAATTCATGAATAAATGTTTATTTCGGATTTTAGTATAAGTAAATATCGTCAAAATTTAAGCAGCAATTAAGCATCGATAACCTAGTGGTGTGACCGTCAGACTGCCAAGTAATAATAGGAGATAATCTAATTTTTTTTTTCTTTGTCCGTCGGTTAGTTTATTGAAAAGTATTGGACACGTATTTTTTCTTTTTTCACGTGGTCTTAAAATTACGGATATATATTGAGTTGAAATGGCGCATGACGTCACATGTAGGTAAGTTTTATACCTACTTGTGACGTAGTAAGCCCCCACTCTCCAACTTTAATGAGTTTTAACTAAGTAATTTTTTGATAAAACAAAAAATACGTGTCTAATATGTTTTCATCACACTTGCACGTAAACAGTGTCATAACATACAGGTTAACTTGTATGCCCCATATAAAACCCTAGGGCGGTAAGTATTTTTTTTTAATTTACAGCACAGCATGACAGCACACAGGTCATGCAAGTTCAAGCAAGGAGTTTACACGCAATTGAAAAATTGTCTTAAAATGTTATTTAAACAGGAATTTCATTCAATCTCGCTACATGTGATTTAATTACTCAACGAATGTTCTAAAATCTAAATAATCGATAGTTTTTTGTATCAAAACGTCGTTTTTTTTTTTATACTCCCTCATGGCTGTATACCTAGGTAAGTATTTGCCTTTAACGTTTCTGAACAAAACATTTGTATAATCTGTGGTGTGGGCAAACAGCCCGCCATCCGCAAATCAGTTCACGTATTTCGTAATAATATGTGCTGACTTGTGTATATTCATAATTATTAACTCGCAAATGTGATGAAAAACATTGTATGTTTCACGGGCGGTACGGGAATTACGAACCTCGACTCAGAAAGCCCTCAGTCTTCGACTTCGGGCTTCTACTAGAGCCTCGATCGTAATTCCTTACTTACCGCCCTTAATACACAATATACTATTGTATTACCTGTCTGACAGACAAAATAGAATGTCGTTTTCTTTACCCAGTCCGCACCCCTATTACTTAAACGTTATAATGTTCTTAGTTTGGCGTCTAGACGATTTCTTCTGGGTGTAATGATGCTGCATGGTATATGCAATAATAGATTCGACTGCATTCCATTATCAAAGTCTACATTAAAGTACCTAGAACTGTCATGCTTCGTGAGGTACGCGTGCCTCGACTATTCCACACGAATTCGTGCAGGACTAACGCTGGGGTGCACGTGCCTTTTCGTCGCATTGTTGATGCGTACAATGCTCACTTTATGGAGCTTGACATATTTACTCTTTCCAAGGATCGTGTCAAGGCAAGAGCAATAGAGTTACTAAAATCATAAGTATATATATTATTTATTTTTTCTTTCCCTTCTTTTTCTTACTAAGCTTTTACGATGTGCACTGTTTGTCTGTTTTCTTTTAACTTTTTTTTGTGAATTCGAAAATGTTGTGGTAACATAAATATGGAATAGATTGTGTATAGATGTATTTCTAAGTATTGTGCTAATTTAAGAATCTCTAGTTAAGCTTGGCATGTAACTGTTTTTTAACCCCCGACAAAAAAAGAGGGGTTTTATTCCGATTTTGATAAAATTGGTGGCATTTGAAAGGTATTTTAATCGAGAGTGTTCTTAGCTATGTTTCGAGAAAATCTGCTCAGCCGTTTGAAGCTCATCACCTCTTTTCTAGTTGATGAAGGGATTTATACAACTTCTACGGGTCTAGTCGATTGGAAATTTGAATTGTTGTCACTTGTCACCATGGGCATCGCCAGGGGGGTAGGCTGCACCCCCCCCTCCCCCCTAAAAGCTCAAGTTTTTTTTTTTAATTCATATCTTTCCTTGTTTTCGTTAATAAGCGAGAAGAGGCGCAACACCAAGAAAAGGGGAAGGAATGGGAGGAGACCTATGCCCAGGAGTGGGACAGTCAAGGCTAAGAAAAAATAATTTAAGTTTAAAAAGCATGAAATTAAAATTAAAATTTTTAATTTTTGTGCCTAACAAATAAAATAAATAATAATAGGTCTCGAGTTCGAACTGAAGACACGCAACTCTGCTTTCTCGTGTGCCTATTGTATAATTATCACTTGCTTCGGTGAAAGAAAACATCGTAAGGAAACCAACAACAGCAGGCCTTAGAGATATTTCTCGACGGCATAAAAACTCTTGACACCAGGTTAGCGTACCTAACCACACGATAAAGAAGAAAAAGAACACAAAATCTCGACATTATTGATTTTTTCTTAGCCCTTGCCATGACAAATGTTCGCGCTCCGGTCGTATCAGATAGCCGTCGCTGAGAACTACAAGAGTGAGGGAAGACATTTTTTGCTCACACACACACACACACACACACACACACACACACACACACACAAACACACACACAAACACACACACACACCCACCCACACCCACCCACACACAAACACACACACATACGCACGCACGCACACACACACACACACACACATACACGCACACACACACCCACACACAGACATTTTCTGCGTCCCGCGTCATTGTCTAATGAAGCATTAACTAACGCCAGTCACCTAGAGGGGTCCGCGTTTTACGTGGATGTAATATACTAACAAACTCACCTGAAATCATATCCATGGTTTTTCCACAGCCTGTCCATGATGCGTAACATTTGCAGCGTGAACATGTCCTGTCGCAGATCGTCGCCGATCTTCAGTATGATGCTAATGTCGGCCCCTGAAGGGTCCGCGTTCTCGAAGCGAAGCTGTAGCGGCCGCATCTTGCTGTCCATGACTCGGCAATCGTCCGGCCTAAGATACCAAACTTTAGTAAGAATATGGTATTGGACAGTATTGACGTGAGTTTTTTTTATGTGAGTGTTTATGATATTAGTTTTGCTGTTATATAGTGGTTGCCAACTTGATTTTCAAGTGGCTACATCACATTTGTTTTGTTAATTCGTAACCGTCGTTTTCGACATGAGCTTAGCATAATTATACAGTTTAAAAAAGCCGGAAAATGTCTCAGTAATGATGACAGAAATACACAAAATACTATTATTGTCTATAATTCACTTGACTCTGAAACGTATAACAAAAAAAAAGTTTCTTCACAAGCATAACCTCAGTGTCAGCTACGTATTTCATTTCAACTTACTTGATCCTCTTGCACACAAAGCTAGGGTTAAGCGGCGACACAAAGTCACACAGTGTCTCGACACAGTGTTGCTCCTGCAGATGCTGGATGAGAGCGGCGCGGGCTTGCTTGATCTCCTTCTTCTTGCGCACGCACTGACTCGCCCCTAGCACAGCCAAGAGTATGCTCAGACAACTGTATTACAGGCGGAGTTATGGGAATGATCACGAGGTGTGGTGGGATATGTGCGGTTAATACAGGGTGGCGACGACAGTATGACAATAAATAAAACTGCGTATACCTCATGAGGTTTCCAGTCTGCGTACAAAAATTCAATTAAATATGTCCAGTAGTTTAGTCCAGGACATTATTTTTAGCATTTTCTACATGATGTGGATTAATAGTCTGGCATCGACAGATTAAGTACCCCCGCATTGGTATAAACACTAAACACAGTCAAGTTTCTAACTCGCTACTTCAAAAACCCATGCCAAATTTTATTTCTTTTAGAATTAGTGCAAATTTGAAAATTATCTCTAAAGTTAGTGAACGAATACCTATTTATAAATGGTGTTCTATTTCGCTAATAGTTTTATGCTATTTAAATTGTTTGAAAAAAACATTTTCTATTTCGATGTTAGGATTATTGTCGTATTGTCGTCACTACCTTGTATAATTATGGTATTATACGAGAAACATTGCAGGAATTTGTGCTCGAAAAAGCCGTGAGCTTACGTAAGTATGTACGTGTCGAGATACCTATTTTTGCAGCAATCCAAGAGGCGACGTTATGGGAACAGTCACGAGGTGTGGTGGGATATGTTCGGTTCGAGGGGTTAATAGGATCAGTTGAAAAAAATATGGGCAGTTACTTTTTTTATCAGCGGTTGGTAATTTGTGCGACGGTAACACATAGACAAATAATAATAAAAAAAATTGGCCGGTTATTACGTCTTACAATGTCAGTACTAAAAATACCTAAACAGAGTAATAAATAATGCCCAGTAAAAATTATGAAATAGGCAGTTAGATAAATAGTTCGGCAGTTCACTTCGGTTTTTTTTTTATTTACAATCCCGCTTTTACCCGACTCTTAGACATGAGGAGCGTAGGCCGAAGGCCGGCGGAGCGACGACTCCATGGTTGTCGGAAGATAGGGCGGCAGCTTTTTTTTTCACGAGCGCAGCGGACATATGCTAAGCCGCAAGCACCTTTAGAATGAGATTTCTTACCGACTAATTTCGATATGCCAACTGCCTACTCGTAACTGCCCATTTAGTGATTTCACAGTTCAGTATTTATTAAATCATTCATTTTAATATTTTTTACGAATCAGTTTTGTTTCCTTTAGTGCTTAAGTTTTAAATGTCAAACTTGTTAATAATTATGCATTTTGTAATTTTTTACTTACAAAAACTACTATAATACAACTGCCGCTTTAAATCAATGCCATTGATTTTTTTTTTTAGATTGTGTAAATGTATTTTAGTTTTCAACACTTACTTCTAGTTACATTAAAATTGACAGCAAAGAGTCTGTGTTTTTTTTTTTAATTATGTTTAATTTTGATTATACTAATTGTGTGTGTAGTGTGTGTATCCAGCACTTGTTACATTTCTCGCGACTTGTATCCTAATGTGAAGGAGATTCTTGTTTTTTACAAAGCAAAGCAAAGTTTTACAAGAATCTCAAGGAATCAAATTCTGAACTCAATGACACACCGATCAATGAGACAGACAACAGCATACTTACATTTAAGTTTGTCGAGGCAGGTAATCTGGCGGGTGAGACTGTGGATGTGGTCCTGACAGCCGCGGCAGTACGCCTCTAGCAGCAGGCCGAACCGCACAGCGACGGCCGGCACGTGCATCTCCGACCTGAGACAATAAAACATTAAAATAAAGTTAATTCAGATTACACAAGATCCATTTAAGGTAAGGTGCACTGTTATCGCGAAAATGGGTTTATTCCCGAAGTTAAAAAATCTATCAATCGTAGCGATATTTTCCTAATGGCAATTAGAAAAATATTGTTATTTTACGAATTACCCTAAATTGCCTAACCCTAAATTTATAATAATTCACGCTCAGAAAAGTAATTCTAAATTTTAGTAAAAATACACAGAACTTAGAACTAAAACTATAAAGTCCGATGATATTAAGGAAATGTGTGGACTCCATTGCCCGCATTTAGAATCTCGGTCCGTTATGCTTAGTACCTGGCTCCGCGCAGAAGCACAGAGACTTCATGGGGGTTCACAGGCTTCGCTGAACGACCTTGCCGTTCCTTTTTTTTTAAGGATGGGAAATCATCAAATGACTTCTCCCGCTCTGGGCGGAGCGGGAGGGAGTGTCAGACTTGTACTGACTAAAACCCATCCATGTTCCTTCTTCGCCCTTTGTGTTCCAGGGCCACGGTATCTCTTTCGAACATTCCCGCAACCCTGGCAGGCATCGGCCCTCTCAGACCCCTTCCGGTTTGCTGACATCTCCTTGAGGCGCGCGTGGAACATAAACGCGCCGTCGGTACCACGGCCTGTCGTCATGAGACGGACGGACGGTGAGCTAGCCCATTACTCACCGTCCACAGGCTCGCGCCTACGGTGGCCGGGGGCCACTGGTTGCCCCCCGACGCCCGGGGCGTCTCCCGCGGCGGCTGGGACGTGAGGCTCTCTCCCTCTCACGTTCCACCACCTCCTTCGCTAGCATGATTGCTTCGCAGAAGGAGGCGACAGATTCCCATTCCCTCTCGCTCCGGACCATGGATTGAACCAGGGCCGGATGCGAGAGGTCGCCGCCGCCAATCGCCGCTACGAGGACACGGCGGTGCTCAGACCAGGCGGAGCAGACCTCCACGGTGTGATCCACCGTGTCCTCCAGCCGGACCTCGCAGTGGTGACACCCGGGCGTTTCCTCCCGCCCGATTCGGTGCACGAACCTCCCGAAACAACCGTGTCCGGTGAGGACCTTGCCGTTCCTGGGATTGTGCGACAACACCATATTTTATAATTTCGGCGTAGATTATTAGAACGACCAGCTTATCTACATATTAACAGCGCCTTTCTTACATAACAGTCAAGTTGGTTTTCACAGATCTAGTATATTTGTAACGTGCGGTTGGCAGTAATTGAAATTCATCTATACTAATATAATAAAGGGGTAACATTTGTTTGTAGTTTTGTAAGTTTGTTTGTATCAGGTAATAATCTTCAGAACTACCGATCCGATTCCAAAAACTCTACTACTAACGGTAAGCTACATTATCCCCAAGTATCAGGCCTGAATTCCTCTGTCGCTGACGTCGGTCGCGCGTACGAATATACGTTGTGTTCTATATAGCACCACACTGTGACGCTGACATCAGCGGCGCGTGAGTTGCTACGCGCCGCGTATGGCGCGCGTCAGTGCCGCGTACGTCGGTCGACTGACGCGCTATAGAACACTATGAGTGTCCTCACTCTGTTCCCGACCGTCGGCTAATAGGTACGCGCGCGCGTATAGGCGCCATGAATATTGATACCGAACCGTCGGTATCACAGTACGGATGTTTTCATTGGCACTGATGGCCAGCGCGCTACGCAACTGACGGTACGCGACCGACGTCAGCGACAGAGGAATTCAGGCCTTTTTTTTTTTTTGCGGATGGGAAATCATCAAATGACTTCTCTCGCTCTGGGCGGAGCGGGAGGGAGTGTCAGACTTGACTGACTAAAACCCACCCATGTTCCTTCTAAGCCCTTTGTGTTCCAGGGCCGCGGTATCTCTTTCGAACAACCCGCAGCCCGAGGAATTCAGGCCTCGAAGGCACATTTCAAACGTTCCTGTTTGTCAATTTCCGTACAAACCGGTAGCGAAGCCGCGGGCAAAAGCTAGTAATAATAATTAAATAATATTTAGCAACGATATCAGGCCACGAAAGTTTACACACGGTCGTTGACCCCGTGATCAGCTGTAGTTATTCGCTTTTTTTTATCTATTTGACGACTGATTGTTATCCAACTGAGGTAGACACCAAAAGGAGGGTAATGTTTTTAGTTACTATAACGTCGATTTCACGTAGACTGTATGAAGGATGGCAAGAGATGTGTCTGATGAGATGACAAGTAATCTAGAAATATGGAAGAAGACATGCTGCGCCAACCCCAAATTAATTGGGATAAGGGCAAAAGAATGAAGATGATGATTGACGAATAACTTTTTTTTTTTCCTTAATTAATTAGTAAGTGAAATGTTCGGTAGTGATGGCCTGAAACACAGGTTTAAATAAACCTAGTTCGGGCAGGTCGCTACCAATCATCTGAATTGAACTATCATTACTTGCAACTTTTGAATATGTTTTAGTTATATAGTTTACTTACTGTATGAGAAATAATACTACTGTGCCTAAATGTACACTTTTTAAATAAAATTTAATTTATTATATTAACAGAAAGGTAACAGATAACTGCATAAAGCTTAGAGTAGTAATGATCATGATATTACCTTAAATGCCAAAAGAGGTAGTGTCCGATGGTCAAGTTCTTGAAAGCCCTCTTGAGAAGGAACACGGAGAGGTCGCACATGAGGTAGGACTCGTGCTTCAACGCCTGCACCAGCTGCAGCAGGTACAGTAGGAGGTCGTTGTCACTGGATACAAAGACAACAATTTATATTGAACTCCAGATAGTCCTTCTTGTCTAAAGAGTGTCCATGGAGTTTCTGGCCCATTCTACTTCTAAGAGATCTACGCTTTGGAATGGGCAACTAGAGTACTTTTACAAGTTTTGTTTGACCTTTAAAAGTGCCTGTAATGGTCTTACTTAAATAAATGCTTAGTTTGAGTTGCGATTTAATATGATTTTGACTGTCTTTAAATACTGGGTCACAACAAATGCAATAGAGTTGGAAGTCGGACTATGCTGAAAGCGTAGTTTGCTTTAACAGCACCAAATTTTTGGGACAAGTGACCGGATTGAAAATCTATTTATACTATTAAAATTTATTTAATAATTCTATACTATTAAAAGGTTTACTTTCTTTACCCTCTTCGGGAACAGTTTTTTATTGCGTAGGAATATGCTTTTAAATAAAGACTTTTTGGTAACTAATAAATAAAACTTACTCTGGAACATGATAATACGCCTAAAACCCAAACTTCAAATGCCCTGACAGTTACTCCTATAATAGTCGATAACAATACGATAGCAAGAGTATATACGTAAAAGTATAATGTGTGAGTATGTTACCTTTCTTATATTTACTTTTAATACAATTTTTGTTTCGGGTTACTTTAACCATTTTTTGTGTCCTGTATGAATCCAAGAAGAACTTTTTCTTATTTTTAAAGTAAAACTTTTATTACAACGTCTCAAACTTTTTCGTCTGTGTGTTGCATATCGCGTGACGCTCGGCGGCGGAGTAGGGATAAAGTGATAGGCGCTCGTCAGAGCGCCTTTCACTTTATCCCTACTCCGCGTTTTATACGTTTTATACCCTTAATGGAATATTATTCCAAAAATTTTTAGTTCAATGTCTATAGTGTGAGAAAAAGTTTTACTTTTACCGTGGTTTCACAAAACCACACAATCCTTTTTTTGTTTCTTTCGTACCTGATCTTGCCGAGACACTTGACAGCGAAGCTCCGCACGGCGCAGTCCGCGTAGGCGTAGTCCAGCAGCTCGAGCGCGGACTCCACGCGCAGCATGGGCCAGTCCGCCAGCATGCGCCGCACGCCCGCCGCCTCGCCGCGCTCGCCCCACTCCACGCACGACAGCAGCTTCGGGAGCAGCTCCGGGGCTTCTTTGCGGAAACGTTCCCTGGGGTATAAGTCAATTTACGTTGCGTTAAACAAAAATCATTAACTCGAAAGCGTGAGTAACAATAGTAGCACCAGACGTAACGTGTAGGTATTACTCGCGCCGCCGCACGCTGCCGACAGACGCGAGCGATTCATAAATGTTCAAATCAAAATAAGCTCTCGCGCGTAGTAACAAGGCATGATCCGAGCTAGCCTGCACACAACAATAACTAAGAATGCGCCGCGCTTGTCGTCCCGCGAACGCCGATGGCGCAGCATGCTCTACGTTATTGTTTCACAAATGGATCGACATTGCAATGATTCCATTTGGAGTACATCGCTATTCAGTAATTTGTAGTAAAAAAAAGTATTTATGACGGTCTTAGGCCGTAAAAGTATGAAGAGAAAATTGGAATAACTTTTTGGGTGAGTAAAGCAGTAACATCCTAGCGTTTCAATGCTTGCCTTTAATGCAGAACGGTGTGAATTGAAACCCGGCCTGCACCTCTGACTATTAGAGTTCATGTTCGGATCATAATTTGATTATCACTTAACGGTGAAGGAAAACATCGTGAGAAAACCCGCAAGCTTGAGAAATATTTTGCGACGGCATGTAAAGCTAAGTCAGAGGCCCATAAAAACTATGACACCAGGCTAGGCACTAAACAAGAAAATTTGTATTACTTTTTGAAGTGAAACTTCTTTTGTGACATCCATCAAGGTTGCGTTAAACGTTTAACGCTACCATGGAGGGGGAATAGAAAGAGACAGAGCGAGAGTGAATGCGTAGCACTCGAACGCATGCGTGTAAGTATTACGAAGTTTAACTTCTTCCACGCACTATTTTTTTCAATTAATTGATTTCACTTTACCTCGAAGACCAGATGTCTTTCTTGTCCTGTTCGTGCATTTCATACATAGGATCCTTCTCTGCGAAGGCTCGTAGCCTCTCATAGTCTCTGCTTAGCCTCTCCATCGCATCAGGGGACACGGTCTCGATGTGTTCTGAGTAATCTTTTACAGTCTCTTCTTTAGGAAATAGTACGGGGTATTGGCAGTCGTAGCTGAAAGTTAATGAATAAATATTAGAAGTAACCTAGATTATCACTGACATTTCAATGCTATAGGGTTGTAGAGTACAGGTTAAAGTTTTCTTTTAAATTTTTCTGCCATTCCTCTTTAGTTCTATTATATCCATCTATTTTTACAGTGACTAAAGATGCTCACAAATACATCTATTACAGGGGTGCGGACTGGGTAAAGAAAACGGCATTCTATTTTGTCCGTCAGACAGGTAATACAAAAATATTAGACACGTATTTTTTGTTTTATCAAAATATCAAAAAATTACTTAGTTAAAACTCATTAAAGTTGGAGAGTGGGGGCTTACTACGTCACAAGTAGGTATAAAACTTACCTACATGTGACGTCATGCGCCATTTTTTAAGACCACGTGAATAAAGAAAAAATACGTGTCCAATACTTTTCAATAAACTACCCGACGGACAAAGAAAAAGAATTGGATTATCCCCTGCAACAATGCAATGCAACATGCGATGCAACATTTTATTGCGGAGTTTAAGTTGTCAGAATATCATTTTTTTATAGGCAAAGCAATGTATTTTGAAATTCCTACATAATCCTTCGAATTGTGATAGAAAAATGTTGTGTTACTGAGGTGCTGGTTCACGATACTCACTTGGAGAACTTAACTTGCAAGGCGGCGCAGGAGTCAGTGTTAGGATTGGACACGACGGTTCCTAAAGGGTGCAGCACGAGGTCATCGCCCTGCGTGTCATCGGCTACGTGCGTCCACATCGACAACGTGACACCGTCGGTGCGCAGTTGTTCTTTGTAGTCGAATATCATTGTATTCGCCCACGTCAGTCTATTTACACCCTCCTGGAAATTAAGGTTGTAGGTTCCAGTTTAAATAGATTAAAGACAAAACTACATCGAAGAATGTCGCAAATACAAGCAAGAAATGTCACGGCTGCCACTAAAAAGTATTGCATTTTTTTTTATTGAATGGTTGCTTTTTTTTTTTTTTTCCGGATGGGAAATCATCATATGACTTCTCCCGCTCTGGGCGGAGCGGGAGGGAGTGTCAGACTTGTACTGACTAAAACCCACCCATGTTCCTTCTTCGCCCTTTGTGTTCCAGGGCCGCGGTATCTCTTTCGAACCACCCGCAGCCCTGGCAGGCATCGGCCCTTTCGGACCCCTTCTGGTTTGCTGACATCTCCTTGAGGCGCGCGTGGAACACGTACGCGCCGTCGACACGGCCTGTCGTCATGAGACGGACGGACGGTGAGCTAGCCCATTACTCACCGTCCACAGGCTTGAATGGTTGCTCAGGTTAAAATATAAACATCAGAAGATACTTATAACTTCATACAAGAAGTTCAAGGTAAGGTATTAGTTGCTATGTTACTGGGCAAGTGGCATAGTTTTGGACTTGCTTTGGAAAATTGATGGATAATATTTAGCTAAAATATGGTATGATATGGCTTTGTAATCTATAATTTAAAAAATCCAAGTCCAACAGCTTCAAACCTTATTCGAGTCTTTCCCTCTCCTCTTGCTCTTACTCTTGGTGACCTCATACACTCCGAAGCAGACCCTGGCCATGCGCGGCAGGTTGGACACCTTGATGGGGAAGGTCAGCTCCTGGTCCCACACGGCTACTCCGTCCGCCATGACGGCTGCGCTGGTCTTCTGCGCCTCGCAAAGAGGCTTGCCGCCGTGGAAGATGCCGGCTTGGCATATTACCTGTGAATATTAATCAATGAAATCACTCTGACTATCGTAGTACACGGCTGGATGTAAGCCCACCTGCGTCAAGCCTCCGCCTTCCACATCCATTCTGACGCAAAAAATCCAGCACTCAACTGGGTCTCTTATTTCTAAATTCCTCCTACCCGTGATATGAAGAAACAGTTTTGATCGATGAACTTGATTTGTAATTGGTACAAAGCAGTGGCGGAACTATCATACAAGCCGAAAAGCCCGGCTTGCCTAACAATCAAACACAACAAATAAGTAAAAAAACATTCCAAGCAAAAATAAAAATGTATGTCAAAATAATAATAACGTCAAATTTCGCGCGCATTTATCAAGAATTCAAGATGCGCGACGTTGCCAAAAAAAATCTAATATCTCCTATACCTACCGGCCGCGAGACTGGCTCGCTCTAACACTAAACAAAAGAAGAGTTCAAGCATAGTTCGCTATGGTCGGACCCTACAGTCAATGTTCGTTCGGATGCTCCCACTCGCACTCACTGGCTTCTGTATTTGGCTTGTCGGACCTCTCTGTCTTTGCTAGTAAAATGACTCTGTCTTGATAACATTATTAGGTATTTCATTTGAAAAATTGTATGGAGTTAAAAGCTGGGCTTTTCTTTGAATGTGTGCGTGTATGTCAGTGTAAGTTTGAGAGAGTGAATGTGTGTTGGCGCCAAGAATGAACGGGCAAGCGGCGCAAAGACCTGCGCGTAGCGCGAATTTCCATAGAAAGTAAAACGATTTCAAATTAGTTCATATTTGTTTTGAGCGATTACTGCTGCATCTTTTTTTTGTGATATTATTTATGTACTTTCTTGTATTTTAAAGTTTTGCGATTAGTTTTTGCTGTAAATAACTTTGTTTTGAAGTGATTCATTTTTGTTTTGAATTCATAAAAGCATTCAAATTGTTTCTTGTGAAGGATTTTAAGTGTGTGAAATCGTTACTGTGCAAGGTAAATGTGTGAGAGTGTCTATGTGCTTTGTTTTGTTGTTTGTCATCTGTTCGTTGTAAAAAAACGAGAATGAAGAATTATGGCTGTGTACGTTGTGAGTAATCTTTACATAGTTTAAAACAAATTCACTTCCCGCCGTCTGTACCTACGCAAGAATGTTGATGCGTTTTTCATTAATATACCTACAGAATGATTCATGAGAAAGGTTATATGTAGTTATAATTTATGCCTGAAAAACATTAAAAATTTCCACCCTAACGAAGTCGCGGGAAGTTACAAATATTTTCAATACTTTAGTAGTTAGAAACCAATTTATTGTTTGTGCGCCATCTATCGGTGTTTTTAAAATTTTGCCAATAGCGACTGTAGAGAGCGAGAGAAATAATGACGAATTGACACGAAGAGTTCAGTTGTTAAATTTAATTCAATAGATGACTCTTATATCATTTACTTGACACTGACTATAAATCAAGATATTGAAATAGTTGTAAAATTGTGACGAGATATAAAATGCGCAGTATTTTTTTTATATTAACCACTGTTTGTATTTTTATATTTAGGCACATTTAAATAATTGGAAAATAAAACAGCTTTGAAAACCAATATCAGAACAGGCAGCGAAACTTATTTTTTACCCCAATATCGTCAGTTGTCTAGTTGGGCTTTGCCCCCGTTTCATTGGAGGCACGCCACTGGTACAAAGTAAAGCTAATTCTGATACAAACAATATAAATATAGAAAGGTCTACAAGGACACCAAAAGACAAATAAATAAACTTTCAAGAAATAAATCGGGACAGCCTCACATAGGTTCATGAAAACATGAAATTCGTGCCATTATCTAGTGTGAGGATCAGAGTGTATAGTCCCTCATTCTCCATTGAGTAGTGAGTATCCTCCGATCATACGAGTATCGTACTCTGCTGGTTAGTGCCCAGTTGTTGTCGGGTTGTAATATAAATACTAATCTCCCGGATAAGTCTGCTTGCGCGGATATAATATTTTCCGTGTAGAATTTGCGTGGCATCAGGCATGAAACGAAGTTCGTATGTGGCGTTACAGGATGCCGCCACAAAAAAAACAACATTTAATCCATCCATTCACTTATAATTCACCGATTTAGATAGTTATGAGTGAATGGAGGAACTCATGGCTAAATAATAACAGCCGCACGGGTCGATCTTTAGGGTCAAGCCGTGCTTGCCGAAGTTGGTCCGTGGATGGGTGACCATAATTACATACCGAGTTTCCTCCGTGCCTCGGAAAGCACGTTAAGCTGTTGGTCCCGGCTGTCACTTGTAGATCTTTGGCAGTCGTTACGTGTAGTCAGAAGCCAAAAGTCTGACATCCAGTCTTTCTTACCAAGAGGTATCGTATTACCCAGTTACTGGTGGAGTTCAGATAGGCAGTCGCTTCATGTAAAATACTAATTACACTGGCCGACCCCAAGAAAGTTTAAGAAAAAGCTAGGCAGATGATGATGACTCATAACTCACCGAAGCACCATTCCCCGGGTCCACGTTCAGTTTGCTGACACTCTGCACGACACAGGAATAGTCTTTCTGAATGTTCCACGCCGACTCGTTCTTCTTCCGACGCATCGTGTTCGAGTGCTCGGACGCCAGTCGTCTCCGCTCCGGCAGGCAGTAAGGGTAGTAAGGTAGGTCGCGGTTTACTGTGGGGGGTGTTTCTGTTAGTATTTTTTATTATCAATAAAACAGCGGCGGGGTGTGAGTCACCTCCTCTCTTGCCCTCTTAGCCCAAGAACCTGCAGCCGAAGTCATATTTGCGCTGCCACGGACAACGCGTTATAAGTGGTGAAGTTCTAGGCTAACAAAATGTTAAATTTGTCGTGCCAGCGACACGAAGCTTTATCTTATAATAACCATGATTAAATCATCATCTACTATTAAGTTATAATCCTCTTTTTTTCTTTTTTGTAGTGAATACTACATTAGCACCGTTGTGCACTTTTGTGATGGGTAAAAATGTTAAACTCGCGTCAGGTCACGTGTCCTGATCGAAGATTTGTAAGACGGATTTGATTATTATGTTTTTTTTTTTTTATACCTTGCCCCACTAGCAATTTCCCCTATATCGTGGGTGCGTTCACAAACATTTGAACTCATACACGCAAACAGCCAGACCCGGAACAATTATCTGTAGGCCATACAAATATTTGTTCCGTGCGGAGATCGAACCCGCGACACGCAGCGCAGCAGTCGATCGTTCAAACACTTCGCCAACCGTGCCTTCAAATAATGATAAAGCTTACATACAAACGTTACTTAAAATAATTCGTCGCAGAAGATGTTTAAAAAATATAAGATTAGAAGGCAAATGTTAAGAAAATTTGAAAGCCATGGCCAAAGGCCTCCCCGCCTTTACCCAGCGGTGGAACAGAGTAGGTTGAAATAAAAAAAAAGGTTTGAAGTCAATTTGACAACACTTATTCACTTTAGCGATATGAATGATCATACTTATAGCCACGAATCTGCTTGGGTCGATCAGAAAAAGGGGTCAAAAGTGTTGCTTAAGATCAGATGACGAGATTAGACACCGCGGGATATTTGCTTGTATAAATCCCTTCCCCCCTTCCCTCCCTCCCTACCCAACCCCATCCCTCGTCTATAAATCCGTCCACTCCCTAAAACAACACAGATCACCAACTCACGCGTCAGCGGCAGCCTGTCCATGCTAACGGTCATGACTTGCGGCACGCCATCAGTAGCCAGCATCTCCTGGATGTACAGGAACTGGATCAGGGGGTAGTCTCCGAACAGGTACTCTTCACGGCCGCACACTTTGAGTACGTAGTTCTGAGGGTGCTCGCCTCGCATGTTGAGGGAGTTCGCGAGCTTTTGCAGGATTACCTCGATGTGCTGATGGGGTGTGCGCGTCGCGGGGACGCTTGACGAGAATGATACCTGAGGATATAAATAAAATATTCTTTTATATATATTTTTTTGTTAACTATTTCAAGGGTTTTATTTTACGGAATCCTTGATCTCTTTTCATACCAAAAGTTACTCCTTATAACCTCAGTTACCTGCCAGTAAAAGTCTCATCAAAATCGGTCCAGCTGTTTCGGAGAGTAGCCGGAACAAATACACAGACACGCAGACAATCCGGCAGACAGTTTATTTTGTTATAAGTACAGTATAGTATACTTTCATATGCATTCAGTAAAAAGTTTTTGGTGTGTGAATAAACCAGGTTCCCAGGTCGGGCAGTGTTATTGAGTTTTTCGTCGGGAGTTTTCAGTAGCAGCCACGGAGTCTGCCCGGTTGATGGCAATAAGTTCGCCCCCTATTACATGGGGTTTAAACCTAACAAACGTTAACTGGCGAAATGTGGGTGAACTAATGGGAACACTTCTGCCAAACCATTCGGGGATTGCAGGCGTGATGCAGTTACGAATGAAACCCTGGCCAGTCTTCGCACATGTCTTCCGAAATGTCTTTTAAAATGGTAATTGGAAATTTCTGTTTCTATAGATAATTAATAATCGGTCTAATTTAGCTGTAATGTTATTTTTCGAACATGTTTTTTAGTAACTTTTTAGACCTATGTATATTGCTTATGCGTAGGAAGTTTAATTAAAATCTGTTCAGTAATTTCGGAAAATAACGACTTGTAAGTTTGTATGAAATGCAGTAAGGTGTAAACGCTCTAAATGCCGCTAAACGCATAATAACGCGGTTTTACTAATTTAATACCTAATTTTTCTTGCATTTAGATTATTTTTCGCTTACGGCAGCGTCAGCGTATTAACAAGGAATGTTAATGAATTAAAAATGAAAAAACAAAAAGAGTACCAATATAAAGTCAATACAAAACCTCATTCTTAAAATATTGTTTTAATTCGAAATCGTCACACTAATGCGTCAAAACATGTCAGTAAATTTTCCTTGACAACTTCAAACGTGTTCCGAAAGCAGCTTTAAAAATATATCATCGTATATCATATAAGTTCTCTACTCTTTGAAGCAGCTTCAATCACTAAAACTTCAAAATGTTGAAATCCCATTTCAAACTACAATTTGACGATGAGGAAGAAGAGGAAGAAGAAATTCCTGCTGCCAAGGCACGCAAGCGCCGACCAGGCAAGTTATGAACTAGATCATCATCTTACTAGCCTATCCCCAACAAAGCTGGGGTCGGCTTCCTGTATAATCGGATGCAGCTGAATACCTGTATTTTACATGGTGCAACTGCCTATTTGGCGTGCATAACCCAGTTAGTACTGAATAAGATATCCCTTGGTAAGACTGGTCGTCTGGCCTCTGCCTACCTAGTCAGAGGCCAGACGACCAGAGCAGCTGTTTTTATTTAGCCACAAGCTAGATGATAGAGAGAATAAAGATAATACTTGATGTACATCAAAATTGTTACATAGCTTCTTTACAATATTTCATGATTAAATTGAGGGGTACAATGGCCGTAGCCTGGCTAAACCATATCACCTCTGACCAAATGAAATAATTAGTACTGTACTATCAAAAGTTTTTGAGAATCTAATGAGTAATTTGAAATGTACAATAAATATTATTCTATACCTAAAAAATATTACAATTATACCCAAAACCAGTTCAAAACCATGTAAACTTATTGGTAGGAGTGGCTCTTGTAATTTTTCCGTTTTAGGAACAATTGAATAAAAGTAATAGCAATTTCTGTTTAGTGGGGAAGTACATTGTATATATTTAGAATAGAATAAAACTTTATTGCACACCAAAAATTAAACATAAGGGTTTTACAAAACTGCTAATTTTATGGTTACAACGGCAGACTTATAGCTGATAGCGTTAGCTTCCAGACATTCTTTGGATGCACATTATGGACATAAAATTAAAAAGGGGGTAGTCAGTCATCAATTTTGTGTATTCAATACACTAAAGGCCGAAACACACTTACGTGTCGTGGCGTGTCGTGTCGCGCCAGAAGCATTCGGTTTCATACATCGTTGCGACACGACACGCCATGCAAATATGTCCCTAACCATATTAAATGTATGAAACCGATTTGCTTCTGGCGCATCACGACACGCCACGACACGTAAGTATGTTTCTGCCTTAAATTTTAACTGACACAAGTTATTTACTGCATATATATTATGTACATATATAATATTAATACTCCATAAATAAATTATGGATAATTGTGTGTTATATAATATTAAATGGTAAAAAATAAAACTAGATTTGTGATAAATTTTGACATAATGAAATTGCAGAGAGTGAAAATGCAACTAAGCTTTTAAAAGCATATACATAGCTTATAAATGCTGGATTAAATTATTTCTGTTGCTATGGCGCATCAGGCCAGTAAGATAAAATCAGAATCTTTGACCGCTTTAATTATGAGTTGAAAAATGTTGAAACCGCATTTCAATTTAGTTTACAGTGACGACGAAACGCAACCAGAGGAACCAGAAGAAGATGTGGTCACTCCGAAAAAAGAAATCTTCACTTATAGAGCGCTCAACACATCAGAAATCTGCAACCGATTGAGCTTCCTTGGCAAGACCGCTGAAGGGGACGGGTAAGATGATTACCAATACTACTGCAATACCAAGAAAGAGAACAGTTTTTAAAGCAGCGTTTTGGTGGAACAAAGTGAAACTTGAAGTTAAACTTAAAATTTGGCACAACTTTTCCCTTTGTTTTTTTTTCGCAAACAACAGCTTGTGATACATAAAATAAACACCTTATAACTTTTAATTTCCATGAAATGATTTGTCCTTTGCCAGGACGAAAATAACATCGATGAAGTTACATTTTGTCAACAGGTACACATATTTGAAATGCTCCATCAATGGATTGAACTTGACATCTATTAAAGTCATAAAGCGCTACAAAAACCTGATGTTCCTTGACGTTTCTAGGAACCTCTTAGAATTAGACGCGTTACAAATCATTGCAGAACTACCGTACTTGATTCTTATTCAAGCAGATCATAACAAATTAGCTTCGGCAGCAATAAAACCAATGAAATATATGCAATGCATTATCATGAACCACAACCGAATCACATCGGTGAACGACGTGTATCAACCGGAACTGTCCACTTTCGAAGTTGGCTTCAACCAAATCCAAAAGGTTGCCTTCAATAACAGGATGAATAAATTAAAAGTTTTGGATTTCAGAAAAAATATCATCGATGACATCTCGAATTTTGATTTTCCTCTTTTAGACAGCTTGTATTTAGAAGGGAATAAGTTGAAGACTCTAGTTGGTCTAGAAAAACTGGTGAATTTAAGGATTCTTCATGTACGCAATAATCCGATAAAGCTGTTAAACGGATTCGACGAAGCTCTCACTAAACTTCAGTACATTAATCTAAGAAATTGTAAAGTCGCAACATTGATACAAATCAAGAAGCTGAGGGTAAACATAATTCAGTATTTTACAAGTTTTTATTTAATTTGCAAGGTTTGTATGTTTGTGTTTAGTTCAAATCTTGCAACTGAATTTTAAAACAGTGATATCCAACCGATTGAGCTGAAATTTCGCAACCATTTAGTTTGGATGACAATACATGATTGAACAATCAATTATGGCGGACTAGTTTTTTTATGCAACTCCATGTTACAATTATCAATTAAGAGGGTTTGCTAAGAAATATACAAATATGTTTAAAAAAAATATTATTTTGTACTATTAGCTTTTTAAGCAATTATTATAATGAACAAGTGTGTATTTTTGGTTGATGTATTTATTTCAGGCTTTGCAGTATTTCTATGCATGCGACACGTGGCATTCCTAGATATTCACATACCGAAACTGTCAGAAATTAGACTAAGTTTTACATCTCCCAATTTCCCAAGATTTTATTGCTCCTTGTCTTCTTCTTAAATCTTTAAATTCTTTCATGGCTGGATGGTCATAATAATATAAAATTTGACAGTCCACGAAGAGATCGCCAAATATGAGATTATATAATTATTTTTAAGGTACTAAAAGGGTTACAGACGCTCATAATAAAAAATTGTCCATACATGGGAGGGACGGGCGATGAGGAGTCAGAAGTCAAAGACGAAGAGGATGACGCTCAACTGAGAATCGAGGTCCTAGCAGCACTACCAAGAATCAAGAGGCTTAACAAATTCCCTGTTACCGACGAGGAAAAGTAATAATATTCACATAACTTCACACCTGTATTTTCACGCAGTGACGGAGGTTGACGCGCGTTTGACGAAAAAATAAATACACGTGATATCTTACTACACCCCCCTAATGTACGGTCCCCAACTTATTTTATAGTGCCATTAAAACAGTTATGTTTAATATTTCAGAGAGGAAAGCAAAGAACTGATGAAACAATGGATCGAAGAAGGCGAACTTGATGACGAGGAAGTGGAAAGAGGAAGAAGAAGTTATAATTGAAGATCTATGATGATAATATAGTTTTAAATTGTTCATATTCCTATTGTTGATAGCCAGTAGCAATCCAACTTAAGAGGATGATTTAGCTGCGATTAAAAGAAACCTCGTTCCCATTTCTCGTTTATGATTGGTCAGGCACAAGTATTTACGGACTTAATAGTTGCATCGGCTGGACATGAGCAAACCCGGGTCGCGCAAAGCGTTACTGGGTTTTCCATGAGGAATTTATCAGTAGCAGCCACGGAGTCTGGATTTGTGCCCAGTTGATGGCAATAGGCTCACCCCCTTTTAAATTGGATTTAAAACATAACTGGAGAAATTTGGGTGTACAATAGAAGGTACACCCAAATTTCAGCAATTGTTTTTCCGCCTCTTCCTTTAATACATCCGAAAATTATAAGGTATAGTTCTTGAAAAGATTGCTTTTATCGATAAGACCGGCCGTTGCGTCACCCTATGTGAAATGTGTTCTTTTATGAATGTTACTAGTATGGTGTACATAATAAACAATATTGTAATCTATTCTACACCTAAATAATAAAAAAAAAAACACCAGTATATTTACGTTTATCTTCATCTTTAATTCGAGTATGCTTTAGTTTTTAGATTAGTATCAAAAACATTGTCTCCCACGGAAAATTTGAAACGACGTAAAGAATTGCTGTAATTCAAAACGCTTTCCGAAAAATTCCTTGGTTAAATTACAGCTAAACAAATTGCTATGGAAAGAAATTATGAATAGGAAAGCCGCGATTTGTTTAAATAAAACTGTCAAATGAGCTACTGGGCCATTCGATTTATGAAGTTTGTTTGGTTGAGACATAAGGCGTCTGCCCCACCGTAAGCGGCGAGAAACTATCGACGATTTTCGAGCTCGTAAGGGTAAAGGAAGCACATAATAGGTGTAAAAAACCCCATAACGTTGCCAAAATTTACTTGATTTCCCCGTCATTTCGATATTGTTTTGTTCTAAACTATACCTGGGGGGTTACTTTGACGTCTTAAAAGAGAGGGGGAAAGAGATGGAGCTAGACGGCCTGTAAAGCTCCGTCTCTTTCCCACTCTGGAATAAGAATGAAACAATAATGTTTATAAAAACCTGAGAACCTTCCAGATACGGAATGTTTTTAATTAATGTTGTTACTTTACTTTAAATACCTCCACGACCCCTGTACTATTCAATGCATCCATCAGCACAATGTGTTGAGAGCGTTACATTGAGTCTTACCGAAATTCAAACCAAACATTTTTCACCCAAAAAAAAAGTAATTACCCAGCAATATTTTTTGCGTAGAGTTACTTAGTTTGATTACAAAACGCCTGGTTGACGGCTTCGTGTAGGGTTTGTTTTACACCTTGTCTATTTATTAGTTAACTAGCTGTCCCCGGCATGCGTTGCAATGCACTTTTTACCTACCCTATCTACCTACCTACCATACCCTACTCTACCAACCTACCCTACCCTACCTACCCTACCCTACCCTACCCTACTCTACCTACCTATCTACCTACCCTACCCTACATACGCTACACTACCCTACCTACCTTCCTTACCCTACCTACTTACCTACACTACCCTACCTACCTACCCTACCCTACCCTACTCTACCTACCTATCTACCTACCCTACCCTACTCTACCTACCTATCTACCTACCCTACCCTACCTTTCTCACCTTTTAAACCTTCCCTGGACTACAGGGTACAGGGGTCAGCCGTTCTCGAGTTTTAGCGAGACTTACGAACAGCAATTGATTTTTATTTATATAATAATATATAGATCGTTGAATTTGCACACCGCCAGAGAGAATTCTGTCAAACAAAAATACACGTTTGCTTGTTGCTAGCTCTCTCGGTCTACTCTCTAATCGCTGCCGGTGAGGCAGGTGCCTCAATATTAAAAAAAAAACATTGGCGATTTTCATTGTCATTGCCAATGAGAGGCGCCGACAGTTATCATGTCTAGACAAGTCTGGTATATTTATATATTTTATATCAACAACGGCTGATCAATTTCTTCCATAGAATTTAGATTATGGCACAATTTTCGGTTGGAACTACATTTATTTGGGTCAATGTGTTTATGTATTTTAATGAATAAACTCAATTTATATAAGATTTTGTTTTACTTATTTCATAAAACATAAACTAGCGCCTTTTTCCTCGTGGGGGTAGACCGAGACCACAGAATGCTACCTGTTGCGTTCATACATGTGGGTAAACCAAATTTTAATGACGTAAATGTATGGTTACATTTTTATGTATTGCTACAGTCATATTTATTTTATTTTTGGTTCACTTTCTAATTGTCAGAATTCAGAACCACTATAATTATTATATTTCAGGAATGACCACCAAAAACGATGGCTTAATTATACCGTTTTCCTTATTTATTACATGAATTATCGTATTATTTAATATTTAAACGATATTGAGGAATATTATTTTAATGTTAAAAGCGACGAGTGAATCATAGTGAAATGCTCGCCCAAATTTCCATAATAGAAAATAATAGTATAACAAAACAAAATAAACAGCAAGCATTAAGCATTCTTGGAGAAAAGGCGTCATCTCTGTGTGAGTGAAATAGCTGTAATGTATTATCATGATCTTATTGAATAAGGGATGGTTTATAAGTATAAGAGTTGAACCACATATATCAGCAAGGAATCACATTTTTTTCAGGAGTAGACTTGTCCACGACACGGGTTTCACGCAGATGATACCTTCTTGGTCTTCGAATTTTCTGTTCTAGGACAAGCCAGTTTCCTCTTTCCATTTTTTAGAGCAGTAGTGGTGAAAATAATCAACTCTAAGAAAAAATTAAAGTACCTTCGACTCTATAACCACGGCATTTGCCACCGGGAATCTACTGCCCAAAATGGCTTCACCGCTTATTATAAACAAGTTTGAAATGTAGGTACCGAAATCATATCCTTTTTTCTAGCTCTAATTATACAGTAATAATTGCTCAGGTCAAAGTACAGTTTGTATCCAAAGTATCGCCAACATGTACATAGGTAGCAGCTTGGCTCTCAAATTGCATGCACTTCGTATCTTCAAATTACATAAACAAAGGGAAAAAATATGAGATTCTCGTGACTCGCAATAGTGTCAACAGTCTGATGAACTTAGGACTTTGCAGTACATAATTATACATACATATGAAAACCTGTAGACGAATATCTTTCACACATACAGGGAACAGACATGTCATATTAGCCGCACGGTTGGCGCAGAGGCTGAGCGATTGACTGCTGCGATGCGTGTCGAGACTTCGATCCCCGCACGGAATAAAGATTTTGACGGCTTACAGATAGTTGTTCCGGGTCTGGCTTTTTGTGTATGTGAGTTTAAATGTTTCTAAACGCATCCACATTACAGGAGAACAACAGAGAAGCAAAGTTTTTTTTTTTGATATTTTGTTACTTTAGTTAAAGCTGCAGAATTGATTCTATTGTCAAAAAATCCCTATAAAACAAAGCAGATTGCAAAGCTATTTCGCAATGCGGATTTAGCAGGCAGCTTTAACTGAAATATGGAAATGTTAACTGGTCATACCTAGTGTTACCCCCTATTTACTGAGCTGAAGCCTTTAGGCACAAGCATGTTTTTCAATGTTGTAAAGTAGGTTTTACTTCCTGTGCTAATAAACGAAACTTTCTATCTGTACAAATTAATCAAATTGACGTGTCTGTTTGTAATTTCACAATTTATTACTGAATGCATATGAAAGTATACAGGGTGAATTTTTCAAGTAGGCTTGGATGGCGAAATGCGAAACTATGAAGAATAGCGAAAAATAGTCAAAGAAGTCTCGAGCCCGATTTTAATAAAAACTAAAATTGAAACATTCGAATTTTGAAAAACCAATATTCCTAACCAGGAATCAAACACATTGGTTTAAAAACTCATACATTACACCATTAGATAGTGTCGCTAAGGATCAAATTCTGGGACGCAGTGATGATGTCCTGTATACGGTACATACTCGTATAACATTTTTTTTTTAATTTTTGTCTCGTGCCGGCTAATCTCCGACTTGACGGGTCTTATACTGGCAGATAGCTGATGTTTTAAGGAGCAACTTAGGTTACTATTATTTTAGAAAAAAGGATTGTGTGGTTTTATGAAACCACGGTAAAATTGAAACTTTTTTTCACACTATAGCGCGGAGTAGGTAGGCCGCGAGTAGGGACAAAGTGAAAGGCGCTCTAACGAGCGCCTTTCACTTTATCCCTACTCCGCGGCCGAGCGTCACGCGACATGCAACACACAGACGAAAAAGTTTGAGACGATGTAATAAAAGTTTTACTTTAAAAAATAACAAAATCCGATTCAAATAGTGAAGTAGATTTTTATAATAATTTCACACGGACGAACGTCGCGCGGCAAAGCTAGCAAATAATAAACATCATTATCATCATTCTAATGCCCCAATCTATTTGGGGTCGGCGCAGCATGTCTTCTTCTTACATATATTCTCTTTTTCTCGTTACCTCTGTAGTTCAACAAGCACTTCAAATCTCCCTCAAGCAGTTTAATCTCCCTACCTCTGAATTCGCGACACGTGTGACAAGTAGAAAGCAGTGTTGGTTCAGATTAGTCTTCAGGGTCGTAGGTGTGTCGGGGTGGTCTGCCAGTCTTGGAGGGCACTGGTATCGCAGCCTCTCCAGCCGGGTGCTTTGTGCTCGCCTGATAAGACTCTCCTCCGCTATGTAACGCATCCGCTTCCGAAAGTCGTTCACCTCAGAACTTCCAATATTGTCGAATTCGTTGAGGCCTGTGGAAGGAGAATATGGTTTTAGAAATTTAAACTTTATAGAACCAGGAATAGAGACTATACAAGGTTTACACGGACCCTTCAAGAAGCCGTAAACCAAGCATTCTGCACATCAAACTAAGTAATCCTACACAAAAAATATTTCTGGGAAACAACTTTGTTTTTTGGTATCAATCACGTTTTACGGTAAAACTCAATGTAACGCACTCAAAACATTGTGCTAATTGATGCATTGAATTGTAAACGGGTCATAAAGGCATTTAAAGTGACGTTATAAACTTAAAAACTAGTATTAAAAAAAAACCGCCCAAGTGCGAGTCGGACTCGCGCACGATGGGATCCGTACCATTATTTATAAAATCGAGCAAAAAAATCACTTTTTTGAATGGCTCCCATACAAAAAAGTGATTTTTTTGCTCCTTAAATATTTATTTTATTAAATTTTTAGTATTTGTTGTTATAGCGGAAACAGAAATACATAATCTGTAGAAATTTCAACTGGCTAACTATCACGGTTCATGAGATACAGCCTAGTGACAGACGGACGAAGTCTCAGTAATAGGGTCCCGTTTGACCCTTAGGGTACGGAACCCTAAAAATACTTGTGAAAAAGTTGGATCTTTGCTCTCCAAACTATCCTCTAACCTCTTTAACTAGAAGGTTCCCAGGCAGAACAAGTGCCTTTAGTTTTCGTTATGGGTCTATTAACACCCTTTATTGTTTTGGGAACAATTTTCAGTAGTCGATCGGAACGCATTCGGGGTGCGGGAGATTTCTAAAGCCGTATACAGACATTGCGAGGCATGCGCCGCGAACAACGCACAGCGAATGCCTGGGAAGGTACCTTTCGTGGCGAGGCATGTGCTACGCACGTGCGAGGGCAAGCCAAAGTATGGCCGCGGCATTCGTTGTGCGCCGTTCGTGGCGCATGCCCCGCAAAGTCTGTATCCACCATAAAACGCGTCACATAGATATGGTAGCTTCTTCTATGGTGGTTCTATTTTCTGTACGCTCATAAAATATATGCGTTGAATTTTTGCGTTGATGCTGATATTGCGTGAAGGAGGAAACTGGGCCATACATTGTACGCATTGGGTAACCGACCAGCTAGTTTCACTAGTTGTTTTCCTGTCAATGCAGGGGAGTTCCCGAATTTTATGTACCGGCCGAGTTTTTAAACCCGTTAATTTTACTTGTTGATTTTCCGACTGCGGACCACCACTGGATATGTATCGACAGATTTAATGCCAAATGAAAATAAGCCTTGTAAGGCACAAAACAATATCTATTATTGGCACATTCCCACAACTGGACACTGGCCTCCTGTCTGTGCGAGGGAGTGCGCCATGATCCATCATGTGAGCCGGGATGTTGGTGTATGTCACATGTTAACACCACCAGCCTCCAGAATTCTAAAAACATCATTGTTTGACATCGAAGATGTGCTTAGTGATTGCTTTCAGTTTGACAACATTTTTTATGAACTAAACAAATAAAATACTGATGTAACAAGGCCTTATCAATTCAAAGTTCAATAAACAATTGTATAATCAGTAGTTTAGGTTGTCACTCGAACATGACGACGGAAATTAGATACACATTAATGTACACAATCGAACATGTAAAGGTCAACGACATTTTGTGGGAGGTTCATCGTTCATTCATAAAAAAGTTACATAATTAAGGAATGATAAGAATTTGTAAATCTTATTAGGATAGTTTTATTGTGGTTTAATGTCGTATCAATTTGATGTTGGATACTTCTGTTTAAGCTGACTTTATAGGATCATATCATCTGCCTATCACCGGCATCGCTCCCGGAGGCCTGCAGCAGCCTGAAAAGGCCTAAGGCCCAATAAAGAGGCTAAGTAATGAAACAGCACGGCTAACCTAACCTAACCTATCATCTGCCTAGCCTTTTCCAAACTATGTTGAGGTCGGCTTCCAATCTAGATGGATACAGCTGATTACCAGTGTTTTACATGGACCAACTGCCTATCTGACCTCCACAACCCAGTTAGTACTGACAAATACGATACCCTTTGGTAAGACAAGACTGGTTGTCAGAACTTCAGGCTTTCAGACTTTATAAGATCAAATGCAAAGCACAAAATCAAGATTGTTTAAAAGTCTGTCACCGTATATGTAGTTATTTATAAAAGTAATTGAAATAAATTTAATGGCTGCATTAGTGCCTCTTTAACTTTTAAATCGGATAAAGGAGCTCTATTTCATTCAGCCAAAATCAATTAACCAAAACATGTTTATCTGATTCACTTGACATCTAAATACATGGGGGTATTTTTCATGTCCATATACAAGGTGTACTTAACATACCTAATAAATGCACAACCTGTTGTGTGGTGACTCACACCATGATACTAAACAATATTTATTCTATGACTTGGAAATTCATATCTTTTCTATAGTTTTACCTTTATGTTGATCAGCTGATCGCGTCAGTGCCTGTAGTTTTTTTTTTTTATTTCAAGAACTCATAGTAAAAAAAGTGCTTCAGTATCATGGTCCAAGACACCACATGAGAGAATGTATGTATTTTATTGAGTTACACCTTGTATAAGCTTAGAGGCTTAAAATCATATAGTAAATTATGTTTTCATAGGTTATTGAGTATGATTCGCATTAATAGCACTTTTTGACCCCCAATCAAAACGAAAATCTGGTCAGCTGACGATCAACAAAACAGAGGTGATGATCTTTAAACGGCTGAGCAAATTTTCTCGAAACATAGCTAAGAACACTCTCGATTAAAACACCTTTCAGACGAAACCAATTTTATCAAAATCGGTTCATTCGTTTAGGAGCTACGCTGCCACAGACAGCCACACAGATCCACACGTCAAACTTATAACACTCCTCTTTTTTTTTCGTTGGGGGTTTAAAAATTATATGATACTTGTGCACATTTTTTTTAAATAGTAATTATAAATGAAGGCTTCCGTAAGCATTGTAAGCTTTTGTTATTGTTGAGTAGTAGGTATGATATGGCTCTGACGTCTTGAGTCACCAACTATTTTCCGCATCGAAACGCGTATTTTGCGAATGAGTAGGAAGGAATAGATTTACTTAATCCTTAAATACTCTGAGGGCTTTATTTTTAATCTCTGACCAAAAAGTGGGGTGTTATAAGTTTGACGAGTGTATCTGTGTCTGTCTGTGGCATCGTAGCTCCTAAACGGATGAACCGATTTTGATAAAATTGGTTTCGTTTGAAAGGTGTTTTAATCGAGTTTTCTTAGCTGTTTCAAAAAAAATTGCTTAGTCATTTGAAGGTCATCACCTCTTTTCTAGTTGATGAAGGGATATAAACAACTTGTATGGGTTTCTTCGATTCGAAATTGGATATCTTGTCACTTGTCACCATAGGCATGGCCAGGGGCTGCACACCCTTCCCCCCGCCGCCTAAAAGCTCGGTTTTATTTTAAAATTTATAACATTCCTTGTTTTTGTTAATAAGCGAGAAGAGGCGCAACACCGAGAAAAGTGAAAATTTAGAAAAGAAGTGACATGGTAAGTTAATTTATAAAACGTGAAAGCTTAAAACAGTGTTTAAAGTACTTACGTTTTCCAATCAAATGACTAATGTGTGTATTCAGTAACTCTTCTCCAGGTCTTACAATTGACTTTTTTACTATCATAAGCACACCGCATACTGGTTTTATGTCACGGATGCGCTTGTTCTCATCATCAACCTCCTCTGGCACCGCAAGAGAATTGACGAATTGGAACACATAGCTGGACATTTCGTGCAACATCCCGAAAAGGGGATAGTTGACCGCCCGGTCCCATATGTCCTGCAAAGAAAAAATATTGGTCATCTTGATTATCTGCCTAGCCTTTCCTATCTATGCTGGGATTGGCTTCCAATGTAACTGGATGGATCTGAATTGTATTTAAGGCAGTTGCAACACAATCAGTTCCTGGATCATATGAGACCTCTTGGTAAGACTGGTTTGCAGACAGGGTGACATTTCAGACTAAAATTGGCTATATAACCACTTTCTAGCAGCTTTCTAGCCATAATCAGATAGTGTCTTTGTTTGTATTTTTAAATATATTGACTAAACTATGGAAGGTTTCTTGGCATTTAATGTTATTTTTTTTAGATGTTGTTTACTTGGCTTGTGTGACTTTTGGAGGTTTACATCCAGAGCCAATATTGCCTATTAGTTTTGGTTTTGATTGAATGGTAAGTTAATGAAATGTATCTATTATGGTTATGAATGTGAGCTTTGTTCAAAATTGGTTTACAATATTATCAAAACAATATTTTGCCAAACCCAGGAATTGAACCCAGGACCTCATCCTTAGCAGTTGAGCTTGAAACCACTACACCAATGAGGCAATTACAATAATTAAGCATAAAGCAATAGTTTTCATATCATTGCACCAGTCGTTTATTGTTCAGAATAGTTACAGCACTGATGATAACATCTGTGTCAATTGTTTAATTTAGTGCTGTTATTGTTTTATTTTTACTTTTGTATAGATTCTTTTTATTTACCTATTTTTTGTGAATGTGTGGACATTGTAGGCTTTGTATTTTTTTGCTCTTACTACCTTCTGTAGTAAGCAATCAACTTATTGTCGGGCCTACGCTGACCTCCCATACTTAAGTACTAATGCTGTAACTTCAAATATTGTAAAACCAAATGATTTTAAAAGAGTAACCATGGAGTTTCTTGCCGGTTCTTCTCCATAGGAAACGACCAACCCGAACCGTGCACCTTTTGTTGACGTTTTATAAGTGCCCATGTAGGCCTATGTAAAATAAAATATTTTGATTTTGATTTCATATTTTGAGAACACAGTTATTATATGAAATATCTAGTCGATGTAGTAAACAATGATGATTCACAATTATATCAGTAATAATTACCTCATGTTGTTAATCAATGCACACAGATGTAAATAAATGGGATGAATACCTACATCATCCCATTCTCTATATTTAGCAGTTATTTTGTAAATGCTGTTTTCCCTTTACAAAGTGTAAGTATAAAATTATAATAATGAAAACAATGACAAGGAAATGTTATAATGGGAATGATAACCTGAGTTTTCTAAAAAAAGGTGTTTGTTCTCCATAATATTATGGGTATGATAAGGAATCATTTCACATTTACACAATTATTTGAAAAAGGATTATTGATATTATAATTTTAGCGAGACATAACAAAAACACAAAGAAGCCCATTACAAATACATAAAAGAAACAAACTCTAAACATTAAATTATATCACTATTTCAGGTGTAGGAATCAATTCCAAATCCTTATCCTGAATGTTAGTTAGCACCAGAGATTGATGATCAAACAATAAAATACAGGTTTGTAGGTTACACATGTTTCTCCAAACATCTATGACAGAAAACTGCTTTTCACAAATTCTAGAACATGTATTTAAATCCACCTACATGATAAAAATTAGTGCAGGGTATTGTAAACAATGTAAACTACTTTCTAAATGTACCTAACAAATGTATCTGTAAACATGTTACTCAATACTTTGACCCACTTTCCAAAAATGCAATCAAAATATCGTCGGCGAGAGGTGTGAGTCACACCAGGGTGTTCCTCTCTCACACTAACCTCTTTGACATCCTGAAGAGTGGCATCCCAGCTTATCCTTAAGGGAATGTAAACAGAGTTCGGCAGCAGACACGTGAGTTCCACCACGTCCGATGGCGAGGTGTTCCAGTAGTCCCACGTAAACGGACAGCTCGGCGCAGGAACCATTGTTATGGTATTATTTTCCCAGGTTACTCGAATTAGCCCCGCGACATTTTATAAACTTTCACTGATAACTCGCGTCTACAGCGACCTGGTCGCTGTTCCCAACTGAAAATAATGCACACAACACATCAGTCACTGTTGTTGAAACCGCAGCGATGTTGAATCATAGCATTTCCTGGTATTTTACGACGACGACGACGAGCATATCGCCATTCGAAACGAAACTGTCAACGATAATATTACACAAACAACACCACAACAAGCGTGGATGACTTATTTAATTAATTACCTCTTCATAAAAAAATTACATAATTCATACAATTTGTAAAATGTGCGAATGTAAATGATTAAAATATGTTTTTGTGAAATTGTAAATAAAGATTACGTGCAACAAACTATGAGCAAAGTAAATTGTTTATGGTATAGTTTTTAATTGAATTTTTTACTCAAGCCGGGTGGTACATTTTTGGTACCTAGTTAAAAAATTATATGTTGAAAAAATATTGTAGCATTTTTGGTAAGTGAAAATTCACAGTATTGTAATGGTTTAATAAATTAGGAAATATTTATTTACGTACGGTAAATACAAAATAAAAAAAAAATGGACAATGGAACGCATACTGAACTCGATATTATCTATGGCTGTTTTAATTACGGATGCGTTCAGGTTCATTGGTAACCAGCTTATGCCCGCGGCGCCGCCCGCGTGGGGTTCGATAATTGTCACACGGGAACATACTATCGGGATAAAAAGTATCCTATGTGTTAATCCAGGTTATAATCTACCCGTGTGCCAAATCCAAATCATCCAAATTCATTCATTAGTTTTTGCGTGAAAGAGTAACAACATCCATCTATCCTCACAAACTTTCGCATTTATAATATTAGTAGGATGTTTGAAAACATAAAAAAAAACTGGCTAAGTGCGAGTCGGACTCGCGCACCGAGGGTTCCGTACAAACCAAATTGTGATGTAACTAAAAATATAAGGTTTTCGAATTTTTTCTTCTATATTTGATATAAAACATTGCTTCATGCCAAATTTCCTTTAGGTTTTGATTCCCTTGCGAGTAGTTGCGAGTTTTAAAATACACGGCATAAATTGCTGTTTCTTTTGATTGCGTTGACATAGAAGTTTGATTTTGTTACATCTTAAAAGTATTATAGACCTAAGTATTCGGTATGAATTTTAATGTAATACCTTTTACGAGTTCATGAGGTAAGGGGTAGTAAGTTTAAAATTATTAAAAATATTAAAGTGAAACTTTTATTACATCGTCTCAAACTTTTTCGTCTGTGTGTTGCATGTCGCGTGACGGTGGGCCGCGGAGTATAGCGCCGCGGTGGGCCGCGCTATAGTGTGAAAAAAAGTTTCACTTTTACCGTGGTTTCATAAAACCACACAATCCTTTTTTTATTACAAGCTTTTTATTATATGATGTAACTAAAAATTTACGGTTTTCGCAATTTTTCCTTTATCTGTGCTATAAGACGTTGCTTCGTACCAAATTTCAAGATTCTGAGTTCACGGGAAGTACCCTGTAGGTTTTGATTCCCTTGCGAGTGTCGAAAATTTGCGGAGTGGCATAAACGGCCGTATCTTTTGATTGCGTTGGCTTAGAAGTTTGATTTTTTCACAGCTCTAAGGGACAGTAGACTTGAGAATTCGATATAAATTTCAGCTTGATACCTTCACGCATTCCTGAGAAAAAGGGTCTTGATAGGCAGACAGACGGACGGACAACAAAGTGATCCTATAAGGGTTCCGTTTTTTCCTGTCGAGGTACGGAACCCTAAAAACCGGCCAAGTGCTAGTCGGACTCGCGCATGAAGGATTCCGTACCATAATTAATAAAAACAAGCTAAAAAATCCCTCTTACATATTTATTTTATTCTGTTTTTAGTATTTGTTGAGGTGTGTTTAAAAGTTTGACGCGGGTGTCTGGGGATATGTGTGGCATCGTAGCTCCTAAACGGATGAAACGCTTTTGATAAAATTGGTTTCGTTTGAAAGGTATTTTAATCGAAAGTGTTCCTAGCTCTGTTTCGAGATAATCTGCTCAGCCATTTAAAGATCATCACCTCTTTTCTAGTTGATGAAGGGTTAAACAACTTCCACATGTCTGGTCGATTCGAAATTTGAAATCTTGTCACTATTTGACAAAAAACCTAATAATCCAAGCGTCGTAGCGTCTTCGGGGGTCCGCTTTGTTTTGTGCTTGTGTAATTTTGTTTTTAAAGTGAAACTTTTATTACATCGTCTCAAACTTTTTCGTCTGTGTGTTGCATGTCGCGTGACGCTCGGCCGCGGAGTAGGGATAAAGTGAAAGGCGCTCGTCAGATTAAGCAACGTTAGCCGAGGTCTGTATGTGGATGGGTGATCAAAGGTAAGCAACGGCTGCCTAGGTCAGTATGAGGATGGGTGATCAAGGTTAAGCAACGTTAGCCGATGTCTGTATGTGGATGGGTGATCAAGGTAAAGCAACGTTAGCCGAGGTATGTATGTGGATGGGTGATCAAGGGTAAGCAACGGCTGCCCAGGTCAGTATAAGGGTGGGTGATCAAGGCAAAGCAACGTTAGCCAAGATCTGTATGTGGATGGGTGATCAAGGTTAAGGAACGTTAGCCGAGGTCTGTATGTGGATGGGTGATCAAGGTTAAGGAACGTTAGCCGAGGTCTGTATGTGGATGGGTGATCAAGGGTAAGTAACGGCTGCCCAGGTCAGTATGAGGATGGGTGATCAAGGTTAAGCAACGTTAGCCAAGGTCTGTATGTGGATGGGTGATCAAGGATAAGCAACGTCTGCCCAGGTCAGTACTGTATGTGGATGGGTGATCAAGAGTAAGAAACAACTGCCCAGGACAGTATGAGGATGGGTGATCAGCGTTAAGCAACAGCTGCCCAGGTCAGTATGAGGATGGGTGATCAAGGGTAAGCACCGTTAGCCGAGGTCTGTATGTGGATGGGTGATCAAGGTAAAGCAACGTTAGCCGAGGTCTGTATGTGGATGGGTGATCAAGGTTAAGCAACGTTAGCCGAGGTCTGTATGTGGATGGGTGATCAGCGTTAAGCAACGGCTGCCCAGGTTACATCGTCTCAAACTTTTTCATCTGTGTGTTGCATGTCGCGTGACGGCCGGCCGCGGAGTAGGGATAAAGTGAAAGGCGCTCGTCAGAGCAGCCAAGGCCAATATGGCGGCGCCTATAGTTCGCAGCAGCTGACCGTTAATGACCGTAACACTAAGATTTTAACTAAATAGCTTACAAATTGGAGTAAAACGCAACCACCCTTTGTAAATAAATTTCACTGACCTAGCAAAGCGGCAAAGTCGCGCGCGCGCCGGATCGCAGCATGTGTTAAAATGTGTTATCTTGTGTCAAGGCGGGCGGCCGGCGGTGGCGCGGGCGGGCGCTTAGGCTTCCGCTCGCACCGTCTTTTATGATAGGTAAGGTTTTGAAGTAGGTACGCACACAACAACAATCACAACAACAACAAAAACACTACATTTTTAAATTCTCCATTCACATTAATGCACAAATTATACCGACGGAGAATACTGTTATTAAAAGTGAAACTTTTATTACATCGTCTCAAACTTTTTCATCTGTGTGTTGCATGTCGCGTGACGCTGACGGTCGGCCGCATTACTCCGCGCTATAGTGTGAAAAAAAGTTTCACTTTTACCGTGGTTTCATAAAACCACACAATCCTTTTTTTTTATTAGAACAGTCAAGAAAGTAGAAACAAACATTTTCAAAATAAGCAATTAAGAAATTACTATTTAGGAAATAATAAAAAAAAACTAGGTAACGGATGAACGAATTTTAACCTCAAACAATGAAAAACTTGACGTTTGTCTCGTGACAAATATTGGGCAATATTATTTAGCAATGAAATCGTTTTTGTGAATGTATTGCGCTAAATAAAATGTTTGAACATTCAGTCAAGGTACCAAGACATTATAAAGTTGCTGCAAATATTTTAAAAAAAGTTTCTACTGAAGGCGGCAGCGTCAAAACTTTACTATACGACGATAAACTTCGGCATTTTGTAAGTATTTCAACAATACATGTTAGTTTCGTAGAAATCTGCCCTTTACTACCATTAGTTTGTCATATTTACAGAGGACGAATGTGCTCTTCGCACTGATAACAGAAACGATCAAACATGCGAGTGATATAGACAAAATATTTGAGAATTGTAGAATATTAGAAAAAGAGTCACGTTTAGATCCATGGCTTGCAAAAATTCTCACAGCAGAACTCCTGTTCGGCAAAAAGGCTCTACCCGGCAAAAGCAAGCCGGAGCAAACAGTCCTCTCGTACAAAGACCAGTTTGAGAAATACACATCTGACCACCAAGACGACTTGAAGACAGAAGGTAATTATTAATTGATATTTTTGTTCTTTTTCAGATCTAATTCCGACATTTACTAAGCACAATGGCAGACTCAAGTGATACTAATTCTCAATTGAGAAACCGACAAACACAACAAATTATACATGTGTTGGGAACTTTATTTCTATTCAGTGTGGCTATGTTTACTCTTCCATTTGTAGCATTTTACGGTGTACGATCTGTACTTACTGAATACTTTCCTGGAAATACGTTTTTGATAAATGGTTGGTCTGTTGGTGCTGCAGTACTGGTAGTGAATATTATTATTGCTGTTTACGCGTGTAAAGCATATTATGAGAAAGAGTATGATGAAGATGGTAACGAGATAGACCAGCATGCATATCCACCCATGCCTGTAGTTTTAGCTACCGCCGAGAAGAAGAGCACTTTGAACTTGAAAAATGATTAATGCATTTAGAAATATTCCTCTCAAATACAGTATTACAATGTTACTTCTTTGCTACTTCATTAATAAAAGTATATGTCTAAACAAGTACTGATAAAAACGTAAGGGTTTTTATGGTGTGTAATGGTTATTATATGACCCCAAAATTCTGTAGTCATTTATTATTGAATATAAAAGCTAATATTAATTTACTTGTTGTTATTTCACCTATTCTGCCTTCACAATTCTGCCAAAATAGTAAGAACCAACTAGCCACTGGCAAAAAAAAAACTAGCAGCTGTGTAAGTGTGCTTTTGCTTATTTATTAAGCAAGATAAACAAGATGAACCAAGATAATCTTATCAACTTCTGTCATGTGATCCTATGATAGAAGAAAATATTAGTTAATTCCTAAAAATCTACAGATACTATACAGCGTGGAAGAGACACCAATGCTAAATCGGCTACTACATATAATAATTATTCTTAAGCAACTAAAAATAATCTGCTCTTCCATAAATTTTGACTGTGTAGATATTGCAGTTTTGTAGGAAACATCTGTCTGTGTTTATAATAACTGAGGGAAAATTTATATATGGGGTTCAGAATGATGTACTTACTGTATATGTGGCGTGTTAGCATTGGTGTCTCTCCCACCCTGTATTTTCCTAAATTCTGTTTCTAATGTCTAACCATCATTATATGTAATCAATTACAGCAATGTGATTTGACATAACTCACTGAAGAGAATTCTCACTTCCCTATATTTTTGTCTATTATTCATAAAGGGTTGGTTGGAAAAGGCAAACATTAAGAAAAATTGGAAAGCCATAGGTGAGGCCTTCAACCAGCAGTGGGGCAGAGTAGGCTGATATAAAAAAAAGAAATTTAAAAACTGATAAAAGAAATCTGTCACTGACAAATCTCTTCATATTTCTCTTGTTCTGCTTACCTAGTTGCTCCCAGACCGAGATATGTCCGCATCAACACCAACCTGCTCACAACTTCGGATGCCATCAGAGCCTTCCAAGATGAAGGGTACCGTTTCATTCGGTGCACCTCAGGGTCCTACAATGACTACTTGGAACAGATACAGAACCTAACGGAGGAAGACTTTACTCAGGACTATCACGTGAAGACCATGTTTGTGTTCTCATCTGGGACAAAGTTGCATGAACATGAGTTGTATTTGGAGTATAAGATTATTTTGCAAGATAAGGTTGGTTATTATAACTGTTTTTTGATTTTTTTTAGTAATTGGCGTGCATGTATTTCTAGCAACTTAATACTTCGACTTTTTATTGGTTGACTTAAATGAATACCTTTAAAAAAATGCGCTCTCTTAGATATCAATGCTGGCAAGCAAATGCTGGCAAGTGAAAACATTTATGTTTGTGAAAGCAGACATGGGTTAACTATGCTATTTACTTTTGGTATGGATGGATTTTAGCCCAGTACCACTTAGAGAAGAGGCCAGTGTCCAATATTGAATGTAGGCTCGTTCTTTCAAAGACTTCTTTCTGCAGCCTGTCAGACTTTACATGCATGTCTTTTACCCTGTAGTCTTCTCCATTTTCCAGGCTACTGCAATGGCGGTACACCTGCTGGCTCCGCCACCTGGCAGCGTGGTGCTGGACATGTGTGCAGCCCCTGGCATGAAGACGACGCAGCTGGCGGCCTACATCAGAAACACTGTATGTAGTACCTACAGTCGCCAACAGATCAAGCTGCCCGAAACTTGAACCTAACCTGTTAACGATAAAGTTGAAAATCCATTAAAAAAATCGACAGTTGGTTGTAGCATGATGTGCTGGCGAATGTACCAATATGATAATCTGTACTCTGGGTCTTGTATCCCATCGCTTTATACAAGCTTCAAATTGAATTCGCTAGCGAAACTTGACTAGCATAAACCATACTTTTTTGCAAAAAAAAACCGACTTCCAAAAAACAAAAAAAAGTGAAAAATAACTTAACTTTCGGAAGTTGGTGACTTTTGTTCGTTTCATTGACTGTTTTACACACTCACTTAAATCGTACCAGTAATCACGAAGAAATCGGTGAACTTACATGAAAAAGAAAAGACGCTGGTGTAACCACCTCCTTTTTTAAAAGTCGGTTAAAAAAGAAATTGTAATTTGATGATAAAATTTCACCTTCATGCCTTGATTTGACCAAAATGTCGTAGTCTGTACAAGTAGACTACCTCTTCTAGTCTAGGCACAATCACCGTTGACGCCACGATATTGACATAAAATAATAAAATTCAAATAAAGAAATCTATGAGGTAATAAAACGAAAGAAACCTATTAGTAGAACAGGCGAACCTTATTTGCCAAACATTATAAAAGAATAGTGAAAGTACCACATAAATCAAATTTATTTTAAGTTCCTAGCAAAATAGGTCAACTATTTACACAGTTAGCTTGCATTTTTGAAGCAACATGTCTTGTAGAGAGGTGGTACGTGTGTCGCATTTTATGAGCAGTTACATCTCTATGCATGCTGTATGCCTTGCCACCCTGAATTTGTTGAGTATCAGTCCATTCTCTGTATATGGAGATACCAAAGTTCCAAGAAAGCTTTCTACAGAGTTAACAAACTGACAATGTAGGTATTTCATTTCCAGGGTCGAATATTTGCGGTTGAAAGAAATGAAAAGAGATACCAAATACTGCGAGATTTCGTCGCAAAGACTAGCTCCACTTGCGTGGAAACCATGCACAAAGATGCCTTGGAAATCAAGAGAGGTGATATGGATGACGTCGAGTATATTCTTCTTGATCCGAGCTGTTCTGGATCAGGTAAAAAACAGTCTTAAGTTGCTGACATTACAGTTCAAATTTAAAAAGTATCTTTATCCATTTTTTCCTTTTTTCTCAGGTATGGACTTCTGCGTTCATACATACATAGAAAGTACAAGACTCGCCAAACTAACATCACTACAGGAAAAATTCTTGAAACACGCTATGAACGCCTTTCCCAAAGCCAAACGTATTGTCTACAGTACTTGCTCTCTATTCCCCGAAGAGAACGAAAGAGTCATCACTAACGTAGTGAAAACCTCACGAGCTAAGTGGAGGGTTCAAGATGTTAAGGAATTGCTGAAAGGACAATGGAATAACATCGGCTCAGGTATGTACGGAAGTATGGGCACAAGATGCTTGTACTCCAAACCTGAATCCGACTTCACCACAGGATTCTTCCTGGCCGTCCTCGATAGAGATCAAAAAGACATGGAGAAGAGTTTAAATGCGCAAAAGCAAATCGAGAAAGAGTGGAGAAACGTAAATAAATCAAAATCTAAAAACAAAGAAGTTGAAGACAACGGTAAGAAAAAGAAATCAAAGAATTTGGATGAAAACGAAGATGTTGAGGATAATACTGAGATCAATCAAGAGTTTCTGGAAGAGGATGTCGGAGTAAAACCTAAGTCCAAAAAGAAGAAACATAAATTTGATACTGAAGTCATTGAAAATGCAGAAGCAGATCCAAATTACTCTTTAACAACGAAAGAAACAGATGAACCTCCCAAAAAGAAAAAAAAGAAGCATAAAAATTACGAAAATAATCAACCAGTAGAGAAAATTATAGAACAACTAAGTGATTTAGTTGTAGAATCAAACGCCGAGGTTCCTAAAAAGAAGAAAAAGAAAGATAAACATAAAGAAATACAAGTAGCTGAAGAACATATCAGCGCAGAGGAGGCTTGCGATATAGATCATGTTGTTGAAAAGAAATCTAAAAAGAAAAAGAAACGGATAGCTGATGGAATAGAAGAATTGGAAACTCAGATAACTCATGAATCTGACATAAGCAAATCTGCGGACATATCTGATGGAGCCATTCTACAGATTGTACCCAAAAAGAAAAAGAAGAAAAATAAGGATTCTTAATGATTTTATTTGTATTTTTTTTACCAATAAACTATCATGAATTCCCATGGATTTACTTAATTTATTGACCACCTTAATATTTTTATATCAGATTTCAGTACCAATAGGAATTGCGTGAAAATTTCAGGTATTTGTTAAACACTGTTTTGGGTAGCTTGGAGTCCAAGTAGATCTTCGGCTCTTTCAGCCTTTTGGTTTGGGCACTTGCCAGCGAATGTGTGGGTAGAACGGGTCACAGTACATAGCTGAGCCATTTGTTATCCTGAAAAAAGTTACTCTATCAATAACGCTGGAAACGGGATATTTACTATTTCTTTTGAGTTCCCGATATTTAGGCGCTATTCAAAGCGCCTTGATCACAGGTAAACTGAAGTTATTGAGGGTACGAGCAGACTAATCGGTCTATCCTCTTTCTTGATCGTTTTTGCGCTCGGTACCACTAGCCACTCTCAGTTAGCAAAGTAACTTTGCACGGCTAAATTACAATGATATACATTTTGTTTAAACCTTGCCCCACACTAGGCATCTCTCCTCTATCGTACCTGTGTTTAAAAAAACTAACTCGCATACACAAACAGCCAGACCCGGAACAACTATCTGAAGGTCATACAAATTATTTGTTCCGGGGGGGATCGAACCCGCGACACGCAGCGCAGTAATCAATCGCTCAGCCACTGTGCCAGCCGTGCAGTTGAGATCAATTCTTGATCAGATGATGACGTTTTGATCCATTAAAGATATACTGGGCGTCTTGGTAAGATTATCCCTGACTTCCGAGCAGCTAAAAGCTATTAAAGCATGTTCTGCGACACACTGCCACCAAGCTGGAGACTGAAACTAAGTGGTAAACCCGTGTCACGTTAGGTGTATTTACAGTGGGTACGTTATGGACTGATTCTGCATTATACTAGGTACTACACTGCCGGTCCCTAGCTGTCCTTGGCAGCCTAAACGAGTGAAAAGAACATGATGATACCTGGTTTCTGGTTTTAAATTAGTCCTCTAGCTCTACCTTAGGTACTTGTAATATCTGTCTTGGTAAAGTGTGTAAGCTTACATTTAAGCAAGATTCAAAAACGATTTCCCTCTCCTCTCCAGTTATTGCTCGAAAACCTTCGGCTGTTTGCATCCTGAAAATGTTGTCAAGTAGTAAGCCTGATGTTTCCCACTCCTGGGCAAAGGCCTCCCCCATTCCTTCCACTTTTCTCTGGTTTTTACCATCCATCCAAGCCATCCAAGGCGTCCCGCCATCTTCTTCTTGGTCTGCCGCGACCCCGTCTAGCTGTCTCAGGGCTCCAGTTTTGTGAAATGTGGGCCCACAGCTTTGCATCCGGCAGACATGGCCTGCCTAGTCCCATTTTAAGTCATTAATGTGCTTATAATGTTCCCACTGCTGGGACATAGGCTTCCTCTCTATAAGAGGGAAATCGTCTAAAGTATTGGTCGATTTTTGTAGTTACGAGCATAGCATTTTCGAAACCCTGCTATTATGAAATAGGTCGTTTTGCAAAGTTGAAATGCATTTTGAATTATTTTGCGTAAGTGTACGGTATTTGTGCTCGTGAATTAGGTATGCATGCATATGATGTAGATACGTAGGTACCTAATCTAGTATGTACAAAATTGCACAAATTAAAAAGATTCTATCGTCTAGACTTGCAATTATCAAGTAAATACTGAAGAAAAATCACTACTCGTCATTCTCGATAAATCTTGGCTCTAAGTGGGCCAAACGTCATAAGCGACGTTTATTTCGTCTAGCCATCGTTTCTACGAAATACATGTACACCACAATTCTTTGTGTTGCCCTCTATTGCATTTTAAACCGTATTTGTATAGCTTTACATGTTAGATTTAGAATGTAAATATTCAGATGAATTACACGCTATGCCGTTATGGTGTCACGAATGTGTCGTGCGCCCTTATTTTCTTTGCATATTTGGCGGGTCGTATGAAATTACGATTGTTATAGTAGGTTACGATATACTGATATGGATGAAGACAAAAAAAAAATGTAGGTACTTTCATGTTTCAACATGTACAACAATAATGTTCAACTTTATTATTCTAGGGGTTACTATGACGTCTTAAAACATAATTGATTCTTATTCCAGAGTGGGAAAGAGATGGAGCTAGACGACCTGTATAGCCCCGTCTCTTTCCCACTCTGAAATAAGAATGAAACGAATGTTTTAAGAGATCATGGTAGGCCACCTGAGCTGGGTACAGACCGACGTTACGGGGCGTAATGTAACGTGCTACACAGCGAGCGTTCGTGCAGTCAGTAACATGGGGGTATTGCTGACGTTACGGGGCGTAATGTAACATGTTACATTCGAGCGTTCGTGCAGTCAGTACGGGGAAACAAGGCGCTCGTAACGAGCAAAGAGCGGCTCGTTGAACGATTCTTTATTTTTGCTTCTTAATTTCGATTATACAATAATTGGGTAAAATCGAAGATCCCAACACAACTTCGTCGTCCGACATCTTGAGTTCTTGACTACGAGTGGCAACGAATCTGAAGCACGGGCGAGCAAAGAGTTCGAAACGAGCATGTTACACTGAGTTTAGAACACGGCGAAACGTAACATGTTCGCTGCGGATGGTACATTACAGTCAGTACCCACCTTAAGGGGTGATTACATAACATCACGCTTGTAATCCCCGAAGGGTTAGGCAGAGTTAGAAAGAGAGAACCATATCTGCCATCCCATATAATAGGGGGCGAGCCTGTTGCCATCAACCGCCAAATCCAGAGTCTGTGGCTGCTACTGAAAAATTACTTAGGGAAGAACCCAATATCACTACCGAACCCAAGAGCTCATGCTCAGCATTTACGCGGGTTACGTCTACTAGCTAGACCAACGAGGCATTTAAGAAAAGAAAAAAAAGTAAAAGGGGTGCTTGGATACCTAATGTTATTTCTAGGTATTTACTAGGTACTTCTGCTGTCTTGGTATGGACATGTGATGAGGAGGGATGGAACACATGTAAACAAAAGAGTTATAAATATAAATGCGGATGGATGGAGAGGGAGAGTAAGACCAAAGAAAAGATGGATGGATTGTGTGAAAAATGATAAGAACGAAAAAATAGTGTGTGGAGTCCCTCCGCGCGGAAGAAGTGAAACTTCGTAATACTACACGCATGCGTTCGAGTGCCACGCATTCACTCTCCCGTCAGTGAGCGCGTTGGTACACTTATAGGTACCAACGCGCTCACTGACGGTCGACCACTTGTCACCTTTACGCTCTGTGTGTTAAGGTTGAGAATAGGGGTGCGGACTGGGTAAAGAAAACGACATTCTATTTTGTCCGTCAGACAGGTAATACAAAAATATTAGACACGTATTTTTTGTTTTATCAAAATACCAAAAAAATACTAAGTTAAAACTCATTACAGTTGGAGAGTGGGGGCTTACTACGTCACAAGTAGGTATAAAACTTACCTACCTGTGACGTCATGCGCCATTTCAACTCAATATATCTCCGTAATTTTATGACCACGGGAAAAAAGAAAAAATACGTGTGCAATACTTTTCAATAAACTACACGACGGACATAGAAAAAAAAAATGGATTATCCCCTATATTGTTCGACCGATAGTGATCGCAAAAATACCTACTATTGATTCCCTCTCATTTAGAGGAGGACTGTGTCGTAACTGTCGTAGCAGTGGGAACATTATAAATAAAATAAATGAATATAGCCTTTATATATATTTTACATATCCAGGTATATATTTTTAACAAAACTTAACTTACAAAGGGGTCATCCAACTCTGTATGAAGGCCTCCTCCATCTGTTTTCATTTATATCTAACTTGGGCCGTTCTAGTCCACTCTATCCCTGCCAGTTCAACGATATCGTTGCAATTTAATGGTCTTCCGCGGCGTCTATTACCGTTTCGTGGATACCAGTGAAGGACGCGCTCGCCCACCTGTTGTCTGTGGTTCTCGCGATGTGGTCTGCCCAATTCCACTTCAGTTTCTCGGCCACAAACAAAACATCAGCCACTTTAGTCTTCGCTCTGATGTCGCTGCTCTTAATACGGTCGCTTATTTTTAAGCAAAGCATACAACTTTACGTAACATTATAGGCTGAATAAATTACAACAACTTCTGAGGAGGTAAAGCCAGCAACTGAAGTCAATTACACTTCGTCTTGTATACCTACCTTTACAATAATCTTAGTTTCCGCCCAAGTAGTTGTCGGTGCTGAAAAGCTAAAGATAGGATCAAAGTTAACCTTTTAAAAACTAATTCTTAGAGGTACTTAACTCCTATTAGTTTTAATCTGCGAGTAAATCTAACGTTCTATTACACAAAACATGACCAATATTGACCACATTAAGAAATTAACTACCTTAAGTATTTTCTTAGCACAAAACTGACCAAAATTAGTTGCCGTACTAAAATAGCGGCGATTGATAGGGTAGGTTAGGTATAGTACTTACTTACTGACTATAACGACTCATGAAACATTAATTAGGTACGAAACCATTATGCTTACACAAACAAACACATTCAAATATTTACGACCGATAGACAGTACAAGACGAGAGAAGTTCGTGGCTAAATAATAACAGCCGAACGGGTCGATCTTTAAGGTAAGTCGTGCTTGTCGAGGTTGGTCCGCGGATGGGTGACCATAATTACATACCGAGTTTTCTCCGTGCTTCGGAAAGCACGTTAAGCCGTTGGTCCCGGCTATCATTTGTAGATCTTTGACAGTCGTTTATCTCAGCATGGTGCTCTAACATTAAAAAAAAAATATAGTGCGTGGAGTCCCTCCGCACGGAAGAAGTGAAACTTCGTAATACTACACGCATGCGTTCGAGTGCCACGCATTCACTCTCGTTATTTTATTGAGCTTCTAAATAATATCTTATTGTTTTATTGTTGTACACTTTTTATTACACAAGTTTATCGAGGTTATTGTACTCATGGAAATTGAGCGAAGGCTAGTCACACCGAAGAGTCGAATGCATGACTGTTTGCACGCCATCTTGCGTACCTAGTAGAACTACGTAGTCACAAATCTTGTAACAGCGCCATCTCTTAGTGGGCAATAGAAAATATTCCCCCTCCATGAAAACGTTAAACTTGTTGGAAGTCGCATAAGAAGTTTCACTTCAAAAAACAAATTGCTGGTATTCTGAAAGAGCCGCAAGTGATGCCACGGTCTGATACTTAAACTTGTACTTGTCTTTATGCTGAATTATGCTTGCTGAAATCCCTCTGGGCTCCCCAATCATATTGACTAATATGTAGAACTACATAAAGGTCAATGGTCTCCTAGGCCGTACGCTTTCATAAACTTTAGATTAAAAAGTTTCAAAACGTTTAGTGGGTCAAGCTCTTTGGGTCATTATAGGGTAGGCAGGTAGGTAAGTAAGTTTCCTTATCGGCTTGCTTAGCCTTGAGCTAATAGGTAAAACAACTAAGTTATAGGTAATGTTGGCCACCAGAAGCGTGCTTAGATGAATTGATTAAACATAATGATTTGAGTGTTTTCTTTCCTTAAATTGGGCAAATAGGTTTAGGTTAGGTTACTACATAGTTACATAGTTACTATATGGATTAAAACTTTATGTAATAAATAGTCATAGCCCTTATTGATTTTTGTGGTTTTGTTTTAGGTAACACTGTCGCTGCTAAGCTCAAATAATTCATATTTAGGGTTCCTTACCCAAAGGGCCAAACGGGACCCTATTACTGAGACTTCGCTGTCCGTCCGTCCGTCTGTCCGTGCGTGCGTCTGGCACCAGGCTGTATCTCATGAACCGTGATAGTTAGCCAGTTGAAATTTCTACAGATTATGTATTTCTATTGCCGCTATATCAACAAATACTAAAAACAGAATAAAATAAATATTTGAGGGGGTTCCCATACAAAAAGGTGATATTTTGCTCGTTTTTATAAACAATAGTACGGAACCCTTCGTGTCCGGCTCGCACTTGGCCGGTTTTATATTTTTACTTGTACCAGTGCTCAAAATTCACAAGTCATGTATAGCTACGTATAACGACGACTCGGGAGGTAGGTTGTGCGCACACGAACGAATTATAGTTCGACCCATATGCTGGTGTTAAAGTAGGTAGTTTTAATTACCTATGAATATTTAAAAAGCAATGGCCTCCAGGATTCCATCATCATCCAAGTTTTTTCTATTAGCAATTTTTCTGTAGCAGTCCGGATTGTAACACTTACCAACTGACGTAATATGCCATGTCTACCTGCCCCTTTAATATTTACCGTGATGTTATCAAATAGCAAAGACAACCTAAAGTGGGTGATAGACGTGCGAGTAAGTACGCGGACTTGTGGCTCGTCGACCTTTTTCGCGTGTGTGTCACCTAAAGCACGCGTACTTAAAAATTGCCGCGCAAGTTCGCCGGCGATCCAACCGGTTTGAAATCTTACTCGTAGCTCGTCTTGGCTCGTACGTGTGGCAGCACTGCGAGCCGCGAGCCGCCATTTTTCCACGTATTTTTTGTTGGTTTAGCTAATCATCTGTGTTGTAGAAATTTTTGAAATGAGTGATTTCCGTACATATTCTCATGATCTACTAACAGAGTTTATTAGAAGGATTCCGTAATAATCCTTGTCTTTGGAAAATTAAAAGCAACGAATACAAAGACAAAAATATAGTTTTTTATCCACACTTTTCGTTTTTTTTTCTTCTTTTACTTGTTTTTAAAACGTTATAAGATACAATTCCTAAATAACACAAAGCTTCTTCCGTCGATGACATAGTAATACAGTGTGAGCAAGCTTCTCGTGTGTCACCGACGTCGAGCCGAGTAAGTTCGCGATCTTAAAAACCGCGTACTTAAAGTTCGCACGTCTATCACCCACTTAAAAGAAAATTCGCTCTTCATTCTTTACCATCCGGTAAAACTCAACGTTCCTTGACTAATAACAAATTCCGTTGCTAAGCAACCCGAGTTATATCCTCCAACTGGGCGGGTGTAGTACAGGCAGGCGGGTCTACATCTGCCCGACATCCAACCAATCAGCGGCCGGATGCCCGATTATTATGACAGTGGTGTCACTCAGTGTCTGTCACTAAAAAAGCCTATAAACTAAAAACAACTTTACGCCAATTCAATGGAGTTGATATTGGATTGGAGGGTGAAAAGTAAATGAGCTTCCGTTATTGGCTGTTGATATTGATGTTACCACCTCATGAGGCATTGAAGGCTGTTTATTTTGTTCGTAAAAAGGCTTTATATTAGGTATTTAGTTGTTATGAAGTCGTTAAATAACCTGTTTTTTTATATCCCATAACTCTAGGCTATGATTGAGACCATATCAAAGAATCAACTGGCATATGAATTATGTTTCAATCATACTTTTTTTTTTTGTTTTTTTTCGCATTTTCCTAGCTTTAAATATGAAATTGATTTGAATGAAAAGAATGACTCGTATTTATCAATGAAACTACTACTATTTTACTACACTACTGCGAAGTTTGACAACCTCGCAAAAGTAAAGATCCGTCATACTGGTGACAATTTTTGACCTAAGTAAATTATGATTGATGATATCTCCGAAACTATGCATTTTTGGAGCACCTATTCTAGGAGTTTTAGTATTATTTTTACCTACAGAATATAACCCTAGAGTTATGGGATATAAAAAAAAAAACAGGTTGTATACATAAAAGCACGCCTGTGTAATCCTCGAAGTGTTAGGCAGAGGTGTACTTAATAGTATACCCACATCACGCCAGTTATGTCGTAAGTCCGATGTACTAGGGGCGAGCCTATTGCCACCAACTGTGCACAAATCCAAACTCCGTGGCCGCTACTGAGGTAGTCGGCTTCCAGTCTAACCGGATGCTGCTAAATACCAGTATTTTAAACGGAGTGACGACCTCCACAACCCAGTTAGTACCGCCTAGGGTCGCCAGGTCTTAAAACCGAAAAGCTGGACCGTCTAGCTAGTTTATCCTGACATTTGGGTAAAAAAGCCTGACACCCTTAATTTTTTAGTCAGTTAGTAGTTAGCAACACGACAATATTTAAAAAAAAACAGGGCATTTTCATCATTTACTATAAAATTTTCTTGAATTCTAATGAAACAACAAAAAAAAAATCAGTCTTCTTAATTACTAATCAAATCTAAAAACATGACAAATGTAACAAAAATGGCCAAATTTAAAAAGCCTAACTAAAGCCGGACAGGCTGGACACTGGACACCATGTAATTTTGCCGGACACGCAACCAAAAAGCCTGCCAACGTCTGTGTCCAGCTTTATCTGGACGCCTGGCAACACTGTACCGGGTAATACGATACCCCTAGACAGGTTGTCAGACTTTCGGGCTACTGACTACCCTGTAACGACTGTCAACGATCTACAAATAACAGCCGGGACCAACGGTTCTACGTGCTTTCTGAGGCACGGAAACTTGGGAAGGAATGGGTGGTCACCCATCCACGGACCAACCTAGGCAAGAGCGGTTTAACCTGGAGATTGAACTGAGTGGCTGTTATTATTTAGCCACGAGCGCCTCTGGTTATGTTAGTCTTATTTGAAACAGGAGTATAAACAAGGTGTTGTTTTGCAAGCTCGTTAAATTCGAGGAGGTAACTATGCTAATGATTCTCGTTCCGAATCAATAATAAAATGGGTAGGTAATTTTTATTTTTTTATTATTTACAAAAATCGGTAAGTGTGAACCACCCGTGTTTTAAACGCGGCCCGTCTGGTTCTTGCCCTATAACAACCTCGCTTACACACATACAAACAATTTCAAACGTTTAAATGATAATTTCTTATTCCCGAAACCACTTTAAGGGGGTTATTCTGAAATATTGACAAACTTAAACAACCAAAAAAATCAGCGTTTTTTTAATAATTAACTAGAAACCGTAATTTTAATTGATTAGATATGTCTTTTGTGTCCACCTCCTGAAATTTGACGAGGATGCAAAACAACAACTTGTATATACAAGGTGTTGCATGTTTTGCAAGCTCCTCAAATTCGAGGATGCAACTATACTAATGATTCTCGGCCCAAATCAATAATAAAATGGGTAGGTATTTTTTATTTTTTTACTGAAATCGGCTACTGTGAACCACCTGTGTTTTAAATGCAGCCCGTCTAGTCCTCACCCTTTATCCACGCTTTCATACAAATAATCTTCAACGTTTATTCGATAATTTCTTATTCCCTAAACCACGTTAGGGGTTTTATTTTTTGATAAACTGACAAACTTAAACAACCAAAATAATCAGCATTTATTAATAATTAACTAGGTACCGTTATTTATATTGATTATTTATGTCTTTTGTGACAACCTCCTGAATTTTGACGAGGATGCAAAACAACAACTTGTATAATATATAAAAGAAATTACGTTTTCTTTAAGTAATTTTCTTTTCAGTAACAAGGAAGTAAAAAATGGCCGCGTGTCAGTGCGTGTTGCCCTCCATAAAGAAGTTATCGCTAAACAATCTGCGCGATATGTTATTTATTAATGTACATTGTTATTATAATAAACACGTCGCAATGTATTATTATCAAAGTTACAGGGTTAAAGAAAAGTATAACCTACCAAAAATTGCGACACTTTGGTGCTGGTATTTATTATTAAATAATAATATTATAATAACACCTGGCTAAGGAAATGTCTGACGTCAGCGCCAGTATCAGACATTTAATACAAAAATATAAAAATGAAAATTCGCCCACATATTGAAAGTCGATTGAAACCTCCTTTACTATTAAACAATTGGGAAAATAAACACAAAGGAGACAATTTTTGTTCTTTGGAAAATAGGCCACCCAATAAATTGTAGCGTTTTATAATGAAACGCATGTTGATTTATTCCTTGTAATCTCTAGATTTCAGTGGTAATATTGGCTAAGCATTGTCTAACCGGAACATGGAGAATACGAAAAAGAAAACGTGAATCTCACAATAACCTAAAAACGAGCGATATTGTCAAATGAGTGCATTGCATCGGTATTTTAAGTTAAAAGCGTGCTCTGTTCAATTATAAATAGTATCAAAACAGTCGCTCAGCATACTTAAATGATTTTGATGTGATTTTTACGATGTGATAGACTGATTCAATCAGGCTACGACATCGTTATAATTCATCTTTAGGTTAAGCCGTTGGTGCCGGCTGCCATTTGTGAATCTTTGACAGTCGTTACAGGTAGTCAGGGGCCCGAAAGTCAGACAACCAGTCATAGTAAATTGTCTTACCCAGTCTAGCTGGGTTGTGGAGGTCAGATAGGCAGTCGCTCTAAGTGAAATACAGGCAATTCAGCTACGCCCAGTTAGACTGGAAGCCGATCTCAACATAGTTGGGAAAAGGCAGGAAGATAATGATGAATTAATTAGTAATTAATTAATTAACACCACTAAAGCCTCAAAGACTAGGTAATTTAAAAAAATCCTATATTATTTATTTAGGTACGATATTATACTTCATATTATGTTGATGTGCAAATATTAGATAGGTAGGATGTTCCAAGCTGGCCATGTATGGAGACACAAAAACACATTTTATATATTTTATTACTTTTAATCATCATGCATGATCAATTAGCAGTATTTCATCTAAAAAAGGTGCAGATGGTTCGACCTTGCATATGGTGCTCTTTATATTGAAAACCCACATGGAATGCAAATATTCATATAACCAAATCATCTCGTTGACTGAGCAGTTTGAATACTTTCTTCCAAAAACATTAAGCTGTTTCCACAAACTGCATCTGTCTGTGTGTCTGCATCTGTTGAATAACTGAAAAGAAACAGGTAAGGTATAATCCAATAAAATATAAAACAACACTTAATTTTTTGTAAATTGTGAAATAGTGAAACCGCTACCGTCCTTCTGGTGCAGTTGGGTTTTCATTTCATTAATCAACACAGGGCTGCGATATAAGTAATATAATCAAGTTCACAGTTTCAAAGCTGTATCACTCACCTCGCAAGAAATCTATTGCACAAGTTGGCGTACCTACGTCTCTGACAGTAATTGTCTTCGAAATTACTTTTCTTACTGGACAATAATACAACGGCTTAGTGGATAAGCGTACTTTCTGCAATTGAGACGGGAAATCTAAAAAAACCGTTTAACGAAATCTAAAATAAATAAACAGTAAATGTCAAATGATGTTGCCTGTCAGAAACCGAGAAGGTGGATTTAATACGTTCCGTACCACTATGATTTTTAAAACTACCGCCGCGATATTAGTTATAATGTTTAAAAAAGCATTAAAACCATTTCACTGTTTAATTTATTGTTTCTTTTATATAAATTAAGCAGATATTATTAACACACCCGATAGTAATAATATCTGCTTTAATTTACCGTATTCTTTAAACGTTAAAACGCCCCTTTTGACGCATTTTTTGGCAAATGACATTGACCGTCACAGGAATAAATAGACTCGCAAAAAAATATTCAAAATAACAGTTTTTTATTATGATTTCGAGATTCCGGTTAGATATTTATGTAATCTTTCGTTTGTTTACTATACTTAATTAGTCACTTTTTTTTAGGTGTAATATCAATATTAGATGCAACATTTCTTGGGGGCCGAAAAAAAATGGTGTCCTTTTACAATTAAATAATACCGTATCAACTTTTACTTTCGTGTGCATTACTGCTACGCCAAAGCGCTACGCCGTAGCGCGGCTACGAGTCGTAGCAACTGCTACAAAGGAAATACCGAAGATTTGAGCTTTTTGTGACAAACTAATGGTAGTTACAACTAGAATCGGGTCAAGTACGAAACGGGCATTTTAATCGTAATTGGAGGTAACAAGCGCTTGTTTGTTTCTTAAACGGCTGAGCAATGAGGAAAAAATAAGGATTTCTAAGGTGCCGACACGACACTACTTACCATATATTATTATTAAGCTTCAGTACTAACTGCAGATAAATAATATGAAAGTCGAAACACTATCATGAGATTTTTGGCGAGGGAAAAAAAATAAATGTTAAAGTCCTAAGTTTTTATAGCTAGTTACGCGGACCGCTACGATAGTGCTACGGAATATACGTAGCAGCACGCGTAGCAGGACCACTGTAGAAACGAGTTATGTCTACGGAAGAATCGTCAGACAATGTGTCAGTTTGTCAATTCTTCCGTCGACATAGCCCGTTTCTACGGCGGTCATGCTACGCGTGCTGATTCAAAGTGACACTCAAATAAAAATAAGTCATCAATTTGAGTTATTATAAGAAACATTGTAAAAACAATGTTTCTTATAATAACTTGCTTGTCTGAGTGACCTGGACTGTGACTTATCGGTTAGGATTATAGTCTTCAATTCAAGTTTGTTTATAAACTACTGTGTGTTTTTCTATGATACTATAGTTGTAATGCCTGCAACCGAAAATATTTTTCTATTTGATGTTTTTGTTTGTTAACCAACGTTAAGTCCCACTCCTGGGCAGATGCCTCCTGTTTGTTATTCTCTCTTCTTTTTCTATACTGTGTAATCCCTGCCTTGCAAACCAAGTTCGTCACACCACCTTCGCCACGTTTGAACTGGACGGTGGCGATGTAATGCATTATGCATACAATGCCATTAATGAATCTTTATAATCTAACGCCTCTATTAAATTATGAGGTAGCTTTGTTTGCAAAACATACATATGCATCGGATCACGCGAGAACACAATTTTTAAAGTCCTGTTAAGTCGACTGCTTTACAAGAACATTCTAGGATTACGTTCGAGTCTAGAATGATCCAGTATGTCTAGAAGATTCGAGAATAATCCTACAATTTTCCACGATGGGAATGTCTGGAAAGTTCGAGAAAGCTCCACTTTGGAGTTATCTAGAAGGTTCTGGAACTTTCTCGAAGGGTGGGTTGCCCTAAAGAACTGCCTAGACGTTCATGGAACTTGTGGAAGCTTCTCGAAGATGGGTCGGCCATATAACTGGCCGACGGGCTTGCGAGAGCAGGTAGTCTGATTTCGACTACGAAACGAAGCTATCGACGTGAACTACTAGTGCGATTTCTAAGTGAATATTGATCAGTTGTGTATATGTGATTAAGTTTAAGTTTTTTTTGTGTTAAATAAAGATATTTAAGTAGTGTTAATTTATCCAATACACAGCTCGTAAAAGTCATATAGTTTATGCAAATCTACTGAGCTTGCAAAATGTCATATGCATCTATCTATATACAAGGTGTTGTTTTGCATCCTCGTCAAATTCAAGGAGGTAACTATGCTAATGATTCTCGTCCCGAATCAATAATAAAATGGGTAGGTAATTTTTATTTTTTTTCTTTTTTACGGAAATCGGTAAGTGTGAAACACCCGTGTTTTAAACGCGGCCCGTCTGGTTCTTGCCTTGTAACCTCGCTTACACACAAACAATCAATTTCAAACGTTTATTTCATAATTTCTTATTCCCTAAACCACGTTAAGGGGGTTATTCTGAACTATCTGACAAACTTAAACAACCAAAAAAATCAGTGTTTATTAGTAATTAACTAGGTACCGTAATTTTAATTGATTATTTATGTCTTTCGTGACCACCCCCTGAAATTTGACGAGGTTGCAAAACAACACCTTGTATATATATAAAAATCAATTGCTGTTCGTCAGTCTCGCTAAAACTCGAGAACGGCTGGGCCGATTTAGCTGATTTTGGTTTTAAAATGTTTGCCGTAGTCTAGGGAAGGTTTAAAAGGTGAGAAAGGTAGGGTAGGGTAGGTAGGTAAGTAGGGTAGGGTAGATAGGTAGGTAGGGTAGAGTTGTGTAGGGTAGGGTAGGGTAGGTAGGTAGGTCGGTAGGTAGGGTAGGGTAGGGTAAGGTAAGGTAGGGTAGGGTAAGGTAGGTAGGGTAGGTAGGGTATGTAGGGTAGGGTATGGACGGTAGGTAGATAGTGTTGGTAAAAAGTGCATTGCAACGCATGCCGGGGACAGCTAGTTATAGCATATTTACTGTACCTAATTATGGTTAATAGAGCTTAACTCCATATTAAACTTAAGGGGGAATCGTCGGTGGAGAGAATCCGGCAACTGGGTCTCGAGGTGGCATTGCACAAGTCCGAGGCCATGTGCTTTCATGGGCCTCGGAATGCGCCACCGTCGGGATCCATACTGACGGTAGGAGGGGTTCCCATCGGCGTCGAGTCGACGCTGAAGTACCTAGGGCTTGTCCTCGACAGCCGGTGGAACTTCGTGGAGCATTTCCGACGTTTGGCCCCCAAACTGGAACGGGCAGGGGCTGCATTCAAGCGGCTCTTGCCCAACCTAGGGGGTCCAAACGCCTCCTGCCGGAGGCTCTATGCGGGGGTCGTGCGGTCCATGGCCCTTTACGGGGCCCCGATGTGGGCGCGTTCTTTGAGGCGGCGAGCCGCCCATTACCTGAACGCGCCCCAGAAGGTGGTAGCCGTAAGGCTGGTCCGGGGGTACCGTACGATCTCCGGCGAGGCGGCGAGCCTCTTGGCCGGATTGCCGCCATGGGATCTGGAGGCGATAGTCCTCGCGCGCCTGCACGAATGGCGCGTGGAGGCACTACGTCGGGGGGAAACTCCGCTGCCGCGGCAAATTGTCGCTCAGCGGACAGACCTCCGGCGTGATCTCATGGCGACATGGAGACAGCGACTGTCGCAACCACGTGCAGGGCACGCCACAATAGTGGCGATAAGTCCCCTCTTTGAGGAGTGGCTAGAGAGGCGGCACGGCGCCCTCACCTTCCGCCTGACGCAGGTCCTCACCGGACACGGTTGTTTCGGGAGGTTCCTGCACCGAATCGGGCGGGAGAAAACGCCCGGGTGTTACCATTGCGAGGATCGGCCGGAGGACACGGTGGAGCACACCGTGGAGCTCTGCCCCGCTTGGGCTGAGCACCGCCGTGTCCTCGTAGCGGCGACCTCTCGCGTCCGGCCCTGGTTCAATCCATGGTCCGGAGCGAGAGGGAATGGGATGCCGTCGCCTCCTTCTGCGAAGCAGTCATGCTAGCGAAGGAGGAGGCGGAACGTGAGAGGAAGAGAACCTCACGTCCCAGCCGCCGCGGGAGACGCCCCGGGCGTCGGGGGGCAACCAGTGGCCCCCGGCCACCGTAGGCGCGAGCCTGTGGACGGTGAGTAATGGGCTAGCTCACCGTCCGTCCGTCTCATGACGACAGGCCGTGTCGACGGCGCGTACGTGTTCCACGTGCGCCTCAAGGAGATGTCAGCAAACCGGAAGGGGTCCGAAAGGGCCGATGCCTGCCAGGGCTGCGGGTTGTTCGAAAGAGATACCGCGGCCCTGGAACACAAAGGGCGAAGAAGGAACATGGGTGGGTTTTAGTCAGTACAAGTCTGACACTCCCTCCCGCTCCACCCAGAGCGGGAGAAGTCATTTGATGATTTCCCATCCGCAAAAAAAAAAAAAAAAAGGGGGTATCGTCGAGGTAGCCCACAAAATTCAAATTTTCATACGTTTTTTGCGTTTATAGTAATTGAATGGGACTAAATGAATTTAGAGGATGGTATTGATAATTTTATGAATTATAATTCTGTAACTAATACGTGTTACGGTCGCAAAACATATTTACATACATCCTGACAGTGACCTGCAAATTGCAGAAAATCGGACTAAAAGTTTGTTACCAAAGCGTTGAAGATACTGGATGAAAAGTGCCTATTTCTACCTTGTAAAAACTAGGTATGTGAGGGGTGCAATTAAAGGTTTACAATCATAGAGAGTTATTATTTAGCCACTACTATTATTATTAAGATATCTCCAATTTGACGGCTCTTAAATTCTCGATTCTTTCCGTTGCTGTATAAGCAAGTAATTACTACCTAGACATTTTTAATTACCTTCGCTGGTTCCCCACAGAATCGGGGCCAGTGTAACACAATATTTCGAATCACATGCATATTTACGTGTTCAACAAAATCCTAGGAATTCGTCACCACTTATTATTCACACTACTATTAAACTAAGGCAGTAATTACTTTCCTAGGCTAATAAAACTAACTAGAAGAATAACCTACTTAATTACTTTCTTTATTAAGCACAAGCTGTGCCCGCGGCTCGGTCTGTGGTAAAAGATTTAATTTATAAGCGTGATTCCAATAATCTCCTGTTTTTATTGGAAAGTTATTGAGAGCTCCCAGCGGAAAAATACTATATATTTTTTATTTAATTTGCAATGTTTGTATGGTTCAAATCTTGCAACTGAATTTTAAAACAGTTATCCCCCACCCGATTGAGCTGAAATTTTGCATAAAACCTTTAATTTGGATGACAATGTATGGTTAGCTGAGAGACGTCATTCTAAATCCAATATGGCATCTCCCAAAGATGGTGGACTAGTTATTTTTATGCACCCATTGGTATCAATTTTTAGAATTTGCTTTTTTTTAAGAATGTTAAAGTTTGCGAAGATGGATGGATGTACACACATCAAAAGTGTCTAGGGATCAAGCATTTTTATGCGGATTTTCATAATTTGAATCAGGAACTGTGAATCAAATTCGAGTAAAAGATGAAAATCAGCTGTCAATATTTTCCCTATAAAAACATACAACGCATTGAAGACATTATTAGTGCTACTGTTTCCCTACCACTGATTAAAACCAACGTTATTATGGAGCGGCGACGTCATTTAAGCAGGGAAGAAATGCTCAGAGCCGTGGGAATGATAGAAGCTGGTTCCCGGCAACGTACTGTGGCTTTAGCTCTGAATACAAGTCAGAGTGTTATCAGTCGACTTTGGACACGTTACCGAAGCACTGGTACCGTGGCTGAGCGCCATGGAGGACGGTATCGCTGCACCACACGGAGACAAGACCGATACATTCAAATCTTAACTCGAAGAGCTCCAACAATAACCGCCATGATGTTAGCCGTGAGGCATCATCACTCTTCAGGGAACTTAATTAGCGACCAAACAGTCAGAAACCGCTTGCATGAAGTGAACCTTCATTCCCGAAGACCGCTACGGGTACCACCTATAGCAATGCACAATCGTAGGATTCGATATCAATGGGCTCTTGAACACAGAAATTGGGCAGAAGAACAATGGCGTTTCGTGTGCTTTTCTGATGAGTCTCGTTTTGGTATGAGACCGGATACAAGACGTATACGACACTGGAGAACCCCTGGACGCCAACAGCGATTAAAATCCTGCCAGGAAGTCCATCCTTATAGTGGTGGAACCATCATGGTATGGGCGGGTATTTGGATCGGCGGAAGAACTGAGTTGATTTGGATCAGAGGCAACCTCAACGCTCAAATTTATGCTGAGACGATTGTATCAGACGTCATCGTTCCTCTACAAGTGCAAATCGGTCCCTTATTTCAGTTAATGCATGATAATGCACGACCGCACACCGCAAGAGTTGTAAGACAGACTCTCGCCGCAGCTAACATCAATGTCCTGCCCTGGCCTGCTCAGTCGCCAGACTTGAACCCGATTGAGCATGCATGGGATATGCTACAGAGAAGAGTTCTGCCGAATATGGAGGGTATCCAGTCGCAAGAAGACCTTTTTTTTGTTGTTGCAACGAACATGGGCGGCCATTCCACAGCGTGATTTGGATGAACTCATTTTGAGTATGCCAAACCGATGTTCTTGTGTTGTTAGTATTCGCGGTAGAAACACGGATTATTAATTGTTTAAGTTACCTAATAAAATTTTAAAGAAAACTGTTATTTCTACTGTTATTAGTCTTTTTTTCGAACTTTAATGTTAGTGGTTCAAATGTCAAAAATCCCTTTATTAGAAAATGGCAAATTTCTTTATTAATGCAAAGGTGACTTGGTTTATCGTTACTGTGACAAACGAAAACACTTTATTTGATGAATCCTTAAAGAAAATTTTAATTAATATCAATCAGGAGAAAAGCTATTGCAAAAATATATGTTGATCCCTAGACACTTTTGATGTGTGTATTTTAAATATGTACTATCAAAAGTTCTCTGTATTCGTATCAAGATCATAAATAACATCCGTCAAGTCTGTCTTCCATTTATTTTACGATGCTAACACGAGTCTCGTGTTTTCCTCGATGTTAATTTTCCGTGCAGCATTCAGACACTAGCCAATCATAATGTAACGTTCAGTATAATTTAAATAGTCCACATTTACGAGCAATATTTGGAACCTTTATAATGAACTATATCAGTGAAAAGTCGCATGCTTTGGCATTGGTGATGGTGGTGTTTTGTATTGTGTGTTTGTATGTATTTTTTCCATTTCCATACAACTTTAATATTTCTAGTTGATAAGTTATTATAACGATTTCGAGCATAGCGGCTTAACTTTCGGACTAATAATATTTTCTAAAATCAAAATATTTTATTATACATAGGCCTACATGGGCACATAAAAAACGTCGACAGAAGGCGCTCGGTTCGGGTTGGTCGTTTCCTATGGAGAAGAACCGGCAAGAAACCTTATGGTTACGCTTTTAAAATCACGCGATACGCTTTTAAAATCGCGTTAGTACTTAGTATGGTAGGACAGCGAGGACCGACAATAAGTCGTTGCTTACTACAAAAGGTAGAACAAGATAAAAAAAAAAAAAAAAAATACCCCTCAAATTGTAAACAAAGTAGTAGACATCAAGGTTCTAAGCAATAGTTATCTAAAACATAGTATTAAGCTTTTATTCATTTTTTTTATGTCATTTGTCATACTATTGCACGTGACCATATCAACGTTAAGTCATTGTCATACTGCATTAGCTGTGCGCTTCTACGGATTAGCCAATGGCTGCCCAGTTCAGTTGCAAACAACTTAGTGTACAACATACACCTCTTAGCCATAATTAAATTTGTTTACAAATTTAATTATCCTCATCATCGTTCATCATTATCATCGTTCCTCTACAAGTGCAAATCGGTCCCTTATTTCAGTTAATGCATGATAATGCACGACCGCACACCGCAAGAGTTGTAAGACAGACTCTCGCCGCAGCTAACATCAATGTCCTGCCCTGGCCTGCTCAGTCGCCAGACTTGAACCCGATTGAGCATGCATGGGATATGCTACAGAGAAGAGCTCTGCCGAATATGGAGGGTATCCAGTCGCAAGAAGACCTTTTTTTGTTGTTGCAACGAACATGGGCGGCCATTCCACAGCGTGATTTGGATGAACTCATTTTGAGTATGCCAAACCGATGTTCTTGTGTTGTTAGTGTTCGCGGTAGAAACACGGATTATTAATTGTTTAAGTTACCCAATAAAATTTTAAAGAAAACTGTTATTTCAGTCTTTTTTTCGAACTTTAATGTTAGTGGTTCAAATGTCAAAAATCCCTTTATTAGAAAATGGCAAATTTCTTTATTAATGCAAAGGTGACTTGGTTTATCGTTACTGTGACAAACGAAAACACTTTATTTGATGAATCCTTAAAGAAAATTTTAATTAATATCAATCAGGAGAAAAGTTATTGCAAAAATATATGTTGATCCCTAGACACTTTTGATGTGTGTATATGGATGTTACTTTTTCACGCGAAAACTGCTGAACGATGAAATTTTGCACACAGATAGCTTATAAACTGGATTAACACATAGGACTTTTTATCCCGGCGGAACGCTCCTGTGGGACCTATTACCTAATTCCACGCGAGCGACGCCGCTGACATAAGCTAGTCTAAGGTAAATTCCAATGAATATGACATTTTCAAGATGCTATGGGTACATAATTTACTAACATGCGCTGGGTTCAGGTAGGTGGTGTAGCATGGCCCACGTCCTCCAGTTGACAGAAGGCTTATGTTGCAGCGCGGCCGCGGCGGTAAGAATGTTATAGGCGGTTCAATTTTTCTAAGGTTAGGCATCCTTAGCAAAATTTAATTGCATCTATGAAATTGCCTATATATACCTATGTTTTATATAACATCACGCCTGTAATCCCCGAAGGATTAGGCAGAGGTGTACCTAAATAGTACACCCATATTTCGCCAGTTATTTTTAAGTGTCATGTAATAGGGGACAAGCCTATTGTAATCAACCGGGCTCAAATCCAGTCTACCACTTAGATGTTTTTGATGGAAAAACTCAATAGGCACGACCCGGGAATCGAACACAGGACTTCATGCTCATCAGCCGCGCTTGCGACCACTCGACCAACGAGCCACTCAAATGTTTTTGAACTGAAAACTTCTTTAGCGGCGTTGTGCACTTAAGTGATGGAGACAAACAAGTAAACTCGCGTCAGGACACGTGACCGTCAAGTCACGTATGTTGCGAAGGAATTTGAACTATATGACATCTGTCATTGAGTTTGAGTTTCCAAAACTGGAAAATTCGTAAGACGGATTGATATTAGGTTACGAAGGAATTTGAACTTTATGACATCTGTCTTTTTGAGTTTGATAAATATCTTATGCACAAACAAAACCTTCGGTTTCTCCAAAGAGGTAAAATTCGTAAGACGGATTGTAATAGTTCAATATTAATATATTATGTATACCTATGTTTGTGTACTATAGCGCAATAAATGAATATTGTATTTTACCACATAAATGATAGTACTTTCATACTGATAATTAAAGCGATTCGTGCAAAATTATTCCCTAACCATTCCAAATATCAAAAAGTCACAACGTTAATATTCAAGTTTTCACTTCTGCCGGCACTCCCGGAGTGCAAGCCGTTTTTTTCATATTTCAGTATTCCAGTTTAGGCAGATATATTCACGAAATCCATGTGTGTTTTGGCTTGGCTTTTGTCCAAGTTACTCCTGGCATTATATCCTTACAACAAATAAACTTGGCTGCGCTAGAGCAACTTGCGAATAGGTAGGTATGTAAGTACCTCGTGTTCATGTTTTGGCACGGTATGCATGTTTGGATGTTTGCCGCTTTCACGGAAACTAGGAGGATAATAGTTTTACAGTAGGCAAATTAAAGTTATTATGTGAAAGTGGCATTGTTATTAAATTTTGCTACCTTTACCATAAAAGAAAAGTTGCACAAGTTGATGTGTACATTTTGATGAAAGGTAACATGAAAAATACTGAAAAAATCAATGAAAACTTAATTTCCGGATTACAACAACTTTCTCGAAAGTAGAGCACCCATTTTTCGAATTACACAACATTACGATGTACGAATAAACATAAATAATAATTAGAAAACGTAATTGGGTCTCATAAAAACGCGAAACATTGCCCAAAGTAAGAGGTGAAAAAATATAGTCTTAACCTACATAAACACGCTGCCTCGATGCCCACGATATGCTTCGTTGACCGGCGGGCAACCGGTGTGCGACAAGGTAGAAAGACCACTTAAGAGTTTTAAATAATATTTTACCTTAATATAAGTTTAAAAAAATATTATGTTGGAAAATCATTACAATTTGTCGAAGGCCAAGAATTAGGTTCAATAATGCCTGTTTTCCTTCCTGGGGAGAACTTATTAATGACTAGAAAACTATTTTAATAAACGTAAAATGAGTCCTCCTACAATACAGATGCATTGGCGCATAGAACTCGGCTAAGTGCTACGAAAGCGTAACTCTCGGCTGTGTCGTAGCAATGTAGATTAAAGGGTGAATATTTATCAGACGAATTACTAAAACCGAAAATTATTCTTTTGTAAAACTGTAATTTTTTGCTTGGCTTTTGTAGACTATGCCAAGGCATTCGATAGCATTGATCATCAGTCAGTTATTAATGCTCTAGAGTCCCAAAATATAACGCACACCTACATTGACCTCATGGACTCCATCTATCGTAGTAGTTCCGCGAATATCAAGCTACATATTTCTGGTCCGAATTTCAACATTGAAAAGGGTGTCAAACAAGGCGACCCACTCTCACCAAAACTGTTTACAAGCGCACTGCAGGAGGCTTTCAACAAGCTGCCTACTTCGTGGCAGTCACGAGGCGTACATGTTAGCGGCCATCAGCTAACAAACCTCCATTTTGCTGATGACATTGTGTTGTTTTCCACATCTGCTTCTGAACTTGAAGAAATGCTACAAGATCTGAGCATAGCAAGTCTTGAGGTTGGACTTTCAAAGAACAGATCTAAAACCCAGGCCATGACCAACAGCACGAGACGTAGGGTCGAGGTAGACGGGCATGTGCTGCAATATGTCGATGAGTATGCATACTTGGGCCAGATAGTGTCTTTTAAAAATAGGCAAGACAAAGAAGTTGAACGTAGAGTCCAAAATGCTTGGAAGTCCTTCTGGGCCCTAAAAGAACACTTGAAGGGAAGTCTCCCAATGACACTGAAAAGAAAACTCATCGACATGTGCATCCTGCCCGTCCTAACCTACGGTGCGCAAAGCTGGTCACTAACCGAACAACAGAAGTCCAAACTCAAGATTTGCCAGAGGGCAATGGAGCGTAGCATAATAGGTGTGAAGCGTACAGATCGCGTCAGCCACTCTGCGTTCCATAACCCAAGTTGCAGATGTCGGAGAAAAAACAGCCAAGCTTAAGTGGGAGTGGGCTGGCCACGTAGCGCGAATGCACCCGGAGAGATGGGCAAAGATCGTCACTCACTGGACGCCTGACGGAGGAAATCGCCGTCGTGGTAGACCGCGGCGAAGGTGGTGTGACGATCTGATCTTGTTTGCCGGGCGATCATGGCCAGATATCGCACAAGATAGAGAGGTTTGGAAGGAGAAAGTGGAGGCCTTTGCCCAGCAGTGGGACACAATATGAGGCTTATAAAAAAAAAAAAAAAAAAAACAAAAAAAACTGTAATTAAGTATAGTTAATCCCAGAATTGAATAGGTGATTGTCGATTATATTTTTGTCTACCAAAAATAATTATGTCTTTTGGCAATAAGATAATTAATAATTTAATAGGTATGAAATCCGACCTTCTCTACCAACTAAAACAAAAGAAAAACTGTGTCCTAGATCCTGTATCGATTAATTTCTCACCTGGCCCCGCCACACTAACGCTCAGGGTGCGCTGGCCGCTACTCGCCCGTTGCCACCCATTCGAGCAGCCGTCACTCTGTTCCGTTAACAAAACATAACCGGACGACTACCACATTCACAACAAAAACAACCAAGGACTCTAATGAAACATTATTTAAAATTTTAAAACCTCCTCAAGCCTTATGCAAAGTGCTTGCCTTATGCAAAAAATTAAAAAAAAAATGTGAATGTTTTACAATCTGTCGTCGCGAACCTTTTTGTAATTTAAACATCGAATGTTTTTACCCGGAAGTTACGTACGCTGAGGCGAGCTCGCGAATTTTAACTCTGAATTTGAATTTATTCGAACAGGATTTTAGTGCTTGTGATTGGTGTTTTTTTTTTGTTTTTTTGAATTAAAATGGCGACGGAGGAAGCCATGCCAGCGAATGCAACGGTAAGATTGTTTATTTGTATTTTCTTATATGTATGGCTGTACAATAAAAAAGGTGATATTATACTCACTCATGAATATATTTTATAAAGGATAATTTTCTTAAAATAATTTTGTATGAATTTGATGATGTTACCTGTTGATTTAAATACTGAATATTTTAAATAAATATTTATATGTTGTTTCCTACATTTTCCGTAAGTGGATAGGCAGTAGAATAGAGTCATGAGTTTAGTAGTTAGACTTTGAAGTAATAAGGGAAAAATTAAATATAATAAGTAATGACTTTAGAACGTAAAAACTTAATAAAAGCTCCCGTTTATATCGTCTCTAGATAATTGTTGTTTTGTAGCCAGATAATATGTCGTTGTAGACATAATTTTAACGAAAGTACAGTAGATTATCTGGGAAGTATTTTTTTATTAAAGTTAGCTTCACAAATTCAACTAAAGCCTAACTAAATCCTGAAAAGATTTCACAAGAAAACAAAGAAAAATCTATTGCAATTTCTTTAGATTCTCCGAACTTTGACTCACACAATCGCACATAATCATAAGCACACTAAAATAACAATTCTAGCCATAACTGCCATAATTACGTGTGACTAACTTATTACTTTTACCTACCAAGCTGAATCATTTTACAGGTTATATTATAACTTGTAAGTATAAGTACCCGTCCATTCGATTGTCGTGACTGAGCTTACTTAGTCACGCAGTTGGCTGACTCGTTAACCGTTATCTCGAAGAATATCTAACGATTTTCTAAGCCTAGGTTAAACTTTTAAAAATCATTAGTAGTTGCGAAGAGCGGAGTCAAGGTTTTGTGATGATTTCGGTTGTATTGGATTATTGTGTAAGTGGTTTTAAAGCGTTTCATCATCAGCATATAATATTCCCACTGCTGGGACACAGGCCTCCTCTCAATGAGAGGGAGCGGGCTTTAATCCACCACGCGGCCCCAGTGCGGGTTGCTAGATGTGACATGTGTTCGAATTTTTAGTTCTAAGATATGCCGGTTTCCTCACGATGTTTTCTTTATCCCGTGTATGTAGACGAGGCTATTATCAAGTGAAGTTTAGTTTTAATTCAAATCGATATATACCACTACCCTCTAAACAAATTACAAGGGAATACAATAGTGTAAACTAAGTGTCTATTCAAACTTCCAGTATTTAGAAAAATATTTCTGTTTTGTGAGTTGATAAACATTCGAGTATTTAAAAAAAAAATACTCCTTTAAAACAAGAGATCCTCTTGTCATTCACAATAAGTAACACGGAGTAACAAGGAGTATCTATCTATTAGCGGTCTCCCAAAAAGAAGACACTGTGGAGTGTGAGTGGATGAAGGAATGAATACTAACCGGCTTATAATTTACATATTTTGGTCATTAACGAACGACGCCAGCACAAGCGTGTGGATGAACGCCCAAAATCCGCATGTAATATAGTTAATTCATTGTTGATCAACGATAAAGCTACATAAATAAATAAAATAATGCTTTCAGTATTCCTATCAATGTATGATTGACCAAACATTTCTGTCTAAAACTTTCTGACTGGTTTTGTCAGTACATCCCTAGTTTAAGTGATCATCCGCCTACTCCCAATCAATCAACCACGTGGCGGCATGAATCGTCAGTTCATGAATGAACATAGACAGTGGTATCAGTTGATTGGAAGTGGGTGGGTCTGTGGGGCGCGCGGCAGTCCGCGAGCGGGCCGGACCGAGGGATGTCGCGTCGCCCGCACCCCCGGCCGCGCCTACTGACGCGTCCCTGTCGCCAGGCCGCTCCGGAGCCCGCACCGGCGCCCGACCCGCCGCCGCAGCAGCCTCCAGAGCCCCACTCCGACGACGAGCGAGAACCCGGTGACTGGCGCCCCTCCCGCCCCGGAACCCCGCCACAGCGCAACGAAGACGTCTCCGAAGGCTCCGAAGCAACTGTTAGACCCACCAGAGCAGAACCAGCAAGCCGATACGCTAACCTCAACTACTGGAAGGCTAGAAGAGTCACGTTCTACAGAAATGGGGATCCTTTCCATCCCGGGGTTGAGTTTCGCTTTAAGCCGGGTCGAGACCTGGCGTCGATGGATGCGCTCCTCGACAGGCTGTCGGAGAGGCTGGAGCTGCCTCGAGGAGCAAGGTTCATTTTTGGCATGGACGGTGACAGGAAGTACAGGCTTGAGGAGCTGGAAGATGGAGCATCATACGTCGTATCTTCATATAAGACTTTTAAGGTAAGATGCAATCTATCAATTCCTAATCACCCGATTGTCTTCTTCATTCCCAAAACTTACAACTTGATACAGTAGGTATACTATGATAGGTACAAACGTTTCCATAGCCTATTGATAAGTTCATCTAATGAAACCTTAGGGTTCTTGAAACTTCAAACTAAAGTGCGTTTGTTCAAGCCACAGGCTTAAGCTCTTAATTAACGTAGGTATATAATTATTCAAGCGTAATCGTTGAATCGCTCGTAACGCGTAAGGGCCGAATTCTTAGTTATTTGTGCTATGTTTTAAGAATATTCAGGTTGAGATTTGGTTGTAATAAATAACATAGAACTTTCGGTGGCCTCGAAATGGAAGATACTATGGTCTACCTTCACAAGTTCATGTCAAAATTCTCCATCTTTAAAAGATGACATTTTTAGTATGTATTTATGTTTTTTTTCTCACTTTCGAGATGTATAATTAAGATTACTCTTGTCTGACTCTAACCAACTTTCATTAATTACCCTAACACTGAAATTATGCCGCTAAATAAGTAAGGAGTCTAGACGAGCAAACCCCGCAATATACAATTAACACCTGCCCCACTTTTTAAACGCGAAAAATATTCAATTACTACCATTCATTTATAAAACAATTGCGGGTTTCGTGAACGCCAAAATGTCGTGGGAGACCAACCTTGCAGATGTAGGTCACAGGATAAGAAACCACGCACCATCTACCTCTTATTTGCATTTTGATTATATACAACTTTGTTTTGTAACGTCGTCGATAACATTAATTGCAAATAAATTATGTTTGGGAAACAAAAAGGGCTTAAATACTGTTTTACGGAAATTGGTAGCAAATACAAAGGGTTTTCAGAAGTAGTAAGTTTTGATTTGCGTGTTTGCTAATTTCTTTTGCAATTGAATTTTATTTGGGGATATGGGATATTGTTTTTAAAATGTAATCATCGTTATGTAAATACGTGCTGTTAACAAACCTAGATTTAGTACAGCAGTCCTAGCCTTATTTACTTCCGACAATTATCTTGAGATACACGTAGGTACGTGTACCCCGCTCGCTCGTTTAGCTTGTGGTTTAATAATAACCGCCGCACAGGTCGATCTTTAAGTTTAAGACGTGCTTGCCGAGATTGGTCCGTGGATGGGTGACCATAATTACATACCGAGTTTCCTCCGTGCCTCGGAAAGCACGTTAGGAATTTGGTCCAAGCTGTCATTTGTAGATCTTTGACATTCGTTACGAGTAGTCAGACGCCAAAAGTCTGACATCCAGACTTACCAAGGGGTATCGTATTGACCAGTTACTGAGTTGTGGAGGTCAGATAGGCAGTCGCTCGATGTAAAATACTGGTACTCAGCTGCGTCCGGTTAGACTGGAAGCCGATCTCAAGATAGTTTGGGAAAGGCAAGACGACAAAGATTTAACTTCGTCGATTCTACGAGTTGTCGGTCATCAATCTTTACCATGTTTCGACTTACATGAAACAATCAAACAATTTGCATAACACACTTAAAATTGTCCTGAAATCAGACCCAAAAATCGATCTTTAAAACAAGACCAAAGCTTAAATTACATAATCACTCAATTATCGACACCGTACGTAAACTTTAAAACCGACGACATTTTCCATCATGGCCGCCGCCGTGTCAAATGCCTACGACCGCTGCCGACAACGACATCTACAGGGCAATGCACCACCTTGCACTTAGTATGCACCAAGGCAACGCGTGGATTACCTACCATTAGCATTCGAGACTGGCTGTTGACGGCACTGGACGTCTTATCTCGACGACCGACGTAAAGTAAGACGTTTCTAGTGTTTATGTTTGGTTTGTAGTTGGGATTAGGGATAGTTGGACAGTGCGTTTTATGACGTAGCTGCTCTGTATCTTTATTTTTCTTTGTTTGATTACGTAGAGAGAGGCCTAGCATAGTTTTGTTTCTGTCAACGTTTGAAAATGACACAGACACAAAGACTCACATATATTTTTTTTAATTTTTTAACAATTGAACATCGTATCCTAACGAACTTTACAAAGTGTTTTTCTGTCAGCGATAATGTCGGAAAAGCTAACAATGTGTTGGATAAAAGTTCTTTGATTACGAAGAAATTGAAAGTGATTGACACTTTTATGTTATGACGACTTGAAATATTCTTCTCATCGTTTACACAGAGCCTTTTAAAACTTGTTTCAATCTCTTGCCAACAAGTTGACCTCAATCCTACTGCACCGACCTCAATTGATTTTCTTGTTTGTCTCAAAACAGCGCAACAAAGAGAAATACTTATTTGACCGTCCGAACCATAACAGTTTCGTTAAAATTTCAGTACACAAGGGTCAATATTAGCATATACACATAACGTTATGCTCCGAACACGTACGCTGGCGATATGACTTGCGACAAAAGTTGCGTCAAACGACACGCGCGTGTTTCACTTGTTTCCTGCACGTGAATCCCGTCGCTCGTAGCATGCTCTTAATCCGATTCACATTGATCAAGCGTTTAGCGAAGTTGATAAGTACAATAGGTAAAGACAGTGGTGTAAACTGATCGGACAGTAGCAAAGGAATAGTCACCGTCTAGGTTTTCGTCACTTGCCACTGTACTTGTAGTCGCTACTCGCCACTATCCTTCACCATCTGCCTATCCTTTTCCAAACTATGTTTGGGAAAACAATCTGATGCAGCGGAATACCAGTGTTTTACATGGAACGATTTCCTATCTGACCTCCACCACCCAGTTGGTACTGGGTAATAAGATACCCCTTGGTAAGACTTGTCAGACTTTCGGGCCACTGACTACCTGTAGCGACTGACAAAGATCAAAAAATGACAGCCGGGACCAACGGCTTAACGTGCTATCCGGGACACGGAGGAAACTCGGTATGTAATGGGTGGTCACCCATCCACGGACCAACCTAGGCAAGTACGGCTTAACCTGCAGAACCACCCGAGCAGCTGTTATTATTTACCCACGAGCTCCTCACTCGCCACTGTCCTTGACCAACGTAAATCGGGCCTAAGCAATTTTTCATTTGTTTTGTAAGCAGTCGCGGTGTTACAGCGGACCACGAACTAATGTCGCTCGAACTTGTAGTTCGTGGCCAAGCCGTTACAGCATTAGCCTCGCATACCTGTCTAATTCGAAGGACGTTCGCAATAGACCACCGAGCTCTATGCTACTTAACATTCAGTGCGTCCACGACGCTCATGTGGAGCGTCGTGAATCAGTCTTCCTTTCATATCATATGGCTGGATTTACATATTGACCTGGAAAATCAAAGTTATGTTAGATAGGCGGTGTTATGCTAAGGACAAGTCGTTGTATCGTAAATTGTATAGGCTGTACATAAGCTACAAGGTCTGTAGGTTCTGACGTTCAATGTAAGTTAAAAGTTTATCTAGTTTCCAACGAACGTCCGAGGATTTTTGGAGATCGTTTTGATCACAGCAGATTGTTTGAGCTTAGTAGGTGGTCACGTTTCGGTATGAGGAGCATTCTTTAGGTCGTTCTTCTTTTTTACGTGACGATGACTCTCAAATGGTATTAGAGCAAAATGTAACCTCCTGCACAGCTCCTCCTGAAAGGTGCAAGTGGTTGTGCTGGATAGGCAGGATAGGAGGCGGAGCATATCCCGCAAAAGGGCTCCACACACGCAATGAGGTCGTTAATGATGAAATTAAATAGGCACTTAGGACACTCCAGAAGCACTGCACGCACACTTGGCGTTTTTCGGTCATTTATCCCCAACTTAATCAGATGTGTTTACTGTGTGTTAGTAGGACGTTAGGACAGACAGCAGTTTCATTTCAAACTAAATTATGCATTGACCATGCTAAGTCCACAATCCTTTGTATGTCAAACAGGACAATGGTCACAATTTCAAATTCGTCACGATACCTTGACCTCAAAATTGCTTCGGCAAGTCTATACGAAAACCCTGCGTGAGAATTTCCATCTTATGATTACAATAATTTCAGCAAGGAAATGAATACGCCATATCGCGTAACTCAATTATTGGCATTAAATAAAATACAATTTATGTTTTATTTCGTCATAAAAAGGCGTAAACTGTTATTAAGATTAGCTTGAAGGACATAATGAAAAATCTAAAGGCATTATAAAAGTAATTCGTCTTAGTGGCCCAGTTTTAATATTTTCCGCGTCGTTAATTTACGTTGTAATAAGTATTATTACTTAAACAAGGTAAATTTAATGCATACTTCTTTTTGAAAAATGATTCCTTATGTTTTTTTCTACGTGATTATTGTATTTTTAACTTACATTGCGAAGTTGAAAACGAGTTGAAAGAGAGTGACAAGCTGTCTTTTAACTGCTTCTTTTACATCTTTGCATATAGACAGTGGTCAAGCAGTATCGCGTGATACTGCTTGTCCACTTGTCTTGTCTTCTTGCCGAAATTATATTACAAATGACGAATTCGCGAGGCCAATGGCTCTCTTTGTAAATACGCCATTCAGTTGACAATATTTAATTTAATAACTTAAATTATCTATTTCAAGTAGTGATCTAACATTAGCATAAGCATAGCATAATCAGCCTATAATGTTTCCACTGCTGGGACACAGGCCTCCTCTCTATGAGAGGGAGTGGGCTGTAATCCACCACGCGGGCCCAGTGCTGGTTCGTAGACGTCTCATGTCTTCGATTGTTCTAGGACATACCGGTTTCCTCACGATATTTTCCTTCAACGCGAAATCAGCGGTGATGAAGTAAATTACACAAACTAATGCGCCTGGCTGGGTTCGAACCCACGCCTTACTGCTCGTAAGTCGGGGCTGCCACCACTGGGCCACCGCTGATCTACTGGACCACCGCTATACTACTAGGCCACCGCTGCTCTTGAACATATCTATAACGTGCTTAAAATATCGGAGTAATAAAAAGCTCATAAATCCGTTGCACACAAAGCACACATTAAATTCAACCTTCATTCGGGTCATTTTCGCGCATATTTCTCATGTCACCCAACGAACCCTAAAAAAACAAACTATCATCAACACTATCGATAACGAGTGAATAAATGAATAATAAGTGAATAGAATAATAGTCGGTCACCGTTCCCCGTATATAATGTATGTAAGAAAAACTGTACCCTTGTATATGTGATCACGCGATTAAAAACCACTTCTTTGTATTTCTTACGATGACTATCGCAAAACGTGGCGTAAATAATTCAATTTATAATACTTTACTAGCCAGTGTTGTGTAAGCTTGATTTATAGAGGTTTTATTAAGATTTGTCGTTGATTTGAGCATTGATTACGCGAGATTATGGTCACTGATTTACTGGCAGACGAGGTCGCGAATGGCGAAAGTATATGTAGATTTTTTGGCAGGGTTACGATAATTTAGATTTGGTTTGGATAACCTAATTTTACTAATGGTTTAGAAGTGGCAAGATTTTTTGAAGCTGTGAGTAATAAAAAGTAAATATTATATACTATTATTTCACAAACGATCTAATCTAAGAAATTAAACGGCGCGTAGCTTGCGTAGCATACTTCGTAGCAGTTCGTAGCACTTGCGTAGCACCTTTCTATAAACTCACAGAAGCTTTTATAACATATTCTTCAATATTTAATGATACAGTATAATCATAAAGAATCGTATTATTTATAAACTAAAATGCGAGAGATAGATATTTACTTGAAGATGTAAAAAAATCCATTATCCATAATGAAATTAAAACCGATGATAAGAAGAAATCTAATAACGTGAAGTGTTTCAAGAACAATGTTTCATACAGCTAATACAATACTGCGGAGCCCTAACGACTTGGGCGCGGTTCGTACAGTCACGATGTAAATTACTGTAACTCGGACTTGTACGAGAAATGCATTATTTTATATTAATATTTATAAGGCAAATTAAGTGTAAGAGTCTTAGGAAAATGAAGCTGTTGCACTGTTTTATTATGAAGTTATTATTTAAAATGGTTAATTACTATTTTTGGAAATCGCTTCACATAGTCTCCAGCCGTTATCCCAATTTATTTGGGGTTGGCGCAGCATGTATTTTTCTTTCACCCTTTCCTATTGCTCGACAATTATCAGTAATCACCCCCTTTTCAGCCAAATTATCTTTCATACAGTCTGTCCATAGTTTGTTAAGTTTTCCCCTACTTGAGTACTCGAATATCTCTTATAAGACTAAGATTAGTTTCGATTACTTCAGTTGCGACAAGTTGTTGTAGCAGCGTCGTAGCCGGCTACGCTCGTAACCGATCTGCTACGAGCTACGCTTTAGTTCTACGGTCCCATTACAAATGTTATATTGAGCCAAATTAATTAAAGTATTTATAAATAAAATAAAAGCTAAAGTTACTCTGTAGGTCTGTCTGCTACCTTTTGTCACAATTTGGATGAAATTTGGCACATGAATAGACAGACAATGATCTTGTTTAAAGCAAGTTTTTTTTTATTCCGTAATGCGTTCCCCCACTATAATTTTCAATCTTAACGCGGCCGAAACCGCGGGCCAAAAATAGGTCTTATTAAATTCTTTTTCGACCCACCTGTACTTTCAACAGGAAATGTCTAAATTGCACTTTTGTTCCGCTGTACGTCGTTCGTGATTTCAGTGTAGCGTATCGAAACATTGTAAAACTAAGCTATTGAGTGCTGAACTGCTGTCCAAATCGGGGATGTGGGTCAGTGTGTTGCCACCTTATACCTTAACGTAACGTAAATTTGTGCGTTTACAGTTTGCGTTTAAGTTACGTTGTAGTTAGGGATATTATGTGCTTTGTCATTGTTTTCGTAATTTTTTCGTTGACATTTTGATTAATTAAACACGTGTGTGAAAGTATGAGTAATTTAAATTTTGGCGTTTCTGTTTTGTTTTTAAAGATAGTGTAGTGGTTAAAAAGACTAAACTTTTAAAAGTAGGTTATGTTTTGACTAAAATGCCACTTAAACGTAATAGTAATAAGTATGGTTTTAATTTTCTCACATGTCAATTAAAGCGCACTTGCATGTTTCAAACAATAAATTATTTAAAGAAATGAAAGTCCATAAAAATATTTGCATAATTCTCATAAAAACAACATTTTCTTCCCGAGCATGCAAAGGGTTCAACAATAGAAACTATTAAAAAAAAAAACATAATCCGACTTTGACACACTTTGCGAAACTTTCATTTTGCTTCATGTTATTTAATTACAATTTGCCTTCCAAGAATTATTACGTAAAATGACCAAAAAAATTGGATCAAGGTTGGCTAGTGAAGTGGCCCTTCTTGTTTACGTTACCTTTAATGAGTGAGCCGAAATTCTTATCGGTTGCGTGCTTCGGTCGCCTGATCGGCCACCAGTGGGCATAACAGCTCATAATTGCTTCACGTGAAACATAAAAGAGCTTAAACCGACGTCTGGCCTGATGCATATCTACCTGTACTTTAGTTACATTGCGTGGATTCTACTGAGAGTGACCTTGGCCCCCCTCCCGCCCTCCTCTAACCCTATACCGACAAATAAAATTTCGAATAGTCTGCTACATCCAACCGTCGTAATCGTACCTCCAGCATTCGGTGTTATATACAACCCTATTACGTTCGTGTAGGGTATCATCTCGCGTGTTCTTCGCGTGTCTTAAGCCGTTCCGTTTTTGCCGATGGGCTTTTGTTTTGTTGGTGCTGCAAATTAGTTAGTCAGCTGTTGCGAGTTGGCCTAGTACCATATATGGTGGCTGAGAATATAGACGTGTTTTTTCTGGTGATTCTGGACTGTAATACGAGAATTCTTGAATTACTGAGGACGTCCTTTCGGTTATCTGCAAATATTTTGAGTGCATCGTAAGTGAAGTGGCCTAAATATAACACTTCATGTTTTTAAGTTTATCGGAGTAAAATCGATTAATTTATGACCTAGTTTGTATCTGTTTTGCGCATCTTTAATAACCTTTTAGGTATGTAAATAAAGTTTACTAGCTGTGCAATTACATGCAGATGATAGAAAACTACTTAATTAAATGTTCACTTCACACATTATTATCAATTTAAAATAATGAAAACCCTGAAAACACAGACTCATCAGTGAAACTAAATTGACACACATTGTAAATACAGTTATTCTTATTCTTAAATCGCTCCCAGTTTCTGAAAGCCAATTGAAATTACTCTGTCGTGAAATATCAGGAGCCATGATTTGATTCACTGTTCTCTTCCAGTAAATCACAGCAGTCAACATGAGTTTAACAGCGTATTAGCAGGTTAAAACCAGTTGTAACCTAATCTAATCACAATAAATACAAACAAATGCTTCCATTGCCTGTTATAATGTGTTAACCGCATAACAGGAACTACAGACCTATATATGGCCAAATAAAAAACAACTCTCGCATTAAGTCATACAAAACCTTTACGGCAGCACAATAAACTTCTATGTAATCATAAAATAAATACAATAATGCTGCTTATAGCAGGGGGTTATTAAGTATTGAGATCACGCTACGGTAACATAATCGCTTTAAAACCTTTTTTTATGGCTGTATAAAGGCGCAAGGAGTCGCGTGGTCGAGATTCAATCTCTGCTGACAGACCAAGAATGACGTGAACACCTTTGCCCCATTAAAAAAAAGTGCATTATTTTTTATTAGCGTGACCACTGCGTTTAATAGGTCATGCATTTGCATTTGAAGGGCCTCAGAAAATGCCGTGGTGAAGTTGAATATTATTTAAAAAAAAATAAGTTGTGGAATAACAGTGCAAATTCTGTTTGTTTTCAATTCTGTGATGGTTCAGGTAAAACGTTTCAATTATTATAAAAACTCTGGAGAAGTAGACAACCTTCATTTCTATGTAAATTAATGCAGACATGCACTTTATTGCGACAGACTAGGTTTCACTCAGACAGTGTTCATACATAGGTAATCTTGCTCATATAGTTTTTGTCACTGTATGTACCAGTCCTCCTGGACAAATTTCGGTTACTTTTTTTTATGCTGTTCGAGAAACTTACAGCTAATAAAAACAACTTTCCTAAACGATAGGGATTTGAAGGCCATTTACAAGTTTCCATTGTTAAACGCAGCAACAAAAAAGACAACAAAAGAAAAAGGTAGGTACAAAATACCTATTAAAACATAAGTTACGAGACAATAAACTAAAAATACAAAATAATAATAAAAAAAAACTAAAAACTGCATTCAGACAAACAAATCACTTACTCTTAAAAAAGCTTTTTACTAATAAATGTTTGAGCCGAGAAACACGGGTGTTGAAAAAAACGACGGCCAATCTCAGCAGAGACTAAACCATCGATATATATAATATTTTAGTGTTTAAATTTGCGGTGTTGTGGTTCACCACACGCTACTAATACTTTACTGAACACTCTTTTTAATAACTGGTCATTTTCAGCCCAAAAGCTCCCCACAAAGAATAACTTCAAACGTGCAATTCCCATATCTAGTTTAATGTAAGTATATGCAAATGTCTGATCGTAGCGACCGGACAGACGTCACCCCTTAACTTACAGCTATCACTGCATGCAAAACGACGGGCTGACACGAAGACACACGCGTTACTAGCTGTAGGTACTTGAACTTGACTCGAGGTGTTGAACGCAAGTGACATTTACGATCACAGTCTTTGAGACGTCCCGTCCGTATCTTGCCCTTACCCCGATTTATTTGGGGATCGTTGAATATTTTGTTCTTCCAAACATCTTTATTAGTTGTCTTTACAGTAGTCTCTCACAAACTTGACTCAAAATGTTAATCGAAGTGCTTATAAAATGAAAGTCTTTGATTAAAAACACTCCACCTCGCCACCTGCACCGCCACACTCACATGGACGAATGCAACGTTTCATCAAATCATCATCCTCCTGACTTATTTAGGTAATAGGATACCTTCGCGAAAAAACGAAATCGAAGACTAGTGTCATCTGTGACGGCACTAGTCTTTGCGCAGCATGTCTTTTTCTTCCATATATCTCGATTATCCATCTTCTCAATCAAAACTGACACTGCCACTTGCAGGATATCTTCCGTGATTTTCAACTATTGCGAGCTCCCACTATTTCGACGCTTTTGCCATCTTCCCAATATATTCATCAGTATACCATCTTCTCAATATTCATAAACCCTCTATAAACCAAACAATTTCTGAATGAATGAATCGAAGCTAAAATTAAGAACATGAAATCTTTTATTAGGCCAATTAGCTCGTAAAAATTCCTCAACTAACCTATGACGTCATAAGTTTCGCGAGTGAGTTTTGGAACGTTGGGTAGTTGAGTTCTCCTGGGTATAACAACAGCTACGAAGGTGTGGCGACCAAGCCGTTACCGGTGGCTGCAGGCTGCTGACAGCTCAATGCTGGACAGCGAGGAGGAGTCGCCGTTCGTCGTTGTCTCCTTACCTGTGTACTCCACTGAGCCTTTCGTGAGTTGCTGTTTTTAGTTTGAGTTTTTACTGATCTGGATGTAGATATTGGAGCATTTGAAGGCAGGTGGAGTTCTCTAGCTTCTGCCGCAAACCATGGGAAAAGTGCGACAATTTATGTAGGTATATCTGTGTATGTAGTCTCTGGTACAGGCGTTTGGAAATCGTCGTGCGATATGCTGCAAGAATACAGCCGAAAAAAGGTAATAAAGTTGAATTTTGAGTAAGTGTGAAATCATAAATAATCGCAGCATAGATAGAGACCATGTTGGAACGTTATTGCAATTTTATTTTAAGTATACGCACCTTTTTTCGAAAATGGTTTTATTGAAGATCACATTATGTTAGAGAAAAAAATTGGTCTTGTTAACGCACAATTTTATAACAAAGTCTTGATTACACTTACTACCTAGCCCATCGGAGCTCACTAGCGTGCAGGTATACCCGTACGGCATTATTATGTACTTTACATAAATACATGCTCGTAATAACTGCAGCCATTACTATTTTACTTAATAACAGCACAGGTCAACATAGTTCACAGTAAAAATCGGTCTTAACACCTAACTGCAGGCCATTTGTCCTTTTGTTGTTGGAAAAATCCATGAATAATTTTCCAAGATCATTACTAAGGACTTACAAAATCCATTTACAAGGAAATGGAATAGCTAATGTTCTCTTATCAATTACATAAGCCAATGTTTTCTTTGCGTATTCAAATGAATTGCGTGATTCGGCCCCGGTTGTCGAAACGCCCCGTCAAAAAGTGAGGTTATGTCAGAAATGCCTTAATGAATGCGTAGTTTTTAAATAATTTCTAGTGTTTGTTGTTGCTAATGGTAGTTATTAAGTTCAGGGTAGAAGTAATGGGTACTAGGGCTTTTTTGAGAAAGGTTTAGCAAGGTTTTTGTAAGACCTTAACATTCTAATAGGGTTCAGTCCCAACTTTTAAGCTGAAATATTTGCATATGCTTTCAAAACTTACTATAAAATTAGCTTATAGTGAAAAGAACATAATGAGGTACCCATTTTTAACCCCCGACCAAAAAAGAGGGGTGTTATAAGTTTTTAACCCCCGACCAAAAAAGAGGGGTGTTATAAGTTTGACGTGTGTATCTGTGTATCTGTGTGTCTGCGTATCTGTGTATCTGTGTATCTGTGTGTCTGTCTGTGGCATCGTAGCTCCTAAACGGATGAACCGATTTTGATAAAATTGGTTTCGTTTGAAAGGTGTTTTAATCGAGAGTGTTCTTAGCTATGTTTCGAGAAAATCTGCCCGTTTGAAGGTGATCACCACTTTTCTAGTTGATGGAAAATAAACAACTTTCCCAGGTCTGGTCGATTCGAAATTTAAACTCTTGTTACTTGTCACTATGGGCATCGCTGGGGGGGCTGCACCCCCCGCTCCCCCCTAAAAGCTCGGGTTTTTTTAAATTGATAAGTTATCTTGTTTTCTTTAAGTTTAAAAAGCATGAAATAAAAATTAAATTAAAAATTTAAAAAACCCCCGCCACGAAAAACCTCTAAAAAACCTAAAATAAAATAAGTAGACCGCTTAGTACAAGCACAAAACAAAGCGGACCCCCGACGCTAAGACGCTTGGATTATTTTATTTTAGGTTTTTTAGAGGTTTTTCGTGTCGGGGGTTTTTGTATTAAACTGTCTATTATTGCCATTGATTTAATATTATTGGAAATCAATCACCTCAAGAAGATCCGGTTCCTAAACATTTAGAACACAAGCACACAAAAAAATTAATTTATTAAGAATTTCAACACCCGACAAAATGTTCGCGAGCCTTTTCTAATTCAACTTCCTTATGGACACGAAATACAATTTACCTCGTAAACGACAAAATGACTAACATTTTCAGACATATTAATTTCAAACGCCGCAGTCCACTAGTTATGCAGCAATTTGAGACGTGACCTCGACGAAGCGTGGCCACACGTGGTGGCCGATAGATGTGTACAGACCAAGTTATAAAGACCCCCGAACCATCACTAAAGACCCTAAGATTCGCGTGAATGCAGAACTTTCGCGAGGGGGCGGGGAGGTCAATCTCTGCGGCTAGTACTTTATTCTAATTGCACGCACAGACTTGCGATAAGGCTGTCCTTGGAAGACGGTCAGTACCACAGGCCAAGGACTTCGGAATAATTTTGATGAAGCAGAGCTTTTGTTTACACGGTCAGTGGTCGGTCGGACGTTGGTGGTGCTTGTCCTCGGCGGTAGCTCTGACAAAGACAAAATATCGCGGCTAAAGATTCGGTATTGCGCCAACAGCGACGAAGATTTCAGGGTTTCTATTATGGTGAGCTCTGGTTTTTGTTAACTTTTTCTTTTGTCATTTTCGTTATTTTGGAAAGCTTCGTAATAAATGAATATAGTGATTAAATAACCATATTTAGATTGGATTCTAACTGGGTTCTGGAGGTCAGATAGGCAGTAAGTTCTTGTTACATACTGATTTGCAGCTTTATCTGGTAACATCGTTGGTGAAAGGCTAGGTAGGTGATGATGATTTCGATTGGATTCAACATGATGTTAGAAGAATTTAGATGGACTTGGCAAACATCCAAATTATTTAACTGTGCAATTAATTATCACGCTGTAAAGTTATCAATTGTAGGTAGGTAGGGGACGGTACCTACCATCATTTAAATCATAGACATCTGAATATGACTCAAATTGATTTATTTTGTGATCATAAGAGAAAAATAGGTGGTAAAATATATAACATTCAGAAACTATCTATGTTGCGCCGTTAAGCATACAAAAATGTTTCCTTATGTAACTACATGAAATTAAATTTAGGTACATCAAGAAAATAAATAATCTCAATGATGATTATTATGTTATGAGTAAGTACTGGTTACCGATATCTTACGTTTGAACAGAAATTTGTAATAGGTATCTGTACCCCAACCAAACAAAGCAGTTTCGAAGTTTTAAAATATTTTAATATCTTCTTTTTTATACTGTAATTTGACCGCAATTCGGCTCATGTGAAGCGATGATGCGGCCTAGGTTGAAGCACGCTTGCCTAAAAACAACCAATTCACTCAAACTTTGAATAGATCCAGATCATAATGATAGAGGGAACAGAGAAGCCGGCCATTGATTTAACAGACTGGCGGTTCGCACAATAAATTTGGAAGCATAGCGCCTTGTTCAGGTCGGTGGAACTTCAACTGCATAACGGTGACGCCTCGCCGTTTCTCTGCTCGTTCGATGATAGAAATTTGGGGATGAGGGAATTATATTGCTCTGCTGATACATGTCCAGCTTTGATTTCAAAATAAAATATTCTTAAAAACACCATTATTACCATAAGACTCGCTTTAAAATAAATAGGTTAAAAGCTGTATTCGCGGGAAACTAAAAAATAACGGTCAGCGATGGTAGTGGAAGCGAGGAAATTCACCAAAGAACCATAAAATTCTGAATAAATACACTTTCCTCGTTACATTCCACATACGTCGGCCATTGAAAAAACGTTAAAATGTTACCGCTGGTATAAACCTGCATTACCATGCATTATGTTTTATCGCAGCAGTCAAATAATTCATTGGTTTTCATATTTCATTGTTTTACACAAGTTTTTGTTTAGTTTTCATAATATTTTTTGATTTATAAATCTTTGTATTTTACATTAAACTGAGTTTTTTTAACTACGAATTGGCATAACATTTTAAAATGATAGCGCTCGAAGTCGCAGACTAGACACGAATTTAATTTAAATTCACATTTCAAGATCCACCAACGATAAAGTCATATTCGTCTAAAAATCATATCTAATGCAGGTTCTTATCGTATGTAAGTCAGTGAAAATTTACTGAAATTTGCAGTTAGTTAGCACATTCATCAAACAACGTATTCGTGTCAGGGGCACAAAGCTCCATAGTTTTAGGTCGGGCCGCTTATATGCCGAAATAACTGAAAACATTTACTTCTCATGACGTCATTCGAAAGCCTAATAAAAGCAATTGAAGCCTAAATTCGGAGGAATGTTGTACCTTTCGACCAGTTGAAAGAAACACCGACTCTCATTGACCTAAAAATAACTTTAATATTTCTTCGGTATCGAGTTCGGCAACGGTATGTTAGGTATGTCGAACCGTAAACTTAATAGCTTTTAATGAGTCATTCATTTAACTTTAATAATTCTATTAATAATCGTAACTTATAAAAAGTTTTAATAACCCAGCAACCGATATTTCCTGTCTTTTGTCTTTAAAAAACTTCTTTTTCACAACAGAAAAATTCTTACCTTGCGGTCGCGTCGGTACCAAGTGAAAAGAAACAAATGAATAAGGTAACTAATGAAGCTGAAGCATGTGTCTCATTAGGCTGTAGGCAAGTCATATAAACTTTGGCACGTGTGTTTTATTCTAGGAAAAACACCGATTCTATGACATCTTACTTCTTCTCCATAAAAAGTTGCACTAGTCATTTAGGCACTGGCTATGTAACATTCTTCCTTTCTCTGCGTTTTTCTTGTAGCAGCAGGTTCTTCAGCTGTAGAGTAAGTATTCACTATATAAGCCATATTATCTTACTTTCCTGTAGCAATTTGCACTTTCTATAATATTTTGACTAATCTTATTGCCAGACTTTAACTTGCTTGGAATTTAAGGATGTGAGGTAAATGTTACAACGTTTTGAAGGAACCAGTAAGGATTCCTGATGATTTCATCGACGTAAAACTTCGGTATTTTATTTCTGAATTGCCTCTTTTTTTTAAACTGTTCTGAGTCCTAACCATCAAAGACACCGTCAATATCAACCATTAAAATAACATTATTGTTTAACAAACAGGCGGCAAGCTACGGCAAAAAGAACGGCATGTGGTACGGTGGCACAGCGACGGGCACGACCAGTGCTTGGTCGCGAGCTGGCACTCGCAAGCAATCGGTCGCAGAGTCCGATGCGCCTCCCCCCGGCGGTGGCGGCAAACCCGCCAGTGGTCGCGTCATCAGGATCATCAATAATATGGATCATTCTATACAGGTAACTCGTCGAAGAAATTCCACTTAGTCTTTCTGCTAAAAAGTCCTACAAAAGTGGTAATTATATTCAAATCAAACGTCACACATTTTTACCAGTTACTAAGCAGAAAACTGTAATTAAAACTAATGCAAAAGCGTGTATTTTAACCTACAAAGAAAAGCTTCATAGATTGGAAGTGGCGTGAAATCGCATTTAACAGAACCTCAGTTCTGTTAAATGCGATTTCACGCCAAAACGATTTGTAGTAATAATAAGCTTTCAGTGCAAAGGCCTTGGCCAGTAAACACTGGTGATTGCCGAAGCTTTGCGAAAACCGAGGTCAGGTCATAAGTGGCCATATTCGGTATTAGAGAACTATTAGGGCCGTTTGCTAATGTCAGGTTCGGGAAAATTTTTAAAGGGTGTTCTGAAAACTGTAGAGTAGAGGCGTTGTAAGTGTTGTAAAGTTTAAAGTCGTCGAGTTTTTATTGAGTTCCTTGTTTTTCTATTATAATACGGTTTAACCACAGTTCCAAACCATTATTAAGGTAAAGTCCAGCTAAAATATAAAATTACCGTCATCAATTCGCTATAGTAATGTTTAGATTTTTTTTTTAGAGAACTTATAAAAATGTATGCCTCGATTCGAGACCTGACATAAAATCTTGCCGGATTTTATAATAATTTAACCACACATTACCTTTCATTCTTATATTTTTCACAATTAGTTTCCTAAGTGCACCTTTACATAACTTTCATCTATTTGTTTATTGGTAAGTTATTTCGATAACGTTTTCATGAAATTATTTTGTTTGCAGTGTCGTGTTTTATTAAACTTACGTACAACACAGCCGTTTGAGGAGGTGTTGGAAGATTTAGGACAAGTATTGAAGATGAGCGGAGCTAAGAGGATGTACACAATCACTGGGCAAGAGGTAAACATAAAGAATAAGCAAAGGTTTCTAGGACCAGTGGCGTAGCTAGCATATGCCACTGCTACAAGAGTAGGGGATGATCACATTTTTTTTCTTTGTCCGTCGGGTAGTTTATTGAAAAGTATTGGATACGTATTTTTTCTTTTTTCACGTGGTCATAAAATTACGGAGATATATTGAGTTGAAATGGCGCATGACGTCACATGTAGGTAAGTTTTATACCTACTTGTGACGTAGTGAGCCTCCACTCTCCAACTTTAATGAGTTTTAACCAAGTAATTTTTTGATATTTTGATAAAACAAAAAATACGTGTCTAATATTTTTGTATTACCTGTCTGACGGACAAAATAGAATGTCGTTTTCTTTACCCAGTCCGCACCCCTATTGGTGGAAATATCTGCTGTTTATTTTTTAGAGAAACTCGTGGCTAAATAAAAACAGCCACTCGGATCGATTTTCAGGATAAAACGCGCTTACCTAAGTTGGTCCGTGGTTCACCCCCCATTACATATCGAGTTTTGTCTCCGTGCCTCGGTAAACAAGTTAAACCATGCAATTGGTCCCGGATGTCATTTATAGATGTTTGACAGTCGTTAAAGTCAGTGGCCCAAAATTCTGACAACCAGTCTTACCAAAGGATGTCGTGTAACCCAGTGCTAACTATTTTTTTTCCAAGCAGTATATATTTCGCCAAAAATTTGATGTTCTCAAACTCAACGACAACGACCATCATCATCTGCCTAGCCTTTTTCCCAAACTATCTTGGGGTCGGTTTCCAGTCTAGCCGGATGCAGCTGAGTACCAGTATTTTACATGAAGCGACTGCCTATCTGACCTCCACAACCCAGTAACTGGGTAATACGATACCCCTTGGTAAGACTGGATGTCAGACTTTTTGGCTTCTGACTGCTCGTAACGACTGTCAAAGATCTACAAATGACAGCCGGGACCAACGGCTTAACGTGCTTTCCGAGGCACGGAGGAAACTCGGTATGTAATTATGGTCACCCATCCACGGACCAACCTCGGCAAGCACGGCTTAACCTTAACGATCGACCCGTGCGGCTGTCTTTATTTAACCACGAGCTCCTTCAACGACAACGACCACTTTCAACATATTCCATAGTCTACGAAGCTTTGTTTAAGTATTTATTGAATGTATTAAAATTGATCAGTGACTAACGAAGTTCATTTTTAAAGGTGAGGAGTTTCTCTCAACTACGGAACGAGTTCGCTGATGTGGAGACGTTTTACTTGGGCTCACTGATGGTGGTCCCGGCCTTGAGTCCCGGAGTCAGTGCACCGCTACCTATTGAGTCGCCTATCAGAAGGTTTGTAGCCGGTTCCAATGTGTTTGTGGGTCTATCAGTTAGTTATCAGAAGATAGTTGCTTGCCACGGTACAGTTTTATTGTCAAAAAGTGGGTAAAAGCATTCTGAGAGATGAGCTGGTCATGATTTTCAATTCCTTCAGTTTAACTATTACATCATTCTACCAGCTTCTTTGTACATTGCGTAAGATCCCTTATCATCCCTTATTATCGATGCGCAAATTGTTACCAAATATTCAGCAGATGACACTAGCACGGAGCTTAAACATAAACAAAAATGATGTCCCTTACACCCCATATGTCTTACCTTGAAAACAGTTAAATTTCCGTTTAAAATTTTGAGGCCATAAAATAATACCGAACAAACACGAATCATAATATGGTGAGTTGTAGATCTCGATCACGAGGCAACGTGGCGGCGCCTCCGATGGCGGAGGACATGCGCGGGAGACGCGCGAGGAGCAAAAGTCGACCTCGAGTGCTGTATGCGCCGGAAGGAGAGATCGTCCGTAATTCAGGTAAATTAACAACCACTGGAATACATTGCCGGCTTATTTGTTCCTTGATCATTATAATCTGGATCTCTTCAATGTTCGATTGCATCGGTTCCTTCTAGGCAAGCGTGCTCCACATCATCGCTTCACACCAGGCGTGTTGCGGTCAAACGCATTATTTAACAAATAATAAACTGAAGAAAAGTCAATCCACAGCTCCTTCATCTTAAAGAAAAATCAAGAAGATTTTTTATTTTATTGTGTTTCTTTCTTATCATTGCAATATTGAACAATGCCTTCAAAGTAGGTAGCCCGACAATCTTATAGAAAATATACATATTTAAATTGTGATTAATTGCCAGTCGACTGCCTCGTGCACTGGGTGCATGATCATGAAATTAATTGATATTTGCTCAAAAGATGTTTCCCAGACTGAGAGCTCATACTTACGAAGAGTAACACCCATATTCTAATAGCCAAACCAAATCCATTTTTGGATTTAGTCGAACTGTACTGCCATGACAACAGTTGAAAACACCCTCCGAATCGTATTCCTAAAATTTCTTTGGCCGCAATTGGCAGATCTTCGAATAAGGTACCTCCTCCAGCTACCTATCTTTGTCAAACCCATAGGTGCATACTACTTCAATCAATGCTAAAAGATGTCATATATCACTTTAATCAATGTTAGATATGCATATAATTGATAGATTTCCGGCACTTCAAATTTGTCAGAAAAAAAGTAGGCGTTAACATGTCAATTTATAAACAAACAGGGCGGAATGTAGGCGTGGTTAATCCAACTTAAGTTCAGTTCATGACTAAAAATACCAGTGTAATTTTATAATCTGTGAAAATGCACAGATTTGGACAGATCTAAGCGTCTGCTAATTCGGCTTTTATTTGGTGGTTAAATTCGAGGTTTTCGATTGTAAACAAGAAATATTTTAACATCCTCAAATGACTTCTGTACAGACTACACTCTACTAGAAGTTCTCAAAGAGGAGCCGATCCGGGTGACCATCCGAGGTCTTCGCCGCACGTTCTACCCACCCATACACCACGCACCCATCGACAACGCACCACCAGAGAAGAAACTTCAACTCGATTGGGTGTAAGTACCAAAAATCATATTCAACAAATCAATCATTTTGTTTTCAACAGGACTCTGTCACATGCTTTAGCTACTATATGCCGAAATGTGGGTTTCTTTCTTCTTTTTCGTTTGGTGTCAGAGCTTTTATAAGCCTCTGACTTGGCGTTACATGCCGTCGAGAAATATCTCTCAGGCCTGTTGGTTTGGTTTCCTCATGTGTGGATGTGAATGTTGGTATTGAATACTATAACCTATTCTCTATTCAATAGCCACATTCACATTACTCAAGTCTATCTAACCTTCACAGCCCAGTAACTTGGTAGCACGATACCCCTTGGCAAGACTGGTTTGGCTTACCTATCGTGTTATCAAGGGCATCGAAATATCTGCTTACCATACAGAAGCTTCTTAATTTGAATTCCCGCAGTTACGGCTACCGTGGCTCCGACTCCCGTCGAAACCTGTGGGTGCTACCAACAGGAGAGCTCCTGTATTATGTCGCAGCCGTCGCCATCATGTACGACAGAGATGAGGAGTCCCAGCGGCACTACATCGGACACACAGAAGATATTCAGTGGTAAGACGTGAAGCTTGAGTCATCATCGAGCAATGTGATAGATGACGATGTTTAGGAATGAAATTGCGGCATGTTTTCGATGGCAAATTCTTCGGAATATTCGAGTGAAATCCTGTTCATCTGAAAGAAAAAAAATCAGAAGGTATAGAGCGTCATGTCTCTCTCGCTCAGTATTGTGTAATAATATTCTTTCTTAACTCAATGTGCCATGTAAACGTCCTTCAGTTACTTAGCTGTACATATTGGTGAAAGGGTTTCATATACAAGGTGTTGTTTTGTATCCTCGTCAAATTCAAGGAGTCACTATGCTAGGGATTCTCGACCCGAATCAATAATAAAATAGGTAGGTTTTTTTTTTTCTTATTTACGCAAATCGGTAATCGGTCGGCTATAACCGCGCTTTCACACATACAAACAATCTCAAACGTTTACTCGATAATTTCCTATTCCCTAAACCACGTTAAAGGGTTATTCTGATATACTGACAAACTTAAAAAAAAAACTGAAAAAATTAGCGTTCATTAATAATTGACTAGGTACCGTAATTTTAATTGATTATTGATGTCTTTTGTGACAACCTCCTGAATTTTGACGAGGATGTAAAACAACATCTTGTATAGACACAAAAGTTTAATTGGATCCAATTCACGAATTCATACATAATGCCATAAACCACTTTCTCTCTTCCCAGTATGGAGCTGCACCCATCCCGCGAGCTGGTAGCAAGCGGACAGCGCGCAGGACGTGGCAGGCGAGCGCAGGCCCACGTGCGCATCTGGAGCACCGACACGCTGCAAACGCTGCATGTCTTCGGCATGGCAGAGTTCGAGGCCGGAGTGTCCGCTGTCGCCTTCTCTCAGCTCGTGAGTTCCTAGACACAGTCTAACTGCTGCCCGCGACCTTCGTCCGCGTGAAATTATGATAAAAATACTATTTTCACCACTCCCGCACGAAAGAAGTGTCTTTCCTCTACGAAAACAGTGAGGAAAATTGGTTTTTCCTCACTGTTTGAACAGTGAGGAAAGTAATGATCCCGTTCAGAAATTAACTTTGCTTGATTTTTTTATGTTAAGTTTTAAAGATATTTTCAAAAATAAATAATTTTATGCTTAGAATAGAAATATTTATAAGTTAAGATTAATGTTTTTTATAAAATTTATCAAATTATTGTAAGTGTATAAGTTCAGAAACATTAAAAAAGTTTGATAAAATATTGAAATTTAGGATTATAATTTTTGAACGCACTCAAAGAAAGAAGCCTGTGAAAGAAGGACATTAGAAGCAAAAATTCGAAAAAATAATTATTTTGATTTGGTTTGTGACTATTTAATTTATTTACCTATGATGACTGAATACTTTCTTGCTGGGAGTGGTGAAAAGTTTTGTATGCAACATGTGAGCAAGTTCATTTGCTATTCGTTTTTTTGAGTCTTTCGCTTACTCAGGATTGAAATTTATAATCACTCGCTGCGCTCGTGATTCTATTTTTCAATCCTTCGTTACTCAAGACTCAAAATCAAAACTCATAGGAAAAACGAACTTTCCTCACTTGTTGGATAAATAACTATTCCCTATTTGAATTGTGAAGGGATTGAGGGGTGATTGTGATGATTATTATTCAACAGAACGGCGGTAGTTACGTGCTGGCAGTGGACGCCGGCCGCGAGAGCATTCTGTCAGTGTGGCAGTGGCAATGGGGACATCTGCTCGGCAAAGTTGCAGTAAGTTGAATCTTTTCATTTATACACAATATATTTATGTATCAAAATCAATGAAAATAATTATTTCAAGTAGGCCAGTTACAGGCACTTTTGATCTGTCGAAACAGAAATGAACAAATACACACATCAAAAGTGTCTAGGGATCAACATATATTTTTGCAATAACTTTTCTCCTGATTGATATTAATTAAAATTTTCTTTAAGGATTCATCAAATAAAGTGTTTTCGTTTGTCACAGTAACGATAAACCAAGTCACCTTTGCATTAATAAAGAAATTTGCCATTTTCTAATAAAGGGATTTTTGACATTTGAACCACTAACATTAAAGTTCGAAAACAAGACTGAAATAACAGTTTTCTTTAAAATTTTATTGGGTAACTTAAACAATTAATAATCCGTGTTTCTACCGCGAACACTAACAACACAAGAACATCGGTTTGGCATACTCAAAATGAGTTCATCCAAATCACGCTGTGGAATGGCCGCCCATGTTCGTTGCAACAACAAAAAAAGGTCTTCTTGCGACTGGATACCCTCCATATTCGGCAGAGCTCTTCTCTGTAGCATATCCCATGCATGCTCAATCGGGTTCAAGTCTGGCGACTGAGCAGGCCAGGGCAGGACATTGATGTTAGCTGCGGCGAGAGTCTGTCTTACAACTCTTGCGGTGTGCGGTCGTGCATTATCATGCATTAACTGAAATAAGGGACCGATTTGCACTTGTAGAGGAACGATGACGTCTGATACAATCGTCTCAGCATAAATTTGAGCGTTGAGGTTGCCTCTGATCCAAATCAACTCAGTTCTTCCGCCGATCCAAATACCCGCCCATACCATGATGGTTCCACCACTATAAGGATGGACTTCCTGGCAAGATTTTAATCGCTGTTGGCGTCCAGGGGTTCTCCAGTGTCGTATACGTCTTGTATCCGGTCTCATACCAAAACGAGACTCATCAGAAAAGCACACGAAACGCCATTGTTCTTCTGCCCAATTTCTGTGTTCAAGAGCCCATTGATATCGAATCCTACGATTGTGCATTGCTATAGGTGGTACCCGTAGCGGTCTTCGGGAATGAAGGTTCACTTCATGCAAGCGGTTTCTGACTGTTTGGTCGCTAATTAAGTTCCCTGAAGAGTGATGAAACCTCACGGCTAACATCATGGCGGTTATTGTTGGAGCTCTTCGAGTTAAGATTTGAATGTATCGGTCTTGTCTCCGTGTGGTGCAGCGATACCGTCCTCCATGGCGCTCAGCCACGGTACCAGTGCTTCGGTAACGTGTCCAAAGTCGACTGATAACACTCTGACTTGTATTCAGAGCTAAAGCCACAGTACGTTGCCGGGAACCAGCTTCTCACGGCTCTGAGCATTTCTTCCCTGCTTAAATGACGTCGCCGCTCCATAATAACGTTGGTTTTAATCAGTAGTAGGGAAACAGTAGCACTAATAATGTCTTCAATGCGTTGTATGTTTTTATAGGGAAAATATTGACAGCTGATTTTCATCTTTTACTCGAATTTGATTCACAGTTCCTGATTCAAATTATGAAATGCACCAAAAAGGATCCATATAAATTTATAAAATCATAAATTTATTACAAAGCCACATCTCAATCTCAAGAAATCCGCATAAAAATGCTTGATCCCTAGACACTTTTGATGTGTGTAATAAAATGAAGCTACAGTCCCAGTCACAAGGCATAATAACTGTGAAAGTACTGTAGTTGCTCATTCCAATGCGTAGATCTTTATGGAGAAGAATTGGCAATGAAACTGCATGGACACATTGATTATTCCCAATTTTCGATATGCAAAACATCTGGGATCATAAACAGAACCTGAGTTTTTTTTTAAATATTAATCTCGCGTATTTTTTAGTCTTATTGGTTCGCACAAAAAGTGATCCTGTACTCGGGATTTTGCTTAAAAAATGAGCAGACGCAACTTTTGATGACTGTAATATAAAGTTGTAAGTTTATTGTATATACAGGATGTAACGGAAAGGGTACATACTTAACGGTGTGCTACAGACCATTAAACTGAACATGTTTCTCCATCGGAAAAACATCGTAATAGCGAAAAAAATATCAGCTGCCCCATACATTTGGGTCGAATAGGTTGCAATTTCCAATTTTGTACGGGGTAGCAGATAACTTTTTCACTGAAAAACATGTTTTATTATGAGAACCATGATCAGTTCGATGGTCTGTAGCACTCCCTTAAGTATGTATATACCCTTTCCGTTACACCCTGTATATATATATATATGTATATATTTCAGGTTTGGTCCCATAATAAATTTTGGTGTTTACAATAACCCTGTATGTATTAGTAGTTGTCTGTATGTATTATTTGTAGAGGTGATTTACACCGTGTATACTTAGATGCATGCTTCATGAACAAGTAAAAAATAATAGCTTCTTAGCGTTGTGATGTACCGATTCCATAGAATACCTACCATACATATGTAATTCATAAATACCAAAAATTAACCTCGGATTTGCATAGCTAATTAAACCTATCTGCATTCAGGTATACAACAAACTAATATGACATTACGATAAATTTAATAAAATCTAGATAAACCGCGGAATGTTTAATATGTGTATGACGTATTGTCTGCGTCCTTGTGCACCCCACTCCAAGGTTGGCCAGTACATTAAGATGTGGTCGCCATGTTGGTACCGATAGCAACACATAAACTTCGTCACCCAACCTGGGGTTGCCAGCGTTCGTGACATTCGTAAAATGTCCCCGCTTTTTAATTTAGAAAGGAGATAGGATCTGAGATATGGGTACTGCTGAATGCATTTATTTTAGGTGTGGACAACGCGGTTGTGGAGGATTTTATAGAATTTTTAAATGTTTTTGTTGAAAGATAATGTCTTTTTTACATCAGCGCACGTTTTTAAGTGGAAAATTTATACATTATAATCTGTTAGTTACCCTGTTGCTTACCCACTGTTATTTTCTGAAATAACAGCCATCTTTGCCCATGCATTATCCCATGCCCAATGCGAAATATGAAAAGTTATCTACAAATAACAATAAATACAATTTTGGATTGAGGAAAATAGATACGCAAGTAGCGATCAATAATTCATCCGACAGCTTGATCTTTACTGAACGTTATAATACGAGTTATATGAAAACAAGATATTAATTACACCAAAGAATTAGCACAATAATATATGAGCATACAGCTCACAAAACAAAAAAATAAAGTGCAACGTAAACAAAGAAACAATAAACTCAAAGAAACCCATTTTTCGCAATCGCAAAGAAACTAAAAAACTCCGTCCATAGATTACGATAAGGCGTGCAAATGCAAGCTCTACGAAAACATAAATCAGTTCGTAGCGTTTGGCCGCAACTTCGCAAGTTCAACACACTTGAACGACTGGACGTAGACACGCCCCCTGGCTACGAGCTACGACACGGCTGTCGGCTTCGAATTACTGAGTGCTACGAAATTAAAATATAGGCGTTTAGTTCGATAAAAATATATTTGCTACGAGTTCCGAATAGCTATGAACTTTTTGTTCTTTTATTATATTACATTACCTATAAGCGTAAGTATATTGTCCCTCAGCAGGGCAAATGCCTTCCTTCCGTCCTTCCACTATTCGCGCTCGAGTGTTATAGTATTGAATTTTTTTATTTGTTGAAAATTTCCTAGTACAGGGCATCCATGTTGCAATGTTCATATTTACAGTAAATTACAAAATCAATCCAGGAAATTTAATTGGTTAATAGCCAATGCATATAGCCTAGTAATTTAGCTCGTCATACAAACACGCAATTTTTCAAAATGCCTTCCCTTTGGAAATAAACACCATGCTAAATAACACTCAATCATTATTAAATAACCACGGTTGATCTTAAGTAACACCTATTTTAAGAATGGAAAATATTATAGTTAGAAAATATTATTTTTCTCGTAACTTAGGTAATAATTCTTCATAATTGTCAAGTAACATCTTATCGGGTCACGCGACGACTTCAGAACATGGTTGGTACATTACCGTGCAAGGAAAAAAGCTAATCGCGTTCAACTTTTGTTTAGAACAACGAGTTTTTTTTACTGAGTTACTGTTTACAATGGGTACGTCTATGGAAGACGAAATAAACACTTGATTCCAGAGGTATTTCTTGTAACGTTTGAATTATAATAACAGTCTGTCTCTAGAAAATCCCTAATTTGCCTATGTATCTATATTTTGTCAAGTTTTTCCCAATTATTGTCGCTGAGAAAAGATTTGTGTTTTCTTGATTATTCACCTGTTGGTCGTTGCTACGCTACTATACGCTGAAAGCTCTACTACTGGAAGTCTTTGTAGTTTGGACATCTCTTTGTCGAGTAACAAGCTATGTTTTTTAACTGAATTTTTTTCATCGATTTGCAGACTTTGCAAGAAGAACTCACTGGTGCTGCTTTCCATCCTCTTGATGACAACTTGCTCATCACACACGGAAAGGGGCACTTGGCATTCTGGAATCGTAGAAAAGATGGATTCTTCGAACGCACTGATATTATCAAGCCGGTGAGTTTTTTTATTTATTGCAATTATTTTCAAAATGAGGTTCTATTTGATATTTGAATTATGCTTAATATGTCCTACAACGCAGATAAGGAACGCGCGAATCGTTTCCCGCGTAAGTTGTAGAGTGGAGTTAATTCAATTTAAAGATAAACCGTAAATTCCGTTTTCCATAACATTTATTGTTTTACTTTTTATAGCCATCTCGTACACACGTAACTGCGTTGCAGTTTGAGCAAGATGGTGATGTTGTAACGGCTGACAGTGATGGTTTCATCACAATATACAGTGTCGATAGCGACGGAGCTTACTTCGTTCGAATGGAATTTGAGGTAAAACTCTTACAAATAATTACAAGTACAATGAATTTTCTTTTTATTTTAAGACAAGGCAATATTGATTGATACACCTGTTCTAATATTATTCAGGCTCACATCAAAGGCATAAGCTCTCTAGTTATGCTTTCCGAAGGCACACTAATATCAGGCGGAGAAAAAGACAGGAAAATCGCTGCCTGGGATTCCTTACAAAACTATAAAAGAATTACTGAGACGAAGGTTTGTAAGACTACTTTTGTGTCTCCTTTAGTAAATATAAATTATTCCATTAAATTAAAATATTGTGCTTTCAGTTGCCTGAGTCTGTAGGAGGGGTGCGTAGTATTTACCCTCAGAGGCCAGGCAGAAACGATGGAAATATTTACGTTGGCACGACTCGAAACAATATCATGGAAGGTTCTCTACAAAGAAGATTTAATCAGGTATAACATTGTTTCTAATTAGATGATCAATGCTGATAATATTATATTTTAGTGTGCTGGTTCAAGACTCAAATCGGATTAGCTTAAAATTCCGAATAGACTGTTTAAAAATACTTGTTCTTTGACACAGGTCGTGTTTGGACATCACAAACAGTTGATGGGGTTGGCTGTTCATCCTGACGATGAAATGTTCGCCACAGCTGGACATGACAAAAATATTGCGTTATGGAAAGGACATAAACTGGTGTTTGCAACTCAGGTAACGCAATAAAACCGGTGTGTCCATTGTTGTTTAGGAACTAGGGAGGTAAAAGTACGGTACTCGTAAATATACTGTTCAACTATTTGCAGGTTGGATATGAGTGTGTATCTCTGGCGTGGCATCCAAGCGGAGGCGCGCTAGCTGCTGGTAGTACTGAGGGACATTTAGTTGTTCTAAATGCTGATGCTGGTGCCCATGTAGCCACTCTACGAGTTTGTGGGTCACCCCTTAGTTGCTTGGCTTATAACTCTGGTAAGAAAACTGTATAAAGTACCCTTTAATTACTGACCTAATACTTAACAGGATGGAAAGGACATCGACGCAAAAACGATTGCCCATCACGTATTCAGTAAAATTTTCCGAACTGAAAAAAATCTGCTATTCCTTATATTTTGACCATGTACGTTAAGATTACCAATTATAATTTCTATGGGGTTCTGAATACAAAGTAATCGTTTTTGCGTCGATGTCCTTTTCACTCTGTATGAATACATCGCGAATTAATTGATTATTTTAAAATTCTGAATGGTTTAAATTTGATTTCAGCTGGAGATACTCTAGCCATAGGATCGCAAAACGGTAGCATTTATTTATTCCGTGTCTCCCGCGACGGATTCTCATACAAAAAATCAAACAAAATCCGAGGGGCTCAACCTCTCATGCAGTTAGACTGGAGTCTAGACGGCAATTACTTGCAGACTGTTACTGCTGATTATGATCTAGCCTTTTGTAAGTTTACCTCCGTTACGTGCTATCGATTTTCATATTTTATAAACTGTTTCTAAACTGCGGAATTTTCTTCCAGGGGATATTAAATCTTTATCACCAGAAAAGAGTCCAATCGCTATGAAAGATGTAAAATGGTCTACATATAACTCTACTGTTGGATTCCTTGTATCAGGTACGGGTTTCTTTATCTTATCGTCCCTTGATATCTTATGGTATCTCTTGATAGGTAATTAGGTAGCATTTAAAATAGAAACCTACTTGATTTATTATATTTATAACACCCTATAAACACTATAGAATGCAAATAAATTGAATATGAATATGAATATTTTTAGGAATGTGGAACAACCGATTCTACCCAATGACGACACTGATATCTACGGCGAGTCGTTCGGCTGCTCACGACCTTCTCGTTAGCGGTGACTTGGATGGATACGTCCGCTTATTCAGGTAAAGCCATTTATCCTTAAGACTTGTTCATTCCACTGAACTCACAAACACTGATTATGATTCTTCTGTATTTTTCTCAGATACCCCTGTGCAAGTCCGAAAGCCGAATACAATGAAATGAAAGTTTACAGCGGTGCGATTTACAGCGCTCGCTTCTTATTCAACGACCGCTGCATGATCAGCGCTGGAGGTACCGACGCCGCGCTCATGCTGTGGGACCTGGTGGATGATTAGCATCCAGTAGCGCTGGGACTGCGGCCGCCGGCAGTTGTGGTAGCTCCGCCCACGCCCTCGCCGCCGCCCCTCGCGCTCGTCTCTCATCCCACTTTCAAAGTGCTGGATTTTGATGAACTTGATTGAAACAGTTTTGAAATTCTGAAGGTTTTAACTGATAACATGGATAACGTTGTATGGCGTTAATCCTGTGAATTTCCACACGAAAATGAATACGTATTTTTGAAATACTATGATGGAAATAGAATTCTGTCCAAATATTCCCTACATGATATAAGTAGGAACCGACACTTTTTATCACGTAAAATATCAGTGGTTATATGAGAATTTCTCTATTATGTTTAAGTTACGTAGGTTTACATAACACTGCCATTCAAAAGTTGCGTATAATTATAGCTATAGGTGCATAGTTAGTTATTAATCACGCTATGATGTGTTAAGTATTATGATATTGGGAAATATTTATTATAATATATGTAGCGCAGTTTAGGTAAAAATGTAAAACATTTTATCTGAAATAATGCAAGCATTTTAATATGTACAATTGGTTACCACTGGTGCTGATATTTTAAGTGATTTTTATGATATATTGGAAATTTTATCTATAAAACTTGCAATTTTTTTCCATGTTTATGATTCACCAAAAAAAAATTATTATTACTTATTATTTTAATCTATGCCTAACGACACTGCATATTTATCATTAAGATCAACTAAAATATATGAAATCGTTGTAGTCAAGAGCACTATTTACATTCTAGTTTTAAAATAGATAATAAATTAAAGAGATAACACGAGGACTTCCGGAATGTGGCTGGCCACAGACAAAATTTTTGTATGTTATCCTCTTTTTATTTGTCACTTTTACACAAACTATTGTAGGTACCAATTATTGTATATCATATTGCTAGAAAAACAGCATCTACTTAGACTTGGTACAAAATAATCCATAGCTTTAATGAAATATTATGTATACAAAAACAAAGATATGTATTTGATTATTTGAATGTAATCATTTTTAATAAAATATATTGTCTTAATCAGTCGATATGATGGAGTAAAAAAGGCAACCGTTATTGACACTATTTCAACCTTATAAATAAATGTATTTAAATGTAAATTATGAAACAATATTGATCACTGCTATCAAAAATGCTCTTTAAGAAATCTACATAGGTATATGTATGTTTTGGTTAAAAGACACAAAAAATTGTAGTAATTCATTTACGTACTTATCCACTTTAAAAAAAAGTTACTGGGATTGTATATAGTGTCAAACACTGAATCATGTGTGGACGAATTGTAATTTTATATGACTATTCGTATAGCCTAAAATTTTGATTATCGTTCTATAAACCTAAGATCTTATAAAATGAATACTAACACATTTCACAAAGAAAAGCTTCTCAATCACAATAACTTAACTTATCATATTATAGATATAGCTTTTATGAATTTACAAATATTTTGTTGATGCCATATTTGTTTCTGAAGGTTTCAAGAATAATTACAATTTATGCGATTTTAGGTAGTTACTAATGGCTTTTTACCGTATTTTGTAACCACATAGTACCCAGTAAATGCCATATCTATTTAGCCCTACTTTTGTCATGGCATCCAAAACTATTATAAAATAAAAATTACGTCCTTACTTCGTTACTATATAATTATGTATATTTTATAAATAAATTGCAAGAAGCGATATAAAATGTTATAAATAATGAAATTAGTTGTGAGATTTTTTTTATTATAAAAGCTTATTTATTGCATACCCACTATTGTTCTATGGTTTACTTAATAATTAAATATTGAATATAAAACATTTGGAAGAAATACCTGTTTTTATATACATAATAATTGATGAATCAATAAATTAAATGTCAGTTAACATTCAATGTGATTTTATTTCGTGCCTTTAAAAACAATGTCCCTAGTAAAACTTATCGCGCAGGCTAAAGCCTGAATAAGTAAGAAAATATGAATAATTAGGATGAAAACAATCTGTAATGTACATATATTATTTAATTAAGTAGGTCAGTGGGTCGTCTTAGGGGCGGAAAGCTAGTTAGTTATCCTAGGCAGTTGCTTCGGGATAGCCGGGTATCCCAGGTAGAAAAAATTATGTCCATTTTCATTAAAACTACGCAATACCAACAAGCTAAATATTGTAGCAACAATAAAGATCTTATAGTTGACCCACATTTCTGTTTCCATATTTTCGCCAAACGCCGGTTTGTGCATGCTCAAATCTAGTAAAAGTTTCTGGAACGATCACAATCCCTCCTAAAAACCGCAAATGTCAGTTTGACATTGACATAGATAAAATAAAAATAACACACGTCGCTTTGACCAGTCACTCACAGTTTGTGCCGGAGTATCGCGAAATCAGTGTATTATTATATATTGTGAAACAATGACTAAACCGCGTCCCTGTGGTTGCAAAGGTTGTAGAACATGCTTGATATGTGAGACACAATATGGAGCCGAGAACTTGAAACTACAGCTGGAACTTGACAAAAGCAAAGGTTATGTTTATTGTCCGTTTTGCAACAAAGCTTGGCGAGGCTGGGACCTAGACTCCTACAAACAACATCCTAACCATGAAGGAGACTCTATATACTACCCAGGCGTATACATACAAATGGATTTTATATCAGAGGAGGAAGAAAGATTTCTGATGAAAAACATCGATGAAGTGCCATGGGATGTGTCACAGAGCGGCAGAAGGAAGCAAAACTATGGTCCCAAGACCAATTTTAAAAAGAAAAAAGTAGTGGTGGGAAAATTCGAGGGATTTCCAGCATTTTCTAAGTATTTGCAGGAGAGATTTGACAGTATAGATTTGTTGAAGAATTATTATGTTATTGAACAGTGTTCTTTGGAGTATGATCCTAGTAAGGGAGCGTCCATTGACCCTCACATAGATGATTGTTGGATCTGGGGTGAGAGAATAATTACTGTGAACTGTTTGTCTGACTCTGTACTTACCATGACTAAGTTTATGGGTGACACAAAAAAGTACAATCTGAATTGTGCTGAACAGTATGGCCCAGTGGTGGCTAATGATGGTAGTATTATAACAGACAACAATATAGAACGGTCAATGTTGGAGGCTTGCAAATCTGTAATTGATGATGATGTTATAATTAGAATACCAATGCCAAGGTAAGTTTTATTTTTAATTCTTTTAATTAACTGTTCTTTTCTCTTTAGTCATATTTCTACATGAATAGCCACATCATCATGTTTCTGCCATCTATTTTACTTGGTATTGAGGCTTTATATTGATTTCTTCCTCACTTCAATGTAAACAGTCCAAAAAAAAATATTTACTTTTTTATTATTCATATCATACACACAATCCATCCATCTTTTTAAATAAGATTTTATAATTAATAATTCATTTAATAGTTCAGGTAAAAACAGACTAGGCAGATGATAAGGTGCAATATTACACAATGATAATGTTTCATGAAAATAGTAAAACATTGTGCAATATCTATGACTGTTGAATAAATCATTTGAGTACTATGTAAGGTCAATCATTGAAGATTCTTGTTTACACAGCTGCTCTCATATGTGTTTGTAAATCTATTCATCTTACACAAAATAAAATTGAAGTGTCTGTATGTAATTTCAAAATACTAATAATTTAATTATTACTGAATGTACATTTGGCACTTAAAAATAAACTGTCTGACTATCTGTTTATTCTGAATTTGACAGGACTCTCGCTGACTGATAGCTGTTGTTACAAGGAATTAGGGTTCAAATAGAAAAGTAATATTTTTTATTACTTCCCTATTGTTTTTATAATAATAACAAGCTTATGCCCGCGCCATCGTCCACGTGGAGTTTGATAATTGTCCCGCGGGAACATACTATCGGGATAAAAGTATCCTATGTGTTAATCCAGGTTATAAACTACCCGTGTGCCAAATTTCATCCAACTCCATTCCATCCAATTTTTACGTGAAAGAGTAAGAAACATCCATCTATCCTCACAAACTTTAGCATTTATAATATTAGTAGGATTTCACGCAAACAAAGGTTGCAGGTAAAAGCTATTTACTAATAATTATATTCACATCACCTTTTTAACAATTCCAGGAGATCACTAATAATTATTTATGGAGAAGCAAGATACATGTGGGAACATTGTGTTCTACGTGAAGATATCACTTCAAGAAGAGTCTGTATTGCATACAGGGAGTTTACCCCACCCTACCTGTGCGGTAACCAACAAGAGATAGGAAACAACATCAGAGAAATCGGGAAAAACTTTTGGGATCACAAAGCTAAAATATATGATACTGTAGAAGACGTGAGACAGAAGAACGAGAAGGAAATAATCAATGGTCATGAAGGATTACCTAATGACGGTATGAAATCTCCGGTGCTGAGCCTGTCACCCTTAATCGGACAAAACAAAAAGGTAGAAAACCAAATAGCCTAGAACTAGGAGTTTGTGAAAGTTAAGTATTTGTTTCCACTAGACAAATGACGGAACATGACTTATTGTAATTTTTATTTATTTATTACATTTAGTATTTAAATATGTATGATGTGGTTTAGTTACATTGAAAAGAAGAAAGAATGTGGATTTAAAAAAAAATAATAATAAAGGAATGTCGGTAGAAACACTGTAAGGTGACTCCTTCAAATGATGGGTACGTTAACCTTACTGGTTTTGTCCTTCGAAAAGTAGAGGATGTATCAAGTTGTCGCATTTGGTGTGTGTGTATGATCAGATGTATGGATGTTGATGCGCAAAAGGGTATAAAAGCATGTGGTATTTTCTAGTTTCTGCATACGGTAGGAAGGCGTTTGTTTATGTGTGTTTAAATAGTATAAAATCAGTAATTAGTTTATTCAAACTTTAGTATCAAGCCACTAGCTTCATACGGTCTAAATTATTAGTCCTCATTCTAGTATTACTTTTTTTTAAATAAATAAGTTTAATTTTGAAGACAACTAAAAATTATTTTTAGAGTCAGCCTCATTAATTCAACTGTATAATATGGCTATTAGTTTTTCTCTTAACTAAGATTTAAGACATTGTTTTTTTCAAACTATTGACAGGAGTAAAGATTAATATCAAGGCTGTGTGTAACTGTATGCTGTTTAAAATTAATTATTTGTGTGATAGGAAAAGTTTTGAAAGTATTTTGCATGCTTATTTTTTTTTTATTTGCATTACATAAAAATCTTTTTTTTTGATCCTATTTATACTTTGATCAATAATAGTAGTTTTTTTTTTTTATAAAGTGTAGTCCATGTGTAGATTTCTAGTTGATATAGCATCTTTATGTAGTTAGGCTAACATCCAGTTTTGAGTATGAGATTTTTTGTTCAGAAAAAATGGATGTTGTCAGTAAACACTTTAAAAGTACTTATGTATTTCATCATCATCATCATCATTAGCCTAAAATGTTCCCACTGCTGGGACACAGGCCTCCTCTCCTATGAGAGGGAGTGGGCTGTAATCCACCACGCGGAGAGACCACGGGGAGAGCGGCGGTGGCCCAGTGGTGGCAGCCCTGACTTACAAGCAGTAAGCCATGGGTTCGAACCCAGGCAGGCCCATTACTTTGTGTAATTTATTTCATCATTGCTGCTCTCAAAAATGGTGAAGGAACACATCTTGAGGAAACCGGCATGTCCTAGAACCAAAAATTCGAAGACATGTGACATCTACCTTATGTATTTGTTCGAGTAATAATTAAATTGGTCAGTGAACAAGTTATTCATCCAAATGAGTATGTTTAGGTTTAAGGTAAAATGTGATTAATATGTATGGTACATATTAATCACATTTTCGAATAAATACATATATTCCTAGTTAGCACTAAAGTTTGGTAAAGGATGGTGTTTGTATGTATATTTTGGAAACAATACTAGTGAAAACTAAATTATAAGTATTCATAGATTTAATTCGTAATGCAAATTGTGATTGCTAAAGTAATAATTATAATGTTATTTGTTTAGCACAAATTAGCTATCTTTTATTAATTGCTTTGACCTTATATTTTTAGTCATGCTTAAATATAAGTACCTACATTGAATGTACTTATCAAAACATGTTAATTTTAATACTTTTGAGCTTTTGAACTTGTAGTGGTGCCAACCTAATCAAAGAATGATTTGGGATTGTAGCTCACTGGCAGGGGTGAATCGTGACAAACCTATGAAAGAGATTTTAACCTTGAATTAGTATGTTGCCATCAAGGTCTCATTTTATTAGGAACTCGGAAGTCTCTGACTAATTAAGTAAATAATCCAACGTTAAAAGCCCTTTCATAGTTTTTACTTGAATTACCCCTGCGTCTCTTACAACCCGTATTACCTGGTACGGAATAGCACCCAGGTAGGTCTTGATGCCAATAAAATCTATGGTCAGCTGCGTGATCAAGCGAATGCAAGAGCAATTTTCGTATTTTTTGAATGTTTACTTTCTATTCTAATGTCAATTGTCAAAAATATAACCAGATTTTAGACAAATTTGGGCGCTGATTTTTGACTGCGACATTAATTTAATTTTTTTTTAAGTACGAGAATTGACCTCCATGCAGGTTGCTGTATGCATTTTATCGGTATCACGATCTGCGTTAGGTACAGCCTTTATAGTTCAACGTGTCTGTTTTTTTTAAAGACGTTATTTTTATTACAATGTCTTGTCATTGAGGCCACATATATTTAATATTATTGATTAGTTATGTGGGTCATACACACGTGTAAATGTCAGATAAAACGTCAATATACAAGATGTTGTTTTGCATCCTCGTCAAAATTCAAGAGGATGTCACAAAATACATAAATAATCAATCGGGGGGCACGGCAGTGGCCCGCCAAGTCGAGCGCGAAGCAAACACTGCCTTACCATCCTTTACTGGAACCATTTTGCCGCATTTTCAGGCCCCTATTTGAGAACCTCTGGATAAGACCAGAACGCAGAAATTTTCGTCATCCAGTAAGCTATAATCACATACTTAAAATCCAAAATTTCAAGTCTGTAGGTCATTTAATTCCGAAGTTAAGCGAAAGCAAAGTTTCGCATTTATGACACTCACTCACGATCACCAAATCATCAAAATAGAACTAGTACTTCCCATAAACTCAGAAATCTGAAATTTGGTACAGAGTTAGGGTTTAATGGCCACATAAAGGGAAAACTATAAAAACTAGGATAATCGAAGATCTGGAATACCTGGTGACCCTGATTAGAAAACACAAGAGCCCAACCAAACTATTAGAGATCGACATACCACCTTTACAAAAAATATTCAACTTGGTGGGCCGCTCCATTTGATGTCAAAAATCGAAGGTCTGAAGTATCTGATGAAGAACTGAAGTCTAAGGTTCCTTACTGCGATTTCTTTATTATTATAGTTTATGTTGTAAGACTTGGCCGTTGAACATTCTTTATACGTTAGTGGGTACAAGTCAATTTTGTTTACACGTAATGTTATATATGTTGTAACTGTTGTTGATTGTGCAACTTATTATTTACTATAATAGTAATAAGTACGCAGATTCGGGTCGAGAATCATTAGCATAGTTAAATCCTTGAATTTGACGAGGATGCAAAACAACACCTTGTATATGACGTTTGACGTAAAGAGTGTCCTATAAAAGCCTAAATCATCCCAGTATTACTAAATAAATCAAGACTCAATGTTTTAATGACTTGTGCCGATTAATATTAACATACACTATATTTTACTGCCTGTCTCGAATGATGGCTTATCTTTGTTTGCCTTCTAAAATCAAGTAATTAGGTTGAAATCCGGCAATAAAATTGTTATCACTTGTATTATTTGCAGATTAGTAATGATTATAACCTAGTTGTTTTAAAAACTTATTGTTCACAATGTATATGTATAATAAGGTGCGTAATTAAGATATATCTAATAAACATTTAGTAAAATTCGAAATCGATTATCTCATAAAATAATGGTTTATACTTTGAGATAAAACAAAGAACAGTCAAACTTGATAGTTTTATTTATAATGTTTTTAAACCTCATTATTGAACACTAGGTTTTATTAAATAAGTGTAATAGTTATGCTTTCAAAATCCTATGTTCGTGAAAACGTAAAACGTTAATCAATACAAGAAGAGAAATTCAATTTTAAAAGTTCCTGCGTGAATACAAAGTAGTGCTTGTGAAAGATCGATATTGTTACTTTAAAAACCTTATTATAGTCTGTATGAAGATTGTATTGTATTGGCTAATGTCCGCAATCCCAAGTTCTTTGCTTTATGAAGATTTCCAGTAACCCCTTGTTTTTGCTCACCCTGTATAATTATGTGTTGTACACTAATGTATGTATTGATTGCACTTGTCTGTGAACATCTTTGAAAATAAATTACATGCAATGTTCCTACGCTAAGTTATCTCATAGTAATTCGTAATATAGGATTTTTAAATAAATGCCAAATATTGCAGTCCAACTTGTTAGTTTTATTTATGGTTTTATACCTCATTATTAAAAAAAATATTTCAATTTATCCAACAAGTTACAATTGCGTTTGAAATAATTTTATTAAAAAAGTGTCATTAGGTAATAATAAGCTTTCTACAAATCACAAAAAAAAACAGTGAAACTGTTTTATATATAAAATGCTTTAAAATATAACAATAAATGTGTAAAAATCATAAAATAGGTAAATATTTACAATGTTTAACCATAATTACCTACTTATATCTGTACAAACAATATTTTTGATAAAGTTTTCGATGTACGAAAACCTCTCGGTGCATGACAAAAATGAAAACCAATGCCATATTCGTTTTTTCAATACATTTTACGAAACAATTTGCTTAAACCAAGTAACAAGTTTACCAACAGCGCCCCCTATAACGACGTTTTGAGCCAAAAGATTCATGTAGTGAAAATTAATCGTTTTACAGTTTGAACCATGTATGACAACTTTATATGGGTAACAGTTCAAGGTGGCGCTGCTTGTCAAGGAAAGATGCATCGATATGTCAAACTCCGTACATTTATTTTAGTTCTATGTTATTCCGCCTGCACAGAAATGTGGTTGTCTAAAGGGTAATTCAAAACCAATAGTCGACTATGCCAGTAGGTCATTGCCCTGTGTTATCCAAAAAACCTACAAGTTTAGTGTTTTATTTTAATACAAATTCAAAACAACATTTAGGTACCTAAAAATAGTGATAAAGTGCTGGATGGTTCTTTTGAATCTTGGATGACGTTGATAGGAGGGCGCTGTTGGTTAACAGAAAGACAAGATGGTGGCGTTAGTTCCGATTAACGCCACGCGCCAAATGAACGCATGCAGCACTTCTAGTGATATTTTGACAGGACTTTTACGCCTGACTCGACTCCTGTTGCTCAATGTAGACCTGGGTCTCGTTCTTCTGCTTTTCCTCAGCCTCTCTCTGCATGATCATGTTCTCCCTAAGTTTCCATGTGATCAGAGCCCTTGCACTCTTCATCTTCCTGATGCTACGGGCTAGGAGCAGGGCGAAGATGATGCCGAGGAGCTGCGAAATTAATATTTTAAGAGTTAGCTTGAGTTAGCTTGCGTTCGCGTGGAACGTCCTATACCGAGATCGAAAGTATCATACTTATTATAAGTAGGTAGGTACCTAAGTAAATCAATATGTTGGCCTATTGTTTGCAAAACATCGAAATCTTTTCAGCCGTTATGGCGTAAAAAGGTAGAATTCAGACAATTTTTTTTCGGTTTTATATTATTTAAGTAGTACGAATCTATGCTTGCCTATAGTGTGGATTTCAAAAGTTGTACAACATCCTTTCGAGGTTTTAGCAACATGTTGTCCAACGCGAAACAAGTTGTTGGAAACAATGCTTACATTTATTTGTAACAACACAAAACATGACTACGAGGCTGAAAAACATTGCTCTTTTTTGGAGCGAACAAATAATATCATTTGTTTTTCTACATTTATTTTATCGGACACTGGTTTCATGAACTACCTTCTTTTCCTAAACAAAACATAAATTAAGTACACAGTGTTATCAATTAACCTCAAAGTCGTATTGTAACTAGGGCACGCGTATCCTTGCAAACAGAGCTCTAGGTATCTCTGTCAAATACCTTTTTTTGTAACATATGTAGTTACAATAACAATATAAATCTTGCTAGGATATAGCTTACATATGAACGTACGGATTTGTCTAAGAATAAATATCTATCTGTACTCAAATATCTATTAACATAGGTTGGTTCGTGAATGGGTGTCCACCTATTTCATACCAAGTTTCCTCCGTGCCCCGAAAGGCACGTTAAGCCGTTGGTCCCGACTGTTATTTGTAGATCTTCGATGTCACAGGTAATAAGTGGCCCGAAAGTCTGGCGATCAGTCTTACCAAGGTGTATCGACGTACCCAGTACTAATTGGGTAGTGGAGGTCAGATAGGCAGTAGCTCCATGTAAAATATTGGGACACAGATGCATCCGGTTAGACTGAAAGCCGACCCCAAAATAGTTGAGAAAAGGCTAGGCAGATGACTCCAAGTTTCTTTTAAAAGTCTTCAGAGTAAGACTGTATCTGTATTCTCGCAGATGGCGCTGCCATCACGTAAACATCGCGCTCCGTTAGTTTTTGCCTTTAAAAATGTTTTAAATCGTTTTTTCATCTTGAATTCATCATAACTATGACATTTTTAGTACTGTAAACCATGTCAAGTGTTATCTAAAGTTAACTAACTCTGTGGACTTTTTTAAACCTACAAAAACATTCCCAGTGCAAAAGTGATCAGTTTCCATCCCAAAATAGTGTTTGTGCTGATAAACTGACTAAAACTGCAGTATTACCCCGGTTCCACATAAACAGGCAAGATTTAATAGCAATATACTAATATAATTACTCAATCAAACAGTGCAAAAACTTTCGAACAGTGCGTCGGTTTTTGAATCGAATTTTTTTATAACAGACTTTCCAACGAACTTTTGCAAAAATAATCACATAAAGAACCGTAATTTCACCTATTCACTTAGCTACATATGTGGCGCGGATTGTTTGAGCGCGCTTTCCATACATGAGTGCCCGAGTTCAAACCCCAGTAACTACATTCACTTTTTGTAATGATATTATTACAGAATATATTTCTGTTCAATCAATAATATTGAATTGAGCGATTTCCTACAAAAATATTTTAATAATATTAGATAACAAAATTCCGTCGCTGTATAAATGCCTCTTAAACGGACACCACCTAAGACGACTAAGATGTCAAAAAGCGGTGCATCTGACATTACTAGCGGAGCCAATACGGAAGCTACGCGTGAAACAAGTCGTACTCGATCGCGTAAGCAGATTCCTGATTCTGAGAATACGGACTTTATGTCTGAAATAAGGAACATAATTTCCGATTTTAAACATGAACAAAACAGTAAGCTTGACGCTCTCCAAACAACGATTAGCGATATTAAAAAACAAAATATTGGAATAATTCAGTCGATCGAGCACCTTTCTGAAGATTATAATAATCTAAAAAAACAGCTAGAGTTAATCGAAAAGGAAAAACGAGATAATTTACGATATATTTACACACTAGAGACTAGAATTGAAAACCTTGAAAATGCGCAAAGAATTTCCAGCATAGAGATAAGAAATATTCCCCCGAAGAGAGGTGAAACCAAAGATGATCTGGCTAAGTTAATTAATACAGTCGGTCGAGCTCTAAACCTTCCTATTCAAAATAGTGATATCAAAGATGTCTTCCGAATTAATACTAAAACCGAAGAAAACAAACCGATTATCTTGGACTTCAACTCAGTTCTACTAAAGGAAAAGTTTATAGAACACACAAAGAATTTCAACAGGCAACATAAAGAAAATAAATTGAATACATCTCATCTACATATCCATGGTTCCAGTAAGCCAATTTTCATAGCAGAGAATCTAACGAGCAAAGGCAAAAGGCTGTTTTTCTTAGCGCGTGACTTTGCCAAGACCTATAACTTTGCATATTGTTGGGCTGCATACGGCAAGATATTTATTCGGAAAAATGAGGGAGAAAATCGCATACGTATTAACTCGGAAGCAGATATAGATAAGCTAAAACTAGAATCTGAACTCTGACTAGGCACTTTTTCCTTGCTAAACCTTTTTATTAAATTTTATGTGTATTTGCTCATGTTAGATTTTAATATTTTGTTAGTATCTTTAAAAAACGTATTAATGACTAGTCAATACTTTAAATTGTTGATTTTAATTAGTTTAAAAAAAATGATTGTTGTTACCATAAATGCCTTGCATTATGATTATTCCACATTTTCCAAAAAATATTCTGTCACCTCACTTCACTCATTCACACACACAAACACACACACACACATTGACACAAAATATGAACACACAAACACTTTAAATCTTAATAAATTAAATACATTATTCTCTTCTGTTGAGACTTCATGCGTTAAATGTAGTGTTACTTATTGGTTATTAAAATATTTTGGTAATTTAAATTGCACCCATAAAAAGATTTTCTTGAATAATGGATAATTTTAACGTGATATTAAATAATGAATTAGATTCTGTAACTGTAGCTCAATCAGCGACTTGTGATATTGAAGACTGCCATGTTTTGTTAAACAATCCTCAAAATACTCTAAAAATATTAACTCAAAATATACGTAGTATTCACTGTAACACACCCAACTTTCAAACATTACTCGCTAGGTCAAAAGTTGAATGGGATATAATTGTTCTAACCGAATGCTGGTTACAGCGTACTGCTAACGTACCTGAACTCGATGGTTATGTTTCATTCACTACAACCAATAATCAAACTCAAAATGAAGGCGTGGTCATTTACTATAAAAATATAGAACAGTACAATATTGATGAACCGGAAATGGCGGACTCAAATTGCCTTACTTTAAAAATAAACACAAACACTGTAATCGTTGCTGTCTATCGACCCCCTAGTCATAAAAATATAGATAACTTTTTATTATCCCTCAATGATTGTTTAAGTAAGCTATCGTCCTTTCAAAATATCATTTTAGTTGGCGATATTAATATTGATATTGTGGATAATTCTCAAGACAATAGATCCTATGAATATCTTAACCTAATCGCTTCCCATGGTATGCTTCCAGCTCACACGATTCCTACTCATAGTCGCACATGCCTAGATCACATAATGTTAAAGACCAGATTATCGGCGCTCTGTTATGTGGCTCAAACTACGGTTACAGATCACAATAGCGTCATTCTATTTTTAAATCGCACCCCAATAAAAAACCAAGGTCCCAAAACCATTAAACGATTAGACAACGAAGGACTTGAAACAGATGTCAAGAACATAGACTTTAATAAGATTTACAGCATGTCAGATGTAAATGAGGCAACAAATTTTTTTGTACACTCGCTAGGGCAAGCTATAAAAGATAACACAAAACAAATCCCGACACCTAGACGTAAAATTATTTTGAAACCCTGGATAACACCAGGCTTACTTAGATGCATGCGAAATCGTGATAAACTACATGTTAAAACCTTAAAGAATCCAAATGATGAAGTAGCACTTTGCATTTACAAAAGGTATAGGAATTCTTGCAACGATGTTTTAAAGAAAGTTAGACAAAGTTACGAGCAAGACCTTATTAAAAAAGCAGGGAAAAATAACAAAAAACTTTGGGAAGCAATTAAAGACATTACATACACAAATAAAACCAAACAACAATCCACACAGCTCATTTCAACAGAAAATCCTACTGACTCAATTAATACAGTAAATTCATTTTTTGCAGGTGTAGGTAAAAAATTATCAGATAAATTGCTTTCACAAATTCATAATTTTCCCAATGCAGAACCCTATAGTCAACCAAATATTTCTTTCAAAAATTCTTTAGTTCTTCTACCTACCGACGAAGAAGAAATACGGTCGTTAATACTTAATTTAAAAAACGAGTGTGCAGTTGGCGTCGATAATATATCCGGACTTTTCTTAAAACGATTTGCTGATATTATTGTTCCTCCACTTACATTCATTTGCAATCTCTCTTTTTCCTCCGGGGTATTTCCATGTGCCTTCAAGAAATCCAGAATTGTACCCATATTTAAATCCGGAGACAGATACTGTGGCAACAATTATAGACCAATCTCTATACTCCCAACGCTATCCAAAGTATTAGAAAGATTAATGAATTCCAGACTAACTAATTATCTTGAACAAAATTCCCTTTTATCTCCATCACAGTTTGGTTTCCGTTTTGGTAGATCAACAGCTGAAGCAGTCCATGAACTAACTGATCACTTAGTCAATAAACTAGATAGTAAAAAAAAGACCTTAGCCATTTACCTCGATTTAGCTAAAGCATTTGACACAGTATCTGTTCCCATTTTGATAAAAAAATTAGAAAATATGGGTGTAAGAAGTCAGCCACTTCAACTTTTTACAGACTATTTGTCCAACCGAACGCAAGTTACTAAAATAGATCATTGGATCAGTGATGAACTACCTAACCAATACGGCGTTCCTCAGGGCAGCATCCTCGGCCCAACGTTATTCTTAGTTTATATTAATGATTTATGTAATATTAAGCTGCAAAACGGAAAGATCATAACGTTTGCGGATGATACTGCATTGGTATTCGATGCTGATACGTGGGAAGAGGTTCAACATTATGCCCAACAAGGCTTCGATACAGTGTATCAATGGTTGTATGCTAACTTACTTACCCTAAATGTAGATAAAACGAAGTACATGACATATTCCCTTAGACGGCACGACCAACCAAACTTCAACTTGAAAGCCCACACATGTAATTTAAACACAAACCTTTGCTGCTGTCCTGTTTTACTAAAAACTGAATCAATCAAATATCTCGGCATAATTATAGACTACCGTCTCAGCTTCCAACAACACATTGAAACTTTAGTTAAAAGAATCCGCAAATTAATTTACATATTTAAAAATCTAAGACATATATCCGATACTTCAGTAATTAAATTAGTTTATTTCGCGTTATGCCAGTCTCTGCTAGTCTACTGCATCACTACCTGGGGTGGTTCCTCTAAATCATATTTAATTAATTTAGAGAGAGCTCAAAGAGCTATATTAAAAGTCAGTTGTTTTTTCCCAATTCGCTATCCGACCTTTGATCTTTACCAACACTGCAAAGTTCTAACGGTCCGGCAGTTGTTCATACTCATGACGGTATTAAAAAAACACTCTGAACTTCCCATAGATCACGATTTGCTGACTCAAAATAGAAGATCAGCAAATGTTTGTCCAATCATACGTTTTAACACCAGTTTTTCCCAAAAATTTTTTGGTTTTCTTGGCACTTTTCTTTATAATTTAATTAATAACAAAATATCTATCTACACACATACTAAAGCTATTTGTAAAAGAAAATTGCGCACCTGGCTATTAAGTCTTGACTACGCTTCCACAGAAAATTTACTTAAACCTGTGTCTTAACACTCACACATATACACTTACACACTCACATTCGCACACTCATTTTCACACACATCAACTAACACATTGCACCAATGCACGTTCATCACACATACCATTTTCACTTTCATTCATCCTTTTGTTTAGAAATGTAGTCTTATGAACATCTAACCCACTTTGTTGTTCAATCTATATATATTTTTTTTTTTATTATGCTTGCTAGCATAATTTATAATAATTCTTTCTTTCTTTTATATGTTTGTTCTTACTGTAGTACAACTTTGGAACTATTGTATGTTCAATAATTTTATGTTTTATGTCAATTTTATTTTGATTTACTTTTGTTTAAAATTGTAATTTTACTATTTTCTTCTTTTTTATCTTTACTTCTATTTTTGCAAACATTAAAATGTTTAATTATAAGCCCGAGAGGTGATCTGTACCTCAGGATCTTCCTATCTCAGACACCTTTCTCTATATAAGATGTACAAATGTGAACCAGCACCTTAAAGTTTTGATGTGGAGATAAAATAAAGATTTATGATTTATGATTATGATTATGATTATTCACTGGTCTACTACTGTTATGTTTTCCGTTTTATTGTATGTATGTATATATTGTATGTCATTGTTTTTACATCGTGTCTCTTTGTAGTAGTATATAAATAATCTGGCATACTTTTGTCAATGTTGTGTTTGCCCGTAATTGGCATATACATATATTAGAATATTACCATAAGACTCAATGTATCTATGTCCATATATGTGCCGTGGGTGAACCTTAAATAAATAAATAGACTAAAAACTTGCAACGCTTAGCAGACTGGTGATTAACTGTAACTATAGGTAGGTACCGTACCGGTGATGACGTTGGATTTTTTTACGGAATCCTATTGTACCTATCTATTGCATCCAGAACTACCTACGATGTATCTATTTTTGATCCATAGAAACCCATCTCCACTGAATTCCTGAGGCAAACACCAAAACTGGTGGTTGGTAATGAAGCGATGAAAGTACGTTTACTATCTACATAATTATGTAGTTAGCTATAGCTGTAGATTCTAACTGACTTTCTAGTATGTCTCAGTAGAATTTATACTAATCGATAATAAACTAATTAAATAAACCTGCTGTGAATTAGAAACAAGAGTAGGTAAGTAAACAAAACACACTCACGTTGATAAACATCACAGAAACGCCAAGCACACCGATGACAGTGGAATTCTGAATCAGTACGTTAACCAAGGCTTCCTTGCAACCAGTGCCATAGATCCGGTCGCAAACCTGCAAGTTGTACTTAATTTCGCAGCAAGTTGCCGGCACCATCAGGTTCACAATGTCTCCGTCGATCTGCACATTAGCCTGAGCTAATCTGTCTTTGTCGGCGAAGTTGAAGCCCAAATAATCCATAAAGGAGTTACTGCCGCAGCAAGAAAGCTGGAATAAAATAATGAGGATTAAACACATTTCTGCTTGATTTGTGACTCGTCTGCCATACCATCGAATATTTAATTCAATTGCCGTGCAAAAGCGATTTGAAGCGCAGTTTTTGCGTCTCGCAAAAACTCGGAAGTAGCCCGGCCGATTATCAGTAGTATTTTCTTATTTCGTGTTTTTAAATATTAAGGTTTTTATTGAAGAAAATTTCTAGGTACTAAGAACACATTTTAATTAGTAAATTGCCCCCGTGCGAAACAGGGGCGGATGGCTAGTCAAGAATAAGTAAGTTAAGTAGGTAGGTAGGTATCTCTTATTTTGTAATTTTATAGGAAGAATAGAAATCATAATTATAATATTTGTATGCCGTTAACGGCAAGACATAGCGCTCATATAATTAATATTGATATCTGTACTTTTATTACCTATGTTCTACAAATAAAAATAATAGAATATCATTAGTTTGACAAAAATGTGGCACTTACTCGTCGTAATTATATAATTCCACATTTGTATACAAGGTGTTGTTTTGCATCCTCGTCAAAATTCAGGAGGTTGTCACACAAGACATAAATAATCAATTAAATTACGGAACCTAGTGAATTATTATTAAACGCTGATTTTTTCGGTTGTTTATGTTTGTTTGTATTTTAGAATAACCCCCTTAACGTGGTTTAGGGAATAAGAAATTATCGAATAAACGTTTGAGATTGTCTGTATTTGTGGAAGCGCAGTTATAGGGCGAGAATCAGACAGCCCGCGTTTAAAACACGGATGGTTCCCACTTACCGATTTCCATAAATAAGAAAAAAAAAAAATTACCTACCTATTTTATTATTGATTCGGGACGAGAATCATCAACATAGTTACCTCCTTGAATTTGACGAGGTTGCAAAACAACACCTTGTATTTTGTATTCGACTCGAAAAGATAAAGAATTAAGTTGAGATTTAACCTTAAGGGACTCTTTAGGTTGAGTGAGACAATAGGTACCACACTAAAACGAAACTACTCAAAGATAAGACAAACGAACACACATCCGGTGCAATGAGGATGGACTTACGTTAAGTTACTTAGGAGGCTGTTGAGGTCACGAGGCAGATTTACTATTCTAAGCCTTACATTAACTTCGTGCCGATTGTATGAAATCTTTGTCATTTCGAATATTATTTAATGACAACCTTTGATGGCTAAGAGGCAACGTACCCGATTACTTGGAGATCGTGGTCGTGGGTTTAAAGTTCGAATCCAGAAAAGGCTCGTTGCTGACGTTACTGTGTGTTATTTATATTTAACAGTTACCCGCGACTTTCGTCCGCGTGAAATTATTATAAAAATACTTCTTCGGTGTTGTTTTTTTTTTTGCACGAGATCCTAATACTCTTAGTGAGTGAAATAAGAACAGACAGTGTATATCTTGAACTGAACAATTGAGGAGATCTAAGGATTATCTTGTGAGCAGAACAAAGCTGTATGCAAGTAAACAGCGTGGATTAATATTGAATACGATCTACCTGGTAAATACAATGCTTACGATTCAACGTCATTTCCTATTATATTTCCTATTATATTATAATACTAGCTTTGCCTTTTTAAATTATTATAAAAATATTACTACCCTATTTGAATCGGATTTTGTTAACAATTTACCAGGTTTTACTTCTTTTGCACAGGGTTTTTACCTTTTTCTAAAGTTAAAGTAGCCTTAGATACTATTATAACATAAGCCTTTTGCCAGTAAAAGACTCGTCCAAATCGGTCCAGCCGTTTCGGCAATAAGCCGGATCGAACAAACAGACAGACACATAAAATATATAAGTACCGTATAGGTACACTTTCATATGCATTCAGTAAAAAGCTGTTATTTTGAAATGACAAACAGACACACGAATTTCATTTATTTGTATAGACTTCTGCTCTCTAAAACGGTGAAGTAACCTTCCCATCAAGAAGAAAACTGCTTATCCTAGAGACAAAAATTGGAATGCATGTCACGTCATAGCAACCGTAATGGACGGGTCCATTGCGTGCTGCAATACGGCCTTCTCAAGATCCTAGGGCTTCCAAGTATTTAGTCAAGTAGTGGTAGTGCTTTAGACATCAGTCTGGCGGCCCCTGGGATCTTGCTCTTACAGAGATGTGTCCTATTAGGATTAGGCTCTAGAAACCTTTTTTTTTCGGCTGGGAAATCAACAAATAGCCCCCTCCCGCTCGTGACAGAGCAGAAGGGGGAGTGTTAGACTTGTACTGACTAAAACGCATCCATGTTCCTGCTTAGCCCTTTGTGTGCCAGGGCCACGGTATCTCAGGCTGTAGAAACCTTGTAGGCTGATTATCATAAATGAACTATATTTAAAGGCACTTACAGTGTTTTGTAGAGCGTCAACTTCCTCTTGGATCTCAGGATCGTTGTAGCTCCACACTGGCACGTTAATGTAATGCATTATCTTGCCACTGTCCATCGTGAAAGCAAGGATGACTGCCGCCAACTTAATAATGAATACCGTCATCAAGATGCATGCGTACTGGAAAGGACAGACTTGATTAAAACTAACTACGCACACCACGAAATTGCAGTGCCAAAAAATGCTCTCAATCTCGACGGGAAGTCATGGGATGAAACTAGGCTGATTATGTGATGTAATGATTTAGATTTGAAAGATTTAAGACTATCTAAGAGTTGAGAAATATAAGCGTTAAGTTGATGAAATACAAAATATCAAGAGTTACTTAATTTTTTTGAGTCTCAACTTGGCCCCCTATTCGCAAACGCTCGGATTCGATTTCGATTCGATAAGCCGTATGTCTATCTTGTTTTGGCATTACGACAGCGAGCGCGATAGACATACGACTTTCCGAATTGAAATCGAATCCGACCGTTTGTGAATACGGGGGCTGATGAAAATTATGACAGTTTCAAGAAGTGTTCTTTTTCATACAAACAATTTTCAAATTAAACAAGTCCAACCTCATACATACCACATTGACCATGCAAGTGCTGAGCTTCAAACTGCCGAAGAAGCCGAAGATGGAGACGATCATCAGCGCCAGCCCGATGAAGACGCTCATTGCTGACGGGGTCATGAGCCCGCTGATCTTGCCGTCGAAGAAGGCCGAGTATCCATGGTAGTGGGAGTATACTGAGATACCCAGGACTACCATCAGAAAGGCAATAATCTGGAATAGTAAATTAAGTTATATATGCGAAGCGTAAAGGACAACGACGCGAAAACGCTTACCACGTAGGTACTCAGTACATCATTCTGAAATATGTCTATGTGGAAAATATCGATGAAAAATTACTATGTGGGACATAGAAATTTTTCATCGATATTTTTTTTTTAAACTGCTGTTCCTAACATTTTGACTGTGTAGGTATTGCACGTTTGTAGGTCACAGCGGTTTTTTTTTTTTAAAGGACTTACATACGAATTGTAATATTCACAGAATAATTATGTGTCATTATTGGTCTCTAGAGTGTTCAAACGATATTAGGTGTTCCCAACTGACAGATGGACCCCTATCTGTCACTGTGAGGTCTTTGCTTTTATCATGTCATTCATTGAAAATACATAAAAGATCGAAAATTAAAAACTTTAGTGCGCAAGTGCGACACACATTTTGCCGATTTTATTTTTTTCAATAACAATGGTGCCTTCATTTGCAATCTTAAATGAGTCATTTCCAGACAATTTTCCGTCCCAGATTACGATACGTTTTTATTGAAATTAAAGATAAGATGGTTTATGAGATCGAAAACACAACAATCAACTTTACTTTTCTCTTTATTTGATAACGATAAACGTTGGCAAAATATAATAAACCTGACGAAAACGAATAACACGTACGTAATTCACTATTATCACTATTGTCTCGTTGGTCTAATAGGGGTGCGGACTGGGTAAAGAAAACGACATTCTATTTTGTCCGTCAGACAGGTAATACAAAAATATTAGTCACATATTTTTTGTTTTATCAAAATATCAAAAAATTACCTAGTTAAAACTCATTAAAGTTGGAGAGTGGGGGCTTACTACGTCACAAGTAGGTATACAACTTACCTACATGTGACGTCATGCGCCATTTCAACTCAATATATCTCCGTAATTTTATGATCACGTGAAAAAAGAAAAAATACGTGTCCAATACTTTTCAATAAACTACCCGACGGACACAGAAAAAACAATTGGACTATCCCCTATTGTCGCAAACGCGGCAAGAGGATCTGGGTTAGATTCCCAGGTCGGACAAAGTGTTGTTGCATTTTTCCATCTGCAATTTCTAGGTAGCAGCGACGGAGTCTGGATTTATACCCAGTTGATGGCTATAATATGCTCGCCCCCTATTACAAGGGACTTAAATATAACTAGCAAAATATAGCTGTAATTAGGAACAACTCTGCCTAACGCTTCGGGGATTACATGGCGTGATGATGTAATATGAAACACAAGTATCTATCTTTCTTTGTATCAACTTGACTTTTCGTTTATAACGTGAGTGGTACCTAGCTGTAGTACTTAGATCATAACGAGGTCCTTGTCTTCCAAAAGCCATTAAATATGAACTTAGGTACTGATAACCCTCAAAAATCACTTCAATTAAAGTATAGTTATAAGAGCCACGGTAGACTCAATCGAGCGTCGCCGTCGTCGGTAATAGTTTATTCTTGAGATGGAAAAAAAAAAGATTATAGATAGAATAAGTAGATTTTTGAAGTGAAACTTCTTATGCGACTTCCAACAAGTTTAACGTTTTCATGGAGGGGGAATATTTTCTATTACCCACTCAGAGATGGCGCTATTACAAGATTTGTGACTACGTAGTTCTACTAGGTACGCAAGATGGCGTGCAAACAATCATGCATTCGACTCTTCGGTGTGACCAGCCTTCGCTCAATTTCCATGAGTAGAATAACCTCGATAAAATTATGTAATAAAAAGTGTACAACAATAAAATATTATTTAGAAGCTCAATAAAATAACGAGAGTGAATGCGTGGCACTCGAACGCATGCGTGTAGTATTACGAAGTTTTACTTCTTCCGCGCGGAGGGACTCCACGCACTATTTTTTTTTTACCACTGAGTAGGTCACAGACAGGTTATCTATCGTCATACACTTTCCCTTTCGTAGATAATATTTGTTTAACGCACCGGAAAATTACAACAAGGATAAATAAGGTCAACGTTGAATAACCGATAACATTAGGTAGCGATGACACTAAAAACATTTCCTCATTGTCTTATTTTTATCTTATGCATGTATACCTAAGCATAGGCATAATCAAAGGGGTGAGTTATGGGTAATAACAAATACAAGGTGTTGTTTTGCATCCTCGTCATATTCAAGGAGGTAACTATGCTATTGCATTCGTCATGTTCGTGAACGGGCGCTATCAGTTGTGCCTGGTCATCTCTTAGTTGCCACGGCTTATTTCGAACTAATTATTTTATTTTTTAATTGTCTTTTACTATGGACACTTTTAACGTGCACGTCTTGCTACATCGTTCTCACATAATGTACCATCTCAACATGAATGATGTAACCAAGGTTTTTGTAACAAGATTCTGATTTAAAAGAGTGTCCATGGAGTTTCTTGCCCATTCTTCTCCATAGAGATCTACGCTTTGGAATGGGCAACTACAGTACTTTCACAGTTATTATGTCTTGTGACTGGGACTGTAGCTTCATTTTTATAGTTGTTTGACTATTCAAAAGTGCCTGTAATTGGCTTACTTGAAATAAATGATTTTGATTTGATTTGATTGATTCTCGTCTCGAATCAATAATAAAATGGGTAGGTATTTTTTTTTTATTGACGGAAATCGGTAAGTGCTAGCTAACCACTCCGGCCGGCCGTCCGATTCTCGCCCTATAACCGCTTCCACACATAAAAACAATCTCAAACGTTTATTCAATAATTTCTTTTTCCCTAAACCACCGTTAAGGAGGTTATTCTAAAATACTGACCCACATAAACAACCAAAAAAAAATCAGTGTTTATTTATATTACCTAGGTACCGTAATTTTAATTGATTTTTGTGTCTTTTGTGACAACCTCCTGATTTTTGACGAGGATGCAAAACAACACCTTGTATATGAAGATTGATGGTAACCTCTACAACTGCAACTTTATTAAGCGATGGTAGACTTATGGCATAATGCAGTTGCAGTAGCTGGCTAAGCACTGGATAGTGTGATTCAAGAGCTGGAACTAGAAACCGACGCCAAATTGTCAGATCTCATTGTCTTTAAAATCTACGTTCCACGCGATTTCGTTGAATTTTCGGAAGTGTTCGATTAAATCGAATTTCATGATAAAATGGCTAAAACGAAGGCAAAGTCAGTCCGCAGTTTTTTTCCAGTATCTGGAGGGCTACTCTCTTTCTCCGAAACGTAACTTCGGCAACGAACGAAGATTAAACGTAGTTACGTTTGTGACCCTACTCTACATAATTTGCGGACACACACAAGAAATTCGAATTCACAGACAACAAATGTACTTATTGAATGTTATTGTGTGCGTGCGCAAATTATATAGAGTAGGGTCACAATCGTAACTACGTTTAATTTTCGTTCGTTGCCGAAGTTACGTTTCGGAGAAAGAGAATAGCCCTCCTGTTACCATGAACTTCAATAATATATAGATATTCTATTTTCAAACATGTCTAGGTTATATATAGCAAAAAGGTTTAACTTCCAATATTGTTGTCTATTGGCTACACAATAATATGTATCCACTGATATGCTATATCAATTTGTATCAAAGCTGACGTATTTTTGTTGATAGGGGCTTTACCTAAAACAAACATTAATGATGCCACCAATTTTCGATTAAATAATTGTATCGAAAGAAGAAGAGTGCCTGGAAGGATATGGGGGAGGGCCTTATTCAGATTCCTGATCCAAAAAAAAGTACCGGTAAAAAGGTAGTAAATTGGTATAATAGGGTTCGTAAATGTGTCCCCTGTGAGTTTAGGAGCCCCTTGGGCCTTATTAACAAGACTAGTGGGCGCAGTGGGCAAGACAATTACCTAAGTGTAAAAAATACTATCACTATAATACTTACACTAAGACTAGCATTGATGGTCAACAGGAGAAACCATATAGAATGCGTATTGCATTCCGATTCTGTGTCAGTGACATGTATCCCAGAATTATCGGTCACCACTGGACCCACTGGTAAAGGATCAGGGTCATGTTTAGTTTCACCTGTCATTATTTTTTATTTTTAAACCACCACTTAAAAAACCACTAAACTAGGTTCCTTAGCCGATACGTTAAAGCTCTGTGCCTTAGTCTTATATGAAATGGAATCTGATAATAACGATTGTTTTAAACACCAACTAGGTATCAGCACTGACTACGTAGAGCCATTAAAATTCACTAATCCGTGTCTTTAGTCAGCCTGAAATGAAGCTTGATTTACTGTAGATAATGACGAAGTAGCTATAACAATCCCTACTTCAATACTAATATTATAAATGCGAATGTCACTCTGTTTGTTTGTTTGTTTGTTTGTTAGCTTTTCACGACTAAACGGCTGATCGGATATTAATGAAATTTGGTAAGAAGATAGATTTTAATCTGGGGAAGGACATAGGCTATATATCATTACGCTACGACCAATAGGAGCGGAGCAGCAATGAAAAATGTTGCGAAAACGGGGAAAATGTGACGCAGACGAAGTTGCGCGGGACAGCTAGTAATATTATAAATGTGAATGTAAGTTTGTTTGTTACGCTTTCACGCGAAAACTACTCAACCGATCATCATGAAACTTTGTACACATATTTTTGGAGGTATTAGAAGTAACATAGGCTATATATCATCCCGCTACGACTAATAGGAGCGAAGCAGCAATGAAAAATGTCACGAAAACGGGGAAAAAGTGACGCAGACGAAGTTGCGCGGGACAGCTAGTAATTCACTAATCCGTGTCTTTAGTCAGCCTGGAATGAAGCTTGATTTACTGTAGATGTAGATAATGACGAAGTAGCTAACAATAAGATATAAACGACTCCACTACTGAATGTCGAAGTTTGAAATGTCGACGTATATTAGTTCTAAAGTACAGGATCTCGATGTACGCCAGTTCGAAAGTTCACTGGAGCGAAGTATGCAAGGCCGACGTATGGCCTTCTAGTTACGGAGATATTAGGGGTCAAAGTTCCAACTTTTGACAAGTATTTTTTTTAATACAAGTCTTTAATGTAAGATTTTTACTTTAAACACCTCCACGACCCCCGAACTATTCAATCCGTCCATCAGCACAATGTGTTTTGAGTGCGTTACATTGAGTTCTACAACAAAACATGATTTTACACCCCCCAAAAAAAAGTCGTTTCCCAGCATTAATTTTCGCGAAAAGTTACTTAGTTTCATGTACAGAATGCTTGGTTGAAGGCTTCGTGATGAGGTGATTTACACCGTGTATAATTATACATCATTAGATAGAGCTTTCCAAAGAAAACCTTTTGCCACTTACACAACTTTCGTCAATTCGAATAAGTGGTGGGTCGAGTGCGTATTGTTGGTGGAGTGTTGTTGTACTTGGAATTTTAGTTGCTAGCTTAGATTAACTGTTTCCCACAGCTAGAAGTTCATTTTACGAATTTAAATCTTCTATAATTATCGCTAGTTAAGTAAATTTTTCGCATTTTCGATTCAAAGTATGTCGCCCGAGCCAAAAATAAATTTTGCGCCCGAGTGATACACTCTACTTTTCATCACCCCCTATGAGAAAATAAAAGGCCCCTCAAATTTTTTTGAAATATTATTATTAAATAAAACATAGAGTAAGAACTAAATTGAAATTAAATGGTATCTAATAATAAAACGACTAAAAACTTATATTTATATTTGAGAAATTTTCGTATGAAAATTTATTATCCAGCTGGCGGCGCGACTATGGGCCGTCGTACCAGCCAGTCTTTATTCAAACAATATTTGCGTTCGATTTCTTTGGCGCTAAACACTAAGATGTTCCAGATTCAAAAAGTGCGCGGCAAAGTTAATTGCGGCGCACTTTTTTTGAAATAAAGAGGATTAAAAACTCATTACTGCCCGCTAAAAGTTTCTTATAGATAACACCACCTTTGGGTGCACTTAAAGGCGAACCAATTCGTCCTTTTCGAATAGATGGGATGAAATAGTAGATTGTATCATAAGGGAGCAAAATAATGTTTTTACGGCGAGGGCGTTTTTTGAATCCAGAGCGAAGTGAGGGATTCTTTAGTAGAATCCTGAACGTAGCGAGGGGCAAAGTAGGTACGTCGCCCGAGCCAAAATATATTTTTGCCCGAGTGATACACTCTACTTTTCATCACCCACTATGAGAAAACAAAAGGCCCCTCATATTTTATTGAAATATTATGATTTTATATAACATAAGTGTAACAACTAAATTGAAATTAAATAGTAACTAACAATAGAACGATTAAAAACTTATATTTACATTTGAGACATTTTCGCAATTATTAAAATTTATTATTCAGCTGGGGGTGCGACTATGGGCCGTCGTACAGCCAGTCTTTATTCAAACAATTTCGATTTCTTTGGCACTGAACACTAAGATGTTCCAGATTCAAAAGTGCGCGGCAAAGTTAATTGCGGCGCACTTTTTTAAATAAAGAGGATTAAAAACTCATTACTAACCGATAAAAGTTTCTTATAGAAAACACCACCTTTGGGTGCACTTAAAGGCGAACCAATTCGTCCTTTTCGAATAGATGGGATGAAAACACTTTTTCGTACCACTTGCTCAAAAAAGTGACATTCTATGCCACAAAAAGCGAACCTTACAATAGTCATTTTTAATCTGTTAAAAACAGGGAAAGAAAATTGTACTGAGTTTCATTCATCCTCTAGGGGGAGAATGTGATTTAAATTTGGAATACTTACCGAAATTTATACTGAACTACATCTGTGTTTACACCATTCAGTTTGTATATAAAGCATTATACTTCTTTTTGAAAAAGGAATACGCATTTATTATGCAGTTATGATTAAATAAAATTACGAAAACCGACGAGGCCGTATGAGCTTCATGCCTTTGCTTTTCCGACCAAAAAATATTAGTCTAGGAATTTGCCGCGTTTTTGTTTTCTTCAAATATATAAACGTAAAGTTTATTTTAATTTATTTTTCACACCACCTGCTCGATAATGTCAAATTATATGTCATGCAAACCTAACCTAAAGTAAGTCATTAACGACCTGAGGTCTATCAGGGCAATAATATTGTACTAAATTTCATTATGACCCGCTGGTCAATAATGTGATTTGAATTTGGAACATAAATCGCATACGAATATTCACGCATTCACCATTATTATCTGCAAAAAAAAATTGTTAAAAAATCGAACTGGCCCGAGATAGAATATAATTAAAAGAAAAATAGAACACAAATTAAAAAGAGGCGCGAATACTGGAAATTACTTTGCTTTGTTCATTGCTATACAACAAATCTATATATATAAAAGAAAGTCGTGTTAGTTACTTCACTTATAACTCAAGAACGGCTGAACCGATTTGACTGAAAATTGGTGGGGAGGTAGCTTAGAACCAGGAGACGGACATAGGATACGGTAGGGTAGGGTAGGTAGGTAGGGTAGGGTAGGGTAGGTAGGTAGGGTAGGGTAGGTAGGTAGGGTAGGTAGGTAGGGTAGGTAGGTAGGGTAGGGTAGGTAGGTAGGGTAGGGTAGGTAGGTAGGGTAGGGTAGGTAGGTAGGGTAGGGTAGGTAGGTAGGTAGGGTAGGGTAGGTAGGTAGGGTAGGGTAGGTAGGTAGGGTAGGGTAGGTAGGTAGGGTAGGGTAGGGTAGGTAGGTAGGGTAGGGTAGGTAGGTAGGGTAGGGTAGGTAGGTAGTAAGGGTAGGGTAGGGTAGGGTAGAGTAGGTAGGTAGGGTAGGTAGGTAGGGTAGGGTAGGTAGGTAGGGTAGGGTAGGTAGGTAGGGTAGGGTAGGTAGGTAGGTAGGGTAGGGTAGGTAGGTAGCGTAGGGTAGGGTAGGTAGGATAGGGTAGGTAGGTCTGATAGGGTAGGTGGGTAGTAAAAAGTGCATTGCAACGCATGCTGGGTACAGCTAGTTACTTAATATATTGCAAATTCTCACAAAAATGTTGAGTGAGTGGTAACTCCAGAGTCAAATCACTATGATTTGACTCCGGAGTACTTGATTCTAGTACTACTGCTCTTATTGTCTCGTAGATGGTGTGAAAAGTAGAGTATTCACCTCGGGGATAAAGGTGCCTTCGACTTGGGCGACCTTGATTCCCACGCTGCACTCAGGATTCTTGTCTTAACTTTAACTCTAAACTCCCTCGCTCCGCTCGGGAGGTAACGCTAGTATCCTTCGTTTTGCCCGGGATTCAATACGGCGCCCGCTAATAAGACATTATTTTATCCCCTTGGTGCATAATCTACTATTTATAAATAAGATGTTCTAAAAATACGTTACGATGTTAAATCAAAGCGACAGTGACAGTGAATTGTCGGATTCCATCAGTGCAAATGCTGCCGCAATTATAAATAATTTGCTTCCAACAAACTCCAAGGAAAATTATTTAAAAACTTATGAAGAATTTTCAACGTGGAGAAGTGCGAAAGGCCTATCAATTTCAGAATCAGTACTTCTTGTCTATTTTGATTATTTATCCAAGACAAAGAATCCGAATACACTTTGGTGCATATACTCAAAACTGAAAGCTACAATACGCATCAAACACAGCATTGAAATAAATAGATTCACGAAATTACTGGCTTTTTTAAAAAGAAAATCAGAAGGGCATTGCGCAAGGAAGTCTAAAATTTTTACGACTCGAAATGTGGAAAAAATTCTTAATGAAGCTCCTGACGAAATTTTTCTGGCCACAAAAATAAGTATACATGATTTAACTATGAATATTTCGTATCTAAGTAATGCTAATTATTCTATATATTTACCTGTTTTTTATCTTTAGAATAGGTGGCCTTAATTTTTGGACTCAATGGTGCTTGCCGCGGATGTGAACTTGTAAACTTAAAGGTGGAGGACGTTGAAAATCATTCCAATGAGGTACTGCTGATTAATGTAAAGGAAACTAAGACTAAGAAAAATCGGTCATTCATTGTACAAGGACAATATACTAAAATCATTCATAAAAACCAAGCATTACGTCCCACCAACATGGAAAACAATAGATTTTTTATAAACTATCGGAATGGGAAATGTACTCGACAAGCCATCGGCAAAAATAAAATTAGCAATATGCCAAAGGAAATTGCTAAATATTTAAAACTTAAAGATTTTGAACTCTACACCGGTCACTGCTTTAGAAGAACTTCGGCGACTTTCTTGGCGGATTCAGGGGCGGATATTACGTCAATAAAAAGACACGGTGGTTGGAGCTCTGATAGAGTAGCTGAGGGTTATATCGAAAACACAATGTCGAATAAAACCATATTAAGCAGTCAAATTAACAAAAATATAAAACTTAATCCATCAGAGCCACAACCCTCAACTTCCGGCATCTTATCTTCGTCCGTAACTCACGATGCACCACCACCACTATCTCCGACGTATAGGTACTATCTACAATGAAACGCAAGTTCCTCAGACGCAAGAACAGAGAAATACTCAAATCAACTCATCAACAATAAATTAACCAAACAAAAATGTAACTCTCTCTATCAATAATTGGACCAATGTTCCGAATGTTAACTTATACTTTTAATTGTCATTATTTTTAATAAATGCTTATCTCATGATAATATTGTGTTAATTTTTTCGCAAATGGTACGAAAAGTAGAGTATTTTCCTCGGTGATAAAGCTGTCTTAGTCTTGAGTGAACTTAAATCCCTCGCTACACTAAGGACTCGTCTTAAATCACTCGCTTCGCTCGTGATTTAAATCGTCACCCGCGACAGAATACACTGCTTTATCCTCTTGGTTAATAATCTACTATTACTCGTCACATCATGGTTATGTTTTAAAAATTGTTGAGGCCGGTGTATCGTATGCGTACGGCGTACCTGACTACTCCGAGAAGGAACAGCCGAAACAAAATTAGAGATCAGTGTCTCTTTTAAAGAGCAGACAATGGTCCATGAATGAATGGACATGAGGACCATGCAGAAGAAAGAACCACACAGTTTTGACTCATAACTGAATGAGTTCATCAACGTGAGTAACAATATCAAAGATACCAAATATATTGCCAAATATAGATTGAAAGTAACTCATGCAACTTCTCAAAGCGTAGACTGATGGCAAAACGTAATTGCAGTAGCTAACTAAGATCTGGATTGTGACATTCAGGAGCTGGTGGGGGCTTGTGACTTACTCAAAATTTTCAGTTTACATTGTCTTCAAAACTTATCTACTTCTAATCCTTCGCGATATCGATTATATTTTCGGAAGTGATAAATTAAATCGAACTCCATGATAAAATGGTTAAAAGGGTAAAGGAAAGTCAGTCAGCAGTTTTTTTTTTCTAATATCTAAGAATAACTTCAAGAGATATATTATTATAGACATGCCTAGGATAACCTAATATTGTTGTTATACAATTGGTACTGATATGCTATATCAATCACTTTTTTATCAAACCTGACGTATTTTAGTTGATGGGGACTCTACCTAAAAACAAACAGTAATGACGCCACCAATTTCCAATTTAGATAACCAAAAAGATATGTATCCAATCCTACTAATATTATAAACGCGAAAGTTTATAAGTATGGATGGATGGATGGATGTTTGTTACTCTTTCACGCGAAAACTACTGAACAGATTTGGATGAAATTTGGCACAGGGGTAGTTTAAAACCTGGATTAACACATAGGATAATCGTTATCCCGATAGTACAATCCCGTGGGACAGTGATCGAACGCCACGCGTGCGAAGCCGCGGGCATAGGCTAGTACTTAATAAATTTTCGATGAGTACAAAATATTTTAACGCTCATTCATGTCAATTTGCACTCAGCAGCAAAACTGAATTCGGACGGACGGACAGGAGGAATCCCTAAGGGTTCCGTTGTTGACATACTATACAAACAAAAAGTATATATATATATAGTAAAGGAATGGTCTGAAAGGGATTAAAAATGTTTGCACTCTTATCAGGTTGTCCTCTGTGAGTTTAATTGCGCAATGTGATGTCCGTCCGTCCCGACCGGTCTTGCACAACACAATGTAAACAAACATTGAGGTAATAGCCGCAGATTTATAGCTATAATTACGAAAAACAGAAATAAAGAAGTATATAAGAAGAAACCATGCTGTGCCGACCAAATGTAAATTGGGATAAGGGCTGGAATGCGATGATGAGGTAAAGATATACAGAATCAGATAAATGGGAAGTTCACTTGCGTATTTGGTACCATACAGATTACCTACAACTTTTTAGGAGATAATTAATATGGTTCAGCACGCGTATCATGACATGAGCACGCTGTAGAAACGAGTTTTCTCTACGGAAGAATAGACAGATAGACAATGACAATGTGTCAGTTTGTTGATTCTTCCGTCGACGTATAGCCCGTTTTTACGGCGTCCATGCTACGCGTGCAGAAAGTCCATCAACCCCTTTGTACTTTCACATATTATTAACACTTTACGCTTGTTTTTCTCGAAGATTTAGGCAGAGCAAAGTAAATTGAATATGGTTAAGACTGAATGAGATTTACAAAGACCAGGGAATCTTGATCCAATAAAAGGTGGATGGCTATATTGTCTATACCTGCCCAGCAGTAGATGCAACAACGAGTATGGCCTGAAAATTGGATAAAACTTCACTACGCAGGCCTTTAGTAACACTATAAAACTGATTGCTGAAATTGTTGGTATAGACAAAAGTTAAAACAGTATATTGCGTAATAAACCAATCTATATTTAAGGAGATTATTAAGGACCTAAGCAGGTACTTGAATTTAGTGTTAAAAAATAGCAAAAGTACTTACAATAAACATAGCCGTGATGGTCAACAACAGAAATCTTATAGACTTCATATTGTATTCCGTTTCTGTCTTAGTGAAATGCATCCTGGAATTATTGGTCACCACTGGACCCACTGGTAAAGGAGCAGGGGTTTCTGGAGTCTCACCCGTCATTTTCTTTTTTTTTTAAATCACCACTTAAAAAACGACTAAACGATTCTTTAGCCGATACGTTACAGCTCAGTATCTTAGTGATAACTGAAATGGAATCTGATGATAACGATTGTTTTACACAGTAACGAACACAGAGCGTTTTTCAACTACCAGCACGGTCTACGTAGAGCCTTTAAAAAACACTAATCTGTGTCCAATTTCAGTCTCAAATGAAGCGTGTTTTAGTGAAGATGATGACGAAGGAACTAATTATAAACAACTTTTCGTTCTAATCGTTCAATAGATTAGTATCGGATGTTATCTTTTCAATATTAGTAATTAATGCACTCGTATGATCTAGGAATCTAATCGTTTGCCTAATTACACACATGCAAACACCATTTCAGATGAATTTTCTTTGTTTTTTATGTTGAAATGTCCACTGCATAAATAAGGTTTTACGACTACCGTTGCTGACAGTAATGTGGTTAATATCGATTACCTACGTGTTATTTTTGACCTTCAGTCTTTCAGTATAGTATATATGTATATATATTACGATTGAAGTCGTGACCGTTGTCTGTATTGACCGGTTGGGATGGTATAGGCAGAGAAAGTGTACTGTTATAGTCGTAGTAGATTATAGACGAGCTTATCATTAGATATCGGCAATCAAAATTAGTTATCCCTCCTCAAACACTGCAATATTGCCAAAATGAAACATTTTGTTTCGATTTTTTCGTAACAATCAATTTTGTATGTATGAATTTTCAGTCAGTCGTATGTGAAGAATATTATGTAAATTTGATTTTTTCAGTAAAAATTTAACTCCTATCTAAACTGTACTTAAGTCTAGCAAACCTATCAATATAAAATATGGGGATCTTTTAGATTGACAATTTTTTTTTTTCTAGACAAATGTCTAGAAAACAAATTTAATGATTGATTCAGCATAAATTTAGTTTTGTAGTAGATATAATAAGTCTTGAGCCTTTAACTTTCCCATTCTTGGGACACAGGCCTCGTCTTTGTAAGAGAGAATGGAACCGAAATCCACCACGTGAACCAGTAAACGAATGATTGCGTACGTCTTCTTATAAATAAAAAACAATCAATAGCATACTTTATCAGTAGGATATTATTTTATATCGAACTCACAGGTACAAGAGCCATGTAAATATGTACCTATCTATCTAGATATATAAGGATTTCAGGACGATAACAACATCCATTCGCTTATCGCTAAAGCCCTATCGTTTATCGCTGATATCATCGTATATTTTTCATAGAACGGTCGAGTAGATATTTATCTACTTATATTTATTTCATATTTCTTTGTTAATTTCAGATCCGGAAATGTTTATTTCTGTTGTGTCGGGTCGTTTAGTTCCCTTCAAAATGGTTGAGTTGAATGATGGCTGATACATGCGTCAGGTTCGTGAACGGGCGCTGTCAGTTGTGACTGGTCATCACTTAGCTGTCACGGTTTATTTTAATTACTTTATTTTTTAATTACTGATTTAATCATTTACTCTGGACGCTCTTAACTTGCCCGTATTTCTACATCGTTCTCACATATTAGTAATTCTTAACATTAATGATGTAGGTAACCAAGATTTTGTAACATATTTTGATTTAAAAGAGTGTCTATGGAGTTTCTTGCCCATTCTTCTCCATAGAGATCTACGTTTTGGAATGGGCAACTACAGTACTTTCACAAGTTAAGGCGGAAACACACTTACGTGTCGTGGCGTGTCGTGACGCGCCAGAATCATTCGGTTTCATACATCGTTGCGACACGACACGCCATGCAAACATGTCCCTTACCATATTAAACGTATGAAACCGATTTGCTTCTGGCGCGTCACGACACGCCACGACACGTAAGTATGTTTCCGCCTTTATTGAGCCTTGTGTCTGGGACTGTAGCTTCGCGTTTTTTTTGTACTTTCAAAAGTGCCTGTAATGGTCTAATTGAAATAAATGCTTTGAGTTTGAGTTTGATGAAAAGGGATTTGGTATTTTTTTTATTATTTATTGATGTCGTATGTTTACAGGGTGTAAGGCACCCGTACACGGACCGACTTTGCCAAGCTCTTAACCTTGAATATGGACCCGAGCTGCTGTTATCATTTAGAGCCAAAAGCTTCTGCACACGTCCACTTGCAGGAACATATGCGTATTATGGAAGCAGGATCTGATATCTACGTTCACTTTTAATAGTTTACGATCGTGATTTTTCCCAGCGATAGTCTGTAAGTATTTTCCCAGTTACACATCGAGTTCAAGAGTTTTGGAATTTTTCGCGCAGTGAGAGAAGTTGGCCATAGCCTAGAACAACTGATGGTCACTGGCAAGGTTGATCCACTAAGATGTGCGGCCCAAAAACTTCACAATGTCAAGGATAGGCACAGTTGGAAAAACATCGTCTAGCAGAAGATCACTTCATGTCGTCGGGGAAATCACGACCCTCAGTAATGAGGAACACGACGCCGGGAGGATCAAGTATAGGCCTCCTCCCTATGTGCTATGCCATACTTCCCTAGCCTGCGGAGTATCAAACCAGTTTTTACGCTCGAACTTCTGAATGTCGTCCACCCATCTGGCTATTGGTCTGCCAACACTTCATGTACTGTCTTTCGGTACACATGCTGTTAATCCAAGACAAAAGTAAGTCAACCATAGTCGACCATCAAATACTTGTTCTTCTTTTATGGTCTGCGAGTAATCACAGATCGGCTACAGTACCTTTTTCTTGGGAATTCATCTGGATGGATAAATAAAAACACCAAAATATTGTATTTATAAATAAAAATATTTCTTTCTTTACAATACTTTTCATAATACCTAAGTAGTTACTTATTGATTAAAATAGTGACATTATATGTATATTAAGTAAATAAGAATTTCTATCTTCTATTTATAAATTTTGAAAGAAAAGAGTTGTGAAGTGACAAAAAAGATAGGCAAGAAGGAAATCAGAGAATTTGTCGCAATCAATAAGATTATGGCTACTTATAAAAGCTGAGGAGAACAAGTGGAATGTTTTTGCATCTAAAAATATGTATAATTAATTAAAATGGCATCTTTAATCTGTACTTAGTATATATTATTCCTATCACAAACCGATATTTTATACGGTATTTTCCCGCTATTGAAAAATATATTAGGTGTGCTATTTTTCAAAAAAAACGATCAAATTTCGTGGTTCCGTTAAAGTTTGTTACACCCTAAAATTGACTTAATAGCGTTATGTTATTAAATCTAAAACAAGTGCTATCACAATAATCTGGTTCTAACTTTTTAATTTTGTCGAACCAGGGCTAAGGCATTGTTCACATACAGCCTCTTAGGCGGTAGTTTGTCCATGGAACGGGACATAGACAACTGGTGCCTTTTTCTCGTCGTTTGGGTTGAGTGAAGTGTAGGCATTGATCACTCTTTCCTGGATCTCCCACCTTCTGCGTTCACGTTCTGATTTCGCCTTGCGGATGGAACTGGCCAGCGAGAATGAGAACACAATGCCGATAATCTGAAATTCGATAAGATAAATATGAATATTTATGATACGGGAAATGGGTAGATAGGCAGGTATCTACTAGATTTTTGGCGTACTGATAAGACAGTAGAATCGATTTGAGCATGTTTTAGTTTTTAATATTGCTTCCTTGAAAATTTCAAAACAAAATCCTCCAATGACTTTGTACAAAGCGTGGCCCGAAGGACGCTACTGCAATGTCATCGCATATGATGTATTTTTCTATATCAATGCATACATTTTGTTTTATTACAAGGATTTATCAAGAATGACATCATGAGCTGCAACACGATTGTGTGTGGCAAAATGGTTTTGCAAAAGGAAAATCAGTAAAACAATTCAGCCAATCGCAGTCCCACTGATGAGCTCTATCCTTTCCTCATTTAAAACACAATATCTAGTATGTTCATATAAATCCTTTTTTCGTTTGCAGCTGGCCAGTATGAAAAATGTCACTGGCCACTAAGACTCATTTATAGTGAAGGCTACCTTCTGAGCACGTTCGTTTCCTCGAAGACCTCATTCATCGCTTTCAATCAGGCGAGATTAAGATCTAGAGCAGGCTGATAAGGCAATAAAAAAAAAGAAAACATATATTAACCTGAATGAAAGCAATAGTCATGGCCCCAGCGCCCAAAAGTCCAGCGCTCTGGTAGACCAAGTAGAATACCCTGGGGAGGCATCCATTGGCGTATAACTTCGTGCATTCGTCGATTTCAAGGTCGCCGATGACTTCATAGCGGGATTCAGCGCAGCAGGAGTTGGGAACGGTGATGTTGTTGACGGAGATGCCACTGACTCCTTGAGGAGGTGGCACCACGCTCCAGTCCATGTAGCTGTCCACACCGCAGCAGTTCAGCTGGAAGATGGTGAGGATTCGGTTAGAGTAACTGGAAAGTCTAAAGAGATACGCACCTAGAAAAGTTCGGCTTGGAAGAGACCATAGACAACTTAGACAAGACATAGACAAATGATATTGCATTTGTAAAAACGTATTTATTAGTTAACTAGGTTGTAGAAGTCACATAAATATTCATGAAAACCATTCCTCTGCAGCAGAAAAGGGTTGGCCATTGAAATAATGTATGTAAGTATGTACAACAAATACTGATAAGCAGTGTTCCAAATAGTTTTGCGACAGTATGCCTAAAGTATCACTCGTTGTTGGGGTACTTAGATAAACAGTTAAAACTATTTTCCGCTTCAGTCGTTACGGTTGACCAGGTACAATACTAAACTATTAAAACTGGAAAAAACCGACTAATTAACATTTTACAGCTGAATAAAAATGGCTTTACACAATTATTACGGGCACTTAAACTTGAAGCGTTACGTAATTTCTTTGTTTTGAGGAAAAATCCTCAGCTGAGGCAACGCGTTCAAATAACTTATCAAACCAATTGCATGCATGACACGCAATATTAACGTTGTCATCTTTAATTACGAGTAATATAGAGATTTATATTTTACTGGGTTTAATTTTTAGGGTTCCGTACCCAAGGGGTCAAACGGGACCCTATTACTGAGACTTCGCTGTCTGTCCGACCGTCCGTCCGTCCGTCTGTCTGTCACCAGGCTGTATCTCATGAACCGTGATAGTTAGCCAGTTGAAATTTCTACAGATTATGTATTTCTGTTGTCGCTATAACAACAAATACTAAAAACAGAATAAAATAAATATTCATACAAAAAAGTGTTTTTTTTTATAAATAATTATACGAAACCCTTCGTACGCGAGTTCGACTCGCAATTGGCCGGTTTTTACTTGTTTCATATTTATTAATGGTAAATAAATAATAAGAAAAAACAAAATGTGTTAAGTTATACCTATCTATTATTTAAATACAGGAAAACCAACAGCTATAACAGAAGAATATATATATAAGTAGTATATACATATAAGTAACATAAAGCCAATTATATACCAACACGTAATCATTCAATATAATACTTATTGTATTTATGTACATAAACAAACCTACGCATACTAAAGCCATTGTCATAAATAAAGTCGATTTTCCTCAATTATGTATATCTTTATTTACTGTGAGTTTTCCTTAAATAAAGTTTAATATTTAAATAAAATGCCACCTGAGGATAAAAACACTTTTTTGAGTGAGCCGAGTCTAATTGAACAATTGAATACCTACTATTCTCCATTAAATTTATTTGAAAACAATTTTTCCGTAGTCGTAAAACAAGCTGAATCCTAAAATAATATTAAATACTGTTCGTTGCTATGCGCATAACTTGAGAACGGCTGGACCAATTTATAACTTGTTTGTAGCTAATAGTATAAGGTAATCTTAGTAGGACTTCTTAGGGAAAGAGTACTTTGAAAAGTTCGTCGAAAAACTGGGAAATTCGGAAAAGAAACCAGTGCACAAAATTTGAAAAGGATATGTACAGGTAACGGCTAGGGTATATACATACGTAAGGGTGTGATAAAAAAATATCAGCTGCCCCATACATTTGGGTCGAATAGGTATTGAAATTTTGTATGGTGCAGCAGATAATTTTTTCGCTATTACGATGTTTGTCCGATGGAGAAACTGAATGGATTTGGATGAAATTTGTCACACGGGTAGTTTATAACCTGGATTAACACATAGGATACTTTTTATCCCAGTAGTATAATCCCGTGGGACAGTGACCAAACTCCACGCGTGCGAAGTCGCAGTCATAGTCTAGTATTAAATAAATACCACGGCTATACTTGTGAAATACTCCAGTATCCACGCACGCATGTTCTGTTCAATGAGCAAGACAAAATTTGATCAATGAACACATTCGCGTTGGTTGCGGGCTGCTCAATCTGTCTCTGTTTCTACTGTTCAGGAAACAATTATTTGCTGTAGGCAAAAATGAAGCACAGCCAAGAATGCTCGTCACGACTAAGTATAAGCTACTGAATAGTTACTCGTAAATTTATAAAATATGCACTCAGGTGCAACAAAATGCATCAATAGGCCATATGGAGGAACGATACGTATACGTAGATTTTCAAGTAGCTGTAGGTTATATTGTTTGCTTTTGTTTTATTATTTTCTCAATATATATACTTATTTTTTTTATATATTTTCAGACCCAGTATGTATTAGTGCTTTTAACTTTACTTTAATGAAAGCGTTGTGTTTTTTTGTTTCTGTGCTCACACCACAAATTTGTATTTTATGTCTTTACGTGAGGATTTTTCATTGGCTCTCTGGTGACTATTGTTCCCTTTCTTGTTTGTTTTTATTAGCTGTAAGTCCTCCATGTTCTAAATAAATAAATAAAATGCAGCACAGACTACCACAAAGTATCTTGTATTTAAGACAATAAAAACCTCAAAAAAATAACTTACCCTGCTCTGAATGAAGTCGAAGGCATCCTCGACCTCTTCGTTCTGGTAGTAGTAAGGCAGTGTGACCCTCAGCTTCTCATCTAGCATGCCGGTGACTGAGGACCGGAGGCTGTAGGCGGCGATGGCGGCTGCGATCTCCAAGACGAAGACCAGACTGAGGATGACTGCGAACTGGAAACGGATGATTTGTTAGAAGCTGATAAGATGAGCATAGATAAAGAATTACGACCATTTTTTAAAGAAATCACAAAAAAAAATTTGGCGTTCGACATGAGGGCACTGTTGGTAAACATGGGGTATTAAACAAAAAACAAGATGGCGCCGTTACTTCCGATTTTGTACACGCGCCAAAAATCCTTGTAATGCTCGAAAATTCTTTAAGAAAAGAGCGAGCAGTTTGACACTGTTAGTTAGCAGGCTCGTAACATAATGTAAATAGCTACAATATCTTTGTCCTTGACTGGTACACTATCTGGAAGTAAATATGGCGCATCGAGTAGATAGGTAGTATACAGATAAATTGGAGAGCGTCCTCAGTCCGTTTCTAAAGTTTCATGAGCCACACCCACTGAATAGCCAGCGAAGAAGAATAGCCAATGACGCAAGAAATATTAGTGCCCAAGAGTGAACGCAAACACATGTGCACTCTTTCTTCCCGCACCACACTCATCATCATCAACACCCACAGCTTGAATTGACCCTCTGGTGGATATAGGCCTTACTTTTTTAAGGCCAATGTCCACGGTCCTGTGCCACCCTCTTCCAGGTTTTTCCCCCGATGGCAACAATGTCATCTGCTTATCTCGCCGCCGGACGAACCACACTTCTTTTCCCAGTTCTTGGACGCAATTTGGTGATAGACTTAGTCCACCTGTCATCACTGCGCCTTGCTAGGCTATGTGTCCTGCCTCACTCCATTTGGGTTCCGTAACGTGATTTTCAATATCGAAAACCTTTTTACCTCACCACACTACTAACAACTACAGTCTACTTACAATGTTAACCAAGCAGGTGCTCTCCTTCAGTGCGCCCACGCATCCGAAGAGAGACACGAACAGCATGATGATGCCGATGACAATGACGAAGGTGGCCGGGGAGAAGAACTTGTCGTCGAGGAAGAAGGACACGTCATGGTAGATCGCGTAGATCGTTGTGCCGACTGAGATGATTAATGCTGAAGTTAGCTGAAAGAAAGGAATGATTAATTAATACAGGCAGGTGTAATAAACATAAGTTTATGATAAATTATCATCTGCCTAGACTCTTCCCAACTTTGTTGGGGTTGGCTTTCAGTCTAACCGGATGCGATTTTAAATGGAGCGACTGCCTATCTGACCTCCACAAACCAGTTAGTACTGGATAATACGAAACCATTGGCATGACTGGTTGTCAGACTTTCGGGCCACTGACTACTAAGTCTATGATAAATGTTTTTTTTTTCTTAAATAGGTTTTACAAACACTTGTATACGTCATTTTTTTTTTTAATAATTTAATATGAGGCCGGTGTTTCGTACCTTAAACTCACAGTCTCTTTTAAAGTCCAGACACAATCTTGGTAAAACACATGAGGACTAAGCAGATTAGCTGTGTCTGAGATGGTCTACCACGCCGATTTGAGTGGTTCTGTACAGTCAGTGCAGGTGGTGTCAGTAATCGTGTAGCTCGACTAATGACTCAAGAGCTCAACGACACGACGAGGAATACCAAAGAAAGGACATTTGGGTTTAATCAGCTTTTAACGTTCCCACTGGACATCACAGCCTTCTCTTTGTGAGATTAGCAGTAATACACAACACGGGTCCAGTGCAAATTTTAGACCACAACACTACGGTCCTTTTTTTTAGGGTTCCGAACCCAAAGGGTCAAACGGGACCCTATTACTGAGACTTCGCTGTCCGTCACCAGGCTGTATCTCATGAACGGTGATACTTAGCCAATTGAAATTTCTACAGATTATGTATTTCTGTTAATGCTATAACAACAAATACTAAAAATAGAATAAAATAAATATTTAAGAGGGGCTCCCATACAAAAAAGTGATTTTTTTGCTTGTTTTTATAAATAATGGTACGGATCCTTTCGTGCGCGAGTCCGACTCGCACTTGGCCGGTTTTTTTTTAAATTCGTTTGCCACACTCTAAGAATATCTACTGTCTCGTGGCGTGGGTGCGTTTACAAACATGTAAACTTTAAATTCACATACGTAAACAGCTAGACCCGGGAAAACTATCTGTAGTCTCTGTCTCTAATAGTTCTATACCATGACAATGACACATAATTATATGAGACACATCTAGAGCAGTAGGAGGAAATTGAGATCAATTAAACAATAAAATTAATAGGAATGAATCATCAAAAATAACAGACCACAGAATATTGATGAATTATAATCCTCTTAGACAGCAACCGCCTGACGAATGTTAACTTAGGTTTTGCTAAGATTTAAACAAATACTGATCCATCATATCGATATTTGTATTGTTATTTAAAATAACGAGGCATGTAACTAACTACCTCTAAAGAGAGCCGTCAGTTAAAATTCAATACTGTTTTTGTTATGTTTTCTGCTGTCTCATTCCGTTGTTCGTGTTCAAAACAGTGACAATGCTAACCTCCCTCGAGTCCATAGAAAAGTATACCATACCTCTTATTTTACTCATATTACTCTTGCAGTTCAAGTTGCTACCCAAACTCGAGTTATCCAAACTAATATTATAAATGCGAATGTCACTCTGTTTGTTTGTATGTTTGTTTGTTACCTTTTCACGACGAAACGGCTGATCGGATCTTAATGAAATTTGGCAAGAAGATAGATTTCAACCAAGGGAAAGACATAGGCTATATATTATTACGCTACGGCCAATAGGAACGTAGCAGCAATGAAAAATGTTGCGAAAACGGGGAAAATGTGACGCAGACGAAGTTGCGCGGGACAGCTAGTTTAATATCATCATCAGCCTGTATTCGTCCACTGCTGGACATAGGCCTCTCCCATGACACGCCACTGAGCACGATCCTCGGCCACTCTCATCCAGCTCTTGCCAGCCGCCTTGCAAAGATCATCGCTCCACCGAGTCTGAGGACGTCCTACGCTACGTTTACCGATCCGTGGTCTCCACTCAAGAACTCGTCTACCCCAACGGTTATCGGTTCTTTGGGTTATATGGCCGGCCCACTGCCACTTCAGCGTGCTTATGCGGTGGGCTATGTCGATAACCTTGGTTCTCTGTCGGATCACCTCGTTACGAACTCGATCTTTCAGAGAAACCCCGAGCATAGCCCTTTCCATAGCACGTTGAGTGACTTTCAATTTGTGGACCAACCCTACCGTGAGTGTCCATGTTTCGGCACCGTACGATATGACGGGTAGGACGCAGTGATTATAGACTCTCGTCTTTAGACTCTGTGGAATTGGCGATGTGAAGACTCGACGCAGTTTCCCATACGCTGCCCAGCCCAGCTGTATTCTTCTGTTGGCCTCTTTCTCGAAGTTGTTTTTACCCAACAGCATCGTTTGCCCGAGGTAAACATACTCCTTAACAACCTCGAGAATACTGCCTTGAACTGCAATTGGTTCCGGACTGACATGTTCATTGAACATAACCTTGGTTTTATCCAGGTTCATACGGAGACCAATGCGTAGAGAAGAATCAACTAGGCCATTCAGCATATGTTGCAAATCTTGCAGCGTTTCCGCCATGATGACGATATCATCTGCAAATCGCAAGTGTGAGAGGTACTCGCCGTTTATATTAATGCCGCGTCCCTTCCAGTCCAGCGTCTTGAATATATCCTCCAATGCATTTGTGAACAATTTGGGGGATATAACGTCCCCTTGTCTCACACCACGATGCAAGGGAATAGGCTTAGACTGCCGGTTCTGTACTTGGACGGCCATAGTAGCGGCGTTGTAAAGACCTCTCAGCACTTGGATGTATCGCCAATCGACTTGGCATCGCTGCAGAGATTCCAGAACCGACCAGATTTCGATCGAGTCAAAGGCCTTTTCATAGTCCACAAACGCTAAGCACAGGGGCCGATTATACTCTTCTGTTTTCTGTATAATCTGCCGCACTGTATGGATGTGGTCTATGGTGCCGTACCCCGATCGAAACCCGGCCTGTTCGGGAGGCTGAAACTCGTCGAGTCTTCGCGCAAGACGGTTTGTGATGACTCTCGAAAACAGTTTATAGACGTGGCTCAAGAGCGAAATGGGTCGGTAGTTCTTCAAAAGAGTTTTATCACTCTTTTTGAAAAACAACACGACAACACTCTTACTCCACGCCTCTGGAGTTCTCCCATCAAAAAGAACAGTATTGAAAATGCTCTGGAGCTCCTTCATTACAGGTTTACCACCAGATTTCAGGAGCTCAGTCGTAATACCGTCTTCTCCAGGGGCTTTTCCGTTTTTAAGCTGTTTGAGAGCCATCGCAATTTCGTCTAGGTTGACTTCTGGCAAGTCTTCCGTAAAGTGGCGTGTTAATGTAGCTCGGAACTTCTCATTTTCGGGATCAGGTTGAGATGCACGCGTAGCGTATAGCTGACTATAGAAGCTTTCAATTTCCGAAAGAACCTCCAGCCCGGAAGAAACGACTACTCCACTTGTAGTGGTCAGCTTCGTCAGATGACTTCTCCCAAGAGATTGGACAAACACTTTCGATCCCCGATTTTGCTCAATCGCTCGTTCTATTGAGCGAGTGTTGGAGCATCGGAGATCGCGTCGTATAAGTTTGCCAATTCTCTTGTTTAGAGAATGCCCCTCTGACGTAGTGACTGGTGGGAGTTCACGTCGTTTCTCCATGAGCTTGAGCGTTTCTTCCGAAAACTTCGACTTCCTGTCTCTACGCCGCAATTCGCAAAATCTCACACCTTCCTCCCTGAGAATTCCGACCACATTCTCGAGGGCCTGGTCAATGTCAAAGCTATTTGTGGTTTCCACGGCAGCGAATCGGTTCTCCAAATTAGATTGGAACTTTTCAGATCCCACTATAGTTTGGAGCAGGGTTGGTCGGAGCCTGGATTTCATCAAACGGACACGTTCAAGCTTGAAATCGATATTCAGAGACCCTCGCACGAGTCTATGATCACTTCCAGTATTAAACCTATTGATCACTGAGACGTCTCTGAATATACGCTTCTTGTCCGTTATGATGAAATCGATCTCGTTTTTGGTCATAGTGTCGGGGCTTCGCCATGTCCACTTCCTTTGAGGCTGTTTCTTGAAAAATGAATTCATCAAGAATAGCCCCTCCCTTTCGAGGAAGTTGACAAGCATTTGCCCCCTATGATTCCTGCTACCATAACCATGGGATCCTACTACCGATTCGTTGTAATTTTGTACTCCCACTTTGGCGTTGGCTAGTTTAATATAAAAGGTAAAAAAAACCTACACGATATTCGCAACCAAGCGTTCTATGCATCATACTAAGTAACTCTACCGAAAAAATATTGCTGGGAAACGACATTTTATTGGGGGTGAGAAATCAAATTTTAATTACGATAGGACTGAATAAAAAGCACTCAAAGCATTGTGCTGATACCTTGAATAGTACGTGGGTCGTAAATTGTCGTAAAAATATTGAAAGATAGGTAGATAACTTTACTTTACAAATCTCCGTAACTACGAGTAGAAGATTCCCAGGTCTATGTATGATAGGTGGCGGTCTATGTGAGGTAGGTCAGGTATATGTGTGGCGGTAGCAGGTATGTGTATGGTCTAGAACCAAAAAAAAATGTCGCAACGACGCGGCGACGGGAGTGTCTTTCGACTTCGGTAAGGTTCCTCAACTATGTTTATTGTCTGCTGGGTAATATCAAAAATAATTGTACATTCTAACATGCTGAAATGTCCATGGTAAGCTCTATCGAAATAATTCGTATATTTTATAAAACAAGTTATTTTATGTAGACACACAGAATTAGGGATGAATAATATGAAAAATAAAGCATACAGTTTTTAAAATACACATTTTTGTTATGGTGGTATATCATATTTCTCCCATGTAAATAATTATGTACTCGAAGACTTGTGCGTTACAAAAATGCTTCTATTTTTGTGCATGCTACAATCTCATTCATTCAAGCTAAAACTCAACTGCAGTATTATTAAGACTATCTAGATCCTGCTTTAATATTTCGTAGCACTACAAAAGTCTAACTTACCAGCTACAACTGAATGCAACACATAAAAAAAAAAATATAAAATAAGTCTGTTGTTTGACGTTCAGGTTTTTGACGACCCGTAAAGATGGTTAAAGTTCGATAAGATTACATGGGTTATGGATATTAAATTCTTAAAAACATACTGGCCGATGGTATGCATATGAAACTCCACAATATTGATTGGAGACATAATAAAGCCAAGTGGCCACGAACGAGCCAAGGCCTTGACATTTGAGTGGACGCTGAAATCGATCCATACACTCGTGACCAACCGCTTAAGTTAATTGTAAAAATATATTTGCATTGTATAGATTCAATCTCTTAGTATTATATAATTTCATAGCACATGTGTGAGTACCATGTACTGTAAAGCCACTATTTAATGAGTAACTAAATCTTTCATTGACGCGAAATTACCCTGGTGGTTGAGTGAATGTCATGCTCACTTAAATGTCACGCTGATGGTGGCGGGTGTGTCGGGTCGTTTAGTTCCCTTCAAAATGGTTGAGTTGAATGATGGCTGATACATGCGTCATGTTCGTGAACGGGCGCTGTCAGTTGTGACTGGTCATCTCTTAGCTGCCACGGTTTATTTTAATTACTTTATTTTTTTATTACTGATTTAATCTTTTACTCTGGACGCTCTTAACTTGCCCGTATTTCTACATTGTTCTCACAATTTGTAATTCTTGACATGAATGATGTAACCAAGATTTTGTAACATATTTTGATTTAAAAGAGTGTCCATGGAGTTTCTTGCCCGTTCTTCTCCATAGAGATCTACGCTACGGAATGGGCAACTACAGTACTTTCACAAGTTATTATGCCTTGTGACTGGGACTGTAGCTTCGCGTTTTATTTTGTTTTTGTTGACTTTCAAAAGTGCCTGTAATGGTCTAATTGAAATAAATGCTTTGACTTTGACTTTGACTTTAAGTCATTTGCAGAGGTCAAATAATTTCTTCCAGTTTAGTTCAATGTATGCTTCTGAAAACATCATATCAATTTTCTTTTTACCTTTTTAGGGTTCCATACCCAAAAGGTCAAACGGGACCCTATTACTGAGACTTCGCTGTCCGTCCGTCCGTCCGTCTGTCACCAGGCTGTATCTCATGAACCGTGATAGATAGCCAGTTGAAATTTCAACAGATTATGTATTTCTGTTGATACTATAACAACAAATACTAATAACAGAATAAAATAAATATTCAAGGGGGCTCGCATACAAAAAAAAAAGTGTTTTTTTTTACTTGTTTTTATAAATAATGTTATGGCCGGTTTTTTTGTAAAGCTCGTGGAAAGGTGGAACTTGTAGCTAAATAATAACAGCCGCTCGGGTCGATCTAGGTTAAGCCGAGCCTGCCTAGGTTGGTCCGTGGATGGCTGACTACCCATACATACCGAGTTTCCTCCATGCCACGGAAAACACGCCTTCGGTCCCGTCCGGCGGTCATTTGTAGATCTTTGACAGTCGTTACAAGGCTGTTGTATTATACCCAGTACTAACTGGTTTGTGATTGTGGAGGACCGATAGGCAGTCGTGCCATCCGGTTAGACTGGAAGCCGACCCTAACATACTTGGGAAAAGACTAGGCAGATGATGATGTCCCACTGCTGGGCAAAGTTCTCCCAATCTCCTATTAACTAAGCTCTTAAGTCGCCATATAAACTTAGTTACTTAAAATGAATGTTGTTTTTAAATTGATAACACCGGAATGTTTTAATTACTTAAAGCCATCCAACGTGGCAATGCTGCCAGCTTCTCGGCACATTTCCTGTTGATAGCGACGTGGACGAATTTTTAATGCAGTGATGGAACGATAGAGCTAATGTGTTCCTACGTCGTTCAGTGAATAATTTTAACAAGTTTTCCAGCACGCGTAGCGTGACCACTGTAGAAACGAGTTTTGTCTACGAAATAATCGACGTAATGACAGATACTGAAAATGTGTAATTCTGTCGATTCCCAACGAAAAATCTGAACATTTTAAACTACTGTAACCTCGACATTACACCTACATGTTTCCTTCTATATTCCGGATATACTTTTCCCTAACTTTTAATAAAACAAATACAACTCTACGGTCAACATAATCACATGGTATGCAATTATATTACCTTATATTTTACTGCCCTAATATTAATTTTATAAATAAATTTACTTTAGTTGAATGCAGTATGTACATTATTTACAAACTACAAATACTAAGATTTAAAATATTATGAATATTTTTGTATAGCTAATTAACATTCGGTCAACATAAAAAAATATATTACAGTGTGTTAAAAACGTGACAACTAACAACCTAAGACCATATCCTTGTTAATAGCCATTGTATTTTGTTATTGACTTCAATATTCTGAACCATTGTATAGATTTCTACAAGTACTCATTACTTCGAAAACTATTGCGCTAAAACAGACCTAAATAGTACTCACTTAGAGGCGTTAATGGATTGGATATCACGAGGAATGCCATCGAAAGATAAACTTTACAAAGGTATTAATAGTCTAAATCAATATAACTGATAAAAGGCTGAAAACAATGACAACACGTCCTCGCTCGAGTTATGAATTGTTTATTTTATGCAACGCAATTATAAAGTTACTTATGTTTCTTTTTTCACACCTAGGTTGAAACCATAGAGATTTAAAAGAATTATAGAGCGGACATTGACAATAAAGTCTTACAAAAATTTAGAACATTTTCGATTTTGACACCATGAATGCTACCTTACAAGTGTAGTGAGTAGTACCTAACAAGCATTGGATTACGATTTTTTTCGATGCATATCGATCACAACGCGCTACAACTTTAAAACTTTCTGAGATAAATAAGCCTATAACTCCACGACACCCAAATTATTCAGAAATGGTCATTAGGGAAGGTCAGAAAGGACACGACTTTTCAGGAGGTCACGCGAACTAAGTTATTGGCTTTCGACATTGCAAAAACGATCGGCTTAGAAAGATAGAATGAACTGGAATAGATAAGATAGAGTGCTACAATGCTACCTTTCGGATTTGTACAGAAAATTATATAAAAAAATTTTTTTTGGTAACAAAATGTTTTTAGTAGACCTATGTAGCCTGCTTATCCGTATGAAGTTTAATTTAAATCGGTTCAGTTTTTTCGGAAAATAGTAACTTAAAAACTTGTAAGTATAAAAAAAAAACTTGTTAAAAAGTTGGAACTTTGACCCCCAATATCACCAACTAAAGGGTTGCTAGGTATGGTCTCGAACAAAAAGAATATCGCAATGACGGGGAGACCGGAGAACCAGTGCCTTTCATTCCACTATGTTCACCAGCACGCGTAGCATGACCACTGTAGAAACAAGTTTTGTCTACGGAAGAACCGACATAATGACAGATAGACAATGACTATGTGTCAGTTTGTCGATTCTTCCGTCGACATAGCCCGTTTCTACGGCGGTCATGCTATGCGTGCTGGGCGATATCACCCGAGTGAATAAAGTAGACTGTTTCACCTATTATAAGACTAATAAAATGTTATAACCGCCAACTATATGACTAAATTCCGATCACGTGTAGATCTAGAACAATATAATACACGGTTCATTGTTTCTGTTGCACGGCCATTGAAATATAGATAAACATGGCGATGCATAAGCGGTAAGAATATGTGAATTAATTGCAGTTCATGTTTCTATTGCGTCTGAGAATATTATGTGTTCGTTTATGAATACTACCTAATTAGAACCGTCTGCGCCTCAAAAAGCACTTTAATTAGGTATTTAAACGTCTCTAGCAAAAGTCTGTAGTCAGATGCCCGAGAAAATCTTGATTATTCTTAAGCTGACCCGAAAATCTAAACCAGGTCGCAGGTTAGGTTAAAAAAAAATAAAAAAATATTAGGTCATTTTTTATATCACTAACATTTCCACAGTAATTTTTCCTTTCATAACTTGACCAACAACATCAACATCCATAAATCCCTGTTGATACAATGTAAAAATAGAATGTTAATTTTATTTTTTGTTAAAATATTACTATTTTTTGTTAAATTGTTAGTGTAATATTTTATTACGTATAATAAATATTAAACTGTAATTTGACACTTAGGTACTTATTATTGCTAGTAAGAGGAGAAGGGAAAACCTACATATATCGCAATTCGGGTTACGTTAGGAACGATAAATCGGGTCAGGTGAGGAATAGTGTTAGGTTAGGAATTTATTTTTCTAGTTCTTAACATAACCCTCGTCCTGGTTAGGTTTTCGAGTCAGGTTAGGAATAATCGGAAAAGAACGATTATCTGATAACAAACCTTCCAAGGTGTAACCCTGTAATTGGGTGGAAGAGGTTAGCTAGGCACTATAGGCAGTCGCTCCAAATTAGAATTCAGCATTCAATCAGACTGGAAGCTTTACATAATTGGATAAGGCTAGGCAGATAGATGATGATTAGAAATTTTCATTGATCAGCTAACACTCTTTAATTTTCTTTACTGAATGGGGTATTTAATAACTCACCTTAATACCTTTATACCTACATCCATTGCCTAGCGTGGAAGCACCTGAATACATTGGTTATATACCCATTTATTTAGGTGCTCCTACTGCTGGATCTGAAGAATCTCAACGATTCATTTCGCACATATTCTGGTGTCGCAGTGATTTGTTTTTTTCTTTTTTTTTGCGTGGGGAAATATCCGTGCAGCTACTGATCCTTGAGTTACAGCAGTGTCGGGTGCCTGAATGATACAAAGATATTCAAATATGTACGTGCGGTACAAGACGAAGAAAATCGTAATCCAATACCTTTTTTTATTCTTTGGCAACTGAAATAATCCAATACTTGTAAGATACTACTTAGTTACAAGTGGCTCAGTCTAGTGTCATACGCCTGCTTGTCAGGTAGCATTCGTGTGTCAAAATCGAACATGTTCTGGATGAAAATGATTGATTGAGAATATTCCCAATCTCCGCTCTATAACTGTTTTAAAGTTGGACACACGAAAATATCAAACAAATATTAAGTATTAGAAAATAATCTAATATTTAGACTAATAATAAAGCTGAAGAGTTTGTTTATTTGTTTGTTTGCTTGAACGCGCTAATCTCCGGAACTACTGATCCGATTTGAAAAATTCTTTCAGTGTTAAATAGCTCATTTATCGAGGAAGGCTATAGGCTATATATCATCACGCTACGACCAATAGGAACGGAGCAGCAATGAAAAATGTTGCGAAAACGGGGAAAATGTGACGCAGACGAAGTTGGGTGGGACAGCTAGTATAAAATAATTACATTTAATATAATGACGAATACCTACACAACTTCTATTTGCAAAATAAACTTCACAAATGTCAAACAAAAGTACTACAATCACTATAAAAAATTGACCAATCACTATGGTAGGACACAGCCGACATACTATATCTATTAGAGGTTTATTTACAAGGGATTTACTTAATCCGTAAAGTGGATGGTAAACATACAAAGCATGTATCCATTGCCGTTGACGTCATGTCTTATCTTGTAGAGGGACTTAAACATGAAACACCCAGCGAAAGTGATTTCATTTTTACTTTCTTTCGTAAAACTCAGCATTGTCCTGCCCTAATGCCAATTTATTTGGGCTCGACGCAGCATTTCTTCTTCTTCCACGCTTCTTCCATTACTCGTTATCTTGGCACCTCCTTTCTTGCCAAATCATCCTTCACACAGTCCTTGCATCGTTTCTTTTGTCTTCCGCTACTTTTATAACCATCCATATTCTTAATCAAAACTTTCCTCAAATTATTTTCCTCATTCCTCCGCACCACATGTCCTTACAAATCCAACCGATTACCACACAAGTTTTTAGTCACCGGCACCGCTTTCAGACCCAGCTAGCTATCTTGTACTAATTTCTTATTTTATCCATTCGCGTAAAACCACACCCTTTAGCATTCTCATCTCAGCCACATGCAAATAGCTTTCTTTCATCCCCAACATCATCTATACATACAAATAAATAACATTGAAGTGTCTGTTTTTAACCGACTTCTAAAAGGAGGAGTTAAGTCGTTTGTCCAGGCTGTCATATGTGGATCTTTGACAGTCGTTACAAGTAGTCAGAAGCCGAAAGTCTGACATCAAGACTTACCAAGGGGTTTCGTATTACCCCGTTAGTGGAGGTCAGATAGGCAGTCGCTTGATGTAAAATACTGATACTCAGTTGCATCTGGCTAGACTGGAAGCCGACCCCAACAAAGTTTCGGAAAAGGCCAGGTAATGATGAGTTTCATATCAATTCAGTAAAAAGCTGTTATTTTGAAATTACAAACAGACACTTTAATTACATTTATTTGTATAGATCGATCGTAGACCTGGGTATTTCAGTGACTGTCATAATTTCGGGATGAAATATTTTTTTTTTCGTATGAAAAATCTTTACGGTACATCTTGGATCGTATTTGCTACGGTTCAAGGTAAAAACTATGTGGGATTAAGAGGCCCAAGTTCAGAAATAATTAGTGTAATTATAATATAACTACCTACAATTGTTTTTTTTTGTTACATCTCAAGCACGTGTACAGGTACGTCATTTGCCGTCAAAGTAAATAATCATTGTTTACTTTTTGACTTTATCTAACTCAAGGTTGAAATAAATTTATTTTTTCGTTCTACGTTTTGTATTAAGCACAGACTTATTGTCGAGCCTACGATGTCCTCTCATACTTAAGTACTAACGCTGTAACAGAAATATTGTAAAACCAAATGACTTTAAAAGAGTAATCATGGAGTTTCTTGCCGGTTCTTCTCCATAGGAAACGACCAACCCTAACCGGAGCACCTTTTTGTTGACGTTTTATAAGTGCCCATGTATGCCTATGTAAAATAAAAATATTTTCATTTTGATTTTTGAAATACATTGTGTACAGACAGCAGGTCAACCTGCCCGAAACTGTCAAATTTTCCCAATTAATTGAAGCGTATTTTTTACGTACAAGGTTGAAAATCAATAAAATAATTTGACAGATTGTTGTAGCTTGTTGTGCTGGAGTCTGCAGCTACTTAAGAGCGTTTACGACATTAACGACATTTCATACAAACATACAAAGTCATTATTTTTCGAAACGACTGAACCGATTTCAATGAAACTTCGTACGCATAAGCAGTATACATAGGTCTAAAAAGTTACATTAAAATCGGTTCAGTCATTTCTGAAAATAAGGACTTGAAAGTTTGTATGAAAAGCCATCGGGTATAAACGCTCTTAACATCTCGCCTGCAATTTTTTAAGAGTTAGGCAGTGGTATACCCTATAGTAAACCCACTATTCCATCAACCAGGGAGAAATGCAGACTCGCTATAGTTATATTTTAAGCCATACATATCTTATACTGGTATAATTACTTATATTATACTTAAAAGTCACTGTTGACGTGGAGTGTACTAAAAAGGCATGTACTTGTGGGTGTCAGACTGGCCAATCAAAAGATATCTATACCTTTTGATAACGATAAGTTTCCTCTAGTATAGATGAGTAGCTGCAGTACTCTGACACACTTTTTTTCCCTTGAATTGGTGATTAGTCCTGTATTCTTGGAAATCCGAAAATAACCCATGTATGTTCCTCGATTCTTGATAGTTTTCGAGTTATAATGTTGAAATTTGTTTAACAGTCGCTTTAAAAAAAAGTGTCTTGATTTTTACATGGGTTTCGGCTTTTATGACGTCATTATTTGGACCTTCCAGTATATTCTATCGGGGAATTCACAATAATTTCGTCATCGTTTTCATTGTATACACTATACAAACAACTGTTTTCCTTTACTATTTCGACCAGCTATGAAGCACTAACAGGCCTTAATAACCTACTTCTGGCAAAACACTTCCTAACTCTTCTCCCACTTCCCTTTGCCTAGCGATGCATAGTTTTATTATACGTAAAATTAGGATCCTTTAGTTTCCCACTCAAACCAAGCTCTATTCCCATAAAAGGTTTGTTGAAAGGCGAATAAGCCATTAAAATTAATTATGAACGAAGAATGGTCAACGACGGTCATTTCAAACCGCGCCAACACGTAACATGATCGATATTCGAAATTCAAAGCTGAATGATGCCTTAAAAATGTTGCCAGCCTTCAAACTCGTGTAGATAAGCCGATTATATGTATCGCTGGCAACATTTTGTGTAGTATATACTCCATATCATCATTGTGACTCAAAGAGGCGAGCTTCACCGTTAATTGGCCTTCAACATTATCATTTGGCGTTAATTACACCACTTTGTAACGTTATCATGAGCGTTAAAATGCCAGTGCACTAACTAATATCCTATAAGATTCCTTTGAAACAACGCAATACTTTAGATAATAAAGTAACATTAGTTTAATTTGCATTTAATTGTTTTGTCGTAAATTTTTATATGTTAATTGAAGTTAATTTGCCACCTATTTGCAATGCATACTTTGGTATTTATACTAAAACTTGATATAAAATAAAAGTACTTATGACTTTATAAAATAATCGCTTATCGCACTCTATTATTTACATTCACTTTATTTACCAACAGCAATTTAGTATAAATAACAAAATACTTTCCGCTCTATCCTAAACACTTCAAAAATATGGAAACAAAGGTTCATCATTTAACTGACAAAGTTGATTCACATCTATAAAACACAGATAAGACCTTGCAAATAATATGGCGCAATTACACAGAACGACATAAGTACAAAAAAAAAAAAACACCATAGAATTAAAAACTCACCACAAATATAGCTGTTATACATAACAGCATATATTTTATGCACTTCATTCCTACTTCTAGACTGTTCGTTGCCATTTTTGTAGCACTAAATGTACGGATAATCTTTCCACCTCGCTTATCGAAAGTGTACTGAAAATTTTCACTGGTTCTAATCAAGTTGATAATGTATCGTTCGCGCGCTACGTCGAACGGTGACTGTTTTGCGGTAGACATTTCGAGGCAAGGGAAATATGACGTTTTTCTTTCCAGCCAATTAGCTACTTCGCTTTTGAGTCGAGCGATAATTTAATAGCAAATAGCTTACGTTATGCGGCGGACGATGCTAAATGTTATATGAGCTAAACGGTGAAGTATTATGTAAATTTTAATGTAATAATTTGTAACTGATTTAGGATGAGGAAAATGGGTAGCCTAACCATCAGATGGTTTAATAACCGTTGATTAATGTAGGATAACAGATTTAATGTTCCAATTAGTTTGTTTATGCCATAGCGTCGTGGTTTAACACTTGGAGACCAAGGTTAGTGGCGATCAATAATAGAGCGTGTGGTTAATAATGCAATTAATAAATAATAATGTTGTTTGTTTGCCTATTACATGTATGGAAACTGCTCTGTTTCAAAGGATAGCCGAAAGAGCAGTGACCATTAGTTAGTTTTGCTTGTTGGTGGCTTCCGACCAGGCAGCGATTGAATGATTTTGATTTAGAAAAACTATCTACGCTACTGTAATGCTACGCCACCGCTACGTCCAAGCTAGACCACTACTACGTCCAAGCTAGACCACTGCTCCGACTAAGCTAGGCCACTAATACGTCTCTGCTAGGCTTCCGCTACGTCTAAGCTAAGCCACTGCTACGTCTCTGCTAGGCTTCCGCTACGTCTTAGCTAAGCCACGGCTACGTCTCTCCTAGGCTTCCGCTACGTCTAACCTAGGCCACTGCTACGGCTCTGCTAGGCTTCCGCTACGTCTAAGCTAGGCCACTGCTACGTCTCTGCTAGGCTTCGGCTACGTCTAAGCTAAGCCACTGTTACGTCTCTGCTAGGCTTCCGCTACGTATAAGCTAGACCACTGCTACGTCTCTGCTAGGCTTCCGCTACGTATAAGCTAGGCCACTGCTACGTCTCTGCTAGGCTTCCGCTACGTCTAAGCAAGCCACTGCTACGTCTTTGCTAGGCTTTCGCTGCGTCTAAGCTAGGCCACTGCTGCGGCAGTGTTACACCACCGCTACGCCACTTCTACGTCACCGCTACGCCAACGCTACGACATGCATACAGTGCTTTAGAGGCTAGAAAATGGAGATAGGCAATAAGGGCTTTAACATCTAGAGCTACAAGAAATTGGTATTAAGATACTAACCATATATTTAATTTATTTTTCACCGAATTTGGGAAAAGGCCAATTCTCACTAAAGCTTTTTTTATGTTCATTGATCCTGCTGCATATAAGGATGACATCAATCTATCGGACAAATTGAAGTTCAGTACAGTACTAGAAAAGTCAGGCAAAAAAAAAAAATAAGCGTTTTCTACCCATTTTCTTCAAGTACTCCAGTTGGGAAAGCACTCTAACAAGTATTTCAGACCATCGGGTCTGAACCACTTGTAAGAGTTAATGATGTTGAGGATTGAGTCTAGGTTTTCTCTCATGAGTTTTTCGGAACACAATATTACCTTAGATTAAGAGGGACCCGTCAAAGTCCTCATCCTAATTTATTTGAATTCGATGCATAATGTCTTTTTCCTAACATGTTTTATCAGCATTCACTTCAGCATTCATTCTTCGTTTCTTTGGTTTAGTATTTTTTTACTATTTTGTCTTCAATTACTCTGTATCATAACAGGCTGGGATTATAGACCACGCTGCTCTTTGTACAATGTACAGCTCCAACTGCACGTTAACAGAGCTGTCCGAAGCCACTACCAAGGACGTCGATTTGGCGGTTCTGTTCGGAATTTATTTAACTTGATAATTATGGAAATCAAACGACAAAGATAGAAAAAAAAACTTCCAATATTTTTAGAACCTTTATTTTCGTACCACAATACTAACTTTAATATGAATCAAATTAAATAGACTTTGTAACAAATAAATAAACAACAGGTCATGTGTGAGCAGGGAAGCGGGTTTTCTAGCTTGTATTAAGATCTGAAAAAAAAATATCCAATGGTTTTTTTTAAGGGTGCAAATCCTTTTGGCTAGACTGAAAGCATGAAATGATTAGAATGTTTTAGTTATATTTACGTTAAAGTATTTACAACTTATCTACACTAAAAATATTTTTTTTTCTGTTATAAATATATCAAGATTTCTGTTTTTACAATGTATTTTAATAACTCGTTCATTTTGAACAATAGTTTCTCGTATTTAAAGTACCTACAGTAAATATAACAATTATATAAAATTTATAATAACAAATAATATACGGATGCTTAATATCTACTTAGAATTAATATGACTACTTGGACCTGGCTCCATAGCCCGTGTACCTAAGCAACAACATGAAAATGGCCACTGTTTATAAATAAGCTCAAGTTATAATTACTAATTTACATTAATAGGTACACCACTTTTTTGATCGGGAATCATCAAATGACTCCTCCTGCTCTGGGCGGAGTGGAAGGGAGTGTCAGACTTCTACTGATTAAAAACCCATCCATTTTTCTTGCCACGGGCGTCTCCCGCGGATGCTGGGACGTGAGGCTCTCTCCTTCTCACGTTCCGCCATCTCCTTCGCTAGCATGACTGCTTCGCAGGAGGAGGCGACGGCTTCCCTACACCTACACTTGTTATTAACTAATTGTTGTAACTTAAAGATCCGGCCTACGCACATTCGATTAGAGATACAAAACTATCATATCGATGTCACTAAATTACTGAAGTTTTCTCAATTTTCCCACAGTAAAATAGTACATTATGGTACTAGTGTGTAATGTTGGTGATTACCGCTGAGGCGCCATTGAGACCCGAGCCGTTAGGTGAGGGTCTTAAGAGAGCCGAGGACGGTAATCACCAATACACACGTGTATCATACGACGTTTTTCAACACACTTGTGAATAAAATAACAATAAATACTCATTTTATTTACTAGATGATAGATATTTTTCCTTGGAGTTTTCAGGTAGTAAACTTTCCATAACGTTCAGGGCTTCACATATCGGGTTTATATCGGGCGGTGTACAACATAAATCATTTTCTTCGTAACTAGTACCTACTTGTAGACATTTTAATTAATAAATAATTTTAATTTCAACAGTGAAAACGAGTTGTGAAAAATGATTCGCTATGGCGGGAAAAATTAATCAGTTTTCCTATGCGCGCGCATTGCGATCAGCCACAAACTAAAGGGATGAGGATTTTTTTAATTTTCCGCGCATAGGGTTTGCGCTTATTCTGCCACGTACAAAATGGGGAATTTAAAGTTTTCTTTTATTACAGAGAAAACAAAAGTTATATTTGAGTGAAAGTTTTATTTATTAAACACGTTCGAGTTAAAATTATCTATTTTAATAAGAAGTTGCATGAAATGAGTAAGCAATAGGAACATTAATTTATTTGTTCTATTGTACACGATCTTTTTTTTGAATAAAAACCACTTTATGAGCAAGTGTGTTGAAAAAATAATTATTTCAACACACTTGCTCATAAAGTGTCTTTATAGTCACCGCAATTAGGCACAGAATGACACCCATAATCAAACTGTGACTTTTTCATTGCTATAACTCACTAGTGAGTTATAGTTTTTTTTTTTTAATTTTATTGGTTGAGGTGCTTTGTTCTTAAAAAAGTTTTTATTCAATAAAAAGATCGTGTTCAATCTATTGCTTGCCCATTTCATGCAACTTCTTATTTAAATAGATAATTTTAACTCTTTCGTGTTTATTAAATAAAACTTTCACTCGAATATATTTTTTGTTTTCTCTGTAATAAAATAAAAATTTAAATTCCCCATTTTGTACGTGGCAGAATAAGCGCAAATCCTATGCGCGGAAAATAAAAAAAACCTCATCCCTTTAGTTTGTGGCTGATCGCAATGCGTGCGCATAGGAAAACTGATTAATTTTTCCCGCCATAGCGAATCATTTTTCACAACTCGTTTTCACTGTTGAAATTAAAATTATTTATTAATTAAAATGTCTACAAGTAGGTACTAGTTACGATGAAAATGATTTATGTTGTACACCGCCCGATATAAACCCGATATGTGAAGCCCTGAACGTTATGGAAAGTTTACTACCTGAAAACTCCAAGGAAAAATATCTATCATCTACTAAATAAAATGAGTATTTATTGTTATTTTATTCACAAGTGTGTTGAAAAACGTCGTATGATACACGTGTGTATTGGTGATTACCGTCCTCGGCTCTCTTAAGACCCTCACCTAACGGCTCGGGTCTCAATGGCGCCTCAGCGGTAATCACCAACATTACACACTAGTACCATAATGTACTATTTTACTGTGGGAAAATTGAGAAAACTTCAGTAATTTAGTGACATCGATATGATAGTTTTGTATCTCTAATCGAATGTGCGTAGGCCGGAACTTTAAGTTACAACAATTAGTTAATAACAAGTGTAGGTGTCGGGTCTCAATGGCGCCTCAGCGGTAATCACCAACATTACACACTAGTACCATAATTTACTATTTTGGTTCAATATAGTCTACCTTTATTTTTAATGCATTTTTGTTTAGATATTGATTCTTAATGATATAGTCGGAGCCGGAAAGTTTTGGACCTTACCAGTGTCATATTAAATCAAATTAAACAGACTGACTGTCAAACTCATAATTCATCATAATTAATTTTTATTTAATTTATCATTTATTTTCTCTTCACAAAGCTTGCTTTAAGTTAAATTGTACAAAATTATCTCAGCTGTATTCCACCTTTGTGAGAGACTGGTGCCTGATATAGGTTTTTGGGAAAAACCTGTGTTACAGGTCGCCAGGCCCCTTCCACGGCTAGAATAAGCTTTTGCAGAGATACCGTGCAAGAGTCGAAGTTAAACAATATGACAAAATAAAAACTAAGTAATTAAACAATATGCTTACTAATAATAATTATGTGCTCACATATAAAAGGAGAAACAATATAATAATAAAAGAAAAAAGAAACTACAATTATGCAGAAGTTATTGAGTCATGTAGTGAGACGATGTGTGAGTGAGTGTGTCTTGTGTGAAGTGTTAAACTAGTGGGAGATGTAGGTGAGTAATTCAGATGAGCAGTGTGTGAGTATAGATGACTTTTGTGGAGTGAGTGCAGCGAGAGAAGTTTTTCAAGGAGGTGAGGAAACAGCTATTTATGTGTGGGATTGGTCAAAATTAGCTTTATTTCGGAACGGTCAAAAGATTCTCAGTTTTATCATAGTCCAGGGTTTTTAAATATTTTTTTATTGCTTTAATACAGCTTGATTTAGTTTTTGGGTATAGGTCTAATAGTTTGTTTAATTTATTGTAAAGAAAATGCCCAAGGAAGTAATAGAATCTTTTAGGGAGTGTGGATTTGAATTGAGTCGTGGGACATACCCTACCCTTTCGTCGGTTGTCTTTGTGTAAATTAGCGTCAAACTGCATTTGAGAGTGTTTTCTAACCAACGTAAGTAATATGAACGTTTGTCTGACAGTGAGAGTGTCCCATTCTTTGTACAGGTCGGTAGTTGGAAAACGAAAGGGAAGACCACCTCCCACCTTGAGTATCGCGCGCTGAGCCCTTTCTACTTCGATGAGGTGAGTTTTAGCGGCACCTCCCCATGATGTGATGCAGTAATCAATAATTGATTGGCATAATGCGAAGTAGACCATCTTAATAGTCTTTCGATCGGCCGAGCATCTTAGGGTTTTGAAAATGTAGATTAGTTTTCGTAACCTGGTTACGAGGATTTCTATGTGAGGTTTAAATGAGATATATTGGTCAATAGTCACTCCTAGGTATTTAATATTCTCGGTCCTTTCAAGGGCAGAACAAGAGCACTGGGTATTTTCCATGCCACAGGTGTGAGCAGTAATCGTCAAGGATGAGGGAGGGAGCAAGTTCGATCTTTGGGCAAATGTAATGTACTTGGTTTTAGTGACGTTAAGAGTCAAAACATTGTCTTGCAGCCAGTTACTAACACGATTTAGGCCCAGTTGAGCAACATCGAATACCTCCTCCCATCCGTCACCACTAAAGAACAGTGCAGTATCGTCAGCAAAGGTAATTATTTTTCCTTTTAGAAGATTTCTCTTCTTCAGCTTTCGCTGGCAGAGGTCGTTAATATACACCAGGAATAGAGTCGGGCCTATTATGCTGCCCTGTGGTACACCGAATTTGACTGATAGCTCGTCACTGAGTGAGTTATTTATTCTCACTCGTTGTTTCCTACCAGTAAGGTAGTCCTCCATCAGTTTCAGGGATATTCCTCTGATACCAAGCCGCTCAAGCTTTTTCAGAAGGTGTGGAATAGAGACTGTGTCAAACGCTTTTGCAAGGTCGAGGAATACCGTCAGGCATCTTTTTCTGTCATCCAAACTAACCACAATGGAGTTTACTAACTCGTGAACTGCATCATTGGTACTTCTGCCAGATCTAAAACCAAATTGTGAAGAAGAAAGGAGATGATTTGCTTCCAAGAACTTAACCAGTCGTTGGTTTATCAGGCGTTCCAATATCTTGGACAGAGCAGGTAGAATGGAGATGGGTCGGTAGTTATTGACACAGTCTCTTTTTCCAGCCTTATGGATGGGCTTGATAACAGCTACTTTAAAGGCTTGGGGAAAAACTCCCGTTGAGATTGACAGATTGCAAATGTGTGTTATGGGAGAAGAAAGATAGTTTGCGTATCTCTTAATGATGTTGCTGCTAATCTGATCGATTCCCACTGCACAATTCTCCTTCAGTCCCTCAATGAGGTTGCAAATTTCTTTTTCGTCGGTAGGAAGAAGGACAAGTGAGTTTATTAAAGATGTTTTAGGTGTTTGATCACTCGTGTGCCAATCTGTTGTAGATTTTGAAGTGGACATTTTATTTGCCAAATTTGCTCCAACGTTCACAAAGAAGTTGTTGACGTCGTTTATGTCTGCCTCGGGATTATTGGATGACAAGAGGGCTGACGAGACGTCTGCCCTCCTGTCAGTCCCGCTAATTTTTTTAATGACATCCCATAACTGTTTTTTGTTACCCTTTGCATTTTCAATTTCCTGTTTTTCGTACCTCCTCTTTGCTTTTTTAAGCAGAGCGGAGCAAAAATTTCTATAGCGCTTATATGTCAATTTTAGTATCTCGTCGTCAGGATTACGTTTTAATTTTTTGTGCAAGTTATCCCGGTTTCTCATGCAGCGAAGAAGTCCTTTAGTTACCCATGGTTTTGATATTAGTTTTCTTTTTGAAGTTTTAACTATACTGGTATTATTTTTTATTGCTGAAGATAGGTGAGCCACGAGGAGATTGGTTGATACGTTAGCGTCATGACAGTTAAGAATAGGCTGGTAATCAATGTTTTGTATTATTTTGTCCAGACTGTCAAAATTAACCGTGCAGTATGTTTTGTTCAGGTACTTCAGACGCGTTTTAGGTCTACAACTAATAGCTACACTTTCGTGGTCAGTGATAGATGTTTCTAAAACAAAACAGCAAGCGTCCATTTTAGTTTTCAGCATCATGTGGTCTAAACATGTTAACCCATGCGTTGGCAGGGTATGAGCCGGAAGCAAACCATGGCTAGCTAAGCTGTTCAGGTATTCATCATGGTATTTCATCAGCCTATAATGTTCCCACTGCTGGGACACAGGCCTCTTCTCTATGAGAGGGAGTATGTAATCCACCACGCGGGCCCAGTGCGGATTGGTAGATGTCACATGTCTTTGAATTTTTAGTTCTAGGACATGCGGGTTTCCTTAGGGTGTTTTCCTTCACCGTTTTTGAGAGCAACGGTGATGAAATAAATTACACAAAGTAATGCGCCTGCCTAGGGTCGAACCCACGGCTTTTATTATATGACACTTAAGCATGGATCAGCGTCAGCATCTTATCATCTACTAAAGAAAAAATTATACAATTTTTTTTCAAAATACCAACACCCTGTATATCCCGGGTATACCCGGGATATACAGGGTGTTTGGTGCATCGGGTATTTCTTTTAGATCTCCATTTCTTCAGGAGAATATGCCAAACTATTTTCGTTGTTGCTTTTTACGGTCACCATAATACATCATTACACTGTCATCATAGCTATCCTTTTTCAATCTAACAGGATGATTTGTTCCGTTTTAATACCAAAAACTAATACCACTGGTATTTGTTTTTGGTATTAACAGCACACAGCGGTCAAACCGTTGTTTTCGAGTCCTACAAACCATTACAAAAAATCCAGATAAACTCTAGACAAATAACACCCAGCAATTTGAATAAATTTAAAAATAACTTAATTAGTAGTTTAGGCATTTCGGGCCATATTATATATGTCCCACTTCAAACTACCGAAACCTTAAACTCCTCACCCTTGCTTTCTATTAATTTATTAAAGTGAACATTTCAGCCTGACTGGTTGAGTTTCAATTTAAGCATAGCATAGCTTTAAAGGTAATCAAAATCAAATTAACCGAAGATCTATGGGGAATATCAATTAAAGTTTGTCAAGCTATTATAGACACTATTGCATCGTTCTTAGCCTTATTTTTTTATTTGTGTGTGGACTAAGGAGTCTTCCCGGATCATTTGAAATACAGCAAGGTAATACCACTTTTCAAATCTGGGGACATTATAGATACCAATAACTATAGACCCCTATTCGTGTTGTTGGGTTTCAGCAAGGTGTTTGAAAATGTAATGCTTAATCAAATGCTCACCCACTTTAACACCAACAAAATCTTACATAAGAAACAGTATGGTTTCACCAAAGGACGTTGTTCGACTGACGGCGTGTCACTAAATTACAACACATATTTACTTCGTGGGAAGAGGCACAAGATGCCATAGGAATCTTCTGTGACCTCTCGAAGGCATTTGATTGCGTAAACCACGAAACCTTGCTCTTGAAACTTGAGCATTACGCTTTAGGTAAACTTGCGCTCAGTTTAGTAAAATCCTATTTCAATGATAGACAGCAGCAAATACAAGTAAATGGTGTAAATTCAATGGGTTTAAAAGTAAAAATGGGTGTACCAAAAGGTTCGATATTGGGTCCTTTCCTCTTTTTAGTATATATCAATCTAGTATTATATAATTGCATAGCACATGTGAGTACTGTGTACTGTAAAGCCACCATTTACGGAGTATCTACATCTTTCATTGACGCGAATTTACCCTGGTGGTTGAGTGAATGACATGCTCACTTAAATGTCACGCTGATGGTGGCGGGTGTGTCATTTAGTTCTCTTCAATTTGGTTGAGTTGAACGATGGAAGATACATGCGTCATGTTCTTGAACGGGTGCTGTCAGTTGTGACAAATACTTGTTGTATTTGTCAAAAATTTGTTACAAAGTTACAAGCGTAAATTATATTATAAATATTTTCCTTAGTTATAAATAAGTAATAGGTTCTTAACTTGTTATTTTTTTAATATTCGTTTATCTATTTATGTACACATTAATTACATTTTAAATATTTATATGTAAGAAATAATAGGAAAAAAAACAAAAAAAAAAAAATTACTTAGAAATAGTAGGCCACTGGAATCGGGAACGGGTCCAAGCTACTAATATATTATTATTGATTTCGGTAGGTTTTTGCTGGCAAAAGGGATAGATAATGATGAAAATTAAATGTTGCTTAAAACAAGTACTCGGGTGGTCCAAGAGGTACGGGCCCGACCTGTACGTCTACCATGAGTTTTAATAATCTATACTTGCTAGCGTCTGTATTAAAAAAAATGTATGAAAACTTTTACAGCGCCTCTAGCGGATAGTTGGGTACTAAAATGCGCAGTATGAGTCACATAGTTATCTATCCTACGTCATCGTGTAGTAAACTAATCTACATCGACTGTATTTTGGGCTTCATTTGCTTAGAATTTGGTAGTAAACACCAACACAGCTCATGGTTCCATTGAAAAAGCTAATTATAGTATTTGCGTATTGACGGAACTATTGCAGTTACGTCAAGCGATCTAACTATGACAACTCATGGTAGGTAGACGTACTGACGTCGACGTGACGATAAATGGCGGTTATTGTTTGAAAATAATATCTTTGGTAGAGAGTACCAACCTTATCAAACTAAAATCTAGAGTTTCAAGCCGCCATATTTATTTATAATAACTTTGTTTTGTGCCCATCTAATAGTTGGCACAGTCACTGAATTTTTGAGTAGAATGAGACAAGGGCAAGAAGAAGAATGTCACTAAATTTTGAGCATGGAGAAAATTGCTCACCGTTACGTGATACAAAACTTTGATTTGAAAAACTTCAGTCCGACCAATATGAAAGCCGAGTTAGATTCTATTCGAAGAATGTCATGCTCACTTAAATGTCACGCTGATGGTGGCGGGTGTGTCGGGTCGTTTAGTTCCCTTCAAAATGGTTGAGTTGAATGATGGCTGATACATGCGTCATGTTCGTGAACGGGCGCTGTCAGTTGTGACTGGTCATCTCTTAGCTGCCACGGTTTATTTTAATTACTTTATTTTTAATTACTGATTTAATCTTTTACTCTGGACGCTCTTAACTTGCCCGTATTTCTACATTGTTCTCACATATTTGTAATTCTTAACATGAATGATGTAACCAAGATTTTGTAACATATTTTGATTTAAAAGAGTGTCCATGGAGTTTCTTGCCCGTTCTTCTCCATAGAGATCTACGCTACGGAATGGGCAACTACAGTACTTTCATAAGTTATTATGCCTTGTGACTGGGACTGTAGCTTCGCGTTTTATTTTGTTTTTTTTTTGACTTTCAAAAGTGCCTGTAATGGTCTAATTGAAATAAATGCTTTGACTTTGACTTTGACTTTGACTTTTCGAAGTAGTCTGCCATGCTACTTCATTCACAACCGAGTTGCTCGAGTTTAAACGACGCCATATGAGCTGCGACTCTGCTTAAAGATGATATCGCATTGGTCGACCAAATGAGGCGAGTAAACAGAAATGGTGAAAAATTTTAAAAAAAGTTATTGGATGACCGTTGACCGCAAGTGCGCAAATTAGCAGATAAGTGAGGGATTTAGAAAGTGCTGTACATCGTTACTTGATTTTTCAAATAGAGCAAAATGTAGTAATATACAAATATAAATGTAGTGAATATGTTTCAGTCTAGTATTAGGCAAAAATTTCAGGGCAGTAAGCCGACTGCTAAAAAATGTACATACATCGAGTTTAAAAGGGAGAGGAATTAATTAAAAAAATTAACATTTTTAGTATTTTCTTAGCTTGTCCAGGTACTTCTGAGACTGCTCTCTTAAGTAAGTTTTTTATTATTATAACCATTAAATAAATAGGTAGATAACTGACAAATGCTTTACTGTACTTTCGAGAAATGCGTACATAAGTGTTTTATCTTTTTAAGTATACAATCATTTGTTCTCTCTCTCTCTCTCTCGGGATAAACAGTTCTCCCAAATTGTGTACGGATCAACACTCTTTATCTTAAAAACAAATAAATGTTTATAATATACTGTTACAAGGATGAAACGCTAATGTAGGATATGTGTATTGTCACCAAAATCACATTGACAGGAGAGTGGTACTGGCAATAATTAGTGAAATTGTCTATGGAAATTGTATTTATAAAACAATGATGGCGACGTTAGTTTCGATTATGGCCGCGCGCTTATTGATTCCATGTACAACTATACTAAAAATACTAATATCAAAGTTAAGGGTAAGCTTCGCAGTTAAGGATACGCCCCTCGCTCATCCCTAGACATCTTTGCCATCCATAATGCTCCTGCTACTGCCAACGCCTGGAAAATATAAAACAAATATTATAATCTCTTTACTCGTGTCTATTTACATATTACTGGTCTTGTTGTTACTGGTCTTGACTGCCTGTGTGACCTTAAAACTCTGGATTTTGATAAGGTATTCACTCTTATCTAGAGAATCTATTCCGGAAGTTTGTGTATTTCTATGTGGCTATATAACACACCGTGTAAATCACCTCATCACGAAGCCGTCAACCAAGCATTCTGTACATGAAACTAAGTAACTTTACGCAAAAATTATTGTTGGGAAACGACTTTTTTTTGGGGGTGTAAAATCATGTTTTGTGGTAAAACTCAATGTAACGCACTCAAAACACTGTGCTGATGGACGGATTGAATAGTACGGGGGCCGTGAAGGTGTTTAAAGTAATAATCTTACATTAAAAACTTGTATTTAAAAAAATACTTTCAAAAAGTTGGAACTTTGGCCCCTAATATCTCCGTAACTAGAACGTTCCCAGGTATGGTGTAGAACAAAAAAAATATCGCAATGATAGGGAATAGGGATAACCAGTGCCTTTCGGCTTCGTTAAGAGGTGTTTTACACCCTTCATACTAGGTGTTGTTTTGCATCCTCGTCAAATTTCAGCATGTCACAAAATATATTAATAATCAATATAAATTACGGTACCTAGTTAATTATTAAAAAAAACACTGCTTTTTTTGTTTTTTAAATTTGTCAGTATTTCAGAATAAGCCCCTTAACCTGGAGGGAATAAGAAATTATCGAATAATCATTTTACATTTTTTGTTTGTGTGTAAGCGAGATTATAAGGCGAGGATCAGACGGGCCGCGTTTGGTACACTTACGATTTTGGAAAATAAGAAAAAAAAATTACCTACCCATTTTATTATTGATTCGGGTCAACAATCAATAGCATAATTACCTCCTTGAATTTGACGAGGATGCAAAACAACACCTTGTATTTATTAAACTAAAATGAAAATATTCTCGATGTTTTGGCAAGACGTAATAAGTATAGTTAAAGTAATAAAACATAAAAAACATATAACCTTTGTTTTGCTTTGACCATTATGATGAATTATCAAATTACAGTAATAAAACAGGTAGGTGATTGCAATGATTAGGTCATTAACATAGTTTCGATGTAACGCATTAAAGCATACCTAATTAGATTGTATTTTTAAAATGCACTGCTTGATTTTATTCTAAATTAAAAGTGACCACATCTTAATACGTAGGTAGGACTTGATGTGCGAAACGTCACGGGTGTAACGCTTATACACGACCTCACACGAAGTGACTTGCATCAAGTGACATATATACAAGGTGTTGTTTTGCTTCCTCGTCAAATTCAAGGAGGTAACTATGCTAATGATTGTCGTCCCGTTCAATAATAAAATTTAGTAGGTAATTTTTATTGTTTTTTTAAAGTGAAACTTTTATTACATCGTCTCAAACTTTTTCGTCTGTGTTTTGCATGTCGCGTGACGCTCGGCCGCGTTTTTGACGTTTATACCCTTAATGGAATATTATTCCAAAAATTTTTAGTTAAATGGCTATAGTGTGAAAAAAAGTTTCACTTTTACCGTGGTTTCATAAAACTACACAATCCTTTTTCTTTTTTCTGGAAATTTGTAAGTGTGAAACACCCGTGTTTTAAACATAGCCCGTCTGATCCTCGCCTTATAACCTCGCTTACACACAAACAAAAAATATCGAACGTTTATTCGATCTTTTCTTATTCCCTAAACCACGTGAAGGGGGTTATTCTGAAATACTGACAAAATAAAACGACCAAAAAAATCAGCGTTTATTAATAATTAACTAGGTACCGTAATTTTAATTGATTATTTATGTCTTTTGTGACAACCTCCTGAATTTTGACGAGGATGCAAAACAACACCTTGTATACTTGTTTTCTTCGCAGTCCATCCATCGTTTATTTGATCTTCCTTTACTCTTTATCGATCCATCTCTAAGCAATTTGGTGCAACACCCGTAAAGCTCGTGGCCAAGCCGTTACTGTGCCTTACTGAAGAATTCTTCTTGACTAAAATTAATATAACGCCTGCAATTCCCGAAGGGCTAGGCAGGGGTGTACCTACCCAATAGCACACCCTCTTTTCGCCAGTTATGTTTTAAGTCCCATATAATAGGGGGTGAGCCTATTGCTATAAACTGGGCACAAATCCGGACTACGTGGCTGCTACTGAGATATTCCTAATGGATTTAAAAATTAATAACACTGCTTTGCCCAACCTAACAATTGAACCCAGGACATCATGCTCAACAGTCGCAACCACCAGATCGACGAGGCAGTCAAAATAAAAAAAAAACCGGAAGGGTTCCGTACCATTATTTATTAAAACGACCACTTTTTTTGTATGGGAACCCCCTTAAATATATATTTTATTCTTTTTTTAGTATTTCTTGTTATACAACATCAACAGAAATACATAATCTGTAGAAATGTCTACTGGCTAACTATCACAGTTCATGAGATACAGCCTGGTGACAGACGGACAGCGACGTCTCAGTAATAGGGTCCCGTTTGACCCTTTGGGTACGGAACCCTAACAATGACAAATCCACTTCCAGTTATCTCACCTGCATTAAAACTAAGAAGATCCCAGCTATGCCGATCCCAGCTGCATGCGATTGCACCCAATTGCCGAAGGACGTCGCACATCCAACTCCATGGTCCACCCCCAAGGTGCAGTTGAAGGTGGTCACTGCTCCGTACACGTGGTTGCAGCAGCTGATGGGTAGACCCTGGGTATCTATCGTGCCCAGGGGTATGAACCAGTCGCTGGAATTGTTTACGCCGCAGCATTGGAACTGAGAATGAGAAAATCAGTAAATTATTTGGTGGCAATGCTGACTTGCTGATGGCAGGCTGAGGTGTACCATTAGTACACCTACATATGCCAATTATGTTTAAGTCCCAAGTAATAGGGGCGAGCCTATTGCTATCAACCGGCCACAAATATTAGTTTACATGTTTACATTACACCCTCGTTTCGCCAGCTATGTTTTAAGTCCCATATAATAGGGGCGAGCCCATCGCCATCAATCAGACTCCGTGGCTGCTACTGAGAAATTCCTGATGGAAAGACCCAATAACGCTTTGCCTGACCTGGGAATCGAACCTATGACCTCATGCACAGCAGTCGCTGTTGCAACCACTACACCCGAGGGGAAATACGAGTAAATATTCTGGCAGACTTCAGAGACTGGCAGATTTCAGAGACTTCAGATATCTCTGGTTACAGCAATAGCAGTTTGACTTTTTTTAAAATTGAGACCTCTCAATGGCTGTGGTCGTAAGAGCGGCTTATAATCACGTGGTCAAGCGATATATATTTTTTTTTTACAGAAAATTTTCATTACCAGTCTAGTAAATTTTACTCCAAGGAAACATTACTTAAAAAACTTACTTACTTAAAAAAAAAAAAAAGATTTAAGTTTATTTTTTGGGCTAGCTAGTTCCATTCCCGAGAGTGGCAAAGCAAATTTTCTAAAATCTTTTTAAAAATAAAGGAATATTTCCTTTGAGTTAAATTTGCTTTATCCAGTGTTTAGAGTAGTTTCCCTCCAGGTGACGTTGAAAAATTCCACCGGGTATATTGTTAAGTCGTTGGTGTATAAATGTCACTGAAGTACTTTTTGAACTCAGCGGCGGGCCTTCAAACCACCTGCTCCTCAGCTCGCGGGCCGCCCCACCTCTCCGCACCCACGCAGGCTTAAATAACACTCTAGGGGTAGGGCAGACAAGACTGCGAGAAGTCGGTTTTGCAGCGATTCGTTTCTGTCACTTTTTATAGCACAACATATTGACTTTTTATGACACTATTTTAATTGAATATTGAAAATGCTACCAAGTAACCGGCTATCCAAGGTGTTGTTTTGCATCCTCGTCAAATTCAAGGAGGTCACTATGCTAATGATTCTAATTATTTGTATGATTGCTAATTATTTATGAATAATAAAATGGGTAGGTATAAAATTTGACGAGGATGCAAAAAAACACCTTGTATACAAGGTCTTGTTTTGCAACCTCGTCAAATTTCAGGAGGTGGTCACGAAAGACATAAATAATCAATTAAAATTACGATACCTAGTTAATTATTAATAAATGCTTTATTTTTTGGTTGTTTAAGTTTGACAATATTTCAGAATAACCCCCTTAACGTGGTTTACAAAATAAGAAATTATCGAATATACGTTTGAGATTTTTTGTACGTGCGTAAGCGAGATTATATGGCAAGATACAGATGGGCCGCGTTTAAAACACGGGTGGTTCACACTTACCGATTTCCGTAAATAAGAAAAATAATAAAAATTACCTACCCATTTTATTATTGATTCGGGACGAGAATCATTAGGGTGAATTTCAACAAATGCCATTTTTTTTATCATTTCGGTGAACTTTTTCATTTATATTTTTTTTGTATATTTTTCAGGTTTAATGTAATCTTTAAGATATCAAATATCCCCAAATTTAATATCATCAACGTATCATTTAAGACTAAGGAGAAAATTCAGTTTGAATTCTGGTTTCCACCGATATGACAAACCGGCACCGATTATTTTTTCTGTACACCGGTATGATAAGTTTATCCACCGAAATGATGTACATATCCAGCGATATGATAATCTATCACCCTTTGAACATCAAAAAATGAAATAGTTAGTAGGTACCTATATATTTTTACAAGGGTGACTTAGAACTGAAGACCTAAACTGAGGGTCTTATGTAAGTAACGCCTCCTGCCGGAGGCTCTATGCGGGGGTTGTGCGGTCCATGGCCCTTTACGGGGCCCCGGTGTGTGGGCGCGTTCTTTGAGGCGGCGAGGAGCCCATTACCTGAACGCGCCCCAGAAGGTGGTAGCCGTAAGACCGCGGCGAGCCTCTTGGCCGGATTGCCGCCATGGGATCTGGAGGCGATAGTGCTCGCGCGCCTGCACGAATGGCGCGCGGAGGCACTACGACGGGGGGAAACTCCGCTGCCGCGGCAAATTGTCGCTCAGCGGACAGACCTCCGGCGCAATCTCATGGCGGCATGGAGACAGCGACTACTATCGCAACCACGTGCAGGGCACGCCACAATAGTGGCGATAAGTCTCCTCTTTGAGGAGTGGCTAGAGAGGCACCACGGCGCCCTCACCTTCCGCCTGACGCAGGTCCTCACCGGACACGGTTGTTTCGGGAGGTTCCTGCACCGAATCGGGCGGGAGGAAACGCCCGGGTGTTACCATTGCGAGGATCGGCCGGAGGACACGGTGGAGCACACCGTGGAGCTCTGCCCCGCTTGGGCTGAGCACCGCCATGTCCTCATAGCGGCGATTGGCGGCGGTGACCTCTCGCGTCCGGCCCTGGTTCAATCCATGGTCCGGAGTGAGAGGGAATGGGATGCCGTCGCCTCCTTCTGCGAAGCAGTCACACTAGCGAAGGAGGTGGCGGAACGTGAGAGGGAGAGAACCTCACGTACCAGCCACCACGGGAGACGCCCCGGTCGTCGGGGGGCAACCAGTGGCCCCCGGCCACCGTAGGCGCGGGCCTGTGGACGGTGAGTAATGGGCCAGCTCACCGTCCGTCCGTCTTATGACGACAGGCCGTGCCGACGGCATGTTTGTGTTCCACGCGCGCCTCAAGATGTCAGCAAATCGGAAGGGGTCCGAGTGGGCCGATGCCTGCCAGGGCTGCGGGTTGTTCGAAAGAGATACCGCGGCCCTGGAACACAAAGGGCTAAGAAGGAACATGGGTGGGTTTTAGTCAGTCAAGTCTGACACTCCCTCCCGCTCCGCCCAGAGCGGGAGAAGTAATTTGATGATTTCCCATCCGTCAAAAAAAAAAAAGAAAAAAAAAAGGGTCTTATGTAAGTAGATCACACCCAAAGAGAACTCAGTTCTTAGAAATTCAGTTGAAATATATTTTTTTAAATTATGTACCTATTCTAGTATATTTACTTTCGTTTTTATTATATTTACTACAGGTACTATGAATTTAAAAAAAAATGTTAATTTTTATTATCATTGTCTTTGTAATAGTATTATACTTTACTTAACGAAATGACACGGGATCTACCGATATGATAAAACGAATCACCGAGATGATAAAATGATCTACCGATATGATAAAGTAATCCACCGATGTGACAAAACTGTGCGTTGATCATGAATCAAAACACCGATATTAGATATAAGACACCGATTGATTTTTTCGGTGTAAATTATCACATCGGTGGTAATAAAGACCACCGATTACAGCGATATGAGATCAGCGACGTGAGAAATAACACACTTTTTCGAAAATTAGAAAAAATGCATAATATCTAGGATAAATTCAATAACAGTCAATGAAGCTAATTTACTTACTACCTGTGTTAGAACCAAACAACAAAAATAAAACTACTCATTACACTAGAAAAATGCAACCACCGATTATATAAAATAATTGTCCGGGAGCAACTGAAATGGCGAACTTATGTTATTGGCGAGAATATGCAGCGATTTGACACAAATCCGTCCTGACTGCGCACTAGCACACACTAACGAGGAAAATAAAATTGGGGTGGGGACGCTGTCGGACTCGTCGATGTAAAGTTAGGTTTAAATTACTTTTGTCCAGCGATATGATAACATTTTGCAGGACAGGTACGTTTGTGCCTCTCAGTAATAATAATCGTTAATTATGTAATAAAATATGCTATATATTAATAACAAAACTAATATTCTATAAAATAGAATAAGTTATATACTTAACTTACTTATTTCTATTAGTGTATAAGCTTTTTTGTTTGTAAAAAAAGTAGAGGGACAGCACCGATTTGAAAAAAATAGAGGTTTATGAATTTATTTCAACCTTTGTAAATAGTCCTAGGCAAATTATATTTTTGCCACAACCCAATAACTACCTATTAAATACTAAAAAATATAATTCAGAACGATATTCCTTTTTTCAAATACAAATTTCACCGAAGACAAAAAAATAAGTCATTTGGGAAATTCACCCATTAACATAGTTACCTCCTTTAATTTGACGAGGATGCAAAACAACATCTTTGTGTCCAAAAATATTCCGTAAAATGTTATTTCGGTGTGGTGAAAATATGGCAAAAAAATCATTATGCAAATGAAAAAAGTTCAAAAGAGGCTTCGGTCAATAGCGAAAAGTTATCTTGTTAATCGGCGGAATATAGTTCGGTAAAATAATACTTATGTATGACTAATTAAGTCATGATACTTCCATGATCTAAAAATATGACAAATAATAGGTACATATAGCAAAAAAGTCTTCGGTTAATTACTATCCGGTTAAATGAAATTCGAACAAAAAAAATCGGAAAAGTGATCGGTTCCCGAAATCTAGACCCCACCAAAATATAAAATATTTCTTCAGTTGTATAGCAGCTGTTTCGTGAAAAATAAATGCTTTACACTAAGGTTGCGTGATAACTGAAAGCAAATCATGTGTTACGTGTCCATGGTGAGGGTCATGAGATAATAGTGGCAAACCCCCGTCATTATTAATTAAATGCTTCACTTTAAGGCTTGGTCCCACCTTCACTTAACATTGAAAAAGTTGTTCGTTGCTTTTATTTAAAAATAAATCGATCATAGTGTTCTTTTGGTTGATTGATCTTAGTTTGCATTTTCGCTGGTCTCTGGGATTGACAAAGTGAAATTGGGTTTTTACTTTAGAATTTTTCCCAGTTTTAGTCGGACAAAATAGAATTTCGTTTTCTTTGCTCAGTCATCATCGCTATTAAAGAAAAGATTCAATACTCACATCCTCCTGTACTTGGTCCCACAGCTTGGTGACTTCGACGCTCCTATTGCCGTACAGGTCCATCGTGGAGAGGAGCTGATGCTGGACCAGTGCGACAGTGTTGCCCTTCAGCACGTACCCGGCGATACAAGCTGACAGTTGGAATATGAAGATCAGAACCATGGCGCCCGCGAACTGGAAATGGTAAGATGGGGTGGTCAGTTACATCCTACTTCTTTACATAGTATAAAACAAAGTCTCTTCCCGCCGTCTGTACGCTTCGATCTTTTAAACTACGCAATGGATTTTGATGCGGTTTTCATCAATACAAAATGATTCAAGAGGAAGGTTTATATTCTATTGACGGCACGGTTGGCGCCGTGGTTGAGCGTTCGATCCCCGGCATGGAACAAATACTTGTATGGCCTACAGACAGTTATTCCGGGTCTGGCTGTGTGTTTGTGAATTAAAACCCACAATACAGGAGAAATCACTAGTGTGGGGCAAAGTTAAAAAAAAAAGACATGTATGATTTATCCCTGAATAAGTTGCGGGCAGCACCTAGTAACTAATGAATAGATCTGCCCCCGTATTCACAAACGCTTCGATACGATTTAGATTCGACAAGTCGTATGTCTATCTTTTTTTGGCATTACGAAAAGAGCGATATAAACATATGACTTTCCGAATCGAAATCGAATCGAAGCGTTTGTGAATACAGGGGCTGGATGAAATTTAGCACAATGACAGCCTGGAATAACACATAGGATACCTACTTTTTATCCTGGTAGTATGAACCCGTGGCCCGTGGGGGTACTTACCGAACAAAACGCGGACGTAGCCACGGGCGTAAACTAAACTATTTATGTCTTTTGTCACAAGCTCCTGAATTTTGACGAGGATGCAAAACAACACCTTGTATAAGTCAAGGGAAAAATAATAAGAAAAGCGCGTTACAAAACGTTTTTCAGGCAACAGAAACCATTTAATTCGGTCATGCATGGAGGAAACAATGAAATGCAACGAAATGTTTTATTAATATACAGGGTGTAACGGAAAGGGTATATACATACTTAAGGGTGTGCTACAGACCATCAAACTGAACATATTTCTCCATCGGACAAACATCGTAATAGCGAAAAAATACCAGCTGCCCCATACATTTGGGTCGAATAGGTATTGCAATTTTGTACGGGGCAGCACATATTTTTTTAGCTGAAAAACATGTGTTATGATAAAAAACACGTTCAGTTTGATGGTCTGTAGCATACCCTTAAGTATGTATATACCCTTTCGGTTACAACCTGTATAATGACGTTTTTATCATGTCGTAGATTAAATTCAGAATCGGAAACGGGACCTTGCGCTAATTGACAATTTTGGATTGACAGGGTGATATTTGCATTTGTATTGGACCGCATTTCATACAAATCCAAGACATCAAGAAGTTTTTATGTCTTTTGTGACATCCTCTTGAATTTTGACGAGGATGCAAAACATCACTTGTATATACCGTGTAAATCACCTCATCACGAAGCCGTCAATCAAGCATTCTGTACATGAAACTAAGTAACTTTACACAAAAATTAATGCTGGGAAACGACTTTTTTTTGTGGGGTGTAAAATCATGTTTTGTGGTAGAACTCAATTTAACGTACTCAAAACATTGTGCTGATGGACGGATTGAATAGTACGGGGGTCGTGGAGGTGAAAAATCTTACATTAAAAAGTTGTATTTAAAAAAAAACTTGTCAAAAAGTCAAAACTTTGACCCCTAATATCTCCGTAACTAGAAGGTTCCCAGGTATGGTGTAGAACAAAAAAATGATCGCAAGGACAGAGAGAACCAGTGCCTTTTGGCTTCGTTAAGAGGTGTTTTACACCCTTTATTAGTTCTACTATGAGGCAGGATGAAAGTCCTTCGGTTATGTGACAGTTATGTATAAGTCCCATGTAACAGGGATTTTGCCTAATGCCACTATCTACATCTCCTCAAAAAAAAATTCTTTTGGGCTACAAATCAGATCGTTATCGTCCCAAAGTAGGTACTTCTTCTATCAGCCGTCACCTTATCATCACCATTCTAGCCACCTGCATCTTTAAAATAATCCTGCCATCTTTTATCTACCGTCACCTTCTATCTCATTTATACTCAATACTTTCTTCTGCAAATCATCAAGTAGATATCTATCTCTAAGTATTGGGTTCTTTAAAGATAACTGCATTTACATATATTTACTGCATGATGATTCATATAGGAAGGGTATTTAAGTAAGTGATGTATGTGTATATTTTTAGGTAGGTAGGTATGGTGATATATCTTGAAGTGTTCATTTCCCTTATCAATAAACAGAAACGAAACTTTTGTTTATCATTTTCGATTGTACGTAGATGTTTCTTACAACGCAAAACACTTTATTTCGTTATTGAAGTGAAACTTCTTATGCGACTTCCAACAAGGTTGCGTTAAACGTTTAACGCTACCATGGAAGGGGAATAGAAAGAGACAGAGCGAGAGTGAATGCGTGGCACTCGAACGCATGCGTGTAGTATTACGAAGTTTCACTTCTTTCGCGCGGAGGCACTCCACGTACTACTTTTTTTTTTACTAGTATTCGGATTTTAATGAATTATCCTTACTGTGAGACGAGCTGGATAGAACCAACGAACAGTAATCCACAATGGCCCTGGATCGTAGGATTTGGAAGTCCTGGGGGCCAGCAGTGGGATGGCATAGGCTAACAGTAACCCTTACCAAAGTTCCCACTTAATTTTAAGAGAGATAGATCTGTTGGTCCTTTCTTGGAGACTATGAAGGATTTCTTAAGGTAAATAAATACAGAGCGTATACAGGGTTATTTGTAAAACACCGACACAACAACTTTTCAGTCACCGGTGCCACTCTCCGAGTCCCTCTTCTATACTCATTATCATCTGCCTAGCCTTTTCCCAAACTATCTAGAGATCGGCTTCCAGTCTAACCGGATGCAGCTAAGTACCAGTATTTTAGATGAAGCGAATGCCTATTTGACCACCACAACCCAGTAACTGGGTAATACGATACACTTTGGTAAGACTGGATGTCAGAATTTTGGGTTCTGACTGCTCGTAACGACTCTCAAAGATCTACAAATGACAGCCGGGACTAATGACTTAAAGTGCTTTCCGAGGCTCCGTGCCTCGGAAAGCACTTTATGTCTTTATGAAAGAATTGGAAACTCGGTATGTATGGTCACCTATCCACGGACCAACCTCGGCAAGCAAGGCTTACCTTAAAGATCGACCCGTGCGGCCGTTATTATTTAGCCCCGAGCTCCTCCTCCTCTTCTATACCACTAATTTCTTAACATAATTTCTTACGACAGGCTTACAGTTAAGATTATCTTTCTATCGTTTAATGACGACGTGAAAATGCAATAAAGAGAATTGAATCCATGTAGCAGGGTTATCGCAAAAAAACATCTCCCAACTCTAATCTAGCTAAGTCCTACTATTATTATAAACGCGAAAGTTTGTAAGTATGGATGGATGGAGGATGTTTGTTACTCTTTCACGCAAAAACTACTGAACGGATGTGGATGAAATTCGTATGAATTCACAGGGGTAGTTTATAACCTGGATTAACACATAGGATAATTTTTATCCCGATAGTACAATCCCGTGGGACGGTGATCGAACTACACGCGTGCGAAGCCGCGGGCATAGGCTAGTATTAAATAATTGTAGATCTACACAATCAACATCATTCTCCTCTTATCCCGATTTATTTGGGGTCGGCGCAGCATGTCTTCTTTTTCCATACTTCTCTATTACTTGTCATCTCATCGGACACCACCTTCTTGTCATATCATCCACACAACATGTTTCCAATTCATTATTCATAGAATCTACGACCAATTTATTGTCAATTGGCGCAAGTTCAATAGCCAGCAATCACCATAGTAACCAAAAGATGTGTTAGATTTTGTTAAAGATACCTAGGTAAACGAATCTAGCTAAAACGTGATTGATGAGGAAAAAGTGTAAGGGTCCGATTAATATTGTTGTTCTACCAATACCCTTCAGTTCTTGATCATGTTTCTTTGGTAAGTCCTTCATTTGTTTTTGTAGCAAAGAAAAAAAAAAACAAATCCAAAATAGGTAGTGTCTTTGTAGCTAGAGTGCAATCTGTTGTGTCATTGTAACCTTAAAGACTCACGACTAAAACACCTACTCGTCACCTTATCACTTATTTAAGGTGACTTGTTCCTCATTCTAAACACAAAAAGTTTCATTACAATTTTAAATCTAGAATGACACAAATAATTACAGTATTTGCTTTCATTATCTGTGAAGATTAAATGCGTGGTAATTTATAACTACTGACATTTCTTTGGGACGTTCCTTCGAATGCGAACGATATGTAGGGCAGCGGCCGGTACTTCGAACAAACAGTAAACTAAGATCTAATTCCGTACATCCCAGGCCAGCCTTGCGTCAACATCGGACGTTTTATGTCAAAAACGTTATGTTCCGACAAATAATGATGTAATTATCTCGTGAGTATCGTCGTGATCATGATAATTGTGTTTACTTTCGAACAGTGACGCAGCCTCACAGAATATTAGCATTAAAGTGATAATGTGCCTCTAGAATAGAACAAAAGCTTCTGTTTACATTGGGATCAAGCTGAAAATTTACGGTCTGTCATTAGGAACTGAATTACAGCGTAACTTAGAAGCAAGCTATCAGTTATTTCAAATGTCTACCTAAGCGCCTATCGACTTCTCGTATCATTAACAAGCAATGCCGTGGACCAATTATTAGGCTTCAATTATCATGAATGAATCACAAAAAATCACTACAGTATATGCACGAATCGGAACAGAACACTATGAGATAACAGGCTTTCACGGCCATTCAATGACGTTAAGATAACAAATGTTCCACTTACCGCCATGTTCATCATATAGTTCTCCATGAAGGCTCCATAGAAGCCGAAGAACGAGATCAGGAATATGATGACACCAGTCGCGATGCAGAACGCAGGCAGAGAGAAGAATCTGTCCGTGAGGAACGGGTGGTAGCCATTATAAGCCGATTGTACGGACACGCCGACCGACAGAATAACAATGCCAGTGATCTGTAAATATCACAAGCGACACTAATAATATTGTACTACCTCCAGTAGTAACCACAACAGCGTACAAAACACACACTACTTACCAGAAAAAGAAAATTGACAGTCACTAGTATGTACTTAACTGTAGTAAACAGTTTCGACCACATTCTGTTGTAATTTATTCAAATTGATACGTGTACGCTCGCGTGACAGCTTCCAGCGTCGTAGTCGTAACTGGCTACAGATATTTTTATCACTATAGGTAGGTATATTAATCTTGATAAGAAAACAAGCGGATTTATCTCATCGGAGGCGAACGCCGCTCACTCTTGCACGTTTGAAACTGAACCACACAGGTGACGCGGTTTATGAAATTTTGAATTCCGAATTGTGTTCTGAATAGCAGATTATTTATCGATAGGAACGTCACTAATAAATAATGTATGAGTACGAAAATCTTTAGAAACTGAGAGAATTATAGCACACAATAGCTTCGCTTGCAATTTGCAGACGATATGACAAAATGTGTTAATTTTAACTCGCTTGGTGGAGCTCGTAACGGCTACGATATTTAGTACTTACAGGTTGCGATAAGAAAAACACATAGGTACAGTATTTTACATTTTAATTTTCATTTTAATCTGAACTTTCTATTCATACAATGTCGGCGGGAAATGACGTCAACTGTCACTTTCCTGTACAGTGGGGTGGAATTTATGAATAAGGAAAATTGCGCCGTATTTTCCAACACATCATGCCAGTTTGCCTTTGCTTGCGTTTTTCTTACCTACATAAAGTAGGTAGGGTAGGCACGTAGGTGGGGGGATTTGGGAGATAACAAGGAGGTACTGAAACAAATTCACCTTTTCTTTGCTTTTTTCTTATTATTTGTCATCAACATGTAGGTACCGAATTAAATACTTAAGAGGGAACCTACTTATGATTATGTTACACAATATTAGTAAAATCATTAGTAGTGAAATCATGTCTTACAACAAACATTCAAGTTATAATAAGTTAAACTAAGATTTGGAACTTTATTGTTAACAAAAATCTTATCACTATCATGTTGGATTTAACTTTGAAAACCTTAATTTCATAATGATTTCTTACACACTAATGAATAAAAAATAAAACAAAAACCTAAACAATATTTATTTAAGACTCCAACTCGACGACTTCAAACTTTGACCTATAAGCTAAGTAACCGCCCATCAGCGTCAGAAGAACCTGAAAGGAATTGAACAATTATATATTTTATATCAAGTGCACAAGGAGAACATAAGGAAATATCATATATAAAAAAAAAAGGTAAAACTCGAATGAGTTTTATGTTGGCACCATCTCAAATGAAATCAATGTATGTGTGTGTACTACTGAATAAATAAATAAATAATAATATAATAACTTTAGTACATACACAAAGGCACTTATTTCAAAAGAAATTTGTTTTTGCAGGCCTGCGAGAGGAAAATGGAAAAAGAAATGTAGTAGTTTTATTAAATTTTAATGATCAGTGTCTGTATGGAGATTTAAAATGCAATCATGCAATGCAAAATATGGTGCTGGCGGTTCAGCAAACAATGGGACGGATGATATCGTTTCCTGTGTGCCTTGATGCCTTCTCACTACAGGAATTGATGGACACTAGTGATAGCGGCAAACTTCTGGCCGATTCATTATAGATTGAATTGATTGATTCCAAGAAAAATTATGGTCTATGGAAACACATGTTTATGTCGACGACATTATTTCTAGAGCAACTGAAATCTAGATAACAAGACAAGTAACAGCTCACAATTTGGTCGAAATAAAACAAGTTGTGCCGCGTCCAAAACGAATCACTTAAGTTTTCATTAACAAATTGGGCATTCCAAATACACTTACACTACATACTTAATTGTTTATATTATATGTATTAACAAAAACTCATAAGCTGTAGGAACTTGGGAAGGATTACCTTCTTTGAATCTATCGGGTATCTAAACTCAATATTAGAAGTAACTACTTAATGTCAGTCAGATAACATATTTAATTAAAATAATAATGTGAGTAACGGTTCTTTTATCATTGCATGATTTGTAAGATAGCTGTTTATATAGGTTGGTAGATTCTTGTAATTGCTGAGAACGGTCAAGGCCAAGTAATTTTAGATGATCTTAATTAATTCAATTGACACGACAGGCGACACGGTGAATCTAGCGATATCTAAGCGATGGCAGAAGATTACGTCGACTACGCAGGAACTTTACTTACGTCATCTCTTAAACGTTTTTTTTTATTAGTATTTACGAATAATAGGATGGAGGACTGAATCCAATTTAGGCTTGATTAGGATGGAGTGCTGAAATATATTCAGAGCCTCTTTCAAAAGACTATAACAGGATACCATTACTGGGCTGCGGGTTGTTCGAAAGAGATACCGCGGCCCTGGGACACAAAGGGCTAAGAAGGAACATGGTGGGTTTTAGTCAGTCAAGTCTGACACTCCCTCCCGCTCCAATTCCAAGTCATTTCATGATTTCCCATCCGCAAAAAAAAAAAACAAGGATACCATTACTCAATTCTATGACTGGTAAGTGGTAACAAGTAAAGATCCAATTTTAGACATAAGCCAATTCATTCGTCATTGGTGTATTTTGTTCTGATAGTTCCATAGGTAGCGACACCAATTGCGGCACCTGAGGCGTTTTTAGATCCTCGTAAGGGCCTGGAGGGTTACTCTCTTTCTCCGAAACGTAACTTCGGCAACGAACGAAATTTAAACGTAGTTACGTTTGTGACCCTACTCTATATAATTTGCGGACGCACACAATAACATTCAATACATTCGTTGTCTGTAAATTCGAATTTCTTGTGTGCGTCCGCAAATTATATAGAGTAGGGTCACAAACGTAACTACGTTTAATTTTCGTTCGTTACCGAAGTTACGTTTCGGAGAAAGAGAGTAGCCCTCCTGTTACGGTGACCAAAAATTCGACACTTTGGTCAATACGACCGCATAAACAGGAAGAAAGAAACATAAATAATAGGTACTAACATTACTGACCTGCAAGCAAGTAGCAACCACCGCACAGACGGCAATAACATAGGCATTGTATGACAACCACCCTCCGAGAAAAGTGACGCAGCCGTCGCTGTACGCATTAGCAGTGGTGCATTCAAACGGAGAGATGGTGCCGTAGTCGATGTAACAGCAGCTGACCGGGATCTGATTGGCTATCCAGTCGTAACGACCAGCTACCCCGCAGCATTTAAACTGGAGAAGATTTAAAGGTTCTTGAAGGTCTATTTACACAAAACTTGAGGGCCTAGAGTCCTGGACATTTTATCAGCAATAAGTATTCTGTCAGCGATTAAACTTTCTATCAGCGATACATTGTCACTTTGTCCGAAGAGTTTGAAACTGAGACAAGGGCTAATAGAAGAGATAAAATGCTGAGCTTATCCCAAATAAATTGAAATTTAAATGTTAGTTTATAAAGGCAAGCACTAGATACTGGCCGGTCCAGCGACATTATACAGGAATTTTATGCCTACCATTAGACCATGAAAAGTGGTATTTTGAACGTAACACTATTTAATTAAACTTCTATAAAGAGATTAATAGGCACATTGCTCTGAGTTTCTTATCAGGAGACCGTTGACTGAACCTCTCGCTAACCTGAAACACTTAGCCTAATAGTATAGGTTCAGTTATGCCTTATTTTTCAGGCATTGGACCTTTCCCTTACTTCTTCAAGCTTCTTCATTTAAAAAAAAAACTTATTCTTTTGGTGAATGCATGTGAATAGAATCAACTGTATTCTACTCACCCCAATCTGAAGATCATCCCACAACATGTTGATAGCAGTACTGCTTCCGTATTGTTGCAGAGTTTGCAGCATCGGCAGCCTGATCTCGTTAGGTGCATCGTTGCGTAGAGAGTAGGCTGCTATCATTATCGAAATTTCGAAGATCAGCGTCACCAACAGGAGCACCACATACTGTAAAAGTGACTGTATTCATAATTTTGAGGAAGTAACAATGTTTTCAAAACTTATGCATAGGTAAGAACAGTGTGCTTTTAGCTTCAGTAGTTTCACTTGTATCCCTACGTGAAACGTGACGTAATAATTGTCAATTCTAGCAGATACAACCATGCAGCGATGTGGCCTATATTTCTATCTTCTAAACAATAATACTTACACCAGCTACAAAGTAGAATTGTTGCGATATGGCGCTATAGAAACCCAGCCCGGACCCCAACAGTATAATGACTCCCGTTGCCACCACGAAACGTGACACTTTGTAGAACCGGTTCGTCACGAAGGCATCGTACTCCGAGAATTGTACCAGAACTGTTATACCCACGATGAGGAGAAGGAAGCCTGTTAACTGCAAAGAAAGATCTTGTTAGACATCTTGTAATGGAAGTCTTATCAAGCGGTATCTGGTTTGCAGAGGTCAGATAGGCAGTCACTCCATGTAAAATACTGGTATCGAGCTGCCTTCGGTTAAACTGGAAGCCTAGCCGATCCAACATAGTTAGGAAAAGGATACGTAGATGATGATGAGATATCTTAAGTAATTGCATGTCAGTCATGGGCGGCTGTACTGTATCCAATCACTGCAATCCAGTTCAAAAGCTTTTGATTTTTCAAAGTCAGTAAAATAGTCCGTAAATCATCAGATCGGTACGTGAATGAATCTACAATAGTTAAACTTGAGCTAGAACTTTTCTGTATACGTCTGTCTACCATGAGTTGTCATAGTTAGATCGCTTGACGTAACTGCAATAGTTCCGTCAATACGCTAATACTATAGTTAGCTTTTTCAATGGTACGATGAGCTGTGTTGGTGCTTACTACCAAATTCTAAGCAAATGAAGCCCAAACTTCTAGTCGCTGTAGTATAGTTTACTACACGGTGACGTAGGATAGATAACTATAGAGACTCATACTGCGCATTTTAGTACCCAACTATCCGCTAGAGGCGTTGTAAAAGTTTTCATACATTTTTTTAACTACAGACGCTAGCGAGTATAGATTGTTAAAACTCATGGTAGACGTACTGACAAACATGTTTACCAGACAGCTAAATTTAATCTTAGAAAAACAAGCAGGACACCTAATCTCTTGTTTTGCATGCTATTATCTTTCTATCAGTCCTTTATATAAAAAGATCACCCCTGTAACCCAGGAGTTAATCGTATACTAACTACCCAATTTTTGCAAGTTGTGCTAGTCCCAATCAAATGAGACGAGCTTATTTCAATCAATAATTTACAACAAAACCAATGACATTTTGCCCGACCGGAGCATCGAAGTGAGAACTCTAAGATTCATCACCCTTTACCGCTTCGTCCACGTCGTTTCACTACATATATTATACATTTATAATTTGAAGTACCCACAGAATCATAGCAGAGTGCGATCACGAGATCGTCAAAACACAGTCCTCCAAACCACAAGAGGCATCGATAAACAACTTGTCATGTTCTCGGGCAAAATTGACAATGAACGAATTCGAGGTCAACACTTCAAAACTCACCAAGAATACCCCATTTACAGCTGCTAACAAGTATCTCACTGACTTCAGAAACTTAGGTACTTCAAAATCGAACCCCATTTTTTCAAACATATTACATTCAAAATGAAACTTAAATAAAATACTAGTAGAGCTATGCCTATCCACCGAAAATGTTAGGTTGACTGAGAAATGAGATGAAGCATTATTATCAATCATTTGGCCAATATCTCGGTTATCTCGACATATCCATCTAATCTCCAAATAAAGAAACTGTAAGTCTTAACATTCGTGTTTCAATATAAATTATTAGACAAGCCAGATAAGGTGAAGGACGCACGTTGCTGTATTATAACAATAAAAACTATAAATAATAACGCATTCTTTGGGTACAAATACAACCAACCAAAGTAGCAAACTTAGATTTTGCCGCACTGGGCCAGCCCCCCTGGGCCACAGTAACTAATTATTGCCTTAACCTAACCAACTTAGCACTAATAAGTAGCCGGTTTTATGTTTGTCTGTCATATCATGAATTCTGGATTTGAGTTTTAAGTATTTGTTAACGCGCCAAGATACAGGAGAAATTCCTAGTATGGGGCAACAATTATAAAAAAAAAAACAATGATGTATGGACTGTAAATGAAAAGGGCCCAGCATTACAAAAATAAAATCGATGTGCTTCGACCATCAACAAAAATCTACCATTTCAAATTATTACGTTCCATAACTAGCAACATTGGCTCATATGGCAAGTCAGTCAGTTGACTTTTGTAAATATTTTGTGGCAACACACACAGTCGCTATTTTCGGGGTATATCGAACGTCGTTCGTGTCGTATTGTTTTATCGCAAAAGATAAATTTTGGCGGTAAGCTTTGTTTTGATATTGGCGGTATATAAATAAACGGGAAGCGGTATTGCAAACCTATTAATAAAAATCCATAAGATGTGCGTATAGTAACTAAAAAGTGATTCACCTGCCGTGCGGTCAAGCAAAAACTCCAATCGATGTTTACCTTGCGCGACCGTATGGAGAGAAAGGAACTAAAATATTGGTATCTTTTGTTCCAGATCTAAGTTTTTATTTAGAATAAAAGACAAGATTTAAACATGGCTATCGGCGCAGGAATGTCTTGTGTGAAATATCTGCTGTTTTGCTTCAACCTTTTGTTCGCGGTAAGCAATTTTTTTTTTCGAAGGCTGTATGTTGTCTTGTTCACCTTCGATTTTTTCGATATGTTCTTGAATCACTGTGTTACTGCTTTGAAAGTGCTCTAGATATAAATATTGTCTGCCATACTAATAATGGAGCATGTGCGCTTTAAAATTAGCGTGATTATAAAATATTGTGTGAAAATAAAATACCACGCAATAAATACTCTCACACCCGTTATGTTTTGATGAATGGTGACTCATTACTTGTTGGGAAAGATTTCACAACTTAAAACATGATTTTTTGTACATAATATCTGTAGTATTTCAAATTAAATTAACCTTTAGTTCACTAGAATACACCAATTAGATTTACTATGAAAAAAAATTAAAAATCTAATCTACAAATTTTTTTTTTAACAGCATGCAGCTTGAGGAAAATTAATGAATAAATTTATTATATTGAGTTCAATAATAAAATAAGTAATCATGGAATAGCAGTTTAACCAAAAATTTACTTCAACAGAAAAACAAAACATGCACCCTCTTAGAAAAAAAATTCAACCAACACATCCACTAAACTCATTTCCTATTTCTAGATCACGGGTCTCATAATCCTGATCGTGGGCATCAAAGCGGAGATCAACTCCTCACCCTACATAGACCTGACCGATGAGAACTTCTACACATCGGGACCCATCGTCCTGATCATCGTTGGAATCATTGTGTTCATAGTTGCTTTCTTCGGATGCTGCGGTGCTGTCAAGGAAAATCACTGTATGATAGTGACTGTGAGTATTTATTAAGTGTAATTATTTATCTTGTTTTTCAGCTTTTGTGTGCAGGATAAATTAATACTTATGAGAAAGATTGTTTAACCTTCGTATCTCAAGAAATATACTATAAAGATTAATATGTTGAACAGTACCTTTTATAAAAATGGGTTTTTTAGTACCTACCTATTTCTGTTTTGATTCGGTTTTCCAAGCATAACATCTGTTTTCTCAACCTGTTGTTAACCGTTCTTGATGATAAAAAATCTTAAAGCAAGATTACATTAAAAAAATAACAAGATGTCTTGAGTTCTATTTATATGCAAGTAAATGTAAATATTTATATTTGTTGCCAATGCCCTTATCTATTTCACTTACTTTTTAACAACAAATCAACCACACACAGCAAGGTTTTCCCATAATGAAAATTCTCCTTTTGCTACTTCTCGATCTTTACTAAACTGAAATAATATTTTAATTTTATGGAATAAATAAATAAATTAATATCTGATTATGTGACTGGAGGAAGCAGCTAGAATTTGCGTCACCAATCAGCCACAAAGCGGAATGCCTATAATCGACTGTGTTTTTATAGCTAGGTATAATTAAATCTTTATTCATTTACTGGCTTACCAACTAAATATACAAGGTGTTGTTTTGCATCCTCGTCAAATTCAAGCAAGTAACTATGCTGATGATTTTCGACCCAAATATATAATAAAATGGGTAGGTATTTTATTTTTCGTATTTACGAAGATCAGTAAGTGTGAACCACCCGTGTTTTAAATGCGGCTCGTCTTACACACATAAAAAAATCTCAAGCGTTTATTCGATAATTTCTTATTCCCTAAACCACGTTAAGGGGGTTATTCTGAAATACTGACAAATTTAATTTAAAATGGAACGCAGACGAAGTTGCGCGGGACAGGTAGTCTTTTTTATAAACCAACCATGACACACGTTACGTTGTATATTATCGATCGAGCGGTACCATCGCACCTATTGTTCTGCCACTCTCATTACCGGAACGAAAGGCGTGAAGGACTTGTAACAAGTACTTCCTACTTGCAATTTGATTCCGTGTTTATGTGACAGTTAAAACTGTTGATTAGTCAAAACTACTTTTGACTAATTAAAACTATTTTAACAATAACTAAGATAGTAACATTTACTTAAAAACTCGTTAGGTTTTTGAAAGTGAAAACTTCTTTAGCCGAGTTGAGCGATTTTTGGTAGAGGATAAACCTATGCGTTCGCGTCACCGATGTCCTCGACATTTTCGACACGTATTGTGCCAGACTTGCGACGCGTAGTTCCATTGTATTGAGTTTTCACTTGTGTTCGGCAGTCCTTATACTGCAGCTGTTTTTTTTACAAAGGGTTACCTTTGAATAACATCGTGTTGTAGTAGTTCTATATAGGTAATTATATTCTAGGTAACTATAATTATATTTTAACTAGCTGTCGCCCGCGTGGAGTTCAATAATTGTCCCACGGTAACATATTATCGGGATAAAAAGCATCTTATGTGTTAATCCAGGTTATAAACTATCTGTGTTCCAAATTTCATCCAAATCCGTTCTGTAGTTTTGCGTGAAAGAGTAACAAACATCCATCCATCCATACTTGCAGACTTTCGCGTTCTTAATATTAGTAGGAATTAGTAAGATACAGAAAATGCATTTTAACTAAAATATAGGGATTTTTATTGACACAGGTCAAAAGTGGTTTTGTCCGAATGTAAATTTTGACTGTAACACATACAACGTTTTCTTTACGACACGAGTCTCGGATGACGATTATTGGTAATTGATACCATCATCCTTGAACACAGTTTTATTGAGTGTAGATCGATGCTCAGTCATGGATCTATGCAGGACCGTGTAGGTATTGCACTTTTGTAGGAAACGGCTGTTTTTTTTAATAACCTAATAATATTTTCTATTCAGAATGACGTACTGAGTATGCAGTAATCGTTTTCGCGACTGTGTCCCTTTCACCTTGTATTTAAAACCGTAAGATTTGATTGAATTAGATTAAAATCTAGTTTAAAAATCAAGATGATTATGTTTATTGTAAAACCCAAATTCCAGAACGATGACGTTCTATAATTCAAATTGGGCTTTACAATTAGGGTTGCTATCCGTCCGGGATTCCCCAGATTTTTCCTAGTTTAGAGGGCATCCGGGGAAAGTCCGGGCGGGGCTTCATTTGTAGTCCGGGTTTAAAAAGCGTAGAAACAATCTAGTCAGTAATTAAAAAAAAATCAATTTCCAAGAATACAGCTGCATTGATTTTTACAAATTCCTTTTAAAAAGGGAAGTTATTCTAAAAGCTATGGGAAAGAGTGACTAATAAAAAAAAAGCAAGAGGCTGAGAAAAAAGCTGCATTTCATGTTTATTAAACTTATATTATTTTTTCTTAGCCTTGACTGTCCTGGGCCACCCCCATTCCTTCTATTTTTCTCGGTGTTGCGCCTCTTCTCGCTAATATGACATTTTTAACTGTTTTTTATTACACTATGTTTAAAAAAAACCCTGTTGACATGTCCGGGTTCTGGCTATAAGATCCGGGGTTTTCAGTTTTCACGCGTCTTGTCCTGGTTGCCAAATTTTAGAGATGGCAACCCTATTTAAAATAAACATTTCCTCATGTTAGCACTGCTAGGAAATAAATTACCTGTATAAGAGTTCCAGGCTTCTGTAATATTAGAGCTCCATCCGAAATACGATGATGTTCAAAGATTTTTGTCAGTCGATACGGGTAGCCAGATGCGCGAAAGTCTGTCAATCTTACCAAGGGGTAATTTACTTATCTAGTTAATAGGGCCTATCTGCCCGATGGATATTCGCTTCATGTAAAATATAAGTATTCAGCTTAATTCGGTTAGACTGGTAGCCGGCTTCAACAGAAAGGCTAAGCAAATTACGATCAGAAATACGCATTAAAATTTAAGAAACATATAATAGGCAGTTGAAAGAAATAAGTACAGTTTTCTCACGTTTTTGTTAGTATTTCTGTGGGCTGTAAGCTCAAAAGATAATTTAAGTTTATTACTATATACAAGCAATTTATTAAAGCACCTTCGTAGCTCGCTGTTCGCCAAGTCGTTTACTTACACCAATATTTAGTTTATTTACTTAATATTCTAATCGTGATCCGTGGTTGTCACTCGTATCATCGTATGTTAATCAAGTGTTGTACAGTCACCGCACACAATTGGTTACAATCTGACATCTTTGACAGCGCCTTACGTCGGTCGTGTCGTGTCGTCGCTCGTAGCAGTAAGTGTGATTTTCCTAGTGCAAGTATTGCTTTTATGTGCGGTTCAGTATACTCGGGCCAGCCTACGCCCGCATTTCTTTGCGGAATATATTAGCACTAAGGATCTGTTTTGCAAGTATAAGATCCGTTGATTTATGGTACCTGCATTTTTTGCAACTTATATCAAAATACGTGTAGTCTAACTAACGTTAAACATAGCAATTGATGCCACATTATTTATCTACTACCTTTTTACCATTGGCTTCGCCCGCGCGGTTCTCAAAATTGACCCCAAGATTATTCTGTATATCAACCCCTTTCAATATCTCACCGATGCCAAAATTCATCAAAATTCGTTCAGGCCTATAAAAGTAACAGGCAGGCAGCAGACAGTAATTTCAAGAGGTAGGTACCTATGCATTCCAAAATAAAACGCAAATATGTCCGTTATTATTGGAGCAATAACTGATAATAAGTACTTATTGTAGTCATTATTGATTAGTAATCACGAGGTTAAACGTGCATTAGGTAATTAAGAACTGCGATGCGATACTTCATTGGTTAGTCAACAGACGCAAGTGGAATTTTGTCCTGGAATGAACTAACCAGTCCTTAGGGACCGGTTAGATTTTGTTAACATTTACAAATGTTAATGTCTTAGAGACTTTACATTTGTTAATGTTAACAAAATCAAAGAATTTGTCTTAAATAATGAATTAAGTACGTATTCTAATTAATCGATCAAGAACTTTTTCAATGATAGAAAACTTTTAGCAATAGAATAAAATTGACGACAGGCAGTTTTGGATTAGAAAAACTGCTAAAGGTACCTACAAAATTCCTCGGATTCGAATTTATCATCTGCTGTTGTCAGACTTTCGGGCCACCTGTAAAAACTGTCAAAGATCTTCAAATGACAGCCTCGGATTCGAAATAACAGCCTAAAATATAACACTGCCATGCCATGCCCAGTTGCCCACTATGATTCAACTCGTTCATCAAATTATCAAAGAACTAAACTAGACTTTTTCATCATAATACATCTTACAAACTGTCGGTTGCGGTAGTGGACAGCAATTAATTTGTTTTGCAGAACAGTTATTTATGTCAGATAGTACAATTACTGCCGTAACTTTCCGCGACCGGGACCGACGCTACCTGAACAACACATTACTCACTAAGTTCTCAGGTAGTACGAACAACTCTTAATTATAATTAGTTCGTAAAACCTTACATATAGCATACGTGCAATGTTGGCCCCGAGCACTGCTAACAAACCATTTGCTAGTTTAGCACGCATTCACAACACATTGTAATACAAATTGCAGTTTTATTGCATAACTAGTCTCCACCACATGACTGAGTGGTATACTTGAAATTGCGGGCGTATATGTGACGTTTCTCTCAAAGCACATGACGTTGACTTCGGCTTATTTTGGATTGGCTTGTTATTAGTTGGTACGTCATTCGTTAAGGGAAAATCCCCAAGTCCATCAGTCGGTGAAGCTTAAATACAAAGAGCACAAAAAATATAATTATATTTCTGAGAACCCATTGTTTTGACACTGAGAGATTGATGTATGTTCTTAAATATTATCATTAATAGATTATTGTTCCACCTTAACATCATGGTGAACCGCTACTTTAGGTATGTTTATCCGGCTTAGCTCTTCTAAATCTTTGCCACATTTTCACTATCTTAACAAAATGCCAAGCAAATGAAGACCAAATAAACAAACACAAGTACAAATTAGTACTGCAGCCCTGCGGTCAATTGAGTCAGATGAAGTCAACCTGCGACCTTTGACACGCAACTGTCGTCTCATCCAGTTAAATAGCCACATCCTTTTCTACTTATACAGCCAACTATTATATCGCTTCGTTCCTAATAGACAAAGATTTTTCGACAAGTGTGGGTAGACAGAATAAGACGATAAGTTTGTTTTCGTAGGCGGAGTAGAAATAGTCCGAAAGGTCGTGACCTAATGATGTGCAAGCAATCAATTGAATCATAGTGCGTTGGTTTTTACTTTATTGACATTTAATTACTTTAATCCAAACTCATTAATGTTTCCAATCTCTCGTCGTACAACTGCGTCAGCTAATCATTTCACAGAAATTAACTGACCGTTTGACCGTCGTCGGTTGATTCGTAGAAGTAACTCGAGCAAGAGATTAGGTTCGGTTTAACGCTTCGTCCACCGGATGTTAACTTTTGCGATAAGCTAATTCACATTATCCGTAGTCAAGGGCCCCTTGCCAGCGGGCCTGTGGACGGCGAGTAATGGGCTAGCTCACCGTCCGTCCGTCTTATGACGACAGGCCGTGTCGACGGCGCGTTCGTGTTCCACGCGCGCCTCAAATAGATGTCAGTAAATCGGAAGGGTTCCGAGAAGGCCGATGCCTGCCAGGGCTGCGGGACTGTTCGAAAAAGATACCGTGGCCCTGGAACACAAAGGGCTAAGAAGGAACATGGATGGGTTTTAGTCAGTACAAGTCTGACACTCCCTTCCGCTTCGCACAGAGCGGGACGGATCATTTAATGATTTCCCATCCGCAAACTTGCCAAAGATACCTCGCGGTAGACTACCCAAATATAGTGTAGAAACTTTTGCCCGCGGCTTCACCTGTGTGAATAATTTTTGAATACACCAGGTCACACCAGGATTCTTAGACTGATAAAGAGACTTACTTAGACTTCGATTTCATAGACACAACGGGTGTCTATGAAATCGAAGTTATATAAAAACAGCCTTCTGACAAACACAATGACGAGCTAACAAGTCCACACACATCAGCGCTAAGTGGCCGCGTTTGAAAAATCTAGAAGTTGGACAATAGTACAGTTTATATCCAGCTGAAGCACCTCCTAGCTAGCACGCTCGCTGGCAGCCTCATTGATGCTATCTTATCTTCCTGTTGTTTGTCCTAAACATCCACCATTACTGCACTACTATATCACGAACGGGATTAACAGAACTGATAATGAGGGAAGGAAATTCGGCTGTAATAGAAGGAAAACCAAAACTATGTGTATTTGACAAAATTGGCTGAATTAGACAAGCAAATAGTAGGTTTAACACTAATATGATCAATAATTGTGTACTCATCTAGTTTTAAGTGGGCACTCAACGAAAAATAAGTAATGCATGATGTGCTCTCCTATAAGAGATGGGTACATCGGCCCATAACGCTATTGGATGTTCTCACATCTTTGTAAGGGTGTATTCTTCGATCAATAATAGTACTAGATTCCCGATGAGCGCTTCAAAAACGGCTCGAAAAATAAGACCACAAATGCCTTTGTGGTCTTATTTCAAATTAGTATGGTCCAATCATAGCCAACATTAAGACGTCGAAATGCCCGCAGTGCGCGTTCAATAACTGTGAAAATAATGACCGTAACACTAAGATTTTGAAAGGAATATGTTTTTTTTTCGATAAGGATATATAAAAGTGATTTTTCATGAAATAAAAACAGAATTAAATAGAAAATAAAAGTGAAATTAGCTAATATTATGATTGTTTGACCAATGTTTGCAACAACGCACCAACTATTGTTACAAACATTGACTATTTTGGAAAAGGCAATGCATGGAGTAGTGTTGTAATTTTAAATATTATTTTTGTTTGTAGATTTCTAGCGACCCATTTCGATGAGCAGAATATAAAACCTTATAAAAATTCTAGAATATGTTCGATTCATTTTGATAGTTTGAACATAACTGGAAACACGCAAATGCGTAAATTACAAAAAATGTATCGGATGAAAACTATACCTGTAGGTATTTTCATGAAATACTTTAAAACTATTTTCAATAAACCGCGTAAGTATATTTCTTTACAAGCTTCAACAAGTTTAATTATTTTAAGATACCACGTATACGTGACGTGCCTCGTTAGAAAGTACATGAAAAACATTGTATAAGTACCTATAAAATTTGAGGGTTGCCCTCGATTTCTCTGGGATCCTACCATCAGATCCTGACTTGGTGACAACGGGACCACCACTAGAGTATAGGCTTTCGAATGAATACAGAATTTTGAGCATCAGTTTACAATTAGTGCAGAAATCGGTCAACAACAAAAAAAAAAACAAAATATAGTCAAATTAGAACCTCCCCCTTTTTTTTAAGTCGGTTAAAAATAGTACCTACTACTTAGTTTACTACTTTTTTCAAATCGATCAAAACTATTTGCAACCTTACAAAACGAACCTTTGCATAAAAAAATATATTCTGCAACTCTACGTCTTTCAATACTTACTGTGTTCTGAGCATTGAAATGTAATACCAAGAATTATGTCTAGTTCTAAATTAGAGTAAGCACGAAATCGTCAATATAATGTTTTGTACTTTGTCATTTAGAGTTTAAGATTCATTTTAAAATAAATATTTTTGAACTCATGACTTTTTATTTACAAGTGACATTTTAAATTTATTGCCTTTTACCTTTCTCCGATGGAAGGACTTAAATAAATATATTTTGTAATTGTAATTAAACTTTATGGTAGAGTGTTAAGGTTTATAATAAACTGAAGTTGTTAATATTTTAAAACTTTTTTCTAAGAAATATAGATGTTTACGTGTGTGCAAACTGTGGACACTTTGCGATTCATTTTTGTTCCTGATCCTTAATCTAGTACTATTATTGATCGAAGGGTGTATTAATTGTTCGTGAGCCAAATAAATAAAATCATCAAAACTATTATAATGCACAAAACTAAAAGTGGAAATAGCCAGAATTCTCGATAGCAGATTAAAATTTCAGCGCGACATAACTGTGTAAAAAAATCAGTTATTTAATCAAAACTATTAAAACAATGTGCGGACGTGATATTCAGATAAAGTAATTAGCACTAGTACAGTTAAACGTGCTTACAGCGCTGCAGCGGACATTTGGTATTTCCTGTTCCTTTTTATTAACACAATTAAACACGAACTGTTTGCGGTAATAAATTGCTTGCCTGGTGATGACGATTGAGAGCAGTTTTTTTTTTTCCAGCAGGGCTGCTTATTCCTGTAGGATGACTTGTTATTAGTGACCGATACTTAATCTTAAATAGCTGGGGATTTAGTTCCGCCACTTCTTCTTCCTAGCTAAAACACTAGAAAGTGGCGAAGGGCGGGCGTTTTGGGGGACTATCTCTTGTAATTTTGACGTTCAAAAAGTGCTGATTACCTAATTTGAATAAATGACTTGATTTTGAAACACGTGATTATCATCACTCACTCATCATTCTGGACAATTGTTACTATGGGACCAATTCTTCATCTTTTCCGTGTGGTTATTAACCTGGTGTCAGAATATTTGTGTCACGTATGGGCGTCCGTCTTCGCTTTACATGCTGTCGAGACATATCTCTCAGGAATGCTTTTTTGAATTCCTCATGATATTTTCATTCATCGAAGCAAGTGATAATTATACAATACGCACAAAAATCCGAAAAATCAGAGTTGCATGTCTTGAGTTCGACTCGAGACCTAAGTATCGAAATTAAACCCAACACATGCACCGTCGACATTATGAAAAAATTGCACTACACATTTTTTAGTTGTCGGTTTGACCACCACCAGGTCACATCACTAGGCTAACACAGCTGTAACCAATTCTGATATCGCGACATAAAGTAACGGTTTGGTACACTTTTGTGTTCACCTACAACGAAAAAATGTGAAGTGTGTGTTTTTCACAATATTGAATGCGAGTAGAAACCCCGACCGGTAGATAGAATTAAGTCCTAGTAGATCCTTCCTATTTGCCAATACCTAATTTGTCTTGATTTCAAAGCAATATATTTGCAAACAATGTTGAACAAATCGTTTCAGTCTAGACAAGCTTTATTGGTAGACAAGACTCAATTCAATTGTCAACGAAAACAAATCCAATGTCAATTATGTCTACAACTCCAAACAATTATATTTATTTCTTCTTGGGCTAACCTGCATTTCTAAATCTTAAAACCTTTTGTCAACCTGTCCAGCTGTCAAAAACAGAAAACTTGGTAAGGCTGCTTGAAAACAAATTATGCTGCAGAAAAGGAAGAATTTTCCTACATAGTTTGTGGAAAAACTACCCTTAAAGTCTAAGTTTAGCGGTTCTATCGATTATCGACCCGTTCTAATTTTACTTGGGATATTTCCGGGAGAAGGGATGTAGCATAGCCTACCCATTTTGCTTGCCATGTCGAAAAAGAATTGTCGACACAAGTGAAGCAATTTATGAGGTTACCTTACAAACACACAAACAAATGTACAGTAATTCTCTTTCACGAACCGTTACCTCGCATGTGACAGCCTCATTATATCGCCCTACTAATTCACCAATGTGTAAGGGTCCTACTTATCGCTGTAAACTTGTTGACTGACTGCAATCCGACGGGTACTGACCGATAGTCATTGTTCATTTGTATAAATTCTAGAAAGCAAATGTTATTGGTTTCATTTTATTTATAAATAAGTTCTAAAATGAGTCACTGTTGTTTTTGCGCGTCATATTACATCGTCACTGTGTCCAGTGTGTGCTCCAGTTCATGTTTGTTAGCATAATATTAAAAAGGTTTGAATATGAGGAAAATGAATTAAAGTTATTTAAAAAAAACCGGCCAAGTGCGAGTAGGACTCGCGCAGGAAGGGTTCCGTACCATTATTTATAAAAACGAGCAAAAAAAATCACTTTTTTGTATGGGAGCCCTCTTAAATATTTATTTTACTCTGTTTTTAGTATATGTTGTTATAGCGGCAACAGAAATACATAGTCTGTAGAAATTTCAACTGGCTAACTATCACGGTTCATGAGATACAGCCTAGTGACAGACAGACAGCGAAGTCTCAGTAATAGGGTCCGGTTTGACCTTTTGGGTACGGAACCCTAAAAAGTACGTCTCCAGTTACATAAAATATTATTAACTGTTCCTAGGATCCATCATGCATAAGTGCAGGATGAAAAAATACTAATATCAAAGCCAGCTAAGTATTCTGTACGTCATACCAGCTATCAGTAAAAATGTTTGTTAGGAATGTTGGGATACGAATTTATTTTTGGCGTGAAAAATCGCTATTTACGACAGCGCAAAATGTTTAGCACACTTTTAGATGCATGTAACGAACGATACCGACCTATCAAAGGATTTTTAAAAAAATATATAGGGAAACCTAAAGTTGGTTTTCAATATCGCCGTAACAAGCAAGGCATGATCCAGTACTAAGAAAATGATCACAATGAAGATCGGGAAGAACCTTGAAGACTTTCGGCTTGATGCTTGTTGAGCGTCTTTTTACACCTGTTTTACGTGCACAACTTCTCTATACTTCTTGAAACGTGCAAAAGCAAAAATATCAATACTTAATTAAAAGTCATTTACGTCAGCAAAAATATGTTTCGACGTTAAAGTTTGGGTCTCCCAGACGTTGGAAATCTCTCACAGCTCTCGTATTAACATAACAAAACAATTTAATGTAATATTTCAACATTATCATAAATATTGTTACATACCGGTTATCGCGTCGGGTGGTGAGTCAGGTTGGCATCGAAATATCCCAGCATTGAATCATTTAAACCATTGTGAAGGCACATGACATCAGTAATTGCTACATTGTGTCGTTGGTTTGCTAACGCGGTTCAGACGAATTGAGTAATTCAGGGAAATATTCAATTAATTAAACACCATGTAGGGACCTAATTATGAAGGAAAACTAAGATACAGGGGAATACCTCCTAAACAAGCCTATTTCCTGCATGTAAAGTTAGATATTGATTTCAGGAAAACTGCAAATTATTTTTGAATAAGTATTTATTAATATAGATAAACGAAAGGTAATAATGCCTTAGGTGTTTTCTTCTAGTCTTCCGTTTTAAGGTGATGCAGAGAGGGACAAAACATAGTATTTACACGCTAAAACATGATAGATTTATCATCAAATATAACAAATCCTTCTAGGAAACTTTACTTCAGTTTACCTATCTTAAAGCTAACTTACGTTAAAAGATACATAGCTATCATCTGTTCTGCATACAAGATAGTCTATATAGCATCGTACTCGTGATCACTTATTTGCACTTCTGATCGATAATGCAAAGGTCGCGGGGCCATTAACATAAGATCAGAAAGCCTCTAAAGATAATAACATTATTATTATTTTTGGGATGTGCTTTTGCTTCTCAGCTTACTGGTACTTTGAACTACATTTACGGGCCGAAACCAAAGTAAATGCAGCGTGTGGTGTGTTACGTTGAGGGTGTGTTGTGATAAGAACCTATTTCGTTATTATTATTATAGCTAGCCGGTATCGTCCCACTGCTGGGCAAAGGCCTCCCTCCATTCCTTCCAACAGTCACGATTCTGTGCTGCTTCTTTCCAATTCTCAAAGAAAACATTCAGTTCGTCCCACCATCTCCTTCGTGGTCTGCCGCGACCCCGTGTCACTGTTTCAGGGCACCAATCCTGAGCTTTGCGGGCCCACAGCTTGTTTGGAATGCGATAATAACATTAACTAAGAGTATTTCAGAGGTCAAAATGTTTTGAATTTAGGCCTGTATCTAAGTCGTTGCCCGACCAGTCAGGTCCAAAGCGGTCGCGCGCAGTGGTTCCAACTTCCAACGCACCTTAGAACGTGCGGTCGCTGGATAGACCGCACTTGGTGGTTGGGCGCGCCGGGAATGGCGGGCTGATACCAGTCGGGGTCGTGCATGCTAATGTGCTTGGATCTCCCGGGCCCCCGACACATGGTAGTATTAGGAACAGTGGCTTTTTATTCGGTTAGAGTTCGACGCGACCCTTCGCTCCCTCCAGATAGAGGGTATCCATACATGAGAAAGTACCCACTGAAAAAAAAATTGGTAATTTGAGTAGGGCTCTTCCACTCAAAGTACCCATTTTTTTTGAGCTTCTCTTTTCCATTTTTTTTTGAGTCTCCTCTTCTTTGAAAGCATATCTATGTTTTTCTGCCACCCAGCGTTGTTGTGGTCCGATTTAAAAATACGTGAAAACCTCTTACGGCGAATTCTTGCGTGATGGGGGCTCCCATTGAGCTTTGCCTCTGGCAACAAACCTACGAAGCCCCGTATATTGCTGATAGAGATCTGGCGACAGTGATCACATCATTAACGTCAGCCAGTCTGTCAGTACGTTTTCCATTCAGTAACATACAAACAATCATGATATAACAGTCCATTCAGATCTGTGAAGGCTCACGTGTCTAGCAATGTGCAGTTAGTTTCCACTGTTATAAACAAGACGAGTGCTAGGTAATCTGCGCCGTAACAGCGCTAGAACTTTGGCCGGATTCAAATGGTATCCGTCGGGTTTAAATAAATATTTATACTGGTAGTTAGATTCTTGAGTCTGAGAAAAGTATCTTGTTTGTTAGACAGTTGGAGAATTTGAAGCCAGCAAGTGAATCTTGTGTAGCTCGCAAAAGCAGCAGATCGCGCATCAATCAAAATCACGTTATATTTCGTGTATGAACACCGATTTCGATTCCGGGATAACTGCTCCGATTTAAGTGATTATTTTTTTCATTTGGTCGAAGAAAACACGGTGGTCCCGGTGGTAGTCACGGTGGCACGGTGGTCCCATATAAATTTGATTCAGTAGTGGATGAGTTATCCTCTATAATGTAAAATTGATACTTTACATGGATTTGTGTGAGATACCACAATTAAAAAGGGCAAGGAGTTTTTTTGGAAGTCGGTTTTTTTGCCTTTCTCTATTGTCAATTACCTTCTAGTAATGGAATATTGTGCGCAAATTGTCATAATATGTAAAGTACTTATGTCGTATTTTAAGTGTCGTTTATACTTAATAATGTTGTAACTACTTAGTAGAAATGGAAGTTTGAATTAGATAAAAAGTGTAGTTTAGTTCACTGTGTTTAAGGTGCAGATTATGTACGCTTAAATATCATACAGTCCCCATTAACACCTACCCAAGAGATCGAAGTCGAAAGGCCATCTTGCTCACGTTTACTGTTTCAAGGAACAGCTGTCTATAATCAGGAAAATCTCCAACATCGAACTAGGTCAACACAAATGAAATTCTGTGAGCCCTTAATTTAATTACCAGTAGCTATTATATATAGCCTAGATAGACGCGGCGTCTTCCATTAGGCTCGCAGTGGGGGTATTAAAGCGTGTTGTGTTAGACTATTAGGTCAGGTCAATGAGTAACATTATTTTGTTCCGACCTTGCAGTGGGCAGCGATAAAGCTCGGTTGTCAAGGACTGACCGGTCATGCTCACGCGCATCGTATTTTCATTATGAGTTGAACGAAACTGTATATTAAACAGGGTTTGGTGGTAAGATACTCAACAGAGATTTACATAAAACTTTGGGCTATCAATTTGTCTATAAATAACGCGCCAAAAATATATCTTAAGGTACGGAAAAACCTTAGATATCTTACTTTAATATCCGAGTAGTATTCGAGTTTCCACGTGAAGCCGTTGTCCCGGCTGTCAATTTTAGATCTTTGACCGTCGTTACAGATAGTCCTTTTACCAAGGGGTATCGTATTACTCAGTTCATACTGGGTTGTAGAGGTCAGATAACCAGCAGCTCCGTGTCATCATTATCATTTCAGCCCAGAATCAACCACTGCTGGGTGAGTCTGGCCTCCCTTTTTCGCCGCCACACTTCCCGGTTCTGTGCGTCCCTTATCTAGGTGTTTCCCGCGACTTTGACGATATCGTCGACTCAACGAGCTTTAGAACGGCTCTGGTTTTTTTGGCTTAACCTTGGCCTCCACTCAGTCGTGGCCATCGGCCTTGCCCCCTCGGCCATCTCCGCGTCTAGCCAGATTGCCTGCCCAGGTCCATTTGAGGCGCACATCGTCGTAGACTTTCATCCGACGGCAGATTTCGCACTCGATCTCACTAGGGTTATGTCGAGCATGACTCGCTCCATTGCCCTTTATGCCACTTGTATTCGGTGGACAGTCTCCTTTGTGAGCGTCCATGTCTCGGCACCGTAGCTTATTATTGGCAGGACACATTGGTTGAAAAGGTGCGTTTTTAGGCACTGAAGGGTTTTTAAAGACCGAAAAATATGTTCCAGTTTACCAAAGGCCGCCCATCCGAACTGTACTCTTCTAGAGATCTCCTTGTTTGTAATGCTACTTTGCAAACGATAGAACACGTCCCAGATAAACATAATGATCCACTATTTCCAGACGCTCGTTTCCAACCATAACAGCTGAGGCAGAGTCCGGGATGCCTGACATCACCTTCGTCTTGGACATGTTCATCCTTAAGCCAACTTGTAGGGAAGCATCTTGAAGGTTCTGCAGATTTGAAGCGTAAAGTTCTTCCTAGAATCTCTCCACAACGTTCATTAATTGATTACGATCTGTAACAATCTGACTATCTTCAGCTCTTAGTTTAAGAATTTGTCGTTTTTTTTTTTCTTTCTAAAGACTTTCAGCCTTCTATGTTGTTCTATTGTATTTGTAATAATGTTTGTGTAATGTTTGCGAAGGTCCCTTTTAATTGATTTGCTTATTTTCCTGTTAATTAGTTCTATTGCTCTTTGATTTTGTGCGGTGTGCTGTTGCATGGATCTTTTCGATATCTTCGTAGAAAGCGTCTACCTCTTCATCCGGGTATTGACATGTGGGGGAACAAAACACACTGTTGGTGAGATGCTTTTATTTTGAACTGATAAGGCTATCATTTATTAATGAGAAATCTTACGCCATCATCGTATGAGGAATCTTCGGGACCTCTGAAAAAGAAAGGCTGACCTGACTAGTTTTAAGAGCTCTTCCTAAGGCTGGCCTTTTCGGCGTACCTACTTCTGATAGGCTTATGCGATCCCACTTTGTAGATTCGGCCTCGACTTGAAACTAGTTGAAATTCTAATAATCGTTCGTCCGTTCTTAGTATCCTGGCGTTGTAACATGGAGTCTGGGTTCTCGGGTTGTGCCAGCTGGGTGACATCCAGAGATTCTTAGCACCCTCTGCCCCGCCGTTACCAGAGCCGCTGTCGGAACTTGGAATAGCGGGGCTGCTGGGAACTGAGGGCCGGGGCTCTTTGGCAGTATTCATAAAAAAGGGTTTGTTTGGCCTTAAAACACCACGCTGGCCAGTGCGTCTTGGCGAGTTTTTCGTCATATCGTCGTTCGTCTGTCAGCAGAAGTACCACGTGCAGGTGGGGTTAGACTAGGGTGACTAACTGTTATGGCACCCCATTCCCCCCAAGCCCAGCTCCATGTAAAATACTGATATTGAGCTGCATCCTGTTAGATTAGAAGCTGACCTACAACATAGTTAGGTTAGAAAACCAGGTAGATGATGTCCGGTATCCAGAATCAACCCATCCGTTATTTAAATCCATTATTTTATCCGTACCAGTTTACCTAGCTAAAGGCTTCCTTTACTTAGCTAAAGGTTCATAATCGTACCTCAGTCCACTCGCAATTTCCAATTAATTAAATTACCCTCTCGCCTGAAAGCGACAAGTGGCCGTTGTCCTGAAGAGGGACAATCACAGGCATAAATTAATTACCCATGAGTAGAGCCACGGAGAGCCACCCTCCCTCAGCCAGACCTGCGTCATGCCTATGTTACACCATATTTAAATAACGGATCTTCACAGCCTAGTTATAACTGCTAAAATAAGTTTTAAGAAGAAATTCCACTCTGCCAATATTGAAACTGGTTACCTAAAGTCGACACCGGACGCAAATACCTGTTCTCCGTTTTCCTTAATGGGTTTACCTGTTAAATTATGCCATACATTCACTTTTTGCATCTTGTCTTGTGGGGTTTTTTGTTGCTATGAACAAAAAAAAAAAAAGGTGCTGACTAGTCTCGATCACGTCAAATCGAAACTAACTATTAAAATGACTTCATTATTCGCTTGAACTTGTGTAGGCATAATGTGAAAATAATAAACATAATTAATTTATTTATCCATGTTGTCCTCATTTACAATAATACGATGAGCGTTCTAGAAAAAATATAAAATGGCTATTTTTCAGACAAAAGCTTGGTCACGTATTTTTAGACAATATAGGTTATTGGGCCACTTTAGAAGCCCCTCACACGAAGTCTACGATGCAGGAATCAATAACCGATTATAATACTGTGGCGACTACGGCTTTAGATAACCCCGTTCACTGTACTCGTAGGAAAATTACTAATGCAAAGCATACGTAAAGGATTTATAAGTGTCAGCACTTGTAGGTATTAGGTGATCTACAGTCTACGCTATGTAATAATGGCCACGACATGGTCTTTTATAATAAACAAAAAAAAACTGGAATTACGATTTATTCCGTTCAAATACAAACAGCCAATACAACTGCTATTTCTTTTAACTACCAGTTTTTAAAACAAATAGCAGTGGTATTAGAACGGTGTATTCGAATTCACAGCACATCTTCAAACCATGTGTTTATCATGTTTAGTCAATAGTTTTCTGTAGGAAATTCATCTGCCTAGCCTTCTTCCAAACTACCTTCCAGTCTAACTGGATGTAGCTGAGTACCAGTGTTTTACAAGAAGCGACTGCCTATCAGACCCCCACAACCCAGTAACTCGGTAATACGATACCCCTTAGTAAGACTGGATGTCAGACTTATGGCTTGTGACTACTCGTAACGACTGTCAAAGATCTACAAATGACAGCCGGGACCAACGGCTTAATGTGCTTTCCGAGGCACGGAGGAAACTCGGTAATTATGATCACCAATCCACGGACCAACCTCGGCAAACACGGCTTAATCCCGTGTGCTCGCCACGAGCCACGGGCCACGAGCTCCTCATTTTGTATAGGAAATTAAATTTTAATCACTATTGGTTAATTTCAAGTGGATTCTGTTTATGTGATTTTATTGATAAAATTACAATCCATTTACGTATCGAATTGGAAAAAAACAAACTTAAAACCAACACAGTTGAAAATCTTGTATTCCACAAACGAAACGTTCTTTGGTTTTCGTTGAACGTCTGGTTTTTTTTTTGTTATAAAATGTAATTTTCCTCTAAGTAATCTTTTTAGGTATTAAATTATTTACCTAGAACGTTCTTTTTGTTAGTAATAATAACTCTTGTGTAAAAATTGCTGACCTGTAAACATAGGTACCTACATGAGCTTTATAATGACTTTGGGCAATTTTGCGCTCACAGAGCGTAAGCGATTACCATAATTATATTTTGCAAACAGGTTGGTACCATCAGATTACGGAAAGACTATTAGATTTGTTGTCATGTCCACTCAGGTTGTTATTATTTTGATCAACAAGCTTACATCAGGTGAACAGCAGTTTTTAATCAACAATCAATCAACTACTCTCTCTCACTTCTTCTGTCTTTCAAATGTCGTGAGGAATGTTTTAAGCATGAATGCGGATACAAGAGTATAAGAAGACCAAAAAAACGATGAAGGGACGGTGTCTGGTAAGGTGTCGAGTAATAGAGAAATATGGAAGAAGAAGACACGTTAGGTCGACCCCAAAAAAATTGAGATAAACCAGGAGAATGATAAATCAACTTATTCTTTTGCAGTCCACCACTGGACTTAGGTATTACCGCATTTAGTCTATCCAGCCACCTTTTTAAGGCTGTAGCAGTTTTATTGATGGAGGCTAGATTCATCAAGCTTTCGGAAATGAATGATCTTCTTAACAAAAGAGGATCACGTCTGTTACTCCTGTCAGTTATATACTGAAGATGGTCCTCCTGTCGTTAATCTGAACTTACTACGAAGTCGCATTATTTTCTCGGTTATTTTCAGACACTTTATTGTTTTTTTGTTCATAACAAAATTTTGTAATAATATTATTGTCTTGCACGCTTTGAGCAACTAAACATTCGCCCTCGTCTTAAATTATCCTAAAAAAGAATATGGGGCGTTCAGCCAACGTTCGCTGCCAGAGGTGACGTCAACCCCTGCAAGTCATTACTAGGAGTATAGACATGTGTCTATATAAAATTACTAGCGAGATAAGTAAAATGTTCTATATAAACAACAAACAAAGGACCGCAATTGTTATAACTGGGACAATCAGATACGCGTTCATTTTGTGGATTGTGTCGTCATTCGCACACATTGACACATGGCAATCAACACCACTCGGCAGTGTATAATCAAAATGTTATTTTTATCTCGCCATGTTATATGAATCCCTTTAACAACCTTTTTTATTATAAACATAGGTACCTAGTATATGAAATGATAAGGACACAGACAGCATAGTTCCTTTAATATTTTTTCCATGCTCGGTTGTTATTACAATAATTCAATCGTGTATCTTAACATACCTGTCGGTTATAACTTATAAGTTTTATTGAGCACTGGATCTTTCGTTTTCTACTGCTACTTTTACAACACGAGGCCACTTCAATTGCTAATAATAATGTGCTAATGTCAGCCTGAAGAGACGATGAAAGATTAATTACTCATCTCGTCATCAATAAGCGTCAATATCGTTACTTGAAACGTAACACAGTTGGGCATGAGCCTCTCCCAAGCATAGCTAAAATGCTTGCGTACCATAAGAGTCAGTTCACACCGAGACGCGACGCGACGCGACGATACTTGAAGAGGCCAGTTATTTCGCGCTGCGCCGCTCTACGCCGCGAGACGTCGCGCGGCGCAGCTCTGCATGGCGCAACGTATTCTGAATTCTCACAACGAAATGTGTATCTTTTTGTGTAGAAAATAAAGTTATATTTTGAATCGCTCTTTAAGAGTGTGCGCGCAGCGTCACGTCGAGTCGCGTCTCGGTGTGAACTGACCCTAACAGCAAATTCTCAATCATTTGATCAGTTTTTGGGTAAAGCCACATGCATTGCGTAAAATAGTAAGCCATTGCAATGTGACCTAAAACTACTTGCAATAGGTGTAAATTACAATGGTTGAGAAAATTTATTGATCATCAGAAAATATTTGAATGGTGTCTCTTTTCCAATCCGCTGAATTTAACTGCAAAGTCTAACATTATATCCCTATTTTCCAGTTCTCAGTGTTCCTCCTGTTGATCTTCGTGGCTGAGTTGGCTGTCGGCATCGCAGGCTACATGAAGCACCAGGATCTGGAGAACTCCATAGTGGACCATCTGAACAAGACCATCAAGGAGTACCCCAATAACAAGGACGTCGCCAAGACATTCGACATCTTACAGACTGACGTAAGTTCAAACAATTAAATAAAATATTACTAAATACTAAAACACAATAGAAAAATACTTTATATTAATAATAAAATGCATGACAATAAATGTCATATCCAGGTGATGAACCTCTAACCTCATGCATGTCAAGCGGTCTTGAAACCTCCGGACTATTTATACGTTACAGTACGTACGTTAAGCCTAATATTGCTAGCTATTATACCCAATAATAGAAGTATTAACGTTTTATTGAAAAAAGAAAAACAATATTAAAAACCAGTAAAAAAAAATACAAACTTAAAGTTATTTATTCACTAAAACAATAAATTAATTATAACAAAATGTTTTTACAAAATCCAACTAGGCCCAACACAGATTTGAACGCACATAATATCTTTTGGGGGGGTAAGAACGTAATGGAGCTGTGTGTACGAGGCGTCGCCGCAATGTCGGGTACTTTCGCCCGAGTGAGGGTTGCGACCACCCACGCTTTTAAGCGGGTAGTTAGCCCGCGGGGCGACTGATGTTTACAAGCCGAGGCGATGACGTTACTTGAAGTGATTTGTGCGTGGAGCTTTTTTTCCGGCTCATAAATTTCTAGACATAATTGCAAAGTTCAATGAACGATGGACAATTTTCTTGACCTTAGTCGCGCGGATAGTGTAGCGGGATTGACTGCCGAAGTTGCGCCGGACGTACTGTACCTCGTACATTACAGATTTACAGGTACTACATGGTAAGGTCCAAATGTTTCCGGCTTCAAATATGATATCCAAACAAAAATGGATTGAAATAAAGGGAAACTAAATTGAACAAAAATATTACTTTTTTTAGTGTGGGTGTCTAGAGAAAACTTCAGTGATTTAGTGACATGATAGTTTTGTATCTGATTAATATGTGTGTAGGCCTGAAACTTGGGCCCACGTGATATATCGCCACTCGTGAAGGCATTTAAATCCTTCTGTTGTAGATAAAGTAATACGTTTTAAAACTTAAATAAAAGGCTAATCGGCGAGGTAAGCGTCAGCTCACACCGAGACGCGACGCTGCGCGCACATTTTAAAGAGCGATTCACAATGTATCTTTATTTTTGAAAATATACTTACTTTCGTTGTGAAAATACGTTGCGCCACGCAGCGCTGCGCCGCGTGACGCCTGTAAAGTAATGTGTATCCTTTCGTGTAGAAAATAAAGTTATATTTTGAATCGCTCTTTAAAAGTGTGCGTGCAGCGTCACGTCGCTTCGCGTCTCGGTGTGAACTGACCCTAAGACAGGCATCATAACAGGCTCGATAATGTCAAATTATATGTCATGCAAACCTAACCTAAAGTAAGTCATTAACGACCTGAGGTCTAGCAGGGCAATAATATTGTAATGAATTTCATTATGACCCGCTGGTCAATAATGTGATTTGAATTTGGAACATAAATCTCATACGAATATTCACGCATTCACCATTATTATCTGCACCAAAAAATAATTGTTCAAAAATCGAACTGGCCACCACGAGATAGAATATAATTAAAAGAAAAATAGAACACAAATTAGAAAGAGGCGCGAATACTGGAAATCCTTTGCTTTGTTCATTGTTACAAACAAATTACTTAAAATATTGCAAATTCTCACAAAAATGTTGAGTGACGATAGTGATTTGACTCCGGAATACTTGATTCTAGTACTACTGCTTTTATTCTCTCGTAGATGGTGTGAAAAGTAGAGTATTCACCTCGGGGATAAAGGTGCCTTCGTCTTGGGCGACCTTGATTCCCACGCTGCACTCAGGATTCTTGTCTTAACTCCCTCGCTTTGCTCGGGAGTTAACTCTAAACTCCCTCGCTCCGCTCGGGAGTCAACGCTAGAATCCTTCGTTTTGCTCGGGATTCAATACGGCGCCCGCTACATAAGACACTACTTTATCCCCTTGGTGCATAATCTACTATTACATTGTCCTTTCAACACGAGTCTGCTCGCGGGGCTTCTTTTGTCTGCAGTCATTTAGTATTCGTTACCGTACAGCTTTGACTTAGACTGCATATTACTTTGATAATCTAAATTATACACAGGAACATTTAAAAGAAAGCCGTTATTGTACATTTATAGGATTAGTCTGTACTGATGATGTCGTTTTAGATTCCATGGAAATAGCTACCACAATTGATGCAAAATTCAAGGATTTATCGGCGTTAATATGACATGGACAGGGGTATTGTTGGTTAACATTTAGTGAACAAAATCCGAAAATTTTGGTCAAACGCCCAAAGAGCTTTGAACAACAAATCCCGTAAACCTTCGAATAGAATTCCATAAGTTATATTTTTCTGGATCCATCATAGCAGGCAATACAGTGTAACCAGTTTTTAACATTTTAATAATTCCTGTTTCCAGCTGAAATGCTGCGGTATCTACGGCCCCGGAGACTGGGCTGCCAACAACGTCACGACCATGCCCAGCACCTGCTGCTCCGGCCAGGAGATCACCGGTGGAGTCGCGGCTCCCTGCACTGAAAAGTCCGAACACTTCCACAAGGATGGCTGCCTGAACAAGCTCGTTGATTACTTCAAGGAAATCGCTATGGTGCTCGGCGGCGTCGGTATAGGTGTCGCTGTTGTGCAGGTAAATACTTACTATTGTATTATTTATCCCTTGGCAACAAGGCGTTATCGGACTTTCTTGGAAGTGGGGTGGATTGAATGAGGAAAACATCGTGAGGAAAGTTTTGAGTATGAATGTGGATGGGTATAAGAGTAGTGAAAGGCCAATGAAACGATGGATGGACTGTGTGAAGGATGATATGGTTAGAAAGGAGGTATCTCATGAGATGACAAGTAATAGAGAAGTATGGAAGACGTGCCTCGCTGACCCCAAATAAATTGGGTTAAAGCAAGAGAATGATGATGGGGTGAATCAAATGTTCATTGTCTCACTCGCATACACAAAATAAGCGGTTTGGACGTGAAGTTGCGGACACTAGCTGAATATACAAGAGAACACAAATATCCCCTTGGTCACAGGGCCTTGGTCAAAGGTCATACCGACTTGGGACAGGTCCACTATTTGAATATTTGGTAGAAAAGTTGGCAATATTTGGCTAAAGTGAAGTGTCAAGCAATTGGGGATCATATGAGGAGGCCTATAGCCAGCTGTGGTTGGTTTGATGATAACCTAGAACAAAACAAATAACTCTGTATTCAAATGTTGACTACAAGTATTTGTGCCAACTGGACCTGCCGTAAGCGATGGTTATGGTACAGGCTGGCATTACCTTTCGTTATTTATAGTAGATTGTTGCATCGAGCGCAAAGTGAGTTATTAATGCACGAGTGTTATGTTGGTGCCCGAGCGTACGCGAGGGCACTAAATTAACACGAGTGCATTAATAACTCACTTTAGCGAGGTGCGTAATCTACTTTTCTTTCAACTACCGTCATACCGTGACAAAATATACTACCTACCTACCTACCACCACCTGCCTACGACCTGCCTTCCACCTGCCTACGACCTACAACACCCTGCCTAACACCTGCCTATCTCCTGCCTACGACCTGCTTACCGCTTGCCTACCGCCTGCCTATGACCTACCACAACCTGCCTACCGCCTGCCTACGACCAACCACCACCTGCCTAACACCTGCCTACGACCTGCCTAAGATATACAATCACCTGCCTACTATCTGCCTACGACCTGCATTTCGCCTGCTTAACACCTGCCTACATCTGCCTGCCACCTGCCTACCACCTACCTACCGCCTGCCTACGACGAACCACCACCTGCCTACGATCTGCCCACTACCCACCCACTACCTACCTCAGAACCTTCTCCTGACAATAACAAAAACAACAAAAAAAAATTTAGCGAAATCCGTCCAGCTGTTCACGCGTGATGCGACCAAGGGAAATAAGGAATCATTTATATATATACTCGTATAAATAAAACATAAAAAAACAGTGCAGTAATGACAACATTTCTGCACTGTTTTGGTTCTAAGCAAAAAAGACATCCTTTGTGATCGGGTTTGTAGTGATTAATGATACCATTACTGCGTAGTTGGAAGAAAAACCTTTTAATGATATGAGCAAATAAATAACAAAGTATGTTTCTCTTTTTCAGCTGCTTGGTGTAATATTCGCGTGCTGCCTCGCTCGCTCCATACGCAGCCAGTACGAGACTGTATAAACACGTAAAACGGTATATTTTGCATAATATCTAATCTTTGATGTTAATAGCAGTGCCCATTTTTTTTCCACAAATACCTACATCATTTTTTTATTAAGTTGTGATCAACACCTCTATGATGTCTATGTATATTTTGAAATAGTTTATTCTATTGTTATTTCTGATAATTTGTTTATTTTATTGTAAGATTTAAATGTTTACGTAAGTGCTCTAACATTAGTATCAGGAGGTACTGTAATAAAATATAAAACGCGTGTAATTTTAAACTTTGCCATATGTATTTGCAAGTGAGGGAGTGATAAAGCACAATGCACAGATTTTCTTAAAAGTTCACAATGAAGTGTGCTCAGTGTAGAAGACTGATTTTTCGAATAGAAATGGATACATTATGCCAAAAAACTTTATCAGAATTTCCTACTTTTTATACTTACCTACCTAATCTCAATTCAATTTTGTAGTATTAAATTAATTATTGTACCTTTTACTATTCATATGTAACCAATGTAGAAGTGGTGCACATTTATTATTATCTACTTATATTACTATATTAGACTTGTACGATTCGTTTGTTGATTAGACGCAATGTCAAAACAAGACGCGATCTCTCTTAGTTTGCGAAGTCCGTAGGATATTTTCTAAGTGAATTATAAGAATTGCATCTAATTTGAAAACGGAACCATTAGTTCATTGTAACGTTTGGAAAGTGTTCGCGGTCGTGTATATTTATAATAAAATCTGCATTATCCAAAAATGAGTTTTAATCAGGAATATAATGAAACAGCATTGAGTGTCCTAGTTACACACATTTTTATTTTCCTATTTTATACCATGATATAAATTGTAATAACGAAGGATGCTTATTAGGTATCAGAGCATGAACGTTGAATTTCGAGGAACATCAGTCGTGTTAAATACAGCTGTTGTCTTGCAAGCAACACATTTCGAGTCACAGTATAAAATAACTAAAAAATCACAATGACAAAATATACCAGTCCCGAATACAAGTCAGTATTCATCTGCTGTATGTCGCAAGCATCTGAATCTCACAGCACCAGTTCCGACACTCGCGATATCACCCAATTTATAAAATCTTCATTTTCGCGACGGTATCACCAAAACATTCATATACGCGCGACATACATACACCTTTAGCTAAAATCATTACAACGCTAAAATTCTAATTAGTTCTAGGGTTAAGACATACATTATCTAGACAATAAAATAACTTACATCTAATACTGTTTACATACTAAACGGAATATTTTAGAAAAGTTGGAGATGTCAGACGTGAGCGGAGGCCAATGTGCCTGAGTTTTGGCACTTCATGAAGATAATGGCAAAAGTAGTCAAAATTATGATAAGAAATAAATCTAAATTGAATTTCTTCGTCCAGGTGTTACATTGATATGTCATAACGAGTAAAACATGCTAACAAATGCATAGACCGCTGCTTACATGAAGACGCCGCATAATACATATTGTCGAATCACTTTACATTAAACGATCGTAACTAAAACATATAACACAGTATGTAATATATACGTTCATAAGTCAATATTATAAAAATAAATAGGTTATTATTATCCCAGAATAATATTAATAGGTCACTAATTATAATCAATGTTAAAATCGTATATTATAGTGAATAATGTAAAAATATAACTCAATTATTTTATGTATAAAACCACATTAGATTGCACAAATAAAAACAAATAATATGTCCCCAAAAGTCCTTGTTACGAAGTGCTAAAATTTAAAATAATTTGACTATCTAATCCTTAACAAAAATGGACTAAGTTGAAAAACCTATCTAATGTAACTTTCCTTCGTTCTCAGTCAAATAAGGCTTTTTTGTAAGATTTATTCTGCCTTCAGAAATAATAATGATAAACCCAAACTAGATTCGATTAATAAATACAATGTAGTATGTACTTCCAAGTACCCGCTGACTTTAAATTTGACCCTCCGACACAAGCCATTCTCTAATTTATACATTCACAAAACTATCATTTTGCATTGTTTTATCAGCCTGTGACATCTCACTAGAAAAATAGCAACTGATTTGCCTCATCTTGAAATAAGATTTCTTAATTATAATTACAAAGCATTGAAGTCAATAATGGATTGGTTGGTTGTTCATGAATCTTTCAAACCATCTTAGTTTGTACTTGTCAATGCTGCCAGTTCTATCTAAGAAATATAAGTACTATTATACCACGAATTACAAAATTTTATTCACAACAGGATAAGAGGAATTACAACCATTTAGTCACTCATTTGAAGATGTGGCAGAGGTATACAATGTATGAATGTCGTATGTAAAGTGGGAGTGTAAATTGTTTGTGTATTCATAACTATTTTCGTGTTGTGAAGAAAATAGCCTGGCTGACTAAAAGACTTCGATGTACACAAATCTATGTAAAACTAAACGAATTGTGGGGACACTGACAGCAGAAAAATATTGTCTTTAAAATAATAATCTAAATCCAATACGACATGCAAGTTTTTACCCTGAAATTAAAAAACATTTTATTGGACAGAAATGCGATTTAATCCCAAATATATAATAGTAGGCATCGCAATAGTCCAGTCAAACTTACACATAAGTAGTAACAGTTGAAGAGTGTATGAGATCATCGCGTTACAGCGGCAAAATTGACTCAAATCACTGGTAAAACCTACGATACACTTTCATTAGTAAACTTATCACTGTATCTATATAACACAGAGCTAGAAACATTAACAGAAATTCATTCAACTCACAACTAAATCGTTCATCATTCTAAAAATATTTCAGACCGTCATTATTTAATTAAGCATGTTGACATCACTTTAATTGCAACTAAAAATTAATAAGCTGTATAAACACGTGCGCTTGATGGGGCACGTTTGTTAAGTATAGTGAGTTGAGAGTTAACAAATGTGTCCCAGGGAGCGCGTAGTGATGGGATATAACATTATAAGCTTACATTTACGTGAACAGGATGGATTTAGAACAGAATGGTTTTGAGTATGATACTGCAGGTTGTTCCGTGGTGGCGGGGCGGGGGCAGTGCAATCATGTCGCGTAGCGCTTGGTCCAGAGGCGCGCGATGCGATCGTGTTCCTCCCTGTTCTGGAGATACTGCGTCGCAATGCTGCCTACTAGAGGATCCGCTGAAATCGGAGAAAAGATCATCCATTAGTCAGTGGCTATTTTAAAATTGAATAAATAGCCCGTAATATCTCAATGATGGTTTCAATTTACGACATAATAAATCTGTAATGTCTATGCGAAAGCTTGTATCACAAAAGTAGAAAAAAAGTCTGTTACAATTTTTATATCAACCTTTTATCTCTCTAATGAGAATTCCCATTTCATCCATCATTGATTTTTAATAAACGACGCACTTCTAACTAATATCGATATAAATAAACACGGGCGATAGGATTAAAGCATGAACAAATCATCAAGAGGACATTGAGGACGAGAGGGCTTTGACCTGTCGAGATTATGGAGCCAAGTATTTGTTTGAAACTTTACGTAGAACAGATATTATCGATTTGATAGTCAATATAAGTTTTTAAATTGTCATGGTAACTAACACTATTATTAACACTAGAAATGGGATATCTATCTAGAACTAACTTCAGTTTATCTGGGACCTTGGCGTTTGCAACAGTGAGTCGCCGAAATATCGGGAACTCAAAACAAATAGTAAACATGTGTGTAGTATTGATAGTAAATGCTAGCGATAACTAACTAGCTACTTGCATCTTCACAACTATCACTAGATAGCAGAAGAAATTGTCATAAAAAAATACTACAATAACTTCTCACTTGATGGGTAAAGCGGCTCATAAATTACACTGATAAGGGTTTAAACGCTGCTACCCTTATCTAACAATAAATGGTAAGTCAACTTATGACAAAGAGGACAATACGATAATTGCATCGGACCAGACAATGTTGAACACAATTATTTTATTACCAAAAAATTAAAAAAATATATATATATATATAATTCATACCTGGATTGCAGTCGGTAAGCAGGGAGCATATTGACAATAAAACTTTCGATATTGTCAGCGCCGGCGACCAGTTGTCTTTGAGAATATCTAGGCATATCACACCCTGACTATTGATGTTACAATGATATATCCTAGTCCGGAATGTCACCTGGAATAGAAAAGGTAAATGATATTGGAACCACAAATTGTATAAACATTTTGAACTGAACTGGTAATAGACTACTGCGAGTATCGCGAGCATGCGCTTTGCAAGCCACGCAGTGTTGAGAATTCAAGTTCTTGTGAGGGAGAGAAATTATAAGATAGGCTCTTGAATTTTCAATGACGCAACTATTTTGAATACGAGTTCTTAAATGGTCAGCGAAATCTAACAAACTGATTTATAAATAAAGTCGGAAACCTCAACAGATCTACGAAGACATTCAACGTCAAAGTTATAAGAAACAACGACTTATCACGATACGTTTCGTCTATTTGCGATCCGCATCAATAAAGTCAGGATATTGCACCACAACGAAAAATGGCATGCAGAATTCAATAACGCGAAACTCGCTCGAATACAGTCCAACAAAAATATTAACGCTTTAGAATACAAGAACTAAATGCTTTTTTTTGATCAATTAGAATCTTGAACGCGAATGATGACGAAACCTCACCAATAAAAATACATTCATCATCTGTTGATAAATTAAAAGGAGTCGAGTGCAGGTTCATGACTTACGCATGAGAAAATCTACTTATAATATTATACCAAGACCAAGGAGCATTGACAATAAAATTCGCGTAAAGGAAACTGCATCACAGAAAAGGGATACAGGTAGTTTTGGTGACGCAATCAGCTATTTATACGAGGGACGAGAATGAATCTCTGAATCTCGTCTGCTTATTTGGAAGAGAACTAAAGCAACGAGTTATAAAAAATAAGTTTTATAACTTATAATGAGTTTAATATGGTATGCACCACCTACCATCATTGCATGGTAAATCAGTATAATCTTTCTTAACTACCAGTTGAAAACAAATTGCATTTGGGGCATAATGATGTGCTGCTGGCACCCGTCATTCGACACCATAGGAGGGTGGCTCGACATAACAATACTGTTAACGAGGGAAACCCTCTAAAGCTTTACACGATACCTACATAGTTGCTAATGTATAAACCCACATGGCGATAAATAGTTCCAAAATAGTCGAAAGTTCTGCCAACAAATCTTTTGTGTATTAAACTCGATTCAATACCCTTGTAATCGCAGAAAAAGTGGTTTGAAAGTCGAGGTCTAATCCAAAAGTATTTCTTATAACCTGTCTGTTCCGACATTAGACAAAAACCACAATTAGGATCCAATTTAGATGTGGTAAAGAATAAAGGTTTGGTCGAGTAACGAGGTGAATGAGGGCAAAAATCGCGGGTCTGTAAATTCGTTTTTTTATTCGTATAAATTATGTTAGTCTACAAGGATATCGTTTGAGGATAAGTAAGAATGGTGCTGAATACATTTTTTGATGAGTCGAGAAAATGATGCGTGACATTGATTGATGTGATGCGCCCGCGATATATTTTTACCAGACTGCCCTCGTCCTACATTCAAGCAACCATTTCTGCTATACGAAGTTCATTGAAATTGCAGATGGGGGACTTAAGGTTTTGAAAATGTCCCTGCAATTATAGGCAGAAGTATAATGTTACAACCACGTATCGCCAGACAGTCATGTTTTAAGACGCGTGGATATACTGGTAAAACATCATATCGATTTTCATCTTTCCCTGAAAAAATACGATGTGTAATGAACTTTGTAGGCATGTCTGGCATTCCCCGATTGATTCGTCGGACATTGGCGAGTGAGGGATGTCGGCACTAATTAAATACTACGGGTGCGTTGCGACCCCTCGCAGGGTCCGAGCCACGGTTTAGGGGGTTGCTAGACAGGGCCGACTAGGGTTTGGGGAGACTGAATTGATTTGGTGTTATAGTTATGGGTGAGTGTGTGCAAGGGGTGAAATGGATAAACCATAATTGATATTGCTGTTTCCTTTTCATTATACTGCATGAACGATTTTATGGGTATTGGAATACGCGCTGCGGACGTTGAGTTGCGGACACAGGCTTGTACAATATTTTTAAAGCTTCTTGTAACAAATATAGTCATGTGATTCACATTAACATATCTCTTAAGGCCGGTTGTATACATCCATTTTTTTCACCGGACAACAGATCATTCTTTTCTACGGATTCGCAGTGGTGTATGTTTGTAATGAATGTGTGTACATGCATAGAACACAAGTCCGGTGAACAAACTAGGGTGCTTGAATAAAACGGTCTGTTGTCCGTTGAAAAATAAATGGCGTGTACAACCCGCCTAAAGCTTTAAATAAATTCATAAACTAAATAAATTCATAAACAAAATCACTGTTTTATGTGGGTGGACTAAGACCACATTTCTGCCCAAGCCTTTAGGAAGATAATGGCGTTATGTTACGTGTGGTTTTCTGTAAGTATACTTTGTCAATTAGTCAAAAAAAGTAGCCTATTTTTATCAAAAACTATACTATAGACATATGAAACCTTTGCTTTCTTCAATATGTCAGTTAATTTAATAACAATCTCATTATCATTAATAAATTACTTTGTATGGTCAATTAATCAGTTCCTTTTCAAAACATATATCTAGTTCCATAGTATTTAAAAACATTGCAATATCAGTATAATCAGTAATCTATACCATTTTACATACAACTTAATTCATTTTAAGTTTAAGTTGAAATGGAAGACATGGGAATCCATTTGTCTATTATTCTGTATCTATAAAGTATCAGAAAATGATAAACCACTTCATCAGTATTATCAAAACTGGTCTGTTATCGAAACTGTATTTGTTATAAAACTTATAACTTATAAATACAAACTAGCTGACCCACACAACTTCGCCTGTGTCATATAAAGGAGAGACGGATAATTTTCCCTATTGGCCATAGCGTGATGTTTTATATCTTATATATTCCTCGATAAATGGGCTATCCAATGCTAAAAGTTTTCTTTTTCAAACCAGTAGTTCCTGAGATTAGAGCGACAAACAAACTCACTTCAGCTTTTTTTTTATTAGTAGCCATACCACATAAGATAAAACTTTTGAAATACTATTACTGATCATAACACTAATGTATCTAGTTTGTTAATCTTATTTGGTGGCAACTGGATCACAGTTACTGAGAATTCAGTTAAGTGGCGTGCAATTGGAGAGGCCTATGTCCAGCAGTAGACTGTTGTAGGCTGATGATGAATTTTATGGCATACTACCAACCTAAACAACCAAGTATGACATAGGCCTTGATCCCACCTCCAATGACTCCAGCTGCAGGACCAGATCTTTTTGATGTGATTGTATAAAAAATTTAATGCATGCAGACTTGCACTGCTAAAATGACTACAATGAAACATAAAACACAAACATCTTAAAAGTAAGAAAGTACTAAAAAAAATTACCTTAGGAGGTTTGAATGGATATTCTGGTGAGAAGTGGATGTCTAGGAAGAAAACTCCTCCCTCATAGACCGAACCAGGCGGGCCTAAAATGGTGGACACCCATTCATACAGGTTATCTCCTTTTGGCCCCGCACTGCAGTTTGGTGGCGGGTCCAGTGTAATCTCTGCAAGCTCCTTCTGGATCCTCTTGGCTGATGTCCCGAGTGCCTTCGACATCTTGGGATTTGGTTTATTTTCTTTTGTATCTGGTTTACTGTCTGCTACGGCCCCACTTGAGCCAGAACCGCCTCTGCCGCGACCCGTACCACTCCCTGATGAACCAGACGCACCGCTCATTATCTAAAAGCACCAAACGTCTCATTCCGCTACACCAAAAAGCTGCTAGTTAAAAGCTTGTGATGTGAGTGTGATGATTGATGGGGAAACTTGCAACAACAACTGATGAACACATGCTCTCATGATTTACTAATGAATAAATATTATCTTCCAAAATGATGTACGAATATTCTTAAAATAATATTTCCAAAAATAAACAGGTTTGATGACACAACATTGTTATGCTTAAGAGCAAATAACTCTGAAAGTACAATGACATGAAAATGAAAAGTGATCCACATTGATCATTGTAGAATCATTGATTGACAGTCACATTATTGCAGCTACAACTACATTGCAAATAATTTTTAGTTACAAAATCACAAAAGATGAACATGTTTTTTTTTTCAAGCAAGATCAAAATCACTAGAACAAAGACATTCATAATAGCTTCACATGTTACACCAAACATCAGCATTCTAACAAATAAAAAGTACTACGCTCTACTGGCAATTGCTGAACTATTTAACTCAAAATAACAATGCAAAACGTAATGGAAAAAGATTTATTAGTACCTTACGAATAACAGTCGGCCATCTTGTGGGCTGGCGTTATCCGATAATTTACAAGTTTTTGATTCACCAGTGACCCAAATGAATGAGGAAGACGGCTCCCAATACCTATAAGTTAGTTTTGAAGGAAATTCATCCACGAAAAATGTGCAAAATATGTGCAACGCTATTAATGTAATCTCCGTGTTACGATGCCTCGCACTGCAAAGCGTAAATAGGCAGCTTGTTACTTTCCGCACTAATACCACTCCGTGATAAGAGATAGGTGAATTAATTATACCTTATTCAAAGATAAAACTTGAATTTAGCGTGATCCAGAAAGGTTTTTCAGAGCTTCAATCCACTTCTACCACATTTCATCCATTTGTCTGTCACCCTCACCAACACAAACAACCACTGAAATTTACGGAATGCACACAAGCTCAGATATAAAACAATGACATGTAAAATGTACCTCGGACATTTGAATACTTACAGATTGATAGTTTAAACTAATTATAGTAGATTATTGGTAGGAAAATAAGCAGTATTTAGTTACTAAAATAAAAAGAAGTTATGAAAAATTACACGAAGTACAACCCCATTCCGACATTTTTCAACTTTTTTTTAAAGTATGGTGTTGCCAATATTGCAAAAACACAGATGTTTTATTTTTTATTTTACATGTTTATCCATAAACAAAAAAAGAGAAAAGTCTTATTCTGAAGCCCTTGTCCCATTTTATTTGGATAAAACTTAGATAGTGAAGAAAAACATAAACAGTATTTTATGTTCTGTCATCGGCTCCCACTAAATAAACTCATCTCAGCTGCTATTTATTTAGTTTCAGATTACAATAAATTATCCGTCCGTCCGTCGAAAAACCGTCTACTCAGCCTATCAAAGTCCATAGCTGGAAGTTTTGATATAATTTACATAAGTGAGCATCTCAAAAAGAGATAAGCTGGAAGCGACAGGGTAGCCCGCAAAATTCAAACTTTCGATGACTACAATTATGTAAATACGTACGTTTTGCGGCCGCATATCATATTTAATTATTTAACATAAAACCTGACACTGACCAGCAAATTGTGAAAACGTAATACAATTTGAATTTCGCGGGCCATCCTGTCGCTTCCACCTAAACTGAAAAAAGTCAAACTGGTGTTTGTCTATGCTATTAAAGCTCAAGAAGCCAATATTTTTTAGTATCTGGGAATGGACCGCACCTTGTAGAGTGTAAATAAAAAAAAATATGGATATGGTCAGTGGTGGTTAATATAACGTATAGCGCCAAAATAAAACACGCTATTTGTACTCAACGCATAACATTTGCTATATTGGCTCGGGCTTCGCGCTATCATTATAACATTTTATTCTAACTCGCGAGTCGCGCCGCTCGTGCGCTGACCGCGATAGCGGGGCCAGAAAAGGATAGCAATTATTAGCGGATAGCGCATAGCGCCGAGCGCGTCGAGTGAACTCGTAGTCGGCCGGCTTGCGTCGCGTTTACTGTTAATACGCGATGTATGTTGTGAATGTTGTGATGTAAACACGACTCTCGCGAATCGCGATCTTGTTTTCATTTTAGTTGAAGTGCGTTAATAATTACGTATGTTCGTCGTACTGTTGTAAATATTATGTGTTATAGGTATTAAGAACTGTGATAATTCGGAAGGACATGGGACTGTGTTTTTAGTGCAATTGTGAGTTTAACAAACTCATAACTTGTAAATAGTTGATTTTTTAATTACAGAATCAATGAACTTATAAATACGCCTATAATAAATAATAATAATTGTCTCACAAAACTTTCATAATAACATTTAATCAATTTTATTATAGACAGTCCTAAGCCTAGAAAGTATGAAAGAAAGTTCATTGCTCTTTTACGATATATGAGATTTAATTTAATACCATATTCTTTCGTGTACAGTGCAGCGCGTAGCGAGATAACATTCACCACGCGTTATTAGTTGCGTCCAGCCATGTAGCGCGTTGCGGTGATGTCTCCGCGTTTAGATTGCTGCCGAGTTATATGATAGCGTGTTATAATGATAGCGTATAAAATAGCGCGCTATTTATTTTTAGTTTGTAGTCTACAGCGCGCGATCGGTTTACAGCGGTTTTTAACATCACTAGATATGGTGCAATGGTAATTTAATTTGACACATGACACTGACGTCGCAACTCGCAATTCGTATTTGTGTGTGTTTTGGGTTTTGTGTTGCTCTGTCTGAATTAAAATTATTTCGGAATAAATAGAAACGTTTTCCTATCAAGCGCTCCAAAACAGACACAAAAATGGGTAAACGACAGCATCAGAAGGATAAGATGTAAGTTTAACACAACGTACACCTGTCTTCAGTGATTTTATTCCCGAGTTGTTTTTTATATTTATCATTCTTCTTTGTTGATTACTAGGTACCTTACGTACACGGAGTGGACCACATTGTATGGTGGCAAAAGATCGGGCACTGCCAAGGAGGAGGATACTACTTTTAAGCGCTTACCATACGACCACTGTTGCTTGTGTCTGCAGCCATTTGATGACCCTTACTGCGATTCAGATGGAAATATATTTGAGTTACAGGCTATACTAGACTTCGTGAAGAAGTTTAAAGTTAACCCTGTCACTGGGAAAGTAAGTAAACTCATTTGTTTACCAATGTTGTGTATTTATACATATAAAACTTGTTCCCAAAGAGTGAAACGAAACATTTTCTAAAGTTTTAATATAACATTTTCCAGAAACAAGACATCAAAACATTAACAAAATTGAACTTCTTCAAGAATGCTGAAGAGGATTACCACTGCCCCGTTCTGTTCAAACCATTCACAAAGAACTCATTCATTGTTGCCATTAAAACCAGTGGTAATGTGTACTCAAATGAGGCTGTGGAACAGCTTAACATTAAAGGGAAGAACTACAAAGACCTTATCAATGACACTCCATTTGCTCGAACTGATATTATTACTATACAGGATCCTAACAACTTGAACAAGTTCAATATTTCAACATTTCATCATATCAAGAATAATTTGAGGGTGGAGACTGAAGGTAACATTTGATTTTCGGCATCATCATTTACCTGCCCTTGTCCCAATTTATTTCGGGTTGGCGCACCATGTTTCGTTCTTCCATACTTCTCTATTACTCTTTATCTCAGCAGTCTGCTCCATTCTAGCTGAACTGCTCCATTCTGTTTCAAATACAAGGTGTTGTTTTGCATCCTCGTCAAATTCAAGGAGGTAACTATGCTAATGATTCTCGTCCCGAATCAATAATAAAATGGGTAGGTAATTTTTTTTTTTTACGAAAATCGGCAAGTGTGAACCACTCTTGTTTTAAACGCGGCCCATCTGGTTCATGCCTTATAACCTCGCTTACACACATACAAAAAATCTCAAACGTTTATTCGATAATTTCTTAGTCCTTAAATCACGTTAAGGGGGTAATTCTGTAATACTGACAAACTTAAACAACCAAAAAAATCAGCGTTTATTATTAATTAACTAGGTACCGTAATTTTAATTGATTATTTATGTCTTTCGTGACCACCTCCTGAAATTTGACGAGGTTGCAAAACAACACCTTGTATCTAATGAGTTCTTACAACTATATCAAATCCTCCTTGGTTTATGAATACCTCAGAATTACACAAGCATCTACTAATCAGAACCATAAAAGAGGAAGTAGAACACTTAGAATTAAACCAAATAAAGTCACATACCAACACCATAGCTTTAAGTGATCCAATAACTATGAAAAGGCTCTAAACACCACCACTTATGGGACTCCTTGGAATTAATAAAAATAGATCATTTTGAGAGGTAGATTTTTTATGGGAAGAATGGACCTCAACAGTCAATAACTGCACTAAAAATCTGCTTAAGGTGTACAACCAATTAATGACAAAAAAAACTAATGTTTTAAGAAATACAATATTATCATCAAGCCTGTAATACCCATCGGGTTTGGCAGTGTTATGTTTAAGTCCCAAGTAATACCGGGTGCCAAAATTATCCTCACAACAATATTTTAAGTTTAATTTTTTTATATAATATGCAATCAGCATCAGCTACAAGCAGATGTGTTATAGGAGGTGGCAGTTGAGTGTGTCCTCCAGTGAGGTCATCTCCTCATCAGTAGACCATAGTAGTGGATTATGTGGTCAATATGTCATTCCGCTTTAGCCGTTTTTTGTAGCTTCTAATTGTTTATTAGCGTAGAAGATTTAAAATATGGGTTTATTTTACAGAGGAAATAGCAATGAGGAAGGACCCACATGCAAGACTAAAGACTGTATCAGCTGAAACAAAAGATATCCTGCAAGAACTGGAGAAAGAGTACAAGGCACCAGAGAAGAAGGAAGTTAAGAAAGAGGTTTGTATTTAACGTAACATTACTGCCGCCTGTAATCCCTGAAGGTTTGTACACCCATATGTTGCCAGCCTACGACATGTAATTGGAGACATGCCTATTGCCATTAACCACACACAAGTCCAGACTCCGTGGCTGCCTACTGAGAAATTCCTAATGGAAAAGCCTAATCACACTGTCTGACCTGGGAATTGAACCTTGGCACCATTAGACCAATCTTTTGTACATGTTTTTTGCAGGGCCTTTGCTTTCTTTAACCTCCAATGAAATTAGTGGGGTGCTTCTAAATGGCTTTCAATGTTAGGAGTATTTAAATCAAGAATCATTTATTTGCTAAATGTAATTTTAGACATAGACGATCCAAAATGCATGTAGTAGGAGAGGATTTTTTTTTTACATTGAGCTTTCTTTCAATCTAACTGATAAAATCTTAATTTAGATAAGTCCTTATCGTGTCCTGCCTGTCCTGTTGCTTGCACATCACAGGAGCTGATAGACGCTATTGAAGGTGCGAAACTCGTCGCCAAATCTTGGACTGACTCAATTTAAATTGTCATTGACACCCTAAGAAAAAGATCTAAGGATTGTAATAAGCTATCATATTTTTAAGTCATAATGTTCAATAATCCATACTAATATTATAAATGCGAAAGTCACTCTGTTTGTTTGTGTGTTTGTTTGTTACCTTGTCACGACTAAACGGCTGATCGGATCTTAATGAAATTTGGCAAGAAGATAGATTAGAACCGGACGGACATAGGCTATATATCATCACGCTACGACCAATAAGAGCGGAGTAGCAATGAAAAATGTTGCAAAAACGGGGAAAATGTGACGCAGACGAAATTGCGCGGGACATAGTAATAGTATCTAATAAAGGCTACTGAAAGTCTTTATTAGCAATGTAAATGAGTTTTTCAATTTATTAACATTAAAGGTTTAAACATTTTTGTATAATTGATTTCAATATAGCAAATTCAGAGTTTAGATTTGTGCTTAGTTGATGCCAATATGCTCACCCCCTATTAAGTCCCATACTTAAAGATAACTGGCTAAATGTGTGTGTACTATAACATACACTTCTGCCTAAGCCTTCGAGGATTTCAGGCGTGATGTCATGATGTTACATCAGAAATCTCTAGATAGCTTTGCGGTTTCGCATGCTAAAATCATCACGTTATATTATGTCAATCAATTTATAAAGCACCAGTTCACAATAGGTTGCAGATAAGTTCAATGCGGCTCACTACTCTACTGGCATGGTGGCTGCCAGCTTCACCTCCACGGCCATGATGCCGGAGACGGTCCACGAAGCAGCCATCATCTGTGAAGATGATGTCAAATATGATATGGTCAAGAAAAAAGGTTGGTAGCTGGATTCTCTTCTTTAGCTTGTTGTTTTAGTCCACTAGGATGTGATGCTATGAAAAATTAATGTAAATGTACCTTTTCCTTATATTTTATTTTATTAATTATACATTAAGTTATCTCCTAATACTAAGGGGGGAAATCAGATAGGCAGTCTCCATGTAAAATACTGGTAATTTATAATGGGCTGGTGTCAGCAACTCCACATCCAAAGCGCGTTCCCTAGTTCCTCGAGAAAGGCTAGCAGCTCCTTGGTGTTGTTGACGATCTCGCAGAGAGTACCTAAAATACCGGTATTCAGCTGCACCTGGTTAGACTGGAAGTCGACCCCAATATATTTAGAAAAAGGCTAGGTAGACTGGGGCAAAATAAGTAACTTTATTTCTTCATAAACTTCATTCTTGAATCAACTTACGATAACTTGGGTTGAGTGTCTACTGCTTTCTCTGCACCCATAACAAAATGTGCATTTACCAGCCAGCCATCAGCCCATCTATCATTATCTGGTCTCCCCCACATTTATATTAATTTAATTTTTTTCTCATATTTACTTTTTCATTATTGCTAATCCAACTATCTTGTTTTGTCCAGTGCGAGACTAACGAATACTTTTTCTTTCTTTTTTTTCTTTATCACAAATCATTTTTCCGACTTCTCTGCATCACATGCCCTGCCGTGCCTGTGGTATGGTCATCACATGCCCATACTACACAAAAATCAAAATTACCACACAAACAGATCTGTTGAACCAAATTTCATAAATTTCTCTTCCCTCAGGTTATGTGAGACTTGTAACAAACCTGGGACCTCTGAACTTCGAGTTATACTGCGACTTGACGCCGAAAGCGTGCGATAACTTCATAAGACACTGCAACAATGGGTATTATAACGGCACCAAGTTCCATCGATCTATTCGGAATTTCATGGTTAGTGATATATTTTTAGTACGTCGCATCCTATAAAATTTACAGGACGAATATTTATGGGAATTCGGTCGTCCAACGGTTTTTTTGGGATATTCGCGGTTACACGGTACGCTTGGCCGGACTGAAACGATTTTAATAAAACTTAATACGCTTAAGCAGGATACATAGTCTAAAAATTTACTATAGAACATTTTTGAAATGCCTTTGAAAAAAAACGTAATTGGAAATTTCTGTTTCTATACATAACTTATAATCGGTATTATTAAGCTCTAACACTATTTTTTGAAAATGATAAACCTATGTATCAGCAGGATACATAGGTCTAAAAAGTGCGTGCTATGCGTATGAAGTTTCATTAAAATCGGTTCAGTCATTTCGGAAAATAAGGACTTGTAAGTTCGAATGAAATGTCGTAAAGCGTAAACGCTCTTAAGGATTAAAGGCTTGATGTTATCTTTACTATGGCAATGTAGCAGACCCAGCTACATAGCTTTGTAAAAAAAATGTGGTCATAGAGCTACTTTCGGCAAATCAATTTTAAAGCTGTTTCGTTATTTAAAAATTACATTAAAAATTTAAAAGACCCCCGACGGACAAAACGTCTAAAAAACCAAAAATAAAATTAGTCGTAGCGTCGGGGGTCCGCTTTGTTTGTATATATATTTTTATGTACTTGAGGTTTTGTCCGTCGGGGGTTTTTTAAATTTTTAATTTAATTTTTATTTCATGCTTTTTAAACTTAAATTATTTTTTCTTAGCGTTGACTGTCCCACTCCTAGGTCTACTCCCATTCCTTCCACTTTTCTTGGTGTTGCGCCTCTTCTCGCTTATTAACCAAAACAAGGAAAGATATGAATTAAAAAATAAACTTGAGCTTATAGGGGGGAGGGGGGGTGTGCAGCCTACCCCCCTGGTGATGCCCATGGTGAGAAAGTGACAAGAATTCAAATTCCCAATCAACTAGACCCATAGAAGTTGTTTAAATCCCTTCACCAACTAGAAAAGAGGTGATGAGCTTCAAACGGCTGAGCAGATTTTCTCGAAACATAGCTAAGAACACTCTCGATTAAAATACCTTTCAAATGACACCAATTTTATCAAAATCGCTTCATCCGTTTGGGAGCTACGATGCCACAGACAGACACACAGATACACACGTCAAACTTATAACACCCCTCTTTTTTGGTCGGGGGTTAAAAATTATTGTTGTTTTATTGTTTAATTTTCAATTTCAGATACAAGGCGGCGATCCAACAGGCACTGGGCTGGGTGGCGAATCAGTGTGGAAGAAACCTTTTGAAGACGAGGTCAAACCGAACCTGCATCATACTGGCAGAGGGGTGCTGTCTTTGGCGAACTCTGGCCCTAATACTAATGGATCGCAGTTGTTAGTACATTTTTTTTTCTATTTAATTTCTTCATTAGCCAGACAGAGCATAAGCCTTATACAAGGCTTGTAGAAAGCAATGTGCTGGGTTCATAATTTTGGCGTTAATAAGTACGTACACTGTTCACGTAGACTACGCAATGCATTATACAGTTCAAATTCGCGTCTGGTCACAGAAGCTTCTACCAAGAAGACAGATTGGCCGTAATTGATGTGCGACTTTCCGTAGTACTTCAAAGTTCTCAACAAAATTTATTAATTTTCACACTTATATTGCAACTGCTTCACATGACTCCTCAAAACACATTATTAGTTTATGAAGTTTCCACTTCTGGGAAACAAAGGAAGTGTGGGAGCGGAAGTGGGCCATAATCCACCTCGCGGGTCCAGTGCGGGTTGCTGCCCTCTAAAGAAATCCGATGGACACATCATAATTTTTATTATAAGACTATGTTGACCCACGGAAGGGCAAACTCAAACTCAACGCATTTATTTCAGTTAGACCATTACTGGACAGCATTTTTGAAAGTCAAAAAAACAAAAAACGCGAAGCTACAGTCCCAGTCACAAGGCATAATAACTTGTGAACGTAATATAGTTGCCCATTCCAAAGCGTAGATCTCTATGGAGAAGAATGGGCAAGAAACTGCATGGACACTCTTTTAAATCAAAATATGTTACAAAATCTTTGTAACATCATTCATGTTAAGAATTACAAATATGTGAGAACGATGTAGAAATACGGGCAAGTTAAAAGCGTCCTGAGTAAATTATTAAATCAGTAATTAAAAAAAAAAAAAAACGTGGCAGAAGAGATGACCAGTCACAACTGACAGCGGCCGTTCACGAACATGCCGCATGTATCAGCTATCATGCAACTCTACCATATTGAAGGGAACTAAATGACCAGTCACACCCGCTATTTTCCCTATAAACTTCTATGTTTTTAATTTCAGTTTCATAACCTTCCGTTCGTGCAAGCAGCTGGATGGTAAGCACACGATCTTCGGCAAGCTAGTCGGCGGCATGGACACACTGACTGCAATGGAACAGATAGAGGTGGACAATAAGGACCGCCCCATACAGGACATCGTGATCGAGGTCGCGCAGGTCTTCGTGGATCCTTTCGCTGAGGCTGAAGAACAGGTAATATTCTTAAAAATGTTTTTTTTTTCTTGTTTCATCTTGCGATCACACTTTTAGACTATGAACAGATGATATGTTTTGGATGGTAAAAAAAATACTTCTTGTCTTTTTCTTTTGCCTAAGCTGACTTTTAAATGGGCTCCGGATCCATTTTAGCCAATGCCAAAAAACCCATTTGGGTAACGATTCATAGGATGTCTCTGCCCTTGAGTACAAAAAGGTGCTGTTCCACAAACAATGGGTCACTTCATATTGTGTCCTGGTTTCTTCATGCTAGAGGAACTGACGGACACTATTGTGCGAAACTCTTCGCCTAATTTTTATTTATTAGGTACACCAACAGCAATACATACAATTTATTACAGAAAACAATAAAATAAAAATAAAAGTGCTGGTATGTACGCCTATTATAGGTATACGCAGAATTTTAAGGCGATTCAATTTAGATTGCCATCGACATACAAAGAAGATAATAAGTGAAATGCCTTTGAGTTTAGAATTCAAGATAATTTAACTGAGACAGTGTCTGGGGTCACTGTTTGGTGTATGAAGGATGTTCAGGCCCATCAGCCAGTGAATGACTGAACTCTCTCACGACACTATGACTGACTCGCGGAGTTCAGGCACCGACTCATTGAGCTGTAGGCTAGCTATACACATTATGCAGTCTGAGGACTTTATAATAATTTTCTCTGATATATTTTTGTTATGGTCGCAAGTATGCCTGTTGAGGAGGTCCTGGTTCGATTACAGGGTCGGGCAGTGTTATTCCATCCAGATATTTCTGTACGGTGTCTATATTCGTGCCTGGTAGATGGCAATAGGTTCGCCCCTATTACATGAGACTTAAAAATCATGGGACTTCAAAATAACTGGTGAACTGTGGGTGTACATCTCTGCCTAACCATTCGGGGATTACAGGTGTAATGTTAATTTGTTGTACGTTTGTTACAGCTTGTTAAAGACAGAGCAGAGGAACTGAAAAGGAAAGCAGAAAGTGAAGGTTCACAAGTAAGACCAAAAAAAGCGAAACAACCCTTGAAAGTGTTCAGAGATGGTGTGGGAAAATACCTTAATTTACAAGAGGTGGCGCCACCTGCAGCTCCAACAACTAGTAAAACTATAAAGACCCAAGAAGGTCCCGCCAAAAAGGTTAAAAAGGAAGGAAAAATCGGATTTGGTGGTTTTGATAGTTGGTGAAGAAGTAAAATAAGATATTATATAATTTGTATAAATGTTAGTAAATAAAATTGTATTATTATAATATTTACTTTTATTTTTACCTCCTAAAATACTGAACTTTAAATAAATTCATAACAATTTTCCCTTTTACAATTTCTTTATATAATAAATTCATCAATTAAGTACTTCTAAAATGTTAATTTAATCTAATTAAAAGAGTTAAACACCCAATGTAATTAACTTTACACTAATTAATCCATCAACACAATAATAGGTGCAATTATTATGTATATTAATTTACCCCTTAAGTCTTTTTTATTTAATATATGACTATAACTAGGTAACACAAAGAGGCTTCTCTTGTTCAAAGCAACTTATATGCGAAGGCCGTTTACATGGAGAGATCTCTGTTAAAATCTTTTCACCAAACAGGCAATAAAGGCCTTCTTGCTTAAACCTCTCCGTGTAAATAAGCCTTTGTATTTCATTTTGGTGCACAGGAAGTTCTTGATTTAAATACAATATTTGTGATAACAAATACCTTCAATATATGCCTCTATTTTTTTTTGTCTATTCTCAAAATCTATGACACACTTTTACTTTTAGCACATAGGAATAAAGCAAAGACAATTACAGAGAAATTTGCTTATATGTATACAAAGTTAACAATTTGTTTTAACATGATCTTTCTCTGATAAAATTATAGTGTTTCAGTTTTATTTTTATAGCTTTCTGTAACAAATTTGGCTTAAACTATGACTATTGGGCCAAGCATTCTTACTGCATTTATCTAGGCTTTGAAATAATCATTCACTTAAAGCTAATTAAGCAAACTTTTAAAATGAGTTTAGAAAGAGAATGTGCCATGACTTCGACATTATAGTAAATACCATGCAATAATCATTATTATGCCTGCAGGTATACATAGCATAGTCCTATTTATTTTCCATTCAGAAATTGCTTGTCTAGTCATTAGTGATAAGGCTGTCTCATGGATAGCCATGTCTGATCATGTGCTTGTAGCCTTATTGGCACCTTTGTCAAAACATCCCATACAATATTATTGATCATAGGTTGTTACATGGTCTGTCAATTCTTGATTAGTTGTAATTGGTGCGCCGCCGTGTAGTCCTCTGTTTATCAAATCTCATTTCCATCTCTTCTAAAACCTTTGGAGTGTATCGAACCACCAGCTTCACTGAACCAACTGCTTGCTTCAATAATTCCACAGCTTTCTCGTGGTTTTCGCCTTCTACAGAGACGCCATTGACTGACAACAGCTGGTCACCTCTTTTCAGTCCTCCATGGCGATCAGCGACGCCGCCAGGTATAATTCTTGAAATGTAAATAGGGGAGTTTTGTTCTTTGCCACCCATGACGTTGAAACCTAGACCTTCCTCTGTCTTCGGAAGCTCGACAACCCGTGGATGTGCGTGGCCTTCAGCTGCAGCGAATGCGGCCACTGTGGCCTTGGCTGTAGCGGAAGCCCTAATGTCCGCCGAGCCTTGAATATCAACAGTTTCGTAAACATGCTCATACACCTCACGTACAGCATTCAAGAAATCACTTTGTAGCACTTTTTGCAGTGCCGCAAGCTTAGTAGCAGGAACTTCACCACTTTGTTGAAGTTTTTCGAGCAATTCGATAGCTCGTTTTATATCCCTAGCCAGGGTTAATTGCTCCCCTGTACTACTCATGTTATTTGGATTCGTTTTTTCCACAAATAACTAGAAATTAAAAGAAATTGGGCGTATTATAAAAACGAAAGCAACTGCGGTGAATCAATACAGCAAGTATGTCGCGTTCTTATACTTTGTACGACAAAAGACCACATGCCCAACTCATTTTGAATTTATTATTTTTCTCTATGATTTCAGCTATTTTTTAAATATTCTCAACAATATTTTCAATTCACATTTCTTTTTAGACCTCTAAAGATACTCAAAGTTATGAAAAGAATTGCAATAACAATCTGTGTCAAATACAATTTTGAAGTTGGATCTCAGGCACTAGTCTCAGAACGTTGCTCATTTGACATTACACCAGCTGTGCAGTTGGTGCACCTGTTTTCGTTAGGAAACAAAAAAATCTAGATCACTTTGAATTAACAAATTACTAATATTGTTTACACGTTGCCGTAATTGCCACTTTCGCAAGTCAGATTAATTTACTTTTAACCAAACAAAGAATGTATAAATGTTTCAGTCATATTACGTCTTTGATCTTTCAAGTTTTGATCATCTTTCTTACGTTCAGGAATAAGAAGACAAATGTTTTGACAAGTTTTCAGTCACGCCAACATTCGCCAAAAAATGCTAAATATCTAAATTGCCATAATTGAGCAGTAATTTTCAACTTTGATTTGCAGTATTATTGTAGTATTTTGCGGCTTATATAATTTAGCGTAAGTAAAAGAAAAGTGTAACGTATAAAGTGTAGTGTAAGTGAGTGATTTGACTTCGTATTTGCAGTAACAATGGATGATTTAGGTGAGTTTAGTCTTATCATAACCTGTTTGGGTTGCTGTGTATAAGAAATGACGTGTTCTGCTAAAATAACTTGTTAATTTGCATATTTGCTCCTTGTCGGACCTTCTAGTCTTATCCATGGCACTGTAGGTAAGAGTAGGTGCGAACTTATATGCACCTACTGGATAAAATACTAATAACTTGTCACTTCCTGAGTCCAGTTTTTTGTTTGTTTTACTTACACATATGGATCTCATGATTCAGATTATGAGATGATCATACGTGATGATTGTATTGTTGCCAGGGAGATTGGCTAACAGCCATTTCTTTGTAACTCAGTTACAATCTCTTTATTTACTTTTCCTTATCTCAGGATACTTACAAAGATAAACAGAGTTTGACATAAAATTATGTCAGTGACCTCTACAAGTATTCAATATTATCATTATATTATGTTTCACTAAATATTGAATAAAAAATTCAATATTTGTGAATAAAACATTAATTAAAGCTAGGAAACACCTGTTTGATGCGAAGGTTTTTTTTTTTTTTTTTTGTATTATATTTATTTACCTTAGGTTTTTATTTCATTCATGACTAATATAATTACGAGGACCTAAATGAATCATGATATTCATTTAAGGATAAAACTTTAATTCATGGAATTTTATGACCTTGATGATATTTATTTAAGATTCATTTTTATTTTGTCCAGCAGCAGATGACTAAGCCACCCAGGTATTTCGGTACGACTTTCCTTTGACTGACGTCGAATTGAGGGGAGGGAGGGGAGTGGGAGGAGAGGGGGGGAGGGGAACAACCACCCCTTAAAAGGAAAAGTTGCGACGCGCCCCCCTTTTCGAGATTTTTAAAATTTTTAATTCTGAGGAAATGTTTGGGTAATAATCTAGTATCGTTTGGCAGGCGGAGGGGGTGGGAGGGTGTGGAGGGGTGTGCCACTTCCCCTCTGGCACCACTCCCGTGAAAAGGTAATGCAACGTTCTTGAGAAAAACCAATTAATGTAACCTAACCTCAAAACATATTGTATTCGCCTAAAAAGCGTAGTCGACGGAGCCCCGCTACGCGGGGCTCCTATTTCTGCCTGCAGGGTTTAAAGTAACCTAACACGAAGGGGATGTCGGGGTCTTAGTTCGCTCGCTCCGCTCGCTCACTAGACCCCGCCATCCCCTTCGAACCTAACCTGTCCGAGTCGGGGTGCCCCAAGTCCAGAGCTCGCTTCGCTCGCTCTTGCAACCAAATTTGGTATGTTCTACATAAATACATTCAATGGCCAGAATTCTATATAATCTGTGATAGGGATTGACCTAAATATTGCAAAAAAAAATAATTTTCAATATTTTTTTTCTCAAAAACTCCGCGTTTCCGCATATTGAAACTTTGCGTGTGTGCTAATAATAATGTAAACTTTCTGTAAAAAAAATATCAACCCCCAACTCGACGTCAGTCAAAGGAAAACTGAGCCGGTATTTCTATAGCTATCTTTTTGTCCGCAGGAGGGTTACATAATATAGATTGTAAATTGTTTCTCATTTATCAAGGTTAGAAACTTAAAAGGGATGACCATCATTTTAAAATGACTTTAAAAATGAAGCACCTCAAGTTTAATTCAGTTACTAGATTTAAGTCCAGGTCCTCATCACTTGCTTTTACACATTTGCGAAACTGCTGTATCTCCAATAAACAGACTGAATTATTATTAGCCTTTTGAACTTAACAATGGAATATGACTTAAGAAGGAATTAATGGACTGTGTGAAAGATGAAATGGCTAGAAAGGGTGTGCCTACTGAGGTGATGACTTATTTAGGAGAAGAATTGAAGAAGAATAAGTAGACTGAAGTGGCAATGAGCCGGCCATATTAGCTGTAGAACTGATGACCGCTGGGTTGACGTTTTCTTGACTGAAGACCGCAAATCGGTAAGCGTAAGGTGGGATGCCTCAGGCTTGATGGAGCAATGATCTTTGCAAAGTGATAGCAACTGGATGTGAGTTCCCGAGAATGGAGTTCAGTTTCGTGTGATTGTGGAGGCCTATGACAAAGGCAGGGGAATTATGATGTGGCATGAACAGAAAAACTGATTGTTATGGCTTGTTTTTATTTCTTTTCATAGATCAAATGCTACAATTGTGTTAGTTAAATTTAGTTTTTCTTAAAATAGACATTTTGAAATAGTATTTTTTTTCCATGAAATGGTTATAGGGATTGTTCAAGTATTACTAACGCAATTTTTGGAGATTTTTGACCCCCCCACCCACTTTTAGGGGCGAGCCAATTGCAATTGGCTCGCCCCTAAATGGGACCTAATCATAACTGTGTGAAGTGTGGGTCTTCTATTTTTATCTTCAGCTTACCCGTCGGGAAATCACAGGCGTGATGTAATGTTTTATATATTTGCCCAACTCGAGCCTGGGAGACATGGCGGCAGAGACAGGATGGAAGGGACAGTATGGCCCGCGAAATTCAAACTTTTTTTGGAATTTGCTGGTCAGTCTCAGTTTTTATGTTGAATAAAATATGAAACGCGGCCGTAACTCATATGGCTTTACTGAGTTATAAATATAATCGTTAAAGTCATCAATACAACCAGTCATTCTGTGCGGTTAAATGAACTTAAAGGGAAGTTCATTTAACCGCACAGAATGACTTTTGTCATTCACTGCGATTAAATGAACTCAAAGAGCTTGTACTCATGATTTTAATGACTACAATTATGTAAATATGGACGTTTAACGGCCGCGTATCATATTTTATTCAACATAAAACCTTACACTGACCGGCAAATACCAAAAAACGTAAGAAAATTTGAATTTCGCGGGCCGTGTCTATTCCACCTTAAGACTAAATCGTCAGTGCTCAGCGGATCAAACCATAGAGGCGACATGACCGTCTTTTAACTATCAATGCCCAATAATTTAATTCGTCACCATAAATACGAGTAGGTCTAGGTACATAAATGGCGCTAATCAGTAAGTTACATAACAACTTCAAGGGAACATGAAACACTCAAACGGGTATTTAGGAATGCGGCGCAATAAGCCAGTTTACGCACATGCCGTAAAATATTGACAACATATTATCCTGAATACGTTTACAATAATTTCGATTTTAATGGGATATATCTAATGAGTTCTTTGACATTCGCAAACCGCCAATAAAATGGTAATATCGATTAAATTATAATTAAACCAGATAAGTGATGATCAGTTCCGTGTTTAAGAATCACGCAAATTCTAAAGATAAAGGCCATGAGTTCAATACCCTTAGTGATCACTATTCAAAATAACTCCAGCCCAAATAGCAGTTCCCTTTTATGGACGCCCTTAAAATTATCCTCTGGTTCAAGGATTCAAGCTAGGAGCTACGTAATTTTGTTACAAACATATTTACTCAATTTGCTAAGTCCACATTTTTAAGTAAGTACATCAAAAACCCGCATGTAATAAAATAAAAAAGTAGCTAGCAACATCTAATATGATAGCTTTTATAAGATTGCAAGGTGGGACCGACATCGCCGGTCATTAATCACCACAAGGTGATGGGGTGTCATCAAGGGGTTATTTCTAAAGCCATTAACTGGTTAGACGAACTATCTGAGTTATTATTTCTTGTCAAAATTATATCATAAGTTCCGTAAATGATTTGGTTGATGGTGCTGATCCGAGTGACCACTCTAGCATGAACAATTTCACATGACGATCAATTCTCGATAAAAATATGGGAAATAGCAACGCATTGCAAACAGGTTGTTTTCCTAAGAGAAGACCTACTAAAAGAATTGGTGAGAGAATATTTACAAACACGCTCACGTCAGCGTTGACCGCCATCCAATGCCTATGAGAAAAGCGATATATAAAAATAATCCCACACAACACGCTTGAATGAACAACAGAACTATTAACTAACAACAGATGCAAATACAAGGGTGCTCTTATCATGAATAGCAATTGCAGATGGACATAAGAAAGAGGCCGACAAATGGCATGAGAAAGTTCTCAATACTCTTTCCGACTTACATCCTTTAATATTATTTATAGAATACGACGATGCAGTCGACTGCTCTCACTAACTAGAAGATTAAAATGAGATATTGCACCAGTCCATCAGTATAACTTCTATCGTACCACACAATATGGCGCGCAATTTCCCATTAAAAACCAATCAACGTTAAGTGGTTCAGCCATATCTTAACAAGCTATGATGTACGTTAATTCCTCTATAGTCCCATACCTACACGTATATTCTAAAAATATAGCTGTAGGGATTAATCAGACTCTCGAGAAATATCCCAGAGGGGGAATGCAAGAAATCTGTTACATGTCAGTGTGGAATGTCCATGTGAACTGACATGACAGTCCGATAAATCGATTCTTGCATTGAAATCGAGATGAATGTGTGTTGAGCTGCGACGAAAATAATCGATTAATTAGATGGCGTAACTCGGTGAGATCCCAATATGTGTTGGGACTGTTGAAGTTGTTGATGGATTAGCAGCTTTCAATAACATGATTACCGTATTTGATATCATAGCCAAAGCACGTCAATATCTGCTAGTAAACATAAGCTTCTTTCTACTAAACGTGTGAAAACGTTAAAGAATCACAGATCTCTGACTTTTTCCAATGGATGGACTTACTCAGGTGGTTTTATCTATCCTTTCACCAGACAAGACCAGAGTCTGTTTAACTTGCAACTATAACGTCGGCGTCGACGGGTCGCCCAACTGAGACAATATTATAGTCATTGATGCCTTTAAACATAAATGGTTGAATTATTATAATTAAATAAATATGCATCCAAGAATGCAAAAAACGTAATTGTGTACAATTGTTTGTTCTCTTTATCAATATTATTATGGAAATGTTATCGAATAAATGTGTTTTTGAATCGCAAATTAAAATATATTTGTCTTATAAACACTTGAAAGACGAATGAAAGTCCGGTAAATAAAAGTATTGCCTAACTTGAATTTAATCCTAGGTTCGCAGTCTACTGCTAGACATTAGCCAATTAGCGACTTGATTCCTAAACTTTTCAGTTATGACACTTTAATTCACTAAAACAAATAACCTAACAAGCTTAAAATGGCTTAGGAAGTGGCAAATAGAACTTCCGATGAAGGAAAATTCTGCTCTGGTGACCCAATAATGCGTTGTAGAACGGATTTATGATAGTGGGAACAGCCACTCTAGTCATTAAGTTTAGAAAAACACGACGAATAAAAGGGCGAAAGATACAGCAATAAGAATAACATATATTCTAAGTATTCGTTCTAGTCTAGAGCATTTTAAATAATTTAATACCTATCTAATTTGGCATTGAACACAATCCCTACAGAGCCTTTAGACTTTCCAAAGGCCTTCGACACTCTAGACACAAGTCCTAACTTAAAAAAAATGCGGGTTCATTACCATGGGTATCACATTTCCACATTTACACGCACAGTTCACGCGATACCACGCTTAATGTGCTTCATTCCCGTTCTGCCTAATTAATTTAATTAGTGGTCCGAGGACCACTGGGGAATGTTGTAATAGGCGACACACCTATCTTGTGTGATTGGAAACACGTAGCTATGGACAGTGGATCGATATAGTTTTTTGATGTTTTACACTGGTAAAGTGGTAGGTAGCAGTCTCGTTTGGAACATTAATTTAACCATAGCAATGGATATTACGAAAGTTTTAACGTTTTAAAAATGTTTGACAAGATCATGACTGCAAAAAACGAAGATTTTTATCAATTCTTTTACTAATAATTTTACTTATTTTTATGTAAAATTTTTGTAATAATCTTGTACAGAAGATTTACGTAGGGAGTCCTTACACACCATGACATTGTTATATATCCTTTAGTTATCTAGTTCAAGAAATGTTTATGGAGAGTTTCCGCGAATTTAAATTACATCACGTTTAATACAATACATGAGTGATCTCAGAAACCTTGGAACCTTTATGATCTCAGAGTTACTTAGAAATTACAATTTCAGCCTTGAACTCAGTGTTACAACTCCCAGCTGATGTAGCGTCTGCCAATTTCGTTTTAAAACCATTATCTTCCCTGTCTGACCTAAATTGTATCAGTTTAGTCTGTTCATGGATAAGGGTGGTAATAGACAGGTTAGTGACGTCATCATCACACCGTCACTGACTACGATGAGTTGCGTGTTACGCGTTCCCGACATCTGTCAGTCGCACGCGTGTACCCAAGCCTAACGTACTGGTTGGAAAAAATTCTGTTTGTACCGTTCTCCGTTACCTTTATTTTAATTTTGAGACATTTCGAAATCAAAGTTAAAGTTTAGAGATTTTGCTTTTTAATTCGATCGTGTTTGGTGTGTCCGACTACATACGTTGACGTTAATGATTAAACCTATAATGTATTCGTTGAAATCGATTGTGCTTTTTACAAAAAATATTAGTTAGCAAAAGTAGTATTAAAACATTGGTGACAGTTTTTCCCGTAGCTCTTCCGTTTTCATTTGTGAAGGTTATTAATTTCCAGAAAGCAACTTGTAAAGTCGTATAGATGGGTTGTTTATATGATTGTAAACTTTCATTAATGTTTCTTTTCTATTTTTAAAATAAATACCCTTGGCAGTTAGAACGATTGTTCTTGGCTTGCTTTCAAACTTTTAATCGCGTTTAGGGACCGTGAGTTCAAGACCTATCAAGGTTGAAATAGTCGTAACGATCGATAAAAGATTTAATAATATATTTAGGCCAGAAAATTCTGGGTATCTTCAGGATAAAAACTATTTAAGAGGTGAAAAGTAACAATGTGTTTTAAACAAACAGTTGCAGAGTTAATAAAGGTAGTCATTGAAGCTTCAGCAAACAGCAAAGCGGTCATTCTTTGCTTTAAGCGATATTTTGCTATGCAAGTGGGTAGAGAGTTGAGTTAGCACCGCGCGAGTACCACTCAAATATTTACTTCCTTATTAGAGAACAGCCAGGGAACAATAGAACAGTTAACTCGATCGTAAAATGGACAAGTAGTAACATGCACTCTGCTGTACAAACTATTATGTCCATGTTTAGCATGTATTCACGTAAAAGCAGCAATTTGCGAAATGCCCGCAAAGTGTGCATACGTGCGTACTCTCACGGCGATTTCTGAACATAAGTAACAAAACTTAATAACTTCTGAAAGTTAATTAACACGATTTCTATTCATCTTTGAGGGCTGTTATTAAACTTTATAGCCCTTTCTTTTCAAATAGATCAAAGTGGTAGTCGCTACCTCTCTAATGACAATCGTAAACTTATAGTGAAGTGTGATGGAGTGGAATGATGAGCCGGATGTCTTAAGTCAAGAGACTCGTGCGCATCGTATTCCTGCCGGATGTGGCTTGGGTGCGGTAAAATTTGGCGGGAACGAGGCACGAAATTAGATTTTTTCTTGCCATGGAATCCATGATTGATCGCCGTCTCTCTAGCTTGCTGACAACTCTACCTCTAAATTGAGAATTACAGGAATTCCTTCTAGACGTATTGCTTTACTTTCATTATTTAGAGGATCGTAAACATATTATCGCTCTATCTTTTGATCTAGTTGACCATTTGAGATGAATTCGCCACATCGCTTAAGTTCCCTTTATGGCTTTAATCTAACATTCAAAATAACGTAAAGTGATAATAAAGCCATTTCTAGTCGTATAAGATCTAGTGCGTGATCCTAAAATAGTTTATTGTTGATTTTATGATTTTCCTCAATAAATTCAGTATAGGAGCTAGAAGCCGGAACAATCGAATCGATTTTGACAAATGCATTGATTTGTTGCCGTCCCCGCGTATAAATAATACTGGAAGTGTAGCCGGTGTGGCTGCGCGCGCGCCGGCACTGGCATCACCACGCGACAGTTGTGACCGCGCCGTCTTGACGAATACTCTGCTCGGAGCACCGCGACCTCGCCCCTGTGACATTGCCTTATCACTTATCAGAAAGCTTATCGATAACAAAGTAAAAATCATCGATATGACGATCAATACGACTAAACTATACCGATAGCATTCAGTCGCATCGCGTCCTTGTGGTAGAACGATATTGTGCGTGCATAAAAATCATTAATTGTTTACAACGGGATGCCCTGTATAGTAATTGCAAGTGTTTTGCATTTCCTCGCGTAGGACGTCGTTTACGCGGATAATGTGTAGGCTGTGATTATGGTGCGCTGACGCCGGTGTTGTTCCTGTGGGTGTTTTAATTCTCCAAAGACAGCTGTGATTGGTCGAAGATGGATCGAACAATGTATGGCAAGGTGCTGCCAGGCACTTACTATCCGTTCCGCTGCGCTATGAAGGAGAACGGAATATCGCCCGGCTGTGAGTATTAATTGTTATTAAATCTGTTTAATTGTGTAAAAATGGTGTTACGGATATTTATCGTGTCTATCATCCATCGTGTTTGTTTACCGTAATTACGAGTGCGGCTACAGCTGTGTTTGTAACATTATAACTACGTCCACACTATCATTTCCCGGTGCTAGTGTTTGTTTTCTTAAGAGAGTTCCTCGAGTGCATCCACGTCGGATCGTGAGACTGGTCTCTAAATGTGTGTTTATTTACTACGAAGCGTGAACCGTACAGATGTGCATTTCTCTTTTGTAATTCAAGTGATGTTTGCCAGCCTGCTATTTTCGGAGTGTTTAGCGTCGAACGGATTGATGTGTCAACACGTTTGTATATTTCTATGATTAGTTCGCACATCAATTGTCCCAACTAAAACATATGGCCGTTTAATAGCATTTAACTCAATTAAATTTTCAAAGCTGTGATGTTTTAGAGTACTTGTAGTGAAGTCATCCATGTTGTTTGTAGTCAGGTTAATTTGGTTTCATTAGCATTAGTTGACGGGTTTGCGGTTTTGTTCCGTTCTTTTATGACGGTGGTGTCTATTCCTGGAAGACCTCGTGGGTGGTGACCAAACTGTTCGGAAACTGTGACTGTCTCATCATCAGCTTTATTGTGTATTTTACAAGAGACCTTGCTGTAAACAATTTATGTTACATTACCGTATGCGTGTATCATTATGTACGTTTTACGCAGTTTTCTTAAGCACTTAGAATATGGCCTATATTCTAAGTGCTTGTATCTTAAGTGGTCGTGCAACTAGTTTCATATATCAAAATTTACACAATTTATTATGGATAGAGTCGGAGTTGAATGCATTACTAAGTTATCATTGTAGCCAAGCCCACGCCTGAAGTTTAGCGTTTAGCTGCTAAATACGGTATTTCATTACTAAACGGAATGTGGTGCGGTGACATTGTGAGGTCGTGGTATGTGCGAAAATGTTCTACATTGGATTATGTTGTCAGAGGGCTAATAGAGGTTGTGTGCTAGAGATGGTAATTGAAATGAGTAAAAAATAAGGTGGAAATGATTAATAGTTCAGGAAACCTGTTAAATACATATTCTAGGTAAACTGGTTGCAAGCAATATTGCTGCGCACGGGGTCGAAACCCCATTATCAATGGTTCGCCCCCTATGACACGAACCTTAAGCATAACTAGCGAAATCTAGGTGTACTATTAGCTACACTTCTGCCTAATCCTTACATTACTACAGGCATGACGTTATTTTATATCCACAATAATAAATCAAACTATCGTGCCTAAAAAGGGGGCATTAACCGAAGATGTTCGGACGTTCACTAATGAATGATTGGTGGGTTGTTCCATGAGTCAGCCATCCCATTCCATCATCATCATCAGCCTATAATATTCCCACTGCCGGGACACAGGCCTCCTCTCTATGAGAGGGAGTGGGATGTAATCCACCACGCGGGCCCAGTACGGGTTGGTAGATGTCACATGTCTTCGAATTTTTACTTCTAGGACATGCCGGTTTCCTCACAATGTTTTCCTTCATCGTTTTTAAGAGCAGCGGTGATGAAATAAATTACACAACGAAATGCGCCTGCCTGGGTTCGAACCCACGGCTTACTGCTCGTAAGTCGGGGCTGCCACCACTAGGCCAATGCTGATCTCCATTCCATTCCATCTGCTTGTCCTAATTAATAGCTCTGTATAATGGGCGTGAATTTGGTATGCCTGTGACAAGTAGCTATTTGTCGTATGTCGTTGATGTTTAATTAAAAGGAGTAGTATAGTAGTAGTTCTTAATCTCGTATCTGATGTATTATTTTAATTCGAAAATACATTGTATTGCAACATGGAATGGTAATACAAATCGATCGAATTTAGTCTATCTATGCTTTATCTTTGAATTATCAATTGCAGTAATGATTTAATTACTTGATGTGACATTAAAAGTATATTTAATCGTAATTAAAAATAGCTTAACATATACAAGGAGGTTAGAAGTGATATGTCTCGTTTGTAATTTCTGTATGGTTGGAAGATCTTAGGAAGTATCGTGAGGTGTAGAAAATTCAGTATTTTAAAAGCTTTTATTTCTTGGTACAAAAAGTCCGTGGAGAATCGAAAATTGCTGAGGCCTCTAGGTTGCTGTCACTTGTCCAATAAAAATGAATATTTTTTTTACAAACCAAAATTATGAGAATATACATATTAACACGATTTCGAGGGGTCCCTCAAGGCACAAGAATTACAATATTATTTTGAATTTATAACCCAAGATTAGAATTAGAACAAACAACACTGCAAACTAAGCCTGATATTAATTTAATGCATCAAATGCTCGTAACTTTATTTGCTAGATAATTATGTAGGAAAACTTATTTAATATTAATTTGGATTTTTTTAGCAATCCCTTCACAAACGCTAAGTTTTAAAGTAATAACAGGACCACCGTCTATATTTATTTATTTTCTAATACGTTTATCATTCTTGTGATCTTTGTAATAACCTAATAACCCAAGTGATTGATGTAAACGGTATTGATTAGTTTCCTCATGCATAAACATTACTTACCCTCATATTAAGATTATTATGTCTAGTTATCCTCCTCATCAGCCTATAATGTTCCCACTGCTGGGACAGGCCTCCTCTCTATGAGAGGGAGTGGACTGTAATCCACCACGCGGGCCCAGTGCGGGTTAGTAGATGTCACATGTCTTCGATTTTTTACTTCTAGGACATGCCTGTTTCCTCACGATGTTTTCCTTCACCGTTTTGATAGCAGCGGTGATGAAATAAATTACACAAAGTAATGCACCTGTCTGGGTTCGAACCCACGGCTTACTGCTCGTAAGTCGGGGCTGCCACCACTGGGCCACAGTTGATAAATGATAAATGATGTTTATTTTGCAAATAGGTTTTTACAAACACTTTTACACGTCATTTTTTTTTTAAAACTAGATGGGGCCGGTGTTTCGTACCTGACTACTCTGAGAAGAAACAGCCGAAACAAACTCAGAGGTTCTCTGTTAACTTGTTGCTCTTTTAAAGTCCAGACATTGCTCAATTTACATGAGGACTATGCAGATTAGTGTCTGAGATGGTCTTTTAAAGAAAGAACCACACAGATTTGAGTGGACCTGTCCAGTCAGTGCAAGCATTTGTCAGTTATCGTGTAGCTCGACTTATAACTCAAGGAGCTCAACGCAACGACGAACAATACCAAAGAAAGGACATTTGGGTAGGTCGCTTAAAGTACTCAAACTGCCAGACAGCGGTGGGAGAAAAAAAAAAAAAAAAAATGCGACCTACATGGTCCTCACATTCACAATAATTAAATGTAAGTAATTAATAATAATATACGAAATGAATTTTTAAAAAAAAAACAAGAATTTCAATAAATGTCACAATAATAATTTAAAAAAAAGTAAATATCAATGTCAAATCAGTAAATGTCACATAAAAATAATAAAAAAATAAAGTAAAAAAAAAAAATAATAATAAAATACTGAAATAAGTATTCATGTCACATCGGTAAATGTCATCTAAAATAATAATAATAAAAAAAAATGTAAAAAAATAAGGTAAAAATAAAATAAAAATGTCACAGTGTATAAAATAAGGAATTAACAATAAACAAGCGAAGTCCGGAATTTCGACATTGCATTTCGACGTTGCTCTTTGGACCACCACATTTGGTTTTCGCTAGACATATAATTGTATAGCGTTACGTACGTAATCAATTCTTTTATTCGTAGCTCTCTGTCTCGACCATAAAACAACCTCTCGTCTAGCATTTTACGATGCTCTTTAGAATCTGTGACAAACACGTTTTATATCCTTTTCATAGACACATAAACGATATTGGATTTGCCGTAGCACATAATTATTGTATTAGTAATTAACGCAAGGTCACGACACACATAAACATAACATAAGCCACCGACGCCATGGGATTTAAATATATGTGTGTCATGCATGTGTGTATGCATTCGTTTGTGTAATTAGATTTAGTAGGTATTTATCTGTGTTTTTAAAAGGTTTTTATTTGTTAGAGCATCAGTAAATCATTATGATTATCACACTAAAGCAGTCCATTAGCTGCTGGATGAAGCAACTCTCATCCACCTGCTACCCATGCGCCTTATAAGGTCGTCGCTCCACCTAGCCTTCGTCTGAGCTGTTCTGTTCTGTTGAGCTTTTTATTCCATGGTAAATAAGCCGACTGGAACAACGTGCACTAACAACGTTTAGCTGTTGGTCCCGGCTTTCGTTTGTAGATCTTTGACAGTCGTTACAGATAGTCCCTTGTCCGAAAGTCTGGTATCCAGTCTTACCAAGGGTGTAACCAGTAATAACTGGTACGTGGAGGTTAGATAGGCAGTCGCTTCATGTCTAACTAGATGAAGCTGAATACTGGTATTCAGCTGCAACCAGTTAGACTGAAAGCCGACTCCAAAATATTTGGGAAAAGGCTAGACAGATGATGATGGTGGTTAGTGATTGTTAGGTATAAGATTTCTGATATCTCAAATGCAAAATGTGTAACGTAACTTTCTTCTTCCATTATAAAATTAACGTAAGAATAAATACAATTAAACAGAATGATAACCTTGGCACACTCGCCAGTCGCCACATCGATATCGGAAAGACATCTTGAGGGAAACAAGTTTTCATTGAAACGAGTATGATATAAGTTATAAATGGTGGATATAATCGCCTCGACACCGACCTTCGCGAGGTCATGACGACATAATGTCAATTGCGCAGATAGATATAATTAAGAATCAGGTCTCGAATGGCCAGTTGCACCTGGGTTATAAAAATATAAAACGAAAAGGACGGTAGACCCTTGACTCCAGCTGATTCAGAGGGAGATATTTATAGAATAGTTTTAAAACGTTGAGGAAGTGAAAGAAGTGCCGACGTTTTTGATATATCACACACAATGTTTGCCAATATTTTGTAGGAACACCAGGAGCATTGCTCAATGGCATGTGAGTTAATTTAAAATGATGGAATGCCAATATTGCTGTCACTGTCAGGCTGGTTTCCATAAACATAGATAAAACAGAAACATAGATGTTTAGTTGACTAGTGTTCGCAGCTTCATCCACTTGGACGTCTAAGTAATCCCACGGGATCGTACTACTGGGATGGATAGTATCCTATCTGAATCTCCTAACTCAGGTCACAATCTAGGTAACTGTGTGTCATCGAAATACGTTCCACCGTTAAGGCGAAAAAAGCTAACAGATAGACAGAGTTACTTTTGTATATTTATAATATTAGTATCGATTGGAAATCTCTATTCCATACCTTTTACACCGACAATACTGCGGTAATAGTAAGGTAACACGATTATGCAACCGTCGGCCATATGTTATTTCATTGACTCACACATGGCCATATGTTATTGTTTATTCACAGAACGTTATCATACATAACTATTTCTATGTCTATAGTCAGTACCATAGATTGCTGTAGAGAATTCATTATCATTTCAATATTTATGCAAATGATGTTCATTTATAATCTGTCCTAAACTAGAGTCTAATTAAAACCTCAATACATAAAGATTGATCAGTACTGAATGAATTGTCGTTTGCCTTCATTAGCTAAGATTTTATAGATCAAACATTAAAGATTAAGAACTATCCAAAAGAAACAGCTGTAGTAATAAAATGCACTTTAGTAAAACAAGCTGAATTAACATAAACAGAAACTGCCTTGACAAAACGGACTCTAGGTACTAAAAATTCAGTCAAGGCATTCGCTAAATATTTTAGCAGCTTAGTCTTAAATCTGTTATCGTTGGTAATTACAATGAAATAAAAACAGATGTGGCACATTGTCAAGTTTACACTACTTTCGCGCTAAAATCTGCACGTCTAGTTTTAAATTACGATAGACACGGATGAGCGAGAGTTCCATCCAGATTTCTTTATTAGTGGCCAGTGTTATTATGACAATACACATTTACAGCCGGCCTCTGACTCAGATCCCTATGGAAGGCCAGACGAAAGCGTCCAAATATGGACTTACAGTAAATGGTCCGTAAATCATTCTCGGGTTTTGCATCACCTTCATACCAAGGGAGGTCTGTTTTCAAGATCACTTCGTGGTTTATTTATTTCTTGAATGCTGAGGTTAATTGAGGTTGTTTACGTTACTTTTTTTTCGATTCCACTACCAGGCTTGTAAAATCTCATTACGTTTTTGCTTGACAAAAAATTTATCTCATTAACCTTCTTTTCTCCTTATTTCCATCCTCGGGTATAAAAAGTTATCAGGTGATTTTCGGACTCCAGTCTAATATTATTTTAAACCAAAATTACAAGACGGTATCATCAGAGCTATTATTTTATCATTATTTCGTAATTCTGGCTTGTGAAATGATTGTGAAAAGTTTGTGAATCATCATCACCCTGCACATACTCATTGAACAGTTCTGTTTCTCATTGAACAGTTTGATAACAAAGACATTCGAATTCCTGTTAAATATGATGTGAATACACGACAAGCCAAATAAAAATCACTTTAAGTGCCACGCAAAAATAACTTTTATGGCAGACGTACCGCTGCTTTCACGATACCCAATTTACTTACACAATATCTATGACATTAGAGACTCAATGAACAATAAAAACATAAAGCGTAAGCTGAAAGATTATTACATCTACTTGATTAAAACTTAACTGTTGGTAGCGCGTTGATTAACTCTCAGGCCATGGCATGCTAAGACAGACCTCAGGGGTCTAATTGTGTGCTTTGTTTATGTTTATGTAAAAAGCTTATTTATTAACAAATAAAAAAAATAAAAAAAAACACCAATAATTTGGGAGATCGGCGCAACATGTCTTGTTCTTCTCCCATACACCTCTATTAGCGTAATTCCAGTTTCCAGTAGTCATTCTTTCATTCATAACTTATTATTATTCTTTTTAGGTACACAATTCATACATCATTTATTGGGTCTTCCCCTACTCTTATAGATTTCTACACAAACTCTCGGTCTCCGATGCCACTTTCTGATTAGTGTTATAATATTTACAGAAGTTTTAAAAATAGTATACGATATTTTAAATAATTTCCTCTATACTAATCAAGCACTTGAGAAAAAGTAGGTTAGGTCACTTAATGCCGTCTTTACATCATTGTTTCCAGACTTTAATCATGGTCATCAGTAGTACAAGTACCGAGCCAGTTGCCACCAAAAGTAAGAATTACAATAATGTTCAAATGTTCGATTCTGAAGTTTTCATAAACCGGTGCAGGATAGTCCAATAACGAAAAATAACTTGGCCTCTCGTCATCATTTTCCTGTTTTTATCCCAATTTCTTGGGGATCGACGCGGTCTTCTTCTGCCATGTTTTCATCTGACGATTCACCCATTTTCTAGCTATAGGTATCATCTTTCGCACGTTACACAATCTACACATCGTTTCTGTTTTTGCCTTTTATATCCATAGAAAAAGAGCCTATTTTGAAAAGATACGTGCTAGGCATACGTGTTTCTGTAAATGGAGAATCGAATACATTACGTGACGATTCGTCTCCGTCATTACAAGTAACGGTACCTTACGTGTAAGTATGTGAAAACTCATTCACTTCATAAAGTTCATTGTCCAAGCCATTGTTGACTGTGTTTTACCAAAAATCAAAATATTATGAAAGGCCGAAATGAATAACTTCAGTGTTGACTCATTTAATGAGTCACCATCTTTGCTTACCATTAACCCATATTTAGTTTCAATTCCCAAAGTTTTGCGTGTTCAATGCCATGTTATTTTGTGGTTCATCGGACAGTCGCTGATGTGTAATTATGGGTTGGTTATTAAAACATGGACTCGTTTTGTTATATAATAAATCTTGTTATTCATTCGGTGAATCGTTTTCATCATATTAAATATTTACAACAATACTTCTTACCTGTACAATTCATGTTGGTAACAATTATATGAGGTTGCAATAAGGATAAACAATTCTTGCTTTAATTAATTTTAGTTCAATGTTAAAGAATAACAACGTCTGTACTCAATTCGTTTTGGTATACCCTCTTGTTTTTGCTGATTTGTTTTTCAGAAGAGTACATTACTAAAGCCTTTGTGAAACGAATGCTCTGCTGATCTATATTTGGAATACAAAGACTCTAAAATCAGCAGCATTATAGATGAAGCTTATATTTGGTAATACGACATTGAACCTCCTTCTGACAAGTTCATTCAACTATCGAAGAACTTAGATTCATTAGTACACTCTCCTCCAAAACCTTGTACATACAGAAAATCATTCACCGTAGAAATTATCGTTTCATTTGCATGTTGTTTAACATCTAATTCCACTAATAGAGGCTTGATTCAATCTCCCGTTTGGCTCGCATTTCCACACAATGTTACTCTTCAGGAATTAATTAGTGCGTCTGAGTTACCGGCACTTGAACTCGTGGTATGCAAGCTTGTTTGCACCGGGCTATTTTAGCTCCAATTTGTACCTGAATCATATTTCCTGATTCCTTATTTGTTCCTGTGTTACGCTTTGATGTCGATCTAGTGTTAAGTAATTAATTTTAATTAGTCTGTAATAACGATTTATTAAAACTTAATTACTGCCATTAGTAAAGATTACGTGCTTGACCGTCACGGATGACCAAATTCAGTTGAATCAGAACACTGGCTGTAGTTCATCATCATCATCAGCCTATATTGTTCCCACTGCTGGGACGCAGGCCTCCTCTCTATGAGAGGGAATGGGCTGTAATCCACCACGCGGGCCCAGTGCGGGTTGGTAGATGTCACATGTCTTCGATTTTTTTTAGTTCCAAGACATGCCGGTTTCCTCACGATGTATTCCTTCACCGTTTTTGAGGGCAGCGGTGATTAAATAAATTACACAAAGTAATGCGCCTGCCTGGGTTCAAACCTACGACTTACTGCTCGTAAGTCGGGGCTGCTACCACTGGGCCACCGCTGCTCTCAGCTGTAGTTGCCAGTGATAAAATAGAATGACGAATTTGAATTGGACACAGAAGGTTATTACAAATTGCAAGTATTACAACTCTCCAACAAGTGCGGAGTTAACTGAGGGAAGCAAGCAATTGAAACATAAACACTGCTCTATCATCTCACCCCAGTTTACCCTTGTACGTTCTCGATTGGGCACAATGGCCAAGACACGTTTTTCTTTATGAATATGAACCTATTTTGTCATGAAGGGATATTATAAATACCCATCTCCATACAACTCAAGAATCTTAATCACCCAACTTCAAAAGCTTCCCCTACCAGTAATTTATTCAAAATTTTGTTTACCAACATTGTTAATCCCTTCGATATTTACGAGTAAGATCATTAGAAGACAAATGGGCACAGAAATAAAGTAGTTTCAGTAGCTTGTCCCAGTTCATGGATCCAGCTGGCCAGAAAAAACACACGTTGCACAAATTGTTATCTAACGTTAGTTTCACGATATTTACAGTATCGTTAATCGTGTTTATATGTGCCATGTTGAAAGTCTTTCAGAGTCCGTAGACTTGATATTTATTGGAACCTGACTGGAGAGTTTTGAGAAATGGGATGTCCTTACTAAATATTATTTTAGAGCGATTCAGTTTTATTGGTGGAAGTGATAGAAATATTAGATATTATAATGATTTAAGTGTAGAGGGTGGCTATTTGACTAGTTTGCATGTTGTTTTAAACCCTAACCAGAAAACAAAATATTTAAGAATGAATGAACGCTCATAGACTTCATATTCTGTGTTAACAGTGCTGTGGAATATACTGAAAATTGTAAAATCTTAATCCTCAATGAAGAGATTATGAAAAACTCGTCAATGAAGGGTCATTGGCACCGACATCATGTATCTACGTGCGTCAATTAATTGTGACAATTGGCAGACTGCCCATTGGGTTTTAATTTGTGACAATCATTTGAATATTTCGCTATCTTGCAACACTGTTGCTTTACGAGCCAAGATAAAATTTACCAGTTTCAAAGACACAATGCTTTAAAATGATGATTCAAAAAGCTTTTTTAGTATTTAGGAGACATTGAACTGTGTTAAAAGGTTTTCAACTCTTTGGTGTTATGAAACTTTTACGCAGAAAGTGTTTTGCTAATCGTATTTTTGAACATTCCACGCTTCAATCTTTTTAAACTCATTATCAACACTACATATTCTTGTGTATCTTTAGTATCGTATAGTTAAATTATTTATTCATTATAAGTCGCGAGAGGATTTACTAATTCCATTGAATAAAATTCAGTTGCCAAAATGTAATGACTCCCTACATCCGGTTCATCGATATTCTAATCACGTGTGCCTATGTACCTCAAAAGGAAAGTTAATAGTCTAATAGTAAATAATCGATCAGTAATCCGATACATTCTTGCATATTGATCACCAAATTTATTTGTACTCTGTATTAGCTTTCATTTCTTCGATTTTTTTTTGTTACTTATTGTTTGCGTATATAATATCGTTACTTATATTCTTTTAATTTCCTAATAATTCATTGCTTATCGTATCTATATCATCTTTGTTTATGTTTCGAATATTTGTTATTATTAAAAGTCATGATTTACTCTGACAATAAGAATTTATATCTTTGATTTGCTTCTTTACCATTTATTATTTCTATATTATCGTATTCTTCTAATCAAATCTCGCGTGTAAAGACATAGTTTCCTTGAGCTTCTTTCTATAACGTCAGTTTCTATAGATTCTGCTATGGTTTTGTTGATTTGCTATCAGTTTAGTTCAGTGGTATCAAATCAGGCTAATATGCTTTTGCTTTTAGCAGAGCCCTGACCCAGCCCTGCCTTGTCGGGGATCCATTATTTGCATTTGACAAATTGTCCATCTGTCCTCGACTAACCTTTGATTTGTCCGGTGACCAAGGCCGCATTTTATTGGAGTTCTTCTATCCAATTAATGTAATTAAGGGCTTCTATCGGTAGAATAGCTCGTTTCTATTTTTGTTTCGTTTATGATGATATGTTCATATCTTAAACATCTCTCATGATCTATAAATAAATTCTCACATTTGTCAGATAAATCTTATGTTGTGGCTGAAAAACAGGATGTCTCCAAAATTAACTCATCGCACTGTTATAAATAATAAACCTTCATTCTGCAATTTTACCGATCTGTAGTCAAGTTCTCGTAAAAAAGACCACATCTGGCATCAGCATTACATCAGACTCCTTTGAGGATATCTCTACTTATTAACTCAGGAACGGTGAGGAAACCAGATATATTACACCTCAATAACATCGGTTTAAGGATAATTACTTAATAAATTGAGGATGCAAATGGAATTAAACTCAACAATTCAGATAGTCACTAAAACTGAGATTATTTTCTGCCAATGTTTCTATTTACTACTCTGTCAAGAAAGGAAATGAAACGATTAATAATACACAAAATGTTAGTTTTTCATCCAAAGTTTTTTTTATCGCCTTGAAAGTATGCTCCTTCAGAAAAGATACGCTAACGCCAACGAATAATCCAATCATCAAAACATTTTTAAACGCTTTTTCCGGAATAGAGTTCACTTCTCGCCGCGAATTATATGCGATCATAATGCGGTGCTTAAGGTTTGCTCTTAAATCAGAAAATGCCTTGTATACCGTAAAACAAGTAGACTTTTTCCAAACATGATGTAGTTTATGTTTATGTCGAAGATCTGTAATGATATCACGGGTGTAACTGGATAACGTTTGCGTTAACTTCAGTTAAAGACGTTGATGGCCTACCAGAGCGAGGCAAATCTTCCATCACATCTCGACCGTTTTTGAATGTTTTGTACCACTTAAGCACGTTTTTGCTAAAGTCGATTCACCGCCGTTAGCCTTCTGTAACATTTTCAGGGACTTCGAACGCGAAATTCTATTGACGATGCAAATTTAAGACAAACTCTTTGTTTGATGTTTTTGTCCTGAAAATTACAATACACTCTAGATAATAATATGGTCTAACTAAAAACAGCACTGTATTTATTCTAAATAACAGATGCAACTCAAACTCCGCGCCAGAATGGAAAATAGTTGTGCCAATCTACCAACAAAAAGAAAACAAAAATTTGAATTCGGAACCATAAACAAATCACCCATTCCCAATACTTTTTTGACTGAATGTATTACAAAAACTGTAATTAAAGATGATTCGGTGAACAACCTCATTTCGTTGTTACTAGCCAAATGTTTTCCGCTAGTCCCTTTATTTTTGTCGCCAGTTATTCGTACATCTATTATTGGCTTCGTGAAAAAACATAATTTGTCAATTTTCCAGACAACGTTTTCCGTTTAATATTTTATTCTTCAGCTGTTGTTTGTTCAGGAGGATTTGAAAGAGCTCTATTAGTTAACTCTATTTTGAGTCTTTCTCACAAAATCATTAGTTTTTCAAGTCTTCTGTGAAAAGTTGCACGAGTTTTACTTATTTCAATTTGTAGCATTTCAGTATTCAGAGTATTTTCTGAATATTCTTGTCATTGACGGCGTTTGCATTTAACGCCATCTATGCTTGCCTAGTAAAACTTCAGCCTTTAACCACGCCACAGTATGATTCATACTACTATAATCATGAAACCGTCGACCAATTCGTTCTATCTTTATCCAGCAGGTGGCGCTTGTAGCTTTTTTAGTTAATCATAAATCTTTGTTTAAAATTATTTTCCTGTTCGTCTTGTGCTTCCTTTTTAATATGTTCACCTGTGTCAAAGTATTTATGCCATTTTTGATAGTTTAGTTTTTGTGGTTAGTTAATATCTGATCGATCGTTATCACAGTGGCGCTATGTGATGTCACGGGTGCATTGACACTTGCACAGTGCCGCGTCGATTGCACCCGCCCGCCCACGTCCCCGGGAAAACTGCAATGTCAGTCGTGGATCCTTGAACCCTAGCGGCCAAACAGTTTCATGTTTACATCTCTTGTAGACAAAGTTTTGACTGAACAAAAGTTCACATTCTGTACCCGAGTGTTTTCTGTAACAAGTAGTTTGGTCGAGTCAATTTGCTAAACATTCGGCCCTATGACCAACGCTTGATCTGCGGGAAGTTCCTTTGCTCTTAGTTCGATCCAGTAACCACCCACACGTTTCAATAAAGGATGGTACATAAGTACATGGTTACGCCCGGTTGCCAATACTAGTTATCCCGACTTATACGAAACATATGGCGGGAGCTCGCATTCCATCGCGAACATTCTGGAATAACGCAGTTCTGTTATAATCTTCGTGGAAAAGCCTGTGTTTGAAAGTATCAGTGACTTTTGGAATTTCTCTAAGGACTGTTGTGTGACGTCATCAACGCCATAATGACCGGTAAGTGACAGCCATTTTAGGTAAATAGGAATGTCGGGTCGTTGGATGGTTATGCTAATTAGCGTTTCATGTTTTCGTTTCATTATTTCGTATTAGGATGGGCTACACGGCTCTTTATGGGAAGGCCTTGATAGCGTTTATGGGGTTTTAAATCGGCATCTGTTCTTGAAATGTTTTATGAATAGATAATACTAATGTAATCATTTTATTTGAGAGTTTCTTATAGCTTTCTGACGCACACTACTTACTACTACAGTGTTTTGATTTTATGCTATCCTCTGTCTTAGTTCCTTAGCTATTTTAATGCTTTCAGACGCTAATATAGAAAATTTGTTTATGTATTTTGACATTCATTTAATATCCCCCAATTTGTATTTTTGTAGCAATTTTAAACTGCTCAGTGAAAAAGTAAATAATGGTCCTTAACCAGAGTTTTCATAATTATTGGTTTTTAAAATATGTATTATTTTAACTTCAACAAAGGTTTCCGTTAATTCGCAGTAATTTTAATATCTAGTGAAATGCCTAATCGTGATCAAAACAAAGAATATTTTTGGAATGCACGGCCTGTCAATAATTTGAAATGCTTAAAGCTCAAAGAATGAATGACAGCGAAAACATTAGAACCTCAAAATATTATTCACTTATGAAGGGCCCATAACTCCATACACCATAGACCATAGAAAGTACATCATTTAACTTGAAAGACGTCCCTGATGTATAGACCACATTAATACATTCTTACCTCCTACCCGCCAAAGGGCGAAAGATAAAACATATTGCCGAGTCATAAAAGATAATGATCTACTAATAAATAAACGTCCACCTGTCATGGCGGCGACTCGGCTTTGAGAAATAACAGCAATCAGTGTGTCAAACGCGTCAAATCGGTCCGCGGATCCGCTGTCCCTCCAAGTATGGGTGCGCCGGCGCAGGCGGACTCACGGGAAAATGCGCTCATTACCTCGCCTAGATCGTGCCCTTTATTTTCTGGAGACGTGATTGGATGCGCGAATGGTTTGGTGCTGCATTTTGATTGACATTTGATTTTCTGATGGATTTTATGGTGGTGTCAAGAACATGATGGCAAAACGTTTTTGGGAAATGGTTTTGTTCACCAGTGGCTCGAGCAAGTTAAACTCGTAGTCTTGAGTGACGTTCTGTAATACTTGTCTTAGTTTTGTTTCCATATTATTGTAACTGTTAATCGCGAATTGGGTTCCTTTGAAAGCTCTGGCGGCACCAACTGGTGGAATTTTGGAGTCGTAGGAATAACATGTAACTTAGCGTTAGCGTTGGTATTGTCTTAAACTCAATGTCACGTCTAAAGAGTTAGAAATGTTTATGTTTCTCGGTTCTTATCGATTTCAATTGATCTTAATCTATTTATATGTTCGCGATCATACCAAAAAAGTCATAAACTTCGATACAATACTCAATCTTCAATTTAGTCGTTTCTATGATTCATCTTTATATTTCGAGCACTAGTATTATTGATGCTTCAACTCTTCACATGTAAAGTAAGTGTATAAATAACCAATTGGTTATACACTTACTTTTTTGTTTCTTGTTTGTTATTATTCTATATTTATTGTTATCCTGTACTGCCTCACTCCAGGTCAAAAGCCGCCTCTACTCCTTCCACCTTTAAAGCAAACGTAAACGTATTATTAACATGCATACGTCCTAGAGGCTCTCCATAGAAATGTGTACTATTTAAACCTCCAGTCACACCAAATCTATTTTAATCCTGTGCTATGTATGCAAACTTTGTACATTCTAGGTCTTTTATGAGTACATCTTAGGAGTACTAATACAAGGCATGGAATGGCTTCGTCTAAGGCCAAGCTTCTACATATCACTGACAACGATGCCCATCATATCTCTGAAATGAAAGTTAACTTCTAGCTTGGGTAGAACCCAACAGTCTCTAACAGACATTCAGTTTCCACAATTAGCATTAGAAAGAAGTCTGCAAACATGGTCCCGTCAGCCAACGGGGGGTGAACTCTATACGGCAAAGACGACACGCCTCCCTTGATATCAAACGCGTTGTGTTCCCAGCCAATTTGTACCGCTGCCTTTTAATTAGGAAAAAAAAACTAACGTTACTTACCTGTTTTCATGCGATCGAGTAGTTTCTCATGGGACCAGCATGTGATCGTGATCATATTTGGACGTCATTATTTTTTTTATTTATTTATAACATACGTTCACATTCCGGTCGGTTGAAAGTTTTGATAGAGTCTGTGCTTGATTTGATCGCGTGATTTTATTTTTTATTGATTTTAGACGAAGACTTTCAAGTGTGCTATCGATTATTTCAGTTGAGTTTTCGAAATCTTATGCTACTTTTTCTTTACAACCATGCTGAACTTTACCAGCCTCAAAGGTCATCATTCAGAGATTCAGAGCACTTAAAAGCAATAGAGATTTCCCTCTGCACTTGACCACTCATTTGCTATTACGTATGTCTACTATTCCGATAAATGCATCTAGTGTACATTTAGTACCTAATGCCCACATCGATACTTGTTTTATGTATCCTGTCAAAGGAAGTCATATGACCTATTGAACCTTTCGTCCTTTTAACAGTAACAATATACGTATCTTCCACAGAAATAAGACCAATATCAGTTTTCAACGCACCTAAAATATTGCAATTACAGTCGGCTACTTTATTCGCTGTTTTAGACGATAAATTGTTGTGAATTAATCGTATATCTGGGAACAATTGGCTATAAATTGTTGTTTTTTTTTGCTGCAATATATTCACGGTGTCGAATGAATGGAGCTAACTAGTGGTGTCACTCAAGATAACGCTGGATACATTAATGACCTCACACTGTGCTGCTTCAATTAAAAGCTTAGTGCATCACTGTCTGTCTATGGTCAGATTGTTGTGTAAGGTCTGCGACTGGCGCCTCTCTTAATCTGTTAATAAAACTGTTTGTTTTGTTCTATTAACTATTTCTTGGGTGTCTAGGATTGTTATTTACTGATTTATTTTGCTTTGCGAATTTGATTTGGTACCTATTTCTTTATTACATATTTTGTTGTTTCTGTCGTTGCGATTGCCTGATAAAAATTATGATCAAGTTTAATTATAGATGTGATTTAATTGTAAAATCTTTTTTTTTGTACCGCTTTTAATAACTGTCCCATTTCATAGACCTGCTTGACCCCCGTATCATAGTAATGTCTGACATATTTTAGAAACCCAAAAACGTTGTTTTATTGCTTTTAATGTTAGTCGATATATTTAAGAAGCTTTTCAAATGACCGCGATTATTCCATAGTTAGATATCAATGTAGAGAGAGTGGTCGTAAAACTTATCAATACAAATGACTTGACGATTACGAAGTTTCTATGAGAATGTCTTCTTTAACCGTTTAGGAAAAAAATTTAATAGATTTTTGAAACACGATATTAAATTCTTGTAATATCACTACGTTAGTTTTAAAAACCTCTTAAAGCTGTTCTTCGCTAATTACACACTCATCTCTCTCTACTTACCTTTTTGTTCATCAATGGAACTAATTCCACAGCAATAAAAACGTGTTAAAGTATAGTAAGTACTTCTAACATATCATTAGTATCGTACAAAAACGAGTGTAGATAACAATCTTCGCCTTCAAGTACAGTTGCCCTACAATTTGCGCGGCTGACCAGAGGCAAGTTACCAAAAATAGTGATCACCCACTCGTCGTCGACGAGGAAACGAATACGACTTATTATGGATAAGTAATGCTAATCGGATATTTGGAATGTCTGGTTCAGTGTACTACGTTGGCTATTCTTTTAGTAGTTCGGGTATCAGGTTTGAAACTGATAAATATTGTCGGTATATAGGTTTGAACTTCTCTATTCACATATATATATTTCTTACTGTCGAGTATTCTGTCGAGTCTTCTGTCGTTTTCACTTTGATCTGCTTCATTAAAATATTTTGTTGTTTATGTTTCTAATGTAACGCGAAAGTTCCTTTTCGCCTGCAACGCTCAAATTGATTAGATTTTTCATCGATACATAAAAAAATATGAAGAGCATGATATTTCTGCAGCGGGTTTATTTCTGATAAGCATGATATTTCAATGCACGCGGATTATTCGAAACCGTTATTTTGAATTGTATTCTTGATCTTTGTTTAGTGTATTTCAAGAATTATTGGCAATACATCTTGTCTTGTCGTTTAGAAACTTCAAGACAATAATGCTTTGCCGTGCTTTACGCTTTGTTGAGTTCACCATGAATGGCATTGACCACGCGATTCGCTATGGTATGTACCAGTGTACCTCGTCATCGTCGTTAGCGATCTTTGTTTGGTATTTCGGTTTTCGTTTTAACTATAACTTCATCAGCTAGTTTTCTTTTTTTGGCAAGTTCTTAGCGAACATGATTGTGACTATTGTTTATACTTTCATTTGTGATTAAATCCTTACATAAAACGCGAGCTCAGCCATAAATAACATTACAAAATGTTAATGAAAATCTTTGGCGTTGACTATATAAATAGCTTCTGCCAATCGTTACTCAAGATAAAAATCAAGGACAGGGCTTTCTCCGCAATATTACGTTTCTGCAATAATTTTGCTTCGAGCTAGGAAGCAATCTGCTCAAGCCGGTAGCATTCCTGTGTTTGCCGACCGCGTCCTGCATTCCCATCCGTGGTGGCTTCCGCGAACATTGCGATCCGCTAGGCTTTCTTATTAGGCAGTCCCCTGCCTCCCTGGACACCAGTTGCCGATATGTCCAGCGCCCACATGTGCTCATTGCGCACCACAATGAAACTGAGATCATTAGACACCGTCCCACAGTTGCGTCTTGAGTCCGCGACAGTTGTCAGTCGCTGCGACGACATCCATCCGATCAAACCGCTGCGACCGAGCGCGGAGCGTTCGTTGACGATCGACAGTTACGTACGAAACTAATGCCGTGTTTTTAATTTGAACGTTTTTCTCCGGTCCCTGTGAATCGAATTGGTAACGGTTGACGTGTCTAGTGTGAAACTAATTCGGCGTCTTGAGTTCGTTAGTGCGGTGTACCCTGTGAGCTGACGGTCGTTTGACTAATAACCCTTTGATGTAACAAAGCAGTAATTAGAGCGTGCATTTAAAAATAACTGCGTCTACTCGTTCTTGTGTGTGCGTCTTTAACTTGACGCTAATTTCGATTCAAGTATAGTTTAACTTAAATTATTTGGAAAAAAATAGGAGAGTTGGGACTTCATAGCACGTAAGGCGACGTGTGTTTAAACATCGCAACCCAATATGTCAACAGTCAATCAATTGAACATGAAGCCTTAGTATTAGTCGCTGCAAACATCAGTGTTAATTGCCTATAAATAAAACAGGGCCATCGAACTGGCCAATTTAGTTGGATCCCTGTTTGCTAATAGGCGTAGTAAAAGGACGAATTGTATAGTTGAAATAGGACAATTAATAGAGATCGCAGTAGATTGGAGTCAAACATTAAGTTGCTGGAGTGTTTCCGGGATAAAAAAGTTTATAGATTTCTTTGCTTACACGCTGTCATTATACCTTATCGACTTTTTGGTTGACCGGCTTGAATCGAATGCATTCAAGCTCGATTAAAACATAACAATAACGATTAAATGCAACAAATTCGACTATTCCATTTCTGTCACTACCGTTATATCTTGATCATCTTTCTAAATGAGCACGCTCGCATTCATGCGTTTTATATTTTATTATGATATGTATTCCACTATGTCTATTAAATGAAATATGCATATGATGATCTGTATGTCACTCAGCATGCCCACGAGCTACGATACTTGGAAAATGGAAACTTATGTTTGCCAACGACTCTCTGTTATGGCGTGAAATTTTGATGTCAAGCTGTCCCTTGGTATGTTGCATTATTCATTCTATGTGTAGTTCGTTTTCCATAAGGCTTTCATCCAAGTCATTACAATTTTCTTTAATAATTTGCAGTTTCTATTCCGTAGTTTGCTCCAATTAAGCAACGTTCCGTTCCACTTGCTGCGTATACTTTAAGTTCTTAATTGTGCTTATTATCTCTTACTTGTGAAACAGTTATTATACCATTTACTGGTTTAAAAATGGGCTGTCTAGAACCAGCACTCAGTATCTCTTTAAATTCAATACTTACCTTTAAAAGGTTGACACATTTGCCTTGTTATCAACATCTAAATCTATGTTTTAGTACAAGTCGCTTTAAAAGTCGTGTAGGTACTTCATTCCTTGCCATAATTGTTAATGAATGCAATTAATATACTCGTGTTATGTCTTAAACAGAATTAGTTACAGTTGGAGGTACTATAATTAATTAATTTCTCATACTAAGGCTTGCACGTCGAATGAAGAACAGAATGTTGAAATGATTGATTATGTATTTTTTAAAGCAAGCTTGTAATGGCGTCTAGACACTGTTGTGGGTGGATGATCCTATTATGTTTCATTGTATTTGGTATAAGAAACTTTATTGAAAGCTCTCATTTGTGATCTATGGTAGTGAAATCTTTCATTACTGTAAAATGCAGAAAAAACAGTTGTCCTTTCGTTCGTTAATTTAGAATCTCAGAAGTCTTAGAGACGTCTTCTAACGATGTTATTTTTATCTGATATAAAATATTTTATAGGCTGGCTTATACATCTATGTCTAAGAACTCCATTGTATCCTATTGAGCCATTAAACTGAACCTATTGGCCTCCGTCGAAGTCATAATTCTGTCGAACACTTGGCCTTAGTCAGAACCATGTTAAAGACATAATTCTATTGCCAATACGTGAATTACGGGTTAATTGTTTATATGTGGCAGTGTCTGTAATATTTATTAATCGCATTGAGTGTTTTATCTACATGTGTTTGAAAGAATTCATACTCATATTCATTTATAAGGATCTGTAATTTTCTTTAACTTAGGTACTGTAAAAGGACAATCAAGTGTTAGGTGCGAACCTTTTTTACCTGCATAGTTAGTGCCATCTGTTCTTAGAAGTACTTGGGCTACTGTGTGACTATCAACAACATTATCATCATCATCATCATTATTATTATTTATTGTTTGTGTTTGATATTTTATCTTAAAAACTCGCAGTACAATATCTCCCAAAGTTCCTGTTCGAAAAGTTTGGTTCCTATTCCGCCATTATTGATCTATGTTCGTCCACATCAACTCTTATCTATTCTCTATTGACACCTCTGTGTTTGCTATCTCGTCGGTTTTGTTATCTGTACTTATTAGGGTATGTTATTTAATGTGGCAAAAATCACTGCCCCGAGATTAAAAGTGTGATTGGCTCGAGTAGAACTTTTAGCAGTACTAAATACTGTCGATGTGGTGTTTGATTCAATCATGTGTGTATTAGATGATTAATTCACATTATCTAAGCCGATTTAAGTACCTTTGTTCTGATCTATTTCTGGCCAACATTTATTGGTAGCATCAGGTTTTTAGCTCGTCTCGCAAAATATGACTTTACCCTGAGTAGCTCTCATGAATCTATGAGTAATGTGATTGCCAAATACAATTATCATCCAATAAGAGCATTCCGGTAATTGCTAGTAATTGCAGGACTTGAGTCAGAGGCTTCTAGGCTTGTTAAGAGTTGACCTACCTTTTCAACCCAATTTTCCATGCTTATTGTGTTTTTATTATGCTGATTAATGCTCGTAATTCATCTTCTCTTGGATTTCTTTGAGAACCTTGTATAAAAAAAGCATAGGAGTTAGAATGCAATGGAATGGAAGACCTGTTTCTTCGTTCTATATTTTCACAAAAGAGTTGCTCAAAATGTTTACCATTTAAAAGAGATTTTAAATACAGCAGTGCTTTGGGCAATGAAAATCTAAAGAACTCATCATCGTAGGCGTGGTTTTATGTTACAAGATAAACAGTAATCATTGATAATCCAATACAAATCTTACATAATAAACAGATTTCTATTGATATAGAGACTACGCTTCGTAATTAAGTGTGGGATTCAAAGGTTTTATTAACGACTTAGTTATTAGTAGCTGGACAACCGTCGCCCACGACCACCATAGTTGCCTACTTCTAACAATATAGATTGAAGAAGGTGATTTGTACTGCTGTTGGTATTAGTTCACCAAACAGCATTTTCAATACGGACAAAGCATGCCTTCTGAAAGATAGGTAGCAAGAGTCGTTAGGAGGCTTCTGTCGCAAAAATAAAATCTCTCTCACAAACTCACAAGGAGCTATGTTGCTTGACACAAAATACCCCAAAGAGAAAATATTAAAATTGCATAAGGAAAGAAAATTGGGTTTCCTTTCTTTAGTGATGAGCCGGACAAAGAAGCACGTGGCTAAATCATACCAGCCGCACAGGGCCTCAAGTCTGCTATTACAATAGTGTCAGAATGGCCTATCATTGATTTCATAGTTGTTGATTTTGACAAGTTTGGTAATCTACTAATATAATGGCGTCATTATGACTTCACAATGGTCAACCACTGACACTCCAATGAAAGAAATGGCATAGAATTTGAAAGACCATTATGAATTTAGCAGATTACGGACTTTTAGCAAAATGACAATGGGGTCGTGTTGGAATGGCGATGTTTATAAAAATAGCAGACTTGAGGCCCAGGTCGATCTCAAGCCGCGGTTGCCAACGTCGGTCTATGGATGGGTGATCATCATTACGTACCGAGTTTCCTCCGAGCTTCGGAAAGCACGTTAAACCGTTGGTCCCGGGTGTCATTTGTAGATCTTTGACAGTTGTTACAGATAGTCAGTGGCCCGAAAGTCTGACAACCAGTCTTACCAAGCGGTACTGTATTACCCAGTACTAACAGGGTTTTAGGAGGTCAGATCCAGCTGCATTTGGTAGGACTGAAAGACGAGTCCAATAAATTTGTGAAAAGGCTAGGCAGATGATGATTGAAACGCAGAGCAGAACAATACGCTGAAGGAACTTACGATAGTGATTTACTGCCAAGACAATCCCAGTTGCAAACGCAGTTGATATAATTGCAAGTACTAAGATGTTTATTGCTCGTGTTTTTATCTAAGGTATCGCGACCTTCAATACTTCTACTATGGTCCCACCCACGGATGGGCGTCACCCACACGCCAAAGACAATGGCAACAGTATCGATACATTTTATACAATTTCCTTTTAAAACGTCTTGGTATTTATTTATCTGAACAAGATACTCTACATATGGTTTGAATATCTTTGTCCGTTTCTCGCTACTCTAAAGAATCGTAGCTCTTATTTAGTTCCTGGTTTTACTCTAAGCTACTTATAACCTTGTCTGTCTTTTAGATTTACCGGCCAAGAAGCCTTAAAAACTGGATCTGATCTGATACGAATTTTAATCATAGTCTTTTTTAAGGCTTCAACTTTTAAGCTGTTGTATTTGTAAGTCTTGCTGCTCTTGAACGGAACTGGATTTGAAATACATTTATACTGTCATAATGACATTAGATTATTATTCCAATCAATTGCATGTTGCATTACTTCCTCAATGGGTTAGTTAGTAGTTACTGACTTTCTCTCATTATCTTCGCAATTCGCTGATGTTAATGTTTCCATGACATGGTTAAGAAAAATATTATATTGAAAAAGTTTCTGTTTAGCTCTACTTTATCAATGTACAATTTACATTTACAATTTACTCGCTATGGCTTTCGTGTGTAAATGACATAACTCAGTTCTCTTTATATTGACTTGATTCAAATATCAATGTTTCCGTTTCTAGCAATTCTTTCAAACAAAGCTTCTATTTCAAACATAACCACAGTCATTGTTTACGAAATAACAAACGTAAATGTTAGTAATGTTTGCCCTACTTCCACGCTTGCTACTAATGTCTATACGTCATTATATGTAATCTACTGTATAATAGCTTAATTGGCTTCAATGGGCCCTTGTATTTCCGTCGAATCTTTGTTTTTTGATTCATTGAAAGTAATCTCCAAGCCAGCATTTTGGCCAATTTGGTTGTTTTCTGTGAGAAAACAGCTTAATGCTGTTTACTCGCGGCGACCACGTGAGTTTCACGTAGATATAGTTGTAGGGCGCCGCCCGCCCACATACCCGCCAGACATGTTTGTGGCACTTACATAACATACCGGCTCAGACATAACCCTACGCACATTCATTATATTTTTTCACGCTTTTTACAAAGAGGTTAATGAAGTCGGTTCGCGATCAGTTGTGAAATACGTAACGGCGGAAATGACCACCTGACGGGAATAGCGTGTCGCGCAACTCTGTCGCCAGCTCACAGTGTGACCGCGCTATCACCCGGCGTCGCTCGCGCCGCAGATAACCCTGCATCACACCGAAAATAACCAGTCTACTCTTAGCCGCGGTCCAGCCACAACTGTCGCCAGTTTGACCCATCCCGCCTTATATACCGATCAGAGGGATGGCTTCCGTGCGCACGCGCTCTGCATCCCCAAAATCTGTTTCGTTCTCCCCGATTTTGGAGCGAAAATACAGTGTCGAGCGAAAACCAGCGAGTCCTCCCGAACTGAACTCGACGGACTGGAGGAAATACTTTACCGATTTCAGTGCATATCTTGGTGAGTGAAATATATGAGGTGTTTGGGACTAATTCATGAGTGAGTCAGGTCGCTTTTATTGTACGGCCTTGCGCTATATCGGTTGCGTGTTAGTGGAGCGTTCGGGACCGCTGCGTAAACAAAACTTGCGTAATCGCGTCTATTGGTTTTGTGAAGATGTTCGATTTTATCACGTCGCTCAAGTTATGCTCTTTGTTAGTCAAATGCGAAAATATTTTTCCTTTGTAAACGAGAATTCTTTTATTCATAGCTTGTAAATGGATGACTTTTGGCTCCAGAACTGACGTAGTAAGCACTAATTTATTTTATTCGACTTCAAATAATGTAGCTCAGTATTTTTCGAAGAAGCAATACTCGTGCTATGCGATACTTTACGAACATCTAATTCAGAAACGAGCGTTTCTAGGTCTCATTCAAAATATCTCGTGTGCCAACGTAATAAAATATCCACTATTCTCTACGACCACAAAAAACCAGTCCTAGTTTCAGTTTTGGGTTAATTCACGTTAATAAGAGAACAATTGAAATCAGTATCAGTGACCAAGGCGAGGTGTCAGTTGTCCTGCGATAACCTTGAGGTCTGTGGTCAGTACCGCAAAATACTCTGCCGACACTATATCTCATTGTTTACTACTTGTCCTGTCTTAGAGCACTATTATTAATAGCTTCGCATCTAGAGAAGCTGATTTAATCTTAGCGAGATTGAAAGCATGTAGAATGTGATTCATTGTTAAATCCCTCGGCTGTCATGCGGTAAATCAATATAGAATGTGTAAACAGCAATATCAAATTAAGTAACACTACGCAAAAAAATAATCTTGGTGCCATATTTTTTAGGGTGAATATTACGGTTTACGTTAGTGGACTTAATGTACGCACTCAACACATTCTGCTGATGAATGCATTGAATAGTACAGGGGTCGTGGATAGTTAAAATTTATGTGATAACATTAAAAACTTGTATTTTTTATTTTAAGTTGTTGAAAAGCTGGGACCTCTACATCTAATATCTCCCTCTCTAGAAGGTTCCCAAGTACGATCCGGAACAAAAAAATATCGCAATGACAAAGAGAACAAGTGCCTTTCGGCTTCGTTTTATAGGCGCTGCGTAAACGTGTGTCTTGTGTCGGATACAAGCTACCAATAAATATTTGATTTCTATATAACCAGTACGAAATCAGCCACTCGCAGCGCAGACGTAAACATTTGTTTGTGTCCAGTTGCTTCCACTTGACACATACTCTTTGCTGATCAAAAATTGTTCGGTATCGGTAACTGGAAACTAAAAGTCTTCATGAAGACACAATCTACATTAACAAATTTCCTTACAATTGTACTGATTCGGTGTCCGTATCCGGTGTGCGACACAAGCCACGCACACCGAGCAGGCGTTCTTGTCTTAACTAACGGAAACTAAGCAACGTATTGTACCAGTGACCAGAAGTAGCAACCGGCGACTGTGTCCGATCGCCGCTACAGGACACAGCAACTACAGTTTCCTGTGATGGTGTGCCGTGTCGGTAACAAAAAGTGTCTACGTTCGCGCAGCCCCTAAGGGTATTTTTACGCCCATTAGTTAGAAGTTATTTTGATGGGCAAAAACTGCTGCTTTTCAGCCTTATTCTAAATATACTTTTAGACTTAACCTGGTCTGAAGCCTGAACATAACCAGAACGCTGCTTATGGCTGGTGTTTTCGGATAGCCGGTGTTGTATTTATCTTACTATCCAATGATCGTCGATCTTCTGCCACTTTTGTAAGTGTGCCAGTGATCTTGCCCTGAATGAAAACGCGTGAATCTATCATTAGCTGTTGCAGGTTCATACATGCGTTTGAGTTTAATGAAAAACGTGAGGACGTTCCTTGTGATGTTGCTAGAATGAAGGTCTTATTGCATATTTCCGAGACTTTTGTAAATCACGATTATAGTGTTAGAGGCGACAGCATTTATCTCTTGTCATATACCAAACAATAAATGTGGTCATCTATCATTTGATCAATCCCTTTGCCAAACGGGGCCAGAAGGTATAACTTCTTCTTCTTGGTCGTGTCGATGATTCCCATAATTATCTAACTAACTTAGCTTCGACCAAAACTCAGCCATATCGACGGCGTTAGTAGTAGCTTCGAACAGATCCCTAAAAATGTAGGTTGCAAAAAGAGCAGGTCACAAGGTGGGCCATAGGTTGGGATCAAGCTATGGAGCTTGATCCCAAACTATGGCCCACATGGTATTCCAGTAAAACACAGAGTGCGACTATGGAGTCGCACTCTGTGTTTCACTGGAATACCCCAACCGGACCAAGTTGCAACTGCAATGCACCGGCCCACCTGGCTTCGCTTTCGGTTTAGGGTCTTCCAGGTTAGCCATGGCAGATAGTGGCCCGCTGGGAGCTCTTTTGCAGGCTCAACATAGTAAATCGGATTGGGTGTTAAAAAAAAAACGTTTTTTGCTCGCTAAAAGAGTCTCCTCCACGAGTGAAGATACAAGATTTTCCTCCTAACTGACTAGCATCATTATCATTACATCAGAGCTTTTGAAGTTTAGTAAGCTTTTGCCGACATGAAATAAGAGAGAGAGAAAGACGGGATCGAACTTATAGTTATACGGTTTAATTCAGTTTGGATGTAGTCTGATCTGATGGTAAAATATGAAGGTGCTTGCGTGACTAATTAAGTCATTAATTTAATCTTAACGCATCTTAATTAGCGCGTTTCGCTTTAGGAAGTGCCTTATTTCCTGTGATTATAAGTGATAGTTTTGATTCGATACGTTTCGGTGATTTTCTTAATCACCTTTATGATATTAATATTCAATAATGTAGCTACTTCTTTTATGTATAGTGTTCGACATTTTAACTGTAATTACTAGCTGCTGCCCGCGACTTCGTACGCGTGGAAATTTTTTATGGGTTTTAGTGGTATGAAAAATGGATGTTGGCCGATTCTCAGACCTACCCGATATGCACACACATACTAAATCGGTTCAGCCGTTTCGGAGGAGTATGGTAACTAACACTGTGACACGAGAATTTTATATACAGGGTGTAACGGAAAGGGTATAAAGGGTGTAAAACACCTCTTAACGAAGCCGAAAGGCACTGGTTCTCCCTGTCATTGCGATCTTTTTTTTGTTCTACACCATACCTGGGAACCTTCTAGTTACGGAGATATTAGGGGTCAAAGTTCCAACTTTTTGACAAGTATTTTTTTAAATACAAGTTTTTAATGTAAGATTTTTACTTTAAACACCTCCATGACCCCCGTACTATTCAATCCGTCCATCAGCACAATGTTTTGAGTGCGTTACATTGAGTTCTACCACAAAACATGATTTTATACCCCCCAAAAAAATGTCGTTTCCCAGCAATAATTTTTGCGTAGTTACTTAGTTTCATGTACAGAATGCTTGGTTGACGGCTTTGTGATGAGGTGATTTACACCGTGTATACATACAAGGGTGTGCTACAGACGATCACACACATCCACATACACATAATTTTTCTCCTACTTGATCTATGTTGTGCCCGACAGGGTCCATAATTGTGATTAATCCCTTCGTGCGCGAGTCCATTCGCATTTGGCCGGTCTTTTTATCCCATGAAGCATGGGCACAAACCCAGTCTCTGAGCTGCACCTGAGAAATTCTTGATGGAGAAACCCAAAAACACTTTGCCCAACTTGGGAATGGCACTAGATCTAAACTTCGAAATGCCTATAGTTGACGCTTCCCGTGACCGTGCCTGACCAACTATACATATGTATACATAATGGCACGCGACCAACAATTAAGAATTAATAATGTAGCTCTACTTGTATAGGAGTGCCAGTACAACCAACGCCCTCTATTGACACAAACCCACAACGTGACAAGCTTAACGCAGCTGTTTCATAGGATCAGAACTAAAATACAATCGTATTATTTTCTGTGTTCTTTTTAAGACTATTTGATATATGAATGTTTTTGATAACGAAAACGGTTTTGTTTGAGATTATAGTATATGTTATAAATATTCAACAATGCGCGTACGAACATTCGTGCGCCTTGTAATAAAATGGTAGCAACGTTTTTCAAACACACAAATGCTTGTTGCTCTTGAATTTTGGTCAGGCGTTAGTTTAATTGCAAGTTCCTATTAGTCGGGCCTATTTTTTTAATGGACTGCTTCGTTGGTCTAGTGATCGTGGTAGCGGCGACTGCTGGGCACGAGGTCTTGGGTTCAATTCCTGGGTCATGCAGTGTTATTAAGTTTTTCTATCAGGAATTTCATAATTAGTAAATTATATACTAGCTGTCCCGCGCAACTTCGTCTGCGTCACATTTTCCTCGTTTTCGCAACATTTTTCATTGCTGCTCCGCTCCTATTGGTCGTAGCGTGACGATATATAGCCTATGTTACTTCTAATACCTCCAAGAATATGTGAACAAAGTTTCGTGATGATCGGTTGAGTAGTTTTCGCGAGAAAGCGTAACAAACAAACTTACATTCACATTTATATTCCTAGGGATTAGTACCGTAGTAGTACCGTTGTAGTAGACACGGAGCCTGGATTGATTTGGAGTAACATAGGCTATATATCGTCATGCTACGACCAACAGGAGCGGAGCAGTAATGAAAAATGTTGCGAAAACGGGGAAAATGTGACGCAGACGAAGTTGCGCGGGACAGCTAGTTGTTTATATGATGACAAAGATGTACTTAAAGTTTTTATTTTTAATCTTTCAGTTATGTTGATGACGAAATACTTTACTGTTAAGAAAGTCGATTTCTAGGACCTGCACGCTTGGGACAGTGACTGTCCTATTGTCTGTAGGGAATTCCAGAAAATTATCACTAACAAAAGTTCAATAATTTTCAGACCCTGGATTTCATGGCACTATTTTCTATGGTTCTTTGGTTCGCACTTTTCACTAATCTGCTATTAAAATGTAATGATAGGTTGGTATAATATAAGGTAATTTTTTGCCTATTCAATAGGCTAGAGGATAATCGAAGGAGTTTGTAAATAAATAGGGAATGTTGTCTCTACAAAACAAGGAAAATTGTGCTGGCATTTTCCTAAACAATATGTAGTCTGTTTGTCTCTACTGTTGTAATTACTATCTGAACATTTCTAAACAATTATAAAATTCAAGTGTTTTAACCTCTAAGTAACTAAGTTAATCGTAATTTAAGAACTTTTTATAATCCACTTTACTTACTTTAAATACATTACTGTTCAAATTATGATTATCATATTAGCTGATGCAACTTCGTCTGCTCCGCTCCTATTGGTTGTAGCGTGATTTTTTATAGCCTTCCTCGATAAATGGGCTATCCAAAACTAAAATATTTTTTCAATTTGAATCAGTAGTTTCTGTGATTAGCTCGTTCAACCAAACAAACAAACTCTCCAGCTTTAAAATATTCTAGTATAGATACGTTCCTTAAAACACCAGTAGGCATTTATCATATTATAAGTTTTGCTGCATACCTTTAAATTATCTCATACTGACCGCAGGCTAAAGTTCAGTGCTTCCACGAAATTCCAAAAGTACTTACTAATCGCCCTCTTCTTTCCCTCACAACTAAACGGAACTTCACGACTTGCCAGAGAGGGCTAGCAGACAAATTCCACCGCGAACGCGTCATCCTTTGACGCCTCGACTCCGTATTATCAAAGCGGCGTCAGCGGGTTCATTGATGGAGCGCAACATGAAGCACTTTCAGCGCTACATTTCAAGCGTTGTAACATCGAACATCTGTTTTACTTTCTGTCTAGTTCTAAAACGGAGTTAGTTTACATTGCCCTAACATACGCAACTAACACGACCGAAATACTAATTCGTGACCTCATCTTTCTCAGCGCTTCCACTAACACGGACGATTAAAGAATCACAAATATTTATGTGAACAATATGCTAGGCTGTGAGCGATTTTTGCGGTCTGCGCTTGCGGAGGTGAATCAGTACTGCATTAGTCCATAAGAGAGTCGCCCGCGCCTCTTTGCTCGCACGAGGGCAAAGGAGATATATTTAAATTTAGAATCCCTTCCTCCGCCCTTGAGGCGAAAACTTTTTTTTTTACGTTTTATGGCGTTTCGTGCAAATTCGCCGCGACCAGTTCTTGTGAACCGTTTGTGATGCCAAAAAGTTTGTAATTTAAAATATTGAAAATGTCTCAGTCATCGCATCATTATAAAGTGAACGATGATATTTACGGGAAAATATTGAAAAAGCCTTCGCCTAAGAAAACACAATACGACGAGGTTTACGAAACTGTTGGTGGATTGGGTATAATAGCTATATTTTTTCTCGTTCGATATTTCATGTATTTACTTCTTTAATATCTCATGTATCATTCTCATTATACAGTGGACGATGATCTTTACGCGAAAATATTGAAAAAGAAATCGTTGCCAAAGAAAGTACAGTACGACGAGGTTTATGAAACTGTTGGTGGATTGGGTATATAGATATTTTATTTCTTACTAGATATTTTAAATGCCTACTTTATCCTTTTCTTAGTTATATTGACTTTGATTTACGTAATGATATTGACGTAACCGTTTCAAGTGATATCATAGCGTTTTAATTGAAAATATCTCATTCTTTTTATACAGTGAGTGATTACGATGATATTTACTCGAAAATATTGAAAAAGAATCCTTCGCCAAAGAAAATACGACACGAAAAGCCTAATGAAGCTGTTGAGGGATTGGGTATATTTAATTTATTATTTTAAATATTTATTTGATTCATAACCTGTTCTTAGTTATATTGACTTTGAATCACTCATATTTGTTATTGATAGAACCGTTTGAAGTACTAAAATTAAAGTTATAATTAAAAATGTTGAAAATATCTTATTATTTTATACAGTGAGTGATGATGATGATATTTACTCGAAAATATTGAAAAAGAATCCTTCGCCAAAGAAAATACGAAATGAAAAGGTTCATGAAGCTGATGATGGAATGGGTATACAGATATTTTATTTATTATTTTAAATATTAACTTCATTATTATCTTAGTTATTAACTTTGAATCACTTATATTGATTTTTGAAATAAATAACTGTTTGAAGTGATACCAAAAAGTTGGAATTCAAAATATTGAAAATATTTTATTCTTATTAAACAGTGAACGATGATATTTACGAGGAATTAATGAAAAAGGAACCTTTGCCAAAGAAGAAACCTAACGGAAAGGCATTTCAAGCTGTTGGTGGATGGGGTATAAATATATTTAATTTTTTATTCGATATTTTATGTATTACCTTGTAAATAACCCGTTCTTAGTTATATGTACTAGCTTTGAGTCACTTATACTTGTTATTGACTTAACCTAGCATTAAGGTTACTGATGTTTGAATACAACCTGTTTTTTTTTTATACCCCATAACTCTAGGGTTATATTCTGTAGGTAAAAATAATCCTAAAACTCCGAGAATAGGTGGTCCAAAAATGCATAGTTTCGGAGATATCATCAATCATAATTTACTTAGGTCAAAAATTATCACCAGTATGACGAATCTTTACTTTTGCGAGGTTGCCAAACTTCGCAGTAGTGTAGTAAAATAGTAGTAGTTTCATTGATAAATACGAGTAATTTTCTTTATTTAAACCAATAATTCATATTTAAAGCTAAGAAAATGCGAAAAAAAAAAGTATGATTGAAACATAATTCATATGCCAGTTGATTCTTTGATATGGTCTCAATCATATAGAGTTATGGGATATGAAAAAAAATAGGTTGTATAATAAACTACAATAGGATGCTTTGTACTGTTGAAGACACCCATATTTTTTATCAAGCAAGTCGCCTATAATTATCACAGAGGTTTCTTGTATCAATACCTTATGAAATATCCCTTATCTAATGGTAGTAGGCTATTTGCGCAACTTTGCTGATAAGAAGTTACGCCATTATGGTCGTTAGGAGTTTTTAATGGAGAGTATGCTTATTTGAAGGCTTAAGGAGGCATTGAACTCCGAAAAGCAAACTAGTTCCTCACAAACAGGCTTGAGGTAGGTACTGTATTGGTTGGGTGCGCAGGCGCTGCGAAATGTATCAATTTTTTAATTATGCAAAAACTTTTGGTCCAGGTTGAGGTTTTGGGTATTTTTTTAACTGGGTTAAAAATGTAGTACAAATGTATATTATTGATACATAATTCGCATATAAATGTGTAAATCGTAAACGAGTATGTTTATGATATGAAGAGTTTATGTAATACTTGATACTAATTAAATGTTTTGCTTATTACTAACTACAAAATTAACTATGATAATGAAGTCAGTATAATGTCACTGATAAATAGACTCGCCCTTTATTATTTAGGACTTAAACATAACTGGTGAAATGTGGGTGTACTATTAGGTACCTACAACTCTGCCCAACCCCTCAGGGATAACAGGCGTGATATGATGTTATGTAGTGCCTATAAGCATGTTTTAATTGGCCTGTTATAAGGAAACCATATAAAATGATAATGAAATGTAAAAGTATTTATAGCATATTTATGTGGGGCATCCCATGTAAATAACCGTAAACTCGACGAATAGGTATTATGAGATATTTCCGCATAACGATTTAAATGAGCATAATAGATTTAATGCTTGACACTTTTTCCAACATAATGAATGAAATAAGAAAATTATAAAGAGGTAGATTTGATTGTTTGTTTGTTACGATTTTACTCAAAAACTGCTCGACCGGTGTTGGCAAGGCCGTCTTAAACTAGGCGGGGGCCCTTGGGCACACAAGAATTTGGGGCCCTTTTGGAAAGTAAAAAAAGCGAATTATAGTACATAACATTTTTTTACTAAGTCCATTTATTATATAGGTAATCAAATACAGTATGATATAATATCTCATTAATGATATTAGAATGCTGCTGGTTTTTTGGTTATGATTACAATAACGTTTTCTTTCGCGATTTCTGTTGAGCAAAATCTTCTATTATATCCTTAAAGTCAATTTTTCAAGGATATTACTTTCTATGCACATAATTGACAAATTACTCAGTCGTTCTTGTAACATTGTTGTTCGAAATTCATTTTTTATTCTCATAACCTGCGAAAATGACCGCTCTCCACTACAATTGGTAACCATTAGGCAAAGGAAAATTCTTGTTGAATGTGCCCGACAAAAATGTTTTGAGAATAAATGTGTGAGAGAAATTGTCGGTCCTTCGGGGCCCCCTGAGAATGGGGGCCCTGGGCACGGGCCCCGTGTGCCCTTATGGTAAAGACGGTATTGGGTGTTGGTGAAGTGCTAGTAATGAAATATATATTTAAATGGGGGCGCCACATTACCCAGTTGTTTGCCATTGGTTCTTATTCCAAAACCCCTGGATTGGACGTAATCATAAGCCCTCCTGCTGATCCCAAAGTCTCTCTTCACTAAGCTGACTTAGTCTTTTATTTTTTATTCTTATATTTTAAGGAGGCTTTATCCTCAAAAGCAAATCAACCTCATCATAAAATAACCAATTTTAAACTGAACTGAACACATAATATATAAATTATAATTCTCTAAACAAATTAGCTAGGAGAATTGCTATCTCCGGTGAAGTTTGCGCTAAACTATGTACAAAAAATGTCTCAGCTGTGTTCCACCATAGTGAGAGACTGGTGTCTGATGTAGTTTTTTTTAAGGAAAACCTGTGTTCCAGGTCTCCAGGCAATGTAATATATCCCTTGGCACTGCGACTTGCAAGTTCAAGGCTGTATTGAACAGCTAAAGATCGAAAGTTATCATCATCAATGGCACTTGGCATCGGTTCGAACCACTGCTGATTGTATTGCATCCTGTCTTTTTGGTTCCACGCTTCCTTGATCTGTGCAAATCTCATCAAGGCGGTAGACCTTGATGAGACCTCTTTTATAGCTTGTTCACTCATCTTGTTTAATGAGTGGGCAACTGCTACCTCTTGGTAATGCCTATTCCCAGTAGTGGGTGAATTCAGGCTGTAGATGATGATGCTGAGCAGTCGTTCTACCCAAATACAATCTGTGAAAAAAAAAAAAAACAAATACCAATTTAAGTTGGTCAAACACAAAAAGTTTTTTTTTGCGGTCATAAACATGTTTTTTTTTGTTTTATCTTGTGTATAATCGGTTATCAAGTTTGTCGAGTTTCGCTAGCTAAGTTAGTTTCACCCTGTATACAATTACGTTGAATTTATTGCACTGCACCGTTTGGTGCCATAATATTAATTCCGTTCAATTAGAAGGATCCCGTTCTGCTCCAACTAACATGATGTCATTTGACAAATGCGGCTCGCTTTTATTTAGTTAATAGTTATAAGTACTTGTTATTAATTAATTGGTATTTAATACTGGACAATAATATTGATCGAGTTATGACGTTTATTTGAAATTTGTTGAAAACAACAACAGCCTACCTACTTGTACTGTTCCATAAATATGGGGTTTCCCTTGTCCTATCCTTCGGAAGGTGTCATTACTTGTGTCGAAGAAAAGACTGATTCGGAGTTTCGAATCAATAATGTAGATATTTAAATTGTGTGATGAATGATGTGAAATAAATGGAACAGATTGCATAGCGTAGCTTTAGCAATAATTGCTCGTCGTCTACTCCCATCGATTACCATACCATACTAGTAGCAAATGACTCTTCACATGACTTCCAGTTTTCTCGATCCAAGGCCAATGTCAGTCGCTGCCAGCAATGTTCATGCTCGTGAAAAATATGCTCAACTAAATTGCTCAAGGCTTGTTGCCTAGTATCTTTAATATTTTGACCAACGTTTTACCTATTGCAATTCTTTGGAAGTTTTCGGAGCAAAAGCTACCGGCCTTGATAAAGTTGTAACAAAATAACTTGACATATTCGCGATAACGTGAGATGAACTTGTGTTAATTAAAAGGTCACACACTGTCATCATTAACTATATTACAGTGACTCATTGATATGATATTGCTTATAATTACCTGGTACTAACTAATGATTATGCGGATAAATATATTACAAATTAGCTAGCGGCTTGACCCACGTGGAGGTTGAATTTTATCTCGTGGGACCATTCTACAGGGATAAAAGTATCCTATGTCCTAACCCAAATCATGGTTTACATGCATGCCGTAAATAGGCCCAATGAACCTTTGCTGTCAATTTTTGGAATTGACGCTCAATTTTCGTCTTTCGAATGCCGTACCACCAAGCTTATGTACCTATTTACAGTTATCGTTCCAATCAGTTTGTATTCATGAATGTGATTGTGAACGGATCTTAAACGGTACATTGTTTTAATTACACACAACAATCGGTCTGATCGTCTCAACAAGTTCCAATATCTTTAGTTTCTACGCGTTTCCCGTCATTCGTTTCTTCTTAGTCACGTCGCATTGCAAAATTGGTTTGTCCTAACTCCGTCTTTTGACGGTATTAATCACCGTCGTCATTCAGAACATTCACATAACAAGCATTTGTGAACCTGTCACGATTTTATTAAACGTTTGTACTAAAGTTACCATTACTCTTGATTCCAGATGCGCTGCTCGCCGACCTTCAAAACTCTATCAACCCTGGCGCCAGGGTAGGCAGTCCAGGAGGAAGGAGTTCCCCTGGTGGAAGGACAGCATCTCCTGGCAGAACCAGCTCACCGCTTGGAAGAGGAAACTCGCCCGGTCGACTCAGTTCTCCGGGTGGAAGTTTGAACTCACCGTCATCTACGGGATATGGCTCGATAAATGGATCTAGGAATATATCTTCAGATTATACTAAACCCGCTTCGGTAAGTGACAGTGTAATCCTAAAAGATTTAGTAAAGTCAGTGAGGCCATTATCATGAGATAATGCAGATAGTAAATTTGGGAGACCGGTCTTAGAAGGGACGGTTTCGTTACAAAGAGCTGAGATATCTTATTAGAACTAAGCCTGCTATTCTTAACACACACACAATAAACTAGTAGATTAAAGTTGGTTAACAACATTACCTCTTCTCAATAGAATAATATCGGTCTCAACAGCAGATAACCCAATAAGTAAATGCACCGTTTAAGCATTAGGACGGCCATGCCCAACTGACCCAAATTATCATCTTTTACGAGATAGCCCATCGTTTAATTGATCATCCTACAATATAGCGATATAATTCTTTATGTAGTTACTTACATAAACATTATGTACGGTAGAGGAAGATAGCATTATGACTTTGCAATAGGGGGGCGAGACGCTATTTATCTTCATCGGCCTATAATGTTCCCACTGCTGGGACATAGGCCTCCTCTCTATTAGAGGGTGTTGGCTGCAATCCACCAAGCGGGCCCAGTGCGGGTTGGTAGATGTCACATGTCTTCGAGTTTTTAGTTCTAGAACATGCCGGTTTCCTCACGATGTTTTCCTTCACCGTTTTTGAGGGCAGCGGTGATTAAATAAATTAAACAAAGTAATGCGCCTGCCTGGGTTCGAACCCACGGCTTACTGCTCGTAAGTCGAGGCTGCCACCACTGGGCCACCGCTGCTCTCACTGGGCCACCGCTAGTCTCACTGGGCCACCGCTGCTCTCTATATGATGAGAAAAATAATTTAATATCTCATGAAAAGCATCTCTTGAAAAGCCAATATTCCATTGGCCAGCATTTTTGGCCAATGAAATATTAGCTTCACAGTCTTGCAAATTGGATTGTGTGAGAAATGATATGAAAGAAAAAAGAGTAAACAAAAGCTTGACGGATGACAGAGAAAAATGGAAGACAAAACGTGTTGTGCCGACCCCACGTGTCATGGGGCAAGGGCAGGAAGATCTCTTGCAAATTGAATCAATAAACTCAGCCTTGGGCATTGGTTGTTCCCCAAGTTGCTTTTACCGTTTATATGTTTTAAGTCTGAGTCTACCTCATTAGGTTATATTTCTGTCTTTTATTTCAACAACATTTTCTCAAGGCTTCGTTGAGCTGAATCTCTAGAAATCCCCATTAAAATATTATTACTAATTTACTTGACAAATATTAGTTTATTATATTCCAATAGATACATATAAATTCATAGAATTTAGTCATCAAAGAGATCCCTAATGACTTGTTGACGAGTGGATGAGTATTCTTGGATTTACGAGTAATAATAAATAAGGTTCAAACTCAAAGTTTACTCAATGTTTGTGTAGTAATCTAATGGTTTCTAGGAATTTACAGTTATAAGAGATCCAATGCATTGAAACTAAGATGAATGAGAAAAGTTTTGTCCTATTTAAACTTTTTATCTATTTCTATTCGCTTTGTTAGTGTGTCATTAAAACACACAACTTGCAGTATTATCATCATCATCTTTCTGTCCTTGATACATGTTACATAAATTGGATGCAATACGGTTTTTTTTTTCAATTCCGGGGCGTTAACCGCCACACTAACAGTTACTGCTTTTGCCAGCATAATTTGTGAAGCTGGTGGTGGATGGTGGTATTTCACCAGATTTGTTTGATTTACAACCAGTCATGATTTTTTTGGCTGCGCAACTATTGTTGTGTTATCAAAGTACCCCTGTGTTACTATGTCAATCTATCTCTTTTCTGTCATCAAATTAACGACTCACTTTGCACTGTTTTCCGTGCTTTGACTAGAGTCTACTGACTGTTGATTTTCTTACTAATGCCTGTGACATTATAAATGTGAGAAGAGTTTTTTTGTTTCTTGTCTCTTGACTCCCTTGTCTCTTCGGTGTCAAATACAGAGTATTCTATCTGCCACCATTAACTTGATGTCATTAAGTTGCAGATTTCTTTGCCTGTGTTTCCTGCTTTGACTGGGGTCTTTTAGACTGATGATTTCTTTGCTAGTGTCAGCAATTCAGCATCCTATTCTTATTCTTTATTGCACACACAATTAAAAGTATACACACTTATTGCAATATATAGCTTATGTACAACGACGAGCTTAACCCAAAATGGGTTCAAATTGGGTTGGTTTTGGGTTTTGTAGCGTCATTATCAATTTGAGGAGAAATCTCGATTTCTAATCATTAACTTACTGGCCCAGGACAGTACCTCTTTTCTTAATCATTAAATCCAGCCGCAATCGGTTATTCAAACTTATTTACTTCATCTATGTTATCAAGAATAGCTTTTATAATATTATGCATAATTGTAATATCTAGTTTGACCTACAAACAGTGGCCTACTGCACTAAAGTCAAGTACAACTACTCCTCATTCAAGTCACGAGACATTCCTTGTTTCTATATTGTTATGTTGATTATTTTGCGATAACAGATACACTGTTTTCCTTAGATGTGGTATTTTATTCGTAACTGCCTTTATCTTCTTATATTGGACCTGATTCAGTTGTCTGATTGTCTACTTCTCTAAACAATAATCGTAGTTTAGCCAGAAAGGTTTTGTTCAGCAGACAATCAAAGGATCAATCATTATGTACATCAAAAATCCCAACTTGTATAGTCTCAAAATCATACGTCGTACTAGAAGGGTAAACGATTGTTTTATGCACATTTATCTTATTGGTTATCTAATCATAACTCTATTTGTCTTCCTCTCAGTAGTCATTAAACTGCTTTTCTAGGCATATCATCTTTTACACAGTTCATGCATCGGTTCTTTGGGTCTTCCCCTACACTCATAGCCATTCACTGCTCAAAACTTTCTTGACGACATTTTCCTCATTCCTCCGCAAAATACACACAAATCCCAACTTGTACATCAATAAAACCATTGTATACGTTTGGGATTTTTTAAGGAATATGCGATTTTCACCTTTGCGTGACGGTTGACACAGGAAAATGTATGAAAAAAACGCGTTGTGCCGACCCCAAGTAACTTGGTACAAGGACAGGAAGTTGATGTTGATGTGATTTTCCCCTTTCACTCCGTATCAGCCGTTTGTCATTGTAGGTTTGTGTTGTACTCCATACATAGTTTAAACGAATATTTTTTGGTTTTCAATATTATTGATTGTTTTCACAATATTTATGCAATGTTGTCTGAAAAACTCTTCTGTGAATCAAAACTATGGTCAATTGCAATCTTTGCTGTTCTAAATTAACCAGATTAAGATAAGTTCATGATTTGAAATATTTCGGTTTTTTTTTTTAAATATTCTTACAAAGCAATGGTATATTTTTAATTTTTCTAAGCAACTCTCAGTTAGTTCTTTGAACATTATTATGAAGAAGATGTTGTTATGACACAGATGACCTTACTAGATGACTGCGTTGCGGTTAGTATTAAAAACGGTTAAATCATGACTCACGATAATAATATGGAGTCTAAGCAAGGTTTAGTTTAATTCTTTAGTGCTTTATTTATGTACACAATGTCTGTGTTAATACAGAGAAAATCTGTGTTAATACAGAGAAAAAGAAAGGAACAGAAAATAGGTACAAAGGTGATGCTTATTTTTAAAGAAATCTCTTCAAGCATACCTGCGAAAAAAAAAGGAGATACAGACATAGTGTGTAAAAGAAAAAGAGAGAATTGAATACATAAAGTAAATAACTATTTAAAAAGCAAGCATAATAGGTAACGTTATTTTTCCGTTACTTTATTAGGTATCATTGTAACCTGCATCGGGGGATGTTTATCAGGAAATGAAAACGTTGAGAAATAGATTTAAAACTAAGTTGAAGTGGTGTCAGAACAATGAAACCCAGATAAAAATGGATATCATTGCAACCCTTCACGAAGAAAAGAAATTTAGTTCTTTTTGGAAGCAAACCAATTCTTTGAATCCTCGGCCGAGCCTGCCATCGAACGTTGATGGCTTGTCACATAACAGTGATATAGCCAACATGTTCATGAACCACTTTAAAGTCGCTCCGCATATAACAAATGCATCGATGCCAGCCATTCAGGCCCCGTGTGAAGGTCATCCTCACGTTAGGTTCACCGTGAAAGATGTAAAAGACGCGTTAAGAAGTTTGAAGCGAGGCAGGTCACCAGGGCACGATGGTTTGAGTGTTGAGCATCTAAGGTCCGCAGGTGTACATTTACCTAGGTTAATCGCTATGTTATTTAATTTTTGTGTGGGTCATTCTTACCTGCCTGACGATCTTGTAAAAACTGTGATAGTTCCCATAGTTAAAAATAAGACAGGTAATTCGTCCGACAAAAACAATTATAGGCCTATTTCACTGGGTACAGTCATTGGCAAGGTGCTGGACAGCCTGCTTGAGAGACAGTTGAAGATGCATATCAAACTCAATGACGCGCAGTTTGGTTTTAGAACCGGTTTGTCGACGGAAAGTGCAATCCTGTGTCTCAAGCAGACTGTGCAGTACTATACGGACAGGAAGACACCTGTGTATGGGTGTTTTCTGGACCTGTCAAAGGCGTTTGACCTGGTGAATTATGACATTCTGTGGCAAAAAATGTCGGATGATACAGACCTTCCACCTGAGGTTATACATATATTTAAATATTGGTATGAAAGTCAGAGAAACTGTGTTAAATGGTCAGATGCACAATCAGTGCAATATGGGCTGGAGTGTGGAGTGAGGCAGGGGGGTTTGACTTCACCCAGTCTTTTTAACTTGTACATAGACCGGCTGGTTGGTGAGCTCAGTAGCACTATGGTTGGTTGTTCTGTGGATGGAAGAATGATTAACAACATTAGCTATGCTGATGACATGGTGCTGCTCAGCCCATCAATCTGTGGACTAAGGAAGTTGGTGGCCATTTGTGAGAGGTATGCGGAGGCTCATGGCTTGAGTTATAATGCCACTAAAAGTGAGGTGGTGGTTTTTAAAGTTCGTAATAATACACCCACGAATACACCACCGGTGACGTTACAAGGAACACCATTAAAGGTCGTCACTCAATTTAAATACCTCGGTCATGTGGTCACGGATTCTCTCATGGATGACCAGGATATAGATAGGGAGCGCAGAGCGTTGGCAGTCCGATGCAATATGCTTGCCCGCAGGTTTGCGCGGTGCACTGACGAGGTAAAACTGACGCTCTTCAGAGCCTACTGCCAGTCGTTTTACTCGTGCAGCTTGTGGGTTAAGTATACGCAGAAGGCTTACAACGCTCTGCGCGTGCAGTATAATAATGCACTGAGGATATTGTTGGGGCTGCCTCGGTTTTGCAGTGCATCGGGCATGTTCGCGGAAGCGCGAATAGATGACTTTCATGCCATCATACGCAAACGGTGTGCATCGTTGTTGCGGCGATTCAGGGGTAGCCCTAACAGTATTTTAGCTACACTGGCGGACAAGGTTGACGGACCTTTTATTAGACTCTGGGCTGGCAGACATGTGCGTGCACATGTGCATGTAGCCAATTAGTGAGTTCATGTGATTTGTTATTTACTAATGTAGGATAAGTTCATACTAACACTATATGGATCCATGGTCTGAAATAAAAAGTTTGATTTGATTTGATTTGATTTGTAACTGGTAACTAAAAGGGAAATTAGATATTAATTTATGCTAATATATTTTTTTTCCCCAGTATGTTTATAAAACAGAGTTACTATTTCTGTTTTCGTAACTTGTTAGGTATAACTAACCTAAAATGACATTTAATTCCATTGTATTTACGCTTACAGATCATCGTGATATTGTCCTCTATTAATTCCCAATTTATGATTGTTTGAAACTTTTCTCCTTTTATTGGCGTTCAGCGCCATCTAGATGCAAACAACGCAAGACCATCAGTACTCTGTATTTGAAATGGTTCCAAGAAGTATTGCGTCGAGTGTAGATGTCGCCAGCAGTACTTCCTATGTTTAGAAACTTTTTGTTTTCATGCGACGCTAGTTTTTAACGTCATCAATCCGGTTTAGTTGTACTAAAGATATTTTCTTATTATTTTAGTAAACTAAATCTTTATCAATCAGTATCTAGTACCGTACCAAATTAGGTAGCAGAGCTCGGTCAAATGAAGATAGATATGAAATACAGGATATACTTAAAGAGTGAGGGCTTACAGATGTTATGGAGGTTGCTTAGGACAGCTTTTCGTGACATCTACCAGTTTATTTACTGATGATGTTGAACCATATACAGGGTGGAAGTGAAACCCCCATAGAAATTTTTCGTCTCTTATTAAAAAATAAAAACCGGCCAAGTGCGAGTCGGACTCGAGCACCGATGGTTCCGTAAAAACCTGTAGGCAATTCGATTTTGAAAATTATTAAAAATATTTTTATTATGTATGATGTACCTAACTAAAAATTTACGGTTTTCGCAATTTTTCCTTTATCTGTGCTATAAGATGTTGCTTCGTACCAAATTTCAAGATTCTGAGTTCACGGGAATTGCCCTGTAGGTTTTGATTCACTTGCGAGTGTCGAAAATTTGCGGAAATTGGCGACATAAACGGCTGTAAATTTTGATTGCGTAGGCTTAGAAGTTTTTTTAATAATTTTTTCACAGCTCCAAGGGATTGTACTCAGGTCGAGTATTTGATATAAATTCCAGCTTGATACCTCCACGCGTTCCTGAGAAAAAGGGTCTTGACAGACAGACAGACGTACGGACGGACAACAAAGTGGTCCTATAAGGGTTCCGGTTTTTCCTCTCGAGGTAAATACCGTAAAAAAACAGATATTTCCTACAAAACTACACTACCGACACGGTCAAAATGTATAGAACTTTTTTTTTTTGCCTTTAGAATGTTTAACTGAATACTTAGCAAACGTTTTAGCGTCGATGTCCTTTTCACCCCGCATGTATAGAGTCAATTGTCTGCACAAGACTCTCATTCAGTTCGTTGCGCTTGATGGTTCCTGGCTGACACAGCCAGCCTGGGTCTCTACAGAAGGACGGAAGCTGGAGCAACATCTAACCAAATAATAAACCAACATAATATTTTAAATATGTACTATCAAAAGTTCTCTGTATTCGTATCAAGATTCATAAATAACATCCGTCAAGTCTGTCTTCCATTTATTTTACGATGCTAACACGAGTCTCGTGTTTTCCTCGATGTTAATTTTCCGTGCAGCATTCAGACACTAGCCAATCATAATGTAACGTTCAGTATAATTTAAATAGTCCACATTTACGAGCAATATTTGGAACCTTTATAATGAACTATATCAATGAAAAGTCGCATGCTTTGGCATTGGTGATGGCGGTGTTATTTTCTATGTATTTTTTCCATTTCCATACAACTTTAATATTTCTAGTTGATTAGTTATTATAACGATTTCGAGCATAGCGGCTTAACTTTCGGATTAATAATATTTTCTAAAATCAAAATATTTTATTATACATAGGCCTACATGGGCACTTATAAAACGTCGACAGAAGGTGCTCGGTTCGGGTTGGTCGTTTCCTATGGAGAAGAACCGGCAAGAAATCTTATGGTTACGCTTTTAAAATCATTTGGTTTTACAACATTTGAATGTTACAGCGTTAGTACTTAGTATGGTAGGACAGCGTAGGCCCGACAATAAGTCGTTGCTTACTACAAATGGTAGAACAAGATAAAACAAAAAAAAAAAACTAATATTAATCTAAACACTCAAATTGTAAACAAAGTAGTAGACATTAAGATTCTAAGCAGTAGTTATCTGAAACATAGTATTAAGCTTTTATTCATTTTGTTATGTCATTTGTCATATTATTGCACGTGACCATATCAACGTTAAGTCATTGTACAGTCACACTGCATTAGCTGTGCGCTTCTACGGATTAGCCAATGGCTGCCCAGTTCAGTTGCAAACAACTTAGTGTACAACATACACCTCTTAGCCATAATTAAATTTGTAAACGTGCTACTGTCAATAACATTCCTTTTTGAGGTGAAAATCAGGGCTAGCTAAGATTTCTTCGCTTTGATAGAACGTCTAAAACCATGGTCAGTCTCTAAAAATGGTTGTCAATTTTTCATTCATTGTAAGTTCTAATGTGATGCCGAGGAATGAGGAAAATGTGAGAAAAGTTTTAAGTATGAATTTGAATGGGTATAAGAGTAGAGGAAGAGCAAAGAAACGATGGATGTACTGTGTGAAGGATGATATGGCAAGAAAGGAGGTGTCTGATGAGATTTAATAGAGAAGTATGGAAGAAGAAGATATGCTGCGCCGACCCCAAATGAATTGGGATAAGAGCAAGAGAATTATAGTGGTGTACCTACTCGTAAGTTCTAATACAAATCCGACTAAGCCAGATAGATATCCAAGGGCACCCACTGCTACTGTATCAGGTTTTTAGGGCATAGTGAAGAACCCTTCAGCTAATTTACCTTTTTTTGTCCATAGCCCACCTATCAAAACACATCACTACTCAGAGAGACCAAGAAAGTGGCCCCAGTGGAGTACAGCACAACGCAGACGACCTACAGTAGCCACTCACCCGGTTACAACTCAGGACAAAACACCTTCAATGCAGGACAGACCAATTACAGCTCGACGCAACCTGTCTATGGCAGGACAGGGTCGGACAAGAGCGGACGTGGTAACCTGACGGAACTGGACACCCTACTCGATGACCTGAGCAATGCGAGATACGGGAACTACGTAGACAAGTCTGCTACGTATAGTGAAAGAAATGGTAAGTAAATTTAAACATCATATGTTTAAATTTTGAGAGGGAAAGATGTCGATATTTTCAGCGCTTCTCGTTGTAGAATTATCTGCTCTTCTTGTTTCTTTATCGTGTGGTTGGCTCCTTTGGTGTCAGAATTTTTATGCCGCCCATGGCCCTCTGACTTGGCTTTACGTGCAAGAAATATCTCTCAGACATGCTTGTTTCCTCACGATGTTTTTCGTCACCGAAGCAAGTGATAATTATACAATAAGCACATGAATCCGAATAATCAGAGGTGCGTGTCTCGAGCTCGAATTTGAGACCTACGGCTAAGCAGTCCGACGGTAACACTAGGCTATTACTGCTTGAAGTTTCTGATTAACCAGTCCATTAAAGACTTGGCAAAAAAACATACTTATGTAAACTTATGCTAGCACTTACGCGATATCTTTCGTGATTATAGATTGTTTTATGTTCCCGATAGCATCGAAATATTGGGAAATTTTTAAGTATATTTATAAACCTTAAAAGTTTAAAACAGTGTTTGAACATACTTATGGTCGCACCACATGACGATAGATTTAGAAGTAATTGTCACCGTGAGTCGTTAAATAAAATTCTAGCACAGCTTTGCCATCATTATAAGGCAATATCATAGTGAGTAGGTAGAGTAGTAGTAAGTAGTAGAAATAATTGTTTAAGTGGAAAATAATTTTGACTGAAAAAGAGGCAGATGTGTGATAAATTAAAACGTCTTGCCGAGTCAGTGCATAACAGGAAGAAAAACAGGAAGAGTTCAAATGGCCAACATAAAAAAAATTGGTTCCTACCGAGGCGCATTACTTTGTGTATTTTATTTCATCACCGCTGCTCTCAAAAACGGTGAAGGAAAACATCGTGAGGAAACCGGCATGTCCTAGAACTAAATTCGAAGACATGTGACATCTACCAACCCGCACTGGGCCCGCGTGGTGGATTACAGCCCATTCCCTCTCATAGAGAGGAGGCCTGCGTCCCAGCAGTGGGAACAATATAGGCTGATGATGATGATGATGATGAGGCAGAGCAACCCCACCCAACTGATAACAAACAAAAAGTGATGAATATTTCTTATCGTATCGTAGTATCCTCTAAGTGTAATGGAGAAATTTGAAATAATAACACAGAACTACTAAACCATCGACTCTAACAAGCTTAAAACAGCATTTTCGAATTTGAAGCACTTCTAGCAGCTGATAAAACCAATTAAATATACAAACACGAAAATACAACTTACCATTATCGGAACCAATTTGTAATTCCTAAAGTTGAGATAAATATGATTTATCAAAATCAAGTGCGCCCATAATTCGTGGCTCGTGTAGGATGCGAAGATTATATCATGTACGCCAAAACGATTCATTAACGATGACCTCGGGTGTTATTCGTCTGTAATAAATTAGCCCTGTAACCTGAATTTCACGCTAGAAAGCTACAATTATAAAAAAATACATATTGACCTAGATATTGTAGCGATGACAGCTGATTTATCTTTACATGTAATAACACCGCTTGGCAGAAAAAAAAAATATTTTCCGCTGTCAAAGGAGAATCGGAAATAACTAGGAAAGTTAGAAATGTTATCGTTGCTCGAAATGGGACTAACTTTGTTCTTTACCGTCTTAAGAATCTTAAGATTGTTGTTTCCGGCCACTGGTTTCCTGTAACGAATGCCACAGATCTACAAAAGACAGACGCGGCCAACGGCTTAACGTGCTTTCTGAGGCAAGGAGGAAATTCGGTATGTAATGATGGCCAACCATCCACCGACCATCTTTGGCTACGGCAGCTCAACCTTGAAGATTGACCCGTGCGGCTGTTATTATTTAGCCACAAGCTTCTCTATTGTTTAAACTATTTCCTTTAAAATCGGTTCTGCATTTTCTCCCACGGCTGCTGCCATTGTAGGTTCTACGAGTATAATTATATTATTTTCTATAGCACCATTGAAATCTCTTTTTACCTCCGACCTCTATACCAATCTGTTTAGCCAAAACCTTTTCACTAAGCCATACATCAACAAATACATTGGAATACAGTAATAAATAGTACATATGTTTATAGCTGTAAGTAATCGGCAAATGTCTACACCAAGGCCAGTCTCCCCATCGGAAATAGAACACCGTTCCAGATTGTTTGGTTTACAAACTAATGCTGTATTACTAGCTTTGAATATATTTTCTTTCTTGACTTCTTAATATTGGGTATTATCATATTAAGAAGTCAAGTGTTTGTTAAGCTTTATTTTATTATCTTTGTGATGGTTATTCTGTTGTGAAATGGTAGGAAAGTTTTTAGTTTCAGCGTCGAGCACTAGCTGCTCGACAGTTTGCTGAACTGGGTCTATTTGGCACAGCCGTGAGACACACAATTTTGTCGGTTTTCCTCTGTTTAGTTTAAAGTGTTTTGTTTAATTTTATTTTTTGTTGTGTGCACTTGTAGCATGTGCCTGATAAATATATTTTGTATCTTTCTTTCTTTATAAAAAAAATTAACTGCATACTCTTTGAGTTACCAAGATTACTACGCAAACTCGGCTTGGACTTGAGTTGCGGTTGCCAGCTCGTCGCTCGATATACAATACTTATCGATTTCAGATTTTGCCTATGGTGTAGTCAAACGTTTTTCTATTCTATCAAAACGCAAAGCAAAATCTTTTCTGCTCAGTCTTCACACTTGAGCAGAATGACACTCATTTGTCTCTTCAGAATATTGTTAGCTAACATTTTGTTCCCATTTCAAGCTAGTCCAATTAGTTATGCATGTTGTCTTAAATCCAATAAACTTAAATTACTCGCTCATTTAACGACATTTGGCATCACTCTGACACTTGTATTCAGACATTTGGATCCAATGTTGTATACCTGTCCAATGTTGTGACCATATTTTATATAAAGCACTATTACTTCTCATATATTTTGCAAAATCTCGAGAACTTGTGTGTTTAGAAATTGCGTGATGCTATCTCGGTGTTTCCAGTGATCTAAAGATAGGAGTGCACTTTTTCGGCGCGTGTAGTAATACTTCACTCTTGTTAGTTTTGTCAGTCAATTTTACAAATGTGAGATGCAAACAGTTTATGCAGTCTTCCTCTTATCAAGTATATTCACGATATACTTGAGAGCTTATTCAATCTACAAGCGACTGTTATCATTAAACTCACGTAAATCAATTTGGACTTTTGGAGATTATTTTCATTAAATTCAGTCTGTTTTCTTCTAAAACTATCGATCATAACTGCCCACAGACCACCATTCTCTAGCTAAGTGTAGTCGACCCTTACACTCGTAACTTTGATCTTCAAACCGTGCGAAACATCTCCCAAACCAACCTAGTTGTCATCGCTTCATCTGTCGTTAGTTTATCCCCAAACTGTGAGCTTACATCATTGGCTAGATTCGGCTTTAGCATTCCGTGTTTAAATACTTTACCGGAGCTTTCAATTTCACTAATGTACTCACTTGTTTTCAGATATCGGAAATCAATCTCACTAATGTTTATAGCGTTTCATTCAATACTATAAGATATACCAATAGATTTATCTTCTTGTACAACAATAAATCACAATTTACATTTTTAGGGCCACTAAACCTAAAAGGTCAACCGTTTAGAGGTTCAGCATCTGCTTCTAATAGCTCAATAGTTGCCCGACGGCAATCTTCTTCGTAATTTATTACAGAAAACATTGATATATTCGTAGCCAAAGGCGAAAATCCTAAACGCCGGACTTACTGGCAAGCGATCAGTTTCCCGCAAGGGCCTGCACTTGGCATTGGACGGATTTGTCAAGACCGTGCCACCTGTCCCTTTCTCAAAACAAACATTATTTTTGACCAAGTTTGACGTTTCATTCTAGTTGTACTTGTCAAATTTGTATGTAAACAAGCTGTTAACTAGTGCGAAGTACCGCTAACAATGTTTGGTAATCATAAACGTTTTGCAGTTAAAGTTAATGAACCTAGAATTATTTGTTCTTAATGTTGGTTTCGTTGCCAGAAGTCTCGGTAAATTTTGTACACGTTGGATGATTAGCAAGGTTTCTAGGTCGTAAATATGTACGTTGTTGCAGCAATTTATAAATCTGCAGTGTTGGTTTGATTTTAGAATGAAAATTTTGGGTGTTCATGCTGAAAGAAAGCTTGCCATCTGATTGCTTTCAACGAGTGATTATTACCATTTGCAGATACATTATCAGTTGAGATACTGAAACTGATAGCCTGCGTCATCCCACTGTCGGGCAAAGGCCTCTCCCCACGACTTCCAGTTGTGTCGATCCAGAGCCAATGTGGACCACTCGTCGCTGGTCTTGTCCACCTCGTCCCGCCATCTTCTAAGTGGTCTGCCGCGACGCCTTCTGGCTGTGTCAGGGCTCCAGAAAGTTGGTTATTTTGGCCCACAGCTCATCAGGCATACGGCGGACATGATCAGCCCAGTCCCACTACACCTTAGCGGCTTTTTGAGCAACGATAATTTGTGTTTTGGAACGCAGTGTTTTACACGGTATTTTTACAAAGCCAATGACAATGTCAACACCGTACTTTCCTACCTTTATAAGTAAACTTTCTGATTCTGCGACCTCTACAGAAAAAAGCCAGTTGTTCCAGTTCAACAAATATGTACGAAACAATCAATTAACGAGTTGAACAAATGCTCGTATCGTATTAACAATCGTCAATATGCAGTACCGATAAAGACCGTGAAAGATGTAAAATGCGTGACTTTCGTGTTTACAGATTTTATATATTTCCTGCGCTTAGCATTCTTTGTGAAACATAAAATCTAATGTTTCAACACGTATGTAAACAGTTGGTAATACAGGCAGGATTCCGATTGTAAATTCTTATTTACAGTTCTCTTTCCAGTTTCCAATATTGCGCGTTGCACGTTGCGCAGCAGTCAATCGCTCTGCCACTGCGCCAACCGTGACGTCCTGATGCGTTTGTAGGAAACCGCAGTATCTTTTAAAATTTCCGATTGCCCACGTGTTATGTACCTCATTCCTACCACAGACGGTAGGAATGATGTTCAGAACCACCAATGACAGGTTTTGTTAACCCACGTAGGGTTAGCAAAACCTCTCATTCTTAGATTCTAGAAAGCAGCTACTTCCGTGCTAACGACTTTACTGATTGTGTCGTTTCCTTCACAGTATCCGATGGATATGCCCGCACCAATGGCACAGCCAGTCCAGCTTCCTCCAGACCTACGGTAGACTCTCTCCTCGACCAGCTCAGCGCAGAAATTCCCAATGGGTGAGTAGAAACTAACTGATGTTTACCACAAGTTATAGTTTATTTAAATGAAAAAAAAACAGAATTGCGGTGAAGGAAAAGGAATAACAAATGATCATCATCTGCCTAGCTTTTACCAAACTATGTTGGGGTCGGCTTCCAGGCTAACCACCAGCATACAGCTAAATACCAGTTTTTTACATGGAGCGACTGCCTATCTGACCTCCACAACCCAGTTATTACTGACAAATACGATACCCCTTGCTTGGTACTGAAAAAACTGAAAAACCCGTAGTGAAATGACGCCAAGTCACGGGAGCAATCTGCGCGTCATTGGCGACTCCCGCAACCAACAACAGGGTCCCCCTTAGTAAGACTTGTTGTCTTGCTTTCGCGCCACTGACTACCTGTAACGACAGTCATAAGACGCATTTGCCGGGACCAACGGCTTATCGTGCTTTCCTAGGCGCGGAGGAAACTCGTTATTAACAGTACGGTGGCCAAACGCGGCTGAAGATCGACCCAAGCGTCGGTTATTATTTAGTCACGAGCTTCTCATATTTCAAATGTAACTACGGTAGTATAATATGGATGCCACATCGATACGCAAAGTAGAAGAGTATGGCAGTATCAAATAAAAAAAAATATGTTTATCTCACAAAATAATGAAACTGTTACTCAACATTTCATCACGTACTATATTCTATGTATTTGTGTCGTTGACACACCCACTTCTTTTTACATCAGTTCTACGGACCGCCAGAAAACACTATAATTCAAATTAGCAAAAAGTCAACACGAACGTAGAAAAAAGTTTCCACTTGTCGGTTATACAAATAACTGCCAGAAACTGTTTATACCATAAATAAAGCTTCACTAGAGCTGCCAAGTACTAGGACATATTAATACTAAGAAGAGGAAAACCCTTGTTGAAATTATTAATACTTTTACTATAGCACACAGTTATTACGAATCTGGCAAAACATCCCGATTTTTGCATTGATGCAAGTTTAATATTAACTGGCTGTGCCCGTGACTTCATCCGTGTGGAATTAGAGTTTTTCTAAAATAGTAGTAGCCTAAGTTACTCCTTATTACATCAGTTATCTGCCAGTGAAAGTCCCGTCTAAATCGGTCCAGCCGTTCCAGAGATTAGCCGGAACAAACAGACTGACAGACAGCCAAAAATTGTGAAAAAATTTACTTTGGTATATGTACCGTATATACATTCATATGCATGTAGTAAAAAGCGGTTATTTTAATATTACAAACAGGCACTTCAATTTTATTTATTTGTATAAAGGGTGTAAAACACCTCTTAACAAAGCCGAAATAGGCTGGTTCTCCCTGTCATTGCGATCATTTTTTTTGTTCTACACTATACCTGGGAACACACACACCATACCTTCTAGTTACGGAGATATTAGGGGTCAAATTTCCAACTTTTTGACAAGTATTTTTTTTTAATACAAGTTTTTAATGTAAGATTTTTACTTTAAACACCTCCACGACCCCCGTACTATTCAATCCATCCATCAGCACAATGTTTTGAATACGTTACATTGAGTTCTACCACAAAACATTATTTTACACCCCCCAAAAAAAAGTCGTTTCCCAGCAATAATTTTTGCGTAAAGTTACATAGTTTCACGTACAGAAAGAATATAATGGTTGACGGCTTCGTGGTGAGGTGATTTACACGGTGTATATTGTATAGATGTATGTAACATAACATAACATCACGCCTGTAATCCCCGAAGGGTTAGGGGTAGAGGTGTACCTACTGGGTGTACTAACCGGGCACAAAACCAGACTCCGTGGCTGCCAGCGAGAAATTCTTGATGAAAAAACACAATAACACTCTGCCCGAACCGGGAATCGAACCCAGCACCGCATGCTCATGTCAATGTCTGTGTGTGTATTTTGTCTCATGTTAATGTCTGTATTATACAGTAAATCTTCCCAGAAATAACTCTCTAAATGATCATGAAAACCACATCTAAATCCGCTGAGCAGTTTAAATGTTCGGATGTCGCGGTCACACAGACTAATTCTTTATTTCATAATGTCCTCATATATTCTAATAAAAGGAAGGAGGGAAACTCGTGATGTTCAAATAATATATTTTTTTATACCAATGTTAAAAACTATGGTTTCCTTTGATGTATTTTAACAAGCACATAATGTGGCCTCAAATAATAGGCTAACAACTACAAAGTTGTTTTATTCGTCATTTCAAAGTTTTAAGCTAATGATTTCTCCGATTTTACTGTGTTCCTCAAATGGTACCAAATGTTTTATTACTCCTTTGTTTTAATTTATAAGTACACATAATTTTCATTTTTAAATATATCTTTATATCTTTATTTAAAAATATTAATTAATATACAAAATAGAAGCCTACGGGAATCGGGACCTTATTATTAACAGACCCTATTGAAAATGTCCTTAATGATTTGAACCGAAACAACAATAAGAAAGAACCACAATCTCAACTAATCTATCTTCTATCTTCTTCTTCTATCTTCTATATAAATAAAAATCAATTGCTGTTCGTTAGTCTCGCTAAAACTCGAGAACGGCTGAACCGATTTGGCTGATTTTGGTTTTAAAATGTTTGTCGTAGTCCAGGGAAGGTTTAAAAGGTGAGAAAGGTAGGGTAGGTAGGTAGGTCGGGTAGGGTAGGTAGGGTATGTAGGGTAGGTAGGGTAGGTAGGTAGGGTAGGGTAGGTAGGTAGGGTAGGGTAGGTAGGTAGGGTAGAGTAGGTAGGGTATGTAGGGTAGGGTAGGCTAGGTAGGTAGGGTATGGTAGAGTATGGTAGGTAGGTAGGGTCGGTAGAGTATGTAGGGTAGGTAGGTAGGTAGGGTAGGGAGTTAGAGGTAGGGTAGGGTATGTAGGGTAGGTAGGTAATGTAGGGTAGGGTAGGTAGGTAGGGTAGGGTAGGTAGGTAGGTAGGGTAGGGTAGGTAGGTAGGTAGGGTCGGTAGAGTATGTAGGGTAGGGTAGGTAGGTAGGTAGGGTCGGTAGAGTATGTAGGGTAGGGTAGGTAGGTAGGATAGGGTAGGTAGGTAGGGTAGGTTGGTAGGGTCGGGTAGGGTATGGAAGGTAGGTAGATAGGGTAGGTAAAAAGTGCATTGCAACGCATGCCGGGGACAGCTACTTTATTAATACAATGAATAATTCAAACTAATACAATTCATTGGTTCCGAAGATCAGCATGCACTTATAAACAAGTAGTTCATCGTTAATCCCAAAGCGCCTCTATTGTCACTATAATACGACATAAATGCAAACAATATTGAATCTTGCCATAACAATATATACACATAAGTACTCCATATACCTACTGTAATTATTTCCCGCAAGCATGTACAAGTAAATAGCCCATCTGTTAGAATATGTTATAAGAAATGACATTCGATGGCTCTGCCAATTCTTGTAGAAATTATATTGTCTCGCCTGCTATAAATAATTTGGCATAACGAACATCATATTGGTTTCTTAGTAGTATTCATGACAATTTTATTAAAGTAACAGATGCAATTTCCCCATTATTAAATGCAGTATCGATTAGCTCAGTTCATTACCGGACAATGGCCTCTCCAGTGGAACGCCACAGAGCAGCCTGCTTCTAACTAATATTCTAGCCTTTGAGCTGTTCTGTTCAGCAATAGGCATTATCTTCGTACTTGCCACTAAGCCCGCATAGGAAAGTCTAATATCGTCTAAACTTCTGGTTAGCCACATTCGGATACCTTCGCTCTACCTAGCATGAGTGCGAATTACTGTCAACTACTGATGGCTGACAACACAACGAATGATGGCTGATACATGCGTCATGTTCGTGAACGGGCGCTGTCAGTTGTGACTGGTCATCTTTTAGCTGCCACGGTTTATTTTAATTACTTTATTTTTTAAATACTGATTTAATATTTTACTCTGGACGCTCTTAACTTGCCCGTATTTCTACATTGTTCTCACATATTTGTAATTCAATGATGTAACCAAGATTTTGTAACATATTTTGATTTAAAAGAGTGTCCATGGAGTTTCTTGCCCGTTCTTCTCCATAGAGATCTACGCTACGGAATGGGCAACTACAGTACTTTCACAAGTTATTATGCCTTGTGACTGGGACTGTAGCTTCGCGTTTTATTTTGTTTTTTTTTTGACTTTCAAAAGTGCCTGTAATGGTCTAATTGAAATAAATGCTTTGACTTTGACTTTGACTTTGACTACAGAACTTTCATAAGTTAATGCCTTCGGACTGGGCCTGTAGCTTCATCCTTTTGTTTTTGACCTTCTAAAGTGTGCCTGTAACGGTTTAAATGAAATGAATGCTTTTGAGTTTTGGGTTTGTCATCGTCAGCTGATAGCCGACCATTGCTGGGGTGTCACCTTGTTTCGCAGACAGAAATTTGACAGAATTTCGTTTCCCAGAAAATGTTTCACATAATATTTAGTCCCCGTATTTTTATTTCGAATATTTTTGTTTCGACTACTATTTACTTGAATGAAAAATATTTTACAGAAACACAATTCAAAGAATTTTACAATCACATTTTTTTATTTTACCAACTTATCAAACAGCAGAATTATTTTTCAACGAATATTGTTTGTTCGATGTATGTTTCTTCCATGGTATTTTATTTCAAGGAAATTATTAACCTTAAATTAAAATATTGTCTTTAAAAGTCAATATGTTGTACTACAAAAGCTAGTGACAGAAACGAATGGCTGCAAAACAGACTCCACGTAGTCTTGTATGCCCTACCCCTAGAGTGTAATTTAAGCCCGCGTAGGCGCGGAGGGATGAGGCGGCCCGCGAGTTGAGGAGCAGGTGGTTTCTAAAGATCGCCGCCGCGGCTGAGGCTGGCCGGCTTGCCGGCCAGCAAGCCGAAGCTGCGGTGGTGAGCGTTAATACCATCTGCGACGATAAACTTGCGTGGGGCCGCCGGAGCCCCGCAGCGCCGGAGCCGTGACAGAAACCTTGCCTGTTGCATGTTACATGCTTGCGTGCATGCTGCAAGTGCATGCTTGCTGCATGCTGCATGCAACAGGCATGGTCACCATTAGTGAGAATAACAAGATTGCTTTCCTGCTTGACAATAATTTACCCGCATCATTTTTGTGAACCCGGTGTTATAATTTTATAGGAGGATAAGCATTTTTCAAAGGTTTGAATTTTAGACACTGTCAGTCGATTAAAATGTTATTCTTCGTAATAAGTTTTATGTGAAACAAACAATATGTGGATAAATAATATTTGATTTGTTATTCTAGGATATGAATATTCTAACATAAAACTTTATTTGAAACAAAAATCGATGATTTAAATTTCTTCAAAGTAAGTATTCTGCGTATTGATTATTCTATGAAATGATAATATGAGAAACAATTTATGTGAAACAAAATTCGATGAAACAATTAGCGACGAAACAACGCACAACCCCATTGCTGGACATGACATCCCTAATTGAATACTCGATAGCTCGATCCTCGGCTACTCTTTCAAGGTGCTACTAGCAATACTGCAAACGTCGTCGGTCTACCTTACCTGAGAGATTCTCCCCATCATCAGCCTATATGAGAAGGCTATCCTCCAATCGGACGCCATTAAACTCGATCCTCAGCTATATTATCCAGTTGCTACCACCCACCTAGCTTCGGGACATCTTACACAAAGTTAATTTTATCGTAAACTAGCTTATGCCCCCGGCTTGGCCTGCGTTTTGTTCGGCAATTGTCCCACGGATCTCACAACTGGGATAAAAAAGTATTTTATGGGCTGTTCCAGACTTTTATCTATGCCTGTGCCAAAATTTGTCCAAATCCATTAAGTAGTTTGTGCGTAAAAGAGTAACAAAAAAATATCAATAAATCCTCAGTTTTGCATTATATTAGTAGTTTTTATTGAGAATTTTACACCTACGTAAGCATTGTTTATAGAATTGGCAATCACGTTGTTACGGATATGGGAACTGTGTATTTGCTAATGAGCAACTGTGCAGTATTATGCAGTTCCTTTGCAAATGCAATAGACGAATATACCCTTGGCAATAAGCCCGAAAAGTTATAGGACGAAGAAGAAGAATAATTATGTGCGATTGAATTTATGAGCTTTCACGCAGATCGTGTTTTAAAATGTTTAGAACTAATGTTTATTTCTAAATAATAATGTATTTTAGTACATAGAGGTGCTTACAGATTTGCGATTTCCACGGTTAACAGCGATTTAGTATAGTGTTCGGCGGTCAATCTATCGAAATCTATGAAAAAGACCCGTCTTCCAGAACAGTAAACACTAAACAGCTTGAGTTTTAAATACACAGTCGCTAGTCGAAAATTTTAGCTTTAGTTTAATTTGGTACAACATGAATGCCCAGTTTAGCCACCCGTGGGCGCTTCAGTCGGAAATTCCATTGTCATTAACTTTTCGTTACCGATACAGCAAAGCTCTACGTTGTTCGCACTATGTTGTTCTTCAGTTTCTTCTCTGCAGATTAGATCAGTGGTGGCCCTGAGGTACTGCCCAGAAGAAGCCTTGTGTGTCGCAGATCGTAAGTTCAAGCTTAGACAGGTACTTTACTTTGTGTTATTCATTTCATCACCACTTTTTTCAAAGGTGAAGGAGTTCGGTTCCTAGAACCAAAACTTCGAAGATATGTGACATCTTACCCGCTCAGGCATCGCGTTGTGTTGTTATGGTTCTCTCTTTCTTACACAGAGGAAACTGGTGTCCCAGCAGTAGGTGCTTATAGACTGATTATAGCTAGCCTGTTGCATCCCATGAAAGTGACTAGCGTAATTTGTAAATCCGAAAGTTTGTGAGGATGGATGTTTGATACTCATTTACGCTAAAACTACTGAACGGAGTGGGATGAAATGTGAAATACAGATAGTTTCTAACCTGGATTAACACAGGATACTCCTATCTCCGGCTTTATAAGTGCTGGGATACTGGCTATTGCACTGGGTGGCTAGCTGACCTGGTACCTGTTTTTTTAAAAACCTTTCACGAGTTTTCCTGTACGGAACCAGCACAATATTCCCGACTAGATAGTATATCGTGCCGTGGGCCGTCGACTGGGCCGTGTGAAAACTTACCTATTTTTGTTTGGCACACAAATAGCTTGGGGTGACGTCAGCGCAGTGCTTTGTTATTATAATCGCCCCTTCGCTGTAGCCACGCTCCGGAGTCTGGAGGGACTTGTCTGATTCCCGTAGTAATTAATCTTTTACGTATTGTTTGTGGAAGATAGTTGTTTCAACATAGTATTGATAAATGATGACATAACTTAACAAGGGTATAGTCAAAAGCTTATTATAATTTTAGGCTACATCCGGTTAGGCTGGAAGCCGACCCCAAATTAGTTTAGAAAACATCTAGGCAGAAGATACCATAATTTTCAGTTTTGACACTGAAATCATGTAACAATCTAGACATACTACGAACGTTGGTACAGCCAGGTGTAAAACTTGTAAATCTGGTTTTCCAAAGTAGATTCAGCACTTACAGTTAAATTCAAAACATTAGTAAACCTACCAAACTCTTTGTTAAAAATGCTAAAAGCATTCAAAACATTTACTACTTTCGATTGCCCTCGGGAGCCATTCAAATTGATAGTTCGTGTGCAAACAATCTTATAATAACCTTATTAAACTGAAAACGTATAAAGCAGAAACTAATTGAATGTATGTATTGAAATTCTTAGCTTAGTCATAGTGATCAGCGCCAACATATATATATTCGGACCATGTTGGGTTTATTTGCGTAACTGGGCAATGCAAGCAATCTATGACTTTAAAGTTTATCCCTTCAGAGCAATAAATGCGTCAGTAAAGATGGAACTTTATTGCTCGAACACGCAACGCATCTAAGGGTTTATGTAGGTTCGCTTTCGTTGTTATAGTATCTCTATACAAACGATATAACGGGAACGGGTGTCTTGTATAGGTTTCCGAATTGTATGAATACCAACCTATAACCTATGTGAAGCATGTCGCATTTTTGTGAATCCAAAAAACTGCAAATGCATGCAATTTTTTCTGCATTTGATCGTTTGCCAGGATTATTTTCATATTGCATCAATTTTATGCAGGCAATTGCGAGTTTTTCTGGAATATTATATAAAGATAATTCTGAAAAAATTATGTACATCGATGCTTAGGTACGTTTAACTAATCATTCTAGCCAAATAATTATGTTCACAGTGTACTGTTTACTAAAGTATCGAGTGACAGTCATGTTTTCCAGCCAATAAACCTCATATTATTTCCTATCCTTCACATTGACATGGAAATACTACACACAGAAGGTGCGAAAGCTAATATAGGCCAACTGCACTACATCTTATAATAACTTCCTAGAGGTAAGTATGTAGTTCCTGGTGAAAGGCAATTACTCCAGCCTCGATGATAGCTTTTGAAATGTAACGTAGAAAGATTTATACATAACTTATGTTACTAAAGTGAATGTACGTATATTTCCTTCAGCGCTAAACAATAGAAAGGTAAGTACTGCTCTGATGTAATATACATCAAAATACTTCTCATAGAAGGTCAAATCAAAATTACCCATATAGAAGCTAGTTGCTGGTAAAGAAGAAGACTTACCTAGGAAACAAACACAAAGAAATTCTCTCGAGTAAGATTTGGGACAAAGAAAATAGTCCCAAACGCTATGATCACTTTGTTACACTATGCCCTAAAACACTCCAGGAATAGGTCTAGGCCACAGAAAAGAAAGAAAAACAAAAAGGAGGATGCCACAAACATAACAGTTCAGAAATATATAAACACTACAAAGTTTTACATCAGTTGATATCCGCTAGATTTTAATGTTACTATCGTAATACCATCGCAAAAGTACGATTCGAGGACAGTGTGTGTATTTTTTCAAGCAATTTTTCATCATCGGACTTTGGCAGAGATCCACTACATCCGTTGGACGTGAATATTTTTATATATCGACTGGTATACTAGTCTAGTGCGTTGTGATAAATACACGGTGTATGGGACATCTTTACACGAATTTTTACCATGAATTACAGCTCACTGCTCATGTGGGGATTCATAAATGATTCCGCCCTAGAGAGAGTATTATGTGGTGCTCTTCCATAAATGTTTGGTCACTTAATATCGTCCTCATTGCAATAATTGGGTGCTACTGGAAGGCACAAAATACGTAGTCAAATTCTGACTCAATTTAGATTGCCATCGACACGCTAAGAAAAAGACCATGAATTCAGTACTGACTCCGTGGTAAAAATTAGTGTCAAAACACGTTGACAATAATGAATTGCGCAGTTGCGTCTAGCAGTGAAATATAGTGTAGAATTATGATGGTATCCAGATGATGTTGACCAAAGAAAATTGATTCAATAATTCATTTGATAGGAAGGTAATTGAACTCTGAATGGATTGGGAAATACATTTATAATGCGTAGATAGTATATTGGCAGTCAATGCTCGGTCAGATACCTATTCTAATATAAAGCTTTAGAGAAGGTGAAGAAAATATATGTTTTCTCTACTACGTTATACTCTGCAGTAGATGCTGTAAGTAATACTTTATGTCGGAAAGAAAATTTTGCATAGGGATGATATGAGAGTTTTATTAGAAGTTGAAATAGCAGCAGCCATTTAAAACAGCAGTCATTCGGAAGATAAATAATTTAAATTAAGACTTATAACAAGGTAACAAGGTCTTCTTTCATCAAGACTGCTCTCAGAATGTTAAGGAAACCGGGCAAGTCCTTAGACATGACTTAACTTCCACCAACTTTTAGCTTGCGTGGTGTATTACGGGCCACTGAATGAGAGCAGGGCCTTCTACAGCAGGAACATTATAGGCTGATTCATCATCTGCCTGCCTTTTCCCAACTATGTTGGGGTGGGGACATCCACTGTTTCCGGATTCATTTGAATACCAATATTTTACACGGAACGACTACCTGTCTGACCTCCACAACCCAGTTAGTACTGGGTAAAAGAATACAGATATAGAATATAATAAGACTGGTTGTCAGACTTTTGGCCACTGACTATGCTGATTATGCTTCGGAAAATGCTTAGCAAAAACAATTCCATCATCTTCATTCCACATTTCAACCTTGTAGTCTGTACTGTAACTGCTATCATTAATGTCATTACTTTGAGCTTTATATCATCAACGTTACGCCAAATGTAATGTCTGCTTGTCGTAAATTTCAGGGACTGAGGGATTAAATTTGTTGGATTAGCAGAATTTGCCTTGACATTGGTATCATTATAATATTGTGATTCACAGTCTTGCCAGACGTTTTGATAAATAGTACGAGTATTATGTTACAAGGGTCGAGGTTGTAATTTTTATGACAGATTTGTTTAGAACCCTGTTCTGAATTTGTTCTATTCGCTCGAATTGATAACCGCTGTGGTCATGTGAGACTATAGGTGCATAATAGTTACTTGTTGTCTTGATGACTATACTATCCAGCGTTTCTGCATCCCAAAAGCTGATCCAGGCACTCAATCGTAGTTCCCATGATCCCCGGTACATGGTAAGAGAACACCGGGGTGATTTTTAGTCAGTTAGAATCTGACATGCCCTCTGCTCGTCCCAGAGAGGAGGATTGGATGAGGATTTTCCACCCCGGAATAAAAAAAGAGGCACTCAATCCTCCTCCTCCACCGTCCAAATCATCGCTACTTTGAAAGAAAGAACAATAGTACAATTCATGGAATCCTGTACGCATCTTACCTATATCTACCGTTGTATCAGCAACTTTATTAAAATTAATTAACATAACGTACGCCTGAAATGCCTGAAGGGTAAGGCACATAGTACTCCCACATTTAACCGGTTATGTTTGTTTTATTTCTAGCCAAAAGAAGACAAAAGTCTGACATCCAGTCTTACCAAGGGGTATCGTATTACCCAGTTACTGGGTTGTGGAGTTCAGATAGGCAGTCGATTCATGTAAAATACTAGTACTCAGCTGCATCCGGTTAGACTGGAAGCCGACCCCAAGATAGTTTGGGAAAAGGCTAGGCAGATGTTTGTTTTATTTCTAGATTAGACAGCATGCACATTCAAACGAAAGTTTTGTCTAATTCGGAGAGTAGAATATATACCGAAATCCAACTATAACATATTACAACTTTGACATTTAACACATCGCACCTCAGTCTAGCATAAATCAAACTTCAGAACACCCAACAAAGGTTGACAATGTAAAATAATTGTTTTTGGCATGCCCGAGCGACTCTGGCGCACGTTTCCGCTCACTAATTAGTATTTATGTGCTAAGAGTCGGTAATCACACCTGCCGCAGAGTTTCTGCCGTGTATATGTGTTGTATTATTTACTAGAAGACATCATGTGGAGATAGGAACAACCTGGGAAGATGAATTGAGGGTTTAAAAGCTGTTGAATGAAGTCCTGACTTTGACTGTGTCTTTATTTCGTAGTAGTTCCATAATAGCGATTTTCGTAGTTCTACTGAAGTCCGCCTGCAGTACCTTTTCAAGAATGAAATTGAAACATTCTTTAACTCAATTATTTATTTAAAAATAAATAAATGCAATTATTTAATTTAGAATTTTTGACTCTTTATAAAACCTATTGGTTTTATAAAGAGTTTTTAAAATCATTCGTCAATGGTTTCGGAATTCGTCTTGGATTGAAATGTTAGTAAACCTCGTTGGACATGGTAAAAGCTTTTGTTCTAGACATTATAGTTGCTCTTAGATTCTAGTGCAATTAGGAGATTGATAGTCTGTTGTTTATTTAACATTAATGTTGCTGCTTAATCGACTGAAATAATCTTCCTCGTTCTCTTTGCAGTTGCTTTATCTGACTCACTGCTAGGCAGTACATCTCCTCCGTCTTCGATTTTTTTCCCAATATGTAGTTTTATCGAGCGCTGTGTTTTATGAATAAAAGTCTCAATAAATTTAAACTTCACAGTATATTATAATCACATAATTTCAATCAACGTTACAATCGTGTCTCAGATTCACACACACTGACGTCCCAGAAGGCGGGCTGTCAAAACCTACTTATGAATCTGGCACCGTGGCTATTAGCCCATACAACACGCTGTCTTTTCATTAAAAAAACCTATTTAATCTAATACATAGTCATTCAGAAAAGCTGGGGCTTTTCTTTCTCTTCTAGGTCTATTAAATAATGGGCTAGGCGACTTATCAACTAAAGGAGTCTTAATAGTAGATTGAGAACTTGGATTGGTAGCTACCAAACAGTTTTGAGTTTCAGGATTCTCTAACAGGCTAACATCTAAATTACTTGAAGAGGTACAAGGAAATGATACAACTTTGTCATCATCCTGTTGTGTGTTTGATGAAGTGACATTCTCTTGTTCCTTAATAACAGGAAGTTGTGGTGTGATATTCGTGGTATTTTGAGTTTCAGTTGCTTCTGTTGAATGTGGTGAAAATGGACGAATGTGTATGAGGTCTCTTCTATATGTTGAATCATTCACATCCACTAAGTAGGAACGATCTGAAAGAACGTCTGCAATTACTCCAGGGGTCCAAGTTTTGCTAGATGCTGGGTGAACCTGAACTGATACGGGCTGTCCTATTTCTAATGTGGTTGCTCTTTTGGCCCTTTTGTCATGCGAGTATTTCACCCTCTCTTTTTTACTCTTTATGTTTTCAGAAACATTTTCAACCACATTTGGTTTCAGTAAAGTTTGAATGGTTGGTAGAAATCCTCTTGTTCGACGTGAAAATGACCTTTGTACAGGGCTTGAATCTAATTTGTTAGGGGTATTTCTCAGGCAGAGCAGACTCAGCCATATATCTTCTTTATCTTCATTAGCTTTTGTTAATAATTTTTTTGCTATCTTGACTGTGGCTTCAGCCTTGCCATTGCCTTGGGGATGATGTGGAGATGATGTGACTTGTGTAAAGCTCCATTTACAAGCAAAATCTGAAAATTCTTGGCTGACAAAATTAGTGCCACCATCTGTGACAACAATTTCTGGAATTCCATGTCGTGAAAAGTTTTTCTTGCAAATTTCTATTACTTGTTTTGAAGACAAATCTTTTAGTACATCAATCTCAAAGAAATCTGAGTAATGGTCGACCGTTATTAAATATTTAATTTGTTTTCCATTTTGGTTGAAAAAAAAAACGTCCATAGATATTATCTGGAATGGATATTCAGGTATTCTGTGACTTTGCATTGTAAATTTTTGCTGACTTGGTTGATATTTACTACAAGTAGTGCAGTTTTTAATCATTTCTCTTATGTCATTAGACATTGATGGCCAGAATATAGCATTTCTAGCTAATTTCAAGGTATTTTCAATCCCTGAATGCGCTTTATGTAACTTAATCAACATTTTTCTTCTTAAATTTTCTGGTATTAGTATAGCTTGATTCTTAAGTACAAGACCATTATAGGTTGTTAACTCACTTTTGCAGTTATGGTATTGTTTAATGGCATCTGGCACATCTCTCAAATATTTTGGCCATCCATGTAGAATAAAGTTTTTTAAAGCCAGAACATTGTTATCTTTTGATGTTGCATCTTCTATTTCCTGTATGCAGGTATCAGATATAGGTAAGTTTAATAATGGATTAATTCTTTCTATAATTTTAAATATTTTCAAGTCTTTTGATCTATCAATGTCTTTACATTCTAAATAAAATCGAGATAATGCATCTGCCATAATATTTTCTTTTCCAGATACAAATTGTAACTCCAGGCTGTATCTTTGTAGCATCAGAAGCATGGATTGAAGCCTTTTTGGAGCCTGAAGAAGAGGTTTTTTAAATATATTTAATAATGGTTTGTGATCTGTTTTAATAATTGTTTTTGTGTTACCAATGATGAGCTGATCAAACCTTTTGCAGGCGAAAAGAACTGCCAGAAGTTCCTTCTCTATTTGGGCATATTTCTTTTCAGCCGGAGTGAGGCATCGTGATGCATATGCCACTGGTTGGTTCTGTTGAAACAGAGCCACTCCCAGGGCTCCTTCGCTGGAATCACATTCTACAATAAGTGCCTCATTTTTATCATAATATTTCAATGTTTTAGTGTCACAGATCATAGATTTTAGTGTATCAAACTCCTTTTGAGCTTTTTTATCCCACAACCATTCCGTTTTATCATGTGTAAGGTGTCTTAGATATATCGAGTTGGCACTCAAGTTAGGAATAAACCTACTGAGATATGTCACTACACCCAGAAATCTCTGAACTTCTTTTTTGTTTCTTGGGATTGGAATATTTGAAATAGACTCTATTTTTGACGGATCTGGTTGGAGGCCTTTGTTGGAAAACACATGTCCATAATATTTTACTGATGTTTCTAGAAGTTTAGTTTTATTTTTATTTAATTTGCAATTGTATTTTTGTAGTGTATTTAGTAAATTCTCAAGATTTTTGTTATGATCTATAATAGCTTCTGTCATTGTATCTCCGACTCCATAAACAAGCAAATCGTCGACCAATGCCTCAATACCATTTAACCCCTGAATCATTTCACTCATCTTTATCTGAAAATGATCTGGTGCTGAAGAGATGCCAAAGGGAAGGACCTTCCATCGGTATTTACCAAATGGTGTCCAAAAGGTGGTTAATTTACTGCTTTTTTCAGATAGTTTTAAATGCCAAAACCCTTTTTTGACATCAAATGTAGAGAAAACTTTAGCTTTACCGAGCTCTGGTAGGATTTCTTCAACTGTAGTAAATTGGTGATTAGGCCTTTTAATGGCTTTGTTTAGTGGAATTGGATCTAGGCATATTCTGAAGTTTTTTTTTTTTTTTATAATAAGTACATTGCTCACCCAATCTGTGTGATTATCTTCTTTGGTGATTATCCCTTCTTCTTCTAACCTCTTTAATTCTTCTTTCAGCATAGGTCGTAGAGCTACTGGGACCCGACGAGCTTTTTGGATGACTGGTGAAACCGTCTCATCGATTTCAAGATCAACTTCACCTGAAAAACTTCCTCTGCCTTCAAAAACTGAACTATATTTATTTAGAATTTTTTGGGTTTCCTGTGTATAATTGCATCGCACTTCCTTGCAGAATTTCACAAGACCCATATTTGTACAAGCTTGGCATGATAAGAGTGGAATGTGTTTGTTGTGTACTATTTGAAATATAACATTGTGATTGTTTTTATGACCTGAAATATTGGTTCTTATAGTTAAATCTATTTCCCCATGTACTATAATATGATTTCCTCCAAAACCAAACAGAGTTTTCTTTGATGGTCGCATTTTTTTTTGTACATAACTTTCACCAAACATCTCCTTAACATTTTGGAGACCAATGAGACACTCATCAGCTGCTGTATCAAGTAAACATTTTGTGGTTTTCCATTTGTTTCTATCAAAGTATTCAAGTGTGCATTCTGCTAAGTTCTTATTCTTGTTGTTTATGATCTTGTTGATAACATATTCAGTGTCCGATTCTGAGACAAGGCTGTTATTTTGTTCTTCCTTCACCACCTTTACTTGTTTCTTTTTTTTACATACCTTCTCTAAATGGTTTTTACCTTTACAGTTTTCACATTCTTTACCCCAGGCTGGACATATTTCTTTCTTGAACACATGATAATTTGCACAAAACTTGCATTTTCTCTTGTTATTGATATCATTGTCCGCTATTTTCTTTATTTCTGATGTTGTTGATCCTGACAAATCCTTCATGTGTCTTTCAGTGGCCTCTGCGGCACGGCACAAATTAACTGCATCTGATAAAGTCAGGTTATCTTTTTTTAATAACTCTTTCTTTGTTTTCATATCTATTAATCCTAAGACAATTTTGTCTCGTAACATTTCATCTTTGAACATAGCATATTCACAGTCTTCAATCAGCCTTGTTAGGTCCGCATAGAAAACATCAAACATTTCGTATTTTTGTTGCATTCTACTTAGAAAGATGTATCTGTTGTAGATTATGTTTTTCTTAGGGAGCATTTTGGTAGATATAATCTGTAATATCTCTTTGCATGTTTTATTAGCTTTTTCTGTGTCCGTAAGACTGAAATTTCCATATTTTTTTAGTGCTTCGACACCTATGGCGCTGAACAAGACGCTCACTTTTCTCGGTTCCTGTTCCGCCGACCACTCATTCATTTCAGTTGCGGAACAATAATTGTTCCATGCAGATAAGAATGATTTGAATGCGTCTTGTGGGTCCGCATCTATGTTTATAGGAGCTGGCCAGGGCACATTTATGTTTTGAGGGAGTGACTGCTGAGATAGTCTTGCGATCTCCTCCTGCATAGACTTCAAGAGTATAGTTTGTTGCTGAATTACGTTCATTATTGCGGCTTCTTCCATTTTTGCGCTGCCACCATGTTTTATGAATAAAAGTCTCAATAAATTTAAACTTCACAGTATATTATAATCACATAAATTCAATCAACGTTACAATCGTGTCTCAGATTCACACACACTGACGTCCCAGAAGGCGGGCTGTCAAAACCTACTTATGAATCTGGCACCGTGGCTATTAGCCCATACAACACGCTGTTTCTTGCATAACTTGCAACAGCGGATATAGTTAACAAAACCTATTGTCGTTTTTGAGATTCCTGTAGCACTTATAAATAGTAGTAGAATAAATAAATGAAAACAAATATCAGTGTTAAAACCGCGCAAAGAACGCCACCAAAAGGCAATCCTATTCATAGCCAAAGAGAATATCCCATCCATAATTCTTTTTAATTAATTACTTCTGTCAAGTCAGTCCTTGCCCAAGCCATAGTAACGAATGCACACATGACACAGATTAATTACTAAATAAATAATCGTTTTGGAAGGACAATCGGCTATTTAGGGAATTAAGACGCACTGCATGCGCCCGCGCCGGCCACACTCTAATAGGTCTTTACGTACTGGAGTAATTTATAACTGGTTTCTGTAAACACAAGAGATGCATGACATGTGGACCAATCAGGGGCCGTCGCGATTCTCGATAGTGTCGTCATTACAATTTATAGAGGAGTTTTCATTAACTGATGCTCAGATAGTGTGTAATTGATTAGGAAGCTATACTCAGAAAGGTGTACTCGTTTTTCGAAATAAAGAGGCGAAATAACGTCGCCTATTTATATCAACTGTCCCCTAATTTCACCTCATAGAAAAATCTTATTCAGTTTAAAATAGGTAGATCCTTAATTCACCAGTGCAATGACTTCGGAGACAGGTATCGAAGACTGTCGGGAAGACTTAATGTTGTCTGTTTCGTCGTATCAATGATTCCCATAATCAAGTTAAATTAATTTCGACAGCTTAGCCGTAGTGGCTTCGGACAGATCCAGTTATTTCGAATTCTTACGTAACAACATCTTCTAACCAATCCCTTTCTATTGTCCCCAGTCGCGCCTCCACTTCACCAGTGCCCCAGTCCCAAGGAGGGACCCTGCCTCGGCCTGGCACAAAACAAGTGACAGTCACGGTCCAGGAAACGGTGGTAGAACCAGCTCAGTCGCAGCAGCAACCACCTCAAGTGCAGGCCCAAGCTGTACGTCATCATCATCATGCCTCCAATGCTACCAAGGAGCTAGACGATCTGATGGCTTCGCTCTCTGATTTTAAAGTAAGTAGTTCAACAGGGCTTTGTTTGATTTTATAGTATGGTGATGGTTTACATTATATCTTCGTCACCATCATCAGAAACTGCAATACAAAAGTGTTCATTTGATCAAATTTTAGGACACTATAATTGTCAAAATAGCCTCGGTTTGTTATCAATCTTATGACCACAGAACTATACAAGGCGAAAGGGACACCGAGGCTAATACGTCTAGTCTATAAAGAGTCGGCCCAGAACTTGGTACTCGAGTTTGGCGCTATTACTAGCGTCCATCAATTCGTGTCGTGTATACGCATCAGGGCACGCAAGAAACGATATCGGGTGTCAAATTGTTGGTGAAATAGCACCACTATTTTCAACTTACTTACACAGATGCAAATGCATAAGGTCCGAAAATGAAATTAATGAAAAGAACACTCTTTTGGTGAGATTTTTAAAGCATTTCAGGAAACCAGCTTCCTTCTTACTCAAACTGTCACAAACTCCCAAATTATTAGAAACTGTTGCTAAAGTACTTTGCAGATACACGTGCGGCCATCTTTGCGTTTAAACCTAAAACCCTTAGTCGTAATTCACAATAATCATAATGAATTATGGGTTTATAATAATCCGGCGAGATGTATCTTTACGTTATCTTGTGTTTATTCTGCAAGATTTTACTCTTAGTATTGAGGGCTTTTGAAGTTTGATGGACAGTCATAATTCTGATTTTACGTTTATCCATTTTGGCATCTTCATTATATCCAAAATTTTCCCTTACTTGCCAAAAAATTTACGTACTGACGTGGCCATGCTATCAAAACAAATCTTTGGCATGTGCTTCATTTTTATTAGATTCATACCGTAAATATTATGTTCTCTGCCACATAGTCACGTTTCTCATGTCGAGGTATCAAATATACTGTACTTACATAAATCGATCTAGAAGACATTGCAAACAAAGTAACCTAAATTCCACTGTCCTAAAGATGTATGTGTTCATCTAATTGCTAATGTATTTAGTGAAACAAATGGCTATTTAGTGCAATTTGTGTACACATTACCGTGCAGTCCAATTCGCTTGTAAAATACAGGATAGTTGATTGTCCAACGACCTGCCAAAAAGATATCGGAGCTAGTGGCGTCGCAATAGCAGCATCTTATGCCATTGTTTATGTCGTCGTATTATCACAGTATTTTTCATTCATGAAAGCGAATTTACTGAATAAACCCGGAATTTATAATCTGGTGGATCGTTTCGGTTGAGTTTACGATTTGATTCTGTAGTAATATGCGGGCAGGTGTGAGTCATCGCCACCCTAAGGTCCAATATCGGTCGGCATCTGTCACGGCCACCTCGGCACACTGCACTACAGCAGTCTCCTCTTTTCCGTTTATTATAATATTTACAACTCGCCTTTCTTGGTCCACGGCTATTTCCAGCCGCGCTAGAAGCCGTCGCTCCAGCAGTATTGCCATCTCCCTCGCACCCGCGTTATGCCAGGCGGCTAAAGATAGTTCCCAGCGTTACATCACAGGCGTGGTGGGGGCTCGAGCTTATAATATTAGAGTACATAGACAAACATTTCACTCGGTCGGCATTCGCTCCAATCCACCACGAACGGGCGGGTTTACTTCTGTACGTTGGGATTACGATGAATTTTCGATCTTTTACTTAGACTTAGAAAAATTTTGTCATTCTAGTCCAAGCAAAAGATTCAAGTTCAATCTCAACTCCATTTATCCAATGTTCCTATTTTGCCATCAGTCATAAATTAGATTCTATTCATCGAATTTGACCTTTCGCGATGGCAATGTAGAAACACTACTCAAAATCATTTTCTCTATTCCTCAGGTGAGCGGCACTGGAACAGGAGTTGAAAGCGGTACCCACGTATATCGCGAGAAGCGTGCGTGGCAGGAACACTACCGCAGCAACCCGCGGCAACCAGAGTCCGCCTCTCTAGAGCATATGCTCGGATCTCTCCGGGCAGACATGAGCCGCCAAGGAGTACAAACCCCCCAGAAGGGATGCTGCAACGCCTGCGATAAGCCCATCGTCGGACAGGTGGATATCCAACCGTGGTGGGAGCAGAATTTGACCTCGAAACACCAGGAAACAAGACTGAAAATCCCAGTGAAATCCAATTCTGCTCCCAAAAGTGTTCAGTGTTTTTTGTCAAATAGTGAATGACGAACTGTTCTGTGTCAGGTCATCACGGCGTTGGGTCGCACGTGGCACCCCGAGCACTTCACCTGCGCTCACTGTAACCAGGAGCTCGGCACCAGGAACTTCTTCGAGCGCGACGGCAGGCCCTACTGCGAGCCTGACTACCACAACCTGTTCTCGCCCAGATGTGCCTACTGCAATGGACCAATCCTTGATGTTAGTTTCGGAAAATTCATTCAAGAAAATTTCGACTGTAAAGTTTCCGTGCTAAGGTGTATTTTCTCATTTCAGAAATGCGTAACTGCTCTCGAAAAGACCTGGCACACAGAGCACTTTTTCTGTGCTCAGTGTGGCCAGCAATTCGGTGAAGATGGCTTCCACGAGAGGGATGGCAAGCCTTACTGCCGCAATGATTACTTCGACATGTTCGCGCCCAAATGTGGCGGCTGCAACAAGCCCATCATGGAGAACTATATCTCAGCACTTAACACACAATGGCACCCCGACTGTTTCGTCTGCAAGGTCAGTATCCATCTCCGCATCACAGGTGTCAGCTGAAACCGTTTATTTACAAATAATGCTCCAATATGCCAGGTCAAGTATAAAAACCTCCCCTCAATATGCAAAAGTCTCCAAAACTTTTGCGTATTCAGGACATTGGATTTCTAATATAAAATTTACCTCACAGGACTGCGAAAAGGCTGTCAAAGGCAAATCTTTCTATGCCATGGAAGGAAAGCCGGTATGCCCCAAATGCGTCGGAGTCGATGAGGATGAATAAAGGATGACGTCACCAATGCCCCCTCTCAATATGCCCTCCCCAAATTTCTTTTACAGCTATGCTCGTCGTTATGAACTACAAGGGAATGATCTAAACACACACACACACAGATGTTATTTACACACAAAATGAAACAACAACTAGTCGTTAGTACTTGATAGGGAAATTAATTTATCTATGTAATATATTTTTGTAATATTATTGTAATGCTAAGATTTATAATAAAGAGAACAAAAATAAAAAAGAAAGAGAAACAACAACAAAAAAAAGAGAACAAAAAGAAATACAAAAATACTATATGAGATACTATACGGATGTGCCCTCTGACTGGGATTCAAGGTCACATTCGTGCGTACACGACAATGACCTTTTATCGGGTCTCATTTTTGTTGCATAGGGAAGGACGTCAAACAAAAATGCAACGGGATTGTGGAGCAGGTCAAGTGCCGAGTATAGGGTTTCCCGAGTCCCGAACTTTCTATAAATATCGTTAATGACGTCATAGCTCGTCTGCGCCATACCGGCTGCCAGTAATCAGAGTTTTGTTTATAACCCATCCGATTTACCGCTATTTTTAACACCCACTGGTCTATTTGTACCCAGTCGTTACGCGGACAAATATACCGAGAATTAAGGGTAATAGTGCAAGTTTAATGCTCAATAGTAGTGGCTTCATGATGATATAGTTGCGAAATGAAACGCGGGAGCTTGCCAGGCCTATTGCGTAATATAGAAATATTTCGAGTACGCAGCGTTCATTAGAAGCGGCATTTTGTTCGTTTCAAATTCGGCGATCTTGTTAATACAAGACATAATAGGACGATTAAGGTTCCTTGTTGCAGCTTCACTGTGATGGCCGTCTAATGTCTGTTTTCATAAACAGTAATCTGCACCTTAATTTGATTGCACTATTGGAATTTTCATTCTCGGAACTGGGCCGACTGATGAAGATCCAACACTGCCCTTTATTAAGGCAGGTACGTGTTTCCTAGTGGGCATAAGTGCCTATGTCTTAGAGCCTATCACTCCAGCTAGCTAGTCTATGCTCGTTAAGACATCAGAATATCAGATGTACAAAATCGATGCTAGATTAGGTAATAAAGTATTCTATCAATATTCTGGCTCTATTTCTCTATCATGGACATGACAGAAAGACTGATATTTTTCTTGCTTAACATACATAAATATAGAGAAAATATGTACAAGCAAATTTAACTCTTTGTAATATAGTTGTTTGACAACATAATTTTTCACTTCATTAGACTATGAAACACTACTTGTATGTTTTTTTTTTCGTTTTTTCGCTATAATGTGACACTTTCATGGATTCACGCCAGATGATAATTGTCCAGCAAATGAAAATAACACTATGACGCAATAATTCATGCGTGGATTTAAACTGTATGGATTTTGACAGCTTATTAGTATTTCATACAGTCTTGTTGATTTTGGGAAAATATGTGCTAATGAGCAATTTACAAATTGAAAACTTTATGGTTAAAATAAGTTCTTGAGATATGGAATCAGGTATTATTTTGAGAAAGTCCATGACAATTAAATGTAATGCGAAAATATTTACTTTTAATTTAGCAAACCCACTACATAAGCTCCTAACATAATAATATCCGAGAAGGTATCTTATTTTATTTTTAAATTTTATTAATATTTAAATAACAGAATTAAACACTATTATATTTTTGTTCTCTTTTTATAAAACTTTCTTTTTTTTTTCTTTTTTCACACATAATAATGATAATCCTATTAGATGCTGTAAATAAATGTGCTATTGGAAAAACAACTTTAAGCATTTACATGCAACACTTTTATGACTTTTGCAAATCAACCGAATTTACAAGACTACAAGGTTGATATTAGTTTAACTGGAAAAAAAAAAACATCAATTGGAAGCATGGATTTCGAAATGGTGTAGTAACTTAGTGTTACACCTTATAATTCACAGCACGTCAAAATATTACACAACGTTCTTGATATAATACAGACCAATTTAATGTACTTATTTTGTTTATAAATATTTATAATATCAAAGAAGATAATAGGTCATATAAAAACAATATATTTCACGGTAATAATAACGCACTTCTCTCAGTTTTATTTCTAGGAAAATGTTTATAGAGCAGGGCAGGTTATGGTGTGGGCCTAATATTGAACTAGATCAGGGTTAACTTTGTTATTGAACTGATTACACAATTTCTTACTAATTCACATACAGTCTTTGAAAATAAACAGACCATGAGCGTACGCAGCGCCCTCTCAGTATACTCCTAGAGTAAACAACTTTTGAGAGAAAGCCAGAGACTGTTTTTTTTTCTGGAATCAATCAACTAGACACATCGACTTTGCCTGTAAAAAAAAACCAGCAAGATACACAAAGGAATCTGTTTACAATTTCCTGTTTTATACAGAAATTGGACCAAACCGCTATCCAATGATATAAAAATGAGCATTAGTCATTTGTTTCTTATTCCGTGTTCATCCATTAAATGATAACAACACGTACTTAAATGATACCATATTATCTTATCATGTTCTAGGATCTCCAAATAATTAATTATCATGTCCTATTTTACATCCTCATCGAACCGACATCCGTCCAAAAGTCTTACATACTTATTTTGACTTCATTACAGGATATAGAAAAGTAGAAATTACACCACAGATACCTGCAGTATTTCTCCTTCACCCTTTAAATTTTATCTACTTTACTTAAAAAAAAAAACAATATGATTGCTTTCAGCAATAAGACAGCCCATTTTGTCTCTGGAGGTCAGATAGGCAGTCGCGCCATGTAAATTCAGCTGCATCCGGTTAACCTGGAAGCCGACCCCAACATAGTATATAATATCCGTAATTACTATGTATGATTTTTCTCTTCTTTCCAGGAATGCCGCGAGCCTTTCCACGGCGGCTCATTCTTCGAGCACGAAGGCCAGCCATACTGTGAGACTCACTACCACGGCAAACGTGGCTCCCTCTGTGCCGGATGCCACAAACCAATCGCCGGCCGATGTATCACAGCCATGTTCAGAAAGTTCCACCCCGAACACTTCGTATGCGCCTTTTGCCTTAGACAACTCAATAAGGGAACCTTCAAGGAACAAAATGATAAGCCTTACTGTCATACGTGCTTCGACAAGCTGTTTGGTTAAGTTTTCTTGGCTTTTATAGTCACAGTGCACGAATATCGGTTAAGTGTAGCATTGTTCTGTTTGCGGTTGAATGACATTGACAGGAGGCCCCTCCTGGAAAATGTATAAAAACAAGATGGCGGCTTTAGTTCCAACTAAGGCCACGCGTCAAAATATGTAACCATGCAGTACTTTAAAGAAGGTTATTCGATAATCAAATTTTATTAGCAGATGAAATCAGTTTGGGTTATCGATGGTCCTAATTGAACTGTGAGCGTTCGAAATATAAATATGTAATCACAAATGGCGCTGTGACTGAAAATCGATAATAATGACTAATGATTGCAGTATTTTTTACTGTAAAAATGTTCAAATTATGAAGGCAAAGGTTCTAATTATTATAACTAAGTGTCGACTGTAAGTCGTGCTAGTGCCATACGTCTATTACAAGAGAAATGTATGATATTATATAAATAAATGCTGTTTACGTTGTAACATGTAAAGAAATACTAACTTTAATTATGTTGTAATAAAAATCAGTTTAGATTATCAATGACTTTATGACACAAACATGATTCGTCTAGAAAATATATGAAAAATGAGATTATTTTTAGGTCAGGAGGATCATGCGAGCAAATACGACATTATCGAAAGATAAATAAAACCAATTGGATAAACATAAGCTTTGTCAAGATAAAATATTCGTGACGTATTTTTGAATTTCCTGCTATAATAATGCACAGATATTTACTTACGGCGCTCAGCGACAACTTTACGAGAATTTTCTTTCATATTCGATAACTGCGTAGGAATGGCCTTCAAAGTTTCTGATATCCATATAGGTATGTTATGATAATTTGAGTGCTGTTCGATACGATATGGCGTGTTTATTTTAATATTTTTAGATGGTTAGCATATATATAGATACTAGCTGCTGCCCGTGACTTCGTTCGCGTGGAAATTTTGATGGGTTTTAGGGGTATAAAAAATAGATTTTGGCCAATTCTCAGACCTACCCGATATGCACACAAAATTTCATACAAATCGGTTCAGCCGTTTAAGAGGAGTTTGATAACAAACACCGCAACACGAGATTTTTTTTATATTAGATAGTCACGCCATTTGTATGCACTACATTGTAGTGTTGGCATTAATAACAGAACGCCACGAGCTAAAATTCTCAGTCGTAAATAATTTTATAGCAGACATATTCACGCCTTTTCCCCATGGGGGTAGGTTGAAACTAGAGATCGCTCTCTATGATCCTTAAATAGTCCTTTGGCTTCGTCCAAGGTCATATATCTGCTCTTACAAGCATAGTTTTATTCACACTACCTAAAATAGCCTTTTGCTAGAAGAAGCTCTTATTTAAGCCATAACTACTCCGCCTACCTTATATACCTTATGAATGAGGTCATGGATCCTTCTGGCGGGGCTTCCCTATAAGTCGAACGATAGATAGTAAAAACTGATTCATCCTAACTAATATTATAAATGCGAAAGTAAGTTTGTTTGTTACGCTTTCACGCGATAACTACTCAATCGATCATCATGAAACTTTGTACACATATTCTTGGAGGTAATAGAAGTAACATAGGCTATATATCATCACGCTACGGCCAATAGGAGCGGAGCAGCAATGAAAAATGTTGCTAAAACGGGGAAAATGTGACGCAGACGAAGTTGCGCGGGACAGCTAGTATCTTAATATATACCAATAAAGTATATTGTGGATTATTAAAGTTGGATTTTTATGATAGGTTGTCACATTATTTCTAGGAAGTTCTAAATCATTTTTCATTAAAATAAAATGTCCAGAGCAGTAGAATGAATTTCTTTGTACAGCTGTATTTGATGAAATTAATCGATTTTCAACCTTATCGTTAAAGAATACGGTTCAAGGTTGATTGGGAAACTGTCGTCTGTACTTCAAAATATTAGTAATTAACTTTATCAAATGATTATAAATAAAATATAGACAAGGGACTATTGGATTCTGTCCTCCAAATTAGAATATAAATATAACTCGAACGTACAAAAATGATCACAGCCATACATGTACAGTAATTTAAAAAAAAAAAAAAAAAAACAAAATTGTATCATACAACTTCAAAATAAGATGTGATGATGAATATAAAGATTTATAACAAAAAATAAAAGCTCACATGTAACATTCTAGTATTTATCGATGTAGTCTAACTAGTGCATGTGATTTAAACTAAGTAACTACATAAGCATAGTGTTTATACTAAAAAAAATCTATAGATAGGATACAAATTTTGGAAATGTTATTACGAATAGTGCTAATTAAACGGTCTAAATGTCACAGACATTACTTTTAGTTGGTACGGCTTAGATTGCTGCATTTTGAAGGAGGAAACTACGACGGAATTCACTATTGATATCATATAGATGTAGATAATATAATCCTTCTTGGAAACTAATAAAATAAAACAACATGACCTTACCAACTTATCTTTGCTGGCGGGAAAAACGCAGAACTAAAAAAAAATATACGAACTTTGACATATGGATACTTTTGCCTGAGTAGAGCAAAATGTTATTGGATTTTTTATTAGGAATTTCCTAAGCAGCAGCCACGGATAATGGATTTTTGTCCGGTTGATGTCAATAGGCTATTAGATATGACTTAAACATAACTGAATAAATGTGGGTGTACTATAATTAGGTACTGGTTCTGCCTAACCCTTCGCAGATCAGAGGCCTCATGTTGTGTTATCAAATTATTTTCAGCGCTGAAACTAAACGACCTATGTTTATGTTTGAATTAAGACGGGAAATGTCATGTTTCCAAGAAGGCACAATTCCGTCATAGTTCCCTATCGAACGAAATATTCGTGCTGCTTTGACAAACCGATAGTTTTAACATGCATTTTATTTATGTTCTATGCTTTCAGTAAATATAATCGATTTGACTCAATTATATCGATAAGTTTTGTATCTTCCATTAGCGTTACGCTGTACAGTTTACTTGCTACGTTGTTATTATATTTTTATTACTCCATTTTACTTTATTGCTCGGAGTTCGTTAGAAAGTGCCAAACAAGGGCAGGCTTATTAAGGTCAGTGCTCACGATCTAACATTTTTATTATTGAAAATGGACGCTAGGATTAGCTGCAAATATTATTAATTGTAATTGACAACATATGGAGAAGATAGTGTAAACTTGTTACGAAAACCCCATGTTTTTTGGTGCTATTTTGTTGGAAATAATGTATGGAAATACATCATTTCTTTTGTAAATACATTATGCCAAAATATTACAGAGGAAACATCTGTGCAACCAGCCAAGTTTAACATAATAATAGTTAAATAAGACCAAGAGGAAAAAAAATATCTCCTATCGCTATAGCAACTTATCAAAAGTTACCATTGTAATTGGATCTGTGCCTGGCTAGCAATAGGCTCACCCCCTATTAAATGGGACTTAAACATAATTGAAATGTATATGTAAGTACCTACTTGGACACACCTCTGCCTAATCCGTCAGGGAAAAACAGGATGATGTTATTTTATAATGATACTGTTAGCCTGCGTCATCCCACAGCTGGGCAAACGACTCTCCCCATGACTTCAAGTTGGCACGATCCTGGGCCAATGTGGACCACTGGGGGGTTACTATGACGCTTAAAACATTATTGTTCCATTCCTATGTCAGAGTGGGAAAGAGATGGAGCTAGACGACCTGTATAGCTCCGTCTCTTTTTCACTCTGGAATAAGAATGGAACAATAATGTTTTAAGAGCGTTTACGCCTTACGACATTTCATACAAACTTTCAAGTCGTTATTTTCCGAAATGACTGAACAGATTTTGATGAAACTTCGTACACATAAGCAGGATACACAGATCTAAAAAGTTACTAAAAAACATTTTCGAAAAATAGTGTTACAGTTAAATTAGACCAAATTTAAATTTTCTATAGAAACAGAAAATTCCAATTATCTCTTGTTTTAAAACTCATTTTGAAAATATTTTTTAGTAACTTTTTAGACCTATGTATCCTGCTTATGCGTATAAAGTTTCATTTAAATCGGTTCATTCATTTCGGAAAAAAACTACTTGAAAGTTTGTATGAAAAGAGGTAAGGAATAAACGCTCTTAAGACGTCATGTTACGCCACCTGCCCCCTTATTCACAAACGCTCAGATTCGATTTCAATTCGGAAAGTCGTATGTCTATCTCGCTCGCTTTCGTAATGCCAAAACAAGATAGACATACGACTTATCGAATCGCCTGGTCGCTGGTCTTATCTAGTTATGTTATTGAAATTATATAATGTGCGTCCATGAGTGCTGGCTTTAATGTTATCGCTTCTGTTAATTAATAGCAATAGTAACGAATGTTTAAGTGTTGGCAACATAACCTCGCTCGAGGAATATGTTGGTAGTAACGTACCACATGAGTATGTAATCTATGAGACACGATTTTATTGAATCTGTAATATTTTAACAAATATATTTAATGTTTTTTTTAATGCTGGTGTTTTATTCTAATTATTTAGTTACTAGATAAAGCTATTGTAGTGGAATTTACGAGGTAGTTTGTCTATGGACAATCATCAACATCTTACTGCCCTTGTTCCATGTTAGTTGGGGTCGGGGCAAGAATACGTTTTTCTTTTTTAGGGTTCCGTACCCAAAGTGTCAAACGGGACCCTATTACTGAGACCTCGCTGTCCGTCCGTTCGTGCGTCTATCCGTCCGTCTGTCACCAGGCTGTATCTCATCATTGAATTTCTACAGATTATGTATTTCTGTTGATGCTATGACAACAAATACTAAAAACAGAATAAATTAAATATTTAAGGGTTTTTTATAAATAATGGTACGGAACCCTTCGTGCGCGAGTCCGACTCGCACTTTCATCCCTGTCAACCGTCACACAATCTTTTACACGTTTTTCTTTCATATCATTTATCTACCGACAATATAATATTTAAATTCCTTTTTATGTATATTTACCAAATACAAAGTGTTGTTTTTTTTCTTTTTTGCGGATATCGGAAAGTGTGAATCACCCGTGTTTTTAACATAGCCCGTCTGATCCTCGCCTTATAACCTCGCTTACACACAAACAAAAAATCTCAAACGTTTATTCGATCATTTCTTATTCCCTAAACCACGTTAAGGGGGTTATTCCGAAATACTGACAAACTTAACCAAAAAAAATCAGAGATTATTAATAATTAACTAGGTACCGTAATTTTAATTGATTATTTATGTCTTTTGTGGCAACCTCCTGAATTTTGACGAGAATGCAAAACAACACCTTGTATTTCATGATCGCTTCGCTCACTCTTGCGGCCTACTTATTCTTGAATCATATCTTTTTTGTCTATAAGTCACCTATATACCTTTATAAAGTTGACTGAAATAACCAAATCGTTTGTGACAGTCAAGTCAAACAGACAACAAATTGTGATATCAAGATTAGATTTTGTAACACAATGCCATAACTAGCTCCTACAGATAACGTTACCTATTTATACATGAAATAAATCTTGCATATTATATAACATCAACATCTGAAATTTTTTACCTTGTTTTGAACTTTGCGAAGTTCGTTTGTGCACTGATGTCCTTTTCCACCCTGTTTATTATAGTTAAAATATCGATAGCTTATTTATCATTCAATCGACCTACAAAGTTATCGAAGTAGCACAGGTGTGCGTGAATAATTTATGTCATTATTGATTTTAGGTCGTCCTTCACACCATCTGTCTGCTCGATACCAAGAAATACGCCTTGATAGATATTAACTACCTAATATTTTATAAAAATACACAAGATTTTAACTATAATAATAGGGATTTCCGATTTCACGGGGTTATCATAAAAATAAATGGTCAGCCTGTCGTACGTGCCGCATATTATACCTATATACTAAACTAAGCTGCTGCTCGCGACTTCGTTCGCGTTTTTTTGGGTATGAAAAATAGATGTTGGGCGATTCCCAGACCTACCCGATATGCACACAAAATTTCATACAAATCGGTTCAGCCGTTTCGGAGGATTATGGTTACTAACGTTGTGACACGAGAATTTTATACATAAGATATTATAAACCTGAAGAGTTTGTTTCAACGCGGTAATCTCAGGAACTGGTAGTTCAAATTGAAAAATTATTTAGTGTTGGATAGGCCATTTATCGAGGAAGGTTAATAACATCACGCTGCGACTAATAGGAGCGGAGCATGTTGCAAAAACGAGGAAAATGTAACGCAGACGAGTAGTTGCGCGGGTCATCTAGCTAGATACTTAGTCTATAATAATAGGGGATTCCCGAATTCACGAGGTCAAAAATGGTCAACCTATTTCGTACGTACTTTTCCTATTAATTGATGAAACACTTGAAACGGGATATTTACCTAAAGGGTGTAAAATACCTCTTAACGAAGCCGAAAGGCACTGGTTCTTCCTGTCATTGCGATCATTTTTTTGTTCTACACCATACCTGGGAACCTTCTAGTTAAGGAGATATTAGGGGTCAAAGTTCCAATTTTTTGACAAGTATTTTTATAAATACAAGTTTTTAATGTAAGATTTTTACTTTAAACACCTCCACGGCCCCCGTACTATTCAATCCGTCCATCAGCACAATGTTTTGAGTGCGTACATTGAGTTCTACCACAAAACATGATTTTACACCCACTACAAAAAAAAAGTCGTTTCCCAGTAATAATTTTTGTGTAAAGTTACTTAGTTTCATGTAGAGAATGCTTGGTTGACGGCTTCGTAATGAGGTGATTTACACCGTGTATAATCTAACACAGAAACTTGAGACTTGGTCTAGTGGTAGCATGCGCGACGGCTGGTCTGCTGGTCCTGTGTTCAATTCCCAGGTCGGGAAAGGGGTTATTGGGTTTTTCCATCAGGAATTTCTCAGTAGCAGCCATGGAGTCTGAACTTGTGCCCGGTTGATGGCAATAGCCTCGTCCCCTATTATATGGGACTGAAACATAACTAGCGAAATGTGAGTATACTATATTGGGTGCACCTCTCTGCCCAACCCTTCCTGAATGACAGGCGCGATAATTATGTTTATTTAGTTTTACATGTCATAAAATGAAGTATCATATAGGTACATAGTAGTATACACAGAAACAACCTAACCATAGTTAGGTAAGAGGATAAACGAATGCAAAAATATATACCTACCTACCTTACCATATAGTTAGCTAAGTATATATTTATGCATTCGTTTTGGTTAACTATTTCCTTATCAACGCTGAACATATTTATTAACAATGTGTTTAGGTACTAAACACTTAGAACGGAATCGAATTTTCACGTTAAAACATTTTTATGTACGATAAAAGTTTTTATCGGGAATCCCGTAATGTTTATTTGTGTACATACCCAATTAATAATATTAGTATCTACACGACTAGGTACGAAATGCGGTAGGTACTGCTGATCATGAGGTCCGGGGTCGATATTTCATGTGAGGCAACGATTAATTGGGTTTTTCCAAAAGGAATTTCTCAGAAGCTGCCCGGAGTTAAGATTTGTGCCAGATTGATAGGGTTGGTAGCAATATAGGGCTCGTGCCCTTTTATGTGAGAACCATGCTGGATTTTGGTATTCATAGGAAGTGTAAGTGTAGGTACCTAAGTACCTAGGTACCTAAGTACTTAGCTTAGGTACCTACTTAAGTACCTACACTTATGCCCAACCCTTCGGGAAATACGTACTGACGTGATGATAGTTCAACGAGGTACTTCAGTTAAGTTCTTGTTCATGTACCTACACTGTCCATCTTCCTGCCTAGCCTTTTACCAACTCTGTCGGGGTCGGCTTCCAGTCTAACCGCATGCAACTGAATACCAGTTTTTTTACATGGAGCGACTGCCTGTCTGACCTCCACAACCAAGATTACTGGGTAATACGATACCCCTTGGTAAAACTGACAAAACCGTAGTGAAATGGCGCCAAGTCACGGGAGCAATCTGCGAGTCATTGGCGACTCGCGCATTCCCCACCTAAGGAGAAAATTTATAACAACAACAACTGCATACAAGCTTCACAGCTTGGCTCATCGCCTCAAGGTTGCCTGCTTGTCGGTCTTCTACAGGCTGTACGTCGGTGAGTGTGCCAAGAACTGCACGACCTCATCCCACCGGCCCCCTTCTACCATCGGACATCCAGACGCACTGCAACTTACCATCGTTACCTTATTGCTATTTCACCAATTCGCACTAAGTAAGCGTTTCCAAACGTCTTTCATAATGCGCACAGCAAAGGAGTGGAACTCTCTGCCTGCTACTGCGTTTCCGAACGCTTACAACCCTAATCTCTTCAAAGTTACAGTGAACAGGCTTCTTCTGGGTAAGCTCGTACCATCGTCGTCTTTGTCTCTGTCATCTCTGACCTAGACTAGAGTCAACAGGAAACCCATCGCAAATAAAAAATAAAAAACATTTATTTTCAGGCAACTTTTATAAAACAATGGTTAGACCTGCTGTCTTTTATGGATCAGATGTAGGGCCACAAAAGGGTTGAATGCAGCAAGGCATTTGTACGTGGACGAGATGAGAAGGCTATAAGAGGGATACGTGTGGTGTTACACGAATGGATAAAATAGGAAATGACTGCATAAGAGGAAGTCTGATAAAGGCATCTGGGACTAAAGTTGTGTAGTAATTGGTTGTCGTGGTATGGGCATGTGATGCGGTAGAATGAGGAAATTATCGTGAGGAAAGAACAAAATAGAGGAAGAACACAAATAAACCATGGTTGGACTGTGTGAATGATTATATGGCAAGGGAGAAGGTGTCTGATGAGATGAGAGTAGTATGGAAGAAGAATTGTTTTTCAAACTTTGAAAAAATCGTAATCATCAATATAAAGTACCGTGCTTGATAAATACCGATAAGCCGGCACTGATTGATTACATTGTGATTTATGCTGTTATTGTACCATGTGTTATCAGCGCCCAGCGGCATCGTTAGCGAACGCGGTGGGCGTATCGTATTTCGAGAAACTTTAAATTCATATATCATACATGACTTCTTAATTTCTTATAATAAAAAGGTCCAGTTGAAAATCAGCGTCGGGCAGCCTAGCTGCCGTATTTTGCACACTTGGCCTATTTGACGCAGCCGTGAACGCACACAATAATTATTAATTATTATCTTTTTGTGTTACATTTACTAAAATGCTACACAAAAATGCAATGCACGCGACATTGAACAATTAAACATAGAAGAAGACGATTTCTTCGATTTTTAATTGTTTGGCATGCGCCAAATAAATTTATTTTCTTTCTTTCTAATCAATCAACTCAGTCTATTGCAATACATTGCTGCTCTCTCCCAAACTGCTTCTCAACACCCTCCGCCTTTTGAAGATCTGAGTCTATCTCAGCCCATCTGTTCGGGGGCATCCCACACTAACTTACCGGTCTCCTATACATGACGCATATGAGGTCCAGCCATCGCTCCTTAACAAACATGGTCAGCCAACTGCTTCTTGAACTCATTTACTTTGCAAGTTAAGCAACTCTAGTTCATAAATGTCTCTTAGTAAACCTGCATCCCTCAGACCCCTCCAAGGGATCCATATCAACACCGGGCTTAGTGTGGACGTCCAGTCAACAAGGGCCACTCAGCACCAGAACCCCCGACCGCAAACCATCCTCCGTACTCGACCTCTGAGAAGCCAGATTACAGGAATAATACTTATGTAAAATAGAATTGCCTTTGGCCAGAAGTCGCAAGCGCCACGGCGGCCTGCTGAGTATGTGGTTCTGAGTTCGACGGACGGTGTTATTAGATGTATTCAATAGGACCCCAGTCTAAATGTGTGCCCGGTTAGTCTCATCATCATCAGCCTATAATGTTCCCACAGCTGGGACACAGGCCTCCTCTCGGAGGAGTGGGCTGTAGTCCACCACGCGGGCCCATTGCGGGTTGGTAGATGTCACATGTCTTCGAATTTTTTGTTCTAGGACATGCCGGTATCCTCACGATGTTTTCATTCACCGTTTTGAGAGCAGCGGTGATGAAAGAAATTACACAAAGTAATGCGCCTATATATCTAGGTTCGAACCCACGGCTTACTGCACGTAAGTCGGGGCCGCCAACACTGGGCCACCGCTGCTCTACCGGCCCGGTTAGCCTCTAATGAAGATTTACTTTATGGTTCTACCTCTCCCTAACCCTTTTTTTGAATACAGGCGTGTTAGTATTTTAAAATATTAAAAAATATAGGTAGGTATACGTAGAGTGGTTGTTCCCAAGGAAAGTTGGTAGGAATCGTTTTAAAACAATGACCCGATAAAACGACTTAATATTTGACTTAATCACCTTGAAATAAAAACGAACGCGTAATAACACTTGTGTATCACAAGTGTCTGTCTGCATTACTTTGTACCTACCTATCGATATTCTTGTTAATTACTTAATAAAATGTTGCTTATCATTATCGCTAATTACGTTTTTATCATTAATGTATGTAAACTGCACGGTCTTTTGTGACGGTTGGATAATTCCATTTCGAGTTTTATCAGCCACAAAGTTCACAAATAAGTCAATAGTTACGTTTTTCCCAGTAGATAGGTTCAAGAAGCGATGCTTAAATTATCGTTAACTTTGTTTTGATGTCTATTGGGTTGGGAATCCCAAGTTCTTATTAAATTATTCATAGTTTTACATCATTTTTGTATGAGTCAGCAGCCCCCTCTATCGTAGTAGGTGGTAAGATTTTGGTCTACTTGATGACGTCTGGTTGTCCTTGACATTTTATAACTACCCACTATTCAGGAAATACCAAGGTTATTGTAATGAATCATTGGATAATTTAGAGTAATTTCTACTGATAGACTTTCTCCATGAGTCGTCACTGACGTCATTTTCTTGGATAGAAAGGCTTCGATGAAAGTAACAAAATGTACCAAAACCTGGGCAAGTCAAGCAAGTTGGGTATACTTGCTTGACTTCAGGTTTATGATTAATTGTAAGGAAATCTAGAACTTGTTCTATCTATAGTATATAACTAGAATTCAGTAATCTATTCTTGTTGTGTTATCTTGTAAGACTGGTTTTCCACTTCAATTTTGTTATCCTCTTATTTTAGTTTGGTCTGAGTCCAAACTGGAAATTGATTTTGATAACTATTATGATTTACTCTACACATTTGGGCTTGGTAACCATATGAAAAAAAAAACAAGAAAGTTCGACAGGACATTGTTTTATTATAATCTATGTGCATCCTAACTAAACACTAAATTATAATTTGTTATATATTAAAAAACATTTACTTAATAAATAGGTAAAGAAACACTAATTAAATTGTCGTTTTCATAACTTAACAATATAGATTCAATGACTTAAATAGAACTTAAAACTAGTCAGTCTTTGGTGGGAGTCGAAATGCAGAAAAATTCTACGCTAGTCCAGGGAACAGTTCTGAAAATGATTCGCACCAAAAGTCTGACAAGTCCATGGATTCTGGCTCGCTTAGTGGTGACGCTAATGACTCGTATCCCAGATCGGAGCTGAGGATCGTGTGCGATGGAGACAGGCCTAGATTCTCCTCTACAGATTTAGGTGACATGGTCATAGGGGAAAGCATTTTCATGTCACACTCCAGCGTGATCTCTGAACAGTCATCTGTCAGAGTGCTGAAGTCTGTCTTAATCTGTAAAGGTGTTTCTTCTACGACGTGTTCTTCACATGGCACTTCGATCGTGATGCAGTCATTGGCTTCATCACAGCTGGCGTAGAATAAGTCTCCTTTGTCATTGTTCTCTTCTTTAATTTGTACTTCTTCGGTGTCGGTGACAACTATCTCTGGTTTGTAAGGATGCGCATAGGAGTGTTGGGACAATATCCTGTCAACGTCGTGCTTGATGTCTACCACTGCACTTTCACTGGATTCCAAGTGCTTTGCTGCGGTCCCCACCACTTTAGGTCCTTCAATGCACTCTCCAGTTTTCCTGACTGTGTCCTGTAACAAAATAAAACGGTGTTAAAGCAACTTGCAACTTATTTTATAGACAGTAAAACTGGCTTCACTGTTTAAGAAAAGGTAGCAATAGGCACAGATAGGTAGGTGTTTCATTAATCATTTACAAAAGACTAGTTTGACACTACTCTACAGTAACATTTTACAACTACGATAACAGTAGTTCTATGATGCAATACTTGTTCTACATTGCATCATCTGACCAACAGGTCCAGATAATAATATGGGTTAATAGGCATAGGCTTGTTCCTCATGGAACCCAGTCACAGACAGCATGCAATTTTATCTTATCAGTGTATTTAATCTGTTGACAAGCTGGTGTATATGTATGATGGTAAAAGTGTAAAGTTTCAAGTCTGATTATTTTATTGCGGCATGATTCATATACTACTGACCTAAAGACAATTAAGTTGGAGCCCAACAAACAGGAAATTAGCCAACATTCTACAGTCTACTGAACTAGTGATATGACCATTTTTTATGATGCAAAGAATATGGTTTACTTCACAGTTAACTTACATTTTGAGGCGTTCCTGAAGCACTTGCATCAATTTCTTTGAAGAGGGAGTCTGCAAGTTGAGTGAGGGTATCGAGGTACTCGTCTGAATCGAAGTGTGCGAGGAGGTCTGCGAGAGGAGACACATCGCCAGCAGCAGGCGAGCCGCGCGGATCGCCGTCGGGGGCCCTTCCTTCTGCTGAGGAATAGACTCTGCCGGTCTGGGGGCCACCGCGACGCTCCGCGCCGCCGCCGCTTCACTGCGAAGCGTTGCGTTCTCGCTCAACAGACGCTCGTTCAGCGCCTTCAAACTCTCTACCTCACTGGTCAACTTCTCATTCATATCCATAAAGTATTTGATGCGGTCCTCCATTTCATCCATCTTCGCCTTCTTCCTGTCGCGCGAAGTCTGAGCCGCTACGCGGTTCTTCAGCTTCCTGATAAACAAGCATTCTAGATATAACAATTTGCAATTGCTAACAATGCTAACGCGGTGCTAACTTAACTGTACATAACGGAACGTGAGGTCAACATACTCTGGAGTTTACGACAAGTAGTCGCATTTTACATTTAGTGACTGAACCAAACTAAAATTACTAATTCAAGGCGATTAAATTTGTATTAAAAGTATGTTAAAGTGGGCTTTGATTATTAAACTGGCTAATTCACAGAACATTAGAGAAGCATCTAGTAACGTCAACGTCATTGAACGCTGTCCACTATAACTTGACCTCTCATTTACAAAGGCATTACGCGACACGCAGGCAATGTTTCATCAAAATCATCAATGACTCACTTTCTTTGCATCTTTTCCTCCCATGTTAAGTGGTCCAGGCGGCGCTTCCGCGAGGTAGCGGGAGATGGCAGGTCTACCACCACCTTGGTCTCCATCTCCTCGACCGCCTCCATTGCCAGGTAGTTGTTGGGCACCGTGATGATTATAGGAGCGCTCATCTTGTTGACTTGTATAAACACCACTTATAAACAAACACTCCACAACACTGGTAGTTGGCGATTATCTAATGTCTTAACTTTAGCATACTATCAGAGTTCCGTATCGACCATTTGTTAGAGCACTTTTATATGATATTTCCTTGCGGGCGAGCTATTAACGATTGCGTCGTACATGTTCGGGTCCTCAACGAGTAATAAATATTTTTCTTGATTCTTGAAAATGTGTATGTGGTACAATGTGATTGGTGGAACCTTATCAAGGGGGCGTTGACAAAATGACGACAACAGAATGAAAGACAAAGACGGGTATATTAATGTTATTGGACAAATAGAGATAAAAGATGTGACGTCTCCCTCATAGATTTGTTGGTTTCTGCAATAGACTTATGATAACTTGCGTAAGTTAGATAAAGACAAAACATGTAAGCAAGTATTTTTTGGATTGTAGTAATCGATCAATGAAAAAATTATGTTTTATTAATTTTAAAAAATATAATGTTTAGATAATCATAAAAGTCTGCCTTCCCTTTGTGAGTCATTCAAATAATTTGTATGATGAAATATGTTTACTATCGCCCATCGCCGCTGTTACAATCTCTTTTTATATTATCTTCATATCATAGACATCAGTGACTTTGTCATTGTTGTTGTTTTGTCAATGTCTTAAAATAAACAGTAATTTTTAAACTTATGACGATTGTATTATTCTTATCAGTGGCGACGAGGATTAAAAATGAACAGTGAGCAATTTGAAAAATTCATTATATTGCAAGCATCACAAGAAAAACAAATTTCGGACATTTTACAATTGTTGCTAACACAACAACAAAATGCGGCTGCCGCGACTCCCACACCAACTACAACGAATGGCACGGAGTTACCCAGCTCATCGCAAACTAACACCTATAGAAACAACATTTACAACAGTTTTAAAGGTGACAAGTTCAATCCGAGCGAAACCTCAGTTGAGAATTTTATTGATTATTTTGAGTCTAAATGCGGACTTTGGGGAGAAGATGCACGAAACATACAGAAAGAGCTTTTATTCACCTGTCTCTCTCCTGAAACTTTTCACGACATAAAAGTTGCCCTGACGCCACGTTTCGAAAAGAGTACGTATACAGATATTCGAGAAAAACTCCTCGACCTGTACAGAATCAAGCGCACAAGATACAGGGCACTGTCTGATTTCTGGAACTGCATACGCACGGACGACGAATCTATGGAGTACTACGCTAATAGACTTAAAGAAATAAGCAAAGATTGCGGCTATAACGACGATCTATTGGAACGACAGTTACGTGATCGTTTTGCAACTGGACTCAATCACCAACAGTTGCAGATCGACTTGAAACAAAAATGGCCCGACTTACAAGAACGTCAAGACGGAAAGTTGAAGGAAGTAACTTTTGCTCAGATCTTTAGCGTTGCACAATCGCGGGAACGAGCTGAAAGCGATGATACACCGAATGTCAAAGTCAATAAAATTAATAGAAATACGAGACCTTACTCGAACACGTCTCCGCGCAGATTCCGGACTCATCAATGCCTCAGATGCGGTGAACCTGAAAGACATCCTTTAAGTCGATGTACCGCCAAAACTCACACATGTAAAGAGTGCAACACGCCAGGCCATTTCGAAGATTGCTGCATCAAGTCAGGCAAAGCATGTCTACCCAATCGGAGCGATAATAAACAAAGAACATCTACGAAAAGAAACAAGCTATACAAGCTAAAACATGACGGAAACAGCAACAACTCTTCACAAGCATCCTACTCCGAAGACAGCGACGACGAACCAGATACCGTTTGTCTAGTAAACAAGTCGAAAGGCAAAGACAGTAAGAAAATAGACGTCCTAATTAATAACATTAATTGTACGTTAGACTGGGATCCCGGCTCAGTCTATTCAATTATCAGCACCAAGTTCTGGAAGCGTATCGGCGCTCCACCTCTCACAAAGGCTCCAGGTCTACGCGCTTATGGGAACGTAAAACTTAAACCAAAGGGCCTAACGCAAGTAACGGTACGAGTTCAAGAGGAGGAAAAGATACTACCTGTTGTTGTCATGAAGTCAGCTGACCCAATGTTATTCGGCCTACAGTGGAGTGAAATGTTTGACATGAACTTCCCAAAACCAGTTTACTCAATTAAGAACACCCGACACGAAGTCTTTAGTCTACAACAAGTCCTGGACAGACACACTGCTCTTTTCGACGGCAAACTTGGAAAAGTCAAAGATTACCAAGTAAACATTCATATCAAACCTAATGCTCAACCGAAACACATTCCAGCACGATCCATTAAATTTTCGATTAAAAGAAACATTGAAGTTGAGCTAGATCGTCTAGTTGAAGAGGGCATTATAACTAAAGTAGATCCAAACATTACACCGATCCAATGGGCGACTCCGACAGTCAACGTAGTCAAAACTAATGGCCAGATCAGAATATGCGGCGATTTCCGAAGCACGCTCAACCCTGTATTGATAACACACGCACACCCAATTCCTCTGTTTGATCAATTACGCCAGAATCTTGCAGGTGGTGTGAAATTTTCGAAAATTGATTTAAAAGATGCTTACCTGCAATTTGAAATTAGCCCGGATTCTAAAAAGTTTTTAACAATATCTACCCACAAAGGATACTATCAATATAACCGCATGCCATTTGGTATTTCCACAGCTCCATCAGTTTTTCAGCATTACCTTGACAAACTCCTCGAAGGAATACCAAATGTGGCAGTTTACTTTGATGACATTGCGGTTACAGGAAAAAATGACAAAGATCATCTCGAAACACTACGTACCGTTTTCCGAAGACTTGAACAAGCCGGATTAAAAGTTAACTTGAAGAAATGCGTTTTCCTTACACCGGAAGTCGAATATCTCGGACACACAATTGATCGAAATGGTGTACGTCCTACAAAATCGAAGATAGAAGCAATCTCCAAAGCTTCACCTCCAACCAACGCCAAGGAGCTCAGATCATTTCTTGGTTTAATCAATTTCTACGAACGTTTCATACCACACTTACACAGTGTCTGTGCCGACCTTCACGCACTGACAGGAAATAGGCTAAAATGGCGATGGACTGAAAATGAAGCCAAGGCATTTGAACGAGCAAAGACCTTGATTGTACGTTCAAAACCACTAGTAGCCTTTAATGACAAACAACCACTGTACTTAGCCTGTGATGCATCAGAAAAAGGCGTGGGAGCGGTGCTTTTCCACATAACGAACAATATAGAACAGCCAATTGCGTTTGCATCAAGAAAACTTCGACCAGCAGAATCAAAATACTCTGTCATAGACCGCGAAGCTCTTGCAATATTTTTTGGGGTTATAAAATTCGATCAGTATCTTCGCGGCATCAAATTCACTCTAGTAACTGATCATAAACCCCTCATTCACATTTTGGGACCGGAACGCAATTTACCGAAACTTGCTAATAATCGCTTAGTAAGATGGGCTCTAATAATTGGGAGCTACGCCTATGACATCGTTTATACAAAAGGCTGTAACAACTTGATCGCGGACTACTTATCAAGGATGCCTAACCCTGAAGAGCAACCTTCCAAACCTGAACTAGCTGTTCACAGACTTGTAGCGCGTCTACAGACAGATAGGATTGGTGACCTAACTCTTACAGAAAACGTCATACGAGAAGAAACAATAAAAGATGTCACTCTGAAACAAATATCAAAGTTTATTAAGACGGGTTGGCGTGATCATCAATATACCGACGATGTAAAACCATACGCTCGCAAACGCTGTGAGTTATCACTAGAAAATAAGATCATCATGTGGCAGGGTCGCATGATTGTTCCTGATACTCTAAGAAAAGCGACTCTAAACTACCTACATCGCGGACACCCAGGAATATCAGCTATGAGAGCACTGGCAAGATTCTATGTATGGTGGCCAGCCATTGAAGAAGACATAGATATACACGTAAAAAATTGCCGCAAATGCCAGGAGAATCGGCCTAACACCTCGGATTTGCCAATTTTCTCATGGTCCATGCCAGATCAAGCCTGGGAAAGAATTCACGTTGATTTCGCGGGACCGTTCGAAGGCTTGTATTGGTTGGTTCTGTCTGATGCATTTTCCAAATGGATCGAGGTCAAACCAATGGCAAAAATTACGACTGCCAAACTCTGTGATGAACTGGACACAATTTTTACCACCTTCGGCCTTCCTCAGTTTTTAGTCTCAGACAATGGCCCACAATTTACTTCTCAGGAGTTCCATAATTACTGCAAAGATAAGGGAATTAAACACATCAAATCATCACCCTATCATCCGCGGACAAACGGATTAGCAGAGCGGACGGTTAGAACTTTCAAAAGCAGAATGTCTTCAAGTACAGAATGCCTCAAAAAACGGCTTGAACATTTCCTGTTTGCCTACCGCATCACACCCCATAGCACCACTGGCAAGGCCCCGGCCCAGATGATGTTTGGACGGCAATTAATTTGTGAGCTTGACAACGCTCGACCAAGTGCCAAACGGTTGTTACAATATAAGCAAATACAAGCGAATATTAACTCCGACAGCCAGACACCCAATTACAGACCAGGTGATACTGTGTACGTACGAGCCAGGGATCAATCGAGATGGGAACCAGCCACGGTTTCGCGGCGAATGCATCGATATTCGTACGTCATTAACACTCCAGTCGGTGTGGAAAGGAGGTACCACGCAGACCATATGCGATCTCGTCTCTCCGAATCAAATGAGTGCCCGGTACATGGAAGCACTGGAAGCGTTTCTCCTAATCCTATACTTCCAGTCGCAACCTCAACTCCAGTACTGGAAGCTACAGGACCAGCGATATCATCTCAAGTAGCAGAAACCCACGTAGAAGCTGCCCCCGAAATATCCGCATCTCACTTGCCACAGAATGTGGCCAACATGCCGTTTACGCCTATGGCACCACGCCGAAGCAAGCGTACCACTAGACCACCCCGACGCTTAATTGATGAGATGGAGGGTTAACCCCTGTAGGGTGGACGAATGTTACAATCTCTTTTTATATTATCTTCATATCATAGACATCAGTGACTTTGTCATTGTTGTTGTTTTGTCAATGTCTTAAAATAAACAGTAATTTTTAAACTTATGACGATTGTATTATTCTTATCAGCCGCCGCCGCACCGGTGATCTTTGATACCGGTAAACAAACGGCTGATGTAAGACTGTAAGTTATTAGAAAGCAAGGTAACTTGGATGAGTAGTTGATGAGTAGTGTTTCTGATGTAACCAAATGATCATGTTGAGTAGGACATGGTTGAAGGCACTTGTAGTAAAAGTATCAAATGCAGGTCCATAATTTTCTCCAAAATAATAATAACTGTGTTATTTCTAATGTGTATTATTGCCCGTCTGGTTCTTGCACTATAACCTCGCTTACGCACATACAAACAATCTCAAACGTCTATTCGATAATTTATTATTCCCTACACCACGTTAAGGGGGTTATTCTGAAATATTGTCAAACTAAAAAAACCAAAAACATCAACGTTTATTATTAATTAACTTGGTATCGATACCGACATAACCATAGAGACATAAGTCTTTTGTGATCACCTCCTGAAATTTGACGAGGGTGCAAAACACCATCTTGTATTTCATGATCGCTTCGCTCACTCTTGCGGCCTACTTATTCTTGAATCATATCTTTTTTGTCTAAAGTCACCTATGGAACCCCGGTATGGTATAGGATCGAAACAGTTCTATTACTTCTCTTGAATCTTGACTTTTTCTAAAATTCGACTTTGTAACTCCTGAATAAAGGGTCGGATCAATTCCAACCTGTCTAAGGCAGATTGTGTATGTTTTTTTTTTTAATTTTAAAGATTGGGTCTCCATAAGTAGCGGCCCATGGAATCTGAATTTGTGCCTGGTTCATGGTGATAAATAGGCTTGCTATTGCTACATACATACATGAGACTTAAACGTAACCTCTGCCTTACTCTTTGGAGATACCATGTGTCATGTTTAGTAATCGTTACTAGTTTTCATACTGCAAGAACTCATGGCATCACCCATCAAATAACCGTACTACTTTAATATGTAGGTACGGTACACCATCATTATTTCACCAAAAAAAAAGAACATTCAAAAATTACAAACAAACACATTGACATAAGGATTTTTTCATAACTAAAAGTATGTTTCTTTATTATGGAAAGGTTTGACTCGGAAGTCATAAAGCTTTGAATTCTGCCTACCACCCACTTCACCGCATGTGAAACGGAATTGTATATGATCATGATTTTGACTACTAATCAAAGACATACTTAAAATTAAAACTACATGCGTAAGAAAAAAATACCTACGAAAGACTAGGCAGTATGGTTGAAAAACTATAGCCTGTCCGATGGGCGAAAAAAAAAAAAATCACCGCATGTGTCAAATCCGTAGACAGAGGTCAAATCATAAAATCATAATAAAAATAATCTTTGAAAAAAAAAGCAAATGTTACTGTCAAACTGTCATCCATCCATGTTCTGTCAAACGAATGTCACAACGCTGCCATTGTGCGTTTGCGTTACTTGAACATTTGTTTTTCTTACCAAAATCTCAATTCTATTCAACGTATTTATTAACTTTTAGGTGTACGTTCGAATTATCTCAACAAATAGCATATTTAATTACAAAAAGTGGTGAAAAATGGCATCTACTAGTGCCGATTCACAGTCATCCATTGCTCAAAAAACATGGGTGATGTCGAACAATATCGACACCGTCTCCAGTGTAGACGAAATCTATCGTTATGATAAAAAGCAACAACAAGACATTCTTGCTGCTAAGCCATGGGAGAAAGAGTAAGCTTCTTAAAACATTTCACACGTTAAAATTATAATGTTTGCCATGACACTAATAGTAATGCTTCATTGTTTCAGTCCTCATTTCTTCAAAGATATCAAAATATCTGCGTTAGCTTTACTCAAAATGGTGATGCACGCAAGGTCTGGAGGAACATTGGAAGTCATGGGACTACTTTTAGGTACAGCCTTCTTCTAATATCCCTATTATACGTGGTAAAAATACAGATCTTATTTCTAACCAATTTCCAACTTTTTTCATAGGTAAGGTAGATGCAAACACAATGATAGTCATGGATTCATTTGCTCTGCCAGTAGAGGGTACTGAGACACGGGTAAATGCTCAAGCACAGGCTTATGAGTACATGACAGCTTACATAGAAGCAGCGAAGCAGGTAAATAGTAGCCAGCAGATTTATTTTCATCAGTATTAATGTTGAATTTTGCAGAATAGTCATTAATATTTCCATGTATGGTGTTCTTGGATAGCAAAAGATACCAATCTACCAAAGGGTATACTGTTTTAAAATAGTTGGGAAAAGGCTATGCAGAAGATGACGATTGTTTTTGAATGGCACATTACTTAAATACTAGTACAAAAGCAAAGTTACAAATCATTTCATTATTCCAGGTGGGACGTCATGAAAATGCCATAGGTTGGTATCACAGTCATCCAGGTTACGGCTGCTGGTTGTCGGGCATTGATGTTTCCACACAGATGCTGAACCAGAACTTCCAGGAGCCTTTTGTAGCCATTGTCATTGACCCAGTCAGAACTATCTCAGCTGGCAAAGTATGTCTTGGTGCTTTCAGGACATATCCTAAGGTTGGTATTGCAGAATTCTTGACAGAACAATAATGGCCACCTATCTTTGTAGTATTCCAAATTTAAATATATTTCAGGGCTACAAACCAGCGAATGAGGAGCCTTCTGAATACCAGACAATTCCCCTAAACAAAATCGAGGACTTTGGAGTCCACTGCAAGCAGTACTACTCACTAGAGGTGTCTTACTTCAAGTCCTCCCTGGACCGGAGGCTCCTGGATTCTCTCTGGAATAAATACTGGGTGAACACGCTGAGCAGTTCCAGTCTAATCACCAACGCTGATTACACTACTGGACAGATATTTGACTTGTCGGATAAGCTGGAGCAGAGTGAAGTGTGCCTTGGTATGTCTTAGTTAATTATACAGTCATTTGATTATCATCATTCTAGTTCTTAGTTGGCAGAGAATGTCTTAATATTACACTAGCTTTTGAATGTGGCTTTGCTTGCATTATGGCCGGAAATAATTCCACAAGACTATGATGAAACATGGAACTCAAGTACTATTATATACCCTATGACACTTGGTAACTTCGTGAAAGGATTTTTCGAAACAGTATACGAATTTATTAGTTTCCAAGATATATTGTCCCACTGCTGGGCAAAGGCCTCCTCTATAGCTTTCCACTCTTCTCTCTGTGCAGTTAATATTAATACCTCTTTAAAATATTCTATCACATCTGTTGGCATCTCAATAGTTTTAAGAAACCATCTTTCACAACTAAATATTTTCCTCAGTCATCCTAGACCTTCCTCATGGGTCATATTTTGTTATTGGTGAATTATCATATTGCCTGAAGCAGTTTTAACTTTATCACTGTTTCAGAAAATTCAGTTGCAGGGAACTTACTTTCACATGGCAGCTGAATTTTGATCTGTTAAGTGCTTATTCCACTTGATTGAATTTAATGTATATGGATAGTAAGTCGTATGTTATGTTCTAAAATGGATAACTTGGAATCCCCTTTCAAATATCTCGAAAATAGATGTCATAGGTCAAAACGGGTGTTATTGTCATCTTGCTTTTGTATTACTACCCCAAATAGATCTCGGATTCATGGATGACTTTTATTTGTCTGTACCTGCACCTAGGCCAAACTCTTGTTAGGTTGACAGTTGTCACAAATTCAATCTGTTGTTGTTTTGTTAGGTCGCGGCGGTTTCATCGTCGCTGGTGCAGACCCACATGAGAAGCGGACTGAAGACAAACTCGGCAAGGCAACTAAGGACGCTTGCAAGACCACTATTGAAGTCATCCACGGCTTGATGGCGCAGATGATCAAAGACCGGCTGTTCAACAGCGTGAGCGGACGGCCAGGTCCCGCGACCCCCATGATTGAGTAATTTAGGAACTGTGTTTAGCTCATGTGTATTAATTAATATTTGGATAAGTTAATAAATGTATCTGTGAATTTTGATATTTGGCTTTCTCATTATCTTTCATATTTTTGACGTGACGTCTTATAATTCGATAGAGCCGGCTGCACGCACAAAAAAACATGAATCATGCGGCGTTACCTCGCTCTGAGGCGTTCCATGTAAGGCTTGAAGTGCAAGCGAGAGCGCGGAACGAGCGACAAAGAAGCACAATCGGCCTTTGCGTTCGGCAGCGTTCGACATCCGTCTCTCCCCTACTTGAGTGAGCGATGCGTCTGCGTGGACAGCTGCTATACTATAATACATTTACATGTTTTGATCGAGTATCAAGTGCAGTGAAAAGTGAATGTGGTGTCAATTGTTTATCGCAACGATAATTACAGCGATAAAGGTAATGATTCTTTCGATATTAATTATATATTCAGTGATATATTGTCAAATATTCGTGCTTCCATCATTAAAATGAATAGCGTTGTCACGTTCAACTATCGTCAGTAAACCGACTTTACAGACAACCAATTTTTTACCCTCTTTTTTTCGCCTTATACAAAAGTAGGTAATAGAAGGTGTGTGCAATAAAATAAAACCAATGCATTGATTATATAAACATTCTCAAATATTTATTAACCAATTTACATAAAATCATTATAATCATTATGTACATCTTTCACATAGCTTTAGTTATACACAAAATCATAAACATCTCACATTGTGGAGGGCCTTCTATTTATCAGATATAGTAAAACGAAGCACCAAATTGACGATATAATCTTTTGCCAAGCTCTCTTTACATAATCAAAAATAAAATATATGCTTTCATGATTGCCACATGAATGCTTTACTGAGAATATAAAAACTGCGACTTCTATATATCCAGTGGCTTCCAAATTATATCTAAATGTACATACTCCTACGATATTTCATTAGAATATGCGGGTTAGTCGATAACCTAAATATAAATAGGATGAAAATAATAAACATATGATATAACTAATCTCTAAATGTTAAAAATGTCCGGCGGTTGCCGAACGAGTTTAAAATTCTTACAATAATCCATAATTTGCGTAACTACGTGTTTGATGAGATGTATTTATCATTATTTACATCATCGCAAAATATTAAATTCTCAATAAAAGGAATAGTACTGTCAACTAGACTGTTTAGCAGAAGCGGCTCACAGGTGTCGTACACAAATATACTATTCTAAACAAAATGTTGTAGTATAAGTTAATAGTCTCCGTTCAAACTAGTGACATAGAACACAGACTATCTGGAAATTAAAATATCTGGTACTAAATACAATGACGAGCAAAAAATCAAGGCACAAACAGTAATTTATAAATAATTGGGTGCTAAAACAATTTATACAGACTGGAAAGTTCATAAAACTTCATAAATACCATAACATGCAAGAGTGACTAGATATTTTAGCTCGCCCGTGTATTTCAGACCACTGACTATTTCAACACAAGGCCAATAGTTTGTCTTGCGTGCTAAAGTGCATTATCACACAAAATTTATCATAATTAGCGATTCATTTATATTATATTAAGTACATTCCATACAGCCCTCCAATTCACAGGTTGCTTACTATAAATCGTTTATACACACAATCTCAATTTATGTACAGCGCGAGTGACACAAAAAGTCCTAGTACATCAATTTACAATTTATCAATCAAGGGCAAAATGTTCAATTTCGGGAATGTTCACAACGGCTCGAAACCACAAGATAATACGACTAATTAATAAATCTTAATGACAACGTTTTTCATTTGTGTCGCAATGCTAGCAATTTTACGTAGAAGAAACTATTTTGGAAATCATTTTATACTTTCGAGAAGATTTGATAGTAAAGCTAGTCAATATGTGCCGATAATTGTGATTGAGTGTTAGATCGGTTTGAAAAATTAGCATTTTCATGACAGAAGCAGTAAGTAGACCGCACTGGTATTAGTTGCTTTGAGATTGTAATAATACTGACGCAATGTGCCCAGAGTAATATAAAAGCAAAACCTCTACTGACCTCAGGGTTTCGATTACGTAAAAGACTCGACGATTAACTAACAATCTTTATCCTTCTGGACATAAACTTTAAACACTACGTAACACATCCATCACACATGGAATGTTTCGCGAATCTCAATGGGAACAGGTGAGCTATATACTAAAGCTGTGCTCATCTCGACACAGCTCGGCTGTGTCGCGGGTAGTTGGAAAGGTGGCCTGTGGTCAGTCTTTGTCGAGTGGGGTGGAGGCGCCATCATTGGACAAGGAGTTGAAGACGGTCATCGATTGTTGACACTGCATTTTTTTGTTATTGAACTAACGGATATCAACGTAATAGGTCGATTGCACTAGAAACCTATGAAGTGCAATATACATAATACAATAAAATACATATAATGAGATCTTATCAGCTATCCAGATCACAACACGATTGATAAAGCTAGTTTAATCTCAACATAAAGTATTTTTTGTAAGACTACTTGCGATAAGGCGTATGTGGGTTATAATTTGAATATACGAGCCATATTACAGTCATCAGTCCTAATGCAAGGGAGAGATGCCAGCTATATAATTCGAAAAGCATCAGCCCTAATCGCAACAGAATAATATTAACCTTAGAACTTCAAAATTGAGCGCTCTGTAATTGCTTCTGACCAGCCGAGCGGAACAGATCCTGTGTATTAAGTGCCAAAGTCACCATTTTTTTTCCACACATAAAAGAGATGGCCTGCATATCAGCACCATCCCTTTTCGCAGGAGGATGACTGAGTAACGGCCTCTGTGGACTAACCAACGCTCAGGGCATGTCCCTGAAGGATGTAACAATACCTTCCTATTCGGCTTTTTTTATTGTTTTAGTGGTCTAAAACCATCTTCGCATTATTGCCTTTCTAATGGAACGGCCTAAGGGCATGTGCCCTTTGGAACATTAAGACTTTAAAACCATTCAGCTGATGTGGGCTGGATGGTTTCCAAACATAGGTAGGTGGAAACATTTTTTGAATTTTATATAGATAGATTACCCGAACAATCGATGACCGCATAACTAGTAAACTACTGCTAGTAAGACGTGTGTGCAGGTCGCTAGAGGCAGTAGCTGGGCGGGGAAGCCCCTCGTCAGTTGAACAGGTCAGGCGGGAAGCTGTTGACTTCCGCCTGTTCCAGGACCGGCACGCCGTCCACGTTGTACGACACTCGTATCCGTAGTCGTAGGGTAGACTGGAAACAAAAGTGATACTGATAAGCGAATGAGCTTTCCGACTCCGTCTAGCGTTTTCTTGGGAGGATTACTAGGTTAAAAAGTAAAGCTTGTTTTTCTAAAACAGCGGTTTAGAAAACACAAGCGGTATTAGCGTTGATGTATGACATCTTAGTAAACCCTAGCATGAAATAATCTTATCTTTTTAAAAACGCTTTCACAAGAAGCAACTTTTATCAGTTGAATGAACGCCACGAAATTTATTAGAACTAGGCAGGTAGGTTTACTTATCTGAATGAATTTCTAATTGCCGTTAATTATTTTAAACACTACTAGCAATATTGTATCAACATTGTTGTGCCCGACCCTTCGATCAATAATAGTACTAGATTCCCGATGAGCGCTTCAAAAACGGCTCGAAAAATAAGACCACAAATGCTTTTGTGGTCTTATTTCAAATTAGTATGGTCCAATCATAGCCAACATTAAGACGTCGAAATGCCCGCAGTGCGCGTTCAATAACTGTGAAAATAACGACCGTAACACTAAGATTTTGAAAGGAATATGTTTTTTTTCGATAAAATTTTCATGAAATAAAAACAGAATTAAATAGTCAATAAAAGTGAAATTACCTAATATTATGATTGTTTGACCAATGTTTGCAACAACGCACCAACTATTGTTACAAACATTGACTATTCTGGAAAAGGCAATGCATGGAGTAGCGTTGTTATTTTAAATATTATTTTTGTTTGTAGATTTTCTAGCGACCCATTTCGATGTGCAGAATATATTAACCTTATAAAAATTCGAGAATATGTTCGATTCATTATGATAGTTTGAACATAACTGGAAACACGCAAGGGCGTAAATTACAAAAATCTTTATCTAATGAAAACTATACCTGTAGGTATTTTCATGAAATACTTTAAAACTATTTTCAATAACCCGCGTAAGTATGTTTCTTTACAAGCCACACCTTCAACAAGTTTAATTTTTTTAAGATACCACGTATACGTATACGTGAAGTGCCTCGTTAGAAAGTACATTGTATAAGTACCTATAAAATTTGAGGGTCGCCTTCGATTTCTCTGGGATCCTACCATCAGATTCTAACTTGGTGACAACGGGACCACCACTAGACGATAGGCTTTCGAATAAAAAAAGAATTTTGAACATCAGTTTACAATATTAGTGCAGAAATCGGTCAACAACAAAGAAAAACAAAATATGGTCAAATTGAGAACCTCCCCCATTTTTTAAGTCGGTTAAAAATAGGACCTACTACTACTTTTTAAACCGATCAAAACTATTTGCAATTTTACAAGACGAACCTTGGCATAAAAAAATATATTCTGCAACTCTACGTCTTTCAATACTTACTGTGTTCTGAGCATTGAAATGTAATACCAAGAATTACGTCTAGTTCTAAATTAGAGTAAGCACGTAATCGTCAATATAATGTTTTGAACTTTGTCATTTAGAGTTTTAAGATTCATTTTAGAACAAATATTTTTGAACACATGACTTTTTATTTTCAAGTGACATTTTAAATTTATTGCCTTTTACCTTTCTCCGATGAAAGGACTTAAATAAATATATTTTGTAATTGTAATTAAACTTTATGTTAGAGTGTTAAGGTTTATAATAAACTGAAGTTGTTTATATTATCAAACTTTTTTCTAAGAAATATAGATGTTTACGTGTGTGCAAACTGTGGACACTTTTGCGATTCATTTTTGTTCCTGATCCTTAATCTAGTACTATTATTGATCGAAGGCCCGACCCGAGGGTCCAAGTGAACTTTATTTTAATTTTAAGATCTTGTAAAACCTATGCTCTTACAGCTTTAGACTTTGATATTACAATGGTAATGATTTTAATAAATAAGATGATGGTGCTTACCCTGGATGGATTAGTGATTTTGAGTACTTGAGTGATTTCTCCCTGGGGCGGCAGAACAGTGCCGGAAGGTGACATCATATCTAACTGGAACGTCTGAAAGATAGAAAATGAAACAATGAGTAACATTGAAAGTTATCTTTGAAGATATGTCCATTATTCTCAAAAAAATTCTAATCTGTGAAACAAATAAAATCTGTAATGCAAGGAATGGTCATCTGCCTAGCTTTTACCCAAGTATGTTGAACAGCTGAATACCAGTATTTTACACGAAGCGACCGCCTATCCGACCTCCACAACCCAGTTAGCACTGGGTAATACGATACCCTTTGGTAAGACTGCTAGTCAGACTTTCGGGCCATTGACTACCTGTAACGACTGTCAAAGATCTGCAAAGACGGCCGGGACCAACGGCTTAACGTGCTTTCCGAGGCATGCAAGAAACTCGGTATGTTGGTTATGGGTGGTCACCCATCCATAGACCAACCTAGGTAAGCGCGCTTACCCTGAAGATCGACCGAGCGGCTGTTATTATTTAGCCATGAGACTTTTGCGACCAACAAACATGACAATTACTTTATTTGATTCATTTCGTTCTTTTTTTTTTTTTTACTTAATTTTTAATATTATGAATTGTTATATTTTTAATTTTCATATAATCTGTCTATCGAGTAGATTATTAAGAAGTATTGGACACGTATACAGGGTGTAACGGAAAGGGAGCTGATATTTTTTATTGCTGCAAAAAAAAAATTGGTTGTCTGTAAAGTCGGTTTACTGACGATAGTTGAACGTGACAACGCTATAGGGACGCGTGCCTCTCACTCGCTCTAATTGTTAGCGCATAACGTGAGCGGAGCGTAACGCAGTTTCTTGAAGTGTCACCCGGCAAACCAATTAAAAAGACGTTGTCACGTCAAAAAAAAAATATGTTGAGAAACATGTTCACTTTGATGGTCTGTAGTACACCCTGGATGTATATATACCCTTTCCGTTACACCCCGTATTTTCTTTTTTCACGTAATCATAAAATAACGGAGATGTATTGAGTTGAAATGGCGCATGACCTCACGGTTGAGTAAATTTTAAGATAGTTGGTTACCCTGGGCACGGCGGCTTGGAACAAGAAGTCGGTGAGCGCGGAGGAGGCCTGCGAGTGCGCGCGCATGGTGAGCGTCACCACGTCGCCGCCGCGCTGCACGCCGAACACGACGCGCACGCCGTTCTTCTCCAGAGCTGTCACTGTAGGCAGCTCCACTGTAATACAACGATTATTTCAAGTAAAAATGTCGATTTATCGTTTAGTTTTGTCTTCAAAACATTGAATATACGCCGGCGTTATGTTAAGGCCGCTTCAGTATCGAAGGTGTTCGAGTTTTCGATTAACACATAACACAGACACACAAAAACATATAAGATACACATCATCTGCCTAGCCTTTTCCCAAACTATCTTGGAGCCGGCTTCCAGTCTAACCGGATGCAGCTGAGTACCAGTATTTTACATGAAGCGACTGCCTATCTGACCTCCAAAACCCAGTAACTGAGTAATACGATACCCTTTGGTAAGACTGTATGTTAGACTTTTGTCTTCTGACTACTCTTAACGACTGTCAAAGATTTACAAATGACAGCTAGGACCAACGGCTTAACGTGCTTTCCGAGGCACGGAGAAAACTCGGTATGTAATTATGGTCACCCATCCACGGACCAACCTTGGCAAGCACGGCTTAACCTTAAAGATCGGACCTTACGGCTTAAAAACATATAACATACATACTGGCGAAATGTAGGTATACTAGAGGATACAACTTTGCCTTACTCTAAAATGTGAAATCAGAAACTGAGTTTGTATGCGGACTGCGGTCTAGCACAAGATTTCATTCCGCGTTGGGTTCCTTCAACAACCATTCGGGAATTCTATTTTTGCAGAGATCATCTACTATTGCAAATTCAATTTGTTTGCGTTATAGACAAGTTCACGTTTGATGTAACTCGTCGCCTTGTCGTTTTTTTTTGCGCTAGTTGTACCCTGCATGCGTTGCAAGGCACTTTTTCCTACCTACCTAACTATTCGGGTTTTCATTGTTTTAGTGGTCTAAAATCATCTTCGCATTATTGCCTTTAATGAAACCGGTTTGGGGCACATCGAACATAGGTAGGTAGGTGGGTAGTAATTTATTTTTGTGATATTTAGTATGTAGACCTTGCGTGACAGGCGTGTTAATTTGTGCAGGCGCAGCAAACAGTCCGTCGAGCAGTAGATCGGCGGGCGCGGACACGGCCGGCGCCAGGTTGTTGTTCATGACGCTCGCCGGAGCCGTCGGCGTCAGGTCCAGGCCGCTCAGCAGGTCTAAGATATCCTGGGAAAAGACGATAGCATGAATACAATAGTTTTAAGAGCCTGTGATGAGGGGTGAGGAAACTTTTGAGTATAAATGTGGATGGCTATAAGATGTAGACCAAATAAACGATGGATGGACTGTGTAACTAATGATACAACTAGAACGGAGAAGACTGCTGAGGTGACGAGTAATAGAGAATATGGAAGAAGAAGACGATTGGGTTAAGGGCAGATAAATGCTGATTACATAACATGAAAAAAAAAAAAATGAGACCTAGCTTGGGATTTTTGTAGACAAGTTGGGATTTTTAAAGTAATTAATGGTTGCCCCGTTGACTGTCTTCTGAAAACCTGTCTGTCTACACTATATCATGTTTACCAAAATAATCAATCAGACCACTGAATCCGGTCCAATATAAGGCGATAAAGTCAATTTCAAATATAGCTATACATTCTTAAGAACATTATTTCTAATATAATCATAAAATAATCAACATAACAATATAGAAACAAGGAGTGCACTGCACTGCACTTTAGTACAGTAGGCCACTAGGAGTAGCTTAAGTACAGTAGGCCACTGTTTGTAGGTCAAACTAGTTGTAAGGAACATGAGCATGAGTACTCACATTGCTGCTAGTATTGTTGTTGCTAGCAGGCGGCTGCGACGGTTTGTGTTCCACGTCGCCGTTCGTCAGCGAGTCCGAGCCGATGATCAAGTCTAACAGCGCGTCCTGAAACATGTAACCAACCATAAATATTGGGCACTATTGACAGCTAACATAGCAGACTAGTTTTTGAACAACAATTGTGTATTTTTTTTTAAATTTTATATCTTAGATTAACAAGGTCAAAGAGACACCGACGCACGAACAGTTTCCACTTATTCTAAAGCCGGATTTACATTAAGAAACAATTAAGCCGGATTTACATTACGAAATTAAGTAAGTTAGTAATTTCGTAATGTAAATCCGGCTTAAATGAAATGGTTAAAGTTAATAAAAAAAAACAGCTTTTCTATACATTTAGAGTGTGGTTACCGTTTGTGCGTTGGTGTCTCACCCACCCTGTTTATGCATAGAGTTTAATAATTTAATTTGATTACAGACTCACTTGAAGGTATAAATCTAGTTTGTGAGGAAACTGGAACCCATTTATAATATTAGTCTAAAATTTCCAATCGACCTTATCTCAATGTTCATGCCTTCTCTGCATGAGAACCTCCTCTAACAAACAACTTTCCCAAAGAAACATATTTTTTATACTCGTTCTGTCTTTTTTCACAAGCTGAAAGGCCAAAGACGCGCGCGCGCGAATTTCATACGGCTGTTATATTTTTGTGATAAAAGCGAATTAGTATAAAAAATGTTTCTTTGGGAAAGTTGTTTGTTATCATGAGTACAATGACGTGTTTAAGTATCGGTCACTAGTTACCAGTCACCCTATATGTATAGTTCATCCACATTTTGCCAGTTATGTGTCAGTCCATGTAATACGGGGCGAGCCTATTGCCACCAACCGGAGTTGCAGTGGCAGGCATGGAGCTTGGATTTGTTTGGCATACCATAATAGAGTGGTAAGATGATGTTGGAAGTGTGTGGTACTGACCGCGACCTGGTCGGGCTTGTGGTCGGGGCTGGTGTCGGCGAGGTCGAGCTCGTCGTCGCGCGCGTCGGGCCCGCTGGCCGGCGCCTCCATGGCCGGCATGCGCTCCAGCAGCGCCGGCCGCAGGTGCGCGTAGTTCCTGGAACAAGTTACTACCGTTAGCAGGAAGAACGGACGATGACTTTTTTTTCTATGTTAATCAGGTTATTTAGATCTATCTCATTACTAAAAAGTATTGCACACGTATTTCTTCTTATGGCGCATGACGTCACGGGTAAGTAAATTTTATACGTACTTGTAACGTAGTTAAAACGCATTAAAGTTGGAGAGTGGGCCAACTTTAATGCGTTTCAACTTAGTTAATTTTTGTTAATTTGAAAAAAAAAAAACAAAAAATCCGTGTGTATTATTTTTGTATTAAATACTTGACTGACGTACACAATAGAATTTCGTTTCCTATACCCAGTCATTATCCCTATTACAGTTTTACGCTGTAAATGCGACGTGACAGGTCACAGTCGTTAATAACAAGGATTCTCTCGACCATGGAGAGGTAAGAATGTCCATGAAAGATAGCCCCAGATAAGAATCGACCAATCGATACATGAACACTACTTGTAGTGTACAACAAACCTATTTGCTCTTTGCTACGGTATCAACGGGTCAAGTTCAAGTCAAGGTCAAGGAAAACAGGAGGCTGTAAAGATATTGCTTACCTGTACAGTTGCGATAACTCAACACCTCTCTGTTGCAACTCGATATGAATGTGAGACCCGAACGTGTCGATGATCACTCGGATTTTACTGCAAAAATGAAAAGTTAAATGATTAATTTTTATATTGGGGAGTCGATGAGTCATCTGTCTCAAATTACAAGTAATATGAGATGAGGGCAGGCAGAAGGGGTTTTATATTTTTACTAGCTGCCCGCAACTTCGTCTGCGTCAACATTTTTCGTTGCTGCTCAGCTCCTATTGGTCGTATCGTGATGATATATAGCCTATAGCCTTCCTCGATAAATGGGCTAACTAACACTGAAATAATTTTTCAGTAGTTCCTGAGATTAGCGCGTTCAAGCAAACAAACAACCAAACTCTTCAGCTTTATAATATTAGAATAGATATAGATTACCCTGCACTTAGTATTCCTATAAAATATCGGGGTAACATGAGCCTGCAGAAGTTGTTTTTAAAATATCCAGTATTTAGTTGAGGACACTGAAACACTGGAGGTTTGATATTCTAATAAACGTAGCGTGAGCTTTAAGGTTCCGTGTCGACTAGCCCCCATTTATCCCGGGCAGCGAGTGCACGTATCCATATATACGTATCCGTATCCATGCATAGTCATTCATCTAGTTGCTGATCATTTGGTGGTTTTATTCTTAACCGTAAGTAGTGGTTCTAGTAAACACTACATAACGAAAAATAACACGCATGTAATTCTGGAAGGGTTAGGCCATAGGGACACGAACAAAGTATCGATACTTTGTGGTATCGAGTACATTTCCATTCGATACGTTTTTGTACTTGATGCTTTGCATTCAATACTTTTACCCAATGAGTACTTTTTTTGGCAGTTATCGTATCAAATAAGAAATTAAGTTTTAAATGGGTAGTTTTAGAAATTACCCATTTAAAACTAGCAATCTTACTGCTTATGTTTATGGTTATGGCAACGGATAAATAGTTAAAACACTTCTACTCACTCCTGGCTAGGCTGCGTGGTGAATCTCGTGGACAGCTTGGCGAGCGAAAGCAGCAAGTACTCCTTCGTGTTGATGGATAGCTGTGTGGACCAGAGCAGCTTCTGATACACATCGATCACGTACTCCTCGGATGGACGGACGAAGTCGTCTGAAAGCCCACAACGGGGGTTTTAAAGGATGAAACATTTGTGCCCGTAAACACACTCACGGTACAGATGAATCTAGTCGTCGGAGCAGTGATAGCCTGGTGGTGTGTGTGTGGTATTGTATAATTTATTACTTGCTTCGGTGAAGAAAAAACGTCGTAAGGAAACCAGCATAATATGGGATGATCACATTTGTTTTTCTTTGTCCGTCGGGTAGATTATTGAAAAGTATCGGACACGTATTTTTTCTTTTTTCACGTGGTCATAAAATTACGGAGATACGTATAGAGTTGAAATGGCGCATGACGTCACATGTGGGTAATTTTTATACCTACTGGTGACGTAGTGAGCCCCCACTCTCCAACTTTAATGAGTTTTAACTAAGTAACTTTTTGATATTTTGATAAAACAAAAAATACGTGTCTAATATTTTTGTATTACCTGTCTGACGGACAAAATAGAATGTCGTATTCTTTATCCAGTCTTCACCCCTATTCACGGCATGTAAAGCCAAGTCAAAGGCCCATGGGCGGCTTAAAAACTCTGACACCAGGCTAACCAGCACTAACCACAAGAAAGGATGAAGTCGAATGAACTCGTTGTACCCGTAATCAATGGAGACTTATCAAGAGAAGACTGAATGCAAATAGCTTACCAACGCCGTCTTCATCGACCATAGAGATGGCGTTACTGGCTTCAGATACCAGCAAGTCACCGTATTCGCCGATAGTCCACGCTGCCACCTATAAACAGAAACACTTTTAGTTTATCGATATCAAACAACTAGTATTTGTTGTAGGATTGATTCATTGATACCGTTTAGCACAGGTATGAATGAATAAATATATATATGTTTTTTTATTTGAGGTGGGTTCGCTCTTGACTCTAGTCTGTGTTTTAGCTGAGAAGATGCTGACAAAAACTACCCAGCAATTAGTATATTATTATGTTACAAGATGATTTTCTCTAAACTAACGCTTCTAAGATCGACGCTGTGAGGATTTTGGTTATACATACAAGGTGTTGTTTTGCATCCTAGTCAAAATTCAGGAGGTTGTCACCCAAGTTACTTATTACACCTAGTTAATTATTAATAAACGCTGATTTTTTTGGGTGTTTATGTTTGTCAGTATTTCAGAATAACCCCCTTTACCTGGTTTAGGGAATAAGAAATTATCGAATAAAAGTTTGAGATTGTTTGTATTGTGAAAGCGCAGTTATAGGGCGAGAATCAGACAGCCCGCGTTTAAAACACGGGTGGTTCACAGTTACCGATTTCAGTAAATAAGAAAAAAAAAAATTACCTACCTATTTTATTATTGATTCGGGACGAGAATCATTAGCATAGTTACCTCCTTGAATTTGATGAGGATGCAAAACAACACCTTGTATAACAATAGATTGTACGAATATATGGCGGGACGAGCAGGACAATCCGGATCAGGGACCACATTGGCCCTGGATCGAAAACAACTGGAATGTCACGCGGAGAGTGGCTCTTGCCCTGCAGTGGGATGACGCACGCTAACGGTATCAGTATTACAACAGATTATGATCTCTAATGTTACCTGCACTAGTGGCTGTTTTTCTGTGGCATCGCCGGAGACAGCGGATCGCTCGAGCGAGGTCCACAGCCGCATGGCCGCGTACGCCTGTCGCTCCGGCGCTGCTGATGATACGATCTGGAGTGTGCTGGACACTGTGTCGTCTCGGAGATAGTTTCCAGCCTAGAATGAGAAAAATATATTTTTTATTAGACTTCATTTATCGCGCAAAGGACATAGGTTTCTTAAAGTGTGATTAAGCTCACTCTCAAATCTAATGTCAGCCTATAATATCACAGGAAATACAAGATGTTGTTTTGTATCTAAAGCTAATGGTTCTCGTCCCGAATCAATAATAAAATGGGTAGGTTATTTTTTTATATTTATTTATGTCTTTTGTGACATCCTTTTGAATTTTGACGAGGATGCAAAACAACACCTTGTATGGGATACCATAGGTTACTCTTCATGGATTAATATAAAATTAGGTAAAATAAGGCTATGATATAAGTTAATGTTAAAGTTGGCAACAGATCAGCTAGCAGAAGTGGCATAAAATGCCTATCATTTCCACCATTTAGAGGAGGGCGAAGATTGATTACCAGAATTAGCTTTTCTTTATTACTACAAGACCCGTGTATCATGGCCAGTCTAAACAGGTATCAAACTCTCTGTAAGCATAAGCCCTTTAACACTTTCGCTTCCAAGTTCAAATAATTCATTTTCATTTGTTTGCACGAGTCATGTATAGCTACGTATAACGACGACTCGGGAGACGGTGTGTGGGCACACGAACGAAATATAGTTCGCCCCATTTGCTGGGTGCTTACCGTAAAGCTGTTAGTATATTCTTACCTTGAGCAGTACTCTAAACAAGGTATCAAGATGCCACTTGTTGGAGGGCGCGTATCGCTCGGCAGCTAGCACCATGGCGCTGGAGCAGTGCGCCTTGAACTCGGCGTCAGATCGCTCCAGGAACGCCAGGAGTTCCTTCATCATGCTGCGGATGTTCTGGCCGTTGATCAGGGCGAACGATAGCTCCATTGCGCGGCGACGGATTGACACGTCTGGGTCCTGGAAATAAGCGTTATAGATAAAAATAAAAAAAACGCTGGTAAAAATAATTTGTATGGCTGGTGAATACAGTAGCGAATGGCTAGTTCTTTGGCAGTGTGTGATTTACGACTATTTTGAAGTTCAAAAATAGATCAGCATTTTTCAACGAAGCATCAGCCTAATTTCAATAAATTACTTTTGATTTTAATTAAATATTAGAAGCAAGAAGTTATTAGAAAAAAAAAAAGTATTTCAAGAAGTGGCCGAAAGTTTTTTTCTAAACCACCATGTTACCACTCTCTTGCAAGTCAAATTGCCAATAATTTGTACAATGTAAACACTACATAATACAGATACCTGCAAGATTTTAGTAATAATGACATACTTAGTAAGTTGGCACCCATCGGCTACAATGGAATGTTACAACAGCTAGAATTTCAGACAAGGCACCGGCTGGTGGATTTTTTTATAGCCTTCTTTGTGTCTCCTAAACGATAAAACCCACCTTCAAACACTCGAGTATAGTGGTCCGATGCCTCTGCACAGCCGAGGTGTCAACATGCACGGTCCTCAGCAGCGTATTCAGCGCCACATATCTGATATTCTTATCGTTATTCAGCAGGAACCGCCCCAGGATGTTGATGGCCAGCACTCGCAGACTGCTCTCCGACTTTATGTCCATGATGGAGAGGACTGTCTCGTACAAGATGGTGTTGCCGACGTTTTTGCTGGTTTCCGTGTTGGTGGCAACCTGGGCTAGGATGTCGTTCATCGCTTCCGAGGCTTCGGCGTCGTTTTTGCCGAGTATTCGGAGGAGGCGGAGAATTTTTACCTGCAGGTTTTTAGAATGGGTTACTTATATAAGATTTGAACACTGGAAACGGGATATTTACTATGTTTATTACATTGGGAAGTCAAAACAAATAAACGTGGTAAATGTTTTATAATATAATATTTTAATATATGTTATTTCATATTTACCGTTTCCAGTTTTATTGATGGGTTACTTTTGGGTATTTTTTTTTAAATTTTATATACCAGTAGGAATTTTCAATATTGTTAATCGGGATGAGATCAGTGCCGAGCGCATAATATCTACCTTTAAATTGATGTGAGGTTTTTTTACAGGGAATATACTTTCTTTTTGATGATAACGATAAACTGGGAACAAAAACTACTTTTGCGAACATTATTTGTCGTTTAGACACGTGATAGCGCAAGGAAAATCAGATAAACGTTATTAGGTGTAATATTTCCTGATATTGTAAAGGAAACATACTTGATTTAATTATGCAAAAGATAAGTCACTTGTTCAAATTAGCAAGCGGGGAAGTAATTATGTATTTGGTTTATCCGCGATAGTTACTTATTTAAGAGGAAAATGAATTAAGTATAATATGTTTGTTAGCAAACTGCAATTATCGAGATATTAGATTTATGACTTGTAAAAATTATTGTTAAGGATGTAATTGGATAATTTGAACCTTGTAGAAAAAGATTGGCGCGTTATTTCATTGATTAGCTTTGCTCTTTATTAGTATGTGTCATGATATCTGATTTGTGTTTTGAAATAGCTTCGTAATTATAGGTTTGATTCATAAAACAACTAGTTTAATTTCTTTGATTTTTTTTTATTTTTCATCAACATGAAATAGAATGACCCATATTTAATGAAATAGTAATTTTCTATTTTTTTTATAAAAATAATACATTTTAACATTACCTGCAGGAACGGGTCTGAAACTCCACTGACGTCGTGCTCCGGTGAATATCCGGCCAAAATCAGGTTTTTCAGTATCCTCACCAGATTCGGTACGATCTACAAAACAAACCCATGCTCTTACATGTACTGACCACAGACAAATCGCCCGATGCACATAGACAAAGACTGCGAAGCGATAAAAAAAACAAACGTTTTACATTTCAGGCAATTATTAAATACACTAAATACTGTCGGAGGATATATCAATGAGTTTACAGGCTTACATCACGAGACGACAGCGAATATACATGGGACTGGGCATTTACATCGACAATAAAAAAGAAAATAATTATGACCTTCAACCTCTTTGCAATAATTAGTCACGTTTACTCTCTGGTGCTGAATTCATACTGTGTTTTGAGTAGTTAGTAATGTGTGAGATGGGATTTCCAGATATATGCATACAGGACCTTTAAGAAGATCTTTTATTGAATGTGTTCTTTAAAAATGCAGGCCCATTCATACATGTGAATCTGGATATGTTTTCGTTTCGAATATATATTTTTAAACAAAGACACTGATTAGCATTTTTATCAAATAATTCTTGAATACTTTTATTCAGGTTTCTTATAGATTCACCGACGGTCCACGACGGACCGACAGTCGACAGCAAAGTTCCAAAATGAAATTTTCGTAAAATTAAATCAAATTCCTAGTGTGAGGCAAACTTTAAAAAAAAAAAACAAGATAATTTACTTGATTCAGACATGAGTGATGGTCATAAATTCGATACGATACGGATACTACACACTATGAAACATGTTCTCTGGAAATCCCATGTGTTATAAATATAATTAGATACATGGATAGAATAGTCTCTAGGAAAATCGAAAGTAAGAGAACTACCAAATTATTATGAGTATGGAAGAAACATGGAGGTAAAATAGTATAGAAAAAGGTATTATAATAATATTATCATCAGGTACATTCTATGACGAAACTCTAGGGTGTCCACAACTCATTTAAACAATTGAGACATTAGAAAAAAGAAAAAAGAAAAAAAGAACTCCATGTTCAACGTGGGTAATACTAAAGTGTGTAAGTGGCTTGTAGTACTCTTTAAATGAACAACTTTTATTATGACAGCGAATAAGAAATCTCGAAAAAATATCAGTTGCTCCATACATTATTGCATGGTCGCATAACTCGAAAACATGAAGGCAAGAGACTGGCGGCGGCGTTGTCACGTTGTATAGCAACTCTTAGCCTTTGGCGGTCTGGCCAAGCTAAACGCCACCCCATGGGTCACTGGAAGCGTCAATTAGGCGTTTCGAAATTTCTTTAAACAGGCTTTGAGCACTGGGACTCAACGGCCCAAAAGTTTATATCATATTAATTCGTCCCATGGTAAAAGTTGCTCGTATTTATGACTACTTCAGTCCCTTAAAAGTGTTGACGATCGTTTAACTGGTCACCCTGTAGGATTACAATAAAGTACTATTGTAAAAAAAGAACTAATGGAAATGGAAAATTTAATTAAAAAATAATTTGGTAGTTACTAGAAAAAGTAGTTTCTATCTAAGTAAAAAGATGATGATCTTCAGAAAATTCTATCTACCTAATATTTATGATATTATATGTATAGGAGTGTATAATATATGTATGTGCCTACTTAGAGTGCTATTCACACAACTTCTTATATCTCTATCGCTACTCGGATGGTTGAGAATTTTGTATTAAACCTTTATGATTCTGTCCCATGATTTTGCGAAAGCCATATAGTCAAATAGTCAAAGTCGCAAGTTAAAGCTATGGGATATCTTAATATACAGGGGAGGAAGAGACACGACGCACAAATAGAGAGATAGAAATTTAAAATCGAAAATTTAAAAAAACACGGTTTGTATCCTACAAAATTGCACTGTTGTAGGACACCTTTTGTAATACCTTCACTGTATAAACCACCACCACCACGCTTATCTCCAAAACCAACCAAACGATTTCAAATTTTGTGAATGTGTGAGGTTGGTTCCAGAAAGATTAGTTTTGGAATCGATAGGTGGCGCTGTTGTTAGTAAATTGCACCCGTGCGAAGCCATGGTTGTTGGTTAGTAATTACCGGATTTACTCATTCCTTTTCTAACTTTTCATTCTAATTTTCAAGTAAAAATGTTATGCTCATAAATGACTTAGTTGACTATAAGGCTTCCGGCAAACAGCTTAATATTAAAACCCACGTATAAATATGGTTATATAACCAACACAATATTACAATCATGCTTTGTTCTGTTGTCTGTTGACATTGTATGTATGTTCTGATAATTAATTTATTGAAATAATCTGTCCCATTTATTTGTATCTAGATGGTCACCCCCTATTATAAAATGTTATTTTATCTTCAAGACAATCAATTTCTTAGAAAATTTGAGATCATAAGAAGTGATCAAATGCTCAGAAACCATGGCTATGCAACTTATGGATTTGGCAAGGTTGCTTTTATGGATCGAGCATCGCAAATTATATTAGCACCTTGGTGACATCATTTGAATTGAATTTTCAATGGTGACACTTTCAACCGAAATACACATCATCATGCTTAAAAAGGCATGTATTTAAAGTTTAAAATCGAGTGATATCATTTGAATTTCGATGATGCCATGATCTACCCTACTATCAACGTTAAACCTATGTAATTAAGGTTCAAAATACAATGTCATCAGACGGCCAACACGTATAAAGTGCATGGATCAGCGTTTGTATGTTACCTCGCGCTGCCCGCTCTCCTACGGGACAACACAAACACATCATTAATGTTACATCATACTTGACGAACGATTTATTATAATTACAACTAACATTATTAATTTATCGCAGTACCCGACCGTAAATCTAGAATGGTCAACCGAACAACAGTGCTAACAACGAAGACGTACAGAAGCCAGCACATCAAGCTACAACAGTCTGTAAAATTTGTTCAATAGATATATTGAAGTGAAACTTCTTATGCGACTTCCAACAAGTTTGCGTTAAACGTTTAACGCTACCATGGAGGGGGAATAGAAAAATAGAAAGAGACAGAGCGAGAGTGAATGCGTGGCACTCGAACGCATGCGTGTAGTATTACGAAGTTTCACTTCTTCCGCGCGTAGGGACTCCACGCACTATTTTTCTCTTATAGATTTTCAACCTTATTGTTAAAGAATACGGTTCAAGGTTGATTGGGAAAATTTGACAGTTTCGGGTAGCTTGACCTGCTGGCGCCTGTACATTCCAGAAAACTCTGCTTTGTACAGCATCATCTCTGTAAGTTCTATCGTACGTGGAGTTGTGGACACCAGCCCTTCTTACAATTTATAAAAGTCCTATCACATGTGACAGCTTCTGCATTCATTTCAGTAATTTAGTCTGACTTTGCATCACTGTCAAAACCTTTATTCGCGCTAGAATAAGGTTGAAGTTGCGTTGTTGATATCAGAGGAAAAAAAAAATGATTGAGCATGTTTACGGCCGGGTACTGTTTGTACTTAGAAAACATCTTAATTGGTTACGCAATCACATTAAAATACACGCTCCGCTGCATGATTAGTCGCTTTATAAGTTTAGGCTAAGCATACTATGTCACACAGATTTTATTTTATATCAGTAGAAACGATCAGGAAAATTATAGCTTGATATAATAGGCTCGTTGGTCGAGTGGACACAAGCGCGACTGCTAAGCATGAGGCCCCGTGTTCGATTCCAGGGTCGAGTAGTGTTATTGGGTTTTTCCATCATAAATTTCTCAGTAGCAGCTACCGTTTTTGGGTTTGTGGCCGATTGATGGCAATAGGCTCACCCCCTATTACATGGGACTTAAAACATAACTAGCGAAAGCTTGGGTGCTCTATTGGGTACACTTCTGCCTAACCTTTCGGGGATTACAGGCGCGATGTTTATGAACGCGATCAGAAAATTATACCTTGATATCCAGCCAAGTTTTTAAGGTAATACTAGAAATTCCATCCTTTATTAATCTAAATTTAAAATTTATAGAACGCACGTGACAACATAAGAAATAAGAAATACATAAGAAATACACGGTGTAAATCACCTCATCACGAAGCCGTCAACCAACCAAAAAACCCATTCTGTACATGAAACTTAGTAACTTTACGCAAAAATTATTGATGGGAAACGACTTTTTTTTGGGGGGTGTAAAATCATGTTTAGTGGTGTAACTCAATGTAACGCACTCAAAACATTGTGCTGATGGACGGATTGAACAGTAGGAGGGTCGTGGAGGTGTTTAAAGTAAAAATCTTCCATTAAAAACTTGTATTTAAAAAAATACTTGTCAAAAAGTTGGAACTTTGACCCCTAATATCTCCGTAACTAGAAGGTTCCCAGGTATTGAGTAGAATAAAAAAATTACCGCAATGACAGGGAGAACCAGTGCTTTTCGGCTTCGTTAAGAGGTGTTTTACACCCTTTATTTTGCAATCTAAACAAAACTACTATATCAATACTGCATACAATTCCTTTTGTTAAATATTTTCGGTGACTTGCCTGGCTATCTCAAACTATTGATCGGTAGGTGTATGACAAAACGTTTCACATTGAAGTTGTTGATTTATTTCCTATACTTATTTCTGGACTGTACAGCCATTGCTATGAAAGAAACTGACTGGATTCGAGAGAAATTGAGTAATAGACTACCAACAATGTACTATAGCATAACATCACACCTACTGTCACTGAAGAGTTCAACAGAGGTAGCCCTTGACGTGTAATGCCCGCACGTTTCGCCGTTTATGACTGCATGTTATAACTATACAAGGTGTAACGGAAAGGGTATATACATACTTAAGGGTGTGTTACAGACCATCAAACTGAACATATTTCTCCATTGGACAAACACCGTAATACTGAAAAAATATCAGCTGCTCCATACATTTCGGTCGATAGGTATTGAAATTTTGTATGGGGAGCAGATAATTTTTTCGCTATTACGAAGTTTGTCAATGGGAAACAGGTTCAGTTTGATGGTCTGTAGCACATTTAAGTATGTATATACCCTTTCCGTTACACCCTTTATGAGGGATGAACCTATTGCCATCAACTGGGCACGTATCTATGCGCCGGGCTGCTACTAAGAAATATCTGACGGAGAAACTCAATAATAGTCCGGGGAATTTACGCCGAAAATTAGGCCAACTCTGCATTAATTAAAAACAGCGATTTTTTTCATTGAATGTGTAGGGTATGGACAGGAGAGTATGTTATGCTTTATCCCGCGAAAAGTTCACCTCCGCGTATGTGTTTTTTTTAAGAAAACGTCTAATATGTTGTAACTTGGTGGAAAAAAATATAAACAGGTATGTTTATTTGGAGTATTGTAGAACAGATTGAGTGCTACGAGTAGGTCAGCAAATTAAACATTTTTCGTCCACGGAACAATCAGTTTTTTTTTAAAAATCATATAATTTGACTTCGTACTTAAGGCAAAAATATTAACAGGACAAAAATAGTGCTAAAGTGATTGTTATCAACATATCTAACTATTATTATGAAAATTAAACAAATTCTGCTCCGGACTTCACAGAAAATCAAGAAAATCCAAAAATCTTGAATACTACTTACGGCAAAAATGTAACAGGACTGAAATTCATTTAATAATGGGATATATATCAATCCAAACCTTAATCTCCCAAAATTAAACAGATTAGAGCGTTTTTTAATAAAGTAAAAGTAAAAAATAAATTACGATGAACGTGACGTCAGCGCTAAGCAGCGAACAGCGTACAGCGTGTGCTAGTGTGCGTATCCAAGATAAGCGCTGCGTTCATTGTATGCGTATGACTGTGTTCTTTTTTAAGAGTCGGTGTGTTTTTATTGATAAATGATAAATGATGTTTATTTTGCAAGTAGGTTTTATTGTGTTACTCTGTAATTGTAAAAGCATAGGAATAAAAACGGCAAGCCATCAGTCGGTCAGTGGCGACATACCTACTGTTTACAAACATGATCGTCATTAACGTTAAATCTTCATTTAGAAAACCGGCCAAGTGCGAGTCATACTCGCACACACCGAGTTCCGTAGCACCAAACAATATAATAAAAATATTTTTAACGCTAATTAATTTGTAAACATACACTCAACAGTGAAACTAAATTTGTTAAAGTGAAAGTTTTATTACATCGTCTCAAACTTTTTCGTCTGTGTGTTGCATGTCGCGTGACGGTCGGTTTTATGTACTCCGCGTTTTATACCCTTAATGCAATATTATTCCAATTTTTTTTAGATAAATGTCAAAAGTATGAAAAAAAGTTTCACTTTTACCGTGGTTTCATAAAACCACACAATCCTTTTTCTTTTATAGTATGTTAATGATGAACAAAGTTACTGCTGCAGTTTTGATAAAAAAGTTCCATATCTCGAAACCTAAATGATTATTTCAAGAGCAGATTATTTTCAGGGTGGTTGAAAAAATGTAGCACCCACCTCGTTTTCTTTGGCTAAAAATACAGAAATAGTGTTATTTTATAAAGGACGATAACAACACAGTTTCCCAACATGTTAAATGCAGGTGAGGTAATTATATTACTTATTTCACCATTACAGTGCAGATAGCTACTACATACTTAAGGTGGAAGTGGAAGGGTAGCCTGCGAAATTCAAATTGTTCTTTTGCAATTAGAGGGTCAACAAATGGCTTTACAAAGTTATATATATATATATATCTATATTATATAAATAAAAATAGAAGTCCTGACTGACTGATTGACTGACTCATCAACGCCAAGTCCAAACCTATGACCCAGGAAAGCTGAAATTTTGCACAGAGGTTTCCTTTATAATGTAGACAAGGAATAAGGAAGGATTCTTCGAAATTCAACCCCTAACGGACTTAAATAGGGGATGAAAGTTTGTATGGAAATTCGTCATTTTTTAAGTTAGAAGGCTGAAATTTCATATACAAGCTTCTGGTTAGAAATAAATAAATACGTATTTTAGAGTTTTTAAGAATTTACCCCCTAAGAGGGTGAGATAGGGGTTCAAAGTTTTTCACAGCTTGAATTCACTATTTGTGTTTCTCGATTGAATTGACGTGAAACTAGTATCTATTTTTTTGAAAATTCCACCCCTCAGGCAAAAACAGGGATGGCATTTTTTTGCTATTGTTTTTTGTGTTAGCACGTTTGTGTGGACAAATACGCTAAAAAAAACTTCATTTAAGTACACACTTATAGGGATTCGGGTCATTTGTGGGAAGGACACTTGCGGTAACCCATTTACGCGAAAAGATATTTGCGCGCATGGACACTTGCGTGACCGACACTCGAGGGCTGGACAATTACGCGACTCAATGGCTTCACGGGTGTCGTTTTCGTGGTTTTAGCGGGTCGCTGGCAATAAAAAAAAATCGGAGATGGCCCCGAGGAAAATTTCCTGTTTTTCGTGCATGGGTGTCGTTTTCGTGGTTGCTGACCAAATTGACGGCGAGGAAAACATTCAGTTTTTCTTTCACAAGTGTCGTTTTTGTGGACTTCAGGGTCGCCAATAACGAAAATGATGACCTCATTTTCTAGGTGCAAATAATAAAAATTAAAATACGCAATGTCTCAATATCCTCCCCTAGGCTATGGCTGGCATTGATTTAAGTGATAACTGTTTCTCACGTGTGCAGTTTTATGTTGCGTGCTCCGAAGTGAGCTCGGCGAGTATCTTAGTAATTTTAGCCCCAAAAGGAAACACCGCAAACATCATTTACACAGAAGAGCTAGGATAATTCATTAGTATAAAAGGGTGTAAAACACCTCTTAACGAAGCCGAAAGGCACTGGTTCTTCCTGTCATTGCGATCATTTTTTTGTTCGACACCATACCTGGGAACCTTCTAGTTACGGAGATATTAGGGGTCAAAGTTCCAACTTTTTGACAAGTATTTTTTTAAATACAAGTTTTTAATTTAAGATTTTTACTTTAAACACCTCCACGACCCCCGTACTATTCAATCCGTCCATCAGCACAATGTTTTGAGTGCGTTACATTGAGTTCTACCACAAAACACCCCCCAAAAAAAAAGTCGTTTCCCAGCAATAATTTTTGCGTAAAGTTACATAGTTTCATGTACAGAATGCTTGGTTAACGGCTTCGTGATGAGGTGATTTACACGGTGTAGTTTTCCGGCAGTTAAAAAGATTGGTTTAATCTGAGTATTTTTTAATTTAAAATATTGAAAGTTAAGTAAGTTAGCTCATTTACACCATAACCTATATCGCTAGGTGGATGGATGACCGGGGCATTTGAGCTACAGCATCGTCACTTGGAAGACATGTATAAAATAAATTCTGGTTCAACCCATTTAGGTCCCTAACAACACAAAAAAAAAATTAAAAAAAAAACGCCGTAATATACATTTTTCTAACCAGAATGAATTATGTGGCGTCTTACTTCGAAAAGCGCAGATTTTTACACAACTATTAAAATGTGTCCTATACTTACACTTACGCGCGCGCGAAGCCGTGGCCAACAACTATTATCTATAACATTTAAATGACTATTTTCGACATTATTTTGGTGTGGTTAACGCATACGTGGGCAATTGCCGAACTTCACGCGGGCGAAGCCGCGGGCAAAAGCTAGTCATTAACATTATGAATGAAAAAAAAAAATATCGCGCGCGACGAAAAATTTCATTTGGCCCGTGATGTTCAAATTTTCTTACGCTTTTTGCAATTTGCACAGCAGTGTCAGGTTTTATATTGATTAAAAACTGATTTAAACGGATCGTAAATACGTCGATTTCAAAATGGAAAATACTTGTATTACGTACAATATTTCATAATTTATTTCGTATATATGGATGACTCTGACGAACAACGTAACGTGAACATCGACATTTTACGTTTACACCATGCGCTCGTGCTAGGGAACCAGATATTTACTTGAAAGTATGACAACCGGGAACACATCAAAACATTTGTAAGTCTTAATAGTGTTTTGTTACGTATACGCGATTTTACACCTTATCTCTATTACGGAAAGATCAAATTCCTATGAAAGCGCTGCACCAAATACAAGAATGAAGCTTGCAAACGTATTTTACGTAAACATTATTTTTATTTTTTTTCAGTATTTGCTTTAAAGTGTTTAATTTTCGTGTAAATTGGTTAGAAATAGCCTTTAGATGAAAGTTAAACAAAATTAAACCCTGTTACATTTTTGCCCCGACCGCTATTGTAAAAAAACTGATATTAATAACTTCCGTGAGTCAAATTTGTTTAATTTTTTTAACGGAAGTTTAATATATTAATTTAAGTTATTTTATGTAAAAAAACCGCTGTTTATATTTTTGCCTCAAGTACAATCCAAAAATTACGTAAATGTTTTTTTATCGAAATTTCCGTGGACGAAAATGTTTAATTCTGAAAAAATATATTACTGTCACCAGTTCTTTACCTAAAATAATTAAATTCGTCCTGTTAATAATTTTGCCCACGTTTTTATTCACAAAAACGCGTTTTCGTCTTTTTGACCTTGATCCGGCTTGGAAAATGTTTAATTTTTTTTCATTATTTGGAGAGCTAAGGTCAAGTACACGATTCAAGAAAAAAATCGCTGTTTATATTTAATGCAAGGTTCAAACCTAAAAGCCCCGTACTATAACGCTGGGAATCGAACCCAAGCCCTCAAGCTCAGTAGTTGCGTTTGCCACTAGACCAAAAAGGCAGTCAGAAAAGAAAGCATTAAATTTATTTTAATACAGTGTGTAAAAAATAATAAAACAAAAACAACAGTTTTCCAGTATAACAAACCGTGTACACGTTGCCATTACGATTGATATGATAAGAGAGTGATAAGGACTGATAAAGCAAATAGGTACTGGTATACAAAACGACGCGACTTTGATAAGCACATGAGGTGTATTATTTACATTGCTGTTTAATTTACGTGTCATTGGAAAATTATAGAGGATATGCTGGACCAGAGATAATGGCCACGAATTACGAGTTATAGAAAGTAAAAATTGAAGATGGCTCGTTGGTTAGGCCTCAGCAATGTTAGAAAAAGTATAAACAGCCTATAATTGCTAGGCACGAAGGGCTATCATCTGTGAGAATGAATGAGCCGAAATCCACCACGCGGACCCAGTGCAAATACGAAGAAAAGTAATGCGCCAATGTCTTTTACTCTTTAAAGCTACATAAACGGCCCATTATTAATATCGAATAAGATCAAAACCTGTATTACGACGAACAGGTTTAACGACCTCGATTACGGTTAGATACGAGTATCAAGTTTTATGTAATTATCGATTACTGAATCGGATGCGTCCGATGAAGATAAGGTTGGATGTTGTTGATGGTCTGGAGGCCTGGTTGGGAGTTTGTTTTATTTCTGTCCAAGAAGAGATAATGAATGGGCTAAAAATTTTCAATTTGAAACAAAAAAAAAACAACCTTTTATGAAAATTTAATTGAATCTTTTTTTAAATAACCGTGAATGAAATTATGTTTAAATAAAAGTAAAGCTGTCTGAAGCCCTGAGACAGCGAGACGGGGTCGCGGCAGACCGAGGAGAAGATAGCGGGGCATCTTGGATGGTTTTCTCGTTAATTGACGAAAAAAGGCGAAACATCGAGAAAAGTGGAAGGAATGGGGGGGAGGCCTTTGCCAAGAAATTAACTGACCCATGACAGCTAATTTCTAATACACCTAGACACGTAAATATTTTAGTTGTAATATTTAAAGTAGATGGCTGTTGCTTTTTCCATCTGCCTCATAAAAATACCGAAAGAAACTAACAAATAAACGTAGCTTGATGAATTTGCTAAACCCTCGTGACAGTTATAAAAGATTATTAAGTATCTGATTATTATTGCATTTGTAAGCAAATATTCTTCAACTAAATTAATATGTCAATTTTCAAAGTAACGATAAATATGCAAGAAAACAATTTCCAGGCTCATCATGGCAAAAAGTTATCCTCAGCCAAAGAAAAATCTCATTAATCAAATTTCAAAAGACAGAGTTTTACTTCAAGTTATCTAATCAATCAATATTAACTGAAGTTAACAGACACGTCACTTCGCAAGTCTAGAATGATACACAACATGTAATACCTATTTACATACGTAAGAATATTAGTTCGTACAACATCTAAAGCGGTATTGTATTTACACCTACTTTATTTTTCACACGTGGTTAGCAAAAGACATAAAAGGTTTGTTTATGCACTCTGTTGTGAGAATATATTTCCTTAGTCATAAATGACGTAGCATTATTTGATGCGAATACTAAAAAGTCAACGTGTAAGGCGAGGTCATAAAAGGCAAGAGCGAGACGACCGGGTTAAAAAATCTCGTTGTAATATGCACCGTCTTGCTCTCCGGTTCTATGACCGCCAGTAAATTAATGTTATCATAGCGTAAAATCTTTCAAGCATGATTAGCCTAAACTATTTTAAGTCATATCATCTACCACTTAGCCTGTTTCCGTAACAAATGATAGTGAATGACAACCTTAATTCTTATGTTTACAAAATGCAATCTTAACTCTGATTGCATAAGAATCATATTTATTCTTCAAATATGATCACCTTATTTTATTTACATTCCTTACTTAAATAATATAATATGCAGAAATCTGAACATTGTAAGTAATATAATGAGTGCTAAATAAAATCCGCACTATTCCAAAGCAATTAAGGTTGGTATTCGAAAACTCACCTTCTTGAAGTGGTTGAGGGTATCAGGGCTGTTCTCGCACATCTCGGTGATGAGGGTCACACCAGTTATCAGCACGCCTGTTGATGATCATACAATGTTTAATGAGTTTGTACTTAATGTGTGATTGTAATAAAATAAAACCTTTATGTTCTGACGAGAATTGGTAGGACAAACAGCAATACCACAGATTGAAGGCCTTCATAGAGCCCGCTTTTTGTCTTAAATACTTTTTAAACAATTTTCATCTGAGCTGCTTAACCCTGTTCATACTCAATAAAAATTCAAGCATTCCTTTTCCCCAGTCGTTGTACAGAATTTCTAATAGTAAAAGAACAACATGTTATAATTTAATCTGACAACAGTTATTAAAAATTGCTCGCAAAGGGTGGAATTTGAACCAGCTAGTAACCTACAAAGATTTAAGTCGTTACTTTACTCAAGACTTATCTAATACCTATCGATCGATTGTCGACTAATCCATTCTACCCTCGATCGACGGCATCGATCGATTGATGTGGTAACATCCTAACTGGGTCGTGGAGGTCAGAAAGGGACTTCCTTTCTGACCTCCACGACCCAGTTAGGGTGTTTTGACCTTGATGTAAAACACAGGTATTCAGATGCATCCGGTTAGACTGGAAGTCAACCCCAAGCCAGGTCTGCTCAAGACTTATCTAATTAAATAGATATGACACAGTGAGGGTGTTACCACATCAATCGATCGATGGTAGAATGGATTAGTCGACAATCGATCGATATGGTTTACCTAGTAGAAACTATTGATCGACGTCAACTAATCAATTCTACCATCGATCGACGATCGATCGATTGATGTGGTAAGTGGTAACACCCTTAGTAATGGGTAAAACGATATCCCTTGGTAACACTGCTTGTAAGACTTCCGTACAAAACCGTAGGCTTATAAAAAAGAGCAGAATCTAACAACCTTATTAGCGTGCCACATGTTGTTAACTTGGTACTTTATGCGTGTGCTTATTGACATATCAGAATCAATATTATGTTCTAACGCTCTGTGTGACTTGCAATAACAATTTTATGAGGTTCTCTGTTTACGCTAATGTACGAGATGTGCATGCAAGAAGCTTTTTAAGTTACTCTATGTCTTCCGTACTTAAATGGTTTTAGTCTCACAGGAATGGCCTCGCAACATAAAAATGCTAAGGTAAACGTTTTCTGATCGAGAAGTCTAGACGTATTAAACTTTTTATCTCTGTCTACCAAAAATTGCCAAGATGATATGGATCAACCCAATCAAATTATCCCAAAGTAGTACACCAATACCTTTTTATGCGGTTACCTGACTTATAATGTGGTTATATATTCATACAGTTTACACGTTGTTAGGGAATTGACGCGCATTTTGGTACCATGAATTAAATACATGATTCTAGTCTTTTTTAAACAGGTCAAAATGTACGGACAAGCTGTTCTTTTTTATATATCCGACGAAAAATGTCACATGTCCCATACACCGTGTGGGTATTATTTTAGTTAGTTCTAGTAAGTATAAATCTTAGTTATTTCTAGTTAGTATATCTTAGTTCTCACCATGATTCTTCTCCGTCAGCAAGCTCCTAGTAGCGGGCAGGAACATTTCCATCAAATCAGGAACTCTTCTTATGATGCGGAAGGCGCATAACGCGGCCTTCTTCTTGATATACGCGTTGGGAGATTTGATGAGGCGTTCTACTTCCGAGGCCAAGTCCCGGGCCATTTCAGGGGAGGCTATGGCCCCTAGGGTACATAGTGCCAGTCCGACAACGAACTGGGTGTTACTGTTGAGGTCACTGTTGACAAAAGATTTGGGAAGTAAGTAATGGAGTTTTTCGCAGTTCAACATCATCCGTACTGCCGCGTTGGTCTGGTGGTCGCAAGGTGACTGCTAAGCATAAGGTCGGGAAAAGTGTTATTGCGTTATTCGATCAGGAATTTCTATGTACACGGCTGATGGAACTATGTCTATAGGCACGCACCATAAACTTAAGCCTTATTGGCGAAATATGGGTGTACTAATCGGTACACCTCTTCTAAACCATTCCGGGATTACAGGCCTGATGTTATGGGTTATGTTATCATAATCCGTCTAGCCTTTTCCCAAGTATATTGGTGTCGGCAAACTATCTAACCAAATGGCGCTGAATACCAGTATTTTATAATTAGCGATTCTCTATCTGATCTCCACAAGCAAGTAACTGACTAACACGATATTCCTTAGTAAGATTGACTTTGAAACTTTGGGCTAGATTTTCGTAGTCATTGCACGGATGAATAAGTGCAGTGGTTACAAGCTGTTCAGTACTGTTGTTAAGAGGACCGACCAGTCTCCATTCATAAGGTGATGTAAACAGTGTATTTTTCAAATAGGTATTAAACAAAAACACACGTAAGAGACTTTCTCAGGAAAATGAGTGGCATTATGTTATAAAATAAATTTATTATATTATTATTATTATAGCCCTTTCAGCTTAAATAATACATAACATTTTGTTGGATTATTCTATTCCTACGTTCGTGGGAGCGCAAACATCTCAGGCTTAAAGCATGACACGTCAACGTTGACGTGTCATGCTTTAAGCCTGAGATGGTGTAACAACAAATAGCTACCCAGAGATAAATACTTTGTATTTTCTCCGAGGAGAATTATACAAGGATTTGAATAGCAACGCTTTGTTCCAGTTGACACGTAACAGTAATTTGCTGTTTCAAAACAAAGCATAAAGGATTGATAAGACCCCAAGACAATCACAGAAGGCAAGACATTAAGGACTAATTAGGCATTCTAGCGACATGGTTTGGCCAATTAAGATGGGCCTTTTCAAAAGCCGGAGGGATAAGGGCCAATCAGCGTGTGGATGCCGTGTTTCGTGTTCTTTAGCCAAAGTTGGCAATTCCGGTAGTTAATTGGTGACTTTGCAAAGTGAAACGTGATTGGCAATCTAGTCGGGACAGTTAATGGAGTTAAGGAAAACCCGTATATCTCGATGATTTTCCTTTAATTAGCGTGTCGAATACACCTTTGGTACCGTAACGTGAATCCGCGCGTTATTCGTCCATTTATCACAACAAACCGTACTCCGAGACTGTTGGCACTACACTATTGAAATTTGGAGAGTATGAGTGTTCTATTAACCATTAGTATGTAAGTGACATTAGTAAGTAAGTGATGAGAAAGTAAGAAAGAAAAATAGGGATAATGTAAGTGAAGGTTTAAAAAAAGTCTACGCATACAAGGAGAGCAGCGGTGGCCCAGTGGTGGCAGCCCCGACATACGAGCAGTAAGCCGTGGGTGCGAACCTAGGCAGGCGCATTACTTTGTGTAATTTATTTCATTACCGCTGACCTAGAACTAAAAATTCGAAGACATGTGACATCTACCAACCCGCACTGGGGCGGCGTGGTAGATTGCAGCCCACTCCCTCTCATAGAGAGGAGGCCTATGTCCCAGCAGTGGGAACATTATAGGCTGATGATGATGATGATATAAAGTGGATGGGACACCGACGATAAAACGTTTATACTTTCAGAACGCGGATTCACAACAAAACGACATCACGCGTTTTTTTATTAATTCTAGTTCACAAAGGTTAAAAAAATTACTGTCATTTGAGTATCAAATTGGCTAGAGTTTTAGTCCGTATTTATTTCAGTTGTCAAGCAATGTCAATTACCTTGTTTTTATTTTTACACACCATTTCACTTCGCTGCATGTGCCAACCGTTTCTAAGCTATTTGCAACGCACTTTACATATTGTTTCCCGTAGTATTTTTTTCTGCATAAAACAAGTTTTAATTAGACTCTTGTATTCTAAGCAATAGGAAACTTGTTTTATAAGTTGTAATTTTATTTTGTTAAGGTTACACAAGTCGGTCATTCTTCGATACAAACGTAGTCTGGTGATTACTCGTCTGTTTGACGGTGTCGGTTTAAAATTAAAAATTGTATCAATTGGTCTTGTCATTATCCAGCCCTGTATGGAAGCAGAATTGGAAAAAAAAATGGTTTGGACGTTATAAGCGTCGAAACTTCCATATTTCAACACTAATTTTAACTTATCTTTGGGCGTAAATAAATAACCTACGTAGTATGAAAATGGAAAAAGTGAAACCGTACAGGGATAGATAATTTATTCATAAGTTCAAATAATTTATCTTGAGTGGATATATCCAGTAGTTTTTCCAAAATATCTATACGGCTAAAACTCAATTTATGAAATTTCACGCGCTCATTTTCGTTATAAATCGTCGTATAATTCACGAAATAAATATATAAATAACTAAATAAAAACTAGATAAATTAATACTAAATAAATTAAAAACTTTCCTAAATGCATGCATATTTATTAGCCACGGCCGCCAACGAGTTCGAGCCGTCGACTTGTGCACCCTTAAGTAAAATAATGAACTAATGGGCAACTAATTAAATAAGAACATCATCATCTTCCTGTCCTTGTACCTTTCTACTTGGGGTCGGCGCAATACGTTTTCTTCTCTGTACTCCTTTCTCTTTGATATCATCAAGAACATCTTCCATTAATGTCATGGTCATCCTACTTTTCCCTTTAAGGCTATCAAGGAAGGAAAGATCCAGAACGGTAGAGCTTTAGTGGAGGCAACGTTTATCACCGGATAGAGTTGAGCCTCTACAACTGTTTAATTTCAACAGTTGTTGTTAGATTTTAATTAAACAAGGAAAATCCTGTCTCATGTTTTATGTACGTATTCCCAGACATTTGAACATTCGTACAAATTTTGCGTCCAAAATATTACTTTTCAAGATGTGGGTGAGATTGGGAATAGGGGCGTTTTAGACATTATCTCATTTTTTCAAAGTTAAAGCAATGATTTTAACTTTTTTCTTACAATTTCTTCATATACCGAAGAGACCATTAAGGGAGGGTTTTTGAAAATACATCGACTAAATGGGTTAGGTGGGGTTTGTATGGAAGTGCTTCATTTTCGGGCACACAGATGGTCCCAAAATAAAGTCTTGTCAGAAAACCCGTCTTAATAATATCTTCTACATTATCTTTTCATAACACTTAACTAAGGTAACATAGACAGTATAACACAAGGCCGTATTCACGATGTCAACGACACAGCAATCTGCTTGCCGATAAATAAGGCAGGTGGAGGCGTTATCTACTAATTTATGGAAGTGTAAACGTAATAGGTACCGTGCAGTTTTCGCTGTATTTTTAGTGTTATAGTTTGGTGTTAAATAAGCTGTATTTATTTAGTCTAGGATATATTTTGACACATTATCCCCGAACACTGGACTAAATCACCATAATACTGTTGCATAACAAATGACATGGTAATTAAGGACCTATAAGCTTGATGTCCAATGTCTGTGAAGATTAAAAAGAAAAAAAATGCCACGAATCACTTTTACCCTTGATGAAAACCAACCAAGAGAGCAACCGGGTTTCCGCAGTAAATATTCAACAATGGGTCATATACATGTTCTAAGACATGACCAACAAAAATACAAAGCGTACAACAAAACATACTATCTGGGCTTTGTTACAATTAAGCCTTCGACTCCTTGGCCAGACTCCAGATGTAATCATACATCTGGGAGGCACTACGTATAAAGGGAATACATGGAAAGTTCATACGAATACTCCGAAATATATACTCCAGAAGCACAGGCCAAGTTAGACTTGAAACTAGGCGTGAAGAATTCCCTATTAAGAAATGAGTCCGGCAAGGAGACCCAATTTCACCTAAGTTGTTTTCAGCGGCTCTAGAGATTATATTCAGGAAACTGCAATGGGACCACGAAGGACTGAACATAAACGGTGATAAACTAAACCGCTTGCTCATCCGGCTCTTCAATTATCCGGCGATGTTTAGGAGATTTCACAAGTTTAATGAATATCCTGACACACAATGCGAGTCCGGTGCTGTTCAAAACCTGACCCACTTACTGGACTGCCTTAAATGGCCATACAAGTGCACTTTTGTTGGCCATTTGAACGCCACTGGCGCTGGCACTGGCGCTGCGATTAGTGCTGTCAACTGTCCAAGAGTATCATCGACTCGGTAAAGAAGAAGATGAATATCCCTGGAGCCTAAATTTATATCCAGTAGTCCATAACATAGCTGAGGAAATTTGAGTGTGGAAAACACCTCTGTTCCCTTCGAAAAATGCAGGGTACCGCATGATTATATTTTATGAACCAGAATTACCTTGGTCTATTCCCAGCCTTTGTTAAGAGTTCACAAGAATATTGCTTAAGTAGCTTCCCGTGGGTGCCAGACAGGGCTTACGTGGGTAGAAAACACCTACACAAAGAAACTTATTCTGTGGAATCCTAATATTCCTATTAATAGGGTTGAGGAAAGGTCATGAGCGACGATAACAACTATACTAGCTCTCATTAGGTCATAAATTGGCTAGGTCAATGTTTACTACTAATAACATAATAATTACTGGCATAAAATTACGATGCCAGTACATCAATGGCTATAAACCTTCAGCTCTTGCCTTTATATGGCACCATCAACACGTATTGACAGAACCAACCAATAAGGATCAATGATACATGTGACGACACCTTTTTATTGGCAGACAGGACTTAGAACAAAAGACTTAGTGCATTGCTTAGCATATCTATGTAGGTATCGATTGCAGAGTTTTGTAACATCGATGCAAATTCGTGATTCGTATTGATGTAACTTTGATCGCAGATATGCAAAATAAAGTCTCAAATATCGTAGGTCTGGGAACATTTGCGAATGCATTGTGTTCACATTTTGTCTTGCTTGTATGTCTGGAAACTTGTTTCTACGCATTTGAGCATGATATTGCTGGATTTTGGATATATAACTGATTTTGGAATAAACATAGGGAGTATTTTGTGTATTTATATACTGATTTGTTCTTTGTACTTATATACAGCGATGTTAAAAGATATGCTTGAAAAACCTGTAGACGAAATAAAATCCGCTTTTCCTAATCCTACTACAAAATGCAAATGGCCACCTTTTAAGCGCAGCGAATGCATTGAAAATTTAACGTAAAAGCCTGAACAACGTAGTCGTACGTAATCGTTAGTAGTTAAGTTCAGCGGTGCTCAAGTTGCGGCCCGACCCCGGCTTATCTATGCAGATGCGACCAACAACTTTTCCGTAGGGGCCGCGGATAGGGGTCTATTTATGAGCTTGTCTAATATGCAAAATTCCCAGGAAAGATGCTTAGTGAAAATATTCAATAAAAGGTGCTTTCTGGCTGAATTACCCACTTTTAGGGCGGTTTTACAGGGTAGCTCGAGCAGCCATTTTCAACTTCTTGAGCAAACAGTCATCTGTCTGCTGAAGCGGTCACGTGTATTCCAGTAAATAGAAGAATTAGTTTTATATGCAGTCTCAGTTCTTCATCTTTATGGCGTGGTTAGTGCCTGACTTATGCCGCCCATGGTCCTCTGACTTGGCTTGACAAGCATGGCATGCTAGTTTCCTTACGATGTTTTCCTTCACCTAAGCAAGTGATATTATACAATACGCACATGAATCCGAATAATCAGATCAGGGGGTCTACTCTCTAAGCACGAAATCCGTAGTTTCGGCCGAAGTTACGGTAGTTTCCTACTCCGTATCACTTACGGACATAAGCTTCGTTGGGGGCACGAACTAAAAATGAATGACAACACGATTTGACAGTTGCCCTTACTCCCGATGTGTTTTCAAAACTCATGAATTCGAAAATATTAAGGAGTAGGGTACATTTCGAAGTATAAAGCTAGTTACGGACGGACCCGTATTTTCGTTGATGGACTTAGAGAGAAGACCCCCAGGTCTTGGGATCGCAGTCTCACTTTGAAGCTGCCCTTGTTTTTATAAAGATTTTGCTCAACAAAAGTAAGGATGAAACAAATCATCCACTGCGTAAAATGGCCAGAAATTCAAGATAAGCTTCATAAAAAGCTTTAGAAAACTCTGTTAAAATAAGGATAAGGACTGTAGCCAAAATAACAAGAAAAAACTTCCTAACAATATTCCCCAGAGCTTTATCAAAATCACTTTCAGATAATGTGAAAGAGCTTTCTGACGACCTCCTTTTAATACCTAAATAATTTTGTTTAAGTACAGGACGACTTTACTAAGGTACAATTGCCGGAATTTTAGTGAATTTTTATAATGAAATCTTACAGAGCATAATGGAGATGGAGATGATGCAATCTAGCCAAGTTTATAGTAAGCAACGACTTATTGTCGGGCCTACGCTGTCCTCCCATACTTAAGTACTAACGCTGTAACATTTAAATATAGTAAAACCAAATGATTTTAAAAGAGGGAGTTTCTTGCCGGTTCTTCTCCATAGGAAACGACCAACCCGAACCGTGCACCTTTTGTCGACGTTTTATAAGTGCCCATGTAGGCCTATGTAAAATAAAATATTTTGATTTTGGTCTGGGGTCATTTCGACAGATCGAATCCCAGAACTGACTGCAACTCAGAGAAGAGCAAAACTTGCATTTGCTCGAGAACATTTAAATTGGACTTCGAAAAAATGGAAGGCAGTTCTCGTCTGATTTGATTCATCAGAGAAGAGAACTGCCTTCCATTTTTATTTTTATAATTACTTTACAAGCCTGGACGTCAGCACGTGTATGACGCCGCGGGAGGCTAGATAATGGTGTGGCCCCATTATCTAGCCTCCCATGGTCGTCTTCGATAGAGGCAGCTGTAATGCTCACAAGTACATGACAGAAGTCCTAGAACACTTGTGATTACGTTTGCGCCATTTATTGACGATAATTTTGTTTTAATGCACGACAACGCACGTGCAAACACCGCGAGAATTGTCACAGATTACTTGGAAGCCCTCAATATTCAGCGATTACCTTGGCCAGCTCGGAGCCCGGATTATTTAGAGCATACTTTTTTTTTTTTAAATAAAATTTTACTAATTTTTGTTTTTGTTAAGAAAACTGAAAAATCCTTTTTTTTTGTTTCAAGTAAACCATTTCACAACTTACATATATTTAATTTATTTTCGTAAAGGTTCACGCAATGTAACATTATAACAAAATAAATTAAATTACGATAGAATTTTGAAGAAATCGACGAAATGTATGTGGCCGTTTAAATGTGCCCCTGCGTGTATACAAATTAGATCTTCTTCTCGAATCTATAACTCAGATTTTGTCCGACCAGTACGTAGCGAGCTGGAAAATTCACTCGATATCAAATTAGATAAGAGCTAAGCAACTCTTTATCTAATTTGCTACAGCGGGATTTCCCGAGAATGCGCGAAAATTATCTGGAAGGCTCGCGACATTGTTTTGGCTCGTATCTAGTCTATACATCATCATTAGTATTAGGCTTCTCCAATTGCCCGTCACTTAGCTAGATTCTCGGTAATTCTGATCAAGCTGCTACCAGCTGCCCCGCGTCGAACGTCGTAATCGGTACGTTACAAAATTAACGTAAAGTTCATCATGCCTAGTAAGATATTATTACAAAATCACTTCCATTCCATTCAGAGGCAATGTAAATCGAGCCTAAAAGCAAACATTGTACTGACATCAAAGACAAAGAACAGAGGGCAATATTACATAAGAAATTAATAATCATATGCGACCAACATACGGGTCCCAATGCAAATTATGTGGGCGAATGTCATTGTTCGGAATTGTCTATTCATTTTTGTACGCTCCTACATTGCGTAGTTACTAATGTGATATTGTGATTGTTAAATCATGAGCCACCGGACATGGCTGGATTACCGCACTTACAAGCGTTCTGTCACAGTATAAAGATAACCAGAAAACCAACTAGGGTCAAACCCGTCATACTATTCCCAGATCCCTGCAACTCCTGTAAGCCAGAATCAACATTGGCGACTAACAGAAAAGCGCTGAGACAGTCAAGCTCGACGAAGAAACAATATGTCTTGGATCCCGCAAAGAAAAAAAACAGAAAGTTGGAGGATACTGCCTCTCTATGCGGATGAAAAACTTTACAACCTGTTCTTCATACCCTTACAACATTATGAGCTACTGATTCAGAACATAAGTGGAACTAAATTGGACGGTACAGTAAAATCATCATAAAATGCCTCGTGACCGAATCTTAGATCCATACTAATATTATAAATGCAAAAGTAACTCTGTTTGTTTGTTTGTTAGATTTTCACGACTAAACGGCTGACCGGATTGTAATATAATTTGGCAAGGAGTTAGATTAAATCCTAGGGAAGGACATAGGCTATCTTTTTTTCTTACACATCAAAATTTTCACGCGGACGAAGTCGCTGCCAACAGCTAGTTACTTATAATTTCTGCCTTACTCTCTGCTACATACTTTAGCAAGGTTATAAAAATGTAGTTAACATATCCGCGTAACATTAATAATTCGTTAAGGAGCTTTTTAAGTAGGAAAAACATGTTTTAATGCGAAAGCCCCGACTGACTTACAGTTCACGAGTAACCTGACCTGAAGTACGCTTAGTATTCTTGTAAACGGTTTGTATGTGTGAGTGAGCCGATTCCAACCATCTGTTCCTAGTTGACATACTGTCAGTTAATACTGTGGTTCAGTGGCGTAATCCCTCACTTCCTGTTAATGTAACGTTATTTCATAAGTAATAAAGAAGAATGGAGTCCGTTAGTTTTGTCTACATTTATATAGGAACTGTTTTCTATTGTGTTCCTTTCATCTATTGTTGGGATAGAAAGGTTCATTTACTCCTTCGTAGAGAACTGTAGCAGGGAAACCTATTTCGTAAGATTTTAGAGCGCTAATTGACGCTAAGCATGCAGCTTATTCAGGTCAAACAGTCTGTGAGATACCCACTAACTAAACGTCTAAGATAGACTTAAAACTAGATGAAACTGCGTCTCTATTGACTAAGTTTACTGCAAGTAACTTTATTTCAGGAAGCTACCCATCTATAACAATTAATGTCATGAACTTTTAATTTGAAAAGTTGCTAGAAATAGTCGTTGTCCCGAAAATACTGGAAGACTGATAAGAGGGAATGGTTTTGTTAAGAAAACCTTACATTTTGTTAAAGTTTAGAGTGAAACGCGTTTTCTTGGTGTACGCGTAATTTAAGCCAGTGTTTATTGATCTCTTGACGCCGTTTCAAAGTTCAAGGTTCGGGTTATTGGAAACGGAACCGTGGGCCTAATCTCATTTTCACTAACGTCGTTCGGCCGAAGTTGTTTTGTAGATCGGGGATCGAAATTGTACGTATGGGAATTGGGAATACAGGCTTACTGGGCCTGAATAATTGAATTTGATTCTTTGATACGTAAACGGATGATTCGCTAACAAAGCAAAATTTGGGTCAGAAAAATATAGCCGTAAGCAAAATACGCGCTTTCAATGTGGAGTTGCGGACATCAGCCCGACATTATAAAAAGACATTATATTCTGTTACTGAGGGTTTATTTAATTTATCAAAACACTTTTTTTTAAAGGGGGCCTATACCCATGAGTGGGTGATATATAAAATAATAATAACAATATGTAGTTGTATCAAAATCAGAAAAAAATTAAAGGACGTCAAAACATTCGTCCGCATCGCTGCTATTCTGTTACTTAGTTGTTTGTTGAAAGAATAAGTTCAGGATCTCGACACAACATTACAGCGATTGCAGCGAGAGCAAGCGTCCTTAGGGGGAAGTACCTCCCTCTTTCATATTCAAGGAGTACCAAAGACCATCAAGAGCCTCTTAATTGAATTGCAGGCAAAAGGTTAAGGGGAACGGCGGCAATGACCAACATATTTATAACTTATGAAGGGAAGAAGAGGCCACCACTTCACCTTACCCAAGGACTACAAGGGTCCTTGGTCATATTAAAAGCAAAAGGTCAATAGGACAAAATAATAACGACGTCTTCGTTCAGCTATTATCAACAAAAATACGCCTAACGGTCTGATTGGCAAAGACTGATGACTAACAAAATATCCCTTTTTCGATAATTGAAACCATCAAGCTATAGTTTTAACAGAATAGTAATGGACTGCAATGTGCCGAGGAGCTGAAATGACAAAAATCACGCTTACGCTGCCATAATACCATAGCAACATTCGTCTTATTCACTGACTTGGAAGTTGTCCTGCAACGGCACAGGTTTTACTAAAACTACGCTTTCGATTTTCAACCGTCAGCTTTTTTTATGTCAGCCTGCTCTGTCCCTCGGCTGGGCACAAGCCTCCCATCGACCTTGATGCATTCTACAGACATGTTCCGCCTAATCCCATTCTAACCCAGCAGTCTTATTGCATCAGCAATTCAAACGTTAGCCTGTTTAGCGATGAAAATTTATAAGTCAACACGACGCTTTTATTAAGTCAAGAAACAAGGAAAAAAGCTAATATGATCCACTTACTTCTTCAAACAGTTGGTGATGAGCAGATGGACGTCTTGCCGTTCATCCAGCAGCAGCATCGCGCCCAGGTATCCGACTCGCTTGTCCGTGAACCGCGGACTGGCGATGAGTTTGAGACACTCCAGCTGCCCGAAGTGGGCTGGGTAGCCCAGCATGTGGATGTATAGGAGTTTCGCTATGTTCCGACATCTGCTGACAAGGAGATTTGATTAGGAATGTTTATTATTTGGTGTGAAGCTAAAACATTACTTTGTGGGGATTTTGGAGGACTGTCTTAACATTTTCGGTGCTAAGCACCTATCATAAGCATCGTGAAACCAAGGTAACCCTGACCCTGCAGACCTACTACAGACGTCCTAGCAAAGAATCTCTTGTCTGTACAGTAATGCGCTTTGTAACACGAGACGTATTGATCTGATTTAAATAGTCCAGACACATTCCACGGCTACCAATATGACATCCATCACACTCAGTACCACCTTGTAACATTAGGATTGTACTTCACAAAATAAACGAAATTCTCTACTGTATATAAAACTTAATTAACTTTACCTTTGGGGTCATTTGCCCGGTATTTTTCTTTACAAATAACTTTTTGTCCAACCGGATTTGTTAGATCCTAAGATAACATAATATCTGTAGGTACGATTCTTTGGCAAAGATCACGCACGAAGTATATTATTTCTACCTGTTATTTTAGGCCGTTTTCTTAGTAAGTCTCGAGAAACTAGTACAGAGTTTTAACGTAAGATGGATGGCAATTTATTGCCTGAGTGACTGATAAGGAAAATCTGTGTCGACGTATCTAGTGGTTAAATATTGAAACGGTAAGATTGAGATCTTGTCATCATTGAACTACTAGTGTGCGAATAACAGACTTGAGGTCTACAAAAGAAGGATTATATTTTCATGTAGCTAGTCAGCTCCCCAGTAATAAGGAGACACTGATTTCCTAATGAAATTGAAAACTACCGACATTTCTAGTTAAGGAGGGTCGGGTCCGGAATTTATACTCAGTGTTCGATTTCCGGTCATTTCGTCTAGGGGAAAGGAAAATGTCTTGAGTCTCGGTCTTGCGTAGTTTCATTTCGACAGTTTTGTGGGAGTAGATCAAATGCGATAAGCGAAACGAGAGATGATAATATGTAGTGTAGTGTACTATACACTAGCGACCTGCCTAAAATGATAATCACACAGCACACTAGCGACATGCCCCTGCTTTGCATGGTTGTTATGAATGAACGAAATATCGTGTTTTTGTTTAATGTATTTCTACATTTTACACATAAAACCATTATTCCATAAATTCTCAAAATTATGGTAAAAACTGCGTCAAAATCCGTTACGTATGTTTTTTTTCTCTGATTCCTCTAAGAATACAGCACATGTATATGTTTTTCTATTCCTATGTTGACATTAGTATCTAAGCTAAATAAAATGGGAAAGATCGCTAACTCCTGACATACAGGTACACCTCATTCAGGAGACAGAGGTTTCAAACAAGTTTCTATCTGAAAGAATTTGAATATAAGTAATTTAACTAATGATATACAACTATTTACATCATCATAATGCATACATATGGCATACAAATACAGAATAAATAACACGTAAATGTTTGCGACCTGAGAGGACTAATAATGACGTTATTTGCCTGTTTCAAATTAGTTTCCCGACAACTTTGTTAACATATTTACATACAAACATATTAATTATGTTTTACTACAGTAAAACATAATTAAAACATAGTTTGTAAAACATAGTTTGTATTACCTGTGAATACCTTTCTGTCTATCTCAAAATGGGAGTGTTATATTTTTTACTCAGAACGAAATTCATGATTATTTACCATGCTACGATGGCGTAAGAAATATGACAGCTATTAAAGATATGTCATTCTAATCTTAATTTATTAGCAATCGCCGGAAGACTAGGGCGTGTACCTACTTCCGTTGGAAACGAGGAATCGGTAAATTGTATCACTTTGGGAGATTGTGAAAAGAGAAATAAATATTTTTATCCGCGTTTTTATTTAACAAAAAGTTAGTGCAGTGCTGTACTATGGTTCTTTATGCGATGTATGATATTCGTCGGGAGAACGTGTTGGTAAATGTATGTGAAAAGTGAAAATGTCTGTGAGATTGTACTGAAATAACAATAAAACCGTTTCTTTGGAAGCGAAAATATTTTTTTTCCAGATCTGTTGATAGACAATCCTCCATCGATAGATTTTTAACAAAATCTACGTATATTACTGTGTGGTTGTATAATACATACATCTTTTTTTCAACACTTCTTTGCATGTATGGAAGGCCACCCCTATTTTTTTTTCATAAATTCCCATCACTTTTGTGTTGCGGTTCATAAAATACACCTATTCTATGTGTGGTGGCAACAGCCTCGGAGTAAAACGTTTGTGACGGACAGACAGACGGACAAGACGAATCAATAAGTGTTCCGGTTTTGCCATTTAGCTATGTCACCCTAAAAAAGCGGCGTTATTTCTGAGTATGGCCACGCGACAAGAAAAAAACCACGCAGTACTAAAATTGTTAAGTCACTAGCAACGTCAGAGAAAAACATACCTATTGTACACAGCCTGAGATACCTATTTTATTGCTCCATTAAGTTTACGACCAAATCTTAATGAACGCAGACTGTCTGTTTATGTTATGTCCTAAGCAAGTCATAAAGACGAGAGGATTGATTCAGCTTTAGAATTACTGGCTTGTTTTTGTCTTGTATAATAACTGTGGGCTGTGATTGGAGGAGACAAAAACTTACATTTTGTATCCTTTGCTTTGTTCATCTTTTTTTGGAGGTCCGCAATTCTAAGTGATATTTTTTATTAACTAGCTGACTAGCGCATCAAAAGGATAGTACGGGGCTTTTAGGTTTGAACCTTGCATTAAATATAAACAGCGATTTTTTTCTTGAATCGTGTACTTGACCTTAGCTCTCCAAATATAAAAAAAAATTAAACATTTTCCAAGGCCGGATCAAGGTCAAAAAGACGAAAACGCGTTTTTGTGAATAAAAACGTGGGCAAAATTATTAACAGGACAAATTTAATTATTTTAGGTAAAGAACTGGTGACAGTAATATATTTTTTCAGAATTAAACATTTTCGTCCACGGAAATTTCGATAAAAAAACATTTACGTAATTTTTGGATTGTACTTGAGGCAAAAATATTAACAGCGGTTTTTTTACATAAAATAACTTAAATTAATATATTAAACCTCCGTTAAAAAAATTAAACAAATTTGACTCACGGAAGTTATTAATATCAGTTTTTTTACAATAGCGGTCGGGGCAAAAATGTAACAGGGTTTAATTTTGTTTAACTTTCATCTAAAGGCTATTTCTAACCAATTTACACGAAAATTAAACACTTTAAAGCAAATACTGAAAAAAAATAAAAATAATGTTTGCGTAAAATACGTTTGCAAGCTTCATTCTTGTATTTGGTGCAGCGCTTTCATAGGAATTTGATCTTTCCGTAATAGAGATAAGGTGTAAAATCGCGTATACGTAACAAAACACTATTAAGACTTACAAATGTTTTGATGTGTTCCCGGTTGTCATACTTTCAAGTAAATATCTGGTTCCCTAGCACGACCGCATGGTGTAAACGTAAAATGTCGATGTTCACGTTACGTTGTTCGTCAGAGTCATCCATATATACGAAATAAATTATGAAATATTGTACGTAATACAAGTATTTTCCATTTTGAAATCGACGTATTTACGATCCGTTTAAATCAGTTTTTAATCAATATAAAACCTGACACTGCTGTGCAAATTGCAAAAAGCGTAAGAAAATTTGAACATCACGGGCCAAATGAAATTTTTCGTCGCGCGCGATATTTTTTTTTTCATTCATAATGTTAATGACTAGCTTTTGCCCGCGGCTTCGCCCGCGTGAAGTTCGGCAATTGCCCACGTATGCGTTAACCACCCCAAAATAATGTCGAAAATAGTCATTTAAATGTTATAGATAATAGTTGTTGGCCACGGCTTCGCGCGCGCGTAAGTGTAAGTATAGGACACATTTTAATAGTTGTGTAAAAATCTGCGCTTTTCGAAGTAAGACGCCACATAATTCATTCTGGTTAGAAAAATGTATATTACGGCGTTTTTTTTTTATTTTTTTTTTGTGTTGTTAGGGACCTAAATGGGTTGAACCAGAATTTATTTTATACATGTCTTCCGAGTGACGATGCTGTAGCTCAAATGCCCCGGTCATCCATCCACCTAGCGATATAGGTTATGGTGTAAATGAGCTAACTTACTTAACTTTCAATATTTTAAATTAAAAAATACTCAGATTAAACCAATCTTTTTAACTCCCGGAAAACTACACCGTGTAAATCACATGAAACTATGTAACTTTACGCAAAAATTATTGCTGGGAAACGACTTTTTTTTTGGGGGGTGTAAAATCATGTTTTGTGGTAGAACTCAATGTAACGCACTCAAAACATTGTGCTGATGGACGGATTGAATAGTACGGGGGTCGTGGAGGTGTTTAAAGTAAAAAGCTTAAATTAAAAACTTGTATTTAAAAAAATACTTTTCAAAAAGTTGGAACTTTGACCCCTAATATCTCCGTAACTAGAAGGTTCCCAGGTATGGTGTAGAACAAAAAAATGATCGCAATGACAGGGAGAACCAGTGCCTTTCGGCTTCGTTAAGAGGTGTTTTACACCCTTTAATACTAATGAATTATCCTAGCTCTTCTGTGTAAATGACGTTTGCGGTGTTTCCTTTTGGGGCTAAAATTACTAAGATACTCGCCGAGCTCACTTCGGAGCACGCAACATAAAACTGCACACGTGAGAATATCACTTAAATCAATGCCAGCCATAGCCTAGGGGAGGATATTGAGACATTGCGTATTTTAATTTTTATTATTTGCACCTAGAAAATGAGGTCATCATTTTCGTTATCGGCGACCCTGAAGTCCACAAAAACGACACTTGTGAAAGAAAAACCGAATGTTTTCCTCGCCGTCAATTTGGTCAGCAACCCCAAAAACCACGAAAACGACACCCATGCACGAAAAACAGGAAATTTTCCTCGGGGCCATCTCCGATTTTTTTTTATTGCCAGCGACCCGCTAAAACCACGAAAACGACACCCGTGAAGCCATTGAGTCGCGCAATTGTCCAGCCCTCGAGTGTCGGTCACGCAAGTGTCCATGCGCGCAAATATCTTTTCGCGTAAATGGGTTACCGCAAGTGTCCTTCCCACAAATGACCCAGATTCCCTAGAAGTGTGTACTTAAATGAAGTTTTTTTTAGCGTATTTGTCCACACAAACGTGCTAACACAAAAAACAATAACAAAAAAATGCCATCCCTGTTTTCGTCTGAAGGGTGGAATTTTCAAAAAAATAGATACGTGTTTCACGTCAATTCAATCGAGAAACACAAATAGTGAATTTCAAGCTGTGAAAAACTTTGAACCCCTATCTCACCCTCTTAGGGGGTAAATTCTTAAAAACTCTAAAATACGTATTTATTTATTTCTAACCAGAAGCTTGTATATGAAATTTCAGCCTTCTAACTTAAAAAATGACGAATTTCCATACAAACTTTCATCCCCTATTTAAGTCCGTTAGGGGTTGAATTTCGAAGAATCCTTCCTTATTCCTTGTCTACATTATAAAGGAAACCTCTGTGCAAAATTTCAGCTTTCCTGGGTCATAGGTTTGGGCTTGGCGTTGATGAGTCAGTCAATCAGTCAGTCAGGACTTCTATTTTTATTTATATAATATAGATATATATATATATAACTTTGTAAAGCCATTTGTTGACCCTCTAATTGCAAAAGAACAATTTGAATTTCGCAGGCTACCCTTCCACTTCCACCTTAAGTATGTAGTAGCTATCTGCACTGTAATGGTGAAATAAGTAATATAATTACCTCACCTGCATTTAACATGTTGGGAAACTGTGTTGTTATCGTCCTTTATAAAATAACACTATTTCTGTATTTTTAGCCAAAGAAAACGAGGTGGGTGCTACATTTTTTCAACCACCCTGAAAATAATCCACTCTTGAAATAATCATTTAGGTTTCGAGATATGGAACTTTTTTATCAAAACTGCAGCAGTAACTTTGTTCATCATTAACATACTATAAAAGAAAAAGGATTGTGTGGTTTTATGAAACCACGGTAAAAGTGAAACTTTTTTTCATACTTTTGACATTTATCTAAAAAAAATTGGAATAATATTGCATTAAGGGTATAAAACGCGGAGTACATAAAACCGACCGTCACGCGACATGCAACACACAGACGAAAAAGTTTGAGACGATGTAATAAAACTTTCACTTTAACAAATTTAGTTTTACTGTTGAGTGTATGTTTACAAATTAATTAGCGTTAAAAATATTTTTATTATATTGTTTGGTGCTACGGAACTCGGTGTGTGCGAGTATGACTCGCACTTGGCCGGTTTTCTAAATGAAGATTTAACGTTAATGACGATCATGTTTGTAAACAGTAGGTATGTCGCCACTGACCGACTGATGGCTTGCCGTTTTTATTCCTATGCTTTTACAATTACAGAGTAACACAATAAAACCTACTTGAAAAATAAACATCATTTATCAATAAAAACACACCGACTCTTAAAAAAGAACACAGTCATACGCATACAATGAACGCAGCGCTTATCTTGGATACGCACACTAGCACACGCTGTACGCTGCTCGCTGCTTAGCGCTGACGTCACGTTCATCGTAATTTATTTTTTACTTTTACATTATTAAATAACGCTCTAATCTGTTTAATTTTGGGAGATTAAGGTTTGGATTGATATATATCCCATTATTAAATGAATTTCAGTCCTGTTACATTTTTGCCGTAAGTAGTATTCAAGATTTTTGGATTTTCTTGATTTTCTGTGAAGTCCGGAGCAGAATTTGTTTAATTTTCATAATAATAGTTAGATATGTTGATAACAATCACTTTAGCACTATTTTTGTCCTGTTAATATTTTTGCCTTAAGTACGAAGTCAAATTATATGATTTTTAAAAAAAACTGATTGTTCCGTGGACGAAAAATGTTTAATTTGCTGACCTACTCGTAGCACTCAATCTGTTCTACAATACTCCAAATAAACATACCTGTTTATATTTTTTTCCACCAAGTTACAACATATTAGACGTTTTCTTAAAAAAAACACATACGCGGAGGTGAACTTTTCGCGGGATACAGCATAACATACTCTCCTGTCCATACCCTACACATTCAATGAAAAAAATCGCTGTTTTTAATTAATGCAGAGTTGGCCTAATTTTCGGCGTAAATTCCCCGGACTAGGAATAAATTCTCCTATTGGTCGCAGTAACATGAGGTTATTTATATATCCTTCCTCGATAAATGGGCTATCCAATACAAAGAAGAATTTTTCAATTCGAACCAATAGTTCCTGAGATTAGCTCGTTCAAGAAAACAGACAATCTCTTCAGCTTCATAATATTAGTCTAGATGTAGAAATGAGTCTGTTTTTCACACCTTGACGATATGACCTGAGGTAGGACATGGGGCACTTTTTATCCCTTAAGACATTTCCGTAGGTTATTTTAAAACCCGATTCGGGCGAAGCTGCGAGTAATTTAAAATAAGTTGGTGAAGAGGTCCACGTACACAATATGGCCTCCTTAAGCTCTTTAAAAAAGTTGAAAATACTCTAGAGAATAGCCAGCTCGGGCTGGCCCTAATAAAGAGCGGTCTAATTTCAGCGAAAATGTCAAGTATATTTAGGACAAAGATGAAAAGGCCAAGTGATACTTTCACAAAGGTAGGTAAATACTATGGTAGTTAATTACGACAGCACAGCCGACATTTGAAGGGATGTAAAGTTTGGAGTTTCAGATTTTTTTCAAATTAAATCTTGCTTAATGAATTACTGTATTCAAGATAATATCATCATCTGTCTAGCTTTATCTCAACCATATTGGAGTTGGCTTCAGTATAATCGGATGCAATTGAATAACAGTATTTTACATGGAGTGACTGCCTATCTGACCTCCACAACCCAGTTAGTACTGGGTAATACGATACCCCTTGGTAAGACAGGTTGTCAGACTTTCGGGCCACTGACTACCTCTAACGACTGTCTAATAAAGGGTGTAAAACACCTCTTAACGAAGCCGAAAGGCACTGGTTCTCCTTGTCATTGCGATCATTTTTTTGTTCTACACCATACCTGGGAACCTTCTAGTTACGGAAATATTAGGGGTCAAAGTTCCAACTTTTTGACAAGTATTTTTTTAAATTCAAGTTTTGAATGTAAGATTTTTACTTTTTAAACACCTCCACGACCCCCGTACTATTCAATCCGTCCATCAGCACAATGTTTTGAGTGCGTTACATTGAGTTCTACCACAAAACATGATTTTACACCCCCCAAAAAAAATTCGTTTCCCAGCAATAATTTTTGCGTAAAGTTACTTAGTTTCATGTACAGAATGCTTGGTTGGCGGCTTCGTGATGAGGTGATTTACACGGTGTATATACAAATGCCATCCGGGATCAAAGGCTTAACGTGCTCTCCGAGGCACGGGAAACTCGGTAATAACTGATGGTCACCTAACCACAGATCAACTTAGGCAAGTAAGGTTTAGCCTAAAGATTGATCAAACTCAAACAAAAACTCAGAAGCATTTATTTCAATTAGACCATTACAGGCACTTTTGAAAGTAAAAAAAAAAAAAAAAAACGCGAAGCTAAAGTCCCACTCACAAGGAATAATAACTTGTGAAAGTACTGTAGTTGCCCATTCCAAAGCGTAGATCTCTATGGAGAAGAATGGGCAAGAAACTACATGGACACTCTTTTAAATCAAAATATGTTACAAAATCTTGGTTACATCATTCATGTTAAGAATTACAAATACGTGAGAACGAGCACATCCGAGCGGCTGTTATTATTTAGCCACGAGCTTATTGGTATTATTCTTACCCCTGGAAAACTGATTTTTGAGTTATAACTATAAGTTTACCGTGCGTATCTGTCAGTGGCATCGTAGCTCAAAAACGAACGAACCAATTTTGCTATTAAAACTAAGTCAAACTAGGTTGGCTGGGAAATCAGCCCCAAGGTCGCATTGTAATGTAACCGAAGACAAGTGAATCTATCAATATTTATACAAACCACTTTAATGAATGATGTTTGGCTTCCAAGATATGAAAAAATCAAGTCGCCTTCGATGTTAATTTATTTACCTACAACTTTTGCCCGCAGTTTCGCTCGCGTGGAGGACGGAAAAACAATATCCTCCGGAAGAGTTCTACCGGGATAAAAAAAGTGTCCTACCTATGTAGAACGGACATGGACACTTTTTCCCGGCCATGGACTATCCGTAATTTAATCGATATTCCTTCATTTGTTATTTCATTCATAATATTATTTATGATTTATCGCCTTCGCTGTTAATTTATTTATGAATCAAGCAAATAGTTTACGCAGCAAAGTAACTCTGCACCTTGCGGTTTTGTTGTGGTTTTCAAATAACCTTCAGTCGACCGTATCAGTGTTAGGTCTTATCTGATAAAGTATGAATATATATCGTGAAAAAATAAACAGCTGCCCTGAAATGTCGAGTCAAATCAATGCAACGTCAAGTGTAAAGCTGGACAAGGATATTTTGGCGTGTGGTCAAAATCAGAGCTAACGCCGCCATCTTGGTTCTTTAGTCAATTCACAAAACATAAAATAATACGCTTGTAGTCCCCGAAAGGTTGGGCAGAAGTGTACCTAATAGTACACATTTCGCCAGTTATGTTTAAGTCCCATGTTACTACATGGACATGACATTGTCATCAATCGGGCACAAATCAGACTCCGTGGCTGCTACTGAGGAATTCTTGATTGGAAAACTCAATAACATTTTGCCCGACCTACGAATCGAACCTAGGACATCATCCTCAGCAGTCACTAGACCAACGAGACAGTCAATTCACAAAACAATTCCACAAATGTTTACTCAACTTTGATTAGAGACTTCGCAGTTTGCGTTTGCGCCAAAGGTCACACCTCACGACCCTGTGTTAGTGGTAAGAGAGTAGTACCTAAGGTTTTATTAAAACTGAAGTTAGGTACGCTTATTTATCACACACATTAATCTGGCAGGTAGGATATTGAACACTTCGAACTCCGCTCTTACATAAATGCAGTTATTTTAACAAGCCTTCGAACGTTGCTGTATTGTTTGTATGGAAAAACCTATCAATGGATGGCCATTGTTAGCATGTTCGCCTGTTTTAAATCAAAATACCAAAATTGACCCATCTTGTTTTTATTGGTGCTATCTACTTTTCTCTTACGGCATCTCAATCTAAATACGTATAAAGGGAAGAGCGAACCAAAAGAAGATCGGCAAAAACAAAACTGATGCTAAGCGTCGAGTGCTAAATCCGAGCTACCGCACTAAAATACGAATTCCGACTGTCCATCTGTTGGGTCAGGGCAATTTAAGTAAGAATATCGATTGGCAGTATACGACTGTTGGAGTAGTTTTCAGTATTACTCAGACTTTCGATAAAAGTTCTGGTAATAAATCTACTCATGCGGGGCAACTGGTCTGGAATTATATCAGCATAATAAATCCGTTTATGATTACGATCTGACGCCGTTTTTCGTTCACTTTCGTAATATTTTTATGCAAGAGTATATTGACTGGGCTACAGGCCAATAATGAGGTTCAATGAACTGGCGAAACTAAGGAAGCGAGACTTCGTTTGTTTGTTTCGTCGTTTTCGCTAACCGGATCACAGGTGATTCACACTTGGACGAATAGGAGGTTACTCCTCTTGGGATTCAAATTTTAACTTGAAGATAAAGGGCGCATGCCAAAAATGGTTTTTCTGCAGTATTTTTAAGACCGAGTTTCCTTAGATCGCGTTCATATTAATCGTCGAGTGAGCCGCTAATTGTTAGTAGGCTGAATAATAACGTTGGAGTTCCCAATGGCGTAATGTCGGCTGGCAACCATTTACAGTTAACGTGATCTTTAAAATTGACACAGTTTGCTAGATATAAAGGTCAAGAATAGAGAAAGCTGAAAGGAAATACATAGGCATAACCACGAAACTCACCTCCACACACTGTCCTCTTCTCTGAAGGTAGACCGTATATATGCACACTCCTTGTTAACGACGCTTCTCTCTTCGGCCGCCGTCCGTGCGGCTCTGATCTGCCGGATTAGGTCCCGGAGACGAGTCGGAGTCGGCATCCGCACTGAAACCGGCGCGACTGTTATGGACGACACACACACATAGAAAGCATTGATCAGTGCTTGTTTGGAGTGCGTTATCTTAAACTAGGTGATGTCAAACGTGATTGGTGAATCATTGTCGAATCGATTATGGAGAAGGTTCTGATTGGTGACGGCAGTTTGTTCAATAAGCTGTTTGGAGTGGTTGACAAGTATGAGTAGGATATCCCATTGAATTTACTCATAAAAGGAGAAATGGTTTATTTTTTGTTCATGTTCCCCGATTACTCGAAGACGCCTGGACCGATATCGAAAATTTTTAGTGTTTTTTTTGATTCTGTTATTTTTTAATAACAGAATCATCATCATCAAAAAATCGCTGAAGCTGATAACTCCAAAAGGTTGATGCGACAAAGAGGCTAAAAAACAATTGTTTGTTTGTTAAATTGTTTGAGACTCAGTTTCCATATAAAAATATGAAAACGGAGTCTTCATTAGTAAATATTCATTCGTTAATAGATTGTGTTAAAGTTTTGAATGTTGTTTCTAAGGCTCAGTAACTGTTACTAAGTCCTTTTGGAGTTGATTCAACTTTTAGTTACATAAAAGTCGCTTAACCGCACAACTTCAGCAGTAAGCCCGTATCACAAGTGTCCAAGTATCATCGTTTCCCGTTCAATTTCAGAGAAGCTCAAGTTCAGAAAGTGTTACGATCAATTAACTGGGTACGATTCGGTTACGACGCGCTAACTTCGCGAGATAGAAATTACAGTACTTATTCGCGAGGCGACATAATAAGTTTAACTTAATGAAATTGCCATTTCAAGTTAGATTTTGACTTTGAATTTGAAAAAGCCTTATTTTGCTACGAAAATATTGGAATTTTTATACCTCTTGAATAGTTCAATCAAATGAAACCGTATAAAAGCCTCTTAAAGGTCACCCCGATTTCAAGATATTTATTTTCAACACAATTTCTCAGTTCTCGACAAATGTTCAGATAAGGTAATGCCTTTTTATAAAGTCTCTATAGATTTCGACAAAAATTCGACGTGGTTAATTTTATTTGTTAGTTATTAGCTGAAAGCAAACATGAATGAAAATGTTATTTTATAAATATTAAATACTAAAATAATATTAGTATTACTATAACTATATTAGTCAAGGTGAAAGGGCTAACTGAAGAAACGAATTCCAATAGTTTTCAATGCTATTTATTCATGCTTGCAAACTGCGTTTCCGTTTTAATTTGGCTACAAAGTGCATTTCAATCTGTTGTCTTAGCTGTATATAATTTTATTGACGACTGTACTCGACAATCGAAATTGTTGACTTTTAGCCTCTTTCCTGAATAAGGAGCTGATAGGAGGAAATAAGATACAAGAAAATACTACCCACTTTAAAATTATTCCATCATAAAGTATCAAGAAAGGAGGATATGGCAAGAAAGGAGGTGTCTGATGAGATGACAAGTAATAGCGAAGTATGGTAGGAGTAGACATGATGATGCACCTACCCCAAACAAATTGAGAAAAGGGAAGGTAATTAATACAGTATCAAGAAAGTGATACCTGAAAATATTTGATTTGATAAATATTTGATAGTTTTTGCCTGAATTTTGCAAGCCAGCTAACTGTATGATGGAAATTCATCATCTGCCTAGCCAGTTTTCTGATTATTTGTGCCAGCTATGATGAAGAAGGAGATTGGTGCAATTTAATGGCAGTTTTTTCAGATGATTGCAAACTTACTGTTTTCTGGGAAGATTGATAAATAGATGATTCAGATAGATAGATTTTAAATACTTTAATCATTTTCGTCCCAATTTGAGATGTTATCGATCAAATTGCCACCAAACTGATGGAGTCACTTCTGTCCTCTGTCCACAATATCTTTACCTGACTAATAACTATTGTCTGAACATGCCGACATTAATCATAAACTATCCTTACCTCTTTCTATGGCCTCATTTACCACTTGCTTTATAGTGGCTATGTTAAATGCCGGGTTGAACCTGCAAAAAAAACACTGAAGTTAGATCAGGCTGGTCAAAAACGCTGGTGTTGACTTAGGTGTTGTGATAGAAGTGACCTATATGCAGCAGTGGTCTGTGATTGTCCGATTTAGAATAATCAGTATACAAAGTTCCAATTGGTGGGACACAGGCTCCTTCTATGTGAGAAGGGAGGTTTTTTTTTCGTTCTAAGATAATCGTGAGGCAACCAGCATGGGTTACTTCATGATGAGTATTTCATTTGATTAATATAAATCCGATGTGATGTCATGTTCTGATTAGGTGTATTTATAATAAATCTTTACCCTATGTTTGTTCATTGTTAAGTAAGGATAAAAATATTCAATTTTATTATTGTATTTCCTCAATAAATACAGGATAACCGCTTTTGATTTTCATTAAGTACTTGTTAGATGATTTGTGATTTTTTATTATGTGGAATTTCTTGTTTTAGGCTGAGTGTATGGCATTTTGCTTTGTTTACTTAATAACAATTTATTTTATTCTTATTTTTAAGGATTTTAAATTTAATAAGTAGAGTTATTTTAGAAGAATAAACAGAACAGTGATTTTACTAATACACCGAACCTGTTATAGTTACCAGTTTTCAATTCAATACAACTACATAGGAACTTGTGTGAGAAACACAAGTTCCTTTTTATCTAGATCAAAATTTAATGATATCACCTACATAGTTCATAGGGGTCAATCATTGAGTGTACTCCTAGATTGACAATTGATAACTTCATGACTTTGCAGTGATCAATTGGGAACAATTATCAATTGGAATTATCAGATGTAATACAAAGCTATGTTTACCCACTGATAATAATTATTATGATACAGATTCATGCATGGAGAATTTGTTGTTGTGATTGCGCTATAATAATTTTACTAAACCTACTTTTTTGTTTCTAAATTAAATTACATTTGCGATAAAAAAAAATACTGCTTGATTCTTTATAAAAAATTGCTATTATTGTAATACTCATATTACAAGTTGATAAATGTGATTCAGGCCTATAGTCAGATTTAAGCGGTTTTTATTCATTTCATAATATTTTTTAAAACAATTCTGTGCATTTTTTAATTAAATTAGTTAGATCAGATTCTTAATCCATTATAAAAAGAGTACTAAAATACAGTATGAGGAAAAATCAATACAAGTATTGTTATAAATAATATTTTGTTACCTTAAGTTATTAATAAGACTTCAATTACCCCACAATAACTGTACCAAATAAAACTATGACAATAAATTTAGGCTAATCGAAAGCTCAAAGTCTTGCATTAGAGAACTTGACTCAAAAATATTTGACAACAAATTTCAACTATTCAAATAGCTTGAATCTAGTTTAAAGTTATCCTCGAGTATTGAGTGACATTTATGTTAGCTTAAGTTTATATCAGCCCTGAATAATTGTACTAAACAAAAATCTGGCAATAAATCTAGGCTAATCAACTCAAAGTCTTGTATTACGGAACTTGACTCAAGCCTCAAAGATGACATAAAACAAATTTCAACCAATTAAAAAGCTTGAATCTAGTTTAAAGGTATCCTTGAGTATTGAGTGACATTCTGTAACATGGCCATAGTCTGAAATCCCAAATATATTATGGGTAATACCTAAACTGACCATTCTTTTTTTTAACCCAAAACGGGACATGGGTTTAAATATGCCAATTAGCAGGTTAACAATAAAAATAAACACAACTTTTTAATTTAAAGAAAAAGTTCTCTATTAACAGAAAGTGTAACTTAATACAATTATTGTTCAATATTAATTATACTCAGATTAATTATATTTATTTTCATTTTAACAAGTTGTGAAAATTAAAATCAATCACTAAATACCAGCTCTAAGTAAAGTTCCTCTGACAGTAATTATTAAATTACATGCAACACACATAATTTCAAGGGTTTATATTTACCAGAGGAACAAAATTGCTTTAACAAAGTTGATAATGATTTTACTTATAGAATAAAATTCTAGTCACGGTTTTTTTTTCATCACGCGGTTTTCTAAAAAGGGACTATTTTGTGTCCCAGAGATTTTTTTCGGGACAACAGGACAGGTGCCCGAGAAAAGGGACAGTCCCGTTTGAAATGGGACATATGATTACTTTAGTAATACCCAGGTAAGGCTAGTCAAGCTATTATCAGCTTTATAATAAAGGCAGAAGGCTTAATGGCCTCCTGCCCTTTCCTCTGTGAATGTAACATTAAACATGCCATCAAAGCTTTGTTTACTCTAACAATACCTTTATAAAATGGCTCATGGCATTGTGTAGATACTATATATAGTTATAAGACAGACAGACTTGTATAAAATATAATATTGTGTGCTAAGTTTATGAATTATAATTAAAGTCATAGACTAATTTGTTTTGTCTATCTTTTCATTGATGTGAACAATTTACTAGTCCAACCTCACCTAACTTAAATTACAAAAGATATTATGTGTAAAAGTGGTTGGTTTAAAATAAAATTTCACTATTAATGTAATTTAAATTTATAAGGCTTTTGAAAGTTGCGTCAATATAGAATGACAGCGATGTGGAGGACTACTTAGACGCCTAACCATCCTGTTGTATACTAAGTTAGTTTATTTTATCTACAATATTCTTTTTTATTTGTTAATTTCAATTTTAGTTCTTTAGGTAGCTTTCATTCTTGGCTGTATTTATTTAATGAAGGAAGGAAATATAACGAATTATTTCCAATCAGTGAAGACGGTAATAAAAATATTTAGGCAAATATGTAAAACTTTTTAACATGATCATTGAAGCATTTACCCTGTAAAGCGAAAGAATCCTACAGACCACAGAAATACTTAAAATAGATAGAAAACCATTACACAAATTAAATCAATAGTTTAAATTTCCTTACAGAAATTGTGGAGTGTTAAGCAATTTATAATAAAAGATAATAGATGAAATTTACAGGGATCAAGTTTAGTAAATATCATACAATACAAACAAATTGCTATGAAAGTTACATTAGTTGATGGGAATTGAAAACATACTATTTATAATGTAAGATGACTTTTCAGTTGAATCTGGTCTAAAACAATATAAACAATGAGATCATGATCAAATGGTTGTAGCAACAAGAATGAAACATTACTGATGCTAAGTACCAATAAATACCTTATATCTGTCAGTACATAAGTCTTTTATTTACTTCTACTATCGCTATATATTGTAAACATGTCTCACATGAACTGCACAATTTATGCTAAACGTAATTCATCAGGAATTCTTGCATGGAAGGTAAATGTTCAGCTCTTAACATATCTGGCAAGGAAAATAATAACAAAATGATTTACCCGGATTCGGAGCCGTTCATCTTGTCCGTTTTATAAATCCTTTACAGGCAACAACAGATGTTTCTTGCGGTTCACGAACACAGGTAATCTTACTTCACGGAGCCAGGTGCAAAGGAACGAGAGGTCAAAAACCAGTCAAACGAAAAACCACTCTGATACAAAAACTATCACTGGAATACTCTTAAAATCATAACGTAAGGAACTAAAAAGGAATTTACACGTATTTAGTTAGGTCTGCGAACATTTTATTTCGTCACAAACCATAGAAATGCAAGTGAAATCGCATGCCACCTTTGACTAACTTCTGTCATATTTTCACTTCGAATTAAAACTCAAATGCGGCATTTGCTCATTTATATGTTCACTTATTATCACAGAAAAAGTGCTTTGTCAAAACTTTACGCTTTATTTTAATAATTACAAAGAAATAATACAATTGCCAGCTGACATTTCCGTGGTGCGTTGCAAGAAATTCAACATGGCCGCCGTGACTCGCACATGACGTTTGCTTAATTTTTTATCAAATAACTTTCCTTATTCTTTTCCGCTTAGTTGTTTTATCATTTATAATTTTAGAGAAACCGTAGTGTAAATCAAATATATTATTTTCTGCGTTAATTAACAGTGAATTACTAAATAAAAAACAAGTTTAAATTAATTGTTAATGAAAGCAACTGGCAACTTGTGAATTCTGAACGAAAGCTACGTGGAAAACCTTTTTGGAAAACGGAAAACTATTTCCGCTTGGCTCCACTAGTGCTACTGTGCATGATTGACATGTTTACACGGTTGAATTTATTTTTCAGATTTCACAAGGCTTTATCATGATCCATATTTTTTAACATTATCAGCCATTATTAATCATTAAAATGTCACCTACCTTCTGTTTTGTTCTGGCGGCAAGACACTCCAATCAACTTCATACATAGGATATGCCATTATTAAATTTAAAAACAACACTATCAATACGTCCTATTTTTTTTTTAATAATAACATTTCACCAGCAGCTATGCCACAATATTCCACGACGGTGTAAACTGTACTGTTATCAGAAGTGTTTTATCAGGTGCAGGTACTCCTCAAATATCCAGTCACAACGTATCTCTTATCAAAGGTACAAATTATCACTGAAAAAGGATAGCAATAGCAATACACCAATGCACCGGTTCTTGTAATGTTTTATTCTTAAATGTCAATACTGTATGTACAAAACAATGGGCCGTACGAGTCACATCATTATCTTAATAGGAAAACTAATTATTATTCATTGTATCGGTAGTGTCGTACGGTCGGGCGTAAGACATATTATACATGCGCCGGGTGTAGGTGTCGCCTTTATAAGTTATCGTCGTGGTTGCGCGCCGGGCGGTCGAGGCTGTTCCTCTTTATACAGTCAACCAGCCATCTGATACCTTCGTCCACTCCATCCCTGTAAAGGAATTATTATCATAAATTGGATCATAAAATTAAAACTAAATAAACAAACAAGTGTTTCCTGTTTATAGGAATTTGTATCTTATTGATTGTTAATTACATTATTTCAAATGACTTTTTTTTAAATATTGAAGTGTCATTTCTATTCTGTTTATTTAAATTAGATACAAAAAGAAATAGATTTAACAATTTTATGTTTAGGGAGAATTTTATTGGAATGTAAAATATTTGTGGTTTTAAAAACTAAGACCAGAGTGTACTATGGGCGTTCACATTGAAAAAAATTTTTTTTTTTTATCAGGCGGAAATAAGGTGCGTGTCTTCAACGGTTGGGTCATGCCGGTTTTGATGTACTCTTTCAGCTCAAATGGACTCAACCAGAACTAGACGCCCTGTATAGAAAGGTCCGTACATTGTTGACGGCATATCGAATGCATCACTCACGTACTTTGGTTATGAGACTGAATATCCCGCGGAGTTGTGGAGGCTTTTTAAACGCTAAGACTCTCCGCAATCGGGAGATATGCACTCTCGAGGAATATTTCCTAAAAGCCGACGCGAGGATGCATCGAGATGTGTTCGCGATGGACAAGGGCCTCACCCCGCTCACCTTGGCTAAAGAGACTGGCGAGAGAGATCGATCAGAGCGGCGCACAATGATTGTTGACATAACGGTTCCACATGACGAGAACCTCGTGAAAGCCGAGAAAGATAAGCAAATCAAGTATCTTGACATGGCTCACGAGGTTGACGACATGTGGGATGTGGACTCGGTGATCATTGTGCCAATATTCGTACCAGCCGATGGCCTAATTGCCAAGAGCCTCGACCGATATCTGATGAGGCTCTCGTTAAGCAGCTTGATTCAGAAACCGGTACTCCTGGACACGGCGCGTATTGTTAGGAGGTTCCTTTCTCTGGAGCCCTGACCGCCGGTTGGACCCTGTCTCCGATACCGGTGGGCTACAATTTTTTATATTATTGTTGTTTTTTTTAATAAGGATTAAAAATGTAACTAATTTGTGAAGAAATAAATAAAGGAATAATCAACTCAAATTATCAAAAAGTTAGAAATGGCGAGCTGCCTGCCTGCTGTATCAAAAACTATCAATGTGATGGGACCTTAATTAAGAATAATACTAGTATTACAAAAGACATTTCCATAATACAGTCAAAATAGCAGGCAACCACGTTCAAATCCTATCATCTACTGTGTTAAAAACATAAAATCTAGGCCGTACAAACGGCCCTTGAAAGTAGGCATAATCTCAAAAGTTGACACAAACAGTAATTATCAGTGACGAATTTTTCTGTTATCTATTACTCAGATAATATTTTTCGAACTCTATAATAATTATTATTATCAAAAACGATCGAGGGGCTTGTCAATTGGAAAGAGGGAGTTGCAGGTTTTAGATACTTTTTAATTCTGTCGACTTCATTCAAGCAATGGTCCACTCATCAGACAAACTGATGCAAAATTTATCATAGAAGTGGGTCAGCTGTTTTCTAATGTCTTAAAATTAATCACAATAGAACAATAAAATATGGATAAAAGTAAAAGGCCGCCTGCCCCTAAGACGACCCACCGACCTGGGTCCATATGGTGGAAGCACCAGGGTAGCCAGCTCAATTCTGTTTTCAATTGGCAAGTCAGTGTCAGGTTGTATGTTGGTTTAAATATGTTTCGTGGCCCTAACAAATATGGCTTAACTGAGTTACAATCATTAAAGTCATCAATAAAACCTTCCGGGTCCTTCCCTGCTGCCCCCGTATTCACAAACACTCCGATCCGATTTCGATTCGGAAAGTCGAAAATCTATCTCGTTCGCTTTCGTAATGCCAGTCAACGCAACAATAGAAAAATATATTTCCCTGACAGCAGTAGAACTACTTTGTTTAGCAATAGTATTTTTTGGATGGCACCTCGACTTTATAACCATTTACCAAAATGTATTTTAGACTTTAAAAGTATGGACATATTTAAATGTAATGTTAAAAAAATGTTATTGGAAAAATCTTATTATAGTGTTAATGAATATTTGTGTGACAAACTCTAAATAATGTTTATTAATTAAGTTTGACATAAATTACGAATTTCACAATTATTAGTTCTGGACATTTTAGCCTAATAACAATAATAACTTACTTTGACATTATTTACTTTGACTTTAATTGACAAGTTAAACGACATGTAATTTTGAATTATGTATAATGTATTTAATTTTTTAATTTAGGGACTATTAACGTTCCAAACTAAATGTTGCATGCCTAGTGCAGAATATGGTGAGACTAACAACTTTCTGTTCTTCAAAAACCCACCTGTATAACTAACTACCCATATTTGCAATAAATGAATTTGAATTTGAATTTGAACAAGATAGACACACGACTTATCGAATCGAAATCGAATCCGAGCGTTAGTGAATAGGGGGCCTGGATACCAGTTTTGTACACTTTCGCTGCCAAGTTCAAATAATTCATTTTTACTAGTACTTAGTCGTCTATAGCTACGTATAACGACGACTCGGGCGGCGAGTAGCGGGCACACGAACGAATTATTGTTCGAACCTTATACAGGGTGCTTAACACCGAAAGTGTCTTACACTGATATGGTCTTAACGCTATCAATAGCACTGGAAACGGGATATTTATTATGTTTACTATTTGAGTTCCCAATATTTCGGCGCTGTTCAAACATGATCACGTATAAACAACATGGTAAAGTTTCCAGTGTTATTGATAGTGTGGTTACCATTTACATTGCATTTTGACTGCTTTTGGCGAAATGGTTCCGCTTCCTTACAAACTATTATATCTTTGTCTATGCATTTACCCAGTAAGAGCAGATATGGCCATGAGCATAATGTCCCTCGCTCCAATGAGATGAGCGTTTTGGTTGAATATGGGCTTCACCGTGTGGACTCCCATACAGTCTGGAATGTCTTGTTTGTTGGCTAGCACCAGCAGCGGAACCCCGGACAGGTGCTCTGAAGCTATCATCCTGTCTGAAACATCCAACATAACGGGCATTTAGAAAGTCACACGAAAAATAATATTGAGTATTGTTTTGTAAGAGGAACTCCCTGTTTGACATACAGTGGCTTTATTAGTGATGATCTTCAGAAAGTATTCATATCTGACCAGATGCATGAACATGGGTGAAGGAAAGTAAGTATGTAAGGATTGTAGCAGGTGGCATTCTTTGGTTTTTGACTGACCCCATGGGAAAAGGCATGAATTTATGTAGATTAAATACTACATGCACATGATTTGAAGTCATAACCAATTAACCAGTATAAGCTGGTCTCTTATAGTACTGAAACACTAGGCTACACTAGGCCAGCTGTATGTCACAAGATACCACTGATGTGTGGTCTATCAGTCATCATTATCATCATCTTCTTGCCCTTGTCCCATGTCACTTGGGTCCGGGCAACACGTTTTATCTTTCCATTCTCCCCTGTCAACTGTCACACAATCATCTACACCTTTTTCTTTCATTTATCATTCCTCACAAAATTCATCCATCATTTCCTTTGTCTTCCTCTCCATCCAAAAATATTTATATTCATCACTCTGTCTGTCGGTATTTGTTATAAAATTAAATAACAAAAGGTTAACAAGTAAAACAGCTCAGTTCTTAGTATTAGAGATATCACCAATCAATACATGCTTAAGTCATTAGACTTTTGATTGCATCGTTAAAAGCAAACTAGTTCATAAGTGCTAGAAGGACATACAAACTTTTTAAGTGTTTTTTTTTTTGTAAAATTTTGGTTTGTAGTACTCGCATTCAGTGGGGGTGTATTATGGAATGTATGGCAGTAGATAAAGTAAAAGTAGTATACAGGTAGTTGCAGTTGCGGGTAGTTTTTTGTGGTTTTTGCCCACCCCATAGGATCAACACATAAGTATATGTGTAGAAATTGAAGCATCTTCCTGCCACATTTCCAAATTATTAGGACTGGAGCAAATCAGTTTCTTCTACCACTTTCCCTGGTCTAGTGCCATGCTATCTTTTGTTCCCTTTAAAACAAACTTCATTTATCATAATTATCTTTTCGAACACAGTTTCCAATCCATACAACAATTCTTTGACCTTCGCCTTCCATCTATCAACATCTGTATTCAGCATTCTTTTAGTTACCTTCTCATCACCTGGTATTTAGCTGCATCCAGTTAGACTGGAAGCCAGGCTCAACATTTTTTATTAAGCCGCCTTTTTGTACCACTGCTGGGCAAAGGCCTCCCCCATATTGTTTGAGGTACTCTTCTCCGCACCACTTCGGACCAGCCTCTGTGATGTCCATCCAGATCATTTTGCCACATCTTTCTAGGCATTACCGTCGATCCTCAAGCACCTATTGTCTTGAGCCTTTTGCCCAGCAGTCATAATGCATGTGACTCACAAGACTAGGGGACTGAAACCTGGTTTTGTACAGCCAACATGTGACCCGCACAAACCCAATTGAGCCTGGCAGCCTTTTTGCTTAGTTTGGGGAAAAGGCTAGGCAGATGATGGCTAGACAGCTGATGCTGGATTCTTTTAGTCACCTTCTGATCACAAGCCCAATGTTAGTTATGTAAAGTAATTATACCAACCAACTATTATACTAACCAAATGTTTCTTTTGACTCTGAAATTCTTTCTCTGTCAGACGAGTCTACTATGTAAATGACAGCGTGGCATTCCGCATAGTACTGAAAATTTTAGAACATTTTACTTAATATAAAATATTGTATATATTAGTTTTGGTATAACAGAAAATGATTTGAATAATCCAATTTTATTGTTGATTTAACAATAGCAATCATGAATGGCTGGTTTTGAGTTTTAAATAGTTTTCTTTTAACATTGAACTACAAGCTTGTTTATGGATCAAGTTAGTCTTTCTGTTGTGGATAAAATCAGCAAAGACTATTTTCTGTGTTTAATTTCATGTTCTGAATTATCATTTAGGACATTTTTCAATGTTTTAATTTTTAAGTGAGGTTTATACTTTGTCCCAAAGAGACTGCAACTCCTGCTGTCCGCCGAGGTCCCAGAAATTTAGCCTCACACCGTCCACATCTATTTTGCCTATATTTAATCCAACTGTAGTTGTTATCCTATTGGGATTCATTGCTTTATATTTCTTGGTAAACTTTGTTTTGGTAGCTTCCAGATAAGTCTGTAAAATAAGAATACCTCAACATAAAGCCATTTAAAATTGTTTTTTGGAAAACTTTCAAATGAATTCGTACTAGTTGTTTACCGTTTTTCCTGCATTGTCGAGTCCTAATATTAACACACAGTATTCGTCTTTTTGCACCAAGTATTTGTAAAACCCATGTAGTAATGTGTACATTTTATATCATTTTACAATGTATTTTGTTCGCTTGAAAAATATTTATATCTCAAAACAACAGTTTCACTTTAATGTCAGTCACAGATCACTGTAGATAACACGGGAACAAATTCTCTGTAATCTCTAACATTGGGAATCATTGTCTTTGTTTAAAACATTGAAACAAAAAGAGAAAGGTAGAAAATAAAGTTTATCCAAACTAACTGGAATGGATGGAACGCAACTTCGTGTTGGCTGCTGTCGTACCACCAAACCTTCAGAAATGACATTAGCTGTCAGCCAAAGACCAAAGCTCAGTTGCCCAGAAAAAAAAACGTTCTGAAATGCTAACAAACAAGAATCATCTGGATGTGATCTGGATGTGCTACTGCTATCAAGGAACTCGGAATCTCATCTTGGAATGTTTACGAACAAAATGTCAATGTAAAAAAACCGTTTACTAAAAGTGAACTTTATCTCAAATACGTACAGTTCGTATTACTTGAATTAATACGAACTCTATGTCAAAGGGAGAAAAAACTTCAGAGAGAGAGATAGCTACAAGGGTAGACGAGGGTGGATATTCATGGATTGTGTCCTTATCTTGCAATTGCCAGTAAAAGAAAATTAAAAGTAAATAGAAATCTGAAATCACGTTGATAGCTAAACTAGCATTTAAATCGTAACTGGATTAATTTATCATTCAAATTCGAAATATAAAAATAAACATTTCTTGCAAAAAAATGTTTAATAAAATTATTTTAATAGTTCTGAATTAAGTTATTTTCGAATGGCAGCATTTATGACAGTAAATAAAAAAATATGTCGATAAACTTTCGCGCGGAATTCGTATTTTTGCTTCTTCGAGTGCTTTTTATTGTACATAATTCTATTCCACTTAAAATATGATAAAATTGTGTTGTGTGACGGGGTGTAATAGTGAGGGGTTTGCTGGATGTGGAATTTCTTTTAACTTTGTTTACAAATTACGACCAGGGTGACAATTTTTTAAATCCATAAACGTTGGTCATGAAAATATTGTAAAGAATACGCCTTTCTACCACGTAGGTGACCCTACGCCTGCAGTATACCCTTCATCATCATCATCTTCCTGCCCTTGTTCCATTTTATTTGCGGTCGGCGCAATCATTCTTCTCTGTCATTCGTCATGCTATCATTTACTCCTTTTTCCTTCATGTGATTTTTCACACAATCCATCCATCCTTTCTTTGGTCTTCCTCTCCCTCTCCATCCATCCACATTTATACTCATCACTCTTTTAGTTACATGTGTTCCATCCGTATCCCCTTATCACACAGTATCCCCTTATCACCCTAATAAGTAGGGGCCGAGTTCATAAAGTTTTTTCAATATCTCGTAATTTTGTATAAACTTCTACCGGGTGCCGGCAAGTTATAACACAATAATAACTGGCCCAAATGTAACTACAAAATAATGGATACCCTATTAGAAAAAAATGGCTACACTCTTGAAGTTTTTTCACTCAGAACGCTATTGAGTTGCTCGTACTCATTCCAGTTAGTCTAAAAGTTCCTTGACTGCTACACTGTGCCGTGTGCGCGAACAAAACCTACCGTAGCTTTGCCCGTGTAAATGGTTCAGCTCAATACAGTAAAATATGTGGTGCACAAATGAACTGAAACTGCGAATGACGTCTATTTCGCTTCTTAAACTTCAATGATTGTCAACGTCAAAATAGTCTGGATTTTATTTGTAGTTCCTGAATAATATGGTACTTCAGACTCCAATAAATCTAAATTTAAATTAATTGTAGGAAATTTGATGAAAATGGCTCCTAAAAGTATTAAAACTAAAACTGAGACACAAAAACCTATCGACAGTAAAACAATATCATCTCAAACAACTGATATAATGTTAATGGATTTCACTGAAGAGTCCGTAACTCCACGTACCGTGAACCTAACCTTAATTCCCCAAGGTATCCCACCTGGTTCTGGAGAATATTTATTGCTTGCCTACTTCAACGGAACAAAATTAATATCGGAAACATGGATCCATGACGAGATTATTGAGTCTGCAGATATATCCGTTTTGAACCTTAACGACCCAGATACTCAAAAATTAGTAGCGAATACGCCTTTAGTTCTTCTATTGCGTAGCCCTGGAGGAAAAAGTTCAAAGGATCCAGATCCTTTAGCGCATACAGAAAACCGTGCTGGTGCTAGTGTAGATTTTTTTCCACTGATATTAGGTGAGCAAAAGGTATCGGTAACAGCGCGTTTAGTTTCTATAAGCACAGGAGAAAGAACCGATTGTTCAGTTATAGTTCACGCCATCGCAGAGGGTGCAAAAGAAAATAACTTGGTTCCTTTAACACTTACTATGATCTCAGTTCATTGTTTGCCAGTAGCTAAAGAAAATACATTTTATGTGAGTGCTATTGGGTTAAATGAAGTACACGAACCAATGGCTATTAACTTTAACTTATCCCTGAGTACACAACATGCTGAGAAAATTGTGTTCGCATCTGTCAGCACCGCCGGTTATGCTGCAAACACTGCAATGAACGTCCACACTGAAGATAAGTTTGTTCCGAATGATTTAAAATGTCGCCATAAAAATACCTGTCGTTCTGCCTACTGGAACGCTATGAGACGAGTGTTAGTTGATCCTGAACAACTGTATGAAAGATTATCTTCACCATTTATGATCGAAGTGGCGGGTGTACCAAGATTAGGAAAAATAGATACACGAGGACGTTATATGGGAAAAGTAGATGCCAGAGTGTTATTAGAACCAGGTCAGATGGGTGTCACTGTTTGCTCCAAGTTGTTACAATATAATGAAGCTACTACACTAGACAATATTGGCCCACTACTGCAGCTGCCCCCCTTGAGTGCTAAAGCTAGTGCTAAAGCTAGTGCGCGGGATGTGGATCCAAATGTATTAGATGAATTTGATCATAGTGCCTATGTTGTAATAAGATTTGATTTAACAGAATCCCTAGTTCCTAAATCTAAATCAGAAGATCTTTATCAAATAGCGGGGTTTTCTCCACGAGATGACTCGTATGTCCGATTCCATGATACAGTATCCGATAGTGTCCCTGAAGGTCCTATTGATGCGAGGACCATTAGAAAGGAAGGAGGTGCTCTGGCCGTGCACAAAGAGCTAAGTGGATTAGCTTGTAAGGGTATGATACCTATGACCCAGGGTATAAAACGAACTGCGGCAAATCGTCTACTAATGCGAGTAAGAGCAATGCTCAGAAGTTTCCCCCCGGGAGAATGTTCCTATCTAGATTATGAAGACACGGTGACCGGCCAACATGCTGCAAGTAGACGTGCAGTGACAGCATCTTTTGCTCCTCAACCACCGCCACCTCGTCTTCCGGAGAAGGTCGCTGCAGCGAGATGTCGAATCGCCGGTGATACCAGAATTGCCGACAGTCATTTGGAGGCTAGTTTAAAAGTGCCAGAAAATTACGTAGGCGCATTGACTTGTAAGGTTTTACGCTGTTTAGAAGGACGCAATGATGAAGATGCTATGATTTACTTGCTTGAAGCTTTAGGGACCCTAACTTCAAATAGATACTTGCTATGGATATTTGGCGGCCTAGAATTTGATAAAGGAAAGGAGCGCTCAGAGAGAGCGGGTGCAGCCCTACGTATTGCCGTAAAAGGTGATTATTCAGACGGAACAGCTAATTCAATTGCTTGGGCGGCCCTCCATGCTTTCCATCATTGCAATGGCCATACCTGTGCTGCATTTGTTGCCGCAAGGAAAATGAGAAAAGCTTTTTCGCTTCCCACAGACTGGGATCAGATTATGAAGCGATGGATTGAAACCAGTGGAGAAGAACAAGTACATTGGATACCAGAAGTTGTAGCAAGTGATAATCCTTTACTGATTGCAGCTGCATTTTTTCTTTGTCTTCGGTGCTACAAATTTTCTGAAAAACTTTTGAATTGTGTAGAGCAGGAGTGTGTAAGCATTGGTGTGGGCACTGAATACACGAAAACTAACATTTCTATAGATGTGTACTACTTGCGAGCTGCCTCGTTTGTGTTGAGACGTAATTTTAGCTCTGCTATGGAAAAGATTCAGGAAGCAATCAATAAGTTCGGACCTACGCCTAAAATGTCTCAGATGCGTAGTAATTGCCTGGCTTGTATGCGGAAATGGGACAATGAATGTGAAAAATCGTTGGAGGAAGCTGAGAGAGCTGGTTTAGTGCTATGTTCCTCGCTTCTGTATGCATCAGCTTTGTCGGAATTAAAGGCAAATCCCGACTCAGCACTGCAGAGAGCAGCGCGTGCCCATAAGAAAAACCCTTCGGGTCATACAGCACTTCTTATTGGACGAATTTATGCTGCAATGGACAAGCAATGGATTGCGGAACGATGGCTAGCCGTTGCTGTTAACACTGAGCCCTTGTTAGCTGATGGATGGGCAATGATGGCTCTCCTGGCAATGTACGACAGAAACTTGAACAAAGCCAGAGCTATGTTGCGTACGGCAAAGCAGGCGGGGCCGGTCAGTCCAGATATAGAAAAAGAATTGAAAATAGTTATGGAAAAGGTGCAACTAGACCAACTGCCAGATTTCCTAGTAGATAATCTTTGTCTTTGCGATCATATTGATTGAAGTACTATTTATTTCTTACTCTGAGAATTATTATTTCGGTTTTCGTTATTCTCAATTAATTTAACATTTAACACTCGAATAATTTCGTTCTATGCATGCTTGTTTAATTAATTTGCCATTTTAAATATTTTAAATTAAAAATCTAAGAAAATAAAGTTTCTTTTTCTATCACTAAAATGCGGGTACATAGGATGTAGGTAAGTACACTTATCTCAAAAATTGTGTGGCGGGAAAATTCAAAATAACAGTTTTGAATTTCCCTAACAAAGGGGAACTAACAAGGTTCGTTTTCAATAATGCTGTTTTGCGCTGTAGACAGCAAAGAAAGATAGCTATGGCTATGGCTAAAGAAAAACAAATCAAAGATAGCAAGAAAGCAGTCCAGATATCTAATAGGTAATTTATTGTAGTAATAACTTCTACCTATTTAACCGTGCACGACGTCACAAACATCAAGTGTCAACTGGTTATTTATAACCACTACCTCGTTGCAGAACGTAAACTAGTGCCATACATATATCTCAGTCGGAAACTAGGTTAGATTACAACAACAGTTTTACGCTGTTATCATGATAAGCTGATAGCGCCCAATCGACATCAATATGAAGTCACTTTCTCAGAAGCTTTAGAATCTTCGTCATTTAAAAATGACGCGCCTTTTTCTGTTAAATAAATAAACTGATAAGTTGCGTTCGAAAGATAAAAATGTCGAATGTTTAATTTCGTACGGTTTGTGGTGTCGTGCGTGGTTGCATCACTCGAGTTCGAGTCGATCCACTGCGGCCAGCCTATACTGCTGCTGTGTACACAAACATTCCCAGTGCGGAACGAGCGCTCTTTGTTTTGAATCAAGTTTCAAACAAGATTTCTGACATGTGAACACACAAATCCACAATGGGACTCTCAACGAATTGCTGGAAATATCTCGTTCTAACCTTCAATGTGTTATTCGCAGTAAGTATTTTATTGTTTTAGTGAAAACTTCACGTTTATTTCTGTAGAATACAGTGGTAGAAGCCAATTTCCCCCTTTGTTGTCATAACAACTACGTTAAAACATGCACTTACAGGTCAATAACTTCACTTTTTTTTATTCTGTTTGTTTCATTTTCTTACTGATTGTAACATAGCAATAGAGAGGCTGACACACATTTTATTCATTGCTTTAATTGCAGGGACTTTTTCTTGTGAGTGCATTGTACGATCAATCAACATAACCCAACAAAATCTGATAGCACATCACTATTTTGACAGCGGATCTAGTGGTCCACCTTTTTCAATGATTCACAGTAGTACAAACATTTTTGACAGTTAAAATCAACGACATTTTAATTCAGTCGGCTTATAATAGTTTTCCCTAACAGTTCCGTTCATTGTCAACAGATGTCAGCAGTTGTGCTGTTCGGCGTGAGCGGTTTTCTTATTTACAAGCTTTTCGTATACCGGCATTTCATTGGGGTAAATGTGGAGTACCCCGCCATACTTCTTTTAATGATGGCAATAATTACATGTTCGATAGCATGGATCGGCTGGAGAACTGCCAAGTCCATGCACCAGATTCATGTCATCATCGTAAGTATTCATTTATTTTTGTGAGTCACGAAGACCGGCTTAGCGTGTCAGTATTTTATAATAAACGCGTAATTTTCTACTTGATCCCAGAGTTAACAGATCAACTGTATGATTGGAGTACAAATGCCGGATGTTACCAAGAATTCTTGATACTAGCTACGTATAAGAATCTAAACATACACAAAGTAGCGTCTGTAACTCTGTACCCACAATACTATGTATATTGTCTAGTCTCACGATCATTTAATTAGTTAATTAAGGGTTAAAGACCTCGACATCTAGAGGTATTTTTTCATTGAATTAATTTTGACACGTTGATCTTCTCTTCTCGGACTTGACTATTTATGTACCTATAGATCCCAAAGTAAGGATAACTGACTGGCCATTCAGAGCCCAATAAGGCCATTGCGTGTTTTGATAGAAATGGTATGCTGGCTGCTGCTATCCCTAATTCTTAACTTTCATTCATTAATCTTTACGGTCTAAGGTTCTCACTATGTCGACAGATAATCGTGTCGCTTACAACGTCGAGGCTTGTGTATTTAAATGGAGGTGTTCACATATAGGACGAAACGATTAACTGTCGTCCACGACTATTTTTCCAGTCACGACGTATTCTCAAGTCAATGGAGACGACAGTCGTCCAGCGATAAATTAACTGTCACCACGACATAGTGGGAACGCGCCGTAACACGTTACGTTTCGAGGTTTTACGTTAAAAGTTTTAGTCCAAATAAAAAACATGCAGAAAGGAAATCTTTTAAGAATTATTTAATTCTTATGAAAAAAGAAAAACATAACATGAAAGTCCTAACCGAGTTCATTTTGTTTTGAATGAGTACTTATTGGCCCTAACATAACATCACGCTAGTTATCCCCGAAGAGTTAGGCAGAGCTGGGTACAAATACCACAACCACATTTTACCAGTTATGTTAAGTTCCATGCAATAGGGGTGAGCCTATTACCTGAAACGGGCTTAAATGCAGACTCCGTGGCTGCTACTGCGAAATTCCTGAAAGCAAAACCCAATAACATTTTGGCCGACCTGGAATTCGAACCCAGGACTACATGCTCAGTAGTCGTGCTTACGGCCACTAGACCAATGAGACAGTCCATAATGGCCCATTCAGTAATAATTTAAAACTAGATTAGAAGAGCAGGCAGTCTAAAACCTCCATGGAGTTTCTTGCCCATTCTTCTCCATAGACAACGAGCGAGCGATCTACGCTTTGGAATGGGCAACTACAGTACTTTCACAAGTTATTATGCCTTGTGACTGGGACTGTAGCTTCGCGTTTTTTTTTAAATGTTTTTTTGACTTTCAAAAGTGCCTGTAATGGTCTAATTGAAATAAATGCTTTGAGTTTGATTTCGCCTATTGGAAACAATAAGATGAGGATCTTATCTTACACGACTACGGCGAAGCAAAACGGAGGGTAATGTTGAAATGGTGTATGTTTCCAGACGGGTATCCTCATAGTCCTAGTGGTGGTGATCGAGTTCTCATGCTTCGTTTGGGCCATGGTGGCGTGGGACAACGTGGAGATAGACATCAAATCCACCATCATGCACTACTTCGAGCACGCCCTGGAGAATACTGACAGCAGTAATGTGGATACGATAAGATGGGACAGGTTACAAGTTAAGGTGAGGTTTGTTTCAAATCTAATAATGATCCATACTAGCAAATATACTACAATACATCCATACTAATATTATAAATGCGAAAGTCACTCTGTTTGTTTGTTTGTTACCTTTTCACGACTAAACGGCTGATCGGATCTTCTATGCCATGGGGTAGGACATAGGCCACCTTCTTTCTCTCACACATGCTCATTAAAATTTCCTTGCGAACGAAGTCGCAGGCTAGTCCCACTAATATTATAAATGTGAAAGTTTGTGAGGATGGATGGATGGCTGGATGGATGGATGTTTGTTACTCTTTCACGCAAAAACTACTGAATGGATTTGGATGAAATTTGGCACACGGGTAGTTTATAACCTGGATTGGCACATATGAACATACTATCGGGACACTATCGGGATAAAAAGTAATGTTATTACTTTTTATCCCGATAGTATGTTCTCGTGGGACAATTATCAAACTCCACGCGGGCGACGCCGTGGGCATAAGCTAGTACTTACATAAATTTAAAGGGTAAAGCAAAAACCTTGAGGGTCATCTCCTAAATGTTACGGTGTTTTTTAACGCCGACAAAAACGAACATAGTATGATGTCAGAATGACTTTTAGCAGATTTTTCTTGCCAACCCAATGTTTAAATGCCGTACGTATACTACGTATAATTTAAATAAGTCTGAAATAGATAGGTAGGCAGTACTGTAGCTCGCCTTTTTTTGGAATCAGTCGTCACTATAAAATGGCGATATGCCCAGGAAGCTGTCACACAGATTTTAAAATTACTGCTGAGAAACCGATGCAGTGAGTGAATTGGACTAGGTTTTAATGAAGACGTGCATTTTACGATCCCTTGCTAAGCTCCCAATTCATATTGTTCTAATGTCAAAATGTCTCCTACATACGCAACCTCGAAATTTAAAAAAAAAAAACCGGCCAATAATCATGTCGCCGTAAATTACTGAAGTTTTTTTTCGTTACACACAGTAAAACAGTAATATTTTGGTTCAGTATAGTCTCCCTTTATTTCAATCCAGTTTTGTTTGGATATTAATCCTTAATTTTATAGTTGAAGCTGCAAACTTTCTGACCTTGCTGATACCATAAAAAAAATCCTTGTTTTCTATTACCTACATTACTTCACCGCAATGCACCTCTCCTTCCAGTTCGAGTGCTGCGGGGTGACAGGACCCAGCGACTACACTTCCAAAGGGCAGGTCCCTTTCTCCTGCTGCGGGCAGGGTCCCCTGGACGCCCTGCACAAGCCCTACGCGTCTGACTGCTCCATGCTGTACCAGAGAGGGTGCGGGAAGCCTCTGCATGACTACGCGAGACAGCAGATCTTGTTGGTCGCTATGACGGCGTTGGCTGCGTCTATTTTGCAGGTAAGTTAGTTATGAAAGTTTAACGCACGCGAAGCATGACCACTGTGGAAACGGGTTATGTCGACGGAAGAATCGACATAATGACAGATTGTCACTGTCTATCTATCTGACATTTTGTCGATTCTTTCAAAAAATCTTGTTTCCACAGTGGTCATGCTATGCGTGAAGGTAGGGGGCCCTACCGTGACATCTTACAGCAGTATTGTTTTAATGCCCTGGAAGGACGTATGGAAAGGAGAAGTTGCTATAGAAGACGTCTAGCGCCATCTCTTTCTCACTCTGGAATAAGATTAAAACAATACTGCTTTAAGACGTCATGGTGGGCCATCAGTATCAGCATTTAAAGTTTTGAAAATCGTAGTGGATCGTACGACAGGACTTTTATAACGTCGACACCATCGCAGCAGAAGTATAGTACACTCCTTTCATAGTTACTTTGACGTTGTCAAAATCACATTGATCATTATAACATAACATCACACCTGTAACCCCCGATGGGTTTGGCAGAGGTGTACTGTGTAATGCAGTACACCTACATTTCGCTAAATATGTTTAAGTTATGCTTATTTTCGTTAGAATAAGGTTTCTTTTGAGTTACCGCTATGAAAGGACTGTAGACTCGGTAATTTATTTATGGAAAGAGATAAACGCAAACGGGGTTCGTGTAAAAATTAAAGGTTTTGGTCTCCTTGTGAGGAGACAACTCATTAATTGGACAAAAAGGAAGTAAACTTATTAAGAACTCTTTCTTTTGTTTTCGCATCGCGAAATAGCGGCTAAAGAGTTTTCAGTCTCTCTCGATGTCCTGTCGACGGAACACCGGCTTTTTATAAATTAAAACGAGCATTTTATTTAAAAACAGCAACGTCGTCATTTGAATACAAAATGTCCATTTCGATTAGAAAGTATCTTTATTTACGAATAAATTGTGGTTCGAGACAGCATGGACAAGGGGTGGAAAAAACTGGTTCTGTGTCCTTGAATCTCTCAATGTGACATCATTTGTCTGGCAATGGCTATAAAGAGGGGTCTTGATATCAAAACAATATATTGTTTAGCCATAATATTTTTAGTAGGGTTCCCAAAGGCTGCCAACGGGACTTTGTTAATAAGTTAAGCGCCTATGAGGGTATTTTTTTAAAATGGTCATGCCCGCCTCATTATTCCCAACCTCATTCCTGTATGCCAGAAGCCATTCTGGCTTAATATAATAGTGGCGACCACCAGAAAAGCACCGAGACAACGACGCTTTTCTGGTAATTATGAATTACTGTCAATAACAATGTTAATTCCAAATTAAAATTATTCCCAAATTACAATAGATTACATTAAAATGTCAAAGAATACAATAGATTACATTAAAATGTCAAATATTACAATAGATTACATTAAAATGTCAAAGAATACCATAGATTACATTAAAATGTCAAAGAATACAATAGATTAAAATAAAATTGACAATAATTACTTTTTAGAGCAGATATATTTAATGTTTTCTATGATTTGGGCAATTTATTAAAAATGTTTGAGCCATGCAAAAGATGCTTTCACGCATAATAAGAGTTGTTTTAGCGCCCAGTGAACACAGAGTCACGACAGCATCATTCAAACGCTGAAACAAATGGGAATTGGATGAGAAGAGGGCGTAAAGTTCTTCATTCCCCATAGTTAAGGGAGGATATTCCGACCAGACGAGTCTTGTGTCTGGTGGGCTGCTGCCCGACAGTTGTTGTCGGATTTTCCTATAATTATGGCCTATCGCGGATAACGATATTGCGCGATTTAGAAATTCATGTATGTTGTTCATATGTTTCATAGATGGCGCTGTAGTGCTTTTTGTAGTGTACCTACACGCCACTGACTGTCTATTCGGCCCTCTGTCACAGGGCAGTACTATACCCTTTTGAACTGTTACACTAACAAGTAGACAAATAGGAACTTTCACAGAGTACATAAATACTACTTTGGACACTATACCAAAAAAAAAAATAGTGCGTGGAGTCCCTCCGCGCGGAAGAAGTGAAACTTCGAAATAATACTACACGCATGCGTTCGAGTGCCACGCATTCACTCTCGCTCTGTCTCTTTCTATTCCCCCTCCATGGTATCGTTAAACGTTAAACTTGTTGGAAGCCGCATAAGAAGTATCTTCAACTTCAATGAAACAAGTTCCATTGCAGTAAAGCTTTTTTTTCTTAGTTATTATTGTACGGTAGTATGGCCCCTTTCGTATGCGAGTCCGACTCGCACTTGCCGGTTGTTTTGTCTACTTCTCTCCCCTAAGGACTAAGGACACACTAGGGTCGGTATTTTCAAGGCTAAACGAGTCATTTATCTAGAGGGTGCGAAGATGAATACTAATGTCGTCTGGTCTGGCTGAAACATATTCTTGAGACTTTAAGAGTATTAAAATCGATTGCTCTGAGGCATATTGATAGGGCTTTTAGATATTATAAGTTCTTGAACGCAGACTTAACGTATTAAATCGATAAAATGAGGTTTTAAAGAATTTGCAAGTCAGTCTGCTCGCTATCCTATAACTTTAATATTATAAATGCGAAAGTAAGTCTGTTTGTTACGCTTTCACGCGAAAACTACTCAAACGATCATCATGAAACTTTGTACTCATATTCTTGGAGGTATTAGAAGTAGCATAGGCTATATATCATCACGCTACGACCAATAGGAGCAGAGTAGCAATGAAAAATGTTGCGAAAACGGGGAAAATGTGACGCAGACGAAGTTGCCCGGGACAGCTAGTTTATATATTTGGTCTATTGGTTGCAATCGCGACTGCTGAGCATGAGGTCCAAGGTTCGATTCCCGGGTCGGACAAAGTGTTATTGGGGTTTTCTATCAGGAATTTGACAATAGCAGCCACGGATTCTGAGTTTGTGCCCGGTTGATGGCAACAGGCTCGCCACCTATATATTAAATGCGTCTTAAACATTACTGGCGAAATGTGGGTTACTATTAGGTACACCACTCCCTTACCCTTTGGGGTTTTACAGGCGCAATGTTATGTCTAGAACATAACATTGCGCCTGTAAAACAAAAAAACCCCAAGGGTATAAACGTGGGTAATCGAAACTAGCTATTGTCCGCGGCTTCGCCTGCTGGGAGGTTGGATACTATCCTAAATCAACGTCAGTTAGAACATAGCTCAGCTTGAATTGGCGCTTCATAAGCTGCACCTGAGGGTTCTAGAGTCTCCTTTTTGCCACATTTTGTATCAAATCTACACCAAAGGATTTCTTCAGATCGTGTTCCACTTGGCTGAATAGCGTCCCAGGAATTCTTTGAAATGATAAATCCAGCATGCCAATTCCATAAAAAGTTATTGAAAGTGAAGAATTTGGGTAATACACCCTTATCCTAAAATCTTCCTACACTTGTCCCATTATATTTGGGGTCGGCGAACAGGTTTCTTCTTGCATTCTCTTTTTTCAACCGTCAAACCATCATGCACTCCCTTTCCTTTCAAAACTTCACACAGTCGAAGCATCTCTTCACAACATACATAGCAACAAAATCATAAGCATTCCAAGTTCCAGACAAAATGTTAGTGTGTCTCAACCACGGTCCACGAGTGTTAATAAAATACTCTTATTTTTCCTTAAAGGCACTATACACGTGTCTCGTGTCCAACCGACCTTTAAAACTTGGTCATAGACAAAATATAGCTGATCCCAAAGGACAGCCGACCTCGAAACGTAGCGTCGGTACATTATGGTTATACTTTGAATAACAATGGCGGCCTTGTCATAAGCAATTGCGCGCCATAATTAAACGTCATGTCGTCAATAGTGTCCCTTGGGTTGATACTAATTAATGAATTATCGTTTTGTAACGATAGTTAACCGAAGTATTGGCTAATAAAACATCGATGGCTTTTGAAATAGAATTGAATATTAATTAAGACACTCTTTATGAGCCTTAAAGTTAACGATTCCTCCATGAAAATAAGACAGGACGTGATAAAAGACCGAGACTTGTTTTGCCTTTGTGTCATGGTAGTAGATTCCATATATAGCTCATTCCTTTTTTCAATTCAGCAGTTTTGATGTGTCCTGAAATCTATGGAAAAGCTAAACCCAAAAGAAGGGAATTCTCTATGGAGTGTACTTAAACACAAGCTTGTTGTCGAACAAGACCGATAGGAGAGTGGTCTCTTTGTCTACGCTTTACTGTCTTCCTTTTCACATACTATAGTTCAAGTTCAAGCGACTTTTCAGTAGGTAATATACCTAGGTACCTATTAATTAACATGTTTCAAAGATTTTATCAGACTTAAGAACGACAACATCCTAAAACTTAAACCCCACTGTCTACGCAAGGATAATCTACGTCAAAGGTTGCAAAGGTCAGACAGGTCGCTCCTCTCAAACCAGACTTGCATTTGACTTTCAAGGATAAATACGGGACGACCTTATCGCTTCGCGATAAAGCTGTTGAAATACAAACAAAAAAAACGATGAACTTGAAAAAATATTTCGAGTCTCGTAATTTTTATAATTAAAAATTGGCGACAACTAAATTAATGCCTTAATAAAAGCGAACTTTTGGACTTTCATCGTTCGACACAGGACCGAAAGTTAAAATTCCAACAGTAGGTACAATACTTAATATTTTTAGGAATTCATTTCAGATATGTATGTATGTGTTTTAGTATAACCTTTGATGCTTTCCTTTTTTATTGTGTGCAGCGCTGTGTTGTTCAAACTCCTTTTTTACCCGACTGCGCCAGAAGGACAGTTATTGCATTCTGTTTCTATAATATTGAAGACTTGTTACTGGCTGTCAGTCTCATACTAGTTTTATTCTGTTTTGCTAGCAGTTAGTCTTCCTTAAATGATAAATAAATAAATGGGCATTTGTCATACTGTAAGCATAAAACCTAATTAACAGTTGCATGTAAACTAATTAGCACGACAAGCTACCTACGAGCTCGCCACTAAACACTAAAATTGAAACGGGTGTTAATAAAAACGTGTAGTAATATCTATTTTTAGTTGCCACTCATGGTGGTACGAAGGTGACTGGACACGAGTCGTTGGCAGCCGATGAGAAATAAACGAGCGTTTTAGTCCGAAAACTTTCGTGTTTTTAGTTTTCATTTACATGTGGTAGAGGGCGTGTCCTATTCGAAAAACAAAAAGTAAACCTTTTTTTATTTAAAAACAACTTGGGTTGGCAATAATAAAGAAACTACTTCGTTCTTCTGAACACGTTTTGTCTATACCATGCTTATAAATTATTACTTGCTGTGCCCCACGGTTTGACCTGCCGTTGCTTTTTTTGCTCGGTTCCTAAGGGTCGTAGCGTGATGTAAAATAACCTTCCTCAAGAGATTACTATGTTCAAACAAACAAACTCTCCCGTTTTTATTATTATGTATCGGTATACTTAGACATAGATCTCCTTTTTGTTTATTCTGTGGATTCTCTGAAGTCGGTTAACAATATACACAGACTCACGGGGGTTCATGGGAAGAAGACGTGTATTTTTCTGAGCCAGAAACCACCAAACACCATCTGCTAAAGAAATAAAGCAAAAAAAAAATAATTGTCGCAGGGACATAACGTGCACGAGCGTGACATCACATGACGTGAATACAAAATAACAACAAAAAAAAAATGGACACGCTACGATTGTTATTGATACCATGGTGCAGAAATATTTATTCTATCAATGAATTTTATGTTTTACTAGCTGTACCCGGATAGCTGCCTACCTATCTTCCCACCTAGCCCACCCTACCTACCTACCTTACCTACATACCTACCTACCTACCTACCCTACCCTACCTTTCTCACCTTTTAACCACCCCTGGACTACGACAAACATTTCAAAACCAAAATCTGCTAAATCGGCCCAGCGAAGTCAAGTTTTAGCGCGGCAAGCGAACAGCAATTGTTTTTTTATATTATAATATATAGATTATTGAGGATAACAAATAATTGCGCAATAATTCTTAATATTATTACTACCAACCAAATTCTACTTTAGCAATATCTTTGAAAAGCGTTTGGCACTTGACATGCCACCCAATATTACGTCATTATTTTAGTCAGCCCACTTCAAAAGTACCATGTTTCCTGTGAAATTCTCAAGAACTAGAACAGTTATCCGTTTTTCTTCACATAATATAAGCATCTGTTGAAAGATGGAGGTTAAATTTATAGAGGTCTTTGTGACTGTGGGTAGCTTTTCAGGGACTTCCCCGGACCTCCTATGTTATTCTTATCATGAAAGGAGTCGAATGTCGCCTTTTTAGTTTTTACAACATGAAATGTTTCTGGCTGACTCCTATAAGTATGAGATCTTATAATTTTTCGTTCATAAAATTACCATTATTGCATAAAACTCATTTTAGAATCGTTTGAATCTTCATTTATAACATTATGTTTAGACATGTCGCTTTATACGAAGGCACTCCATACTGCTTTATATTGAACAAGAATTCCACGTGGTTTTATTAATCATAATAATTACTTAGTATGTCGTGATAATATTGACTTCCTTTTAATGACCATGGAAAAACCTGCTTATTTCTAGAATTTCCAACTTCGATTTCCAATAACGAAATACATAATATTAGGTACTTATTTTAAATTATCAACTAATGATGCCTTCGTAGGTTACATACATTTGACAAAATACTTGAAAGTGGTGCAATATTCGGGTTATCAAGGGTCGCAGTCTGACTGAATATCAACGGTTACTCATTAAAGAATAAAATATTGCGTTGATAAAAATTTACATCATGTTTTTTTCCACGTTACTAATCATTCATATACCTAATATTTTGTTTATCTGGACCGCAAATGTTTAATATCTGCTGTGGTTTAAATACACAACGCACTAGACAAGCCAGAAAAAAAAACGCACTAGACAACCTAATGCATAGTATGGATACAAGACTAATAAAAAGACCTCTAAAGGCTGAATAGATATAATTTGTCATCGTCACGCTAAGAAAAAGACCGAAGGGTTAATCAGAGGTCCAGCCAGGGCTGCAGGACTGTTCGAAAGAGATACCGTGGCCCTGGAACACAAAGGACTAAGAAGGAACATGGATGAGTTTTAGTCAGTACAAGTCTGACACTCCCTTCCGCTCCGCCCAGAGCGGGAGGAGTCATTTGATGATTTCCCATCCGTAAAAAAAAAGGGTTTATCAGAGGTGTACCTAAAAGTACTCCCACATTTCGCCAGTTATGTTTTAGTCCCTTGTCATGTCAGGGGGCGAGCCTATTGCCATCAAACGGGAAAAACTCCAGACTTCGCGGCCGCTACTGATTCCTCAGTAGCGGCATTGCGGCGACTTGGTAGAATAATCCAATAACACTTGACCCTGGGAATCTAATCCAGGACCTCAAGCTGAGTAGTCAATCTTACGGCCACTAGACCAATGACAATGACATTTTTTTTTTTATTTCAGCCTGCTTTGTCCCACTGCAGGGTAAAGCCTCCCCTATGCCTTTCCAATTTTCTTTAACATTTGCCTTCTCCGACTAATCTATTAAGTAAGACAAATAAGTACTTAAGTTATTATATAATAGGTTTGTGGTTTTTAATATCGCAGGATGACGTAAATGGTAATTGTTGTTGCACATAAATGATAAAAATAGACCTCAGTAAAATCAGCGAATAACAAAGATGGTTTATTGTTGTTTATTCACCGCATTTAAATCGCGAGTGACATCATCGTAAACGCCAGACGGGTTTAATTCTGTCTCTTACTTCAATAGAGACTAATAATGCACCGAAAATAACAGATGAAATCATAAACGTGGAGTAATAAACGTTACTGCTAGTAAAGAGCGCCCACTGTAAATTGGGATGTAGCAAAAAGAGGAACTGAAGTTACGTTATAGAGATCTGAATATTTCAAGGCGTTTTTTGCAATTATGCCTGCTTCGTTGTCCTAGTGGGCGTTTGCACTATTCCCGAGCATGAGGTCTTCAGTTTGATGTCGAGATCGAGTAACATTTTGTAAGGATTTTGCTTCAAAAATTTTCAGAAGCAGCCGTGTTTGTGCCTGGTTTATGCAATAGGCATAAACCAGGCATAATAATGAGACTTGAACATTTCTGGGTAAATTTGTGTTAAACTAGGTACAGACTCTACCTAATACCTAAACACAGGTGTCGCATTTTTTTGAGCGCCTCCATGTAACGATGATAAAAAATAATTGGTAGATATCGATGTGCATGTTCTCTCTGAACCTTTCCTAATCCATCGCTCGTATAAAAAGTGTACCGACCCTTCATGAAGCCGTCAACCAAGCATTCTGAACATCAAAGTAAGTATCCCTACTTTTTTTTTCGGTTTTTAGGTTTCATAATTCTTTTAATGATTATGTTTTGAAAAAAAGGGAATGATAGGGGCATGTATTAATAAGACCTTGTTTTTTTGGAAAAACACATTGCTCTAGACGCATTATCCACGAAGAAAACAGCGGAATACGTTTGTATGGAGAAAGGCCCACTAGAGATCTCTCTTAACGACTGTCAAAGATCTGCAAATGATAGCCAATACTAACGGCTTAACGTGCTTTCCGAGGCACGGAGAAAACTTGGTATGTTATGTTATGCTCACCCATCCACGGACCAACCTCGGCAAGCATGGATTATAGTTAAAGAACACACATGAAAAAAAAAATCTGCTGTACGTTCAAGATGTATGGAACAGCAGTTCTTTTTTTGAACCTATTTCCAAAAGGAGGAGATAATCAATTCGTCTCAGGAATGTTTTTTTTTTAAATTATCGATGAAAAATTTCTGTGTACAGAATGATGCTTTCGTTCGATGAATGGATTTGTGCGTCGATGTCCTTTCCACCCTATGGTCTGTAGTTGATGAATTAAAAATATGTAGGTTCTCACTTATTTTTTCCCTGAGCCTCGTGCGTTATTTCTTTTTATTAAATATACATTGTTGGCTTAATAACTGGGGTCTAACCACTATTTTTAATTACTCTATTAACTTGAGTGAGTTCAAGTGTGAATGTCGAGGTCAAACTTAAAGGTCAGACGTAACTCGTGTTAGCTTCAATTCAAATTATTAAATTTGTAGGCTCTTTTTTATCTTGTTTCTGTAACTGTAAGCAAAAACTTCTTGAAAAAGTCTAAAGTTTGCTAAACTATTATGTAATGATATTACATAATAACCGTCATTATATATCTTTGAGGTGGCAGTGTTCGTTAAGACAAACCCACAGCTTTTCGAAGTTAAAGCCCCAGCCGATCCACGGTTGAGAAAAAGGGAATCGAACATTCTTTGTGTTGATCGCAGTAAAACAGCACTCCTAAGTAAAAGCTTTTATAGAATGGCTCCAATTATTTTCAATAAAATTCCACGACATTTAAAGAACCTTAATAATAATATGTTTAAAAAAAAAATTAATACAATTTTTAATTCATAAAAGCTACTACTCCACAGCTGAGTTTATGGAGGACAAGACATTTTGATTATGATTATTTTTATTTATTTATTTTTACTTTAATAATTGTGTGTGTTAGTACGTAGTAGTAAGGAAATGTGTATTAATAATATGTAATTGTGTTATTTAATTAAAAATTTTGTGTCTATTGTTTTGACATACCTAACTCTATTATGATTTGTATGCTCTCGGGTAAAATGTAGCGAACTAACCATTTCTGTATAACATCTTATTGTAATGAAACCTACATTTACGAATAAATTTGATTTGATTTGATTTGATGAGATTCGTGGAATCTTTGTCAATAATCCAAGAGCTATCATCTCACAAACTTAAAAAGGTAATTTCTAGGGAATGCAATTTTCATTCAATCTTCTGCTGGAGACTTATTATCTGATTTCTCGGAAACTTATAATATATTAATGTTTATTTGCTTACTGTATTCTTTATTAAAATTTCGAAAATTCATAAAAAATCGAAATTCATTTTTTAACGTTTTTTTTTGCAATTTGCGGTTTAGTAACTTTGATTAAAATATGATACGCGGCCATTACAAATATGACTTTGCTGAGGTATAATCATAAAAATCATAAAAAAAAAAATTTTTTTTCATCAAATAGTCATTCAATGGGATTAAATGAACTCAAGAGTTAATTTAACCCCATTTAATATCATTGTATTCATGTTTTGAATTATTATAATTATACAAATACATATGTATTACGGCCGCGAATTATATTTTGTTCACCATAAAACTTGAAACTGACCTGCAAATAGCAAAAAAAGTAACAAATTGGGCATTTCGAGGGCTATCATGTCGCTTCTACCTTAAACAGTTTCCAATTGCTGGTTATCCTTATCCTGCACTCGTAAAAACCATTGATGACATAAAATTTAAAAACGTTAGGGCTGTTAAATCAACACCGTGGTACATATCTTTGTAACCTATGAACCATATGGGCACATGGCAATCCCATGCTATTGTAACCGCGGGTTACAAATCACAGACCATTAAAAAAGTCGTCAAACCGGTCTCGACGAATGGAGCCACGTTGGAATCTTGCGCAATCATAGAAAGCTGCACCATTCGCGTCGCCTACGCATGACTAAACCAAGACCTCTGCTACACCAGCACATTGCCCCTCTGTCGCCCTTTTAAGGGAGGCAAGACGGGGAACGGAAGGTCTTCCAAAATGGTCGATATTTTACACTTATTTTGGTAGTAGGCTGTAGTGCTAACATTTAAAATAGTGAAAGTGATTCGGTTTTGTTTGTTGTGTGACGTAATAATGTGTTAATTTGTATGCTGGATCCATATTGGGTACCTGTTTATTTTATCTATCTTGGTAATTTGTGTCCTGCATATTTGGCTCGCATCTGCCCACTGTGAATTTAGACTCCTAGATACCTACTTGTGACTCCTGGTATGCTTATCATAACTTTTCTGTGTACTTCGTAATTGGCGTAATGTTTAGTGTATTGATTGTTATGTTTATGTACTGTCAGCTGTGAAGCTTCTTCATAAAATAAATAAATGACATCTGTATTTTCCTGAAGGGTCAGGCAGAAGTGTACTTATACTTACGATGGTAAGACCCATTTAGAGGTGAGCCTATTGCCATCAACTAGGAACAAATCCGATCCAACTGAGACATTTCTAATTGAAAACCCCAATAACACTCTGTCCGACCTAGGTGTCGAACCTAGGACGTCATGCTCAGCATCAGCGCTTGTTACTACAAGACCGCCGAGGCTCACAATCCTAGCTTATTCAAATCAGACCAGACTATTGACATTCTTCACTAAGCAATTCCTTAGTTATATTCCCCTTTGTCTTTCAGGAGGTCGTGGCTAAATAATAACAGCCGCCCGGGTCGATCTTTAAGGTTAAGCCTTGCTTGCCGAGGTTGGTCCGTGGATGGGTGACCATAATTACATACCGAGTTTCCTCCGTGCCTCGGAAAGCACGTTAAGCCGTTGGTCCCGTCTGTTATTTGTAGATCTTCGACAGTCGTTACGAGTAGTCAGAAGCCAAAAAGTCTGACATCCAGTCTTACCAAGGGGTGTCGTATTACCCAGTTACTGGGTTGTGGAGGTCAGATAGGCAGTGGCTTCATGTAAAATACTGGTACTCAGTTGCATCCGGTTAGACTGGAAGGCTACCCCAAGATAGTTTGGGAAAAGGCTAGGTAGATGATGATTCCCCATTGTCTTTCTTCTTCTTCTTCGTTGTTCACGACACGTCTCCAAGCCATGTGGTCTCCTGCAGTATTAACCGCTCGGTACAAGCTGCCTCAGTATGACGTTAATATCTAGTTGTACATACTTATGCAGGTATATAGCTAGGTGCCCCTGCCTCTCGGGTCCCGCGTCTGTCTGAATCAATATTAAAAGTTCATCGTACTATGCTAAACTATTTTCATCTCTATATTTGCGAACATATGTACTATTGACGATGTATGCATCGTCCGTTTACCCTTACGTTACGAAGGTCATTTGGAGATTGGTAAAGGAACTTTTAAGGACTCTGCAATCATGGACCGAAAAGCAATCAATTTGGGCTAAGTATTGCCAAATGAGTTATGTATATCGTGCGATCAGTTTGAGATTGCAAAGCAGTGCAGATTTCAAAGCCGAGATCGAATGGCAAGTTTATGGCATACAAATTGAAAGCTTAATTTTTAGGGTTCCGAACCCAAAGGGTCAAACGGGACCCTATTACTGAGACTTCGCTGTCCGTCCGTCCGTCTGTCCGTCTGTCACCAGGCTGTATCTCATGAACCGTGAGAGCTAGCCAGTTAAAATTTCTACAGATTATGTATCTCTGTTGATGCTATAACAACAAATACTATAAACAGAATAAAATAAATATTATTATTAACATTTACTACGGGATATTTACCATGTGTATTATTTCCCGTAAAAAAATAATATCCCGTATTAAATGTTATTAATAGTGTTAGTGACCATGTCAGTTTAAAGACTTATAAAATAAATATTTAAGGGGGCACCCATACAAAAAAGTAAAATTGGGTAAAACCTTGTAAACAGCGCCATCTAGCAGTTATAAAGAGAACTTGCTTCTGATAAATAACAATTAGCATGTCGATGTGGCCGTATGGCAACAAACGCCATTTAATTATTATTATATTAAATTAAATTACCCTAAGTGTATGAGGACTATATTATTTTTTCAAGTGATAAGATTTATAATAAACATTTCGTGCAGAGCGGCAGTTTTGATAAAGCGTGTAACAGTTGACAAAGTTCTGCTGCTGATTTCTTTTTGCTCGTTTTTATAAATAATGGTAAGGAACCCTTCGTGCGCTAGTCCGACTCGCACTTGGCCAGTTTTTTCTATTTAGTCGTGTCGATTATTCTTCTTTCTTTTTCGGGTGGTTAGTGCCTATCTTGGTGTCAGAGTTTGTATGCCGCCCATGGGCCTCTGACTTGAAAGTCTGCAGTCACACTTCGTTTAATTTATCCTCTCAAATTACCCTCATCGGACTAAGAAGTGTTGTAAATATAAAAGCACTAATACCTGGGCCCCTATTCACAAACGCTCGGATTCGATTCGATAAGTCGTATGTATAGCTTGTTTTGGCATTACGTAGGCGAGCGCGACAGACATACGACTTTCCGAATCGAAATCGAATCCGAACGTTTGTGAATTAGGGGGCTGACCTCTGTAAAAGAGGAAAACAAATATTCGTCCATCACAATGCATGGTTTCGCAAAGCATTTGGCTGCATTTAAGTTTGCACGTGAACTAAATGTTAACTAGAATTGTATTCGTTTTCGTATGTCTAGACCATAGATTATAGTTGCTGTGGACTAGACGTATTGTGCTACTTTCTTATCGCAAAGTTTTAAAACTAACAACGATACAGTTACCTATAATTCCAGTTAGCGTTGATTTTGTTTATCTTGACTATGAAATCAATGTTTTTTTTGCATATTTTTTCGATCTAAGACCACTTTTAAATGTTTTGAGGCTAATGCTTACTAACATTAAGCGACGCCTAAATGAGTACCTAAATAAAAGAAAAATAGTTGAATTTTCCACGCTACACAGCACCGAGCGTTGAAATTCCCATTGTGCAAAATAATATTTAGGCATTCCTTTTTACTTAAAATAGCTGAACTGAAGAGGCTTCCTAGAAACGATAAGGATACGAAGTTAGGACGTAAATTAAACTATTAAGTATTGGTGTGTTAAAGTTTCTTTATTTATTTTCAACATTTTTGAAGATATTTTGAAGTGTGAGAGTCTGACGGCTCCATACTTTACATTCTAGGTACTTGAAATATTGAAGTTTACCTTTTAACATGGCGCGATGATGGTACTTCAACAAGAAAGTAATAAATTACGACATGACCATAAAGGTAGGAACGCCAACAAAAACCTTATCTCGATATAAACAATAACGTGGTCGGACGCGATAAGCCAGTGTTGACACGCGATGACACGACATTGCTCTGACTTTTATCGATAGTTCTGTGACTGGAGTAATTGGATCTTATTTATTTGTAGTTCATCTATTTATACTCTTTATTTCTTTTCTTTCATGGGGTTACTTGCTAACCTGTTGTCGGAGTTATATGCCGCCCATGTGCCTCTGACTTGGCTTTGCATGTTATCCAGAAATATCTCTCAGGCATGCTGGTTTGGTTTCCTCCCGATATAATACGCACATCATCATCTGCCTAGCCTTTTCCCAGCTATGTTGTAGTCGGCTTCCAGTCTTACTTACGGATTCAGCTGAATACCAGTATTTCCCATAGAGCGATTGTCTATCTGACCTCCACAACCCAGTTCGCACATGAATCTGAAAGATCAGATGGGCCTCAGTGCTTGTCTTGAGTTCATCCTCGGTAATAATCTAATAATACTAATCCGACGGTAACACAACTTGGCGATCAATAAGTACTCATATACTGCTTATTTATACTTATAAAATAGCTGATTATTTTTTAATACCTAAGCAAGTACGTCACTAATGACGATGACGAATTTCTAGAATAAGTAGTGTTATTACTTATTAGTGACGCAGAGTATGAAGTCATTTGTATTCTGCGTCACTATTAACACTTTACATTAGATAGTTCGTAACCAACATTGTTAAAGTTGTGAGTAAGCATGCTGTAGCCACTAATCTATGTTCTCTGTAATGGCATCAATATGAATATATGCGACACCAGTGAGATAACCTTTCCCTAAGATAAACCTGTACATCTTCGTTAGAGATTCACATAAGCCCTAGCTTTGGCTAATGTAGTGCTTGATACATAGAAAGTTGTATTCTTCTTTATTTTAATCAAATAAATAAATATGTTATTATTTTCTGCTTCTGTCACAAACTTATCTCAAGATGGCCGAAAATACCTTCTGTCGCATGAAAGAAAATAATTACAGTAAAACGTAGATTTTATCCTATCGACACACGCACATCCCTATTTCAACGTCAAAATAGTAAAGCTAAATAATTTATGAATTTACGGTGCTTGACCTAAATACGTTCGTATTGAGTACGATATTTTTTGTGGCCGTGACGTGAACTGAAAAATATGCCTTCCAACGATCCTTGGAGTTTGAGTGCTATGTTATTTATGAAAGGACTCCAATGTTTGTCCTGATTTGTTTAGTCTATGCATATTTTTGGTAACAAAGAAGTTTTGTTAACACTATTGTAGTTCTGTGTCAAACTTTTGCTAGGCATTGTAAAACTAAAGTGGATGAATAGAAGCTATGTACTTGTACATACTACAGAACTTTCTTTCTTGCTCGCTACTCCGTTAAAACCTGCAGGGAACAGATTCGAAGCTAAAAATATGACCCTCCATATGGGCTCCACCACAGTCGGCTAAACATGATAGGGAGGTTCAAATTAAAAATACATAACTCTGGCTGATTTAGAAAAAACTGTCAACGTAGTACATTAAGTACAAGTGGAAATTAGAAAGGCAATTGAACCTTCGACAATAGGTGGAATTGTGGAAAGTAGATAAATTAATCATTACTGCCTGTCTGTCGGTGTGTTTTACTGCGTGTTACTTCCTAATCCAAAAATGTTTCTACTCAGTAAAAGAATATTTAGTGTCTAGCTTAAAATAATGATTTTCTCTCATATACTGAAGTGGTGATCTGTCCTATAAAAATAAAATAAGATTAGTCTATCCTATTCATTCACAATTATAATAATAATTTGTACTACCTGCAAAGGATGATATTAATATCGCTGAATAATTGTATTGAATTCTTAGCTATTGACATTTAATTTTGACATAAATAAAATTTATTAGAAAATTATAAAATAAATAATTAAGTCATAATAATATTTAATGTGTTATCTGAGGACGATAAGGGCAGGCGAATGAAAATTGCAATGCTTGTAAAAGGCAGCCACTTATGTCTTAAGTGCACACATAATAACACCAACATTGTAGGTACACTTAGTTCGCAATAAAAAACTTGACTTCGACTTTGAAGCCAGCACTTGAAGCTGCAAAAATCTGTCAAATTTCAAGGTTGATTGATTCGGGTAACCTGATGTCTGTACATCGTACAATTAGCAACTGCCATAAACAAAGACTTGTACTGTAAACTTTGTAAACACTCTAGTACTAGGCTCTATTGTAAAACTACCTACCTACCAACAACTTTATCTTTTCATTACTTGGAAACATTACCTTACCTTGAAAGTTAATTCAGTAATCACCGGTATTAAAGACAATGTGAACTGTGTTGCTACAGCAGAAATATTATTAGTAAAAGATTTATTTTTTACTATTTTAAGTTCAATGCAAATAATGCCGCGTTGGTCGAGGTTGCAAGCGTGACTGCAGTTCGGGGATTACAAGGCATGATGTCAATCATCATCATCAGCCTATAATGTTCCCACTGCTGGGAGACAGGCCTCCTCCCTCCAGGAGTGGGCTGTAATCTACCACGCGGGCTCATTGCGGGTTGGTAGATGTCACATGTCTTCGAATTTTTAGTTCTAGGACATGCCGGTTTCCTCACGATGTTTTCCTTCACCGTTTTTGAGAGCAGCGGTGATGAAATATATTACACATGTGTCTGCCTAGGTTCGAACCCACGGCTCGTAAGTCCGGGCTGCCACCATTGGGCCACCGCTGCTCTCAAGTTATGTTAGTTATGTCAAGTGCAATGCAAATAATGCAGTATTTCTCGGATCATTTGTAAAACACTAAAGCATATCCGTGAATATTAAAAAAAAAAAACTATTTGAATAAAACGGTTCGTGTTGTTGGCAACCCAGAACATTAGACACCGCGATGGATGCGCGGGAGTGAGGTCATTGCATTATGTAATATTTAAATGGCCATTATCTTGTAGCTATTTTAAATTCAGCACGTAGTAACAAAGAATTTGACTTGTACGCCAAAATATTGACTAAAGTTGCCGTGTTGTGGTATTGTGTTTTGTGACTATGTTCACATTGTTGTAAGTCTGACGGGCTATTGGTTCAGTCGTCGTTATGTGATTATGTCATAGACGGACCGTCAAGATTCCTTCCTCAGTAAACAACGAGCAAAAACACATAATTCATAAATATCCAAATACGAAAAAATAAATGAAATGACTTGAAAGAATAGCAAAATTGGATGGATTGAATGGATTTTTTTCATGTCAGGAATAAAATACCCTTATATGCACTTTATTTGGTTGTTGCGTCCCATTTAGTTGTCACTTATTTAGATTTGTTCAACACAATAGAGCCGATCAAAAGCTCATTTAAAATGATTTTTAATGTTGATTTAAAGTTTCCGATGATTCAGTGAATACAACTCATTTGATATGAACCCATAAATTTTGCATAATCGTGATGGTTGCGTTTTTAGCAATGAAAGCATTTTTTTTTTTGCATAAGTAATAAGTTCGTTCGGTTGTTCCTTTTAATATTGCAATAAAACCTGGTATAAATATTGGTGTCATTCACCTGCAACAAAATAACTCAAACAGGCTTATAAAGGTGAAGGACTTTTCAACTACAAGCTACAAGAGACACTTGGGTATTAATTTCTTCTGAAGAGGTTCTTACCCTCATACATACACATCATAAAGGGTGAAAACGGACCTTCACGAAGCTGTCATTCAAGCATTCTGTACATCAAACTTAGTAATTCTTCGCAAAAATTACGCTAGGAAACGACCTTTTTTTTGGATTCACTGTTTAACTCTGATTTGACTTTTGTTTGGGTTCCTGACTGTAACTGACTGCCCAAAGATCTTCAAATGACAGCCGAGACCAACGGCTTAACGAGCTTTCCAAGGCACTGAGGAAACTCGGAGCGACTGCCTATTAGTGCCTATCTGACCTCCACAACCCATTTTGTACTGGACACGCCTTGGTTGTCAGACTTTCGGGCCACTGACTACCTGTAACGACTGTGAAAGATATACAAATGACAGCCGGGACCAACGGTTTAGCGTGTTTTCCAAAGTACAATGGAAACTCGGTATTTATTGGGTTGTTACCCATCCACGGATCAACCTTAGCAAGCACGACTTTACTTAAAGATCGACCCGTGCGGCTGTTATAATTTAGCCATGAGCACCTCAGACAAGACAAGTCGTCACCACACCAAATCTAAAGACGCTCACACATTGCCCAATAGCCCAATACTCCCTAGATTCTAAATCTGCTAACAAGCAAGTCAAGCAACTTACGACAAGGTGTAAATCAGGATTAGAGCAGTTATCGAGTAGCAAGGAGCGCCAACGGTCCGGGTAACCTTGTTCTGAATTTATGCGCCCGCGCAGCGCCGCGGCTGATGACGTCACTGCGGGCGTGGTCGCGTTCGCACGACGAGATTCTGATATTACGCGGTGCGGGATGTCATAGATTTTATGTACCGTAAGACAAGGTGAATCGCAATAATTTTGAATTACTGGGTATGTTGCCAGTAAGGTCCCTAAATAATTCAGTCATCATCTTCCAGCCCTTGTCCCACGTTATTTAGGGTCGACGCGACACGTATTTTTCTTCCATTCTCCTGTCATTTGTCACGCTATCAATGACTCTTATTTCCTTCATATAATTTCTCACACATTCCATCCACCGGTAGGTATAGTTAAGTAAATTAATAAGTAATTTCAGTTGTTGTTAACGAGACATATTAATTAAACATTAAAATCTCTTTCAAAGTTTAGTTGCGATTCACCCCTGCGTTTCAATTAACCCCCCTATATAGAGTATACCTTATTTGACGCCAAAAATGTTTACAAAGCTCTTTTGGAATCTTTGAAACGTATGGCTACTCTGGCGGTCTTTTAGCTGATAGAAGAGAAAGAAAGACATTAGCTAAAAAACCGGACTCCGGTTAAAAAGGCAGGACCCATTTAAGTTTGAAATTTTGAAAAAGCTTTTAAAATGAAATGGGCCTATTTCAACTTTTATTTAAAAGGTGCTCGTAAAACTGCAATCGTCATTTTCCTACTTTACTTTTCCGACTTTTTATAAACACGGTATTTTTCCCTTTTTCATTTCAAATTATATTTTATTGGCATTGTTAGGCGGGCTAGACTTCATACAAAAATATTCCTATTTTACCACTTACCATCCACTAACCATATAACATCTAAAACTTCTATAGTGTTTTAGATGTTATATTAATCTGATATGATTTGTGCTGTCGTATCTTGCAAGTACTTTTATCAATGGCGTACTGTAAACAGCTGACACAAATATTGTAACAGCGGTTTTATCAGTATTATTAACCAAGTATGAGCTATTAAGAGTATGTATATATGATATAATTATATGGATATAGTGATTTTGCACCTGGTGTAGTAGCAGGATTTTTCAGTATTTTAAACGAGTAGTTCTTATGGCCGAGTCTGGGTCATACTTACGTACTAATCCATCATGCGGACCCAGAGAGGCTTTGTATGCAGATTATCTTCCAACCAAAATTTAATAAACCTGCTGCTTTACCATTTGACGAAAGGGAAAGTATTTCCCTGAGGGCTAAGAAAGCGCTACGAAGACAATGCAGTAAAACTTTTACATTCAATAAAAATACACTGACAGATGGTGATGATTTAATAAAAGACATTATTGTCTTCGCAACAGAGTTCTAAAAACAATTTCAACACAAGTACATTGAAAGTAAGGTCGGTTCTTGCTGATAATAGTACAGACAGAAAATTAAGACTTATCTAGATTACTGTTTTGCGTTGAGATATCGACGGGGGCGTAGCTCAGATGGTAGAGCGCTCGCTTAGCATGCGAGAGGTACCGGGATCGATACCCGGCGCCTCCAAATAGAACTATTTTTAGGAATTTTGAAATGTTTTTTTTTTCAGATGGTTCAATATCTTACTTTTCGTCATCACTAATTATGGCTAATTATATTATATCTTTGCATCAGTTTAAAATGTAGGTACATAAAACATTTATAGATAATATTTAACTAGAACACCTTTATTAAAAGTAGGCATTAAATAAATACTTAAGTACTTTAAAAGTTTAAGCTTCTGCAAATATTTTTGTGCAACTTTGCCAAATTAACATTTAACTTGACACACAACAAATCGAAGCGACCTTCCTTTTACAAAACGCCTCCATATTTAAAAAAAAATACTATTTTACGGTAATACAATAAGAAGTATAAATGAAACATTTAAAATTCGAGCATAACTTGTCGTTTGTAGCGTTTTCTTGGTCAATTTACCAACTCTGTTCACGGTCATACTCAATAAGCATAAACTTATAATTTGTAGTTTTTCACTCATTTTGTGTAACGTGCTCTTAATTTTTTTATATTAAAGTCAAATAAACAAAAAAAAAAGACATTGCAATCAAATCAGCCCCCTAAGTGTCATAATTATATCAAAAGCATGGAATTATTAAGTACTTTGATTTCTCAAAAACCAAAATGAACTCCTGTTCCACCTACCTATATCGGTCACATTAATAAACTGTTCGTTTTAACCTTTTTAACACAGCACATTATAATATAACACTGAGCAAATAAATGTCAACCGGGAACGAATGACATTGAAAACCGGGCACCTTAATATGAAAATTGCCGCGGTGTAGTACAGGGAGGATGTCAACTAAATAACATGTCATTAAATGCAATGTACCCTCCGCTAGTTTGGCTGTATGGCCTAGTACGCGGCACTTCCTAAATCAAACTTCTAGAAAATCGCACACGATTCTAGACTGTATTACCAAGGCATTGTAAATCAAAATTAAGGGATAGCTTGAATAGATGGAGTGCGATTTTTGTTGAACGGTTTACCGTAAATATTGTAACTAACCTTAAAAAATTATCCTAGAGGCCGTTATATTTGATTAAAAGGTTAAATTGGTTTTATTGATTGAAAGAACCCAAGTTTTAGTAAGTTTTTTTCAAGTGCTCGGAAAGCGACTCAATTTTACAAGTTTTTGTTTGCTATTTGATTAAACATCCTGGTTGGTCTTCGCGCCTACAGTCTAACTTTGTGCCGATATATTCTGAAAAGTTACATCAGTAACTATTCCGACCTCATAAGTTTAGGTTCTAAAAGGTTTTTTGAAGTGAAACTTTTAATGCGACTTCCAACAAGTTTGCGTTAAACGTTTAACGCTACAATGGAATTGGTAAAATCAACCTTTGTTTGTTTTGGAATGATTGTTGATCTTGTTTTGTTTTTGAAAGTTCCACGTTCAAATTCTCTTCTTTCTTTTACTTCATATTTCGTTATTAGGTTTTTATTTTCATTTCCATATTACGAAGTTTCACTTCTTCCGCGATTTATTTATTATTATGAGCCTAATGTGTCCCACAGGGCAAAGGGCCTCCCTTGCAATTTTTCTGTCTTTCTATATTTGAGCCCAATCCTTTTGGTGAGACCAGCACGCGTAGCATGACCTGAAGAAACGAGTTTTGTCTACGGAAGAATCGACAGTGACAGATAGAAAATTACAATGGTCAATGTGTCAGTTTGTCAATTCTTCCGTCGATATAGCCCATTTCTACGGCGGTCATGCTACGCGTGCAGCTCGTCACGCCTATAATTTATTTATTTAGTCAAAAATCGGTATAACAGGGCCAAAATATTGTCCAGAAAGCGTTAAACTCATGGTAACAACAGATAATCACGCCAGTAATCCCTGAGGTGTTATTCTCATGATATTTGCAAAAAATATTCCTAGGCGAAAAATAAAATTTATTTTGAGATGTTTATTTACTAAATATGTATACGTGTCTCTAAAAGAGAGAAATAAAGCATCACAATAAACAAGAACAATGAAAGTACAGTTCACGTAACATGAATCATTTCGACGAAGATAATAATTATCTAATTATCTCCAATGAACGTAATGACGGTCGGGTCACTAGCGGAACATATTATAAACTTTTATCATATAATTTATTAGCCGGACATAGCAATGAACAAATACATTTAGTTTCTTTGTTAGCTATTAGAAAATATTAATTAGATTACTTCCTGCGGCTTGTTCGAAATGACCTCAATTTTTGTAGAAATAGAGACATTGTTGTTTTACCTTTTTTACCCAAATACTTTTTCGGATTCATGTGCGCATTGTACTTATAATTATCACTTGCTTCGATGGGGAAAACATCGTCAGGAAACGCATGCCTGAGAAATACTTTTTGGCAGAATTTAAAGCCAAGTCAGAGGCCAATGGGTGGCATAAAAACTGTGACTCCAGGTTAGGCACACTAACCACACCAAAAAAAAAAAAAGACCTAAATACTTTTATGTTTTTTCTGTCCGTTTCTGTGCCATAAGGAACCAGGTATACCTTCATATTTTCATCAAATGTTTTTGGTAGGTAGATGTAAGTTTACTGAATAGTACTTTTTGGCAGTTTCCCTATTTTTAAATAAAATATGTAGGTACAAGTATCAAAATTGCAGGTCGTCTAAAACTTCGTCGACATTGCTGTCAACAGGAAAAGTGCTCAGGCTGGCCGCATTGCCACGTTGGATGGCAATGCTGATTCTTTGGCAAAAAAAAGGCCAGCCCTCTGGTCACGTGCAGAATCGACCAACCGCTTGGCGATATTCCGAAACACAAAGTGAGCACTCGGGCCTCATGGCCCTAATGTTTTAACCCAAAATACAAAATTACTAATTAAATTTTTGTATTTGCGCCGTTTAAGGTTTTCAGCGCAGCTCACCGTGCTAGGAAGATGGGATGGCGCAAGGGTTTCGACGCAAGTCGCATCCCACACCAAAGGCCTACCCAACTTCAATAGCATTATGGTAATACCATCTGGTCTCTTCCCATCGACGCGTGACAAGCTATTGGGTTCTAAGACAGCTGGCACACGGTGACGGTGGCAAGAGCACGACGAATGAGATTATTAATGCTAGCGTGCCGTGCTATCCGACCTGCACTCTTACTGCAGGAATGTATAGGCCATGGTGTCCGAGGCCGTCGACTGCTTTGAACCACATCGACAGCGGTGTGGAGCCCCACTAGGAGCGCCCAATCGCAGACAGCGAGCCGAAATGTTGTTCGTACTTATTATATGTATAAATCTGTGCTAATTTGCTTTAAAACCACCTATCTAAACTATTCTATGCTTTGACTGAATTTACCTATGGCGAAATATTATTTGAAAATTATTTACATGAATGGCATACTCGGCTCTTTTAAAATATAAAGGTACCCAAGCAGTGAATGCCTTCAGGAAAATGCTCCAAAATGAATTGTAGGTGTTCGTAAAAGCATATATTTGTTATTATGATGAACAATTGTTATTTATTTAACAGAATATTTTCGGAGAATCACGATGACAAAATACATTGTCTTATTTCCAATTCCATTTATACATTAAAATAAAAGTAGTTTTTATTGAATACGAGCAATACAATCATTTAGGTATATGTATGCTAAAACTTACATAGGTAGGTAGGCAAGGAACCTATACAGGGTGTAACGGAAAGGGTATATACATACTTAAGGGTGTGCTACAGACTATCAAATTGAACATGTTTCTCATCATAAAACATGTTTTTCAGCAAAAAAAAATATCTGCTGCCCCATAGAAAATTGCAATACCTATTCGACCCAAATGTATAAGTAGGCAGCTGATATTTTTTTTTGCTGCAATTTTTTTTATGATGACAAACATGTTCCTTTTGATGGTCTGTAGCACACCCAGAATGTATATACCCTTTCTGTTACACCCTGTATACATTTACCTAGTTCAAACGCCTAGTTGACGCTTCGCGTGACCCAAGGGCTGGCTTTTACTTTGGCCAGAGGCTAAGTATTGCCATACAACGTGGCAATGCTGCCAGTCTCTTGGGCACATTAGGTACCGACAGCGTTGAGGAGGAGTTTTTGGACGCCTTTTTTTATAGTTTATTGTTATTTAATTTATTAAGTAGTTTGTTAATCGTTGCAATGTATATAGTAGTTATTTAAAATAAAAAAACCTATTACAGTTTAACACGGGTAGGTGGTGAAACAGGAAACTATGTTAATGTCAATGAAAACCTAAGACAATATATACATATAAAGGCTGGATTAAAACACAGTCACTGTTCACATATTTACAGACAGCTTTACAGTTTACAGTCACAAGACTCGGAAACATCAGTCACATTTTGTGAATCATTGGTTTTCGACTTATAATTACGTCAGAGTCATACCGCTCTTGAGGAGGTGATGTAATTTATGCAAGATCGCACTTATTCGTTCGTAACGCTAATAGGTAACACTGCAAAATCTTTATACTTAGACTGAATGCTAAAGGAGATTTGAGAATAACAAGTAGATTTTCTTAATATTTCTGCTCCACAAAATAGTTCTATACTTTTAGTTTTAAAAACATCAGAACAAAAAAATAGTGCGTGGAGTCCCTCCGCGCGGAAGAAGTGCAACTTCGTAATACTACACGCATTTGTTCGAGTGCCAGGAATTCACTCTCGCTCAGTCTCTTTCTATTCCCGAAATCTTGTTGGAAGTCGCTTATGAAGTTTCACTTCAAAAATAGTGCGTGGAGTCCCTCCGCGCGTAAGAAGTAAAACTTCGTAATACTACACGCATTCGTTCGAGTACCACGCATTCATTCTCGCTCTGTCTCTTTCTATTCCCCCTCCATGGTAGCGTTAAACGTTTAACACAATCTTGTTGGAAGTCGCATATATAGAAGTTTCATTTTAAAAAGAATTAAAAGTAATCAAGCCACCGGTATAATTTAACAAAGGAAGACATTAATTATAAAGTTAAATAATACTGAATAAAGGGACCTAAGTGTCCCTAGAGTGATTCCCTGGAATTTCTGAATCTCCTGAACTTTGTGTTCATTCTGAAGGCAAACACAAAGCCACAATTGTTGTGGCTATTAAGAATCGCATAGAAATCCTTGACCATATTTTTGCAGTTAAAAGTGTCCCTAGAGTGATTCCCTGGAATTTCTGAATCTCCTGAACTTTGTGTTCATTCTGAAGGCAAACACAAAGCCACAATTGTTGTGGCTATTAAGAATCGCATAGAAATCCTTGACCATATTTTTGCAGTTAAAGAATACTATTATTTGATTAAAAACAATTGGCGTTATTGACTTTTAATGATAAAAGAATCGTGGTGTAAGCTGCATGTAACTGAAGGTTTTATTTTATTGCAATACCTTACCTTGAGCACGAGTTGGTTGGGTCACAGCAGCTTCGATCAATAATAGTACTATTATTGATCGAAGGGTCACAGACTAAATAATAGTACTTACTAACCTTTCTGACCCGTGGAACACCAAAGTGGTTCACCTAGGTGTTCCACGATTAATTTTCTGTACCCTTGGTTGACCTAATGAGTGAACCATGGGTAATTTAAAAAAATTATGTACCCGTAGATCACCTAAGGGTTGACTCCAGCTAGACATTAAACACATATGTAAAATCATCAATGATCACCAAGATCTTGTAAAAAGATTTTGATTTAAAAGGTGTTTATGGAGTTTCTCGCCCCTTCTTCTCCATAGAGGTCTACGCTTTGGAATGGGCAAGTAGAGTACTTTCATAAGTTATTATGCCTTGTGACAGACTGTAGCTTCATCCTTTTGTTTTTGAATTTCAAAAGTGCCTGTACCTACTGTAACAGTTTAATTGAAATGAATGCTGTGAGATAGGTACACAATAACGAAAAGGAAAATTTGTTATCTCACGCCTTTTTTATGCTTGTTTTACCTCAAACTTGAAACTAAACCTTGAAACTTTTCCGGCCATTTTAATCTTGTGCTGTTGTTATACAGTGCTATCATTTGTGCACGACTATAAACGTTACTAGCACGTGGTTTTGCTTAGACATGTTCTTGTGTCTGTCTCGTATATGACATGTAGTCTGACAGTGGCAGGTATAACAATCACCCACAGTACATGCTTATAGGTCTTGGCCGTAGTCACATTATCAGACTCAGGTGTGTGTGATTTGATTTATTGAAGTGAAACTTTTATGCGACTTCCAACAAGTTTAACGCTACCATGGAGGGGAAATATTTTCTAAAACTCACTAAGAGCTGACAGCATTACAAGATTTGTGAATACGTAGTTCTACTAGGTACGCAAGATGGCGTGCAAACAGTCATGCATTCGACTCTTCGGTGTGACCAGCCTTCGCTCAATTTCTATGAGTAGAATAACCTCGATAAACTTATGTAATAAAAATAAATAATACAATAAAATATTATTTAGAAGCTCAATAAAATAACGAGAGTGAATGCGTGGCACTCGAGCGCATGCGTGTAGTATTACGAAGTTTCACTTCTTCCACGCGGAGGGACTCCACGCACTTTTTTAATAATATTCCTATTAAATGAGGAGCTCGGGGCAAAATAATAACAGCCAGTTGGATCAAGTTTCAGGGTAAGCTCGGCTTGACCTTAAGCCGTTGGTCCCCGCTGTCATTTGTATACCTTTGACAGTCGTTACAGGAAGTCTGTAGCCCGAAAGTATGACAGCCAGTCTTACCAATGGGTATCATATTACCCAGTACCAACTGTGTTGTGGAGCTCAGATAGGCAGTCACTTCAGGTAGAATACTGGTATTCGGCTGCATCATGCAGAAGTCGACCCCGACAGTTGGGAAAAGCCTAAACAGATGATGATGAAGCAATTATTAAAAACTTGAATAAGTCTGCCTGTCTAGTTCCTAAAGGCCTAAGCCCCATAGATAGATGAACAGGTGACATGATGGACAGTTCGATGGATTCCATAACAATATAATTTATGGTGTTTACCATTCTATAGCACGCTGCATCTGAGTCATTGGTCACTACTAATGATTCAGTTGGTAGTGTTGGTACAATGTAAGGTCAAAGCTCCTTGTAGGTAGCGTAACATCAGCGGCGTATGTGACGCAGTGACCTATAGCAGTCAGATATCAAACCGAAGTGCCTTCAAGTATGGCGCGATATTGAGGAAGTTTATTTTTAATTTTAGCTGCTGACAAAAGTTATCTGTGAGTTTGACTTGGTGGAAAAACCAAAAAGTATATGCCAAGTAAGATTGAATTTATCAGACGTTTGAATTTCCTTACCTTTATTGATTGTTTTCAGGAGCTCGTGGCTAAATAATAACAGCCGCCCGGGTCGATGTTTAAGGTTAAGCCGTGCTTGCCGAGGCTGGTCCGTGGATGGGTAACCATAATTACATACCGAGTTTCCTCCGTGCCTCGGAAAGCACGTTAAGCCGTTGGTCAAATAAAACAATACAATTTGTCAAGTTTTGTTTTCACTATTTTTCAATCAAAATATTGAATATCATACTCATACATCAATAATGATTACAACCGATTTTCAAAGTTCCAAGATGCAGTATAGGTACTTAGCTAAGTAGATCATTTCTAACATCTGTGTAATGTGTTAACCTAACATATAATCTGATGCTATTAAAAGTCGCACTAGCTAAATCAACTAGTAATGTGTAATATTTAGGTAACGCCTAATCATTTCAAGGAATTTTAAACATTGCAGAATTACACTTCCTAGTTACGTCAGAACGTTACATACGCGAATATTTTTTGTGTAAACTTTGATTGTTATTTTTAAGAAAAACATTAAGTTGGTTTAATTTATTAAACTACAATTTCTTCTGAGTAGGTAAATATTTCTTTGACTTCGCATTTCAATGTTATGTTATCATGAAAGTAAATATGGCGGCGCCAGAAATAGTCATAACATTAACCGCCATCGGCCATTGTTATTATTTCGAATTTGGAGCATTGGCATCGTGTTACAAAATATCTCAAATGTCTTTCTTGCGTGTGCTGAGAACAAGCTGAGAAGTTTTAAAACTGGTGTTCCTAAATTACCCGGAATAATGCTGGCCATATCATTATTTTTTTATTGGGTGCGCAGAGCCGTATACCGTTTTGCAGGGATCTTTTGGAGCTGGAATAAAGTTTTTTGAAAAAGTTGTGTATTTAAAGACTTGCATTGAAAAAAAAAAAAACAACGGCTTCGATTTTAAACTGCTGCACAAATATAAGAACTCACAGAGTAAATCTAATTTTATGGCTAAGATGGAAGCGCCAGGCTAGCCCAGGAAATTGAAATTTTCGGCGCTTGAATATGCAAAACCAGACTAGGCCAATATCATCTTTCTCTTGCCCTTATCCCATTTTTATTGGGTAAACTAGGCCAATAAAACTATTAGGTGTTGAAGACAGAAAGAAATACTCCGTTTTAGTTAAGTATCAGTATGCCAAAAGAGTACTTAAGTGGAACAGTTATGGTCTAATCTTCCATCTTCCGGCCCTACTCTGCTTGCTGAATGTAAAACCTATTAGGACTTCTTAGTACTTACCTACTCAAGCTTCCCGTTTCGTACGTGTTCCTTCCTCTTTGCGTGGGCTTAAGCGGCAAGCATATCGATGCTTGTCATGAGTGCTTTTAAGTACAAAGTTGGACACCAGCACAGTGCCTACCTTTTGCGAACTTTTGAAGTTACCACATTGGGCCTAGTATTAGTTAGTTTACTGTTGTAATAATATACTGTTTAAACTGAATTATGTTTTATTTCTACAAGAGCAACCATAGTTGAACCCTTTACATCCTTCTAGTACACACATGTCACATATAGCCCCGCCGGCATTGTCATAGACAATCCTAAAGCACAAACCAAGACCATAGGTCATAGACTATCACAACATCTCCCCTTTTAGTATTATGAACATTTTGTTATTATTATATACTATGTACTTATTAAATAACCTATGTATTATACTTGTTGTGTTCACTAGGTACACTAGTTAAGGTTTAGAATAAAACCACCAAATTATCAGTAAGTAGATGAATGACTTTGGGGGAACGTGTTCTCGCTACCCGGGTTAATTGTTGACTGGTTGAGACGTTCCCTCAAAGCAAACGCTACGTTTATTAGAATACCACATCTCTTCCTTTTTATATGAAAATATTTATTTCAATTAAGCACATTTATTTTCCCATTCGCTAAGGTAGTTTGTATATCTGGAATACAATTGCTATACATTTATATGTTACCATTTAATACTATGCTAACACAGGTACACAATTTTTAAATTTAAACAATGACTGATAAATTCATTATGTTAATAGACATAATCCAGGTGCAAATATTGTAGGCATATACATTTCTTCTTTAATTTTACATAAAAATAGTTTTAAGTACTATAATTACAATATTTAGCACTTTGAAATTCGGTCATTAATTCGTTTACAGGACTAATATTTCCATTTAGAAATTAATTACATTTCAGGTAAGTACATTCAGTACCTGCAATATTTAGCATGAAAGTTACTTTATTACACTATAGTAAATTTTAATAAACGGTACGTAACTTTTATTTTACGTTTTGTGATCGATAACTTTCAATTGACAGTTTTCATTTTCATCACCCTTTTTGTACCTTCTATATATATATAGGTGTATGCTGTTCGTCATGAGTCAGTTCATCTTCATTCGAGTCAGTTCGTCTTGAAGAGTTTCGTAATACTTTATGTTTCAGCACGCTGCGGTGTAGATTAAGTTACGGAGGTATTTTATTTTGATTGTTTTCGTTCTCCACATGTAATTTTTTCTCCAATCCCAATTCTCAATGTGTAACTTTTCTTTTGATATCTGCGTTTATTAAATCTGTCTTACTTTTGAATGGTTGTATCAACTTCGAGATCTGATTAAAGTTATTATCTCCACTTCACCTCTGAACGGTCTTCCATAAAACAGCTCTGATGGCGATTTTTTTTTCTATTTTGTTGTAGTGTACTATTATACATTTTAAGTACTTTAACAAATCATCCTTTCAGGCTGATTTTCGCATTGATGAATTCTCAATTGATTATGAATATCGCTGTTGTGCTTCTATCATAAAGTACTTTAACAAATCATCCTTTCAGGCTGATTTTCGCATTGATGAATTCTCAATTGATTAAGAATATCGCTGTTGTGCTTCTATCATTAAGCACTTTAACAAATCATCTTTTCTGGCAGATTTTCACATTGATAAATTCTCTATTTGGATTAGAATATCCCTGTTGTGCCTCGCCATCTTAGCTCTTTGATGAATAAGTGCTTGTTTATTCCTTTTTCGATACAGAATGTCTCGAACTCTTGAGACTACAAATTGTCTGCCAAACTCAGATTTTATACTTCCAGGATTTTGGTTTATGATAAATTTGCTCAATACTTTTACCGTGTCCTGTATATGTAGAGAGAAAGAATAATTCAGTATTTCAATCTCTTTGTATCGACTGTAATAGTCGATAATCAAAAAAAATATCTCTACTTGGCAGTGAGTTTCTACCAGCTTCTGGAGAAAGTTCACACCTCTTAACTATTCTTGAGGATTTGGGCTTGAGACTAATTGCCCTGCCCATCTCTGGCACCAGGCCTTGTATATAGATAGCCTGCAATGTACAAATGGACAATGCTTGGGGCCTCTCAGACATGAGGAGATTCTCATACTTATTTTGTTCTCATTTGTAGAAGAGTTTATTTGTTCTTAACAGCCTTCAATGTCCACAACTCCACATGGACAATGCTTGGGGCCACTCAGACATGAGGAGATTCTAATACTACTTATTTTGTTCTCATTAGTAGAAGAGTTTGTTTATTCTTAATAAGACAGTTTCTTGAGTTTCATTTAACTTAATTTCATATTTAATTTTATGAATTTAATGTTGCTCAAGTTCATGTTTACATGAAACTGTCTTAATTTTTTTTTAATTATTTTCATTGAAGGGTCGTCGATTAATTTAAACTTAATCTTCGATACTGCATTAATTATTTAAAGGATAATATGGATCAGGCCCATTTTATTGTCCTTTGTATTTTTTTATGCTTGGTTTTGAAAGTCCTTTAGGTCACTCTCAAGGTTTAATTTTTTTGCGAGATTAACCTAGGTTACGCCTTATGATCTGTGAAAAGTTCATATTTACATACCCAAAGGAAATGATTGTTTTTTGACTTGTCAGTAATGTTTTTTTCAACGTCTATCAAACTCTTGTTTCCGAAAGAAATCATGATATTTGTTGTTATACTGAATTAGTACAGTCCTAGAACGTGTATCGGCATTTGCTTGGTTTCGATATTTTGTGGTATAGTAGGTACCCAAAAGTATGAATTTTATTCGGGAGGTATAAATCGTTGCTATCGCAACTATGTTCAGTACAAACTATGCTACTGCTCTCTCAGAGTACTACAATGTTCTTTATTGCCGTTTGAATAAGGTTGCTGTTCGGTTGCAGGAACTGACAAGTTTGTCAAATAACTACCAATTTCTTTATTCTGATTACATTATGGTTGTTGTTGGGTTGGTGTCAGATGTAAATTAATTGTGTGCTTGAACATTTCAATAAATATTACTGACCACTTGTTTGTTAGTGGTCAATTTTACATTTTTATTTTATTGTATCTGTTCACTTTTGTTGCACTTTGAATATGCACGGTGTGCTCGTGTAGGCAACTTAATCTTTTAGTTTTTTTTTTGTTATTATAACATTGTAAACATTACACAGCATTTTTTAACATAATGTCAAGTTTTACCACCGTACAGTCAGGTGAATGGTTTAATGCCTGATACCAAACAAAACAAAACGGTTTTAAAATTTGTTTTCGTGTGTTACATTTTCTCTTTGAACAGTGTTAATGCTTTTTATTTGGGATTATTCAATGACAACTATGTTGTCTAGATACAGGTGACAACTCGTTTGCATTGTGATAATATTTATTCCATGTAGGTATATAAAATCGTTACCATCAGATAAACCCAAGATTATGGTTTACTTCCAGGTTCAATGATGTCCAGTTCGTCTTATTTATTATTTTACTTTGATCCCCAAAGAATTGGAACTCACCTATAATAAAGCTGATAACTAGAGGAATTGTTGCATTAATGTTTTTTTTACTTTATTATCTTTGAACTTTGGTATTGATTTGAGAACAACTTTTACTTGAGTATTAAATCAAATGAACCATTTTTTTTTTGTATGTTTGGCTCCCATTAATGTTTTGTCTGGAGTCGCTCGTTAGTTGCAGACTATTGTTTTGCTTCGTGACCAATATTCATGACTTGAATTTTATCATTTAAAATCTACATTCAGAATCAATGAGCATTTTATGTAAACCTCATCAACCTGATTTAGACACTTTATGTTTTCTGTTTAGCCATTATTAATAACTACTCAAGTTATTTGAGGAGAGTTAAACAGTTTTTCTTTTATTGCCATTGTTTTGTTCTGGTTCTGTTTATGACATTATGTAATTTTTTATGCGATTTATATTATTCGCAGGGAGCCACTGACTATGATTTTATGATCTTTACTCCCATATCGGCACCAAAGAATAACATCTCTATAGTGAGATATTTAGTTTCATTTGTTGGTATTTTTTCGTTTGGTTAGGTAACTTGGTGTCAGAGTTTTTATGCCGCCCATGGACCTCTGACTTGGCTTTACATGCCAACGAGAAATTTATCTCAGGCATGTTTGGTTTACAACTTTATTAAGGCTGGCACTTGTTGCATTTGTACTGTCACTATTGTGGAACTTGCTTAACGGCCTTTTAAAGTTTTTAGGGAGACTTCTCCTGTTATAATTTCGATTCTTGTTGTGTCACCGAGAATTTAAATGTTTTTCTTAATTCAGTCGAGAGATATTGTTGTTCTAACAATTTTAAGGTTGTCTCGAGTAATTCATATAATTTTAATTACTTTCACCATAAAATTAGTGAGTGTAATAAAGTTGTATAATTAATGTTGAAGTTAATATAATCAAACTGCTTAACTTATTATTTCGGCTTTAACAAAAGAACCAAATGGGTTCACAAGTTTTTGTTATTGTATTGGTCGTATCCGGCAAATAATAAACAGTTCTGTGGGTGCTGATAACAGAGCACTTTAAATACTTCGACAAACTATAGCTTGCAAGTCTGACAAAGAGTCATTTATAAGACCCCGTTAAGTGTCAACTGAGCATTGCGGCCACTTGAAATTATACACGTCGGAGCTATGGATGTACGATGCTTTTATCGATACTTTGGATTATGCGAATCGTTCTCGTAATGAATGGCTTTGATAGATTCACAATATAACTGAATTGCATCGTATTTATTCCTTATTTTATTTTTGTTGACAGTACAAAATGCATTTGATATTTAGTCAAAATCATTAGCCTTAACAGATTTGTGTGGTAATAATTACCTCCATTACTTCGAAATTATCGAAGGAGTACTTTGTTATAATTTTATTTACGAGAACATGGTCTCGTAGGCACATTGATTTTATCGAAAGTTTCTTTCGATACATTAGGTTTTCTTAGAAATTATCGAAGGCAAACTTGGTTATAATTATATTTGCGAGAACTTGATCTCTTTCTTCGCAATTATTGAAGGGGAACTTGGTTATAATTATATTAACGAGAAATTGATCTCGTCAGTTAATTATTTTTTCGATAATGTTGTTTGCAAACGGATTTGGTCAACAATACATAAGAACTAAGCCATTTTATTAATGTCGTACATACAGAGTCGTATCAAAATGTAACTTCATTCCGATATTCAGTTCTGTTTACGAGTTTTAGTGACGTAATTACTCAGTTCATCGATATATGCTGCACTTCTCTTATCTTATTACTGACCCAGATCGTGCATAGGATAATCGAGTAACAAAATAGCTAATAACAATTATTAATCAAAATATACAACTAATCCGTACTTAGGACTTAAACATTAGTAGCGAAATTTTAGAGTACCTATAAAAGTACAGTTTTGTCTAATCATGCGGTGATTACAATCGTGAAATGATGATTTTTATCACTCTATTTCACTTAGATCACCCAATTTTGTTCGTCACTCAATTTCATTAGATCACTTGGATTACAGGCGTGATGTTATGATAAGGCTTGTTACCAACTTTACTGAGATCACCGTCACATTTTTTTTTTATTACACTTTTTTTTTTTCTAATTCATTGTTATTTTTGTTGTTGACCAATTTCCGTAAGCAAGTACATAATTTCACTTACTGCGCTTTTACTCGTCGCCAATGTTGTGTTCACTAGGTACACTAGTTAAGGTTTAGAATAAAACCACCAAATTATCAGTAAGTAGATGAATGACTTTGGGGGAACGTGTTCTCGCTACCCGGGTTAATTGTTGACTGGTTGAGACGTTCCCTCAAAGCAAACGCTACGTTTATTAGAATACCACAATACTGTAATCAAAACTTAACATTATACATACTTAGCACTAAGTTGCACATAGTTACTACACATAAACATCTCTAAAGTATTTTTCTAATAATCATCTATTTATTAATCTAATCACATAAGTCACTTAGTTCTTCACAAGTAATTCTGGAACAGCTTTCCTTACTTTCTAAACATACATTAGCCACATACTTACTTACAAAACTAATATTTTTATTAATTAGGTGCTTACATCTAATGAATCATATGAATCAGAGTGGACATAGTCATCTAAATACCTAGGTGGCCTTGTCTGTCTTTTTGGTCTGGGATCTTCTGAATTACTTCTTTCCAAAATATCTGTTCTACTTGAATTAGTCTGACTAAACTCTAAATCTCCAGAATCTGTAACTTGATCTTCTGGACCCAAAAGACTGGCAGGGGCCTGAACATAATTCTCTACATCATATAACTTTTCATTTGATATATATTTGTCCACCGTTGGTGAAATTTGGGTAGGTGCTAATTTAAGGTGCCATCTGTTTCTCCTAAACTGCCCCCTCTCAGTGTTTATTAGATATGAGCTAGGTACTTCAAACTTTTTTATTACAGTGCCATATAGTTTCAGATCAGTGACCCATACTGTATCGTTTATCTTCAGTTCTTGTAAGTTTACCGCCCTATGTCTCTTATTATAATAATCCATGCCCTTGTCTTTCCTCTCAATTTGCTTCTGTTTCAATTCTTCCCCTATGACAACAGGATTGTTAAGTTTACTAGATATGATTGGTAGGTTATCTCTAAGTTTTCGGTTGAACATCAACTCAGCCGGACTGTAACCAATATCTAATGGTGTGTTTCTATAAACTAATAATGCTAAATATATATCCTGATTTTTTGTGAGTAGAGATTTAGCAATCTTTACTCCAGATTCTGCCTGGCCATTACTTTGTGAGTAGTATGGGCTACTAGTTATAGACTTGAAACCATACTCCCTAGCAAAATTGTTAAATTTATTCTTAAATTGACTTCCACAGTCTGAGCGTACCACCTCTGGAATTCCATATCTAGAAAACATTTCTTTACATTTTATTATTATACTATCTTCTGTCATATCATTTAATTTAAATATTTCTATAAATCTTGAATAGTAATCAATTCCCACTAAATACCAATAATTTTCAAATTTAAAAAGATCTATTCCTACTTTTTGCCACGGTCTGTCTGGTGGTGGATCTAATACCATTTTCTCTTTAAGATTTGGTGTATTTTCTATACATTTAGGACATGATTTGACAATTCCTTCAATTTCTTTTGATAATCCAAACCACCACACAGATTGCCTTGCACGCTCCCTGCATTTAGTGATTCCTAAATGACCCTCATGAATTTTTATTAATATTTCTTTCTGCATGCTACTTGGAATGACTATCCTAGAGTTCAGCAATAAAATATCATTTTCTATTGAGAAATTATTTCTGTACTGGTAATACTGTTTAAGAATACCTAACTGATGTTGTCCAGGCCACCCTTGAACCATAAATTGCTTTATTTGTGTACATATATTACACTTTTCCTGCTCAAACTTGATTTTAAGTAGTACCTGATCAGGTACTGTTTCACTTACAAACATCTTAATGTCAAACTGAACCTCCTTTGAATTTAAAGCATCATACATCACTGACAGAGGCTGTCTAGACAATGCATCAGCTACAACCAATTCTTTCCCAGGAATAAAGTTAACTTCATAATCAAATCGGGTTAATTTCAATCTGAGTCTTAACAGGCGTGGACTTAGGGCATCAAATTGTTTAGTATGTAATATTTGTAAAAGTGGCTTATGGTCAGTCTCAAGAACAACATGAATTCCTACTATGTAATCTCTAAATTTATCTGCTGCCCACGCCAAGGCTAAACATTCCTTCTCTATTTGGGCATAATGTTTTTCTGCTTCTGTTAGAGTTCTACTGGCATACATGACTACTGCTCTTTGGCCTTTTTGATCCTCTTGCATTAAAACTGCCCCTAGTCCAAAAGAGCTACTATCTGCTGAAACAATAATCTTTAAATTTGGATCATAATGTGCTAATGTGGGTGCTACCTGTAGCTTTTCTTTAATAATATTAAATGCTTGTTGTTGAGAATGCCCCCAAACATACAAGTGATTATCTTTTAGAAGTTCATGTAATGGTGCTAATGTGTGCGATTTGTTAGGAATATATCTGCCTACAAAATTAACCATGCCTAAAAACTGAAGCAATTCTTTTTTATTTGAAGGTGTTTTAAACTCCTGAATTGCTTTGATTCTCACAGGGTCAATTTTAACACCTTCTCTGTTTACTATATGCCCTAAATAACTAACTTCTGTTACCCCAAAAATACTTTTTGTTTTATTAATAGTTATTCCCTCACTGTGCAACCTATTTAAGACTTCTCTAAGCATTTTATCATGCATTTTTTTGTTAGATTCAAAAATTAGAATATCATCCATATGTATGGCTACATTTAGGTCTTTAAGTAAATTTGAAAACTTCATACTGAAATATTCAGGAGCACAATTAAGTCCAAACGGTAAGCGGTTATAAATATACCTACCAAAGGGTGTAATTATGGTTGTCAGCTTTTTAGAAGCTTCATCAAGACGGATCTGATGAAAGCCTGAAGTGGCATCAATTTTTGAGAAATACTTAGCGCCTTTTAACCTTGCTAATGTCTTTTCTACCTTTGGAATGGGATAAACTGGTCGCAAAATATTTTTATTAACTTGAGTATAGTCTCCACAAATTCTCACTTTGCCATTTTTAAATACCACTACTATTGGAGACACAAAATCAGTAGGTTCCTCAATAGGACTAATTATGCCTAATCTTTGCAATTTATCTAATTCCTCTTTGACTTTAGGTAATAACGGGATAGATACACTTCGAGGTGTAGCCTGTACAAATGGTTTAGGATTGCTTACTAATGTTATTTTAAATTCATCTCTAAAAACACCTAACTCATTAAAAATGTTGGGAAACTCTTTCTCTACTTCAACTTCTGCACTAGAATCTGGGTTGCTGATCTGATCTGAACCTGACATTGCACAGATACTAATAATTTTCATACTTTCAATTGAAGGTCGGCCCAAGATGGCAGTGCTTAGATCTTTAATTACATATACTTTACCTTCATAAATTCTCTCTTTATATTTTAACTTTAGCTGTACTGTACCAATAACATGTAATTTAGTCCCATCTGGCCCTTTTACCCTGTCACCAGTTTTCACCAACGGCAGCCTTCCTTCTACGGCAACATATTCCGGTATAGCACTTATGTCTGCACCTGTATCAATTAAAAAATTCAAGTTTTTTATAAATTTGTCCTCTTTAAAAATGCTTACTTTTACATTGTATTGGTTACTGTTGTAAAACATATACTCCTTATGTTCATGCAACTCTTCAACCATGTTTTTTATCGTTTTAGAACGACAAAGTTTAGCGAAGTGTCCTTGTCTTTTACAGTTATGACATGTCACTTTGGATGCTGGACATTTATCCCTTTGATGCCGTTCTAATCCACAGAACCAACAGTTTCCTTTCACTGGTCTTCTTTTTTCCAATTTGAAGATCTCCTCCTCTCCTCTCATCTTCTTTGTTTCCTCCTGCTGCATCTCAGCTTGTCGGCCCATTAGGACAGCTTCGTCAAGCGTTAGATCTCTTTTCAGGAGCATCCTGTCGCTAGTTCCTTTATTCCGTACGCCTATTACAATTCTGTCCCTAATGAGCTCTTCTTTTAGAGTTCCATAAAAACAGCTCTCCGCAATCTTGTGCAAATCCGTTACAAAGTCATCAAACTTTTCCCCGTTATTTTGAATTCTAGTATTAAATCTGTATCTTTCATATATAACATTTCTTTTTGGTAAAAAGAAATCGTCAAATTTTTCGATTAATTCAGTAAAAGTGTTTAGTTTCAAGACAAACTGAATTTTTATGCAGTACATGAGACAATTTATTTTGTCTTGTTCTGCATTATTGTTGGCTCCCGCGAGACTTAGATATCTTAGAAATCGGGCTTTATACTTAGCCCATTCTTCTGGCACAAAACTGAAATTTGCCGGTGGCGGCACCGCCATTTTGCTATCTTTGTTTTCTTCCATTTTCGTACTTAACTGAATCGTATTCTACTGATTGCACGTATACTTGTTCACTGAATTTTTTTTTTTTTTTTTTTTTTTTTTTTTTAAACTGAATTATGTTTTATTTCTACAAGAGCAACCATAGTTGAACCCTTTACATCCTTCTAGTACACACATGTCACATATAGCCCCGCCGGCATTGTCATAGACAATCCTAAAGCACAAACCAAGACCATAGGTCATAGACTATCACAACATTTACCTCTAAAAGCAGCTTATTATCAACGAGAACAAGGATCATTTTCATGCAAAATCAGAGATGATAAAAACTACGAAAGTACCCGCGTCAAAATCAACACTACAGTTAAAGTTACCTATTTTTTAAGAGCCAAACCAAATCCATTTTTGGATTAGTTCGAACTGTATTGCCATGACAACAGTTGAAAACACGCACCAAATCGTATTCCTACAATTCCATTCGCGGATCTTCGAATAAGGTACCTCCTCTGGCTACCTATCATTGTCAAACCCATAGTTGCATCTTGCTTCAATCAATGCTAAAGATGTCATATCTCTCTTTAATCAATGTTAAAGATGTATATAAGTAATAGTTTTCCGGTACTTCAAATTTTACAGATGAAAATAGGCGTTTATATGTCAATTTATAAACAAACAGGGCGGAATGTAGGCGTGGTTAGTCCAACTTAAGTTCGGGTCATGACTAAGAATACGAGTGTATGTCTGTATGGATCATTGAATCATTCAAACATCGAACTCTGGCCCACATCGTCTGCCTCTTGGAACACTTTCACACGTTTAGATTGTGTTTCCATCGTAATTTCCTCACGTTTTGTTATTAAAACGCTTGATCCGATTCGACAGAATACCAAACACGAAATATGTGACGGCGCGGCGACATAATGCCTGAAAACATTCTTTACTGCAGGATATCTCTGCGCAGTGGTTGCTAAGCAAACATAAAGAAAAATACAACGAACGCTTAATCTTTCGCTGTGTGATGCCGCAATATTTAAGGGTCTTTACCAACTGATAAAGAATATTTATATAGCAAGATGTTAATGAACAAAGGGATAGATTAAGTAGGCACAAGTACCTAATCATTTCGAAGAAAAGAACAAGTAACATTCATTCAACTCAAATATTACACTATACCAAAAATTTAAATCCTTAGATTCCGCGTTCCGACAGGGTTCGGTCGGAAGGTTCGATATTCGAAGATTCACAGATCGAAGTCTTAAGTGAAATTACTGTGATAATATAATTATTAATTTATTTGTAGTCTGTAAATAATGTACACTGTGAATTGAATAGATTTGTCTGTTCACTCATACTGAAAAACATATTTATCGTTAGTATGCTGAATGTAAGTACGAAGTCACTTTATTCAATTTATGCACTCGCGCGACCCAATTATGGTGAGAACTCATCTGTCGATTTAAGTCCTTGCACCATAAGCGTTATTCTGCGAACAATGTCACCTTGTGTCATGACGGATTCTTTTGACTTACGCTGACAAACTAACCGTTCTTCCCTATCTAGCAGGATGTTTATCCAACGGTTACAGGGAATCTTTGAATAAATAAATATACACCGGATCAAGTCACATGGGAACTTGGACACGGATTTCACTGATAGAATTTGTTTTGATATAGTGTCAGTACTGTCAAAGCGGAATCAGTGAGGACAATAATTGCGGACAACAGATACTGGCAGATAATGTACCTACTAATGATGACTGAAGCATCGGTCCCAGTCCGCATTTTTTTGGTACTGGTGGGACAGTGCGGAAAACAAAAGAAACGATGGATGGACTGTGTGAAGGATATGATATGGCTAGAAAGGTCAAAGGAGGTATCTCATGAGATGACGAGTAATTGAGAAGTATGGAATAAGCAGACATGCTGCCCCGACCCCAAATAAATTGGGATAAGGGCCGCAGAGTGGTGATGATGGTTGGACAGTGGACCCAACTTTTAGGTGTGTTTAAAAAAAAACTAGTGCGTGGAGCCGTGGACTCCCTCCGCGCAGAAGAAGTGAAACTTCGTAATACTACAATGTTCAAGTGCCACGCATTCACTCTCGTTATTTTATTAAGCTTCTAAATAATATTTTGTTTATCATTACATAAGTTTATCGAGGTTATTCTACTCATGGAAATTGAACGAAGGCTGGTCACACCGAAGAGTCGAATGCATGACTGTTTGCACGCCATCTGCGTACCTAGTAGAGCTACGTAGCCACAAATCTTGTAATACTACCATCTCTTAGTGAGTTTTAGAAAATATTCCCCCTCCATGGTAGCGGTTAACTTGTTGGAAGTCGCATAAGAAGTTTCACTTCAATAATCGAATTGAATGAAACCATGCAAGACTTAGGTACATCTTTGTTTGAGAATACAAATATTCGTTCTTCAGAACAATGCTGTGTAAAATTCTTAAAATTACACAATGACAAGATCCAGTCACGAGCTCATGACGCGCTGTCAACTCGACGACACACCAAGCTATTAAGCTATTTAATTTCCAGTTTAAGGTAGAAGATTTTCGCTGCTATAAAACCTATGTATTTACAGAATAGGGGTAAAGACTGGGTAAAGAAAACGAAATACTATTTTGTCCGTCAGACAGGTAATACAAAAAAATTAGACACGTACTTTTTGTTTTATCAGAATATAAAAAAAAATAACTTAGTCAAAACTCATTAAAGTTGGAGAGAGAGGGCTCACTACGTCACAAGTAGGTATAAAAATTACCTACACGCGACGTCATGCGCCATTTCAACTCAATATATCTCCGTAATTTTATGAGCACGTGAAAAAAGAAAAAGTACGTGTCCAATACTTTTCAATAATCTACCCGACTGACAAAGAAAAAAAAAATAGTGATCATCCCCTATTGTAGACTCTTTCATGAAATAGTAGAAACCAGGATTATAATGGTCAGATAGCAGTCGCTCTATCTAAAATTATGATATTCAGCCACATCTGATTAAACTGGAAGCCGACCCCAACATAGGAAAAAGGCTAGACTAAAAAATTAGACAATAGTATTTTATTTTAATTATCCACCATACCAGTCACCACATGCACACTACAATGGTATGTTTTTTCTTCATTTTATTCTGCGTTTGTGATGTTCCTTTGTTAATAATTGTTAGATAGCGTACGGTGATGATAATAAATGATAATAAAATGTTGACGCATTAATTGCTGTGGTTATTGTGCTATCTTCAACAGATTTAATTATTACATAATTATAAAGTTATAAGGCTGGTCAAAATAGACTTTTAACTAACAAAAAACGGGTTGCACTCCGGGAGTGTGCAGAAGTGAAAACCTGAATATTAACGTTGTGCATTTTTGATATTTTGAAATGGTTAGGGAATAATTTTGCACGAATTGCTTTAATGATCAGTATAAAAGTACCATCATTTATGTGGTTAAATACAATATTCATATATTCCGCTATCGTACACAAACATGACAATTATATTACATTAAACTATTACAATCCGTCTTACAAATTTTACTCCTTTGGAAAAACCGCAGATTTTGTTTGTGCATAAGATAATTATCCAGTTTTGGAAACCCAAACTCAATGACAGATGTCATAAAGTTCAAATTCCTTCGTAACCTAATATCAATCCGTCTTATGAATTTTCGATCAGGACACGCGAGTTTACCCATCACAAATGTGCACAACGCCCGCGCCGCTAAAGAAGTATTCACTCAAACTGTTTTCGATAAAAATCTTATAAAACGAAAAAATTTAACTTTGACCTCAAATAACTTTTTTAGCACACATGGGATCGATATTCGATAGGGACTTTTGACACTTTATTTCTACTGGTGTACCTAAGGTCTCTACCAAAATTCAGCATGATCCGAGTTTTTGTTAACAACAGTAACAACAGTAGCTCGGTCAAAATAGACTTTCTAATGTCTATTTTGACCGAACTACTTATATTAGGTACCTACGAAGAAGTGTTTATCATGCAGCCTGGTGTTATCTATCTGGCAATCCCGACTCGTTTGTTTATTTAGGTGTTATAATTATAACCAGATTCAAAAACAGCTGACTCATCTGGAAAGCTTGAAAATCTGGGAACACCGGAGCATGGTCTACTAGGACCGTTTTTATGAATTGAGGGCCCTAGATCTAGAAGGACATGTTAAACTGACCTTATTTGTGAGGTTCTTTAGAAAGGTCAGGCAATAGTGCGAGTACTAGGCACTGGCGTGCGTGTATAAATATGAGCGTAGACAAGGCGAAAGGAGTATTTAAGGATCTTAGGATCAGTGGTGGCGTTCTTCTTTGGAGTTTCTGCCTAGCCCAATGAGAAATAGGCGTGAGTATATGTTTACAAGGATAATGTTATATCGATGCATAAACGATGACCATGTATTCAGTACCTACATGATTTGAACCCCACCCGAATAGAAATTTTTCATCGGAAATTTAAAAAAAAAGCTGTTTCAAACATTTTGACGGTGTAGTGTAGAAAATGTAGATTCGGGACCGTGGAAATGAAATCCTTCAGTTTTCTTCTTAAAATTCATTAAAATCAAGTTCCGTCTTTTCAAGAACAACTGCCGTCGTCAATACTCCTGTCAATTGTCATTTGTTCTCTTCTCCTTCCCTTTCACACAATCTTTCTCTCACTCTCACTGCAACGTTTCATTCCACACACTTTTATACATTCCGTTTTAAATCCTCTCCTCTACACACGGTCAAAATGTTTGGAGCAGCTTTATCTGTCTCTTGTAGTACGTTCCCGCTTGAATCGCGGCGTGTAATTGAACACCACCCACGAGTGTAGCAAGTGAGCTAATGACGAGAATTGAAGACCCCTCCCTGGATATCCACATGATCTGATTCTGTTATATTCTCATGTGGATTGAATTAAATTTTCAAATAAACGACACTTATACGATAACTTTTATGAAATTTAAAACACAAGCTGTATGTGCGATAGGATTTTCCATCGGTTACTATTATGGAACTTTGGGTGATGCTTTTCTAAAAAGGATGCGAGCTTGTATGTTTTTGGAAGATATTTAATTAAAATTCCGTCATGTCACTTAATCTGACAAATACCCCACATACAATATCTTCGTCAAGTTTTGCCTGTCGATTTTGTTCAGGCCTCGAGCGATTAAATGAACATGTTAGGTAATTAACATTGCGGAAAATAATTTTGTTAATTTTATTTTATCTGAAACTTCCAAAATATAGTTTTGGCGTTCTCTCATCACGCCCTACCTTCACGGTAATCAAGCTTTCAAGCTAAATATGCTTGTTGAAAATCTTCTGGGCTCCCCTTACCATAAATGGATAATAGATCATCACTCTCCTGCACTAATCCCAATTAATCTGGGATCGGCGCAGCATGTCTTCTTCCATACTTGTATATACAACCTGTTTTTTTTTTTATATCCCATAACTCTAGGATATGATTGAGACCATATCAAAGAATCAAATATGAATTATGTTTCAAACATACTTCTTCTTCTTTTTTTGTTTGTTCGCATTTTCTTAGCTTTAAATATGAATAATTGGTTTGAATAAAAAGAATTACTACTAATTACGTATTTTATCAATGAAACTACTACTATTTTACTACACTACTGCGAAGTTTGGCAACCTCGCAAAAGTAAAGATTCGTTATACTGGTGACAATTTTTGACCTAAGTAAATTATGATTTATGATATCTCCGAAACTATGCATTTTTGGACCACCTATTCTAGGAGTTTTAGATTATTTTTACCCACAGAATATAACCCTAGAGTTATGGGATATAAAAAAAAAACAGGTTGTATATTTGTACTCGTCATCTCATCAGACACCTCATTTCTTGCCATACTCGTATCATCTATGACACAGTCCATCCATCGTTTCTTTGGTCTTCTACTCCTAAGTAGTGTTCCCCATCCACATTCATACTCAAAACATTCCTTACGACATTTTCCTCATACCATAAATAGATGTGATGAGTCTTTGACTTTATTACGTTTTTGGAATTGCCGGATTATTTTGGCTAATGATGGGGCAAGTGAGGTCGACGTCGACTCGAAATAGTCGGGCATTCCCCATACAACAATTGCCATAGTTAAAATTCTTTGGGTACAATTGAGTTGAAATCTACATCATAAATTCATGCATGACACATGGTAAATTCTTTACATATGATAAAATCTTCTGAATTATATTCGAATGTATTTAAAAAAGCATAGATTAATAACCTAGACTTTTGTTGTTGCATTTTAATGGCAATAGCGGTCATTGACTGACCTGTAAATGACTTAATTGAAATACTTGTTAATGCTTCGCCGTAGACTTTGACATGTATTTGAACGATTTGATACATTTGCACTGATGACGTTAGTCAGGGTTTCCTGGGATTAAAATGACGACATCAGTTCAACTTGAGTTCGAATATTCCAATGCTGAGTCATGTAATCATTTCATTGCCATTGGGGGCTTTCCAAATTGATTTTCATACAACACTCTACAAATTAACAACTAATTATTAACATAACGTTTATTTAACTATACAACGTCTATTCATTATCATTTGAAGATAACTAAAGCATCATCATCTGCTTAGCCTTTACCCAACTCTGTTGGGGTCGGCTTCCAGTCTAACAGGATGCAGCTGAATACCAGCATTTTACATGGAGCGACTGCCTATCTGATCACCACAAACGTTAGTACTGGGTTATACGATACCCCTTCGTAAGACTTTCGAGCCACTGACTACTTTTAACGACTATCAATAAGAATCAAAATCTACTCAAACTCGTTATGTAATTAGTGGTCAGTGTGGTCACCCATCCACGGACCTGAATTGACGTAGCATGACAATTTTGATATGCAGTTAACTTGCCTACCTTTCACTCCATCAGCTACTAGAATCAATTTCCCAAGTTCTATGCTTACTCCTATGGGGCAGCTTACCCCACTAATGAAGATAGCGCGGTAATAGCATACCCGGCGTCCATTAGTGCACTTATTGTGTTATTCAAGCCGTGGGTGGTGACAGCAGCTGAACTCAGCTCAGTTATTATAAACATAACATAGGTATATGCAGAAGTTTTACTTGGTTCAATACAGGCGGACGCACGTACGCGCGATTTTCGGTCGCAAAGTCACTGCATTAGAGTTTTCCAGAGTTCTGCTCGTCATGCATCTCCTTAAGTCGTCCTGTCGCTTCCTTAAGGAGACAGAAATTCAAATTTTCTTAAGTTTTTTGCAATTTGCCAGTCAGCCTCAGGCTGTATGTTAAACAAAATTTGAATTGCGAACGTAATACGCATGAGTTTACGGAATTACTATAATTCAAACCATGAATACAACCCTCTTGAATTAATTTAATCTCATGTAATGACTATTTGATGATGCCATTTAATTGGGTTAAAATTATCTTAAAGGGTTGTATTGGTGATTTTAATTATTATAACTCAGTAAAGCCATATTTTTTACGAATCATATTTTAAGCAAAATACCAACTGACAATGACCTAAAAATTTTAATTTCGCGGTCTTCCCTAAGGCTGCAATTTTGAGCAAAGATGTGGCGATACAATGTATCTCTACGAATGAGGGTATATGAGTGCCCTGTATTTCCTTACACCTTTTTTACCTTCACAGTGTGTACAGAAAAAGGGACACTAAGTTGTCTTCTTTTAGGAGGCTTCAGGTAATACAAGGCACTGACTTTACTAAGCAACTACACGGATTTACACAACTGTAGGCTCGCCCCCTTATAGGATTAGGTACCTTACGGCATTTCATACAAACTTTCAAGTACTTATTTTCCGAAATAACTGAACTGATTTTAATTAAACTTAATACGCATAAGCAGGATACATAGGTCTAAAGAGTTACTAAAAACATTTTCATATTTTTCGAAAATGTTTTTAGTAACCTTTTAGACATATTTATGCTGCTTGTGAGTGTGAAGTTTCATTAAAATTGGTTCAGTCATTTCGGAAAAAAAGGTCTTGAAAGTTTGTATGAAATGTCGAGAGGCTTTTAAGGATAACTGGCGAGATTTGTGTGTGCCATGATGGGTCACTCTGTATCGGTACATCACTCAAGTATACCTAGGGAACTCGGGAAGACGTGTTCGAGGAAAACGAGCGTCAATTCACGGCACCACATGTGACTGTTCCTGAATTACCCTAGACTAATTTTAGTTTTTCCTAAATCATATTAATATATAGGTCATTTTTCCCTATTTGGTAGTTGAATAGACTTTCTGGATCTCAACCGCATTATGTTCTACGACGTTACATAGTGATTTAATTTGATACGTCTAGAACTTGGCGCCTGTCTGCCCTCGATAGGTTTATACAGATTAAAGGGACAGTTACGATGTATGAGAGATACATATATGTTTAGAATACTCTCTATCTCTTTAATGAAGGTTTATGAGGATATCACAGGATGGAGGTAACCCAGTAACTGGGTTGGGGAGGTCATGCAGTCGCTCCATGTAAAATGGTAGTATGCACCTGAGCACGGTTAGACTGGAAGTCGATTAAACGTCCCCAACTCCCCAGCAAAGTTGGGAAAAGGCTAGGCAGACGATGATATTGGTTACACCTTTCGCGTAAGTTTCATAGAAAATTAACGATTCTGAAAAAATACTTGACTCTGAAACTTTTTACCATTTTTATTTTGTCCGGTCTCACACCGTGAGAGAAAGATGAAATTATTATGATACGATAATCTTCAACAGGTCATACTATACTGCCTCAGATGTCAACAAACAGTGGGTTCTGTGGGAAACTCAAATCACGCATAATTTTCTGCCTAGACAGTCTAATTGAGAGGAAGATAAGAGTTTTAAATGACACTTAGCTTTAAGAGGGTTTAGACCTTACGGCATTTAATACTAAATAGGAAAATTCAAGTTCTTATTTTCCGAAATGACTGAACCGATTTTAATAAAATTTAATACGCATAAGCAGGATACGTAGGTCTAAAAAGTTACTAAAAACATTTATATATGTCGTATGACGGTGATTTTATTTCGTTAGACACGGTCTTCATGTGGGCGGAACATGGGTTTCGTGCTATGAAAACACACACTACACTGCTTTTAGCGAACTTTACAAATTACTTGAAATTATAATCCAACACAATAACATTAGGCACCATCAATGGGTGTACAGTTCCGGGACGTCTTGACTCCGCCGCGATCAGACACTCCACTGTCCTCCTTGCAGCAAACTCGAAACATCACGACTCTGTAGAAGCGCGCTTAGGTGTGGGTAGACTGGTAAGTAGGTCGCCTTTGGCGCGCTTTCCCGATTCAATTTCTGTCCGTAACATGTATAAAATACATACTATAAATACGTCCGTTTACATCTTGTAGATGGCAATCCGGCGCAGTGCGAATTTTACGAGCTTGAAGCAGGTCAATCACCTTAAAAAACACTATGCAAATAATAAATGTCAGATTAAAAAAGTCTTTTGAAAGTAGGTATGTTAATTTCATCTAGCTCCAATTAATTCGAGTTTGATCGTCTGATATTTTGGATGCTGAACTTGTTTAAATGCTGTGATTTGGTTGCCAAACTGGATTTTCTACTTTTACACTGTAAACATAGACTTTTATTGCTTTTAAATTGAATAAAAGAGAGCATTGGGCATCTTTTGAATCAAATTATTTCCTCACCGTCTGCTCTTTTTTCAGACTTAAGTGGCGGCTTCATTCTTGTCAGATACAGCTATTTTTTACTTCCTGCCTCTTGATCAGACTGTCAAAGATTGTATTGCCATACGGAATTTTAACCCACTGTCCGGAATGCGGGGTAGAGATCGGAAACGTCCGGAATACGTACATATTTAACAAAGTCTAACAATACAAATATTTTTTAACAAAATTAAAAAAGTGTCTCTACAGTTGCCTCTGCAACTTAAATTATAAATGTGTTTTGCGACAAATCATTCCTTACATTTATTATATTTTTGATTGATCTGGGAACCCTGGGTAAAGATCTAACAACGATGAATGTCCTAAAGAATTCCAAAAGTGTGTTTCTCTCTTGTTTAGCTCCTGTCAGTTGCATGGCGTTTTCTACAAATAGCTTAACAAATTGAACGAAGTTTACTTACTAGTGATAAAAAAACTATCTCCGCTGGGAGAATACAGTTCTAATGGCGTAAATTGTATTTTCCTCTGCGTCTATTTATTTTCATATTCTTAGATTTTTCTATAATCAACTTATAAATACGTTCTTAGCACACTTTCATAAATTCTTCACGATGTCAAAAAACAGCGACTCTCAAGCTTTGGTCAGGGTTAAATTTGATTATCCCTAATTTTTTTTTTCTATTCCAACATCCCATTCAAACATGGAACTTATATAATTTTCTTTTGTTACAGAGCACAGGCATATTCTGCACATTCTTCCTGGCACAAGCCATCAAAGAGAAACGAAGAGCATCCATCAGGAACTCGACGACCATCAGAGAGTCGACGTTTGCGAATCCTGATGATTCGTTGTTAGCCGCGCCCACTGCCCCGGCGACTACCTTGCCTAAGTATTAGTAGAATAAGCCAAGAAAATTTATGTAGATACATGCATGACATACATAAAATCAAGCCTTTTTCCATGGGAGTAGGCTGAGACTACAGAAAGCCACCTGCTAGGATCCTTTGACATTTATACTCCTTTTGCTCCATTGCTGACATACAATACATGGCATGTGCACAATTATTACGATGAAGAAGAAAATTTAAAACCTTGCTTGTTTCTGATTGGCTAAAACAATGCATCTCCCGATTCTTTAGCAAACGTGGAACGTTACGTGGTGTTAGAACTTTAACGACGATTTATATCAATTTCTCTGTGGAACGCGATTCCCCAGGAAATCAGGATGGCTACGAATCGCCTATCTTTTAAAATTAAAGTACGCGAGTATATTCGGAAAAAGCTAGCAGTATCGTCACAACGTTAATATTTTCCCCATAGTTTTTCCTGTTATATTAGTATTTATATTTTGATATATATTTTTATAGTATTTTATGTATCCTTTGTAGTTTGGTTTAGTATTCAATGTATAATATTTTATAGATATACACCTACCACTGTTTGTCTCTGCATCACCCAAAGGTTGACTGGTAGAAAATGCCTATGGCATTAAGTCCGCCTCTGTACTATGTGCTTGAAGTGTTGAATAAATAAATAAATAAATATATCCAGTAATTTAGGTTTTACTTATGTATATTAAAAGTCAGTTAAAAAACTACGTTTGAGTAACAAATAAATGCAATCCTAAATACCTATTTTTTGGTTTATAATTTATTATAATATAGATGTATTTATTCACAGCGGCAACTAATACTTTTAAATTTTAGTTATAACTTTGTATAGGTAGTGTGCAGAAGAGTTTATTAGAATAAGTGTAAACATACTAAGTTTATTGTTCTTGCCACAAATTATTCATTAAACTTATCATTTTTTTATAACAATAACTTTTTAGTTAAAAATAAAACAGTAAACCCCAGTACTCTACTATCTTCCAATAAATCAATTGATATAATTAACGACCGGACCACAATGTGGTCTGCTAGCAGTGCTAGCACATTATTAGTTTGTGTTTTCCACTATTGATTACACTTATTAATTTATTTGATAAAATAGCTGCAGCTATACATAACAAAAATATAAATTACAGCTTCATATTTATAAATCATTATGCTAAATAAATAGTAAACAAACGTAAATCCTACGCGTAAATTAGAGTCTTACAAAAAGATGGCGGAACCAATATATAACAATGTTTATAATTTTGTACGAGTTTTCGACTACGCTTAGTTTGAATACAATGAACACTTATATTGAGTACAAATTAGGTCTGTTTTGCTATTAAGGGGTCAATTAACCTTGGCTATACAGCCTTTCCATTTCAGACGGGCTTTGACGTGAGGTTTTTATCAGTCTTTCGAAACGACGATAATACCAATAGTCACTATGCCAAGCATCGTCTACATTCCCTTAGTCTTTTCTTAACTATGCTAGGGTCAATTCAATCTAAACGAATGCAGCTGACTACAAGAATTTTACTAAGAGCAACTGCCTATCTGATCTCCTCAACCCAGTTACTTTGGGTAATACGTTACTCTTGGCAAGACTGGTTGACTATACCAGGCATATGACTTGTAAATAATATCTACCTAAAAGACTTTTAACCAATGGGGTATTTGCTATCGAATCTAATGAATAAAAAAATAATTTCGTATTTTTTTTTCTTTTTCCAAGATGAAACTGACGACAAGGTTGAGAGCCTCTGACTAATAGACAACAGGCTCCATGCAAAATCCGTCCAGTGTTGTTACCAAAATATTGTTATTTGTTTTTTAATCCTCAACGCCTTTTCTCTCTCGTCTTTACAAGTTCACCTCGCCAATTAAGGTGGAAACATACTTACGTGTCGTGGCGTGTCGTGACGCGCCAGATGCAAATCGGTTTCATACATATAATAGGTTAGGGACACATTTGCATGGCGTGTCGTGTCGCAACGATGTATGAAACCGAATGCTTCTGGCGCGTCACGACACGCCACAACACGTAAGTGTGTTTCCGTCTTTACGATGAATTGGGTCAGTTCATCACAACTGAGGTTCCAATCAATATGTAAATTTAACCTTAATCCCTATTTCCTATAAATTGATAGTTAACTCCATCATGTGTTCACAAAATGTTGTTCATAGACAATGCAAGTTTACGAATTTATTTAATTTTGCTTTTTGGCCCACGTTGCTTCCAGTTGCTCTTTCTATAATCATAATAATATAATACTTTTTTTAAATCAATATATGTATATATAATAATATTATTGTCCTTTATTTATTTTTGTCCTTTTTTCAATAGCGATATTTTTGTCTTTTTTCGTCTTGCTCTAATGGGAATGTATCCCCCATTGTCTAGTTTTTCCTTGTGGTAAATCTGTGATTGAACAATAATATAAATGACGAATAGCTATTCAATTTTGACGAATAGTATGTTTCCGATGACGTCACGGATGACTTGTATTGACGTAACGATATTAATTAAATTATCTTTATGAGTCGACTGTTTTATGAACTATGTACTACCATAATGTAAATGCACTGCCTTATTTCCCCATGTTTCACTTTGTTTTATAATTTTATTGACTTTAAATTGACATTCATTCATTTTGTTACTCTAATTTTTGTTTTTATTTAAACTATTTTTGTATTTATAGTGTGTACCTAGTAAAAAAAGATGAAAGGCAGGATTAAAAATAAATAAATGCTATTTAAAGCTTAATACAACTTATGCTTATGGGTAATTCTACTTTGTAGGGCGACTTCAAATACATACTACAATTTACAATAATTTCTAAAGTAATACATGCGTCAATTGAACATAGCTAATAGTTAAACAGTTAGTGCTACAAAATACAAAATGATGCAGCTATATTTTCAATGCAGTTGTATATTCAAGAAGTTAGTAATTATATTAAGACTTAAGCAATTATGAACAAGTTCCACAAAAGTATTGTCACAAAATATGGTCATTCACTCATTCTTCGTTTAAATATTTGGTTTTAAGGTGGAAGCGCCAGAGTAGTCCGCAAAATTCGAATATTCTTACGTTTTTAGCAATTTGCAGGTCATTGTCAGGCTGTTTGTTGAACAAGGTATGATTTGCGACCGTAGATATGTATGTAAATTTAAAAAAGTTTTGAACTATCCAGTTTCTTCATCAATTCTAAATTTAAGGCATTTTTTATTAATATCTAAACTCAAAATAAACTCCAAACAATCTTGAAATAAATTTATTTGTCCAATGTTTACAATACTCCCAGTCCGTAAACTAAGTTTCAGTAAATTTTTAAGAAAACAAACTATTTTCAAGTAAGTTTTCAAGTTAGCTTCGTATTTCAACATTATATTATTCCTCGTTGCTCATGTGAGTCTTTGTTCAGGCAACAAGGCAACTCACAACAACTGAAGGAAAATATTTATCCTCAAGCAGCGATTTACCAAGGTTGTGTAATAAAATCGGTGCTAAAGGCACAAACAACATAATCTGACGTCAGAATACTGTGTCACTGGACGTGTGAATCAAAAGCTTTGCACAAACCTGAGTCAAAACTGTATTTACAGTACTTACACATTCATTTACCTCCCTTGGAAAATTACTGTGATTTTTATGTCTTTATCAATACAGCTCTTGTTACGTTGCTATCACTAGCAAGTCTGTCAACTAACTGTATTTCTGTTATGACAAGGTTACTGTTAAATTGCAGCTGTTAGAGGTAAAAATATTGCTAATAGACTGTAGTCAGACAGCAGTCTTCAAGAATAATGACAGCGCACTTACATACATGACAATGACATAACACTTATCTATTGTGAACAAAATTATCTAAAAACTATTGAAAAAGTTGAAAAACAGTACATTCTGTACGTAAGTTTTTTTTTATCTCGTCTATCTAATCGAGTCAAAGACAAAAATGTTTGTGACTACTGAAAAAAAAAAACAATTTGGGAAGTCTCTAACTCCATTGTGTCCATTATTTTTTGGAATAGTCCTATAATTGTATTTCAATGGCTAAAAACGTTTGCGTTTACTAGGTGCATATTCCTAAAAATCATTTCATGGAGAAATCATTAATAAGTCCAACCGTGACTAGGATTGTTCGAATTACGAAATTTCATTGATAAACCAAATTGGCGTTGTTAGTTGCCTTTCGGGTTCACGCGCGAAAAGAACCATGCAGAGAATTCAGTTTGACAGCTACCGTCACGAAATCCAAGATGGCGTGTTCCTATGGTGGTCCCATTTTACGCTATATAGTAGGTTGTCTCAGTGATTAGTTGGTTGTTAGAGCTTTTTACCTAATTAAGTATACAATTATTTATAATAGTTTTAGAATAGTGATTGTGTAGGTTGTGTGCATTCAATAAATGTGATTTATTCTACCCGAAACCTACTGACGAATTTGGTATAGCTAAGAATTTCTTAGAGATATTGTATTGATTTTTGTACGTTTTAATACCAATAAATGATCCAATATTTATTTTGTCTTTTGTCTCAAATTTCCCCATACTTATTCCTTTATAATAAGACAGTTTATATGCCTATGCTAAGTCTTGTAAACAAAACAAAACATGCAATAATAACCTGCTAAATAAGATGTGTTTTGAGTTTTGACATTGATCGCTAGACTTATTGCAATGAGGATATTTTGCGACTTGGCGACTGTAGATCTGAATGATCTGATATAAGTTTCGGCATTATAGTCAGAATCAGGAGGTCTACTCTCTTTCTCCGAAACGTAACTTCGGCAAGAAGTTCGAATTCACAGACAACGAATGTATTGAATGTTATTGTGTGCGTCCGCAAATTATATAGAGTAGGGTCACAAACGATACTACGTTTAATTTTCGTTCGTTGCCGAAGTTGCGTTTCGGAGAAAGAGAGTAGACCAGGCCTTAAAAAACCTATATTTTTGTAAGTATAAATATTACCTCGTTGGTCGAGTCGTCGCGAGCACGACTGCTGAGCATGAGGTTGAGGTCCAGGGTTCGATTCCCGGGTCGGGCATGTTATTGATTTTCCCATCATGAATATCTCAGTAAAACCTTGGAGTCTGGATTTGACCCTGTTTGATAGCAATGCGCTCGTCTCCTATTACATGAGACTTAAAATATAACTGGCGAAATCATCATCAGCCTAGACTTTTCCAAACTATCTTGGGGTCGGCTTCCAGTCTGGATGCAGCTGAGTACTAGTATTTTACATGAAGCGACTGCCTATCTGACCTCCACAACCCAGGAACTGTGTAATACGATACCCCTTGGTAAGACTAGATGTCAGACTTTTTGGCTTCTGACTACTCGTAACAACGACTGTCAAAGATCTACAAATAACAGCCGGGACCAACGGCCTAACGTGCTTTCCGAGGCACGGATGAAACTCGGTACGTAATTATGGTCACCCATCCACGGACTAACCTCGGCAAGCACGGCTTAGCCTTAAAGATCGACCCGTGCGGCTGCTATTAATTAGCCACGAGCTCTTCCTATTATAACTGGCGAAATGTGGGTGTTGTATTATGTACATCTCTGCCTATTTCTGTGGGGATTACAGGCGTGATGTTATATTATGTATATGTTACCGGCCAAACCCGATTTCAGGCCAAACTAGTTTGTCCTAGGTTAAACCGGTTTAGTGGCTTATCGTGTCAGGATATATTGACCCAAACAAAACATTTACAATGCGCCTTTCTTGGATGTAGCACCGCTCGTTACGCTCGCTAGGCTCGCGCGTTTATGGTCACAGTTCTAACCTAATCTAACCCATTTAGTTGGGTTGCTCTATATGATCCTGTTATGATGAGTCTTGGTTCGGCCTAGGACAAAGTAATTTAGCCGGAAATCGGGTTTGGCCGGTAACATATATATATATTTCCAAAAACTGAAAAAATACCTAATTGGAAGAAACCCACTCAACAGGAATCAGAGTACCATATTTAGGTACCACAACCATGACTCGTATCAAAAATGTTCGCGGTTTTCCGCCACCATATCGTTATTCCAACGCAAATTTAATTTAAAAAAACTTAACATTGAATTTTCACCTCTATAGAGTTTTGTTAACAGGCGTTTCGCCGAAACCTGAGTACCTACCTAGCAATCTTTAACTTGCTTCATTAATTAAGTTTGGGGTTTAACTTCCGTCTTTCCCTGTAGATAACAAAATGCCCAAATACAAATTTACCTAAATTATGGTAAACTTTATTTTTAAAAAAAGTGAGAGTATTGTAACTAAGGGGATATAATCTCTCAATTGTTATTTATATATATGTATATATATTCTTATTTTAGTTAGACGTGTATTAAATTATTTAGGTAAAAGTATAGGTTAAGTTAGGTAAGGCACAATAACTTTTTCTCTTCCTTCTTTCAGACGATAGTTTGTGAAAGAAGGAAGAGAATATAAAAAAAATAGTGCGTGGAGTCCCTCCGCGCGGAAGAAGTGAAACTTCGTAATACTACACGCATGCGTTCGAGTGTCACGCATTCACTCTCGTTATTTTATTGAGCTTCTAAATAATATTTTATTGTTTTATTCTTGTACACTTTTTATTACATAAGTTTATCGAGGTTATTCTACTCATGAAAATTGAGCGAAGGCTGGTCACACCGAAGAGTCGAATGCATGACTGTTTGCACGGCATCTTGCGTACCTAGTAGAACTACGTGGTCACAAATCTTGTAATAGCGCCATCTCTTAGTGGGTAATAGAAAATATTCCCCCTCCATTAGAACGTTTAACTTGTTGGAAGTCGCATAAGAAGTTTCACTTCAAAAATTAGTTATTGTGCCTTACCTAACTTAACCTATACTATTACCTACATAGAAATGAAAAAGATTGCTTTTTCATTTCTATTTAGGTAATAGTATCCTTTCGCAGGTCTGCTGGCAGAAATTTCATATGAAGTAAGCAGTATCGTGTACAGTGAGAGCAGCGGTGGCCCAGTGGTAGCAGCCCCGACTTACGAGCAGTAAGTCGTAGGTTCGAACCCAGGCAGGCGCATTACTTTGTGTAATTTATTTCATCACCGCTGCCCTCAAAAACGGTGAAGGAAACATCGTGAGGAAACCGGCATGTCCTAGAACTAAAAATTCGAAGACATGTGACATCTACCAACCGGCACTGGGCCCGCGTGGTGGATTACAGCCCATTCCCTCTCATAGAGAGGAGGCCTGTGTCCCAGCAGTGGGAACAATATAGGCTGGTGATGATGATGATGAAGCAGTACCATTGTACTCTAATATTTTATGTTTTTTCCTATGTTGTCTATTGTATGTACATAAATAGTAAATAATTACAATATACGGAAATAGTGTCCATCACATAGGACCCTGGCTCTCAAACTATGTTTCCTACCTGTGACTTAGGACATAGTATTCTTCCATAAAAAATCAAACCATAAATCTACTTATAAAAATGTACAACGTGTAACGTTAAATGCGCAAAACCTGAAAATAGTTTGATCAGAATAACGAGCAGAATCAATTGAACCACTTTTTAATATGGGTCACATTTAAAAAAAAAAACTTCATTAAAAATGTTGCCCTGTCCATTTGTTCATAGGTCAAGCCATAACGTGCGCAAACCCGCCAAAATAGGTAAACAAACACAAATGTTTGTCGTCCAATTTAAATTTTCTCATACGCGGGAAAAAAAGCAAGAAAGAAACAATCAGAATTTCCAGTAAAACTAAAACAGCACATACAACCTTTACGTTTTTTTTAATGATTTTTTTCTCTCGGAATTAGGTTAATAGAATTAAAAATTATTTGGGGTGTCTGAGGTTTTGCGCATTTAACGTTACACGTTGTATAAAATAAAAGTGTTTGTATGTTATTTCAAAATAACAGCTTTTTACTGAAGGCCTTAAGAAAGTTTACAGGGTGGAAGGGATGCCGCCGCCCCCGACGCAAAAACGGTTATAATCACGTATTCAGTAGTCAGTACATTCTGATTCTGAACTCCCCATAAAGATATATTTATTAAGTAATTTAAAAAAAAAAAACAACCATAAATTTTGACCGTGCTACTTTTGTAGGAAACAGCAGATTTTTGTGCTGGACCGATTTCGGGACGTTGTACTGGCAGATAGCTGATGTTATAAGGAGTACCTAACTTAGGCTTGGGTAACTTAGGTAAGTTCTTTTATTTTAAACAAGCGCTAGGTGTAAAATTGAAAGCCCTTGAATGTTTTTAATAAAATCGTACCTATACAAATAGGGAAACAATATTTTATTTAAAAGGTCGCAGGCAACAGCTAGTAGCCAAATACAATCTATACTTCCATATCCATACTAATATTATAAATGCGAAAGTCACTCTGTTTGTTTGTTACCTTTTCACGACTAAACGGCTGATCGGATCTTAATGAAATTTGGCAAGAAGATAGATTTCAACCATGGAAAGGACATAGGCTATATATCATCACGCTACGACCAATAGGAGCGGAGCAGCAATGAAAAATGTTGCGAAAACGGGGAAAATGTGACGCAGTCGAAGTTGCGCGGGACAGCTAGTTTTGTATAAAAACAGCTGGGTTTTTATCGCCATAATCCGATGAATCGATACCATCAAACAATTGAATCGAATGCATTATCATCATTTAGAATGACGAGTTGACCTTGATCAATGTAAAGAAACAATAACTTGTCTAATAGGGAACTTAAGTACGGTGGTTTAAGAGGTCAATAAGTAATGTTTAAATTAGCTTAGCGTCAAATAAAAAGATTACTTAAAACAAAAGGCATAGCAACGAGATTTGAAGTTTAAAGCAAGGTCATACATTTTTGTGCCTTCAACAAATACCTAATTCTTTTGCAAAACAGCAAACCAATATTCAGGATAACAATGAAACAGGAGTATGAAGCTAACTTGATTCGAACGCAGGTAAGATTCTTTCTGCTCAACACATTATCCCAAAAATTCCTATATTCCCGTTGTCCATATCCCCGTCACGGCCCGGGTACAGCGGGATGTGATTAAATTTATTTCCTGTTGTACCCATAACGTACATTCCTACTTGAAAACAAGGTCTAAATCCTTTATATTAATCTACCGGGTACCAAGTCTAATCTACCATATTCCATAGGTACACTTTGTACCTATGTTGACGGTCAAAAACGAAAAAACGGGGACTGTGGGCAATATTTTTTACTTATTTTGTTCAACTATATTAACGGGGACAGTGTACGGGGACAACGGGAAGTATTTTTAAATATTTAATTGAAGTACCAATGTCCCTGTAGGACGGGGACACGGCGTACGGGAAAACCGGGAATAAAGGCAAAAATTAAATTCATATAATATAACATAAAATCACGCCTGTAAGCTGTAATTCCCGATGGGTTCGACATTGATGCACCTAATATATTACACTAAGAATTCGCCAGTTATGTTAGAGACCCATGTTTAGCGGCGAGCCTATTGCCACCAATCGGTCTCAAATCCAGACTAAGATGGCCGCTACTGAGAATTTCAGCAAAAATATTACGTCAAGTTACTGCAGTCTTACGTCAAATATGTAGGTATACTTAATCTCATCTCAACGACGCAGCGATACAAGCGAAGGGCTTAATATACGCAGCCTATTAGAAAGTGTTCGCGAGTTCTTTACAAACTTTCTCCCTTCGTTTCTTGTCTATGGTCAGGGCACGAAGCCTCAACTTTTTGCTAAGTCCAATGGCGAATCGAAAGCTACATAACTTCATGTCTAGTAGTACCCGTGCCGATTGGAATTCGTAATGTTGACTGTCTGCCGACGAAATTGCGAAAATGAATTTACTGCTTTTTGTAAATGGAACCAGTTTTGCATAACCGTCATAAAGACGTTTTTCCCGCTAAAAATTCCGAATTTCTTCAACGGCCACCAATAAGGCAAAGGTATTAAAACTGAGGGCCAACTGGCATAAATTATCGTGCCTGAGTCAACTGAAGTCCACAAAGTTTTGAAAAACTGTCTCGCGAGTATGTTTTGATCTTATTTTTCCACACTTGAAGTAGAAATAGCAAAGACTCTGAATTTGTTTAAATAATAAACAATAGAGTTTGGTAATTAAGCAAATGAAAAATGATTATGCAAAGAGGAAGAATTCCATAAATATTTAAACGAAAACGTTGAATGTTACATTTTTTGTCAAGTTTAGGAAATCTAAATATTCATTATATTATTTTGATAGGGTTTTTTGCTTGAAATGGTTTACGTAAAACTAGGTACAGTGACTCCAGAAAAGGTATGCGCTTCGGTAACGTTCGAGTTTCGGCAGTAGTAAAGTAGGAATGACGCGATTCGTGCCACCGACTTAGTAATCACCAATGACTATTTTACCTTTTCTTTTAATGAACACGTCCTAGGGAGTAGTGGGGAGGTTTTTGCCTAGCTATGAAACAGTGAGCAGTGAGCAGTGAGCAGTGGGAGAGCAGCGGTGGCCAAGTGGTAGCAGCCCCGACTTACGAGCAGTAAGTCGTGGGTTCAAACCCAGACAGGCGCATTACTTTGTGTAATTTATTTCATCACCGCTGCTCTCAAAACGGTGAAGGAAAACATCGTGAGGAAACAGGCATGTCCTAGAAGTAAAAAATCGAAGACATGTGACATCTACCAACCCGCACTGGGCCCGCGTGGTGGATTACAGCCCATTCCCTCTCATAGAGAGGAGGCCTGCGTCCCAGCAGTGGGAACAATATAGGCTGATGATGATGATGATGATGAAACAGTGTCAACTTCCTAGTAAAATAATTAGTTTCTCTTTCTAGGTATTTACCTACTAATACAGTACACAGTCACACACAGGTAGGTACCATAATTACGTACTTACATAAGTACCTACCTATATTTAACTTTATTCTAAAATATTTCCGGGGGTTAGGGTCAGCTCATACCGAGACGCGACGTGACGCGACGCTGCGCGCACCTTGAGAATACTTTGCGCAACGTATTCTGAATTCTCACAACGAAATGTGTATCTTTTCGTGTAGAAAATAAAGTTATTATTTGAATCGCTCTAGTGTGCGCGCAGCATCGCGTCGCGTCGCGTCTCGGTGTGAGCTGACTCTTAGGTGTACACCTTACACATGAATGGTGGTAAACCTCAAATATTTCCGTCATTCTACCGGCAGCACAGTAGGTACATAGTTACATACCATAGGCATATACAGTATACATATTTGGACATGTATGGAGATTCTCAGGTCGACATTATTGTATATATTAAACTTCTTACATCTGATTCACAAAACTTGTTTTGTACTTGTAACTTGGTAGGTAATCTACCGCCTTGTTTAATCATGAAAATGGTAGAAAAACACAAGTCGTTGAAACAAAAACCTTAGGTTACAAAGAACCACTGGAACATACAGACAGATGTTTAGGTAGACTGATTTGTATCGATAGTTATTTACTTAGGTATACAGATTCTGATTTAAGGTAAGGAGCGCAAAGACTCCGCGAAAGCATTAGAAGAATGGAAGCTTAGCCCACCAGCCCCCGTATTCACAAACGCTCGGCTTCGATTTCAATTCGATAAGTCGTATGTCTATCTTGTTTTGGCATTACGAAAGCGAGCGAGATAGACATACGACTTGCCAAATCGAAATCGAATAGGGGGCCAGCTTAAATTAAAGATAAATATGAACCTATAGAGGACGTCCAAAGATACGATGGGTGGACTGTGTAAAGGATGATGACCAGAAAAGAGGTGTCGGATGAGATGACGAGTAATAGAGAAGAAGAAGACATGCTACGCCGATCCCAAATAAATGGAGAAAAGGGCAGAAGAATGTATGTTCAACACAATTTTGTTGTGCACTGCACAATACTTCGAAGAACGTTGGAAAATCGGACGTCCAGGGGGGGTACTGTGACGCTTAAAACATTATTATTCCATTCCTATTCCAGAGTGGGAAAGAGATGGAGCTAGACGACCTGTATAGCTCCGTCTCTTTTTCACTCTGGAATGAGAATGGAACAATAATGTTTTAAGACGTCATGGTACGCCACCAGGTTACCCCATGTACGCACCAGCCGCGGCGATTGCCAGTTTGCCACATGCCTGAAATCATATTCAATACTGCCATAAAATTATCAGTCAAATAAAAAGTCAATTAAAGTCATTTTTCAGTGTTTTATTTCAATTTCAAGTTCCCTACCTCTAAAAAAAACACCCATTATTACTTATTCTATGGCAGGACTCCCTCAGATGCGGCGAAGATCTTCGCAGAGTGGCTGGTTGAAGCTGGATGACTGGATGAGTGTCGCCGAGAATCCAGTACAATGGTTTGCGATTGGAGAGGTTCATGTCAATGGACTTCTTGTAATATTGTTTTGCGAATTTGTGTACCTAACCATTGATTAAAATATTGTTGTCTTTTACTCCATTCTGATAATATGGATCGTTCTAAAAAAACTAAGAAATCTTATAATTTTGGAAATGAGTAGCGACTTTCGTTGCTGACCGTACCTACCGTAATATTATGTTTACAAGTTTTTACCTTTTTTTTTACGTATGGGAAATCATCAAATGACCCCTCCCGCTCTGGGCGGAGCGGAAGGGAGTGCCAGACTTGTACTGACTAAAACCCATCCATTTTCCTTCTTAGCCCTTTGTGTTCCAGGGCCACGGTATCTCTTTCGAACAGTCCCGCAGCCCTGGCAGACATCGGCCCTCTCGGACCCCTTCCGATTTGCTGACATCTCCTTGACGCGAGGTCGACACGGCCTGTCGTCTTATGACGGACGGACGGTGAGCTAGCCCATTACTCATCGTCCACAGGCCCATCACTAGGTTATACCTATTGTTGCTTCCTCGCTCGGTAGCCCTATAATGTCAAAAAAGTGACGCGTCCCTGGCAAGCGGCAGCTGCGAGGCGAGTACTAAAGCATCGTCCACATCAAACGGATAGTCCGCTGCCGACTGTGAGTATGCTCACTGTACAGAGGAATTAGAGGTATGCGTATAGTCGGTTCGGTGTTGACGAGAAAATAAATATATATTATATGGAAAAGCGATAAACTGCGTAACGCGCGTTCACAGTCGGCGGCGGACAATATGTTTGGTGTGAACGATGCCTAAGCGACGAGGCCGGAGATGATGGGTGTTTTTTTTTTTTTGTGTGTGGCATCTCGCAGTTCAGCCTCTGATGCTGGCTTCTGGCTGGTTAAGCAGAATCAGAGCTGGACTCCAGCCAGGGCAAATGTTGGGTGTACTCTTGCTCTCGTTCAAGTCTGGCTCGATGTCGGGTCAGCATCAGTGACAAAATTTTTACATCGGTTCTACTTTATGCATTTTTTGTGCAGTTCTGTCTACTTTTCTATTATTGTGTTTTGGTATTATTTTTATTTTTTTATTTCTAATTTCTATAAGTTAAAATAGTTTTCGTGAGGTACCTGGGGTATATTAGGTAATTAATTGAATAAAGAAATAAAATCAAATACTTACACGGCATTTTTAAGGAAAAGGTACCTATAGCTATTTGTACTAATACTAGAGGAGGTTTACTTAATGAGATAGAAATATTGAGTGACATTGACTGCTTCTGAATCGATTCATGTTATCACAGTTACAATCACCAGGTTCTTACATCTTCGGTTCTGGCCAGACAGGACAGGACATCAATTTTTTTTTTTTGTGTATGGCATCTCGCAGTTCAGCCTCTGAGGCTGGCTTCTGCTTAACCGGTCTATGATGCCTAGAATTTAAGGCCTCCAGACAGGGCATCAGGACCTCTATTTTTTTGAGTCAGTTTATAAACGTTCTCATCCAACTTCCAGACATTTGTGTTGGTCGGGTTATGTTTAAAAATTACGAAGGTAGACTAATAATAACACTGCATTCGACAATTGAATAAACTAATGAGTACCTACTTGTAGGAACCCACCTACTTGATTTATTTACTTAGGTACTTAGCCGTCTAGAAACTACACATTTATTAAAATACAGAAACCATAATCGATATTTCAACGAAATTATATAAAAATATCCAAATCCACTAACTGCTCAAGTTGCAAAGCGTATGATTCTGTTGAGATGAAATATTAGAGCGGGACGGAGAATTGCTGAAGGTGCGAGCGTTATGGTGTAAGCGAGATAGACGACAGGTGAATGAGGGGTCATGAATAGGACTACCATACCGCGCGTGCTTTTATTGGGACTTCGGTCGCACAAAAGACAAAGAACTTTAACGTTTCAACATAATACGTTAAAGTTCTTCGTATTGTACCTATGCGAAAATCATTTTTTTTAAACTTGCAAAGGTTTACTTGTAAATTAGTCCATACTTAGAAATATTTCAACACTAACGAGAATGTTGTTCTTTAGGTGTACCGTCGTGTGTTGTACTGTGTACTTGTAAAATTCTCTTCCCTCTCATACTTGTAGTACCTAAAAAACCAGGACTTTGTCCGAACTGTCCAGCAATAAACCAGCCAGTAACCAGCTGAAACCACTTTACTATTTTTTAATCTTATTGTTGTATATTTGATCTTATTTATTTTTTAAAAATATTATGCCTTTGTGACATTATAAAATATTAATAAAAAGACGTCACAGAAGTTTAGCTTGTTTAGCGTCACTGAAGTTTAGCTGGCTTTTTATTTTTTTGCCTAAACCCTTATACCTACGTCACGTTGCCAACTACGCAGGTACTGACTCAACGTAAACCCCCCGATGGTTACCCTAACCATGATTCATGGAACCCGAGAGGGGTGCGGGGGGGACGCGCCGCCATCGCGATCTTTTAGTTATTTTCTTTAGTAGCATTTCCAACGTCGAAGTCGGTGGGTCACGCTCGCGCTCCGCTCACATAAACAAGTAACCGCGAGTGACATAGTGCGATTGTGTGTGAACATATACTAACAGTGTGTAGAAAATTCATTCAAGATGGGATGTGGAACGAGTTTTGTGAAATACGTGCTGTTCTTCTTCAACTTAGTTGTCGCGGTGAGTAGGGGAAAGGGCGGGCTTGCTTTGGAACCGGTTTGCTTGACTTTTGTTCCGGTAGACGGCTGATGGCTTGACCAGCGAACAGTGAAACTGACGCCCTGCGTTGAACACGAACTATTGAAAGATCTAGTCCGAATCGGACATGTGGTTTTGGTTTTACGAATACGAGCTTCTGAGATATTTTAAAACGGTTTTCGACGGTTCACGAGGCTCTTTTTCCAGAAATTTTCCCAGACAATTACTTAAATAAACCTTTATTTGAAAGCTCGCATTATTATATTTCGAGATCCTCAAACAACTTCATCAGAATATTATTCCTCGCAACAATAATAATAATCCTAAAGAATAAGTAAACTTTAAAACGCACCACATCTTCTATTTCTGTCTCTCGTAAGCGTTAAGAAAGAGATGAAGCACGTCTTCCTTCTCCGTCTGACTGGATTCGAACATAGAATTTGTAGGGTGAAATGCACTGTTGTTGTCTTCCAATGTTTTTGTCATTATACGTATTAAATAAGTTTTATTTATTAATGAAATTAATATTCAATTATTGTTCTGACACTTGAATACATTGTATTGTAATAGGTAGGTACTTATTTAATTTACTCTTTACAAAAAAGTAGTTTCCAAAGGCAATTATATTAATAACGTAAACCTTAATGAATTACTCAATTAAAATTGTAACTGCTTAACATAACGAACAATGCGTCAATGTATAAATTTACGTACCATAGAAGTTTAAATCCCCATGACAATAAATTCACACGCAAAGGGATCTATGTAATGTAAATCGCTTATAACTTCCGTCACGTGATGATATTCCTTATATTTTAAAATATAAGTGATATGAACATTTGCATTGTATGGCCAAGTGATTAAATAGCAGTATTTGAATGTAAATGAAATATAATACCTACCTACTTATTAAAACAAAATCGTTTGTTGAAATAAAGAAAATATTTTTATTTTATTTTCCTTTTACAATTTTACTTATACTGCTCATCAGCAAGTTTCCGCTCAAACCAGTTTCTAACGTAACCCGTTTTAAATACTAGTGGCTATTGACTAGATAGGTATCTATAGAGATGAAATCATGATTCACGAACAATGCCGTCAGATAATGCTTATTGCATTTTTTACCACCATAACAGGCATGTAGTCAATGTCGCAAAGACAAACAATATGACATCATAGATGTTTATAGTGGCAATACATTGGAAGGAAGCAGCTGCCCACACTACATGGCTGTAAAGATGCTTTATCTACATCTTGGCGCATTTTTGTACGTACGTGTCTTCGTGGACGACGTTTTGGTTGAGCATCACGTAGCAAATAATGACTGGTCGCTGTTTCGTGGCTACGTCTTTATTGAAGGCTGTTGCTATGTGAGTTGGCGCGATAATGAATCAGTCTCATACAATTTGGATATAAAATAAAATCGTTGATGACTTTAACCGAAATCCAAATAAGTTTCTGAGACTTTACGCTGATTGTCATCTACCAGTGCGTAAAGGTGTAAAGCAAGACCCCAAAACAAGTCTTTGCGGTACACCCAAAATAAAACACCAAAACGTTTCTCTAAAACCAAGTGATCCTTGAGACTTAAAGCATTACGTTCACAATGCCATTATTTTTGAATGAGCCAAGTAATGTTAAAGAATCTGGTGCCTTGACAGTAACAGATGTACAAATATTAGTACGTATTACTGTCATCTTGCTCGCAGCTTAAGTTTCATTTAATGTAACATGTCTGACCTTGGCTTACAACTGCTTAGTACTGGAATAATTACATTTAATACTAAGCCACGCTCTGGTGCTGTTGTTCATGACAAAGACCTGTTTTAGTGCTTATTCGATAAGAAATTTTAACGACGTTTCAGTCACTAAAAGAAATTAGAATGTCGATAAAGTAAGTACCTACTTGTTAAAACGGGTATTTCGATTCAATATTAGCATGTAGCCTTTATATTGAACAGCAAACCATGTCGGAAAGGAATAAAAAGTCATAGAACATCTTTCTAATCAATAAAACTGATGTAATCTAATGGTTTCCGCAAGCCTCGAAATATTTTTTGACCCAAAAGAATGCGTTGACCCATTTAGAGTAACTAACTAATGATGTAAGACGAAATGGTGTCCCTAATGGAAGAATCTTGCTTCATTAATTACGTCTAAAAGCTTATAGTTGTGGCTACAAACGTAACGCAAGTTGTAGTCCAAGAGTCCATTAGTCTTGCAGTTTAACGTTATTACAACATTAGTCCTCTATCTACATTTGTATTTAAAGGTTTACTGGTTGCTATCTTATTAATTTCCGTGGTGAACTGGGTCAACAATGAAGTTTGCGTGATAAAAGTCAATTATCCTTACTCATTCACCCTCCGAAAGTCAACAGGTGAATTCATTGAATAATTAATGAAGAGATACTGTCTTGTTTTGGAAATTTTGTGTGGGAACGTTGCCATAACAGTGTGACTCAAATATACAAAACTTATGATTTCATGTTGACGAATAATACAGTTTTTAGTCTCGACAGTACAGCGTAACACCAGTAGTTTAACGATTAACATCAAGGCCAGTAGATTTTACGTTTTGCACTCCAATCAAATCAGTTTGTTCAGCTTTTTTGAAGGCTATATTACAAAGACCTTGTGTTTTCCTTAGAATTGGGTCAAGGAAAAGCCCCTGGTCTGGTTCTGAAGGATAACGGCGAACGTGCTCGTGACTCAAGGCTAGAAATTCCAGAAGCTTATCCTCATGCATGACGTAAACTGAGCTCAGGCATTTGAATAATCCTTGCATATTTGCAATCTTCTTTGCTTACATGCATTTCGAAACAAGCCACGTAACAGTCAAGTTTTATACCGTTCTACAAAATACGCCAAGGGACTATATTACGATTACGACCAACAGTTACGATTTTGATGATAATATTGATATCCTAAGAAGGTTCCTTATGCCAATAAAGTTAACTGCTAGTGATTAATCTGGACATTTTGCCTATTGTCGAAGCAATATAGTCATCGTTGACGATACAGCCATAATCCATGATATTCAAACATGGTACACGTGACCTGGCCCCGAGGTGACATCATCGCCACGACCGCTTCTGCCGCCAAACTGGCGCCCGCAACACTTAACATGCCTGCCCTATTATTTACTTCAGTTGTGGTACTTAAGCCACATTATATTTAGGACATCTTTAACAAACAAAAAAAGAGCAAAAAAGAATATTTTCTACAAAAAATAATATAAACATTTAGAAAAAACAATGCTTTCAATTTTTTTTTTTTTTGTAAGCACGTGGCGTGGGCCTGCCAATACTTCATAAACAGGAATTTCCGCCTTCAATTTAAAAAGATTCATTCGTTTCCTTGAAAACGGTTAGTAGACGCCGAATGATTTCGGTCCGACTCCAGAAAAAACTCGTTTGAGAACTGGTTTCACGAATACCAGTGTTGCTAACATCCAGCGTTGATGCAATAGTTTTTTTGTAACAAACATACACGTCCGCGGATGTTGCGCACCACAGCCTTGCCAGTTTGCCACTAGTATTTGCGTTTCTCTTTGGAAATCCTCGGGATTATTTGATAAAGTCACACTCTACTCGCTTCGGTAAATAAAGACTTTGTGTCCTTGTCACATTACGCATGATAAAACGTTTGCTTCAGTGACTTAAATTTATTATGTGTCATGTGCAAATTTTCACAAAAATGCGGTTTTAAATACGCTACCTGGACGTAATCAAATTCTTGACTCGAATCGAAATTAAAATGTCTGTTTAATTTAATACTAAGAATTTGACTCATTCATAGTATCATGGTGAGATCACGTTCTATTAATTTATCTGGCCATACTGTTCGTATCGAATCTCTTGTATACATACTCCCAGCCGAAATTTTTATATGATTTATATAATATGCCACCCACAGTCCCCCTAGCGACCTTTAATGTTCGGTTTACGTTTGCTGTTTCAATGTCGTTTAAAGGATATCCAAGGACCTTCTCACACTGGAATTCAACTTATGCACCGTCCATATTTTAGCCATCGTCTGCAGATCGTTTTACAGATGAATTTGTTGATATTGGTCGTCAGTAAACTTTTGCAGAGCCTGGAGTAAATATTTCTGATCCTTTATGCCTACAAACCTGCAGATTTTATTCGGCTATTTAATAGCGCTTGTACTCCTTTAAATTAGACAGTAAAAGTAATATTCAAACCTCAACTTGAAATGGTTCTGTCTGCGATGGCATTGGAAGTTAACGTTTGGTTTAGAATAGTAAATGTCTGTTGTGTACTATTCAGTAGCTCAGCCAGCACCAACACGTGATCTGGTTTTAATTAGATTAACTTCCTGCTATATTTGCTTTGATAGGCTACACGTACAACACCGACAAGATATCAGACCTTTTGATTACGAATGTTTCGTTGCAAACGTAAAAAAATAAGTCCTTATAGAAATTGGTTCCGGAAGGTTTTGCCACTGAATTCAAATCATTTTACGCTTTGTCTAAAACTATTCACGACCTCGTGCATATCACGTCACCAATCAATAAAAGAAGTAAAGATCAGGCAACATACCCTCAAAAATAAACCTCGATCCATAACCAACTCTACCCCAAAAATATCCCAAGATTATTCAGCCCGCGAGTTAGACGTCATTTAATGACTCCACAGATCGCCATGGCCTGTCTATGCCCTTCCGCCCTCAAACCTCACCTCCTTCCTCGTCATTGTCGCTCGGTCACCGACCTTACTTATGCAATCCTCGCCATAGTTGTACACCTGGTAATGGTATTGGCTGGGTCACGCACGTTGGGTAACCTCGCAAAATTTGCTGATGAATTTTTGGCTCTTAAAACCGTGTGTTTGGGAGCGTGAAATTATGCGGTGAAGATTGATTTGGAGTTGGAGATTATGGCGTATATGATCTAGTTTTTAGAAGCTCTTAGAATTGGATCACAAAACTTGTAAAAGTTTTACGATATTCAAGATTTTGTTGGCTAAACTGAAAAAGCACTAGGAGAGATGTTGGAACTAAACTTGTTTGACTCCTGCAAACTTATACTTCTAAATATCTAACCACGTCCAAAGTTTAAAGCCGTTGTTTAACGCACAAAGCCACGCACTGTTTGACAATTTTCGGTTATTCCCAGTGGCTAAAGAAAACTCATTATAGCACCAGTGTTGGCTCGTCAATCATCATCATGGCGTCAGTCTGGTACTACATCGTTAAATTGATTTCGGTTTGATCGACAGCGGTAAATCTGGGCAACATGGTTTTCGCCTTTTGGAAGATTTTGACGCTGTCATTCCCAAACAGTCGTATTTGTTACAATGCTCCATCAATCTCGATTTAAACAAACAAGCTTTCTTTTAAACTCACGTACAGAATTGTTAACAAATGCTTTCACAGCCACTGTTTGGTATATCTAGGTCGCTGTTGTGAAAACATTCGATATCCATCGCACGGTCATAAAAGTGTGGGACGCCCCATTATTCAAAAGGAACCTGTGATTATTATGGTGTTCAACCTTCCGTAACTGCTAAAGGGTGCCCAATGGCAAATTTGAGGGGAATTGGTCTGTTGAGTGCTCCCGGAGTTGTATTTCAAACATAGGAATAGTTTGCACAAGCTTGTCTTAAATCGGTGCGTCTTTTTTGGTCTAAATTGTGAGATGACGAAGCTTTAAGAAAGATAAAAATATCAGAGCCCAGAGCTTCAAAGCAATTATTAGCGTAATTCCTCGTAGCGCTCGTAGTAGTGTGAATTAAAATAGATATGTTCACATACTTTCTTTGTCTTCATTTGTTATTTTGTGTGGGAAAGATGGCCAACAGAGGACACTAGTGTTCAAAAACTTGGGAAGAACGGAAATTATTATCGAAATATCACATCTCATATAAATGACCTGCCAAGCTTTGGAGAGTGATTTTATTTAATACTAGACTAGCTGCTGTGCTGACTGCGTGTTAATACACAAAAAATTAGGAAGAAAACTTGCCTATATTGTTTTCGTGGCTGCCTATCTAAACATAACGATTGGTTCAATGGTTTAGGCGTAAAAGAGTAACAGACAGACGGTAAGACTGGCTGAGATGCTTCGCGGTATGATGTAAGTATGGAAGTTTAAAGTATGGACTGCAGGAGTGCAGGCGACTGAAAGTCAGGTATTATTTAGCAAGTAATGGGTTGTGGTTAATTCTCTACTATGTGTAGCGTGGTTTTAAAATCACATGTATGATAAGTGCTGCAGTCAACCGTGTCACGTCCATTTAGGTCAACCAATAAATACCAATCTAGCGGTCACAGTACAAACAAAAATAATACATTTAACAATTATGTCAACTCCACAATTATAACAAAGGCAATGCGTTGGCAACCTGCCGATCGGGGAATTCCGGGTTTGGTGCTCCCGTGAGTCATACATTCTTCAGTCTGTTCTCTCTGCCACAGGTAAATGGCCTAGGGGCCTAGGATTTTAGAATAGTTCAGTAACCGGTTGAAATGTTAATTATATTGGCACGACACACCGTTATCACTAGAACCGTTATTCCGTAAGTAAATATGGCGGTTTAACTGCATACGAAAAGGTAACTCGTTCACAACTTGCAATTACTGTTATTTGTCGTGACAAATATTTTGCCGGTTCTCTTTCATGTCGAGTTTACTTATTATTGAATTTTAAATAAGCGTTAGAAATCGATAAATTTTAAGTTATTATTATATGCACTCAATACTACAATATTCAACGTGTACTTAACGTTACCCAAATGCATTAATAAAAATCATTACATAAAACATGAGTGTTTCTTTCAAGTGAATGCGATCATGGCTGCCATTTCATTACGTAACATGTGCACAGGATTACTCAGCTGCCGTACATAATCTATACAGTGCAGCAGTGTGTGCTGTAGTTATGCAAACGCAACCGCCTGTGAAATATCTCGGCCACGGTATACATAACCATACGACTTTTAATACGAGACGCGTTATAAATTCACGATAATGTAAGGGGGTCGGCAACTGGGGCGTTTACCTCACGCCACGGCGAATTGTTTTTAAAATAAAATAGAAAAAGTATGATGAAAGGGCGAGTTTTTTTTTGTGGACAGTAATGCGATGTCGGTGGGTTGGGTTATTCACTAAGTACCCCGATCCCAGAGGCCCCCATCCCGGAGGACCCCGATTTATTTTTATTGATACATATTATTTTTATTGGTCAGTTCAGCTTAAAAGTGCCGTCAGCAGATTTTTAATGATAAAATTGCTGTGAGAAGAATCATTTGACATTACACTGATTTTGTATGTTTTGAAAAGACTGATTGAACATGTTAATATTTTGATGTTTAAAACTTTTATTACTCAAGTTGATCATGTTCTGTTATTTATGATTGAAACTTTGACTGATATTTTCGTTTTTTGATTACGTTTATAGTTGATTTTTGCATATTTTGAGACTTAAAACTTAACAATATATTTTTTAAAGTATTTTAGATTTTTAGTATTGTAAAAAAAACGAAGTGAAACTGATTTTGCATGTTAAAAGATTATTTTTCGTATCAGCTCATAATGTCAACTTCGTAAAATGACAACCGATCGCAAAATGTCCACTTCTCAAAATGTCAACTTCTTAAAACGTCAAATTCGCATAATGACTATTTCTCAAAATGTCCATTTCTCAAAATGACAAACTCTCATAACGTCAACTTCTCACAATGTCAACAATCTTAAAATGACAAATTCGCATAATGACAACAATTAATAGTAATATAATAGGTGTGTCATCTTAAACACAAAATCGCCAGCATTTTGAAAAACTTATCAACATTAACTAAAATAACAGTTACATTTACTTAAAAAAAAGTTTATATACTTCAGTTTCATATATTTTATTAACTTTTTCAGCACTCTCTGTCTGCAACACAGTGAAACGTTCCAATATAAAACTTCATTATCTGTTATTGCCTATACAGAGAGTTATCACAAATACTAGGTACCTACCGTGATATCCTTTAAGCATTTTATTATTTTGTCGACGAATTGAAGCGCTTCCGTCGCTATTTTCAAAGACAATGGTACCCTAAGTTTTCGCCAAATATTTCAAGATGTCAGGGTTAGCGCCACCGTACAACAAATTCTTTAGAAGGTTGGCACCTGCCTATAAATGGCCGCATTCCAAAGATTCCAAATTTTTCGTACTTTTTATTTCAATTTAAAAAGAAACAAAATATTACAGTGGATTGAAAATTTTGGTACTTTATTTTTAAAGTTTTCAGATATCTATATACCAATCTATGTACCTACATACCCTTAGTATATGTATAATTGGCTATACCTATTACCAAATTCAAATTACCTAGTAAAAGTAAAAACTACGTAGAGTTGTCATTATGCGAATTTGTCATTTTAAGATTGTTGACATTGTGAGAAGTTGACGTTATGAGAGTTTGTCATTTTGAGAAATGGACATTTTGAGAAATAGTCATTATGCGAATTTGACGTTTTAAGAAGTTGACATTTTGAGAAGTGGACATTTTGCGATCGGTTGTCATTTTGCGAAGTTGACATTATGAGCTGATACGTTATTTTTGAGTTAACGGTTGATTATGCTACATAATAAAAAATAACTCTTAAAAGTGATACTGTTTTATATGTGTATTTTTTCAATCATGTTAATGTGCCATGTAGAGTAGGTATTTTTATTTTCTGTATTGTAAAAGATTTAAAACCTGAGATTGCTCTAGGAGATTATATTGTATTCTCTTATTATAATATTTACCTTCACCAAGCAAAACTTTTTCCTGATCCTTAAAATCAATTATTATAATTTTAGTTAGTCCAGTAATAAAATTTTAACAACAAATATGGCTATATGTATAGAGTTATAAACAACAATTTTGTAACTACATACTACGACTGTTTTGTCGTTGATGTGCGCGCCTGCATACGTACAAAAGAGAAGCCGCAATCGTTAGTCAGACTTGTCGCAGACAGTCAATTTTGTCTATGAGACGTTTTGATAGAAATTTGCGCGTCTTCATATTTTGTAATATGTCTGTCTTAAAACTGTCGTTACTCAAGTCTGCGCTCAGCCTAAATCAAGATAAAAATACATCGGGGATCTCCAGGACGGGGGCCTCGGGGATCGGGGTACTCAGGGGATAACCCGTTGGGTTTAGTACCTACGAGTTTTTTTTTTCTTTGATAACCTTATCATGCAGGAAATTGTTAGAAGAAATTCTAACATCGATGTTTCCCCTAATTAGCTCAATGGTACATACTAGCCAACGAAACCAAGATAAAACAAAATAATAATAGAATATTCCTTAGCTTAAAATACAGAAAAGCCAGTTCAACTTATGCTGTTAATTCGCAATAGAATAAAATTTATTAAACCATCCTTTTCTACATGCTTGTGATGCGTCAAGCGAGACGCCTTCAAGTCAGTTTGACCAATGACCTGAAATAATGCAAGAGTAATTGGATACGGAAAGCGAAGAATCGAGTGCACATCCGTGTTTTAGTCAGAAAGGCTTGATTCAACCTCTGGTCCGCCATCCATTACGTTAGTATCAGTCGATATTAGTTGATATAAAGCTGGGGAGAAACTCCAAATTTTTGGCATTTTGCGAGACACCGCGAGTGTTTCGCTCAAGAATTGCCACAAACTAGATTCAGTCTATCTAACTCCTACGTGTTTTAAGCATAAAGAGACCTGTTTAAAATGGGTTAACAGCCGCTTATGATTGATAAAGTACTTGGCTTAGCGTGACAATTTGCTGTTCGCGGCATTGTAATGGCGTCTGGGTCCCACAAGTCTTAAGTCGTAATGGTGGTCGTGTTCGTTGATTAGTATTAATATTACTTGTCGGCACTGTTTGTAGATTGCAGTTTTAACGTCCAATTAGAAACTAAAATGAGGAAAATTCGTCTGGCGTCTCGACTTGGGTAATTGAATTTTTGTATTTTATTCAAGGATAGGAAAAATACAGCGTCTTCTTAACGTCGTCATGCAAATAAATACTCATTGTTCTATGAGAACTATCAAGTATCAATTAGCATATTAAGTTGGTAAAGGAGCTAGAATGCAAAAAGTCTTCGTCAAATTCCTAACAACTCAACTATGCGAAGGTTAACTTTATAGCCATAACACGATAAAGAATATCTTCGATCTCTAAGTAAGTAAACAATACTGACTAATACAAAGTCTTACAATTGTGGGCGTAGTGCCAAGTTTTACAAACGACATAAATAGATCAATAATATTGTAATGGCCAAAGCATCCTCAGATAGGCAGACATCATGACATATATTTTGATAACCTTTAACCGATGAGTGGGCTCAGATGGAATGACGGCCAATTGTTCAGATAACGATTAATAGCTCAATAACTTAATGGACGAACGGTCGTTAATAAATGTCATATTAAAACGCCCCCAATCAATAGGTATGTGCGGAACATAATGAATTTCCGACAGGAACTGTATTTTAGCATGATTTTAATATTTATTGAATGAATACAGTATTGACACGGCCGTAATATTACAAACACATTATAAAAGTACATGGGCAGCAATTGGATACTTCACCCTACTATTTTGAAATATGGATTTCTAGGTACCTACTGCTACCAAGTGTGATAGAGACGGAGAGAGCGTTCTCTTTCTTTCTTGCTCTCATGTAAATATTGCAAATTGTTGTTAGTTCCACATTGAAACCAAATTACTATGCACACATAAAATATTTTCATCTGTGTAGGCAACTACAACTTCGTGATTTTCTTGTTATCTCGTAAGGAGTCTTTCAGCAGTTAACTGTAAATCGTGAAGTGCTAAAATTGATATTTTTTGAGAAATCGGCTTCCATTAAATAGTACTTTCTCTTTCTCTTCCATACTAGAAATATCTGTGTTTTCTAACGAGAAGTCAAACTGAAGTATAATAGGCAATGCCCTGATGTTATTCAGCAAAAAAATTGGCCTCAAAGCTAGTGAGTGAAAAAAAGTAATGAAGAACGTAGGAATATTGATACTGCTATTATATCTTAATAAAAATAACTAAAGTTAAGAAAGAAAAGAAATAACATAATCAAGTATCTATTTATCAAAGGTTAAAAGTGAGTTGCGTCTGAATACTGCGATTATATATCTTAATAAAAATAACTAAAGAGGTTATAAGAGAAAAAATAACATAAAAGTATTATTTATCAAAGGGCAGAAGTGAGTTACGTTTAGATTACAATTTCAACATACGATACTTTCATGTTACGTAAAACTCGAGAGCTTACGCAATTTCATACAAAGTTTCAAGTCCTTATTTTCTAAAATTACTGTACTGTTTTTAATAAAACTTAATACGCATAAGCAGGATACATAGGTCTAAAAAGTTACAAAAAGTATTTTGGAAATGTGAAAAAAAAAATACTTGGAAATTTTCGTTTCTATACTATAATTATAATCGGTCTTTAGCATTAATTAACACTTTTTACGAAAAGGTTTTTAGTAACTTTTTAGACCTATGTATCCTGCTTATGCCCGTATATTCCCAGTCACCCCCGCGGCGATTGCCACCGGAGGCAAATGGGAATAAAAATTCCCAGTCGCCACCGGCGGTAACTGGGAAGTCATTGCCCCCACTTCAGTTTCGCTGTACATTGTTTTCTCCATCGTAGAGAATAAAAGGATGAGGTAGCTTATCCTAAACCTGCATGATTTAAGACAACACTAATGCAAATACGACTCGTTTTGCTTTTGAAACACAAAGCAACACGTATCATAAATAAAATTACGCCATACATGCTAAATTACACTATGTCGTTTCCTAAAGTTCTTACTTATTTGAACCCAAGTAGCTTTGTTACTTGAGAGGGTGAATATCCATTGTTTTTCTTATCGCTGAACCCATTTTTATGTAACATCATGCATGCTGATTTAGACTTCATGTCGTTTACATTACAGTCACTATTGTGTTTGTGTTTTTTTATCTCTGGAATACTACTTAATATGAGTAACGTAACTAAATAAAAGTCTTAATATATCTGTGATTTAACGGTGTTTTGTTATAATATTTGTAATTAGTTTTCTTATAAAATTATTCTAAACACACGAGTCTGATTATCTGTGATACAAAATACCAATTTAAATGTTTATTTTAACAAGTTTATTCATATCGAAATCAAAATAAAAAAATAAACTATTCCATTGTCTTTTTTTAGAGATTAGAGGCAGGTTCAGGATTAGTTACCTCATCGTTTTATTCTCTACGATGGAGAAAGCAATGTACAGCGAAACTGTAGTGGGGGCAATGACTTCCCAGTTACCGCCGGTGGTGACTGGGAATTTTCATTCCCATTTGCCTCCGGTGGCAATCCCCGCGGGGGTGACTGGGAATATACGCTTATGCCTATCAAGTTAGTTACAATCGGTTCAGTCATTTCGGAAAATAAAGACTTCAAAGTTTGTATGAAATGTCGTAAGACGTAAACGCTCGTAATAAGTTACGCTATAATAGCACAATTAAATACTTACCTATTAAAATAACAATATGGAGTAATTGTTTTTGGCAACTCCATCTATCGGGTGGTTTGAATCATCATCAGCATTGATCAGCATAACACTGCTGAAAACATGATATCAATCACACGCCTGCAGATAAGTATGAAGTAGAAAAAAAAACCTCGGGTCCTAAGTAGCTTTATTTTAGTACTGCTATCTGTCTCTCTGGTACGTAAAAGTTTTTCACCGGTCGCGCTTCCCGCATTTTCTTTCCTAGAACAGATCAGTTCATCTGGCCATCTTTGTCTTTAGTCTACACCCTATCACGTCGGATTCTACTCTTTGCCTTTCATTCATAATATTTATTAAAAGCAGTAAATGATAGCGTGACGAATGACAGAGGAGAATGAAATAAAAAAAAATTGTTGCGCCGAACCCATGGGACAAGGACAGAAAGATGATGGATGATTCATATTATTTTAAATTCAGGGATCCTCTCTAGAATTTGAAATGACATATCCCACCTATTTTTATTGCATGTTCTCCCAACAATTTGCCTTAAGGAACACGGCTTTCTCCTTCTCCTACGATTTGGCCTTTCCACTTAGTTAACCCCACTTGGCAAGATGGCAGGTGCGTTCATGAACGCAGATGCAGCACGCGAAAATTCTACTTATGCCCCGAGTGCATGGTAAATGTAAACGGTTAACAGACATTGTTTTGTAAACATGACGCAGGGCAAAAGTTACCATATTAAACACGTGTTATTGGATTTTTTCTTTCTCTCTTGTAGTACTAACCGTTTTTAACAACCATCTGGCTGGAAGTTTTGGTTTCAGACATAACTGGTGGTAATATTAATGATTAAACTTTATCAGCTCTTGTTAGTTAAAAAAACACAGCAAAGTTATATCTAAAACCCCTTCTTAGTTTGACAAGCCAAGATGTGAACCCCGGCAATGCGGTATAAAAACAAATCGGTTACAATATAATTACAACTTCAATTAAACTGATATACAGTAGCTCATGATCCAAAACCTATCAACGATTCCTGCAATACCACCAATACTTTTCTTCTCATGAGAATTCAAAACAGACGAGCAAGAATTGGTACGGAAATAGTCCAATCATGTTTTCAGCCTGATTCGAGCTCGCGCAGAACACGCGTGAGCTAAAGGGGTCACTCACATGACGTCAGACCGTAGGAAATAACATGCAGCTGAACCGAAGTACCGTCAACCACACGTCCATGAGCCAAATTGACTTCCACAGAGCGCCGAGACTTCGCAGCTTTAAGAGCGGTTTTCGTAGTCCAAATGGTGGTTTGAGGTGCAGTTGACTGTAGGTAGTCACGTAAGGAGTGGTTGGGGCATTGATTGATGCGTTAATTAGGCCATTAAAACTGTATAAGCTGATAAGCATTGTTATGTTGATAAACCGAGAGGGAGAGAAAGAAAAGATAGATGCATTCTGTGACATGGTTATGATGAAGGAAGTTTGGATGACGGGACATCTGATGGTGGAAAATGGAAGAGAAAATCGTTTTACATCGACACCAACGAACATTACTTTCAAAGCGTATCGTATGGGTTGACATTATTTTATAAGCTTTTGGGTGTTGGCATAAGAGGAAGTATGAAAGTGCCGCCGGTGACTGAAAAGTTGCGCGGTCTATAGGCTTGCTTTGGGCATGTGATGTGGAAGAACGTGGAAAATATCGTGAGGAAAGTTTTGAGTATGAATGTGGATGGACGGACTGTGTGAAGGATGATATGGCAAGAAAGGATGTGCCTGATGAGACTGATGACGGGAAGAAGTAGGAAGACATGCTGCACGAACCATAAATAAATTGTAATAAGGACAAGAGAATGATTATGGGTAGCATTTATGTTAATTCCGTACATTTTTATCTTCTCCATCGCCATTATTGCTGCAAATTGTAGTACAGAAATACTGTTCTAGTACTTAATTTTTACAGTTCTCAGTTTCCGGCTCCATAATAATAAACTCATGTTTTCACACATATGATATTTATAATAATTTACCAAAACAATTGAATGAACGCCGTGTGACAATGCCATGTGCCGAATTTCCTTCCGGTGACATTGGTGACGATGTGACTTTGACTGCGAAGGGAACAGGTGGTATTACCATCTGTCATGTTCTGAATGGACGTGCTTCCGTGATAATAACTTTCAACGTGTTTGCATTTCTGCAACGACTTCCTACAGGATTGAAATACTTAAGTTTTCCAGTCCCAAAAATTTTTGATTTTTCAAATATCGAAATCGCTTGGCCCTCATGTGCCCGATCTAGTGGCTCAGATGCTTATTGAAAGCAAGCAGATTCTGGGAAGAGATAGAGGGAAAATAAAGACGACTAGAAAACTTAGCCAAAGAAACCATGGACACCATTTTTTTTTAGGACATTCCCGCCTTTCTTTTCGTAAACCAACTCCTGAAAGCCAGAATTAACAGTGGCGATTACCAGAAAAGCACCGAGACAATGAAGCTCGACGAAGTCCCAGAGAAACAATTTAACTGTCTTGGATCCCGCAACGAAATTAATCAGAATAGAACTGAAAAGACTGTGAAAGATTGATAAAGGGTTACTATCACTACTGAACTGAGTTGACGAGTAGTAGAGAAGAATAGAAGAAGAAGAGATACAGCGCCGTCTCCGATTAAATTGCTAGTAAGGGCAACTGGGCAAGATAATGATGCATAATAGGGGATGATGTCATTTTTTTTTCTTTGTCCGTCGGGTAGTTTTTTGAAAAGTATTGGACACGTATTTTATCTTTTTTCACGTGGTCTTAAAATTACGGAGATATATTGAGTTGAAATGGCGCATGACGTCACATGTAGGTAAGTTTTACACCTACTTGTGACGTAGTGAGCCCCCACTCTCCAAATTTAATGAGTTTTAACTAAGTAATTTTTTGATATTTTGATAAAACAAAAAATACGTGTCTAATATTTTTGTATTACCGAACTGACGGACAAAATAGAATGTCGTTTTCTTTACCCAGTCCGCACCCCTATTATCTTAGATATTTTTGAATCTTAAATTTACCAGCCTTAAATTACAATGTCCATTTACCCGTACCTATCACTCATTGAACGCATAAACAGTTATTTTAAAAAAAAAACCTTCTGACATTGATAACATCTGGTCTGAATCTTGAGCTTTCTGACCTCGAATGAGATAAGAATATGAACATAACATCTTTTCATTCTTGTTTTTATTAGACGAAAATAAAACGATGACTGAATGAGTGCCTCGTTGGTCGCAAGCGCTTTTTTGCAAAGGTTTTTCTCCCAGGCATTTCTCACCAGCTATACGTCTGGTTTGGTGTCCTATAGGAACAGCTACACTTTTGACTAATTGTTCGAGGATTATAGGCGTGAAGTTTTGTTATGAAAATAAAATATCTATGACGAACGGACCACGTGTCTTGCTTGGTTCTAAATCTGGACACACCTACTTCCATCACATCTGACTATTCCGACACTAATTTTCGTAATTAGGCCAGATTATTTGCAGTTTCGGGGATATTGGATTGGTATGCTGAAAGAATTGATGGAGGCAGGTGTGGTAAACGGCTGTTTAAAGAAGATTTACTATACAAATTAGAAAACGTTGATTCTATTAAATCTCCCACGATGCGAGTTGCGAAAATCGAAACGGCATTTGCTCTTTGTTTAGATACCTATTACCTACTCAGTACTGTGGGGCATTTCATTCATGAAAGTCGAATCGAACACGAAAAGTATGGTAAAATTATTATAATAAAGACAAAAGGCAGGTCTTTCAAGGTGCCACTTCTGGGCACCTTTTACCAAAATAGAATAACTTTCAATTTCAATATTATTGACAGTACCGAGAATAGCACTCGTTCGTCATGCCAACATTATCAGTTACCTACCTACCCCCCTTTCCAATAACCAATTAAAAATGCCTACTCAGTACTCACTATCAGAAAAACCGACCAGCCATTGTGTAATGGGCATGATGACCCGATAGATTAGGTGGTCAGATTGTCCAACCAAAGAGACCAAATGATTGAGTCACCGCAACTGGTGACTTGGCCAACTCGCCACTAAAATAAATTACTTACTCACTCGTAAAATTGTTTTTTTCGCGGCATTTGCAACCGATGTTTGGCTTTGGCACATTGCTGGTAATTCTAGCATTTTTTATCGGCGCAAAATTGTGCGTCTGTGAGAGCCGTTACGGGTAGTCGTTAAAAGGCGATTCTATTGTTATCAACTAGGCACAAATCCAGACTTTGGTGCTGGAACTGAGAAATTCTTAATTGAAAAACCCAGTAACACTTTTTCTGACCTTGGAATCGGCTCAGGAGTACTCAGGACCTCATGCTCAGTAGCCGCGCTTGCGACCACTAGACCATTCAGGCAGAGTGGTGGGAGGGTTTTTGTTTCCCAATAACTGCGTTTTAGAGGTCAGATAGACAAAAAGGAGAAGAGAAGAGGAAAAATGCCCTATTTAAGATACCCCTTCCACTTTTCCACTTAGTGTGGGCTGACCCTAAATTGTCTTAAAACCAGTTCCCAAAAATATTCACAAATCCAAGCTGTCTATCGTCATAAGGAAGTCCAAAAGCTCGAATAACGTAATCCTTAAATTAGTTTTTCTACCGATCTTGCACAAGATCGCCAATGTGGCCTGCAGACTTGAAGTTTTTGCACGTTAGCACAGATAATGCAATACCTACATCTACCTTAATTACTATGAGTTGTTCTGTATTTTTTGCACTAGGTCCGTAGGTCCGTTAGCGGTATTTAATTCAGATTTTGCCATTTGCAAACGATTGACAGAAACAGATCTAAGCGATGTTTGGAATTCGTTTACCGCTATTCATATTTATTTGTGATGCAGTCGGACCTTACCCAAGGCCCGAATTCCACCATAGCGGAAACGCAGCTTTGCAAAAAGGTGCAAGATTCAGCCAATCACAACAGATACGAGACAAGAGACGCGATGTACATTTCAATGTGATTGGTCGATTCCCCTGTACCTCTCATAAAATGAAAAGGATAATTATACATATCATTTTTTGCCATTCAGCCTGTCTATGCCTCCTCTAACTTTTACTCAACTACCTTACTAAAACTGTTCTCTTTTTGTCCACAGCTCCTCGGCCTAGCAGTCATAGGCATTGGAGTAGCGGTCCAGCTCAACTGGACGGTTGTGAAGGATGAGCTCAAGACACACTTGACGGTCGCGCCATGGGTGTTCATCATCATAGGCGCTATCATGTTCGTGATAGCCTTCTTTGGTTGCTGCGGCGCGATACGGGAGAGCCACTGCATGGTTGTCACGGTATGTACCTAAACTATAGACAAGTTTTAGAGCTATTACATAAACATGACACAATATCATCATAGCCTGGAATCACCCACTGCTGACCTTGCCCTTTTGTCTGCCACACTTCTCGGTTCTGGTCACTCCCTATCCAGATGTTTCCCGCGATTTGAACGATATCTTCGATCCAACAACAATATACAAATATTGCCGCCGTAATAAAGTCAAAAATAAATCTTACCAAACATAAAAGGCGAATCTAGTAGGCTCTGCTCCTGCATTACGTTTTCACAGATATGGCCCTTTGTTTTACGATAGCAGTAAAGCGTTTCATGATTCTTTTGGCGAGTGGTCATAGTCTGAACTGAAGCCGCTACCATCTTTAAAATAAAAATGTTTCACCATAGTAATTACTGGGATCGATACTATCATCAAATTCCCAAGGGGAGCTGGCAAACGGCAGCGCAATCCTGACGAGATTGATATGACATTCAAAGGACAAACGGGTTTAAACTGCATGTCATGAGGGGACGAAATAGCACACAGATCATTTTAATAGATCAGGTAGACTGTGAGCAATGGAGAGTTTTGAAAGAACAGGTCAAACCAGTTTTGGTCATTTAATTTTTAATTTTTTGCCATTTCAATACCTAATCTAAGCCGAAACGCCATTTTAACAAGACCGACGCTTAAATACATTGGAATAGATTGGATTAATTACAACCCACATTTGGCAAACGCAATAAGACCTCGAAATATTTCTTCAAATTACAAACACAACTCTCAAACAATCCATTGCTGTGTCATTTCAAACTTGGAACCAGGGTTCTTCTTCGAAACCCGCAATGGAATGTCAACTACGTTAGACATCCGTTTTGTTTTCTTAGTATAGAGTACGAAACTCTATTGGGTGGTTCGTTAGCTGACATAGGCACAGGGCCTTAGTTTTAATTAACGTGAATCAGAAAGCAGTGGTCTCACAACGATTGACACAGTTTTGGTAAATGTTCGTATTTGAGTAGCGTTTTTGTTTTGGGCGTTTTGTCGTTCCTTGTCTATGGGTCTTACTTAACCTGTAAATGGTCATACTACTTTACGAAGTCCCCTAAAACAATAAAGATAGACCTAAATAAAATAACATCAGGCATATCTTCCACCGATGGGTTGCAGAAGTCATACCATATTTCCGCCATTTACCTGCTGTTACAGGGTCTTGCCTATTTCTCATTCTACCGCACTACCAAATCTGGCATTACCTGAACTAGATATTATCCGTGTACAGCACTAAAATACTACAAAGAAAGGATAATGCCTTTCAGAATTAAGAGCGTTTACGTCTTACCACATTTCATACAAACTTTCAAGTCCGTATGTTCCGAAATGACTGAACCGATTTTAATGAAACTTCATACGCATACGCAGGATACATAGGTCTGAAAAGTTACTAAAAAATGTTTTCGAAAAATAGTGTTACATGTAAATTAGATCGATTATTACCCATAGAAACAGAAATTTCCAATTATTATTGTTTTTTAAAGATACTTCGGAATTTTTTTAGTTACTCTTTAGACCTATGTATCCTGCTTATAAAAAATAAAAAATAAAAATAAAATCATTTAATTCAAGTATCACTGACTCATAATAAAAATAATACATTAGCACAGTCACATTACAACCACAACATTTAAATTAAAAATTACAACCACACAATTTTATGTGTATTGAGTTTCATTGAAATCGGTTCAGTCATTTCGAAAAATAAGAACTCGAAAGTTTGTATGAAATGCCGCAAGGTGTAAACGCTCTTAAGCCCGCCAACCATACGTGAAAATAAAACTTGGCAAAGGAATAGATTCCGCCCCCTTCTATTACATCATGCAATGCAGTTGTCGTAAAATCAGTTTTTTTTTTTATTATCTAAAGAGGACGACCATCCTGTTTAATGGAATCGCTTATGTCAAAGTAGTATTTTGATATTTTTTTTTGCTGTCTGTCTGCGTCCTACTCCTGGGTTCGATCCGAGGTTCCTTCCGGCAGTGTTATTTTGTTTTTCAATAAGGAAATTCTTGAGCCCAGATTTGAGTTTGATAATGCAGTAGGTGCTTGGTAGGACGCATGTCAATGAACAAGTATAAGTTGGCCTCTTTTTTCTTGATGGTCGAAGTGTTGCAACTAACAACATACAAATTCTAAAAACGTATTTTTATCTTATCATTCCAGTACGCGATCTTCCTGCTGGTAATCATCATCGTGCAGGTGGTGATAGCAGTGCTCCTGTTTGCCTACGGAGACACCATCAGACAGAGTCTGGTCAAGTCTGTCAACTCACTGTTCGACAAGAGATCTAGCGCTGACGTCGACAAGGCTACTGATGCTGTCATCAACAATATTCAGCAACAGGTAAATTATTTGTTCTTTCTCATATCTTAGCTGCTCGTGGCTAAATAATAATTGATATTCAAGGTTAAGCTGCGCTTACCAAGGTTGGTCCGTGGATGGGTGACCATCTATTACATACCGAGTTTTCTCCGTGCCTATTAAAGCCCGTCAAGCCGTTGGTTCCGGCTGTCATTTGTAGATCCTTGACAGTTGATGCAGGGAGTCAGTCCTGAAAGTCTGACAACTAGTTTTAACAGAGGGTTTATAACAGCTTTATATTACTCGTGTTACCCAGTACTAAGTGGGTTGTGTTGGTCAGATAAGCAGTCGCTCCAAGCAAAATACTAGTATTCAGCTGCATCCAGTTAAACTGGAAGCTGACCCCAATATATTTGGTAAAAGGCTTGGTAGATGATGACATATCTTAGGCGCTGAGCAGACGACTAAAGACTATTTGTCTGCTGAACAGGGTGGTCATTTCGTTTTTTTTTTCTGGAAGAATAGTCCATCGAACAATAGACCAAAAGGAGTTTTAATTTAAAAAGAAGTCGCATAAAGAACGCTGGGGACTTGGGTTGCCAGTTGGCAGATTTAAGACGATAGATAGTTAGGTTGACGATTTGATTAAAACAAAAGTTCCTTTATTGGTTTGTTTAAATAATAGTACCTAAAGGATAAAATACCGTTGCCAAAAAGCCACAACCCGCGTAAACATACTGTGATTTGAAAAACAAATAAATACCCAGGAAAATAAACCTAACAAACAACAATTTTCAAATGAACAAACAACCTATTTAAAAGATTGACGTCACCACACACACAGAATAACTAGTAGTTATTGTTTACTGCCTAAACGGGAAAACAAGTCATTTAAAAAAAATAGGGATCTACTTTAGGAATACCCAGGACACATCGAACTATAATTTATACTTAAATTAACCTACACTATGACATGCACTTCTAGGCAAGTTTGGTGGAATTTGGCCTACTCTCTCACAGAGAAGAAGCCTACATCCCAGAAGTGAAAAAGTTACGATTTCACCTTTGACGGGCAACCTCAGAACCGTCATATGCTAGAACAGAGCGGGAATACTATAGCACGCGGTAGCATCGACGATGCGATCGGCAGCACGACAAAAAAGGATAGGAGGATCATAGAAAAGTGTCAGTTCGTGCTGCCAAATGAGGTTCATCCTTTATAAATGCTGATTGTGCACCTCTCTGCTTAATATAAATGTAGGTCTTTTTTGAAGATTAAACGAGAGATCTTGCACATCCAAATAGTAGCGTAATCTCCAGGTTTGGACATGTTTTGTGTGGTGACGTTATAAATAACACAAATTCAGTTGCCCAGGTGCCTGGTTTGAACCCTCGGCCAAAAACTCTTCAAGTCTGGGGCGGTATCATCGTGCCACCTTTCCTCGGTCTACCACTGACGATACGATGCACGGCAAAGTATGCTCTCGTAAATCACCATTAAAACACATTTTCTTCTCTCCAGTTCGTCTGCTGCGGTAAAAACGGTGCCCAGGACTACGGCGTGACCCTCTCCCTGCCCGACTCCTGTTGCAGCAGCACCAGCGCCATCGGTAACGTCATCGGCGGCAAGTGTACCTTCGACAACGCCAACCGAGGCTGCGCGGCCGTCATATCCGACCTGTATGAGAAGTGGAACAAGCCCATCGCTGGAGTCGCTATTGGTATTGCCTGCATTGAGGTGCGTATTTGTTTTTTTTTTTACTTTTCACACAAGGTACAAAATTTTCCGGTTTCAACTATAAAATTAAGGATTAAAATATTCAAACAAAAATGTATTGAAATATTGGGAGATTTATTTAACAAAAAAAAAAAACATTTCCTCTTGGTTACAAGAGAATATGTGTATGCCGGAAACTTTTGGACCTAACACCTACGTGATATGTACAGAGTACAGACGCCACTACAACAAGCTACAAGAATCTGTCAAATTTCGCTTACAGTTTTTCAACCTTATTTTTAAAGAATACGGTTCAAGGTTGATTGGGAAAATTTTACAGTTTCGGGTAGCTTGACCTGCTGTCGTCTGTGCGTGCATAACCTTTTTCCCATTAGCAAAACTACATAATGTCATCGATGTCTTACTTCATTAAATTTTTAACCTGTGAAACTCCCTGAGTATTTCAGTTCAGAACTTCTATTAGTAAACAATGTATATCTAGATACCTTATTCTTCTTTGTAAGAGGAGTCAAGTCATACAGGGTACTGACTGTATTTAATAATACCATGGTTAAGAAAAACTCTGGCAGAAACTGAGCCAACTACAATGATTGTCAGAGCAATTATCACCAATTGATGCAGTCCTTAACTTGTGTAGTACTTACTGTAACTGTATCATTACTATTGTTGCCATGCATCATACAAGCCTGCACTCCCATAAGATATTTCAACAATGTCTCGCACACCCATGAGCAATTTCCCTTATGTAGGCGGCGATAACTACTTTCCATCAAGTGGGCCGTCAATCCGTCAGCTTGTTTGCCGACCTATTACATAAAAATACGACTTTCTCCATACATCAGGTTCGATACCATATAATACGAGTATGGATACGCTGGTACTATGCATATCGCATATATAGCTGCGATTATGTGTAGGTATGATTCAGAAACAAACCAAATAATTAAAAAAAGGATTGTGTGGTTTTATGAAACCACGGTAAAAGTGAAACTTTGATGTAAAGGGGTTCGAACATTTTTGTATGGAGCCTGGCATATCTAGCCACCGCCATCTTGATTTTTTTTTCAAAATCTCCGAGCACGATGGAACTAAAGATCGCCATTTGTGTCATATGGACTCATATGGCGATCTTTACTTCTAAATATCTCGAAAACGTGATACTTTAGGATACCATGTTATATAACATTTTTTGTTTGTATAAGTGTCCTCTATCCAAATATACCACTTTTATCGTGCTCGGAAATTTTGAAAAAAAAAACAAGATGGCGGCGGCTAGATATGCCACAAAGGTTCGTACCCAATTCCCATCCAAAGAGATTTAATTAATATTTGAATATCTTAGTTCCTATTGAAAACTGTTGTTTGTTCCATAAACAATAAAAACGGTATCGCAAACAACCTATTATAATCGTTCACACAAAAGACGGGGAAAATAGAACATAATACATAATGAGGTGACATTCAACATCATCGATATCGGTCGCAAACAATAATCGTAGGTTAGACAAACATCCGTTGGTTTTTGGTTTAGTAACTAAGCTGTTTTATTTTGAACTAGAGACCCGCCTGCGGCTCCTCTCGCTTATTTAATTTCTTTTACACAATTTATTTTATTTTAATATTAAATCCTGTATTATTCTGATGTATAAGCTATATTACTGTAAAGTTTCAACAAAATCTGTTCGTTAGTTTTTGCGTTTAAGATTCATATCTTGATGTGACTAAGTAACTAAATTATTATTTTTTACATGTTTCAGGTGGTCGGAGCGCTGTTCTCGCTGTGTCTCGCCAATTCCATAAGAAATATGGACAGAAGGTCTCGCTACTAATATTTTGTACATTAAAACTGGTACCTATGAACACAATTTTTTTTGGTTCTTTTTACTTGTTAACTAATTTTGTAACGGACTGTACACTGCATGGCTGATTTACTTTTTTTTTGGGACACAATGACAGCAAGCACAAATGCTACTTTTGGCGTCCATTTGTACCGATACCGATTTAGTAATCGATTTGATTTCAACTTACAAAACTTTTTTTACTTTTTGACGATTGCATTAAAATGCATTTTTCTAGTAATTAACGATTTTCAACGCTACAAGTAGCATGTTAAAAACGCCTTTTGAATTTCACTTGAGATTGTGTACGAAGGGTTTCGAATCTCAAATAATTGTATGTCATATTAATTGCTTGATTAAATCAAGTGGTATTCATAATAAGGCTAAGTTAATACGTTTATATGAAAGTGACTTTGTCAAAATTACGCACAAAAAAAAAATAAGTACCATGTATATTTTATTTTTAAAATATATTTATGAGCCTCAAGATAACCTTATGGCAATAAATATCTTACAAACATCAAAGTACCTAATTCAGATCAAATTAAAATAAAAGCGATGTTCACTTCTTTTATGAAAAAAAAAGGAAACATCAACCATCTGTTTTCAAGTCCAGCTTAACTCAACATGTTTAATTTTATATTCACTATGCGTAATTTTGACAAAAGCCAATGATATGTGGAAAAAAAATTCACTGTATACTTATTAAAAAAAATTATAATAACGCTTATGTTTGGAATATGCTTAACTAACATTGTGTGCGCAATTAACACTAAATTAACGCAAACATTTTAATTATTATAACGTGCATTAGGGACATCATAGTTCTGTTGCGAAAAAGAGATGATTATATAGCTCCATCTCTCTCTTATGCCAAACAATGACTTTTAAGTATGACTTCAGGCTGAGGAAGACTGGTATTCGGCCAACCGTGGCATGATGTCATTTAAAGGCTCGCAGACAAAGAAACTTCTCAATACTTAGTTTTTTTTTGCATCACAGAAGGCTTTTACTAGAAACGGAATCAAAATTGTCATAACATTATGTCAGAAACTTAATAATGACTAACGTAACAATCATAAAGAGCAATATACAACATCAGAGCTCTTGTTTACTTTTGTATTAGCTTTTCATGTCGCCTAGCTTTGTATTATATTATCTGACAATTCGAATCAAAGACCTTGCATTTCTAACAAAAAGAAAGTTGCATTTCACGTGGGTACAAAAAATTATAGGTAAAGGTTTCATTGGCAGCCATTATTAAAATAATTTAGATCATACAGCATTTATTTGCAAAAGAAATTATTAAATAAAAATATAAACTCTTAATGCTTCTTCATACATTTTTGGGAAAGGGTTTCGGTCTCTTTACGATTAGAATAACATTATAAATGATAAATAATTATATTACTTATTTAAATCATTCATTAAAAAATATTAAACAAAGAGTCTCTTCTAGATGTTAAAACTTACTAAAAATATCTATATTAAAACGCTTCGAATTAAGGAATCTCCATTTATTTTTATATGTATAAACATTTAGAATCTTGCTATGTGATATTGTATTTTCATATAAAAAAAAAACTTGTTTAGGAATCTCTAGGAATGTAAGTTTATTGATAAATTTATTGGCAAAATTTTACTACTGACGACTGTTTTAGTTTTGATTTGATTATATTTTATAAATATATATTTAATTTTGTGTCCACTTTAGATTTTTTATAATAATTTTGTTAGATATTTATTGAAATGATTGCACAGACTCTTAAGTGTTAACTAGTAATTTTCGTAATATGTTTGTGCCAAATTGAAAAAAATATCTATTCAAAGGCATGTTGGTTAGATTGGTTTTTTTAAATGAGGAAGAAATAATTGTAAGACAAAGAAAGAGTTTGTGCCTTGCACTGATTGACTTGATAGAATTTTGTAATCAATAAAGAATGTGTGTAATAAAATGATAATGTTTGTTTCACTAATCTCACCCTAATTCTAAGGCCAATAAGCAGCAAAGCAAAGCTTTAAATATTGCACAAAATTAAATGTACCTTTATTTTTGGAATTGTTTGGCCAAAGCATGATACTTAGGTAAGTCACCTTTCTGTCAATAAAAATACTAATCTGCATGTTTGTGGTTGTTTTTAAGTAATTTTTGTTGTAATTATTTCATTATGTAATTATTATTTTTGCTGTCGGAAGCTTGGAAGTTATTTTTACTATACAATACTGAATAATTTCCTATTGCTTTGAAGAATATTCGTTTAACAGGATTTAAATTATTCCTGTAAAGAATGTTTGTTGTAATATTGTTGTAAATTATTTTGTACTAATGATTTTCGGTTCGCATGGGACGGTTAAAATTTTACGCAATAGTTTTTTGTATAATATTTATGTTTGTACCTATAATACGTTTGTGTTTAATTATCTATGGTACCAGTGTTCTTAGATCTGATCGTTTTGTACTTAATGTGTTTTATTTTCACAGAAAATGTACCAAAAAACTGACTGTTTTATTTTGCCAATTTCAGGTACGCCTAAACGAAGACATCACGAAATTAACATTCGAATTAAGAAAGAATAAAAATCAACGACAGATACAAAAACATAAGTTACTTATGTACAAGTTAAGTTAAGGTTAGCTCGGTCTAGCGCAATTCCCACCTTTTTCTAAAATACAACCTGGGGCAAGTTTACTTTTGGTTTTGATACAAGAAAATAGCAAAATTATAATCGAGCTCTTTTGACCAGATATTATTAAATATTTGACTTTGGCCTCTAGGCTGCACATTCTTTAATAAAATAGAACTAAAACTTCAAAATGTCTCAAATAATGTTTGTGAAATCACCGACCCGTACTGAGCAAGCGCATGGTAATCATTGCTTCTCTATGAGAAGCAGGCAAAAAGTAAAGAAAAACAATGATAAAAAGACAATAGTAAACTTTTCCAGGTCAAGTTATCTCATTTAAGACGGTACGTTGTTGTATTTTACTCTGTATCTTCAAGCATCGATGTAAACTTGATGCCTCGTAGATGTCAAGACGCGCTGTACCTTACCATTATAATTAGTTAATCATTTTCTTTTGTTGCACCATTTTAAAATATAAAGTTTAGGTACTGTTAAGTTAGTTAAGCGACTGTTTGTAATGTTGATAAACAATAAAAATTATATAAAATAAACATAAAAAAGTATTTTCATAAATCGGCGGTGTAAAGTTTAAGTACGTCCATTTTACAAAATAATATTATTAAAGTGTTAAAAAATTTGATATTTATGCATTTCTATTATAAAATATTACTTATGTGATTTATTCCTCGTTTCACATGCCTGTGTAAATAGTAAATGTTATCGGGAGCAAATGTCTGTTTATTGTATTTTGAATCTCTTTTTGTGCATTTCTGATGAAACTGCTTTTGTGGATGAATTATATTGTATTGTATGGAATAAATAAATTTTCTACTTCAACATTCCTTATTTTTTTATTTCTTAACTTTAAAGTCCTAACATAATTAAATGCGGTGGTGTAATAGGATGGTCGAAACAATTTTATCTGCTGACCTGTAGTTAAGCACAACCCTTTCGAGAACTACATCGATAAAATACTGATTCCTATGCTACTAATTTAACTCAAGACTAGTAAAAGTACCTACTTGATATAAGGTAAATCAAGTAAGTATCAGATAATGATGGATAGTCTAGAAGTGCACATAAGTTGCCTTGAGTAAAATAACTTGGGAATAAACATGAACCAAGTAGGTAAATGATGACCTCCTTTGCCAATTTCGATACTGGCCTCTGCGTGGATCACCGAATCAGTTACCTAAGAATTTTTCAGTACCAACCCATCCCTTTAAGCTCGACCCCTATTCCATGAATTTGTGGATGTAGGTACAAAAAATACCTACCTCAGAAGATACCATCGACGGCTTCGACTAATAAATAAAGGTGTAATGTTATGTATTCATATAGAACGAAAGTCGACCAATTAAGGTACACAAAACCAGTATAAGGTGATCTCTCATTGTACTGTAAATCTATACACAGCGACGGCAAGTTATACTAGAAATGTATAGCTTACTTATGTGTCGCTGTATGAACAAAAACCAAGGAACAAGGTTGTTCTTACAACCAAAATCATTTCACAAATATATTTTTAGAACATTTAATGATTCCATTTGTCGCTTTATCATAATAATAACAAGAAAATCTGACAAGGTTACAGGTTTTTCTTTCTTACACTTTTTTCGCATATCGGTTGATCGGATTTTTTAAAAATATTTTTTCTTTTTGAAGCGATTCCGAGTTCTATTCTGGAAATAGTAATACTACTAAGAATATCATCCCATGATCAAAACAACGAATCTGATTGGTGCACGTCAGAATTTTGCCAGCTACTTAGTGTGTCGTTCATGCTAACAGAGCAGAGCAATTTCTTGTACAGATACCATGAACGCGCTTTGACATTGACATTACACAAGCTGCATTGATTTGTCAATCTAGCTGTCAATGTCACATTCAGTCCGAAATCATGAAAAGTGCGAACGCTTGTTTGAGCACGTCTTACCTTTTCCTCTTCGGTGTGTTTAATTCCACTTTCACTTCTTCGTGAATACTCATTCGTATCAGTTTCAAATGTGCTGTGATAGAACACGGTCATCTACTTGCTATATTTATTAGAAATACTCATGCCATGGCGAAAGTCGCTACCGAAATGGCATACAGAAATTATTGTGTAGTGTTTATAACATTCGCTTTAGTGATAGTTCAAGCGGTCGGTTACAACACGGAGCTGTATGAAACAAAGCCTTGCGACAGCAATGCCTGCTTTGACGAACTCCACGGGTCTCTGGGCGACTGTTCGTGCAATGTTGACACCATCGATTACTTCAATAACGTGAAGTTGTATCCGCGCCTCCAAAGTTTAATAAGAAAAGACTACTTTCGTTTCTACAAAGTGAATTTGAAGAAGGAATGTCCATTCTGGGCGGACGACAGCAAATGTGCGATGAGGTATTGTCATATTAAGACTTGTTCTAAGGAGAGTGTCCCAGGTGTCGAGAATGGTTACGAGAACGATCACATAGACGAGACCCCAGCGACCAAGTATACGAAGGAGGCGCAGGGGGAGCACTGTGACACTGATTCAGACCATGACCATGACCTGGGATACCTGAACTTGACCATCAGTGCAGCCAGTCAACATGACATTGCTAAATGGAAAGTTCATGATGATGCCCTTGAGAACTTCTGTGGCTATGATGACAAGGATGTAGATGCAGAATATGTGGACCTGTTACTAAACCCTGAAAGATTTACTGGGTACAAAGGGCCTTCAGCTAACAGAATCTGGAAAAGTATTTACCAGGAAAATTGCTTCCGACCCAAACCTAATCCTTATGGATCCTTCCCATTTGTGATGACTTCAGATCTTGGCAACATGTGCTTGGAAAAGAGAGTATTTTATAGAGCTGTATCTGGTTTGCACACTAGTATAAATGTGCATCTGTGCTCAAAATATTTATTGTTTGAGAAAGGAGCAGGATTTACAACTGATGGTGAATGGGGGCCTAACTTAGAAGAGTTCCAACGTCGTTTTGATCCATCCCAGACATTTGGCGAAGGGCCTAATTGGTTAAAGAACCTATATTTCGTATATTTACTAGAAATGAGAGCTTTGGCTAAAGCAGGACCTTACTTGGAGAGAGAAGAGTATTATACTGGTAATCCTACAGAAGATGAAGAGACACGGGAGGCAATTCATAACTTGTTAGGTGTCATATACTCCTTCCCAGACCATTTCAATGAATCTTCGATGTTTAATGGAGGCAGTCAGGCAGCAAAACTAAAGGTGGAGTTCAGAGAACACTTCCGAAACATTTCTAGGATTATGGATTGTGTTGGATGCGACAAATGTAAATTATGGGGAAAACTACAGACACAAGGCTTGGGAACCGCATTAAAGATATTGTTCTCTAGTAAATGGAACAGTCCTGAAAGTGACCCGAACCAAGGCAAGTTGCCTGTAAGACACAAATCGCATGAGAGACTGCAAAGGACAGAGGTTGTAGCGCTCTTCAATGCCTTCTCAAGACTCTCGGAGAGTATTCGGCAGTTGGAACAATTCAGGGTTATGCTAAGGTAAGATTTTAATTCCATTAACTGCTTTTATTGTATATTGGTGATGGATACAATAAATTTAAATAAATATCCTTCCCAATGGTTATGGCATAAGTTTAGTACCATTGTCAACATTCTTAATGTAATTTATTTTAATGGAAACCGTTAGGAATTTCAAGGATACTTATTTATTTAATTCCTTGATGTTGTGTAGAAATTTTCTAGACATGAAAGTATTTAGTTACAGAAACTGATAAGAAGTAATAATCCGTTGATAAATGTATAACTAATGTACAAAGATTAAGCAAAACAACTCATAAAAATTGTTGGTTACGAAGACATAGTTCAAAAGTTATATAAACAAATTAAACCAAAGCAATTTCCTTGATGTTTTGTAACCTGCATTTATAAATTACAATAAAACAATTTAATATTATATTATTTGCATGTTCCTATTATAATTATCTAATCTATTTTAATACTTCTAGTTCTCCTAAATACTGTTGTAAGTAGATGTTTCTGGTTTTGGTTAGTTTGAGTATGGGTGTGCGTGTTTTTCTGTGCTTTTTTGTAATGGTTTGGGTTAGACTTTCATTTTCATGTATGTAGTTGATTATTTCAAAAATAATTTGTTTTTGAAAGCAGACATTGCATCAGTCATGATAGTCAGAGTTATGCCTGGTTTCACCAACTCTTTATTGTACTGAGCTGAGCATTGAAAATTTAACTATCACACTTTCATTTTGGCATTTTGACTTGATGTTGGCAAAATGGGCATTAAGTTAATGCCCATTTTGCTAATTTTATTTTCTTAGTTTTAGTAAAAATAACTAAGAAAATAAAATTAAAATGTCATTAGATTGTAATCTAATGACATTTAAATTAACTAATAAGTACACTTTTTATTTGCTTTCTTGGACACAACAAATTTGTGCTCTAAAATGACTTTTAAGCGACTAATGTTGGTCTTTTAGGATCTAGAAGAACTAGAATCTATATTTGATCTGTGATAGAATGATAGCTCAAGACCCATGGAAATACAGAATAAGTATCACAACCAAGGAACTTATATACTAACTGGAATGAGTATGAGAAGCTCAAAAGCGTTCTGAGCGAGAAAACTTCGAGAGGGGATGTCATCTTTTTCTAATAGGGCATCCATTATTTTGTACTCACATTTGGGACAGTTATTATTGTGGCTTGCTTGCTTGCTGGCACCCAGTAGTCCTTTATTCTAAATTAAGAGGTGTAAAAAAAACTTGATGAGGCCGACACGTACTTATTAGGGTAATAAGGGGATAGCGTACGATCACCTACGTGGTAGCAATACTCATGCTAGATCAACGCCAGACTGTTCATCAAAGGATGGGCAATAGGGGATCGGACTGGGTAAAGAAAACGACATTCTATTTTGTCCGTCAGACAGGTAATACAAAAATATTAGACACGTATTTTTTGTTTTATCAAAATATCAAAAAATTACTTAGTTAGAACTCATTAAAGTTGGAGAGTGGGGGCTTACTACGTCACAAGTGGGTATAAAACTTACCTACATGTGACGTCATGCGCCATTTCAACTCAATATATCTCCGTAATTTTATGACCACGTGAAAAAAGAAAAAATACGTGTCCAATACTTTTCAATAAACTACCCGACGGACAAAGAAAAAAAAAATAGGATTATCCCCTATTGGAAAAAAAAAAACGGTACTTCCTACTTTATTTCTATGTACTTATAAAAATATTTCCGTTTCCTACTTAATTTTTAGGTACCTATAAAAACGTGCATATATCTGATGTTCTTGAAAAGGCGTATTCTTTAAAATCACCGTTTATAGATCTAAACCATTGTCACCCTGTCGTTATTTGTAAACAAAGCTAAAAGAACTTACCTGAAAAAAAAAAATTCCACATCCAGAAAACTCCTCACTCCTCATTCCCTCCTTCACCCTTCACTCAACACAAAATTACCATAATAATTTATGATTTTACTTAGATACAATAAAAGCACAAGGAAGCAAAAATACGATTTAAGCGCGAAAGTCAATCGGCCATTTTTTTCTTATATTTAGTGACATTTAGGTTGCCATTCGTAAATAACTTAATTCATAAAAAAATCGCAAATAATTGAATTTAATACTATTTCGAAAGAAATGAATTATTTTAATATTTAAAATCTGAATATTAAATTAATCCCGTAACGATTTATGTGCTAGTTTAGCTATCAATGTGATTTCCAATTTCTTTATAGTTTTAATTTTCTTTTACTGGCAATTGCAAGACAAGGACACAATCCACCCCTGTAGCTATCTCGCTCTGAAGCCTTTTTCCCCTTGGACGTAGAGTTCTTAAAGTAAAACGAACTATAAACGTTTGAGATAAAGTTTATTTTTAAAAGGAATTTTGAGATGGACATTGTTTGTACTCATTCCAGTTATTATAATAAGGTCCTTGATCACAACCTAACGAGCTCGCCATCTTCCTGCTGCATTAGACCATAGACAAAGTAGATCATACCCATTAAAAAGAAACAAACAAAAGAACATCTGTAACAACAAAAAAATAATGAAATAAGGTGTGTAAAGCAATTGACCTAATAATAATTAAGGTGTTAATGCACCTAAATAATTATTATTACTATCTGCCTTCTTTACTTATTTATTACTGGCGGAAGACATTACGAAGTAATCTAAAAATGGCAATATAAAACTTCGTAATGACACGTTTGTTAGCAAAACGGTACACACACAGTAACTTTCATATAAAAAAAAAAAATTAGCACAGTTAGAAATAAACTTTTTTGTCTTGAAGGTAGAGTTCAAAGTTGAGTGGGTTGTAGATGTCTTGTAATGTGGCCTATACATTCTCTTTATCTCCGTGTGTCGTAAAAAAGAGATTGCGTAAGTGTGATATAAGTTAAGTAGTGTCATGTATCGTAAGTAGAACTAGATCAAATAACGAAAACCATTTCCTTAATAAAAAAACACTATGGAGCGGAAAAAAACTTTACTTTTGAAGTGTTTTATCATTTTTTAGTTGAAGCATTCAACACAAATTTTTGTAATGTGTCCATTTTACACTGTAACTAGAAGATGTTAGGAGATCATCAGCATAGAAGAAGAAGAAAAAATACGTGTAATAGCTTACTTATACCCAAGCTACATCCCTCTGCCAAATGAATCACTTAAATCGGTCCATAATTGACGGAAATATCGACCCTTTTTTAAGTCGGTTAAAAAAAATCATCATCTGCTTAGCCTTTTCTCAAATTATGTTGGTATGCAGCTACCGGTACATTACATGTAGGGAATGCCTATCAGCCGGCCTAGCATGACCGCCGTAGAAACGAGCTATGTCTACGGAAGAATCGACAATTTGACAGATATTTCTATCTTCCCGAGCATGGCGATATTAAGAATGTAGAAAAGAAATGTTTCTTTTCTTCAGTCGACACAAGTCTACAACGTCGAGCATGACGACCATATTTTCTCTTCTTTTGACATTTGGGGGTAGAAACATTACTTCTGACAAATGTCAAACTAGTCTTAATAAAAACTAAATACGAGAAATACGTTTCGTGGTTGCGTTGAGTTACGTTCAAAAGGTTGAAATGTTATGTAAAATATTTAGGTTTAATGTCGCGAAAAAGATCCAGGCCTGGTTGCAGGATGCAGCAACACCATCCCGCCCACGAAAAATGAAAAACTCGTGCAATTGGCAACTTTTTTTTGTTAACTAAACGTAACCTTTTAACTTTCCATAGCAACGTCCCCGTTGCTATGGAAAGAATTTCTGTCTATGTCTTCGTAGAAACGCGAGTCGACGGTGCGCGCCATGCTCGGGCAGAAGAAATGACAAGTTGTAAAGAAAAGATTTCTTGTCGTTTCTTGGTAGAATAGAGATAGAACGGTCATGCTAGGGGGGCAGAACTCCATAACACGATATTCCATGGCATGACTGGTTGACATACTCCGTACAGAATGTCGAAAGATCGACGAATGACAGCTGGGTTCTAACTGCTTAACGTGCTTACCGAGGCATAGGGGGGGTCTCGGTATGTTAGGGGATGGTTACCAAGCCACAGAGCAACCTCAGCAAGCTTTGCTGAACCACGATTCGTGCGTGCCATTCTTATTATTAAGTCTCTCTCGTCCTCTATAATATTCTATAGAGGTATTTTTTTGTTACGAAAATTCTTTCACTAACTAGTGTCATAGGCGACATTTATAACTTTCACGTGGGATAATTTCTGTACATAACTAGCGAAACCGCAAGCAAAAGCTAGTTTATTATTTAAAAATAAAGTCTGCCTGGTAGCAACAGCTGTTTTCAGTGCGCAATTAAAACAGGTCATTATCCGTGATGAATCAATTATTTGAAATTGATTTTCCTTAATAAAATCGGCAGTTTTGTTCGTTATGTACGCTATGATCGCGTTTCCGATTTTCCAATTTGTTTAAAAACGACTGAATAGCCACCTTTTGCGAATTGAGACACACATAACTAAAGGGATGGTGATGGAAAGCGATGATGATCATGAAATTATGTCTGTCATAAAAATTTATTGTCACCAGAACCAAAGGTGTGTGCAAAATTTCAGCTCAATCGGACATCGGGAAGTGGTTCTAATTTGGCTTCCAAGAATCCACCGTAACAAACATAAATTTATTCATTTAATTAATTATAACGGTTGCTTTTACAACCAATTACAGTAACTAAAATTAACACATATCAAAATATACATACCTACGCAAGTTAAATAAAAGCTTTTAAAAAGAAATCTTTCAAATTGTGACTCTAAAAAAAGATTATAAATATAATAAAAATAGTGATTGATGATGGTGATTGCACCTATTTAAAAGTAAGTAACGTAAACTTATTCCTACAGTTTGAAACAAATTAACTTTTCTTCCAAAAAACTAGTCATTTGTTCTAGACCGCTCATTTTGCCCAAAATGACTACCCTGAAAAATATCATCTCATCTTCTACCACTCATTTAAACTAAAATGTCATTTAAAGTGCAGACCATATTCATATACAGTTCGAAAGCCACGACAACAGTAAACATTCTTGGAGCCATAAACAATGGGTTTTGTGGTTTCTAAAACAAAGGTAGCTAGTAATGCTCGGAATCATAAAAGCTGTTAACGGTAATTTAAACATAACCTTGTGTGTACGCTACATTTTCATTTCCTATTTTCTAGTGTTCTTGATGTCTGAAAATTGGCACATTTTTGCTGGAAAGGGAATAGAATCAGGTCATTAAAAAGAAAGCCGTTTATAGTACCGTGTCGTCCATATTAAATCCTGATAATCCCTAAAACTAACTTATTTCTAAAACTACCTAACTTATTTTACACTCTAAAACCGAATGCTTCTGGCGCGTCACGACACGCCACGACACGTAAGTGTGTTTCCGCCTTAAATCTTTGTGTTAAGTTAGTTTACGTTTAGTTAAAACCCAACAAACAGATTGTATATCCCATTTCTATACAGTGTACAGCGGCAGTATGGTTTATGCTATAAAAAGAAATCAAATTTCAAATAAGGAATTTATAGACAACATTTTTGGTAAACATCATATAGGCCACGTCGTCCCAGTCACGTAATAGGTCGAGAGTAAGAGGTAAACGCGTCTTCGTCATCTGCCAAAATATGGTGTAATTCCCGCCCGGCCGCCCGGCCGGTGACACCGATTTGCGTGTCTGTTTTGTACTACTGACGTGGCCTTTTGTTGTAATTTTAGCATAACATCTTTCCGTATAAAAATAGAGATAGTAATAAGTACTTACTGATTATTTGAGAGATTGCCAGGGTTTTTTGTTTTGATAAAATCGTTGTTTGTTGGCTGATTATGAAATAACATGTTCAATTGCATTCGACCATGAAATCTTTTTATCTACCTACTCCTTAAGTATAATGGTACATGACAAAGCCAATTCTGTTGTCTGTGATTCAGTTCAGGTCTTCTATGGTCTCTGGTGCAAACATAAGGATGTACCTAATACTGAAGCAGATGACAATATTTGTTTACGGCCATTACAATAATTTTTATTCGTTTGTATAAGACGAAACACAATTTTACCAGATTCAACCCTGAGCTTGGATTTTCCAGACCCAGTTAAATTAATAACATTCAATCCTCTTGAATTCAAGATTTGGAAGAACCGACTTCCGATTCCTTTAAGGCTTAAATCTTCACATCGTCGTTCTATGTTATTGGTTTATTCCTTATTTATCAACAGCTAACGAATGAGTCTTTATTGACCGAGTTTTGTTTGGTTTGTGATTTTGGCTCATGTTAGCCGGAAAAATACACAAACATATTCTCATACGATTTGGCTAAACAAATAATGATAAATCGGTCGGCAACAGTAGTGAGTTCAGGGTTACTTTGATAACATACTAGCTAGACAAACAGTCTGTTGTTTACTTTTTGTAGTGATTTTTATTAAGAACTTTTAAGCATAGGCTTGGAACGAGTAGGCGATTAAGAGGCATATTGTCATCTATTGTTGCTACACTCCCTGGATGCTTGTTTCACTTCGGAAAAATAGTCTAAAAAAATAGCTAAAATTCCAAATAGACTGAGTGGTTATCAAAATCAAATCTAGAAGTTTTGGAATAATGTGGTAAGGTTTTAATTGATCGAGAAGCTCATGGCAAAATAATAACAGCCGCTCGGGTCAACCTTTACGTTAAGCAGCGTTTGCCTAGGTTGGTCCGTTGATGTGTGACCACCCATAGCAAACGGAGTTTCCTCCGTGCCTCGGGGAGCAAGTTAGGCCGTTAGACCCAGATGTCAATTGTAGATCTTTGACAGTCGTGAGATATAGACAGTGGCCAGAAATTCTGACAACCAGTTTCACCAAAGGGAAGTCGTATCGAAGGAAGTCCTATCGTATTACACAGTTCGTCCTGGGTTGTGGAAGTCAGATAGGTGGTCGCTCCATGTTTAATACTGGTATTCAGCTGTGTCCAGTTAAGACTGGAAGCCGATCCCAACATAGGAAAAGGCTCGGCAGATGATGAGTTTCAATTCTTAAAAGTCTGGGTGTCAGTCATTATACCTACTCGTACATGTTGTTATGCTTGGGTACAATGAGAACTGGTAATTAAAATAACTATAGTTCGCGACTTCGCGAGCTCATAATTTTCCTCATAGAAGAGTATTTCAAGCACTTGTTTTGAATGCAGTTTTGTTTCCCGCTAAACAATAGCTTGTAATCTTCCAAAGGTGTGTTATAAATTTATAATTAAACGAAACTTTTCCTCGTCTGAACCAAAATAGAACGTTAAGTATCATTCCATCCTTATATTGTTCAACATTTAGCACAAGCTTATTCCTACGGCTTCCTCCGCAGTTCGTTCGGTAATTGTGACACGGGATCGTACTACTCAATTCAATTATCTTCTATCCCTGTCCTTAATTTCATCCAGATCCATCAGTCGTTATGCGTGACAGAGTAGCAAACATCCAGACTTCCATACATCCTCACAAACTTTCGCATTTATAGTATTAGTAGGATTTTGCACAAGGTTTTTTAGCTATTATCTCCAAAGGTAGTGTTGATTAATTTCATACTTGTTGGGTTTTGTGTGTCTGGGGATCCTTAACTGTCTTATAACTTCTAGATTCGACTGCCTTAACACCATTCTGATTTCTGTCGATGAATTGATTGTTCTCGAAGTATCGATATTTAAAGTAGACAGTTTATAATGATTAACTTCAGCAGTATGTTAATCAGGTGTTTTACCCTTATCAGTAAAGCATATGGTGTTAACGTGTACCGTATGATAAGCCTCTAATTGCATGCCGAATGGGCGGAAGCCTGATATGCCGATAAACAGCACATGTGGCGTTTAAAATGTGAAAGTTGGTCGAAAACTGTCATAATTTTTACTGCACTTGTCACAATTTAATTGGGGTGGTCGCAATATATCTTCTTGAATGCTTCTTTGTTACTCGTCATCACAGTGGTCACCCCCTTTTTAGTCATATCATCGTTCCACAGTCCATCTTTCGTTTCTTTAATCTTCTCTTACTCTATCCACTTCATACTACCTTGCATAGAACCAGTAAAAAAAAATAAGAACACAAAAAAAAAAAAAATTGTTTAAGCTATGAAAAATTTGTTCTGGACAATTCAGTCTTGTCTTGCCGCAAATAAAACTGCTCGCAAGGAAACAAAGAGATTTGCAAGAGGTTGGAAACAAAAAAGTGATAAATATGTTTAATTTGGTAGTTTTTGTCTATTCTTTTCATAAACTAAACATATATTTGGTTGCTTTTTTAAACGCAATTCACCAACCAAGCGCAGTGGTTCTGGCAAATTTCAACCAATATTGTGTTTTTTTCAAAGAAAATCCATCTTTTGCAAGCTATTTCTTTCGCTGGAAACTGATATAAATTCCGTGAACTTTATGAGTAGTAATCAAATAATTGTGATGTCAGCTGCGAACATTATTAAGAGCTCATAACTAAACGATCAATAACGGGATTCCCAATAAAATTGATAAGCACTGATAGTATGACAAATTGACAACAGCGTGTCATTACTTTCACGATGTTATCAAGTTAATAAGGTGATAACACATACGTGGAAGTTTATTTTGTGGGTCATTTTTGAAATTACATCAGTATTAGGCAGCCATATTTTTTGGAAGTTATCGAGCGGAAATTGGAAGCTGACTCCATCATATGTGGGAAAAGGGTAGGGAGATTATAATAGAGCAGAGGCTCACGGGTTCGAAAGCAATCTTAAGGTATAACACACAATACCTTAACTACAGAAATTTTACGTTCAAGGTCTCCCGTTGTTTCTCTTTCATCTTTGGAGTATCCTCCATTTCAAAAGGTTACAAGGTTATAAAAGGCCCTTGTCTGTTGTCGAGTTCACTCAGATCCAGCCAGTCACCTTGCTGCCCTCCCCTAGCGACGCCCTAATCCGAGGCCCGTACCCCGCAGGGGGTGCCCTTAGCGTGTTGTCGCTTAGTTTATAAGCTTTTTGCCCTGGCTGGAGGCCTTAAATTCTAGGCATCCACAGGATTTACCGGTTAAGCAGAAGCCAGCCTCAGAGGCTGAACTGCGAGATGCCTTAAACAAAAAAAAAAAAAAAAAACTGATGTCGAGTAATTTGCAAGAAAGGAATAATTTTAGAAATGGTTGAGTAGAAACCTTTGGAATTTTATCCCATGTCAATGATCTATGTCTATCGTTACGGGTGGTCAGTCTTACCAAGGAATATTGTTAACTAGTTACCTTGTGAAGGTCAGATGTGTACGTGCTCCATGTAAATGACCGGTTTTCAGCTGCATCCGGTCAGATGATGATTTATTAATGATTTTATGTACTTTTCTGGTTCTCACACTTTGTAGAATATTAATGGTTGACTGAATAGTAATAAGTTTCTAGTTCATTGTATAAGACTATTCACATTCGTAACAATAAACTGATTACTGATTACATTGTTCAATAGAATGGCGATATTTATTATTGTATTTTCTGTTTAAACAAATGAGGACAATGTTTTCTTTGATAGTTTATTGATTGTGAATTTAATTATAATTTAATTATATGTATAGTGAAACACTTTGTCGGTGAGCTTTTGATGTGTCTATTGGCACCATTCGGTAATTCTGGTCTGAAAACAGAAAAAAACGGGTTGCACTCCGGGAGTGCCGGCAAAAGTCAAAACTTGAATATTAACGTTGTGCATTTTTGACATTTTGGAATGGTTAGGGAATAATTTTGCACGAATTGCTTTGATTATCAGTATTAAAGTACTATCATTTATGTGGTACAATATTCATTTATTGCGCTATCGTACACAAACATGACAATTAAAAATTTAACACTTCAGAACTATTACAATCCGTCTTACGAATTTTACCTCTTTGGAGAAACCGAAGTTTTTGTTTGTTCAAAAGATAATTATCCAGTGTTGGAAACTCAAACTCAATGAATCAGTCATTGAGTTTATAACCTAACGTCAATCCGTCTTACGAATTTTCTACCTGGACACGTGACCTGACGCGAGTTTAACATTTTTTTACCAATCACAAAAGTGCACAACGCCGTTAAAGAAGGTTTCACTTGAAAAATTGGTTTCTGCTTGTCATAAAGACCTCACAAGATGCTTACAAATATTTTTAGTATGAAGTTGCCGACGCTTTAATTTCCTTTCTGTTACGTTTCATCCGGTTTCCGTAACGCTCCTTATCACACATTGTCATTTTATGTACGAGATAGTATCTTTGTTACTGGAGTATCGTGGGAAACGCTCAGGTGTTCGTGTTGACAAATATTTGCTTTGTTTGGCATATTGATTGTCGATGCCAAACCAACCAGTTTGTACCGTTATTGTGCTGAATTGTATACGTGTTTTTTTTTTCTTTCAAACATGTGCAATGTGTATAGAAATGTGTTTGTCAATTATGCATGTTCATCTAGAAATGTAAATATTTTATTAATTGTTTGTTCGCATCTATTTTATGACCATCAATTCTACACAGTCGTAGGTTAGTCGATGTGGTAGGTATTAGGTTTGTTTAGTAGAATATGTTATTGACCTAAAAATAATTAGAGAGATGACTTTTTATTGACAAGTTTTATCAAATATTCTTTGGTCAATAAGTTTTGTTTTAAGCTGTTTCCTAATTCCTACCTACTATATAAAATATTAGTAGTTAGAAAAGGGTAGTCTGTACGAAATTTCCCGGCGTGTTGCATGTCAGTAAAAATGCAAGGGAGCATGGTAGTTTTCAAACCTAGATTTGGGGCCTTTTTATTGTCATGCGTGTTTGCACCCGCGTGCAGGCCAGGCACGCATGCATGCTCGCTGCGGGCCGCACGCAGAGCAGATTATTTTAGCCACGCCGCGGCCTGCGCGCGTGTGGCGCGCATGACAATAAAAACATGCATGATACGATAGGTTGCGGTCACGAGGGCGCAAACACGCATGACAATAAAAATGCTCTAAGGGTAAGTCCAGATAACTACAGTCCTGTTAATATCACCAATGAACTTTTGGGAAACCAATGCTTACAATAACGGATTCGTTACTTTTTTTTTTAATGGAAATCATATTTCTCTTGTTTTCTGAACTTCGTCTTAAGGATGCATGTAGCTTAGAAATAAGTGTAAATTAAGTTAAGTTAATCTAAACAGTGGAGGCTTGGGGAATGCAAGAAATAGAAATGTAATGCCGGGTACAAATTGTTGAAACGTAACATGAATGTGGCACCAATGATCCGTCCAAACTTAGCAGAGTTTCAACTTGTGTTACTTTCCACCAATCTGTAACCGGGATTATGTAAGTGCCAAATTCAATTCCAAAACATCTTATTGACCTTGTAGAAGTAATTTAGTAAAAACTAATTTAAGGGCGCCGCACAGTGGAACGAATGTATGGGAGCGGTTGGACGTAGACATGTCCGAAAAAAAAGAGTAAAATTATGCCAAACTAATGATGCCATCTTATTCGATTACTTAATGCCTTCATAACTTGTGGTGATGAATTTCTTCATAACTCCCATATTTCGGGAGTAATTTGAGAAAATGTGAAATTTTACTATGAAAATGAGTGTATCGAGCTCTCTCCCTCCTGATTCCGGGCTTGTTTCAAGTAGCGGTCTCTAATATCATAATGCTAATACTAAGAGCTATATTTAATACTAAGACACATAGTGCGCCAAATGTGCACTTTCTGGGATAAAGAGTGATGTTTATTTTATAACACAATTTTTTTATTTTTTGTTTATTTTGTTGATTAAAACCGTTTTTCTAAAGGTTTACCTTATTACAATAACATTTCTGAGCAGCCAATTAGAGAAGATATAAGCTAATTAGGATATATAATTAGGGACTTAAGGTTTACATATAAAACTGATGCACTAATGATTACTGATAAGAACATTGCTATTATTTAATTACTAAATGGCTCTTAATACACTAATTTAGCATGCATCATTTACTAATTATCACAATAACTAATTACCTTGCAATATTTAACAAAGGATACCTGGGATACCTGGATTTTATATAAATAGGTCACTATTAGTAACTTTAAAATCAGTGTTGATTTACACCTCGTTGTATCCAAGCTAATCTCGCAATGTATTTTCCAAATTTTAATACAAATCTTGATATTCACGTTGCTTTATGCGCACGCGCACATAAAGATTTACGCGACTTTAACTATTTGTTCAGTGTTTTAAAAGATAACAGTTGTGTTCAGTTATGTGAAAGTGCTGAAACAAGTTTAAAAGACTGGTGTCGTCGATTTTGCTACCGCATTTATGCAAAATGGACACAGTCTGGAAGAAGCACAGATAAGTTTCGGAAGAAACATGAGATTTGGCTACAGGCTGCAATTCAATGGCCGGAATTACAGAATGAAAATATGGAACCTTCTACAGAAAATATAAGTGACGTCATCGAGCCCATAATTTCTCCTGCTAAATCTAATGCTTCAACTTGTACACATCCTAGTCCTCGTAAATCTTTTGAGGACCTTAGTAACCGGCAAAAAAGAAGACGCACTGAAGATAGTCTTTCATGCAGCAGTAGCAGCGCTGAAATTATGTTTTCGGCCGAAAGGGCGCTTCAAAAGGCAGGACAAAGCGATACAGCTTATGTTATGAAATACTTGACGGAGAATCCAGAAGAGGCCTCAAAAATCAAAGCCTTCATTGAAGGTAAATCAATTCAGGTACGGGAAATATCCCCTTTGAAGGCATTGGCTCTTTATGTATCGATGAACTTATCGAAATGGCGCTATAACACTCTTCGGGATTTCAACACTCAAGAAGGAGCTCTTCAATACCCGAGTTACTACATGTTGGTTAAAGAAAAAATTAAGTGCTATCCGGCCAAAGAAGATCTCACAGTTACAGAGAGCTCTGCAAAAATCAAATTACAAGCCTTGATGGATTTAACCTCAAGAAGACTTATTAGGTCGTTAGAAACCCCTGTTGATCCCAATCAACAGCTCGTATTGACCAGCAAATGGGGTTTTGACGGATCATCTAGCCAAAGCATTTATCATCAAAGGACGAGTGAAGATGAGCAAATCGATCTTGCTAGTAATTTTATGATTAGTCTTGTACCACTGCGGCTCGTCTCAAAAGGTGTAACAATTTGGGAAAACGAGCGACCATCTTCCACTTCATTTTGCCGGCCAATATTGTTTAAGTTTATAAAGGAAACCAAAGAAAATGTGCAGAGAGAGATGGCTGAAATCGAAGCAGAGATTGAAGCCTTAACTCCATCCACCATCACTGATGGAATTAGTGTCAAACACCAACTGCTGTTGACAATGATTGATGGTAAAATTCATTCCATTATATCCAATACAGCAGCTTCAGTGTGTGACATATGCAAGGCTTGTCCTAAAGAAATGAATAATTTAGAGTTAATCAAAGATAAACACGCAAACGAGGACATGTATAAATATAGCTTAAGCACCCTTCACGCTTGGATTCGCTCAATGGAATGCTTATTACACATTTCCTACAAATTAGACATAAAATCATGGCAAGTAAGGGGTGATATAGCAAAAAGGCAAGTTGATGACAGGAAGAAAAGAGTTCAAGAGGCTGTAAGAAGAGAAACGGGCTTACTTCTCGATGTTGTGAAACAAGGCAGTGGATCCACCAACAATGGCAACTCGGCAAGGAGATTTTTTGAAAACTACACTAAATCTGCTGAACTGACCGGAATAGATGCTATGCTTTTAAGAAAAATCTGTGTGATCTTGCAGTGTATTTCATCAGGAGAGAAGATCAACGTAACTAAATTCCGAGAGTTCTGCTTTGATACTGCTAAGCTTTACGTGGAGTTATACCCATGGTATTATATGCCTTCTTCACTTCATAAAATTTTAATGCATGGGCCAGACATAGTTCAGAACATGTCAATTGTGCCCATTGGTTTTCTATCCGAAGAGGCATCTGAGGCTAGAAATAAAGATTTTAGAAAATATAGAGAGGGGCATTCTCGAAAGCATAGCAGTATCTCATGCAATGAAGATATTATGCACAATCTTTTACTGTCTTCTGATCCACTTGTTACAAGTATCCGTCCAAAAGGAAATAAGTTTGTAAAAAAATCTTCTTTTAAGGAATTTTATGAGCTTACGGATTCTGAGAAAAGTGATATCGAATTTGTTAACATAAATGATTTAGCGGACATCGATTCTGAATTTGAATTAATTGATGATGATGATGATGACGAAGATAATTAAATGATGTTATTGTTTTAAAATGTGTAACTTAGTAAATTAGAGCTTACATCTTAATTATTTATTGTACTTTTAATGAAACTAGGTAATTTATTATCAACTTACTTAAAAGTCATACTCTCATCAGTTCTTGTGAATATTTTTGTTAATATATATTTCTGTATATATATAATATATTTATAGACCTCTTAATAAGTCTGTCTGCGGTTTAAAGTAAATACAAATGGGGAAAAAACGTTTTTTTTTTTTAAATTTTCATTTCCTTTTATCCCAGAAAGTGCACATTTGGCGCACTATGTGTCTTAGTATTAAATATAGCTCTTAGTAATAGCATTATGATATTAGAGACCGCTACTTGAAACAAGCCCGGAATCAGGAGGGAGAGAGCTCGATACACTCATTTTCATAGTAAAATTTCACATTTTCTCAAATTACTCCCGAAATATGGGAGTTATGAAGAAATTCATCACCACAATTTATGAAGGCATTAAGTAATCGAATAAGATGGCATCATTAGTTTGGCATAATTTTACTCTTTTTTTTCGGACATGTCTACGTCCAACCGCTCCCATACATTCGTTCCACTGTGCGCCGTCTTGCATCTTAACGTTCTAAAACATGGTACGGCCAGCATGGTTCGAATTTCAAACAAGTACTTTTTTCTATTCCTATTTTTTTGTCTCAAACAATAATTAAAAAAATATTTTACACAGCTCGCATAAAGAAGGAGGCCAGAAGCAACCCCTATTTGGAAGCAGTCGGGACATGAAGTGAAGAAGATTAGACATATTCTAGAATAATCTTATTGGCGTTATTAGGAATTAGAAGTATTACTTAATGTTCCTTGATCAATTATCTCTGTTTAATATTATAGACTCGTAATTTATTGTGGAAGGAGGAATTGGTCGTGCTTTATGCACGGAAGTTTTAGGTAAAGCGTAACTATGTAGAAGAATAGTCTATCCTGACTTTAATAGGAGTGTGACTGCTTTTTAGTTTGTACTTTGCTATGGATTTTTTTCCCTCTTCGAAGACATTTCCCATAACAGCCCTTATTTAGGGTCTGATTAGGGATTCAGACGTTAATACTCTTTCAATGAAATTACAAAAATCGACTCATAACTTTTCAAAATAAGATTGACTTTTGCACTTTTTAAAACTTGTATTTTTTGGACTGCCAAAAAGCAATTATCATCTTCAACTCAACAGTTTCCTTGTAACGCCAATTTATTTTAAAATTCATCACAAGACTTAAATATTTATTGAAAACCCAGTGAAGTGTTGAGCTTAATTTGTATACAGGGTAAAGCTAAACATCGATTCTTGTCTATAATTACACTACATTTTGTGACAAACCATTACTTTAATATTCACTGTGCTTGCGGTCATTTTACTTAGTAATTATAATGGTAATTTGTCCTTAAATTACGGCTTTCAGCTTAGCCACCCGTATTATTATAGCAGTCAATTACGCATAGTGTATATTTTTACGAATTTAATAGCACAGGAATGGAAACCAAATTTCCAAAAGGGAGTCTTTTGAACAATGAAAAGAATAAAAAAAAACTCTTAACTCTTGGATTTATTTAAATTTAATCGTACATCGCGGAAAAAATATGCTTCGTAATTACCATTTTGGCGCTTGATCAAAATAACAATTCGAAAAATCTATGTCTTCCATATTTCATCATGTTCCTGTTCTTGTCCCATTCTACTTGGGGTCAGCGCAACACATTTTCTTCTTCCATTCTCCCTTGTCAGACGTAGGTCTTCCAAATAAAAAAAAAAAAAAATGGCGCGATTTACCAATTATTTTTTCTCTGACAACGACCTTTAGATGTTCAGCTTTGCCCTCTGATTTGTCTGTGTGTAGAATAAGTTTAAATGATAAGTAAAATAATGCAACCCTGGGAAAAAAAACCCAGAATTCATTTGGAAAAAAATCTTTTCTAATGAGATAGATTTCTATTGTCTTGTCGTTTCATTAGGACTGTTCTGTTTAATTAAAAAGTAAACATTAAGGTTACTTTTATAAAATGATACGCTTCTTTTTCTTAAAATAATCTTCAACGACACCAACATACTCGAAGCTGTTTAGAACAAGAAATTAAAGTTTTTTTTTTCAATAACTGTCAATATCTATAAACAGTGTACGGAGAGGGCATCGAAACTAGGTTTCGGTCTCATAGTAAAGCCCGGGAAAAACCGGGTAAATACTTTAGGACCTAAAACGGGTTTCGCATGCCGTACTACGGGGACTGGTTTCAAAACAAAATCTTTGTTTTAAAGCGAAGATCAGTCCTGCCCTAAAATTGATGACGCTCTATAAAATGCTTATTCTACTTATCAAAAATTATGTTGTTATCGCATTTTCTTAACTAGCCTAGCTTGTAAATTTAAGACAAGACATGTCTAACGTCTGCTTGCACCACAAATCACTAGCATTTAGCGGTAAATGAATTTTAAATACCTTTCTTTTTTAGTTATCTTTTGAAGATGGAGGAGAAAAAATTATGTTTTATAATTATGTTATCTATAAAACATAATTTTGTCTTATCTGCTAAACACATTTGTGTTTTGTGGTGCAAGCTGGCCCTAATGTTAGCCTAATGTGTATTTCATGAATTTAAAAAACGAGTGAATGTCTCAAATACTTAAAAATATAATATTTGTGTCGATTTATTATAGAATTTGACCATTTCATTCTTAGAAAACTTTAATATTTCTCTAGTCATGTATGGAGAATACTAAACCAACGTGCAATAGTTACTGCCCTCCATTTTGAACCATCAACGTCTATTTTAACGTGGAACGAAAGATAGTTTTATTGCTTTCTATAAATTCTAATTTTACTACGCATCCCGACATTTTCTGTTACCTATTGCTTTGTTATCTATGGATCATTGTATGAGATAATCTGAATGAATGAATCATTATGTTCATCAGTCTATGGTCATTTTCAGGACCGGTATTTATTTTTTATTCAAGGTTAAAATCACTTTGATACAATCCCAACAGTAATTGGCCGCTACCCAAATAACAAAATTAACTAAAACTCATTGCGCGTTATCAGTAAAATAAAACAGTTGATCTACTTTTACCATAGAGATTTTAATGATAGTTTTTTTTTTTCATACTCAGAAACAGTTTGATGACGGACGAGGATAATTTTGTCATTACTGAAATAAATTGGAGTATTTGTATACTCTATAATAATTTAAACTAATTTGATGTGGTGTATAGCAAAAAGCTTATCATATTTTCTTGTGTGCAATGGCTTTGTGTATTCAAAAACAGTCCTCATTATAAATTGTTGAATTATTATTTTTAAATACCTACCTACTTTTAAGTCAATTGGGTCACAAACGGATTGGTACAAGATCAAGTATTATTAGATAAAATAATTATTATATTCTGGCAACACTTCAACAGTTTAGTTCCTTTCGGAGTTATTTGTGATCGCTTCTGTAACAATGGCTCATAGTACACACGCGAATTTTATTCGAATAATGTGTGACCTATCCGATATTCATATTTCAATTCGATTATCAATTTGTCCACTGCGTGTAAGAGCCGTAATGATTAAGCCAATTATATTTTTTATATTTGTTTTTATTTATTTTTGTATACATTATTTATTAGGAATTAAATATTGATTCCAACTCTCGTTATACACTTCTTCATTTTTTTTATATAAAAAGGTTAGGTCATATTTTTGATACTTATTCCATTTTTTTCTGTTTTTTCTTAGTTTGGTATGCACCCATGCGAACCATTAAAAATGTTTTTTTTTTTCATTTAATATACCTACTTAAAGTAATATAATAATAAATCTATATAATGACGAATTTTCACTCACCTAAGCAACGAAGAAATAATAGTGGATAATCATTTTACTTAATTTATTTAGGGAAATAGCTACAATCGCCTCTGAAGATTGACTTCAAAGCCACTTGCATTCCATGCACCGATTGTTACGTTTAATTTTAATTTAGATTTACGACCGCCCAAGTTATTTTTAAACTGAATGCAGTAATATTTCGTTAAAAAAATAATAGAAAAAGAAATAATTACAAATAATACCTAATGTCTGTGATTTTAGATTCAAAATGTCATGAAAGTTTAATTTTTATTTAATTCAATTTTTAAATAAACGTATCAACTTATTTTTTCTGGTTTTAATTCTTGTCTATGAATCCTACAATAACCCGTTTTCCTGACCCTAAAATAAATGGAGTACAAAAGGTAGCTTAGTGTGACCAGTTCTCAAAATTATTTGTGTTAACAATTTAAAAAAAAAACCAGCTGTTGTGTGTTTTGCAGATTTTATCACTAACACGATTTTTATAACGCTTGGGAGTTTTTGGCAGTTTGAATTTAAATTGATTTGGTTTTTCAGGTCTATCTTCGATACCCCAATATTTTTGACATGCGCAAAGGGACCTGATGCACGATGAAACTGCATTCTAATTTTAATTTAGGCTTTGGATAGATATATTTTTATAAATTTTCAGTCATAATATACTTTACAGCGTATTTATTGTTTTTCATAATTCGGTATTGAAGGTCTGCATGGAGTCCGGTGTCTCATTTCTTTTTAAATGCATACGACATTATGCCTGGTTAAAAAAATGCCCTAAAGGTCTATGGTCTAAATGTTATTGTATCTACAGGTAGTTAGCTAATTGGGCGTTTCTTTTCTCTTTCGTAGGAGAATCCTCATCAACACACTCCGCCCGAGAAGATTGGAAGGATTGTACTTTTGACGTTCAAAACTGTCATGGATCCTAATGTCAAGAGACGAGAACGCGGGATATACTCACAGATGCTTAGGAGCGTTTACACCTTACGACACACGATTTATACAAACTTCCAAGTCGTTATTTTCCGATATGACTGAACTGATTTTAATGAAACTTCGTACACATAAGCATTTTCGAAAAATAGTGTTACAGTTAAATTAGACCGATTATAAATTTTCTATAGAAACAGAAAATTCCAATTATCTTTTTTTTTTTAAACACATTTTGAAAATATTTTTTAGTAACTTTTTAGATCTATGTATCCTGCTTATGCGTATAAAGTTTCATTTAAATCGGTTCAGACATTTCGGAAAAAAACGACTTGAAAGTTTGTATGAAAAGCGGTAAGGTATATACACCGTGTAAATCACCTCATCACGAAGTTGTCAACCAAGCATTCTGTACATGAAACTAACTAAATTTACGCAAAAATTATTTCTGGGGAACGACTTTTTTTGGGGGGGGGGGGTGTAAAATCATGTTTCATGGTAGAACTCAATGTCACTCACTCAAAACAATGTGCTGATGGACGGATTGAATAGTATGGGGGTCGTGGAGGTGATTAAAGTAAAAATCTTACATTAAAAACTTGTATTTAAAAAAAGACTTGTTGTTGTAACTTTGACCCCTAATTTCTCCGTAACTAGAAGGTTCCCAGGTATGGTGTAGAACAAAAAAATGATCGCAATGACAGGGACAACCAGTGCCTTTCGGCTTCGTTAAGAGGTGTTTTACACCCTTTATAAACGCTCTTAAGCTTATTTATACCTACAAGTTGTAAACGAACCCTTCACGAAGCCGTCAACCTAGCAACCAACCACCAACCAACCTATCTTTGATATACAGAAGTTTATCAAACTAAGTAACGTATAAGCAAAAATTATTGCTGGCCAACGATTTTTTTGGGGTGTAAAATCACTTTTTACTGTAGGACTTAATTAACCATTCAAAACGTTGTGCTGATGGATGCATTGAATAGTAAAATGGTCGTGGAGGTATTTAAAGTAGAATTATAACATAAGAATTATAATATATCTCCGTAAATAGAAAGAAAGTGTGATGTAGAACAAAAAAAATATCGCAATGACAGGGGGAACATGTGGCTTTCAGCTTCGTTAAGGGTATTTTTGTATGGTTGGATTCTCATAAAAAGCCGAATATTTTATTAAATAGTTTTGAAATGAAACAGGTTAATTCTGCCCCAATAGACAGTGTTAACCTGTTTTTGATTAAAACAGCACACTTTACTGTTAAAATAGTTTTTTGCAGAATTAACCAAGTTGAAAATTGTATTTAAAGGTAGTAGTTAAACCGACTTCTATTAAAGGCATTTATATCATCCAAAAAAATAACTTGTATTATAAATTACTAACTCGGCCAACATTAATGTGCATTTAAAAAGTACTAACTCAGCCACCATATATCATCGATGTCAGCTACTGTAGATACATCTTAGCATGGTTTTTATTTTATAGCATCTATATTGTTATATGTATTCAAGCAGTTAGCTTCTAAAATACCTATCTAGATATGACGTCCATAAACTAATTCTATCGATTACTAATTTTATAACTAAGTACGTTTAAAAGCTAGTTATGCTGTATGATGACTAATTCATAACTCGTCCTATAATTTATTGGTCATAAAATTTACCTAAAATAATCATCAAATAAGAAACAAGGCAGTCGTAGCATTTGTTTGGGCAGAATAGACTCTTTTTAGTTTTTAAATTCACTTAAAGTTCTAAGTTCATGGTATAAACATCAATATTTTGTTGTTCTTCTTGCCGCAATGCCTTTTTTACGATGTTGAGGAGTGTTAGTGTTAATTTTAACTAAATAAAAGATCTACAATCTAGTGGACTATTATTTTTCTGACTACACGAAACGATTCGTCCCCGCATGAATCGAATAACGCTCCTCATGGGTGGTAGCGGTGGTAGCGGCCAGTTGTTATTTTCATGTAAAAAGAAAGAAAAGAAAACGACGTATTATTTTACATGCTAAGTTATATTAATTAAGTTTTCGAGTTGACGCCTTAAATACAATTTTTAAAGGAAAATACGTAAAACGTAAAAGGTTGGTGAGTTGTAAAATCCCTGGCTGAGTTAGTAATTAATTTAGATGGTTATGGATAAGTCAAGGAGACTAGTAATAAAAATAATGTTGCTCTTTATTAAACGCTATCTTTGAAATATTAAGTTGGCGTTGTAAAAACGACGAATTAGTTAATTGGAAGCTTCTTATTTTCCCGTGGATTTTTAATTTCCCTTTATTTTACATTCATAATCTACCTCAAAATAACCAAAAGGGAGATGACCGACCATTGTCACATTATAGTAAATATAATAAGTTCTTACCCATCTCCTGCACAACATAATTATGTAAATTGGCACTGAAGTTTTCCTTTTCAAAATAATTAAAAACAACTTTGGGTAGGTACGTCCCAAGTAATTGGTGTTTATTTTCAGCATTAAGGTAAATAAACACACAAAAATATTTGTATTGCAAGTATTATGAACGTTATATTAATGATTTCAAACCCCGACCAAAAAAGAGGGGTGTTATAAGTTTGACGTATGTATCTGTGTGTCTGTCTGTGGCATCGTAGCTACTGAACTGATGAACCGATGTCAAAGATCGTTTCGTTTGAAAGGTGTCTTGAACGAGAGTGTTCTTAGCTCTGTTTCAAGAAAATCTCCTCAGCCGTTTGAAGATCATCACCTCTTTTCTAGTTGATGAAGGGATTTATACAACTTACACAGGATTGGTCGATTCGAAATTTGAAATCGTGTCTCTTGTCACCATGGGCATCACTAGGAGGGAGCGGCTGCACGGCCCTCTCACTTCACCCTAAAGGCTCAGGATTTTATTAATGTTATAACTTCTTTGTTTTCGTTAATTGGCGTGAAGAGGCGCAACACCGAGAAAAGTTAAAGGTCTGGGTGAGGCCTTTGCCCAGAAGTGGGACAATCAAGGCTTATAAAAATAATACTAGGTGTTGTTTTGCATTCTCGTCAAATTCAAGAAGGTAACTATGCTCATGATTCTCGTACCAAATCAATTGTAAAATGGGTAGGTAATTTTTATGTTTTTTCTTATTTACGGAAATCGGTAAGTGTGAACCACCCGTGTTTTAACCGCGGCCCGTCTGGTTCTCGCCCTATAACCTCGCTTACACACATACAAACAATCTCAAACGTTTATTCGATAATTTCTTATTCTCTAAACCACGTAAAGGGGGTTATTCTGAAATATTGACAAATTTAAACAACCAAAAAAATCAGCGTTTATTAATACACTAGTTTATAAAACTAGGTACCGTAATTTTAATTGATTATTTATTTCTTTTGTGACCACCTTCTGAAATTTGACGAGGATGCAAAACAACACCTTGTATAAGTTTAAAAGCATAAAATTTAAATAAAAAATCCACAACACATAAAAAAAAAAAAAACAAAAAAAAAAACATGCGTCGGCGTCGGAAGACCCGAATATTCCCAGTCACCCCCAATGGGTTGCTCTCGGATGGCAATGGGGAATCGGGAATCTCCCCCGGGTGGCGACTTTTTGTGTCGGAGGTTTCTTAAATGTTTAATTAAATTCTCCCTTAAAACTATCACATATTGAAAATTCCCATGTTTGTAGCAATAACAGGCTAATAACATGTGATGAGGTTCCTTTGCCTATTATGGAGAGGGTAAGTAATCAAAATCGAGTAATATGAACACATAAAATTGATCTTAAAGTAAACCGTACCGTCTGGAAAGAAAAAAAAACCGTAAGGGCCAGTTCACACCGAGACGCGACGCGACGCGAAAGGATAAATATTTCTTTACAGGCGTCACGCGGCGCAGCGCTGCGTGGCTCAACGTATTCTTACAAGGAAATGTGTATCTTTTCATGTAGAAAATAAAGTTAAATTTTGAATCGCTCTTTAAAATGTGCGCGCAGCGTCGCGTCTCGGTGTGAGCTGACCCTTAAACAGGTTAGAGGGGTGAGGGGTATGTCTATACATCTAAATATACAAATACATAAAATTGAAGTGTCTGTTTGTAATATTAAAATAACCGCTTTTTACTACATGCATATGAATGCATAGACGATACGTACCAAAATAACATTTTGTTAAATTTTTGTCTGTATGTCTGTATGTTCCGGCTAATCTCTGGAACGGCTGGACCGATTTTGACGGGACTTTGACTGGAAGATAGCTGATATAATACGGAGTAACTTAGGCTACTTCTATTTTAGAAAAAATATTATCCACGCGGACTAAGTCGTGGGCACAGCTAGTTTGGCCTGAAATTGCGAAAATAAAATTGCTACTCCACTGAGGCGCGCTGAGGGCATTGATGCGGCTGCCTCGCTTCTGCAGCGCGTCGTGGATGTTCGCTAATGTGCGCGTAGACTGTTTCTATGCCACTATGCGCAGGAGGGCAGCCTCGATAGCGGGCAGAGTGAGGGGCAGCGGCAACAGTCTCCTCGCCGTCGTCGCCGACAGGTTAGACGGGCCATTCATGAGGCATTGGTTGGCCCTACATGCGCCCATATTTAGGGCATGGGGGAGATGATTGGTGTTATCCTTGATTATTATTTTTGTATTATGTTATTTTCGATTATTAATTTAATAAATCTAATTGATTATGTTATTTTAAATGATTACGTATTTAAAATTAATTCCATATTTTGAATTTTATGTATAAATTAAATTCGTTATTTTGTTATTTTAAATTATTATTTTAATATGCTGTATGTACATTTTGTGATTTATGGTATTTTATATTTTTATGTTTTGTTAATGAAGTTTTTTATGGATATTCTATCTGTCTGACTAAATAAATGAATTGAATTGAATTGATCACATAACTCAACAAAATGTAGGAACACAACGACGATTTTGTCTCCACCGATCCCGAGGTGATGCCGGATTGAATTGGAAACAGATCCAGCAGCTTTATCTCCGCGCAGCTCAGGAGGGCTACTCTCTTTCTCCGAAACGTAACTTCGACAACGAACGAAAATTAAACGTAGTTACGTTTGTGACCCTACTCTATACAATTTGCAGACGCACACAAGAAATTCGAATTTACAGACAACGAATGCATTGAATGTTATTGTGTGCGTCCGCAAATTATACAGGGTGTAACGGAAAGGGTATATACATCCTTAAGGGTGTGCTACAGACCATCAAACTGAACATGTTTCTCATCATAAAATTTTTTTTGCAGCAAAAAAAAATATCAGCTGCCTATACAATTGGGTCGAATAGGTATTGCAATTTTCTATGGGGCAGCAGATATTTTTTTGTAGCTAAATTTTTTTTTATGATGAGAAACATGTTCAGTTTGATGGTCTGTAGCACACCCTTAAGGATGTATATACCCTTTCCGTTACACCCTGTATAATTTGCGGACGCACACAATAACATTCAATGCATTCGTTGTCTGTAAATTCGAATTTCTTGTGTGCGTCTGCAAATTGTATAGAGTAGGGTCACAAACGTAACTACGTTTAATTTTCGTTCGTTGTCGAAGTTACGTTTCGGAGAAAGAGAGTAGCCCTCCAGGATCCGTTTCCAACGAAAATTGAATTAATATTTTTACCCATCGATCCTTTTACCCACATTATTATCCGTGGCTTCAAGAAAAAAGTAGGTATATTAATTTTAGAAACTAAGACCAATCTTTTTTTTACATACAGGCTGACTTTGAATAAATGCGACAAAAAGAAATGGGAGCTTCAGTTACAGTAACATAGTAATTATAAACTGTTTTTTCTACAATCTAAATCGTTAAAAAAAATTACGTGATTATCGCTTTAAAATGGTCCATTGATGTTATTATCTTTATTTAAGTACGAATTATCGGTACTCCAGCAAAATAAATTAATATGATAAAATAAATAAGAAAAATTAAAGTATCAAAAAATCTCGTCCTACTCATCGCAGTGCACAATAATCCCGTTGCCGTTCATAGCGGTCATTTACCTAATTTTGCCTATTTTCTAGTGTAAGTATCGCGCGACGTTGCCAAACCTCGCATGAGCGCCAGCGCCGACATCCCTTCCTTAGTTCATTAGTCGTCCTAAAACGTTTGTAGGTCATGCTCGCGCGCGCATTCCGCAAATCCTACTTTACGTATTGCGAATAATTTGTATTTTTGTCTTGTGTTTGTGTTGTATTTAGTGTAAATACGCCGCTTTTTAAATACGCCAAAAATACAATAATTGATTTGTTGTTGTAACAAACATTATTCAGGTTATACCTCTTACTAAAACATTGTTTTACTATTTACTTTTATTGTATTTTTGATCGTCCTCAGCCGACAAAAGTATGAAGGGAAACTTGGTTTCACAAAATTTTTATTTATCGTGCGCGCGGGAAAGAGATGCGCGGGCGGCCGGGCGGACGGGGGCGCGGCGCGATTCATTCATAGCGAGAATGGTACCTAATTCGTACCCACTACGCGAAAACGCTACTACGCGAAATTCTTTGATACTTTAATTATTTTAACGTTTTTCGTAACACTGTTAGATTCTTTTTTAATTTTACATTTGATATGTTCTAAATTTTGTTGACAACACGTATTATTGTATATTTAAATTTGTCGCATCTGTTCAATTTCACCCTGTATAGTACGGTTTAGCAGTTACAACCTTAGCGGTTGACCTGCGAAAGGCAATTAAAAAAAAAAAAACAACTTAACAGAGTTGTTCATATTATGGTGCCAAACTGCCAACCATTTACCATAGTAAACTGTTGTTTGTAACGATGGAACCCTTTTAAGAGAATTTTTAGTTCGATATTTCAAAGACAAATTAATAGTAAACCTACATTTTCCTTGTTAACAGCAACAGTGTTCAAACACCTGTGTTACCTATATTGATTGCTCAAACAATACTTATAAAACTTTATCTCAACGAGGATACTTCGTCGTCGCCCAGTCTGCGTGCCGTCAGTAGCATTCTGCATGAGCTGACTAATCAGGGGAGTCACTGCACACACATAATGCGTATTAGGTATAACACTTTTATCAGAAATACTGCTATGCCTTGTGCGTCATAAGGTCTACGTGTTGGTTGACAAGTGCGCCCTCGATCGTGGTTTATTTACTCTGACGAAGTACACATAATGATGTATGATGCAATTAGCTGCAACAACTACCCACACTACAGCAAAGAAGTGGTGGTCGAGAATTTGAACCCAGGCAGGCGCATTACTAGATACGGTAGGTATCTACTGCTTCAGAAACATTATTTCCTGTAAGGAAATATTTTTGTATAAGCATTAACTTTTAAATTCGAAATACAAGGTGTTGTTTGGCATTCTCGTCAAATTTCAGGAGGTGGTCACAAAAGACATAAATAATCAATTAAAATTACGGTACCTAGTTAATTATTAATAAACGCTGATTTTTTTGGTTGTTTTAGTTTGTCAATATTTCAAAATAACCCCCTTAACGTGGTTTAGGGAATAAATGATCAAATAAACGTTTGAGATTGTTTGTATGTGTGTAAGCGAGGTTATAGGGTGAGAACCAGACGGTCCGCGTTTAAAACACGGGTGGTTCACACTTACCGATTTCCGTAAACAAGAAAAAAAATAAAAATTACCAACCCATTTTATTATTGATTTGGGACAAGAATCAGTAGCATAGTTACCTCCTTAAATTTGACGAGGATGCTAAACAACACCTTGTAGATAGTCACAAAATCTAAATCCGGAAGGAAAAATGGGTGTTTGTGTTGTCACTACGTGGGCGGGGCATATATCCAATAGATTCAACAATGGTAAGCAATAGGGTATATTAAGGTTGAAGGCAAGTAAAAGGGTACCTTCTATAGTTATAGCAAACACGTTCTTTGACGATAATTACAATGAAAGGCGTCTGAAAGGCACAAAGTCGATACGAGTTTTTTTTTTTTTTTTTTTTCTACAAACTTTGCCCCACTCTAGGCTCCTGTACCGTGTGGGTGCGTTTTCAAACATTTAAACTCACATATACAAACAGCCAGAAACAGTCGCGCCATGTAAAATTCAGGTATTCAGCTGCATCCAGTTAGATTGGAAGCCGGCCCCGACAAAGTTGGAAAAAGGCTAGGCAGATGCTGATAACGACACAAACAGCCAGACCCAGACCAACTATACCAGCTATACAAATATTTGATCGTGGGGAAATCGGACCCGCGACACCCTACGCAGCAATCAATCGCTGAACGCCGTAAGTGCCGTATTCATCGATGCAGGTCCAAACTTCCTAGGTCATTGCACTTATTATAGATTAAGTATAGGGTCATTGAACGCTGTCCATTTGCGCAAGTCACGAGTTGCCGTGAAGTGATTCGCTATTGTGTCTGTTGTTATGACACTAGAGGTATCTAGCGAACTGGCAAATACCGGTACACTGCTTACTGTCCAGATTATTTGGTTAGCCGGTTAGACAGGTAAACTTAATGACTGCCTCGGTGATGTAGTGGTCGCGAGCTCTACTGGTGAGCATGGTGAGCTTGAAATCCTTGGCTCGGTTTCCAGTTTCAGTAAATGTGGAATTTGTGAGTAGGTGGCCTGCAGCCAGGAGTCTGGATTTTAATGTTAGCTTACAATAGGCTGGCGTTCTTTAAATTGGGTGCCTGAAGACGGTCGTCGTCGCCGCGGCAGGCACAAGAAACGCTTTGGACTCGTTCCTGACTGATTGGCCAGAGAAGGCAAAACACTGAGAGAGTGCAGTGAAACATTATAGGCAAATCAAAAAGAAAACTAAAACCTCCGTCGTAGTACCTATCATAAAAATCTGACGTCACTCGGCAGTTAACAGAAAAAAAATATAACAATCGAACCCGTCATTAGTTATAGTAAAGTAAAACCCAAATCACGTGCAATAGGCGTCAGTTCGAGCTAATTGTTATACACAGCTACACGGTGCCTAGGTACTTTCTTATCACCGTTTTTCTCGATGTTTAGCTATAGTCGTGTGGCTAAAATAGCCGAGCAATGCTAGCATGCGGGTAGACGGGTAGAATGGGCCTTGTTTGATATTGATTTGTATTGCTTACCGACTTAAAAAAAGAGGAGGTTTTCAAGTCGACTGTTTTGTTTTGGGTGTATGTTCAGCCTTTTTTTCGCCAATCGTAAACCGATATCGATGATTCTTTTTTTGTTTGGTAGAGTATTACTCCGGGGTGGTCCCGTTTTGTGGAGATCTGATGATGATCTGATCTGAGACAATTGAACTCTTCAATAATAGACGGCAAATCTGTCGTGATTGCTGCAATCGCGTTATAAAATTGAATAAACAATAAATATATGGATATTTATTGTTTATTCAATTTTATAACGTTACATCACGCCTGTATGCTCTGAAGGGGTTCGCAGACATGTTCAGTAGCCACATTTCTCCAGTAATGTACATATGTTCAGCGATATCTTTGAAATTTGTTAACAATTTTTGATTATACTTTTTTTTGTTTGAAAGCTGATTCGTTTGCGAGGGTCTCGTTTGGTTTTGGTAAAAATCTTCGGAGATAGACAATGGAACTCTTTTATAAACCATCGCAAATCTCCCGCTATTGCTGCAATCGCTTATGTATTGTTGAAATACACGCACTTCACCTCAGTTAGTGCACTTGATTTTCTTGTTTTCCTATATGTAAACCCAGTAGTCTTTGACCATTTTAAAGCATAGTAAGTAACTGGTACTTACTAGGTTTTAAAATTGTCAGTGTGCCCGGCTAGGAGGTGTCTGAATTTCAATTCATCCGACTCTTCTTTTCTTACTATATCATTCTTCACACAGTCCATCCAGCATTTCTTTAGCCGAAGAAATGATGTCGCCCACACACCACCCACGCGGGTGTACATTTTACTGGACTTAGGTAATACATACATTACATACTTACCGAGTTTCCTTCGTGCCTTGGAAAGCACGTAAAGCCGTTGATCCTGGCTGTCATCTATAGATCTTTGATGTGTTACAGGTAGTTAGTGGCCCGAAACTTCAATGATAACCAGTCTCACCAAGGGTATTGTGACCTCCACAACCCAGTTGGTACTGGGTAACTAACTGAGTTGTGGAGGTCAGATAAGCAGTCCTCCATGTAAAATACTGGTATTTAGCTGCATCCGGTTACACTGTAAACCGTCCCCAACATAGTTGGCAAAAAGCTAGGCAGATCATGATGATGTACCGGACTTCGGTAATCAGTTAAATTGGCTTTCCCGAATAAGCTTCCTCATACCTTTAACAGTTACCACCTCCATGTTCTTCTCCCTTTCTCAAGCTAAAATGAACAAAAATCAAAAACTACACGACGGAGGTATAAATAAGGAAGTTTAAGACTCCACCTTGCATAGCAATCCCCAGGATGAATGTTTTCAGATTCATAAAAAATCTTTGATTGACCCAATTTGACAGCCGGAATGCTAGCCTTATGGAACTTGAGAAGTACCGCTTCTGATCACAGCGGCGCCGATTCCGTGCTCCGTGATTGAAGATGACGCCTGTGGTACCTAATAGTGAAGAACGTATAAGGAAGAAGGTTGGCAGTTTCAAATTAAAACAATATAAATAATTTGGGAACGGAATCGTTTATTGAACCCATCTGTAATAGTAGATAATTAAATTATACTGTTACTCTACACATTTTGTACTGTTCAAAGTACCTACCTATTTCAAGTATTCCTATCTCTTAGGTTAAAATGTACCGACAAATGCACCCAATACCAAGTAATTACCACATTTTGTTTTTGTTTATTATTGATCTTTTAAATTTTCCAATTGTGCTCCAAAATTCAGTGGTAGCTACCAATCACAGTACCATTTGGATCCTACGATTAACACATGGACATCCTTATTTCCCATGACAGATGTCAAGTTGACATTTTATTAATAACATGACAATGATACTAATGTATGATAGGGTAAACAGATTGGTCGTTTGAGAAAAAAATACGTTTTGAAACAACTTCAAATACAACTACGGCTGTTATTCAGATTATTCTGGTAAGATCCAAGAATTTTACTTGTAGTAACTTACTATAATAAGGATTTTACACTTCTTGTTTGGATACAAACACTGCAAAACTTTTACATAATACACATTGTTTACAATTGTATAAATTCGTTACTTTAATAATATAAGAGGAATTGAATATAAACATTAGTATTAAAACATTAGATAAACATGTCGATGTTTTTTACATGTTTTTTTAGCAAAACTTCATACATCAGTGTGTGTATCCAAAACAACTAAAGGGGACGTCTTTTAAATTTCAAATTAGGCATTACATCGTAGCCATTAGTAGCTTACACTAAATAAGTTAATATTTTAGATAATATCGATCGAGTCGTCGCTTCGTTTACATTAATTAATAATAGGTATAAATCTTCCTTTATTGTCTTCATTCTTCACCATTAAAAAAAAGCTGGGTATGAAATAATTGCCAATTAAAAAATTAAGGAACAGTGTTGTAGCGTAACAAGTGGCGGCGAAAAATTGTTTCGTGTAAAATCGCTTTGGTTCAGCCATTAAAATAACAATATAATTAAAGTGTGCATTTCTGCCAAGGTTTATAACCGTGTCCAAAGAGGATAATTTTACAGATAGCATATAATAGCGTGACGCTATATAATTGTCTTGATAAAAATAACAAGCGGATGGTAATTTTCAAGATTTACATGTAAATGCACCAGGTTTTACTATTTTCATTATTAATATTTGATAAACTAGCCCTTTTTATAGAAAGATTTCAATATTTTACCTTTTAATTTAGACAAAGTGATGGGCTCAATAATATCAATAAAATTATTGATATCGATATTAATTGAAATTATGTTTTATTTAAACCCTTATCATCGTTTGCTACTTTTATCAAGCATTAAAATTATAGTGTACCGTTGCCTTAATAAATAATACAAATTCATGATATGTACCTAAGTATACACAGAAAAGATCGACAATACGCAAATGATACAAAATAAATAGCATATCGATGACGTCATAATAATTATATACATACACTTAACATACTTTAGTACCCTTCGATTTTAATGGATCTTTATAAATGGTTATTCGATTGTTATAGATGACTATTTAACCAATTAGTAGTTTCTAGTTCGATAAGTAAATTGTAATCGATATTTACATAAGTACCTATTATTATGATTATTACGCTGCGATCGCACGATTGGATCATCCACCCCTTTCTGATTCGTTACTCAACACGTTTGTGCAAAAGAGAGGGCAGCAGTGATCGATTCGCGCGATCGAGTTTACGTGCCAGGTGCACAGACTCTGCTAAACAGAACTCCACCCTAGTTCCAACGTTAACGCTTCGTTCGGTTAGAAAGGAATCCATTTAAATGTATATGAAAATAAGTGGGACTTACAGTATATACAAAAATATCACATTACTTCGAGGCCGCAGCTTTCAATCACTTAGTCAATTAATTATTTCGTCTTCTTACCTAAGTTGTCGGTCGTTGGTACGAAGCGTAAGCAAGTTAACGCAGGAAGTAATCGATCCAAATTAACCCTATATTGTTTTTGAAGCTGTCTTCGCTCGCCGGAAGCCTTCTTTTGCTAAGCGCAAATCACTCAATAGTTCCGATGGCTCACGAGATACATCAGTATATCATTATTGCTGAACGAGTCAGTCGCGTATAAACTAAACAATTTCCAATTATACAATTATCATCGCATCCGTGCCTTTAATGCGTTAGTCTTCCCACACCTACTAACGAATATCTAGGAAAAATGTATTTCTTTTAAAAGACTAGGTGCCTCGTCATAGACCTACTAATCCAAAGTGAGTACTACGACACCTACGAGATCTAGTTTTCGAAGCAGAAATATCTAAAAAGCTGCAGCCGGCGGATCGCGCAGTCGTCGTCGACGCTGCACTACAAACATACTCGGCCGACACGCGTCGGACGGTGACGCCACACTGTCGGCACACCGCCGCGGTCTATCACAACGACATAGAAAAATATAACGATCTGGGACGCGTTTTATTGCTAAAAATTTAGGTACAGTCTTTGGGTGCCTCCGGGGAGGATCCGCCGGAGAAGTCGTCGAGGAAGTCGAAGGTGGCGACGGCGGCGCGCTCCGGCTCGCCGTAGCGGACGAAGAACCCCTCGCGGCCGAGGATGGACGGGCGCCGCAGCCGGCCGTGCACGCCGCCCGGCCCGCGCACGCGCAGCGCGGCCGCTGCACCAACACGAGCGTCAGCAATACTCTACAAGCGAGCGCCCTCTGGACGAGACAACACGCGTGAGCCACGCGCCCCGTCGTCCAGCACCGCTCGCACACACACGCGACACAAGATACACCACGCTCACACTCAGTGTCATCGTATCCTCAAGTTGCACTCTTTCACGAAAATTATAAAGAGGAGAACCAAAAGGGAATTCAAAGCGGTAGCCTCAAAGACTTTAAAAATTGTTTCTACCTTTCATTGAAAACAAATATCAAGAATATTAATTGGCACAGCTTTAGATTCAGCTTTTGTCAGTCATACAAATTCCAAAACCCCAATATTCTGTGCTTTTTAACTTCTCAAATAATTTACACCTCGACTTGAACACATAACTTCAGGATACGATTATAGAAACATCGACACTTTTACATCGATACATGACATGTTTTGACTCCGATAGATAGCTTGACAGAGAAAACGAACCCCTTGTTTTATAGATAGACATAGTAATGAGCGTAGCGTCGCCTGCTGATGACAGTCTACTCGAAATGAGAGAGTGAGATGGTGCGTGTGAGTGAGAGCGGAAACGAGTGACGTGGCTGGTCGTGACGACAGACAAAATGAAATGACATGATACATATACGTCAGCACAGATCTTTGGCGGTTTGTCCTCGAGACTTGTCCTGTAAGGCAGTTCACTTAATACAATTTGAGCAAAACGTTAAATCATGAGGTTCAATATTTTTGTGCTGATTATATTTAGTGAGCTGTCATGCAAACAAGTCTAATCTTATAGATTAATTACAAAGATCTCTAAGAAAAAATGCAATAAAAGGATAAAAAAAAAAAATCTAAACCATGCAGTCAGATCTGTGCGGACTTAAGAGAAACGTTAAATGCAGACATTAAAATCCAGCAATTTAGATGCAAAATTATAATTTACGCTGAGTATTCACAGCCAAAAAAAAAACTCAGTCTGAGTCATAAAACAGCATACTTTTATATCATAATTAATGCAATTCTAATTAATAATCAACATCTAACGTTTACCAAAAAAGCAAAATTAAAAACAAATGAAAATGCAACTGAATTAAAGTCAGAAATGGAAGAGCATTATAATGCTTGATTTTATGAAATAATAATAAATAATTTAAACTGAACACAGAATTAAATTTATAGAAAAAGGATTGGTTAAAAATACATAGATGGCCAGGTCAGGTATTCCCGTAATCATCGATATCGAAATTGAATGCCACGATAGCACTGCACTAGCAGTTTGACATTAGGCTGTCAGTTTGGCTTTTAAAAGGTTACTACGAAGACACTTCAATTTATATAATGATGGTATCAGGTGTTATGTAAGGCTGGCCATATACAAACGGAATACCTTTCTGAATCTATAGTCTGATTTAGCAAGGTTTTTGCTTCACTTTTCAGAAATCCGATTGTTCAGATATTCGGTCTGTGTTAGGCCAGCCTTAGCCGGCGAATGGCTCCGGTATAAATTGATCCATGATTAGATTTGTGGATGAAAGTATTGATGGACAAGTGGGGCAGTTTATACCTGAGTCACAAAACAAAAAAAAAACTGAGTCGATGGTAACGAATGGCTGATTTACGAATCTTCTTTGAATATTTTAAAGGGTTATTAGTAATATCTTCGATACAGTGTATCAATGGTTGTATGCTAACTTACTTACCCTAAATGTAGATAAAACGAAGTACATGACATATTCCCTTAGACGGCACGACCAACCAAACTTCAACTTGAAAGCCCACACATGTAATTTAAACACAAACCTTTGCTGCTGTCCTGTTTTACTAAAAACTGAATCAATCAAATATCTCGGCATAATTATAGACTACCGTCTCAGCTTCCAACAACACATTGAAACTTTAGTTAAAAGAATCCGCAAATTAATTTACATATTTAAAAATCTAAGACATATATCCGATACTTCAGTAATTAAATTAGTTTATTTCGCGTTATGCCAGTCTCTGCTAGTCTACTGCATCACTACCTGGGGTGGTTCCTCTAAATCATATTTAATTAATTTAGAGAGAGCTCAAAGAGCTATATTAAAAGTCAGTTGTTTTTTCCCAATTCGCTATCCGACCTTTGATCTTTACCAACACTGCAAAGTTCTAACGGTCCGGCAGTTGTTCATACTCATGACGGTATTAAAAAAACACTCTGAACTTCCCATAGATCACGATTTGCTGACTCAAAATAGAAGATCAGCAAATGTTTGTCCAATCATACGTTTTAACACCAGTTTTTCCCAAAAATTTTTTGGTTTTCTTGGCACTTTTCTTTATAATTTAATTAATAACAAAATATCTATCTACACACATACTAAAGCTATTTGTAAAAGAAAATTGCGCACCTGGCTATTAAGTCTTGACTACGCTTCCACAGAAAATTTACTTAAACCTGTGTCTTAACACTCACACATATACACTTACACACTCACATTCGCACACTCATTTTCACACACATCAACTAACACATTGCACCAATGCACGTTCATCACACATACCATTTTCACTTTCATTCATCCTTTTGTTTAGAAATGTAGTCTTATGAACATCTAACCCACTTTGTTGTTCAATCTATATATATTTTTTTTTTTTATTATGCTTGCTAGCATAATTTATAATAATTCTTTCTTTCTTTTATATGTTTGTTCTTACTGTAGTACAACTTTGGAACTATTGTATGTTCAATAATTTTATGTTTTATGTCAATTTTATTTTGATTTACTTTTGTTTAAAATTGTAATTTTACTATTTTCTTCTTTTTTATCTTTACTTCTATTTTTGCAAACATTAAAATGTTTAATTATAAGCCCGAGAGGTGATCTGTACCTCAGGATCTTCCTATCTCAGACACCTTTCTCTATATAAGATGTACAAATGTGAACCAGCACCTTAAAGTTTTGATGTGGAGATAAAATAAAGATTTATGATTTATGATTTAAAAAAATATGGCAGAGTACGATCACATTTTTGCTTAGGAGACGAGGGAAACAATGAGGTGTAAATAAAGCAGCCATTTGTTTCTGGGATTGGACTGTCATCATCAATACATGAAACTAGTGTCAACACTTGTATTTTTTTTTAAATTATTGTATTTGTCATGTCGAGATTCAATATTTGCTGGACTGTTTTTACTGACATAGGTAGAAGAAATTTCAGTAAACAAATCAATTTCTAATAAAAGTAACTTTGCAAGAGTCCATCCCAATACCTTCTATATATTTTAAAACAGGATTAAATTAAATTAGCAAGTTTGACTTCAGAGACGTGGCGGCTATCGAGTATATAAGGAATTACACTGACAGCGGCCGTTGACAGCTGTCAGCTACAATTTTTGCTCTGATATATCTCGCGTAAAAGCTTGTACAAACAAAAATAGCAAGATGGGATACCCATCTAGAGTAGAACAAGAATAATCACATATCTGAAGCAATGCTAGCTATTTAGATTTGACCCTGTGCAAAAAAGATCATAAAAGGTTAGGATTTTTTATGATCTTAAGACTTCCTAAGGTCCTTTATACAGGGTTACTGGTAAAATGTCAGGGATCCGTTAAGAGAAGTAGGGAAGTTATTAAGTATAGTAAGGGGAGTATATTCCGAGTAATTGTATATTTTAAGATTTTTTCAAGAACATTGCGGTATGCAACTTTGAAAATTCCTCGGAAATGTTTGACATTTTCATAGGGGTCAATAGGGCTTATTTGGTTGCACCTCTATATCTTCATAACGGATTGCCGGCATTATCAATAACCCTGTATTTCTACATAAAGTCATATTCACCTGTCTTCTGTCTCCTGGAGCGATGCAATCGATGTAGCCGGGAGTACGGAGGTGGCGGTTCGGCTGGCGAGGATCCACATGATGATGGAGAGGAGTCGCTTGAGGCCAGCATCACGTCGAGGAGGTTGGCTCGGGCCTGGAATAGTCATAGTCGGCGGTCACGTTAGGAGACAGAAAAATCAGAGACATTGGCAAAATCTTGACACTTATCATCTACACTTGAGTCTAATGGCCAAGCCAATACAATCTGTGATGGTTACATTAAAATAATTTTAAATGCTTAGATAATTGAACTTAACTGAAGTGAAGAGTTCACTTCAGTTAAGTTCAATTCTTGGCCATCAGATTTATGTTCAAAAATTGTTTTTCTTCCGTAGTGATTTTTGAATGTTAACATCGAAATCTCTCGATCTCATCGAAATCTCTCGAAGCTCGCCAACAAAAAAAATAAAAAATCGTATAACAACAAAAACAAATTCATCGAAAAAAAGGTTATTCTTTCTTTAGAAAATAAAAATGTATCAATAAATAATTTGTTATTCTCTATTACAACCTACCACCTATCTACCTACTTGTAAAAAATCTACAAGAATCCATACCTTCGGATCACTAAAATCGATGTCCTTCTCGACATGCACCCACCCGGTGGGCGCCCACAGCGCGCCGTCCCTGTGCGCAAGTGCCCTCTCGCGCTCGCCGCGCTCCTCGGTCTTCACCTCCGCCGCGCCCGTCGAACCTTCACTCTGACGAATCATTCTGAAAAAACCAAAAAGTTTTTATTAAAGACTATAAAACTACAACTAGCGACGCGTGGTCAAAATTGGAACTAAATCCACCATCTTGTTTTTCAATGCAATGTCCACAGACAATTTCACAAATATTTACCAACAACGCCCATCTGTCACTGTCGTTCGAATGCCAAAATATTCTTGTAGCACTCTATGATAATATGGCACTTGATATAAGTAAAACAGCACTCACTGACTGAAATGTATTTTTGAACATACCATGAAAAAAATCAGTCCATATTGAATAGAAAAGAACTCGGTTTTTTTAATTGAGTCACTTTTAACTGTAATTATTCTGGTTTATACTTCACAAAGTCAAAGTAACTAAATATTTTTGTATATATCCTAATCTTAATTATTCCCAATATTAGATATCACTTATCTTTAAACGAAATCGATAAACTGATATCGTTATTATCTTGCTCAGCTGTAACAGTTGCATTTGGCAAGCGGCAATCATTGCAATCTAAACCTTATGTCAATCACATAAATGCCAAATCTCGCGATTTGCAACGACTATACGTAATCTTAATGGGTCGATGTTTTGTTAAATGACTATCGTCGAAACAAAAATAATAGTGTCATAAAATACAATGATTTTACTATAAGACTCGGGCCCAACTGATATTTTCATTTTCGAAGATTCTGTCTCTAATATTTAAAGATTTAATCTATTTAAGGAAAATAAAAAAACAAAAACTCACCTATTAAGTTCCTCAATAACATCTTTCGAAGTTGCAGCCTCATGGAAACTCAATGTGTGTTCTTGCTTCACTATAATCGGTTCCGGGACCGAAGCTTGCGCAGTCCCCGGCTTGTTCCTCTCCACCACGGGAATCTTCGACCTCGTCCTGCTAGGCGATGAGGGTGGCCTCTTCCCTCCCATCAGCGTTGGAATCCGGCTCCTCTCCCTCAGTTTCCCATCTTTAATTGCATCGTTCTTATTACTTACTATCACAGTTTCAGCCGTAGACGTGCTAGTTGTATTGGATTCAGTCATTTGTGGAGAACCAGTCTCCGGGGACGAGCCTTCTTCCTCTTCGGGGACAGGAACTAAAGCCCCTGTGCTTCTTCGACAAGCGCTTAACACTTCTTCCACTAAGGATATCTCTTCGTTGCTGGCGTACGGAAAGCTGGACGATTTCGTTAGACAAGACTCCACCTCTACCCTCTCGAGCGGTGATTGTTTGTTCAACATTATATTCACAGTATTCTCTTTGAGTGCTGAATTGTGGTCTAAACTTCGACTAGATTCGGTATCACTCGGCCTTTCTTCCTTCACAGCAACCAAAGGCTGGTCTTCAACTTCCACAGATTCAATCACATCAATGTTTTTATTAATTTCGTTCTTTCTCTGCACTTTTATGAGGTGCCGTTCATCTATTTCGTTCTCAGCGTTTTCGATTCTCGAAAATTCCTCAAAGTAATCTTCGGATTCATTGTAAGGGTCTTCGCGTTCGATGAATCTCGGCGTGGACCGTGGCTCGGATACAGTATCACAGAAAGCAACCCTGGGCCGGTCACCATGGTGGACTTCACAAGAATCGTTTTCAGAGAAACTGCCGAAGGAGTCCGGTCTCTGTCTGTCTTCTGACACTTCACTACGAGGACCAACAGAATCATCATCGAAATCCGCCGCGGCATAAGGAGGTGGTAACTCCCTAATCTCCGACAGAGGCCGTGATGACACAGAATCAGACTCTTCTCTATCTCTACAATATTTCTGCTGCTCAGCAATGAAATGCAGGACGTTTTGCAACGCCACCTCTCTGTCCTGCAGAGCCATTGCTTGTACATCGTGGATCCTTAAGTGACTGCTTGTATCTGGAGCAGGAATTCCTCTGGACGAATTTGATGCTAAGCTCTTTGTGCTTTCATATTTAACGAGACGGTAGAAATCCCTCGTGAAATCTAGGCCGACATTTGCACAGTCACCGTCTTCGCTCAGTGCTGTACTTGATCTTTTATCAGGTGCGTCTGATGCACTGGACCACGAACCGCCGGGTGAATGAGTCCCTGTGCAGTCCCATCTTTTCTCTGACGTATCTGGATCATCTTGTATTCTACATTCGTCTATTTCTATCGTAGCAAAGCCACAATCATTCCAAAGGCAATCTCCGACATCTTCCTCTAATTCTAACCCATCGTCCTCCCTGATGCTGGGTAACGTTGACAAGGATATTTGGCCAGGCGTCGTTATTTCGGCAAAGGGGGACTGTCTGTCCCTGAGATCTTCGCAGGATAGTGATAAGCTCCAGTCTTCCAGTTCAGCTCTATCGTATTCTAAATCGGCTAGATCTCTATGCCTCTGTTGTAATGCGGATCTTGCATCATCTAGTTCCAGCCAATGTTGGACGTAATCAGCGTCATATTGAGAGCCATCAGCGCGGTCATCTAATGTGCTACCCCACGATACCCTTTCAGAGCTTGTTGTAGAAGCGATAGCAGCTCGCCTCAGCGGTCTTTCAGGGGCAGGTTTCAGATCTAGTACTAAAACTCCAGAGCTAGGCGTAGGAGTGTCTAAGCAGCTGGTTGGGCAAGTTGTTCCAGCAATTAGCTTCAAACAAAGATGGGAATCCGAGAAGCTTCGCACTACATGCTGGAAGGGCAGGACTGGTCGAGAGGGAGGGTAGCTGCCTCTGACGCCAGCGAATGCGACTCCTAATGGGAAATAGATGTAGTCTGCATCCGTTGCTAGGAGTCTTGCGTGTCTTCGAGATTCTCTAGGGTTGATGGAGACGATGGTTTGGTTGTCAGTTTCGTCTGATGCCTCGTTGAGGTCTGGGAGAGCTCTGTCAGCTGCGTGGTCGCTCTGCCTGGAGGCGTCAGCTTGCACGTCACTAGACATGGTGGAGTAGCCCTCGTCCTTGGCGCCACTCTCAGGGGACTCGGCGCCTGCTTCGCCGACCTCGCCGCTTTCTTCCTCTGTTACTTTTTCTCCACTCGCCCCTGGAATTATAAATACACATTTCAACAAACACAAACCGGGAATATAATGAACGCAACACTAAAGTTATTACTTTACGTTTTTGAGTGTGTTTAACAAAAGGAGTCATTAAAAAAAAGAATACATAATAATCACAGTAACCTTTTCTAACTCCCAGTTTCGAAAACCATTCTCCAGCAAAGTGTCGATTAGGATACTCGCCACTTATGTCACACGTAACTTCACAAATGTCATATTTTTGTTAATTTCGCAGCAGGCATTAAAACTTCCAGAAATTTGGTGCTAACCACGCAGATGATAGTGACTCTACTAGAGTGATTACCTCTGACAGGGTCGGTGTTGGGCTGCGGCATGCTAAGGCTGAGGGTGTGGGGTCTGGCCGGGGGTGCCCACAGCGTGGGGTCCACTGCCGACAACGCGCGTGCTAGGTTCGCAGGAGTCACCTCCAAACCCTGGAAGATGAGAAGAATATTACGATATGGCTACTGGAAGGGGTGATATCAGTGTTAGAATTGAGGTCATAAATGACTCGAAAGATATTTTCGTAACATTAGGTAATTTTGAGGAACGAGAACATATGACTCAGCATATAAGATGCTATGTCCAGCTGAGAGTAATGATCACATCCAGGCTTTAAGTTATAATGGTTGTCTACTTAATACATTAGTTTTAACAGCTTACAGTGGATGCCAACTTCCTTATTCATCATTTTAAAGAGTAATAATTAATAAAAATGTTTTCGTATCGTTACCTTCAATTCAGTCCAGATATCAGCCAGTATCTGGTGGCGCCGCTTGTCGTCGTGGCTGAGGGGGTGCGGGTGAGGTACGGGCGCCGCGGGGGGCGGGGAGTCCCTGAACGACACAAGGGACCCGCAGGAACCGACGTCCACCAGGTGCACTGGAATTGGGTTAGAACTTGGTTTAAAGTCTCGAATGATAAAGTTTATTTTGGCAAGTCTGAATGTAATTAAGGTTCGGTCCCAGTCGTAGGTAGGTTGCAGATAGGCAACCGTCATAGAGAGAGCAGCGGTGGCCCTCTGGTGGCAGCCCCGACTTACGAGCAGTAAGCCGTGGGTTCGAACCCAGTTAGGCGCGTTACTTTGTGTAATTTATTTCATCACCGCTGCTCTCGAAAACGGTGAAGGAAAACATCGTGAAAAAACCGACATGTCCTAGAACTAAAAATTCGAAGACATGTGACATCTACCAACCCGCACTGGGCTCGCGTGGTGTAATACAGCCCACTCCCTCTCATAGAGAGGAGGCCTGTGTCCCAGCAGTGGGAACATTATAGGCTAATGATGATGATGATGAACAGTCATAGTGGCATTAAGTTCTCCTTTGAACAACAATGTTACAAAAACTTTAAATAAATGGAGAGCTGTGTAGGAACCGCTGGGTTCCTACACAGCTCTCCATTTATTTAAAGTTTGATTATCGTTCTATGGACCATAGCCTAAAATTCAAGCCACACGGCCGCAAATTCCGAGCGGAATAATGATTAAGTGTCACGTGAGTATTTGCGCCAGTTTAAACACTTCCATACAATCTAGTTTACACGTTCGGAATTTCGGATCGCGTGAATTTCATCCCACATCTTAAGCTAGAATTGCTTCAGTCTTAACTACAAGCCGGAACTTTGAAACCACACGCTTATTACCTTGGAGATCCCTTGGTGAAAGAGGCGTGACAGGAGTATGAGGCGTAGCAGGTGAAGGCCGCGGCTGAGGTCGCAGCTGCCGAACTAGCAGGGCACTCAACGCGCGGTTCTGTGCCTCCAGCTCGCGGATACGAGCGCGCGCGCATCCCAACTCTTCGCGTACGCTCTGTGAAAAGGAAAATACGATTATGAATAATGTAGGAAGAACAAAAACGTACTCAATGGACAAGACGGGAATGTGCATTTTAGGAATCGAGACAATTGCACAAGGTGTTTTGACGAATTAAACGTCGAAACGATTGCAGAAATCTATATTATCTTAACAAATCGTGTCTGATTCTGAATCGATTTGTGAATTTTAGATTTAGGCCATGACCTTATTTTAGATTCTAAGGTCAGGTCAGTTTGGCCTAGACCAACAGGAATCTTAGCAACCTTATTCTTTATTGCACACTAGATGTCGGTCGTGGCTTCGCTGCCTTTATGTACAAAAATTAACCACCGGGAACGTTTTAAATGTACCCTTCGACGATGACAATCGGGGATAATGTAACTTCCCGTTTTCAACAGAATTTTCGGGATCAGAACAGTTTCCGAAAATCAAACCCTATATATATAAACAAATTTTTCCTTATACATAATTATACAAAAAATAAAATATACACTTATGTGTATATTTTATTTTTTTGTTACACACAAAATGGCAATAATATAGCTTATGTACAACGGCGAGCTCAACCCAGAATTGGGTTACCGTTACGTTATCAAAGAATTTCATGAAATTCTTTTCACGCTAAAACACGATAGAAAATGATTTTCCAAATCTACAACCATAAACAGTGGTACCAAACGTTACCAAAAATATCTCCGAAATCTACATCTATTAGGTACCTACTCTTCCCCAACAGCTATCAACATCAACGTAGAAAACTTCAGCGTATCTCCCCCCCTAACAGGATCTCGTCAAAACGCCGTCGAAATAAACGCGTACATTTTAATTATACTTCATTAGTTAAATTAAATTCGAGTAGGGTAATTATAGGGGGCTCGGGAACATCCTTATTTCGTATCCGACATCTCGGATACGAAACAAGGATGTTTCGGGACAGCCTCGGACCTTGTTGAGGAAGATTTGGTGGGTTTAAAGCGCTCATAACTTAGTTAGGGGATAGGTTTAGTTAGGAACTTTGAGCAGCTTATACAAAGTTTTGGTGGCAGCTCAAATCTGGGAATGCTTGGGTATATTGTGCTTCTTATAGCGACAGTGCATTTTCGTATGCTTTTATTAAAGTGCCTTAAAATACTTCAATAAATACTTGTGTCTTGTGTGTTCTTTTGTCATATGAAGCCTCTGAAGTCTTAGCTAAAGTGATAAAAAAATATCCCGCCATATCTCACTGCTGGTAAGATGCCTCGCTTCTCTACCGTACAAAATAATTTCAAAACTACTAGCAAAATGATTGTAAGAATTTCGGCTGTCCTAAATGTATGAAAGATATTAGTTCTGAAAATCTTGCCATACCGCACCATTTTTGCTAAATGCCACCAACTTCGTAAATTCGGCTACCTTCACCAAGCATAATGCACAAACCGAGTTTAATTAAACATTTCCACAAACTTCAGCAGCAGTTTTAATAAATTTAATAAAGCGTAAATAATATTAATGGAGTAGAGTTATAAATTCTAAGTGATTTTCGTTTAGACAGAAAGGATTTAAATGTAACGGTAATGTGATGTCGAGGGGAAGAAGATGAAGTTTCTTTGAAGATAAAATGTTCAGATGTATTTGGGAGGAGACTGTATTAATTAGAACTGATTTAATTATTTTAAGGAGAGGGATTGATTGTTTGTTTTGTTATCTTGTCGATATTGTTGTCACTGTGAATAATCAACGTCACTAATTATGCCAAAATTCGTAAACACATCATTGCATATTATACTAGGTGTTGTTTTGCATCCTCGTCAAAATTCAGCAGGTTGTCACAAAAGACATAAATAATCAATTAAAATTACAGTACCTAGTTAATTATTAAAAAACGCTGTTTTTTCTTGTTGTTTAAATTTGTTAGAGTTTCAGAATAACCCCCTTAACGTGGTTTAGGAAATAAGAAATGATCGAATAAACATTTAAGATTGTTTTTATGTGTGAAAGCGCGGTTATAGTGCGAAGATCAGACGGGTTGCGTTTAAAACCCGGGAGGTACCTACACACTTACCGAATTCTGTTAATAAGGCAGAAAATAAAAATTAACTTCCCATTTTATTATTGATTCGGGTCTCGGAATCATTAGCATAGTTACCTCCTTGAATTTGACGAGAATGCAAAACAACACCTTGTATATTTTCAAATATTGTTATTCCGACATCATCATCTTTGCATTACCAACTAACTCAAAATTACTCGTACGTAAACTAATAATCTTCCCTGTCGCCTTTCATCCCACATGTGATGTCTCTAATTACTTGAGAAGGAGTCTGTCTATGTACCATCTTCGCTATATTATCAATAAGCTCAAAGGAGACGAGCATTCATCATTTCTAATCACCATATGACGTTAATTGCCTGATAATATCCAAAATGTCATCTCAGAATTTACATGGCTGAGCAGCTAATAGATTTAGAATATTGATGAAGATTAAACGCACCAAGTTTCCTCGTAAATTAAGTTTATAGCTCCAACTTGACCATTTGCGGTGATAAAACAATTTAGGAAACATTTTATGACGTTAATCTTTCAAGTAACTGTAGAAGTTAATTCTTTTATTTTAGTGGAGAGTTCAGGGTGCAACAATTGCTTCTTTATTTGTTTTTTGAGATTAACATAGTTTTAACAGATGGCAACATTTACGAAGCGCAAATATCTATGTAGTTTTAACAGTGGCGACATTTACTAAGACTCACATCAATATTTTTAAGTATACGACAGTAAAATACTTCAAGCTGAATGCATATTTAACGACTAAAGTTTGTCATTAACATTTTCCAGCGTTGTGTGAAAACAGGAGCGTCAAACTTTGAAAAACAATCAAAAACGGTCGTCGCTTGCAACCGGCGCCATCTTTATCAGGAAAGTTGGCGCCAAAACTACAGCAACATGGCGGACACTCACAAACTGGATTTAAACACAAACGGTCGCATTATCGGACAGATTATGCCCAGATTATAGTGGGCCAGGCCTTCTGAAATTATTACGGTGCCAGCTAAGGCCGAAGTGTCCCATTTCGTGCGATTTATGTGCGAATGTAGGCACCACATAATCCACGGACGCGTATACAAGGGTGACTATAATTATGAGAAAACAATTTCCGGGATGCATCTTAATGCCAGCGGAGATTACGGTAGACATTCCCTTTTTTGCGGATTAACATTGCCGAGTGTTTCTTTGTTTTAATCTTTTAAAGGACTCGTCGACTTCCGGATGCTTAATTCCCACAAATTTACTTGGTTAGCTAGGAATTGGTAGCGAATGGTAAAATTAAGGCAGTGAAGAACCAGACAGAAGTAGACTAAAACCCTCCGGAGCAACTGGAAAGATTCGCAACTGGACAGATTCTCAGCTGGATAGTTTCTCAGGTGGATAGATTAGCAACTGGACAGAACGTGTATAGTCCATGTCATAATTAAAGTGGATGCGTTGGGAATATGGACGTTAGGAATGCCGAAAACCAAATCCTGTGCTGTTCAAGACAGAACCGACACAGAGTTAGGCTCTCTTAAGTAAGTAGTAACAAAAACAACGCATTAATCCTCTACTTCAGTGCTCGCTTACCTGTGTGCCTCAGACAAGTTGTGTGTGTGACAAGTAAGAATGATGTGCTCTACAAATTCTCAGCCAAAAGAGTGAGAAGAACAGAACTACAATAATCATTGCTGCAAAACCCACTTACTGGAATGTTATCAACTGACGCTGTTCGTGAAGTGGCCCCCGATACTGTCGCCTCAAGTAGTAGAATAATGCTGCAAGATCTCACCTTCTGCGACAGAAGCGCGCGCACGACTTGCTGTGCCACATCGTCGAGGCGTCGCTCGTGGTCACCCGCGCCCAGTCCAGCGGAGAGCGTGGACAGTTGACTGCGTAGCCGATCGTTCTCCGAGCCTAGGGTGGACAGTTGGCTCTGATAGTGGGCCGCAGACGCCTGAAACAAGCACTGACCGTCAAGGCAACGTTCGGACATTCTTCGGGCGAATAAAAAGCGAGAGGATTTGATAGAAGACCTTAATGGGGAAGGCCTGTGAAAGCTCCAAATATAGATGGCGTGACCATAGCCGGGACTCAATCTAACTAATTACGTCAAGCTATTTTTGAAACTAGCTATGCTAGCGCCATTAGCTTTCACAGTTGCCATCCCCATTGGCGGCGTTTCAGGGAGTAAACAAGATTGTTTTTAACGAATATAATTCGTAATGGGCCAGTTTGGATATTCAAATTTTATTTTGGTTTTGTTTGTACCAAACAAGGCGTAAAAAGAAAGCAGTTTAATAATAACCTAACTTCCAAAAAAGAAAAACAAGCGGTTCTATCGCCCACAGTAATATTTTTTCAGTCTCACTCATCAAGCTGTCATGGCCACTCCTGTCGTCGGTAAAGCTCCACTAAAAAAATACCCCCGAAAAGGGACCATCGTTCACACTCTTAATTAAGCTGGAGTTCTCACAACAAACGAATCCAGTGTACATTGACCTACTCCGCCCTCTCTGGCCTTCAAACACGACATCACTTAGGAGAATTTCTATTCCGAGTCACGGCTCTACTGATATTTGCCATTCTGGTATTCTACACAATTTAAAGGACTTTGAATCTTAATCACCCAGCAATAAAGTGTATTATGAAAGTATTATTTATGCAGTGTGAAGTTTTCATTAGTCATCAAGTGAAGGGCGAGATAGCGAATATGTTTGTCTGTATGTCTGCAACAACCCGCGGTTGATAAGCAATGAAAGGGTTAGGTTTCAATGGCGAGGCCTTTCAATTTGGACATGCTTATAATTATGACTGCGCCGTTTTACGTGAGAAAAGTCTAGACGGACTACCGTTTTATGAATTGCATGAAAGTGGAGTTTTAGTTACATGTAAAATTCAAGTGAATTAATTGGATACCTTTGAAGAATATGAATCGAAATTCAACTTCAACTCTTGTCTATTTAGCCAGTGGCTTTTGAGCTGGGTCACCACAATTTTACCGATTTTTATTTCAATTTAGTTAACCAGATAATAATTTTCATTTTCAATTCACAACGGATGTTTGACGCTATCTATCATTGTCAAACGCGCAAATGTCAAATGAAACAGTCTTTGTTTTTAATAGTAATGCAAAAAGGTTTTCACTCTTTCTGCCAAGGAGGTTTCATATTTTAAATGAGTACATACGTATAAAACGCAAATCGTTGACATGGTTCAAAAGGCTGCCCAACTTAACATGTCTGTCGCATGCCGAATGAGCTGGTGGAACGAATAGGCCCACGCCCGTAAAGCTCAGGGATTGGTGCCCTGAAACAGTGACACGGGGTTGCGGCAGAGCACTAAGGTGATGGAGATACGAACAGGATGTGTTCCTGGAGAATTGGAAAGAAGTAGCTTAGAAGAACCGCTGTAAGGAATGGAGGGAGGCCTTAGCCCAGCAGTGGGCTAGCTATCTATACTATATATCTAATACTAATAATAAAGCTGAAGAGTTTGTTTGTGTGATTGAACGCGCTAATCTCAGAAAGTAACGGTCCGATTTGAAAAAATCTTTCAGCCTTAGATAGCCCATTTATCGAAGGAGGATATAGACTATATCATCACGCTACGACCAATAGGAGCGGAGCAGTATTGAAAAATGTTGCAAAGACGGGGAAAATGTGACACTAACGAGTTGCACGGGACAGCTTGTAATATTATATGAGTATAGAATATTGTTTCACCTCATCAAAAACAGAAACGGCTGATAAATACATGAATTTGGTAGGGGTCCATATTGGCTCACCTAAAGTTCTTTACCCGAAATTGTTCTTCCTAATGATTTGTAATCCGAATGATCACTCTTCCTAAAATTTTTCACCCTAAAGTTTTCATTCATACTATTTGTAGTGCTACCGGCGATGTTCATAACACTCATGTTTCCGAAAATTGTAATTAATAATATCATTATTGTAAATATATTTCAACTCCTATTGTTTTTTATCATAACGCTATTATCCCTAAACATAATTACCATACTATTTTCACTCATACTCAGAAAGAAACATTTACCAAGTGTAATAAATAATATATGTGAGTAGAAGATGATATTTATAGTGCCCCCACCATGAAAAAAAACTTAGAAAAATTTCGCGACCAATTTCGAGGTAGCGCTCGCCAGCCGCTGCCGCGGCACCGCTCGCTTCGCTCGCTCGGCTCGCGCGTAATTGGTCACAGTTCTAACCTAACCTAACCTAAGGAAATCTTTGCGGGTACACACCGCTTTAAATAAAATTAAAGAAGACGATTTAATTAATAAAAAATAAATCTAAACAAAAAAGATATGACTTTGAATAATAGTGTAAAAGATGGTTATGTTGAGAAAATATAGGAAAACAAATAAAAGTATAATAGATGATTATTGCTACTGACATTATGAAGTTGAATGCTTCGGAATTAGAACATTAGAGACAGAGTAGTTAGGAATTGCGATTGTTAGGATGAAAAATGTTAGGAAGAACATTTTCGGATTTCCAATTATCGGAGTTGAAAATTTAGGTGAACTTTGGCGCACCCATTTGGTAGGTATATGTGTCTTTAATTAAATACCTAGCTACAAAGACAGACAGACAATGCAACCACACCGTTTACTACCCAATGATACTTAAAACAACTCGACCGATTTAATTAAAATTCCACGTGATTGACGAGCAAATCAAACGCGCATTTATATCATGATTAAATTATTTACCAACCGCCGCCGCCGCCATTTTGCCGTCTGCGCACTTAATTTAGTGAATTTAATTTATATTTTGAATTGACGAAACCGCAGCTGTTTCACGAGATCAGCTAATTAAAGTGAAGAGCCTGTTCGCCGTGTTTGATTGCTTTCCCATCGAATCGCGGAGTGTTATGGGACTCCATTTATTAATTCGCTTTTATTTGTTTTGACGACATGTAAATCTGCCAATGAAAATGACGGATTACTGATGGTGTTGGGATTTTTTTTTTCGTCATGCGACTTCGTTTATATGGTGTACTTTTGTGTATTTTTTTACACATAGATAATGAAAAATGATCCCCGTTAACAATAAAAGGGTTCACTCCGAACATGCAAGCCCATGGCCTACGCTGTTATATCTTCAACAAAAACACCATTACAAACATGATGAGATCGATTGATTTGATCTACACAACTCAGTAATAATATTCCCCTTGGTAAGTAAGACTAGCTCACTAGCTGTCAGAATTTCGGGATTCTGACTACACGACGCCGCGACGCCCCGTAATATTTAAATGGATATTCCATAACGTCGCTTGAGTTCTAAAAGTAAGTCAAAAATAGCAACTTTACAGGAGAGTGAAATAACTGCATAATTATACCTAGGTAATGGTACATTACCATTAAATAATTCGTGCTCACTACAAAATAAAATAGAGACGTTGCTTTTTTCTGATTGGCTGAAACAACGCGTCTTCGGATTCTCTAGCAAATTGCATGAAAATGTCAAAACCGCCAAAAATTTTATTTCGTAGGTAGCTTGAACGACGACAAATAATTGTAGTTGAAACATCGCTAATGCGAGTATGACAAGTTGGAATCCGCTAATTACTTTCTGCATCAAGCATTATATTTCAAAACAAAAATCTAAAAACACAAACTACACGTCAGTTCAAGAAAAACTGACCATTTATAAAACTGCTTTATGATATCAATCACCGGCTTACAATTACGCTTTCCTTAGTTTTATGTTTGGTAATAACAGCGCAAGTTTGAGCATAAATCACAACCCTTTGCATAGCACCCACGATTTGTCTAATGTCGTTTTCTTTGTGTTGCTGGTAATGGTGATATGGCCATTGTATAAGGATTAGGAAATCTAACACTTTGTAATGTCAAGTGGTTTTATTCAAACCAATTATTCATGTAGATTATTCACTCCTTATTCACTTTTTAGAAGACATGTGACATCTGCCAAATTTTGCACTGGGCCCGCGTGGTAAATTATAGCCATAGCTGTAGCAGTGGATACATTACAGGCCAATTTTGCAACACTTTCGAAAGCCGAATAAAATAAGTTACAAAGCACAGTCGATTGTTTTTCAACACATTGATCACATCAAAATACATCCGAACGACTAACTAAGCCTAAACACATTAATTAATTCACCTAATTAAATTATCCAATTACCTACACCATGACAAGTAAAACCACTAATCAACAATTACGTAACATCATAGTTTTGCGAAACTAGCGAATCATAAGATTAATGATCTTTAACAGAAAATCAGAATCGCGTTGATGCCGAAAATGGGTAAAATAGTCATTGTTTCGTGGGTTCAGAACGACAGGGGCTTTCAGCGAAGTGATTACATTTACGGCAATAACTAGAATTAAAGCGAGGGGTCATTAATCATGGCCTGCAGTGTAGACATCATTAGGTTGGCTCGGTCAGGCTTTACAAATGTTGGGGGCCCAAGTTACTGTTGTAGTTTCTATTTGTAATCGATTCTAATATACAGCTGAAATGAGGTAAACAGTCCGTCCACTGTAGTTAAAACTTTCACAAAAAATGGCTTTAAAACCAGGGAGTTAGTGATTAGCTGCGGTTGTGGAATCTGTGGTTGTGTGGGTAACTACTCCGTGTTCACATACAGAGTCTTTGCCTATAGACCCATAGTCTTAGTCATAAATTAGAGTTAGTCTAGTGAATTATTGTGTTTATTTTTAGCAAAGACTCGTGCATAATCCACGAGAACCTACTGCCGACAAATTGCTTTGCAGTTTGGCAGGTGTTAAATAAAAATAAAACTCTGTACCATTTTCGATTAAATAAATAAATAAAAAAAATAGTTTGAAGCGTCTGAAACCAGGAGTTTGACATATGAGGCAGTTTGTAGTCTGGACTTGTGCTCGGTTGATGGAAATAGGCTCGCCCTTTAATACTTAGGACAACAACCATTTGAAAAATGAATGAACTACAGGAACATCTTTGCACAAAAAGGTTATTTTTTTTCATTAAAAGTTCAAGGAAATTCGGGTCAGGAAAACACAATTATGTTGTTTATAGACTACATAATTTTCCTAAATCGAAAACAGACTTGTTATGACTAAATATATTAACTAGTCCCCGTCAGTGGTGCGGGAACCATTTATTATACTATCAATAATTCATAACATCCTCCCGGTTGGTTAATAGATGGCGCCAGTTTCCAATTTAGTCAGATTATCTTATCGTGGAATATGCGCCGAGTTAGTTTGGCATCCTGTGCCTGTAATAGCTACCTTGAGCGGGTTTCCATTGTTAAGCCCGATAAGTTTTAAGGGATGCTTAATGGTGAATGTTTTTCTTTTGAAGTTTTATTTGTTTAAGAAGCCTAAAGTCACCGTCCGTCCGTCTTAAGGCGGAAATACACTAACGTGGCGTGTCGTGTCGCAACGATGTATGAAACCGATAGCTTCTGGCGCGTCACGACACGCCACGACACGTAAGTGTATTTCCGCCTTTATAACGACAGGCCGTGTCGACTGCGCGTTTGTGAGCCGATGCCTGCCAGGCCTTCAGAGTTCTGCATTCCTAGCTAGGTTATAGAATAACCTGTATTAAGGAAAAACAGTCCCTGTCCCTTACAAAAAAGAAATATAATTTCCTGGTCTGGATTTGATTTAATTTGTATTCAATAAAAATGAATGTTTTATCATTGATTTATAAATTTATAAATTATAATAAAGAAGAAACACCTTTTAACATTAACCGTCATGTGTGTTTCAAATAGAATATTATCCGAATAAAGGTCATCCAAAAAAATATCGTAACGTACAACAACGGAGACGCACTAATTGGTTTCGTTAGTGCACAACTATGGCGGACCAGGTTGCGCGCTAACGTAATTATGAAGATACCTCCGCCTCTGCCTACCCGGAAACTGTAATGAATAACTTGCCTGCTTGCAGTTTAAAATGCAGCGGTTTAACGTTCACAGTGAATGTTGCAGATGCTGGCATGCTGGACGTTAATTATTTTGTTTTAGGCGGGTCTAATTAGTGGTATAGGTTTTAGCTGATGTTTTACGGTTTGTAATTAGGGTTGGTTATTATCTGTTGGTCTGTTCGTCGATATTGTCTAAATTAGATGTCGCTGCACTTCAAGATCGGTCGGGAGTGCTTGCAGGTGTACTCCCGGTCAAACTTGACGTGCTGCAATGTACTATTACGCACGAGAGACTCTTAATACTGTACAATACCTAATATTCGTCAAAGACCGAGCCACTCTATAGGCAGCTTTAGTTTTAAACAAGAAATACTTATTACGAAATCATTTTCAGCCATTATTCTCGTTCAAGTGGCAAAGTTCAGAGGCCACGATGCAGTGAGTCAAAGACTTTGTATTAGTACTAATTTATTTATTTATTTATTTGAAAAGACATGTACAATATAACAGAAAATCCAAGTAATTGTACAGTGAAAAGAAACATATTTAGAATAACCTATGATAAAACATTTAAAATAAAGTATATACTTAAAATTACTACAACAAAAAAAAAAACATCTTTCAGTCATCCTCCTAATTAATGAATTAATATTAAATGCACAGTAAAAAGAAACATATTTAGAATAAAGTATGATAAACATAATAAAAAAAGTACTTAAAATTACAACAACAAAAAAGTCATCTTTCATGCATCCTCCCACAGAACAAGCACAAAAAAAAAAAAACATCATTCGTTCATCTTCTCACAGAAACTGTGCATAAAGTAATACGATTAGTTTGCATGTAAATGGAAGCGACATCACTAATGTTTGCTAAACTAAAGCCCCAAGAAACTAAATAAAACCAACATTTTATCTAAATAACAGATGCACATATTTACCGGGTCATCTTGTAAATGGAGCACGAACCCAACCTACTTGTATACTTTGTTTATCTTCAGATATTTTCCCATTTTCCTCTTTTTCTCTTTATATAAGTTAATTCTCCAGTAGGCGGCGTCATGGCGCCGGACTAACAAACTGTGTCATTATGACAACATTTTAGCAGTCACGGAAGATATATAAAAGAACATTTGTAAGGGAAATGCAGGGTTTTTTGTTCCTATTCATTTGATGCTGTAAGAATTCGCAAGAGAAAATGGTTGTAGTTTCTAAATGAATTTGAATTTATTTATTTGAATGATAAGTGGTGACTTAAGGCACATCCCACTCCTGAGTTGAATGTGCCTGACGGTGAATTTGTGCAGAGACTGTAGACGACTCATGGTGTATTGTCAGGACAATGCACCATGGGTCGGGGGGGGGGGGGTGGGGCTACCTTATCACCTTGTCAACTGAATAATCTTTTACTTTTGAATAGCCACGTTAATTAAATTAGGTACAACTATAACTTCATGTAGTAATCTAGAGCAAAGTATGTTGTTATAGTACAAAACATTTGAGCTAGGCGTTAAAATAATATTTTTGAAAAACTTCCAGATTCCTGAGAAATTCCTAACACAAATATTATGTTGGTTACATGTTTCCCTAAGTATCAGTGCCTATACTAGTGCAGTACAGTGGTTTACAATAGGAACATCTATGCCTGATCCTTCGAATAATTAAAGTAAATTAATATGAGTCGAAAAATATCCTCGGCATTATTCCCTCCCATAAAAAAATAGGTATAGGCCTATACCTAAGTCAACTAATCCTAAAAACGTTCGTTAACAAATAACATAACCGAGTAACAGACAAACACAATTAGTATGTGAGTGTAAATTCGTGGCACGGGCAACGCCGGGGGGCAGCATGCACCCTAGACCCCCAACCGTGATCCGTAGGGGTGCAGCCGTTTTAAAGTAATGTTCACAGATAGACAGATAGGCACTATGTTTTTAAAACGATGTTATTTATACGAACAAGGTTTATGGTAAGTTTTTGGGGTTAGGGAAGTTTGTCGTTTTTGGATTTGTGGTTGTGTTCGAGGCACGTTTTAGTTTTTACAAGCTTTGATTAAAATCTTTGTTAAAAGTAATACGCGGCGTAGTATTAAAATACAAGGTGTTGTTTTGCATCCTCGTCAAATTCAAGGAGGTAACTATGTTAATGATTCTCGTCCCGAATCAATAATAAAATGGGTAGGTAATTTTTATTTTTTTTATTTAATTACGGAAATCGGTAAGTATGAACCACCCGTGTTTTAAACGCGGCCCGTCTGAATCTCACCCTATAACCGCGCTTTCACACATACAAACAATCTCAAACATTTATTCGATAATTTCTTATTCCCTAAACCACGTTGAGGGGGTTATTCTGAAATATTGACAAACTTAAACAATAAAAAAAATCAGCGTTTATTAATAATTAACTAGGTACCGTAATTTTAATTGATTATTTATGTCTTTTGTGACCACCTCCTGAAATTTGACGAGGATGCAAAACAACACCTTGTATACAAAACCAGTTTAAGAAGTTCTCTTATTGTACAGGAAACCTATACAGGGTTATTTGTAAAACACCGGTAACCTCTCAGGACTATGTTACTAACATCATAATCAACAACTTTTGTTCTATGACTTTTAAAAAATCGTCATATTTTAGTTCATCAGATTTTGATATAAAAATAAAAATAAAATGAATTTGAACGCTCTAAATGTTACGACTATGCTTCCCTCACTATTGTACTATCGCTTTCTTTTGCTTCGCATAGACTTCGTAACATTTAGAGCGTTTAATTTAAATATTTGAATAATAGGCTGTCGCTTCATGTAAAAAACTGGTACTCAGCTGCATTCGGTTAGACTGGAAGCCGATCCAAAGATAGTAAGGGAAAAGGCTAGGCAGATGATGAGTGATGCTATGTTTTCACAAGATTCTTCCTCTATCATAAATCTGTAGTATCCTAAACCATTTTACAAATTAATAGACCAATAAACTTCATTGTTAGCCTATGACACAGTTTTTCAATAGATATTGACGCCATGAAATCGTAATTTTAATAAAAAGCAAGGAAATAATATCTCTGCTCGTAAATTAGGTAAACTTGAATAGAAACGCCTATCCTATTTATATTAACTAGAAAGTCCCAGATAATGGTAAAATAATACCATGTATCTCCTTTACTTTTTCTCCATAGAAAGTAAGGTCAGAGCTTAATTACCCTTTATTAATGGAAATCGTGATGCTAATGGCAATACCCACCAATCACAAGACAGTGTGGAACATTCACGAGAAATAGTTGACTTTCTCCCGGTAATAAATGATTTGCTGCTTTACCTAGTAAGCTGTTATTTATTTTCTTTTAATGTGCAATTATTAGGTCTTAATCTGGATTAATAACCACGAGAAATCTCACATTATCCTATCTGATAATAACAGTGAATTACGATTAATCATCTAGTAGGCGAAGTGATTAGGTTTGACAATTTCTAAGCCTAAAGCTCTGGTCACACTGAGGCGAATAATCTTGCTTTGCTTGGTATGAGGAAAGCGGTTACGTGCATCGATTGTTTTAAACATTAGACAGGCACGTTTCATCTTTATACATGTTACTGCTTGCTGTGCAAGATTTACCTAAGTGTAGCGACAGCTTAAGAACAGTAGTCGATATAGGTATATACGGAATAATTGATGACGATAGTTTACCGATGTGCAAGTTATTGACAAAACTAGCTTATGGCTGCGGCGTCGCCCGCGTGGAGTTCGATAATTGTCCCACGGAAACCTACTATCGGGATAAAATGTATCCAATGTGTTAATCCAGGTTATAAACTACCCGTGTGCCAAATTTTATCCAAATCCATTCAGTAGTTTTTGCGTGGAAGAGTAACAAACATCCATCCATCCATCCATCCTCACAAACTTTCGCATTTATAATATTAGTAGGATATCTGTGAAAGTTTACTGCCACTAGCAGAATATTGAAACGAGGAGTAGATATCCTTTTCATCCCACTCTTGTCGAGTGGAAGAACTTTATGAGAGAAAGACGTTTGTATTTCCATAACTACACGAAAACTTCAAATCCACCTTTCCCCGAAACCTCAACGCATTTATTAGGCAGCTTAAACTATCGATTTTTGAATCGCAACCCTATCCGCGCCCTCAGTAACTGCGCCCTTGCACTTCACTGGGGTGTAGCTGAATTATTGTTTAGAGGGGGTGGCCTTTTAAAGCGGGAAACCCCAGCTATTGTGCATAGCCGATTTCTCGCTATCCGCCATTTTAATGTCCTTCCAGCGTGGCCCTTATTTGTGCGTGTGTGTGAGTGATTTGGTCTAAGTTTTGACAGGAAACAAAATCCTGAAGAGACTTGGTATGTGGTTACGTCAGTAGAGTTGAATTACTCCCGCTATATCGATTTCCCACTACGCCGATTCGCGAAACAAATGACATCTGTTTTAAAAAGTTTACGCTTGACCTCGAGGTCCGAAAGCGTTTCACTTTTTGTTTTAAGTGTACTCGACCAGAATTCATTTAAAACAAAAAGTGAAACGCTTTTTAGTTCCACATAAATTCATATTTAATTTACACAAATTATAAATTTATTGTTCTAACAGAGAAATAACCAGGCTATTCTCCAAAATGTTGACTAAAATCATGTAGATGGACTAAAACTTATTTTCTAGATCAACAGCTTTATTTGCATAAGGACTCATATATATTAGTAGTTTCCAAAAAATCTTGTACCCATTTTTATTCATGTTCCGATATTTTCTCATGCTTCGCTATTCACATTGTTTGGAATCCAGGCATATCCTATTTTGGAGAGAAAATCACAGAACAAGGATAAAGCCTTATAACATAATTTCCATCGCTCGTCAGCTCAAATCGCCATCAGCTTTTAACTTGCGCCACGCATAATTTTTCAGTGTGTTTTAACATTAAGGTATGAACACAGTCGTGTGTGTGATCACTCCACAACCTTTATTACTGTTCACTGTATTTTCCTATTGTTGTCATGTCCGCCCTACATGGTAACCATGAGCCCTGTGTCATATTTACAGCTCAGCACTGCTCTTTTCTAAGTGCCTTTTTGATACCTGAGTGGTCTTTTAGTTCATGTTTTAGTGAAGGACTTGACGATTTTTTTGTATTGTTTTGATGTAGGTACACTTCTGTTTTGTGAGATTCATCAACTGCCTAGCATCTTTCGAACTATGTTGAAGTCGGCTTCCAGTCTTACCGGATGCAGCTGAATAACAACATTTTAAATTCAGCGACTGCCTGATCTGACCTTCACAACCCCGTTAGTACTGGGTGAGACTGGTTATCAGACTTTCAGGTCACCCTGACTGACTGTAACGACTGTCAAGGATCTACAAATGACAGCCGGGACGAACGGCTCAGTGTCATTTCCGAGGCACGGAGCTATCTCGGTATGTTGTTACTGGTAACAATGGAAGCCGATCTCAAAATAGTTGGGGAAATGCAGCAGATGAAGATTTACCGCTGCGAAATTTTTAACAGCAATCATGGTCATATCAGGTTTAAACCGCTGAAGTATAACGTAAAACCTAACGTAATAGGTATATGATCATCATCATCATTTGTCTAGAATTTTACCAGCTATGTTGGGGTCAGCTTCAAGTCTAAACGGATGCAGCTGAATACCAGTATTTTACATGGAGCGAGTGCCTATCTGACCTCCACAACCCGGTTAGTACAGGATAGCTCAAAAAAATGCTGTAAGAAAATACGAACCGGATTATCATAGCACTAAATTTCCGCAAACCTAAGTTCAAAACACAACGCCTACATATATTTAAATATAATACAGCAGGCAGTATGTGATACTTAAAGCATATTAAACTAATCAGGGGTCTGTCAGTCCGTCATTTAGCAGTTATTACGAGGGAGAGGTCTGTAATCTTCGCGAAGGAGTCTCAAACCTTTGGTGGTGTATCTTTGTTGTAATATTGTGGATCAAGTCTATGTGGAATAATGTGAAGTTAAATGTCAAGTAAGGCCTCGCGCACATAGTTTAAAGCTGTTGCTGTGAATATGTTCTGAAGAGCATTTTGACAGCAGTACACAGAACTGGGGGACCTAAAATGGCCGCTTGAGCAGATTCATAATAGGGTAATAATATGAACCCGTTGTAATTTTAAAAATGGACACAAAACAATACATAACAGAACTGCGTCTGTGACCATTTCAACAATTTGGTTATGTTATAAATGAAACTATGTATTTAAAAATGTATGCTACCTATTTAAGTGAGTCAGTTTCGAACCGAGGATTTGAAAACGAAACAAGACAAGAAGGGTTATTTACTTAATGGGCTATGAAGTTAGTTTAATTCTCAAACCGAAAACAATGTGAAACTGTGCTTATATCTGAAACTAACTAGTCTTGTTTGGTTCGTTCCTAGAATACCAATTTCAAATAACTAAAACAAGAACGCAATTTTTGAATATGGTCTTGGTTCAATCGAGTCAATTAATACTTACTAAAATAATTATTGCTGGCATAATTACTGTAGTTCTCTATTTGAAAATAATGTCACGGAAATAATAACAAATTGGTTTTAGATAACGTACCAACCTATAGGTAAGTAAAGTATATACACTTTCACTCAAATTTAAACTTTAAAACTTAATGTTTAGGAAATCAAAAGGCGTTTAGCAAGAAAACAACCAACAAACAAGGTTTGTCCCCGCTGGGCCGGCCGTTTAGCCACATTAAACAGCATTTATCGACCGGAGGGGACACGCGATCATTTTTGGATTATAACTGCTCCAGATAGACGAATTAATTAACGACAAAAACCAATACATCAAGATCCCTGTCACTTAAAGACTCCCCTTTAATTTCATCATTATTCTTTGATCGATGCGGGGCGAGGCGGCTCAAGCCAGTTGCAACCGGCTCAAACCAGTTACGGCTGGTTTGCGCCGGTCATAACTGGACGTTCTTTGAGGGATTATGGACGGAGCGTGTTTGTGATGGGGGATGAGACGTTTTTGCGTAATTAGTGGATTTCTTGATAAGTGCCACTTCGGTGCAGTGTGGGTGGGAATGGATATTATGTAAGAGGATTACTTTACGAGCGGCAGAAGATATAAAATAAGCAGTTATGAGTATATCAGTCTATACCACAGGATACAAAGATTACTATAAGCTGTGATAGACGACTATAGTTGTACCTATACGAATTGTGTAGTAAATTTCATTTGGCATTTCAATTTCTTTTTGCGTTTTCTCCGTGGAGTTTCTATACAAGATGGCTGTGTCCGATAGTGAACACGCACCAAATTAATTAACAGCTGGATCACATATATGGATGTTTTGCCATGTATTCTAAATCGAAAGAAATAACCAAATATAAATTCTATAAATTACCAACAACGCCCTTCAAAAAGATCTTTGTAGTACTATATGAAACTATACGAATGAATGAAATAAACTTCACAAGCAAAATATGAAAATTCCACTCTGTTCATTCATCCAAATATGTGTCTGAAAAATAAAATGAAATGTGATTCCCCACATATTTTCAGAAAATATAAAAATTTCTCCCATTTCAACGTCTGACCGTACCTACCTACAAAACACCTACCTTTAAAAGACGCCAATATTAAACATATAGGGGTTGCTACACAATAGCGAACAGGTACGAAATGCACGGATATCATTCAAAAAGTGACGGGAAATGGAAAAATCAAAATTCTCATCCACCATTCAAAACAGATAGGAACGAAGAGATGGGGGAAAGCACAATGTCCAACGGTGTAGCGAAACGGGAATATACCAGGATTTTTTTATACTCTTTTTTTAAATACGAAATTGAATGGAATTTCGAAGCGGAAAAGTTCAGGTAAAAAACTGTTAAAATTATGAAAGGGAAATTAAGGTACCCTGTATATTTCAGACGGTGTTTTTCGTTAACATGAGGTGTGTCAAAAATCACATGGATGTAATTGGTTAGGTTTTTTTGGCTGATCTGTTATTAGTGCCCGTTTTTAACTAAGCACTACCTAAATGGAAGCCAAAATATTAAATATGAATTATTGAACTGTTCTGGAATTGAATCTGATGGCGGCAGCTGAGCGTTTAAAATTTGAAAATCTAACAAAGAGCTTTTGGAGTTTCATTTATTAGTCGCCTACTAGTAAGACAGGCATAAAACAAAGCATCAAATTTCTTAGCAACTTTTATGCTACAATTTTTAAAACATCTTTTTTTTTTCATGTTCACTGAACATCTCACACAGCATTTATTTCAATGCTTATGTTTTTTTTGTACAAAAACATGGTTACGGTTGAAATCTGATCGACAGCAAACATTACGGCTGGCAGAGTCCATTGTAAGTCCATCTTACTCGTTACTCCCCTAAACATGGGGAGAGAACAATGCACCGAGCCATAATGAAATATTTTGAATATTTGTATTTGATTCCGCTTAAAAGTCTATATTAGAAAACCATTCTAACAAGACCTCGCGAAAAAAACTTTTTAATAACACTCCTGGGGAGGAAGGGTCCATTTTGCGCTGGACAGGGGAGAATCGGGGTCTTCCGTGAATTTTTAATTCCACAGTTTAGAGGATATTTGTTCAGGAATTTGCGCTATGAAGATAAGTTTTTATTCGTATTTAATGGTTTCTATATACGTGGACACGCCGTCTCCACAGGGATCGTAAAGTTTGCTTGTCTTGCCATGGAATGCTGTGGGTGGAAGAATCGATTTTGGTGCATATTGGGACTTTTATTACATTGGTACTTGGCCCCATCTATCAACATTCACATAAAGTTACTTAAGGTAAATCTAGAAAACGTTACGATTTTAATTTCGAGATGCGGGATTTTTTGCACTATGCGGTTTAAAATATTTTATTAAAGTTTTGTATCATTTGGTTTCCACCGCATTGTGATGGTGTGTGTCACCCAAGAACACGTCTACCCCAACAGTCATCGGTTACACGATAATATGGCCGGCTCATGGCCCCTACAGCTTACTTATTCTGTCTGTTGGGTACCTCAACAAAGGAACCGCTGATAATAAAAGGTGCTCACCTCAAGTGCTGATGATAAGGACGCCTTCTCCTGCTTCAGAGTTTCCACGCGGCTCTTGTATTGCAGCAGCGATCGCACTGTCTCCTCCATCCTGCAACAACAAAGAAAAAATACCATTAATAAGTGATATCTAAAGAGACAAGGAAGCTATTAGTCAAGTTTTAAGGTTGTTTGTACGGAAGGCCGGACGAAATATGGAATGTATCTGAAAATACGAGCTAAATTTAAGAGGACACCACAATTCTTAAGTTTTCCAGTGAAATTTGGAATCTACGTGTAATACTGGTACTGGTAAGATGAGTAATTTTCGACTTGCTTCAAATCACACCAAAGAAGAAAATAATCACTGCAAACCCCTAAGGTGACAGTCGGACCCTTCATACGCATAAGAAACTCAAACTCAAACACAAAGCATTTATTTCAATTAGACCATTACAGGCACTTTAGAAAGACAAAAAACAAAAAAAAAACGCGAAGCTCCAGTCCCAGTCATAAGGCATAATAACTTGTGAAAGTACTGTAGTTGCCCATTCCGTAGCGTAGATCTCTATGGAGAAGAATGGGCAAGAAACTCCATGGACACTCTTTTAAATCAAAATATGTAACAAAATCTTGGTTACATCATTCATGTTGAGAAGTACAAATATGTTTGAACGATGTAGAAATACGGGCAAGTTAAACATTTCATAAGATAAAGCAATATCTTATGAAATGTTTAACTTGTCTTCTAATAACTGTCATAACACGAAAACATTAGGTTTTTACTTAACTTTAATAATCCTAAGTGTACTGCGGAAATAAGTCACCGAATGGCAGAAGCGATAGTTTTTTACGCAAAGCATTGGTCATCATCAGTCATCCATCATCATTGGTATCAGACTCCTACTTTATCACCATTTTCATTCATCTCTATCACTCGTCATCTCATCAGACACCTCCTTACTTACCAAATCACACAGACCAAAGCATCGGTAAAGCCACAACTTTAAAATGCGTAAGTTTCTCAAAATTGCTATTTCTAAGTTACGGCAGTATTTTGAAGATGTGCGATGTACTTATTAGAATTTCAAGGTGAGGTAACTTGTAACTTAGACTGACTATCGCTCAAAGTGAAAGTAAGTTTCAGATAACGGCCGTATCAAACACTTTAGTCCGTTGTGGGACAAGTCTGCCAAGTTGTCGTACGTGCTTAGCATGTACAGCTCAACTTCAGTTTCACTTACTAAGTTATTTTGTTGACGTTATCAGTGTTAAAATAGATTTGATCATGTTCCAAGTTAGTTCCGCTCATAAATATAATCTCATAGAGTTAAGCCGTGCTTGCCGAGGTTGGTCCTTGGATGGGTGACCATAATTACATACCGAGTTTTTATGAAATCAAAATAAGACGTGGGCAAATGAAAGAAGATAAAGAAAATGTTGGAAGTTGTTATTATCGCCAGTAATCCATCTTTTCTTTGGTTCTATCTCAAACATAGCATAAAACTTTGTATTTTCCTTTGAAAACTGTGTGTTTCATCAAGAAAATTATACAGAAGACAAAATAGATCAAAAACAACAGGAGACAAACGGTCTTACGAAACAGTTCATTATGCAGATGGATCAAAATGGCGAGCTAAGGATTTGCATACTCTGCGACAGAGGGAGACAAAAGACATCCTTTAAGAGTAAGAAAGAGATGAAATAAGTGCACTTGTCTCATGTTGACACTTCATTAGACGGAGAAGTCCGTTCACGAGAGCGCATCTACGTCAAATGACAGCTAAGTGAAGAAATATGGGACTTGTTCCTTTTTCGTGTCGCTTTTTTAGATAGTAAGCATCAGCCACGTGGCGAGTTTTCAAATATTTTTTGGTAAGTTTTTCACCATAGAAATTACCATGTTGCATTATTTTGTACCTTTATTTGAATGATATATTTATCTTTTCCCCAAGATACATGGGGCGTTGGCCATTCTTCTTTAGTTGCGGCCAAATTGAGAACAATGAATGTCTAACTTTCTTTTTATGCCCTGCCTGAACCGTAACTCTTTTATTTTTGTTCTAGAAATCATTTACGAAGCAAACAAGAATCTTAATCGGATTTCCTAAACCCCATTTTAAATGAACGTAAACAGTCTGAATTATGAAAACGTTCATCGCGAAGCCACAATGCCACTGTTTTAATCTCGGAAATTAATCAACGTTGAGTTGCAATTTTAATACTTAATTCTGCCGAGGCTGAATTAAGGTTTTACATCACAAAGGGTCTTGAGAACCTTCAATCTCCTTCTTAGGAGATAATGCCTGAAACAAAAACCCCTCGGAATGATTATTTCACCCTCTTTTAATTATTAATACACCGTTGAGGGCCAAGATTACAGTATTAAGGTACGTAAAGGGTATTACGGGGTAACACTAAATATTGCGTTTAGTAACTGCAGGGAACTGGTCAAATTACTGCGCAAATAGACCTGGTATTGTCTCGTTGGTTTGGTTGATTAATTTAATTTGAGCATTAATGAAGTTGTGTTTTTTATGGGGAATTGAATAGGGAGGCCTCTAGCAGAGGTACAAGAGAAAAAAAAATGATGTTAGGGATTCTTTCAGAGCTAATAAGACAAATAGAGAGATTTTTAGGACCAACTAACAAATGTATTAGGTAACCAAAAGTACGTCTACATTTTAGTGTGATTTTTTTTGTGTGATTTCTCAAAAGTCTTATAAAAATTAGGTAAGTATGTTTTTATTAAGTTGGCTTGCTTTTCATGGTATTCCTTTAATGCAAGGTCCTAGTTAGAGAAGCTTGAGTACCATCGGCCGATGAAAACCACATGAATCCTTACTCCTTACAGTTGAAGAATTGGGACAATCCGCGGTTGGTTGCCACCCCATTATTAACTCGTTCCATAACGAATCCTTTTATTATAAAGCCGGCAACGGAATCCATTCCACAGATCCTGAATAATGGAACTTTTTCAATAACTCTGAATAGAATGAGTTCCCTTCAACCGCTGTAAGAAATTATTCACTTTTTTTTTCGAACTGGCAACACAGGATTCTTTGATTAGAATTTTAAAGTTCGAAAAGGTTGTGTTCGATTTTTAATATCTTCGCGGTTGGTTTGATTAAATGTTAGCGTTTAAATTGCTGCAGCTAAGGAATCGGTTGTTGTGGAAATATATTCACTGAATGTCGCAAAAGTATTCTTATTCTTTATTGCACAAAAAAAATACATACCTACAAATTGCAATATAAAACTTATGTCCAACGGCGAGCTTAACCCAGAAATAGGTTTTCTTACAAGAAAACCGTTTTTCGATTGCGAGATTTGCAAAAGAGGATAAACTTACGAGTATGTGCAAAAACAGTACATTCAAAACTTAAATTAATTACTACATACGTAATACATACAATACACATATAATACTAGCTGCTGCTCGCGACTTCACTCGCGGGGGCTTTTTTTTGGGTACGAAAAATAGATGTTGGCCGATTCTCAGACCTACCCGATATGCACACAAAATTTCATACAAATCGGTTCAGCTGTTTCGGAAGAGTATGGTAACAAACATTGTGACACGAGAATTTTATATATAAGAAAGAAGATGAACTCTTCTAATCATACAAGTGACTAAGTGGTGATCTAGTATTTTTTTTTGGTAAATTCATTTATCTGGTACAGCATTTCAAACTGTCTGGTCTGTAAGCCAGGCGATTCATCTATCGCCTTGGCCAAGCCTAGCCTAGGCCAACGCGCATAAAATTAACACGAAAAAATATCCTCTTTTTTCATTGATACAAAATTTCATGTTGATTTTTTGGTAAATTCCACCAAATTATTATCTACACAACAAAAGCTAAATCACAAAGCTCAAGTCAAACTTAAATAAAATTAATCATCCAAAAATTAATTTCTGGAGCAACTGAAAGCAATTGAACCTTTTTTGCGTATTTCCCACGTGGCATATCTAGTTGGTTGGTTCGGGGGTCGATTACCTTATACCAAGCCTTATTACAGTGTAATTTAATGTTTTGTTTTTTTTTTCGACGGTGTTTTTTTACGCTGGCAATGTTTTACTGCGGCCAGTCACGGCAGTATCGACCGGGGTGTGTTCTATTTTTGATTAATATACCCACATGTTTTGCGGGTAGGAGAGGAATTTGTTTTACGTGAAGGCATTTTCGGGAAATTGCTTGGGGATGATAGTTTTGATAGGTATAAACAAGTTTTGGCAGGTATTTGTGAAGTTTTGTGGTATGAAAGAGCAAAAGGCAATCAAAACGACTCGAAACGAAAATAACAAAAACAACGAAAAGGCATTCAGGCAAAATCACTGCTGTTGAATCCTAAACGATCTTTTTACTACACGAAATCCAAAAAAAGGACTATTAAAACGAGAGTAAACAATTACCATTTTTTACCGAAGCTAGCCAAACATGGCGGCTTCGCCCCCTGGCGTCCCCTCGCGACAAATTACGTCGCATTCAACCCTTGACCAGATGAGAGCTCGTAAATCTTATCTATTAAAACCTGTGTCGGTAGGTACTGTGGTGTGGTGCAAGGTGAAACAATGAAGCGATACTGTGGTTAATGACGCTGATGAATATGTTCCCGGACAGATTAAACGAAAGTTACAAAGATCTATCAAAGACTTGTTTATCACCGCGGCTTCGCATGCGTAATTTTAGAATTTGACAATAACCGGCTCGGACACGTTGCGCCATATTTTATGATAAGAACTCCTTTCAGCCATTTTTTGTAAGTGCCATCAAACTAGCGGTCAGTTGTGTCACGATTTCCGTCACGAGTTTAGGTTAGCTTTTTTGCAAGATGGAATATATTTAAGTATATATGTTACACTCGCTATTTCCTGTCATCAATCGCTCCTCTTTCATAGATTACACCGCCCCGTCCCCCATATCGATGTATTTGCCTAAACGCGAGGCTTACATTCAAGCCACGCGCCTCACATTGTCACCGACGCGCCACAGAGTACACCGTACTGGGCACTCTGCTAATGCCGAAGTAATTACTCATCATTTATCAGTTAGTCTGTGGCATTTGCATGATGTCCCAATCATTGGTGTGTGGAGGCGTCAAAAAATGTTTGTAAAAAAAGAAGGAGGATTTAAAATACTTGCACGAGGATAGATTATGAAACGCAAATTTTTTGTGCCATCAGACACTAAAATTCTGGAGGAAGAGAAGGATGGGGGATTTGACGCCAAGGTATCTAATTGTTGAACAAATTGACTCTCTACATCACTTTGCAGAGGTATACCCATTTAATATAATATATGTATATATTTTAGAGGAGCTCGTGGCTAAATAATAACAGCCGCCCGGGTCGATCTTTAAGGTTAAGCCGTGCTTGCCGAGGTTGGTCCGTGGATGGGTGACCATAATTACATACCGAGTTTCTTCCGTGCCTCGGAAAGCACGTTAAGCCGTTGGTCCCGGCTGTCATTTGTAGAGAGAAGCCAAAAAGTCTGACATCCAGTCTTACCAAGGGGTATCGTATTACCCAGTTACTGGGTTGTGGAGGTCAGATAGGCAGTCGCTTTATGTAAAATACTGGTACTCAGCTGCATCCGGTTAGGCTGGAAGCCGATCCCAAGATAGTTTGGTAAAAGGCTAGGCAGATGTAGATGATAATGACCCATTTAATATAACTGCCATTCCTTGACAGTAGTGATTTGTATCAACGGACTATTTAAGTTGGTAGTCAAGCTACTTAACAATACCTTTCTCTGTATTGCCAAATTGTGGCAGTCTGAAGTCTTACAGTGTCCTTTATGGGCAACAAAAACAATTTTTTTTAAAAATTCTTGACCACTGTTTAGTAGATTTAGGACCTCTGGTGAGCGTTTAGACCTAAGAAGTGTCTAAATTTATACAGAAGTTTGTAAGAATCATCTTCAAGTTGGTATTTATTTCAGTAGGCAACCTCTCAAAGACTTTGAAAGAGGTTTTAGTACTCTTTCGACAAAGTTTAACATTAACTTTCTTCAAGATACTAATCAAAATTCAGTTTATATCTAGAGTTAACGAAACCCCTTTTTACTATGATATAAATACTAAATTTTATCCACGTTATCTTTATTCCCTTCAGTATAAAAACAATGAAACATTTTCTAGATCCCACAGGGTTACAATACGAGTCCAACTTTGTTGTGAAAACGCTCGATCAATTACTGAGGACTAGGTAAGTTAGTTTAGTTATTACCACTGCCTTTTTTAATGGGCTATATTCATCTTATCAGGCTTTGTAAAATATTCGTGGTATTGCTTCTCTCTTCTCTTGAGTCTTGCTTGTCCTCTTAAAATTTTTGCTGTTTCAGACATGGCCCAGAACGATATTTTTTTTTTTATTTAGATGACAACTCATTTAAGTATACATTGTGAAATGGGATAAATGATTGAATATCACATTTTTTGTGGATTCATATCAAGTAGAAACACACAACACTTCAGCCAAATATTGAAAATATTATCTTCTTATTAAAAAAAAATACGTGCAATATTAAGATAACGCAACGTATGCAGATTCAGCCTAATCCATAATTAATCTACGTAAAGTGACGATGCTACCTTAGCTTATTAACACGAAAAAGCCAAGCCACGATGTTCATCATCATCATCAAGATACTTCTTAAATATTCAACCTCATTTTTAAGCCACAAAATTCACTTTGATAAACGGCCTGTTGTTCGCATAATTTACGCGTTGATATACCTTCTACCAGGAGCATAGAATATTACAGAAGGTCCATTCCATATAACCAGCAAAAACAGGTGCACGCACACATGGACGCGAACGTACTGCGATTTCAAACCAGGGCAGTCCCGAGCACACTTGCACTCGCTATGTAATGTGGTGATTTTGTTCCTACAATCATTATATTAGGATAAGGCAAGACATGTTTTTAATAAAATAAAGCATTTTTGATTTCATTACCACAATCTGAAACAAACGGTATTTATATTTCTAGTAAACCTTTGAAACGGCAAGAGAGGGCTCAAAACTCGATTCGAATATTTTTAATGTTTATTTTTATCGTGGAGCTTACGACCAAAATGCAACCTAATAAATAGCCGGCGCACTAGAATAAACACATCCATTATTAGGTCAAAATAAAAACACATTTATTAGTATTTCTTTTTTTGTTAGGATATCTTTAGTTAAGCGTACTGAACGGTTTGTTAAAATTTATCCATCTATTAATGGGACCTTATATTCAGAACTCAAAATCTAGGACGCTCTAGCTTGCGCTTGCCTTTTTTGCTTCTATATGAAACTAACCTTCTGTGTCTCTATCTATTCTATGTTCGCAGGTAGCAGTTTTACTGACGACATGCCTTAGAGCGAGCGATGGATGTAAATTTTTAATAAAACGCAAACGCAAGTAGCTGACGCACCTGTGTTGCGGTAGATGTGTATTGACAGTTATATTTTTTTGACAGCGACACCCAGTCTTTAAGGGGAGTTTGTAAAATGTTACGTTGAGGAAGTTTTTGGGTTAAAAATATTGTGAGGTAAATGAAAAATGTTGTGTGGAAATGTCTAGTTGCGTTTAAAATAAAGAATGCGTGTTATTTTCATGCCTGATTTTTAAATAGTGTTTTAGTTTTGACGACGAAGAATAACTGGTTGGCAACAAAAAGGTTTATCAAAGACTAGCTCCCCGCGCAACTTTGTCTGCGTCACATTTTCCCCGTTTTCGCAGCATATTTCTTTGCTGCTCCGCTCCTATTGGTCGTAGCGTGATATATAGCCTATAGCCTTCCTTGAAAAATGGTCTATGTAAGTTTTTTTTTAAATCGGACCAGTAGTTCCTTAGATAAGCGCGTTCAAGCAAACAGACAAATTCTGCTTCAGCTTTATTATTGGTATTAGATTAGATACCATTGAGAAGCATAGGAAGGCATAGAAAAATGTGATCATGTCTCGGGGTAAATAGTGGCCAAAACAATAAGCTTGTATCGGACAACCACCCAGTAGGTTCTTGCACGTAGATAACGATTTTGTACGCGTTGCCCGTCTATCGGATGTCAACAAAATGAATTCTTCAGTTAACACGTAATAAAATTACAGTTTCCATAATAAAGGGAGGCCACACATCATTAGTTACAAAACCGATATAAGCTGACTTGTTATTTCCATTGAAACTGCGTACCACGCTAGGCCAACATCTACCTTTTACTTACGATCTGCAGTACAGATTAGAACAACTACAAATATTTTTATACGCGCAAAACCGAATTTCTCTGTACATTTTCTTACTCATTCCTTATAATTGCTTACAAGCATACATCGTCACTACGTAAGAAACCCCAAAAATGCCGACATTTTCAGCTATACCCGTCCCTGCCCATATAAGGTGGTCAGCAGTATTTTTGTGCCCAATACATAATGGTTGGTGGCAATATTTCTTTCTGCGACACCCAATTAGAGCCGGGTTGCTATAACGAGAGGTCAAAGGTCAGAGGTCTGAGGATTATGAAGACCTTTTGTTGCTATTACGCATTGTTGGTGGGGTGTATAGTCCTATATACAAAGTAGAGGAGTCTACATCTTGTATTACTTGTTTTAGTTGGAAGATCAATGAAAATTACTATGCTTAGATTTACCTAGTTTATTTTTTGAGTATACTCTAAACTTTTGTCACTTAAAAACCCTAATTTCTCTAAAATTCTGGAAGATTGATGATGTCAATGCCTCAGATGAATTAGATTATTACAAGATCATTTAGAAACGTATTTATAAGTTTGACAAAATACTTCGCTCTGCAACATAGGTACAAACTTTAGGCTGATAAAATATTTACGTGGCGGGACGCCTCTCCGTTTAATTTCCCGTCAGACGAAAACTAAATGTCTTAAAACTGGATTAAAAATACAATTTTCCTTCAACCCTTCTTCCTAGCTATGAATAACTGAAAGGCAATCTATTCTCTGTTGATGCATGACCATCTTTCACCCTTAGGTTTATGTAAAAGTGTACGAGGAGGGATCAGACTACCTAAACCCTCCCCTGGCTGTAACCGACCAGGTATCCACCCAGGTTACCTGAATGGCCTAAGTTCCATTCCCTAGTCTTAAAAGGTTTGAGTTTATATTTTTGGAGTTTAGGGCAAATCCTTGCCAAGAATAGGGGATAATCACATTTTTTTTTTCTTTGTCCGTCGGGTAGTTTATTGAAAAGTATTGGACACGTATTTTTTCTTTTTTCACGTGGTCATAAATTTACGGAGATATATTGAGTTGAAATGGCGCATGACGTCACATGTAGGTAAGTTTTATACCTACTTGTGACGTAGTAAGCCCCCACTCTCCAACTTTAATGAGTTTTAACTAAGTAATTTTTTGATATTTTGATAAAACAAAAAATACGTGTCTAATATTTTTGTATTACCTGTCTGACGGACAAAATAGAATGTCGTTTTCTTTACCCAGTCCGCACCCCTATTGTTAAGTTTAAATATAATAGAAGTTTTAGATAAAAACTAGATTTTCGATCTAGAATTTTTTAAACAACGAAATGAATTTTGATGCAGTTTTCACCAAAATCATCTGTAATTAATGGGTTCCTTGGTTTTATTTTGTTAAGAAAACAATGCTATACCTGCCTAGCCCAGTAAATTATATGATGTTGTTACACTTAAGCAGTAAATTTTGTAGGTCGAACAAACAGAATGTCAGGCAAATATCACCGGGTCAAGGCTTAGCATTTAGTGAATCGTTAGTAGAGTGGAATTGTGTTAATGTGCACGTAATTCATTCGCAGAGTAGGAAAATATAAGTCTGTGTATGATGTTGTCTGACAAACAAGCAGGCGGCCAGATAGTAAGTGCTCACCAGCCAGAACCGTGCCTAGGGGCCAACAATACGGCAAGTCGAAAGAGATCGCTAAAGTATATAATACCTTACCTTATTAATCAACTACCTATATCATTGAGGGATAAATTAACTCAGAAAAACATAAAATACAAATTAAAGCAACATTTTTTATTAAATATATTAAATTTCGAAGATAGATAGTTTGAATATTAATAAGAAGGAAAAAAATTATTAAATTTCTATTCATTATAAAATTAGCCTAACACACAATGAAGGAAAACGTACAATTATAAAACAAAGCAAAAAAAAAAAAACACTTAAGATATACTTCTTGGAACAACCTGTATCTGTCACTATGAACGGACGGTCGGTTTGGTCACCGAAGTTCGCTCGTTAGCATCAGACATTTTTGACGAATACCCGTTATAATTTTGTTTTTTTTTTATTTTTGTATAAGTACCTACTTAGGTTCTAATTATCTAGATTATGTAGTCGATGATCTTGGTGCACGGTAAAACTCGAATGAGTTTATGTTGGCACCATCTCAAACGAAATAAATGTATGTGTACTACTGAATAAATAAATAATAAATAAATAAAAAAATAAATAAGTCTGTAAGGCAAGCAGACTATTCAGAAACCGTAACATCATGAAGAGTACTAGGTTATAAGGGCAAGCCAATAGGCTTTTATGAAAGTATAGCCACTAGTCACCACTACATCAAGATCTAAATATCAGTACCGTCAAACAAGAGATTGCTAAACATAGTAATAATCTACCAGGATAGATTATCAACGCACGTCAATCAACTGGCCTCAAAGCTTCAAGGTACAGGAAGTACCTCCCACAGCCGATTGAAGCGGCATAGTGTCCTAAAGCTTACCGCGAGGAATTTAAGAAAATATACCTATCTCTCTGCCAAAGATGTCATGGATGGAACACCAATACCAATGTATACTAGGCGATTGGCTTATTGTGTCAACACAGATTGCCAAGTAACAAAAAGTAAATGGAAAAAAAAAATAGTCACTACCGTCTATGGACCTGTAGCATATTCTGCCAATGCAGATGTCTTAGGTATCGGTGACGACTTGTCACCCAAAACTCAAAGAGAACGCTGTTATGTGTCATGTGTCTGTAGTTACAACAGCACCCGTTTCCCCAAACTTGGACCAGCAACCCTGTATGTATAACTACATAGAGAAAATAGAAATAGATATTATGTTGATATTTCACCGGTGGCAGTTCATCATTATGTTCAGCCTATAATGTTCCCACTGCTGTGACACAGGCCTCCTCTCTATAAGACGGAGTTCTATTAAGTAATATTAAAATAGTATAATTTGTTAACTAGGTAACTAAAATATAAGTATCATATCAAGCACCCAGTGTTCTTCTTCCTCTCTCCTACTTGATCTTGCTGTGCCCGACAGGGTCCATAATTGTGACTAATATAATTATTTGCTTTCGATCTATGTATTACATTATGGTAGGCAATAAAGAATTGAGAATTGAGTGGGGTGTAATCCACCACGCGGGCCCAGTGCGGGTTGGTCGATATCACATGTCTTCGAATGTTCTAGGGCATGCCGGTTTCCTCAGACTAGAAGTTCTAGACTGGAAGCTGACCCCAAAATAGTTTTAAAAAAAACACGCGAATGATGGTGGTAGTATTTCCCTAGATGATCACCTAACAAAGTGCTTTAGTACTTCGGTAATATTTTAAGATTATCGATAATTTACAGCAGAATTGGAGACTAGATATACTGCGCTGGCTATTGTATAGTGCGTACTTGAATATAAAGAAGGTCCAATGCTAGATTTACTAGGGCTTAGCTTAGACCTGTCTGAACTCGCTATTGTCCAATGCATGAATAAAGACTTTGTTCCGTACCTGGAAAGCTCGTTAAAAAGATTTATTGATAGTCTTAGTAATTTAATTGTAGACACTTTTAGCAAGCAGAATAGTGAGTAAATTTTAATAACGTTTCTTTCTGAGGTCAGCTTTCATACTATTTAAGTGAAATACTGACAGAATGGTTACTCTTACTACGTACAAATATAGGTAGTATAAATAGATAGGTAGGGTAGTACACTTAGAAATTGTTTTCGAACAGATTTTGTAACTTTTAGACTAGAATAGAAGTTCGTTGTATCTAGTACTACAGCTAGCATTGGCCAGGGTAGGCATAACGAGGAATAGTATGAAGACAGCCTTTGCCTAGCAGTGGGGCAGACCAGGCTAAAACAAAAGAAATAGAGCTAGTATAGTAGCAGTAGGTAAACAAAACATAACCACTATAGATACCGGAACCAAAATGCTCAAACGTTAGCATAATTTTATTGTTAACGTCATTACACGAGACATTAGTCTTAGGTCCAGCAACCATTTATAACCAGCAGAAATCGTTCCAAAGTACCAATTAAATAAAGCAGTAATTCCTTCACAATTTCACGGTTAAACACTTTAGTAACAAAGCTGAAAAGGCGTTTAAAAACCGGTGGCCGTGTAACACGGGTGCTATTAAGGCCCGCATCCACGGAACAATGTATGAACACAATGCCGTGCGGGTGTGCACCCGTTCCAAAGTGTGGAGCACGCTTTTAGTCGCACTGAGCTTGAGAGTTTACGGGGCGTGGCTACAGTCACCGCTGCTGATTACCTTAATGTTCTCATCATCAGATGAGAACACCTCTGTCTCTGTTCCCACTGCTGCGACACAGGCCTCCTCTCCTTTCTGAGAGCGAGTGAGCTGTAATCCACCACGCGGACCCAGTGCGGGTTTTTTTTTTTTTTTTTTTTTTAATGGCGCCTACCTCTCCGCGCAAGGCGGAGTCTGCGAGCTAAATTCCTCAGACATGATCCGAGACCTTGGGCAACTTATCTTTATTTATAGTAAAAAAAAATCTTATATTCTATTCTTATTTACTATTACATTTCTTACTTTTCTATTGTAGTATCTTATATTTTATTTCTATGACATATTACAGACTTTTCTATTTTACTTCCACTCTTATGTACTATCTTATTTTATTTTATCCTAAATTTATACATCTTTTAAACTTAATGCTACCTATTATATATACTTATATATAACTTTGAGCATAATTATTCGTCTACTTATTTTTCTTTATTGTTTTTTCAGTTATACTTATACAATATTTAATAAATTCTGTGATATATCTTTTATCTGAAATAAGTTTGTGAAAGTTTCCCCAGTGCGGGTTGGTAGATGTCACATGTCTTCGATTTTTTTTAGTTCTAGGATAGGCCGGTTTCCTCACGATGTTTTCCTTCACCGTTTTTGAGGGCAGCGGTGATTAAATAAATTACACAAAGTAATGCGCGTACCTGGGTTCGTACCTCGACTGCTCGTAGGTCCTGGCTGACAGGGCCACCGCTGCTCTCATAGAGTTCTATGTCAACATTTTAACACATTTGACGCAAAAACATTAGCTTCCTCCACAGATTCGGTATATTCAGTACATCATACTGAAACACCCCACAGAAATTTTACTGATTGCCGTTGGAACGAAGAACTGGAAAATTTCTATAAGGGGGGGGGGTCGGATGGTTCAGAATGGCGTACTGAATAGGTGGTGGTAGGCGTTTGTTCGTCGCTGTGCATAACTAAGTTACTAGCTACCTAATTAAAATCTCATTGGTTTCCACTCTAAATTCAATATCAGGCTTAAGAACTACATCAGCAATTAAACATAGATTCTATTTATTTATAAGCCATCCCATCTACCCACTAATCTTCAGACTAACCTATTATAACCTGAAGTCGCCGCCAAAATCGCTATCGCCTATGCCTGAAACCACAGCCCCAGCCCTTAGACTGGCGCTGACTCGGCTCGGATATTGATGTAAGCGATAAGCGTTTTATGAGGCGCACATGTGCTTCTTTTAACAACACCTGTAAATGAGTTTTTGTACACAATATGTGAATATGTTGTGTGTGGGCTTGTCGTAAATCTTGGGTATGTTTGTGGTTTCGTAACATGAGATAAGTTGGTGTGGTATATAGAAACATGTCATCAAGCCTGTAATCCCCGAAAGGTTAGGCAGAGTTGTAACTAATAGTACACCCACATAAAATTTATCCAGTTGTGTTTTGTTTAAGATCCATGTCCCCTATTACATGGACTATCTGCGATGCGAGCCTATCTCAAGCACCAATCCAGAGTCTATGGCTGCTAATGGAATAATATTTCTTTTGGAAAAACCAAATAACCCGGGAATCGAACCCAGGTCCGCATGCTCGGCACTAAAATATTTGATACGGCAGTAAAATATGTGATGGATAGAAATATTTAAAACATCGTTTTGTTTGTTTGAGTGAATTAATAAATACCTTATTGTACATAACTATGCTTATTCATGAATCTAAAGCTTTTTTTGGTAGGCCAAGAAAAGCTTTAGATTAATGGATTCAGAGGATTTTTGAGCAAGCGATGTTCTCTCGTCATACTGTATCTACACCGCTATCAAAAAACGGTATGGATTCCTCACCATATAATTTTTAATTTATTGTTAAATTGAAACCCACCTGGTTTCAGATTTAACAATAGATTAAAATTAGCTGGCTGATGGTACAGTCAAACAATCTCTACAGCTGACATGAATTTTGACAGCACTATTTCTGGCTTGAGTCTGAGATTCTATACTAGTCAATGCTCAATAACCAAAAGCTTCATCAACATACCTACATATGCTCACGGCTTTTTCCCATGGGGGGTAGGCAGACACCACAGAACACCACCTGCTACGATGCTTCCATACTTCTTTTGACTCATCAACGTTCATACATCTAGTCATAAGCGCACGCCGGTTTCGAGTACTACCCACCTTTCCGAAGAACCTCATCAATAAGGTGAGGGTATGTCCTTCTAGGGCGTACCCTCACCGGCTAAATAATAACAGCCACCCGGGTCGATTTTCAAGGTTAAGCCGTGCTTGCCGAGGTTGGTCCGTGGATGGGTGACCATAATTACATACCGACTTTCCTCCGTGCCTCGGAAAGCACGTTAAGCCGTTGGTCCCGGCTGTCATTTGTAGATCTTTGACAGTCGTTACGAGTAGTCAGAAGCCAAAAAGTCTGACATCCAGTCTTACCAAGGGGTATCGTATTACCCAGTAACTGGGTTGTGGAGGTCAGATAGGCAGTCGCTTCATGTAAAAATACTGATACTCAGCTGCATCCGGTTAGACTGGAAGCCGACCCCAAGATAGTTTGGGAAAAGGCTAGGCAGATGATGATGTCCTTCTAGGGCGTCCCCTCCTGACGTTGCCACTCACATCTGCTTTTTGGGGGACTGTCTCTTGTAATTTTGACGTTCAAAAAGTGCTGATTATCAGCCTAGTTTGAATAAATGACTTTTGATTTCGATTTGGTTTGATTTGCCTTGTAAATACCGATTATACAGATTTGATCAAGCTTTTAGAAACTCGTGAAAAAAGGTACATCGATCGATTTGAAACTCTTTAAATATTAATCTTATATTGGCAGACTGAGTTAGTTCTTTCCATAATAATAACTTCATATTAAATGTAGAAATATCTAAAACTCTTTTCTTCAACCTTTTTATAAGCTATCGTTGGCTACAAAGCGACCCAATGAAGCGTTTCAGCCATTCTCATAAGAACTGTAACTGCTCATTGATTTGTTCAAATACAATGAGGTTTCTTCGGCTTAAGGGGTCCACGATAACTGGTCTCGAATACTAGAATCAATTTAATTTCGACAATGGATTCAATTTACTTCTATATGTATGTAGGTAAGAATTGTTATTGGAATAATATTCATAGTATTGAAATAATTTTTCATTGAACAAGTACTTACTCAAAAGTAAGGTGAAGTTTTTCTTTACGCTAACATGTGTTTCTAATATGATTTAAAGATAGTTCAGGTATCTGAATAGCAGTTTTTACATGGATCGACTACCTATCTGACCTCCGCAACCCAATTAGTACTAGGCAAAAATGATAACAATTTAAATGAATGACTAGACTAAGAGTAGACTTTCGAGCTACTGACTACCTGTAACGACTGTCAAAGATCTCCAAATGGCAGCTGACAACCAACTCGAAGAGGAAACTCGATATCAAATAGATGCTCACCTATCCAAGGACCAACCTTAGAAACCACGGCTAAACCTTGAACATTGTCACGTGCGGCTGTTATTATTTACCCACGCGCTCTTTTTAGTAGAAAAACCTCTACTTTTCACCATATTAAAATAATTATGTATTTACTCAGTTTCATCAGCACGAATGATAAAAAGATTTTAGACTATGAACAACACCTATCATATTTACACCACTAAATCCTGAATTTCTTATAACCCTCAGCCACCACGCTTATGCCCCAACAAATCAGCCAGATCCAATAGCCATTAAATGATATCCCATAAGTCCCCCACCTGTTTGGCACATCTGCCGCATAATCTATGGTTACCGGCCACTTCGGATCACCGGAATCACCACCGATTAGTGGCCTAATAGCCTTGGTAATAACCCTTGGACATAAATAGCTGGACTATGAATTTGTGGCCAAGTTATGGTAGTCTGTGATGGGTATTAAGTTTGGGGGGAAGTGGGGGGCAGCGGGAGCGGCGATGGCCCAGTGCAGTGGTAGCAGCCCCAAATTACGAACAGTAAGTCGTAGGATCGAACCTAGACAGACCTAGAAACCGGCATGACTTAGAACTAAAAATTCGGAGACATGTGACATCTGCCAACCCGCACTGGGCCCGCGTGGTGGATTAAAGCCCACTCCCTCTCATTGAGAGGAGGCCTGTGTCCCAGCAATGGGAACATTATAGGCTGATGATGATGGGGTAAGGGGAGGTATGCTTTTTTCAATTATTATGTGGGTAATACGATACCCCTTGGTAAGACTGGATGTCAGACTTCTGGCTTCTAACTACTCGTAACGACTGTCAAAGATCTGCAAATGACAGCCGGGACCAACGGCTTAACGTGCTTTCCGAGGCACGGAGGAAACTCGGTATGTAATTATGGTCACCATTCACTGACCAACCTCGGCAAGCACGGTTTAACCTTAAAGATCTACCCTTGCGGCTGTTATTATTTAGCCACGAGCTACTCCTGCATTTAGCCTGATCACTGTATGCACCAATTTAATTTATATAAAACACTTACAATCTCACTAACCCAAAATCTACCTTAAAATTCGAATAGTATCACAGTCCTCAAGGCTACAACGGAATGGGAGTCCATATAAATCAGGCTGACCTCTTAACTGGCCGATAAGTCAATCGGCTATGGAAATGTTGGTGCTGAGTGGAAGCCCGTGTTCCGTACTCCAGGGTAAGTTATGGTACTGTACCGACAGGGGAGGAAAGGGGAGGGGGGGATAAAGCGGGGTGTAGTGGACTTGGAGTTGTAGTGCTCCTGAAAGGCTTGTGAATTGATAAAGTTGACGGAAGATATGATGGCAGACTCTTTTTTTTATTATATTTCTAAAGTAAGGGAAAGTCGTGCGTGAGTGAAAGAGACAATTTAAAGATTTTTTCTAACTGCTTAAATGAATCATAATTATTTTTATAAATTGATTTAAAAAAAAACTTTTTCACGAAATATTTAAAAGAAAGAAAATAAAGAAAATATGTTTATTTGTCGCAGGTACATGACTTGCATACAAAATTACAATAATAAAATAAAACAAAAAATATAGGTATTGTACCTATATTTTTTGTTCAAGAAAAAAAACTATATGAAAAGTACAAATAGGACGGATCAAAAATGATTACTGCTTGCACGTCGTGACTGCGACAAGCAGGTTACCACTCAGCATGATGCTGTGCCATGGGGGGACCCACAGCCCAGCGCTGGTTTTCAGTGGTCACCTGTGAAATAACGTGCTACTAATTTACTGGTATAAGTATTCTACACTTTGTATGACTGCGTCGTTGCAACATTCAAACAACGTTCGTTTACATACAAAAACCTTCTGTGCTGTTTGCTTCACAAAAACAAAAGCAATGTTGCATTCGTTTTATTTCTTGTTTTTTTTTATATTAAACTAAATACTGAACAATACGAAATTTGTTTTTTTTTTAATGCCCTGATATACGCTAAGTAAAGTGCTTGCTCCCTGTCTCTGCTCAGATGAAAACCTTGCCAGAAGATAAGTAACTAATAAATCCCATATGTTCTCATATCACCATTTTTATTGTCCATCAAAAACTCAATAACACGCAGTCACGACACTTCTTATTAAACTCGCAGGTATAAACGTTCAGTTTGATCGTATCAATAAAAGTAACTGACGGTTCAAGTTGAACCGGTAGTTTTTGTCACACATTACCGTTACAATGAGATTAGAGTTACCGTGAACTTATTAAACTGAGCACGTACGGTTCTACGGTAATATGTTTTATTGTAACGATTAAGAGAGTTGACACACTGTTGGAAAATGTGTGAGAAAAGAGATTTTGAGTTCTAACTGCCAACGAGTAAGTGTCAGGTTACCTTTGCAATATGTAGTTTTTTTTAGTTACGATTTTTCTATAGTCTCGAATTGCATGTAGCCGAAGTACGTAGCAGTAGGAAAAGCCAGTTCCCAGATTTCCTTCAATTGATTGCATGCGTAATAGATTACATCCAACGAAATCAAACTTGTTATAATAGGTCTTTGGAAAGACTTTAAAGTCAGATTTATGAAAATACAGCTAAATTCGTCATGGATTTTGTGCGTGAATAAAATACTTCGGCCTAATACTTCAGAGGTAAGTAAACCCAAGAAATTACAAAACCTCTTGCGTGCATCTTATCCTCTCTCAAAACCTTTACTCCTCTCACGAAATTTTATCCCCAACGCGGCTTAAATCTAATTTATTTTCGCTACCTTGCATTTCAGTTTAATTACTCACATTCGACCTTTAAAAGGCCTTGATCGCGTCACATTTACGTGACTGATATTATTACGCACGGCAGCGCGTGTGCCGTGTGTCAGTGCTCTTATAAAGCGCGGGAATTAAAGCGGCCGCCATTTTGGAGAAAGTTGGCGAAAGATTGCTTTAGTAATGAGTGCTATATGTGTAATGTTGAGCGTTTAAGGTGAGACGTTTTGTGTTTTTCATACGAAGGGATGTTTAAAAAAGGTTATTAGGTAGATTGTTTTAGAGATGAAAGAAATATTATCCATTATTGTAACTTAATGATTGAATAAAAGATTGCTATGGCAATATAAAGAAAGTAAATGAATACAAATGTTACGTGCTATATAACATAACATAACATAACATAACGCCTGTAATCCCCGAAGGTCTACCTAATAACACTTTGGAATCCGGGAATCAAACCCAGGACCTCATGCTCGGCAGTCGCGCTTTCGATCACTAGACCAACGAAGCAGTTGATGAAAAAAAAAATTGTGCGTGGAGTCCCTTCGCGCGGAAGAAGTGTTTGTAGTTCGTAATTTGGAAATGAAAATAAAAACCTATAACAAAATATGCAGTAAAAGAAAGAAAAGAATTTGAACGTTATTTTAATGGGAAAAGGTTGATTTTACCAATTCCATGGTAGCGTTAAACGTTTAACGCAAACTTGTTGGAAGTCGCATTAGAAGTTTCACTTCAAAAGATGTTGCATGTTAGTTGAATTAAAAATGTTAAATAATCTAAATTGTAAGTATGATATCGCCCCAAAGTCATGTGTCTTATAATTCTGACCTTTATCAGTTAAACAAAAAACGGCTTACCTCCCATATGTAAAATCTTTTTTGTATGGAGAAGAAACGAAAGGCATCCCCCGTCAAGCGTTTAACTAAATGTGAATCAGTGAGAAGAATTTCTCCACATTCATCTCCGTTACGGTTAAAGTTCAAGTGACACGTTTTTGAGTTAAATGTAACGTTCAGAATTTTAAAGTTACCAGTCATTGTTTTATGGAAGAAAGGTTTTTGTCAGTGCGTATCATGTTGAAGGTAGAAGGAGGGAATATGTTGTGAAGTTATATAGGGCATAAGTAAGATATATTTAACCACAATGAGACTTTATTAAAGAAGTCATACACGCTAGGGTGTACCTGGCAGGTTTTCCGGTACAGTTGACCTGTACAAGTAAACTGGAGCGTATATGTTGCAAAACTGTGCAGGTTTTCGCACTTGTTAGCTGACCTGTGTAGCGTTTTACACGTTGCCTTAGCGTGTGTGACCTTTATATTCCTTTTTCTTTTAAACTTTGCCTGACACTAGAAATTTCTCCTGTATCGTGGGTGCGTTTACAAACATTTAAACTCACATACACAAACAGCCAGACCTGGAACAACTATCTGTAGGCCATACAAATATTAATTCCGTGCGGTGATCGAACCCGCGACAGGCAGAGCAGCAGTCGAACACTCAGCCACTGCGCCACCCGTGTCGTCAAATTGGTTGTCTAATTGTGTAAGGATCATTTCAATTTAGGTGTAATGTAGAACGGGACAGTTTGGGTTGACTTTCAAAAATAATGTATCTTGTTAAAATATTTTCCTCCTTTTTGAATCCTTTTTCTCGTCTATATTAGAACAGTACAATCGCAACCATAAAAAAGACGACCTCAAATCACACTTTCTTGTCATTTGACCCATTTCTTTTAGCAATCAACAACACTATTGTCCCATCTCACTTTATAACACTATTGTACCATCACCTTTAAATCATTTTAGTGCCATTTTATCACTTTTTTTCCTTCAAGGTTGTCGCAAACCGGAACTCTATGAGCGGAAACGAGCCATCCCGACATCCGGATGTGACGTCGACTGAATGGCGCCAGAGATTAGCGGCGCCATCTTGAATCGATTCAAATGAAAATTGACTTGAAAAACTTTCGCGAAGTTATTGTTATGGTGATATTAGCTAACGGGTGAATCTAGGATTTATATTTTAGTGGTCATAGTGAACATGGGCTTTCCACCCATTTTCGGTTTAGTGTTTTGCGAATAGTAGTTTTAACACGTAGGTAGTATGAATGCGGTGTGTAGAATACTGGTATTCAGCCGAATTCGATAAGACGGATTGTTTGATGAGGTTTTGTTGGGACTGGGGAGTCGGAGATCGTGAGTTCAATCTCTGCTTTTTTACCTTTAAACAAAATCACGCCTATGATCCTCGATGACATGAACACTGAGCTGTCCAATCCCGCGAGCGACACTCGCTGATACCGTTCTTATTAAACAGATTATAAGCTCAAGCGTCGCTGGGTAGTTTAGAACCAAAAATATTATAGGTCGCTAAAGGAATAAGTGGCTTAGATTTAGGCAAGGGCAGTGTGTGTGTGTGTGTGTGTGTGCGGGTGTGTGTGTTGGGGAATTTATACTAAGATAATGTAGTTTTACGGTTTTATTTACTAACACAAATTGTATTTTATCATATGTATGTTAGTCTGGAAGGTATACATAAAGGGTGTAAAACACCTCTTAACGAAGCCGAAAGGCACTGGTTCTCCCTGTCATTGCGATCATTTTTTTGTTCTACACCATACCTGGGAACCTTCTAGTTACGGAGATATTAGGGGTCAAAGTTCCAACTTTTTGACAAGTATTTTTCAAATACGAGTTTTTAATGTAAAATTTTTACTTTAAACACCTCCACGACCCCCGTACTATTCAATCCGTCCATCAGCACAATGTTTTGAATGCATTACATTGAGTTCTACCACAAAACGTGATTTTACACCCCCCAAAAAAAATTCGTTTCCCAGCAATAATTTTTGCGTAAAGTTACTTAGTTTCATGTACAGAATGCTTGGTTGACGGCTTCGTGATGAGGTGATTTACACCCTGTATATCTATGGGCCGAAGTTGCCTTAAATTGTATGTTGTGTTTGTTGTTGTTGACTGCTATCCAAACACACTCTGGCTCAACGGGCACTAATCTAATTGACGTTATTCTCATAATCATTACATATACAACATCACTATTAAGACAATAAAAAAGAAAAAAAAAAACATTTATTCAAATTGGGCTCATAAGGCTTTTTGAACGTCAAAATTACAAGCGACAGTCCCCCGCCCGCCGCCACTTCCTAGTGTTTAAGCTGGGAAGAAGAAGTGTTGGAACAAACTCCCCAGCAACACATCTATCTGTTATTTTAGAAGAACCAAATTCTAAACAATAGTCATCAACGAATTAACACCGACCTACTAAGATCCTAGCTTACACAACATAACCTACAATACTTAATCAGCTCAACATCCCAGCTACCTAGCTTCATCATCTTTCCATCGATTCAACCTGGATTAGATTATCTCCAGTCTAAGACGGGCGGCCATTAGACGTCGTTTATGGAGATTGCACCCCCCTCCCCTCACCCCTAGTCTCCAGCCTCCCCTCTCGTCTCGTCTGTCCTCATTAATCATCAGCTGTCTATCAGGTTGCAGTAGGATGGATGGTGGGAATATGCGTGTAGGTAAGTTTGAGATTTTGTGACGAGAATATGTGGGGTGAACGAAAATTTGCAGATGTTATGATATTTTCAGTGTAGTGGAAATAGCATAAGTGTCGCAATTATGTTTAACCTCTCCAGCCCCGTGGTTCCCATATGGGAACGCCGAACAATTCGGTTGAACCCCGAGGTTCCCATATGGGAACGCCTCGTACAAGCAAACTTAAACCCTTATCGTACGAACAGTAAGGGTCTAATTCGTTTGTAAAAATTTACGTCTCTGGCCAACTAGAGTTCGATTAAAATGAAACCAATCATACCAACCTAACAACTGCACAAAATTATTAAAAAAATAAAGAAACGCGTCTTTGTCGACTGTCAAAATGAGTCATGGCGGCCAGTGTGGAACGGTGGTGTTTTGTTTTGGAATGCAGTGAAATTTTTGTGTTTTGTGTTGTTAAACTTTGGTAAGTAAATGTATAGTATGTTATAAGTGTATAATGTAACTTTTCAGATAGTCATTTGCTGGAAAAAATATCTAAAAATTATGTTTTTGACCCAAAAATTTCTCCAAAAATTCCTTTGTTGTGAAGTTCGTCAGTCGAAATTGAAAATATGAATTTGACTCTTTTACAATGAAATATGGTCTTGGAAACATTAGTAATAAGCGAAAAAATAGTGATAATTCATAATTTCATGCATTCGAGGCATATTTATTCATATTTATTGATATTTCAAGTATTTTCATGCATTGAACTGCGCAGTTAGAAAATGGCCGATTGTAATAAGACGTTTGAATTGGAATCTTGCAAGAATAATTTATGTAGGACTCCTAAAAAACACTGTCATTAGATTACTTGTATATTTGTTATGTTAGATCTAAAGTTTCGTGTAAATTGATTCAGTAGTTTTACCAAAAAAAAACAAACTACGACAACAGTATGTTTGCGGCGAGCTCTCTGAATTCTATGCGATGTTTATAATTCTCAAGTAGTTATAAAACAGTTGTTTATATTGTAATACATGGTCTCGTTAATCAAGAACCCGAAACTGTTTACCGCTTGAGATAAGAGTTAATAGAACTCGCGCGATAAGCTTTTTATGAGCGCAGGACACTTGACACGCTCGATGACGTCATTGTGAGGCCGGCTGGGTGTTTTACCGTTTAGCCGCAAGGCTGGAGAGGTTAAACAAAACGACAAGAAGATTGTCTTTTTTTTGGTTGAGTTTTATGCGTAAAGGTGTGTCCAGTGAAGTTTCTTTTTCAACAGCAAAATTTTGCAACAAAACATTAATTAGTATCTTTTAAAACTTTTGCGGTTTTTGTTATTCGTTTTCTGTTTACTTGCGAAAGCGTAACTTTTAAAGTGTGAATGCATCTTTGAAACTTTAAAGAATATTATATTTTAAAATAATTCATTTGCACCCGGTATATTATGGAATAAATATATTACAATTGAGATTAAGGAAAAAAAACAATTCTCTCATGTAAGCCAGTAGATATGCAAATGTAGTATATTTAAATATATTTATCTCCATACAAAATACCAAAACACTACCTAATTACGAACAACTCAAAAAAAAAGAAACACAAGACGTTATATCCGCTCTTCAGACCCACAAAGGCATTTTTATCGGCAATTGACAACAATAGATTGAGGTCAGACCGCCTTTGTCAGAACTACAGCGCTGAGGGTTAGAGGGTCATTGTTCTGACATCGAGTGGTCGTAAGAAATCTTTGGCTGTAGTAGCTAAGTGGACGATGAGATGTTGCCATGTTGCTTAGTAAGTTGGCGAGAAGATGGTTTTTTTTTTTTATGGATAGAATAACTATAAAATAATGTCAATTGGACGATTTCGACAAAGGGTTTGGTTTGTGAGTTTGGTCGAAGCCAATTGTTTGTAATTTATAATACACAAAATAGGAAACTAGATTTTTTTGATAAATTAAGAATGTTTAGGGGTATGAGGAACAGGGTGTAAAGTTCTTCATACCCTATAGAAAAGGGAGGATCCTCCGGCCAGACAGGTGTTATGTCTGGCGGGCAACTGCCCGATAGTTGTTATCGGGTTTCTCTATATATACTGAAGTCGATGTAAATTTTGCTTGCGACTTCTAGAAAATTGATGTTAGTTGCTCCGTCGTATCATAGATGGCGCTGTAGACTTTTTGTAGTATGTTGCTTTTTGTGGTGGCTACAAATGGATAGAATGTGGATACTCTTGGGCAGTGTCATTTATAAAACACAATTCATCTACGATTTCATCAAGTTGCAAGTCCCTTTTTACACGTTAAAGATTATTTATTCATAAACGCTGACTTAAGTTACTAACTGAAAAATTTACATTTTTAATCGTCTCTTTCAACTTTAATCAATGTTTATGAATAATCCCTCAAATGCAATTGCCCTTTAGGTATACGGAAGCCCCTTTGTGCTAATTTCCGCTAGCAAGCATGACTACACCCATAAATCAAAATTGATATTTCCAAGCACCGAATATGCCTACGCCGTAGCTTCGTAGCATGCTACGATTCTCGTAGCATTTGCTACGTCGTAGCAAGGCCAGCGTTACGGTTGATTGGGTCAGTTGCGTAGAGCTCGGTGAACTGGAAACACTACTGTGCATGACATTTGGCAGCAGACCCTGATTGATATTAGTTTCTAGAAATTATGGCATTTCTCAGAATCTATTTTTCCAGACCATATTTCACGTCATTTCATGGAAAATGAGATTATTTTTAAACTACATTTTTCTTTCATGGACAACTGTTTTAGTTTCCAATATATCGTATATAAAACATCTGACAGGGCAATTTACTTGGAACCAAATACACTTCTTGTATCTGACCTACTTTCAGATGACGTCACAAATAATTGTTTCAAATTAGCGAAATTATTTACGTTCAGCTTAAAATTAATACAGAAATAAAAATTTATAGCTCATTATTTTTCAATTTACTGCAGCTTCCTATCATAGAACATTACACAGACAATACACACAAAATATATCCTTCAATTTATCGCACTATCCACATATTCATCAATACACTTTTGTGATATTTTCCCGACGCATTCTTATGTTCATCCTGAATTCTCCGGTGAGATCAATTTGACGATCATTTTGGTTCGCAGCTCGTCATTAAGGTGTTTCAGCATCTGTCAGTATTCAGTCCCCTCAGGTAGATGGTAATATATCACTGCCGCCAATCATTTAGGGGGTCGAGAAAATGGGAAGTATTTTGGATGTGATATTTTTAGAAATAAGTGCATGGATACATGAGTAAATTCGTAGTTTTTGCATAGAGCTATGCAAAAACAATAGAACGCCACCATATAAATAAAAAAATAGTATTATTATTAGCACATTGTTTGGATTTTTGTTTTCAATGTTTGTGCAAAGACTATTCGTTTATTCATTTTTAAATCTCACATTTCAATGTCATTTTACATTTTAAATATTCCTATATAAAATTTATACAAAAAAATCATTTATTATATTTTAAAAAAGTTGCCCACCGGTATAGGGTACAGGGTCCAAGCTACCGGCGGTCAGGGCTCCAAAGAAAGAAACCTCCTAACAATACGAACCGTGTCCAAGATTACCGCTTTCTTAATCAAGCCCTTGATCTAGCTGCCTAACGAGAGCCTCATCAGATATTGGTCGAGGCCCTTGGCAATTAGACCATTGGCTGATACCACTATCGACACAATGACTGCAGTGTCTACATCCCACACGTCGACAACCTCGTGACCCAGGTCCAGATACTTCATTTGCTTATCTTTCTCGGCATTCACGAGGTTCTCGCCAAAGACTATTATTATTACAAAGTCAGTCGGTCGTCAGACCATAACCGAATTTGTTCCAGCTAATAATATGGCGTTGTGGTGGAGCAGCAAGTGCTGCGCCTCCCACTTATAGAAGTTGGTTCCTCTTCAGCCTATTTACCACCGCTGGCGGGTTTAAAATTTCAGTTACTAGTAGGTTTGGGTGTATGGTTAGGCGTGCCTTGTGTTGAAATTTGTAACGCTCGAAGTCAGTAGTACTTAAAATATTAAAAAGTTAATTACATTTAATATCATTTTGATAGTCTCCTTTGTTCAAATCGTGTCGGCTGAGCGTGAGCTCCTGGGTTCAATTCTCAAGTGTGATTGGGATTTTCCATCAGGAATTTCTCATTAGCAGCCACGGACTTGTGCCCGGTTGATGGCAATAGGCTCGGCTCCTATCCATGGGACATAACTGGCCCAATAGGGTGAACTGCTAGGTCCATGATGATGAAGATGTGTAAGGCCTATGGGTGGCATAAAATCTCTGAGACCAGGTTTGAAAAACCTAACCTAACCACACGATTAACAAAGAAAGACTATTTAGGTACACCTTTGCCGAACCCTTCAAAGATTATAGACTTTATGCTATGTTAAGTAAATAAAGAAGTTATAGTTTTACTAGCCACAATAAATTCGTCAAATCTATTCTCAATTCTTTATTGCGTACCATAATGTAAATACATAGATGGAAGGGAAATAATTATATAAGTCACAATTATGGACCCTGTCGGGCACAGCAAGATCAAGTAGGAGAGAGGAGGAAGAACACTGGGTGCTTAATGTGATATATTATATTTTTAGTTACTTAGTAATGAATTAGTGTTTTAATATTAATAAATAGAATGTTAGAATTATTGTTTTAAAGATTACATTCATTTATTCAATCAATTTGTAACATTGTTAAAATCATGTATTTTTTTAATTATTTATTGTTGTTTAATTACTATTATAATTTATTGCGTATTTTATACGTATTTAATATCCATGGTAAGTAATTTAATTGGACGCTCCATATTTATTTTATTTTAATAAAAAAAGAAAGTAAATATAAAAAAAAACTACTAAAGTTCAATCTTATAAAACCTTACAATCACACACGGGGCACCTGCCGTCTCCATTTTTCAAACATTCCAGTTCTGTCACACATACGTAGAAAATTGTCTGAAGCCTCCCCCAGTCTGTACAGACATTTATTTCGACGTCTATTTATTATTCCAATGTGAAACTTCTTACAAAGTTAAACAGTCTTTTGATGTATTTTAATACTTTATTATGCCAGTTGACCTTCAGAATTAGGAATTGTAAGTAACTAATCGACTATGTTAAAATACTATTTCAATCAATCAATTAAAAAAAAAAAAATCAAATAGGCCTACATGGGTACTTATAAAACGTCGCCAAAAGGTGCACGGTTCGGGTTGGTCGTTTCCTATGGAGAAGACCCGGCAAGAAACTCCATGGTTACTCTTTTAAAATCATGTCAGTAGGTACATCATAAATATAAATGTACAGCGTAAACATTTGGCTATCGATCTGCTACTGGCAAACGTTCCAGTTGATTATTCAGCGTATTTTCCTTTATGCTTTATGTGGTTATAAATATCTGACGACTTCACGCGTTCGTGACGTGGTGGGGTCACAGTTGTAGTGGTTTATATCACCTATATTTTTATTATTTCATTTTCAACGGTGATCGCCAACTCGCGTAGTTGGAGTGGATAAGTAATATGAAGGGATTATTTTTAATGTGATTTAAATAAGTTATCAAGTTTTACAATTTCAATCATTCTAGTGGTTTATATTATAAATGGAGAAGGAAAACAACATGAGGAAACCGGCATTTCCTAGAAGTAAAAATTCGAAGACATGTGACATCTACCAACCCGCACTGGGTCCGCGTGGTGGATTACAGCCCACTCCCTCTCATAGAGAGGAGACCTGTGTCCTAGCAGTGGGAACATTATGGGCTGGTGATGAATAAGTTATCAATTTTACAATTTCAATCATTCGAGTGGTTTATATTATAAATGGAGAAGGAAAACAACATGAGGAAACCGGCATTTCCTAGAAGTAAAAATTCGAAGACATGTGACATCTACCAACCCGCACTGGGTCCGCGTGGTGGATTACAGCCCACTCCCTCTCATAGAGAGGAGACCTGTGTCTTAGCAGTGGGAACATTATGGGCTGGTGATGAATAAGTTATCAATTTTACAATTTCAATCATTCGAGTGGTTTATTACTAAAATATTCACTAAAACTAAAACTAAAAAAATCTGGTTTTTATAGAACTGTTACGGTTTACAAGACATACATGTTGAAATTTGATGAAGAGAAACAATCTTTAATGTTTAATAAACTCTTTCTTCTCCCAGAACATTTTTTTTTAATTTGCGTTGAGTTTGCTCTTGACTCAAGTCTAGGTCAGAGATGACGGAGAAAAAGTCGACGATGGTACGAGCTTACCCAGAAGAAGCCTGTTCACTGTAACTTTGAAGAGATTAGGGTTGTAAGCGTTCGGAAACACAGACGCAGGCAGAGAGTTCCACTCCTTTGCTGGTCGCTTTAACAGTTGCAGAATTTCACTACTTTAACAAACCATTTCATAAAAAATCGCTTTCACTGCTTCCCCACCCAGATATTTATGTAAAAGCTTTATGAGTCAATCCAGTGACTTACGCTGGATGTTATTATGCGTTCCGTTTTTATGTCACTTTCATTTGGCAGCAGACACGACATCAACTATTTTCGTACGATCGACGCGCTCGTAAAACGGAACGCAACGTTTGGTGTCGCATTGAATTTTATGAGAATTAAGGCATTTTATATAGTTCATGTGTTGTGGTATCAGCTTTTATCTTTTAGAGCGGTGTTTTGGTCGTAAGTTATGTAGACCTTCCAGATTTACTGTTTGGGAAAGTATTGCTGAGGTATTTTTATGAAAAAGGAGTATCTCTTTGTTTATTACACTTTCTCATTTTATTTAAGCTCTTTTATTGAAACTTTCGTTTTACTGACCGTATTTAAAAGTGTAGGTGTAAAGGTTCATTTGCAATTTTAAAGATACATAAAATAATATCACACCTGTAATTCCAGAAGGGTTAGGCAGAGGTGTACATAATAGTACACGCCTACATTTCGTCAGTTATGTTGAAGTGCTATGTGATACGGGGTTGAACGACATTAGTCAAGTCAGATATTCGTCAAATCGGCAACTCGTCAAATTTGATATTGGTTAATTAAAGCTGTAATTCGTCAAATCGTCTTTTTGTCTAATTACGAAATTTGCCAAATACGCCATTGATCAAGTCATTTAAATACAATCAACTGCAAAAATAAAAGTACTATCACCAAACTGCGTATCTGACCACGGTAAGGACTATCGTTACTTGCAGCGTCCGGCCGCTATAGAAGCGCTTATTAACGCTCAACTACCAATAGCATCGCAGCATCTGTCTTTTGCCGAGTCCCTTGGTGTCGTAAATGAAAAAAAAACTGTGGTCAAACATCTGGAATCATTAACAGAGCCTGAGATTGTGTTTAAAACAATACATATTAAAAAAACGGTCGTGTATTTTTCGGTTGGGTCTTTTTTTGTTTTACCACTATTGGTCCGCAAAGTATTTGTGCGGACCAATAGTAATAAGGGTGTTAAACAGATGTCATCGTGTGCACGGGATTTTGTTTGAAAAGTCCATTTTCCCACTTTCCCGACTGTACCTTATGATTTTTTTTTATTATCTCATTTATTCAATTCATATTTAGAGAGGGAGAGGAAGACCAAAGAAAAGATGGATGGAATGTGTGAAAAATGATATGAAGGAAAAAGGAGTAAATGATAACATGACGAATGACAGAGGAGTATTGAGAAAAGAGACGTGTTGCGCCGACCCCAAATAAAATGGGACAAGGGCAGGAAGATGATGATTATTCAATTCATATTTATTTACATGCCAACACAACTGTTTTAAAAACTTTAGCGCATCTAATTTTTCATTCAAATTTTTCTATTATGGGCAAGCCTATTACCATAAACCGGATACAAATCTAGACTCCGTGGTTGCTACTGAGAAAATTCCTGATTAAAAAACCTAATAACGTTTTTTTTAGGTATTATTTTGTTCATTTAGCAATACAGGGTGTAACGGAAAGGGTATATCCATACTTAAGGGTGTGCTACAGACCATCACACTGAACATATTTCTCCATCGGACAAACATCGTAATAGCGAAAAAAATATCAGCTTCCCCATAGATTTGGGCTGAATCGGTATTGAAATTTTGTATACCTTTTCCGTTACACCCTGTTTACGAGTATTTACAGCATGCTTCTCACTTTTGCCAGCACAACTGTAAATTGCGACAGAAAACCTGGACAAACATTTTTTGTGAACAGGCGTGTTGATCAATGCTTGTTGTCTCTGTTAGACTCCTCCCTGCAGTGGGAAAATGACAGCCAAAACTCATTATTCTTATTATCTCACAACAACAGACATTTCAACATTTCCTCCCCACCAATTTCAAACCAATAGCAATTCAACCATCCCCATAAACCCACGCACCCATATCGTGCCCAAAGCTATAAATACTAGCGTTTCGTCAAACTTCAAAGCTGCGATTAACTCATAAACATTCAGCAAAGGTTCGTGTCGCAGATATGTCGATCGACACGCCAACTGAATATTTGTGAAGTATTGAGATTCGATTCTTTTGAAAGAATTGGGGAGGTAATATGAGTGATTTTGAAAAATAATTGTGATTATTGTGCATATTATATTCATAGAAAGATATAGGGGCCAAAAGAAACTACAGGTGGTTGTTTCCATTATGTACTTACCAATGTACATCCGATAGACCCGGATTTGCAGAAGATTTTTAATGTTAAGAGCGTTTACATCTTACAGCATTTTATACAAACTTTCAAGCTTGTTTTTCGAAATGACGAACCGATTTGAATGAAACTTAATACGCATGACGCACTCTTGATATGTAATTCATATCATCCGCCCATACTTTTATAACTCTAAAATGTCGCGCATCAAAAGCAGCATACATTCATTACCAACATAAAATCCTCAAAACATTGAGTTATCAAGCCACTTCACATTTCAAGTCAGAGTAAGACAGCACTACTCCTCCATAGCTACATCTCTTTCTTCCTTCATAAACCAGTGACCAGTTGGTCAAAAGATTTACTTACGTCCCAAAGGTTTATCACCATGACCATAATATAAAGGAGCTTACAGAGATAAACTCAACTCTAAACTGGAATTAATGAGGCTTCTGTGTGAATGTGATAAATGGGAATTTATGAGGTTTACGACAAATCCCAAAAGAGGTGGTTGTGTAGATTTTACGAGTAATTATCTAATAAAGGGTGTAAAACACCTCTTAACGAAGCCGAAAGGCACTGGTTCTCCCTGTCATTGCGATCATTTTTTTGTTCTACACCATACCTGGGAACCTTCTAGTTACGGAGATATTAGGGGTCAAAGTTCCAACTTTTTGACAAGTATTTTTTTAAATACAAGTTTTTAATGTAAGATTTTTACTTTAAACACCTCCACGACCCCCGTGTCAATCCGTCCATCAGCACAATATTTTGAGTGCGTTACATTGAGTTCTACCACAAAACATGATTTTACACCGCCCAAAAAAAAGTCGTTTCCCAGCAATAATTTTTGCGTAAAGTTACTTAGTTTCATGTACAGAATACTTGGTTGACGGTTTCGTGATGAGGTGATTTACACCGTGTATATACTACTAGACTTTTACGCTAAGCTATATGACCAACCAAATTGAATACAGACACACAGCCAAACTTATACTACACAATCCGACGCTGAAATGTTTGACATATACGAGGTCCTCGAAAATATGAAAAAACTAAAGTTAGAAAAGTGCCCAGGTCCAGATGGTATCAGAAACGAACATATCAAACATGCTAAGGAATTGTTGGTTGCCCCACTGACATGTCTATTTAATCAAATACTTACCGAAGAACAAGTGCCAAAGAGCTGGACTAAATCAGAAATTGTGCTACTATATAAGAAAGGCGATCCAGCAGACATTGGTAACTACAGACCAATAAGCGTTATGTCATGTCTGTACAAGCTGTTCGCATCATGCCTACTGAAGAGAATATCCTTTGACATCGATAGTTACCAACCTTACGAACAAGCCGGTTTCAGATCAGGTTTCAGCACAATTGACCACATCCATGTAATAGAACAGGCAATAGAAAAATACGTCGAGTTTCGCAGACCTCTATATTTAGCATTCATAGACTATAAAAAGGCATTTGATTCAATTTCTCACATTAGCATCTGGGAGGCGCTTACCAATCAAAATATAGATGCCAAATATATAAACATCCTGAAAGACATTTACAACAAAAGCACAAGCAGAGTCAGGTTGGAGAAATCCGGTGAATGCATAAAAATCAATAGAGGGGTAAGACAAGGTGACCCAATATCCCCTAAACTATTTATAGCGGTTCTGCAGAATATTATGAAGGATCTGCCTTGGTCAACACAAGGAATCAACATAGATGGGAGGTACATGAGTCATTTAAGGTTTGCAGATGATATTGTCCTGTTATCAGATAATCCTGAAAAATTAAACATCATGAACGATCTACAGGCTGCAAGCGACCGTGTAGGGTTGGAGATGAACTTCAGTAAAACGAAAATCATGACTAACGACAAAATGATACCCATTTTAATAGGGAATGAGCAATTGGAATATGTTCAGGAATATGTCTATCTAGGGAAACAATTATCATTCAAAACCAGAAGAAACATAGAAAAAATAGACAGACGTATAGCCTCAACGTGGAAGAAATTTTGGGCCCATAAAGAGATACTAAAATCTCAACTCCCAATGGAACTGAAGAAAACTGTTATGGATTCAGCGATACTACCATGTCTAACCTACGGCTGCCAAACATGGACATTCGATACCAAAGCAAAAATGAAAATTCAAGCTACACAGAGAGCAATGGAGAGAAGCTGTCTGGGAATCAGCCTGAAAGACAGAATTAAAGCCGCTGACATAAGAAATAGAACCAAGGTATCTGACGTAGGGCTGCGGGTTGTTCGAAAGAGATACCGCGGCCCTGGAACACAAAGGGCTTAGAGGGAACATGGGTGGGTTTTAGTCAGTCAAGTCTGACACTCCCTCCCGCTCCGCCCAGAGCGGGAGAAGTCATTTGATGATTTCCCATCCGCAAAAAAAAAAAAAAAAAAAAGGTATCTGACGTAATAATCTTCGCCCAGAGACTAAAATGGAAATGGGCTGGCCATGTAGCAAGGTTCAACGACGATAGATGGACATTAGCAATTACAACATGGAAGGGACCACAGGGAACCAGATGCAGAGGTCGACCATGCTCCAGGTGGCAAGATGAAATAAAGGCAATTGCAGGCAAAAATTGGATTGAGAGAGCGAAAGACAGGGACATTTGGCACTCTTTGGAGGAGGCTTTTACCCGAGAGGGGTCCATGCATAGTAATTAACTATTTATTTTCAATGTAGGTACCTAACTAGTAATCAATTTCCAACAATTGGAATTATATTATTTAATTTACTCTAATTTATTGTCTAAGGCATGTAGAAATGGTTTTTGTTTTATTAGTAATTTTATTTAACAATTTATTATTTTAATTTAATTTTTTTTTATGATGATGTAACATTGATTAGTTTCAATTAGGTTTTTGATAACTTACTGTTTACTTTAGTTTAATTATTGTAATTATGCATGGAATTAATAAAGCTATTTTGATTTGATTTGATATACTAATAATAAAGCTGAAGAGTTTGTTTGCTTGAACGCCCTAATCTCAGGAACTACTGGTCCGACTTAAAAACTTCTTTCAGTGTTAGATAGCCCATAAAAGTCAAAGTCAAAGTCAAAGTCAAAGCATTTATTTCAATTAGACCATTACAGGCACTTTTGAAAGTCAACAAAAACAAAATAAAACGCGAAGCTACAGTCCCAGTCACAAGGCATAATAACTTGTGAAAGTACTGTAGTTGCCCATTCCGTAGCGTAGATCTCTATGGAGAAGAACGGGCAAGAAACTCCATGGACACTCTTTTAAATCAAAATATGTTACAAAATCTTGGTTACATCATTCATGTCAAGAATTACAAATATGTGAGAACAATGTAGAAATACGGACAAGTTAAGAGCGTCCAGAGTAAAAGATTAAATCAGTAATAAAAAAATAAAGTAATTAAAATAAACCGTGGCAGCTAAGAGATGACCAGTCACAACTGACAGCGCCCGTTCACGAACATGACGCATGTATCAGCCATCATTCAACTCAACCATTTTGAAGGGAACTAAACGACCCGACACACCCGCCACCATCAGCGTGACATTTAAGTGAGCATGACATTCACTCAACCACCAGGGTAATTTCGCGTCAATGAAAGATTTAGTTACTCATTAAATAGTGGCTTTACAGTATATCGAGGAAGGCTTTAATATAGTAGTTATAGATATATCATCACGCTACGACCGCTAGGAGAGGAGCAGCAATGAAAAATCTTACGAAAACGGGGAAAATGTGACGCAGACGAAGTTGCGCGGGATAGCTAGTTATGGTTAAATTGGTTTCATGTGTATCTGTGGAATGTTTCATTGCTTGAAGTCATAATTAGCTATTTGCGCGTAGTCTTTTGTTTTTTACAGTCTAACTTTATTTTCTTGTAGATTTTTAAAGCGCTTTAGTGTGCTTTAACATTAACGTTTATAAATTATCAGCTGTATTCGTAAAAATGCATAATATGCTTTTTATTATACTAATGTGTGTTACCTTCTTATTTACTTTTTTGTGTGGTTAGTGTAGGCACTAACCTGGTGTCAGAGTTTTTATAACGCTCAAGGGCTTCTGACTTGGCTTTACATATCGTCGTGAAATATCTCTCAGGCATGCTGGTTTTCTCACGATGTTTCCCTTCATCGAAACAAGTGATAATAAGAGTACACACATGAATCCCAGAAATCTAAGTAATTTGTGTGTATGTATGTTAGAACCTAGAGCATTAAATAGATGTTTTATTTTAAAGTACTAAACAATCATTGAGAGCAGCGGTGGCCCTGTGGTGGCAGCCACGAAATACGAGCAGTAAGCCGTGGGTTCGAACCCAGGCAGGCGCATTACTTTGTGCAATTTATACTATCACCGCTGCTCTCAAAAACGGTGAAGGAAACATCGTGAGGAAACCGGCATGTCCTAGAACAAAAAAATCGCAGACATGTGACATCTACCAACCCGCACTGGGCTTGCGTGGTGGATTACAGCCCATTCGCTCTTAGAGTGGAGGCCTGCGTCCCTACAGTGGGAGTATTATAAGCCTATGATGATGATGAAACAATCATCGTCATCGGTCTAAAGTATTATACTGCTACTTTACTAATTCGAAGTATAACAGAACGTGTTTTTTTTTCCCGTGTGTAAATTAATAATTTTATTTATTATATTTTACAAATAAATATTATTTTTAAAACTAGATAACTAAAATAACAACAAATTATAAAAGAGCGTCAATAATATAAGTATAATTAATAATTACATTAATAAGCAGAATTTTTCACTTCAGCATTTTCTAAATTAATTATTACATTAATAAGCAGAATTTTTCACTTCAGCATTTTCAAAATGACCTGCCCTGTCAGGGAGAACTTCACAATTCTTCCTTAAAAAACGTTCACAGAGTAAATTTTGCATTCAACCTTATTAGAGATAAGCTGAGAAGAACGGGGAAGAATGTCTTCTCCGTGAGCATTCTAATTAATGTTATACATCAAGCCGACGGTTCTTCTCTGACACGGTTACGACTTTCGCGTCAAAGTGAGGGTGGACATGAATTTGTGGAAGATGGGACATTTGATTAAAAAAAAATGTTTATTTATTTGGTTAATAACTTTTGCATGGGGCATTTGACCAGCAATGTTAAATGTTTCACTGATGTCCTAAAGAAACAAACTTATGAAAAAACGTCTTCATCATCTGCCTAGTTTTTTCCCAAACTTGGTTTGGGTCGGCTTCCAGTCTAACCGGATGCAGCTGAGTATCAGTACTTTACATGAAGCGACTGCCTATCTGACCCCCACAACCCAGTGACTGGGTAATTACGATACCCTTTGGTAAGACTGGATGTCAGACTTTCGGCTTCTGACTACTCGTAAAGACTGTTAACGATCTACAAATGACAGCGAGGAGAGACATAGAGGAAACTCGGTATGTAAAGGTTGGTCTCCCATCCGCGGACCAACCTAGGCAAGCGCGGCTTAACCTAAAGATCGACCCGAGCGGCTGTTATAATTTATTTATTTACTAGCTCTGCCCACGACTTCGTCCGCGTGGAATTAGAATTTTTCAAAAATAAATTTAATTTGATTTCTTTTAAGATTATTCTGATTTAAAAAAATGTGCGAATTTTATCGGAAACTAGCTGTGCCCGCGATTTCGCCCGCGTGGAATTTAAAAAGTAGCCTAAGTTACTCCTTAATACATCAGCTATCTGCCAGTGAAAATCCCGTCCAAATCGGTCTAGCCGTTCCAGAGATTAGCCGAAACAAAGAGACAGACAAAATTAAAAAAAAAAATGTTGGTATATATACCGTATAAACATTCATATGCATGTAGTAAAAAGCGGTTATTTTAATATAACAAACAGACACTTCAATTTTATTTATTTGTATAGAAGATGTATAGATTGATCCAATAGGGATGATGACTGGGTATATGGGAATCAGGTAATACAAAAATATTAGATACGTATTTTTTGTTTTATCAAGATAACAAAAAAATACTTAGTTACAACGCATTCAAGTTGGAGAGTGGGGGCTAACTACGTCAGAACTAGGTATAAAATGTACTAAGCCGTGACGTCATGCGCCATTTCAACTCAAAATATCTCCGTAATTTTACGATTACGTGAAAAAAGAAAAAATACGTGTCAAATACTTTTTAATAATCTACCCGATAGACAAATAAAAAAAAATGAGTCACCATCCCTATTATTAACATCTCACCAGCCTAACCCAGTTTTACAACACAACGATGTTTCCAGTAGTTTCTTACTTAACAACCCGACCAATAAGCATCTAACGTCTTCAAAACTACCAACAGACGGGTCCTACATTACCCAAGATTGATGGCATCTCTCCTGAACGTAATCCGTTTACGTAGTTAGACAGATTACGTCGGGAAGTAAAGAGATTTGTTCAAGACGAGACTGCGTTCTGATGTATTACGTGTAGTGATGTCATTAGCGAATCTCCATAACTTTTGGAGAGTGCAAATTGTTGGGGTTATGTTTTTTGATGGTGAAGTTTTTGTTATCAGATTTTTTAACCTACTTAAATAACTTTTACAATGGCGACATGTAACATCACGCCTGTAAAACCCAAGGTAATATTAAATTAAATCGCCATGATTATTGTGGAGGAGCTCGTGGCTAAATAATAACAGCCGCATGGTCGATCTTTAAGGTTAAGCTGTGCTTGCCGAGGTTGGTCCGTGGATGGGTTACCATTATTACATACCGAGTTTCCTCCGTGCCCGTGTCGGAAAGCACGTTAAGCCGTCGGTCCCAGCTGTCATTTGTAGATCTTTCACAGTCGTTACGAGTAGTCAGAAGCCAAAAAGTCTGACATCCAATCTTACCAAGGGGTATTTATTACCTATGTGTTATACAAAAAAAAAAAGTTTTATTAAATTAATTATATAAAACAAATAATCATAAAATGATAAAGCTGATTTCTCCACTCTAAAACACAAACTTCTTAAACTACACCTAAAATAAAACTAACTCCAAAACGTCAACTAACAAAAATAACATCACAAATTCACGGCTAACAAGCTGAATCAATTACGCAAATTGGAAGCATCTTCGTGTAGCTAATTAACTAAACCACATTAGTGCAATCATTGGATTATTCAAATTAACGCCACCGCAATCCCCTCACCGCTTCCAATTGATTCAGAATCCAATTCCAGTTCCGTACCAGTATTTTACATGAAGCGATTGCCTATCTGACTTCCACAACCCAGTAACTGGGTAATACGATACCCCTTGGTAAGACTGGATGTCAGACTTTTGGCTTCTGACTAGTCGTAACAACTGTCAAAGATCTACAATGAGCAGCAGGGATCAACGGCTTAACGTGCTTTCTGAGGCACGGAGCAAACTCCGTATGTAATTATGGTCATCCATCCACGGACCAACCTCGGCTAGCACTTATTTTTTTTTTTAAGATTGTAATTGTGTAAGTAGTAAATAAAATGTGTTTTGTATCTTCAGAAACTTTAAAGACCTTGTTATGTTATGTGGTTACTGAATTTTATCAGAAATGGCATGAAACAAAGATGGCAATATGTTGTTATGTTGTTTTCGTTTAGTCACAACAATTCACCTTTACCAAAATGCATCAACGACTATATTATAATATTCTCTTTAGCAGCAGGCAACAACTAGTACAATACCAATTAAATATATAGATATATATCTTAGATATAAAATTCTCGTGTCAAAATGTTAGTTACCATACTCCTCCGAAACGGCTGAACCGATTTGTATGATATTTTGTGTCTACCGAGTAGGTCTGAGAATCGGCATCAACGTCTATTTTTCATACCCTTAAAAAAAAGTCCACGCGAACGAAGTCGCGGGCAACAGCTAGTATATACATATATTGGTATTGTACTACTGCTGCTGCTGCCCGGGATTTCGTTCGCGTGGAAATTTTGATGTGTTTAATTATATTAATTAATTGATAATTTATATATTGTTAATTATATTAATTAATTGATAAATTATATTAGAATTATATTATAGAATTATAGATATTAAAATAAATAATTAGTTGATAAATTATACATATAGCACCTTCCTCTATTCTGTCTATTGATGAAAACCGCATCAAAATCCGTTGCGTAGTTTAACAGATCTTAGCGTTGTGAAGAATTTTTGATAAAACCTCATTTCATCTTCTGTGTATAATCGCTATCTCTAGGTGATGCTTAATCAAATGCTCACCCACTTTAACACCAACAAAATCTTACACGAGAAACAGTATGGTTTCACCAAGGGACGTTGTACAACTGACGCCGGTGTCACTTTATTAAAACACATATATACTGCGTGGGAAGAGGCACAAGATGCCATAGGAATCTTCTGTGACCTCTCGAAGGCATTTGATTGCGTAAATCACCAAACCTTGCTCTTGAAACTAGAGCATTACGGCTTAGGTAAACTTGCGCTCAGTTTAGTAAAATCGTATTTAAATGATAGACAGCAGCAAGTACAGGTAAATGGTGTAAATTCAATGGCTTTGAAAGTAAAAATGGGTGTACCACAAGGTTCGATATTGGGTCCTTTCCTCTTTTTAGTATATATTAATGACCTTCCCCATTTATTCAAAAACCAACCACAAATGGTGTTGTTTGCGGACGATACTTCGTTAATATTTAAGATAAACAGACGTGCCACAAACCTGGACGATGTAAATAACGCTCTAATGCAGGTCCATAAATGGTTTACCGCAAATAATTTAGTATTAAATGGGAAAAAATCTAAGTTCATAAGATTTTCTCTACCAAATGTCAAAAGTAGTGACTGTGACATAGTATTGAATCAAGAGAAACTTGAATTTGTCGATGGAACTGTTTTCTTGGGGATCACGCTCGACTCAAGGCTACAATGGGGTCCTCATTTAACATCTCTTGCAGGACGGCTGAGTTCAGCAGCATATGCTGTCAGAAAAATCCGTCAATTTACTGATGTAGATACTGCGAGGATAGTGTATTTTAGTTATTTTCATAGTATTATGTCATATGGTATTTTGCTATGGGGACGGGCTGCAGACATCGAGTCTATATTTATTCTGCAGAAAAGAGCTATCAGAGCCATATATAATCTACGTAGGCGCGATTCTCTAAGAGAACTGTTCAAGGAAATTAACATCATGACGGTACCTTGTCAATACATCTATGAAAACATCATGTACGTTAGAAAAAATCTGCATTTATTTAGTAAAAGAGGTGACCGGCACCACTATAATACTAGAAACAGAGACCAACTAGTTCAGCCAGGTTTCAGGTTAACTAAAGTAGACTCATCTTTCATGGGGTACTGTTTAAAATGTTACAATAAAATACCTCCCCACATTCTACAACTGAATGAAACGAAATTTAAATCTTGCATAAAACGCACACTATGTAGGCAAGCATATTATAAGTTGGGGGATTATATTGATGATAAAAATGCTTGGCTCAATGCTGGTCCTGCTCCACAACCATAGGGGCAATCGGAATCATCAGAATTAGAAAGTGAAGTTATTGTGAAAGCTGCAGAAGATTGTAAAAATATATATTTGCATTGTATAGATTCAATCTCTTAGTATTATATAATTGCATAGCACATGTGTGAGTACCATGTACTGTAAAGCCACCATTTAATGAGTACCTGTATCTTTCATTGACGCGAAATTACCCTGGTGGTTGAGTGAATGTCATGCTCACTTAAATGTCACGCTGATGGTGGCGGGTGTGTCGGGTCGTTTAGTTCCCTTCAAAATGGTTGAGTTGAATGATGGCTGATACATGCGTCATGTTCGTGAACGGGCGCTGTCAGTTGTGACTGGTCATCTCTTAGCTGCCACGGTTTATTTTAATTACTTTATTTTTTAATAACCGATTTAATCTTTTACTCAGCCCCCCTAGCATGACCGTTCTATCTCTATTCTACCAAGAAACGACAAGAAATCTTTTCTTTACAACTTGTCATTTCTTCTGCCCGAGCATGGCACGCACCGTCGACTCGCGTTTCTACGAAGACATAGACAGAAATTCTTTCCATAGCAACGGGGTCGTTGCTATGGAAAGAATATATTTTACATAACATTTCAACTTTTTGAACGTAACTCAACGCAACCACGAAACGTATTTCTCGTATTTAGTTTTTATTAAGACTAGTTTGACATTTGTCAGAAGTAATGTTTCTACCCCAAATGTCAAAAGAAGAGAAAATATGGTCGTCATGCTCGACGTTGTAGACTTGTGTCGACTGAAGAAAAGAAACATTTCTTTTCTACATTCTTAATATCGCCATGCTTGGGACGATAGAAATATCTGTCAAATTGTCGATTCTTCCGTAGACATAGCTCGTTTCTACGGCGGTCATGCTAGGCCGGCTGGACGCTCTTAACTTGCCCGTACTTCTACATTGTTCTCACATATTTGTAATTCTTAACATGAATGATGTAACCAAGATTTTGTAACATATTTTGATTTAAAAGAGTGTCCATGGAGTTTCTTGCCCGTTCTTCTTCATAGAGATCTACGCTACGGAATGGGCAACTACAGTACTTTCACAAGTTATTATGCCTTGTGACTGGGACTGTAGCTTCGCGTTTTATTTTGTTTTTTTGACTTTCAAAAGTGCCTGTAATGGTCTAATTGAAATAAATGCTTTGACTTTGACTTTGAATCGCTTCATCTTATAACTTACACCCCCTAAAAGGGTTGTCTAAACTGACAGCTGCAGCATCAGGAACAAGTAATTAAATATTTCATCTGATTAACAACACAAAGAGGTAGGCTGAGCTTTAGGGTGCTCACGGGCCCGACTTTTAATTTCTCCTTGAAGGAACCCAAGATTTGCGACTGACGGGTTGAAAAAAAAAAAGATTTAATGGCCGAAGGGGGTAGATGGGGCATGAGTTATTACGTTAAATATTAATCGGTTTTGTCGTTTTTCACGTTAGATTAGGAAAGAAGAGGACTTTTTAATTTGATTGGCATCGTAATTATATTTTTTATTGATACACTCACACCCACCCCCACACACACACAAACGCACACTAACTCAAAAACCCACTCCCATACGCCACACATGCGCGCTCCTTTACGCCTTAATGTTTCGTTTTGTAATATTTTATTTTCTTTTTATATTTTCAAATTGCATACCCTGTTGTTAAGTGGAAGAGCGGAGACACCTAACACAAGCATCTCCTTGCTTAAAAGGTGATCTCCAAATCATATTTGTTTTTTATTATTTTTTATTATTGATGAATGCGGAAATTAAAGGATTTGATTTTTGTAATTCCGCCTTTTAACAATCATGCTCATTCGATTTTAAATCCTCCTGGCCTGTGCTCAAAAACGTGTTTTAATTTATACCCTTTTCAGAAGCAAAATAAGAAGTAAAAATAAAATAAAAAGTTTATCCATCAGTCCATTAAACTTTCACTTGGTTCTACAAAATCCTTCATACCATCAAAAACTTTTTAAAACTCGACTTCTATAACACATTCCCGATAACATTGTCATTGTCACGAAACAAAAAAAAAAGGGAAAAAAAACAAAACAAGACAAAACAGTACAGATTAACATTTTTACTGTTAATAAATTTCAACAAAGAAACTTCAGGATTTCATTTGCTTGTAACGAAACGGTGGACAAAAGGGTTTTATACTTCGGAACTTCCGAACTTAGCCGAAGTTTCCCTCGGGTTTTAAGGGTTTTAATGACAACACTTCTAGTAGTACTGCTGTAGTGGGGCAAAGATAATTTCTTACAGCCTATTTGCCTTCAAGGAGGGTTTGCGTAAGGTAAGGGTATACTTTAACTTGAAATGGGGACAAAGTTCTTGATGAAATTTCTTGATTAAAATTTTGGATTTTTGTTCGTGAGAGAATGTTACATAGTTAAATGTAGCTCTATAGTTATGAACTTAAATAGTCCGTTCTTGTTTAAAGAAGGTCTGAGGCTGGGTGACCATAATTACATGCCGAGTTTTCTCCGTGCCCCGAAAGCACGTTAAGCCGTTGGTCCAGGCTATTATTTGTAGATCTTTGACAGTCGTTACGAGTAGTTAGCGTTCAAAAGTCTGACATCCAGTCTTACCAAGGGGTGTCCAATTACCCAGATACTGGGTTGTGGTAAAATACTGGTACTCATCTCCGGTTGGACTGGAATCTGACCCCAACATAGTTTGGGAAAAAGGCTAGGCAGATGATATATTTTCCTATAATGACTTTAATCAGGATTAACAGGTTTATTTTTTGGTACTAAACTATCCAGCGACGCTTGAGCTTATAATCTTTTTTCTAATAAGAACGGCATCGGCGAGTGTTGCGGGATTGGACAGCTCGGTGGACAAGCTTTTGTCAATCAAAATTCTCGAGTTTTCGATTATTGTTATCGTTGATGGAATGTCTATATCCCTCAGCTTAGCATGAAAATCCAAAGCTATAAACTACTAAGCGTATCAAATAAGCTGAATACACAATGAATGAAATGTATGTGAGGTGTGACTACAATTCCCATTTCTTTGTTTTTAAGACTATAATATTATTATGTATATATTTATTTTATTTTTAATAGAACGATTTGCTAATAGGACATTGTGCTAAAATGTCGTTATGCTAATAGGACGTTTTGAAAAGAAGCCATAAAAAATAACAAAAAAAAGTAGAAAATATTATGTACAGTGCCCCGCACCATTACCTGACCCATCTCACAAAGCAAAAAAGAGGCAAATGGGTCAGGTAATGCTGCTCACTGACTGTACTTACCAATATAAAATCAAAAACCCCCGTTATGATGAAGAAGAATTGCCCTATTTTCCTATTCACTTAGATTTTCTAAGATTCTCAATGAAAACAAAACCGTTGTTTCTCGTGTTAATAAACACGAGCTCATAACAGCGATCCTACAAGGAGCGGCTATATTTAATCACGGCGGCGTTACACCGGCCGATAAATCGTGCGCCCGAATTGTGAGGGATCTTGCCTTCTATGAGTTTATGGGCGCCTAGTAATTCTTGAAGGGAACGTAAATTATGTATGGGGTTCATGGGGTCATGGACCAATGTGTGAACCGTAAAATGTGTTAGCCAATAAACCTATGTAATTTTTAACTATGAAACTGTCAGTAGGAAGGGATAGTTATTAAATACCAGATTAATAATAAGGTATGTAGATTGGCAGACTTCCCGTTTGTTTTTGACTTGGTTATGAAAGGTTTATGGTATACTAGCGTTCCGCCCCGGCTTCGCACGGGTGCAATACTGATAATTAGCCATTATTTGTCGTAAAAAGTAAATGAGAAAATAATGTTATTGTGGGATATCCATAAGAGATAGACATATACCATCGCGGAGTTTTCTGTAGATCTTTTCAATGTGTACAATACTTAGTACATTATTTTGATAAATCTCGTAGGGTTCAGCCTGCGTTTGCAATGTAAGCGGAAAATATGTAATTATTTACGACATCACATTAGAAACCACAAAAATAACAGTATTTACCCACTATTCAATGGATGTTATTATACATATAAACGTTCCTCTTCAAGCACTCTATCTATTAAAAAAACCGCATCAAAATCTGTTGCGTAGTTTTAAAGATTTAAGCATACATAGGGACAGAGAAAGCGACTTTGTTTTATACTATGTAGTGATGATGGTGCTTTCTGAGGCACGGAGGAAACTCGCTATGTAAGAAGTGGTGAACCCATCCATGGACCAACCTAGGCAAGCACAGCTTAACCTGACGATCGAACCGAGTGGCTGTAATTATTTAGGCACGAGTTCCTCAAAATACTGTTTATCTGCTTAAGCCAGGCAGATAAACAGTATGTTGAGGAAATCTTAACTTATGACGCTATTAACTTAGTTACCATTTCCAAAAAAATGTGTGTCTATGGGTTTAAAAGTACCCAAACACCAGAGGAAAACGCCACCATGTTTTGGACATGGTGGCTTTTACCTCAAATCTTCCATCGGCGAACTGCATTGCAAAAATTACCTGTAACAAACAAAGAAAACCTCATTACAACACGGCCACTATAATCTCATTAAAAAACTTCGTATCAAAACTTGAAAATTCAATTGACCAACTTTCAATTTGTGCTATAAGAAAATTTAATTTCCTGTCGAACTTCGCATAGAAAATTATCCAACATTTGTGCAAAATCAAACGGGAGCCAATCAAAATTATAATAACTGCTCAGGTGTTTGACCAGCTTCAGTAGACCCCTGATTTTCACACAAAATCTCCTAACTCCCTAGAGTTGTGTGGGTACGAGAGGGGCAGGGGAGGTCAGGTTGTTTTGGTCAAATTTACGTGTTACATCGCCCGGCTTTATTGAAAGGCATTTTTGTTTCGTTGACATTTTATTATCGCATGAAAGGTGAATTAATTAAATGTTTTGAACAAAGTTAAACAATATTCTGTGTTGTGTTGCTTTTGAATTTTTGTTTTAATAAAGTGATGCTGCGAATTTTTATTTTTAATGCAGTACTAATTATTACATGGAAAATTAATTTTCAGACTTAGGGCTGGTTTTGATAAAAACCTAGAAAAAGTGACATTTTATTATGTTATCCGTTATACTGACAAAATGACTGTGATAAATTAATTAACCACGTTCTTATAGTTACCTCCCATGAATTTCGATCACGAATATACTGAAGAATTATTTATGATAGATTTTGCTTGAAAAATACCTGTGTACTACAACATCGTTGGTTATTGAAACGATTTTATTCGAGTAAATATGTTAAATCTGGTTGTATCCATGTAAATATAATTGTGCCTTAATAATCATTACGTTACAATTCTATATACATAAATAAGAAAGACTCTTAATAAAACTCTCTACAAGAAACCCTACAAAAAACATATTCGCTCCCAAAAATCTTAAAAAGCAACGTACAGTTTACAAAATTAAATAAGAATCCTGAAGCCCTCTTTACCGAACAATTTCCTCCATTTAAACCTACTAAAGTATTGGAAAGCATCCTTATTAAATTATAAAAAAGAAGCAGTTTTCCGTCTTCTCTGTTTAGCATCTTCCCTCTCAAGAGGGTGGCCCATGGGAAAATAATTAGTTCACAAAGTTTCCTATTAAAATTCGGTTTATTTAGCCATTAAGCCATTTGACGACGTATAAACCGTTTTGCCTAAATATTAAGATTATGCTGTATATTTAAAGGAGTTTTTGATTTGTTTGCTTGTGGAACAACTTATCGGAAGAGCGTTTTCTTTCGATTCGATTTGCATTTATTTTCAGTCCTATTTACAATAAAATTGGAAAAATGTTTTGACCAAACATTTGATAGACTTTTTAAAATTTTCTTGGATGTGCTTCCATAAATAATCAAGAATCTAATGGCATTCTGAAATACTATTATCAATTTAAAGAAGGAGTGATAGCCTAGGAGTGTAACCTTCGGACTACCAAGTTATAGGTCACGAGTTCGATCCTAAGACACTAATCTGATTCTTGTGCGTATTGCATAATAATTATCACATACTTTGGTGAAGGAAAACATCGTGTGGAAACAAAACATAGAAATAATATATAGGGTGTAACGGAAAGGGTACATACTTAAGAGTGTGCTAGAGACCATTTCGCTATTACAATGTTTGTCCGATAGTGAAACATATTCAGTTTGATGGTCTGTAGCACACCCTTAAACTAAGTATGTATATACCCTTTTCGTTACACCCTGTATAGACAATCTGACACCAGGTCAAGTGCCTAACCTACCCACACGAAAAGACGATCAGTTTTAAGGACAACTGAAAGAGAAAAAGACATCAGGGGGGGTTACTATGACGCTTAAAACATTATTGTTCCATTCCTATTTCAGAGTGGGAAAGAGATGGAGCTAGACGACCTGTATAGCTCCGTCTTTTTTTTACTCTGGAATAAGAATGGAACAATAATGTTTTAAGACGTCATGGTACGCCCTTAAATGACAGAAGATATGTTGGGAATGAATAAACCAATTGATATGTAAAAGCTAATCGCCAAATTTTTTTTTCAAAAATAAGCTTATAACTTAAACCACTTACTGAATGTCTCTTGGGAGATCAGCAGCTTATTTAGCTTCACTTCAATATTCATGATTTGTTTGCTAAACTCGGCTATAAGAATGTTTAGGGACTTAGGAAACTATGTCAGAAGCTGTGGTGGAGTTTGTCGTTGGACGAATTTTATAATGCGTTTTAATATTAAAATATTGATGGGGACTTCGATTTGGTTTAGAAGTATTTAATGGAATTTTGATAATGGGAGTTTGGGTTATTAATTAATTGTTGTCGTGTCTTCTACGAGGTTTTGGCCTATGGAACTGCTTTGGACCCTTACCTCATAGAAACTTAAATCTATTCTATGAGAAAGCCTTTTTGTATTTGAAAGAGTCATTGTTTTTTTCCAGCCTGCTAGGACACATTCCATTCTACTGTATAACTTGATCTTTGTTTTTTTTTTGTTGTTGTGTGGATAAGGTTAACGATGTCCTTTTCACCATCCATTAAACACTAAACTCAGTTAATTTTCTAACCTACAAAAAGCGTACTCTCAAATGAATAGAGTGACGTTTAGAATATGATTATCAACCCTTCTCCTCATTGTCTGTCACAATTATAACCCTTGCGCGCTTGCGTGACAAATGTGCGCCTAAATCGAGATACGTGACTGTCATTCTTCAGTGAGGATTTTTTTTTTATTACGAGGCTTATTTTGAATAGCCAATTAGGGTTGGAAAATAATTTTAGAGCACTAAACATCTAATATAAATACACAATTCTGGCTTTCATTGGTTCCTTCGACCATGAAGAAAAAAAAAAATTAATATCTTTTTTCAAAAGACATTCATTGATGTTTTTTTTGGTAAGGCAAATTTCTTATACCTAATAAGGTAGGTTAATTATTTGAAGGCGCTAAACACCGTAATGAATGTACTCGATGGATTAATTGTGCCTACCATGACTTGCCAAAAAACTGCAGAGAGCTTGAGAATCTTATTTCAATAAGTATTAGACTCTATTTTTTATTGTTTTATTTTTACTTTTGTATAGATTCTTTTTATTTACCCCTTTTTTGTGAATGTGTGGACATTGTAGGATTTGTATATATTTTTTTCTATTACTACCTTCTGTAGTAAGCAATCGTCTTATTGTCGGGCCTACGCTGTCCTCCCATACTTTTTTTTTTCGGGATGGGAAATCATCAAATGACTTCTCCCGCTCTGGGCGGAGCGGGAGGGAGTGTCAGACTTGTACTGACTAAAACCCACCCATGTTCCTTCTTCGCCCTTTTTGTTCCAGGGCCGCGGTATCTCTTTCGAACAACCCGCAGCCCTGGCAGGCATCGGCCCTCTCGGGCCCCTTCCGGTTTGCTGACATCTCCTTGAGGCGCGCGTGGAACACGTACGCGCCGTCGACACGGCCTGTCGTCATGAGACGGACGGACGGTGAGCTAGCCCATTACTCACCGTCCACAGGCTCGCGCCTACGGTGGCCGGGGGCCACTGGTTGCCCCCCGACGCCCGGGGCGTCTCCCGCGGCGGCTGGGACGTGAGGTTCTCTCCCTCTCACGTTCCGCCACCTCCTTCCCTAGCATGACTGCTTCGCAGAAGGAGGCGACGGCTTCCCATTCCCTCTCGCTCCGGACCATGGATTGAACCAGGGCCGGTCGCGAGAGGTCACCGCCACCAATCGCCGCTACGAGGACACGGCGGTGCTCAGCCCAAGCGGGGCAGAGCTCCACGGTGTGCTCCACCGTGTCCTCCGGCCGATCCTCACAATGGTAACATCCGGGCGTTTCCTCCCGCCCAATTCGGTGCAGGAACCTCCCGAAACAACCGTGTCCGGTGAGGACCTGTCCTCCCATACTTAAGTACTAACGCTGTAACTTCAAATATTGTAAAACCAAAAGATTTTAAAAGAGTAACCATGGAGTTTCTTGCCGGTTCTTCTCCATAGGAAACGACCAACCCGAACCGTGCACCTTTTGTTGACGTTTTATAAGTGCCCATGTAGGCATATGTAAAATAAAATATTTTGATTTAGATTTATTGTAGAAAATTGGCTAGAGGTGAGAAGCTTAGCACCTTCCAAAATATTTTCAAGATGGGACGGGTGCCAAATCTGATACGGAAGAACTTAATTCTGGTAACATACCAATAGTGATTAAGCAAGAACACAACACAATACACCCTTAAGAAGCCACTGAAAGCAATGCCATAAACACAACCAGCAATAACCATTCCTATATTACAACCCTACAATACAACCCCTAGGTCTTACAGCCAAAAATATCATCCAGAAATTCTTAGCTATCTTAAAAGCAGGCAATTTAATTTCATGCATCCTGATTCGCAATACCATCCCCTTAGAAAGCTCCCCTAAACGTAATATCACATTAGAGGGGTAATTATACTCATATTTGTGTTTGGGGTCCAGTGGGGGTGAAAGGGGGTCTTCACAAAACGGCCGAGAACCTTTCGCTTTCCTTTTGGACGTTTCAAAAGCTAATTTGTGCTGAATTTTATGGAATTGGGTTTTATTTTCTTATTAGTTTTTTGGGGGATGTAGGTAGGGGTCTTGAATATGTGTGGTCCTTTTCAGTAGAAAGTTTTGTTTTTATTTGTTATACCTTGGGATCATCAGTTAATTAAAAATCCAGTCGGCAGATCTTACCTAAATTAAAATTTCTATTTTAATATTAAAATTTCTATCTTATTAAAATTTTAGCAATGGTGTTCCTGAATATACATATTTCTAGTTAATTTCCTTATCCATATCCTTTTCTTATGATTTACTTAGATAGTAGTTTTAATAAATATCTGATGGCCAACTAAATCAGAGTTGTCTGCACTATCAAATAAGCGCAAAATAATGATTCTAGTGTTTTTCAACGTCCGCCTCTTATACATTTATGTAAAACCGCATTCATTGAGAAACATACAGTAAAGTTCATTTTTCATAGAGCCAACACGTTTTGTCTTGTTTCTAAACTAGGACAATTTGGAAGCCTGTGTGCCAGGAATCAGTTTTGCAACACAACCTAATTCCGTATCTAGGTTACCTTCCGAAACGGAGCCAACTTTTACATAAGCTCACCAGGAAAAACTGCCATAAGTAAAGCAGTGTTAGCAAAATACCGAATCCGCCACATATCTGGGTTCCGTATATATCTGTGTATATCTTGGTTCCGTATAAATAACGTAAATACGTTAAGCGGGGAAGAGTAATGTTTGTTGGATAAACTACTTACGGAGATACTAATGTATAGCGCTCTTGTGCTTATTTATTTGTTTTTTTTTTTCAGGCTTTTTTTGTATGTATGTGGAGGTTTTGTGTGAAGAATCTCAGGTTTTTTTTTGTTGAATGCTTTGGTTGGAAGGTTTTTGACTCTTCTCATCTTAACGATTTGAAAATTGAAATTGACGACTGCTGCGCTGCGTGTCACGGATTCGATCCCCGCACGGAACGAATATTTGTATGGCCTAGAGATAGTTGTTCCGGGTCTGGCTGTTTGTGTATGTGAGTTTAAATGATTGTAAACGCACCCACGATACAGGAGAAATTCATAGTGTGGGGCAAAGTTAAAAAAAAGCATATATTGAAAAAATAATTTTGAATCGTTCGCTTTATTATTAAAGCGAACGATTTGAAATTATTATTTGGTTGTTGGCACATCTAGACACAGAGTCTGACTGTTACTGAGAAATTCTTGATGGAAAAAAACCCAATAATACTTTGACCGACCTAGGGGGTTACTATGACGCTTAAAACATTATTGTTCCATTCCTATTCCAGAGTGGGAAAGAGATGGAGCTAGACGACCTGTATAGCTCCGTCTCTTTTTCACTCTGGAATAAGAATGGAATAATAATGTTTTAAGACGTCATGGTACGCCACCAGGTAATCGAACCCAGGACGACAAGCTCAGCATTCGCGCGTGCAACCACTAGACCAACGAGGAACGTCTCTTTTTCATTTCTTTAATAGTATGTGTCTATTTAAATGTTCACAGCATTTTTGTTATTCCACAAACAATAATAAAAACATAGCATTAGTGATTCATTCAGTCCTTAAATTTTCTCATTTCAACTGACCTATACAACGTGTTTTTCGCATCCTCGTCAAATTCAAGGAGGTAACTATGCTAATGATTCTCGACCCGAATCAATAATAAAATGGGTAGGTTTTTTTTTTCTGATTTACGGACAATCGATAAGTTTGAACCACCCGTGTTTTAAACGCGGCCCGTCTGATTACTCGCCCTATAACCGCGCTTTCATACATACAAATTATCTCAAACGTTTATTCGATAATTTCCTATTCCCTAAACCACGTTTAGGACGTTATTCCGATGTACTGAGAAAACAACCAAAAAAAAAACAGCGGTTATTAATAATTAACTAGTTACCGTAATTTAAATTGATTATTTATGTGTTTTGTGACAACCTCCTGAATTTTGACGAGGATGCAAAACAACACCTTGTATTTATAAAAAATGAGTGCTTTTAGTCGAACTGTCAAAACTACATAGTGGAAAACTAACAATATTGAATGAGAAAAAATCAGAAAATGTTCGCAAAGCCAAGTTATTATGTTTTTACGAGCGAATATGTCACACATACATATATTTGTATATATGTATGTGTGACTTTCCCGAATTCTAAGCAAACAATTCTGAAAGAATGGGTAAGCAATTTTATGTGGTTTGCTGTTATATTATTTTCAGTGATGTATGTGTGACTTTCCCGAATTCTAAGCGAACAATTCTGAAAGAATGGGTAAGCAATTTTATGTGGTTTGCTGTTATATTATTTTCAGTGATGTTTTTGTGTTATGCAATGTGCTTATGTCTTCTTGGGTTGTAAAGTTGTTTATAATCGAAGCAGCAGCCTAAGGTGGCGTTAAAAAAATACAGAATAACGCTCGAGGATGTCTTAGGTTTAGTGCTTTCCAATATTTTACTAATAAAATTCATAAAGTTTTTGAGAGCCTAGCAGAAGTATGAAACATCTTCATTCTCCTGTTCTTTTCCCAATTTATTTGGGGTCGGCGCAGCATGTCTTCACCGAGCAGAAGTATGAATACTTATAGTTACTAAAATTGTCTCCCCGAAACTGTACAATCAACAGAACATAATCAAAAACAACAATAACCAATAACGTATCAACTATTTGAGCAACTAGAGCGTGTTTTCAACCACAATCAAGCCACTTAAAACATATCCCAAAGAGACACAAAAATCAAACCAAACCAAAATCATTGATTTCAAGGAGGCCAGTTACAGGCAGTTTTGAATAGCTGAACACCAAGTCTCAATCAGTCATAAGACTGTGAAAGTACTGTGGTTGCCCATTCCAAAGCGTAGATCTCAATGGAGAAGAATAGGCGAGAAACTCCATGTCTTAAGTTTCCATTACAAGAACCCCTATACCCCTTAAACATTACTTACTCAAATCCATACCGTACTTACAAACCCATCCATCCTTCACCCAATAACAACCATTTCTTCAAACAAACATTACCCTTCGACCTTCCACAGGAGCAAATCCAAACCGGAACCTTGCAGGGTCGCAAACACAGAACGATAATAATCCGGACGAAGTTACGGACGTCCAAATAGACATTGGTACCCAATTAAATGGCTCCCAAGTTGTGTGCATAGGACTCTTTGATACAAAGCTGGCAGTAACGTGTAACGTCTTTTTATTTGAACATGGAACTCGATTTTATTGGTGGAGGTGTGCGTTCCATACGATTTGATTGGCTATTGGCTGTAAATCGGATGGGGTCGGTTATGGATTCGTTTTTTGAATTTTTGTTAAGCTGTCTGTGTTGGCACTTAATGAAATTGTAGTTTTGTTTTTTTTTTTTTTTTTTTTTTTTTTAAATTGGAAATGTTTCTTGCTGTATTGAAACGTGAAATATTTTGGAATGCATTTGATTGTATCGATGTCACTGTCATTTTGTTACATGAATCGTCATTATACGGAATGGTTAAATTGTTTTATTTTAAAACTAGCTGTACCCAGCATGCGTTGCAATGCACTTTTTACTACCCACCTACCCTATCCGACCTACCTACCCTATCCTACCTACCCTACCCTACGCTACCTACCTACCTACTCTACCCTACCCTACCCTACCTACCTACTCTACCCTACCCTACCCTACCCTTACTACCTACCTACCCTACCTACCTACCCTACCCTACCTACCTACCCTACCCTACCCTACCTACCTACCCTACCCTACCTACCTACCCTACCCTACCTACCTACCCTACCCTACCTACCTACCCTACCCTACCTACCTACCCTACCCTACCTACCTACCTACCTTACCCTACCTACCTACCTACCCTACCTACCTACCCTACCTACCTACCCTACCCTACCTACCTACCCTACCCTACCTACCCTACCCTACCTACCTACCCTACCCTACCTACCTACCCTACCCTACCTACCTACCCTACCCTACCCTACCTACCTACCCTACCCTACCTACCTACCCTACCCTACCGTATCCTATGTCCGTCTCCTGGTTCTAAGCTACCTCCCCACCAATTTTCAGTCAAATCGGTTCAGCCGTTCTTGAGTTATAAATAGTGTAACTAACACGACTTTCTTTTATATATATAGATAACTAGCTGTACCCAGCATGCGTTGCAATGCACTTTTTACTACCCACCTACCCTATCCGACCTACCTACCCTATCCTACCTACCCTACCCTACGCTACCTACCTACCTACTCTACCCTACCCTACCCTACCCTTACTACCTACCCTACCCTACCTACCTACCCTACCCTACCTACCTACCCTACCCTACCCTACCTACCTACCCTACCCTACCTACCTACCCTACCCTACCTACCCTACCCTTCCTACCTACCTACCTTACCCTACCTACCTACCCTACCCTACCTACCTACCCTACCTACCTACCCTACCCTACCTACCTACCCTACCCTACCTACCTACCCTACCCTACCTACCTACCCTACCCTACCTACCTACCCTACCCTACCTACCTACCCTACCCTACCCTACCTACCTACCCTACCTACCTACCCTACCCTACCGTATCCTATGTCCGTCTCCTGGTTCTAAACTACCTCCCTGCCAATTTTCAGCTAAATCGGTTCAGCCGTTCTTGAGTTATAAGTGAAGTAACTAACACGACTTTCTTTTATATATATAGATCAGTAGATGGATGTGGGATACTACTTAAATAATGAATACGAAAACCAACTGTAAATGTTTATAAACCGTAGGTGTAAAATCCGGATTCATCCGCATAATCATCTCTTTGGTAATTAGGAGAGATCACTCCTTGAGAATAAGGAGTTCGAGCAAATACTTTTAAAATATCCCAAAAGCACTTCAACACATTTTATACACCACCCTTTTAAGACCACCTCTTACAATAATTGCGGCATCACAGAAATAACACTTCCTATTATCTTTACTCCTCATTTTTGCTAGAATAGAGTCCATCCCTGCATGGCTGGGGGCTAGCAATATCCTGTGAGACCTCTCAAAGCAAACTGGGAAGCGTCTGACCGGGGAAAAACACCTACGACGCGTGTGCGAGTTCGGGTACTCATGGCGTGTTTGATACTGTTGCGTTTTTTTTTTGCGCTGACATTTGACACGTGTTTATGAAAGATGTGTACATTTTTCATATTGGCATGGCATGCAATTTTGTAACCAGTAATGTATATATATACTAGCTGTGCCCGCGACTTCGTCCGCTTGGAATTTAAGAAGTAGCCTAAGTTACTCCTTATTACAGCACACCTATCTGCCAGTGAAAATCAGTCCAGCCGTTCCAGAGATTAGCTGGAACAAATAGACAGACGGACAGACAGACAATAATTGTTAAAAATGATATTTTGGTATATGTACCGTATATACATTCATATGCAACGTTTAAAAATAACTTGGGGTTATGTTGCAAAGAAAAACTTTTTTGTTTATGAAGAACAAATTATATTACCGTTGGTAACCAAGACTGACACTCTTAATTTTATCTTGTTAGTGGCTAAAATCTATTCTCTAAATGTTTTGTGCACACAAAATAAATACAAACCCATTTAAGATGAAAAAAAAAGGAAAAAAACAAACACATGACATACCAGCGGGTTTGTGAAATATAGCTGTATATCACAAACCCGTTTAGTATCTAACACGCTGTCACTAACGAAAGTCCACGAACAGTCCAGCATCCAAGTTGAAGTGCAAATGTAACCCTTGGCAAACGTTTGGAGCGACGTTTGCTTAGGACCAATTAATTATTGAAATCGTTTTAATTTCTATTTGCTTTACCATCCTCTTGGTGCAGTTCAATCCTGCTTCTATAAGTGGATCTTATTTTTATTTGATTTTGCTATGTTATTAGTAGGACACGATTTAAAAGGGGTTACATTACCGTGGATGAAATGAAAAGGGATGTTAAAATATATATAACATGAAAGTATGGCTTTACAAAATATCTTTTGGGTTTTATTCAAAATTTGAATGATCGCTGCTATCATGATTTTTCGTTACAGACATTTATCTGTACGTCGATTCTGTAAAATTCAGACGACAACTCACATCTCACATCGCTATCCACTGTCACTTCGCGTAAGGTTCAAATTGACCTTGATTTTGTAGCCAAGGGAGCGTCGAAGTGACGGGGGAATAAAAAACAAAAAAAAAAGGGGAAAAAGTGAAAAAAAAAAAACCTTACAGAATGCCACTTCTTACGTCATCTCATACTTTATCTGTCAAAATCTCCCTGTTAATTTAGTTCAACTCACTGACACGCTCGTAGTGATGGCGCTAGTGTAAATTCGAATTATCATCACCGGGTTTTTAGAATGCCAATCAAGAAACTCACAGTGGATTCAGATTCGAAGTTCTAAGTGAGGTCTTACAGAATCACACCGCAGCAAAGTCCTCACGTGAATTGGCCAAGTTTATGTCTGGACTTTAAAATAAATTATATCCTCTGAGTTTGTTTCGGCTGTTTCTTCTCAGAATAATCAATTAAGAAACACCGGCCTGATCTAATAAAAAAAGACGTTGTGAAAAGTATTTGTAAAACCTATTTGCAAAATAAACATAATTTATAATTTATCATTAAAATTTACACTGCACGAAATATTGAACAATATTAATGTTTACCAACAGCAACCATTATTAAGCAAGCTTATAATAAGCACAAAATATGAACGTCACAGCAATTGTAGCCGTGATTATTGTCATAAACTACGTCATATTCCATGTTGTAGAAAAAAATAAATATAAAACAGTAAAAAAATTATGGATACCTCACTTTTGCCTATGAGATAATAACATCATATTAAAATAAAAACAGGGAGTATCTTAATTTAATAACGCTCACAAAAACTTCAAAAAGCAAACACAAAATTAAAATTTAAAACTGCCAAACATATTCTTCCCCATCTTTCAAGTAGATACGTTTCAAAGTAATTTCGCGTCTCTTTTATATGGTCGGCGAAAATTTTATTAAAGCTAGCACTCTCACTTTCTTCATCATACAGATTAAGATAAAAATTGAGATGACGTTCGGGCTTCGTCGGGTCTTGTCGGGAGGAGCCAGAAGCGATTTTTTTTTAATTTTCTTGAGCAAGATCTTGAAATTCGATTATTTGTTGCGTCTCGGAGTTATTAAATTTTGTTTCGCGACGGGGGTGGCATTTTACTTATTTGTTTACGATGTGACGGCGTTTCGATACTTTGTTGATACTTAAATGTATAGAGCTTTAAATGGGAGTTATTTTGACGTTTAATCTTGGCTTTACGTTTTGAAAGAAGAAAGTAACATTGTTTATTCTACACAGATTCTCGCACACACACAAGCACACACGATACCTTTTAATGTAAATTAATTAGAGTCATTGACTGTTTACTATTTTAATATTTTTCTGTGTACTTCATAATTGGCGTAATGTCCAGTGTAATCATTTTTATGTTTATGCACTGTCAGCTATGAAGCTACCTTTCATAAAATAAATAAATAAACAAATAAAACGCACATTAAAACAATAACTACTATATAGTCAAAAGCTTAATGTGGCGAAAGTATCAGTCTGAAAATGTTGGAATAATTTATATACCTTACCTGCGTACGTTACGTGTAATTTATATAGGTATGTACAGTAAAAATGACAGCTGCTACATAATGTATTTTTTTTTGTCTTCCTCTTTGGCTTCGCACGGTTTGTGCATTCAGCCAATGTCACGTCAGGTTTTATACTTTGTAAAATTCAAAGGTAGGGAAACCAAAATATACATAATGTCATAATTGTAGATGTATTTGTAAAATACACTTCAATTAATAACAATTTATGTTTCACGGAATAATTAAAATGTATGCACCAAATTCTAGGTAGGAAATTATTCAATTCTCAGAATCAGACTTGTTTTTGAGTCAATATCCAACATAATCGAGCACGATAACTATATTTGCGTTAACTCAATTTCAACTGCAATCTAATACAAAATCAACCTAATACAAAGGGAATTGCTCACTTTGTTAGGGTAACTTGGCTTAACGTGGACATTAACTATAATATTTTATGACAGGGGTTTTTAATAGTTTATACCTCTAAGAAACGAATTATAGTAATAAGATTGCTGGAAAGTGTAAAAATAGTTCATATTTAGCATGTGTAATGATAAGGCTTGCCGCTGAAAAAAAGTTAGTTATGAGTATTTTATTTCCAAAAAACATGATTTGTAGCTTTCCTATAATGATATTCTCTTCCTTTTAATGTGGTAGTAACTCATCCAGAGGTCATTTAAATGGAAAAAAATAAAAATAATATATTTTTTCAATAACTTTTATTCCGAATCATAAATAAATAAAATATTATCTAAAAACTGGGCAGGCAGTCTAATATTATATTGCCTGCCTATTGTAGTGCCTTGCCCAGCTTAAGTACCATATTATGGTCATAACATGAGCACAGCAGCCCACCGTTCTTAGCTGTACAAGGCAATTGCAACAATATTGAGTTATTGCTTCTCTGCCTTGCAGATCATTATTAATTATGATATATACGAAATATATTTTTCGCTATGTAAGTATACATATGTGCCCGCTTTGAATTTTTCCTCGTAACAAAGCGCAATTGCCAGTTAAAGGTAAACCTTCAAGGAGGTTGCTGGCTCTCTCCCCCTTAGCAATGTTGGGATACTCAATCGCTGCGATGAGTCACAATAGGGACAAAAACAAAAAGCCTGTGTATCAGATGCTCTAGTATAATCCGGTAAGGTTATTGTTTCTGCTTATGCTGGTACATTTGCAGATATTAAAGCAGGAAGTGGTGCTCTATCAGCACATTGCCAACATGGATGGCAGATGCGGTCAGATCCATGAACCTCTCAATAATTTCATTCATAGTCACTGGTTGAAACACAAACTGACATCTTTTTTTTCCTCACACATAATGTATTACATATTTTCATTTCTATAATAGTATTTTTTATTTAATATATTCTAAATGCAAACATAAAATACATAAAAAGGACAGTACCAGCCATGGTGATATCCACTCCATTATTACATTTCTTATACAATGTGTGTTTCTCTTTCGGAATTTGTATGCAAAACATGATATCTAGTATGTAGTATTGAACATCCACAATTTACACATAATTGTCGTTGCTGACCACTACTTGTGCTTGGTTAATTTTCTTGAGCCGCTGCATTGTTGAGAGCCAACATCCAGCAAGAATGACAGACAAAGCTCTGGGCTGTAACCTACAAATAAGACATAAGCATTTTTATTTTTATTCAGTTTGTATGGATAATAGCAATGATTATTTTAAAAATAATAATAGAACATTAGCTTACCACTTGTGGAGCAGTCCAACGTCATATTACTGTTAGTATTTCAATGGGTTCCAGAGTGCGACTTCTGCGATAAATAATATCAATGCCGGAATTGACACATCGCATAGGTTCGTCATTCCCGATAAGGGCAATAAGATCCTGCACAGGAGCGTCAATGTTCATGCCAAGGTTTTCATTTCAAGCCGGTTCAATATTTAACAAAATAGCGCCATGGTCATCGTCATGAGCAGATACAGTGTCCAAAGGTAAACCCGGGTCTTCAATAGGAGCGGTATCAGAGTCCATTATAACAAAAACAGAAAAGTTCGCAATGAGTGAGTCTTTGCTCGAGGCAAAGCGAATGTAATGTTTATTATTTACTGTACGTCATTATTGACAGATGACAGGTGTTGCCAAAAAAAAACGATTGTACAATAATCGATTTATTATTAAAATCGAATGGAAAATGATTAGCAGGTCAAAAACGATTAGTGTTTTGATCATTTTTAAAGTACTGAAAGGAAAATAAACACAGATGCGTTTGAAAATCAGTTGATTTGATAATACATTCTCAAGAAAATACATATTTTTGACTCGGATTTAGAAATCGATTATTATCTTAAAAAGAGACAACTCACTATTATTATTAATGTGGCAACACAAAATCAGCCTGTAACCAAAGATGGCGACTCTTTTGTAACTCAATCGGATTAAATACTTTTTAAACGACATGTTTTTAGATTTATTTTCCAACTACGAGTATACAAAAAATATTCATTTTAGATTTAATTATATTTAATCGTAAAAATACTTTTAACTGAACAACTTGTCCACGTTAAAGCCAAGAATGAACAATACCCTTTAAACGATAAACCGAACAATATCAACTGTCCCTCGCACAAAAGTTATAACTTTACACAAAAAAAACCCCGAATACACAAGATGAATAAAAAAAAAGTTTTTAACGACGAAACCGGAGACTTGTAAGCCGCGGAAAATAATTGTAAAACCTACAAAGCAGTTACAATCGGGTTCTCCATTACTACAAAGAACATAAATACATATTTTTTTGTTCTCTCCACTGAAATTTTAGCTCCTTTCTTTTAATTCCTACCCCAGTTTCCCTCCGTCTTTATGAAATAAGTTTTTTTTTTTTTAACAAGATTACGGTTTATGAGCAAGAAATTGAAGGATAACGAATTTGGAAGCGCCTGTGCGGTGTTTCGTACTTTTTTTTCTATAGGCTGAATATTTTTTGTCTTTGACTTCGTACTTTTTTTTAACTTTTTAAGAGGGTAAGCTACTTAGGCTCATATTTGTCTATTGTTAAAAATGCGAGGGACGAAATATTTGAAAATGGAATTGTTTTTGATGCCCCTTTGTTTGATGTTTTGCAATAAATGTTTGATGTTTCGCATACTCAAAGAGACTGTCAGGAAACAATTCAAGTGCACGATTTATTTCTATTAAGATATATTATCTGTTTTGTAAAGTCGGCTTCGTAATTGTAAAACCACTCTTAGGGTTGAATGTAACGATAGCCTAGAGGTGTGACAGTCGAACTGCCAAGTCATAGGTCACGAGTTCCAACACAAGGAACCTCTGATTTATCGGATTATGTGCGTATATAATACAGATTATCACTTGCTTCTGTGAAGGAAAACATCGTGAAGATACCAGCATGCTTGAGAGATATTTCTCGACGGCATATTCAGCCGAATCAGAGGCCCTTTGGCGGTATAAGGACTCTGTTACTAGGGCAAAGAAAAAAAAATACAAGATGAATACATTTTGGTAAATAACCCCAATCTAACAAAATGTCGTCTTCCCCAATAAATTAATCAGCCAGCACTTCAACTTTAACAAACCGGCTACTCCCAAATCAAATTATCAGTACCTAAATTCAAATCAATTGCTTTCCCCAAGCAATATGCAAAGCATTCATCCCTCACCCTTCCGCATGTATTATTGCTCATATACACTAAACTTCACAATTTGCCTAAACTATGAATCCGTCAACCATAATCTGGTGGGCAGGGGGCATAGAATTAGAATTTATAGATGCGATGTTGCTGCTACGAATGTTTTATTAATGCCTACAGGTTTAGTTTTGCGAATGTGGATCGTAGCAAATTCGTAGCAGGCTCGAAGAATGATCGTAGCAAGTTCGTTTCAGCAGTTCGTCTCGTAGTAGTCTCAGAAGGGTTATAACAGTCATTGTACGGTTCAGATTAGTGTCGTAGCAAGGTTTCGTACTAGGCTCTTTTATTGTTCGTAGCAGGCTATAGTAAGGTCAAAGCAGAGTCGTCGGATCGTAGAACGGTTGTAGCAGCGTCGTAGCGGAGTTATAGCCGGATTGATATAGTCGTAGTATATTGGATCGTAGCAATTTGGATCGTAGAATATTGAATCGCAGCATATTAGATCGTAGCATATTGGATCGTAGCATATTGGATCGTAGCATATTGGTTCTTAGCATATTGGATCGTAGCATATTGGATCGTAGCATATTGGTTCGTAGCATATTGGATCGTAGCATATTGGATCGTAACATATTGGATCGTAGCATATTGGATCGTAGCATATTGGATCGTAGCATATTGGATCGCAGCATATTGGTTCGTAGCATATTGGATCGTAGCATATTGGTTCGTAACAGATTGGATCGTAGCATATTGGATCGCAGCATATTAGATCGTAGCATATTGGATCGTAGTCATTCGTTGCATATTAGATCGGAGCATGGTAATAGCTAAACCGTAGCAATGTCGTAGCATGTTCTAGTAAAGAGCGGTAGGTAGTTACTTCGGAGGCAACAGCGCACGCACAAAATGCAAACTACATGAGTTTCGCTTCTACACTTATTTTTACTCTATGGCAGGGGCTAGGCTAGACAGATTATCATATCGCATGAATATTTTATAAGACGGTGTGATTCAATTAGACGGCGGTTCAAATGCGCAGACAGCAACGAGAGTTACTGAATAATGTAGATAAGTTAAAGTTTCCAGTTTTATTTTATTTTTAATGAACTTTGTGAGCTGTGGAGGTTGAACGAATTATAATTTTATTTTTGTTTTATTGAGAATATTTTGAAAATTAAATTTTTGATTAGTGTAATTCTAGAAGTCACCAGCTATTGGTGATTTCGATTTTAATGTTATATTTTCAGTTTTTTTTGTAAATCAACGTTTATGAAAAACGAAAAGCCAACCTAATTTTTTTTTTATGTGAAAGTTTGTATGTTTGTTACTCAACGCTAAAACGGCTGAGTGGATTTGGATGAAATTGGGGACACCCAGATTGATTAATACCTTGGATTAACACATACGATATTTTTTATCCTAATTCTGTAGTCAATGCAGACGAATTCGCGGGCATAAGCTAGTGAATAAATCTGATTCGACATTTCATTGATCATCTTAGTCCTAAAGAATCTGAACAATCAAGCAAAAACAAACTTACAAACAACGCTTTATATTCCGTACATAAATTGCGAAATAAAACAAATGTATTCAAGTTCGCCCAACAATAAGGAAGTCGACACAAGTGTAGATGTATGTATCGTCCAACACATGTACCAGTGCATAGTAGGAGATTGTCGTGTGCGAGCAGCCTAACATTGCCGTTTGTGCAATGAGTACAGAACGAATTGTGTCTACTCATACCAGCTCAGTTTTATGTACAGAGATTTTGCGATGTGTAAGTTATAAGAGGAAGCGATGATAGGATAGACAAACAAGTCAGGATTTATTTACTGTTTGCATGTTTGTTTTTATTCTTGAGAGGCAATTTCGTGGGAAAAGGGGAGGTTTCATTTGTTCTGTTTTCATTGAATACAGTTTATACAGAGTGTGTAATGTTGTTTTTATTGGTAATTTTAATAAAACCTGCTGGTCCATACATTTTGACCATGTAGATAATCCACGTTTGTAGGAAACCGCTGATTTTTACGTGGTAAGCGTTTTCGAGTCCCTTACATCCCGAAGTGGCACTCGATGACGAAAAACTGCATCACTTAACTAATTCTGTTTGTGAAGCTTGGTAATTATATTTGATTATTTAATAGTAGCATTTAATTTTTCTATGGAATAGTATGTATAGAATAGGATATACGTATAACATACATGAGCTGTCATTACGAGAGCAATATTGGTTAACAGAAAGTTAAGGTCTATGGCAATGTAATGTAATGTAAAAGTATGGTGGCTATAGGCTGATGATGAAGGGCTATGGTAATTATGATCATGACGTCATTCTTTTTTAGTTAAATGAACTCAAAAATTGTGAAAAAGCCAGTTTCAATGACCACAAACTCATGACTTCAAACTCCACTAGTATTCTTACCAATATTATAAACACGAAAGTTTGTAAGTATGGATGGATGTCTGTTACTCTTTCACGCAAAAAATACTGAATGGATCTGGATGAAATATGGTACAGGGATAGGTAACAGTCTGGAATAGCACATAGGATTTTATCCCGGTAGTACGATTCCGTGTAACAATTATCGAACAAAACGAGGGCGAAGCAGTGGACATAAGCTACAAATACGACTAAGTATAATAATTAACTCGCTCGCCGCTTCCGCTCCCGCTTCCGCTTGTCCCTCACATCCTAAGCTCTAAAAGCCGTTGGAACGGAGCAGTAAATCAGCGCGCGGCGCCAGCGACCTTCCGCCATCGCTGCTATGTTTATTCATGATATTGCTCATCTAGTGAAAGTGAATCTTTGTTTATATGCGCCTTGTTCCACTGTGTAGTGTGTTCGTACAGGGATTTGTGTTTAATATTGGCGAATTTTGGGAGGATTTGGGAAGAAATTGAGGTTTGTAAAAGTAATTAAATTAGTCTAAAATAGATTATAAGCTTGGCGGACTATTTTCAGCTGAATAATATCATCATCATCTGCCTAGCCTTTTCCCAAACTATCTTGGGGTCAGCTTCCAGTCTAACTGGATGCAGCTGAGAACCAGTATTTTACATGAAGCGACTGCCTATCCGACCTTCACAATCCAGTAACTGGGTATTACGATACCCCTTGGTAAGGCAGAGCCAAAAGTAGTCAGAAGCCAAAAGCATCTGACAGTCTGACATCCAGTCAGACTTTTGGCTTCTGACTAAACGTAACGACTGTCAAAGATCTACAAATGACAGCCGGGAACAACAGCTGAACGTGCTTTCCGAGGAACGGAAACAGCTAAATAACATCATAAGAAGATATTCGATATTGTATGCGGCTGAATTTGTTAGGGCCAAGTAATTAAACTTAAAAATTGTGGTGACCTTAACATGACATACAAAACATCACGCCAGCGACGCAGATGTGTATCTATAGTATAGTCATGTCTAATAATATGTATACACGCAGCAACTGCGCGGCGCGGCTGTTTGTGTATGTCAGTTTAAATGTTTGTAAACGCACCCACGATACAGGAGAAATTCCTAGTGTGGGGCACGTTTTATAAAAAAAAAAAAACTTTTAAAAGTGATTTTCTCCTACTGTATTGATTATGGTTTTAAGTTTTCACGAACTTGTAAATTTTGGAAGCCATACTATTACGAAATAGGTCTTATCTCAACGTAGAAACCGTAATTTCACGAGCAAATCACTTTTCAGTTTTGCTAAGTGTATACATAAAGGGTTTAAAACACCTCTTAACAAAGCCAAAAGGCACTGGTTCCCCCTGTCATTGCGATCATTTTTTTGTTCTACACCACACCTGGGAACCTTCTAGTTACGGAGATATTAGGGGTCAAAGTTCCAACTTTATGTCAAGTATTTTTTTAAATACAAGTTTTTAATGTAAGATTTTTACTTTAAACACCTCCACGACCCCCGTACTATTCAATCCGTCCATCAGCACAATGTTTTGAGTGCGTTACATTGAGTTCTAGCACAAAACATGATTTTACACCCCCCCAAAAAAAGTCGTTTCCCAGCAATAATTTTTGCGTAAAGTTACTTAGTTTCATGTACAGAATGCGTGGTTGACGGCTTCGTGATGAGGTGATTTACACGGTGTAATATTAGACGTGACTGTACACACACACTAATGTGGTGATCATAGTCATATCAAACTATTGTTTATCTCATTATCATCTGCCTTGCCTTTTCCCAACTGTGTTGGGATCGTCTTCCAGTCTAACCGGATGCAGCTGAGTACTAATATTTTACATGGAGCGACTGCCTATCAGACTTCCAAAACCCAGTTCATACTGGGTAATGCGATATCCCTTGGTAAGAGTGATTGTCAGAGTTTCAGGCTCGGTATGTAATAGGTGGTCACCCATCCATGGACCAACCTAGGAAAGAGCGGTTGAACCTGAAGATCGAGCCGATCTGGCTGTTATTATTTATCCACGAGTTCCTCAAAATACTGTTTATCTGCTTCAGCCAGGAACAGATAAACAATATTTGAAGGAAATCTTAAAACCCACAAAACAAAACATATTTAGACGGTCTTCTACTAAGTAAAAACTTGGCTATTAAATATGTTGTCTTATTTGGACTGAGACTGCTATTTTCAAAACATAATATTTCTTTCTTAGACAACAAGCATTATTTTCACAATAACTTGGGTAAAAACATTTCTAGATTTCCCACGTCACCACATTTTCCCACGTGCAGTAAGCACAGTGAAAATGATAATACCCCGTACACACACCGTGGAAATAATCTCGAAATGCACTGAAAAGATTCCCACACAATGCATGTACCCACTTAACCTATTTTTCGCACAATTGTTGGTCTACTTCAGTACATTTGAATGTAAAACGCTCCATTTCAGGCAGAGCGACGAAAAAATGCTTATGCAAAGTGTTATTATTTTTTTTTACAGTCGGGCGGTATTACGTAACTGATGTTGGGTTTGAGGTTGTAGTGTTAGCGATTGGCGGGTTGCGTCTTATTTGGCGATCGAAAAGGAGGCAATTACTACTAACATTGATTGAAAAGCTGAAATTATTATGATTTGGTCTTTTAATTAGCAGGTTATGGCACATATGTATGTAGATTATGGATTATGTTTTCTATTTTCGACCGCTCGTAATTATTTTTTACAAAAAAAAAAATAGATACAAATAGAAATTTAAAAACTTATCTCATTATGACTTTGACTGAACTGAACAGAAACTTTTACTTTATACATCTCATCTGAGATTCACAGATGGATGCTGTAATAAAACTCGCACATGGACATCGCAGTACAATGCAAGATGTTGTGATGACATATTTTTTGAAAATCTAATGCTCGATCCAATAAAACGGTATAGCGTAGCCTTATAACAATTCTTCCCCGCTCGCAGTCCCACCTCGCTCACGGAAGTTTCCCGGGCAGCATTAGGCGGCACCCAGATATAGGTCGCGCCAGGATTTGGGCGCAGCTTACTGACGACTGATTTAAATATAACGCGAGATGAGGGGCTGTAGCACTCGCTTTATGTGCTACTGGATCTAGTCTACTGGATTTCTAGTTTATTTGTATGTTTTGAGAGATGTGTTGGGGTTTGAGATGTTTTCTTCGACGAAACAAAGGACTGTCTGAGAGACAAGGGTGTCCCCCATTTATCTATTTCATAGTACACTATTGTTTTATTTTTCTAACTCGCAGTTAGTAAAGCAACAAAAACAACATACATTTATTTTCAGGCAACTTTGGCCCATAGAAATATACCTTACAGACTAACATACATACTGTTACGTACCTACGATTTAATACAATTTGTGTAAGTAAATAAAACCTCGTCATCAGCCTATAATGTTTCCACTGCTGGGACACAGGCCTCCTCTCTATGAGAGGGAGTGGGCTGTAATCACCACGCGAGCGCAGTGCGGGTTGGTAGATGTCGCATGTCGTCGAATTTTTAGTTCTGGGACATGCCGGTTTCCTCACGATGTTTTCCTTCGCAGTTTTTGAGGGCAGCGGTGATGAAATAAATTACACAAAGTAATGCGGCTGCCTGGGTTCGAACCCACGGCTTACTAAAATATAATATATAAACTACTATATATATAATAACTAAATAAAACCTAAGCTTACCGAACCTATAAGAATCCGGTAATGGTATGGAAGTGCGGAGTCTTCTAATACAGGCACTGTTTTGCTTAAAAGGACCAACACGTCTAAATGAACAGATTATGTTAATTGTGACAAAAACTGTTTTGTATTTGCAACTGTTGTATTGGATTCGACGTGAACTCGAACACGTAAATTGGTGAATTTATTAAAGTGTTACACTGGAGCTTATTTGCAATTTTTTACTCTATTCTGGGCTTTTAACTGGAACTTTTCTGATACCTAATGAACAAATAATTTTTGAAATTATTTCACACAAAAATCACGCTCTGCAGTAAATCTCTATGACAGCATCTACTTAGCAAAACTGATAGCATTAACACTGTGCCTTAAATATTTTGTTCAGTTATTAATTACTTTTGAATTTTATCAACTGGAATAATAGGATAATAGATATTTATGATTTATCAACTAATTACAAAATCAACAACGGATTATTACGTCAAAATTGAAATTCATATATATATTTTATGTTCAATCACTGAAATCCATCCAAATTGTTAATGGCACAATTTATTGAAGTTCATGTTTGTGTTTCATTTTCAATCACCGCGTCCGACCCAAATAATTTATTGAAATAAATCATGAGCACAACAAATCATGAGCACAATTTATACAAAACCATTGGTTTGTATAAATAACATGATAAATCATTTCCATGCCTTTGAATATTCATCTCCAGAAATGTTTTTTGTTTCAATCTGTACCTGACTGGCTTGGAATGTTAATGGACGCCCAATTTTCTGTATTGTTTACCAACATCTTTGTTTTCGCGTATTGTTTTAGAATTTTGAAGAGACGTAGGTTTGTGGTTCGGCGTGAATTGTTCCGCTTGTGGAAGATTTTGCGGTCTGAGATTTGAAATGAAATAATGTAAGTGATTTTCAGGAATTTGAGTATCGTTGTTTTGTTGATTCAGATGGCACGAATGATTTTGTTGATTCGCTTTACTAAAGATCTTTTGGAGTTTCAAAAGTTCCCACAAAACAATTAGAAGTACAATACTACGCAGCACTACGACTATCTTGAGATGTTTCGTTTGCCAGGTGTCGTTCAAATCTAGGCCCAGAAACGAGATGGGTAAGTGTCCGGTTAATAACAATAGGCTCATTCAATTATGGTACGTGGGACTTAAACAGAACTTGGAAAATGGGGGTGTACATGTACATTTTATGTAAACTTCTGTCTGACCATTGGGGCATTACAGGGTGATTTCAATAATCTAAGATCTGTTTTAGATTTAGAAAGAAAGAAAAAACGTTTATTGGCGCAATTGCCACACACACATTATTTTAAAAAAAAAAAAAAACAAATATAAAAATAAAAACTTAAAACTAAACAAGGAATACTGTGTGATTCACGGCAGCGCTAAGTAGGCCCAGTTCAGCATAATGCCGGACAATAATTAGTGCTGATGCTGGTTTTCAACTGAACCTAAACTGTACGGAAGACAGTAAATACAGTAATTATATAAATAAGGACAGTAAATACAGTAATTGTGTACAATATGATAATATTATGTAGTGAAATGATGGTGGAAATAAACTATTTTAAAACCGGGATGAGGTTGTTTCAAACACACCATAAGACCATTCAATAAGATATACTTTACTTACACATCTATCTAAAAATAACAAATACCGATAAATAGCTAACAGTATCAACGAAAGGAAACCGATTTTCCTTCAGAAGCCGAGACGCTCGCAATCAAAAAAACTCGGCTAAAGCATCGAAAGTCCCTTATAGATCGTTGCGACTTCCCAAACGACTTTTTACTGGACCCTTTGTCTTTGTCCCTTTGTAGGGTTGTCCCGAATCGGGGGATTATTCTTTTGATTTTTAATGATCAAGATTTTGTCAAGACAGTTTTAATGAAGGAGTTAAATTGTGAGCCAATGGACAAATATGGTTATGTTTGGTGGGGGTTCTTGGATGTCAGATAGGCAATCCCTCCGTGATTAACACATAACGTGATTAACATTAAAAAACTGGTATTCCGCTGCTATACATGCTGCTAGTCAGAAACCTCATCTAGATAGTTGGAAAAGACTCGGCAGATGCTGATGGCTATGTTTAGTGTAATTATTGGAATTAAGAATGTTCGATTAGAACGTCGGGTAATTTGTACTGAAGAAGGAAAATACTTAAGTAAGATAAGTGTATCAGTAGGTATGATTAGATAGTTACTGGTTGAAGCTTATAACTGTTAAAAATAATAATACCTGAGCGACAAATTTGAACAAAGTTAAGAATTTCCTTTCTTTATTTCGAACAGCCCTGGCCACCTCCTTCAGGGATAGCAGTCGCAATGGCGACAATTTATTCGACGCGCTGACGACGTCTAATTCTACTCGATCTCATTAGATGCGACTAAACGCGCAACTGTTCACTTAGGACGACTTTTTGTCGGACAAAAAGTTTGTTGATCTTTGGCATGAAGTTTATTTTAATGGTTGCATATACACGGTGTAAATCACCTCATCACGAAGCCGTGAACCAAGCATTCTGCACATGAAACTAAGTAACTTTACGCAAAAATTATTGCTGGGAAACGACTTTTTTTTGGGGGGTGTAAAATCATGTTTTGTGGTAGAACTCAATGTAACGCACTCAAAACATTGTGCTGATGGACGGATTGAATAGTGAAGGGGTCGTGGAGGTGTTTAAAGTAAAATCTTACATTAAAAACTTGTATTTAAAAAAATACTTGTCAAAAAGTTGGAACTTTGACCCCCTAATATCTCCGTAACTAGAAGGTTCCCAGGTAGGGTGTAGAACAAAAAAATAATCGCAATGACAGGGAGAAGGAGTGCCTTTCGGCTTCGTTAAGAGGTGTTTTACACCATTTATATTGATGGTTTTTTTTTAATAACTCTATGTAGAAAAGTGGTATGTAGCTACACCTGGTGACTCTGAAAGTTCAAAAAAGGCTAGGCAGACTGTGACCTAGGTCAAATAATTAGATGGGAAGTACCAACACTATTTTTTAAACCTATAGGTTTCATATAATTTTATAATTAACATACTTCTTATGTACCTAGGATAGGTTTTTAATCATGTTCTCGAACGCAAAATTCATCCGAGTGTTTATTCTGATATTTTAAGTCAAAATTCTGTATTTACTTTCACTTGTTTTTAAGTAAAATAGGGAAAGCTTTTGTCAAAAATCTTTTTGTTAATTATTTTTAGCAAAGCTTTTGTTTTTTCAAGAAATACTAATGGCCTTTTCATACAAAGACAGATTTACGCCGATTGGGCACAAGAAAAGGGAAAAGCAATTAACACTTACACGACTTTTCCTTTCTTCTCATTCCGTTCGACAACACAAAGAAAGTTAGCTAAGACAAGGAAAGAAAATAACATCTGTATAATTAAGTAAATGACTGTCATAAAATACTACATGCATCGACCTAATTGATGGCAACAAACAGCCTAATTAAAAAAAAAAGAAACGTCAAAACAAACATTGACATTACTTCATCAACTGTTTACGACAATGTTGCCATAAAAAATATACCTATCCAAACGACACATGAACGTCAAAAACTAATTTACTTGGCAACTCTATAAACTTTATACTTGTATGATTCCGTTAGATAAATTCGTAAATTAAATTTTTCGAACACGCAATGTATTTTGGACTTTATTTTTATGATGTTTTGACGTAATCTCGCGTGTTGATGACGTGGGAATTCGGGCGGGCCTTAAAATAATGCTTGCCTGAAAACTCGGGAATGAAAGGTCAATGCGCCTTGCCCTATGTAGGTCAGATAGTAAAGGCTGAGTTTTTTTGGTTTATTTGTGTATAGATAAAAAGTGAATGGAGAGAGTATATTTAAAGCATGTTTATTGGAGATACAAATAAAAATAAAGTATGTTTTCATTGAACACATCCACGTCTAACCAAACCAAGAATGAATGGAATATACTAATATCATAAACAGGAAAAGTTTGTGTGTTTGTAAGATTTGATGTAGGGGTTATCTTCGAAACTGCTGATCTTAATGGAGGCTACATTATCCCCGAGTGTAATTGGCTATTCTTTAAAATGTTCCCGAACAAAAAAACGGCATAGCTTCATAAACATAGATGGCCCAAGACAGCTGTTTTTACCTTTTTCCTACTGAAAAACATTAACACAAATAATACAGTGATGACCTCAATTAAAATCATATTCATATTAAAATTCCTATCCAAAATGGTGACATATCCATTGGGACATTCGTGTCTAACAAGTATAATCCTGTCGAAATAATTAACTTTACCGCTCTATCTAGAAAACAAACAACGCGACACCGCCATTTTGAAAATAAAAACAAGTGAGTAACTAGTTCACGGGGACACTTAAATAAAATATATTAACCGACTGGGAGGAATTTGTATTTAAATTAATAAATGATTGGGCTAATTGTTGAGGCTTGTTTGTTTAATAAGTAGGGCATTGGAACTAGACATTCTTTTGTTATTTCTTTCTTTTATTTTTTGTCTTTTAATTTTGGATGGCAATCAAAATGAGTGGCATGCTGCTTATGGACGTCTAAAATATCTATAGCCATGGCACATAATGTCTCATGTCCTGTAACTACTTAGGGTCCTCGCTCACAGCGACTTTTTGTAGCGATGCAAACGCGATACCGGTGCGCTTCTGTCGCGATGCAAACGCGATTCAGTAACGGCACGAAAATACCTGCGATCGCTACAGTTGCAAGATGGAGTCCGTTGAGACAACATTAGTCACGTTGTCTTTGGTGCTGCTTTTACGTAAGCAGCCGAAGCGTAGGCAGTTCTCTCCCCGATGTCGTCCGATACGGTCGCGCGTTTGCATCGATACAGTCGCGATACTGTAGCGCGTTAGTAGCGCGTTGGCATCGCTTCTGTAGCGCGTTGCAAATGCGACTAACGCGCGGTCGCGCATTTCGTAAACGCGCGCCAGCATCGCTACAAAAAGTCGCTGTGGGCGAGGGGCCTTAGATGAATACGGTTTTTTTCTGTCTTTATTATTGGATCGTTGCAATGTTCCAGGACGACCAAAGTCTGCTTAGGTCGAGATTTATAGATGATTCTGCCTTAGAGAGTAAATGTGGTGTTTTTGCACAAACGTTGGAACACATATTGGCCTGTCTGTCCTGTTGTCTGCAATTACAGGAACATGAACGCTACTGAAGGTGAAGAAGTCGTAACTAAATTCTATGCTGACCCAATTAAGAATGCCGGCGACACTCTTAGAGGATTGTGTTGTGAACGTTGGTAAACACGTTCACAAAATTAGGTAATATTTGATGCAGTAAAAAGTCACAAAATACTCCTTATTTCCCACCCCTATACTGTTACCCGTTTCTAGGTCAGCGCCCAGTTTCAGGATGTTTTTCAGCACAAATGAATTATATCTCCTAGTTTGTGTTGCCATCGCTTCCAGGATTTATTGGCGACAGATTTCTATTTGCTGATTAAATGTGAAAGGAAAAGTTGGAATGTTGGAGATTAGCTGTTTTGGTTTTTGGTTTATTTGCTTTGAAAAGTTTGAGATTTTATTCTGGATTTGCTAGCTTGATTTGAAGTTAAGGTTTATTAAAATCAATTCCATTGCAATGCAGAACTATGAGATTGATTAGATATACTATATATATAATATATTTATCTGAAATTGGTCTGTAGGGCGTCTTGGAAAGAATAATTCCTAGTTATTGTTATAAATGAAAATATTCTCCATCTATGGCTTCTAAATAAAACACAGGCTTCTGGTCTAGTCTAGGAGGCAGAAGTTCGTATTTTAACATTCATCACTATTAAGTAGGATTTATCTAAACATTTACCTTATAACAAACTGGCATGTCCTTTAAACTAAACCAGTTGGAAAGGATGTATATTTATGAAAACATGTCTTATCCTAACAGTGAATGCTACCCGAACCGTGAAGGCCGGGCCTTCGGTAGCGGGGGCGGAATCCAACTTAAATTGTTGCGCAATCCGAGATCTTAGTCCTCAGTAATGTAAGGAATCTGCCTCTGACCGGGATACCATAAGAAATGACGGGATTGGGACAGTAATAACCGTATTTTTAAGTTTTCAGGAATTGTGGCTATTAAGTCGACTTTTGAATTCAGATTTTTGAATTCAGTCAGACTTTGTTTATCTAAAAAAACTAATTATGCAAATAATTTATTTACGACATATGACATTTTAATATTGTATTTACTAACTGGGTTATGGAGGTCAGATAAGCAGGCGCTCCATGTATACTTAAGGTATTCAGCTGCATCTGGTTACACTGGAAGCCGACCCCAATATACTTATAGTTGGGAAGAGGCTAGGCAGATGATGGTGATGAATTAATTTACGACATACTTAGCATTAGGGCCCAAAACAGTTTGAATACAATAACTGAATTCTCCTAAAACTAGAAATAAACCTTTATTTTTAGGAAGGTGACTTACTCAAGTGGTTAATTTTATATAAATTAATCTGAAATTCTTAAATGTCTGTGTTATTAATTCGTTTATCACACAAATGTACTCGAATTTCTCGATACATGTTGGGCGCGTATTACTTTAGAAATAAATTCTTAAATGTGCTAAGCTCTCACTCGATTCAGATTTTGAAAATCCAGTAGGTGAATTGAAATTGTTAGGTACAAACCATTTTTTTTATTGTTTATTTAAAGAAATTATATTACACTGTTGTTTCAGACTTAATTCGCCAATTTTTTTTTATTGATTTTGATCCTTTACAATTTTTTACTTTTTCCCTTGACAAATCTATTTTGTTAAACATTTGTAAGTTCACTTATCCCTTGATATCCTGTATCTATAATTCACATGGTCACCCTACAAAACCCTGAGGCCATTGGGCGGCTCCATCGGCATACGATACTGAAAATAAGTTCAGCTTCCACAGTTTTGTGTCGAAGCATTTAAAGCTGGCTCTCGTCTTTCGGCTCTCGGCACTCGGCTCTCGGCTCTCGGGGTCTCAATGGCAAATGTTTGCAGTTTGTCTGGCGTTAGTTTTGTCTCTATTAAGTTGTCGTCTTTTAAAGTGTTTTAAAAAGAATTTTGCAGCTTTCAGACTGTTCGAGAAAATTATTTAAATACATGTTTATTTGTTGTAAAAATATGAAAGCACCTATTTAAAGTTACTAAATATAAAAGCTAGAACGCTAAAGAATCTTAAAAACTGAGCAATTCTTTTAGAAATATTTTTCCCCCTTGCTTCGTTGAAACTTACAAACAGAACTTGAGCTAAAGAAAAAAATAAGGCTCGAGTTTCTTTTAAAGTTTCGCAAAGCTATACTACGCTTTACTTACTCATATTTTATGGTTATACTTGCTTTCCTAGATTACATCTACATCATTATACTGAGCAATTGATTATAAAGAATCGTATTCTTGTCTAAAAATATGATTAACTTACATGAAAAAATGCTCAAAAGTTAAAATTTTACTAAATGTACATACAAACAACCACCGGACAGTCGTCAGACGTTGACGGGTACCATAGTATTTGTAGTTATAGGTCTCGAGTGACATGCACCTCTGATTTTTCGGATTCATTTGCGTATTGTATAATTATCATTTGCTTCGGTGCAGGAAAACATCGTGAGGAAACCAGCATGCTTGAGAGATATTTCTTGACGGCATGTCAGAGGCCCATGGATGGCATAAAAACTCTGACTCCAGGTAAGGGACCGTCCATTAATCACGTGAGGCTTGAAAGGGGGGGAGGTGGTTTAGCGAAAATTACGAAATATCACAAGGAGGGACGGTGTAGTAAGATATCACGTGTATTAATTTTTTCGTCAAACGCGCGATTCTAAACCGAAAAGCGGCTTGTAGTGTGACCTTGACTCGCCGTTGCCACGCAACGAACGAAGTACCTGTAATATTAAAAAAAATAAGATTCTGTTTAGGTACGAAAATACACGTGATTTTGTGTGGGGGCGGGGGGTTAGTCTTAAACCTCACCACGTATAACCAAAGGGGAGGGGGGGTTAAAAAATGAAAAAATAAACATCACGTGATCAATGGACGGCCCCTAAGGCACTACCACACGATGGATAAGAAAGAAGATTTGGATGGACAAAGGTGTCCATGTCCGGAACTATGTCCACAATTTGTCCTTCTATTCACTCAATGAATCACGGTAAGGCAGGTTCCAAAAGAAACATTTCATACTCATACATAAAATGAAATGCCAAACGAATTCGAAAAATCCAATGAATGGATAAAAATCAATTGGATTCTTCAAGTTAGGCGCACAGCCAAGTTCTTATAGCGATTTGATATGCACATAAATTGACGCAGAAACTTCTAAGATACTCGTAGTGAAATGGAGAGAAAGGGAGGGTGTATTAAGATCTATGGTCCTTTTCTTTCGGTTTCAGGAGTCAAGACATAAATAGGAATTTACGTAATAGTCCCAATTTTGTTAGTTACTGAACGGCGGCAAAGGTTTTTCATTAGATAACTCGATATCTATCTTAAATAAATCTGGTAAAAAATAAGAAAACCGTTTAACATTTTGAAAACGTAATGCTTTTTAAAGGACGAATTTCTTTCATAAAGTACCTATTAAGTACAAGCCTAAGTCAGCGCAACAGTAAACAAATATTTTTATCACAACGAAAATTCGCAACTCATTTTCAGAATACCGAAGCGAAGTAATGTAAAAAATGCTAATTGTTACAAACTCCGAACTTGGTTAAAAATTCAGAGTGAACTTGGCTTGAACTCTACTATGCTCGATAACGTAGACATTTTTATTGTTATGTAGAAAGTTTCGTCGGGTACCGATGACATAATTTCTTTGAAATTGGGTTTCATTGCTGCCTCGTGCACTGTGCCAACGTTTTATTGAAAACAATGTAAATATTCTCAAAGCAAAGTACTCCAGTTTATTTTCTTTCACTTTTACAGATTTTCTGTGTGTTGTTTTATTTTTTTGTTAACGTTTAAGCGTTTCAGTGACCCAGTTTAACAGTTTTGGGGAAAATTATTTTATTGAACTGGGCTTTTCACGAAAATTGAACCGACTGTAACGACTGTCAATCAAGATCGAAGATCAACAATTAACAACCAAGATCAACGGCTTCACATGGTTTCAAAACACATATTGGTGTAAAAGTAAATCGTTTTCTGATTTTGGCTACAAATCATAAAATAAAATCATAGACTACTTTTGTCAGTACTTAGCTACCTAGTTGAATGCGCCAACTCAAACTTATTTACATACATTCCCAAAATGGCAACACCAAACAAAACCATCGAACCTAAAAATATACTCTCCAATCGATTCAAATATCGAAAATATTTTACTTCAAAAGCTTTTCGCGAGTAAGAAAATGGCTTTTTACAGTCCAAACTTTGCCTTTGAGTGCATCGAGTGTCATTCTATCGTCAATATTTCCTGCAATTCCATTCCGGAGCGGTTGGGATTGCGGCGATGCGATGAAAAAAACTTTATCGGTAAACTTGAGTTTGAATTTGAAAAAACGAACATTCGAATAAGTGTTCGGCGCGTTTAGGCGTGGTTTTTAAGGTACGGTTTATAGGGCGTTATTTATGGTGAGAATTTTCTGTTCTATAATTTCTGACCTTGTAGTCTAGGAGTCGGAGAATGGCCGCTTTGCAGAATCATAATAGTATCATAATATTTATGAATTGACAGACGCAGCTAACATTATGAATTGTCACTTTGTGGCCATTATAGGAATTTTAACGCAATTCATATTATGATTCTGCAAAACCGCCATTTTAGACACCCTGCTCTTCTGTACGGCATAGCAATTTTTTTAGATAACTGACTAAAAGTTTCTGTGGGGAGTTAAGAATCATGTTTCCACAGTATTAGATTGCACGTCAATACCTTACCCGTGTATACCTTTGCTTGAAACTTTAATAAAATTGTTACGGATTTATAATTTACAATTTCATCGAACAAAAGTCAAAATGCATCCTTTGATGAAACATGATGGCACAGAATAAATAACCCCAAAATGAATGGCGGGTACAAAATGGCTTCGACATTTCGAAAACAGAAATATATTTTCGAAATTCAGATTCGAATTTCGAGCCGATGGAACGGAAGTGACGGGAAATCTGCGATCGGAACGGGTTGGCTGGCCATTGTCTTCCGGAAACGAATGGCGCGTGAGGGTTGGCAGAATTGGTATGATTGGAAATAGTGCGTGTGACCAATGCAGCGCATTCAATTACTTATTGGCGCAGGTTTGTTATTGAATTAGTGGTGGTTGCTTGGGATGTTAGAGATTGGCATACAAGTAAATTGATGAAGTTTTACATAGGCTTCTATTGACTTTTTTTTTTAGAATAATTCGATTTTAAATAACAAGTATAGGTCCGTTGAATGAAGAGTGTGTAAAGAGCGCAGTATGTAGCGTTCTGTAGTTTATGCCTACGTTCATGGTATAAAGACGCAAATATAAGTATGTATAGGTGAGCAATAGAGTGAGTAAACAAATAAAAAACGAAACAAAAAAAAAAACACACATTATTAGGTAATGAAACGAAGTATCAGTTGTTTAAAAGACCAGAGCTAAAGCTAAAAAAAAGTCCAAAAACGCAAGAGAAATGAAACCACATTTAAAGCCGACTAACGACCGCCACTATTTTTCACCCACACTTAGACGTAATTAGGAGCGTCGCAATGCGCAAGTTTATGCTATAAAATACTTTCTCCCATCGAGGTAATGGATCGAGCTGATTCTTTTCGGCCAGTCATCATGGAGGTGAGCATGTCTTTTTGTTATGTTGGTAGTAGATTAAAGGTGCGTTTATGAAGTTGGTTGAGTGTATGTGTGTGTCTATGGGTGTGTGTGTGTGTGTGTGTGTGTGTGAGCTTGGGTGATGAATAGGGTGTTGAAGTTAATAATCTTAATCTATGTTATGTATAAAAGGTGTTAATGGATCCTTTACGAAGCCGTCAACCAAACATTCTGTATATCAAATTATGTAAGTCCACGCAAAAGTTTTTAGTAGTAAAAATTTTTTTTTGGTGAAAAATCACGTTTTACGGTAGGATTCAATGTAAGGCACTCAAAACATTGTGCAAGTGATATTTAACCTTTTGAACGCCATTGTCACATATACGTGACATGCAAGCGCCTGCCCTGTGCGCCAATGACACAAATATGCGACAAAAAATGTGGTGCACTTCAGCACGAAATATGCAATTTAAATCATTACTTTTGTGTGTGTTTATTTATATATCTTTTAAATGTGATCTATATATCTTAAATATTAAATGTCTTATCAAGAAAAAAGTTAGTATTTGAGGTGAATTTGTGGGTTGGCGTGGAGGGCACGCGCGTACCTTTATGCTCTAGCGTTTAAAAGGTTAAACTAAAGTCAGAACATTAAAAACTTGGATTAAAAAAAAAAAACTTTGTGATAAAGTTGAAACTTTGAGCCCCAATATGATCGCAATGACAGTAGAACAAGTGCCTTTCGGATTCGTTAATGGTATTTTTACATTCATTATTAAACATGAATATTGTTACCCATAATTATGTGGAATTGGTGATCTCCAACGTCGTTCAACCAATCACTTTATAAGTTAGCACACAAATAAAGTTTGTGTATTTTGACCTGCAGATTTAGACGCGTGTGTGCGGTGTTTGAAACACGTTAAATAAAATATGGTATTACATGTAAACTTAGGTATACTTATAAGTTAGTTTTCCATTGGATTAAGAAGACTAGTAGAATGAAGTGTAGAGAGAAAAAGTACCAATCTAAAAAATAAGTTTTTTTTTCTTATCAGATTTCCAAAATAAGTCCCCCTCAACCTTCAAATAACAAAATGCCTACAAAAACCTCGCCACCATGCCCCACCATATATTTAGTATGAAGCGAGCCGAGACAATCGGGCCATTATCTGCAGGCAGAGGGTTAATGGGCCAAACTGGACTTGTTCACAAAGATAGGAAGCGGGGCTTGTGGGGTGCAGTGTCTTCGCCAAGTAACGGCACGGTTAAGTGCGGGGGTACTTTAGACCTGTTTAGTTTTTGTCGGTGAGGGATGAATAGGGATGGTGACTTATTTTTTTTATTTGTCTATCGGGTAGATTATTAAAAAGGATTTGACACGTATTTTTTCTTTTTTCACGTAATCATAAAACTACGGAGATATTTTGAGTTGAAATGGCGCATGACGTCACGGCTCAGTACATTTTGTACCTAGTTGTGACGTAGTGAGTTTAATGCGTTTTAACTAAGTATTTTTTTGTTAACTTGATCAAACCAAAAATACGTATCTAATATTTTTGTATTACCTGATTGACGGACAAAATAGAATTTCGTTTTCTTTACCCAGTCATCATCCCTATTGTCTTGTGATGTGGAGTAGTCATTTGAGCGTTATGAGGGAATAAGTCTTGGCGGCAATCAAGCTAAGCTACCCCTTAGTACTACATAACTATTAACTCGCGAAAATAAAACGCATTGGTCGCCATTTCTTCGTGAAGGTTGCGTATGTATACAAGGGCATATAGACTCATGAAGTGTAATTGCAGGTAATGTACATACAAAAATTTCCAATATAACATGGCCTGGCTTTGGATCGATTCCAAAACAACGGCATATCCCCCTACACTGGTTTTGTATATAGGGCTTTTATTGTACTAAAAGTGAAGCCAGTTCTGTTTATGTTTTAATAACAAATATCCCTCCCGCTTAAGATTTACCACAGACGCCGTTATCACGAAGTAATAATTCAACGATGACAATAAAATGTTGGCTTTTATACCACATAAAAAAAATCGTCCAATAAAGACATCGGGGGTGTTCGGAGGACGTCGGGGGTGTTCGGGGGACATCGGCGTCAACCACGTGGAATTCTGATAACTAAACGATGGTTTAGGGATGGAGGCATTGAAATTGTGTAGAAAGTTGTGCTCAGGCATGTTTTAAATTCACCATATCTTAAATCTTGATTGAAGTTCTGTCACTATTATTTTTGATGCAAGCAATATATTTACTTTTAATGCAAGCAATATATTTACTTACGACATTTCATACAGACTTTCAAGTCCTTATTTCCCGGAATGACTGACACGATTCTAATGAAACTTCATGCTAATGTGAAGCAGGATACTTAGGTCTAAAAAGTAACTAAAAACATTTTCGATAAATAGTGTAACAGCTAAATTAGAACGATTATAAATCTATATATATAAAAGAAAGTCGTGTTAGTTACTTCACTTATAACTCAAGAACGGCTGAACCGATTTAGCTGAAAATTGGCAGGGAGGTAGTTTAGAGCCAGGAGAAGGACATAGGATACGGTAGGGTAGGGTAGGGTAGGTAGGTAGGATAGGGTAGGTAGGTAGGGTAGGGTAGGTAGGTAGGGTAGGGTAGGTAGGTAGGGTAGGGTAGGTAGGTAGGGTAGGGTAGGTTAGGTAGGGTAGGGTAGGTAGGTAGGGTAGGGTAGGTAGGTAGGGTAGGTAGGTAGGTAGGGTAGGTAGGTAGGGTAGGGTAGGTAGGTAGGTAGGGTAGGGTAGGTAGGTAGGGTAGGGTAGGTAGGTAGGGTAGGTAGGTAGGGTAGGGTAGGGTAGGTAGGTAGGGTAGGGTAGGTAGGTAGGGTAGGGTAGGTAGGTAGGGTAGGTAGGTAGTAAGGGTAGGGTAGGGTAGGGTAGAGTAGGTAGGTAGGGTAGGGTAGAGTAGGTAGGTAGGTAGCGTCGGGTAGGGTAGGTAGGATAGGGTAGGTAGGTCGGATAGGGTAGGTGGGTAGTAAAAAGTGCATTGCAACGCATGCTGGGTACAGCTAGTTATCTATAGAAACAGAAATTCCCAATTGTCTTTTTTTTAAAGATTTTTCGAAAATGATTTTTGTAACTTTTAGACCTATGTATCCCGCTTATGCGTATTAAGTTTCATTACAATCGGTTCAGTAATTTCGACTTGAAAGTTTGTATGAAATGCTGAAAGGCGTAAAAGCTCCTAACGAATTATTACTACACTAGCTAATACCCGTAGCTTCGCCCGCGTGTAGTATCCTATGTGCTATTCCAGATCATTATCAATCCCTGTGCCAAATTGTATCCGGATCCATTCAGTAGTTTTTTCCTAGGATAGGATAGTAGGATAAGTACTTGAAGAAAAATCATCTGCCCAGCCTTTTCCCAAACTATCTTGAGGTCAGCTTCCAGTCTATCCGGATGCAGCTGAGTACCAGTATTTTACATGAACTGACTGCCTATCTGACCTCCACAACCCTGTAATACGATACCCCTTGCTAATACTGGATGTCAGACTTTTGGCTTCTGACTACTCGTAACCACTGTCAAAGATCTACAAATGACAGTCGGGATCAACAGCTTAACGTGCTTTCTGAGGCACGGAAGAAACTCGGTATGTAATTATGGTCACCCATCCACGGATCAAACTCGGCAAGCACGGCTTAACCTTAAAGATAGACGCGTGCGGCTGTTTTTATTTAGCCACGAGCTGCTCAAGTACTTGAAGAAACACGGTTATAAAAATACAACAGCCTTAATTTAGACAATACGTCTGTGATAAAACGTGCAAAGTAAGTTTTTCCTTTACATCTGTGTTAAGAGCAATAATGTTTTTAACCCAACTTCAAACATGCGACAGCCCTAATCCACCGTCATCAATGGCAAACCTACAGTGTGGTGGATATTGCCGTCTATACAGCCATAATCGTAAAACGTAGCAATGGTAAACACGCAATGTATTGGAAACAAGAGATTAGTACCGCTGCAGGGACTCACCAATAGTTGTGGAGCTGCAGTTATATGATCGTGGAACATACCTGAAACAAAAGAATATCATACGAATGTAGAAATCGATTTTATCCCTTTTATTAACCTCTTTAAAGGATAGTATGTCAAAAATCCTTCTTAAAGGCTCATCTTCGCTGTAAAAGGAACTCGAAATCAGCTGTGTGTTGCCTGTTAATGGATACAAATACCCTAACAGAACACCTATATTTCGCCAGTTATGTTTAAGTACCTTGTAAATGCACGGTTGCCGCAGTGGATGAGCAATCGACTGCTGCGCTGCGTGTCGCGGGTTCGATCATCGCACGGAACAAATATTTGTATGGCCTACAGATAGTTCTTCCGGGTCTGTCTGTTTGTGTATGTAAATACACCCCCGATACAGGAGAAATTCCTAGTGTAAGGCAATGTTAAAAAAAATGGGATCGAGCCTATTTCCACCAACAAGGCACGAATCCAGACTCCGTGGTTGCTACTGAGAAAGTCTTGATGGAAAATCCTAATAACACTTTGGCCGACCCAAGAATCGAATTCAGGACGTCATGCTTAGCAGTCGCGCTTGCGACCACACAACCAACGAGGCAAATTTTTAAATAAAACAGATTACTGAATTCGCTACAAGCTACTTTCACTGAGTACCTTGTAGCATGTTAGGGTTATCTTCTCGTTTCATATGCTAATGATTCTCGTTCCGAATCAATAATAAAATGGGTAGGTATGTTTTTTTTTTTTTACGGAAATCGGTAAGTTTGAACCACCCTTGTTTTAAACGCAGCCCGTCTGATCTTCGCCATATAACCGCGCTTTCACACGTTCAAAAATCTCAAACGTTTATTCGATAATTTCTTATTCCCTAAACCACGTTAAGGGGGTTATTCTGAAATAGTCACAAACTTAAACAACCAAAAAAATCTGCGTTTATTAATAATTCACTCGGTAACGTGATTTTGCTTGATTATTTATCTCTTTTGTGACAACCTCCTGAATTTTGACGAGGATGCAAAACTACACCTTTTATATTAAAAAACCTTTTTATTTAAATTTTCATTATATTGGAAAAACACTTGGTGAGTCAAAATGGTAATGGCGACGGATCTCCTCGAAAAAGTATGCTTAAAACCAGCAAACTTCAAAAGCTCGAAAGCTAAGCAATGATAAGTATCAACAAAGTAAATACATCCAATAAAAAAGTATACTCATAATCCATTGTAAATCTTATAATGATACCTATAACATTGCCAGGAGCAATACGAAAAATATTAAAAATTCTCAAGCAAAGGAAAACAAGAAAGTGCCAGAGGGCAGAATGTAACAATATCACAGTTATCTAATACCCATAATATTGTAACATGTCAAACTTCTCAGATATGGCTCTTTATGGCGTTTTGATTCCCATGCTGGTGTTTTTCGCAAAGTCGTCAGTTTTTTCGCTATATTGTAAGCTGTGTTTCGGGGCCGCAGGCGGAGGGTTACAATGTGTCGTTATGAAGATTATTTTATTTTTGTTTTGAAGTGTTTTTGTTATGTAATAATAATTTATTTTAAAAAAGTATTAAGTACAAAAAGTGTACATTTAGACGCAGTATTATTATTCCTCATACAGTGGTATAATTAACACTTATAAGTAAACTATAACTAAAATATATTCAAAAGTTGCAAGTAATGATAGTTCAATTTAGATGTTTGGTAGCAACCTGCCCGATCTAGGTTTATTTAAACCTGTGTTTTAAGCCATCACTTTACATAGCATAGTGAATGTTTGATGTTTTTTTTTTGTAATTATAAAAAAGTAATGTATTGTGTTTTTAAGAATTTTCCTCTGATTTTTGCGGATTCATGTTCGTATAAATTATCACATGCTTCGGTGAAGGAAAATATTGTGAAGAAACCAGCATGCCTGAGAGATATTTCTCGACGGCATGTAAAACCAAATCAGAGGCCCATGGGCGGTATAAAACCCTCAGACCAGGCTAGGTACTAGGCTACACCATAAAGTAAAAGAAATAAATGGAAACAAGATAAAAACAAATAAGTCAATAACGGACTGAACGCAGAATAGAAGCCTGTAGTTCCGTTTTTCTACTGTTACCTATGATTAATTTATGCCCCTCATTCTCTTAATTCTCTCCCTGACACGTAACATTATCCAAACCTGAAAAAATTGTTACCAAATCTTCACACATGAAAGCACTCACAAAACACATCATTAGGCAAAACATCGAAGAAAATTATTATCATACAACAAAACATTTCCAAGACTATAATAAGAAAAGAAAAATCCAAATAACTGCGAAAGAAAATGTACAAGATATTCATGTTTAAGATGTATCCGAACTACGCTGAAAAAATCATTTAAGATCAAAGGACCCTCGTTTGGAAGTGAACTCTATGACTTATGCGACAGAGTTGAAAATTTAACTTGTGTCAGTTTCTTTTTTGCACTGAATGAAATTCTGCAAAGCGTTATAAAAGACAATGGCTTCAAGAATGAAAGAAATAAGTTGAGTAAAATATTTTGTATCTACTGTGTGATGGGCTCGGTCTTATTAAAATTTTCTTTGTCTATCTTTTGTGTTTATTCTTGTAATGGAAAAGTAACCAAAGAACCGAACGAGTATTGGAAGTTGATTTTAAGTACATATCCACATAAACGAATGGTTGCTTTCGTCAGTGCAATCGCTTAATTGTAATAAAAAAGTAAAGGAGAACTTTATTTTGGAGCTAATTGATCTATGATTGGACAATAGTACACTTAGGTTTTTTTATTAGCGATGAGTTTGCTCTTGACTCTAGTCTAGGTCAGAGATGACAGAGACAAAGTCGACAATGGTACGAGCTTCCCCAGAAGAAGCCTGTTCGCTCTAATTTTGTTTGTATTTTATAAATATAAAAAAGAGAAGTTAGAGTAAGGAAGTGGAAGTAAATCAAAATACAGGCCTACATAAATTATGATATATCGATTGTACACTGTAAGGCCAATTACACCGACCTATGCAATACTCGAAGCTATCAATTACCGTAACAAGTATTATAACGAAAGAAAATCTTTTATGAGACGAACGTTATACAGTCAATTGCCAGTAATGAGCCTATTTGAGGGATTATTGTAAAATTACGTCGAAATGTATTCTTCAGAGAATATAATATAATAAAGAATATTTTGTTCTTCTTTTGTATAAGAACTCACTGATTGACAAGCCAATGTAACTGATGTGAATTCCCATCCACAAACATGATAAACGGCTTACGGAATATTTTATTCTATATTAAACTCTTAGAGGGGACGATTAAAATAAACCTTCGATATTTTTTATAAAAAAAATCTTATGCAAATTTTATACGTGATTCAGCACTTTTGGCTTTGTGTTCTCTGTTAGCGAATAACTGAATTAATTCAAGACTTACTAGACAAGATAAACAAGATGTTTTTAAATGATATATGTGGAATAATTAAACTTAAATGGGATTAGTCCTGAAACATATATTAAAAAGTATTTAAGTTGACGTTTTATTTTAACTTTAACGTTTACACCCGCATCTGCCTGGAAGTGACATTTGTCTACCCAAGCGTGAACCTGAATGAAAAAGCCAGCTTTACAGATAAATTCACGAACATCTATTTTTAAAAGACACCGTCGTACGGAACACACATGGCTATGTAGCAAGCCAACACAAACCTTATGATACAGGAGCTAAGGTTTAAAGTTGAACGTAATGGCCCTGTTCACTTTACAGGCAAAAGATTTAATTTGTCCAACTAGATTAAAGCATTGTTTCCGACCAACACATGTATTTCTGAATGAGGGTAAAAACCCAATTTGAGTCGCCTCGCTTCACTAGAAAGTGCTTAATTTATATATTTTTTAATTCTATTTCCTTGTGAATGGGGTTAATTTTATGCTCGCCAGTGTATTCGTCTGGAATTAAATCGGGAATCGTACACAATGTGAACTGGAGTGCATGATGATTCGCTGTATTCTCGTGTGTTAAATTAAATTCTTTCCGTTTCGGTTTTTTCGCGCGTGATTTCAGTTCATTTGGGATAGTTCGGATTTTTGATAGTTTCCAATATATGGCTGAATGAAATCATTCAAATGGGTATTCTTTTTTGTGAACGTTGATACAATGGTAAATAGTGCACTTTTAGCAGTACTTTTTTTTGCTTTGTGTTCTGTATTATGGATTCGAGGATAACCTCCTATTCGAACCCCGTGATTTTTATGAACACGTTATTTTCAATTATTTAGTTTCAATCTTTAGAAGAACGAACTATGTTTCATAATGTTTTTTGTTAATCTTACCTTTATACGGTATAATCTTTAAAATTATTGTTTAACACGAGCTAGATTTTACAGGTACCTACGTTTTTACCCGACCCCAGCGAAGGCAGGTACTGTTTTTTCCCATCTTCTACAGTCTTACCCCAAGGCAACTGACCCCAACACCACCCCAACATCAAAGTCATCACCACCACTACACACCCACCCGAAAAACATCGGAAATCGTAATCCACCGACCGTTTTAATGACCACAGACCGTAAGTAGTCCCTCTTAAGTCCAAGATGCTCCTAATGCCTCCCGCAGATCATCCACGACATTAAATGTACGCAATTCTGGGGCAATAGACATGGAAAGGGCGGGGAGTACTTTCGATCGAGTGTTTTGGAGATATCGCCTTGGGTATTGTGATGTTGAGAACTGGATTGGTCGTAAAAGAATTGGGTATTTTTTTTTTTGGGAATTTGTGTGGCGATAGTTATTAGTTTTTGTAAAGTTTCCTTTGTAACTATTTCTAGTTAAGCTTGTATACAGGGTGCCCCGAGAATTGACGTTGAAAGAGCTACGGTTTTTTTTTCTTGTTTAGAAACATGGTATTGTTATGCAAAGGCTTTGCAGAGAAGTACTAAAAATTTTCTTTTGTAAGATGTATTTGGGGCTTCTGAACTCTGGCGGCTTGGCCTCTGTTCTTGAACTCTGTGCGAAAGCTTTATTTAGTTAGATTGTACAGTTCAGTTAACTTTTCTATGCAGGTGAGAAAACACGGAACTAAAATAATCCATATTTTAACGTACCGGGTACTTACTGTTGTTAGTAGTGAATAAAAACTATGCTCAATTTAAAGACAAGATACATCAAAACATTTTGTTTATCACGGAAGTAAGTAATATGTCCTCTTTAGTTACAAGGCCTCCGTTTTCCGCAGCGTTTTAGGAAATTGGACGCAAGCCAAAACATCATACGAAGATTGATAGCGTTAAAGCTTCCATAATTAATATTTACCCAAGGTCGTATAGTATGTAAGGAGGATGTATTATACATAATGCAGAAGCTAATATTGTTACACTAGAAGACAACGCTAAGACACCGAGCAAAGATGCGGTCACGGCACACCCAACTTCAGAGCAAACAACCATTATAACTAGACCCATCTCCGCCGAACAATCTCCACAAAGCTTTAACTAAATTAACTAAGCAAGGGAGGGAAGGAAGGTGAACTAACACTGGCTTTATCGAAGACATGACCACTTGAAGGAACCTTATTTGAAACTCAAGCAGTAGCCATTTAATCAAGACCCTTCGTTTGATGCAAATTAAAGGCTAGAAAATATCTTGGCGAAATGGTTGGCGAATTTTATCTAACCAGTTTAACTGGACCTGTAAGTTGGAACAATACAAAAGGTTTCAAAGGTGTTTGGTACTGGTTGTGGCGTAATGGATTACCGTCAATAAATAAGTAGCATTAACATTATGTCTGAGTGATGGTGGAGCTTCATTTGAGCCGATTTTGGTTAGAATCGAAGTGGAGTGGATTAATTAGTCATGTTGCGTAATGTTGCTTGCCTATATTAATTTAGCGTGGATTTCATAATGGATGCTACAATGGCTTTTAATTTTGGATGAAGTATTTGCATGTATTGTGTGGAGAGAGGGTGGTTATAGATTACAGGTGCAATTAGATCTGGTGTTAAATTAGAAAGATTTTTTTACATTATTAGTTGGTACGTACGTACAGCTTACTAATAGTGGTTGTTAAACATCTTTGTTTATGATAACATCATCACATAAGGTATGTTTTTCCGTCTCATGACGACAGGCCGTGTCACGGCGCGTACGTGTTCCACGCGCGCTCAAGGAGATGTCAGCAAGCCGGAAGGGGTCCAAGACGTCCGATGCCTGCCAGGGCTGCGGGACTGTTCGAAAGAGATACCGTGGCTCTGGAACACAAAGGGCGAAGAAGGAACATGGATGGGTTTTAGTCAGTACAAGTCTGACACTCCCTCCCGCTCCGCCCAAAGCGGGAGAAGTCATTTGATGATTTGCCATCCGTAAAAAAGGGACACCCGGATGGAACGAAGTTCCTTTCACGTACATAATATCAATACATTTTAGATTTAAGATAGTGTGCGAAAAATAAAATATTTAATTTAAGGAAGATTAATCCTTAATTCGAAGCAATACGTCTTACTTAACTGCACAACCGAATTTGTACTTTGTAGTTCGGTCACTCAAAATAATAATCATATCTATCCTTACTCACATACACACCCCAATTGTACGTAATTTAAGGAAATTTCAACTTTATTTTAAAGAAATAAAGCTTACAATAGCTTACTATAGCAAAAAGTGTCGTGACAACTTTTCGTAAGAATTTTTTCCGTCTAGCCCCCTTTCACAACGCGCGATAAGGAACTTCGTTCCAAAAGTATGGGTTTGACCCACTTAATAGCGGGCGAGCCTTTTGCCATCAACCGCAAACAGACAAATCCACAAAACTGAAATTCAAATTGAGAAGCCTTACCTTGTTCATATAATATTAAAACATAAACCGGCCTCAACTCAAACCAATACTAACAACAATATTAATAGAATCAAACATAAAATAATTACGTTTAACAATAGAGCAGCGACTCTACATGCGCCTCTTGTAGCAGAGTGAAATTAAGCTTTACATAGAGCCCGCTCTCCATGATAATTACGAAATAACTACTGCATGTGAGTTTGTAATTGAAACCGACGCGACGCCAGCTCTATGTCTAGTGAACAAGACAGGAGTAGAGCTGGTAGAGTTGATTTCATTTTACAAAAATACAGGGTGTAAATCACCTCATCACGAAGCCGTCAACCAAGCATTCTGTACATGAAACTAAGTAAATTTACGCTAAAATTATTGCTGGGAAACGACTTTTTTTTGGGGGGTGTAAAATCATGTTTTGTGGTAGAACTCAATGTAACGCACTCAAAACATTGTGCTGATGGACGGATTGAATAGTAAGGGGGTCGTGGAGGTGTTTAAAGTAAAAATCTTACATTAAAAACTTGTATTTAAAAAAATACTTGTCAAAAAGTTGGAACTTTGACCCCTAATATCTCCGTAACTAGAAGGTTCCCAGGTATGGTGTAGAACAAAAAAAATATTGCAATGACAGGGAGAACCAGTGCCTGTCGGCTTCGTTAAGAGGTGTTTTACACCCTTTATAGTAATAATATACATGTTCTCAATGTGTATTGAAGTAGGATGATTGGTAGGAATTCTGAGCCTACTTTATGTTATGTCCAAACTAGATTCTATCCAGCCAATCGGTGCTATCAGTTAAAAACAACTAAAGCCCAAGCCTAGACAAAACATCATCTTCCAAGCTTTTTTTCAACTACGTTGGGCCCAGCATCCAGTCTAATAAAATGCAGCAGAAAAATCAACCAAAATCAAAACATTTTGTAAAGAACTTTTTTTTTCTTTTAAAACTTTTGTTCACACTAGGAATTTCTCCAGTATCGTGGGTGCGTTTACAAACATGTAAACTCACATACACAAACAGCCACATGATATTATATTAATTTATTTATTAATGTACACACAAAATACTTAACAGGACAATACATTAAGATAGAAGAGTATGAAGGTACTGCTTATTTCATTTCACGTATGTTTTGGGTAATCTTCCAAACTCACACTAGATTTCAAAACATCACATCCGAGTACCCAGCCAGTACAACGTAACAAATCTCCACGAGCACCAGAAGGCCAGACACACTCGACGCTTGACGGCACTTTGAACTGCACGAGTTAATTAGCACCTTAAGTGGCAATCCGCTTTTTGCTATCCCGAGCTAGTTACACCAAGTGCCAAGTGGGTTAGGTGTTTATCTGTGTGTGAGTCTGGATGTGTTGGAGATGGTTTGAGTATTGGGACATTTTGAATCTACACCTAAAATTATACAGCTGAGGAGTTTGTTTGTTTAGTTAAACGCGCTAGTCTCGGAAACTACTGCTTCGAATTGAAAAATTCTTATTCTTAGTTTGTGTTGAATAGCCCATTCATCAAGGAAGGCTATATAACATCACGGTACAACCTATAGGAGCGGAGTATCAATGAATAATGTTGCAAAAACGGGTAAATTTTGATGCAGACGAAATTGCGCGAGTCTGCTAGTGTAATAATAATGAGAATAGGTGATGAAGAAGTAAAGGGTTCGATTACCAGATAGGATAAAGTGTTAAGTGGGTTTATCCATCTCAGTAGCTGCCCAGACTGCCCGGTTGAAGGCAATGCAAGCTCGCTCCCTGGCTCTTGTGATTTAAAAGTAAGTGACGAAATGTGGCCTTAAGGTGTGCCTTTAAAATACAGACGGAGGGGGAAATACAGGCGTTATTAATGAAAGAGAATGAATAGAATCTGTACATAAAGATGATGATGATGATGATGAAATAGTCAATGGGATTATAATTTTAAAGCAGTATCATTATTTTTGATTCTACAAGCACACACATAGCAGGTAAGTAAAGACCCGACAGGTCTGACAACCAGGCTAAAACCGTCTTACCAAGGAGTACCGTGTTACCCAGGACTAACTGAGTTGTGGAGGTCAGATAGGCAGACCCTCCATGTAAATTTCTCGTATTCAGCTGCATCCAGTAAAACTGGAAGCCGACTCCAATAAAATTAGAAAAAAGCTGATGATTTTTGATTCTGCAGGAATAGAGAAGTAGTGAAGGAACAAATGGAATAAGAAACATGAAATACATTTAAAACGAAAACATAATATTATTTACGAAACACTTCGCGACAATTCTTCCGAGTAAACAAATCCAATAAAACACGCACTTCCAACAGATCCAACGTGCCTAACAAAACAATAAAGAATCCCACTCTAGTAACATTACCACAAAAAGGAAAATCAAATAAAAGCGAACCTTGAAACCTCAGCGTCGTGTAAATCAGTTCGGTGGTCGAATTAATTCATTTCCTGGAAAGGGGGGGAAGCACGCGCGATGTACGTGATGGCCAACCAAACAGATGGCAATGGATGCTATGAATGTAAGAGAGTTTTTGTAGCAGACTTGCGATACTTTTTTGTTTTGGAATGTGACGTAACGTATACAATGGATGCAGTGGGACCACATCAGGCCATCCCATGCATGTAGAGTGCACTGATGTGTCCCGTGTCCGTGGATTTTGCAGTTAAAATGTGCAGCTGAGATACTTTGTGGTTTTGTTGAGATCTGATTTGGTAATGTTTTTATAATTGAGTGTGGTTTTTGAGTAAGCGTTTGAGTGACATGATCACTTCATTCAGTCAGCTATCAGCTTGTCTCTTGTTATTATGCTACTTCACACGCTGTTTCTAATAAATTGTCGGAATTTGTCATGAACTTCAACGTTGAAGGCAATTACGAGTATAACCTTATTTCACCTAGGTTGCCCAGAACTAACCGTTACGTGATCCCTCAAGGCAACTACTAGGTCCCATTCATTTCCATCCATCAGTTGGTAGAAAAGCCTGATTTACGAGCCAACCAACTTTATATTACGTCTTAAACGACGCCAATAAAAAGTTGCGCTATAAACGACAAAGCTGGAGCACTTATAGCGTATACTTTTTTATTGCCCGACCGGTATACATAGTAAAACAATTCGCTAAGAAAATGGGGGACCGGAAAATTTTCTACGGTTCGTAATTTTCTTTGAATATTTAATTCGAATGATGATGGTATGGTTTTATTTTTATTATGTTACTTTGTAGATAGTTGTTTGGAAACCAAATTCTTGTGTATTTAAATAATAACAAAAATCTACTACGTCTTAAATAGTCCATAAATTCGTCATGCTTTGCATATTCCTCAAAGCATATTCCAATATTTCTCCAAATAACTCCATTCAATCCTAGTTCTAATGGCGAAGTAATAATATTCACATAGTTTAATTGCTATGTTAATAATTCACGCTAGAGAGTAGATTCATTTCAATGTAGAATCAATATTTTCATTAATGGTTTATGTAACCGATGAGAACATAATTTATAATTGGAAAATTATATTGGTAGTATGTACTTTTTTACTCGGGCGACTATATGATACATACGGCTTTAGACATAAACTGTCACAAGCAGGTGAGAATGTTGGAGATGATGTTCTACAATGTGAAGAATTTCTTGAACTGCATGTGTCATCAAAGGTAGATACTATAAAAGTTTCAACAGCGAAGCAAAAATGTTCTAGATGACTATGTAATAGTACATTATGATATAAGTGCGGTAAGTTGAAAATTACAGCCGAGGCGATATTGCTAGCCCGAGCCGTAGGCAAGGGCTACAAGAAAGCAGAGGCTGTAATTATCAAAGCGCACGTATGTCATACGACGTTTAATAACACATTTGCGAGGAAATAAATAAAATTCGGATGACATTTTCAAACAAAAACAATACAGCGTAAAGAGAAAGCGCGCGGAACAATTTTTACGCTTTTTTTTAAGGCAAAGGCACAAAAACAGCCAGTATTACTAATAAAGTAAATTAATATTTTTGTGTTTTGTTACAGATAAATGGTTGTAATTTATGGTCAAAATTGATTAAATTAAAGAATTAAACGTTTATTTATTATATTTCATCTCCCAAGTTAATTTTATTTATAAAATGTTGATCACTTTTCTGACATAAAAACTCTTTGCTAAGATTTAAAAAAGTACCGTTCGTTTTAGACGGAGCATTATGATAAGCCGTGCGTTTTACTTTACATTACCGCACTAGTGCGTAATGAGATACATTACGATACTGAACTTGGTGCAATAAGAGACCCTTTACGAGCAAATGTGTTATAAAATTACATTACTCTTTTTTCCCCCAAGTGATAAGCAGACGTATAACCATAGTATAACCACATTTCGACAGTTATGTTAAAGTAGCAAATAATACAGGGAGCCAGCCTATTGTCATCAACTGTGTAAAGTCTGCCACTGAGAAGTTCTAGATAGAAAATATATTCGAGGAAAAGGACATGGATATAATTTAGAAATTGATTCGAGATAAGGAAGCAATCCCGACTGCGTTCAACGACGCTGATAGGAAATTGCGCCGTCTGCCTCAAGACTGGTGACGTCAGAGAAAAGAATTTGTATCTAGACAATTTATTGATAAATATTTCTGTGCCAACTGATGGAATGAATACTGTCTATATTGAAGTTACGAAAACAGAACAAGTAGTCAAGATTGTATTGCTACTATTGAGTATTGCTACATTTCAATTTAACTACTATACCATACTAAACTATTGGCCTATGGACCAAACCTTTATTCTTATTTTTTATTGCACGCAATTTAAAAAAAAAAATATATATACATACAATTTGCAATATAAAAACTTATGTACTGGGGCGAGCTTAACCCAGAATTGGGTTTTCTTACAGCATACCGTTTTTCGATTGCGAGATTTGCAAAAGAGGATCCTCCTCCTCGAGGAGGTCCTTTGATCGAATGGCCAAGGTAACGCCCAAAAATCAAGGCCGTCTCTGAGCTCGTTGGGTGGACGATATGGCAAAAGTTACTGGAATACCTGGTTAAGGCACAGAGAAAAGGGAAGGGCTATACCCAGCAGTAGGTGATTCTGGGCTGATCTGATAGTGATGATGGTACTATTGCAATCAAGATAAGACTCGGTATACTAACAGCCCTATACTAACTATACTATTTCCACAATGCTTATGCAAATGTGACGGCATGGTTGGCGCAGTGGCTGAGCGATTGGCTGCTGCGCTGCGTGTCGCGGGTTCGATCCCCGCACGGAACAAATATTTGTATGAAAGGTAGTTGTTCTGGGTCTGGCTGTTTGTGTATGTGAATTTAAATGTTTGTAAACGCACCCACGATCCAGGAGAAATTTCTAGTGTAAGGCAATGTAAAAAAAAAACAAAAAAGTGGGATAGAGCCTAAAAATCCTAGGATACTTTTGCTTTTGGATTCATGAAAACTGTACTTTATTTTGTACCAGTGAGTTTTTAATCAATAAGAAAAACGCTGACCGCATAATACAAGTTCATTGTTTTGCATACTCTTCAAATTCAAGGAGATAACTGGCTTATGATTCTCGACTCGAATCATCACTACATAGTATAAAAAACAAAGTCGATTTCTCTGTCCCTATGTCCCTATGTATGCTTAAATCTTTAAAACTACGCAACGGATTTTGATGCAGTTTTTTTTAATAGATAGAGTGCTTGAAGAGGAAGGTTTATATGTATATTAACATCCATTGAATAGAGGAGAAATACTGTTATTTTTGAGGTTTCTAATGTGATGTCGTAAATAAATAAAAAAAATCCGCTTACATTGCAAAATCAGGCTGAACCCTACGGGATTTATCAAAATAATATACCAAGTATTGTACACATTGAAAAGGTCTACAGAAAACTCCGCGATGGTATATGTCTATCTCTTATGGATATCCCACAATAACATTTTTTTCTCATTTACTTTTTACGACAAATAATGGCTAATTATCAGCATTGCACCCGTGCGAAGCCGGGGCGGGTCGCTAGTCTATAATAAAATGGTTAGGCATTTTTATTTATTTACATCGGGGAAATCGGTAAGTGTGAACCACTCGTATTTTAAACGCAGCCCGTCTAATCCTCGCCCTATAACAACGCTTTCACGAAATACAAACAATCTCAAACGTTTATTCGATAATTTCTTATTCCCCAAACCACGTTAAGTCGGTTTTCTGAAATACTGTCAAACTTAAACAACAAAAAAAGCAGCGTTTATTAATAATTAACCAGGTATCGTAATTTAAATTGATTATTTATGTCTTTAGTAACAACCTCCTAAAGTTTGACGAGGATGCAGAACAACACCTTTTAAGTTAATATTTTCTACTAAATCATCCATATCTTCTATATTTTTTTATTTATACTTATTGTGCCTGGGTAAGCAGATAGGCGATAAACGGTGCGATGGTTTGGAATCGTCTCGAGGGAGTCTCGCTAATCTGTTCAGGGGTCTATCGTTAACTGTGGTCCCGTAAGTCTCGTTTTATACAAGAGTTCGAGATTTAAAACATATTGCTTTTGTTTTCAGATAGATACACCTGTGAACTTTGAAGGGTTATGAAGGGGTCTACCTAAATGTTAGTCATTCCCTGGACGGCGCGCCGCACAAAAGCCTCGATTCTGAACGAGCTCAAAGTTAAATCTCGCCTATCCACTATCTCCATGAAACGACTCCTACAGTACTCCGGACACATGGCTAGGAAGGAGCCTGATAGCTTGGAGAAGCTTATTGTCGCTGGTAACGTGGAAGGAAGAAAGGGCCGTGGAAGATCACCAACCCGATGGACAGATGCGGTGAAGGAAGTCTGCAAAGGGAATTTCCAGGCATTTGTCCGCATGGCCGAGAACCGTCCAGCATGGAGAGTTTTGGTGGAAAAGGCGACGACCTCATGTGGTCACGACCCTCAGTCATGAGGAAACGAGGAAGAAGAAGAAGAAGACCTAAATAGTGCACCTACATTTCGCCAAGTATGTTAAAGTCCCATGAAAAGGGGGCGAGCCTATTGCCATCAACTGGGCACAGATCCAGTATCCGTGGTCGCTAATGAGAAGTTCCTGATGGAAAACCGAATAACGCTTTGCTCGACCCGGGAGTCGAAATCTCTTGCTCAGCAGTCGCACTTCTGACTACTAGACCAAGGAGTCAGTCACAAAAGAACATTAATACAAATAATTGAGGACCTCCTCTTCTTTTGAAGTCGGTTTAAAACGGTAAACGACAAGTGACGACTGTTACAAATTCTTCTATAAATATTATCAGTATCAAGAAAGTAACGGATAGTCGGAAAATCAAAGTTAATCCAATAAAAGTAGGCTCTTGTCGATTCTATCAATAGCATTGCTTTCATAGTATCATCATCAGCCTTATCACCTGCCTAGCCTTTTCCCAAACTATCTTGGGGTCGGCTTCCAATCTAACCGGATGCAGCTGAGTACCAGTATTTTACATGACGCGACTCCCTATCTGACCTCCACAACCCATTAACTGGGTAATACGATACCGTTTGGTAAGACTGATGTCAGACTTTTTGACTTCTGACTACTACTACTGACTGTCAAAGATCTACAAATGACAGCCAGGACCAACGGCTTAACGTGCTTTCCGAGGCACGGAGGAAACTCGGTATGTAATTATGGTCACCCATCCACGGAACAACCTCGGCAAGCACGGCTTAACCTTAAAGATCGACCCGTGCGGCTGTAAATATTTAGCCACGAGCTCCTCTTAGTACATAGTAATCCCAGAAAATAGTCTAGTAGACTAAATGGGTTGACTTGATAGAAATAGTATACAGGGTGTAACGAAAAGGGTATACAGTATGTTAGTTTAAACGAGGGACATATTCAAACCCATAATAGTACATGCTAACATGATACTAATAAAAATATAAACAAAAAAAAAACACTGATAAATAACAGACAGAATCATACCAAAATTTTCGCAAATGACACGCAACGTGAATACACCCTTGCGCTAGCGACTTAATACTATCGCAGAACATGTGAGCGGGGCAATGATTCTTAGGTATAATCCATTTTCCCCTCATACTTTAAACTTACCTGGCTCCAAAATATCTAGACACTAAACAAAACATTAAAAATTCTTCTATATACGTTATAGGTTTTTTACATATTTGGGACGAGAATCGAATACTGAATACCCTCCCTCAATATGTCCCTCGTTTAACCTAACATACTGTATACATCCTTAAGGGTGTGCTAGAGACCATCAAACTGAACATGTTCCTGTATAATGCTGGTATTCAGATTCAACTGATTAGACTGGAAACCGACCTCAGCATAGCTGAGAAAAGGCTAAGCAATTCATTATTACTAAATAAAGCTTGTATAAAAGTAATACCTAAAGCATGAAGGTCATAAATCCGCCCCTTTCATGATCCCGTTTAGTCTATCGCGTTTTCACTAAACCGGATGAATATTAAGTCTTAAACTTGGCTTAAGACTTGGCCATGAACTTCAATCGATCTTGGCTTTTCATTACGCGGTTGGCGGCACTCCAAACGTAACCAGTGTAGTGAAGGGTTTAATTTGAAAGCAAATAAAAAGTTTAAGACACGCTACTACAAGGTGTTGTTTTGCATCAATAAAACGATCGATGAAATGTCAAATAGAAATACTATACATTGTTATGTTTTGTATCTTCGTCAAAATTCAAGAGGATTTCACACAAGACATTTGACACTAGAATTTTATGTTGTTGTCACTATGGTGAATGCTGCGTATACCTATAATAGGCGTACATACCAGCACTTTTTTTTTTGTAATAAATTGTATGTATTGCTGTTGCTGTACCAAATAAATAAAGACATAAATAATCAATTTAAATTACGGTCCCTAGTTAATTACTAATAAACGCTGATTTTTTTGGTTTTTTAAGTTTGTCAGTATTTCAGAATAACCCTTCTACGTGGTTTAGGGAATAAGAAATTATCTAATAAACGTTTGAGATTGTTTGTATGTATGAAAGGGCGGTTATTGGGCGAGGATCATACGGGCCGCATTTAAAACACGGGTGGTTCACACTTACCGAACTTCGTAAATAGGAAAAAAAAATTACCTGCCCATTTTGTTATTGATTCGGGACGAGAATCATTAGCATAGTTACCTCCTTAAATTTGACGAGGATGCAAAACAACACCTTGTATAACGATTTGTTACGAGATCCTATTGGGATCGTGTTTTCGTGTTCGTACTGGATTTATCTTATTGAAAGCTAGATTGGAAAAGGCGGAGCTGAGATGTTCATCTATCTATTCATTAGGTTGACTGCTTTTTTGGTTTAATCTAGCCTGCGTGACTGCTGAGCAGGATTTCTTGGGTTCGATTCTCAGGTTGAGCAATATGTTATTAGGTTTTTCCATCAGGAGCTTCTCAGTAGCAGCCACGGAGTCTGGATTTGTGCCCGGTTGATGGCAATAGGCTCGCCCCCTATTACATGGGAATTAAACAAAACTGGCGAAACTTGGGTGTACTACTAAGGTACCTCTTTGCCTAACGCTTCGGGGATTACAGGGGTAATGTTATGATGATGTATTCATAAGGTTCTACAGCAGGTATGAGAAAAGTGTGGTCATAATCATGTTCAAGGGTGTGATTCAGACCATCAAACTGAAGAACTTTCTCTATGGGATAAGTCCCATAGAGAAAGTTCTTCAGTAGCTAGCATCGTAATCACGAAAAAATAATAACCCATTCATTAGAGTCGAAATCGTATATATCGGCGCAACAACAATAATTAATAAATGAGTTTAATAATTTGATTAAGTCAAAACTAGTTCACAAGCCATGAATTAATAATTGTTTGATTATTGTAATGTAAAAATCTTGTGATTAAAATAATGCAATACTTAACCTAAAATTATGTACACGTGCTTGCCACTTTATAAATACGGCCGCACAGAGCGCGCTAGGGGAGTCTTGCTTGAGCCGCCGTACTGTACGGATCTATGTAAATAAGTCGTTAAGCTGTCGGTTTGAATAAACGAGGCATACAGTATACTTGTGGTGTTTTACTTGAAAGATTGAAGATGAGTGATCACCATGAAGATAGTGTCAGTGACGTCAGCTATGCTGACGTCACGCTTTTTAAAAACAGAACGGAGACAGTTTCTCCGTCATCAGAAGTGGGATTCGAAAGAGGTTTCTACTCAAGCCACTTCCTCATCAGCTCGTTTACCACCTGAGCAACTGGAACCAGCCAACATTCGGCGTCAGGAGCCTGGACTGGTCTCCAATACAACAATGGAAGCCATAAATCAATCAAGACCGCATACATACCCTGATCAAGGAATGCGGATGGACGGAATACCACCACAATTCCTTATGCAGATGATGGAAATGATGCAGAGAATGTCAGAGCGTTTGTGCGCTCCGCCTGCCGAATCAAAAATAAGGATCAAAGACATTTACCTGCCATCATTCGAACACACATGACCCAGTCAGACCATAAACTAACACATTATAGAAACGCAGTTTACATGGGTAAACTAAATAAACAGTGAAGTTGCATGTGACGGACAACTTCATAAGGCACTCAGAATGCCCAACATCTACAGCACAGAATGACCGAAGCAGCAAAAGAATCAAAGATTGGACACCGAGAAAGCACATCAATAAATAAACCTGCTGAAGGATCATCAATCCCGGGAAGTATTTTGTTTTATTAATTTTAATGTGTTGTTACTGTTGAACATATCTACAGTTAACAACAATTTAACTTATCAACATCACACACTGGCTATGTCAATGCCACCTTTAACTATCTACTACAACACCTAAGGGAGTGAAATAAAAACACAATTTCAATCACTCCATTTATGCTCATGCATTGCGCTTATTGAGCTTATTAAAGCTATTATTTTAATAAGAATCATTATGTGCCATAAACAAGTCAGATAGGCAGTCGCTTAATAAAATACTGATTATCAGCTGCATCCGGTTAGACTGGAAGCCGACCTCAACAAAGTTTGGGAAAAGGATGATGAAACATAACTTATTGATCAGATTAAACTATTTAGTTACTTGCATCTACACTTCATGAATTTAATGAATTAATTAAGTAATAGCAAAAGACATTGTTACTGACTTTTTATTCACAGTAACGAGGAAAATTCTCTAAGAAACATTTTTGGTTACAAAGATTAGTTACTTGATTTTGTGTAAACATTAGAAGAAATGAATTAATTAACTGGGCAACAAATTTAATTAGAATACTCATGGTATTTGATGATTGTAGTGACTAGAAACATTGAATACAGAATATTCTTATTAGAAATTAGTCACATTCATTTGACACTAACATTCTTATTGGTGTCTATTGGTTGCATTTAGGGCTTTTCAAACCAATTATGCAAACATGAAAGCATTTGTATTTGACAATATGTTTCATAATTCATACTACACCTTACACTTCGCCATGAAACTGATTTGTAAAACAAGACAAGTAATGAAGTGCCAAACAAATTTCAGTTCAACGAGTTGTGACGATGAAATCTTAGTGCAATAAATGAACTGAAAGCAAAGCTTTCAATTAGTTAAAATGTGAATGTTTTGTCAGTGCACTTACACAAATAATAGAGTTTTTAAACTAGTTCTGATCAGTTTAACTTTCACATCGTTTAATTAACTTAATCTAAGTACGAAAACTATTTCAAAACAATTGATTACCTATTTTATAGCCTATCACTCCCAACTAATTTAAACATTAGTAGGACTGCTTTGTGCTTGATGGTCATGAGCCGTACCATTAAAGTATGAGGGCCTGGATTCGATTTTGAGGTCTAGCAAAGTGTCATTGAGTGTTTTTTTTTTTTTTCTATCAGGAATTTGCCAGTATCAAACCAGACAATAATATTAATGGCAAATAGCCTTGCTCCTAAATGAGACTTAGGCGTGATTGGCATGGTGTGGATGTATCATCTACACCCCTGCCTAACCCTTCAGGGACTGCAGGTGTGATGTTTTGTTTCTTGCTCTATTATTTACCAGCATGACTTCTCACATTCCAGGTTCCAGGCAATTTTCTTCATAGAGGAAGGAAATGATAACCAACTATCAAAGAAAATGAAATAAAATTGAAGAGCAACTATAAAGAAAGTGCCAACATTCCAACTGTTGACTGCTACCTCAGCAAATGATAGTAGAGCAAGTTCACTTAAAAATGTGGACTGCAGCCTGGTGAATAGATGACCGTGTCGCCAGCTATCAAATGAGGAACAGCACGAGGAGTGCCAACCAGGGATGACTGTTTCGAGTGTCCACTCACCATAAGCTAGTATAAAAGGTGAGGAGTTTTCAAACTACTTCCTACACTTTACCACTGATCTCTACATAGTGTTACATCAAAGGCTGAATACAATAGCCAAATCAACCTACCTACATGATGCTCATGTGTGATCAGTCTCATGTTCAATTTTCATTATTTTTATGTTTTCGCAATCCTGCCAGTTGCTCATCTACAATAATAATAGCAAAGTATTAGTACTCCTAACTACAACTAATAAAGTTAAAAACAATAACAGAAACATCAAGCTATTGCTATCCGTGGAGGAAACAACTAGCTTAATGAGTCATACAACAAATCACACTAATACTATCAGGAGCCGTGGAGGCCACTGATAATGAACACACCAAATGACAAATACTCTCATGTTATCCTGCTGGGTCCACGGCGTACATACCGCCTAGAGCCTGGTTCCTTACATCCTGTCAAATCAAAGACTTCGTGCCTGTCACGGAGCAATGGTCCTAAACTCCTTATCCTTAATCCTGTCAAATCAAAGACTTTGTGTCTATCACAGAGCGGTGTTCCTGATCCTATCCTTTAATCCTGTCAAATCCAAGACTTTGTGTCTATCACAGAGCATTACCTTCCCGTGAGAATGAACAAATAAAAACATGCTACTTACACCAAACTTACCAAATACAAACTACAAAATGACATCTAGTAGACAGTTGATCTGTTACAATGTTCCAAGGTTAACTAAAAACCTAACTCAAACACAGCTTTTGAATGTTAACCAAAGAATATTGTTAGATGGTTCAAGCGACAATATCCTACTCATCTAGTAGCTGATCATTTAATGTCAATAAACTCAATTCATATTGCTGTCGCTGTATAAATGACGCAACATTATTCTATTTCATTAGCTGACCATACAATATTAATAAACTCAATAAATGTTGGATAATTTACAAGCTTTCCATGTTGACTGAAACTTTCTTTTTCCAAATCCTACAATTCAATAAACATTGTAGGATAATAAAAACAACATTAATCTGCCGACAAAATTTATCTCCATTATTTCAGATAACAAAACTCCACATACTGAGAGTGACGGCAGGTGCAGGGCGCGCACCGCCGATCAGAATGGCCGTGTCGCCGCAAGAGCGTCTATCTCTAAGACTATTCATTAATCTAATTAAGGACCAACTCATAATTAGCGTTTTTGATAATATGGATGAACCAGCCATGCCATCTGTGAGTCAGCAAAACAATTAATACAAAGAATAAACCGTAAGTAACTTAATTCAAAGATTCCAAATAACCCTCGAGAACTCTACGAAAACCTCCGAGAACTCTACGAGAACCTCCGAGAACTCTACGAGAACCTCCGAGAACTCTACGAGAACCTCCGAGAACTCTACGAGAACCTCCGAGAAATCTACGAGAACCTCCGAGAACCTCCGAGAACTCTACGAGAACCTCCGAGAACCCTTCAATAAAATCTCCGAGAACCTAACCTCTCAAAACAACGCAAGTTGTTTACAGTAATACTACTCAGAGGAAATTTCTATTCTTTCAGGTCTACGAGAACCCACGAGAACCTACGAGAACCTTCGAGAACCTTCGAGAATCTCCGAGACACTACTAACTACTAACTTCAACTACACTAATATCACCAACCATGAAAGGCATTGTACAAATAAGAACAACATTCAACGAGGCTGGTGCAGAGCTCGCACCGCCTGTCAGTATGGCCGTATCGGCGCAACAACAATAATTAATAAATGAGTTTAATAATTTCATTAAGTCAAAACTAGTTCACAAGCCATGAATTAATAATTGTTTGATTATTGTAATGTAAAAATCTTGTGATTAAAATAATGCAATACTTAACCTAAAATTATGTACACGTGCTTGCCACTTTATAAATACGGCCGCACAGAGCGCGCTAGGGGAGTCTTGCTTGAGCCGCCGTACTGTACGGATCTATGTAAATAAGTCGTTACGCTGTCGGTTTGAATAAACGAGGCATACAGTATACTTGTGGTGTTTTACTTGAAAGATTGAAGATGAGTGATCACCATGAAGATAGTGTCAGTACGCTAACGCTAACGTAACGCTTTTTAAAAACAGAACGGAGACAGTTTCTCCGTCATATATAATTAGTTTTTGAAAGATACCTTCTGTTTTAATAAAATACCAAATGAAATTAAAGATTTAAACTTGATTCAATTTAAACGGAAACTAAATATATTTTTAATTGAAAAATGCTACTATACCATTGACGAATTTCTCCTTGACAAATTGTAAAAAGTTTACATTTATGTTTTTATGCTTACAAATTCAAAAACTTAATTGTATTCTGAATATTTTTATAATAATTAATTGTATTCTAAATGTTTACTGTAAGAATTGACTGTATATAAATTGAATGTATTTAATTGTCTATAATTATGTATTTATGCTTGCAAATTCTAAAACTTGACTTAATTGTATTCTGAGTATTTATATAATTGATTGAATTTAATTGCCTATAAATATTGTTTTATTGTTAATTTGTATGTAACATGGATTTTAAATTCTTATATTGTAGAATAGTGTATGCCCGAACGGGTAGTTTTTTGAGTTACCACAACCTAACTATAAGACCTAATGTATCACCAAAAATCACACTATTAAATACTTTGACTTGACTTTGACTTTGACTTGTTTGTTCCATTCTAATAACGAAATCATTGTAATCAAGAATAACGCTTAGTTGACACTTCCCGTGATCCAAGGGCTTGGTTTTACCTTGGCCCGAGGCAGCATTGCCATACAACGTGGCAACGCAAGTCTCTTGGAGACATTGGAGTTTCTTGCCGGTTCTTCTCCATAGGAAACGACCAACCCGAACCGTGCACCTTTTGTTGACGTTTTATAAGTGCCCATGTAGGCCTATGTAAAATTAAATATTTTGATTGATTGATTGATTGACATTATTACCAGTTGACAAACGTTGAGGAGTTTATTGACGCCATTTTTTAGTTCTTCCTTTATTTATTTCAATACAAATTTTAGTACAGTAAAGTTAAACCAAATTATTAACATCATTGATTTGATAAAAATCCTCTGCTTTCTCCACTTTAACTTCATCTTTAGCTGATCTGTTTCAACAAACTCAATTCCATGTAACTCATTTTACTCCTCTCTCATTTTAAATAATTCCATTCATCTTTTTTTTTATCTCCACCGCCCATAATCACACTTACGACCATAAACGTATAAACACGAACAAAAGGCAGGTTTACATCTGCGGCACGGACTCCTTATCGTACGATAGGACCCTAAACGGACCCGGCGACAGATTTACGGATCTCGGACTCGAGTGACCCCGTAATTTCGACCTATCTCCCGTATCTTTCGGTTTTATTAGATTTTCCAGGATTCCGAAGGTGAAAGGTTCGAGTTTTGGAGGAATGAGGATTGATAAGACTGATTTGTGTGTTGGGATTTTTTGGGAATGGATGTATAGAAAGAGATTTTTGGAGTATAAGAAGTTGTACCTTCGCCATTCTAAAGGGTGTAAAACACCTCTTTACGAACGCCGAAAGGCACTGGTTCTCCCTGTCATTGCGATCATGTTTTTGTTCTACACCATACTTGGGAACCTTCCAGTTATGGAGATATTAGGGGTCAAAGTTCCTACTTTTTGACAAGTATTTTTTTAAATACAAGTTTTTAATGTAAGATTTTTACTTTAAACACCTCCACGACCCCCATACTATTCAATCCGTCCATCAGCACAATGTTTTGAGTGCGTTACATTGAGTTCTACCACAAAACATGATTTTACACCCCCCAAAAAAAAGTCGTTGCCCAGCAATTTTTTTTGCGTAAAGTTACTTAGTTTCACGTACAGAATGCTTGGTTGACGGCTTCGTGATGAGGTGATTTACACCGTGTATCTGTCTAGCGCTCTAAGCTAAATTGAGTTCGCCTCTGCTGATAGAATTTTCAGAAAACCTGATTGCCATTTTAATGTTATAGTAGTCACATACGAGAAGATGCTCTTAAAATAGCCATGGTCAACAATATCTAACAAACCAAAAGAACTTCTTAAATGTAGAAGCAGTAAAAGAGCAAATAATAAAGTTGCCTATTTAAGTAAAGCTGTTAATTTTCTCAAGTTACAGTAACTTTGTGCAAACAACAATTTATAAAACTTTTATTCGCCTTGAGGCCTCATAATACCTTTACCAAAACACAAAGAAATAACATCTATACCTTCTATACGGTCCACCGCCACCTGTTCTCCAGACATATTGATTCAAACCTCAGCTATTAATCCTAAGTAAGTAGTCAGCTAGTGTTGTAGACTTGTAGCTACAACAATTACACGAGTCTGCGGTCGAGTAGTGTTGTGCACACGTTGTGCTGTGTGACTAATGTTTGCGGAGACGAGCCTACAGTTCGCGCGTCTACTGCTGCCTAGTGATGGGACACACAGGTTTGTTGGTTCACGGACTGATTAAACACGCAGTTGTGGAGTTGAATAATTTGCTGTTAACGCTTGGACATGTACATGAATAATTTGGTGTAAAGATGGTTTAATTGTATTGCCTATTTGATTGGGAGAATTCAGATTTGTAACTGTTGACGAAAATTTATGTGTAACACTTAGCAAGCAAGCATAAATCTGACACCAAACCAGAGTTTCTAAGTTTTGGCCTTGTAGCAGTAATTGCTCACCATAAAATAATAAGAAATCATTAGGTATTGGGGAGTTCCCACTTGTTCCCACTTGTTCCTAGCTAAAATACTACGAAGTGCCAAGGGAAGTCGTTTTGGGGGTTTGTGTTCTTTAACGAAGACGATCAAAGAGCATTGATTCTCAGTCTAATTTGAATAAATAACTTCTAATTATAAATCACTCTCGAGTATTGATGAATTGATCATGATTTCTTTTACATTTGCTAGCTAAAACTCACTTATTCTACATGAAATTATCCTAATGACGTTCTAAAACTCTGAACAGACTTGCTCAACGAACTTAACAGCCGTGAGTGTTAAGGTGACAGTCAATATTTATCTTCAAGCATATTGTAGGTGTTGCTGACATACACAAGTACACGTCGTAATTACCGACACAATGCTAGAAGCTCTGTATCGCATCTACATGTTGAACTACGTCTGTATTCGAGACACACAGCTAATATTTTAAGTTCATAGTCAGTCTTAATTTAAAAGACTGACTATGAACTTAAAATATTAGCTGTATCTCGAAAGGTATTCAAATAAATCTTCGAAACTGATACTGAAGATTGCTCTAACGAATAAAAAGTTATGATTTAGCATCTCGAACTGTTTCAATTTACTGCAACTGCATACAAACTTTGTGGTCTCTATAGGATAGTTTTTAACCCCCGACCACAAAAGAGGGGTGTTATAAGTTTGACGTGTGTATCTGTGTGTCTGTGTATCTGTGTATCTATGTGTCTGTCTGTGGCATCGTAGCTCCTAAACGGATGTACCGATTTTGATAAAATTAGTTTCGTTTGAAAGGTGTTCTAATCGAGAGTGTTCATAGCTATGTTTAAAAAAAAATTACTCAGCCGTTTGATGGTAATCACGTCTTTTCTAGTTGAAGGGAAATTATCAACTTCCACAGGTCTGGTCGATTCGAAATTTGAAATCTTGTCACTTGTCAATATGGGCATCGCCAGGGGGGTGGTTGCACCCCCGCCTCACCCCAATAAGGTTTTTTTTTATTTAGCTGTTTCGTTTATTGGCTAGAAGTCGCGCAATACCGAGAAAAGTGGAAGCAATGGGGAGACCTATGCCCAAAATTGGGACAGTCAAGGCTTAGATAAAATAATATAAGTTTAAAAAGCATGAAATAAAAATTAAATTAAAAATTTAAAAAACACCCGGCACAAAAAACCTCTAAAAAAACCAAGCGTCTTAGCGTCGGGGGACCGCTAAGTAGACCGCTTAGTACAAGTACAAAACAAAGCGGGCCCCCGACGCTAAGACACTTGGATTATTTTATTTTTGGTTTTTAAGAGGTTTTTTGTGTCGGGGGTTTTTTAAATTTTTAATTTAATTTTTGTATAGGTCAAGTTCAGCTTAAGATTTAAAAGTGAATTGTAATATATCTTGGCCCTATCACATGACAGCTGAAATATTTGTTTATTACTTCTGATATTACTTGATGTGTGTCGACTAGTCCTCACTTATACCGCGCAGCGAGCACTAACTAGTCATAGGCTGAACCTATAATATTCCTACTGCTGGGACACAGGTCTCCTCTCTATAGAAGGGAGTGGGCTGTAATCCACCACGCGGACCCAGTGCATCCCGCACTGGTATGTCACATGTCCTCGATTTTTTAGTTCTAGGACATACCGGTTTCCTTACGATGTTTTCCTTCGCTGTTTTTGAGGGCAGCGGTGATGAAATAACTTACACAAAGTAATGCGCCTGCTTGGGTTCGATCCCACGGCTTACTGCTTGTAAGTCGGTGCTGCCACCACTGGGCCACCGCTGCTCTCCTCCCCTGACTAGTGTTTCTAGTGTACACCGTACCACTGAATCATCTGTACCTAACCCCGCGGGGAAAATTGGCGTGATGTTATGATCATATCGTAATTGTTTATTCATCAATTATTTTAACAAATCAAATGCCTTTATACACTTAGTACAGTCAAATACCGCACACAATGCTAATCTAAATCATTGTTCATTGAACAATTTCATCAAGATATATACCAGTGTTCACGATTCGTGGACGTTTCCTTTCACATTCCATCTCCGGCTGAAATGTACTCGTATTCATGTTGGTCCTTCATTTGTGAAGCACAATGCATTTGAGTTTAGAACTTCGAATCGTGAATCGTTTTTTTTTTTTTTTTTTAATGGTGTAATTCTTGTTACTTTGTTATTCTTGAAGAATAAAATTTTCGAACTCGGTGTTTTTTATTTTTGGACGAAATCGTGCCTGTTTATGATATTACAGTTTTCACACATATCCTAGTGAGAATACTAACAGCAATATCATCGTCATCATTTTTTTACATCAATCTATTTGGGGCCTGCATATCTTCTTCTTCCTCACTTCTCTATTACTTGTCATCTCAATATTATCAGCAATAACGACTATAAAATTCAAAAAATACATTTTTGAATTTTATAAAGGTATATTTAGTAAATTTTTTGGGCCTTTTGAAAGTCTCGTCGCTGTATGGGTTATGCCACTTGTTAATGCTCTGTGGGAACTGTTACTATTCTGACTGGTTTATCGTTCAGCACGCGTAGCATGACCACTGTAGAAGCGAGTTTTGTCTACGGAAGAATCGACAAAATGACAGCTAGACAATGACTAACAACGACAGTGACAAAACTCGTGTCTACAGTGGTCAAGTTACGCGTGCAGTTCGTCTTTGCCTTCTACTTTTTCGATTACTTTCACTTAAAAAAAAAAACAAATTTCTAATCATTTACCCTGTTTTATTAATAAAGGGTGTAAAACACCTCTTAACGAAGCCGAAAGGCACTGGTTCTCCGTGTCATTACGATCATTTTTTTGTTCTACACCATACCTGGGAACCTTCTAGTTACGGAGATATTAGGGGTCAAAGTTCCAACTTTTCGACTTTTTTTTTTTTATACAAGTTTTTAATGTAAGATTTTTACTTTAAACACCTCCACGACCTCCGTACTATTCAATCCGTCCATCAGCACAATGTTTTGAGTGCGTTACATTGAGTTCTACCACAAAACATGATTTTACACTCCCCAAAAAAAAGTCGTTTCCCAGCAATAATTTTTGCGTAAAGTTACTTAGTTTCATGTACAGAATGCTTGGTTGACGGCTTCGTGATGAGGTGATTTACACGGTGTATAATAAGACGAACCGATTGCCTTTAAATCGATGCCCCCCTACTTGTTATTTTCAGCTAATAATATTACGGCGATAATATTATGGCGATAATATTATTGGCTATAATATTATTGCCTGAAAATGTTTCCCAATAGCTACTTTTAAAACGTCATCGATAAAGTATACCTATTTCGGTAATAGCCAGTGGGGATCATTATACTGGCGATGATCTGTTTTAATATAAATGCCCTATTAATTACCAATCACGGCCCCTCGCTATTGTTACTGCAGTGTGCAAGCGTTAATTAATTTATCTCTATTCGTTATTCAATGATCACGGTTCGTGATGAATTTCGATAATGCCGCCATTGGTTGTCAGTTGCATTAGCTGTCATGCCAATTGACTTTTAGCTGGATGGTTTCAGTACTTAATTGGTAATAGGAGTGTGCATTTGGGTTATTTAAATCAGAATCAATAGACCACTTTTAGGTTATTAATAAAAGGTTTTAATAAAAGAATCACCCTCTAGCTAGCGAATCATATTTATCTAAGTATTCTCCGACGATCTTAAGGTTCGCGCCAGGGTAGACCAGACAGGCTCTATGTTGATTATAATATTATGATTCGCGACCTACGTATGTTGGAGTCGGCTTCCAGTCTAACCTGAAGCAGTTGAATACCTAGTATTTTACATAGAGCGACTGCCTATCTGACATTCACTGCAAATTTAGTACTGGACAACCAAGTTAATTTAAAGGTCAATTTATAACTACTAACACAGTTCAACAAAATTACTAATTCTTACGCTAAGACGCTTGGATTATTTTATTTATGGTTTTTTAGAGGGTTTTTGTGTCGGGGGTTTTCTAAATTTTTAATTTAATTTTTATTTCATGCTTTTTAAACTTATATTGTTTTATCTTAGCCTTGACTGTCCCAATACTGGGCATAGGCCTCCCCCATTGCTTCCACTTTTCTCGGTGTTGCGTGTCATCTCGCCAATTAACTAAAACAGCAAAACATAAAAAAAAAACTTTCTGGGGGAGGGGCGTGTTAGCACCCCACCCCCCCTGGCAATGCCCATGGTGACAAGTGACAAGATTTCAAATTTCGAATCTATCAGACCTGTGCAAATTGTTAATTTCCCTTCAACTAGAAAAGAGGTGATGGCCTTCAAACGGCTGATCAGATTTTATCAAAACATAGCTAAGAACACTCTCGATTAAAACACCTTTCAAACGAAACCAATTTCATCAAAATCTGTTCATCCGTGTAGGAACTACGATACCACAGACAGACACACAGATACACACGTCAAAATTATAACACCCCTCTTTTTTGGTCGGGGGTTAAAAAGAGCAATCATAGAAATTATAAAATAGTTCTTCTCTAATCACTACACGCAGACTAGACACACGTTTCCGATACGAAACATTGCCACCACATTAAAACACAGACATGAAATAAATACAATATTTATTGAGCCATTTGTATCAGACGTCTGCTCCAACCGCTTACTTCGCTCACACCGCTCACTTCGCTTACTTCGCTCACTGCGCTCGCCGCGCGCCACTGTAAAACACTGAAAGCCTTTATCTGAAGCCGCGACCGGTCTAGCTTGTGTTGTGGCTATTAGGTGAGCGGAGATTTATAAACGGTTTGTACGTACTTACGTGTGGCAAGGTATCGTAATTTACACCTTAGACATTTTAATAGTATTAGGTATTGAATAGATTACGTTTTTTTTTCTCAAGTCTAAATGTGCATATTCTTAATGAAATACTATTTCATCAAAGGCGATGGAAAAGCAGAATGTTCATTTCTCTTTTTATTATCTATACTTAATATTATAAAGCTGAAGAGTTTGTTTGTTTGCTTGAACGCGCTAATCTCAGGAACTACAAATCCGATTTGAAAAATTCTTTCAGTGTTAGATAACCCATTTATCGACGAAGGCTATAGACTATGTATCATCACGATACGACCAATAGAAGCGGAGCAGCAATGAAAAATGTTGCTAAAACGGGGAAAATGCGACGCAGACGAAGTTGCGCTGGACAGCTAGTACACCTATAAAATGATTTCGACAAAAATAAGTCAAGAACTGCTTCAATTTGTTTTTTTTCGGCGTTACCTACTATAGTTTACTTATTGTGTCTTTTTCTATAAATGTGAAACCTATTCTTATTTAAAACTAGCTGTCCCGCGCAACTTCGTCTGCGTCACATTTTCCCCGTTTTGCAACATTTTTCATTGCTGCTCCGCTCCTATTGGTCGTAGCGTGATGATATATAGCCTATGTCCTTACCCAGGTTGAAATCTATCTTCTTGCCAAATTTCTTTAAGATCCCATCAGCCGTTTAGTCGTGAAAAGGTAACAAACAAACAAACAAACATACAAACAAACAGAATGACATTCGCATTTATAATATTATATTTAAAATTATTTGAATTCCCAATAAAATCCGAATCGCTTTATCTCCGGCCCCTCCACCAACTATAAAGAATCATCCATTTGGAACTGTTGCTCCAGGCTGCAGTCTTCAACAGTTCAGCCAGATTGTATGGCACCAATACTTCAATAGATTTCTTTAGCCAGACCGCCAGTCCGTCTGGCAAAGCCGCGAATGTGTTTTGCCAATTTGCTGGAGACTTTGAGGGTATTTGAGGATTTGAGAACGAATTTGTTGAAGGGCAGATAGTGATTTTATGGAGGTGTGAATATGTCTGCGCTTTTCTGTGGTTTGGCGTTGTTCGGGTGGACGTGAGTGGGTTTGTTTGTGATGGCAAAAGTGAATAACAAAAAGATCAGTCAAATCTTTGTCAATAGTTTTGTGTTTACTAAAATAACTTAAATACGGTGTTGTTTTGCATCCTTGTCAAATTCAAGGAGGTAACTATGCTAGTGATTCTTGTCCCGAATCAATAATAAAACGGGTAGGTATTTTTCTTAAATACGAAAATCAGTAAGTGTGAACCTCCCATTCGTGTTTTAAACGCGGCCCGTCTGATCGTCGCCCTTTAACCGCGCTTTCATACATACAAACAATCTCAAAAGTTTATTCGATAATTTCTTGTTCCTTAAACCACATTAAGGGGGTCATTCTGAAATACTGACAAACTTAAACAACCAAAAAAATCAGCGTTTATTAATAACTAGCTGTCCCGCGCAACTTCGTCTGCGTCACTTTTTTCCCGTTTTCGCAACATTTTTCATTGCTGCTCCGCTCCTATTGGTCGTAGCGTGATGATATATAGCCTATGTCCTTCCCCAGGTTGAAATCTATTTTCTTCCCAAATTTCATTAAGATCCGATCAGCCGTTTAGTCGTGAAAAGGTAACAAACAAACATACAAACAAACAGAGTGACATTCTTCATCAGCCTATATTGTTCCCACTGCTGGGACGCAGGCCTCCTCTTTATGAGAGGGAATGGACTGTAATCCACCACGCGGGCCCAGTGCGGGTTGGTAAATGTCACATGTCTTCGAATTTTTAGTTCTAGGACATGCCGGTTTCCTCACGATGTTTTCCTTCACCGTTTTGAGAGCAGCGGTGATGAAATAAATTACACAAAGTAATGCGCCTGCCTGGGTACGAACCTACGACTTACTGCTCGTAAGTCGGGGCTGCTTCCACTGGGCCACCGCTGCTCCACCGCTGAGTGACATTCGCATTTATAATATTAGTATGGATTAACTAGGTACTGGAATTTTAATTGATTATTTATGTCTTTTGTGACAACCTCCTGATTTTACCTTGTATAATGAAATAAAAAGCTAAAATATGTCTATACTCGTAAGATACTAGTTAAAAAAGGTCTAAGTAATAATGTTCTACATAACATCACGCCTGTAATCCCCGAAGGGTTAGGCAGAGATGTTACTAATAGTACGCCCACATTTCGCCAGTTACTTTTAAGTCTCATGTTATAGAGGGCTGGCTTATTAACAACTTCTTCTTCTTCTTCAACCTTTGGCCACCCAATGCTGAGTGTAGGTCTCTTCCAAATCTCTCCACTTTTGGCGGTTATGTGTCATGGCTATCCAGTTTCTTCCGGCCAATTTAATGAGATCGTCTGTCCACCTAGTCGGTGGTCTTCCCACATTCCTCCGACCCGTCCGTGGTCTCCACTCCAGCATTTTCTTCCCCCATCTTCCATCCAGTCTACGGCATATATGGCCTGTCCATCTATGATATCACATCATCTGTATATGGCCCTATTACCATCAACCGAGCCCAAATCCAGACTGAGTTGGGAAATTCCTGATGGGAAACCCAATAACATTTTGCTGAGCAATGCGGTCCTGATGCTCAGCAATCGTGCTTGTGACCAATAGACCAGCGAGACAGTCTCATCATCATCAGCCTATATTGTTCCCACTGCTGGGACGCAGGCCTCCTCTCTATGAGAGGGAATGGGCTGTAATCCACCACGCGGGCCCAGTGCGGGTTGGTAGATGTCACATGTCTTCGAATTTTTAGTTCTAGGACATGCCGGTTTCCTCACGATGTTTTCCTTCACCGTTTTGAGAGCAGCGGTGATGAAATAAATTACACAAAGTAATGCGCCTGCCTGGGTTCGAACCTACGACTTACTGCTCGTAAGTCGGGGCTGCTACCACTGGGCCACCGCTGCTCTCAGCGAGACAGTCTATTACGTTCTATTTTATGTGAAACTATCGTTTGCCCACGACTGAGTTGAGTCCACATAAAAAATCATAATATAATTATGGCTATCAGTTTAGTAGTCGGTAGTATAACTTTCCTTCAGTAAACGAATTTTCGAAATTGGATGAGTAGTTTGGGAGATACAATCAAAGTTACAAACTTTACTTCTTTATAATATTAGTTTAACTATGTTTTTTATCCTCAGTCCAAACAAGACTTTAAACATCGCTATAGTTACAAGGCCTTGTCTGGATCGAAAAAGACATATAAAGCCCATAATCTGCGACTTTTTTATCCAAATATCAATTGTAACACAAAACCCCTGAAATCCAAAACTGCACCTACAATATACCGTTTTCCATTTCTTAATACAAAGCCAATGTTTTTACTACACATGGACATCGGAGGCGTAGACAGTAAAGTTGCGAATCATCGAATTAGGAAAGGGCCAAACGATAAGGTTGCTCGTAAATTCGGCGTTCGGCATTCGGCTTTCGGTCTTAGGGTTCATCGCTCGCACATTGTTTTAGAAATGTCAGCGTTGGCGCCGATCTTTTTAAATGATGATGCTTTGTTATTAAAACAATAGATAGACTTGGGTAATTGTTTTCGCATAAAAGTTGCCCTCGGTAAATTCTTTTTTCACCTTTTTGTGTCAACCTAACGTGCAGTGTTTTAGCCATTTAATACAACAAAGGAATGATATTTAGTAATATTGAAGTATACTATTTATGTTGGTTTAAAACTTTTATGTTGCGTTTCGTTTATTCATTAATATACATATTATTTACATTTTTAAATATTTTTTATTATTAAACGTTCTCAACTTTTTGATATTAATGACCAATATAAATGTTGATGGCTGTAAAGCGACAGGAAGGTAAGAAACGATATGAAACAGAAAGGAGTATTTACTCCTTTCTCTTTCTTTTATTCCTGTCATACGTTACGGCATCAAATGATGCCGTAACGTATGACAGGAATGAAAGAAAGAAACGTGTTGCGCTGACCCCAAGAAGAATGGGAGGATGATAATAGTTGAAAATAACTTCTTACAAAAACATTATTTTAATACCTGAAGTGCTACACATCGATGTCAATCAAAAATCATTACAACACTATCGCACTATTCCCCAATTATTTACTCACCTAAAATCAAAAAAACATATAAGCCTTAAAAACACAATCACACTAAAATATGCATGGGCAAGCAAATATTACGATACAATCCCATCATGGCCGCTGCCGCTGATGTATGCAGAAAACCTATTGTTTTGCGCCCGACACCGCCTGTCTAATTACTGTCAACGCAAGTAATGGGGTGCGCGTGAAACTGATTTGTGAATTTTGAGGGTAGTTTCAGATAGTGTGTTAGTTATGTCATGATTTTATTTTTGGAGGTTATTTGGCAACATTGTATTGGGTTGGGAAATAAGGAACAAAAAAACTAAGAAGTTAATTGAAGAAAAAAAAAACAGCTACTCAAACCAGGTGCTTTATTTTGACTTTATCACTCTGATATTAAATTGTAAAGTTTTTAATTGTAGGTACTTGTTAATTTAAAGAAAAAAATGTGAAAAATCAGTTGTGTTCCTGAAAAAAATAAAAAATCTCAGCTGTAAATCGATAAGTTAGTAACAGTAAAAGCTTACATAGGTTTATAAACTTCTAAAGGATACTTATTAAATCTCACATTATATTCCAGAAAGTTTAAGTGTATAGTCATCATCACCATCATTTCAGCCGAAAAACGTCTACTGCTGGACATAGTCATCCCCCAAGTGTTGCCACATTGACCGGTCCCGTGCGACTCTACTGTTTATAATAATTTAATTTAATTCGTTAAGATATATAAAAAGTTATTAAATAAAAACAATTTAAAAAAAAAACATTTTTGTGTGTTTATGAGTCGATAGTGTAGGTTTAAAAGTTTTGTACTTGACAAAAAATATCCACGCAGAATATTCAAGCATCAACTAAAAAACTATTAACCTCCACTTCTTACCACGATATAAAACTACAAAAAGTGCAGCAGTTTCTATATAAAAACTGTTATATTTCGTGACAAGGGTACTCCCCGACGTCTGGTAGGACCTTCAAGACGTCTCGACAGAATTACGACCCGACACTTTTACTCGCAGAATGCAAGTTGAAGCGAATTTTAAAGTTTCCATCGTAAATTAATATTGTAAAGAAGTCGTGTTTGAGATTGTTCTAGAATATTTATTAGGGTCATGCGTTTTGATAAAAGAACATGAAGTTTACAGTGGGTTTTTTTGATAAGTAACGGAAAGGTAGGTAGTGTTTTTTTTTTTCTATGAAATCTCTTAATTATCTGCTCAGCCTTTTCCTAACTACTTCCAGTCTAACCAAGCAACAAGCAGCTGAGATATATACGTATTTTACATGGAGCAAGTGCTATCTGACCTTCACAACCCAGTTAGTACTGAGTAATACGATACGCCTTGGTAAGATAGGTTGTCAGACTTTCGAACATCCGACTACCTGTAACGACTGTCAAAGATCTACAAATGACAGCCGGGACAGTCGACTTAACGTGCTTTCCAAGGCACGGAGGAAACTCGATATGTAAAAGGTAGCGGATTGATCCGAACGACTGTTACTATTTAGCCACCAGCTCTTCATTAGTAACGCTACGTATGAATAATGATATGAATAAATTCACTGCTCCCTTAATATCAACAGATGTTAATATTTTGATATTATGAGGCAGAAATGCTCTCTTAAATTAAATTAAAAGTCCAATACAACATTTCAAAAACAAAATAAAACCTTTTTTAAAACACAAGTTATGCAGAACGGTCTAAATGCTCCAGCCTTTAAACTCTGCGTTGAAGGTCGTCCTCATCTTAAATAACTAACAAACGAGTGTCGAGAGTTCAAGCGAAAATTCTACACCCCCTCTCTTTCACCCCCATACATTTAATCCTCTATCTCTTTTCCACCAGGGTGTTTACCGGTAGACGGGCGAAAAAATTGAGTTTATGGTTATTGGATGGTAAGAAATTTCTTATGGGACGACATTTTTCACGAAAAGCCAGTGTTGCGGAGACAATGATGATAGTTGATGTTCTTGTTTATGTTAGTGGTGAATAAAACGATCGATGAACTGTCAAATAGAATACTATACAAGATGTTGTTTTGCATCCTCGTCAACATTCAGGAGGTTGTCACAAAAGACATAAATAATCAATTTTAAGTACGGTACCTAGTTAATTATTAATAAACGCTAATGTTTTTGGTAGTTTAAGTTTGTCAGTATATCAGAATAACCCCCTAACGTGGTTTAAGAAATATGAAATTATCGAATAAACGTTTGAAATTGTTTGTTTTTGTGAAATTAGACGGCCCGCGTTTAAAACACGGGTGATTCACACTTACCGATTTCCGTAAATGAGAAAAAAAATAAAAATTTCCTACCCATTTTATTATTGATTCGGGACGAGAATCATTAGCATAGTTACCTCTTTGAATTTGACGAGGATGCAAAACAACACCTTGTATGAGTCTGCATGAAATATTATCATCCATCCAAGTTTATTTTAATGCATTCTGTACCAGGATCCCAAAGGGTATAGAAGTAATGGACTCGAACGAACTTGTGCCTTGACCAGCCAGGTGTCTTAGTTGGCAAACACATTAACAAGTTATTCTGCCATCTGACTTTCAGATGCAAGTGTCACAGTTTGGTTCAACTTAATGCATTAGTGGTGGTTGAAACGAAACCACCTGTGGTAGGACATTAATATTAATTGGAAATTTAATTGCTGTTGTAGGATTTTGATTGCTGCTTTGGGCAGACTAGCTAAACACATAATCAGCCCTTAAATTTTCCACTTCCGGCTGGAGTGTGGCTAGCAAAAAAATGTTCATAGTTTCTGGTCGAATAAAGTTTGAATCAAATCTATACATAAAAAAGAAGCAAGCAGTTAAAAAACATTATTAAAATTTACGTACAAAAGACAAAGGAGATTGTATGATATACCAAGTGACCTGAGAGCTATTATTGATCTGATTCCAAAAAAGTTTATGGTGCAAAACCAGGATTGATCTTGCCGAGATACTAACAACAGAGAACAAGACAACTACATTTTTTTAAAAAATAAATCGAAGAATACAGAATAAAATTTGAATCCAATTTCAATAACAATACCAATAAAAAAACCTGTTGACTCTTCGCAATACAAACACAAATATAAAAGTGTCCTGAGTGCTTGTATTAGGAATTGGACATTAATGCAATAACACGAAGGCTAACAAAGGGAATGGCTATAGTGATGTTAAGGGCTCTTGGAAACACTTGATATGATAATATAGAAGTAGGAATGCCGAGCGGTGTGGTGTTTGTTGTTACGGTCATTTAGAATAAAAAAGGAAAGGTCGTAAAAGTAAAATTCACGAAATGAAACAGAATAAAAGCAATACGTGTAAATGATCAAACAATGAAAATTCATACATGTTCAAAATATAATATAGAAGTGAACATTTCAAATGATGCTTTTACTAAAATGAAACAATGACCAAAAAAAAAACAAAATATATACAAGAACAGCAGTAAGTGTTATTGATGTCACAAGTGTTATTGATAATAAGAAAATAGATAGTCAAAACAAAATCAAAGAAGAATATAAAACTTTTTATGGCCGTTAATATTGAGAACCCATTAAATAAATATGCCATTCAAACACCCTATTAACTCTTCCAAACAAAAGTTACAAGTCAATCCATTCCTAATTACCGTTAAATATTTAAAAACGTTGCCCCAAAAGGGTTTGCCCAACAGAATAATCATCAGGAATCTGCACGCAGCGAAAATTACAACTCAGATGCGGAGTCACGTTCTGCCTGCAATGGCGGCAAATTTTTGCAAATACCTGCAAAACCCACGATAATGCTTTGAAAGTCAGCTTAACTTTGTTTGTTTGGGGCTGCACTGGGACTCAACTTTCATCCTTAATCTGGGATAATTAGTTATAATTTTGAACCCTTATTAAATTAACCTTTCGAAGGTGACTTGGAAAATATTAAGGTTCTGAGAATCCTGAGTTGGCTTTAGTTAGGGGGGAGGAGAGAAATGAAGGTAAAGTAAAGACTATATAAATAATAATAATAATTTTGATGATATCTCGGTTTACCATATTGAAGTAATGCATATGGCTGAAGAGGAAATATTTACCCAAATAAATTTAGTATTGTTTATACTCGACCAAAAGCGAGCAGTACCTGAGAATTTAGGTAGAAAGACCGGAATCCCTTTGCGTGAAACCACAGGCAGTAATTGACACGAAACGGTCAGCTTTCCTTCGTGTTACAATAAATTGGAGTACCCTGGTGCAATAAATGATTTAGAAGCTGTATGCTTGTCAGACACAGCCAGAAGGCGGGACGAGTTAGACAAGACCAATGACCAGTAGTCCAATGGGCCCTGGATCGAAGCAATAGGGGATAATCCAATTTTTTTTTTGTTTGTCCGTCGGGTATTTTATTGAAAAGTATTGGACACGTATTTTTTCTTTTTTCACGTGGTCATAAAATTACGGAGATATATTGAGTTGAAATGGTGCATGACGTCACATGTAGGTAAGTTTTATACCTACTTGTGACGTAGTAAGCCCCCACTCTCCAACTTTAATGAGTTTTAACTAAGTAATTTTTTGATATTTTGATAAAACAAAAAATTACGTGTCTAATATTTTTGTAATACCTGTCTGACGGACAAAATAGAATTTCGTTTTCTTTACCCAGTCCGATCCCCTATTGGAAGTCATGGGGATAGGTCTTTGGCCAGCTGTGGGATGACGCAGGCTAACAGTGTCAGTATGTTTGTCAGTATAAGGACTATATAATGTATATTATTCTTTTAGGGTTCTACCAATCTGGTATGGACAAGCAGTGGACGCAGCGCCTTAGACCGGAACCGAAAAAATACAACACTAAAAGTATCTGTGAATTTCGGTGTTCACAACCGGCCCACGGTTTGTACGTGTCAATTACACTGATCCTCTACTTGCCACCTAAATGGATCGATCTTTGATTTGGTTTTTCATGAACAGTATTTGTGGATAAGTACTTTTTTAATACTTTGTTTACGTACATAAAGTGCTTTCATTAAATATGTAGATTGCGTTGTCACGTATAACGATGATGACAAGATAGCAAGTGAACTTCGCGACCTAGTTACTGAGTGTGGATATTTGGCGTGTGGTGTAAAAGTTACATTCTCGCGGATGATCTGAACAAAATACAGTGGGTTAAATAGTTGACAGTGGAAATGCACATCATTGCATTTCCACTGTCAACTATTTAACCCACTGTATAGATCTATATATAATAGGTCTAGAGATACTAGGAATAGTTTGTCGTATAAACTCCGTGTTACAATCATTGATATTCACGCCAGCACACCTACCAATAGCACTGCAGAAAAGCAAAATACAAATCGCAGGAAGATTTAGAGTGTTCGATGTCAAAAGTCAAGAACAGAAATGTCAATTTATATATTTCGCATAGTAAAAATAGAAGTGATGCAGGTAGTCATGCTGTTGTATATCTACATTTGAGTACTTTTAAACTGATGACTAAAATTCACAACGTTCTTTGCTTGTTCTATCGTTGGATCATTTTACCGATTTAAGTTAAATTCAGCCTGTGACTTGTCCCAAACAACTAATGAATGAAGTCGATATGCGAAGGTAATGACGCAGCCAAAATATACAAAGTACGCAATGTTTACTGATAGGCTTTAAGACTTTAAGCTTCCAGTATCAAGCGTGTACGCAATGTATGAACATGAGTGGCTGTGTGTGTTGCAAAACAGGAGACATTTTGTGAAGCGTCGCAAAAGTAGGAACATCAGTAAATTTTGTAAAAAAAAATAGTGATGAATGTTTAGAAATTAAAGCTGATATAGATATAGTTCTGCAAGTATTAAGTAAAAAAAAGAGAGAAGATCGTTTGAAACGAACACGTACAACAAAGTCAGTAAAAATATATAACAAGACGTAGATAATATTGTGTATGATGGCCTAGATGAAGAAGTTACTGAAATATGATGACCTAGATGAAGAAGACATTGAAATATTTGATTTGATAAAAACATGCCTACTATGAAAATTTTATATTTTTAGTAGGTTGACATACAGATACGAAGAAAACTTATGGAAAATGTAGCCCGGAAGTCTATTTAGGTATAATTGCAAACACCAAAATAAACTCAAAATTTTCAGCAGCAAACTATTTCACTTTAATTCAGTAATAAGTAGCGGGTTCTTTTGATGTTCAGGGACGCGGCAACCTCACAGAATACCCTATTTGGGTATCTCTTAGAAATGACGAGGCCGATCGTGGAATGAGATCTCTTTATGTGAACCACTGGCAATTGTGAACGAAATAAGTCCGGGGAATTTCGTAAATACGTGTATATTTGGATGTAGCAAATGTTGGAATTCAAATAAGTTTTTCGCGTGTTCAAATTTTTGTTAAAATGTTTTTCGTATGTTTTGTGGGCTTTTTAGAAAATCTTGTTGCTTTTATGAACTTTGCCATATTAAAGTGGTCTCTGCTTCTGTTTATTCTCGATGGATTTCTTTGTATATTCAACTAAACTGTGATGAGATTTAAAAACTCTTGTTATTTGGGCTATGAACCTTTTCCCTGTCCTAAATACAGTAACTGTACACTGCCATTGCCAACATCCATACGGGTATTATTGGTGGCCACATTGATCATGAATACATACAAGGTGTTGTTTTGCATCCTCGTCAAAATTCAGGAGGTTGTCACAAAAGACATAAATACTCAATATAAATTACGGTACCTAGTTAATTATTAATAAGTAATTAATAATAAGTTTGGCAGTATTTCAGAATAACCGCCTTAACGTGGTTTAGGGAATAAGAAATTATCGAATAAACGTTTTAGGTTGTTTGTATGTGTAAAAGCGCGGTTATAGGGCGAGGATCACACGGGCCGCGTTTAAAACACGGGTGGTTTACACTTACCGATTTCCGTAATTAAGAAAAAAAAAAACGTATCCATATGATTATTGATTCGGGTCGAGAATCATTAGCATAGTTACCTCCTTGAATTTGACGAGGATGCAAAACAACAGCTAGTATACAATATAGGTAATGTATATTCTATTGTGTATGGTTTATACAGGATGTATGTACAGAGACCCACACAATGGGTGTGTAGTGGCCTACAAAAAGCAATTTACAACAAAATGTACTACAGCGCCATCTATGATAAAACTGACGAACTAATATGGTCTGAATCTCGCAAGAAAAGTTTACATCGACTTAAGATTATACAGAGAAACCTGACAACAACTGTCGGGCAGTTGCCCACCAAACGTAATCATGTCTGGTCGGAAGCCTTTTCAATGGAGGATTGAGGAACTTTACACCCTGTTCCTCAAAGTCAAAGTCAAAGCATTTATTTCAATTAGACCATTACAGGCACTTTTGAAAGTAAAAAAAAAAAACAAAATAAAACGCGAAGCTACAGTCCCAGTCACAAGGCATAATAACTTGTGAAAGTACTGTAGTTGCCCATTCCGTAGCGTAGATCTCTATGGAGAAGAACGGGCAGGAAACTCCATGGACACTCTTTTAAATCAAAATATGTTACAAAATCTTGGTTACATCATTCATGTTAAGAATTACAAATATGTGAGAACAATGTAGAAATACGGGCAAGTTAAGATTAAATCAGTAATTAAAAAATAAAGTAATTAAAATAAACCGTGGCAGCTAAGAGACCTCGTACCCCCCAAAGGTGGAGGATATTTATACGCTCGCGGGAAAGACCTGGTTGAGACTCGTGCAGACCAGGTAAGAATATCACACGGGATTCGTCCCGTGCTTCGGCCTATACTCAACAGTGGTCGGACCAGGGCTGCTAATGATGATGATCCGCAAGAAAATTGTGTCCGAAAATTTACCAAAAGGTCTATGTACATGTACTACAAGCTTATGGTCATATATTATAATACATTTTGGCCGTTTATGAGGTCCCAGGAACGATTACCGGGCCGGGCAAATAAGTATTGGGTTTATCCATCAGAAATTTCTCAGTCGCAGTCGCGGAATCTGGATTTGTGATTTGTCGATTTCAATAGGATCGCCCCTATTACATGAGACTAAACATAACCAGCGAATTGTGGGTGTACTAATAGGTACCTACACCTCTGCGTAATTCTTCGAAGATTACAGGTGTTTATGCTATGTCATGCAGGTATTGAATTGTATGGAACAGTAGATTATTTTTTCGCGTTACGATGTTGGTCCCATACAGAAGTTGTTCAGTTTGATGGTCCCTTAAATATGGCAACAGTTTTCTGAGCCACGCTGTATATGTACTGCGTTTCAGTACAATATGTATACTGTATACATTTACTTGTTATTATGTACAGCTTCTGTGGTTGACAGACGCTTTGACTCCAATAGCTATCGAGCGGCCTTTGTTTCATTGTAATAGCGTCGTGTTGTGATTCCATTGATAGTTTGTTGTGGTGGTTACTGATTGAAGTGTTTACGCCTTACGGCATTTCAAACAAACTGTCAAGTCCTTTTTTTTTTTTTCGAATTGACTGAACCTATTCTAATTAAAATTCATACGCATAAGCATACATAGGTCTAAAAAAAATATTGGCTGATTATGCAATTTGTCGTGGCTGCTGTTTAACCTGCGTCTATAACAATACCCATTAATTTTTCATTGATTGGAACTTTAGTAGTTTTCTCAATCATTTCAGCTTCAAATATCTCACGAGTCTTAATTGCAACTTTACCACCATAGTAACACGTCTCATATTCACCCTAATTCGTTATGTAAGTAAATAGCCCACCAAACTTAAACATACCCAAGACTACATCGCAATTAGAAGGTAACCAACGTGGAAAGCAAACAAGGGGTTGCTTGTGGTTGCTGTAACCATTGGTGCGAACATGTACTAATTAATAGTGACTGGTAAATCATTATGGATTTGTTTGGTTTCCGGGTTGTTTGTTATATTTTAATTGACAACTAAATTGCGATGTGTGATGACTTTATGGGCGCTGTATTGAAATGCAAGTTGTAAATGGATCCCTCACGAAGCCGTCAACCAAGCATTCTAGACACCCACTGTAGAAACCACTGTAGACACGAGTTTTGTCTACGTAAGAATCTACAAAATGACAGCTAGACAATGACTAACAACGACAATAACAAAACTCGTGTCTACAGTGGTCATGTTACGCGTGCTGTTCGTCTTTGCCTTCTACTTTTTCGATTACTTTCACTTAAAAAAAAAAAACAAATTTCTAATCATTTACCCTGTTTTATTAATAAAGGGTGTAAAACACCTCTTAACGAAGCCGAAAGGCACTGGTTCTCCCTGTCATTGCGATCATTATTCTACACCATACCTGGGAACCTTCTAGTTACGGAGATATTAGGGGTCAAAGTTCCAACTTTTTGACAAGTATTTTTTTTAATACAAGTTTTTAATGTAAGATTTTTACTTTAAACACCTCCACGACCCCCGTACTATTCAATCCGTCCATCAGCACAATGTTATGAGTGCGTTAAATTGAGTTCTACCACAAAACATGATTTTACACCCCCCAAAAAAAAGTCGTTTCCCAGCAATAATTTTTGCGTGTGGTTACTTAGTTTCATGTACAGAATGCTTGGTTGACGGCTTCGTGATGAGGTGATTTACACCGTGTATACAAGGTGTTGTTTTGCATCCTCGTCAAATTCAAGAAGGTAACTATGCTAATGATTCTCAAGCCGAATCAATAATAAAATGGGTAGGTATTTTTTTTTTCTTATTTACGGAAATCGGTAAGTGTGAACCACCCGTGTTTTAAACGCGGCCCATCTGATCCGTGTTATATAACCGCGCTTTCACACATACAAACAATCTTAAACGTTTATTAGATAATTTCTTATTCCCCACGTTAAGAGGGTTATTCTGATATACTGACAAAGTTAATTAAACAAAAAAATCAGCGTTTATTAATAATTAACGAGGAACCGTAATTTAATTTATTGATTATTTATTTAGGTCTTTTGTGACAATCTCCTATGACTACAATTCAAAACAACACCTTGTATATCAAAACCTACGTATTTTTTTTTTTTGGGAAACGACTTTCTGTTTTGGGGTAAAAAACACGTTTTACGGTAGGACTCAATGGTAAGCACTAAAGGTATTGTGCTGATGGATGAACTGAATAGTACGGGGGTTGCAAAGGTATTCACAGTAAAGTGCCAACATTAAAAAAATATATTTACACAAAAAAACTTATGAAAAATTTGATACTTTGGCCCCCAATATCTCCGTAACTAGAAGGTATGATATAGTTTGGTAGTAAATAATGTGTAATTGGTAATATAAATTTAGTTATTTGAGCTTAATGCAACACTAGCGATACAGGCTTTGCTAATTAAGGATTAATTAACTTCCCTATTAGGATCAGGAAGCCAAATTGATTAATAAACATACTAGTGATTTAAAGTGCAAGTACGTTAAAACAGCCTCTAGTGAAGTTGGTAAGTAGCTTTAATTCACCGATGTATTGTAAACCATTAATGGTAACGATAATATATTTCTTTAAAGTATCGTTACCTAACCGGATTAACAAAGCCCAAAGCTTAGAATCACTATCCTTATAATAGGCCAAAACTGCAGCATCCAGCAAAAATATTCTAACGCAGCCTAAACATCCTAACTTTTCCAGCAGACAACACAAGAAGGCGGTCCCAGACAGTGGTGTTGGCTTTCAGTTACTAGACTACAAGTACTAGGAGAACAGCAACACAAATAGTACAAGAAGTACAACTACACAAGACAGCACAAAGTTTTAGCACAGACGTCTTGTTTGAAAGGGAACTCGATCTATGCGACGTTGTGCGACTGCAACGATTGTCGTTATGTCTTTTTCAAAGCTACAAAGTTGCTTGAATTTGAATATAGTTGGTCTTTAATGGTTGTAAAAGGTAATTTTGTGAAAAGTTTAGTTTGAAATTCTTTGGCTTGTTTTGCTAAAAGCTTTGAAGATCACCACGACCCTTTTTTGTAATGACGTCGTGTGTTTCTTTTTAGAAAATATCTGCATCATTATTTTATGCGGAATTGCTAATTTTAGATGATACTTCGTCTTAAATGTTCTGTCTCTAATAGTCAGACAGAGCGTTGACAACCGAAGCATATTTTAATTTATGCATTTTTATAGAAGTCATCTAATTATATGTGTACAGATACTCCTTGCGCCTCAACCACGTTTATACATCTGGTCATACACTGCTCGCGTATAATAGAATAAAATATTAAGCCCACGCCCATACCAACGAAGTTTGTTTACCCAATTACCTCGATTGGAAATCTAAAGTGCATTATGTAATATTTATGGGATTATAGACCTGGCCTAATGAACTTTCACATGTTTTGAGAAAATAAAAATGTCTAGAATTTGTACCTTTGATATGGTAAACTAAAGAAAGGAAACATTACTGACCCAGGTCAGGTTAAAACAAATAAAGCAGTAATTCAAAAGAAATTATTATTCATTGCTATATTTCGTATCGCATTAAAACGTAACAATTATAACTGCTTTTGATAACTTCAAAGGAAAACGGTAATAGGGGTATAATATAATTCTTTGAAAAATTTTAGCTTATGAAAACAGAAATTCGAGCTTTTTATATGTATGGTAAAAACTTGATACTAAGGCCAATTTGTTAATTAAAGGACGAAGAATATGAAAATCCTATTGTTCTATTTCATTTCATCTATGAAATACTAACGACATTAGTTACTTTTTAAAATACCGCATGATTTATTCGTAAAATGAGGATGAACAGAAATAAACAGAAGACCTGCACACTAGGTTCTAGATCTGCAAAAAGAAGATCAACTCATTACCAACACGCATAAAGCAATAGATCAAAAACCAGATAACCAACAACACAGTTGCCATCCAAAACCAATTTACACTACAATAAAATAAATCATAGCGGGCCACAGAACAGTGCCAAGCGAAACACCCCGGATATACACATAAAAAGTTTCCCAATCACACTTGCTTGTTTGCTACTACGTACGTAATGCTTCCTATTATACACTAGTCCTGTATCCACCGCTGTAATAGTCCGTGGAAACAAGTTCAGTGGGTAGATTTTCTCGAAATTACATTTGATTTATAGGAAAACATCAATGTTTGGAACTTTTTGTATTGTAAGCCTAATCGATTTTGTTTCTGGGCCAACTATGTTTTTGGAAGAATCGAGAAAGTATTTGGCCAATTCTTGTTAGAGATGGGATTTGATTTGCAGCTCGTCGATAAATCTGGGAATAAGATATTTTCTTGAGGTTGATTTATTTTGTTTTTGCCTAGTTGTACTTCATAACTTACATAAAACAGACATAGCAATAGCAATCTACTTTCCTATCAGCACCAAAGAAAACTCATTCAAATAATTTATATTTTCATTCTTAACTTAGCTTTAAGAAAACACCGTTTCAATTTCGTCTTCATAAGTAAATTCAAGAAACCAATGACAAGCCTGATCGACTAAAGCTCAATCAATATCTAAAACACACAGAACCAGAAGGAATTGAAAATCGCCATTTCTGGTTATGACAGCAAAAGATTTAGATATAATACTGCGTTCAAAAGCCGCGGTACATTAAAAATAAATAGGGGGATACAGAGGCCAGACAACGATGTTTATTTAGCTTTTACTGTACTACTGTTTGTTAGTTCTGCTTGTGACAGTAAGGTAAAGATTCATATTTTTTATAGTGCTATGAAAATATTTGCGGTGGAATAAAATGTGGGAATGTTTTTGCGGACAGTCTGAGCTTGTTGAGAACTTGATATAAATGATGTAGGTTTCAGCCCTAATTCGTTGGGACGTTTTTCATTTTGCTTTTTAAAAGCTCTCTTATGAAATAACTGGGCTTGTTATTGCAGTTCGTTTAATTTAGGATGAGGCCTAAGTTATTTTAATAAGGTGTGTTGGCAAAGCAAGGTTAGTAGGTAAGGCGGCCGTACGAATGACTGCACAATGTTGGAACAGATAATATTACACGAAAAGTAGACCTCCATTCTCCATTCTGATAAAACCAGAGACTCTCGGAAAGGGCAATCAAATCAAATAACAAAACAAAACAACGGACCCAAATACGAATAGTGATAAAGCTAACAAATTGCGAATTATGCTAAGGCAGCAGAAAATAATTTTTAAATCCGCCCCGGAATTTCCGGCCTACATATCCGAGGCTAAATTTGCATGGAGATGGTGCCAGGGCGACGGCCTGGGGCTTCACACTGTCATAATCCGAAACTCGGCTAAACTGATTTAAATTTTCACCATACAATGACTCCATGCTTTGGTAGCTGTTCATACAAAGTTACTGATGCTGCCCCCAAAGCTGTGTTTGCTTTTATTGCAACGGATTAAGGACGCGAATGATTGGGCTTTGATTTTGCCAGCTTTGTTGTACGGTTATTGTTTATTAAGAATTGCTCCTTGGGAAGTTGGGAAGTGTAAAAGGGATCTGACTTTAAAATGTTACAATATTTACCGTTTGTTATTATAAAAAAAAAAAAACAGAAAAACTTTTCGACGGATTGGAAACAGAGAGAAAAATATGTCGTCTACACGAGTATAACTCAATGTTTTAGTTTATAAAACATTTGTGAGATGAACTTGAATAATTCAAAACTAATTTCCAATTCAAGAATATGCTAATCAAAAGCGTAATATTTAATTCGTAATTTAAATTTTCAAGTTACTAATGCTTGCCTACTGAATTTGATCAAAGCCTTGTTTTAAATCCAAAACTATTAACTCAAAGAGAACCATTTTCAATTAATATTACTCAAGGTTTACAATTTCACTAACATAAATTCGTATTATCCCCAACCCTTTCATATTTTGAGAACACTTTCACAAGCTAACATCAACTTTAATGCCGGTGTTAAAGAAAAAGTGTAAATAAACTTCTGACTCTGTGAAATGGATCTCTTGGAGTCCGCTTTGCTCGCTCTTGCTTTAATGAAGAGATTCACAGCTTTTGAGTTCCTAGCTAAGTATGCAAATTCTTTATATTCCGAGTTACGACTTTGTGGACTTCTTTTGTGTAAGATTATTTCGTTTATTTTAAGGGTTATCACGATTAAGGTTACGTAAACCAAGAGGTATGATGAGAAACTTTTACTTTTTATGCATGGCACTGTATTGTTTGTTTATAATGCTTTATTTAACATTTTGACATTGACTTTGATTTTAACTTTGTCGGCCACTGACAGATAGTTTTTCTATTTTCTCCTCCATAATCTTTATGCTTTCACCAACCAGAAAACTATTTCAGGTGTCTGCCATTTTTATTTTAGAGATGCTTTCGCCTAGACAGGATCCTATTAGTTTCTGTCGGCAAGGTTTTGTCATCTGTCTGGAGGGATTGCTTGCTCAGAGGATGGCATCTTGGGCTCTAGATTTTCCTATTTTCTGTAAAACATTTGTTTAAATAAATTGTCGACAACGCGGGTCTCAAGGGCTTGGGGAAAACATGAATTATTGTATCATTTATTAATTTTCCTGACCAAGGTTTTAGTTGGTAGCAAAATTGTCGTCCCCATATCCACGATATTTACTAAATTCCTTTTTAAATCATCCACATCAAGAATACGAGTTTAATATCTAAAGTTATTCCGAAAATACTTCGTGAAAGTTGCAGCAAATTCGGATTTCATATTCCACCACATTATTGCGGTAGTCAGACTCGAATACACTCGGGTGTGGTAGCGGATTTATATTATATATTTATTTCGCTCCGGCTGTAATGGCGCATTAATCTTGCGGTTCCTTTCGAATGGCATTTGACATTTCGCCTCTTCCCTAGGATTGAGATATGTTGGCTATTTCGCCTGTTTGCTTATTTGTAGTGACCGTTATAGATAGAGGGTTTTTGATGTACATGTTTTGTTTGGAATCTTTGAAATGTTTAAGGTGAGCAGTATCAAATGGGGTCAGCCTACTTCTTTGTTATTTACGTTGAGTAGAAACTTAGTGTTTTTATTGCCTCGTTTTTCCAGTGGTCGCGAGCGAAACTACTGAGCATGAGGTCTTGGGTTTGTTTCCCGGGTCGGGCAATAGATTCGTGCTAGGTTGATGGTAATTGGCTCGACCCCTATTACATGGGACTTAAATATAACTGGCGAAATGTGGCTGCGCTATAAGGTACACTTCTGCCTAATCCTAAGGCGATTGCAGACTTGATATAATGTAAAAACTGTTTTATATAAACCTGCTTTGTGATTTCGATATGTAGCGAACTTGCTTTGTAGACATACCTGAAACAAATGAAGAGAATGTTTAGTATAATATAGTAAGCATAATATTGATTAACATGACTGGTAAATAATTAAATAGTTGGAATTGAATGTGAACCAAACATACTCATTCATAAACTACCCTATTTTAAACATTGAAGATAAGAATCTCCACCATATCAAAAAGCATTGTCAGTGCATTATCATACACCAATAGTTGAAGGCTGCCATGCTATAACGCATCGACTTTACGATCATAAGCAGCCAATATAACAAATATAGCACGCCATTCTCGCGTTACAATTCGAATTTATGAAAACCTAGACAGGCGTGTGTGACGGGGCATAAAATCAAAATCATTGGTTATAGTTTTTATTGGCTATTTAATCGGTGGTAAACAAATATTTGTGGTACTTTTATTTGTTGTGGTGTTTGGAAACCAATAAACATTTTGTATTTACTCTGTTTCAATTGGGATTTTTAGTTTTAGTGTATTTGTGTTGGAATACTCGTGATTTGCTTTATGTAAACAGTAGTTAAATATCATTGCATTGGGAGCTTACATTCATACCATCATCATCAGCCTATAATGTTCCCACTGCTGGGACACAGGCCTCCTCTCTATGAGAGGGATTTGGCTGTAATCCACCACGCGGGCCCAGTGCGGGTTGGTAGATGTCACATGTCTTTGAATTTTTAGTTCTAGGACATTCCTTTTTTCGTTTCCTCACGATGTTTTCCTTCACCGTTTTATTACCATTCACACCGCTTTGAACAAATGATTTATGTCTAAGAGACCTCGCAAACTACGCGGACATGATCACAGCTTTTGGCCGGACCGAACACTATCTTGAATAAAACCAAATTTACTACCTGGTCTGAGCTTCAGCGGCCAAGAGTCTTGGTCGTGGCCGTGTAGTGCGCAAGGTCCCCAAAATCAAAAACCAAAATCATTTCTTTCAAGTTGGCCAGTTACAGGCAGACTTTTAAATAGTCGAAAAACAATAAAGATGAAGCTACAGTCCCAGTCACAAGACATAATAACTGTGAAAGTACTGTAGTTGCCCAAGAAATGAAAATTATTGAGAAGATACAAAAATGAAAGTGTTTATTGTACATTGTGCAATTAATGAACAAATAACCAGTTACCAAACATACACTCCCATAAACATGACGAGGCACAAGGAGGATGAAAGGATCACAGCAGGTGGTATTCTGTGGTTTCTGCCTACCCCCATGGAAAAAAAAAGCGTGAGTTTATGCATGTTATAGAATTACATGGGGCACGTTAATACACTGCAACGTTCATGTCTGTTTCTTGTCAAATATTGTACGCTTGATAAGACAAGATCTACCCATTAGAGTCCAATACAAGTGTACAGTGCTAATAATCTAAGCATAGACCGTCGCCCAAAACCGATAAGGTAACGGTTCCACGAACAAATCAACCAATTACCACCAATTACACAGTAACGCTAATTTTCCCTTTTTCAAACTTCATTAAGTCAAAGATAATTTCAAAAGGTGATTCTTTTGACATGTAAATTGGACAAAAAGCGCTAATAGGTACAGTCGTCGACACCTGAATTGTGAGGCATTTGCAAACTCAGTTTGAGCGTAGTATCAACGAATGTTCGCGCCCGGTCCAGTTTAAACCGGATTTCGGTGGCTATATCCAGTTATATCCAGTTTCGTTAGTTCGCTTTGACACTTGATTTTGAAAAGGGAGCTGATTGACGTGTGAATATCCTTTTTGAGTAATGGATATTTGACTGTTGTGATACGTATATGTATTCGTATATGATGGCGAGATTGGAAGATTAAAATACATGGTGATAGTTTCATGTTGGATGCTGTTTGATTGCGCAAATGTTGAACATATGAAAAACTTAGTCAACCTTTAAAACGAATTGCTTCTAGCACAAATACTTGGAATATATCTGGGTTTATACTTAACAATTGGAATCCAATAAAAATCCAGTATGAATTACGGATCTCTGGAAACATTAAAGTTAAAGTATATATTTTTTAATAGACAAGACGGTAAATAATAAATCTAAAACATAGCGAAGTTAAACACCAAACTTCAGGTCAGTTTCCACAAACAAACCAAATCCCGATGGAATCAAACTACTCACAACAAAATCTAAAACTTCAAAGATGATTTACGAGCTACAGGGTGAAGGGAAATAAGTGTTACATTTCATACAATAGCCACCACGGACATATTTCATTTTGACGTTTAGAGCCTTAAAACAAAACACGTCAGAAGGTTCAACACGGACACGCCGTGGACTAGCTGCGGACACGGACAGATACCGTGATGTGACTATGTGACTGTTCCTAAATTACCCTACGAGGTTTTTATTCGAGTCGTCTGAAGCCATGTTTGGAATTTGTATGTGGTCTTCGGTAATCGTGAAAATCTTCTGTAAATTAACAGAGTATGCGATGATACTTACCTGTATTTTTTTAGTGAGTTAATGAGAAAATTATCAACATTTTCATGGTAATTAATTATTTTACGACGGAGTAGGAGGTATAACATAGGATTAGAAAAGACATAGTTTTAACGGGCAATTTATTTACAACAAATTCTGAAATTAACAGAGATGGCACATGCTAGCGGTATTTGTTTTTATATCTTTCAATTATTTTGCCATGTGTACATACTTTATTTGTAGTTGTACACATGCCAAAATAATTGAACGAACTAGATTTTCTGTTTCATTCCCTGTTATGTAGAAACAAACAGTAGCGATTGGCTTAACGCATATCGAATGACTGCGAAGCCACTTAAAAGTGCCCGTAAAATATTTAATCTGTTAAGTTGGTCATAAATATTCTGGCATAAAATCGGAGAAGGGTCTAAGTTCGGCGTTTGTTTTTCTTTTTCTAATGGAAGATTGGAATAGGATATCGAAGCCGTATTTTTGGGTGAGTTAAGTGTTTTTTTTTAAGAGTTTTTAGGATTGAGGACTAAATACTATTTTAAAGTTATCCCATTATAGATGCTGATCTACCCGTGTTTAGGGAAAATTAATAGGAGCCAATCAACTGGATGCATGTTGTTGGGTAGCTTTGATAATAAACCTATTTTTATGTTTATTAAAACTTTGCACACGTAAAAACGTGTACAAAGGCTGACTTAATGTAGGTAGTTGCTTCAATCTAGTAGCTTTCATACAATTATCATTACGCAAAAGTTCCCATTATCAAAATCCTTACAAACATACAGAAACTTATTCATTTTTCTCATTCTTATTTTCTGTTGAATTTGAAATTCATTATTTACCCGGAAAGGCTGCAGCATATCTAAATAAGCTAGTCAATTAACACACTAAATCTCGAACAGAAACGTCAAAATAAACTCTCCGCTCTCAACCGAATGTTTTCCTAAAATCAATAGTGTTTTATTTTGAGCTCTAAAGCTACTGTTATTTAGACTGACATTCTCAGTATTTAACTAAGCTTCGGATTACCGCGTCAATTCCATCTATTACGCAAAACTGACCTCGATCTACCAACCAAATTATGAAGCGGGAACGAGACACACAGATCACTAACTCTCCAAATTAAGGAGAGTGACAGGGATGGTTGTACTTTTGTTCCCTCCATCGTCAACTGGATTCTACTGTTCTGGGAGAACTATTTGTGACGGAAAGTCCTAGTTTAGCGTCAAAGCAATTTGCATGCGTAATTTTCTGTTAGCTATCTAATTTATGTGTCGTTTTAATCTAACTGGAGTTATTAGTTTGTGTCTGTTTATGAGAGCAATACGGATGATGCTGGATTGTTAATTGGGTACTTTTTCGTTTTAATCTCTAAAGCTTTCGTTTTAATCTCTAAAGCTTAGCTTACTTTAAGAATAATATTATGGAAGATGATGTGATGAATGTGCTCTTAGGTTCGCCTATGCCTGACGTTTTGGATATTACAGGTGTGGTCAGGGACTTAAAAACAGCTTCAAAAAGGTTACAGTGTTACATGTTGAATTGGTAACAGAATCAAATATGTAACACTTTTTACATGTTGAATTGGTAACAGAATCAAATATGTAACACTTTTAAATGTGTTTTCGACCGTAACATATCTGTAACAGAGATAAAAGTTTCAACAGTGTTAAAAAGTGTAACAGGTAAACGCAGCGTAAAAGCTATTATTGATTATTTCAGTTACACTTATTAACACATATAAAAGGTACAGTTTGATTTAGTAACATTATTGTATCTGTTACATTTAAAAGTGTTTTTCTGTTAAAACTGTTTAAAAAACAGTGTTAAAAACACTTATTACGGTTACAGTTTGAGTCCCTGGGTGTGGTGTTAAGCTATGGGTTATGATGCCACAATTGATGACAGTGGCTGAATGGCTTTGTCCAGTACCTAGTTAAAGACATACAAGGTGAAATCGGGCACTTTACGGAGCCGTCAACCAAGCATTCTGTACATGAGACTTAGTAAAATCTACGCAAAAATTTTATGGGATGCAAAGTGTCGTTTCACGGTAGGACTTAATGTGACGCACGCAAAATTCTGTGCTGATGGATGCATTGAATAATGCAGGGATCGTGGGATATGCCTAGTTTAAGCATGAACCCAAAGACAAATTATGACAGAATAATTTAAATACTCTGCTATTGAGCCTCAGAAGCAACCTGTTGAAATTGATAAACAGGTGGGTGTGAACTGTCTGGAAGAAACAAAGCTACATCGTTAGACACTTCCTAAAACATGAACTAATGATAGGCTTTGCTTGTTTAAATATTCCTATAGCGAAAGTAGCAAACATCATCAGCCTATCCCTTTTTCAACTAAGTTGGGGTCAACTTCCAGTCTTACCTGGTTAAGATGACTACCAATATTATATATACACCATGTAAATCACCTCATCACGAAGCCGTCAACCAAACATTCTGTACATGAAACTAATAGTAACTTTACGCAAAAATTATTGCTGGGAAACAACTTTTTTTTGGGAGGTGTAAAATCATGTTTTGTGGTAGAACTCAATGTAACGCACTCAAAACATTGTGCTGCTGGACGGATTGAATAGTACAGGGGTCGTGGAGGTTTTAAAAATCTTACATTAAAACCTTGTATTTACAAAAATACTTGTCAAAAAGTTGGAACTTTGACCTCTAATATCTCCGTAATTAGAAGGTTCCCAGGTATGGTGTAAAACAAAAAAAATATCGCAATGACAGGGAGAACCAGTGCCTTTCGGCTTCGTTAAGAGGTGTTTTACACCCTTTATGACTGCCTATCTGACCTCCACAACCCAGTTAGTATTGTGTAATACTATAGGTACCCCTTGGTAAGACTGGTTATCAGACTTTCGAGCCACTGACTACCTGTAACGACAATCAAAGATCTATAGTAAGTAAGTACTAATGCTGTAACATTCAAATATTGTAAACTAAATGATTTTAAAAGAGTAACCATGGAGTTTCTCGCCGGTTCTTCTCCATAGGAAACGATCAACCCGAACCGAGCACCTTTTTGTCTACGTTTTATAAGTGTTCATGTAGGCCTATGTGAAATAAAAATATTTTGATTTGATTATAAATGACAGCCGGGACCAACGGTTTAAATTGCTTTTCGCGGCACGGAGCAAACTCCGTGTGTTGTGGGTGGTCAAACATCCAGGGACCAACCTAGGCAAGCACGGCTTAGCCAGAATATCGATCCGAGCGACTCTTATTATTTAGCCACGAGCTAAAATAGCTAAAATAGAATCAAAAACATGAACACAATAACCTTTCTTGTTAGCTAAATTTCACCAATAATAAAACAAAGCATTCAAAAGTTAAAAACAAATGACTCCTGCTGTAAAGCCTTTGTTTCACGAATAGATGACACGGCTCGACAAAAATAATAGCCATCGTTAAATAGTATTAAATGAAGAGGATTTTATTGAGTAACTCCCTCTGAAGAGGGTCGTTGTTTGTTGAGGTACAGGAGGAGAAATGTTCTAGTTTTAAATGGAGTTATTTTACTTAATTTTTAAAAGAACCCGCTCCAGGAGCTTATACATGTACCTTGAATTTTGTAATTAGTTCTTTGTTAATTCGTGCATTGATTGTTGACTGTCTGCCACTGTCTCTTTTTACTCATATTTGGTGGCAAGTGAGCGAATGAATCCTGCGGTGGAGACCGCATATCGTCAAGCGCAGTATGCGCTGTCTCTTAGCAATATGAACTGAAGAGTGTCATTTTTTTTAAAGGTTTTTGTATTACACTTTATAGTTGAGATATCCGACACAATTTTTTTTCAATTATATAAGTTATTATGATACCATCATGTCATCAACTAAGACGAAGAAAAATACGTATTATTTAAGGTAAACATAAACTAAATAATCACTTAAATCGGAATTGGTTCACTAGAATCATGAAGGAAACGGTATACATACATGAAAAAAAAGATGCTGGTGAAATACATAACTTCCTCCTTTTTTGGAAGTCGGTCAAAAAGCGGCTGCGTCAGAATGGATGAGGAATCCTGAAGACTGGGTATTATTCCGCAGCTTGGGAGAGGCCTATGTCCAGCAAAAGGAGTTCATTAGGCTGAGTGGAAGCACTGAGTAGTTTCTTCAACAAATTTAGATAGAAATAAGTAGCAAAAGTTCTTTTTCAATACCTAAATCCCTTTTAAAATTGTGAAATTGTTTTTTTTTTTAAACGTATGTTATTATTACAACAACAGTTACTATTAAAATTCACACTCAAACACAAACATCTTAATCAAAGCACAAATTGATACCATTCACCCCACGATAAAGGCGGTCGCACATGAACGGTAAACAATTTTTCAATAATCGTTGTCTAGACGGTGTAATGTGCGGGCGACGGTGGCGACACCTAACGGCTAAACAACTACCATTATCATTACAATACGAGCGTGATGACTTTCATTAAGTTCGACGTGGAACGGGAATTTCTCTATTGATAGAAAATTAACAGGACGGGTGGTCTAGGACTAATTGAATTTGATAGAAGAAGGGGGTGCTGGTGAGGTTGTGGAACGAATGGATTTTTCTTAAGGTATTTTGAATAAGAAGGGTAAGTAATAGAAGGGGGTAAGTAGGGGGGAACCTGGGAGTAGTGGTAAACTTTATAATACGAAACGTTGAGTATTAATGTAAATGGCTATAAGAGTAGAGGAAGACCAAGGAAACGATGGATGGACTGTGTGAAGGATGACATAGGTAGAAAGGAGGAGACTGCTGAGATGATAAGTAATAGAGAAGTATGGAAGAAGAAGAGATGCTGCTCCGAACCCGAACAAATTGGAACAAGGGTAGGATAATGACGATGAGTTACATGCGAAAGCAGTAACATGACTATGAACGTGAGAAGACACACACACAGAGATACTTACAGTTTAGTGTTTCATAAAAAGTATGTTAGGTTTTTCCACTCTTTAAAAGAGAAGTGAGACTTCCAATAAAATAGAGGAAAAACCTCTGTGGCAGTCGGCTAAAAATGTAAGGTAGATAAGCTAACAAAGTTTAAGAATATAATTTAGTTTCTAATAGGGGATGATCACATTTTTTTTTTCTTTGTCTTTCGGATAGATTATTGAAAAGTATTGGACACGTATTTTTTCTTTTTTCACTTGGTCATAAAATTACGGAGATATATTGAGTTGAAATGGCGAACGACGTCACGTGTAGGTAATTTTTATACCTACTTGTGACGTAGTGAGCCCCCACTCTCCAACTTTAATGAGTTTTAACTAAGTATGTTTTTGATATTTTGATAAAACAAAAAATACGTGTAAAATAGAATTTCGTTTTCTTTACCCAGTCTTCACCCCTATTACAACGAGACGTATAAGGCAGAAAATCTCGTTTAACTATTTGAAGCATTATTTATCTTATTATATCTTATATCTTATTAATTTATTATATATCGCTAAATATTTATCGAGTCTCAATAAACTCTTAATTACAACTGGTTATTTTTCATAAATTCTCACTCTATTATAAATAATAAGAGTACGAAGTAACGATGATGTATCGTGTCATAGATTTTCAACGCACCTATTATTTGGACAGCGTTATTGATATCGTCACGCGACCGTGGGAGGGGGGCATAATGGCTTAAATTAAGAGCTATGGTTTGTTCGGTTAAGCAACTATTTAAAAATTTCGAATTTAAGTGACTTTTACCAACGCACTGAGATCGCTTGGTGAATCACAGCCCACACCTAGTCATTGACAGGAGGTCTGTATCCCAGCAGTGGGAACAGTATAGGGTGACCATGCTTGTTCTTTAACAGGTTCATCATCATCAGCTTATAATGTTCCCACTGCTGGGACGCACGCCTCTTCTCTATGAGAGGTAGTGGGCTGTAATCCACCACGCGCGTTCAGTGCAGGTTGGTAGATGTAACATGTCTTCGATTTTTTTTTAGTTCTAGGACATGCTGGTTTCCTCACGATGTTTTCCTTCACCGCTTTTGAGGGCAGCGGTGACGAATGAAATTACACGAAGTAATGCGCCTGCCTAGGTTCAAACCCATGACTTACTGCTCGTAAGTCGGGGCTCCCACCACTGGGCCACCGCTGCTCTCACAGGTTAGGATAAGTATATAAAATACCACACTTTGTTATTTGTAGCATTTTGGTTGTAGATAAAGGATGGTGAGGCTTTCCATTAAAAGTGCAAGTTTTACCCGGATTAGACTATGTTTATTTAACTTTATTAAATTAACGCTTACAGTTAGTTTAAAGATGTAGTTTTATCTTAAATATTTCAAAACAAAGGCAATTGTAACAAGAAAATTCTAGAACTTCAACAACACACGGACCAAGGAAGACTTAGGTAACTTGCATGAAAATTACTAACTTTTTTTTCACAAAAGCCATATTACTTTTTTTCAGGGAACTGCATGAAATTTTAAATGGTATTGTGTTCTAATAAACGTGATAATTAACATAGTATATCAGTCCCTGACAGTTATGGGTTCTAGGGGTTTCCAAAAACCATTAACTTTTGACTCGCGGTATCTACCATCTAAATTAGGTGGTACTAATGTTCTGGGAACACGATGTTTTTCGGTTATTTTTGATTATAATGGTGATTAGTGGCATTCTCATTCAGGTGCTTCTTGTTCGATAGATGTTAATAGATAAAATATTGTTACCCCAATTGGGTCTTGCTAAAGTATATTTTTTTATTTGAGATGGGTTTGGGTCAGAGATGACGGAGACAAAGTCGAAGATGGTACGAGCTTACCCAGAAGGAGTCAGCACAGTCCGTTCACTCTAACTTTGAAGAGATTAGGGATTTAGATTAGAATATATTTTTTCAATAAAAACGTGAGCTCTTCGTGTATCATCCCCTATATGACGTGAATATTTTGATTACTATTAAAATCCTCATTTATTTTTTTAGTTTATAAACTAGCTGGTATTGATGTTGAACTCAAAACCACATTCCCAATTAATTTAAAATTAAACTTCCCAATAAACAAAAATATGCAACACGAAAACACCCAAACAATATCGAAAAAAGAAAATTCTGTTTAACCCTTTACACGCCGCGTGACGGTCTATGTCGACGGCACAAGTTTTCGACAGTTGCAAATTAAAATGGCGGCTGGCCGTGCGTGATCGCTCCAACCGAGCTCACCGCGTAATCTCTTGCGGGGACGTGACTCGAATGTCACGTGACATTTCACCTTTGTCTTGCCCGAAAATATTGAACATTTTTGGAGTTTGCGGATCTTGCCAGATGCTCTCAAAGGATTGGTATGTAAAGGTAGCAATTGACATATTTTGGGTCAGTGGTAACATTTTTGGACCTTAAAAAGCCTGTATTCTAAAATTAAGCCAATAAATAATTTTGATTTAAGTTCAGGTTATTATGACCTAAACTCTGTAGGGCTTAAATCTAGTGCAAAAGTAGGTACGACAATCGTGAGTATAGGTTTAGGTAAGGTAAGTTTCTTGTGTAACTCAGTATCAATATGATTTAATTTTGTTTGTTATTTATTTCTCTAACGTACACTTCAAAACTGCTTCTATAACAATATCCAAAGTTCAGCCCCAACTAGCCTTTAAAGTTTAACCCTCTCGCTATAAGCTACACCAAACATTGTCAATATTTACCGAAGGACTAGTTCGCCTGACTTCTATTAAAGCCCGAAGGTATACCGTAATGGTAACTAAGGTAATCCTAGGTCTGAGATCGTGAGCGCCTCGAGACAGACGGTCGGATAGACAGACAGCTTAGCTACAACTATAGACTTAGACGGGACGGACTTAAAAGGGTTAAAGCGAAAGGTGGAAATGCAGAATTACAAAATGTCTGCTGCAAATAATTATTGCGAAATTTAGTGTCTCCTGAGAGAATTCTCCTTGTTGTTTTATTACTTCTAACAAGTAGGAGGTTTATTTCTCTAACAGTGAATTCAAATCAGTAGACCGTTTTAGTTCAGTAATAAAATCTTAATAGATGCAGCTATTAAAGTTTATTGGAAAGCGATTGCAGTACATGAGATATTTTCTTAATTAGAACTCCTTTATGAACCTTTCGCAGTATCTAATAAAACACACCTTTACCAATAAACACATGATGATTTCCTACCTTAAACGCATATTTACAATAAAAACTGTTGAAAAATACAACCATGAAATCGATTCCACCAATCCGTAACACCAAAAGCTTACGACCAACCTATAAACCCTAAAATTAGCGTAACACTAAACGAATACTTAAAACCAAATAAAACTGGTTTAAACCGCAATAATGTGGCCAAACAATCAATTTTCCGGCTCAGTTCATCTTGGTGTACGAACACTGCAAACAATAGGAGCTGCCTTAAACCGGCAGAGAAGTGTTATTTACTCGATGGAATCACGGCACTTGGTCGCCGCGACCAGAATACCAAGTGGTATTCGGTTACAGGAGGGTTACCAGAAAGTGCGGGAAAATACCCGATATTATTGTTTTTTGATCGTGCTTTTCTGTTTTTTTTTTGTGTTTTAAGGTGTTGTGTTACGGTCAATGTTTGTGTTGTAATCTGATTTTGGGATTTTGGTCGGGAGAAGCGAGAAAAAGATTGGTAACATTTTCTTTCTTAATTTTTTATCCTTTATTTCGTTTTCATTCTCTTATTTTGAACTGAAGATTGAGGTTGCTATATCATCCATGTTTTCCACCGAAAATGTTTTAATTTTGTCCATTGGTAAACCCTTAATTGGCCAATGTAAAACCATTTTGTAATATTTTTGCCAATTAAATTTTTCTATTTGTATTTTGTATGTGTCTATAATGTACTAGTTTCTTTATTAGTGACATATCACTAGCGAAAAATACGTCCGCAGCTTTCAAAATGATAGAAAATATCAACATTGCTAAATCGTCTTATTCATTATATTACTTAAAACTCTGTTCGCTTCCACCAAAAATTACACGAACAAAGCTAATCCCTTTAACAGCGCATTTTATAAAAAAAAAAAAAAAAAAACAAAAGAATATGACAAGCGTCCGACATTTTTCTCTTTTACATTCTGACGTTGTAACAGAATCACAAAAGTTGCGCGGCGCGCATAAAACGTCGCACACGACAATGCACTCACACTGCATGGTCTGTCAAACACAATTAGCGCTAAATTCGCTTAACGACGGCGCGTCGCAGTTGCAGGGTTGGGGCCAATTTGCAGAGTACGCTTGTTAGGCGTACTAGCGTCGCGACGCTGTTGGATTTTCAGTGGAAAGTAGTGGAAACTATTCGTTGCAGAGAGATATTAGTTAGGATGACTTTTTAGTTATGGCTGGAAAGTGTTTTTATAATTTATTTTAATGTCTGGACCTAATATTGTCACCATGCTGGGGAATTTCAATAATTTTATATACCCACCTATAAAAGATCATAATCCCTTAGTTTGGGCCTTATCAGAATAACAGCGGTGTGATTTTTTTTTTAATGTTACAGTACCATGCTGAGATAGCGATTTCTTTTTTTTAAAATAAATACATACAAATTAATACTTTTTCTTTCTTTCTTATTTTAACTTGCCGCCAGTCTTTTCTCAGATAATCGAACAGAAAATGTCGATGTCATCTAGTTTTTTTAAAAGAATAACGTGGTAAAGGAATTCCGATGTCTTGATGATGAATGTTCTATTTCCAGAATAAATTATACAATTTCATTTGAAAAAAAACAGGCAGCTAATAAAAAAGTTTAAAAAAGTACTTAATGTTTATTTTTCTCAAATCTAACGGATAACTTAGCTTAATTTTGAAATTATTGCTCAGTTTATTAAATCTGAGACTGAGTTGATTTAGGCACGAATGTGGATTTCATGTTAGACTCCCCAAAGAAAATGAACAAGGTAGATTCAAATTAAAAATTAAACCTTCTTGTTAACAAGGGCGCTAATTTTCTCCTGGAACACGAAGGGTTAATATTAATGAGCTACATGCTTCTAATGCGTACGGCAAACATTTGTTCAAATCTGCACCACCATCTTAACGAGACCCCTTTCGATGTTATTGTTTAAATTATTTGGTAGGAGGTAAGTAAATGGGATATTTTTCACAAAATTACAATTAAACATGCCTTTTTATGATATCTAAACAATCGTTAGTAAAACATAACTTATCTAGAATTACGGAGATATTGCGGGTCAAAGTTCCAACTAAAAGTACTAATATTATAATTATGTTTCATTTAAGTCTTTGTAAAAACTAAATTAATTACTATTCATAAAACAATTAAAACTAAAATAACAACAAATTATAAAAGGGCGTCATAAAACTCCTCATCAACGCTGTCACCGGGTAACGTGCCCAAGAGCCTGGCGGCGTTGCCACGTTGTATGGCAAAACTTAGCCTCTGGCCAAGGAAAACCCCTGGGAAAATGGATTTTTCAGTATTCCGACAAGCGAGTTTCCAAGCATCGTCGATAGCCTCGGAGAAGAACGGCACATCAAAATCAATCAGTGTGGAAGCCAGAATATTCCTGATTAATTTTTCAGTGCCGTAGACCGAGGATATGGAAGCCGGTAAACTAATACTAGAAATTTTGTTCAGGTTGGGTGGGAGGTTCAGTCCTGAGTGAGTTACATTGAGTCCGTGAGAACACGGTTTTTAACCCCAAAAAAGTCATTACCCAGCAATAATTTTTGCGAAGAGTTACTAAGCCTGATGCAGAATGCTTGGTGGACGGCTACGTGCAGGGTCCGTATACATCTTGAATAATTTCTTACGTTAAAGCGAATTTTCGGCGCTGCTAACCCTCTTGCCGATGCCATAAGATATGTACCATATATGTACCATTCCTATTGTCTCTAAGTAAACACAGGATGATTGGCTGGGCTTAAACTAGTTAGTATTTGTGTGCATTTGATTACAATTTCTGACTAAATTAGCCGTGTTTGCTGACTGATTAGCTTAGTTTAATATGTATTGCATTGTAAGTCAAGATATTATTGTTGTTGCAAGGTTATTGAGCTGTGTGTACAGATATAGGCTTCAAGTTAAGTGTTGTTTGCTCCTTCGATCATATTGATCGAAGGTTTGCTCAGATAAATTGCTTAATGGGAACATCATCATCATCTGCCTAGCCTTTTCCCAAACTAACATGGGGTCGGCTTCCAGTCTAGCCGGATGCAGCTGAGTACCAGTATTTTACATGAAGCGACTGCCTATCTGACCTCCAAAACCCAGTAACTGGGTAATACGATACCCCTTGGTAAGACTGGATGTCAGACTTTTATCTTCGACTACTCGTAACGACTGTCAAAGATCTACAAGTGACAGCCGGGACCAATGGCTAACGTGCTTTCCGAGGCACGGAGGAAACTCGGTATGTAATAATGGTCACCCATCCACGGACCAACCTCAGCAAGCACGGCTTAACCTTAAAGATCGACCCCTGCGGCTGTTATTATTTAACCACAAGCTGATTGAGAAGGAACTGCTTAATGGGAACAATATACATGAATTATTTGGCTTTTGCAACAATAGAGTTTGTATTATTTCTAGTTGTAAACACCTTTTTATTTAAAAGCCGTTGTTTTTCTGTAACTGAGTAAACATGTTATTACATAATTATTTACGTTTTAATTTTGAAAAACCATTTAATTGAATTGAAAATGCATATAAAAGAAAGCATAGGTATCCATACTAATATTTTTAATGTGGAAGTAACTCTGTCCGTTTGTTACCTTTGTACGACTAAACAGGCGATGGACAAGGAGATAGATTATATCCCGGACACTGAATATTTTTTTCTCACACTTCCACTTAAAGTTTTCCACGCGACCGAAGTCACCGCAACAGCTAGATTAGTATAAACATGTTTCGTCAAAAAAAATTGGCTCATAGGTTTATGGAGCAAATAAAAACAAAAATATTATTTGGTAAGCACATACATCCCATTTATTACACATCCGTTGCCCTTAACTTTACCATATAAAAATAAAAACCTCATAAAAAAATCTCCAATTCAATATATTCAAAATAAATTGGTGCGGGCTCAGTAGTTAGATATAAAACGCCACCTAACATAATGAAATCGTATATCTTTCAGGGCGTAATTCAATTATACGAAGCAATCACACTCGCCCACTGTAAAACAGGTGCGTTTTATACTGCCGCCAAAGGAACCCTAGTGCTGTACTTGGGTCGTGGTACAAGGGAGGAGAGATAGAGGGAAAATCCTGATTCGTTAATTAGGCATAGTTTTGTTGGTAGAAGACTGTTCCTAAAATGGGAATTCAGTCCTCTTTGTCGGAGGGACGGCAACCAGTCAGGGACAAACCTTACAGGGGCGTGCGGAAATGTCGGGGCCCGGCTCTTTCCCCTTCGGGGGAAACCGACCTTAATACTAATATGATGTAAGAAAAACGAAAATTTTATCAGCCTAGGGTTATTAAGGAACAGTCTCATGAGGAACTAAGATTTACGCGTTCAATGCATTACATGACAGTAAAAGATGTACGCCATGTCATTTCAAACATCAAGCAAACTTCTTCAGATGATACGAGTATAATTGTATTAGATGTATGACGAACACAGTGGAAAGCTTTTCATCTTTCATGGAAAAGAAAGGATACTAGATGGGAGCTGTGTATGCATATCCTTATGAGAACTATCTTGCAGATATCACCTCTTGTACGAGCAATCTAGCCATACAAAACTAGTTCATGCGGATCTTTCATTGTACGGGAAATCGAAAAATATAGCTTGAAGTGTCGCCTTTTTTTTACGGATTGGAAATCATCAAATGACCCCTCCTGCTCTGGGCAGAGAGAAAAGGAGTGTCAGACTTGTACTGACTAAAACCCATCCATTTTCCTTCTTAGCCCTTTGTGTTCCATGGCCACGGTTTCGAACAGTCCCGCAGCCATGGCAGGCATCAGCCCTCTCAGACCGTCTCGGATGCGTCGCCATGTGTACGATGCTGGATTTTTTTCGTGACGTCAGATGTGATACTTAGATCATAGTAGATGCCGCCGCCACATATCCCTTTCTTCACTTGCAACTAGTCATCTCATTCTTTTTCTCAACAGCAATTCAAAAATCACCATATAAAGTTACCAAAAACTCACTCTTAAACACAGCCCACACATCGTAACTCTTGTGCCTCATACCACGCACTAGAAGCATCCATAAATCGCGGAACCCTCCGGTCTTCACCGCGGCCATTAACACACCCGACTTAGACTTTATACCGCCAAGAATAGAGTAAACAAAACTTGGTAGGAACGCGACACCACGCATTTTGGGTGACGAAGTGATTTTTGGGAATGAAAGACTGTATATTTAGCGTTAGTTATCGAAATGGCATAACTTAGCATCATCTGTGCGGAATAAAAATCACATTCACACATTGTCACAGTCAAGAAGGCTAAGAGATGAGCTCGTGGCTAAATAATAACAGCCGCACGGGTCGATCTTTAAGGTTAAGTCGTGCTTGCCGAGGTTGGTCCATGGATGAGTGACCATAATTACATACCGAGTTTCCGCCGTGCCTCGGAAAACACGTTAAGCCGTTGGTCTCGGCTGTCATTTGTAGATCTTTGACAGTCGTTACGAATAGCCAGAAGCCAAAAAGTCTGACATCCTGTCTTACTAAGGAATATCGTATTACACAGTTACTGGGTTGTGGAGGTCAGATAGGCAGTAGCTTCATGTAAAATACTGGTATTCAGCTGCATCCGGTAAGACTGGAAGTCGACCCCAAGATGGTTTGGGAAAAGGCTAGGCAGATGATGAGTCAAGAAGGCTAAGTACAGAGTGTAAGATTTATATATATGCACGAGTTTGAGAGACCAATAAAGCAGTGATAGCCTGATAGGCTAGTGGTGTGTTCGTCGCACTGCCAAGTCATAGGTTCGAGTTCGAACCCTAGACACGAACCCTTGATTTTTCGGATTCATGTGCTTATTGTATAATTATCTCTAGCTTCGATGAAGGACAACATCGTGATGAAGCCTGCATGCTCGAGAGATATTTCTCGACGGCATGTTTAGCCAAGTCAGAGGCCCATGGGCGGCATAAAAACTCTGACACTAGATGAAGAAAGAATTGACCAATATATATTTTTCTTTCTAATTGAGAAGCTTGTACTAGTCATGTAGTGAAAGAATTGAGATTGAAAAGAAAAATAGATAAAATACATATTTTCGGATTCGTGCGTAAGAGATTTTAGAAAATGTTAATTATTGTTATAATTTGGAATATAAAAATTAACTTACAAAAACAATCTAAGAAATACATTATTTTTTATTCATTATTTTTTTGCGAAAGGAAGTGAGAGATCAATAATTAAAACAGAAAAAACAACCCTGCTCCTAGTGAAATAGACTTAAAAAAAAAACACAAGATATTTAATAGCAGACTTAGAACCTTAACTACTTAAACACAACCACATCTGCTTACCCCACACCCCCCATCCAAAAACAACAGCCTACACAAAATAACCTTACCTCATACAGACATAACTCGTGTTCCCAACAGAACTGTTTCACAAAATCACTGAGTAAAAAAACAAGAACACGTCGTTGTGCCCTGAGACACCTGATGCCCAATTTATGGTGAGGGTCCAGTGATGGAGGGGTTCTGGAGCAGTTGACACCTGCTTCTGGGATGTTACCGTTGTTTTAATTCGCTATAAACAATAGGGGAGATGTGTAGAGGTTTATGATAGATGTTTGAGGGTATGGAGGTGGACTGTAAAAGATATGTGTAACAATTTTGGTGTGCTCTATATGCTATGGTTTTCTTGTTTATATACTCGGGTAATTATTTAGGGTGACTGGTGATTAGTGACCGATAAAACACGTCATTCTACTCTTGATAACAAACAAATTTCGCTAAGAAACTTTTTTTTATACTCATTCAATTGAAGCGGCTGCTGGCTGCAGCTTACGGAGCCGGCTTGCGAGCCGTGCGAGTGCTCTGCTTACCCACTGTTGCACGGTACGATAGTAATGAGACAGAACGGCGTCACGCGGCTAACAGCTGATAGGCCACGGGCGGACGCGCGCGCGAATTTCATACGGCTGTTGTGTTATTGTTATAAATGTGAATGACTATAAAAAAAGAGTTTCTTAGGGAAAGTTGTATGTTAGCATGAGTACCTACAATCACGTGTTTTGGTTTTGGTCACTAATTACAAATCACCGTATATATTTTGATATGCTTATTCTTTTAGTTAAGGCAGAATCAGCAACGAATTTACTGTTAAACTGTGAATATTGGTATATCTTTAGGTACTTCCTGGTTGGTCGAGTAGTCGTAAGCGCAACTGCTGAGCATAAGGTCCTCGGTTCGATTCCCGGGACGGGCAGAGATATTGGATTTTTTCCGTCAAGAATTTCTCAGTAGCAGCCACAGAGTCTGGATTTGTGCCCGGTTTATGGCAATAGGGTCGACCCCTATTACATGGTACTTAAAACATAACTGGCGTAATAAGGGTGTAGGTGTATGTACTATTAGGTACATGCCTAAACCTTCGGGTTTATTTATAAGACGGTTAATTCTTAGTTAAACGAGAAGAGAGTACAAGGTTCAAATAAGTACATACATCAGTTACAAGGATTTGTTTGCCAGTTTTGTGATTTTTCGTAAAAATGTACAAAAAACCGGCCAAGTGCGAGTCGGAGTTGCGCACGAAGGGTTCCATACCATTATTTATAAAAACGAGCAAAAAAAAACACTGGTTTGTATGGGAGCCCCCTTAAATATTTATTTTATTCTGTTTTTAGTATTTGTTGTTATAGTGGCAACAGAATTACATAATCTGTATAAATTTCAACTGGCTAACTATCACGGTTCATGAGATACAGCCTGGTGACAGACGGACGGACAGTGAAGTCTCAGTAATAGGGTTCTGTTTGACACTTTGGGTACGGAACTCTAAAAAAGAGGCAAAACAAAATCCGTGATAAAATAGCCGAATTTAATTCGTCATGCATGTTAAATTTGACGATGGCTATCGGAAACCATCATCGTTAGCGAAATCCAATATGTATGATGCCATATTTATTACATTTTCCAAATCGTCACGACCGTACCTAGAGTAATCATCATCCCAGATTTTCCAACGTTTGTCAAATCCGTATCGAACAGATGCGTCTGAACAACAAATCCGATGGCGTGCCAGGGGAAATCTTATCGCTCGACGTATAGTTACCTACGCGCTGATACGAGAAACAAGAAGAGACTTTTGCGGATTCCGAAATATTTACTGCTTCTTCTTCTTCTTAAATATGGTATGTTTGGTAAAAAAGAGGGTTTAGAAGTGATTTGAAAAAAAAAAACATAATTAGCAACCAATTAGTTATTGCACGTAGATTAAGATACTCTTTGTTTTGTACACCCATCGTATCTATATTGAAATGTCTATGAATGATGAAATAATGAATACTTTTATCATCCCAACATGAATGATGTAACCAAGATCTTGTAAAAATAATTTGATTTAAAAGAATGTCCGCGCAGTTAACTGCCCGTTCTTCTTTATATATCATCATACATATATCTACGCTTTGGAATGGCCGACCAAAGTAAGTTATTATATCTTGGGACTGGGACTGTAGCTTCCGCTTTTTTTTTGTCATTCTGAAGTGCTTGTAATTGTCTAATTGAAATAAATGCTTTCAGTGTGAGTTTGAATTTTGATAATAGTACATTATGATATAAGTGCGGTAAGTTGAAAATTACAGCCGAGGCGATATTGATAGCCCGAGCTGTAGGCGAGGGCTAACAAGAAAGCAGAGGCTGTAATTATCAAAGCGCACGTATGTCATACGACGTTTTATAACATATTTGCGAGGAAATAAATAAAACTCGGACGACATTTTCAAATAAAAACAAAACAGCGAAAAGATAAAGCGCGCGGAATAATTTTGACTTGTTCACAAATTATGATAAATAATTAGCGATGCGCGCGCATTAGCGCTTTTTTTTTAAGGCAAGGGCACAGAAACAGCCAGTATTACTAGTAAAGTAAATTAATATTTTTGTGTTTTGTTACAGATAAATGGTTGTAATTTATGGTCAAAATTGATTAAATTAAAGAATTAAATGTTCATTTATTATATTTTATCTCCCAACTTAATTTTATTCATAAAATGTTGACTACTTTTCTGACATAAAAACTCTTTGCTAAGAATTAAAAACTTTTTACAAAAAAATATAACCGACTTCCAAAAAAAAACAAAAAAGTGCAAAATAATATTTTACTTTCGTCAGTCGGTGAATTGTCGGTTGTCTTGTTGTTGTTTCTTTCTTTTTTTTGCCACCGACTTCCGAAAGTAAAATAATATTTTGCACTTTTTTGTTTTTTTTTGGAAGTCGGTTATATTTTTTTGTAAAAAGTTTTTATTATACCCTTTTCAGTTGTGGTATCTCACTTAAATTCTTGTCTAGTATCATTTTTGCATTGTAACTAGACACCAGCACATCGTCCATACATACGACAAAGGACAAAATGCATAATAAAGGGGATGACTCAAAAAGTACCAAAGCAAAGATAATAAAATTCATATGGGCCAAGTATCATCCCATTAAGCCGACCCCAAGATAGTTTGGGAAAAGGCTAGGCAGGAGAACCGGGCAAGCTTTCTCTACCAAATGAATGAAGATTCATGTAAATCGGTCCAGTAATCACGGAGAAATAGGTGTACGTGATAAATTTACAAATAAAATAAAATGAAAACTACAGGGCCAAACTATATAACATTTTTTATGGGACCAAATAGCAACTATTCCGCATCAAACTAAAGAAGTTAGTAAAGTAATAAGTCTCAGCGTAATCGGTGTACATTCAACAAAAACTAATCGAATTGATAACCTTCTCCTTTTAGAAGTCCACAATTGACACATTCTCATTAAAAAAGACTCAAGAAATAAACTCAAAAACCCCACAAGCTAAAGGTGTAATATGAAGCCATCGCAGCACTCGACTCTTGCCAACAAAAGATGGACAGAACAATAGTATCGACCGCCATCTTGAAACCTTCGCGTGGAGTTTAATATAGTGTTCGCGTCTATTGTTCCAGAAATGCTGTGAAGCAATAAAAATATGGAGGTTTGGTATGTATGAAGGAATAGTAGCGGAGTGATTGGAAAAAGGACATTTCATGAAATATGTTGTGAATGTCTGCAGTCTCTGTTACATGTCATTTATACACGGTTTATACGGTCCCATAACAAAGCCATCAATCAAGCATTCTAAGTTCATCAAACTAAGTCTACGCAAAAACTATTGCTGGGAAACAGCTTTTTTTGCGGTGAAAAATTACGTTTTATGGTAATACTCAATGTAACGCACTCAAACATTGTCCTCCTGAATGCATTGGATAGTACTAGACATGGAGGTATTTAAAGTAACGTTAACGTTAAGTAAGCCGTGGGTTCGAACCCAGGCAAGCGCATTACTTTGTGTAATTTATTTCATCACCGCTGCACTCAAAGACGGTGAAGTAAAACATCGTGAGGCAACCGGCATGTACTAGAACTAAAAATTCGAAGACATGTGACATCTACCAACCCGCACTGGGCCCGCGTGGTGGATTACAGCTCACTCCCTCTCATAGGGTGGAGGCCTGTGTCCCAGCAGTGGGAACATTATAGGCTGATGATGATGATGATAACGCTAAGTAAAGTTATTTTGACATAATAAAATGTCTCAATTTAATTGTAGAAAATTAAAGGAAATTATTAAGTAATAATGCATTATTATTTAATGCATGCTAATTTAGGACGATAAGGGCAGGCGACTGATAATTGCAATGCTTGTAAAAGGTTGCTAAGTCGTAAGTAACAACATAAAATAACACCAATATTGTACACTTAGTTCGCAATAAAAAATTAACTTTAACTTAAACATTAAAATTATCCAGCGGCCATTTTGGACCAGACCGGCCTAAAATGGCCGCTGAATTTTAAAGTCAAGCTTCCGCTTACGCTTACAATTTAAACTAACCACACTCCAGCAGCACAAAATGTATCGATGGCACGTGAGTTCAAATTCATTCAGCGCGCGGCCACAAACCGATTAAGTTAAGGCCTACAAAAGGCCATAACCCTTAAATGCTAACGGGGTACCAAAGAACCTCACATACAAAGAACACAATAGGTACTACACCTCGGACTGATAGACTGACTTCAGGTAGAAGGGGTTAAGATTATACGTGATGGTGTTAATCGATTTGGAGCGTAATAGACATAAATTGCGTTGGTGTATGGTTTCTATGGGGTTGGGTCTTGATTGGACACATACATCCTCTCACAAATAGTAAGATAAGGAATTATTTATATAAATATAATTCTGTCGGTTGCAGTACTGCCACAAAGTCGAAATAGAAGTTTTTAATTTTTTTAAGCAACTAATGAATATGGGACCACCCCAAATTCAACAGTTATTTTTCATCGGTAAGCTACTTAAGAAAAATACCGATTAAAAATTTTCAGTGTGTCAGCTTTGAAAGTCAAAAATAAGGTTCAAAACAATATTGAATCCGGATTTACATTCATCATACATGCAAATGCAATTTTGCGTGTGTGAATTTTGCGCTTACTACTATCAATTTGCTTGTTCATCTATCAAAAGTGAATTGAGTTTTTTATGCAAATTTTTTAACAACGAAATATCTTTTATTCTTTAAATATTGTCAACTGAAATATTATTCAACTGTTTTTATTTTTAAAATACGGGTACCTAAATTAATTGAGTTTAAATAAATATACTGTAATGGAACTTCCTTGTAATAAACAAAAAGGAAGACAACAATAATCAAAATCGTTTGCTTTTGATTATTGTTGGCAAAGAGCGTTTACAACAAGAGTGTTCACTCTTGTTTATTTTCAATAAACTCAGTTGACACAAAATTTTCTTTTGAAACGAAATTTTCCTTAGCGATTCTTTGAAAACCGTCACCAATTATAGGAGCGTGAAATGGGGTCGTTTGTACCCCGTTCGTATTAAAGGGTTGAAGGTGTTTATTTTGGACTTAACACGTTATACATCGACTGTTTGAAGTAACAGGTATACCAGTGAAATGGAAATTTTACCATTCGCTTCACCATTTTACCATTCGAGCCAAGGGTTAACATCAAATAAAGGTGAGCGTTTATTAGTTTTTTGGGACTGTGTACCTTTTGAAATTGTTAAATCGGATAGGGAATAGTAATAATACCTTCCTTCAGGTTTGGTTGGCAACAGAGATTTTATGCCGTGTTATTTGTGAAACAAATTGTAAGGCAAGAATTTCGCGGGTGTTGTCATTATACTACGAAGATCTCTTTTTGTATTTTTGAAAAATAAAACTCTGGTATAATTAGTCTCAATTTTTAGGCAAATTATTCCAGAATTTTAGTTGGAACTCGAACTTCCAGAATCAGTAGTTGGAACTTGGAACATACGCACATAGGGAGCATGTGGCCATAATTCACTACACACGCGCAGTGCGGGTTGATAACAATTAAACTCAACACTCGTCCAACTAAATTTTGATAAATTCGAAACAGACCCCAAAAATATATTTTTTGTAAGTGCAGAACTAAAAATAAAAATACCAAATAACTGATGTTGCTCAAAAAGCCGTTTGGCTGAAGTGGGACTGGACTGTCTGCCGCATGCCAAAATAACCAATTTTTGGAGCCCTGACACAGCCAGAAAGCGTCGCGGTAGACCTTGCAGAAGATGGCGGGACAGCTAAACAAGACCAGCTATCAGTGGTCCACATTGGCCCTGGATCGAGACGATTGGATGTCATGGGGAGATGGCCTTTGCCCAGCAGTGGGATGACGCAGGCTAACAGTATCAGTAAGAGAACTAAGATAAATTACTATTGGTCTAATTGGAGTTCCATAAAAGCAATCCTCTTCGAAAATATACTTAATCATCATACATCATCAGCCTATAATGTTCCCACTGCTGGGACACAGGTCTCCTCTCTATAAGAGGGACTGAGCTGTAATCCACCACGCGGGCCCAGTGCCGGTTGGTAGATGTTACATGTCTTCGAATTTTTATTTCTAGGACATGCCGGTTTTTTTACGATGCTTCCCTTCACCGTTTTTGAGAGCACCGGTGATGAAATAAATTACAATAAAGTATTGCGCCTGCCTGGGTTTGAACCCACGGCTTACTGCGTGTAAGTCGGGGCTGACATCACTGGGCCGCCGCTGCTCTCTAAAATCTACTTAATAATCAACGTTAAAAATTAAAAATATAAAAGCTCTGTCAATATCTACCTATTTTCTGAGCTCAAAGCTCTCATTTTACTAATAAGGGGTACAGCACGGGGGGAAAAACACACAAAACAACACACAATGTCAAACCGAAAACCTATACAGTTTATAACTCATTATTTAGGCCGAAACTTGAGAGGAACTTCAAAGGGATGTACCTACACTTTCAATATTTGAATAGCAGATTCCCTACTCAAATAATTACCCAAATTAGGGGGAGAATTTTACGCACGCGTAAATAAATGATGAGCGAACTTACCTGTAGGGTTGCAAGATAAATAAAAGCAGGATTATAGGAGATATTTTAAGATACGTTTTAATATGTGTGTGCGTAAGTCTTTAAGATGGTGGTGAAACATAGCTGTTATGAAGGAAGTTATAATTGAGATCAGCTGTTTGCTTGATGTTTTAGAAATTAATCATGTGAATCTCTCTGTAAAGTTATTTCTAAGTTTGCGAAAAAAATAACCCTTTGTACGACTATTTGCATAAAAATCGAAACGGGCAAAAACGCCTTGTTTTTAGGGTTCCGTACCCAAAGGGTCAAACGGGATCCTATTACTGAGACTTCGCTGTCCGTCCGTCCGTCTGTCACCAGGCTGTATCTCATGAACCATGATAGTTAGTTAGCCAGTAGTAGTTGAAATTTCTACAGATTATGTAATATATTTCTGTTGCCGCTATATAGTCCGACTCGCACTTGGCCGGTTTTTTTTATCGAAAGTTCTACACCGATGCAAAACATATGTAATGAATTATATGTTGCCATATTAACGAATTCACTTAAATCCCTCGAGACTTTTAGTTTTGACTAGAAGGTAGCCAGCCCTACACAAAGCTGTCAGAACATGTCTAAGTTATTCATAGCTCAGGAGATTATGAACTTGGTTTTGATGGCTTCATACAAGAATTAATAATGTACACCTGGTTTTAGTGCAAATAAATAGAGGCATGCTAGGGGGTAAGGGGAAAATTAAGGGGCCTTTTTACAAGCCATATCTTTGTAACGATTTTCTAGAAATAGAAGTTAAGGTTTTCTTTATCAGACTTTTTACTCTAACGGTAACTCTGTTAGAAAAATTACAGAAAATAAGGATTCATCATCATCATCATCATCATCAGCCTATAATGTTCCCATTGCTGGGACACAAGCCTCCTCTCTATGAGTGGGAGTGGGCTGTAATCCACCACGCGGGCCCAGTGCGGGTTGCTGAATAAAGATTGCTCTTTTTTAATTATTTTAAATACTTTAATGTTTATTTTGGGTCATGCATGCTTTGATTTAGCAATAATAAGGGCAGGAAGAATATGATGATTTGCACTTACGTCAACGTCAACGATGATTAATATCCTTTGAAGGAAATTTATTATTTCAAAAAATCGTGTTGTTCCCAAGTAGAATGGGGCAAGGGCAAGAAGATGATAAAGAAATTAATTACTGGCCTCAAAGACAGCTTAATTAGTAAATTAGCTGTTAACAAACCGGTCATATTCGTTGTAATCATCTAAATAAACATTGTAACTATAAAATCACAAAACAAAAATTATGCAAACCCATTTTGCAAAAACAATTCCCGAAAATCCATTTTTGAAAAACAGGTGGGTACAAAACTACGTTACGGTGAGCATAGAGGGGTATTCCCACTTAATCTGCATACGATAATCGAGGGGAGCAGCGACATCTGTCGTGGATCTACATAAGTTTGAGTTTCGCACAATTTGAGTGTGTACTGCCCTTTTGAATTTGTCTGTATGCAGTATACAGGGCGTTGTTGAGAGTTTGAGATAATTTTGAAAAATACAAAAGTATGAAATAAAAATCTAAATAAAATTAAAAAAAAAAAAACCCGAAACAAAAAAGTTTTAAATTAATTAAATTTTTATTCCGTGCTTTTTAAACCTGAAAAATATGTGAAAGCTAATATGGTTTCAAAATGCTTATAACAATAGGAACAGAGGAGTACCTACCTACAAAACCTTTTCAAAAATAAGATGGTCTGTATCTTTAGTTCAACAATTCTATTGAAGGATTCATTACAAATGATATTCATTTATGTGACTTGGTTTGAAATCAAAATATTTTATTTCATATATGCCTACAAAGGCACTTATAAAACGTCGATCAAAGGAGCACAGTTCAGGTTGGTCGTTTCCTGTGGAGAAAAAACCGGCAAGAACCTGCATGGTTACTTATTTAAATCATTTATTATTTATTTATTAAAACTTTATGCACAAGTATAAAAACACTGTACAAAGGCGGACTTAATGCCTTAGGCATTTTCTACCAGTCTACCTTAGGGTGATGCAGAGAGAAAACATAGTAGGTGCAGCATAACAAATGGTAAGAGAACATTTACAAATAAAATATAACGATACATACATAAATACATACATATATATATATATATATACAATAAGTAAAGAGAGAGACAAATCATTTATTTTATAATATTTATTTGGAAACACTTTTACAAGTCAATTTTTTTTTTAATTTCGTTGATGGCTGATTTTCTTATCCGACTACTAATTTTGAGAACAAAACAGCAGAAACAAGCCCAGAGTTTTTAAGTCCAGACAACCGACACACTTATAACTAATTTATGCCTTAACTTAAATGATTAATTTTTATTATGGGTCTGAAATTACATTTGTTTTTTTTTTTACTGTTGCCTAAATATCGTACCTCTACGATGCTATTGTATAGTATGCCTTACTTCCTATTTTTTTTTAAGACGAAGGAGACTAGTCTCCACGACACAGAGAATCCTAGTGTGGAGGCTAGTGATATTTCAGCTTGTGTTATGCTCTCTTGAACAATAAAGCTTTTTATTATTTATTTTACATAATCTTGGTCAAGTCACATGGATCGTATCATGTCAATCGTTGTCTTTGGTATTTGTTTTTTTTTTGCAATTTTTCTAGTTAGTTTTTTTGAGCCTCACAAATTGTTATATCGATCGTTATACTACCACAACTATTTAAATTATTAAACCTTATCCATATACGATTTCACTAATGAAAAATTTAAAGATTGGTTATTTACTGGCTCTGTAGTTCATTTGACACTTACAGTTTTTTTTTTAATTTTAAAGTAACACATTCAGCTGTCACTCCCAACAAAAAGCGCCAGCCTATACTACCACACCCGACCCCTCTATTATTGCCAGTTTTCCCGAATTTTCCCCAGGTTTTCATTAGCAGGGGTGCGTTTAGTGACTTATGCAAACAATGGAAGGGTGCAAATGATAACAAGTTGCAGTCTGCAACCGACGACTGTTTATTACAATTCGTGAGTAAACCTGAATAAATCATTTGAATTTTGTACTTTTGTGATACTTTGGAGTTTAACGGCGTGGCTTGAATTAATTATATGATGCTTAAAGGCGCTGATTAACAAACCTATGCAGTAATTTGTAACGAGAAGAACGTTACAAGTAAAATCATTTTTATTCTATTATTAAACTTGAAAAAGGCGAATGCCCAAATAGCGTGTCCGTCTGTGTCTCAGCAGTGGGACTATTGAAGGATGATTATGAACGTTGTTTGTTCTGTTACAACAGGATGTTCATTGTTTAGGTTCACCATTACTTAACAAATCTGCACTATAATTAATAAGATAGATTTCTTGGACCTAATAAGCAAAAGTATCTTCCTCCTTCCTTTCCTTTACTTTCTTTTACCTACTTTAATCTTGACTCATAAAAATGTGGTTGATAGTTTGTTAACTCAAGTTTCGTACTTTTAAAGGGCTTTCAATGTCTGCCATTAAAACTAAAAGAGTATTTTCAGTTCATAACAATTAAGGTTTTTTCCTCAAGATTACGGCTCTTAATTTATTGAATTCGTAAACGCATGTATATCTCAAAATTAATCAAAAATAACTTCAACGTTCAATTAACATGTTAACACGTTAAACTTTCGTAACACAATTACAATTTAACCACCCACAACCACATTGCATTCACAAGCTTTTTGCGCTACTCAGAAGGTTTGTAGAAACCGCTTAAAATTAATAAAGCGTAAATTGAATCGTACGGCCAACGGAACAATTAACTAAACAATAATGTTTAGGCTTTTGGAATGCAAAGCGAGCGTATTTACTTCAAAAACTTTGGGTTCTAAATACCCCTAAATGCCCCTTGCCCTTTTGTATTGGCGGCCATCTTGGATCATGTCCGAGTGATTTTAGTGATGTGTTGGAGTATGCAGATAAAATGTAATAAAGAGAGGAACTGATTTTGGGTTTGCTAGGTGAGTTGTTATTAATTATTATATTATTGTAGCGGAAAAAAAAGACGGGTTTTGAGAGTTTTCGTCTGAAGTGTCATAATTTTATATTTAGTGTAATGTCATAAAAAAAATATTCATATAAGAAACAGCTAGTTACTCATAAGTTTTTTATATGAAATGGTTTTTTGTTCGACTGAGAACTTCTTTCTTTGAGTGAAATAACTAACGGACTGTTTTATTTCTTTATTCATAATGAATGGACTCACTTTAAACGCGCTTTAGACTGGTTTCCACTTTATAAGCGTCTTAAAAAACCGACTTCGTTTTCAAGATACAACCCCCTAATCGATAAACAAAAAATAATTGAAAAGCACACAAAACAGCCAGAAACTTTTTCGGAAACTTCCCCTAATTTACATCGAACAATATTGGAATAGCAATAAACAGGTTATAGCGAATATAACCGTCTGCTGGAGTTTAGAAAGTAAGAAGAATTAGGGGATGAAATGGCGAAAAGGTTTTTAATAGGGGGAAGTTCGGGACAGACTTTTTTCGATGGACACCTGAAGTCTAGACTCTATAGGGGAAGTCGGGGCACATTTTGTCGCTGGAAACTTTTTAAGTGGGTTTGTTACGTAGTTGCTAGGGTTTAGGTGCCGAAAGTTTTATTTTTTCAACTCTCAGCTGTCAATTGTGCCTTTTCGTCGAGAATTTTGTGAAAAAAATGGTTGTGTTTTGTAGTGTAGTATCAATATTTCTTTTTACTATTTTGGGGTTATTTTACACTTGACCAAAGTATCATCATCATCATCATCAGCCTATATTGTTCCCACTGCTGGGATGCAGGCCTCCTCTCTATGAGAGGGAATGGGCTGTAATCCACCACGCGGGCCCAGTGCGGGTTGGTAGATGTCACATGTCTTCGAATTTTTAGTTCTAGGACATGCCGGTTTCCTCACGATGTTTTCCTTCACCATTTTGAGAGCAGCGGTGATGAAATAAATTACACAAAGTAATGCGCCTGCCTGGGTTCGAACCTACGACTTACTACTCGTACGTCGGGGCTGCTACCACTGGGCCACCGCTGCTCTGACCAAAGTATGGTAAATTGTAATTTTGGTAAAGAGCAAACTTTTTGCTAAAATGCGAATAAATCACTTTTACTTTTGCCATTAAATCAATAACCTGATATTTTCGTAGCTAAATTTATCAGTAGATACATATACCGTAAAATTTACACCGAAACATGTACTACTGAGTTCCAGTGAACTCGGGCATAATGGTGAAAAGTGTTTTCACCATTATGCCCTGGGTTATAAGGTTGAAAAGTGCTCAACCGTCAGTAAGCGCGGTAGTACCTACCCACACAAATTTTCCGTTCTCGGACTTCCTTTGTCGTGGGTGTCATTCCACACTCAAATCACAAGTACAAACTTACCTACACTGTCAGACGGAACAAACAGATTGGTCAAACTAAATGTTTGTTTACTCTCATGCCACCCAAAAGGTGGACACGCCAACACCACGCCAAAGTTTCATATTTACCTGTAAAGAAAAAAAAAAACATATTTAATGATTTTAAAAATAAAAACAATTGAAAGGTTGAAACATTGTCTTTTCCTTGCAGTGGGACTAAACAGGATGATTAAAAAAAAAAAGACATCACACATCAAACTTTGCCCATCCTGGGAATCAAACCCAGGTTCTCCTACTCAGCGTAGCGGTTGCAACCACTATGGTCCAACGAGTTTATTATGCAAAAATTACAACTTGGTAAAGAAAATAACCGAAATTCGATACAGTAAAATACTGATCGGATGCTGCGACTCAAACGAAACATGAAATTTAAAATCAACAGCCAACCCTCATTACTTAAAGTATTTTAAATTCGAATAAATAACACTGAACACTCAAAGGGTAAAAACACAGTACCATGTGAAATAAATATTTTCAATTCGTGCTTAATTTCGAGGCGTTATATCGAATGCTGTGACCACCTTCCGTTGCAAACAAATCTATATGCACTGACACACACTCTTAAACCAACTCTATAAAGTCCAAACTCTACTATATCTTCTGCAAATACAAAGCTTTCTGTTACCAAAGACTCGTCTGCAGTAATATCCAGTTTTTTGCCATCGTAATAAAGTGCATTTTCAGTTGTTAGGAGTGCATTGTGTGATGCAGTGTTGATCCGCCGACGGCTGTCTGGGTATCAAAGGCTATCGGATGGAAACTCGATGAATTTCGCGAGCCATTCAATTTTGAATCGGAGGTTTGGTAAAACTAGCTTTGAGGACAGAGGACATGTGTTATATTAACAAAGCTACCTAGGTAGGAATATTTCGTTCGCTGCTCCTCTGCTTTTGAACTGCAAATTCTAATAATCTGGATTATTGGAGTTTGCAGTTCCAACTAGATTTTATATCTCTTCTAAGTTGCATGAACTATGTTGAACTAGTTGTATTTTATCGAAGGTTGTTGTCGAGGTATGAAGCCCAGTATCTAAGAATAGCACCGTCTTATGTTAAATCCTAATAAGACTGCATGCATTGCTCGCTTCAGGAATATATGAACGCTAGTGATAGCGCCAAAATCGTATTAAAGTTTTTGACCGACTCAATATAGATTTATATTCATACTCTAAGAAAAAGTAAGGTTTTCAACAGCACGATTAGTTACAACATTGATTGACAACGCCCACTTAACGCTGCAAACTTGACGCATATCTTTTCCAACCTACTTATATTATTCATTCGAAAGTTTGTGAGTAAGTACGGATGTTTGTTCCTCTTTCACGCAAAAACTACTAGTGCACTAGGAAAACATGATACCATAACAAAATACCAGAAAAATCAACCCCATTTTTAAGTGTCTCCTTCCCTCTTCTCACAGCCAATGCCCTCAATTCCCTGACTTCCTAATTCCATCGATAATTGTGACAGGAAGTGGTAATGTGACTTGGTGCAGCGGTAAAGTGACCAATTGGTGGCCGGCGGGTGGTCCTGAGTCCTCAATGATCGCAAATTGTTCTGGAGGAAGTATCGTGGGGGATCTCGGACATTTGGGCTTAAGTAGTCCGGTTTTTGAAAGGGTTTTTTTTGTTCTTGACTAGTCTGTGTAGTAGGGACTGTTGTAGACGTACACAGAAAGGTGTGTACTCTAGTAAGACATGAAATTAATGACATACGGATACGTGTGATACGTAAGTGTTTTTTCTTGTTGGAAATATTCGTTTACCACGTCTTTGTTTTTTCCTGCCGCATTTGAAGTGGAGTTTGCATAGAAATCTTTCATGTTTGCATAAACAGATACAACCGGGAGCAACCATTTTTGGCTCAACAAATATTTTGTTTCGTGTTGAGTGAATCACAATCCTGTCACAAGGAGTTGAAAGGCAACAGTACGGTTCCATATTATTGAAAAAAGTAAGATGAAGAAAGCAAATATAACACACTAGCTTATGGCCGCGGCGTCGCCCGCGTGGACTTCGATAATTGTCCCACGGGAACATACTATCGGGATAAAAAGTATCCTTTGTGTTAATCCAGGTTATAAACTACCCGTGTGCCAAATTTCATCCAAATCCATTCAGTAGTTTTTGCGTGAAAGAGTAACAAACATCCATCCATCCATCCATCCTCACAAACTTTCGCATTTATAATATTAGTAGGATTTGGAAACGCAGTGACACATAGCATTGCTTTTAATGTTTTAGCCTTTTCCTATCACAATCACGTACTATCTTAAAGCTATTCAATATTCATAGCAAAAAAAAATCCCATTACCCTCTCTAAATCCTCGCATAAAAATCTAAAAACGCAGCACCTACGCAGTACCTATAATTCCCCCAAAATTAGGGTTCCTCCGGTTATTACGCCAAGTCGTTGTCAGATGCAAATCAACTAGGGTTCCGTCTTTTTCAGGGGCTGAAATATGACGGTAATAAACAGTAGCTAGGGACGTTTCGTACACCTGACGCGGTATGGTCACCCTATTCGATATGGGAAGTCCGTATTTGAATATTTTTATGAAACTGTATGAATATTAATATTTTAATGGGGCTTGGATCCGGTTTTTTTGGTGCGTGGACCATTTCTGGGACGTCTAGAATTTGCTACGTCAAAATTTTGTTGCACCTTGCAATCCTAACTAATATTTTAAATGTGAAAATAAGTTTGTTTGTTACCTTTTCACGACTAAACGGCTGATCGGATCTTAATGAAATTTGGCAAGAAGATAGATTTCAACCTGAGGAAGGACATAGGCTATATATCATCACGCTAGGATCAATAGGAGCAGAGCAGCAATGAAAAATGTTGCGAAAACGGGGAAAATGTGACGCAGACGAAGTTGCGCAGGACAGTTAGTAGAAAATAAATATTCGGAGTTGATGTCCATAGTCTGTGAAGAAGAAAGTTTAGTTTTCTATGGTTCTTTTTTCTTTATTGGTTTTAATAAGATGTTTGAAGATAGTGGACGAAATATTTGCTTGCTTATTATTCATTGCTTTTCGCGTTAAAATAACTAACTGGCGTTGGAACATCGATTGTTTGTGTGTCTCTGATTGTTTCTTTTACAGATGGGAAGAAGCGCAAAACATATCAAGCAAATTCTGCTGATAAATCTCATCGACACACATAAAACATAAAAGTACGAACCTAATAAAAAAAAAAACAAATACGTACCTACTTGAAACAGCAGGTACAGTAATATTCGCGAATTATCCTTATTACTTTTTTAATTTAGAGCGGGGACCATGATAAATTTGGCTGTTAATCAAATGCCCAGAGGGGTCACACGTCGTCAAAATTGGAAAAAAACGAAATTCAAAAATAGAACGAGTAATTGGATATTTTTTTTTAAACTCTTTTGTAGATGTCGCTTGGACCCTAAATTAATTTTAATATTCGTCAATCGTGATGTATTGTTTGCTTTGATTCCCTTTTTTATGTGTTCGGGCATAAAATTAGATGGGATGTTATTGGCTTGTGTGTTCTGTATCATTGGTGAAGAGTATTGATCAGATTTGAATAATGATTGGGTGGGTATATGACAAAAATTGATTAATTGGTGTCCGAACAATTGCATTTTTCGTTTGATCACATTATACAAGGTGTTGTTTTGCATCCTCGTCAAAATTCAGGAGGTTGTCACACAAGACATAAATAATCAATTAAAATTACGGCACCTAATTAATTATTAATGAACGCTGAGTTTTTTGGTTGTTTATGTTTGTCAGTATTTCAGAATAACCCCCTTAACGTGGTTTAGGCAATAAGAAATTACCGAATAAACGTTTGTGATTGTTTGTTTTTGTGGAAACGCGGTAATGGAAGGGCGAGAATCAGACTGCCCGCGTTTAAAACACAGGTGGTTCACACTTACCGAATTCCGTAAATGAGAAAAAAAAAACATTTTGTTATTGATTCGGAACGAGAATCATTAGCATAGTTACCTCCTTGAATTTGACGAGGATGCAAAACAACACCTTGTATAGTAATATATGAAGAAAGTTTCGTGAAATCTTGGTACGATATGTTGTTAAAGACATTTAGACATGATTATTAAAAATATCATAGATGAGTCATAAAATTCTACCGCACGAATCCGGTTTCTACATCCGAAACACGGCCACGCAAGATTTTCCCTGTATTTTAACAATTATCATTTTCAAACAAAAGAGAATTTGAATTTTAATAAAATAACACTTATGCCAATAGTAATAAAGGTCATAAAACTTCTAAAACTCTTAGCGGGTGCGATTAATTCTGAAATTTGCATGACAATTGCATTAAAACAAACCGGTAGAGGGCGTAGTTCCGTTTCGAACCCTCACGTCGTCCCCTTAGTGTTTGCCGTTGATTTCATTCGGAATATTTTCTAATTTTATTGTGTTTCTAATGAAATCTCGAGTGGTATCCGATCTAAGTATTTAATGCCGTTGTTGTTGAAGTATAAGATGATTTTATGTGAAATTGGATTATTACTTAAATATTAAAAAAAAAACTTTTAATGTGTTCAAAGCTCAATATCAAAAACTAAAAGTATGACCATTCAACACCCCGCACAATCACAAAGTCATTAAGCACATAATAACTTATAAAGAAAGTAAAAAAAAAAACGCCCACCAGTTCTTAAATACCTATTCATGACAAAAGTAGAAAAGTTCCAACGCTCAATTAACTTAAGAACATACAAATCCGCTTCGAAAATGTAAAACTCACGCAATGGAATCATTTGCGTCAATTGTTGAAAGTTGCTGTATGACAAATTGTGTTCACCCCCTATGCAGTTTTTAGTTGAAACGACCCCAGGAATTGGAGGGCAGGGTTAACTAATATAGTTAGTGGCTTGCTTGTTTGTTGGGAGTGTCGGGATCAACGTATGGGTCGAAAATGAGTTTTCGATATTTTTTTCTAGATTTTTCCGTTTTGGACACACTGTGTATGTTCAGTTTGTTCTGTTGTTGGTACAATATGAATTAAGATAAAGGCTTCTTAATTATTTTATTAATATTTTATATTTGTTCACTAGTCTGAAGAAGATTTAATATTTACTGATCCCAGACGAGAAAAATCGTAATTTACATAACACGTACCAAAGGCTGTCCCTAAAACCCATTTTAAAATGTTTTAACTTCTCTCTTAATCAGTAACTGTTATTGTCGAAATCTTCTAAAACATGCGTCCAAAAACATCTCACCTCAGTTTTGATTCCCTTGTCTACCACCACAGCATCAATCCCGTCTAGTTTACACCGAATTATCACGATCCCTGGTCTCCAACTCTCCGGGAAACTAATTTATACCCTCGTCTGTTGTTCATAGTACACTAATTTCATAAGACCCCTGCTTTGTTCTAGCAACGCCCAGAACACTGCTATCATTTATAATAAACATAAATATATGGAATATTGTTGTGTCTGGCGAAGTGCACGAAATAAATGTTATGTGCAGGTTTGCAGGAACATGTGTTAGGGAAAAATGTTAGGTTAGAAATAAAAGCAAGTGCTCTGGGGGCTTAAAATGGCCGCATTAGCAAAATCATGATCGAATAATATTGAATGAATCACGTTAAAATTCTTGAAATGGTCACAGACGCAGTTAATATTATGAATTGTCACTTTGTAACTGTTTTATGAATTTTAACGTAATCTAATCTTCTTTATGAATTTTAACGTAATATCATCACGCGGCGACCAATAGGAGCGGAGCAGCAATGAAAAATGTTGCGAAAACGGGGAAAATGTGAGGCAGACGAAGTTACGCGAGACAGCTAGTTATCCATTATATATTATCCTATTATGATTCGGCTAAAGCGGTCATTTTAGGCCTAATGGTTTGCGTTAGTACAGACTTGCTCGTGCCTTGTAAATCTTCTAAAACGGTTTTTTTTTTCAAATTCTTAAGTTTCCATACGTGCAGTTTTTAGTACAAGATAACTCCTGTGTATTAGTGAAATGCATCATATTTCTGATTCTCTTCCTTCTTACGTGAAATAAATGAAATCTAGTGAAACGGTAGGTAGGAGATGCCGCTAACGACAGTACTATTACAAGTTATGTTTTAACATCAATCCCAAAGAAAAACTACGAGTCGGGTAAATAGATTGCCAAGAAAAAAAAACTACTCAAAAACAAGAAGTTAAATAACGTCGCCGCCATGAATTTTTAATACAATCATGTTTTACTTATAGTCTACTGCCACTAATATAATTATTTGCTCTGTTATAGTCTTGTCTGACAAATAAAAGGAAACTTAGCTGCGAACGAGAAGTTGCCTGCCAGACAATATTTAATTCAATTAAACTTGCTCTGTCCCTGCTTATTATCCAGACAAAGCAAAAAGGTTCAGAAAGAAAGAAAAAGAAAAAAGAAAAGAAGAAAAAGAAGAGAAAGAAGGTTCTAAATGAAGCTTGTTTTCAATATGATCTACGACAAAAGCGAGTGCTATTTCAACTTCGTATGTTTGTGTGGTGTCTTCTTGCATTATTTTGCCTTTGATGAGTAGATCGTATTGCAGGGTGGTGTGTTTTATGTGTTTTTTTTTTCAGACATTACTGTGTCCGCCAAACTAAGATAAATTAAGGAGGTAAACAAATTTTTCTGCAGCTAATTATTTATTTATCATCCACCCGATCAATACATCAATTTTCTAACTATCCCACGATCATAGCGCTTCCAACAGCGTCGAAATATCGGGAGCTTATAGCTTTATTATAAAGTAGTAAACAGTGAAAGCTCATTGGAGCTTTTGGAACACTGATTGCAGTGTTTTATTTAAAAATGTTGTTGTGAGTGTTGCCACTTTTGAATTTAGTTTAAGTTTCAACAAAAAAAAAATTTTTTTTTGCTCTGTTTTCTTAGTATGCATTCACTAACTAAGGAAAGCCCGCATGCTAAAATTCTTACCTAACTCATTCTGTTGGTTTTATGGCGTTTTGTATCAAGATTCATCTCAGTTTTTTTTTCCCCCGGAAAAGATGAACTGTATAGCTAAATTCCGTATAATTTTCAAAACAAACTTAATCTCCCTAATAAATCATCTCTCTCAAATTATAACAATACAAGTATACACCTGTCGTCGAAAATTAATCCTTGCTCACGCGTATGACAACTAATAACTTCCTCCGGCTCCGTTTATTAAGAAACCACTGCACCCGCTGCAGTCTCAATAATGGCTTGTCACTCTCGCGGTCGCTGCCATATTGTGTCGCCATCTTGAATTTGAGGCTTCTTCGCGAGCTGTCATTTTGCGTTTAGCTCAAGCTTAGCTTGCAATTTATGATGGAGCAAGTCTTTTGTACTACAAAGACTTTTATAGAATCTTCAAGATTCTCTAACGTTTGGTCATGCAGCTATTTCTCTTGATGCAAAGTCTTAAAAAAAAAGTACAGATAGCAAAACAAAAACGTTACTTGCCTTTGTTAGTAAAATACTTGAAGAAGGTTCATAATATATTCAAAAAGTTCCAACTATTTCCATTTCAGTTCTCGCTTACTTTTAATTCCCAAGTTTCAACACTGCACGGGTCATATTCACAGAATTTCAATTCGCAATCGTGACATTTTCTCCAAACTGCCGCCTCGCTCATTTCTCGCTACGTTTCGCCAACTTCGAAAGACTTTCGCATGACGTGAGATTAACGCGCACTTTAATTACTACTTGAGCAACCAGTTTCACAAACAGCTGTTTTTGATTTGTTCTCATGTAAAATTTTGACTGGCGTTAAGATTTTCTGCTTATATGTACGTTTGCTTGGATTTAAATTAAGACGTTACTCCAGTAACATGTGTCTGACTTTGGGGAAGAGAAAGCGAAAGCTCCTTTACTTCCCTAGGGCAAAATTACAACAAAAAAGTATTCAAGCCGAAAATTCACAGTCAAATTCCTCAAACTACAACAGACATCTTAAATCCAAAAATCAAATAAAAGGAATTCCGAGACACGAAAAAAGGTCCTCCAGTTCTCTTTGAATACAACATAAGAGTTGGCATATATCAAGTGGCCCTCACAAATGAAATAGCTAGAGGGACAATTTCTCAAGACAGACAGCACTCAGAGGGACACTGAAGATCTCCCGTCCCTTCTTACCGTAATCTTGGCGATTATTAAAATCATATATCTTTAGAAAAAGGTTGGGGTGGAATGCAACCTGATTTCTTGAGGGTGCATTCTATTCTGTTTCTGTTTTATGCATAGATGCTATGTTTATTTATAAGGCTTTTATAAGGAAGGCCGTAAAAATGATTGCTAATCTTTATTTATACTGATGTTGTTATTGGTGTATGTGGTCATATTGTGTGATTTTATTATGACTTCTTGTTATATGGCTGAGCCAGCATAGTTAGGTAGTTTCGTGTTATGGTCTAAGGTATAATATAAATCATAGTTCTCACTGTTATGTTCCACACATAAATCTCAATAAACGTTAGCAATAATTTTAGCAGTATCTCTAATTACTCTGGGCTGGCTCAATTTAGAACTATAGATTAACTTAATGAAAATTATTAAACATCACTTACCTAACGTTAAAACTTTAGCCATCAGCTTGATTACTTCAAAATTCTTTACCATTTTATCAACATTTTAAAATCAAAATGTATTTCTTATAAAAAAAATAGTTCACTCTCACATTCAATCGTCCACCAGTACGTCACGTCTTCGAAGGCATGCGACCTGTCACAATATTATTCTTACCGCCCGCGCCTTCATTCCTTCCTTCACTCTTATTCGCCGCTCATTATCATTCACTCATTCCTCGTAGATAAGAAAAACGCCGAGCATTCGTGAGATTATCGTTGAACTTCCGACTTTTTTCAGGAAATGTTTGACAAAGTGCCGGTGAAGAAGGCCTTGTAGTAAAAAAAAAAACAGGGTATAAATATGGCTTGAATTCTGTTACATAGTGGCCTCATTCTTGCTTATGTTACTTAGTAGGAGGATCCGGTTAAGTGATCACAATATCGGTTGGCTATCTAAAAATGTCAGGCAGGCTATAGTCTTAACAAAATTTCAAGGACAGGGATAGATCTTTGTCATTTCAGTAATTTCAGATTGTGTGCCTGAGTGCCTTATAGTTACGTTGCACCACACTGGGAATATTAACATTTAAACTAACATACACAAACAGCCAGATCAACTGTACACAAAAAAAAGTGTTTAGTGGGAATCGAAGCCGCGGACGCAGCACAGCAACCAATCGCTTAACTACTACGCTAAGCGGGATCGGATCATTTGAGTGATCTATTTTCACCTTATCAGTTACAGCGCTGAGTTTTACGAGCAAGGCAAAGTAACTAGTTATGTTGACGTCAAAATAGATGTTCCCTTAAATCCCCAGAAGTACTTTCTTCGAATTCTTCCACGGTACCTTTCGAAGCAATAGAAAGCCTCTTCCTAAAGCTGTCGGGCGAAGGTATTAGATCTAGTGGTTCCTATCCCCTGCCATATTACGCTTGAGAAGTTTAAGTTTCAATTTGAAACGAAGTGGTTGTAACATTTTGTTGGTATGAGAGTACAAACAAGAGATTTTGAAAGAAGTGAGAACGTTTTTCAATGAACAACGTTCTCACCATGATAATATGGTCTTGAAGCTTTTGTCGTATGAAATTAAGCCCAGAAATTCATCGGTGATGATTTATAATGCATCAATAACATCACTCAAAGATGCGAAATTGACCCTTAATGCGGTAAAAGCAAGCACGAGTGCATCAGCAGGTCAATGGCCGTTAAAGAGAGAAGAACGTCGCAGTCGCAGATCTAAAACGTGATGACCTTAAAGCTAGACCACAGCTATACCCTACAATGTCGTCAATGGTGTTCGGACATGTCCGCTTTGTGCTCGAAGTTTTTCGGACAAAGTTGGAAATGCCACTTGAGCGCACAGAAAGAGCAGCACACCAAAACTCTCGACAGAAATGTTAGAAAACCATCGAATGACTGAGACCGAAATCGGCTCATCATCAACGTCACTCATTTCTACTAGTCGATCTTAGTAAGGGTGTCTATCAGATTACTTATGAAAATCAAAGTTAACCACATGTTTGCAGGTACTTCCTGTGTACTTCTGTGGTTTGTCTTAGCATGGTATGCTATAAAATTTAATCTACGAACCCAGATGATGGTACATTTCGTAACTTTGAGATGCCAATTACGTATTGATTACAGAGCCGACCAGCACAATCGTACCACTTTTTAACCGACTTCTAAAAAGGAGGTGGTTTTGTATTTTTTTTTTAATATTAATTTTATTAACTTTGCTTTGGTACTTCATGTGTTATCCTCTATAACATGCATTTTTATTCTTCGTCTAGTTAAAATTGATACTTGACAGGGATGCGTGTGAGATAGCACAACTAAAAATGGGTAAAATAAAAACTACTTTTTCCCAAAGTATTTTAGAAGTCGGTTATTTTTTTGCAAAAAAGTTTTCTTTATAAGCAAAACACTGCTACAACATAAACGACGGAATCTTAACGAACCAAAACACACAGAGCACTATTAAGCAACAATCTCCACACATCTCTCACAAAAGGTCACGTTGCTCGTTACACAGCACTGCAATCTCGAGACGACGCCGTACTCATGCGAGCCTGGTATGCAAGCCACTATTACTCATAACTATGACAGTTTTTTGTCTTGGTTTTTTCTAGATTTTTTGCTATTTTTGCGTGGGATGGAAGTGTATTTGGGTCATTAAACCTTCGTTACTGAAGTTGCTGCTGAGTTGCATTTTTGATATTAAGTTATTTAAGACTTGTGTTTGAGCAGACAGTAATATTAAAGACCATCCATAATCAGGTTATTGTTACGATCGAAATTGCTATGAATTATGGATGATATGACCAGAAGAGCTATTATGAGGAGCTCGTGGCTCGTGAAAGGGATAATAACAGCCGTACGGGTCGATCTTCAAGGTTAAGACGTGCTGGCCGAGATTGGTCCGTGGATGGGTAACCATAATTACAAACCGAGTTTCCTCCGTGCCTCGGAAAGCACGTTAAGCCGTTGGTCTCGGCTGTCATTTGCAGATCTTTGACAGTCGTTACAAGTAGTCAGAAGCCGATAGTCTAACATCCAGTCTTACCAAGGGATTCCGTATTACCCAGTTACTGAGTTGTGGAGGTGAGATAGGCAGTCGCTTCATGTAAAATACTAGCTACTCAGCTGCATACGGTTGGATTAGAAGCCGACCCAAACAAAGTTTAGGAAAAGGCTAGGCAGATGATGATGACAAGAAAGGAGGTGTCTCATGAAATGACGAGTAATAGAGAAGTATGGAAGAAGAAGACACTCTGCGCAAGAAATTATGCTGTAGTTGTCTTTAAGACACAACAGCAAACCTTGCGTAAATTCGGGATAACAAGCTCTCTTTAAGATTTTCGTTTGAAATGCACTCTTGACTTTCTACCGTAAATTCATCATCATTCTCTTGCACTTATCCCAATTCATTTAGGTGACCACACATTTAGGTGCATTTCAAACGAAAATCTTAAAGAGAGCTTGTTATCCCGAATTTACGCAAGGTTTGCTGTTGTGTCTTAAAGACAACTACAGCAAACCTGCGTTATTAAAACTAGAATGATTCACAGAAAAAACATTACTTTGTTTTAAATAACATTTGAATTATAAACCGCCGATAATAATGATAAAATACCAGATACATCAATCAAACCACAGAAAATCACCCTAACCTCAAATGTAACAAGAACTAGTTACATTTATCAAACATTAGCTTATGCCCGCGGCGTCGCCCGCGAGGAGTTCGATAATTTTCCAACGGGAACATACTTACTATCTGAATAAAAAGTATCTTATGTGTTAATCCAGGTTATAAACTATCTGTGTTCCAAATTTCATTCAAATCCGTTAAGTAGTTTTTGCGTGAAAGAGTAACAAACATCCATCCATCCATCCATCTATACTCACAAACTTTCGCATTTATAATATTAGTAGGATGAGGAGTAAGCAGAAAAGAAAGTACAAGTTAGCAATATCGTTGAAGAGCACCATCTGGCTGGCATGAATATTCTCACTTTATGAACAGGCAATGTACTTCGGAAAATTCCTACTTTTATCGGAAACTTATAAGAAATGTTCGCGTCATATCCCTTACAACTTTTCTTTGAAGACTTTTTACTTCAGTGGTTACATCATGAAAAATGAGGAGGGAATTTTTGTGACTATGTATATTATACTGATGTTTGGCTTATGTATCAGGAAGACCTCGAAGCTAAATAATAACAGCCACACGGGTCGATCATTAAGGTTGAGCCGTGCTGGCCGAGGTTGGTCCGTGGATGGGTGACCAGAATTGCATTCCAAGTTTCCTCCGTGCCTCGGAAAGCACATTAAGCCGTTCGTCCTGGCTTTCATTTGTAGATCTTTGACAGTCGTTAGTTAGAAGCCAAAAGTCTGACATCCAGTCCTCACTCAGCTGCATCCGGTTAGACCGTAATCCGACCCCAAGATAGTTTGGGAAAAGGCTAGGCAGATGATGATGTCTTATGTATCAGGTTTCAACAACGTCTATTATATTTTCAGCTAATTGAATAAAAGGATCAGCCATGATTTCAGCTCTACGTGGTAATACTTAACTTAATTTAGTATTAATGGCATATGCTGTACCAAATGTAATAAATAAATAATTTGATACATGATTATGTACTAAATTGACAGCAGCAGTGGCCCAGTGGTGGCAGCCACGAACTTCAAACCCAGGCAGGCGCATTACTTTGTGTAATCTATTTCATCACTGCTGCTCTCAAAAACGGTAAAGTAAAATATTGTGAGGAAACCGGCATGTCCTCTAGGACATCTCGGTTTCAGTTCTAACTAAAAATTCGAAGAAATCTACAGAAATCTACCAACCCGCAATGGGCCCGCGTGGTGGATTACAGCCCACTCCCTCTCATAGACAGGAGGCCTGTGTCCCAGCAGTGGGAACATTATAGGCTGATGATGATGATGATGATAATTACTAACAATAATAAATATACGCTTGTACTCCCGGAGGGCTTCATCATCTTTAATTAATCACCGTTTTCAGAGATTAACATCCTGAACATGAGAATTGAGACCAATAAAAAGTAAATGAAACCTAAAATAGTAATGAAGAGACTTACGCTTAACTATCCTTTTCTTATGAGTTTGCCTAAACATTATATACCTTATCATCTTAACCATAACATCCATTCTCGAAATAGAACCTTCCAGAAAAACATCAGTAACAAAAACAAAACCACGAACTTGCCGAAGGTCATCGTGAGGGATTCCCGCAAAAAGTATAAAACGTGGGATCGATAGAAGGGTAGGTCGCGGAGGGCTGCGGACGGAATACGAAGTAGGGGTGGGCGAGATATATCAGTCTGTTTCAAAGCTAGAGGTGAGGTACGGAGTAACGCAGTGTTTTTGGAGGTATTTAAAAAAATCAGGTTGCACTCCGGGAGTTCCGGCAGAAGTGAAAACTTGAATATTAACGTTGTGCATTTTTGATATTTTGGAATGGTTAGGGAATAATTTTGCACGAATTGCTTTAATTATCAGTATAAAAGTACTATCATTTATGTGGGAAAAACATTCATTTATTGCGCTATCGTACACAAACATGACAATTTATGTTACATTAAAAATTTAACACTTCTGAACTATTATAATTATGAACTTTAATTATTTGGAGAAACCGAAGGTTTTGTATGTGCATAAGATAATCATCCAGTTTTGGAAACCCAAACTCAATGGCAGATGTCATAAAGTTCAAATTCCTTCGTAACACAAAATTTCCCAACACAAAAGAGCACAACGCCGCTAAAGAAGTTTTTCCTTTTCCAAAACTATCTTGGGGTCGGCTTCCAGTCTAACCGGATGCAGCTGAGTACCAGTATTTTACATGAAGCAACTGCCTATCTGACCTCCACAACCCAGTAACTGGGTAATACGATACCCCTTGGTAAGAATGGATGTCAGACTTTTTGGCTTCTGACTACTCGTAACGACTGTCAAAGATCTACAAATGACAGCCGGGACCAACGGCTTAACGTGCTTTCCGAGGCAGGGAGGAAACTCGGTAAGTAATTATGGTCACCCATCCACGGACCAACCTCGGCAAGCACGGTTTAACCTTAAAGATCGACCCGGGTGGCTGTTATTATTTAGCCACGAGCTATGTGAAAGTAAAATTAAAAAGGTCGTTCTCGGATTGTTTAAGTATCATACTGGTTTTTATTGCCGAAATCTTCGTGATTTTTCTATTACTTAATTGCTTGTTTTCTTTGCCCGGATTTTGAGTAAAATGAAACGCAGACTCAAGATTATCTGTTCCACAACAAGTTCTTAAATACTTAGCCGCCTGTTTTGTTAGTTTTAGTTATCGCCGATCGAATTGTGAAAAAACTGGGCTGGGCGACATATTCTTGGTAAGGTTTAGTAGAGGTGAGATTGCCTATTTCAAGAAATTTTATAAAGCGTTGATATTTGTAGATAAATATCCCCCCTAATAAAAATGGTTTGTGTAAGACTTATAAAGTAGCCCGCAATAAAAATATCTAGGATGTGCTGTCCCGCGCAACTTCGTCTGCGTCACATTTTCCCCGTTTTCGCAACATTTTTCATTGCTGCTCCTATTGGTCGTAGCGTGATGATATATACCATATGTCGTTCCTCAGGTTGAAATCTATCTTCTCGTCAAATTTCATTAAGATCCGATCAGCCGTTTAGTCGTGAAAAGGTAACAAACAAACTTACTTTCGCATTTATAATATTAGTTAGGATGTACTGAACCGCCAAGAGCGTGAATCTTAATAATAAAGAGGCTTATGACTTTGACAAACCAATTTCACTACAAAATAAGCAAAAACATAATAAAATAAAATTGGTCGTTGTTTATAAGAATCAGTTTAAATTTAAATTTCATTGTATGCAAATGCATTGCACCCCTCAATAGGGGAAGTTTATAGTGTTCACCCCCGCGTTTATAGGACTGAGGTTACCTATAGGATATATTTCAACCCTTAGGAAAAATATAACGTGTCAGCTGCTTATTATACCTACTGTCAATTGCAAATGGCGCAAAATGATCAGGTGTTCTTGCTGAACTTAGAAACATTAAATCTGGATTTTTAGGGTTCCGTACCCAAAGGGTCAAACGGGATCCTATTACTGAGACTTCGCTGTCCGTTCGTCTGTCACCAGGCTGTATCTCATGAACCGTGTTAGATAGTCAGTTGAAATTTCTACAGATTATGTATTTCTGTTGATGTTATAACAACAAATACTAAAAGCAGAATAAATTAAATATTTAATGGAAGCTCCCATATAAAAAGTGTTTTTTTTGCTCTTAATAACGGAACCCTTCGTGCGCGAGGCCGACTCGCACTTGGCAGGTTTTATTGTGATTTCTAGCCGAGTCATAGAGGGATGTTTTTGGCAATTATTCGATATAGAACACCGAATTTACAAGAATACGTAAGATAAATGTTATTTGGGTTTTTTCATCAGGAACTTCTCAGTAGCAGCCACGGAGTCTGTATTTGTGTCCGGTTGATGGCAATAGGCTCGCCCCCTATTACACGGGACTTAAACATAACTGGCGAAATGTGGTTATACCTACTATTAGGTACACCTCTGCCTAACTCTTTACAGGATTTTTGGCATCTATGTATGTGTACGTATAATAAGACCGCATATATTTCTTATGTGAGAAGAAAAATAACTTAGTAAAAAATTAAATTAAAAATTTAAAAAACCACCTACAAAAAAAAACCTCTAAAAAACCAAAATAAAATAATCCAAGCGTCTTAGCGTCGGGGGCCCGCTTTGTTTTGTGCTTGTACTAAGCGGTCTACTTAGCGGTCCCCCGACGCTAAGACGAAACAGCAAAATAAAAAAAAAAGTTTTTGGTGTGAGGGGGGGGGGGGGGTGCAACCACCCCCCTTGGCGATGCCCATGTTGACAAGTGACAAGATTTCAAATTTCGAATCGACCAGACCTGTGGAAGTTGTTAATTTACCTTCAACTAGAAAAGACGTGATTACCATCAAACGGCTGAGTAGATTTTTTCGAAACATAGCTAAGAACACTCTCGATTAGAACACCTTTCAAACGAAACCAATTTTATCAAAATCGGTACATTCGTTTAGGAGCTACGATGCCACAGACATACACACAGATACACAGACACACAGATACACACGTCAAACTTATAACACCCCTCTTTTTTGGTCGGGGGTTAAAAAGGGATGGAAGAACACAGAACAGGTAGACAAGGAAAGACGAATGGCAATGGAAATTTGAAGCTACCTTTATCATAACAAGTTATAGCGGAATTCCTTTCCCGCTTCCGCAAAAGGAGCAAAGATCCCACGACATCACAGACAAAACATAAAAACAAAAGGAAGACGTCTAAAACATGACATCTATTAAAAACGTTCCGTTCCACTCTCAGAGCTAATTGCGAACGTTCCTACAAACATAGAAATGAAAGACCTGTAGCTAAACATCCTCCACATCTTGCTATAACATTTAAAACGCTAACACAAAGCAATAAAGCTGGTTTTAGAATTGAACTTCAGTTCAAGCGGTAATGTCAGAGCGTTTGCAGCAAACGCTATTTTAAAGTTCTGAAACTAGGGTGTGGAGAAATCGTTATCGTATTTCAAAGACATAAGGTTGAAGTTAGAGTAGCAGACAGATTCTTAGCTGCAGGGTGTGTTGGTACAGGAGATGTGACAAAGATGAGGGGTGTTCCGTTTAATTTTCATTGACAAGTGGTGCGCGTTGCAGGGCATAGGTTATTTAGACGTTATTATTATTTTAGAATTGTAGATTTTTAATTTTCATTCAGGAATTTACTGAAACGAAAAAAATATCAAGGTCATTCTTGACAGGCAATGAGAAGATAAGGAATGTTTAAAGTATCTTGTTAGGTGCGATGGTTAAAGTTTTGACAATAGCAAAAAGAGAAGACACAAATTCAAAAGCGTACTAGATTTTGATGTAATTGAAATAGGTAAGCCTCCTTTAAAAATATGACAGACACCTAAGACTCCTTATAAAAAAAAAATGTTATCCAAGACACAATTCTAAAAGCTACTTTCACAGAAACGAAAATTAAAAATAAAACCTCCCCTGGCAGTCAGATATCATAAACAGTTGTTAATAAAAGAGCTGCAGATGTTCGCAGTGCAACATGTCTGCTCACCCCACTCGTGTTCACGGTCCACGGTTCACATTGAGACGGTATGACGAGTGTGTACCGTGTTGTATTGTTTTTGTTTTAAAGATACGTAGTAGTATGAATGATGAAGCAGTAAATAACGTACTAGTTGATAATGTAGTGAGTTAAATAAATATGATAGCTGCTCTTATTAATTTAAATGTTGAAAATGACAAAAATGTTATGATCGATAGTCATTATGAAATAGTTTTTGTGCATCGTATAGGAAAAGTAGACCTCTGCAAGTAAATATAATTGGCATTGTTACCGATAATTAAACCAATTACGAGATGCATGATGACGATACCATGAATCATAAGGTAGATATCGTTGAGCTGATTTAGAAAGCTCGGTCGATTATTTTACCAATAGCACCAAATCATAGGGAGAGCCACTTTACTGTGACAATTTTGAGAAAGGAACCCGGAGACACACTAGTCTAAAAATAACCCACCACATCTTCACTCATTACAAAAATAGGAAACTCAACACAAGTTGCGCACAATATGTTGCTAATTACGGATAAGTAATGACGAACCTGATTGGGCGATTGTAAAATGTGAATGGAAATAAAGTGAGAACAAATTCTCCACGGTAAAAATACTCGTCGAGGTATACGAAGGACTAAATTAAAAACACTTTTTGCTGGTACAATGAAAAAAGAAGTATTGAATCGAATTCAGATTATTTTAACCTGACGTCTCGATCACTTTTCAATTTAAAAGAGTGCTGTAAAAGCGATTGTAATTCCTGTAAAAGGTTTATGGATATTTTATCTTTTTTTTAAGCTTTCCTAAAAATTACTTTTTTTACGAACCGAAAAAGGATTCTGTGTGTTGCAAATTCTTGCGATACTAATGATGCTTCATCATCTACATTCATTTATGATACTGTCATCTTAGTATCTTCTACATCATCCTTTCTTCCTTCTTAAATTTCAAGTTCGTATACAGCTATAAATAAACCATAATCTACTTCTACTTATACTAATTCAAACTATTATCCGCATCGTACAGTAGAGAACACATGTTGATCATTAATATGTTCAGTAAGCGAGAGAGCGGCTCACGTACTTGAGTGGTGTTTTATCTGCGTTGTTATAAATCCTCTTCTATTATCTTAATGGTAATGTTTCCCTTGTGAGTTGTTGCTGTTTACCTGTGTGTGTTAAGGTTTAAGTAAGTTGGAGATTTTAAGTGGAGTATTTGCATTCACGGTAGTTACATCGTCTAACTTTCTTGAGCCGTTTGTTGTCTCTTCTTGCTTTGGAACTTCGTAGTTTTAAAATGCTTTTATGGTACCTTTTTTTTCAAATAAGTCCTATCTTGCAGAAAAGTATTTAAGCTACAGATTTTTGTTGTCTCATCTTGCTTTTCCCTAGAAACTAACAAGGATTCTAAGAAACGGCCCTACCATGTACAAACACAGCTTTTCACGACTGCAATTGACAAGCAACACCCAGTATTCCTTACATTCCGGGAATGGAAATAATTACACGTCCACGAAGTGTTCAGTCTAAAATTACACCTAAATTCGTTCTTCGGGTGAAAAAACAAGGGGCTTGAAGTCCTGTGTCAGATGACAAATAAAACAGACAATTAGAGAAGGGAGGGGTGAAGGGGTCGAGGGGGTGTCGTTGTGTGCTGGTATCGAGTTGCAATGACATCTTAATTTTGTACGGTACGCGTGAAATTAAAGTAGAGGAATGTGGCAGATGATATAAGAGAAAAATAGTAGGGGAGAGAGCTTTTTGAGAAAGATTATACTGGGAAGCTTTGTATACTGATACGGCTGTGTTATTCTATGTTGAACCATTCAAGGTAACACGTATAATTAACAGCTGTAAAATGTTAAGACTGAACTGTTTTTGGTGATCGCCGATAAAGACTACCTCATCAATGCTTCTACATAATTAATATCAGTCAATGAAACAAAATTGTTGGCTCAAGTAAATCTATCTCCAAATTCGTCTACACCCATCAACCTGTCACTCAAAAACATTTTAAAGGAAACTTCAGTAAAGTAAATCAAAATCTCTATGGTGCTACATTCCCTCCAGGGTATGTACTCAGGGAGACGGTTTCGGGTGTCTTATTATTTTTAGTCGAGCGCTCACAAGCCGTCAAACGACGCGACAGCTGCTTCAATATTTTACTAGAAATATCGTATAGCACTTGGAATTTTATTGATTTTTACTCCAAATTAATTGTGTGAGGAGTGTCAGTTACTGGTTTAGGGAAACAGTTCCCTATCTGATATCGGTCATATTTTTTCTTATTTGTGTTATTTGATGTTCTGTGGTGCCATAGACACAACGTTCAAACTAAAATGTGCCTGTGATTCTTTCTTTGAAAACATAACTAGGAAGAGTAGTCGACAATTTTGTCACCAAAGTTGCATTAGATGTCAAAGATGATGAAGATTTCTTTAACAATGGAACAGTTTATACTGCTCAGGATGTGAGATCGATTGACATACTATCGTCAATTGTTTATAATTAACGGAAATTGGTCATTAGTGAAGGAAAAATGAGTAGTGTGTGCTCGTAGAGATCATAATGGTAGCCTAGAAGACATAAAACACATTTTTGCGGTCATAAGGACCATTTTACAGCGCACAGTGATGTAAGTTTTCTTGCCTTTTGTATATACTATTATTCTTTTACAGTAAACTCATGTATTTCCGTTCATCGCACAATAAAATAGCCCCGAAGAGACGTGACACTTAATACACACATAAAATCATAGTTTTTTTTCTTCAAGCTTAGCCAGAGACATAACATTTTTATGGTGCAGATAAGGGGTGGGACAAAGCTGGGCTATCACGATCGTCAAACGAACACATGTCTAATGATCTATGTGATAGTATCACATAAACTTGTATCTCCCTTGTGCAGCTGTTTGCCTTTAGTTTTGAGGTTGTCATGGCAGTCGTTTTTTTTTTTTGAGATGATATTTTTTCTTTCATTTTTTTTTCTTTTTTAAAAACGTTGCCCCCCCACACAAGGAATTTCTTCTGTATCGTGTGCGCGTTTACGAACATTTAAACTAACACACACAAACAGCGAGAACCAGAACAACTATCTGTAGGCCATAAAAATATTTGTTCCGTGCGGGGATCGAACCCGCGACACGCAGCGCAGCAGTCGTTGGCTCAACCACTGTGCCAACCGTGCCATCGTATGCTTTGATATCATGCATTTTAAAATAACTCGATAATATTTTTTTTAGTTCGTTTGGCAATATTACAGTGAGGAAATAACAATAAAACTGAAATGAATCAAGATCTAAGTACCTAGCTAGAGGCGACCTCTAGTCTAGTCTAGTCTCAATGTTAGGGCTCTAGGTGCAGGTTTGAATCTCTAGGTGCTCAAACCAAATAACTGGAATATATCAACTACGGGGACTTGCTAGATCCAGTTTGATTCCAAATGGAACAGTTCCCTTCATTCTTTTATCTTACATTAAGCTTTAAATTATGAAAATGCCTAAAAACATTTGGTTCAGAGACAAAAATATTCTAAGTTCTCCACCAAAAGAATTTGAACGATCCAACCAATTCTTTCTTCCTCACCCAACCCCTGTTTGATAGCCGTGGGTTTATTATTTATAAGTTTTACGATGCAAAGGGGCCTACGTAAATAGACATACATGGATCATACCGGGACAGACCGAAGTTCACGGTTAAATTCAATTATAGTTTTAAAGATATTTGGAGCAGTTGTTTTGAGAACTAATAGCGGTATTAAAAGTGATGGATTTACTGTTAATAGAGAGGTGTGAAAAGAAGTTTGTTTTAATATGAGTTTTGTTTATTTTTAAGACTTCTAAAAGAAGGAGGTTGTCAATTCGATTGTTTTTTTATGTATGTACACCGATTACGCTGAGATTTATGATCCGATTTTTGTGATTCTTCTTTAGTTTGATGCGGAATTATTGCCATTTGGTCCCATAAAAATTTGCTATAGTTTGGCCCAGTAGTTTTCATTCGACGATTTTTTTTTAATTTATTTAATTTCTCGTATGTACAACCTATTTCTCCGTGATCACTGGGCCGATTTAAGATGATTCTTCATTCACTTGGTAGAGAAAGCTTGCCTGGTGGGCCTGTAAGAATTTTATTTTCTTTGCTTAGGTACTTTTTGAGTCATCCTCTTTATTATGCATTTTGTCCTTTGTCGTATGTATGGACGATGTGCTGGTGTCTAGTCACAATGAAAAATGATACTTGACTAGGATTTATGTGAGACACCACAACTGAAAAGGGTAATTTTTTTTTTTTTTTGGAATTGGGTTGTATTTTGTTGTAAAAAAGATTTTTTAAATGTCAGGTGGTTGGGTAGATCTAGTGGAATTTGATATTAAATTATGATGAATTTAGAGCGATATTTAAAAACACACACACATTGGTTTTTAACGATATTTACCTACAATACTTTATCGTGTTACGGACTGTCATCGGACTGTCTCGGATGAGCATGAGTTCATGATTTTGATTCTCAGATTGGCTAAGGAGTTATTGGGTTTTTTATCAGGACTTTCTCAATAACAGCTCGGATTCAAGACTTATGACCGGCTGATTGCTAAAGGCCCGCTCGTATTACGCTGCAAAATTGCAAATACACGTACAATACATGACTGTGCTTATGAACGGGCGCTGTCAGTTGTGAGTGTTGTGACTGGTCATCTCTTAGCTGCCACGGTTTATTTTAGTTACTTTATTTTTAATTACTGATTTAATCTTTTACTCTGGACGCTCTTAACTTGCCCATATTTCTACATTGTTCTCACATATTTGTAATTCTTAACATGAATGATGTAACCAAGATTTTGTAACATATTTTGATTTAAAAGAGTGTCCATGGAGTTTCTTGCCCGTTCTTCTCCATAGAGATCTATGCTACGGAATGGGCAACTACAGTACTTTCATAAGTTATTATGCCTTGTGACTGGGACTGTAGCTTCGCGTTTTATTTTGTTTTTTTGACTTTCAAAAGTTTTGTAATGGTCTAATTGAAATAAATGCTTTGTCTTTGACTTTGAATTTGAGTATGCGGGTGGTACAGTCAGCATCAAAAGTCTGTTAACACTTATAAATATTACTCCAAGTTTTGTGCTGGTCAGTGTGATCTGATGTTATATAGTTTTTCGAATTTTTGTAACCATTGATGAAAATATTGTCATGTATTTTACTCCAGTCTGTTAATATGGATCGTTCTAAAACTAAGACGTCTTATAATTTTGGTTATGTAAAGCGACTTTTGCTGCTGACCGTACTATAGGTTCATTTATATCCAACCTTTCGAGGCGGGTGTTATATTATGCTATTATGTCTCAATTTACCAACCTAGCCACAATTCATCTCCTACAGTCTTCATATGATAGACTTGCAAATTTTCGCATACAAATCCAACTCGATATGAAAACCGATGAATCGATATAAGATTAGCGATTATGAATATTGATGGCGCGACGTGCGGTGTTTGTGAATGGAGCACGTGACTGCAGCTCGATCTGTAATCGATACCTGACGATATTGTCCGGGATTTGCTGCTATCGTTATAATACCGGACTAGTAATACATTTTAAAATTCTAAATGCGGAAGAAACTCTGTCCGTCGTTGGTGTTACCTTTTTACAGCACGCGTTGCATGACCACTGTAGAAACGAGTTTTGTCTACGGAAGAATCGACATAATGACAGATAGACAATGACAATGTGTCAGTTTGTCAATTTTTCCGTAGACATAGCCCGTTTCTACGACGGTCATGCTACACGTGCTGTACGGATGAACGGAATACAATGGTGCACACAGGTCTTGTGTTGGGGCTTATTATTTTTCATCCTGGTAGTATGATCCCGTAGGATAAAAAGGAGATTGGCAAACGCCCATTGTAAGACAGACCCAGTTAGGGTAAGGGCTGCAAACAAGAACGATAATTTAATCAAATGACTGCTAAACACTACACAAAACTAACTGAAATTAAAAGATAATCAAGTGTGAAAATTTTTTTTTGGCGATTTTCGGCAATTTCTTTTATGAATTGAATTTTTGAAACCACGGGCATCAACTAATATGAAAATCACAATCAGACATTATTTCAGAATTTTCCACCTCTTACTTTAGAAATTAAACGGGGGTCGGGACACATTTTAACACTTTGAAAGTGTCTGTATTTCAAACGATTGACTTTGAGAAAAAAATGTTTTAAGAACCTCAATGTCATTTTTAAAGACTTATCTATAAACACCACAAACGTATAGGTTTTTTTTTTCAGTTTTAGTTCCATGGATGGGGAAATAATAAAAGGTTAAGGGGGACTCTTAAATTTTTATTTTTTCATTTTTTACATGTTTGTATTAAAATGGTAAAGCGGTTTACAAAATACGTCTACCTACCAAGTTTTTTATTTATTTATTTATTTATTTAATTAATTACAACGGTTGTTTTTACAACCAATTACAGTAACTAAGATTAACACATATACAAACAAGTAAATCAAATTAAGTAGAAACATTAATAAGAAAAAACATGACATATAAAAGAAGGTTAACAACACTTTCATAAATTCCTCTCGCAGTACTTCTGACATACCAATAAAATCTTCATCCATCCATCCGCAAACAGATCGCAAGTTAGATTAGACTCTAAGAGATCATTAAGCGCGGCCAGAGTGCGAGGAATTGGCGACTTAGCACGTGCAACAGTACGACATGAAGGCACGGCAAACAGCCTGTGCTTTCTTCCCCGGCAGTAATAGTCTGGGACAAAGAAGCGCGCCAGTGCATCAAGCAGATCCGGAGCGTCTATAGCGCCACGGAGCGTCTTACAGGCTATTATGAGCTGATCTCGAGCTCGCCTTACCTCTAGCGAGTTGTATCCGAGGCAACCCAGTAAGAATTTTGTCGGATAGAGGTAAGGATAGTAGCCGTGCTTCTGCTTATATAGGTACCTAAGGAACGCTTTTTGAACCTTTTCTAATAAAAGTGCGTAGGTACTTTCGTGTGGATTCCATACGCAAGAACTAGTTTCCAGCTTGCTACGTACGAGCGCATTAAATACAATTTTGACGGCGTGAGCGGTGCGAAAATCGCGACAATTACGGAGAACAAAACCTAGTCTCTGGTATGATTGTTTACTTACCATGGTCATATGGTCGTGGAAGGTGAGCTTTCGGTCGAATGTGACTCCCAGGTCTTTCATGGTTGTTGACTTAGTGATGGTTACATTATTTAAGTTATATTCAAAATTAACTGGGTGCCGCATTCGACCGAATGTCATAGCGTAGCATTTGGACGAGTTAAACTCCATCTTGTTGTCTACACTCCACTTGTAGATCGCGTCTATGTCTCGCTGCAGCGCTAAACTGTCACCCTCGGAGTTTATTTCAAGGTACAGCTTCAAGTCATCAGCATACAAGAGACATCTTGCATGCAGCAGAACTTGAGGAAGATCGTTGACCATAATCAGAAATAGTAAAGGCCCCAAAATTGAGCCTTGACTCACGCCGGAACGCGTGTGATAGGTACCCGATACGTACATACCAAGCCTAACAAACTGCTGTCGATCACGTAGATAGTCCGCAATGAAACGGAGGAGAGATGGTGGGAACCCCATTTTGCTAAGCTTCATTAGCAGCGCATCATTGTTAACCCTATCAAACGCCTTCCGGAAGTCGAAGTAAAGTACGTCCACCTGACGCCCGCGGTCCAAACTAGACGAGATATAATCTACAAGTGTTAATAGATTTGTATCAACTGATCTTTTGGTTCTGAAACCGTGCTGTTCATTACAAAGGTACTTGTTTATTTGCTCATAGATAGCATTATGGAGGATGTTCTCGAAGACCTTCACCGGGGAGGAAAGGATTGCAATAGGGCGGTATTCTTCCACGGAACTTTTGTTTTGGTTTTTAGGGATTGGTGTAACTCTGGAAGTTTTCCACACTGTGGGATATGTACCAGTCTGCAAGGCCAAGTTAAAGATGTGACAAAGAGGGTCAATGAAAATATTTTTTAAGTCTTTAACTATGAAGGGGGGGATGTTGTCGGGGCCAATAGAACTATTAGGTTTAAGATTATTTATGCCTTTAACAATGTCTGCATGGCACAAGGGGGGTATATTTATGTAATTGCTGTTGCAGGAATGGTCAGACGTAGCGACGTGATCAGCATTAAGCTGTGGGACGTCAGGCAGAAAAACTGCCGAGAAAAATTCAGCAAAAGCCTCTGCCGCCTTAGTACCCGAAAAAGTTGAGCCCTTGTACGTTATATTCGGTTCAAACCCACCCTTGGACCGCAGGCTGGAAATGTGTGACCAGAATTGACGAGGGTTATGTTTAATTTTGTTCTCTATATTTCTCATGTAAAAGGAATACGCATCTGCAATACGAGTTTTTAAGCTAGACCTGAGGCCAGAAAATAGCAGATACGCCTTATCGCACTGTGTTAGTTTCCAATTTTTATGGAGTTGTAACTTGAGCTTTAGGTCTTGGATGATTTCGCTTGTAAACCATACAGGATATCGTCTGTTTGCTGGTTTTCCTCTGCGTTTTTTTGGCATGCATATATCAAAGAGATTATAAATAATACTATAAAACTTTAAAGTAGCCCCATTTACATCCTTACATTCCAAAACCTCCTCGCAAATGTTTTCATCACAGAACAACAAATAGAGCTGTTCGAAATCACATTTGGTGAAGTTCCAATCATTGGCACTGTCTATATTACTGGGCTCAATTGACTCTGAGCAATGATTTACTTTGACTTTTATCTCAATGTGCAGTGCCGGATTATATGCATCCAGTGGTACTATACCCTCGGTAGCAGTGACTGATGTTTCTGGTGCGCCAATGTTCTCCTGAACTAAAACAACATCTAACATACCACCATGCGAATTCTTCACGACGTTCTTCTCACTCAGACTACAAAATGACACAAAGTAACAATAATAATTCTTAACATTTAACGATACACTATTTAAATTTAAGTCACCTAGAATGATAACACAGCCTTTTAAATTATTTATAAACTCTTCAACTTTACAAAACCATCTCATGTACTCATCATCGCTTGCACTAGGTTTAATATAAACAACACATACGTGAACAGTACGTCCGCACCATGTAAAGTCAGCCCATAGGTCCTCACCACCATCCGTTTCGAGATCACGGCGGCGGCACAGAGCGATGGGCGCGCGAGCGGCGAGCATCACTCCACCGCACGGTGTTTCTCGGTCACGTCGCATCACATTCCAATCGCCGGGCGCAAGCTCCCCATCCTCAATAGAGGCATCAAGAAAGCTCTCTGTTACGGCAATCAGATTATGTTCAAGTTGTAACAAGTTCGTTCTCCACGTCGACAGTTTGGTTTTAAGACCACGGACATTTTGATATAACACATCGATGTTCTTAGACTTGTTAAGAGGCTGCTTAGGTACGAAATGTCTGGTGTGTTTGTTGGACCGTATCAGATGCCTTATGGTTTCTGTTATGTATCGGGTTCTCATAAGTAATCCATGTATTTAATCTCGCGTTCATTGGCCATACCTCAACAGAAAGGCATTTTCCATAATAGATAATGGGGACACCAATCTTGTACGACTTGTAACTTCCCCTAGCTCGCAGCTCATCGACCGTGCATGTGCCAGTAGGGCACAATTGTCGCAGATAGTCACGAATCTCATCTGCATTGGACTCCATATTCCACAAGTGCAGATATTTACGTGGTTCGACTGCTCTTAGGGTAGTAATGCTGGGCCCAGCGATACCGCATAATGACGCGGGTTTCCGGGATTTATTTTTCCTTACTTCCGTCCAGCTTTGATCGTCAGCAGAAATAGTAGAGTGAGTGCATCCGTCGGTAGGGGTGTGGCCATCGGCAGGGAAGGTGTGGTCGTCAGCAGGTGAGGCATGGTCATTGACTATAGAAGTGTGGCCGTCGGCAGGAGATGCACGCACATTCTCGCTAATCCGTTCCAAAGTTTCTGTCGTGTGCTCTTCGAGGTTGGTTGAGCTACCCTTAACGACGACAGGTTGGTTAGTAGGGCCAGATTCATTAGAGGCAGCATTTTTTGCTTTGGCCTTTTTTTGTTTTTTGGCACGCTGCTTAGTTTGTGCCAGCGTAGGAGTATTCAGTGCTTCAGATGTGAGCTGAGGCTGCTGTTGAGTGGTTATAGTGTGTGGCTCCCGACTGGCAACAAAGAGGGGTTGCTGCCGACCAACATCCACACAAGTTGCCAATAGGGCATTATTTTGCTTTAGCTGGGTGTTAAGGAGGTCAATTTGGGAAGCATATCCAGTTAACTTAAGTTCGTAATTGGTAACAAGAGATACCGCTTTGCCAAGCTGTTCTTTTAATATTTCCATCTCAAGCCGTAATTTGCTCATTTCAAATGAGATTTCCTGGAATTCAACCTGGTTTTGCGCGTTTTGCATTTCGGGAACTTTTAAAAAAAAAAAAAAAAAAAACTTTTTTTTTTTTTTTTTTTTTTTTTCGTTTTAACTGTGTAGTCCTAATAGTTTCGTAATAAATAGTAGTTCTAATAATTTCGTATGGCTGTGACATACGGACGGACAGACCGACTGACAGACAGACGGACATGACGAATATATAAGGGTTCCGTTTTTTGCCATTCGGCTATTGAATCCTAAAAAGTAGGTGTAAAATGTGACAAAAACTTTTTTGTTTTGTGTTTGCTTTTAGTCTTTTCAGCAGTAGGCCCGTGCCACATTATGTAATGATGATTTAGTTATTTAAAGAAAAATTGGATTGCAAACTAAAATGTTTTTCTGATATCCATTGTTGTTTTTCATTCTATGGTTTTTCGTTGACCTTGAGTTTTAACTTTTCAACCTATTTTCAAAAGATTAGCTCATAAAGCATCTCAATATCAAAATTCTAACAAAAAATCCACGCGAAGATTTAAGCACTTACGTAGCCGATTTAATACGAGTACCGATGAATCGGTAGAAGATTACCGATTATGAATATTGATGGCATAACGTGCGGTGTTTGCGTAAAGCGAACGTGCCCAGAGTCGGTGTGTAATCGATACGAATCGGTATCGGTATCGTTCGTGAAATATGAGACATCGATGAGTTGTTGTTTTATTTACTTAACTGTTTTTTGTTTTACTTTTTGTTTGTTGACAACGTGTGTGGGAAAATCATTATCATTCTATTGCCCATATCCCAATTTATTTGGGGTCGACGCAGTATGTGTTCTTCTTCCATACTTCTCTATTACTTGGCACCTCATTTCTTGCTATAATTATGAAAAATATGAGAGTTAAGAATTCGATAGGTGTTATTTTTTATAGTAATCAGTGGTAAATGATGATCTAATTAATTATTTTCGTTTAACAGGAGCATAAGCTATTTTTTTCCTAGCCTGCTCAGTCTTACTCCTGAGCAAAACGCTTCCTCAACTCCTTCATTTTTTTTTGAACTGACGCATCCTTTTCCGACACCAATATCTACTTGAACAAAAACATAATAGAAACAGGTAGGTATAGAATACCTGCCTGTCTTTATTATATTTTGTTTGACGGAAATGCAAATGAAATAGACCGTCAGAGTATTGCAGCATGGCTTCATTTGCACTCTTCCGGTCGATCTTTAAAGTAATCAATCGATTACTATTGATCATGATTATATCCTGTTTATATAAAGATGCTTTTTGATCTCTATCGAAGTTTATTGCACAATCGACTGTGGACTAATGTCGTAATCATTGTTTTTATTTGATGAATCATAATCTTATGTCATCACTAAATGTATAAAGACTCTGACAATCGATGTAATTTATTTACATCTTACTCATTTTACAAAAAAAAAATCTTTATCTACACCCATATTATAAAGTTTGTAAGTTTTTATTAACACTAAATAGGCCCCAACCCGCCTGATGTGAAGCATTGATGCGGCCTAGGGTGGGGTAAGTTTGGATGTGTGAGGTAGTCTCTAAAACTACTCATCTGATTTAAACGATTCTTTCATCATAGAAAGCAACGCTATTATTGCCGAGTGTCACAAGATTGTGTTTATGTTAAAATACGATCTTCACTCGGACGAACGTCGCGGATGTGACTCGGTCGATTGACCCCGTGGTCCATTTCGAGCGGGTCCAGTTGACCAAAGGCTCGAAGAAGCTGGTCATACATTCATATTTCACAACCGACTCGCATTCTAAACATCAACCCAATCTCTCAACAATGGCCAGTCATGTATCATAGTTTATCACACCACACTATCATATCGTACAGCGTTTTATAAATCGATGTAAGAGCGTCACTTTCATACAAATTCGAGGCAAGGGTCGAGCCTACCGCACCTACGTGCCTCGAATCACTAAAAGCCTATGAAGTAGGTAGATTTGATGGAAAGATACCTTTATGGGGGCTTATATTGTAGCTTTGACTCTCGTACAAATATTTTTAAAACAAGGCCAAGGCTCAGTGGACACTTAGTGTGTGCAAAATTAGTGATTGGTTAGGTTTTCCAATACTGACTGATGTCCTTAATACTTTTATGAACAGTTGATCATCATATTTCTGCCCTAGTCCTATGTTACTTCGGGTCGGCGCAACACGTTTTTTTGAAGTGAAACTTCTTATGCGACTTCCAACAAGTTTAACGCTACCATAGAGGGGGAATATTTTCTAAAACTCACTGAGAGATGGCAGTATTACAAGATTTGTAACTACGTAGTTCTACTAGATACGCAAGATGGCGTGCAAACAGTCACGCATTCGACTCTTCGGTGTGACCAGCCTTCGCTCAATTTCCATGAGTAGAATAACCTCGATAAACTTATGTTATAATTATGTAATAAAAATAATACAACAAGAAAACAACAAAATATTATTAAGCTCAATAAAATAACGAGAGGTAATGCGTGGCACTCGAACGTATGCGTGTAGTATTACGAAGTTTCACTTCTTCCGCGCGGAGGAACTCCACGCACTATTTTTATTTTTCATTCTCCTCTGTCAACCAATACACTATCATTTACTTATTTTTCTTTCATATCATTTAATTCCCCACACAAACCATCCATCGTTTGATGAACAGTTGATACTTAATTATGTAATTTCAGATAATATCATTTCAGATTAAAAAATTGGCAGTTATTTCACTTGGTTTTCAAGACGCTTTTGAGTTGGTTAGCTACTGAAGCGTACCTAATGCTCTTGCCATATACATTGAATAAAGTTAATTTCAAAATAAATAGACAAAGTAAACAGAAATTTAAAACATTTAAAGGCTTAAGAGCCTTTAAATGTTTTAAATTTCTGTTCCGCCCCATCGGAATATGGTATGTGGCACCAGATTTAATTAGATTAAGAAAACAGACGTCGGCGATCCGTCCACGCCTTGTTACGCGCCACCTTCCTTGACAACCACACAAGTCAACATGGCTGCCCGCAACGACTTGACGTTCCGCCAGAGAGAATTGTAGACCGCTTCTCTCTCGTCTGTGGTCACAGTTTAGTTCGCAATGTGAATCATATGAAGCCTTTTTGCAAAGGCGCCATCACACTTTTTTAAAACAAAAATAACCTATTATCATCACATGACAGACTAATAATTCCAAAACAAAACTCCCCTCCGATTGCATATTACACTTTGATCGCTTCAGATTAATCTGAGTCTCTCTCTTTCCTGTCTACGTCCTTATTTCACTCACAATAACATTAAACGTACCTCACAGACTAAACAAACAGACATTCAGACTGTATCAGTGTTTTTTAGACCGCAATAATCCTCTTATGGCCCTTAGTACAGTTGGTAACACAAGTGTTTGCATTCGTTTTAGAATTGCCGAAGTGTAAGATTGTTTACATTTGAAATATTAGGAATAATTTTCTAACATAGGTTTTTATTATTGTTGATAAGGTTTTCAGTTTGCTGAAAGTTGATTTATGATGTAATATAGTAATATAAGCATTATTTCGCCAAGCAAAGAAAGAACACACAGACAGAAACATTAATAAGATTTGTTCAGTCTCGATTCCCTCAACATGTTTACTCAATCGTAATGCTTTTTAATTTGTACCTACGTTCACGCTAGCCCAGTCTAGCTATGCCGTGGAAGAAAATCTTCTGTTTCTGAAATCATTGCACAGGTCTCTTACTTTTGTCGCTGTCTGTACATCGCGAAACGAATTTGTGTTCCCTCTGAGGTCTTTATATAAAACCAGATGTTTGTTCTCACGTTTTTTGATTGACATTGGATATATTTGAGTGCGGTTCAATTGTTGTATGATGGAAGAGGAAAATTGGGAAATTCTCGGGGATTTTACTGCGGTTAGCTGGGTAGAGAAATGTTGTGTTTTGTTATTATCGCATATAGCAGTGGGAGGATTTAAGATTTAATACTGGCATTCATTATGATATATTGTTGAATGGTTTAGTTAGTAAAACTTCGAGTGACTCAGATATTTTCATTGACTCAAGGGTTGCTCATTTTCTTAAAGTGATATGAACTCCTTCATATTGCTGAGTTGAAACGTTCCAATACCATTAGGAAAGTACACGAGGAAAAGGACCATCCGAAAAGTTTCCGTCAGTATAAAAACAATTGACACCGACACTATCCTTCTCTATCCCAAACTACGAAAGACGCAAAATAAGCGTCGAGTAAAGTACCTTTTAGTCAACAAAGAACCTCATAACCAATAAATAGATGGACGGTACGGTCCAAAAAATCCAATTTCAATTCGAGTCCCGAACAAATTGGGTCAAATCCATAACGGACTTTGGACCGTAAATCCCGAAGTTCGTATTCCCGAAAAGTTACGGTCGATCGGCCAATCGGACGAGCGCTTATCGCCATCCAATGACACCGGCCGATTACCGTGCCGTACCGTAAATTCGAAATTGGAACTCAACTTCGTTAATTACCGAAGTGAGCTCGATAGGCATCGCTCGACGGATTCTCCCGATTCTAATTTCTGATATTAAATTATCGAAAATGCGAATTATGTATTTTTTCGTTTGAATTTGTGAATTGTTGGCGTGTTTTATCGGGATCAACAGATTTTTTGCAGAGAAGCCATGATTCGGCGTTTATTTACGGAGAGATTTTATCCGGTACGAATAATGAACGCAGAATATGGTGTTTTATTGCTATCTTGCGGATTTTGAAATGGGCAAGAATACTTATTTTGTTTCCTTGGGAATGGTTCCTTATATGATTTCTTACAAGATATTTGAAAGCTTATGTCAACGTAGCAGCAGTTTAAATACGACAAAAAAAACGGTATCGGAATAATTTTCTAAGTTTCAATATTTTTTGAGCTTTTTCTTCTCTTATTTCAATTAGGAACATTATCCAGAATACCATTGATACACAGTCAGATAACGACTAAGTACCGATATAATTTGGCAATAAAATCGATAGTAGTTCTCGATTTAAACGGCTCATTAAATCGGATAGTGCCATATCGTCGGTTATCGATATAGCATCGAAACGTAAACGCCTAATTGGTATGGCTTCATCAATTTACACCGGCGGTGTTCAGGGTCGCAATTAGGGTATCTAAAAGTCACTTGCCACATGTAAAACAGTTTGTTTTCCTTGAAAATAATGGATTATTACTGTACGTTTGGTAATTTTCAGGCTGTTATCAATGTGTTATCTAAATGGATATTATGTGGACATTATACCTATAGTATAAAAGTCGTGAATATTAATGTTGGTACCTTTATTATCATCCATAATACAGGTCACATGCACTGTCACATACAGGAAATCTTCTAATTATTATTGTTTATTGATGATCTCAGACTCATCGCGAGCTCACAATAAACAAAGATCACGCAAGAAAGATCCCGTAAATGACAGTGCAAGTTTTGACCAAAAAAGTATTCAGATTTAGTGAGAATCTTTTATCCGTCTCTTGTCTATCGTCTTACCAATGTACGGGTAATAAAGACTTCCTTTATAAGCCTAAATTAAAACCATCCACATTTAAGCAGACTAGTGATCAAAAGAGTAACTTTTGAAACACATGCTCGCACCAATTAAAACTTAAACTAACACCTAGAGCGCTCTGAGCCCGTCCCTGTCAAAAATCACAAAAGTTGTTCACAGTAATTCCCGAGTCTCGGTACTAACGAACCTAATATACGGAATTTCAGTTTCAGATATATTCGTCGAATTGTTTGCAAAAGGCTATATTTTAATTGCTATTCTGTTTAATTATCAACTATGGTGTGTCCGCAATCTCGTTAGTGGTTGTTTGCTGTTCAACGAATTACTGTCGGCTTTTCGTGTCTGATTTTTTGAGTTGTAAATGCGATTTTTGGTTTGGGATTTTTTCTTTGGTTAATTTTTAGTGTTATTTTGCCTTTGGTTGCGAATTGTTATGAGATGATGACTTGCAGTACAAGACGTACCTTCTTTAAATTAATATGTTTAACCACTGTATTTAACTGTATTTAAACATAAGTACTCATATCATATCATCATCATCTGTAAGTTGCAGTTTTTTGTGCATTCAATCGTGTAAGAAGCTTCTTACATTGATTAATAATACTTATTTGAACAGATAAACTAAGTCGAAACTGATAAACCAAACTTCGGCAAAGTTTAAAGCATTAGATGGCGTTCTCATTAAGCGCTAGCAGACGACGTACAATTTGTACAGCTAACAATGGATGAAACGGATGTCCACGAAACAACGCAAAGACTAACGGACAGTATTCATTTTACCGGTCATTTCTATCAAGCAGGACAAGTATCAGTAAGATCAAAAAAAAAAAACAATAAAATTAAGGATTAATATCAAACAAAAATGGAATGAAATGTACTGAACTAAATATTATTTTTTAACAGTGGCTAACTAGAGAAAACTTCAGTAATTTAGTGACATGATAGTTTGGTATCTCCAATAAGTTGTGCGATTTTTGGTCGGGGGAAAAACTTATGTGTTCGCGTCACCGACATGCTCGTGACGTATGGCCGCGTAGTTCCATTGTTATGTGATTTCACTTCGGGCGACCGTCCTTATGACTGTCTCTTGTTTTTTCTTTCGTGCTTACCTGGTAATCTCACGCTGGGCTGCATGAAGCTTGGCAGCGAGCCTGGCCGCATCTGCCTCGGCGACGCGCGCCCGCGCCTCCCAATCGCCGCGCGCGCGCCTCTCGCGCTCCGCATCGCTGCGGGCAGCACCCTCACGCTGCAGACAAGAGAATAAGTTATTAATATCAAATTGAAGCAAGACAAGGCTGTAGAATAAAGATAAGCATTCGATCAACTAGGAACTTATTGTGAAACCCAACGCTGCTGTTACACTTTTAAACCAAAGTTTTTTTATGTGTTGCACTACAAGGTAAAAAAAGCAATGTCAGCTTAGTGGCATGACCATCGGACTGTTAAGTCATAGCCTCATGGTCACAAGTTCGAAACCAACACACGCACCTCTGATTTTTAGGGTTACGTACCCGAACGGTCAAACGGGACCCTATTACTGACACTTCGCTGTCCGTCCGTCCGTCTGTCACCAGGCTGTATCTCATGAACCATGATAGGTAGCCAGTTGAATTTTCTACAAATTATGTATTTCTGTTGATGCTATATCAACAAATACTAAAAACAGAATAAAATAAATATTTAAGGGGGCTCCCATACAAAAAAGTGTTTTTTTTTTATCGTTTTTATAAATAATGGTACGGAACCCTTCGTGTGCGAGTCCGACTCGCACTTGGCCGGTTTTTCGGATTCATGTGCGTATAACATAATTATCACTTGCTTCGGTGAAGGAAAATATCATGAGGAAACCAGCATGCCCGAGAGATATTTCTCGACGGCAAGTAAAGCCAAGTCAGAAACCCATGGGCGGCATAAAAGCTCTGACACCAGTTAAGGCACTAACCACATGATAAAGAAAGAATACTCAAGGTATAGAGTACACCATCTTCACAAATGAAAACACTAAAGTGTCAAACTACCTTCAAACTAGCAAGATATTCATTTATCTCTCATACCGCCTCGCAGAAACCGTCAGTACCTCTCTCTTGAAATAATTTCAATTTCCTCCGAAGAAAATTTTATAATATTTAATGTGAAACTTGAGCAACTATTCCGGATGATTTATAGGTATTAGGTGGAGTTTTAAAAGTATGAACTAAAGTTTTAAAGCAATGTTTATTAATAAAGATGGATAGCATTGCCCGTGATTGTTTTCAGTATTGTGATTTAAAGCTCTTGTGGCTTTATAATAACAGCCACTCTGGTCTCGATTAGGTTAAGCCGTGATGCCTAGGTTGGTCCGTGTATGGGTGACCACCTATATCGAGTTTCCTCCGTGCCTCGGAAAGCACGTTAAGCCGTTGGTACCGGCTCTCATTTGTAGATCTTTGACAGTCGTTACAGTGAACTAAAAGTTTGACAACCAGTTTTAGGAGTAGGAGAGTTATCTTATTACCCAGAACTAACTGGGTTGTGGATGTCAGATAGGCAGTCACGCCATGTAAAATACTGATAATCAGCTGTATCTGGTTAGACTGGAAGCCGAATCCAAAATAATTTGGAAAAGGCTAAGCAGATGATGTGATTTTAAGCTCAGATTTCTGCTATCAATGCCAAACAGTATTTGTTCTACCAAAATATCTTCGACATGTCGCTACCCAAACTTGACAACTAACTGTACGTCTACCATGAGTTGTCATAGTTAGATCGCTTGACGTAACTGCAATAGTTCCGTCAATACGCAAATACTATAGTTAGCTTTTTCAATGGTACGATGAGCTGTGTTGGTGCATATTAGCAAATTCTAAGCAAATGAAGCCCAAACTTGCAGTCGCTGTAGTATAGTTTACTACACGGTGACGTAGGATAGATAACTATAGTGACTCATACTGCGCATTTTAGTACCCAACTATCCGCTAGAGGCGCTGTAACAGTTTACATACATTTTTTTAACTACAGACGCTAGCGAGTATTAAAACTCATGGTAGACGTACTGGTTGGAATCCTTCTAACCGTTTTCATTGTCATCAACATCTGAATTTATCCGTACGACGTATCTGCTCGAACGTCCTAGACGTAGGACTTCCTTCACATTTTCATCGATAGCAAAGTAAATTCAGGTATTTGAACACGCAGTCGGGGGTTTCATGCAAGTGGATCGAAAATAGTGTAGGTAACTGTTCTTTCCTAATAAACTAACCAATGCTTCCGTGGGTCTACTTAGTAGGTTATCGCTTATTTTCATCATAAACTCCTTCAAGAAACTAGCATCTCAACAAAAGTAACCTAATTCAGTTCTTAAGTCTCCAACACCCCAAGCTTTTATTTTAAAGAAAAACTAAAAACAAAGACGTCTTCAGAACAAAAACAATTTATTCTCAGCTTCGAGGTAACGGAAGCGACGTCGGAGGATCGGATAAAATTCCAATTTGGACCGGCCGTCCGACTATGACGTCATATGGTACGACATGACGTATCGGATCCGTATCGTGACGGACGACAGATAGCGCGACGATATTGAAAATTGGCGTGAATTGTTTGTAGGGGTCTGTGTTACGGTTGAAAATTTTTGGCTGGAAAAAAGCGGTGAGACGGAGTGTTTTATTTTGGAAGTCGAAGTTAGTCTAATTGACATCGAAAATGGATTAGCGTTTCTTTTCAGATACCTTATAATTAGGTCAATAACACGGTTAAATATGACGTCATTGACCAATGTTTTTCTTCTTAGTTTCTGGTAACGCGCAGACAACAGAAAACGATATAAAGCGTCCCATTATTCGTGGAACAGCACCAAAACTCATAATCACTTAGGAAGGAGTCACCTATTCATATCTATCTGAGCAGGTTTTTCTTCCTTCACCAAGCCGGGTGTGGAGTCCGTTTAAAGACTTCTTGGTTAGCCAGACAGAATCAAAAACAAAAAAAACAGCCATTCAAGTCTGAAGACAAAGTTCATTAAAACTATAATCAAGGTATTAAACAAAGTCTTAACGATTAATGGCAAGAAGTATATAAACATAAGCCGTTTGCCACTAACCGTGGTTCAAAGTTACCTGTACTTAGTTTAGCGAAGATCTTATCTTGAATGTGGTTCAAGTTTTGGACTTACGCTAAGTTGCGTTAACTATGCGTTCGGTGGCAGAGGAAGATCAAAATGCATAGAGTATATAATGTTTTTGAACCAATAATGAACATTTCATAAAGAATAGAATTTGTGTGAGAATTGATATGAATGAAATTAAAAAAAAAATTAAAAAAAAAACAAAAATTAAAAAATCCAAGCGTCTTAGCGTCGGGGGTCCGCTTTGTTTTGTGCTTGTACTAAGCGGTCTAATTAGTTCCTGGGGGAGGGGGGGTGCAGCCACCCCCCTGGCCATACCCATGGTGACAAGTGACATGGTTTCAAATTTCGAATCGACCAGACCTGTGGAAATTGTTAATTTCCCTTCAACTAGAAAAGAGGTGATGACCTTCAAACGGCTGAGCAGATTTTCTCAAAACATAGCCAAGAACACTCTCGATTAAAACACCTTTCACACGAAACCAGTTTCATCAAAATCGGTTCATCCGTTTAGGAGCTACGATACCACAGACAGACACACAGATACACACGTCAAACTTATACGACCCTCTTTTTTGGTCGGGGTTTAAAGAAATGAGTAAATGATACCACGACGTTTGATAGGGGCGAATGGAAGAAGAAACTTGTTTTGTTGACCCCAAGTAGAATAGGATGATGTTGATGATTCAACATTTTAAAGAACTGTTGATTCTTAAATGTATGTCTGGAGTTTCATAGTAATAACTTTAAAGTAGCTCAAATTTATACAGCTCGTATCAGTAAAAATAAAATACTTTTTTCTTTTTGACAAGAAGGTCTTGCGGTCGTGACAGACCATGTTACCACCTGTGCCAGGTGTACCATCAGTCTATAATGTGCCTACTGATAGGACACATACCTCTCTAGTAGGTAGCGGGAGTGAACCATAACCCACCACGTTGGGCCAATGCTCACCTTGCCTACTGAGACATATGGGTATTTCTAAGCTTGCGTACCCAAATGGTCAAACGGGACCCTATTACTGAGACTTCGCTGTCCGTCCGTCCGTCCGTCTGTCACCAGGTTGTATCTCATGAACCGTGATAGGTAGCCAGTTGAAATTTCTACAGATTATGTATTTCTGTTGATGCTATATCAACAAATACTAAAAACAGAATAAAATAAATATTTAAAGGGGGTTCTCATACAAAAAAGTGATTTTCGCTCGTTTTTATTTATAAATAATGATAGGGAACCCTAACAAACATTAACATTCCACATTTTGTAAATTACGTATCAAAAGGATAAAGAGTTGCTTTATTGCAAACACTTTATTTTTAAAATACATGCATTTTTTAACGTTAACATTGCTACCATTACCAAAAATCTCAGCTCAATCTGAAGACCAAAACAAAATTCCAAAGATGTAATATTTTTCAAACATTCACAAAGTCCATTACCACCGTTCAAAAACCAACCCATTGTTTTCTTACCTTGAACCACCACCGAACTTCGTACTTACTTAAACTTTGATGAAGTTTTAATTGAAAATTAGTCTTGGCCGTATCTTGCTGGCTCCAGTTCATTTGGCCCCAGCAGACCGACCCAACTTTGTAAACGGCCACAAAAATCTGTGCCTATAGATAAGAAACTTAATCGAAATCTTACACAAAGACCAAAGTATCAAGAATGTTGCGTCAGAGTAGAGTTTTGTCTTTGAGAGAAGTCTGGACTGGCCTTTGGAAATTGAGGAATTGGTTATCGTGGCGAAGTTGTAATGTCATTATAGAGTGGATAAGATACTGTTGATGGACGATGATAAAGTTGACAGTCAGAAGATTGGTAAGAAAATGGAGCTAAAAATGTTCTTAATTATTATTTAGACTAGAGACATCAGTACGTAACGTGCCTATAACATTAAAGGAGTGAGTCAGTCGTCTCATTGACATAACAGCTGATAGAGAAGAAAGCTACCCTGCACCGATCCCAAATAAATTTCTATAACTACAAGTTGTTCAAGTAGTAATATAATAATAATACTAGAACTTCTTGTAGTTATAGCTGGAAATAGCATTAATACTCAACATAAAAAAAAACCTGAACACAAGAAAAATCCATCAATAAGTATGAATGCTCATTTAAATCTCAAGATCATAATACTTTCAACGACAAAAGAAATTGAATCTTCAGAACAATCGATTCAAAATTCGAATGTAAAGAAAAACAAATAAACCATAGACATAGAAACATTAACATTAAGTGGCCGTTAATGCACCTAATCCTATTCCGATACTAATTCCTAAGATTCAAAAATAGATCGGAAAGGGACGCGAGTTTCTACGTCTATTTACGTTCACACTGTTTTTGAGTTTAAAGTGAAAAGAATTTCAAATGACATCAATTTTAGATGGATGTTGAATGAAATGCCGTTTTTCTTTTGGTTGCTTGAGTGTGAAACTGGCATTTTCGTTGATAATGATGATAAATTATATGAACCATTTATATTCTTTAAAAGCCTAGGTACTAAAAAGGCTAAAATTAGGGCATGCGAAAACCAGGTTGTTTTAAATAACCGAATTTTAAGGTTTCATGCTTACGAATGTCCAAAATAATAATTATTTTAAGTTTTACTAACATGGCTGTAAATATCTGCTTACTTAACATAATATGGACTTGTATCAGTTAATGTGTGCTTAGTCGGAAATAAATATTTATAATTCAATTCAATATTTAGTTTGGGAAAATTTAAGTTTTGTTAAATCAATAAGATAGGAGAAACATAACTTGTTGTTCTATATTTATAGTGTGTAAATTTTTGTTTTCCCTAATATTTATTTATAAAAAAATTATAACACCGAAAACCAAAAACCCCGGTCTTTCTATCCTAAAAAACCGGGTTTCAAATAGGTAGGTTAACCGGTTTTTTTGGTTAACCGGGTATCCGGTTTGCATGCCCTATAGCTAAAATATGTAGTTTAGCAGCGACAATCGTTTGCAAAATTGCTATCATGTAGCATAAATCATTCGGTATTAGTATCTACAAGAACCATTAAGATAAAAAATCAAAAGCTTATATGCAAAAGAAACTAGCAATAAATTAATAAGAACTATAAAGCATTCTAAGCATTACAAAATAGTCCCTCCCACTCAAAACTCGATGCTAAACATTTAACACGCACCATAACTTTCCAGTCTCATTTACAGACAAAAATAAACCCTAAAACATATTAAAAATGGTCCTCTATTAGCAAAAGAAAACCACAAATTAGTATGGCAACCCATCCGTGCAAAGTACACAAGTCTTTTGAAAGACAAAATAAAAAGGAGGTGTGGAAAAGGAAACCGTTTCGGCTATTTTCGTCTATTTCCGTTAACGCTCGGCTCACTGGCACGGAGTTTCAACATATATTTTTATAGCTGAAGACGCTTTGGAACTGTAAGTTGTCGAGGCGATTATAAGTAGGTAAATGTGACAAAATTGTGTATTTTTGGGGCTAATATTTACCAAAGTTTATAATGTTGATGTTTGTATGAAGAATGGGCAACTTTGTTTTGCCTGAGTTTACGACTGTTAATCGAGACAAAAAGGTGAAAAAGGATTTCTAAGCCATCCAAAAGTAAACGTGACTATTAAAAGTGAATTTTAAAACATTTGCTGATTTTTAGTTTGAAACTACTACCATACATGTAAACTTTTAGAGCCAGTGCTTAATGATAAACCGACACAAACTTTCCTCATTTAAAATTCAATGCAGCAGACAACACACTCATACTTTATGTATCATTTCATACCCTTAAACTTCTAAGAAAACTATTATTTCCCATAGTAACACCCCAACCACCCAATAACTGTCAAAACACACCACTATTCCACACCTGTCAACTTGTCAACTGTCAAGCAGACAGCTGTCACTTTGACAGCTCCGTGACGTTAGCGGTAGGGACCTGGCGCGCCCTTGAGCCAACTTTGGTAAAATGTTTATACATAGTAACACATTGGTAAGTGGTAAAGCAAACAAAATGTTTAATTTGTAGCCGTATGGTAAGTTTTCTGGTGATTAATTGGAGGGAAAAGTTATATTGTGTTTAGGATGTGGATACAAGTGATGGAGTTTAATAAGTTTGTTGGGTTGATAAATCTTCTTGGGGGTGAGCTAAAGTTTTAGGAAGTGATTATGTGTGTAGAGCATTATCAGATTAGGCAAATTACATGCAGGCAAAACGCTTAGGGGTCTTTTATGTCTAAAACCAGATGAGAAAACTAGAAAGACTTGTCTTTTTATAATTTGGTCTCACTTTACTTTACCTAATTTAAATCTAGTTGCCAAACTGTACTTAAAACAGATCACGTAAACATCCTCACAGTATGATTCCATATGAAACACTTCACGCATATTAATGGATACTAATGTAACTGCAGCAAAACGTATCTCACGTCTCCATTTAAATCGAAACCGGTAATTTAAAGCTCATTGCTTTGGCGTCGATCAATCAGGAGTTTATATTGCGATTTGGCTAAAGTTCGGTGCACACTGTTGCGATTAGGAAGTGTGCATTGACTATATTGGGTTAACTGTTGACCGGTCAAGTCAGTCTTGAATCTTTTAACACATATTAATCACCTAGCACATGAGTCAGGAACTTCACTCAATTTTTAAACTCTTTCTTGTGAAATAAAGATTAATTACTGGTAATTAAAAATACTGACTAGCCCTAATATCGCAAGACTGGAGCCCTGAGATTGGCTGAGATCTAGCTATCTCCCGCGTCTAGCAATCTTAGGGCTCCAGTTTTGCAAAGGCACAATGCGAGGGCGCGGCAGACCAAGGAGAAGACGGCGGGACGCTTTGGATGGTTTTCTCACGAATTTGCGAGAAGCACGCCATCGTCAGAAGTAGAAGGGGTGGCGGGGCTTTGACGGGGAGTGGGACAATACGGATAAAACTAAAAAAAATGGGTGGATAGGTGTGTGCTGAATTCAGTATAGTTGTATAAGTTTATTTCATATCTAAATATAACATGGGAATGACATTGTTATTAAAAAGCCTTCCTAGCAAGGACCGGTATAAACTTAAGTGCTCGATATAATTTAATTGTAACCTTCCTATGCTCGATAAACATCGGTACCACTTCTTAAAACTCAAAGACCGTGATAAAAACCGAGAATGGTTTCTGCCATTGGCTTTAATCACAGTAACAGTCCTTTAAACTATAAAAAACACCACTCCACAAAGTATGTATAATTCACGACAAATTCAATTTCAAAGTGTAACACTTAACTTTCGCATTATATTCGGGCAGTAACACATTACATTCCTAGCCACGTCCTGGGAACGTACGTGGCTAGGCAGGGAAACTACGTGGCTAGGAAAGTGGCTAGTGTGTACGTAGCGGAACGACCAACCAATGCAGTTTCCTACAGGAATGAGGAAATAAGTGGAGAGCTGTGCTTTTGGCGTACGTCATTATAGAAGTAGGTATTGGTTTTATTTTAATGTGCATGGTTTTTTGTGATGTCACCTTTTTAATTGGCATTACTACTGCGGTCATAACTTACTCTAACAAAATGATTTAGTAGACTTTCTTTATTTATGTCTGCTTCTTCTTTTAATTGGTTACATAACGTGACATGCACGCCTGTAATTTATTTTTTTACCGGTTCCCCGCACTAGGAATTTCTCCTGTATCGTGGGAGCGTTTACAAACATTTAAACTCACATACACAAACAGCCAGAACCGAAAGAACTATCTGTAGGCCATACAAATATTTGTTCCGTGCGGGAATCGAACCCGCGACACGCAGCGCAGCAGTCGATTGCACAACCACTGCGCCAACCGTGCTGTCTTTCCCTTAGGTTTAGGCAGAGGCGTACCTAATTCATAGTACACCCACATTTTACCAGTTATGTTATTAATACGGGGCGAGCCTATTGCTATCAACCAGTCTCAAATCTAGACTCCGTGGCTGGTCCTGAGAAACACCTGATGGAAAAACCCAATAACACTTTTCCCGACCTGGGATTCGAACCTTGAACTTCATGCTCAGCAGTCGCGATTACGACCACTAAACCAACGAAGCAGCAAATTGGTTACAATCAATCTAATTTGGTTAAGATCGATTAGGTATTTGATAGTTTCTCTAGACAATGTACCAGGATGCCATAATTAAATAGGCGATTTGGCCTGTCGTTCCAAATAAGTTCTAATAGGGCATTCGATCAGAATTACTGTTGTGGATAAGAACATTCTAGCATTGTGACTGTTAGAAGATTAATGATCGAATAGCAACCTTTATTTTGGTTATTTTGGGTTTATTTATTATAATGTTATATACACCGCACCTTGTATACTCGTTATTTTATTAGAAGTATCTGATGGTGTTACTATACAGTATGTTAGGTTAAACGAGGGACATATTGAGGGAGGGTATTCAGTATTCGATTCTCGTCCCAAATATGTAAAAAACTATAACATTTGCATTGAAGATTTTTTAATGTTTTGTTTAGTACCTAGATATTTTGGACTGTCCTAAGCCAGGTAAGTTTAAAGTATGAAGGGAAAATGGATTATACTTAAGAGTCATTGACCCGCTCACATGTTCTGCGGTAGTATTAAATTGCTAGCGCAAGTGTGTATACACGTTGCGAGACATTTGCGAAATTTTTGGTATGGTTCTGTCTGTTATTTATCAGTGTTTTTTTTATTTTTTATATTTTTATTAGTATCATGTTAGCATGTAGGTACTGTATAACTGTTTCGTAAATATGTGTTTTTTCTTTTGGTATATTGGCACCTTGTTTTTATATAGGTATATTTATGTAATCTGTGTCATTTAATTGTGCTTCTGTGTGTTGTGCTATGTCTTTTGTGTACATTGAATAAATATCTATCTATCTATCTCGCACACACAGATAAACCCTGAGAGGTTTGCGTTGTGTGTAAAAATCAACTGTTAATAATATATATTAAGCATTTTGGAAATAAATAAAAAATAAAATATGTGTCCGAGTTTCCTCCGTATCTCGGAAAGCACGTTAAGCTGTTGGTCCTTGCTGACTTTTTTGTAGATCTCTGACATCCGTTACAGGTAGTCAGTGGCCAAGTCTTACCAAGGGGTATCGTATTACCCATACCCAGTACATAGGTACTAATTGCATTGTGGAGGTCAGAAAGGCAGTCATTCCATGTGAAATACTGGTATTCAGCTGCATCCGGTAAGGCTGGAAGCCGACCCCAATAAAGTTGGGAAAAGGCTAGACAGATAAAGATGAAGTAATATAATAATTAGTCTCTACTCCATACATTGTTGACGTTAAATCGTCTTTTAACTTTGCGCAAGATTTATAAATAAACCTTTTAAAAGTGTGAGCAAGTAAATAAAAATAAAACCGGCTAAATGCTAGTCAGACTCACGCACGAAGGGTTTCGTATCATTATTTATAAAAACGAGCATTAAAACCATCTTTTTTGTATGGGAGCCCTCTTAAATATTTATTTTATTCTGTTTTTAGTATTTGTTGTTACAGTATCAGCAGAAATACATAATATGTTTCTGTCTGTCACGGTTCATGAGATACCACCTGGTGACAGACGGACGGACGGACAGCGAAGTCTCAGTAATAGGGTCTCGTTTGACCCTTTGGGTACGGAACCCTAAAACAAATGAAAAACAAGACATTTTACTGTTTCTTTTTCTTCAGCAGAAGACTACTCAAGTCCCGTTCAAAAAAGTAATATCGTTTAAAATTAGGTCGCTAACCCAAAAGAGGTGGTTAAATATAACTTGTGCACGTAACAGACTGATCTTCAGTGGATCCGACGTTGATTGATGATGTTTCTTATGAAATTATTACAAAACTTGAGTTTAGTAAGTGAATTCTGTTATTTACGGAACGTTTCAGCTATCATTTGGATTGAGTTGGCTGAATTATGATTGTTTTATAATATTCTTCTCAGGCGGTTGCGCAAAGATACAGCGTATTTATTAAATAGGCAATCAATTATCGTACTTAGTGTAGTATATCATGTAGATCATATATAATGTAGATCATAGTTGATCATGTTCGTAACATCACACTGCGCTCCAAAACGCAAATCATTGACGTGGCTCAAAAGGCTGCCCAACTTAAATGGGACTGGGCAGGACATGTCTGTCGCATGCCGAACAAGCTGTGGGCGCGTAAAGCTCAGGATCGGTGCCCTGAAACAGTGACACGGGGTCGCGGCAGACCACGAAGGAGATGGCGGGACGAACTGAATGTTTTCCTTGAGAATTGGAAAGATACAGCACAAAATCACGACCGTTGGAAGGAATGGAGGGAGGCCTTTGCCCAGCAGTGGGATACAGGCTAGCAATAATAATAATAAGTTTTCTATGAAGCCAGCCGTTTTAAGAAAGATTCTAATTCAAAAATACTCGATTCGCAGAAGTTAAGTCTCTGATATAAAACATCCCGTTACAATCAGACCCATTTTACATTTTGGGCTCATTCAAAAATAAAATAGTGTGTACAACAAAAACCGCGAATCGGAAGACGATGCGTTGGAAGGCTTCTCACTAGGTTGACCCATGACCTGGTGAAGGTTCTGGGGATCCGCTGGATGCAAGCCGCACGAGACCGGTCAATGTGGTGACACTTGGGGAGACCTATGTCCAGCAGATGTCTTTCGGCTGAAATGATGATAATTATCTGCCTAGCCTTTTCCCAAACTACCTTGGGGTCGGCTTGCAGTCTAACCGGGTGCAGCTGAGTACCAGTATTTCACATAAACGACTACCTATCTGACTTCCACAACCCAGTAGCTGGGTAATACGAGACCCTTTGGTAAGACTGGATGTCAGACTTTTGGCTTTTGATTACTCGTAACGACTGTCTAAGATCTACAAATGACAGCCGGGACCAACGGCTTAACGTGCTGAAATGATGATAATGATGTACAAAAAAACCATTGGTGGTCTTAAATGTGTAACTATTTTTGCAATATATTAATTGGTCAGCTACTTATTTTTCTTGCTCTTTTTTACCCCTACACTTAGTCATCAAATAGGTGATTTACCCAAACATGTTCCCCTAACTTGTCATTCAGAAAAAAACATTCTCGTTTTTCTAAGACCCCTTGCATCCCTTAATTCGTCACCAAACATCCCTTATTGACAGCAGCCGGGTACTATCACAGTTTGCTTAGGCGTTAGGTATTAAGTAAACCCTTCGAAGGGGACTTTACAGGGGGTGAACAGGGCACACAAATAAATAGTGAAGATCAATATTTGTTTGATATTGTAAATCAGTTGTGTGCTCCTGTTTTGGATGGTATGGGTAGCCATCTGGAAATGGGGGTTGTACGAACTAGAATTATTAACGTTTCTGAACGTTAGACATGATTCTGAACGAGTTGTTAGGCTTGGCAAATTACTAGAGACAATCATTACCCCAGCATTTTCCCAAGTATGTTGGGGTCGGCTTCCAGTCTTACCAGATGGAGCTGAACAGCAGTATTTTAGATGGAGCGACTACTTAACCCAGATACGGAGTAACACCATATTTGGGGTCGGCGCAGCATCTCTTCCTCTTCCATACTTCTGTATTACTCGTCATCTCATCAGATATCTCTTTTCTTGCCATATCATCCTTTACACAGTCCATCCACATTCATATTCAGGACATTTTCCTCATTACACATCACAAAAAACGATAAAGTGCTAAAGACAATATTGCGAGAAAATTGCAGGAAATGTTCTTTGTAATTGTTTTAATGTCTAATTGGCTTTACTCAATTGAATTTGGCTATTACAGTTACATACTGTAAAAAAGCGTGAATAAATTAAAAGGACTCACTGTTGCGAGCAAAATTTTACGCCATTTAGCGTTTCCAGACACAATTAAACTGCCATTTTTCGAATCACAAAATGACCCGTTTAATCCAACAAGGAACGATTACCATAAAACTCTTTGATTACCCAATCAGCGTGCAGAAACGAAAAAAAATATGCAAATTTTTCCTTTTTTTCTATGACATAAAACGGGTACGCTTGGTCGCTAGCTCCCCGTCTAATTTCGTAAAAGAGTTGCCACGTGCCGGTCACGTGACTCGTTTCGACCAATGGGAGGGCTTTGTTTGGCTATGACGTCATCAACGGCTAGTTCGTGAGAGAGTATGATTTACGATACGCTACAATAGATGGTAATTTAGTTTTGTTCTATAGTTCTGACCCTCGGAGTGTGTCATATTTTGTTACAATGGGAGATTATTAAATCGTGTTTTGTATTTTAGAGGGTGTGAGTTGAGTACTTCTAGGCAAATTCTGGGCAGAAGCAGACTCAAAAAATAATTTGGAATAGGAGTATGAAGAAAGAAGTACTTTTATGATGTATGTTTGTGCAGTTAAACCTATAAAAAACAAAAAAAACATCTCTGTAGTCAAAGTACAGCACCTTACCAATATCAATATAGTCATAAAAATAAATAAAGGATTACTATTACTGCATAGTCCAAAAATAAATCCCTCTTCAGCCCATGCATCATAACATTCATAACGCCCTAAAAAATAGGGATGTCCAATAAAATCAGCAGCTGCCCAAATCAATAAGTTGTACTCCCAATTATCTGGTAATCCCTTCGACCCTAAAAATGACTCATCACCCTATGTTACATGAACATCTAAGGGTGGTTTTCCATGGCGACTTTTGTAGCGATTGTGTAGCGCGTTTCATGCGAGTTTGCGTCGCTTAGCCAGTTTGGCTGGAGCCAGGACAGGAGCTATACAATCGCTTAGTATCGCTTCTGCATCGTAGCTAATGCGCAACTATTTCTAACGACACCATGTGAAGAGACTGGCTGCAGTGTCCGAGCTTTTATAATGCGCATGGGCTCCTGACTTGGCTTTACTTGCCGTCGAGAAATATCTCTCAGGCATACTGGTTTCCTCACGATGTTTTTCTTCACCGAAGCAAGTGATAATTATACAATACGCACATGAATCCGAAAATTCAGAGGTGCGTGTAGTAATCGCTGAAGATTATGAATGCATCGATACTGTCGACGACGTCATAGCATTATTCGCTTATAATTTTCCCACCGCTGGGACATAGGGCATAGTAGTGATGTAGAATCATGGCTACGTGTGTGTAGGTATACAACCTATAGTTGTTGTTTTTTCATGTTTGCTTAGTACTTTGGCAACGATATTTTAAAACTGTTATCTCCAACTGAGTGGGCTGAAATATTGCATACAAGTTTAGTTGGGATGACAATGCATGGTTAGCTAAGTGACGTCATTCTTAATCCAATATGGCGGACACCCAAAGATGGCGAACTAGATATTTTTTATGTACCCCCATGATATAGATATCAATTAAAAGGGTTTGCTGAGAAGAATAAGAAAATAAAATGCCGTCTCACATATAAAGCTTGTTTAAAAAAATATATCATCGCTGTGGGTGACTGCCCTAAGCTCAGATTATAGTTATAAATAATTCAATAAACAATTTCGTATCGTGATGCAGAATCGTTGCTGCACTTAGGTTGTAATCTGCTTAGTATAATCCAATATCGTATGGTAGGGGCTTTAGGATTTAAGGAATTTTGTTAGCTTGGTGAAAAGTGCTGTAAATTGGCTTTTGCTGGGCAGTTAACCAACCTAATATAAGTGAAGCTAAAATCTAAATTAGGTTCTCTTATTTTTTTTTCAGTAGACAAGTTTATAATGCTGGTTGCCGTAACGACATTTGAATAGCTGAATAACCTAACCTTTAAGTAGGGCAGGGTTTTAGACGTGTAGTTTTACCGGCTATTCAACAATATTGGTGTCTTAGTAGAACACAATATTCCAGCTCGACAAAACAAGGCCTTCAGTTTTAGTATCAAAAGGGCCAGCAAAGAGCTTGGGTGATTTTTGCGATCCTAAACAGTTTTACAGAAAAGTATACCAACAAATAATTTTGAAGTTTGCGAAAAGTGTGTTCCACGTTGTCAGCAAATCGGAAGGGGTCCGATGCCTGCCAGGGCTGCGGGATTGTTCGAAAGAAATACCGTGGCCCTGGAACACAAAGGGCTAAGAAGGAACATGGATGGGTTTTAGTCAGTACAAGTCTGACACTACTATCCGCTTCGTCCAGAGTGGGAGGGGTCATTTGATGATTTTAAATCCGTTAAATAAAAAAGAAGTTTTGCGAAAAGGGATTTCTTGGTTCTAGGTACAGTCGCGATTCCTTTTTACCCGACCGTCTGTCAAAGTGTGCAATGTTTCAGTAATAAGTGGCATCGTTAGGTACATAATGTCGCTTGGACATGATGTTGCCAAAAACTAATTATCACAAAGCGAACTAGTTACAGCAACCACCTGAAATTGAACCTCTAATCAATGGCAAACGTTCAAAGGCTGTTCGGTGCAGGTTCGATTCCGCTCCGGGCAAACTCGACCGCACAAAATGCAATGCATTTCGGGACCAAATGAGGTGAGTAATTGTGCGTTATAGCTCAAAGTCCGGGAGTCGGTGCTCGGCTCCTGGATTGGTTATGAACGAAGTTTTGAAGATATAGAAAGTTCTCCGCTTGTGAGGTTGTTCAGTAGTTTCGAATGTAGGGAAATATGTGTGCGTTGGAAATATGAGAACGTATGTTTTGAAAGTTTCATGCTATTGATTTATGGCAGTGCAATGCTACCTTATTCATACTTACAAGTCGGTTTGTGAAACTAATTTATTCATTGAACACACAATGAAGTATTTTTCAACGTAAACACCATCACCTGCCTATGTTTAAAATTCACTTGAAATGGCAAAATGATAATAATTTTTATAGCATTAAGGAATACCTTGAACATAAGTTGTGTTAACCAATTTGCATGCTTTAGTCTTAAGCAAAACATGTATGAACTTATCTTTAAGTCATGTAACACCTTTGTATACCATGTTTTACGCAAATAAATAAATATGAATATGCCTAGGCTTTTCCCAAAGAATCTTGGGGTCGGCTTCCAGTTTAACCGGATGCAACTGAGTACCAGTATTTTACATGAAGCATCTGCCTATCTGACCTCCACAACCCAGTAACCGGGTCATACGAAACCCCTTGGTAAGACTGGTTGTCAGACTTTCGCCTTCTGACTACTTGTGACGACTGTCAAAGATCTACAAATGACAGCCGGGACCAACAGCTTAACGTGCTTTCCGAGGCACGGAGGAAACCCGATATGTATTTATGGTCACCCATCCACGGACCAATCTCGGCAAGCACGGCCTTAAAGATCGATCCGTGCGGCTGTTATTATTTAGGCACGAGCTCCCAAAAAATTATTGATTAATTTAATTTATTTATTTTACTATTTATGTACAGACAATAAACAACATAGGAAAAAAACATAAAATATTAGGGTACAAAGGTACTGCTTATTTCATATGAAATTTCTGCCAGCAGACCTGCGAAAGGAGAGATGAAAAATAAATGTAGACGATAGTGTGTGAAAGAAGGAAGAGAAAAAATCGTTATTGTGCCTTACCTAACTTAACCTATACTATTACCTAAATATAAATATACTTATAACTAAATACAAATACATAAATCTAAGATATATGTATAAACAAATAAGAATTTATATACATATATATAAATCACAATTGAGAGGAAAGGTAATGCTCTTTAACTCTGTTTTTAAACAGTAAAATAGTCTTTAAATCACGAATGCTAGGCTAGCGTTTAAAACACGGGTGGTTCACACCACCCGTGTTTTAAACGCTGCTCGTCTGAGTATTGCCCTATAACCGCTATTTCACAAATACAAATAATCTCAAACGTTTATTCGATAATTTCTTATTCCCTAAACCACATTAAGGTACATTTTACATCTGACAAACTTAAACAACCAAAAAAATCAGCGTTTATTAATAATTAACTAGGTACCGTATCGACCCTCAGCATTAAGGAATACGACGCAAGGCCGTAATTTAAATTGATTATTTATGTCTTTTGTGACAACCATGAATGAATTTTGACGAGGATGCAAAACAGCACCTTGTATATTCTATTATCAAATTAATGGAAGGACTGGCCACTCCAGCTAATATTATCCTGCAAAATGCGAAAACACAATTAACCTGACTATTGACACTTCTCTAAATAAACAAAGGGGTTATACCTGATTTGACGACAAAACCAAAGGTCTACAATTCCGTTGATGAAGCCTTGTAGTAATTTCTACGGTTAAAGGGACGAGGCAGGCCGCTTTGACCCTTGATTTGAACGGTGAGCTACTAATTATCGTGGAATTTCTGCTGGCAACTACTCGCTAACTAGTTAGGGGTAGTGCTGTTATGATTGCCTGTTTGTAGTATCGACGTTGCTGAACTGTTGTAGGTAGAGTTGAATTAAACAAGGTAGGGCTGGAAAGGATGATTTAAGCTGCAGCTTAGTATAGAATAGAATAAAACTTAATTTTACACCAAAAAAACAAACATAACGGGTTTACAAAACTGCTAATTTTATGGTTACAACGGTGGTCTTAGTGACGTGCGATAGGTTTTTCAGCTATTCATACTAATTTAATATGAAATTAGCTGTCAGTATTTTTATCTGTTTTTTGGAGTCTTTAAGTCTGAATGGATTTCATTGAAAGGCACACAGGTATCACCTGGGTATAAGACATAGTATGTTTTGATCCTGGTGATATTAAGCCGAGGCTACACGCTACGACTACGACGCTTAGTTTGTAAGTTTATGTATGCCCTGGCTTAAGGCCTTACATTACAACCTTCTTGGTTGAACTGCGAGATGCTATTAACAAAAAAAAAGGAAAAAAGATCCTGGTGATTAAGTAAACTTTGTTCCAATTTATTATTGATGATTACTTAACAATTAAAAGAATAAAATATTTATTCTGGATATATGATTTCGAAATCACTTTCAAACACGTAGTAAAAAAAAAAGGCTATGTGGCCAACACTTTATTTCTGAATACCCCTGAGAATATTTGGCGGAACAAATTTAGAAGTCTAGCACTACAATACATAACAGATCTATACGGTAAGTAAATGGCCACTTCGATTACCAAATGGCTCGCTAATGTTGTCATTAGCCAAACTGTTAATCACTTTAGCATCTGTGATTATTACTAGTACCAACATCAAAATCGATATTGTATGCATCACTAGCACCAAATAGGTAAGTGTGCACATCCCTATAACCTAATAGGCAAGTGTGTACCTATTCTATAATGCCGTCAATCCAAATTGGATTAATCCTGGAGGTATGCTGCTCCCGAAGACGGCTTGATTTAATGAAACCTATCCACGGTTATATTAAATTAGATTTAACAACCAACCTTTGGTAAAGAGGCTGTAGTTTGGGTAAACTGATGCAATTGAGTTATGATTAAAATAGAAAATACTACATTAAACAGTACCATTGATTTGTAATTTCTATTATTTAATTTCGTACACCCCAGACTACTTACAGTATTGTCTCTTTTCCTCCTTCAAATAAATCCAAAGGTAGTCTTGAAAATATATTTTATAGCGATGAGACGTACCATTGTGTTACCCTATGTATGTCTACTTTGTGTTGATGCCTGTTTGTGTTTATGGTGTAGGCACGGCGATTAATCAAGCTATATATTTTAAGTATAACCTGGTCTTGTATAGATTTCCTGTAAAATGAGTTCAGCTTAAACTGGTTTTCAGCGTCGGGCACTAGCTGTTCGGCAGCTTGCTGAACTGGGCCTTTTTGGCGCAGCCGTGAGACACACAATATTATCTTTTTCTGTTTAGTTTTAAGTTTTAATTTTTTGTTGTTGTGTGCACTTGTGGCATGTGCCAAATAAATATGTTTTCTTTCTTTTTCTTTTGTATGGCATTATCGGTCGTCATGTGTACATTCTTATTTACTCTATCTAATTGCTTATAAAAGGAGACAATCTTTTTGATTTCAATTACGGGGGTCGAATGATGTGCTTGTTTAGAAATACGTAGGTAAATACAGCATTTAAGACCAGGTAAAACCTATGTAATTCTAAGCAGACTGTATTCAAGAATAAGCTTACTGTCATTTTAGCTTGAAACTCAGTTATCAGAATCATCATCTGCCTAACCTTTTAGCCCAAACTATCTTGGGGTCGGCTGTTATTATTTAGAAACGACCTCCTCGAACTCAGTTATCAGAATACGAAACTGAATTTTCCAACGAAAACATCTCATACAATTTTTCCCAAAACCCAGTTGGTAAAACCTAGTATTCCATTGAAAATCACATAGGAAAACCCAAATTTCTCCATTTCACGTACCACATGCGTGTTGGTTCACAATTCCTGGTATAGTTGCTACTATCAATGGGTATAAAAACTCCATTTTATTATTATGCAAGGTGAACGCGTTATCAGAAGCTATTTACATGGATATTATGCAGGAATTTCAAACGTTTACGTAGTTCAGATAGTTTTTCAGCATCGAGAATTCAGTTTTAATGAGAAGAATTTATGGTATGCACTTAAAGGAAAATGCTTTGAGAAAAAATGGTTTGTGCTGTGCTTTAATTTCTTTAATTATAAGTAGAAGTTAAAAAGTAATTTCAGTATTATTGAAGTGAAAACTTCTTTAGCGGCGTTGTGCACTTTTGTGATGGGTAAAAAAAATTAAACTCGCGTCACAATCAGGACACGTGTCCTGACGGTCACGTGTCCTGATCGAAAATTCGTAAGACGGATTGACATTAGGTTACGAAGGAATTTGAACTTTATGACATCTGTCATTGAGTTTGGGTTTCCAAAACTTGATAATTATCTTATGCACAAACAAAACCTTCGGTTTCTCCAAATAGGTAAAAATCGTAAGACGGTTTGTAATAGTTCTGAAGTGTGCAATTTTGACGTGACAACGTCTTATAAATTGGTTTGCCGGGTGACACTTCAAGAAACTGCGTTACGCTCCGCTCACGTTATGCGCTCACAATGAGAGCGAGTGAGAGGCACGCGTGCCTTTCACTTTTTATGTCTGTCTCTCTCGCTCTTAGGCGGGCTAACCATGCCCGAGTGGAAGGGACGCGTGCCTCTATATATGTATATTTGTATATAAATACGTATGTATGTGTAAAGGTAAAAATAAAATTTTGTTAATATGAAATTCAGTGCGAGATTCTTTGTATAAATTAATGTTTTAAATATAATTCTTTGTATAAATAAATGTTTTAAATTGTTACTATTATTTCATCCTTCTTCCTACTATACGAATGAATATTCACATTAAAATTATTTTACCACTCAAAGTCGTTGTCACGTAAAACTTTCGCCCGTATACCGACTTTACAGGCAACCAATTTTTTTAATGTAATATAAATTGACATGTTTGTGTACGATAGCGCAATAAATGAATATTGGTATTTTACCACATAAACTTATATACTGATAATTAAAGCAATTCGTGCAAAATAATTCCCTAACCCTTACAAAATATCAAAAATGCACAACGTTAATATTCAAGTTTTCACTTCTGCCGGCTCTGCCGGCACTCCCGGAGTGCAACCCGTATTTTTTTTTTTTTTATAGACATTGATAGCTTTACTGATGTGACCGACGGACTGCCAAATCCTGTCTTTAGTTCGAACCCAAGTGCACGCACCTCTGATGATTCGGATTCATGTGCGTATTGCATAATTATCAGCTGTTTCGGTGAAGCAAAAACGTCACGCCTTAAAAACTCTAACACCGGAAAAAAAAGAGAAAAAAAAAAACAAAATGTTTATAATCTTACTAGCTGTAGTGTGTAGCTACTTCATGTGCTTTTTATTTGTTTTTCATCATTAATTTAAATCAAATATCCTGGAATAATCATAATTGGTGAAATGTGTACTATTAAGTACACCTTTGCTCAACCCTTTGGGAATTACAGGCTTGATGTTCTTATCCTGGATTAAAAGTTATCTAACTCTAAGCTGCATGCTGCCTATCTGATAACGTTACGATCGATCATAACGATTGGTTCAATGGTTTAAGCGTAACGTGTTATAGCAACAGACAGACAGATAAACAGAGTTAGTTTCGCATTAATCCTACTTACTAATATTATAAATGCGAAAGTTTGTGAGGACGGTTGGATGGATGGATCTTTGTTACTCTCTCACTTATTTTATTTGATTTTTTTGGATTTATTCTTATTTGATTTTTTTGGATGAAATTTGGCTTTCGGGTTGTTGATAACCTTGATTAACACTAAAGATACTTTTCATCTCGGTAGTACGATCCCGTGGAACAATTACCGAACAAAACGCGGGAGAAACCGTCGGATAAACTAATTATAATATAAGTTTTGGTAAGGCTGCTAACAGTAAAAGCCTTAGCAACTAAAATACCACAACATTAAAACTGGGGTAAACTATAAGCAAAAATACCTAACTATAAACAGGTTATTCCCTCCAAACACACAAAAAACCTTAAGAAATAAGCTTTATATTATGCTGCCAAAAAAAATAAAAGATAATTCTTCTTCTCTTGGGCATTTATTCATTCACCAGCCTTGGTATAGTTAATCTTTTGGAGTTGAATGCCATTGGTTTTAGGGCACGAAGATAGAGGGGAGGTTTCACTATTTACTAAGAATCCTCAGCTAGTCCAGAGGGTTATAATCCCAAGGGAGTAGGGATTGCAAAAATATTTTGTTTGTAGAATTAATGTGATGCACTAGTCGTGTTTTTGCTATTAAATGTTGCGGGTACAGATAATTAATTAAGGTGCTTTGGGTAGTGTAAGAAGGGAGGTATTTTTGTAAGCTGAAAGATTTTACTACGACCAATGTGTGCATTAATATTATGTGTTGTAAGGTTATGTCGAATCTGCGAAAATTTAATGATGAAAACAAGTTATTTAAACCTTTTATGTTAAGTATTTTTGTTGAGGAGCTCGTGGCTAAATAATAACAGCCGCACGGGTCGATCTTTAAGGTTAAGCCGTGCTTACCGAGGTTGGTCCGTGGATGGGTGACCATAATTACATACCGAGTTTCGTCCGTGCCTTGGAAAGCACGTTAAGCCGTTGGTCCCGGCTGTCATTTGTAGATCTTTGACAGTCGTTACGAGTAGTCAGAAGCCAAAAGTCTGACATCCAGTCTTACCAAGGGGTATCGTATTACCCAGTTACTGGGTTGTGGAGGTCAGATAGGCAGTCACAACATGTAAAATACTGGTACTCAGCTGCATCCGGTTAGATTGGAAGCCGACCCCAAGATAGTTTGGGAAAAGGCTAGGCAGATGATGATGATGTTATGTATTTTTTATAACCAACAAATCTCACAATTGCTACATATGAATGGTGAATTTTTTTAAATACAATTTGACATTTTAAATATCGGCCTTATTCTGTATATAGAGAAACTATCAAAGGCCCAGTAAAAGGTCAACTTTTAATCGCTCCAAAGAAATTCTCATTAACACTCTTTTATTATACTTCTATTATATATTACGAAAATCTTAGGATTTGAATTTGACCCACTTCCCGGTTCTGGCAAATGGCGGATCTTCGAATAAGGTACCTCCTCCAGCAACCTATCTTTGTCAAACCCATGCTTGCATCCTACTTCAATCATTGCTAAAGATGTCATATCTCACTTTAATCAATGTTAAAGATGTATGTAATTAATAGTTTTCCGGTACTTCAAATGTGACAGAAATGTAGGTTTATATGTCAATTTATAAACAAACAGGGCGGAATGTAGGCGTGGTTCGTCCAACTTAAGTTCAGTTCATGACTAAGAATACCAGTGTTAGTCTTGAGTTTTTAAAATAATATTTAGTTGTTGAAACTTCAAAGGCAGTTTATCAATAGCCGTCGAAGTAAAACAATCGATGTCGGGAACTGGAACAACGAGAGCCGTACTTTCAAACGCATTACTTATGCAGTTGAGATCGATAAGTCTCATAAGCATAGGTGTGTCCAGCAGCCTTTTATGTGGGTAGAGGATCTGAATGATGCTTTAAATCATTTTATGAAAGGTTATTTTTGCATGACATTGTGAAGATTTTGATATGTTTTACATGGAGAAAAAACACTAATAAATTTTCTCTCAAGCTATGTGTGTATTTTTTGGCTAGGCAGACGATGTGTGTATTTCTTGGACCAGTAAGTACTGTAATCACTTTGTCAAAAAACCCCCGACACAAAAAACCTCAAAAAAAACCGGGGATCGCTAAGTAGACCGCTTAGTACAAGCACATAACAAAGCGGACCCCCGACGCTAAGACGCTTAGATTATTTTATTTTTGTTTTTTTAGAGGTTTTTTGTGTCGGGGGTTTTTTAAATTTTTAAGTAATTTAATTTTTATTTCATGCTTTTTAAACTTTCATTGTTTTATCTTAGCCTTGACTGTCCCAATACTGGGCATAAGCCTCCCCCATTGCTTCCACTTTTCTCGGTGTCGCGTGTCATCTCGCCAATTAACGAAAACAGCAAATTTTAAAAAAAAAACTTTCTGGGGGGAGGGGGGGGGGTTAGCACCCACCCCCCCTGGCAATGCCCATGGTGACAAGTGACAAGATTTCAAATTTAGAATCGACCAGACCTGTGGAAATTGTTAATTTCCCTTCAACTAGAAAAGAGGTGATGGCCTTCAAACGGCTGATCAGATTTTATCGGAACATAGCTAAGAACACTCTCGATTAAAACACCTTTCAAACGAAACCAATTTCATCAAAATCGGTTCATCCGTTTAGGAGCTACGATACCACAGACAGACACACAGATACACACGTCAAACTTATAACACCCCTCTTTTTTGGTCGGGGGTTAATAAATTGGACGACTATCGGCACAGGCTGTATACAAGTTGTGCTCATATTTATCCAGTATTACCCAGTTATTGGGTAACACAATAGAATACCTCTTGGTAAAACTGCTTGTCAAACAAATTATATGATTTATCTCGGAGTATAATATGTAAATGAAATACCACGGTACAAATATTAAGCAACTAAAAACACCCCACCTAACCTTTAAAAAACATATTCTGCTGACGCTACATAATCCTAACTTTGAGAGTGGCTTAAACAAGACGAGTTGGTCTTTCGCGACGCGTCCGCTCCAATGCGTATTTTTAACGAGAGCTACAAAGTTGGGACAATACCCTGTTTGATACTAATTGATGATTTTTCTCTTGTTTTTCCGACGTTTTTCCGACTGTAAATGGGAAAGGGATCAGCTGTTTGTTTAAAGGGTTTCGGGTCTGTATCAATTGTTTTTTTTTTTTTTTTGAAGAGGACGGTAGGTGTGAATTAGATTGTTGTGTGTCGCAGTCAAGTATTTGTGGTTCAGAGGCTAAAACGTGGGGAAAATACTAAAGGTATACTCAGAAAAGTAACCAGTGAAATGTGGATGTAGGTAGGCTGCGTTTGGAGATAACAGACGCGGTGTTATGTTTTGCTATGTGACCTGGAAAGTTAGAATAATTTACAGATAAGACGACAAATCATAAATCTTCCTGATGCGGTAATCAACTGGTAACAAATCAATTTGTTCTAGACAAAACAGTTATAGCATATTGATGAGACTATCGAACTTTCAAGTCATAGGTTCGGAGCCTAATACTAGGTGTTGTCATCCTCGTCAAAATTTAGGAGGTTGTCACAAAAGACATAAATAATCAATTTTTAATTATGGTACCTAGATAATTATTAAAAAACGCAGGTTTTTTTGGTTGTGTAAGTTTGTCAATAAAAGTATAACAGATTAACCACCTTAACCCGGCGGGAGTGTGGCGGGGTGTAGCATACCCCACCAATTCTTTTTGCTGGCGTACATTTTTATTATTGTTAGTTACGTGTTAGCGCCTTCGCGTAGCTGGAGCTGAGGTTGTGCAGGAAGGCACAGTGGCGTGATCGAAGTGTAGCGTCAGCCGGCGTTCGAGATACACACGATTATATGTACGTGGGGTATGTGACACCCCGCCACATAGTTTACGTGTGCTTTTAATCATACTATTCTTACATTTAATTTATTATTTATTATTTCTTGTCTTTTTTAGGCTTTTGACAAATATGGGTGAAAACAATAGGGAAAATAGACTTAGGTCTATATTATACGATCTATTAGGAAATTCTTCAGATGAATCGAGCAAGGCCATTTATTATTTGTCTTGAACACGCTATTTTTTCCTGCAAAAACGGTGCTAATTCTGAATCTAGTTCTTAATGATAACTTTAGTTATTTTAATGTTTTTTGTTTGATCTCTTGTTCTTTATGTCTTTAAGAGTTTTATTTTGTTTAATTTAGTGATATTAGTTTATTTTAATAGGATTGATGCTTCTTATCGAAGACTGTTTTGATTTGAAACTTAAAATTTGTCCCTGAACTTTGGTAATAAAAACTATTAAAATATAATAATATGACTAAGTTTTTCATATAAATATAAGTATAGGGATTGTGTTTTAATAAATAAAATTAAAATTTCAACTATATTTGATTGTTATAATCATATATAGGCAGTTTAGTTTACGGGCATGTCATACCCCGCCACATGCTCGATGAAATATTTTGTCACCACACTCCCGCCGGGTTAACGTAATTCAGTGAATAAGAAATTATCGAATAAACATTTGAGATTGTTTGTATGTGTGAAAGCGCGGTTATAGGGCGAGGATTAGACGGGCCGTGTTTATAACACTGGTGGTTTCCATAAATAAGAAAAAAAAAATTACCTACCCATTTTATTATTGATTCGGGACGAGAATTATAAGCTTAGTTACCTCCTTGAATTTGACGAGGATGCAAAACAACACCTTGTATAAGGAGTTCCAGGACAAAACACGCAACTCCGATTTTTCGGATTCATATGTGCGTTTTGTATAATTATCAATTGCTTAAGTGAAAGAAAACATCGTGAGGAAACCAGAATGCCTGAGATATAAGTACATATTTCTCGACGGCAAGTAAAGCCGAGTCAGAGGCCCGTGGGCAGCATAAAAACTGACACCAGGTGAAGCAATCATCATCATCTTCATCAGCCTATAATGTTCATACTGCTGGGACACAGGCCTCCTCTCAATGAGAGGGAGTGGGCTTTAATCCACGCGGGCCCAGTGCGGGTCTGTAGATGTCACATGTCTTCGAATTTTTAGTTCTAGGACATGCCGGTTTCCACAAGATGTTTTCCTTCACCGTTTTGAGAGCAGCGGTGAAGAAATAAATTACACAAAGTAATGCGCCTGCCTGGTTTCGAACCTACGACTTACTGCTTGTAAGTCAAAGAGTAATTTGATTTAAAAAATACGATAAATTTCCAAAACAGGAAAACGCAACTAAAAATCAAAACAATACTATCCTAAAATCTAACAAAAGCAAAACAATCCCATCCACAGTCACGATGGCCGAACAGTATCAATATAAATCTTCACGCCAGCAGATCACAGGGGTGGCCAGCGATTTACATAGTGGACAAGCATAAAACTGTCGCCAATATATCTAATGTGCTGACAGAAAGATGGATTGTCCATTTTATAGTAATACATGAATGTGAAATGTTGTCTTTTGATCTTGGTCTACCTTTGAATGGGAAGGTATTGGAGAATGTTTTCAATATTTTCTTATTTTTCTTGAAAGCATTGTGACTGTGAGAATGGAGGTTCGGTGCGATTTGATTTTCAGGGATCAATTTAAGAGTGTGATTTATTGATATTCTCTATCTGAGTGCTCTATTCCTTTTGGACAGTTAAATCGGAGCTTAGATACGAATCACGCTGGCTGAAAAATTTTGCATTTTTTTTTAATTATAAATAGGGTCGCGCTTGACCACTATCTCACCTGATGGTAAGCGATGATGTGGTCGACGGTGAAGCACGCTTGCCTAGAAGAAACCTATTCACTCTTGACTTGAAGACCCCCAGATTGTATTATTGCATTATTTTTTTTGTTTGGCTTTTGCCCTAGTACGGCATAGTTCAGGACTGTCCCACACCAGGAAAGGCCTCATTCCTTCCAATTCTCTCGGTGTTGAGACTCTGTTTAGATCATTACAAAAGTGTTTATCTAACTTACTAACCATTATGGATCATTCCTATCTGAATTAAATAAAATGAAAGCCATCATAGCACTTTCTATCCTTTTACTCAAAATTAAACTTAATTGTTGTGCCAAAACAAAACGTATAAAGAAGCTTCCATAAAATCAAGTTGCCTCAGTCTTCGCAAAAGCTTTCTGCTTTGTTTTGCTTACAAGCCGTTCAGCGCTTCAGCGGCTTTTTTTTATAGGACTTAGTTTTTTGCCAGTGGTCCCTGGTTCGTAAAGGAGGTTTTAAACTATCTACGTTCAAGCTTCGGAAAAAAAGTGGGATGGCTATAAACAGTTTTAAATTGAGAACTTTTTGTGGGATGTAATTAAGATTTAGATATTTGACCATCTAGTCTAGGAAAACCTCTTATAACGATCAACAAGTTGTAAATACTGACACCGCTGCGTACCTTCCTATTTAGTGACCAAGTTTCAATCTTCGGTCTATTTTAGATAAAAACTGCGATTAAAACTAAGCACTTTCTATTTTTGTGAATGCTCCATAATCCGACTAATCTCCTGCTTTTTTTTTTTTTGCGGATGGCAAATCATCAAATGACTTCTCCCGCTCTGGGCGGAGCGGGAGGGAGTGACAGACTTGACTGACTAAAACCCACCCATGTTCCTTCTTAGCCCTTTGTGTTCCAGGGCCGCGGTATCTCTTTCGAACAACCCGCAGCCACTAATCTCCTGCCTGAACTTGCAAAATTAATCAGTTTGCTACGTCAAGTCTAAAACTCTGTTATATTTATCTCTGCTATATTAAAACCAAACTGCTGAAACTGCTTTTTGCTTGAAACTCTTATATAAATCTCATCCTATCGTGTTCATATAAAAAAGTACTCAGAAGCAAAAAACCATTTTTTATTCTACCGTGAAAAATGCCTAATGCATTCCGCGCCATTCAGGGACGTCAAGCAACAGCTTGGATGATAATGATCCTCAATTACATAATCACAGCGAAATAAACGAACTTGCTATTATGAATACTAATACGAGTATTGCTAACCGCACGGCAAATGTCCGATGCGGAACATAGGCTGTCCCTATATACCACACAATGAGCAATCCTGCGGGATATTGGCATAATTCAGATCGTGGCAATCATTTAAAATGATGTGGTTGAATATTTGCCTAAATAAATATTTGATGACGACACTATACTGCTGTTAATAATTTGACTTCATCTGTATGTATCTACCCGCATTTGAAGAAAGTTTTTCCAATGCAGATGTAGTTTAAAGTTTTCCTTAAATCCTTACTAATTATATAATGACCTATGCCCGTGGCTTCGCACGCGTGGAGTTCAGTAATTGTCCAACTGGAGTGTACTACCTGGATAAAAAATATCCTATGTGTTAATCCAGGTTATAAACTACCTGTGTCCCAAATTTCATTCAAATCCGTTCAATAGTATTCGTGTAAAAGAGTAACAAACATACATTCTCACAAACTTTCGCATTTATAATATTAGTAGGATAGTAACTGTATGTATGTTGGTTTACCTTTAAATGTTTAAACGGCTGCGCGGATTTCGATGAAGTTTAGAACACAGGTAGGTTGTAATACGGTTTAGATCAAAGGATGATATGATTTGATATTCATGCCCGAAAGTCTGATAACCAGTCTTTCCAAGGGGTACCGTATTACCCAGTAGTAACTGGGTTTTGGAGGTCCGATATGCTATGTCGCTCTATGTAAAATACTGGTCAGCTACATCCGGTTAGACTGGAAGCCGAACCCCACCAGGTTGAGAAAAGGTAAGGGCGGACAAAGCCGAGGGGGAAAGCTGGCATAAAATAATTGACAACAATACGCCTATCTATCCCCTCTTCTACAGTGGAAGTATGTCCAATACTGCTCTAGTTTAGAGTTTACCCTAAATAATACAATTACTGTAGAATTTCCATAAGTACCTGCCTGACAATTTCAACATGAAACCGCCAGTACAACAGAACCCAAACTATAGAAAGTTCAAAACAATAATTCTGCCTCAAACTCAGGTCCTCTCCGAAACATTGTGTCCATTACAGTTGAAAGTTTGACAAATACTCGGGAGGATGAAAACAAATTAGTTCTCGAGGGAATTAATTGAATAATTCTCAACTAAACGCTTCAAAACCGACAGTTGTCGAGTATTGATTTCTAGTGCCCTCAAGTGGTGTGTGGTGTAAGTTATTAGCGGAGGAGTGAAACTCCCCGAAAGTGGAAGAAAATACGAAAGTAATATTATAACATCACGCCTGCAATCCCCGAAAGACAAGGCAGAGGTGTACATAATAGGTACACCCACATTTCGCAAGTTATGTTTAAATCCCATGTAATAGGGGGCGGGCCTATTGCCATCAACCGGGCATAAATCAAGACTCTGTCGCTGCTACTGACAATTTCCTCGTAGAAAAACCCAATAATACTTTATGTACGTGACGATGGGAAGAGACCAGACGGAATGACGCTGATACCTTAGAAGGTGGGTAGGCCTTTGGTGTGGGACGCAACTTGCGTCGATACCCTTGTGCCATCTCATATTGCAAGCACGGCGGGCTCTGCTGCAGCTGCTGCTGCGGTTGCTGAGAGCCTCAAACGGCGTAAATACTGTAACCTTAATGGCAGTTACAGTTTTGAGCCGTTTGGGGTCGAAACGCTCGGGTCATGGGGCCCAAGTGCGCATTCCCTTTTTAAGGAAATTTCTCGTCGACTGGTTGACACTTCGAGAGACTAGAGCGCTGGCTATTTCTTTGGGCCACTAGACCAACGTAGTATTAATTGTCATTTAGTGGAAGTGGTGCTGCTTTGATGTTAGTGAAAGTTTGATGAAGGACATTCTCGACTTCACAATGTGTGTCTTGCTATTAAAATGGAATAAAATTATCCAAGATTTTGAACACTCATTAATGATTCTCTCATTTAAAATAAAGGCATATTTTACACAGGGCAAACCCAAAATCGCTGACCGCCCCTAACTTGTCCCACAAACGATGGCACCCCACAAAAACAAGGGTGGATTTGCAGAATTAAATAAAAAAGTGCACCTTACTGGACATAGAAATGGCGTTAAATCTATTGGATTTTTTTCATAGACAGCGTTTTTTCGACGAAAGGCATTATCATTTGAACGTTATAGTGTGGGGAGCCAGTTTTTGTCATTTTTGATTGTATGAAGATGTTATGTTATTGGAGATGAGTTTGCGGCTTTTAGGAGTGTCTGCAAGCAATGTTGGGGTGTCAGTTTTCATGGGGTGTCAATAAGTACCCACTTTCAGCTGAAAATGTAAAAGTTGAGTCGATAAGTTTCAACTTTGTGACTGCTGACTATCAAGAATAAGTAAAAGTATCAAAAGATAAGATATTTATTCCTTCAAACTAATATTATAAAGAGGAAGGATTTGATTGTTTATTTGTTACGATTTAACTCAAAATCTACTCGACCGATTTTGAAAATTCATTCGCCATTATAAAGCTACATACATCTATACCGAGTAACATAGGCTTTATCATATCACAATTTTCGTGGATGAAGTCTTGGGCGAAGTGCTAGTAGATAATAAAATAATGACTTTTCATATAAATATGCAAGGTAGGAACGTACCTTTTATTTGAAAATATATAATTACAGATACCAAATAATTAACGCCCATCAGCTTCAATTAAAAACTACTGGATTAAATCCATCGCGCTATACAACGTGTTCCAGACTACCGCAGGGTGTTTCACTCCTGAACTTGGCGGAATACTATTCATAAATTACAGACGTTCAATTGCGCGTTTACGCATAAAATCTGACCGTCGAGTCGTATTATTCAGTCGCCTGCGCACATAAATCTAACAAAATAAATCAATATTTGCAATGGCGAGCTAAAAGCACCCCTTCTATTTGTACAAATGCAATTCATTCGATATATACATGATGCATTGGCCGCTGGTGGTCGTTGGTCCACAAATACTGCAACTACAATGGACGTTAAACTTTGTGTCGCTTGATTTACGGTTGGAAGTCCGTCGTTTTGTTTGAGGGTCATGTAAATAATAGAGAAGGCTTAAGATTATTTAATTCGTGTGCTTTTTGTGTTCGGGAGTTACGTTCAGTTGTTTTGGAGGGAAATAAAGCAAAAAATGGCGGACGGTAAATTATGTTTTGACTGGCAGGGAATGGCTTTTGGGATTAAGTCCGATTTTCGTTTTGCACATGAGGAATAAATAAATTACGCCACGACTTTTTCTTTATAACGACAGTTTTAGCCCTGCGGAGCAGTACAGGTAAACTAAAATGATAATTTGAAGAAGAATTCCGCTTTATATTCAATCGTTCTTCCCCTTAAAAAAGGCAAGCTATTTCCAATATTTTCAGTCTTATTGAAATAAAAACCTCAACTCTGTCTCAAGACAGCTTCGAAATCCGTACTTAACCCTTAATGTTTTTTTCTAATGAAAAAAGGATCACTATAAACTAGCTTTCGTATCAAGCCATTTGGTAAGACACTATCTGAAACTCCAAAATCCTCTTAACAAGCCCTGAGCAGAGCTTAAAGCTCAAAGCTGAGCCACTCCAAATAAACTTCCAACTGAAACAAGATACTAAGAACTTAGCCAGCTCAGGCTAAAACCAATAACAGAATTAAAGCTCGGTCAGACTAAAGACAAAACGTGAGCGCTGATCTGGACACGGACATCCATACAATCCATACTTCAGGATACAAGAAACTGGTATGGACAAATTGCAAACAAAAAAAGATTTTAGTAAAAGATCAATCATACGAGTACTTCATGAAACCCCACGCAAAAATTATTGCTGGGAAATGACGTTTTGCTTTTGGGGTGAATTATAATCACGTTTTACGGTAAAACTCAATGTAATGTACTCAAAAATTGTGCTGATGAATGCATTAAGAAGTAAACGGGCCATGGAGGTATTTAAAGTAAAGTTATAACTTTAGAAACTAGTAAAAAACCGGCCAAGTGCGAGTCGGACTCGCGCACGAAGGCTTCCGTACCATTATTTATAAAAACCAGCAAAAAAAAAATTACTTTTTTGTATGAGACCCCCCTTAAATATTTATTTTATTCTGTTTTTAGTATTTTATAACATCAACAGAAATACATTATCTGTAGAAATTTCAACTGGCTAACTATCACGGTTCATGATATACAGCCTGGTGACAAACGGACAGCGAAGTCTCAGTAATAGGGTCCCGGTAACAGTCATACTATTTAGTACGGACAGTGACTGTAGTATTTGCATGTGTCTGTAGCCGGCCCATAATGTGTACATGATCCTCTACTACCGATAATAAAATAAGACACGACTGACAGCCCTATGCCGAGACTGACGTCAGCGATGCACCCTGACATTTTATTGGTCGCGCGACGCTTTGATCTCGCCGCGGCGTTTTCAATTACCAATTAGATGCGGCATACGATACGCGCGTATGTGTAGGGTTGGCACAGTTGGCAGGATGAATACAATGCCAGTGTAGGTTGGTTGTGTTTTGAGTTGGCATGAAAAGAGGTAATCGTTACTTGAAATTTTTGTATTGCTGATTATTGAAGCATACTTTGAAGAGAATTTACACGTAGTAGTACTGGATGTAAATTAATTATCTAGTGATTTGATTATTGAGATATTTGCTTTTTTTACGTCGGTAAAGTGGCTATTATTTAATGATAATTAAATTTGGTATCCTAAAATAGGCGAAGAGTAAAGGATATCGGAGGCAGTAAATAGAAATCTCCTCTTTCCTCCACAGTACATAACTTCATTCATTTAAAAAAAAAAGTGTTTAATTAAATTTTATCTCAATACGATAAACTATACATTTCAATTGTACTGAAAAAAACAAGAAAACATTCAAATGCATCCCGCATTGAAATGTTTTCTTGTTTGTTACTGTTCACAAACTGAATAAAGCAAGCGCCATCTTCTTTTTTAATGAAACAGCTGGACGCGTTTGTAATGGCCGCCGGTCGCAATGTGATCAAGTTACGTTCAAAATAAATTACTGAAACTTTCAGCTATCCACTGTACATTAGTTAAACAGATGTTGAACACTCTTTTATGGGGTATTTTTTGAGTTTTAATGTTCTTTGTCGTGTGGTTTAGGGATGGAAATAGGATTGAGATCGTTTTAGGGAACCGTCGGGCTTGAAACTACTAGACTCACAAGGCAAGAAATAATTATGTAGGCATTTTATTATTTTAGATCTGGGGTTTTTAACAGAACACTATTTATTCCCTTTCGTTTGTTTAGCGGTTTCAAATTAATTAATTTAAAGTACATTGTTATCTGCTTTGTTGGGGTCGGCTGAATACCAGTAATTTACATGGAGCGTCAGCCTATCTGACCTCCACAACCCAGTTAGTACCTACTGATTAATACGATACCCCTTAGTTATTTTAATTTACTGATATTTCACGTTTAGAATGATGAAAGCATAACGTTATTCTACTCGAAGAGCCAAAATGATGAGAACTAAAGGCGGAAATATACTTACGTATCGTGGCGTGTCGTGACGCGCCAAAAGCAAATCGGTTTCATACATTTAATATGGTTAGGGACATATTTGCATGGCGTGTCGTGTCGCAACGATGTATGAAACCGAATGCTTCTGGCGCGTCACGACACGCCACGACACGTAAGTATATTTCCGCCTTTACAAACACAACACACACACACACACACATACTGCACAACTTTCAAAATACGATGGAAATTCCTACACAGCCACGCTATCAAAAGGATTTTCTACCTAAATTACATAATTATAGCCGCCTATAATTTGGTCGTCTATTGTTAAAGACAGCTATCTATAAATGGTAAGATAGTTACTGCCTATAATAGTGTTTTGTATTAGCCTTGTCAGGATAAGTATACCAATTGCCTTCCAATTGTCTTTGGTCATTGATTGACGTCATGTTTTAAGTGGTTTTAATTTAATGAAGCTTTCATTATCTTATTTAAGTTTGTAGAGGGTTGACTTTTGATCGATTGACGAATAGGCGATCTTAGTTACATAGTTTTTAAGTCGGGTCTTAATTTGACACTGGGTTGTTAATGAGATTGACTAAAAATTATGTGATCAAAAAATGTGTTAAAATTATCTTGCAACGTTGAGATAAGTTAGTAGGTAGGTAGTTGAGGCAAAATAAAGAAAAGTCTTTCATGTAAATGTGATGCCATGCGATTAAATCATGCCAACTTGCACATTCAAACCGAGTTATAGTACAATGACAGCTCTTGAACTCGGTTTAGATGTTCATTATAGTTATGGCTATTTACACAGTCTTAAACACGATTTCGATAGAGACCAGTGAAATTAACCATAAAAGAATTGTTAAAGGTCGATTCATTTTTTTTTTAAGTCAATAATACTTTAAACAGCTGCTAACATAGCAAGGTTTGACCACAACCAAACTATCCCAAAACCCCTACCTATATCCTTTTCTCCCGGACTTTTTAAAACCGCCTTCGTCCGGGGAGACTGGGGTAATCCAGACCCATATAATCGACTGATCGAATATCTAACCGGATATTGAATTTTCCCGCGCACGTTCCGGAAGTCGTCGCGGCTCAATCCGATTGGTCGGCTGGGCGGCGCCATGTCTTTTTATCTTGTTTATGTTGCTAGTAAACAAACTCCGTAACTGTATCTCTTAAGTTTTACTTTGTTTTATGAATTTATGAGTTTTATCTTTCTTTTGTTGGTGTAACTGCGATTTTGACCCCGTTTGATCTATTTGTGATCATGTAGCAGTTAACTTGAGCTGTTTTGTGTTTCAGCAGATGTTTTAATTACAAGAGTAATTAGGACTTTGAAGGCCTACTGTTACTATTGTTATAAGTTTGTACTTGTTACAAAAATCGATTGATCTTTCCGAATATGTGTTTTTTTTTTCAATCTTTTTGTTTATTTGCTTGTGGTCCCATTAATTAGAGAACAATTACTTTTAACTAAATACCAAGTTTCAAGCACAAACTTGAATGAAAAAACATCACAATATCTTGATACCAGCAATAAAAAAAACATTCATTACCAAAAAAGAATATTCTTCAGTTTCAATATTTTTAAAAGCTCACTGCCGCTGCGACACGATAATCGTTTTTTAATCCGCTTATCTTCAAAATCGTCACCGACACGCGCGTGATTGACGTATGATACCGTGCGATGACGTGAGATGACGTCACGCGATCATGATCGTGATGAATTATCACATCATATCACATCTGAGGCTGGTGACGCACACAATTTCACAAATTACTGCGCCGATGATGAATGATTGTGATAGACTGTGCGTTAGATACATGTAATTATATTGTTAGGAGAGTGGAGTGGGTGAAAGTGTCCAATTTATTTTATTTTATTGCTACATAAAACTGTATTTAAGCCGAAGTTTCGATATGCTCACAAATAACTATAAGTGTAACGACAGAATATTGGCAACTCCGTCGACAAACAAAGCGAAATAACACATTACTTGCGAAAAGACCACAAAATAGAAATTAATAAAATGTTTATTACTAACGTTATTCACAGATAAACATAAACAAAAATAATACGCATATCCATACAATAAATAACTTTAATACTCGGGCGTCTTCGCCATTTTTGCCATTAAGTATGGCAACACGATTAGCGTGGCACATAATAATGTTGCCAGACAACTGAGTTATGGCGCTCAGTAATGGCCACGAGACGAATAAAACGGATCAAACTGCCTTTGCCAATAGCTAATACAATTACGTTCAATAGGGCAGAGGTCTGTGAAAAAAATGTTTTTTTTTTTATTAGAGTTTGCACATATTGACGGATCCTAAGCAAACATAAGGATTGTAAAAGTTTATTGTGTATATATTTTATTGTTCATTGTATATAGGTATTTACAGTCGTAAATTATTTGCTGATTTTAATTATTGATATTTTTTATTAATCACGTTGGAGTGTGACGAATTCATGTTATACAGGGTGTAACGGAAAGGGTATATACATACTTAAGCTTTTGCTACAGACCATCAAACTGAACCTGTTTCTCAAGGGCAAACTTCGTAATAGCGAAAAAATTATCTGCTGCCACATACAAAATTTCAATACCGACCATCTATGTAGTATCGACCCAAATGTATGGAGCAGCTGATATTTTTTTCAGTATTACGATGTTTGTCCGATGAAGAAATATGTTCAGTTTGATGGTCTGTAACACACCCTTAAGTGTGTATATACTCTTTCCGTTACACCCTGTATAGAGCCATTTCAGTGAATCCCGAAATATATTCCACTGTTTTTTTTCCTATCACGGTAGCCAACCGATAAATCCAATCATGCGATTTCATATAGTGTTAGTCAAAATAAGCATAATGAAATGATCTTTAAAAGATCTTTATGTAAAGATTCAAGACCATTTCTGTACTATTTTTTTTTAATAAACACAGAAAAATAAGTAGCAGATGAAAAAAAAAAAAAAATTTCAACACTGCAAAAGACGCGAAGAACAATTTTAAGATGGCTGCAACGGCAGTTTGTCTTTTGAAAGTTCCAACTTTATGAGAGCATCTCAAGTGTTTATAAGACGCTGAAGAAAATTCACTGTCTACTTGGTTTTGAATAATAAATTCAGTCGATATCTTCTATTTCACTTTAAATATTGATGAAGTTTATTTTAAGAAACTATTACAGAGTGATTGTAGTCTGGCAATTTTTATCGCTCTATTGGCTCGCTATATTTTTATCGCGCTTTTTAAATCAATAATCTGAGGCGTCTGATTTTGGTTGAAATATGAAACTAAAGGGCTTGATAAATTCTTGAAAGTTTTTTATCAGCTGAAATTTCGAACAATCCGGCAATATTTTTTTAGATATCGCTGCGTCATTTCGAGCGTCTTTTTTGGGTATTTTTTCTGTTTTTCAATTTTAAATTAAATTAAATTCAAATACTTCAAAATTTCGAATAATTGTAATAATTTTAATTATTTTTTAACTTTTTGAAATTCCAGTTTGTGTCTCGACTTCAATATTTTTCTTTCTTTCTTTCAGCATATTCAACAACGTCTTTTCACGGGCACCCAAAACACCGCGACAATAACTTCAGCATACATCATCTCGGAAGGCGAAAAAAATGTTTCCTCGACAAATAACACTGATTTACAAGCTAAGCCGTCACATATAACTCTCCTTTTAATGGTATATGTATCATCGAAGCGGAAATGTGTGCAATAAAGTGGATTTATACTGCGGCCTGGATTATTGTGATATAGCTGTTTCGATCATAATCGTCGTATGTAAAAATATTTTTGAAACATCATCCTGTAGATTTATCATCTTTTATGTTTGTTTTGACGTTATTGATTTAGTTCTGAAATTGAAAGTTTTTAACAAGAGTTATTTTTTTTCTATAAATCTTGTTCATTAGATCAAAACGTTTGTTTTTTTCCAATGCTGAAAATTTTTTTTTCTTAAAAAAATAACTAACTACAAAAGTTAAACGCTAAAGTTATTTAAAACAAAATGTGTCTACCGACGCATATTATTTCAAGACATCGTAAAAGGCCGCGCAATTAAAAACACACATAACAAAAGCAAAACAAAACCGTCTAAAAGCATAAAATTTAGAGTATAAATGCTAAAAGATACTAACATGATTGACACCGGAGACTCTGGTCTTGTTCAATTTAGATAGGTTGGTGCCCATTCGTAGCCATTAATGCCGGTCCTCCCCAACAACCTCTAATTAAACTTGAACCTTATTGTCGTACACATAGAGTCTAAATTCCCAGTTCGATGTATAATTTTAACGAAATATTTGGCACAGTTTAGGACACAAAATGTCTTGGACAATCACTATCACAATAGTCTTATTATATTTTGAACACAGTTTATATAATTAATTGTTAGTAAAAGCCACTTTGGTACAGTCAATTCACGGAAGAGCTGAAACGAAAATTCGGATTTTAATTATTTTGTGGTTATTTCAGGAAACAGGAATAAGGTAAAGTCAAAACACTTAACTTAAAATGTTAAATATAATAAAATGTGTCAAAAAATTAAGTTTAATATTCCTAATCCACTTTACACTAATACTAAAAGAAAATATCCGGTATATTTTCCATTTGATCTCTTATTTAAACCGAGTTTTTTAATCACTCAGCAACACAACCAGTACCAAAATTCACACGAAAAAAAAATCACCTCATTACTACCAACATCAACAATAATAAATCTGTCAAAATTACCACATCATGGAACCGGAGTAAAGATGTGTCAATGTCTTATCACTGCTTACGACATCGCCCTAAAAAGGGCAGGTCTCGTTCATTCAAGCCCACGTGTGCGAGTGGGCGATCAAGTATGAATCGAAGTATCGATGGCCATACTCTCACTTTGCAATTTAACTGTGCTTTGTGAATGAGATACTGGTTTTTGAATTTATTTTTATTTGTCAATGAATTGCGTTTTTTCTTTACTGAAAACGTCAAACATTTGCAGACTTAAAAGACTTCCGATTTTATATTATGTAGCAAGATTCAATGGCTTTAATTTGACAAAATTCTCACACATAAATATACTCCGAATCATTTGAGTAATTTTTGGTGTGCCTTTTTGAGCTATAATATTTAAATTAAATTATGTGATTAACTTTAAATTCATCAATTTACACCCCAAACCGTGTAAATTTTACAGATTATAATCAGCAATCTAGAGCACATGTCCAAATAGGCCTTGTTTCCCCTCATTATGCCGCGGCTCGTAGGGTAGGCAGTAAAACCAGTGAGTCATCCTGCACCGACCTGCATTCGGTTCAGTAATCGATAAACTTAGCTTGTTTTAGATTTACCAAACATGAATGGTAATGTCGGTATTGAATATTTCTTGCTGTGATGGTTTCATGTTTCTGACATGTGCTTTGTTTTAGAAGAAAGGATCATGTCTGTACGTAATTGCATGATCTTTTTGCATTTGTTTTTTAGCTATTTCAAGGGAAATTTCTACAAGGTCATTTAGCATAGCTGATTTATATACTTTCGTTCAAGAATTATAATACTTAACCATATAGTTTTAACTATTTTGGGTCTATGCGTCTTCTCTGATCTTTAATGTCAATGAGTTAAAAACCCTTACTTTGAGTGGATACGTCATCTATAACCTTTAGTGTTTTAGGCAAAGGATAATATTTTAAAAGGCGATTTAACCATATAATCTGCCATTTTAATTGCTGTTATTTTTTCAATATTAAGCTAATTTTTCGCACTCAAAAACATTCTATAATTCTATCCATACTTAACCCCTAATAATTATTTGGTGTAACCCAAAAGCATCATTATCAGACATGTGGCCGAGTGCATAACGAACCACAATACATGGATCGATATTAAGAGTTAGCGTAGTTTTAAATACGGCAAACGAAGGGTTGGGCCCTCGCGTACTAGCCGTTCTAATATAGATTAGTTTTGTGAATGATACGTTCGAACGGATGGCAGTCAGATGAATGAGTTTTCGGTAAAACGTTTTTAGTTCTTGACTGATTTTAGTTTTAGTGTTGTTTTGGCGTTGTAATCTGTACGTATCGTTGTATCTAGTTTGGAAACATTATATTTGCGTAAATTAATATGAGTAGCATAATATAGATAACCGTTCTACTATACATTAGTTTTAATGAGTTATACTTGAACGACCGAGATGAGTTTTGGGTTAAACATTTTTTAGTTTTGAGTGATTTTATTTTCAAGAGTGATTTTGAGTGAAGTTTTTTGAGGGAATTTTTGTTAATTAAATTGGTATTTAGTGATGTTTGGCAGTCCTTGAAAAGTATGAGTGTCAGGTAAATGATTTAGTTTTAGTGTGATTTCAGTATTTATTTTAGGTTTAGTCGTTGTGGACAAATTAGTTTAGTTGATTTTTAAGCAGTGGTTGCTTTTGAGTGTGCTTTTGTTGTGATTTAAGTATTTAGAGACAGTATTTCTCAGTGAATTAAGTATAATGAGTTGGATTTTTGGGTGAGAGCTGAATGAGTGTCTCTCAACTCAACGCAATTTTATAATTTAGAAAGATTTATGTTTATTTCAGTTGATTTTCCAATCCTCAACATTATTTTTGCATTATTTTTGCGGGTTTTTAGCAGGACTACCAACCAGTAATGAGTGTTTGACGAATAATACATTCTATAACTGGGGCAGTCTTCTGTGCGGGGCGAATAAATCTCTGCTAAGTCAATGTTTAAAGATTTTAAGCGATTTTTGGCTGCTGTAGGCGTTCCAAAAACAGCTTCGTTCTGAATGAAATAAGCAGCCTGTTTGGCAGCGTTAGGATGAATGAGTCCCTGCCAAATACTGTTAAAGTAGAGTTTCTTACGTAAGATAGATTGGTCAGTTATTTGAAAAGAAAGTTAGTTTATTTTCTGGGCTAGTAAATTTCATAATAAGTAACAGTTGACTTTACCTATGTGTTTGTGTTCCTATATCAAATTGTTTTTTTAAATGTATGTTATTGTTATGTAAAATGATTTTATCTTCATAGATAATTTGAAGAAATTTTCATTTGGTGATTTTTGGAAATTGGCTTGCTTGGCCATGCATACAAAAAATAAGTTTTACCTTTTCAAATATGCTTGGTTATTGTTATCAGAAAATTACTATTTTAATAACAACCATAAAATCTTGCTTTTTAATTACAATATTTATGGTTTCTGCTCAAGTGGAGTATTTAATTCCGTGATGTGAGTAGCTTAGCAATGTTGGTGGTGCTAACAATGATATCAGTAAAACAAATGTATATACAACGAAAAAAACATAACGATAGACAATATTATAAAATAAATAATATATAACCGAAAAATTGTTAGTAAAAAATATATGAATTTACTGAAGAAAATAACTAAAAATATGAAAGAGAATCACCTTGAAAAATTGATATAAAATAATTTTTGACTCCTTATCTTTCTCTTTCGTTTGAAAACCACACGCGACTTGATAAGAGAAACACGTGACGCACGAAAAACTCGACAGCGGAGAAATAATCGATCAAAACACATAAAATGTTTGAAAACTAACGTTCTTACAAGGTCACTTCGCACTTATTCATTCGTGTATGTCTGTTCGCGATCCATCCAACGCTTTGCCAGCTACACGACCGAGTACACGTCCTTTCGCTACGGGTTCCGACCCCACACTGAATAGGAGTGTAGGACGAAGGGCTCTCGCTCACTCCCAAAGAGAGGGCCAAACTTATTTGGCCTCTTTGTTGTCCCTAAGAGGGGTAAATTATTACGGTTTTGCGATAACATAATAGAATGGTGCACTAAATAATCGAAAGGATAACACTTTTTAGTGTTACTACGTTAAATATTGAATTTAGTTAATAGGCCCATATTTTGACTGCGTTTGTCGATAGAAACTATGGTTGGAGGGACAGAGAGGGCGATAAGGTAACCAGCTGTTTCGTGAATGTTGGTTTTTGTTTACTAACAAGACTTTACCGTCTTGCCTTCTATAATCATTACTTACTTATATCAAGGATAACAGAACGGTAATGAGGTTTTGATGAAGTGAATTCGTGTGAGGAAAATGAGGGAATGATGTCAGAGCGAAGGCTCAATGCCGATTTAATCATCCGATAACAAGTATACTTATTTACAAAGATTTTCTTGCGCAAAATAAGGGTTTTGTTTGACAAGTATTACAAAAATCGAATTGGATGCCTTAGTTCTAAAAGTCACTAAAAGCATTTTCTTTGTTTTGACATAACACCATTTAAAGCGCACCACATTTTTTTTTTTTTATAGAAATTGGTCTTATAATTAAAAAAAAAATAGTTTATTTGGTAGGCTTTAATATGATGTTCTTAAAAAATATGTTATTATTATAATGATCCGTATTAGATACTTAACATAAATGGACTGATCTTATCTCAAAACAAAGAAAACGGTTTTAGTGACTTTTAGAACTAAGGCATCCAATTATGTAGAAAACAAAATTACGACTTAATTTTTCGAAGGGTTAGGTAGAGATGAAGCTTACGTAGGGACGTTACTCCAGCTTTTATTTGAATGTCGTACAGACAAGTAAATGTTGTTTCGCCAAATCGTGCAATGGATATCGTTATCAAAGTAGATACTTTAAAATCTACAGACTAGACAAAGAGCCCATAAAATAAACAAAAATAATTTTCATAACTATGACAAAGGTTTCGAAACTATGCGAAAATAAAAATAAAACGCTAGTAGGTACCTGGTACATACTAAAAGTGAAATATGTTGCTATAAATCCTGAAAATTTTATTTCAGTTGTGTTTTATTTTCTACAAGTAGACAATATGGCGATTCAACTACTTTGCGGTCTTTACTCGCAGTCACCATTTTGGGAAAGCACCTAGGTATGGTCTGTGACCTTCTCTGCGATTTTTTATTTTTCTCTCTTCGATTTTTTCGAAAAATGGCGGAGATATCCACTATTAGAATTTTATCTGAATGTGTTTTAAAACATTTGGGATTTGAATAACTTTAAGGCAAGTTCAAGCTATGTAAGCACAGTTTAAAAGTTTTGTATTGAGAATTTGGTTTTTATGGTTTTTCTAGTTCACTTTTGACTGCGCGTTTAGTTTTTTTCTGAGAATGATTAAGAACTAATCGTTCTCAGCAAAAACTAACAGGTTTTCTAGAATAAAAAAAGACTAAGTACTTAACTTTTATTGTTGAACAAATTAATCATCTCCAAATCGTAAACTTGCAGTTGTTACGAACATAATATATCTACTCGTATAAACAATATACTTACATGTACTTGAATTGAAAATGGAGTCGCAGTTTACAACAAAATTAAATTCAGTACTTAGGTAAGTGCATAGTCTGCTCCCTAAAGTCTATTAAATATTGATTAGATCCAGTCTTAAGAATTCTAAACTTAATAGAATTGGAAATGTCAAAGTGGTAGACGAAAGAATTTCGTTGTTTATCTTAGTTTTAGGAAAATGGCCACGTGTTTCGTCAAAACATACCTCATTGCTACCCATTTTTTCTTTTTGCACTGTTTATAATGTAAGGGGACTACTTACTGTAGTAGACTTTAATTTGAGACCAAGTCTTTTAATCACTTTGGGGTTTGTCTCGAGCCATGTACTTAATTGATTATTACCTGTAATAAAAGAAAAAAGAAAATTAGTATCTCTTGTAGAAAGCGTCATGAATCCATAGGTACGATCCGTAGGTAAGACCTCGCGTCATTTTTCTCATGGGGGTAGGAATAACATTAGTAGTTTCTTTTTTAAATTTCGTCGTCCATCAATGGAAAGAAATCATAGTTGATTAACTATTTTCTGAACGTCAAATACCAGTTTCATTGTTTACCATGAGAAAGAAAGAAAGAAACAAAAAATATTTATTTGGCCCATGCCACAAGTACACACAATACAATGTAAAATCTTAAAAATATATCGAAATAGGGAAAAAAAGAAATATAATTGTGTGTCTCACGGCTGCGCCAAAAAGCCCCAGTTCAGCAAATTGTCGAGCAGCTAGTGCCCGACGCTGATTTTCAGCTGACACGCTAACAAATGCCATTTATGGTCCACTGTACACAAGCCACACCAATTCTAATAAACCAAACTTTATGAATGAACCCAACGCAGTTAGTCCACCAGCTGTGATCGAAAGGCACGCAACGAAAATAGTCATCACCGTGGGACCCCCGCACTGTTACATATGATTAAATTATTTATAGGTACTGTCCGACAACAGATTTGGTGTACAGGCAGTTGCAAGTACTTTGTAATAAAACAATATCTTGAGTGTGCTGAGGTGTCATTTTTTGACCCGACTGAAGAGACCCGACTAATCCTATTTATAGTGCATGTTTGTTGCTTTTTGGCGCCACAATGGAACAAACATGCACTATAATAGGCTAGTCTAGAGACCAAACCTGGGGGCTAATTTTGATGATTCTTACGTGAATGGATTTGTCTTAATCTTACGAGTCACACAAAGACATGACGGTTATTAAATTTCAATATGGCGACAACCAGACGTCATATTGAAAGGAGTTTTAAGAATTGTATCGCTCTGTGGTTTTTGCCTACCCTATAGGATAGACCCGTCAGTTTATGTATAAGTAAGTATGTGAATATAAAACATAATGTAAGCCATGATGATAATATTAGCAGTGTATTGGAAAAAATAAGAAGTTTGCCTGTATACCAAATAGTTTTCTCAACTGTACCTGTTCGTATGTTTACGAACATGTGTTGACTTACTTCTTTAGTCTTTGGAATAAATATCCGTGCTTTGTTTAGTCTACTTTCAATGTCTCCCTTAGGGGTAAGGAGGTCTCCAAAAATCTTGGAGATTAGGAAGAGATAAGACGGTCTAAATCAAGTCTTCCGGGAAGATCCAGTATTAAATTATGTATCCAGTAAGTATTATTGCAGCGTTTTGTAATAAAACTATCTACGTCTTATTATCTTCATTCTGAAATAAAGATGAGACATAGAACAAGAACCTCCTAGCAACTGTTCATATAATAAAGTTCTAAATCTTCTTCTTAGAGTGTCGATGGCAAATTTTCATTAAAAAGGCGCAAAATTCAGCTACGCGAACTCCGCTTTCTGATGCAGTCGTAAGATCGTCAAGTACGCAGAGTGACAGCGCAAGATGGAAGGTGTACCATTGTCTGAGGAAAGTTGTAAATAATAATGATATGGCAATACCTTTATTTACTGTTCTTGTGTTCACGATTATGTCACCGTTATGCTTGACTTATATCACTAGCTTACAAAACATATTCTCTTAAACCAAGCATTCTTATGAATCAGTGACTTCCAGCTACAAAGACGGGTTTAAACCAGCCTCGAAACCAAAAATTTACAAAATTACTTCCCTGTCCACCCCGCAACGAATCGAAGGCGTGACGGAACATATTTCCCTGAACATTATCTCCCCCTAACTACCGATGGGCATGCATCCATCAAACATCAACCCGGCAGATAAAGCCACGATCTCACTCATTACGCTGCCGGTAAAACTGGCCGATCCATCACTTGGGAGCTTGGCACACTCTGCCACCTCCCTGGCATTTCTCTGGCATTATGTTGCCGGAGTAATGAGATCGTTTTGTAAGTTCAATTTTGCAGGAACGAGGAAACTTGTGCAAGGTGATTGTAACAATGTAAGATGTATTACTGAGTTTTATCCATGAGCTCGATTAACTTCGTATGTTCTTTGAATTGGATATTTCTCGATGTTTTGAAAGGAAGTATTTTTTCTTTGAGAAATTACATAAAACACATTTTAAACATTCAGTGACGGTGGTGTCTGAAGGCATGTGAGAGCATCGGTGGCCAAGTATTGGCAACCCCGACTTACGAGCAATTAGCCGTGGGTTTGAACCCAAGCAGGCGCATTACTTTGTGTAATTTATTTCATCACCGCTGCTCTCAAAAATGGTGAAGGAAATCACCGTGAGGAAACCGGCATGTCCTAGAACTAAAAATTCGAAGACATGTGACATTTACCAACCCGCACTGGGCCTGCGTGGTGGATTACAGCCCACTCCCTCTCATAGAGAGGAGGCCTGTGTCCCAGCCGTGGTAACATTATAGGCTGAGGATGAAGTGTCAAAAGGCGTCGCGGCAGTGGTTCACATTGGCCCTAATCGAAATAACTAGAAGTCATGCAACAGTGGGATGATGCAGGCTAATAGTATCAGAATAAGTCAGTTAAAAAAAAATAAGTAAACGGTATCAATACGTATTTCAAAGTCAAAATCAAAGTCAAAGCATTTATGTCAATTAGACCATTACAGGCACTTGTGAAAGTCAAAAAACAAAATAAAACGCGAAGTTACAGTCCCAGTCACAAAGCATAATAACTTGTGAAAGTACTGTAGTTGCCCATTCCGTAGCGTAGATCTCTATGGAGAAGAATGGGCAAGAAACTCCATGGACACTCTTTTAAATCAAAATATGTTACAAAATCTTGGTTACATCATTCATGTTAATAATTACAAATATGTGAGAACGATGTAGAAATACGGGCAGGTTAAGAGCGTCCAGAGTAAAAGATTAAATCAGTAATAAAAAAGAAAATATAATGTATTTAATTAAAATAAACCGTGGCAGCTAAGAGAAGGGAGAGAGGTATAAAAACCACTCTAAGCTCTATGAAAGTTAACGATGCAGTCAATAACAGTTTTAATTTTTCAAAGAACAAAGTTGTTTTTTCTCAGTGTTTAATACTAAAACCACATCCCATTATTTGATCAGGGTAAGATTGCTCAATACCACTTTCTCTTCACCACAATAGTAGATAACCAAGAGCTTGATACGGGCTGTTACCGATCATCATATGACACGAGTACGAAATGTCAAGTGGAGTCAGATCAACGCACTAGTCACACTGAATTCAAGATCACTCGCGTCAACTTGTCAAGAGTGTCATCTTTTGTCACTTGATAATGTACCTAGTACTATTTGTTCTCGATATGCATAGAGATGATGAAAATTAGTAATTAAAGGTAGGTAGTTAAATAAAATGAGAATATTAAACAGGGCCTCAAAAGTCTGCTATACACTATCACACAATAGTGTCAGAATGGCTTATCATTGATTTCATAATTGTTGATTTTGACAAGTTTTGTAATTTACTAATATAATGGCGTCATTATGACTTCACAATGGTCAACCACTGACACTCAATTGAAAGAAATGGCATAGAATTTGACAAACCATTATTAATTTAGCAGATTACGGACTTTTAGGAAAATGACAATGGGATCGTGTTGGAATGACGATGTTTATAAAAATAGCAGACTTGAGGCCCTGGTCAAACGTGCAGTTAATTTGGTAATCAATAAAGAACGATGAATAGACTAGATCAGCAAATAGTTATAAGTAGGGTCCGGAATCCGGATACTGTTGAACTATTTTATCCTCATATTGTTTTGTTACTGTATACTCGTCAGTCGTCTGTTATTTTGCCTCATCTATATAATTTTACAAGTTATATTTTCCAACGCATCAATCATAGATGCTTACTTGTAAAATAAGTACCGGCTAGATTCTATTTGACGACGATTCAAACGTATGTAGTTGTTTAAAAACATTAAAATTTTATTCTATTTTAGTATATAGGTATATTTAACAATATTTGGTGGTTCAAAGTTTGACCTTCCACGGTCCAGACACAAACCGTGTTCCACGTGTGGCTGACTGCTGAAATAGACAGACTAGAAGCATGTGTCCAAGAATGGCCTCCAGGCCGGCAGGCCTCCTTTATAGGGAGGGGAGAGGACCGTAGTCCACAACACGACCTCAATGTGAGTTGGTTGTTGTCACGTTTCTATTTTATTTTCTAATTTAATACAAACAAATAATATGGAAAATAAACAATGGATTTTATTTCGAGGCTGTAACAACGTTCATTGTGTATGTTTCCATTGTATTTGTTACATTTAAAAGGGGATTAAATATAAAATACTTTGAGATCCTAAGCTACGTTACCCAAAAAAAAAATACTAAACACCAAAAAAATTGTATTCAAAGACCAAATATAGTAAATGATCACCAAATATAGTAAATGATCACCAAATTTTGTGGCAAGAAGAACTTAGGAAGCAAGTGCGAGCAAAGCGAGCTCGGGATATTGGGCACCCCGACTCGGACAGGTTAGGTTCGGCCCCTTCGTGTTAGGTTACTTTAAACCCTGCAGAGAGAAATAGGAGCCCCGCGTCGACTACGCCTTAGTTCGGAGCTGTGATTTTCAGGTTTTTAATTCTGGTGATCATTTACTATTTCTGGTGATCATTTACTATTTTAGGCAGTATAAAAATGTTTTTTAAGGTTATATTTACTTTATCTGGTGTTATGTTAAACATAAGCCATTTAAAAGACGTAGTTTAAAAACTCTTTTCTTTTTGTGAATATTGTGGATACAAAAATGAACCCTAACTGATTCAAAAACTTAACAGAAAATATTGTTACTCATATTTACATACGCTACGTACTTAAAATCGAAGTACCACCACACACAAATCTAAATATTTATTAAACAAAATCATCCAAACCTGTACACTCCCCTTTCATGAGCATTTAATTAAACATGACGTTTCAAATGTAAGCGACAGAGCGGCGGGCAATGTGAAGTGGGTCCAGTTTGCTCTGTCAGTAGGGGCTTGTCATTTTTGACACTTGAGATACTAGTGGTTCCCGCTATTCACGGGCAGTTCCCGTTATATAGAAACACAGATCATCACCCTCTGCCTATTCCCAACTATCTACTATATACTTGAGGTCCGGTTCTTTTTTTTTTTACTGGTGGAGGGAGAGAGGAGAGGAGATGAGCGGAGGGCTCTGGGGAGAGCGGAGGGGTCTGTCAAACTCGTACTGACTAAAACCACACCGGTGTTACCTGGCACACTTGTGTCGGGAGGCAGCGGGAACGAATGTGACTTTCGCTGCCCCGGACTAGTGCCGGCCCGCTTGACCAGTGCGGGCCTCGTCCCTGGGGGGAGTGAGCTGTAAGCTCCTAATCTAACCTCCATGTATCTCCACAACCAAGTTAGTACTGGGTAATACGATACCCCTTGTTAAGATTGGTTGTCAGATTTTCAGGCCACTGACTACCTGTAACGACTGTCAAAGATCTACAAATGACGGCCGGGACCAACGGCTTAACCTGCTTTCGGAGACATGGAGGAAACTCGATATGTAATGGGATGTCACCCATCGACGGAGCAACCTAGGCAAGCGCGGTTTAACCTGTAACCCAAGCGGTTGTTATAATTTAGCCACGAGCTCCTGGCAGTTATAATTTGTATTAAGCAATAAAGGGTGTAAAACACCTCTTAACGAAGCCGAAAGGCACTGGTTCTACTTGTCATTGCGATAATTTTTTTGTTCTACACTATACCTGGGAACCTTCTAGTTACGGAGATATTATGGGTCAAAGTTCCAACTTTTTGACAAGTATTTTTATAAATACAAGTTTTTAATGTAAGATTTTTACTTTAAGCACCTCCACGTCCGCGTCCCCCGTACTATTCAATCCATCCATCAGCACAATGTTTTGAGTGCGTTACATTGAGTTCTACCACAAAACATGATTTTACACCCCCCAAAAAAAAGTCGTTTCCCAGCAATAATTTTTGCGTGAAGTTACTTAGTTTCATGTACAGAATGCTTGGTTGACTGCTTCGTGATGAGGTGATTTACACCTTGTATAATTAATGGTGATTTTATGCGTATTGACTAAAATAGCTAAAATAAGGAACTGAATAAGCAAGTTTAGTGACCTAAAATGGTGGCTACATTATTAGTTGCGTTAATTTGTTGCTTATTAAAATCATAGACAATGAGCAGCCATGAGCAGCCGATATTCCTTTTTATTCTTCCAAAGAAAATCTTAGTGCAACAAAAAAACACGTTGGTTACAATTTGTGAAAAAACTTTTCAAATCAACTACTAAATTAAATTCCAACTCAAACCCCATCATAACTTCAAACAATGAACTCCAATTAAAACTAATTTGAGCTTTCTAATCAAAGTTTAATAAAAAGCCTTCATTGAGTCTAGACTAAAGACTGACTGGAATGCAGGGGGGCCGGTACAAAGCGGTAGGTCCTAGGTATTCCATACAAATCTGCACACATCTCTATTATATGAAGCAGACGGGCAACGGCCGCGAACAGAAAAGACGGGGCTGTTCTATAGTGGCGGCGAAAGAGTAGGTATTTGAGAGCCAGCTGGTTTTATCATTTTGTGAAAAGGTCGTTAAACTTTGAAGTAGAAATTTTTAGGTTATCTTCGGGAGGTGTTTTAAGAAATACAAATTTAATTATCAGCTAAAAGCGTTGCATTTTTCATTCAGCAAGGTGCTGTATGATCCTAGCTTGTGTTTTTACATCAAAATTTTCCTGCTGAAGAAAGTATGCACTTATTGCATAAATTAAATGACACAGAAAGGAAGGAATAAGGGAACATACCTGACGGACGAATACATTGGCTTACTCATATAAAAGTGTGGATCAAAAGCCATCCTTTCGATGTTTTCTTTTTTTAAGTGAAACTTCTTAAGCGACTTCCAACAAGTTTGCGTTAAACGTTTAACGCTACCATAGAGAGGGAATAGAAAGAGACAGAGCGAGAGTGAATGCGTGCCACTCGAACGCATGCGTGTAGTATTACGAAGTTTCACTTCTTCCGCGCGGAGGGACTCTACGCACTAATTTTTTTTTAAGTGTGGGTACACTAGGAATTTCGCTTGTATCGTGAATGTGTTTACAATCATTTAAACTCTCATATACGTACAGTCAGACTCGGAACCTGTAGGTCATATCAATATTTGTTCCGTAAGGGGATCGAACCCGCGATACGCAGCACAGCAGCCAATCGCTCAGCCGCTGCGCCAATCGTGCCGTCGGCGTCATCGTGGTATGGTTTCGTAGAATATTTTATGATACAAAAGCGGAAAGATAGCTACCATAAAATTGATGAACTCACTGTAGATATCCGTCTAAGATACCTATTTACTGTACACAGGTGAAAATCACCGTCCAGGTGATTTGTTATAGAGAACCATCTTAATGTTTGTTTCGAGGCACTACCACGGGTTTCGAACTCACTGGTCAAACTGAAAATCCACTCTAGAAAGCAGGGAACAATAATATGAGACCTAGGTTAGGTATCATATTATTGTACCTATTATACCTAACCTATCTTGTCATTTCTTAGACCTTAAGGTTATTTTCAGATGCCATTATGTTTTTTTTTTATTAATCCTACTAATATTATAAACGCGACATTTTTGTAAGTATGGATGGATGGATGGATGTTTGTTACTCTTTCACGGGAAAACTACTGAACGGATTTGGATGAAATTTGGCACAGGAGTAGTTTATAACCTGGATTAACACATAGGATATTTTTTATCCCGATAGTACAATCCCGTGGGACAGTGATCGAACTCCACACGTGCGAAGCCGCAGGCATAGGCTAGTATTCTGATAAATCCCAATATAAAAACTCTTTTTATGGGATTCCGAAAGTAATGTTGTATAATTTACCATAAATTATTTGTCCAAACCAATGGATTCAAGTGGAAATCTGGAAACTTTATCATCAACAGATGTAGTTTATTTATTTATTTAACAATTTATGTACACACTTAATACTAGATAATATATTATATATAATAATATATTAATAATAGAGAAGAAGAAAGGAACAGAAAATAGGTACTTACAAAGGTGATGCTTATTTCTAAAGAAATCTCTTCCAGTATACCTGCGAAAGGAGATATTAAAAAAAAAGAGATGCAGACATAGTGTGTAAAAGAAAAAGAGAGAATTGAATACATAAAACATAAAGCAAATAAAAATATAAAATACAATACAAAAATAAACTAACTTATGTATAAATATAAAACAAAATATATACCAATAAAATAAATACCTATGCAACTATGACGGAATGGAAAGATAATGTTCTTTTACTCTTCTTTTGAAAACTGCAACAGTTTGGCAGTCTCTAATGTCAGGTGGAAGTGAATTCCACAACCGCACAGCGTGTACAGTGAAGGAGTAGGAGTAGAAGTCGGTAGAGTGGGGAGGGGATTTAAGGAGTTTCCTTAGATGCGACCTGCAAGGTGCATCAGAAGGACGGGAGTAGGAAAAGCGTTCTCGCAGATAGGAAGGCGTTTTTGGGTTATGAAGGATGTTAAATAGCAGACACAATATCCGAGAGTTCCTGCGAAGTCGAATTGGGAGCCACTTGAGTATGTTGCGAAAGTTGGAAACATGGTCGTATTTTTTAAGGTTAAAAACAAAACGAATACAGATATTTTGCAAACGCTCAAGTTTATTTAAAAGCTCCTCGGTGGCATCCAGATAACAGGCATCGGCGTAATCTATGATGATATGATGTAGTTCTAGTAAGTAAAAACCTAAGTTAGCTCGAGTAAAATGAAGCCAGCGATGAAAAACACACTCTTTATTGGACTTTGCTTTGCTTTTTTGTGTGGTTATTACCTAGCCCGGGGTCTGTTTTTATGCCGTTCATAGGCCTCTGATTGGCTTTACATGTTATCGAGAAATATCTCTCAAGCATGTTGACTTAGTTTTCTCACACCATCTTCCTTCACCGAATCAAGTGATAATTATACAATACGCACATGGATTCGAAAAATCTGAGGTGCGTGTGAGTTCGAAATCGAGACCTATTGTATGACTAGTCTAGTCCGACAGTCACACCACTAGGCTATCAATGCCAACATCTAAATCGAATAATTACAAGTGTCCTAGCCATGTCAATGAAAGTTTATAATAAATTACCTGAAATAATAAAAAATGAGCATAAATTTAATTAATTCATAAATAAATTTTAATATGTAAATGAAATTATAATATTAATGTATTCATTAATATTATAATTTATTATAAAATTTGCCATTTAGGTATTCCTAAATGACAAATTTTAAATTAATATGGTTAACTAAATAGTTTTTATTTCTTATTTTTTGTAAATATTGTTACATTTGTATACCCACTAATTAATAAAATTAAAGCCCTCTCCTAGTCTCCTACTTTGCTGTGCCCTTACAGGGTCCATATTTATGTACCTAGCTTTAAGACCCTTGTAACATCTTTTTTACAATATGGAATGTAAAATAAATGAATATGAATAATATATCAGCTATCTAAATATTGGACTGCCCAACTGTGAAGTGATTATAATACGAGAATTCTTATAGTATGGTCTGCATCCTAGATCGTGTACAGTGTGTACGTCCAATATTTTTATAGCACCGTCAATATCGAACGTAGACAATTTATGTTAGAAAATATTAGCTCCGATATTTATCTAGTTTTCCTGAAGCAAAGTGCTATGGCGTTGTAAATCTTGTAGATTTAAGCTTCAAATGTATTTTAAATGTGACAGATTACAGTTTCTTTGAGTTTTCGTGTAGGACTTATAATATTTTTGTGCGAGTTTTCTGATTCTTTGGAAGTTAAAAGTGTTTTATGTGCTGGTTGTCAATGGAGCTGAAACTTATTTGCTTTGTTATTTTTTTTTAACAACTCAATTTTTTTTTAAACTTTCTATCACCAATATTAATTAAACTAACAATAAAAATACATTATAACAATTAAATAAACTAAAATAACGAAACTATACCAACAGCAAACTATAAAATTGGATATTGTGTCTGCTATTTAACATCCTTCATAACCCAAAAACGCCTTCCTATCTGCGAGAACGCTTTTCCTACTCCCGTCCTTCTGATGCACCTTGCAGGTCGCATCTAAGGAAACTCCTTAAATCCCCTCCCCACTCTACCGACTTCTACTCCTACTCCTTCACTGTACACGCTGTGCGGTTGTGGAATTCACTTCCGCTTGACATCCTCAGGGGTCCGTACTCTCAGCAACATTATTCTTGCTGCACATTGACGATCTGCTAAAACCTTTGGGTATGCAGACGACAGCACTGTTGCTGAGAGATACTTGTCTAACGCACGGGCTACCGGGCCCCAGATCCGGTCTCTCCGTGAGGCTATGGTGGAGCGTTTGAACCTGTCCTTGCAAGCAGTCTCCGAATGGGGCGATGCTAATCTGGTCAGGTTTAATGCTACCAAAACTCAGGCGTGTCTTTTTTCCGCAAAAAAGGGCCAATTTCACCCTGCTCCAACTTTCCGAGATGTCACCGTGCCAATAGCAGACCATCTTGAGCTTCTTGGCATAACTTTAATATCAGCCCTCAATTTTGGCTCATATATTGAGGCAAAGGCACAGCTGGCTGGCAAAAAGTTGGGGGTCCTTGCAAAGGTGAGAAGGTACTTCACGCCAGAACAGCTGCTCAGCTTGTATCAAGCGCAAGTTCGTTCATGCATGGAGTACTGTTCTCATCTCTGGGACGGATCTACAAAATACCAGCTTGATGCACTTGAGTCGGTTGAAAAGCGGGCCAAGAGGCTCATTGGCAATGAGGCACTGGTCAAATCTAAGCTCCAGAGCCTTGAACATCGTCGCCGAGTTGCCAGCCTGTCGGTTTTTTACCGGTTACATTTCGGGGAGTGTGCGATGGAATTGCATGACCTAATTCCAGCTAGCCCGTTTCATCATCGGACTACCAGACGTACGGCGATGCGCCATCGGTACATGGTGCACATCCCACCTATACGCACTAAGCGCTTTGGGAATACTTTTATTATGCGTACCGCTAAGGAGTGGAATTCCCTGCCGGAGTCTGTGTTTCCCGATAGCTACAATCTGGGGGTCTTCAAGTCAAGAGTGAATAGGTATCTTCTAGGCAAGCGTGCTTCACCGTCGACAACATCATCGCTTACCATCAGGTGAGATAGTGGTCAAACGCGAGCCTATTTATAATAAAAAAAAAAAAAAAAAAACATTAGAGACTGCCAAACTGTTGCAGTTTTCAAAAGAAGAGTAAAAGAACATTATCTTTCCATTCCGCCATAGTTGCATAGGTATTTATTTTATTGGTATATATTTTGTTTGTATTTATACATAAGTTAGTTTATTTTTGTATTGTATTTTATATTTTTATTTGCTTTATGTTTTAAGTATTCAATTCTCTCTTTTTCTTTTACACACTATGTCTGCATCTCTTTTTTTTAATATATCCTTTACCTTGCATAAGCATTACCTTTGTACCTATTTTCTGTTCCTTTCCTCTTCTCTGTATTAATTAAGTGTGTACATAAATTGTTAAATAAATAAATAAAAGGGCATCAAAAATCTCCTCCTTTTGTTAAGTTACATTATTTTAAGTCAACTACACTTATTGACTTAAAAAAATGTATGTTATTGTTACTTATGTTTCTTGTATTCATTAGGAGTAAGTATTCATAAGGAGTTTCAGTTGTGAAACCTATTTAAATCTTCAATAAGCGTTATGTATCCCACTACCTCCCAACCTTGTATATGAATATATTTCCCATAAAATCTCACAAACATAAAAAACCATTAAACGCACCTTTGTCCACGCCACAAAATATACCACTAAGCGTTTTCGTCACCCGCCGTCCGTCCCTCATTTTCATTCAAAACGCTTTTTTAACAAAACACACAATTTCGCAAAGAAACCTCTCAAAAAGCTATAAAAAGCACCATAAAATTTCCATTACTATCCGTCCGGGCAAAGCGGGTAAACTGCATGTCAAAGGTTAAAAATGTCGAAATAAATTATGAAAAGTTGAAAAAAACTTGCTAAGTTTGACTCGCATTGGTTCTTTCGGTTCCGTATCACCAAAACTATCATCTTTATTCATATTTTTGTTGGGATCGGAAAAAGTATAGTCAATTCGAAGTTTGTATTGTTTTAAATCTGGATTCAATTAATAACTATTTCTAGATGGTTTTCTTGTTGTTTATTATGAATGTGGCTCATGTAGTGTGTGCATTATCACATACTAACTGTGCCAGCGACTTCCTCCGCGTGGAATTAGATTTTTTCTAAAATAGAAGTAGCCTAAGTTACTTCTTATTACATCAGCTATCTGCCAGTGAAAGACCCGTCAAAATCGGTCCAGCCGTTGTAGAGATTAGCCGGAACAAACAGACAGACAGACAAAAATTGTAAAAAAAAAATGGTTTATACACTCATATGCATGTAGTAAAAAGCGGTTATTTTAATATTACAAACAGACACGTCAATTTTATTTATTTGTAGTATAGATAGATTTATAGATTCACTGGCTACCTACCTATTTCGATTCAACAGACACAGCTTTGTTACACACGGAGGCTAAGTAAAAAGCGTCTACTACCACATTTTTTGTTATGGAATCCTAAAAAATAAATAAAAAATAGTTGGTAAACAAAAGCCAATATTAATGGGCGTAGTTGATGTCAGTTATTTTTCAAAATAACCCTCTTTTGAAGGCGGAATAGACTGGAGACGTGTATGGATTGGTTTTATTGTCAGTAAAATGGGATCCGGTGTTCTTTTTAGCGATACAATATGCAAAGGATGTGTCTTATTCTTTAGCTCCGGTTAAGGATATATGGTATGACTTTTGACTTCATTGCTTTGTAGTTTCAAATTTATAACTTGGAACAGGGTTCTTGAAATATAGTATTTATTTTAAAGAGGCAACTTTTTTTATTTTTGTAAAACAGCTCCCTGAATTTTTTTTTTTTTTTTTGACTTGGCCACTTGCAGATCAACCTGCTAAGGTTTTTACTGCTTAACTGGACTATCCTGTGGTGACCTCAACTGAATTTTAGGTAGATATTTAGGCACCCCCTTCGCCCAGTAATAGTTTTGTATCAGAAATACTAATTATAAAGCTGAAGAGTTTGTTTGTTTGCTTGAACGCGCTATTCTCAGGAACTTACTGGTCCGATTTGAAAAATTATGTTAAATAGCTCATTTATCAAGGAAGGCTATTGGCTATATATCATCACGCTACGACTAATAGGAGCGGAGCAGCAATGAAAAATATTGCGAAAACGGGGAAAATGTGACGCAGACAAAGTTGCGCGGCACAGGTAGTCAGAAATAAAATAAGTTCATTCATTCAAAAGCGTCAATTGAAAAGTTATGTAGATACCGTTTCGAGTGTACAAAAACATGCAGTTACTGACACTGATAAGCTCACATAACCTCAGTCAAGGTTATACTCACGCAGACTGCGGAAATCGACTCTATTACCCAACACCCACCCAATTATAAACTTTTCTTATAATGTAGGATTTTTCACACGACCATGCAAATATAACCAAGGCAAAATACTCTGAAAAAGTTTTGTAGTCTAGCAACTCTGACTGCGGATAGTTGGCAACACTTTCAATTTATATTCATGGCATTAGGCGGGAAATTGGGAGCCAATGAAAAAGCGATATACGCCCCGCTATCGAATAAACTAGATACTTCTTGAAAGACAGGGTAAAACAAGAGTTTTTTTCTTGTAGTAAGTACACAAGAACTTTCAAACTTGCCTACTTCAGGAAAAACCTCATAATATAAGTCATTTTGATGTACTGTAAACCTGTAATATTTAGGTTTACTAGTAGTTACTATTTATGGATCTTTTGGTATTTTTAACCGACTTAAAAAAAAAAGGAGGTTATCAGTTCCTGTATGTATGTAATCTTGTCAGAATTGCACAGATAAACTCGATAAACTTATGTAATAAAAATAATACAACAAGAAAACAACAAAATATTGTTTTGAAGCTCAATAAAATAACGAGAGTGAATGCGTGGCACTCGAACGCATGTGTGTAGTATTACGAAGTTTCACTTCTTCCGCGCGGAGGGACTCCACGCACTATTTTTTTTCATTTTCAACTTTATCTTTGATTTACTGAATGAGCATGCTTGGTGTTTAATATATTCTGATTTTAAAAAGGAATCTATCTTCTATATACCAACTGTTATACAGTCCATACTTGTTCACAAGTTCTCAACTTACAGAGGGAACAACAGTTTCACAAATACACTCAGAGCAAAATTTGGTGAAATTACTCGACATTTGCTAAAAGCAAGCTTTTAACAAGAAGCCTAGATAACTTAGTTTTGAGACCTTTGTCCTTTTCAATAGCTTTTAGGCTAGGCGATTACTGTCAAAGGATACATCGAGGTTTTACCAAAGCTTCTGTATGGAGACTAGTAATTATTGCCTACGGAATAACCCGTAGCACTGTGCAGAGTTAGGGCGATGCCACACGATGCGTTGTCGGTGCGGTGACGTTGCGTTTTACATACAAGGTGGAAAGGACATAGACGCTAAAACGGAAACAACGTATTCAGTATTTAAACCATTGAACCCACGTAAAAATTCGTCGGTATTTTTTTAAACAGCTTTTCTGTTCATTTTGACCATGTAGGTATTGCAGTTTTGTACGAAACCGCTGTTTTTTTTTAATCGACTATTTTATTTGTGGGTTTCAGAATGATGTCTGAATCCGTATTCCGTACATCATTCTGAATACCCCGTGGTCACCGTATTATCATCGGTGTCTCTTCTACCCTGTATAAATCAGAACGACAAGCAACGACGTGCGGTGAAGAAACTCATCATATAAGCCTACATTAGTCCACTGCTAGACATAGGCTTCTCAATTATACTGTACAAAACTCAATTTTCAGCACTCCTCATCCAGCTGCTCTGCGAAAACAGTCGCTCCACCTAGCCTGAAGGCGCCTCAACTTAAAAAAAATAGCCGATTTTAAGTCTCTACTCAAGAACTCGTCTACCCTAACGGTCATCGATTGTACGGCTAATTCAGTCGGCATATGCATTGCATTGCTCTTATCACCAATTTATTTGGGATTGGCGCAGCATGGATCTCCTTCCATACTTCTCTATTACTTGCATATTATGGTCATATTTACATTTCAACGTGTTTATTCTGTATGCTACGTCGTCAGCTTCGTCCTCACTCCTACCCAACACGGCAGTATATCCCTACCGTCACAAATGACTGATACGAAAGGTTGCTATTGGCAACTACGCACGCCTCATTTTCTAGCTATTTCATTACCTCTGTCTGTACCAGTGTACGTTTGATGAGGGCCGAGCGACCCAAACATTTACAAACTTTTCAAACAACTGTTACAATCGAATATCGACATTATTTTTTGGCAGATAAGAGTTGGGTGCTACGCATTTCTAAGTGTGCCAACCAAGTTTGAGTGTTTCGAATTTGGATTAAAGTTCGCACATGCAATTTGCAGTTTTATTACAAGTGGTTTAAGGAAATGGAGGTGTTTTATTAAGTTTGTTCGATTTTGAGAGGCATCAGGTAATGTTAATATTAATATGTTTGTTTTTGATGTGACCTCAATTAAACAGGCGTTTAACGTGGAACAGATATTAATGATTGGGGTCCAGTTTGTGAAATATTAATGTGTCTTGTTTATTTATTGATCGATGTATGTCTGTGTAAAAAGTCACCACTTATTACGTTCCGAGTTTCCTCCGTGCCTCGCAAAGCTCCTCAAGCCGTTGGTCCCGGCTGTTATTTGTAGATCTTTGACAGTCGTTACAATAAGTCAGTGTGGCCCGAAAAATTATCAACCAGTATCTTACCAAGGGGATTTGTATTACCCAGTACTATCTAGGTGGTGGAGGTCAAATAGGCAGTGGCTCCATGGTATTCATCATCCAGTAAGACTGAAAGCCGACCCCAACATAGTGTTAGGAAAAGGCTAGACAGATGATTGACACTGGTAGCTCTTGAACGCGATTGAGACGTGCCGATCGCGTTCAGTCTCATTGGTTTAATTCGTCTTTACTAAGTTTAAAATAACACGTCATACCGAGTGCGTGTCGTTCAGCTTCGTACAATAAAGCAGCTCAGTAGGTTTGGTATAAAAATGATACATACATTTATAATATCTCGATCACGAAGTAAACAAACCCAGAGAGACAGTATCTATAACCCACTAACCGAATTATAATAAAAATGCAAGAAATACTGACTCCTATCCTATCCTCCTTTCAGATGACGTATTTTTTCGCAACAAATCGGTGCCTAACGGTGCAAGTTAATCATCTGGAAACTATTCTCTATTCAGGAGCTTTTACGAAAAAAAACGGTCCTAGGGAGTTCCGGGTGAAGGACCAGTTTTACCTGGTCCTTCAGTTTTCATAGTTCTTACCCCTTGTGGTTGAAATTGTGGGGGTTTTAAGGAGGGTGGAAGGTCAAGTCACCCTGGTTTTAAAGCACAACAACGACGTGCTCGCTCAGCCATTATTTCCATGTGATTAGACATGTCAATGCCACGAATGTGAGATAATTTTTAAAAATAGGTAGAGTCAGGTGAAAATATTGTATGCTATTCTGGCTATTATTATTTTTATGGAGAAAGTTGATGCAAAGGATCATAATTTGGGAGATTCTAATAGCTTATTCATTTTATGTGCCATAGATAAAAGCTTCGAAAATGCCTTTTTTATAAAAAAAAAAAACATCTGGGGAGAGTGATTGTGTATTGCAATTCGAGAGTATATTTTGTTCAGGAAAGTATTGCCATTGGATAGAAAACAAAAATAATTGTCTTTGAAAGTTGTAGCATTATCGCACAATAAGTTAACCACCCATTTTTTATGTAGATCCCGCGAAGTGTATCTTAAGCACTCTTGACGGCCTAGACAAATAAGTAATAATCTCTTTCAAAGCGTTCCGTTTTTAAACAGGACACACAAGCTTTTAGGTAGCCAGTCCAATCCATTTTAGAATTTTCTGCCATCGGTGTAGCTGATAAAATATCATTTTGTTTACGCTTCTAAAGATACTGTGCTGAACTTATCTAAACCTTACTCCTTTCAACAAAAAATCTAAAAAAACGACTAGAAGAAAACTGGAAAATATGATGTGAAAAATCTCCGATTGCTCTCAGCATTTCCCATGATATATCATCCTCGGTGCGTGCAGACGACGTTTTAGATTAACATGGCTGGATGTGGCAGGCCAGGACTAATGCCGGCATTTATCATACCCCATGATATCTTTGAAAACAATTTTGTTATGGGAGATTTAGTTCTGTGGTTTGGAGTTTTGGGTTGGGTTTTAAGGAGGTTTGAGTCGGTTAATGTGGCTTAAAAGGGTGAGTTTTGGATTTCGCTGATTCCAGATTCTTTTTGATAATTCAGATGAACGCTTTTACAAGGAAGAGCCAAACACATGAAAAAGAAATTAAAGGTTTTAATCTTTATATTTTTTATGATTTGATTAATCATTTAACTGTCATTTTCTTTTCCCTTGTCACTCCCGAAGTGTATAAAAAACAGCCTGTAAAAGTGGACTTGAAATGCGCCTAGGCTCCTAGGCTAGGTGCTGCAGGGGAATCAGGCCGGCTACATATTGCCAACTTACAATACTCTGAGTTCTTCTCATACAGATCATACTTATTTTTACTAGAAAAGAACTTCGAAATTAACACCACGGGCTTTATACAGGGTGTAAATGTGACGTCACATAAATGCCTACTTCCACAGTCCCACCTCCATCTAACCACAGTGAAACAAATCAGTGCTGATACAAGCATTCAATATCCCCCGCTATGGGACAAGGGGGCAACGCTTATCCCGATCACCCCAATATTTCTATTGCTTGAACGCGTCAAACGGGGACACTTGCACCCAAATTTATTAACGTGAATCAGCGCTTCTGAATTTGACAGATTTATTTTTTTCATCCCTGTATAGATTTTCGTTTAGGGAATAGTGATGACATGTGTGTATCATGCTTTTAGCCTAAGGGATAAGCAATGTGTGCTGAGAAAATGCGGTGTCATGTATTTGGGATTGTCACCTAAATATATGAAATACTCAATCGATAAGGGAAACCGCAGGATGTGAAATTATTCTACCATTTTTGAGACAGCAGTTGATTATGACTTCTCGTTCTTTATAGTCGAAAACTTCCTTGGTTCGAAATAGCATTTGTTTCTTAATATAGAAAAAAGTGATAAGTTTTCCCCTTAAATGTTTGGCCGGAACGAACTATTTGCAGACACTGCTCCGGACACAGGACATAGACAGATAATATAAGGAAGTATTTGTCCTGTGTAGTTGGTCCACGATATTTCTAAACTTATAAACGAGGACGCCAAAACCCGCATTTTCTACTATCAGACTTAGTAATAAAATATCTACAAAAAAACACCATCTTTTTAATTCAACTCGCATCCTATACGTCGTGATGTTATCGACATTTCAGCCTGCGTTCGTCCGATAGGGTAGCGGGTTCGAGCCCGAGTCGTGCTGATAACGCGGTGATGTAGGAGTGCGTGCCCCCGCATATGTTCCCAACATTACCGATAACATATAAACATACAGACTTTTGTTAGACGGAAAGCTACCTTATGAAGAGGAGATAAAGTCGGTGGTAAAGGAAAGGTGTTCCGATCATTGGCTATGCGTCCATTATTTTTTAGGTATGGTTTAGAAAGAATGTTGACATGCAAAGGTGATGAAAATTAAGTTGTTGTTTTAGTGAAAGATTGGTATTATAGGCAAAGCCGGGTAAAATTAACTGGAAGAATAGGCGATTTCAAGCGTCTATACAGGTTGTAACGGAAAGGGTGTATACATCCTTAAGGGTGTGCTATAGACCACCAAACTTAACAGGTTTCGCAACATAAAAAAAAAATTGCAGCAAAAAAAAATATCAGCTGCCTATACTTTTGGGTCGAATAGGTATTGTAATTTTCTATGGGGCAGCAGATATTTTTTTCTCTGAAAAACATGTTTTATGATGAGAAACATGTTCAGTTTGATGGTCTCTAGCTCACCCTTAAGGATGTATATACCCTTTCCGTTACACCCTGTATAACAGTTTAGATGCCAGGTAGCACATAGTTTTATTATTAGAACCTAAATTTCTTGTTACAAAAATGAGGTTTGAGGGTTTTTTATCCAATGTTTACAATATTTTTGGATTTTGTATTTTGAAAGGTGTTTTAGTACCTGCCTGCTAATGTATGTACAAAACACACAGAGCACGCAGGAAGCTTCTCTTCCTGCGTGCTAAAACGATGTAGAATGTTTTCAATGGCATGGCGATAAGAACCAATAGTAATGTTTTTGAATTACTGATTTAATATTTTACTATGGAAGCTCTTAAAAGTGCCTGCAATGGTCTAAATGAAATAAATGCTTTGAGTTTCTTTGAGTTTAAAAACATATATCAAAATATATGCCACTGCTTAGAATTAACTTTGAAAAAAGGTATAAGTAACACCTAAAATAACTTAAGCCAAATTCACAAATCCCTCATTAAAAAGCTACACAACAACCGTTTTAAAAATTCATCCCATAAATCATTTCTGCGTCACGAACTTAGTTGACTATACAACTATTTTTAATAGTCAGTCGGGCCGTGGGGGTCTTAATAGTCAATAAAGTGATAATTACTGGGGTCTGTCCATGATCCATCATCATTATGAGAGGCAAGTTACTACGCAGTGTTATGAACTGTTTTTTATTAAGAATCATCAGTTTAATTGGGTAGTGAGATGGATAGAAATTGCCCTTTCTTTTCGTGATTATTTTGTATTTTTGTCCAAAATTTAGAGTCGAAAATTATAAGTAATCCAAAATTTTACAAACAACTACATTGTTTGTAAAATTTCAGACTCTTTGCTTCATGAAAACTGAGTTTTATTACGCGACATGTCATGAGTCTGACAGAGATGAGTTATAACCTAAATTATTTAAATAAAAACAAGCAATATGTAAACAAGAAAATCAGGTAGGTATATGTATCAATATTGACACAGATCTCAGGCCGATTGAGTGACAGTTTAGTTTTAAACCGTGAAAGCTTAAGCTTAGTTCAGTTAAAGCTAAAATAGTACCCTTACTTGGGAAGAGACTGGACTCCACGACACAGGGTATCCCAGTGTGGAGTATGGGAATATGTAAAATCTAGCGTTTAAGGATCATTGTCTTTTGTTACTAGCTTTTAATTTTGTACTTGTTATGAGAACTGAATAAAATTTATTTATTTATTTATAAAGCTATGAAATTTAGAAGATAAAAAAATGCAAAAGCTAGGTTATTCAAGCAAAATATCTGTTGGTGTTGCTCTAGCTTGGCAAAACTATGTATACGAAGAATTACGCGAAAATTACATAGCCTGAAACACCAAAACTATTTCCGCACCACATTCCTCACTAAACTAATGACTAAATCATAGACGAGTTAACCGTTCACTGCGCGCCAATCTTATTAAACCCTTTGTTGGTCGAAGGGCCCCTAAGACCCAGCTGCCGAAGAAACTACCCTCACTGATATATGGCGGAATTAATACCCACTTACACGTAAGTCTAAGGAATCTATTGTTGTGGAAATTTGGAGTTTATAACCAAGTGACAATATGGATACGAGAGGATTTTGTTGTTAATGGGAATACAATGGGATGGTATTCGAACCGTCGCATAGCCAAATTATAACATCGTGCTCAGTCGAAATAAGTTATAAATTAATTACAGGTTTATTACACCGAAACTTACCGAAAGAAGTGGCAAATTTTACGTAAGAACCATTTCCTAGGGCCCAAACCGACATTAAGGCCGTAAAACAAAAATAAAAGACACATAAAAAACGCGTTTAAGGCTAATTCGACCAAAACAAATTATTGTTACACACGATTTCTTGGTCTAACAGTTTTTGTTGCAATAAAAAATAAAACTTGTTAGTACTCACGTGAGGTCTAAGCGCCATAAGTAATAATTTATGGTTGTACATACCTGAAATAAAAAGAAAAACAATTTGTAGTTGGTCCGGTATCAGGCAAAAATCTAGCCTAAATAAAATAAAAGTAAGCCTTATAAAGGTAAATGGCTTAGATATAAATTATGGGGACCTTGACCGTAAGCTAGCTACAAAGCTGATGAAAATAAAGGGTGTAAAACACCTCTTAACGAAGCCGAAAGGCACTGGTTCTCCCTGTCCTTGCGATCATTTTTTTGTTCTACACCATACCTGGGAACCTTCTAGTTACGGAGATATTAGAGGTCAAAGTTCCAACTTTTTGACAACTATTTTTTTAAATACAAGTTTTTATATTAAAATTTTTACTTTAAGCACCTCCACAATCCCCGTACTATTCAATCCGTCCATCAGCACAATGTTTTGAGTGCGTTACATTGAGTTCTACCACAAAACATGATTTTACACCCCCCAAAAAAAAGTCGTTTCCCAGCAATAACTTTTGCGTAAAGTTACTAAGTTTAATGTACAGAATGCTTGGTTGACGGCTTCGTGATGAGGTGATTTACACGGTGTATATTTGTATAAGTGTTACTAGTACTTTCCAGAGATTTCTCAATTATTTCATTTGTGTTTATTAAGGTTATACAAGGTGTCGGGAGGTTCTGTGTCAGGGGGCTTAGAATTATGGAGTGAATATGAGTTACTTAACCGTTTTAGCGTAGGTGTCCCTTCCACCCAGTATAAAAAATGTCACAATGGTTGCTGTGCGGTTGAAAAACAGATAGAAAATTAGTTGAAGAATGTACAAAAAACTTTTGTGCACTACTTTTGTGCAGTACTCATCATCTGCCTAGCCTTTCCCAAACTATGTATCTTGGGGTCGGGTTCCAGTCTAACCGGATGCAGCTGAGTACCAGTATTTTACATGAAGCGACTGCCTATTTGACCTCCACAACCCAGTAACTGGGTAATACGATATCCCTTGGTAAGACTGGATGTTAGACTTTTGGCTTCTGACTACTTGTAACGACTGTCAAAGATCAACAAATGACAGCCGGGACCAACGGCTTAACGTGCTTTCTGAGGCACGAAGGAAACTCGGTATGTAATTTTGGTCACCCATCCACGGACTAACCTCGGCAAGCACGGCTTAACCTTAAAGATCGACCCGGGTGGCTGTTATTATTTAGCCTCGAGCATTTCCACTTGTTGTGTGGTTTAAAATAGATAGAAAATTTGTTGAAAAGTGTACAAAAAACTTTTGTACAGTAAGTACTTTTATTTAGTACTATATACTCTTGAATATTTATGAGTTTTACTAACCCATCTGATATTGAGATTACAATAAATTGCAAGTTACGGTTTGTACTGATTTGTCTAAAACTCCGTGAAACCAACACTTACCACCTATCCTTACAGTTAGTCAAAATTCCCTATCTCCTTACTTAAACTACAAAATTAACATATACCCCGTCAATATTACCTACAAGCATATCTCATATACGTTCCATAATCCGTTTGAAGCAGGCTTAATTCCTCAGCCAATAATATTTCGAGAAATTAATACCTACCAACCATGATTGTTACTCAAACCAAAGTGCGCTGGGTCTTAAGTACCCCGGTGGCTAGTTAAGGGGTTAAGGCTTTGCGAAATAGAGCGTTTTGTTTATTCGTATGTGTATATGTTAATGTATTGGGAGGTATATGTTTATTTGGTATGTTGATATTGTGTATTTCTGGCGGAGGTTGAAGGTAAAATTTAATTTTGTTCGAGTCATTAATCATACGTAGCAAATTATGTTTAGAGGAGCAAAATAAATTGCAATTCTATTTCAAAATCAAAATGTTTTATTTCTCATAGGCCTACATGGGCACTTAAAACGTCGACAAAAGGTACACGGTTCGGGTTGGTCGTTTCCTATGGAGAATAACCGGCAAGAAACTCCATTGTATTCAAGGATCATTGGATTGGCAAAGATCTGTGCCGCTGGGCAAGCACTAATAACAACTGCCTAGCCTTATCCCAAACTATCATAAGGTCGGCTTCCAGTCTAACCGGATGCAGCTGAGTACCGGTATTTTACATTAAGCGACTGCGTACCTGACCTCCACAACCCAGTAACTGGGTAAGACTGGATGGCGGACTTTTGGCTTCTAAATACTCGTAAAGAATGTCAAAAATCTCCAAATGACAGCCGGGACCAACGGCTTAACGTGCTTTCCGAGGCACGGAGGAAACTCGGTATGTAATTATGGTCACCAATCCACGGACCAACCTCGGCAAGTACGGTTTAACCTTTAAGGTTCGGAGGACCGATCCGTGCGGCTGTTGTTATTTAGCCACGATCTCTTAAAACACTTATAACAATCGAAGATAACAAAAATCACCGGCTGCTGTATAATCGGTCATAATGTTTAGACAACCATATGTATGACAGCTGGTATCCAAATCAAATATCTCACGTCAATTTTTCTACAAGAAATCTGATCCACGTGAAAATCAAAATTTAATAACATTACATCCAAGATATTGATCGGTAAACATCACATTGTCGGAAATACGCAAATCTGTGTAATACACGTAAGAAAAGTTGTTTACAACCTTATCTACCCACCAACTTCTATATGTAGGAAACATCATAATTATAGATTACCTATGAAAAATCACTGTATGCTATCTAAAGATATCAATCTTTTCCTGTAGGAATCTTGGATAGAAATGAGTTACATTCAAATATTCTGAAGTATATAACGAGGTATGTGAGAGTGTGATACATACTTCAAAGTCAAGGTACCTACCCTTGACCGTTAGTAGGTAAATCTTTAACATTGATTAAAATGACATAAGACATCTTTAGCGTTGATTGAAGCAGAATGCAACCATGGGTTTGACAAAGCAGCTAGAGGAAGAAAAATAAACACAAGAATTCAAACAAACTTTAGAGGTAACGTTCATGATAACATGAAAAGCTCCAAAAGCTCAGATAAGAGTGTGAATTTGGCCTCTAAATCATATGAGTTAACTTTAACAAGATTGTGACGCCATTGACGCTATTGAAGAAACAATGGATATAAATAAAGTGGCGTTTTTTTTTGTAAGGGCACTGGTTCGAACTCCTCAAATACGAAAAACTCAAAACACTTTGCGGACTTACTCAAAAACTCTCTGTTATCCTACTAATATTATAATCCTACTAATATTATAAATCCTACTAATATTATAAATGTGAAAGTTTGTGAGAATGGATGTGTGGATGTATGGATGTGTGGATGTTTGTTACTCTTTCACGCATAAACGGCTGGACCGATTTGGTTGAAATTTTGTATGTAGATAGGTTATACCCTGGATTAACATATAGGCTACTTTTTATCCCGGTCAACAGGGGTGAAAGCGTTTAAGTAACGATAATTCTTGAAAATGACGGAAAAAAATAAGTTGTCTGGGAGCTTTCAACGAAAACGCTGCCTAAACCCTTTAAGATATAACAAAATAATGTATAGTGTAATTGTGTATCTTATATAGATCTACAAAAAAGTCCGCGATACCATATGTCCAGCTCTTAAGGATAACATACTATATCCATTTAAATACTTAAAAAAATAGGCAATTATAAAGTGCTAACTTGGAAAGCTATTTATACAAATACGTTATTAATCCTTATAATTTTAAATAGATTAGTTGGCTTGAGCATTTCATGAAGATTATTTTTTCCCTTTACACCATGCAAATTAAATTAATTAAATACTTTAGGAGATATAGCAAAATCAAATAACGCGCAAAAAAATAATTTCATGTCGCTGACTGACTAGAATGGCACGCGCGGGCGGGGTGGGTGGGGATCAAGTCGCTCATCGCTGAGTGCGCGACCCAAACTCGGGCAGACGCGTGAGGGCAGACGTCGTTGATGGTTGTGTCCGTTACCAATCATCAGTGTACAACTCCGTCGACACAGTTATGTCATCCGATGACAGTACGAGCTACCACAACACTTTGGAGTTATCTGGGGTGCCATCGCATAAGTTAGAATTAAAAGTAGGTGTACCCGTTTTGTTAATGCGTAACTTGGATGCGCCAAGATTATGCAACGGTACTCGGTTGCGAGTGACTGAATTAGGAAGGCATATTGTGAAGGCAACCTTCTTAACTGGAGAAGCCAAAGGAATCAATGTTCTTATACCGCGTATCCCAATAATACCCAACAATTTACCATTTAATTTTAAACGCCTGCAGTTCCCTTTAAAAGTTGCGTTTTCAATGACCATCAACAAATCGCAGGGTCAAACCTTAAAGGTAGCAGGCTTACATTTAGGCTCACCATGTTTTTCCCACGGCCAGCTCTATGTGGCTTGCTCCCGCGTTTCTAAATCGCAAAATCTACATGTCTTTGCTGAACGAAATAAATCTTTTAATGTAGTTTATAGGAGTATATTGCAGTAGCTATAACTTTTGTATTACCATCACCATCAATCATTATATCCGTACCTATCTATCCTTCTCAAAAATTTTCAAATTCTTCAAATTCAAATTCTTTAGGGTACCGTTCTTACATTGGAGACACAACCTTAAAAAAACCGGCCAAGTGCGAGTACTCACACACACACAGGGTTCCGTACCACCAAACAATAAAATAAAAAATATTTTTAATATTATTAAATTATTTTTATACGTAACAGCAAAATTAAGTTTGTTTTTCATAGTATGTTAATGAAAAACAAAGTTACTGCTGCAGTTTGATGAAAAAGTCCCATATCTCAAAAACTAAACATCATATCTTATTCAAACCAATTTTCGTTGAAAGTTTTCTAAATATTTTCAGAATTTTCCTCCTCTTACTTTAGAAATTAGAGGGGGGGGACACACATTTTACCATTTTGGAAGTGTGTTACGCGCAAACTATTCAGTTTAGAAAAAAATGATATTAGAAACCTCAATATCATTTTTGAAGACCTATCCATAGATACCCCACACGTATTGATTTGATAAAAAAAAAATGTTCGAGTTTCAGTTCTAAGTATGCGGACCCCCAAAATTTATTGTTTTTTTTTTCTATTTTTGTGTAATGCGGTTCACAGAATACATCTACTTACCAAGTTTCAACAGTATAGTTCTTATAGTTTCGGAATAAAGTGGCTGTGACATACGGACGGACAGACAGACAGACATGACGAATCTATAAGGGTTCCGTTTTTTGCCATTCGGCTACGGAACCCTAAAAAGACGTAAGCTTATTTATTCTTCGATTTTGTTATTTTTGCAATAGGCTGCTTTTTATCAACACACCACGCGGGCGAAGCCGCGGGCGGAAGCTAGTCATAAAATAACATTCTAAAACCGAGTGTTTTCAAACCATAAAATCCTGCGGTGTCTTTATTCGAACATTTTTTATGGTGTCACCTACCCTTATGTTATCCGGACAAATCGAACTGCATGCCCGGATTTACGATCACCCATTAAATTTGATACCTCGCACTTTTGGCAGCGTTTTAGTGTTAATCATAAATGAGGGAATTTAATTAAGAGGGCTCTTGAGTTTCAGTATGTAAGTCTGTGCATTATTACATTGGGACTATAGGTATATACTCGAATATTCAGGATCATACATACATATTATATAATAATGTATTTTACGCCTTAGAGGAGTATGTAAGTACCTTCCAAACTAAATGTTGATCATGAACATCTCCTACAATGCAGACAGTTGGAAAAATGTATTTAGGATTTAGATGAACTTAAATCTCTGCTCTGGCAAAGGCTTTAGACATTAGAGCCATTGCCAAGCAATTGTATCAGCAGATCGATACATAAGGTTGTGTCAGAAAACATTTAAATTACGATGTATGAAAAAAAAATACAGCAGAAAAAATAACCTTGACCATTGTAATGGATATAGCTGACATGCCGATAAAGATTATCATCTTGACTTCAGATAAACAACTAAATCTCGAGTGTATAACTCAGTACTTCTAGTGCCCAGTCATTTCAACACGGCGGTAAACACAACACGTTTAAAATGACGGTTCAAATCGAAGGTGAACCAAAAACAATAGTGTTTCGAGGAAAAACTAAAAACTGCCTCCAAAAAACGTGCAGCATGGACTTCGCGAAGAAAAGACTGCCCATTATCGGATGGCTCCCGAAGTATAAATCTGAATACTTAATTCAGGATATTATAGCGGGTATCACAGTGGGACTTACGGCCATACCCCAAGGTATTGCATACGCAGTCATCGCTGGATTACCACCCGAGTATGGACTATACGCGTCCCTGACCTCTGGAATCATTTACGTGATCTTTGGAAGCTGCTACAATGTTACCGTTGGACCCACAGCTATTCTCGCCGCCATGACAGCTAAGTACGTTGCAGATTATTCTGCCGACTTTGCCATCCTCACTGCCTTCTTATCAGGAGTGTTCATCTTTCTCATGGGTATCCTTAATCTTGGCTTTCTAGTCGAATTCATATCAATGCCAGTGATAAGTGGATTTATAGCTGCTGCTGCTCTACAAATTGCCGCTGCACAGCTGAAATCATTCTTTGGATTAAAAGGATCCTCTGGAAACAACTTTTTGGAGTCTTTCCAGAACTTTTTCACGAATATAACCACAGCAAGACTTTGGGAAGTAGTGCTTAGTTCTGGGACTATAATAATGTTGATATTGCTGAAGAAGATGGGAGAGGGTTGCAAAAGAACTGATGGATTTTTAAAACAAGCGAGATGGTTCATTTCTTTATCAAGAAATGCTGTTGTCGTGGTAATAGGAATGATTATTGCTTACGGCTTTAAAGCAACCTTTGGCACAGAACCTTTATTAATAATTGGTGACATTGGCAGCGGACTACCAAAGTTTGGTTTGCCGCCATTCAGCACAGTGGTTGGCAATCAAACATATAATTTCGTAGACATGTTCAAAGTACTGGGAATGCAATCAATTGTGATACCGTTTGTGGCAATTTTAGAAACAGTAGCTATTGCTAAAGCTTTTGCTGACGGTGGCAGAATAGATGCTACTCAAGAAATGATCGCAGTCGGGCTCTGTAACATTGTAGGGTCATTTGGACAAAGCATGCCCATAACTGGTTCCTTCGCAAGAACAGCCCTGAATCACGTTTCTGGAGTCAAGACACCTGCCGGTGGAATCACCAAAGTGTTACTGCTCTTTGTTGCACTAACTTTTTTGACTTCAACGTTCTATTATATACCGAAGGCATCTTTAGCTGGTGTTATTATAACTGCTCTTTTTTCGATGATCGATTACAGCCTCTTTGCAAGTTTGTGGAGAAATAGTATAATAGAGTTGCTGTTGTGTATAGTGACTATAGTGGTTTGTCTACTAGCTGGGCTAGAATATGGAATCATAACTGGGATTGTTCTCGAAGCCTTATTGTTGTTGTACAACGTAGCAAGACCTACTATCGAAGTCAATAAACTAAAAACTGCGAAAGGAGATCTCATGGTGGTAACGTTGTGTGAAAATGTTTCATATTGTGCTGCCGAACACGTTCGTCAAAGAGTGTTGCGAGCTACCACTCATGGTACTGCAGTAATACCTGTAGTCATTGATGGTGCAAATTTAAAGAAACTGGATTTTACTGCTGCATTCAATTTGATGGCTATCATAAAAGATTTAGATAAGACCCATCAAATCGTCCTGCTGAATTTTAATGTGGGATCGAAGCAGCTGTGTTTAGATATTCATTCCAGGTTTGAAACCAAGTTTGTTTATGCTGCAAGACCTGAAGAATTGACTGATATTTTTCCTAAAGATGTTTGAGAAAAGTGAGAATGCTTTGCGACGGCTAAAGTTTCAAAAACAGTGACACAAGAAATACAGAGATCGATTTTTAGATTTGGTTAACATGATAATGTTGGGAAAATGATTTTTGAACTGTTAGGGACTGTATTATCGTATGTGTTATCAAAATTGAATAATTTTCAAGGTAATTTAAATAAAGGAAATTGTGAAAACGTGGGATTATTAAAGTGTTGGGATGTGTAATCAGTTTTCACAATTGTTTTTTTTTAAGAATCTTTGGAAATTTCAGCGTGTGTAAGTTTATCTTCAAGTGATGAAAACGATGATGGGTTCAAATTAACTTAAGTCACTTAGGGTTTAAATGAACTTAAATAAAATCTAAAGAGCATTTGCCAAGCAATTGTATCAGCAGATCGAAACATAAGGTTGTGTCAGAAAATATTTAAATTTTTATGTCTAAAAAAAAATACAACCGTATCTCTTAGAAGGAATAACCTTTATCATTGTAATGGATACAACGCAAAGATGGATATGTGCACATATCAATAATTTCTAAGCTACGAAAGTTTATTCGCTAAAACCTACCATACCTACCTAATAGTCAAAGATATAAAGTCAAGTGAAAGTTAGTACTCGGTATATTTTACGGAAGGACAGTAGACGATACTCATGTAATCTTAAGTGCCTAAACTATTGCTGGCATGGCCGATAAAGATTATCATCTTGACTTCAGATAAACAACTAAATCTCGAGTGTATAACTCAGTACTTCTAGTGCTCAGTCATTTCAACACGCCAGTAAACACAACACGTTCAAAATGACGGGCCAAATCGAAGGTGAACTAAAAAAAAGAGTGTTACGAAGAAAAACTAAAAAGTGTCTCCAAAAAACGTGCAGCATGGATGTCGCGAAGAAAAGACTGCCCATTATTGGATGGCTCCCGAAGTATAAATCAGAATACTTAATTCAGGATATTATAGCGGGTATCACAGTGGGACTTACGGCCATACCCCAAGGTATTGCATACGCAGTCATCGCTGGATTATCACCCGAGTATGGACTATACGCGTCCCTGACCTCTGGAATCATTTACGTGATCTTTGGAAGCTGCTACAATGTTACCGTTGGACCCACAGCTATTCTCGCCGCCATGACAGCTAAGTACGTTGCCGATTACTCCGCCGACTTTGCCATCCTCACTGCCTTCTTATCAGGAGTGTTCATCTTTCTCATGGGTATCCTTCATCTTGGCTTTCTAGTCGAATTTATATCAATGCCAGTGATAAGTGGATTCACGACTGCTGCTGCTCTACAAATTGCCGCTGCACAGCTAAAATCATTCTTCGGACTGAAAGGATCTTCAGGAAACTACTTTTTGGAGTCGTTCCAGAACTTTTTCACGAATATAACCACAGCAAGACTTTGGGAAGTAATGCTTAGTTCTGGGACTATAATAATGTTGATATTGCTGAAGAAGATGGGAGAGGGTTGCAAAAGAACTGATGGATTTTTAAAACAAGCGAGATGGTTCATTTCTTTATCAAGAAATGCTGTTGTCGTGGTAATAGGAATGATTATTGCTTACGGCTTTAAAGCAACCTTTGGCACAGAACCTTTATTAATAATTGGTGACATTGGCAGCGGACTGCCAAAGTTTGGTTTGCCGCCATTCAGCACAGTGGTTGGCAATCAAACATATAATTTCGTAGACATGTTCAAAGTACTGGGCATGCAATCAATTGTGATACCGTTTGTGGCAATTTTAGAAACAGTAGCTATTGCTAAAGCTTTTGCTGACGGTGGCAGAATAGATGCTACTCAAGAAATGATCGCAGTCGGGCTCTGTAACATTGTAGGGTCATTTGGACAAAGCATGCCCATAACTGGTTCCTTCGCAAGAACAGCCCTGAATCACGTTTCTGGAGTCAAGACACCTGCCGGTGGAATCACCAAAGTGTTACTGCTCTTTGTTGCACTAACTTTTTTGACTTCAACGTTCTATTATATACCGAAGGCATCTTTAGCTGGTGTTATTATAACTGCTCTTTTTTCGATGATCGATTACAGCCTCTTTGCAAGTTTGTGGAGAAATAGTATAATAGAGTTGCTGTTGTGTATAGTGACTATAGTGGTTTGTCTACTAGCTGGGCTAGAATATGGAATCATAACTGGGATTGTTCTCGAAGCCTTATTGTTGTTGTACAACGTAGCAAGACCTACTATCGAAGTCAATAAACTAAAAACTGCGAAAGGAGATCTCATGGTGGTAACGTTGTGTGAAAATGTTTCATATTGTGCTGCCGAACACGTTCGTCAAAGAGTGTTGCGAGCTACCACTCATGGTACTGCAGTAATACCTGTAGTCATTGATGGTGCAAATTTAAAGGAACTGGATTTTACTGCTGCATTCAATTTGATGGCTATCATAAAAGATTTAGATAAGACCCATCAAATCGTCCTGCTGAATTTTAATGTGGAATCGAAGCAGCTGTGTTTAGATATTCATTCCAGGTTTGAAACCAAGTTTGTTTATGCTGCAAGACCTGAAGAATTGACTGATATTTTTCCTAAAGATGTTTGAGAAAAGTGAGAATGCTTTGCGACGGGTAAAGTTTCAAAAACAGTGACACAAGAAATACAGAGATCGATTTTTAGATTTGGTTAACATGATAATGTCGGGAAAATGATTTTTGAACTGTTAGGGACTGTATTATCGTATGTGTTATCAAAATTGAATAATTTTCAAGGTAATTTAAATAAAGGAAATTGTGAAAACGTGGGATTATTAAAGTGTTGGGATGTGTAATCAGTTTTCACAATTGTTTTTTTTTAAGAATCTTTGGAAATTTCAGCGTGTGTAAGTTTATCTTCAAGTGATGACAACGATGATGGGTTCAAATTAACTTAAGTTACTTAGGGTATAAATGAACTTAAATAAAATCTAAAGAGCATTTGCCAAGCAATTGTATCAGCAGATCGAAACATAAGGTTGTGTCAGAAAATATTTAAATTTTTATGTCTGAAAAAAAAATACAACCGTATCTCTTAGAAGGAATAACCCTTATCATTGTAATGGATACAACGCAAAGATAAAGATATGTGCACATATCAATAATTTCTAAGCTACGAAAGTTTATTCGCTAAAACCTACCATACCTACCTAATAGTCAAAGATATAAAGTCATGTGAAAGTTAGTACTCGGTACGTTTTACGGAAGGACAGTAGACGATACCCATGTAATCTTAAGTGCCTAAACTATTGCTGGCATGGCCGATAAAGATTATCATCTTGACTTCAGATAAACAACTAAATCTCGAGTGTATAACTCAGTACTTCTAGTGCTCAGTCATTTCAACACGCCAGTAAACACAACACGTTCAAAATGACGGGCCAAATCGAAGGTGAACTAAAAAAAAGAGTGTTTCGAAGAAAAACTAAAAAGTGTCTCCGAAAAACGTGCAGCATGGATGTCGCGAAGAAAAGACTGCCCATTATTGGATGGCTCCCGAAGTATAAATCAGAATACTTAATTCAGGATATTATAGCGGGTATCACAGTGGGACTTACGGCCATACCCCAAGGTATTGCATACGCAGTCATCGCTGGATTATCACCCGAGTATGGACTATACGCGTCCCTGACCTCTGGAATCATTTACGTGATCTTTGGAAGCTGCTACAATGTTACCGTTGGACCCACAGCTATTCTCGCCGCCATGACAGCTAAGTACGTTGCCGATTACTCCGCCGACTTTGCCATCCTCACTGCCTTCTTATCAGGAGTGTTCATCTTTCTCATGGGTATCCTTCATCTTGGCTTTCTAGTCGAATTTATATCAATGCCAGTGATAAGTGGATTCACGACTGCTGCTGCTCTACAAATTGCCGCTGCACAGCTAAAATCATTCTTCGGACTGAAAGGATCTTCAGGAAACTACTTTTTGGAGTCGTTCCAGAACTTTTTCACGAATATAACCACAGCAAGACTTTGGGAAGTAATGCTTAGTTCTGGGACTATAATAATGTTGATATTGCTGAAGAAGATGGGAGAGGGTTGCAAAAGAACTGATGGATTTTTAAAACAAGCGAGATGGTTCATTTCTTTATCAAGAAATGCTGTTGTCGTGGTAATAGGAATGATTATTGCTTACGGCTTTAAAGCAACCTTTGGCACAGAACCTTTATTAATAATTGGTGACATTGGCAGCGGACTGCCAAAGTTTGGTTTGCCACCATTCAGCACAGTGGTTGGCAATCAAACATATAATTTCGTAGACATGTTCAATGTACTGGGAATGCAATCAATTGTGATACCGTTTGTTGCAATTTTAGAAACAGTAGCTATTGCTAAAGCTTTCGCTGACGGTGGCAGGATAGATGCTACTCAAGAAATGATCGCAGTCGGGCTCTGTAACATTGTAGGGTCATTTGGACAGAGCATGCCCATAACTGGTTCCTTCACAAGAACAGCCTTGAACCACGTTTCTGGCGTCAAGACACCTGCCGGTGGAATCACCAAAGTGTTACTGCTCTTTGTTGCACTAACTTTTTTGACTTCAACGTTCTACTATATACCGAAGGCATCTTTAGCTGGTCTTATTATAACTGCTATGTTTTCAATGATCGATTACAGCCTCTTTGCAAGTTTATGGAGAAATAGTATAAAAGAGCTGCTGTTGTGTATAGTGACTATGGTGGTTTGCCTACTAGCTGGGCTAGAATATGGAATCATAACTGGGATTGTTCTTGAAGCCTTATTGTTGTTGTACAACGTAGCAAGACCTACTATCGAAGTCAATAAACTAAAAACTGAGAAAGGAGATCTCATTGTGGTTACGTTGTGTGAAAATGTTTCATATTGTGCTGCCGAACACGTTCGTCAAAGAGTAATGCGAGCTACCTCTCATGGTACTGCAGAAATAGCAGTAGTCATTGATGGTACAAATTTAAAGAAACTGGATTTTACTGCCGCATTCAATTTGATGGCTATCATAAAAGATTTAGATAAGAACCATCAAATCGTCCTGCTGAATTTTAATGTGGAATTGAAGAAGCTGTGTTTGGATATTGATTCCAGTTTTGAAACCAAGTTTGTTTATGCTGCAAGACCTGAAGAATTGACTGATATTTTTCCTAAAGATGTTTGAGGAAAGTGGGAATGCTTTGCGACAGGTAAAGTTTCAAAAACAGTGACACAAGTAATAGAGAGATCGATTTTTAGATTTGGTTAAAATGAAAATGTGTGGAAAATGATTCTTGAACTGTAATGAGACTGTATTATCGTATGTGTTACCAATATTGAATAATTTCCAATGTAATTTAAATAAAGTAAATGCTGAAAACGTGGGATTACCGGATAAGATAAGATAAAGTGTTGAGATGTGTTACCGACACACAATTGTTTTTTTTTTATGAAACTTTTGAAGTGTCAGCGTGTGTACGTTTGTCTTCAAGTAGTTGAGTATTTTAAACTGTGATTATGGCGATAAAAATGTCGGAATTATCTAAGTAAAAGTAGGTGTGGTGTGTAAAATATAACTTTATAATTTTGAAATTAAGGTTGTGGTGAATTTCAAATTATTCCTAGTTTTATAATGTTTGGCGGGTGTTATGCGTGTTTATGGTATAAATCTATTTTTACATGCATACATGTTGTTATAATTTGTTTTTTTTTTTGCATCCATTTGGTTAAAGAAAAAGGGTAAAGAAGAATTTGTTATAATGGCACTTTCTCTACACAATTGTCCAATTTAACTTAACTAACTTTTAATCTTCTTTTTGGTTTTATTTTATTAGATGTCGTCATGAAATCTTCGACACTATTGTTTATCAAAACACACATCACTAGAAAGCGTATCAGCTTAAAGGAATGTATTTTTAGATAACTCACTTCTGCAAGTAATACTATATTAACTGTTGTCTGATACCACTCAGACAGTTTGACAGGTCGTAAAAAAAAGATCAAAGGTTTTAGTCACGTTCGGTTATAGACTTTCTTTTGTTTATTTAGTATAGAATCTACTCGTTTATCATGTATTGCAATAGGGGTGAAGACTGGGTAAAGAAAACGACATTCTATTTTGTCCGTCAGACAGGTAATACAAAAATATTAGACACGTTTTTTTGTTTTATCAAAATATCAAAAAATTACTTAATTAAAACTCATTAAAGTTGGAGAGTGGGGGCTCACTACGTCACAAGTAGGTATAAAAATTACCTACATGTGACGTCATGCGCTATTTCAACTCAATATATCTCATATGACCACGTGAAAAAAGGAAAAATACGTGTTCAATACTTTTCAATAATCTACTCGACGGACAAAGAAACAAAATGTGATCGTCCCCTATTGTACGTGGACCTCTAGGCACATTAGATCTAAGGCATCTTGTTCATACGTGTACGTGTTCCGGTGTTCCACGCGCGCCTCAAGGAGATGTCAGCAAACCGGAAGGGGTCCGAAAGGGCCGATGCCTGCCAGGGCTGCGGGTTGTTCGAAAGAGATACCGCGGCCCTGGAACACAAAGGGCGAAGAAGGAACATGGGTGGGTTTTAGTCAGTAGAAGTCTGACACTCCCTCCCGCTCCGCCCAGAGCGGGAGAAGTCATTTGATAATTTCCCATCCGCAAAAAAAAAAAAAAGGCATCTTGTTCATTTAGTACAAACGATGGGACACTTGATATCTTGTCCTGCCTGTCCTGTTGCTTGCTCATTACAGGAGCTGATGGACGCTACTGAAAGTGCCAAACTCGTCGCTAAATTTTGGGCTTACTCAATTTAAATTGATATCGACACGCTAAGAAGAAGACTGAAGAAGTATAAATTCCTCAGACAATGACACATTTATGTTTACTAACAGTGTACACTTATCAATGTCATACAAATTCTAGCAAAAAATAGTACGTGGAGTCCCTCCGCGCGGAAGAAGTGAAACTTCATAATACTAGGTACACGCATTCGTTCGAGTGCCACGCATTCACTCTCGTTATTTTATTGAGCTTCTAAATAATATTTTTTTTTGTGTTCTTGTTGTATTATTTTTATTACATAAGTTTATCGAGGTTTTTCTACTCATGGAAATTGAGCGAGTCGAATGCATGACTGTTTGCACGCCATCTTGCGTACCTAGTAGAACTACGTAGTCACAAATCTTGTAATACTGCCATCTCTTAGTGAGTTTTAGAAAATATTCCCCCGCCATGGTAGCATTAAACGTTAAACTTGTTGGAAGTCGCATAAGAAGTTTCACTTCAAAAACATGCAGTACACTTCAACCAACTTATGCTGTGCAGGCGAGAAAACACAGAACTAAAATAAATGTAACAAGTTTTCAATATTGATGCATTTTGTCATGACAAAGTCAAAGTCAAAGCATTTATTTCAATTTGACCATTACAGGCACTTTTGAAAGTCAAAAAACAAAATAAAACGCGAAGCTACAGTCCCAGTCACAAGGCATAATAACTTATGAAAGTACAGTAGTTGCCCATTCCGTAGCGTAGATCTCTATGGAGAAGAACGGGCAAGAAACTCCATGGACACTCTTTTAAATCAAAATGTGTTACAAAATCTTGGTTACATCATTTATGTTAAGAATTACAAATATGTGAGAACAATGTAGAAATACGGGCAAGTTAAGAGCGTCCAGAGTAAAAGATTAAATCAGTAATTAAAGTAATTAAAATAAACCGTGGCAGCTAAGAGATGACCAGTCACAACTGACAGCGCCCGTTCACGAACATGACGCATGTATCAGCCATCATTCAACTCAACCATTTTGAAGGGAACTAAACGACCCGACACACCCGCCACCATCAGCGTGACATTTAAGTGAGCATGACATTCACTCAACCACCAGGGTAATTTCGCGTCAATGAAAGATTTATGTACTCATTAAATGGTGGCTTTACAGTACATAGTACTCACACATGTGCTATGCAATTATATAATACTAAGAGATTGAATCTATACAATGCAAATATATTTTTACAATCTTCTGCAGCTTTCACAATAACTTCACTTTGTAATTCAGATAATTCCGATTGCCCCTATGGTTGTGGAGCGTGGAGCAGGACCAGCATTGAGCCAAGCATTTTTATCATCAATATAATCCCCCAACTTATAATATGCTTGCCTACATAGTATACGTTTTATGCAAAATTTAAATTTCGTTTCATTCAGTTGCAGAATGGGGACAAGCAGCGCCACCTTAACTGCATACTTAAAGTGGTCATACTGTTCTATAGTTTCTTGTTTCGTGGCTTTTTCGTGACCTTGGGTCGAAATTGACGACATGCATTACATTAAGTTCGTTTGAGTTTGCGAACTAACTGAAAATAAATGCTCTACTCATTTTAAATCTTTAAATTTTAATAAATAAGCATACCCGAAGGTAATTAAATTTTCCCATACATTAACGGACAGAAAGGCGATACTCCCTTAAAATTCAATGTAATAAGTGTGCGCTTTTGAGAAAACGTTGCTCGGTCGTTTTAAATTTTTTATTTTGGACGTGAACCAAACGTAAGGACTATAGAGACGATACGAGATCACTTTTATTCATCGGCGAAGTACAGTCGAGCTTCAAAGTTATATACATTAAAATATGGTTCCCATACATTACATAAAGTAACTTAATGTCCGTAACCTCGGATAGCCAGAGCCTAATAGAACGCCCATAAATTTCGCCAATCTCAGGAATTAAGAGGTGAGTACAGATTCAAACTCCATAGCTGCCACTGAGAAAGTCCAAGTGGCGTACCATGACGTCTTAAAACATTATTGTTCCATTCTTATTCCAGAGTGAAAAAGAGACGGAGCTATACAGGTCGTCTAGCTCCATCTCTTTACCACTCTGGAATAGGAATGGAACAATAATGTTTTAAGCGTCATAGTCACCCTCCTGATCCATAAACCCAATAATCCAACCTGGGCACCGAAGCCGACTTCATGTATAGAAGTACAGCTTGCGAGCACGTGACCAACGGGGCAACAAAAATATACAAACAGAAGATATTGCTATCAGTGATAAGACTGCCATCGCCCTTGTAACCTTAAAATTTGCATTATTGTAAAACCGTTGTTTCAATTTTGGTGTAAATACAATAAAGTATATAATTATCTATTCTGAGGTATTTGAGTTGAATGTATTTTGATACGGACACGAAAATTGAGGCAGGTACTGCATACTTGAAAATTGGAGTAGGTACCTGCTCGTGTCTAGTAATGCTACTGAAATATGATTCGAAATATTGACTTTAAAATGCCAGGATTTCAGTAGAAATACATTTTCCGATTTTCATTTTGATTTGGGTTATTTGTCCTATATTAGTTTTGCTTTGGGGCGTTTTTCAGTGCGGGTAGTAAAATGAAGATACCTGTAATTATTTTGGCCGTGCTAGTTGGTATATCTGCAATGAAAAGTCTTTTCGCTCTCGGACAAAGAACCCATAAATCTTTGGTTAAACAATATTTTCTTGCTACCACAAAAAGAATTTTAAAGCCAATCTAATTTAAATACAAAAACACCAAAATCTTACAAAAAAAAACATTTATATTCCACCCACACAGTCCATCCAATTTAAAAGCGAAACAATATTCTCATTTCAATATGGTTATATCGTACATGGAATATTGCCATTTTTAAATCGACTGTACATTCAGCGTAGCCTTGACTTTGCCAAAAATCAGCGTCTAGACGGACAAACGACTGCAAGTATAAATTATTTAAATTATGTGAATATTAAGCTAAAGATAGGAACGTGTTTTGTATGTAAAATGATTTATAGGATGGAAATAGAGGATGCAGTTGCGCTTCAAAAGGCTCTGTTGGCTTTATTTTTCCATCTTAGTTTCAGAAAGTACATTCTATTAATTTGCGCAGGGTTGCTATGCATTCATGATGTAAATGACAGTTCTTTCTTGGTTGCTACACTCTTTACAGAGTAGTCGTGGTCTTCACATCAAGTATGATGCCACTGTTTACGTCGCCATTCATCAGGCACCGACTATGAAAATGTCAGTAAAGTTGAGGAAGATTGGCAAAGTTTAAAGTAAGTTCCAGCAGAGGTAATTAATTGGTAGTACTGGTGATAATCACCGGGACAGAATACTTAATTACTATAGTAGTGCCAAGTTGTGGTGTAATAATGTAATATTATATCTGCGTAAGTATTTAAATAATATAGGTACAATAAGCGCTTATTTCCAGTCAGAAACAGACCAAACATTTTATGCCCCTCAATATTCGCTTGTCGTTTAAGTGTAACTCAACGCGCATTTAACTGAAATCAAACGCGATTTCCAATTAACTATTGTATACCAAAACATTCCACTTTGACGTCTGGTCAAAGTAACGTTCAAACGCTCTCGGTCCCCCCCTGTACCGACATCACACAAGTGTCAAACGTGAAAAGCAGTGAAAACAGTCATAGATGGGGAGAAAATATTTTAATAGATGCGACACTTCTGCTCTGAAGGTATTCTACTACTCAACTAATCACTAAATCCCAAAGATCATAGGTACGCGGTGGTTGATTTAACATTGAGGTTTCGATGATTGTTTATCAATTGGCTTTTAGAGCGTCCTCTGGGTCCCGTATAAATATCTATGCGGAAGTTTTTAAATCTTTGCGTGAAAAAACAAGGCTTAATTATTATTTTAGCGACAACGCACAAAACTCCCACAAATTGTTAAGGCAATTCGAATTTTAGAAAGAAGCTGTCACACAAGTTTAAGAGAAAGAAACAACGCAATACAAAGCCGGAGTTTCTCTTCCTTATAAACAGCCAGATATACTTATTACTACTTATTACTTATACACGGTATATGTAGACGGCACGGTTGGCGCAGTGGCTGAGCGATCGACTGCTGCGCTGCGTGTCACGGGTTCGATCCCCGCACGGAACAAATATTTGTATGACCTACAGATAGTTGTTCTGGGTCTGGCTGTTTGTGTATGTGAATTTATATGTTTGTAAATGCACCCACGATACAGCAGAAATTCCTAGAATGGGGCAACGATAAAAAAAAAAGATATACACATACGTTTCGCATCTATCGTTGCCCACCTACTCTATGGCACAGTGAATACGGTGGAACCGGTGAACAAGGTGAACAAAAGAGGGGCGGCGCCGCGCGGCGCGCTTGTTTATCGGCGACACGTCAATCAACGCTTCCTGTAATCGGAATGAGATGTTGGAAACTGTGGAGCCACTGTTGAACATGCTGAAAGTGAGTTTCTTTTGTTTTCTCTCGATGTAATTGTGAGAGTAGTCGATTTGTTTGAATCGATACTTACGTACTACGATTATGTACTTACACGAGTAATGCAAGATAGTGTCTGTATCCGCTAGGCTAATTATTGTTACTAGAGCTACTTATATGAAGCTTTTTCAGACCCTTATTCTTCAGGTTTTAAGTTTCCCTCCCTTAAGCAGTCAGAGCGCCGCATTACCGACTTTTGACGTTGTATGTGGGGCAGGTTATGCAAGGCATATCAAACTATCTATTACAAACTATCTAATTGACAGCGAGGGATTGGTACAGATATTTTGCCTCAGTATAGACGCTGGGAAAAACGAGACATTCAAGTCACCGGTGATCTTAACTAGAATTTGAGGTGTTTTGAGAGGCAACGAACTTTTACTTTAAGCAGGGAACTATTATCTGATCCGACATTTGATATGATTTAAAATAAAACTAATTGTTTTCAAATTAGACTAAGAATCAGCTCTCTTCAAACGTCAAAATTACATAAGTCAGTCCCCTGAGACATTGGAGTACTCACTTAACATAAAATTTCTTCACATCTCCTTCCTCAAATCTCAAAAACACCATAAAACAATAAAGCCTACAGCTATTTATTCCTCGTGGCACTTCCACACTATTACGACACACCACCGACGCTCCGGCGCCTGACGCCTGTCGGGCAGGGGTTCACAACTGAAAGGTTCTGTGACATTTCGCGACGTTTCATATTTAGTTATCTTTGGCTTGTTTCCTGTGAGGGTGAATTTGGAGTAACGATAAATTAAATATGTTGGTAACATTATTGACTACATCAAGACAAATGCTAGTCTGTCAGACCAAATGAAAATAAAAAGACAAGTATTCAAAAGTTATAGTTATTTAAAACTGGGAGAGTTGGAAAAGAATGGGCAGGGTTTTGCCTAGCAGTGGGACAGAATAGAAAAAGTTGTTTAAGAACTCTAGAAGCAGGTTATGAAGCAGAACATACCAGTATAGGATTTTAATTAACAGTCAAGGCCAGAGCACACTTACAAGCACTGCAAAAGACCAGGATGATGTATATTTATTTTCAATTCAAGGTTTTTTAGGGTTCCGTAGCCGAATGGCAAAAAACGGAACCCTTATAGATTCGTCATGTCTGTCTGTCTGTCCGTCCGTATGTCACAGCCACTTTATTCCGAAACTATAAAAACTATATTGTTGAAACTTGGAAAGTAGATGTATTCTGTGAATCGCATTAAGATTTTTACACAAAAATAGAAAAAAAAACAATAAATTTTGGGGGTTCCCAATACTTAGAACTGAAACTCATTTTTTTTTTATCAAACTCATACGTGTGTGGTATCTATGGATAGGTCTTCAAAAATGATATTGAGGTTTCTAATATCATTTTTTTCTAAAGTGAATAGTTGGCGCGAGTGACACTTCCAAAGTGGTAAAATGTGTGTGTGTGTGTGTCCCCCAATTTCTAAAGTAAGAGGATGAAAATTCTAAAATATTTAGGATTATAGAACGTAAAATAAACTTTCAACGAAAATTGGTTTGAATAAGATATGATGTTTAGTTTTTGAGATATAGGACTTTTTTATCAAACTGCATCAGTAACTTTGTTTTTCATTAACATACTATGAAAAACTAATTTAGTTTTGCTGTTATATATAAAAATAATTTAATAATATTAAAAATATTTTTTATTTTATTGTTTGGTGGTACGGAACCCTTTGTACATACCTAACTCTCACATCACAACATCTATTATGATTTGTATGCTCTCGGGAAAAATATAGCGAACTAACCATTTCTGTATAACATCTTATTGTAATGAAACCTACATTTACGAATAAATTTGATTTGATTTGATTTGATTTGTGCGTGTGAGTACGACACGCTCTTGGCCGGTTTTTTTAATAACATAATAACCATCAATATAACTATTGATAGTAATGTATGTTCAAATAACACTCACATTTTATTACACCAGCTACCAATTTTCAGCCAAGCAATCAACTTAAGCTTTGATAGAAATAGGCTTTCCTAAAATTACTAAACTTTCCTCTTCTCAATCGATTTAAGTGCCGAAAAGGCTTCAAGAAAACACTTTTTCCTAGATATCTTATCCTCCAAGAGTCCCTAATCTAATTTCAGAAGCTTTTCTGAAGGTCGTTCTTACCAAAACAATGTAAGGCCCCGACCACTACCTCAGTTGATACTACTGGGGAAAAAAACGCGTGTGAATTGTTTCATTAGTCCCGTCGTTTTACCCAGTCGCGCCACATTGACTAGCGGGCTCTAAATAACAATTTATTTCAAGCTGCAGGCACCGGATTTTGACAGATATTTTAATACAATATCTGCCAAGCCGTTAGTTATGGCTGTCTTTAGTAGATCTTTGACGTTGTAGGTAGTCATTGGCCTGAAAGTCTGACAACCAGTCTTTCCAAGAGGTCCCGTATTATCCAGTACTAACTGGGTTGTGAGAGAGCAGCGGTGGCCCAGTGGTAGCAGCCACGACTTACGAGCAGTAAGCCGTGGGTTCGAATCCAGGCAGGTGCATTACTTTGTGTAATTTATTTCATCATCGCTGCTCTCAAAAACGGTGAAGGAAAACATCGTGAGGAAACCGGCATGTCCTGGAACCAAAAAATCGAAGACATGTGACATCTACCAACCCGCACTGAGCCCGCGTGGTGGATTACAGCCCACTCCCTCTCATAGAAGAGGAGGCCTGTGTCCCAGCAGTGGGAACATTATAGGCTAATGATGATGATGATGATGAACTGGGTTGTGGAAGTCAGATAGGCAGTCGCTTCATGTAAAATACTGGTATTCAGCTGCACCCGGTTAGACCGGAAGCCGACCCCAACATATTCGCGAAAAGGCTAGGCAGATGGAGCCGATAATGACGACGATCTGTCAAACAAATGAAGGTGCTGTCAAAGTCCGTTTGACAGCACCTTCATTTGTTTCTCCGCAACCGTGTTCCCAAAACGCGTGTAGACATTGGCCAAGCGGATACACGTGCAGGGTTAGGACCGGCCAAAAGTACCTCGTCTTATGTCCTTGGAGGGTTATCCGGCTTAGTAACATAGTCCTGGGTATGTGCCAAGCCCATGTTGTAATAAATTTGGTGCCTGATTTATTATTCGGGAAGAATTTCCCGGGATCATTGACTTTTTGTTGTGATTATGAAGATTGTGCCAAGAAATCAATGGCTTTTGTTTGGTAACCTTGAAGTGTAAGAAAAACAGATGGATTGGGGATTCTATTAAGATATTTAATAATATGTAAATCTTTTTTAAATGTCTACATCAATATTTAAACTATTAATTGTTCGATTTTCAACAGCAAACCTGCTCTAACACTGCGATGCTGCAAACCCAAATGGATGTATGTAATTTCAAACTTATTTATCAATTGTTTTTTAAATGAATACTTCTTTAGCGGCGTTGCGCACTTTTGTGATGGGTAAAAAATGTTAAACTCGCGTCAGGTTTCGCGTCAGGACACGTGACCGTCAGGTCACGTAGGTTGCGAAGGAATTTGAACTTTGTTATATCTGTCATTGAGTTTGTGTTTCCAAAACTGGTTATTCGTAAGACAAAAACATTAGGTAACAAAGGAATTAGAACTTTATGACATCTGCCTTTTTGAGTTTGAGTTTCCAAAACTGGATAATATCTTATGCACAAACAAAACCTTCGGTTTCTCCAAAGAGGTAAAATTCGTAAGACGGATTGTAATAGTTCTGAAGGGTTAAACTTTTAATGTAATAAACATTGTCATATTTGTGTGCGATAGCGCAATAAATGAATATTGTATTTTACCACATAAATGATAGTACTTTTATCCTGATTATTTAAGCAATTCGTGCAAAATTATTCCCTAACCATTCCAAAACATCAAAAATGCACAACGTTAATATTCAAGTTTTCACTTCTGCCGGCACTCCCGGAGTGCAACCCGTTTTTTTTATCAAACAATTTGCTAAAGAAGAAGGTGAACGTAGAAACCCTAGCTTAGCCTAATAACAGAGACCTTGACCACCTCCACGTTACGCTGCCCTAAATACAAAAGGTCATAGATAAACTTGAAGTGTACGTAAAGTAACTACATAATTCTAACCAAACCCACGGTCTGCCCAAAATATCTCACGCAAAGTGACCTAAATAAGAAGCTCTGAAACCGATCTCGCAGACTCCATTAGATACTCTTCACTTAACCTAAAAAGTTTTGCCCAAAAAGCAATCGCCATTTCCGTAACACGGGACGAAAATAAACCAGGTAACGTAGACGGTCCAGATATAGCTGACCTTGAAAGGTAAGGCCTTATCGATTGTGGGAGCCAGACCTTGCGGCGTCGGGCGCTTTCGCTATCAATAACACATCTATCTATTGCGAGCTTTAGATGTTTTTTGTTCATTACGGTCGGATATTTTGTCAGTATTCGGTTTGGAATTGGTGCGGGTAGATGGTATTGCTGATTCTGTATAATTATTTTTTTGTTTTTTGTTTCGCTCGTTGCTTTTAAAAGCTTAATTACAAATCATTTTCAGTCTCTGTAATTTCATTCAGTCAAAATTTGTCACCATTCTAGTTGAATTTTTTCATTTAATGTTAATAACACAAATATCTTTACATATTTTTATTAATGTATTATATTTTTTTTTTTTTTTTTTTAAATTATGTTTTTTTTTTTAAACGTTGCCCCACACTAGGAATTTCTCCTGTATCGTGGGTGCGTTTACAAACATTTAAACTCATATACACAAACAGCCAGACCCAGAACCACTATCTGTAGGCCATACAAATACTTGTTCCGTGCGGGGATCGAACCCGCGACACGCAGCGCAGCAGTCGATCGCTCAACCACTGCGCCAACCGTATATATACATATATGAAGTAGATAACTTTACTTTTGTTATTTAAAATTTTTGTGTAGTAGGTACACAACTTACTACCCCCTTTTTTATTTTAACACTAGAAGCGCCAGCGTTCCACTTTTGACCCACCCGCAACTTTCATCGTCTCTAACTTTTTATTTTTTCTACTCAAGACCGTGAAACTTTTTGACTTTTTAGGATTTATTAGTCTCCGATAAAATGTAACGTTGTCAGGTGTATATTTTGAAACGTTGGCTGCGAGCTTTTCTAACCGAAACCGATAGGTTCCCAACATTTTTCACGAAACAATGTCACTATAAATCGTTTTTCAATCCAACACCAACGCATGATTTATTAACACCACAAAAACTGCGTCGAATATTGACAAACCTAGTGTAAAATCCGTTTGTACGAAATGCGCATCCATGCGCAAAGATATCGGCAGGTATTCAAAAGTACACTCGAAAAAATAACAGTTTATACGAGCACAAAACGCCATAAAATGCAAGGTAAACCCATTATCAGTGGCCGGTCGGAAATGCAGCCGACGCCATTTTTCATAGCCACCGGATGTGACGGCAGTACACGTCACCATTCCGGGTTTTGGCTAGTTTTTCCACCGGGGAATTATTTAAAGTTATTAATGTTGTTTACTTGATAGTGCGGTGAGAAACAGCTTATTTTTAAAGCTATTTGCTTAGACGTAACAGGTTGTTAGCCTGCAGTTCTTTCAACAAGAAGAGGCTCAATTTGTACAAAGTAGCGGTTTTAAAAATCAAAATCATACTTGGCTATGTGTTTGGAAGTGAAGATTTTGTTCAGCAGTAATACCAAGCATTTGATAACAGAGACATCTTCAATGAGAACAAACGTTGGTGTCTTCAAATGTCTTATCGGTATGTCATCACTAGCTGTCCCGCGCAACTTCGCATGCGTCACATTTTCCCAGTTTTCACAACATTTTTAATTGCTGCTCCGCTCTTATTGGTCGTAGCGTGATGATATATAGCTTATAGCCTTCTTCGATAAATTAAAAATTAAATTAATTAATTTATTTATTTATTAACGGTCCGTGACCCATATAAAACAGAAATAATAAAATATAAACAAAAATAAATAAAAATCCAAACACATAAATTATTGAACAGCTTGATTATCCTAGATTTCAAAGTTACATTAGATAAAATTATTGAATTCAATTAAAAAGTAGAATTAAAAATAAATAAATAGAAATAAATGTCAAATTAAAATAAATGTCAAATTAAAATAAATGTCAAATTAAAATAAATGTCAAATAAAAATAAATGTCAAATTAAAATAAATGTCAAGCAATTGAAAACCAGTTTATGCGGATTTTTATTGAACCCAGGCCCGATATACGGGCTATCTTAACACTGTAAGATTTTTCAAATCGGAAGTAGGTCCTGACATTAGCGCGTTCAAGCAAACAAACAAAATCTTCATTTAGCTTTAGTAATTAGTATATTAGATTAGATTAGAAAATTTTTATAAAGCTGTAGTTTGACCAATCTTAATCTTCCTGTTTCCCTTTCCAATTTCACAAAAAAAAGATATTACAAGAAAAAATCACACGCTATTATTTATGGGGTGTTTACGATATTGCAAGGGATACCCTAATGTATCGGCAAGACAGTCGATAACTCTCAGCGAGCACTCGCGAGATTGCTCGCCCCGTTGGCGCCAAGCGTTGGACCAACAAGGATCAAACGCTGGGGTTCGTTTTTATGACAAACGTTGGTCAAGAGTGTCGTTAAAAATGAGAGTGGTTCTTGTCGTGGAAAATATGTTTTCTGTGAATATTTTCTGATTTTCCTTCAGTTTTTTGTCTGAATTATGGTTACTGTAATCTGTCAATAACCTTAAATATGAATGTGGCTTTATTGTACTAACATTTTGGCAGTTTCTAAACAGTTTTATTCCTTGAGGTCAGTACAACAAGAGACTCAAAAGCGTATTTAGAATTGAATATACACCACAATGCGTAGACTTTCGATAACACTCAATTTTGGACAATTGAAGGTGACGAAGGTCTTCAATATGTGGTAACATACTGAAAAATGAATGAGCTTCATACGGGTTTGACGGCGGACACAAATAAACGGCAGCAGTAAGATTATAAGTTTTTAACCTGACATGTTCCACTAAACTATCATTAGCACTGAAACCGTTTATGCGTGATCATGGTCCTTGGAACAGCGCCGATATATCGGGAACTCGGAACAAATATAAAACATGGTAAATATACCGCTTTAGTCTTAATGATACGAGGAGCTCGTGGTTAAATAATAACAGCCGCACAGATCGATCTTTAAGGTTAAGCCGTGCTTGCCGAAGTTGGGATGGGATGGGTGACCATAATTACATACCGTGTTTCCTCCGTACCTCGGAAAGCACGTTAAACCGTTGGTCCCATCTGTCATTTGCAGATCTTTGACAGTCGTTACGAGTAGTCAGAAGCCAAAAGTCTGACATCCAGTCTTACCAAGGGGTATCGTATTACCCAGTTACTGAGTTGTGGAGGTCAGATAGGCAGTCGCTTCATGTAAAATACTGGTACTCAGCTGCATCCGGTTAGACTGGAAGCCGACCCCAAGATAGTTTGGGAACGGCTAGGCAGATGAGGAGTTTTAATGAAAGCAGGATTTTAGCAATACATTACCACTCACAAGAAAAATATCGCACTATAATCATATCAACACACTCCAAATACCTATTTTTAAACCGTCGAAGAGTGTACCAATTTTCTATGCCATATAACTTGCTTCCGTTCATAAAATACCAATTTCAACCCTCTCATGGTATCCGGGATCAAGCGTCTATGGTACGTCTATGAACGTCTATGGGGTGCATAAAAAATGGCATGCTATGACGACGGAATGGCGCCTTTGATGATTTACCATCGTGCGTTTTAGTTGGGGTTTAAGCGATGCTCAAATGGGTTGAGGATATTGGATGGTTAAAATAGGCTTTAATATTTTAAAGCTGAAGAGTTTGTTTGCTTGAACGCGCTAATCTCAGAAGCTACTGCTCCGATTTGAAACATTCTTTCAGTGTTAAATAGCCCATTTATCCAATTATCATTATATCATCACGCTACGACCAATAGGACCGGAGCAACAAATAAAAATAATGCGAAAACGGGGAAAATGTGACGCAGACGAAGTAGCGCGGGACAGCTAGTTTTTTTAATAACAAGGATAGTTGGTCTGTTGGTAGCAAGACATCAGTTCCTGGACTCGATTTCCAGGGCAAGTTGCTATTGATGAGCGATTTATTCTGAAGTAGAAGACTTGGATTTATGATTGGTTAATAGCGTAGGCTCACCCCCTATTACTTTTAATAAACTTAAATATCTCCATGAAAATGCCAAAAATGTGTGAAACTGTTATTGGTTCTATCTACAAGGTATTGTTTTGCATCCTTGTCAAAATTCAGGAGGTTGTCACAAAAGACGTAAATAATCAATTTAAACTACGATACCTAGTTAATTATTAATAAAAGCAGATTTTTTTGGTTGTTTAAGATTGTCAGTATTTCATAAATGTTTGAGATTGTTTGTATGTGTGAAAGCGCGGGTATAAGGCGACGATCAGACGGGTTGCGTTTTAAACAAAGGGTGGTTCACCACACTTACCGATTTCCGTAAATAAGAATAAAAATAAAAACTGCCTACCCATTTTATTATTGATTCGTGGCGAGAATCATTAGCATAGTTACCTCTTTGAATTTGACGAGGATGCAAAACAACACCTTGTCATATTGTTTTAGTAACATCAATCCTTTTTTAATTGTTTAATCCAAATGTGCATTGCAGACCCGTAAAAAGCAGACTCTACCAAACAAGTCACTTAACACAAATACAAAGAAGCCACACTCAGTAACAATGAACTCCATATAAATAAATTAGTGTACTTTTATTTAAATAACACATAATGCATTCAAATCCTGGCATACAATGCTTTTATTGCCGAAATCTTCCGGCTTAACTTCTACCCTGGCTTCGGTGACAGGAAAGCATTAAGCGCCGGTAACATTAAGGCTCTGTGGGCTTATAATGAACTATCCTGTATAATAAAACATTGTATTAAAACCTCTTTTATGTTTAGAGAAAGCTTTCTTCTTTAATTATGATCCGGGAGCTGTGGTCTGTGAGTTTAGTGTAGAAGGTTTTTGGACTATATTTGGAATTTATCTGAGGCAAGATAAAACAGTATTATAGGGAGAAATACAGCTGTTTCGTTAATGAATAAGTGAAGCACTCAAACTTAAGCAATACAATTTTACCCCACTGCCCCAGAACAGGTTAAAGGTTCCTGTGGATAACATAGTTCAAAAGAAAGACCTTATTTATCAATATAGGCGTTTAAGCTATAATTTCTCTCATCTTTCTCTTTAAAAAAAAAAACTTTGCCCCACACTAGGAATTTCTCCTGTATCGTGGGTGCGTTTACAAACATTTAAACTCACATACACAAACAGCCAGACCCGGAACAACTATCTGTAGGCCATACAAATATTTGTTCCGTGCGGGGATCGAACCCGCGACACGCAGCGCAGCAGTTGATCGCTCAACCACTGCGCCGACCGTGCCGTCACACCGTGCCGTGCCGTCGTTTAAGCTATCATTATAATAACTGTAATCATGGAATTAATAACAAAAGAGTCCAATCATCATCTGCCTAGCCTTTTCCTAACTATTTTGTGGACGGGTTCTAGCCTAATCTAGCTGAAAACCAGTATTTCACATGGAGTGACTGCCTATCTGACCTCCACAACCCAGTAACTGGGTAATACGATACCCCTTGGTAAGACTGGTTGTTAGACTTTCGGGCCACTGACTACCTGTAACGACTGTTAAAGATCTACAAATGACAGCTGAGACTGGCTTAACGTGCTTTTCGATGCACGGAATAAAGAATGCAATAAGGGTGCGGACTAGGTAATGAAAACGACATTCTATTTTGTCCGTCAGACAGGTAATACAAAAATATTAGACTCGTATTTTTGTTTTATCACAATATCAACAAATTACTTAGTTAAAACTCATTAAAGTTGGAGAGTGGGGGCTTACTACGTCACAAGTAGGTATAAAACTTACCTACATGTGACGTCATGCGCCATTTCAACTCAATATATCTCTGTAATTTTATGACCACGTGAAAAAAGAAAAAATACGTGTCCAATACTTTTCAATAAACTACCCGGCGGACAAAGAAAAAAAAATGGATTATGCCCTATTACTGTTATAATGACATAACAAAAGATTTTGAATTGAAATATGAATAATTTCCCAAACACAACAGCTCCCATTAAATTACATCAGCATAATGGTCCAAATCCATTGGTACTTAAATCCTCCCCTTCGCAGCACAGTCCAACCCTTTCAAGATGCACCATAAAGCATTCACTTCGACAAAACCGGCGACTTAATTCGCATGCGCGCTACGGAAGTACTGTGACCGGTAGTGTAGTATGTAATGTGCAGTAATACAAGTTGAATATCGATGGAAAAAAAAAAACAAAATCACCACCGTTATTTGTTTTTGTTCTGTTTTTAAAGAGTTGTGGAGGTTTGGGCCAAATTGTGGTTCGAGTAGAAATTATGGTTTTTCCACAAAGGCAAACTGAACGGTTATTAGTTGATTCAGTAGCAGTAGTAGTTCTAAGCCAAGAGAGAACACTTGTTTCGGTGATAGAAAACCTCATGAGGTAACCAGAATGCCAGAGAGATATTTCTGGACGGCATGTAAAGTCAAGTCGTATACCGTTGGCGGGATAAATCTATGACACCATGTTAAGCCCTAATCACACAACAAAAAAATCGATTCAGTTCGAATATTAGTTTTGAACACAACTGGTAATACTGGCTGCAGTGGCTGATAAGGAGAAAACATCTTCGATATACTTATAAGGAAGACCAGCGTCAGACAGCATCACCTGTCTGGCATGAATGCTGAAATGGACCTTTTTGGCGCAGCCGTGAGGCACACAGCACATTATGTATATTCTATTTTTTTTTTGTAACTTTTTTTAATATTATTATTGTGTGTGTGCGTGACTGACGTCAAATAAACATTTTTTCTTTCTTTCTTATACCTGTGCTTGACTGTTTGTACTGTAAAGGCTGGTAGACATAGGTGCAGAAGATTATCTAGAAGATATTGCCACCGGCGATAAGGCCTCAAATTTACCCGTACATTTGTGAGTATTGTTTATTCTGATGTACAATAAAGTATACTCCACCTATCTACTATTTGCCATGGGCTTAAAACTAAAATAAAGCAACAATACGTATAATACTGCACAAAACAATGCATCAATTCATTAGTTTTATTCCGTAATGCCATATGATACAATGCACACAATTTTCTTTTTTTTTTCAGCAAAAGAACGCCCTTGATTCACTGTCCCCGCCACCCTGTACCGGAAGCAGACACGAGGTTTGGGCGGGCGCCGTGCACGCTTCCGAAATACATTTGCATATGCGACAAAATATTCATGCGTGGGCGGGCCAGCAATTTGTCCTAACATGCTTCTCTGTAATTTTATTAACCAGACCTAGATAAATGCGAAAGAATATGTAAGGACCTCCACTCCTATTAATTTGAACGTTCCTAACATTTATACAATGTGTTGTTTTGTATCCTCGTCAAAATTCAGAAGGTTGTCACAAAAGACATAAATAATCAATTAAAATTACGGTACCTAGTTAATTATTAATAAACACAGATTTCTTTGGTTGTTTAAGTTTCTCAGTATTTCAGAATAAACCCCTTAACGTGGTTTAAGAAATTATCGAATAAACGTTTGAGATGGTTTGTATGTGTGAAAACGCGATTATAGGGTGAGGATCAGACGGGCTGCGTTTAAAACAAGGTTGGTTCACACTTACCAATTCCCGTAAATAAGAATAATATAAAAATTACCTACCCATTTTATTATTGATTAGGGACGAGAATCATTAGCACAGTTACCTCCTTGAATTTGACGAGAATGCAAATCAACACCTTGTATTAATAGGAGCGGAGCTCGGACCTCGTTGGTATGAGTATGTGGTCCTGGTTTCTTAACCCAGTTAGTTGCAAAATGTAAACAAAAGTAATATACTAGACTGTCTCGTTGGTTTAGTGCTTGCAAGCTCGACTGCTAAGCATGACGTTCTGGATTCGAATCCCAGGTTGGTCAAAGTGTTATTGGGTTTTTCCAGCAGGAGCAGCCACGGAGTCTAAATCCCAGTTGATGGCTATAGGCTCCACCCCTATTACAAGGGATTTAAACGTAACTGACGAGAATAATTGGAGATATTTGTTAAACAGACCTAGATATATGCGAAAGAATATGTCCGGAACGTTTAGGAACGTTTCTAGATAAAAAGGTGTGAAGCATTACCTTACCGAGAGCCGTTTGTACAAAAAATGTTTTGTTACCTGCAACAAAGTGAAAAGTTTGTTAGAATATTTTTTTTAAAGAAAATTGCAAAACAGTGATGAACGTTTTACTTTCTCAACAAAAACTGAATTCCAAGACCCTTAATAAAAATACAAGTAGGAAATGGTTGGATGTAGTCGATTAAACAGGTCAAATGGTGTTTCCATTTGACCTGTTAAATGTACTATTTCTTTTCCTACCATTCTTATTGATAACATATGAATAGAAAATATCCCATTTTCCTCACAATTCTTTATCAATCGGACATCCGCTATAATGAATAACATCACGGTCCCTCATTTCTCACACATTGTTTCCTCCCTCACGAAGGTAAACGTTAATACAGTCATACCAGAAAAGAAATGGGCTTCAATAGACTTCGCGGTTCAGAGTAATCCTCGGTGAGACAAAGCTTTTGAGTTCCGAATTGCCACGCTTTCCGTGTAGTTTGCTAGTAGTGCAGCTATTATTAAGCGTTTGTATGTAGGTTTTTCTTTGTACAGTTATTTCCATTACACCTCGACATCTGTCACTCAGAAGTTAGTTAAAACAGTGTTTTGGAATTGCAAAGAATTATAATAGATCTATACTTTTCTAAACATGGTTAAAAAAAAAAACAACGTAAGTACTTTAACAAATAAAACAGCACGTTTGTTTTTCCAAAGATTTGTATGCCGTTCACGGCATAGCGATCATTTTATTAATATTGACGTCTTGTACTTTTTTTACCAATGTTCTACAAATAAAAATACTTATTTGAATGTACGACGATTGCCGAAGCGCATATTGTTCCTGGGAGACCTATATACTGGAGCGAGTAACTTATACCTAAGTATATGGGGAGAGCTTCCGCTCTTCGTCAACTTTTCATATTATCTCTTCTGCACCATTAGTCGGGGCGAACTTATCAATTATTTATTATGTATTATGAAGGTAAAGTTGTTATGGCATCTTTAATGGTGTGTAGGTATGTGTGTGTTTGATAGTCTTTCTAAATAAAAATGTAACAAATGATCAAAATTCTGAGATTATTGTTAGTGTTTGTGTTTGCATTATTTATCATCAAATCCTGTTATTGCATTATATTGTACCGCCATATAATTGCATTTCTTGTATTTTGGCATCTTTGCCTACATAGCTCTGAAGGCACGTTAAGGAAATCTGTAAAAATTGCTCAATCTTGATAACACACTATTTCGTGTAAAAGAATTTTTGCGTCTGAAGAATTCTTTACTTTGAAAATAAGTTTTACTACATGATCCTCAGTATCAATGATTTATATCATTAAAATAAAAAAATAAGTTTTACCTATTTTACTGTTACAAATGAAACAAATTTATATAAATGTTCGTATGCCGCTTCTAGCGGCAGCGGCAGAAATGTTACATGAACCATGATAATTTAACAACGTATCCTACGAACAAAGTCATTGTAATTGTAACGAACAATCCATTAAGCCATAATTATAACTGACAGTCCAATCATCTAACTCCATATGATTATGTAATAACCACAGGTAACGTTCGTGAACCGGTTAACTGAAAATTCGTTCAGTTACATCAAAGCTCAATCCGGCTGTCAGCGTCGCATTAAGAATGTATGCCGACCACCCTTCCGGTGCATCGTTGTACAGGGTGTTGGTAAACTTGCAAAATAATTTGAAACTCTTTAGCTCATGCACTTACAGTATTTATTCATACACATCAACAATATTAATTGTTTTAAGCTAATGTATTTGTGTCAAGCAAAAAGGGGCAACGACAGGAAAATGATTTCGATGCTGAGTATGTCGTTCAATGAGTCATACGACGAAAAAATAAGGAAAATTGAGTACGTATGAAAAACTGGTGGCATTTTTGTATAATAGTTACGTCTTAAAGTAAAGTAACATACTAGGTGTATCCGTATCTCTAGCTATCTTCTTATTGGGGGTTTGCTGGCCTACCGTGACGTCTTAAAGCAGTATTGTTTTACGCTTATTCCAGTGTGGGAAAGAGACGGAGCTATACAGGATGTCTAGCGCCATCTCTTTCCCACACTGGAAAAGGAGTAAGACAATAATGTTTTAAGACGTCATGGTAGGCCACCTGATGATTATTATTGAAAGGTGTTATGATGACAACATCATTTTGAACGTATTTTTACAAGAGATTGCAGTTTCTGTTTTAAGCTTTCACTGTCTGTAACTAAACTTAAACCGTTACTTACTTATCTTCAGTGATTATCAATTAATGTGAGCACCCGATATTTCGACGGTGTTGCTGTTGAGTGATTCCACGATCATGGCGCTTGCAACAGCGTCGAAATATTGGCAGCTCACAATAATGGGTAATCACTCGTAATTGACAGTGGAGGTGGAGGAGCTCGTGGCTAAATAATAACAGCCGCACGGGTCGATCTTTAAGGTTAAGCCGTGCTTGCCGAGGTTGGTCCGTGGATGGGTGACCATAATTACATACAGAGTTTCCTCCGTGCCTCGGAAAGCGCGTTAAGCCGTTGGTCCTGGCTGTCATTTGTAAATCTTTGACAGTCGTTACGAGGTGCCAAAAGTCTGACATCCTGCAGTCTTACCAAGGGGTATCGTATTACCCAGTTACTGGGTTTTGGTGGTCATATAGGCAGTCGCTTCATGTAAAATACTGGCACACAGCTGCATCCGGTTAAACTGGAAGCCGACCCCAAGATAGTTTGGGAAAAGGCTAAGCAGATGATGACTCGTAATTGCCAGTATAAGTTTAGATTGCAGTTTCTTTGTCGAGTTTCTTATAGATCTTTCTTATCGGATTTATAAAAATGCTTTTGTTAGGAGCAATAATCTTTGACTGTTACTTAACCACGTATCAACAACACCCTGTACACACAAACCCACCTTTCGCTTTAATCGCATTTTGTGTAGTTAATAAACAATGAATTTTGTGAACTCGTTAACGGGGCGTGGTCGAGAATTCGTTTATATTGCTGTCAATAATTAATGACATACGTGTTAGAAGTGACATTGTGATGTCATTAATATGAAGGGTGACTTTCAGGAGCTTCAGGTAAGTTGGTTGTCGGTATAAAATGCAGCTGAAAACGTAAGGGTAGTAAATAATGTGGCTTCTTTATTTAATACTAGCTGTCCCGCGCAACTTCGTCTGCGTCAAATTTTCGCCGTTTTCGCAACATTTTTCATTGCTGATCCGCTCCTATTGGTCGTAGCGTGATGATATGATATATAGCCTATGTCCTTCCCCAGGTTGAAATCTATCTTCTTGCCGATCCAATCAGCCGTTTTGTCGTGAAAAGGTAACAAACAAACATACAAACAAACAGAGTGACTTTCGCATTTATAATATTAGTATGGAGTATGGATTAGTTAGGATGGTACGGAACACTTCGTGCGCGAGTCCGACTCGCACATGGCTGGTTTTTATTTTCTTCCATTCTCCCCTGTCAACGGTCACGCTATAATTAACTCCTTTTTCTTTCATATCAACATTTTGTGCGATTCATCCCTCTACATCACACGCCTATACCAAAACAGTCGAAAACTTTTAAGTTTTCTGTAACTGAGGCAACTTTCAAACTTTCTCTAATATACCCATTCCTTACTTTATCCATTCTTGTCAGTCTACACAACCACTTCAAAATTCTAATCTCTGCAATCTCCGCTACATGCAATCTTTTATTATCCATTGTCTTCACAGCCCAGCATTCTGATCCATACAGTAAGATAGAATAGGGATCCCTTCTTTTCGCATAATGTTCTTTGTCCTAATATACTTCGGCATAACGATTTTGGCACAATTTGCTTTGGCATAATAATATTTCGGCATATTTTTTTAGGCATACATTTTATGTTGGCATATTCATCTTAAAGACTAATTTGTTTTGGCATAAATTTGATTCGCAAAACGTTATTAGGCCTAAAAATTAAACAAACTAGGTTAAAAATTGAATATGCTGTGCAACAAAAGTTAGTGACAGAACCGAATTGCTGCAAAACCGACTCCACATAGTCTTGTTTGTCTTACCCCTAGAGTGTAATTTAAAATCGCGTAGGCGCGTAGGGGCGAGGCGGCCCGCGGGCTGAGGAGCAGGTGGCTGCGAGCGAGCCGCCGCGGCTGAGGCTGGCCAGCGAAGCCGGCCAACAAGCCGAAGCTGTGGTGATGAGCGAAAGCCGTCTGCGACGATTTGCACGCGTGGGGCCGCCGGAGGCCCGCAGCGCCGGAGCCGTGACAGAAACCCTGCCTGGCGCTGCATGTTGCATGGTTGCTTGAATGCTGCATGCTGCATGCTTGCTTGTTTGCTGCTTGCTTGCTTGCATGCTTGCTCGCATGCTTGCTTGCATGTTGTATGCTTGCTTATAAAAAAATTATGCTTGAGAACTTTATGCTTTGGAATATTATGCTTAATCATTATTATAATGGTTAGAGAAATTATGCTTAAAAAAATTATGCGTAAGCTGTTATGCGTAATTATATTATGCGAAAATATAATTATGCCAAACAAAATTATGCTAAGTTATATTAGGTCTTAAAATTTTATGCAAATGGATAGGGAACCGATAGAATAATATGGTAATAAGGTACTCGTATCTAAAAGTTTTTTAATATAATAATAAAAATATATTTTCATTTTGTTATTATTCCACGTATGCTTATAACATGATTACATGAATACTTCTTATTTACTTTCACAACGTTCATAGCCATTACCAATCATCATCAAAATCATCTGCCTAGCCTTTTCCCAAACCATCTTGACGTCGGCTTCCAGCCTAACCGCATGCAGCTGAGTACCTTTACATGAAGCGACTGTCTATCTGACCTCCACAACCCAGTAACTGGGTAATACGACACCCCTTGGTAGGACTGGATGACAGACTTTTGGCTTCTGACTACTCGTCAAAGATCTACAAATGACAGGACCAATAGCTTAACGTGCTTTCCGAGGCACAGAGGAAACTCGGTACCTATATAATTATGGTCACCCATCCACGGACCAACCTACGCAAGCACGACTTAACCTTAAAGATCGACATTACCAATATTATTATCAATAAATCTAGTACTCATTAATTCAAAATGTAGGTACTACAAACATGGTTAAAAACGCACTTTTCATTATAAAATTATTAGTATAAAATATATGTATTCCCGCCATAAACGTATTAAACGTATTCATCTTGTTTTTTCGTGTTTCTGCATGCTGTGTTAGCGTAATTTCAGCGCAAAATATTTCATGTTTTTTTCCTGAAATTATGCATTCAACATTTTAATTTACGATGTGCAAAGTTTATGAATTGCTATTCGTGAAATCTTTTTAGGTTTTTCAAAGTAAATTATGACGCGGTTTTATACATTTGTAAGGATTAAAATGTAACCAAAATGAATTAGTTTTCACTCGCTCGTTCTCATTGTGAAATAAAATTAAAAGCAACAAGGTCATTAATGATATCAACATAAAAATAATATCACGACTGTAATCTTTGAAAGTTTAGGCACAGATGTACCTATTAGTAGGTACACCGAAATGTCGCTAGTTATGTTTAAGGTCTCCATGTAATAGAGGACGAGCTTATTGCCGTCATCATCATCATCATCAGCCTATAATGTTCCCACTGCTGGGACACAGGCCTCCTCTCAATGAGAGGGAGTGGGCTGTAAATCTGTAATCCACCACGCGGGCCCAGTGCGGGTTGGTAGATGTCACATGTCTTCGAATTTTAGTACTTGGACATGCCGGTTTCCTCACGATGTTTTCCTTCACTGTTTTTGAGGGCAGCGGTGATGAAATAAATTACACAAAGTAATGCGCCTGCCTGGGTTCGAACCCACGGCTTACTGCGTAAGTCGGTGCTGCCACCGCTGCTCTCAACAGCCGTCAGCCGTATTGCCGTCAACAGGGCACAATTCCAGACTCCATGGCGGCTTCTGAGCTTCTAACATTTGATGTGATTCGATTCTAAGGTGGAAAATTCGAGACCAAGCAGACAGAGAGTAGACGAGGGGAGTAATACCTACTAGACGAGAGAACATAAAATAAACTACTCATAGACAAGCACAGATTTTGAGGCAAAGAGATGTAAAAATAAATGAACACTATTTCAATAAAACAAAACTCGAACTAAAGCGTAGTGTGTTTGACACTTCAGTTAATGAGTTGCGAACTCGTTGTTCTGTTTACAAGTAGGTAGTTAGCATAAGTACGTGTTGGCGGTTTAATTAACTTTGTCACTGTGCCAGGACTGTTTGTTAGTGGAAAGGTTTAGTTGTTATTATAAGGAATGGGAAGAAAGATGGATATGGAAGAGCTTTCGGTGAAACCAAAGCAACAGAGTGGAAGTTTTGAGTAGTTTTTTTTTTGTGAGTGGCATCTCGCAGTTCAACCTATGAGGTTGTCGTCTGCTTAACCGGACTATCCTGTGGGTGCCTTAAGAGTAAGGCCTCCAGCCAGGGCATAAAAACTTACAAACTAAGCGACTGCACGCTAAGGGCACCCCCTGTGGGGTACGAACCTCGGCTTAGGGCGTCGCTGGAGGAGGACTGCATGGGGACAGGCTGGATCTGAATGGTATCATTATTTAGGGGCTGATTTAAAACTACTGGCACAGCATCGCGGGCTGGCTCGATCGAGGGTCGGGGAGGGTATGGACCGGGACGTCGCGACGGACCTCGACGGCGAGGTCGGAAAGACGGCGGTTTGAGTCGGAACTTTTTAAGAGTGCTATTTGAGTCGTTTGTGAAAGACTCCACCTAAGTACGCCTATCTTTGCAACATTGCTATGTTTGCAGGCTTCTTCTGGGTAAGCTCGTACCATTGTCGACTTTGTCTCTGTCTCTCTGACTAGAGTCAAGAGCAAACCTATTTTTTTTTTATCATATATATTTTTTATTTGGTCAAGTAGAAATACTGACACGTCCGAATTTTCATATTCTACCTCATTATCGACTAAGAGATCTAACTGCCCTATTCAATGAAGTACGCACGGCGACCGTTCGAGCTATTCAAAAGCAGTTTATGGGGATCTCTTATTGTACGGGAAATCTAAACAAACTGAGGCCATGTTATTTGGTTAAGGGACTACTCACACTTATTCAGCTCTATTCAGCTTATGCCCATAGAAAACAACGATTATGTATGGAGACGCGTACGCATCCGTTCAGCTTTCCGCGTCTATTCAGCTTTCGCGGCAAACAAGTATAAAATGAGGACAAATGTGTTATTATCATGCGAGTGCTAGAGATAGAGTTCAGCGCTGTTCTGCCGCGTTCAGCGCTGTTCCGCCGAGAAGCAGAACTGTATAAGTGTGACCAAAATCGTCAAAATCTTTCAGCTAAACGCGAATGGAGCTGAATAAGTGTGAGTGCGCGGCAGAAATGTGCCCTGCAAACGCCGCGTGTTGCTGCCGCGCTCGTACCGCACAATGTTTGGATACACCTTTATAATAACCAATTACATGATAGATGATTTTAAGTACATGTATATAGTTATGTATTTAATAAAAAAATAAGGATGATTTAATGTTTACTTTTAATAAATTTCTTACCCGATTCTGCGTATTAGGTCTCTCTTAAGAAAAAAAATGAATTGAATGACATTCTGCGAAAATGACGATTTGTGAAAGTGACGTTGTGCATAAATTACGTTTTGAGAAAATGAAATTGTGCAAAAATGGCGTTTTGCGAAAGTGACCAAATTTTTCACAATGACCTTATATGCGAAAGTGATGTTCTGCGTTAAGACCGTGAAATTCTGTTTGTGTAATGTTCTCTTGAACAATAAAGATTTTAATTATCACTTAAAATAAGGCGGGTCATTCTGTCATTATGGCGTTTTGCGAAAGTGACCAAATTTTTCACAATGACCTTATGCGAAAGTGACGTTCTGCAATAAGACCGTGAAATTCTGTTTGTGTAATGTTCTCTTGAACAATAAAGATTTTATTTATCACTTAAAATAAGGAGGGTCATTCTGTCATTATACTTTAAAAAAAACAGCTGCTAATTTTTATAAATTCTGTATTTAAGTAACTGATTTTTCCAAGAAGTAGCTTTTTACTCTACAGCCATTCCTACCCACCCTCAGCAGTAAGCATGTACTTGTAATGATAGACGGCACGAGTACATGATTAACGTTTATTGATAATAATTTAGTGAACAAACAAGCAATTTACTTGATATATTGTAATTATCGCATATAATTGCCTGTTTAGTAAATATAAGGTTTAGTGAAAAAATTGTTACAGGAGAAAATTGAATAGCGATAGTGTTATATTATGAAAAAAATATTTTGGTAGATAATTATGCAAATGCTGGAATAGAAGAAAAATAAACGTGTCTGTGAAAAAAATAATAATATTATACATACAAATAAATTAATAAAATTGAATTGTCTGTTTGTAATATTAAAATAACCGCTTTTTACTACATGCATATGAAAGTATATACGGTACATATACCAAAATAACATTTTTTGTCTGTCTGTCGGTCTGTCTGTTTGTTCCGGCTAATCTCTGCAACGGCTGGAACCGATGCAACCGATTTTAACGGGACTTTCACTGACAGATAGCTGATGTAATAAGGAGTAACTTAGGCTACTTCTATTTTAGAAAAAAAATAATTCCACGCGGACCAAGTCTCGGGCACAGCTAGTATTCAATATAATATTAATTTATTGTTGTTTTAGGTGGGTAAAATACAAAAATGTACGAGTATCTCTACAACATGTACTACCGAGTTCCCTGACGGTGTGCCACTTTTTACCCTTATGCCCTAGGTAATAAGGTTGAAAAGTAGTCAATCGTCAGTGAACTCGGTAGTACATTAAACTATCTTGTAACTTGCAAATACTCTCCAGTAAGATAATGCCTAACGGAGCAGACGATCTAGCAATTACGTCCAATCTGCAAGGCCAATTTGGTAGCAGGCTTCAAATCGATACGTCTCTTGTAGTTAAGACTACGTCCTCTCTGTGCATAGCTGAGGAGAAGCATGTTGCTTTAATTAACGTAGTACCTGTAGCTACAAATAACTGACTGGAGGCCTTACTCTCAAGGCACCCACAGGATATACCGGTTAAGCCGACACACACGACGACAACCAACAAGGTTGAACTGCAAGAAGCGATTACCACAAAAAAAAATGCTACAAATAAAACGGACACTGTTGGACGTCTCCTTTCTAAACCTGAGGTGTACCACATAAAAGGAAAAAAATAGTAGGAAAACATGATATTACATCACGCCTGCAATCTCCGAGGGGCTAGGCAGGGGCGTACACATCCACCACATTAAATTCAAACTCAAAGCATTTATTTCAATTAGACCATTACAGGCACTTTTGAAAGTCAAAATACAAAAAAAAAAATGCGAAGCTACAGTCCCAGTCACAAGGCATAATAACTTGTAAAAAGTACCGTCCCTGCCCATTCCAAAGCGTAGATCTCTATGGAGAAGAATGGGCAAGGAACTCCATGGACACTCACACATTATGACAGTAACGTTTAAGTCTCATGTAATAGGGGGCTAATCGAAGCCAGGACCAGCACGCGTAAAATGACCGCCGTAGAAACGGGCTGAAGAATCGACAAACTGACACATTGTCATTGTCTATCTGTCATTATGTCGATTCTTCCGTAGACAAAACTCGTTTCTACAGTGGTGATGCTACTATATGAAAATTATTCTCATATCCCCGCAACATTTTAACAAAGTAGCTAAGCCCTTTGCTACTATGACACACTGAAAATGATGAAAGCTCAATTTTGAAACCTGAAACCGCGTACAAAGGGAATGTACGGAACATCATTATAAGCCAATCTACGAACGTAATGGCTAGAAACAGGCAATAACCATAGTTGAAGAGAGGTTCAGATTTACAGGTGTTTTTGAACCTAGACTGTGCTACTGCAAAATTGTATTAACTTGTATGTAATTTTGACTCATCAGTTTTTAATATTACCTAAACACTTAATATTGAGCTTGTTTTTTTATTTGATTTTTAAGTAGGTATATTAAAAAAAAAGATTTTGCTGCACCTTATCCTATAATTATAACAATGGACTATAAATATTTAAACTTATGAGAATCGATACGAAAAAAAGAACACATTCTAATTCAGTTAATAATATAAAACTCACGTACCAAAGCAATTACAGAGAACTAAGCGCCATTTTATTACCCCTGCCGCTAACTTACTCGAATTTACTTAATTTTAATCAGTCTAATATCACCCTTATCACCGGGGAGTAGAGTGCAAGCTATTTGATAGCTAAATTTATAAGGCTATAAAGTATATTCGTTCGGGGAATAGGTACCTGTTTTAAGTATAGGTTGCACACTTGCATTTTAATTTATTTGTAGAAAAGAGAAACTGTCGGTTTACACGGAATCTAATTTATTTAGACGTGTCAGTGAGTTTCAGCACGAAAAGCCAAAATGAGAATCATTGTTCAAAGATATTAGATTTAGTTTTATAATTACTGCACTCTAGCAACGATTATTCCAATATACTTAAAGCGTGGAGGGAAATTCAGAACACCCACATAGAAATTTTCCGTCGGTTATAAAAAAAACACGGTCAAATTGTATGGAACATTTTTTTTTTTTTAAATTACCAAGATTATTATTTTTTGTGTTTGTAATTTTGGTTCAAATTTATGTACTTATTACGTGGCAACCGTTTTAGCGTCGGTGTCCTTTCCACCCCGTAAACGGTGGTCTTCACCAAAAGCAATGAACGAAATTAGCAAATCCAAACCGTGTACTACAGTGATGTACCTACCTACTACAATGATGACACTGACAACTCTTTAACGTGGTTCAAATGTGCTGATAGAAGCAATTTTCATTGGGAGAAAGATCCGCACAACGATATAAAAAAATAAATCTTTTATTTTCAGAGAACAGGGGGGTTACTATGACGAAAAAGAGACGGAGCTATACAGGTCGTCTAGCTCCATCTCTTTCCCACTCTGGAATAGGAATGGAACAATAATGTTTTAAGACGTCATGGTACGCCACCAGGGCCCATATAATGTTAGAATACACAATTGCTTAAAGCTATGTTAGTAGACACGATTAATTACAGTGAATTTATTATCTAAGGTAAGTTTATCAAGCCCTATGCATGACATGTAGCTTGATAAACCTACCAATTGTCGGCCCATCCAGCCTTTCCGGAAGTACCTTCAGAATGCCATTTGTGCTTCCCCCCATACTGCGTATGACTGAGGCAACTTTCTTTCTCAATATCGCAAAATAATCATCAGTATGAGCATCCGCGAACATACATGACGCACTGCAGTAAGGTGGAAGCCCCAACAACACCCTGAAGGCATTGATTGGATGCGTAAGGTATTGTCAGATTTCTGGGTTTGATGAGCCCAAAGGCCGCTGGTGTAAAATATATAGACCCACTTGCGTTTTCTTTCCATACATTTCACAAAACATTACAACCTTACAACATTCTCGTCTCATTCCAAAATTCCCATAATAAATAACCGCTTACACAACGTTCAAGCAAAACCCTTTACAATAGCTGAAACATTCAGCGCTGGAAATATGAAAATAATGCTGGCGGGTACTTCCGGCCGTGCCGCATGCCGCAACACGAATGTATAGCGAATTCGAATCCCTGTATGTTATTTTAATGTCTGCCATGAGCAACCGCGCAGATTTAATTTTGCGTTAAATGGGGTGTTTAAGTTAAGGGATAGAGCGGGCAGGATTTAGAGTGGAGAAACGTTATCCTAACCTGTGTAAAGATGGTTTTACCAAAGCAATGTTAGTGAATACTAAAATGACGGCTGATGGAGATGTTTGAAAGAAAAAGGCATTAATATGCTGCACCGGTTTCAAACAATTTGTTTGAAACCGGTGCAGCAAACAATTCATTTGAGCAGGTGTGTTGCTACAAACTAGCAAAATTAACTTTTCTATTATTATAAAAGGGTTATAATATGAATTACGTTAAAATTCGTAAAATGGTCACAAAGTGACTTTCCATAATATTAACTACTTCTGCGACCATTTTAAGAGTTTTAACATGATTCATATTATTTTATGACAGTCGCTTGTCGCTAACACAAATGCCACAATACAAAACGAGCACATTTTCGGCAACACAAATGTTCTTACTCTAATAATGTTGTAATTAGGATCTGAAATATGAAATTGTTAAACCACTTGAATTTAAATGCAACGAACGATAATGTTTGTTTAATACCTGTACTTAAAGTGCAAAGGTATTTGACTAATTAGGCAGAACAAACATAAAACAGGCAGAAAAACCTTTCATTCGTATTCTTTTGAGCATTTTGCTGTGTAATAAATATGCTTATTACTGTACGACTGATTTTAAAGTTTCTTTATCCGTTATACTCCATCGAGTTCTACGTTTTGGATCACCCAGCTTCAACTTTCTCAATAACTGACTGCCTGTAAATAGATGAAGTATCATTTTTAAAAAGCTATTAAAACTATGAGCTTTCACCATCTGCTACGAGAAACCTCATGAATTTTTGCCGGAGCGTTTTAGGCATAGGTAACCCTTCCGTCACCATAATCGCAATTAATCTTTTTTGTTTGTGCCTAAGCTCATACCATAAATACAGAAGTGGACATCGTGAGCCATAATTAATCATTTGTAAACGCGTCTCGTTCAAACAGTTTACGGGATCTACACAAGTGAGGTCCTTCGGCGTCACTTGTCATTTGGGTAGGGTATCATTTGTAAAGGTATTATTATTCGCACCTGCGGCTGCTGACCACGGCCTGCGGAGGTGGGCGATATAAATTAATATTTGGATCATGGGTCCGGATGGAAGCTAAAATGTACTTATTGATGATTATCGAATGATTATCGTAAGGTTATGATTTCGTTTATTCATTTTTGGGCCCAATCTTTTAGGTAAAGAGTAAGGTCACTCTAAAAAATAAGGGATATTTTTGACACTCAGCGTGATTGCGGAGCTCCCGATCAAACCATGGCCCATTTGCCAAAGTGTCCCTACACTTTGAGGACTGAAAGTTGCTACTGACGCTGTCAACGTGGATAAGACGTACCATCGATGCAAAAGAAGTAGAAGACGAATAGAAAAGTTTATGCAGAAACTTACGTTTGATTAGTTAATAGACACACTGACAGCGCAAATAAGCAGGGAAGTACCATTTTTCTGGACAAAAATAAATACTTAAGCTAGCAGCTAAATATCAAAAATGCAATCACTAGATTCCATAAAACTTACAATTAATCAGCAATGCTGTGAAATAGGCTTTCAAAAAATATTACCAATCAACTAATTACTATATAATAAAAAAAAAAACCGTTAAAACGAATCTTTAAGCAAACAGCTTCATAAAATAACCATTTCATTGCCAATAAACTTGTAAACGTGCCTGTTCATCACCTACGTGCTAAAACAATAGACTATAGACGGTCGGCGAGAAGCGTCATCTTAGCGGCCCAACAACGTCACCCTACCTACTCAAGCGGTCACTGACCGGACCTCAGATGCGCAATTTACGACAATATCCAGTAAAAACGTATATTAAATATAATAACATAATTCGCTTTCGACATATGCAGGTAAAATTATAGTTTTGATATTGAAAATGCTGTATGTGGGTGCAAATTTTATGTCTTTATGACTTAAAAATTGCTGAAGGCGACATTTTAGGATGCCAAATTGCAGTAACGTCTTGGTTGTCAGATTTTGGTGAAAATATGGTTAAGCGCAGATGTTTATAAAAAAAGTGGCAAAATAAAATGGCACATAAGGAAAGAAGATAAATACAAATTGTTGTATTTTATGCGTAAGGACCAACTAAAAACGAACAGTCGCGATGATTGGAAACGACACCAAATGATTTTTATCTATAAACAGCAAGAAAATGATAAAGAGAACCGCAAACCTAAAAATTAACAATACAGCATACACCCATAAAATTCATGCCTTTTTATTCCCCATAGGGGTAGACTACACTCGCTACAGAGCGCCACCTTCAAAACTTAAAAACTCCTTTCGCCTCGCCAAAATCCAACTAGTCATTCACGCGAAACTGACCATTTTACAAAAAACAGATTCTTGTTAAAACACTTTCGTAAAGGTGATTTCATTCATCTGCCTAGCCTTTTCCCAAACTATCTTGGGGTCGGCTTCCAGTCTAACCGGATGCAGCTGAGTACCAGTATTTTACATGAAGCGACTGCCTATCTGACCTCCACAACCCAGTAACTAGGTAATACGATACCCCTTGGTAAGACTGGATGTCAGACTTTTTGGCTTCTGACTACTCGTAACGACTGTCAAAGATCTACAAATAACAGCCGGGACCAACGGCTTAACGTGCTTTCCGAGGCACGGAGGAAACTCGGTATGTAAGTATGGTCACCCATCCACGGACCAACCTCGGCAAGCATGGCTTAACCTTAAAGATCGAACCGGGCGGCTGTTAATATTTAGCCACGAGCGAAAGGTGATTTCATTATAGTCTGAAAATCTGTTGAAAAGGCAAAAGAACCCATCATGTAGCCTAACAAACGTCACCAAGCAATACATACACTCCCCAATTCGGAAACCTATGTCTAATTAAAACGACATATAAATGCATGTATAATGTTGTGATTAAAGCAGGTGTGTACATCCCCTTAATTAAGGCACGGTGTTATCGAGGGAGCTCTTCACTTGAATAAAAGATACGACACGTGTAACCTCTGCTTAACCTCATTCTGTTGTGATGTGTCGTATGTTGATGGGTATCGAAAACGGTGATAAGGATTTTTGGGTGATTTAGAATTTCAAGGGAGATTTGGGTTACTACTGAAATAGATGCACAAACCTATGAATGTTTGTGGTATTTAGTTTCAGAAACGTTCTTTTTTTCCATGTGGTTAGCGCCTACTCTGGTGACAGAGTGTTTATGTCACCCATGGCCCTCTGACTAGCCTTTATATGCCGTCGATAAATACCTATCAGGCATTATGGTTTGGGTTTCTCACGATGTTTTCCTTCACCGGAGCAAGTGATAATAATACAAAAAAATAGTGCGTGGAGTTCCTCCGCGAGGAAGAAGTGAAACTTCGTAATACTTCACGCATGTGTTCGAGAACCACCCAGGCACTCTCGTTATTTTATTGAACTTCTAAATAATATTTTGTTGTTTTCTTGTTGTATAATTTTTATTACATAAGTTATTCGACGTTATTCTACTCATGGAAATTGAGCGAAGGCTGGTCACACCGAAGAGTCGAATGCATGACTGTACCTAGTAGAACTACGTAGTCACAAATCCTGTAATACTGCCATCTCTTAGAAAATATTCCCCCTCCATGGTAGCGTAAAACTTGTTGGAAGTCGCATAAGAAGTTTCGCTTCACGTAGGCACATGAATCTGAAAAATCATAGGTGTGTGTCTTGGGTTCGAACTTGAGACCTATGATTACTTGCGTGGAAATTGGCAAACAAGTGGGTGAAGTCAAGATGTGGATGACACATGAGAAATTTCGTCAATCAGTGCAAAACCGTAAACCGTGTTTATTGCCAGTGATTACATACGGGACAGAAACGTGGTCGCTCACAATGGGCCTCATCAGAAGGCTCAAAGTCACCCAAAGAGCAATGGAGAGGGCTATGCTCGGAGTTTCCTTGCGTGATCGAATCAGAAATGGGGACATCCGCAAGAGAACCAAGGTTACCGACGTAGCCCGAAGAATTGCTAAACTTAAGTAGCAGTGGGCAGGGCACATTGCTCGTAGAACGGATGGGCGATGGGGCCCAAAAGTTCTGGAATGGCGACCAGTGACCAGCAGTGGACGTCTTTCGGCTGAAATGATGATGAAGAATGCAAAACCTGGCTGATACTTTTTTTCTCTACAAAATAATCATACTACCGCAGTAATTATCTTGTCTCTACGTTCCACCCATAAAATTTAATTAAAACATCATAACCATATAACGTCCCAAGATTTTTACCACCCATTTTAATGTCCGAAAAAAAAATCTGCCACAAAATTATTCCCAGCCAGCTGTCATTTTACCGAAAACAAACCGTTAACATATAAACGGTGGACCTCACAAACCTTTAAATTCTGCCAACCAAACACATGTGCCAAAATGTGGCGTATTAGCAAGTAAAATGACCTAAAATTAACTGGACCCACCCTTCATTAATTTGTGAAATTAATTGTCCAAATCTGGGAATGTTGGGACAAGTCTAACGTCTAACCTTGTTTACGGGTCAACTCTTATGGTAGCCATTTTATTTTATGGGACACCATGGGATGTCGCTGTTTACGTATTTAGATGTGTTTTGCGTGTGATTTGCATTTTTGCGGAGTGTCGTGTTGGTTTGGGTGTTTATGTTTGAAATGCGGGACTGTATTCGGTGACCAGATTCGCCATTTGTCACAATTATTCTACACACAATGTTGCACAATATATTTTTTTATTGAAGTGAAACTTCTTATGAGACTTCCAACAAGTTTAACGCTACCATGGAGGGGGAATATTTTCTAAAACTCACTAAGAGATGGCAGTATTACAACATTTGCGACTACGTAGTTCTACTAGGTACGCAAGATGGCGTGCAAACAGTCATGCATTCGACTCTTCGGTGTGACCAGCCTTCGCTTATTTTCCATGAGTAGAATAACCTCGATAAACTTATTTAATAATTATGTAATACAAAGAATACAAGAAGAAAACAACAAAATATTATTTAGAAGCTCAATAAAATAACGAGAGTGAATGCTTGACACTCGAACGCATGCGTGTAGTATTACGAAGTTTCACTTCTTCCGCGCGGTGGGACTCCACGCACTATATTTTTTTATTTAACTACCTTGTTGGTTGCTCTTTAGTGGTCGCAAGCACTACTGCTGGGCATGAGGTCCTGGGTTCGATTACCGGTTTGAGAAAAGTGTTATTGGGTTTTTTCATCAATAATTTCTCGGGAGCAACCATGGAGTCTGGATTTGTGATCGGTTGATGGCAATTGGCTCGGCCCCTATTACATGGGACTTAAACATAACTGGCAAAATGGGTGCACTATGGTACAACTCTGCCTGACCCTTCGGGGATTAAAGGAGTGATGTTTTGTTAATCAGTATTTTAGTGCAACTATTGGCTATATTAGTTCAATTTATTGTAATATAGATTAAGTACATACGAATAGCAGAATATTTGACAGGTATAAGTGACGTTGCCAACTTTCACAATACGTAGCGTTAACCTATTAAATGTTTAGATGCAACCTTAAGCATAAGTTCATACACACATACACATACTTGAAATCCCGAAGCGAAATTACATAGAACTCCTAATATTATGATGATTCGTTGTCGTCTCAACAATAGGGGATAATCCTATTTTTTTTTTCTTTGTCCGTCGGGTAGTTTATTGAAAAGTATTGGACACGTATTTTTTCTTTTTTCACGTGGTCATAAAATTACGGAGATATATTGAGTTGAAATGGCGCATGACGTCACATGTAGGTAAGTTTTATACCCACTTGTGACGTAGTAAGCCCCCACTCTCCAACTTTAACGAGTTCTAACTAAGTAATTTTTTGATATTTTGATAAAACAAAAAATACGTGTCTAATATTTTTGTATTACCTGTCTGACGGACAAAATAGAATGTCGTTTTCTTTACCCAGTCCGATCCCCTATTCAAGTCTCAGGCAGCGAACTGTCGCAGGGGTTAACTCGTAGTAAGCTCCTTGCATAATATTTTGTACAAACAATTCCTACTACAAATTCATATGTGCATATATAAAGCTGACAAGACAAGGCTTCGCCACGGACATTCTAACCGCTTTGCCACGCAAAAGACGAACTTGGAAAAAAAGCGACAAGTCTTGGCGCAAGTCGTGTCGCAAGTCGTGTCGCAAGTCGTGTCGTAAGTCGTGTCGCAAGTCATGTCGCAAGTCGTGTCGCAAGTCGTGTCATAAGTCGCGTCGCAAGTCGTATCGCCTGAGGTTGTGAGCGGATCGTAAAGACTAGATGGAATACTATGTTAATCCCGGACGACAAGCTAAGTCCGAATCCAGACTACGTGTATTATGGTCTAGAAATTCTAAAGAGATATCGTCTACACATTAATTTAACGAACATAGAGTTACTTGTTTTGTTTTAACTTACTGTTCCCATATGGGTGTAAAAACCCTTAATGAAGCTGAGATGAAAGGTTTTTTTTTTTTAATGGTATCTCGCAGTTCAACCTAGGAGGTTGTCGTCTGCTTAACTGGGCTATCCTGTGGGTTGCGAGGCCGGAAAGACGGCGGTTTGAATCGGAACTTTTTAAGAGTGCTAGTCTCTTTGCTACTCTTCTGGAGGAGGTTGATAACATCATCGGGAGTGCTGAAATGAAAGGCACTAATTGTTCTCGCCCTAAATATCTCCATGACAACGTACTATTCCATGCATCCGAGAACGTTACATTGAGTTCTACCATACAACGTGAGTTTTCAGACCGAAACTAAAAATCGTTTCCTAGCAAACACTTTTGAAGCTACATAGTTTGAATTACAGAATACTTGGTTGTCAGCTTCATGAGGGGGTAATCACGATAAAACATGTTATTTCATGTTTATTTTTGGAACTCCGATCAAATTCAGAGAGCGATCAGCAGAATTCTGTGTAATACTCTTTTTGCTATATTTGAGTACTAGCTGTCCCGCGCAACTTCGTTTGCGTCACATTTTTCCCGTTTTCGCAACATTATTCATTGCTGCTTCGCTCCTATTGGTCGTAGCGTGATGGTATATAGCCTATGTCCTTCCCCAGGTTGAAATCTATCTTCTTGCCAAATTTCATTAAGATCCGATCAGCCGTTTCGTCGTGAAAAGGTAACAAACAAACAAACAAACAAACAGAGTGACTTTCGCACTTATAATATTAGTATGGATAGTATGGAAGTATGGATATGGATAAGAAACTCCAAGTCAGTTTTAACCGGTTTAACTAACAGTGTATAACTCCGCTACCATTAAAATCAACCAAAATACAATTACCAATTCAAATATTAAATTGAAACGAAACCATCTCAAATCACCGCAGAATATTTTTGATTATTATCATTAAATTCAAAATCAACCCTTGCAATTATAACTTGTATCTGTTTACAAGTTTATTTAAAACAATAAATGTGGAGTGAAGGGTTAAGGGTGCCCCTTCTTCGGTCACGCTCATTTACCTTGTAATTATACACGGCGAGTAACTTCTATGTTTTGAAGATGGTACGGACGTTGAGGATTGGGTACGTGGTATTTTTCATAAATACAAAATCTAACCCTCCTTGGGTTAGATTTGGTATTTATGAAAAACTAGCCTATGCCCGCGGCTTCGCACGCATGGAGTCCGATCACTGTCCCCATTGTATTATCGGGATCAAAATTATCCTATGTGTTAATCCAAGTTATAAACTAGCCCTGTGCCAAATTTCATCCAAATCCGTTCAGTAGTTTTCGCGTGAAAGAGTAACAAACAAACATCCATCCATCCATCCATCCATCCATACTTACAAACTTTCGCGTTTATAATATTAAGTAGGATTTTATCGTAAAGAAAGAAAATTTTCTTAATAAAAATGGACGACTTTACGAGGGTAAAAAATAAGTCGAAAATGTGCTTCTATATTTTTTTCCAACAACAGAAGTAAATATCTGCATTAACTACCAAAATTGCTGTAGACCATTGTTACAATTATCTTTTAACGCGCACACATCATGGAACTGTTGTCAAGCTTTGTGAACATTACATTAAAACATGGTAAATATCCTGTTTCCACGGTTGTTGATAGTGTTTGTGAACATGTTTCCAGTTTAAAAACTTAAAAGCTTTACTAACTTAACTACAAACTGGTTGCAAATTTCATACAAGAAAAAAGAGAAAATACGTTCTCTTGATTATTGTCTTTATATATCAAAACCAGCTATGCCCGCGATTTCGTCCGCGTGGAATTTTGTTTTTTTTTTAGTTGAATTGTTTTTTTTTTTAAATGGAAGCCTAAGTTACTCCTTATTACATCAGCTCTCTACCAGTGAAAATTGTAAAAAATGTTATTTTGGTATATGTAGCGTATATACATGAAAAAAAAAATGAGAAAGCGTTTATTCGTCGTGATTACATCAGTTCATTTCATTCATATGCATGTAGTAAAAACGGTTATTTTAATAATACAAACAGATACAGATATTAAATTTTATTTATTTGTACAGATTAAACAGGATATTGCTGTCATTAAAGAGTCATGTCAAAAAATGCCACCTACTGCGTTCTCTTCCTCAATACACAGCCATGTACCCTTCTTACCAAAGTTTCTAATGTTTTGATTTCTAACGACGGGACACGTCTAATAATTTCTTACTGCCCTCACTCCGCAAACATACCTTGGGAAAACAAGGCAAGAGCGACCTTATAGCTCAAAACTTAAGGTTGAGACAGATGTAAAGATAATTGAAGAAGGCAGATTTTAAGGTATTTGCAAGTTTTATTGAATGGAAAAGTTCCTTTGAAATGTAAGGAGCAGGGAAATGTTATTAATTAAAATTTAAATTCCGTAATAGGAGGAGATTTTTGTAAATATTTTAAATGTTTTTCAAAACTTTGGTAACGGCTTTATTGGCGTTGCATAGGGTTAAAACTAAGGAAATTACTAAGAAATGCCTTTACTTAGAAGATAAACTTTACCAATGTGTTTTTTTTTTGTGGTTAGCTCTTGACTCTAGTCTAGGTCAGAGATGACAGAGAGAAAGTCGTCGATGGTACTTTAGTCAATAAAATAAAAAGTATAAATACGGTAAAATAGGTTATTTATCCTATTTAGATACCAAAAGCCAAGTTTAATCCATGTGCAGCAGGCAATAACATTAATTTGTCAATTGTTATGTGTATATAAAGGGTGTAAAACACCTCTTAACGAAGCTTAAAGGCACTGATTCTCCCCGTCATTGCGATAATTTTTTTGTTCTACACCATACCTGGGAACCATCTAGTTACGGAGATATTAGGGGTCAAAGTTCCAACTTTTTGACAAGTATTTTTTGAAATACAAGTTTTAATGTAAGATCTTTAAACAACTCCACGACCCCCGTACTATTCAATCCATCCATCAGCACAATGTTTTGAGTGCGTTACATTGAGTTCTACCACAAAACATGATTTTACACCCCCCAAAAAAACGTCGTTTCCCAGCAACAATTTTTGCGTAATATTACTTAGTTTCATGTACAGAATGCTTGGTTGACGGCTTCGTGATGAGGTGATTTACACGATGCATAATTTGCGTTTTTTTTTTGAAAATGAAACACCAGATAAATGTCTTTCTAGTCAGTTTAATGGAAACAATAGGACAACACCATTCAAAACGCGTATCAAACGAAAACTTTGCTCCGCATGAAACGTTAAAATAAGGCTTAAATCTGGCAACATTAAGAATACACAGCAGCTGGTGGTATCCACAGAGAATCATAAACACTCAGGATTTGCATATCTCTCCTTTGAGTATGAAGCTGGTTTGAATAAATAAGACTTGGTCTCTCTCTAGTGCTAAGTAGCGAATTTACTGGAACAAATATTTTCAGACGTAGAAAAATGGCGGAGCTTGTATAAAATCTTAAGTTAGTGTTAAAGTTGAACACAATATATTGTGAACTAGTTGTGCCTCACGATTATCGTCCACGTGAAATTATAATTAAAATAATATATTACTTCCCTATTTGGTTTTTTTTTTTGGACGTAACCCAAAACTTTATCTAAATTAAAAGCCTACTCCTTGTAACATCAGCTATCAACCAGTAAAAGTCCCGCCAAAATCAGTCCAGCCGTTTCGGAGATTAGCCACAACAAACAGACAGACAAACAAAAATGTAAAAAAAAAAAAAATGTTATAAGTACTGAATACACTTTCATATACATTAAGTAAAAGGGTTTTATTTTAAATGGTCAATTCCGTGGAGGCGGAGCAGCATCACTACGTCCTGTACGGTGTTATAATAACCTGTGCAACAATATTCAGCATATGGGTATACTTTCAAATAAAAGCACGCTGCGTCCATTTACCTCAAGGAAACAGAAGTGTAACGCAGGCGCACAAGGAAGAGATTGAGATGGTGCCAAGCCATATCCCTAGGGAAAGACAAACAAAGGCAGATCCATAGACACTAGGAGAGGTCATCGAGCATCGTTCTATAAGCAACAAGGTGGATCGCGAAACGTCGCCAATATCAGTTAGCGGCGAACGTAGAACCGTCTAATAACTTTCTTTACAGACTTTACTTACTTTTGATAATCCATTTTACTTGTTATATTTTGTACTTTTATAGTTGGCAGGATGTACGAGCATCGCCACATGATATAACTTGTTTTGGTTTTTACCTGAACAAGCAGTCGCTAATTCACCGATTATTTATGTACATTCGCTGACTAGGCTATTACGCCCGCCACAACTCACCTACTTTAGGTATTATATATATCGGCGCAACAACAATAATTAATAAATGAGTTTAATAATTTGATTAAGTCAAAACTAGTTCACAAGCCATGAATTAATAATTGTTTGATTATTGTAATGTAAAAATCTTGTGATTCAAATAATGCAATACTTAACCTAAAATTATGTACACGTGCTTGCCACGTTATTAATACGGCCGCACAGAGCGCGCTAAGGCAGGATCGGCTTGTGGCTTCACCCAAGCTTGAAAGTTTTTAGTGTCGCGACTTACATCCGTATGGTATCGCCCAGTCACAACTGACGTGTGCAGGCCTCCGCTGGCCGCCACCGAAGTCCCCTGCGCCACCTTTGGCGCGGGCTGTGATTGGTCGACCTCCCGATTTTATAAATCCGGTTGAGGGTAGGCGCGACAAAAACTTTTTCAACATACCGCCCGAACCGGGAAGATTTTTATTAAAAAAATTTCTTTTAATTCGGTAGGCGCCGGCTGGATACCCATGGTTACCTAGCTCCGTGGGTAACCAGCGGGTGCCACCCATGCTGCCCGGTGCAGCTGCACCGTGCCGGTTGCGGTAGAAGTCACACCCAAAGAAGATGCCTAAAAAGACGCCGCCTCCACCGATCCCCAAGGGGGAACGAACCCTCGATGACGCGTACAGCAACATCATCGCTGCCCTTACGGAAGTGCAGCGAAGGAGGGCCCTCCGGGCCTCACCTCCTGCGCCGACGTCATGCCGCAGCGCCACCACCGAGACGCCGCCACCAGTGCGCGCCCCAACCAGGCCAGCCCGACCTCTGGCCAGCCACCCCGTGTCCAAGATGGCCCCCGCTCGTCCCGGGCCCAGTAGCAGCGCGCCCGCTGCTCGCGCCGTCGCCCCCCCCCTGTGCGCTAATGCGCAGGAGGACCGTGCGACCGCGACACACGCGCCTCGCGCCGCAAACCCGCACACCAAGCGCCCATTAGCCGTCACCGCCGTCACCCAGGCCGCGCCCGCCGCGCCGCGCCCCACCGCGAGTGCATCGACACACGCGCGGCCGGCCGCCGCCGCCGCCGCGCCGAGAGCCGAGCCCGCGGCATCTCCCACGGCACACCGCTTGCTGGCAGGCTCAGCCGCCGCAACGACGTCTGCCCAGGGACTGATGTCGCCGCCTCCACCTCGCAGCGCAGCCCAAGACTCGCCCGCGCCCATGTCGCCCTGCTACTCAAGCGAGGGCAGCGACGTGGAGCAGAGCGACATGGACGATGAAGGAGATTACGAGGTAGGTAACACTACCTCTAATAAAGTGACTACTGACTTATCGGCGCTAGAGCGCGATACTCGCGCCCAGCGCCGACCACGCAGCTCGGACGACGAGGCCGCCGAAGAGGCGAAGCGCGTCTGCCCCGACTCCCCGCTCCCACAGCGTGAACCGCGTGGTCGAGCCGGAGCCGGGTCGCCGACGTTCGCCGAGGCGGCTCGCCGCCCGCCCACCGGACAAGACGCCTCACACAATGTGACGCCACCCGCCGCCGCAGCCCCAGCGCACGGCACGAGTGCAGCCGCAGCTGCCAGTGCCAAGCCAAAAAGTAGGCCCCGCTACCCTCCGTTGGTGGTGGAGAGGATGCCCAACTGGGCCTTCCATTTTAGGGCCGTGAGGACCATCCTGGGTCACCCACCGAACGCTCGTCCTTATCAGGGTGGGATTCGGTTCCTACCTGAAACGGAGGACGAGTTCAGGGTGATCCAGAGGTACCTCACGGACCTGGAGAAATCGGAGGGCCTTAGTTGGTTCTCCTACTCACTGCCGGCGGAGCGCAGTGTCAAGGTGGCCATCAGGGGACTGCCGGCGGACACGGACCCGGAGGAGATCCTGGAGGAGTTGAGGGCGCGTGGCTACGAACCAGAGTACGTCCGCAACATAAAAGCGCGCGGCGGACGACCTGGTTGCCTCTTCTACGCGTCCCTCAAGAGGCAAACTGACTTCCGCACGATTTACTGCTAGCTGTTATGCATGCGTGGTGTTCGTGTAGACGCCTGGCGGAGCAAACAAGGGCCCGCCCAGTGCCACCGATGCCAGCTGTTTCGACACAGCTCGCACCGGTGCCACCGCCCGCTCGCATGCGTGCGTTGCGGGGAAAATCACGCCGCCCAAGACTGCCCACGCCCTAAGTCCGAGAAGGCCACCTGTGTGAACTGCGCGGGTGACCATCCGGCCAATAGCGGCGGGTGCCCTGTATTCCGGAGGGAGCTCCGGAATAAGCGAGCGGGTACTGTCGCCATCACTCGGCAGCGCCGAGAGTCGGTGGCTGCAACCGCACAAGTTGAGGTCCACGAGGCCCCTAGCACGTCGCTGATGGCGACAGCGAACGGGCCCTCAAACCATCATCAAGACGCTCCCGCCTCGAGGCGGAGAAAAAAGAGACCTCGCGGGTGGAGGAATAGGAAGGGGAAAAAAACCCCACCCCCCCGCAGCGCAATCCAGACAGGACCCTGGCCCTGTCCCAGCGCAGGCGACGTTTCAGGCGCCCGCGACAACCGACCCAAAAGTTGCCACCACAGTCGCTGCCGACGCCACCACTGGCGCCGTCAGGAGGAGGGGGAGGAGGGCGGGGAAACCCGTTCCTCCCACAACCACGGCTCCGGCCGCCGCTCACTCAGTGGCGGCGCCGAGCACATTCCGGCCGCTAGCCGGCACCCCAGCGCAACGACGCACAGTCCCTCCGACAACGGAGTTCACCGCCTGCGCTATAAGGCTCCTCATGGACCTAATAAGGGCCATAAAGGAGGGCCAAGACGCAGATGTGGTCATCCTCGACGGGCTTATGGAGCTAGTACGGCTCTATTACGCCAGCCCGTCGGGAAAGTAATCTGGATTGCCGCGACCTTAAGAATAAGGCCGCCCATCTCCGCCTCCTCCTCTAGGTTGTAGGACTAACCCGGATCGACAGGAGCCGGCGTCGCATGGCTGCCCCAGGTATTGCACCAAGGGAGCACCTGCGACCGCCGACTCACGATGGCATGCACGTCCGCGGCACCTCGCCAACCGCAGGAGCGCCCGCTTCCTGCCTTGTCGCCACATGCGCGACCCGGTGCCTGCGGATGTGACGTAGCCGTCGTCATTCCCGGACTTGACCCGCCCGGGTAGGCCGCTCCAGTCTACACGCGACCTACCCAACCACTGAGACTCCACAATCATTACAAACACTCGAAACGCGTCATGGTCTAGGTTAATATAGGCATGACGTGCATCGAACACGCATTCATTACTCCACACGCATCCAAACTCACGCGATGAATGTGCGGCGCGGGCTCGCTATTCATTCGCTTACAAGAGCGGCGTTACACAATACAATGCCGCTCTAACTCATACACCACGACCCCTTAGTCTGGAACGCAATCGGCTAGCTCTGAGAGCGCAACGGACGGGGGTCAACGCCTTAGCGGTAGGGTGCGCCACCAGAGTCGCCTCTGGCAGGTCTGCATCTGCTGGGCCTCCTCCGGGTAACCGGAGGTCTCACCTGGCGATGACAAGCCGCCGAGGCGGCGTGAAGAAAGCGGCGCTCGCTACGGTAACGTTGTACCGTAGCTAAGCGCGCAGCGCTAGCGCCGCTGGCGCCTCCTACCGGACAATAATGACAACCACACACAGGCGAGTTGCGCTTTTTACACGCACTCGCCAAGTACCGCGCCTATACAGGCAACCAAATTGAGGTGCCCGTCGTAACGGGCACTGTGTTGATCCCCCGGGGAAAGGGCTTGCCCATATCCCGCCCGCCACGCCCCCATGTCGGGGACGTAGCGATTGCCCAACGCGCTAAGGCAGTCTTGCTTGAGCCGCCGTACTGTACGGATCTATGTAAATAAGTCGTTACGCTGTCGGTTTTAATAAACGAGGCATACAGTATACTTGTGGTGTTTTACTTGGAAGAAGATTGAAGATGAGTGATCACCATGAAGATAGTGTCAGTGACGTCAGCTATGCTGACGTCACGCTTTTTAAAAACAGAACGGAGACAGTTTCTCCGTCATATATTTTAATGTTTTACTTAATAAACTGTCAATCATTAACGGACACATAACAGTGATTTTATTTCCTGTACACATCCCGTGTGATTCTATGATCTACATCTCAGTGTGCGGAGCTATTGCCCGTACATTTTTGGTAATTACAAACAGACACTTCAATTTTATTTATTTGTATATAAACACATTTTCTCATCAATTCACACCGACTGGAAGCCTAGTACTAAAATAATGTGACACATACATACAATTACTGATATGCACAAACAAAGAGACAAATCACCTATGGTCAGACCACCATGAAAACTAACGCAATCTAGAAGCAGCAATATTCGGACCCTCAATACAAATGGCTGGTCAAGCCCCATAAGTGATGGTGTTCATTTATCATACATATTATTGCACCTACGTGTATGATAGACGGGTAGGCAGACACCCTATGCGTAGATTTAACGTTTATACAAGGTAGCAGAAAAATTGCGCGATTACGTGGGTTCAGTGAACTTATCTTTGACAATGATTATTAGTTAATTGTGTTTATTATTTGAAAATGCTTGGAGTCATAATTAAAATTGCAAATAAGAACATATTACAACCGAAAGGCAAAAGAAAATGCCTCGGTAATAAAATGGCTGCGCTACAGATTTCGTATTTTGAGACTTTTTTTAAGGTTTTATTATCTATATAATATTGTTTACTTTATAATTTTATCCTGACTTTAAAGTCAAATATTATAATTTTAGTAAACAATTAAATTGTATTAATTGTGTCATCTGCTGACGGTACTTTTAAGCTAAACTGACCTTTAATTGAGTTAATCAAGAAAAATAAATCGGAGTCCTTCGGGACGGGTGCCTCGGGGATCGGGGTACTCAGGGAATAACCCAAACCAATCACCCAACACTTATTTTTAGAATAAAACATTTTACCCCATTTACTCACAAAGAAAATAGTACACATCTGTCAACCAACCACAGTAACCACATCAACTCTTCATCTCAGTATTTTTAAGGAACTTCTCAGAAAAAGCGAGTAACAGGTGCAAGCAACGCCGCGTAATATAACTAGTATTTATTGATTTTTCTTTAAGAACCACTTTGATTCTTTTGATGTTAGGCGGAAAGAGTGATCCGGATGGACGGCTGTGTTTAACAGGTTTACAGAATGACATCTGCCTATAATTAGTAGTAAGAAAAGTTTGGGAAGGATTTACCGTTTAAACTAGTTTTAAATAACGGGGTACTGAAACTTTGGTCCTCTATACACCGGATTTAAAAACCAATATTTTATTTACAATATTTAAGCCAATGCTTAACCAATGTTTAATTTACTAACTTTTAACTACTACTTTTTGACGTGACAACGTCTTATAAATTGGTTTGCCGGGTGACACTTCAAGAAACTGCGTTACGCTCCGCTCACGTTATGCGCTCACAATGAGAGCGAGTGAGAGGCACGCGTCCCTATAGCGTTGTCACGTTCAACTATCGTCAGTAAACCGACTTTACAGACAACCAATTTTTTTGTAACTATTACCAACATTTTTTTGTTTTAATGTTGCCCTTAACTGCAAAAGTTGATATGTAGTAATTTAAAATAAGAAAATATTGTTGCGAAATTGATGCTTAGCAGTGAAACTAACAAATGGTGTAATAATACAGGCTGTTTTTTTTCCAAAATCAACTGGTTCGATTCCTGGCAAAGAATATTAATTTTTCAAAAATCAATGATGCAGTTTTAGTTTTAATCAAAATCGGGCTCGAGACTTCTTTGAGTGTTTTTCGCTATTCCTCATAGTTTCCGAGTTCGCCATCCACGCCCACTTGAAAAATTCATCCTGTTTATAGAGTATAACTTTTAGAAGATAGATGATTTAGACATCAATCAACGATCTATTGGCGCAGAAGCCTGCCACCGAAGAGAAACCAGTGGGACTTCGAACCTCTGCAGCAGGATAGTCTGTGGCGACAGCTTGTGAGAAATGAAACCAGCCAGCACGAAGTACGAAGTATATTCTCCAAAATATATTCTATAGATTCATCGTCACAAACTTATAACTTAATGACAATAATTGACGATTAATACAACAATGGATTCCTATAATAAAATTGAATACAACCACGAGCAACATTAATTAGGTGTGGTACACGTTCAACAATGAATTAGACGAAAAAGAATAACATAGACAAAGAATATAAATTAAGTACGCTATACACACAAGCGGATAAGGTTTATAGGCATAGACAATAATTTCCTACTATTGCTCCAATACAATCCTCACCATGATCAACACATTCCATCCAACGCAATTCCCAAAGAGCATCTACATCGAAATAACTTCGGAACGTAAGTCAATAGCGACGTTGTTACATACTAATTAAAGTGCCGATCTCTGTCTGCACTCTGCAGTCAGAATAACATTGTTTACGTAACGACACAAAGAGACGAATTAGACATACGTTTTATTAGCAGGTCTTGGCAGAACAGAATGTTTAGGAATAGGGTTGATCCGAGATACAATGTCTTTAATGAAAATGAGAATACTCGTTGTTAATTCGTATTTTACAGCTATCTCATTTGGTCTAAGAACGTTGGAGAAAAAACACTGTAAGCTCGTATATTTAAAGTCTGTGATTAGACCCGTCGTATTGTATGGATCGGAATGCTGGGTTATGAAGAACTTGGATGATAAAAGATTGCATACAGCGCAGATATGAATTTTAAGGAATTTTAGAGGATGAGTAAGAAAGAAGGGTGCCTAAGCCATGGTTGGATGTCTCGTGATCATAAAAGAGTTTTAATAATGACAAAATCTAAGTAAACGTGCAATGCCAATCGTTAGCTATGTCTGGGCCTTCTTTGTTGTAGCTGCAAAAGCAGGAAATGGAGGAAATCTCCAGACTCATAATATTCATGAACATTAATTTAAATTCAGATAATCTTATTACACAACATCCTGTCATTGCCCTCCACAAGAAACAGCCAAGACAAATCGTCAAGGAAACTATACAAATGAATCAATCCCCCTACTAATTAGCCAGGGAAGCGGCGCGCGCGCATCTCAAACGCAGCCGCGCACGCAGGAATGTGCGTGACCAATGCAATTAGTGGGTCCTTCAGCCGGATGCCTTACTTGAATTACGTGAAGTATTTAACTCACCATTTTCTGCTTTTAACACTTCAATATTAGATCGTGACTGTTGGCTTCTAAGGTGCAATTTTCATTGGTAAATGATTTTTAGTTTCCTTTTTCACAAAAAGTGTTAACGGCCAAATTGGTGGACGGAATTTTCGGTTTAATTATTTGAGAGTTAAGGTTGGAATTTCAGTGGTGAGTGGAATTTGCAGTTTCTTTGGCTGATCTCCAGAGTCCAGGATGCCATTCCTCACATTTGCAGTCTTATATTTTGATTGCGAAGTTGTGACACCTTTAGACATTTGTCATTGTTTTTGATTTTGTTAATACCTTTCGTCTGCTCTGTACGAGGATTTATTTTGTTATAAGCGTAAAGTACGGGGTTTATTTCTGGGTCGGTAGTTTAATTACAGGAAATATTCTAGGTATCATCATCATCTGTCTAGCCTCTTCCCCAGCTATGTTGGAGTCGGTTTTCAGTCTAAATGGATGCAGCTGAATACCAGTGTTTTACATGGAGCGACTGCCTATCTGACGTCCACCAACCAATGCTGCAATGCTGGGTAATACGATATCCGTTTATAAGACTGGTTATCAGACTTTCGGACCACTGACTACCAATGACTATACAGGGTGTAACGGAAAGGGGTATATACATCCTTAAGGGTGTGCCACAGACCATCAAACTGAACATGTTTCACAACATAAAAAAAAATTGCACCAAAAAAAAGTATCTGCTGCCTATACATTTGAGTCGAATAGGTATTGTAATTTCTATGGGGCAGCAGATTTTTTTTTTGCTGAAAAACATGTTTTATGATGAGAAACATGTTCAGTTTGATGGTCTGTAGCACACCCTTAAGGATGTATATACCCTTTCCGTTACACCTTGTATAGTCATTATATTCATTATATAGTCATACAGGGTGTATACAGGGTTATTTGTAAAACACCGACAACCTCTCAGGACTATGTTACTAACATCATAATGTTGTATTATTGATTATGATGTTAGTAACATAGTCCTGAGAGGTAGTCGGTGTTTTACAAATAACCCCGTATAACGACTGTCAAAGACCTACAAATGACAACTTGGACCTGGTGCTTTTCAAGGCACGGAGGAACATCGGTATGTAATGACTGGCGTAATTAATGGACGCCCCCTAGCTTCTTTGTTTCCAGCTTTTACTAGCCACTGAAAATGTCAGTTTTGTGAAACTGAAGTAAATTTTGTTGTATTTTCCGATTAATTAATTCCTTAATTACGACTACCTCTAAATTAACGACGGGGCGTCCATATCTCAGATCGAGTATAGCAATAATCGTAACATGTCCTTGCTAATCAAACTTAGGGGATTCAATTAAACCAGACGCCGTCGGATGACCCGACACCCTTGTTTAAGACAAGATCTTTATGCGTCTCCGTCCCTTCTAAGTTGTTCGCACTGGGTTGGTGAAACGCTGCGTTTGTTTCTAAAGTGAAACTGTTGATCAGAACTACCTCAAGGCTAAAGTTGTTAAAAATTTGCATATATTAGGTTTGAGTACATTTTGTTTTTCGCCGCACTTTAGGATTTTTCTGTATCGTAAGTGTGTTTACAAATATTTAAACTCACAAACACAAACAGCTAGACCTGAATCAACAACACGTAGGCCAAAAAAAATTTGTTCCGTGCGAGTATCGAACTATCGAACCAGCGACACGCAACGCAACAGCCAATCACTCAATATAAGTGTTTTAAATATGTACTGCTTGTACAATATGCTTCATGGTTTTTAATATTTAACTTCTGGTATACGGCCATGTGACAGGTAACGTGCGTAGTTAATAATTATACTCGTAACTATATTATTGATTTTTGGGTCTAAAAAAATATCTATAGTGTTGCAATTATTTTCTGGGCCACGTAACAGCAGCGTTATTCCAACCCAGTGCGACGCAGTTCCTTGTCAATTGCGATCTTAAGCACGTCTTCTCGTCTTGTAATTGTTTCTTATTCGAGCAACACATCAAGCGACACGGGGGGCGGCCATTTGTAGTCAACAATTATGTATGGACGAATATAATGCTGTTATGGATCTATTGGGAATAATTGAATATTGATAGGTTTTCGGCAATATGTTGGGGTTCTAATATTATGTGGAGATATTTATAGGATCAGCTGTAATTAAATTATTAAGTAAATTTCAGTCAGCAGGAACTATTTAATCTAAAACACAAGGAAAACATAGGCATAAAATACCTGTGTTACGGGTCACCAGGCCCCACAAAACTTACAGATATACCAATTAATTCAGATTGTGAAGAAAGATGCAAGATTCTAAACTAAAACGAACACTAGTGACGATGCTTTAGTCCGGAGCACCTAAGACAGTTTACCCTGGGTTTCTCTGTTTTTGACTGTTTTTTATAACCCGCACTGAACCTTTAAAAACGACGTGAAAGCTCTGAAAAAAAATACAACACGAATAAACAATTGCCAATACGTCTGTAAAAATATACCAATTTACACTGCCGAGCAATGAAAAAGTTCCACCCACAAAATGCCGACAAACACCTTAATATCTCCTAAGGGTCGGCATTTTGTGGGTGGAATTGTTTCATTGCACGGCAGTGTATTTTCAAAAAGTTTCTTGCAGCAGACCTTGGTTATGTGGTAGTAGTTCTTTGGTACTTTTACCCAGTCCATACCGAGTTTCCTCCGTGCCTCGGAAAGCACGTTAAGCCTTTGGTCCCCGCTGTCATTTTTAGATGTTTGTCAGTCATTACAAGTAGTCAGTGGCCCGAAAGTCTGGTAACCAGTGTTGCCAAGGGATATCGTATTACCCAGTACTCGGTTGTGGAGATAAGATAGGCAGTCGCTCCATGTACAACACTAGTATTCAGTTGGATTTGTTCCAGGGTCTGGAACTGGAAACCAGAACATAGTTGGGAAAAGGCTGGGCAATAGGGGTGAAGACTGGGTAAAGAAAACGAAATTCTATTTTGTCCGTCAGACAGGTAATACAAAAATATTAGACACGTATTTTTTGTTTTATCAAAATATTAAAAAAATACTTAGTTAAAACTCATTAAAGTTGGAGAGTGGGGGCTCACTACGTCACAAGTAGGTATAAAAATTACCTACATGTGACGTCATGCGCCATTTCAACTCAATATATCTCCGTAATTTTATGACCACGTGAAAAAAAAGAAAAAATACGTGTCCTATACGTTTCAATAATCTACCCGATAGACAAAGAAAAAAAAAATAGTGATCATCCCCTATTTGAACCCAAACTGTTAGAAAATGCCTGGTGGCTTAAGTCCGCCTATGTACCACTATTGTACATGAAGTTTTAATAAATGTATAAATAAATGATGACTTCTTTAGTACTGCTGAATGGTTTCGCATATTATTTATTTAATATTATTTATTTAAACTTAACAGGTACAATAGTGGTACATAGACGGACCTAATAATAATGCTACAAAGCATTCTCTACCAGTCAAACATTGGGTTAAAAAGGACAACATTGTGATATAGTACAAAATAATATCTAAAAATATGTAATTCATTTAGAAATTGTGAATAATTACATAGATACTAATACACAAATAAACATAAAATAGACTAACTAATATTTTAACAAATACCAAAATTAAAAACGAGAAACCTAATAATAATTACTATGACTAGACTTCTAATTGCGAGCTACTTCGTCTGATTTAAATAGTGGTTACGAACTTTACTTATCACATATCACGCTCCTTTCTATATCAAATCTAATCCCCATACGCCACTATAAGTGAACAGTGCTGTTCGAGTCTAGATAAATTCACTTTATTCCTATTTTAGTGTGGGAGTGCATCGGAGTGCACTCCCAGGTTTTTAGCTAAATCATTTACTGAACGGTGTAGCACTATTTTCGTTATTATTTTTGCGTTTACTCTGAAAGTAAATTCGTTTCGGCCGCTTTATATGCTTTTAGTTACAATGTGATTATAATAAAATTGTGTTTTATTACGAAACAAACAAATTTTTCAACGTTATAGAGGGTTTAAGCCAGACAAAGCTAATAATCAAGAAATTTGTTTAAAAAAACTAAGTAACACTGCGCAAGCTATCATGGTTAATGTATCCACTCAAAACATTGTGCTGATTGAATAGAACAGGGTTCATGGAGATATTTGAAGTAAAGTTAAAACATTAAAAATAAGGATTAAAAAAAATGGGACGAATTCGGAACTTTGAATCCAATGTCTCAGTTACTAGAAGTGTACAGGTATGGACCAGAACAAAAAAAATCGCAATGACGGGTAACAAATGCCTTTCGAGTCTTTTTACACCTATTAGATGGAGAACTGCATGTTACCATTAACGGATTTCGATAAGGTACCTACACAAAAAATAAAGACTCTCAGGTAAACTTGAATTAGAACATTGAATACTTATTAAAGCGAAGGCGAACCCGTGAACAAGAGCCAGTCAATTATAAACCGTTTAACAACACCGAACTGCACACAAACACAACCTCCTACAAGTTATTTACCAGACAGCTCTTTCATATTCACATGTAAATACCACACTATCATAAACTTCTCCAGACATTCCATAATAAGTACTTTCAAGTCCATTCATCTCATTGTCTGCCTAAACCCTAGTCCAGCCTTTAATCCTAACTCTATCCGCTGGAGGGAGAAAGGGGGGGGGGTGGTGTTGGGAAAATCTAAACTTTAACGCATATATCGTCTGGAAACGTTTTGTACAAGTTGTGCTTGTCCAATCTGAGTTGAAGTTACATTACGATTTATTGGGTAGTCGTGGTTTGAATTAGTTGGTGGTAATTTTGGGGTAAGCAGGAATGGTGGTATTGTTTTGGGTTGGATTTAATGATGTGTTCACTAGTTACACTAGTCAGGGTTTAGAATAAAACCACCAAATTATCAGTAAGACGATGAATGACTTTAAGGGTACGTGCTCTCGCTGCCCGAGTTAAGTGTGGACAGGTTGACAAGTAACCTTCAAGCTCGCGCTATGTTTATTAGAGTCACAGCATGGTACTGGCTGATATTTTCGAATGGTTGAGTTAGTTTACGGGGCAAGTTAATATTTCAGTCAAATCTGTACTTTAGTCAGTCAAGTCTGACACTCCCTCCCGCTCTGCCCAGAGCGGGAGAAGTCATTTGAAGATTTCCCATCCGCAAAAAAAAAAAAAAAACAAATCTGGAGGTCTACTCGCTTTCTCCGAAACGTAACTTCGGCAACGAACGAAAATTAAACGTAGTTACGTTTGTGACCTTACTCTATATCATTTGCGGACGCACTCAAGAACTTCGAATTCATAGACAATTTGCGTGAACGAATGTATTTAATGTTTTTGTGTAGGCTTTTTTCCAGCTCTATTAGTATAAAATACGGTTTTTATTTAAACTTAAAATAAATGGGTCTTTTTTCCTTTACTCTAAAATTTAACGTATTACTTGTAGTTTATTAAGCTTTTCAAGCAATATTCATGCAGAAGTCTTAAATATATCAATAAAATTTATATTTTTGTTGACATTGATCGAGACACTACAAAAAACTTATCATAGATATTGCTATCCGACAAAATTTAAGAGTAGCATTTCATGCAAACTATGGTAAGAAATGTATGACAACCAAATATATTGGTATAATCTTTCGACTAAAAAAAATATCTTTGGCTCGGGTGTCAAATTGAAGTGACAGATGACAGATTTCTATCCAAACACAACAAACTTTTATTTGTTTTATCAAATAACTCCACGAAAACTAGTTTAACATCAAGAAATCATGAAAAGAAGACAAAAATCCGTTACCCAATAACAGAAAACTGGACTAGATTGAACCAAAAAAACAGAAAATTAAACTTTTGTTAATAATGTCACTGATGCATCGACACCGACGCCTGCCGTTTAACAAGAGGCACACCTACCATCTCCGGGCTCTTCGCTTAGCTCCGCCTCGCAGCCGCCGGGACGCGCCACATCCGTGGGCGCTGCGTCGCCGGTCGCTGCAGCTGCATCGAGCCCCAGCGACGAGTTTTTCTCCCCGCCGTTGACACCACCATCGACCATCATCACCCCCACGACGACGAAGAAGAGGACGGGCACCAGCGGGCTTGGGACCTCGAGGCCAAAAAGCCCTGAACAGGGTCTCCTCTATACCGGTGGAAATGTGTTGCCCATGCAATGGATATGGTCCATAAATGAACACACCATGCGCGCATATTATGGTGCTACTGAGGGAGAAGTACGGATGAAATTCAAATTTGACAAGCAGTCATCATCATCTTCCTGCAGTTGCTTATTCTAGTAGGCTACTTACTTTACTCGGTGCAAGTGTTTTCTTCTTCCATTCTCACCTAGACGAGACGGACGTCACAGCATCATTTTGTTTATATTATTTACAAATGATTTAATTAATTACATTAATTGAATTGAGGGAAAGTACCCGCAGGAAAGATTTTAAAAACAAAATAATACCCTAACTTAATATTGTGCATCATAGTCCTCAATATCAAGCAGTGCAGATTTTTAACAGGTTGCCATTGGACTTAAAAACTATAATTTACAAAAGCTCATTTAAGTCAAGACTCAAAGCATTCATATTGGAGAAATATCTGTATTCAATAGACGATGACATATCCACATTTTAAATTTTTAATAGTATTGATTTTTGAATTTGTAATGTTATTGAATATTTTATTTTTGTGTTATTTTCTCTATTTGTATAATGTACTTACCCTAAATGTGTTAGTTTTATTATTTTAATGAACATGTTTTTATTATTTTATGTGTTATTTATAGATTTATGATTTCAAACAATGTGAATTGTTCTTGAATAAATTGAATTGAATCATTAAGTCTTTTCTCTTATATCATTCTTCACACAGCGCTTCCATTATTTTGTAATTAAATGACTTTACTTTAATCAGGTTGGGCAAAGTGTGATTGGGTTTTTCCATCAGGAATTACTCAGTAGCAGCCATGGAGACTAGATTTGTACCTCGATGGCAACAAGCTTGCCCCCTTTAACATGGGACTTAAAATCATAACTGGCGAAATCTGGGTGTCCGCTGCCTAACCATTCGGGGATTACTACTAGATGTTATATATTTCACAAATAATCTGTCAACATAAAAGATTAGCAGTGAAGCAGTGGCATGAGTTTATGTATGTATGTGGGGAAGTGTTAGGGGTTTAAGCAAATAAAAGTGCTTTGTTAGTATTAGAGGTTTATATATTAGCCACTTAAGATTTCCTCCATCCATCTCCTTGCCACATTATCACATCAGCTCCAATATACCAAATTATAGTATTGCCATCCAAAATCCATCAATATACACACAAAGTTTCATTTGACAATAAGAAAGAATAATGGATTGTAATGAAATATGAAGAGTATAATATTCTCTTCTGGAAACTCATAAAACATCAACCAATAGTTTGAAGTGTTGTAGCTGATGAAAAGAAACGGTTCAAGAAGCTCTCAACATCACACAAGTCTTGTATTTTCACCTAAAACAAAATAAAAATAAAATATAGCAGGTGGATTTTATTTATGAACTTAAACAATTAAAATATGTGGTTTATTGAGGGCGGTTGTAACCTCCTGCAAACAACAAGACAGTCTGTTGTGCCATGACCCATCAATATTCTGCCCTATAGACCCTTGGTAACTACCTCAGGCATAAAAATTCAAAGTGTAATCCACTATAAGGTTGCAGAGAAAAACAAGATCCGTATTACTTTATAATCACTTTATTAACACTGATTACACTATTCTGATTACAATTGACACGTCTTCACTCAATGAGTGCTCAAACTCGACTGCCACGCTCCCAAGCGAACACAGACAAGTAATCTAGCGTTTGACAGCTGATAGATGTCAACCGGCAAAAGTCAGTTTAACAACTAAACAACTGTTCGATCCGATGTTATTTCACTTGGGTACATGGCAACCTATCAAAATAAAATACGAAACAAACACGACTAATAAAACAAATAATACTGAGAGCATGGCCTATGCTTTATATAACAACAAAATAATGACAATAGCTAACAGTCGGCCTTTCCTGACACATTCACGTCCCGAGAATATAATAATCTTGTACTCATCATCTCACATAATCTCTTTATAAAGTATTTAACAATTAAAATAATCTGACAATATAAACATACAATTGATTACAATCTCTTTCAACATAATATTTGTTGTTGCTTCTACGTTTCTACAATAAGTATATCTCATGATACATCGTTTTTTTAGTGAACGAAACTCTATCATGTTCTCGCCTCATAATCTTAAATTTGATTTTACCAATTACATATTATCTACAATACAATCAATACTGAAGCCCCTTCATGTCTTCAGTATTGCTAAGTCATTCCACTGAAACCTCTACATATTTTCAGTGGTTTGACTGTAACTACAGCATATTAATAATCAATACTGAAGCCCCTTCATGTCTTCAGTATTGCTAAGTCATTCCACTGAAACCTCTACATATTTTCAGTGGTTTGACTGTAACTACGGCATATTAATAATCAATACTGAAGCCCCTTCATGTCTTCAGTATTGCTAAGTCATTCCACTGAAACCTCTACATATTTTCAGTGGTTTGACTGTAACTACGGCATATTAATAATCAATACTGAAGCCCCTTCATGTCTTCAGTATTGCTAAGTCATTCCACTGAAACCTCTACATATTTTCAGTGGTTTGACTGTAACTACAGCATATTAATAATCAATACTGAAGCCCCTTCATGTCTTCAGTATTGCTAAGTCATTCCACTAAAACCTCTACATATTTTTAGTGGTTTGACGATTACACAAAATTCATCAAGATTTTCATTAGCTCATTTCAATCAGCTTACTAATTTAATGGAATCTGCTTTTAAATTATGAACAAAACGTATCAGTTGAGCAAAGTCATTGATATCTCTACAACCGCTTAGTAATTTAAACAATGACTCGAGGTCTTTTTTTTTTCTAAATCAACCCCTACGTTTATTAACGAACCCTCTATAGAAGGATTGGGTAAGTATTTGTTATTACCTACAATTCTGTTAACGCGGTATCATTGTATTTCTGTTAACGGGACTGTATAAACCAATAGTGTACTTCGATTCAGAGAGAACACTAGTGTGGGCAATCCTTTCACCACAACCCGACCCTGACAGCATGGAGCATTGACTTCCACAGTCAATAAAACAATCTAGTGCTGCAGCTTTTAACTAAAGCTGGTTTAAAATGATTTGCAATCATTTTCATGTTCTGCGGATATACCTAAACCGCTTTAGGAGTTGTCTCCTTTTTACCGGGACAGTCGTTACCTAAATGCCCTATTTTATTACAAGCAGTACACTGTTTGATTGTTTGTTTACACTTATAATACGGGTGACCTTCTTCACCACAATTGTAGCATTTAGCTGTGAATTCTGTCATGTTGGTTTTATTACGTTTATTGTCAATTCCGCTTGCCTGCTGAAGCGATTTGTCGATTCTCTTATTAATTTTAACTCCCTTTAAATACACTAGTAATTTATCGAGATCAGAATACTGGGCTGCTTCCGCACTAGTTCTTATGGAACGATCTTCAATACCAAAAAGTATGCAGTCAATGGCATTCTTGCCGATAATATTACATCTATTTAGTAAGACTGTTTTGTCGTAAAAATATTCTTCTAATGACTCTCCTAAGCAGGCTTTACAAGCAAGCATATCTGACAACAACTGAGCGTAATTCTCGTCACTTGGAAAAGAGGAACGTAGTTTGTCTTGCCATTCAGACCAGGAAAACATGACACTGGGAAGTCCTTGGTACCATTTTTGTGCAAAACCTACAAGCTTTGGCAATGCGTAATGACTTGTTTGCCTGTCCGACCAGTTATAAATTTGTGCACACTCATTTACTTTAGTTATCCACATTTCTATAGTTTGATTTCGTTTCGATGGATCAAATTCGGGAATAACATTAAAAACAGGAAAACGTTCATTGTTTCCATCAGTTTTCATGGTCTGAACAACTTCTTTTAACATTTGTGCTAATAAAATTTTATCACTGACCTGTTCGGCAACGTTAGCGTTACCTTGAGAATGCCTCGTGTTGATGCGGTCGCTCCTAGTTCCGCTATGCCTGTGGCCGATGTCAACGTGGCTGCGCCTCGCACCGCTCCGGCTGCGCCTCGCACCGCTCCGGCTGCGCCTCGCACCGCTCCGGCTGCGCCTCACACCACTACGGCTGCGCCTAGCACCGCTCCGGCTGCGCCTCGCACCGCTCCGGCTGCGCCTCGCACAGCTCCGGCTGCGCCTCGCACAGCTCCGGCTGCGCCTGGCACCGCTCCGGCTGCGCCTCACACCACTCCGGCTGCGCCTCGCACCGCTCCGGCTGCGCCTTGCACCACTCCGGCTGCGCCTCGGTCCGCTCCGGCTGCGCCTCAGTCCGCTCCGGCTGCGCCTCACACCGCTCCGGCTGTGTCTTGCACCGCTCCGGCTGCGCCTCGCACTGCCCTGTCTGCGCGTAGCAGAGCTCCGGCTGCGCCTTGCACCGCTCCGGCTGCGCTTTGCACCGCTCCGGCTGCACTTCGCACCTCTCCGGCTGTCATTACACCGTTTGATGCTACGGCTGCGAGATTCATCGGCATCGAAAGGCGACTTGGGATCAGGAGTATCCAAGTGCCTAGTTCGGTTACTTGCCTGACGCTCCATTTGATTAGCTGGAATAGTAATTTTGTAAACGAGTAAACCGTTATCTAGACTACTAATTGTGAAATAAAATAATAAACTACCTGTGATTGATTTGGTAAAATAAAATCTTAGGGTATTAATTATAAAGGTAAAGCATCCGTATAAAATTAATAATTAAGTAAGCTCGCTAACTATTAAAGTAACAACTTGTTTTAAAAATATTTTCATTTGAAATAACACTCCATTTCATAGGCATAAAAAAAATTATTAAGAGGGTTAAGAAATTTATCTAAATGACTTATGAAATGACTAATGATTCATGAAAAAAAGGACAAAAAGGAACTGTACCTTATTATTGCACTTTTACCAGGGCGTTCGGTAACACTGAGATACCAAAGTATTCTCAGTGCTATCACACTTCTGAACTGTAATCCACTATAAGGTTGCAGAGAAAAACAAGATCCGTATTACTTTATAATCACTTTATTAACACTGATTACACTATTCTGATTACAATTGACACGTCTTCACTCAATGAGTGCTCAAACTCGACTGCCACGCTCCCAAGCGAACACAGACAAGTAATCTAGCGTTTGACAGCTGATAGATGTCAACCGGCAAAAGTCAGTTTAACAACTAAACAACTGTTCGATCCGATGTTATTTCACTTGGGTACATGGCAACCTATCAAAATAAAATACGAAACAAACACGACTAATAAAACAAATAATACTGAGAGCATGGCCTATGCTTTATATAACAACAAAATAATGACAATAGCTAACAAAAGCTTTAAAATGATAAGGTAAGGATTTCTTACAACAGTGAATTGCAGTTTTAATGAAAATAATAACATAATGATACACTTCTTACCTTAACTGTGGGCTTGATTCCATGACGCCTTGCCTTTGAAGGTAACAAAAGCACTAATATCTTGACACAGCTCTTCAAATAACTGCCGACTGAGTATAATTATCAACAAACTCCATGTCGGGAATTTTGCTTATTTCTAATTGATTGCGCAAGCTGTGCCGGTTCCTCCTGCGCTCTGTACTTTCTTCACACTGAGCAGCCTCTATTAAAAGAGATCACACAGCCTTTTGAACTAAATATCTACAAAAATCCACACCAACGAAAATCAAACGATAACACTTTTGGTATCGTCAATTTGAGGTTAAAATTCCGAAGTATCTTCTGTCAAACGTGACGTTTCTTCCACACTTGCGAGAATTAGAGTAGGTTTAGAAGATGCAAATGTCAAACAAACTTCGGCTGTCCGAAATTTCGGAACGAATAGAACCGTGGTAGGAAACGTTCGAAGTTTCGGCCGCAACTTCGTTTTGCGGAGAAAGCGAGTAGACCTCCTGTACTGACAATTTGCGACCATAGCTCCGGACATGGACAGTGAACCTTATACTTACATGAGACCATGAGAATGGACCATAAGGCTTCAAATATAAAATTAAGGATTTATTTAATTTATATTCTATTTCTATTTTAAAATCACTATTTTATTTAATTTGTCCGTACTTTTTAAAATATTTTATTCTAATCATGAATTGCATGATTTTATGTATTCCTAATTTAAATTTAATTTAACCATATAGTTCGGTACGGGCCCCCGAAGGGGCTCGACGCTCATACCTCCGCTGGCTTGGTATCGGCCCCGAAAGGGGCTAGCAATTAAGTCATTTGTCGTCCTCATTATTTATGTAAATATTTAATATTCTGATTATCAAATACTACGAGTATGCGTTAATTAAGGGAGTTGGATAAAAATCTCATATATCAACGCCATTAAAACTTCTGTATTTAGCGCGCAAGTTTCTTAATTTGCCCTTATAAAATGCAAGTGCATAAATACGGTCATCGCCATTTTGGCGGCAGTGCCGGTCGAGGCTAAAAATCATAAAAATTGTTGTTTTTGAACATTCTATCTCCACTATATGGACAATAATGATCTCTTCATTTAATTATGGTGCGAATTCATCCATAGTTCAATTTAATTAAGCAGTGGTAATGATGAATTTTGATATCTAAAGTCGAAGTTTCGCGCCAATCGTGCGTGTTTACATTTTTATATTTCACATATAACACAAACACGCGTATAGATTCGATAACAATTATGACAAATATCATTCCAAATATTATAAACCATATGAAAATGCCCAGATCTTAGCGTTATTTACTAGAACAGGACCAATAACACGTAATATTCATTACCACCACTCAATTTGAATTTGAAATAGACGACCATTTGTTTTTTTTTTTAAATTATTGTGATGTGTGAAAGCGATTATTCCAATCGATTATTTTTTTATAAACAACGATTTACTCGAGTAATTAAATTAAGGAATTTAATAAATCTATGGATGCAAATTAAAATTAATTTATTTTGAGCGTAAATACAATAAATATTTATTATATTTTTTTTTTAAGCTTTATAATGGTAATCTTAATTGTTTTTCGTACAAAAACACGACCTCTGACCCAACAATAAACAGCACAACCTGATATTATGACTAAATTCGCGCCGATTTCTTTCCCATTTCAAAATTTAAATTAGGAATTCGTTCTCTGTTCCAATTTATTTTGTAGGTATTTAAATTTACTATTTATATGTTATTATTTCTAATTTTATATAATAGATAATTTATTGTGAATTTTGTTTTGAACTATCCGAAGGTTGGTAGAATGCCGAGGATCTCGGTAGGCATAGTTGAAAAGAATTATGTAGTTTGATTAGTGGTTAGGAGGTTGGGTTGGTTAATGGTTATTTACTCTTTTATCAGCCTGCTCTGTCCCACTGCTGGTTAAAAGCACCCATGTCTATCCAATTTTGTTTATCTTTTGCGTTCTCCGACCAGTAATTTTAATAGATACTATTTTTGATACCTACTTAGATAAGCTTGGGTATAACAACCCCAAAAACTAAAAATACAATTTTAAACACATCTCTAAAAAATACCTATACGAGTAAGACTCATGTCCTGATGGTTCTGGTTCATATCACGGATGTTCACGGCATATGATGGATAACCTGAAATTGGCAGATATAAAAAAAAACCTTTTTAGAATGTACAGTGACCCGCTTTGAAAGAATAAACTAATCTTCCTTGAAACGGCTTATGCGTTGCTGATTGTCAACCATCATCATCATCTGTCTGTCTAGCGTCTTCCCAACTTTGTTGGGGTCGGCTTCCAGTCTACCCGGATGCAGCTCCATACCCGTACTTTAAATAGAGCAACCTGCGACTGCCTATCTGACCTCCTCAAACCAGTTAATATCGGGTAGCACGATACCCTTTGGTAAGACTGGCTGTCATACTTTCGGGCCACTGACTACCTGTAACATAACAATAACCCAACTATACGATACACAATCTTGGAAGAATATAATTTATCTTTGGTGGATCAAAAAAAATATTTACCACTAACTGTCCCGCGCGCGTATTGCCAAACTGTATACTAACCCAGACTGGGGTTGCTCTGAGTTTGATCGCAGTTTGCCTTTTTAGTTGAGGAGCAAACTATATACTTATTCAGAGAGTGTCTGAATCAATATACATTTTGCTTTAAAATACTAGAGCAAAATACATACGAGTCCAGGCGGCGAATTTACAAAGGTTATACTATTTGAGTGATGAGCCAGACTCTAATAGATGAGCTTTTGTTTATGCATATTACTCGCCAAAACCTAATCTATCTCAGTAAATTTACTCAAATGGACTAGCTTTTTGCCTGGATATTTTCAAAGAAAGTGCACGGACAAAAGGGATGATGACTGGGTAAAGAAAACGAAATCCTATTTTGTCCGTCAATAAGGTAATACAAAAATATTAGATACGTATTTTTTGTTTTATCAAGTTAACAAAAAAATACTTAGTTAAAACGCATTAAAGTTGGAGAGTGGGGGGCTCACTACGTCACAACTAGGTATAAACTGTACTGAGCCGTGACGTCATGCGCCATTTCAACTCAAAATATCTCCGTAATTTTACGATTACGTGAAAAAAGAAAAAATACGTGTTAAATACTTTTTTTTAATAATCTACCCGATAGACAATAAAAAAAAATGAGTCACCATCCCTATTATACACATCCAGGAGAATTTGGATGCAAGAGCGAGCGAAGCGAACTAAGACCCCGACTTCCCCTTCGTATTAGGTTACTGTAAACCCTGCAGACAGAAATAGGAGCTCCGCGTAGCGGGGCTACGTCGACTATGCTTTATAAGCGAATATAAAATGTTTTGAGGTGTCACAGTTTGCTTTACATATGCATACATTAACAGATTGCTCTGAGCTCGTATGTACTTTGCTCCAATTTGTTGCGAGCAAAATGCATACCTTCTTAGATTGCTCTGAGCTGGTATGCACTTTGCACCAATTTATCTGTGATTTTAATGAGCACGATATAGTTCAGTACAGACTACGGGTGTCTGGGTCAGTATACAGTTTGGCAATACGCGTCCCGCGCAACTTCGTCTGCGTCATATTTTCCCCGTTTTCTCCTATTGGTCGTAGCGTACTTCCTACTAGTAAGAGAGAAGTAACATAGGCATATATATATGTATATATGCCTATGTTACTTCTAGTACCTCCAAGAATATGTGTAAAAAGTTTCATGACGATCAGTTGAGTAGTTTTCACGTGAAAGCGTAACAAACAAACTTACTTTCGCATTTATAATATTAGCTAAGATTCCTTCCAAGATCCTGGTCATTCTTTAACCAAACATCAGATATTCCGCAATCAAATTCTCAATAATTATGTAGTAAAATAAATACTTATTTTAAATTATGAGAATGGCGAGCGCATTCTTAATTTAAATTTTGAAATAGAAAATAATCGGCGCGAATTAAGCCTAAGGTGCTGTCTGTGCTTAAATTTGAAAATCATTCCGTTTTCTGTTTTTTTCTTTGCTTGAACTTTGAGACTTAATTTCTTGTTATATTTCACGCTGCTAGTTCAACGGAAATTTTCTTCTATCCTTAAGTTTCTCAAAGAAAGAAAATCATCAAAATGTTGATTTGGTTTTTTTTTGGGGTTACAGACTTCTGTCGTTCTTTTTAGTAATAAATTTCCTTCTCTAAGTCAACGTTCATTAATTAATTATAAGATGCTTTCGATCTAATAATTACGTAATGAAATTGTAAAAAAGATAGTATTTTATGACCTATTTCTACATTAAATAATTATTTGAAATTATACCAATGAGTTTTTATTCAGTCTCAACTCTTTTTTCGAAACTCGATTTTATTACGATTATCGATTAGGCTGAATGCACCTTATTAATCGTAATTATGAAACGGGTTTTCGGTCAGCACTAAGAAGTGTTATGTAACAACATAGTTTTTAGTAATATTTGTCAATACTTTGATTGTGTTTTTATTTGAAATTGTGTATGAATAATGGCAAAAATAAGACCGGAGATAGAATGTTACTGTTTTTATTTTGCCTTTTCGAATTATTTTAGCATATGAGAAGCTTGCCTATGTACATTATTTCCAGCGCGTCTAAGGTATCTACTTTTTGGAAGGGTGTAGTAATATGTATTTTACACATATTTCGCAATAGATTGACTCCGTTTTAGCGACTTCAACACGATATTGGAGATATTAACATCAAATTTATCGTATGAAACAGATCCCATGACATATTTTTCACATTAAAATTGAATCCTGAAAGTTGATGAAAATTTCGTGAATTTCATGACAATTCGAATCACCCCGCCGAATCAGCTGATGTGTCATGTGTCAAAATCTTGTCGGGCATAGTGGCTATGTGCACTCGATTATGGGTAAGATGTGGTTACCTATAATTGATTGACCATATAATTATTCTGCTCTAGATTTAATTTTATATAAGAAATTGTAACAGAAACTCGTTGGTAATCCAAAAAAAAAAAAAAAAAGAAAGTGACATGATGGTTCTGCATCTCTCTTTTTTTTTTCTTTATTTGTTTTATAGGGGCTTTCACGCTTAGCGTATGCCAGTCCCATCGTATCATAAACAATTGTTACCTACTTTCACACAATGAGGGCCATGAATTTGAACAGAAGCTTTGCATCGTCGCCAGTTGGGTGGGATAGAATTGTGTGGAACATGCCTGCCTACATCAGCTCTGTTCAGATTTAGGGACCTTACTAAATTATCTCTACCGGACTCATATTTGACACATTCCATCAATAAATGTTGTAGGTCCTCGACAACTCCACATTCCTCACAATTGGGTGATGTGATTTTCTTCATCATGAAGGCAAATTTCTTGCATGGAATGTGTCCAGATCTGAGTCTAACGGCAGTAACAATCAGTTTTCTACTAAATCTCTCATTAATCTAATGTGTGTAGGCCGAAAACTTTGGACTTTACTCACATCTATTCTCTGTACCAACTTGACTAATTTAAAAATAAATACTAAAACCGTTTTTCTTATTTTTCTTCTAGCCATCTGATATATATTTACGGAACAATCTATCCGTCTCGTACACAGTCTCAATACAAAACTAAACACAGACAGTCGACAAACGCAAGACTCTGTTTACCAAGACTTGGACCCCGGGGCCAACGGCATGGCGGCATTGGCCCCAAGTTTTAACGTACAGCTAATGGAATCTGCATGTGGAAATAAATGTTTGAACTTCGCTAAAACTAGTGTTGAATGTAGGGGGTGAGACGTAGTTAAGATTTAACTAAGTAATGTAGTGGAAAGGGTGAATTGTAGCGTGTGTGGGAAAAGAATTTGCTTGAAGCAAACATGGCTAACGCTCATATATTAGAAAAGATTCTGCTGAATTTAGAACCTTGTCCTTTTTTGGAATTGGTTACACAGAAATACATGCTAAAAGCACAAATTAAAAGAGTGAAAAATGTGTCCTTAATTCGTCCAAAAAATCTCTCTGTGAAGAAAACTAAATGTCTTCGGTAGTTTAAATAATTATAAAATATTAAATGCACCTAAAGGAAAAGTCAACTCTGTGAGTACCTATTGACTTTTTCTATTAAAATCTTTTATTTTTTGCATTGACAATTAAATCAATTTCAGCAACTACTGATTCACAATAATCATGTACATATAATATTTCACAGGACATTTTTGCATACTTTGTAAAACAATTTCATTAAAAGCTATAATATTCTACGCTTTTTGCTACTGCAAAAGGCCTAAAAATCAAGCTTTTTCCAAAAAAAAAAATCTACACCTATCCTCGATACGTTTTTCCGCACAAGTGCACTACAAAAACATCCCTTTACTTTTGTGCGGTGCAAAAACCCGTTGTGATAAATCTGCTGGGAATTCGGCCGCTGATTGGCTGCGTCAAATTGATCAAGAGCCGTTTCCATCCTTTTGTTTTCACGATCGATTATTATCTGTGTTCGCGGATTTCACTGATTTTGCGTTTGCAAGTCTTTTGGGATGTCTTTTGGGGGTTTTAATTGTAGGTTTGAAGAGATTGCAATGTACAAGATGTAAACAGACATTCCGTCCAAGCAAGAATTCTGTACAATAAAACTAATTAGCCCAACGCAAAAAATATTGCTAGGAAACGGTAAAACTCAATGTAACGTAGTCAAAACATTGTACTGATGGATGCATTGAACAGTAAACGGGTCATGAAGGTATTTCAAGTAAATCGTGATTTGAAGACCATTTCGCTGTTCAAAAACTGAGTGAAAGAGCACCTTTCCTCTCAATTCTGATTTAAATATATGTATTTTTATTTGTTTATATTAATTTCTTAGCATTATGTATTTATATTTAGTTATGTGTGTATTTATATTTAAGAATATAACTAAATATATGTATTTTTATTTGTTTATATTAATTTCTTAGCATTATGTATTTATATTTAGTTATATGTGTATTTATATTTAAGAAATAGTATAGGTTAAGTTAGTAAACACATTTTTCTCTTAATTCTCTCACAGACTATTGTCTACATTTCTTTTTCATTTTTCCTTTCGCAGGTCTGCTGGTAGAAATTTCGTATGAAATAGGCAGTAACTTTGTATACAAATATTTAATGTTTTTTCCTGTGTTTTATACTGTGTACATATACAAGGTGTTGTTTTACAACCTCGTCAAATTCAAAGAGGGAACTATGCTAATGATTCTCGATCCAAATCCATAATAAAATGAGTAGGTAATTTTTATTTTTTTTCTTTCTTGCGGAAATCGGTAAGTATGAAACACCCGTGTTTTAAACGCGGGCCGTCTGATTCTCGCCCTATAATCGCGCTGCCACAAATACAAACAATCTCAAACGTTTATTCGATAATTTCATATTCCCTAAACCACGTTAAAGGGGTTTTTCTGAAATACTGACAAACATAAACAACCAAAAAAATCAGCGTTTATTAATAATTAACTAGGTACCGTAATTTAAATTGATTATTAATGGCTTGTGTGACAACCTCCTGAATTTTGACGAGGATGCAAAACAACACCTTGTATAGTAAATTAAATAAATAAATTTGTAACTATTAAAACTAGTATTTATAAAAAAAAAGTTGTGAAAAAGTTGGAACTTTGACCTCCAATATCTCCGTAACTAGAAGGTTCCCAGGAATAAGTGCCTTTCGGCTTTTTACACTCGTTATTGAGATTGAGTTTGAAAGAAAATTGAAAATAATTGGATGATCAACTTTACAATAGCGATGGCAACTGACACTTAAGTTACAGAGAGTAAAATAAATCCAATAGATAGTAACGGAAAGATGAAAAAAAAAATCGTCAGAAGAATAAAGTAAGTAAATTTCGGGAAATTTATTATTAGCAAATCGGTACCCTACGTCAATTTACCACGTATAGTCTATTCATAACAAAAGTGACAGTTTGATAAGTTGGTAATTAATTTGCTTAACAATTTTTTTCCCAAACTGTCAAATGTAAATAATGCGACTGCTGAACGCGAGGTACTGAGTTCTATTCCCGAGTCGGGCAAAGTGTTAAAAAAATCAAAATCAGATATCATTTATTCAAATTAGGCTGTTAATCATCACTTTTTGAAAGTCAAAATTACAAGAGACAGTCCCCCAAAACGCAGCCCTTCGAGTTTTGGTCTATCTGGATTTTTGTCAGTAGCGGCCACGGAGTCTGGATATTTTGCCCGGTTGATGGAAATAGGCTCGACCCCTATCACATGGGACTTAAACATTACTGGCGAAATGTTGGAACACTATAATAACAACTCTGCCTAACTGTGATTTTGTGCCATGCCAAATCAAATAGGGGTGCGGATTGGGTAAAGAAAACGACATTCTATTTTGTCCGTCAGACAGATAATACAAAAATATTAGACACGTATTTTTTGTTTTATCAAAAAATTACTTAGTTAAAACTCATTAAAGTTGGAGAGTGGGGGCTCACTACGTCACAAGTAGGTATAAAACTTACCTACATGTGACGTCATGTGCCATTTCAACTGAATATATCTCCGTAATTTAACGACCACGTGAAAAAAGAAAAAATACGTGTCCAATACTATTCAACAAACTACCCGACGGGCAAAGAAAAAAAAATGTGATCATCCCCTATTGGATGTACACAACTTACACTAGACAATTCTATGTGACTTCAAGTTCTCCCTGTAGGTAACAACAGAATCAAACAACACAAAAGCATAGTGCTATGTATAAACAGATATACCGGTACATAGAACAGACTGTCTCGAAGCGGGAATCGAATTCACAACCGCAGACACTGCCACTGCTTTAATTGGGTCGTTACAAGTTACTGTAACAGCGGTAAGGCGACCCAGTAAACGGTAAGACAGTTAATATTAGATTCTGTATCTGATTGGTAGTTGTCTGCGTTATGAAGATGACCTCCGTTGAAGTCTATTAATTTTTAAGATGGCATTTTCTGTGTGGTTTAATACATAAAGGGTGTAAAACACCTCTTAACGGAGCCGAAAGGCACTGGTTCTCTTTGTCATTGCGATCATTTTTTTGTTCTACACCATAACTGGGAACCTTCTAGTTACGGAGATATTAGGGGTCAAAGTTTGAACTTTTTGACAAATATTTTTTTAAATACAAGTTTTTAATGTAAGATTTTTACTTTAAACACCTCCACGACCCCCGTACTATTCAATCCGTCCATCAGCACTATGTTTTGAGTGCGTTACATTGAGTTCTACCACAAAACATGATTTTACACCCCCTTAAAAAAAAGTTTTTTTCCAGCAATAATTTTTGCGTAAAGTTACTTAGTTTCATGTACAGAATGCTTGGTTGACGGCTTCGTGATGAGGTGATTTACACGGTGTATAATCGTTCCTTTACAAGGTTCAAAATATCCGTTCTTCTTTACACTATCATAAGATCTAAGCTCTATCACGTACATAATAATCAATTTTCGAAACATGTGTCAATCTTCAGTGGTTTATGTAGCGGTTTAAACGCTAGTCAGTGTCACAAAACTTTGCGAATAGAGTACATTTTCCAGTTTTCTTTTAAATCATACAAAATATTCAACCCCTTTTTTCCGAAACATCAGTTCTCGACACACAGATAGCACCCAAATAAATAAAAAAAGAACAAGTGGGTCCAGCAATAAACGAACACCCATTTTTCCATCGCTTTGACCAGACTACCTGCAGTCGAATATTGAAATTCTATGCGCAAATAATACTGGAACCTATGCAAACATTTCTGACTGTACCAAAAAACTCCCTCTACAGTCACCATCAATACCTAACCTTTATCTTTTACTACTCTTTTTAGGGTTCCCTACCCAAAGGTTAAAACGGGACCCTATTACTGACACTTCGCTGTCCGTCTGTCACCAGGCTGTACCTCATGAACCGTGATAGTTAGCCAGTTAAAATTTCTACAAATTATGTACTTATTTCTGTTGATGCTATATAACAACAAATGAATACTAAAAACAGAATGAAATAAATATTTAAGGGGGCATATAAAAAAGTGATTTTTTTTTGCTCATTTTTATAAATAATGGTACGGAACCCTTCGTACGCGGGTCCGAATCGCACATTTTGACGAGTCACGATGGGAACTCGGTATGTAAGGGATGGTCACTCATCCACGGATAGGTCTTGCCCAACGTTTCATAATCTTGAAAATTGACCCATGGGCTTGTATTATTTAGCCAGGAACCACTACCCTAAGCAAACATTCAAAAGTGATTTTCACAATAGTACGTGGTGTTTTTTTTCGGATGGGAAATCATCAAATGACTCCTCCCGCTCTGGGTGGAGCGGAAGGGAGTGTCAGACTTGTACTGACTAAAACCCATCCATGTTCTTTCTTAGCCCTTTGTGTTCCAAAGCCACGGTATCTCTTTGGAACAGTCCCGCAGCCCTGGCAGGCATCGGCCCTCTCGGACCCCTTCCGATTTGCTGACATCTCCTTGACGCGCCGTTGACACGGCCTGTCGTCATAAGACGGACGGACGTATAGTACGTGGTCCTAAATACTATGTTCGTAACAACACAAAATAACAGTAAAGAAAATCAATTTTTAAGGTTGCTAATTGAATGCATATTACTGCTCGTAACTGCACATACCGTGTACTCTGAACACTCCGATTGTGGAACAAATGCAAACAAGTCATGTTCAAATACCTGTGCAATTTCCCGGCAAATATTTATAAAATGCAGTCAAAATGAGTATTATCGGTATTTCTCGCTTATTGCCTCCCGAATGCTTCGGCGAGCAAAAAAGTATATTCTGCTGAATTTTACCAACACCATTTTTAATTGAACAATCGATGGAGGCTGGGTTATAGAGTAAGAATATTAGATAGACTGGTGATGGGTGCTCTGAGGGTGTTTCAGCAAGCATGTTTGCAGTCAGCACGAAATCTTGGTGGCGGAGAGAACGCCAAAAATGTACTTATTACAGGCTTTTATTTAACTTGCTTGTTCGTATATCATGTTGTACGCTTCAAAATTTGCAAACCTTTTTTGGAATCGCCTCTTCACGAGAGAACTCCTGACACGAAACATTGTTGACGCGTTCAACGTTGATAGACAATAATAGTCGACGTAAAGCAGAAATGAACGAATGCCCAAAATATATGCAATATTCACATTTTTGGAAACAATGCATTGCAACTCTCATTAAAATCGCAAATGACCAAATTTAAATTAACCGTCGGCGTCGTTGCAACCCAATTTAGGCAGACCTGCAAACAAATCGATTTCTAGAATCGGTTTAACCATTGCTTTAAAGCCTTCAAAAATTTTATTGGGGGTGCGACCACATTTTTTCAACTTTTTACTGTGTCGTATCTGGCAAATTTAATGTGTTAGTTCCTGACGGATGGTACGAGATTCCTCGAATCGGCCGCCTATAGGGGTGAGCTTTAATTAATAGAAGCCAAATATTGACAAGTGTCGGTCGTTAAGGTGGAGTTTGTTGAGGCATGTTTTTCTCATAAACGGGTTCCATGTAACGTCAAAGTGTAGGAATTTCGATGACGATTTTTCCCAAACTATGTGAATGTTTTTATTACGAACTCATAACAGAGCTCTGTCTAGCTAGACTCTAGAGTGTACATGTAACTTTTAATTAAAGACGCATTTACAGCGTTTTTAAACAAACTCTCACATCCGCTAAAAACTAGTCTTAAAAAGAGATGAGAAGGCCTCCTGGTTCTCATAAACCAGGAGGCGATGGCGTCGGCTTGTAGAGGGACGAAACACAACAGAGATGTATAGATAGAATGGAATGTCCGTGACCACTAACCCAAAAGCCATACAGCTATAAAACCTATCAGGTATCATTTCACATAAACGAGGACGTTCTATTGAAATGACACAAAACACAAAACCGGCAAAGTGCGAGTCGGACTCGCGCACGAAGGGTTCCGTATGTACCATTATTTATAAAAACGAGCTCACTTTTTTGTATGGGAGCCCCCGTAAATATTTATTTTATTCTGTTTTTAGTCAAGTTATAGCGGCAAATACAGGCAATACAGCCTGGTGACAGACGGACGGACAGCGAAGTCTCAGTAATAGGGTCCCGTACATCAGTAAAAAAACATTATTTCAAAACTATGAAAACACAACATATAACTGTAAGTTTCGAGTATATGATGGGGTATACCTTAGACTAGAGGAGAACGAAGAACGCTCTTCATTCGGCATTATAATTCCAAGGTGGGTACTATTTAATTATTTTCGATGCACGTTGCTTTTGAAACACCATGAACCTTCTCCTTAACCCAGGTAACCATAGAAACAGCCTCCCATCACAATATAATAATTGTCTCACTCAAACAGCCATATTTAACGTTCCGGATTACGCTCCCCAAGAGATTGAGTGCAAACGAAAAATTCAATCAGTCTGCCTCTCACTCATTTATAATCCTTTAAAAGGTTTCAATCAGCTACCGCGTCTTTTGTTTCGAGACAGTAGATGATTGAGAGGTAGGCAAGAGTCTTGTTTATGTTGGTTAAATGCAGTTCTGTTTTGAGCTATTTTGAATGTGTATTGGTAAAATTTCTGCCTTTCTTATTGTGGGTAAAAGAAATGCTTAGGGATATTTCCTTAGGCATTTTTTTTTTAATATTTTTAGCCACATTTGGACTCTGTGGCATGAAAAACATATTACTTATTTAAGTAATCTACAGAAATAAATAAGTTTATCCGTTATATCTAGATAGAGTACCGGTACAACGGGATTTTAATGTTGTATGAATATATCATGTTAACAACAAGTGCAATATTTTATTTACTTAATTGTACTGAATTATACAAGATGTTGTTTTGCATCCTCGTCAAATTTCAGGAGGTAGTCACAAAAGACTTAAATAATCAATTAAAATTACTATACCTAGTTAATTATTAATAAACGCTGATTTTTTTGGTTGTTTAAGTTTGTCAATATTTCAGAATAACCCCCTTAACGTGGTTCAGGGAATAAGAAATTATCAATTAAACGTTTGAGATTGTTTGTATGTGTGTAAGCGAGGTTATAGGGCGAGAACCAGACGGGTCGCGTTTAAAACACGGGTGGTTAAAACTTACCGATTTCAGTAAATAAGGAAAAAAATAAAAATGACCTACTCATTTTATTATTGATTTGGGACGAGAATCATTAGCAGAGTTACCTCCTTGAATTTGACGAGGATGCAAAACAACACCTTGTATAGGGACCTAACCGGTAATCATACCATATAAATTCTACATTAAAATCCCTTTCAATGTTTTGTGTCAATACACCCCGTTTTGCGGTAGGCAATTTCAGAAAGCCTTGCGTTGAAGTAGATCACTTTTTTATGAGCATAGTAACCACATAGCTTAGCGACAAACCGCCGACAAACGTTTTAGCAGATGCCAACAATTCCACCAGGTGCCGTTTTAATAGAGTTACCTAAAAACCAGTCGCGTCGCTGCGGTCTGTCGCAATGATCAGGTGGAATTGCATAGCACCTTTAAAATCTTCTTCATTCGAACGCTCGGATTCATGAGCACGATATCTTTGTGTGCACTTAACATTATAATAAATATTAAAATCATTGGACTGACCTTTATTAGTTTGTTCTGCAGCTTGGTGACAGCCATCCGTTCCCTCTGCGTTCTTCTCTTCTCTTCTTCCAATTGAGCCTCCAGTTGCTTGATGCGTTTCTCCAATAGTTCCTAGAACAAAAAATAAGGTTTTTATACTATCAAACAGTTTAAGTGAAACACAATCCAGACACCTGGAATAGACAAAAATACCAAAGAATAAGATAACTGAAAACACATCTTTTCAAAACAACCTAAATAATATTGGATTGCAATTATTTCGAATCTTACTTATTTGTGTTGACGATTGTTTTAAATAAACAAGATCAATAAATAATATAATTGTGACGGCACGGTTGGCGCTGTGGTTGAGCAATCAACTGCTACGCTGCGCGTCGCGGGTTCGATCCCATCACGGAATTAAAATTTGTATGGCCTACAGATAGTTGTTCCGGGTCTGGCTGTTTGTGTATGTGAGTTTAAATGTTTGTAAACGCACCCATGATACAGGAGAAATTACTAGTGCGGGGCAACGTTTTAAAAAAATATATATAATCAACAATACAATAACAATATGGCAAAATACCGTTAAAGAACTCTTACCACACTTTTCCGAAAACTTCCCAAAATCTATCTATCACTGAGAACGTCATGTTTACGTATTTGACTTTACTGCCTGTAATCTTCTAAAACTTGTCTCTCATAACACCTAAAGTTTCCTTAAAAGCCATGAGACCCGGTTCTTAACCCTCAAAAGAAACTAAATCTCTCACCTAAAAATTTACAAAAAAAAAAAAAACAAAAAAAAAGCGAAACGTCGCCACCCACTACAGCCGTTTACTTTAAAAAGGTCATTAAACGACGCCATCTTGTATTTTTTTAATTATTTTTCCCTCGTAGCTGGTAAGTTATGGGTATTTTCTTGATTTCGTGCAAAATTAACGACGCGGCTATAATTAGGGCATTTGAGTGGCAATTCTAGCTTTTAATGGCTTCTGTCGATTTTACACGGACGATTTATGATTGAAGTTTTCGTTTGATGTCTCTGGGATGCTGGTTTCAGGATAATAGATCATACTTGGTTTTTAAGGAGCTAATTTTTTTCTCGAAAACGCTAGAGGCGGTTTCAAGTCAAACCGGATATTGCTGGATAGCAGTAATTATAAATGGAGCGACTGACTATTTGCCCTCCACAACCCAATTATTTGAATGATTGGGTACCAGGTTACTACCCATCCTCATGAATCTTCTGGATACATTAGTATCACAATCCAATAGTTGTATCCTCACAAACTTTCGCATTTATAATATTAGTAGAATTACCTACTAATATTATAAATGCGAAAGTTTGTGAGGATGGTTTAATGGATGGATGGATGTTTGTTACTCTTTCACGCAAAAACTACTGAATGGATTTGGATGAAATTTGGCACACAGGTAGTTTATAACCTGGATTAACACGTAAGATACTTTTTATCCCGATTGTATGTTCCCGTGGGACAATTATCGAATTCCACGCGGGCGACGCCGCGGGCATAAGCTAGTGTATGTATATAGTATCGATAGTTCTCGCTTTTTTTTGTAATGATCAGATCATTATAGTTCAACAGTTATTCCTGACGTAATATAAACAAATTAAACATTTTTGTGCTTATGGCTTACCAAAATGCTTGCCAGCGGTTTCTTTTCAGTTCAGGGCGCACTCACATAATTATTACCTAAGAAACCGCGATAATTTAAAAGTCGTCTTTATTTTTTAACTAGTAACTAATTAACTCAATAAATATAACACTCATCAATTTAACAAAATGCTGCTATTAAACTTGTCTAAAGTCTACATCGCGGGAAATGGAGCGCTCGAGCACAAAGCTAACCGGATGTGACATCGTTTATCCACTGTCATTAGCCGGAAGTACGCCCTGAGCGCCCCCTACAGGGTGCTATCTGAAATATGCTATAACATGGCTCCCGAGATGATTTTGAAACAAGAATGTTATTTCAAGAATTTTGATAATTTTAAAGTTCCTGTGTTGTTGGTGATAATGCTGTTATGAATTTCGGTTGAAATGTTAATGTTTGACTTGTGTAATAGATCATACTTTTAGGCATGTTTTGAAGTTTCATCATGTACCCTTTGTTTTCTGCGCTAAATTAATTAGTTGCTCACATACGCGTTACAGTGATGTGATAAAGATGATTATCGAAAAGAATGCTCTTATTTGGAACCTTTGGTTCTTTGATCACGTAAGGTTCAAAGGGGACAAGGGATTAAAGGGGGGGGGGAGGGAACAGAAGAACATTACGATTAATCACGAAGGGGGGATAATATGACAATCATGTATGTGTTGCGTGACCCCATAAATACGCGAAAGAGCAAACTTGTTTTTTTATTTTTATTTTAAACGTGGTTCTAAAAATCTGAGATCTTTTCAATGATAAAAATACACGTGAGGGAAAGTGGGAGGAGGGCTGGCTTAAAACCTTACGATTTATCATCAAGGGGGGGAATTCTAAAAGTGGCCTAAAAATCCTCACGTGATTAAAGAATGTTCCCTCAACCTTTTGCTGTAGAAAACTCCTAAAGTTTTCTCCTAAGGTCCTAGTCCTAGTTTGAAAACAAATCATGTGCTCAACAACGTAAAATCACAATAAATATTGTTAAACTGTCAAGTAGACGAAATCAATAAAAAGTTAGTTGTTCTTTGCAAATACATTTCCTCATTTCGCACACCTTTACCGAAATCTGTGCCTCGGAAAGAACGTTCAGCCGTTGGTCCCGGCTGTCATTTGTGGGTATTTGACAGTCTGTCATCCAGTCTTACCAAGGGGTATCGTATTACCCAGTTACTCGGTTGTGGAGGTCAGATAGGCAGTCACTTCATGTAAAATACTGGTACCCAGCTGCGTCCGGTTAGACTGGAAACCAACCCCAAGATAGTTTGGAAAAAGGCTCGGCAGATGATGCACACCTTTACTGAAATCACTTTCCCAGTCACCCCCAACCCCATCACCATAGCAACTAAACAAAAGGTGTCAATAATCATGAAAAGACACCCATTATCATTTATTAACTACCCTATAAATATGACGAACACAACCCACTTCCTTTCAAACGGCTCATTAGCAAAGGGCATCGCTTTCCGAACGAAATCTCGCGAACAATGCTTTCTACCCTTAAATACCAACATAAATATGGAAATGGCAAAGGAAAATGAACTTTATTGTGTGGTGTTAGAGACAATTAGAAGGGAATAGGTTTTTTGCGAGACGTTTCAATGAATAAGAACAATGGAAATTGCGACAGATATTTTGGTGCAGAGTTAGGAAGGGGTAGATTCGAAACACCCCCTCTTATGAAAATCGCCGAATAACTGTAGCTTGGCGGGATCCCTTCTTTTCGCATAATGTTCTTTGTCCTAATATAATTCGGCATAACGATTTTGGCACAATTTGTTTTGGCATAATAATATTTCAACATATTTTTTTTAGGCATACATTTTATTTTGGCATAATCATCTTAAAGACTAATTTGTTGTGGCATAAATTAAATTCGCATAACGTTAGTAGGCCTAAAATTAAACTAACTATGTTAAAAATTTAATATGCTGTGCAACAAAAGTTAGTGACTGAACCGAATTGCTGCAAAACCGACTCCACGTAGTCTTGATTGTCCTACCCCTAGAGTGTAATTTAAAATTGCGTAGGCGCGTAGGGGCGAGGCAGCCCGCGGGCTGCGACGATTTGCACGCGTGGGGCCGCCGGAGGCCCGCAGCGCCGGAGCCGTGACAGAAACCCTGCCTGCTGCATGTTTGCTTGTTTGCTGCATGCTTGCTTGCATGCTGTATGCTTGCTTATAAAAAAGTTATGCTTTAGAACTTTATGCTCAGTAAATTTATGCTTTAGAATATTATGCTTAATCATTATTATGGTTAGAGAATTTATGCTTAAAAAAATTATGCGTAAGCTGTTATGCGTAATTATATTATGCGAAAATATAATTATGTCAAACAAAATTATCCTAAGTTATATTAGGTCTTAAAATTTTATGCAAATGGATAGGAAACCTAGCTTGGCATAGCCATCTACTGTTATACAAACCGTAAACGGACCATACTGTTCATACTCGAAGCCGTCAACCAAGCATTCTGTACATCAAACTTCTAAGTAGGTAAACTCTATGCAAAAGTTATTGCTGGAAAACGACTTTTTTTTGGGGTGAAAAATCACGTTTTACGTTATCACTCAATGTAATGCACTCAAAACATTGTGCTGATAGATTCATTGAATATGAATAGTACTGGCTCGTGAAGGTGTTAAAAGTGTTTTTTTTTAAACGTCACCCTACACTAGGAATTTCTCCTGTATCGTGGGTGCATTTACAAACATTTAAACTCACAGACCCAAACAGCCAAACCCGGAACAACTATCTGTAGGCCATACAAATATTTGTTCTGTGCGGGAATTGAACCTGCAAGACGCAGCGCAGCAGTCGATCGCTCAACCACTGCGGCAACTGTGCCGTCAAAAGATACAACATAAAAAAAAAAACTTTTGAAAAGTAGTAACTTTGACATCCAATATGTCCATAACTAGAAGGTTCACAGGTCTATTTTTTTTTGTTCTTGAGTCTAGAACAAAAAAAATATCGCAATGATGGGAAGAATTAATGCCCTTCAGCTTCGTTCATGGTACTTTTATACCCATTTTAGACTTCCACGCATCGCCACAACGACCGATCTAGGTCAAAGAATACAGCGGCTTTATGCCCTTTCAAAAAATAACGGTAATTTTTGCCTTTAACTTGAACCTTAGCCCTACTTTGCCCGATCTAGGTATCCCACTACACCTACAGGACACTTGTTAGACTATCAGCTCACTCTTCTTAGTCGAAACACTCTTGTCTATAATGGTCATGGTTGCGCAGACGAGGTACATGGAGAGATGTTCTGTGGGTCGTTGACTTCCCCGAGGATAGTTCTTTTAGCGATGTGCTTCCATTTCTGCCGGTTGGAGACGTTGCGAGTACACTACACCATGGTGGACTCTGTAGCTTTCTTGATCAGGACAGTCCAGCGAGTTGGTGATCGGCCGCGTGATCTTTTGTCTTCCACTTGGCCCTGAACAACCAGTCTTTCCATCGAATTTTCATTTCTAGTGATCAGACTACTCTATCAGCTACCTAACTCTTTAATTCCCAAAGCTAGATGGCGCCAAGCAGGACGCATGCGCTAATAAATAACAGTTATGCCCCCGAGGGGGTGAAATCTTTTGGAATAATCACTGTATTAACATCCATGTCCAGGGCCATTGGTCGGTGATCTGCAGGAACTACTGTCACTTGTTTCTTTCAATTCAATGGGTTTAAATGGTCCGCACTACTCGAGCCCATTTAGATTTTAAATTTTTATTTGATTTGGAGTAAGTGGAGTTTATTAAAATGCCTATTGATACAACGAGCTGTTTCCTCATCGATGGTCTACATTTTCTCTTTTTCTTCCTCGTTCCTCATTACTCAGGGTCGTGACCACATGAGGTCATCGCCTTCTCCACCAACGCTCTCCATGCTGGACGGTTTTCGGCCATGCGGACGGATGCCTGGAAATTCCCTTTGCAGACTTCCTTCACCGCATCTGTCCATCGTTGGTGATCTTCCACGGCCCCTTTTCACTTCCACGTTACCAGCCACAATAAGCTTCTCCATGCTATCAGACTCCTTCCTTGCCACGTGTCTGAAGTACTGTAGGAGTCGTTTGATGCAGATAGCCGATAGGCGAGATTTAACTTTTAGGTCGTTCAAAATCGAGGCGTTTGTGCGGCGCGCCGTCCAGGGAATGCCTAACATTTTGCGCCAGCACCACATTTCGAACGCATTCGTAACAGGAGGCCTACTCTCTTTCTCCGAAACGTAACTTCGGCAACGAACGAAAATTAAACGTAGTTACGTTTGTGACCCTACTCTATATACCTAATTTGCGGACGCACACAATAACATTCAATACATTCGTTCACGTTAATTCTCTGTGAATTCGAACTTCTTATGTGCGTCCTCAAATTATATAGAGTAGGGTCACAAACGTAACTACGTTTAATTTTCGTTCGTTGCCGAAGTTACGTTTCGGAGAAAGAGAGTAGGCCTCCTGTTACGAGTGCGTGGTCTACATTTTAGACCATCGATAAAAACCATCACAAATGTCTAAGACCCTAAAACATGGGATGGTTTTATCACATTTTCAACATAAATTAGCTAGTAATCTGCAACAAATCGTACATAACAAATGCCAAAACTAGCAGCCAATCGACATAGGTCATTAGCCGACAGCGTCAGGATAAGCTGAACAGTTGCAGCTAATCATTCAACTAGATAACATCTTCGGTGTTGGGGACGAGATGTGGGCAAAAATGTGCTTGATACGGGCAACGGTCGCCTGTGATTGGCCAGTGCAGGGGTGAGATTTTAATAGAGGTAGGTTGTGCTAATGGCGATTAAGCATTGAGAGGGTGTTTATTTTGTATAAGAAGAGTATCCTCAACGTTATCCAAAGACTAACACCCGTGTCTAAAAACAAGTCAAAGTGATACCTTGAGTAAAAGTAATCTTCTAATCGGTGTTTCTTACCAGACTCCTGCGAAACGACTGAACCGATTTGTATGAAATTTTGTATTCATATTGGGTAGGTCTGACAATTTGTCTAAGATCTATTTTTCATACCCCTAAAACCCATCAAAATTTCCACGCGAACGAACACGCGGGCAGCAGCGAGTTATTTTATAGATTAGTAATTGTTTGAAGAGAACTGGCATTTAGAATTCTTAGCATTGTTTTATTTGACGATTCAACTATTGCATAAAAATGGGTACCTACATAAGTAATTACTTAAACTTCATTAATTACTTGCACTTGACTATAGATACAAGTGCATTGAAGCGCATTTGACGACGGTTGGCGCAGTAGCTGATCGATTGACTGCTATGTTGCGTGTCGCGGGTTCGATCCCCGTACGGCACAAATATTTGTATGACCTGCAGGTAGTTGTTCCGGGTCTGGCTGTTTGTGTATGTGAGTTTAAATGTTTGTAAACACACGATACAGGCGAAATTCCTAGAATGGGGCAAAGTTAAAAAAAATTGAAGAGGGAAATCTGTTTCTTGAGCAGGTGCTCGTGAACACTTCCATATCTGGTGTTTAATTGCTTAGGTCTACCCAACTGCAACCCACTGTTGCGTTGTTTTACCCGCTTACACCAGCCAGAAGCAGGCAAGATTTTAGCAGTATGTATGTTTTATTTAAATAAATATCATGTAATTAGGTCGAATATTAGTTTAAGCCCCTCGAAGTTAAATCAAAATATGATTCTAGACGTGTTGGTTCGCACAACTGTTCTTCGCCAAGTTATATGTCATGAGCGGTTTCATTTCTTTCGTATCACAAAACTAAAGGCAATGATGACTCTATTATCAGATTATTTACAATTGTTTAAATTTGGACATAAAGCACACCTAAGCCCGCTTCAATTAAGCATGGAACATCAATATCTGTATAGCTCCTGCTCACGGGGACACCCCCGGGTTGTCGCCGCGTTCTATCATTTTTCACGCGCTCAATAAATTCGTTGCGCCCTCGTCGAGATGTCAACTCGGAGGAATCGCTCTATCCGTGAGCGTACATACTTATATGTGCCGGTATTTGTTTGAGTTTTTGGTAATTTTATTGCGGAAAAGAGAGCACGATATAAGCTTTACTGTTTTAAAGGAACTTTTACTGATTCGGACTAAACCTAACGTGAAAGCCAAATTCCCTAGATAAAAACAAAAGTATAGCTAATAAACCATCGTAACGTGCTAGCCAGTAACTATGATCGAAAGAAACTAGCTAACTAGGCTAAAAAGGCAGTTGCTTCATGTACATCATCTGCCTAGCCTTTTCCCAAACTATCTTGGGGTCAGCTTCCAGTCTAACCGGAAGCAGCTGAGAACCAGCATTTTACATAAGCGACTGCCTGTCTGACCTCCACAACCCAGTAACTGGGTAATACGATCCCTTGGTAAGACTGAATGTCAGACTTTCGGCTTCTGACTACTTGTAACTCTGACGTTGTAACGTTGACTGTCAAAAGATCTACAAATGCCGGGACCAACGGCTTAACGTGCTTTCCGAGGCACGGAGGAAACTCCATATGTAATTATAGTCACCCTTCCAAGGACCAACCTCGGCAAGCACGGCTTAACCTTAAAGATCGACTCGTGCGGCTATTGTTATTAACCACGAGCTCTTCAATGTTATAATATTAATAGTACAATATTCCTGTTGAACTGATCATCATTAGGATGACGACGACCACTTCCTATTAAAAGAAATAAATGATGTTATAAGGATAGTCCCCATTGAAATGACCAGCATGTCATTCAGTTGCCTTAGTCTTCAAGTCAAAAAGGGGGTTATAAAAAAATACGTCTGTTTTAAAAATACTAGATTTCTAAATCTACTTATTTTAGTAACACATTTTGACATAGTGCTCAGTTATATATCTATCCAAAAGCCATCAAATCATTTCAAATGTGTACGCGCACACTGGGATTGTGTTGTCGCCTTTATTCGTTTCCCCACAATCGGCGAAGTGTCCCATTGTGCAATTGTGGCCGACTGTCTTCACATTGTCTTGCACCATTTGTCTACCCGAGGCCTTATTGTATCGCAGCGTAATTATTTATGTGGGTTTTACCTTGCATATACATACTATGTACAACAATAAGAAATAGATTTTCAATGTACCTACAATTAAACGTTATTCTGAAAATGCGGACATTCGGAATAACAGCCACCTACTATACGTATTCTGCTTGCATCTCAAGCAAAATACATCTGTTGAATTATAATTAAGTACCTATTTTCACGATCAAATTGTGTCAATACTACAAAATTCAGGAACAAAAAGTATCAAGCAAGTTTCATTTAGAGTGCTAGTCTTCAATATGCCCAATTAATTACCAACCGCCAAGACCTCAATAGGTACCAAGCATTAGGAAAAGGTTTTTATTAGACAGCTTTTAAGGGCTGTAGTCGAATACGATTTGTTTTGACAGCTCTTGGATCTAATCATAACCAATCACAGTACACACCTGCCAACCAATCACCGACAAGCACCTACACCACCTTAAAACATAACCAGTCCACACTTCCACAATTAAAACCCATACCTATTGACGGATCTATCGAGAGTCGCTCTGCCCTCGTGTATCGTTGACAAAGCTACCGTGACCGTACTCGAACCCCCGTACCTTCAGACAATAACGCGAGATTAACCCGCCCGAATTAAACTGAGACCCTATGAAACCTTAGAGTGGGGTGTGGGGTAAGCTGTGAGAGATAGCGGAGCGATTTTGGTTTAATAAACACGTTGAAAGCAGGATTTACTACGTAGAGACGAAAAAAAATACCCATCTGGCGAATGAGCGAGAAAAACAAACCGAGGACGTCAAGACGTTATAAGGTTCAAATAAGGAAACCGTATTTGATCTGTTCTGACGGCACCATTGTCGCAGTGGCTGAGCGACTGACTGCTGCGCAACGGGTCGTCTCGTTTCGATTCCCGCACGGAACAAATATCTGTATGGCCTACAGATAGTTGTTCCGGGTCTGGCTGTTTGTGTATGTGAGTTTTAATGTTTGTAAACGCATCCACGATACAGGAAAAATTCCTAGTGTGGAGCAAAGTGCTTTAAAAAAAGAAAAGAAAAAAAGACCCCAAAATAAACATTAGCTTAAATGAAACCACAAAAGACAGAGCTTCTTGAATCTCCTGCTCCACACAAGAACTGATGAAACTTGTATGTCATATTTTTGTATGACCTGGCTTATAATATATTTAGTGGTCGGATCAATAGATCAGACAGGGAAATCTATATATACTTCCATACTAATAATTATAAATGCGGAAGTCACTCTGTTCGTTTGTTAGTATGTTTGTTTGTTTGTTACCTTTTCATGACTAAACGGCTGATCGGATCTTAATTAAATTTAGTAAGAAGATAGATTTCAACGTGGGGAAGGACATAGGCTATATATCATCACGCTACGACCAATAGGAGTGGAGCAGCAGTGAAAAATGTTGCGAAAACGAGGAAAGTGTGACGCAGACGAAGTTGCGCGGGACAGCTAGTATGTATATAAGTGAGCAAACTCAACCTGTATAATATTTGATCTTTACAACAACCATAATGTTATAATGTATTGTATGGTTTTATACTGGTATTGCATGCATCATCATCATCATCAGCTCATAATGTTCCCACAGCTGGGACCCAGGCCTCCTCTCTATGAGAGAGAGTGTGCTGTGGGCCCAGTGCGGGTTGGTATATGTCACATGTCTTCAAATTTTTAGTTCTAGGACATGCCGGTTTCCTTACCATGTTTTCCTTCACCATTTTTGAGGGCAGCGGTGATGAAATAAATTACACAAAGTAATGCCCGCCTGGTTTCGAACCCACGGCTTACTGCTCGTAAGTCGGGGCTGCCACCACTGGGCCACCGCTGCTCTCATGCATCTGGTTGGACCAAAACCCGATCCTATCATAGTTTATAATAGAGGCTTACACAGATGATGATGATTTGAACTTGACCGTATCAACCTTCCTTCAATCCCCGTTCCCGCACCCTCTCCTCCCTTACACCCCACCACACAAAACACACCCTCTTTCATCGATCATTAGCGGACAATGGCTAATCTAACGTGCAGCCATGGAGTGTACAGTAGAGGGCACTTCATCACGTGTCGAGATCGAGATGATAATTATCGTGTGATGCTGAACTTTGCTTATATTAATCCTATCATGCTCCTGGTTCGTTTCTCCTTTCATATAGGGACGTATGATTTTTTTAAATGAGATGAAACTGGGGTTTCTCATTTAGATTGAGATGGACAGTGGCATTCAAGTCCCTGCTGGAGTAGGATTTAATGGGTTGTGAAAGCGTGGGCAGCAATTAGAATTAAAGTAGATTTTCAGGAACACGGTCATGTTCGTGAACGGCCGCTATCAGTCGTGCCTGGTCATCTCTTAGTTGCCACGGCTTATTTCGAACTAATTATTTTATCTTTTGATTGTATTTTTTGTTTTTATTATGGACACTTTAACGTGCATGTCTTGCTACATCGTTCTCACATAATGTTCCATCTCAACATGAATGATGTAACCAAGGTTTTTGTAAGAAGATTCTGATTTAAAAGTGTGTCCATGGAGTTTCTTGCCCATTCTTCTCCATAGAGACCTACGCTTTGGAATGGGCAACTACAGTACTTCCACAGTTATTGTTTCTTGTGGCTGGGACTGTAGCTTCATTTTTATTATTGTTCGACTATTCAAAAGTGCCTGTAACTGGCCTACTGGAAATAAATGATTATGATTTGATTGATTCCGATTTGATTTGCTAAAAATGTTCGTCCCTATGTCCACCTTGTCTCGTAGATAGTAATGTAGGTTAAGTTGGGTATGAAAGCTATCATTCAAACTTTGTTGTCTACAAAGTCTGGATGTTGTATACAGGGTGGAAGAGACACGGACGCTAAAACGCTTACAACCTATTCAGTACTTCATTCTGAACCCCCATAAAGAGATATTTTATCGATATCATCATCTGCCTAGAATTTTCCCAAACTATCTTGGGGTCGGCTTCCAGTCTAACAGGATGCAGCTGAGTACCAGTATTTTACATGAAGCGACTGCCTTATCTGACGTCCACAAAATAACTGGGTAAAACGATACCCCTTGATAAGACTGGATGTCAGAGTTTTAGCTTCTGACTACTCGTAACGACTGTCAAAGATTTACAAATGACAGCCGGTAACAACGGCTTAACGTGTTTTCCGAGGCACGGAGGAAACTTGGTATGTTATTATGGTTACCCATCCACGGACCAACCATTGCAAGCACTTAACTTAAAAGATCGACCCGCGAGGTTGTTTTTATTTAGCTCGAGATATTTTATCGATCATTAAAAAAAAAACTGCTGCCCCATACATTTTGACCGTGGTGGTATAGCAGTTTTGTAGGAAACAGCATTTTTTTTTTATAACAGACGAATAATGTGGGTGGGTTCAAAATGATGTACTGAATACATACATGGTAACGGTATTAGTGTCGGTTTTTCTTAAACCCTGTATAATAGTTATTAACGTATGTTTTTTTCATTTGTTCATTCGTTCCAAATAATATTGTTTTAAAATGCTTTATGTAAGTCAATATAGTATATTTATTAAAATCAAAAGTTCATCGAGTAAATAGAAATAAACTTATACTATCATACAAACGGGATATCTTCCGTGATTATACATTGTTTTAAATATCGGGAAATCAAAACAATCAAGTTGAAGGTTTTAAACAGTGTTAGAAACAGATTTACTGCAGTTACTTCGATTCAAATCCAATTGTCGTTGCCAACCGAACAGCAAAGCAAAAATAAAGTGTCGATAAAGAATTGCAAACCATAGAAACACCGATCAGTCTTATCCGGCCAACGCACACTTAAAAGCACTGCACCGGATAAGCATCGCCTCAAGCAGATCCGTTCACCATTCTTTCTTTAACTAAAAACAGTCTAAAATGTCCTACTATACCTTACTGCATACGCTCTTAGAAGCATCGTAAAGTAATGCCGTCATCACCTCGGATCCGATCAGTTTGTAAAAATAAGGAAAGGTAATTTTCTTCTTAGGGTATACATGGCAAAGAATTCAAATATGTTTGGCTCAAAATTCAGCTTCGCAAACTCCACTGAAATGAAATGAAATGAAATGAAATTGTTTATTCAGTAAATAGGATGTAGGAATCACTTTTACTCGTCATCACATTTTAAATATAAGCTAGATTGGGTCGACAATTCACTCATCATCATCATCAGCCTATAATGTTCCCACTGCTGGGACACAGGCCTTCTCTCTATGAGAGGGAGTGGGCTGTAATCCACCACGCGAGCCCAGTGCGGGTTAGTAGATGTCACATGTCTTCGAATTTTTATTTCTAGGACATGCCGGTTTCCTCACGATGTTTTCCTTCACCGTTTTTGAGGGCAGCGGTGATGAAATGAATTGCACAAAGTAATGCGCCTGGGTTCGAACCCATGGCTTACTGCTCGTAAGTCGGGCCTGCCACCACTAGGCCACCGCTGCTCTCACTCAGCTGCTCAACTCCATTCACTGATGCAGTTATAAGTTCATCAAATGCGCAGGGCCAGCGGCGAAAGATGGGCAATAGCCAGGTGAGGTTATAGTGATCCGGTGCAGAGCTTCTACGTGTACCATGAGTTTTATCCAGTCCCACCGATTAATAGAACGACTGTAGTTTGTAGTGGTTTCTTTTCCTTTACTTTTTGCTCTTATTTCCAACCATTCCTTGCAAAACGGTGTAATCGCTCGCTGCCGGTTAGGTTTTTCATTCCTCTTTTGCTCGGTTCTAAATTAAAATTGAGAATAATTACCGCTGTTTTAATTGAATAACGAATGTTGGAAGCGTTTACTGGATATAGTTTCAGTTTTGTTTGCAGTAGTTTATACCTAGAATTAGTTTTTGCTTGGAAAAGATTTCAGTGATGTGGTGGTGTTTGGGCACCTTTTTTAGCTCCTGTAATACAGTGTACACTAGCATAGGAGCTAGGGTATTTCATAAAAATGTTTGTATAATTAATGCCAATAAAGATTATTATTTTTGGGAGATAAGATTAGGCCTAGGTCAAACTGTAAACATCTACAGCCAGAGTTGTTGCATTTCTAATGGTAATCTCTGCTTATTGCAACTGAGACATAACAATGCCTCATAAACTTCCTACCTTGGAGATCGCAAATGTCTCAAAGTCTAGTTTCTTAATGATTAAAAGCGGAGAAAAGTTAAAACCTTCGGATTGATTTGAAAGTCTATTTCTGTATTTTTTTAACCATGCAATTCCAACCAAATACATAATAAGTTTCCTTTTATTGTACCTAAGGCTTGACAATCAACCTGGCTTAAAGACTACCCCAATGACATTCGAACATGACTATGCAATTACCATCACAATAAAACGCTTCTCCCATAAATCTACGAACACTTAGAAAAGGTTTCGCATTTTTCTTTGTATTTAATTCTAAACAGGCCTTTGTCTTCTCGGCCATTCGTCTGTCACCAGCTGATGGATGACGAATTCATTTTGAAACCATTCTAAGGGAATTTAGGACTCTCAGTTTGTTTCATGGGATTGTGTAGCTTTTGGTTAATGAGATCTTTGGGAAAATAGTTTAAATACAAGGCGTTTTTTTGCATCCTCGTCAAAATTCAGGATATTGTCACAAAAGACATAAATAATCAATATAAATTTCGGTACGGTAGTTGATTATTAAAAAAACACTGTTTTTTTTTATTTTTATTTTTTTTTAAATTTGACAGTATTTCAGAATAACCCCCTTAAGGTGGATAAGGGTATAAGAAATTATCGCATTAACCTTTGAGATTTTTTGTGTGTGTAAGAGAGGTTATAAGGCGAGGATCAGACGGGCCGCGTTTAAAACAAGGGTAGTTCACACTTACTGATTTCCGTAAATAAGAAAAAAAAAATTACCTACGCATTTTATTTTTGATTCGGGTCGCGAATCATTAGCATAGTTACTCCTTGAATTTGACGAGAATGCAAAACAACACCTTGTATATCAGTGCAGAATGGCTTAATTAAATAGTGAATTCTCGCATAAATATACCTATATATTCGTGGCGAGGCATGTGCTACCCACGTCCAACGTATGGCCGCGGCATTCGTTGTGCGCCGTTCGTGGCGCATGCCTCGCAAAGTCTGTATCCACCTTATGACAAGCGAGCCATAAACATTTACAAAGCTAATCAGGATGATGTAAGTTGTAAATACCTAATCTAATCGAGGTTTATAATAAACTTTCTATTAATAATGTTTAACTTTAAATCGTTTACTTACATATAAACATCATTGTAATACAAAAGACAGGTGCTAATATACAATAAACTACATCGTGTAGTAATCTTGTTTATACGTGAGAACTAGTCTTGAACATTATTCACATTCAAGTAAGTCATCTCCTGAGAGAAGTATCAACTAGGTGTCAAATTTAGTGCTTCGTTCGTACATCTTGTTACATTCGCAAAAACAGTTGCTGCAGATATTGGAAACCAAATAATTGAGTTACGGATTGATCAGACAAAATGTACGAGGTGGAAGTGACACCGACTCACAAACGCTTACCAAGTATTACATTCTGAAAAAAAAAATACAATAAATAAACCTATAGACATATCTCATCTTTTCGATTTTTTTTTTAAATCAACTTTTTTATACAAAAATGCAATATCTCCGCGGTCAAAATTTATGGAAAAGCAGAGAAACAATTATATGTGGCACATGATCAATTTGAAGACTAAGTTCTAAATCAACGTTTAGTAATGACATTATACAAGGTGTTGTTTTGCATCCTCGTCAAATTCAAGGACGTAGCTATGCTAATGATTCTCGACCCAAATCAATAATATAATGGGTAGGTATATTTTATTTTTTAAACGCGGCCTGTCTGATACTCGCCATATAACCGTGCTTTTAGCGTTAACTCCCGTGGCGAATTCCGTAGGTGTGAAGTAGAGCTGCTACAAGACATACAAACAATCTCAAACGTTTATTCGATAATTTCTTATTCCCTAAACCACGTTAGGGGGGTTTATTCTGATATACTGACAAACTGAAGCAACAAAAAAATCAGCGCTTATTAATAAGTAAATAAGTACCGTAAGTTTGCCTTATTTAAGTTCCTAACCCATTCAATCTGGTAACCTTAAACGCGTGGTACAAGACCATGCACCATGATGGTCCATGCAGGATATACCTATTCAGCAGAACAGTTTTCATGTTGACAACCAAAGAAACTGTGAAACAGTGTGAAACAGGTTTGTTTACGTTCGTCCGTCCCATTTGCTTTTGTACCTAGCGGTTTTTGTTTTGTTTTTGCACTTTTTCTTGTTTTTTTATTAATATGTAGTTTTATTTGTTATTATTGCACAGATATTTATTGTTTATAAGAACATACATATTCATTATTCATACACATTAATTCATAACACAAAGTACCTACATACCTACTTAACTGTTTTTCGTCCGTCACGTCATTATATCGGGTCCAGTTGAAAACCAGCGTCGGGCACTAGCTGTTCGGCAGTTTGCTGAACTGGTCCTTTTTGGCGCAGCCGTGAGACACACATCTTATCTTTTTCTGTTTTAGCTTTAATTTTTTTTTTGTTGTGTGCACTTGTGGCATGTGCCAAATAAATACGTTTTCTTTCTTTTTCTTTCTCAAACTATGGATGGACTGTGTGAAGGATAACATTGCAAGAAAGGAGGTATCTCATGAGATGACGAGTATTAGCGAAGTATGGAAGTAGAAGACATGCTGCGCCGACAGAGAATTATTATGTTGACAACCATAAGTCGTTCTACGTTTAGCCATAACATTAAATATCCCAAGGAAGCAAGGAAATATGTAGTTTTCTAATTCGCGTCTATGTTGTTTCTAGATCGGTATAAGTGGGTATCATTACAATCGTTTAACCTAAATTGATGTCATTGTCGCGTGTTGTATGGTGTGCCCCTTATTAATAAGTTAATGACAATATTGTGGAATGTGGAGGGGGTTTTACGTTACAGTGTTTGCGTTGAAGTTGCTGAAAGGAAAGTGTTTCATAGTGAGAATCCGCTGAATGTTAAATGAGTCGTTAATTTATTATTTTAAAAATCGCTGGTGTTCTATAGAACTTGATTTCTGTTCAAAAATTCGTTTACAAAACATTATTTGAATTTCATGTACATTATTTGAATTTAGTGGTACATAGGCGGATTTAATGCCACAAAGTATTCTCTACCAGTCAATTTTTGGGTCAAATATACAGCAAAGCAAACAACACATTTTTTTTTATTAAAAAAACATTACGTGTATTTGAAAGATAACTCACATGTTTAGGAATGGGTTATCCCTAGAATCAAACCAAATGTTAGTGCTGAATATTTACATCAGTCAGGAAGTAGGCCCTAAACCTACTACCTTTTACCAGTCTGATGCCCTAACCATTGTGGGACGTACACTTAAAACCAAAAATATGAAAAACCCAAATCTAAACAAAGGTATCACTCAAACAGCACCACACATTACCAAAATCCTTCCAAAGAGTGCAACAAAGCTCAGACGATGTTAGCAACACAGCACAAAAACAAGGGAACAAGTTGACGCGTCCATTTATCTGTAGGCAACGCTCACAGGTGTGCCGACGTCACTTACAAATGTTGAGCCATCACGCGGTTGAGATACGAAGCGATCTTACAGGCGTTGTGCTGTAGTACACGAGCAACTGTTGCTGGCAATAGTTTCTCACAGGTGAGCCGTCGTCACTTACAAATGTTGAGCCATCACGAGGTCGAGATACGAAGCAATCTTACAACGTTAGCTGTGCTACACAGGCAATTGTTACCGGCAACAGTTATCTGAGATAAAAAAATGCTGCGGGCCATCATTTGTCCAATCTTTCTCCAACAATTTTGAAGTCTAAGTCCAGTCTAACTGGATATATCAGGCATCCACAATCCAGCCACTTGATTCACGATGCATCTTGGTAAGACTGGTGTCAGACTTTGGAACTAAAATGACTTCAGGTGTTCCAACTATTTCCTTTTTCCAAACGTTGCGTGACAATTAACTGAAATCGCCCAGAATTAAGCAATTAGTTGCACGTCTATGCGCACCTACAGGAGCGAATTAATATTATGTTTTTTGCATTTCAAGTACACGGTTGGGTATTTATCTGTTGTTTCTTGTATTGTTCGGCATACATAGCATTATACATATACCTAAAGTCTACATGTTTTTTTATAGGCAGAACTGCGAAGCACTCGCAATACATGATAATTGCTCTATTGAATTACTGAGAAATTATATTCAACTGTTCATTGTGATATCCTCGCTTAATGTTACTAGATAACGATATATTCCTATACGATTATTGTATGGTTTAAAATGAATTATTAGCGTAAAAGGAGACTTAGGGATCTTTTTTTATCTTTTTTTTTTTAATATTTTTTGTGAAATCTTATTAATTTTTAACTACAATCTAATTTTAAATTTGTAATGTAACTATTGTATGTCCTAAAGGCGGGACGGAGCTGATCACAATTTCATTATTTAAGACCTGTATTATGTACCTACCTATGTTACAATAAAGATAGTGATTGATTTTTGCACAATATGTAAATCTTACCTTGAAATAATGTCCATTATTGCTGTTATTATTGTAGTTATTAGAATTATTATAGTTATTGTAGTACATCACATTCACAAAATTACACTTTAACAATATCATCAAACATTGACACTAATTTCAGCAGTTGCTTTTGATTTTCACTTAATTCACAATCTTTTCTTAACCATTTCGATGAAGGTTAAGAAATTATTACGTAAAGGTTTTGGCAGGTCGGTGTAGAGTTTATCTTTTTAAACTTGAACACTGCAAACAACGTTTTCCACTATGAAGAAACCTTTAATGATCGAATCAATCGTTTTATCAATCTAATAGCTAACTATTGAAAATCATTTTTAATTTAGCCGACTCCTTGCTTGGCAACCAACTTAAAGCCATTTATTTATTATCCACAAAAAACACATAACACACGGCACTATTAAAATCTTTCTTTATAAACACAAAAGTTCTATATTCAAAATATGACTGGCAACCGCACTCCCGCGCATACATTTGACAATCATACACACAAAACGTCAATTGACGATGCGCATGAGTCGAGCATCTGTATCAACTAAGCCACCTTTTAAAATGGATCTCAATTAATGTGCGTAGAGTACAACATTGATGCAGAAAAAACTGTGTGAGATATTATTTTGATTCTGTATTCGTAGTTCGATCGTGATTGGCAAAAAAGATAACTTTTTTTTACTGTGTAGTTGATATTAATAATTGACCTTCACTCGAAAATCAATAGTGTTAAATTGTAGACGGTCCGGGTCGAAGTAGAACATGTTTTATTATTAGTTTTCATTCTTTATTTTCTTGATATTTACATAGCATAACACCGGGCCTGTAATCCCCGAAGAGTTAAGTAGAGGTATAAATGCCTATTAGTACAAACACATTTCAATAGTTATGTTTTTTTTTTTAATTATATAAAGGGTGTAAAACACCTCTTAACGAAGCCGAAAGGCACTAGTTCTCCCTGTCCTTGCGATCATTTTTTTGTTCTACACCATACCTTCTAGTTACGGAGATGTTAGGGGTCAAATTTCCAACTTTTTGACAAGTATTTTTTTTAAATACAACTTTTACTTAAACACCTCCACGACCCCCGTACTATTCAATCCGTCCACCAGCACAATGTTTTGAGTGCGTTATATTGAGTTCTACCACAAAACATGATTTTACACCGCCCAAAAAAAAGTCGTTTCCCAGCAATAATTTTTGCGTAAAGTTACCTAGTTTCATGTACAGAATGCTTGGTTGACGGCTTCGTGATGAGGTGATTTACACGGTGTATAGGGGGCGTGCCTATTGCCATCATCCGGGCACAAATCTGGACTGCTGCTACTGAGAAATTCATGATGGTACCACCCAATAATACTTTACCCGACCCGGGACTCAAATCCAGGCCCTCATGGTAACGCTTCTAGTATTACTGGCATAATTTTATGTCATGTTTAATTAGACGAAACAAATATCTACTGTACATAAGATGGTCTCTGTCACGTCACATTACTCTGTGATCATATAGACGTATATTTACATACGTCCCATTGATGTCCCGACGATTGTATTGTTCGATTATTATGTTCAGTGTATGATTGATACGCTGTTGTTATGTGCTGTATATTTGTTTATGTGTGTATTGTCTTCTATGTTTGTAGATGTTTTGATTTGTCTTTGACGTTGAGATGTGATGACATCAAATTGTCCATAAGATACCTGCTTTGAAAATGATTGAAAGGCAGTAAGGTTCCTTTACAGCATTTTTACAACCAATTGCGATGGTATGGCCATGTCATGAGGAGGCCGGTAGATCATATGCCCAGAAAATTGCTTAAAACTGGCTGTAATATATTCCTCTCATGCCAACAGTACCCGGAAAAATATTAAATAAAATCCTGGTCTATTTATTCCTAAAAAAAACTAGTTGGGTATGCTTGGGCCGGAACCATGGTAAGAGATATTGTTCATTGTATTGCAAATTGGGCGTTCAGCTCATCTTTGCAAAATTTTGCTTGGGCCTTACGAGGTTAAATACAAGTCTGGACCGAAACAGCGCGGAAGACCCCGATTTACATGGATGTCAGTTGTTAAGAACGACTTGCAACCTTGGAATCTAATTAATAATAATTGTGATAGGTTTCTGTCAATAGTCGGTTAATAGTCGTACATGTAACGAATCAGTCAGTGACTCGAAAGTCTGATATCGTATAACCCATTTCGTACTGGGTTGTTGAGGTCAGATAGGTAGTCGCTCCATGTAAAATACTGATACGCAACTGTATCCGTTTAAATTGGAAGCCGATCCCAACATAGTTTGGAAAGGGCTAGGCAGATGACGTAAATTACTAAGTAACTAAACGAGCACTTAAAATATCCATACCTTAATTAATTCATTTAAAAATTCGCTTGTAACAACAATAGACTTCAGTACTTACGTGAAAAGCCAACATCAACTGCATTAGTCTCTTTCCCGCTTTGTAACCAGCTAATTACCTCCCCAAAACATAACTAATCTGACTGCACAGATACAAACGAATTATCTCGAGGCACGGGGCTATAGGGCTTATAGGGTTCATACGGCGGGGGTAGGCATCAAAGAGTATGGCCGTACCCATTTGCGAAATTTGTTTTTCCATTACTCAAATTGGGTTCGCCTAGGGGTAAGTTTTGAATAGTGAGTGATGCGACGATGTGCGTTTTAAGTTAAAACTTGATATATGTAATGAAAGTTTGTTGTTTTAGCTAGGCGTGTATGCTTTTGAAGGGGGATTTTAATTAGATGATCGGGTTATATGGGGTTCGATGTGAAATAAAGCTTGAAAGTCTTTTTTACTTATTTAAGGAATGGGATATGAAGTGAAGTCGTCTTAAAGTTACAGGTTAAGTCGGTTAGTACATGACCTCATTGATGTTGTTCTTCAAAAAGGTTGCTGAGGTGTTGGGGGTTGCTTCGTTCTCCTATTGGATATGATTGTACGGTCAGATGTTTGAACGTGAAAGTAACAAAAGGAGTAGGTATAATGTAAGGATGTAAGGATTGTAGTTGATAACGTTCTGTTGTGCCTGCCTACTCCTTGGGAAAAAGGCGTGAGCATATGTCGTGGCCAGATCTTAGAATTGATCACTTAATGATGGTTGGTTATGTTGGGTTCGATTTCATGAAATCTACGGTACAAATCGATGATTTTACAGGGCCAAAAAAATTACCAAAACGAAAACCCGTTGATTTTCTGTACAGCGAAATATTTTTTTACAATTTTCGGCCAAAAAATCCCGCCATTTTCACAAGCACTACATTTTCCCATTTCCGACTAGCTTTAAAAAAAAAAAAGCAAGCAACCAGCACCCATATTCGCAGCCTATCATTATTTCAACATAAATCTCACACAAAAACACCATTGGCCACCGTCCAACGGCCATGCCAGAATTAATTACAGCGAGACACCAACAGATGGCGCTGCCACCAGGTGTACCGTGTATATCATAGACAGAGTCTACACTACCTATGAAATTCAGATTGTACGCGGTATTAATTTTAAACGGAGTTCCAGGAACGGTAGGTGAGCAAAAGTGCTTTTGATTCTGTTTTGGTGGTGCTGTGTTACGTCCATTAAAACTCCTGATGCTGACATGGGGAGTTTTAATGGACGCTTTATACAATGACCTACATTACTTCTTACATGTTTCCCCTTTACTATAGTGTATTCACGGAGACGAGTTAGTATAGCGCCTTCTCTTTCACACATTATCATACAAATAACAAAGACAAAAAAATCTTTTTAAGCGTCGGTGGGCGTTAACAATACCTTAGAAAATATGTAAATGCACGTTCACACTGCGCTTCTTAAAAGTTCGCTTAGTTTATACCTGCGGCTTCATCTGTCTTATAAATTGAGAGCCATTTATTTGGTAAGATTTTTTTTATAGGTAATTTTTCAATATCTAATGGATATGAAGGAAAGCAATAAAATCGAGAATTAATTATTAATTTTAGTTTATTATACTATATATACAAGTTATCAAGGCATATCACTCTCCGACGTGACTAAGTCCTCAGGAAAGCAATCAATCATAAAATCCAATACACAAACCAGTTCACGAGTTGAGCATACAGTCACAAGTAAGAGCACGTCTGCACAGTACGGGAAGTATGAGTATACTAAAAAATATTCGAACTGTGTACTCAGGCCTTAGCGCTTATTACTGACCAATCGCAGTTAAAAAATTGTGTGAGTGAGATAGCGCTCTACTAACTCGTCTCCGTGAATACACTATAACGATTCCTACTTTCAGCTGCGTCCTTGGTCTAGTGGTTCCAGCGCGACTGCTGAGCAAGAGGGCCTGAGTTCCATTCCTGGGTCGAGCAAAGTGTTATTGGTTTTTTCCATTACGACTTTCTCAGCAGCAGGTGTCTAACTCCGTGCCCGGTTGATGGATTGCCACCAACCAGGACCTCAAGTCTGCTATTACAATAGTGTCAGAATGGCCTATCATTGATTTCATAATTGTTGATTTTGACAAGTTTGGTAATCTATATTAAGTCATTATGACTTCACAATGGTCAACCACTGACACTCCATTGAAAGAAATGGTATAGAATTTGACGGGTCCCCTATGTTGTTTCGAACGCCGCTGTTGCGACACACGCTGTTGCGAATTATTTTTCTACTTCCTCACGGGTTCGAAAGCTCATAGACTCGAATGAAGTAGTCGCGAAAGACGCTGTTTCGAAAAACATTTTCACTGCCTCATACGCTCGAATGCTTGTGATTTCCACTTTTTCCACCGAGCCTATGGTCTATAGAAAGAAATAACAACTGGTTCCATCCACGTACTCAAAACAGTGTAAAAGCCTGGTATCGCCGCTGGAATTCTTTGTTAGAAAATAAGAGACTTGGACTGTATGGATGTATACGAAAACTTATTGAGGAGCAAAGTGTCACGGAATAAAAAATCGAGAAGATTTTGGGTAATTTACCTCAGACACCACCCAAAAAAAACAAAGAGTTGCAGAGAATGCTATATCTGCAATTTTGAAAAAAAAAGTACAATGGGCACGCCTGAATTTATAAGAGCTTTAGCGTTAAGTACTCGTATATACTAACTAATACAAACACATGTGCAATTGATTAATTTCTGAAAAATACCACTATTAATTAATACCACCTACCTACCTAGTACCTAGAATTTTTTTAATAAAGATCAGTCTTAGATTTTGTGTTAAGTACTCATAGAAAAAATGTACAGTTGAGGTACTAATATTTTTGATTGTTACTTTGTTAATAATAATATTAAATGATGATGTTGACACCGAATTGGTTGATTTTATTTAATTACTTATTAAAAAAAAAAAACTGTACACTTTATGACTAAATAAATCGAAATCACAAGCATTCGAGCGTATGAGGCAGTGGAAATGTTTTTCGAAACAACGTCTTTCGCGACTACTTCATTCGAGTCCATGAGCTTTCGAACCTGTGAGGCAGGGGAAAAATAATTCGCAACAGTGTGTGTCGCAACAGTGTGTGTCGCAACAGCGGCGTTCGAAACAACGTAGGGGACCCGAATTTGACAGACCTTTATGAATTTAGCAGATTACGGACTTTTAGCAAAATGACAATGGGATCGTGTTGGAATGACGATGTTTATAAAAATAGCAGACTTGAGGCCCGGGCACGAAGTTAGACTCCGTACTGCATATTGAGGGGTTGCACGACATTGGTCAAATCAGATATTCGTCAAATCGTCAATTCGTCAAATTTGATATTGGTCAAAGCTGTAATTCGTCAAATCGTCTTTTTGTCCAATTACGAAATTTGCCAAATACGCCATTGGTCAAGTCATTTAAGTACAATCAACTGTAATAATAAAAGTACCTCATGATTTTTTTTATTTACTCATTTATTCAATTCATATTTATTTACATATAATTCATACCCAACACAACTGTTTTAAAAACTTTAACGCATGTAATTTTCCATTTCTTTTTTAATTTTTCTATTTTTTTTTCTATTTTCGCATCTTTTATGATGTTAGATGGAGCCTCGACTGCGTAGGAGGTACGATGGCGTTCATTTGCACAACACCACATGTCCTGAAAAATCCTTTTTTTGACATTTTTTTTTAATCAAAAGTATTTACACGAAAAAAATTATTTTACATATTTACATTATTTACAAACTACAAATATATCTAAAATAATAATAAAATATGTACAAATATCAAAATTACAGTCATTGCTCAGTAACAATCGAAACAAATTAAACCTCAGAATACTCAATTACTATTTAATACATTTTAATGATGTTATAGAAACCTACAGCAGGCGACTTTTCCTTTTGTAAGTTCCGACAAGTAAGTTAATTATGTGAATTCAAAACGCATGTTTTCATCGACTGTACATGGACTTGACCAGTAGCGTATTTGGCAAATTTCGTAATTGGACGAAAAGACGATTTGACGAATTACAGCTTTGACCAATATCAAATTTGACGAATAGCCGATTTGACGAATATCTGATTTGACCAATGTCGTGCAACCCAGGAACACCTCTGCCTAACCCCTCAGAAATTACAGGCATTATGTTATGTCTTACTTTCAAGTAGTAACTTGTACCTACTCTAAAACTGGCAATATTGTAGTTAAAGTCTGAAAGCCTAGCAACAACATAACTATATGCTGCAGTATAATACTATACATGGTAAATATCCTGTTACAAATGTTATTGATAGTAAAAGTCACTGACTTCCAAAAGTAAAGTTATTTTCCACTTTTATATGTGTTTTTTTTTTTGTAAGTCGTATTTTTTGCAATAAGATTTTTTTCCAGCTTATTCTATTCCACTACTTAACACTGGCCGTTGCAATTTTATTTTTTTTTACAGATTTAAGGACTCGTCCAGATATTAAATCTACATAAAAAAAACCAATCGAATCTACCTTTAGGAAGACTCGTACGCGGGTTAAATTCAACTGCATCATGTTGTACCTTCTTTAATTAAAAAATCATCATGACAAATGGATCAAACACAACACAACTGACCATCAAAACATAAATTCCATCAGAGAATCATAATCTCTAAACCAATTTATTCATAACTCCGATCGATATTTTAATCAAAACCAACGGCCAAAGTTTCACATCAACCGGGCAATCTGTTAAACGACAGTTATCTCCGTGATTGATTGCATTTGCATGTAAAAAACAACCGTGGACAAAATCTATCAAAGCGTCTCTATACAGGGTGACAGATTTTAGAGTGAGTATGATTTTGGAGTTTAGCTGGACTGTCTTGGGTTGAAAGGATGGGAGGTTTTTGAAATCCGTTGGTTTGCAAAATGGAACCAGGAAGAGTGAAAAATGAACTGAGAGATCTATAATAACCAGAACTAGCTGATTTTAGGCTGAAATAATGATAGTTATGGCAACTAAATCTCGACACGCGCTTTCACACACATGATTATACATTCAAATCAAATCAGTTAATTTGCGATAAGTGTTGGTACAATTTCGGTCTTAACATAATCAATATAGATCCAGAACACTTAGTCATAACACCGTGACATGCAATCATTTGGATTTAAACTTGGCCATATATAATATTCATAGTTATAATTCAAAAATAGTTATAAGTAATTCATTAAAGTTGATTATCAATTTAAGTAATAATTGTTTTTATTACTACCTCCAGTAATTTATGTTTAGCGACTATTGAAGGTATTGCTAATCGGCACCTCTTTTTTTGTTTATATTTCTAGTGAATCTGTAATGATCTTAATTTTTTAAGTAATCCTAGAGTCACTTTTATTATAACATCTATCTAGTAAAAATTATTATGTCAATTTGTCTCTTTACTACTCTTTTATAACTCCACACAAATAAAACATTTACATTATTCCTGCATTACCCCAAAAGCTTATCCTATTCCAGTCCACAAATCCTGACATAATAAAAAGCTATCATAAAATGAATTCAAGTATTTTTATTATGATGCAGAAAATCTCCCTGTCCTTAAAATTTAACAATACATGGTGACCTAACACACTCTCGATCGACAAATGTAAGGTGAGCCCTCAAATCTCTAACATTTTTTATGTTCCAAGTGTGTTTGTTGTGGATTTGTGTGTTGTTTGGGTTCAAAATACATTGGTTGTGTAGCTAATAAAAATGTGTGCGCATGGAGTTGTAACAGCGTCGTATTTTATGCATTATCTATTGATTATGGCCAGTTAACTTTTATTTTGTTTGTTTAAGGGCATGGGAGATAGGGAGTAACGGTTTTGGTTGATGGATTTGGCCGGAATTCGCTTGATTTATTGACTTTTTGGCTTTTTCTACATATACCGTACTGTGAGGCTGCGATTAATTGGCCAAGACGTGATGATGGCGAACTTTAAGAATTCATAGAATTATTTGTAGTTTGAAAGCTTCTAGGATAGTCCCAACATGCACGGGCGTAGCAGTAGTGGTTCTTTGACGTGACTGTCCATAGGTACCTTGAAGTATTTGATCCGTTATTGTGTAGTGTTAGTAAGAGGAGGTTGTCCACTCTCTCTCACAGAGGAGGAGAGGAGCTCTTTATAATGGATCAAACTCTTAAACGTACCTATAGATAGTTAAGCCAAAGAACCAAGTTTTTAAACCAGATAAACAAATAGATACGATCGCTATCTTCCAGACATGCCAGTGCAGAATTTCACCAGACATCCACCCACGAGGACATTACAATCCATAAAGCTTTTTTATTGCACCAAGGAGGAGACGCCAACAATCGGCGAGATTGGGATTCGTTCAAAACGGTCATTTGCCTACACTTTTGGGGATTAATGCCGTTATGTTACGTAATTTCATTGCAATTATAGTTAAGAGCGCAGTGGACAATCTGAATTATGATTTCTGGAAAGATGAATGAATCTTTATGAATCTTTATTTTTATTTTATCTCCACATCAAGAATTAAAGGCGCTGGTTCACATATTATTATTCACAGTCTTATATATAGAAAGGTGTCTGAAATATGAAGATCCTGAGGTACAGATCACCTCTCGGGCTTAGAAATAAACATTTTAATGTTTGCAAAAATATAAGTAAAGATAAAACATCTACATTGACTATCCACAGAGCCGTAACAAGATCATAGAACATATTTGAAGTAAAGGGATGGTTCATGGTATACGTATACCGACATTAAATGTGCCGTTTTACAACAAAAGCACCATACCATCATCGTCATCATCTTCGTGCCCTCGTCCCATTCTACTTGGGTTCAGCGCAACACGTTTTTTTTTTTCCATTCTTCCCCCTGTCAGGCGTCACAGCGGCATCATTTAGTATTTTCTCTTTCATTTTTGAAGTGAAACTTCTTATGCGACTTCCAACAAGTTTACCGCTACCATGGCGGGGGAATATTTTCTATAACTCACTAAGAGATGGCAGTATTACAAGATTTGTGACGTAGTTCTACTAGGTACGCAAGATGGCGTGCAAACAGTCATGCATTCGACTCTTCGGTGTGACCAGCCTTAGCTCAATTTCCATGAGTAGAATAACCTCGATAAACTTATGTAATAAAAATAATACAACAAAATATTATTTAGAAGCTCAATAAAATAACGAGAGTGAATACGTGGCACTCGAACGCATGCGTCTAGTATTACAAAGTTTCACTTCTTCCACGTGGAGGGTCTCCACGCACTGTTTTTTTTTAATTTAAATCTTTGCCTCACGCTAGGAATTTCTCCTGTATAGTGGTTGCGTTTATAAACATTTAAATTCACATACACAAACAGCCAGACCCGGAACAACTATCCGTAGGCCTTACAAATATTTGTTCCGTGCGGGGATAGAACCGGCGAGACGCAGCGCAGCAGTCAATCGCTTAGCCACTGCGCCAACTGTGCCGTCATTTAAAAGAACCATACATACCGTAAAACATAATTAAATGATCTTTCAAAGGTCAGTAGACGTTGTTGGTAAGGGTTGAGATAAAATGCATTAGGAACATGAGGTTAAAAGGGTGACTGAGTCGGACCAGATGAAGAAAGCAAAGGACAGGGTGTTGTGACGTAGCTTGAGAGGCCATGTCCACCTGGGGACTGCAATAGTCTACCTAGGTCTATTCATCGATTGATTGATAGGATTATTTTGGTCTTATGCTTGCCTTTAGCTTCGGCTTGGCATCAAATTTTGTTTAACGGGACAGATGATTGAAAACTAAGAGACGTTTTTAATTGTGTCCAGCTTTACAGACGACAACCATTTTTTGGTACGGTTAGTGCCTCACCTGGGGGGTTACTATGACGCTTAAAACATTATTGTTCCATTCCTATTCCAGAGTGGGAAAGAGATGGAGCTAGACGACCTGTATAGCTCCGTCTCTTTTTCACTCTGGAATGAGAATGGAACAATAATGTTTTAAGTTGTCATGGTACACCACCTGATGTCAAACTTTTATGCCGCCCATTGGCCTGATTTGGCTTAACATGCCGTTGAGATATATCTATCAGGCTTACTGGTTTGGTTTCCTCACGATGGTTTTCTCCACCGAAGCAAGTGATGATTAATAATATTTTCCTAGTGTTTAAGGTTCCGTACCCAAAGGGTCAAACGGGACCCTATTACGGACGGACAGCGAAGTCTCACTTCGCTGTCCGTCCGTCCGTCTGTCACCAGGCTGTATCTCATGGACCGTGATAGTTAGCCAATTGAAATTTCTACATATTATGTATTTCTGTTAATGCTATAACAACAAATACTAAAAACAGAATAAAATAAATATTTAAGGAGGGCTCCCATACAAAAAAGTGATTTTTTTGCTCTTTTTATATAAATATGTATGATAGTTTGTAAGGTATTTATACTATGGGTCTTTGTTATCCGAATTAAATGATTTGATTAAACAATACGCAATGAATCTGAAAATTCAGAGGTGCGTGTTGTAGGTTCGAACTCTAGTCCTATGACTTTTATGACTGTCCGACGATAACACCATTAAGCTATCACTGCTTATTTTCAATTAAACTTTTTACACCCTTAAAAGCACAATCTACCAAGTAAGTCGCAAAAACCCTATCCTAGGCAACAAATCCATGAGAATGTTATAGAAGCAAACGAACAGAGGATCCAGATAGCTATCTTTATTGCGAAGCGTGGCACCAGGCCAAGGAAACACCAAACTTCTGGACATGCAGCGGTTGTGCCAAGCCAGAAGTTTTCCCTCGCAGTAATCTGGCTTCAGGAGTGATGTGCCCCGATTCCTTGTTAGAACATTAATTGTTTAGTTTTACACTTTGTTCTGCTGGGTATTTCAATTAATTGAGCTTGCTTTGTGGTTGTTCCTTTTGTTTTTATGTAAGTTAAAAAGGATAAGGTTCTGTATTTAGTTAACGGTGTGATTTTGTGAGCTTTCATCCTGCAAAATATGGTATGTTTTATTAACTGCTTCTGTGAGTTAGCAAAATTTTCGAAAAGCTTTCATCCTTTACTTATAATTATAGGCCACATTTAAATGTCAAAAATCAGAAAACCATGAATATTTTGATGAATGTGATTCAGAAAATTCATTTCGCTATAATTATGTGAACTCTGTGGGCCTCGCGTGAACGCTAAGGGTAAACGCGCAAAACAAAAAAGCGCAATTACCAGGTATGTTATTTTTTTAAATTAAAAATAAGCGTTTCGCACACAATATTAACTTGGTTTGTTCTATTGCCGACTCGTAGTCACACCAGATTATCACACCAGTATGACAAACAGGATTTTTTTCCCCAATATGTAACTGAGTGGTTCTTATTAAAAAAACAAAATGCTATAGGATAGTCGTACTTATATATTTTCAAATTTAAGCTACGTTTACATCGAGCGTTTGAGCTAGATCATCAACATTATCTCCTGTATTCGAAACGAGCATCTCTCAACGTTAAAACATATTACGAAATAACATATGAGGCACTATGCAAATGCCACACAAACGGCAAGAGATACCACAGACAAGCAAAGAGCACACTAATGTGGAACTGTCATTACAATGTGTACGCTCTATAAATGGGGATAGGACATGTAATCCTAGAACTGTCCTCTTTGTCTGTCTTCAATAGGGATGAAGACTGGGTAAAGAAAACGAAATTCTATTTTGTCCGTCAGACAGGTAATACAAAAATATTAGACACTAAGTAATTTTTTGTTTTATCAAAATATATAAAAAAAATACTTAGTTAAAACTCATTAAAGTTGGAGAGAGGGGCTCACTACGTCACAATTAGGTATAAAAATTACCAACACGTGACGTCATGCGCCATTTCAACTCAATATATCTCCGTAATTTTATGACCACGTGAAAAAAGAAAAAACCGGCCAAGTGCGAGTCGGACTCCCGCACGAAGGGTTCCGTACCATTATTTAAAATACAAGTAAAAAATTATCACTTTTTTGTATGGGAGCTCCCCTAAATATTTATTTTATTCTGCTTTTAGTATTTGTTGTTATAGCAGCGATAGAAATGCATAATCTGTAGAAATTTCTACTGGCTAACTATCACGGTTCATGAGACACAGCCTGGTGACAGACAGACGGACGGACAGCGAAGTCTCAGTAATAGGGTTCCGTTCGACCCTTTGGGTACAGAACCCTAAAAATACGTGTCCAATACTTTTCAATAATCTACCCGACAGACACAGAAAAAAAATAGTGATCATCCCAGTGAGGTACGGGTTGTGAGTTGGTGTTTCATGTATGTTGGTAAGTCTGAAGTGAAATAAGAGACATGCATGATGAACTGGATGGAAAAAATGTTTAGTATTTGTTATACCATTTCATCATGTACCTAGCTTTATCCCAACTCGGTTGGCGTTGGCTTCCAGTCACGCAGCTGAATACCAGTATTTTACATGGAGCGACTGTCTATCTGACCTCCACAACCCAGTAACTGGGTAATACGATACCCCTTGGTAAGACTGGATGTCAGACTTTTTGGCTTCTGACTACTCGTAACGACTGTCAAAGATCTACAAATGACAGCCGGGACCAACGGCTTAACGTGCTTTCCGAGGCACGGAGGAAACTCGGTATGTAATTATGGTCACCCATCCACGGACCAACCTCGGCACGCACGGCTTAACCTTAAAGATCGACCCGGGTGGCTGTTATTATTTAGTATGTATCTCTGAAGTGAAATTAGAGACATAATGAGCTGTATGGAAGAAATGTTTAGAATTTGTTATACCATTTCATCATGTACCTAGCTTTATCCCAACTCGGTTGGCGTTGGCTTCCAGTCACGCAGCTGAATACCAGTATTTTACATAGAGCGACTGTCTATCTGACCTTTACAAGCCAGTAACTAGGTAATACGATACCCCTTGGTAAGACTGGTTGTCAGACCATCGGGTAACTGACTGAACTGTAACGAACGACTGTCAAAGATCTACAAATGACAGCCGAGACCAACGGCTTAACGTGCTGACCGAGGCTTGGAGGAAACTTGGGATGAAATGGGTTCCTAAAACCTGATTCTAGCGGCTATTATTATTTAGAACGAGCTATTTGTTATACCATTTCCTTGAATTTAATGTGTAACAGTGTATGTAACAGGTGCTGTTGAGCATGAGTTCCTAGGTTCCTCGGTTCGTTTTCTTAACTTCTTAGCAGCATTACTGCTTCTGGGTAATGAAATACTAAAACCACAACTTGAAATATTAAATAAAGAACCTCTCACTCTTTTAATTTATACATAGTCAAAGCAACCACAAGGTATAAAAACCAGCCAAGTGCGAGTCGGAGTCGCGCACGAAGGGTTCCGTACCATTACTTATAATAAAAACGACTTTTTTGTATGCGAGCCCCTTAAATATTTATTTTATTCTGTTTTTAGTATTTGCTGTTATAGCATCAACAGAAATACATAATCTGTCGAAATTTCAACTGGCTACCTATTACGGTTCATGAGATATAGTCTCGTGACAGACGGACGGACGGACGGACAGCGAAGTCTCAGTAATAGGGTCCCGTTTGACCCTTTGGATACGGAACCCTAAAAATAACACAAAAATACGACCTTACCAAATCACGAAAACAAAAAAAAAACTCAACATAATTCAATTTATTCCGATTTCTTAATCAAAACACAGTTTTCCGTAGACTCGTGGATGGAAGTTTTTTTCTTTGAAGATGTGCTCGATTCACTTGGTTTAGTCTCATTGGTTAGTGCCTCAGGGATCACAGCTTTTGGTGAGAAACGGCCTTTGACGTCCACAAGAACAAAGAACACAAACATCACCAGCATTAGAAGGTACAAAACTTCATGATTTTCTTCAAGATGAGCCATAACATACGATACAGGATTCATGATTTCGTTAGTTGCCTCTTGCCTATTGACTATCATTAGAAATTTTGTCTGATTTTATTATCGTGGTAGGTACTCGGAAACCGGTCGAAAGTAGGTTATTTCAAAAGAAATGTGACGGTCAAAGTTTCATGCTGAGGCACTGTCAGAAAATAACAGATTTTTAAATATTTATGCATAGTAGGGAACTTTTTGGTTTGTAAAATATTTCTTCTCAAATGAAGAACTTCTAAGGAAAGAGGTCTGTGTCCCGGTAACAAAACAGACTGAAAATGCATCCTAAAACATGCCTTTTCACAAAGACCAGGGGCCTAAAATTGCACCTTTAGCAATATCATAATAGGATAAGGATATTAATTTTATCACTTTAATAATAATTCAATTTAATTTAAAAATTAAAGAAACCTCCGTCACAAAAATCCTCTAGAAAACCAAAAATAAAATTATCCAAGCGTCTTAGCGTCGGGGGTCCGCTTTGTTTTGTGCTTGTACTAAGCGGTCTACGCTATGATGCTTGGAAAATTTTATTTCAGGTTTTCTAGAGGATTTTTGTGACGGGGGTTTCTTTAATTTTTAATTAAATTTTTATTTCATGCTTTCTAAACTTACACTGTTTTATCTTAGCCTTGACTGTCCCAATACTGGGCATAGGCTTGCTTCCAATTTTCTCGGTGTTGCGTGTCTTCTCGCCAATTAACGAAAAAATGAAAATTTAAACAAAAAACCGAGTTTCTGGGGCGAGGGGGGTGCAGCCACCCCCCCTGGCGATGCCCATGGTGACAAGTGACAAGATTTCAAATTCCGTATCGACCAGACCTGTGGAAATTGTTAATTTCCCTTCAACTAGAAAAGAGGTGATTACCTTCAAACGGCTGAGCAGATTTTCTCGAAACATAGCTAAGAACACTCTTGATTAAAACACCTTTCAAACGAAACCAATTTCATCAAAATCGGTTCATCCGTTTAGGAGCTACGATACCACAGACAGGCACACAGATACACAGGATACACAGATCCACAGATACACCCGTCAAACTTATAACACCCCTCTTTGGTCGGGGGTTAAAAATGGTCACAGACGCAGCTAAAATAACGAATAGTCACATTGTGAACATTATACGAATTGTAACTTACTTAATTCGTATTATGATTCTGCTATTAGGCCATTTTGGGCCCCCAGAACCACTATCAAGGAACTAAATTGGCCTTAGTGCAAGCATTTATATGAATAAAGCTATCATTGACAATGAGCTACATGCTCAAATCTGTAGACCGTCTGGAAGGCGCATTATCGGAAACCGATTTGCATAGTTAAATAGATGATCGGTTTCTCTCGTCTATAAAGTTGCCAGGACATTAAGTTACGGTTTTTGTCTCGACGCATACAGACTTTAGTTTACAAATTAAATAACTGGGACTGCAAATCTGGTTACGCAATTTTATTGAGGTTGTTGTTGAGATTTAGATGTGGATCTGTAACTGGGCACAATTGTTTCACAAAATCTATGTCGTTATGGAGAAAAGGCGATAGTTTATATTGTTTTCTTCATAATACCGACAAAGAAGAAGAAGACATGCTGAGAATGAGGCAAAAGAATGATGATAAATTACGAGTACTACAGATGTGATCCACACCAGAAAAGTTATGAAGGGTACGAGTACGAGGCTTTTACATTTAGATTTTTCACTGTTCCAGCATGTATACTAACGGTTCCCATATACCGTACTCGGCCAGTCTATACTACAAATACTACATACTACAAATAACAAATAAATAAAATTGAAGTGTCTGTTTCTAATATTAAAATAACCGCTTTTTACTACATGCATGTGAATATATATACGGTACATATACCAAAATAATATTTTTTACAGTTTTTGTCTGTCTTTCTGTCTGTCTGTTTATTCCGGCTAATGTCTGGAACGGCTGGACCGATTTTGAGGGGACTTTCACTGGCAGATAGTTTATGTAATAAGGAGTAACTTTCGGCACTATTTTATAAACAAAAAACTAATTCCACGCGGACGAAGTCCGTGCACAGCTGGTACAAAATAAACTCACATTCACTCCTTCCCTATTTAGGTTCTACAGATTAGAGCCGAATGGAATTTCTTCCAACAATAAACCAAGATGATAATACAAATTCATGGGTACCACACAGAGGTCGATTTACTCACAGAATCTGTGCAATTAATTCAATTTACGGTGTCCTATCGCATTTGCATGTCTGGAGTGCAATAAGTTTCTGTGCAGATAGCACGCTGTGTGAATTTAATTCAAACGATCAAGGAATTTTCTTTTGATATTACTTTGGAATGTTATTAGGAAAGGAATTGAATTTTGCGGTGATTTTGGCGATATTGTTGGCAATTTTGCTGGTAACAAAGATATTGGGGGTCAAAGTTGCAACTACTACTTTTTACGTTAAATTAAGTTACAGATTTTTTAATGTTATATAACTTTATTTTAAGTACCTCCACGAATCCCGTACTATTCAATGCATACATCAGCACAATGTTTCGAGCACGTTACATTGAGTCCTATCGAGAAAAGTGATTGATTTTTCACCCCAAAAAAAATCGTTTTCTAGCAATTTTTTTGTGTAGAGATACTTTTTTTTATCTACCTACTTGCTTGGCGATGGCTTCGCCAACGGACTGTTTACAACTTTTGTATAGGTAAGACACAGTCCAAAAATTGGTTTTAAACAAAATACAACAACAAAAAGTTACATTTTATACCTTTTTTGTTGTTGTCAATCAAAACAAAAAAACTTAGAACAAACTTCTAAAGCCTTAATCAAAAAAGTATCCCCAAAATCTTTTGAGTCAATCTCTGGAAGATCTCGAGGAGGCTTTCAAAAACAATTTAGTCTCGACTAAAGACGCATTATGGTGCATCAGTCCAATTACATGTGAGCAGCCCTCGAATAGGGGATGAGGGTGGAAATATGGATCGTAGGTACCTGCTCATGGTAGGGAGGTACTTACTTGATCAAAATATTTTGTTCAATATTAACTTTGATGTGAAGAGGGGAGTGTCTTTAAAGTTTTTAGGTCAATTAGGTTAGGGCAAAAAATTGGGGTAGGTATATTTTTTTCTTTCTTCAATAGGTAATCTATGAGACTGGGTTTCTTTTAGTAAGTAGGCGAGACGGTAGGTACCGTTATTATGAGATGGTTTGAGGTAGCTAAAGAAAGCAATACCTGAGAGAAATGAGGGTATTCCGCAAATGTTTTATTTCATAAAAACTCACTTTACAAACATTAAGAGCGTTTACGAGTTACGTCATTTCATACTAAATTTCAAGTCCTAATTTTCCGAAATGACTGAACCGATTTTAATGAAACTTCATACGCATAATCAGGATACATAGGTCTAAAAAGTTTGTATGAAATGCTGTAAGCGTAAACGCTATTAATGTCGCAATTCTTTCTCTTTACAGATGTTTCGCGCCATAAAATAATATTTATAATAACTAAAAGGACAGTTTAGTCTAGGTACCTTATTAAAAATAAACTCTATTTACCTATGTGTATATTTCGCAAGTTATATATACTTAATAGAAGTGAAGCTATTAAAATGAAATCCATGCACAACTGCAGACTCCGGATTGCTAACTACTAGGAAATTCTTAATTGAAAACTCAAACATGAGGGGCTGTAGTGTACAGTACCTACCTAAGTCATTTTCAGAATCAGTAGGTATCATTTTGCTGTTTCCAAACACTTCCAAAACCAAGTTTATTGTCTTCAAATGTTAGCAATAACACGAAAATGCTCTCAAAGCACAAAATTACATTGATGGTTGAGCGATCAACTGCTGCGCTGCGTGTCGCGGGTTCGATCCCCGCACGGAACAAATATTTGTATGGCCTAACAGATCGTTGTTCCGGGTCAGGCTGTTTGTGTATGTGAGTTTAAATGTTTGTAAAAGCACCCACGATACAGGAGAAATTCTTAGTGTGGGGCAAAGTTTTCAAAAAACAAAAAAACAATAGCAGTAACACGAAAATGCTCTCAAAACACAAAATTGCATAAACATCACAACACGACCAAATGTGAACTTTTAAAAGATTTTTGACAAGGGTCAGTCCAGACCCTTTGCTGGCCTTAAAATTGAATGCGTCCCAAACTTGCAAGTTTGTAAAGAATTCACGGAAAGATTTTCGTAGTTGGATTGGACATGAAAGTTTTGAAAAGGAAACATTTAGGTTATGGTGAATTTGTTTACGTTTAGAGCCGAAATTGTTGTTTTTAGTATTCAGAACTCACATTAGGACCACTTGCTCCTAAATGTAGAAAACGCTGTTTGGGTAATCGGCAGTATTACTCGGATAAGTCTAGCTAAGGTGTTGTTCATGATAATGCCTGCCAGGGCTGCGGGACTGGTCGAAACAGATACCGGAAGACGGAACATGGATGGGTTTTATTCAGTACAAGACCGACACACCCCCTTCCGTTCCGCCCAGAACGGAAGGGGTCACTTGATGAGTTCCCATCCGTAACAAAAAAATAATTAAAAAAAAGGTTTTTTTCATGGTCTACTCAGTATTTTTACTATATTACATTGTGTTATGCTAAGTACATATGCATTGATGATCACGACAGAAAACTATTTCTTAAAAATAAAATAGGTTGAGCGCCACCTACCTTATCACCATCGAACTTCTCAGTCGGCTCATCATAGATGCGAGCCTCGCGTTTCTCCCGCGACCCGCGCCGAGCCAACAAAGGTGTTTGCGGAGGCGACGCTAGCGCCACGCTGTTCCTAGCGCTCTCTGGCGGCGACTTTATGAACTCAATCTTACCACCCTCCACGCAAATATTTGGTGTCAGAGGATACATTGGCGACATAGCAACATTAGTATTCGCCAAATGATTGTAATGATTTTCTTCTAAAGGGAGGTTTTTCGGTTTGTTTTTCTTGCGGTACGTCGAGTCGTATGCAAGAACTTGTGTCTTCTCTTCCGGGTGCACCTGTCGTACCTTCCCGGGTGGTCGGTCAGGTGGCTCTGGGGAGACATTGCCGTCTGTCCCCGGACTTTCATCCCTTTCATTATTTGATATTCTGAAACAATGAAAAATAAAATAATTTTAGTATATTTTTCGGGAAAACAATACAATTAAAATAGACCCCACTTCGAAAAATCCCTACGTCGTTAGTCGTCACGGCACATAGAAAAAACATTATGGCTAGCTGGAAAAACTCTGCGAAATTAGTTTAGTTAGTGTTCGCTAGGTGGCGCTATTAACAAGACCATTTGTAAGTTTTCTAAAAAGGGAAAAAAACAGCTAATGCATATAATTATTTAAATAAAATATATTTGGGGGAGGTTTGATAGATATTCACACATTTTTTAATATAAAATTACTCAACGATTTCTGAAAAATAAAGAAGTTATAGCCAAATGTTCTACATCGCGCAAGTAAAGTTTTCAACAAGATATTCAGCCGGCCACTGTTTCAAACATATCTGTTGGAAGTGTGTTCTTTAGTGTGATGTTACAACTGTATATAGATCACTACTCGTTAGAAGGTCTACAGCACGTGACGTCACGCGCTCGTTGCCAGGCAACGCTCCTTGTAATGTGCGCTACGGACGCTCGCCCGCGCGGCTGCGACGGCTTAGTGGCGCATATTCCTTGGGCTGCCTTCCTGCACCTTACGCGGTATTAGTTAACTCGTTAGCTTAGCTCCGGTTAAATTGAGCACTTCCATACATTGGCGGCGAGAACACTCGAATGCCAGTTTTTTTGAGCAGTTTGGTATTGCTTTTGGTATGAATTATGAGCCAGTGCAAATAAAAAAAGATACATTGAGTTTCTTTCTAGTACTTGCAGATAAGACTGAATTATGACAGATACTCAGTTCAAAGATAGTTAGAAAGAATATTCTTTAAAAATTAATGTACACCATAAGTATTCCAATATACTTACATAAAAAGAAAACATTGTACATCGGGTGACACAATAATATAAAACTTAGACCGATTTAGTATAAATTATCTATATTAAATAAAAAACGCTCTTTATGGTACTTAGTTATAGGGATCTATCAGCCAGGGATTAACAAACTTAACCATAGTAACACGGGTGGGTAGCCTATACAACACCATAAAAACAGACAAACAAAGTGTTATCACACCATGGTCTTTCTTATCAGCCAGGCTTAGCTTAATGTCTACAGCGTAGTTAGTAGCAGTTACTTTGTTGATAATAATCATGTTTGTTAGAAATGAGTATCCACCTTCCATGAAGCCTTTACGATTCTGGTAAGCATCTCGTGCAGGAGTTTCGTGAGAGTTTACAGATCGATCTCATGATTGAATGTGAATAAATTTTTTATATGTATAAGTATAATCATTTAATTAGGTTTATTTTAAGACTGCGTTTGAATGTAGGTACTGCGGTTTGTGATGTCATTGTTTCGACCATACTTTACAATTAGTTTTTCTTTCATTTAGGTACTTTCTTGGCATAGGTAATAATAATCTTCAAAAAAACTACCTACTTAAAGACGGAAACACACTTACGTGTCGTGGCGTGTCGTGACGCGCCAGAAGCATATCGGTTTCATACATTTTGGCGTGTCGTGTCGCAACGACACGCCATGCAGATATGTCCCTAACCATATTAAATGTATGAAACCGATTTGCTTCTGGCGCGTCACGACACGCCACGACACGTAAGTATGTTTCCGCCTTAAATGAATGTTACTTACTTAAGTCACATAGAACATTAGGTTACCTTTTCAAATAATGTTCCCAAGCATAGTAATCTAATTATGTAAAATTCTCGTGTCGCAGTGTTTGTTACCAAACTCCTCCGAAACGGCGAAACCGATTTGTTTTAAATTTTGTGTGCATATCGGGTAGGTCTGAGAAACGGCCAACATCATCATTGTTCGTACCCCTAAAACCCATCAAAATATCCACGCGAACGAAGTCGCGGGACAGCAGCTAGTTTTCTTACAAAAACATAATCAAAAGCCATCTTTCCTCTCCAACTTTTGATAACCTAATCCCTAGCTCTTGCCTTGTAATTAAGTTTAAACAACGTTTACAGGCTTAAGCCGTTCTGGAGCCGCGTCCTTTCTCGTTGCTGAGCTCATTAAGAGAAGATTATCAACCTGCTTGATATTAAACTTTAGTTTAAAGGAAGGTTTTTGTTATAAATAAGTGGTTTCAAGTTGTCAAATCATTGAGGGAAGATGTTTAAGAGGCAGAGCAGTTGAGGTCTTTTGGGTCATTTGGTCGCAACTTCGCAAGCTGCACTGCTGAGGTCTTGGGTTGAATTCCCAGGTCAGGCAAAGAGGTATTCGCTTTTTGCCATTAGGTATTTCAGCTGTCTAGACATGAGACTCGCCCCTGTCACAAGGGCGCTTAGACACAGCCGGCGAAATGTGGATGTCGAATACAGATTGCTGAGAGAGAACTAATAAGTGGTTTTAAAATATACTCATCATTTCTGCATTACTAGATATGTTGGGGTCGGCTTCCAGTCTTACCGGATACCGCACATATTTTACATGGTGCGACTGCCTATCTGACCTCGACCACAATCCAGTTAGTACTAGGTAATACGATACCCCTTGGTAAGACTTGTTGTCAGACTTTCGGGCCACTGACTGCCTGTAACGACTGTCAAACTGTCTCCCGCTCCGCCCAGAGCGGGGGGGTTATTTGATATTTGATGAATCCCCGTCCGTAAAAAAAAAAGGTTCTCGAGGTTTTAAAATATACTAATGTTACATAATTATATAGGTACGTGAAAATGGTATGTGTGGTGTGGTGTGTGGTAATGGTAGTTCGTGTGTAAAGATTTTTGTTAATTTGGTTTTGTATAATCAAAGTATAGGTGCGACAAATCTCCGATGGTCCCAGAGAACAAAGGCATTTGCTTACTCCACATTCGACAATTCAATCAGCTTTACCAGTGTAAAGCTGATTATGATGCTGATTGATCGGAGTAAGCAAATGCCTCTGTTCCCTGTTACCCGCACATTAATCACACCAAAACTCTAATCAATCATTAACAAAGGACATGGTCCAAAATGTATGGACCAAAAACCCAAAATCGAAACGTAATGGATACGGTCAAATTGTGTGCACAAGAATTCCCTAGAATCCCAATATTGGATTAGGCGCACAATGCCACATTCGCAAAATGACATATTGACGCAAAATGACACATTCGTAAAATGTCATTTCTCAATATGCCACATTAGCAAAATGCCAAATTAGCAAAATGACACATTCGCAAAATGTCATCTCTCAAAACGACACATTCTCAAAATGACACATTCTTTAAAGTTAAAGCCACTTATTGACTTCTGAGCCGATGATTTACGAATACAAAATTAAACCAATTTAATTACGTATTTAATCACATTATTTATAATAAGGATAAATAAACGTACCCAAGTTGCAATATCCTAATCCGTGGTATATCGGAGCCATGGGCTGATAAAGTATGCAAAAATATAGTATATTGTGTATTAAGGGCGGTAAGTAAGGAATTACGATCGAGGCTCTAGTAGAAGCCCGAAGTCGAAGACTGAGGGCTTTCTGAGTCGAGGTTCGTAATTCCCGTACCGCCCGTGAAACATACAATGTTTTTCATCACACTTGCGAGTTAATAATTATGAATATACACAAGTCAGCACACATATTATTACGAAATACGTGAACTGATTTGCGGATGGCGGGCTGTTTGCCCACACCACAGATTATACAAATGTTTTGTTCAGAAACTTTAAAGGCAAAATACTAGGTATATGCAGCCATGACGGAGTGTAAAAAAATAAAAATTTCGACGTTTGGATACAAAAAACTATCGATTATTTAGATTTTAGAACATTAGTTGAGTAGTTAAATAACATGTAGCGAGATTGAATGAAATTCCTGTTTAGATAACATTTTAAGACAATTTTTCAATTGCGTGTAAACTCCTTGCTTGATGAACTTGCATGACCTGTGTGCTGTCAAGCGGTGCTGTAAATTAAAAAAAAAATACTTACCGCCCTAGGGTTTTATATGGGGCATTACAGCCAAGTTCACCTGTATGTTATGACACTGTTTACGTGCAAGTGTGATGAAAATTAAAAAAAAAAATACTTACCGCCCTAGGGTTTTATATGGGGCATTACAGCCAAGTTAACCTGTATGTTATGACACTGTTTACGTGCAAGTGTGATGAAAAAGTTTTTGACTTGGCATTTTTACATCTGTGGTGCCAAAATAGTCATGCTGTTGATTGTTTTATGTACCAACGACATCATAGATGCCATAAGCAAAAAATATAATATAGTGTAATAACGCTAATAGCATCTATGACGTCGTTGGTACTACAATCGATAGCATGACTATTTTGGCACCAAAACTGAAAATCCGAAGTCAAAAAATGAATTATTTGCATACTTAGACAGCCCATATCGCCGATATCCCACGGATTAGGATGTTGCAACTTAAGTACGTTTATTTAGATAGTTCTTGGTATTTTTTTTGCACACAGTTTGCCCGTATCGATTGCACTTAAATTTTTGGGTGAACTATGACACCATCTCCTTTACGCTTCAATTAATCCCAATTAATTGCATGTATCACTTCACTCAGCGTCAGTCAATACATTGATTGCATTAAAATTATAGTCCGTTTATTTGTATAATTATAGCTAATTTAGTTAATTTAGATGAGACCACGTTTCAAATAAACTAATTATGATTTGACACTAATAGGTATGATTAATGAAAGTTTTAGTGGATCATCAATTAGTATAGAAGTGACAGCTGTATATATATGACATTTACGATATATCAATCATAGATGTTAGAACGAATACTGAGCACGAGGACCTGGGTTCGATTCTCGTGTTGGGCAAAACGTTATTGGGTTTTTTCTATCAGGAACTTTCCTGTAGCAGCCACGGAGTCTGGATTTTAGTCCCGTTGATGGGCAATAGGCTCTCCCCATAATACGTGGGACTGAAACTTAACTTGCGGAATGTCGGTGTACTACTCGTATTACTATTAGGTACACCTCTGCCGAACAGTTCGGTGATTACAAGCGTCGTGTTATGATGCTATCATAGATCTGAAATAATAGTCACCTGAATCTTTTTAATCGTCGTGTCGGTTTGTAAGAGTCCATCTCGAAAACAATGAGCAGGTTTTAGTACCTAGATTTTTAAAGCAAATGGAGTCTTTTCATCTCTTAGCTGCCACGGTTTATTTTAATTAAGTACTTTATTTTTATTTTTTTATTACTGATTTAATCGTTTACTCTGGACGCTCTCAACTTGCCCGTATTTCTACATCGCTCTCACATATTTGTAATTCTTAACATGAATGATGTAACCAAGATTTTGTAACATATTTTGATTTAAAAGAGTGTCCATGGAGTTTCTTGCCCATTCTTCTCCATAGAGATCTGTGCTACGGAATGGGCAACTACAGTACTTTCACAAGTTGTTATGCCTTGTGACTGGGACTGTAGCTTCGCGTTTTATTTTGTTTTTTGACTTTCGAAAGTGCCTGTAATGGTCTAATTGAAATAAATGCTTTGAGTTTTTTTTTTTTTTGAAAAAAGAAAGGACACGATAGGCAGTCCATGTAAAATATTGGTGTTCAGTTGCATCCGGAGAGCCTGGCTGGTGACCTCAACATAGTTAAGAAAAGACTAGGCAGATAACGATGACTTTGGACCTATTCAATAGGGGATAATCCTATTTTTTTTTTCTTTGTCCGTCGGGTAGTTTATTGAAAAGTATTGGACACATATTTTTTCTTTTTTCTCGTGGTCATAAAATTACGGAGATATATTGAGTTGAAATGGCGCATGACGTCACTTGTAGGTAAATTTTATACCTACTTGTGACGTAGTAAGCCCCCACTCTGCAACTTTAATAAGTTCTAACTAAGTAATTTTTTTATATTTTGATAAAACAAAAAATACGTGTCTAATATTTTTGTATTACCTGTCTGACGGACAAAATAGAATATCGTTTTCTTTACCCAGTCCGATCCCCTATTCAGATTGCCATCATCTCATGAGAAGAAACAAACCATACTTTTGAGAATCACATTGTATTTTAACACTAATAAACGAACATACTTAAAGTCCTTAAATAAACTCATTTAAGGCGCAACCTAATCCCATGAACATTTTCTAAAGCGTTCTAAATCTCAATTGTAAGAACTTTGCGACATTCTTATTCAAATTGAACTCATTTAGAATGTGAAATTAAGCCAAACAGCTCATCAGCAGTCGTTTGTTTTTAGACAACTTCGTTTAGTTCACTCAAGAACGGAAAGGAAGTTACACTTCAATGTTTTAAAAAGGCCTTAAATCGCTAGCCTACCAACGTAATTTAAACTGTACTATTGAGAACTACGGTGTATTGTTCTCTGGTGTTAGTGTGTCGGTAAAATGTGGCCAGTGATGACCAATATTTTCGTCATGGCTTTGTTTATTTTATTTTAAATGTGTGCGACTACGTAACATGTGAATTTAAGACCTTTTTTATTTAATTTAGCTATAACATCCGTTATATTTGACTGGCATACTGAACTTCTAAGTTTAAAATACCGAAACAAAAAGTATGATGGTTAAGTATGTATTCATAAAGTTTAAAAGAACGATTCCGAAAACCGGACTCAACATCAAAAGTCTTTTACGCAACAAAGGCTGGTGTAATCAGCACATTTGAACGTCAAAGTTTTCAAAGAGAGTCCCTCAAAACGCTTGCCCTTCCGCTTTAGGCATTTTGACACTTCCTAGTGTTTTATCATGGAAGAAGAAGTGGCGCATGGTGGGACCCCCAGCTAAAAACAGACTATGACTGCTGAAGAATCTGTCAATGTCGTCAACATGTTCGTACCTGTCTGAACGAACCTTTATTTTTTAGTTACCTCATCATCTGCCTAGCCTTTTCCCAAACTATCTTGGGGTCGGCTTCCAGTCTAACCGGATGCAGCTGAGTACCAGTATTTTCAATGAAGCGACTGCCTATCTGACCAAGACTGGATGTCAGACTTTTTGGCTTCTGACTACTCGTAACGACTGTCAAAGATCTACAAATGACAGCCGGGACTAACGGCTTAACGCGCTTTCCGAGGCACGCAAAGCGAAACTCGGTATGCAATTATGGTCACCCATCCACGGACCAACCTCGGCAAGCACGGCTTAACCTTAATCATCGTTCCGGGTGGCTGTTATTATTTAGCCACGAGCACCTCCTTTTAGGTACCTACATTACGCAATAAGGTTTTATACTTCAGTAAAAACTAGAATAGCTTAGGCATTAGACTGAAAATGTAAATTTTATTGAATACTTTCAGCTCGAAATAGACAGAGGTGTACCTAATCCCCGGTCATCTTATTTTAGAGTAATCTTGTAGGTTATCTTTTTTGCGAGATAAGTAGGTTTACTGAAAAATCTTTTCCCTAAAAAGGTATTTACAGAATCCTTGGATTCAAAAACCTGAGCTATCTCTTATCCCTGTTTATTTAAGAGATGGAGAATCATAGATGACTCTGCTCTGGAGTGTAAATGTGGTGCTGCCCCACAAACGATGGGACTCCTTATACACCGTGTAAATCACCTCATCACGAAGCCGTCAACCAAGCATTCTGTACATGAAACTATAAGTAACTTTACGCAAAAATTATTGCTGGGAAACGACTTTTTTTTGGGGGGTGTAAAATTATGTTTTGTGGTAGAACTCAATGTAACGCACTCAAAACATTGTGCTGATGGACGGATTGAATAGTACGGGGGTCTTGGAGGTGTTTAAAGTAAAAATCTTACATTAGAAACTTGTAGTTAAAAAAATACTTGTCAAAAAGTTGGAACTTTGACCCCTAATATCTCCGTAACTAGAAGGTTCCCAGGTATGTTGTAGAACAAAAAAATGATCACAATGACAGGGAGAACCAGTGCCTTTTGGCTTCGTTAAGAGGTGTTTTACACCCTTTATGTATAGTGCCATGCCTGTCCTGTCGCTTGCATATCACAGGAGCTGATGGACGCTACTGAAAGTGCCAATCTCGTCGACAAATTTTGTGCTGACTCAATCAGTTTTATTGTAATCGACTCGCTAAGAAGATTTAAAATGAATTTGAATATGCTTTCACCAACGCATTTTAGCTGAAAAAGGGTCTCAATTTTATATTATACTAGCTGTGCCCGCGACGTCGTCCGCGTGCAATTTAACAAAAAAAGTTATTTAGTGTTTTTCTCGTACTTGGACATTACAAAATTACTTTTATATAATAATTTTTTGATTTTTTTTCTAATATAAAGCAGCTATCTGCCAATGAGAGACCCGTCAAAATCGGTCCAGCCGTTCCAGAGATGAGCCGGAACATACAGACAGACAGACAGACAGACAGAAAAAAAAAATTGGTATACTTATGTACCGAATATACATTGATATGCGTGTAGTAAAAAGCAGTTATTTTAATGTTACAAACAGACACTTCAATTTTATTTAATTCTATAGATGTATAGAAGAAACCAAATGATTTTAAAAGAGTAACATAGGCCTACATGGGCACTTCCCATGTAGGCATATGTAAAATAAAATATTTTGATTTTGATGTATTCTGTTGGGTTCGGAATGATTTACTGAGCAAGTGGTAGTGAAAACCGATTTCGCGTTGGTGCCCCACCCTGTATATTAACATTTAAGTAAGTTTTTTTAGCAAAGTTCGCATCACTAGCGGTCTCTACACGAGTGACATACAAAGCGGTGAGCAGTGACAGTGACATCAAAGCGGCGCCAATACGACTCCGTACGTTTCGTACGCGTAGTGTGACTTGTGACGTAGCACTTCCTTCGTACTTACTACGTATCGCCGATAGGTGGCACTGTGAAGTTAGGCTTGAAAGCTATTGTAGAGCCTAACAGATGTATGTACTACATTTCAACTAACTTATCCGTGCAGGCGGAAAAACACGGAACTAAAATAAATGTACAAAATTGAATATATCGATGCAACTTTGCCTTGACAGGCAGCGCCAACTTGAACCGCAAACTTAAATTGGTTATTATACTGTACCTAAATGGTTTTAGGCGTTTACATACGGTAAAACAGTTGCAGACATTGTTCATGCTTGTGTGCGTATGCTTAAGATTATCGGTATTGTATGTTGATTAAACGTTATCAAACGTAATAAGATCGTTCGGAACGCCTATTTAGTTTTACTTTAGTTGGCTGGCACCTAATATGAAAGACATCGAATACAAAATTAAAATAGATTTTTGCTTGTCACGTCTATTTTTTTATTCGAAACCTCATCATTTGTTTTTAAACTATATTAATTTCTACGTTCTTAGCACAGTTTTTAAAATCTTTGGTAGAGCGAAAATTGTGGATAAGGATTCATAAAAAGCCGATTTTCGAGAAACATTACCAGTACGCTTAGAATAATAACGCATAGAAACCTAGTACGCGTGCAAAAAGTGAGGCAACAAAAACTTTGCCATTATTGGCAAACTTCTCTCAGCGAGCCATCAGTTCTCAAGGTCACGCTCCGTCGAACACAACTCACGAGAAAACAATTAAAATAATTGAAAATGACAGTTTCTGGCGTGAAGGGATGTCGTAGAACTTCAGGAAAACATAAAAAAATGTGATCAAATTATATTTCAAATTATTTTATACATTATTTTTACGTAAATCGATCATCAAACAAAAATTTCAATAACCTAACTTATCACAATACAGTGTTGCTATTTGTGAGGAAAAAATACCCATATTGCTTACAATTTTGTTCTTATTTTTGTTTAGGAAAACAAAATGTTTTTGATGTACCTACTACTTACTGCATACGTTAAAATATTATGCCAGTTTTGAGAAATCAACTTGGCATCAGGTATTTTATATTAGTCTTTATAAATAGGATACTGGTGCCGATTCTGTACCTTCCTTAAAAATATGTCATATTAGATGAAAAATCATCTACATTTTATCCAGATCCTGATAACATAAAATACTTGTTTTGATTTGATCAAGCAACATAGTGGTGCGTTTTCCCATTTTTTGTGGGTAACGGCATGGTAATGGTATCACTGAAAGTTTTATTTGTGTGCGTTTGAGGAACGTAGACACATTCGGCTCACGCACACAAAGAAAATGAATTTGACACGCGATATCGCTCGTGTTTTATACTAGACGCGGCTTCTATGCGTTATTATTCTAAGCCAGTACGTCTACCATGAGTTTTAACAATCTATACTCGCTAGCGTCTGTAGTTAAAAAAATGTATGAAAACTGTTACAGCGCCTCTAGCGGATTGTTGGGTACTAAAATGCGCAGTATTCGGCAGTATGAGTCACTGTAGTTATCTATCCTACGTCATCGTGTAGTAAACTATACTACAGCGACTGCAACTTTGGGCTTCATTTGTTTAGAATTTGGTAGTAAGCACCAACACAGCTCATGGTACCATTGAAAAAGCCAACTATAGTATTTGGGTATTGACGGAACTATTGCAGTTACGTCAAGCGATCTAACTATGACAACTCATGGTAGACGTACTGAATGAACATTGGGCTTAAATAGCAAACGGAAGAGAAAAAGCTTGAAAAGGATAGAGATAGATACTTCGTATGCAAAACTTTCGTAACAGACAAAAATCAAATCAACAAAGTGGTCTAAGCTCTGCATGATTAGTCAACGGCTCAAAGTGACAGACGAAGAAGTCAGTCACATCAAAGAAACGCCAAATTGTTTGTATGCAGGAAGTGACGTCACACGTCCGTTCTACTCTGCCGTGTGCTAAATCACCAAGTGTTGGTCAACATTTTGAGAAATATTTTAAAAGGCCTGTGTGAGAGTGCTTCCAAAATAGTTTTAGTTTTTTGCATGATAAGATTGATTTTTGACGAGAAAGTCTGGTCCGTTACTAGAAGACATAGACCAGTAAAATATTATACGACGACGCTCATTTTACCCTGTTATTATTACGTGTTTTAGTTCTAAATTAATAGGGTTTAAGTTTAACTAGGTTTACTAAATCAAATGATTCTAATTTTATCACTTTAAGATGTTAAATATTGTTTTAAAAATATGTTGTCCTATAAATGGTACCTATATTGTTAGAGCTTCTTCCGCCTGTGATAGGTACAAGATTATCCTAGTACACGCATCGAACTTTGTGACACCTGAGATTTTCTTTACATAGGGTTGCCATCCCTAAAATTTGGCAACCAGGACAATAGGCGTGAAAACCCCGGACCTTAGAGCCCAGAACCCCGACATGTCAACAGGTTTTCTTTAAACACAGTCAGTGTAATAAAAAACAGTTGAAAATGTCATAAAATCACCTTTTTAGTTATTTTCAAACCTTAAAATCTTTTTCGTCAGCCTCTTGTCTTTACAGTTTTTTTTTTTTTGATTTAGATATCTCTCTTTCCGATAGCTTTTAGAATATATTCCCTTTATAAAAGGAATTTGTAAAAATCAATGCAGCTGTATTTTTGAAAATTGAATTTATTTTAATTAGGTAATTACGAGGTTGTTTCATAGTTTTTAAACCCGGACTACAAATGAAACCTCGCCCGGACGCTCCCCGGATGCCCTCTAAACTAGGACAAATCCGGGGAAACCCGGACGGATGGCAACCCTATCTTTAATTCTTTACAACTAGCTAGCTGTTGCACAGAGACATTACCTACTTGAGTTAAAGTGGTCAATAAAAGTTTTCTAAGTAACCTGAATTACGAGTAAGAAGCGAATCTAATTTGCAGTCGACATTAAAGTTAAGTGCAATCTGCATTTGCATCAAATGCACAGATGTTCTTTCAAGCCATAGCCATAACAAATTTATCAATCAGTTGTTTTTATTATGTGAAATATCTAAATGCACTAGGCAGTAAAATCGACTCGTATCGTACTCGGGTGTCGGGAAATGGTGTTGCGCCCCCACCTCAATGCCACGTAAAATTAAACTTTTCCCATTAAAATAAAGTTTGTTTTGGATTGATTGTTTTTTGATCTTGTTTTGTTTTTGAAAGTTCCACGTTCAAATTTTATTTCTTTAACTCTATATTTCATTATAGGTTTTTCTTAGTGAATAATTCTATTAAAAATGTGTGATGTTTCACATCGGTCGGACGTCCCGTGAAGTTGTGCCGTTGGTCCCGGCTGTCATTTGTAGATCTGTGATAGTCGTCATGAGTAGTCAAAGCCAAAAGTCTGACCTCCAGTCTTACCAAGGGGTATCGTATTACCCAGTTACTGGGTCGTGGAGTTCAGATAGGCAGTGGCTTCATGTAAAATACTGGTACACAGCTGCCTCCGGTTAGACTAGAAGCCGACCCCAAGATAGTTTGGGAAAAGGCTAGGCAGAATTTTCTGCCACACCAGCACTACCTCTGTCCATAAAAGTAACCAGCCAATCCTATAAACTCACAATTTATTTTTACCAGCAAACTGTCCAGTTCCATCCATCGGCAAGCGAACTGCCTCGCTTATCCATAACGATAATGATTATAGTTATGACGTCATTATCCTCACAGTGTGACAACATGGTGTCGGCAGACAAACTGCCGATGATTGCCGGGTATATTTTTAGATCTTTACCAACTGGTTCAGTGGATGGACGTCCAACGGGTGTTAATAAGTAGCGTGCATGTTATTTATAAGTAGATGTGTGGAACGGTTGTTGCTAGCTTTTGAGCTAATAGAAAAAGCCGTTTCCATTATTTACAACTTATAAAACAGAAGAAAATGAGTGAATGATAGAGAAACAGCTGATAGGGAAGATAGGAAGAAATAAGCGTGTTGCACAGACACCTACTAAAACGAGACGAGGGTAGAAATATGATGGACAATAGTGAAGATTGAAGATAATGATAACATTAATAAGATACGCGAGAGTGGACAAAGATGCCCAAAAAAGCCAAAGCAAGGAAATGTGCAGCAATAGCTGGGACTTCACAACCATAGGAGATTACAAATTATGTTAAAATTCCTTATTGTTCAAAATAGTAAGTTTTATATGTGGGAGCAAAGACCTTATAGAGGCAGCAGCATTCAGTAATTGCACTTATAATATACAATGTCATTTACAATCAATTTTATGAGGAATTCTTTTCGGTAGTTTACGTAGAGTTCAATAATACATTAAAAATGAAAACAAAATCTATTTACCCTAAGTTTATGTTCAGTGACTGGGCCACTAAGGGTATTAGGATAAGTAGGGAGCGATTGTTTGAGTTGTACGGCCTTAAGCCTTACATCAACTCAGAAACTTTTAATAAATATGTTGCAACCTATTCAAAAATCTTTAAAAACACTTGCAAAGTAGCCAAAGCCCTATTCATTAGCAACAAGATTAAGTCCGCCGATAACAAAATAAAGACGGTTTGGAAAATTATCAATAGTGAATCCAATAGAAATAAAAAATATAATAATGATATCAGACTAGAGACTTCACGTGGTCTTCTAAGCTCTAAAAACGAAGTAGCTCAAGAATTTGTCGAGTTCTTTACCAATATCCCACTTAAAACTACCGAAACCTTAAATTCCTCACCCTTGCTTTCTATTGATTTATTAAAAGCGAACGTTTCAGCATGCCCGGTTGAGTTTCAATTTAAGCATATAAACCCCATAGCAGTCATTAAAGCTTTTAAGGAAATCAAAATCAAATTAACAGAAGATCTATGGGGATTGTCTATTAAAGTGTGTCAAGCTATTATTGACACTATAGCACCGTACTTGGCTTTAATTTTTAATTTGTGTGTGGACCAAGGGGTCTTCCCAGACCTTATGAAATACAGCAAGGTAATACCACTTTTCAAATCTGGGGACAGTAAAGATACGAATAATTATAGACCCGTATCCGTGCTGCCGGTTTTCAGCAAGGTGTTTGAAAAGGTAATGCTTAATAAAATGCTCACCCACTTTAACACCAACAAAATCTTACACGAGAAACAGTATGGTTTCACCAAAGGACGTTGTACAACTGACGCCGGTGTCACTTTATTAAAACACATATATACTGCGTGGGAAGAGGCACAAGATGCCATAGGAATCTTCTGTGACCTCTCGAAGGCATTTGATTGCGTAAATCACCAAACCTTGCTCTTGAAACTTGAGCATTACGGCTTAGGTAAACTTGCGCTCAGTTTAGTAAAATCGTATTTAAATGATAGACAGCAGCAAGTACAGGTAAATGGTGTAAATTCAATGGCTCTGAAAGTAAAAATGGGTGTACCACAAGGTTCGATATTGGGTCCTTTCCTCTTTTTAGTATATATTAATGACCTTCCCCATTTATTTAAAAACCAACCACAAATGGTGTTGTTTGCGGACGATACTTCGTTAATATTTAAGATAAACAGACGTGCAACAAACCTTGACGATGTAAATAACGCTCTAATGCAGGTCCATAAATGGTTTACCGCAAATAATTTAGTATTAAATGGGAAAAAAACTAAGTGCATAAGATTTTCTCTACCAAATGTCAAAAGCAGTGACTGTGACATAGTATTGAATCAAGAGAAACTTGAATTTGTCGATGAAACTGTTTTCTTGGGGATCACGCTCGACTCAAGGCTACAATGGGGTCCTCATTTAACATCTCTTGCAGGACGGCTAAGTTCAGCAGCATATGCTGTCAGAAAAATCCGTCAATTTACTGATGTAGATACGGCGAGGATAGTGTATTTTAGTTATTTTCATAGTATTATGTCATATGGTATTTTACTATGGGGACGGGCTGCAGACATCGAGTCTATATTTATTCTGCAGAAAAGAGCTATCAGAGCCATATATAATCTACGTAGGCGCGATTCTCTAAGAGAACTGTTCAAGGAAATTAACATCATGACGGTACCTTGTCAATACATCTATGAAAACATCATGTACGTTAGAAAAAATCTGCATTTATTTAGTAAAAGAGGTGACCGGCACCACTATAATACTAGAAACAGAGACCAACTAGTTCAGCCAGGTTTCAGGTTAGCTAAAGTAGACTCATCTTTCATGGGGTACTGTTTAAAATGTTACAATAAAATACCTCCCCACATTCTACAACTGAATGAAACGAAATTTAAATCTTGCATAAAACGCACACTATGTAGGCAAGCATATTATAAGTTGGGGGATTATATTGATGATAAAAATGCTTGGCTCAATGCTGGTCCTGCTCCACAACCATAGGGGCAATCGGAATCATCAGAATTAGAAAGTGAAGTTATTGTGAAAGCTGCAGAAGATTGTAAAAATATATTTGCATTGTATAGATTCAATCTCTTAGTATTATATAATTTCATAGCATATGTGTGAGTACCATGTACTGTAAAGCCACTATTTAATGAGTAACTAAATCTTTCATTGACGCGAAATTACCCTGGTGGTTGAGTGAATGTCATGCTCACTTAAATGTCACGCTGATGGTGGCGGGTGTGTCGGGTCGTTTAGTTCCCTTCAAAATGGTTGAGTTGAATGATGGCTGATACATGCGTCATGTTCGTGAACGGGCGCTGTCAGTTGTGACTGGTCATCTCTTAGCTGCCACGGTTTATTTTAATTACTTTATTTTTTTATTACTTATTTAATCTTTTACTCTGGACGCTCTTAACTTGCCCGTATTTCTACATTGTTCTCACATATTTGTAATTCTTGACATGAATGATGTAACCAAGATTTTGTAACATATTTTGATTTAAAAGAGTGTCCATGGAGTTTCTTGCCCGTTCTTCTCCATAGAGATCTACGCTACGGAATGGGCAACTACAGTACTTTCACAAGTTATTATGCCTTGTGACTGGGACTGTAGCTTCGCGTTTTATTTTGTTTTTGTTGACTTTCAAAAGTGCCTGTAATGGTCTAATTGAAATAAATGCTTTGACTTTGACAAAATTATTGCTTCTTTGGTATACTGACCGCATATGTTATAATTCCTTAGAGTTCAAAATAGTAGGTTTTATATGTGGTAGCAGCAAGGACCTTATAGAGGCAGCAGCATTCAATAATTGCACTTTTAATCGCAATGTCATTAACAAAATTTTGAAGTGAAACTTCTCAACGACTTCCAACAGTTTAACGCTACCATGGAGGGGGAATATTTTCTATAACTCACTAAGAGATGGCAGTATTACAAGATTTGTGACTACATAGTTCGGTGTGACCAGCCTGCGCTCAATTTCCATGAGTAGAATAACCTTGATAAACTTATGTAATAATTATGTAATAAAAATAATACAACAAGAAAAAAAAAACAAAATATTATTTAGAAGCTCAATAAAATAACAAGAGTGAATGCGTGGCACTAGAACGCATGCGTGTAGTATTACGAAGTTTCACTTCTTCCGCGCGGAGGGACTCCACGCACTTTTTTTATTGCTTCGTTGGTCTAGTGACCGCAAGTGTGACTACGGAGCAAACCAAACCTAGGACCTCGGTTCCCAGGTCGGCCATAGTGTTATTGGCTTTTTCCATCAGAAATTTCTTTGTAGGAGCCACTCAGTCAGGACTTATGCCCGATTAATGGCAATAGGCTCTACCCCTAATACATGGGACTTAAAGATTAAGTTGGAAAAACGTACTCTATACCAATATTATAAAGCTGAAGAGTTTGTTGGTTTGCTTTAACGCGCTTATCTCAAAAACTACTGGTCTGATTTGAAAAATTCTTTCAGTGTTACATAGCCCATTTATCGAGGAAGGCTTATGCTATATATCATCACGCTACGACCAACAGGAGCGGAGCAGCAATGAAAACTGTTACGAAAACGGGGAAAATGTGACGCAGACGAAGTTGCGCAGTACAGCTAGTGCGTGATATTATGTTAATTCACGCCTCATCATTAGCCTATAATGTTCCCACTGCTGGGACACAGGCCTCCTCTCTATGAGAGGGAGTGGGCTGTAATCCACCACGCGGGCCCAGTGCGGGTTGGTAGATGTCACATGTCTTCGAATTTTTGGTTCTAGGACATGCCGGTTTCCTCACGAAGTTTTCCTTCACCGTTTTTGAGAGCAGCGATGATGAAATAAATTACACAAAGTAATGCGGCTGCCTGGGTTCGAACCCACGGCTTACTGCTCGTAAGTCGGGGCTGCCACCACAGGGCCACCGCCGCTCTACAATCATCTCAATTCACGCCTAATTCGTAGAAAAAACTATCCTGTCTATCTGCGACAAAATTACATACCCACATAAAATTATACATCCACCATCCTGGCATCACCACAACAACGGAAACAGCACCATAATGACATCCCTGACAAACCAGTCAAGACTGATTTACATCTTTATAGAAGTACAGTATAATACTGCACTTGGAAATTATGCAGGTGCTTCAATTTTAATGCATTAATAACGCTGTTTTATTTGTACTTCATTTAATTTTTGTTCGCTGCTGGTAATTAAAAATGAAATTATTTTATAGTTATGCAGGTATTTAAATAAAAATGGATATGTATATTAGTATAATTATTTATGTGGTAAATAATTATAAGGACCACCCAGGGGACCTTTAAAACAGAATTATATATGGACATTAAACGGACTATTAAAAGTTTTTATATCAAACTAGCTGTGCCCGCGACTTCGTCCGCGTCGAATCAGAATTTTTCTAAAATAGAATTAGCCTAAGTTACTCCTTATTACATCAGCTATCTGCCAGTGAAATTCCCGTCAAAATCGGTCCAGCCATTCCAGAGGGTAGCCGGAACAAACAGACAGACATACAGACAAAAAATGTTATTTTGGTATACAAGGTGTTGTTTTGCATTCTCGTCAAAATTCAGGAGGTTGTCACAAAAGACATAAATAATCAATTTAAATTACGGCACCTAGTTAATTATTAATAAACACAGATTTTTTTGGTTGTTGAAGTTTGTCAGTTTCTCAGAATCTTAACGTGGATTAAGGAATAAAAAATATCGAATAAACGTTTGGGATTGTTTTGTATGTGTGAAAGCGCTGTTATATGGCGAAAATCAGACTGGCCACGTTTAAAAGACGGGTGGTTCACATTTACCGATTTTCGTAAATTAGAAAAAAAATAAAAATTACCTACCCATTTTATTATTGATTCGGGTCGAGAATAATTAGCATAGTTACCTCCTTGAATTTGACGAGATTGTAAAACAATACCTTGTTACATACACAACACTGAAGTGCTAATTGCAAAAACCGTAAGAAAATTGTAATTCCGCGGCCTACCCTGCTACTAAAAATCCAGTAAAATACAACTTCATTTCATAGAAACGCGTGGCGTGATGTATTTCCCAACGCAATCACTCTGGGTCACGGCATGGGGAGACCACAATAGTAAGGTCATACCGTAAGTAACTGTCTGTCTGTGGTTCTGTGGTAACCACTAAGAGGGCCCTTTATGTTTTGATTAGAGGCGAGAGATTGGAAAAGTGCATTGCGTTGTGTTTTAAAAGCGAATTCGGATGATGTTAGAATCTTGCGATATTGATTTATTTCAACAAAATATTTTTATGCACTATCTTTAGGGTACAAGGGTATCTTTAGGGGGTCAATATATGACCATTTTACGTGTGTACTTCAAGGTCAAACTTTAATCTACAGGAATTTAGTTAATTACCGGAATTTATTCAATACTAGCTGTCGCGCGCAACTTGGACTGCGTCACATTTTCCCCGCTTTCGCAACATTTTTCAATGCTAATCCGCTCCTATTGGTCGTAGCGCTAGATAAATGGGCTGTCTAACACTGAAAGAATTTTCAAATCGGATCAGTAATTCCTGAGATTAGCGCGTTCAAGCAAACAAACTCTTCAGCTTTATTGTTAGTATATAGTATTAGCTGTCGAACAAGCAGAATAGTTTAGTCCCTAGATCATGCAAGATCTTTACACGATCATAACTCTTCATCGTATGGATCATTTTACAAATGACATCCCCAAATTGCTCATACATCGAACCTTTTGCCAACCATTTGGAAAACGGCGGTAACGAGCTGCACAATCTGCTCACAAGTAGTCTCGTAAGCCAAAAGCCAGACACAGAAATACCGTCAATTTTTCAACTTTTACTACCAACATAAGTTATAATAAATTGGCTTCCTCGAAGGTTCTAACGTCGCAGTTGAAAAAACATAAATCACAGAGGAAAACTCATTTGTGAAGACCTTGGACTAGTTCAGCCTGTAGCGTCCCTTTTCAGCGAGCGGTTAAGGCCATCTGTGGCTGGCAGTCTTTTTATATCCGAGTTTTTTTTTTGTTGTTTGAATGAGGGTTGAAAAAATTCTAGAATCAGAAAATGTCTTACAAATGTCTCTGAACGTTGAAACGTTGGGAAAGTTTTTTTGCAAATGCCATGAAGAGTGCCTTTTAGAATTTGGTCGCTTGCTTGAACTCAGTTCTTTATAATTATTTACAGATCGCTGTTTTTTTTTTAAATCCTTATAGTAAAAACAAAGATGTTAGCTAACTAAGCCGAAAAAAAAGTCAGTGCGTTGCGTTTTTTTAATCAAGCACGGCCATTGGCAATGCTGATGACTTATCAAAATGCTTTTTCAATAGGGGACCGGACTGGGTAAAGAAAACGACATTCTATTTTGTCCGTCAGACAGGTAATACAAAAATATTAGACACGTATTTTTTTTGTTTTATCAAAATATCAAAAAAATACTTATTTAAAACTCATTAAAGTTGGAGAGTGGGGGCTTACTACGTCACAAGTAGGAATAAAACTTACCTACATGTGACGTCATGCGCCATTTCAACTCAATATATCTCCGTAATTTTATGACCACGTGAAAAAAGAAGAAATACGTGTCCAATACTTTCCAATAAACTACCCGACGGACAAAGAAAAAAAAAATAGGATTATCCCCTATTAGTTGGATAGGACTTGAATTCGTAAAAGTCGGTACTAAGTATATAAAAACAAATCAAATCTGACATTTCTAACCACAAAGCAACTACCTACCATTTTTTACATCAAATCAAATACAAAATTAGTTGCGTGCTCAGTGTTTACTTTATAAAATGGCCACAATTGTTATTGTGTGGTCACAAAGGAATGTTACTTTGATTGAGACATGAGTCTTGACGCTTAAGATGAATTGAAGTGATTTGGCTGTGTGGAAATTTGAAGTTCACGCTAGATTTGGTGTGTTGGTTTTGAAGCTGGTGTAGTTGCTTGAGATTCTTTGTGTAGTTCTCGATTACATAGCTAGCTACTAATGCAGAAGCAAAAACTAGGCATTGTATTATCCTCTATCAAAACAGGATATTAATCATGTTTAAGATTTGTTTTGAATTCCCGATATTTCGGCGCTGTTGCAAGCACCATCATTATCATCTGCCTAGCCTTTTCCCAAACCAACTTGGGGTCGGCTTCCAGTCTAACTGGATGCAGCTGAGTACCAGTATTTTACATGAAGCGACTGCCTATCTGACCTCCACAACCCAGTAACAGGGTAATACGATACCCCTTGGTAAGACTGGATGTCAGACTTTTTTGGCTTCTGACTACTCGTAACGACTGACAAAGATCTATAAATGACAGCCGGGACCAACAGCTTAACGTGCTTTCCGAGGCACGGAGGAAACTCGGTATGTAATTAAGGTCACCCATCCACAGACCAACCTCGCAAGCACGGCTTAACCTTAAAGATCGACCCGTGCGGCTGTTATTATTTAGCCACGAACTCCTCGCTGTTGCAAGCACCATGATGACGGATAAACTGGTTAATGATAGTGACCTTGTCAGTTTAAAACACTTTTATATTCTGTTCTTCATTCGTAATTATTAGAATTAAATCTCCCAAAATTTGTATAAAAATTTTCACTATGGTAAACACAATTGTGACGTTCTTCTGATGACGCGAAAAAGAAAATTGACACCATAAAATCTCACATTTTGTTCCTCTAGCACAGAGTTTTTCTTCTGTCCATCAGAAAAGCCTATTTATTTCTGGGTTTCATGAATAGCTCAAACATAGTCAAGCAAACGTTCAATTCCCATTAAATCCCAAACATTTTAAAGCATGATGCTCTTCTGTTTCCAACTCTAGATTATTATCTCAATCACAAAAACAACCATGAACTGAGATTGCAGATAAGCCAATCTTAGTAACTGGCTAACAATATATATACCTAATAAATCAGTATTACCATACCTACCAATAAAACGTAGCCTCCTATAAATTAGCTATACACTTAATTGCTTTAAGTACAAGGGCACTTCCTGAATAGCCTAGGTCCCTAGTACTTGTGCCATAGAATAAGAAATTTGTGCAGAAGTGAAACTCTGATGATGGTGTCATCGAAGTATAACCAGACCTACCGATTAAAACTTCTTTGTTTATGTCTGATGGATGTAAGTCAAATTGGCTCATCCCTTTATCCTGGGGCTGTTGTGCGGCTGCGGAGAACCTCAAGCGGAGTAAATGTCATTTCAAGCCATTTGGGGTTGAAATTCTAGGACCGTGGATGGACGCAGCTTTTTCAAGGAAATTCAAAACGCTTAGTTGACACTTCCCGTGATCCAATGGCGGGCTTTTACCTTGGCCCAGAGGCTTAGCGATGACATATAACGTTGCAATGCCAATAGTCCCTTGGGGACATTATCAGTTGACAGCGGGTGGAGGAATTATTTGACGCCATTTATTAGTTTATTGTTAAGTTAGTTTAAGGTAAGTAGTTCATCATCATCATTAGCCTATAATGTTCCCACTGCTGGGACACAGGCCTCCGCTCCTATGAGAGGGAGTGGGCTGTAATCCACCACGCGGGCCCAGTGCGGGTTGGTAGATGTCACATGTCTTCGAATTTTTGGTTTTAGGACATGCCGGTTTCCTCACGATGTTTTCCTTCACCGTTTTTCAGAGCAGCGTCAAGGCTGCCAGGGCAAGTCGGCGCTGCCACCACTGGGCCACCGCCGCTCTGAAGGTAAGTAGTTACTTTAAAGTAATTTTATAATAAATAAATGTAATATTTTTTTTATATTTATCAACACTTTTAACAATGCAATTTTAAAGCGCATATTAAATAAGAACACTAACGTGTTCTTTTTGTCTCTGGACCACTATCAAAATAGTTTATCGATGGTCACTTTAGCACCTCAGGAGATTCGCTTCTATCCTAATTTTATTCTATGCCCAGGCTGCTAGTCTGTGACTACCTGAACTAATCATCGGTACACACGAACGGCGCCGCGGGCCACATCTAGTGTTGTCATAAATTCATTTGAAAGCACACGCGATGGTATTACTGTTATGATATAGGATTACGGCTGAGTTCAAGTTAGTGGTTAAGTTCACTGTTAGGTTGTGAAGAACTTTAGATATTAATTTGGTTAACCAGGAAGTTATCGAGATGAGAATGGTGTTGAAAGCGGAAATTTTCAAAAACTGCCAGAATTCTTAGCCATCTTATATCAGTTTTGCATGAAATATATTTTTAAATAATCCAGAAACGTCTTTTTTGTATTCGTGCTGTTCAGACACGTAAAGATTGGCTTTATCAAAGGCAGGCCTGTACTTAGTAGTGGATGAAGCCTGGCTGTGTATTTTTATGACATGCTGCCAGTTGGCTATGTTTTCTAAATCCAATTTTAGGTCAATAACATAATGTGAAGCTCTCTTTTTAAATTACTCGTATAAGTCTAGAGGATAAGCTTGTATCAAATCAAATGAGACACAAAAACAAACAAATTTGTTGATTGTTTCATAACTTAATTACAACAACGCGCCTGCAATTCCCTAAGGGTTATGTAGAGAAGAACCTACTTAATAGTACGTCCACATAGTAATAATAATATAATACTAATACTAAAGCACAAGAGTTTGTTTGTTTGTTTGTTTGTTTGCTTGACTTGGCTTGAACTACTGATCCGATTTGAAAAATTCTTTCAGTGTTAAATAGCTCATTTATTGAGGAAGGCTATAGGCTATATATCATCACGCTACAACCAATAGGAGCGGGGCAGCAATGAAAAATGTTGCGAAAACGGGGAAAATGTGACGCAGACGAAGTTGCGTGGGACAGCTAGTATGTAATAAAGGGAAACAAAAACCCACTAGGTACAGTAGGTACTTATCACAGAATAAGTAGATATGTATTACCCATTCTTCAGTCAATCTAACAAACGTATATGTTTCCTGAACAAACACATTTAAATTCCCTCGTTGTCTTATTATAAAACAGGAACCTGCGCGTGATTCACTCGATCTAGGTTATCCTATTTTGAGTACTAACAGAGTCCGAAGCGATTGATTGCCAGCGAAGTTATTTGTGTGAATCGTTGAATATAAATTGCTTTATTATAATGTTTTTGATTATTTTAAATATTTTGTAGGGTGCTTTTAGATTGACAGTTTAGTGTACAAGTTAGTGGTAACAAAAGCAGAATAAAATGAAGCAGTTAACAATGAACCCAGATACAGTGTAAACTTTACTTATCTTTTGATATGATTTTACTGTACAGAGTCGAAGGCGGTAGGGACATTGACGCACAAATGCTTCACGCAATCAGTACAAGATATCATTCTGAATATACAACGTGTGATTTTGTATGCTCGTCAAAATTATTCAGAAGTTTTTCACAAAAGACATAAATAACCAAGTAAAATTACGGTACCTACTTAATTATTAATAAACGCTGTTTATTTTTTGGTTGTTTAAGTTTGTCAGTATTTCAGAATAACCCCCGTAACTTGGTTTAGGGAATAAGAAATTATCGAATAATATTGAGATTGTTTTTTTGCATGTGTGGAAGCGCAGTTATAGGGCGAGCGAGAATCAGACGACCCGCATTTAAAACACGGGTGATTCACACTTACCGATTTCTGTAAATAAAAATGACCTACCCCTCATTATTGATTCGGGTTGAGAATCATTAGCATAGTTACCTCCTTGAATTTGACAAGGATGCAAAACAACACCATGTAGAAATTTTTATAGGTAAATACCTAATAAAAAAAAAACATTCCGCCTTGTGTTACATTCATCTGTTCATCAACTGTGGATTGGTTACGTAACAAACTTACAGTGGCAATGCCTTTCAATTTGACAGTTCACTGACAAATTCGTCTAATCAACAACGTTAACATTAGTACGTAGATTCATTTATTAAAAACAAAGAAACAATTTGGAATTTCCTTCAAAATCTGAGTGCGTTCCGTCCTAGGAAGATCTGGATGGGTTTCGTTCGAGTAGGAAGAACTATGCAGGCGGACAACCAACACGTCTTTAAAAACTTGAAAGAGAAACAAATAATCAATATGCCAAATGATTAATTTTATCATATATTTTACTGGTTTTATTTGCGACATTTAACCACACAAAACAAGAACCATTGCCTCAATTTATGAATCCATACACAACAATTTTATTCATACTAAATAACTAATAAACGATTAAGATAGACACGCCATTATTTTGATTGACAGTTTAGCACACAAAATGGCTTCAAGCGTTTAGTCGATTTTTTATTACCTTCTCGATTTAAAACGACTTAATTCTAATCGATTTATTTTGTAAAATAGACCAATTAGGTTAAAGATTAATGGTTCGGATTTCAATGTCGTAAATCATTGCATAATATTGAGAAGAAAAACGTTTAAATTGAGGCGTTGAATATTAAATACGATTTATAAGAAAGAATAAAGGATGCTGTTGCGAGTTTTGATTTCAATGTGTTTTTTTCATTCGTAATTTATTTAAGAGCGTTTATACCTTACCGCTTTTCATACAAACTTTCAAGTTGTTATTTTCCGAAATGACTGAACCGATTTAAATGAAACTTTATACGCATAAGCAGGATACATAGATCTAAAAAGTTACTAAAAATATTTACAAAATATGTTTTAAAAAAAGAGATAATTTGAATTTTCTGTTTCTATAGAAAATTTATAATCGGTCTAATTTAACTGTAATCATTGAACTATATTACTAGCGTATAGAACAGACACGCCGAACCAAAGGTTTGCTTCATTTTGGTAAGAGTTATAACTAAAGTTCGCTGCAGCGCTAAAACAATAGTTATGTCATCTAACCAAACTATTAAAACATGCAGCGCTAGATCGCATAGAGGGAATAGTTTTCTCGCAACCAAAACGTCATAAGCCCCAGTAATTTCATGGCGCTTACGCGTTTCGATCAACGTAGTGTAACTGCAAGTCGTATGTTGTATTGCAAAATGGCGGCGCCCGCCAACCCGATTCTCGTGAGCAATGTTACATCGCGAAAAACTTTAAATCAGAGTTTTAAACGTTTAAATGTCTACTAACCGATGAAATTTTAGCATCACTTTTTTTTTTGATGTTCTGGAGTGTTTACGGCAGTCTTTAAGTATACAAGCATGCATTTTGATGTTGTTATTTAAGCGAGCCAAACACGACATGTCTCTGCGGGCGTTGAATACTCACTGGATAGTTGCAGTACAGCTTACCGCAAAGCGTGGCGCAAAATCATGCAACGCGTTGTCTTCTCTATACGTAGTAGTAATACCTCAGTGACTGTAATACTATTTTTCGAAAATGTTTTTAGTGATGGTTATGTTGGATTACAATTACATCACTTATCATCTGTAATTCCCGAAGATTGCACTGATTTGTAACCATTGTACAAGTGTACACCCACACTTCACTAGCTTCGTTTAAGTCCCGTGTACCATGCGGGCGAGCCTTTTGCCATCAACCGTTCGGATTATGATTTCATCAAAAGGAGAAAGATAGTAAATGCAACGTTTTTCCTTTAAATCCATACTAATCCATACTAATATTATAAATGCGAAAGTCACTCTGTTTGTTTGTATATTTGTTTGTTACCTTTTCACGACTAAACGGCTAATCGGATCTTAATGAAATTTGGCAAGAAGATAGATTTCAACCTGGGGAAGGACATGGGCTATATATTATCACGCTACGACCAATAGAAGCGGAGCAGCAATGAAAAATGTTGCGAAAACGGGGAAAATGTGACGCAGACGAAGTTGCGCGGGACAGCTAGTTGTTTATATTGTATCAGTTCAACTATTGTTAATAAGGCGTGACCTTCTATAAAACTTCCATAATGTAATATTATAATCCCTGTATAAGTTTTTTTTACTGTTACACCATTGAAGCAATATTAACGACCCGAATAGGATATGGTTAACCGCTGAAATAATTTCTATGGAGCGTGCCTAATGGCGGTCGATTCATTTCCGGGGCAGTAACATCATCATTTGTTAAAAATAACCAGTCACAGTTGAATGCAGAAAAAAACTGATCTTTGTCAGGTCTAGAGGAAGCAGGCACTATCTGGATTTTGTCAATGTCATACTGGCCTTTTTTTTACGGCTGGGAAATCATCATGACTTCTCCCGCTCTGGGCGGAGCAGAAGGGAGTGTCAGACTTGTACTAACTAAAACCCATCCATGTTCCTTCTTAGCCCTTTTTGTTCCAGGGCCACGGTATCTCTTCCGAACAGTCCCGCAGCCCTGGCAGGCATCGGCCCTCTCGGACCCCTTCCAATTTGCTGACATCTCCTTGAGGCGCGCATCGTACAGGCCTTACAGAATAATAAGCTCGATCGATATATTCGTGGAGTATTCCATAATTTCACAGCATTGGTAGCCAAGTGCTGGCTGATAATAATGTAAGTTATGGCTCATGGAATTGGACCTCAAGAGTCGCAGCAATTACATACAGCCAAGAGGCTTGAGTTCTAGCAGTGGGGCATACTCAACTGTACTGACTACTGAACTTTAAACTGTTTTAAGAGCATTCACGCCTAACGGCATTTCATACAAACTTTCATGTCACTATTTTCCGAAATGACTGAACCGATTTCAATGAAACTTCATACGCGTAAGCAGGATACAAAGGGCTAAAAAATTGTGTTACAGCTAAATTAGACCGATTATAAATTATCCATAGAAACAGAAATTTCCAATTTTCTTTTTTTTACGAAGGCATTTCGAAAATGTTCTCTAGTAACTTTTTAGACCTATGTATCCTGCTAATGCGTATGAAATTTCATTAAAATGGGTTCTGTCATTTCGGAAAATAAGTACTTGAAAGTTTGTATGATGCCGTAAGGCGGGATGCTTAAACTTACGGCAAGCTCTTTTCCGCAAATTCTTCAGTTGGTTGGCAAAACAAACTACTTGTAACGAGCTAAATAGTAAACAAGTAAAACATACTCTTAGGAGTTAAATAAAATATAACTTAAAAAATAAGTTAAATATCTGTCTGTTTTATACGACGTGAACTGACTGCGATATTATGTTAGACCACACGCTTGGCATAAGTGCAGTAGTTTCTGAGAAAAGCTTTTGCACATTTGCGTGTTTCCTCTATTCGATTAAGCGGAAGAAATGATTTTGATCAAAACAGTTTTTTGTTTGAAAAGGTTTTCGTTTGACCTTTGCATGGAATTGATGTTTTAACACAAAGGATTTGTCTAGTTTTTATCAGAAACTTAAATCAGGAGTGAAGGTTGAATGACTCCTCCTCCTCCTCCTCAAGTCGTGTTCCTCATTACTGAGGGTCGTGATCCACCCTTGCAAACATCTTTTTCATGACTATGTTTCGCCATCTCAGTCTATTCTTGGCCAAGTGAAGCGCATCGTGGAATTTTGTACCAAGAGCAGAGCTTATCTGGTCGGACCATCGCAAAGGGCTGCGACCTCTTGGTCGTTTACCATCCACCTTGCCGGTAACCATCAGTTGTTCGAGGTTATTGCCATCTTTCCTTGCTATATGGCCGAAAAATTCCAAGACTCTACGGAGACAGGTCGTAGAGAGTCTGGTCTTTATTTTGAGCTCTCGTAGGATGGACTCATTGGTGCGGAAGGCAGTCCAGGGTATTTGAAGTAACTTCCTCCAGCACCACATCTCGAAGGCGTCTATACGAGCTCGGTCCGCCTTTCTCAAGGTCCACGTTTCTGCTCCGTATCCGCAAATCGAAAAGACCAGCGTAGGTTGAATGAAGCTGTTCATATTTTTCCTACTTAAGGTCCTATTGAGCGCCAAGAGATTAGATTACAGAGTATCTAGAATTCTAGATACTCAAATACTAAAATAAATCTAGGCATAATAGGGGATCGGACTGGGTAAAGAAAACGACATTCTATTTCGTCCGTCAGACAGGTAATACAAAAATATTAGACACGTATTTTTTGTTTTATCAAAATATCTAAAAATTACTTAGTTAGAACTCATTAAAGTTGGAGAGTGGGGACTTACTACGTCACAAGTGGGTATAAAACTTACCTACATGTGACGTCATGCGCCATTTCAACTCAATATATCTCCGTAATTTTATGACCACGTGTAAAAGAAAAAATACGTGTCCAATACTTTTCAATAAACTACCCGACGGACAAAGAAAAAAAAAAAGGATTATCCCCTATTGCCAAGAGCCTCGACCAATATCTGATGAGGCTCTCGTTAGGCAGCTGGATCAAGTAGCTTGATTCAGAAAGCGGTACTCCTGGATACGCCTCGTATTGTTAGGTTAGGAAAGGAACCTCTCCTTTCTCTGGACCCTGACTGCCGGTAGCTTGGACCCTATTCCCGATACCGGTGGGCTACTATTTTTATATTTTTAAATGTTTTTTTTTTTTAAATATAAATATCATAAAAATGAAAATGGTGAATAGAAACGGTCATACATATATCTCAAGATGACAGTAAGCAACAGTCTAATACAGGACGTTATAGTAAAGTTGAAATAGGCAATGGTCATCCAATCTGATCTTGCCGAGTGAAACCCAACCAAAGAAAAAATATCTTTAAACCCGGAGGCAAAAGTCTTTTTTTTTATGATTGGCATCTCGCAGTTCAGCCTCTGAGGCTGGCTTCTGCTTAACCGGTCTAATCCTGTGGATGCCTAGAATTTAAGGCCTCCAGCCAGGGCAGCAAAATTATCTGTATTAAGCGCAAAAGTCAAGTCCAATCAGCAGGATATTTATAGCCTTTCAATCAGATAAAAGGCGCAAAAGATGAATAATTCACTCAAAATGAGCTTTCACTTATTAACGAACAATTTGGGATATCTCATCCAATTATGATAAGGCAATATTAATCGAAGTTCAAAGAGACTTTCTCTGTTTTAATTTAAAACGAAAGAATTCTCTTTATTTTAAAGTTCAATCGCGAAAAGGTCCCGTTTAATTACCGTTCTAAAATTTATTTCGTCATGAAAAAATGTTATCGGGTTCATTTTTATCTTAATGCATTGGGAGAGTGAATTTAATTAGGTACTTATGCTTTATGTGTGTGTCCATGTGTAATATGTATAATAATAATTGGACATTTCAGGAATCGGTTACTTAATTCTCAGGAAATCCTTTATGTTTAGTTATACTAGTATATACTTTTTCATGAACCTCAGTAGTAGTTTTTTTCATGTGTCTATTTTTTATAACTGAATATAATTTTGTGATGTTCTTGAGTCTATTTTTGAAAGGACAATGCTTTTTCAATCGTCCGAGAAACCAAATCAATGGAATGCATGTTTTGTCTCTGCTTCAACCTAAGATAGACTGCTAGAAAGTTCCCAAGGCATTAAAGTCCACCTTTGTACAGTGTTCTTTTATACTTATGCATACTTTCTATATAAATAAATATCCAAGGTACTTAGTGTAATCTGAGTTAAATTAACTGAGTTATCCTAAAACTACATATAAAAAGTAGCAAGCTAAAAACAGCCAACAAATACCCGTTTAATGAACTAAAAATAAACCACTTACACAAACTAGTATCAACTTTCTTTCATTGCCCACACGATGTAAACAGCGCTCTGTGTAACCTATCTGCAAGCTAATTGCTTCTGCGCAGGTTCAATGCACTTACATGCAATTGAGGTGTACACTCGCGGGCACTAATATGTATAGCCAGTTTTAAAAGTGAATTTTCCTACAGTGTTGATTTCTCCCTTCTACCATCGGACATCTAGACGCACTGCAAGTTACCATCCCTACCTTGTTGCTATTCCACCAATTCGTACTAAGCGTTTTCAAACGTCTTTCATAATGCGCACAGCAAAGGAGTGGAACTCTCTGCCTGCGTCTGTGTTTCCGAACGCTTACAACCCTAATCTCTTCAAAGTTAGAGTGAACAGGCTTCTTCTGGGTAAGCTCGTACAATCTTCGACTTTGTCATGAGCAAATCGCAAATTAATAAAAATGCTTTTTATATCTACTCATTTAATTTATGAAATGAAATATAAGAGGACGTTTGAAAGTGGCGCCGGTGAGTGAAAAATTGTGTGATGCGGAGGAATGTAGAAAATGTCATCAGAAAAGTTTGGGATGAATGTGGATGGCTGAAAGTCCAAAGAAGCGATGAATGGACTGCTCGAAGGACGATTTTGCTAGAAAGGAGCTGACTGCTGAGGTGATGAGTAATAGCGAAGTATACAGGAAGAAGAAATGCTGCACCGATTCCACATACATTGATAAATTAATGCAATCAATGAATCATGGAAAATTTAGAAGTTGCAATCGTTTTTCTACCAGAAAATCGCTTTTCGATCTGGCTTAGTGCATTCGTATTATTGCTCATGACTGTACTTTATTTTTATACGGTCATTAAAGTACGATAATATTCAGTGAGCTCTGTTCTATCGATATTAATAAACATATGATTTAATAGAGAATAACGTACGGTCTGTTTTAAAATGGGAGGCATGAATTAATAGATCGAGATCAAAATGCAGATTGAAGGTTAAGTGAAGGTTAAAAGGCAAAAAGGATGATTGATTTTTGCTTTTTTGGGTGCATTTAGTCCGATATTAATTAAATGGGAAATTAAGGGGGATGAGTCAGTCCGGCCCTGGTTCAATCCATGGTCCGGAGCGAGAGGGAATGGGAAGCCGTCGCCTCCTTCTGCGAAGCAGTCATGCTAGCGAAGGAGGTGGCGGAACGTGAGAGGGAGAGAACCTCACGTCCCAGCCGCCGCGGGAGACGCCCCGGGCGTCGGGGGGCAACCAGTGGCCCCCGGCCACCGTAGGCGCGAGCCTGTGGACGGTGAGTAATGGGCTAGCTCACCGTCCGTCCGTCTCATGACGACAGGCCGTGTCGACGGCGCGTACGTGTTCCACGCGCGCCTCAAGGAGATGTCAGCAAACAGGAAGGGGCCCGAGAGGGCCGATGCCTGCCAGGGCTGCGGGTTCTTCGAAAGAGATACCGCGGCCCTGGAACACAAAGGGCTTAGAAGGAACATGGGTGGGTTTTAGTCAGTCAAGTCTGACACTCCCTCCGGGAGAAGTCATTTGATGATATCCCATCCGCAAAAAAAAAAAAAAGGGGGATGAGTCAGGTAATTAATTATCCAATAAAACGTTTAGTTCTGTTTTTGTGAGCAAGCGTGAAGAATGAGTTGGACAATTAATATCCTACATTTTTTATTAATGCACTAAAATCCAACAACATGTAATACATAAAATAAACACGAAAGAAGCGAACCTACATCAACAAAAATACAACCAATTTGTCGACTAACTTAGATCACAATCGATCTCAATTCCTTAAATGGCAACACCACAAAAAAGAAACATTTTTCTCACGACCCAATTCTTATACGGAAAGGCGAACGATTTGATTAAGACACGGCGTCAACCCTGATCTACAGAGTTCACAGCTCTATTAAGGTTCTGCCAAACTGCTATGGACAAATTGAGGACTAGGCGCGGATTCCGGACTCTGACAGATAGTGAAGAACAGAAGCACTTGTCAGTGTCCGGTAACCACAGACAAGAAGAACCGCAGTTATGAAGCAATAATAATTGTAACATGAATAGAGAGCACGAAAGTGAATAAGAAAACGTTGTATTCAAAATAAAATGTTATTTGTTTAATTTTAAATCAACTGGATATCAGAAAGCCGAGAAGAAGTGTGTACGCTAAGAGCGGTTTCAGACTTAGAGTATTTCGGCGAGAATAAGCTCGTTAATCAGTTTACGCACGAACATAGACCCGCGCCGTTTACTCTTCAAAAAAATTAACGCGTGTATACGCATTCCGGCATGGAATTTCCGAGCGAACACGACAATATTTATTCTTCGTAGCGTGTCCATGACAATTTAAATTGAGTCAGCCAAAAATTCAACGCTCATACTAGTAGCGCGTCTGGAAAAAAACGCGCGTAACGCTTAAAAAAGAGTTTAAATGCGCCAAAAATACGCTTATCTATGTTTACAAAGTTATTTTCTCAACGACACAAATTTGTTGGCTACAAAGATGATTTAAATAAGAAAGATTTTTTAAATAGTTCTATGGTTGACGAGTTTGAAAACTAAATAAATTACGAGCGTAGCATAAACGTCTGCTCCAGCGCAATTCGCTGATCAATAACATAGATAAGTCAGACACGTCAGACTGTGTAGCTAGATGGATGACAGAAGATAGAATCATCTTGATTGTACTTAACAAGCAAGCATGATAAGCTGGCTGTTTATACTTGAGTGAACTGAAGATGATTGGGCCTAGAACTGGTTGAGATCATGTTGATTGTTTAGTCAACATTTCTTGGGGTTTTTATTGTTTTATTTTTATTTAAGTTGTGGTTACTAAGAATTACGCGAGACACTAAAGGCAAGTGAAGCAAGGTAGTGACAGAATGGTATCCAAGGGACGGCAAAAAAATCGGGGAAGGCAGCTTACCCGCTGGGAGGAAGAAATAAAGCTGACAGCAGGTCCAAACTGGACTGTAAACTGGACTGGAAAACCTCAGAGAGTACCTCACGACAGAAGTCAATGGAAATTGTAAAGCCTCATTTACACGATGCAAGAACTTGCATGCAAGTTTCACTACATTGCTGTTTTTGTTTGATTAACTGAATTCATTGCCCGTCAATAGTCTGCAATGTAATGAAACTTGCATGCAAGTTCTTGCATCGTGTAAATGAGGCTTTAGAGGAGGCCTATGCAAGGAGGCACACCGAAATTCGAGACATCTTGTGATTTTTTTTTTAACCATTATTGTTAGTGTAATTGTCTGCTTTCGGAATAAAAGGCTTTATTATTATACTAAGAATTATTTATGGTTACTGATTCTTCTTTTGTTTGTTTGGTACGTTTTATCAAATAAGTTAGTCGCGGTTTCCAGTAACGTTTCTAAGTTTTTGACTCAAAAATATGCCTCATTAGTTTTCTTCTCTTCCCAAAAGATGATCAGCATTTTTGGGCTCTCTTAATTTCAGAAGCATACATCAATGAAAGTATGATTGTGATTCTTCTCATAATTTCTACAATCAAGCATCTCAACGCAAAAGGAAATTTTTTTATGATTTGATTTAATCAATAAGTAAATGGAATATTAATTTAAAAGTACTACTAGATTACACTAATGTTCTAAGTGGTCAAACATCATAAAAGGAAATAAAAACATCTAAAACCCAGTACGATATTTCTGTCGTTAAGCAGCTTTACAAGTTATACTAGTACAGTTGAGTCACTTTACGACTAGAACAAGTTAATTAAGTCATATTAAGTATATAAAATTATCGTGTAATCGGTTATGTACCTACCCGTAATAATATCTTAAGAAATGCAAATATGTGCAGTCATTTTGCATTTTAATTCCCGGGAATGTGTATACAGGGTGTAACGGAAAGGGTATATACATCCTTAAGGGTGTGCTACAGACCATCAAACAGAACATGTTCTTCATCATAAAATATGTTTTTCAGCAAAAAAAATATCTGCTGCCCCATAGAAAATTACAATACCTATTCGACCCAAATGTATAGGCAACTGATATTTTTTTTTGCTGCAAAAAAAAAAATATGTTGAGAAGCATGTTCAGTTTTATGGTCTGTAGCACACCCTTAAGGATGTATATACCCTTTCCGTTACACTGTTACGTTGTTTTTTTTGGTACCTAACATTTACCTGCGAGCATACGTTGTATATTGATAGGTTTCCAATATTGATCTCAATGGTTTCCAAGCGAAATGTTTATTGTAGTTTTCGCAAATGATTTTGGCTTGTGGTTTAAGGAAAGAGTCATCCTTTCATCGGCACTTCGTCACTGGACTCCTTAGTAACACTTTCTGAAACTAAATCACATTCCAAAACCCAATTAAACGGGTTTTCACAATAAATTAGATATATTTTATCGTAATTGAAAGACAATTGCTTGTTGTCGGCCCAAATGTCATTCAGCTAAACGTCAGTGTCTGACAGTTGGAGGCGACATCTAGCGGTTGTAGATCCACCTTGGTAATTTTAATCGATAACGATTAATTTACTTATTAGCATATTGTTTGGAAGCCATCGAACTAATATCGTATGGACCTATTCTTAATAATTTTTAGTCTTTTTACCGTAAACGGAAACAAAATTAGTTTTTTTATATAGACTTTATTCTGGAAGGTTCGGGGGAACGTAATCCATCTTTAATCTGTGGTTTGAGTGTTGCAAGGTTATACATTTTGAATTCGCCGAAGGAATCAGGGGAAGGGTACCACACTCAAGACCATCTATATTGTTGGAAATTAGAAATAAGGAGTTTGTTAGCTTGGATTTCGATGGGGGTTATTTGTTTCAGAGTGTAAACGTCATGTTGGACAGTCGTTAGGCATTTTCAAGAATTAAATATCTTGATGTAGTGATTCTGTCATCACGGCTCTTAAAAGTTTTACCTGGACGATGGGACATTTTCTAAGTGTTCCGCCGAATTTTGGTTAGAGGAAGTGACTACCAGAGACAAGTCAGTGGCGTCTTTTTGCGATTGAACGCGCTTCGGTGAACACACCAAATTAAATTCATGTTTTAAAAAGGTAAGGATTTTGGGTGTATTAGTGTCGGAAAGTGCTCTCAGAGTCCTTCTCTGGTCGTTAAAAGGATATTGTAGTGATCCCAGGATATTCGTTACAGGATTCCATGTGTTAAGGAGGATTCGCTATCAAACAGGCGGACCCGTTCTCCAGCCGGTCGAATCCCACAGCCAAGTGATTTCACTATTGTTCAACCGTGAGTATTACACGCCCCATGGCTAATCCTATTTCTTATTGTCCCATCACGGGGGTTAGGCCAACCAAAGTCGAAGCCTATTCTGGCGTATTGGCCACAGGCTGTATTAACCGGCTAGGGTTTTCAGACCATCGGTTCCCTAGCTCGGTCACCTCTATTCCTTCTCAAGGAAAGTACCTTAGTTTTCTTTATATCATGAGGCCCCGTATTGTCGATTCCAGGTGAGGCAACTCGAGAGATTCGTCTCGCCGCCAGGATCTAGAGGCGCCTCTGGGGCCTGGACGCGAGACCCGTTCCTCGAGTCCACTCAACGCCTCCTGGGGAGACGACTGTGCAGTGGCAGAGTCCGCCTAGCGACCTAGCGCAGGCGGGACGGTTTTTTCTTTCTACAACTTATTTTCCTACTTTCTACCGGTTCTAACCAGAACCCAGATTACACCTGTCCGGTCTTCTAAACAAGAAGCCGGGCTTAGTACCAAATTTAATTTGAGGACCCCGGGTCCGACACCTGCGCTTAACTGGAAGCCTACTGGAAGCCTGATAGAAACATCTTCGTCGGTTCCGGGATCCGGGACTCTTCCAGTCCCTGGCGCCCATTTACTTATTGTTAATACTCCATAAAAAACTGGAAGGTTGTACCTTGAGTGATATAATTTAAACGTTTAAAGATCAAGGGACAGTACTAAGGTTATCTCCAACCCCCCACAACCCTAGTTCTACCAACTAAACTGTATGCTGGCTGGCTTTATTTTTAGTTGACTGTTATTACCTTGCCTTTTGTTACTTATAAATTATCTTTCGGTCATTTAAAAATACTTGTGTACTATAATTAAAGTTATGTTATTTAGGACAGTTTGTTGTTTCCTTTGATACCAATACTATCCCACCTTGCGTCTGGGACTTTGTTCCGTCACCTTAAGAGGGACAAAATCTCATACGTAACAGTGGCGACCAACGTGTGTATTGGTTGGAGATAGAGGTTACGTCTGTCGCTGTACCTTACAAGCCAGAGTACTGTTTCTAGAACCTTCCAGTTTGATTTATTTTTTAAGAAAAAACCGTCGCGTGGAATCCTTTGTATTGTGTTCGTGTTTTTTTTGTTTGTACTGTTTTATACACATTTACAAGTTTATAACTTTTACAAATTTTTTACTTTTACAATTTTTTTTTACTTTTACAATTTTTTTTTACTTTTACAATTTATGTTTAATATCACTTAATGCATGTTACACAACTAGTCTGTTAATGGTGTAGCTGCCATAACAGTACATAATATTTACACAATGTTTGAGATTGTACATTTTTAGAAAAAAAATGAATCCATTGTATAGTGATTTGGTTTATTTATATGTTCTTATGTACTGTCTTAAACACTTTTATTTACTTAGACATTTATTTACTTTTACGTAATGAGTGGTTCTCAATAAGACTACCGATTGTGTACATGCCTTAACGTAGATAATATTTACACATTGTATGAGATTGTACATGGTGACAGCCAGCTTACCGTTCGGTTCACTTCTATCCCTTTTTAAAATTAAAAAAAAAAAAAACACAAAAATGGTGCTACTCGTTTCATCCCGTTCTTTTTGGTACTTGGCAGAGAGGCGGTTAGTAGTGGAGATGTCATCGGCAATGATACCGTTGCACAGCGCACTCTAGCTTGCGCCCCTCACAGTTCATGTGCTAATCAGTTAAGGGGTTTTGGGTGATATCTTCAATAAAGTAAAGGACGCGCTCGTCAAATCACATAAACGTAGTGCTCGTTATTATAACAGTAGTAGGAGGCACGAGGAGTTTGAGGTTGGCGACACTGTTTGGAAGAGAACATATCCTCAGAGTGACGCCTCAAAATACTTTATGGCCAAATTAGCTCCTAAATATGAGAGATGTATAATTAGAAAGAAACTTTCACCCTTAGTGTATGAATTGGAAGGCTGTAGTTCCGGCAAAAACCTTGGCACATGGCATATCAAGGATTTTAAACCACCATGTGGCGGGGATTAACTAATCCTTATTTTTTTTATTTTTGAATCTTATAGTTTAATTTACAGTGATCGTTTAGGGCGATATATTATTATGCCATGGGGTCAGAACCATGTCAATCAAATATATTTTACACCGTTTCTGCAGTTCGTAGTGTTACACAGGTTCCTACTGTGTACACGTTTGTGAACTGCATTTGGATCACCACAGGAGGTTTAAACATTGTTGTTAGTCACTTGTGGTTGGTCACTTGTGGTTGGTCACTTAATGTTGATCACGTGTTGTTAGTCACTTATGGTTGATCTCTTGTTGTTGGTCACTTGATGGTGGTGACTTGAGGTTGGTCACTTGTGGTTGGCCACTTGTTGTTGGTCAATTTTATTGTTGTTGATCACTTGTTGTTTGTCACTTGTTGTTAGTGACTAGATGTTGGTCACTTCTTGTTGGTCAATTGTTATTGGTCCCTTGTTGTTGGTCCCTTGTTATGGCAGGATCAACACTCTTGGAAAATGTATAAACCTCCGGATTGCTGGTAAGGCAGCATAAGGATAGTCCTGAGGTAGGAGGCCTTAATGGCGGGCGTGTAGGCAGCATTGATGGAAAACGTTTTTAGAGGGTAACCGTCGCACTCCATTTGGGGAAGACGGTTAGCAAATTCCCATTAGTTTGTAGGCAGTTAGTTCAACTTATTTTAATGTTTTGTTTGTGGACCAGCTCGACGTTATTCGCGGCGGTCACCACTTTTAGGTTAGTTTTTGGTTAAAGGATGTGCATGATGTTGTTGGTGTACGATTGGGTGGGGTGGTCTCTCCTATATATTTATAGTAGGTCAGACTACGATAGTACTTCAGCATATACTTACACACTATTTACACTCTTTTTGGGGTTTGTCTTTTACGTGTTTTTAAATGGATTAGACTCGCTTCTGAGGTAGCACTATTGTTGTTGTAAACACCGTTACTATCTAATCGTGCACCGATTTCTACGTTTTTTTTCTTTCTCTGTTCCTGTTTTCAGGGATGAGTGTTGTGTATTGTACAGGCAAGCTTGGTTCTTCCGAGTCTGCTTTGACGCTGGAGGGCCAGCGTCGAGATTTGCCCTATGAGGTCAAATCTCTGGTGGTTGGGGAGGTACTGTTACGTTGTTTTTTTTGGTACCTAACATTTACCTGCGAGCATACGTTGTATATTGATAGGTTTCCAATATTGATCTCAATGGTTTCCAAGCGAAATGTTTATTGTAGTTTTCGCAAATGATTTTGGCTTGTGGTTTAAGAAAAGAGTCATCCTTTCATCGGCACTTCGTCACTGGACTCCTTAGTAACACTTTCTGAAACTAAATCACATTCCAAAACCCAATTAAACGGGTTTTCACAATAAATTAGATATTTCTATTCTATTCTATTCTATTTTTGTTTGATGGCAATTGAAGCCGATGTCGACTATTCTGCCAATGTCGAGTGAATGAAAAAACAAGTGTGCATGGCAAAAAATTAAAAGTAAAAGTAAAAACTGGTCACTGATCTGAGATCACAGGTAAAATTTTTTGATACGAAGTGGATCTTGTCGGGTTAGTACGGGACTGAAACAAACAAAAAATAAATAAATATTATAATTTAATTGTTAAAACATAGAATAAACACTTACCACACCCACACAGTCAGATTTATAATTTAATGTTATTGTGACGGATGAAAGTCATCAGCGCCACAAGCAGTTCAGGGGAAGAATATGTTAGCAGGGAGGGGAAATTTGTCGGAAGAGGGATTTTAAATTTGGGGAGTCGGCTATACAGATCTAAAGGAGGGATGTTATTTGAGCATTCGAAGAAGATGTGATCCAGAGTGCCTTCTTCTAACCCGCACTCGCAAAGAGAGGAGTCCCGTATCCGGATTTTATGCAAGAAAACCGGAGTACAACAAAAACCTAGACGAATACGACATAGGACGGATATAATAGGTTTGGAGACTTTCTTGTAGCCATAGAACCAAGGTTTTGACATTATAGTTGGTTGTACAGCGTAATAAAACCTGCCTTTTTTCCTTCCAGTGTTATCCCATTGTTCCTGCCATGACGAATGGAGTTTAGTTCGTGGAAGGTTTAATAAGTCATACCCCTGAAGACAATTGTGGGAAAGATTAGCTAATGTCGATGAGCAAGCATCTTTGGCCAAAGCGTCCACGCACTCATTGCCCTTAATGCCACAATGACTGGGTATCCAAACTAGCTGGACCTCTTTTTGACTGACAGCACAGGACAATAAGGACGCTTTAACCCTTAAAACCAGAGAGCTGTGCAGTTTGCTTTTATAAGGATTTTGTGTTAAGGCTTGCAAGCAACTAAGAGAGTCTGTGAAAATTACGGCTTTGTGTATGTTATGGTGTGACTCTATAAAAAGACAAGCTTCCAATATAGCCACACACTCACCAGTGAATACAGAAGACTCCTTAGGACACTTAAACTGTAAAATTATTCTAGAGCTCTGGTAATAAACTGCAGCTCCAATGTGGTTCAAGTCTGCTAGTTTCGCAGCATCCGTAAAAAATAATTGGAAACCATTAAATCGCTCACCCACCACCGCATTGAATGTCAAGTTTGCTGACGGGGATTTTTTAGATATACCAATGTTAAAGACAATTTTTGGTATGTAACTTAAAACTTCATACGCAAAATTAAAAAGGGGCAATCGGGGGAACTGAACAATCGGGCATATTAAATTTAGGATTTGTCGAAAAGATTTCAGAATTAGGGGTATTTCTTTATTTCTCCAGTAGTTGGAATTTCCGCATATGGCATCTAACTCATACAATTTTTCTATAAGGGGATGTGAAGTTCTACATATAAGCCTAGACAAAAACCGGGAGGCCAGATATTCGCGTCTTAAGGCCAGAGGAGGTTCAGCACACTCGACCTGCAATGCGTTAATGGGGGAGGACTTCATACAACCAGAGATGATTCGAAGGCATTTAGACTGTACCTTATCCAGCCCAGCCAAGGCACCTTTGTTGCACGGGGTCAGGAGATACGTTCCATAGTCCAAAACACTACGAACTAAGGCATTGTATACCAATTTCATGGAGTAGGGGTGAGCACCCCACCAAACACCAGCAAGAACTTTTAAAATTGAAATTGTTTTTTCACATCTTTGAATGAGGAAATTTATGTGGTGTTTACCTGTTAATTTTGCATCCAAAATGACTCCTAAAAATTTTACTTTATTGACTACTGGAATATTTTGGCCTAAAATGTCAATTGCAACATGAGGAGTGCGTCTTTTGCGAGAGAAGATTACTGCCGAACTTTTTGGCGCAGATAGCGACAGGCCATGGTCTAAAAGCCACTGATTCAGAGAATCCAGAGAGAGGCACAAAGATGACGCGGCATCAACTATAGACGAATCTGTCACATACAGTGCAATGTCGTCGGCATACTGTAGGATCTGACAATTGTTGTTTAGGCAGGACCCAATATCAGCCGTATACAGGTTGTACAGTATGGGACTGAGGGGAGAGCCCTGTGGGAGTCCCCTCCATATCTGCCTCTTGTCGAACTCCTCTCCCTGAACTCTCAGGATCAATGAGCGGGACAACAGTAGTTCGCATATACATCGTATCATCTTAGCCGGTAGACTCAGCTGTTGCAGTTTTTGCCTGAGTACTGGAAGAAGTACACTGTCATACGCAGAAGAAATGTCCAGGAAGGTGGCTACGACGGATTCATTTTTTGAAAAAGCTAAACGGATATCCGCAACTAGAGTACCAACACTGTCCATAGTACCAAGTCCTTTCCGAAAACCAAATTGGTAATTCGGCAGTAAGTCTCTCGACTCAACAATCCACTCGAGACGGTTTTTTAAAAGGTGCTCCAATAATTTTGCTAAGACTGAAGACAAAGCAATTGGCCTAAGGCCATTCGGATCATCTGCATGTTTGCCTGGTTTCACTAGAGGGATTATTATTTGTGATTTCCATTGATCTGGGACACAACCATGAATAAAAGAAAAATTTAAAATATTTAAAAAATAGGTTTTAGCCTTGTCACCACAATGGGTTATAAAAGAATATGGCACACCATCAATACCAGGTGCTGAGTCCCGGACATAATTGAGCACCATATTCAGTTCCTCCAAAGTAAATGGAGCATCAAGCGGATCCTCTGATACATTTTGCAGGGACATGTTGACACATTCAGAATAAAGCGGGACGTATGGTGGAGCAATTTTATCAAAAAAGAGTTCAGCTGTTTCCCTAGTGATTGGAGCGGAAACTGCTGGGGAGCACCCACGCCTATACCTATTGATGCTTTTCCAAACTGCCGACGCAGGTGTAGAGGGGGACAAAGAGGTGCAAAACTTAACCCAACCCGCACGTTTCTTTTTGCGAAGGTGACGTTTGGTTCTGGCATTAATCTGACAGTATGCCAACAGATTTTCAATGTTCATATCTGCATTGTAATTCTCCTCAGCCTCGTTCCTGTCCCTGATTGCCGAAGTGCACTCTGGATCCCACCACGGGGGTGAAGGGATTTTATTACGGGCACTGTTTTTCAAGGGAAAGCAAGAATCAGCACTGGATGTTATGGCAGAAACAAAGCCCTCATAGCAGCTCTTGGCATGGTGGTGACCAGGAGGATCAAATAAACTTGAATTTAAATTTGGAAGAACATCAATTTTATCCTCCAATAATGATACAAATTTTGACCAATCTGGTTTGGACAAGTTATATTTCAGAAGTGGAGGAGAACTTTTCTCTAAATAAGTCTTATTAGCTAAAGATATTACAATAGGGTAGTGGTCACTGCCATGCGACAAGGACGTACATTCCCAATGGGTCGAAGCTGCCACCTCAACTGAACAAAATGTTAGGTCCACACAACTCTTTTGTTGTCCAGGAGGGGATCTGCGGGTCGTGCAACCATTATTTAGGATACAGAGGTCCAAATCATCCAAAATCTCAACCAGGGCCACACCAAAGGCATCACAGCGTTCGGATCCCCATCTGTAATGATGGCAGTTAAAATCACCCATGACCAAAATTGGTCCTTGTATGGTTAAAAAAGTGTTTTTTAAAATATTCAAAAATTCAGGCCGAGGGTGAGCAATGTATATTGAAAACACTGTAATGCCTTCCACCGTTCCTGCCACAATACTCATATCTCCTGTGAGTGAAGGCAAAGGGAGGGGCAGAAGAGGGACCCTATTATTGACAAGGAGAGCCGAACCTCCATAGCCATCAGATCTGTCGCATCTGAGAATGTTGAAATGTGGCATGTGGAAACTAAGACTTGGGGTGAGCCAAGTCTCAGCTATGGAACAAGCCAGAGGCTTGTACTTATTTAATAGGGATATGAGGTCGTGCTTTTTATGCCACACGCTCCTCACGTTCCACTGAAGGAATACTAGGCGGGACGCCATTTTTAATTGTTAAGAGTAGGGAAATAAGTTGATCGGCAACGTTGGACGGTGTTTGGGAATTGGAAGAAGAAGAAATAAGTGTAGGTAAAAGTTTTATTAGGAGTTCAATAATAGAACCGGTATTGTCTGAGACATTATTATAATTGAGAGCACAGCCATTGAGCTGTGAGGGTTGGGGAGAACTAATTATCTGCTGATGAGCATTTTTATCATATGATGGGGAAAGGGGGGCATGTGTCCTGGGCTTAAGTGTCACAGTTTTGCGATAGGACTGGGAACTAGGTGTTTTGACACTATTAGCATAATTGCGGGAAACTGTTGGTATAATTTTACACGCCTCAGCGTAGGGGATGGTTTTCTCTGCCATGACGGCCTTAATAGCCTTCTGCCTGCCATGCTCAGGGCATGACTGGCTATCAGCAAAGTGATTACCCGAACAAAGCGTACAGAAGGCCTCTGTGATAGAGACATTGCAACCATCGCCTGGGTGGTCGTGGCCACACTTATTACAGCGTGGTTTAGACCTACATACGTTTGCTACATGTCCAAATCTGCAACACTTGCGACATTGGATAGTTGGGTAAATGTACTGTTTAACAGGGAGGGATGTGTAGCAGCAGAATATCCTAGAAGGTAGTACTTGTCCATCAAAGGTCAGAACACATGTTTCAGTGGGCTTCCACTCATTAACCCCGTCTCTTTGTGATTTCCGGTTAATGCGTCGGACTTTCAATATTTGACCACAACCTAAGGGCACAGTCAAATAGGTCATGGCTTCTTCTTCTGTAAGTTCTGAAGGAACCCCAGTAACAACACCCATCCTTGTTATATTGAATGAGGGGATTGATGCGGTATAACTATATTTGGACAAGAGACTGTTGACTAAGAAAGAGTTAGCGTCCTGAGGGGAAGCAAACTCCACTGAAACACGGTTTCTGCCGACTCTGTTGACACCACCACGAACAATGTTTGCAATGTTGTTGTTCATGAGGAACTTTCCGAAATTAACAGGGTGAAGGGTGGTACCAGCATTTGGTTGAGACTCAATGCGTGAAACATGGACAATATAAGGAGCCTTATCCATAACTGAGTACTTAGTACGCCCAATTTGGCTTCTTTGTTGCTTGCTTGGGAGGGACGGAGACGAGACTTCCTCGTCAACATGGCGCTTGCGTGAGTTTTGTTGAGGTTGCAAGATTTGTGAAACATCCATCGCTGTAGCATTACAAACAACATCCGCAAATTGCGATAGTGGGTTGAGTGGGCTCTGGTCAAAAGAAGTGGCACGAATATCGGGTGGATCCGGATCAGGAGGTTTATTTTTATCCATTTTGAGGATAAAAAGGGACTTAAAGCTTAACAATCACAGTACAAACCTGGTTACGAACACAAAAACAACACAAATATACACTGACAAGTCACTAAAAATCGAAAAACTCCTTAAAAACAGCAAAAAATTCTAAACACACGTGCTAACTACAAACACCGTGGCCGAATCAATAAATTAGATATATTTTATCGTAATTGAAAGACAATTGCTTGTTGTCGGCCCAAATGTCATTCAGCTAAACGTCAGTGTCTGACAGTTGGAGGCGACATCTAGCGGTTGTAGATCCACCTTGGTAATTTTAATCGATAACGATTAATTTACTTATTAGCATATTGTTTGGAAGCCATCGAACTAATATCGTATGGACCTATTCTTAATAATTTTTAGTCTTTTTACCGTAAACGGAAACAAAATTAGTTTTTTTATATAGACTTTATTCTGGAAGGTTCGGGGGAACGTAATCCATCTTTAATCTGTGGTTTGAGTGTTGCAAGGTTATACATTTTGAATTCGCCGAAGGAATCAGGGGAAGGGTACCACACTCAAGACCATCTATATTGTTGGAAATTAGAAATAAGGAGTTTGTTAGCTTGGATTTCGATGGGGGTTATTTGTTTCAGAGTGTAAACGTCATGTTGGACAGTCGTTAGGCATTTTCAAGAATTAAATATCTTGATGTAGTGATTCTGTCATCACGGCTCTTAAAAGTTTTACCTGGACGATGGGACATTTTCTAAGTGTTCCGCCGAATTTTGGTTAGAGGAAGTGACTACCAGAGACAAGTCAGTGGCGTCTTTTTGCGATTGAACGCGCTTCGGTGAACACACCAAATTAAATTCATGTTTTAAAAAGGTAAGGATTTTGGGTGTATTAGTGTCGGAAAGTGCTCTCAGAGTCCTTCTCTGGTCGTTAAAAGGATATTGTAGTGATCCCAGGATATTCGTTACAGGATTCCATGTGTTAAGGAGGATTCGCCATCAAACAGGCGGACCCGTTCTCCAGCCGGTCGAATCCCACAGCCAAGTGATTTCACTATTGTTCAACCGTGAGTATTACACGCCCCATGGCTAATCCTATTTCTTATTGTCCCATCACGGGGGTTAGGCCAACCAAAGTCGAAGCCTATTCTGGCGTATTGGCCACAGGCTGTATTAACCGGCTAGGGTTTTCAGACCATCGGTTCCCTAGCTCGGTCACCTCTATTCCTTCTCAAGGAAAGTACCTTAGTTTCCTTTATATCATGAGGCCCCGTATTGTCGATTCCAGGTGAGGCAACTCGAGAGATTCGTCTCGCCGCCAGGATCTAGAGGCGCCTCTGGGGCCTGGACGCGAGACCCGTTCCTCGAGTCCACTCAACGCCTCCTGGGGAGACGACTGTGCAGTGGCAGAGTCCGCCTAGCGACCTAGCGCAGGCGGGACGGTTTTTTCTTTCTACAACTTATTTTCCTACTTTCTACCGGTTCTAACCAGAACCCAGATTACACCTGTCCGGTCTTCTAAACAAGAAGCCGGGCTTAGTACCAAATTTAATTTGAGGACCCCGGGTCCGACACCTGCGCTTAACTGGAAGCCTACTGGAAGCCTGATAGAAACATCTTCGTCGGTTCCGGGATCCGGGACTCTTCCAGTCCCTGGCGCCCATTTACTTATTGTTAATACTCCATAAAAAACTGGAAGGTTGTACCTTGAGTGATATAATTTAAACGTTTAAAGATCAAGGGACAGTACTAAGGTTATCTCCAACCCCCCACAACCCTAGTTCTACCAACTAAACTGTATGCTGGCTGGCTTTATTTTTAGTTGACTGTTATTACCTTGCCTTTTGTTACTTATAAATTATCTTTCGGTCATTTAAAAATACTTGTGTACTATAATTAAAGTTATGTTATTTAGGACAGTTTGTTGTTTCCTTTGATACCAATACTATCCCACCTTGCGTCTGGGACTTTGTTCCGTCACCTTAAGAGGGACAAAATCTCATACGTAACAACACCCTGTATATCAAGTATTTTTTAATAGGTACTGTGATCTGATCTTATATGCTATGAATCAGTCTTGCTTGAAATTAGAAGAGCTTAGCCAGTTGTGAACGTTCCTTTGTGCGTATTTGCCTAGCTCTATCCTTTCTTTTGCTTGATATCTGAGTAGGTTGACCTGTGGATGGATGACCACCTATTACATACCAAGTTTACTCTCTGTCCCTTTCTGACCCTTACATTCATTTTAATTGCGACACATAATATTTAAAAGGACGCCACAATAAAGAAACAAATGACAGTCTCGCAAATTAAAAAGTAACATGCTCCCAAAGCGTTCCATTTTCGAAGTCTAAGGGCCCTCGCTCACGGCGACTTTTTATAGCGATGCTGACGCGCGTTTACGAAATGCGCGACTGCATCGCTACTAACGTGGGTTAGTCGCATTTGGAACGCGCTACAGAAGCGAGCAGTATCGCGACTGTATCGATGCAAAAGCGCGACAGCATCGCTACAAAAAGTCGCCGTGAGCGAGGGCCCTAAAATCATACAACTTATTTATATAAGTACTTCATATAACTACCACATATCATTAACAATTTACCTACTTAATTAACTACATTATGATTGGACTTATTGCAGAAGATGGACAGTTGGCTTGTTGATATAGTGCACTGCATGATATAGGTAGGATTATTCCACTAAATAAAATAGCCTAGAAACAGGGTGTGGGTGTTTCTAGAATATAAAAAAAGCCTCCAAAAACGGCATTTACGAAACCTAAAAAGTAAAAACGCAGCAATGTCAGATCACAGTTACAACATACAGTAGTCTCAAATAACGAGGCCACTGCCAAAAACTGCTAACATTAATAAAGCAATGTTTACAGAAGTTACGTGACATGTCACTGGAAGTAGTAACTTTCCACCTGAGTTGCATCTAAATTACAACACACATACTAATGCATAACAAACTTAACTGTTACGTGCAGTAGTCGTTGCATGAACATAATGCACGCTTATAATCTTTGAAGGGTTAAGCAGTCGTTTAACTATAGTAATTCCATATTTCGCCAGTTATGTTTAAGTCCCGTGAAATAGGGAAAATTTTTGCCGTTGGGGAAAAGTCTCGATAAGCCTGCCACAAGAACTTGATGATTGGATTGGAACAAAAAATAGTGACTTAGACGCAGTAGTGAGCGAATTCAAACTGTGGATGATGACGATGAATAGAGAAGATAGTAGTCCACGTTAAAATTGAACTTGGTGACAAAATGTTAATTTGTTGACAACATGTTAGTTGTTGACAAAATGATAACATGTTGATAAGATGTTAACTTGTTGACAAAATGTTAATAAGTTGACAAAATGTTAACTTGTTGACAAAATGTTAATAATTAAAATAACAACAAATTATAAAAGGGCGTCAAAAAACTCCTCCTCAACGCTGTCAACTTGACAAAATGTTAACTTGTTGACAAAATGTTAACTTGTTGAAAAATGTTAACTTGTTGACAAAATGTTAACTTGTTGACAAAATGTTAACTTGTTGACAAAATGTTAACTTGTTGACCAATATTTACACAGTTGGAAAAGTTGGTTTGACAAACGTGGGATATTTCGTTCTTGGGTGGTCTCAGCAGGTAGTCATTTGCAATACCAGATGCATCGCAGGTGCATCGCCATGACATTTAGAAAGCTGAAATGTCTTGACTAATTACAACTTCCCATTAAATCGGAACGGTATGTTGGCAAGTACGTTGTACTTCTCGAACAAACTACTTCGTAAGAGTTTTTCTACTACTTTGTACGGTATAGTAGTACGCAGCTCGCAGGTAATAGTAATATCACTTTGACCTTGAGCTGGCCCACAGATAACCTCCTCTAGATTCCACATGTTCAACTAATCCAGTCCAGTTTGAACCACTGACGTGGGTTCTGCCGTACTACATTATTACGAAGAGCCTCATAAATATTTCATGCTAGGTGTACTGATGTGCATCTAAAGTCTAAATGATAGCACACACACAAACTTACACACATACTTGACTATTACTACTGTACTTACGTAAACTGTTAACGTTAATATTCGCGTTGCATCGCATTTGGGACTCGTGTTTATTTATTTATGTAGTTCTGACTGTACCGCTCTGTTTTTGGTTTAATTAAATAGTTTGTGTGCGTATTTGTGAATCTACCTGTAGCATGCTATATAGAGGTATGTATGTTGTATATATACAGGCTGTTAGAAAAAGGTTACTCTAAGCCGAAAGGGGGTGACTTAGGTGGTTTTTAAAACAACTTTTGTTCTACGAAAATTGAAAATTCGCAAAAGAAAAAATTGCGTCTCTATACAAACTTTTTTGGTCACATAATATTTTTTCAGTATGGGAAGTAGAATATATTTTTCCCGAATTTCCAAAAGTCGTAGAGCAATAGTTGTTCAGAATGACGAGTTGTGTGACCCCCTTTCGACTTACAATACCATTTTTGCAACAACCTGTATATCAGATGAGTTCCGAGCTGTTGTTACATCGCATCGCATAGGACAAAAGCTGAGATCGTATAGTTACGTAAAATTACTTTAGTTTTATCATAAGTTTATAGGATGCCCTGAATTGTAATAACCTATGTAAGTACAATAAAATGCATTGAAAAAAAAACTGCTTGATATAAAACCTATTTCAAACAAAAACCTCATTGTCTTAGGTCTACACACTTTAAAAGGTTGTCCTCATGACAGCTTAAAGACAGGTACTCTGTCTTTCTATCGATCAATATACCTAATTTGATTTTGATGATAAACACGGGCGAAACCGAGGGCAAAATCTACTATCCTATAAACGCATCACAGTTTTTATTTAGTCTACTCCAATTCTACAAACGCACAGCTCAGAAGATGAAATAGCCAAACAATACGAAGATACGCAAAACGCTTACGCCGCGATATTTATAACGCCCACACTGGTACAGTGTTGTGCATTATTTGTAGACCATGACTAAACAAAAGGGTTCACCGAATGCTTTATAAATACGCTTCTAGTTAGCTTTGATTGACTGCTTATACGGGGTGATTAAGAATTATGGCCAACAAGATTCTGAGAGTGGGTCTAAATGCGACGAATTGTTCCATTAATCGAGTCATCATCTGCCTAGCCTTTTCCCAAACTATTTTGGGGTCGGCTTCCAGTCTACCCGGACGCAGCTGAGTACCAGTATTTTACATGAAGCGACTGCCTATCTGACCTCCACAACCCAGTAACTAGGTAATACGATACCCCTTGGTAAGACTGGATGTCAGACTTTTTGGCTTCTGACTACTCGTAACGTCTGTCAAAGATCTACAAATGACAGCCGGGACCAACGGCTTAACGTGCTTTCCGAGGCACGGAGGAAACTCGGTATGTAATTATGGTCACCCATCCACGGACCAACCTCGGCAAGCACGGCTTAACCTTAAAGATCGACCCGGGCGGCTGTTATTATTTAGCCACGAGCTCCTCCAACCATTCCATAGTTCCATTAATCGAGTATTATTTATATAACATTCCGTGCCTCGGAAAGCACGTTAAGCCGTTGGTCATTTGTAGATCTTTGACAGTCGTTAAGAGTAGTCAGACGCCGAAAGTCTGACATCCAGTCTTACCAAGGGGTAACGTATTACCCGGTTACTGGATTGTGGAGGTCACGAGGTCAGATAGGCAGTCGCTTTATGTAAAATACTAGTACTCAGCTGTATCGGGTAGACTGGGAGCCAAACCCAACATACTTTGGGAAAAGGCTAGGCAGATGATGATGATGATGTAGATAACATTGACGGAAAATGTAGTATTGAAAGTAGTAATTTTACTAACGTTGTTTTCATGTACACATTGATGGTACAACGATTTAGTGACAGTGTGACACCTGATGTGTCTACCCTGTATATCAGTGCCCTATTGTATTGATAGGTAATTGTCGCCATTAACACTCGATCTAAAAACCTTATAATAGGGGATAATCCTATTTTTTTTTCTTTGTCCGTCGGGTAGTTTCTTGAAAAGTATTGGACACGTATTTTTTCTTTTTTCACGTGGTCATAAAATTACGTAGATATATTGAGTTGAAATGGCGCATGACGTCACATGTAGGTAAGTTTTATACCTACTTGTGACGTAGTAAGCCCCCACTCTCCAACTTTAATGAGTTCTAACTAAGTGATTTTTTGATATTTTGATAAAACAAAAAATACGTGTCTAATATTTTTGTATTACCTGTCTGACGGACAAAATAGAATGTAGTTTTCTTTACCCAGTCCGATACCCTGTTCCATTAAAAAAAAAAAAGGATTGTGTGACATCTTTCAAAATGTGTTTATATTCGTAATTCTATGAGGATTCAGTTACATGGTCCGATTTACTTAAAAAGTGACTGGATAAGACTGGACTTGGAAGGCAAAGGAAAGACTGTTACGGTCTATATTGGTACAGCAGAGGCCTTGAAATGACAAGAGACTGAGTTAGTTTAATAAAAGATTTCGAAGTTATTCGAGTATGTCAAAGTCGGTACCATACAAACATCTAAATGAATGTTTCCTGCACTGTGTGTTTAGGGATAGGTACTCAAAATTCTAACTGTCAAAACACGCTGTTATCAAGAACAGTGTCAATTATGTAAAACGAAAGCATGTTTACTTCGCCATTTTGCAGCAGTACATAACAAACTGTATCCGTCTCATGTACGTGCCATGCTATCTGTTTCCGTCAATTAACACTTATCTACAAGTAACTATTGTAAATACATAGGCAAATACATAACGTCTCTGGGCGTCAATGGGCAGCATTCGATATCAGTTCACTGAGCCAACTGCTAGGGATCAGGTGGCGTACCATGACGTCTTAAAACATTATTGTTCCATTCTCATTCCAGAGTGGGAAAGAGACGGAGCTATACAGGTCGTCTAGCTCCATCTCTTTCCCACTCTGGAATAGGAATGGAACAATAATGTTTTAAGCGTCATAGTACCCCTCCTGTGTTGCTGAATTGAATTGTGGAGTTAAGTAGTTACACTGAAAGGGGGAAAATGACACGAAGATAATTGACCACAGATCGCCCGAGGATACATAATGGAACCAAATAATAGATCTGTATATGTACTATCACCAAACTGCGTATCTGACCACAGTAAGGACTATCGTTACTTGCAGCGTCCGGCCGCTATAGAAGCGCGTATTAACGCTCAGCTACCAATAGCATCGCAGCATCTATTTTTTGCCGAGTCCCTTGGAGTCGTAAATGAAAAAAAAAACTGTGGTCAAACATCTGGGATCGTTAACAGAGCCTGAGATTGTGTTTAAAACAATACATATTTAAAAAAAGGTCGTGTATTTTTCGGTCGGGTCTTTTTCTGTTTTACCACTATTGGTCCGCAAACTATTTGTGCGGACCAATAGTAATAAGGGTGTTAAACAGATGTCATCGTGTGCACGGGATTTTGTTTGAAAAGTGTCCATATTCTCACTTTCCCGATTACGTGTAAGCGGGCACGCCCTTTATGTCTGGAGGTTTTATTTATTCTTGAGTATATTTTTTAATATTTTACTTTATTATTGGTGTGTGCTAGCTGACATGTGACATTTGTTTGTTGTAATGGATTCTTTGTTTATATTAACTTAAACACTATTGTATAGAATCTGTTTCTTCTAAGCTATCAGACAGATGTGTTGCTGGTTGCTGGGGAGTTTGTTCCGCCATTTCTTCTTCCTAAAACATCAGGAAGTGGCGAAGAGCGGGCGTTTTTGGGGACTGCCTCTTGTAATTTTGACGTTCAAAAAGTGCTGATTATCAGCCTAATTTAAATAAATGACTTTTGATTTTGATAATTAAATACTGATGATATTATGGCGTTGTTTAAGAGTAGAGAAAGACCAAAGAAACAAAGGATGGACTTTGTGAACGATGACGAGGTGTCTGATGAGATGACGAGAAATAGGAAATGATGGAAGAAGAAGACATGCTTCGCCATCGCAAGAATCATGATGATGATAGTGGTTGTTATCTCTTCAGCTCTTCATCCCTGTCTACAACTAGATGAGAAAACATTAGGTATAGATATACGCAAAAAATATCCAACTTCATGAAAGAACCGCGAATTAACAGATCGAATGTTAGTTAAACTGAGTGTCAGCATCCAGTTCCAGTTTCACTGGTAATCCATGGCCAGGGGCCTACCACCAACTCTTCTATTGATGGTTCTTTTTCCTTCTCACACCGAGCTTTGATTAAAATAATACGGCTGAGGTGGTAGAGCCCCTGACCGCAAAATTTGCAATTCCATGCAGCCAAAAGTATCTCATAATAATAATACCGCATTGTAATATCCAAAACGTTAAGACCTTATATACTCACAAAGGTAATTTAAAAATATCCTTCCTCTAATAAAAAGTAACGGTGCTACGCGTAATTATTTTAATCGAGTCATTTGCTTTTGACACCGTTTTGTGCCTTCACTTTTTATGCTTTATTTTTTATCGTTTTTACGCATTTTTTTATGGGAAGGATGACCTTAATATGAAGGCGGAATATCAATCTTTTGTATTGAAACTGGTTATGTTTGATATCTTGATCGGATTGTCAACTTATTTTGAAGATTGCCTCGCTCTTCTGATGTCTTAATACATAAAGGTGAACCAATTTGGGGACTAATCGGAGAAATGAAAAATGGAATGATTTCATAGATCACTTATGAGAGGAAATCCGTGGTGTTTTTGCCATTGGTTGAACTGAACGTGGCTGTAGTTCGCTATTTTGCGATATCTACACAAAACAATGATGCTTTTCCAAGTCCGCCATCTTTGGGAGGCCACTATACTGGATTTAGACTGACATCATTTAGCTAACCATGTATTGTCATCCAAACTAAACATGTAAGCAAAATTTCAGAGGAAAGGGGCCTTCCCCTGGTTCTAAAGTTTAGACGCCCTTCGCGGTTTTTGCCATTGATATGAAATTTAGCTTTTAACTTTACCTGTAACAACTAACTTTATACTCTAAATTTAGTTCATCATCGTTTCAGCCGAAAGACGTCCACTGCTGCACATAGGCCTCCCCCAAGTGTCGCCACATTGACCGGTCCCGTGCGACTCGCTTCCAGCGGATCCCTGCAACCTCCACCAGGTCATCGGTCCACCTATTGGGAGTCCTTCTAACACAACGTCTTCCGGTTCACGGTCGCCATTCCAGAACTCTTCGGCCCCATCGGCATATGATGATGATCCTTTCTGCGAGCAATGTGCATTGCCCGCTGCTACTTAACTTTGGCAATTATTCGCGCTACGTCGGTAACCTTGGTACTCTTGCGGATGTCCTCATTTCTGATTTGATCACACAAGGAAACTCCGAGTATAGCCCTCTCCATTGCACTTTGGATGACTTTAAGCCTTCTAATCTAAAGTTAGTTATAAAACACAAAATGAACATTAGCTAAAAAAAACAATAATTTAATAAACGTTACGCAAAACTACGACGATTTAAAAATGAGGTGAGCAGTGAGCTTATCAGTACCTTGGCAATCCCACGCAAGTTATTTAAGTCGAGTAGAAATGGGTTAGTGTGGTGCAAGTAGGTGGGCTGTTGGCACTCCGAGTAGCTAAGTTATAGCATGAGGGGCTACGTTTATGAAGCGATACATAAATAATGTGTGAAACGTTTTTAGAATGTTTTGACTGAGAAGTGATTTTAAAAATAAATTGAAAAGTGATTATGATGTTAATAAAATTCTTGTTTCGACCCGATCGGACGAAACTCGATGACCGAAACACCTACTAAGCCCTATCACTGGGCCTCATCCTTTTATATCAGGATTATTCAAAATAGACTTAAAGTCCCGCAACAATGAACAGAAAATTATTAAACAACATAATTATTAAAATTCAGCATACTTATTTAAATCTTTCTATGAAAAATTACTCCCCAATACAGGTCAAGACATTTCAAAGAAGAGTTAAGTAAATCATTTTCATTAACTTCTCAGTCAACACTAAGAAACTAGAATATATCTTCCTCAAAATATTTCCACAATAACTAACTAATAAACTAACTTTACATCATGTTTTTCCATATTCCACATTTATCCATCTCCACATTCTTTTATGTGGTTATACTCTATGCGTCTATGGTACTTCCACGGCATAGACAAAGAGCTCATAATCCCAAGAACCCATTAACTCGCGGTAAAACAAAAGATGGGTTCCCATAAGCATAAAAAGGTGGCGACATATGTAACGGGACACCCATGAATGTTTGCCCCGGAAGACAAACCGCAACACCTGGCCAAACACGTTTTTGAATGAAACTGTTTCGTCTGATTCACAGGAATTCGGGCTTTTGTAATTAACGTATGTGGTAATATTGTTTTAGGTGTTATAGGTTTTAAAATAACTTAACATTACGCCTGTATAAGATTTACAGGGTCGGTGGCATATTTCGCCAGTATGTTTTAAGCGCCCATATAAGGGGTGAGCCTAATGCCATCAGCCGGGCACAAATCGACCTGGGTTCGACCAATTAATTACATAATAATATGTTAAAAAATATGTTGGAAAATTAATTGAACGAACATCAAAACATGCAGTGAAATAATATTTATTTTCATCACACTTGCACGTAAACAGTGTCATAACATACAGGTTAACTTGGCTGTAAAGCCCCATATAAAACCCTAGGGCGGTAAGTATTTTTTTTTTTAATTTTCATCACACTTGCACGTAAACAGTGTCATAACATACAGGTGAACTTGGCTGTAATGCCCCATATAAAACCCTAGGGCGGTAAGTAATTTTTTTTTAATTTACAGCACCGCGTGACAGCACACAGGTCATGCAAGTTCATCAAGCAAGGAGTTTACACGCAATTGAAAAATTGTCTTAAAATGTTATCTAAACAGGAATTCCATTCAATCTCGCTACATGTTATTTAACTACTCAACTAATGTTCTAAAATCTAAATAATCGATAGTTTTTTGTATCCAAACGTCGAAATTTTTATTTTTTTACACTCCGTCATGGCTGTATATATCTAGGTAAGTATTTTGCCTTTAAAGTTTCTGAACAAAACATTTGTATAATCTGTGGTGTGGGCAAACAGCCCGCAATCCGCAAATCAGTTCACGTATTTCGTAATAATATGTGTGCTGACTTGTGTATATTCATAATTATTAACTCGCAAGTGTGATGAAAAACATTGTATGTTTCACAGGCGGTACGGGAATTACGAACCTCGGCTCAGAAAGCCCTCAGTCTTCGACTTCGGGCTTCTACTAGAGCCTCGATCGTAATTCCTTACTTACCGCCCTTAATACACAATATACTATTTCATCACACTTGCACGTAAACAGTGTCATAACATACAGGTTAACTTGGCTGTAATGCCCCATATAAAACCCTAGGGCGGTAAGTAATTTTTTTTTTAATTTACAGCAGAGCATGACAGCACACAGGTCAAGCAAGTTCAAGCAAGGAGTTTACACGCAATTGAAAAATTGTCTTAAAATGTTATTTAAACAGGAATTTCATTCAATCTCGCTACCTGTTATTTAATTACTCAAGTAATGTTCTAAAATCTAAATAATCGATAGTTTTTTGTATCAAAACGTCGTTTTTTTTTTTATATAATCCGTCATGGTTGTATACCTAGGTAAGTATTTGCCTTTAACGTTTCTGAACAAAACATTTGTATAATCTGTGGTGTGGGCAAACAGCCCGCCATCCGCAAATCAGTTCACGTATTTCGTAATAATATGTGCTAACTTGTGTATATTCATAATTATTAACTCGCAAGTGTGATGAAAAACATTGTATGTTTCACGGGCGGTACGGGAATTACGAACCTCGACTCAGAAAGCCCTCAGTCTTCGACTTCGGGCTTCTACCAGAGCCTCGATCGTAATTCCTTACTTACCGCCCTTAATACACAATATACTATTATGTAAGTACCTACTTAGATCTTATTTTAAAACTATTTCCTAGCTCGGCGATCTATTAGAACAAATGCCGAAAAGATAGACAAGTCATGGTTCTCAGTAGTCCAAAAGATTGTAATTTTCATTTATAACACATTTGCTCGTAAAGGGTCTCTTTATTTCACCAAGTTCAGTATCGTAATGTATCTCATTACACACTAGTGCGGTAATGTAAATCAATCTGTAACAAAATACAAAAATATTAATTTATTTTATTAGTAATACTGGCTGTTTTTGTGCCTTTGCCTTAAAAAAAGCGCTGATGCGCGCGCATTGCTAATTTCATAATTTGTAAACAAAATTATTCCGCGCGCTTTTTCTTTTCGCTGTATTGTTTTTATTTGAAAATGTCGTCCGAGTTTTATTGATTTCCTCGCAAATATGTTATAAAACGTCGTATGTCATACGTGCGCTTTGACAATTACAGCCTCTGCTTTCTTGTAGCCCTCGCCTACGGCTCGTGCTGTCAATATCGCCTCGGCTGTAATTTCAACTTACCGCACTTATATCATAATGTACTATTATAGAAGTAGTGAAATGTTAAGTAAATAAATAGAAATTATATTGTTACCGAATTGGATGCAGATTTCACTAGCGATGGCAACGACGTCGTCTGCTCATTTTGACCCTAGACGACATACCCAAGACCGAAAAACAGATCAGTCTGAATAAACTTAGACCTAATTAATGCAAATTCATGCTTACATCTGGAACTAGTCTTTATTTCTAGATTACGTCTCAGCACCGTACTCATCAATTAGAGGTTTTAATGTTTTATCTTACGATTACCTGTTTAGTTTCATTTGATTTACCTGTCAACTAATTTGTGGTTTCTCGCTTGCTTCCACTTTCATAAAACTATGAACATTTGGTAGGTACTCGTATAAACAATGTTTTAATTCATCAGATGCGCCCAACTGCATCAAAAACTATGGCTACGTAATACCTATGAATAAGCCATTCAATGGGATTAAAAGAACTGACAGGCTCAGTAAAGCCATATTTGTTACGTTCGCGAATCATATTTTAATCAATGTACAACCTGACACTGACCTGCAAATTTAAAAAAAAGAAAGACGGTCGTAAATATGGCGTAATATCTAAGTAGTTTAACAAAGAGTTCGTAAAATGTAGTCTCTGTCTGTCATCCATTTGTGTGTCTCTTTCTAAAACTCGGATGTGACTGACCCTAACTTTTAAGGGCTGCCCTGGCGCCTTATATCTTTGCGTATAGGGGTAAACGTGTGCTTAATATGTAAAAGTGCCCACAATCTTAATCCTAAAGTGAGTGATATAGGCCCATTAAAACTCGCCCCGGTTTCACATCACTCGTCCGATAAAATGCAAAGTGCAGGCTAAATGGACGGCGCATACTTAGTTGCTGATGTCGTGAAATTTTTATGCCTTAGTAGAATCTACATATTAAAGAGACGTAGCAAGATTGAGGTTGAATACAAAGTTATGCGTAATTTCGAAGCCAATTTTAAGTTACGGACTTACGGAATCAGGTGTTACTTGGCGAGAATCCATGGCAGATAAATATTTTGTACTAGCTGACCCGCGCTACTTCGTCTGCGTCACATTTCCCCGTTTTCGCAACATTATTCATTGCTGCTCCGCTCCTGTTGGTCGTAGCATGATGATATAGCCTATAGCCTTTCTCGATGAGTGGGCTATCTAACACTGAAAGAATTTTTCAAATCGGATCCGTAGTTCCCGAGATTAGCACGTTCAAGCAAACAAACTCACAGCTTTAATATTAGGATAAGATTAGATTAGATTTGATTTTCTGCATCCAACTGAATTGAACTGCACTTAAACATTCCTTGGGTTTTGTTTTTGCCTAACTACAGATGAATATTCATAATTTCAAACTTTAAGAAGGTTTATGAGTTATTTTTATGTCATTCAACAACATTTTCATTGATGCTCTGCTCCTATTGGTCTTATCGTGATGGTATATAGCCTATAGCCTTTCTCGATAAATGGGTTATCCAACACTAAAATAAATTTCCAATTCGAACCAGTAGTTCCAGAGATTAGCGCAAACAAAACAAACAAAATTTCAGCTTTAGAATATTAACATAATTATTTATTATTCATAAAAAATATAAAAGATCGGAATTTAAAATCAGAGCTACCGTATAATACCTACTCCACAGACGTCAGCGACTGACGCGTAAATCTGCAAGAAGAACGCAGTTACAGTACAAAAATTGTCCCGAAATAAACCAATACTGCGACAACGTACTCGAAAAAATGTTCACTTATTACAAAATTGTTTCAGATACGATACGATAACGTTTATGCCTAAACTTCGTATGCAGTTAAGTTTCGAAACTTGTAAGCAAGTGAGTTTTTGGAAAAGTGACTTTAACATCTACACATTAAGTTCAATTTGCACAACATCATCATTATCGTCTGTCTAGCTTTTTTCCAACTATGTTGGGGCTGGTTTCCATCTAACCTAAAGTCCTTCCAGTCAAAGCTAAATACAATGCACAAAAACTTCAGATAGGTAATTGTTTTTTTTTTAATACTGCTAGTCGATCAAAAATCATCTTAATTTTCTGACAACATAAAGTTGATATTCTTTTGAATTAAGATTGGAAACCAGGATTCGAATAGAATTTACATGCGCTTGCACATGCCCTTTATATTCTCTTATCTGCTGCAAAAGGGGAATATTTATTGCCTGTGGGGGCTGAATACTGATAGGTATGCCTCAATCCAGCTTTCGTAATTTAAAACAAAGCCTAAAACTTCATTGTTTAGCAGTGAATGCATTTGGAAATGGTGGCATGTGTGTTTTGCGTTTGGAATGTTGAGCATCGCTTGGAAGCCTTTGCCCAACAGTGGGACATCTGCTGATATGATGAAGATGAACAGCAGAGCGTAGCTTTTCTTAAACGGCAATAATTAGTATTAGATTTTGAGGGGGTCGATTTTAAAATGTTTATAAAACTTCATGACAGGATATAAAAGACAAAATGTAAGCTACGATACTTTTAAATGACCTCAAAACAATTAGCACGTACTCATGACGAACAAATATGGTTCGGAAACCAAATTAAGAGCTTTTACATCTTACGACATTTCATACAAACTATCAAGTCCTAGTTTTCCGAAACGACTGAACCGATTTTGATGAAACTTAACACGCATAAGCAGGATCCATAGATATGCAGGGTCTAAAAAGTTACTTAAAAAAAATCGAAATGTCTTTAAAAAAAAGATAATTGGAAATTTCAATTATTCGACACAATTATTCGAACATGTTTTTTAAGTACCTTTTTAGACCTATGTATCCTGCTTATGAGACTATGAAGTTTCATAAAAATCGGTTCAGTCACTTCGGAAAAGAGAGCAGCGGTGGCCCAGTGTTGGTAGCCCCGACTTACGAGCAGTAAACTGTGAGTTCGAACCCAGGCAGGCGCATTACTTTGTGTAATTTATTTAATCACCGCTGCCCTCAAAAACGGTGAAACATCGTGAGGAAACGCATGTCCTAGAACTAAAAATCCGGAGACATGTGACATCTAACAACCCGCACTGGGCCCGCGTGGTGGGTTACAGCCCACTCTCTCTCATTGAGAGGAGGCCTGTGTCCCAGCAGTGGGAACATTAAAGGCTGATGATGATGATGATGATGTTAGTAAACTTAACCTACACTGCCTCATAGATATGAGAATCCCTGCTACGAGCTCAAAACCGATATAGAAAGCTTGCAGCTACGATTCACACACAAACAGTCCAGTCTGCTCAGTTCTCTGCTGCTCAGTTCTTGCTCTGCTCTGCGGTAGTCCAAAGAGGCGCATCTTTTTCGCATCGTGGTGAACTTGAAAGTTTGTATGAAATTCCGTAAGGAGTAAACGCTCGCTGATCTCTCATTGTACGGGAAGCTCATCATAAATGTATCGCCGTGTGTAAACGATTCAAGTACTGCATGACCCCTGTTGTAAAGAAAGAGGTGAACAGGGTTCTAGCACTAACTGCAAGTACACAAGCTACGTCATTATAAAAGAAATGCTTGCAATTTGACGGCACGGTTGGCGCAGTGGCTGAGTAATCGACTGCTGCGCTGCGTGTCGCGGCTTCGATCCCCGCACGGGGCAAATATTTGTATGGCCTACGGATAGTTGTTTCGAGTCTGTCTGTTTGTGAGTTTCAATGTTTGTAAACGCACCCACGATATAGGAGAAATTCCATTTTTTTATAAATTAAAATAAATAAAGTTGCGTGCAAATTCCCAACTTTCTACAAAAAACAATCGACCGTCACGTCTGCACGAATAACATAATTACTTACCGCCATGCGCGTGCAACGTCCCCCCCCCCCCCCCCCCGATGATATCGCATACGACCAATCAAGCTGTCCAAAACCAGTATATTATTATGCTGATCTTGAGAGATCAGCGTATACTGGTTTGTACGAGGAGCTCATACAGAGCGAGGTTAGAATATACTGGATATGATAGCTTGAAGTTTCGCCGTGTGATACGTCTACCGGACGCATGCGTTTTGTTAATTTTTTTTTTTCTCTATATTATCGCCTTTATTATTCACACATTACACGTTGGCTATAAACCCTGAGTGGCCTTTGTATCGCGAGCTATAAATGAGTGATAATGACAAAATTATTATTGCTTTACTACGAACTCATTTTAGTTTACCTCACGTTAGTTACATGCGAAAATCAACCTTATTGCAACGACATAAACGCACTGATAAATTGTTAGGTACCACTGATGTCCCTGGTTTACTATACCCACTCTGTGATGAGTTCTAGTAATTGGCTTCGTTCGACCGAGAAACATTATTTTCTAGTCTATAAAAGCAATGATTAGTCTATGGTTCGATGTCAATAAAACTAATTCCTTTGAAAGCTTTTATATCTTTGAAAGTCTAACTAAAAGGAAGGATAAAGATCGGTAAAATCTTGTCTTATTTTTCGATTCTTTCAAATCTTTTTAAGATCATGATTCGATTACATATCGATTGTCGAAATCTACACGAACCAAAGGCACAATAAATTATTTTGCTTTTTATTTTGCATCTTGCAACATTATGAGGTATGATAAATATAAGGAAATAAAACCTTTTTTTATCGAAAAAACTCCGATCGATTCCCGTTTCCAAGAATGAATGGAATGATATTTTATTGCAGTTTTTTTTTTTATTTTATTATTGGTAACACTTAAATTCGGTAGTGAATACAAAGTTGCACATTAGTAACTTTATTTTATTGCGAAACTTTAGTTTGTCAACATGTTAAATATTTTATTTTTAAGAAAAAATATACTCGGGTTACGATAAAATCGATATTGATGGGTTTGATGCGAAAACAAAACATGAAAGAAGTCGGTAAAAAAAAGTAAAAGAACATAACATACCTACATTGAAATGCTTCGTACTACGGAAGGCACGCTAAGCCGTTGGTCCCGGCTGTCATTTGTAGATTTATGACAGTCTTTGAAGTTAGTCAGTGGCCCGAAAGTCTGACAACCAGTCTTACCTAGGTATCGCTTTACCCAGTACTAACTGGGCTGTGCAGGTCAGTTAGGCAGTCGCTCAGCTGCATTCGGTTAGACTGGAAACCGACCTCAACGTAGTTTAGAAAATGGCTAGGCAGATGGTGATGACTTTGAAATAAGTTTTGATACAATTTTAATCATTTGCTGACGTTTACTCTGTTCTATAACATTCAGAAACTTAATTCAAAGCCTTAGATACTTCTTTCCAATAGTTTTTATTTTTTTATTTCTTTTGAAGACTCCATAAACAAAGCCATATAAAGCCATAAACTTCAAAAGTCACAAAGTCACATAATTACAAATCTATGCCGAAAAAAATATATCAGGAAACACCATAAACAAATGCCATAAATTACCAGAAATAATTCCAAGCAAAACCACGGGAAAAAAATACGAGCGTCATATAAATTCGCGATATGATCTTCGACAGTCCGACATTTAGTTTCGAATACATTTTTATTGGATCGTGAATCGTGTGAGATGTGCCTTTGATTTCACTTCGGATCACGAAGTTTAAGAAGTCACGATTACTCTTTGATTTTTTTGAATATTCATCGATTTGGATTGAGGAGCGACAGAAAGATACATAATTATGTGTCCTAGGTACTAATCTGCCTAGCCTTTTCCCAAATTTATTCAGCTGAATACCAGTATTTTACATGGAGCGACTGCCTATCTGACATCCACAACCCAGTTAGTACTGGGTAATACGATACCCTTTGGTAAGACTGGTACATACACACTTGGTTTGGACTGGCGGATACATTTGTGTAGCTGTACTGTCTACAAGTTATAATCTTGCTATACAAGTAAAATAATAACTGTATGTCAAGAACTCATGCAGAATCAATAAGGAAGTGTGTCTTTCAGGAAACTATCGTGAAGTGCGTATCACAGTACCAAAACTTTGAAGATATCCACAATCAGCCCTGCCCTCAATCGAATCCGAGCGTTTGTATTTACAAATCTATCCATAAATTTACGTCACATGTTAAGAGGGGGAGGGAGTCGACAAAATGTGACATAAAGTTTCTCTATCTGTATCATCATCAGTTTATAATGTTCCCACTGCTGGGACACAGGCCTCCTATCAATGAGAGGGAGTGGGCCTTTAATCCACAACGCGGTCCCAGTGCGGGTTGGAAGATGTCACATGTCTTCGAATTTTTAGTTCTAGGACATGCCGGTTTCCTCACGATGTTTTCCTTCACCGTTTTGAGAGCAGCGCGCGGTAAATAAATAAATAAAGTAATCTGCCTGGGTTCGAATTCGAACCCATAGTTTACCACTCGTAAGTCGGGGCTAACTACTAAGCTACCGCTGCTACGTGCCTTTTTAGGGTTCCGTACCCAAAGGGTCAAACGGAACTCTATTACTGAGTCTTTGCTGTCCGTCCGTCCGTCTGTCACCAGGCTCTATCTCATGTACCGTGATAGGTAGCCAGTTGAAATTTCTACAGATTATGTATTTCTGTTGATGCTCTAATAATAAATACTAAAAACAGAATAAAATAAATATTTAAGTGGGATCCCATAGAAGAAAGTGATTTTTATGCTCGTTTTTATAAATAATGGTACCGACTCGCACTTGACCGGTTTTTTTTTATAACTGAAGACTATTTACCACATTAAAAAACATTCTACCATACAATAACACATAATACAATAACACATAAATAATATAGCGTTGATTCTCGTCCCAACATGCAAACATTACATTCCGTCCAAAACTTTAGTCTTCAACTTCGAACGGTTAACGAAATGTTCAGAGAAACTCTCAAAGATTGCAGCAACATTAACGTCACCTGCATTTCTCAAACTTACTCAACTACCAGCTTAAAAGGTAACTGCTCAACTTGTATTTCCTTAAAGTTAAGCAGCTTACCAGGTCCAATCAGGTCTATCTAACTATCCCTAATCTCATCTGTCAGATGCTAATGCTGTGTCTGACTACTTTGGAGTGACTGTTATTGGGGAAAACTAACACTTCCATTATATTTTTTTTTGTTATATAAAATTCTCGTGTTGCGGTGTTTGTTACCAAACTCCTCCGAAACGGTTGAACCGATTTGTATGAAATTTTGTGTGCATATCGGGTTGGTCTGAGAATCGGCCAACATCTAAGTATATACAGGATTTAACGGAAAGGGTATATACATGCTTAAGGGTGTGCTACATACCAGAAAAATATCAGCTGCGCCATACATTTGGGTCGAATATAGGTATTGTATTTTTGTATGGATCAACTGATATTTTTTTCGCTATTACGATGTTTCTCCGATGGAGAAACATGTTCAATTTGATGGTCTGTAGCCCATCCTTAAGTATGTATATACCTACCCTTTCCGTTACGGCCTGTATAACATCCATCTAAAATCCATCAAAATTTCCACGAGAGCGAAGTCGCAGACAGCAGCTGTCTTTATTATATGTAAGTAGTTTTAATAGTTTGCTTTCACTTCAGAGCTAGACAATGGCACATTCTGACAGCGATAAGGCTAGTGAAAGAGTGCAGCACAAACATTTGTTGGTTTAATATCAACTAGGTACTGAAAAGCTTTCAATCGTTGATGGCCTAGTGGTGTGACCTTCGGACTGCCACGGTCTCGAGTTCGAATCAAAAAATATACACATCATCATCTCCTTAGCCTTTTCCCAAACTATCTTGGGGTCGGCTTCCAGTCTAACCGGATGCATCTGAGTACCAGCATTTTACATGAAGCGACTGCCTATCTGACCTTCACAACCCAGTAACTGGGTCATACGATACCCCTTAATACGATTGGATGTCAGACTTTTGGCTTCTGACTACTCGTAACGACTGTCAAAGATCTACAAATGACAGCCGGGACCAACGGCTTAACGTGTTTTCCGAGGAACGGAGGAAACTCGGTATGTAATTATGGTCACCCATCCACGGACCAACATCGGCAAGCACGGCTTAACCTTAAAGATCGACCCGTGCGGCTGTTATTATTTAGCCACGAGCTCCTCTTACAAAAAACATACACATTAATCCAAAAAATTCGAGATTTTTTGGATTCTTGTGTATTGTTCCTACAACCTAATGAGGAGTCAGCTTGTTCATATACACCTACAAAATTGAGGATCCGATAAACTAGAAGTACATAGAAGTCCGCCACCGTATAAAACCTCCTAGTCTCCTCACAGAGAAACAGTATAACTCATAAATATTTAGCAACCTAACCTCTGTACACCATATTGTGCGTCTAATTACAAGCGTCAAGCATCAAGCACATACTCAATGTGCCACGGGCAGAGGTCCACGTGCTCAAGTATCATGTCACAAAGGGTCAAGTGCGTGCGTTCATGTACACTGGTGTAGTTTTGCTGGATGGGGCTTGAGAATAGGTTGGTTGTTTTTGTTAGTAGCCTGTTTTATTTTTGCTGTTTTTTTTTTTCTATCGATGTTAGAAATATTTAAGAATTATTTATTAAGGTTTAAATATAACATGCCGTCTGAAAACCCCGAAGGGTTAGGCAGAGGTGTACCTAATAATACAAACATTGTGTCAAGTTAGTCAGTTATGTATTAAAGTCCCATGTAATAGGGGCGGGCCCATAGCCATCAAGCACGCACAAATCCAGACTCCATGGCTGCTACTAAGAAATTTCTGCTCATGCTCAGCAGGTTGCCGGTTGCTGCCACTGCAAAAGCAATGTGATCTTTACTAACTGTACCATTAAGTTAGGTTTTAGTAGAGTTGCTGCAGTTGCTGTCAGAGGAAAAATAGATCGATTTATGTTTTTTTTTTGACAGCTGTTTTTTTTTCCAAGTCCACAAGGGGTCTTTTTGATACAATGATAATGTAAACAAGTAGGTATTCTTATTCTGTAATTAAAACGCTTGGTTAAGGCTTAAGTTTTTAATTGTAAGTGCTGGAACGTTTGGTGTTTTGCCAGAATTAGCCTCGGTGAAATTGGCACTAGGCTCATTAGCAGGACCTGCGCTTTTATTTTACCTGCTTAGTTTCATTAGTACTGAATTACAGTAGGTACCATTTAAAATAATGTTGTTAACTGATGGTAAAATCGCATAAACTAGGAAAAACACAAAAACTTCTTCAATTTACAGCGTTCTCACCAAATTCGCATTTTTCTAACTAACTAACTAGAGCAAAGAGAAACTATAATGCGATCCTTTATCTGTCTTTTTAACTGAAACTTAGTAGGAATTTATTCTAGTCTATCTAGTTAGTAAACAATCTTCAAAGCAACAGATACTTCTATAACTTATTCAAAACTTAGTTGCAACGAAACAAGAAACTCCGAAATTTAACTAATTATGGAACCAGCTTGCAACAGCTTTTAAAGAAACAAATTGTAGAATGTCTCTTCTAGTAACATTCCTGTTTACTACCTCTTTGTTTTATTGTTACAGTACAGTGGGTACAGTATTTAAATTTTACATAATACAATATCATAAAGATATTTACTAATATTTCTTAATGTGATAAAACTGAAAAGTTTGTGTGTCCGAACGCACCAATCTCTGAAACCACTGAGTCAGTTTGTTGGTCCGTCAGTTTTCTTTCGTATATGATACCCGAATTATTTGGTCAGAAACAGCGGACGAAACCACGAGGCACAGCAGTAGTACATATTATGTGTCAATAAGTGAAATAATGTGGAAAAACGCAACCGGTTTTTGCTTTGATTTTACACATCACATCGATCCATACCATAATCTAAGATTTCTGTGTTGCATACAAGTAGTACGATGTATGAATCTTGACTCAGGGCTTTTATACAGGTAGTGCGGTCTGGTGGCGTACCATGACGTCTTAAAACATTATTGTTCCATTCTTATTCCAGAGTGAAAAAGAGACGGAGCTATACAGGTCGTCTGGCTGCATCTCTTTCCCACTCTGAAATAGGAATGGAACAATAATGTTTTAAGCGTCATAGTAACCCCCCTGAATGCAGCCGAAGCTTTTGCCCCCTTATATATGTATTTTATTCTGTTTTTAGTATTTGTTGTTATAGCATCAACAGAAATACATAATCTGTAGACATTTCAACTGGCTACCTATCAATGGTTCACGAGATACAGCCCAGAGGGACAGCGAAGTCTCCGTAATAGGGTCCCATTTGATCCTTTGGGTACGGAACCCTAAAAAGGTACTTAATAACGCGATATTATTTATGTAGGTACTAGGTAGTGCTTGCAGATAATATAATAGACAGTTCACAATCATGGCTTCCAATATCTATGCGTTAATGTGGACGTTTTATTGCTGTTTCTGCATATGTTTGCATGTGCGGCGGTCTGGTTTATGGTCAGACCACCATAGTGTTTCCTTAAGGATGTAAGAACAATAGATTTGCTGAATAAGTAATGAGCTTTTGAGCAATGTTAATTTGATTAACTAATAAACTTCATTCGTGTTTTCATGATGAATAATAATTATGTCGTTAGTCATTTGTCATGATAACCAGTGGAAGGGTTTTCCTTATCTAAAAGAAGAATATTGCGGCGAAGTCCTTTACTGAGACTCCCACAGACTTGCGAAGCATGGCACAAAAGATCCTCCCTCATACTCAGCAGTAAAAGGCTGCCAAAATGGTGATAAAGATAAAACTGTGATACTGGGTAAAGAAAACGACATTCTATTTTGTCCGTCAGACAGGTAATACAAAAATATTAGACACGTATTTTTTGTTTTATCAAAATATCAAAAAAATACTTAGTTAAAACTCATTAAAGTTGAAGAGTGGGGACTTACTACGTCACAAGTAGGTATAAAACTTACCTTCATGTGACGTCATGCGCCATTTCAACTCAATATATCTCTGTAATTTTATGAACACGTCAAAAAAGAAAAAATACGTGTCCAATACTTTTTAATAAACTACCCGACGGACAAAGAAAAAAAAATTGGATTATCCCCTATTGCGGCAGACAGCCCGGTATACAATAGGTGCAATATAAGGACCGCTAAAAGAAAAACAAGTTCTGGGTTTTGCACATCAAGCAATCCTGTCAAATTTTCCCAATCAACCTTGAACCTTTCACAATAAAGTTGAAAATCTCTATATAAAAATAAACACAGATATTTTAGCGTCATGTGCTGGCGTCTGTACGTTAGCACAGACGCCACACGCACATGACCATAGAACTGTTTATGGTGAACAGGGGGGGTACTATGACGCAGAACATTATTGTTCCATTCCTATTCCAGAGTGGGAAAGAGATGGAGCTAGACGACCTGTATAGCTCCGTCTCTTTTTCACTCTGGAATGAGAATGGAACAATAATGTTTTAAGACGTCATGGTACGCCACCAGGTGGCCTACCATGAAGTCTGACGTCACACTGAAATAAGAGTAAAACAATATTGCGTTATGAGGTCATGGCCAGCTGATAGATCATCTGACAGCAGTCTAAAACTCCATATAATTTCAAACCCGTAGCCCAAGCTCTATCATAATATTTACATAATATAAACATGGTAATTTTATTTACGAAACAATATGATTTATGTCCCAAAGATAAGCCGTTTACTGTGAAGTAATGCTAAATTCTGTAATGCACTTAATAGCATACATTTAGTATTGGAACAGGATAGGAAATTTATTGTTATTGCTTTTATCTGGTGGTCGGGGTAAGGGCGGTGACAGACTGAGAATTTGCGATGTTGGGTGCGTTTTCATTTAGCTTATAGAATTTATTCCACAAAAAATATAGGATAGGATACAAACGATAATCCAGTGTCTTATTAAGGGATTAGGTAACCGATAGGGTAGATTTGGCATATTAAATATTACGATGTCCACCAGGATATTATTTGGTTGCACAAAAGACGTCCCTGTGGTCACGGTTATGACATCTGCATCATGCATGCGACATCGCAGTGTGTTGCCATTATCCCAGAGAAAAAGTTAACAACAATCTCATGTGCTTGTACTACTTACACTGATTGCATCATCATCTGCCTAGCCTTTTCCCAAACTATCTTGGGGTCGGCTTCCTGTCTACGCGGATGCAGCTGAGTACCAGTATTTTACATGAAGCGATTGCCCATCTGACCTCCACAACCCAGTAACTGGGTAAATACGTTACGATAACCCCTTGGTAAGACTGGATGTCAGACTTTTGGCTTCTGACTACTCGTAACAACTGTCAAAGATCCACAAATGACAGCCGGGACCAACGGCTTAACGTGCTTTCCGAGGCACGGAGTAAACTCGGTATGTAATTATGGTCAACCATCCACGGACCAACCTGAGCAAGCACGGCTTAGCCTTAAGATAGACCCGTGCGGCTGTTTTTATTTAGCAACGAGCTCCTCGTGTTATAATTACACTGTTTGCATTAAAGCTGAGATACAGCAACACAGTAGAAATCATAAGTGTTAATGTTTCTGATGTTCGTGTGTTCGTTATTTGCTCAGTGTTCCTTATTTCTACTAGAGATTAATTAGAAAATCTACGTTCAGACAAGCAACCCAGCTGGCAGAATTAGAAGATATCTGCTACTCCTCGGTACTGAAAGACCAGATAAAATGGCGCCCTGCCAAACTAAATCCAACGCAGCCAAATTTCCGGCATGTATGTGCCCGCTAATCTCAAAAACCACTCAACAGGTATTGATAATGTTTTCATGGGAAATGTTATTACTAGTTGTTATCTTATACTATGAATACTGTGATGCTAGAAGGAGTCGACTGCTATTTGTAGGGAGGGAAATTATAGTATATTAGACACTAGTGATAGGTTGAGACCAGACAGTCAGACAGTTTATTTGAAGAAAATATGTTAATTCGGCACATAATATATGTAAATGATAATATTTAATTTATCGACGCATTCATCATCATCTTCATTCATCATCATCAGCCTATAATGTTCCCACTGCTGGGACACAGGGCTCCTCTATGAGAGGGAGTGGGTTGTAATCCACCACGCGGAACCAGTGCGGTTTGGTAGATGTCACATGTCTTCGAATTTTTAGTTCTAGGAACATGCCGGTTTCCTCACGATATTTACCTTCACGGTTTTGAGAGCAGCGGTGATGAAATAAATTACACAAAGTAATGCGCCTGCCTGGGTTCCCATCCACGGCTTACTGCTCGTACGTCGGGGCAGCCACCACTGGGCCACCGCTGCTCTCATCATTCTTCTGCCCCAATCCCAATTTATTTAGGGTCGGCGCAGCATATCTTCTTCTTCCATACTTCTCTATTATTTGTCATCTCGTCAGCCACCTCCTCTTGCCAGATCATCCTTCACACAGCAAATCCATCGCTTCTCTGGTATTTCATCGAAGCATCCATAAGCCTAAGCTTTTCTCAGATATGCTGGGGTCGGCTTCCAGCTTTGGCAGTTGGAGCTGAATACCAGTATTTTACGTGGAGCCATGGCCTGTCCGAGCGGCGGTGGCCCAGTGGGAGAGCGGCGGTGGCCCAGTGGGAGAGCGGCGGTGGCCCAGTGGGAGAGCGGCGGTAGCCCAGTGGTGGCAGTCCCGACTTTCGAGCAGTAAGCCGTGGGTTCGAACCCAGGCAGGCGCATTACTTTGTGTAATTTATTTCATCATCGCTGCTCTCAAAAACGGTGAAGGAAAACATCGTGAGGAAACCGGCATGTCCTAGAACCAAAAATTCGAAGACATGTGACATCTACCAACCCGCACTGGGCCCGCGTGGTGGATTACAGCCCACTCCCTCTCATTGAGAGGAGGCCTGTGTCCCAGCAGTAGGAACATTATAGGCTAATGATGATGATGATGATGGCCTGTCCGACTTAATTTAAGAGAGTTTACTTCTTACGGCATTTCATACAAACTTGCAAGTCCTTATTTTCCGAAATGACTGAACCGATTTTAATGAAACATCATACGCATAAGCGAGATACAAAGGTCTAAAAGTTTACCTGAATACATTTTGGAAATGTCTTAAAAAAAAAGAGAATTTAAAATTTCTGTTACTATGTATAATTTATAATCGGTCTAGTTTAGCTATTATAATTATATAATACTAGCTGTCCCGCGCAACTTCGTCTGCGTCAAATTTTCCCCGTTTTCGCGACATTTTTCATTGCTGCTCCGCCCCTATTGGTCGTAGCGTGATGATATATAGCCTATGTCCTTCCCAAGGTTGAAATCTATCTTCTTGCCAAATTTCATTAAGATCCGATCAGCCGTTTAGTCCTGAAAAGGTAACAAACAAACAAACATACAAACAAACAAACAGAGTGACATTCGCATTTATAATATTAGTATGGATAAATATATAATAATTATAAACAATTTTTCGAAAATGTTTTTATTAACTTTTTAGACTTATGTATCCTGCTTATGCGTACTCTTAAAGTTCGGTCACACCTTAACGGACGATAGTTACCGAATGCAGTTCCGGACACGGACACCTCTAGAACATTCTAAAGAAGTATCCGTGAGTGTCCACTGGCAGATGCCGGTCCGCAATTTGTCCGGCCCAGTTTGGCTGAAAGGTACTTTATCAAGACAAAGAATTTAAAATAATCAGTGCATATCCAAAAACCCCTTAAATATTTCTCCAGTTGCTTCCCACGTTAGCACAAGTATTTGTCAGGCCTCTCTGGACATATTTGAGCTCGTCCAAATGTTTGCCCAACTGTTGTGTCAAAGTAATGACACCTACAACAGAAGGAATGCTTGTGTGGTCGTGTGAAAAACTTTTGGATGGACTTTTTATTATACTTAAAAAGTTTACCTAAATGCAGAAGGTATGAGGTATTTCGCGATCATATATCATATTTAGCATTCACGATCTATGTATTAAATTGAAAAATAAATTTGACTCTTTAGCATACTCTTATCTGCCTGATAAGATTTTATCTAGACAATCACATTACTTATAGGGGTATCCAATATCCATACCATCCATTCATAAATTACTGGTACAGCAATCAAGTCAATGTTGTTAGGTGGGCTAATGTTTTGTCTGATGAGTACAGGTTGGAGTGTGGTGTGAGACAGGGTGGTTTAACATCCCCTCGACTCTTCAACTTGTACGTCAATGAGTTGATTGAGGGTCTCAGCAGCACTGCAGTCGGCTGTACTATTGATGGCACTCGTATTAACAATTTAAGCTATGCTGATGATATGGTGCTGCTGAGTCCTTCAATCGGCGGATTGCGGAAACTCATTATGAGATGTGAGAAGTACGCCGTGGCCCATGGGCTCAGGTACAATGCGAAGAAAAGTGAACTGCTAGTGTTCCAACCACGGCATTTAAAAGTTGACACTGTCCCATCTGTTTTACTAAATAGTGTACCACTGAACAGAGTGACGCAGGTTAAGTACCTGGGTCACTGGGTTACGGAAGACCTCGCGGATGACATGGACGTTGAGAGGGAGCGTAGGGCGTTGGCTGTCCGTGGGAACATGCTGGCTCGCAGGTTTAAAAGGTGCACGAGTGAGGTGAAGTGCACTATGTTCCGTGCATACTGTCTATCGTTCTACTCGTGCACCCTGTGGATCAGTTGTACTCAGCGGGCACTCAATGCCCTACGGGTACAATACAATAATATTTTTAGGATGTTGTTGGGTCTTCCGAGATATTGCAGTGCATCGGGCATGTTTTTGAAAGCTCGGATTGATGGCTTTCAAGCCATCATGAGAAAAAGATCGGCCTCATTGTTGCACCGTATACGGGCAAGCTCCAACACAATCTTGGGAGTAATAGCGGACAGGCTAGATGGTCCGTTTGTTAGACACTGGATTGCACTCCACGTGTCAGTCTGATTGTTGGTTGATTTTTGTACTTTTTTAGTTTTAGGTTTACTAACATAGTTCTTAAGTGCTTACTAACACAATTATGGATCTGTGTATTTTACATGTTTTTGATCTGAAATAAAGTTCTGATATATATATATATAAATCACACAAATTTCATCGTTCCGCCCCCCCGTCCTTGTCACAGCTCGTCGCATTTGTGAGACTGGCCCCCTCTCGAATGTGACGTGACAAATTTTGCAATTTCACATGTTTATACAGAAGAGAGCAGCGGTACAGCGGTGGCCCAGTGGTGGCAGCCCCGACTTACGAGCAGTAAGCCGTGGGTTCGAACCCAGGCAGGCGCATTACTTTGTGTAATTTATTTCATCACCGCTGCTCTCAAACCGGCATGTCCTAGAACTAAAAATTCGAAGACATGTGACATCTTCCAACCCGCACTGGGACCGCGTTGTGGATTAAAGGCCCACTCCCTCTCATTGATAGGAGGCCTGTGTCCCAGCAGTGGGAACATTATAAACTGATGATGATACAGATAGAGAAACTTTATGTCACATTTTGTCGACTCCCTCCCCCTCTTAACATGTGACGTAAATTTATGGATAGCCCCTTATTGTGTCCATAATAACAGAGAAAAGTTCTTCGAATAACATTAATTTCCAAAAAAAAAAACAGGCTGTCCAACCACCCCCTATCGTTTACTCCATCAACAAAAGGTCCAAACAAACCGTTACGAACATTCGTAACAACTACACAATGTTCCGCTGCACCTGTCGATGTCGTCGAAATCAATCAACTGACATGAAAGCAACTGCGAACAACCGTAAAAAGTATCCATCTTACTTTAAAAGTTATAAAGAACAAAAAAAAATAGGCCAGGTGTGAGTCTGACTCGTACGCATAGGGTTTCGTACCCCTGTACAATATTTAACACTGCTCGAAAGAGATTTAAAAGAGTTAAAGAGCGGACACTGGGAATATGTCATAAATATGTAATATTACATATATTTTTTATATCCATCATATTCTATTTTGGCGTATAACACTAGACAGACCGACTTTCTTCATCTTGTCTTTGACACTACTTAATAATTTTTATTAATGAGATCGAGCAATAAAACCCCTTTCTTATTTTTTTCCCTTATTTTATCATTCATTGTTATAGCGGCCATTATAATATACAAACCCTGTAATTTCAAGTGTGTACCTATTACGGATCAAAGTTTGCCACCCTGCAGCAGACGGACAGAAAGCAAAAAGCAGGACCTCAGTAATAGGGTCCCGCAGGCACTCTATGGGTACGTAACCCTAAAAAGAAACAATGCAAACACAAATAAATAAAATAGGAACGTTTTTAAGAAAAAACTCCTTACGACCGCCATGCGCACGCGCCGAACACCAGCTTGCTTATTGGCTTTTTGTTCCATATTCAAAATGAATCGAACATCAGTCGCTTGGTATTCAGTCGAATTGTAATTATCCTCGGGAAAGGACGTGCCCTCACACCTGCTGCATTGTTTAAATGAATTGTTTCTTTTTCAATATGAGACTATAATTTTGCAGGCAGTTAAGTAATAAGCAGCTTTTAGAGTTGAAACGACGTTGTAACTTCGAAATGTTAAATGTTTTTGGAAATGTAACAGATTATCTTAATGTCCTTTGAGCAACTGTTTTTGGAAATGACCTGTTTTATTATTGTTTCTTTTGAGTATAGGATTTCTCTCAATGTTTTTTTTCACCTGTGCCAGTAATACCCAAGATAAACTTAGAAAGTGCTTTTATATTTATTGTGCGAACCACCATTCTGTGGAATTCACTGCCGGCTTCTGTTTTTCCCAATCTGTATTATCTATAGGGTTCTAGTGAATCAGCTTCTTCTAGGTAAGCGTGCTCCAGCCTAGGCCGCGTCATCGCTTCACATAACGAAAGTTGCGGCCAAACGCAAGCCTCTTTAGGTTTTTAAATATTATTGATTGAACTCCAGCATGCTTGCTGATTAATGCTCGTGTCTTCTCTTTATTAAAAACAAAACCTTTTCTATGCTTAATAGTCTGGTTTTACATTAAATTGATATACAAGGTGTTGTTTTGCATCCTCGTCAAAATTCAGGAGGTTGTCACCAAAGACGTAAATATTCAATTAAATAACGGTACTTAGTTAATCATTAATAAACGCTGTTTTTTTTTGTTGTTTAGTTTGTCAATATTTCAGAATAATACCCATAACGTGCTTTAGGGAATAAGAAATTATCGAATAAACGTTTGCGATTGTTTGTGTGATTGTGTGGAAGCGCGGTTCTAGGGCTAGAATCAGACAGTCCGCGTTTAAAACACGGGTGATTACACTTACATTGACACTTACCGATTTGGGTATAAGAAAAAAAAAACTTAGGTACCCATTTTATTATTGATACGGGACGACAATCATTTGCATAGTTACTTCCTTGAATTTGACGAGGATGCAAAACAACACTTTGTATAAGCAGTATTCCAAGAACGAATGCATAATATTTTCAAATAAATAAATAATTACCTTCAACACAAAAACTACCGTTAACCACCAAGTCAATTCATAATGAATTGCGAATAACGGCACACAAACTTTTTCGTATCAACACAATCAAATACATTACGTACGTTAAAACAAAAAACCACGTTACCACTTCCCGTTTAAGTTCATTGAATCGATGACTGAAAAACTATAATTTATCATGAGCCGATTATGAGAACAATCGCGCAAGTCAGACAAAGATTTATGCTCTTACGCAATGTCGCCAAACTTGTACTGCAGGGCTACCGGGTGCGATAATAACCATAATAGCCAATTATATCGTAAAATCGCGATTTTGAACGATAAAGCACGTAATTGCTTGTTATTATGTGATTGTGATCAGCTCTGGTATAGTGGAGTGGCGTAAGATAGACAAGTTATTGTATCTGTTTGGCAATGGATAGATCCCACGGACCCACCCGCACTGGTGGATATAGATAAGAGCCTGTTCCTTGTCATAGAAAGAAGGCCTTTGTCCCAGCAGTGGGAACATTATGGGCTGATTATGCTTATATGCTAATGCATAGATTTCGGTTAGATGTAGGCCAATGTAAGAAGCCCTACAAGTGGGTCAGGAGGTCTTGAGAAGGTTGTGAGGATCAACTGGGTCTAAATAACTCGGAACCAACGAAATGGATATTTAACAAGGATGCCTGTGCTTAGCTGTGGACCTCCTAAAGCTACTAATATTATGACAGGACCTGTCAAATGCGACAAATCATTATCTTCCACCTGGTAGAAGATAATGATTTGTCGCCGACAAAACTAAAAATTCAATCATGCCTAAAAATATTGGCATCAAGCACGTTTAGCCTGAAGACTGACAAGCATAGCAGTGCAAAAGTACAATATTTTTTATTAGTTTAAAAAACTGACATCTTCTTTTCAAATAAACTGGTAGCCTAGATATACAAAAGACAAGACAAAAATCACAGACCAACTTCAAAACCCCTTTACAATTTAAATGTTTCTCGCAAATATTGCAAAATCAACCAGCAGCCCTATAAAACAACATCTTTCACAAGAAACTCCGTAGTGCCGCAGCCCGTCTCGAGTTTCGGACGGACAGACAGACAGACGCGTCACACCTGTACCTCACTTCCTGCCGCATAAATTTTTTACCCGACTGCCCACCGTTTCCTGGCACAAGCTTGCTTAATTCACCGAGCAATGTTTTTGCTGAGAGTTGATTTAAGTGACGAAGTCGTCAATTGTTTTATTTGAGGGTTTATAGAGGTGAGGGCATCAACCGGTACTTCGCCTGCTTGTTATGGCTCACTCGTTTACAGAGAGAACGTCTGTCTCCCAGTAGGAAAGTTATAGAAGGATTACGAGCATTTTAAAGCTGGTCAAATTGTTACTTTTTGCACACATTTATAGCAAACATAACATCGCTCCTGTAATCTCCGAAGGGTAAGACAGAGTTGTTCCCTCTCATAGAGAGGAGGCCTGCGTCCCAGCATTGAAACATTATAGGCTGATGATGATGGTGATGATGAACAGAGTTGATGTAACTAATAGTTCACCTACATTTCGCCAGTTATGTTTAAGTTCGATGTAATAGGGGGCGAGCCTATTGCCATCAACCGGGCACAAATCCAGACTATATGGCTGCTATTGAGTAATTCCTGATGGAAAAACCCAATATGAATTTGTGCAACCCGGGAACCGAACGTCATGCTTAGCAGTCGCGCTTGTGACCACTAGACCAATGCGGCAGTCATATGGCATTATAGCAATCATCATCATCCGCCTATAATGTTCCCACTGCTGCGACACAGGGCTCCTCTCTATGCGAGGGAGTGGGCTGTAATCCACCACGCGGGCTCAGTGCGACTTGGTAGATGTCACATGTCTTCGAATTTCCTAAAACTAAAAATCGTGAGGAAACCGGCGTTTCCTCTCGATGTTTTCCCTGATCCCCGATTTTTAGGGCAGCGGTGATGAAATAAATTACACAAAGTAATGTGCCTGCCTGGGTTCGAAACCACGGCTTTCGTATTTATATATATTTATATACGTATTATAGCAAACCTTCTATATAATCTGTAAATTGTTTTGCATTATGTAAGAAATTAAAGCTACGTAGTTATTTTTGGCATTATCGTGATCAGGCCCTATCGCATGTAGAACATAGTCCGATATTTTAAGATTTATTTGATAGTCAAAATTGTAAAAAAAAATATATTAAGAATCCTCATCAGTGATGATTACAATCAGTACATTACAGGCAATCAATATAACAAACATTAAAAAATTGGTTGCCTGTAAAGTCGGTATACGGGCGAAAGTTTTACGTGACAACGACTTTGATTGGTAAAATAATTTTAATGTGAATATTCATTCGTATAGTAGGAAGAAGGATGAAATAATAGTAACAATTTAAAACATTTATTTGCGCGTGCCTTTCACTTTTTATGTCTGTCTCTCTCGCTTTTAGGCGGGCTAACCATGCCCGAGTGGAAGGGACGCGTGCCTCTCACTCGCTCTCATTGTGAGCGCATAACGTGAGCGGAGCGTAACGCAGTTTCTTGAAGTGTCACCCGGCAAACCAATTTATAAGACGTTGTCACGTCAAAATAAAATTCAAACCTCTTTCTTAACTCATTATGTAACATGAATCGGTACAAAAACATAATGATACATCGAAACTCACTAAAGAGTTCGTAATGATGCTATTATACAGTACCTACCGGCCCTTTCTGATTTGCACATTAGAAGCCAATCACGGACAGACTTTGTAAAAAGTCACATCCATCAATGTCGCGTACAGTTAACCGAATTCAATTCGACTGCATTGGACTTTTATATATAGTAAATATGAAAACTTTTATTTGTGTGGTGTATACAAGGTGTTGTTTTGCAACCTCGTCAAATTTCAGGAGGTGGTCACGAAAGACATAAATAATCAATTAAAATTACGGTACCTAGTTATTTATTATTAAACGCTGATTTTTTTGGTTGTTTAAGTTTGTCAGTATTTCAGAATAACCCCCTTAACGTGGTTTAGGGACTAAGAAATTATCGAATAAACGTTTGAGATTGTTTGTACGTGTGTAAGCGAGGTTATAAGGCAAGAACCAGACGGGCCGCGTTTAAAACAAAGGTGGTTCACACTTACCGATTTCCGTGAAAAATAAAAAAAATAAAAAAATTACCTACCCATTTTATTATTGGTTTGGGACGAGAATCATTAGCATAGTTACCTCTTTGAATTTGACGAGGTTGCAAAACAACACCTTGTATTTGCAAACACGCATTTTAAAAAGGTTTTTTAGTTAGAATTGAAAATTCGGTAAAGTACGACGAGGGTTTTTTTTTTGTTCTAATAAAGATAATTATGTTTAGATATTACGATAGACGTTGCGTTGGAAGGCCTCCCACTAGGTGGACCGATGACTTGGTGAAGGTTGCAGGGATCCGCTTGATGCGAGTCGCACGGGGCCGGTCAATGTGGCGACACATGGAGGAGGCCTATTTCCAGCAGTGTCTTTCGGCTTAAATGATGATGTATAGATACCTATAGAAAGTCGTGTGTTTAGGGATTCGCATTTTGGAATGGGCATGAATTCTAAATCCTGGCATGAACTACCTAATGACTTTATTTAAAATATCATAAGTCGATAGGTACTTTCCATAGTCTTGCAGTGAAGAATCCTGAGGTTAATGCACTGAAATTATCAACACGCAACAAGAAAGCGCCATCCACCGTGACCATTTTTCACTCCTTCGTACGAGTGAAAATCATATTTCAAACGGTTCGAAAAATTCTTGATATTTCCTTACTTGCAATTTTATCAACAAACGACTTGGCACAGATCTGCAAATTCCAAAATCGGAAGAATATTTGGATTTCGAGGGTCACCTTGCAAGTGATTACAGGATTGCAATCGTAGATCTTTGACAATCGTTATAGATAACCTGAAAGTCTTACCAGGGGGTATCGTATAACCCAAATGGAGGTCATATAGGTAGTCGCTCCATCTAAAATTGAACCCTGAAAGAACCTTATTTCGTGCTTATCGCACCTCATTTTACACGTGCAGCCTGTAGATTACACTCAAAAATCGTACAGCGCCCTTCGCGTTCAATACAATAATGCGTTCCGAGTATTGATGGGGCTGTTACGCTTCTGTAGCGCATCAGGGATTTTTGTTGATGCTCGTGTTGATTGTTTCTGCACCACGGTGCGAAAAAGATGCGCTTCGTTGGACTACCGCAGAGCAGAGCAAGAACTGAGCAGCAGAGAACTGAGCAGAAGGGACTGTTTGTGTGTGAATCGTTGTTGCAAGCTTTCTACATCGGCTTTGAGCTCGTAGCAGGGATTCTCATATCTATGAGGCAGTGTAGGTTTAGTTTACTAACATCATCATCATCATTAGCCTTTAATGTTCTCACTGCTGGGACACAGGCTTCCTCTCTATGAGAGGGAGTGGGCTGTAATCCACCACGCGGGCCCAGTGCGGGTGGTAGATGTCACATGTCTTCGAATTTTTAGTTCTAGGACATGCCGGTTTATTAACATAGTTGTTAAAAAATATTGTTACTAACTTAATTTTAGTCCTGTTACTTGTTGATTAAATATTAATAAAATACTAGTCAGCTTCATCCGGATAGACTGGAAGCCGACCCTAATATAGTTAGGATAAGGCTAGTCACATGATGATGTATAGAATGATACTTATGTCGTGACGGTGGGACTAAATTTCCGCAGCGCACACCACAACAGCCAATAACCAATCTTCTAACCCAATCAATGCATCACACGATCTGATACATTATCTAGTACCGTAAACAAAGTAAACACAAACGAACCTTCAAGTAAGTACCGTTAACTTTAAGTTACCGGTACCGAATAGAAAGGTAACTTAGCACTTGCAAGCGAAATGTACGCTCTTTGTCACACCGACGTTTTAACTTGTATGTTGAATACTTAATTAATAACGTGGTGGTTCTCACGATACGTTCGTGGGTTATGTGATGGGAAGTAGCGGAGTTTCTAGATTTTATTACTTAGTAGCCGCTGCCAGCTAGTTCGTTCGCGTGGAAATTTTGATGGGTTTTAGGGGTATGAAAAAAATATGCACACAAAATTTCATACATATCGGTTCAGCCGTTACGAAGAAGTTACACCGCGACACGAGAATTTTATACAGTATGTTAGTTTAAACGAGGGACATATTCAAACCCATAATAGTACATGCTAACATGATACTTATAAAAATATAAATAAAAAAAACACTGATAAATAACAGACAGAACCATACCAAAATTTTCGCAAATGTCACGCAACATGTATACACCCTTGCGCTAGCGACTTAATACTATCGCAGAACATGTGAGCGGGCCAATGACTCTTAGGTATAATCCATTTTCCCTTCATACTTTAAACTTACCTGGCTTAGGACAGTCCAAAATATCTAGGCACTAAACAAAACATTAAAAATTCTTCTATATACGTTATAGGTTTTATACATATTTGGGACGAGAATCGAATACTGAATACCCTCCCTCAGTATGTCCCTCGTTTAACCTAACATACTGTATATATTAGATTGAACATTTTTTTTTTTTCAAATTATTTTATTTTTTGTCTAGAGGGATTTCTAAGGATCTCACAAGAAACTGTATTCGTGAATAGATCCTGTCTTAGCAATCAATTTTGTGCAAAACTTAATATATCTTTTTACAAAACATAGAGTTCTACTTGGTCTATTGACAACGATGGATTCATTCAGATTCATATTCAGATTATATTTTTGCCAAAAATGTAGGTACAGGTTCAAGATGATACAAAAGCTGAAGGTTTCCGCTACATTCTACTTTACGGCATGCAAATTCATAAAAACTACTTCATCTTTTTTTCTCCTTTGATGGTCTTATACTATATTTTTGCGCAAAATTGGCTCTTCCCGACACTTTTTCGGACGTAGACTTGCGGACACTAGTTTGATATACAGTACGTCTCTTTTTTTACTATGAAGGTGGATTTTAAGTGCCAGAACTAGCAAGTTTACTGGTAAAGAGGTTGACCCTATATTTAACCCTTGCCTTTAAATTGAAAACCTCGCTCCTCCTCGATCACGTCTATTTAGGATATGTCCTATGTGTCACTGACTTACTGCATTGCATCTATCACTCGAAGACAAAGTTGTGAAGCCTTCCGGAACGCAGCAACGTTTTTTTTAAAGGGAAGCAGCGCAAGAAGGAATGGTGGATGATTATGTACTAGACATAAAAGGAGATTAAATTGAAAGTTTCAGAATGTATACAACTTACCTTACTACTTCAAAAACTGAAATAAAAGCCTTACTATCAATAACACTAAAAACGGGACTTTTACCATGTTGACTTATTGTTTTCAGTTCCCAATATCGGTACTGGGATATTTCCCGGTTACATGGGAAATATCCCGTTTCTAGTGTTAGTCACCAAGTCATTTTAAAAACTTATAAAATATTACTGTTATAAGTTTCATACTTTAGTTCTCATTTTATTTACAGAACCATCCAATGAATTCACATACTTTCGACAACTAGTTAACTCGGAACCATGTGAATAGTAAGAAACGTCAGCATATAAATTAATGAGTTAATTATTTTAATTAAACTTAAGTGAGTTTTCGTGTCGCGCTACTCAATGGAGTTATGTTTGTTTGTCACGTTTATTTCCTTATTTAGAACTGTTTTCAATAATCTTGTGTAAATTATGTATGTTATGTGACATTTGTCTTGTATTGACAAGTAATCAGTCAAATGGGGAAGGTGACTGACATTCTTTTAGTTAGTTTCCTTGTGACTCATTTTTCTGAAGCGTATGAATTGCTAATTATTTTAACTGTATGTATTACTAGCTTATGTTTACGGCTTTCCCCGTGTTTAGTTCGGTAAAAGTCCCATGGTATCGTACTATTAGGATAAAATGTTTCTATCTAAGCTATTCCAGACCTCGTCAAATTCAAGGAGGTAACTATGCTAGTGATTTTCGACCAGAATAATAATAAAATGGGTAGGTACTTTTTCTGCCTCGTTGGTGTAGGATAGGTCAGGTTCAGAGTTCAAGTCCCGGGTCGAGCAAAGTGTTTTTGGGTTTTCCATCGCCAATTTGCGTGAGATTATGTTTAGTTTTTTTTTTTAAGTTAATTACATATATAATTTTACTTATTGACGTATTTTTGATCTATTGTCCGGTTACTGGTAGAGGTCAGATAGGCTGTCAGTGTAAAATACTGTATTCAGCCCCCTCCAATGCGACAGTGTAAGTTAAAGCAGATATTTATAGATAATTAACTCCTCACGAAGGACTTAACTCCTTTCAGATTACTGTCCAGCTGCGTTAACAGGTCACTCAGTTTCATCCATATTCATAGGCATGCCTGTAAAACAGAGCAATTAAATCTAAATCAAAATCTACCGTATTCATAGCCAATACCTTGTTCAGCGAGAACGGATGACACTGATCATAAACGAGCTATGCTTCGTTTCCCATCTCGCGTCATGAGTTTATGAGTGCACAAAACATTTCCTGTGCACCTTTTGTTCAGCGTTGACATTAAAACTAAATTATTATGACTGTGCCATAATGGGATATACACCAGACCGGGTATAGAACAAAGTGTAGGACTAACGACCTGTTGATATTTGCTGAAGAGAAAGAGAAATACGAAAAGGGTCACTTAATGATTATTTTTTAACTAAACTCAGAGGCTTTAATGAGGGCATTTAGTTTCCTTAGCTTAAATGCATTTGGAGCAGCGGTGGCCCAGTGATGGCAGCCTCGACTTACGAGCAGTAAGTCGTAGGTTCAAACCCAGGCAGGCGCATTACTTTGTGTAATTTATGTCATCACGGCTGCTCTCAAAACGGTGAAGAAAAACATCGTGAGGAAACCGTCATGTCTTAGAACTAAAAATTTGAAGACATGTGACATCTACCAAGCCGCCCTGGGCCCGCCTGGTGGATTAAAGCCCGCTCCTTCTCATTGAGAGGAAGCTTGTGTCCCAGCAGTGGGAACATTATAGGCTGATGATGAAGATGAAATGCATTTACGGTATTTGTCAAAGTGAGTTTTTATGTTTTTCACTAGCTAGGTTTATTCAAAGTAGGTAGGTGATATTTCGGTTGTTAAATTTAGTAATGACTTGGAAGTTCATCATCAATGAATCTCTGACGAACTTTTCAATGATAAAGGTTCGTATAAAATTATTCTCTAAGGACATGTCATCGACTTTTGAACATTAATTGTCCTGCTTGCTTCTAGTCTGATGAGATTCTGGTACGGGTAACATCCATTTTTTTCGTTCACTTGAGAAATGAGTTCTTATCTCGTTTCGTACTTGGTTTTGATAATTTGGCTTCAAAATGTTTGATTTGAGATACTAAAGTAAGAAGAGAGACAGAAAGAAAAACGGGCCAAGTGCGAGTCTTACTCGCACACAGGGTTCCATAGCCCCAAACAATACAATAACAATGTTTTGAACGCTCATTCATTAGTAAACCTTCACTCAACCGCAAAACTAAATTTGTTTTTCATAGTAAGTTAATGAAAAACAAAGTTACTGCTGCAGTTTGGTGAAAAAGTCCCATATCTCAAAAACTACATATCAAATCTTATTCAAACTATTTTTCGTTGAAAGTTTTTTTTACGTTCTACATCCCCATATTTTTTTCAGAATTTTTCTCCTCTTGCTTTAGAAATTAGAGAGGGGGGGGACACACGTTTTACTACTTTGGAAGTGTCTATCTTTCAAAAGATTGACTTTGAATAAAAATGGTTTTAGGAACCTCAATGTCTTTTTTAAAGACCTATCTATAGACACCCCACACGTATAGGCTTGATAGTTTTTTTTTTTTAGTTTCAGTTCCATGTGTGGGGGGATATCCTTATCTGTATTTTTTTTTTGTACAAAAATCATAAAGCGGTTCAGAGAATACATCTACCTACCAAGTTTCAGCTGTGCAGTCCTAATAGTTTCAGAATAAAGTGGCTGTGACATACGGACGGACAGACAGACAGTCAGACAGACATGACGAATCTATAAGGGTTCCGTTTTTTGCCATTCGGCTACGGAACCCTAAAAACGTTTATTCGTACATGCCACAAGTCCAGACAAAAAAGTAATGTCTCTACAGAACACAACAATTCCGAACTATTATGGTTTAGCATTTATAGTTTCGTAACTTACTAAATTATTCTAGATATTAGTACAGGTACCAAACTCCTTAACAAAACCTCCATTTTGTCTAAGTTTACCTGGTAACCGAGTTGGAAACATTTATCGATTCTTCGCTAGTTTTACTTAGAAATCGTCCGTACCTGGAACAAAGGAATGAATACATTAATATTTGGAGATATTCAATGTTAATTATAGCGTTACGTTCCGAGAAGATTCATATCGCCTAGGAATAATATTATAGAAGGAAGTAGTTAATAAAAATAGTTCTCCGGACCGAATTTTGGTCATGGCAACCTTAGTGGTGTCCAGCCATTGGATACAATATTGCACAAGTGTGTGAGAACCCATTACATTCCGAGTTTCCTCCGTGCCTCGGAAAGCACGTTAAGCCGTTGGTCCAGGCTGTCATTAATAGAACTTTGACAGTTGGTACAGGTCGTTTCATTAGTGGCTTGAAAGTCTGACGCTCCATGAAAATCGATCGCTCCATCCATCATCGACTAGGCAGATGATGAATAGTGTGAGCAAAGCTAACACAGGTGAACTTTCTCTTCTCTCACTCTCTCAATCCGACGGGACGAAAATCCGACACAACTGGAGAAACAGATAAGATGCACGACCAACAGCTTAAGCCATTCTTAACCAATATGAGGTCCAATCACTAAATCAGCTGTGAAATCTCATGCTAGCCCTTGTCAACAAAAACAAAATCCAATCGCCCAACTTGACAACAGATTGAGTCACAGAATAAAATAAATGGAATAAATACCCTTTCAGCAACCGTCAGACACAAATAAATAGCAAAAAACCCAATATTGCACGTCCAAAATTCAGTTATTTTGTTTTTAAATTCGACCTCACGCAGAGAACAAAAAACTCTGTTTAAAAAGCTTTTGTTTCGAGTTAAACATAAATAGTTTATCGGGTTTGTATGACCGGTAAATCATTATGTTTGACAGGCACGGACGCAGGACGGGGCTACGGGTCAAACGGTGCATGCATGCGACCTCCGCGGTGCAATCTGATAACTTTATAAATAAAGAGCTATGGATGGCTCAATTTATTGAATTTGTTTTTTGGTGTTTGAAAGTATATTGATGATGTTTCGATACCGTTATAATTTTATTAATATTAAGTTAATTGCGGATTTGCGATGTGTAAGATTTTAAAAGTGTTAAAAAGGGTTAAGGAGGATCTTGAATCGCGAGCCAAATGTGAGTGTAATCAAGTGATTACACACAAATGTACCGAATCTATTTCTGTTAACGTTTGATTTGTAATTAAGATTGTACCTTTTTATCTTAAAATTCGGTTGAAATCAGTAAAATCACTAATCAAGTAAACGACTGATTACAACCAATAACATCGTCCTAATCCGTCCCTGCATGGGGTCATCACCCGATAACCACATGACATGCACCCGACGACACTGCATGCATTATCAACCGTTGATAAAACTGAATTAATTATAATTTTGATCGCATCGTATTTATATTTTTATGTAAGTTTATTTTTATATGAATCGGTTTCTTTGTGGACTGTATCAGTTGGTTTAATATTGGTCCAATAGTTTAGTTGAACTTTACACTGGCAAAACTTATGAGAAAGGATTGGTTTCGACAGTAGCCTCTTTAATAAAACAGTTACTATCTTAGTATCATAATGAACTGTAAAGAACCCTGATCTGCATTTTTCCTTGTCAATTACTGTCGTGGCAGGAAACACCGCTTACTGGCTGTTCCTCCTTGCCATACTATTGCACGCTCCAAGTCACCTACTCCTCGGACATTAGCCGCTATTAACGCTCTCCTGAACTCAAACACAGATTTTGATATGTCAGACTGTTTAAATGTTTGTGAGAAGAATGCATGACTGTGTTAAATAAATTATATGTTTCAATAGTGTAATGTACTTCGGGCGTTCTATTTAAATAAATAAATTAGAAACTTGGTTGTTAGGTTAGCAAGCTGCACATCAATAGGATCATCTTCCTGCCCTTGTACCATGTTATTTGCGGTCGGACACGTTTATTCTTCAATTCTCCCCTATCATTAGTCACGCTATCATTTAAGCCCTTTTCTTTATATCATTCCTCATCTTCTTCTGATCTTTCCTTTCTCCCTCTCTAAAAACTATCAAAGGAAATCATTAAATGACCTCTCCTGCTCTCGGCGGAACGAAAGGGAGTGTCAGACTTGTACTGACTAAAACCCATCCATGTTCCTTCTTAGTTTTTTGTGTTCCAGGGACACGGTATCTCTTTCGAACAGTCCCGCAGCCCTGGCAGGCATCGGCCCTCTCGGACCCCTTCCGATTTGCCGACATCTCCTTGACTCGCCGTCGACACGGCCTGACGTTATAAGAAGGATGGACGGTGAGCTAGCCCTTTACTCACCGTCCACAGGCCCGCGCCTACGGTAGCCGGGGGCCACTGGGTCCAAAAACACCTCCACCACAAATAAATAGAATGTCACCTTTCGAAACGCGCTTTTATTAATATTATATCATATTAACAAAAGTGAAACTTGTTTTTTTATTTAAAATTAAAAACAATCATAATATAAGATCAGGAAACACATCGAAGCACCTTCACTTCCCAAGGCACATACTAATATCCTTACAAAACAACAATAACAATTAATACTCAAGGAAACAAAAATTCCATTGGGAAACTCATTAGCTGTCGGAATAATTGAGATTTTTATCTCGCAGCGATCATTATGACTCCTACTGTTTTGGTATACGGTATACTGATGCTTATCGAATTAACTGTATCTATCCGACCTTTTTGTATGAAAGTAGCTTATCTGTAAGTATCTGTAGTAGCAAATAGTTACGTGAAAAGATAGTATGAAAGGTTTACAAAAAGTTCGAGACATAATGGGGGTAAAAGTACCCCTCTTACGAAAGGCACTTGTTCTTCCCGGCAATGCGTTTTTTTTTGTTAGACCGTACCTGGGAACCTTGTAGTTGTAGTTTTTTTTTGGAAATACAATACAATAACGTTTAACTTTAAATACCCTTTACGACCCCCTGACTATTCAATGCACAATGTTTTGAGTGCGGTACGTGATTTTTCACCCCCAAAAAAAAACCATTCTCAGCATTATTTTTTGCGTGGAGTCACTTAGTTTGAGTTTTTGCTTGGTTAAAAGCTCCGCGAATTGTCCGTTTAAACCTTGTATTTATACCTTATATTTAATTTAACAGGATGGGTCAGAAGTCGCACTAAAATCATCCATAATCCATGCTTCTTTTCACATCCGTGTTCAATATATCTACGGAGACATTATCGAAAATAACTCATCCCATTAAAATTAACATAAGCACAAGGACTATCCGGCAGGAGACACCAGTGTATATAGCTAGTCAAAAAACACCTCTTTTTTTAAGCCACTTAATACCAGATATCCCGCTGTGAAACATCCTTCTGACCTCGGGTCGAATTGACCCCGAGTCTCCACGTCCCATCCTTTCTGCTGTGTCAACTTTTGTTTATTTTACACTTCAAAAATATTCTCTTTTTGAAAAAAAAAAGAATTTATTTCTTTTTTCCTGTAACTGGTTTGCCATTTTAGGCGCGTGCACTTTAAGTGAAGGGATTCCAAGGATGAGCATTGGTATGCAAATATGAGCAAAAAGTTTATAGAATTTATGGTGACATTAATAGTTATGTTTATTGCAGAGTTACCCTAGGTCAGAGGCTCAAAAACTTTTAATAATTTAATCGATCAATTCTAATTTAGTTCCCAAAAAGACAAAGGGACCTTACATTAGCCATAAGATAAAGATAATATGAATGGGACTGCTACCGAAAAGCCCTAGCCGTTGAAAAGCACTGCAAGAAGACGAAACATTACGAAAGCAATAGATACGCTTTGAAAGGTATCGTCAACAAATTCCAATAGCATTAATTTGCAGAAATCATCATCTCAAGTTTTTAAGCCGACGTGCTCACTAACATCACTATCAACATAAACACACCACATAGTAAAACAACCACAGGTCATCATCATCATCAGCCTATAATGTTCCCACTGCTGGGACACAGGCTTCCTCTCAATGACAGGAGGCGGGCATTAATCTAACTCGCGGCCCCAGGGGTTGGTAGATCTCACATGTCTTCGAATTTGTAGTTCTAAGACATGCGGGTTTCCCACCACAGGTAAATATCCTATTTCTAGTGATATTGATAGAATGATCGTCTCTATCATTACTTCAGCAAAAAAACTACTGCTGGACATATTAAGCCTCCCCCAACAATCAATCAATCAACAATCAATCCTTCGACCTAATGTTTGGTATTCCTCTCTTCACCTCAACACACGAACTCAAAACATCACGAAAATCAGTTTATCAGTTCCTGATATTTGCACAACACAAATAGATACACACTTCCTATTATTCCAGGCGTACGATCGGGCCCTATTCCAACTAGATTACTGGCATTTATCTAGACTCGGTAACCGACGCAATAAATATCTGAAATTGTCTACACCGCACGCCTTTATAATCTATGGAATTTTGAAGATAGGGCTGCTGGCTTGGAACTAAGTAGACATATTTATCTTTCTATTTACTTGAAGGCAAATGTTACGATAAAAGTTATTTAACATGTTAGGAATAAAGTTCAAATTAAACTTGAATGTCAAAAGATGCGTTGTGGATCAAATAGGCAGTCGTTCCATATAAAATGCTGGTATTCAACTGCATCCGGTTAGATACAAAGTCGACTCGAACAAATTTGGGAAAAGGCCACTGAATACGAATGGATTTGGATGAAATTTGGCACACGGGTAGTTTATAACCTGGATTAACACATAGGATAATTTTTATCCCGATAGTATTTTCCCGTGGGACAATTATCGAACTCCACGCGGGCGACGCCGCGGGCATAAGCTAGTAATATGATCTTCATCGTCACAAAATTTATAATAGCAGGAGGAGCTCGTGGCTAAAAATAATAATAGCCGCACAGGTCGATCTTTAAGGTTAAGCCGTGCTTGCCAAGGTTGGTCCGTGGATGGGTCACCATAATTACATACCTCAGTGCCTCAGAAAGGACGTTAAGCTGTTGGCCGCGGCTGTTATTTGTAAATCTTTGACAGTCGTTAAGAGTAGTCAGAAGCCAAAAATCGGACATCTAGTCTTACCAAGGGGTATCGTATTACCCAGTTACTGGGTTGTCGAGGTCAGATAGGCAGTCATATTTTCTGTCAAATACTGGTCCCAGCTGCATCCGGTTGGATTGGAAACCGACCCCAAGATAGTTTGGGAAAAGGCTGGGCAGATGATGAAGATGATCGAACGGAATCTCTTGTCAAAAAGTTTAAAAATCTTTGTGTTTTGTTGAAAACCCTACAACGGAGTACATAATTTCTTGACGTCTTAGCGAAATGATTGAAGCAGTTCCATTAAAGTAATTCAATACTGTACTCTACATAGATATAAGAACTAAATTGCTTTACTTCACGACTTCCTTTTCCAAACAAGTTGACAGAATCGTAGAAACAGCATCCCAAAGCGGCTTTAGTCTTTAAACTTAAAAAAAACAAGGCTCAGTCCGTGATGGCTCAGCTGTCGCTATCTTTTTTTTTTTTTTTTTTTGAGATGGGTTTGCCCTTGACTCTAGTCTAGGTCAGAGATGACAAAGACAAAGTCGACGATGGTACGAGCTTACCCAGAAGAAGCCTGTTCACTCTAACTTTGAAGAGATTAGGGTTGTAAGCGTTCAGAAACACAGACGCAGGCAGAAAGTTCCTGGGCTGCGGGTTTTTGGGCTGCGGGTTGTTCGAAAGAGATACCGCGGCCCTGGAACACAAAGGGCTAAGAAGGAACATGGGTGTGTTTTAGTCAGTCAAGTCTGACACTCCCTCCCGCTCCGCCCAGAGCGGGAGAAATCATTTGATGATTTCCCATCCGTAAAAAAAAAAAGGCAGAAAGTTCCACTCCTTTGCTGTGCGCATTATGAAAGACGTTTGAAAACGCTTAGTGCGAATTTGTGGAATAGCAACATAGTAGGGATGGTAACTTGCAGTGCGTCTAGAGGTTCACCCTTGTTTGGTATAACAACGTTTTGTCGAAAATCGCTTCGGCTAATTTTAGATGAAATAAAGTCATTTCGTATGATTATTCATTTGACCGAATAATTAATTGGTATATTTTTATTTAGCATATTTATTTCTTTATAATGTCACTAGCTGTACCCAGCATGCGTTGCAATGCACTTTTTACTACCCACCTACCCTATCCGACCTACCTACCCTATCCTACCTACCCTACCCGACGCTACCTACCTACCTACTCTACCCTACCCTACCTACCTACTCTACCCTACCCTACCCTTACTACCTACCTACCCTACCTACCTACCCTACCCTACCTACCTACCCTACCCTACCCTACCTACCTACCCTACCTACCTACCCTACCCTACCTACCTACCCTACCCTACCTACCTACCTACCCTACCCTACCTACCTACCCTACCTACCTACCTACCCTACCTACCTACCCTACCCTACCTACCTACCCTACCCTACCTAACCTACCCTACCCTACCTACCTACCCTACCCTACCTACCTACCCTACCCTACCTACCTACCCTACCCTACCTACCTACCCTATCCTACCTACCTACCCTACCCTACCCTACCGTATCCTATGTCCTTCTCCTGGCTCTAAACTACCTCCCTGCCAATTTTCAGCTAAATCGGTTCAGCCGTTCTTGAGTTATAAGTGAAGTAACTAACACGACTTTCTTTTATATATATAGATTTGACCTTATTTACTTATACGTTGTTCGAATTAGTAACATTACATCAAAAGTTGTTATACCAAATAAGGGTGAGCCCGTCTAGATCATCTTGTCTTATCACTACAATAAAAAAAAAACTTATTCTAGACAAAGATCACAAATTAAACTCTAACATAATCATTATCTTGCCCTTATCCTAATTCATTTGTGTTCGCCGCAGCATGTCGTCTTCTTCCATAGTTCTCTATTTCTCGTCACCTCAGCAATCACCTCCTGTCTAGCCATATCATCCTTCACATAGTCCATGAACTCTTATTTAGGATCTTCAATCTTTGTACAAGATTCCTGATAAACTTTCTAACCGTATTAGCATCGTCATCTATCTAGCCTATTCCAACTATGTTGGGGGCAGCTGCCAGTTTAACTGGTTACAGGTAAATACCAGTATCTTACAAGTAGCAACTGCCTATCTGACCTTCACAAACCAGTTACTGGGAAACACGATACGCCTTGGTAAGACTGCCATCACCAATCACAAAAATAATGTTGCCAGCGCAGCAATAGTCACGAAACCTCAAACAGTTTGAGATTCATCATCACCTTCCAGCTCTTGCCCCTTTTTATTTGGGTTTGGCACAACACCTTTTTTTCTTTCATTTTCCCCAGTCATTCATCACGCCTCATTTTTTCTTCATATCATTTCTGACACAATCTCTTTTATTCTCATGTGTAAACAGGTTCAGATTGGTGACATTTGTTTCCACCACATACCTTAAAGTACCTTATAGGTCCACTTTGCCTGCTTCGAAGCTAATTTAGGTTACAAATAGGCACGCAAGGTGTGTCGGCGCATGGCTGCCAGTCTTCGTACTGCGATTCGATACAGATTGCACTAAATCACAACGCGCGTGGAGTTGCGAAGGTGTGTTCTCGGATAGGGCTTGTAGAACTCTTGGTTTGATTATACATAATTAGCTAGATACATTTTAAAAGCATTTAAGGTAGCCGGATTTGGTTGATATAATGCCATCCTTCTCTTGCCCTTGTTATCCCAATTAATTTGCGGTCGGCGGAATATTCTTCTTCCATTTTAAACGTTATATCAAAACGTCACATCCTTTCCAACAATATCATCTTTTACAGAGTCTTAAGCAGTACTGTTTTCAAATTTCAGAAATGTATAAATCTAAAGACATCAGTTTAGCATTCAATAATAGTTTGCATACAAAAAATTCTGGCTTGCCTGTATGGCAAAATAATGTTTGATTTTAGATTTGATGAAAAAGAATAACTTCTTTACGAAGAATACGATACAAAGATGTTGAGCCAGTTCCTACAGGACGTAACAACTATTAAAGTTTAGTTTTTGTTGATCATTCAAGGTTGTCTGACTTCTCCTATTTTCTTTGATTGATCTTCTTGGCTGCTAGCCTCTTCTTAGTTAATACTGGTCTTACGTACACCGCATCCATATTTAGACATAACAAAGTAACTGATTTAACCCAGTACTAACTAGGTTATGGAGGTCAGATGGGCAGTCACTTCATGAAAAATACTGGTATTCAGCTGCATCCAGTTACACTGGAAACCGACCCCAGCAAAAGGAAAAGGCTAGGCAGATAATAAAAGTAACTGATTTAAAATCTCCTCCTCAATTTTCTCCTTACCACATCCCTGCTCCGTTACATTGCAACTAGACGCATATAACGCGATTATTCGCAGTCCCAACATGCGCCGGAGTGGAACAGGATTAGTCGAACGTATCCTGTCACTCGTGGTTACCGTAACCCGTGTTGGGAGTTAGCTTTCATAATAAACACGATATGATAAGTAGGGATCGAGGTTGACGGCAGAGGGAAAGTATTTATTAAAGTTGAGGTGAAATTATGTGTTGAAGAATATTATTGTGGTTTTTGTTAAATCATGTACCTACTTACGAGCTAAGATGAGGATAATGAGATAAAAGCCACCTACGACCAATCAATCTGCTATTAATCCGTTTTGGGTTGATTTAGAAAGAAAATACACCATCTTCAAAAGTTTCCTTGATAAAACAGAAGATTAAGATACTAAAAACATTCAAGCAAATCTCTGTTTCAGCGGGGAAATCCTTTGTTCCTCCCCTACGGCGGTTAATTGCTAATATTAAAGCTGGGTTGAAATAAAGTCTGCAGAGCCATGACACAAAACCCAAAAAAGTGGAGTCATTTGGAAGAGACCTACGTTCAACATTGGGTGCCCAAAGGTTAAAGAAGAAGAAAATAAAGCAAGAAAATTATTATATTCCTATAATTTCGCTTCTCTGCTGATTTTACTTTGGCTTATTCACATGAGGTCAAAGAAAAGTGCCTACACAAAAGTATTATCAGTCAACGATGCCTTACAGCATATTTACAGTCCAACTAAAATAACAACACTATCCAAGAAAACACTATTTCCCAGGAACACCCAAGAAATCGGCAATAAAAAAGGAAAATCCAATACGACTCGTGACGGCCTAATAACGGCGGAGTGATTCAAGTTAGCGCAAACTAACGTTAATTAGGCTCCATTGTGAGCAAACTTTCTCTTTTACTACTAAATTCTAATTTATTCTGCGCGCTTCGTGATCGTGAAGTATGCTCGTTGAATGACAAATGAGATAGTAATGAACATCTGCATTAGTAGTTGCTTTTTTTTTGTTAGAACCCGTTAGGTACCCGTAATCTTCACACCTGGGATAGATAATTAGTAACGGCTTTAAAAAAATTAGCTTTAGCCATGGATGGACTTGAAAGAGAAAATAATAGAGAGAGACCAAAACAGTGATAGGTGGTGAAAGATGATATAATTTACGTACTATTCATAAATTGTTTTAAAACTATGGCTAGAAGAGGGGATAGTCTTGAGATGGTGGCTTATAGAGAGGCATGGAAGAAGAATAAATGTTACGCCGACCCCAAATCAATTTGGATAAAGGTAAAAGATGATGGCAAGATCAGAAATCTTGGTTAGGCTAGGGAAAGGGAAGTTGGAGTAAGAAACGAAAACCTTTGTGGGACGATATGAAAAAGAGTTGGTGTAGTGGCGGATGGTCTAGAAAAAAGACAAAGATGAAGCTTCAAGAGAGACAATTCAAGTTACAAATCAAAGTGTCAAATATTTTACAATTTATACAGAAAGGGCAACAGAGAGTTCTCTGCACTGCAAGGACGGTCATGATATAAATACAAAAAGCATAAGACCAAAAATAAAAGATCAAGTTATACAGCAGTAAACTATAAAATTAATCACTATCTCTAGCAAAAAAATGCGTTTCGAACGCAACCAGTTTTTTGAACAATGTTATTTATACGAAGATTCGAATAGCCACGCAGACTGTGTAATTTAAAATATTTATCGTAATGGGTGCTTTAAGTACTCTTGAGACTCAGAGGGATGTCCCTCCGTAGACACGAACAATGGAAACCACAAAAACTCGTCAACCGCAGGTGCCCCGCATGGCTTCTGTGGTTAAGATAGACTCTGAGTTAACTATAGATACCTATGCACTAGTTGTACCTACACAAGTAGGTACATATCGGTGTCTCGAAATCGGTAACAAAGATGTTATGATTCTTAGAGATTTCGCTTGCGTTTGTCTGACCGAAACCGAAGAAATATTAGACTTGGCTAAACGAAAATGATAGAGCTACGTTAACAATCAACCACAATGATATTGTCACTAGACTGTGAAATCATAGGTCTCGAGTTTGACCCCAAGACACGCACCTCTGATTTTTCGGATTCATGTGCGTATTGTATAATTATCATTGTTTTGGTGAAGGAAAACATCATGCGGAAACCAACATGCCTGAAAGATATTTCTCGACGGCATGTAAAGCCAAGTCAGAGGCCCATTGGCGGCATAAAAAATCTGATTCGGCGCTTACCAGACTATAAAGATAAAGAAGAAGATACTGTGACAACCAACATTAAAACTAGAAACAGAATCAAACATTCAGAGAGAGTGATCCAATAATAACTACTGGCTTAACAACCCATGAACTTCATACAGAACATCAGCGGTATCTTTATCAATTGTTATACAAAGCCATTACGACTGACAACCATCAAGCATCATCACGATACAAAGACACAAAATGATCATGAAAATACACAAAGAGACAGATCAAGATCCACCATTCAAGAACAGTAATTGTGTACCAGGGATGTAATACTTGCATTATTGTATCGATACATTGGTCGATTCGGATCGTAACTATGCGATACGATTTTAGGATCGTATCGAATGCTTTCGTTCCGATTCTTCAAATAGGTATAGACCCGTAGCTTCTCGTCCTCTAATAGTGTAGGCAAAATTCCAGGATTTCTTTAAAGATCTTTAGAATTGATTGATCATCCAATTGAACAAAGTGGAATTATACATAGGAACCATTAATTCCATCATCATTCTCTTGCACTTATCCCAATTTATTTGACGTCGGAGCAGCATGTCTTCTTCTTTCATACAATCCATTCCATGTAACAATTGATGGTGTTCGTTTGTACCGATCAAAAATATCGGAGAATCGCATTCTGTTCTATCGATATTATAAAATATCGGATCGTGCCTCACTATAGTGTACAATCAAAATCAAGTGCGATGCAATTAGGACGGCGATCTATTCCGACAATAAATTGTGCGGCGCGCGCGCACGATTCAAGCGATCGTGCCGGCCAACGATCTATCTAAGAAAGAAGTGACTTGTACTTTAGTAGTAACGGAGTTTGGATTTGCATGGAATTTGTTTTACAGATACTCCTCATCATTATTCTAACTAGGTTGTGGAGATCAGAAGCATAGGCCAAGCGATTTTCTATCAGCCATAACGATTATAAAATTCGGCCAAGTGCGAGTCGGACTCGCGCACGAAGGATTCCGTACCATTATTTATAAAAACGAGAAAAAAAAAACACTTTTTTGTATGGGAGCCCCCTTTTTTTTTTTTTTCCGGATGGGAAATCATCATATGACTTCTCCCGCTCTGGGCGGAGCGGGAGGGAGTGTCAGACTTGTACTGACTAAAACCCACCCATGTTCCTTCTTCGCCCTTTGTGTTCCGGGGCCGCGGTATCTCTTTCGAACAACCCGCAGCCCTGGACAACCCGCAGCCCTGGGTATGGGAGCCCCCTTAAATATTTATTTTGTTCTGTTTTCAGTTTTTGTTGTTATAGTGGCAATAGATATACATAATCTGTAGAAATTTCAACTGGCTAACTATCACGGTTCATTAAATACAGCCTGGTGACAGACGCACGGACGGATGGACGGACAGCGAAGTCTCAGTAATAGGGTCCCGTTTGACCCTTTGTGTACGGAACCCTAAAAAGTCTAAAATACTGCGTGCAAAGGTGTGGTCACACAGTCTTACTGCTTATTATGGCATAGTAGAATCCCACTTACGTTACGGTATTTCGGTTCTAGGGAAATTCAACTGAAAGAGAAACAGTTTTTAAAGCCTATCTAGCCTAGTCCTATCTGTTATTGTAATGATCTTATTATTTGATTTTATTATTTTTAGTAACTATACTTTAAATTTTATTATTCGAATCTGTATGCTAATTTTGATGTTGATTATTGATAGTATTTTTTTTTTAAATCCACTAAGAATTGATTTTAAACTCTTGATGTGTTTTTTAGTGCATGTATTATTTTAGCTTCCAACTGTAACATGCCTGTTGGTAAAATATGGCTGAACCTACCTGTTATCAATATATCGCTATGTACTGTACCCATATTTGCAGAATAAAATACTTCCTTACTTACACGAGATCACCACCTCGCGTAAAAAAATCGGCTGTCCAGTACAAAATTTCAATTCCAAGTTGATCGGTATTTGAGGTCAAACGCAGCCAAAAAGCTGCCCCAATGCCCAGGAATAGGCTTCTTTCTTTACAGTGAAGGCATGAGCATTCATCAACACTTCTTCAAAATGAAAACCACCAACCCGTACCTAAGAAAAACAATCTTCTATTTCCAATCTTTCCCATTTCAAAATCACATCCTAAACGTTTTTCCGCCACCCAAAACCGGAATCCTCGATCCATGATCTATCTCGCTTTCCCAGAGGCTGCGCAGGCGCATTCCCACGCCCGTTAATCATCCGCTAACGATCCATGGATCTGATTTAGCACTGTAGTGCACTTGTTTGTTCGTCTTGTAACGATAAACTAATGAAGACGGTATGATACGAATTTGTTGAGCACGATCTCGTGAGATTTTTGTTTGTGTTAATTTCTTGATGTGTTGCGTATGGGTGGGTGATTTGTTCTAATGCTGTGAAGAGTAGACGGCTTGCTAGTCCAGCCTAGTGGAAATGATTCGATTATCTGGTGTTGAATTATGGAGAGTGTAAGCAGATGATATCTTCTAATACTTTACACGTGGTCTTACTACCTAGTTAGTCTGTTTAACCACTGAATCCTCAAAAACGGCTTTGACAGTGCATGAGAAGGTGACGGGTATTTTATAAGCTTGGTGATTGAGCTAATTGTTTAACCATGGAACCTTATTATTTTACAGTAATGTTTTTTGTTTAACACAAATATTTGCGTGGACTTGTGAACCACCCTCCCTCCTTTTGAGCTTATGTTTAACTTGCCTTATTAGTTAATAGGTACTTATATTTTGGCCAAATCATACAACTGAATTTCAAGCCAGATCCCCCAACCGCTTGAACAATTCAATTGACAATTCATTTTTACGACAGAAATAATAACTTGATCCAACAGCCAGTATCGCCTCCTCACGAGAGAACTATGTTTTCATTTGAAAAAAAAAACAGTTTTGTTCGTAGATTACAAACTAATACAACATTATTCACTTTTGCACACTGTAAAAGATGTTGGCAGAATTCTCACTTTTTTTTTTAAAGCTGAGGCAGTTCACATCATCCAGTCTCACTAATTATTACCACAATACAAACCGGAAAATAAAACATAAAGCTTAGATCACATCAACGAGTTTTTACCGGCATTGTGTTACCTAATGCCTGACCTACACCGTTTGTGTAGACTGCCCCATATGGAATACGGCAGTGGTTACTAGAAGGCTTGAAGGTAGCGTGTGAAAGCCTTATTAGTGCGTAAGTATTTAAAAGTAAATACGCTAGCATATATGGAATGAAAATCGCTTATTTTATTGTGGGTGTATGTTTACTTTTAGTTTGTAGCTAATGTTTAGGTTTTATTTATTGATGCTTTGCTTCTGTAACTATTATAGTTCGAATTATGTCAAACTAGCCTATGCCTGCGGCTTCGCACGCGTGGAGTTCGATAATTATCCCACGGGAACATACTATCGGGATAAAAAAGTATCCTATGTGTTAATCCAGGTTATAAACTACCCGTGTACCAAATTTCATCCAAATCCATTCAGTAGTTTTTGCGTGAAAGAGTAACAAACATCCATCCATCCTCACAAACTTTCGCATTTATAATATATTAGTAGGAAGTAGGATATGTTATATTGTAAACTTGATCATCATCCTTTCCTTTCTAACTATGTTAGGGTCGGCTTCCAGTATAAACAACGCAGCAGAATCCACATAGAGCGAATGCATGTCTGACTTCCACATCCCAGTACCAAAAATTCGTCGTTGAAGTTCTAACAACGCGTGAGTAAATTTTTGGCGGTTTTGACATTTTGTTGCCGTTTGTTAGCCAATGCGTTGTTTCAGCCAATCAGAAATAGGCAACGTTTTTATATAATTTGAAGTGTATAATATTTAGTTTATGCACGATCTCCTGTAAAGTTGCTATTTTTGACTAACGTGGTGTTAGAATTAAAGCGACGATATGTAAACATATGAATTACTTATTGAAAATAACAGCGTTATGCATTTTCCTGCTAATCCCACATACATACCGCAGCCACTGATTTATCTATGAAGATAATGGCAACAGCTAATCGTTTAGTGGTCAATGTCAACTAAAGTTAACTGGCTGATAAGAAAATGAACATAGCTATTAGGTTCAACTAAACCAACATTTATGTTTACAAGATACCGATTGTAAACTAACAGTTTGTTTACAAAATGCCGATCGTAAACTAACTGTACCGATGATGTGTGTCCAGTCATTATAGGTCAGTAACCTTTAGTGCTGAGAGACTGGTGAATTAGCATCCAGCCACCATTTTGCTTAATTATGATGTTTAGACAAAGGCTATGTATAAACCTTGAAGTCTAACTGTACCAAGTTGTTCTAGCGGTTTTCTTAACACAGCCATGACCCTTATTTACTATCCTTCCTTATTTATATATCTACCTTATTTATTCCTTATTTATTCGTCTATTCGTAATCTTTTGGTTTGCATGGCACATAGTCAATGTCTTACGTCAGAAAAACACGGGTTGCACTCCGCGAGTGCCGGCAGAAGTGAAAACTTGAAATATCAAAAACTAGCTGTACCCAGCATGCGTTGCAATGCACTTTTTACTACCCACCTACCCTATCCGACCTACCTACCCTATCCTACCTACCCTACCCTACGCTACCTACCTACCTACTCTACCCTACCCTACCTACCTACTCTACCCTACCCTACCCTACCCTTACTACCTACCTTACCCTACCTACCTACCCTACCCTACCCTACCTACCTACCCTACCCTACCTACCTACCCTACCCTACCTACCTACCCTACCCTACCTACCTACCTACCTTACCCTACCTACCTACCCTACCCTACCTACCTACCCTACCTACCTACCCTACCCTACCTACCTACCCTACCCTACCTACCTACCCTACCCTACCTACCTACCCTACCCTACCTACCTACCCTACCCTACCTACCTACCCTACCCTACCTACCTACCCTATCCTACCTACCTACCCTACCCTACCCTACCGTATCCTATGTCCTTCTCCTGGCTCTAAACTACCTCCCTGCCAATTTTCAGCTAAATCGGTTCAGCCGTTCTTGAGTTATAAGTGAAGTAACTAACACGACTTTCTTTTATATATATAGATGCACAAAGTTAATAACGTCGTGCATTTTTGATATTTTAGAACTATTACAATCCGTCTTACGAATTGTACCTTTTTGGAGAAACCGAAGATTTTGTTTGTGCATAAGATAATTATCTTGTTTTGGAAACCCAAACTCAATGACAGATGTCATAAAGTTCAAATTCCTTCGGAAAGTCAATCCGAGACTTACGAATTTCCCAGTTTCAGAAACCCAAACTCAATGACAGATGTCATAAAGTTCAAATTCCTTCGTAACCTAATGTCAATCTGTCTTACGAATTTTCGATCAGGACACGTGACCTGACGCGAGTTTATCATTTTTTACCCATCACAAAAGTGCACAACGCCGCTAAAGAAGTTTTCACTTCAAAAATAAGCTTATCTATAATGATGACACACGGCGACACATCAAGCTATACATTTCCAGTATAAAATGGCCTCACGTTGTATAGACTTCCAATACAACGACAGATCCGCATAAACTGGTTTTGTATAGCTTGAATGGTCGTTGTATGTAAATACAAACGATAGTGATGCCATCGCAGTTTCCTTCTTCGCTTTTGGTGCAACTTTTCTCCCCATAAGCGATGAACCCTAGCAGATGGATATAATAATATGTAAAATCGACAATTATGACCTAGTAACTTTACTATGGACAGATTCATGGACCACTAAGAACTAGCTAACCAAGATCTTGCAGAATGTACTCGCCATGCGGCTAATAGAGACCGGTGGAAAAGGATCGCGAAGGCAGTGACCGCAGTTGTGGTCCACGACCACTCTGTCAAGATTGTACGTCTAAGAAGAAGAAGAGAGCCAAATTGTACCCGACGACTTCGACGGCACGGTTGGCGCAGGGGTTGAGCAACCGACTGCTGCGCTGCGTTTCGCGGGTTCGATCCCCGCACGGAACAAATACTATAACAAATAGTATGTGTAATTGAAATGTTTGTAAACGAACCCCCGATACAGGAGATACTCCTAGTGTGGGGCAATGTTCTAATAATAAAAAAATGTCAAACCAAATATATTAGGCACCTACTTAATTCAACAGCCACAATTTGTCAAAAACACTGACCTACACAATCGAACTTCTCAATAAAGTAATAAATGATAAAATTAATTTACAACACCCAACATATTTTTCGCACTCCAAAATAACGTTCTCATTCTTTTAATTTAATTTACAAACAAGAAGGGCTTTCAAGGAAGCGATCTCTTAATTGAGATACCAACAGATCCGGAAGGGACGTGCGAAATTATTTCGACCTCCAAGACTTGTGTCTGTGTCCACTTACTTGTCCAGTATGTCCACTATTCAAATATGGATGCAAATTTTATAAGATATAAGCGCCAGTAATAAGAGTAATAACAAATTAGTCTCGAGATGGTTGAATCATGGGTGTTGTCGCCATGATTTTGGAAAAAAGAAAGACTTTCTTTAGATTGATAGCGTTGAATACTTGATTTATTTCTACGGTGTTGAGATAAGATACATAAATAGCTCTGCTAATCTAAATGAATAACCAACCTTTAACTATTTTTTTAAATCTAACTAAATTCTTAAAACTCTGTTTTGTCTATTTTTGTTTGCTAAAACACACCTAACCTAACCAAATAGCAAAGTCACAAAACCATAATTACTAACACTGATTCGTTTAGTTTTTTCATTCTCCGCCAAATCACATGAGCATAAATTAAAAAACAATTTACCTGAAAAAAAAAAACATTTTAACTACTAAACTGAGTTCCTTAAAAATACAGTAAAAAAATATAAATAATTCCAATACATATGAAAACAACCAATCCCAAAAAAATCACTGTAATTTTCCTTTCAATGAAAAGAGACAACAATATTTTGACACCTATAATACTCAGGAATCCAGTCTACGTACTAAGCACGTAATCCTCAAGAAAATCCTTCTTACAGTTGGCGTGTGGTCACAACATCGACTCACGCGCAGGATATTAAAGTGTCCACCTTATATTCTGGTTTCAATAGGGCTGTGCTTTCAAGATTTATTTACATAGCAAAAGTAAAAGGTGTACTATGTCAGGAGATTCAAGAAATACAGTACTTACGTTCAAGTTAGTAAGTAATCAGTAGTATAAATTAAAGTCTTCCATTAATTTATTTTCTTTATGTTTGTGTATTTTATTTGCAGGAGCTTATTAGTTAGTCTGTCTGTCTATTAACTTATTTACATAATAAGTAGTGAGAGTAATAGACATGGAAACATTATTTATTTATATGAGTTTCAAGTTTCCCGACTGTATTTTGTAGATCTTTGACAGTCGTTACGAGTAGTCAGTAGCCAAAAGTCTGACATCCAGTCTTACCAAGGGGTATCGTATTACCCAGATACTGAGTTGTGGAGTTCAGATAGGCAGTCGATTCATGTAAAATACTGGTTCACAGCTGCATGATGATGAGTTTCACTAAGACCCCTCCGTAACCAAAAAGTAGTACATATAAGCAATTGGTCACAATAGGGATGATGACTGGGTAAAGAAAACGAAATTCTATTTTGTCCGTCAATTAGGTAATACAAAAATATTAGATACGTATTTTTTGTTTTATCAAGATAACAAAAAAATACTTAGTTAAAACGCATTAAAGTTGGAGAGTGGGGGCTAACTACGTCAGAACTAGGTATAAAATGTACTAAGCCGTGACGTCATGCGTCATTTCAACTCAAAATATCTCCGTAATTTTACGATTACGTGAAAAAAGAAAAAATACGTGTCAAATACTTTTTAATAATCTACCCGATAGACAAATAAAAAAAAAATTAGTCACCATCCCTATTGTCATTTGAATCTATATCGTCATCTTTCGTCATGTATTGTCGTATTTGTCAGTCGTTACGAGTAGCCAGAAGCCCGAAAGTTTGACACCCAGTCTAGTCTACCAAGGACTGTATGACGTGAGGTCGACACGAGGACGCGCGATTAACGCTTGTGCGACAAAGCTGTACTGCGACTCACTATAGGTCGAATGCACGCTTGTGCGACAAACTGTAGCTCGACATCACCCTAGTGCGACTATCTGTAGATCGACATCACCCTAGTGCAACAATCTGAAGATTGACATAACGGTAAGGGTTATCGTGTGGCCCAGTAACTGGTTTCTGGACATCAGATAGACTGTCTTTCCAAGTAAATTACTGGTATTTAGGTGCAGCTTGGTTGCATTTGATAAACTCCGGTTAGACTAGGAGCCGACACCCCAAAATGGTTGAAATGATGATAAGGATAAGTTAGAAAGTCGAACCTTTAAACAAGTTTAATTTAACAATTAAGTTTTTAGTTTATCCGTTGGCATTTCAAGGCGGTCCAATTTTACATCAAAATAAATAATAAAGCATAAAAAGAACAAGGTAATTTCCGTTTCGCATGTCTACCTTGCAACCCTATTTGTTTCATCTCAAATTGGAATCTCTGAACTGAATTAAGTAATTTTCTTGATGATTTTAACCCTGAAAGACGTAATATTTAAACTAGATTGTTCGAAAAATGTACTACGTGAATATTTATTAAAGGCAAATTGATATCAACATTAACCTTCACACACTGAATGGAACGATGCATAAAATATATATAATCTTTGTTTATAAAATACATACTTTAGTACATGTTTTTTGTTTTCTACATACATGTTTTACATGTTTTTAAATAATGACATGTTTTTACTTCAAAGTCTGTCATTGGGTCATCTTTAAACCTTTTGTCAGAACACATTTTGGCTACATGTTATTCACTGCAGCACAAGTGTCAAAATGCAATTTTAAAGGAAATACAGACATATTTTTAAACGGGAATATGTCTAAGGCAAAGCAAGAAATAAGTAAAGTTTATAAATGTCGGCCTCCGTCATTAGCTGGTCTCGTTCGCTATTAATACCTTTCAACAGTTCCAACTAGAATTCAACTCATTAAAATCTGTGTTTGAAAAATCATGAAAATCATAACCCTTTTTTTCATTAAAGTCGGGTAACTTTTTTCTTTTCCACTGACAGCCCTGCTTTCAGAGCAACATCTCAGGATTAATAATCACATTATATTTTTTATATATTTTAAACTTTTTTCTTTACTACGTCGGTGGCGCCAGGCTGGCACGCCTTTGCCTCCTTTTTTTTTTATAAAGTTTCACGTACGTATTTAATTTAAAAAGGAGAAGGTGCGCATACGCGAGTTTATTGGTAAAATTTTGATGGATCGCTTGTTTGGTTGTTTGTATTGTGTTTTTAGAGATGTTAATTTGTTTTATAGCTTCTGTACCAGTGTTTAGTTTAAGTCTAAGTCGATTTGGTTTAGGGTTTCACATTTCGTCAATCATGTTTAAGTCCCATGTAACAGGGGTCGAGCCTATTGCCATCAACCGTGCACAAATCTAGACTGCCATGACCATGGCTGCCACTGCGAAATTCTTAATGAAAAAATCCAATAACACTTTGTCCAACCCGGCAATCGAACACAGGTCCTCATGCTGAGTAGTCGCGCTTGCTACTAATCGACTAACGTCGAGTAAGTAAATAGTATTCTACCAAACGCAAAATATCCTACATTCAATTCTATTAATAAACCTTTTCAAAAAGCAAACCGACGACTTCAAATAACTCTTTTTCAACATAAGAAAAACGTAGCAAACAGCGACGCGTACAAACATTATGATAATCAAAGCACGTCCCGACAGCAATACTCAAACACGTCATAAAAATGTTTGATGTCTTCAAATAGAAAGCATCGAGCACCGCGCCATTTTCTTTGAACATTCGTTAGCCGATAATCAATCTACAGTCTTCATTCTTTACAAATTACAACCATTTTACCACGACCTTACATAAAGAAGGCCTTCGTAGCAATAATAGGTCTGTGGTCCCTGGCCGGTAGTTCCATTGGAACTTGACCTATCTAGAGGAATAATTCAAGGTGAATTATAGTTCTTCGTTGCATGGATGTGTTAACTAGGTTGTGCTTAAGTAAGCATGTAGTTTTTATGCCGTGTGCGTGCATATATGCTCAGTATTTGTAGGGAAAACTTGATAGAGAGTTGACAAACAGATAGCATTTGATATGCAAATATGGCTGGGTTAATAATGTACTTGTACAACGCTGGTGCAGTACGATTAAAGTACTTCGTACAGTTAGGTAAACGTTGATTTAAACAAAAACACGGAAAGAAATTAAGTGATGTACCTTTAGGGGTATGAGGAACAGGGTGTAGGGATCCTCAATACTCCGTTGAAAAGGGAGGATCCTCCGACCAGACAGGTGTTATGTCTGGTGGGCAACTGCCCGACAATTGCTGTCGAGTTTCTCTATATAGTCCTAAGTCGATGTAAACTTTGCTTGCGAGATGTAGGAAATTGATGTTAGTTCTTCCGTCGTGTCATAGATGGCGCTGTAGTACTTTTTGTAGTAAGTTGCTTTTCAACGTCGCTACATACCTAAATGAATTATGCAAAGAAAAATGTTTGAATTTCGTGTAGAGATCGGAGATGCTACTATAAGAAAAGACGCGGTCATCAAAACTATATCTGATAAGAATGATCAATGTCTATTCAAAATCTATTTCAAACAAGTACATGGTAAGTTCCAAAAGCTTCCGGACCCACACACAACACACATTAAATTAATCAGAGATACTAAACTAACATGTCACTAAAACACTGAAGTTTTCTCTAGCTACCAACAGAATAATAATCATCATCATCATCTGCCTAGCCTATTCCCAACTTAATTGGGGTCGGCTTCCAGTCTTACCGGATGAAGCTGAATACCAGTCTTTTACATAGAGCGACGAGCGGGTAATACGATAAGACGGTTGGTAAGACTGGTTGTGACTTTCGGGTCACTGACTCCTTGTAACAACAGTCTAAGATCTACAAATGACAGCCGGGACCAACGGCTTAACGTGCTTTACGAGGCATGGAGGAAACTCGGTATGTGATACTGGTCATCCATCCAGACAAGCGTAGACCTTAAGGTTCAACTAGTCGCGGGCTCGAACTCACTGGTGGTTGTGGCCGAAAAGCACGCTGTCTCACTAGGCATCGTGCCCGACAGAGAAAGTATCAGATAGTATTAGTGATGAGCAGTTAGGCGCTGGTCTGCTCGCACATCTAGTTCGTACGCACACACACAGCGTTCCGAAACGTAAGGCGCGCGTAAAAAAATACGAAAAGGCCTTTGGAAGAGAGTGTTTTATGAAAAAACCACTGCGTGTATCAATTACAATTAAAATGTATTGAATACTTTAATAATTGTACTGTGTCGGTACCGACTTTGTTATGGAAAATTGACACTTCTTTTATTACTAATTTACGACCAAAGTTGCGTTAAAATTTGCAATAAAATTGAATGTTTCCGTACAGACAAAATTAATAATGAGACAATACCATATCATGTTTTAATTTGAATGTGCAGTGTCAAACAGTGGAGTAAAACCCCCCCGAAGTTTCTATGGAAAAAATGCCGAAAAGTGTCACCTTAAAGATCGACCCATGCGGCAGTTATTATTTAGCCACGAGCTCCTCTTTCCCATCTCCCTTTAATTCAATTCATTTTTGTTAAGATGTTAATTTAATAGTTGAAACCAGAAGAAAGCGTAGAACAAGATTGTTTTAAGATACATAAAACAAGTTATACCTAGACAAGATGAACACAAAACAGAACTCTTAACATAAAGTAGCGTTTGTCCTGAAGTAGGAGCAAAAAAGGCTATGAACGATGATGACGACGAAGAAGATAAAAGAAAAGAAATGATGAATAAAACCTTACTCATCCTTAAAACTGAAGACCAACCCAAACAATACAGGTCCACACATACACAAAATTATAAAACCTAACACATCCCCATATAAAAGCGCATTGTTCCGCGTCATACGACCAATGATTTTATTACACACGGACGGACACGCGTGTTTATGTATGTACACTCGCATTATCTCACGCGTCAGGTTTCTGTCATACAATACATGGGAGATGGTGCAAGGTGAGAAAGACGCCGTTTCGTAAGAATGGATGTCGTGAGAGAAGTCATCATCATTCCTGATCTTTGTATTTGTGGTCGCGGTAGTATGTCTTCTTCTTCCATACTTCTCTATTCATCGTCACCTCAAAATTCATCTCCTTTCAAGCTACGGCAGAAAGGAGGTTATCATCTTTCACAGAGTCCATTTCATCGTTTATTTGGTCTTCCTCCATTCATACTCAAAACATTCCTCAAGTTTTCCTTAATTCTTATCGTGAGAAAAGTGTGTTGGAGACAAGGTTTTTACTAAACGCCGCTTGACTCTTCTAAATTCATATAAGTCTACCGTATAAATGGCATCTTACTACAAAGACGTAAAAGAACATTAGCAATAAAATGTACTTTCTAGAAATCAAGCATTTAATTAAATTCCTTTTTAATTCTTTCACTTACAATTTTACTACCTACAACTTGTCCATCTTCAAACAAAACCGCTTCATCTTCTTAATTGTGTGTGCTAACGATCTCAGTGTGATTTTCGAGAAGGCTTTCTTATAAAACATCGTGTAGTGTCAAATCCAGCATTTCTTTGCGTACATCTCACTTGCCACCGTTTGACGTACCTTTTTGGTGTAACTGTTATTTTTTATATCTTGATTTAGCCCGATTAAAGTTACGAACATGCTAATCTGATGTAACAATGTTTGGCAGGCGTAAATGCTCGCGATCGTGGCCGTTTACATGTAGGTTTGGTAAAAACAGCAAGATTTTTTTTGCTTTTTCTTTTATATTCTTTAGATAGATGAATTGAATATGATATTATAAAGCTGGTACTATTCTTACCTTCTGTAACAACTAAGCTACTGTCTGTAGTGGTTTCTCAGAAGACTTTCTCGTAAACATATATTTTCTTTTGTGCGCTTACACTCACGACACAAGTCTCAACGGTCTTAGCTTGTCTAGTTCTATTAATGGTTGAGACTGTCTTCGGCTTACTCGAACTACTGTAAAGTTCGAAAGCTACTTTGGGTTTGAATTCATTTCATTCTTTCACTATCCTCAAATTATACGGTAAAGGCTCAACAAGGTTAAAAGTCACAACTAAGACCTCAAAGGTAAATCAAGGTTACGTTAGAATTATGTAAGGGACATACAGGGTCTTACCTGCGACTAACCAGAATGTAAATTAATATTCCTAAAGGAAGTTCTCGATGCGATACAGCTTGATATCAGATTGGAATCTAAAACTGTCATCGGTAAATTATCAGAGTACGACGACCTTGCTTGCCACTTCAGGGAATAAAGACGGGGATTTATATTGTTTTTATACGACGGAGAAAATTTCTTAGATGACGTAACAGACGCTATTGAAAAGGTCGCAATGTCACGATATCAGATCAATGAAAATAAATTCAGACCACAAAGTGATTTTACAATTTTTTTGCTTTGGTGTTTTAAAACAACTACAATTTTTACATAGTAAACATTCTATAAATATTTTCACAGGTCGGCAACTCATGCAAACATATCACGTTCCCCAAGGTACCATCCTAGGCCCATATCTGTTCGATCTACGAAGAACTTACTCGGAACCACGTATTTTCATAACGGGATTGAAAATGTTGAAACCGGTCGTTCATTGAATAGATAAGGGGAGATAGTCTAATTGACTCCAGAATCCGTCCATGTTAATTAAGTATTAAGAAACACGTTTTTTTTTTGGTATCCAAGTCTGACTCATAGGACACAGTTAATTTGAATTTCTTTGCCAGTAATAAAACTGTAGTTAAATCTGAAGCAGGTTTCGCTATATAAGCCTCTAAGGTATCGACAGTAATATAAATGCATGCAGTTCACGCCATGACGTTAGATATTTATGGTTGAATATTTGCTACGGTCCTTGCAGGCGTCTTTCGCTTCATCCATATTCATCGCTTCTCAAACATGCATTTCCAAGTGTAATAACTTGTTTGGTTATGTTGATCATATAACAGCTTAACATGAGTCTGCAGCGGGTTCAATAATCAGGGGTGATCCACATAAGGGATGTAGCGATTATCACCACGATCACCATGTTTGGAAAACAAGTTGGTGATTTGCATATGCATCTTTATAGAAATCCATTTGCTCGTTTGTTTCACCTGCTAACCATTTGTTTATTCTATTCACATAAAGTTAGGTGAGTAAAATAATCCAACACCTGACTAGCATCCTCTATCCTTTACCCCCGATAGACTCGAACGACTAGCAATTACACACAGCTGCTCATACAATTATCCTGTATACCCTTATTCTAATTAAGCAGTACAACATTATTCTAATTTTAAACTCTCAACAGTCCCTAATGCACGCGTATCTCTATGTTTAACGACGTACAAATTACCCGTTTTAACACATGCACAATGTAACATACGTCTATAAAATGTAAAGCATCGCACTGGCTATAGAGCTCAATGATTTCTTTTAGAAGCAACAGTCTTCCATCCAAATTTGTTTCAAGATGTACCTACTTATAACTTTTTATTACCTCCCCTCCCCCTCTCATTTTGGTACTAAAAGGCCGAATCGATTTTGTGCTTAACGTTACTGTAGATTTATTGGCTAAGGCCTCAGGCTATAATTTCTCGAACTACTGAACTGTTAATTTGGGAAAAGAAAATGCGTCAGCTTGTAATAAATCAATGTCAGATAGAAACCTGACCATAGGAATTCTACTAAAAAGCAGTATTTAATGTAATTAATATATTTAAGTAAAAATTCAACATCAGCTGCTGAAATAACAGACATTTCTGAAATCTACAACTTACCAAATGGCTCGTAGTGTTATAGTTCAAGAGATAACATATTAAGCTTTAAGTTACCACTAAAGTAGACAACTCCGCTTTAAAACTACTAAAGATTCAAAAAACATTATCGAACCAACTTTAACTCTCTAACTAAACTTTGCTGCTCCATTTAACACAGAAACTTCCAAACTACTCGAACCAGAAGTTACTCAAGCGAAAATCAAAAATTTTCTTCGGAGCCTTTTCACAACTAGGACGCTCGGTAGCTGACTGCATAATTCACAGCTGACTTGCACTTGTTTGCAATACACGAGGGTTCTCAACTCTTGGCTGAGTATATCCCCTTTGATCTCGCCAGATTTTACTCCGAATCTTGATCAAAGAACCAGGCTTAGTGGGTGCAAGCGAAGGATTTCGAGGACGCTTTTGAAATCTCGAAAATTCAGGTGTTGATTTTTGGATTGGATTACGATTTGTGGAGATTCTTGTTAATACCGTTAGGTTTAGCGTTCCTTTTAAAGGTTTAGTAATACTTAAAGGTAGACATGATGGAGATAATGAGTAATAAACATTAATGACTAAAGGGTTTTCCTGTGTAAAGGTACATCCCGGAGTAGTAGATATAGGTAGTGACGTTATTCGTACATGGCGTTTTTATTGGAAAACTGCTATCTGCTACGCGATTTGCAACGTTAATGCGTCTACTGGTATCTGTAGGCTTTCCGGTAAACACGCTGATTTTCAGAATTCTGATGCATCTAATGGCTAATACAAAAGATTATCTAACGTTAACATGAACCATTACCATATGTCAATTTCAAACCCACGTCTTTTCCTATATGTAAAAACCCGAACAGACACAAATTGAATGTCAACCCTACTCATAAAATTATTTTAATCTAAAGCGAAAAAACAATTACGTTTTCCCAGAAATTAAAGCAACACACGAGAGAAGAATAAAAACAGAAATCGTGTCTGCACTGAATCCAATCAGTAGAATTCCCAACCTAATTGTAACAGCAATAATAGAAATCCAGCTCTGAAATCAAAGTTAAATCTTGTTACAAACAATAAGGTCCAATCTTGAACGACGAGTCGTAAATTTTATTGTTAATTGGACTCCGTGTATAGAAGTTACGACTGTAAGGGATGGACAAGGGAAACTCAACCTTATAGGATTAGATGAAGCTGTAGAATGCAATGTAAGCTGTGAGGATGTCTATAGAGATCAGCAAAGCATAAACATATTACAGATCGGAGGTCTAGACCTACAGCCTGTTAAAATAAATGTTAATATAGTGTGGGTTTTAATTTCAAATTTATAACTGGCGTCAAGTAAATTGGATATGACGAAGCTACTGGGTTTGCGTCGTGTTTCGTCCGCCAGTTTACGTGTACAGAGACAGCGGCCAAATGTGTTCGTTTTTTTTTTAATTTGTTGGCTGTATATTTAATATGTATGGCATGGTCATCTCCGATCTTTTTATTTTATGTGCCTTTACGTGTGAGTTTTTTTCAATCATGGATGCTGTTACTTTATTTGAAGGCGTCTTTCACTGATTCTTACAATATTTAGTAGTCTGAATTTAATTTTACTTTTAAGATTGCTTACTTGTCAACAGCTTGCCAAGCAAATCTGATTGATAACTCAGTGTGAGCACTAACAGGCTTTGCCAAAAGTTGTGCTAACAATGCTGGTTCATTAAATGAAGTTTGAATGTTATCATCGACTTTTACACCAGCATCCACATCTCTCAATTAACAAAAACGGTCTCCCATTACATTTGCAACAAAATATCCAGAAGATAGTCCAGGAAGCTAGACCGCTGTACCGTGACTGTAACACAACACACCGCGTTATATTACACACCGTTAGAAATGTAGGACCGTGTGTACACGGTTTCGAGAAACGGTACACTTTTGTTAGAATTGTACTGAAGTGTAAAGCGGGGGCATACTGCATGAAATACTGTTGTGAATGAGTTTTGTTGCTATGTGTCTGTTAAGTTTAACATTGCCCAAATCACGTCTTTTTTTACGAAAAGAGTGGTAAAAGGGACAAGATGGAATTGTTTTGCTGAGACTATCACAGGAATGTGTACGTTGACACAAGTAAAGAGAGGCTTATGGGTAGCAGTGATTGGAGGCTAGTTTTGGAAGACGATGATGAAAAAAGGTTAATAAATCCTACACTGACGTTGTTCTACAGTTATGTTTAAGTCCCATGTAATGATTGCGGGCCTATATGTACTAACCGGGCTCAAAGATAACTAAAATCTTTGAAGGCAGGGTTGGCGCAGTGGTTGAGCGATCGACTGCTGCGCTGCGTGTCGCGGGTTCGATCCCCGCACGGAATAAATATTTGTATGGCCTAATAGTTTTTCCGGGTCTGGCTGTTCGTGTATGTGAGTACAGAATAGAAATGAAAGTGTTTATAAACGTACCCACGATACAGGAGAAATTCTTAGTGAGAGCAACGTTTTTTGAATGGATGGGTTCCTAGAAAAGGTGCCTATGACACGATTGAAAGTTGTGGATCCTCTATTCTTAGAGGAAAACTTTTGCTCAGCATTACAGAAAACTAGGTTTCAATCGAACGCATTCTTGGCAGTCGTGCTATTGAAAGCCCTGATTAATAAACTATAAACTTACTTTAAATGTAAGTTAGTGCAACATTAATGTCGCCCTACACTTTCGCTGACAATCAACATTGCATACAAACAGTCCGAATTATCGTGTGTGATTGATAATAAAATCATTACTATGCACCAATGTGCAGTGACGACAGAATTGATGCCAAGATCTTGGGTGGTCCTTTGAGTTTATAGAGCGATTTGACACAGAAAACATACATTACATGCGAACCACTATATGGGCCACGTTGTAAAGAGTTGAGAGATGTATGAACATTGAACATAGACGCTTGCTCGCAGAACGGATGGCTGATGGGGCCGAAACGTTCTGGAATGGCGACCGCGAACTTGAAAACGATGCGTTGGAAGGCTTCCCAACGCATCGCCTTCATCGTCGCAAGGTTGCGGGGATCCGCTGGATGCGAGTCGCACGGGACCGATCAATGTGGTGGCACTTGGGGGAGGCCTATGTCCAGCAGTGGACGTCTTTCGGCTGAAATGATGATGATGATGATGATGAACGTAGACGAGACAAAAGAAGTATGTAAGAGTCGTAGCAGGTGGCGTTTTGTGGTGTCTGCCTACCCCCATAGGGAAAAGGCGTGAGTTTATGTTTATTTATGTGTAAAGAGTTACAATATGAATGTCACTTACAGAAACAAAACAAAAGCCAGTTCAACTGTGACGTGACACAGTTGACACTGCAGTCAAATACATTCTTTTGATAATACCAACCTATTACTGTCGTGGGACAGTAATAGGTTGGAAGAAGAAGAAGAAGCCTCGACCTTGCTGTGGAGCAGGGTCGAGGCTTCTTCTCAAGCAGACAAAGCATACGAGTTCATTGATCAACATCGTTTCTCAGTGGATGGCCATATCAGACTTATGATAACTAAAAGTCCAGTGTCCCTCACCAGTTCAGGTTATAAAACAAAATATATTGTTGATATACCTTTAAATTTAAATAAGAGGATGTTGTTGTTGATGATTACATTTACAAAAAAACTTTTTTTTTAAGAAAGGCCCGAAATAATAGAATTAAAAAAAAAACTATATTTTATGGGGGAGGGGTGTGCAGCCCCCCCTCCTCCTTAAAAATGGCAATGCCCATGGTGACAAATGACAAGATTTCAAATTTCAAATCGACTATACATGTGGAAGTTGTTTATATCCCTTCATCAACTAGAAAAGAGGTGATGATCTTCAAAAGGCTGAGCAGATTTTATCGAAACATAGCTAAAGTTACTAAAAAACATTTTTGAAATGTCTTTTAAAAATGAAGATAATTGGAAATTTCTGTTTCTATAGATAATTAATACTCGGTCTCATTTAGCTGTAACATTGTTTTTCGAAAATATTTTTAGTAACTTTTTAGATCTATGTATACTGCTTAATGCGTAGGAAGTTTCATTAAAATCTGTTCAGTCATTTCGGAGAATAACGACTTGAAAGTTTGTATGATATGCCGTAAGGTGTAAACGCTCTTAAAACCTCTCCTTCAAACTCGCTAACCAAAGAATTACATTTCTACAATTTGATACCCAGCTCTCACGATACCTTACCAACTTACAACATCAACAGGAAACAAAACGATAAGGTGGTCGTTTGCCCAAAGAAAGGGACCACACATTCGCAACCGATTCTTCACTTACAGTAAAACAAAAACATCCAGGTTTTGTTCTGTTCATTTCGCTGAACTAAATCTCGTTTTACCTGGAACAAAGAACATAATTGGAATTAACGTATATGTTTGTTTAAATATTTGTTGAGTGTACAGAAAACATGGGAGCGCTTCCGTTCCATAAATGAGACCGTCATCATCTGCCTAGCCTTTTCCCAAACCGTGTTGGGGTCGACGTACAGTCTAACCGGATGCAGCTGAATACCAGTATTTTACATGGAACGGCTTCCTATCTGACCTCCACAACCCAGTTAGTACTGGGTAATACGATGCCCCTTGGTAAGACTAAATTACACCGTCTATAGGGATAAAATAATTGATTTGTCTAAGTTTGACGCACGACTTTGTTGTGCTAAGAATATTCGGTCTATATTGTTCCCACTGTTGGTAAAAGAACGTCCTCGCTGTGATAGATGATTGTAGAATCAAATAACCTGACATCATGCCTGTAATACCCGGATGATAAGATAGAAATATGCCTCAGTAGCTACACCAACATTTCGGCAGCTATGTTTAAGTCTCATGTACTGGAGAGAATGCCTTTAGCTGGAGAAAAATTCAAGCTTCTAGCTGATACTGAGAATTTCCAATGAGTTACCCAAAAACACTTTACCCGACCTGGAAATTGAAACCAGTACCACAAGCACGACCCAACCAAGATGCGATCACAACTCCATACTATTTCATTTTAACACTGGGCACGACTGTTTCACATTTTCGCTATACAGGCCCAGACTTACAATTTCGTGTCCCAATTGCCTAACAAAGTCACAATACACGGCAACAACACGAGTATTAAATAAACAAACAGCTAAGAACATTTACTACAATATTAAATGTCGTAATAACCTAGGAAATGATATTTTGCAATAGATTTATAGTTTACATTATGATAGACCAGTTGAAATGTATTTATTACAGAGATAGGATCGTGAAATCGAATAATATTATAATTTATGATTGACTAACTTTTGCCTGCAACTTAGCTCGCTTGTAAGTCGGAAATTATCCCGCGGGAACGTCCTAATCGGATACAAAACCACCTTAAGTCATAAGTCACAGTCTATCCACATGTCAAATTTAATGGAAATCCGTTCAGCCGTTTAGGCGTCAAGGCGTAACAAACAAAGAGACTCACTTTCAGATTTATAATATTAGTCAAGATTATCATGAGGTTATCGATTTGCGTCAAACCACATACGATTACCGAAGTGATTTAGTGATAAGGATTGTTGTGATTCTATTCATGACGGTGTTGACATCTGTGTATCAAAACAAAGAAGAAAGGAAAGTTTATTAATAGGTTTTCACCATGTGTACATAAAAGAACAACAAGAGAAGAGCTATAATGGAATTTTTGTACTAACGGAGAATCAGGACTGTTAGACTTCAAAAAGGCTTATAAATTTAATATTTTGACGACACGGTTGGCGCTGTGGTTGAGCGATCGACTGCGTGTCACGGCTTCCCCGCACGCATATTTGCAAGGCCTATAGATAGTTATTCCTGGTCTGGCTGTTTGTGTATGTTAGTTTAAATGTTTGCAAAAGCACCCATGATACAGGAGAAATTCCTAGAGCGGAGCATCGTTTTAAAAAAGAAAAATATCGTAGCCATCTCTCAAAACAGTGAAGGGAAGATGAGGCAGTCGGCTTGTCCTAGAACCGATAGTTTGCAGACATGGTACGCACGGCAACCAATCAAGCTTTACCAGTTTTTATCTGGCATTGTACGGAAAATCTATACAATGCTAGGCCATGTTACTCTGGAAAGATATTGCTTGAAGTGTCACTACGTGTATAACAACCAATCCGCATTAGGCTCCGCGTGGTGAATAGCAGGCCGTTCCCTTTCACAGAGTGGAAGCCCCTGTCTCAACATTAGGGACGTTATATGCTGATTGGGATTACGCTAGTGAGGATCCAGGTTAAAATAATAGTCCTCCTCGACTTCGATCATGGCAGTCAATCTGACCGCAAACTGGCCATCAATGTGGGAAATATTATAGTGTATAAGTGTGTGCGCAAGCCTTAGTGTAATCTGTCTTCCGTCACTATCGTACTCCATCATCATTTGTCTAGTCGTTTCCCAAACTTTGTTGGGGTCGGCTTCCAGTCTAACCGCAGCTGCGTATCAGTATTTTATATGAAAAGACTACGTCTGACCTCTACAACCCAGTAACTGGGTAATTACCATACCCCTTGGTAAGACTGGATGTCAGACTTTCGGCTTCTGACTACTCGTAACGACTGCCAAAGATCTACAATTAACAGCCGGGACCAACGGCTTAACGTGCTTTCTGAGGCACGGAGGAAACTCGCTATGTAAAGATGGTCACCCATCCAAGGACCATCCTCGGCAAGCACGGCTTAACCTTGATGATCGACCTGTGCGGCTGTTATTATTTAGCCACGAGCTCCTCATATCATATTATACTCCGACGGGATGAAAATTCGATCGAGATTAAAACAGTGGGATTCAAGTACGTTGGGCAGTAACGTTCTCCTGTCTGCCAATAACAACAAACTGCTATCACCAATTTCTCTGGCAAGTGTATTGATAATGGCAATTGCCCTTTGGCTTTTGACCGTTCGCTGTAACGATTATGGGTGGCACATGTTGGGTAATGGACACTTACAGGCTGATCAAATGAAAGTTATTTTCTGTGAGATATGCTACTGTTGAAATTGATAAAACAAGGTAAGGTAAATAAAAAAGGGGGCTTATCATTGTTAACTCCTGTACGCGAGAGAATGTGTGTGGGGGTATAAATAAAAAAAAAGTTTTTATCGTAGTAGATTGAGTGTTATACTGACGCCTGGCAAAAACCGTACGGACCCGAGGGGAGTGAGCCACAATATCTTTACGTCATCTTTATGTATAATAAGAATGCTAGAATCAAGATTCGGAGCTCTACAGAAAACCACAGCTATTACTTCAGAGCTTAGAAATGCTGCTGGACCTGCTGCATTGCGAACTGAACGCGACAAATGGCATATAGAAATTGACGGATTTTTCTAAGCGTTTCGTGTCATTCATCATCATCGTCATCCCAAAATTTCTGCTCAACGCTAAAAACTTTTCGTTACCACGAATTTTATAAGTATCCTGTCTTTAGAAATTGATTCTCGCTAGTGCTCTTTGGCTAACATACCAACTACGTTACTCTTTAACCAACTTATCTGTGCAAGCGGCAACACTAAAACTAAAGTAAATGTACCAAGTTTGACATAACAATGCATTTTAGTCTTTACAAGCAGCGCCACCTCAAACTGCACACGTAAAGTGGTCGTACTGTATTGATGATTCTTTATCATCATCTTCCTACCCTTGTCCCATGTTACAGAAGATTGCAGAAGATTGTAAAAATATATTTGGATTGAATATATTTGATTCAATCTCTTAGTATTACATAATTGCATAGCACATGTGTGAGTACTATGTACTGTAAAGCCACCATTTACTGAGTACCTACATCTTAAAATTGACGCGAATTTACCCTGATGGTTGAGTGAAGAGAGTTTCATGCTCACTTAAATGTTACGCTGATGGTGGCGGGTGTGTCGGGTCATTTAGTTCCCTTCAATATGGTTGAGTTGAATGATGGCTGTTACACTCGTCATGTTTGTTAACGGGCGCTGTCAGTTGTGACTGGTCATCTCTAAGCTGCCACGGTTTATTTTAATTACTTTATTTTTGAATTACTGATTTATTTTTTTACTCTGGGCGCTCTTAACTTGGCCGTATTTCTACATTGTTCTCACATATTTGTAATTCTCAACATGAATGATGTAACCAAGATTTTGTAATATATTTCGATTTAAAAGAATGTCCATGGAGTTTCTTGTCCATTTTTGACGTGACAACGTCTTATAAATTGGTTTGCCGGGTGACACTTCAAGAAACTGCGTTACGCTCCGCTCACGTTATGCGCTCACAATGAGAGCGAGTGAGAGGCACGCGTGCCTTTCACTTTTTATGTCTGTCTCTCTCGCTCTTAGGCGGGCTAACCATGCCCGAGTGGAAGGGACGCGTGCCTCTATATATGTATATTTGTATATAAATACGTATGTATGTGTAAAGGTAAAAATAAAATTTTGTTAATATGAAATTCAGTGCGAGATTCTTTGTATAAATTAATGTTTTAAATATAATTCTTTGTATAAATAAATGTTTTAAATTGTTACTATTATTTCATCCTTCTTCCTACTATACGAATGAATATTCACATTAAAATTATTTTACCACTCAAAGTCGTTGTCACGTAAAACTTTCGCCCGTATACCGACTTTACAGGCAACCAATTTTTTTCTCCATAGAGAACTACTCTTTGGAATGGGCAACTACAGTACTTTCGCAAGTTATTATGCCTTGTGACTGGGACTGCAGGTTCGTGCTTTTTTTGTTTTTCAAAAGTGCCTGTAATGGTGTAATAAATTGAAATAAATGCTTTGAGTTTGAGTTTTCCTTGGGGTAGGCGCAAGGCTTTTTTGGCTTCCATTCTCCTCTGTCAACCGTCACGCTATCATAGACTATTCGTCGATGTATAGATTATTCTTACTGATCTAAAAGATTGCATATAGAATTAGGCAAAGTAATGTGTGTTTTGAAGAGTCGATGACCGATGGCACATAAAACAAGAAGAAATATTGTGCAAAATATAATAAAACTAACGCGTTTTTATTACAGAAGATGCGACAATCATAGTCGGTGAGGAACGGAAAGTCATTATCATTACCAATTCGATGCACTAGAGAACGAATAGTGCTGTGAACAGGATTGCCGACAATGTCTTGTAGTTTGATTTATAAGCTTGAGGTGAGGTTAGCTTTAAATAGAAATAAAGTAAGGAACACATTTATTTCCAGTGTATACTGCAAAATTGTTAACCTCAGGAAAAATTATATACAACTTAAATAAGAACACATACTTAGAGTATCTTAGTTCCAAATAAAAAAAGGTCAAGAATGGCGAAGTAGTAGAGTATATTTTATTTTATGGAAAAGAAATAATATATTCGATGGGATGTGTCTAATGATTTCCTATTCTTATTCTTTATTGCACTCAAAATTAAAGATAAACACACAAATTGCAATATATTGCTTATCTTATGTACAACAGCGAGGTTAACCCAGAAATGAGTTTTCTTACAGCAGACGTACCTACCACCTACCTAAATTTATTGTTAGGTACAATATTTTCTTAGCAGTTCTAACTTGCATGTTGTTTTTCGGCGCGAGTATGGCCGGACTGGATTATCGGTGACCATGTCGTGTTGAGAATGGTCATTTGCCATTATTTTTAAAGAAAATCAATTTTAAATCAAAACATTTTAATACGAATTTAAAAATGATAACAAAATAATGAATTAAAACAATAATTAAATTTAAACTGATGATAATATGATTCAGGCGTGAACCGTGTCACAATTAGAGTTGTGGACGGGTCGCTCGCTAGAATTTGAATGCCCCGCATCGCTCGGCGCTCCGTATTATAAAGGCCGACCCCTTCCACAACTCGCCTGATTCACTGAGTGGTGCGATGATGTCATAGAGCGTTCCGTTTCGTTTTAAGTCGTAATAATTTGCTCACGCCGACACGGCCATTCTGCTAAAAGGTCGTCACTGACCTCATAACTCTGCAATAAGAGAAAAGATACCACAGTATCAAAACATCACACAACTATCACAATGAACGGGTCATCTTTGCGCACAACCAAACATATTATCAAGAGAAAGGAGGCCCCTGGCCTCAACGAAATCTCAATAATAACATGAAATGGTTACAACTCAAACACATTACTAAGAGCAAGGAGGCCCCTGTCCTCAACGAACTCTTAATAACAGCGTCAAAAATTCGGAGGCCCTTGTCCTCAACAAATTTTATCAGTCTCAGTTTGGAGGCCCCTGTCCTCAACAAACTGGTGTTATTAACATCAACCAAACATATTATTAAGAGAAAGGAGGCCTCCGGCCTCAACGAAATCTCAATAATAACATGAAATGGCTATAACTCAAACACATTACTAAGAGCAAGGAGGCCCTCCGTCCTCAACGAACTCTTAATAACAGCATCAAAAATTCGGAGGCCCCTGTCCTCAACAAATTTTATCAGTCTCAGTTTGGAGGCCCCTGTCCTCAACAAACCGGTGTTATTAACATCAACCAAACATATTATTAAGAGAAAGGAGGCCTCCGGCCTCAACGAAATCTCAATAATAACATGAAATGGCTACAACTCAAACACTTTACTAAGAGCAAGGAGGCCCTCCGTCCTCAACGAACTCTTAATAACAGCATCAAAAATTCGGAGGCACCTGCCCTCAACAAATTTTATCAGTCTCAGTTTGGAGGCCCCTGTCCTCAACAAACTTAAATAAGTCATTACAGAACACGGGTACAAAATGCAAATAGTGTAAATGTAACTTAACTTGAGTTCACCTTCCAATGTTATAGACTCATCTTTCGCCGACACGGTACCCTGGTCGATGCATTCTCCAAGTTTCGGTGCTAACCGTAGCTGGTCATGTGCCACTTAGTTTGGTCTTCCTCTGAATAGTGTTATATAGGTAATAGTAGTTAGTTTTCCTCTTCATTAGTGAAATCGGTTTCCAAATTGCTTAAAGCGTCCTCAGTAGCTTGAACCGTTGAAGGCGAGCTTCTTACTACTTAAGCATTTTGTTAAGTAACCAGAATATTCAAGCCAGTGCCTTTTATGATTTTAGTTCAAATCATTAGATCATATGGTGTTTCTTGATCATCGACAATGTGAAACGTAATGACAGCGAAAACATTCTTTATCCAATGCCATTGGGGTAAGTATTTCGTCATGTTCCAGTGCTACATTGACTTTTTCAGCTTCGTTTGTCATCTTCCTAAAACATTTCTCTTCAATGTGTCCAGTTTTGTTGCAATAATTCCATTTGAGTTTTGGGCGTTCCGTTCGAATCCCAGACTCCTCTCTGGTGTTTTCGCTCAGTAATGGCTTTGGGTCGTTCAGTTTGCCATTTGCTTTGTTGCAATTTGCTTGAACTGTCTTGCCACACTTGAAGCATACTATCGGTTCTTCTTGATCGTTCCTAAGCCTGGGCCGTTTGGCAGGCAGTTTGCCTTGGCGTGGTTCTTGTGGCCTGATTGTGGCTGCAACAGAAATTAATTCGGGGACAGTTGTGCACTTACTGGACAGCAATTTTGAGCAAAGATACTCATTATCCATGCAGCCAATAACGGCTTCAACAGGCGCTACGCATTGTGGATGGTGCAGGGAATACGACCTTTCAGTCAATCCCACTAAAACTGAATTAGTCATGTTTACCCATAAACGAACTTTAGGGCCTTATCGCCTACCTAAATTATTCGATACAGAACTTCAGTCAGCTACCGTAGTCAAATACTTGGGAGTCATCCTAAACAGTAAGTAAAACTGGAGCAGTCACTTACACAACAAAATTAACAGGGCATGCATCACCCTCTGGCAGTACAGGAGGATGATAGGTAAGAAGTGGGGCCTATCCCCCAAAATGATACTTTGTCTATACTGTGTGTTGATCCGTCCCATGATCTCGTACGGGGCAGTGGTCTGGTGGCCACGCATCACACTCGTCTCAGCATCGTACAAACTTCAACGCATGCAGAGGCTTGCCTGCATGGCAATTATAGGCTGCATGAGGACCACTCAGACAGCTGCTCTTGAAGCCATGTTGGAGCTTCCGCCGCTCTATCTGTTCATACAACAAGAAGCAACAATGGCGGCCGCACGCCTCAGAACACTTTCAACTCTGGTGTAAAAAGACACGCAATACACCGCGGTACTGGAAGGATTCTACAACGAGTTCCCCCTGGTGAGAGCCATAAACGATCTAGTACCAGAGTCGAGCTACACGATAACTGACAAATGCTTGCACTGACTGGACAGGTCCACTCAAATCTGTGTGGTTCTTTCTTCAAAAGACCATTTCAGATACTAATCTGCATAGTCCTCATGTAAATTGAGGAATGTCTGGACTTTAAAAGAGTAGCAAGTTAACAGAGAACCTCTGAGTTTGTTTCGGCTGTTTCTTCTCAGAGTAGTCAGGTACAAAACACCGGCCCCAAATAGTTAAAAAAAAAAATTGACGTGTAAAAGTGTTTGTAAAAACCTATTTGCAAAATAATCATCATTTATGTTTTACCCAAACAATTTATATTCGACAAAAGTACAAGATCCAGCTCCATGAGGACCACCGCTGTGAGGGGTTAAATCCAGCTGAGCTGCGGATCTTCACGAAGGATCTCAAAATACATATAGCCGTAACACTGTGGGTCCATAACACGGTATTTCAGGCAGAATGCACGGGTATTTCCCTAGCCGCATCAGCCATCCTAGCAAAAAAAGGTTGAGGACTACTATTCGCATACTTTTAGACAGCAGGGCTGAACTGTTAGCACTAGACAACCACACGGTCGACTCCGGGTTAATATAAGAGTGTCACCAGCGCCTAAACCAGGTCGGTAATCACAACAACATAGCCATACAATGGATTAAAGGTCACAGCGATTCCCGGGGCAACGATGCAGCGGACGAACTCGCCAGAACGGGTTCGAGCATGGCAGCAGTGGGTCCAGACTCCTGCCACTGTCCTTCGGGTATCTACGAACTCTGGTAAGGAAATGCACCAATGAACAACACCACAAACTGTGGCAACACCACGGTGAGTGTAGGAAGGCCAAGGAAGCACTTCCTACTATAGACGGCCGCTTTACCAAACGAGCTCTCCGGCTGACAAAGCTACAGCTCCGCACAGTCACAGCCGCCATTACTGGGCACAGTTCCTTTAATAAACACCTCCTTGTCCTAGGAGTCACAGATAGCCCACTGTGCAGAGCCTGCATGGAGAAAAACGAGACAGCAGCCCACGTGCTTCTACACTGCCTAGAGGTTGCAATTTAGAGGGCAAAGTACTTCAGTAACCCTCGGGGAACTAGGGTGGATCGAATAAAGTTCCCACCCGTACGCAAAATACGCGCTTTAGACGTGGAGTTGCGGAAACCAGCCTGCTATACAATACAATGCAATGGCTTCCACAGCGTCAGTATATTTATTGCCGCTTATCACTCGTTTTCAGCTATGCCACCTTCGGTTATCGATTCTGCTAGATTAGACATCAAATTAGAAGTTGCTCACCTTAAGGACATCAGTGGAGTAACGTGCTTCAGGTTCGAACGTTTGTATCAATGCTTCTCGCATCTCCCTCCAGACAGGTGATTTTACAAGCCACGCATCACCAATAGTCTTGGCTCGTCCTTGCAATAGACTCGCTATCTTAATGCAAACTTCGTGGTCAGCCAACTCCCGGTGTGCTTTGGCTCGATCGACTTGCTCGCACCAGTCTCGAATTGGGACATCACCATCTGGATTGTAGGATGCTATATAGATGTCACGTAATCTTGGTCTTCGCGTCGGAGCTACAGTCTTATTTATCACCCGTGGCCAGCATCTGTTTTGTGCTAGAGCCATCCGTTTCTCCATCATTGAGGGTGGATGGGACCGAAGATATGTCCCGGTTGATCCCGCTTCTGATTTCGGCGCGAGTATGGCCGGACTGGATTATCGGTGACCATGTCGTGTTGAGAATGGTCATTTGCCATTATTTTTAAAGAAAATCAATATTAAATCAAAACTTTTTAATACGAATTTAAAAATGATAACAAAATAATGAATTAAAACAATAATTAAATTTAAACTGATGATAATATGATTCAGGCGTGAACCGTGTCACAATTAGAGTTGTGGACGGGTCGCTCGCTAGAATTTGAATGCCCCGCATCGTTTTTTTTTTTTTTTTTTTGAATGGCATCTCGCAGTTCAACCTATGAGGTTGTCGTCTGCTTAACCGGACTATCCTGTGGGTGCCTTTAGAGTAAGGCCTCCAGCCAGGGCATAAAAACTTACAAACTAAGCGACTGCACGCTAAGGGCACCCCCTGTGGGGTACGAACCTCGGCTTAGGGCGTCGCTGGGGGAGGACTGCATGGGGACAGGCTGGATCTGAATGGTATCATTATTTAGGGGCTGATTTAAAACTACTGGCACAGCATCGCGGGCTGGCTCGAGCGAGGGTCGGGGAGGGCATGGACCGGGACGTCGCGACGGACCTCGACGGCGAGGTCGGAAAGACGGCGGTTTGAGGCGGAACTTTTTAAGAGTGCTAGTCTCTTTGCTACTCTCCTGGAGGAGGGTGATAGCATCATCTGGAGTGACAAGGGTATGCCTAGGACGGCGTACTGTACTAATGCGCGAGGGTTCGTAACGGGCGGCCGCTGCGATCAGGGGATTACGGTGTTTAATGGCGTTATCGAAGAAACGCTTCGAAAGGCGTTTCATAAACTGAAGGACGGTGGGCATTCTAAGGTCTACGTGTAGACGGTCATTACGGACATAAAAAGGGGCTCCCGTGACTCTACGTAAGAACCGGTTCTGTAAAATTTGCATCCTATGGATGTACTTAGGCTTGGTGTGAGCGTACACGACGCAAGCGTACGTCATAATGGGGCGGATCACCGCGGTATAAAGGCGCAATTTGCACTTGAGTGACAACTTGCTTTTTGCCGAAATCATGAAATGAAGCCTACCCATAGCAAACGCAGCTCGGTCGCGAGCTGCTTTGATGTGCGCCGCGAAAGACAAGTGGTTGTCAAGTATGACTCCTAAGTACTTGGCTTGCTTCTCCCAAGGGATAGGCTTACCGTACATAGTGATCGGGCTGAGCGCGGGTGGCTTAATTTTACGCTGTTTAGAGTAAAGAACTGCCTGGCTCTTGTCGGGGTTCACCTCGATTCTCCATTTCCGGAACCAAGCGCCTAAGACGTTGGCTGAGGTTTGGAGGGTGCTATAGATAGCGTCGTGACTGCGGCCAGTGTAATAAATGGCCGTGTCGTCCGCGAACAGGGCTAACTGAGCCTTCTTGCTCTTGGGGATGTCACTGGTGAACAGAGTAAAGATAAGGGGAGAGACGACGGAGCCCTGAGGGACTCCTGCTCTAATGGGGTGGGGAGAAGACAGTGCCTTCCCGATGCGATAGCGGAAGGTGCGATCCGACAGAAAGTCTCGTAAGATGAGCACGAGACGGTCCGGCACTCCCAGTTTGTACAGCTTATATAATAAGCCGTTGTGCCAGACTTTGTCGAAAGCCTTTGCTATGTCGAAGTACAACACACCCGTCATCGCTCCACGCTGGAAGCCAGCGCTCAAGTGCTCTACGATGCGATGGGCCTGTTGAATGCAAGAGTGTCCGGTTCTGAAGCCGAACTGCTCGTTGGGGATGCGACTCTTAGCCTCGGCGAAGTCTTTGAGTCGCTTATAAATGAGTCTCTCGTAGATTTTGCCGAGTGCGTTCAGGAGACTGATAGGTCTGTAGCTCGAGGGCTCAGACTTGGGTTTGCCTGGCTTGGCGAAACCGATGACAGTGGCCTCTTTCCATATTTGGGGAAAAGCGTTGTTGCTCAGGGCGCCATTGAAGATGGCCGCCATTAACACGACGAGCTGAGCGGGGAGGAGTTTAAACACCCTATTGGTGATTCCGTCGGAGCCGGGTGCTTTGCGCGGTTGAAGCTTATTAATGATGTCTTGCACTTCGTCAGCTGTGACCGGAGGCAGAGGATCATCTGGGTCTTCTACAGGGGGTAGGGCGGCTCTACGTTCGACGAATGCGTTCACCTCATCGAGATGTCGCTTGTCTACTGGTTGAGAGCTGGGGGAGCACTGGGACTCTAGGCTGTCTGCTAGGCATTCGGCCTTCTCAGAGTCGTCGAATGCAACGCTCTTATCGGGTCGCGTGAGGGGATGCCCCGCATCGCTCGGCGCTCCGTATTATAAAGGCCGACCCCTTCCACAACTCGCCTGATTCACTGAGTGGTGCGATGATGTCATAGAGCGTTCCGTTTCGTTTTAAGTCGTAATAATTTGCTCACGCCGACATGTTATTATTGTAATAGACATTACACAACTCCTATTGAATAGATTTATCCATAATTTCCAAATGGTCCTTGCCATTAATGCAAATCCCTCAAGATAGAAATCTTCGAATCCTTCAAACATTAATATAAATTAATCATTTTCTTTATCACGAACCGAAAGCCAAATCAGTTATGACTTATGACACACTTTATTATAATCAAGCTGTCTATTATTCAAATAATTGATCTTCTAATCCGGCTAAGTTGCAAGACTTGCAAGACTGTACCTACCTATGTTGTGTAACTGGCTTTATTCTTAACATGTCACAGCCTGATTGATTTCAATATAAACGTCGGAGTAAAACGGTCAGTATGACAAGCTGTCATAACATTTTTAATCTAGTGTTTAGTTGGTAATCTGTGGTTGTTATCTAGACTTTGAGGTTATGCGAAAAATCGTGAGGTTTTAAGCGTATTAGGGTTAATATGGTCGTTTTTATTCCCACAGATTATTTTAAGTTGCAAAAAATTACGATTCTACATATGGACAGTAACTGTGAAAGGAATATTAATTTGTAAATGCTTTCATACATTGCTTGCTCAACCTTTTTTGCTTTATCTTCTTTGGTAACTTTGCTATTTAGTTAAAATAACAGCCATCCAAAAACAGCGGTGGCCCAGTGGTAGCAGCCCCGACTTACGAGCAGTAAGCCGTGGGTTCGAACCCAAGCAGGCGCTATACTTTGTGTTATTTATTTCATCACCCCTGCTCTCAAAAATGGTGAAAGAAAACATCGTGAGGAAACAGACATGTCCTAGAACACATCTACCAACCCGCACTTGGCCTGCGTGGTGGATTACAGCCCACTCCCCTCATTGAGAAGAGGCCTGTGTCCCAGGAGGGGAACATTATAGGCTGATGATGATGAAAAACCGTCCAAAAAATTGTCAAACCTGACTACCGAGACCAACAGCATCGTAAAACAAACATCATCACGCTAAACACCCATCCGAATTGCACAAAACATCCGTTATTAACGAAAATGTGCACAAAATTGCATTTAAGGGTTGTTACAAATATCGATTTACTCAAGTGGGGCAGTCTATTATGTTCAGAGGATTATAGAGGGGCGTCCTATTGTTGGGAACAGCCCCTAGGCACGTGCATCCGAGTGGGCTTTAGTAAATTGGTAATTTTAGGTCCTTTTGTCATCCTGTATGGGGTGTATGGATCTAGTGTGAAGGCAGATGGGTTGGGATCTGTTCGTGCCAGGAAAGGTAGGTATGAATGTTATCGTTCGGAGACTCAGGCGCACAGATCCTGCCATTGTATGCTTACATACTGTTTGTGTTGTTCAAGGATCTTATTATTACGTGGGAATAATGCTTTACGCGCTTTTTTTTTTTCAAATATTGCAAATGGTAATGGATCGAGTGAGGGATGAAGTTTAGTAGTCTGAAAAAGAAGTGATTCAAGAGGCTACTAATAGTAAAAAAACACGCTGCGCTGATCCTAAGTCATCTGCTTACCCTTTCCCAAACTATCTTAGGGTCGGCTTTCAGTCTAACCGGATGCAGCTGAGTACCAGTATTTTACATGGAGCGACTGCCTATCTGACCTCCACAACCCAGTAACTGGGTAATACGATACCCCTTAGTAAGAATGGATGTCAGACTTTTTGGCTTCTGACTACTCGTAACGACTGTCAAAGATCTACAATAATGACAGCTGATCTTAAATAAGGGCATGAAAATGATGAAGATGCTGTGGTCCCCGAGGTGATAGGCAGACTGCATGGCTCATCCACATTTTGCAACTTATGTAACTTCATTTTATATGTAAAAGTCAAGGAAGTTTGTTATATTGGTATCTGGTTGTATGACTAGGAAGAGGAACTAAATAGTCTCGCTAATGTTACACACAGTTAAACTGAACACATTAGGAATGCCTTATAGTCAGCTCCATAAAGGTAAAAGAGCGTGACGTATAAGCAATAGCAAAGTTTTCTAATTATTAACATAATGAAAGGTATTCATTTTAGTGTTTACTTTCGTAGTCAAAACTATACATGTTATTTACACGACTGCCCAAAAAATTGGTTGTCTGTAAAGTTGGTTTACGAGCGATTAGCGGTTGGATGAGCGGTTTGCGTGACAACGTCATAGCAAAACATTGATGCGGCGCAAGCGAGTACAATGAGCGTAACGGGACAATGAGTCGTCCTTTTTCGTGCATGCAGCCGGCGTTCATCGATTTATTAGACGTTGTCACCCTATATAAAACGAATAAATATTCTTCAAAAAGGAAAGCAATTATAAATTATACAGCTTGGTAACCTTAACTAGTGAGAAAACACAATGATACTGAAGAGTTTCAAGTTAATGTTTGTCAATGTCAGGATGCAGGAGAAAACGAATGCAAAGCAGAAAAATAAACAAATGTTTCTGTAGGATAGCGTAGTCACGGTAATCGATCAGAGGGCTTTCTAAATACCGCCATGAAAAGAACTGGTACCAAATCTGACGTTATTTTATCAGAAGAACGTGGCATTGGCGCAGTCATATTGACTCTTTCACAAAAGCCACTTCAGGATTTTTAAGTTGATACTAAACAGAGTATTTGCAATTATACACCAGTCAAAGTTATGAATCCTTTTCACACTCCGACCGCGAAGAAGAAATGCCATGTTGGGTTAGTATTCACAAGGGCTACTGGTGAGCGTAAGATCCTGGGTCTAACTCTCGGATCGTACAAAATTTTATTGGGTTTTTCGTCAGGATTTTAGAAGCAGCTTGGAATCAGGACTAACTTGTGCTCGGTTGATGGCTATAAGCTCGTACCTATTACATGGGAATTAATAAACACTGGCAAAAAATGGGTGCAATACAGGTTACACTTATGCCTAACTTTTCGAAGATCACTAGCGTAATGATGTGTTATGTTAACTCTTACTATTAAAAATCTACCTATAAGTGATGACGTGCGAACACCTAACGATGTCGCTTCAATAGTCATTAAAACGCTTATCAATGACGATTCTGTGTCACATATGGGTCATTGGCTGCTTGCATGCGGGTAGATAAAAAACAAGGTTGGCAGTGAGCACTTGCTTTTAAGTGATGATTCTGTATAAAAATTAATAATTTAATTGAACGATTTTACAAACATAATCAGTGAAAATACGAGGGTATTTTGAAATGTGATGAATTTATAAGAAAAAAAAAAGGAAAAATGAAATTTAAATACACATTTTTTTTGGAAATTGGAGTTCGGTTGGATTTGAGTTTGTTTTTTTTTTTCAATTGTTTTAATTGGAAGAAAACGCCTATTTTCCTAATAACCTTTCGCAATCTTTGCTAGAGCAGAATGTAGACAAAGTCATGTAAAGTCGTTTTGACAAATTTCCAGAATATCCCAAAGGAACAAAAGATGCATTGCTCAGAAATGCTTAACTTTAGTGGTACTAAATTATCTATATAATATATGCTCTTCAAAGACAATTTTTGGCCCCAACCACTTGTCAAATAGACTGACAAACAACAGAACAGATGCGCAAATACAAATACCAGTTTAATCAACTTTGAAGCTCATCTCTTTGCGACACGGAACCCTAAATAAAACGAATAAATATTCAATATAACGCTATTGAAAATAGAAATAAAGAAGTTGCGTCATTTAGATACGGAGGTGTCAATTAAAACGATAACATAATGTGGGCTCTAGGTAATTACTTGTCGGTTTTCGAATCATTAATTTTGATATAGGTGGGTAAAGATACATATATAACTTTAACTTAAGGACAGGAGAAAGATTTCCCACATACGTTTTGATAGATAATTTTCAAAATACTGGCATGCATGACCCAATGACCCTGTGCTAAAACTCAGGTGTAATAAGCTTTTTACTCTTAGCCTGCAACATCACACCTGGGACTGTCCGCATATCTCAGTTCTTTTGATACAGAGGTAATGTGGCCAACTAGTCGTTTTCTTGCTACAGTTGGAAAGCTGCTCAGGCTATTCGTTTGCATATAAAGAAGCTATCTAATCTTCAACTTGCTTGAGGCAGTGAAATGAGTTTATAATTATGTTCAAACTGTTCATGAAAAATCTAGTTACGTCTCAAAATTATTATCTTTGATTTTCTAAACAGATCCTGGCTGGCGCCTATAAGTGATTCCTCCAAAAACAAATCCCAATAACTTTCATATAGGAATGAAAAAAAACCAATTTAATCCCCATACAAATTTTTCACAGACCGATTGATAATGCTCGAAAGAGTCCCATATATGGCATTTAAGCAGACCCTAATACGTTTTCCAAACAAAAATAAAGGAAAATGGCTATTACTACAGCAGTATACTTTTAGTGCCGTCTACATTACTGCCCTAATAATGTTTATGATATCAACTCAAAACATAAACTTCACAAAAGAGAAAAACTTTTTCGCAGACGATGCTTTACTAAAGTACTGCGATGGTATCAAAAGCACTATATACGTACATAGGTACGTCCTTTTTGCTGACAACATAGGTACCACTTCCCTAGTCATGTAAGGGAAATAATTACAACCCTACAAACTGAAATAGACTCTGTTTTTACTAGAAATGAGGTTGGTTTTAGAGTGGAACGTGTCCCTATTTACTAGACCGACACCTGGTACTTACATTGTGAATTGTATATAGGCTTAGGTAGGTCTAAAGTGCTCGTGTTAAGAGAGGTGAGAATGTGAAGATGACAGGAACATCATAATAATAAATATACCGTGTTTTTGTACGCTGTTTGGTTTTTTACGCGTAAAATTTGTAATGAACCAAAGATAATTACTTATTTACTCTTGGGAGACTTGTTAAGTTAGCAATTTTGGCATAATAAATTGACATTTCCACGTAACAGAACGGAAGTGATTTTTTTTACAAACCTGTACAAAGCATAAGTAATTTTATGCCAATTAGTTTAGGTCTGTGAATTGTGCCGCAATAGATCGTTCCAAGCTCCAACAACATTTTTTTTTGACGATTTGATGGATTGGTATATCTATTTGCAAAAACTCATTTATTAGGTATCGGTGGATATAAAAAAGTCTTCACTATTGATTGGCTGAAACACAGCCAATTGAAAACATCGCAATTTATTCGACCTTCAAGAATATTTGATGTGCTCAGTGGAATTAGTGGAATCTTTATTGAAATGATTCTTTTATGTGCCAGCCATGTCTTCGAACTACATACTTTTGTCTATTACAATAAAAGTCTTCAAAGGAAGTCGTTATTTCTGGGAATATTTAAAATTCGAAGCGAACATTAGAATATAAGAATCTAAAAAGTTAATTAAAAAATAGAACGAAAGGTCTATAGACACTAATTAAGTACCTGTTAAGCGATTGTCTACAATTTGCCCTCTCTTCGTAAGATTGCGTTTTTCAAGACTATGTACTTTTGTCGTTAAATACGAGTAAATTTTCCTTACACCTTAAGCCGTCCGGGGCTGCCAATTGTAGATCTTTGATACTCGCTAAAGGCAGTCAATGGCTCGAAAGTCTGAGAACTAGTCTTACCTAGGGGTATAGTAGGTATTACCCAGTACTAACTGTGTTGTGGAGGGCAGATAGGCAGCAACTTTGTGTAAAATACTGGTATCCACTCCATGTAAAATACTGGTATTCAGCTGCATCTGGTTAGAATGGGAGCCGACCACAATACAGTATGTTAGTTTAAACGAGGGACATATTTAAACCCATAATAGTACATGCTAACATGATACTAATAAGAATATAAACAAAAAAAAAAAACACTGATAAATAACAGACAGAAGCATACCAAAATTTTCGCAAATGTCACGCAACGTGTATACACCCTTGCGCTAGCGACTTAATACTACCGCAGAACATGTGAGCGGGTCAATGACTCTTAGGTATAATCCATTTTCCCTTCATACTTTAAACTTACCTGGCTTAGGACAGTCCAAAATATCTAGGCACTAAATAAAACATTAAAAATTCTTCTATATGTTATAGGTTTTTTACATATTTGGGACGAGAATCGAATACTGAATACCCTCCCTCAATATGTCCCTCGTTTAACCTAACATACTGTATAGTTGAGAAAAGGCTAGGCAGATGATGGTTACATTTTCCTAACGTATTATCGCCGGTTTAAATACGAAATTTGTCGAGTTAATTAGTTGGTAGTAAAACTTACTTAATTACCTAATACACCGTGTAAATCACCTCATCACGAAGCCGCCAACCAGGCATTCTGTACATGAAACTACGTAACTTTACCCAAAAATTATTGCTGGGAAACGACTTTTTTTTGGGTGGTGTAAAATCACGTTTTGGGGTAGAACTCAATGTAACGCACTTAAAACATTGTGCTAATGGACGGATTGGATAGTACGGGGGTCGTGGAGGTGTTTAAAATAAAAATCTTACATTAAAAACTTGTACTTAAAAAAAAAAACTTGTCAAAAAGTTGGAACTTTGACCCCTAATATCTCCGTAACTAGAAGGTTCCCAGGTATGGTGTAGAACAAAAAAATGATCGCAATGACAGGGAGAACCAGTGCCTTTCGGAAGAACCAGTTCCTTCGTTAAGAGGTGTTTTACACCCTTTAATCTTTCCATCTTACAATAATTACACCTTTTAATTAAAAATTAGAACCGAAAGTCTGAAACTAAACACTGCTAAATACTTGCAGACTATAGTTTCATTAAATTTCAGGGAGTAAAATAAGAAGCTTCAAGACGTTTTGGTGGGAACTCATTAGCCTGAGCTCATTATGGCTTGCCACGTTTTTCTTCAAGATAATTTGTTAGCGGAGAAAAAGGAAGATTCTCGAGAAAGTTCTCTTGTTTAAATAAAGAATGGTTTGTGTGGGATTCTTAGCTTTCGCACAGATTTTTCGGAATTATACTACACTAGCTGTCCCGCGCAACTTCGTCTGCGTCACATTTTCCCCGTTTTCGCAACATTTTTCATTGCTGTTCCGCTCCTATTGGTCGTAGCGTGATAATATATAGCCTATGTCCTTCCCCAGCTTGAAATCTATCTTCTTGCCAAATTTCATTAAGATCCGATCAGCGGTTTAGTCGTGAAAAGGTAACAAACAAACAAACATACAAACAAACAAACAGAGTGACATTCGCATTTATAATATTAGTATGGATGTAATAAATGTGAAAATAACTTTGTTAAGTACTTTTTCACCCTTAACCACTGATTTTTACGATTTTTTACAGATAGGTGCATACAAAATACACGCAGACGAAGTCACGTGCAAAAGCAAATCAGTATGGACAGTAAAAATTCCGGAGTTACTTACGAGAAATATTCAGTCTCAGCTTTTCCAAATTAGAAAAAAAAAAACCGGCCAAGTGCGAGTCGGACTCGAGCACGAAGGGTTCCGTCCCATTATTTATAAAAACGAGCAAAAAAAAACCTTTTTTGTATGCCCCCTTGCAATATTTATTTTATTCTGTTTTGAGTATTTGTTGTTAAAGCATCAACAGAAATACTTTATCTGTAGAAATTTCAACTGGTTAACTATTACGGTTCATGAGATACAGCCTGGTGACAGACGGACAGTGAAGTCTCAGTAATAGGGTCCCGTTTGACCCTTTCGGTAAGGTTGGTGAATACAATACCTAAGAACCCTCACTTAAGCTCAAAGAAAGAAAGAGAGAAACCTTACCACATTATCGTCACAAAGTGCTACAAAGCTGCAATACCAGAACCAAAATCAATAATTCCAGACACTACTCAAGACAGGATGAAAGCGTACTCGAGAAGTACCGGTAGACTCATCGACGCAGTCTCATCAGGTACAAATTGATAGACAGATCAATCAGCCTCATCCAGCCATACTTAGCTATTCTCAGGACGCACCGGATTGTACGCTATTTGAATAGAAATTAGTCCTAAGTTCATGAAATGTTTAATAGACTATTTAGTAACTTTGTTGGAGCTAGATTGATTCTGGAGGCGAATTATGTAATCTGCTTGAATTAGGCATGAAGTTAAGGTTTATGGCTTTGGCTGTCTATGTCTGAATGATAATTTGGGCAGACGTTGGTATGCATTTTTATGCTGTGTTTAACTAGCTACCCGCCGCCGCCACGTGAAACTACTATAAAATTATTACTCCCGTATTTTAAGCGGATTATGTCAACTATTTTTTTTTTGCAGGTTTTTTTTTTTTTTTTTAAAGTAGCCTTAATTACTCCTTATAACATCAGCTATCTGCCACTAAAAGTGTCGTCAAAATCGGTCTAGCCGTTACGGAGTTTTTTTTTTATATAATTTTATATGAAATTACTGACAGACAATTCAATTTTATGGATTAAATAGGAACGTTGGTATTTTTTTCTCCAATGAATTATAATAATCGATTACCTTACTACCATGCTAAAGACAACGACTGTCGCCTATTTCCATTTTAAGATAGATTATTATCTTCGAAAAAAAGGCTCTTCTTTCCAACTTTTTACCAAGACAAGAACTCTCAGCAAGTGCGAATCCTCAAACATCGCAAACATAATATTTCATCATGTGCGCGTTGAACCAAGCTGTGTCTTAACAAAGTAGTTACAAAGAACGATTTCATTGTTCCCACTAGTCAGGAAATGGTTGTAACCGTCAGTTTTACGAGGACGTCCGGGTGGCACACCTAGTGTATACGGACATAGTATGTTCTCTAGATACTATGTTAGTATGTAGGGTATTTTTCCTTTACTTCCAAACGATCATTGTATGCTACACGAAAAATGTATTTCAAGAAATGATTGCAAAATATGTTACTGTAGTTTGGCCTAAGGCAGAATGTGTCAAATAATTAATAAAATATGCGAGTATCATGCCAGTATTTCCTCGAGGGGTTAGGCTTAGGTGAACCAGCTTTTCTTCATCTTCTTCATTTCTCCAGTTATGTATTACATGAGTAAGCATACCAGTATTTTACATCAAGCGACTGACTATCTGCCTCCACAACTCGGTACTGGGTAATACGATACCCCTTGGTAAGACTCGTCTTCAGACTTTCAGAATAACCCTATATCTTATATCGTCATAATATACACCGTGTAAATCACCTCATCACGAAGCTGTCAACCAAGCATTCTGTACATGAAACTAAGTAACTTTACGCAAAAATTATTGCTGGGAAACGACTTTTTTTTGGGGGGTGTAAAATCATGTTTTGTGGTAGAACTCAATGTAACGCACTCAAAACATTGTGCTGATGGACGGATTGACTAGTACGGGGTCGTAGAGGTGTTTAAAGTAAGAATCTTACATTAAAAAAAAATATTTAAAAAAATACTTGTCAAAAAGTTGGAACTTTGACCCCTAATATCTCCGTAACTAGAAGGTTCCCAGGTATGGTGTAGAACAAAAAAATGATCGCAATGCCAGGGAGAACCAGTGCCTTTCGGCTTCGTTAAGAGGTGTTTTACACCCTTTATGTATACAATAAATCCAAGATTCTAGCTTTGTCCCTTGGTTTAATGCTCAAGAGAAATGCTACACCGTACTTAGTGAAACTTCGTGAAACACTTGATAAAGTTACGCGTTGTTTGACCGAACTAGTTACTGTTATGGGACTTCACAGTATCTATGAAGATACGTCTGTTTTGCAGCAAGCTTCTACATTTAATTTAAGTATTTATGTCAAAGATACTCGTGATTTAATTTATAAATCAAACGATACCTCGAGGCACGAGACAAAACAATTTTATGCAGCTTCTGTTTGTCATAACCTGCCTAGCCTTTTCCCAAACTATCTTGGGGTCGGCTTCCAGTCTAACTGGATGCAGCTGAGTACCAGTATTTTACATGAAGCGACTACCTATCGCACCTCCACAATCCAGTAACTGGGTAATACGAAAACCCTTGGTAAGACTGGATGTCAGACTTTTGGCTTCAGACTACTCTTAACGACTGTCAAAGATCTACAAATGACAGCCAGGACCAACGGCTTAACGTGCTTTCCGAGGCACGAAGGAAACTCAGTATGTAATTATGGTCACCCATCCACGGACCAACCTCGGCAAGCACGGCTTAACCTTAAAGATCGACCCGTGCGGCTGTTTTTATTTAGCCACGAGCTCCTCAGCTTTTGTTTGTACAGACGTCCAATTAGCGTATGTTAGCTATGGTCGGCTGTCAAGCTTATACTTTGTATATCTGTTTCTATACATGCAAAGTATACACAAAGCCGTCAACCATGCATTCTGTACATCAAACTAAATGAATCTAAGCAAAAATGATTGCTGGGAAAATCATGTTTCACGGTAGGACTCATCGTAACGCACTCAAAACGTGCTGATGGATGCATTGAATAGTACAGGGGTCGTGAAGGCGTCCGGCTCAGGTTCAATCCATGGTCCTAAGCGAGAGGGAATGGGAAGCCGTTGCCTCCTTCTGCGAAGCAGTCATGCTAGTGAAAGAGGTGGCGGAACGTGAGAGGGAGCCTCACGTCCCAGCTGCCGCGGGAGATGACCCGGGCGTCGGGGGCCACCCAGTGTCCCCCGGCTACCGTAGGCCCGGGCCTGTGGACGGTGAGTAATGGGCTAGCCCACCGTGTCAACGGCGCGTTCGTTTTCCACGCGCGAATTGGAAGGGGTCCGAGAGAACTGATGCCTGCCAGGGTTGCGGGACTGTTCGAAAGAGATACCGTGGCCCTGGAACACAAAGGGCTAAGAAGGAACATGGATGGATTTTAGTCAGTACAAGTCTGACACTCCCTCCCGCTTTGCCCAAAACGGGTGGGAAATCATCCGTAAAAAAAGGGGTCGTCAAGGATTTTTTAAGTAAAGTTATAAGATTAAACTTTTATGGCCTAGAAACAAAAAAAAATGATCGTAATGACAGGAAGAAGAAGTGCCTGCTTCGTTATGGATATTTTTAAACGCATTAGATCTAGAGTCCTTACTAGGACTTCGCCAAGTCTTATCGTAATATGACGTGTAGTAGGGAAACTTGCTCCCTCTCGATAGTTTCCACAATTTGATGATGATTGCTTACAGTGTTCCTTTTCCCCCTTTCCTATTGTTTATTTGATAAGGGAGAACCTTTAATAGGAGAATATGTTGCCAGGTTGCGCATACGCCTATAATGGTCCTATTCAATTGACGCAATTTTATGACTCGCGCGATAAGCTGCCGATAAAGTCTATTTGGTTTCTTTCTTTGGATTATACAAGCCGGGGCGAGAGGTTCCTAACAACAATTAACAACAACAATTATTTATCTATTTATTTTCTCTTTTTTATTAATTTTTGAGGTATTTTTTGTCTTACGTGGCTTGATTTTAATTTATAGTCAGCCCAACAAGATTTGATACTTCATTAGATACTGGAATCATTGGAATCGGACTGCTCAAAATAAGCTCCAAAACAAACTGACATCTCCAGTCGTATTTGAGAGATAGCTTATATTTTAAGCAAGTGGAATGTAATAGAAATCGGTTGAAATAGTAAATAAGCGATTTCCTTTCAATGTTTAAAATAGCTGGCTGAATAAGTAACAGTACGTGTTTATTGATTTTCATACTCCATTTTTTTTTACAAAAAATAACGTGTGTAAATTAACATCAGCAATTTTAAATATTAAAGGGAAATCGCCTATCTGCTTTGGAGGTCAGATAGGCAGTCGCTTCATGTAAAATACTGGTACTCAGCTGCATCCGGTTAGACTGGAAGCCGACCCCAAGATAGTTTGGGAAAAGGCTAGGCAGATGATGATGATGAAATCGCCTATCTACTATTTCAACCGATTTCTATGTACATTCCACTTGCTTAAAATAAGCTATCTCCCAAACATGACTATCTCCGACAGTCCGATTCCAATGGTTTATTTCTAAATGTAGGCGTTAAGATTAATCACCAATAAATATGTCGAGAGCAACACAGGGAAGTGTATTTCATCGATATTTTATTGCTATCGTCACGATAGAGCTGCACCACAATTAGATTGCTCTTCTAGTTATCGTGAATGTTTAGAGAAGATGGTACCTATCTATGTTAATTAGTCGGTGTTATCAATAAAGAAAGTCGAGTATGTGTTTTTATTAATTTAATACAGATAAGTCTCAGTAATCTGAATGCTAATGATTTAGAATTCAGAGTATTTTGTTTAAACTCTTCGTATTAAATTATGGTTTTATTTGATATAGAAACATGGGGTCTTTATCCGATGCAGCTTCCTTAACATATAACAATTACTTACAACTAATTTACCTGCTGAAGTATTTCATAATCTAAATTTATAAATTGATTTCATACTTTATTAGTTTGTTAGAAGGTGTTGTAGCCTCACTAGTTACTCCATTCGATACGATTCTTCCTTATCATTTTCAACCAAGCAAATGTAAGGTTAGGTAATTTAATATTCCAATTACTTTCAATCACATTTAATAACATAACTACGACTAGTTGGCCGTTGTCTCTAGTTATTTCCTTTTGATATAATTTTCATGTAATCGGGCAATATAAAATTAAGTAAGTATAGTATAAATCATAGCCACAGTTTCTTAACTGACATGATTTCCGGCTTAGTCCGAGACAGTATTCGTGGACTGATAGATCTGTCTTTTCTTGGATAACTGCTACACAACAGTGATCCAAGAAAAGAACAGACTGAGATTGCTAGTCAAGCGAAAATTTTGCAATTAAGCTAGATATTGGCCAGAGTGGCTAAAATGGACATAGTCATGACCTCGTGCCTTTATCTGAGGTCAGCACAGCATGTCTTTCTCTGCCACATCTCTTTCTCCCGCGTACACATACCTGAAACAAGTAATACATAGTTCTATAAGTATGGGTTCATAATTATGGGTGTTGGTTTTTGTATAGAGTTCACCTTCTTAACCGACTTCAAAACAAGTAGGAGGTTTTCAATTCCGTTGTATTTTTTTAATGTTTAGAGTATAACAAGGAGTCTATTTAAGTCTATGAACAAAATTAATTAATAAGTGAATAGATAAGAATTTGCTTTCTACATGACCGCTCCCATTTCAAATTGAAAGCGATAATGTCTCTAACTTGAATGTGACAGTGATATCATTATTTACTTGCAATGTTTGAACAACAGTCTCAATGGTATCGTTCTCCAAATAAAACAGGTACATAAATAATACAAAACAATGTTCTTATGTAATATTATAATTAAATGCACCAGGAACTCTGTCCGTGTATCTGCTTGTTACCTATTCAAGCCTTAATGGGTGAGCGGATTTGGGTAAGATTTGACACAAGGATGGGTCATACTTAAATTAGGACATAGGACACTTTGTATTCATAGGTAGAAAGTCTCTGTCTAATTATTTCGGGCGGCCATGCGGGCGAAGCCGCTAGAATATTTTGTATACTTATATAATGATATAATATCTACAGAAAAGCATTATATTCAAACATTTACCTCTCATTTCTCTACAGGTAGATTGACTGACTCGGATTACATTGTAGTTCTGTAATCTTAAAAAGTAAATAATGAATATTATCCCACAATACAAAATTCTGTTTGGCCTTACTGGCCTTTGAACCCCTAACTTTTCTAAAGATTAGGTAAGCTTTTCAAAACAGAATTTTTGTTTTCTTGGTAACTAATAATATTATGGTGTTATTTTATAAAAAGGCATATTTAAGCATAATTATTCAGTTTATATAAGCGTATTTAAGCATAGTCATGTTTCCACTGCTGCGACACTTAATTGAATAATAATCATTTAAAAAAGAAATCACAGAATCCGTCAACAAAATAATGAAACGTCATAACAAGAAAATCTACCCTAAAATCACCTGAATGAAAACAATCCATTGTTTTTTTTCTAACCTATCGTTGACCCAGAAAACAGCAAATCGTAAAACACTGTTGACATTTCTAACATTCACATAGTGACACATATTCTCGCACTAGTGTATAAATTATACAAGCTTTATTTACTTCGAAGCTCGTTAACCCACGTAAAACACCCACGTGCTGTTACGTAAGTTGTCGATAAAAATCTAAAACATTAGAAATCACAGACCACGCCTCTAGGCGATCTGCCGATGCCGTGAGGTCTTGCAGTGTGTAAGGATGGCAGATAAAGAAATCTGTAGTGTACTACTAATTAATATTAATTTATTAATTAAATTATGGATGTTGTGACAACACAAAACAAGCGGTGTGGTGATGTTAGGATGAGGTCTATCATTAGACTTTCATTGTTAGTCGTAGTAGACATCTTTCAAGTTCTTTCAAATTCGGATGATGCTGATGAAAAAGCAAAGGTTATTTCGTTGAAATGTAAAGGTTCACACAAAATAACACGGTGAAACAAGCAGACAGTTTAAAGTGTTGTTTTTAGGAGTTTTTTTTTTCTGAAAAACGTATGGTTGGGTACCCAAAAATTCAAAAGTCTATAAAAATCCCTTGTTTGGGTAGCCCTATACAATTTAAAATCACTACTAATTCCTCTCTTTTCATTCGATCCTCAAAACAATATTATTTTAAACCACCACAATAAACATTTATCAAAATCAGTAATATTATGCTTTCCTTCACAAATACAATACAGGAATATTCCAAAGGTATGGTAACCCTGTATCACAAGAGCGGTCGTCGACGGGGCCGCCCACGCTCGTTCTCAATGGGCCCGCGCCGCCTGTCGCAATCCCTGATGCGTGTGCGCATGTGACGGGAATTTTAGTCTAGATACTTTTAGCAATAGTAAGTAGTAATAATTTTAACATTCCAGTGTTCGGAAAATTCAGAAAACATAGGTTAAATTGAAAATAAAAATCAGTGGCAGTTAGGTGACTGTTGACAGTCTGAAAGTGGCGCCGGTGACTGAAAAGATGTGTGGTAATCGGTTGTCGTGGTATGGGCATGTGATGCGGAGAAATGAGGAATAGTAAGGAAAGTTTTGAGTATGAATGTGGATGGTTATAGGAGTAGAGGAAGACCAAAGAAACGATGGATGGACTGTGTGAAGGATGATATGGCAAGAAAGGAGGTATCTCATGAGATGATAAGCAATAGAGAAGTATGGAAGAAGAAGAGATGCTGCGCTGACCCCAAATAAATTGGGACAAGGGCAAGAGAATGATAAGTTAGTTGACTGTTTACTTCAATGAAAATTAGAAAGTCTATTGTTTAGTTAGTCATAACATGATGCTTGTTTTCCCGTAAGGTTAGGTAAAGGTGTCCGTGTAGCTGTGGAGGGAGAGCCAAAATTTTCTCCTAAAAGCACACTAAAGACGAAACTGTACTACTGCAAAGAAACAGAAACCGAATTTGCTTACCAACTGTTAGTAAGCGAAGTCAGAACATTAGTAAGGACGTTATACAAGTACTCCAAAAATAGATTATTAGTTCCTATTTTACGATCTGTTTCTAAAATACTGTAAACTGAAATACTGTTTTTCAAAGCTCTTAATCAGAAAAAAAGAGCAATGCCATTTTTTACAAATACTTCGAGACCAAACACAACAATGGCCTCCTCAAAGTATCAAAACGTTAAGTCGCGCTACACCATCCGCGCCATCCAGTCTAGGGAAGTGATTGTTGTTTTAATGACCGCCATATTTATTATAAACGGCGATAGTAGATGTAACCCGCCGTTGTGCCTGAATTTATTAATGCTTTGTGCTAATATTTCCTTTGATTTTGATTTATTTTTATTGTTATTTAAGATTTTCCGGACTTTCAATAGACTTTATGGTTACTTAACCGTGGCCTAGATTGAAATGTTCGTTAAAGTTAAACTTTTACGTTGACCATTCTTTGTGTGAATAACACAAACGATGTAGAAAAATATCGAGGACTTATTTTTTTAACACTTTCATCTGATAATTACTTAATAAAAAATTTGGTAGGGTTTGACCGCTTTTGTTTGCAAAAACGAGGCATTCCTCCATGGAAAGTTGCAAGACACACTGTTGAAAGATCAGCTCTCGGTAGGTATAGTTTCAGTCATGATCATATTATTTCCACGTTCTGATCAGTACGTACAATACGTCAACTTTTTCATGTACTTAAGTTTCCTCCGTGCCTCGGAAAGCACGTTAAGGTATTGGTCCCCGGCTGTCATTTGTAGATCTTTGACAGTCGTTACGAGTACTCAGAAGCCAAAAGTGTGACATGCACTCTTACCAAGGGGATCGTATTACCCAGTTACTGGGTTGTGGAGGTCGGAGAGGCAGTCGCTTCATGTAAAATACTGCTGCTCAGCTGCATCCGGTTAGACTGGAAGCCGACCCCAAGATAGTTTGGGAAAAGGCTAGGCAGATGATGAAGTATTGAAAGTGAAAAACAACAAGGCAATTTTTTTTTTTAATACTTTTCTCTAGTCGTAGTATTGCTATTGCTAGTACATTGCTTTGTTTGCGTGTCTGGGACCGAGTCCGCACTTTGTGAATAGGTACCGCTTTCACCAATCCTCAATTCATAATGCCTACTACTTTACCACAATAAGTAGCTACGTCTAAGGTAACTTAAGTTAATCATTTGCAAAACATACGCAATTAATTGACCTGTAACCATACAAAAACATGATCCCTATTGCATCGATGACGCACTGATTCATAGCCACCTATTTATTTTATAAACACATACTAAGTTTATTTTATAAACACTTGTAATAATAATAATAAATTAATGTTATCGGCCGGATTTCCTAAAGTATGAGTTGTCACGATAATCCACTACTTCAAATGTTTGTATAATAATACTCCTAATTGTGCTTTGTTAGTCAATCTACTCTAATAAGTTAACCAGCAGAAAAACCGCCAGTTATGTTCCTTTATTAATTTGTTTCCGCTAAACAAGAAAAGCTAACACACTACATAAAAAATCAGCACTTACAAGTACATAATTATAGAAGTTAACAAGCCTAATTAAAGTCATGATTATCTGCCTAGCCTTTTCCTAGCTATGTTGGGGTCGGCTTCCAGTCGAACCGGTCAAAGAAGACTGGTATTTAGCTGCTGAATATCAGTATTTTACATGGAGCGTGATTTGTGTGTGTTGTGACTTGTTAATGCGATAACTCGGCAACACTGGTTGTCAGACTTTCGGGCCACCTGTAATGACTGTCGACGATCGACCAATGACAGCCGGGACCAACGACTTAAGGCCTACGCAGACCGGGACGGCATGCGGCATGGCAAGGGATTAATTTTTTTACTAATGGACATTCAAACGTATCTATATGTATAGAAATACGACATAAATTGCTATGCTTTAAAATAATGCCGTGGCATCGAAAGGGGTTTCATTGCACGGCATTGAAAGACGCGCCACGGGCTCCCGCGGCGGGATGCCGTGGCGTGCTGCGGTAGGCAACGGCATGCCAAGGACTCCAGCGCTCGTTTTGACAAAACTGAGGCACATCAACACTTGATCAAACGCAACTGCTGAAGACTAAAAGTGTATCGGGCAGCAGGAGCTGCCGAGGCATGCTTTGTCGTGCCGCAGCACGCCGTGGCATGCCGTGGCAAGGCGCTGGAATGCCGCGGTATCCAAGCGGCTAATGTGCGCTGACTGACGGCAAAATCCCTTGCCATGCCGTCCCGGTCTACGTAGGTATTTCCATTATTTTTTTTAAATAGTACCTACTCAATTGTTAATGTTTTTGCTTATATTTTCTGTCTTGAGTTATGTTGTGTTTCGTAGTAATTATTTTATTTTATTGTGTTGATTATTAATTTTATAAGAACTACTAATTATGTGAAAGAGTGTACGCCTTTAAGGTGGATTTTTGAGGAACTAATTATTTATTATTATGATCTCAATTAAAATGTACCAAAAATCACACCAATAAATGAATTGAATTGAATTGAATAGGCCTTTAACGTGCTATCCGAGGCACGGATGAAACTCGGTATGTAATGGGTGGTCACCCACCCACGGAGCAACCTAGGCAAACGCGGCTTAACTTAAAGATTGATACAAGCGACTACGCGACTGTCATTTTTAGCCACGTACTCTTCAAGCCTAATCAAAATAAACCTGTCAACTAACAAAGCGCCATGTAAACAACGACAATATAGACAAGTGAATGTGCACCGATTGGCACAAAAAAGCAACACGACGTATTCCAAACACAAACACACACTATATCCATAGACAAAGCATAGAGATCCATCGATTGAACATGTTGACACTTGATTAAGTTTTGATTATGACTGCTGTCAGTGGAAATAGCGTTGTTATTGTTCTCCAATACAGTATGTACAAATCCTACTAATATTATAAATGCGAAAGTTTGTGAGGATGGATGGATGTTTGTTACTCTTTCACGCAAAAACTACTAAATGTATTTGGATGAAATTTGGCACACGGGTAGATTATAACCTGGATTAACACATATGATACTTTTCATCCCGATAGTATGTTCCCGTGGGACAATTATCGAACTACACGCGGGCGGCGCCGCGGGCATAAGCTAGTATCTACATAAGTTTAGTTTGGTCGTATACTCGTATATCTATACAAAATCACTAAAAGGAAACTTTGTGCATGAATTTGGCATGTGAGGAGCAAACGAAAACTTAGGGTAAGCTGTAATATGTACTAGAAATGCAATGAAATCGAAAATACTCTACGTTTTTAACGTCGTTTTTTTTCAATATTCCAAGAAAAATACTTTTTTTTGGTAGTTAAAACAAATGGTCGAACGAATCGAAACAATGCCATTGCTATCCAATAAAAAACTATTCTGGTACTCGACTACCAAGCATCAGTAAACAAAATTCATCCAATAAACGCCAGTCGTAAATAAAACATCAAAAGCATACTCTTTGTAACATGTAAGAAACATAAAACTGCTGTATCCACTATTTTCCGCAATGCCAAGAACGTTCACAGAGATACGTCTTACGCCTCGATTACGACCTCAGGCGACTCGCGCGTGCGGCACTGGTTTCCTTCGTGTGAGTATTGTCGCGTCGCAAGTCGCATCTTGGTAGTGCCCGACCAAAGCCCGGGCTGAAGTTTTGGCTGAAGCCGAAGGTTTTTACTTTTCAAGCAAGCGCAGAATTTGAACGAACTGTTACGAATTCGCGAGATTGTGATGGAAGAGGCGAGGCACGGGAAGTAGAGGGCACATTTTGAGGTGTTGTTATTTTTATCCATCTCATTAATTTGTTAATGTACAGTCAACAATTGTAAGTGACTGTGCTGTTGGTGTGCTTATTATTATATAAAAATAAACATAAAGTATAAATTGAAAAGTAAAAAAAAAACCTACAATTTTTTAGTTTTTAGCCAATCTTGACTGCGTTTCGTAGAGTTGTTAAACGTTCGGCTTCTGCTTCTGCCCAAGGTTGGTGCTGAAGCAGAAATCGGCTTCGGCCAGAACTCGAACTTCGGTCAGACACTATATCTTGGTATAAGCCGCTTCTTTCCATTGATTCCTCTACAGTCACTCTCGCGAGCTATACACACAACGCAATAGTAACCATGAGGTTCTTGCCGGTTCTTCTCAATAGGAAACGACCCGAACCGAACAACCCAAACCGTGCAACATTTCTTGAAGTTTTTTAGGTGCCTATGTATGCCTATGAAAAATCAAATATTTTGATTTCGAGCACGAGTGTAGCATAAGCGGTTTGCGGTTTCGCGAAAAGGACGTTTTGAGAACCTCAATACACGAATATCACCTTTTTTTGGGTTCTGTACCCAAAGTGTCAAACGGGACCGTATTACTGAGTCTTCGCTGTCTGTCCGTCTGTCTCCAGGCTGTATCTCATGAACCGTGATAGGTAGTCAGCTGAAATTTCTTCAGTTTATGTATTTCTGTTGATGCTATAACAACAAATAACTAAAACAGAATAGAATGAATATTTAAGGAGGCACCCATACAAAAAAGTTGAAATGATTTTTTTGCTCGTTTTTATAAATAATCATACGGAACCCTTCGTGCGCGAGTCCGACTCGCACTAAGCCAGTTTTTTCATTACATTCTACGTCAAAACCGCGCGAGAGAGGAGATCGTGGCCAAGTTGTAAAACAGTTTTCATCTCGGAAAAACCAATCTGAATTCTAACCACGAAAATCAATCGGGTTTCGTTGTTTTATGGCCGTCAGAAAAAAATGGGCTCAGAGAGAACAAAAAATATTATAAAAAGGGTTTTTTTGTGAGACTATATAGGATAAAGAGAATTGGTTTTGCATTGTCTGGATCTTTCTGGATGAATATACCTTTTGAATAGAACTTATTAAATGGCAAAATCATGTAAAAAAGCTGACATTTTTCTCAGGGAAATAGATAAATCAAAGAAAGAAAAATATTCATTCAGTTCTCTGTATAAACTTTTTTGTTTTCATAAGTCGTGAAAAAATGGTTATCTTTGTTAAAATTGAATGCCCTTGCCAGTGGCACATCTTGACCGCGTCATCATTGTTACGAAACATTGACACTGACACTCCTGAACGTGGTTTAGATGTGCTGATCAAGTCTATATTCATTTGTAAAATTCGTCCTGAGTCTAAGGCAAGTAGGCTTTAGTATGACTGATAGTTATCGACTTTCATTGATAACGTTGTTATCTAAGACAACGTTCAATAAGCCAGACAATATGTTATAACAGTACGTCTACCATGAGTTGTCATAGTTAGATCGCTTGACGTAACTGCAATAGTTCCGTCAATACGCAAATACTATAGTTAGCTTTTTCAATGGTACCATGAGCTGTGTTGGTGCTTACTACCAAATTCTAAGCAAATGAAGCCCAAACTTGCAGTCGCTGTAGTTTAGTTTACTACACGGTGACGTAGGATAGATAACTATAGTGACTCATACTGCGCATTTTAGTACCCAACTATCCGCTAGAGGCGCTGTAAAAGTTTTCATACATTTTTTTAACTACAGACGCTAGCGAGTATAGATTGTTAAAACTCATGGTAGACGTACTGAACGTGGTTTAGATGTGCTGATCAAGTCTATATTCATTTGTAAAATTCGTCCTGAGTCTTAGACAAGTAGGCTTTAGTATGACTGACAGTTATCGACTTTCGCGATAACGTAGTTATCTAAGACAACGTTCAGTAAGCCAGACAACATGTTACAACAGTACGTCTACCATGAGTTGTCATAGTTAGATCGCTTGACGTAACTACAACAGTTCCGTCAATACGCAAATACTACAGTTATCTTTTTCAATGGTACCATGAGCTGTGTTGGTGCTTACTACCAAATTCTAAGCAATTGAAGCCCAAACTACAGTCGCTGTAGTTTAGTTTACTACACGGTGACGTAGGATAGATAACTATGTGACTCATACTGCGCATTTTAGTACCCAACTATCCGATAGAGGCGCTGTAAAAGTTTGCATACATTATTTTAACTACAGACGCTAGCGAGTATAGATTGTTAAAACTCATGTACGTCTACCATGAGTTTTAACAATCTATATTCGCTAGTTTGGGCTTCATTTGCTTAGAATTTGGTAGCTTAGCACCAACACAGCTCATGATACCATTGAAAAAGCTAACTGTAGTATTTGCGTATTGACGGAACTATTGCAGTTACGTCAAGCGATCTAACTATGACAACTCATGGTAGACGTAATGGTAGACGTACTGTACACACTGTACACGATGACACATCAAGTTATACATTTCCAATATAACATTTCCTCACTTTGTATGGATTTCCTGTACAATAAGAGTTCCGCATAAACTGTTTTGTATAGCTGGAATGGTCGTTGTGCTGAACGATTATCATTTGTAAGAACATAATGCTCTTTCAATCCTAACGAATATTATACACCATGTAAATCACCTCATCACGAAGCCGTCAACCAAGCATTATGTACATGAAATTAAGTAACTTTACGCAAAAATTATTGCTGGGAAACGTCTTTTTTTTGGGGAGTGTAAAATCATGTTTTGTGGTAGAACTCAATGTAACGCACTCAAAACATTGTGCTGATGGACGGATTGAATAGTACGAGGGTCGTGGAGGTGTTAAAAGTAAAATCTTACATTAAAAAGTTGTATTTAAAAAAATACTTGTCAAAAAGTTGGAACTTTGACCCCTAATATCTCCGTAACTAGAAGGTTCCCAGGTATAGTGTAGAACAAAAAAAATGATCGCAATGACAGGGAGAACCAATGCCTTTCGGCTTCGTTAAGAGGTGTTTTACACCCTATACAGTATGTTAGTTTAAACGAGGGACATATTCAAACCCATAATAGTACATGCTAACATGACACTAATAAAAATATAAACAAAAAAAAACACTGATAAATAGCAGACAGAACCATACCAAAATTTTCGCAAATGTCACGCAACGTGTATACACCCTTGCGCTAGCGACTTAATAGTATCGCAGAACATGTGAGCGGGTCAATGACTCTTAGGTATAATCCATTTTTCCTTCATACTTTAAACTTACCTGGCTTAGGACAGTCCAAAATATCTAAGCACTAAACAAAACATTAAAAATTCTTCTATATACGTTATAGGTTTTTTACATATTTGGGACGAGAATCGAATACTGAATCTGAATACCCTCCCTCAATATGTCCCCCTCGTTTAACCTAACATACTGTATATGCGAAAGTCTTTTTTATCATGTCATCTGCTGACGGTACTTTTAAGCTAAATTGACTTTTAATTGAGTTTATCAATAAAAATACATCGGGGTTCTCCGGGACGGCCTCGCGGATCGGGGTACTCAGGAAATAACCCTGTTTACAGACTTATAGGTTACCTGTTTCATTAGAAAAACAAATTAGTCTCTACTACTTACACCTATTGTACTAAACTTCTTGATTATGCATTACTGCGTTAAAAACATCAGTTTTCCTGTTAGTATCAGTAGCTACTTATATTATTCATACTGAATTGTTATTGCCTTATCAAGAAGCCTTGTATATTTTAAATTATGGATTCAATTGGCTTCATTTATTTAAAATTCTCATTGCGTTGTTAATTTATTGCATTTAGCAATTTATCTGTTACTAGCCTTTGCCCGTGGCTTCGCTCGCTTTAATTTAAGCCCGGTTTCCACCGCGAGCGGAACGGACCCATTATTGACTTCGTTAAACTCGCAAGCGCAAACTGCATACTTGTATTTCCACCAACGGTGGTTCGCGCCCATTAATGCCACCACCATACATGCATACTTAGGTGGAAATACAAGTATGCAGTTTGCGCTTGCGAGTTTAACGAAGTCATTAATGGGTCCGTTCCGCTCGCGGTGGAAACCGGGCTTTAGAATTTGACAACCGGCTCGGACATGTGGCGTCATCCCTTATCATAAGAATATAATTGTTGTTTTTCTCAGGAACAGTACTTTTTTTCGCGATGAAAGGTGAAACCCTATGGCCATTTCTTTGCACCTGACACCAAAATTTGGGGATGATCGGTTCAGTGGTTTAGGCGTGAAAGAGTTAATATACATCCACACATTTCCACAACCTTTCGCATTTATAAAATAAGTATTACGATTAAATAACAAATTAATTTTAGAAAATGTAACTGCTCATTTCCAATTCATGCAAACAGAGTAAGCATAAAACAAAGAAATAGAAAGCAAACAATAATATAACTATAAAACACGGTCATAAATACAAAATAAGCCCAAAACCCACGTTGCTAAACCATCGCCCACTATATGCTTGCCCTACTCATCAGTACCACAGAGCTGTTGGTAAATATATAAAAAAAAAACTACTAATAAGAGGTTTGTATTGTCTTTTCATAAATAAGACTGACATTTTTCTTATCTAATTTGCAATTTACGTTAGTTAAAATGTTTACCAAAGATTTTCCTACGTTTGTGTTTTGTAATTAGGTGAAAACTATAGCTAAAGTCAATAGTTGAATTTGTAGTTCTTTGTTCTTAGCTGCTACACTTTTAGCGATTATCTAAGGTGAAATGTCAGGGCAAGCCGTAGAGCCAGATGCAATAATTGCGAGAATTAAAGTGGTAGTATGTAGAAAAGTGGGTGTTACAGGTTCGCGCAGACTTATCGTTGTCCGATAAACTGAACGAAATTAAAGTTTTTTACCGATTCTTCTCCATCTGTACGTCTTGGAATTGGGCAACTACAGTTCTCTCACAAGTAAATTTATGCATTATGGCTAGTGCTGTAGCTTCATCTTTTTGTTTTTGACATTGCATTAGTGCTTGTGATGGTCTATTTGAAAAATGGTCTACTTTAAATGCTTTAAGTTTGAGTTCATGCCTAAAACTGGAAGTACTGTACATACTTATTTAGGCAAGGATGAAATATGGTTCCGTTGGGGAACATCAATCATGAGAATCTGAAACAAAATGAGAGCTAATACTAGAGACCCCGCTGGGTACCAATGAAGGGTTTTATTATAGCTGAACCGGAGACCCTGACGATTACGGCAGTAATCATGTAATTGAATGAGTTAGGTCCCCTTAGAACTGCGCTAGGGAGCTAATGCAGTGTCAGTGTCGCAATTAATCTGCTATGATTGGCAAACAGGTTTGGATCAGATTCTGCTATGCGAAAAGAAACGTTTTTACTGAGTCCTGGGGGGTTACTATGACGCTTAAAACATTATTATTCCATTCCTATTCCAGAGTGGGAAAGAGATGGAGCTAGACAACCTGTATAACTCCGTCTCTTTTTCACTCTGGAATAAGAATGGAACAATTATGTTTTAAGACGTCATGGTACGCCATCTGGTGAGCATCGGTGCACTTATTTTCTGCAAGTTCATTTCAATAATTTTGTATCAATTATAGTTACTATCTCACAGATCATTTCTATTGGGCCCGCGGGATATAATGAAATGAAGGGTTCTACTGGTCGCAAGAGCGACTTCTGAGCCTGAGGGCATGGGTTCGATTTCTAAGTTCGGACAAAGTTCGGAAAGCACGTTAAGCCGTTGGTCCCGGCAGTCATTTTTTGTAGATCTTTGACAGTCGTTACGAGTAAGTCAGAAGCCAAATAGTCTGACATCTAGTCTGACCAAGAGGTATCGTATTACCCAGTTACTGGGTTGTGGAGGTCAGATAGGCAGTCGCTTCATATAAAATACTGGTACTCAGCTGCATCCGGTTAGACTAGAAGCCGACTACAAGATAGTTTGGGAAAAGGCTAGGCAGATGATGGAGTCTAGATTTGTGCCCAGTTGATGGCAATACGGTCGCCCCTATTACATGAGACTTAAACATAACTAGCGAAATGTAGGTTTACTAATGGGTACACATGTGCCTACCCCTTCGGGAATTACAGGCGTGATGGTATGTTTTGAAGATTCTGAAAGTTACAATTTCATGGCATAGTTATGTTCTCATCTCTTTCTTGAACTTTTAGTTTGAGCGGCAAATGACGTTTTGAGTCAAGTTTAAAACAGCGAATAATTCTTAGTCAACTAGGTACTTAGTCGTCTACGACTTTAAAACGCCCTCTTTAATAAAATAAGAAGGTTCTAATTATTTAAAAAATGTTGTTTACATGGCTCAACTATAGGTACATTTTGACCTACCATAGACTCAAAACAACTACGCAATTCGAACTAACCTCGACAAAATTTAAAATACGACCTATCCCACTTTTATTGTGACAGAGTCGTAAATATGTCATACGATGTTATAAGAAACGCCTACTGTATCGTACGATTCAATGATAAACAAAGAATCAAGGCGACCTTGCCGATTAGCGAATTCATTAACACAGTCTTGGCTTACTGAACTTTGGCATTATCGGGAGTGTAAAAAGAAACAACCGCTTTAAAACAATATTTGATTATTTATAAACATACATAACATCACGACGAGGAGCTCGTGGCTAAATAATAACAGCCACCCGGGTCGATCTTAAAGGTTAAGCCGTGCTTGCCGAAGTTGGTCCGTGGATGGGTGACCATCATTTCATACCGAGTTTCCTCCGTGCCTCGGAAAGCACGTTAAACCGTTGGTCCCGGCTGTCGTTTGTAGATCTGTGACAGTCGTTACGAGTAGTCAGAAGTCAAAAAAAGAGAGATACCAAGGGGTATCGTATTACCCAGTTACTGGTTTGTGGAGGTCAGATAGGCAGTTGCTTCATGTAAAATACTGGTACTCAGCTGCATCCGGACTGGAAGCCGACCCCAAGAGAGTTTGGGAAAAGGCTAGGCAGATGATGATGACATAACATCACGACTGTATACCCCGAATGGTTGGCAGAAGTGTACCTAATAGTACACTGGGTACACCCACACTTTGCCAATTATGTAAACGTCCCGTGTAATAGGGGGCGTGCCTATTGCCATCAACCGGGCACAGATCCAGACTCCGTGGCTGCTACTGAGTAATTCCTGAGAGAAAAACCCAATAACTTTACCCGAACCGGGAATCGTACCCAAGGGAACAAGACCGACGAGGCAGTCAGTTTGGGGTTTTAAATAAACGTATTCTGCATACGTTTTCATAATTGACAAGGTAGCTGGGAGCAGCTACATTATAGTCACCAAAAATCGAGTTGAAAGGCATGCGATTGGAGAGGTCTATGTCCAGCAGTGGGCTGCTGTAAGCTGAAGATGACAGACAAGTTAGATCAAATACAAGTTTCACTTCTCAACCAACTTACCTGTGCAGGCGGAAAAACACAGAACTATAATAAATGTACCAATTTTGACATATTGGTGCATTTTTTGTTGACAAGCAGCGCCAACTTGAGCTGCGAACTTGAAGTGGTCATACTGTATCTGACCATTATGTTTTTTGAAGTGAAACTTCTTTATGCGACTTGAGGGGGAATATTTTCTAAAACTCACTAATGATGGCAGTATTACAAGATTTGTGACTACGTAGTTCTACTAGGTACGCAAGATGGCGTGCAAACAGCCATGCATTCGACTGTTCGGTGTGACCAGTCTTCGCTTAATTTCCATGAGTAGAATGCGTGTATTATTACGAAGTTTCACTTCTGCCGCGCGGAGGGACTCCACGACGCACTATTTTTTTAAATAGGTTGACGCCTCAATACTTGGTGGAAAGTTTCACGGTCGCTTTAGGATACCTGCAGACAGACACGGACATGTAACACGAAAGAAATTCCGATGCCTGTTGGAGACTAGATGGAAAGGTAATTTCACCCACCCATATATCAAATGGACACGCAAGGTCTTATCGTATGATGATCGCTGTAAACCACCAAACAAGCCCTTTCACATTACTAAAACACAAAATTTAATTATGTTTCTCTTCCTTGACATTGTTGAAGCAATCAAACATGTAATTTGCCAAGGAAGACATCGTGAGAGAAATCGACACGTTCAAGACAGTAATGACACTAAACTGTGTAATGACACTAGAAAGGTGACGGGTGGAACAAGCTTTTATGTTAAGTAACATTAGAAGCACGGAAAAGTAGTGGAAAACATGATAGACTGCACGAAACGGTGGAGTGATGGAAGCAGTAAATATACAAGTACCAGACTTAATTTGGCTACTTGCGCTATGTTGTATCGTCTTCATGCATTCGTTTGCGTGAAGGAGTAACAAACATACATTCACAAAAACTTTTGCATTTATAATATTAGTAGGATAGTATCAAATGAGCCGTGCTCGTAAAGTTTGACAACTTAGGATTAGAATGGGAAGCAGAGATTCGTAGAGCTTTTGTTTCATTTAAGTAAATTTTGTGGGCAGTTTTCCAAACTGCAGACTGCTACTGAAAACCAATAACGCTCTGCCTGGCCTAAGTTTCTAGAGAACGTTTCGAGTTATGTACATTCTGGTTTCAAGTGCATCTTTGGCACGAACTACAACCCCACTTTATACATTGCCCATTAGCGTTATGTGTTGGTGCTTGGCATACATTGCCAATAGTGGTTTCACGGAATGATTAAAGTCGTTGATACACCCGACTGCGTCAAAAGCTGGTCATATTTTCTCCTTCGTTAACAATAACATTGGTAAAATAATCTGTCTCGCTCACCCATACCGAAAATGGTTTCTATCGTTCCATGTTGGATGTGTGAGCCCACTTTTCTCAGTGTGGACACATTTCACTCGACCAAAGTAAAACGAACGCACCTCGAACTTTTTATATCTTTAGTTTCTAGTTCTTAGCCATTTCACATAGTACCATTTTCTTTGTTGATCTAGATTAGGTATATAAAGATGATAATACACTATGGTAATAAATCATTCATTATGTAGTAAATAAAGTTGACAATGGTAAAAAATCTGACGTCACACCTGCGTACAATGGCATAATTTAGGGAGAGAACACGGAGTAAATGAGAAATGAAGTGATTAAATTGGGAGAATGCGAATTAGTAAACAGATATTCTATTCACAACTTCAGGGAATCGATGTTTTGCCAACTTTCTACCATTTCGCTTATCAATATATATATTGTGCTTTTATTATGGTGGTTACAAAGGGGGTGAAAAAACACCTAAGAGAGAAGTATAAAAAAAGAAGACGGTGCCGAACCCAAGTCAATTAGGGAGAGAGAGAGAATGATGATATTAAATTATACTTCCATGTACGCTTTTCAAAGGAATATCGAGTAGGAAACAGGAAGTCAATTAAACAAATTCCCTCTAAAGCAACTGAGTCTATGAATTTAATCTAGGTACTTACATATGTTATGTACAAGATATACTTAGTGCTTCATTAACTATTCCCTCCATGCTACAGATACACGCGCCTAGGCATTCGAAAATATGCAATAAATCAGTCGCATGCGCGCTATGACGCGACAAGAGGAATGGACATGTATTTATAGAGAATTTGTCATGTCATTGATTCGTCTGTTTGTGTGGTAGAAGTAGTGTGAGATATTATTAAGTTTACTGTATGACTGCAGTTGTTATCATTGCACTGATATGTGGGTGCGGGCTTGAAGGATTGCTTATGGACTGTTTCCTCAAGTGCGGGATAGGTAGGCACTAAGATTACTCATGAGACTTTGCAGTTGCTCTGATAACATTTTATACTGTTACTAGATATCTCCCGCGGCTCCACCCACTTGGGGGACGAAAATTATCCCAAGCCAACATACCTACCCAGATAGTGTGCTATCTGTGTGCCTTATTTTATCGAAATACATTCTGCTCTTAAGACCTAAAAGGATAGCAGGCGGACTACTACATAGTAAGAATAGTGAAAAGGGTAATTTACGGCAATAGGGGATGATCACATTTTTTTTTCTTTGTCCGTCGGGTAGTTTATTGAAAAGTATTGGACACGTATTTTTGAAGTGAAACTTCTTATGCGACTTCCAACAAGTTTAACGTTCTAATGGAGGGGGAACATTTTATATAACCCACTAAGAGATGGCGCTATTACAAGATTTGTGACTACGTATTTCTACTAGGTAGTGAGCCCCCACTCTCCAAGTTTAATGAGTTTTAAGGGGATTACATTGCTCAAATCCCAAAAACACCGTTTGTTAAAAGAAGTTTGTAGATGAATCCTTTTAGACGTTTTCCATATAAAAAATATATGTTATACTTAGGGTCATCATAAATGCATCTTCCTGTCTAAAATTTTAATAAACATTCCCAAATTTTAGGAATAAATTGTAGTAAATAGGTCCTTCTTAAACCTAAATTGTAAATGTTCTATGTAACGGCTTAATAGTTTGGCATCAATTGAGTACCAAAAAATAGGAAATGTCGTATTTCACAATTCTACCTGTTTTTTTTTTCGAATATCCTTTAATCTTTTAAAATAATAAATAGCAAGCCGAAACTTCACCAGTACCCCGCTGGAGCACCCCCGCAAAGGCCTGTGGCGCAACTACGGGACGCGATACATTAGTGTCTCGATGACTCTTGCGACGGGTGGGCTATACGCGCGTAATTTTTTCGAAATTAAATACAAAAGTTGTCTTTTTGAATGTTTTATGAATTAAAACATTTTGTAAATAGTATAAATATAAATATTTGGTAAATTAAAAATAGAAATTAAGCTTGTTAATATATTTATAGTAGATTGTAATTTCATTTTGTGTTCATAGACTAAGCCTGACTATGCCTAAATATAAAAATAAATTTAAAGTGAAGTGTGGTCAAGCTCTCCAAAACTATTATAAGTACCTACCCTATCAAATACTTTTTTCTGTTGTGTTTATTTTTTTATCGTTTTTAGCTATCTTGAGAATTTCGTTTGACGGATAGAGACACATTTGAAAGGGTCATAGAGACATTAGTGACTGATGATGTCACCTACCTGATGGTGGACTCCGAAGGTGAGTATAGGATCTCAGTGAAGGCACTACGTAGAACCGTCGTGTTTGGACTCATTTAAAAGGTCTTATGAAGACCTTGGTGACTGATGCTGTTACCTACCTGATGGTGGACTCCGCAGGTGGGCATAAGATCTCAGTGACTGCACTACGTAGGACCATCGTGTTTGGACTCATTTGAAAGGGCTCGTGGAGACCTTGGTGACTGATGATGTTACCTACCTGATGCTGGACTCCGAAGGTGGGTATAGGATCTCTATGACGGCACTACGTAGAACCGTCGTGTTTGGACTCATTTGAAAGGTGTCATGAAGACCTTGGTGACTGATGATGTCACCTACCTGATGGTGGACTCCGAAGGTGGGGTATAGGATCTCAGTGACGGCACTACGTAGAACCGTCGTGTTTGGACTCATTTGAAAGGGCTCGTGGAGACCTTGGTGACTGATGATGTTACCTACCTGATGCTGGACTCCGAAGGTGGGTATAGGATCTCTATGACGGCACTACGTAGAACCGTCGTGTTTGGACTCATTTGAAAGGTGTCATGAAGACCTTGGTGACTGAAGATGTCACCTACCTGATGGTGGACTCCGAAGGTGGGGTATAGGATCTCAGTGACGGCACTACGTAGAACCGTCGTGTTTGGACTCATTTGAAAGGGCTCGTGGAGACCTTGGTGACTGATGATGTTACCTACCTGATGCTGGACTCCGAAGGTGGGTATAGGATCTCTATGACGGCACTACGTAGAACCGTCGTGTTTGGACTCATTTGAAAGGTGTCATGAAGACCTTGGTGACTGATGATGTCACCTACCTGATGGTGGACTCCGAAGGTGGGGTATAGGATCTCAGTGACGGCACTACGTAGAACCGTCGTGTTTGGACTCATTTGAAAGGGCTCGTGGAGACCTTGGTGACTGATGATGTTACCTACCTGATGCTGGACTCCGAAGGTGGGTATAGGATCTCTATGACGGCACTACGTAGAACCGTCGTGTTTGGACTCATTTGAAAGGTGTCATGAAGACCTTGGTGACTGATGATGTCACCTACCTGATGGTGGACTCCGAAGGTGGGGTATAGATAGGATCTCAGCGACGGCACTACGTAGAACCGTCATGTTTGGACTCATTTGAAAGGTGTCATGAAGACCTTGGTGAATGATGATGTCACCTAACTGATGGTGGACTCCGAAGGTGGGCATATGATCTCAGTGACTGCACTACGTAGGACCATCGTGTTTGGACTCATTTGAAAGGGCTCGTGGAGACCTTGGTGACTGATGATGTTACCTACCTGATGCTGGACTCCGAAGGTGGGTATAGGATCTCTATGACGGCACTACGTAGAACCGTCGTGTTTGGACTCATTTGAAAGGTGTCATGAAGACATTGGTGAATGATGATGTCACCTAACTGATGGTGGACTCCGAAGGTGGGTATAGGATCTCAGTGAAGGCACTACGTAGAACCTTCGTGTTTGGACTCATTTGAAAGGTGTCATGAAGACCTTGGTGAATGATGATGTCACCTAACTGATGGTGGACTCCGAAGGTGGGTATAGGATCTCAGTGACGGCACTACGTAGAACCTTCGTGTTTGGACTCATTTGAAAGGTGTCATGAAGACCTTGGTGAATGATGATGTCACCTGTCACCATGTAGTAGCACCCGTGCTCAATTAGATAAATGTTGAAAGCTAGGTAGTCCTAACTATAACCGTTACTGAGAACCGATAAGCACTTACCTGGTCATCATCAGACCTTCAGAAAGTATCATGTAGTAACACCCGTGCTCAATTAGATAAATGTTGAAAGCTAGGTAGTCCTAACTATTACCGTTACTGAGAACCAATAAGCACTTTCCTGGTCATCATCAGACCTTCAGAATGTATCATGTAGTAGCACCCGTGCTCAATTAGATAAATGTTGAAAGCTAGGTAGTCCTAACTATAACCGCTACTGAGAACCGAAAAGCACTTACCTGGTCATCATCAGACCTTCAGAATGTATCATGTAGTAGCACCCGTGCTCAATTAGATAAATGTTGAAAGCTAGGTAATCCTAACTATTACCGTTACTGAGAACCGATAAGCACTTTCCTGGTCATCATCAGACCTTCAGAATGTATCATGTAGTAGCACCCGTACTCAATTAGATAAATGTTGAAAGCTAGGTAATCCTAACTATTACCGTTACTGAGAACCGATAAGCACTTACCTGGTTATCATCAGACCTTCAGAATGTATCATGTAGTAGAATGAAAGCTAGGTCAGCAGGTAAAATACAATTGTTTACTATTAAATAATTCATTATAGATTCGAGACTCGTAAAAGAGCGAATAAAATAGGCAAAAACGTTGACAACTCTGAGACACATCTGTGTTATTGCCTAATCTTCAGTTCGTTTTATTTTAGTATGTTCGTTTGTCTGTAGAGGGCGCAAAAGTAACAAATACTAGTACAGAGGTCAAATCTTAAAGGTCATTGAGCAAGGTAATAATACCCTTAACTAAGTAATTTTTTGATATTTTGATAAAACAAAAAATACGTGTCTAATATTTTTGTATTACACCCCTATTAGGTAGTTTTATAGTAAGTACTTTCGCCCTTTACCATTGATAAACTCTACACCCACTTGCTAAAAACCTTGTTATAACAAAAACGTTATTAAAAGCCGGTGTTCCTAAAAGCCCTTTGTTTTCCTTTGTTATTGAGGTAGGCAACTAAGCGCGTCAATGCCACATGGGACTTCATTTAATAATGTGACAAGTGTAGTGCGCTACACAAATGGGTGCGTCTCTATGCTACCACAGTATAAGAAATCCAGAGGCGAAACTTCTTCATCATGTCGGTAATTCTTTTATTTGTATTTGATGTGAAACTCCGATCAGGGCAAAATAGCCGCTTTAGCATAATAGGGTTATAATATGAATTATGTTACAATTCGTAAAATGGGCTCAAACTGAAATTCATAATATTAAGGCGTGTGTGCCCATTTTAAGATTTTAAAAGCGATTCATATTATTATTCAAAACTTTTCCACATATGCTGGGCTAGCAATGGCTTCGGGCGTTTGGCCGCAATTCGACTGATGGAAAGCGACGATGCGGCATTGGGTAAGGCACGCTTAAAAGTGCAGGTTGCACAAAGAGCAGAACAGCAGGTGCATGGGACATCGTTTTACTGAGTCCGCAATCATGGTCTACACAAACACATTCTGCGAGACTGTTGGATGGTGAAATAATCTCCAATCGCTCTCCAAGTACATATAGTGCTCCACCCTAGGTCGCATCATCGCTTCATATCAGGCGAGTTGAATATAAAAAATAATATATCAACCTTGCAGAGGCCGACAATCGCTCCAGCCAAATGGGTTATCGACATTTTTGATGACGATCGAGCGATGGATCAAACGACCACCATGACAATATACCATGAAATTGCTTTCGCAATGTTATTTTTTGATCTTTCGAACTTAAATTACAATGCTGAATTTGTTAAACGTTTTAAGCGCCCCAAAATATTAAGTCTTTAAAAATGCATTCAAATCAGGAGTGTCGTTTCTGTAACTTCTTATTCTACGTCACTAGTAGGAAATGGGTCAGTGACACACTTCCGACGACACAATAGTAAATAGCTTCACTTGATGATATGTGGATGTGAAGCAACTAGCTAATGCAATTAATGTATTAACAATGGGTGTTAGGTACCAATTTTGTTTGTACTCATTCCAGTTGGTATTGAGTTCCTTGGTCTGCTAATTCCGTTAGGGGGGTTATCTTTGCAACATGATGACGACACGGTTGGCGCAGTGGCTGAGCGATCGACTGCTGCGCTACGTGACGCGGTTTCGATCCCCACACGGAACAAATATGTATTTGTACGGCCTACAGATAGTTGTTCCGGGTCTGGCTGTTTGTGTATGTGAGTTTAAACGTTTGTAAACATACCCACGATACAGGAGAAATTCCTAGAGTGGGGCAAAGTTTAAAAAAAAAACACCGCAACTCTTATATTTTTTTAGAGCAGTTTAAAGTTCCATAAGCTCCGTTGACAAGGATGATCTTCCGACCAGATGGGTGCTGTCGGGTTCTTATTATACTTGACAAGGTGTTATTTTGCATACTTGTCAAAATGCAGGAGGTTGGCACAAAAGACATAAATAAACAATTTAAATTACAGTACCTAGTTAATTATTAATATACGCTGACTTCCAGTATTTTAGAATAACCCCCTTAACGTGGTTTAGGGAATAAGAAATTATTGAATAAACGTTTGAGATTGTTATGTGTGAAACCGCGGTTATAAGGCGAGGAACAGACGGGCCGCGTTTAAAACACAGGTGTTTCAAACTTACCGATTTCCGTAAATAAAACAAATAAATAAAAATTACCTATGTGCCCATTTTATTATTGATTCGGGACGAGAATCATTAGCACAGTTGCCTTCTTGAATTTGACGAGAATGCAAATCAACACCTTGTATAATCTTTATCTCGCGGGTAATTTCGATTGAAGGATCCAGGATTTTTTATTCCCAACTTCCCATAGGTGTTGCACAGATCACATAGCGTAGACAACTAAGTCATACATAGTAACTTAGTAAGTATAAAGGCGGAAACACACTTACGTGTCGTGGCGTGTCGTGGCGTGTCGTGACGCGCCAGAAGCATATCGGCTTCATACATTTTGGCGTGTCGTGTCGCAACGACACGCCATGCAAATATGGCCCTAACCATATTAAATGTATGAAACCGATATGCTTCTGGCGCGTCACGACACGCCACGACACGTAAGTGTGTTTCCGCTTTTAACCCTATGGTATTTTCTAAGCTCTGCATAATCTTCTTTACCGAATTTTCAGTTGATGTTACGAAAATACAATTGTGTTGTGCTTAGAAAATAATCTGTTCGTTTGTATTTAAGTTTGTATATGTACGAATGTAATTGCGTAACTGTGATGTTCTGTGAAGTCTGTTCAGCGTCTGTAAATCAGCTTGTGAAATGCTCACGGTATTTTAAGATGGATGAGGTGTGTTTTCATTGTAGCTTACGTCAAGGGAAAATTAAGAGTAAGTACCGTATTGGACATCTAATGGCGTACCATGACGTCTAAAAACATTATTGTTCCATTCTTATTCCAGAGTGAAAAAGAGACGTAGCTTTACAGGTCGTCTAGCTCCATCTCTTTCCCACTCTGGAATAGGAATGGAACAATAATGTTTTAAGCGTCATAGTAACCCCCCTGAGCTCTGGTCATAGAGTGTTATTCTATCCTATCATCCATAACGATGGTGTAAAAGTCAAAAAGCTGTCTCGTTGGTCTAGTGGTCACAAGCGCGACTGCTGAGCATGGAGCCCTGGGTTCGACTCCCGGGTCACGCAAAGTGTAATTGGGGTTTTCCATCAGGAATTTCTCAGAAGCAGCCACGGAATCTGAATCTGTGCTCGGTTGATGGCAACAGGCTCGCCCCCTATTACACTGGCGAAATGTGGATCATGTACTATTAGTTACACTTCTGCCAAGCCCTTCGGAAGTTTTGTTAAATAAAAGTGTATTGGATTGACAAGATTTCAAATATTAGGCGAAAAGTGATGTTACGGTAATAAAAATACCTAATACACGCATTCGATCGAGTGCGACATTCACTCTCGTAATTTTTTTTGAGCTTCTAAATAATATTTTGTTGTTTTCTTGTTGTATTATTTTTATTACATAAGTTTATCGAGGTTATTCTGCTCATGGAAATTGAGCGAAGGCTGGTCACACCGAAGAGTCGAATGCATGACTGTTTCAAGTCAAATTAGCTTGGACAAACTCTGCTACATCAATGGCGTTAAGCTGCTACACTTTTCAATGTTTTCATGCTGCTTTGCTGTTTTAATGGCCGCAAACAAGACTGCTGAGCAAAGGATCCTAGTACGAATCCCGCGTAGGCTGTTGTGTTAATTAAGTGTTAATTAATGTAAATAAAAAAAAACCTGAGTTTCTCTCGCTTCGCTTTCGCTGTAAGTACTCGAATATAAAACCAGCAGCTTATTAGTCAAATATCGTTCCAGTATTTAGTAATACTGGATTGATATTTGATGTTTTCTGGATTGATCTTAATAGTTATTTCAATTTGCAATCATCCGCCATCTTCTTATCCCCGTGCGGCAGTGGTCACAAACCACGGGTCACGTCCACGTGCCGTTTCGTTTTACAACTTTTTAATTTACGTCACAAGCGGTGCTTACCCGCTTAAATTTATGATTCGCCCAAAGAACCACTTAAAAACTTTACGGTGGCTACAACTAACACCTAGTTTTGGAGAATTAACTGTAATATAGGTTTAAGTAGGCGTTTAGGGGTGCTTAAAGAAGGTGTTAAAATGTGTGGTTTTGTTTATGGTGATTGTCTATAAATCTTTGGTCTTTGATCTTTGTGCGGTGAAGGATTGTCGTGATCCGGTAATCTTTATTGAATTTTTTTTATTTACAAGCATAACATAAAATTATGTTATGTCAGTAAATCGTAAAATAGTTGCCAAACTGGTAGGTAATGTACGCCCATAACTTACGTAAAGACAGCATACTTTGGCATTAGTCATCATCTGCCTAGCCTTTTCCCAAACTATCTTGGGGTCGGCTTCCAGTCTAACCGGATGCAGCTGAGTACCAGTATTTTATATGAAGCGACTGCCTATCTGACCTCCACAACCCAGTTAGTACTGGATAACACGATACCTTCGATCACAATTTCACCTGCTGTACTGTTACTGGCTGATTGCCAATAACTTCAAGTCTATAAAACGATGTTACATAAGTATTATCTAAAGCTGATATTATAATATTATGAAGCCTATCATCGATTATTATAAAGTTATCTAATAATATTATGCGAAATAACGTTAGCTAGCAATTTGCGAAATTAATCGCCGACCTTCAGCAATAATTGGTAATTTGGTAGGCTGGGCACAATGTTTAACCATTATTATTGTTATATAATAATCGAATGTACAAAATGCTCTACATTTAGGCTTTACTCTCACTGGACACGATAGAGAAAACATCAAAATGTTTTTAAAGTTTATATGACAACTATCATCATAATTCTCTTGCCCATTTATCCCAATTTATTTGGGGTCGGCGCAGCATGTCTTTCTCCATACTTCTCTATTACTCGTCACCACATCAGACACCTCCTTTCTTGCCATATCATCCTTCCCACAGTCCATCCATCGTTTCTTTGGTCTTCCTCTATTCTTACACCTATAATATCATGTCCCTGCGACTCTGCGTCTTCTTTCTTTCTAACCTCATTCATACTTAAAACTTTCCTCACGACATTTTCACTTGTATCTAAGCTGAAGTGCTAGACAAGATAACGAGACCTTTGCTTAGAAAAAAAAACAAGCGTAAACAATTTAACTTTTTTTTTTCTTTAGAAAAAAGCAGTACCTTAGTGCTCTTGTATCTTAATGTATTATCCTGTTAAGTGTTTTGTGTGTACATAAATAAATAACAACATAGGGAAACAAAGATAACAGCCCTAGATCTTCGTAAGCATAATAGGAAAATGGCAACAAAAAATAAAGCAATTGTACCCATCGATACATGGATATAACAAAGTGACAGATGAAAGGTAAGTGCGTCAACACTGAAATGACGATTGATGGAGTACCTATACTGCCTATGGAAGAAAAAAACGTACCTGACGCACTGACCCCAAATAAGATAAGATACTGGCAATGAACCAAACCGCAAACATAAAGAAGACTATAAAGATAACTCGACTAGGTACAAAGAACCCAACCTACTTTCAAACACAATTTCGCGATCACTTTTACCCCAACAATCGATGAACTAGAGCGAACGCCTGAACAAATTGATTGTTACAAAGTATAACTAGGTAACTGTATAGCTGACCCGTTCCTATTCGCAACTAATGTACAGTTTTGGCAGAGTCTAGTTCAAGAACGAACAGTGGCAATGCCAAGGCTGGCATGCGAATGGTACGTGAGAACAAATTGCAAATGGTATTTACCGTGTTATGTTTTATTGCAACGGGATTTGTTTGTTTAGAATGTACGTCAGTGTGTCTGTTTGTTTTTGTAGAGAACAGTAAATGATTATTGCTTTCAGTGGTAATATATCTATGGTCTCTATCTTCACCCAGTCAAGGATTAATTTCGCCTTTCTTGATGGATTCTTATCATGAATTGAAAGATCTGACGTAAGAATATTTATTACCAGACCATGTCATTTTGCGGGCACAATTCCAGACACGGTCTAAACTGTTTATTTTTAAATATATTAATGAAATAGGTGATTGTTTCTTCGTCCGGTCGACCTTGAGTACTTAGCCAAAAGATTTGACGGAAAAAAATGAACTGTCTTGTTTATTTGCTAAAATGTCGACAATGATTACCACTCTTGCAATACAAATACATTCCATTCATACAAATAACATGAAATGTCAAAGTAACTCTGTTGTACTGTTACTTGTCACGCCTGAACGGCTGAAGTAATTTAGATATAGTTGCATATTGATATGCAGGAAGATGGATGGTGTGCTATTTTCTTGGGATTTTATTTCTCCCCGTACCACGATCCCATGGGACGATATCCGACCAACATCCAGGCTAGGCCACTAGTAAAAACAAAGCTATAGCTACTTAATCAATCATTAACATCCTAAAAATAATCGATCATACGCTCCCACAATCGATTAAGAATCGATACAAATTAATCGAGACTTACGTAATACTAAAAGTGAATGTACGATTAGGTCGTATAGCGATAGTTAATGAGTTCTGTATGCAAATAGGTGGAATATCTAGGCTAGATTGTGTTAACATTGCCCCGTTCGTTAGGTAACGAGTTTCGATCGATAACCAATCGGGTTGTCCTGCTAACAGGCTGGTTGACTGATAAAAAGATGTGGTTGATTTGCTGTTGACAGTTTTTTGTGTTTAATTTCAAGTAGCAACGAAAGTCGACACAAAAAGAAATCAAAGCATTTATTTAAAAAGACCAGTTATAGACATTTTAGAATAATTGACAAAAACAAAAATATGAAGTCCCAGTCTCGAGGCATAAAAATTGTGTAAGGACTGAGGCTGTCCAGCAGTACCAAGAAATAGTTATTAAAAGCGATATTCCTGGACATAGTGTGACAATGCTAAATAATATTATTGAGAAGAATAAACACATAGATTATAGGTTAGAAATCTATTACCGCTGAGAACCATCTCTAAGTTTCCTGAGAAAACAAAAAAAAACTACAGGGTAGTGCTGATAAAAATAATAATAGGTCTTTACCTATGAAATTGCCGTATTGCAGTACAGACTTTTTCAAACAAAAAAAAGTTTTGATTGGCTATGAGTTCTAAATTCAAATTAATTTTGTTTTAAAAATATGACATTCTATTTACAAAATCAGTCTTTTGTTTATTCATTAGCGTTGTATTTTCATTACATTTCAACATTTTTCCTCATAATGGATACTTTGAAATTTCGTGTAATTATGGAATATGAGTTCCGTCGTGGCACCAACGCGGCACAAACGACCCGTAACATCAACGACGTTTACGGAGAGAACTGTACAAACGAACGCACAACCCGTTATTGGTTTGCTCGGTTTCGTTCTGGGAATTTTGACTTGAAAAATGAACCTCGTGGTCGTCCGGAAACTTTGGTCAACAACGATGAATTAAAGGTGATTGTTGAAGCTGATGAAACTCAATCTACAGCTGAGCTGGCAGCAGCTTTTGATGTTAGCATTAAAACAATATTGGTCCATTTGCGACAGATTGGCAAGATAAAAAAGCTTGATAGATGGGTGCCCCACGAACTTAACGATCGCCAGCGCAACGTACGCGTCGAGACTTGCCTTGCGCTGCTTAACAGGCACAGAAATGAAGGAATTTTAAACCGAATTGTTACGTGCGACGAAAAATGGATTCTTTTTGACAATCGAAAGCGCTCAGCAAGTTGGTTAGATCCTGGTTCGGTACCAAAGCAATGTGCAAAACGAAAAATGACCCCTAGAAAGGTGATGGTCACAGTTTGGTGGTCTAGTGCTGGTGTGATTCATCATAGCTTTTTACAAAACGGCGAGAGCATTACTGCAGATGTGTACATTGAAGAACTGACCACAATGATGGCGAAACTCGCACGTCTGCAACCAGCTTTGGTCAATCGGTCGTCTCCACTGCTACTTCACGACAACGCGCGGCCCCATACTGCACAACAGACCGTCTCTAAGCTGCATGAGTTGGGTTTGGAAGCTCTCCCTCATCCGCCATACTCACCAGATCTTGCGCCTTCCGACTATTACTTTTTCCAAAATTTGGACAACTTTTTAGCGGGAAAAAAATTCAATTCCCGAGAGGCAGTACAAAACGCCTTTGAAGAGTTTGTTGTCTCCCGTCCAGCTGATTTTTTCAAGAAGGGCATCCATAAACTGCCACAGCGTTGGCAAAGATGCATTGATTGCAGGGGTGATTACTTTGAATAAAAGAAATAAACAAGTTCGAAAAAAAAAATACTTTAACTTTTTTCAAACAAAACATGTACATCAGAACGTTCGGCCAGTCGAGATAGGGAGCTGGCTGCTACTCCAGTTTTTAATGACGATTATGTGACGCATAAAGACGCCAGCCAAAGAATTTGTGACAGAATAGTTCGAAAGTTAGAAGCATTTATTTATGGCCGAACGACCTGATATCAGAACGTTCGGCCAACCTGAATCTCCATAACTGAGGACCTTAGAGTAACTGTTACTGAATAAAGATTTCCTGACGATTTAATGACAAACAACCAATGCTTTACTTTTACTCGTAATGCCACCGGTTAAAAGTAAAATGAATTTTGGTTTCTGTAACATCAGGACGTTCGGCCAACGTAATCTCCATAACTGAGGACCTGAGAGAAACCGTTAATGAATAAAGACTTAGTGACTAGACTGAAACGAACTTTTATTGTTTTATTTTTCTCTGTGATGGCCCCCTTATATAGTAAATTGAAAATTTAACATATAACCTCAAAACATTGGCATTATCGATTCCTCCACAATGAAGAAGCCCAGAGAAACCGTTAATCAATAAAGATTTTGTGACGACACTGAAATGAACTTTTATTGTTTTATTTTTCTTTGTGATGGCCCCCTTATATAGTAAATTGAAAATTTACAATATAACCTCAAAACATTGGGATTATCGATTGCTCCACAACGAAGAAGCCTAGAATACTCGCAAAACCCTTGATGTGTTAAAGGTTTCAGTGCAATGGTGTCAGTATTTTTGTTGATTCCAGATTAATCTTTAAAAATGCACTATGGCGGATGGCGACTGAAATAGGGTGACCATGTATTCCAACGAAACAAGTATTTATCGAGTAGGTATCATCTACTGAATGAAGCAAAACACGTCGAAATTGTTGAAATAAGGTGACGATGTAGGTATTGCAACAAAATAAATGGATACGCGGACGGAGGACTTTGTGAAGGAGTGCAGATAACCAATATTTTATATAATATGCATTAGAAATAATTGTTATAAAAAAAAACGTTACACACACCAATGGTGGTGTGTGTAACGTTTTTTTTTAAAACAATTAGCTTTATGATGTGGCCTCTTTGCTTCTACTTTTATTATTTTTCCGTGTCTGGAGGTCTACTCTCTTTCTCCGAAACGTAACTTCGGCAACGAACGAAAATTAAACGTAGATACGTTTGTGACCCTACTTTATATCATTTGCGGACGCACACAATAACATTCAATACGTTAATTGTCTGTGAATTCGAATTTCTTGTGTGCGGACACAAGAAGTTCGAATTCAAAAATGCAAATTATATAGAGTAGGGTCACAAACGTATCTACGTTTAATTTTTGTTCGTTGCCGAAGTTACGTTTCGGAGAAAGAGAGTAGACCTCCTGTCACTGTCACATGAAAAAACATAATTGAAACTCATCATCTTCCTGCCCTTGTCCCATTCCATTTGGGGTCGGCGCAACACGTCTCTTTTCTCCATACTCCTCTGTCATTCGTCATGTTATCATTTACTCCTTTTTCCTTCATATCATTTTTCACACATTCCATCCATCTTTTCTTTGGTCTTCCTCTCCCTCTCCATCCATCCACATTTATATTCATCACTCTTTTAGTCACATGTGTTCCACCCCTCCCCTCCACAAAAAACATAATTGAAACTATCGATCGAATTTCGACTAATAGGCCACCACTAAGTTTTGCTTCATTCAGTTACGGCGGCTTTCTATAAAAATATCAATCCCATTTTTTACCCCCGACCAAAAAAGAGGGGTGTATCTGTGTGTCTGTCTGTGGCATCGTAGCTCCTAAACGGATGTACCGATTTTGATAAAATTGGTTTCGTTTGAAAGGTGTTTTAATCGAGTGTTCTTAGCTATGTTTTGAAAATATCTACTCAGCCTTTTGATGGTAATCACGTCTTTTCTAGTTGAAGGGAAATTAACAACTTCCACAGGTCTGGTCGATTCGAAATTTGAAATCTTGTCACTTGTCAACATGGGCATCGCCAGGGGTGGTGGTTGCACCCCCCTTCACCCCAAAAACGTTTTATTTTTTTATTTCGTTTATTGGCGAGAAGTCGCGCAACACCGAGAAAAGTGGAAGCAATGGGGAGACCTATGTCCAAGATTGGGACAGTCAAGGCTTAGATAAAATAATACAAGTTTAAAAAGCATAAAATAAAAATTAAACTTATTACAAGCACAAATCAAAGCGGACCCCCGACGCTAAGATGCTTGGATTATTTTATTTTTGTTTTTTTAGAGGTTTTTTGTGTCGGGGGTTCTTTTAAATTTTAAATTTAATTTTTATTCATTGTCGTTCTAAAAAATATCAATTTTTATGTACCTAACTACCTACCGCTTTTTTTGGATGATTGATTACAAATAAAGCCTTTTTCAATTAGGGTACCTAGTTATTTAAGTATTCTTGTACTTAGTCAAATTTCCCAATCTCCAATGTCAGTCACCTTTCCACTTTCGTTTGCTTTTAGCCAAAATAGACTCGACTAATATAACAAAAACTTCACAAGTGGACACTGGTATGCAGGCATCAGCTCAACATTGCTTGTACCTATATAATTTAATATTACAACGTGTTTTGCTTAATTGTTTAGGTAATTTAGTACTCGATAAATACTTGTTTCGTTGGAATACATGGTCACCCTATTTCAGTCGCCATCCGCCATAGTGCATTTTTAAAGATTAATCTGGAATCAACAAGAATACTGACACCATTGCACTGAAACCTATAACACATCAGGGGTTTTACGAGTATTCTAGCCTTCTTCGTTGTGGAGCAATCGATAATCCCAATGTTTTGAGGTTATATTGCAAATTTTCAATTTACTATATAAGGGGGCCACCACAAAGAAAAATAAAACAATAAAAGTTCATTTTAGTGTCGTCACAAAATCTTTATTGATTAACGGTTTCTCTGGGCTCCTTCCTTGTGGAGGAATCGATAATGCCAATGTTTTGAGGTTATATGTTAAATTTTCAATTTACTATATAAGGGGGCCATCACAAAGAAAAATAAAACAATAAAAGTTCGTTTCAGTCTAGTCACTAAGTCTTTATTCATTAACGGTTTCTCTCAGGTCCTCAGTTATGGAGATTACGTTGGCCGAACGTCCTGATGTTACAGAAACCAAAATTCATTTTACTTTTAACCGGTGGCATTACGAGTAAAAGTAAAGCATTGGTTGTTTGTCATTAAATCGTCAGTAAATCTTCATTCAGTAACAGTTACTCTAAGGTCCTCAGTTATGGAGATTCAGGTTGGCCGAACGTTCTGATATCAGGTCGTTCGGCCATAAATAAATGCTTCTAATTTTCGAACTGTTCTGTCACAAATTCTTTGGCTGGCGTCTTTATGCGTCACATAATCGTCATTATAAACTGGAGTAGCAGCCAGCTCCCTATCTCGACTGGCCGAACGTACTGATGTACATAACAAAACGGCAATTTCATAGGTAAAGACCTAATACAATTGAATGTACAAGCAAGCCCAGATTAAACAAGATTCGCAAACAAGGCGACACCTAAAATTTTAACAATACTACTACAGAATGTGAAGTTCTAAGAACGATGATGAATAGAGATTTAAACAACTAAATCTGTGACAGAACTATCTATCAAAAGACGGTTCAAAGGCAATATAGTTAGTAGACAATATAAAGATGATGCAGATAATGCCAGGGACGATGATAAATACGGGGCTACGGGCACAGCTATAAAGCCATAAAACCTACATTTTGTAACACTAAAGGTCACACTAGAGACACGGGTATTCGTTTACAACGTTACATCATGCCTTAACAGCTTTCTATATAATTTATTAGACTACGTTTTTGATCAAGATGTATTCAATTTTATTCAGAAAACAATAAAATATTGGGTATGGTATCTGTATCTCTTTGTCGTAATAGAAGACAATAGTAGTATTTAAACATCTACATCGTTATTATTCATGTAAACTACGGGTTTCTTCTTTTTACGAGATTCTGTTGCAAAATTGATGTTATTTTTGACGCTTTTAAAAAGTACTCTATAATAGATCTTGCCTTCATTTCCAACTTCTAGCAGACTGTTTTAAAAATTTTATGTCATTGAAATACTTGGTGCATGGACTTAGTTAAATTTTACGATAACTTTTAAAATTCAAATGCTTTAACATCTGGCCCCAAAATATTTTGACAATTTCAAATCCGTAGGCCTAAAAATATTTCGTCAATCATTCGATCTGGCTCGTTACCAAGTGATCGTGGCACAGCTGAAAGCATCGTCAATAACCATCTTGATTTATAGATATTCCCCAGTATACGAACTTGCAACATAAACGAATTCGCCAACTAAAAACATACCAGTCGAATTTAGAGCAATTAAACATCAGTTTATCCTGACCTCCCTCACTCTTCTCTCTTGACGAAAATTCGTTGATTTTGGTGAAAATGTTAGGAGTACAGAAGGTCGTGATAAATTGGGTATAAGTGCATTGAAGTCTTAGCTTGGCGGGTTTCCAAGAGGTGTGTTACGCCATTTCACTGCGAAGTTTATTATAATGTTATGTTTTAGGTGAATAAACGTTATGCGAGTGTAATTCTTAGTGAATTGGCGTACGTTTGGTAAAGAATGGTGAATGAAATCTGAATACAATTTTGTTTTAGTTTCCGCTGTGACCATTGGGCTATCAGACTGGCCTTTTCCTATCTATGTTTGGTTTGGCTTACCGACTAAATATCATCTTCATTCTTCAGCCCTTAACCCAATTTATTTGGAGTGTCCCAGCATGTCTTCGCTTCTATACTTCTCTTTTACTTGTCATGTCATGAGACACCTCCTTTCTTGCCATGTCATCCTTCACACAGTCCATCGTTTCTTTGTTTTTTCCTCCACTCTTTTACCCCTCCACATTCATACTGAAAACCTTCCACACGACGTTTTCCGTTTTTCACCGTCTAAATGTGTGTAGCTGAATACCAAGATTATGCATGGAGCGACATTGCATCTAACCTCCACATTTCAGTGTTTGGGTAACACAATATCCCGTAGAAATACTATGTGTCAGATCTTCGGGCTGTTAAATACCCGTAACGATTGTCAAGGATTGGCTACACGTCTGAGACTACTGTTTAATCTGAATAACGGTGTCGTCTAGATTCAGGAAATGAAAAACAGTCCAAACAATGTAAAACCATTCAGTGAGTAGTGTTTTTATAGTACAGTCAAGGGAAGCCAGATATCAATTAATGAAGATTCAGTTGCTAATAAGGACTAATTTCTAATTCATCATCTTCATCTCCGTGTCTCGTGTTATTTGGGGTCGGCGCAGCACGTAATCTTCCATTCTCCCCATGTTACTCGTCAAGCTATCATTTACTCCTTTTTCCTTCATATCATTTCTTACATAATCCACTTGTTAACTTCTAATTGCAAACTTACATTTTTTAATTTTGCAGCCCTTCGGGGTTTCGAGAGTAACAGCTGTTATAATAGGGGATGATCACATTTTTTTTTTCCTAGTCCGTCGGGTAGATTATTGAAAAGTATTGGACACGTATTTTTTCTTTTTTCACGTGGTCATAAAATTACGGAGATATATTGAGTTGAAATGGCGCATGACGTCACAAGTAGGTATTTTTTTTTTTTATAAAAAAACGTTGGCCCACACTAGGAATTTCTCCTGTATCGTGGGTGCGATTACAAACATTTAAACTGACATACACAAACAGCCAGACCCGGAACAACTATGTGTAAGCCATACAAATATTTGTTCCGTGCGGGGATCGAACCCGCGACACGCAGCGCAGCAGTCGATCGCTCAACCACTGCGCCAACCGTGCCGTCATTTTTATACCTACTTATGACGTAGTGAGCCCTCACTCTCCAACTTTAATGAGTTTTAACTAAGTAATTTTTTGATATTTTGATAAAACAAAAAATACGTGTCTAATATTTTTGTATTACCTGTCTGACGGACTAAATAGAATGTCGTTTTCTTTACCCCTATTCTCGCTATCGGTCGGCACCATCATCCAAACCCAAGAATGCTGTTTGGTGAAAGAAATAGGTAGAAACCAACGCCGGCAGTCCATTCACAACCAGTACCGTTTCAAGATTTATAATTGTGATACTACAAAAATACCACCTGACAGTATAATTACCATTTCAACCACTGTAAGTCCGTATCGCGAATAGTACAAATAACTGTTACGAATAACAGTTATTTCAACGAGTTATTAGCCAGCGATTTTTCGCACAACGCGCAGATAATACACCATTTTGAATAGGTACTTGATTCTATAGGGTTCGTATTGAAAGCGAGAGCTCTTTATACTGGATTTGTATGAGTCATGCCACAGTTAAATCGATTTCTTTAAGTACAGGTTGTCGTTGGAGTTCCGTAGTGAAATTATGATTTATGTATCTCGGTTGGTTTTCTGGCTTTGAATTAGGTAATGTTACTAATATTAGACGAAGTGTCCGTCCGGGATTTCGACAGATTTTAATAACTAAGGAAGGAATTCTGTAATCTGTTAATGCTTGTAAATTTTAGATTGTTTTATGGATTTAATTATTCATTTACTTATTATTCTTGACTCTTGAAAAATTAATTAATGAGTAAATGTTAGTAAAATGGTAACTACTGGGCCAAACTATGTTAATTTTATATGGGACCGATTGGCAACTAAAGAAGAATCAACTAAAGAAGAATCAAGTAAATCGGATCATAAATCTCAGCGTAATCGGTGTACGTACATAAAAAAAAAATACCAAACGAATTGAGAACCTCCTCCTTTTTGAAGTCGGTTAAAAACTAAGTCAAATTCCAGAAATGATAAACCAACTAGACATTATCTTAGAATGTCCGAATGAGCACAATGTTGCGGCCGTTAAATACATAAACTCACGCCTTTTCGCCATGGAGGTAGGCAGAAACCACAGTACGCCAGCTGCTACGACCCTTACGTATTCGCCTTTTGCCTGGTCATACGCAAACGGTTCCGAGTATAACACACCGGCAATTCCTGCCAGTATTGTAAAATAAACGTTTCATAATCATATGCCTATAATGTTCCCACTGCTGGGACACAGGCCTCCTCTCTATGAGAGCGAATGGACTGTAATACACCTCGCGGGCCCAGTACGGGTTGGTAGACGTCACATGTCTTTGAATTTTCAGTTCTAGGACATGCCGGTTTCCTTAGGATGTTTTTCTTCACCGTTTTGAGAGCAAAAATAAACGAAAATAAACGTTTACTTACTCCAAAGGGATGTTCCATGGTAGAAAAGTCAACATTACATAATAGGGGATCGGACTGGGTAAAGAAAACGACATTCTATTTTGTCCGTCAGACAGGTAATACAAAAATATTAGACACGTATTTTTTGTTTTATCAAAATATCAAAAAATGACTTAGTTAGAACTCATTAAAGTTGGAGAGTGGGGGCTCACTACGTCACAAGTAGGTATAAAACTTACCTACATGTGACGTCATGCGCCATTCCAACTCAATATATCTCCGTAATTTTATGACCACGTGAAAAAAGAAAAAATACGTGTCCAATACTTTTCAATAAACTACCCGACGGACGAAGAAAAAAAAAATAGGATTATCCCCTATTGCTAAAACGTGTACCAAGCCTTTTGGTCCGCAAACCCTTATTCAACATTTCCTTATCCTTGTTTATCATTAGACTCGATACTCCTCAAAGACACACATAAGCTGACTTATAGAAGGATCGACCTCCTTAGCAGGCGTCCATAACCGACCTATTTCGCTCAACTACTCGATAAACCGCTTACATTGTAAGTTTTCCTTGCATAACATTAACAAGAGGGCTTTAGTGCCTTTTAAAACTTAAGCTATTAAACGTCTAGAATAATTAAACAAAAAAAAAAACCAAAGAAAAATTAGAACAAAAAAAAATGTAACATCGAAAAGTATCTGTTACCGGCCAAACCCGATTTCGGGCTAAACTAGTTTGTTCTAGGCCAAACTAGGCTCATCATAAAAGGAAGATCATAGAGCACTCTGTCTAAATGGGTTAGGTTAGAACTGTGACCAACCACGCCACATCCAAGTAGGCCGCATTGTAATTGCTTCGTTTGGGTTATTGTGACCAGAAAACCGGTTTGGCCTAGGACAAATTAGTTTGGAGTGAAATCGGTTTTAGCCGCGCGGTAACATATCCATTTGAGCAAGAAGCGCTAAGTTCATCCAAAAATGCCAGGTAGCAAGATTGGCAGACATAAAACATTAATCTTAAGAGCCAAGGTACATAGTACAAACTATTAGGTAATACACACCAAGGCTTACTTCAGGTACGTCTTGCTGTCCATTAAAGCCTAGTTATAGTCATTAAAACAAGGCCTTTTTGATACAAGTGCGGTTTAAAACTATAACGCTACTAAAACTACATTGTGGCAGACATTATGGTTTTGAATCTGGCAGAAAAAATGGGAGATCTATACGCAGTAGTGGGTGATTTCGGGCTAATTTGCTGATGATGAAGATAGTCAAAAGCTATACGGAACCTTATTTAAATTTGAACTAAAATAAAGACAAAAAAGTGGTCAATACTTTTTTTAACCGCAATACTGTTTCAATAAGACATTCATAGGTCGCCCCAGATTCGAGTAGAGGCACCAAATAATCAAGGATTACGTAGACAGTCTTAATTTTAAGAAATGTTCTAGATTAGAACTATGTGTATTTTGAAAACGGTTTAGAATTATTTTTAAAGTGAAACTTCTTATGCGACTTCCAACAAGCTTGCGTTAAACGTTTAACTCTACCTACGGAGGGGGAATAGAAAAAGACGGAGCGAGAGTGAATGCGTGGCACTCGAACGCATGCGTGTAGTATTATAAAGTTTCACTTCTTCCGCGCGGAGGGACTCCACGCACTATTTTTTTTCCCTTGAAACATCAACAATATTTATTTAAACTTAACTAGTTAAACATTAAGATAATAACATGATGATCTGATGCAATTACTGTAACATCATTCGTATGTTGAACTTTACGGTAAAAAATATTTTAATAGTTTTTTTATTTATTACATAACAGTGGGAACCACAAGAAAAATAAGCGTTATATTTAAATATGAATAAATATTTATTATTTATATTTATATTAATTATATTATTAAATATGATTAAATATTAATTAAAATATTATTATTAATTAAATATTGTTGATATTTACTTAAACTTAACTAGTTAAACATTAAGATAATAACATGATGATCTGATGCAATTACAGTAACATCATTAGTATGTTGAACTTTACGGTAAAAATATTTTAATAGTTTTTTTATTTATTACATAACAGTGGGAACCACAAGAAAAATAAGCGTTATATTTAAATATGAATAAATATTTTTTATTTATATTTATAAATATTTATATTAATTATATTATTAAATATGATTAAATATTAATTAAAATATTATTATTAATTAAATATTGTTGATATTTACTTAAACTTAACTAGTTAAACATTAAGATAATAACATGATGATCTGATGCAATTACACAAACATCATTAGTATGTTGAACTTTACGGTAAAAAAGATTTTAATAGTTTTTTATTTATTACATAACAGTGAGAACCACAAAAAAAATAAACGTTATTTATTCAATTATTTTAACAAATTATGGAACAATAATAATTTCCTAGTTAAACTCAGTTTTTATAGCAAAATAGCTCTACACAAAATGTGTCCTGACATATCTGCCAACATGGCGTCCCCATTTTCGAGCTATTCGACACCAGATGAATGAACACAGTTAAAGATGATAGCTACAAAAAGTTTTTTGTATACTTTACTAATGTTCCAAATGAAAAAAACATCACAATAGTAGTTGCTCGTAAAAGATTTATTAGTATCGCTTAAAAACTAGGCTTTTGTGGTTGTGGTTTGGACAATTATTCTGAACGGTCTATATTATGTGGGTCATGCTATTATTTGGAGAGATTATTCATCACTCTTTTGTTATAACATTCAACAAAAAAATTAATGTAGGTATGTTTTACTTAGTAGGTAAAATAAAATCAGGATGGCAACTAATCGTCTATCGTTTAAAATGAAAGTTCGCGAGTACATTCGGAAGAAGCTAGCAGTATCGTAACAATCACAACGTTGATATTTTCCTCATTGTTTGTCCTTTTATTTTGGAATTTATATATATATTGATATATATTTATAGTATTTTGATATAATTATAGTATTTTATATATTCTTTCAGTATGTCTTATTATTTTTTATTTTTTTACAGGCAGACACATTTAACACTGTTTGTCTCTGCATCACCCAAAGGTTGACTGGTAGAAAATGCCTATGGCAGTCTGCCTCAGTACTTTGTGCTTGAAGTGTTAAATAAATAAATAAATAAAATACGGCGAAAGATTTAAATCCTGCTTCGTTGGTCTAGTGGTCGCAAACGCAACTGCCGAGCATGAGGTCGTGGGTTTGTTTCCCGGGTCGGGCAGAGTGCTTTTGGGTTTTATCATCAGGGATTTCTTAGTAACAACCACGGAGTCTGAACGTGTGCCCGGTTGATGGCAATAGGCTCTCACCCTCTTACATGGGTCTTAAACATAACTGGCGATATGTGGGTGTACTAGGTATACCTCTGCCTACCCCTTCCGGCATTACAGGCGTGAAGTAATGTTAAGTTTGTGTAAAATCCCTGAATGGCGACATAAGTGCTAAAATAAGAGTGACCTCACATAATATCAGAACGAACGACACAAGACAAGACTCATCATCATCTGCCTCATCATCTGCTTAGCCTTTTCCCAAACTAACTTGGGGTCGGCTTCCAGTCTAACCGGATACAGCTGTGTCCCAGTATTTTACATGAAGCGACCGCCTATCTGACCTCCACAACCCAGTAACTGGGTAATACGATACCCCTTGGTTAGACTGGATGTCAGACTTTTGGCTTCTGACTACTCCTAACGACTGTCAGAGATCTACAAATGACAGCCCGACCAACGCCTTAACGTGCTTTCCGAGGCACGGAGGAAACTTAAGTACATATAAAAGACAAGACTATTAAAATTAAAATGACATTACCAACGACACAGACACGTAACCATTTTCTGACACTGAAGAGTACTTAGCTATCTATCGGTTTAAATCTTTGGTAAATTGTTCATTTATCATTTTAGGTGTCAGTCAAGGTGATTTCTTGATTACTGAAACTAAATACTAAGCTAGGTGCGAAGCTATTTTAGTCTTGAGTCTAGAATTTGTAACTAGATAGTGCTGTATTAAACATACCATGTCCAAATACGGAATCAAGTAAAGCGTATCTTGATACGCCTCAGGGACCATACATGTACCTATTAATTCAGGCATGTAAGCAAAATTAAAAACTTTCTGCCATTAAAAAAAATACCGATAGAAACTTTTTGCACGATTTTTTATCGATAACAATAGAAATAAACAATAATAATTATTCTTAATCATAGAGTAGAGCTCGGACAATAGACGATTTAGCGGATCGCGCAATCTCGGATGTATCGATCGGTACTTAATAATTTATATCGATTGTCGATCGACATCTATAACGAACCGCCTTCCGACCCCATCGCCGACATCTGGTCCAAATGAATGACCTTTCGATTCCTTTGGATTAAATACCAAAAGAAAAAAAGTAAAAATGCTTTTACATTGTATCGTGATTCGTTTAAAGTGCTGGAACGTATTTTACAAGGCGGTGTTTTGTTAATGTTAAATTGTGGATTAAATTCTTTACTTAAATTAAATCGATTGGTTGTGAAGCCGACTTACAAAGTTAACCGAAACGGTATTAAGTGGAACATAAATTCTGTCTCTAAGTAATGAAACTACAATAAAAATGTGATTAAGACAAAGTATAATTCTTCAAGATTCAACTGAGTTAAAAATAAGATTAAGCTTGATCAATGGTGCTTTTTTTTTGTGAATGGCATCTCGCAGTTCAACCTATGAGGTTGTCGTCTGCTTAACCGGACTATCCTGTGGATGCCTTGAGAGTAAGGCCTCCAGCCAGGGCATAAAAACTTACAAACTAAGCGACTACACACTAAGGGCACCCCCTGTGGGGTACGAGCCTCGGTTTAGGGCGTCGCTGGGGGAGGACTGCATGGGGACAGGCTGGATCTGAATGATATCATTATTTAGGGACTGATTTAAAACTACTGGCACAGCATCGCGGGCTGGCTCGAGCGAGGGTCGGGGGATCAATGGTGCAAGGAGTAAGAACCTTATATACCCAATTCGTGCGCTGTCATCACTAAGTGCCCTTTCATATACAACACGCGAGCGCGGCTGTCGGCGCGGGCCTGCTAGTATCGCCGCGCCTGCGTCGGCTGTCGGCGCGGGCCTGCTAGTTTCACCGCGCCTGCGTCGGCTGCCGGCGCGAGCCTGCTAGTTTCACCGCGCCTGCGTTTTGTATGTGAACTGAACAAGCATTAACTCAGTCAATCAGTAGCAGTACTGGCTACAGATAGTAAAAAACAACCAAAACTTTATAGCTGATAATTGTCATCAATAACCACTAATCAAGAAGTGATTAACCGATAAATTTCACCTTTCAACCAATTGTATACCTATCTACACTTACCACAAAAATAATGTCCTTTATTTCTCTAATGTAACACGAATGCTCAAAAAAAGAGCGTTATGTTTTCAGGGTCCATGCATGTATGTTTATGAGTTTTTAAGTATCTTAAATATCTTAATAATATATTTCAAAGTCGTATGACTCAGAAACACTTGGTGGTCTTACATTAGTACTGCCGATATTACGACGGGCCACACAAGGCGGTAACACGATAATACGGGTTCATGGCCCAGGGGCTACCTTACCCGATTGGTTAGTAAAATCTTAGTATGTAGGGACCTTCTATACAGGGTGTAAGGATGATCGAAGCACAAACTGTTACCATAAATTGTGTAGCATGATTCTAGAAGACATGCAGAGAAGCTCGTGAGTAAATAATAACAGCTGCACGGGTCGATCTTTAAGTTTAAGCCGTGCTTGCCAAGGTTGGTCCATAATTACATACCGAGTTTCCTCCGTGCCTCGGAAAGAACGTTAAACCGTTGGTCCCGGCTGTCATTTGTAGATCTTTGACAGTCGTTACGAGTAGTCAGAAGCCAAAAGTCTGACATGCAGTCTTACCAAGGTGTATTGTATTACCCAGCTATTGGGTTGTGGAGGTCAGATAGGTAGTCGCTTCATATAAAATACTGGTACTCAGCTGTATCCGGTTAGACTGGAAGCCGGGCCCAAGATAGTTTGGGAAAAGGCTAGGCAGATGATAATTCTAGCAGACATGCTGCGTGCCTGCGCCTACCCCCAATAAAATTCGAATGAGAGCAGAAATATAAATCAAGCTATACATATATTTCCAGTATAATATGGTCCTCTTTTTTATAGGTTTCCCGTACAATGAGAGATTCCCATAAACTAGCTTGTTGTACAGCTGCATTGGTCGTCCGCCGTGCATATCATATTACTAGCTGTCCAGCGCAACTTCGTCTGCGTCACATTTTGCCCGTTTTTGCAACATTTTTCATTGCTGCTCCGCTCCTATCGGACTTAGCGTGATGATATATTGCTTATAGCCTTCCTCGATAAATGGGCTATCTAACACTGAAAGATTTTTTCAAATCAGATCAGGAGTTCCCGAGATTAGCGCGTTCAAGCAAACAAACAAAAAAACAAACTCTTCAGCTTTATAATTTTAATATTTAAGTATAGAGATTTCCTTATAGATGTGCAGGCTGACGCGACAATATGTTCTTAGGGACTCAAAAAAGACTAACGTAACGTTGCAACAAGATTTGATGGCACATTTTGAGAATGCTAGCTATAAAATGTAAAGAATTTGCAAGACAAGAGTGAAATAGTCTTTTTAGTACGTCGTATACTTTCTTTAGTCTTCGTAAAGTTTCTCACGGTCTCTTGTCTATAAAATAGCTATAAATAGAGTTTTAAAGCCAATGACCGATAAAGAGTACGAAAAAGATAGTTGATAATGATAACATGCTGATAACCTGTTAATCAGCTGATGAATGATATTATACTTTTTTATCGTAATTGCAGTGCAAAATTAAGACTTTTACTGACTACGTGGCTACGTAACGAATGGAGGACGCAATTGTAAGATACCAGTACGTCTACCATGAGTTGTAATAGTTAGATCGCTTGACGTAACTGCAATAGTTCCGTCAATACGCAAATACTATAGTTAGCTTTTTCAATGGTTCCATGAGCTGTGTTAGTGCTTACTACCAAATTCTAAGCAAATGAAGCCCAAACTTGCAGTCGCTGTAGTATAGTTTACTACACGGTGACGTAGGATAGATAACTATAGTGACTCATACTGCGCATTTTAGTACCCAACTATCCGCTAGAGGCGCTGTAAAAGTTTTCATACATTTTTTTAACTATAGACGCAAGCGAGTATAGATTGTTAAAACTCATGGTAGACGTACAGCACGCGTAGCATGACCACTGTAGAAACGAGTTTTGTATACGAAAGAATCGACATAATGATAGATAGACAGTGATAATATGTCAGTTTGTCGATTCTTCCGTCGACATAGCCCGTTTCTACGGCGGTAAAGCTACGCGTGCAGGTAGCCTATCATGACAATTTAAAGCAGTATTATTTAATCTTATTCTAGAGTGAGAAAGAGATAACGCTAGACGTCCTGTATAGGTACGTCTCTTTCCCACACTGGAGTGACATTAAGAGCGAACTTTCAAGTCCTTATTTTCCGAAATGACTAAACCGATTTTAATGAAACTTTATACACAAGCAGGATACATAGGCCTAAAAAGTTACTACGAAAAATAGTGTTACAGCTATACAGTATGTTATTTTAAACGAGGGACATATTCAAACCCATAATAATACATGCTAACATAATACTAATAAAAATATAAACAACAAAAAAAAAGCACTGATAAATAACAGACAGAACCATACCAAAATTTTCGCAAATGTCACGCAACGTGTATACACCCTTGCGCTAGCGACTTAATACTATCGCAGAACATGTGAGCGGGTCAATGACTCTTAGGTATAATCCATTTTCCCTTCATACTTTAAACATACCTGGCTTAGGACAGTCCAAAATATCTAGGCACTAAACAAAACATTAAAAATTCTTCTATATACGTTATAGGTTTTTTACATATTTGGGACGAGAATCGAATACTGAATACCCTCCCTCAATATGTCCCTCGTTTAACCTAACATACTGTATAAATTATCTACTGCTTCCAGTCTGCAGCTTCCTGTCTAACCGGATGCAGCTGAGTACTAGTATTTTACATGAAGCGACTGCCTATCTGACCTCCACAATACCCCCATGGTAAGACTGGATGTCAGACATTTGGCTTCTGACTACTCGTAACGACTGTCAAAGATCTACAAATGACAGCCGGGACCAACGGCTTAGCGTGCTATCCGAGGCACGGAGGAAACTCGGTATGTAATTATGGTCACCCAACCACGGACCAACCTCGGCAAGCACGGCTTAACCTGAAAGATCGACCCGTGTGGCTGTTATTATTTAGCCACAAGCTCCTCAAATAAAAAATAAAACAGGCCAAGTGCGAGTCGGACTCGCGCACGAAGGGTTCCGTACCATTATTTATAAAAACGAGCAAAAAAACAGTTTAATATTTATTTTATTATGTTTTAAGTATTTGTTGTTATAGCGGCGACAGAAATACATCTGTAGAAATTTAAACTGGCTACTATCACGGTTCATGAGATACAGCCTGGTGACAGACAGACGGACGGACGGACAGCGAAGTCTCTGAAGTTTTCTTCAGTAATTAACAGCAAAAAAAAAAAACAATATGGTCTCCCGCTATTTCAATCCATTTTTATATGGAAATTAATTCTTAATTTTATAGTTGAAGCTGTTAACTTTAAGACCTTCCTTACCATGTAAATAACCAGACATTGTTCTGGCAGATCATATCGATTCGACATTGCCACAATCGAGAATGTCGTAGAAATACGACCGCCTGTGGCCTGTGATAACTATAATTACTTTCTAAACGGTCATCCGATACGGTATTGGTGTAGTTATTATTAATAAGATATTTTATTAGTAATCAAATCATTAGTTGCTTTCTAAGTATCAGAGTTTGACAAGTGACAATCGGCTTCCTTTGATCTTGAATTTCGATTTTCCTGCTTCGGAATGACAGTTTGAAATGATTTTATTTTTATTCTTTAGTTAGTAGGGTTGAAAGAACTGGCCATCATTATATTTGCTTTTGAGTTTTATAAAAAAATTAGAGGATTGGCAAAAGTTGTCGAAAACTTTACGAGTAAATGTTATATCTTAAATCTATGTTACAAAGTTGGATGCTTGTTGCGTGTAAATTATTGTGTAGATACTTATTTGCTGATGCTGGTTTAATGAAATGGTTTATGTAGAAACTCATAAATTTCGATAAAATTGTTACCTACAATTTTATGCTCTCTGAAAATTAATTATCATTCCAATTCCAAAATACGAGTATGTCTCATAAACGTATTTGTTTTAACAAGTCTTGCCATACAAAACAAACCATAATAATTGTTCATTATAATTCTTATAATAAACAATTATTTAACAATTATTCTTGCGGTCTTAGAATAATTTATTGTCTGACATGATTATGAGAGGTCGTAATTTTCAGATCATTACTTTTCGCTTCCTAAAGCACCTAATAAAATACAGAAAGTAATCATAATAAATAATTAACACGACATACTTTAGAAGATTCATTGGTGAAAACGCATGCGACATGAATTTATAACAATAGCAAGAAAAAAAAACCACAATCAAGACGACTTTTAATGACTTGTATAGCAAAAAAAAAACAATTAGGTACTAGTAAGTTTTATTTATTGACTAGCTGTTGTCCACGACCTTCGTTGACACACGTGAAGTTATAATAAAATACATAATGTTAGTTCACTAATAGAATTGATTTTGCTAACAATTTCATGGGTTTTAATTATTTAGCACGGGACCCTAATTATTTATCTTAAATAAAAGTTGTCTTAATTACTCCTTATAACATCAGCTATTTTCCAGCTGCCAGTAAATGTCCCCTCAAAAATAGGTCCAGCCGTTTCGGAGATTAGCCGGAACACACAGGGAGACAGACAAAAAATAATGTAGACAGACACAAATAACTTCGTGAGGGTTATACCAAACCAGCATGCCTTTTAGCAAGGTATATAAAGCAAAGTCATGCCATGGGCGGCATAAAAACTCAAACACCAGGCATTAACCTGACTGACAGACTTAATGTCGGGCCTAAGATGTCCTCCCATACTTAAATACTAACTCTGTAACATAAAAATATTGTAAAACCAAATGATTCTAAAAGAGTTACTATGGAGTTTCTTGCCGGTTCTTCTCCACAGAAATTGACCAACCCGAACCGTGCACTTTTTGACGACGTTTTATAAGTGCCCATGTAGGCCTATGTAAAATAAAAATATTATGATTTTTGACTTGAGAAATACATCGATGAATCTTTTCGCCGTATCCCAGTAGTTCCATTCTCTAGTTCCATTATGGGACTACTGGGATTTTTTTCTCCCAGTAGTTCCATGGAACTGGCATTCTGTTTATGAAAGATAAAATTAGTCTCATAAGTTCCGGTACAGTTAAATCGCGAAATAGCCGCCGTATCCCAGTAGTTCCATTCTCTAGTTCCATTATGGGACTACAGGGATTTTTTCTCCCAGTAGTTTCATGGAACTGGCATTCTGTTCATGCAAGATAAAATTAGTCTCATAAGTTCCGGTACAGTTAAATCACAAGGGAATTGACCGCAATATATTAACAGATCTGAGTATATTAGTACAAAAACGTTACTTAGAATGCTTTTATTTTTCATTTTCTTAGTATTATTAACAAAAAAGCTACTTATAATGCTTTTATTTTCTTAGTATTATTAACATAAACGTAACTTAGTTTTTATTTTTAATTTTCTACCTCTACTTATGAGAACTGCGGACGATTCTTCTCCAAGAAATGTGGTACAGTAATTTCTCCACTGAGAAGTTTCATTTGCGAATTTTGTAAAATGATGTCCTTCACAACATAATTAGAATCTCTTCTGGTGTCAGGATTTAAATTATTTTGTATTTTCTTTGTATGTACTGTATAATAAATAGCGTCATTTGATAAAACTTGCAATAATTTATATAGAGTTATTACAGTTTTTTTAAATGACTTATTTAATCCGCCGTGCCATGCTTCTACAAAATTTGTTGTCCTGTGTCTTTCGCCGAAAACACACCATAGGTTAATAAATTCAGCGTCACGCAACCAAAATCGTTCCATGTATAGTTTAAACCTATTTAACTTTAGTTTCTCGGATTCAGGTATGAACTCAATTTCGTGTAATAATTGTATTTCAGACTTAATATACTCCCACCCTTCCATTATTTTATTACTAGGTAGCAAGGGTAGAGCATTACATAAGGCCACGGGTTTTCGAGTGTAATTGGTTTTATTAATGCCCAATTCTTTGGCTTTTCGCCACAAACATCTCGTGTAATGATAATAACACCCATGGTTTTCTGCTAATGGGAACATATTCTTAAAGGCATCTATAGCTGGTAACTCAAAGTCTGTTGTAAATTTGTGGGGTGTCCAATCTGGTATTTGCGACTTAATTAACGAAAATAATAGGCTATACATTATTTTTGTCTTTCCTGATAGCAATGCATAAATCAACGGTACAATTTGAGTTGTGTCTTGAGAGCTACTCATATCGCCATGAATAGTGTATAATTCAACAAATGGAGCCGGACAACTTTGAAAAGTGCCGTCGCCTAAAAAGTTTTTAAGGTTTGACATAAGATGTTTGCCATTATCGGAACAAAAAATGAGAATTCGTTCATCTACATAGGAGTAGTCTGCAAGCAAGAATGGAATAAACTTCGGTGGGACCTCCACTTCTCGTACGTCATTATAAACTAGTTTATTTACGCCTACAGTACGATTTCGCTTTCTGTAAAAACTTGATTTCACATTCCTGTAATTTGGTAATTCTTGAATAATATCAACGCCCGTACTCTGTGCTTTGGCCACAGTCCGCTTGAAAGCAGATGGAATAGTTTCTTCTCCGTTGATCGCAATTTTCATTTCATTTTCAAAGTGAATGGTTACAATTTCTTTATTTATATTTGGGATACAAGTTTCTAAATGTTGTATATGAGACTTGATTTCACTCTCTTCCTGAAAAGGAATATTTATTATTGTACTGAATATCCAAAATATGGCTTACTGGTTTGCACGCTCAGAGTTTCATATGCACCAGTGACGTGCACCATCAATGGTGCAAATAATACTACTATTAAATTAGTATAATGAAACATTTTTGAGTAAAATAAACAAGCCGCATATTATACCGTTAACTGCCCATTTATCGAGGAAGGCTACAGGATATATATCATCACGATAAGTCCAATAGGATCGGAGCAGCAATGAAAAATGTTGCGAAAACAGACGAAGTTGCGCTGGACAGCTAGTTTGCTTAATAAAATAGTTATGACTCCAGACTTCATAAGATAACAAATCGTGGACTGTCACACAAATAATGTATTATTAAACAATCTTATCATCATCTGCGGACCGCTATTCTTGTCTAAAGTTACAGAAAGGCATCCCAAAAGTTAAACTATCCTGTGAAATGCAAATTATTTTTATTCATGTGAGGAGCTCGTGGTTAAATAATAACAGCCACCCGGGTCGATCTTTCAAGGCTAAGCCGTGCTTGCCGAGGTTGGTCCGTGGATGGGTGACCATAATTACATACCGAGTTTCCTCCGTGCCTCGGAAAGCACGTTAAGCCGTTGGTCCCGGCTGTCATTTGTAGATCTTTGACAGTCGTTACGAGTAGTCAAAAGCCAAAAAAAAGTCTGACATCCAGTCTTACCAAGGGGTATCGTATTACCCAGTTACTGGGTTGTGGAGGTCAGATAGGCAGTCGCTTCATGTAAAATACTGGTACTCAGCTGCATCCGGTTAGACTAGAAGCCGACCCCAAGATAGTTTGGGAAAAGGCTAGGCAGATGATAATTGGAAAACCCTGTATTTATTAGCAGGCAGGCAGTTAAGACAACTGACAGCTGCCTGGATCCTACTGTTCTCCACTAGATCTTCTTCTTGCAATGTGATTATGTTTCTCTAGTCGATTTTTTTTTTATATTTTGGCCTGAGCCTACATCTTTTAGGAGCTTATTCCATTCTCCGACTGCTTCGTTGCTTATAAAAGTCATGTGATTTATCAGGGACTATTTGCCTCTTTAAACAAACGAAGATAGACCTAGATCCAGCTATGGCTGAAGTCTGGCTGTGGATGATGTTGATTTCGAGGTCCATCATCATCTTTCTCCAGCCCTTATCCTAATTTATTTGGGGTCGGCGCAGCATGTCTTCTTCTTCCATACTTCTCTACATGACGAAGCATACATGCTAGCATACTGGCAATTCTTTCCAAAAATGACCTCATTTTTTTTTTATTATCAACTAGCTGTCCCGCGCAACTTCGTCTGCGTCACATTTTTTCCGTTTTCGCAACATTTTTCATTGCTGCTCCGCTTCTATTGATCTTAGCGTAATGATATATAGCCAATGTCCTTCCCCAGGTTGAAATCTATCTTTTTGCCAAATTTCATTAAGATCCGATCAGCCGTTTAGTCGTGAAAAGGTAACAAACAAACAAACAGAGTGACATTCGCATTTATAATATTAGTATGGATATGCTCGCGGTTGACCACTATCTCACCTGATAGTAAGCGATGATGTGGTCGACGGTGAAAGCACGCTCATCCCAAAATATCTCGATTTATTCCATTTTGAAACAAGCAAAACTTACTGCAATTCCCGTTTACAGTATTTTTTATTCGCAATTCACTGAGGGCAGTATTTCTCGTACATTTTTCTTTGTCTTGCCAGCTGTAATGGAGCCTCGAGGCAGTCCACTCTCGGATATTACGTACCCACATTTTTCTCCTTTTCAAATTTATCAAATTGCGACGCGATACTGAATTCTTTTACAGTGGTGTACTAGCTTGATTTCCTTGTAGCATCTGTTTGGCAGAATAAACCGTAAAGTTCGGAAGAGGGTCTGAAGTAACTGTATTGAGTGTTTTTTTTCACCTAAACCTGGGAAATGCAGCACAGTACCAAAGCATATTTGCTAGAGAAACACGACCTTAAGGCCAAGATAATGGGATATACTATCAGCAATTACATTGATAGAAGAGTCAAATCAAAAGTTAATCAAGCTACCGGAAAACATAATAATGTGAATCTAAGTGAAAGTAGTGGACCGTGGCAGAAATACGAAACGATTCTAGATTTCAGACCAAAGACTGCCATTTTGACGAAATTTTGTTTAAGCCATACCAAATAACACAACTATGATAGATCAAGTTATGTCCAGCACCGTAGGCTGTGGTGGATTTTATTTAGACGATTGGTTAGGACACTGGATTGATTTATGTCCAAAAAGTTTCTAATGCCACCTTAAAGAGGCTGTTGTAAAATCCCTATCATTCAATGCATGAAAATCTATATCAGAGAGCTAATAGAGAGCTCTTAAAGGAACACTCCATTAATAGATATTAAGTAATCAGAATATCTCCAAATCAAACCCACTCAAGTTCCACAGTTCTCATTGCGTCAGAGAAAAATATTCAAGTCTTATTAATAAGACTCTACGGATACGGATATGAGTCGTCACAGAGACACTTTGGGTATATATTTGTAGAACAATAGTACCTATCGGCACAGTATAAGGTAAATAATCAGTAAATCAACTAGGCCTTGTTTGTGAATTCAAACGTAGGACTCCTAAACTTATTACTTACGTATGGACATGACATGTGATGCGGAGGAATAAGTAAACCGTTGATGTATGAATGTAGATGGTTATAAGAGTAGAGGAAGGCCAAAGAAACGATGGTTGGACTGTGTAAAGGATAATTTAGCTGGAAAGGAGGTGGCTGCTGAGATGACGAGTATAAGAGAAGTATGGAAGAAGAATACAGGCTGAGCCGATCCCAAATAATTTGATATAAGGACAGGAGAATTATGACTTGTCTCGATGCGACAGCCCCAATTTGCTCACGAGAAACCTGTTAGGTATCTGGGGGTCTACTCTCTAAGTCCATCAACGAAAATACGGATCCGTCCGTATCTAGTTTTATACTTCGAAATGAACCCTTCTCCCTAATAATTTGAGATTCATGAGTTTTGACAACACATCGGGAGTAAGGACAACTGCCCAATTGAATTATCATTCATTTTTAGTTCGCGCCCCTAACGAATCTTATGTCCGTAAGTGATAAGGAGTAGGAAAAGACCGTGACTTCGGCCGAAACTACGGATTTCGTGCTTAGAGAGTAGACCCCCAGAACCATGATAAGACTTCGTGTAAATGTTTTGCATGTGTGTATGAATGAGCCGATCATTTGTTCCTAGTTGAAATACTGTATGTTTACTGTGGCACCGGTGAACCGACACAGCCAAATATTTGGGCACGTGTCAAGAATTAATTACCAGGAATTGGAATGCTTGGGTTATGGCCAAATGTAGAAGACACTGTGTAAGGTTTTTAAATAAATTGAATATTGTTACAAGGTGTCTTGGTCAGGGAGAGATTTGTTATTCTTCTGAAAATGAGATCAGCTACGCTGAGCAGATGGGAGGATGATCCTGGCAAAAGGTAGGCAAAGAACTGCTTTGGACAGGCATAAGTGGAGAGAAGCAGAGAAGAGCTATGTCGCAAGACATCCTGACCTGGTAGCTGATTAACAGTAAAAGAAGGAATAGAATGGTTTCAACTATTACAAAATGTTAATGTTTTATATAGTTTACTGTTACTCCTTGTTTATGTATTGAGAAGGAGAGAGTAAATAAAGGCATTTTTTTTTTGTTTCTTTGTGAAACTTTTTATTCAGGATTAAGTTTCTGTAGTGGTAACTTAGACGATGGATTGCCTTGACAATATTTAACATTTTTACACGCATGTAATGTGTGTTTTTAAACTAAATTCAGAAATGTATGTTTATAATTATTTTGGTAATGTCTTCTGATTTGTCTTTCCCATAACTGTTTCAAGAGGTTACAGGAAACTTCTTCTTTAAGATTTGATATCATATTCATAATCCTCCATCGTTTAGACAGCCAACCTTTGATTTATTAGTCTATCTTCATTCTTATGTCCTTCAAATAAAGCAATGTTATCGCTAACTAAAAATCAAGAAGTTTCTTCATCAACGATGATATTGCCATCAGCAATTTATATGCTAACACGGATTGCAACAAGATCTGTTAACTCTTTTAACGTAAGGAGCGGAATGATAATAAAATCATGTAGATTTTAAACGGCAATTTGTTTTAAGGATTAATTAGTGAGTCCTTTTACGTTAGGTTATATTGTAGACATTTTGTATTATCTAGCACCTTCGAGTATGACAAGCAATAAATATTTTGATATTTTACATTATGGTGCGCTGTATTTCTTATTGAATTGTGATTTATTATCTGTACATATAATTGTGCTTGACTGTTTGAAATATTGCCATAGACTTGTAAGGATTTGACATCTAAAGAGAAACTAAAGATTATCTGTAGGAAATTTTGGTGGATTTTGGGGACGCGGATCTAATGATGATGGCATTAAATGTTTCAATAAACGCAGATGAAGAGATGAGACAGCTCAGATTGTAGAAACAAAAGAGGAATGAGGAGTATGACACGAGAAAAAGAGTTTAATTAAAGAGTTCAGCATAATCAAGTAACCTCAACTTAGAAAACTTGAATGATCGTGGAATGTAAGGTAGGAAACCGTGTTTGTTTGGTAGAACGCGCTAATCTCAGGTACTATTGGATCGGAATCGGAATGGAAAAAAATCTTTTATTGTTAGATAGCCCACGCTACAATCAATAGGAGCAGCCCATCAATGAAAAATGTTGCAGAAACAGGGAAAATGTGACTCGAAGTTGCGCGGGTCAGCTACCTACTATAAAACTTTAAGAATGCTCTGTCAGAATTCGCAATAAACCACCAGCACCACAGCTTAAATCCCTTCACTCACGATAATTCAAATCCCACAAACAAACATGAGATAGATATTCCAACTGGCATTTCGCGACACAGTGTGACAGAATTCCATTCAGGACTTAATTCATTTAGTTCCAGAGTCACGCGACAAAACTAACACGCTTGAACACACAACACGCAAATTCTTTAATAAATTAATTCACACGCTTCACCAGCGGTACTGTTCGTTTGGTAGTAAATAATAACAATGGTATTAAGGGTTTACATAATGTTTTTATTTGAGAACGGATTGGTTAATTCGTGATGTACGACACGATTTTGAATAAGGTAGATTAAATTATGGAAAATGACTGTTGATTAGCGTAAGGGTAGGTAGAGGAATAGTGCTGTGACGACGAGTAATAGTGAAGTATGGAAGAAGAAGCTATGCTGCGCCGTCCTCAAATAAATTGGGATAATGGCTGGAGTATGATGATGAGGTAGACGAAGACCAAAGAAACGATGGAATGACCGTGTGAAGGATAATATAGTTGGAAAGGAGGTAACTACTGAGATGCAGAGTAATAGAGAAGAATGGAAGACTTGCTGCATCGACCCCAAATAAATTGGGATAAGGGCAGGAGGATTAAGGCGGAAACACACTAACGTGTCGTGGCGTGTCGTGACGCGCCAGAAGCATTCGGTTTCATACATCGTTGCGACACGACACGCCATGCAAATATGTCCCTAACCATATTAAATGTATGAAACCGATTTGCTTCTGGCGCGTCACGACACGCCACGACACGTTAGTGTGTTTCCGCCTTTATGATGATGAATAAATTACGATGTTCCCACTTTGTCATCACTCATCACAATTAATGACAATATGGGTAATAATAGCGAGGAGCTCGTGGCTAAATAATTACGAGGAGCTTGTGGCTAAATAATGTCAGCCGCACGGGTCGATCTTTAAGGATAAGCCGTGCTTGCCGAGATTGGTCCGTGGATGGGTGACCATAATTACATACCGAGTTTCCTTCGTGCCTCGGAAAGCACGTTAAGCCGTTGGTCCCGGCTGTCATTTGTAGATCTTTGACAGTCGTTACGAGTAGTCAGAAGCCAAAATTCTGACATCCAGTCTTACCAAGGGGTATCGTATTACTCAGTTACTGGGTTGTGGAGGTCAGATAGGCAGTCGCTTCATGTAAAATACTGGTACTCAGCTGCATCCGGTTAGACTGGAAGCCGACCCCAAGTTAGTTTGGGAAAAGGCTAGGCAGATGATGATGGGTAATAATAGTACACAGTTCTAATGGCTAACGAAGTAAGGGCGAATTTCACCAATGAAACTGTATACCTGCAAATCTAATCCGCTTTCAAAAGCTGTTGGTTCCATCTATTTTGTGGGATATTGAACAGCACTTCGAAATTTAAATGTGCTGATCGTGTTCAATCGTGTACGTGACTTTTATCAATAGATATTAACTTCGGAGATACATTACCTAATTTCTTTCTAAAAAGACTGAAAATAACTAATTTGCTTAAGAAAACTAGCGTCATGATTTCAGAATGAAAGAATCCGGGCCAAAGTCTGAAAATAACTCAGCTTGAAACAAAAAATGAACATTCTGATCCCTCATTTTGGAAAAATGTTTTGAGTGTTTTTTTTTTTTTTATTGTCAAGTTGCTATTGTTTTGAGAGTTAATAGTGAATCTCAGATGACAAACAGGATACTCAGATCTAGTTTTAAACTTAGAACTTATTCCATTTAAAAAATAGAACGTTCTAACCTATTTCTTTATACTCGCACAAGTGGCAAAGGAAACGCTTCTTTCAGCCGACTAGGAACAGGTTTTACTAAGCAAAAAAAGTAATAGCGAGTAAAATTAACACAATAATGCTGCTGCCGGACTCGTGCTGTAAAAAGTGCGAATAGTTTCGGAATACTTCGTAATAGCTCGGGGAAACGCAAGTGCGTGCTCTATTATATTTTTTTAAATATTTTCTACATAACATTATGAGTTTCTTTTGAAGTCATGAATGAATTTATGGGTTGTAATGAGTGTTCTTCGTGTTTTATCATTGTTAGTTCAACAATGATAAAACACAAAGAACACTTTTTTGACAGCGGAGTTATTTTTGCATAAACTTTAACGTTCTTTGACATTCCTCTGTTTAGGTTTTTAAGACAGCTATTGAGAAATATGTACTTACAAGTTTCTTTTAATAGAGTTACACTACACTTTTAATCATCAGCCAGGATTTCAGGTGCGACTGCAATGTCTTTGTCCCCTTTTACGACACGGAAAATGATGGACGCAGTCTATTTGTAGACGACCAAGTGACTTGACACAACATGCTAGACATACTAGGCGTTAAAATAACAATAAGTACAATCCTTTCCCAGCTATTTTGCCTCTGACCTAAACCTTATTCTAATGGGAATAAATGTCAAAATCAGAGGTGAAGTAATAAGAGAAGGAGGATTGCCTCGCTCAGTTAACTCGCATGACTCTTGTTCTAAATTCGAAAATACAGAGATTAGAGCTCCTTCTCAAGTTATTTTTTTTTCTTTTGACAGATGTAGGTGACTTTTGTTTGAAGAGTTTTTTTCCTGTAGCCAGTTGTGTTGAACATAGAGGTAAAGTTGGTCATGCAACTTTGCCAATTGTTTTTTTTTTTAATATTTTTAACACTTATTATTTTATAACACTAGGTAAGTATAATACGACTTTACAGGCCAACTGTACAAATATTTCATTTTGTCCAACCTTCCTACAGTACTTTCAATGCAAAACGTTACCTATACACATTATGTTCACACAATAATACTTAAATATCACCATAGCATTGTTATATTATTATGAATGTTTTAATAAACTGTAAACAAATACAGATTGGTAAAGTAAGTACCAAGTTCATTTTAAGTAATGAAAACATAAATAAAGCATAATTATAAATACATACCTATTGGTAATTAATTTATTGTACATATTAGATAACCAATTAATGATTTAGGAATAATTAACTATACCTGCTATGCTAATACGAAAAAAAAACGCACCAAATATTGAATAAATAGATTTCGTAAATTCCATTAACCAATTTAAAATTCAAATCAAATTCAGAATGTAAACAAACTAAAATGATGCCAATTAAATCAGTATTCCACCCACCTTTTAGGTTTCCACCTTCTAATGAATACTCCAAACATATTTGTGTCAGATTCAAACTTCATTCACATCACTAGTACACTTCACCCTTCACACTCCGGTTCACAACACTACGCGAATCTTACACACACATTTTGTACCAACAATTTTTAGTTTATTTTCACTCAAACGAAAGTAGAAACTACATTATCAACGTTAAAAATAAGCGTCCCTAATTTTAAATGTAATGTTTACTAACAAACTAGCACGAAAAATCGGATACACGTTAAAAAAAAACACAAATTCGAACGTACAATCGATTTGAAATGAGAGTATTCGATTTTTGAATGTTATTAAATGTTATTTAGTCGATAAAGCGGGGTTCGCACGTGTTGCCCGCGCAAGCGATGCACGGCGACTGGCTGGCTCATGGCTCCCGTTGCATTGCAATATGCAGCTGGTGTATATCCCGGCTTTGTATTAATAAATTTTAGATGTCAACCGCTTTGCGTGGTAGCTGGTTAAACTTGCTAGTTGTTAGGCTGAATGGGATAGTGTCATTGCCTTTAGTTTGCTAGATGTAGGAAGGAAATTATGGCGAATGTAATAGGTATATCTTTTGTTATGCATTTGTTGTAAGAACTGGTAACTATGTTAATCGAAATGAGTAATTTATTCGAAATTAAACTTGTTATAAATGTAACTTTATACCTACTTAGATATTTTCGCAATATCTGTGAGTTACTAATCAAGAAACACTAGACACACTAGAAGAAACATTCTACACACTAGAATAAATTGCCATAACACAAAAAAACATTAACCCAATAATTCCAGCAGACATCAAAAATGTCACGTACAGTCAATCCTTTTTTCTCTAAACTAAATAAATCAGAGATAGCGAAAGGTCTCCACGGACAAGGAAATATAAGATAACGCCGTGTCCCACTTTAAAAGCATTTCGTGAACTGGATCTATCAAAGGGCCCAGGGGCCCAGGGCCTCGTCAAATGATGAGTAGGGTAGCCGACTGGCCCAATTTTTTACGCCATTTCCCATTTTTGGAGAGGATGAAATTCGTTTAGACGTGTGATGTTGTTAGATCTCGTGTAATTTTCTTGGGTATTTGTAGGCCAACCCTTTGAGATAGTGTGTAGGAAATTGTTTTATTCGAATAAGTCAGAGATGGTATGAATCTATCAGGGTAACGACAGACAACGAACCTAGAATTTGATTTAATTGTTTTTCGTAATTTACGGGTTACCCTATTGTTCAATGTGTGTGTTTTAATCAAGCAACTAAGCAATAAATGCTTAAATAAGCTTAGGTATCCCTTTCAAATTACTTTAAAGCAGAAAAGTTAGGCCAAAAATGAATCAATATCACGGCAAAAAAAACGAAACGACCAAAAAGTCCAAACTTTTAATTTTCCGTTCCACCGAATTTTCCCGATATTTGTATAATCTAATGGCAACACTACAGGTGACCTACTTCCGCTCACAGAATCGGATTGAACGTATTAAACTCCCTCTTGTGGTTACATGATTCTCATGGATTCGGTTGGTTCACTCACACGATCTTTGTGTTCATGAGAAATCATGATAGTTGTGACCATTTACGGGGCAGAAAATAAAGAGCTTTGGTCGTTAATGATGTAGGATCAATTACGCCCTTATCTCTGTATTATAAACAAAGGGCCTACTTTATTCTTACGACTATCGGTAACGACCATATAAAAGGCTTTTGTCTCTGCTTTGTTGAACGTAGGTAATTCACTTGCAATTTTTTTGACCTCGATACAATTTTTTGTGCTCCACTTAAATAAGATTCAAGTTTCAATTCATTAATCTTCCAGCTGTGGAATCTATCAAAATTGAATTATTTCCGTGATGAACAAGAAAATTACAAACTACTCATTTACACTCCTCCTAAAATCGTAAATTCTTGAGCCTTAAAAAATATAGTGTAAAGAATATAACTATCTAAAAAAAAGGCAAAAGAACCAGCGAAAGAAGTTTCCATCTTAGTCGATGATCGCAACGTATTACGTTACGATACCGATTGCAAGATTTATAAACTTTAATGAGTCAATGACGATGTTTAAGTTAAGTTTACAATTATTATGTAATCATTGGCTAATCGTTAATATAATATTTTAGCTGCGTATCGATCCGCTAGTCGATTCTTGTACTAGTTGTGCGGTGTCCCATCTCTACGATTTTGCAACTAAGCAATCTTTCACCATTTGTTCAATTGCCAATAAGAGGATTATTGGTAGTCATTGCTCAAATGTACTGCCTCGTTAGTCTCGTGGTCGCAAGAGCACGCGTAGCATGACCGCCGCCCGCGCCGTAGAAACGGGCTATCTCGATGAAATATTCGAGAAACTGACACATTGTCATTGTCTATCAGGCATAATGTCGATTCTTCCATAGACAAAACTCGTTTCTACAGTGGTCATGCTACGCGTACAGGAAGACCTGTACATGGTGACAAGGTATTATAGTGTTTCTCTATCAGGAATTTCTCCGTAGCACCCTGGAGACAAAATGACGGATGTGTGCCCAGTTGGTTGTGAAAAAGTAGAATTGCGTATTTAATTCACTTTAAAAAGAAAGTTCACAACCACTATTTGAGTCAGACTAAATAGCTCTAAATTTAAAGTAACTAATCACCGTAATTATTATTAGGTTTCTCGTTTTTTATTTAGGTATTTCTTATAATATATATTATTATTTTTTATTTGTATCTATGTAAGTATATGCATTTCCGAAAACTATCTCAAAAATATAACAATGTTACGTATTTTACCCAATGGTTGACTGGTAGAGAATGCCTTGTGGCATTAAGTCCGCCTATGTACCACTATTGTACATGAAGTTTAAATAAATAAATAAAAAGGCTGTTATAATATAACTGGCTAAATGTGGGTCTACTTTAAACGTACACCTAGGCCTAGTTTTTTGAAAATTACATGAGTCGTGTTATTTCAATAATATTACTGTAAAGTTTAAACTACAAAATTCTTAAATCTCTAAATAGTTTGGAGTTCCTAGATTGGACCGTGAGAAAACGAATTAAACAATAAAAAAAAAAAAAGTTTTGGTAAAGAAAGATAGAATTAACAAAAACAGTATTGCGTGACTGACATGACCTTGTATATACCATGTTTTGTCCCTGAACTGAACTTAATTTACATTGTATTCAAGTTTATCTTTCTATAAATAATGACAGGCGTATTTTGGCTCTTGCGGCGATTACATAACTAAAAGATTGGAATTTCGACAGTGTAGAACTCTTTTCGAAGTAGCTATTATGGAGAAGTAAGTATACCAACGTATTTCTGGTGTCAAGCAATGTTGCTGTCAAAAGGGGAAGCCTCAAGATGTTAGGATTAGAGAACCTAGTGAAGTAGTAATTGCTTGTAAACAGTTTCGTATTTCGACAACAACTTTCATCAGACCGAAATAAGCTTTTCGATAGCCTATGTCAAACCACTACATTCTTCGGTAGCTTATGTCAATCCACTAGATTTTTCGGTAGTTTCTGTCAATCCACCAGATTTTTCGGTAACATATGTCAAGTCACTAGGTTTTTCGATAGCTTATGTCAAGCCACTAGATTTTTCGGTAGTTTCTGTCAATCCACCAGATTTTTCGGTAACATATGTCAAGTCACTAGGTTTTTCGATAGCTTATGTCAAGCCACTAGATTTTTCGGTAGTTTCTGTCAATCCACCAGATTTTTTGGTAACATATGTCAAGTCACTAGGTTTTCCGATAGCTTATGTCAAGCCACTAGATTTGTAACTTTTCCATCATCTTCATCGCTGATAAAATTTTAATGTCATTTGGTCTAGTCCCTCAAGTCTTCCGTACTTTAGTCAGTTTTTTAATAATTTACTAACTGGTATGTTTCTGACAGCAAACAGCAATGTATCATTTTATTACTTTCGAACATCATCTTCGTTCTTTATCCTTTTCTCTTGGGATAATAAATAATACTACCTTCGTACCTTCAGTACCCAATACTTACGTTCATGGTACAAGAACAAAACACCGTAAACACAGCCTCCAGTACGTGCATGGTACCTTTATTGTCTACACATGCATTTGTTTGCACCGCTTCGAATATTTGAGCATTTAGACTAAAAGCTATGCAACATCACGCGTCTGTTTTCATGTTCAGTTGAACAGGTTTTTGGACAGCTATTTCAACAGTTTTTTTGCCTAGATTTTTGTGGTATATTCGTAAGTATTTACAGATTTTTTTGTATAACATTTTATTGCGTGGCAAACATACAGGCAGCACACTTCTGGTAAGTGGCTAGCTGTGCCTTTTGACATCTGGAATACCTCAGAGACGGATGGATTGTGTGAAAAATGATATGAAGGAAAAAGGAGTAAATAATAGCGTCACGAATGAAAGGGGAGAATGGAAGAAAAAAACGTGTTGCGCCGACCCCAAATTACGCGGGACAAGGACGGAAAGACGATGAATACCTCAGAGTCAGTGTAGGTGCATTGACATCCTAGAGAATGGGCTGAAATGTCTCAGGCACCTCTAATTACCTCCAAACACATTGTAATAGAGCAACCTTCAAAACAGACCATCAACACGCCCTAGTAGCAGCATTAGAAGTTACATCAATCATCATCATCATCATCATTAGCCTATAATGTTCCCACTGCTGGGACACAGGTCTCCTCTCCTATGAGAGGGAGTGGGCTGTAATCCACCACGCGGGCCCAGTGCGGGTTGGTAGATGTCACATGTCTTCGAATTTTTGGTTCTAGGTCATGCCGGTTTCCTCACGATGTTTTTCTTCACCGTTTTTGAGAGCAGCGATGATGAAATAAATTACACAAAGTAATGCGCCTGCCTGGGTTCGAACCCACGGCTTACTGCTCGTAAGTCAGGGCTGCCACCACTGGGCCACCGCCACTCTCCTCCACATCCATCAGCGCCTTCACAAACAGATCTTTACTGCCAGATAGATCTTTAAAAGACATCCTTTATCCCCCAAAGATTACATAACAAGGCCGTACTATCTTAATCCCGTATAAACTCAATCTCACAAGCTTTGTTAATACGCTATAAGCAATGTATTCCCTTAAGTGGTACATGTATTTGAGTCTTAGCCTTCTCAAAGACGACATCAGAGCTTTAATGGCTTTGAATATTCAGGCATCGCTTAACTATTGATCTTGGAGCTATCTCCCTCAAAGTGTATAAGGGAAACTAATCCAACGACCGCAATCGAGAAATTATCAATTGATCAATGAAGGTGGTGACTAAGGGTGAGGCCCAACGAGCGTAATTTTGCGAGTCTTGAGTCGCAGATTTTCGGTCGCATAAATTCTGCCTGGCAGAAATTCTGTTAGGAATAATGCGTGCGAGTCGGCAGACAACTCATTTTGTGTCGCATTGTAAATGAAACAGGACTTTTGTATGAAACCGAATGCACCAGAAATTACGTAACCGAAATTACGCAACTCAAAAATTTACGCACGTTTGGCTTCAGCCTAAATCTTAGTACCTACCTACATACGTTCCCCTTTCACAAATGAAAGAAATAAATTTTATGAGCTATGATCATTCGTTGCGCACTTTAATTTTAGTTGTTAGTCATGAAGTTACGATATCGAAGAAAGTTATGATGATGCCAAGTGTGTGCAATAAAATAATAATAAATAAAAGTATCAACTTTAATACTTTCATAAGTAATCAAAATGAGTAATTACCAACCAATTAGGGCCGGCGCCCACGGCACGGCACGGTGTGTCATGGCAAAGGATTTTAATACTAATTATGTTGTTTTGAATCTTATTTCAATGAGTTTAGAATTTATGTTACTTTATTTTGATACCACGATGCCGCGACGTGCCGCGGGATGCTGCGGCATGACGTGTCTTGCATTTTCATTCCACGGGATGCCGCGGCGCGCTATTGCATCCTGCGAGACGTATGGGTCACTTTGGGGTCGAGGAATTATGATTGCTAGCTAGTTGAAATAAGGTTGAAACTTGTGCAGCATTTCGGTGGGGCGCGTTCCGGTTGGTGCGTGGGGGCAAGGGAGGGAGAGACACAACAAATGTTCTCTATGCGACACAACCTACTTATAACCAACTTCGAATACGTGCGGAGCAAAACTGATGGATGCCAGAGTGGCTGGGCTTTCAGCAGGATGCCACGGCATGCCGCTGCACGCCGCGGGATGCCACTGCACGCCGCGGGATGCCACTGCACAACCTGCCGTGCCATGCCGTGCCACGCCGTCAGTGAGCGCCGGCCCTTAGTGACTGATAAAGCAGTTTACAAATGTTGGCAAATTACTCATGGGTTAAGGCCTTTTTCCGTTTGTCACGATCTCGCGCGTCCTTCTTCCAGTTCTGACGAAACCTGTCTAGTTCGTCTGATAATCGGATTTAAAAACGAAACAAATAAAACTTGCCAAGAATATTTAAGGCTACCAAATTCTTTCGGCCAAGTCGCAGCGTTAAATTGAGAAATTGTTTACAAAACTTTAACTTCAAAGTGGCCCCGACATTCCAGGAAACGGTTATGTGCTGGCAACACAGCTAACACCTGACATTTTCGTAATAGCAACCCCAAAGCGCCGGCGGCAACGCGTGCGCATATCCAAGTTCAAAGTTATACGAAAGTAGGCAATTTTATGGACTCGCCGTTATGTTTTCAGATTGTAGGGTATGCGTAATTTTGTTTTGATTTTCAAACGGCCTGTGTATTAGTCTTACCTTTTAAGACATGGCTTTGTTTGTTGCAAATGCTAAAAAAGGTTAAGTACCGCAGGTATCATTTTCTGGGTGGACAGAGTCTGTCAGGCATAAGCCCTATTGATGGAACTATTAGGTATATGTATTGATGGGATAGTAAATTATATAAAAGCTTTTAATAAAAAAACAGGCCGAGTGCGAGTCGGCGACTCGCGCACGAAGGGTTTCCGTAACATTTATAAAACCCCCGGGGACCCATGGGAGCCTCCTTAAATATTTATTTTATTTTTAGTATTTGTTGTTATATCTGTAGAAATTTCAACTGGCTAACTATCACGGTTCATGAGATACAGCCTGGTGACGGACTGACGGACAGCGAAGTCTCAGTAATAGGGTCCCGTTTGAACCTTTGGATACGGAACCCTAAAAACTATCGTGCCACTGCCAGCGACACGAAAAAGAAGAAGATGGGACTGACTTTGATTTTAGAATTTAAACAATGGGGTTGAGCCTATGTCAGATCACGATCTCAGATTCTTATTCTCGTTACCGTCGAAACGCTCTCAAATGCATCTCTATTTTTCTATAAGTAGTACAATACTATGTTTTTGCTACTCCTCCGCTATTCTTTTCTGATTATTTTCGTTGCGGGATCCAAGACACTTATATCGTTTCTCTGTCACTTCATCGAGCTTGATTGTTTTGGCGCTTTTCTGGTGGTCGCCACTGTTGATCCTGGCCTACAGGACTTGCAGTGGTTTAGAATGGTGGTGAGGGAAAAGGTGACGTGAAGCGGTCTTGTCCCAAAAAAAAAAAGATTGTCCAATACCATAGACCATCACAGAATGTAATATCTTGAATCTTCTTGCAGAAATATGCAGTTAGAAAGAATCATTGCTAAATGGTGTTGAACAAAAGGAAGCTGCATATCAGAATGGCTTATTTCAAGCAGTGTTCTTGGAACCTTTAAAGTTGATCGATTAAAAATATATGATGATATATGCTCAATTTATATATTGAAGTACATTTCATTGTATGAATACAATTGCTCCCATTATGCTTTTGTATCGGAAGTTTCCGATACAGCAAACTTTTTTTGCTTAGACACGGCATTTTATCGTTTTCGAAATATGTTGCTGTCATATCAGCAAAAAAAGGAGTCGTAATTGAATTAAGTACCTACTTTTTATGAAAAATATTTCTATGACGCCATAGAAATATTTTTGAAAGGTCACGTGACCTTTGAACAAGCCACATCAAAAAGGTGGGATATACTTAAGCAGCGGTATTTAAACCCTTAGCAATCTAGCATGAAAATGTCCTGCATGAAAGAATACAAGAAATAACTACACGACAAAGAGACTTCTTATAAGAAAGAGAAGTTTGAAAGAAGAAGACAAGATCCAATAAACCCAAGTAAATTGAGATAAGGGCAGGAGAAAGATAAGATTATAAAAAAAAAATACAAACATCCGAATTGAGAACCTCCTCCATTTTTAGAAATCGGTTAAAAAACCGAAAATATTCACGATTCTATTCAGTTTCTTCATATCTCACAAAGCCCCAAGTACATCCACACATCAAACTCAATACTTTGTCCTTTTTTATCTCCCATAAAATATTTCGCAAAGCAATCTAATGGAGAATAAAAGGGGTCCGATAAAAAACAAGCCGTGAGAAGAATGCCTTGTCGCTGTTACTACGTCGTCAGCCTACCAGTGTGTTGACTACAGTCCCTTCACTTTTAGTTTACATCTGGCAACCGCAACCTAACCACAGTCTTACAGAAGAGAGAATAAAGATCATTGTTATTTGGTAGATTGGTCAGTGGTAGCAACCGAATGATAATCTTTGGGTGGTTCATCATATTTAGCAGCACGGAATCGCATTTTTCCAAGCTTCTATCCTTTTCTGTCGCTCAGAACTGTCATTTGCTAGAGCGAGACACTGAAAATAACGGGAGTGCTATCGCATGTAGCAGCATCGATGATGCGCTCGGCAACATGCTCTGTTTCTCGCTGGTTGTCGTTTCAATGAGGTTCAACCCCTATTATATCGGCAATAAAGATCATTGTATTTTTTTTTGGCTGCATGAGTTTCCTATCTCTGTTAAGTCTGTCAAAATCGCACTGAACTTTTTATGTGGTGGCCAGTTCTGCTCGATGAAATTAGGACGATAATGGATTGCAGCTATCAGAGATAAATTAACAGTGAAAGAACTGTTCGTCAGCATGTCTGTTGACGAAGCGACGAGGCTAGGCAAAAAACAAACGAACGTCTACCTTTGAGGAAGGCTGCGTAAGCTTTTGGAACGAATGTGAAGTGTTAGCATTCAGAGGAAGTAGGTTACTTTATCTAGGGTCTAGTCTAGGTACTTTTTCTAGCTTTGTTGGTGGTCGGATTCTTGACTTAAGTGGTAGTAGTTTTTTTCGGGGAAGCGAGTAAAAATGTTCTTGAGTTGTTGATTTCTAAGCCAAGATCTTAGGGGAAAACGTTAAGTGGACCATGGAACTAGCCATGTACGTGAGGGCATCCCTAAAGGAAGCATTACCTTTAAGAGGCAAATCACTTAGAGCCTTACATTATTAGATACTTAGTAGAGATGTTCCGACTAGTCGATAAAGCCGACTATCCAGCCACTTTCGTAGTCGGCGACAATACGGCAAAGAGCACCGACTAAACGGCTTGTTACTTTATAAGTATTTCTCAATAAAATATATAGGAGAAATTACACTAACTAAACAAAATTCACTTTAATAGTAGTATTGTCTTTATTTCTTAACACAAAAACATCGCTCTGACCAGTGAAAAACAAAAATCAAGAAACAATGCGAAGTAAACAGAACATCTTACGACATGATCTCAGGCGGCGGTTGCGATTTGCGCACGAATTAGCCGTAAACGAAGTGTCACGGAAATTTCCGAATACCCCCGAAACCGTGATCGGTTCGGCCGAGTTGTCAGCCGACTAATCGGTCTCTTTACAACCGACTAATCAGCTACTGGGCCAAAGTCATAGTCGGCACATCTCTAATACTTTATAGTATGTTATTAAAAGTTCGCATAATTAAAACAAGCATTTAGCTCCAGAAACCTCCTCACCTGCCTAGCATTTTCTCAATTACTATGTAAGAATCGGCTTCCAGTCTAACCAAATGCACCAGAATACCAATGTCTTAGATGAAGCGACTGCCAATGCCAATTCTGCCGTCCACAAACCAGATACTGAGAAACACAATACTCCCAAAAATACAAACAAAATCTTCACCTCAATACCGAAAATTCTCAATACCGGAAAATGCAAAGACATGCAAAACCGAATTGGCTGGCTGTATATTACATTACCGCTGCCACGCAACAAATAACCAATCAAAGCACCGGATTCTGTGCACGTTCGCGCACAATAACACAATTTTCGTGCCGTCGGGTAAGCAAGCAATTTTGCCGGGAAAACGGCAGGTGTTTTCTTAAAAACTGTTTTGTAAACGCTGCAAGGAAAGTTTTGGAAATTGCGTGAATTTTGTTGATACTAGTTGTGAGCTTAAATTCAAAGTTAAAAGTAATATAGAGTAGAAGATACCGACGCACAAACGGTTGCCAAGTTTAGTCAATATTCTGAATAAAGAAAACCGGCCAAGTGCGAGTCAGACTCGCGCACGGAGGGTTCCGTACTATTATTTATAAAAACGAGAAAAAAAACAATTTTTTGTATGGGAGCCCCCTTAAATATTTATTGTATTCTATTTTTAGTATTTGTTGTTATAGCGGCAACAGAAATACATAATAAATAAAAAATAAATAAATAAATCTAATAATATAATCTGTAGAAATTTCAACTGGCTAACTATCACGGTTCATGTTACAGCCTGGTGAAAACGGACGGACAGAATGACGGACGAACAGCGAAGTCTTAGCAATACCGTTTGACCCTATGGTTACCTTGGGTTGGAATCCTAAAAACGAAAATCCAAAATAGTGACACCGAAATTTTTGATCGGTAATAAAAAAAAAACAGCTTCTCCATACCTTTTGACCGTGTAGGTGTATTGCACTTTCGTAGGAAACAGTTGCTTTTTATCTGTATAAGAATCTCTCTCAATCTGTATGAGATCTTTGAAACTGAATAACACTTTGTCTGACATGCGAATCGAAGCTAGGACCTCAGCAGTAACACTGGCTACTTTGCGACTGCTAGACCTACGAGGCAGACGAAGTAGTACAGTAACGTATTGCTATACAAGGTGTTGTTTTCCATCCTCGTCAAAATGCAGGAGGTTACAACAAAAGACATAAATCATCAACTTAAATTGCAGTACCCAGTTAATCCTTACTAATATTATAAATGCGAAAGTAACTCTGTTTGTTTGTTTGTTACCTTTACACGACTAAACAGATAAATTATATTCTTGAGAAGGACATAGGCTACTTTTTGTCCCTGGATAAAACATCAAAATTTCCTCGCGAACGAAGTCGCGGGCAGAAAATAGTTATTAATAAACGCTGATTTTTTGGTTGTTTAAGTTTGTCAGTATTTCAGAATAACCCCCTTAATGTGGTTTAGGGAAAAATAAATTATTGAATAAACGTTTGAGATTGTTTGTATGTATGAAACGCGATTATAGGGTGAGGATCAGACAAGCCGCTTTAAAAACACGGGTAGTTCACACTTACCGATTTTCGTAAATAAGAAAAAAAAAACTGACTTACCCATTTTATTATTAATTCGTCACGAGAATCATTAGCATAGTTACCTCCTTGAATTTGACGAGGATGCAAAACAACACTTTTTATTTCTGATACAATCGAGTATTTGTTACCCATGAGAAATGTTATGCCCCAGTATTACCAAGACACATGCAGCAATACAACAGATTCTCACAATAATTAATAATAACGGTTATGTCATAAAGCACGGATATGTGCAATATTCTCAACCAATGTGTCAACTCTGGGAATTGGGTCAACACGAGTCTGCAATCTCTTACGATACCAAAGTATCCATTATGTCTATATTTCTAGCCGATATGCACCGCGACTAATCTTATATACAACCTGTTTTTTAGGGTTCCGTAGCCGAATGGCAAAAAACGGAACCCTTATAGATTCGTCATGTCTGTCTGTCTGTCTGTCTGTCCGTCCGTATTTCACAGCCACTTTATTCCGAAACTATTAGGACTACACAGCTGAAACTTGGTAGGTAGATGTATTCTGTGAACCGCTTTACGATTTTTGTAAAAAAAAATGATTAAGGATACCCCCCCCTACACAGAACTGAAACTAAAAAAAAAAACATAAAACCTGTACGTGCGGTGTGTCTATAGATAGGTCTCTAAAAATGACATTGAGGTTCCTAAAACCATATTTTTTCAAAGTCAATCGTTTGAAAGATAGACACTTCCAAAGTGGTAAAACGTGTGTCCCCCCCCCCTCGAATTTCTAAAGTCAGAGGAGATTAATTCTGAAAAAAATATGGGCATGTAGAACGTAAAAAAAAATTTCAACGAAAATTGTTTTGAATAAGATTTGATAATTAGTTTTTGAGATATGGGAATTTTTCACTAAACTGTAGCAGTAACTTTGTTTTTCATTAACTTACTATGAAAAACAAATTTAATTTTGCGGTTGAGTGGAAGTTTACTAATGAATGATCGTTCAATATATTGTTATTATATTGTTTGGGGCTATGGAACCCTGTGTGCGAGTAAGGCTCGCACTTGGCCCGTTTTTTTACCCTTAACTCTAGGTTTATATTCTGTAGGTAAAAATAATACTGAAACTCCTAGAATAGGTGGTCCAAAAATGCATAGTTTTGGAGATATCATCAATCATAATTAAATTAAGTCAAAAATTGTCACCAGTATGACGAATCTTTACTTTTGCGAGGTTGCCAAACTTTTCAGTAGTGTAGTGAAATAGTAGTAGTTTAATTGATAAATACAGGTAATTGATTTTATTCAAACCAATAATTCATATTAAAGGTAAGAAAATGCGAAAAAACAAAAAAAAAAGTATGGTTGAAACATAATTCATATGCCAGTTGATTCTTTGTTATGGTCTCAATCATATCCTAGAGTTATGGGATATAAAAAAAAACAGGTTGTATAAAATTCTCGTGTCACAATGTTAGTTACCATAATCCTCCGAAACGGCTGAACCGATTCGTATGAAATTTTGTGTGCATATCGGGTAGGTCTGAGAAACGGCCAACATCTGTTTTTCATACCACTAAAAAACATCAAAATTTCTACGCAATCAAAGTCGCGGGCAGCAGCTAGTAAAGCTACAAAAACCGGTTTTTTCATAACTCTCATTGTACTCAAATCTATACACAGCGAGGTCATGTTATACTGCGAGGACCGGCCGGAGGACACCGTGGAGGTCTGCTCCGCCTGGTCTGAGCACCGCCGTGTCCTCGTAGCGGCGATTGGCGGCGATGACGTCTCCCGTCCGGCCTTGGTTCAATCCATGATCCGGAGCGAGAGGGAATGGGAAGCCGTCGCCTCCTTCTGCGAAGCGGTCATGCTAGCGAAGGAGGTGGCGGAACGTGAGAGGGAGAGAGCCTCACGTCCCAGTCACCGTGGGAGACGCCCCGGGCGTCGGGGGCCACCCACTGGCCCCCGGCCACCGTAGTCGCGGGCCTGTGGACGGTGAGTAATGTTCCGCTCAGAACGGGAGAAGTCATTTGATGATTTCCCATCCGTAAAAAAAAAAGGTCATGTTATACTAGATATTATATGCTGGCATGTCGCCGTGTGTAGGTACTAGGTTGTCATAAGGTTGATCATAGTGCTGACTTCCTCGCGGTTATAACTGCGGCTGCATCGGTTCTGCAATAAGTTCAGTTGAACGTGATCTTGGTGCTTGCAACAGCGCCAAAATATCGGGAACCCAAAAACAAATAGTGAACATTATAAATATTCCGTTTTTAGTGTTAATGATATAGTGTTAGTGACGATGACACTCTCTCTCTGTAGTCAATATTGTGTCTGTAATTTGTTGGTACTAAGATATGGACAGGCTGCTGTTTCTTTGCAGTTTAAATAGATCATGCTATGTTAAAGAATAAGATGTTAATTAATCAGCAAGCTGTTAAAACGGCTAGTTGCACAGGATGCAACAGCATGAATGTCGTTTTCTTTACCCAGTCCGGTCCCCTATTAGGGGATCGGACTGGGTAAAGAAAACGACATTCTATTTTGTCCGTCAGACAGGTAACACAAAAATATTAGACACGTATTTTTTGTTTTATCTAAATATCAAAAAAATACTTAGTTAAAACTCATTAAAGTTGGAGAGTGGGGGCTTACTACGTCACATGTAGGTATAAAACTTACCTACATATGACGTCATGCGACATTTCAACTCAATATATCTCCGTAATTTTATGACCACGTGAAAAAAGAAAAAATACGTGTCCAATACTTTTCAATAAACTACCCGACGGACAAAGAAAAAAAAATAGGATTATCCCCTATTACATTTAAGTGTCTCCATTCTTATAGGATATTAGAATACACTCCTAGATGCATATCAAGATCTTCATACAAGGCAAGAGTATTAGTTCAGAATCTGGTATACCTACATTGTAAGACAGACATTTATTTCTTCACATTTTTACAATCCTTGCAATCTATTACTCTGTCTTCACACACTCCACACATCTCAAATTTGCACCCTACTCTCCACAACTAGAGTCTAAATTCCCTCTTGGATGATATTTGCCATAAAAGCCATAACGATTGGCAACGTATCGTCTATGGTGGTTGCCATTTACTACCACTTACCATAACATCGCTATTTGCGTCGGAGGAATATTGAAACATAGGTACTTCAGTTGGTCCGAAGTTAGTGCATTTCATAACTTTGTAACCATTTTTACGATATCAACAGACAAGTATTATGAATGAATTAATTTTGCTAAATAGTATTTAATCTATTGCTGTTTTGTTAATAAAGTCATAAGTAACGAAAAAGCAATAGATAGAACCGTGACTGCTGCTACCTGATAGAAAAACCCACATACAATTTGCCATCAAGAATCGAATTCAGGATCATGAGTAGCACTCACTCTTGCGACCACTAGACCAATAAGTCAGTCTTTTATAAAAAGTCCAAAATACTAGTCAACTTTTTCGTAAAGAAAGTCAAGTATCAAGAATACCAACCAGTACGTCTACCATGAGTTTTAACAATATATACTCGCTAGCGTCTGTAGTTAAAAAAATGTATGACAACTTTTACAGCGCCTCTAGCGGATAGTTGGGTACTAAAATGCGCAGTCTGAGTCACTATAGTTATCTATCCTACGTCACCGTGTAGTAAACTAAACTACAGCGACTGCAATTTTAGGCTTCATTTGCTTAGAATTTGGTAGTAAGCACCAACACAGCTCATGGTACCATTGAAAAAGCTAACTATAGTATTTTCTTATTGACGGAACTATTGCAGTTACGTCAAGCGATCTAACTATGACAACTCATGGTAGACGGGAATTTACTATTTGTTTTGAGTTCCCGATATTTCGGCACTGTGCGAGCGCATGATCATGGATAAACTGAAGTTATTGCGCGCTGGTTTCGTAAATAATGGTAAATATTGCGCTTCCAGTGTTATTGAAAGTGTTAGTGACCATAAAAACGTATTTTATTTTACACATGTCGATGATTTGACCAAAGAGTTCTTATAAACTCTTTGGTCATAGCAAATAAATCAATCTAAATCATAATAAATCTTATTATTAAAGTGAAACTTTTATTACATCGTCTCAAACTTTTTCGTCTGTGTGTTGCATGTCGCGTGACGCTCGGCCGCGGAGTAGGGATAAAGTGAAAGGCGTTCGTCAGAGCGCCTTTACCTTTATCCCTACTCCGCGTCTTATACGTTTTAGACCCTTATTGAAACTTATTCAGTATTTTCTTAATTCTCTACGAATGCTTATTTCTTAAGGCCGAAACACACTTACGTGTCGTGGCGTGTCGTGACGCGCCAGAAGCAAATCGGTTTCATACATATAATATGGTTAGGGACATATTTGCATGGCGTGTCGTGTCGCAACGATGTATGAAACCGTATGCTTCTGACGCGTCACGACACGCCACGACATGTAAGTGTATTTCCGCCTTTAAATTTTCTCTTGCCTGTCTACTGTTTCTTTTGCTACACTAATATTGTGAGTGAAATCTTTAATTAGCCTTCTTTCATTAACTGTCTACTATCTGTTTTCTAGCTATAAGTTTTCTATAGCAATAAAATAAAATAAATAAACTTGCAAGTTACGCGATCAAGAGATATGACCGTTTATGTCGCATATTTGCGTTTTCACAAGGGAATCAAAACCTAAAGTGAACTCGTTGACCTAGAATCAAATTTCAAAGTTTGTACGGAACCCTCGATGCGCGAATCCAACTGGCATTTGGTGAGGACTTTAAGAGTCTTTCAGCTATTTTTTTTTCATTATTTTTCTCCGTGAGTGCATCACTCGTAAAAACAAGCAACAATGGAACACCACTATGACAAAACGCTTATGTGGTTGTTTGTGAAGTAACCCGAGCTGTTACGATTGTATTAGCTTCTAATCTATGTAGGTTTATGGTCGCCACTTGCAAATGTCTTTAGAATACCTGCTGGCTTACCATGACGTCTTAAAGCAGTATTCATCATCATCATCATCATTTCAGCCGAAAGACGTCCACTGCTGAACATAGGTCAATGTGGCGACATTTGACTCCTCCAAATGTCGCCACATTGACCGGTCCAGTGCGCGCATCCAGCGGCTCCCCGCAACCATCACCAGGTCATCGGTCCACCTAGAGGGAGGCCTTCCAACGCACCGTTTTCTGGTTTGCCATTCCAGAAATTTTCGGCCCCATCGGCCATTCGTTCTGCAAGCAATGTGCCCTGCCCACTGCCACTTAAGTTTGGCAATTCTTCGGGCTAAGTCGATAACCTCGGTTGTCTTGCGGATGTCCTCATTTCTGATTTGATCACGCAAGGAAACTCCTAGCATATAGCCCTCCATTGCCCTTTGGGTGACCTTAAGCCTTCTGGTGAAGCCCATTGTGTGCGACCACATTTCGGTCCCGTATGTAATCACTGGCAACACACACTGGTCTTCCGACACTTTGGTAAAATGGAAAGCAGTATTGTTTGACTCTTATTCCATTGTGGGAAAGAGACGCAGCTATACAGTATGTCTAGCGCCATCTCTTTCCCACACTGGAAAAGGAGTAAAACAGTAATGTTTTAGGACGTCATGGTAGGCCACCTGATGCATTATTAGCAGAGCTTGCGAAAACGGAACTACTATCTATAACCATCAGTATATACATATGTTTCGAAACACAAAAATCTCTTAGACATATCAGGATATCTTTCTTATCCTTTCATTAACTGTTTTTAAACTGATAAGATAATAATCTTATCAGTGAAATTATATGCACATGAAACCATTCAACAATGGTACGTAAGAAAGATTTCTGTTTTTTTTTTTTAAAAATTTTGTCCTACATAAGGTATTTCTTCCGTATCTTGGGATCATTTTAAGTCCCATACACAAACAGCCAGACCCAAACTGCCTGTAGGACATAACAATATTTGTGCCGTGCACTCAACTATCGAACTATCGAAACCGCGACACGCAGCGCAGCTGCAAATCGTTGTTTGTCTCTGCATCACCCTAAGGTTGACTGGTAGAAAATGCCTAAGTCCGCCTCTGTACTATGTGCTTGAAGTGCTAAATAATAAAATGATACAAACTGGAACTCTCGTGCATCATTATCATTTTTTCAGATCCTGAGTTGGCCGTTCTTAAGCCACTGCAGTAATGGATCTTTTAGTACCTGTAACAATAAGACAAAATAATTAATAACAATGCAATAATGCTGATGATGAACGACTCTTATTACAACAAAGAACATCCTCGTTCAATGAGTCACCAATCGATGGGAAAATCAATAAAATTGCATCACACACTCATGAAAATGAGTTGTAAAACATGTCGTAATATTTTTATTGATGTTGGTGTAGTACAAAATTGAAGGGCTAGTGGTTGAATATTAACAGCCGCACAGCCCCCGTATTCACAAACGCTCGGATTCGATTTCGATTCGGAAAGTCGTATGTCTATCTCGCTCGCTTTCGTAATCCCAAAACAAAATAGACATACGACTTATCAGCGAATTGAAATCGAATCCGAGCGTTTGTGAATAGGGGGCCAGGTCTATCTTCAAAGATAAGGGAAAGCGCCAGGTTAGCTAGACTATCTCATGAAAAAGACTTTCAATGGGATTAAATGAACTTTAGAGGGTTTGTGTTAATGATTTCAATGATTATAAGTATAACTCCATAAAGCCATATTTGTCACGTTTACGCATCATATTTTAATCAACATACAACACGACACTGATCTGCAAACTGCAAAAAACGTAAGAACATTTGAGTTTCGCAGCTACCCTGGCGCTTTCATCTTAAATAAGGCTTGTCCAGGTCGGTCCGTAGAAGTGTCACCATAAACCAGAAGCTCGAATGTCTTACATCACTCTTTCCAAAAAATTGTATTGTTCCAGTAACTGGCTTACGGAAGTCAGATAGGCAGTTGCTTCATGTAAAATACAGGCACACTCATTTAGAATGTGAACCAACCCTAGCATAGTTGGAAAAAGACTAGGCAGGCAGATACAAAATAAGTGCGTAAAGTTTCCTTTCAAATATATATACCAGCGGTGGCTGAGAGCAGCCGGCGACCCTGTGGTGGCAGCCTCGACTACGAACAATAAGCCGTGGTTTCGAACCCAGGCAGGCACATTACTTTGTGTAATTTATTTCGTCACCGCTACCCTCAAAAACGCGTTGTGGATCATAGCCCACTCCCTCTCATAGAGAGGAGGCCTGTGTCCCAGCAGTGGGAACATTATAGGCTGATAATGATGATGATATATACCAGCAATACTGCTTGTGTTTCTCAAAAGGCCCGGCAGATAACACCGATATTTTGCTTACATTTCGTAAACGTTCATTTATATTTATGCTCTTAAGACCCAAACGTAATGCGTTACGAAGTTCACAAATCGAAACTCCGGAGCGTACCTCCACCTATTTTTATTAAGGAAGTAAAAATATAAAATGTAAGCTGAAATAACGGTAATATTTTCCGAGGGAAACTGGGTCGCGGAGTGGAAGCCCTCAGAACGAGAGGGATTAAATAAGGCTAAGGGCTGCCGCAGCGCGTATCTGCAGGCTTTGAAGATTTTCAGGGTTAAAAATACATTAGGGTAAGCGCTTTGTCGCACATGAATTGATAGCGTAATGGTACAAAAATTGTGTCAGTTGACTGACACAATTTTTTAAAAAATCTTTAAAAAATGTGAAGGTATTCTAGAATATCGATCAGTACCATCATCGCAATAAGAGGGTTAACTGGCCAAAGATTTGCTTGATAATGTATGTACAGAAACATTTTCTACAGTAGGGAAATTCTCATGTTGAAGTGAAACTTCTTATACGACTTCCAACAAGGTTGCGTTAAACGTTTAACGCTACCATGGAGGGGGAATAGAAAAGACAGAGCGAGAGTGAATGCGTGGCACTCGAACGCATGCGTGTAGTATTACGAAGTTTCACTTCTTCCGCGCGGAGGGACTCCACGCACTATATTTTTTTCCTTTAATGATCCAAAGACGGAGAGTTGGTGTGTAGAATGATGACCTGGTGAAGGACGCAGGAATCCACTGAATGCAAGAAGCACAGGAGCTGTTGACGTGGTGATGATTGGAGGCCGGTGCACATCAGTGGATAACTTTCATACTGATATAACGATGATAACCCCTCCTGCGGGGGTTAAAAGAGCAACCTTGGAGTTTCTTGCCGGTTCTTCGCCATAGGAAACGACCAACCCGAACCGTGCACCTTTTGTCGACGTTTTATAAGTGCCCATGCAGGCCTATGTAAAATATTTTGATTTTTGATTTTGGGGAAAAAGGAGGTTTATACCGGGCTCCTACCGACTTAAAACCCGCTGTTTATACAATAAGTTGGGGGTTCGGTGAGGTGGTTATCCTTCAGCCGAATAACGTCCGCTGTCGAACGTATACCTCCTAGTCATCATGCAGCCACTGCTGAACATAGGCCTCCTAAAACTATTACCACATTTGTCTATCCTACACGGTGTAAATCACCTCATCACGAAGCCGTCAACCAAGCATTCTGTACATACATGAAACTAAGTAACTTTCTGCAAAAATTATAGCTGGGAAACGACTTTTTTTTGAGGGGTGTAAAATCATGTTTTGTGGTAGAACTCAATGTAACGCACTCAAAACATTGTGCTGATGGACGGATTGAATAGTACAGGGGTCGTGGAGGTGTTTAAAGTTAAAATCTTACATTAAAAACTTGTATTTAAAAAAATACTTGTCAAAAAGTTGGAACTTTGACCCCTAATATCTTCGTAACTAGAAGGTTCCCAGGTATGGTGTAGAACATAAAAATCATCGCAATGACAGGGAGAACCAGTGCCTTTCGGCTTCGTTAAGAGGTGTTTTACACCCTTTATACTTTTCACATCTTCATGTTATGCGCCTATTCGTTGGTCATAATTTTCGTGGAAACGGGTCAACCCTACAGTTGAGAATATTCCAGTGGCGTATCGTCTGTAAGTTTAATGCAGCCCACCTCAAGTTGCGGGGCTCGCGGTCACCAGAAATACTTCCTTCCTAATTTGACGCTATTTGGTCAAGGAAATAAAATAAATATAAGATGTACCTTGTTTTTTCACAGTGACTTTCATCGAAGACTTGGACAGGTAGAGGTCTAGGTAAGGTCTGTGTACCCAAAACACTTTATTTAATACTAATAAAACTACACATAACATCAACGCCAGTAATTAAGATAAGATAAGATAATTTATTAAAAAAGTATTACATAAAGTTTACATTTAGGCACAGTAGTATTTTTCTCATACAATGGTATAAATAGTACTTATAAGTAATCTATAACTAAAACATATTCAAAAGTCGCAAGTGATGTTAATTCAATTCAGATGTTTGGGAGTAACCAATTCTCGAGGGGTTAGGCAGAGATGTACCTATACTTAATAGTAGTATACAAAAAGCACATATTTTAGCGTATTCTTGCCTAGCCTAAGTTTAAGAGACAAAAAGACGTCAACTTGACAATTTATCTAAAGCCGTAGAGGCCGAAAAACGCTCAATCGGTAGACGGAATATTTGACTCAGTTTTCTTAAGTTAAGTACTTTTCTAACTAAGTTAAGTACTTTTATAACTATCAACTCCACAAGCTAACATTTACTTATGTAAACAAAACATAACATCACGCCCGTAATTCCCGAAGGGTTGGGCAGAGGCAGAATAGAATAGAACCTGAACCTAATAGTACACCCACATTTTAATAATATAATAATCATTTTATTTCAGGCAACTAAGACCCACAGATAAATACACAAATAATCATACAACAATAATAAACTAATACATATCTAAAACCTTAATTAAACTATGACTATACACGTAACATCGTCGGCGTCGTGTTTCACTGCGTGGTGTCGCGTAGCCGTCCTCGGAAACGTCGATATACGACACCTTTCGGCCAAAATTCCTCATTTTGCCAGCTATGTTCAAGCCCCGTGAATTAGGGGGCGAGCCTATTGCCATCAATCGGGCACAAATCCAGACAACATGGTAGCTAGTGAGAAATGCATGGATGGAAAAACTCATAAGCAGTTTGACCACTTTTCGAATCCAGGTGGCGTACCATGACGTCTTAAAACATTATGGTTCCATTCTTAATCCAGAGTGAAAAAGAGACGGAGCTATACAGGTCGTCTAGCGCCATCTCTTTCCCACTCTGGAATAGGAATGGAACAATAATGTTTTAAGCGTCGTAGTAACCCCCCTGGACTCAGCAGGCACGCTTGTGACCACTACACCAATTTGTAGAACAACATTTACCTAGCAGCGACCTCTCTCAACGACATCATTCTTCAGACATCCAACCCAATTGATTTGAGTTCAGCACAGCATGCCTTCTTCAAGTCTTCTTTATTACTCGTCATCTCATCTGAGACCGTTCTAGCTATATCGGATGATATGGCAAGAAAGGAGGTGTCATCATCTGCCTAGCCGTTTCCCAAACTATCTTGGGGTCGGCTTCCCGTCTAACCGGATGCAGCTGAGTACCAGTAATTTACATTAAGCCTGTCTGACCTCCAAAACCCACCAACTCCAAACCCCAACCCAACTGGGTAGGTTTTTCACAAAATTTGTCTGTACTTATTGAAATCATCATCTGCCTTTTTTTTTCAACTATTTTGGGATCGGCTTTCAGTCTAACCGGATGCAACTGAATACCAGTAATAATTTATATGGAGCGACTGCCTATCTTCTGACCTCCACAACCCAGTAACTGGGTAATCGATACCCCTTAATAAGACTGGCTGTCAGACTTTTGGCTTCCGACTACTCGTAACGACTGTCAAAGATAGCTACAAATGACAGTCGGAACCAACGGCTTAACGTGCTTTCCGGGGCACGGAGGAAACTCTGTATGTAATTATGGTCACCTATCTACGGACCAACCTCAGCAAGCACGGCTTAACCTGTTTAGCCACGAGCTGCTCCTAGAAAGGAGGTGTCAGGTTATATATTCCATCCATCGTTTATTTGGTCCTACCTCTATTCTTACAGCCTTCCACATTCAGCCATGTAATCTATTTGATTATTTGATGACGAATTAAAATCCGTAACGATCTTACGAACGAACGCAGCATGTATTGCGTACTTTCCTTTTACTCGTCATCTCAGTTAACCATAGCCACGTTCTTTTTCTTATACTGGATAGGCTTGCGTTTGGCGGTTACTCGCCTGATGTGAAGCGATGATGCGGCGTAGGGTCATAGGATGTAGGCCTTTATAGCCATCTCATCGAAGTTACCCTATCTCAATGCCCTTACTTTATTGCATTAATCCAATACAGTTCATCTGACCAAGCTCCAAAACATTTCATGACTGACCTTCTCCATATAACTAAAAAGAAAATATAAAAAGAAAATTCCTATAAAAGAGAGCCTTTCAGAAAAGTCGTAAATTAAGTGAAGTGTTTTATTAACCCTTTCAGGGAAGCGGTAAGAAATAATGTAGCTGGAACTGAAAACGATACAGTAGGTTTGGAAGTGTGTTTTAGATGCTTTATAAGCGAGATGTTGATGTGATATTAAATTCTGGATGCTGGACACAGAAAGTCTGCTTGTCTTGAGATTTGACACAGGCATATCCTATAAAATGAGTACCTGTAAAATGAGCAATATTTTTCTCGAAATCGGCTCTAAAGATTTCGATGAGTATTATAAAGGTGAAGAGTTTGTTTTTTATTTGAACGCGCTAATCTCAGGAACTACAGATCCGATTTGAAAAATTCTTTCAGTGTTAGATAGCCCATTTATCGAGGAAGGCTATAGGCTAAGGATATAGGCTATAGATATCATCACGCTACGATCAAAAGGAGCAGAGCAGCAATGAAAAATGTTGCTTACACGGGGAAAATGTGTATAGTAAAGTAATGTGTAAAGTAAAGTTTTAACCTTTAATTTAAAACTAGTATTTTTTTAAACTTTTGAACATGTTTGAACTTTGACCTCCAATATCTCCATAACTATAAGGTTCCCAGGTATGGTCCAGAACAAAAAATATATCGCAATTACGGAGAGAACAAGTGTCCTTCGGCTTCGTTAAGAGTTCATTTATACCTACCTACCCTTTATAGTATAAGCCATCAATCAAACACCATACAACCATGGGAGCGCAATCATTATCGCAGGAAAAAAAAACAGGTTTCCCATTCATTTAGAATTTTAGGTCGAGAAAGTATTGACATTATACGTATAACACGATAGTTACCGCCATAGCAACACGATACAAAACAAACAACACATAAACACCATAATTCCAAACAATTTAACTGTTAGTACTGACGTGACAGCCAACCTAGTGGTCCCAGGTTCGATGCTCGGCCGGTCACGAGAGCTCGTTACCGCCAATTGCGAACGATCACGATTGAAGTTCGTGAAAAAAAAAATATTGCCTTTATAAAAGTTGATTGTACTCAGATGTGGGTTTAGGTTATCTAGAATGTTTATTGTTTTCCTAGATCTTAAAAACAATAAACAACGGCACGGTTGGCACAGTGGCTGAGCAATCGACTGCTGCGCTGCCGCGGGTTCGATCCCCGCACGGAACAAATATTTGTATGGCCTACAGATAGTTGTTCCGGGTCTGGCTGTTTGTGTATGTGAGTTTTAATGTTTGTAAACGCACCCAAGATACAGGAGAAATCCTAGAGTGGGGAAACGATAAAAAAAAATAGAAATTTTATAATTACAAGATCTTTTCATTCCTCGATTTTCGGTATCGTAATCATTCAACTAAAATGATGTGATTGAATGAACGTTGGTCCTAGTGGTTGCACTACTCATAATGAAGCTTGGGCTTTAATTAACGCTAATCCTACGACAAACTGTCACGCAGTTTGGTGGGTTTATAAAATTTTACAAAGTTTTTAGTCCAGAATAAATGCTTTATTTATTTTTATTTTTAATTCTCAGGTCCAGCAAAGTTGCGGGTGGCAAACTTAGGGCTGAGTTGTCGCCCTACCAGCCAGGCCCAGAGAAGTGGCGCGCACTTTTAGAGAGTGTGCGGTCGCTAGATAGGCCGCACTTGGGGTTGGGGCCCGTCGCGCACGGCGAGCTGATACCAGACGGGGGTGCGCGTGAATGTACTCGTATCTCCCGGGCCCGCGGGACATTGTAATAGTAGGAACAGTGGGTTTTTAGTCGGTTACAGTCTGACATAACCCTCCGTTCGCCCCAGACGGAGGGGTATACATTAGGATATTCCCACTCAAAAAAAAATCTTAAAGGTCCAGCAAAGTGTTTTTGGGTTATTACATTATTTCTCAGTATCAGCCACGGATTCTGGATTTATGTCCGGTTGATGGCAATAGGCTCGCCTCCATTTCTCCATTGCATGGTGCTTAAACATAACTGGCAAAATGTGGACCGGTGGGTATTAGACGACCTCTGCCTAGCCCTCCGGCCAAGACAAACATGATGCTGTGTTTTGTTTTTTGTTCCAAAATCTTAATAAATACGCATGAAAAAAAAAACAGTTTTATCATCATTCAATATTAAAGTTAACAAACGCGAACTAAGTACATAAGGCTATTACGTAACAATGAACGTTATTTTACGCCGCGATAAGAATGGTCTGTCTAACTAATAATAACTACATAGGTTGTTGATTGTTGCTCATAATTTTACGCTATCCATCACGAGCATCGATGGTTCAGTGGTAGAATGCTCGCCTGCCACGCGGGCGGCCCGGGTTCGATTCCCGGTCGATGCAATATCTTTTTGTCTTTCATCAAATTTTTTATTTAATATTATTGAATAGAATATAATGAATATTTTACTGTAAATAAATTAAACATGTAATGCCTACTAATAAAATTTCATTAATATTCATTTTACTAATGAGATTATAAAAGTTTTATGAAAATGTTTATAGAATTCTTCGATGTTTGTTAAGAATTCAATAAAATCGTTAACGCTTTTACATGACCTTTTCGGAATCGTAAAATTTATAACATCACAAACTATTATGAACCTTATGACAACCTTGATAAAGTACAAAATCAATGTTGTTAAATTAATTGGGCATTTAAAATATGGCCCGATTCAATTCTCAAAACTAATAGACATTTTAACGATTGTACTACTGTATTATTTAAATAAACTGTAATAACTCGGCTATTACTTCAGACCTATCAAATATTTGACACCTTTTGGAAGCTCTTCGTGAGAACTAGTTTGTTGGGCCTTCTCAAAATTATCGTTACGGATTTTAATTCTTCATCAAAAATCAACAAATACTTTATCTTATTGAATTATGGTTGAATATGGCTATAAGATGAACGGTGAAGGAAAACATCGTGAGGAAACCGGCATGTCCTAGAACTAAAAATTCGAAGACATGTGACATCTACTAACCCGCACTGGGCCCGCGTGGTGGATTACAGCCCACTCCCTCTCATGGAGAGGAGGCCTGTGTCCCAGCAGTGGGAACATTATAGGCTGATGATCATGGCTATAAGAGTAGAGGAAGACCAAAGAAACGATGGATGGACTGTGTGAAGGCTGATATGGCAAAAAAGAAGGTGACTGCTGAGATGACGAGTAATAGAGAATAAAGGAATGAAGATGAACTCGTGGCTAAATAATAACAGCCGCACAGGTCAACCTTTAAGGTTAAGCCGTTCTTGCCGAGGTTGGTCCGTGGATGGGTGACCATAATTACATACCGAGTTTCCTCCGTGCCTCGTAAAGCACGTGAAGCCGTTGGTCCCGGCTGTCATTTGTAGATCTTTGACAGTCGTTACGAGAAGTCAGAAGCCAAAAGTCTGACATCCAGTCTTAGCAAAGGTATCGTTATAATCTAGTTACTGTTTTGTGGAGGTCAGATAGGCAGTCGCTTCATGTAAAATACTGGTACTCAGCTGCATCCGGTTAGACTGGAAGCCGACCCCAAGATAGTTTGGGAAAAGGCTAGGCAGATGATGATTGATACCCATTTTGCGATGCCATAGGAAAATTCCTAGCTAGTAGGCTCACAATAGGCTTGAAAAACAAGGTTAAACAAATACCAAATACTCACATAATTAACACATAGGTATATTATTTACCATATTTCATCACGTTCGGTCTATTTGACAGACGTGTGTTGTTGCAATTTAATCGCAAAGTCAGCAACACTGTCGCGACGTGCTAGGGTGCGCACCCATTAGTAAAAAGTTTTAATTAGGTTTATTTTCCAAATTTATAAATGTAGGTACAACTTACAGAATTTATTTTTATAAAATTAAGGCTTATTTTTTAAAAGCTTTTATTTTTTAAGTAGGTACTTCTAGTGTATTATGATTAATTTGAACGACAGATTTGCCGCCCGCGAAATTTAAATTTGCAGGTTGAAAAGCGGAAAATATGATCACGGCCGTAACAAATATGGCTTTATGAGTTATAATCATTAAAATAATCAATCCAACTCTTTTAAGTTCATTTAACTCCATTGAATGACTATTTTATGAAAAAGTAAATCAATGGGATTAAATGAACTTAGAGGGTTGTATTGATGATTTTAATGATAATAATACCGGAAGTACATGCGTATTACGGCCGCAAATCATGTTTGTCAAAGATACAGCCATATACCGTATATTCCCAATCACCCCCGCGGGGATTGCCACCGGAGGCAAATGGGAATAAAAATCCCCATTCGCCACCGGCGGTAACTGGGAGGTCATTGCCCCCACTTCAGTTTCGCTGTACATTGCTTTCTCCATCGTAGAGAATAAAAGGATGAGGTAACTTATACTAAACCAGGTAACTTATCCTAAACAGGTTTACGGGGGTGACTGGGAATATACGCCATACACGGACCGGAAAACTGCATAAAAACCTAAGAGGATTTGAATTTCGCAGGTGACCCTGCCGCTTCCACCGTTTAAACACTTTTCGTAAGTGGTGATGAATTTCTCTTGAGTTCATTCAATCTAACTATAATAAGTATTCTTATAGGTCCTTATCCGCTCCCATTTTAAAGTCCAAGTTTTTTTAACATTGCACAAAACGCCTACGTCTGAATTCCGTATCATATCGTTATCACTTCAGTAATAATCAGGTCTTGTTGATATTTTTAACAAAATAACTTATAAACAGAGCAATTTATATGCACTTATAAACCTAATATTCTCTCTTACATATATTATAAATAATAACATAGGTAATTCTCTGCCCACTTCCCAGTCTCACACACAAATCGATCCATTGAATTCCCACGTAGTCATCCAAAGCCAAACATTTACTTTGACGTGAGCTGTCAATTTTATTCTCAATACATGGCAACTCAATTTGCGTACCGATCATTTCAAATTAGCCTTATAACACCAATGTATTGCGTGTACGAACGCGACCATTCAAGCAATGCTAAACCAGTTTATGCGGATCTGTCATTGCACTGGAAATAATTACAAAGCGAGGCCATCTTTTATTGGAAATGCATAGCTTGATCTGTCTTATAAAATACCACTAAATGGCATTCCGTGATGCTAGGGAATGCAAATCAAAGTCAGTGACTTTTTGATCCACGTTCGATTTTGCTTGAAAGAAAATATCAATCTTGTGAACGTGACTCTACTTGTTTAGTTTTAAAGTTGAAAGTTGCTTGGGAATCTATATGTTTTTACGTATTTCGATCGATCTCAAGCAATAATAGGTTAATATTATGGTGAATCGAGTACAATAAAATGTCAGGTTCTATACTGCTAACGATGTATTGCTGCGACTTTCACAGTATTGACATCTAATAAGCTTTTCGGCAACTTATCTCAATGTAATACATTTAATTTCTCTTTCAATATCATTATTGCTTATAGTACGCCCAAGCCCCACTGAGTCGAATATAAAAAAAAACCAGCCAAGTGCGAGTCGGACTCGTGCTCGAAGGGTTCCGTACCATTATTTATAAAACGAGCAAAAACATCAGTTTTTTGTATGGGAGCCCCCTTAAATATTTAAGTCTCAGTAATAGGGTGCCGTTTAACCCTTTGGGTACGGAACCCTAAAAAAATTAAATGAATTTTAAAATCAAAATTTATCACCATTGCGTGCGCACCCTAACCAAACATAATATGCCTACTCAAGCCTACCAGCATATCAAATGATGGCTTACTGCTTCACTTGCCATGTCTTATTTAGCAATTATTTATGTACTACAGAGTAAATAATGTCAGCATTATTATCGTAAATATGGCTATACGATTTATTACAAGGAGTTTTATGTTTCCGTGGTTGTCAGGGAAATTTACATTTTTGCACGTTTTCACCTACTTTTGGTGACACAAAAATTTATGCCAAAATGGAATGGAATTTTTGATTTACATCATTCGGCTCAGCAATCAAAGTAGAAATAACAACGGTACGCAACAATTATATATTAATTTATAGATATACACCTACCACTGTTTGTCTCTGCATCACCCAAAGGTTGACTGGTAGAAAATGCCTATGGCATTATTTCCGCCTCTGTACTATGTGCTTGAAGTGTTAGATAAATAACGGGCAATGGGCAGTTATCATACCTATGTGTTTAGAATCATCATCATCTTTTCCTTGGCTTAATTTAGTTAGGGTCATGGTTGATTACGAGAGATGGCAAGAAAGAAGGTTTTGAGATAACTTCTTCTTCTTCCATCATTTGTTGATCTGCCTAGCCTTTTCCCAAACTATCTTGGGGTCGGCTTCCAGTCTAACCGGATGCAGCTGAGCACCAGTATTTTACATAAAGCGACTGCCTATCTGACCTCGATAACTAGTTTCTAGTTATTGTGTTCAGCAGAGCACTAAGTAAGCTAATTTAATACTGGTATAGCAAATTAATAAAGCCGTAAAACTCAAGTCAAAGTCTTGGAAGACAAGACAAAGTTATAATCTATCAGTTATTTATAACCTTCTTTCCTTATAATTATGTATGACGATAAAAGTAACCGTCAGCTAGGCAGTCGCTCCATGTAAAAAAGACTTTGTCAGCTGCATCTGGTTAGACTGGAAGCCGACTTCGACATAGATGGTGATAACAGTAACGGAAAAGACAAAAATGCACTTTGTATATATCAATATTAAAAAAGCTGCCAAAAAGACTATGCCAGTCCTGTTGGAAGTCTTTTTAGAAATACAAAACGCATTTAAAGTACTCTAGCATATTCTTATACTAACCTAGTTAAAAACAAATCTCCTTAAAACAGTCAGTAGTAGGTACGCCAAAAGGAGAGAGCGGTCCACTCAGGTCAATATTCTGCGATGTGCACCGTTTAGACACGTGGGCGAACCAATTCACTGAATTGAAGACAATAAGGTCAACGCGTGATGAGCCGATGATATGCATGTAATGGACCCACTTGAGAACAACATGGGAATTTAAAATTGTGACGTCGGATTGCGTCATAATATTGGACCAATGGTGATAAAAGATACAAGAGAGGAGCTTACAATAACAAGTGCGAGTTGGATTCGCGCATGAAGGGTTCCATACCATTATTTATAAAAACGAGCAAAAAAAAAAAACACTTTTTATTTATGGGGGCCTCTTAAAGGGCCCCCTTATATATTCACTTTATTCTGTTTTTAGTATTTGTTGTTAAAGCGGCAACAGAAATACATAATCTGTAGAAATTTTGAACTGGCGGACGGACGGACGGACGGGCGGACAGCGAAGTCTTAGAAATAGGTTCCCGTTTGATCCTTCGGGTAAGGAACCCTAAAAAAGACAGTAAATAATAATTCGTAGTATTTCACGAATGCATTCTACGTGGTAAGCAAGAACTATAAATTGTGTTGTAGAAGTATAATGAACAGGGTGTAAAGTCCGTCAATACTCCATAGAAAAGGGAAGATCCTCCAAGGTGTTATGTCAGGTGGGGATACTGCCCGACAGTTGTTGGGGTTTTTTGGATAAATATAAATGTGCGTGTGTCATAGATGGCACTGTGGTACTTTTTGTTCGATGTTGCTGAAGTACTTTTTGTAGTTTAATAGTAAGATAGAACACTAGCTGTGAATCCCATTACGTTAAAATGTGATTAGCCTATACGCTCATAAGGACCTCTATTGCTATATTCTGGATCGCTATTATCCGTCGCTAGACGATGTATAAAACTAACAAATCACTCGGAATAGGAAAAGAATCTTACAGCAATAAAACACCTCATGCATGATCTGACTCTCGGTATTTCTGTTCTTTATGAACATCACGATAAGATTTATGAAACCAATTGCCTTCATGCGCTCAGTAATCCAAGATCCAGTGGCAAGGACAGCTAACAATAGTAGACAGAGGATCATATCTCATCTTAGCTTGGGTGATATCCGAAGTATTTAGTCTTCGTAGCAATTTAGACGTATCATGGTGGTGTTGTGTGAGAGCAGAGGTGGCCCAGTGGTGGCAGCCCCGACTTACGAGCAGTAAGCCGTGGGTTCGAACCCAGGCAGGCGCATTACTTTGTGTAATTTATTTCGTCACCGCTGTCCTCAAAAACGGTGAAGGAAAACATCGTGAGGAAACCGGCATGTCCTAGAACCAAAAAATCGAAGACATGTGACATCTACCAACTCGCACTGGGCCCGCGTGGTGGATTAAAGCCCATTCCCTTTCATAGAGAGGAGGCCTGTGTCCCAGCAGTGGGAACATTATAGGCTGATGATGATGATGGTGGTGTTGGGGCTGACAACCCAGCCAACCCCCAATCCGAAGGTTTCTGGTTCAGTCTTTCAATTGTTGGAAAAAATTGTTTGTGCGACAACATTACTAGCGTAATATATTTCGTGGAACTGTCTTTCGCAGATTGCCCTGGACCTTCATTTTTAGGGATCCGTACCCAAAGGGTCAAACAAGACCCTATTACTAAGACTTCGCTGTCCGTCCGTCCGTCCGTCTGTCACCAGGCTGTACCTCAAGAACCGTGATAGGTGGTAGCCAGTTGAAATTTCTACAGATTATGTATTTCTGTTGATGCTATAACAACAAATACTAAAAACATAATAAAATAAATATTTAAGGGGGCTCCCATACAAAAAGTGATTTTTTTGCTTGTTTTTAAAAAAATAATGGTACCTTCGGAACCCTTCGTGCGCGAGTTCGACTCGCACTTGGCCGGTTTTTATAGGATAGGGATACTTGCAAGTATTGGTGACTCCTATACAAAATTCACAGTTATTTTCCCTACAATTTTGTACTGTCTAATTTGTCTGTGCAGGCAGGAAAACAGAACTAAAATAAATGTACCAAGTTTGACATATCGATGCATGTTTGCTTGAAAAACAGCGCCACCTTAAACTGTACAGCTAAAGTGGTCTCACTAAAGCTGTTGAGACTCGAGTTGAACCGGCAAATCTGTCAAAATTTTCTGATCTTGATCTTCATTAGGTTGCAGCTGTCTGAAATTTAACAACTGTAAAAGGATTGATGTAGAGGTGATTTCAATGATCCCAGTCTTTGAAGAGACACCGGACACAGGTTGGCCGAAGCATGGAAAACCTGTTCAGCTGGCTTACCATGACGTCTTAAAGCAGTATTGTTTTATTCTTATTCCAGTGTGGGATAGAGACGGAGATATACAGGTTGTCTAGCGCCATCTCTTTCCCACGCTGGAAAAGGAGTAAAGCAATAATGTTTGGTGACACTTTTCGACATTTTTTCCATAGAAACTTCGGGGGGGTTTTACTCCACTGTTTGACACTGCACATCCAAAGTAAAACATGATATGGTATTGTCTGTACGGAAACAGAATAGGAAAATAAAAAGCCATTAAAAAGTTACGAGCTATCAAACATTCGTTTTTATTGCAAATTTTAACGCAACTTTGGTCGTAAATTAGTAATAAAAGAATTGTCAAATTTCCAAAACAAAATCGGTACAGACACAGCATTATTATCAAAGAATTCAATACATGTTATTTGTAATTGATACACGCAGTGGTTTTTTCATAAAACACTATCTTCCAAAGGCCTTTTCGTATTTTTTTACTCGCGCCTTACGTTTCGGAACGCTGTGTGTGTGCGTACGAACTAGATGTGCGTGAAGACTAGTGTCTAACTGCTCATCACTGATACTATCTGATACTATCTCTGTCAGGTACGATGCCAAGTGAGACAGCGTGCTTTTCGACCGCGGCCACCAGTGAGTTTGAGCCCGCGACTAGTTGAACCTTCAGACGTCATGGTAGGCCAGCAGATGGAGATTCATAGATGACTCTGCTCTGGAGTGTAAATGTGTCGTTGCCCCACAAACGATGTGACACATGATCCTTGTCCTGCCTGTCCTGTTGCTTGCACATCACAGGAGCTAATGGACGCTACTGAAAGTGACAAACTTGTCGTCTGGCTGACTCAATTTAAATTGTCATCGACACACTAAGAAGAAGAATAGGGGTGAAGACTGAAAGAAAACGACATTCTATTTTGTCCGTCAGGCAGGTAGTACAAAAATATTAGACACGTATTTTTTGTTTTCTCAAAAAATTAGGTACTTAGTTAAAACTCACTACAAGTTGGAGAGTGGGGGCTCACTACGTCACAAGTAGGTATAAAAATTACCTACATGTGACGTCATGCGCCATTTCAACTCAATATAGCTCCGTAATTTTATGAACACGTGAAAAAAGAAAAAATACTTGTCCAATATTTTCAATAATCTACCCGACAGACAAAGAAAAAAAAAAATGTTCATCCCCTATTGCGCAAACGCTGTCCCCACACACGGTAATACCTACTCGTACATGTAGTGACAACCTAGATGACATTCAAATATTTCACACAATTATTCCAAGAACATGGAAATAAATCATGTAATATTAAATGCATGGAAATCGAAATAGTGCACGTGTAATAGGGCATTAGGTTGGTGGCAAAATCCCACGCGCCTGTTCAGGTTAGGGCATGCAAACCGGAACCCGGTTAACCGAAAAAGCCGGTTAACCGACTGATTTGAAACCCGGTTTTTTGGGATAGTAAAACCGTTTTTTTCGGGTTTTTCGGTTTTTGGTTATATCTTTTTTAATAAATAAATATTAGGGAAAACAATAAATTACACACTATAAATATTGAACAACAAGCTATGTTTCTCCTATTGATCTATCTATCTGTCTATCTTATCGATTTAATAATAATTTTCTCAAACAACAGACTAAGCAAACATGAATTGTCAAAAGTCAGTCCTTATTATGTTAGAAGGCAGATACTTACAGCTATGTTAGTAAAATTTAAAATAATTATTATTTTGGACATGCATAAGCGACAGCATGAGGCATTGGCCTCAGGATTTGGCTGTCCACTCTGTCCGATACCACGCTCAGAAGTGTGTCGGTGCTACTTTTTACCCGAGACCGCAGGGACGCCGTTCTTCTTGCGAAGCACCGCCTAGAAGCTGTCCGTGCTGTGGTTGGCGAACATGCCGGAGACACTGCACCGCCATGGAAGTCCCAACAAACCCCTGACGCGCAGAGAATTCCAGGCTTTTTTAGGTGTAATTGCTCCACAGGTTGCACGTGTATAACGTTTGGCAATAGCTTTTAAATATTGTGACTTTAATATCACGTGAGCATCGCGCAAACCTGCGAGAAAGCATATTACCTCTTACCGACAATGCCCTGCGCTCCCTATCCATGTCCATATCATTATTTTGCTTCTCATTGACCCAGTGTAGTAGTGTAGATCCAAGTACTTAAAGGGCATTGGGTAAGTTTGTATGGACTAGTGGCATGTTTTTTTTCACAGCGGCCACAAAGATGCTCACGTATAGTGGAATATATGATGGTAATGACTCCTAAAATAATTTTTCCGAAAATTATATCGGAGCTGAAATATCTGATTGCAAAGTTGTGTTGTTCCTACTAGCAGTTTGCATACTCTTATGTATTTTATCAAAAATTAACTATTTCCTATCGTTTGCCGTATGCTATTACATTCCAGAATTCGATACTTAGCAGCGACACTATCGAACGGGGTAAAGGGTGTGTTTTTTTTCAAATTAACGGGTTCGATTCCTGGCTAGGAATATTGATTTTTCACACAACCAATGGCAAAAGCATATTTTTTTTAAATCGGGCTCCTGGCTTCTTTGATCGTTTTTCACTATTCCTCATAGTTTCTGTTTTGGCCTACCACCCAGTTAAAAAATTCACCCTGTATATCTCGGCTCCGATGCATTTTGGAAATATTAAAATTAATGTCTTACTGTGTTATTACTAATAGGTAAAGAAATTTAATTAGTGGCCGTAGACTTAGAAAAATCATGCCACTTTTACTCAAACGCCTTTGGTTTCTTGCTGTTTACTCTGAGATTTTAGACCTTTGTGTTTACCTACCAAACGTTCCTAATTTTGTATGTAAGTCTTAGTGCCTTAAATTTTTAGACTATGTTGTTTACCTAAATAATAAGTTTTATTCTATGTTATGCATGAAGAAAAAAATATTTTTATATTGATTTTTAGTCGTTTTTGAAGTCCAAACAAATTGTCATTATTATAAACATAGGTAAGATAAACGTAACAAAATTATTTTGATTAGGCTTTAGCATTGATATTTTTTTTTCTACACATTTTTTAATAAAGATTGCAAAAACCGAAAAAAACGGTTTTTTTTGTAAACAAGAAACCCGAAAAAACCGGTTTCTTAAAACAACCCGGTTTTTGCATGCCCTAGTTCAGGTGAATAATAACTCTTAGATCATGGTTGCGTTGACCATAGAGTATGCCATGCGTGGGACTGTCTAGGACTTGCGTAATAGTGATATGACTCTAGGATGTGATTGAGACTATATTAAAAAAATCAACTGGCATATATGAATTATGTTTCAATCATACATTTTTTTTAGTTTTTTCGCATTTTCTTAGCTTTAAATATGAATTATTGGGTTAAATAAAAAAAATACTCGTATTTATCCATGAAACTACTACTATTTTACACTACTGCGAAGTTTGGCAACCTCGCAAAAGTAAAGATTCGTCATACTAGTGAATATTTTTGACCCAATTTAATTATGATTGATGATATCTCCGAAACTATGCATTTCAGGACCACCTATTCTAGGAGTTTTAGTATTATTTTTACCTGCAGAACCCTAGAGTTATGGGATATAAAAAAAAAAACAAGTTGTATACATGCCTGAAAGGAGCTGGTGTTTCAAATTCTTCTTTTCTATCTTCGTGTCGCGTTTTAAGTATTTTTTTGGTCGAATATTTTGACACTTCCACCTTGTCATAGCCTCATAAGTGACAGCGCCGAGGACGCTTTGTAATAGGTCAAAAAAATAGCATCAACTATCGCAATACATTTATATTCGTTAATCACGCCTTTCTGGAAGGGAAATATAAGCTTTAGTACAGTCCGTACGGACACCTGCCACTTCGTTGTTGCTGCTACGTTATTATTTTAGTCATCCAACAGCACTAGAAAACTAGGTACTCAATTTTTAAAAGTTAATAGAGCTATAGTTCAATTTACTGTTCAGACTTGAAGAAATTAGGGCTCTATGGCAGCAAGGTAATAACGACTACTTTAAAAATTTAAAGTGTTTTTTTTTGTGTCCGAATCGTCGTCACCCTACTCTGAACGCTGCACACGGTCAAACAGTCTAAATCCGTTAATAGTGACAACTCATTTGGGTCACTAGTCACTAGGAAATGTAACAGGACAGTTAAAATTCAAAAAAAAAAAAAAACATGAGCATGACCTATTCTTTTTTAGAAGTCGGAATTTCATATTCAAGTGATGTAAGTAAAGGTTTGTCAGTATCATTAGCTTATGACACTTACACTGTATCTACAAACCCAAACAACGCCTGAGTGGTTGATAACGTCCCCCCCCCAACCCAGGCCTGTGCTGCGTCCCAATACCATTCTGCTTACCTACTCCTAAAGAAATGACGAAAATTGGAATAAAATACGACTTTAGAGTTAAAACAGTCATCTTCTTTACAACTTGATAAAAGATACCGATAACTTCTATTTAAGGCGAAAACACACTTACGTGTCGTGGCGTGTCGTGACGCGTGCCAGAAGCATGTCGGTTTCATACATCGTTGCGACACGACACGTAAATAAATGTCCCTAACCATATTAAATGTATGAAACCGATTTTCTTCTGGCGCATCACGACACGTAAGTATGTTTCCGCCTTTAATCTTTTGCAAATGCTTATCAATGCAATAAAAAAACACATCACAGATTTTGTGCAGTGAAACATGTATTTTGTAACTTTACCGTAATTTCAACTATACTACCAGAATCCGATATGGTCTAGTGGCTAGGATACCTGGCTCTCACCCAGGAGGCTCGGGTTCGATTCCCGGTATCGGAATACCTTTTTGTTTTTTTTTGTAGCTACTAGAAATAATTTTGATTTCATATAATTTTTTGTTGGTATTTTATTTTTATTTGAGGCAGGTGTCACACGCTCATATATCTTTATTGGTACAATAAAATAAAATATTGGTTTAATTTATTCAGTAAACACGATTTTGCGTATTAACTATTCGTTTTGAAATCATATTGTTCTTAATTTTGCATAAATTATTCAAAATCTAAACTTAGAGCATGTGAATGTGAATAACCTTTGGAACACTAATTCAAGATTTTAAATTACAATAGTTTTGATATTCTGCCGTATTATTAAAATTCCTGTCATTCTTGTATTATAAATTGTATTTTAATGTGAATAATTAAGATCTCTAGCTTTGTTTTTCACAGCTTATCATAAAAAGTTTATCCTATAAATATGAGGAAAATAAAATCTTACGAGTAGGTCCTTACGAGTAAGTCGGGGCGGCCACCACTGGGCCACCGCTGTTCTCCGTCTAAATCTTCCGTTATTATTGTTTACTAGCTGTCCCGCGCAAGTTCGTCTGCGTTACATTTTCCCTGTTTTAGCAACATTTTTCATTGCTGCGTAGCGTGATGATATGATGCCTATGTCCTTCTCCAGTTTGAAATCTATTTTCTTGCCAAATTTCATTAAAATCCGATCAGCCGTTTAGTCGTGAAAAGGTAACAAACAAACAAACAGAGTGACTTTCGCATTAATAATATTCGGATTGTAAGCTCCTTTAATCACGGAAAATATCCATAAGACCGTGAGAGTTTATTCTTCTTCTTCAAATTGTAGAGACTTATAGTCTGCAAAATAAGCAATAGTAGGTACCTGAATATTTCCATATCATTGAAGGCAATTATACTGTACTCGTTAATTGGTCTGCTTAGTCTATAAGTGAGCAAATTGACTTCTAATACGTAATGACTTTGAAAAAGGACTTTTTCAAAGTCGTTTTTGTGTGGGATGAAATACATATTACATTTTACCCTATTGATTCTCTAAAGAAATAACATTACACAATACGTATAAGCATTGATTCGGCGACTGTACCATTCTAGATTTCGTTCAGACAGAGTCGTACACGTACAGTTTTGAAACTTTGGAACTTGGGGAAATCGAGCATCTGCCGTTTAAAGACTATGAAAACTATTTTCAGTTGTTAATGGCCAATACAAGTTGTTTTTGCGAATATTTTGCACAATCTGTCGCTTTCTTCAGAGGACTCGACAGTGGGTGATACAACATCATGCCTGTAATATTCGAAGGGTTGGACAGAGGTGGTACCTATACCAATAGTTCACCCACATTTTGTCAATCATGTAGATCCCCATGCCCACGTGGGGTAGTGGGTAGAAAGACAGTCAAATGAAGTAATTATCATAAATTAGGCAAAAAATAAGTATAACAAAATAAGTAGGTAGGTAGGTAAAAGCTAACAGCTACATAGATAACAATAACAAAAAAAGAAACAATGAATAAAAACAAACTAACAGAAACATACATATAGAATCAAACTTAATTATTACGCGAATTACAATTTAAAATTTTCCTGAGAGCAGGCACAGATGTGAGACATAGGTCGATATCTTCATCGTGCTCTTTCTGTCTATCTTGTTTTTAATTTGTTCCCTTTAACAAAAAACCCTACACAGACAGTTAAATCACACCCGCCAAAAAAGACACCTCCTCCGAGCCACCGCACAAAGCCTTGAGAATTTGATAGTAAAAGTACATTACAGTTACCACAAAAAACATCAGTTAGAAACTTAAAACAATCAACAGTTTGTTTCAAGTAGATCTCGGTTCCACTTGAGTTGGCTCCACGGTCGGTTACTCATCAGTAACCAGTGACCAGGAAGTAACCATGGTTAGCGGGGTAACATACCCTACTGTTGACTATATATACTGATTAAATGTTGTTAACTTGTGAAAGAGAGATTTATTACAATTTCGTTTCCGTTGGTGTGGAGATATTCGAGCATGGGAAAGTTGGAATTTTGGCCGTGAAATAGGGTTCTTATAATGCTATGGTTGGTGAATTTGGTGGACACAAACATATGCATGAATAGTTAGTAGCTAGAAGAAGAGTTAGTAATAGCTTTGAAATTAATAAAAACGATTTGAGCCGTGTAAAAAGCTGGGGAAAATTTATGACACATTGGAGGACTACATCAACAAGAGTATTAAGTAACAAATATGTTACGAACTTCTAATCAAAATGCTTTTTAATTCGAAGTAAAAAAACGCGGACATTTTGGATAAATGTGGCTGAAAAGAATGAAGTATGGATGAAGAAGACATGATACGCCACCGGCCGCCATCACATAAATTGGAATAAGGGCAGGGAGTGATGATAATAACAGACAAGATTTGAAATCTATCCATCCATCTTAAGCTGGATAGGACCCGGGAGATAGTGTACACAATACAAATACAATACAATTACAATCACTTTCGTAGCCGTTACCTACATAGAATCTAAGACGGTAAAAATCGGAGGAAAGCGATAAGTATATCAGATGAAAACTAAACATCTCAACATGAACAACTAATTAGTATTTACCTCAGACGTACATACGACTGAACATACTTTTTTTAAAGAAAATGTCTCGCTCCGTTTCACTGGCACAAAAACGCGAGACTTAATTCCATTGTTTGAAAAGAAAACGCCGCGTCAGACGCCTGTGCATGTCGTATTGTGCAAACCCACATACATTTAGCATATTTTTTACACGTTATTCAAAGAGGTTTAAAGGATTTAGACTTCGTTTGACTAAATACAGCTCAATATTTGCAACTTAACATCCATCATTGGACGACAACACTAACAACGGCTTTGTGCCACCACCGGTAAGAATATGTTGGATGTTGTAACAAAAATGTTTCATTTTCACAGAGCTTATAGGAGTTATACCATGCCCACTTCGTCACTGTTCCAACTCGTTATTATAAAACAAAAGATCACGATTCACAACTATTTCAAATAATTTTGTTTTAAGAAAAATATCTGTGTTGTCAGATTTAAAATTGGAGCCTCTATCATCATCATTATCTGTCTATAACAGCACTGCTGGACAAAACCTCTCCAATTGTGGCATTCAATCAGTTGCTACCAGCCACCCTGCGAAGAACGTTATTCCACCGTGCCCGAGGGCATCCTACTTTACGTTTTCCAATAAACGGTCTCCACTCAAAAACGTGTCTACATAAACCGTCATATTGGATGACCACCTTCCCACCTTAGTTTGATTTTTCTGTGCTATATCAACTTTGGTCCTTCAAAATCGCAGTTTAGTCAAATCAGTCCGCAAGTGTGGTCTATACCATCGTGGATCGCCTCGTCACTAACATGACTCAGGCTATTAATTTGTTTGGTGATTCCTCATGTAGCAGTCAAACAGTAGTCTAGCCAGTATAAAAAGCTTTTTATCTGTGTGATTGATTTCTACTAGTGCAAGCTTTGATAATATGTATTATTAAATCTAATCAATTATAAGTATTACAATAGCTATTGCAATGCTGGATACGATTCAAGTTCTGGCATATTTATTATTGTCACTGTGCACATAATATAATCAATTATCGTGGCAGCAGAACAACTGGCTTTCAATAAATCGTTTCACATAGTTGAATCATAAATATTTTGTGCGATAATATTATATTTACCTACTCGTAAAAGTTATAATATTATTTCCAGCATTATGACATATATACTAGAGTTAGGTCATCTTCTTTAGCATAAATTATCGTTAAGCAGGCACACCTCCCCGATGAATTTCAAGGGCAGTTCACCAATGATTTTGACTGCTTCTAATACCTTGACTGTCTTCTGTATTTTAATTTTCTTCTTCAGTGACATCGTCATATTTTTCGTTTCTTTATTTCATTATTTTCTAGCTTTATGTCACCATTTAGGAGCCTACTCAAGTTTTTCCTGGTCTTTACCTTCAAGACTGCTTCCATATGGTTGATTTTATGTCTATGCTTTCCAACATGAATCCAGCGGAAGGCTTACCAAGACTATTCAATAAATTACCTTTTTTTTTACGGTTGGTAAATCATCAAATGACTTCTCCCGCTCTGGGCGGAGCGGGAGAGAGTGTCAGACTTGTACTGATTAAAACCCACCCATGTTCCTTCTTCGCCCTTTGTGTTCCAGGGCCGCGGTATCTCTTTCGAACAACCCGCAGCCCTGGCAGGCATCGGCCCTCTCGGAGTCCTTCCGTCAAAAAATTACCTTAGTTTATTGTAATGCCTGTCGCATGCCGAACGAGCTGTGGGCCCGCAAAGCTAAGGATTGGTGCCCTGATACAGTGACACGGGGTCGCGGAGGACCACGACAGAGATGGCGGACGAACTGGATGTCTTCCTTGATAATTGGAAAGAAGAAGCACATAATTGTGACCGTTGGAAGGAATGGAGGGAGGCCTTTGCTCAGCAGTGGGACAATATGGTCTAGTTATAATAATAATTGTAATGCTAGAAAAGAGCCATCCTTGTTTGTATCTTCTTACTTACCAGCTATCCACATTTTATTTAAAATCTCTTCTGTCTACTGATTGATTTAATCGTTGAGTTTGTATATTAAGTCTATTACAATCAAAGTATTTCTTTAATAATTAAAATAATAGACACAGATTCTTTATTCCAATTATATTTATACCTTTACAACATAATGATGTACCGTTTACCAAGTCTTCAAGTCCGATGAACTCGTGGATAAGTTAGTGAGGGAAGAAATGACAGGTTTCTAAGCATTCGTTTCACTCTGATGATTATTACGACTTGCGTGTTATGATAAGAGCTACTGATAACATCAGCTTCTTATATTATACAATAGAAATATAACATGAAACTAGGTGCAATAAGGAATCAGATTTCCACAGTAATTGGGAAGGGAGATTGTCCAGTTTTTTATAATATGATTGCTACTTAAGGTTCTTTTAAAATGGATGGACTTTTAACACAGCGTTCAGTTCGTCTAACAAAAGATAACCAAACAAAAAATAGTGCGAAGAGTCCCTCAGCGCGGAAGAAGTGAATTTGAAACTTCGTAATCAAATAAAATCAACTCAAAATCATTTATTTCAAGTAAGCCAGTTACAGGCACTTTTGAATAGTCGAAAACCAATAAAAATGAAGCTACAGTCCCAGTCACAAGACATAATAACTGTGAAAGTACTGTAGCGTAAAGCGTAGATCTCTATGGAGAAGAATGGGCAAGAAACTCCATGGACACTCTTTTAAATCTGAATCTTGTTACAAAACCTTGGTACATCATTCATGTTGTGATGGTATATTATGTGAGAACGATGTAGCAAGACGTGCACGTTAAAAGTGTCCATAGTAATAACAAAAAGAACATATAAAAGATAAAATAATTAGTTCGAAATGAGCCGTGGCAGCTAAGAGACGACCAGGCACAACTGACAGCGCCCGTTCACGAACATGACGCATGGATCAGCCATCATTCAACTCAACCATTTTAAGGGAACTAAATGACCCGACACACGCGCCACCATCAGCGTGACATATGAGTGAGCATGACATAATAATATTAACTTAAATAATACAACACGTATGCGTTCGAGTGTCACGCATTCACTCTCGCTCTGTCTCTTTCTGTTCCCCCTCCATGATAGCGTTAAACGTTTAACGCAACCTTGTTGGAAGTCGCTTAAGAAGTTTCACTTCAAATATACACTGATTAAAGTGATTTGAAGTAATAAATCTTATATACTAGTAATAAAGCTGAAGAGTTTGTTTGCTTGTTTGCTTGAACGTGCTAATCACTGCACCGATTTGAAAAATTCTTTCAGTGTTAGATAGCCCATCTATCGAGGAAGGCTATAGGCTATATATCATCACGCTACGACTAATAGGAGCGGAGCAGCAATGAAAAATGTTGCGAAAACTGGGAAAATGTGACGCAGACGAAGTTGCGCAGGACAGCTAGTATTTTAATATAGAATAGAGACAGACCAAAGAAACGATGGATGGACTGTGTGAAGGATGATTATAGCAAGAAAAGAGGTCTGATGAGATGACGAGGAGACATCTATTGCTTTGAACAATTTTCTCTCTTTTAAACCGCTTACTATCAAGTTGTTTCCAAGTTTTAACATAAGTTAAGCAGTAACGTTCCAACTGACCATCAAATCCCACAAACGACATCATTTTAACACCTAATGTATGCAAATGTTATTCCTAATTCACGTCAGTTACCTCAAACACGTGTGACGAAAACTCATTACAATAAAAATACATTAATTAGAATATGAAAAACATCTTTTTACAGTACATTGATCTCTTTATGTAATCCTGTTACTTTAAACGCACGAGTATAATACGTCAATGTGTTACTTGAACGAATATCTTGCTAAAGAAATTCGAACTTAATATCTTTGCTAGTAAAGTTTAAGTAGGCTTCTTCAGTCAACCAATGCTGTAACTATTGATTCAGTTGCTCAAGGAATTTGAACCTTATTTTGTGTAGCTAGAGTTTAAGTAAACACTCTTCTTCAGTCAAGTAATGATGTATTTTCGTACTTCAGCGAGTTCAAATATTTGCTCTAACTACTTACAATTCCAAGGTTTTGTCTCGTCAGAGCTCTGTACTCTGGTTAGGAGTACTGTCAACGAAATAAGTAAGGTTTGCGTATTTCCAAATTAGTTACTACTGACGCGACTCCTGACTGAGACCAATTCGATTCCCAAGTCGGGCAAAGTGTTATTGTAGTATATTTATTTATTTATTTAACACTTCAAGCACATAGTACACATCATCATCATCATCATCATTAGCCTATAATGTTCCCACTGCTGGGACACAGGCCTCCTCTCCTATGAGAGGGAGTGGGCTGTAATCCACCACGCGGGCCCAGTGCGGGTTGGTAGATGTCACATGTCTTCGAATTTTTGGTTCTAGGACATGCCGGTTTCCTCACGATGTTTTCCTTCACCGTTTTTGAGAGCAGCGATGATGAAATAAATTACACTAAGTAATGCGCCTGCCTGGGTTCGAACCCACGGCTTACTGCTCGTAAGTCGGGGCTGCCACCACTGGGCCACCGCCGCTCTCATAGTACACAGACGGACTTAATGCCATATATAGGCATTTTCTACCAGTCAAACAGAGACATGCAGTGGTAGGTGTATATCTATAAAATATTATACATTGAATACTAAACCAAACTACAACGGATACATAAAATACTATAAAAATATATCAAAATACTATAAATGTAAATATCAAAATATAAATACTAATATAACAGGAAAAACAATGGGGAAAATATTAACGTTGTGACGATACTGCTAGTTTTTTCCGAATATACTCGCGTACTTTAATTTTAAAAAAGATAGGCGATTCGTAGCCATCCTGATTTCCTGGGGAATCGCGTTCCACAGAGAAATTGATTGGACGAAGAATGATCGGTGAAAGAAGTCAGTGCGGTGAGGGACATAGGAGAACACGGTTATGCGAAGAGCGCAGACTCCTATTATGGTTGGCACAAATGTATTGAAAGTGGGAAGCGAGGTAACTAGGGGAAGTGGGAGAAACAAGAAAAGAAAACAAGGTGGTTAGCGCCCTTAGCTCCCTACGCTGACGTATGGGCAACCACTTAAGAAGAGACCGCTGCTCAGAGACATGATCGTATTTACGCAAATTGAAAACGAATCGAATGCAGTTATTCAGAAGGCGGTCAAGTTTATAGAGAAGATCTGCATTCAGGTCAAAGTAGCACACATCACCATAATAGTTTTACATCAGGAGTTTCTGAGTAGCAGCCACGGAGTCTAGATTTCTGCCCGATAGATGGAAACAGGCTCGCCCTATAACTGGCTAAGCTAAGCTATTGAAAATATTTTGGTGGTTTACAAGACACGTCGTCTCCTCTCGTTCCATCTTTGCTTCAGTAGAATCCGGCCCTTACCCGCTATCTTCTGAATTTCATCAGCTTCTCTTCTCTCTTGTCCTGATACTGCTGTCCGTACTCCGTACACATTCATACTAACAAAACATTGACCAAGGTGGACGAACTTGAAGTGTTTTGCGAATTATCGTGTAATTGCTAACTTGTGATAAACGTCCTATAGTTAAGTTACATAGCATGTGTGTTTCTTGCCTTTGGAGACAAGAAGATTGTCAACTTGACCATTTGTCTAATGGCATAGAGATGGAAGCGAAAAACGCTCAGTATGGAATATTTGACTGGTCTAAGAGTGGCAATGACAGTAATAGACTGTCACACTGCCACGCTATAGATCTCAAGTTCAAACCTAAAACACGTACCTCTGTTTTTCTGGAGTAATTTGTGTATTGTATAATTGGGTGAATTTCAACAAATGCCTTTTTTTTATCATATCGGTGAACTTTTTCATATATATTTTTTTTGTATATTTTTCAGGTTTAATGTAATCTTTAAGATATCAAATATCCCCAAATTTAATATTATCAACGTATCATTTAAGACTAAGGAGAAAATTCAGTTTGAATTCTGGTTTCCACCGATATGACAAACCGTCACCGATTATTTTTTCTGTACACCGGTATGATAAGTTTATCCACCGAAATGATGTACATATCCAGCGATATGATAATCTATCCACCTTTGAACATCAAAAAGGAAATAGTTAGTAGGTACCTATATATTTTTACAAGGGTGACTTAGAACTGACGACCTGAACTCTTATGTAAGTTGGTCTTATGTAAGTGGATCACATCCAAAGAGAACTGAGTTCTTGGAAATTCAGTTGAAATATATATTTTTTAAATTATGTACCTATTTTATTATATTTACTTTCTTTTTTATTATATTTACTTTAGGTACTATGAATTAAAAAAAATATATCATTGTCTCTGTAATAGTATTATACTTTACTTAACGAAATGACACGGGGTCTACCGATATGATAAAACGAATCACCGGGATGATAAAATGATCTACCGATATGATAAAGTAATTCACCGATGTGACAAAACTGTGCGTTGATCATGAATCAAAACACCGATATTAGATATAAGACACCGATTGATTTTTTCGGTGTAAATTATCACATCGGTGGTAATAAAGACCACCGATTACAGCGATATGAGAACAGCGACGTGAGAAATAACACACTTTTTCGAAAATTAGAAAAAATGCATAATATATAGGATAAATTCAATAACAGTCAATGAAGCTAATTTACTTACTACCTGTGTTAGAACCAAACAACAAAAATAAAACTACTCATAACACTAGAAAAATGCAACCACCGATAGTGTAAAATAATTGTCCGGGAGCAACTGAAATGGCGTACTTATGTTATTGGCGAGAATATGCAGCGATTTGACACAAATCCGTCCTGACTGCGTACTAGCACACACTAACGAGGAAAATAAAATTGGGGTGGGGACGCTGTCGGACTCGTCGATGTAAAGTTAGGTTTAAATTACTTTTGTCCAGCGATATGAGAAGATTTTGCAGGACAGGTACGTATGTGCCTCTCAGTAATAATAATCGTTATTTATGTAATAAAATATGCTATATATTAATAACAAAACTAATATTCTATAAAATATTAGAATAAGTTTTATACTTAACTTACTTATTTCTATTAGTGTATAAGCTTTTTTGTTTGTAAAAAAAGTAGAGGGACAGCACCGATTTGAAAAAAATAGAGGTTTATGAATTTATTTCAACCTTTGTAAATAGTCCTAGGCAAATTATATTTTTGCCACAACCCAATAACAACCTATTAAATACTAAAAAAAATAATTCTGAACAATATTCCTTTTTTCAAATACTAATTTCACCAAAGACAAAAAAAAAAGTCATTTGGGAAATTCACCCAATTATCACTTGCTTCGGTGATGAAAAACATCGTGAGAAAACCAAACCAGCATTGCTTAGAGATATTTATCATCTGCTTAGCCTTTTCCCAAACTATCTTGGAGCCGGCTTCTATTCTAACCAGATCAAGCTGGGTAGCGGTATTTTACATGAAGCGACTGCCTATCTGACCTCCACAAACCAATAACTGGGTAAATCGATACCCCTTGGTAAGACTGGATGTCAGACTTTTGGATTCTGACTACTCGTAACGACTGTCGAAGATCTACAAATGTCAGCTGGGACCAACAGCTTAACGTGCTTTCCGAGGCACAGACGAAACTCGGTATGTAATTATAGTCGGGTCCATCCACGGACCATCCTCGGCAAGCATGAATTAACCCTAAAGAGCGACGTGCGGCTGTTATTATTTAGCCACGAGCTCCTCAAGCTCCTCGCATAGAGATATTTATCGACGGCATGTAAAGCCAAGTCAGAGGCAAAACTCTGACACCAGTAAAAACTCTGACACCAGTTTAGGCACTATAGCTACACGAAAAAGAAGAAGTTAAGTACTTTTCTAACACTATAAGACAAGCCTACGTGCACAGAACATATTCAAGTAAAATCTAAGTAGAATACAAGGTCTCAAAACATCACCTATCATGAACTTTTGTTGACGCGTTGCTGTGGGTATGTTTTATGTTAATGTTTTGTGCCACATATTTAACAACAATAGGTTATTATTACATTTCGAATATTTATCTACATTCTAAAAGACTACCTTCTATAAGCACTGTGTGTTTACATATATGCTTAATTTTTAGCTCACTAAAACTATTTTTTTTTTTGTACTCCAAAAAATTGATAAATTTTATTGTAGGTTAATCACAGGTTAGGTTAGGTTTATTAATATTGGTAGGTTATATTATTTTACACTTTTTAGTGTTTTTTGAAGTCGGTTTTTTTATTGATTTATTTTATTTATATATAACGAAGAGGTTTCACACATTTGGGGTACATCGTTATCAAGTCCAAGTTCGACATGGTTTAGGTACGAAATAATAGTCTCAACACTGATTATAACCGCCTATTTATTCACTCTCGATAACAAAACAACAAATCTCAATTAAGCCGATGAAAATGGACTAAAGTACGGAAACGCGGCAAGTTCGATACAGGCTGGCAGAACGACCTCTCGCACTCGTGTCTAACCGAAAAGTGAAGTCTCTCAATTGCAATGCGTCCAATGCCAACTGACCACTCTCAAACAAGACCTGCTACGCCCTGTACCGACCTCACCCAAGCACACTGCTTGACGTTTCCGACAAACGATGATAGATGGCGTTATTCTAAATTAACAAAATCAATAACGATTCTAATAATTGTGCCTCTGTGTTGATTCTGCGACACGGCCATCTTGACAATTCACACGTCCTCGTGTGCGGCACCTGTAACAAGAATTTTGGAAAGTAAAACGTTCCTTGCTCGGCCTTCCTGACCAAGGCGTTTGGGAATAAAGTCACATAATTCAAACAACCCAATTTCATTATGGTTCACATTCTCATCAAATCTTATAACGAAAATCACGACATTGAAATATCCACTCTTCAAGAATCATCAATATCCGACCAAATCTAGTATGCAATGCTCTGTTCGGTACCCCAGCTTCATCACATACAACACATGGCCTCCATCCGGCATCTATGGGACCTCCATCCGGTACCCAACCTCAACACATCGTATTGCCTCCATCCGGCATCTATGGGACCTCCATCCGGTACCCAACCTCAACACATCGTATTGCCTCCATCCGGCATCTATGGGACCTCCATCCGGTACCCAACCTCAACACATCGTATTGCCTCCATCCGGCATCTATGGGACCTCCATCCGGTACCCAAACTCAAGACAATACATTGCTTTTATTTAGCACCTTTGGCGATTACCTACATCGCCATGCTGGACGTAGGTCACCAACCTTAAGTAAACACTTAGGCGTGCAGCCACAAACAGCATTGGAATGAATGTAATCTGAGTCACTTGCATACTACATTTGCATCTTTAATTTCATCACTTAAGGTCTAACACCTGCATCATCATCAGGTCTCGTCTCGTCAGTCTTGCTAGAGTCAGGGTCAGAGTCAGAACCGTTGTCGTCAACATTGTCACTATCAGGCATTTTTCGAAGACGGTCGTGCGCGTACTTGCATGACCGATTCGAATTGAGAGCTTTAAGTACGTACCGGTCTCCTTCTAGTACCTCTATAACTTTGAAAGGCCCTTTGTATTTAGGATCGAGCTTTGTTTGGCTTCTGCAGAAGTACAAAGTCTCTAATAGTAAACGGCTTTGGTAGAGTCAAAACGTACCTTATCGTAAGCTGAGCCTTTCTCCATATTCTCCACAGCCTGTTACCTGACTTGCTCAATATCAGTTTCAGGGTCGTCATCAACTACTGATAAGATATCTAAAGGCCTCGGAACTTTCCCAATGAGAGGTTCCAATTGGCTAGCTTGCGGGACTCGATTCATTGTGCAGTTGAGAACTAGCTGCACGTCGGGCAGAGCATCCTGCCATGAACGACTACTTGTTTCTATGGCAATAAGCATGCTTTTTAATGTGCGCGTGCGCGTGACGCACTCTACCTGAAATCGCTCAAGTGCCTCGTCCGGCATTTTCTGCAACGATGAGCACGTCATATTATCCATATAGACTACAGCGTAACTATTCACCAAATCCCCAAACGAGTGGATGAGAGCTCGCTGGAACACTGAAGGGGCGTTTCGAAGTTCGAATGGCATGGTCAAATATTCAAATCGCCCGTCTGGCGTCACAAAAGCTGCCCGCTCTATATATTCAGCTAAAATGCGGATTTGGTGAAATCCAGACGCTAAATCTAAAATTGTAAAGAAATGGCCTCCATGCAACCTAGCTATTTGGTCAGAGATAAGCGGTAGTAGAAAACGGCCAGGTACTGTATTATCATTTAGTTCGCGGTAGTCCACACAGATCCTATCTGTACCATTCTTCTTTTTAACGAGAAGGATAGGATCCACAAACGGTGATGAACTACAGCGAATTATATTGGCCTTAAGCGATTCGTCAATTTTACTTCGTACAATCTGTCGCTCCGCTGGGCTCAGCCTATAAGGGCGTCGATTGACAGTCTTATGAGGGTCTTTTAGGCGAATTTGCATAGGTTCAGTGTCTGCAGGGGATGTAGGTACACCAGACCAGATGATGTTTGAAAGATAGCAGAATATCTAGCAGTTCAGTGTTTCTTTCAGGGGGAATGTCAGTGTGAATCGTCTCAAAATAACATTTACAGTCAATAATCACGTCACATGTCTGAACTGTCCATATTTTCTCAAATCTTATCCGACGACATATGAAAGTTATGTACGACTAAACCAATTGATAAACATTCGCGTCCAATCATGATATCAAGTCGCAAATAATCGTCGGGTAAAACGTGAAAAAGAATATCAAAATTAATTTCATCGATCTCAACGGTATTCAAAATTTGTACAGTCGACTTTACAGAAGTCTGTCCGATACCAGTCAATGTCACATTTTCATAAAGTCATTTACCACTGAATTTGTAGGTTACAGATTCTTTAACAAGCGAACATTCAGCACCACAGTCAAAATAAAAATCAAATTTCTCACCAGAATGCCCTAAGGATCCAGCAGGTGCGTCCACAAGGCACACATCAACTCGCTTTTCCCTGACAGGATCAACCGCCGTGCTGCTGCTTGCCTCCTTGGCATTCCTCTTAGGGCAATTGGAGGAGTAGTATCCTTGTTCATGACAATTTAAGCAAGTGATCCAGTCGGCTTTCCCCGTTGCCTGGGTACTCTTGCCTCTGCTAGACGCCGTCGATCTAGATTGCTCTTCATGTGCCTTCGAGTCTCTTTACAGGCGACATTGCATCGATCTGTGTCCTGGTTTCCCACAGTTCAAACATTTGGGTCCAGGGTAGGGCAAATTGGGGTAGTTCCTCTTCGCATCAGGACCTTCACGTTCGTTGCCACCAGACGAGGCGATCCTCTGGCTATAAACAGCTCCTTAAAATCGCTCCATTTCATCCCAGGGTAAGATATAGACGACAGCCATGACGAAGCTTCGCCCTTGAGTGCGCGGCTCAAGGCAATCATCAACGATGCACCTTGACTATTCGGATCGATAACACACATGTCTGTTGTTGCCAGCCAAGTACGCGTCTCGACATTCCGTTTTTCAGGGTCAAAATCCGGTAGGCGCACATACATCCATAATCGCAGAAGGTTTTTTTCATTGCTTGCACGATAGCCATAAAGTTTTTGTTTTGCTACTCAAACAGAAAACGCCATTTTTTTTTATTTCTGTGTCACCTTCAAACGCGCGCGCACTGCCTTTACACTTTTCCTGACTATCACTGTCACTCACCTTGTGGGGCGTTTGAGTTGCATGCCACTTCTGATAACGAAGAGGTTTCACACATTTGGGGTACATCGTTATCAAGTCCAAGTTCGACATGGTTTAGGTACGAAATAATAGTCTCAACACTGATTATAACCGCCTATTTATTCACTCTCGATAACAAAACAACAAATCTCAATTAAGCCGATGAAAATGGACTAAAGTACGGAAACGCGGCAAGTTCGATACAGGCTGGCAGAACGACCTCTCGCACTCGTGTCTAACCGAAAAGTGAAGTCTCTCAATTGCAATGCGTCCAATGCCAACTGACCACTCTCAAACAAGACCTGCTACGCCCTGTACCGACCTCACCCAAGCACACTGCTTGACGTTTCCGACAAACGATGATAGATGGCGTTATTCTAAATTAACAAAATCAATAACGATTCTAATAATTGTGCCTCTGTGTTGATTCTGCGACATATATATTTATTTCTCATTGTTTCTTTACTTTTTGTTTGACAAACCTTTACTTATCATTATCTGCTCCCTCTAACTGCCTCTAACTTTTTTCGAGGCGGTATCCAGTCTAACCGCATGCAACTGAAGACCAGTATTATTATTTTAGACTGCATAAGTGACCTCCACAACCCAGTTAGTACTGGGTAATAAGCGGAGATCGGAATAAGCAGAGTATATTTACCCTCCGATGTTTTCCTTCACCGTTGTTGAGGGAAGCGGTGACGAAATAAATTACACAAAGTAATGTGCCAGCCTGGGTTCAAACCCACGGCGTACGTAAGTCCGGGCTGCCACCACTGGGCCACCTCTGCTCTACTGATAAAACTTTACGGTTTATGAATATAAATTTTCCGACAATGTTAAAATAAAATAACTTTACGTAAATCATCGTGAAGCCAAGAAAACCTTAACTCGTGTAAGAAACTCTAGATGAAATTGTGTATGGTAAAACTTACGAGTCCCAAGGAGCTAGAGAGGTCTATCTTCATACAAGATAGAACACAATATAATTTGTACCATCCCTAAGGGCATGTCGGCGAAGGCTCGGTAGTAAACGTTGATTGTAGTTTTGTAAAAAGGAAACTACAGTAGATTGTAGAGAAGAATGAGGGAATAATGTAGGGAACCTTGTTTAGATTGTCAGTTTTAGGATTAAGGTATTTCTTTGCAGATTACGTTTGGTAGAAATAAGTGCTTAGATCTAAGATAGATTTAGATTCAACGGCTTCTATGTTGTATAAAATCCATTGAAACCAAGTAACATAGTTATGGACGCTAACAAGTAAGGGACTACTCACACTTATTCAGCTCCATTCGCGTTTTGCTGAACGATTTTGACGATTTTGGTCACACTTATACAGTTCTGCTTCTCGGCGGAACAGCGCTGAACGCGGCAGAAAAGCGCTGAACTCTATCTCTAGCACTCGCATGATAATAACACATTTGTCCTCATTTTATACTTTTTAGCCGCGAAAGCTGAATAGACGCCGAAAGCTGAACGGATGCGTACGCGTCTCCATACATAATCGTTGTGAGTAGTCCCATAGTGTGACCAAAATCGTTCAGCAAAACGCGAATGGAGCTGAATATGTGTGTAGTCCCTAAGTGTGACCAAAATCGTTCAACAAAACGCGAATGGAGCTGAATATATGTGTGTAGTCCCTAAGTGTGACCAAAATCGTTCAACAAAACGCGAATGGAGCTGAATATATGTGTGTAGTCCCTAAGTGTGACCAAAATCGTTCAGCAAAACGCGAATGGAGCTGAATAAGTGTGAGTAGTCCCTAAAGCTACCCGAAACTGTCAAATTTTCCCAATCAACCTTGAACCCTATACATTATTAGTAGCAGCCACGGGGTCTGGATTTGTGCCCTGTTGATGGCAATAGGACTTAAACATAACTGGCGAATTGTGGGCGTACTATTACCTACACCTCTGCCTTACTCTTCAAGGATTACAGTACTGAAGTTGTGTAAAATTAGGAAAAAGGACGAACTCAAAATCGGTCCACCTCAGTCACCACGTGCATATAGTAGTACTACACAAGTACATACCCGTATCAGTAGATACTAGATAGTACCTATTGCCTTATCAGTCAGTTTCCGATAGGCGATGACGGAGCCGCTTTATGAATATTTATGCAGCATACAAACGTTGAACGTGGTTCAACTTCCTAATGTTCTGTTGATCGCTATTTTCTACTCATTTGTGTGTTTGAAAACCTTTTTTTTTACAAAATTTTCTGTGCAGAGAACTAGAATATTTATTGTACAATTTTGTATTACCTTTTAAAAAAATCTGTATTTTTTTAACGTCAAGGTAAATCATCTCTCTCCTCTCCTATGGGAACTGAACGCGATCAACACATCTAAACCCCGTCATAGAGCTGTCAGTGTCATAATTCCATTACAGCTCTTGAACGCGGTATTGATGATGATCACGTTGGTTGTTTTTTCGTGTGATTATGACCTGGTGTCAGAGTTTTTTACCACCCATGGGCATCTGACTTGCCATTACATTCCATCGAGAAATATCTCTCAAGCATGCTAGTTTCCTGACGATGTTTACCTTCAACTAAGCAATTGATAATAATACAATAGGCACATGAAACCGAAAAATCAGAGATGCGTGACTTCATTAGTGCAAGTCACCCTTGATCAGGTGGACCTTTCTTACCAGTAACTGTTCTACACATTACCTGCTTCTTCTAATAATATACCCAGGTACATGTCAATCTTCTGTTGCTATGGTAACAACGCAGACTAACCTACCTGAAACTCCGCATTACGTTTTTACCCAAATTTAGTCATCCGTGCCGCCTCAATGAACACAGTAAAATGGCTGATCATTATCCGTTTCAACGTTTAACAGATTAAAATTAAGAGTTACGTCATTTGGTTATGTTTGAACTGTATACCTTTATGTATTAGCTAAAGCAAGTTATGTAAGAGGTAACCTTGAGTGGTCGAGCCTCGATTAAGTTCACACCTTCGCTTTTGTCATATAAACGTATAACAGGATTTGTTTGTTAACGACATCATTGTGTGTTTATAAATAAATAAATCATTATCACAAGCTACCTGTAGTTTTCTTTTTGTTATTTTAATTCTACAGGGTTCAGTTTTATGATGATAAAATCAGAAACTGTTGACACAACTCCAAATTATAAAATCAGACTCAACCTTTCTTTGGCTACTTCGACACTCTCGAGTCCTATTCAAAAATTCGCTATGGATACCGAAATATTTGTAATTTTTCTAGTGCTTCTTCTCTTCTACCAAGGACCTGAAGCAATTCACCTCAAGTGAGAGACATAGACAGTGCTTCACCTTCCATGTTGAACCGCATGCCCTAACACCAATGATGATCTAAGAGCGGAGTTCGCGAGGCTGAGTTTTGGGCTAAACAAATTTGCAATTTTGGCCATCGATACGCTAACAAAAACACCACGAAGATTCTTGGTAAATTGAAACACCGATTGGTTTTGTAATTAAAGTCCTTCGTATGTTTATTTATGAACACAGTGCCAAAGATCCTCCTGAGCCTCTCCAAAATTTTTTTCATCTTCAACTGGTCACTCCAAATAAGCAAACACATAAGCTACTTAACATTATTTTTCTCGTCCAGAGTACAAATTTTCTAAAGAATATAGTCAGTCTTACGTAAACGAGTTACCATAGGGTTCGTCGGTTTATGGGCGACGGACCTGACGGCCCGCACTATCGCAGTTCTGCGCAAACCGCAGAGAGCGATGGCCGTCAGGGTCATACGGGGATATCGCACGATCTCCTACGAGGCGGCTTGTGTACTGGCCGGATCCCCGCCGTGGGACCTGGAGGCGAAAGCCCTCGCGACACTTCACAAGTGGCGCGAGGACGCCAAGGATCGGGGCGAAAGGCTGGTGCAGCGACAAATCACGCTGCACCGGTCTCAGCTCCGACAGGTCATGGTGGCGGAATGGCGGGGGAGGCTTGACCATCCCTCCGCCGGCCTCGACACAATCGAGGCGATCCGGCCAGTACTCGACGACTGGCTCGGGAGGAAGCACGGCTCCCTGACGTTTCGGGCGACGCAGGTGCTCTCGGGGCACGGTTGCTTTGGGAAGTACCTGTGTCGGATAAGCAGGGAGCCGGACGCTCGGTGCCATCACTGCGTCCAGTGTCCGGAGGATACGGCGCGGCATACGCTGGCAGAATGTCCCGCGTGGGACGAGCCGCGCCGTGCCCTCGTGACAGAGGTAGGAGCAGACCTGTCGCTGCCGACCGTTGCTCGCGCGATGGTCGGTGGCACAGAGTCCTGGGACGCGGTGGTGTCCTTCTGCGAAACCGTCATGTCGCAGAAGGAAGCTGCGGAGAGGGAGAGGGAGATTTCAAGTTCCTTCCCATCCCGCAGCAGACGCACCGGGCGTCGGCAGAGGGCGGATAACGCCCTCTTCCGGCCCCCCTAAACAGGTCCAGGGGCGACGGATTCGGGGACACCCGTCGCCCCCCATCATAATGGACCCGAGACGGCGGCGCGTAGTGTTCCACGCGCGCCTCTCACAGACGTAACGGGGGGAGTACACCTCGCTCCCCCCAAGGACGAGGCCCGCACTGGTCGAGCGGGCCGGCACTAGTCCGGGGCAGCGGAAGTCACATTCGTTCCCGCTGCCCCCAGACGCAAGTGTGCGAGGGAACACCGGGGTGGTTTTTAGTCAGTTGGAGCCTGACAGACCCCTCTTTTAAAAAAAAAAAAAAAAAAAAAAGGGTTCGTCGGTTGCTCGCCAACCTGTCATTACGAACCTATACAGTGCAGGTCTTTAACCCTGGCTGTGCTGTTGATAGGTGCCTGGGAATCGAAGCGGTTTCTTTGTACTTTATGACTGAATGACGGTTCAAAGAGGTCGAATAGTGTTTAGAACATACTGTTTAGAATGGGTACTGTATAGTGATTGAGTTTTTTCAAAGGATTTATACGGGGCATATAAAAGCTACCCTAAAATTATACAAGATATTTTAAGACTTAGGTTTTAGCTTATATTCAGCACATCATCCTAAACCCTACTCATAATTTTTTTCATCAGTAATTTAAAAAAAATAACAGCTGTTCTATTTTTTTTTTTTGGCTGAGTAGGTTCTCTGGTCTCTGTTTGTAGGAAACAGCAGTTTTTTTTTATTTTTTATTACATACTTACGTGACTCCCTCGACTGTCAAGCGGCCCAGGATCAGGTATCAGTTCAAAAATGCGTATAGACTTTCATTTGAACAAACTTTAGACTAGATTTTAATTCCACGGAGTTTTTATGCCACCCATGGGCCTCTGACTTGGCTTTTACAGGCCGTCGAGAAATATCTCTGAGACATCTTGGTTTCCTCACGATGTTTTCCTATACGAAGCAATTATACAATACGTACATGAATCCGGAAAATCAGAGGTCTTGTTTTCAAGCTTGAGAAATCACACTTTTAGAAGTAGGTATAAATAGAAATCTTTTTTTATTTAACACCAACACATTCAAATCTTTTCCTCAGACACTTTTAGCACTTATTGTCACCAATGCTAAGTGGGATGTGAGAAAATTTCTCATAGCGTCGTAGGTACTGCGATTAAAAGAAGAATAGGTGTTATTTTCCGGCGTTCTTGTGACGCTAACACAATATCTAAGCACAAAAGCAAATACTAAGTGGCTGTCTGTCTGATAAAGTGAGAATCATGCGATTAAATTAAAATGATCTTGACTGCTCTGTCAGTTGTCACTGTTCAAGGGTCCAATGCCAGTGTTTCACTTCTAAATCGTGTTTTTTTAGCGGAACATTCTACTATTTTTAGGGTTCCGTACCTCGAAAGGAAACAGAACCCTTATAGGATCACTTTGCTGTCCGTCCGTCCGCCCGTCTGTCTGTCAAGACCCTTTTTCCCAGGAACGCGTGGAGGTATCAAGCTGGAATTTATATCAAATACTCAGGTCTACTGTCCCTTGGAGCTGTGTTTTTTTTTTAAACCAACGCAATCAAAAGGTACAGCCGTTTATGCCGCGCATTCCCGCAAATTTCCGACACTCGCAAGGGAATCAAAACCTACAGGCCAGAGTACTTCCCGTGAACTCAGAATCTTGAAATTTGGTACGAAGTAACGCTCTGGGCAGAGCGGAAGGGTGTGTCAGACTTGTACTGACTAAAACCCATCCATGTTCCTTCTTGGCCCTTTGTGTTCTAGGGCCAAGGTATCTCTTTCGAACAGTCCCGCAGCCCTGGCAGGCATCGGCCCTCTCGGACCCCTTCCGGTTTGCTGACATCTCCTTGAGGCGCGCGTGGAACACGAACGCGCCGTCGACACGGACTGTCGTCATAAGACGGACGGACGGTGAGCTACGGGCTGTAAGCCTAAGTTGTTGATCGGCATTTTATTTCAGATTCTGTGTTTGGTATTGGTACAATTGTAAGTACATGCGTGATTGTATCTTCTATTTATTAAGTTCAACATCAAAAGTTTCACACACCGACTAAGCCAATGACATATAAATGACGTCACCTTTGACTCAAATCGTAAACAAATGACCATTTTATAAGAAGCTTTAACCAAAAATGATCATGACATAATGTTTGAAAGGAGGCCCTACAGAAATACGAGTTTAATGAACATTGACGATTTAGTAAGAACGTCGATTTTAATGTCTTAAGAATATAAAGGGTGTAAAACACCTCATAACGAAGCCGAAAGGCACTGGTTCTCCCTGTCGTCATTGCGATCATTTTTTTGTTCTACACCATACCTAGGGTATCTATATTAGGCCACCATACCTATATTAGGGGTCAAAGTTCCAACTTTTTGACAAGTATTTTTTTAAATACAAGTTTTTAATGTAAGATTTTTACTTTAAACACCTCCACGACCCCCGTACTATTCAATCCGTCCATCAGCACAATGTTTTGAGTGCGTTACTTTGAGTTCTACCACAAAACAAGAATTTACACCCCCTAAAAAAAAATCGTTTCCCAGCAATAATTTTTGCGTAAAGTAACTTAGTTTCATGTACAGAATGCTTGGTTGACGGCTTCGTGATGAGGTGATTTACACGGTGTATGGAGCAATGGACGAAATATGGAAGATTTATCGCAGAGTTGATCATAAGTTGGTGTTAGTGACCATTTAACTAAGTAATTAATTGAAATGTGTGCATAAATTAAAATAAAAAAACTGTTTTTGTGTACGGAAAAAACTTATAACCTTTTTTTTTTGCATTAAGCACAGACTGGTATAAAAGTTTAATATGAAAAACGGAGACCAAGTAAAAAATTGGCACGTGTTATATTATCGCACTGCCAAGTCATGAGTTCAAACCCAAAGCCTCTGATTTTTCGTATTCATGTGCGTACTGTATAATTTACACCTGCTTCAGTGAAGGAAAACATTGGGAGGAAACCAGCATGCCTGAGAGATGTGACATATTTCTAGACGAAATGTAAAGCCAAGACAGAAGCCCATTTGGGGCATAAAAACTCAGGTTAGGCACTAACCACATGGAAGAGAAGAAGATTAGGGTTACAGAAAGTAGAGGCAGAGAAAAACTTTATACTAGGAATGGACTACGATAGCCAATGTTAAGGTAAACTAGGCACTGCAGAACATGCAATAAAGTACAAAATAACATAACATCACATCACCCTAGTAATGGCCGAAGGAAAAGGTTTCCTTAATACACCCAGATTTCACCAGTTATGTTTAAGTCCCATTTGATATCCGAGCCTATTGACATCAAGCAGGCAGCCAAATTCTGCAGCTGCAACTGATAAATTCCTAACAAAAAAAAAACAATAATCCACATCTAAAAGTTTTGCAGGAAATTTTATTCAAAACAACTATAATATAAAATCTCGCTCTTAACCCGTATTTACTCGGGATATTTTTGCCCCCATAACCAATATTTATTGCTCAATCACTTGAAACGAAGGGTTGTAAACGAACCATTTATTAAATTGCATGAGCAATTGCAATTTGTGTAAAGAGAATATCCATGCCTCTAACCCTAAGGGCATGAGCAGTAATCATGTTAGTCAGTATACAACTAAAAAAGCAACGAAACTACTTGGCCCAAGGGAAAATAGAGTAATTTAGATAAAGATTATTTTCAAACCGAGATTTTTCATTAAACTGAGGGATTTTTAAATAAATAAGCCTGAGAATAATATGCAAATTGCTTTAATATTAACTTGTTGTTTTAATAAAGTGAGAATATACAGGTTTTACGACCTCGGCGCCTTTATACAGACTAAAAATGTAATTCCCTTCAAAAAGGTTTCATTATTTATGAAGAAGCCACTTTATTAAAAAAAAGTCGCAGCATTTTTCACCGTAATAAAACATAATAACACAGCATTAAACACATTACTTGCGTACAGTATAAAATTTATCATGTCTTTACGTTTATCCCTTAAAATATGCACGGATGCGGTACCGAGGAAAACCATAATTATTCCGCCGTATGAGTACCCCACAAACAAATGAGGAACGATTTACATAACACATGACCGTACGAACACACGAACACAGAATCTGTCCTCAGCGCTCATATATTAAAGAGAAATAAGAAACAGAGGGTGACCACCCACCGCTATGAGGCTGTGAGCATTACAAATAGAGAGGGCCAATTTCCAATTAAAATCTCAGCAGGTGGTCTAGCTAGAGGGCAGCACTAGAAAAATAGATTGCTCCGGTCTCCTCGACCGCGGGCCGCAGGGACGGGTTGAGAAATAAAAGAAAAACTTAATAACGTTGTCAAATTAAAAATATTCGTATAATTAGTTAAGGTAATGGTCGTTTTGGGTTACAGAATGGGTGTCTTAATAGACGTGGCTGTACAAAAAATGGTAAAAGAAACTAAACGGCTGAGGACTAAAGTCTAGCGAAGTGAGTACTAGCGTAATTTAAAATTGGATTTACAGACAGTTATTCTGGTTGTACTTGCTTCTGTTTAAGAATCCTATGGGTTCATGACCACAACAGCCAGCTCACCATTGGAAAACGTTACAATCAACGATTCACTCAGCCCAATGAAATGAGTAACGGCTGCCAGATCTTCGATCAAAAATATAATGTATCGTGTATTCACTACCATTTTACCTATACCTTTCGTTGAGCTCCTTAAGTTATAAGTCGAGCTACACGATAACTGACAAATGCTTGCACTGACTGGACAGGTCCACTCAAATCTGTGTGGTTCTTTCTTCAAAAGACCATTTCAGATACTAATCTGCATAGTCCTCATGTAAATTGAGCAATGTCTGGACTTTAAAAGAGTAACAAGTTAACAGGGAACCTCTGAGTTTGTTTCGGCTGTTTCTTCTCAGAGTAGTCAGGTACGAAACACCGGCCCCATCTAGCTTAAAAAAAAAATGACGTGTAAAAGTGTTTGTAAAAACCTACTTGCAAAATAAACATCATTTATCATTTATACCTAGGTCAACGTTGCGTGGCATCCCCCAGCTAGATAATCCCAAAGATATTCCTTAAAAAGGTGGCTGAGTAAGACTGCATGAGGAAAGAAGAGAACAAGGTGTCAATTTAGAGAAGAGGCCTACGTCAGCACTGGACTGCAGTAGGCTGGGTTAGTAATACTTCTCAAACTACCGAAAAAATACCATTTAGTAGATACGTGTCTATTGCCACTTGCCAGTGTATCGAACGAATTCAAGGAGCTCTACTTACCACTAAATACTGTGTAAACATGTCATACGAGTTACGTTGACAACTTGACGTGAAGAGCTCTGGCGCCACACTGATAGTGTTTCTAGTGGCTGTACTATGATAACAGCTGATAACAGTTTAGAGTGTGATAACACATGTTGTGACCCAAATGCCTAATACTTTGTCAAATAATTACCTAGTATTGTTAGGTACTGTGTACCTATAAGTAAATGTAACCTGTGGGCTCCGATAACGTGACATATTCTATCAGCTAGAACGATGATGGCCAACTCATAAATGTATTGATTGAATTTAAATAAAGTAATGCGCGTCCTCCATGGAAGTCGATTTTGCACGCACATTTAATACTGTGTCATCTATAACCTATGGCCCACTTAAGCGTCGTAGAAATACGAGAATCTTTAAAAGCACAACTTGCCTAGGCTCTCTGGGAGTTTACATGTCTTGATTAAATAGCTGTTGACATCACCCAAATGAGCATCATCCGTCGATGACTTTAAAAATATAGGTAGGAAGGGCGGGCGCTTTAGGGACTGTCTCTTGTAATTTTGACGTTCAAAAAGTGCTGATTATCAGCCTAGTTTGAATAAATGATTTTGATGTTGGTATTTAGAAAAACGCCAGAACGAAAAGTTATTACCGAAGAAGGGATTAAATTAACATAGGTACTGTTATATACAGTTTACTCATTCTTATAGCTAACTAGCTGTTGCAGCTGGCCTCCGCGTGAAAATTATAATGGGTAAGAAAAAAAAGATAGCCTATGTCCTTCCCTAGGATTTAATCTAACTCCTTGCCAAATTTCATTACGATCCGATCAGCCGTTTAGTCGTGAAAAGGTAACAAACAAACAAACAGAGTTACTTTCGCATTTATAATATTCGAATGGAAGTATGGATTTAACACTGTATCAATGTGGTATTTGAAATTAGAAGGTATTTACGGCCGTCTTACATCGTTTTGAATTATCTGCAAAGGATGAGATCAAGATTTAAAGGATGAACATAACTTTACCACATAAGATTACTAAGCAAAACTAATCCCGAGACAATACGTGTCACTAGACCAAAATACAAAAGGATCTAATAATAAGTAGATAAGCCCTCTTAAATATTACCAGAATTTCTAAAGATATAATAAATCAGCTTTCTCATGGTTACAATATATCACAAATCAATACAGTAAATAGGAATAACTTTGTCGTTTGGAGCACTATTGGAGAACCATAGCACAGTATAAAGACAACCAGCGAAGCAACCAGGCCACTTTTTTAAGGACTTCTTAAAAGGTTCGCAATTCGGGTGTTTTTTTTATGTTTGTTACTTCATAAGTTCATGATTAGTCCGACCGTCCGTCCGATTTATGTGATTCTTGGTTTTCCCATAAATTTTAATCACATGGCTTGGGTATTATACGAGTTATCTTCTATAATACATATTTTTTCTTCTATTTCTATGTGAATGTGTGCTTTAATAGAAAATTGATAAATGACAAAAAAAATTGTGAGATACCGTCATACCACAACTGAAAAGGCTGAAATAAAAACATTTTTGGAATAAACCAACAAATTCCAAAAAAAAAAAACAAAAGTGTGAGAATAACTTTACTTCCGGAAGACAGTGGCAAAAAGTCAATGAAACTAACAAAAGTCACGGACTTCGGGAAGTAACGCTATTTCACTGAACCTGAAGCATGCTTAGAATTCATGTAAACGCTTTGCACGTGTGTTGAGTCAATTCCAAACATTTGTTCCTATTTGATATACTGTATGTTTGTTAATATTATGGCCACAGGGCCATAGATACTCGATATGCGGGTTCAGCAGATTTATTACTAAATGCTAAGCCTCTGCTCACATCGCGTGATATGCTGTGATATTTTACGCTTTTGTTGTAGCTTGACTTATTTATTACAATGGCGTGTATGTAGGTACTCTATATGCTGTGGTAAATCTTCTTTAGTGGACAGAATATTGTGCCCTGAGGAACACCTATGATTTTCATATGCTTTGTTTGAAATATTGCTTGAAATATTAGTTATTTGGCTAACACAGTGGTAACTACACATCTATTATTTAGAGTAATTACTTGTCCGGTCTATACTCTGAGTAATGAAGAAACATGTCATTCTATTCTTAAACGATATGGCTTTACAAGCTCAAATGCTTTGCTTTCAATTCACATCCAACTTTCTGACTGTCAGGCTCTACCTCATTTTTATCATTGATAAAAAACTTTAATAAGTAACATAGTTTTTACATGGCTTAGCTCTCACTGGTGATGGTGAACACAAAGCGATGATTTACGATGGCCAAACAGTTTATGATAATACAAGATGATATCGCGTATTTAAACTTTCACTGTGTAATGTATATTAGTAATATTAGTAGATGATAATGTTCCACTAATATTGGTAGATGTAATGATAATAATTACCAAGAAGTCATGAGACTAGTGAAACTCTTTCATGAGATAAACAGAAGCACAGGTAAAACTGAAACACTTCTTTTTGAGAGCTTCTCTTCTACAATCGAAAATGAAAACACAGAATTGTATTAAGTTGCGTTTTTAGTTATGAGAGCAGCACTGTGTAGTAGGACATCGGTATTATTATAAGAATTAATGGATTAAATATTGATAGTCAACACCGCTGACCACCCTGGAGAGATGAGAGATGCCTTGTACCCAATCACGGTTTTTTAAAAGTAAGCGGGGTCTAAATGTGCATATTGTGAAAGTACATAAACTACAAAATGCACCTACCTTATCTCCTGTTTTAACACACTCACCTACAACACAAGCAATATCTTCTTTCAGCCCACTTTGGAAAACCCTATCAAAATTCAAAAACTCCGTTCCTATACTAAACCGAGTTCCCCGAGGCGCTAGACCACTTGTAGCACAAAACCTAGCAGGTTGCGTGCGCCTTACCGTCCGGGAGAACTCGCTAAGTGCTTCGGAACAACTGCTCACCTTCCCTTATTGAATTCTTCACGTGCAAAAGAATTTGGCAACCAAGAAAACTTTAACATCACAAGTGAAAGAAAATTGTAATATCTCGGCTCCAGATTTAGACATAAAATTACCGTCACAGAGGTATACCTCTTCATGAGGTGTATCCCATTTGGTGGGAACCCAGTTAGGGGAAGGTGACATTAGTGGCTGCTCCACGATGATTCTTTTCAGTAGCGATGTGGTGGCACCATACTCCCCAGAAGCACTCGCAGAGACCAAACACCCTGCCCCAGTGGATGGCCTTTCTTGTCCCGACCCACAGTGGAACGAATGTATGGGAGCGGTTGGACGTAGACATGTCCGAAAAATAAGAGTAAAATTATGACAAACTAATGATGCCATCTTATTCGATTACTTAATGCCTTCATAAATTGTGGTGATGAATTTCTTCATAACTCCCATATTTCGGGAGTAATTTGAGAAAATGTGAAATTTTACTATGAAAATGAGTGTATCGAGCTCTCTCCCTCCTGATTCCGGGCTTGTTTCAAGTAGCGGTCTCTAATATCATAATGCTATTACTAAGAGCTATATTTAATACTAAGACACATAGTGCGCCAAATGTGCACTTTCTGGGATAAAAGGAAATGAAAATTTAAAAAAAAAAAACGTTTTTTCCCCATTTGTATTTACTTTAAACCGCAGACAGACTTATTAAGAGGTCTATAAATATATTATATATATACAGAAATATATATTAACAAAAATATTCACAAGAACTGATGAGAGTATGACTTTTAAGTAAGTTGATAATAAATTACCTAGTTTCATTAAAAGTACAATAAATAATTAAGATGTAAGCTCTAATTTACTAAGTTACACATTTTAAAACAATAACATCATTTAATTATCTTCGTCATCATCATCATCATCAATTAATTCAAATTCAGAATCGATGTCCGCTAAATCATTTATGTTAACAAATTCGATATCACTTTTCTCAGAATCCGTAAGCTCATAAAATTCCTTAAAAGAAGATTTTTTTACAAACTTATTTCCTTTTGGACGGATACTTGTAACAAGTGGATCAGAAGACAGTAAAAGATTGTGCATAATATCTTCATTGCATGAGATACTGCTATGCTTTCGAGAATGCCCCTCTCTATATTTTCTAAAATCTTTATTTCTAGCCTCAGATGCCTCTTCGGATAGAAAACCAATGGGCACAATTGACATGTTCTGAACTATGTCTGGCCCATGCATTAAAATTTTATGAAGTGAAGAAGGCATATAATACCATGGGTATAACTCCACGTAAAGCTTAGCAGTATCAAAGCAGAACTCTCGGAATTTAGTTACGTTGATCTTCTCTCCTGATGAAATACACTGCAAGATCACACAGATTTTTCTTAAAAGCATAGCATCTATTCCGGTCAGTTCAGCAGATTTAGTGTAGTTTTCAAAAAATCTCCTTGCCGAGTTGCCATTGTTGGTGGATCCACTGCCTTGTTTCACAACATCGAGAAGTAAGCCCGTTTCTCTTCTTACAGCCTCTTGAACTCTTTTCTTCCTGTCATCAACTTGCCTTTTTGCTATATCACCCCTTACTTGCCATGATTTTATGTCTAATTTGTAGGAAATGTGTAATAAGCATTCCATTGAGCGAATCCAAGCGTGAAGGGTGCTTAAGCTATATTTATACATGTCCTCGTTTGCGTGTTTATCTTTGATTAACTCTAAATTATTCATTTCTTTAGGACAAGCCTTGCATATGTCACACACTGAAGCTGCTGTATTGGATATAATGGAATGAATTTTACCATCAATCATTGTCAACAGCAGTTGGTGTTTGACACTAATTCCATCAGTGATGGTGGATGGAGTTAAGGCTTCAATCTCTGCTTCGATTTCAGCCATCTCTCTCTGCACATTTTCTTTGGTTTCCTTTATAAACTTAAACAATATTGGCCGGCAAAATGAAGTGGAAGATGGTCGCTCGTTTTCCCAAATTGTTACACCTTTTGAGACGAGCCGCAGTGGTACAAGACTAATCATAAAATTACTAGCAAGATCGATTTGCTCATCTTCACTCGTCCTTTGATGATAAATGCTTTGGCTAGATGATCCGTCAAAACCCCATTTGCTGGTCAATACGAGCTGTTGATTGGGATCAACAGGGGTTTCTAACGACCTAATAAGTCTTCTTGAGGTTAAATCCATCAAGGCTTGTAATTTGATTTTTGCAGAGCTCTCTGTAACTGTGAGATCTTCTTTGGCCGGATAGCACTTAATTTTTTCTTTAACCAACATGTAGTAACTCGGGTATTGAAGAGCTCCTTCTTGAGTGTTGAAATCCCGAAGAGTGTTATAGCGCCATTTCGATAAGTTCATCGATACATAAAGAGCCAATGCCTTCAAAGGGGATATTTCCCGTACCTGAATTGATTTACCTTCAATGAAGGCTTTGATTTTTGAGGCCTCTTCTGGATTCTCCGTCAAGTATTTCATAACATAAGCTGTATCGCTTTGTCCTGCCTTTTGAAGCGCCCTTTCGGCCGAAAACATAATTTCAGCGCTGCTACTGCTGCATGAAAGACTATCTTCAGTGCGTCTTCTTTTTTGCCGGTTACTAAGGTCCTCAAAAGATTTACGAGGACTAGGATGTGTACAAGTTGAAGCATTAGATTTAGCAGGAGAAATTATGGGCTCGATGACGTCACTTATATTTTCTGTAGAAGGTTCCATATTTTCATTCTGTAATTCCGGCCATTGAATTGCAGCCTGTAGCCAAATCTCATGTTTCTTCCGAAACTTATCTGTGCTTCTTCCAGACTGTGTCCATTTTGCATAAATGCGGTAGCAAAATCGACGACACCAGTCTTTTAAACTTGTTTCAGCACTTTCACATAACTGAACACAACTGTTATCTTTTAAAACACTGAACAAATAGTTAAAGTCGCGTAAATCTTTATGTGCGCGTGCGCATAAAGCAACGTGAATATCAAGATTTGTATTAAAATTTGGAAAATACATTGCGAGATTAGCTTGGATACAACGAGGTGTAAATCAACACTGATTTTAAAGTTACTAATAGTGACCTATTTATATAAAATCCAGGTATCCCAGGTATCCTTTGTTAAATATTGCAAGGTAATTAGTTATTGTGATAATTAGTAAATGATGCATGCTAAATTAGTGTATTAAGAGCCATTTAGTAATTAAATAATAGCAATGTTCTTATCAGTAATCATTAGTGCATCAGTTTTATATGTAAACCTTAAGTCCCTAATTATATATCCTAATTAGCTTATATCTTCTCTAATTGGCTGCTCAGAAATGTTATTGTAATAAGGTAAACCTTTAGAAAAACGGTTTTAATCAACAAAATAAACAAAAAATAAAAAAATTGTGTTATAAAATAAACATCACTCTTTATCCCAGAAAGTGCACATTTGGCGCACTATGTGTCTTAGTATTAAATATAGCTCTTAGTATTAGCATTATGATATTAGAGACCGCTACTTGAAACAAGCCCGGAATCAGGAGGGAGAGAGCTCGATACACTCATTTTCATAGTAAAATTTCACATTTTCTCAAATTACTCCCGAAATATGGGAGTTATGAAGAAATTCATCACCACAAGTTATGAAGGCATTAAGTAATCGAATAAGATGGCATCATTAGTTTGGCATAATTTTACTCTTTTTTTTCGGACATGTCTACGTCCAACCGCTCCCATACATTCGTTCCACTGTGCGACCCTCCTAATTTAGATACAGTCTCTCACCATTACAGGTCGAGAGATGGTCACAGCAGTTTGCACCTTCCGGAGCGGCTCCGCCGCGCCGGTGGCCTTAACGGCGACCTTTGTTATTTGCCCTACAAATCATTCAAAAAACAATGAAAAACAAAATTCTATACTTAATTGTCTTTGACTCATTCAATTATAATTAATGCCTTCATTAAACTCCGCTCTAAAAGCATACGTTAATTGAAAAACAACATATTTAGGGAGCGGCCTTAAATGAAACACATGAAAGTCACTGTAGAGGCATTAATTCATTGAACATGAAAATTAATGAAATTATAATGTAGTTAGCTGTGTGACCGATTCATAAAATTTACATAATTACTCGAACTCACATGACAACTAAAATAAGTTAAAAAAGGTACAAAATAAAACATCGGCTGAATACTTAGCAAGGGACTGCTTGATTACCTAATGACAAGTTAAAATAAATAAAAGCTTGCACAAGAAATGATCTATCAACTACAAATACAACAGTTTCTCAATTCAATACAGGAGTATGAAGAACGGCATCCAGTACTTAAATTATTTTAATATCTCGTAATGTCATACTCCATTTTTCCGATACGTAATTTCAGTAGTCAGTATCTCACTAGAACATCAACAATAATGATAGTTACAGATGACTGTCATCTATTTATAGTACGTAAACGTACTATCTAAATGTAGTCCAACTAAAGGCACTAAAGAATAGCTAACACATCGTCTTTCAATCTTTTCACAGAAGTGTCAGACATCACCCAAAATTTTATTAATTCAATTTATAATGGACCCACTATTGCACCCATGGAACTCCAATTCCTCAACGTACGTTTCTTCAAGTCTTTGTTCGAACAGTAAAATTATTTTCACACGTTTTAGGTCTTGTTAGTTAGCTAAATTAAGTTTTCATTTGTTGAATATCTTTAGCTTTCTCCCAGCTTTTTGTTCGTTTGTTCGTCAAACTCAAAAGGCACAGACGGTTCAACAGATACCAAATTTAATTTGTGTCCTTCTTAGATTTCTTCTTTACATGTATTTTTGATATTTAAACAGTTCTGCGTCCAATAAATATTAGCAGCATCATGTATTTGCCATTCATTACCAATATTCAAAGCCTTCACTTCATGCAGAACATAAAACATTTTTCTCAACACCTTGACGGCTGCATACGTAACGCGATATGTACCTAATTTGCCTGTGTGACTTGCATTAACGTTTTTTGCCCGGAGTCCAACCCGATACTGGTACATTAGCTGACTCAGGCGTCAGCAAAAACTGCACTTGGTAACGGTATGAGCTTATGTGTTATTGTAATGGTTAATTTGCTGTGGGACCTGGGTTTGCTTATGTTAATCTCAATGTAAATATCTTTTAGTCTCGTCATCTCTCTTGCCAATAACGGTTGTCTTACAAATTGTGCTGTTACAGCTTTTTTGACACTACCAGCGTCTTTTTCCGTAAATTGCGAAACTCTGCTTTCATATGATTTAACTCATTTCGCTTTACAAGTCGTCAGACTAAAATGAAATATCTTTAAACAAATACGACAAAATATATCAATAATTATTTGCGGCGTCATTTAAAATCAAAGTAAAGTGTGTCACGTCTCACGTGTTACTAGTGCCATACCAACTTTTATGTGCAAAATGAACTGAATTAGATTTATTTTTCTATTAAACATAAACAAAGTGTTTTGGTTAGCATGTATAACCTAGAATCGAGCCCGTTTGGTCGTAGCCAAATACTACGACGAAGTCCTCCGCCAACGCCTACCTGACAATTGCCCCCGAGTGAACCAACTCCACCAGCACCTGCGGAGAATGTTCTGCCGAGTGAACTTGTCAGCACGCCAGAGATCCAGAAATGGCTACTCTCTATTGATGAAATTCTCAACGAAGTCTGCTCTATTGTTGGTGAAGGAAAAATGAACTCGGACCAGAAGCAACGTGTCTCAGCCCTCTGCCGGAAGGTCCAAAGTGGGACTTCTCAGATGGCTGTCCTTTACCAATCTGTGAAGCAGAAAATGATACAGTCCCACAGTACCATTCAGCACCTACAGCATCAGCAAAACGTGGCAAACTCTCTGAACCAGTTCAAAGAGGTTTTTGAGTCGCAGCTGAATCCAGATCTGTCTAACAATTCCTATGCTAGCATGGTGAAGAAAGGCTCCGACAATTTCATCCGTCCTGCAAACCTGAGTTCGATCGCCATTTATCTGTCATATTGACTTTTGTGTAGAGCTACGCTCGCAGTTTTTTCTAGGTGAATTTATTTGCATTGTTAGTAAAACAGCTTGATTATCGGTAAGCGAAGAGTTAGTAATCAATGTTTTGGAAGGATTTTTTGTTTTTAGAATGATATGGTTTTAAGACGATGGTATTTTAATTATTTCTAAAGATCTCAACACTATACACTTTTCTTCTTCTTCTATCTTACTATATCTATAGTCTGAGTATTTGTAGAGTTAAGTTTTATGGAATTTCAAGTCTTAAAATGTTCAATGGCAGTAATTACCTGAACTAAACTGAGTTTTTTTTCTAGCCCGCTCTGTCCCGCTCCTTGGCAAAGGCCTCTTCCCCTCCATGCTTGCATTCATTTCTCCTCAATTTTTCCTGATGCTATTATTAAGACTACATCTTCATCTTCCTGCCCTTATCCCATTTTATTTTGGTTCGGCGCAACACGTCTATAATTATAATTAGTTATTTATTAAGACTACATTATTTACAAATACAAAAGGGATTCTTTCTTATTCGAACTAAAACTTATTCTTTAATCACTCTCTATCATTCAACTGTGCAAGTGTAATATAGCTTAATACAATCCTCAAGTCTATATTAAAATATTATTAAATAAACTAACGTCCTCGTAACAGTTAGGTACATCATAATATGGATGCACGGCGACTTCGACTCATGTATCGACATGTAACTAATCTTCTTTAATCTTTTATGTAACACGATAGTTTAAATTTTCAGTTTTTGCTTACTAATGAGAACTACTTACTTGGCTTCGGCCGGTGTTTTATGTTATGAAGATACTGTAAGTTAAATTAGATGTAATTTGTGGCAGATTATAATAATAATAAAAAAAAAAAACATTTAATTCAAGTATCACTGATTCATAATAAAAATAATACATTAGCACAGTCACATTACAACCACAACTAGAATTATAGTCTATTCTGACAAGTGATGGACACTGATTCTGATTATAGTTCAATATCTAATATAGATATCATTATGCTGATTGTTATGTATGGATCATGTCATGTATAATAGTAAGTTATGTGTGTGTAAGAATGGTCATGGATCGAGACCAAGGGAAATAGGATACCTACTTCAAGGTAGTAGTTTATTCTTAACAGTTCACAGTTATTGGCTTACTTCTGGTCTGTGGATTTATGTCAGTGATTGTCACATTGCTTTTCTAGTCATCCGCACTATCTACTATCCAAAATTTCGATTTTTGCCTTAGTTTTAAATCAAGAGCAAATCGTTTTCGAGCTTTACCTTTGCAATCAATTCTAAATTTAGTCATAATTGTGTGTCGTAGCTATTTAACTAACGATGACCAACTTAACAATCCGCTCTCCAGGTCTCTGATGCTAAAATATATTTTTTAATTCAAAGAATCCGATAGAATCCAAAGATCTAATAGAAGTAAGTAAGCGTAAATCTATTTCTACTATTTCACCCATTGAGTCTGTCAACAGTACCGCGTTTGTCGCTGTCGTGCCAAAATTAGTCCGAATTTAGATGCAAAAAATTCTACGGAATTTCCGACGGACAGTAAGATATTAGTATCTAACTGAGTCAAATATTTTTTTGAAGTCTTCAAGAGAGTCGTTTACAGTTTCAAAATATTTAACACTTTTATTCTCCAAAAACTAAACTTTTTTACTAAAAGCGACCTCAAGAACATTTTCTCTAACACCTTTATCTCTATTTAATGTACAAACTTACCTTTTGGGCTTCCACCGCTTCATAAATACTCCAAACATTGTTTTATCCTCGTCACAATTCACAACAACAACTATAATCACTACACAGAAGCTACTGATAACAAGTCAACGACTTCCGTTCAATCAATAACACAACACACTCACTCAAATAATTGCACCATTGATAAGATAAACATCAAACTCTCTACCAAAAACATCTGACCTAGACACACTGACTGAGAAATCTGGGCAAAACTGTCCTACTTCGGGAGCATCTCTAAAATCGATATAATCTTATAACTATAATGCATATAGCAAAGTTACGCAATCGTCCTTAGGATCTCACGGAATTATTTGTTTATTTAGAAGAAACATCGGCATCGTAATCTTGTTTTAAATAAACAATACACGCGTCGCATCCGTCACCCGGTCTTGGCGCAACTGAGTCATTCGTTTTGACTAGAGTAGCGAGACGCGAGTGTACCGGTGTGCGCGCGTCAGGTGCGGTCGATCAGCTGCTCGCTTGTCGCCATCTTGTTTTGTATTTTGGCGCCATCTCGCGGTGACCTTTCAACTTTAGAACATGGTTTGCGTTGTTTATTGGTAAACATTGCACGCTCCTTCTAAATGAAGTGGCGGTAACACAAGTGTTACATCGTTACGTGTCATGTTGTTTGTGATGTGTGGTTTCTGTAATACCGAATTGATACTTCATGTGCTCTTACCGAAGTTTACTTTTCTATTAAAGGATAATGTAGGTCAGTGGCATGAATTAAACCTGATGACATATAATGATTAATGTAGGTAAAGAATAGTGAAGCTCAATCGGTGTCGACATGATTCTATCTATTAAACTGTTGTTATTAATTTTAAATTACATAGTGGTCATCACCATCTGCCTAGCTATTTCCCAAGTTTATTGGGGTCGGCTTCCAGTCTTACCGGATGCAGCTGAATACCAGTATTTTACATGGAGCGACTGCCTATCTGACCTCCACAACCCAGTTTGTACCGGGGTGAACCGATCACTTTTCCGATTTTTTTTGTTCGAATTTCTTTTTACCGAAAACTATTGACCGACGTCTTTTTTCCTATACTTATAAGTTATGCATTATTTGAAATATTTTTAGATCATCGAAATATCATGTGTCATATATCAATTATTTTACCGAACCATATTATACAAGGTGTTGTTTTGCATCCTCGTCAAATTTCAGGAGGGTGTCATAAAACACATAAATAATCAATTTAAAGTACGGTACCGGTCTATAATTAATAAGCGTTGCTTTTTTTTGTTGTTGAAATTTAACAGTATTTCAGACTACAACCCTCAATTCAAAACACTTGAAACAGAATCACCCAACTACGCACACAGCGATAATGGAGCTCTGTGTGTGAGTGACTACGTCATACCTACGAAACGCAGGCGCGTGCGGCCGTGCGATAACGTACGGCGTGCGTCGACCGGCAGCAATAATTTTGCTCTAATTTTATTTCGAAAATCACCTACATTATTGTCATCAATTTCGCTTGATACTTAACTCATTTTTAAGCATCATTGGAATACGGAAATCAGTACAGTACCTAATACAAGTGCACCAAAGAAAAGTTCATTGACCTGTAAGTTTGGTAGGTAGTTATCAGATGTTTAATAAAATGTTAGTTTTGCTTTATTGCTATCCTGCTGAACGGACAATCCTAAAATTGGCAATCTTGGATCTTTATTCCGAATCCTGAGGCGCACTACTGAGGCTATGTTGCGCTAATGTTGCTTAGATACCTAACAAGCGCACCCGTCGCGCGTCGGGCTGATTTAGGTACCTAATTATAATTCATACACTAACACTCGGTACATTGTACATAAATTCAGCCTAAAGTATTCGTAATGATTTTGTTTTCATTTGTGGATTGAATTGGTTGATTTGATATTTTTTCTTCCTACTTAACGGGCTTAGATCCGTCAATAATTTAGTTAGTATCTAAAAATGTTTTTTATGTTTGATGGAAATGGAAAGATGTGCTAGTTAAAGTAGGTATGTGGTGATACTTTCGACTGTTAGGTATTATTGGCGTAGTTAAAAATTTGAAATCAACTTATTTACACTATTGAATAAAATTGAGCTAACAACGTATTTAGAAAATGATAGTCGTATGAAAAAATAAGTGAATTACGTACCTAAGTTACCCGGAGGTATTGTTCAAAGTTGCCACCACCACACTCTTGGCACAGTCGAGCACGACATAGCTGGTTTTGCCTTCAGCTTACGTAGCACTAACACATTCGTTTTTACGAGTAAAGTGTCGAAAGCACTAAATGATCTTTACTCGTAATTCTGTTACACTTGCCACTTCCTCCGTGTACACTAAACTGTTAACGTCTCCCCACAAATAAAAGTCTAGAGGCGTCAGGTTCGGAGATCGCGGAGGCCAGGCCACAGGTCCTCCGCGACCGATCCAGTGGTCACCAAACCTTTCAGCGTACTTGCCGACCGTAATGAGGGGGAGCACCGTCCTGCATGTAGTAGAGGTCGCGATGGAGTGCCAGGGGAACGTCCTCCAACATATCCTCAACAACGTGGAACAGCTGCTCCAGGTATGTGGCGCTGTTGAGGTACCCGTCGATGAAGTAGGGTCCAAGCACTTTTGTTCCCCTATTATCCCAAGCCCACACATTCAGTCCAAACCACACTTGCAGTTTATACCTACGTCTCAACGATGTACATCGCAGTACCTAGGAGCGGAATTCGCAAAACGCATGCACTAGTCGGCGACATTAAACATACTGTTGGTTCCGGGGTCCGGGACCGCGGGGGGCGTGGCTACGCGCGTGTGCGAGAGAGTGCGTCGCTAGGCGCGTGAGTGAGAGAGTGCGTCTGCGCATTGGTTTTAGGGAATACCTACGACACTATCGAATGTTCATTGAGTTTGCGTTGTGTATGTATTGTTAGCGTTTTTTGTGTGTGTGAATGCGCGGTAATACGGCTAGCAACAGACGGGCCGCGTTTAAATACGGCTGGTTCGCACTTACGGATTTCCGTAAATAAGAAAAAAAATATAAAAATTAACCTACCGATTTTATTGTTGATTTGGGTCGAGAATCATTAGTAGAATTACCTCCTTGAATTTGACGAGGATGCAAAACAACACCTTGTATAACCATTGTAATATGCTTTCCGAGGCACGGAGGAAACTCGGTATGTTATGTTGGTCACCCATCCACAGACCGACCTTGGCAAATTACTTAGTGGTAATCTTTATTAAAATATGTAGGTAGGTACAATAAATATGTGTACCTACGTAGGACCAATAGTTAGGCACAGAAAAGTGGCTGATAAGTACACATCACATAGGTACTTAAAGTATACCTACCTACAGTTACAAAATTCCCTGTTGCATAATTCGTGAAATAACCAAACACGTAGTTCAAATAGGCACTGTTTCCTTTCCAAGTCGTTTTGAGCTTATGTAAATAGTTTCTATAGATAGCTATGTCTATACGATAGAGATAGACAAACTGTACAATAGTAATACAAAGGAAACATTTGTGCACATACAGCATAAGGAATATTGTCTGTGACGGAAATAATTTCGAAATACGTTTTTTTGTTCATTTTGCTTCAGTGAAACACTTGTGTATGGTATAAGAAAATATCATACGATTCACATGTGTAAATATTTAAAAAATAGCAAAACTTCTATGTAGTGCAAAACACTTGAAAAATTCGACATTTAAATATGAGCATCGATGGTTCAGTGGTAGAATGCTCGCCTGCCACGCGGGCGGCCCGGGTTCGATTCCCGGTCGATGCAACATTCTTTTGACATTTTCTTTTAAATTGTTTTGTATTATTAGTTTTTTTTTTATTAATTTTTGTTTTATGTTGATATCTCAACACTAAATATCAACTTATGTTTTTAAAGTAACGGAGAAGGACCAAACTAATGTATGGAGAGTGATATTAACTAAAACTATGTTCAACATAGCTATATTCACCCGTCACAAACAATATTATAATTGGCCCCTGTTGATGGGGAGGTTGTCCTTGAACTTCGTTCCGACCCACTGCGAGGGGTCGCTTGACCTTAAACAACTTAGCCCCACATTTTAGCAATAGTGGTTGTAACTAGTTCTAATAAAGTTTAACGTAGACTGAAAACCTTTTTTTTTTTTTTACATACTACTACTTCTTCTAATTCCCTCCCGTGTTTCTGTGTTACGATTTTTTCCATATTTTTTTTTTTTTACAATCATATTTTGTACATAATAACTCCTTCAGTTTCGAGTTTTCGACCATGTTCATATTCTCACCTGACTTTTCTGATCTCCTCTTCAATTTTATCTTTTAGTACGGTAACAAATCAACCAAACATCTCATCGCCAGTGCTGCCCCCATTTAAATCAGCTAGGAAAGAGATAATCGAAAGATATAAACATGCCTGGAACTCCACTATTATAATGTCAATTACCGAGTTGAATCGATTGAAATCTCGATGTTATCGGTGGCAATACGATCATTTATCGGTATCGGACGGCCCAGACGAGGGCGATAATGGACTTGACTTACCGACTAGTGGGCTGTGGGCAGGGTTTATACATATATCAGGATACGTCATCATCTGCCTAGCCTTTTCCCAAACTATCTTGATTTTAAAAGAGTAACCATGAAGTTTTTTAACGGTTCTTCTCCATAGTAAATGACCAATCCGAACCGTGCACCTTTTGTCGACGTGTGTCTTTTGTGAAGTGCCCATGTAGGCCTATGTAAAATTAAATATTTTGATTTTTGACATAGGTCTCCACACGATGTTTGCCGGAAGGCGGACGGCGCCGCCGCCAAAGCCGGTCCATAAAGAGGTGGGGAGACGATCTGGACGCGTACTGCAGTGAGGCCTGGCTTGAGGAGGCACGGGAAAATAGCTCATGGAAGGAATTGGGGAGGCCTTTGCCCAGCACTAGGACAGGCTAAAAAGAATATAAAAGTGAAAATTTTATTGGAAGGAACGTGTAACTTTATGGTACGACGATGGTACTGCTGTGCTATTTTTGTGTACAATAATATTATTCTATCTAAGAGTTTTTAAACGTTCAAGGGGTTAAGACTTCATCGAAGTGACCATCTGTCGTGACTTCAACTGTTTCCTCATGAGATTCCTCATGAGACTCCTCTTCAGGCTCAGATTCAGTTCCTGCTTCAGTGATATCCTCCGTAACATCCTCGGTAACCTCCTCGGTAACCTCCTCGGTAACCTCCTCGGTAACCTCCTCGGTAACCTCCTCGGTAACAACCTCGGTAACATCCTCAGTCAGATCTTCATCTTCAATCAAATTCTGCAGTATATCATTAATTTCTTCTAAAGGTTTTTCATCTAGATCCTCTAGTTTTTTTACCATTGGTTCTGAATCTGAATAAAACGAACAAATCTTGTATAAATGATACAAATGATGATTAAACCGCTAGGCTCAGCTCAGTGCTGGTCAGCAAATAATTTTGGACCTCTATAGAGAATACCGTAGTATATTAATTTAATACTTTTTTTTTTTTTTTACTGATTTAATCTTTTAATACTCTGGACGCTCTTAACCTGCCCGTATTTCTACATCGTTCTCACATATTTGTAATTCTTAACATAAATGATGTAACCAAGATTTTGTAACATATTTTGATTTAAAAGAGTGTCCATGGAGTTTCTTGCCCATTCTTCTCCATAGAGATCTACGCTACGGAATGGGCAACTACAGTACTTTCACAAGTTATTATGCCTTGTGACTGGGACTGTAACTTTGCGTTTTATTTTGTTTTTCGACTTTCAAAAGTGCCTGTAATGGTTTAATTGAAATAAATGCTTTGACTTTGACAGACAAAGTGGAACCGACACCAACGCTAAAACCACCTGCAAACCTTTACAAAATGTTTGTAACAGCAATTTTTTTAAATTACCGATGACAAAAATCTATGTATAATTAATTCGAGGTTCAGAATCATGTTCTAAACCTAGAATTAGTTGGTTACCAGCTACCACGTAGGTAACCATTTTAGCGTAAGTGTGTCTGGTACCTTGTTTAATATAGGTAGGTAATACTAAGAAATTAAACAAAGTAAGCTGTTTTCTACAAAACTGCAATCTACACAGTCAAAATGTATGGAATGAGTTTGGATGATAGGGTTTCTAAAAGCATCGTTCTGAATTGATTATAACGGTCCTTGCGCAATGATGATCCACCCTTAAGAGGGGACTCTAGTCCCGAAGAATTTGAAGAATAGGTATTTGAAGAAACTATTACCGTCGCGCTGCGCCCGACCGTAAATTGTAAAAGTGCGAAAGGGACAGCTGCAGCTCAGGCTAATTTTACCTACAAAAATCTTGACCAAAAGACGTTTTGTATTCCGCGGTTTTCTTCTTCAAAACTAAACTGATCTAAATAATTCTTTTAATAAAAAAAAAAACGGGCTTTTTTTCGGGTTTTTGGATTGTCATAATTCTTTTAGTGATTATGTTTAAAAAAAAGGAAATGATAAATATATCTAACAGTATACTGATAGGCATGAATTAATAAGACCAAGATTTTTTTGGAAAAAAATTATTGCTCTAGATGCATTATCCACGAAGAAAACAGCGGAATACGTTTGTATGGAGAAAGGCCCACTAGAGATCCCTATTAACACCAAGTATAGACCTTTCTCAGCGCAAACTTACAATTAGACGGCTCGTCTTCCACTAGTTTCATTCTGAAGATGCAGTTGAGGGAGCAAAGGTATTCGTTTGCAAACAAGTTGAGCGTGGGGCAGCCTCGCCAAGTTTCCAACTCGCATCGGGAGCCAGGTTTGTAGTACGAGAAGACCAGCTTCGGCGGCGAGTTGCATTCGCTGTTGTTAAAAGGTGATAGGCAGTATTCTGGTGGCACTGCGAACATTCGTTTAAATGATATATAATTCCCTTGCCCCTATCCCAATTTATTTGGGGTTGGACAAACACCCCAATGAATGGATGGTGTGGACATACCGTAAATGATAGACATGGCGAGTTTTTTTTTTTTTTTTTTTTCATTATGTTGTAACCGAATGGTTACCTCATAACAATTACAATCTAGCCTTGAGGCTAATAAGTAATTTAAATTTAACTTAATTTGCTAGTAAGACATGGCGAGTAATATAATGTAAAGTATACCAGTTCTGTTTCTGATGATACAATTTCGTTTCTATGTATTTTACTTTATTCGATTCTATTTCGTTAAGGTGGACGCGACAGTGGCCCGCGAAATATAAATTTTCTCACGTTTTTTGCAATTTGCAGATCAGTGGCAGGTTGTATTTTGAGTAAAATATGATTTGCGGCCATAACTGACTTTGCTGAGTTATAATCGTTAAAATAATCAAAACAACCCTTTAAGTTCATTTAACCCCATAGTATGACTTTTTCATGAAATTGTCATTAATTTAATTACTACAATTATGTAAATACGAACGTTTTACGGCTGCATATAATATTTTATTCAACATAAAACCTGACAGCCTGACACTGACCGGCAAATAGCAAAAAACGTGAGAAAATTTGAATTTCGCAGACCGGTACCCAGTCGCATATTTTAAAAGAGCTTACCAGTCTGCACGATATTTAAAAAACTTAGCGTAAAAAATAAGTAACATTGTAAGCACCAACAAGAACTCATGGTGAAAACTACGTGGGTACTACATAAAGGATTCCATAATTAACTTTTCAATTTTACGGTTAATTAGCATATTATTGCTTGACGTTGTAACTTATCGGTTTTTCATGCTAATTGAGACAATAAAAAAAATTATATAACGCAAAAAGATATTGCATCGACCGGGAATCGAACCCGGGCCGCCCGCGTGGCAGGCGAGCATTCTACCACTGAACCATCGATGCTCATATCATCTATGTGTAATTTATTGTTCACGTTCTGTAGAATATTAATAATATCTGCACAGGTCGGTCCTGTGCTTGCCGAGATTGGTCCGTGGATGGGTAACCGTCTTTCCACACCGAGTTTCCACCGTGCCTCAGAAAGCACGTTAAGCCGTTGGTCTCGGCTGTCATTTGTAGATCTTTGTCAGTCGTTACGAGTAGTCAGAAGCCGAAAGTTTGACCATCCAGTCTTACCAGTAACTGAGTTGTGTGTGAAGGTCAGATACGTAGTCGCTTCATGTAAAATACTGATACTCAGCTGCATCCGGCTAGACTGGAAGCCGACCCCGACAAAGTTTAGGAAAAGGCTAGGGAGATGATGATGATAGTTTTGTAGAATAATAGTTAAGCAAATGTCTTATTATATTAACTTATTGTACTAAAATATAATGACATTTTAGTACAAAAAAGATAATAAATGTAGCATGTTGTTCCACACTAAGCTGGTCATGACCATGGTCTAAAAAATAGTAGATATGATTGTTATGTACTTCATACAATTTCTAAAAATTACTGTCTACAGTACCCTAATAATTTCTAAACTAGTACAATCGACTTCTTATTAAAGTTGATCGCCAGTGCTGCCATCTATGAGACGTTTTGTACACCATCTTTACCCAGAGCTAACCATTTGTTTCATCAAAACGTTGCTAGATGGCGCAAATTTTAACTCTAACATTCATTGCCGTACCATGTAGATCCATTTTTTTTCTAAGTTTAAAACAAACACTTAGGTACAGGTAAAAAAAAAAACTAGAATAAAACATAGTTTTGGTCGCATTGTCGTTTATTTTTATTAAAATTTTCTTAAAATAAATGCGATAATTTGTAATTTTTCAACATTAGCTTTAATTGAAAACAAGGCAGCATCACATTTACGCAAGAAATAATAATAACATGGGTATAAAAATTACCCGAAATAAAAAGAAATTATTTTTAAGTCAAGTTTACAGTAAAAAACGTTATTTTGATCAACACATGTACCTATGTCATAAACTTGTTGAAAAACTGATTTCAAAAGTGTTTTATAATTGAAATATCGAGCTGTTTAGTTATTTTATTTTAAAAAGCATATTTATGACAATATATTTTTTGTAGCAACTTGTACTAAAAACTTTTGGCTTTAAAATGTTTGCTTACAACGCCATCTAGTTTGTGCTCCAAACAACTTTAATTCTAAAGTGAGATCTCAACGGCCGCCGGACGATTGCTTGTTTTCGATGCATTTTAGAATTATATTACTGCAGTAACTGTTAGTGTGCAACGGATTACTTGGATGGCTCGTCTTCATTGCTTTTTTTTCTTCGACTTAACACCGCACCAATGATCATCAGCAAAACCTGAAATAATAAAGTAATAAATGTCGATGACAGAGAGTCGTGAGACGAAGAAGACTTTAGTGACTATAGTCGGACGGAACTAACGCCACGATATTGTTTTTGAAGTGAAACTTCTTATGCGACTTCTAACAAGTTTGCGTTAAACGTTTAACGCTACCATGGAGGGGGAATAGAAAGAGACAGAGCGAGAGTGAATGTGTGGCACTCGAACGCATGCGTGTAGTTTATGAAGTTTCACTTCGTCCGCGCGGACTCCACGCACATTTTTTAGGTAGGTACTTGTCTCAGGCAATTTTATAAAATGTCAATGCCAATGTCAGGTTCACAATGTCATTCAAACACCAAAGAAATCATGCTGCAGGTGCAACAAATAGTAGAAAATACTTATGTGCAATATGTACTTTGAATAGTACGAAAGTCATGCCATGGAGGTATAAGGGTCAGCTCACACCGAGACACGACGCGACGCGACGCTGCGCGCACACTTTAAAAGAGCGATTCAAAGTTTAACTTTATTTACTACACGATTATTGTGAGAATTCAAAATACGTTGCGCAACGTATTCTGAATTCTCAAGGTGCGCGCAGCGTCGCGTCGCGTCACGTCTCGGTGTGAGCTGACTCTTAAAAGTAAAGCTTTAACATGAAAATACTTGTATTTTTTTTTTACTTTTGAAAAAGTTCGAAGTTTGACCTCCAATTTCTCTGTAACTATAAGGTTCCCGGAAATTGTCCAGAACAAATAATATTGCAACGACCGACGGGGAGAATAAATAATAAGCTTCGTAAAGGGTGTTTTAACACCTATTATAAATACGAATAATGATAGGTAGGTACACTTACCTCAACAAAAATCAACAAAACAGCCACAGTAAAGACAATAGACGAAGTTTCCTTGAACACCATTAGCACCAAATCTTTGCATCCTCCCGTATAGTAAGTCTTCTTCACCTTGCACAGTTCCCTGTCTCTTTCTTGCACGAGGTCAGATCGTGAGGAGTCGTAACTTAAGCAGCAGGAGATGGGCACGTTTGGGGGGAAGTAGTATGGAAGCTTCGAGCTCCTGTAGTCTTCGGGGCCGTAGACACCGCAGCAGTTCAACTGGAATTGAAAAACTTGATTTTATTCATTCTGGCTGGGTATGTAATCTTTCATGTTTCATAACTTGAAAATCTAACATAAAAAATACCTTAATTTAAAACAGAAATGGTATACGGCATGTTACAGGAAGTAGTCTTAAATATGGTTATGCCTCAGATTACCAAACTGAACCAATTTCTCCATGGGACCAGCATTGTAATCACGAAAAAGTAATTTGCTGGTCCATACATTTAGGTCGAGTTATGTGTAGATACTAAAATTTAGTATTATAATAGTATAATTATTATACAAAATAATATTATTTTTAAAACTAGATACTTATCTAAAATAACAACAAATTAACTAAAATTTTGAGTCAATTTGGGACAAACTTGTATAAAAAGAGCATGGTCGGAGAGAAATCGGCCTATAACTAATCAATTAAGGTAATTAACAAAGATTTGGGATAAAGAAAGGATCATTTTCTGTACTTCAGTGCACGCCTTCTTTGGGAAAAAGGCATGACTGAAACATAACTTACATCGGATTGCGTCATGGCCCAAATCTTAAGATGCCTTGGGTTCTCCTCCCTAGCCTGCCTGAACGAATCCGCTAAAGACTTGAGCAATTTGGCTTCGTCAGCTGGTTCCACGTTCACTGATATACCGGCGATCAACGCCTGGACTATAGCCAGGAGTAATAGGACCACAGCTGCCTGGAAATTGTAAAGATCAGATAAGCAAATATTAAAACAAAACATTTCACCCGTAACTACACCGAAACTACACAAGTTATGTGTAACTCTCATGTCAAAGGGGTCTACTGCCATTCATCATCATCATCAGCCTATAATGTTCCCACTGCTGGGACACAGGCCTCCTCTCTATGAGAGGGAGTGGGCTGTAATCCACAACGCGGGCCCAGTGCGGGTTGGTAGACGTCATATGTCTTCGAATTTTTTGTTCTAGGACATGCTGGTTCCCTCACGATGTTTGCCTTCACCGTTTTTGAGAGCAGCTGTGATGAAATAATTTACTGTTCGTAAGTCGGGGCTGCCACCACTGGGCCACCGCTTCTCTTAACTGCCATTAAACTAGGACAAATCCAGAAACCGGGCTGCTTCTGATAAATTCTTAATGGAAAACCAAATAATACTTGGCCTGACTCTCAGTTACTCTCGAATAGAGCCAGAGCGTCATACTAAGCAGTCGCGCTTGTGACCACTAGACCAAACAAGGCAATCCTATTCTCGTGAACTAGAGCAACAAGGCAGTCAAATACTTTGGCCTTTATCCAAAAGAGGACTGTGTTTAGCTGAGTAAGTTAATTAAACATTATAAGGTGTTCAAAAGTATACCAGTCTAATTTAAACTTTAAACTAATATACATCAAGCCTGTGGTCAAGACCGAGAGACCAAGACAATTAGCTTGTCAACTTTGCGTGATATACCAAAGGTTTTCCATTGAACTTGAATATATTATGGTCTCCAAGGGCGCGTATATACCTTGGACTCCTTATGTTGTGTTTGTAACTTGTGGCACGCTATTTCTATCGAGTCCTTCTTGTTAGCATTTTAATTACCATTTTGTGGCGTACTTTCGACGGTTGAACTAAATTAACCATTATACAATCAGAGCAGCTAGGGTCTTTTGTTCTAATTGAAATGCAAATATCTCGTATAGTGTTCTGTCGAATCTAGGATAGTCTTTCTGCAATCTTGAATTTGATAAAAATGTTTATCTCGCCTTGTTAAGAAGGTTCTTCTTCTTATTTTTGTTCGTGTCGCTTTACGACAGTAATGGTCTGAAGAACGAGTATTCTTCAGTTGCTTTTACCGAAAGTCTGGTAGCCATCCGGTTATGTTTTCCTCCTTTTACCCTTAAGTGAAATCAGCCTTCAACGTCACCCCACTGCTCGGAGAAACTTACACCGAACAGACTTTTTTTCCCTCTAAGAAACATTTTTTGAGGACAATGTTAAACATGTCATCTACGTAGCCTTTTCTGACCTATGTTGGGGTCGGCTTCCAGTCTAACCAGATGCAGCTGAATACCAGTATTTTCCACGTTACGACTGCCTATCAGACCTCCACAACCCAGTTAATTCTCCGTTGTCAGACTTTCAGACATATTTAGGCCTATGAAAACTACGCTAGGCCACTTCAAGGTCACTGATGAATAATCTACTGGTAATACGATAAAATGCCATCCACGAGTAAAAATAGATTAATAAACTCAGTTATAAAACGTTTACGACTTATTGTACAAAATCACATAAGTATTGTTCTGATGCTGAGTTATGCGGAGTTATAAAAAATGCATAAAACATTTTTTTATTGCGTTTTCATAGAGAACACATGTAACTATAACGGCTTTAATAGATTCTGAGGTTATTTTATTGAAAATTACTGGATTTTGTAAGGTGACGCATTTCACTGCACTTAAACTGATTTGATTGATTTTTTTATATGTGAAGTGTTCTTGCTCAAAGTAATTCAACAGAGTCTATGTCATACCTGCTGATGCAGCCATGACGCTATACAGTGTTGGTTTAGAGTCTAAGTTCGAATGACATATAACCATATTTTTTTTAAATAATCATGACCCTGTGCCAAGTTATTCTACAAACGTAACATCTCCAATTTATGGGTGCTCTTTCAATTCTACCCCTTACTTCTATTATTAACACTCTCTACGGATTATTTATTACACCAGTTTATTTGACCCCTTTTGAACTTCCTTTTTTCCTAACCGTGTCCCGTTCTACTTGGAGGACCGGAAGTGTGCAACTCTTTTTCAATTTTACCTGTTAGACGTCACGGGATCTTTTTACTCCTTTCTCTTTTAAATCATTCCTCACACAATTCATCCATCTTTTTATTGGCCTTCCTCTCTCTCTCCATCCATCAATATTTTATATCCATAACTCTTTTAGTCACATGCGTTTCATTCCTTCTCATTGCATGTCTAAACCAAGACAAACGACTTCCTTTAAAATTATCTGAAACTGGCGCCACTTTCATGATTCATGTCCTCACCAGGCAACCCCTTTACTCCGAAATGGGATGCAACTAGCTAACTACGACATGTGACACAGCTAGGCTGTTAGTGTATCTTAGTGTAAATGTTTGTTAACGCACCCACGATACGGGACAAATGCCTAGAGTGGGGCAACGTTCAAAAAAAAAACAAAAGCTGCACTTAAAATGTACGAAACCAAACTTCGAATTGTAACTTACCACATGAATAGGTCTCGACTGTTTCTTGAAGACAGCCACCTGCCCGTAAATAATGACACAGATGGTGACGGCTGCCGACACAGCCAGAAGCACCATGGCTACCATCCTGCTGGACTGCTCCGAGTCATACGCCTTCGTGGCTATTGACGTCAGTACTGCCAGGATTATTAGCGAAACTGCTGCTATCTGGAATATTTATTAAGTTATAAGTGAGTTTATCATTATTATCTTCCTCTAGTTCATAATAATCAAGAATGTTATTACTATCATGATATTTTGAGTCTATATTTTCGTTGATGTCAGGGTAAGTTGCCTTTCTAACTTATCGTTTTATTAATTCTAGATTCAAAATTTGTGGAGGTATAGAATATTTTAAACAAACATATTCTGCTTATATTATATGTTATTGTTTTGTTGTATAAGTGGACGAAAAATAATTAGTTCTTATTCGACGACAAATAACAAGCTAATGGCTTGTGCCCTTTGCAGTCTTCTTTTTTTTTGAGGATAACAAGCGTCACTTAAGCCTGCATTTAACATGTTACGTCATAATTAGGTGTCATTTCAATAACATGATCTAGAAGTCGATCCCTTCCCTCGGCCTCTTCTCCATGGCTAGTTTCTTCCTAATACCTAACCCCTACGATCCTTTTGCCATAATTGTACCCATAGTCTTGATGAAACCATGCAAACCTATGTTTGATTTAAGAGCTAATCAAAGAATGTAACACCCAGTTCACGACCTCAGATGGATGCAAATTTTGTGTCGGAAGTCGCATCTTGGTCGCACTTGATTCTATAGCGTGAGTACCAACGCAATGCAAGTCACGTCGCACTGCCTCGTGGTCGTGGTATGCTCTGAGCAATTGCTGTCATTTGTTATCTACGTAGATGCAGGCACGAGTATTGCTTAAGCGTGGCCATGCGGTAATAGTTTCGAATTTGTATCGCTATATTCAGGCATCTGCATCGACATAATCGGACAGTCATTTTATCAATAACCTTGTGCGGCCATTCAGTCAGGCGTTCATGACATGCGCGGATGCATCGGTGCAAAAACACTATAGAAGTATTGTGAGTCATCTTCTTAAGTGCGGTGTTACGGCAATAGATAAAATAAGAAATGAGTACGTAAGAGGATGTCTAAGGCCCGTATTACAGAACGTCACTTAATGCTCGAAAACATTACTTAAAATTAGATTAAGTCACTTGATTGGTTGAAACAACTTTTGAGTAATGCTTGTTTAGTTTGCGCAGTTAGGTTAGGTTAGCTGGGCTATTTCCGCACTTAGCCTCTTTATTGGGCCATTGTACGTATGAACATCTTCTCGTTACTCCAACCACCCCAGGACCTCCCAAAAAGCTAGCAGCTTTTTCAGGCTTGCGCAGGCTTCCGGGAGCGATGCCGGCGATTGAAGAGTCCGTGTCCGTTGATCTGCCACGCTTCTGCACTACATACGCGTCCCTGCCGCCTCTGCACAGAGGGCTGTCTGTCACACCTATGGTAAATAGGTGTTTGTTTATTATAGATTTGATAGTGGCTGGATATGGTACGTATAAACCTGCGAATTTTGTCCCGTTTCAGTTTAGTGATATTGCGGGCAAGTTTCTTTGATACTTCCGGAACTGCACTCTTTGTTTGCCTGCAGATAAGATTGTTTCTCCATTCCATTTGGTGAGTTTCCTCGGTTTTCTTACACAGCCTTGAGTTTATTTGGGCTTAGGGTATCTATAGACAGCAGTGGTTCCGGACTGTATGCTGTTGTCTCCGCTTCCTTTTTAGCCAGTTCATCTGCTGCGTCGTTACCCAGTGACCGTTTCCCTTTTGTCCATTGCAGAAATACTTTGTTTGTGTTCGCAATGTGTTAGAGTGCGTTGTGACATTCCAACACGAGGGCAGAAGTTAAAATTTTGTTTTGTAGCGCTTGAAGCACCGATGCACTGTCTGAGATGATTTTGATGTTGATTCGGAGTTACGAAGAACACGATGGGTTGAATAGGTTGATGAGCTACAATAGGGCTCAACTCCTTAGAATGGGGTGGAGCTGCACGACAAGCATACATCAGTCAGACTGATGCATGCTTGCCAGGACAGGTCAAATCACAGTTGCCAAGGCTCTTTCTTCAAAAGATTCTTCCAGACTAGTCTTGATTTTTAATAAAAGAGCTCACCTCTGAGTTGGTGTTGGAAAAGACACCGAGTAATATACTTATTGGTCCAAAAAGTTGTCTTGTAAAAGTGCCGTAGAAGATTTACCTGCGTTTAGAAACATCATTTAATTTTGTTTAGTGTTGTCGTGAGGATAGCAGTTATGAGTTTGTGTGTGTGTGGTTTTAAAGGTTAAGGAAGACTAGAGAAAGTTAGGTGTATTGCATGATTATATGAAAAAATAGAAGGCATGACTACCGAGAAGATGGATAAAGAATAAGGAAGAAGTAAATATAATAGTGGAGCACAGAGCCAATACTAGGTATGCATCTTTGGTCCAATGTTGCTTACTACAATCGATCATGGAACATTCCATATGTATAAGCCCGATATAGTTTCTCATGGGCAAAATCAAATGAGTTTTGAGGATCACTTTCCGGAAAATGTCGATACTGCTAATCGTCTTAGTAGGTATAGGACCTAAATAAAATTCATGTTTCTAACTTAACTAGAACATGAAGATCTTCCATACAAGCTGAATAGGCTTGATTCAGATTTTTTTATAAAAAAGAAGTGGCCTGTATTTATGTAAACTGTTTCATCCCTTAAAACCACTTTCGGATTGATTCCATTTTCTTCGGGTGTTTTAGTCTATGCGTATTAAGTCTTTAAGTGAATTTAAGTTAATAGAATAGAAAAAGAAGATATAATTTGTATTATCCTCATTTAATCCATACTTCCATGCTAATATTATAAATGCGAAAGTCACTCTGTTTGTTTGTTTGTATGTTTGTTTGTTACCTTTTATCGACTAAACGGCTGATCGGATCATAATGAAATTTGGCAAGAAGATAGATTTCAACCTTGGAAATGACATAGGTTATATATCATCACGCTACGACCAATAGGAGCGGAGCAGCAATGAAAAATGTTGCGAAAACGGGGAAAATTTGAGGCAGACGTAGTTGCACGGGACAGCTAGTATTTTATATAAAAAAATAAACAATATCACTAACCACTCCGATTACTCCTAAGATCACGAAGAGCACTTTCAGACATCTCATACATTTTGGCCGAGTCTTCATCTGATCCTCACCGACACAGGATTTGATCTCTGTCTTCTCCTCTACGCCTGCTTCGATGAAGATGTCATGTGTGAGTTCTGATTGATTTGCTGTGGAAAGGAAGAACAGTATCATATTATTATTTTGTACTAGCTTCCGCCCGCGGCTTCGCCCGCGTGGTGTGTTGATAAAAAGCAGCCTATTGCAAAAATAACAAAATCGAAGAATAAATAAGCTTACGTCTTTTTAGGGTTCCGTAGCCGAATGGCAAAAAACGGAACCCTTACAGATTCGTCATGTCTGTCTGTCTGTCTGTCTGTCCGTCCGTATGTTACAGCCACTTTATTCCGAAACTATAAGAACTATACTGTTGAAACTTGGTTAGTAGATGTATTCTGTAAACCGCATTAAGATTTTTACACAAAAATAGAAAAAAAAACAATAAATTTTGGGGGTCCCCTTATACTTAGAACTGAAACTCAAACATTTTTTTTTTATCAAACCAATACGTGTGGGGTATCTATGGATAGGTCTTCAAAAATTATATAGAGGTTTCTAATATCATTTTTTTTCTAAACTGAATAGTTTGCGCGTAACACACTTCCAAAGTGGTAAAATGTGTGCCCCCCCCTGTAATTTCTAAAGTAAGATGGCACCCCAGACGTCGCTGTTGTGCCCTTTCAGCAACAGCGCGTCTGCGAGATTCAGCTGCTTCAACAGTTTCTGTTGCTCTTTGAGATGCCATGCAAGTTGCCTGCTGGAGACGCCGATCTCGGGTCTGATCTGGTGTCTCAGCAGCACGTTGGGATGCCAGATATTCAGCGTTTTCTTGACGCCGAGCTTGGGACTGCTCTGGAGTCTCATTAGCTCGTTGAGATGCCAGATACTCAGCATGCTGTCGACGCCGACCTTGAGACTGATCTGGTGTTTCAGCAGCCCGTTGAGATGCCATATACTCAGCGTTTTGTTGACGCCGAGCTTGGGACTGCTCTAGAGTCTCATTAGCTCGTTGAGATGCCAGATACTCAGCATGCTGTCAACGCCGACCTTGAGACTGATCTGGTGTTTCAGCAGCCCGTTGAGATGCCATATACTCAGCGTTTTGTTGACGCCGAGCTTGGGACTGCTCTAGAGTCTCATTAGCTCGTTGAGATGCCAGATACTCAGCATGCTGTCGACGCCGACCTTGAGACTGATCTGGTGTTTCAGCAGCCCGTTGAGATGCCATATACTCAGCGTTTTGTTGACGCCGAGCTTGGGACTGCTCTAGAGTCTCATTAGCTCGTTGAGATGCCAGATACTCAGCATGCTGTCAACGCCGACCTTGAGACTGATCTGGTGTTTCAGCAGCCCGTTGAGATGCCATATACTCAGCGTTTTGTTGACGCCGAGCTTGGGACTGCTCTAGAGTCTCATTAGCTCGTTGAGATGCCAGATACTCAGCATGCTGTCAACGCCGACCTTGAGACTGATCTGGTGTTTCAGCAGCCCGTTGAGATGCCATATACTCAGCGTTTTGTTGACGCCGAGCTTGGGACTGCTCTAGAGTCTCATTAGCTCGTTGAGATGCCAGATACTCAGCATGCTGTCGACGCCGACCTTGAGACTGATCTGGTGTTTCAGCAGCCCGTTGAGATGCCATATACTCAGCGTTTTGTTGACGCCGAGCTTGGGACTGCTCTAGAGTCTCATTAGCTCGTTGAGATGCCAGATACTCAGCATGCTGTCGACGCCGACCTTGAGGCTGATCTGGTGTTTCAGCAGCCCGTTGAGATGCCATATACTCAGCGTTTTGTTGACGCCGAGCTTGGGACTGCTCTAGAGTCTCATTAGCTCGTTGAGATGCCAGATATTCAGCATGCTGTCGACGCCGACCTTGAGACTGATCTGGTGTTTCAGCAGCCCGTTGGGATGCCATATACTCAGCGTTTTGTTGACGCCGAGCTTGGGACTGCTCTAGAGTCTCATTAGCTCGTTGAGATGCCAGATATTCAGCATGCTGTCGACGCCGACCTTGAGACTGATCTGGTGTTTCAGCAGCCCGTTGAGATGCCATATACTCAGCGTTTTGTTGACGCCGAGCTTGGGACTGCTCCAGAGTCTCATTAGCTCGTTGAGATGCCAGATACTCAGCATGCTGTCGACGCCGATCTAGAGACTGATCTGGTGTTTCAGCAGCTCTGTGAGCTGTCCCACGCACCGCCTGTTCAAGCCTTCGCAGTTCAGCTTGTGGAAACGTCTCGTTAAGTGTAGCTACTTTCATAACTCGAGCTCGATTAGAGCTTTGGGAAAGATTAGACTTACGCTTTCACTTCCAAAAAATACAATATTGCCTATTCAATTAAAATGACAGCAATACAATATTTTTAATTTGCTAATTGTAAAACAAAATCACGATGTCGGTGGTATTATCACATAAATATATATTGTTGCCAAAAACAGAAAATTACCTAATCTATGTATAACTGTTCAAGTGTTCAATGAAGATAAAAAACAAAGAAATGCTTATCATTAACAACCACAGACAAATTACGTTTTCGTTGTTTTGTTATGAGTAAACCCTATTATTATTAATACCAAAAAGAAAACCAAATACTATACCTACGTAATAATAATTAAAAATATAACTGAAGAAATTCTTATAATTAACTGCTAACCACAGACAAATGACGCTTTAATTTTATTATTATCAATACCAAAAAAAAAAAATTAACCTACGTAATAATTAAAAATAAACACAAATTCAATTATTATTATTATATTACCTTTATTCTTACATAAACAAAAACTTATATTATTTAATTATTAAGTTTAATATATTATTAAACGGCTGTTTACTAAAAAAAAGGCCCGCCAATACAATAATAGGTACCCTAACTAAAGTGCGTTTTTAACAAATTGCTAGTACCTTGAAAATTCACGTAACGGACACAACCGTCAACGACGTCTGCCCTCACGCGACTGCCCGCGTTTGGGTCGCGCACTCAGCTATGAGCGACTTGATCCCCATGACATGAAATTATTTTTTTGCGCGTTATTTGATTTTGCTATATCTCCTAAAGTATTTATTTAATTTGCATGGTGTAAAGGGAAAAAATAATCTTCATGAAATGCTCAAGCCAACCAATCTATTTAAAATTATAAGGATTAATTACGTATTTGTATAAATAGCTTTCCAAGTTAATAGCACTTTATAATTGCCTATTTTTTTAAGTATTTAAATGGATATAGTATGTTATCCTTAAGAGCTGGACATATGGTATTGCGGACTTTTCTGTAGATCTATATAAGATACACAATTACACTATACATTATTTTGTTATATCTTAAAGGGTTTAGGCAGCGTTTTCGTTGAAAGCTCCCAGACAACTTATTTTTTTCCGTCATTGTCAAGAATTATCGTTACTTAAACGCTTTCACCCCTGTTGACCGGGATAAAAAGTAGCCTATATGTTAATCCAGGGTATAACCTATCTACATACCAAATTTCAACCAAATCGGTCCAGCCGTTTATGCGTGAAAGAGTAACAAACATCCACACATCCATACATCCACACATCCATTCTCACAAACTTTCACATTTATAATATTAGTAGGATTATTATCTCCTTTATTTATTTTATCCTCTTATTTATAATACATTTTTAAATATTCCTTAAAAACATAACAAAAAACATTTAAAAATATAAAAAAAACAGGTATCGGGAGCAGGGTCCAAGCTACCGGTGGTTAGGGCCGCAGAGACAGGAACCTCCTTACAATGCGGGCCGTATCGAGGAGTACTGCCTTCTGAATCTGGCTCTTGATCCAACTGCCAAGTGAGAGCTTCGACAGATGTTCCTCGAGGCTCTTGGCCATAAGGTAATTGGCCATTACGACAATCGGCACAATGATAGCCGAGTCCACATTCCACATATCGACAACCTCGTAAAACAACCTTTCTCAGCTTTCACGAGGTTTTCGTCATGCGGGATAGTAACATCGACTATCATTGCGCGGCGCGCTGATCGGTCTATCACCATTATATACCATAATTGTCAGTAATGATGGGCCGATCCCAGTACAGCGTGACATGGTCTTTCTCGAGAACTGGGTCGGGCATATACTTGTAGTACGGTACCTCAGATTCAGATATTTCAAGGCAAGTTGCTGGTGAATAATCCTGGCCACTTGGTTGTGCCTGTGCAAGTACTCGCCGTTAGCCAGACGAGAACAACCAGAAATAATATGTCTGATGGACTCACCCGGACGGTAGCATGCCCGACACACATCCACCGTCCCGTCCTTCATAATATGTCTCCGGTAGTTGTTCGTCAGCATAACTTCGTCCATAATCGCACAGACAAAACCTTCAGCTTCCCCAAAGAGGTCGCCGAAACGTAACCAGGACACGGACGCTACAAAATCTACATCGGGCCCATGAAGAGCCTGGTAAAAGCGCCCATGAAGAACCTTGCCTTGCCATATTTCCTTGCGGTCATCGGCAGTCAGTATAACAGGTTTGCGCCAATTCTCTTCAGCCATGGACAGCGGGGTGAGTGCCTTATCCACTGCGACCACATCTCGGTGCATACCCACCTCTGCTTTTAAAAAATATTCTCTGAGGCTGCACACCTCGCGGTTGTGGAGGGTCTTTGCGTTTAAAAAGCCTCAACCCCCGCACTTCCGCGGGATGTACAGTCTCATCACCGATGATCGTGGGTGATGCCTCCGGTTTGCGGTCAGCAGTGTACGAACTCTCTTATCCAGGGCATCCAGTTCGGTCTGAGTCCATTTGAGTATGCCGAAAGAGTACATTAAAACCGGCATGACCCAACCGTTGAAGGCGCGCACCTTGTTTCCGCCCGAAAGAAGGCTATTTAGTACCTTCTTCAGGCGACCAAAGAAGCGCTCTCTCAACGATTGCTTCATGTCAGCTACGTTAATGCCTAACGCTTCCGACATACCCAAATACTTATAGTTTTCGAATGAGGTAAGGGATCTTAGGTGTATGGAATCAGAGAGCTGAAGTCCCTCGGATTCCATAATCAACCCCTCGCTTTACATACATGACTGCACATTTGTCCACACCAAATTTCATCCTAATGGTGCTACTAAAATTTTCAGTTACTTTCAGTAGCTCCATCAGTTGCAATTTGCTGGGGGGCAAAGAGTTTCAGATCATCCATGTAAAGAAGGTGAGATATGACCTGACCACCTGTCCTCAACCGGTAACCTAGACCTGAATCCTCCAGCAATGTGCTTAGTGGATTCAGGGCTAGACAAAAACAAAGAGGACTCAGACTGTCGCCCTGAAATATTCCTCGTTTAATCCATACAGGCAGGCTCATCGTTCCCCTGGATCTGTCGACATCCTGGATATCGAAGGACCGTCCTCCAATGCCTCATACACGACTCAAGGAAGGCGCGTAGAGTTGCATCAATCTTGTTTTTTTTAGTTTTTGTATTATTATTATTGTGTGTGTTTGTAGTTTAAGAGCTGTTGCTGTTTGTTACATTTTATGATCGTTGGCGATTGAAATAAATGATTCTATTCTATTCTATAAGAGTACCTATTGTAGAATCAACAATTTTCACAACTGCCTAGTTTTAGTTTTGTTTAGTATTTGTTCCGGGTCTGGCTGTTTGTATATTGAGTTTTATTAAGTTTAAGTTTGCAATAAGTTTATTTAGTTTGAATGTTACAAACATTAAAACTAAATAAACTTATTGCAAACGCACCCACGAATTTACGAATCTCTAGTGTAGGCCATCATCATAAGCAGCTTATATTGTACCCACTGTTGGGACTCCAGCCTGAGGAATTGGTGGCAAAAAACAACATTACCACTAAGTTTTGTCATTTGTTTCTGTAAGATGCTCTATGCATTAATTTTTGGAACTGTACCGTTCTTAATTTATTTTTGCTCTAAAGTAAATTAACCGATCGCGATGAGATAGTCTTTTCAGCGAAAATTTTTGCTACATAATTATTGCAGTGAACTATATTACTAATTGTATTGCAGTGACTTAGACGACCTTACAGACTGTTTATATCTTCAAAGTATGTTTAGTTTGCCATATTATTTCATGCCAATCAATAGTAACACTGGAAATTGTAAAGTCATTAATTTATTTACATTAAAGTCATACATTCATTTACCTTAAGGAGATCGTGGATAAATAATAACAGCCGCACAGGTCGATCTTTAAGGTTAACCCGTGCTTGCCGAGGTTGGTCCGTGGATGGGTGACCATAATTACATACCGAGTTTCCTCCGTGCCTCGGAAAGCACGTTAAGCCGTTGGTCCCAGCTGTCATTTGAAGAACTTTGACAGTCGTTACGAGTAGTCAGAAGCCAAAAGTCTGACATCCAGTCTTACTAAGGTGTATCGTATAACCCAGTTACTGGGTTGTGGAGGTCAGATAGGCAGTCGCTTCATGTAAAATACTGGTACTCAGCTGCATCCGGTTAGACTGGAAGCCGACCCCAAGATAGTTTGGGAAAAGGCTAGGCAGATGATGAACTCTTCATTTACCTACATATCTTTTTAATCTCTAATCAAACAGGGAAGGCAGACTTACCTCCCTTCTCAGAAGTGGCCATGTCGTCCCAATGTATGGGATTCTCGTCCAAAATGAGCAGCACATCCGGCTTCCCTGTATATATATAGTGCAATTAACAATTGATTGTGGTCCCATGCTCTAACGCACGGTTTCCAATACATAATGGAGGCGGACTCATTCACCATACTTTGTGTGGTATTGTGGAAGGTCGTTTGTCTGCCAGTATGTTGTCTAGATTGTAGTCTTTAGATGTACTAGTTGGGAGGGACACCGACGGAAAATGGTTACCACATAAAATATGCAGTTCATTTTCACGTTTTCAGCGATAATTAAAAAAAAACTGGCCAAGTGCGAGTTGGACTCGCGCACGAAGGGTTCCATACCATCCTAACTAATATTATAAATGCGAAAGTAAGTTTGTTTGTTACACTTTCACGAGAAAACTACACAAACGATCATCATGAAACTTGGTACACATATTCTTGGAGGTATTAGAAGTAACATAGGCTATATATCATCACGCTACGACCAATAGGAGCGGAGCAGCAATGAAAAATGTTGCGAAAACGGGGAAAATGTGACGCAGACGAAGTTGCGCTGGACTAGTTAGTTATTTATAAAAACGAGCAAATAAATCACTTTTTTGCATGGGAGGCCCTTTAAATATTTCTTTTATTTTTCTGTTTTTAGTACCTATTTGTTGTTATAGTGGCAACAGGCACACGGACGGACGGACAGCGAAGTCTCAGTAATAGGATCCCGTTTGACCCTTTGGGTATGGAACCCTAAAAACAGCTGTTACCTATAGAAGTGCAATACCTACACGGTCAAAATATATGGAACAGCTGATTATTTAATTACCGCTGAAAAAAACTATGTTGGGTTTGTTCGTACGTTCAGAGTGACGCGGCCGTACTGGATAATAATATGACTGTGGTAATCATTTGTGCGTCGGTTTCTCTTCATATTAAGAAAAGCAAGAACAACGTGGGTATAATCCATGTTGTTCTAGCCAAAAATCTTTCTTTTTTTTATTACTTACAATTTTTTTGCATAAGTTTTCAAAACGGCTTTCATTCATATTCAACTTTACCTGTTAGTAGTTATTAATTTTAATTTTGTTTTAATTTTCTTACTGATCTTTTCAGTAGGAGTTCTATTCTGTAAAAACTTTACAGAAGACTAACATTCCTGCGTTGTACTAAGCCCTTCCTTAAAAAATAACGTTGGCGAGCAATTATAAATGCGAAGTCGGAAAAAATATCAGTATTCGGATAATTTAGAGCTGTGTAATATTTTAAGAGTTGAATGTTGGGTTAATGTATTATTTTTTTATAAAATACTAGCTGTCCCCGGCATGCGTTGCAATGCACTTTTTACCTGCCCTATCTACCTACCATACCCTACCCTACCTACCTACCCTACTTTTCTCACCTTTTAAACCTTCCCTGGACTTCCACAAATAATTCAAGACTAAAATCAGCCAAATCGGTTCAGGCGTTCTCGAGTTTTAGCGAGACTAACGAACAGCAATTGATTTTTATTTATAAACGGTGTAAAACACCTCTTAACGAAGCCGAAAGGCACTGGTTCTCCCTGTCATTGCGATCACTTTTTTGTTCTACACCATACCTGGGAACCTTCTAGTTACGGAGATATTAGGGGTCAAAGTTCCAACTTTTTGACAAGTTTTTTTTTTAATACAAGTTTTTAATGTAAGATTTTTACTTTAAACACCTCCATGACCCGTACTATTCAATCCGTCCATCAGCACAATATTTTGAGTGCGTTACATTGAGTTCTACCACAAAACATGATTTTACACCCCCCAAAAAAAAGTCGTTTCACAGCAATATTTTTTGCGTAAAGTTACTTAGTTTCATGTACATAATGCTTGGTTGACGGCTTCGTGATGAGGTGATTTACACCGTGTATAGATTCAATTCTAATTTATGAAAACCTGAAAAGGGGCCTTTGTGTTCACTGTTTTCAACAACTGTTGATCGATCAGTGGATGGGTCCAACACTGAAATCAACAACCAGACAAATCTGAATTTCAGCTGCTCAATACATATATTACCCGTTATGTTTGATTTTTGGTGTAGAGTAAAGTTTTATTCTATTGTATTATATATCCACATAACTCGAAAAAATGCAAGGAATGAGAGATTTCTTTTTTTAGAATAATTGAGGATTTCAGTGTGGTGATTGCACGTCTTGCCACCAACGTGTATAATATTTTTTTTTTTTTTTCGTATCTGATACGGTTCCCAAAAAATATTTGAAAAATATGGTCATATTATAAGAACATATGACGCAATTTTATAGGTCTGATAACATAGCAATCGTTATTATTTAGATACCTAATACTTTTATAGTTAAGTTGAAAGACGTCCACTTTTATCGTGACGATACGTATTATTCTCTATTTACTTCTCTCTAGAACTTGCGACTGTTTATGTCCTGAATTCGTAAGTTCCCTATAACAAAAGCGGGAAAACAGGCAGGTGACCCATCCGGTGGTAAGTGGTCATCATCATCAGCCTATAATGTACCCACTGCTAGAACACAGGCCTCCTCTCTTTGAGAGGGAGTGGGCTGTTATCCACCACGCTGGCCCATTGCGGGTTGGTAGATGTCACATGTCTTAGAATTTTTACTTCTAGGATATGCCGGTTTCATCACGATGGTATCCTTTACAGTTTTTGAGAGCAGCGGTGATGAAATAAATTACACAAAGTAATGCGCCTGGCTGGGTTCGAACCCACGGTAAGTGGTCAACGCAGTAAAAGTGCTGGCTGCAATTTCTTCAATATACAGTCACGTAACGAAAATTTTGAATCCGCGGGCTAATCTGGTGGCGTACCATGACGTCTAAAAACATTATTGTTCCATTCTTATTCCAGAATGAAAAAGTTTTAAGCGTCATAGTAAGGCTCCTGATGCCTCCTGCTTCCCCTCATATTGATGATATTACCTACTTACACTGCTAAAGTGATGGCAGAAAGTTTTCAATAGCGCATAAAAAATATCTTTTTAAAAATTATATTTGAAAGGCATCTTCATGTTGTCTGACCATTAGTGCGTAAACCGTAAACCATATATCTAGTTAAATTATCTTTTTAATCATTTTTAGGGTTCCGTACCCAAATGGTCAAACGGGACCCTATTACTGTGACTTCGCTGTCCTTCCGTTCTTGTGTCCGTCCGTGCGTCGTCCTTTTATAAATAACGGTATAGAACTCTTTGTGCGCGAGTCTGACTCGCACTTGTCCTTTTTTATGTTCTTTGGCTATGTTTTCAGTACCTATACTTGTACTACTCAAAATGACCACATTCTTTCTTTATCGTGTGGTTTGTGCTTATATGTATAACCTACCCCCCGTATTCAAAAATACTACGATTCGGAAAGTCCTATGTCTATCCTTTTCTGCCATAACGAGAGCGAGCGAGATAGACATACGACTTCCCGAATCGAAATCGAATCTACGCGTTTGTGTATACGGGGGCTGGTATCAGTTGTTATGCCACCCATGGGCCGCTGACTTGGCTTTACATGCCGTTTAGAAATATCTCTCAGGCAAGTTGCTTTCCTCACAATGTTTTCCTTCTCCGAAGCAATTGATACATTTTATACAATACGCACATGAATCTGAAAAAGCAGAAGTGCGTGTCTTGGGTTCAAACTCGTGACCTGGCACCTGGGGGTCTACTCTCTAAGCACGAAATCCGTAGTTTCGGCCGAAGTTACGGTCGTTTCCTACTCCGTATCACTTACGGACATAAGATTCCTTTGGGGCCCGAACTAAAAATGAATAACAATACGATTGGACAGTTGTCCTTACTCCTGATGAGTTTTCAAAACTCATGACTCTGAAAATATTAGGGAGTAGGGTTTATTTCGAAGTATAAAGCTAGTTACCGACGGACCCGTACTATCGTTGACGGACTTAGAGAGTAGGCCCCTTTTATTTTTCCGGATGGGAAATCATCAAATGACTTCTCCCGCTCTGGGCGGAGCGGGAGGGAATGTCAGACTTGACTGACTAAAACCCACCCATGTTCCTTTTTAGCCCTTTGTGTTCCAGGGCCGCGGTATCTCTTTCGAACAACCCGCAGCCCTGGCAGGCATCGGCCCTTTCGGATCCCTTCCGGTTTGCTAACATCTCCTTAGAGTAGGCCCCCTGACTTGGCAGTCGGACGGTCACATCACTAGGCTGTCACTGCTTCCGAAAGTGATGTATGTTTGCCTATGGATTATGCTAATTTGTCGCGTCACTTACTTATTCCCTTTATAGTCAAGATTACGTAATAATTTGCGCACGGGTCTTTAAGGTAAAGTCGTGATTGGTCTGTGGATGGGTGACCATAATTATATGCCGAGTTTGCTCCGTGCCTCGGAAAGCACGTTAAGCCGTTGGTCCCGACTGTCATTTTCAGATCTTTGACAGTCGTTATGAGTATTCAGAAGCCAAAAGTCTGACATCCAGTCTCACCAAGGTGTATCGTATTACTCAGTTACTGGGTTGTGATGGTCAGATAGGCTGCATCCGGTAACGATTGGAAGCCGACCCCAAGATAGTTATCAAGATAGTTGTGGTCAGAGAGGGCCGATGCCTGCCAGGGTTGCGGGTTGTTCGAAAGAGATACCGTGGCCCTCGAACACAAAGGGCTAAGAAGGAACATGGATGGGTTTTAGTCAGTAGAAGTCTGACACTCCCTCCCGCTCCGCCCAGAGCCGGAGAAGTCATTTGATGATTTCCCATCCGCAAAAACAAAAGCCAAGATAGTTTGGGAAAAGGCTAGGCAGATGATGATGATTGCGTAATAATTTAAGTTATTAAGGGGTTTAGGTAAAAGTGGCATTATGTTTAAGTCTGAGGCCACTTATTAAAAAATATTTCATTAGTAAGAACACAATAAGACATTCATTTTTATATAATTTCCAAAATGCATCGTAGCCGAGATATATATGATGTTTTTTTTTAATTCGTTTTTCTTGGAGCGACTTCCTATTCGACCTTCACAACCCAGTTATTTCTGGGTAATAGGTGGTTAGCCTGGTTGTCAGGCTTTCAGGCCACTGACTACCTGTAACGACTGTCAAAGATCTACAAATGACAGCCTGGACCAATAGGGGTGCGGACTGGGTAATGAAAACGACATTCTATTTTGTCCGTCAGACAGGTAATACAAAAATATTAGACACGTATTTTTTTTTAATCAAAATATCAAAAAATTACTTAGTTAAAACTCATTAAAGTTGGAGAGTGGGGGCTCACTGACATGTGACGTCATGCACCATTTCAACTCAATATATCTCCGTAATTTTAAGACCACGTGAAAAAAGAAAAAAATACGTGTCCAATACTTTTCAATAAACTACCCGACGGACAAAGATAAAAAAATGTGATCATCCCCTATTGCTTAACGTGCTTTCCGAGGCACGGGGGAAACTCGGTATGTAATGGTAGGTTACCCATCCACGGACCAACCTAGGCATCCATTTTTCCTCGGGACTACGAATATAAAATAAGCTACTAACCTGAACAGTAGTACTTATACCAAACACTAACGCTAATCAAATACTCGTAGTAGGCATACGCCACCGACATTTCACTTTGAGAACATTTTCCCAAGTTCCACTGACTCGAAATAAAGTATAATCCATCCAAAAAAGGATCTATTTTGATATTTTCAAGTTTATTTTCCTATACACACGTCCTCGAATATGGCCTGAGTTTTGTACTGAGACTGATATGAATGCTGTGGACTTCCTTCTCCAGTTAATTAGCACCCAACATGTCATACGGTGCTAATTATTATTATAAGTGATCGTGATATGAAACATTGTTATTGTAGGTTTTCGGTTATTTTTAACCGACCGAAAAAATCCGATGAAGGAGGTTCTTATTTCGACATTTATGTTTTTGTTTAAGTATAGAGGAGTACCTATGAAGAAGTGGTTCTGTACCAAGTTCAAGTAAACCCCCAATGGGTGCAGAATGTCTTTTCAAACACCCACGTCCAACTTTGCTTAAAAAGACGTGACCACATTGTGAATTTTAAACCCAATATTACCGAATATGTGAGTTCGAGTAATGCCAGTTCTAAATTATCTAACACTGGTTTGAGTTTAAAAGAGAAAACGAGTGTAAAGTTTGATAAAAAAATATCAGCAAGCCAGAATCAAAAACGTTGAATGAAAACATCGTGAGGAAACCGGCTTATCCAAGAACTAAAAATTCGAAGACATGTGACATTATACCAACCCGTAATAATAATGAACCCACGTCCTTAATCACGCATTTCGCCTTTAGACTTACGAGAATAGGATTGCTTTGTTTGTTCTAGTGTGCGCAAGCGCCACTGCTGAGCATGATGTCCTGAGTTCGAATCCCGGGTAGAGCAAATTGTTATTCGGTTTTTGCATCACGAATTTCTCAGTAGCAGCCACGGAGACTGAATTTGTGCCCACTTGATGGCAATGGGCTCAACCCATATTACATGAGACTTGAACATAACTGGTGAAATGTGGGTGTATTGTGTGTGTGTATCAATGCGGGTACAGACCTCTGCCTACCTAACCCTTCGGAGATCATAGGTGTGATGTAATATGTTATGGACGACTTAAACCGACTTTTCCGAGATGATTACCAACTGAGTTAAATTGGATAGTAATTCAATAAAAAACTGGCCAAGTGCGAGTCGGACACGCGCACGAAGGGTTCCGTACCATTATTTATAAAAACAAGCTAAAAAAAACACTTTTTTGTATGAGAGCCCCCCTTTTTTTTTTTTTTTGCGGATGGGAAATCATCAAATGACTTCTCCCGCTCTGGGCGGAGCGGGAGGGAGTGTCAGACTTGTACTGACTAAAACCCACCCATGTTCCTTCTTCGCCCTTTGTGTTCCAGGGCCGCGGTATCTCTTTCGAACAACCCGCAGCCCTGGCAGGCATCGGCCCTTTCGGACCCCTTTCGGTTTGCTGACATCTCCTTGAGGCGCGCGTGGAACACGTACGCGCCGTCGAAACGGCCTGTCGTCATGAGACGGACGGACGGTGAGCTAGCCCATTACTCACCGTCCACAGGCTCGCGCCTACGGTGGCCGGGGGCCACTGGTTGCCCCCCGACGCCCGGGGCGTCTGTCGCGGCGGCTGGGACGTGAGGTTCTCTCCCTCTCACGTTCCGCCACCTCCTTCGCTAGCATGACTGCTTCGCAGAAGGAGGCGACGGCTTCCCATTCCCTCTCGCTCCGGACCATGGATTGAACCAGGGCCGGACGCGAGAGGTCACCGCCGCCAATCGCCGCTACGAGGACACGGCGGTGCTCAGCCCAAGCGGGGCAGAGCTCCACTATGAGAGCCCCCCTTAAATATATATTTTATTCTGTTTTTAGGATTTGTTGTTATAGCGGCAACAGAAATACATAATCTGTAGAAATTTCAACTGGCTAACTATCACGGTTCATGAGATACAGCCTGGTGACAGACGGACAGCGAAGTCTCAGTAATAGGGTCCCGTTTGACCCTTTGGGTACGGAACCCTAAAAACAATGAAACAAAATTATGAATCTAAGCGTCTACTGTATCTTTGCAAGCCTACAAAAAAGTTGCAAATATCTTAAAATAGACAATAGCCAAAAATATCAAAACGACTTCTAAGATAACAGGGCATTAACTGATTATCCCACGCGATGTTAACTGTCAACTCTAGGAATTGGTCCATTTTGGTGTTAAGAGATGTTAACAAGGCGTGCTTCGCATAATTATGATTTATTGACTGAACATTTTGAGTTAACGGCTTTTTGGGACGGTAATAGAATTTAGACACTGCTCTATTTGGTAAGTTAGCTTTTGTCAGACCGATTATTTTTGGTTCTAGGTGTTGTTTTGCATCCTCGTCAAATTCAAGGAGGTAACTATGCTAATGATTCTCGACCCGAATCAATAATAAAATGGGTAAATGGTGCTGATTAGTTTTAACTGATTAAGACAGAGATGAGAATAATAATAAGGGGAATAATTGCCCGTCTGTTTCCAGCTTGCATGTAAGAGAAATGGAAGATATGACCCAAGTAGCAAAAGGTTCTTTAACCAAGGCGTTTTATCACCAAACAGTGAAATAGTAGGCCTATAATGGTAACCACTGTGACTGCTTGTACTATAAAGGTTTTGAACAGCGTGTTTTGGTTCTATAAGATTAAAGAGCATCTAAGTTCTATAATTTAGTTCTTAGAACGTTTATAGGAACATACAAATGAATGTTTAAAGTGTTGCACTGTAATAGATATGAAAAAAGCGATTATGGTACTATTTAGTACAATAGGCGATCTTACTGACACTTTTATGTATCTATTTTGCTCTAATAATGCGTCAAAATAACTTTTACAGTACTAGTATTGTAGCAGTATCGAAAACACTATTACAGAATTAATCTGCACTATAAAAGTACCTTGCACAACCGTTAAGTAACATTTTAGCTTCTTAAAAGCTCCCTCAACATCGCAATGGGGCTAGTTCTGAAAAAGTCGTTAAAACTTATCTATAGTACGAAATAGTACCATAGCGACTCCTGGCGCAGTTGCTAAATAACTAAAATTCTAAATAGCTCTTTAAGTGAGTTTCTGCTACTGTTATCAGACTTAAGCGGTTTCGGTGAAAATATGGCTGCCGTTTTCTGCTGCTGATATCACATAAGCAGCACGGCTGGAGCCAATGTATATAATAGCAGACAAATACTTTATTTATTTATTTAAATTTAATTAAAATTTGAAAATTATGAGGGCGCGTTGTCAAATTTGAAATCAGCATAATTATTATCGCTAGCGCAAATTATGGCAGAGTTACGGTCCTTGAATGTTTTGTAGTATGTCATTATTTTAACATCTTACGTTAAGTAACAATGGCAGATGTCATAAAGCATAACTTATATTGATATATTTTGTTTTCTTGGGGAACTGGCAAACAAGTGTGATATAAAGATCACTGGAATCATTTACGTTGCAAAATAGCACAGTTATACACATGTTTTGGTTACTTTTATAGTGCAAATTTGTGACACAAACGTTTCAAACAGCACTTTTTTTGAGCGGATTTATCGCCGTGAGAGCCTTTATGTAAGGATTATAGAATAAATCAGTTATAAAACTAGGGCCTTTTTGGGGTTATGTAAACGTTTACAACACCATTATAGTACTAATCATGAACACTATTTAGCATGTCCTAAAACGTTCTCAGGACTTTTATAAATAGTACCATATTTTGTTACTTGGGGAGTGAACTCAACTCTCGAGAGCAGCGGTGGCCCAGTGGTGGCAGCCCCGACTTACGAGCAGTAAGCCGTAGGTTCGAATCCAGGCAGGCGCATTACTTTGTGTGCCACTGCCCTAAAAAACGGTGAAGGAAAACATCGTGAGGAAACCGGCATGTCCTAGAACTAAAAATTCGAAGACATATGAAATCTACTAACCCGCACTGGTCTCGCGTGGTGGATTACAGCCCACTCCCTCTCGTAGAGAGGAGGCCTGTGTCGCAGCAGTGGAAACATTATAGGCTGATATGATGATGATTTGTGAACTCAGACTCTTTATTGCATTCACGTGTATACATTTAGTTGTTACATATATGTAAGTAAGTTCCAACATGAAACCCGGCTAGGGCACGGCTACATAAAGGTAGATTGGACAAAACAAGCATCCAGTCACTCGGTATATTGTATTGCAAGTTTCTTAAACAAATATAATTATTATCGGAAATATTACTGGTATCTAGGTTTATGTAGTTATTTTAATTTATATCATGAGGTTATTCAATTATTTTATTTACGTGTTTTTCTCATTTATTTATTTCTGTACATATAATTTCCATTTTTATATATTAAAAAAAAAAACATTTAAAAATATAAAATAGTAACCTACCGGTATCGGGAACAGGGTCCAAGCTACCCGGCGGTCAGGGCTCCAGAGAATGGAACCCCCTAATTGAGTTTTTTGAGATGCTTGCCATCGATGCTTGGTATCGGGAACAGGGTCCAAGCTACCGGCGGTCAGGGCACCAGAGAAAGGAACCTCCCAAAAATACGAGCCCTGCCCAGGAATACCGCTTTCTGAATCAAGCCATCCAGCTGCCTAACGAGAGCCTCATCAGATATTGGTCGAGGCTCTTTTGGCAATTAGGCTGATACGACTATCGGCACAATGATTGCAGAGTCCACATCCCAAATGTCGACAACCTCGTGAGCCAAGTCAAGATAACACAAAGGGCGAAGAAGGAACATGGATGGGTTTTAGTCAGTACAAGTCTGACACTCCCTCCCGCTCCGCCCATAGCGGGAGAAGTCATTTGATGATTTCCCATCCGCAAAAAAAAATAAAAAAAGATACTTGATTTGCTTATCTTTCGCGGCTTTCACGAGGTTCTTTTACGCGTTTTAATCATTATACTTTATTTATGACGAATGGATTGTGTGAAAGCTGATACACAAACATACATATTATGAGTCAACTGATATGTTATTAACGATGTAGCCACTGTCTCCCAATAAATCGCGATTTAAAAGCAAAAGGATTATGATGTTTTTTCTTTATTGAATAAAACTTAATTTTAATCATTTTCCGAGGATTTCGTTATCTACTCGTTTAGTTCCCTTTATATTTCAAACGGTGGTTGTTTACCAATTTCAGTGGGGTAGATGTAAAAGTTAAATAATAGTACTAAAACCTACCTATTTAAGTAAAGTAATAAGTTCTATACCTAAAAATATTCTTACCAAAAGAAGTTTGATTACATGGCAGTTTTAACGTTTAGTGCTGAAGTAATTTATGACTTCGATGGTGTGGGGAGCCATAGGGAAAGTACCTATTGTTCTTTTTTGAGGGTACAGTCGTAGTGGCAACTGATTAAGTTTATTTTAAGTTTTATTATTATTTAATTTACTTACAGAGTTCCCTCGGTACCTCGGAAAGCACGTTAAGCCGTTGGTCCCGGCTGTCATTTGTAGATCGTTGACAGTCGTTACGAGTAGCCGAAGCCAAATGTCTGACATCCAGTCTTATCAAGGGGTATCGTATTACCCAGTCACTGGGTTGTGGCGGTCAGATAGGCAGTCGCTTTATGTAAAATACTGGTACTCAGCTGCATCCGATTAGATAGGAAGTCGGCACCAAGATACTTTGGGAAAAGGCTCGGCAGATGATGATGATGCACTTTGTAAATAATTGATTAAGTATCTATAATTAATTATTTATGCACACAGTAATTTTGGAATGTGGGGGCGTAACGTGAATGGATAGAATAAGAAACGAGTCCCTTTATAAGAGGAAACCTAGCTGAAGGTGACACCGGTGATTGAAAAGGTGTGTAGAAATCAGTTATTGCGGAATTTCCGAATACCCCCGAAACCATGATCGGCCGAATAGCCGATTAGTCGGTGTCTTTATAACCGACTAATCAGCTAGCCGGCCAAAGTCATAATCGGAACATCTTTAATAAAAAAAATTGTGCGTGGAGTCCCTCCGCGCGGAAGAAGTGAAACTTCGTAATACTACACGCATGCGTTCGAATGTCACGCATTCACTCTCGTTATTTTATTGAGCTTCTAAATAATATTTAATTGTTTTATTGTTGTACACTTTTTATTACATAAGTTTATTCTTATTCTACTCATGGAAATTGAGCGATGGCTGGTCACACCGAAGATTCGAATGCATGACTGTTTGCACGCCATCTTGCGTACCTAGTAGAACTACGTAGTCACAAATCTTGTAATAGCGCCATCTCTTAGTGGGTAATAGAAAATATTCCCCCTCAATTAGAACGCTAAACTTGTTGGAAGTCGTATAAGAAGTTTCACTTCAAAAATCAAGGTCTTTAAGTACTCAATGGGAATAGAAAATGGTAGAAACGATCGATATTTGGATTAACCTTTTACCTATTACTCAACCAGCTTCGTAATAAAACTACAGGTTTTCTGAAATCTAGTATATTTTGACCCCGCCATTACTGAAATTCAGGTCGCAATAGTTAGGCAGACCAAGACAAGTACTTTTGACGGCGTCAGTCCAGCCCATAGGTCATAGCTATCAGGCATGGCACAGGTTGCCACTTATTGCGCGGTTGCCGTGGCAACCAGGCCACAACACAACGCACAAAGCCATTGACCACCCCTTCTCACCACTTCGCCCCAAGGACGAAGGAATTCGCGATTGTTCCATTATAGAGAATTTATTCAATTCAAAATAATAATGATTAAGGCTGTTTGGGCTGTTTGCTGTTTTTGACCTTTGCCTGTCATGTGTCAGTTTTTTTTTCAGGCCCGTCATTCTTCGAATCAATTTGTTTTGATTAGAAATGCAGCCTTGGTCTGAATTTCTGGTTATTTTGGCACGTTGTATGATAATTTTTTTAAAAACATTGTCTCAAGGTCATTCTGATAAAAAAAAAATTATATGAGGCCGGTTTGATTCTGGGATCGGGCAAACTGTTATTGGGTTTTTCCATCAGGGATTTCTCATAAGCAGCCATGGAATCCGTGCTTGTGCCCGGTTGATGGTAATAGGCTCGCCCCCTATTACATGAGACTTGAAAATAACTGACGAAATGTGGGCATACTATTAGATCCACCTCCACCTAACCTTTCAGGCATTGCAGGCGGGATGTAGTGGTCTAGTGTCCAACGAGGCAGTTGAACTATTTAAGTATACAGGGGATTGCCGAAATGTGGACATAGGTGCTGTAGGTAGACTTCTGCTGATCCCTTCGGCGATTACAGGCATCCTCTAATATTTTACTAGCTGTCCCGCGCAACTTCGTCTGCGTCACATTTTCCCCGTTTTCGCAATATTTTTAATTGCTGCTCTGCTCCTATTAGCGTGATGATATATAGCCTATGTCCTTCCTCAGGTTGCAATCTATCTTCTTGCCAAATTTCATTAAGATCCGATCAGCCGTTTAGTCGTGAAAAGGTAACAAACAAACAAACAAACAGAGTGACTTTCGCATTTATAATATTATAGTATGGATGTCATTAGGTAGTTCCATGTTTCAGTGGCGATCCTAAGTTACACATAGCGTTTGTAAGGAGCATTAGAGATTGTGATACAAATAATAATGGCATGTATAATGCAAGCCAAGGTCAAGGTCATTTTTTTTTCATCTAAGTTTAGATGACGAGAGTATTTTATTTTTAACTGACTTTATGAGGGAAGTTTTTTGCTCTTAACTGCTTTATGCATAAACATTATAATTATTTTATTTATAGGCTACCAAGAATCTACTAAGTTTGTATGGAATTTTCATGAATTAGCAATAGTCTAACAAACCACCCTAGAAACATTTATTCTATGCTATTAAATGAGCAATATTTGTACGCATTGACGTTCTCGAAAACGTTAAACGGCTCTAACGATTTCGATGAAAGTTGCTTTTTTCAAATTCATTTTCTCTATTTTCATCCGAGCAGACCTCAATTGCCCGGTTGCCCAGGCCCACAATTATGACAAGGAATTATTTAAATAGTAGTTATTTTTATATACATAAAGGGTGTAAAACACCTCTTAACGAAGCCGAAAGGCACTGGTTCTCCCTGTCATTGCGATCATTTTTTTTTTTCTACACCATACCTGGGAACCTTCTAGTTACGGAAATATTAGGGGTCAAAGATCCAACTTTTTGACAAGTATTTTTTTAAATACAAGTTTTTAATGTAAGATTTTTACTTTAAACACCTGCACGACCCCCGTACTATTCAATCCGTCCATCAGCACAATGTTTTGTGTGCGTTACATTGAGTTCTACCACAAAACATGATTTTACACCCCCCAAAAAAAAGTCGTTTCCCAACAATAATTTTTGCGTAAAGTTACTTAGTTTCATGTACAGAATGCTTGGTTGACGGCTTTGTGATGAGGTGATTTACACCGTGTATATGAACAACTAAGTAATTACCATGAAAAAAAAACAATCAATAACTCATCTAGAACGAACAGAAGCATAGTATAATAACACTAGCAAGCTCATCAAATAAATGGGTCAAAAGAACACACCTCCCTCCCCTTCCCCATAAACACAGACATACATGACTTCGATACAAAACACCATGCATTTGACAGTTGATTAATGATACCCGGGCTATGGAAGTTAGTACATGATAATGTAAACAAACGCTGGGGTAAATGACTTGGGTGTTGATGGTGTTTTATGGGAACCATACTAGTGTGATAAAAATAACTATCAACTTACCAAGGTGCCTCACCTTTGGAGGTTTACAGCCCTTCTCAGTTCCGGGTTCAAACTTTGGGTCGGAAAAACTGTAGTGTCAAGTCTCTTCAGAGTTGTTCATTACTACGTACTGAATAGCTCGTATTTCGAATTGTTTTTTTTACGTTTATCAATGTTTATCATCTTGCAAAAGTTGGTAGCTAAGTTTGGGTTAGTCCTTCCGTACCTAAAAGCGTGTTTTACCAATTTAATTTAAACGTGATCAGCACAAAAACAGCGTCGAAAAATTTAAAATCTTAGAAGCCCCTCGACACAATAAACTTCCTAAAGAGGCTATGCAAAGAACACTCTCGATTAAGGCCCCATTCAAACTAAAATATACTATAATGAAAGTCGGTTTATCCGTTCAGGAGCTATGATGACACAGACAGACACACAGAAACACTCTTTGAACTTATGACACCTCTCTTTTTGGTCGGGGGTTAAAAACAATTGCCATTGCATAGCATTTATGACACTGACAGCTTTTGAACACGGTTAAATTTGCTGAACGCGCTCTGTTTCATTGCTGATAGACGTCTTACATTTTTTTTTTATAGTATGCAACTGCTAAATGCATTGAGCTCAAATCATTTGGAATTGCTTGTATTTTGCATCTGTTTCCAATCTCGATACATTATTTAATTACTCGCTGTACCTACTTAGTTACTAAAGTTTAATTTCGACATCTTCATCATCATCCGATATGGTCTAGTGGCTAGGATACCTGGCTCTCACCCAGGAGGCTCGGGTTCGATTCCCGGTATCGGAAAAATTCTTTTTGGGTTCTAAACATCTTTTTATTAGAAAATAGGAAGATGCAGAAATCTTTTTTAAAATAAATACTCCTTTATTTTTCAATAAATATTTTTAAATCACGTTTTTTTGATTAGTTACAGCAGCTCTAAACATTTTCCATTGAAAATTTGATATTTGTTCTTTAAATTAGTTTTTTTTTTCAAAAAAAAAAAAAAAACAAACAATAATCAACGAATTATTAAAAAAAAAAAAAACAGCTGTTCCATACATTTTAACCTTGTAAGTATTGCAATTTTGTAGTAAACAGCTGTATTTCTTACTGACGTAAATTTCTGTGTTCGTAATGATGTACTGCATATAGTAACTGTTACAGCGCGAGCTTCGGTGTCTTTCTCACCCTGAATAATATAGATAAGTACACCTCTGCCTAACCCTTCGAGAATTGCAGTCGTGACGATTCGCTATGTTATTTTCTAAGTAGTTATGATAAACCAACTAGACTAGGTAAGTCATCATCAACATCATCAGCCTATAATGTTCACTGCTGGGACACTGGCCTCCTCTCTATGAGAGGGAGTGGGCTGTAATCCACCACGCGGGCCCAGTGCGGGTTGGTAGATGTCACGTGCCTTCGAATTTTTAGTTCTAGAAACGGTAGTTTCCTCACGTTGTTTTCCTTCACCGTTTTTGTGGGCAGCGGTGATGAAATGAAATACACAAAATAATGCGCCTGCCTGGGTTCGAACCGACGCGACGACTTAATGCTCGTAAGTCGGGGCTGCCAACACTGGGCCACCGCTGCTCTCCTGACTAAATAAGCAGGGCCATCTTTTCCACTGGGCACACTGGGCACGTGCCCAGGGCCCCACAATCCAAGGGGCCCCGAAGTTCCTGTAACTGTCAAAGCTAAAGGCTGCCAAAGAAATTTAACTCTGGGCCACAGGATAAAACATTTTTTGAGCTCGCTTTTGCATCTAGCATAATTCAATAGTTATATTTAAAGGATGTATTTTAGACTTTAAATTGAAACACCCATTATTTCTGTATGAAGGGTCGCAAGAAAAACCTAACCTATCCGAGTAGGGGTGCAAAAAAAAATCGAGCTCGCTACGCTCGCTCTTGCATCCCACAAGGACTCCATTATTCGCAAGTGCCCACTGTGCCCAGGGCTTCCAACTGGTTAAAAACGGCCCTGAATATCCCATTCGTGTAAGGATCATGGCTATCGATCGATCTTAGGTAACTTAGAAAAATACTAGACTACCTAAGTTATAAATCCTTTTCGTGTCAGGTTCAAAGCTATAACTTAGGTAACTTAGCACTAACTTAGTGAGGACCAAGAACCGATAAACTTGACATTATACAAGCATGTACTAGGGACCAGTTAATTTATCACCGGAAACTGACTGCTGAAGGAAAAGTGCTTTAATTTTACTTCGTATCAGAATTGATGGTTTTGTTATTTCGTTTGTGGTTCCGTAGGATTGTTATTTCTATTTGTGAATTTTTCGGTTTTTCTTATAAATCACGTTAACATAACGCCTTGTTGATGTGAATTAATATCTATATACGCGACTAGGCAGTAAAATCAACTCGTTTGCCGTAAATGGTGTTGCGCCCCCACCCCTATGCCACGTAAAATCAATCTTTTCCCATTAAAATAAAGTTTGTTTTGGATTTATTGTTGATCTTGTGTTCGTTTATGAAAGTTCCACGTTCAAATATTTTTCTTTTTTTTACTCCGTATTCCGTTATAGGTTTTTATTAATGATTGATTCTATTCAAAACAAAGATATGTCACATCTGCCGGGCGTCCCGTGACAGCCAACAAATAAAAAAAATATAACGAGGATGTCACAGGTTATTTCAATACAAGGATGAAAAACAATGTTAAGATTTTGATTACCTACCCGACTGCAAAAAAAAGAGAGTGTAGTTTTTCGAATGTAATTTTAGTTTCGAAAGGTTGGGTTGAGGTGTTTAGTATGGGTAATAAAAAAGTAAAAATTCCAAATAATGTGGGATTAGTTGTTTTTGTTTAAATAAATACGAACCAAAAGAATTAATTTGCCATATCCTCCTCTATGACTGCCTCATTGATCACAAGTGCGACTGCTGAGCATGCGGTCCGGGGTTCGATACCCGGGTCGGGTAAGGTGCTATTGGGTTTTTCCGTCAGAAATTTCTCAGCGACAGAGTCAGTAATTGTGCCCCGTTGATGGCAATAGGCTCACTTCCTATGGCACTTAAACTTATCGGGTGAAATGTGGGGTGACTTGTGTGGTCCGCATTAGACCCGCCATGACAGTTAGAGACAACCCAACAATCAAAGAAAAGACCGAACAGAACCCCACGATAGACATCATAAGTTGTCATTAATTTATAATACGTCTTCAAAGTACAATTTGCTGCCGGAAACCATTCCTAAAATTAACTAAAGATCCCTAATAGTACAAGGCAGTAAGCAGTTACAAATACATTGACCCTACCGCGGCAAGTGTTAACTATACGGCCAAAGATTTTTAACCCAAGGGGTGAAAGTCCCTAGTGGTTCAATTTTGGTCTCCATGGCAATTCGTCGTATTCGTATTACTTACTTACGGACAAAAAGTTAAATAATTTCTTTGAAAGCAATAGGGGTGAAGACTGGGTAAAGAAAACGAAATTCTATGCTGTCCGTCAGACAGGTAATTCAAAAATATTAGACACGTATTTTTTGTTTTATCAAAATATCAAAAAATTACTTAGTTAAAACACAAGTAGCCCCCCACCCAGCCACCTAGTCACAAGTAGCCCTGTATAAAACTTACCTACATGTGACGTCATGCGCCATTTCAATATATCTCCGTAATTTTATGACCACGTGAAAAAAGATAAAATACGTGTCCAATACTTTTCAATAATCTACCCGACAGATAAATAAAAAAAAAATGTGATTATCCCCTATTTTAAAAGCTTTTTAACAGGAATTGAAAACTGAAACCGCCTCGTTGGTCTAGTGGGCGTAAGCACGATAATGAGCAGATAATGAGGTCCTAGGTTCGAATCACAGGCCGGGCAAATTGTTATTAGGGTCTTTCCTTTCAAAAATTTCTCAGTAACAGCGACGGAGTCTAGATTTATGCCCGGTTGTTGGCAATAGGCTCACTCCCTAGTCTATTGTATAACGGGCTGATGTCTGCAAACCCACGTCCAATGTGCGTATTTTGCATACGGGTGGGAATTTTAAATCTGGGCTAGCCCCCTATTCCACGGAGGTAAGCATAACTGACCTTCGGCCATTACAGGCGTAATGTGATAGTAATAGTCCTAGCGAATATCAAGGTTGTCAGGTATGCCAGATCCAGCAGTGTACTCCTTTAGTAACTTAAACTTCATCATCATCATCTGCCTAGCCTTTTCCCAAACTATCTTGGTGTCGGCTTCCAGTCTAATCGGATGCAGCTGAGTACCAGTATTTTACATGAAGCGACTGCCAATCTGACCTCCACAAACCAGTAACTAGGTAATACATTTAGTAAGACTGGATGTCAGACTTTTAGCTTCTGACTACTCGTTACTACTTTAGTAATTCACTTATGTATACCAATAAATAACATTGAAGTGTCTGTTTGTAATTTCAAAATAACAAGATTTAACTGAATGCATTTGAAAGTATAACGGTACTTAAAATCATTTTTTTTTAAATTTTGTCTGAGTGTCTATCGGTTTGTTTCGACCTATCTCCGAAACGGCTGGACCGATTTTGACGGGACTTTTACTGGCAGATAGCTGATGTTGTAGGGGTGGTAAAACAAAGAAGTAAATAACTTTGGGATTTAACTTAGACTTTACTTTTAGAAAAAAGATTAGGTTTCCGTGCAAAAATTGTAATATTTTGTATAATAATTTCACGCGGGCGAAGGTCGCGTCCGAAAGCTAGTAGGTAGTAAAATATTTAAGGAAAACAGTGATTATGACGTTTTCTAGGTTTAAAACAAACAATAGAAATAACAACAACAAACGGTATCTAGGTATGTTAGTGTCAACATCGTTATAAGTAATTATTGTTCTCATGTAATAATGATCAGGAATGTCAGGTATTGTTTTATTGGTCAGCAGTTTATATAAAGCGTTTCCCTTTGTTGACCCGTGGATGGGTGACCTCACATTACATAGGTACCGAGTTTCCTCCGTGCGTGTCTCGGAAAGCACGTTAAGCTATTGGTCCCGGATATCCTTTAAGATCTTCAAAGGTCGTTACAGGTAGTCAGTGGCCCGAAGGTGCGATAACCAGTCTTGCCAGTTAGTATTGGGTATGGTATTACCCAATACTAACTGGGTTGTGGAGGGCAGATAGACAGTCGCTTTATATAAATTACTAGCTGTCCCGCGCAACTTCGTCTGCGTCACATTTTCCCCGTTTTCGCAACATGTTTCATTGCTGCTCCGCTCCTATTGGTTGTAGCGTGATGATATATAACCTATAGCCTTCTTCGATAAATGGGCTATCTAAAACTGAAATATTTTTTTAAATCGGGCCAGTAGTTCCTGAGATTAGCGCATTCAAGCAAACAAACTCTTTAGCTTTATTATTGGTATATTAGATTATTACTGGTATTCAGCTGCATCCGAATAGACTGGAAGCCGACCCCAAAATAGTTGGAAAAAGGCAGATGATAATTTCACTAAGTAAAGGCAAATTTTGAGGAAAACTTCAAAATTCCCATGATTTCGGTTAGAGAGCCTCTTTCTCCGAAAATTCTACCTGTTTAGGGGGAGTGTATTTTCATAAATCCTTTCTTATTGCTAGACAATTGCTATATAATAAACTATAATATGCTACATTGCAAGCTTCCAGCTATTTAGGCAGTGCGTTGCCTATTAGTATTTTTTTTTCACTAAGAAGATTAACTCTTCGGCGACACTATTTATAATAATAAAGTAACTATTCGATATGTAGGTTAACGCTTATAAAGTAATAGGACATCCACATAAAAACGAAAATGACAGTTTTTAAACCTCGTTTTGTCGACGCGATCAAATCGATTAAGAGCGTCGGATTCATTGGAATCCGATAGGTCCCATTTCTCCTAATCGATTCGATTCGATTTCGTGGTTGGTAAAAACATTCTGAATTTCTGATGTCATCCATCACAAACAGATAACAAATTACTCGTTATTTTTTTTTGCATGTTTTGTCAACCCTACCGTGTTGTCCCTTTCATTCCAATGGTTTATTTCTAAAACTCTACATAATCTTTCTGAAAATGCCGGTTTCTAATGGAAGTAGGCAATAGGCATAACTGAAGTTAAGAACGAAAATAATACGATTTTTGAATTTCGAATGCTACATTTCCTTGAAGGTATCACCTAAAAAGAATTTCACTAGATCAATATTCAAATCAATTCAAATACTCAAATCAGAAACTATCACTAGACAAGAATGAGGATGGCCTAGGTAAAAATATAATAAATCAACATAAAGTCACGTAATTGGTCCTTGATGAATCATATTATATTAATAGTATGAATATTTAACATTTTCTTATTAATTGTGAATAAGTAAGGTCCTATACCCCACTGCGTATATTCGCATATCATAAGCAATCTATCCAGTCTACCATAAAAAAACGAAGGCTCTTAGGTAACTAACCGCTTAACAATCTTAGACCAGAGACCAATAACCGATCGCTAGTTCCAGCCGATTAACAGTGATCCCTATCAGCGGTTTACGACGTAAAATTTGAGGGTCGAAGTAATTTGGGGGTGGTGCTAGTGCGTGACTACATCCCTCACGCGACTAGCTGGTGTGAACCCAACTCTTGGGCTACTAAAATACAAAACGGGTCGAGCTTCATCGCATTCAGCCAGAGACGTCCGACGCGAGCGAACGACCGTGTCGCTATTTAAAAAAAAGTTGAATTACAAATTGGAACTCCCGCGCTTTTGTCTGTCATTCGTTGGAAATTCGAATTGTAGATTCTGATTTATTTGTGGTTTTCGGTGTTTATTTTTTGATTAAATCGATTCAAAATGGAGGGATGCGGGATGAGCTGTATAAAATATCTTCTGGTTGTCTTCAATGGAATATTTCTGGTGAGTTAAGTTTTTTTTACTCTCATTATTCCAGACGTGAGTGGAAATCAAGTTTGTTTCCAAACGGGTTCGACAATCAGTTTTTGCGAGCACAAAACAGATGTTTCTCACTTCTATTTCAATGAACGTTTATTTTTGTCACCGGTCGCTAGTATTTTTCGCGTCGCTGCACCTATAGACAACTTAAACGAAAGAAAAATATCGGATGCAAACTTTATCTGACCGAACCAATGATTTACCAACACATTGAAGTATATGTAAACAGCCATTTTATTACAAAATTGATCATCGTGTGTGATTCGAATCTCGGTCACGTTATTTTTAAACGTCAACAAACGATATTTTCGTCTGTAAAATGAAAAGCGGCTAGCTTCAAGGAAATTATTCTGAAAGCACACGTATCGTTGAAAACGTCAACTATGTGAATTAGAATTAACATTATTTTAGTGGTTATTAAATATTGTGGCGGCAAATCTAAGGCAATTAGCATAATATTTTAGGTTAAATACTCTGAAATAGTTAGATTTTTCAAGGTTTAGAGAATTGCTGAGGCATTAGTAATGTAAATTACTAGCGGATTTTGCGTAGTTTCATATTTTACTTCATATTTTAACCTATATTTTTATAAAGGCTGGTTAACAATACAACTAAAAAGGTTCTAATGAATTCCAAGCTTTTATGTTTAAAATGTTGAGGTATCACTTGTATGAGATTTTTAACAACAAGGCAGAAAATTTAATAAACTTTGCAAAATAATACAGTAAATATCATTCGTTACATTTCTATAAACTACTCCTTCATCATCTGCCTAGCCTTTTCCCAAACTATCTTGGGGTCGGCTTCCAGCCTAACTGGATGCAGCTGAGTACCAGTATTTTACATGAAGCGACTGCTTATCTGACCTCCACAACCCAGTAGCTGGGTAATACGATACCCCTTGGTAAGACTGGATGTCAGACTTTTGGCTTCTGACTACTCGTAACGACTGCCAAAGATCTACAAATGACAGCCGGGACCAACGGCTTAACGTGCTTTCCGAGGCACGGAGGAAACTCGGTATGTATTTATGGTCACCCATCTACGGACCAACCTCGGCAAGCACGGCTTAACCTTAAAGATCGACCTGTGCGGCTGTTATTATTTAGCCACGAGCTGCTCCTATAAACTACTCCTTCATTAACATTATATCTGGGTAATAAAAACGTTCTTACATAAAGAGACAGTGCAGATACGATCTGTTAAGGCCAATCAAGGCCCACATAACCACATATATGGCCAAGTTATACCAAACAAGGACTGTCAGAGGTCTGTAGGTCATTAGGATAATGATGACTTAAAAGTATTATTAAGAATATTGTGGGTAGGTGTAATTTAGAATGACACTTAACGCTTGGTCTAGTTTTTTCTTGACAAGATTTATTGAAGACTTAATTTAAGTGAATGTTCTTAAAGCCAGATTTAGACAATGCAAGAACTTGCATGCAAGTTTCACTACATTGCTGTTTTTGTTTGATTACTTAACTGAATTCATTGCCCGTCAATAGTCTGCAATGTAATGAAACTCGCAAGCAAGTTCTCACATCGTGTAAATGAGGCTTAATGGAAGAAAAATACTACAAATATACTTACTTAAACATAACTGACGAAATGTGGGTGTTCTATAAGGTACACCTCTGCCAACCCCTTCAGGGAAAACAGGCGTCGTGTTACAATTTTATGAGAAAAAAAAATGATTACTCTAGTTTTTTCCTACCCCCAATGGGAGATGGCGTGAATTTATTTGTACGTAGAGAGAGATACTTTTAGTATGATTGTTTCATTTAAATCATCATCATCAGCCTATAATGTTCCCACTGCTGGGACATAGGCCTCCTTTAGAAGTGAGGGAGTGGGCAGTAATCCACCACGCGGGCCCAGTGCGGGTTGGTAGATGTCACATGCCTTCGAATTTTTAGTTCTAGGACATGCCGGTTTCCTCACGATGTTTTCCTTCACCGTTTTTGAGGGCAGCGTTTTTGGGTGTTGAAATAGATTACACAAAGTAATGCACCTGCCTGGGTTCGAACCCACGTCTTACTGCTCTTGAGTCGGGGCTGCCACCACTAGGCCACCGCTGCTCTCGTTTTTCATTTAAATGATTTGGTCAAAAGTCGTCATCAAGAATTTTAAAAGAGGCGCCTCGGCATCCCGACCAATCATAATATCTATTAAAACTGTAATACCATCTCAATTAAAGCTCACACTTAACTAGTTTCTTAATTAATTTAACATCCGAGAATTTGACAACACTAATTTATTAAATTGACCATACAATATTCAAGAGTGCTTACCCATTTCATAAAATTGATTCACTATTATTGATAAATTTCAACCACTCAACAAGTTACTATTAAAAGTTTTTTTAAAAACACATACACAGATTTTAAACATTTTAATCTTTTTAAGAAACGGTTTTGTATTTGTGTTTTTGGTTTGATATGAGATCCTAAGTTTTTCAAAGCACTATATTCCTCAGGTATAGTTTACTTACTTACTGAGCCATTTACCAAAATGACAAGTATATAGTTTACTTCCCTTTTGGTCACGGGAAATTGATGGCAATGAAGGTTTTTTCCGTGGCTGTTTATTAACGAATTACTTATTATTACTTACGTATCTGGTGGTTTTGGGTTTACCGGTCGAAACGTCCTGACTGCTGTGCTGACGTTTAGGACATAGTACGTTACAAAGTGTAAAAAGAAAATGTGTATTATTTCAGGCAAGATACCCTTAATGATTCAACAATGAAAATCAAGTGAAAACAGTTAAGAAATAATTTTAAAAATCATATAAAAATCAAATTTTGACGGCACGGTTGGCCCAGTGGTTGAGCGATCGACTGCTGCGCTACGTGTCGCGGGTTCGATCCCCGCACGGAACAAATATTTGTATGGCCTACAGATAGTTTTTCCGGGTCTGGTTGTTTGCGTATGTGAGCTTAAATGTTTGTAAACGCACCCACGATACAGGAGAAATACCTAGTGTGGGGCAACGTTTTAAAAAAAAAATACGATAACCACTTGGCTTAGGCCCGTGTTATCAGCATTTCCCGGCTAGCCGGAGGAACAAAACAGTCAAATCAAAAATAATAATCATAAAGGGTGTAAAACACCTCTTAACGAAGCCGAAAGGCACTGGTTCTCCCTGTCATTGCGATCATTTTTTTGTTCTACACCATACCTGGGAACCTTCTAGTTACGGAGATATTAGGGGTCAAAGTTCCAACTTTTTGACAAGTATTTTTTAAATACAAGTTTTTGATGTAAGATTTTTACTTTAAACACCTCCTTGACCCCCGTACTATTCAATCCGTCCATCAGCACAATGTTTTGAGTGCGTTATATTGAGTTCTACCACAAAACATGATTTTACACCCCCCAAAAAAAAGGCCTTTCCCAGCAATAATTTTTGCGTAAAGTTACTTAGTTTCATGTACAGAATGCTTGGTTGACGGCTTCGTGATGAGGTGATTTACACGGTGTATAAAAATAAAATAAAATCATATAAAAAACATATTAAAATCATATAAAAATCAAATAATAATCCATACTAATATTATAAATGCGAAAGTCACTCTGTTTGTTTGTTTGTTACCTTTTCACGACTAAACGGTTGATCGGTTCTTAATGAAATTTAGCAAGAAGATAGATTTCAACCTGGGGAAGGACATAGGCTATATATCATCACGTTGCGACCAATAGGAGCGGAGCAGCAATGAAAAATGTTGCGGGGAATATGAGACGCAGACGAAGTTGCGCGGGACAGCTAGTAATCATATAAAAATCAACCATTAAAATCATCCAAATCATTAAAACTATAAAAATCATTAAAAAGAAGGATAGTACAAAGCTATCCCTGATTGTTCACTTCTTGTTACATAGCGTCACGCCTGTAATTCCCGAAGGGTTAGGCAGAGGAGTAACTAATAGTACACCCACATTTTGCAAGATAAGTTGAAGTCTATGTAACAGCGGGCGAGCCTATTGCCATAAATCGGGAACAAATCCAGACTCCGTGGCTACTACGGAAAAAATCATGAAGTAAAAATAATATAACCAATATCCATATTCATTTTTATTTATTAGATGGTTCATTGTTATACAAAAGAGCGCCTATCGCCATCAAACGTAAAAGTTTGGCGAGTTTAGTCTTAAGTAACACCTCTTTAATGTAATTCTTTAAATAAATAATAATAAAAAAAACAGCAGCACCTGGGAATCGAACCCTGTACCACATGCTTAGCAGTCGCGACTATTAAAACCAACGAGGCAGTCATAAGTCAAGTCAATGAAAACAGGATTTTACTCTTCCGAGTCTAAATTGAGCAGGATGGACCCTATGTGGTAGGTATAAGGCTGGGTTTCAACTGCTACTTCCTAATACCATCAACGTTAATAGTAAATACAATACTAGTTTATAAAACAATTGTACCTAAGTTTAGTATTAGTCAACCTATCATTAGTTCTTGAAGGTAAATGATCATCATTCTGACTCATGAATTCGTCACCTGTGACTACCATAAAACAACATTTTTCTTTTATAATTGACGGCTTCCTGTACATCATAAAATAACCTTTGTCACCTTCATAATTACATCATAACATCACCACGGCTCCAATCCCCGAAGGGTCAGGCAGAGGCGTATTTATTTATTTAACACTTCAAGTACAATGTACAGAGGCGGACTTAATGCCATAGGCATTTTCTACCAGTCAACCTTTGGGTGATGCAGAGACAAACAGTGATAGGTGCCTAACTGTAAAAAAAAATAAAAAAAATAAGACGTACTAAAAAGATATTAAAATACTAAAAATATATATAAAATACTATAAATTTAAACAAAATACTATAACTAAATATGAATATATAAATTATAAAATAAAAGGACAAACAATGAGGAAAATATCAACGTTGTGACGATACTGCTAGCTTCTTCCAATCCTTCTTGTATTTCAGTAGCTACATCCACATTTTGACAGTTATGTTTCAGCTGGGTACCCTGGCTACTCTGAATTTTCTGGCTGAAAAGCCCAATAAGACTTTGCCCAACCCGGGAATCGAATCCTGGACCTCATACAAAGCAGTAATGCTTCCGACCACTAGACTATAGACCAATAACGCAAACTGGGTCACTTTGTAACCTTCCTGTATTATAATAGCTATGCTTGACTATTTTTTATGTAAATTAGTAGGAATTTAAAGAATCTTAATGCTTTTACGGTGTATCCTGTAACAAAATAGACAGTCTTAGCTCCTATGTTCTTATACCAACGGCTTTGCATGCATTTAATTCGGCAATTGACCCACGAGATCGTAACACTGGAATAAAAAGTAACCTACGTGCTATTTCAGACTATTATATATCTCCGCACCAAATTTCATCCAGACCCATTCAGTAGTTTTGGCGTGAAAGAGTAACAATCATCCATACATGCTCACAAACTTTCGCATTTATAATAATTACTAGCGACTAGTTTCACCCACGCAGACCGGGATAAAAAGTAGCCTATGTATGAATCCAGGGTATAAGCAATCTACATATCAAATTTCATCCAAATCCGTTCAGCCATTGAGGAGTGATAGAGTAACAAACATACATTCTTACAAACTTTCGCGTTTATAATATTAATAGGAAGTAAGGATATTAGTAGAATAGAATAGTGTAAAATATTGTTCAAATTCTAGTCTCAACCTTAAGCAAACCTCGCGCCGGATGTGGGACGAAATTCTCTCGTACTGATTGTGTCAACACTGTCAACTAACTTGAATGGAGGTGTCCGAACTGGCGACACTATTGTCGCCATTCATGCCGCAAGTGATTTTTGCGATGGTGTGACCCTGAACCCTTACTTTTTTATCGCTTACTAGCTGAAATAATTAAAAAAAATATTACTACCCTATTTAAATTGGATTCTGTAATTTATTTTGAGGATTTTAATTTTTTGCATAGATCCTTAATTATTTTTCGACTACAAAAGTAGTGTAATTTACTCCTTATAATATCAGCTATCTGCCAGTACCAATCCATCAATCCGATTCGGAGCTTCGCCGGAACAAACAGGAAGACACAATTAAATAAAAAATATTTCTTTGTTATAAATACCGTATATTGTATACCATCATAAGCATTCAGTAAAAAGCTGTTATTTTAAAATCATAAACAGACACTTCAATTTTATTTAATTGTTAAGAAGAAAAATTGTTTTGCAATAATATTCTTTGTTCTAGTTAACTTCAGTGTAATTACGCGATGACATTGGTATAATTCTGCTTCGAAATTATATTTTGGAAGCTACACAAAAAAAAATGGGTATTCGAGACGTTTACACGTCGAAATCACTCGACCGTGCAGACATTTGAATCAGTCATGCATTCACAAGCCGCTCAAGTTACCCAAAGGATATCATAAATTACCTTTACACTATCTGCTAACCGAAAGTTATACAAAAGCTTTTTGGGTAGCCTTTGCCGGAAAGATAAAAGGTAACTTTGAGACGTAGAAGGGTACTACAATCATTTGAATAAAATATCTAGCTTCATCTTACCTTAACTTTATTGGGGTCGGCTTCCAGTCTAACCTGATGCAGCCGAGTACCAGTATTTTACATGAAGCGACTGCCTATCTGACCTCCACAACCCGGTAACTGGGTAATACGATACCCCTTGGTGAGACTGGGTGTCAGATCCGGGCTACTGACTACCAGTAACGACTGTCAAAGATCTACAAATGACAGCCACGTCCATTTATCATGCCACGTCCCGACGTTCGCGGCATCCCGCGGCGTAATTATTTTATTCCATATATTTTGTCGCGAAACGCATAGTCATTGTCGCCGCGCGATTTTCCGCTTCATCTTTCCCGTGGCCAGGCTATTAGAAACAATTCAAACTACAGCGTCCTTCAACAGCTTTCATCGCTTCAGCTTAATAAGCGAGTGCCTATATTGGCACCAAGCTACTGATATACGTATAAAATAAGTCAAAAATGAATCCTTTATTGTTCTTCAAAGCAAATTTTTCTATTAAGAAAATATGACAAGGCCGGAAAGGTAAATTGGGATGATATTCGTTTGGGAGGCGTTGAAATATATGAAGAAGAACAATAAGATAAGAAAAGGGCAAACGATGACAAGAATGATGATCAATGCAACATAGGAGATAGGACACTTAATGTGATAATAACCAGTAGTTAATGATAAAATCGATGTTATAAGTAAATGCAATGTGTTAAGTCACGCGAGGACTTAATTATCGATGGTTTTTAATTTTTGACAGACCATGTTCTATGTTAGTATAGGTTTTCGTAAGACTGGTAGTCAGACTTTCGGGCCACTGACTACCTGTAACGACCGTCAAAGATCTACAAATGACAGCCGGGACCATAGGCTTAACGTGCTTTCCGAGTGAGTGATTTCGATTTCCCATCGTACTGGTTCTATTTCCACCTATTTATGATTCGCGCTTGTTTTTTCCGAAGTCCAAAGTCTTCTACTGACGAATTAGGGAAATCGGTCTTGATCCGAAACGACCTATACCGCAAATGACAGCGGCAAAAACAGATGGCTAAAATCTATGGCACGCTAGGGTTGGCCCTATTTAATAACTTTAATTAATTAATTATTATTTTATTGAATGACAATCTATAATCAGAACACACTCAATAATCATCAGCCTTTTCCAGACTTTTATCTGGGTTGGCTTCCAGTCTTACCGGATGCAGCTGAATACCAGTATTTTACATGAAGCGACTGGCTATCTGACACAGCCCAGTAACTGGGTAATACGATACCCCTTGGTAAGACTGGATGTCAGACTTTTGGCTTCTGACTACTCGTAACGATTGTCAGAGATCTAAAAATGACAGCCGGGACCAACGGCTTAACTGTAATTATGGTCATCCATCCACGGACTAACCTCGGAAAGCATGGCTTAGCCTTAAAGATCGACCCGTGCGGCTGTTATTATTTAGCCACGAGCTCCACACCATTGTTTATAAACATGACAACATAAATGTATGTAGTTCGAATCCAGTCTAAAATCATTGCGTGAAGGACGAGCGCGTTTTTGTTATACAACAGATGGCTAAAATCTATGGCACGCTAGGGTTGGCCCTATTTAATAACTTTAATTAATTAATTATTATTTTATTGAATGACAATCTATAATCAGAACACACTCAATAATCATCAGCCTTTTCCCGACTTTTATCTGGGTTGGCTTCCAGTCTTACCGGATGCAGCTGAATACCAGTATTTTACATGAAGGGACTCCTGTGTTACCTCCACAACCCAGTAAGTACTGGGTAATACGATACCCCTTGGTAAGACTGGTTGTCAGACTTCTGGGCTACTGACTACCAGTAATGGCTGTCAAAGATCTACAAATGACAGCCGGGATCAACGGCTTAACGTGCTCATTAATATCGACTCTAATACCTATTATAAACATAAAACACAGTAGCTTTTTCCCATCATTATTGGTAAATCAAATAAGGCTTATATATTGCTAGTTAACCCACGTAAGTCTGGAAAAGGTTCGGGACTGCTTTTGTAGAAACTTTCTATTGATTCAGAGAGCTTTGTACAATACTTATTAGGACAGAGTAAGTTTTCTTATGGAAGTTGGCCGTATGTTTATTATCTACTAGCTGTCCCGCGCAACTTCGTTTGCGTCACATTTTCCCCGTTTTCGCAACATTTTTCATTGCTGCTTCGCTCCTATTGGTCGTAGCGTGATGATATATCCTATAGCCTTCCTTGATAAATGGGCTATCTAACACTGAAAGAATTTTGCAAATCTGAACCGCAGTTTCTGAGATAAGCGCGTTCAAAAAAACAAACAAACTCTTCTGCTTTATAATATTATAGTATAGATTCTAATATGCTTTTATAAATGCGGAAGTTTTTGATGGTAAGATGAGGGTGTTTGAATCTCCATCATGCCAGAACGTCCGAACGGATATGGATGAAATTTTGCACAGAGATAGATACAGTCTTGAATAGCACATTTTTTCTCACACTTACCCATTGAAATTTTCACACAACGGCAACGGTAAGTTAAATAACAAATAAGTATTAAGGGAGGATGCGATATAAGTAGGTATGGCGAATATCAGAAATATTTATAGTAACCTACCGATTGACAATGGGATCAACAAAACTAAGTATATCTATTAAAAGTATTAGTTAAAGCGAAGAGCTTTGACCTATCACCAATTAAGCAGCTATTTTAATTTATCTTTAAGGTACGATGGCACCATAAATATTTCCAATACACAAACTAAATATGAATTATCATAAAAGCCCATAACTATGGCGCCACATTTCAAAGTTCGGAAGTAATTGAAATTGATTTATACGAACTCGTGCGTGTAGGTACAACTTTCGTATTTCGAACTTCAATTTTACTAATTGTTAGAACATTTTAATTAATTATAACTTGTATAATTATTTTTCCTCGATTCGCCACAAATATTTTTTGTATTAGTTCATCAATTTAGATATATACGTATTATTTTCATGACTTTCTCAGACGGGTGAAAAACAATCGCTTTCAAACCATTTCAATAATCCAAATCATTTGTTTGCGTAAAATTCGCATTTCTACTAAGATTTTCAATAGGATCGACATACGCTTTTTGCTAGCCTAAACAATTTAATGCATTCATGACGTATCCAACGTTATTATTACTGAAATAATGTCAGTTTGTTTTGACACGCTGCACTACAATAAAAAAAAAACTTCGTGAATTAAAATAAAACAAAATGGCGACGTAAATTGAAAGTTTAGTGATGTGTCGTTTTTACCTTGACTTACGTACCAAGTTACCATTAACTACAAGAAATAAGAACTATTCTTAGTCTATTATATAGGTAATATAAGTTGTCTGTAAGTAAATGTTGCCTTCGTGACCCAAACGATGCATCTCCTGACATGGCATAAACACTGCAATTACAAAACGTGACGAGTCTATGTTCTCATCTCATGTACTTACGAGAAAAACAATGGTATGTTTTATCTTAATATTCGTGTTTTGTTAAGTGATTATTGATTAGACTGCGAGATAAAGGGATAGGTATACAGATTGATGTTTTTTTTAAGTAAGTGTCAACTCACACCGAGACGCGACGCGACGCGACGCTGCGCGCACACTTTTAACGAGCGCATATTAGCGCAACGTATTCTGAATTCTCAGAACGAAATGTGTATCTTTTCGTGTAGAAAATAAAGTTATATTTTGAATAGCTCTTTAAAAGTGTGCGCGCAGCGTCGCGTCGCGTCGCGTCTCGGTGTGAGCTGACCCTAATAGCGAAAAATAATCAGAGGAGTTTTGAGCCCGATTTGAATGAAAACTAAATTCGCAGTACTTAAAGACACTACATTCTGTACGATTATAATTATTTTTATTGCCACAGTAAAAGAAAATAGATCTGAATAATGAATGGGCGCCAATAGTGATTTTGTTCGACGTTTTGTTGAATACTACTAACTGTTTAGATCATGTTAAATGTATTTTATCAAAAATTAACACTTTTCCTTTAGTTTGCCGTATGTCATTACTTCCGAGAATTTGATCCTTATTAGCGTCACTATTAAATTGTGTAATAATACCTACACTGTGTTTTTTTTTTTAAATAAATTGTTTCCTACCTAGAAATATTGATTTTTCAATACCTAATCAAATAATACAGTTTTAGTTTTCATCAAAATCGAGGTCGAGACTCCTTAGAGTATTTTTGGCTATTCCTCGTACTTTTGGATTCGGCCTTTGGCCTGCAAGATAGAGGAATGCGGAACAAGGTGGAAACAGGAAAATGCAGGATCCTCGAGACGGGTCGCGTATCAGGTGGCCTACTAGCCTACTACCTGACGGTTGTTGTCCTGTTTCTGTATACATTATAAATAATCTACTAAATGGTTAGCAACAAGTACAGTGCCATTTTAAGAACAGCTTAAAAAAAACTTAACAATGTCGTCATAAATGTCAAAAGAGTTCCTCTCAAACCTTATCATAACAATCATAACCAAGGTACCCTTGAACCGAAATCAAAACACTTGTATAAAATTATGAAAATTATAAAGATATAGTGTCAGCCCTGACCTCTTAGATCACTATTACGTAGTCTAAAAGTAGTGTCATAATGACTTATTTATTCATCCGCTTACTAGAAGCGCCTCCACGCATTCATATGACTCATGAATGCGTAGAGTACGTGAGAATGGTAAGAGTACGCTTGGCGACAAACGCTATTCATTTCCAGTATAGCCGACTTCTTATTGTATTTGTGAGGTATTGTGGATCTCTCATTGTGTTGAAAATCTATAGAAAGCGAGGTCTGGTTACACTGGATATTTACAGCTTGATGTGTCTCCGTGTGCACGAAAAGCCCCTAAAAGATAAAAGTGCCTCAGAAAGCACGTTAGCCGTTGGTCCCGGTTGTCATTTTTAGATCTTTGACAGTCGTAACAGGTAGTCAGTGGCCCGAAAGTCTGACTGCCAGTCTTACCAAAGGGTATTACCCAGTACTAACTGGTTCGTAGAGGTCTAATAGGCAGTCGCTCCATGCAAAATACTGGTATTCAACTACCGGTTAGACCGAATCTGACCCCAACATATTTCGGGAAAGGCTAGGCAGATGATGATGGGCAGCTTGGTAAATGTAGTCGTGTGTACAACACTCTTAAAACAAGATGGACTGTATGCGTCCATTTGATTGAAATATAAACAAAACTTTTTGAGTCTGGCTACCCTACCAACCAAATTGACGATGGCGACGAGTTTTTTTTATTGCTTACAGTTTTGGCCATGTCTTGTTTGATATTGGTACAATAAAACCGTCATGTAGAAGGCCTGTCTGCGCACATGGATAGTCCGGAACAGATTTCAGAATCATGATTTGATTTTATTCTTATTCTTTGTTGTAACTAGCAATGTGGATGGATGATATTAGCTACACCACTGCCTGAGCCTTTGAAGATTACAAGCATGATTGTATTTCTATATTTTAAACATAATCAATACAAAGATATTGTAACAAAAACGTAGCTAAGAATGGGGTATTCAAACAAGAAACCATAGCGACTTTTTTAATTTTTTATTAATTCCTTAGTCACATTTGTCGGTGCAACCTTTGAGATACACTACAAACAAAACAATGAATTAAATACAGTTCTTTCACAGTTTTTTTACCGCAGACACAGCCTTTATGATAACAAAAATAAAGGTCACTGTACCGCAAAAGCAAAAGTAAAATTACTATGAAAGGACAGTAACCCATCGGCATTAGGAACAAGGTCAGGAACAAAGTGGTCAGGGCTCCAGAGAGAGGAAATTTCTCATGCTTACCGTGTCCAGGAGTACTGCAATCAGAATCAGAGCTATGAGAGCCTTCTAAGGTGATGGCCCAGGGTCTTTGCTCCATTAGTCCATTAATCGTAACTAGCCATATTTCGACTACCTCGTGCATGTGCTTGTAAAACTAATTGTAGAATCTCCCACACTGTTCACTTCCTAAATTAGCCAAAGAACAGAAGCACATTGTTTTATAATAAGGAACATAACAATTTGCTCATGAATTAAACGACCACAGCAAAGAATTTGGTAGTCATATCAAAACATAGATAACAACGTGATTTGTAGCTGTTTACACAGTTCAATCCACACACATACGGGATTTTGGTCATGTTAGCTAACAGGGGGGGCATTGTTTAGAATATTAATGTGCCTACCACGTGGTTAAACAGTAGTTAGCTATGGCCATGAATGAATACGACATGTAACTTGAGCAAAGGGACGAATCAAAACGAGCAATAAGTATGATTTTCTTAATTAAAGCGACAAAAGAAGCTATTATCCAATAAAGAACTTTCTCCACTTACTTCACGGTGATGATTCTGAAATCATCATGTCTTTTTCTTCCAGAAAACTGCCTATCATCTGTAACTCCAGTAGTCTTCTTCTTTGTAACTCCCGTATCCATAGTGACTTTTGTTTGTCACTATAGGTAAAGCCATTCAAATTCATGCTCAAAAGTTTTCTCAGGACATTTTCCTCATTCTTCCTCTAAATCAAATACCTGCATTAATAACCGAACTGCCCACACCTACGCAATCTCATATAATAAAATGTGTTTATGTGCCTTACCTAACTTAACCTATACTATTACCTATATCAATACACATATAACTAAATATAAATACATAATGATAAGAAATATAACAACTAAAAATACATATATAAATCAGAATTGAGAGGAAAGGTAATGCTCTTTCACTCGGCTTTGCTTTTTTATTCCCAGCTTTTATTTAAAAAATAATGTTAAAAGATTTTACAGACGATTGTTTAATTTCTTTTGACTACAAATATTTTTTCATTTTGAAATACCAACTTTAAATCGTTATAAATCCCAATGGGCTTTCGAAATGAAAAGTGCTAATAAGAGACCTGAATATGATTTATACCTAATCAATACCCCACATAAAATCATTCGTCGGTTTTATTTTTTACATTTTTCGCAATAAGTATGGCGTCACGTTCACTCACTTCACTCACTTCGTTCACTTTGAATTTTGAAGACTGGAAGCCTTTAGTGACAATTGCAAGATTAAGACAAATCTATTGACGTTAGAATCATCAAAATCGGCCCATGCATTTGGTGTCTAGGCCACCACAATGGCATTTAAACATACATGTACTGCATATAGGTTGATGAACACATTATCCTCCGCAGTCGGGTAGAAACGTGTAATTACACTTATTTCTATCAATCACACAAAAAGTTTCTAGAAACCACCAGGTTTCAGTCGGAAAATTCCCTCACGACGGAAAATTTTCAATGATTCACCTGAATATATAATTTGATGTCCATACAAATGTCATTATAATTATTTCCGTGACCGGGTCATTGGATTCCTACCGTTAGAATTGTATAGCAGGTATATATTTATAGCCCAGGGTAGTTTTGAACTGTGTGTCCATTAATTATGTAGGCGCCGCGCCGTCAATCATTATTGGTTAATGCATTTCTACTTAACTGATTGATAACTCTGATGAGGAGCTCGTGGCTAAATAACAGCTCGGGTCAATCGGCCTAGGTTGGTCCGTGGTTGGGTGACCAAGAAAATTTGACAATCAGTCTTACCAAGGGTCGTATTAGTATCGTATTAAATTAGCCAGTACTAACTGGGTTGTGGATGTCAGATATGCAGTAGATCCATGAAAAATACTGGTATTCAGCTGCATCCTGTTAGACTGGAAGCGGATTCCAACATCATCATCTGCTTAGCCTTTTCCCAAACTATCTTGGGGTCGGCTTCCAGTCCAACCGGATGCAGCTGAGTACCAGTATTTTACATGAAGCGACTGCCTATCTGACCTCCACAACCCAGTAACTGGGTGACAGTCGGGACCAATTAAAACTCGGTATGTAATTGTGGTCACCCATCCACGGACCAACCTCGGCAAGCACGGCTTAACCTTAAAGATCGACCCGGGCGGCTGTTATTATTTAGCCACGAGCTAGGCAGATAAGGAAGTTCGTAAATGACAATCACATGCTCAGTCTTTTCTGAACTATATTGTGGTCCTCCTGTCTAACCGGATGCAGCTGAATACCAATATTTGACATGTAGCGACTGGTAAGCGGCTGGTTGTCAGAATTTCTGGCCACTGACCTACCTGTGTAAGTTAACGACTGTCAAAGATCTATAAATGACAGCCGTGTCAAGGGCTTAACGTGCTTTCAGAGGCACGGATGAAATTCAGTATGTAATGGGCGGCCACGGATCCACGGACCAACCGGAAGATAGACGCGAGAGGCTTTTATTATTTAGCCACTAGCTCCTCTGTGATTTACGAACTTACCACTGAAATATTTAACATACTTAAAATTCCCATTAATAATATGAATGTAAGCCACACGGAAACATGAATGCGGCTGCTGTTAAGCTAGGTGTATTTTTAAATCGACATCACAACCAGGTCGAGGAACTGGGTCGCGCCCGAGAAGTATGACATAGGTCGATATCATTTTACCACACTATTCCGTATACAAAATACATGCTTTGGACTTAGAGTAGCCGACAGGGAGCTGATGGTGAAGTCAAACCTAAAATCAGCTGATGATAATAGATCATATACCATAGACCATATTATGATTTTTGACAAGTCAACTGACCACGGTTTGCAATACTCTGATTCTTGTTTTAATTGCGGGTTAGAGATGAGTCTGATTTACCAAAATATATTGTATCTCTATGAGTTCGTTAAATAAAATAGTCGCCATTTACTAATCGATGATGAGTAACTCGATGTTTGTACATAATAGATTACTTTCTTACAATTTCATTTGATTGAAAGCTGCGATATAGATGTACCCGATATAATAAATACTTATCATAATGAGGATGTTTCTAATCTGCTCACTGTCATTGGACGTCAGTGTCATTCTTGTGAATTTGTCATGTTTTTGTAAACATGAAATAAATGAGTAAGTACATACATGAATAACTAAACTTGGGCGACACGGTTGGCGCAGTGGTTGAGCGATCGACTGCTGCGCTGCGTGTCGCGGGTTCGATCCCCGCACGGAACAAATATTTGTAAGGCCTACAGATAGTTGTTCCGGGTCTGGCTGTCTGTGTATGTGAGTTTAAATGTTTGTAAAACGCACCCACGATCCAGGAGAATTTCCTAGTGTGGGGCAACGTTTTTAAAAAGGCCTTTTTGATGGGAGAAGCCCGCCACAGTATTCTCAGACCACTGCAACTCTTGTAAGCTAGAATCAACAGTGGCGACCACCAGAAAAGCGCCGAGACAATCAATGAAGCTCAACGTAGTCCCAGAAAAACAAATAACAGTGCAGTACGTTACTTAGATCCCACAACGAAATTAATCTGAAAAAAATAGCGGAGTAGTAGGAAAAACATAATTTTCCCTTCCCTCCATATCAGCAGATCCCAAAACTCAAACAGGCTCTTCTTTATGTAGGGTACTTATTTCAATATCACTACTAAAATTGTAAAGGCATGTCCTAAAACGAAACATTCGCACACTAGGTCCGCATCCAAAAATCTTCCCGCATTCACACTTGGATTGAATTCAAATTTTGCAGTGAAACTGTGGAATAATACTTAGTTTTGCGAACTAGTTCACAAAGTGGACATCAAAATAGAATAATGATTCTGATGTCATGCGATGCTATCACGCTCGGCTGCAACAATTAGACCAATTTGGAGCAGATGTACAACAGATTTTCAAGAGCTCTTTTAATTTCAAGGTTCATTGAATTGAAGTAAAGGGAACACAATCATGATTCTATTTGTTTAGAGTTCAAAATTGGAGTACCTACATCTGGAAAATGATGCCTGTTGTTTTTAAATAATAAAATAATCGAGTCGTGGTCTATCTTGTATGTTTTTGACCAACTCAAACGATATGTGATTTTGTTTTTTTTTCTTGATTTTATTTTAGGAATTGAACAAGAAATGATATTCGTTGTTTTTTTATGGTTTTGTGGTTACTTGACTTTTTATTCTTTCGGTGTCACAATTTATTGTAATCCTGTTGTTATATCATCAAGATCTTAACAACACAAATTATTATTGGCAATTGTTTTACGCTAACTATTAAATATTTATTAACTTTCCCCTCCTTATTTATTACCACGTTGTCAATCAAGATTCATGTTTTTGGCGTGTTCTCATTACCATTGTATGTATGAACGAAGATTTGCAACATGTCTGGTCTGTCTGGCTTCGATTGACAACAAGTCTGTTTTTATAAAGATTTCTCTGTCTCATTTGCCTTGTCCCACTGTATTTATTATTAAGCTAGATTTCGTCCGTCGCATTTTGGTCGTTTGTTACCATGGTAACGTTCAAAACATAGCCTATGACGGTCGGTGCTAATTTAGTTACCCTATTAGTGAAAGCATTTTCGGAATCGGATCAGTTGTTTCGTAGATTATTCCCTACATACAAACTTACGTCTAGTAGCATACTGACTTTTAGCTTTTTTTATAATATTAGTCTAGATTATTCGTCAATATAGATTTAATAGCATTGAAATCGAGTTGAGAGCTTTATCTGTTGTGTCTGAAAGCTGATCTTGAAATCCAAGGACTTCTGATGATGCACTCTGTTGAAATAGGCTCCTAGTGTAGCAATAAATTATAAATATACTGCAGCATGTTGTACAATTATAAAAACATAACACACAAAAAAGTCGAGATACTCTTCAAATCACCATTTGGCAAAATGATGTAACAGCTACATACGAGCGTAGATATTACGGCATTGATGACGACATCCCAAGGAAGCCAGTTTTAGCAGCTCTGTCATAAAGATATAAAGACGGCCGTAAAAGAAGCCGTCATGTCACTGATGTGTCGGTTAGATCTTTATGGTAGTTGCACCTGCTAAGTTATTGTTTTGTTCACGCAATACTTGTGTTATTGATTTTTGCCATAAACTGTGACTATTCAACATCGTAGGTGGCTCAAGTTGGGTGTAGAGTTGTGGAGATGGCACTATATGTAGTCGGTCTTTATAAGATATTTGTATATCGTTTCATCAGGTTAGGCTGGAAGCTCACCTCAAAATCCTAGTTGGGAAAAGGCTAGGCAGATGATATGAGGTGGCTCTAGTTTTTGATGTCTCGCTGATGGTGGCGCGTGTGTCGGATCATTTAGTTCCCTTCAAAACGGTTGACCTAATGTTACTTCCTTGAAGTTAAGGCAAATATACCGATTTCGATCCCTGATGATGCGTAGGTATAATACATGTGAAACATGTTTTTTCCTCACTTACATAATAAATACATTTAATTCCAATAATACAAAACAAGCAAGTAAACATAAATAGAATGACTATGTAGGACGCGCCCGTTGACATTGAACGAAATAACTATAGTCGTACAATACCTTGACGCCATGGAAATGCAGTGACGTCATCACTGCACCATGCCTTATTGAAAGGCATCCATTCATTCATTCACACATGGTCGTTGAAACAAGGAGATTTACGCTACATTGACAGTTACGGCCACATTCGACTTTGTGTCATCTCATCGTCTGTCTAGTCTCTGCTTCGGCGTTCGGCTTTCAGTCTAAACGGATGCCGTTATTATTAAGCTAAGAACTCGTCTAGGTCGTCGTAGAGTCTATTTATTATTATTTATTGGTCTTCCCTCTGGAACGCCATACAGCAAATTTTAAGCAACGGTGAATCGGATGACAGACTTTTGGGTTTCTGACGTAACAAAGATTAAAGATCTACATATGATGACTGGAATCAAAATCTTTCCGAAGCAAGGCGGGGAGTCTGTATGTAAGGGATGGTCACCTATCCACCGACCGACCTCGGTAAGCGTAGCATAACCTAGAACATCAACTCATGTGGCTGTTATTATTTTAGTCACAAGTCCTTCAATAACGACATAGCTGCACCAAACTTCATTGACAAGGCATCCATGCATTCATTTACACGAGGTCGTTGAAACAAAACAGGAGATGTTACGACAGTTAGTGACTGTTGTGTTATCTTGACCCTACTGGTTTCGAAATATTATTGCTAATCACGATTTAAGCCTAAGTAATTTGTAATGTGACAAATAATTCCATATACAAGGTTGCATCCTCGTTAAATTTCAGGAGGTTGTCACAAAAGACATAAATAATCAATTAAAATTACTGTACCTAGTTAACTATCAATAAACTCCAATTTTTTTGGTCGTTAATGTTTGTCAGCATTTCAGAATAACCCCCTTAACGTGGTTTACGGAATAATAAATTATCGAATAAACGTTTGAGATTGTTTGTATGTGTGGAAGCGCGGTTATAGGGCGAGAAGCAGAAGACGGCCCGGGTTTAAAACACGGGTGGTTCACACTTACCGATTTCCGTAACTAAGAAAAAAAATAAAATTACTAATAGAAAAAAAGACCAAACAAATTCACAAACAGGTGTTTCACAAAACCCAGAATAACTACAGTTCTATAATGCACAATACCTATATAAACAAAAGTGACTAAGCTGACAGGAAATGTGTCGATCTGAACCGAGATTTGCGGCTGAATAATTTTCACGAGGTCGCTTCCAACGTGGACAATAATAAACCATGCAATGGCGATTTCCATAAACTAACACTAGCTGCAAATAGTACACTACTATACTTATAGAACATAATATACAATTAGCTCCAAGGTGGAGCCTGAGTATTTTTATTATTCATCTCGAAACACAACAAACAAATGAAAGAGACTTAAGTCTATGAATCAGCGATGGCATTCATATTTGAAACTAATCCACTACTATTTAGTATGACAAAATCAAGTAGGTAGATAATACTGTAGAAAAAATGTTGCATACAAGGGATTAAATAAGTTGTATTAGCCGTTAATAGGGTGATAAGATTCAATTTAGATAGCCATCAAGAATAGGATGATGATATAAAAGATATGAATCGACTAACTCCTCACAATTTGCATCGACCAAAACAAAAAAAAAACTCATTATTACAATTTAAGAAATAATTTACCAAGAACAAACCGTGACCAACAGAGTTTCAACACTTTTAACACGAAATCTGGTAGTTTACGTGCAGTTAACGGCCCATTTCCTTGGCCGCTCATACAACGGCTCTAGGGCAGCGTGACCCATTTTTATGGCCTGTATATAAAACTGACGCGGTAAGACATTGAAGCTTGCGATGCTTAAGATTTATGATAAGATTGTAATCGCGTAGTATTCCGTTCCGTATTGATTGCCTTTAGATGTAAAGTTGAAGCTCTCTTGTGACTAGGGTCATTATGGATGGTAAAACTATGTAACAAATGGCCATTACTTGTCAAGAAATAAATCTTGGAAGTTGTACAGATGTTTGTATTTTTAAGTTCATTGAACTATGTACCTGGTGAATCATTTTCTGAAATGCTTTTTGTTACTTGATCAAGTTTAACTACAACTACATCTATAGAATTAAAACTTTTGATGATGTTGTGTACACCTCTGTCGACTGATGTGATGTTAATGATCACTCCAAACCCAAATAACTTAAAGTCGCGTTCGACAATCAAGCTGAGGCTCGTCTGAGCTGGGGATCGTCTTCAAAACAACAAACAATTTATCTTTAAATCACATACATAGTTGAATGTCTATCGTTCAATCAAGTACTAACATAAGATATCACATTACTATGATAATAAGAAGAGTCCACATCAACCCATTGACACTATAAATCACGGTGTGAAAACGACATGTGAACGTGGGCGTTGCCAAATAGTAATCGGATATAGCTACCAATGTAACTAATTGACAACTCCCACCTTAAATTAGTTGGCCAGGTTTGGCAATAATTCGCTGTCAATTTAAGAGTGCTTTTAATTTAATTTTCTCATATAAGGATATTAATCAATATAGCACATAATCATCACAAAGTCAAAGCATCTATTAGAAAAACAAAATCTATACAGGCTCTTTTGAACTGTCACAAGGTCGGTCAGTCAAAATCAAAAAGATGAAGCTACATCCTCTTCACTCCTTTGCTGACAGCAGTAACCTTATAGTACGAAAACAAAAGATATCTGAGACTTCACAAGGGCATAAAGTCAGAGACACTGTTGTTTCCCATTCCAAATAGATCTCTATGGAGAAGAACGGGCAGTTACCGGTTTCGGCTCCAATATCGTCCTACTGAGGTGTCTCAATGGTCTGTGGTATAGATAGAAAATAATACAAAGCAATGTTCTAATTTAATTATTTAAGGAATTGTGACCTAGTTTTTGTTGTAAAATTCTGTGATCAATACTAAAGACACTTTCAGAAAAACCGAAAGGATTGTCATGTTACAAGTAAATTAAAATGGGATTAAATATAATGAGCACCAAAAAATACTTTGAGATCCTAAGCTACGTTACCAAAAAAAAAATACTAAACACCAAAAAAATTGTATTCAAAGACCAAATATAGTAAATGATCACCAAATATAGTAAATGATCACCAAATTTTGTGGCAAGAAGAACTTAGGAAGCAAGTGCGAGCAAAGCGAGCTCGGGATATTGGGCACCCCGACTCGGACAGGTTAGGTTCGAAGGGGATGGCGGGAACAGGGCTAAGACCCCGACATCCCCTTCGTGTTAGGTTACTTTAAACCATGCAGAGAGAAATAGGAGCCCCGCGTAGCGGGGCTCCGTCGACTACGCATTAGTTTGGAGCTGTGATTTTCAGGTTTTTAATTCTGGTGATCATTTACTATTTCTGGTGATCATTTACTATTTTAGGCAGTATAAAAATGTTTTTTAAGGTTATATTTACTTTATCTGGTGTTATGTTAAACATAAGCCAATTAAAATTTCGAAGAAGTATACTAGTAACCACCTTTCCTACAGTATTTCTGAGCTACATCACGTAGAAATAAGTAAGTTAGGAATCGCGATCGAAAGAACAAATAAATAAACTAAAGAAACATTCTGAAGGAGCTAATGTTGTGCTGAAGTAGTAGAACTAATTAGAAATCTACATTATGTTTTTATATTCTCAAGATTCTTTCATTTCATCCAATTTTTTGTCAGCGTAACGACACCCAGTAAAGTTAGCAGCTGGATTTTACCATGACTAACCAAACTTCTTTTCATTCCTCAGATCTTCGGCATCGTGATAATAGCAGCAGCATGTGTGGACATGGGAATGATCAAGGGGTTCGCTGGCATGGAGCCGACGGGCCACGAGACGGATGCCCTTCTGATCGCCATTGGAGTCCTTATCATCATCATCGCTGCTTTCGGCTGCTTCGGGGCTTGGAAGGAGAGTCCTAAGCTGTTGTATATTGTGAGTAGCTACAGTATCATTAATTATTTTGACGTTGTTAACGGCTGATTGTATTTTAGGAGTCAAAGAAGTACGAATCCAGTGAATAAATCACAACCAAGATCTACTTACTTCAGAACTTAGTTACTTCTGTTTTCAGTTGCTAATGCAAAATTGCAATCAGTTATGTAGTGCTTCTGATTTATTTATTTATTTAACACTTCAAGCACATAGTACAGAGGCGGACTTAATGCCATAGGCATTTTCTACCAGTCAACCTTTGGGTGATGCAGAGACAAACAGTGGTAGGTGTATATCTATAAAATATTATAATTGAATACTAAACCAAACTACAAAGGATACATAAAATACTATAAAAATATATAAAAATACTATAAATATATATCAAAATATAAATACTACTATAACAGGAAAAACTATGGGGAAAATATTAACGTTGTGACGATACTGCTAGCTTTTTCCGAATATACTCGCGTACTTTAATTTTAAAAGATAGGCGATTCGTAGCCATCCTGATTTCCTGGGGAATCGCGTTCCACAGAGAAATTGATTGGACGAAGAATGATCGGTGAATGAAGTCAGTGCGGTGAGAGGGACATTGGAGAACACGGTTATGCGAAGAGCGAAGACTTCTATTATGGTTGGCACAAATGTATTGAAAGTGGGGAGCGAGGTAACTAGGGGAAGTGGGAGAAACAAGAAAAGAGAACAAGGTGGTTAGCGCCCTTAGCTCCCTGCGCTGACGTATGGGCAACCACTTAAGAAGAGACCGCTGCTCAGAGACATGATCGTATTTACGCAGATTGAAAACGAATCGAATGCAGTTATTCAGAAGGCGGTCAAGTTTGTCGAGAAGATCTGCATTCAGGTCGAAGTAGCACACATCACCATAATCGATGATAGGGAAAATTAAGGACTGTACAAGCATTGTTTTCGTATTCGATGGTAAAAAGTTTCTCAAACGGTACAGAGCTCGTAACGTACCAGTAACCTTCTGGCTGATTCAAGGCCAATCAATTTACACCATTGCATTTCAATACTGGACCTGAAGCGTGATAAAATGCAGCTCAAATTTGAAGGGCAATAAAACATCTAGGCTTTGATTACTCCTTCTTATTATATAACTCCTGAATTCAAAGATTTTACCATCATACTTTTAGATACGAACAGAATCAGGATAGAATGATGTCAACAAGTCGATAAAGATTTAACTACAGACATCATCAAAACAGACAAAGTAGATGACGATATTTAGTTTATCCTTGAAACAAATAATACGAGCTGCGAATCACCAATAGACGCGTTAATTGACCAATAGAGTGTGACGAAAACTTGGTCACCGAACAGACCAAAGTTTTTATTCCACGATTTATGTACTTCTGTGTTCTTAAGTATTATTATTATTACACTGCTTAAATAATTGTGATCTGAGATCTATTCTGCTGTAAAATTTATTAAAATCAAAATATTTTTATGTCACATAGGCCTACATTGGCACTTGTAAAACGTTGACAAAAAGGTGCTCGGTTCGGGTTGGTCGTTTCTTATGGAGAAGAATCAAATTAGGTAGAACTTCCAATGAATCTATCAACTGGATACCCAATGAATGTGCTTGGGTGGAGTGGGAGAGAGATGGAGTACTTTTAATAATATTTTCCATTGCTCTGAAGAAAGTGATGGCTAGCTCCATAATCTATTCTTGGCTTCTTGCCATTTTTAATTTGTAATGGTTTGATTTATTTAGGGTAATTTAATAAAACTTAAATTGACTGCCTCGTTGGTGGTCGCCAGAGGGACTGCTGAGTATGAGGTCTTGGGTTCAATTCCCAGGTCGGGCAAAGTGTTATTCGGTTGCCACGGAGTCTGGATTTGTGCCCGGTTATGGCAATAGGCTCGCCCTCCATTGAACTTAAGAGGGAGCTCTAGTGGGCCTTTCTCCATACAAACGCATTCCGCGGTTTTCTTCGTGGATAATGCGTCTAGAGCAATGTTTTTTTTTTTCCAAAAAATAGATCTTATTAATACACAGATACATAGATTAATACATACATATCATTTCCTTTTTTTTCAAAACATAATCACTAAAAGAATTAGGTCAAACCAAAAATCCATGTTTTTACCGCCATGTTCAGACGACTATCAGGCAAATTAGATACCTAAATTTTGATATTACAATTATTTAGATCAGTTTAGTTTTGAAGAAGAAAACAGCGGAATACAAAACGTCTTTTGGTCAAGATTTTTGTAGGTAAAATCAGCCTGAGCTGCAGTTGTCCCTTTCGAACGTTACGCTCGCTTGGTCGGGCACAGCGCGACGGCAATAGTTTCTTCAAATACCTATTCTTAAAATTCCTCGGGACTAGAGTCCCCTCTTAAACATAACTGGCGAAATGCGGGTGTACTGTTAAGTACACCACTGCAGGCGCCTAACCCCTCTGCGATTACAAGCGTGATGTTATATTATAATTTAAACTTTATCGTTACTAGGTCAAACTTCAACTCTACACTCCGACCCACCTACTCAACTTCGTGACTTTCGCCTATATTTCAATATTGACCCAAAAACATAATTGGTCATGGGCAGGCCCCTCTATGGTAATGACGTAGGCAGTCTGATGAACTGTGTTGTCGGTAAATGTCCTATTGTTTTGTTGGCAGCATATATTTTTGATAATGAGGTTGATAACGATTTCGACATAAGTGAAGTTATTGTTGTACTAGTAGCTTTAAATGGTATGTTTATTGAAGAAGCAAACAATGGATGGTGAAAAGCTTTTTGGATAATCATAATAAAGATGGAGCGGTTGTTAATTCAGTCTTTGAAGCGTATATTTTTAAAAGTTTAGATTCTGTTATATTATTAACATTGAAAGTACACCAAAACGTAACGCGAGCTCATAAGTAGAACTTTTTCCTTGTTAGAGTTTAGTAGGGTCTGTTATGGCTAACACCGCGATATTTGATAACAGTTTCAGAAAAAATAATATCATCAGCATCATTCACCAGCCATCATTCCACTTTATTTGCGGTCGGCGCATATTTGTGTCTGCTGATCTGCTTCCATACTTCTCTGTTAATTCAGTAGTCAGAGTCACCCCTAAAGACATCTCATCTTTTATACAATTATTCTTTATCTTTTTTCTGCAGTTCGTCGGCTGCTTGATCATCATCATTCTCCTAGAACTGTCTGTTGGCATCGCTGCGGCTGCCTTACGTCCTCAGATCGAAGGTCAACTGAAGTCCCAGCTGCGAGCCTCCTTCATCAAGAACAAGTCTACCAAGGAAGAGGATTCTACTTACAGGGAGTTCTGGGACCGCATTCAGACTAGCGTAAGTGATCCTATTGATTCTACGAATTTTTGTTTCCTCATTACTTCATATATTGCCACTGAAATCAACAATGTCAGTTAGTCTTTGTATGACTGTTGTAGATTGCTATTGTTGTTTAATAACTAGGTTGCTATTGACTTCCGAGTCACGGCCAAGCCATAATTAATCCCTGTGGAGTTATGACAGCTATTCATTTTCATAGGTTGCGATCGTTAAGTCCTTACATATTTTTATTTAGATACCTTAATTATACTGATTAAATTATATTTCCAATCAAAGTTTAAGCGCATTTTGGGAGGAAAATTTGTAACAAAAAAAAATACTGCTTAGTAGAAACTAAATTAAGAAAGTTCATAGTGCCCCCCTCATAAATGTTCTTCAAGCTTTCAATTTATAATATAACCTCATCATTCACATCCCTTCATCCCTTCACAGTCGTTTTCTTAACCCTTCTTCATTCCTCTTCCAGTTGGAATGCTGCGGCATCACAGGCCCCGACAACTACGTCGCCTCAGAGCCCCGCATCAACCCTTCCTTCAGCTGTTGCCCCAACGACGGTACCGACCGCTCCGCCGAGATCAAACGCTCTGACTGCCTGTCCTCTGAGAAGTACTTCAAGGAAGGGTGCGAAGACAAGGTGCTGGGGACCGTGCATAGTGCTGGCTTGACTGTTATTGTCTGCGGGATTCTGTTCTGCTTTTTGGAGGTTAGTATTCTTGAGTCTTCCTTTAGCAGAGATAGAGCAGTTTGTCTGCTTAGCCAGGGGCGCGTTACCCGTGGCTAAACAGTCTGATTGCCTGTCTTCTGAGAAGTACTTTAAGGAGGGATGCGAAGACAGGGTGCAATGCATAGTGCTGGCTTAACTGTTATCATCTGTGGGATTCTGTTCAGCTTTTTGGAGGTATGGATTCTTTAGTGTCTACTTTTAGCAAAGATCCTTCAGACCGAATTTTGACCATTTCAACCCACCTAATCGGAGAGTAGCCATCGGCGCGGGAGATAATATAGTGCACAAGTGTGTTCCCACATATCTGTGCTCTCTCTTACCTCACTCTCTTATTTCGACGAGACGGCAATCCAACACGAACGTGGAGAAATCACGTGCAGGACCAACGGCTTTAGCAGAGATATCCCGGTTTCCCCTTTTATATCTTTGCTGAAGCCGTAGGAGTCGAAGTTAATGTGTGATCTGTCTTGCCTAAAGTGCTTAATGTGATTAAAGTATATGCCCACCGTCCCACAGCAATACAATTTCCCCTAGAAGTAATGAACTAATCAAGCAAAGTTATTGATCGAAAAAAAACTCGTTAAAAATAATGGCTTGCTAACAATCAACCTACTTTGTTACCCCCGAACTTGACAAACTAATTCCATATTCAACTTATTATTTAACGACACGCCTTCCTAAAGTTTTCGCTGAAAAAATCTTGAAAATATGCGTAACCTGTCATAAAATAAAATGTCCAAAGCATTGAAATCTGGCTTTTATACACGCCTTTTCTTGTTACCTTTGCATGTCAAACCAACATTCGCGTGGCGTGGATTTAAATATATTAATTGCACGACCGTTCTTAGTCACTAAGTTATCACGCGTTAACTCACTAGGTTATCACGTCTGTAAGTTTTCCGTGATAATGGATTAATTTAAAAGTTATTTGTGTGGTCTTGATAATTCTCAAAAAAGGAAGGAAAGCAATTAAAAAAAATGAAATGAAATAACAGCTTGAAAGTTTTTGTTTGTACAGAAAAATCCAATGTTTCAGAACCTGACAATATAATAGATTAGAGCAGTATTTGATAGATTTTTCATCAAGCTAAGGACACATACTTCATACATTTTGTATAACACCACTTTTTGATTATATATCTGTAGCCAATGTCTCGCCATATAACCATACCTAACTTACTAAACCGAACTGAGTTTTCAAAGCCCTTTATAGCTCTTGTCAGAACACAATTACTTTCTGAGTTTTTGTTTGGTGTAGTGTAGAAGTATTTGCCTGACAACAGCTCCAAAATATAAGCGAGTTCGGCACCCTTGGTACCCCTTCTGACGTCACAGGGGTCACGCTATACCAGAATTTAATGCCACAATCTAAGATCTCAAACCTAGGCCAAGGGTTTTAACAGCCTTGCTTTATTGAACGGTACGCTAATCTAGATGACCTCCTTACATGCCTAAGTATCGTAAAAGAATAGCTTTAAGGAACAGTCGTAAGATTTAGTTTTCTGATAGACTATTTTCTGGGGTAATGTGAAAAATTTACCTAGCTTTGAATATTTAGGAAAGTGATTATTTAAGTAATAAAGCTGACTGTTTATAAAGTAATTTTGATAATAACTTCTTAGTATACATTTTAATAACTAGTATTAATTTGTCGTCATAATGTCAAGAGTAAAACCTTAATTTCCAAAACTACTGATTCGATTTTGTTCTGGTGAAAAGCTAAACTATTGCCGATTGCCAAAGGATATGTTTTTTTTGTCAAAATAGAAAACTTAATACGGACAAGCAATAGAAAAAAGGCAAACTAAGTAGTCGTTTTTTTAGAACCGGGAGTGTGTTAAAAGAAAAGGGAGGCCTATCCAGCAGTGTGTAATTTCGGACTGATATGATGCTGGTGACGATGATAATCAAGGTCGTCACTTTTCAGAGTCGTCGTAAAAGTGGCAGTGATCAAAACGCATTTGAAATGTTTATGTCCTCCATCATCATACGTATACATGTATTCAAAAATGTATTTAAATATATTATTATTATTTTAACTCTGTCTATTGGCATAATTAGGCAAATTATATTATTTCTGTACTGTTATCATTCGCTGGGTTATCAATACTGCATTTACAGAGACACAAAATATGAACGAACTAAGAAGAAAAGGTAGTCTAATAATCTAAGTAGTATTACCTAGTATACAGTGTGTACCAGAAAGCTGTAGTCATATTTCAGGATGTGATTCAGTTAATCAAACTTAACAACTTTCTTAATGGGACCACCATTGAAAACGAGAAAAAATCAGCTGTCCAGTACAAAACTTCAATACCTTGTCGACCCAAATGTAGCTGATAAACAAAACAGTTTAAAAAATCATAGTATAAAGCATATTATTAATGTGCAGTTTTCTGTCTATTCCAGGTTGCAGGCATCGTGCTAGCTCTGTGGTTAGCGCACTCCATAAAAACCCAGGGGAAGAGCAGGGAGACAGCCTAATTCTACACCATAGACCAGCACAGCTACAGAGTATAATTTCGTATGCAATGCACAATATTATTATGTAAGTTAATATAAGTTACCTTATTTATTTAAGTATAGAGAATCTATTAGATTTTAAGCAAGTCAGAATGTCAGTTCTTGCGCTGACGTCAATTATACAGTGTGACGTCTGACGTCAAGTTTACAGTTTGACGTCGAAAATGTGACGTTTGAATAAGATTTGTAACATAATGGCGGGAAATCGTGCAACCATTGGTTACAGAAAATACTATTTGTATCATGAATTCTTTTAATATTTTTCAAGCTTTCTGTATCCATTATATCATTTTATTATTGAATTAAATATGCAAAATCATACCATGACAGGTATGAACCTGTCAAGGTATGATTTTACAATTTGAAGATGATGTTGTTAAAGATCATTTTAAATCATAATAATATTTATCATTTTACAATAACTCAAAGTTATTATCTAAACTTAAAGTTATTATCTAGCTCTAGCAAGCGCTCTCTATAGTAAACTAACTACTTATATAACTATAATTTAGAAGAGTTTTTTATTTTGTTGTGTTTAGTATTTTGAACCGCCATTATGTAGTGTAGATAAAATTGATAAATGAATTTGAATTTAGATGTTAGTTCTCTATTGTTATCGAAACCAAAGCTGTAATAGTAATTAACGTTATCATTAAAATTCTTAAACTGTCCAACAAAAATATAGTTTTAAAACAACAGCAATAAAGAAGAAATACATTCTAAAACAGCAATAAATCAAATTATAAATAAAAACTATAAAATAGTGGAATGGCTCAATTAAAAAAAAAAAAAAACATAATATCATAACGCCAAGTCTAATTCCCGAAGCGTTAGGCAGGAGCTATGCATACCTAAATTACAAAAAAAATACACCCGATAAAAATCTATTGATATATTTTTTTTGCATTTATTTGAATTATTTTGATAGACAGAGCCACTAGCAGTACAAAATCCAATAAAAAAAATGCCTTCACACCTACCCGTGTAAAAAATTACGATGTTTTTAAAATTAAGCTTTTTATTATTAAGTTTTAACACCAGTCTGTAAGTATTGAAAATGCTTTACTAGTCATTAATTTATTAACAGTATATCTTAAGTGCTATAATTATGTATATTTATCCCACCATAATTTTAAAATACATTAGAAAATTCATTCCTAGAACGTAAAAAAAAAAGAATCTAGATGTTAAGTTTTTACTTTCTTGTAAACGTTCCTTCGATTTCGAATTTAACTACTGAACTTGTGAATTATGATTTCTTGACTAAAGCGGAAAAAAGGAGTTATGAATCTCAGCTATATCTTCTTCTTCTTCTTCTTCAACCCTTGGCCATCCAATGCTAAGTGTAGGTATCTTCCAAATCTTTTGGCGGTTATGTGTCATGGCTATCTAGTTTCTTCCGGCCACTTTAATGAGATCGTCTGTCCACCTAGTCGGATGTCTTTCCATATTCCTCCGTCCCGTCCGTGGTCTCCACTCCAGCATTTTCTTCCCCTATCTTCCATCCAGTCTACGGCATATACACCGTGTAAATCACCTCATCACGAAGCCGTCAACCAAGCATTCTGTACATGAAACTAAGTAACTTTACGCAAAAATTATTGCTGGGAAACGACTTTTTTTTGGGGGGAGTAAAATCATGTTTTGTGGTAGAACTCAATGTAACGCATAAAAAATTGTGCTGATGGACGGATTAAATAGTACGGGGGTCGTGGAGGTGTTTAAAGCAAAAATCTTGCATTAAAAACTTGTATTTAAAAAATACTTGTCAAAAAGTTGGAACTTTGACCCCTAATATCTCCGTAACTAGAAGGTTCCCAGGTATGGTGTAGAACAAAAAAATGATCGCCATGACAGAGAGAACCAGTGCCAGGTCGGCTTCGTTAAGAGGTGTTTTACACCTTTTATATGGCCCGCCCACTTCCACATTCTTTTTGCTATCACTTCCGCTATGTCCGTCTCGTTCGTCTCCGTATTTCGGTATATCTACTACTATCCTAAGTTTATCCAGTGATTGATTAAACAAAAGTGAAGCCACACGTTGTAAACAGACTTGGTTCACGAAGCCGTCAACCAAGCATTCTGTACACGAAAAAACTAAGCAGCTCTACGCAAAAATTATTGCTGGGAAATTACTTTCTTATTCGGGGTGAAAAATCATGTTTAACCGCAATGGCTGTACTCAAAATATTGTGCTGATGAGTGCATTGAATAAAATAAAATTTAAAAACTGAATTTTAATGAAAATTGTGAAATTGTCGGAACTTTGTCTTCCAATATCTCCGTATCAAGAAGGTTCCCAGTTAGGGAACAGAACAAAAAAATGATCGCATGACGGGGAAACAAGTGCCTTTCGGCTTCGTTAAGTTAACAGCCATTATACCTACTTTAAAAAAAGCCATAAAGCCATTTAAAGGAAGAATACAGTGGATGTGGCCGAAATGAGCTAGATGACGTCATCATCTTCCACAAACACTTTTTTCTTGCCTTTTTATGCTCTCTATGTGGGTCTCCAATTTCTTAAAGCAAATTCGGGTTAAATAAGTTCGTAGATTATCGTCTTATAAAACAACACATGCCTTATAATTTATTTATGAACCAAGTTCAGTAGTTAATTCAATAAAATGGCAATATTATTACGTATTATAAAGTCTATAAGTGTTTAATAAATGTTGAAATAGATTTTCTTTAAATAAAGTATCTGTGTTCCATATTAAGTAGTTTCATTTATATTCCAGCACATTCAATATAGTCCCATGCACACAAACGCACCTCCAAAAACCCCTAACTATGGAGAACCTGAATAAAATTACCTTCAATATGAAGTGGAGAATGTGTGAAGGTAGCTAGTATCTGATTATCAGAGATAAGTTGCGTCGCTGATGAGTCCTGTCGGCCAAGAGTCCTGTCGGCGAAGAGACTTGTCGGCGAAGACCCCTGTCGGCGAAGAGTCCTGTCTGCGAAGGGTCCTGTCGGCGAAGAGTCCCGGCGAAGTAAGTCTTGTAGGTGTTCACGTTCAGTCTGTCGGCGTAGTGTCTGTCGGCGTTTAGTCGTACAGTCGTAGCTCATACCTTTAGGTATAGCGATCAGCAATATTATCTTCCAAAAATGTTTGCCTTTTTCCCATGGGAAAACTACATCACCATCAGCCTAGCTTTTTCCCAACTGTGTCGGGGACAGCTTCCAGTCTTACCGAATGCAGCTAAATACTAGTATTTTACATGATGCGACTGCCTATCTGACCTCGAAAACCCAATTAGTATAAGGTAACATGATACCTCTTGGTAAGACTGGTTGTCAGACTTTCGGGTCGCTGACTACCTTCAAATGACAGCCGGGACCAACGGCTTAACATGCTTTCCAAGACACGGAGGAAACTCGGTAAGTATTGGGTGGTCAACCATCCTCGGATCAACCTAGACAAGCGCAGCTCCTAAAGATCAACCAGTAAGCGGCTGTTATTATTTAGTTACGAGCTCCATGTTCCATCGGGATACTAGAGAACTTCCAAGAACTACAGAGTTATTCACTTTTTTACCTCGACGTTTGCGAGTAGAACGTACCCGACCTCTTCATAGAAGATCATGAATGAAGCGTATGACGTTCTAAGCCATAGCAGGCGTCCATAGCCTGCGTTTCCATTCACATCTGTCTTGTAAGTACTTTTTATTCGATGTGCCTTTCATTAATCTCTCAATATCACCATTCATCCTATTTATAAAACCCTCTATTAAGAGCGTTTATACCTTACAGCTTTTCATACAAACTTTCAAGTCGTTATTTTCCGAAATGACTGAACCGATTTAAATGAAACTTCGCACATATGCAGGATACACAGATCTAAAAAGTTACTAATAAACATTTTCGAAAAATAGTATTACAGTTAAATTAGACCGATTATAAATTTTCTATAGAAACAGAAAATTCCAATTATCTCTTTTTTTAAAACACATTTTGAAAATATTTTTTAGTAACTTTTTAGATCTATGTATCCTGCTTATTCGGAAAATAACGACTTGAAAGTTTGTATGAAAAGCGGTAAGGTATAAACGCTCTAAGCCTGAACTGCATTGGTCAAGGACAGTGGCGAGCAGAAATTATCACTTGCTTCTGTGAAGGAAAACATCGTGAGCAGCATGCCTGAGATAATTCTCATAAGTATACGCTTGCTTGCCACTGCGGCATGCACCAATCAGAAGGTTAAAAGAATGCCATGTGAGCTAATTGCATACTTCTAAGCAAATAGTTTGTGTATTTGCGGACTTAGGCTGAAAGAGGTTTACAATAATGCCTGTTATGGAAACTTAACTAGTGTTAGTAGGTGGACCGATGACCAAGGCCACAGTCATCTTCTGGATGAAAGACGAGGCCTGGAGGCCCGAGGATGGTGTGGTGTGGGGCCTTTTCTTTCAAAAATCAAAATCAACCGCTTGGGAGCAGATTTCTAACAGAGAACATCTTTCTGCTTCGGCAAATAGGCCACATGAAGCTTTAATAAAAATGCTCCTAGCAGTGATAAACATTTTATTAACAATACATTTGACAAACACTGTAAACACATTCATATTCAAAGTTTTCCAATAGGTATACAAAACATGTAAAATTTCGTACATAAAATGCCAAATACAAATAGGTTAGAAATCACATGACGAATTGACGATCACAATGGAGTGCCTTATTTTAGCATAATTAACTACTTTACCTACGTGTGTTTACTATGTGTTTTTCCTTGTCTTATTCGTTAAACAAATATAGTGTAGAAATCACGAGTGTTCGCCTTAATCGCGTACTAAGCAAATAAGACACGACAGTTTCAGTTTTTAAAACATGCATGCCTGCATTATTTTGAGGTCGATACAATGAAATCCTAATTACACATTTGCTTGCCAAATAAGACAAAAAAAGAAAAATATAGCAACACTCTATTCTCTACTTATAGACTTACATTTAATTAAAAAATACTTTCCATTATTGGTCAAAGATTCTACATGTCTCTTACTTGTTTTGTGGGTTTTATTTCAGATCTAAAAGGGAACTATTATATTTATAAATTTTGTATTCACTTTGTTGGTTGGCTAGTATATTGTTCAAGTGAATAAACGCTTTAAACATTTTTTTAATTAAAATTTTGAACATTATTAGGTATTCTCACATTGTTGGCCCCATTTCGATGATGGACCACAAAAACAGAGGTAAGCTCGACTCCTAGTTATTTTTGCACATGACCGGCCAAATATTATACTTAAATTCTAATTACCTAAATTACAAAACGTATGAAGACTATAAAGGGTGATTCGTGCAAAAATAATTAGAGAAAACACTAGAAACGGGATATTTACCATGATTGCTATTTGTTTCGAGTTCCCAGATAGATATATGTCAGCGCTGTTGCAAAAACCATGACCACGGATAAATATTAATGAACAATAATATCCTGTTTCTAGTGTTACTGATAGTTTTAGTGACCATGTCAGTTTAAAAACTTATATTTATTGAGATATTTATAAATACCGGTAAATAACTTAATACTAAAATACGCAACTACTTATTTTATAATATAATCTACATTAAATTGATATAGTAGATAGTCACTATTGCTCATTTTCACAACGACTAGACAACAATTGAATAAGTGCCTAAATAAATGTTACTGCAATGTCGAAATATCAACTCACGGCATTAGGGCAGAGTGTTGAAAATCGAACATAGAGCGCTTTTATTTAGTCATTCCTTGAAATTACTTCCAGTGTTTATGCAAATGGTATTGATATAGAATCATAATATTTGAAATGTTATCATTATTTTGAGTTCTAATCTTAAATTACATACTTATGAATGAGAAAAAAATAATATAATTAATTATCATCTGCCTAAAATAATACCTACTATATTAGGATCGGCTTCCAGTCAAACCAGATGCAGCTGAATTTGACAAGAAGCAAATGCCTATTAACCTCCTCGGTAAGACTGGACTAAAAATATACACCGTGTAAATCACCTCATCACGAAGCCGTCAACCAAGTATTCTGTACATGAAACTAAGTAACTTTACGCAAACATTATTGCTGGGAAACGACTTTTTTTGGGGGGTTTAAAATCATGTTTTGTGGTAGAACTCAATGTAACGCACTCAAAACATTGTGCTAATGGACGGATTGAATAGTACGGGGGTCGTGGAGGTGTTTAAAGTAAAAATCTTACATAAAAAACTTGTATTTAAAAAAAATACTTGTCAAAAAGTCGGAACGTTGACCCCTAATATCTCCGTAACTAGAAGGTATGGTGTAGAACAAAAAAATGATCGCAATGACGGGGAGAACCAGTGCCTTTCGGCTTCGTTTAGAGGTGTTTTACACCTTTTTACAATATGTTATAAAAGAGCCTGTCCAATCCAAGAGGGTGTTATTAGGTATCGAGATTAGATTCTATTTATGTAGTCCTTTTTGGATAACAAGTTCAAAACTACTCCGACATAAAATAATTAAACTTTACTAAAATGAGGAAACTGACATGGCAACACAGGAAAACACTCCGATCGCTTCTCAGGTAGTGACGTCATAAAAAAAAACAACTGACGATCGAACATACTAATTCTGAAGATGGTGTTCTCGCGTTTTATTTAAAAGTTTGTTAGATTTCAGGTAAATGGTGGTAATTTGGGCACAAAAAATGAGGTTTTTAAAATTTATTATTAAGTTCACTTTCGTGCATATTTTATGTTTCTTATTTTATTTGGTAATAATGCTGATGGTATACCTATATGCCCCTTTCGGATTGGACAAGGTTTATTATCATATTGTATAACTATATCTAGAGTATACTAATATTCTTAGGTCACTATAGTACGCACGGTTAATTATATGGACACTTTCATTGCTCCCTTTAGTAAGACACTACTTCTTAAATCTAAGTCGCTATCTTAGAACTACCACGCCCTAACCCCTCCGAGGGCAAAAGTTACCCTAAATGCTAAATAATAGGCAGAAAATAAAATTAAACCAAAGAATTAAAAAAAGCTACCTATTTATAAATATTACACAGGCTCTATGTTTTCAATAAAAGGTCAGAATTACGTTATGTTTTAATATTTGTTTCTGTTGGTTGAAATTAAAAAAATCGGCCAAGTGTTAGTCGGACTCGCGCACGAAGGGTTCCGTACCATTATTTATAAAAACTAGCAAAAAATCACTTTTTTGTGTGGGAGCCCCCTTAAATATTTATTTTATTCTGTTTTTAGTATTTGTTGTTATAGCGGCAACAGAAATACATAATCTGTAGAAATTTCAACTGTCTAACTATCACGGTTCATGAGATACTGCCTGGTGACAGACGGACGGACGGACAGCGAAGTCTCAGTAATACATCAAACTTATCGACTTTTTTATTATCTTTTTGATCGGAATATTTACCATGTTTACCATTTGTTTTGGTTTCCCGATATTTCCCGTTAGTCGGTAAATATCCCGTTTCCATTGTTAGTAATAGTCTAAGTGACCGTATTAGTTTAAAAACTTAATATTTAAATTTAAATTTAGGGAAGAGATTTAGGTAGGTACAGAATGACCTCAAATTTTTGTGTTTTAATTTACAGCTTGTGCCGACATTAAATGAACAGCCATGAACACCATGTTGGTTGAAATTTCCATTTTTTTATACATAAACGACACGCAGCTTTATGTTCTGTTATTAATAAATTAACAAACTATCTTGGGGTCGGCTTCCAGTCTAACCGGATGCAGCTGAGTACCAGTATTTTACATGAAGCGACTGTCTTGTCAGACCTCCACAACCCAGTAACTGGGTAATAAGATTCCCCTTGGTAAGACTGGATGTAAGACTTTTGGGACTACTCGTAACGACTGTCAAAGATCTACAAATGACAGCCGGGACCAACGGCTTAGCGTGCTTTCCAAGGCACGGGGGAAACTCGGTATGTAATTATGGTTACCCATCCACGGACCAACCTCGGCAAGCACGGCTTAACCTTAAAGATTGACCCGTGCGGCTGTGATTATTTAGCCACGAGCTCTTCATGTTACCAATATGTACTAAATCCCTAAAATTAAGTTCTTTATACTAAATTCTTAGCTAATTACTTTATATCTATTAGAATTATTCTAATGTTGTCATTGACAAACTTAAAAATATAATACAGGATTTTTCCAAATAAGTATTCCTAGTACTTATTAGGAAACAGCCTGTGGCTAATAAGTAATCTTAAATAAGTAATGCAAATGAATTCGAAAAAGGCGTGAAAACACGCAAAGCAGCTACTGTGTAATTGACATACAGTCGTTCTTATATATGCTAGACTCTTCTTAAATCTAAAAATCTATCTTATATTAGGTTTAAATTACTTACTAATCCTTACTATTCGAATTTTTAACTCGTAATAAATTATTTATAGAATTATAACTAACTTAACTACCAAGCAATAAAGCTGCAAAAAAATGGTTTTGCAAACAGATATAATAAAATAAAATATACAAAAATGTTTTAAAGATGTTAACCGCTACAATTAAATGAATGGGCCCTATCGCGATTCACCGCTAGAGGCGTTCGTGTAGAGTAAGGTCTTCAGAAATTTTCGATGTCATAGAGTGTTCGCGGTTTTTTAAGTATTTATACATATTATAAAAATGAATTGCCGATATGTATGTACGCGATAAACTTCCGAAAGATTACACTAAATAGGATAAAAGAATTATCCTATTTAGATTTTTTTTGAGTTGGTTATTGTCAGGACAAGGTTCGTATATAAAAGAAAATTTAGGGTAGGGTAGGTAGGTAGTTAGGTAGTTAGGTAGGTAGGTAGGGTAGGAGGTAGGTAGGAAAGAGTTCATTGCAACGCATGCCGAGTACAGCAAGTTTTTAATAATTTTCACGATTGTGGTCAAGATTCAGCGACTCCTGATTGATTATGAATTGTAGCTTTAAGTAGCAAGTAAGGATCTAATTTGTTAATATTTGAAGGAAGCAAATTCGCAGACGCATAGGCATGGCCAAGAATGCTATGTCTCAGCTCCACAAAATATGGAGAGATCGCAACATTTCGCGGAAGACCAAAGTGAAATTGGTCAACACGCTGGTCTTTTCGATTTGCGGATACGGAGCAGAAACGTGGACCTTGAGAAAGGCGGACCGAGCTCGTATAGACGCCTTCGAGATGTGGTGCTGGAGGAAGTTTCTTCGGATACCCTGGACTGCTTTCCGCCCCAATTAGTCCATCCTACGAGAGCTGAAAATAAAGACCAGACTCTCTACGACCTGTCTCCGTAGAGTCTTGGAATTTTTCGGCCATAAAGCAAGAAAAGATGGCAAGAACCTCGAACAACTGATGGTTACCGGCAAGGTGGATGGTAAACGACCAAGTGGTCGCAGCACTCGCAGCCCTTTGCGATGGTCCGACCAGATAAGCTCTGCTTTTGGTACAAAATTCCACGATGCGCTTCACTTGGCCAAGAATAGACAGAGATGGCGAAACATAGTCATGAAAAAGATGTTTGCAAGGGTAGAGCACGACCCTCAGTAATGAGGAGCACGACTTGAGGAGGAGGGAGGAAGATTGATTTCAAATGTTTCCTGCTCGTAATGCATCTGAAGTTTACACTATGTTGTTATACGTAATAAACTTTTTATGAAGTTATTGGTACTCTAAAGTATTAATCGAATTAATGATAGGACCTTACTCGCCAGTGGCACCATCTGGTGAGCTCAAAAGCGACAGTCTTCATTGAAACAAATTGGCTGTTGTTTTAAATTTGGTTTGACGGTAGATGCAAAAGCAAAATCTACTTCATCCAATGGAAAGTTCCATATTTCTAGTTTAAACATTTAATACATGTTATTTTATTTTAGTCTTTATTGTTTTTTTCTTAGCTTGAAGATTAAAGTATTCATTTTCGTACTTACTCTGCTTTTTGAAATGTATGTTAAGACGGAAACATATTATTTGAAAATACTCAACTGACCTCGGCAAGCAATACCTTAGCAAAACTTAAGTTTTCTACCTTTTAAGCATAGTAAAGTTCTTCCTCATAAAGGGATAATAAGACACTAAGGCGCTATAAAGTTTATTGTACCCGAACATCATTTGCCTTCTATATAATTTACATTAAAATAATTATACACGATGTAACCATAAAGTAACTTTATAATTAGTTGTGCAGAAATGCACCGTGCGATTTTTGTCAGGGATATAATTCGTCGGGTCAGAAGTCAACTGTCCAATCTGAAAATTTGTATTTGTTGAGGACACTTAGATTAGTTTACCTCTGTACAAATTGTATTTTTTTGCAGTTATGGAAAAAAATATTTGTCTGTAACTTTTTAAATACAAACTACACAATATTTTGTTAACCATTATTTTAACTGTTTATTAGCTTGTAAATGAAATACATATGCATAAAAAATATATATTCAAATAATGTGTAATGTTTTTTTTTAGTTTAGTTTTGTTGACTCCTGGAGATAAGGCTCAACTGTTCCGTTTTTGTGGCTAAAGCAATTTATGTAAGGCATCAAGTTACTAACACAATATTTACAAATATAATAAACACTATTTTCACTGGTAAGAAAAACAAAAAAAAAGGTTTGTTTATTTGCCTAGAAGAGCATAAACATAAAAGATTGAAACGAATTCAGATCCTCTTTTGTTATAATTTGTTCAACAATAAAATAGCACGGTGTTTATTAAAATTATGTTCAGTTTTTAAACTGTTGTTCACCTAAAATGTATTAATTTTACTGATTGTCAACTCCAGTGGACATTGAACGTCAAAGGAGAAAAAAATAAATAAAAAAAACATTTTATTCTACTCTTACTTAAGTCGTTTTGGCTTTCTAAGTTGTTACGATGTTTTAGAATAATCCCGCTGTTATTTTTATTTATTAGTCAATTATTTTTAAAGTAATTTTTTTTTTACTGCTGTTTTATTAAAATAAAATAAAAATAACAGTACATATTTACATAAACTAACTAAATATAAACTAAATTAAAAACAACAGGACGTTAAGGCGTCAAAATACTCCTCCACATCGCTGTCATCCGGAAACGTGCCCAGAAGACTGGCGGCATTGCCACGTTGAATGGCAATGCTAATTCTTTGCCCAAAGAAATAGCCAGCCCTCTGGTCTCGTGAAGTGTTAAAGTTAATTAATTATTATACTAAGAACAGTATGTTGCTTAACGATGAGCTTTTAAATAATAAACTGACTTTATTTTTTTTATTATAAAATTTTAGAAATTTTAATTTTAGTTATATTTAGCAATAATATGTTGATCCCAAAAAATCTAATTTACGATTAGTTTTATTCTTACTGGCACAGTTCGTTAATTTACCTACTGTTTAATTATTATTTAACTTTTATCTTAAGGCACAGTTAATACTGGCAAATACTGATAAATTACATTAGTGATTAATAAAAGTAATGCGTGCATTATATAAATACACACATCAAAAGTGTCTAGGGATCAAGCATTTTTATGCGGATTTCTTGAGATTGAGATGTGGCTTTGTAATAAATTTATGATTTTATAAATTTATATGGATCCTTTTTGGTGCATTTCATAATTTGAATCAGGAACTGTGAATCAAATTCGAGTAAAAGATGAAAATCAGCTGTCAATATTTTCCCTATAAAAACATACAACGCATTGAAGACATTATTAGTGCTACTGTTTCCCTACTACTGATTAAAACCAACGTTATTATGGAGCGGCGACGTCATTTAAGCAGGGAAGAAATGCTCAGAGCCGTGGGAATGATAGAAGCTGGTTCCCGGCAACGTACTGTGGCTTTAGCTCTGAATACAAGTCAGAGTGTTATCAGTCGACTTTGGACACGTTACCGAAGCACTGGTACCGTGGCTGAGCGCCATGGAGGACGGTATCGCTGCACCACACGGAGACAAGACCGATACATTCAAATCTTAACTCGAAGAGCTCCAACAATAACCGCCATGATGTTAGCCGTGAGGCTTCATCACTCTTCAGGGAACTTAATTAGCGACCAAACAGTCAGAAACCGCTTGCATGAAGTGAACCTTCATTCCCGAAGACCGCTACGGGTACCACCTATAGCAATGCACAATCGTAGGATTCGATATCAATGGGCTCTTGAACACAGAAATTGGGCAGAAGAACAATGGCGTTTCGTGTGCTTTTCTGATGAGTCTCGTTTTGGTATGAGACCGGATACAAGACGTATACGACACTGGAGAACCCCTGGACGCCAACAGCGATTAAAATCCTGCCAGGAAGTCCATCCTTATAGTGGTGGAACCATCATGGTATGGGCGGGTATTTGGATTGGCGGAAGAACTGAGTTGATTTGGATCAGAGGCAACCTCAACGCTCAAATTTATGCTGAGACGATTGTATCAGACGTCATCGTTCCTCTACAAGTGCAAATCGGTCCCTTATTTCAGTTAATGCATGATAATGCACGACCGCACACCGCAAGAGTTGTAAGACAGACTCTCGCCGCAGCTAACATCAATGTCCTGCCCTGGCCTGCTCAGTCGCCAGACTTGAACCCGATTGAGCATGCATGGGATATGCTACAGAGAAGAGCTCTGCCGAATATGGAGGGTATCCAGTCGCAAGAAGACCTTTTTTTGTTGTTGCAACGAACATGGGCGGCCATTCCACAGCGTGATTTGGATGAACTCATTTTGAGTATGCCAAACCGATGTTCTTGTGTTGTTAGTGTTCGCGGTAGAAACACGGATTATTAATTGTTTAAGTTACCCAATAAAATTTTAAAGAAAACTGTTATTTCAGTCTTTTTTTCGAACTTTAATGTTAGTGGTTCAAATGTCAAAAATCCCTTTATTAGAAAATGGCAAATTTCTTTATTAATGCAAAGGTGACTTGGTTTATCGTTACTGTGACAAACGAAAACACTTTATTTGATGAATCCTTAAAGAAAATTTTAATTAATATCAATCAGGAGAAAAGTTATTGCAAAAATATATGTTGATCCCTAGACACTTTTGATGTGTGTACAATCAAAAGGCGAAACTACATAACAGTCTTTTCACCGTTATTTTACCTCAAACCTGTCAAAATCACAATCATCTATTATAAGCTTTTATTTAGTTTTGTACCTACCCCGGTGTCTGTCTGTAAAGAAATCTTTAAAGCTAAATTTGACCCACTTCCCGGTTTCCGATCTAGCTGAAACCTTGCATACATGTTTAGTTAAGATGACAATGCATGGTTAAATAAGTGACGTCAATATAAATTCAATATGACTGACTCGCAAAGATGGCAGACTACTATTTTTTATGCTTTTCTATGATATGGATATCAAATAAAAGTGTTTGTTGAGAAGAATACGTTTGTTTTGTAGTTTAGAAGATAGAAGTGTTTGTTGTTACTATTAGGTTAAGGGTTGTTGCCATAGACAAGTCTGTCATAAACACAATTATTCTTATTTTTGGGGTAAAATAAGGAGTATGTACGGTAAGGATCGTAGCAGGTGACTTTCTGTTGTTTCTGCCTATATCCATTGGAAAATAGCGAGATTTTATATAAGGTTGTTTTGAGATTGTTGCTGTCAAAGAGGTAAAATTATTTTGATTAGACTGTAGGTACTCGTAAAGCTTTTATCTGATAGGAAAGCAATTACAAACTATAAATCATTGGTCCCCATCGGCTTATTGATAGCCACAGCTGATTTTTCACTACTTTTTATCACAGATTATAGCTAAATTGACTCAAAAAACCCTAGAGAAAAATGACTAGACTATTGTATTTCTCGAGAAACATTATTAAAAAATCATTCAAAGATAATACGAAAATAAATACAAGAAAAAATATATAACATGTGAAATTGCGTTCAAATTTTTATCTGGATAAATATTAAAATGTGACTTAAATTAATTTTACGAAGACAAATTACAGGTTCGAACATTTGACTTGCTTTTTAAATTTTTCAAATAATTACCTACTATATTTTTAACTTGCAACCTTAAACAATCCAAAAGTATTTTTGAAGTGAAAACTTCTTTAGCGCCGTTGTGCACTTTTGTGATGGGTAAAAAATATTAAACTTAAGACGCGAGATTCACTAAAATGTTTTAAATAAAAATTGTTAAATTTTTAATGTTTAATATAAATTATCATGTTTGTGTACGATAGCGCATTAAATGATTATTGTATTTTAACACTTAAATGATAGTACTTTTATACTGATAATTAAAGCAATTCGTGCATAATTATTCCCTAACCATTCCAAAATATCAAAAATGCACAACGTTAATATTCAAGTTTTCACTTCTGCCGGCAGTCCCGGAGTGCAACACGTTTTTTTTTGTCTGGCTTTCCCTTCAAAACTATTATTTCAAATGACTTATTTTGGTTAAGCTATTGACTAGAAGTTTTAACTTACATATCTTACTTAAATACTTATTTATTACTATTTAACTTATCTAACTAAAACTTATTCTTATTTTAATCTTTACCTGACTAAACTAATCTTAAACTTATCTATGAGTAATTTAATAATATTATTTAAATTGTATTGTGTGGGGGTTTTTTGAATTATTTACATTTTTTTAATTACGTTTAGTGACTGTTACTCGATTATGATACTATATACCGTGGCAGTGCAAATCAGTCGAAAAGATAATTGTTTTATTTCAGCTTCATAGAGTAGTAATTTTAAATTAATTTAAATTATGAACTTGAAGATTTACCAATCAATTAAAAACTGAGCCACTGAGTAAAGGATCCGCCAAATTAGTTCAGACGAATGGCAGACTTACTGGAGAAACCAGGCTTTGACACATACATTATATTTTGTCAGTTTATGGTGTCCGGAGTCGTGTCCGCACTTTGTCCGTAGTATCCCATCCGGTTTGACTGAACGCTAAGTCAGAGTCTCCTCAGTCTACCGCAGTTCCATGGTGGAAATCGCTACTTACATGTTACTCCCCTCTCACCCCTCCACAGTTTCTAGCCCTACCTTCAAGTTTTTAAGTTATGATTATTTTATTGTTTTAATTTTTTAAATATTTAAGCATATTAGTTTTAAATAATGTATTATATTTAAAGAAAATAAAAAGTACACATACAAAAAAAACTTATCTACTATTTAAAGTGTCAAGTAATACTGAAGACTTCCATTCCATATTAAAGCGAGAATTATAAAACTGATTGATGGATACTTAGCACCTATAATACTACAGCGGCAATTACAGTTTCTAACCAGTTGCGTTGATATTCTTCTGGACAAGCAAAGCTTCTAGCTGCAAGGTGCTTCTGCTTTCGTATTAAGACTCAAAATGAGCCTGTAAATTGGCCTGGAGCAGCCGACGTTCAGATCTCACTGTGCGGGCCATCCACAGGGCCAACACTACACATAGGACCTGAAAGGTAAGACGCGATTATTATTTATGTCAATGAGTATTTATTTTTAAACTAAACTTAGAAATTCTATCATCGCAGTCTCATACATTTCAACCAACTTATCTGTGCAGGTGGAAAACACAGAACTAAAATAAATGTACCAAGTTTGACAAACCGATGCGAATTTTCTCGACAAGCATTGCCACCTTGAACTGCACACTTAAAGTGGTCATGTTGTACCTTCTGAAGCTACGGCTCAGAGCGGTGACTATAGTATAGAAATTTAAATAAACTTCACTTCATAAAAATCAACATAAACACACACAACATACACAAACAAACACAAACATCATCATAAACTTCACTTTTGACCTAATATTTTAAATAATTAAAAAAAATATACATATATATATTTTTTTTTAATGGCCTGGCTATATTTTTATGGCTGACTGACATTCTGCGGTAAAAAGATTCTACCGTTAAATGTACAGACAATAATAGTCCTTAAGGTGACGAAGCTACTTCTTTTTTTTCTTCAAGACTTGATCATTCATAATCTCACGTCTCGTCCACGTTCTTCACCTGGAAGAATGGCTTATGCAATTATTACGTACCTAGCTTTTAATAGATCATCCACACTGAACACAGTGCACGTCCTATGGAGGCGGGTTTCAACAAAAAATTTAGAAAAGTAACAAATCAAAATTACCTCGACTAAAGTAAGTATAATTCCAGTTGAAATGAAAATCTTCCCTGTGAAAGCTTTTTTAATGCGGAGAGCTTCTTCGCAACCGCGCATATAATACGTCCGGTCGGTAAGACAGCTGGTATGTAAGTGACGGCGGGCGCCCCCCTCGCGGAGGGGGTGTGCGCGGGCGCAGCAAGAAGCGGGGATGTCACGGTGAATGATGGCGTAGTCTTGAGGGCCGTCGACGCCGCAGCATTGGTTCTGGGTGGAAATATTAAGATTTTTAAGGATAGAATTCATTGTTTTGTTACTGTAGATTTTGTAACAGAATTTAGATTCCTGGTTGGAGTGTAGCCTCAGCCGAGCTAAAGAGCGAGGACTTAAAAAAAAAAAAAACAAAATTCGAAAAGCCCCAAGACAGTTTTTGTTTTCTTTGCTGTTCATGGTGCGCCTAAGCGTATACCAAAACTCCAACAAATCCGCCCCTAAGACGACGCACTGACCGAATCCCTTCGTCCCACATCATCCATGTCGTCTGTAAATGGTGGTCAAACTCACATCAAATTGTAGGTCATCCCAAAAGGCGTGGTACTTGGCGGTCTCGTCCTCAATGGTGGTGTTCCTGTAGAACTGCACGCGGAGCTCATTGGATCCTCCCATCCACGCACTGAGCACCGCACCCCCCACCCCCACCACCAGTTCCACAGCCAACATAAATAGGAAGAAACCTGCGTTCTGAAAGGAGAACATTATTCAGAAAAAGAAATAAGCAAATAATAACGTAGAGAGAAACTCCCTTAAGAAGCCTATCACAAAATTGCTGAGTTGTACTGCGCTATTGAGTTCAAGCAGCTGACATATCGCTTCATCTGCGTAACCTTTACGTTTATTTTAAGTTTATTTTTTTTCGATGTGTGACTGGTTTTGGATTTTATCTCGATGGGTCTCTTTAACGCAAAGAATTTCTCAGTAGCAGCCACGGAATCTGGATTTGGCCCGGTCGATGGCAATAGGGTCGCCACCTATTATATGGGACTTAAACATAACTTTAACATAAACCAACATCTATACAAATCTTACATGCAGGCGTGCATGCTGAACGTGATCGCACTTGTATGTACGTGGTGAACGCATTTTGAGTTGCTGCTGAGAATTTCCTAGTTAAAAATTCTAATAAATGCATACATAGACCTAGATAGAGATACCTAGAACTCCGTAGGCACACTTGCGTCCACTAGAACAACCGACTTTCTTTTTTTTTTTTTAAACGGCTGACGCTGCAAATATTTGCCTATATTTAGTCCTTTTGCTGTAGCAAGTTGACGTATATTCATCATCTGCCTAGCCTTTCCCCAAACTATCTTGGAGTGGGCTTCCAGTCTAACCGGCTGAGTACCAGTATTTTACATAAAGCGACTGCCTATCTGACCTCCGATACCCCTTGGTAAGACTGGATGTCAGACTATTGGCTTCTACCTACTCTTAACGACTGTAAAAGATCTACAAATGACAGCCGGGACCAACGCCTTAACGTGCTTTCCGAGGCACAGGGGAAACTCGGTATGTAATTCGTCACCCATTCACGGACCAACCTCGGCAAGCACGGCTTAACGTTAAAAATCGACCCGTGCGGCTGTTATTATTAAGCCGCGAGCTCCTCAAGGTGACAATTATTAAATTAACTAAATTCATTTTTACTGTTGTTATTATAGATTTCGTATTTTACGACTATGGTATTCAGGATGCAGCTACAATATTCAATCATGATTGTAAATCAGGGTAACGTTCAAGATTGAAAAGGAACAGTTCATCTAATTTCTGTAAACGCACCATCCTATGGCGAAAGGACTATACAAAGTGTTGTTTTGCATCCTCGTCAAATTGCGAATGATTCTCGACCCGAATCAATAATAAAATGAGTAGGTAAGTTTTTTTTTTTTTCTTATTTACGAAAATCGGTACTTGTGAAACACCCGTGTTTTAAATGCGGCCCGTCTCATCTTCGCCCTATAATCGCGCTTTCATACATACAAACAATCTCAAACGTTTATTCCATAATTTCTTATTCCATAAACCACGTTATTCTGAAATACAGACAAATGTAAACAACAAAAAAAATCTATGTTTATTAATAATTAACTAGGTACCGTAATTTGTATTGATTATTTATGTCTTTTGTGACCACCTCCTGAATTTTGACGAAGTTGCAAAACAATACCTTGTAGAGGAGTAATTTCAATACATGACACTAGTGGCTTGACTACCAGGGGAACCAAAACAAAAGGCGCAACAAACGTCAAAATAATCTACAATAACAATAAGTAGGTTAGTATTTAATTATAATTATTTAAAAAATATATTACACCAGAGAACCTACCTATCGGCTCTGCTAGACTAACTTGAGCTGTTGGAACGATTCCATAAAATGCTGTCTGTGCCTTCAAGAAGACGCATTTTATATCAGTCAGGTATACAATCTGTTAATTTCGGATTTAAGTCTTGTATCAAAAGCTCGAAAGGAGGAGCTCGTGGTTAAATAATAACTGCCGCTCGGGTCGATCTTAAAGGTTAAGATGTGCTTGCCGAGGTTGGTCCGTGGATGGGTGACCACAATTACATACCGAGTTTCCTCCGTGCCTCGGAAAGCAGGTTAAGCCGTCGCGTCCCGGCTGTCATTATTATTTTTATTCATTATAGATCTTTGACAGTCGTTACGAGTAGCCAGAAGCCAAAAGTCTGACATCCAGTCTTACCAAGGGATATCGGAGGTCAGATAGCTGCGGCCGGTTAGACTGGAAGCCGACCCCGAGATATTTTGGGAAAAGGTTAGGCAGATGATAAAGTCTTGTATCAAAAACACAAACAATTTAAATACCTACCTATTTGGACGAAACCGGACAAGAAACTCTATTGCTAAGGAATAGGCAGTTAGTGCCGTGGTAAAGTATTGAATCCTTTAATTAATGTATGTATGTAAAAATAATGCTTTGATTTTTGGTTTGAATAATTGTTAAAACCCATTCAAAAACATCGTTAAAAAAAACACGTTATTGCCAAATGTCTAGCTCCTTTAAAATTCGCGAATAGGTACTTCAATTATTATAATTTTGATCAGTTCGCATTTTCTATATTTATTTACTTTGTTTAATTGTAATCGCTATTTCTCATCAAATGTGTGGTATAAGTTCGCAACAGCAATTTGATTTTATTATTTTAAATGTACCACCTAATTGCATTAAATAACCACGACTCTCATAGAGAGGAGGCCTGTGTCCCAGTAGTGGGAACATAATAGGCTAATGATGAACCACGACACACCACCTATTCCCAGCATAAAGCGCGTATTCGAAAAAGTTACGGCAAAAAAATATACAGGACGCCTTAGTTAACCTGTGTCCTTCATGGAGATTTTTTCGAATCTTATGTTAGTTCCTCTGGGAAACATGTATATGACGCGTAAACTCACATCCTTGAAGAATACATGATCAAGGGATTAAATCGCCACCCTTTATAGCGCACTAACCACATAAAGGCTCCCGACATGCTCTCTCAAGGCGGCAACGCAGCCAATGACTGCTGTCACCACCAGTGATATAGCTGCTGTGAGGAGTAAGGACAGCACTCCCCTGGGTATGGCCGACTGAAGCTCCAGTTCACCCTTGTTCTCCCTCATATCGATCACGCATACCACCATCAGGAACAGGCCGAACAACTGTTTGACAAACAAAACTTTTGTTAATATTAATTGGTTCTTCAAATTTGGCGATGAGCTTGGCACTGTTATTGTCAAAGATTTATTTGTTAAATAAATATTATTGATTTTATTGGACTTACTTCGTTTATGTTAATTGTTTATGCTTTAAAACTTAATAAACCAAGTTTAGTATTTCAGAACTTTAAAATAATTTTGTAAGAACTGCCACGTAAACAATTAAAATAAAACGAGCGTTATATTATGTAACAAATTATTAATAATAACCCAAACACTGTCATCAAAATATTAGAACGACTGTTGTCTTTCATAACTCCGACCGCGCCACCGACGAAAATAACGACGCATTTTATAAAAAAAAAACAATAAACAAAATTTCGAAAACTGACAAATATGAACCGATAATAGTAAGAAATGTTAATACTGATAAAGAAACTTACAATACAAAAGATGTTAAATAGAGTGATGAAGAATTTCATACAGCGGACCCGTCTTGACTTCATGATGTTAAAGCCACTTTCAATTTGTATGTCCGTTGAGCCCGAGGTGGACATGGGTAATGAAGGCTTAGGGCTATAATATCGATCAATGCATTTGACGACCTATACCGGTGATTACTGGGAGCTTTGTGACGAGCGGAGCGGGTGGAAAGCTCATTAATGATGCATGGACAAGGTTTTTCCGTTGGGGTGTTGTGTTTTGGTAGTACATATCTAATTCATTTCCAGTACTTATTTTAATCTTTACGAGCTCGTGGCTAAATACATAATAACGGCAGTTCGGATCGATTTTTATGTTAAGACGTGCTTGCGTAAGTTGGTTTGTCGATAGGTGACTAAATATTACATACCGAGTTTTGGTCCATGCCACGTTAAGCCGTTGGCTGTCAATTACAGATGTTTGACTATCCTTACAGATGGTCAGTCGCCCGAAAGTCTGACAACCAGCTTTACCAAGAGGTATCGTATTACCCAGTACTAACTAAGTTGTGGAGGTCAGATAGCTAATCGCTCCATGTAAAATACTGATATTCAGCTGCATCCGGTTAGACTGGAAGGCAACCTCAACATTAGGCCAGATGATGACATTTAAAATTTACGCACCCGTTCGGTACAAAGGCGGAAATGGTGTATTTTGTACTTTTACATTCTTTCGGATATAGACAAAAGCTTTTGACCTTCACATCACCCTTATCGTTGTTACTTGGTCACTGTGTTTTTAGCTCTAAAGTTCGTTATTTTCTGTAAAATGCTTTTGAAGTTTAACATTATCTACCCTAAAAGTAATATTTTAAACTTGGCCATTATCAGCATAGGCAATCTTGTTTAACTCATGCAGATCTCCTTACTTTTCTGTCATACCTACATCAAAATTTCTTGCGTCTCTCGTCCCGTCGTCTCTTTTCTGCAACCTCTTCTAAACCTTCGTCAGCTCCAATTCACGCTCCGCTTATACCAACGTCGCAGTATTTAGAATGTGGGAACCCATATGTCCACTTACCCACACTTCAGGGTCCATCTTCAGCACTAGCCTTTGTTTCTTTACCGCCTTACCCAAACATTTAAATTCATCCTTATTCGATTGCTTTATGGATTATATTTCTTTATTTCAACTACTGCTTTAGCTTTGCTTGGTGATTCATTGTTATGTAATACAAAGTAACATGCAGCTTTTTTTCTTTGAAGTTAAGGTTCGAATTGCTTTGTTTACAAAAATATATTTGTATGATTGCGATATTTCGTCCTATATTTATTAATTGAACATGACATGTCGACCGGCCCCAGCGATGCACCACTTTCAAATAGGTCAGTTATTAGGTACTTCATGAGAGTTGGACGCGCGTGATTGGCTAGCTATTTCTTACTCGATCAATAGAATATATTCTCAAGGTATTATCGCCGACTGTCTTCACATAATTACTGAGTAGCAGCCCCTTGATGAGCCTCTTTACATATTCAAAGCTTGGCAAATGCAGGTGTCTTTCATTTGTTAGGGTTTTCTATTTCCAACAAAATCGATGGACGTACATTTCCTTTGTTCTTGCTGCTTAAATATTTTAGGACCGTGCAACAATGTTGGCTACTGCGTATATAATGGGTCTATAAAGAGTCTTGACGAAGCCTAAAGGAAGTTGTTCCCCCCTTTTTTCCTGGAGCATACCTTGGAAGCCTACGAAGATATTCAAGGACCAAGTTCTAATTTCCATGACCAGGTTTTAACTTTACTTTAAATACCTCCATGACTCCTGTACATTTACCGTAAACCAGGATTTTCACTGCTAGAAAAAAAGTCGTTTGCTAGCAATAATTTTTGCGTAGACTTATTTAATTTACTGTATGAATGCTTCGTTCACCGCTTCGTGAGGGTCTGTTTACTCTTTGTAGGTACCTATTCTTAATAAGCTTTAATCAGATTGCAAAATCTAGGTGGACTCGGGATACTGTGGATCAGAGCGCAACAAGATAAGTGACAATCACTTGCAACAAAGCTTTTCGTATTTCTTCAACAATTTTCGCCAAGATGTCATTCTTTCCGGTAGCATGATATTGGAATTTTTGATATATAACGATATACAATTATCCAACCTACAATTATCCTGGGAGTCTTTTATGAAAGATTCCCAGGTTTAGTTTGTACCCATCAATTTTAATCTGCATTCGAATTGCGTATCAAACTTTTCTGTCATAGTCTGACCGATTTAAAGGAAATTCATTCGAAGTTTGACGGAAAGCAACAAAGCAGTCAAAATATCAAAACAAATAAAAATAAAACAGGCCATCGGTGCATATTCAATTATGTAATTGCATAGAATTAGCTAGGAGCCGTGTGCCAGCACAGCTGCACGCCATTCTTCGATACCCACACCGACAACGATACTACAAGCAATCAATATGGCATTTAATTTTTAAACACCACCCCTTTCTCCCTCAGTCGTATACGACGATTAAAGTTAATTAACTAAGTTTTGCAGGTAAGTTGGAATACGTAATGACGCTGACTTTAATGTTGACTCATCATACTCCATTCTTTATTCAATTTTATTTGGGTTATATCATGTCTTATTCTCCATTTTCCCGGTCACTTCCGATGTCACGATTCACGTTTGCAAAATGATGGCGAAATAGATCGGAATGTTGGGCACATAAGTAACACTGGAGAGGTAGAACCACAAGCGACTCCTCATCATCTTCCTGCCCTTTTCCGATGTTATTTGGGGTCGGCTCAACACTTTTTTTTCTTCCATTCTCCTCTGTCATGCTATCATTTACTCCTTTTTCCTTCATATCACTTCTCACACAATCCATCCATCTTTTCTTTGGTCTTCCTCTCACTCCCTATCCATCCACATTTACATTCATCACTATTTTTGTCACATGTGTTCGCCCTCCTCATCACATACCAAGACAGATGACTCCCTATCATCTGCTTCGTAACAGACGCCACTTTCAAACTTCCTCTTATATGCTCATTTCTAACATCCATTTCAACATTCTCATCTCTGCTGTATGCAATATTTTTATTTATCGGAACATGCGACTCTTAACCTAGGAAGAAGATTTGTAAAACCGTGATTGGACCTGCTGTCTTGTATGGGTCAGTATTTTGGGCCACAAAAGAGATGAATAAAAAGCAATTGCAATGAAAGTCTTGGCGAGTGGATGAAATAAGAAATTACTACATAAGAGGAATTTTCAAAGGTGTGAGGTAATGATTCTTTTGTCATTGTATGTGCATGTGATGCAGAGGAATGCGGTAAATATTGTGAGCAATGTTTTGAGTATGAATGTGGATGGGTATATAAGTAGAGGAAGACCAAAGAAAAGATGGACCGACTGTGTGAAGGATGATAGGGCTAGGAATGATGTGATTACTGAGTAATAGAAAAGTAAGGAAGAAGCAGTCATAAACAGGAGAAATAATTAATTAATCATAACATTTGTAATATTGGCGGAGGTCGAGGACAAAACCTTTACAGTACAACTTACTGACGACCAACCCCATGTTGTTACTAGTAGTTAAAGATAGATTGAATTTAAAAGCTAAATAATTCATAAATGTTTCGGTTAGTTCGGAATGTCTGATGTCCGTCTTCCGAAACAGACGTGCACGTTACAGGGTGGGTGCATTCATAATGCAGACGACTTTACATTTTAAAGTAACCCCCTAATATAATATGCTGTGGCTACGTCTGTCCGATTCCAAGTTCCTACAAGAGTCATGGGGCCCGAGTGCCCACCTTGTGTTTCGGAATATCGCCAAGCTGTTGGTCGACTCTTCACGTTAGCAGAGGGCTGGCCTTTTTTTTGGCCAAAGAATCAGCATTGCCATCCAACTTGGCAATGCGGCCAGCCTTCTGGGCACTTTTCCTGTTGACAGCTATGAATTTTTTGACGCCCTGTAATTTTGAAACTTGTAATTTTTTTTTTATAACATTTGTAGTCTGCAAATAATGTCCGGTTAAGCAGTTACAACCTTAGCAGGTTGATCTGTGAGTGGCCATATTAAAAAAAAAACTGCAAATAATGTACATAATTATGTAATATAAAAATTGTATTTCCTACTTGAGTTCGTCGAATTTAAGAGACCTTTCACTTAAATCATATTGAAGGTATAGGATAGATAGATATATAGGTAGGTAAGCCCCGAAGGGTTAGGCAGAGGTGTACCTATTTCGCCAGTTATGGATAAGTCCCACATAGGAGCGTAATAGGGGTGAGCCTATTGCCACGCTTGAGACTACCATCTTCTTCTTCTTAGCGTGTGACTATTTAAATTGAGTCAGCCCAAAATTTGCCGACGAGTTTGGAATTTTCAGTAGCATCCATCAGCTCCTGTGATGTGCAAGCAACAGGACAGGCAGTACGTGGATTCTGTAAAATTCAGACGACAACTCACATCTCACATCGCTATCCACTGTCACTTCGTGTAAGGTTCAAAATGACCTTGATTTTGTAGCCAAGGGAGCGTCAAAGTGACGGGGGAATTACCTTACAGAATGCGACTTCTTACGTCATCTCACACTTTATCTGCCAAAATCTCCCTGTTAATTTAGTTCAACTCGCTGACACGCTCGTAGTGGTGGCGCTAGTGTAAATTCGAATTATCAACCGGGTTTTTAGAATGCCAATCAAGAAACTCACAGCGGATTCAGATTCGAAGTTCAAAGTGAAGTCTTACAGAATCACACCGCAGGGCACGATATCAGGCATCCCATCGTTTGTGAGACAACTTGCGACCCACGGATGCCCTTTAAGTCAAAGGGGAAAATATACAAGTCCGTGATTCGACCTGTTCGTACTGTATGGGTCGGAATGCTGGGCAGTGAAGAAAACGGATGAAAAAAGATTGCAAGCAGCAGAGAGGTTTGAAAGTGGCGCCTGTTACAAAAAAGATCAAAGGGAATAGTGTGTCTTAGTCTGGATGAGGTGATGGTACATGTCTTAAAGGGTAATTAATATAAATGTTAATGGATGGAGAGGGAGAGGAAGAAGGATGGATTGCGTGAGAAAGGATATGAAGTAAGAGAAAATGATAGCGTCACGAATGACAGGGGAGAATGTAAGAAAAAAAGTGTTGCGCTGAACCTAAAGAACATGGGGATTGGGGACAAAGGCAGCTTCGGTGGTTTCTGTTCACTCAAAAATATTTTGACCAGAACTAGGAAAAATATTTTTAGAACTTTCTGTAGCCATATTAACATTGCAAACTGTAAATATTTTCAAAACAAATAGTACTTAAACATGGTAAATTGACCATGTCACTTTTCATCATTTTTTAACTTTCTATGTCCTTGCATTATTTTAATCGTTTTCAGGAAAACGCTATAATTTTCTCGATATAATTATTCTCCATTCGAACAAAGAAAAGATAAGTTTAGCCGTAAGGTATCATTAGACTACGCCGCGTACACTCGTACAGCACACCCCTCGACCTGAATGCAGTATCCCATAAATTTATTAGCATGTGAGATCGATATTTCTTTGTCACAACTTGCAACCTGCAAAGTAGGACACGACTTATAAATAATAAATAAGAAACTGTAATTTAGCTTTATTTTGAAATATTACTTTAGATTTTTAAGGAAAAAATATTTTGTTTTTTGAGACAAATGTTGGAAAACTTAAAGAAGATCAGATACGTACTTATAACTGTCGAGAAGAACTCCTAAGTACTTGCTTCTCCCAAGAGATAGGCTTACCGTACATAGTGAGCGCGCTGAGCGCGGGTGGCTTATTTCTACGCGGTTTAGAAAAGAGAACTGCCTGGCTCTTATCGGGGTTCACCTCGATTCTCCATTTCCGGAAACAAGCGCCTACGACGTTGGCTGAGGTTTGGAGGGTGCAGTAGATAGCGTCGTGATTGAGGCCAGTGTAATAAATGGCCGTGTCGTCCGCGAACAGGGCTAACTGAGCCTTCTTGTTCTTGGGGATGTCACTGGTGAACAGAGTAGAGATAAGGGGGATGACTTTTTCTGATGGCAGAAATAACAGAACGTCTCCTGACACGATCCTAACCATACCTTTTTGGCTTCATCATCACAATTTCAGTTCGGAATCGGGTCCACTGCTGGGTACAAGCCTCGCCTTTCCTCTGATATACTTCCCGGTTCCGTGAATCTCTCTTGTAGCATCGTCTGGTCATACAGCAACACCGGTTGTGAACACAACGCACCTGATTTTTTTTAAGAACATCACCAGCAATGGCAGTTTATACCAACTTACAAAATCAAATAGATTCGTCTTTTGAACAATACCTAAAATCATGCAGTCTAGTTAGAGGGCATGATTTTAGGCAATACTTAAAATCATGCAGTCTGGTTAGAGGGCATTGGCATTGATTTTAGGTATTCAATAGTAGATTATGCACCAAGGGGATAAAGTGTCTTATGTAGCGGGCGCCGTATTGAATCCCGAGCAAAACGAAGGATCCTAGCGTTAACTCCCGAGCGGAGTGAGGGAGTTTAGAGTTAAGTTAAGATAAGAATCCTGAGTGCAGCGTGGGAATCAAGGTCGCCCAAGACGAAGGCATCTTTATCCCCGAGGTGAATACTCTACTTTTCACACCATCTACGAGAAAATAAAAGCAGAAGTACTAGAATCAAGTAATCCGGAGTCAAATCACTATCGTCACTCGACATTTTTGTGAGAATTTGCAATATTTTAAGTAATTTGTTGGTATAACAATGAACATAATTTGTGTTCTATTTTTCTTTGAATTATATTCTATCTCGTGGTGGCCAGTTCGGTTTTCAAACAATTAATTTTTTAGACATTGGCTGAATGCACAAACCATGCGAAGCCAAAGTGGAAGAAAAAAACATGGTGAGTGCGTGAATATTCGTATGCGATTTATGTTCCAAATTCAAATCACATTAATATTGACCAGCGGGTCATAATGAAATTCAGTACAATATTATTGCCCTGCTAGACCTCAGGTCGTAAATGACTTACTTTAGGTTAGGTTTGCATGACATATAATTTGACCATTGTCGAGCACCGATGCCACCTTGCATGGTAATGAGTCATCATTCTCTTGCCGTTATCCCAATGCATTTGGGGTCTCTGCTCGGTGCAGCAAATCTTCCATACTTCCCTATTACTCGTCATCTCGGAGTGACCTCCTTTCTAGTAATATCATCCTTCACGCAATCCATCCATCGCGCAACGTTTCTTTGATCATCCTCTACTCTACCCGGTACACTATCTGTGGATGCCCACACTCATACTCAAAACTTTCTTCACCACTTTGTCTTCATTCCTCTACATAACAACCGATGATGACACAACTGCATGGTAAGTAGATTATACAGTATTTAAAAAACAACTACTTAAAATATTTTTTTTATGCTAACCTGACTGGTAAATTTTCAATTTGTTCAAGGTCTTTTGACAATGAGAGAAGATACTATTTTTTTTACTGGTATTTGGGGTGGCTTACAGCTACAGCATCAGCATCTGCCTAGCCTTTTCCCAAACTATCTAAATAATATATAAATAAACTGTCTCGTCTTCCAGTCTAACCAGGTGCAGCTAAGTAGCAGTATTTTACATGAAGCGACTGCCTATCTGACCTCCAAAACCCAGTAACTGGGTAACTTTTGGCTTCTGACTACTCGTAACGACTGTCAAAGATCTACAAATGATAGCCGGGACCAACGGCTTAACGTGGTTTCCGAGGCACGGAGGAAACTCGGTATGTAATTATGGTCACCCATCCACGGGCCAACCTCGGCAAGCACGGCTTAATCTTAAAGATCGACCCGGGTGACTGTTATTATTTAGCCAGGAGCTCCTCTACAGCTACAGAAGTTATAGTGAGGTAAACAACGACAAGTCATTTCCAAGCTTCCACAGTTAGCAGTAAACTATTTTTGCACAAAATATATTTTTTTTTGCATATAATATAAAATATATTATATTATATTAAGTAAGTATATTATCAAGTAACAAAGTAGGTATGGATTAAACAAACAGGCGGGAATGCAGGCGCAACCACTATTAAAATAAATGCTGGTATCCAATCAGTTGTGGGAACATGCAGGTGGACCACCTATTAACAATTAATAGTGTTTTATATCGATCTTATGTGTGTCGCGGTAATACGACCATGTAAAGCAAACTTTAGCTGCGGAAATTTTTGCAACTTCAATGAATTACTATTTTTGAAAATTACCATGGTTTCAAAATCAAAATCAAAATATTTTTAAAATAGGTTCGGGTTGGTCGTTTCCTATGGATAAGAACCGGCCAGAAACTCCATGGTTACTCTTTTAAAATCATTTGGTTTTACAATGTTTGAATTCATGACATATCTGTAATGATTTACCACTAAATAAATGCAACAAATTAAGAAATTACAGGAAAACCTTTAAGGAAATCTGGTTCCAATGATCTATGGGGAAAACCAGTACACAAATCGCTATGCACACCGGCGTTTTCCCTGTCACTACATATGGGGATAACTTGGCTGCGGTTGCTCCAGTCATCAACGAGCTCCTGTAGTGATCCAATCGCATCAAAATGTCCAAGTTTCTCTTCGCATTTATTTTACTCGGATTATTCATTGCGCCATCTTTTCAAGAATCATGTAACGGCTACGATTTTGGGACATACAACAACTGCAATGGACAGTGCCATGATGCTTGCGTTAAAGGACTTGCAAACGGCTGTTCTATGAAAGAATGTTACCAGCGAGGTTCCTGCCAGCGTTACCATGGATCCTCTATGTGTTATTGTGAGGGAACGCCGACTAAATGTGGAAAGCAAACCAGCTGGGACTACGAATAATCGGGTTCCAAAGTTATCCTGGATTGAAAAGGCGCTGTGCTTTCCAAGGAAGTGTTAACACTCGAAGATACTCTGATCTTCTTTGTAGTTAATCTGTGAACTTTACTTCAAAGTGTTGTTTTGTTTTCTTGTTTTTACAAAGAATAAATATCAGCTTTTTCTATCTAAACCTGTACCTAATATGTATGGAATGTTTTTTACCGCCTAAGTACACATCTACTTAATTATTTTTAAAGAAGTTACATAGGTACCAAATTAAATGTTTTTTTTCTTGTATGTTAATAATGGGTTTCATTTATTTTGCACTCCTTTCAAGAATCATGCAATTGACAAAGTCAAAGTCAAAGCATTTATTTCAATTAGACGATTACAGGCACTTTTGAAAGTAAAAAAAAAAAACAAAATAAAACGCAGTCCCGCACGACAGTGCTTTGATGCCTGTGTCATTGGAAACGGCACATTTACCGCACGGTTGCCGCAGTGGCTGAGGGATTGACTGCTGCACTTCGTGTCGTGGGTTCGATTCCCACATGGAACAGATATTTGTATGGCCTATGTTAGTAGTGTCAATGTTTAGTTCTCTTGACCGCTTTCGGTCACGGCGGCCATCTTTGTGGAGATTAGCCATCATCGGCGCGGAAGATATTATAGTGCACAAGTGTGTGTGCGCACACACAGGTAGAACAGTAAACAAGTGTGTGATTGTGTGACAGTGTATGAGTGCTGTTGTATGAGCGTGTGTATAGTTAATACTTCCTTATTTTTTTTGGTCAATGTCGAACCGTTGACATATACTACTTACCTACCTTAAGCATCAAGTCATGCAATCTACGTCATCTACAAAAAAAATGGTTTACGTCAAGGACAAAATAAAGTAATACTGCTTCAATGTGTATAAATAGTTTTATTACGCACGCAACAGCTCTAAGGAAAAGACTTATACTATGTATACAAGGTGTTGTTTTGCAACCTCGTCAAATTTCAGGAGGTGGTCAAGAACGACATAAATAATCAATTAAAATTACGGTACCTTGTTAATTATTAATTAACGCTGATTTTTTTAGTTATTTAAGTTTGTCAGTATTTCAGAATAACCCCCTTAACGTGGTTTAGGCAGTAGGAAATTATCGAATAAATTTTTGAGATTGTTTGTATGTGCGTTTGTATGTGCGTAAGCGAGGTTATAAGGCAAGAACCAGACGGGCCGCGTTTAAAACACGGGTGTTTCACACTTGCCGATTTCCGTAAAAAAGAAAAATGACCTACCCATTTTATTATTGATTCGGGACGAGAATCATTAGCATAGTTACCCCCCTGAATTTGACGAGGATGCAAAACAACACCTTGTATTTTTGAAACAATAATACTTGTAAAACGATTTTGATTTTGTCACTGCTAGGACGTTATAATTTAAATTCGGTTTTTTTTTCGAGAAATAGTTGTTGTCCTTGTATTCACCGTGTGGAAAACACGCAGAATAATCAGGAAAAAAACTGCTTACTTTTCAGTTTTAAAACATTAATGAGATGTAAAAGTAACATAATCATATTTTAAATCCCGCAAACAGTTATAGACGCAAAATTACAAACACTATTCATTTCGGCCTTTGCCAAAGGAAACCCAGAACTAATGGCGCACGTAAGCGATAAGCCACCAACTTATCACTGCTACTGCATTATTGAAGGTCTTTGAACCCAGCTGCCATACCTGGGGGTCTACTCTCTAAGTCCGTCAACGAAAGTACGGGTCCGTCCATAACTAGCTTTATACTTCGAAATAACCCTACTCCCTAATATTTCAGATTCATGAGTTTTGAAAACACATCGGGAGTAAGGACAACTGTCCAATCGTATTGTCATTCATTTTTAGTTCGGGCTCCTAAAGAATCCTATGTCCGTAAGTGATAAGGAGTAGGAAACGACCGTAACTTCGGCCGAAACTACGGTTTTCGTTCTTAGAGAGTAGTCCCCTTGCACCGGGCTTAGCTGTAATATGCCTAGCTGTGACATAGTTATGTTCGCGTCTAGATTGAGCCATAGTTTTACATACTTATTTAAGCAATAAACATCTAAGTACATACAATAATATTTAAGAGCGTTTACGCCTTACGACAACTCATACAAACTATCGAGACGAAATATTTTCGAAATGACTGAACGGATTTCAATGAAACTTCATACGCATAAACAGGATGCATCGGTCTAAAAAGTTACTAAAAACATTTTCGAAAAATAAGCTAAATTAGACTGTTTATAAATTATCTATAGAAACATTACCAACTGTCTTTTTTAGAGACGTTTCGAAAATGTTTTTATGTAACTTTTTAGACCTATGTATTCTGCTTATGCGTATTAAGTTTCATTCAAATCGGTTCAGTCATTTCGGAAAACAAGGACTTCAAAGTTTGTATGAAATGACGTAAAGCGTAAAGGCTCTTAAGCAATAAACATAATCTACCCGGTAGCTTAAAACATAAACTTTAAGTACCTACCATATTTCCCATATTTATATCGTTAAACTAGCCAATTCTACATAACATAAAATCATGCCTGTAATCCCTAAAGGGTTGAGCAGAGCCGCACTTACATGGTAAGAACCGTTTTCTGGCTTGAACTATTCAAAAATTAGGGAATAGTATCCAAACAAAAATGGATTTTAAATAAAGGTAGACTATATTAAAATATAACTTTTTAGTTAGGGTAACTAGAAAAAAACTTAGTAATTTGTTGACATAATAGTTTTGTATTTTTGATTAATCTAACGTGTATAGGCTGGAAACTTTTGGAACTTACTGATAACGTGTTTAAGACCCATGCAATAGGGGGCGAGCCTAATAATCATTAATAATCATTAATAATCATTAATAGTCATTAATAATTATTAATAATCATTACTAATCATTAATAATCATTAATAATCATTAATAATCATTAATAATCATTAATAATTATTAATAATCATTAATAATCATTAATAATCATTAATAATCATTAATACTCATTAATAATCATTAATAATCATTAATAATCATTAATAATCAAACACTAGAAGATACATACGTATATGAATGCCTAAATAAAAGCGTACATACATATTGTTAGGTGTGTTAACCCAACATTAAAGTCTGTCAATGCAAATGTAAAATTTAAGTATGAAGAAGATGCCAAGAGAATGCAATAAATGTCAATGAATGCTCAACGCGGATGAATCTAAGTAAAAATGCAAGTTGTCCGACTCAAAACACGTCTAATTGAACACTAATTAAATTAAGTACAAAATGCATCACCTAGGCTACGCCGTATGTCAATGCACTCCCAAATGTAGGTCGCGATCAAAGTGCAAATACGCGAGCCTACTAACTTAACTATTAACTTATTACATCAAAAATACATATTTTAAAACCATGTACGTACACCGTACATATATTGTTCGATTTTGTTCTATCGCTGTTGAAATTAACGTTGAAAGTTCAACAGAACGCTTTTATTTAAACACCTTTATAAATAAACTTCGCCTAAACTAAGTTTGAGCTTTATTACACAAAAATCTAAAGAAAAAACAAAACACTTAATAAATTAAAATACTAAGTACAGTAAGTACAATATTAAAAATTGATTTTCATTGTTGATTTGTACCTTAATTCAAAAGCAACGCGATCAGAGAAGACATAGAAATCGCTATTAAAATATTGCTGGTCGAAGCTGGAGCGGAGTTTGCCTTTGCAGGGAATTCTTCTCTGTAAAAATAAATATATAAAACGGGTTATTATAAACGAATAATTATTTTGTTTGATAAATAGCAGCGTGTTTGGTTATACGAGGATCATACTTTACTCAAAAAATAAACAATTCTTGCAATTAATCAACTTTGAAATGTGAAAACATTAGTAACAAAATCAGCTGCGTTTTCATATTTCAGAGCTATTCCAAAGTGAAAGTTCATTATCATTTATTCTTCTTTCACAAAGCTTAAAGTTAATATGTACTGAAGACTTGTGTGCGTAAGACTTAAAGTTAATATGAACAAACATGTCTTACTTTATGCCACCTTTGTGAAAGACTGGTGCCTGATGTTGGCTTTTGGGGAAAAACCTGTGTTACATTATCGTGAATACCTACTTATACTCATCTTTAAAGTATATCCCTCGTATTACCAGACAAAAATTATAATTGACTGAGCATGTTTACTAGTTGCATGCCTACTAGGTAAACTTCACCAGGAAAACTAAACAACTGCCAGTTGCTAGGTTATAGGAACAGGAAAAGTATTATATGGTTTACTAGCTGTCCCACGCAACTTCATCTGCGTCACATTTTCCCCGTTTTCGCAACATTTTTCATTGCTGCTCCGCTCCTATTGGTCGTAGCGTCATGATATATAGCCTATGTTACTTTTAATACCTCCAAGAATATGTGTACAAAGTTTCATGATGATCGGTTGAGCAGTTTTCGCGTGAAAGCGTAACAAACAAACTTACATTCATATTTATAATATTAGTAGGGATAGAGAAGGCGCACAGCAAGTCACGGAAAACAACATCTGACAACATACTCTAATCCTCGAAGGGTTAGGCAGAGGTGTACCTAATAATACACCCACATTTGAACAGTCGAGAGCAGCGGTGGCCCAGTGGTGGCAGCCCCGACTTACGAGCAGTAAGCCCTGGGTTCGAACCCAGGCAGGCGCATTACTTTGTGTAATTTATTTCATCACCGCTGCTCTCAAAACGGTGAAGGAAAACATCGTGAGGAAACCGGCATGTACTAGAACTAAAAATTCGAAGACATGTGACATCTACCAACCCGCACTGGGGCCGCGTGGTGGATCACAGCCCACTCCCTCTCATAAAGAGGAGGCCTGTGTCGCAGTAGTGGGCACATAATAGGCTGATGATGATGATGATTTGAACAGTTATGTTTTAAGTCCCACGTAATAGGGGGCGTGCCTATTGCCATCAACCGGGCACAAATCCAGACTTCGTGGCTGCTACTGAGTAATTCTTGATGGAAAACCAATACCACTTTGCTTGACCCGGGAATCCAACTTTAAGCTAAGCTAAGCTTTGGACCACTAAACCAATGAGGCAGTCGCCAAGTTAAAAAGAGAAAATATCATGTATACGAGTAAAGTGTACAGTCAACAGTACGTGCATAGTAACAAATCTACATTGACCGTGCTTCCTTTTCTTTAAAGTTTTGTATGTGAAATGTAGCATCTAAGTACATTAACATAAAAAAGCGTTACAGCATGATAAGAAGCATTAGTGTTTTCCTCCACCATTTTGTCTGACATCGGACGATAAGATTAGTAGGACTAAGTAAATTGTATGTACGCCTTGGATTTCACAGTCTGAAATCCAAGCCATGATCACATACCGCGGTAACAATAATTTAGGGATCTTTAGAAGCTAAAAACCAAAAGGATTAATTGAAAATCATTTAAGTATTTCAAATAATTTTAGATCGGTGGTCAACAGTTTGAAACGTTACGACTTTTTGTGTTTTAACTGGGAAGAAGTGACCGAACAAATCCTTTGTAGTTAGCACTTACGGGCTATTGCATGGCATTTGGCAATGATCCTTTTTGCATTTAAATCCCGTTAGCCCCTATTATACATCCTATATATCTAATCTGGTATTTTGACTTACACCTGTATCTATAGTCAAGTTTAAGTAATTACTCTTGCAAACATTTTTATTCAATAAACAAGACTTTTAACAAAGAGAGAACCGTCAAATAAAGCAAGCTATTACAACCGTATTTATAAACAAGTCAAAGTGTTTACTTTAGTAATTTTTTATTTTGTAGCTGAGTAATTGCTTGAAGTTGGAACTAAAAAAGCAAGAATTCTTAGTTTATATTTCTTTGCTAGTTCTTACTTCGTTTAAATTCTTGTCTATTGCATAAAAAAAATGCATAAGTAATTACTCTAACTTGACTATAGATACCTTGATACTAGAGTAAGAATTCTTACTTTCGATAGTTCTAAGTTCAACCAATTACCAAACTACAGAATCAAAATCGAATCTTAAATAATGACTTTTACTCAAGTTACCACTTTGACTTGTTTAGAGATACGGGTGTTAGACTCAATTAGCATAACTTAGTCCCATCGGCGTATATTGTAAAACAGATTCTCTATACACGTAAGAGTATATGCAGTTGCTATAATTTTTAAATTGCATCATGTTTTCAGAGCTACGATTGCCGGTACAATGCACCAGTTTACCTACAGTGATTCAATCAGTATGACCTCGCCAACATTGAATAATGTCTTGATGCCTCAACGGCCGTTTTTAATCTTGTAAACTCGCTAACTACCATCTCATACATCATCATCTGCCTAGCCTTTTCCTAATTACGTTGGGGTCTGCTTCCAGTCTAACCGAATTCAGCTGAATAGCAGTAATTTACATGGAGCGTCTGCCTATTTGACTTCCACCACCTAGTTAGTACTGGGTAATACGATACCTCTGGGTAAGACTGGTTTTATTGACTACTGGTAACAACTATCACAGATCTACAAATTACAGCCATTTATTCATCATCATCAACAGTGTCAGATAGTAGCAACTGCTGCTTTGAGAATTATACACGGTGTAAATCACCTCATCACAAAGCCGTCAACCAAGCATTCTGTACATGAAACTAAGTAACTTTACGCAAAAATTATTGCTGGGAAACGGAATTATTTTTTTTGGGAGGTGTAATATCATGTTTTGTGGTAGATCTCAATGTAACGCACTCAAAACATTGTGCTGATGGACGGATTGAATAGTACGGGGGTCGTGGAGTTGTTTTAAGCAAAAATCTAACATTAAAACATATATTTTTTTTTAAACTTGTCAAAATGTTGGAACTTTGACCCCTAATATCTCCGTAACTAGAAGGTTCCCAGGTATGGTGTCGAACAAAAAAATGATCGCAATGACAGGGAGAACCCGTGCCTTTCGGCTTCGTTAAGAGGTGTTTTACACCCTTTATTCTGCAAGGACGAAGATTACCCGTAGGCTCAATCGAGTTATTTTTAGGGATGGTTGAAAAACACTTTATTATATTTCAATCTGTATTATAGGGTTAATCAGCCTGTAATAATCTTTGATTAACACTAAATATTAACTTATGTTTTTTAACAATAATTAATTGGTTAACCCGTATAATGGTTAATCAATTATGGGTTAATAGATCTATCTAGTTAACCTTTTAATTCGATAAATCGGTCCCTGAATATAAGAAACAGTTTTTCCACAGAGTACAAGAAAAAATTAAGAATTACAAGAAAGAAAGTTGTGCCGGGACGCTCCTTCTCGTCCTCTTGTTCTATCCCAAAATGTATTTCGGGTTGGTGCTGCATGTTATCTACTTCCATGCATTACTACTCTTCCATGTATTACTACCCTCATCAGAGTATTCTCCTCATTTCTAGCTAAAGCAACTGTCACACAAACCGTCTGTCGCGATCGTGTTTGTTTTTTTTTTTAATGATTTATAGATTGGGGATATTTTCGCACAAAAATTTTGATCCATAAAATTTTCGAGGTTGACCAGAATGCTACCTGACAAGCGCGCGTATGACATTAGACAGAACGACTTGTTACTAAGTAGTAACAAGGATTGGATTACAATTTTCTTCGTGTTGTTCTGTCTACTACTCGTTAATGTTTGAATTTCTTTAATTTTTCACAACTTTAAACTTATTCATACTTAGAAAAACTTTACTCATATCAATGTATTTTATTCCTCTGCATCTTTCTTCAATAGTAACCAGTATGGATACGACTACAAGCGACACTAACAATATACGAGAATGTTAATAAGATAAACAAAAAGGCAAATAATATATTAACGAAGTATATCTTTGTGATTGAAATATTTATGATCTAGAAAGTCACAAATTGACACTGATTATCTTGACATTCTTGTCAGGTGTTTCCTGAGATAAGTGCACACATCTCACGATATCCAATAAGAGTGGAAGAAGTAAGTACCTTAGATATTGTACGACCAAATGACTATAAATTATCACCAATAAAGTCATGATTTAGTTTTTAGTACCTATTAACATCTACTTATGCTGTGTAATTATTTATCAAAAGTGAAAATCCACTTCTCGAAGAAACAAACAATTCCAAACTAGATAATCCAAGCGTCATATTTTCAGTTTTAGTGGCTTTCAAAAAAGAACAACACCTACAATAAAAAAACAACATTTATAAAGACAATTTATTTAATTTGGTAGAACAGGAAGAGAACGTGGCAGTTACCATCGCCGGCGCCACAACACAAGAACATGTAAAAGTAGAAAACGAAGGTCTTAGCCTAATTAACAATAACTACTGAGATTCTTAACAGGAACTACTTCAAGTCCTTTCTACGAAATACTTTGTATCTGATAATACCAGAAGGTATAATAGTAGTTGCTGTAATAGTACGGAGAAGAACAAACAGATGTTAGACGAGTTTTATATTGCATTATTTCATACACCAATCGGAAGTTTCAAGAACTCAAAGCCTGTTAGTACCATGGAATGTGATGGGATTAGTCAATAGACAGATATATTTACACTATGTCTAAACTATGAACCACGAGAAATAGTGACAAAAGACTCAATTAGACCACATATTTCAGGTGAAGAAGCCTATGAAAGCAGTGCTGTATAATGCTAAGAAGTTCAGCTTTAATAGTAAGATACTTCACTTAAGTTAACATTGCTCTTCCAGCCATTATTTCTCGAGGACATCATTTCAGACATAACTTGATAAAAGCCTCCCTACAGGATTCCGATGACTCCGCAAGCTACACGGCCGCCGGCGTTTCCAGTCTTCTTGGAGTCAGGGTGGTCTGTCCTGCCGAAGTCGTCGGTTCCTCCGTGGAGGACCAGGCCTCTGCCGATGATGTTGTGCGGGCCGCTAAGCATGATCAAGTGGTCGGTGAAGTCGAAGTGGGCGGTTCTGCTGGTGTCAAACACGATGTTGCCGAGGTCACCGACGTGACGGTTTTCGTCTTGGGGATGACCGTGGTCTTTCTGAGGAATTAAGGGTTAAAATTAGTTGGTCTTCGTCTTCTTTTTGTGTGGTTAGTGCCTGCCTAGCTTGGTTTGAGAGTTGGCTCATGGACATGGACATGGGCTTCTGATTTGGCTAACATGCCGTCGATAAATATCTCTCAGCCATGTTTGGTTTCCTCACGATGTTTCCCTTTACATCGGCGGTTGTGACGGATGTAATCTAACTTCGTTCTCTAGGTTTAGTATTGCTTGAAGAACAACTCGAAACAGCCGTTAATAAGATACAAATGACGCTCTACAAAGCAGATATTTTTCTAGAGCTTCGGGTACCATTTCAAAAGCTGGGAACCATACGTTTAGCGTAGGTAAACAATTTAATCCATGACAATACTCAGCATCAGCTGCCTATCCTTTTTCCAACTATGTCTGCAGCGCTACCAGAGCGACTGCCTATCTGATCTCCTCAACAAAATCAACAGTAATCTGGCTGTTAGACTATTGGACCTCAGTTTCCGTAACGACTCAAACATTTACAAATGACTGCCGGGACCAACTGCTGACGTGCTTTCGTGGCTCTGTAGTCAACTGATCCTGCAAAGACGGAACCCGTGGGATCAGTAGACCTAATGCATTTTTGAATTTGTCAACTGGTCGAAGTCTCGGCATGGCCACATACCCTCGGACCAATCTAGAGCACGCACTACCATGACAATACTTCAATACGGAAAAGGAAAACCTACTCCATTAGGGTTGAAGTGACCGCCGGTGGATCCGCAGCCCTTGGTGATGTCTCCGGTCTCGTGGATGTGGAAGCCGTAATGGCCAGGTGCCATGCCGGTGACGGTACCGGTGATGCGGAGCTTGCCGTCGTCTTGTTTGGTGAAGGTGACGCTACCGGTGATGCCTTCACCGTCGAGGCGGACGATGGCTTGTTTTACATCCTGGAATGCGGAGGAAGGTTGTCAGTAAGTGGAATGATGGCGTTGTTGGTTTCTGTTAAAAGTTTTAAATGAAATTTTGATAGTGAATGCTTTAGGGCACGATTTTTTTAAATTGACTTTTTTACGTTCTTAAATTAAGAGCATTGTAGATAGTTAAGGTAGTTGACCAGACTGGTCATCATAAGCGCAATATAATACAGGTGGGAACTGAAAGAAGTTTTCTTATTTTATAGTAGTCGCACATGGCGACATTTCGTGCTATTAAGAATCAGAATAACCTAACCTCGCTTTGTATAAGCTCTCTGAACAATGAGAGATTAGCGTATAATGGTTTTGCATAGCTGATTGGTCTTTCTGTGATCATAAAATATTTCCCTCGTGATCATTAAATATGAAAATAGATTGACTGCTTAGATTTTGAAAAAAATGCTTACTTGAGCTTCATCAGCAGGCGCGGATGACGCTAACACTACGGCCGAAGCCACAAATAGCAGAGTCTTGAACATCTTCAAATTATCTGAAAAAATAGAGCAAAATCAATCAATACATAATACCACGCCTGTAATACCTGATTACTAAAGGGATAGGGCTGAACCTCATCTGGCAGCACGCAATCGAACTTCAAGCGAGAAACAGAGATGTATCTTTATTGTTGTCTTCCATCTAGAGTGTTCTCTGCCTGTGTGTCTTTTGTCCTGTAAATGCCCTTTGTTAGTCCCCTTTTCACCCCCTTTCCGCCAAATCCGTCCCTGTGTTCCACCCCACCCGCCTGGAACCCGAGCTGCCCCCTTTTTAAGTCATGTTTAATAGGACGCGAGCCTACTGCAACCGTGCTTGTGCCCGGTTGCTGGCACCGTGACTGCTGCTGAGAAATTCCTGATCGAAGGACCCAATTACACTTTGCCTGACCCACGAATCGAACCCAGGACGTCATGCTTATCAGTAGTTGTGCGTGCGACCAATGATCAACGAGGCAAAATCTTTGCAAGATATTTTTTTATTCAAATCTAAATTCAAAATTGCAAAACTGTTTAAATAACAGGTTATTCTCAGATTCAGGTAAAATATATTTTTAAATGCGCAAAGTTTTTTAGAATTAACGACTTGATATTATTAAATAATCTGCAAGTTTTTTTTTGTATACTGCACAATATTTTTTGCACAGATTTATCCTGTTCGCCTGCATGTAGGTATACAAGATTGTTGAAAAAATGATGTTTATCATTTTATTTTCCTTATTGGTAAAAATTCATATAGATTACGTTTTCAATATTTTAATACAGCCTCCTTCATAGTGTTTCATTTGGGTTATTTTTATTTAAACATAACCTCACCCCTTTTAATCCCCGGGTAACCTGACAATACACCGACATTTCACCACTAGTCTAAGTCACATGTAATTCCAATGAATTTTTTGTTCTATTTTTTTTTCCTATTTAGCTACTCAAATTCTAATTCATCATCTGCCTAGCCTTTTCCCAAACTCTCAACCCCAGTAACTGGGTAATACGATACCCCTTGGTAAGACTGGATGTCAGACTTTTTTTGGCTTCTGACCACTCGTAACGACTATCAAAGATCTACAAATGACAGCCGGGACCAACGGCTTAACGTGCTTTCCGAGGCACGGAGGAAACTCGGTATGTAATGATGGTCACCCATCCACGGACCAACCTCGGCAAGCACGGCTTGACCTTAAAGATCGACCCGGGCGGCTGTTATTATTTAGCCACGAGCTCCTCAAATATAATACTTACTCAAATTCTAATTACAGAAGAAAAATAAATTAATAGATTATTTAAAATAATATTCATGAACATAATCCTTCTAGACTGGACCACCTACTGAACCAGTTTTTATCTTAGCTCATAATCATAACAATGTAACAAAATTTTAAAGCAAAAACTTTTCTAAGGATCCTACAATAGGGCAAAAAAACATGAAGATTAATTATTCCTACCTAATATAAAAACAAAGTCGCTTCCCAACATCTGTAGGCTTAGATCTTTAAAACTACGGAACGGATTTTGATGCGGTTTCCATTAATATACAGAATGATTCAAGAGGAAGACGTGCATTATTGACAGAATAATTCAAGAGGAAGGTGCATATGCTCCCTGCCATATTTCATCTATAAACGTGAAGCGGTTTTCGATGTTTCGTAATGAGTGACCATTTGCTTTTATGTATATAGATTTATCGCTGAAAAAAACGTCAAACCACGCAAACGAAGTCGCGGGTAGCAGTTAGTGCATAAACGTTCTGCGCACCTTAATAATGAAAGGTTGTATAATAAATTGAAAACAACAAATTCTTAAGAAATTGTACAAAATAAATGCTTTATAAGAGAAGAAAATGTACTTAATTAACTCACCAACTAATATTTAAAATTTTAAATTGCCCATGGAAATGAATTAGATACGGCATTAACTGTAATTATAACCGTAAAATTCAATAGTTTTTAAAGGAATGTAATTCTAAATGAAAGGTGTTTTTAAAACTAGTTACCTACCGACAATGCCGATAAAAAAAGATCCATGACAAAGCAGTCAACTACGAATTATGTACATAAAACTAAGTAACATTGTGGAAAAATAACACTAAAGGGTGACTTGTTGCTTAGGGCAAAGATCGTAACTAGAAAATAGAGATACAAATACACTTCAGAGCATCTGGCTATCAACAGATCGACAATTGACTTGGAAACTGCAGGCTGAAGAAGTTTGCAAAAGATTAAGCACGTCTGCGTCTCGCTCTACAATCTGTCCAAGAGAGTTAACGTTGATACGTTTATGGTTGCATATCACGGTTTGGTGGTCTCTGTTCTCAGGTTTGGTGTAGTATTCTGGGGTAATCCGAAAGAGAGTCTATATTTAAAACGGTGCATAAGAACCATTTTTAATCTCAAGGTTACAGATAGTTGCATTCCTTTTTTCAAGAAACACAAAATACTTACTTTTCCAAGTATATACATTCTTGAAGTAGCTATATTCGTTAAAACTAACAAGCATCTATTTCCGACATTAAATGATACGAGGATGCGAAATACTGCCATGAGATCAAAATATCAGAGTCTATTGTGTACTGCTAGATATAACACTGGTTTGCTTAAAAAAAAAAAACATTATTGGTACGGCACCTATTATAAAGAGTGTAAAACACCTCTTAACAAAGCCGAAAGGCACTGGTTCTCCCTGTCCTTGCGATCATTTTTTTGGTCTACACCATACCTGGGAACCTTCTAGTTACGGAGATATTAGGGGTCAAAGTTCCAACCTTTTGACAAGTATTTTTTTAAATACAAGTGACATTGATTTTTATTTTTTAAACACCTCCCCTGTTGTTCTCATGTTCCCCGTACTATTCAATCCGTCTTCCAGCACAATGTTTTGAGTGCGTTACATTGAGTTCTACCACAAAACATGATTTCACACCCCCCAAAAAAAAGTCGTTTCCCAGTAATAATTTTTGCGTAAAGTTACATAATTTTATGTGCAGAATGCTTGGTTGATGGCTTCGTGATGAGGTGATTTACACGGTGTATTTAACAAACTGCCAAATTGTAATAAGGATCAGCCTTAATAAAATTCAACGAACCCTTGTAGTCGTTGTTGACAGAGAAATGTTATTACTCGGTTACCGATTTTAAAAATGATGAATTGTAATATTTGCTTCACTTTATCTCACTTATTATGTAAATAATTTTATAGTTAGCTGATCCATGATCTCATTTTGAATTTAAGTACCTAGTGTCTAAATTATCTGTAAGTTAAACACTATATTTTTGTACGCCAACAGGCAGAATGTACTGGGAATATATGTGAAACTAAAACCATTATTGTAACACCTGCATTCTATACAAATAAACAATTATTATTATTATCATAACAAAAATTCAACGCATGCATGTAAAGAAAACAGGAATAATATAGCACTTAATATCGTGCCCTGTTTTTGTTCATTACAGGAACGCTACTGATGGCGTCAAACTAGTGGTTGGGCCACATACAATTTAGACTGTCATCGACACGCTGTAACAAAAATAGTTTTTTTTTTAACTAAAGTTGCTATCCTTGAAGGGAACTAAATGACCCGACACATGCGCCACTATCAGCGTGAAATTTGAGTGAGCATGATGTACTCTCAACCGCCAGGGCACATTCAAGTCAATAAAAGACGTAGGTTTCCAGTAAATGATAGCTTTCTAGTACATAGTACTCACACAATATGAGCTATGCGATTATTTAATACTAAATCAGCTTACTTACTCTCTTATTCTCTGTCTATTATTAAAACTATTGTATGAACAGTCATGTTTGTCAAGCTCCCAATCGCAACTAATAATATGCGTAGTATGCGCAATGGTCTATGAACCCAATGTTATTACCACATATTTCGTAATACTTGAGCTCGTATATAAGAACCATGTTTACATTCATCATGATTCAAAACAGGCTTATTGAACGTAGCTGCGTATGTGTGTTTTATTTTAAACAAGATTGGGCTGTTCTAGAATAATTCTTAATGGTGCCTGGACACAGCTATTGTGAGTGTATACAAGGTGTAAACCCTTCATGAAGCCGTCAATCAAGCATTCCGTATATAAAAACTAAGTAACTCCACGCAAAAAAATATTTCAGGAAAAAAACTTTTTTACGGTGAAAAATCATGTTGTACGGCTGGACTCAACGTACCGCACTTAAAAAAATGTGCTGATTGAATAGTACAGAGGTATTCAAGTAGTTAAAATATTTAAAAAAATGTAATAAAAAAGTTATTCCCAACTAAGTTCCCAGGTATGATGCAGAACAAAAAAAAAATTGCAATGACGACGGGGCGAAAAATATACTTTTTGGCTTCGTGAATTGTCTTTTTACACCCCCTATAGGAGCGATCGTCTGGCCTGGATGTTCCTCGCTTGGCTGTACCTACACTGTCGTACTTGCCCTGTCTCGGCGAAACTGTTCAGCCTCCTTTCGTTCAAAAATCAAAATCAAAAGTCATTCAAATTAGGCTGAAAATCAGCAAAATTACAAGAGACAGTCCCCCAAAACGCCCGCCCTTCGCCTCTTCTTAGTGTTTTAGCTGGGAAGAAGAAGTGGCGGAACAAACTCCCCAGCAACACATCTGTCTGTTAGGTTAGAAGTACCAGATTCTATACAATAGTGTTCAAGTTTATATAAACAAGGAATCCATTACATCAAATTAATGTCACATGTAGCTAGCTATAAAATAAAATACAAAAAAAAAAACATACTCTAACTATACAAGAATAAATAAAGCCTCCAGACATAAAGGGCGTGCCCGCTTACACTTTTAGAATTAAAAAAAAAAAAATAGACCGAGGCAAGGTGGATTGATGACTATCGGAAGATCGTAGATAAGGCCTCGTTAAGGCTCGCACAGACTAGAGACGAATGGTGCAAAAAGGAGGAGCTCAGTGGATACTCAGCATTGGATGCAACAAAGCTGGCAACGTAGTTACGGCCTTCATAAGTCGAAATCGCTATCAAAAACATACATATTTGTACGACTATCAACAATATTGATTTAAGTTTAATCGTTGGCTTATGTAAATGCTTGATACGTTTTTCACTTTTATTAATCGTAATTTTTTATAGATTGCCAGTTAGTCTCAACCACTTACATCTGTATATTACATTGCATATCTTATGATAAAAGTTTATGTTCTGCTATCATCTCACGTATCTAGAGATCATGATCGAACTCCGCGATAACGGGTTAGATAAGAAGAATTACATTCCGAGTTTATTTCTGCTATAGGTGCTCTAGAATTTCCCATCTGCAAAAATGACAAACTTCTGCCTATCATCCCTTATTTGACCACTTTGGGGATACATTTTGCAAAAATCCTTTCTTAAGCTATAGGACTCGTGTCTGTCATAGAAGGAACTTTTGTACAAAAAAATGATGACCTTGATCCGTTTAATATGAGAAATAATAAACCGAGCGCATCACACTAATATTACAAAAGCGAAAGTTTGTTTGTGTGTGTTCGAGACCTGCACCCCGACTCAGATAGCTTAGGTCCGAAGTGGATGGCGGGGTCTAGTGAGCGATTTGAGCGAACTCAGACTCCGCCATCCACTTCGTGTTAGGTTACTTTAAACCCTGCAGACAGAAATAGGAGCACCGAGCAGCGGGCTACGTCGACCAAGCCTATCACATTATTTGGTGCACCAAATAAAATGCTGCTTCCTTTGGATTTAAAACTGTTGTATGTAATTTACAAAAATAGATGCTGATGCTTAGTCAATATCCAACCCGTTTGTGACAGCAACGGTTTTCACTCCGTACTGTGAAGCTCAATGTGCTGTTGAATGTATACATCAGTTTTCTTGTGTTATAAGTTAGTTTTAGTTTTTACTGTGAGTCTTTGGTTCCTTAGGTACCGTACCTCGATTAGGTAATAGCGCAGCACTCTTGGGATAAAATATATGCCAGACGTTGAATATAATGAGATCTGCAAACTTGTCACTCTGTCACGCTGATCGTTCTGAATATCGTCTGCTTCAAATTCGTATTTTTAAGTCACCGTTTTCAATATTTATGCTCGCTTTCAGTCTTTACTCGCTGAGTACGCCATAATCAGTATTTTTAACCCCCGACAAAAAAAGAGGGGTGTTATAATTGACAGCCTGATTTTGAATTTATAGTCGATCGTTTAAATACTACCCGCTTAATATCCGTTAATCAGTGAATCAATTAATTTAAGATAAAATATCATTATAAAACGCTAGCGACTGCAAGGTAGTTTTACAATTACGGTATTCAGAAAATTACAATAATTATCCGCAGCCTTCATCATCAGTTTTGTTGACAAACAACATTAAAGCCGCAACGCTGACATGAACTCAAGCGACGCTTCGTTAACCCCCCCACTCAAGTCCTTGATCAACACAACTGCGCCTACGCAGAAGCCGGTTTGTTTTTTTTTACTATTAAAAACAAAACACTTGTTGACAAATCCTTCTATAATTTGATTAAACACCCGATATTAGGCACTTTAGTGTAGAAAACATATTAAATAATTTACAAATCAACTTTTAACAAAATTCTGATACCTTCTAGAACAATTTGAATTATCAACGCAAAAACAAAAAAACTAAAGATAAATCAATAAAAATACGCACTGCTAAAAGATACTCTCACTGACAATAACAGAAGATTCAAAACAGCCGATAATAATAACGTAATAAGAGATTATTATTAAATATTATTTAAGACCAGTAAGTTTACAAGAAAGCGACTTACCTGGACGCAGAGAAGCGGTGAATGGGCCAGCTAGCTGAGTGCAGGGGACTGTAGTGTTGAGACACAGTTATACTCGATATATACTCTACTTGCTTGGCCGCTTGTGCGGCGAAATGAGCAGAAGTATCACTTGGAAAGATATTTGTGTTTGGTATATTTTCTTAACGTCCACATTTAATTGGTATAACTACAAGAACTTCGATTTTTTATAAAGTAATTAAACAAAATAAAAATATTTAATAAAATTGTTGTCTCTGCTTAGTTAAGACTCAATACATTTATGCCAGTACTGTATATAAAGTTTATATACATTTGTGCACAGTTGGGGGAAATCTCTTCTTAGATAGGCTTTTACGCGCCTAATCAGCCTTATTATCTAAAAGGATTTTGAAACCTTTAATTTTATACCTAACTATTTTTTCTGTCGGCTTCGCTGCCGTTATGTACGGAAATGTTTAATTAAATGTGTTTGCATTAAATGTAGGTAGCCTATATAGGTTCTATAACTCTCGGTAAGTTCTACACTCGGGGATAGCGTAGCTTCCCATTAAATAAAATTTTTGGAATCGGATCTGTTGTTCCGGTAGTATTACCCCCAACATTCAAAGTACAAAAAGTCCGATCCGAATGGGGCATAGATATACCAATGAAAACACCAAATAAGAAACATGAAATATTCATGAAAGTAAACATATTAATGAATTTTGAAAACGCCTTTTTTGTTCCCACAATTTCCCTAAAACCTAACAAACTTTTAAAACGTGAGAACACCAATTTCGGTCTTAGTATGTTTGATTGTCAGTTGTTTGTTCAAGACGTCACTGCCTCAGAAGCGACCGGAGTTTTGTTTTGTGTTGCCATCTTAGTTTCCTTATTTTAGTACATTTTAACTATTTTTCGATCGGACAGGGTTTTTTAACATATTGAATAAATATACAAATTTACAAACAAATTTTGACTCTTCATAATATTAGTATAGATTAGGTACATTCAAACATATATGAACTCACACATATTTAACACATTATTATATATTTTCCACAGTAAAAAAAATACGAACTACAATCCTAGCAGAGATCGTACTTACTTAGTTGAGTGAATTCTTTTGGGAGTAACAACACCATAGTCAGGCAAATAAATGGCTCGAAATCATACTAGCTGCGTTATTTTTTAGAGGTTAAAAATATATATTTTTACATTCGTGAGTAATCATTAACTGGTGCACAACAAAGATAAGAACAAAATACTTTGATTTACTTAGTTTTCCTGCTTGCGATAATAATATGTGCATCGGAAATCCCCTCATACCCGCGCACATCACAACCTGAACTTCTGCTCACCCCTCTATCAAGTACCAGCATTACTACCAACGAAAGGAAACAAGGAAAATGGTTTAGTTACAAGTCGAAGAGAAGAACCAGTTTTTATTTTATTATTATCGTAATAAATAATTATTTTGTTTACCAAATCTTGAGGCAAACCATTTCTTCCTTAATTTTATCTCTGTCATAGCTTCTGCCCGTGACTTCGTCCGCGTCGAAAAAACATGATGGGTGTAACAGAACCCTTTTCGAAGACGAAAGGCATTTGTTCTCCCAGTCATAGCGATATTTTTTTGTTATAGAATATACCCTGAACCTTTTAGTTAGCAGGGATATTGGGGGTCAAAGTTACAACATTTTCTAAAGGTTTTTTTTTGTTGAAAATACCAATTTTAATAAAGGGTGAAAGGGGCTTAACGAAGCCGAAAGGCACTGGTTCTCCCTGTCATTGCGATAATTTTTTTGTTCTACACCATACCTGGGAACCTTCTAGTTACGGAGATATTAGGGGTCAAAGTTCCAACTTTTTGACAAGTATTTTTTTAAATACAAGTTTTTAATGTAAGATTTTTACTTTTAAACACCTCCACGACCTCCGTACTATTCAATCCGTCCATCAGCACAATGTTTTGAGTGCGTTACATTGAGTTCTACCGCAAAACATGATTTTACACCCCCCAAAAAAAAGTAGTTTCCCAGCAATAATTTTTGCGTAAAGTTACTTAGTTTCATGTACAGAATGGTTGGTTGACGGCTTCGTGATGAGGTGATTTACACCGTGTATACTCTACGATAAATAACTCTACGACCCCGTACTATTCTATGCATCCTTCAACACAATGTTTTGAGTGCCTTTTTTTTTTTGCGGATGGGAAATCATCAAATGACTTCTCCCGCTCTGGGCGGAGCGGGAGGGAGTGTCAGACTTGACTGACTAAAACCCACCCATGTTCCTTCTTAGCCCTTTGTGTTCCAGGGCCGCGGTATCTCTTTCGAACAACCCGCAGCCCTGGCAGGCATCGGCCCTTTCGGACCCCTTCCGGTTTGCTGACATCTCCTTGAGGCGCGCGTGGAACACGTACGCGCCGTCGACACGGCCTGTCGTCATGAGACGGACGGACGGTGAGCTAGCCCATTACTCACCGTCCACAGCCTCGCGCCTACGGTGGCCGAGGGCCACTGGTTGCCCCCCGACGCCCGGGGCGTCTCCCGCAGCGTCTCCCGCGGCGGCTGGGACGTGAGGTTCTCTCCCTCTCACGTTCCACCACCTCCTTCGCTAGCATGACTGCTTCGCAGAAGGAGGCGACGGCTTCCCATTCCCTCTCGCTCCGGACCATGGATTGAACCAGGGCCGGACGCGAGAGGTCACCGCCGCCAATCGCCGCTACGAGGACACGGCGGTGCTCAGCCCAAGCGGGGCAGAGCTCCACGGTGTATGTTTTGAGTGCCTTACATTCAGTCCTACCGTTAAACGTTATTTTAGAACCCAAAGAAGAGTCGTACCCAGCAATAATTTAAGCGTCAAGCTGTATGTCTGTTTGTGTATTTATCTGTTTTGTGTAGCTGGTCCATTTATACTATGAATTATATTATAGTACACGGTTATAGAGTGTGCTTTCCATCCGTGATAGTTTTTTTTTTATTAGTCGTGGTACGGATGGCCGATGGGGCTGAAAAGTTCTGGAGTGGCGACCGCGAATCGGAAGACGTTGCGTAGGAAGGCCTCCCACTAGGTGGACCGATGACCTGGTGAAGGTTGTGGGGATCCGGTCGATGCGAGTCGCACGGGACCGGTCAATGTGGCGACACTTGGGGAAGGCCTATGTCCAGCATTGGACGTTTTTCGGCTGAAATGATGACTTGACTCGTTTGTTTATTGGTCACAACAGCGACTGCTGAGCATGAAGTCTAGGGTTCGATTCCCGAGTCGGGCAAAGAGCAAGAGGGCCCAGACAAAAGACAATAGTCTAATAACTGGCGAAATGTAGGTGTACTATATCGATACCTCTGCCTCTGGGCTCAAAGTCATAAAGGATAAAATGCGACTGTTCAGCTCCATCCTCTGCTTTCTAAGCATGGTTCTGCACTAGGTTTGCCATTTGTAACGACCTATTTATGTGAATTAGGATTTTCAACTCTTACCACAATAAAAAAACAAACAAAAAACTTACCGACTTCCAAAAAAACACAAAAATAAGTGGAAAATTACTTAACTTTCGGAATTCGGTGACTTTAGTTTGTCAATGAATGACAATGTCTTTTAGGTATTTTTGGAAGTCAGTTTTATTTTTTGGCAAAAAACTTTTATTTTACTCTTTTAAGTAGAGGTATCTAACTCAAATCCTTGTAAAGTATCAATTTTACATGGCAACTAGGAGAAATACCAAAACCGCAGTTTTCGTTTTAAAAAATTGGAGAGTTCCCTCGATTTCTCCAGGTTCCCACTGTCAGATCCTGCCCTGATGACCACGAGATCCCTAGACGTCGAGATCCCTAGTAGCGTTAGTTCTTGCCCAACCTATGTGCTGCAAACGCCTCCTGCCAAGGCTCTACGCAGGGGTGGTGCGGTCCATGGCCCTTTACGGGGCTACGCTGTTTGCGGTGTTTACGTTTGTTGCGCGTTCTTCGACCACTGACCACTACCTGAACGCGCCACAAAAGGTGGTAGCCGTAAGGCTAGTCCGGGGGTATACCTCACGATCTCCTGTGAGGCGGCGAGCCCCCTTGCTGAATTGCGCCATCCGATCTGGAGGCGATAGACCTCGCGCGCCTGTACGACCGGCGCACTACGTCGAGAAAACTCCGCTGCCACGACAAATCGCTACTCGGCGGACAGACCTCCGGCGCAATCTCATGGCGACATGGAGAAAGCGACTGTCGTAACCCCGTGCAGGACACGCCACAATAGAGGCGATACGTCCGGTCTTTGGGGAGAGGCTGGAGAGGCGCCACGGGGCCCACAACTTCCGCCAAACGCAGGTCTTCACCGGACATGGTTTTTTCGGGAGGTTTTTGCACTAAAGCGGTATACAGGACAATTTGCAAAGACGATGTCCTTTACATCCTTTTTGAGGTGTCTTCTGATTCTTGATATTTTCTTTGTATTTTACACCCAAAAGTGGTTATACTTTGCTTAACTACCAAAATGAGTTCACTCTGGTAACTAAATGTTTTTTACATCCATATTTTCATAGTAAACTTTGTTTATCGTGTGAAATTGTGTAGCTCGTATAGGCACTTTTGTTTTTTTTTTGCGAAAACAGATCGATAGAGAATTTAAATCTGAGTAAAACAGTATCAAAAAGTCATTTTCGCCCAAATGTTCTTTACGACCTTTGAGCCCAGAGGTATCGAATTATGGCACACCTCTGCCTAACCCTTCGAGGATTAAAAGCGTGATGTTATGTAACGTTATAGGATTAGTTTCAAAATGTTATGAAATAAAAAATAAATGGTTTTTCCAAACACACGACATTTAGAGATAAAATGATCTTGCGATATGCATTATATCTACGTATGACTTAACTAACATGTAAGAAACTGTATACCAAAATTATTGATAAATTACTAAGTATACTGACCATCGCATCGCATCGCACGTTTAGTTTTTTTTTTCATAGTGATTTTATGTAAAAAAAAAACTTCTCGTAATAACACAACAAGGATCTCTAAAATAGTATAATTAGGTTATAGCTACTTATTTTGATTACCGTGTATTTTATAAGGAAATCGAATCAAGAAGAGAGAATAACAGGAAAAGTGATAAGTGGTTAACATTTATTTTATTTATTCGAGAAGACATGTATAAAATAACAGACAAATCCAAGGTATTGCACGCTGAAAGAAACATATTTTTAGGGTTCCGTACCTCGAAAGGAAAAAACGGTACCCTACGCAATCAAAAGATACAGCCGTTTATGCCGCAAATTTCCGCAAAGGTTCGACACTCGCAAGGGTTTTGATTCCTTTGCCAGCTCAGAATCTTGAAATTTGGTACGAAGCAACGTTTTATAGCTTAAATAAAGGAAAAATTGCGAAAACCTTAAATTTTTTGTTACATCATTAAAATAAAAAAAATACGGTTTTAAAAGTACGGAACCCTCGGTGCGTGAGTCCGCACTTGGCCGTTTTATTTTCAATAAATAATTATAAAAATATCAAATAAAATACTTAAAAATAACAAGAAAAAGTCATTTTCAAGCACCCCCCTCAGAATAAGCACAAGAGGAAATCATCTTTCGTTCATCTACTCACAGAAACTCAAACATCCACGACATAGGTACGTCAACTCATCTCGAGGCAAATAAATCACACTCCGGTGTCGATATCAGTAGAGCATTCAGCATTGCCACGACGCGAACCAAGACGGAACATCCAACAATCTGGGTCCACGCGGTCTAAGTTGGTATTTGTTCACGGGAGGAACAAAAGGGTATGCATAATGCATGCGTAGAAGCGGACTAAAGACGCTATCACCAAAACACACCGTTAACAAAATGTTCACCAATAGGGGATAAACCATTTTTTTTTTCTTTGTCCGTCGGGTAGTTTATTGAAAAGCATTGGACACGTATTTTTTCTTTTTTCACGTGGTCATAAAATCACGGAGATATATTGAGTTGAAATGGCGCATGACGTCACATGTAGGTAAGTTTTATACCTACTTGTGACGTAGCAAGCCCCCACTCTCCAACTTTAATGAGTTTTAACTAAGTATTTTTTTGATATTTTGATAAAACAAAAAATACGTGTCTAATATTTTTGTATTACCTGTCTGACGGACAAAATAGAATGTCGTTTTCTTTACCCAGTCCGCACCCCTATTATTTGGTTTTTCTACCTAGGGTATTTAAGTATTTTAAATTAAATTTATTTGTGAACTCAATCAGACATCAACTGTTGCAACAACACGCCCGCGAGCGATTACAAATGTTACACCATGACATCATCTGCCTAGCCTCTTTCCCAAAACTATATTGGGGTCGGCTTCCAGTCTGACCGGAGGTATTTTACATTAAGCGACTGGTTACCTCTGACCTCCAGAACCCAGTAACTGGGTATTACGATACCCCTTGGTAAGACTGGATGTTAGACTTTCTGACTACTCGTAACGACTGTCAAAGGTCTACAAATGACAGCCGGGACGACAACGACTTAATGTGCTTTCCGAGGCACGGAGGTTACTCGGTATGTAATGATGGCATGGTGAAGATCGACCACTGCGGCTGTTATTATTTAGCCACGAGCTCTTCCAAATAACATCATGTATTATAATTAAAATCCAAGCAAAAAAAATTATGAATTTCATTATGAAATTATACAAATAGATTGGGCCCCATTTGGCATTCCCCGCCTGCTTCTAACTTTTATCAAATTTTAAATGAGCTTGTTTCTTGTAGCTTTTCACTTTTTTTACCGCAGTCGGGTTTTAGTTTTTTTATAACATTTTTTTTTTTTTTAATTTACTAATACGAAAGATTTTGCGGACGACTTTAATTTTTATGTTAATGCTAGCGTGAAATTATTTTAAAATTTAACTACTCGATTTGAATCAGGTTGTTATAAATTTCAAGGGTTTACTACACATAAAAAATAAATATTGGATCATTTTGCTAATGATCTCCAAACTGCAAATTGATTAGCGATGCACTAAAGGTAACAATTTTTTGGGGTTTTACACCTTCACAAAGTCATACTAATACAAGGTGTTGTTTTGCATACTCGTCAAATTCAAGGAGATAACTATGCTAATGATTCTCGACCCGAATCAATAATAAAAACCGTAGGTCATTTTTTATTTTTATTCTTATTTATGGAAATCGGTAAGTGCGAACAACCCGTGTTTTGAACGCGACCTGTCTGATCGTCGCCCTACAACCGCACTTTCACACATACAAACAAACTCAGACGTTTATTCGAAAATTTCTTATTCCCTAAACCAGGCCCGTCCAACATACGGCCCCCAAGCCACCATGTGGCCCGCGTAAGTCCTCCATCCGGCCCGCGACCTAGTTAAAACTTTATAACACATCAATAGATATATAACGCGAACAGTATTAGATTCTCCCAATGTCAGTTATTCGATGATCTATCTACTAGCCTGACCACTAGCCACTTCAAAAATATCAGCTGACATAGATGCACTGTGCAAGCAAAAACGATGTCAGTCATCTCATTAGGTTTTAAGTTATGCATTATAAGTAAAATAATTAGTAGGTAAAACTGGGGCTTTCTTTCTTAATAAATCAGCTTTATGAAAAATATCGTTTTGTTTGTATTTAAATCTCACTTTGGCATTGGACATTTCTTTTGGCCCGCTATCGTTACAAAAATATCAAACCTGGCCCTCCAGAAGATTATGTTGGACACCCCTGCCCAAACCATGTTATGGGGGTTATTCTGAAATAAGTACTCACAAATTTAAACAACCAAAGAAATCAGCGTTTATTACTAATTAACTGGGTACCGTAATTTTAATTGATTATTTATGTCTTTTGTGACAACCTCCTGAATTTTGACAAGGATGCAAAACAACACCTTGTATAAAAGGAAAAACCGCGGGGAATCCCGCGTACCGGTGATAAGAAATGCTTATGTGCGAGTTTTAGATAATTGGTGTATAAAGGCATTAGGTACCTGCATCGTCTGCCATACGGGACTGTTGTATGTAAATCATATCCTAGAACCAGCTTGACATGACATTTCTAGCATTTTTTTTCAAATGTCTATGTTTGCATCATCATCATCATTTTGACATAAATGTTTGCTGGTATGTGTATGTAAATTAATCTTGTCTATGTAAATCAAACAGATGGACCAGAATTGTCACGCAGTGGATGCCAGAAGACGGATGTCGTCACGTCACCTAGGGAGCACTGGCGAAACGACAAAGAAGCGTCCGCAGGGGATTAGTTGGAAATGGCATCTTAAAGGAACAGATGACAGCTGAGGGAAGACCTTTGTCTAGCAGTAGGGCAGTGTGTATTAAAAAATAATTTAAAAAATCGTCCAAGTGCGAGTCGGACTCCCAGCACGAAGGGTTCCATACCATTATTTATAAAAACGAGCAAAAAATCTTTTTTTGTATGGGAGCCCCCTTAAATATTTATTTTATTCTGTTTTTAGTATTTGTTATTATAGCATCAACAGAAATACATAATCTGTAGAAATATCAACTGGCTAACTATCACGGTTGACAGACGGACAGACGGACGGACGAACGGACAGCGAAGTCTCAGTAATAGGGTCCCGTTTGACGCTTTGGGTACGGAACCCTAAAAAAATATATCGGACCGATTTGCTGGTCTAGAAGCATATTATACAAATCAAATTTACAGAAGCATATCATTATTAGCCCAGCCTATTGCATATATGTTGGCATCGGCATCCATTCACAACACATGTTGATGCGGCTGCGGCAAGTATTTTGCATGGAGCGATTTCCTGTCTGACCTTCACAGCGCTGTTAATGGGTATTAGTATACAATAAAAAATAATCAAGAATCCGATTCCCGACATCCCCTCTACGACCACACAACTAATCCGGGTAGACATAAAGCCGCAAAAGTTTCTTGCGCTCCACTCATGCAATCCAAAACAGGCCGCCTGAAGAACCAAGCAAGCTGTGGCAAGAAAGATGTCCACCTGTCACGACAACTTCGTGAAGCCCCAAGAACACCTGACTCCCGGTAGTGGTCTGCAGTGGCTTATCTGGAAAGCTTAAAATCGATTGCGTAACCAAGTATAGGTTTTAATAGTAGATTATGCACCAAGGGGATAAAGTAGTGTCTTATGTAGCGGGCGCCGTATTGAATCCCGAACAAAACGAGACGACAAGAATCCTGAGTGCAGCGTGGGAATCAAGGTCGCCCAAGACGAAGGCGCCTTTATCCCCGAAGTGAATACTCTACTTTTCACACCATCTACGAGAGAATAAAAGCAGTAGTACTAGAATCAAGTATTCCGGAGTCAAATCACTATCGTCACTCAACATTTTTGTGAGAATTTGCAATATTTTAAGTAATTTGTTGTATAATAATGAATAAAGCAAAGCAATTTCCAGTATTCGCGCCTCTTTTTTTTTTTTTTTTTTTTCTGGCTACGCACACGCCTCTTTTTAATTTGTGTTCTATTTTTCTTTTAATTATATTCTATCTCGTGGTGGCCAGTTTGATTTTTGAACAATTAATTTTTTTTTACAGATAGTAATGGTGAATGCGTGAATATTCCTATGCGATTTATGTTCCAAAAAAATTAATTGTTCAAAAATCGAACTGGCCACCACGAGATAGAATATAATTAAAAGAAAAATAAAACACAAATTAAAAAGAGGCGCGAATACTGGAAATTGCTTTGCTTTGTTCATTGTTATACAACAAATTACTTAAAATATTGCAAATTCTCACAAAAATGTTGAGTGACGATAGTGATTTGACTCCGGAATACTTGATTCTAGTACTACTGCTTTTATTCTCTCGTAGGTGGTGTGAAAAGTAGAGTATTCACCTCGGGGATAAAGGTGCCTTCGTCTTGGGCGACCTTGATTCCCACGCTGCACTCAGGATTCTTGTCTTAACTCCCTCGCTTTGCTCGGGAGTTAACTCTAAACTCCCTCGCTCCGCTCGGGAGTTAACGCTAGAATCCTTCGTTTTGCTCGGGATTCAATACGGCGCCCGCTACATAAGACACTACTTTATCCCCTTGGTGCATAATCTACTATTTCACCACTCCCGCACGAAAGAAGTGTCTTTCCTCTACGAAAACAGTGAGGAAAATTGGTTTTTCCTCACTGTTTGAACAGTGAGGAAAGTAATGATCCCGTTCAGAAATTAACTTTGCTTGATTTTTTTATGTTAAGTTTTAAAGATATTTTCAAAAATAAATAATTTTATGCTTAGAATAGAAATATTTATAAGTTAAGATTAATGTTTTTTATAAAATTTATCAAATTATTGTAAGTGTATAAGTTCAGAAACATTAAAAAAGTTTGATAAAATATTGAAATTTAGGATTATAATTTTTGAACGCACTCAAAGAAAGAAGCCTGTGAAAGAAGGACATTAGAAGCAAAAATTCGAAAAAATTATTATGATTTGCTTTGTGACTATTTAATTTATTTACCTATGATGACTGAATACTTTCTTGCTGGGAGTGGTGAAAAGTTTTGTATGCAACATGTGAGCAAGTTCATTTGCTATTCGTTTTGTTGAGTCTTTCGCTTACTCAGGATTGAAATTTATAATCACTCGCTGCGCTCGTGATTCTATTTTTCAATCCTTCGTTACTCAAGACTCAAAATCAAAACTCATAGGAAAAACGAACTTTCCTCACTTATTGGATAAATAACTATTTCATTACTCATACTCTGAAAGTAGATCTGAAGTTGCCTGAAGAGCGGGTTGAAAGTAATACTTTTCAGCCCTAGGGAGAATCGCTTTCAACTGACAGATGTCAAATTATAAAAAAAACTAGTTCTATTTTCACATTTTTATTGAACCATGTTCCAACTTTCTATGCAGCCACGATGTAAAATTGAATTAAGTTAAGTATTGAATAAAGGATATATATTTTTAAAACACTTTATTATACTTTAGTTTCAACATTTTTTTTTTTAAACAACATAGATTTGGGCAAGATATTTACCATTTTTTCAATGATGAGAATGAAAAGTAATGGCTGAATAGTGCTGGCTGGCTACAGAAAAAAAACAAAATAGGGGGCAAAGCGGCAATTCGATCCTCTTTTTTTTCCGAATTGTAGGTTTTTCTTTATACTTCCGTATAGCAGAGACTTGTATAAAATGAGTTCATCTGATTCAGATATGAATTTTTGAACGCCTGATTTTATAAGAGAAGAGGCTGAAGCAGTAGTGGAAAACCTTTTACCACCTAAATCAAAACAAAGATACCTAAAATCGTACGATGATTTTATGAAATGGCGCTCATTTTTTCTTTAGCTAATTCATGTTTTTATTTTTGCTTTCCTTGTATTTGTAATGATAAGCACAGTGTTTACCTCGGGTTAAAGACTTATTTAGTCCCTCGAACTATTGGCAAACCCCGTCTCGGGACTAAGTAAGTTACTTTCACCCCTAGGGTAACAATGTACTATTCTCCATGTCCATCTTTCACTAAAGTTAAATATGATAAGGGTTTCCGTTTCCAGAAAAAATACAAGATCCTATTCCGGTGCGGAAAACGCCGAGAGAAGTTTTCCATTGAAAAAGATAGGTAAACCTTTTAACAAAACTCCACTATTCTCTTCTCTGCTCTAATCATAAATTAACATATTTCTGGGAAGAACCATTAACATTAACGGGTAAATTAGGAATATCATAAATTATACTCTTAATAGCTTAACACTATCAATAACACTTGAAACGGGATATTTACCATGTACCACCATATCGGGAACTCAAAACACATAGTAAACGTGATAAATATCCTGTTCAAGTGTTATTGATAGTGTTAGTGACCATATCAGTTTAAAAAACATAATCACTTATTTCGCTATTTTTTTTTTGGAGCGAAGTTCCTTTTCGCGCGTTGCGAATGGGGGCTAGACGGAAAAAATTAAGACCAAAAGTTGTAACGACACTTTTTGCTATAGTTGTAAGCCGTGCGGCGTACGCGTGTTTCCCTGTCTCTCTCTCTCTCTCTTTCTTATAGAAAACAAGCCAGTTATTTTCGTTTCGTCTTTCTATTTCGCATATTATAATTTAATTTATTTATTTATTTTATTTAATTAAATAACTTCGTTCCATCCGGGTGTCCCTTGACACCTCCCAAGTTTTTTATCTATAATATTGAATAGGTACTGTTAAGAAATCTATTGGATTTGACAAAAAAAATCGTGGCTGTGAGGCTGTTAGCGAGTTGAGAGCTGTTATTTCTTAAGGAATAATAAAATGTAAGAAGAACTGTCAACTTGCTCGACGTTGAGTAGTTCTAACTCACGGCCGTCACAGCTTAGAGCGCTAGTGTCGCTATTTGCGGCATAACGAATACCAAACTGTAGTTTCGTCGCTGGCACAGCACTAAGCTCGAGGCAGTATCCTTAGAGAATAACACTGCAGGAAAGTCTGACAATCAGTTTTACCAAGAGGTATCGTATTAACCAGTACTAACTGGGTTGTGGATTTCAGATAGGCAGTCGCTCCATATAAAAATGGTATTCTACTGCATCTGATTGGACTGAAAATCGACCCAAACATAGTGAGAAAAAAGCTAGGCAGTCAGATTTACGAAATTGGATACTCACTAATTTTTTTGGGTTCCGTACCATAAGGGTCAAACGGGACCCTATTACTGAGACTTCGCTGTCCGTCCGTCTGTCACCAGGCTGTATCTCATGAACCGTGTTAGTTAGCCAGTTGAAATTTCTACAGATTATGTATTTCTGTTGATGCTATAACAACAAATACTAAAAACAGAATAAAATATATATTTAAGGGGGCTCCCAAACAAAAAAGTGATTTTAATGCTCGTTTTTATAAATAATGGTACGGAACCCTTCGTGCGCGAGTCAGACTCGCACTTGGCCGGTTTTTTTTCTTATGGTCGAGGGTTATAATCAAGAATGACGCCAATATTCTTTAATTAAAACAATATTGTTAGTAGATTGTTACGTAAACATTGATAACATAGTGAGTATTTGCGATAAGAGATGAAAGTCACACTGTCATAGCCGTTAGTGACAAAAACTCGAATCAGACCATCGCAATAAACTCACCACTTTTGCCTCTGCCTCACAAACCTAACTGGCGAAATGTGCGCATGAGTTCAGGGACTTGAATACATGTTATGCCTTACCAACACTATACAACAACTAAACATAAACATTTTTTTTAGTTAATAAATGCCTATGCCCGCGGCTTCGCACGCGTGGAATTCGGTCACTGTCCCACGGCCTTGTACTACCGGGATAAAAAGTATCCTATGCGATAATCCAGGTTATAAACTACCCGTGTGCCAAATTACATCCAAATCCATTCAGTAGTTTTTGCGTGAAAGAGTAACAAACATACATTCTCACAAACTTTCGCGTTTATAATATTGTTACGCCGACTGCTTTACGAGAACATTCTAGGACTACGGTCGAGTCTAGAATGTTCCACGATGGAAGTGTCTAGAAAGTTCGAGAAAGTTCTGGACCTTTCTGGAACCTTCTAGAAGGATTGGTTCCACTATAGAGCCATCTAGAAGGTTCGGGAAGGTTGTAGAACTTTCTCGAAGGATGGGGTTCCCCTAAAGAACTACCTAGACATTCACGGAAGTTGTGGAAGTTTCTCGAACATGGGTCGGCCGTATAAATAGGCGACGGGTTAGCGGAAGTGAGTCAACACTCGCCGCCTGACCGCCGTCGCGTACGGACGTGCCGCTACCTGCTCGCATTCCCGCTCGCTATCAGTGTGTGTCATCGGTTCGTCGCTTCCCAGTGTCGTGACGTCATCAGTTGTCTTTCGACTACACCCCCGAACAATTGCTGTCTTTTTATTAAGACAGCACTTGCTCATTTGCTTCGGATATTATTCCGATTTAACTTCCTTTGCCCCATCAGGGAAAAATCCTCAATTTCGAGGTTCTTGGTGGGAAACCTAACGGTGCCAACGAAACCGAGAGAGGGTGGTGACCCAATCCGCCCATCTAACCCCTTCAGGGTCTAGGTGAAAAATTGGGCTCCGTCGCGTTCGCATGCTCCGCCGATATACTGTGCTAGTGTTTCCCGTTTGAACAAGTTCCTGAAAGCAAAGTTCCCTGGACTGGAGTTGGAGTTGCTACCAAGCCAGGACCCTCGGACTGTGCCTGCGGGAAGGTTGAAGCGGGTGAGTCACTGATTCAGTAAATTCCCTAAATAATTGGTCAAGGAATTAGGTTGTTAGGCGCGCTGAGCTTCTCTCAAATGTCCGCTAACTTTTAGCCGACAAAATGTCGTCCCTCGACGACACAGAAAAAGCGCTTTTGCGCTTTTTCTTGCGCGTCTTCACGACCGACCCATATTTACAAAAATATGGGTCAGAAATTGCTGCCATTCAGCAAACCACCGATACCGTCACTGACTTCAGTGACGCGCTCGAGAGCCCCATGTCACCGCCGCCTGCCGACAGAGGCTTACCGCCAGCCGTCGCCGCTGCGATTAAGGCTACTCCAAGACCCATTGTAGTGAAGCCCATTGTTTCGCAAACAAAGGTCCAGTCCGCACCTGCGTCCATTGTTCCCGTTTCCGAGAACATGGACAAAGGCTCACCGCCAGCCGTCACCGCCGCGATTCCGGCTAACCCCGGACCCATTGTTAAGCAAACAATGGATCAGTCCGCACCTGCGTCCATTGTTCCCATTTCGGAGAAAATGGACACAACTGTGCCAGTCTCCGACTCGGAATCGGTTATAGATTCCTGCTCTGCTTCCTCGTCCTCTGAAGACGACTATCAAGTCGTCGGAAAGGGCAAAAGGAAAAAGGGCAAAAACTCTCAGGCCACCATGGCCAAAAAATTAGTCGCGCTCCCTCTCATCCCCTCTCCCGAGGCCTCCCGCCCCACCTCCCCGGTCCCCGCACCAAAGTCCGCCGCTGCTCATACCAGCAGACCATCCAGCCCTAAGGCTAACTCTTCAGCCGCTTCTTCAAAGAAGCTGAAGTCCCCTCCCCCGTTGTTCATTCAGGACAAAGGGAAATGGACAGACGTGTCCAAAATGTGTGTTGAGCGCCGCATTCAATACACTAGCGCAAAAAGCACCCAGCAGGGTATCAAAGTGGTAGTCCCTACGACCACCGACTTCAGGGAACTAACCCGTCAGCTGATCGGAAGGCACATAGCCTTCCATACATACTCCCTTCCAGAGGAGAAGCCCACCCGCGTGGTGATCAGGCGGATCCCGAAGGAGATATCCACGGAGGACATCCTCAATGACCTCCAAGGCCAGGACATCCCTGTTGCAGCCGTCCACCGCCTTCATAAGGCGAGAGGCGGCGACCAGTACGACATGGTACTGGTCATTTGTGACCCAGTAGAAGGACACCACCCGATCTTCAAAGTGAAGTCGGTATGCTCCCTCACAGGCATCTCAATAGAGAAGCCTTACCGCTCAACCGTAGTAGGGCAGTGCCACCGCTGCCAGCTCTACGGACACAGCCAAGCCAACTGCCATGCACCGCACAGATGCGTAAAGTGTCTAGGCGACCATGGTACGGCAGACTGCCCCCGTCCCAAAGACAAATCGCTGTGCACGGAGCCACCGAGCTGTGTGCTTTGCGGCCAGTCGGGCCACCCGGCTAACTACCGCGGCTGCCCGAAAGCCCCCAAAGGCTCCTCTTCTAAACTGGCGAAGCGTGCAAACGCCCGCCAGCAGAGAGAAAGCCCATCGGTGAGGCTACCAACTGCACAGATGCCGGAGAGACTCAGCCCTCAGAGGCCCTCTCCCTGGACCTCGCTGAACCACCAGAGAGCCTTCCCGGCACTCGGCAAAGCAAAGTCCAGCCCCATTCCCGGGCTATTAGATGCCCCTGTCCCCACTCCCGTGGCCCAAGCGAGCGCACCGGCGCCCGCTCGTCCCGCGCCTCCCGGCCCCGCGGCCGCGGTCTCCTCTCCTAACGTAACTTTAGAAACGTTAGCAAAGTTAGTCACCCCCGAAGCAGACCGCATGGCGGCAGATCTCAGGGAGGCTAACACTGACGGTGATAAGCTTAAAATTATCCTCAAGTCCCTAATCAAGTTAGGCGAAGCCTTCAGCGGCATTAATCTTTAATTTCAATGGATAATACGAGATTAACGTGTACCAAACCCCGATCCCTTAAATTAGGGTACTTTAATGCCAATGGCATTAGAGGCCAGCGTGATGAAATCGCCACCTTCCTCCGTGACCATCAAATTGATATCCTCCTCATACAGGAGACCTTCCTCAAGCCCAGTCACCGCGATCCGAGAATTGCCAACTATCGCATAGTTCGCAACGATCGGTCACGTTGCCACAAGGGCGGTACTCTAATCTATTATAGAAAAGAACTGCACTGCATCCCCTTAGATCCCCCTCCCATGGAGTCTCTACTCGAGACTTCAGTGTGTCGACTAGGCATGACCGGTCATCAACCGATCACTATCGCCTCCGCGTACATCCCTCCCGGCGGCACGTCCGAGGAGCACACTCTGTTCACCAAAGACCTTGCCGTCCTCTTCGGCTTGAGTGACTCCGTTATCATAGCGGGCGACCTCAACGCCAAACACCCCGCCTGGAACAGCACGACGACCTCTGCCAGAGGACGTCACGTGTATAACCTGGGTGAGTCCCTCAACTTCGATCCCATCGCTCCTATGGAGCACACTCACTATCCCCACGACCCCGACCAACGTCCGGACGTTCTCGACATAGCGCTACTCAAGAATGTCAACCTTAAGTTGCATTCCATCGAGACTTTACATGAGCTTAACTCAGACCATCGACCAGTGCTCATGCACTTAGTTCCCCGCTCGGGTCCCTCTGACCCCAGCCAGCCCCCGCCGACCCAAGTGATAACCGACTGGAGGAAAGTCAGCGAAAAGCTGAAATCCACCACATCGTCTCACCTGGAGTCCATCCCCGGCCACATAGTCTCAGTCGCAGACACGACGGCCGCCATCAACTCGTTTACAGAACACGTGCAATCCGTACTGAAGGATTGCTCACGAGAAGTTCCAGCATTGAGCGATCACCGCTGGATCCTACCCGCTGACGTACGTGAACTGATAACCGAGAAGAACGCAGCCATCCGTGCCTACAGCAACTTTCCCTGCGACGCGAACAAAGCTCACATGCGTCATTTACAGCGTGCTGTAAAGAAGCGCACTAGTGAGCATCGTTCAGATCAATGGGACAAGACGCTAAGCGAGCTTGAGCCTACCCACCTAGCCTTCTGGCAGCTGCAACGCAAGTTGCGGTCCACCGAAGAGGCTTCGATGCCTCCCCTCACCCGACCCGATAAGAGCGTTGCATTCGACGACTCTGAGAAGGCCGAATGCCTAGCCAACAGCCTAGAGTCCCAGTGCTCCCCCAGCTCTCAACCAGTAGACAAGCGACATCTCGATGAGGTGAACGCATTCGTCGAACGTAGAGCCGCCCTCCCCCCTGTAGAAGACCCAGATGATCCTCTGCCTCCGGTCACAGCTGACGAAGTGCAAGACATAATTAATAAGCTTCAACCGCGCAAAGCACCCGGCTCCGACGGAATCACCAATAGGGTGTTTAAACTCCTCCCCGCTCAGCTCGTCGTGTTAATGGCGGCCATCTTCAATGGCGCCCTGAGCAACAACGCTTTTCCCCAAATATGGAAAGAGGCCACTGTCATCGGTTTCGCCAAGCCAGGCAAACCCAAGTCTGAGCCCTCGAGCTACAGACCTATCAGTCTCCTGAACGCACTCGGCAAAATCTACGAGAGACTCATTTATAAGCGACTCAAAGACTTCGCCGAGGCTAAGAGTCTCATCCCCAACGAGCAGTTCGGCTTCAGAACCGGACACTCTTGCATTCAACAGGCCCATCGTATCGTAGAGCACTTGAGCGCTGGCTTTCAGCGTGGAGCGATGACGGGTGTGTTGTTCTTCGACATAGCAAAGGCTTTCGACAAAGTCTGGCACAACGGCTTATTATATAAGCTGTACAAACTGGGAGTGCCGGACCGTCTCGTGCTCATCTTACGAGACTTTCTGTCGGATCGCACCTTCCGCTATCGCATCGGGAAGGCACTGTCTTCCCCCCACCCCATTAGAGCCGGAGTCCCTCAGGGCTCCGTCGTCTCTCCCCTTATCTTTACTCTGTTTACCAGTGACATCCCCAAGAGCAAGAAGGCTCAGTTAGCCCTGTTCGCGGATGACACGGCCATTTATTACACTGGCCGCAGTCACGACGCTATCTATAGCACCCTCCAAACCTCAGCCAACGTCTTAGGCGCTTGGTTCCGGAAATGGAGAATCGAAGTGAACCCCGACAAGAGCCATGCAGTTCTTTTCTCTAAACAGCGTAAAATTAAGCCACCCGCGCTCAGCCCGATCACTATGTACGGTAAGCCTATCCCTTGGGAGAAGCAAGCCAAGTACTTAGGAGTCATACTTGACAACCACTTGTCTTTCGCGGCGCACATCAAAGCAGCTCGCGACCGAGCTGCGTTTGCTATGGGTAGGCTTCATTTCATGATTTCGGCAAAAAGCAAGTTGTCACTCAAGTGCAAGTTGCGCCTTTATACCGCGGTGATCCGCCCCATTATGACGTACGCTTGCGTCGTGTACGCTCACACCAAGCCTAAGTACATCCATAGGATGCAAATTTTACAGAACCGGTTCTTACGTAGAGTCACGGGAGCCCCTTTTTATGTCCGTAATGACCGTCTACACGTAGACCTTAGAATGCCCACCGTCCTTCAGTTTATGAAACGTCTTTCGAAGCGTTTCTTCGATAACGCCATTAAACACCGTAATCCCCTGATCGCAGCGGCCGCCCGTTACGAACCCTCGCGCATTAGTACAGTACGCCGTCCTAGGCATACCCTTGTTACTCCAGATGATGCTATCACCCTCCTCCAGGAGAGTAGCAAAGAGACTAGCACTCTTAAAAAGTTCCGACTCAAACCGCCGTCTTTCCGACCTCGCCGTCGAGGTCCGTCGCGACGTCCCGGTCCATGCCCTCCCCGACCCTCGCTCGAGCCAGCCCGCGATGCTGTGCCAGTAGTTTTAAATCAGCCCCTAAATAATGATACCATTCAGATCCAGCCTGTCCCCATGCAGTCCTCCCCCAGCGACGCCCTAAGCCGAGGTTCGTACCCCACAGGGGGTGCCCTTAGCGTGCAGTCGCTTAGTTTGTAAGTTTTTATGCCCTGGCTGGAGGCCTTACTCTAAAGGCCCCCACAGGATAGTCCGGTTAAGCAGACGACAACCTCATAGGTTGAACTGCGAGATGCCATTCAAAAAAAAAAAAAAAACGGAAGTGAGTCAGTCTGATTTTGGCTACGAAACGAAGCGATCGAAGTGAACGACTAGTGCGATATCTAAGTGATTAGTGATAAATTCTGTAATTGTGATTAAGTTTAAGTGTTTGTGAAGGGTTTTTAACTGTTTTAAGTTAATTAAAGATTTTTAGTGTTTATTTGGTAGTGTGTTAATTTGTCCTATACCCAGCTCGTAACAATTGGTGTCAGAAGTGAGGATAAATTATGCCAATTCTACCAAAGGACGATACAGACGGTGTCCGCACCAAAAGTCATCGACAGCAAGATATGGACCAAAGGAGGTTTGGAGATTCTCCGACACAGACACCGGCTGGTGCCCAGCCTACGTCGGAGCCAGTCGCTGGCTCATCCGGAGTTTCTCCAGCACTTGCGGCGCCAGACTTGACTGTTTTAATGGCACTACTGCAGGAGCAGGCTCGCCAGTTGCAAGATCAGTTGCAACGAGATAAGGAGGAGCAGGCTCGCCGTCAAGAGGAGCAGGCTCGCCGTCAAGAGGAGCAGGCTCGCCGGCAAGAGGAGCAAGCTCACCGGTTGGAGGAGCAGTTACAGCGAGATAAAGAGGAGCAGGTCCGCCGCCAGGAAGAACAGATGCTCCTGATAAAAGATCTTTACGCAACCTTTGGCAAAGATCTTAAGGTGATGAAGGAAGGGCCCGAATGCGAACCCGGGCCCGAGGGCGGTCCCGGGCCCGAAGGCAGTCTCATATGCGGCTGCTGCGGCTGCCAAATCTGGGCCAGGGCAGTCTGGCCAGCCCTCAGGCAGGACTAGGCCGGGCCCTGGAAAGTCGGCTCCGCCGAAAACGACAGCGGCCCAGAAAAAGGGCAAGGTGGCTCCTCAGGTGGTGGCGGTGCCTGCGCCAGCAGTAAGCCGGCCGCAGCCACCGCCGACACCCACCATGCCTGCCACGGCCGAAACCGAGTGGCAGGTGGTCGGGGAAAAAAGGAGGAAGGGACGAAAGGCGGCCAAAAAGGCCCGCAATGAAGAAAGAAGGCGTCAGCACAAGGCGCGAAGCGTCGCGGCTCGACTCCGCGCCCCGAAGACCGCAGCTGTAGTGATCACACTACAGCCGGAAGCGGAAAAGAGGGGCGTGTCCTACCGCGACGTGCTGACAAAGGCGAAGGCGACGGTGAATCTCGGGGAGCTTGGGATCACCGGGGGACTCCGGCTCAAAGTCACCGCGACAGGGGCTCGAGCGCTGGAGATCCCCGGAGAAAATAGCGGCCTGTCCGCTGACGCTCTGGCTGAAAAGCTCAGAGCGTCCCTAGATGCGGATGAGGTCCGAGTGTCCAGGCCTGTCAGATGCGCAGACATGCGCATCCTGGGTCTGGATGACTCAGTGACCCAAGAGGAGGTGGTCGCCGCCGTCACCAGGACCGGTGGGTGCCCTGCCGAGCAGGTCAGGGCAGGCACCCTACGTCCGGACCACTCGGGCATGCGAACTGTAATGGTAAGCTGCCCTGTGACGGCGGCAAGAACGATCGTGGAGGCTGGAAGGCTCCTGGTAGGCTGGGTGTCAGCGCAGGTTAAGCTGCTGGAGCCCCGACCTCTGAGGTGTTACCGGTGCCTCGTGGGGCACCACGTGAGTTGTCAGTGCACCTCGGAGGTGGACCGCAGCGACGTCTGCTTCCGTTGCGGTCTTCCCGGTCATATGGCCGCGGCCTGCTCTGCCCCACCGCACTGCACTGCATGTGCGGCAGCGGGCAAACCGGCCGATCACCGGGCAGGGGGCAGGGCCTGCGCACCACCCACCAAGACCAGGGGCAAGGGAAGGCCTTCAGCCACCGCCTCCACCGTCGCCACCGCCGCAGCCGCCGCCACTGTTGCGCCCACTGCTGCCGTCAGCACCGCCGCCGCAACAACTGCTGCGGGGCCCTCACGGGGGGCCCGGGAGGGGGCTGAAATGGAGTGCCAATAATAGCCCCATTACGCCTCCTCCAGGCGAACATCAACCACTGCCGCTGTGCTCAGGATCTGTTGCTCCAGAGCATGGCGGAGTGGTTGATTAACGTCGCCGTGGTCGCTGAGCCGTACTTTGTCCCACCCAGGGAAGACTGGGTGGAGGACCTGAGCGGCTCAGTGGCCATAATTTCGTCGGCCGCCGCCGGTACCCCGACCCTTGAGAGTGTCAGGAAGGGTCAGGGTTGCGTAGCAGCACGGTTCGGGGAGATCGTCGTAGCGGGAGTCTACTTCTCCCCGAGCCGAACTCTCGCCGAGTTCCACAACTCCCTCATGGAGTTGAGTGTCGTCATCCGAAGCTATTCCCTCCCAGTGCTTGTGCTCGGGGACTTCAATGCCAAAAACTTGGCTTGGGGTTCTCGTTGCACAGATGTGCGGGGTAGGATGGTGGAGGACTGGGCTCTGGAGGTGGGCCTGGTCGTCCTAAATCGGGGTTCTGTCCCCACGTGTGTGCGGATGCGGGGCGAGTCGGTGGTGGACATCTCGTTCGCTAGCCCCGCTCTGTCACCGCGTGTCGTTGACTGGCGCGTTATGGAGGGGGTGGAGACCTATTCCGACCACCGGTACATCCGGTTCGATGTCTCCGCCCAGGACTCAAGCGCGCCGGTCTCACAGGCCCCGAGTGGTCCGCGTTGGGCGCTGAAGCAGCTGGACCGGGAGCTCCTCCTGGAAGCCTCGATAGTGCAGGCCTGGGTGACATCACCGAACAGGCCTGCCGACATCAACAACGAGGCAGGGTGGTTCCAGGAGGCCATGTCCGACATATGCGACGTGGCAATGCCCCGAGTTCGGCCAGGACGCGCCCGGCGTCAGGTGTACTGGTGGTCGCGAGAGCTGAAGTCTCTGCGCGAGGCGTGCGTCGCCGCGCGGCACCTGTACGCCAGGCATCGCAGGCTCCGCATCCGCCCTACGGATGCGGCAGCCATTGAGGCGGAGCTGTACGAGGGATACAGAGCAGCGAAGACCGCCCTCCAAGAGGCTGTCCAGCGGGCCAGGGACCTGGGCCGCGAGGAGATGCTGGGGACTCTCGACAGAGATCCGTGGGGGCGCCCTTACAAGATGGTGCGGGATAAACTCCGCACCTGGGCCCCCCCGCTGACGCAGAGTCTCCGCCCTCAGCTCGTGGAGGACGTGGTGAGCGCTCTGTTCCCTCTGCGAGGGGAACATCCTCCCCCGCCTATGGCTCCGCCGCTTGCGGTGCCAGATGTGGACCAAATCGAGGACGATGACGACATTCCGGAAGTGACCGGGGTAGACCTGAGAGTGGCGGTAGGCAGGCTTAAAGCCAAAAATACCGCCCCGGGACCCGACGGCTTGCCTGGCAAAGCCTGGGTCCTGGCCTTGGAGGCTCTCGGGCCCCGACTGGAAGGGCTCTTAAGCGCATGCTTGGAGAGAGGCCAGTTCCCGCTTCGTTGGAAGACGGGGAAGCTGGTCCTCATCCGGAAGCCGGGGCGCCCTGCGGACTCTCCGTCCGCATACCGGCCCATTGTGTTGCTCGACGAGGTGGGCAAGCTCTTTGAAAGAGTCATTGCGAACCGCCTCGCCAGGCACCTTGTGGGGATGGGGCCGGACCTTGAGGAACACCAATTTGGTTTCCGCAGGGGGCGCTCGACGGTGGACGCCATCATGAGCGTGAGGGCTCTCACGACGGGGGATGCAGTGTCTCGGGGTGGGGTCGTCTTGGCGGTGTCTCTTGACATCGCCAACGCCTTCAACACCATGCCCTGGAGCTGCATAAGGGAGGCACTTCGGTATCATCGGGTGCCGACCTACCTTCGTCGTGTGGTCGGGGACTACCTGACGGATAGGGCCGTCATCTACCCCGGTCGCACCGGAGAATGGAATCAGCGAGAGGTGTCGTGCGGTGTTCCACAGGGATCGGTTCTGGGGCCGCCCTTGTGGAACATCGGCTACGACTGGGTGCTGCGCGCTGACCTCCCTAGTGGTGTCAGCGTAGTTTGCTACGCTGACGACACGCTGGTGCTGGCACAGGGGAGGTCGCACGAGGCGGCGGCCGATTTAATGACACGCGGGGTTGCGATAGTCGTGGAGAGAATCCGGCAACTGGGTCTCGAGGTGGCATTGCACAAGTCCGAGGCCATGTGCTTTCATGGGCCTCGGAATGCGCCACCGTCGGGATCCATACTGACGGTAGGAGGGGTTCCCATCGGCGTCGAGTCGACGCTGAAGTACCTAGGGCTTGTCCTCGACAGCCGGTGGAACTTCGTGGAGCACTTCCGACGTTTGGCCCCAAAACTGGAACGGGCAGGAGCTGCATTCAAGCGGCTCTTGCCCAACCTGGGGGGTCCAAACGCCTCCTGCCGGAGGCTCTACGCGGGGGTCGTGCGGTCCATGGCCCTTTATGGGGCCCCGGTGTGGGCGCGTTCTTTGAGGCGGCGAGCCGCCCATTACCTGAACGCGCCCCAGAGGGTGGTAGCCGTAAGGCTGGTCCGGGGGTACCGTACGATCTCCGGCGAGGCGGCGAGCCTCTTGGCCGGATTGCCGCCATGGGATCTGGAGGCGATGGTCCTCGCGCGCCTGCATGAATGGCGCGCGGAGGCACTACGACGGGGGGAAACTCCGCTGCCGCGGCAAATTGTCGCTCAGCGGACAGACCTCCGGCGCGATCTCATGGTGGCATGGAGACAGCGACTATCGCAACCACGTGCAGGGCACGCCACAATAGTGGCGATAAGTCCCCTCTTTGAGGAGTGGCTAGAGAGGCGGCACGGCGCCCTCACCTTCCGCCTGACGCAGGTCCTCACCGGACACGGTTGTTTCGGGAGGTTCCTGCACCGAATTGGGCGGGAGGAAACGCCCGGGTGTTACCATTGTGAGGATCGGCCGGAGGACACGGTGGAGCACACCGTGGAGCTCTGCCCCGCTTGGGCTGAGCACCGCCGTGTCCTCGTAGCGGCGATTGGCGGCGGTGACCTCTCGCGACCGGCCCTGGTTCAATCCATGGTCCGGAGCGAGAGGGAATGGGAAGCCGTCGCCTCCTTCTGCGAAGCAGTCATGCTAGCGAAGGAGGTGGCGGAACGTGAGAGGGAGAGAACCTCACGTCCCAGCCGCCGCGGGAGACGCCCCGGGCGTCGGGGGGCAACCAGTGGCCCCCGGCCACCGTAGACGCGAGCCTGTGGACGGTGAGTAATGGGCTAGCTCACCGTCCGTCCGTCTCATGACGACAGGCCGTGTCGACGGCGCGTACGTGTTCCACGCGCGCCTCAAGGAGATGTCAGCAAACCGGAAGGGGTCCGAAAGGGCCGATGCCTGCCAGGGCTGCGGGTTGTTCGAAAGAGATACCGCGGCCCCGGAACACAAAGGGCGAAGAAGGAACATGGGTGGGTTTTAGTCAGTACAAGTCTGACACTCCCTCCCGCTCCGCCCAGAGCGGGAGAAGTCATATGATGATTTCCCATCCGGAAAAAAAAAAAAAAAAAAAAAAAAAGGTGATGAAGGAACATGTCCACCAGCATGAGAATCGTATCTCGGAGGCCGAGGTTCAGATTGCTGGTGTGAAGAAGGCCTTAGACGAACTTAAGGCTGGAGATGGGACTGTGGTTTCCGTGGTTGCTGCACCTTCAGCACGTGGGTTTAAAGTGCCTCCATTCGACGGAACATCTTCGTGGTCGGCCTATAAAATCCAATTTGAGGCCGTTATGAAGGCGAATGGCTGGACCAAAGCGCAAGCCATGACCGCGCTCACCTTGGGCCTCCGAGACCACGCCCTAAACATCCTTGAGGCGCTCGGCAAGGATGTGACCTACGAGCAGCTGCTGGAGGCTTTAGAGTCCAGATACGGCTATGCGCACCTGGAGCACGTATTCCGAGCTAAGTTGAAGGATCGCGTTCAACGCAGTGCCGAGTATCTGCAGCAGTGGGCCCTGGAAGTTGAAAAGCTGGTCCGCAAAGCATACCAGTCTGTCCCTGCACTTATCAATGGGAATCTGGTACAGGCTTTCGTCGACGGAATACGCGACTTGGAAGTTAGAGCTGCTGTGAGACTTGGGCATCATGAGACGTTGAAAGAAGCCTTGGCCCATGCCTTAGAAGTAGAGGCAGTGAGGCAGGACCACCGAACACACCGCATCAGGGAGGTTGTGGCGTCACCTGTACGCGACCGCCCGCAAGGGTATAGCCCTAGGTGTTACACTGGTAGAGAAAGGGATCATCTTCAGTCAAGCTGTCCGAAGAAAATTGAGGTAACACCTGTGTGCCAGCGCCCGCAAGGATACACCCCTAGGTGTTACACCTGTGGAGAAAGGGGTCATCTACTGTCAAGCTGTCCTAAGCGAAGCATGTCGAGAGAGGATCATTCCCAGCAGTTAAAGGAGGCTGATATGACTATCCAGCACCGGTGGAGAACTCACAATAATAAAGACGCACTGTCAAGAAGATCTTGGCGAGAAGACTGTACGCACAGTTCCAGGCCAGAAACTAAAGCAGTAGTGCCCGTGAGGATGCTCAGAGCGGATCTCAGCGATACGTGGAAGGAAACCATACAGCATGCTCAGCAAAATGACTTGGACATCAAACCGATCTTCGATTGGATGAAAGCTGGTGGTCCTAAACCTAAGTGGAGTGATGTGGCAGCGATGAGTTCCATCACGAAGAGTTATTGGGCCCAATGGAACAGCTTGGTTGTCCATGATGGAGTCTTGTGCCGTAAATGGGAAAACGCTCGAGGGGACAGCTGTCATTTACAAATGGTTGTCCCTAAAGCCAAAGTACCGGATGTTCTACGGCTATACCATGATGGATGTTCAGGCGGACATATGGGGGTAAAAAAGACTCTACTGAAGGTCCGAGAGCGATTTTACTGGATCCACTGTCGAGAGGATGTGGAGGACTGGTGTCGCAAATGTACCACTTGTGCGGCTGTGAAAGGACCCCAAACACGCAGCAAAGGTGCATTAAAAGTGTACAACGTTGGAGCCCCCTGGGAACGGATAGCACTTGACGTTGCGGGACCATTCCCTGAGAGTGAAAGTGGAAACAAGTACTTCATGGTTGTCATGGATTACTTCACCAAGTGGCTAGAAGTGTCTGCCATTCCTAACCAAGAAGCTACAACAGTCGCAGATAAATTGGTTCAGGAAGTTTTCTGTCGTTTTGGAGTACCCTTGGAAATTCATAGTGATCAAGGAAGGAATTTTGAATCACAAGTATTTCAGGAGACTTGCCGATTGATGGGTACCCACAAAACCAGAACCACCTCTTACCACCCACAATCTGATGGAATGGTGGAACGTTTCAACCAAACGTTGGAAAGATATTTGGCAAAAGTCGTGGAAAGCAGGCAAAGGGATTGGGACAAGCACATACAGCCGTTTCTTTTGTCCTACCGTAGTGCAGTCCACGAAAGTACGACTGTGACACCAGCCTTCGCGAACTTTGGAAGGGAATTACGGTTGCCAGCAGATTTAATCACTGGAACTGCTCCTGAAGCTCCACGCAGTGTAACCGATTATGCAAGTGACTTGCGTAACAAGTTGAATGACGTGTATGAGCATATCAGACAATCCGGCCAACAAATGTCTGAGAGGATGAAGACCCGTTATGACCGGAAGGCAAACAGTAGAGGGTTCGACGTGAATTCACTGGTGTGGCTGCGTAACCCAGTGCGTAGCAAGGGGAAGTCTCCGAAATTGCAAGCAAAATGGGATGGACCATACCGAGTCGTGACCAGGATCAACGATGTCACCTATCGGATACAGAAGGGTCCACGAGGTGCGCCTAAGATCACATGTAGACCGATTAGCGCGATACTACGGGACTAACGATGCTCGGGACGAGCATGTCTAAGGAGGGGGCAGTGTTACGCCGACTGCTTTACGAGAACATTCTAGGACTACGGTCGAGTCTAGAATGTTCCACGATGGAAGTGTCTAGAAAGTTCGAGAAAGTTCTGGACCTTTCTGGAACCTTCTAGAAGGATTGGTTCCACTATAGAGCCATCTAGAAGGTTCGGGAAGGTTGTAGAACTTTCTCGAAGGATGGGTTTCCCCTAAAGAACTACCTAGACATTCACGGAAGTTGTGGAAGTTTCTCGAACATGGGTCGGCCGTATAAATAGGCGACGGGTTAGCGGAAGTGAGTTAGTCTGATTTTGGCTACGAAACGAAGCGATCGAAGTGAACGACTAGTGCGATATTTAAGTGATTAGTGATAAATTCTGTAATTGTGATTAAGTTTAAGTGTTTGTGAAGTGTTTTAACTGTTTTAAGTTAATTAAAGATTTTTAGTGTTTATTTGGTAGTGTGTTAATTTGTCCTATACCCAGCTCGTAACAATATTAGTAGGAAGTAGGTTATTTAATATACTTATGTACTTTACTTAATGTAAATGTTTAAAGATATTTTTTGAAGTGAAACTTCTTATGCGACTTCCAACAAGTTAACGTTTTCATGAAGGGGGAATATTTTCTATTACCCACTAAGAGATGGCGCTATTACAAGATTTGTGACTACGTAGTTCTACTAGGTACGCAAGATGGCGTGCAAACAGTCATGCATTCGACTCCTCGGTGTGACCAGCCTTCGCTCAATTTCCATGAAGAATAAACCTCGATAAACGTATAATAATTATGTAATAAAAATAATACAACAAGAAAACAACAAAATATTATTTAGAAGCTCAATAAAATAACGAGAGTGAATGCGTGGCACTCGAACGCATGCGTTTAGTATTACGAAGTTTCACTTCTTCCACGCGGAGGGACTCCACGCACTATTTTTTTTTTATGTATAATTGAATCATCATCTTCCTGCCCTTGTCCCATTTTATTTGTGGTCGACGCACAACCCGCGCAACACGTTTTCATTTCCATTGTCCCCTGTCAGACGTCACGGTATCATTTACTCCTTTCTCTTTTATATCATTCCTCACAGCAACCATCCATCTTTTCTTTGGCCGTCCTGTCCCTCTCCATCCATCAACATTCATATCACTTCTTTCATCACAAGCGCTTCATCCATTTTTAGTAGCTCCATCAATTGCAAATTCCTGGGGGCAAAGAGTTTCAGATCATTTGTGTAAAGCAGGTGAGATATAACCTGACCAGCTCTCCTTAACCGATAGCCTAGTCAGTTCAGGACCAGGCTGCTCAAGGCTAAGCAGAACAAGAGTGGACCGAAACTGTTACCCTGAAATATACCTTTTTTTTTTACGGATGGGAAATCATCAAATGACTTCTCCCGCTCTGAGCGGAGCGGGAGGGCGTGTCAGACTTGACTGACTAAACCCTGAAATATACCTCGCTCTATCCTTATCGGCTCGCTATCCCTCAGGATTTGCTGGCATCCTGGATAGCGAAGGACTGTCCTATTCCATTCCATCAGGAAATTCTGATTTTGTGTATAGTGATTGCATCTACTTTATACAACTCTAGCTCCCTCATGAGCCATGTATGTGGCATCGAGTCATAGGCTTTCTTATAGTCTATCTGATATGTAGACAGATCCCTTCGGGAACGGGGAACCTGTTGGCTAATGGCCATATCAATGATGAGCAGCACCTTAGTACCGCGAAGCCCGTTCCTCTATTTTTGTTGAAAAGCGGACATAGCAAAATTTTCGTCAATATGTTAAGTCATTTTAGCTCTTAAAAATGGATGTAAGAACTTTATAGACTGTCGGAAGACAAGTAACATGTCTTTAATTTTTGGGTTTCACACTACCCGATTTATGGAGCAGGTGGGTATTTCAGTAGTCAGGAACTCGTGCAGCAACGGGAACTTACATTACTAACCTCATGGCAATAAGTGTAACTGTTCAAAACCAAAACAGTCGTGATACTAATACAACTTTATACGAAGCGACAGGTTGTTTTTGAACGAGAATAAAAATTAAATTAAAAATTTAAAAAACCCCCGACGGACAAAACCTCTAAAAAACCAAAAATAAAATTAATCCATGCGTCGTAGCGTCGGGGGTCCGCTTTGTTTGTATTTATATTTTTATGTACTAAGCGGTCTACTTAGCGGTTTTTTAGAGGTTTTGTCCGTAGGGGTTTTTTTAAATTTTTAATTTAATTTTTATTTCATGCTTTTTAAACTTAAATTATTTTTTCTTAGCCTTGACTGTCCCACTCCTGGGCATAGGTCTGCTCCCATTCCTTCCACTTTTCTTGGTGTTGCGCCTCTTCTCGCTTATTAACGAAAACAAGGAAAGATATGAATTAAAAAAAAATACTTGGAAATAACATAGAAGAATACAGAGAATTTATTCTCTGCAGTACAGGACAAACACAGGGCAAGTATGGAGTAGGTTTTGTAATACAAAAATATCTGAAACAATATGTGGAAAGTTACCTAGGCATCTCTGAACGTGTGGCTCTGCTTAATCTAAAAATACCAGGAAGGAATATCACCATCATACAAGTATATGCCCCTACAGAAGCAGCAGACGAAGAAGAAGTAAATTTTTTCTATGATACCGTCTACCAGGCAATGGATAAGGCATACGACGATTTTATTTTAATGGGTGATTTCAATGCCAAAATTGGTACGCCACAAAAAGATGAATACTTAGTAATGAAACAGTATGGGTATGGAACAAGAAACGCACGAGGTCAAAGACTTATTGACTTTGCTATGGAAAACAAACTAGCTATCATCAACACTTTTTACAAGAAAAAAGAGAAAAGAAAGTGGACATGGCAGTCCCCGAATGGTCAATATAAAAATGAAATAGATTTCATACTATCTAATCGCCCTCATTTATTTCAAGACATCGAGACACTAAGTATTAATTTTACATCAGACCATAGACCACTCAGAGCAAAACTATCACTTACAAAACCAGTGAAAACACGAACCAGGTTTGTAAATAAGCAAAACAGTACCCTAAAAAACGAAGAAGAAATACAAATATATAAGGAAAACTTAAAAACTCAAATGTCTTTACTCCACTCTGAGCCAAACGACACAGTACAAGATTACCACGATAAAATAATACGCTACATTACAGACAGTTTACAAATCGCAAGAACTACAAATACAACAAAAGACTGCACTGTTCTCACAGAAAATACAGAAAGACTTTTAAAACGAAGACAAGAGCTACAAAAAACTAAAAACAAAACGCAAGCAATGAAAAATGAACTCAAAGCCCTGTACAAATTGATAAGTAAATATATAAAAAAAGATTATAAGATCCATAGAATAAATATCATTAAAAAACATCTGGAGCAAAAGGGAAGCCTGAAAAAGGGATACAAAGAACTACGGACAAACAAAACATGGATTGAGGGCCTGAATGAGGTAGGAAAAACTGCTTATAACCGAAAAGATATAATAAACATCGCAACAAATTTTTACAAACAACTTTATAGTATGTCAGACCTAGCCAGAGACACTAACCATACTGTATATGAATACACCGGACTTGACACGTCGCAATCCAGCATAGAACCAATAGATTGCACAGAAATTATTGAAACGATAAAAAAAATGAAACCAGATAAAAGCCCGGGATCAGATAATATCACTAACGACGCCATAAAAACCGCATCCTTCATACTAGCTGCTCCATTAACAAAATTATTTAACTTAATATTCGAGACCGGTGTCACACCGTCTCAATGGTCTGAATCCAATATTATTTTGATATACAAGAAAGGAGACCCAAAGGACATCAGCAACTACCGGCCGATAAGCCTTTTGCCTAGTATTTATAAACTTTTCGCCACAATAATAAATCAAAGAATAAGTACAACATTAGAAAAAAAACAACCTATCGAACAAGCGGGATTTAGAAAGAATTTTTCTACAATAGACCACATCCATACATTAGAGCTGATAATTGAAAAATACCAGGAACAACAGCGACCACTCTACATCACATTCATTGATTACCAAAAAGCTTTCGACACTATCTCACACGAAAGTATATGGGACACTCTAAAAGCCCAAAATGTAGACCAAATATATATAACAATACTCAAACATCTATACGGAAACAGCTTAAGTAGAGTCAAACTAGAAACGACAGGGCCAAGCTTTCCAGTCAAGAGAGGAGTCAGACAAGGCGACCCCTTATCCCCAAAATTTTTTATTGCAGTACTAGAATCTATCATAAGCAAATTAGACTGGGAAAACCGAGGTTTGTATATCCAAGGTAAATACCTAAATCACTTAAGATTTGCAGACGACTTGGTTTTGCTATCGGAATCGAGCCTGCAACTACAATACATGTTAGATACTCTACACAAAGCAAGCAGACAAGTGGGTTTAGAAATGAATATCTCAAAGACCAAAGTCATGACCAACTCCAAACAATTGGAAATAACTATCGGAAACGATCGATTAGATTATGTAGATCATTATGTATATTTGGGAAAACAAATTGGATTCAACAGAGATAGCAATGAACTAGAAGTGGAGAGAAGAGTCAAACATACTTGGAATAAATATTGGAGTTACAAGGAGATATTTAAAAGCGAAATGCCAATCAAGTTAAAGAAAACGGTGATGGACTCTTGCCTCATTCCTTGTCTAACATACGCGTGCCAAACATGGAAATTCACAACCAAAATAAAAAATAAAATAAATACATGTCAGCGGGGAATTGAACGCAGTATGCTAAACATTAAGAGAATACAGAAGATAAACCACACTAAGATAAGATCTAATACAAAGGCAATAGATGCCCTCAGCCATAGTCAAAAGTTAAAGTTGAAATGGGCCGGTCATATAGCACGTCTTGAAGATCGTAGATGGACAAAAACAGTGACTTTATGGAAAGGCCCATTGGGCAAGCGTTATAGAGGAAGACCGTTCACTAGATGGGACGATGATATTAAAAAAATTGCTGGCCCGCAATGGCAAAAAATAGCCCAAGACCGAGAGAAATGGAAAGCTTTGGAGGAGGCCTTTACCTGAGAGGGGTTCCAGTGGATATAAATAAATTGTACCTACCTGCTTAAATATAAATTTTGTATCAAAATAAATTAAACTACTCAGATTTAATTTCTTCAGTTGCTATGTATAAATAGATATTAGAGGTAGATAAATAGTTTTTTTTTCTTTATGTTAAATTGTTAAACTGGAAATATAAGGCTTTTTTATTTTTATTTTTATTTATTTTATTTATAGGGGGGAGGGGGGGGGTGTGCAGCTTACCGATTGGCGATGCCCATGTGAGAAAGTGACAAGAATTCAAATTTCCAATCTACTAGACCCGTAGAAGTTGTTCATCAACTAGAAAAGAGGTGATGAGCTTCAAACGGCTGAGCAGATTTTCTCGAAACATAGCTAAGAACACTGTCGATTAAAATACCTTTCAAATGACACCAATTTTATCAAAATCGCTTCATCCGTTTGGGAGCTACGATGCCACAGACAGACACACAGATACACAGATACACACGTCAAACTTATAACACCCCTCTTTTTTGGTCGGGGGTTAAAAATGATAACTGCATTAAATCATTATCTAGTCAAATATTTTTCTCGAGAACATAATTCTATGACCGTTTGTCATACATTAAGTAGAAATTCATTCGTATAACACTTACACACACTTTACTCTCGTGAATTGAATCCTGTGTTAAATCTTTAAATATGATTGTAAAATTTTGTAACTTCGTAAAATACCTAACTGAGTAAAAATTACGAAAAAATTGAGCAGATGTATACCACCCATACAAATTAAGATAACAACAGTTATCATTTTCTCCGGGGACGGCGACTTGTATGTTTGCATCACCATTTTTATCAAACTTGTTTATATTTATTTTCTTAACATTGTGCAATAAAGATTATCATCTATACATATATCTAAAAGTACTAGTATTCTATAGTGGTTTGACAAAATTGTTTTATAATTTTGTAATGACCGTTAACAAAACAATCTGATCCGATTTCCATTTTTTTTTTTCACTAACGTAAAGCTACTTTATCCCCGAGTCACATAGGTTACTTTTAAAGCTTTCCCGTAGGTTAATTTCCGTACACAACGGTAGCAAAGCCGCCAGCAAAACCTGGAACTCAAACCTATATGTCTACATACGCATTACACAATATACTTCCCTAAGTACCGGACACCAGTTTCCTCACCTACTCTATAAATAACAACTGCGTCGAGCTCGTTGCTCCGTCTCCAAGGTCATCAGGACATTGTCGCTTGTCATTCAGGTCTGGAACACCTTGACCCTATTCTTTAGGATAAAAAATATTACATGGAGAATAAGGAACACTCGTCTATAATATCGCCTTAAATTATTTCTGTCAATTTTTATGTTTATTTATTTATTTTAGATCTCCAACAAAGAATACACATATATACAATGTAGGTGGCAATCATGCAAGCGGTTCTTTTACGTGTGTTCCTTCAATTACAGGAGACCACAGCATGCACATAATATATCTAGGTGTTTACAGAGATTAGAAAGAAATAAAAATATTTAACATAAAGACAAAAGAAAAACAAAACGAAATATAAAAAAAATAATAAAAAAGGAGCATTTGATGACAAGAAATCACAACAAAATAAAAAAAATAAAAACACAAATATTGAAATAGTTTCACATAAAAATTATCATTAAGTATCATTATTATTTAACATTTACCATTTATGCATATTTAGTAGGTACGAAGGTACTAGAAATAGTTCTTTTGGCGGGTAACCACTACCACTGTCGGATCTAATAGTGCCGAACTGCCCAGCGAGAGCCAAAACTTACTTTAATATTATTAGATGGCATTGACTAAAAAAAATATCTGAGTCTAGAGATTCCGCAAAACATTAGCAATTAGAGCAAATATGCTGGCCCGCAGGTTTTCTAAACGTGTGTTTGCTGATTGAAATGAATATAAAATGCGCTGAAAGTATCGCGGGTAACCGGTATCCAAACAAACTGTATAAGACTTGTACTATTTATTCTTTGGTATAAGTAAGAAGATAAGAAGTAAGCTAAGATATTTACAAAGAGTTTCACGATATAACTTGACGAGTCTACAACTCATGGCTGATTAAGTAATAACTTATGTCTTCTACTTAATGCTACCTCATGTATGTATTACCCCGCGGCGTACATTGCCCTTTCTATATACAAACAGATCTAGTAGCAATGCCTTGTTAAACTTGACCTAGTAAAAGGCGCAACTACCATTCTTGCGAAATAACAACGCAATATTTAGATGTGGATTAATTTCTTGTTAGAAACTTGAAATCTCAAAAGACTTGTTGATATCTAAAAAGTGCAGTTATGGAAAAGAGAACAACGTTGAAATAGGATCGGAATGTTTTCTTTTTGAAAACAATACACGATGTTGTCTAAAACCACTTCATCATCATCCTCATAATATCAGTCCGGAATCACACACTGCTGGATATATAGGCCTCCCCATTTTTCTGCCACACTTCTGGTTCTGTGCGTCCATTATCCAGGTGTTCCCCGAAACTTTGACGATATCATCGACCCAACGAGCTTTAGGACGGCCCTGGGGTGTGATTCTGTAAGACCTCATTAGAACTTCGAATCTGAATCCGCTGTGAGTTTCTTGATTGGCATTCTAAAAATACGGTTGATAATTCGAATTTACACTAGCGCCACCCTTACGTGCGTGTCAGCGAGTTGAACTAAATTAACAGGGAGATTTTGACAAATAAAGTATGAGATGACGTAAGAAGTGGCATTCTGTAAGGTAATTCCCTCGTCACTTCGACGCTCCCTTGGCTACAAAATCAAGGTCATTTTGAACCTTACGCGAAGTGACAGTGGATAGCGATGTGAGATGTGATGAGTTGTCGTCTGAATTTTACAGAATCGACGTACTGGTTTCTTTGGCCTAACCTTTGCCACAAAACACAAAACAAATGAAACCACTTCATACTATCATTGATCGAAGACTTAATACCTTTAAATCTTGTGATCTTTCTACGTCATCATTCTCTTGCCAAAGGGAATGCCATTGGAGGCTCTAGATATAAAACAAACCTGCTGGCCTACCATGACGTCTTAGAGCAGTATTGTTTTACTCTTATTCCAGTGTGGGAAAGAGACGGAGCTATACAGGACGTGTAGCGCCATCTCTTTCTCACTCTGCAATAAGATTGAAACAATAATGTTTTAAGACGTTATTGTAAGCCCCCTGATTGGTATTACTGTACATTATTTGGAAATACGCCATTATATACATACCTATTTTTGATTAATAAACAAGTCATGTTCACATTGTATATCGTTCGCAAATAAATATAAAGTACTCTGATATCATCGTCCTTCGCCAATCATTTAGCGCATGGAAGAGCAAAAACCACAATAGGTATCTATTGCGGTTTTTGCTCTTCGATAGTTCATAATTTTATAGCGGATGCATAGGCATCCGCTATAAAATAGATAGTAGAAGATATATTAGCGACAAAACTGAAAAGAATAAGCAATTTAGTAAAATTAAGACCTGGGTAATGGAGGGATAACAATTTCGGTTTCCAAAAGTCCATTTTATCTATAGTTTAGCGTTCTGTCAATTCTGCCTATAGCCTTGGGAATAAGGTGTTATTTTATGTTGGTTTTAAGGTCATAGAGTATATTAACATGTCTATTTTAGTTGTGGACCCACTAGGGCATTTGAATCATGTACAGTTAAGAGCATCCACCAGTAGGATGGTCATCCTAATGGAGTTACTAGATAAGATCATCAGCATTTCGAATTTTCTATTTGATAAGATAAGTCTTCCTGATTTGGTTATCCACCACGTAAGATCAGGTGGCGTACCATGACGTCTTAAACCATTATTGTTCTATTCTTATTTCAGAGTGAAAAAGTGACGGAGCTATACAGGTCGTCTAGCTCCATCTCTTTCCCACTCTGGAATAGGAATGGAACAATAATGTTTTAAGCGTCATAGTAACCCCCCTGACCTGTTTATCTACTACTAATAATGATCATAAACCTTATATCATCATCCAGGACAGGTAACTATCCACAAAACAACATCACACCACTGACACCCACTGGCTGACGCGGACGAAGTCGCGGGCGAACTGCTATCGTTCATAAAAAGGCAGGTTTTTATAAACGACTAGCTGCTGCCTGCGAATTCGTTCGCGTAGAAATTTTGATGGGTTTTAGGGGTATGAAAAATAAATGTTGGCCGATTCTCAGACCTACCCGAAATGCACAAAAAATTTCATACAAATCTGTTAAGCCGTTTCGGAGGAGTTTGGTAACAAACAGAACCGCGACAAGAGAATTTTATACATTAGACTAGCTGCTGCCCGCGACTTCGTTGTTTTTTTTATGGGGATGCAAAATAGATGTTGGCCGATTCTCAGACCTACCCGAAAAGCACAAAAAATTTCATACAAATTGGTTAAGCCGTTTCGGAGGAGTAGGTATGGTGGTAGTATGGAACTAACATTGTGACACGAGAATTTTATATATAAGATTTTTTTTTTTTTTTATCCTCACGCACATTATAATATCCACCAGTTATCCATCAAAAAGTTTCCGACGGAGTAACCATTTTTCAAGTTCGCCATAAATTAAAATTATGTTATTTTCGATTTGGGATCAGAAGGGCTGGCTGCTGGCTGGTTTAAGAAAAGGTAAAATTACACCCATAAAACTAATTTGAAACCTAACAAAACGTCGGGCAAATCAGCAGGTAACATTTGAACCGCATTCAATGCGTATTTATTACTTAAATCATAATAGCTCTCTCGTAACGCACGTAAATCATTCCTTTGGTACCGGCCAGGGACATCTTCTCCACTGGGGCTGAGCAAGAGGCTGTCAAAAGAAACTTAATTTATTACAGGCAGGACCGTAGGATACAAAAGTTTTCAATCTCGCTTTTGCATCTAGCTTTTCAGCATAACTCAATAGTAACATTTAAAAGATTTCTTTTAGAGGTGAAAAACTTGAAATCGATTCAAAACACAGAAAAATAATTTAAATATCCTTGCAATTGGCTTTATTTGAACTGTTTCTTCGAAGGCGTCATATCCTCGAGAACTCCCGAGCATGCCAAAGAGGCGTGCATCCGAGTTGCCAGCAGGCGCGAGGCGATGCTTGATGTCTGCGTCGATATTCATACAATTTTCTCTGAGCCTGTAAATTGCACGAGGCTTTTTCAGATCTATCTTTTTTTTTAGGATGGGAAATCGTCAAATGACTTCTCCCGCTCTGGGTGGAGCGGGAGGGAGTGTCAGACTTGACTGACTAAAACCCACCCATGTTCCTTCTTAGCCCTTTGTGTTCCAGGGCCGCGGTATCTCTTTCGAACAACCCGCAGCCCTGGCAGGCATCGGCCCTCTCGGACCCCTTCCGATTTGCTGACATCTCCTTGAGGCACGCGTGGAACACAAACGGCACGGCCTGTCATCATAAGACGGACGGACGGTGAGCTAGCCCATTACTCACCGTCCACAGGCCCGCGCCTACGGTAGCCGGGGGCCAATGGTTGCCCCCCGACGCCCGGGGCGTCTCCCGCGGTGGCTGGTACGTGAGGTTCTCTCCCTCTCACGTTCCGCCACCTCCTTCGCTAGCATGACTGCTTCGCAGAAGGAGGCGATGGCTTCCCATTCCCTCTCGCTCCGGACCATGAACCATTGACCACATGATTGGCCGGACGCGAGAGGTCGCCGCCGCCAATCGCCGTTACGAGGACACGGCGGTGCTCATCCCAAGCGGGGCAGTCCACCGTGTCCTCCGGCCGATTCTGGCAGTGGTAACATCCGGACGTTTCCTCCCGCCCGATTCGGTGCAGGAACCTCCCGAAACAACTGTGTCCGGTGAGAACCTGCGTCAGGCGGAAGGCCAGGTGAGGGCGCCGTGGCGCCTCTCTAGCCACTCCTCAAAGAGGGGACTCATCGCCACTAATCTGAATAGAACCTCAGACATCAATACAAGCCGTTGCTTGTTGAATTACCAAACATTTTGAAACTAATTCTCACCAAATATCAGTGGCGAAAATGCAGAACATAATGAAGTTTTATTTAAACCACTGTCTAACGCTTTCGGAATAACAGACGTTTATTATGTTGTTTTCCTGTTAGCTTAGTGTTTACCAGCAGGTTATCAGCGATTTTTGACACTTAAGTAAGGCATTTGATAACGAAACTCGTTCTACCTATTACCAGCCACACCTGTTTGTAGATACCTAAACGAACACATTATGTAAATATACATCTATAACCAGTCATCTTACATTGCGTCCAGTTTACCAAGACATACAATGAAGTCAGAAACTTGGTTTAAATGTATGTATTAAATGCGCGCTAAGCATAAGCAACATCGCTAACAAAGTATAGGTTTTACAGACATGTTTTTTTTTTGACGGCCTGGTTGGTGCAGTTGTTGAGCAATTGACTGCTGCGCTTCGTGTCGCGGGTTCGATCCCCGTACGGAACAAATATTTGTATGGCCTACAGATAGTTGTTCCGGGTCTGGCTGTTTGTGTATGTGATTTTAAATGTTTATAAACGCACCCACGTTACAGGAGAAATTCCTAGTGTGGGGCAACGTTAAAAAAAAATGATATGAGACATTCCAGCGTTTTATCTGAGATGGCAAAGCACCCTCTATGCAGGGCTTGTTAACGTTACCAACTAACAAAAAAATATCCGTTACTTAACGTTAATTCCAATGTGATACCTTATTAACTTTACAAAAATATAACGTTAATTGGCAGGGCTTTAAATAATGGTCAAATTTTCGTAACGTTACCTTCATTTGTCAGTGTTACCGTTAATATTAAAATAACGTTAATAGATTTAACGTTATTTTTGAAAAAAATATCGTTAATTTTTATAACCGTTAATTGCAACAAACCTTGCGAATGCCGCATTTCGTGGGTCGCTAGGTCATGGTTGAGGGAGTCAGTATATGGTTAGCAACTTAGCATCTCACATACCACACACAACCTTGAATGTGACCGGGTTTTAGCTAAATTAACGGTACAGTAACGTTATTATCGTATATTAAGTTAATTGTATTTAACGTTAAATTACTGGTAATGTTATCAACTAACGTTATATTTTTGTAAAGTTAATAAGGTATCACATTGGAATTAACGTTAAGTAACGGATATTTTTTTGTTAGTTGGTAAAGTTAACAAGCCCTGGTGCAGCCTACCCCCCTGGTGATGCCCATGGTGACAAGTGACAAGAATTCAAATTTCCAATCAACTAGACCCGTAGAAGTTGTTTATATCCCTTCATCAACTAGAAAAGAGGTGATGAGCTTCAAACGGCTGAGCAGATTTTCTCGAAACATAGCTAAGAACACTCTCGATGAAAATACCTTTCAAATGATGACACCAATTTTATCAAAATCGGTTCATCCGTTTGGGAGCTACGATGCCACAAACAGACACACAGATACACACGTCAAACTTATAACACCCCTCTTTTTTGGTCGGGGATTAAAAATGGAGCAAAATGAATGCATGAAATGAATGTATGCATGGAGCGACTGCCTATCTGACCTCCACAACCCAGTTAGTACTGGGTAATACGATACCTCTTGGTATTAAGACGGGTTGGCGTGACCACACGATATATTGTATGATACTTACTAATATCCCTTTTTACCCGACTGCGACGAAGCCCAAAAGGAGGGTAATGTGTTTGACCTGTATGTTAGTACCTATGTCCGTTATACATATGTTCCCTCATAACTCCTAAAGGGATGAACGGATTTTGATAACTTATACGTCGTTAGGTTCGTCTTTGTGGCGCGAGTGTCACTGGCTACATGAAAACAAAAACAAAGGAAAATGGCAGATTTCGGGTGCCATTGGTGAAGTTCGAATTCGTGAAAATCAAAGTGAAGGTTTCAAAGGGTGATTACAAAAATATATACAACTTATATGATTAAAAGTAATTCGAAGTAACAAATTGTATAAAAGTTAAAAAAATCGTATTATCAATAGAGGTAGAAATATTGTTTTGTCGTATAATATTATTGGATGCCTTTACAGGTCAGTAAGTAATTAATAATAAAAAGCTGAATAAAAAAGTTTTTAAAAAAACTAAGAGACGATGATGATGATGATGACGACGATGATGACGACGATGTTTTAGCAGGCGCATTACTTTCTGTAATTTATTTCATTACCGCTGCTCTCAAAACGGTGAAGGAAAACATCGTGAGGAAACCGGCATGTCCTAGAACTAAAAATTCGAAGACATGTGACATCTACCAACCCGCACTGGGCCCGCGTGGTGGATTAGAGCCCACTCCCTCTCATAGAGAGGAGGCCTGTGTCCCAGCAGTGGGATCAATATAGGCTGATGATGATGATGATGAATATTAAGGGTCGCCTAGTGCAGTAAAAATGAACTTAAGTATTCAACAGTGCTGCATAGCTGCAAGATATACTGGTAAAATCTGTAGGTATCTGTTAAGTAGGTATGGCAACACAGTATCTCACTTTTTATAAAACACAAGATTTCCTTAAGAGATTTTCCTTCCTTATAAAACTGCATCTGATTCACTCATAACTTATGTTAAGTTATTCAAATTATAACTTGATTAGATTTAAAACTCTTACCTTATATCCAAGCAGACAAAACACTGTTAAACATAAATTGAAGCCAATTACCCTAATGTACCTAAAAAAAATACAAAAAGAAAACTCACCGACAAAGCTTTATCACACACAAAAAAATCAGACACTGATAAGCGATAACAGCTGATCTCAGTCAACTAACACAGTACACTAAACAAGAAACCAGCAGTGCCAAGACGTGACAAGTAAGACGACCTATAATCTCGTTATGGCCGTGAAGATACAAAGAACTTGTCAATGCCAGCAATATTGGATTTAATAGCAATTACTTTCAACTACTACGGATGACCTAGTTTTTAGATGGAATGGAACTATCTATGAGAGAAGTGACGAGAAACTGAAATATGTCGTGACAAGATAAGAAACGTATGAAAAAAGTCAATCTCATTGTATGGTAATTGACTACAATTACCGTAATTGTGCTGCTTATAGATGTCTGACTTGTGTACCTAAAATGCATTTTATTCTGTTATAAAAGATGAAGCTATCTTCGATTCAAGTTCTTTACTATTTGTTTTTTTCTTTTTCAATCACCGCTTATGAGGCAGCCCTAATTTAAAATGGAATAGGGGATGATCCATTTTTTTTTTCTTTGTCCGTCGGGTAGTTTATTGAAAAGTATTGGACACGTATTTTTTCTTTTTTCACGTGGTCATAAAATTACGGAGATATATTGAGTTGAAATGGCGCATGACGTCACATGTAGGTAAGTTTTATACCTACTTGTGACGTAGTAAGCCCCCACTCTCCAACTTTAATGAGTTTTAACTAAGTATTTTTTTGATATTTTGATAAAACAAAAAATACGTGTCTAATATTTTTTTATTACCTGTCTGACGGACAAAATAGAATGTCGTTTTCTTTACCCAGTCCGATCCCCTATTACACCAAAGCTATAATTTAGTTTAACTCCATCTATGCACGTGATGTAGAACTACAACGTTTCAAGGTTTCACGTTCAAACGAACAGTGGCAAACATTGTAGCTATCTCTGCTTCAAAACGTATATACATGTAGCTCACTCACTAGTTACATGGTGAACAAATAGATGTCAGTAGCAACATATTATGTAGAAATTGAACTTTATTCATACAATAATACAAAATATTTACAAAACACTGTACAATGATTAACGTATAAACTGAATAACACACTTGAACTGTTCAAATATTTTCTTTTTCAAGCAAAGCTAAAGGTCTATCCACACATTTCATGGTCAAGGACTCAGGGTTGACTGGTCTGACATTTTCCCCGTTTCTAATGGTACTACTTCGACCTTCGTAATGATGAGCCCTAGCAGCAGTAGCCCGGTAGACCCTGACCCGGAACTGTATGACTAGAATTTCATAATAGTAACATCAATCCTTAATTATTAAAATGGTAAATTTCAGACCGAGTGTACTACCCAGTCTGATTCCCCTGGTTTAACGTTTGCGACAAAACTAAAATATCACCTCACGATACATCTGTTGAAATTAAGCATTATTAAGTTCTTTTAAACATACATGTATTTACAATTAACTCAATAAACTTACGTATGTAATTAACATTTGGGAATTGAATTTGTAACTTCTATACAATGATCTAATGAAGAAAGAAGACATGGCAGATTGACAGCTCGTAGATACAGCTCGATAACATTAAACTAATTCCTCATTTATTTTATCTATGTTAAAACCCAAGCACAACCTTAAAGCAAGGAGAATAAAGAACATTGTTACTCTGACAGTGATGCATAATCAGCGATAAAACAACTGGCAGGACTGTAGGCTTCATTCAGAACTTCAAGAGCAAAACAAACGTTATGCAACAAAAATATCAATCCTGAAACCTCCCGTATCGTCGGAATATAACATAGATCAATTTCAGCGCTCCATCATCTCAGATTCTTAGCCATATTCCCAAAGTAAACATCGTGGTCGAACGTTAGAAAATCATGAAAAGCTTATGAACCCCTAAGGGCAAAAAAAGACGACGGGCAAAATTGATTACAGGCAACAGCCTAATGGAGATCTAGATCCACCAAACGAAGCAGTAAACTCTATGCCAGATGAAATTAAAGACACAATTTTATTGATGCCGATATCTGAAGGTAGCTGCGCAACATCAGCATGGACTACACACGAACATCCAGAAATTGTCAAAACTTATTTTCTTTCTTCTTCAAAAAGTTCTTTAACTTAATAAATAAATGAGGAAACGAGATCGTTTCGCCCATAGGTAATGTTTTCGCAGACATATCCCAAAAACAGGACCAAAATCGAAGAGATTTTTTGCTCAGAGCTACGTTTAATTAAACCTTTCTTTTCTTTCTTGTTTCCTTTCAGCCTGGTTCGCTGGAGTGTGGGTGCTGGTGGTATTCTGGTAGGATTGGTTGCTTTAAGGGATGTACTTGGATCTTCGTCCCCTCACCCTGAAGTTCCGACAGTGCACACCTCACGGCTGACAGTGTTTCTGGCGTGTGCTTGCGGCCATGCGGGGCATATGGCCTGTGTGGACGTACCATACGCTCGGTTGTCGCTGTGGATTCTGTTGAGGAAAGAAAAGAACTGTAGTATGCTGAATTTTGAGCAGTAAAGCAAGCCACTACTGTAAAATATACAAGGTGATGTTTTGCATCCTCGTCAAAATTCAGGAGGTTGTCACAAAAGACATAAATAATCAATTAAAATTACGGTACCTAGTTAATTATTAATAAACGCAGATTTTTTTGGTTGTATATGTGTGTCAGTATTTCAGAATAACCCCGATAACGTGATTTAGGGAATAAGAAATTATCGAATAAACGTTTGAGATTGTTTGTATGTGTGAAACCGCGGTTATAGGGAGAGAATCAGACGGCCGGCGGCCCGCGTTTAAAACACGGGTGTTCACACTTACCGATTTCCGACATTCAGAAAAAAAAAAATTACCTGCCCATTTTATTATTGATACGGGACAAGAATCATTAGCATAGTTAACTCCTTGAATTTGACGAGGATGCAAAACATGTACCTTATCATACCTTGTATAGTAAGGGAGATGACGTACCACGAGAGCTGTTTCGAGATGACGCGGAAAAAAGAGTTCCTGGACGGACCCCCAAGTCCTTCCAGTAACTTAAGGCCTTTAGCAACAGTGGGATAATATTATGGGATTTTAAAAAAACAAGCATTGATGCATTTATATTACAGAATGCATCCAGTTTATAATCATAGTCACCAGTGTGCTGGGATTTCTGGATTATTAAGACCGATAAAGGATTTTTATAAAATGGTGTAGTTAAATCAATACAATAATTACAAAGATTAACAATTCACATAACTGTCAGGAAATCATTTAGTAAATCGTGAAACCAGTCAGGTTCCTTTGTTAGCAATTTATCAATGTTATAGTTCAATGATGCACAACTCACGATAACATCTGAGTCATCGGTTCTACTCTCCATATGTGGTGCTCTATCAAGTACGCGAGTTTAATTTTAGTTTGATTATTTAGGGGGCGTCCATGGTGGTGGCGAGCCGAATCTCACCCAATCTCACGAGGGAGAGAGTGGGGGTCTCGGCAAATATCACGTAAATTATTGTTCCCGCAATAAACAGTGTAAAATTTAATGACAGGTTTAAGTAAACATGTTGCTCCACTCAAATATGGCTAAATCCTACACAATAATAAAACAATCAATAAAATTTGTAAGCAAAACATTTTTTTACACTTAACTACGCATGTTGATAAAGCTCACGTGAGATTAGGGTGTGAGGGGGTCAAGTCAAATCTCACGATATCTAAGATAAGCGGGGAGAGGGGTCTAAAACTGTCTTCGCCAAAACTACACGCCTCCTTCGTTATTTCATACTTGCAAGTCTTTGCACACTTTTCGTTATGTGCAAGTTCACAGGGCCAAATAAATCATTACCCATCTACCTTAACAGGCGATCTTGATAAAATACTTCGATTTGCTTGGCACCTACTACTGTACTATTCTTCATTAAAATATGTATTTCATTTTTTTTTCCTCAACGGCCGAGCTTCAGCAGTCTTCATCTTCCAAATTTTACTGTTTCATCATCAGTTATTTGGCTTCTGCGTTGTAGGTCAGTAACTAGGGAAGTATATTGGAGCAGTCCTGATTTTGGTAAAAGGCGGTGTGATACACCCATGCCTCGGAAATACCGTTAAGGGGGAAGCGCCAGGGTAGCCGAAATTCAAATTTTCTTACGTTTTCTTTAACAAACAGCCTGACAGTGTCCTGCAAATTACAAAAAAAAAGCAAAGAAAATTTGAATTTCGTGGCCTATCCTGGCGCTTACACCTTAAGCCGTTGGTTCGCGCCTGATCTCTCTCCAATCGTTCAATTGCCGTCCCATCTGACTATGAGAGTAAGAGAAGAGAAAGTGCACCAGTGTCTGCGCACACACTAGTGAACGTCTATCACGGGCTTCTCGCGTAGCAGGCCGAAATTCGGTAAAAAGGACTTTATAGGAACTTACGATTAACTCTAGTCCTCTCCCTGTCGTTGCTGCGAGTCTCGATTCTCTCGCAGCAGGTGCAGAAGTAGCAGGGTATACCTGGCACGCCGCAGCACAGCGCCCCCCACAGCCACCTGTTCAGGGTGCTCGCAGTCCTCCACCATCCACCCTGCGCGTCCTACACAGAAGGAATACTATTACAACTGGTTTATTAAAGTAAAAGTAGAGGGTCAGGCGATTTTGAATGTTGAGCCTATAAGGTTAACTTTCATCTAGGTCTGCCCTGCATATCACCTACCTTAAAACTGATAAAAGGACCAACGGGACCTTGGCCCATTTCTAATCAAACCGTACCAGGTTTGATTAGAAATGAGCCAAGAAGTATTGCATTCATTGACACTGTTCTTGCAAGCTTTTTGATTTTAGAGTTGTTAAACCCCGATTTTGTTTCGGAGTTCTAAGTCATCCCAGAAAATGAAATACAAATAAAGGTATAAGGGTAAACCATTGCAGTCCACAGAACCCATAATTTAATTTGAATGTAATGTCAACCGACAAAGTCGCATCTATACTATAAAGGGTGTAAAACACCTCTTAACGAAGCCGAAAGGCACTGGTTCTCCCTGTCATTGCGATCATTTTTTTGTTCTACACCATACCTGGGAATCTACTAGCTTCTGGTTACGGAGATATTAGGGGTCAAAGTTCCAACTTTTTGACAAGTATTTTTTTAAATACAAGTTTTAAATGTAAGACTTTTACTTTAAACACCTCCACGACCCCCAGACTATTCAATCCGTCCATCAGCACAATGTTTTGAGTGCGTTACGTTGAGTTCTACCATAAAACATGATTTTACACCCCCCAAAAAAACGTCGTGTCCCAGCAATAATTTTTGCGTAAAGTTACTTAGTTTCATGTACAGAATGCTTGGTTGACGGCTTCGCGATGAGGTGATTTACACGGTGTATGTATAATATTATAAAGCTGAACAGTTTGTTTGTTTGCTTGAACGCGCTAATCTCAGGAACTACTGGTCCGATTTAAAAAATATTTCATTGTTAGATAGCCCATTTATCAAGGAAAGCTGTAGGCTATATATCATTACGCTACGACCAAAAAGAGCGGAGCAGCAATGAAAAATGTTGCAAAAACGGGGAAAATGTGACGCAGACGAAGTTTCGCGGGACAGCTAGTAACTTGATAAAAACGTAAGCAATATTTATTTAGTATCTCCAAAAAAAGGATGTACGCAGCAGATCATGTGAAATAAATTATCAATTACGTCGCCAACAAACAACTCACCTTGCCGAAAAGACGATTGGTTGTCATGTTAAACTTGCAACACTCAAAAACTAACCATACAAACACAGTCGAAAAAAAAACTGAACAGAATATTGATAATTATTTCTTCATAAAACCACAAATCTATTCCAAACAAAGACATTCTAATATTTACTAGCGATAGATGGAACAAGACGAAGAATTTAATTCCAAATCATTGTGATATTGACCCAGAAGCTTTCTAAATTAATCTTTGCACTGTACATTGTACCGAACACAACACATGACGTTTTGTTGTTGATGACTGTGGGGCAAATAATCTAGTTGATTACCTGTTGTCGGTCGAACACAAAATTCCGGTTCATCACCACTTCATCGTTGCTAAGCTCAACGACTTCAACTCTTCATTGATGGCGCTTGTGGACGAGGCACCACAATTTTGTTAATTTCGCGTAGGACCGTAGGTACTTCCTATGATATACCATCAAATACTAGAATGATCAGTGATCTCCTTCGTACGAAAAGATAATTTCGTGAGTTGACACTGTCAGGATGACTGATAGGAACTGTCTAATTTTTACTTTTTTTTTTGTCGTCACATTTAATTGGGGTTGTAGAATATATACATTGATACTTTATAATAGTTTATGGTTTTGTAAAAATGTCATGAACAAATGCATACTTTTTTGTATGTGATATTTTTGTATTGAATTTGTGTTTAGGTTACGGCGCAACCTCACCGGGAGCATTCCACCTGTAATTTAACAGTTCTGGTTTAGGTACTTGTTTCTGTACAAAATCGAATCTTAGATTGATTTTATTGTAGACAGGCGAAGGCTCGCGGTGAGAGAAAACCTTTTGATGAAGGTGGGTGCTAAAGATGCACTTGTTCTGTTTACCCGACAAACGTTTTATGGAGCGACGATCATCAACGAGTGCTAAGCAAGTAAAGTAGCCTATCTTAATGAATGTATGAGACATGAAACAACTGTCCTACTGTGAATGACACAGCAGAAATAATTAGGTCACAAGGTGACGATCATGTTAAAAGTCTCGTCTGTTCCATAAATCCAGTTGAACCTAATTAATGAGAAGATTCTCTAAACTACCATACATTTTAAAAACATCAAACATGTCTCACATACCATTTTTGCCACAAAAATAACTAACAACCAAAATCTCATGACAATCAAAACCCAAAAATTTAAGAACAACGTAAAATTACATCGAAACAATTTTAATTAACGATCTTAACATTAAAACAAGTTAATATGCCATTCATCATCAACCTTCGGAGTTAATGAGCGTTCATCACATGCGGCACGAGCCTGCTTCCAGGTCAGACAATGCCGTAGCTAACCTGCCATTAATACACGGTTATATCATGGAGCCTTGGTTCACCACTAAGATTTGCTGTATCTTCGTCTAAAGCTATTCATTAAAAATCGTATGGTAGTCGCTTTTTGAGAGGTCTGGTTCCGTATGCTGTTGAAAATACCGGAGAAACAAAATTCAATACGTGCGGCTGCCATGTGTTGAATTTTGTTTCTCCGGTTTTGTGGCAAAAAAAAAAGTTTCGTAGCTTTATTTTTGATTGTCCTGTTCAGTTCCACGTTCTAGTTTTGTAAGATCTTCTCGTCTGTTTCACGGGAATGAATACCAGTTGCTTTTAAATCGTCTGAGGGCTATTTTATTTTATATTTTCCAACTTACTAATCATGCAAAGGTAGGTCTATAAATACATTTCCCAACAACGGCCTACACTTCCTGTAACCAATGGATTCCACCACGACCTCCACCATTTGACCAAGGTGGTGGTCCATCATTTCATCATGTGGGAAGATTAGTAATGATAATGTTAACCTTTCTTTATCGTGTGCCTTATCTGGTGTCACAGTTTTTATGCCGGCCTCGGGCCTCTGACTTGGCTTTACATGCCGTCGAGAAATATCTCTCAGGTATGCTGGTTTCCTCACGATGTTTTCCTTCACCGAAGCAAGTGATAAAATTATACAATACGCACTTGAATGCTAAAAATCAGAGGTGCATGTCTTGGGTTCGAACTCGAGTTCTATGACTTGGCAGAACGACGGTCACACCAGTTTTATACTTGGCAATTCAGGGAAGATATTAAATGGCACTCAAAAATTAAACAGCTCTACACCAGCACTCACGGAACCCTAAAAAAGAGCATCATTTGCAGCCCAACATTAAGAAGTCAAATCATTGATACCGAGCCGCTTGCGAGGTTCACACGCGTAATATAAGAAAACGAACACTTTTTCACACAGTTTTTTCGAAAAGTTTTTATATCAAAATGAATTTGAGGCTCCATGTGTTTTTCGGCCAGTTCCTCTGGCTTCTGGCGGCTTTGAACGGAAAATCTATCCAGGGGATTCCTGGGTATGGAAGGAACCTGCTGATCAAGACCTTGCCAGCGATTGAAGATTACCAGAGTAACATATATGAAGTTTTTATGGAACCTTACTTATACGTAAGTGCTAAATTACCTTTTTTTTTACCTGGTCATCTTCATCTTTCTGCCCTTGTCCCATTTTACTTGGAATCAGCGTAACAAGTATTCTTCCTTTACGCAGTATAAAATCTGTCGACAGTACCGGTAATATTAGTTTGGTGGTTAATTTAAACGTGTCTATTCTCTTCCAAGCGCTCTAATGTTCGATTGCTGAGCTTGAGCTCATGGGTTCGATTCCCAAGTCGGCGATTTGTGCCCGGTTGATGACAATGGGCTCGCCCCTTAATACCCCATGTGTACAAGGTGTTGTTTTGCATTCTCTTCAAATTCAAGGAGGTAACTAAGCTAATGATTCTCGTCCCGAATCAATAATAAAATGGGTAGGTAATTTTTATTTTCTTTCTTATTTACGGAAATCGGTAAGTGTGAACCAGGCGTGTTTTAAATGCGGGCCGTCTGATTCTTGGCCTATAATTTCGCTATACAAACAATCTCAAACGTATATTCGATAATTTCTTACCACGCTAACGGGGTCCACGCCCATTTCTTACCACGCTAACGCTTTGTTACCACCCTAAACCACGTTAACGGGATTATTCTGATATACTGACAAACCTAAACAACCAAAAAATCAACGTTGATGATTAAATAACTAGGTACCTTAATTTTAATTGATTATTTGTGTCTTTTGTGACAACATCCTGAATTTTGACAAGGATGCAAAACAACACGCCTTGTATATAACTTAAACATAACTGGCGAAAGTGTGCACCATTATAAAGTACACCTCTGCTCTCATGTTATGTTATTTTTTCCTTGGGCGACCTTTTTTTGTGATGTAACCAGGAAGGCTTATACAGTACGAGTTATGGTTTGTACCAACTATTCAGCGTCAAGGTTAATAGCACCTTTTGATTTGATGATAGAGTGACAACATTTTTGCAGCGACATGTCAGGAAGCAAGACTTAATTATCACCAATAATTAAGAATTTCCCGTCTTTTGTGTCAGTGAATTGAGAAATAAGTGGATTGGGAAACAAGAAGAGCTCGTGCTCAGCCGCTCGGGCCGATCTAGAGGTTAAGCCGTGCTTAACTAGGTTTTTCCATGGATGGGTGACCACGCATTACATACAGAGTCTCCTCCATGCTTCGGAAAGCACGTTAAGCCGTTAGTCCCGGCTGGCATTTGTAGATCTATGACAGTCGTGACATGCAGTCAGTGGCAATAGGCAGATGGTGAAGCCTATAACGACTACTGAGCGGATAGGCCTTTATTTTGATAGCGAGGGAGTTGTAAACCACCAGATCACGTGGGCCCAAAGAGATCTGGGTCTGGACCAAACAATACCAAAGAGTACTGGTTCAAAGTCACTAACGATTTTTTTTAATTATTCACTGCTTTTACGCAAGACCTTTGATAACAATATTTCTAATAAGGAATATTCACTGTTGAACTCGCATCTGCTGAAGTGCTGATGGCCGCAGTTATTAAAAAGTTTTTTGAAGTGAAACTTCTTATGCGACTTCCAACAAGTTTAACGTCCTAATGGAGGGGGAATATTTTCTATTACCTACTAAGAGATGGCGCTATTTCAAGATTTGTGACTACGTAGTTCTACTAGGTACGCAAGATGGCGTGCGAACAGTCATGCATTCGACTCTTCGGTGTGACCAGCCTTCGCTCAATATCCATGAAGAATAAACCTCGATAAACTTATAATAATTATGTAATAAAAATAATACAACAAGAAAACAACAAAATATTATTTAGAAGCTCAATCAAATAACGAGAGTGAATGCGTGACACTCGAACGCATGCGTGTAGTATTACGAAGTTTTCCGTTTTCCACGCACCATTTTTTTTTTTTAATTCTGATAAATGTTAAGTAAAGTATAGTTTATTCGCGACTTGCATAAAGTTTTATTAATTTTATTGATTTGTATTTCCATAGCTGTAGGTAGAGTCCTATTCTTTTGCTAAGTAAAAAATACTAACTTCATAAAACACTAGCAAATCATACAATGCTAATAATAGCTATCTCTACTGACACTGGAAATACATAAATATGATTGATGATACAAAAAACTTTGATAACAAAAAGTTGCAGTCACAGGTACAGAGTTATTACATTCTTATAAATTATCATACCGTGTCCATTCACTCTTAGATTTATTTTTTTATCAAAAGCAAATGTTTCATGTGATGACAATCATAGTTTTTAGGGTTCTGTACCCAAAGGGTCAAACGGGACCCTATTACTGAGACTTCGCAGTCCGTCTGTCAGTCACCAGGCTGCATCCCTGAACCGTGTTAGATAGCCAGTTGCAATTTCTACAGATTATGTTTTTCTGTTGATGCTATAACAACGAATACCAAAATCAGAATAAAATAAATATTTAAAAGGCTCCCATACAAAACAGTGATTTTTTTTGCTCGTTTTTATAAATCATGGTACGGAACCCTTCGCGCGCAAGTCCGACTAGCAATTGGCCAGTTTTTTAAATTGCATGATCTTTTGATGTTCTGTCTAAATCTGTATATCTATAAAACTTCGATAATACAAACATTTCTTTCTACTTAAGTACATAATACAAACTATCTATAAATCAAGTCGCTTCTTGTGTCTATCTGCGTGACCGCTGAATTCTTCTAAACCACCAGGCAAAATAATCTTGTAAATGTGTTTGATAAAATCTTAAAAGCTGCTTCTGCGGCTGCTGAGAGCCTCAAACGGAGTAAATACTGTAACCTAAATGGCAGTTACAGTTTTGAGCCGTTTGGGTTCGAAACGCTCGGGTCATGGGGCCCAAGCGCGCATTCCCTTTTTAAGAAAATATCTCGTAGACTGGTTGACACTTCGCGAGACCAGAGGGCTAGCTATTTCTTTGGGCAAAGATTAGCATTGCCATGCAACGTGGTTGTTGAACTCTATAATTAATTTCTTGTCAGTTTATTTTTGTCTGTACCTCATTCTAAAACATAAGTAAGTATTTACCTATACCTACTAACTTACATATAGTACCTACATAGGTGTTTCGGAATGAATTGCGTAGGTTAGTGAACATCATTCTCTTGCCCTTACCCCAATTATTTGGGGTCGGTGCAGCATGTATTCTTCTTCCATACGACTCTATTTCTCGTCATCTCAATAAACACCTATTTCTATTCATAACATCCTTAACACGGTCCATTCATCATTTCTTTGGTTTTCCTCTACTTTCATAGCCATCAACATTCCTACTCAAAACTTTCCTCACTTCACATCAGCCTTTAGTCACCGTCGCTACAGACTTGCAGACTCCTGCGCTACTGCTGAGCACGAGATCTTAGTTTCGATTCCCAGCCAGTTCCAGTTTCAGTTTCCTGCAGCCTGCTACCTACTGAGAAATTTCTTGTTGTTTAATTTCTTGTTTCCAATTTACGTTTTTATTTATATACGGCGGAGACGAACAAGTATAAAATCATTGATGTTGCCTAAACGTTCATTAACAGTTTTTTTTTGTATAGCAATCCGTGTGATTAATTACTAAGAATCGAAGGCCTACTTATTATGTTTAATTGTTCATACATTGACGTGACACAATACTGAACAAATGTGTAAACAGCGCCACAGGGCTTCAAAGATCTATAGTATAGTCTAGTGGTCAACATTATCGTCTACAAAAATATGTTAAGAATTTGTAGAACTTCAGCACTTTTTAATGGCATTACGCAGGTCAGCCTATGAGGGTGGCTTCTGCTTAACCGGTCTATCCTGTGGGTGCCTTCAGTGTAAGGCAAGAAGGGCATCCCTGTGTGGATCCCAGGGTGGCTTACTGGGGGAAGGTAGCAAAGGGTCAGGCAGGATCTGATCGTTATCATTATTTAGGGGCTGATTTAAAACTACAGGTTCAGCATCGCGGGTTGGCTCAAGCAAGAGGGGTTGTTAACAGGGACAAAGCGACGGGCTTCAACGGCGAAAGCACTATTGTTATTTATCTATTATAAGCCTAACCGCTTTCTACAAGGATCATTCCTTTGAAACTATGGGGTTCAGTTTGAACCGCCATACTCTCTTGGTTGATAAACCAGACATAGGTATTTGTTTAAACTAGTAATTTATTTACTTACATACCAATTACATTTTTAAACATTTTTACAAAATGATATAAAATAAAACCTTTAAAAATATAAAAGAATAGTAACTCACCGGCATCGGAAACAGGGTCCGAGCTACCGGTGGTCAAGGCTCTTGAGAGGGGAACCTCCTAACAATACGCGCCGTGTCCAGAAGTACTGCTTTCTGAATCAAGCCCTTGATCCAGCAGCCAAGCGAATCCTTCTCAGCTGTTGGTCGAGGCTTTTGGCTATTAAGCTATTGGCCGACACGATTATCAGCATAATGACTGCTGTACATACATCCCACATGTCGACAACGTCGCGAGCCAGCTCGCTTTCGTAATGCCAAAACAATATAGACATGCGACTTATCGAATCGAAATCGGATCCGAGCGTTTGTGAATGGGGGGAAACGGTGCAAATGGGGGGAAATCCAATAACGGGGGCAGATCTAGTAATTATTATTACTTTTTCACTGTGGGTGAAAACTTCAGTAATTTAGTGACATGATAGTTTTATATCGCTGATTTATCTAATTTATGTAGGCCGGTAACTTTTAGACTGTACCATGTAACATCACACCTGTATCCCCTAAGGGTTTTAAGCAGTAGTGTACACACACAATGGGTGTAAAACTGCCCTTAACAGAGCCGAAAGGCACATTGTCCTCACCGTCATTGCGATCAGTTTTTTTGTTTTAGACCTTACCTTCTAGTTACGGAGTTTTTTTTTAAAAAACTTTGCCCCACTAGGTATTTCTCCTGTATCGTGGGTGCGTTTACAAACATTTAAACTCACATCACAAACAGCCTGACCCGGAACAACTATCTGTAAGCCATACAAATATTTGTTCCGTGGATCGAACCCGCGACACGCAGCGCAGGCGTCGATCGCTCAACCACTGCGCCAACCGTGCCGTCAATATTGCGCGTCACATTCCAACTTTTTACTTAATGCAAGTTCTAATGTTATAACTTTACTTTAAATGCCTCCACGCACGACCCCTGTATGATTCCATGCATGGATGTATGGAATCGTACAGTGCAACACAATATTTTGATTTTATTTAATTGGATATCCAGGCCCCCTATTCACAAACGCTCGGATTCGATTTCGATTCGAAAAGTCGTATGTCTATCTTGTTTTGGCATTATGAAAGAGACTTCGAATCGAATCCGAGCGCTTGTGAATAAGGCGGCAGAAGACGGCTTCGGCACTGTCACTGTTTATACCTTGTATTTATGGTGAATCATCCCCCTTCATGTTGGAGCCAGCAGTCAATTGTTAATACTATTCTAGCGCACTTTTCCTGAAGTACCTACTACTAAAATAAATGTTACCTCTTTTCAGGAATTCGGCCACCAAGTTTACCCACCGGGAAATCGCGCTGAAAAGCAAATAGAATATGTCGTCGTAAGTATACTTTCTACTTATTAAAAAAAAACACCGAAGTTTACCTACTTACGTAGTGATAAATAACTGGTATCTTAACTCTAATCGTTAGCTAATTAATAACATTTAGCAGCTCGGAGAATTGAACCCGAGTGGCAAGGGCTAAAGTTGTGCTCAATCACTGCTACTCCTATGTGCCTTTGCTCATTAAAAGTATTTTAATGAGCAAAGGCTGAAAAGCCGAAACTGCTTTCTGTAGTGTGTATAACTGGCGAGCGGTCTACAGAAAGATTGAAACTGTGGCGAAGTAGCATTTTTACTTAACCCATTTGTTCCACCTGCTGAAAATCTCCCACCCGGACATGAGTTGCCATGGTTGACCTGGAAGTCTTTAAATTGACTCCGGACCCAGGTTGGTCACAGCAAGGAGATTCATTAGATAATGACTCTGCCTTGGAGTGTAAATGTGTTACTGTTCCACAAACGATGGGGCACTTAATATCCTGTCCTGCGTGTCCTGGAGGCGTAGTATGACGTCTTAAAACATTATCGTTCCATTCTCATTCCAGAGTGAAAAAGAGACGGAGCTATACAGGTCGTCTAGCTCCATATCTTTCCCACTCTGGAATAGGAATGGAACAATAATGTTTTAAGCGCCATAGTAACCCCCCTGTTGTTTGTTCATTACAGGAACTGATAGACGCCACTGAAGGCGTCAAACTAGTGTCTCAGTTCTGGAGCGACACAATTTAGATTGCGATCGACACGTTAAGATATGTGTTTTATTTAAATCAGCAGCAATTAATATTAAAATGAACAGTAAAATGAATTACTTCTCGAAAAGAACCCTTCAGACAATATCAAAAACCTTCCTAGACGGGGAAACACGATAATTATTTCGCACAAACAAATTAAATTATACGAAAAATAATAAACGGAAATCATTCACACTCCGACCTACAGTTCACGGCTCTACCAACTTCCCAGTTTATTCAAATTACACAGATATGCATATTAGAACATAATTTAATACACGAACAGCGTGACTTGTTGGATGTAAACACCAGTCAAGTGCGAGTCGGACTGGCGCATGAAGGGCTCCGCACCACCGTAAATTATTTAATACTACATTTTATAAATACTTTAGTGAAATTAACATGTTCTTTGTATTCATCTGCCTAGGCTCTCCCCAACTATTTTGGAGTCGCCATCCATTCTAATTATTGCGAACCGGAAGACGAAGCGTTGGAAGGCCTCCCACTAGGTGGACCGATGACCTGGTGAAGGTTGCGGGGATCCGCTGGATGCGAAGCGCACGGGACCGGTCAATGCGGCGTCACTTGGGGGAGGCCTATGTCCAGCAGTGGACGTCTTTCGGCTGAAATGATGATGATGATGATGATGATCCATTCTCACCGGATGTAGCTGAATACCAGAATTTTACATGAAGCGACTGATCAGATCCGTCCTCCACAAACCAGTTCATCATCAGCCTACCGCAGTCCACTGCTGGACATAGGCCTCTTCAATCGCTCGCCACTTAACCCGATTCTCGGCAACTCTCATCCAGTTGCTACCAGCTACCCTGCGAAGATCATCGCTCCACCGAGCCTGAGGGCGTCCCACCTTACGCTTGCCGATTCGCGGTCTCCACTCAAGAACACGTCGACCCCAACGGTCATCGGTTCTACGGCTAATATGGCCGGCCCATTGCCACTTCAGCTTACTTATTCTGTGGGCTATGTCGACTACTCTGGTTCTCTGTCGGATCACCTCGTTCCGGATGCGATCCCTCAAAGAGACTCCAAGCATAGCCCGCTCCATAGCTCGCTGAGTGACCTTGAGTTTATGGACCAACCGTACCGTGAGTGTCCACGTTTCGGCCCCGTAAGTCATTACTGGCAGGACGCACTGATTGAAGACCTTAGTCTTTAGGCTCTGTGGAATACGCGACGAGAAGACCCGACGAAGCTTCCCAAACGCTGCCCAGCCCAGCTGAATTCTTCTGTTAGCCTCTCTCTCAAAGTTGTTCTTACCAAACTGCAGAGTTTGCCCGAGGTAAACATATTCTTGAACAAACCAGTTAGTACTGGGTAATACGATATCCCTTGGTAAAACTGGTTGTCAGACTATCAGGCGACTGACTACCCGTAACTACTGTCAAAGATCTCCAAATGACAGTCGGGACCAACGGTTTACCTGCTCGTTAACATTTTTTAATTTTTTTTCTATCGACCATATTATTACACACTCTGTGATTTCAAGGGTCTAACTATTACCGTTCAAAAGATACAGCCCTGTGGAAGACGGACAGACAGCGACGCATTAGTAATAGGTTCCCGTTGGCACCCTTTGGGAACGGAACCCTAAAAAGCCAGAATCTGTCTGTCTACGCGTTCCTCACGAAGTTGTACTTCACGTCACCGAGAACTAATTGTTTATCAATTAAAACAAGTTTGTTTAAACGTTTAAGATCGTGATGCCGTAATACTGTAAGTACTTCCTTGGGTTTGAGAATCAGGAGATTGCCCTGAAGATGTGGACAAAAAATATTCACAATGACTTCCTTGAGATCACAAAAAAAATTGTTTTGACGCCTCATGGGCTAACGCTAGCTTAGCATTCCAGTTACCACAGAAGTCGAAGAAAAGTGTAACATTAAACTTAGTAACAAGGAAAATACGATAAAATAGTTGCACGAATCCTAAAAATAAAAACAGAAGTTGGGGCATGTGCGATTCGTGCAAATTACTAATTTCTCAGTATCTATTTACTAAATGCAAAAACTTACTTATCTAAAAAAACACTTTAAAACGGTAGGCAGCATACCTACTAGCATTAGCAATAGGGGACAATCCAATTTTTTTTTTCTTTGTCCGTCGGGTAGTTTATTGAAAAGTATTGGACACGTATTTTTTCTTTTTTCACGTGGTCATTAAATTACGGAGATATATTGAGTTGAAATGGCGCAAGACGTCACATGTAGGTAAGTTTTATACCTACTTGTGACGTAGTGAGCCCCCACTCTTCAACTTTAATGAGTTTTAACTAAGTATTTTTTTGATATTTTGATAAAACAAAAAATACCTACGTGTCTAATATTTTTGTATTACCTGTCTGACGGACAAAATAGAATGTCGTTTTCTTTACCCAGTCCGATCCCCTATTGATTGATATATCATTATAATATAAAAGTACATACTGTTCATAGTAATAAAACTAACTGCTTACTCTTGAACTACGCACCGATCCCTTTTTTGTCAGTGTTTTAGGTACTTACTTGAAAAGGTTTCTTTAGCATTAATTACACGATCACGATTAGGTATTATTTATCTTGTTCTGAATTACTTGTATCATCACCTAAAGGAGCAAGACAAGTGCACTGTGAGGTCGACAAACAGTTGTGCGATTAATACTTCTGGGAAAAAAACTGTAATGCGTCTCACTATAGTTCGAATGCACGCAAGTGCGACAACCTGAAGCTCGACATGTTAATGCGACAAACTGAAACTAAGTAGTGAGTAATTCTCGATGGAAAGTATAGAAACCCAATTAACATTAAATGGGTTGCCTGGGAATTAAAACCAGACCCCAAGCTCAGCAGCGGCGCTTGTGATCGCCAGACCAACTTGGAGGAAAAATACAGTTCGTAAGCATTTAACAACAATAATAACGGATCGTTAACAAACAAACAAAAACATCGTACAATTTGTGTTAATCACAGACAATAATCATCAGATATCACGGAAGAGAACATGACATAAATGGATCGTGCAAAAAGTTACAAAAAGTTTATGAGAACGCGCGTCATTTGATTGTCGATGGATATTATATTATATATAGATATTCGAATAGAACAGTGATTATGGCGATTTGATTCTTTATAAATAAAGCTTAATTTGATTATGAAGTTTACAGTTGGCGTATTCATAAATAGTGTTTATTTATTTATTTATCAAACAATTTTTATACAAACTTTCATTTAAAAACTAAGCCCCACAAAACTGTTTTCACAGTTTGTCTGTAGGAACGGAACGATATAAAAAAATAAAATAAAAATAAACAATGTTAAACTAATATTACTCAATCAACAAATCTTAGAAACTACAAGTTTGATTTACGAGTATAATCAGATGCTTGCTTGCCTTGAACGTGCACAAGTTTTCTCGCAGTTTCGATTCCCGTTGCACTGGCTGGTAAAACGTTTGTATAATATTAAACAATAATACACTACTATACTACACTATACTATACTAGTATACAATACTGACCCTGTGTATGAATGAATTGTGTTTGTGATCAAAACATAAGAAAACGTTACATTACGTTAATCCGTGATCATGTCGTCAGCTACAGCGCTGAAATATCGGGAACTCAAAACAAATAATAAACATGGGAAATATCCCGTGACAAATGTTATTGATGTTGTTAGTGAACGCCGTGATGTCACTTTAAAAACTTAAAAAACATGAGAAACTCCTACAGCAGCAGTTTAAAGATTAATTTCCCATGTTCAGCACATTTATCTTTATCGGCAACGTAGCATAGGACGTCCTAACCTAAATGGACTGACGACATCACCATCTTCACAATTAATTTTCTTGTTCTTCTTCACCCTTCGGCCACCCACAGCTGAGCCTCTTTTAAATCTCCCCATTTTTCGCGGTTTTCAGTCATGGCTATCCAGTTTCTTCCAGCCACTTTAATAAGATCGTCTGTCCACCTTGTCGGTTGTCTTAAGTACCACATTCAATCAAATCAATCAAATCAAATCAAAAGTCATTTATTCAAATAGGCTGATAATCAGCACTTTTTGAACGTCAAAATTACAAGAGACAGTCCCCCAAAACGCCCGCCCTTCGCCACTTCCTAGTGTTTTAGCTGGGAAGAAGAAGTGGCGGAACAAACTCCCCATCAACACATCTGTCTGTTAGGTTAGAAGAACCAGATTCTATACAAAAGTGTTCAAGTTTATATAAACAAGGAATCCATTATATCAAATTAATGTCACATGTCAGCTAGCACACACCAATAATAAAATAAAATATTAAAAAATATACTCAAGAATAAATAAAGCCTCCGGACATAAAGGGCGTGCCCGCTTACACGTGCATACAGACGAATAAAATAGAAATAAAGTAAAATAAAATAAAAAATAAAGTTAAAAAAAAAAACTACGCGTGAGGTTATATAATACCAGTAAGCTAATTTGGAGAAAGAAAGAACATAAACATTGTCTTGAGCTCAACCTAGCGACCAACTATTCTTATCGTTTAAGTAGTCGTTAATGGAATAGTAGGCCTTTGAACAAAGGTTAGATTTCACTTTAGCTATAAACACATTAAATGGCAAGTCTAAAAAGGAAGATGGTAGCTTGTTGTAAAATGTTATACCAAGCCCTACGAATGAATTATGAACCTTATGAAGCCGGTGAAAGGGAGCACGTAGTTTATGCTTATTTCGAGTGTTTATGTTGTGAATATCACTGTTTTTACAGTACAAATGGATATTTTGTCTAATATACAAAATGTTAGCTAAAATGAATTGTGAAGCCACCGTGAGAATACCAATCTCTTTAAAAAAATCTCTCAGAGATACTCGTGCACCCAGCTGGTAAATTGCACGAACCGCTCGTTTTTGAAGAACGAATATATTTTGGATATCAGCGGCTTTGCCCCACAGCAGAATACCATAGGTCATAACACTGTGAAAATAACTAAAATAGACTAACCGTGCTGTATCAACGTCAGTATATTGTCTAACTTTTCTGACGGCGTATGCGGCCGAACTAAGTCTCCCCGCTAGGCTTGATATGTGAGGACCCCATTGTAATTTTGAATCTATTGTTATACCCAGAAACACAGCTGACTCAACCGTTTTAAGCTCGTCATTGCCGAGAATAATGTTGGGACCTAGATTTTTAACATTAGGTAAGGCGAATTTAATACTTTTAGTTTTGTTGGCATTAAGAACAAGGTTATTTGTTGTGAACCAATCCGTGACCATTGATAGAGCGCTGTTTACTTCTTCAAAATCGTGTCTATTCCTATCTACTTTAAAGATAAGAGAGGTATCATCTGCAAATAGTACAACGTCACAAATACCCTTCAAATAATATGGTAAGTCATTAATATAAACCAAGAATAAAAACGGTCCCAGTATTGAGCCTTGAGGTACACCTAGCTGAACAGGTATCCCGGACGATTTCGCGCCGTTGACATCTACACATTGGAATCTATTTTGTAAATACGAATCTATTACATTTAGGGCTTCATTTTGAACACCGTAATAACGTAGTTTCCGTAAAAGTGTGGCGTGGTGAACGCAATCAAAAGCTTTTGAGAGATCGCAGAAAACACCAATTGCATTTTGCGCGTTTTCCCATGCGTTGAATATGTGTCTCAACAAAGCAACACCCGCATCTGTAGTTGAACGACCTTTTGTAAAGCCATATTGATCGTTATGAAGAAGGTTGTTGAGATTAAAATGTCTTAGCAACTGTTTAAGTATTAACTTTTCAAAAATTTTGCTAAACGCAGGTAAAATAGAAATTGTTCTGAAGTTGCCAATATCATTCTTAATTTATTTTTGTTTGATTTTTTTTTTTGATTTAAATAGAGGGATGACTTTACTGCTCTTCATAAGGTCAGGGAAAGTACCTAAATCAACGCATTTATTAAAAGTAACAGCAAGATAGGGGGCTAAGATTTCGATTATATTACTCAAAAGTTTAATGGAAATGCCCCAGTAATCACCTGTGTTTTTAGACTTAAGTGAATTAAAAACGTTAACTATATCACGAGGTGTTACATGTTCAAAACTAAATACGAGACCACATTTAGGCACGCTACGGTGTAACCTTAAGAGATATATTATTTTTAAACTTATTGCAACGACTAGTTGTGTAAGGCCTGCATTCTATTTTGCGCGGCTTTTTACTTAATGGCATAGGGAAGCTAGCCATTAATCCACAGTGATCCGAAGATATAAGTCACTTAACACTAATTTATTTTCGGCATCACAATCACTAAACATGTTAACAAGACAAGTCGACGAAGACGCCGTGATCCTTGTTGGTTCAAAAAACAAGTTAACTAAATTAAAAGATCTAAACAGATTTGAGAAGCCTGATACTTAGTGGAGTAACATCTAAAATATTAACATTAAAATCTCCACATAAAATTATATTTTTATTACTTGATTTTAACTTATTAAGTGAATCCTCCATTACAGATTCGAAACAAGTAAAGTCACCAGAAGGGGGCCTATAAACACAAATTATAATGTATCGCTCCAGTTCAACACAAGACAACTCAATAGTGCGCTCAACGGAAAGATTAGTTTGACACAAGAACTAAAGATCCACCGCGAATAGCATTTTTTCTGACAAATGCACTCTGTACAGTATAGAAATCATCATTGATAAACGCTACTTCATGTTCTTTCAACCAATGTTCAGTTAGACATAATACCTGAACATCATAGTTCTCCATAAATAAACTTAATTCTAAATCTTTGCCGGACAATCCCTGCATATTTTGATGCACAACATTCAACATATGCAGTCTACCCGTTGTCGCACCTAACAGTTTAAAGAACAAGGTGTATCGATAGTAGTGTTAGTATAAACAGTAGTGTTAGTATCAGTAGAAGTGTTAGTATCACAAGTAAACATTGGTACAACAGGGGTACCAGTGTTGCTGTGTATATTGTATGCTAAGAGATTAGCAATATGTCGCTTACAACTAGGTGGTAAAAACATGGTGTGGTTAGTGAGCCTGTAATCAGAGATAAATTGATTACAGTCAAAATATAAAATAGCGTCACTGTGACGACACGTCCTATTATAAATTAACATATTTAAATCATAAATGCACCTATTTTGCTCAACAGACAAATATTGAGAGTAAGGCAAGGTACAGAAAATAAATTTACAATTAATTGTCTCATTGAGATGTAACATCAAATGGACACATTCGACTCTGTCCTTTTTTCTTACATTTAAACTATTCCCATATAATAAAATAACAGTAGAATTGGGATTTATTTTAGTTGATTTGATATTACGAATTAATTGGCTAACACTGGCACCGGGTAAACAATTATTTATTACATAGTGTTGTGAACACTGATTAAATAAGCTACCAAAACCTTGACCAAATTTGTCAGAAAATAAATATGTAGTATTTATTAAATTATTACAATTATTTCTATCATTAATAATACAGCTACCTACAGGCTGAGCCACTGCGGGTGTGGGCGGATCTTTCTGAGGCTGTGGTGACCGTGAGCAGGCACAGCTACAAGAGAGGTTATTTGTCAGATACTCATATCTCTCTGCATTGTACGTGACCAGGTCTACCAGCTCATTGGCATTCTCCGTCCTGACCGTGGTTTCTACTTCAGCACTTTCCTCTCCCATCTTTAACCCCGTGTACGCCATATATGGCCCTTTAATGTTGATTCTCAATTGTTTTTAGTCATAGGTACTAGAGCATGCAAAAACCGGGTTGTTTTAAGAAACCGGTTTTTTCGGGTTTCTTGTTTACAAAACCGGATAAAAACCGTTTTTTTCGGTTTTTTCGGTTTTTTCGGTTTTTGCAATCTTTATTAAAATATGTGTAGAAAAAAATTTAAATGCTAAAGCCTAATCAAAATAATTTTGTTACGTTTATCTTACCTATGATTATAATAATGACAATTTGTTTGGACTTCAAAAACGACTAAAAATCAATATAAAAATATTTTTTTCTTCATGCATAACATAGAATAAAACTTATTATTTAGGTAAACAACATAGTCTAAAAATTTAGGGCACTAAGACTAACATACAAAATTAGGAACATTTGGTAGGTAAACACAAAGGTCTAAAATCTCAGAGTAAACAGCAAGAAACCAAAGGCGTTTGAGTAAAAGTGGCATGATTTTTCTAAGTCTACGGCCACTAATTAAATTTCTTTACCTATTAGTAATAACACAGTAAGACATAAATTTTAATATTTCCAAAATGCATCGGAGCCGAGATATACAGGGTGAATTTTTTAACTGGGTGGTAGGCCAAAACAGAAACTATGAGGAATAGTGAAAAACAATCAAAGAAGCCAGGAGCCCGATTTAAAAAAAATATGCTTTTGCCATTGGTTTTGTGAAAAATCAATATTCCTAGCCAGGAATCGAACCCGTTAATTTGAAAAAAAACACACCCTTTACCCCGTTCGATAGTGTCGCTGCTAAGTATCGAATTCTGGAATGTAATAGCATACGGCAAACGATAGGAAATAGTTAATTTTTGATAAAATACATAAGAGTATGCAAACTGCTAGTAGGAACAACACAACTTTGCAATCAGATATTTCAGCTCCGATATAATTTTCGGAAAAAATATTTTAGGAGTCATTACTATCATATATTCCACTATACGTGAGCATCTTTGTGGCCGCTGTGAAAAAAAAACATGCCACTAGTCCATACAAACTTACCCAATGCCCTTTAAGTACTTGGATCTACACTACTACACTGGGTCAATGAGAAGCAAAATAATGATATGGACATGGATAGGGAGCGCAGGGCATTGTCGGTAAGAGGTAATATGCTTTCTCGCAGGTTTGCGCGATGCTCACGTGATATTAAAGTCACACTATTTAAAAGCTATTACCAAACGTTATACACGTGCAACCTGTGGAGCAATTACACCTAAAAAAGCCTGCAATTCTCTGCGCGTCAGGGGTTTGTTGGGATTTCCATGGCGGTGCAGTGTCTCCGGCATGTTCGCCAACCACAGCACGGACAGCTTCTAGGCGGTGCTTCGCAAGAAGAACGGCGTCCCTGCGGTCTCGGGTAAAAAGTAGCACCGACACACTTCTGAGCGTGGTATCGGACAGAGTGGACAGCCAAATCCTAAGGCCAATGCCTCATGCTGTCGCTTCTAAGTCTCGTCGGTTAACCGGGTATCCGGTTTGAATGCCCTAATAGGTACCTACTTACTCACGAGGTTGTCGTGAACTGCTATCAGTTACAACGATCAGCTGAGCATTCACCATGAAACGTAACCATAGGATTAAGTAATAATCAGTGCCGCCAAGCATGACAATCAATTACGTAGGTACGATAACATCATAATTTGTATATAAACACACTGACATGATCATCGGTGTGCCAAACACATAATATATACAACAGATTATTGCATCGAGTTTTACCAGGAGGTAGGTAGGCAGTAAGGTTATGGAGGGGGTAAGGTTATGGAGGGGGTGAAGACCTATTCCGACCACCGGTACATCCGGTTCGATGTCTCCGCCCAGGACTCAAGCGCGCCGGTCTCACAGGCCCCGAGTGGTCCACGTTGGGCGCTGAAGCAGCTGGACCGGGAGCTCCTCCTGGAAGCCTCGATAGTGCAGGCCTGGGTGACATCACCGAACAGGCCTGCCGACATCAACAACGAGGCAGGGTGGTTCCAGGAGGCCATGTCCGACATATGCGACGTGGCAATGCCCCGAGTTCGGCCAGGACGCGCCCGGCGTCAGGTGTACTGGTGGTCGCGAGAGCTGATGTCTCTGCGCGAGGCGTGCGTCGCCGCGCGGCACCTGTACGCCAGGCATCGCAGGCTCCGCATCCGCCCTACGGATGCGGCAGCCATTGAGGCGAAGACCGCCCTCCAAGTCCAGCGGGCCAGGGACCTGGGCCGCGAGGAGATGCTGGAGACTCTCGACAGAGATCCGTGGGGGCGCCCTTACAAGATGGTGCGGGACAAACTTCGCACCTGGGCCCCCCCGCTGACGCAGAGTCTCCGCCCTCAGCTCGTGGAAGACGTGGTGAGCGCTCTGTTCCCTCTGCGAGGGGAACATCCTCCCCCGCCTATGGCTCCGCCGCTTGCGGTGCCAGAAGTGGACCACAACGAGGACGATGACGACATTCCCGAAGTGACCGGGGTAGACCTGAGAGTGGCGGTAGGCAGGCTTAAAGCCAAAAATACCGCCCCGGGACCCAATGGCTTGCCTGGCAAAGCCTGGGTCCTGGCCTCGGAGGCTCTCGGGCCCCGACTGGAAGGGCTCTTAAGCGCATGCCTGGAGGGAGGCCAGTTCCCGCTTCGTTGGAAGACGGGGAAGCTGGTCCTCATCCGGAAGCCGGGGCGCCCTGCGGACTCTCCGTCCGCATACCGGCCCATTGTGTTGCTCGACGAGGTGGGCAAGCTCTTTGAAAGAGTCATTGCGAACCGCCTCGCCGGGCACCTTGTGGGGATGGGGCCGGACCTTGCGGAACACCAATTTGGTTTCCGCAGGGGGCGCTCGACGGTGGACGCCATCATGCGCGTGAGGGCTCTCACGACGAGGGATGCAGTGTCTCGGGGTGGGGTCGTCTTGGCGGTGTCTCTTGACATCGCCAACGCCTTCAACACCATGCCCTGGAGCTGCATAAAGGAGACACTCCGGTATCACCGGGTGCCGACCTACCTTCGTCGTGTGGTCGGGGACTACCTGACGGACAGGGCCGTCATCTACCCTGGTCGCAATGGAGAGTGGAACCGGCGAGAGATGTCGTGGTGTTCCACAGGGATCGGTTCTGGGGCCGCCCTCGTGGAACATCGGCTACGACTGGGTGCTGCGCGCCGACCTCCCTAGCGGTGTCAGCGTAGTTTGCTACGCTGACGACACGCTGGTGCTGGCACAGGGGAGGTCGCACGAGGCGGCGACCGAACTTATGACACGCGGGGTTGCGATAGTCGTGGAGAGAATCCGGCAACTGGGTCTCGAGGTGGCATTGCACAAGTCCGAGGCCATGTGCTTTCATGGGCCTCGGAATGCGCCACCGTCGGGATCCACACTGACGGTAGGAGGGGTTCCCATCGGCGTCGAGTCGACGCTAAAGTACCTAGGGCTTGTCCTCGACAGCCGGTGGAACTTCGTTGAGCACTTCCGACGTTTGGCCCCAAAACTGGAACGGGCAGGGGCTGCATTCAAGCGGCTCTTGCCCAACCTGGGGGGTCCCAACGCCTCCTGCCGGAGGCTCTACGCGGGAGTCGTGCGGTCCATGGCCCTTTATGGGGCCCCGGTGTGGGCGCGTTCTTTGAGGCGGCGAGCCGCCCATTACTTAAACGCGCCCCAGAAGGTTGTAGCCGTAAGGCTGATCCGGGGGTACCGCACGATCTCCGGCGAGGCGGCGAGCCTCTTGGCCGGATTGCCGCCATGGGATCTGGAGGCGATGGTCCTCGCGCGCCTGCATGAATGGCGCGCGGAGGCACTACGCCGGGGGGAAACTCCGCTGCCGCGGCAAATTGTCGCTCAGCGGACAGACCTCCGGCACGATCTCATGGCGACATGGAGACAGCGACTGTCGCAACCACGTGCAGGGCACGCCACAATAGTGGCGATAAGTCCCCTCTTTGAGGAGTGGCTAGAGAGGAGGCACGGCGCCCTCACCTTCCGCCTGATGCAGGTCCTCACCGGACACGGTTGTTTCGGGAGGTTCCTGCACCGAATCGGGCGGGAGGAAACGCCCGAGTGTTACCATTGCGAGGATCGGCCGGAGGACACGGTAGAGCACACCGTGGAGCTCTGCCCCGCTTGGGCTGAGCACCGCCGTGTCCTCGTAGCGGCGATTGGCGGCGGTGACCTCTCGCGTCCGGCCCTGGTTCAATCCATGGTCCGGAGCGAGAGGGAATGGAATGCCGTCGCCTCCTTCTGCGAAGCAGTCATGCTAGCGAAGGAGGTGGCGGAACGTGAGAGGGAGAGAACCTCACGTCCCAGCCGCCGCGGGAGACGCCCCGGGCGTCGGGGGGCAACCAGTGGCCCCCGGCCACCGTAGGCGCGAGCCTGTGGACGGTGAGTAATGGGCTAGCTCACCGTCCGTCCGTCTCATGACGACAGGCCGTGTCGACGGCGCGTACGTGTTCCACGCGCGCCTCAAGGAGATGTCAGCAAACCAGAAGTGGTCCGAAAGGGCCGATGCCTGCCAGGGCTGCGGGTTGTTCGAAAGAGATACCGCGGCCCTGGAACACAAAGGGCGAAGAAGGAACATGGGTGGGTTTTAGTCAGTACAAGTCTGACACTCCCTCCCGCTCCGCCCAGAGCGGGAGAAGTCATTTGATGATTTCCCATCCAGAAAAAAAAAAAAAAAGGTAGGCAGTAAGGCACTTTTTCAGTTATGTCGTCAGTCAGTTGTGTATCAGAAAGTTGCATGTTCAAAACACGTCGGGTTCTCCAAATCACCAGTATAGGGGAATGAAAAAAAAATGTAAAAGATAAAGGACAAAATAAGACTTTGCCCGCAAACAAGGAACTTGAACTAGGATCCCATGCAATTCAATTACCTAACATAACATAACGCGTGTATTCCCCGAAAGATTAGGCAGAGATGTTATGTTTAAGTTCACAATAAAAGAGGGCAAGCCTATGTCATCAACCGGATAAAAAATAAAAAAAAAAAAATTAACCATATCATGCTAGCTTGCAATTAGGCCCGGCGTTGGTAGTTAGCATAGGCGTGGCCTATATGCGAACTGATACGAACACTGCTGTCATCAAGAAAAGTACCAAGTAATTAAAAAATATCGTTACTAAAAATAGTTACCTAAAATCACGTTAAGCACGTACATAATATAGCGTAACCCATTGACATTAGTGAGTAATTAAATAAGTCCTTGACGAACGTCGCCGGATTCGACACCGCAGCCATTACAGACACGCAATGCGAAGACGTGCTTGTTAGACAAAAACTCCATGAAAAATGGATTTTGTGAGTTATGTAAATGCTACTAGGCCATAGAATTGTAAAATCCTAAAGGCCGGATTCCACCAAAGGAGAGAAGATGTGCAAAGCAGAGAGGAGAAGAGATGCTTAGATGCTAGGGTGTGTCCACTGAAGCTGAGCGGAAATGCGTACTGGCTGGATCTGTAGACCGGAGCAGAGATGTGTACGTTCAGTCTAGTCACGCCCAGTTAAGCGACCGCCGCTTACCGTCACCGCAGACCGCTCGCGCCACACCGCTCAACGATCACTTCGAGAAGTGTAAATAACGAAATTCTATTGGTGGCTTAGAATACATTTCCTCTTTTCTCGTCTTGCCTCCATTTCGGTGGAATCCAGATCTTTCGGTTCAGAATTCAAATATCTGTATTAGGTAGGTGAGTGGTGGGCACAGGTATTTTTGCCACTAAGGGTCAGCTCACACCGAGACGCGACGCGACGCGACGCTGCGCGCACACTTTTAAAGAGCGATACGAAATATAACTTTATTTTCTACACGAAAAGATACACATTTCGTTGTGAGAATTTAGAATATTGCGCAACGTATTCTGAATTCTAACAAGTGCGCGCAGCGTCGCGTCGCGTCGCGTCTCGGTGTGAGCTGACTCTAACCTATTCAATTTTAATTCAGCCTCGTACTATTATGTGTTCTGTGCTTCAGCGTCAGTGCTTACATGGTCATGGCTCTTCTCTCTTCACTTTAACGTTCCCTTTGCTGGGATACAGGCCTCCTCTCTGTGAGAGGAAAAGGTCCATAATCCATAATACGGGAAATTTGAATAAAATTATTATATTAGATGCTTCAACAACCAAGTTTTTTTGTGAAAACTAGAACCGGTTCCGATGATACGTTGCCACGTTTGGCAAAATTGTCACCATTAAAAGTTAGTAAGGACAAGTTTCACCAAAAAACCTGAACGCGATTAGCACATTTTTGAACTGTGTTAAAGAACTGTCAGTGTCATCATTGCTATGCAGTGTCGATTGCGTTCCGTTTTATTGACGGAATTCACCCTAAGGTTTCCGCCACCCTTAATTAGGTTACCAATAAATTCTAGTCTTACTTTGTTAAATGCCATAACTTTCTACATCCCCAGCCACAAAGATCGCCAGGTCTCCAAGCGATAGTCCACCTGCAAGCCGACGAGGAGTCAGGAGTGGAAGGCGACCTGATCTTCACGCAGCTGGTGCCGAACGGGCCGGTCTCGATAGAAGGCAACATCACCGGCTTGGCGCCTGGACTCCACGGCATACATGTGCACCAGACGGGAGCTGTTAAGGATAACTGCAAGGAGATTGGACCGCATTTCCTTGCTTTCTATGTAAGTTCAAGTCGTGTAGCCTGATGGTATTCCCAGGTTGGCAAAAATGACGAACTTCTCTACATACGTACCCTACGTATGTAGTACTAAAGTTCGTGATTTTATTTTATATTCATATACCCATTAAATTAAACAAGAAGACGTTGATGCTGGCTGCTTCAGAATCCTACCTAAGCTAATCAAATATATTACTTTGCTCATTTGCTCATCACATGCAGATTAGTAATTTAATGCCATGTGTGATGGTTGGTAGACAAAAGGATGCTGCAGCTGCCTCCACCTGAGATACGTAATGTGTCGCACGGAAAGGCAATTTCAAAATCTGTTGCAGGATCTCTTTATTGATTCCTAAGATGGTAGTGATTACTTTTTTTTTATTTAGCATGGGATTTTATTACTCTACCTATGGTATTAAACCACTTGGCTACTCCAATTTATTTAACACAATAAATAATTACCACCATTACACAATTGCCGAAAAGATCTGGAATGGCGACCGCGAACCGAAAGACGATGCGTTGGAAGGCCTCTCACTAGGTGGACCAATGACCTGGTGAAGGTTGTGGGGATCAGCTGGATGCGAGTTGCACGGGACTGGTCAATGTGGCGACACTTAAGACCTATGTCCAGCAGTGGACGTCTAGTTCGGCTGAAATGATGATGATGATGACTAAATAATTTCCTCCCCTACCCTCAGGGCCGTCACGGAGGACCTCGCGACAACGTCCGCCACTTAGGAGACCTCGGCAACATAAAAGCGGAAGAAGGACCCTTGACAGTCCGTCTAATCGACCACCTCATCTCCCTAGCCGGCCCAAGGTCCATAGTCGGTCGATCTTTAGCCATCTCTAAAGGCGAAGACGATTATGGCCGAGCAAGCACGGAGGACAGTGCTCTCACTGGTACATCGGGACCAGCTATTGCTTGTGGAATCATTGGCTACTTACATTGATGTACTGTATCTATTTTCTTCTCCTGTAAATTGTGATATTTAGGTTTTTTACTTTTGTTAATATTATATCTGTATGTATGTAGTGGTGTTTTATTTTGTAAGTACAACACGTAAGGATCTTTTGCGCTTGATTTATGTTGTCTGCAAACAGGAAAAAACTGTATATTGGTTAGCTCTGTTTTTGGCATGGCGCCGAACCTATGTATCTTGTCGGTATGTCAGCTTTACCAGTAACAGATTCTTCATTCATTTGTTATAGCGCCTGTTGAAAAATAAAATGCAAGCAGCTAGTATAGAAAAAAAAGCGCCCACTGACGCCTATGCGATTAATCACAGGAGCTTTGAATAATTTTCATTTTAACACTAATATAGTCTTCTTCAGCCGCTCGAGTCGAGAGCTACCAGCAGTTGCGGTTACACAAAAATTACATTAAATTTTATTGATTATTAATATATAACATAAAAAAAAAAATGTAGAGAATAATATTACTTGAATCATTCGAAATACTATATATTTTTTTAAGGAATTATAAACATTATTCGTGCTTATCTAGCTGGTCCGTAGATGGGTGACACCATTACAAACCGAGTTTCCTCCGTGCCTCTGAAAGCACGTTAAAATCAAAATCATTTATTTCAAGTAGGCCAGTTACAGGCACTTTTGAATAGTCGAAAAACAATAAAAATGAAGCTACAGTCCCAGTCACAAGACATAATAACTGTGAAAGTACTGTAGTTGCCCATTCCAAAGCGTAGATCTCTATGGAGAAGAATGGGCAAGAAACTCCATGGACACTCTTTTAAATCAGAATCTTGTTACAAAACCTTGGTTACATCATTCATTTAGAGATGGTACATTATGTGAGAACGATGTAGCAAGACGTGCACGTTAAAAGTGTCCATAGTAAAAACGAAAAGAACAATTAAAATATGAAATCATTAGTTCGAAATGAGCCGTGGCAGCTAAGAGAAGCTTAAAGTTAAGCCGTTGGTCCCGGCTGTCATGTGGATCTTTGACAGTTGTTAAGTAGTCAGTGGCCAGTCGGACTGCCTTACCAAGGGGTATCTAACAGCTTTCCCAAAGAAAATTTTTTTATACTTATTCACAATAATACAACAGCCGTATGAAATTCGCGCGCGCGCGTCTCTAGGCCATCAGCTTGTGATGAAATTGAATGAGTAAAAATGTTTCTTTGGGAAAGTTGTTTGTTATTATGAGTATAATCACGTGTTCAAGTATCGGTCACTAATTACCAGTCAACCTATATTTTATGATATAGATGGAGATCATGGTTGATGCAATAGCTTATCTAAAGCGGATTAAGATTAGATATTATTAAATTTCCATTGCCATCGACTACGGACAAATCAGATAATACATAGTTACTTAGATTATAAATATAGAGGAGCTTCGTGGTTAAATAATAACAGCCGCAAGGGACGATCTTCAAGGTTAATTAAGCCGTGCTTGCCGAGGTCGGTCCGTGGATGGGTTACCATAATAATTACATAGCGAGTTTTCTCCGTGCCTCGGAAAGCACGTTAAGCCGTTGGTCCCGCCTTTCATTTGTAGATCTTTGACAGTCGTTACAAGTAGTCTGAAGCCGAAAGTCTGACATCCGGTCTTACCAAGGGGTTTCGTATTACCCAGTTACTGGTTTGTGGAGGTCAGATAGGCAGTCGCTTCATTTAAAATACTGATACTCATCTGCATCTGGTTAGACTGGAAGCCGACCCCAACAAAGTTTGAGAAAAGGCTAGGCCGATGATGATGATACATTATAAATTTAATTCTTCGATTAATGATAGTAAATAAGATATCACGTATTACCTGAATGCTACATTTTTATACATAAAAGATGTCTCTTTGATTAGCATTCCAGGTACCCAAAAGCGTCATGTTCCCCAATTAAATTTGGATAATGGAGGTCAGATAGGCAGTCACTCCATGCAAAGTACAGGGTGTTACTATGACGTCTTAAAACATTATTGTTTCTTTCTTATTCCAGAGTGGGAAAGAGACGGAGCTATACAGGTCGTCTAGCTCCATCACTTTCCCACTCTGGAATAATAATGATACAATAATGTTCCAATTAACCCTTTGTTACCTCTTAAAAAACCGGCCAAGTGCGAGTCGGACTCGCGCACGAAGGGTTCCGTAGCATTTTATATAAAAACGAGCAGGAAAATCACTTTTTTGTATGGGAGCCCCTTTTTTTTTTTTTTTTTTTTCGGATGGGAAATCATCAAATGACTTCTCCCGCTCTGGGCGGAGCGGGAGGGAGTGTCAGACTTGTACTGACTAAAACCCACCCATGTTCCTTCTTCGCCCTTTTTGTTCCAGGGCCGCGGTATCTCTTTCGAACAACCCGCAGCCCTGGCAGGCATCGGCCCTCTCGGGCCCCTTCCGGTTTGCTGACATCTCCTTGAGGCGCGCGTGGAACACGTACGCGCCGTCGAGCCCCTTAAATATTTATTTTATTCTGTTTTTAGTATTTGTTGTTATAGCGGCAACAGAAATACTTAATCTGTAGAAATTTCAACTGACTAACTATCACGGTTCATGAGATACAGCATGGTGACAGACGGACGGACGGACGGACGTACAGCGAAGTCTCAGTAATCCTATCAAGTCTCAGGTCCTATATGACCCTTTGGGTACGGAACCCTAAAAACGATAGAAAATACTTACCGTCTAAAGACCACGAAATTCGTAGCGATTTGTATATAAATGTGTAAGTGTATGATGCAGAGTATTTACCTGCATATAAGTATTCACGGCGACCAATAAAGCAATACAAAGCGAGATCATGTACTGGAAATCTATAGCTTGGATGTGTCAACGTGAGTACAAGGAATACAATAAAACACAAAATTCAGTAACCAACGGATATATTTCATGTATAAAAAAATCTTTTTTCAACAAAAAATGCAAACAAGCAAACAAGAATCAGAAACAGCACCGCATACCAAAAAAACGCAAGAATCAAATGATTGAACAGACTGTTCTTATATGTCCTTACATTATGTGATGTTAACGCCTATATACTAGCTACTTGTGCCTTAACCGAACTAAATAAATAATGATTTCATGAAACGGACGGTCTTAAGACATAAGGAATGCTTGATGAATATTTGTGCTGTAACTAAGTTTATGAAGACAGCGATTCCTGAAATATAACACCATTTAATACTATTATATTACAAGCCGGTGAAAAGAATAGCAGTACGAACAAGATGGCGATAATTTCGTGATTAAATGCAAGAACATTTTATTCGTGAGAGAGTTTACTAAACTTTTGACCGTGACAAAATCGTGTCTAAAACTTAACCCTGCGCGTTCCGCTTCAAGTCAGACGAGTTTGACAAACCAATCTGACGCTTTTCATGATTTTAATACATAAATAATAAAGTTGTTTTTTTTTTCGAATATAAAAAATTCACACTGATTTTAAATTACATATATGCTAAATGTCAGTCACACTAAGGTTATTTACTGGAGGCCGATGGAGGCAACAAGTTTCTCAACCTTTGCGATGTAGGCTTTCTGTGCGTCTTCCTTTGACACACCACGCTGCTTGCTCCAGGCCTCGAACTTGGCCTTGCCCTTAAGGTCCAAGAAGCCGGGGGCCTCTGTAAATAAAAAAGAAGAAATTGAGTGCATTGCTAGGAGAGTTACAGCTTACAGCGGTGTAATAATGGCAACATCTTTCATTTTGACACAATTGGGGACACTTTTTGATTGCAGCCGAGGCAGAATTGAATTCACGGCCGAGACGCAGGCGAGGGTATTATGGAGCCGAGAACTGCAGTAACAAATGCCCAAATCATCAAACGATGTTTTTCGAAACTTTAATTTCCGCACTAGTAGAGATAAATTAAAAGTTCCAGGAGTGTGTTATACGCTGCATGTTGAACCTAATCGTATTGCGATAAGTATTCGAGGACGTGCGTTGAAAAATTCACTTGCATCTGTCGAGCATATTTTATGATTTTTTACCGCTGTCCTTGTAGAATATTTCTCGGATTATGATTGAAAGTGCGTTATGCAATTAGGATGCTGGGTCATTAGAAAATAACTCGCAGGGTAGTGGTAAAGGGTAAATCAAAAATTTCTAAGAAGATGTTTTTAAAGTGAAACTTTTATTGCATCGTCTCAAACTTTTTCGTCTGTGTGTTGCATGTCGCGTGACGGTGGGCCGCGGAGTAGGGATAAAGTCACTTCACTTTATCCCTACTCCGCGCTATAGTGTGAAAAAAAGTTTCACTTTTACCGTGGTTTCATAAAACCACACAATCCTTTTATTCATGTAGGTAACGATTTAGTGGTTCAAAGGCACAGATATATAAATACAGGATATGAAGTCATCAAAATATACGCTGTGTTTACGTATTATATTCACACTTTCATGGTGATCATGTAGATACAATTCTAACATTACCTACTTCGAGAAGTACGTTTGTTGACATTGTGTAACGTTAGGACAGTAATGCTAACGGCTAAACAACAAAGTTGGAACCGGATTATGGATTACGTACGGCTCACTCCTGAGAGAAGGCATGTGTCCCAACAGTGGGAACGTATGCTGAGTATATTATGTCGGTAAGGTGCACTGTGGTAAACCCAAAAATGGTTATAAGTAAAAAAAAAAAATGCGAATGGTAGCGATATTTTCCTAAGATAGCTAAAAAGAGCTTAAACTTAACCACAAAACTGAACGACAACTATAAAACTGTAGTCATGCGTTCTTAACTTATACTGTAAAATCGTGTATGAATTCATTGAACAATTTTATTGAACTGTCCTAATCAAACACTAATTTATACGAATCTAATAAAAGTCATGCGAGAAATAATTGTCATCTGAGAGCAGCGGTGGCCCAGTGGTGGCTGCCCCGACTTACGAGTAATAAGCCAGTTCGCACCGAGGCAGGAGCATTACTTTGTGTAATTTATTTCATCAACGCTGCTCTCAAAAACGGAGAAGGAAAACATCGTGAGGAAACCGGCATGTCCTAGAACTAAAAATTCTAAGACATGTGACATCTACCAACCCGCACTGGGCGTGGTGGATTACAGCCCACTCCCTTACATAGAGAGGAGGTCTGTGTCCCAGCAGTGGGTACATTATAGGCTGATGATGATTCGCCAACTACACGTTCAATGATCACGCAGCATTTTGTCAAGAAATAAAAGAATCAAGATTTATAAACATCATCAAATACTCATTGCTGCTTATCTTTTTCAAAAGAACAATATTCTTTTACTATTATTTTCTCAAGAAAAAAAATATCATGATGTCGCGACTATTTACAACTGGTAAATCATAAGACTTAATTGAATTTGAACCCTAGTTTCTTTCATCTAGAACTTGTAATATAGTATCCTAGGCATTTGTGAGCCATGGTAGGAAGTTTCTGATACCATTTCATGCAATTTATATCAATTGATTCAACCTAAATATTTCTGTGCCAGCTCATGTTCTTTCTTATCAAGGATTGAGTCAGCTAGGAAACTTATTTTAAATCGTGATTTATATCTACTTTAAATGATTGTGTTAAGTGATAAGTAGCTAAATGATAAACGGCTTAAGACATGATTGATTTATTTATTGTTATTTTTATTTAAAAGCCTAGTGTGGCTTTCTGGGGTTCATTGATAGTTAAAACCATAACTGCCTAGCCTTTTTCCAACTATGTTAGGGGTCGGCTTCCAGTCTAACCAGATGCAGCAGAATACCAATATTTTACATGGAAAGAGTGCCTATCTCACCTCCACAACCCAGGTTATATTGGGTAATACGATACCGCTTGATAAGACTAGGTTGTCAGACTTTCGGCAGATAGATAGAACTTTAGACACATTAGTTAGCTACTCTAAAATTATTACCACGACTGTGGAAAGTAGAAAACTACGGGCTAATTACATAATCAATGCTACTCGCATTGCAATGTTTATTTTGACAATTTTAACAACATTTCTTGCGTTTTCTGCGTTATCGAGCAGACGATTTTTTTAAACATATGAATATGGAATGAATTAAAAACGTTGCGCCACTCTAAGAATCTCTCCTGTGTCGTGGGTGCGTTTACAAACATAAAATCACCTACGCAAATAGCCAGACTGCCAGACCTTCTGGGTCTGGCAGACCTGTAGGTCATACAAATATTTGTTCCGTGCGGGGATCGAACCCGAGACACGCAGCGCAGCAGCAAATCGCTTAGCCACTGTGCCAACCGTGCCGTCATAAATATATGAACAATGTTTTACGAATTTCCTTCAAAATGCTTTAAAAAGTGTGTTCGGCGCAACTGGAGTTCTCAATGGAAGCTTAAAAGAAATTACTTGCACTTGCTTTACGTTGGCATTGATTTTATCCATGAAATGAACAATGGGCTAAGAGAACAACCATGTGGTCTGGACCCAAAGGAAATAGAAGGCATGGTCGTCCGCAAAGTGATGGGCAGATGAAATTAATAAAACGACGGGTCAAAACTAGCTTACTATAGAAAGGGACCGTCCATTAATCACGTGAGGCTTGAAAGGGGGGAGGGGGTTTAGCGAAAATCACGAAATATCACAAGGGGGGAGGGGGGTGTAGTAAGATATCACGTGTATTTATTTTTTCGTCAAACGCGCGATTCTAAACCGAAAAGCGGCTTGTAGTGTCACCTTGACTCGCCGTTGCCAGGCAACGAACGAAGTACCTGTATTTAAAGATAATATTCTAAAAATTTTAAGATACAGAATCTTAAAATTTTTAGGTACCTACTAAAAATACACGTGATTTTGGGTGGGGGCGGGGGGTAAGTCTTAAACCTCACCACGTATCACCAAGAGGGAAGGGGGGGTTAAAAAATGCTAAAAAAAAACATCACGTGATTAATGGACGGCCCCAAAAACACATAAAAAAAAGTTGCAACAAATGGAGGAGGCCTTTACCCAAAGAGTCCGTAATTATTCTTAAGAAGTTTTGTATTTACCTTGTATCGTTTGTTTTTTTTTTATTAAGTATAGATAAATAAATGCATTTTTATTTTATTATTTATATATTTATAAATATGCCTTATTTATTACAGTTCGGAGATACAATTCGTGCTACTTATGATACACAAATCAAACCGGATTTTTGGCATGTTCATGTATTGCCCATAAAGACACGTTTGTCACATTATAACAGTACATAAATAAGCCATATAAAAGCAAACCGAGTACGAAAACGTTAAAACCAGGTCGCTTTTACCGAGAAAGCAACGGGTTAGGTGAACCTGTCCTGAGCCTTGTACGGTATTCAAAAACTGGTTAAAACGAGAGAATGTGTAGCTATTCACTGGTTCAGTCTAGTCTAGTGTTCCTCAGAACAAGTCTCCGAGTAGGGGGACGTCCATAAATTACGTCTCACGTTAAGGGGGAAGAGGTTGACGAAATGTGACAAGGGGAGGGAGGGGTCATTTTCTATACAAGGTGTATTTTATCAATTCTTTATAAAAACACGAAATTAGAACTTTTAACAAAAATCTTAAAAATATTACTAACTATCTCTATGAACATGTAAAATTGCAAGATATGTAAATTAAGGGAGGGGGGAGCCTCACAAATGTTACCAGGCGGTGGCAGAGACGGGGGGAGGGGTGAACATCAAGTGAAGTTATTTATGGTTGGCCCATAGGTTATAGCACATTATTAAAATAAAGAGCTGTTTTTTAGCTGTCGCCTGATTAATTGCTAATTTCACAGATGGTAACACTGGCAGTTCTTAAACGAAGATGTGTCTAATCCGTAGTCAAGGTCTCAAGGTCCACACCACAATATAAATCCAGCAAATATGGATAGTCATCTATCTAGATTACCATACAAAGAGTCGTTTTAATTCTCACACAATTGTTCAAGAGGTGTTATTATGTAATTATAATCTGCTGGAAACAATAGACTGTGTGGCACATGCGGGAGCATTACTAGAGGTCCTCTGGTTAAGGCCATCAAGGAAGTTAAAGACATTATTGTAGATAGAAAATTAATGGTTTTACGGAGGCTAATTTAATGTTCTGCAACAATGTAAATGTGTGTTACAATGAAATTCAGACCCTTAACTGCAAAACAACAAAACATAGTATGTTTTGTTGTTTTGCAGTTAAGGGTCTGAATTGTTTTGCAGCTAAGGGTCAGAAGGGGGCCTACCTTGACTTCACTTCTTTAAATCGTATTCCAAAGTGGGAAAGAGACGGCACTAGATATCCTCTATAGCTCCGTCTCTTTCTACACTGGAGTGACATTAAAACAATACTACTTTAAGACGTCATGGTAAACCCCTGTATTCAATATGGCTGCCCCAAATTAAATGAAGAACCCCAAAAAACTAGAAGACTAAATTACCCTGATTTTAGTTAGTCTGCAGCAGCAGCAAATTACCGACACATTCGAACCAAATAAATCAATAACATAAAAGAACCATTAACCAGTAGAGGGTGAATCAGGTTAATGGATTGAATTCAGTATTCGTAAATCGTACGCATATACAGTATGTTTGTTCAGCGACCGATCACGGAAAGCCACCATTAGATACACGAAAGGCCATTATGTTAAGTCTTGGCATACTATAAAACTAACATGTGCATGATAATTACTAGGTAGTCTAGATTTTTTAACGGATACGGACCGCCATACTATCCTACCTATCTTAATTTCCTAACTAATCCTTACTAAGATTACAAATGCGAAAGTAAGTTTGTTTGTTTGTGACCTTATCACGCCTAAATCACTGAACCAATCATCCTGAAAATTTGCATATACGTCTCCAGGTGTACAATGGCCCAATAAAGAGGCTAAGTGCGGAAACAGCCCGGCTAACCTAACGTCTCCAGGTATACAGAAACGGACATAGGATACCATTCATCACGAATAAAAGTACAGTTAATAACGTTCTAACGATAATAGATGGCGCCACGTGTCCGAGCCGGTTATTGTCAAATTCAAAATTAACGCGAACGTAGCCGCGGGCAGAAGCTAGTGCATAATACGTTGCCACCAGATAGTAAGATATAAATAATAGCACTTCTGGTCAATTCCGTCGTTCAACGGCTTAACTATCATAAAATTTAAATCAACTTCGTAAAAAACTAGACTTATAAAAAGCTGGATTTTACATCCATTTCTGTGTTGATTGTTCAGGTGAAATACGTAAAAACTTGTACTAAGCAATTTGAATCTTAAAATACCTATTAAGAAGCCACTGTGTACTAAAATTCAGCGCTGTATTTTTTCTCCTACAAATATTTAGAAATGCGAAAATTATGAGGATGTCTGGATGAATGGATCTTTGTTACTCTTTGACACAAAAACTACTAGATGGATCTGGATGAAATTTGGCACAGGGATACATAATAGTCTAGTATATGTAGAATAATAGGATACTTTTTATCCCGGTAGAAAGATCCCGTGGGACAATTACCGATCAAAACGCAGACGAAGCTATTGGCATAAGCTAGCCAACACATAAAAATGATTCATCCTAATACAATTTCATGGTTTTTCAATTTAATGGAGTGTGCCGTGAAATGTGATATAATAAGTGAATTATTGAAAAGACATTTTATGACAAGAGGACACATTTCAAGTACAAGTATTAAGACACGTTTGAACTATTAACGAAAAACTTTAAAATCTTTCCAACTCTATCTATATGAACATGAAAAATTGGGATGAATGCAAAAAAACATGAAATTCTTGTGACGTAATTTTTGGATGGCTCCTAAGTGGGTGGTAGCCACAGGATGTGAATTGCCGAGAATCAAGTTGAATTACTTGTGATTAGAGAGACCATATCAAGCTGTGGACTGTAGGCTGATGATGGTGACTATATCAAGTATACTTCTCTTTCTTACTTTTCCGTACGGTTAACTAATCTAACGGTTGACTAACCAGGGGGCAGGGTTTTATGCGGCCCATGGGCCTCTGACTTGGCTTTACATGCCATATCTTATCTTAGGCCACCACTAGGCCAGCACTGCTTTATCAAACTACTGCTACTTACTTGAGGGGTCGGAGTCTCCGACGGTGCCCTGCTTGAAGAGCGCGTACAGCTCCAGGAGGTCAGCGTCGCTGGGGAGGGACTTCAGCTTCTTGACCTCACCGGCGGCCTTGTCGAATTGCTGGAAACAAACAAATACTTGTTCTCATACTCAACATCACGCCTGTAACCCCCGAAGGGTTACGCAGAGGTGTACTTAATAGTACACCCACATTTCGCTAGTTATGTTTAAGTCGCATGTTGTAGGGGGCGAGCCTATTGCCATCAAACGGGCGCAAAGAGTCCGTGGCTGCTACTGAAAAATCCTGATGGGAAAACCCAATACTAAATATAAATGCGTAAGTCAATTTATGATGATGGATGTTTGCAACTCTTTCACGCAATTTATTAACACACAGGATATTTTTTATCTTAGTACCTACCACCGTACCCTTTTTTTTTTTTTTTTTTTTGCGTATGGGAAATCATCAAATGACTTCTCCCGCTCTTGGCGGAGCAGGAGGGAGTGTCAGACTTGACTGACTAAAACCCACCCATGTTTCTTCTAAGCCCTTTGTGTTCCAGGGCCGCGGTATCTCTTTCGAACAACCCGCAGCCCGAACAACCCGCAGCCCAGTACCACCGTACCCTTGGGATAATTTCTGAATGCCACGTGGGCGAAGCCCCAGCATAAGCTAGTTACGCCATATTATCGAGTCAACTTTTAATTTTGGGACACATGAAACATAGTTGAAGATATATGTATATTGTTATTACGTCTATAGGCATTCAACATTCATGAAGTTGTTACGGGTTAGGTACTTCACCTTTTTAACCATTAATCATCTATGGACGTCATATAAAACATTTGTGTGGTATGGATGGCGTTCACCACAAACTAGAAATCGTCGCTAGACTCGCTCGTCAATAATAAACAGATTGGAAATTTCCATATTCACGCTTATAAATATACGACGATGTTACTATAAATGGGCAGAGGGTCACGGTCAAAACTATTACGGGGAATACCTTTGTGGAACTACATTATTTTAATCTTTGCACACACTGCGACACAACTAGCTTTAACATCCTGTATAACCTGACCTCACTTTGTATGAGCTTCCCTAACAATGAGAGATCAGCCTAATTTGGTAATGGTCGTTTGGTTGGGCGTCGTGCGTACCTACTGTCAAATCTTTTCTACCAATGACGTGGCAAAAAGTTTGTCTAGCTGAGCATTCTACTACGCATATTCACAGGTTTACTGAGCTATGTCAACATGGCATAAGTTATTGAACTTGATGAATAATTAATTTGTTTAATGGCTGTATGACGCGTCAAGGCCTAATTTTGAAAATAAAAATGATTCTAAATAACGTAGCCAGCTTTTAATAACAGGTATGCCGCCTACTAAAAGAAATATGCTTGAAAAATATGGCTCTCAGCCCTAGCTAATATTCAGGTCGCCTAATAAAATTCTTTTATAAATATAGGTAGTGAAACTAATATAATTTATGTAACTTCATATTTGCATGCTCAATACGTTAACAGTAAGTTATGAAAAATATATATTAAGTTTAGGTACTTGTCAAGTTTTCGTATCTAAGTTGATAAAATATTTCCAAACAATAACTTTAAACGAATTAGTGTCATCCTTAAAAATATATGAACGAATATTCATGTCGAACTTAGAACGTTATGCCAAAGAAAAAAGATTATAATGCATGAGTTTATAAAGTTGTCTTGGCAAACACAGATAATTCTGCAAAATGTTAACACTCTTATGTACTTAACAAATTCCCTACTCATGAAAGCATTTACTTCATGAGTGGGCTATTTAGTCATATACCTAGTTAGTCAAGACTAAGAAGGATAGAGATGGCGCTATACAGGATGTATAGTATACCTCGATCTCTTTTCTACATTGAAGTAAGATTATAATAAAACTGCCGAGGTCATTAAAGGTATTTTTTAAATGATCCAACTTATTTAGAAGTCAGCTAAATATAAATAAAAGTTTCTCTTTCTGTTACAATGATGAATAATAATTATTTAATGAGGACACAAAATAAAACAATAATATAATTAGTCTTTTTTTTCTCAATCTGCTAATTGGTAATTAAAACTTTATGACCTCTGTCGTTTCATTGTCTCGATACACCCGGGGACAAAATTACAGAGAAATAATTTTATTTTTACCTAGCTGTTGCTCGCGACCTTCGTTCGTGTGAAATTAGTATAAATATTTGAATTGGATTTTGTTAACAACTACTTAGATTTTAATTTTTTAGCACGGACCCTAATTCTTTTTCTACAAGTAGACTAAGTTACTCCGTACAACATCATCTGCCTGTAAAAGTCCCGTAAAATCGGGTCAGCCGTTCCATAGGTTAGCCAGATCAAACAGACAAAAAGATTTTAGACACTCATTAGTGACACAGTTATGCATAAATAAGTTTTATTATTATTACAGCACAGATGAAAAACTCAAGGCTAGCTTGGAAGATGGCTAACACCCTATCACTCATTCATTACTTATCTAAACAAACAACCCTGAACAAAGTTTATTATTAAAACCCAGTTCCTCAGGTCAATGCATATTTTTTAATAGTATGTAAATCTAACAATACCTGCAATGGTTATGTTTACAAATATCCTCATGCATTGTGCATCAAATGTGACAATGTCTAATACTTCCTAAGGAAGTTTATGGTATTTTGTTGACAATAATGGCTTATTAGAAATTGCTGATAATAGGGGATCGGACTGGGTAAAGAAAACGACATTCCATTTTGTCCGTCAGACAGGTAATACAAAAATATTAGACACGTATTTTTTGTTTTATCAAAATATCAAAAAATTACTTAGCTAGAACTCATTAAAGTTGGAGAGTACTACGTGACAAGTAGGTATAAAACTTACCTACATGTGACGTCATGCGCCATTACAACTCAATTTCATGACCCCGTGAAAAAAGAAAAAATACGTGTCCAATACTTTTCAATAAACTACCCGACGGACAAAGAAAAAAAAAATTGAATTATCCCCTGAAATAATTTATATCCAGGATTACATACCTACCTCATTTTCATACTAATATTGTGCTTAGCCAACCCTACATATTTTATTAAAATTAAGCAGGTTGGTAGACCATGACCGGTCTCATTATTTGGTTAGCCTTTTCCCAACTGTTTTGGGTTCGGTCTAACTGGATGTAGCTGAATACCAGAATATTACATGTAGCTAATTTCTGTTAACCAAAAAGGCAAAAGCGAATAGACAAAACGTGCTTGCCTACCGATGAAAACCGACTTTATGATAATGAATTTAGGTATTCTCTATTTAGATTCTAACAAGAATCTATTACAGCATTTTTACATTAAGTTATTTGAGACGAAGTCCCTAATCTACTTGCATCCAAATTTTTAAAATAAGTATGCACTTCAAAATGCAATGTAAACATGAAACGTAACAATCTAAAAATAGTTCTATTTATGTCATCGACTTGACAGGTCGCACCAAGGTTAATATTATGTAAATAATATATAATTATATACAGAATGCTGATAACACCCTTTGGAGACTTAATGACAACAAAATAACTATTTCGTTTGTGATTATATCTTATGAAAATAACTTTATTCTTGCAAAGGGATTATGATCATGCTTTGTATGAAAAGAAGCTTTGACCTGGCAGTCAGATGGAAACAGGGCGGTATTATTTTACGTTATTTTAATATTAAATTATAATTAGGTGTCTAAAAGAATCTAATGGCTTCAACCTCCATCGTCAAACTCCTAACTTAAAAATGTTAACTTCAATGTCAATAGATACAAAAAAAAGAAGGTTTAACTTTAGTATTTTGACCTAGCTGACATGTTTTAATGTAGGTACACATCATATAGTTAAATAGCTAGAGTGTGAACAAACCGGTTTTTATTATTTTAAACTTTGAAATATTTATAAAGTCAAACCAAAGTCACAAGTTATTCAAACAAGAATATCATCATCCCAACAAATAATTTTTATTTTAGACTTTTCAACACAATGTGCCAAGCAGTGTGGCAAACATAGTGGATTTTCCACAAAGAGTAAAGTACTATAGATTTTCCACTAAAACTACCCCTTTGTTTTAGTGGTGGAATATTTCTTTTAGTGGTTGGTGGTTTTTTTTGTGGTTTACTAAAGTCATCGTGGATGTTGATGAGAATCTTTAAATTATTCTTCAAAGTTTAATATTTTTGCATCTTATTAAAATCCAAGGAAATATTACTTAATGAACTATGTCTTCAATCTTTAGGTTGAATATAAATAAAATCTCAGAAACCTGGCAAGTGGGCAAAGAGTAAAATAATTATCTAGTGGGTACCTAAATAAAATGTCAAAGTAGGTAGACAGAAATAAAAATGGTAAATCGAGTTGCCAGTCATCCTCTTATTATTTTCACCTCATGAATGTAGGTAAATGGCCTTTTTAGTTTCTGAAATAGTTGCTAACTAATGCATGAAGAACACAGCCAATAGGTATGTAAACTATTTAAGTATAGTTTTATCTAAAAAAACTAAGATCCCAGTGACCGCAGCACAGTAAATTAAAAAAAAAATTGACCCCCTTAAACTTGATGGTTTTGCTATAAACAATAAAACTAAAAGAAATACTCACTTCTTGGAGAGACATGGTGATTGTTGATTGTTGATACAGCTAACTAACCTAAAAACACAAATAATATTGTTATAAAACACCACAGTTGCAAATCAAGCGCAGGTATTGGGGGTAAAACGTGCTATCCGGCTGAATATAATGACACTTTAACCTCTTAAAAAAGTTTTAATTCAAAAAGGAATGTCATCCAAACCAAAATATAATTAAGTACTCTAATGAAAACAAATGAATTCTCAAATTATTATTAAACAAATTAATGTACTTTAAAATATATTTTACTATTGCTAACAGAATACACGTCACTAACTTACAGTTAAACAGAAGCGTGTGCTCAGTACGAATACTCGTTAGGAACTGGTCGTGCTAACAGACTTTAGCAAACACAACGCAAAGGCGAACAAATCGAATAAAAAATATGGTGACGAATCGGCTATCATTAACCACGTAATGCGAACGTTATCCTATTGTATCTTTGATCAGTGAAAAATCAAAGAATTTTTATGTAACTTACCTCAAAAAGTTTGAAACCTGAAATCACAATCACTCTTGACCTGGAAATTTGACATTGACAGGAGGGAAAGTTTTTCGCAAACGGGAATTTTTAGGGATGGCACTGACAGTTACGTTTTGCAATGATTTTAGGTAACCTTTTCATAAGTTTATAGTGCGATTTTGTATTTTCGGACGGTAGTTAGTACTTACGTAATAAAGGATTTTATAACATTTGCTATCCTGTCCTGTGTTGTATGAGGGCTAAAGAGGCCTGTAATTTCATCAGGAGAAATCGGGGATTATTGAACAGTTTTGCGCTGCTTTATGGTCGCTGTTTGATTGCTATCAGGAGCAGAATAGAACTGTAGGTTTAATATTTGGGGTTGGAATAAAAACTCTGGCTGGGCGTCTTCGGTAATAGTGCAGTTGTTCAAACTTTATGGAAATTATAGCTTTAGGGGTCTATTCATTACCTAAAAAATTTGTTGTTATTTTTAAATAGTATGAAAATGTATCCAAATTCCACATGCTAACACGAGATGCTTGATGGATGCATCTTATTTGGATCTATTCTTGTTTGGATCTTTATACAGAACCAATTCTAGCGCTTGCGTGGCCACCTAAACGATTTTCACGCATTTTTATTCATTCATAATTCTTTCATGCAGCTAAGAAAATGCGACAAACTTTTTGAGACTTACTAGAATACTTTTATTTTTATAACAGACTGAGTTGCACTTACTATCGAAAAACTAACATAGAAACCAGTATGTTATTCATGAAGTGTTATATTTTTTTTATTTCATGTCTGGCGGCTAATGAGTAGACAAAAGTGAACCGTATATAGGTCACACATCAATATTTCAATTTTTTATAGCCGTAATCACCGAGGTAGGTATACAACGAGGTTCCAGATGGTACTAATCAATCAATGAATTAATTAAGTTGCTATTGTATTGAGAATTACAAGCTAGTTAACTATGAAAGGGACTTGTTTGCATACTTTATATACCTTCTTACAATATCGAATCACGACAGTAATCACCGAGGGGTTAGGCAGAGATTTAACTTCTAATTACATACTTTAATTACATTTCATCAATAGGTAGTGTTAGACTCCCCTGTAGGGACATAATGGAGAGCAAATTTATAGCAATCATAATTATCAGCCGGCCACAGCACAAATCCAGCTTTCCAACTGCAGCCGAGATATTGCCGATTTTTGTTTTGTTTTTTTATGCTAACACAAATTGTATTTCATCGTATGTATATAAGTCTCTAAGGTATATTATCTGTGGGCCAAAGTTGCCTGAAAATAAATGTATGTTTGTTGTTTTAATTTAAAACAATGTTTAATTAAAAAAGCGTTTATTGATAATAATAATTTATATAAAATTAAGAAGTATCCTTAAACATAATAATTATGCGTATTTGGGGGCCAGTTGCGCGGCTAGGTCGACGTACTGCTTCTTGGCGTCATCCTGGGAGATTCCCTTGCGGCCGGTCCATGCCTTGAACTTGGCTTTCTCGACTAAACCGCTGGGCTCAGCTGGAAAACATAAACAAAATGATAAATACCATAGAGGAAGAATAGATTAGAGGGAGACCTTTACCCAGCAGTGGCACAATATGGGCTAGCTATAATATTTATATCTGTATGAATATCTTCGTGTTGTAAAATAATAATTCACTACAAGCACTCAGGAAGTTCGAGATATTAACAATGGAGACCTACTCCATAAACCTATTTCATTCTATTCTTTCAATATCCGAAGTGCTGCTGATCAGTTGGTTCCGCTTCTACTCTTCTGCTTAAAATACTAGGAATTGGAATTGAGCGTTTTATTGGACTGTAGAATGAAATTTTTTGACGATCAAAAAGTGCTTATTCTCAGTCTTATTCAAATTCGATTGATAAGACGCTTCGATCTTTTTTGATTCGTTTGAATTCGACTCAGTTTTCTCCTGTGCTAAACAAATAAATACTTTTTCTTTCTTTTCTTTACAATAAAAGAGTTTCGATTTTGATGTTAGAATATCAAACGCTTATTCCTGCAATGCCTTGACTTGGGGACGAAATGACGTGAGGTTTGAGATGGGTCTGCTCTTGAATTTAGTCTAGGTCAGAGACAAAATCGACGATGGAACGAGCTTACCCCGAAGAAGCCTATCCACCCTAACTTTGAAGAGATTAGGGATGATAATTGTATGTAGAAGTAAATTACCAATGTTGACGTCTCCGAAAGTGGCCTGCTTGTACAGCGAGTACAGCGCGAGGTTCTCGTCGTTGCTGGGGGTGGTCTTCCAGTTCCTCACGGTACCGGCGACTTTGGAGAATTGCTGCAAATAGATAGGAAATTATATTTAGTTACCCTTTACTCTTTTCAAAATTTGAATGCACTGGATGATACATATCATAATCATAAACAATGTTTAATGCAATGTGAACTTATATTTAATTTATCAGCTGGTTCTCTGTTTCTTTTATTTTTTTATTTGACTATAGATCTAAAGGGCGAAGATCGCCAGTATTAATTTATAACGAGGACCCAATAGGGAGTTTCTGATATTCAGAATATTTAATGCTGGCTGTTTTCAATAAGTGTCAGTTTTTTTTCCGGAGTTTTGAAAAAACCAACCTGATGAAAGCTATTTTGAGACGAATCTACTTATTATGGTAAGGAAAGGTACCTTGCTAGGATGGAGGTATGACCTTTATGTCAAGAAGACTAAAATCCAATTGAAGTTAATTTATTTTTTGTAATTTGTAGACACATAGCAAGGTATAGCAAAGGAGGCAAAGGCAACAATCATAAAATCAATCGATTGAGCTAGGTGAAAAGAAGTCAATGACTTCATGCAATTCATATTCAATTGATCCGTTGGTAATTGGATCGGAGTAATGGTATACCTTAGCAATTATAACTTCATTTCTAACTGTCCGATGTCTATTTCATAGAGCCGTTATTACCCCCACGACCGACCGCGACGGTTTTATATTTCCATTATCAACTATGACTCAGGGCGAACTCCACCAATACTTGAACGGGATCAGCAAATCTCATCAGAAACTCAGCGTCCAGACAGTATTTGTCCGCCATTACTGCTGAAATTAACATTTTTGGGCGCGGCCGTGAGTGTTTTCTGGGCCAACTAATCGCTTTTTCTTTCTTAAATAATAAAAATATCTATAATTTTATGTTTTGTATTTTGCTCAGCAGAGCCTTTCATTTGATACCCATAACATGGGAATGCATTAAAATAACTAGGTCGCCATATTAGAATATTATATATTATTTAGAATAACGTCACGTAGCTAACCACGCATTAGCCTCCAAACTAAACTTGTGTGCAAAATCTCAGCTCAATCGGAAGCCGGAAAGTGGCTCTTTATATCTTCAAAGATTATTTGACATAGCTAGTTAGTAAGTTACCGTTGAAGTCAATAAAAGTGTGTTAAAAACCAAGTGGTTTATCTGTCGATGTCGGTATCATCATTTATGAAGACACAAGACACTGACAGCTCTTAAACGCAACTTAGTTCTGCTGATCGCGTTAAGTTTCTATGATGAAATTGGCTCTCGGCCTAATAACGTTCTCATTGCTGGGAATTTGTCCACATGTAGGTAGGCTTAAGTCTCCCATGCTGGCCCAGTGTGGGTTAGGACGACACACAAACCGTCTTTGATTATTAATATTTGTATTTGAGTATTTTGTTCTATGTCATCACAATATCTATTAATTCTTAAAAAGGTATTTGGAATGATATTCATTCAGCTGTAAAGATTAGATCTTGAAATAGAATTGATCGGTCGATAAATAATGTATTGTACAGTGTTAATCACCGTACACGTACCTACTAAAAATGATTATAATTATAAAGATAATAATATCCACATATATATTATATTTATTATATCCATACTAATATTATAAATGCGAATGTCACTCTGTTTGTTTGTTCGTTTGTTTGTTTGTTACCTTTTCACGACTAAACGGCTGATCGGGTCTTAATGAAATTTGGCAAGAAGATAGATTTCAAACTAGGGAAGGATATAGGCTATATATCATCACGCTACGACCAATAGAAGCGGAGCAGCAATGAAAAATGTTGCGAAAACGGGGAAAATTTGACGCAGACGAAGTCGCGCGGGTCAGCTAGTTATATTATAAATGCGAAAGTCACTCTGTTTGTTTGTTTGTTTGTTTGTTACCTTTTCACGACTAAACGGCTGATCGGATCTTAAAGAAATTTGGCAAGAAGATAGATTTCAACCTGGAGACGGACATAGGCTATATATCATCACGCTATGACCAATAGGAGCGGAGCAGCGATGAATAATGTTGGGAAAACGGGGAAAATGTGACGCAAACGAAGTTGCGCGGGACAGCTAGTTTTTTATTTTTAATATTTAAATGCGAAAGTAACTCTGCTTGTTTGTTTGTTACCTTTTCACGACTAAACAGCTGATTTGATAGTTATGAAAATAGGCAAGGAGATAGATTATATCCTGGATAAGGTATAGGCTACTTTTTATCCCTGAGTGAAACATCAGAATTTCCACGTGTAAGAAGTCGCGGGCAGCAGCTAGTTTCATGTAAAATACTAGCTTTTCCCCGCGGTTCGTCCGTGTGTTTGTCTGAAATTATGCACTGGAATATGCTATCCGGAGGATGTGTATTATATACGTCTGAATCTATGTCATGGTTTACCTATGTGGCAAATTTTATCGAAATTCGCTCAGCCGTAAACGACATTCAGACTGGCAAAGTTTCTTTCGCATTTCAATTTGTAATTAGTATGGATTACCGACTAGTAATTAGATAACAATATGACGTAAGGTAAGTAGTGATTTAATAATTTAAGTCTATGAATACCTTGATATTAAATAATCCTATTATTCATGGCACGTACCTATCTATTTATTAAATTATTTAAGCTGGTAGGAAGCCTATAACTACTAGATACTTAGGGACCGTCCATTAAATCACGTTAGGCTTGAAAGGGGGGGGAGGGGATTTAGCAAAAATCACGAAATATCACAAGGGGGGAGGGGGGTGTAGTAAGATATCATGTGTATTTATTTTTCGTCAAACGCGCGATTCTAAACCGAAAAGCGCCTTGTACCTTGACTCGCCGTTGCCAGGCAACGAACGAAGTACCTGTATTTAAAGATAATATTCTAGATTCTGCGTAGGTACTAAAAATACACTTGATTATGGGTTGGGGCGGGGGGTTAGTCTTAAACCTCACCACGTATCACCTAGGGGGAGGGAGGGTTAAAAAATGCTAAAAAAAACATCACGTGATTAATGGACGGCCCCTAAATTGTTTAAAAACTACCTTCCTATACTAGGTGTACATAAGTTACAAACTACAAATAAATCTAAAATAATAATATAATATATTATTTATGTATTAAGTTCACATCACGACTGTAATCTTTAGAGGGTCAGATTCTCCACATTTGGCCAGTTATGTTTAGGTAAGTTCCACGCCAAAAAGGGGCGAGCTTTTAGACACCAATCGGGCATAAATTCAGAATCCGAGGTTCTGAGGAATTCCTGATAAAACTCTTTGGAGAGTTCCCTCGATTTCAGCAGGATCCCATCATGAGATTCTTATCTAATGACCATGGGACTACATGGGAAGTATACTGTTTCAAACAATGCACGTATAATTTAAGGGTTGCCCTTAATTTGTCTGGGATCCCATCATCAGAGCCTGACTTGTACCCTTCATCATGAGATGATGATTACCAGGCACAAATATCAGAATTGCGTTAGAAAGTATATAAAAAACATTGCATGTTCCTATAAAATTTGAGGGTTGCTCCCGATTTCCCTGGGATCCCATCATCAGATTCTGACTTGGTGAAAATCGGACCACCTCAGGAGTATAGCCTTTCGAATAAAAAAAATATTTAAAAATCGGTTTACAATTGGCGGTAAAATCGGTGATAATACATTTAAAAAAATCATACAGTTGAACATAGAACCTATTCCTTTTTTTAAGTCGATTGAAAAAGGGAACCCTCGGCTGGCCTACCATGACGTCTTAAAGCAGTATTGTTTTACTCTTATTCCTGTGTGGGAAAGAGACGGAGTTATACAGGATATCTAGCGCCATCTCTTTCCCACACTGGAAAAGAAGTAAAACAATAATGTTTTAAGACGTCATGGTAGACCAGCAGGACGATTGACGAAGAGTTAAGACCAGCCCTGTCAACGAACACCCCAACTTTTGACCACCTATGCTTAATAGGGGATAATCCAATTTTTTCTTTGTCCGTTGGGTAGTTTATTGAAAAGTATTGGACACGTATTTCTTATTTTTTCACGTAGTCATAAAATTACGGAGATATATTGAGTTGACATGGCGCATGACGTCACAAGTTTTATACCTACTTGTGACGTAGTAAGCCCCCACTCTCCAACTTTAATGAGTTTTAACTAAGTAATTTTTTGATATTTTGATAAAACAAAAAATACGTGTCTAATATTTTTGTATTACCTGTCTGACGGACAAAATAGAATGTCGTTTTCTTTACCCAGTCCGCACCCCTATTAAACAATCTCATATTTCGTTTATTTATTTATTAATTCAATACCTCTTCTGCAATATAAAAATTGGTTTGTTGATTAATATTATCTGAAAATTGATTTTTCATTTATGGTGTAAGTTCCTCGTTTGCAGAACACTGCACTAGACCAACGAAGCATGTCACATATTCGCCTTCACATATTAAGATTGTGAGTGAACGCGTCTAACGCTATAAGAATAAGAAGACCAAAGAAACAATGGAAAGACTGTGTGAAAGATGATATGGGTAGAAAGGGGTGACTACCTGACTGTTCAGATGACGCTTAATCGTGAAATACTCAGGTATAAAAGACGACATGCTGCGTGATTTGGGGTCACCTAAATTAATTACCTAGGATACGGCCAGGAGAATATGAATTGTATCTATGGCAGTGGGTTCACAGTATATGAACGAAATTATTTAATGACTATTTCATGAAAATTCAATCAATACGATTAAATGAGAGCAGCGGTGGCCCAGTGGTGGCAGCCCCGACTTACAGTAAAGTGTTGACTTAACAGTAAAGTTAAAGCCGTGGGTTCGAACCCAGGCAGGCGCATTACTTTGTGTAATTTATTTCATCACCGCTGCCCTCAAAAACGGTGAAGAAAAACATCGAGAGGAAACGGCATGTCCTAGAACTAAAAATTCGAAGACATGTGATATCTACCATCCCGCACTGGGCCCGCGTGGTGGATTACAGCCCACTCCCTCTCATAGAGGCCTATGTCCCAGCAGTGGGAACATTATGGGCTGATGATGATGATCTATGGCAGGGCCTTTTTTCCATTAGGCACTGGGCAAGTGCCAGGACTCCACGATTTATGGAGCCCAAGACCTTCAATTGGTTAAGACAGCCTTGTCTATAGTACAACTGTTAAAAACTCAAGCTGATTTTAAGAAGGATAATAAGGGAACTTACCTCATCGAGAGACATGGTTTTTGATTTTCTTTGAGATCTGTAACAAGTAAAAATCAATATTAATGTTGTAACAATCGGATACACCTTTTATACCTTCGGAGATTTTCTTTATCGGCGAGATTACTTTCTTTAAGCCAGGGGGTACACTCGAATCCGTTGAAGCGATATCGATATCTTAATTCCGGGCTTAGTAAAATATTATGCGTTTTTATTAACATTAAGCGCCACGTAAATGAACGCTTATCTATAAAAGTGCTCGTCTTAGTACTGCAAGTAGGGATTATTAGGCATCAATGTATTCCCCTTGCCCAGAGATCGTTCGAAAAAATGTCCCACAAAATGTTATTGGAAGGTACCGAGGTATAACATTGTTTGTCTTTCACTGATTAGTTAATTAAAGTCTAAGAAGCAAACACATTTGCGACACCTTTTCCTACACAAATACACATGAATAAAACCGACAAAGATTCAATTGAGGCCTATAAAATCAAATGCAGCTAAATCCATGATTTTTAGGCCTCAATTATGATCATCAAAAAGTGTCGGTATCATGATCATCAAAAATAGTATCGCTTTATAACAAGATTTTTCACCGATTTTTTAACAACCAAAACAAGAAACAGAAAAGTCTAAACAAAAAGAAACCCTGGTATGCATAATTTAAAAAGCACCACCTTATTCCTAAAACCACAAACAAAATCAACAAAGTTCCAATTTGCAGTGTGCAGAACTGCAGACATTGAACGCGTGACTTGCGCCCGCGCATTCCTCGGGTTCATCGACCGCTATCAGCGGAACTGGAGCTGTCTCGTGCACTTTCCAGCGTTCATTGACAGCAGATCGCGACGATGTGTTCATGTGAACTATGCGGAGGAAATCCGGCTAGATTAGCTAGCCAGCTTGGGGGAGAGAAATGCAGATCAATAGGGAGAGTATTCTTATAACATTTGGAGCCAGCACAAAATCATTCAAATGACATTTTAATTGTGGGCAAATGTCGTAAAGAATTGTTCATATTTTGTTTAGATCGTCATGGATTGTCTTGGCTAGTAGGGTGTAGTTTAGCTTAAGAGCTACCTGTGATGACGACTCTTAGAGAAGTAAGAAATAAGAAGAACATGTGCTGACCCCAAATAAATAAGTGTAAGGGCAAGGGAACGATAACGTCACATTAAAAAGGGTAATTTGGTGCTGGCCCCCTATTCACAAACGCTCGGATTCAGTTTCGATTCGATAAGTCGTATGTCTATCTTGTTTTGGCATTACGAAAGCGAGCGAGATAGACATAGGACTTTCCGAATCGAAATCGAATCCGAGCGTTTATGAATACGGGGGCTGAAAAACCATAAATGCAATGCTCTAATGCCTAAATACGGAATACAACGCAAAATACGCGCTTGGACGTGGAGTTGCGACACCTCCCCATTTTACAATACAATACAGAATGTCTATCAACCAGAGCCCAAGAGTCTGTCTTTGGCTCTTGGGAGCTGACAACCAACAGAACCGACCGTCAGATTTTCTACAAAAAAGTTCTGTATGGAAACGCCCACTTAAATAATTACATAGCAACATAAAACTACGTAAACCCTTATGGCTTAGACAGAGGTGTAACTTATATTAGACAACATTATCAAGCAGGTGCAAATACAGATTCCTGGCTATACTTTGCCCGGGAATCAAATCCAGAGGAGAGTAGAGGCGCACCATCGGGGCAGTAAATTCATCAATCTTAGGGAAAAAAATAAACAAAAGAGACATAATCAACGTACATAGATACTAAGATAGGTTCTAGCACACTAGCTAAGCACTATAGTTCACAATCAGATCAGGTACATCAAGAACTTACCACAAGGTAAAGAAGCTAGGTCGAGATCGCAGAGGATACTGAACGATTTGTGTAGACTCCTTATGTTATGTTTCGTCAAATATATGGTTTGTGTAGCCAGGGTTGTCAATATTTTGATTACGATAGCGTAGTCGATAATATCTATATTTATATCATTGACTAGTCAGAAATTAATGAATGATTGATATTATCTGATGATCAGTCCTATTATGAATGATCAGCGGTGTTGTGATTTGAGTAATTAAATGTGAGTCATAATTAAGTAGGTAATGGTAATGGAATTTGAACTAAACCTTGCCTAGATAAGGTGGAACCTTGAACGATCTCAAGAACATCGGAAGGGAGAAGGCGCTGACAGATATATCACCGGCAAGTTCATCATCTTTCTGCCCTTGTACCATGTTACTTGGGGTCGGCGCAGCACGTTTTATTCTTCCATTCTCCTCTGTCAACTGTCACGCTATCATTTACTCCTTTTTCTTTCATATCATTCCTCACACGATCCATCCATCTCTCTCCTTCTCCTATATTCATCACTGTTTTAGTCACATGCAATTCACCGGCAAGGTCTAGGGCCTAAAAGTTCTTATATCCACGGCCTGGGCGCGCATGGAGGACCAGATAAGCTGCGTGCTTGGACCATCGTTTAATCGCGCAATATTTTGATATTTGGGAACAGAAATCGTTGATTGGAGCCCGTCGTGGCTCGAATCAACGATTTACACACACTTAAAATATCAGTTACTGAAGTTGGGATTTGGGAAAAACGGCCTTACCTTGTTAATTGCTACTTACCGAGCCACCTTTTTCTGACTCTGAGTCTAAGATCTGAGTTCTGCTATAAAAATACACCTAAAGGAAACAAATAAAATTAAGATAAATCCTAAAATATTTAAAAAGTGAAAACCCTACGCAATGTGCAATATAAATAAACGCTATCATTCAATAAAATGTTGAATTTTATCGCAGAGCCATAATCCAACCGATGATTATCTAATATGGTCCAAATAAAACTCGAGGGTGGGGTATAAAATTTTTCTACATGTGTATACATTTTGGAAATTTGCTTCGATACCTACGGACAAAGAAACCAGAGGAGCTTGTGGCTAAATAATAACGTCCGCACGGCTAAGCTGTGCTTGCCAAGGTTGGTCCGTGGATGAGTGACCATAATTCCATACCGAGTTTCCTTCGTAGATCTTTGACAGTCGCTACAAGTAGTCAGAAGCCAAAAAGTCTGACATCCAGTCTTACCAAGGGGTATCGTATTACCCAGTTACTGGGTTGTGGAAGTCAGATAGGCAGTCGCTTCATGTAAAATTCTGGTACTCAGCTGCATCCGATTAGACTGGAAGCCGACCCCAAGATAGTTTGGGAACAGGCTAGATAGACGATGGACGAAGAAACCAGTTACCTACTCCTTAGACTTGCAATAAAAATTGCATTTCACTAAAGAAAAATTTAACTTAATTAGATGCTGTTTTTTTGTGTTTTTATTCAAGTACCTTCATTGGATTTGGATGAAGAGGGAGACCAAAGAAAAGATGGATGGATTGAGTGAGGAATGATTATGAAGGAAAACGAAAGTAAATCATAGCGTGACCAATAACAGGGGAGAAAGTAAGAAAAAAACATGTACGCCGACCCCAAACAAGATGGGACAAGGGAAGGAAGACGATGCCACCATTTACTGAGTACCTATATCTTTCATTGACGCGAATTTACCCTGGTGGTTGAGTGAATGTCATGCTCACTTAAATATCACGCTGATGGTGGCGGATGTATCGGGTCATTTAGTTCCCTTCAATATGGTTGAGTTGAATGATGGCTGATACATGCGTCATGTTCGTAAACGGGGGCTGTCAGTTGTGACTAGTCATCTCTTAGCTGCCACGGTTTATTTTAATTACTTTAGTTTTGAATTATTGATTTAATCTTTTACTCTGGACACGTATTTCTACATCGTTCTCACATATTTGTAATTCTCAACATTAAAGATGTAACCAAGATTTTGAGTGTCCATGGAGTTTCTTGCCCATTCTTCTCCATAGAGATCTACACTTTGGAATGGGCAACTACAGTACTTTCACAAGTTATTATGCCTTGTGACTGGGACTGTAGCAGCGCGTTTTTTTTTTGTTTTTAGACTTTCAGAAGTGACTGTAATGGTCTTCAAAAGGAATCTCTCCAACTGCTCGGCTGCAGGTCTGTTACCGAATAATTAGCACTGCTATTCAACACCTAGGTAAGTCAGTGGACGGGTGATCCTGAGTCCTCACCATCGACCACATACCGAGTTTCCTCCGTGCCTCGGAAAGCATGTTAAGAGGTTGGTGCCGACTGTTATAATAGCTCTTTGATGAGATATTCAATGGGCTGAAAGTCTGACAACCAGTCTTACCAAGACGGGGTATCGTATATATTATCGTATATATATTACCCAGTACTAAGGTTCTGGAGGTCATACAAGGTGTAAACCAACACTTCACGAAGCCGTCAACCAAGCATTCTGTACATCAAACTAAGTAAAACTACGCAAAAAAAAATGCTGGGAATCGACTTTTTTTTTGGGGTGAATAATCACTTTTTACGGTAGAACTCAATGTAACGTAAATTCAAAACATTGTACTGATGGATCCTCTAAATATAGTACGGTGGTCGGGAAGGTATTTAATAGTACATTGTTGTTACCCTAGGGGTGAAAGTAACTTATTTAGTCCCGAGGCGGGGTTTGGCCAATAATTTGAGGGACCAAATAAGTCTTTAACCCGAGGTAAACACTGTGCCTTTCATTACGAATACAAGGAAAGTAAAAATAAAAACATGAATTAGTTAAAGCAAAAATGAGTTAATTTTATTTAACATAAATCAACAACTTGTCCCGCCTATTTTACATTTTCATCATTGAAAAAATGGTAAATATTTTGCCCAAATCTATGTTATTTTAAAGCAATTTTTTAAACTAAATTTCAATAATAAAGTTATTAAAAAAATATAGATTCTTTAATCAATACTTAACTTTAAGTTATTTCAATTTTACATCGTGGCTGCATAGAAAGTTGGAACAGGGTTCAATAAAAATGTGAAAATAGAACTAGTTTTTTTTATAATTTGGCATCTGTCAGTTGAAAGCGATTCTCCCTAGGGATGAAAAGTATTACTTTCAACCCGCTCTTCAGGCAACTTCAGATGTACTTCCCCGCTCTAGGGGTGAAAGTAACTTATTTAGTCCCGAGACGGGGTTAGACGGGGTAATAGTTCGAGGGACTAAATAAGTCTTTAACCCGAGGTAAACACTGTGCTTTTCATTACGAATAGTACAAGGAATGTAAAAATAAAAACATGAATTAGCTAAAGAAAAAATGAGTAAAACCGTTTGCCGCTTTCCCGCCTGTTTTGTTTTTTTTTTTCTGTGGTCAGCCAGCTATTCAGCCTTTATTTTTCATTTTTATCATTGAAAAAATGGTAAATATTTTGCCCAAATCAATGTTGTTTAAAAAAAAACTGTTGAAACTTAATTATAATAAAGTGTTTTAAAAATATATATCCTTTAATCAATACTTAACTTAAGTTATTTCAATTTTACATCGTGGCTGCATAGAAAGTTGGAACATGGTTCAATAAAAATTTGAAAATAGAACTAGTTTTTTTTTTTATAATTTGACATTTCTGTCAGTTGAAAGCGATTCTCCCTAGGGCTGAAAAGTATTACTTTCAACCCGCTCACAGGCAACTTCAGATCTACTTTCAGAGTATGAGTAATGAAAAGTTACTTTTTAGGCCTATGTATCCTGCTTATGAGTATGAAGTTTGATTTTTAAAATCATTCTGTCATTTCGAAAAATAAACACTTGAATGTTTATATAAAATGCCGTAAGGTGTAAACGCTCTTAAGTAGTTACCTAGTAACTTTAAAAACGGACAAGTATTTTTGCTTTTCCAAAGTTGAGTGCGGTTCAAGTTCAAGTTGAAGTAACACGATAATAGCTGTCCGAAAGCATATTTTTGGGTGAATTTCCCAAATGACTTTTTTTTTTGTCTTAGTTGAAATTTGTCTTTGAAAAAAGGAATGTCGATCTGAATTATATTTTTTAGTATTTAATAGGTAGTGATTGGGTTGTGGCAAAAATATAATTTGCCTAGGACTATTTACAAAGGTTGAAATAAATTCATAAACCTCTATTTTTTTCAAATCGGTGCTGTCCCTCTACTTTTTTTACAAACAAAAAAGCTTATACACTAATAGAAATAAGTAAGTGAAGTATATAACTTATTCTATTTTATAGAATATTAGTTTTGTTTTTAATATATAGCATATTTTATTACATAATTAAAGATTATTATTACTGAGAGGCACAAACGTACCTGTCCTGAAAAATGTTCTCATATCGCTGGAAAAAAGTAATTTAAACCTAACTTTGCATCGACGAGTCCGACAGCGTCCCCACCCCAATTTTATTTTCCTAGTTAGTGTGTGCTAGTGCGCAGTCAGGACGGATTTGTGTCAAATCGCTGCATATTCTCGCCAATAACATAAGTACGCCATTTTAGTTGCTCCCGGACAATTATTTTATATTATCGGTGGTGGCATTTTTCTAGTGTAATGAGTAGTTTTATTTTAGTTGTTTTGTTCTAAAACAGGTAGTAAGTAAATTAGCTTCATTGACTGTTATTGAATTTATCCTAGATATTATGCATTTTTTCTAATTTTCGAAATAGTGTGTTATTTCTCACGTCGCTGTTCTCATATCGCTGTAATCGGTGGTCTTTATTACCACCGATGTGATAATTTACACCGAAAAAATCAATCGGTGTCTTATATCTAATATCGGTGTTTTGATTCATGATCAACGCACAGTTTTGTCACATCGGTGGATTACTTTATCATATCGGTAGATCATTTTATCATCTCGGTGATTCGTTTTATCATATCGGTAGATCCCGTGTCATTTCGTTAAGTAAAGTATAATACTATTACAAAGACACTGATATTTTTTTTTTTTTATTCATAGTACCTATAGTAAATATAATAAAAAAGAAAGTAAATATAATAAAATAGGTACATAATTTAAAAAAGCCTTTTAGCCTTTTCAATTGTGGTATCTCACTTTAATCATTTTCAAGTATAATTTTTACATTGTAACTAGACACCAGCACATCGTCCATACATACAACAAAAGACAAAATGCATAAAAAAGAGGATGATTCAAAAAGTACCTAAGCAAAAACTAATAAAATTCATATGGGTCCACCGGGCAAGCTTTTTCTACCAAATGAATGAAAAATCATCTAAATCGGTCCAGTAATCACGGAGAAATAGGTGTATACATACGTGAAAAATATACATAACAAAAAAAAATGTTAATAGTAGTTAAAACTACATGGCCAAACTATATCAATTTTTATGGGACCAAATGGCAACTATTCCGCATTAAACTAAAGAAGATTCACGCAAATCGGATCATAAATCTCAGTGTAATCGATGTACATACATAAAAAAAAATACAAATCGAATTGAAAACCTCCTCCTTATGGAAGTCGGTTAAAAAACTTATTAGTGGTACACCTGGAAAGTGCATACCGTTACAATTCCAACAAGCCCAAACAAGGCTAAGATACATTGCCTTGTTATGGAGTTCCGAAGCCTGTCTCTTGGATTCATCATCAGATCTGATGGTAGAATGGTTCTTATTGAACGCAAATGCTTCATTTGTTGTAGAAAATACCAAAATAGCTGTACGTTCCATCATCAGATCCCGACTTGGTGAATATGGGACCATTTGGGAAGTATACCCTTTCCAACAAAAGAAGAATTTTTCAAATCGGTTGGCAAGCGACGGAGTTATGCCCGAACAAACATAAAAAAAAAAATAAAAAAAAAATACAAATATCTGAGTTGAGAACCTCCTCCTTTTTCAGAAGTCGGTTAAAAAATATATTTCAACTGAATTTCTAAGAACTCAGTTCTCTTTGGATGGGATCTACTTACATAAGACCCTCAGTTCAGGTCTTCAGTTTTAAGTCACCCTTGTAAAAATATATAGGTACCTACTAACTATTTAATTTTTTGATGTTCAAAGACTGATAGATTATCATATCGCTGGATATGTACATCATTTCGGTGGATAAACTTATCATACCGGTGTACAGAAAAAATAATCGGTGCCGGTTTGTCATATCGGTGGAAACCAGAATTCAAACTGAATTTTCTCCTTAGTCTTAAATGATACGTTGATGATATTAAATTTGGGGATATTTGATATCTTAAAGGTTACATTAAACCTGAAAAATATAAAAAAAAAATATTTATTGAAAAAGTTCACCGATATGATAAAAAAAATGGCATTTGTTGAAATTCACCCTTTTACAAAATTTTTGGGTTTTCAGTTTTCGATTTGTATCCTAACACTCATAGGTTACCTAATTGTAGGAAAGTGCAATAAACCTCATTCTATTTTTATCGCAGTTGGTTTTTATAAAATCATTTCGAAGAACGTAGGTAATTCAGAACTTCTTGGCAAAAGCCGGTTCTTTAAACGTAATCACAATGATATAATAATTTAGATAAATAATATTGATAAATGATAACGACTGTTTTGTTTGTTACTATTTCCAATAAAAGATTTGCTAACGTGTTTCTGAATTCCAGCTAATGATTTTCTTGTGAACTTAGGAGCTCGTCGCTAAATAATAACAGCCGTATGGGTAAATCTTTAAGGTGTGCCGTGCTTGCCGAGGTTGGTCCGTGGATGGGTGACCATAATTATATACCGAGTTTCCTCCGTGCCTCGGAAAGCACGTTAAGCCGTTGGTCTCGGCTGTCATTTGTAGATCTTTGACAGTCGTTAGAGTAGCAGACGCCAAAAGTCTGACATTCAGTCTTACCAAGGGGTATCGTATTATCCAGTTACTGGGTTCTAGAGGTCAGATAGGCAGTCGGTCGCTTTGTACAGTCGCCTTCGATAAATTCCGCTTTGTTTTGTGCTTGTGCTAAGCGGTCTACTTAGCGATCCCCCGACGCCGACGCTTGGATTAATTTATTAAAGGTTTTTTGTATCGGGAGTTTCATAAATTTTTAGTTTAATTTTTATTTTATGCTTTTTAAACTTATACTATTTTTTGTTAGCCTTGACTGTTCCACTCCCGGTCATAAGCTTCATAGACGAAACCAATTTTATCAAAATCGGTTCATCCGTTTAGGAGCTACACAGATCTATACTGTACACGTCAAACTTATAACACGCCTCTTTTTTTTTGGTCGGCGTTTAAAAATACTTGTACTCAGCTGCATCCGGATAGACTGGAAGACGGCCCCAACATAGTTTTGGGAAAAGGCTACGCAGATGATGATTTTCTTGTGAACCTAGCCTCAGCCACCCAATTATTGGGCCTAATTAAAACAAGGTGCTCATGGTTCTTGAAGGGAGACCTAACATTCATAGTATAACATCACGCCTGTAATTCCCGAATAGTTAGGCAGAAGTGTACCTAATAAAGGGTGTAAAACACCTCTTAACGAAGCCGAAAGGCACTGGTTCTCCCTGTCATTGTGATCATATGATTACTTACTTGACTTATGATATTAGAGGTCAAAGTTCCAACTTTTTGACAAGTATTTTTTTACATACAAGTTTTTAATGTAAGATTTTTACTTTAAACACCTCTACGACCCCCGTACTATTCAATCCGTCTATCAGCACAATGTTTTGAGTGCGTTACACTGAGTTCTACCACAATTTTTTTTTTTTTTTTTTGTTTTATTCTTTAGTAACATTTTAATTTGACATGTTTCAATATTAACAAATTTATTATGTATAATTGCAATAATTCAAACTGTGACATCTTAATTTGTATTTCTAAAATCTGTATTTTTAGAATCTTAACATTTTTTATAATTTTTGCGTGCGTTATTCTTCAAAACGATACGCCTTAGTAAGACTGAACTTTCGAAGGCGCGGAGGGACTGGGGGCCTAAAAACACGAAAGCCGTTCTCGGTATTAGGGTTGGTCACAGATCTTCCAAAATAGGCGTTGCTTAACGTTGCTTACTACTTAATTATGTTGGTGTCGTGTTCCAGTCTAAACAGATGAAGCTGAATATCAGCATCTTTAATTGAATAAATGCATTATTGTCTGATCTCGACACGGTGACTTGGTGAGGCCAATTAGGTAGCTAAGGATCCATAAAATAGTGTTTTCTGTATGTATAGGGGCTGAAGAATTGCCAATTAAACCTAACTCGCAAAAGAAGGAGAGGGGGAGGGGGGGGTGCAGCCTCCTGGCGATGCCCATGGTGACAAGTGACAAGATTTCAAATTTCAAATCGACTAGACCTGTGGAAATTGAAACGAGGTGATGATCTTAAAACGGCTGAGCAGATTTTCTCGAAACATAGCTAAGAACACTCTCGATTAAAACACCTTTCAAACGAAACCAATTTCATCAAAATCAGGTCATCCGTTTAGGAGCTACGATACCACAGACAGACACACAGACACACAGATCCACAGATACACACATCAAACTTATAACGCCCCTCTTTTTTGGTCGGGGGCTAATTAGTTCTGCCTTTCCAAATCATTATCTATAATGCCGGTTTTCACTATAGCTCTGCGAAACCTAATGGCATGCCCAAAAATGAATTTTAGGACTTTTTTGTAGGACTTTCAACTCTGCGCGCTGGACTAGGGGTAAAAATTTAGACTCCATCAGCGCAATAACATTAGTGGAAACGTGTATCTGCCTGTATGTCATTTCATCATTCACCTGCCCTTTTCCCAATATATTTGTGGTCGGCGCTGCATGTCTTCTTCTTGCATACTTCTCTATTACTCGTAATCTCATCAGACACCTCCTTTTTTGCTATATCATCCTTAACAACACAGTCCATCCATAATTAATTTGGTCTTCCTCAACTCTTATCCACATTCATGTACTTATAAGTATTTGTACAAAATATTTGCTAAGTTCGATGGCTGAACTCAACCGTGTCGAAATTATTGCACACGTTATCAGATTTAGAAATAGGTCACGATTACAAGTGTTTGCAAATAATAAAACATGTTTCAGACGAAGGGAATGCGTGTTATCTAGTACTTACCTACTAGGTACAAGGAAATTTCCGTTAGACACACCTTCCGCGCCTCAATAACCGGCAATTTGGAAAAAAACAGAACGTTAGTTTACTCATGGCAAAGTTAGGTCAAACCTGTTTGCAAATGGGTAGATACGCATGGGCAATTTATGCGGATCCCTCATTCTACGGGAAATCTTTACAAACAGGGGCCTTGTTATACTGGAAACGTTTAATATGATGCGTCGCCGTGTGACTTGAGTTCGTTTCATGGAAACAGATTATTTGATTCGAACGGTAATTGCCTGGCAACAAGGCTTAAAAAAGAAAGGCCCATTGTCCTCGCCGTACATAAATAAGAAACCTGTAATTTTTATTAAGGAGCTACCTGTGGTGTACTTATGTGTATATCATATCGGCTCGGCTATTAAGCTTCGCGTTTTATAATTAATATCTTATTATGCCTTTGTGTCTCACACCTGTTACCCAAGGACTCTCGACTACCACGTACCTCCCTTATTATTATACCACTCTTTGCCACCCACTTTCCCGCGCAATGGTTAGCCAGAGACAACAGAACAGTTATCGATACCATAGACTCAAATCTAGTCGATTTTTGTTTCGATACACTACAGTAGGTACCCAAAAAAACCTAGTTGTGCCAACCCCAAGTAACATGGGGCAAGGTAATAGCTAATGCAAAGGCAAAGTGGATCCATTTAACCATAAGTAGTGGAATTTAGATGAAAATGGCTCATCTTGTCATTGACCAACACGTTATTTTTGAGTTATGAGCAGTGATCGGAATAGGTAGTGCTATTCGCCGGATTTTGTGACCGTTATATCATAACATTGAGCCTTCTGAATCCCGGAAAATTTATGTTCAATGACACAAAATAGCACTGCCTATTCCGATCCCTGGTTATGAGACAGATCCAGCCACCGGATAAGATGCACCAATGGCCTCATTCAGAGGCTCTTCTTGAATTCGCACGCATTTTGAAATACTATGTTTTTTTTTTAATGCTTCCACTCTGTCCATGATCCATGATATTCAATATGGTCATAGAGACTTACCTGTACCCTCCAGTGGACTCTCGTAGGCTGGCAATAACGCTTATTAGACAAAAACTTGCCTGCACAAGTGACATAAACCGGTAATCCGTTATGCCTTAAGGGATTTTGAGGTGCATCAACGATTATTATTGTCCACGCAGAATCCAGAAATTTTGAACCAAACAACAAATTCACTTTTTTAAACCATAGTTACTTACAGCCATTTTCTTAATTTAACAACATTATAACGGTAATAAGTTTTATTTTGACTTTGATAATGGTGGTCCCCAAACTAGGCTGCTACCTTAAATTTAAAAACATAGTATTTGTCGATGTGCTAATAATCCGACCTTTTGGTAAGATAATAACTCTTGTGTTCGATCAAAGAGTTCCGTATTAAAAGCATTAACACACATAGCTTGCATTCTTTATACGAAGTGGTTAACGCCTTGGCCGCTGTGGGTCAATTATGGCATTTCACTTGAAGTAACAACCTTAACTTACGGTAAAATACAACCTTCCCTTTTACCAGAGGTATGTTAGATTACTTAGTCAGATTGAGTTTTAAAGCATCCAACTGCTGTAGAATGAGGGTAGGTAATGTGTAGTGCATCTTGACTTAGCTCAATATAAGTTAGTACATAGGTAGATTGGCAACAAGGAGTTTGGATAGGTAGGTACTAGAGACTCGTAATAAAAACCCCAAGGCATTTATTTAAATTATGCTATTACTTAAAAGTTTTATACTTACATAGCTAGGGGAATCCATGCAACAGTGATCATAGAATTTGCACTTTTAGAACGTCAATCACAACGGGGTCTGCCAAAACACACGCCCTTCGCCACTTCCTAGCAGTTGTAGCTGGGGAGAACCGGCTTAAGGGGATTACATTGCTCATATTCCAAAAACACCGTATGTTCAAAGAAGTTTGTAGATGAATCCTTTTGGGCGTTTTCTATATAAAAAATATGTGGTATACTTAGGGTCAAACTGCCCAACATCACGTGTTCACCAAAATGAGACAATTAATTAACTGTTATCATTCCATGCATTTATAAATTAAAATAACCTAAAGTAATTAACTTGACAAAACTAAAAATGGCGACAAAAAATACCTCCTCAACGACCTCAACGCCGTCAACAGGTAATCACAAGAGCCTTACGGCGTTGCTACGTTGTGTGGCAACGCCAATCTTCTGGCCATGGTAAAAGCTAGCCCTTGGCTGTGAGTACTTGGAAACGTTAGACATGTCGTCCGGTCTTTTGCCATCGTCACGTGCCAAGCCATTGGGTTCTAGGTTTCTAGAAGCTGGAACGCCCTACAAGTTAACTTTTTTTTAAACTTAAGTCGCCCTTTTTTAGGTCATAGTTATTAACTTGAATCTAGAGAGATATAGATCCTATATTGACAAATCATTCTTCGGCAGCTTACCTACCACATCTCTAAAATCTTGTAATACAATTAAACTCATTTTCATAGGCGAGTTAGCAGTCCATTATTACAAAGCACACAACACTTTACGTTTCATGGCCAGGATGATATCACTTTTCCAATGACGGCAATATTTTTTCATGAAACATACAAAAACGTAGATCTATCTACGCCGTACTACGTATTTAGACAGATAATAATCTATAGTTACAGTTCCTCATATTTTTTTTACAGTCCAGATTATTCGATAATTTGAACGAGTCACCAGTGTGAATCATAACTCACACAGGTGACTTTATTCATCATCGTTAGATGATAGAGATAACCTCCTCTTTATTGATTCGTTTCTCAAAATCTTTGGAACGTTTCGCACGATTAGTTACAAATATCCGCATTACTTTGTTTGTTTACAAACAAAGTAATGCGCCTGCCTGGGTTCGAACCTACGACTTACTGCTCGTAAGTCGGGGCTGCTACCACTGGGCCACCGCTGCTCTCCCACGACCACTCATTCAAGAGTAAACGACTAAGAAGAAGAAGTACCTATGGCCACTGTTTCCTAATCCACTGGGAATTGAATTGAGCGGTTGGACCATAGAAGCTTAATTTGAGCAAAGAAGATATTTGTTTGAAATGCAAGAAAGCGAGGGGATCCTCGATATATGTCTGTGTGTGGAGGAAAACATGCTGAAATGGATGATTTCAACTTCGAAAAGTTTTCCTCCTTATGTATAGGTAATCTTATACCTAAGTAAGAATTTGTAATCAGCCGGCCGGCGTCCGTCGCCAAGATAACAAAAAAAAAATGGCGCACTAAGTATTTATTTATCGCCGATTACAGCTATCTCTGAGTTAATCGGTTAATTATTGGAATACACCACTGATTAGAAGACGATTATCTTCAAGTTGAAGCTCCGTTTACTTACAAGTTAAAACCATGATTATGAAATAGTCCCGACTTTACAAAATAAGGTCGTTGCTAACTGGGTAAACCACTGGGAAAGGCATTAAGTCAATCCGAATTCATGCCTAATCCTGAAGACATAATATTTGATCCTTTTCGTTGATCAATACAGTCAGTTGGAGTCATAAAAGCATACAGTCAGTAATGTTTTTGGGATTCTCGGTTCCATTCATTTTTGATTTCGAAATGTCAGCACAATTTAGACGGGTTATTAGCAAAATAACCCGTCTAAATTATACGCAGGTGCTAATATAATGCACATGTGAGTACGCAAACATAGATGAACTCTCTTTTCTCTCACTCTCACAAGTCATAATCCAATGGGGCGACAAACCGACACGATCAGTCAGACTTCAGGCGTAAGACTGACGGCCTTACGTACTTTCCGACTTTTCCGAGTCACGGAGGTGTCACCCCAACAACTTGCAAACTCTGAGCAACTACCTACTATTAGACCAAATACTTAACACCTGGCTCGAAATGTGTAAACATCAATCGAAACACCTTTTGAACCGCTACATCATACACCGTGTAAATCACCTCATCATGAAGCCGTCAACCAAGCATTCTGTACATGAAACTAAGTAACTTTACGCAAAAATTATTGCTGGGAAACGACTTTTTTTTGGGGGGTGTAAAATCTTGTTTTGTGGTAGACCTCAATCTAACGCACTGAAAACACTGTGCTGATGGACGGATTGAATAGTACGGGGGTCGTGGAGGTGTTTAAAGTAAAAATCTTACATTAAAAACTTGTATTTAAAAAAATACTTGTCAAGAAGTTGGAACTTTGACCCATAATATCTCCGTTTCTAGAAGGTTCCCAGGTATGGTGTAGAACAAAAAAAAAGATCGCAATGACAGGGTGAAACAGTGCCTGTCGGCTTCGTTAAGAGGTGTTTTACACCTTTTATATCCGTATCACTTCATTATTTTATTTCTTTAAGTAGGAGGAGCACGCACGCACTTTCAACAGTAAACCACTAATCTATTACGCAATGTCAAATAACGTGCTAATCAAATTATGTGCCTAAGACAAAGAATTCCAAAAGGCCAAAGTGATGATTTGAATAAATTAGCGTCCATATGGCAACTTTCCACCACATTATACAGAGTGTATCGGAAAGGGTATACACATACTTAAGGGTGTGCTACAGACCATCAAACTGAACATGTTTCTCCATGGTACAAACATCGTAATAGCGAAAGAAATATCATCTGCCCCATACAAAATTTCAATACCTATTAGACCTAAATGTATGGGGCAGCTGATACTTCTTTGGCTATTACGATGTTTAAAAACATGTTCAGTTTGATGATCTGTAGCACACCCTTAAGTATGTATATAACCTTTCCGTTACACCCTGTATTTGGGTATTGCGCCTATAATTATAAGCGTCATGTACTCATGTGTTTGGCCTGAACGCCTAGAGACTAAAAATGGTATGAAAACTTAAAAGCCGGATTCCTAATGTTTTTTTTGCAATGATGAAAATTTTAAAAGCTCTAGCTCTTAATATTTTCTTTCTTTTGTAGGTATGCGAATCATACCATAGTTTTTCAGGACCTACCAGTGGCGTTCGACACGGCTTCGGTGGATTTACTTCTTACAAAGCTGACGACGCGGCGACGTTGGGAATTCGAGATTAAGTACCTCATGACTGGATAAAAGTTATCTCACAAATCGTAAGCTTGACATTAATAACTTCATCAGCTACTAGTTAACTATAAACTGAAGTCCCACAAGGCAGTGTATAAGTCCCACACTTTTCACGACAATTAAAAACAATATTTCTAACCTAGAAATTAAGAACGCCGAAATAATATCTTACTTGGACGGTAATGAGATCTGGTATAAAAAAAAACATTGTTAGATCTTACGTACCTACCAGTAAGTGTGAAGAAGTGGGAAGAATTAGAAGGGGGTTATGAGCTATGAAGCTACCAGATCTAAAAAGTAATATTTTTAACTGGCGCCGTCGAAATCAGCTAGTAAAAGCTCAGTGGGGTAAAAATGAGCAATCTTCATTTTTTGCTTAAGTACTAAGATAAACATTATCTAAGTACGGTACCTAAGCAAAAAATGAAGATTGTATATTTTCTATCTACCTAGATAGGTACACATATACATACCTACTTTTTATCTTTTGCGATTAACGCGATATGTCTTATCCATACTAATATTATAAATGCGAATGTCACTCTGTTTGTTTGTTTGTTACCTTTTCACGACTAAACGGCTGATCGGATCTTAATGAAATTTGGCAAGAAGATAGATATCAATCTGGGGAAGGACATAGGCTATATATCATCACGCTACAACCAATAGGAGCGAAGCAGCAATGAAAAATGTTGCGAAAACGGGGAGAATGTGACGCAGACGAAGTTGCGCGGGACAGCTAGTTAGTAATAATTGCAATATTTGCAAAGATGCACGTATTACTTTTTAAGGATAGTTACTTTGGGGTGCTGAGTCAGAAAACCTCCCCGTGCGCCTAGTGGCTGCTAGTCCCTCTCGATACGTCTGGAGGGAACAGCAGCTGCTAGGACGGTGCACCCCGGGCGCCGGCAGTGTCCTTCCCTGAGGAGTGGGAAGAGATTCCCATTCTCCGGGAAATGTCACTGCCGGTGGCAAATATTCTGACGTGGAGGGGTCCAACCTGGACCAACGCGGCGTTTCTCCGCGTGACCCTCTGAAAAGCAGAGGGCACAGCGGAGGAGCAAGGGCGGGCTCGGTGTGCACTCACCCTGCCTCCGAGCAGACAGTGAGGGACGTTGTCCTTCGCTGTCCCCGTCGTTCTCGTAATCCCATCATCGGAGTGTCGTGGATCACGTCTCGCGGCTTCGATCGGGACCGAGGGTCTTGGCTTAACCACCCGGACCGCGAGGTAGAAAACCTCTATAAAAAGTTACCCCGAATCTCAAGCGGCGGCGCACCGTGAGGGGATGAATGGCTGACGGGTGTTCCCATGGAACAATCAGTCTCTAGTGCGACCCCCGCCAGGGTACCAGCCGACCCCCTGGCGGGTTATAAATGTTAAAGGCTTATCCGGGTACAGGGGGCACTGCCCGGATGGACCTCGTATTTCCCCCACACTCGTGGGACCAAATATGGTAAAAAAAATAAATAAAAAACCAGCCGGTGACGGCAAAGTGAGGGAGAGAAGGGATGCGGGGTCGGAGTCCGACGCCGCGTCCAGTGAGGTGAGTGCGGGAAGCTCAGAGAGCTTCCGCCTCGAGAGGGCCAGGACTGCTGCGGAGGAACGCAAGCGGTCCAGACCGGAAGGCGACCGCGAGTCGTCTTCCGAAGGGGAGCTTGCCTCGGCTCCAAAAATTTCCACCAGCAGGCGTGGTGGAATAAGGGGCATGGGGAGGGGGCTCTCAGCCCCCGAGAGATCGGGGGTGGCCGGTCGCGGGCAGGCCCACATGGGCACCTGTGAGGACGCGGCAGGCGAAGCTGGCGGCTCCGATGCGGAGCGTAAGGCCAGGTTTGTGAAGGAGGTGGAAGCGGCGATAAGGGTTGTGGCCTTGAAAATCAAAACATCGTCAAAACTCGGGGCCATACCTGCAGCTTCCGCCTCCATCATGGCGGCAGTGGAGGCTAGTTTTCCTCCACCTATCGAAGTGGCCAAACTGCGGGCGGAGGTCGCCCGTCTGACGGCCGCCACGGAGCTTCTCCGCGAGGAGAACATGAAGCTTCGGGCAGACCTGACCGGTCTGCGAGAGTCTGGCTCCCGCGAGGTGCCTCAGCAGCAGCAGAGTCAGCCCTTGCCGGAGGTGAGCCAGGTCCTGCACCTGGTTCGGCAGGAGCTGGCTGCCTTCGGGGCGCGGTTCTCTGTCCTGGAGGGCATTGTACTGCGCCCCCCCCCTGGCGGCAAACAAGGCGGCCGCTGGCCCGGGGGCGGGCTCGGGCCCGAATGCGAACCCGGGCCCGAGGGCGGTCCCGGGCCCGAAGGCAGTCTCATATGCGGCTGCTGCGGCTGCCAAATCCGGGCCAGGGCAGTCTGGCCAGCCCTCAGGCAGGACTAGGCCGGGCCCTGGAAAGTCGGCTCCGCCGAAAACGACAGCGGCCCAGAAAAAGGGCAAGGTGGCTCCTCAGGTGGTGGCGGTGCCTGCGCCAGCAGTAAGCCGGCCGCAGCCACCATGCCTGCCACGGCCGAAACCGAGTGGCAGGTGGTCGGGGAAAAAAGGAGGAAGGGACGAAAGGCGGCCAAAAAGGCCCGCAATGAAGAAAGAAGGCGTCAGCACAAGGCGCGAAGCGTCGCGGCTCGACTCCGCGCCCCGAAGACCGCAGCTGTAGTGATCACACTACAGCCGGAAGCGGAAAAGAGGGGCGTGTCCTACCGCGACGTGCTGACAAAGGCGAAGGCGACGGTGAATCTCGGGGAGCTTGGGATCACCGGGGGACTCCGGCTCAAAGTCACCGCGACAGGGGCTCGAGCGCTGGAGATCCCCGGAGAAAATAGCGGCCTGTCCGCTGACGCTCTGGCTGAAAAGCTCAGAGCGTCCCTAGATGCGGATGAGGTCCGAGTGTCCAGGCCTGTCAGATGCGCAGACATGCGCATCCTGGGTCTGGATGACTCAGTGACCCAAGAGGAGGTGGTCGCCGCCGTCACCAGGACCGGTGGGTGCCCTGCCGAGCAGGTCAGGGCAGGCACCCTACGTCCGGACCACTCGGGCATGCGAACTGTAATGGTAAGCTGCCCTGTGACGGCGGCAAGAACGATCGTGGAGGCTGGAAGGCTCCTGGTAGGCTGGGTGTCAGCGCAGGTTAAGCTGCTGGAGCCCCGACCTCTGAGGTGTTACCGGTGCCTCGTGGGGCACCACGTGAGTTGTCAGTGCACCTCGGAGGTGGACCGCAGCGACGTCTGCTTCCGTTGCGGTCTTCCCGGTCATATGGCCGCGGCCTGCTCTGCCCCACCGCACTGCACTGCATGTGCGGCAGCGGGCAAAACGGCCGATCACCGGGCAAGGGGGCAGGGCCTGCGCACCACCCACCAAGACCAGGGGCAAGGGAAGGCCTTCAGCCACCGCCTCCACCGTCGCCACCGCCGCAGCCGCCGCCACTGTTGCGCCCACTGCTGCCGTCAGCACCGCCGCCGCAACAACTGCTGCGGGGCCCTCACAGGGGGCCCGGGAGGGGGCTGAAATGGAGTGCCAATAATAGCCCCATTACGCCTCCTCCAGGCGAACATCAACCACTGCCGCTGTGCTCAGGATCTGTTGCTCCAGAGCATGGCGGAGTGGTTGATTAACGTCGCCGTGGTCGCTGAGCCGTACTTTGTCCCACCCAGGGAAGACTGGGTGGAGGACCTGAGCGGCTCAGTGGCCATAATTTCGTCGGCCGCCGCCGGTACCCCGACCCTTGAGAGTGTCAGGAAGGGTCAGGGTTGCGTAGCAGCACGGTTCGGGGAGATCGTCGTAGCGGGAGTCTACTTCTCCCCGAGCCGAACTCTCGCCGAGTTCCACAACTCCCTCATGGAGTTGAGTGTCGTCATCCGAAGCTATTCCCTCCCAGTGCTTGTGCTCGGGGACTTCAATGCCAAAAACTTGGCTTGGGGTTCTCGTTGCACAGATGTGCGGGGTAGGATGGTGGAGGACTGGGCTCTGGAGGTGGGCCTGGTCGTCCTAAATCGGGGTTCTGTCCCCACGTGTGTGCGGATGCGGGGCGAGTCGGTGGTGGACATCTCGTTCGCTAGCCCCGCTCTGTCACCGCGTGTCGTTGACTGGCGCGTTATGGAGGGGGTGGAGACCTATTCCGACCACCGGTACATCCGGTTCGATGTCTCCGCCCAGGACTCAAGCGCGCCGGTCTCACAGGCCCCGAGTGGTCCGCGTTGGGCGCTGAAGCAGCTGGACCGGGAGCTCCTCCTGGAAGCCTCGATAGTGCAGGCCTGGGTGACATCACCGAACAGGCCTGCCGACATCAACAACGAGGCAGGGTGGTTCCAGGAGGCCATGTCCGACATATGCGACGTGGCAATGCCCCGAGTTCGGCCAGGACGCGCCCGGCGTCAGGTGTACTGGTGGTCGCGAGAGCTGAAGTCTCTGCGCGAGGCGTGCGTCGCCGCGCGGCACCTGTACGCCAGGCATCGCAGGCTCCGCATCCGCCCTACGGATGCGGCAGCCATTGAGGCGGAGCTGTACGAGGGATACAGAGCAGCGAAGACCGCCCTCCAAGAGGCTGTCCAGCGGGCCAGGGACCTGGGCCGCGAGGAGATGCTGGGGACTCTCGACAGAGATCCGTGGGGGCGCCCTTACAAGATGGTGCGGGACAAACTCCGCACCTGGGCCCCCCCGCTGACGCAGAGTCTCCGCCCTCAGCTCGTGGAGGACGTGGTGAGCGCTCTGTTCCCTCTGCGAGGGGAACATCCTCCCCCGCCTATGGCTCCGCCGCTTGCGGTGCCAGATGTGGACCACATCGAGGACGATGACGACATTCCGGAAGTGACCGGGGTAGACCTGAGAGTGGCGGTAGGCAGGCTTAAAGCCAAAAATACCGCCCCGGGACCCGATGGCTTGCCTGGCAAAGCCTGGGTCCTGGCCTCGGAGGCTCTCGGGCCCCGACTGGAAGGGCTCTTAAGCGCATGCTTGGAGAGAGGCCAGTTCCCGCTTCGTTGGAAGACGGGGAAGCTGGTCCTCATCCGGAAGCCGGGGCGCCCTGCGGACTCTCCGTCCGCATACCGGCCCATTGTGTTGCTCGACGAGGTGGGCAAGCTCTTTGAAAGAGTCATTGCGAACCGCCTCGCCGGGCACCTTGTGGGGATGGGGCCGGACCTTGCGGAACACCAATTTGGTTTCCGCAGGGGGCGCTCGACGGTGGACGCCATCATGCGCGTGAGGGCTCTCACGACGGGGGATGCAGTGTCTCGGGGTGGGGTCGTCTTGGCGGTGTCTCTTAACATCGCCAACGCCTTCAACACCATGCCCTGGAGCTGCATAAGGGAGCACTTCGGTATCATCGGGTGCCGACCTACCTTCGTCGTGTGGTCGGGGACTACCTGACGGATAGGGCCGTCATCTACCCCGGTCGCACCGGAGAATGGAATCGGCGAGAGGTGTCGTGCGGTGTTCCACAGGGATCGGTTCTGGGGCCGCCCTTGTGGAACATCGGCTACGACTGGGTGCTGCGCGCTGACCTCCCTAGTGGTGTCAGCGTAGTTTGCTACGCTGACGACACGCTGGTGCTGGCACAGGGGAGGTCGCACGAGGCGGCGGCCGTATTAATGACACGCGGGGTTGCGATAGTCGTGGAGAGAATCCGGCAACTGGGTCTCGAGGTGGCATTGCACAAGTCCGAGGCCATGTGCTTTCATGGGCCTCGGAATGCGCCACCGTCGGGATCCATACTGACGGTAGGAGGGGTTCCCATCGGCGTCGAGTCGACGCTGAAGTACCTAGGGCTTGTCCTCGACAGCCGGTGGAACTTCGTGGAGCACTTCCGACGTTTGGCCCCCAAACTGGAACGGGCAGGAGCTGCATTCAAGCGGCTCTTGCCCAACCTGGGGGGTCCAAACGCCTCCTGCCGGAGGCTCTACGCGGGGGTCGTGCGGTCCATGGCCCTTTATGGGGCCCCGGTGTGGGCGCGTTCTTTGAGGCGGCGAGCCGCTCATTACCTGAACGCGCCCCAGAGGGTGGTAGCCGTAAGGCTGGTCCGGGGGTACCGTACGATCTCCGGCGAGGCGGCGAGCCTCTTGGCCGGATTGCCGCCATGGGATATGGAGGCGATGGTCCTCGCGCGCCTGCATGAATGGCGCGCGGAGGCACTACGCCGGGGGGAAACTCCGCTGCCGCGGCAAATTGTCGCTCAGCGGACAGACCTCCGGCGCGATCTCATGGTGGCATGGAAACAGCGACTATCGCAACCACGTGCAGGGCACGCCACAATAGTGGCGATAAGTCCCCTCTTTGAGGAGTGGCTAGAGAGGCGGCACGGCGCCCTCACCTTCCGCCTGACGCAGGTCCTCACCGGACACGGTTGTTTCGGGAGGTTCCTGCACCGAATTGGGCGGGAGGAAACGCCCGGGTGTTACCATTGTGAGGATCGGCCGGAGGACACGGTGGAGCACACCGTGGAGCTCTGCCCCGCTTGGGCTGAGCACCGCCGTGTCCTCGTAGCGGCGATTGGCGGCGGTGACCTCTCGCGACCGGCCCTGGTTCAATCCATGGTCCGGAGCTAGAGGGAATGGGAAGCCGTCGCCTCCTTCTGCGAAGCAGTCATGCTAGCGAAGGAGGTGGCGGAACGTGAGAGGGAGAGAACCTCACGTCCCAGCCGCCGCGGGAGACGCCCCGGGCGTCGGGGGGCAACCAGTGGCCCCCGGCCACCGTAGGCGCGAGCCTGTGGACGGTGAGTAATGGGCTAGCTCACCGTCCGTCCGTCTTATGACGACAGGCCGTGTCGACGGCGCGTACGTGTTCCACGCGCGCCTCAAGGAGATGTCAGCGAACCGGAAGGGGCCCGTACAAGTCTGACACTCCCTCCCGCTCCGCCCAGAGCGGGAGAAGTCATTTGATGATTTCCCATCCGAAAAAAAAAAAAAAAAAAAAAAAAAAAAAAAAAAAAAAAAAAAGGATAGTTACTTTGAGTATCTAGGTATAAGCACTTAGTAGCATATTATATTATGATTGAGCTGAAACCTTTACAGTTTTGCACCTAAACATAATCTATAAGCCAAACTATCCTATTCTATAAACTGAGTCTTCTCTCTTCTCAAAATGCCCTTTAAAGGCAATCGCCTATTTAGGCTTCTTTGTACTTGAATAGAATAATGACATTACGGTCATTGTCGGCTTCTTAACTACTTTTAAGTAGGAATCTACAATACCATTAACTACCAATAGGCGAAAAAAGGTTAGACACTTAATCAAACCGCTAATAGGTAAAGTGTAAAGGTTACGTTACTACAGGAATTTTGTTTTAACTTTTAACACGCTGCCTCATGATTGCTAGTTTCCCTATATTGATTTAACTTAATGATAATCAAGTAAGTTATTATCCACGTTACTACCTAGCTAACCTGCATTCCTGGACTAACGGTTGCATGGGATGTTCGAATTATTCACTTAAAAAAACGTGTATTACGTCGGGTTTGAGAAATTATCGAATAAACGCTTAAGATTCTTTGTATGTGTAAAAGTGCTGTTATACGGCGAGGTTCAGACGGGCTGCGAAAACACTAGTGGATCACAGATACCGATTTCCGTTAATAAAAAAATAAAAAAACAAAAAAAACTTACCCATTTTATTATTGATTCGGGTCGTGAATCATTAGCATAGTTACCTCCTTGAAATTGACGAGGATGCAAAACACCTTGTGTAAGAGAATCATTTATTTTAACCAACAACATATTATCATAAAAATACACGATAAAATAACACATTTTCGATTGCTCAGTACATTAACCATAGGTACCTAAGTACAGCAATCGTTGAGGTACCGGCATCCAAACCTCAGGATGCCGCTGGAGCAAGCCCGAACCCTGCCGACCAGGGATGTGCACCGTTTTCGCATAGTCGTTGCGACTCGGCGAACATCATGCGCTATAAATTCGGGGCAGCGTCATTAAACGTATTATTATATTGCACACCGATTATTGATGATTGATATTGAGACCTCAGGCTGGTCCTGTAGAAAGTTCTGCAATCTGTTAAGAACAAAGTCGTCTTCATTTATTTTCGTCGTTATAATTTGTTTAACAATACTTTGTGTTACAGCCTGTGTGACGACCTCGTTGGTTCGGAGGGCGCCAGCGCTACATGGTCATGAGATGATACGACCTAGCTTCGATTCCTAGAATATCATCATCATATATTGTTAGCCTATAATGTTCCCACTGCTGGGACACAGGGCTCCTCTCTATGAGAGGGAGTGGGCTTTAATCCATCACGCGAGCCCATTGCGGGTTGGTAGATGTCACGTGTTCGAATTTTTAGTTCTAGGACATGCCGGTTTCCTCACGATGTTTTCCTTCACTGTTTTTAGAGCATGTTTAGAATATGTCAAGTATAAATGTAGATAATCTTATTTTTTATCCTTATAAAGCAGGTAGGCCTGCAGTAGGTGCACCTACCTGGCCCTCATAACTCAGGTACACCTGGTGGGTATCTAACCTGTAACCTGCGTTAAGTAACCAGCCCCCGTATTCACAAACGCTCGGATTCGATTTCGATTCGTTAAGTCGTATGTAAATATCTTGTTTTGGCATTACGAAAGCGAGCGAGATAGACATACGACTTTCCGAATTGAAATCGAATCCGAGCGTTTTTCTACTACAGGTTAGATACCCACCCAGGTGTACCTTAGTTATTGAACACTTGTGAAAAGATAAGATTGTTCTATTTTTATTTTATCGAACATTTTATGAAACCTGGGCTTAAGATAGTCCAAAACTGATTATGTAAAATTGATGATGTCCTTTAGAAAGGTCATTAAACAAAAGATATTGCATTTTAATGCAATCAGGTCAATGTTGATGGATGGAGACAGAGAGGTAGGCTTAGGAAACGATGGATGGATTGTGTGTCTTGATATGAAAGAAAAAGGAGTCAATGATAGCATGACAGATGAAAGAGGAGAATGGAAGAAAAAACGTGTTGCGCCGACACCAAGTAACATGGGGCAAGGGCAGGAAGATGATGATGAGGTCCTCAGGACACTAACGTTACTTATCACGTTCTTTGACTAAAGCCCGCGATAGACGACAGGTTATGCATGACGATTTTTTCTCCTTTGTTAGGTGATGTTGTTCAAAGATGAATTGAACTTGGCTACTAAATAGATACATAAGTTTACTAACATAGATATAAGTTATCTTATTGCATACTAACCCATATGGATGTTGCTTATCCGAAATAAAGGTTTTTTTGATAATGTACAATAACTGTAAAGTTTTCTCCTACTGACGTTCTGTCATGCCTGTACACATGTACGGGCAAAACTGCACATACATTATAACCTATCGTCAACGGTGGGTTTAAGCGTTATTCCTGCCATTGTCGTACCTCTGTCATACTACAAGTGCAGAGAAACTCCCTAGGGGGTGGATCCTTATATAGTCTGTCGCCTGTACACAGAACCCAGACAAGGGCGTGCGCCTCTAAAAAGAAAACATGGCGATAGTGCCCAAGCCGTGTCATGGTCCACATGGAACCATGGAAGTCATACGAGTTGAGGCGATAACCGGCCAGGGGAGCGAGACGAACTGCGCAAGTAGGTACACCAGCGCCCCAACCAAGGGTAGTTGAAGAGCGCCATCGAAATTTCGTCAGTTATGGATCTTGCGATGACCACGACCGCGACCATGACCGGCCACTATCTCGAACGAAACTTCCTGGTCGAAACTTCAGCGGCTAAAAGTCGCGGTCGTGGCAGCGTAGTGCGCGAGTTCCCTAAAAGTTTGTCAATACGGGGCCCTTCGCTCACCACAGGAAGGAGGTAGGGGTCTGCTCAATAGTTAATAGTGTAGTGGATCCGCGATTACAGGTCGGGCAGTGTTTATGGGTTATTTGAACATTTTCAGATGCAACCTGGAGTCTGTCAATACGGACCCCTCCGATCACCACAGGAAAGAGTAGGTTCTGTTCAATAGTTAATACTCCAGTGGATCCGCGATTACAGGTCGGGCAGTGATTTTGGGTTATTTGGAATGTTTTAGATGCAACCCGTGTATCTGTGCCCGAAGGCTCGCCAATAACGGGCTAAATGATGTAGTAAATATAAGTAGGCACCTCTGCCAAACCGGAGGGAAAAAAGGTGATGTTATGTTTTTTCCAAACACTTGCTACGGACATTTTGTAAAGATATTATTACATTCTAATTTGTAGTTCCTAATACCCATAATATCGTAGTCGGGTATCGGGTCAGTCCGTAACGTGAGCCCTGATAACGCATAGATAACACTATCCTCCTCAAATCTTTTAATAACATTATCTATGAACGTCATAGATGTTACCTATGTTATTATAGTAAATTATTGTTACTACAAGGTAAGAGCTCGATGGAATTACCCAGGCGCAAAAAAAGTGTAACACAGTCAGTGTTACACTTTTTTCAAACAAACTTTCGCACTCTATTTATTCCTTCTAGTAGATGACTTTCAAACATCCGTTCTTAGTGCTCACACTGCTCACTCTGCCCTGAAATATATATAGTATGTGGTGTTGTTTAACAAACGAGGGGCCACATAATATCGTGTCCTACCTATCCTACTGTCTGCACGTTACAAGACTGACAGACGCTTCTGAAAATACCAAACTCGTCTCCAATTACTGAGCCGAATTCATGTGGCCATCGACACTCTAAGAAGAAGTGTTTACTGTTCTTTTTCTTCTTGTCACGACAGTATTTTATATTAAGTTGCGCGCAAAATTCACAACCTCCACGGAGTTGGCGGTGGTATTCGTTTTTTTTTTTCAACATATATTATTGCCTAGTTAGCTAGTGAGAGCAGCAGCAGCGATGGCCCAGTGGTGGCAGCCCTGACTTACGAGCAGTAAGCCGTGGGTTTGAACCCAGGCAGGCGCATTACTTTGTGTAATTTATTTCATCACCGCTGCCTTAAAAAACGGTGAAGGAAAACATCGTGAAGAAACGTGTCCGTTTCGACCGCGCGGCCATGACGTTTTTTTTTAAAAAAAACTATATCAATATTTTGTAATAATTTGTAAAAGTTGATTCCCAAAACCATAAATTTGTCAAAGTTATGGTTAAAAAGTTATAAAGGTTTGAACGTGGCCGCGCCATTGAAACGCGGAGAACCGCGCGGCCACGGAGATCTTTAAAACTACGCGTTGCAGAGACCTGAAATTCAGGTAAACAACAGATTGAATTTGTAAAAAATTTGTAAAAATATAGAAAAAATACCTAGGTTTATATTTTAGGAGCTGTAAGACTAAAACCCCATGGCCGCGCCATCGAAACGGTGACAAACACATTATTGCCGATATCTCGCTGAAAAAGCATCGCCGACGTCTGAAGTTTTTTGTAGAAGCCAGATTTGAATTTGTCAAACAATGTAAAAATACACAAAAAATCCTAGGTTTATATTTTAGATGCTGTAGTACGGATTCGCGTAGAAATTAGTCCTGATTATCTATCGAATTTGTAAAAATACAATGAAAAATCCTAGGTTTATATTTTAGGAGCTATCAGACTAAAACCTCATGGCTGCGCCATCGAAACGGTGAAAAACACGTTATCGCCGATATCTCGCTGAAAAAGCATCGCAGAGGTCTGATTTTTTTTGTAAAACCTAGATTTGAATTTGTCAAACAATGTAAAAATACACAAAAAATCCTAGGTTTATATTTTAGATGCTGTAGTACGGATTCGCGTAGAAATTAGTCCTGATTATCTATCGAAGAAAGTAAGTAATAGCGAGTGTTTTTTTTTTGTAAACAACACCTATTTATATGTAGAACTACCGATAATAGCCAAAAAACATTTTTTTTCAGAATATCAAAACTTTAAATCGTTTTGAAAGTTTCGATAGGGTGACCATGGCTTAGGGTTTACAGAAAATTAATTATATTTTATTGTATTTATTATAGTATTATAGGGTTTACAGAAAATTAATTATATTTTATTGTATTAGATATTATATCTCCAGGATTCTAAATCGCTTAAAGACAATGACGATTTTTTAAGTATCTTTCAGATCCAAAAGAACTTATGTACACTTATATTATTAATTATATTTTTAACATAACATCTTTTTTTTTTTTTGGCGTTTGTCATCATATATTGATGTTGTTGGGCTACATAAGTTAATTACAGGGGTTATTTCTGGCATAACACATTTTTTTAATTACAAATCCTTAGGAAGGTTTCAAAACAATGACTTTTTTTATTTAGGTGCTATGTTTACGATTCACAGTTACATCAAGTTACACAAGGATAACTCTTATCATGCGCGGCGTAAGTGGGTGTTTCAAAGAATAATCGGTCAAATCAAAATCATTTAGGTATTTCAAGTAGGCCAGTTACAGGCACTTTTAAATAGACGAACCAGTGCGAGTCGTACTCGCACACACAAGTTTCCGTAGCACCATAAAATATAATAACAATATTTTTAACGCTGATTGTTTAAATTTACACTCAACTGCAACTTTTTTTTCAGAATCCTACTCTTAATTCAGAATTTAAGGAGACACACAACGTTAACGACTTTGGAAACAAATATCTCATTAACATGGACTTAAGAAAAAAAGTATATATTTTTTTAAGAGCCAGAGATTGATACCCCACACAGTTATATACGTAGTTTTTTCAACACTCTGTTACATGTATAATTATTTCACATCATATTTGTGTAGTGGTTCATAGACCGCACCTGCTCTCCAAACAACTGTGTATGTGGTACTGTAAATGTGGTACTGGAATTACGAATGTTGTGCAAAGTTATTTGTTATGGTACTCAGAACCACAGTATTTTCAGCTATCAAGCAATGCCCCTCCATTGCTTGATAGCTGAAAATACTGTGGTAACTAAAAAAGAAAACTTGAGACTTTTCTGTAAACCCTAAGCCATGGTCACCCTATCGAAACTTTCAAAACGTATTAAAGTTTTGATATTCTGAAAAAAAAATGTTTTTTTGGCTATTATCGGTAGTTCTACATATAAATAGGCGTTGTTTACAAAAAAAAAACACTCGCTATTACTTACTTTCTTCGATAGATAATCAGGACTAATTTCTACGCGAATCCGTACTACAGCATCTAAAATATAAACCTAGGATTTTTTTGTGTATTTTTACATTATTTGACAAATTCAAATCTAGGTTTTACAAAAAAAATCAGACCTCTGCGATGCTTTTTCAGCGAGATATCGGCGATAACGTGTTTTTCACCGTTTCGATGGCGCGGCCATGGGGTTTTAGTCTGATAGCTCCTAAAATATAAACCTAGGATTTTTCATTGTATTTTTACAAATTCTGACAAATTCAAATCTGGCTTCTACAAAAAACTTCAGACGTCGGCGATGCTTTTTCAGCGAGATATTGGCGATAATGTGTTTGTCACCGTTTCGTTGTTTCGTCGTTTCGTTGGTTTTAGTCTTACAGCTCCTAAAATATAAACCTAGGTATTTTTTCTATATTTTTACAAATTTTCTACAAATTCAATCTGTTGTTTACCTGAATTTCAGGTCTCTGCAACGCGTAGTTTTAAAGATCTCCGTGGCCGCGCGGTTCTCCGCGTTTCAATGGCGCGGCCACGTACAAACCTTTATAACTTTTTAACCATAACTTTGTTGACAAATTTATGGTTTTGGGAATCAACTTTTACAAATTATTACAAAATATTGATAAAGTTTTTTTAAAAAAAAAAACGTCATGGCCGCGCGGTCGAAACGGACACGAAGAAACCGGCATGTCCAAGAACTAAAAATTCGAAGACATGTGACATCTACCGACACACACTGGGCCAGCCCACTCCCTCCCATAGAGAGGAGGCCTGTGTCCCAGCAGTGGGAACATTATAGGCTGATGATGATTGCCTAGTTGGTCTAATGGTCCCAAGCGCCACTAATAGGGCGTGGTGTTCTGGGTTTAATCCATGCCCGGGCAGTATTTGTTGGGATTTTCTAGGAAGTTGGAGTCAAAGTCCGGAAACAATGGTTTAGCCGTTGACTACCAAGCGAAAAGGAAATTAAAAGCAGTCAAACAATTTAAATGTTCTAACAATTTATTAACAGTGATTACTTAGTATCCTAATATTATTCCAAAAATTCCTAGCTAATACAAATATTTGTCTTGCCTTTTCACGGATATGTAAACATAGCTATGCTGGTTATGCCTAAATAGTAATAAAAATTGAGATTGCACCTCCCGTAAAAACACGCCATCTATTATCCACATCTCACACTACTGCTACAATCATTTGCCAATAGATGACGTTATCAACAACTTCAGCAACCTATGCCTTGGTCGTCCAATTAGGGTCTTCTTTCTCCTCAATGCCAGCTATTGCCTGCATTTTATCGAAAGGTAACATCATGGGGTCCGTAGGTGGCATTTGTACCGTCGCAGCGAGAACTGGGTTATTCCTACCCTTCTTTAGTAATAAAACTTTTACCAATGATCGTTCTCCGCCTTGTCCGGTTACTGGACGAAACAAAACATCTGGGTTTATATTCTCGTCGAATACTTCTTCGATTTTTGTCGGGAACTTTAGCTTGCCCCCTGGTGATAGGAGTGGTACCTGAAATTTTGATACAAAAAGACTGTTTTAGGTATTTTTTTTGACAAGAGATTATGTGGATAGCGATAATGGGTGCAAGGATTCAGTATCAGACAAAATTGATAACTTTTAGTCCTTGTCCTCGATGACATTGATCAGTCTGATAACTATCCGTCGACCTGCCAGCAACCGTATTCGTAGCTTTAAAAATTTCCCTTACGTCATTACTACCCATAATTTGATCATTAATATCGTCGCCATCGGGTGGTGTAATAATAAAGCGTGACTTTTTTTTCCAAAATCAACAGGTTCAACACCTAGCTAGTGATGTTGATTTAAAAAAATCTGACGATGCAGTTTTAGTTTTCGTCAAAATCGGAATCGAGACTCCTTTGAGCATTTTTCGCTATTCCTCATAGTTTCGGATTTGGCCATACGCGCCCGCTTGAAAAATTCACCCTGTATACTTCTGTCGTCGTTTTTAAGTCCGTTTTACAGAACTGGGTGTTGGGTAAGTCAACATTGGCGAGGTGTTTAGGTTTAAGATATAAAAGAGGTAACTAATGTGTGAAAATTACCTTAATATAAGGATTGGATACTTTATAGTTGGCGGTGTGCACGTGGAAGAGTATGGACAGTCCTATCACCGCCTTGTCTTTAGAATTGTTCTCTATTATAAGCGTCACTCGGAACACTGGGCCAAGACCTTCCACCTGAAAAATAATACAATGAACAGGTGGCCGACCATGACGCCTTAAAACATTATTGAAGTGAAACTTCTAATGCGACTTCCAACAAGGTTGCGTTAAACGCTTAACGCTACCATGGAGGGGGTATCAAAGCACTGTTGCGTTAAACGTTCAACGCTCTTGGGGAGGGTGAATAGAAAGAGACAGAGCGAGAGTGAATGCGTGGCACTCGAAGTTTCACTTCTTTCGCGCGGAGGGACTCTACGCACTATTTTTTTGTTTCATTCTTATTCCAGAGTGGGAAAGAGACGGAGCTATACAGGTCGTCTAGCTCCATCTCTTTTCCACTCTGGAATAAGAATGAAACAATAATGTCGTAACCACCCTGATCTGCCAGACCTTACAGTTAGCAAGAACCTGGCTAGAAACATTGCTTTATCGATTGCTAAGGTAACTCAGTCTGAATTTTACAGTGCAAAGTTGCCCTATTGTAACTTTGCAAAGTGTAGAAGATAGGGTTTCATACGATTATGAACATATTCTTCTTTATCGCGTGATTTGTGCCAATCGTGTCAGAGTTTTTATGCCGCCCATCCGCCTCTGACTTGGCTTAACATGCCGACAAGCAGCGGCGGCATTAGGGGGTGGCGAATAGGGCAATCGCCCGGGGCCTCGCTCTTGCAGGGGCCTCGCCTCAAGCAAATAAAAAAAAAAATACTGTTTTTTTTTACAATGTATATTTTTTTTTTAATTTAAAGTTTTTTATTCTTAATTATTTATTACGGTTATAACATAACGGTAAATTAAAATAAAGTTAGTTAACTAATTCATCCATTCAAATCATAATTGATTAATTCACTTGTAGTAAAAAAGTAAAAGTAAAAAAAAAATACTTAGCTCATTCGTTAGATTATTGTGCTTTCATTAAATATTTTAGTCTGAGTAAAAGCCGCAAACAACAATTTAAAAAAATTTCATCTCTGTATTTGTTAATTTTGTAAATCTTTCAATGTAAGTAAAATATTTTAAAACTCAAATTTTATTTATATTTATAACTTTAGCATTTCTCGTCAAACATAACGAATACCTACCAAACAACCAGACCTACTTTCACATCACATAGGTACTTTTCCGTAGGACAAAGGGCCTCGCAAAGACCTGCCACCTGGAACTGGCCTCGCAATGGGAAAGGCCGCCGCTGCCGTCGAGTAATATCTCTCAGGCATGATTGGTTTCCTCAAGATGTTTTCCTTCACCAAAGCTAGTGATAATTATACAAGACGCTCATGAATGCGAAAACTCAGAGGTGCGTGCCTTGGGTTCGAACTCGTGACCTATGATTTGGCAGTCCGACGGTTACATCACTAGGCTATCACTGCTGCTAAGGTAACTTAGGCTGAATTTTACAGAGCAAACGTTGCCTTAACTTTGCCAAGAGTGTACACATTACGTATACATTACGAACATTTACCACTGTGAATAATCGAGATTAAAATAATTAAGATTTAGATTCGTTTGAAATGCAGTAACTAACTAGTCTTTTTGTCTCAAGGGGGTTATTGTATCGTGTATACAAACAAACAAAATTTAAGTGTCTGTTTGTGATTTCTAAATAACAGCTTTTTACTGAATGCATAAAATATGAAATTATATATGTTACAATTAACTTCAAATTTTTATTGTCACCTATCTTTTTTTTATACTTTATGTCTGTCTGTTTGTTCCTGATAATGACGGGATTTTTACTGGCAGATAGCTGATGTTATAAGGAGTAACTGAGTGTAATTATTAAAAAAAAAGGTTAAGGGTTCCGTACAAAACAAATAAAACCCAAGAAATTGTTCACAAAATTCGGTATGTAAACAATTTTTCAGGTATTTTTTTTATATTTTTTATTTATAGATTTAGTTATTTTAAGCAACTAATTTCAATATTTCGTTAATCTAAGCTGTAGTTATTTTTTTATATTTTTTTAAAGTTTTGTTCGTGCTGACGTCATAAAGTAGGCTGAGTGGCTTTGGATCTTTGCCACGTTTAATACTTATTTTAAAACTAAAATTAAAATAGTATCTTTTTATTCCATGCAGAAAAAAAGTCAAACTGTCAAATTTGGCAGTTACGTTGAATATTTATTTCTGAATTTTTCTGGTTGTTTTGTTTGGTATTTTTGTTTAATTTGATCATATTTATAGAGATTTTTACACTTTACGTACCATATTGTAAAGATGAAGCTTATTATTAAATATGAATCGATCAAAGACTACTTGTGCTAAATGCTTTAAACCGTCATGTAAAAACAGCACAACAAATAGCCGACACAAATTGTTTGTCTGGTGCGAGGAAGTAAATCCAAGTATTTATGCCTCGATGAAGCCAACAAAAGAAGAATTTATCCAAACAAAAATTGTGGCAAGTTTAAGAGTCCACATAGAAAGAGTTATAAGAAGGGTTCGGAAGTTTCGATTTCTTTGCCACAAACATGTTGGTTATCTCGATCATATAGTGTCGATTGCGTGTGGTTTAATTAATTTACTAAATGAAATAATAAAGAGTGATTGAAACAAATAGTTTTATTTTATGTTCTAGCACTAATAATAATCTTGTTGTAAATATAAGTATGTTTTCCAAAATTTTAAAATCGGTAGTGTATTGAGGGTCATAATTTATCCAGTACTGAGTAATCTTTTTATTTTCTTCATATTTTGGGTCAGATACACAAAATACCGGTTTTTTTATTTGCTGCATGCATTTGGGTTTGCATTTGAGCAACATATTTATTTTGAATTAGGTAACTTATCAGGAAATCAAGGCATAGTACGCTCAACGAAAGTAACGAGTAGGGATGTATTTACGCAACCAGGTTTTGAAACCAGGGCTTTGCTTCCAACCAGGGCGCCCAGGTACGAGTAAGAAATACTTGCAAGTATTAAAGTTTTAGCAAGGCGCGGTCGTGCGGGCAAGTTAGAAGAAACCAGACTTTAAAGGTACTTGTATAGGAAATTAACCCTTGTCTTATAAATAAGGAGCACAATCGTATCTGCGAAAAAAATAGTTTGATGTTAAAAGTATTTTTTTCGCAAATACGATAATGATCCTTATTTGTTAGACGACATGGATTGTTATCCTATGCAAGTATTTTAAAACCTGGATGTACAGAGCGCATAGCAGGCGGCGCGAGTGTCGCGGCGCGGTTGCGCGGCGCAGGCGGCTCAAGGCTTGCGCCGCAGGGCGGTCGCGGTCGGCATGGGTAGCGCAGCCATTTTGTAGACTTGTTCGCGCCATTTTTCCATACTGATATAGAAAAAATAAGCCATATAATAGCGTGAACGAAAGTATAGTATTACTAAGTAACGTTTAAAATCAAGTAAATATTTTGTTTTCGTTTTGATTTTGTCAGTTGTTGTTGAACTGGCCATGACGTAATTCATTTTAAAGAAGTTATTTCGCGAGTATACCTATTAAATAATTAGAAAAAGTGTGTAAATAAATACATTTTTTTTGTATTTTTGTTTTTTTTTTAAATAGCGAGGAAATAAAACTCTAAATAATAATATAGTCGCCATTCTATAAACATGCCTTATAAGCAGACAGTCTAAATATTATTCTGGCAGGTAGGATAGGAACTAGACCGAACTCTACCAAATACTTTCAAGTTTTTAAAACCTGGTTTTCGACCCTGTTTTTTTTGCACACTCGTACTATCTCATGCCTAGTAACGAGAATCAATTCAACTTGACGTTGACATTGACGTTTGTCACATAGAAAACAACTTAATTATTTCATTACAAGAGGCACTGAAAGTTTCTTATACAGACTACTTTATGACGTCATTTAGAGGTCAAGTAAAAGTCAAGTGATTTTAAGTATTTTTGTGAAAATAAATACGATCTTGCAGTTTTAAGACCTAAAAATAGAAAAATAAGGCTTACAAACCTAAAATCCCGAAATGGTTTTGAAATCGGCATAGGTTAATTTTTACTTTACATACCGAATTGGATTCAAATAGAGAAGTAATATTGTTTATATTAATTTCACGTGGGTGCGGGTAAGTATAACATATATTATCAGTTTTTCTAGGTTATAACGAGTATCTTTACCTCGGCAGTTAGTCTGATAGACTCCATCGGTCCAGTGCCTACCGAGTTGTCGGACTTTTCATGCGCTTCCAGTAAAGTCTTCGCAGCCAACAGACGGAGTCTGTTCATCTCAAGTTGGAACGTCTGGTGCATCACTGCAATTTGATAAATGAAAACCGCAGTGATATATTATATCTATGGTCTGCATAACATCACAACTATAACCCCACATTTCGCCAGAAATGTTTAAGTCCCATGTAAAAGGGGGCGAGCCTATTGCCATCAACCGAGCACAAATACAGACTTCGTGGCTGCTACTGATAAATTCCTGATGGAAAAACCCAATAACACTTTCCCCCGTCCTGGGAATCGAACCCAGGACCTCGTGATCAGCAGTGCACTTGCTACCCCTGGACCAAGGAGGCAGTCAATCTGTAGTCTGCGTTGCTTGCAAATAGCAGTGAGGCATTATTTATAAACAAGATGGATAGTCGAACTCGTAATTCCATGAGCACTTTTGACAGTAAATTATACAGTGTATCACAGTTTTTTTGCGCTTGAATGTCATTGTCAGAGCTGTTGGTAGACTTTCATGAAATTGTCTTTAGGGGGTATGAGGAACAGAGTGTAAAGTTCCACGATACTCCTTAGTAAAGGTAGGATCCTCCGACCAGACAGGTGTTATGTCTGGTGGGCAACTGCCAGACAGTTGCTGTCGGGTTTCGTTATATAGTCTTAAGTCGATGTAAACTTTGCTTGCGAGATTCAGACCATATTAGTACTTCAGTTTTATCATAGATGGCGCTGTTGTACTTTTTGTTATATGTTGCTTATTGTAGGTCGCTTCATGTCTATGGGGTTGGGGTTGAGCAAGCAATATGGCGGCGTTAGTTTTGACTATTGCCACGCGCCAAAAGTTCTATTCAGAACAGAAAGCAAAAAAACATATCAGAAGACAGGGAGTGAAGAGTGTCCATGGAGTTTCTTGCCCATTCTACTCCAAATAGATCTTTGGAATGGGCGACTACAGTACTTTCACAGTTATTATGTCTTGTGACTGGGACTGTAACTTCATTTTTATTGTTGTTCGACTATTCTAAAGTGCCTGTAACTGACCTAAATAAAATAAATGATTTTGATTTGATTTGAATTGGAGTATACACACACGTCCTCTCGCTCTCTCACAGACTGCTCGAAAAAAGGTTTGGACTCCTTGGTATGAGCCAAGGTTTCTGACCAGTTAGTGCGCTAGGTGACATCTATACAAGTAAGAAAGAAAGGGAGTATACTCACACGGGGCGTTCTCTCGCTCTCTCACAGACTGCTCGAGGAACAGTTTAGATTTCTTGGGTATGAGCCAAGGTTTCTGTCCAGTAAGTGCGCTGGGTGACATCTCTACTCCAGCTGCATGCGCGCTAAAGTCTGCTGTGCGCTTTAGTATCTTTAACATTAGGTTTCCGCCTGTGAATGTAATGAAATGATTTATAAAGTCAAGTAGGTAATTATTACTATCAATTCCGCAGCCGTCGATGAAGTTACTCACCTCCAGTTATTATGATGAGCACGTGTTCCTCTTGCCCCAACTGACCAAACTTCATAACAGAAACTACATCTGAAATACAAACATGTCATCTACTAAAAGGTTCTTTTGAGCGGCGCGGGCGTTGTTTGAGAAACATTTGTTGAAAAAGTTTCGCGAAAAATAACAAACAAAAAAAGAAACACTTATCTAAAAAACTATGCAGCATTACGACTAGGGAAGAGTGTTCTCGATGAGCTCTAGCACTCAATGAAATATTTAACTTGTGTTTAGAGTTCCAGAACTGGCGAAGCGTGAGTGTACTATTAGGTACACCTCTGCCTACCCCTAGGCGTGATGTTATGTATGTTTCGTGAAATTGTATTAAAAATAAACAAGATTTTTTTGTCGCGTGGCCAAATTCGGAACTAACGCCAGTTCTGAAATTGGCCACGCGCCAACTGCAGTAGTTCATTTAACGTGAACCGCGGATACAGTAAAATGTATTTTGTAATGTCACTGACTGCACTATGATAACATTGTATGTGTCGCGCACCTCTCACAAACACCGTGTCTCTCCGCGCCTTCCCGTCGTACAGATGCACGTGCCCCGACGCTAGCGCTACTCCTATCAGCGTGACGCCTAAGTGTAGCACCGGTATTAGAGTCATGGCGACTGGACGGTGTTCTAGCGTTAAGCACCATTGCTTCTTACCCTGGAAACGAACAGTAATCCATTTAAGGTCAACGCACATCATCAGTCGAATCCGATTCGGCTGGGGAGCGTTCGGGAAGTTGCGTGGTATCTTCTAGTCCAACTAACCGCATGTCTCAAGACGAAAGTCTATTATCATTGTGTGTGGCCAGTGTTTACATATGGGACCCAAACGGGGTCGCTCACATTTGGCTCCACTAGAAAGTCACCCAAAGGGCAATACAGAGGGCTATACTGAGTTTTCTTGCGAGATCAAATCAGAAATGAGGACATCCGCAAGAGAACCAAGGTTATCGACGTAGCCCGAAGAATTGCTAAACTTAAGTGGCAGTGGGCAGGGCACATTGCTCGCAGAACAGATGGCCGATGGGGCCGAAAAGTTCTGAGTGGCGACCGCGAACCAAAAGACGTTGCGTTGGAAGGCCTCCCACTAGGTGGAACGATGACCTGGTGCAGGTTGCGGGAATCCGCTGGATGCGAGTCGCATGTTCACTTCAGCTTACTTATTCTGTGACAAATATCGACAACTCTGGTTCTCTGTCGGTCAACGCACATCACTTATAAGGATTGCACGTGATCAGCATCATCTCGACTCATTAGCCCGTGATGAGCAAGGCGACCACCAACCTGGTGACACTTGTTTACTTAGAGATCCCGAGCAGTGGCGATGCTGATTCCATGCAGTACTTAAAACTATTCTTCGACCATTAGTTGCAGGACGCAGGACTGACTTTCACTTAAGGCATATTGGCTGACTTAAGCAGAACCAAGACACAAATAAACAAGTTGAAGACGACATTCATGTCTTTCATCAACACTACCATGTTTAATATTGCATGCCATGTTTAATATTTGTAATGAGTACCCGATATTTCAGCGCTGTTGCAAGCTCTTTGATCACTGATAAACTCAACAACTGCACGCACAAATGATAAGTAAACTTTTTTTTATTTTTTTATTTATTTCAATAAAGTTAATTACTTATGATTAATTTACAAAACTTCTGCCAAACTGCAGCACTGCAGGACAGGTTGTCGGCAGTGTAGGTAAGTTTGCCGGCAGATGCACGCACATGGTAATTAACCCGTTTTAAGTGTTAATGATAGTGACCGTGTCTGTTTAAAAATGTATGACTTTGTGAAGACGTAAGAAGAAAGGACATCGTCAATTAAACTAGCGCCACCTAGCCGCACCACAGATTACTATATAACAAACTTTAAGGTGCGTAACACACAGTTCAAAGTCTATTCTACAAGTCCAACCTACCTTCTTGCTATAACAAGCCATGGTTTGATCAGCACATATGACCATGGTGCTGTTGTCAGCAGTCACCACTTCAATGGCAATGATGTGATCGTCTGTATTAAATAGGATGCGACCCTCGGGCCAATCTCTTTTTAGGACGCATACTGTCTTCTCTCTGAAAAAGAAAGAAAACATAATTTAATTTAGCACTGAATATCTAGGATTGAGAACTAACAAGCTGGGAAATATGCAATATAAAACCAAACTTTTTTGTTTCCGAAATCCACACCTATGGTAAGATTTATTCTCGTTATATATAAGAAGTTCTATAAAATTGTGATGTGCGATTTGTGTGTAAAATAAATCCAAGCAGCGGTGTTTGTAAAAGTGCCTTAAAAACTTGAATAGCAATAAATCACACCTTGTAGCTATCGTTATTCTGTAGTCAACTGAATACAGTCCCGTGGTTATCATTTGGTATGGAGTTTTCTTTACCCCACATATTTTAGCCTGGACAGATCAAACTTCAGATTAATTGAAAGACTCATTTCAAAATGAATTACCCTTAAATCACATTAATCACCCTGCAAATGAGTGAAAGGCTAGACACTCGTAATATTTGAATTTTGATCCAGCATTGAACCATGCCAAACACGACTTCTGCAATAAACCTGATTTTTTGCAGCACGGTTGGCGCAGTGTTTGAGCAATTGATTACTGGGCTGCGTGTCGTGGTTTCGATACGCGCACGGAACAAATATTTGTATGGCCTACAGATTGTTGTTCCGGCTCTGACTGTTTGTGTATGCAAGTTTAAATGTTTGTAAACGCACTTACAATACAAGACAAATTCCTAGAATGGGGCAATGTTTTAAAAAAGATAAACCTGAAGATGATGATGTTGACGTTATGTTTTATTAACAAACCTGAGACAACTGGCTAAAAGTCTGAGGATCAAACACAATCACGTCTCCATCCTCTGTAGCAATCACAACACAGCTCACAGAGTACCTCTCAATAGAGTGCATCTTCATTGTGGCAATGCACACAATCTCCGTATTGTGCTTATTGGGTAACAGTGGGTTATTCTCCAGGTATTCTAACTGCTGGTCTGATGTAAGGGTGAGGAGATTCCGTGATTGGGCTGTTAGGTTCTCATGTGGTATTGGTCTGAGGCTGTCTGTGAGGTTCCTTATTGCATCTGTGTTGTGGTTTACTGGATTGGTTAGCTGGAAATATTAGGATTGTTTTTTACTTAGTTGTTTCAAAGTTGGCCAAAGAATCGATAGACTGTGTGAAGGATGATATGGCAAGAAAGGAGGTGTCTGATGAGATGACGAGTAATAGAGAAGTATGGAAGAGGAAGACATGCTGCGCCGACCCCAAATAAATTTTGTTAAGAGAAAGAGAATGATGATGGTTGTTTCAGCCAAGCACTCCACATTTTTTAGCTCTAATTACAAAAGTCTTTTAAATCGAAATATGTTACAAAATCTTGGTTACATCATTCATGTTAAGAATTACAAATGTGTTAAGAGCGTCCAGAGTAAAAGATTAAATCAGTAATTAAAAGATTAAATCAGTAATTAAAAATAAAGTAATTAAAATAAACCATGGCAGCTAAGAGATGACCAGTCACAACTGACAGCGCCCGTTCACGAACATGACGCATGTATCAGCCATCATTCAACTCAACCATTTTGAAGGGAACTAAACGACCCGACACACCCGCCACCATCAGCGTGACATTTAAGTGAGCATGACATTCACTCAACCACCAGGGTAATTTCGCGTCAATGAAAGATGTAGGTACTCATTAAATGGTAGCGTAATACTGCCTTATTGGTGTAGTGGTTGCAATCTGGACTGCTGTGCATGAGGCCCTGTGTTCAATTCCCAGGTTAGGTGAATTGTTATTAGGTTTTTCCATCAAGAATTTCTCAGTAGCTGCCACATTGTCTGGATTTGTGCCCAGTTGATGGCAATAGACTTGCCCTGTCTCTATTAAATGGGACTTGAAGCAGAGCAAAATGTGTCCACTCAGATCCAGCCAGTCCCTTTGCTGCCCTCCCCTAGCGACGTCCTAAGCCGAGGCTCGTACCCCGCAGGGGGTGCCCTTAGCGTATTGTCACTTAGTTTATAAGTTTTTGCCCTGGCTGGAGGCCTTAAATTTAAGGCATCAACAGGATTGACCTGTTTCTGTTCCCACAGACAAACTGTGAAAACAGTTTTGTGGGGCTTAGTTTTTAAATAAAAGTTTGTTTTAAAATTGTTTAATAAATAAGCAGAAACCAGCCTCAGAGGCTGAACTGCGAAATGCCATTCATAAAAAAAAAAATGCGAAATGTGGGAGTACAATTAGGTACATCTTTGCCTATCCCTTCAGAGATTACAGGAGTGATGTTATGATATTGTAATAACAATAACAAAGTACCCACCTGTTTCCAAACCTCCATCTCACACATACTAAGCTCTGTAGCAGGCAGATAGTACTTATAGAACAGCTTCAAGTTCCGGTACATGAACACACAGGAACTATAAGCTACAGCCACTATGGGGACTGATCGAGGTACCGTCTCGCTTATGTAGAAGCCTACTATGCCCAGAGGTAGGTCTGGCAGTACCATGTCTGATATCTGCATGGCTCCTTTGAACACCTGCAATTGGAATAAATATGATTTTTCAAGAAGTCACAGTACCTACATTAAAGCTAAAAGCTACCTGTTGTAGTTAGTAAGTGCGGTAGTTAACGTTTTTAGCCAAGCAGTTGTGGGCTTGGTTTAACTTAGACTTACTTTCAACCTAGGCCCTTCCTCCCCTCGTCCGAAATCTCCAACAAGAAGTTTGACCTCGTTATCATTGTGTAAGTCTAATAATGCCAAGTTTTGAGGCAAAGTATCTAGACCTATGTCATCTGTTCCTACTTCTACGTCTAACCAACGAGTCATGCTGCTCATAATTCGCATTAAATTGGTGATGTGGTCGGCTAACAGCGTTTATTTACATTTATTATCGTCATAGCAACTATCAAAAAAAAGATAAAACCTTTTGACATTGACAGTGATAGTTCTACATGTACAGACAAAAATCTTTTGTACTTTAACTCACTCCAAAACTGTGAATGAACAATTTATGCACAAAATTAACAATGTGCAAATAGTAAAACCACTTATCTTAACATATAGTATTCCATTTTTTTTCTGTAAAAGCTTGAATACAGCTATTGCCCGTAATCTACATTTTAATTGGTACTCTGTTACTGTTGGCATATTATCATCATAGCTGCTTTCGCAAACACAAGTAAAATGGTGCGTTCAGAACATAATCATCTAAAAACTAGATTTTACTAAAAATAACATTTAACAAAATCGAAATTGTGGTATGGTACATGATTTTCCTTTCAAATAGTAACATCATTTTTCACCACAAAGAACAGTTAAATGATTTGGCACCTTCATGCAAAAAAGTTTTTAAAAACTGCTCCAGTTTCCGAATATCCATCCTTGACGTTAGGTGGTGTTATTTGTTTGTGATTGTGATTTTTTGAACAATCGCGCTAGTGTTGTGTGCTTATTGTTCAAGTTTTAAACAACTTGAATGATATAAAAACCATATTTAGTGATTATAGTTCTTATTTTAAATATGCATTCTAACTTTATTGCTAAGTTAATGAGTGGCATCGCGAATCGGCGGCCAACCTAGGTAAGTACATTGTTCAAACTTTTAAAACAAAAATAAGTTCATGTTTTCTTTTAGCAATAATGTCTTACAATCGTTTTAAAAACATAAATACATGCCATTATTATAGTTTGTAGCAACAGCTTTAGAACTTTGTAACTTTTTGACTACGACTTAATTATTATCATGAGTTTTTATTTATTCGAAGCTTGAAGCTACCTAAAAGTATGAAAGAAGTATTGTAAGAACAAATTAGAAGTAACCATCAAGATAGAAAAGTTTGGAAGAAAATACTGAAAGTCCAGAAATACTTATCAATAGAATACCAGAACCAACATAAAAAAATAGCATTAATTCATTGAAATTGAATTAAGTTTGCTATTTTGGTTTATATTCTAAGCTATTTTTTGTAAATTATAACAGTTGTCGAGACTTGTAGGTAAATAAAGCACATATCAGGCATACTCAAACGAGATCTTTTATGATCAACTGTATCATGGCTAAATTATCAAAGCCTTGATTTACTTCCTGTAAACAATTAAATTTATGTAATTAAGTACCTGCAACCTTCTAAATAAATAATTATATTAACAACATTATGTAATATAATCTAATAAGTGTTTAGTTCAGTAGATACTTATCAAATCTTGCTCTTGTTTATACACTACAAACAATGGATTTCATACCTTCTAATATGATACTAGAAATAATATGGGATTAAATTATGAGTATGGGATTTATAGTATTTTATATATCTTTTTAGTATGTCTTATTAAATTATATATTTTATGCAGTTAGACACCTACCACTGTTTGTCTCTGCATCACCCAAAGGTTGACTGGTAGAAAATGCCTAAGGCATTAAGTCCGCCTCTGTATATTGTACTTGAAGTGTTAAATAAATAAATAAATATAATGACCACCAAAAAATACTTTTAGATCCTAAGTTATGTTACCAAAACTAAAAAACTAAACACCGAAAACAATTTATTCTAAGACCAAATTTAGTAAAGGATCACCAAATCTTGTGAAATGCAAGAGTGAGCATAGTGAGCTCTGTATGTACAATGGGCACCCTGACTCGGACAGGTTAGATTCAATGGCGGGGTCTAGAGAGTGATTGAAGCGGGCAAACTAAAACCCCAACATCCCCTTCCTGTTATGTTACTTTAAACCCCGCAGACAGAAATAAGAGCACTGTAGTGAGGCTACGTCAACTATGGCATAGTTTAGTGCTGTGGTTTAGAGTTTGCTTTAATAGGATAGCACAATGTACAATTTTTAGTGCTGTTCTTACATTTATGGCATAGAAGCTCTACTGATGCAGCGCCAACTCATGTGTTGTGGGCATGTCCTTCGCATGAAGCATTACCGTTTGCCCAAACTGGTATTCTACTCTGGGATGGCAAACAGTTGCATGGCAGTCAACATCTCCGCTATAAGGATGTGCTTAATGCTTGTACTATTGAACCAACCGGTTGGGAGAGGCTCGCTTTGCATAGGTCGTTCGTTAAAAACTTTCGCAAAACAGCGACTCAAAACATTGAACGAAAAGCGCCAAAAAAGTAAAGAGACCTAAACCCTCCTTCACCTATACCTATTACTCTGCCGGCCAACGCTACTTTAGTTTTGACTGGGTATTTAATAACAAATTCGGTCCGGCCAGTCATATAAGGGCACACGCTAGGAAATAGCTCCAAGGGTCGCCGTTATCGAAATCAGTAAAGAGGACTGTAGATTTTATGTATTATTTCCTCTATGTTAGGGAAAATTTTGCCATTTTTAGTCATCTTCGATGTTTTGTTGCGCGAGAGGTAGGTTAAATTATCCTGTTGCTGAACGAGCGCGCTACCTCAACGCAAACCCACATTGCAAAACAATGACATGAATGAGTATATACCATCATCATCATCAGCCTATAATGTTCGTTCTGCTGGGTCACAGGTCTCCTCTCTATGAGAGGGAGTGGGCTGTAATCCACCACGCGGACCCAGTGCGGGTTGGTAGATGTCACATGTCTTCGAATTTTTAGTTCTAGGACATGCCGGTTTCCTCACGATGTTTTTTTTTTTGAGGGCAGCGGTGGTGAAATAAATTACACAAAGTAATGCGCCTGCCTGGGTTCGAACCCACGACTGCTCGTAAGTCGGGGCTGCCACCAGTGGGCCACCGCTGCTCTATAGTATATACTCTCGAGAATATATACCAAACAAAAGGTGCAAAATCTCGCGGCTATCTCGACTACGGCCGGCAACTGTACAAAAACCAGATTTATGAGTAAAAGTGTTTCAGGCCACAGCTCCACATGCGTTCATTTGGCGGGTAGATATCCCTTATTGGGCCGTAAGTCTTATTTTTTTAAACATACGGCCTGACACTGACCGGCAAATTGCAAATAACCAAAGAAAATTTGAATTTCGCGGGCTACCCCTGCGATTCCACCTTAAATGGGAACTATGAGTAGTAGTGCAGAAAGAATATCACTACCATTAATATGTCACATAAAGACAGAGTTTGTCGCACAGGCATAAATAAGTAACAGAGGTGATACTCTGCAAAGCCGGATTAAACTCCATGTGCCACTTTGACGCAGGTGCTTCCGCGTGTTTTGCGCTAATTCGCACCTCTTTTATTCAAAAGATAGCTGCCCGTTTTTGAGACAATTTTTTACCAGGTTTGTGTACTGCAGGAAAGTTTCGTAAAAAATAATAGCCCACATGTTCGACAGGTGTGTTCCAACAGGCTTTGCAACAATAATATTCTCGGTAGCAATCAGAGAAATTCCTCGATGACTCATCGTAGCGGAAAATGGTCGCTACTCGCTAGGCGAGCGACTGGTTCAGCGGGTTTACTCTTAGTTTATTTGGCGTTTCTGTCTGGACGCTGCGGAAGGCTGACTCACTAACCTGTTTTGCTATCAAGGTGTCGCGCCTATTTTTGATTTTTAAAGTTAATATAACTTTGAAGTTGTTGCGCAAAAGATTCGACGATATAAACATTAAATACGTTAATTGTTCGAATGCAGAAAGAGACGTGCAACTATAGTTCGTGAAGTTTTTACGGCAAAATAAAAAGGAATGTAGAGAACAATGCATTTTTATTATCGATCGGATGATTTGCTGTAACGTTTAATGATGTCCAAAAGTCTTAAAATGCCGATCGTTAGCTTTATGTTAGGTCCTTACACTTTACTGCCTACGCAGTAACGGTCTAAGGCCCTAAAACGATGTTAATCATTGCGTAAATCTTGAAAACACCGTTACCTAAATCAAAATTCGATGAGAGCCAAAATGAACACTCCCAAAAACATCTACACAAAATTGCTTCAATAACAACCTGTAATAAGGAGTTAGGTATTCCTGACAGTTTCTTAAAACATCAATTAGGATCCTTTAAAGTTTCACCAAAACAATGACTGGTCGACGACCTCGAAGACCTTGCTATTACATATTTGGCTGAACAGTATTTTACTTCCTACGCACGTGGCTTGAAACCATGTATGGTAGAGGTTTATACTTGATAGACAAGCAAACTGACCAACAACTGTCTCGGGAATTCGCGTTACGTGTTACTTTTACAAAATAAGTAGATAAAACTGCACATGAAAATGTTGCATTTGAATAAGCTGCTATGGCTTGTGAGCTGGAGTGTTTTAACCACTATTAATGCAAGACTGGCTCTCTGTTGTGTTCAAATCACCGAGATTTTCAAATCGTTCGTTCCTCAGTCTTTCATTACAAGACTTGATGAAGAGGTGTCCCTTGCATCGCATATTTTCCTCATCCTGCCTTACTACGGTGTGATTGCTGAATTTGACACTAAAACTAGCCAGTCTTAACATGCAAATACGCCTGTTACTGACAGACCTATCATAAAACTCATGACTTTAAGGACACGTACTACATCTAATAGTAGGCCTCTACGATAACAATCTTCGATCTTCGAAACGCCCATCCAAGCACAGAAACACACTCAGTTGTATTGTAGATGTACAAGTAGATTACAATTACTATAATTAGAGCACACGTGGGCATCAGGTATTATCGTTAGCCTGCGGGGGCTTACCAAGGAGACAATGAGAAAGCGGCCTCGATAACACTTGTGTAACAGACCTGCCGACGACCTTACCCTTGTTTATGAAACTATTTGTTGAAACATTACAATACCTACGTAATTATTACAAGAGTTGGTGTTTGAATTATAGTGCTACCTTGCGGTAAAACGTCGTTTTTCAATTAGGTTAGGTGGAACGTCGAATTTCTTCAGCCGTCGTCTGCCCTGGCCTGAAGCATGTTTTAAAAACGTCTTCTTTTACATACTTATTCCTCGCATTATCCGTTCACAATGTCTTGTGAACGGATAATGCGAGAACGGAAATTGCAATTAAAGTTTTCACTTTCATTGCAATTTCCCTGTTTCTTCTAGACGTTTCATGAACTACATAAGTTTTATTATCTTTCCTTTTCCAATAAATAAAACATTAAATGGTTTGTAGCACACTTAACAAATACCTAAAACTCAATCCTCGGTTTTTATCTTCTGGGTGGATTTTCCAAACCCAAAATTCCCAGAACAAATAGGTAGCACGGTAGGATAGGTAGCACCTTTATTTACATTTTGTGTGCGAAAGAACATAAAACAAGAATTTCCACTACCTGTTTTCCAGCAACGATTCGTGTGAATTGTTTCAGTTAATTTCGTTTGGCTGACCTTTGCCTTCTTGACTGATCCGTGAAATAAATAATTTCACAGATTTTAATTCGATTAATTTTTTACACACAGACCGAGAAAGTCAAGGGCGCGACCTGCACCCTAAGTGCACCTTTGTGGAAAATTATTATTATTACTAGCCCGTGCCTCCAGCTCGGAAAAGTCGGAAGATCGGAGCCTCTACACTCAAAGTAGTAGACGATTATGTCTACCTGGGACAAACGGTCCAGTTCGGTAGGTCTAACTTCGAGGAAGAGGTCAATCGTCGAATCCGACTCGGCTGGGCAGCGTTCGGAAAGCTGCGTGGTATCATCTTGTCCAACTTACCGCAGTGTCTCAAGACGAAAGTCTATGACAAGTGTGTGTTGCTAGTGATTACATACGGGACCGAAACGTGGTCGATCATAATGGTCTTCATCAGAAGGCTTAAAGTCACCCAAAGGGCAATGGAGAGAGAGCTGTGCTCGGAGTTTCCTTGCGTGATCAAATAAGAAAAGAAGTTTACCGACGTAGCCCGAAAAATTGCCAAACTTAAGTGGCAGTGGGTAGGGCACATTGCTCGTAGTACGCACGGCCGAAAGGGGCCAGAAAGTTCTGGAATGGCGACCGCGTACCGGAAGACGATGCGTTGGTAGGCCTCCCACTAGGGAGACCGATGACCTGGTGAAGGTTGCGGGGATCCGCTGGATACGAGTCGCACGGGACCGGTCAATGTGGCGACACTCAGGGGAGGTCCATGTCCAGCAGTGGACGTCATTTGGTTGAAATAATGATGACCTCCCGCCCATCCTATTGCTGGTCAAAGGCCTCCCTGTATTCATCCCATCAGTGACGATTCTGCACTACTACTTTCTGTCTAAAAGTGCTCTCTCACCAAGAGCATTCGCTGAAATCGCCTGTAATGTAACAGTTCAGATTCACTTGTTTCTGTACAAAATCGAATCTTTTACCAATGCTCGCCTTTGAGGGAGAACCGTAAAAAAAAAAACAAAATTGTTGATGATTATGGTTGCTAGAGAATGGATATCTACAGCACAAGGTGTATTGTTAAAGCTTATACAACAACGTTTATCACGCATAGCACAGTGCACTTGTCGAGTTGCACATTTAGGTCAGTCATGATCACAATGAATATAATACAATAAAATATTTTAATAATTACTCATGTTTTGTAATTATCTGAATAGGTTCCTAATGGTGAATGACTAATTACCTATTTGGAGGTACCTACTTATTATCTATTATAATAAACATGCAATCTTAATAATACCGCCTTACGCCTAACTTCATAAACATCGTGGTTGCTAAAATCAAATTAATTTCTGCCACTCAGCCAAGCCGGAACTAACGTCGCTATCTTGTATTTTCAATACAATTTCTTTACCAATAGTGCCTGACAACTTCATGCAAACCAAACAAACCATGCAGTACTGTACTGTTTACTTGTGGATACCGATTTCTACGTGACTACGATTGTCTCAAGTCGCAAGACGCAGTCACGTTGCATTCCTGATTAGCGACGGTTGCCGGCACAATCATGATATTACACTATCCAACGAATTGGGAACAATGGCGACGATCGATCTTCAGTAGTGTAATGCACATTGTGATCGGCACGATGTGTGAAGAAACCACTGTACTGTTTACTATGTACGTTCATTAGAAAGCTAAGGTCTTAACAAAAATAATGATATTCCACCTCAGCCCCCAAAACGGTGAAGTAAAACATCATGAGGAGCCGGCCTGTCTTGGTACCAAAGATTTCAAGAACTGTGATATCTAGCTTTACACGCTGGGCACCAGGATCCGTTTGTGACGATGATGGTCCTCTCCCTATGGCAAAGAGGAAACCCGAGTCCCAGTTTTCAAAGTAAGCCTAATATGAATGATATAATGAGTTTCTTGCCCATTCTTCTTCATAGAGATCTACGCTATCGAATGAATCAACTACCTACTGTATTTTCACAAATTAATATGCCTCGTGACTGGGAGTGTAGCTTCGGCTTTAAATAGTTTAGACATTCAAAATGCCTGTGATGGAATTGAAACAAATACTGAGTTTTAATGCTAAATAGTCGTCATCAAAACCTGTGGAACATGGATAGAATGGTATTTTCCAATCTAGTAGAGCCTCTACGAGATTGAAAAATACTATACTCTCTCACGGCGCGGGAAATTCTAAAAATCAAATCGTAACCAATCTTGTAACATCGGTAAACTAAATTGCGTTCAATCCGTTATTTGTAGCTGTAATGTACCATTAACAATATTAGTAACGCATCACGATAGCTAATATAAAGAAAAGCGGACTGCTGTAATTAAACTAACTGTAGAAACATTCTGTGGGTAGTCAATCACAACGGAAAAGATGAATGAACTTTGAGAAGAAAATGGCGCTTCAACGGACGGAAACTTTGTCATTTTTACTTATTGAAAGGCAAAGGAAATTATAGTGTTCATCCTATGCAGTCTGATGATGGATTGGGATTTGAGGATGTCCGCAATACTGTATAATAGATACCTAGTATCTAGGTAGTAGTAGGTACATTTTATTTGGAAAAACAATGTGTGTATTGGGAAGTCCTAAAGGAAATATTGCATTTATAGGTACTAGGTTATATAAAAAGTAGGCACAGAATTATTTGAAAAGGAATCCTATTTCTGGTGCAATTTGTTCACTAACCTACAATGCCCAAAAATACTGTAGTAAGCTGTTGCCTCGAGTTAATTAGTGAAAAAAGGTCAGTAACAAACTTTTTATAAAAAAAATCATTTCAATTTCAATCAGTGTCCTTTCAGTTCTTTCACTATTGAAAACAAATTGTCAACGCGTGGGCGGTGACCCGTGGCCCGTAAACCGGAAACAGATTAGTTGCTGAGATTTAGCACATGACTAGTATGACTATATCCGTGCTAATTTGTGATGAGATAAACAGCTGTGTTTCACGATATCTGTGCCATAATTTAAGCTCCTTTTAAAGGCAGTAAAATAAATGTTGAAAGCTCTTTAGTTAATTCCATTTTATGGTTTTTTTTTCAGTTACTGCCCTTACTGGGTTGTTGGGGTCAGATAGGCAGTCGCTTCATGTAAAATACTGGTACTCAGCTGCATCCGGTTAGACTGGAAACCGACCCCAAGATAGTTTGGGAAAAGGCTAGGCAGATGATGATGATTTAGATGTAGTTGATGTTTGTAGAAGGTTGACTTTTAGAGATTGCCATGTGACAGGTATAAATCAATAAAAATGTTGAAGGACCAAAACAGTTTTACCAATGTAAGTTGCCCTTAAATCTTCTATTTCAACCTATTATCATTTTGAGTTACAGGGAAATTTTGAACGCATGGCTAGCTAGCAGTGACAATGAACTTTAGAAGATCTACAATTTTATCCGAGTCGCCTTTGTTTCGCTCTTTCATAGTTTTTTTTTGCTAATTCCAAGAGATTTACAGCCTTCAAGTTGAAACCAAATCAAAAGTTATTTATTTAAATAAAACCAGGAATGAGGATTCTTTGAACGTCGAAATTATAAAAGTCATTGTTACCGAAACGCCCGCCCTGCGCAAATTCCTAATGTTTTAGTGATAGCCTAGTGTAACCGACAGACTACCAAGTCATAATTCTAAAGTTCGAACTCAAGCCACGGACCTCTGATTTTTCAGATTTATGTGCGTTTTGTAAAATTATCACTTGCCGCAGCAAAACATCGTGAGGAAACCAGCATGCCTGGGAGATATTTCTCGACGAAATGTAAAAGCCAACGCATTAACGATAAAGATAGAAGTGGTTTAGTTAGGGAAAAGAAAAGGCGCCGCAAATTCCCCAGCAACACGTCTGTCTGCAGTTGGATTGGTAATTCAAGAAACCTTGCTTTGAATACAACTAGAAGTTTATAATTAGGTACTATTATCAGAACACGTGTGATCTGATGGTATGAATAAACCCACAAGAGTGTTTTAATAACCCCAGCTATGCAACAGTATCATAAACTACTATGATATACCGGATGCGTAATTTTTTTGAAAAAGTTTAAAAAAGTTTAAAAGTTTTGGTGAAAAAGAGACTTTCTAACCAGCTTGAAGTTATAGTTACTTAAACTGAAACTTGTACATTATAATTTATACAGCAAGTTTCAAGCAATGGCTAGGAAGTTATAATGGGGGTTATTAATGTGTCTTATCAGGTGCTGAAATCTTCCACAGACATCCACTTGGAATAAAATGTTTCCACTCTTATCTTTTTTAAATGCACTCACTTTTTCTTCAGGATTCAGCTAGTTCTCATACACTGAATGCGTATACATTTTAACAATAACAAAAACCACCAGCTACAATCCTTGCCTAGGTAATCTCCTTTTGCCTCGTCCTCGTTCATACATCCTGGTCATAAACGTACGCACTTTCTGAAGAACACAACCAAGTCATACCCTGAAGTTGTATAGGTACTACTCAATTAGATTATAATTAGCACTTCATAATCAGATTACTAGTGCTAATTACAATAATCTATTTGCGTGTCCGTCAATGCATGGAGAACACGTAGGAATTAATTCAAACCGTCCTTGGCCTATTAATTATTTGATTGTTCTAGCGATTCGTTATCACGGTTCTTCCGCTGTCGGCCAGGAAGTACAATATACAAAAAGGTGCTACTTACAGGGTAATTGTGAAGATTTATGTAAACAATGTCTGATTGATTGAAGGCATATTATGTAGGTAAGGGACGTTGAACACGCTATCGTAGAATAATAATTTCTTCGTGTAAGTTTGACTTGTTCACTTCTTCATTAGGTACATAAAAAAAGTTCTGTCTAGATCAAACTAAAGTGAAGCAACGTAAAACGGTTCGAGATTGTCTTTCTCTGATGCAGCCCGAGAACCGAGAACGTACACAATGTGTCGAAAAATAAGTTTGTATAGGTAAGTAATCTTGAATTCTTCAACGGTACCAGTCCGTGTGGGTCGCTTCAAGGACAGTTCTTAACCTCAGCTCTTTAACGTTACATAACAGTAATAATATTTGGTTCATTGTATTAAACTAAACATTTTCTCATAAGAGTCATAAGACTCATAAAGTTTTGCCGCAAACTTTCATTGTGAAAAAAGTTGATCTGAGTTACCATATCAAAAATCAACAACTTACTTTCATACTCTATATCCAGCCAAAGCTAGAGTCCGGTTTGTTGCATTCCATTTTCGTTCAAATCTTGTGACTTCTCCCATTTTTTCTTGAGCAAGTCTTCGGTACGCCTCACGCATTATCTTTATCTGCCGAAGCCCCCACGGCCAGGTCTGCTGGGTCTCCACAATTTAACGCTTCTATACCCCTGCTGTCTGTCTCGTCTACCCTAAATCTAGTTACCTTGTTTTTTTTTTTTTTTTCGGATGGGAAATCATCAAATGACTTCTCCCGCTCTGGGCGGAGCGGGAGGGAGTGTCAGACTTCTACTGACTAAAACCCAGCCATGTTCCATCTTCGCCCTTTTTGTTCCAGGGCCGCGGTATCTCAAAAAAAAAAAAAAACTAGTTACCTTAGTTTTAAAAAACCTTTCATTCCTTCGTAGTATTCGTTCATCTTTTAATGTCGCAATTTGTACTTTCCCTCGTAGATTTGAAGGTCCATAAAGCCATTCATCATTTTATTTATCATTTAAGAAAGTTAATTAAGTTAGATCAAAGATGTGCACGCACGATTTCATTATGTAACTGCAAATTGAATCAATTCGAAATATAAATCGATTCTGCAAATTTAATTTTCGTATCAATCTCTTTTTGGAACTCGTAAATGAGATTTAATTAATTATTAGTAGTAAATTAATTACGTGCTGAACTGTTAAAGAAAAATTCAATTAAATAGTACGAATTACATGGTATGCATCGATTTGCATATTGCATCTACTAGTATCTAATATGTAGCAGTAGTAGTAACTCGATATCTTACGATTGCTGTTTTCATGGACTATTAGTCATAAATCCATAATAAATATAAAAACATGTAAGTTTAACATCGCTATTTTACTGTCTATTCTTCTTCTTAGCGTGTCGATAAGAATTTAAATTGAGTCAGCTCAAAATTAAGCGACTAGTTTGGCACTTTCAGTATTGTCCTCTTTAAAATAATCACCAATGAATTTATGTGTAAAACAAAATGTGTACCTAGGAAGAGAATTTTAGCGTGGCTGATCCGAAATTGTGTTGTTAGACTTTTTATTTCTATGCAAAAATGTGAAAGTACAGTAAAGCGTAGACCTTAATTTATAAATAAACACTGAAGGCGACCAATCCGGAAAACCTTAAAAGGGTTACAGGTAATCTTTAAAATCAATAAAACTTTTTGAACATACGTATCAAAGTCGAAAATTGCTCCTCACCTATACAAACAAAGGATCAAAAACCTCTGCTTATCTGTTAACGAACTGCAGTTACGAGTACATTATGAAATATGAACATCTAAGGGCCAATCTATCAGCGAAGTGATCAGCGCAATCGGCCATCAAATTGCCTCTCGCCGGATGTCTGCGCATGCGCATACGTACCATAATAACAGAACAGAACAGAACAATAACAGACAGACTTGCGCAGACAACGAAATAAAACATTTGCAATGAATAATGTAACAGTAATGCTTCTAATAAATACATATGTATTGTGTGAAATAAACAGTGCTGAAAGTAAGTTTAGTTTGTAAAGAGATATAAATGTGAGTAAGCTGTAAGTTTTCACAATTTGGTGATTTAATACACAATATGGTGATAAGGTATGTTGTGGGCTTGTGGCACAAAATGAACACGTTTTGTCAGATGCATCAAATTATTATTGAAGTTCCAAACTCGTCTTTTTTCCACTTATAAAGACTTCACCGTTATCAAACGCACCGCAAAATTCTTAACCTTTTGACCGCCACGTCAAAAAAGAAAAAGCGTGCCCTCAGCGCCAAGCTCCGAATTCATCCTTTAATACCTACAAAATAGTAGTGAGGTCGAAATTATATCGATAAAGCTCCTGGAAAACTGACAATATATTTTAACATGGGTTTTAATTTAAATAAAGATTATTATACCATCCTTGTGTTGAGTTTTATTTCATCGCGCTTTGTACTTTACGACATAAATGTAATAATCTGTGTCACAATTACGGCGTTTATTCCACAAATAGAAACGACAATCGATAAAACCAAGTCAATACCATCACAGCACTATTGTTCATCATGACGTTATTTTTTGTCACTCTAAGACGACAGTGGCGCAGCTGGCACGTATTTCTTGAAATTGCTCGCTTCTGCTTTAGAGGTGCGACACCGATACTTATTAATAATATCGAAATATTTTATTTTTATTGTTTTGTACTTTTAACATTGTCAACTTATAAAATTTAAGTTTCTTTGGAAGAACAAGCAATATTAATGCTTTAATTTATCGCCACTAACTGATGACATCAGTGCAGAAGTAAATACTGTTTACTGTGTTAGTGTTGTTTTCTTTCGAATGTAGACACAACACTGAAATGAATAGGAAATAGTGAGGAATAATGGTACCTACCTAGACAAAGTTTCCTTAGTGTCACAAACATGAAGTTCACAAAAGATAAAATAAAACACTATTTTTATAAAAAATCGTCTTTTAATTAAAAAGTTAGGTAGTAGAAATTGGTAGAACAATCACACCATTTTTAATACCTTCACACATTATATACCGTTCAATATGTAAAAGACAATCAACATAACTTTAATTTAACAATTGTATATTGATTTATATCGATATACCTATGTATTTTTAGGTAGAAAAGTATTTAAATTTTTTGGACTTCAGTAATCACGCTACGACCAATATTGATTGATAGTTAAACATATAATTTTCAATAATTGCCTAATCATTGTAAACTTTTTTCATATATGTCTGGACGTAAAACAAATATTTTTCAATATTTTAAAAATATTATTTAGTTTTATTATAAAACTAATCATATTAATCACAGCTTCACTTGGTACATTATTTGTTTGACAAAAATTTAAAATATTCATAAACCTTACTAATATAAAACACAATAAAAACTAACATAAACATAATAATAAACAAGAAAACATTTCTTTTAATATCTATTAGGTACTTTAATTTTAGTTTATGTACTAGTGGAGTTAGGTTTAGACGACATAGAGTCGTGCATACTGCCAAATGTGTATGCAAAAATTATAACTTTCCTGCAAGAGGCTAAGGGCAAGCATGCTAATAACATAAAATTTGACACTCAAAATAATTAAGAACTTTTTTTTTTCTTTTCTTTAGTGTATGTTTATAATAAATAATTGCCTTGTTCATAGTTTCGTTTTATTTCCTAATGTAATAACATAAAATAAATTGATAAACTTACCGCAAAATCTTCGTCTTCTAGAACTTCCGCACTGTGTTCAGTGTCTTCCATATTAAACGTGTCATTATCGACTCCTTGCAATATATTTAATAAGTCTTCACTACTCATATTATAGTTATCCATTATTAATAATAATAATGTATACAGTAAACAATAATAATAACTGCAAAGGAACTACTCTATTCAAAAATTTTCCTCGTTTGACGTCATGGGACTGTCAATCATAGACGACTGTGGCGTTCATGGCACAGACAATACAACAGTGTGATAGAGATGGGTATTGCAGTCATAACAATCAATCGATAATCTTTTAACACTCGACTTAAAGAGCGCATAGTTCAGTATTATAAAATTTTCTTGATTTCTCAAACATGAAAGTTCAATATAAAATGTTTGATTTGTTTAATAATGCAGAATTCAGAGTAAATCAAATATAACGTAGGTTGCCGTCGAGTTCGATATTCTTGTTATATTGACTGCTGCCTACATCACTACGTGTCAAGTTAAGGCGACTGTGGCGTTGAGGGCACTATGTTTTTCGAACTTTTTAACTGGTTTTCTTTTTTGTCATCTTATGTTACTACAGATGAAATCTAATCAAAGCAGTTCACTTCAAATAAATTAAGAAGAGTCAAGGTACATAATTAACAAGGAAAAAAAACAAAACAATGCTGTTTAATGACATTTATTTACGTTTAAAATTCTGTCAACCATTCGCGACCGTGGCGTGCTGGGCACATTTTGGTTTGTCGTCTATACACGCCTGTGGCGGTCAAAAGGTTAAGAACCCACTTCCTCTAAATAAGGTTTATTTTCGTTTGTATCCTTTCCACGATTATTTGTGTCCGTAGTAATTAGATCTGCTTTTGTCAATAAAGAACAGTATCCTTTTTTTTTCTTTTTCTTTAGCCTGTCTTCCTAATTTGCTGAATTACCATTGTGTATTTACGGCCAGTGGCCCGGGTTAATGACCACGTTGTACTGATGCGTCTGTGCGTACGCAATGCTGCTACAATGAAGGAAATTCGCAAGCAAAAGTATATTTTCAGTGTTGGACAGCAAAGGATATATTCCTGTGAAGAGCAGATTTATAAGCCTCAATTATATCATCAATTGTTTAGATGCATTCTGATAGTAGTAATGATTCTAGTTTCAGTTTCTATTGATCAGTTTAACCTGTTGGTATTGTTGTTAATGAGGAAGGAACTCATATTGGCTGTTTGTTCTACTTCGCCGGATGCTACTTCATCAAGTCTTCTTCAAAGTTTTATAGTGTGGACACCCTCTATTCATTTTTGGCACAGTGCAGTGCTCTTCTTCATGTCTTTAACTTGGTCCTCAATCAGTCTATGATCATGTTTGCCTTGCGGTTCTTGCGAATCACGGCTATTGTTTGTTGCTCTTTTGTTTCATCAGATGCTTCATAGGAAAAACACATCAGTACAACAAAAACCTGAACCGCTAAAAAATGCTTTTGAAATGCCCATTCACTTGACATTGTTTTGATTGTGTCAATACCTAATTTTCAAGGAAAAACATCCATTCTCAAGAGTATGATCTAACTTGAATATTAATATGTTGCCTTGCTGTATCTCAGGAATGTTAGCGGTAACCGACATGTATTTTGTTCAAGAATAACATTATTTTGCAAAAGTATTCTGCCTACTAAACATAGAAGTTAAAGAGTTATTCTCAAATTACCGAATGTTATAAAACAAGTCGACATAACTGTTGACTATTCGCCATTTTGTTTCGCAAACCGTGACATTGATGACAAGGCGAGATATTTCCGAATTTGGCTATAAGGTTACCTTGACCTCTTCGGTAGCTTAAAAATCCAATATCGGATTATCTGCTGGCCTACCATGACGTCTTAAAGCAGTATTGTTTTACTCTTATTCCAGTGTGGGAAAGAGACGGAGCAATACAGAATGTCTAGCGCCATCTCTTTCCCACACTGGAAAAGGAGTAAAACGATAATGTTTTAAGAAGTCATGGTAGGCCACCTGAAGTTGATATTAACTCTCTCTCTCTCTCGACTCGTTGGTTTAGTGGACAAAAGCACTACTGCTGAATATAAGGTCTTGAGTTCGATTCTCTACATCTTATTTAGTTTTTTCATCAGGATTTACTCAGTACAGCCTGGAGGCTCGGATCTTATTACGTGGGACTTAAACATAAGTGGCGAAATGTGGATGTAAGTTCAAAAAGAAGGTAGGATTTCAGTGGGTTCTTAACTTGCACACAACAGAGACTAGAATAGAGGGGCCACAAACATGTTTGTTACTGCGTGATCGTGAAAATCATTATAAGGTTAAACACCCGCTTGTTGCCTCGTCTAACTTTTTTTTTTTTTTGTGCTAGTGGTGGACCAAGTCTGACAAATAAAATTACACAGCAAAAATTGGTGCGTTTGCTCTTCTATAAACTTTTATGGTACCTACTAAAGTTAAGTGTATTGCTGGTTACACAATGTAAACTAGTGCCTTAAATTGGCAATAAAAAGTCGTCTGCATTAACCCTGGCGTTACATCGGTTTCACAATGGGGTTTGGGTAACTTTGTATGAACCAGTGCAGTGGCATGTTCTTTTTTCACAGCGGTCACAAAGATAGATGTTGCTAAAGTAAAATAATAATGACCGAATGGAATGGAATATATAATATTAATGACTCCTAAAAGAATTTTGTCGAAAATTATATCGGAGCTTAAATATCTGATATCAAAGTTACTGTTACGTATAATTAAGACTAAGATTAACAAGTAGGTAATTGCCAAATAGTAAAAGTAACATTTACCTTAATTTTTATGTTCTACAGTTATTTTTAAGATACCTTATACGAATACGTGTTCGCGCATATAAATGAAGATGTCAGGACATTTGCGCGCCGGACGATACTTTATTTAATCTGACAGGTGACAGGTGTCAAACGATAGCAGATAAAAACCACCTAACTTTTTCTAAGGGGAGGAGTAACATGATTTATGTAGCTATGCCTTTTTATCTAAATATTTGCAAACATATTTTATGATCATTTTTTTATAAAGCTAACCTCGAATTTTGTTGCGCAACCTGTAGAAAGTAAGGCTAATTTCTGCGAGCTATTACGTAAAATAATGTTTAAAAAATGATAAAGCTATATCTATGTAAAGTACAAAGAGTCCTAGTATTATAATTAAGAAGAAGAAAGTCTCTGGATTTTTAATAGGGGATAATCCTATTTTTTTTTTCTTTGTCCGTCGGGTAGTTTATTGAAAAGTATTGGACACGTATTTTTTTTTTTCACGTGGTCATAAAATTACGGAGATATATTGAGTTGAAATGGCGCATGACGTCACATGTAGGTAAGTTTTATACCTACTTGTGACGTAGTGAGCCCCCACTCTCCAAATTTAATGAGTTTTAACTAAGTAATTTTTTTATATTTTGATAAAACAAAAAATACGTGTCTAATATTTTTGTATTACCTGTCTGACGGACAAAGTAGAATGTCGTTTTCTTTACCCAGTCCGATCCCCTATTGCTCAATCACGGGGAAACAGCGAGCATTGTGGTTTCGGCAAAACTTGCAGAGAACACAGATTCAGAAGCGAATCATAGTCTAATTAAGTTACGTACGTATCTTTCCTGATTACTAAGTTATTTCTAGCAATTTTAAAAATAAAAGCACGACTTAAGAAGATTTATTTTAGTAACAGAGCAGCTACATCTTTTTTTGTTAAAAGTGAGTTATATACTTTTCCATGAAGGCTTTTTTTTTGCTTTATTGATTTGGCATTCATCTTGGTGATTGGTCCGGTTGTGATCTACAAATGATTCGCTTTAATAGTTATCGGACCAATTTGACTAGATTTAACTACCTACAATAATGCCTTGTTGCTTCAAGCTCAATCTTGTACTTTTTTTCGCTTTTCACAGTAATCGATTTTCTTCAGTTACCATCATTGACTCAAATGAATTTTGGCGTAAAATTGGTAACTGTATCGGTGATTTCCAGTTAGTCAGTAATCTTTGGGTAGATTTTGTAAAATTAAATTTAAAATTTAAAAAAAAAAAACACCCACACTAAAAATACTTTTTAGTGCTTGTGCTATATAAGCGGTCTATTTAGCGGTCCCCCGCGGCGCAGACGCTTAGTTTATTAGATGTATTTTTGATGTGTCGGGGGTTTCCGAAATTTTAATTATTATTTCATGCTTTTTTAAACTTATACAATTTTTTTCTTAGCCTTGGCTGTCCCACACCTGGGTATAGGCCACCCCCTATTACTTCCACTTTTCTCGGTGTTGCGCCTCATCTCGCTAATTAACGAAAACAAGGAAAGTTATAAATTAAAAAAAAAACTTGGGCTTTTAGGAAGAGGGTGCAGCCGCCATCCCCCTGGCGATACCCATGGTGACAAGTGACAAGATTTCAAATTTCGAATCGACCAGACCTTTGGAAGTTGTTTACATCCCTTCATCAACTAGAAAAGAGGTAATGATCTTCAAACGGCTGAGCAGATTTTGTCGAAACATAGCTAAGAATCATTAAAACACCTTTCAAACGAAGCCAATTTTATCAAAAGCGGTTCATACGTTTAGGGGCTACGATGCCATTGACAGACACACAGATACACACGTCAAACTTATAAGACCCCTCTTTTTTGGTCGGGGGTTAATAAAAGGACCGATTCAAACTTACATAATATATTTAAAGACAAGAACCTGATTGGTCCTTTGAATTGTGCGTTGATAGATCAATAACATGGCGCGAAGTATTTGCAGAACTTCGGCAACTTTTACCAATTCAAGGCCCAATTTCAGCTTTTGAAACAAACACGATCAGCACATCTAAACTGCGTTCAAGAGCTGCTAGTGTCATCAACTCATGATTGAAATGGAATATTGACAGTGACAGCTCTAATACGCAATTCAGATGAGCTGATCGCGTCCTGTTTCATTGGGGAAAATTCTACCTGAATATTCACATAACTTTAATCTAGCTTTCCATCCTTATTAGCTCCGGTTCTTCATGCAATGCAACAGCTTTTCAACAACACATCGTTTAAACATATAACTTTTCGAACTTGCTATGGTCATGGGTATTAAGGTGGATATTATGGACGCTGTGAACGTAAGTAGGTGAATGTCTGCAGTTCTGTGCTCATCACAGTGGCATGTCTCGATTGTCCTTAGGCACAGAAACAACATGCAATACTACACAATGTATCAGCAAGGCAACATATAGATAGGCTTTCAAATTGGTACATAATATATAGGTACCACTATTGGCTTTAATATGAAAGATTGATTTGGTTTAATTCATCTGATTCAGAACAAATTCTTTTATTGATAAATGTTTGAAATATAATGGATTTTGAATCAAAAAGCGAAGCCTCCTTTATGAACCTTACTTCTAAAAAAACATTTTGATGCTAAGCGACACTAGTTGTACTTATCGGTACACGTTTTTATCCTCATGTATTCTAAGAGTTCGTTAACCACCACAAAGGTATGTAATGTCGAGAGCAAAGTTCGCAGTAAGATACGTTTATTAATAAAATAGCTATTACCACGAGTCACGTACAATAAACCCGCCATACATAATGAAAATATAACTCGACACACAAAACGAATTTAAGTGACACGAAGACAGTTACCACGTAACAGTTGGCACAATAATGCCATAAAACTATAATACTAAACACATCAAAGAACAAATACAAATTACTGTATGCATAGGACATCGTCCGTTACGATCATTGTCTTGCAAAATGTCTTCAAACATTAGCTTTCGACTCCTGCGCAAGGACATTTCAAATGATCGATTGTGATTCGTCGCCCGTCGTGCGACCAACGAATGACGTGTGCGTACGTGCTCTAACTTAGCATGAATTACTAGTAGGTATTAATTATCGCCTTTCCAGCATTGCTATCAAGCGAGCACTTTCGTTTTTTTTCTCGGACGCTTTTGACAAGTAAAAGGCGTAGAGAGGTTTGCACAAACAAGGGTGGTGAAAGTGCTCGCACAAGTTGCATAACCATTGTTTGCTCCTTAAAACCTGTAAAATACCAGTTGTTTGACTGCGACTTACAATTTCGCACTTGTAGTTTTGGTAAACCCGTTATCTTCGTTTGCTTATCTACATTCAGTGTCCGTTTGTCCACAATGAAGTCACCAAGTAAATCCAATTTGTTCTATGTTATTAGCTCAACCGTGTTTTTGACTTGATAAAATCTGTATTCAAGGACACGACTGCGTCACGTCTTCTTGATGCCTGACTGTATGCTTTAGGTTTTTCATCCAATTATAAATTACGAAGCCAAAATAATTAATATTTATGCTCTGATTATAGGTACGCTTGTTTGTATGCGAGTGTTATAGGATTTATTACACATAATTACTCGGTAAACGACATAGTCCTTTAGGGTTCTCGGTGTATGTGCATTGACGACGAATGGAATCCTTGTTTATACGTTATAGTTTTTGTACCTAACTGTCGTGTTAATTTAAGTTTCAAAGGGATCTTTGTGTTTGCATTTCGTTTGGAAAACTCAAAATTGATCATAAGTCGCTCGTAAGTGTTGATGAGAGTCAAGTGTTTACTTGCCTGCCATGTTGCCAAGAGGAGTGGAGTTATTCATTTCAGTGTGTTAGCATGTCCACAGTACAAATGTTTTATTAATCCCTGCAGCTCCACTAAGTCATACATTTGAGATAAAAGAACTTTACCTAACTTCATTTAAAGCATTTTTTTTTGTGTTCTTTTGGAACTTTATAGTAACTGAAAGACCTCTCCCAATCATCAACTTAGCCAATCGCAGTCGATTGCTGGACATAGGCCTCTCTCAAGCTACGCCACAATGGCCTTCCGGATCCTATCTTTCCCACCCATCTTTTTAAAGTCTTGGGCTAAATCAAAGATCATTACATACTAAGGACCACTTTAGAATAACTTGGAGATCAATAGCAGGGGTAACCTGACGAAATAAATCTAAGGTTAAAGCACCACGGAAGCAGCTTTAATCACCTTCGATTGGGAAATATAAACCTTTACACATCTTCAAATTGATCAACAGAGTAATAAAAAGAAAGACGATCCTCAATAATAAAAAAAAAACCAGTACGCAATGACGTAGGTTTCGTGCCAACTGGTGCCAAGCTGCTCGCAAAAATAAAGGAACTCGACCACAGTAGCGTTCCCGTTACTGAGTGAATCATTGTATAATTCATAATATTGATATCAAACGTGATCTGCGGGTTGAAGGAAAAATACCTTACACGACTGTTGTAGAGCCTGACATTTAATTGTTACATTACTTTGCAGTTACTTTATAGCATAGTGCACATACTATTTGAAAACTCATGCTACAAATAGCAACCTAAACGTCGACACCTGATGCAAAAAGTGAAGAACCAGCTGAAAATCAAGAAAAAAATCACAAGTGTCTTTCTAATTAACTGTTAAACTATTCACACTTGCTTCTGACACTGTCTGACATGACACCTAAATGGCATTTAACAACAAAATCTAAAAACAGATTCTTTCACATTAACATTTTTACATCATTAGTCCATTAGTTGAATGCAGTTGGGAGTATGACGAACAAGTTCAGTCCGTCCGGATCGATGACATTTTAACTGGTCAGACAGCATTGTTAGGTAACCGCCTTTAATTAACGCCTTATCGAATGCTTGTATGAGCACATTTATTTTATTCGCAGAATTTTCGTTTGATTCTTGGTCGTCGAAGAAGAAAACCTACGTTACCTCATGGAGTTGAGGTGTCTCATTGAAATTCATTGGTGTTGGCATTTTGGCATCAAGTTGGCCTAAAAAATTCTACCCGAATGGTGTCTTCATAAAACTTATTGTTACTTGATTATCTTCTTAATATTATCTAAATCATTGTCCTAAATCTTTAAGTCACATAATTATTTAAATTAGCTTCATGTATTCGAGTTGCTTGTTTGAATGGCTCGTATTTTTTACTTCCACTTCTTTCGATGTTTTGCTTCGTCTGGCCAATTCTTGAATGCATTTATCAAGATTCAAATTCCGGAAAGGATTACCTGTTTGTTTAACAACAAACGTAACTTTGCAAACTTGAGATCATTCAGATAACGCCTGACTGACAGCAGCTCTGGTTCCCAAGAACAAGGAACCGATTGTGACGCAATTGTTTTACTTTTTATTAACTCAATGGAATCTGATATTATTGCTTTCACAACATTGATTGACATTAACTTTTTATTGCAGATCTCGTTCCCAAAGTCTTGTCTTTCATTTTCAGTTACTTTCGTTTGGTGTTGAAATTATCATTTGTATCACTCATCTTCATATTGATTGGCAGTATACATTTACTAGCTCTTACCTGCGGCTTTGCTCGAGTCCGGGCTGGAAATGGATAATTTCATCAAAAGAATGTTTTAAATAAAGCCCATGACACTCGGGGTTAATGTAGCATCCCATTAGTGAAAAAAGTTTCGGAATCCGATCGGTAGTTCCGAAGATTACCCCTACTTTCAAACTTACAATCATAAAAACTTTACCTCTCAATAGATTTACGCAGAAACAAATTGGAGATATAATTCAATGTCATGTTTATAGCTTGTATAATGCAGCGTATTGAATGAACGTTTAAATTCTTTTGCTTTGGAATCATCTCAGGTTAATTAATAACAAATTCCACGCAGACGGAGCCAGGCTAGAATCGATAGATGATATGTGTATTATATATTATTATCGGTTGTATTCCCACATTCAACCTTGTTTGTTTCGCGTCTATAGACGCATATACATACATATCTGATACAGAGGCCTTTAGCTCTAACAGCCTATTAACTATAACTTTATCTGAACTCTTCAATCGCAGACCACTTTCAGAGCAAGTTTGCTTTCTTTGCTTTCCAATACAGTTGGTATGTTGTTCTATTATCATTTGCAATTTCATGCTATATTTCTATTACTTCTATCAATCATGTGTAAATGGGGTCAGCGCCTTGTTTGTAACTCATTCAAGAGATTAATCTGTTGCCGTATTTTGCTTGGCACTTGATCTTGTTGTGTAAGGGGTCAGACCTCACAGCTTTAAAATTTAATGTATAATGAATTTAGAGTTCACCCATCTACTGCTTGCAGTGGAGTACATGTATATCTAACATTCCGATCGCTAGCGATATCGTGAGATGATAATGTGTAATTATGATTATGAAACGTTTAATGGTCGGATGTCAAGATTTAATTAATACCTTTACAATTTCTCGTATGAATGTTTCGTTCCTCGTCTTCAAATACTGGTGGCCTACCATTACGTCTTAAAACATTATTGTTTCATTCTTATTCCAGAGTTGGAAAGAGACGCAGCTATACAGGTCTAGCTCCATCTCTTTCCCACTCTAGAATAAGAATGAAACAATAATGTTTTAAGACGTCATAGTAACCCCCTGAAGTCACAATTTCTCAGTTTGACAGAGCGTGGGAGAAAACAAATGACGGGCTCATATCTCAATTTCAAAAAGTAGTTTTCGAAATCTTTTATTTAATTAGAAAGCTAATCGTCATATCATCAGCTGTCTTTACGAAGATGGATATTAATGAAAAAACTACATGACTTCGCCATTTTACTACATAACTATTAACTGTTAATCAGCCCGTGCATCTTTGTCCTCCGTTCTCAGATATTACGAGTACATTGCATAAGTTCTCGTATGTTCATTGTTTTGGCCATATTATCCAGAATGAGATAACATTTAATTCTAACGAGTCTGAGAACATTTCTTCCACACTTTCCATGTTATTAACAAAGTATGCGTTACATCCGTTTTGTAGAAAATTCGTGGAATGTTGACCGCTTCTGTTTTGTTAGTTGTTAGCGAAGCTTTGATATACTGTCTATCGTTGTAACAAATTATTTTGCATCCGCCGTATAAGTGATAGCTTATGAATAAATTGCCTGTTACATAGGCTTTATCTTTGACAAGCAAAATTAGCACTTGCGCAGAGTAGAAATCAGTCAGCACAATATCTATTTGCTGTACAAATTCTACAACGCCAACGGCATTGCCTTCAAATACTTGAATAGATTTGATCATTTGTTGGAACAGATTAGTTCTAAATTCCAAACCCACGCTTTTTCGTACCAAATCGACACATTCACAAAATAGAACCTATCTAACACAATTATCCAAATGTTCTTGACCTCAGATGTTGGTTAGCGCTGCAGTCTCTACGTCATTGTTCTGTAATAAAACCTTCATGTTTATCTTTAGAACTTTTGTTGTTTTTTTTTTTCATTTTGCAGTTATTTTACATATGAACCTTATGATACGAGAATAAGGGTCACTATACTGCAAATCAGAGGGTGAAAGACTCGACTCTTTTTCTCTCACTTTTTTTTATTTGCTATGGGTTCGCTCTTGACTCTAGTCTAGGTCAGATAGGACAGAAACAAAGTCGACGGTGGTATGAGTTTACGCAGAAGATGCCTGTTCACTCCAACTTTAAAGACGTTAGGGTTGTAAGCGCTCGGGAACACAGACGCAGGCAGAGAGTCCCACTCTTTTGCTGTGCGCATTAAGAAGGACGTTTGAAAACGCTTAGTGCGAATTGGTGAAATAGCATTAAGGTACGGTTGGTAACTTAAATTGCGTCTAGATATCCGATGGTAGAGGGGACCGGTGCGGTGGAATGAGGTACTTCTTCAAATGCGAAGTTTTTGCAGTCTCTAATAGCGCAAAATTAAATATTTATCTTTGATTATAGTGTGAATAATCCATCATTCCCCAGAGACGCCTTATTGCGGTAAAACTTTTATATCCAATCTCATTTTCGAATCAATCAATCGACCGCTAGATTTGATCCATTCTGTATCTATGAAAAAATCTTTACCATTTTTCCTTTAGTTACATTAGTTATCAAGTCCATCATCATAAAGTCTAAAGATTATTACATCCGTGTAATATTTATTGTATTTATTCAACGCCTTCTAATGCTAGTAATTCCGACTTATTACGTCTAAGCTATCGTTTGTCTTGCGAGACTTTCTACGCTACTGCGAGACGTGACTTTAATTCGTTTGATTACATTACTGTCTGTCTTTATTTGTACCAGTAGTACGTTGCTAAATGATGGTTTTACAGTGTAAATATTGTGTCATCTTGCTACATACTGTACGATAATTGATTTAGAACGCGTTGCAGCACCCCTTTGTAGATTATTTGCATACGCTCTTGTTTGGACAGGAGCATTGCAAGCTAAAGACACGCTTACTGAAATATTTTATGACATATTGAAAACCGCATTTCCTAATCTAATGTGATCACTTCTTATTTTAGCCTTGGACTGGTTATGCATTTTCACCACTTCTTATATCTCTGACTCTCTAACTATAAAATACATAATTATAATATTATCTTTCAGACCCGTTATCATTGTACGATCTTGAATCATTGTTATTTTCAGTTGTACCAAAAACTTCTCACGTCTACGTCTCAACTATTGTAAAATCCACTATGTTATTTATTAGACACATGTCAAAGTTTGCGTGGTCATTAAAATTCTTTTAATATTAATGTGTTATTAAAATTCTTCTGTATCAAAGAGTAGCAGCCAGCATTATCTTGAAGGACTTCAACATTCGAGAAACACTTGTCATTAAATTAATTCAAATCCACGTTTTGGACAATGAGATGAATACAATTGATTTTTTGCGAACAATACGTTGTTTTTTTATTGTTTATTGTATGGCGTTTCAATACAGTATGATTTAGCAATGTACTAAAAGTACCCAAAAGAGTAACTGGCGCTTAAGACAATAGGATCTTCATCATCAATGTCATACACAGCCTGGCTTCGTCACTGCTGGATATAACCCTAAGCCTACTTGGGTATGCCAAGCTCCACTTGTGCCAGCCTGATCCAGGGTATACCCGCGATGGCAACATTGTCGGCCCATCTCACCGCCAGACGAGAAACACTTCTCTTTCCAGTCCTTGTTTCTTGACAATTGGACCTTCAGTAATTGCTTCTTACCGGTTATTTAGCTCAAGCGTGGTACTGACGAGTGTTTGCACTCAAAGCTTGCTGATAACAATCGTGTACAGGTGTTGAAGATGTCGCGAGGACGCCGGTGATAACGTAAGACGCTATTTGTAGTGATAGTGGGGCGCCATTTTTTTACGATTCGAAATTAGAACGAATCGATCATGCGAACTTTTTGTTAATACTTTGAACTTTGGAAAGCAACGGGAATGTCGAATAATAATATGCAAGATTATTGCTCGGGTCTGCACAAAAAATTGGAACACAATGCAGAGGTTTTTCAGTATTCTTCTCGACTCAATTATTATTATGATTTCCCGTTTATGTTGTTGGATGCTATCTATATTAAGAGTATGTAGGTTTAGCATAAATATGTAATCGAAAAGTTGGTTAATTCCATTCGTAGTGCATTCTTGACCCTGCACATCCGATAAAATGAAACTGTCGAAACTGGTTATTTACTTATATTTACGATAAAACCTTCCCACTAACTGCTACCGTCAAATACAAATGGTTTTCTTGTGTTTTATCAGCTTTGTTAGTTACTTTCGTGTTTTACGACTCTATGATGGAGAAACCAATTACGAAAACTTTTGTCCAGCCCTTTAAGTACGGTGCCTTTCAATTGGTTAGCGAATAATTATTTATTAATTAGAAAACGCGTATTAAAAGACTCTTTGAAATGCCTAGTTAAACTGTAATTACCATCTATTATGATGATACCCAATATTCGAAGAAACGACTTTAGGACTCCTAAAATTACTACGCCCATTTCCGCAACAAAACCACTAACAATAATCTTAATTCGAGTTTATCGATTCATAAATTAAATCGAGCCAATCGGAATCGGTTACGCAAACGTCTCACGTCCTCATCTCTAGCGGTGCAGCCTTCGATTGAAGCCTGTTGGCCAGTCCGCGGGAGTCGGTGTGCGCGCGCACAAGAGCGCGACAAAACGTTGACGTTCGATCGTTCGATATTCAAATTATCCCAGTCGATATAGTGAAGTGCAAAAACGTTTAGTGTTGGTGTTACTATTTATTCAAACATTATCTTCTCTTTATTTATGCGATAGAGGGATAGATGCTGTTATAAACAGTTTTTAGTGCAAATTTTGAAGGATTATGTTATTGCTTCGCGCGGTAAGTTCTATTTACAAAATGATGTCAGAGCAAAGGACCGTTAATTTTTTTGGTGGTTAATAACAGCTTGCTTAGAAATAATAGGTATATGTCTTATTTGAGGAATTCATTCGGCAAAATGTTATGCTTATAGTTTCTATAACATACATTTTTGTTTGGTCAGGTGTCAGCTTCAGAATTCAGACCTACAACACAAAATTGTAACTCATTGTGTAAAACCGTAAACTGTCCATTACACTAGAAAAATATTCGATCATGTACACACAGGAAATCGTGATTCGGATCACGGTTAGTAGCCTACTTTTGTCTTACAATCAGAACAGAGCTTACGCGGCTATTGACCAAAGTGGGTCCATGTGTCCAAAACAGTTTTTGTCCGAAATAAATACATGTAATACTTTGGGTCGATATTTTAATGTAACGTGAAAGTAGACTTAACACTTGTTTGTCTCGGCATACCTACATAAAAGATGTTGACCCGAAACTTAACGGTGCTATGGTGTAAAGGGCCTTTATTAGTTACGCCTTTTCAGTTTTATTGATGCATGTGAATTTCTTGTATTCAAACATATTTTTGGTGAGAATTTGAGTTTTTGGTAGTCACCTAGCAAGCACTTATATTCCATGCTTCAAAACTATTACATCAATCTAAACATGCTTAAAACCCGTGAAAATTTAGATTTTCCGCTGAAGAAATCCTTCTTTCTTAACGTCCCTGATATGGATAATCATGAAAAGAAAAGTAGCTACAAATACATACCTACAAACGTGGTGATAACACTGATATGCTTTGAAGCCGTCTCAAGTAATTGCTGTTTAAAGAAATTCCAATAAACGAACCAATGACGTTCTTGTTCATGTATTGCCTAACGTTCTTTTTTCCACCTTTATTTAGAAATTTTGGAAACTTCTTAATAATTTATATTATTGATTAAGAACTCCAACACATAGTTAGCATTGACTAAAATTACCAATTAAATTAAATGTAGTTTCTTGCGATCGTGGCTGTGGCGATGCTTAGGGACTGTGGCGCTAAGGACGTCTTTTTAATACTTAATGCTAAATAGACTTAGACTAGACGACCTAGGGCAGAGTACGCTTGCCTAGAAGAAACTGATTCACTCGAGTTTCGACATCTTTAAGCAAAAATCTATATTATACTTAAAACTATCTCCATGATCTTCCATCCCCCTTTTGTTATAACCCCTGAAGCATTTAATAACAATATGTAATTAAATCAGTCCTACGGACAATCATAAAAATGTAACCGTGTCTCCAAGTCAGTCGTCTTCTAGGAAATCGGATGAATCTTCCGCGTTATCTAATCGAAGGAAACCTGCTCAATCTCTGCATTTAAATATTGCTATTTCTAGTTTAGAATTTTATTATCATTATTATCTCATTTTAGATAGACAATTAATTAACTTCGAAGTTTAGATGATGACTTTTACTGAATACCTAAACTATCGAAGTGATATTTTATAAGTAGCAATATTTATAAAAGAATACCTTACGTTTCAGGGTTTAAACCTAAAACAGACTTCGATTAAAGAAAAGAAGAAATTACTTATGGCCATAAATAAACTGGTACTTAACGAGAAAAACATGTAAAAGCACTCAACCAAAAATCGGCTACAAATATAAGAAAGAGTAGAGTAAGCAGAAAGATGAAAATAGAAGTTGTAAAGACTCAAGGTTAGTCGGATCTCCGGCTATCTGAATCTTCAAAACTGCAGGGTTCTCTGTTGCATCGTTAACAAGTCCTCAATTAGGGTAATTAGATCCACATAAGTGACCAACATGAATCTCATTGCACATAATATTACCAAGCGACCTACCTACTGGCATTCCAAAGATTAACATCTGATTTATAGGCACGTGTAACATTACGTTGTTACGGTCTCCACGTGAAAAATAAGCGTATCCAATCCGGTAGTTAGCAAGAACGCGATTACAATAGTTCCTTTCAAATCTTCAGTTTTTTTTGACGACTGAATTATTATGCAGATTATTATTTGTGTTGTTTTTAGAGGTTTACTCGAAATCGATCTCGTTTCTGAGAAAGTGTATCTAATAATGTTTCGTAGTATCTTACTTTTGCCGTCAAATGCTTCCGTTTTTTCTGCTCCTAAACTTCCATTCCAAAACAATGGTTTCATATAGGTTATGTTGATGATATTGGTATTAATTATTAAACATTGTACATACGTCCGAGTCGTCACGGGGACCTATGTACTTATGTCATCAAGTATGTGTTGAAAGCAAAATTGGATCTGCACTAATATCAGAGATTGTATCGGAAATTACTTTAGGTTCTATTTTCAAAATAAATTTTATTAAAAATACAATTTTTTTTTTTAGAAACGTCTGGAATTGCTTCATTCAATAATGAGTCAGTTAATTTTTCTGCGAAGTTCGTCATATGACTTTTAGACCGGTATGCAAGTAGAAAGGTGTTATCTCGCAATGTGTTAGTAAAACTAAAACAAACAGCATTTGAAGTCGCATGCAGTCTTGAAAACTATATGTAATTTCTTTTATCATTGTCTAGCACTGCTGTTACTTGCCTATTCTAATTAGGATATTTTTTCACATCCCAAATTGCCTTAGCGTTACTATGATATTTTTCATGTCTAATTACATTCCACTTGTTTTAAAAGAGCGATTTGAGATTCTGGTGATTGATGAACCTTCTTAATGTTTGTCGTTTACTATACTTTCTTATGAATAATGATCTATCGTTCTGAAAGCAGGCAATGTACCTACTTGCTGTCGGTACAGAACTTATAGATTGTTCTCTTCATTCTTCTTTTAGGGCTTCCTCAATTGCTGATGATTGGGTATCAATTTCTAATATTCTTCCTTTCCCTTAGCGAAGATGGAACATCTCAGCGTCCTTTTCATAATACTACAAAATTATTGCAAAAAATTAATATATGGATTATATATAAATTTTTACGAAAAAACGACTATTGAAAATGTCCTCACAAATGCCTTTGTTATCTTTAGTGCAGGGATTTCCACGAATAATGCTAATGTTTTCACTGCGCGCACGCACACTGCTACATTGCACTTGGTAGATATCATTGTTGACAGAAGGTACACTCTTAATGAACATTCAAGATGTTGAACATTTTACTGGTTTTGTAAGATTAATGAGTCTTCAACTAACTTGAATATTTCTTGATGCTTCAGCCTGGTCATCATCGTCATTCTCCTATCCTTGTCCCTATTTATTTGGGGTCAGTCTAGCATGTCTTCTTTCATATTTCTATATGATGCTTCAGATGCTATCTAAAGGTGTCGCTCTGTCAGTGTTGAACCTTCTTTATTTATATTTATCTTGTGTCTTCAGTTAGCGACGCAATATTAACATTCTTCAAGCACGCTGAGGAAGGCTTCGTCCTTTGATTTGCTCCTACTTTTCCGTGTATTAATAGTATTCCAATGGACTTTCCTCTACTTTGACATTAATATGTGTTTACCGCAGACCTTGAGGCATTTTGTTTAATGAATCTTGATTTTGTTTGTTATCAAAATATGTGGATTTCAAGGTGAAGAAACGACTGGCCTTTATTTGTTTCACACCTTGTATAATATATTTGTTTGGCCCTTACTTGAACGCACGAGGTTCGTAAGGTCTTGTATTTCTAATGTACGATTATAAACTTTAACATTTAGTTCTACTGAAAATAGCATCTAAAATGCCAAGGCTTTTGGATTCCAATAATCAGCTTCGTTTCTTAATCTTTTAGGGCAAGGGATTTGTAGAGTAATAGAGCCCAAAAACCGATATTCAAGGTAATAGGGAAATATGCAAATAATAATGGTGCCATTTTCAAAGACGTCATTAGGTAAATTTTTTCCTTGATGAATAATTTAAGTAAAGGAAACTACGCCAATATTCCTGATTACCTGCTACTCGAATTCAGGTGAGTCCATGAAGAGAGCAAAATTCCGAACAGCTCTTTTGCCAGTTTACCACAAGCAATGTGTAGGTCTTTTCACTATGCTTCTTAACATTGTAAACGTGAATACTTCTAATTCAATAGCATTCCTTTTCACACATTCTTAGATGGTCATTGCCAGTGCTACCACAAAAGCTTGTCCGATTTCCCTTAGACAAAACTGACAGATACAGCCGTATTCCCATACAAGGTTTGTTGGTAAAAACTAAGGTATAAAGTATGAAGAATGTGGTCCTCGCTCCGTCATGCCGGTCACGATCGTGAAACTGCAGGTTGGATGAACTTGGGCATTCCGCACGGCTGTCGACGTTCCACATCTAAGCTATGCCGTCCACTTGCGGTTGCATAATAAGATGCATCGCTCTGCTTCTGATAGAATGCGGAATTTTGTTTTAGATGGGCAACGTAGTGTAGCCATATTTACTTTAAAGTCGGTGTCTGTTTTGTTATTGGAAATAGCTGCGCTCGTTTATCTTCATGGACAAGTGGTACTATGTTGCGTTTAAGCGTTGTTGAAATATCTTTCTTCAATTTACCTACTGCTGCTTTGGCATCTAAAACATCGTCTTGGATCGTTGCACGGTTTTAAAAGACACTTGGGTGTATCCGGCTGTTGTTCTGTTATTTAGGAGATTATGCGTGGTTATGCTACGACGCATAATCTCTAGAACTCCAATGTTACTTGGTATACACCATGGGACGTATCTGTGGGACATAATATTGTAACAAAGTTGTCACTGTATTGAATTTATTTATATAAATTAACCTCATCCAATACAGCACTGCAAATAACTGTAGTAGGTACCTCGTTATTGTAATTGCAAACACTCCAGTGTTACAAAATATTTTGTAAGCTTTGCCTTCAAACAACCGTCAGTGTTATTGTATCGTCAAAGTCTGCCCTCGGGTGTGGCAGAGACAACTGATATACAGCCCACTGCTTAGAAAGTGGCAGCAGTCAGGAAGACTTTCAGTCTGTAATGGATTTATATTGTATCACGCGTTTCGCTTTACTCGAGAACAACGTCATTGGTTTGATCGGTTTCAACGAACTATAGTACTTTGGAGGTATCCAAAGTACTAAAGTCCAATAATTGTGTATTAATTATTATTAATGCACATGACTAAGTAAGTTGAGGTACCAATGCACAATGATCCAAACTATAAATAAATATTATGTGTATTATATTATTATCCATAGCAATTTATATATGCAAAAGTAGCTCTATGTGTCTGTTACCTTTTCACGCAAAAATCACTGAACTGATTGTTATGCAATCCAACAAATAACCTGGGACCAATAATCTTGGATTTGGAGATGGTCCTATATCCATCTACCATCCATCCATTAGTCTATGGTTACTTTACATCTCGTCAGTAAGTTTCAGTGTCATAATTTTCCGACAAGCAAGCGTGCGAAACCGCAGACAGAAGCTGGCATTTAATAAACAAAAAAACAAAGCAGAGTTGACGTAAATTAAAATCTGTGTTTACGTTTTTGGTCTCATTTCACCACATTAGGTAGTTGTGAATAATATATAATTTATAATACAGGCTTATAAACCCCACAATTAGTCAGACCATGTGACGTAAGAAGGCTCTAGGTAACACTTTGCTTAGCATTATTTGCTTGTAACTACACATACATACTGACAGATATCAATCAATAGTTTAATTTTTGCCCGCAACGTAACGTTTTGTAGCAAGAATACATTTGAATATGATTGAAACCACGCCCGGCATTTCTATAATCAGTAATTATAACTTTAGACTGTTATGTCATGAATTCATGATTCAAACTTAAATTAGTTTTCTTTTTAGGCCTAGCTGCCTGGTTACGTAATGGATTTTTTAAGTTATTTTATGCCACTTCTTTCTCTTGCGTGATCTTTCAATAAGTTTCCCGTGTAACATGTCCGGCTTCACTGTTTAGAGCAAGGCTTACTTTTGAGTTGATAATGGGAAATAATTACAATCATAAAACACAGTTTGGAGGCACCACAGCCGGTTTGTTTTTTCTGCAAAGCTGATCAACAATCTGCTGAAATTGATATCATTAATAACTAACAACGAAAAAATAAGTTTAATTATTTGGCAGCCAGGAACTGCTATTTCTTTTTTATGAAATAACCCTACGAAATATCATCATCTGCCTCGCCTCATTCAGGTTTCCAAACCCCACAAGCCATTTTTTGATTTAACCAATAACGTTAATCAGTTAATGAAATTCTTCTATCACACCGCGGCGCGGAAGCCTTTACTTTCGAAGTTTCAACGGCATCAGCAGTATTACGAAATTCACGATGAATGATAAGGTGCGCCCGCGCAGATAACATCGCACACCTACATGATTTATTGTCCGTTCAATTATCGGACATTATTGTATTATTAATTTACTTACCTATACATTTTTGACACTCTTATCTAGATTATGCACATATTTCTTTAGAAAGTAAACAGTTTACTGTGTATAGGTTAGCAATCAATCAACAAGAATGTTGATTGCAACGCATATTTTCGGTAGCTTTCCCTGCAAGAATTATTTATTTGCTTTTAAACATTGAAAATGAAACTTACCAACAAAAGAAATGGATGTGGGCTGCCTATCTGTATTCAAGTCAATTCTGAGGGACTAGACAATTGAATACCAAGTTTATGTCAATGATAAATCAATCCATTACTTCTTCGACTATTCAATCATGGAAGTCGCCGATAGAAATGCTGTACTGTAATATTTTAAATGCTCCTGTACTGAGCCATGCGTTCTAAATCAATTGAAAAAATTTCCCGAAGACTGCGCTGCTTTCTTTACCTAACCAGCCATGCCTGCCAGATGAAAAATATAAAGGAGGAGTAATAACAACGTTGAATGGTATCTACCTACATTGATCTAGTGATTACTAATAAAATAATGAAAGATAAAACTCTTCTCACGCAAGTACAGTTGAGAGAAATGGATTAATTAGTTATAGAGAGCAAGGGGCGGAGCTGTGTATTCAAATTCAATATAATCATGTATGATGGCTGCCATTACCGTCACTAGATCTTCACTGTTGATAAGACAGGGTTATCACAATATAATATACTCTTTCTTATGAACACCGTAAATCATACGAAAGAGTATAAAAGACACTATAAAACATAATTTGCTCGTTAGTAAATTCCTCGTTAGAGACCACGGTTGGACCACAGAACATTATAACAACATACAGACACGTATAACTGTACAGAGGGTTGGACGTGCATTATTTGTGAAAGTCAGTTTATGGTTCTTTGAAAGAAAAATTTTAAGCTGGCAATTCGAAAATGGGTTTTGGCCGGGACAACGTCTGTGCGGTCAGGCCAGATACAGAGACACAGACCAAATGATTGAACAATTTAGCTTCTCTTTACTCCTTTCTTCCGGTCATCTGACCACCCTGCCTAGATAGCCTGACTAGACTATCTTGAATTTCCACCAGTTTTCACGGATTTGTGTTTCCCCCAAAAGAACACGTGACAAGTGTATATTAGACGCATTTATTACATCACCTATCATAAATATCTATAATGTTTTGAAGAAATAAATCCCATCGCTACTGTTTGGCCATCACCTATACAAGGTGTTGTTTTGCATTCTCGTCAAAATTCAGGAGGTTATTAATAACATTTACTACGGGATATTTACCATGTGTATTATTTGTAGTAAATGTTATTAATAGTGTTAGTGACCATGTCAGTTTAAAAACTTATATTCAGGAGGTTGTCACAAAAGACATAAATAATCAATTAAAATTACGGTACCTAGTTAATTATTAATAATCGCTGATTTTTTTGGTTGTTTAAGTTTGTCAGTTTTTCGGAATAACCCTCTTAACGTGGTTTAGGGAATAAGAAATGATCGAATAAACGTTTGAGATTTTTTGTTTGTGTGTAAGCGAGATTATAAGGCGAGGATCAGACGGGCTATGTTTAAAACACGGGTGATTGACAATTTCCGATTTCCACAAAAAAGAAAAATTACGTACTAATTTTATTAGTGATTCGGGACGAGAATCATTAGCATAGTTACCTCCTTGAATTTGACGAGGATGCAAAACAACACCTTGTATATAAAACCCAGGTACTTAGTTAATGATATCGATATTATTAAGATAATAATCAGCCTATTACACTACTGCTTGTACTTAGTTGTAATGAAATTGTGCAGTGTTTTGTGTGTTGTGTGAATTGTGCAGTCGTTCACAACCAAAAACATTAATACAACTTTTAGGAAACTTGCCGACTTGCGCAAAATTGCTGCTAACTTAGTTTGCAGTAAAATGATACGAGAATTTCACAGATATCGTGATGATAAAAGAATTGCTGAATGCATAATTGAAATGGTTCATGTAGAGGATCACTTTAGGTTTAACCACCATGTTTCACAAGTATTAATGTTAACCTGCATCATCCCTACGGGGCGAAAGCCTCCTCTCCCAACTCCCATCGACCTCCAGTTCTTACGAGCCAGAACTAATGTGGTCCATTGGGCGTTGGTTTTGGCCAGCTCGTATGTACATCGACTAGGTGGTAATCGTCGAGGCCGAGGTTTGCCCTGACGCCTTCTAGCTATGTCAGAGCTACATCTCTCTTCATTTGTACATTTGAAATTCTTCTTGGCTGCTGCATCACGTTACATTCTCGACTAAAGCACTGTATTTTCTCACGCTGTTAGATAAAATTTGCACTGATGCACTTTGCAAAATGCATCATTGCTGAAGTTATCAATTGGCATCCGTTTCCTTATCTCTTATCATTTTCGTTGTTATTCATTGCAATCTCGCTGTTATTAGTTATATAATAACATACATTTATATCTACGTCAGCCATGGCGGATCCAATATCAACGTCATAGTTACAATCGACCTAGAAAACTACAAGTTTGGCAATCTCTCTGTGATTCATATTTTTTGAGCGCAAGTCGGCAGAAAGTTCACTTACGTCTTCACTGATAATCGAACCGTCTTGTGAATGCTTTAGAGTCTCTTTTTCAGTGTAACTGGATGTCCATTCACGCGTAACAGAGAAATGAATGAATCATTTGTTAGTAGTCAATATTTTGCAAACTCAGCAACTTCATCTTTGTTTCGGTGGCAAGGTCGTCTCTTTGAACAGTAGTTATTTCGTACTCCAATTACGCTTCTTATGATTGTTTGTCATTATCATCACAATATAGTGTCAATAGTAATATTGTAATGTTAGCTAAGGCCTTCTCAGGTTCAATGACCTTCATATCATTCCTATCTTCTTTTTTCCTTGTATTAGCTTGAGGATCTTTTTGTGCATATATTGGCAAGTTGGTTTTTTAGCTTTGGCTTGTCCTTGCAATATCTAAAAGTTTCGTAATTATTACCTATGCTCATTCATCTTCTATCTGGAAATTTCCAACTAATTTCAAATATCCAATAACGGAATAGTTTTGGCACTCTTAGAATTTTGCATTTGTGAGTATTATGACTGAAATTTAATTACTCATCGTACAAGCTTATAACCGGCTTGGCCCACGTGGATGTCGAGATTGTCCCATGTGAACTTACAACCGGTATAAAAAATATTTCGTACCTTAAACTAGATCTTGATATACTTATGCGCTAATGATTGTTATCCGTTAACGCCTGATACAGACAGAGCAACTTTGGCATTTATTATATTAGTATGGATTTCTTGGCAGGCTATTTTTAAACCCCTTAATGGTACTTAAAAATAAAAGCTAAGTTTATATTTTCCACCAATCGAAGTTGAAGAGCAATTGACGTCATTCGTGAATAAGTTATGTGTAAGCACAGTAAGCTGGCACACACACTAGTGTGAGGTATCGACGGATACTAACCGCGACCGCTGAACTGTGGACCATATGCGGCGCTGGAAATACAACTGCGTATTATTGTTGTTATTAATTAAGTGTGGTGGTGGTCGATGCGCTGCAAGAATTGCAAGGGAATTCCATGTTTGCCTAATGTAAAGCTTGTCTTAGCCCAAAACGTTTAAGTAATTACCACATTCGGCATACAAGGGTCTGCTTTTGAATTGGTTTGCTTACATTCTTTGGTTCGGTTTGATGAGACACTACCTAGTTTTTTTTATTTTTTATTATTAGATTTTTTACCTACATCTTCATGCTGTTTCCCAATTTATTTGGGTCGGTGCTGTCGTTCTTTTCCAAACAACTGTTCACTTATCATCTTTCCTGTCTTTCTTGGTTGGCCATCCTTGGCTGTCTTCTTTGGTCTGTATAATTATTAAATATATACTTGTATGTATTTCATATTTCTTTGAGTCTGTTGTTTCTTTGTATCGAAGACAATAGGCTTGTAATGATATAATGATAAATTAATAAGGTCAATCATGCTGTACAATTACAATGTGGTCCATATCAGAAGGGAGTACCCTTCAATATAAAGAGCAATAACTACGGAGTTACCACACAATCCTTCACATGCGATAGTTTGTGTAAATAAATAGTATAATTGCAGTAATTTGCAAATGGCCGCGGTTTACGCAAGCCGTAACGAACGGTTTACATGGTAATGGTAACTTCACACCAAAATCGGTCAAGTACATAAACTTACACATCGTCTATGTTATGAGTTGCGTAGACGTTACTGCCTTTTAGTTCATCACTGTCAATTTTATAAGTTTTAGCTAGCACAATAAAGCGGATCTACAGATACCACAATAAGATTTTTCAAAATCGAGTAACATGTATCATGCCACCAAGCCTATTGCTAGTAGTTTATTCTGTCCCACTGCAGGGCAAAGGCTTGCCCCATTCCTTTCCAACTCTCTCGGTGTTTTCACTTCTCTAGCCAATCAGTCAGGAACGAGTCCAAATCGTCACGCCAGCGTTTCTTGTGCCTGCCTCGGTGACGACGACCGTCTTCAGGCCCACTGTGTGACGATTTTGGCCCATCTGTCCTGAACCATCCAGGAAAAGTGACTCGCCCATTGTTATTTAATTAAGAAATGTTTTATTCCAGTCACCTCATTGGGTAAAGTCCGACCTCAACCTCAATGAAAACTTAAACGTCACTTTATGTTAAATGACACCATGATCGTCGTAGGTAAATCATTGATGTTAGAAATATCAAAATTTTAGCCACAATCATCTTGTCTGCATCAGAACCATAATTCGACGCATTTTCACATCATATTACAAATGCAGGTTCTATACAAAAAAAATCAACGTTCTCTTCAATATTATGACAGTAGTAAAGCAAGTAGTAATCAGAATAGGTGCGTTAATTACTTGTCATTTCACGCAAGTCGTAACGCTCAATTAGGGGTAACGAGCGATTGTTGGCAAACTGTCACTTGTTATATACTAGCTATACACTAGTGCGATATAACACCAGGTGATAATACTGACGAAGTAACTAGGGATTAGGTAAGAAACGATAATGCAATAGACGAAAAAGGCAGAAGCCGATTAAAAATAACATGACGGTGCTATGGGGACTGGAGACGTAATTGAATCTAGTAATATATTTTAGACTATCAATAACAGTTGAAACGGGCTATTTACTATTTGTTTTGTGTTCCCGATAAGCGCCATGATCACGGATAAACTAGATCAGAGAGAGAGGCTAGTCTTGATAGTGTTAGTAACCATGTCAGCTGGTTAATAGTGCATTTTTTCATGAAACTAAACCAAAATATGTGCAAATGATTTGCTTAACTTCTTGCCCATCTCGTCTTCAATATAAATTTCCCTTTTCTTCCATTTTCCCCCGTCAACCTATCCATTTTCCATTTTATTTTATATTTCCACACTCCTAATAAATCATTTTTCTTTGGTATCTACCTCTACTGAAGAGCGATTAGGCTAATTACTAATGTCTATAAAATTACCTTTAAAAGCTCATGTAAACAATATTTTTTTTTACATGAATATTTATGGCTTGTTGAAACCAACGCTGCTTACTTTCCATGATCTTCAATACCTATTCATTTATTGGTATCTGAACGGTTGCGGAATCCTAGTAATTTAATTACTTTCTTCAATACACGTTTCAAAAGGGTCAATAATTTCATTATTCTCTTTGTTATTACACCTCTTACTTATTTTTGTTCCTTTACGGTCTCCCGTCTCCCACACTTTACTGTGTTTTGCCTTTAGTCATCCTCTCTTCCTTCTTAGAAAAGTGATTATTTATGAAGTCTTATGTTTGTCTTATTCGACGTGAATTTTATGGGTCCTATAATAAAAACGCTTTTAGTTTTAACCGTCTTTAATTCCTTTGACAGTATCTTCACTTAGGTACGCTTACTTACTACTTTCTTCTATACACGTTTCAACAGTGTCAATTATTTTAATAATCTCTTCAAAATCAAAATCAAAATCAATCAAAATCAAAATCAAAATCAAAATCAAAATCAAAATCAAAATCAAAATCAAAATCAAAATCAAAATCAAAATCAAAATCAAAATCAAAATCAAAATCAAAATCAAAATCAAAATCAAAATCAAAATCAAAATCAAAATCAAAATCAAAATCAAAATCAAAATCAAAATCAAAATCAAAATCAAAATCAAAATCAAAATCAAAATCAAAATCAAAATCAAAATCAAAATCAAAATCAAAATCAAAATCAAAATCAAAATCAAAATCAAAATCAAAATCAAAATCAAAATCAAAATCAAAATCAAAAATCAAAATCAAAATCAATCAAAATCAATCAAAATCAAAATCAAAATATTTTTATTTCACATAGGCCTACATGGGCACTTGTAAAACGTCGACAAAAAGGTGCTCGGTTCGGGTTGGTCGTTTCCTATGGAGAAGAACCGGCAAGAAACTCCATGGTTACTCTTTTAAAATAATTTGGCTTTACAATTTTTCTATGTTACAGCAGTGGCACTTAAGTATGAGTGGATATCGTAGGCCCGACAATAAGTCGTTGCTTACTACAAAACGTAGAACAAGATAAAAAGTTACCAAGGATCTAGGAATCTATAAGGCCTACAATGTCCATACATTTACAAACAATCGGTAAATAAGAAAAAGAGTCTATACAAAAAAAAAAAAAAAAGATATTGCAAAAAGACTAGATTAAACAAGTGACACAAATGTTGTCATCCGTGCTGTAACTATTCTAAACAAAATGGTGTAATGATTAAGAAACTATTGTAAAACATCTGATTAAAAATAATGGAAAAAAGTAAATAAAAAAGTAAATAAAAAAAAAAAAAAAACAAAATAAAAATAAGATTGAGAATAGTTAGAGACATCCACACATTTGTGCCGTTTTATGAGCTACCAGGGAAGCCGCATGTGCGTAGGGGCTCAGGCCAAACTTCTCTATCTTCAACGTAGTCCTTAATTTTGTAATATGCTTTTTTAATTAGGACACGTTTGATATAATCTTTAAACTTTCCATCGGGGTAGGTACTTAACTTTTTTTTATTATATAGTCTTGTGTACATATGGGAAACCGCTGCCTCCCACACTTTACTATTGTTGCGTTATCTAAGTACCTTATGTAATGCCACAATGAGCATTCTCGCTTTTGTGACATATTATGTCTTTGTTATGCTGATGGGCTTATTGATATTAATTTGGTAATAGACGGTTATTGTGGAGGTTAGATCATTGTTGGTTAGTAGTACAAATCTGAGAGAGGTCGTTTTCAAAGTTGTTAGGTACGATCCTTAAATCGGAATTTCCATTACCTAGATGATGAATCAAAGAATGAAATGAAAAACAATAATACTTGAATAATTTAATTACACACTATATTCTTTAATTCAAATAATAAACTAATGAGTTTTGTGGCCATTTGAAAGGGAAATCCCCAAACTTTGAAAAATTCAAGTTTGCATAGTGTTTTCCTCAAGTTTAACGTGAATCATATTGAAATTAAATCTAGGTTATTTAGAACTACGCAAAAACATTGAACTTTAACATCGTGTTACACATACTCCTATTTTCTAAACCTAAACAATCAAAGATCAACCAGCATAAAGACTTGACAGTCCTAACGGAAACGTCAACAGCTAATAAAACAAATACTCCTAGTTGTTATGAGTTGGAGTAACAATACAGTGTTCTGGTGACAATGGAAAAGCTTCATTCACTTCCTCAGAGGGTAAAACATCATGGATTCCACGTAAATTACGCTTGCCGTTCGCTAAAACGAGTACATCAGTTTTTATTTTGGATTAGACAAGTCTTGGGATGTTTTTTTTTCCGTAGATGTGTTGACTTCCTTTATCTCTTGTCTTTCATTGATGTGTCTATGTTTATTTGCCGTTTGACGTTTGTAGATATCTGATAATAAAACTTCGGTTGTCGTGGTATGGGCATGTGATGCGGAGGATGAGGAAAATGTCGTGAGGAAAGTTTTGAGTATGTATGTGGATGTCTTTAAGAGTTGAAATAGACCAAAGAAACGATGGATGGACTGTGTTATTATATGGCTAGAATTGCTAGAAAGGTGGTGACTGCTAAGATAACGAAAAAGTAAGAAAAGTAATAGAGAAGTGTGATGATGTTATTAACATGTAATCCTCTTCTTTGGAATCTGCTGTACCTATTGTGCCTATACTATTGATTATCAGTAGCTTGACTTCAACCTATATCAATTTTCATTTGGTTGTTTCAGAATCTGGAGTCGGTGCCCTAAAAATCTGATCAGGTAAGCTGCTAAAAACACAAAATACTAATATTACTTATTCCTATTTGTCATTTCAGTCATTTTCACTTATATTTTACTCATAAAACTTTCATTTATCTCAGAATTAGCTGTAATGATCCAAGTTCAATAATTATTATTGCACCTTTTGATTCATTATAAGATAATTCTAGTTGTAAAATTATGAGTTTTTACATATTTAACTCGGTAGAGGTTACAACTTACCTGGGAAAGCCAAGCTTACGACGATGACATTGTTTTCTCTTATCCCAGATTATCATGTAAATAATATACGCGACGTTTCTGTTTAACTTGACACATAATGAATATTTACTATATTTACTTAGCCGCATGCTATGGCCTAACACTTATGAGTGGACTTCTTACATAATAATCAGCCTGTAACGTTCCCACTGCTGAGATACAGGCCTCGTCTCTATGAGAAAGACTGGGTCACAATTCACAACGCGGGTCCAGTGCGGGTTGGTATATGTTAAGTCATTAGAATTTTTCGTTTTAAAATTCGGCTTCCTTCCTCATGATGTTTTCCTTCGCCGTTTTGAGAAGAGTACGTAGGTAATGAAATAAGTTACGTGTGTCATTTTAATAGATGTTTTCACATCTTTTCCTGTCGTTTGATGATCTTTTACGAAAATCATTAAAATCACAAAGGTAATTTAAAAATTAACACTTCTAGGAGCGTTGTAGCAATTTTCTCAGATATCAATATTCAAGGATGGCTCTAAACCATGCTTGCAGACATAAAAGCATTGTTGAAGATACCAAAAAAACACCTCAATCGCTCCTTCAACTTATTATCAAATCAATTACGTATTTATCATTACAATTTCGGTCATCAGTTTCATCCTAAGCCAGATTAAATGACCAAACACAGACAGACAACTGGTTAGACCGGTTCTGTTTGGGTGGCGATAAATTCACCGCTAAATGCGGCAGGTGACCATTTAGAGGAAAAGAGGACTGGTAATCAAATACGATCATTCATTGGTCCTCCGACATATAAACATAACAAAACGCCTGTAATCCAAAGGGTTAAGCAGAGATGTCCTCAATAGTACACCTGCATTTCGCCAGTTTTGTTTAAATCTTATGTAATTAGGTACTAAAAATACACGTGATTTTGGGTGGGGGCGGGGGGTTAGTCTTAAACCTCACCACGTGTCACCTAGGGGGATGGGGAGTTAAAAATGCTAAAAAAAACATCACGTGATTAATGGACGGTCCCTTGCCGGTTCTGCTCCATAGGAAACGACCAACCCAAACCGTGAACCGTTTTTCGGGGTATTATAAGTGCCCATGTAGGCCTATGTGAAATAAATATTTCTATTTAAACTCACATACACAAACAGCCAGACCCGTAACAACTATCTGTAATCCTTACAAATATTTGTTCCGTGCGGGGATCGAACCCGCGACACGCAGGACAGCAATCAACCGCTTCCGCTAGCCACTGCGCCAACCGTGCCGTCAAATGCACATGATTCAAGTCTAGACCAATGAGCGTGAAACACATCGATCATTAAAAAAAATCTGCTGTTCCACATATTTTGCTAGTACAGGTATTACACATGGGTATAAAACAGGTGATGTTTTATTTTATAATCGACGAACAATTTCAGCGCTCTTGGGTCCACGATACACTCATTCATGATAACCGTTTGTGCTCTCACCTTCACAACCTGTATGCTATTTGAACTTTAAAACGAAAAAAGTGTTAGTAAATAGTTTTTTACACCGAAACACTCCGATTGCTTGCGTCTATTAATAATGATGATCCTATTGGTGGTGATTCAAATTCATTAAAAACGTTTGCGACACGAGAAAGCTTCGTCACATCAGTTTTTGTCTTACGGCTTCCCTTTCGAATCATGATTACATAAACTTGTCACCACTATTATTTCTTTGCGCAAAGTTGAATAAATGTCAAAAATAATTTGACGATAAACAAAAAACTCGTATGCAATTGATGGGGTCATTCTTGCTTGAATAGCCCAACTCGGGGCATGTCAAACCTGCTTTACAAGCGATAATAAAAAATTTGGGCGAAAAAATAATTTTCTCATTTTAATGATCCGTCGAACAGCGTCATTAAACACCAATAATATTTATTATTGATTGATTAAGGGTCCACCCAGCTTATAAAATCATCATTCATTGATGCATTAATGTTTTTCGTTGATTTTCTCGCGTAGTGAAAGTTTAGCTCATAAAACATTAAGATTAGCTTTCTGTTCTGTAATTATCTAACTACGTAATGAACAGACGACAAAGGCTTTATTAATTATTAGCAATTAAACACTTAATTTTAATTATATTCGACTAAAGAAGCACATCTAATGTCTTTAAATAGAGATTTATTATGCTTTTCACTTTGTCTTGCACTACCTTATAATCGATTGCTTCTTTTGCATGTCCTTGCCTCATGATACTTGGCGGTCCAGCTGCCATTTTATTACTCACTCTCTTTTCATTCATATTATCCCTGACGCAACCCATTCAACTTTTCTTTGGTAATCTTTCTTCGTTTTAGGACGAGTTCCACCAAAAAAACTGATCGCAATCAGGACATTCAGACCGCTACTGCTGGTAGCTTTTAAAGAGTAACCATGGACTTTCAGGCCGGTTCTTATCCGTAAGAAACGACTAACCCGAACCGTGGACCTATCTTTGGTCATTCCATGAGTGGTGTTGTTTGATTTTGAACGCCGTTTAGATGTGCTTTTATCGATCAGTTTCATTGGTAAGACCTGCTCGCAGTGACTGCTTAATTATTTGAAACTTAGTCACTTAGTTCTAGCATCGACTACTATCAATGTCTCTTTTGTTTCTGAGAAAATAGTACTTTCTCTTCCGACGTTACACACTATTTCATCAGCACTGTTAATTGCCGCTAATGTTTGAGTACTTACGGCCAAAGGTACTCCTATCGCAATTCCAGTCTCTTTTATTTTACTGTTAAAATAACTGCCTATTAACTTTCTCCGGAATATTGCACATGCGAATAACGATTCTACCACGTATGATTCGATATCACCATTCGATTAATGGTTATGATTTGAATCGATATTGCTTTCGTTGGCTGAATTTCACACACACGTTCTCCGTGTTTGTGGTGAAATGGTCTTCTTTCTTTTATTGGCGATATTTCGGTTTCTAGCTTCATAATCATTATCATCATCAATTGAAAGACTTCCATTGCTGTGCATAGGTCTGTCGATCGGTACTATGGTTCTCATATCTAATAGATTTCTGCGATCATCAATAATAATATAGAAATAATCAACTGTCTCAGATGATGCTACTACTCCTGCTGCTGAGCTATCGTTATTAAATATGGCAAATCTACTCACTTCCAGTATGCCATTCCTTTAGCATCATTATGCTCTTGCATCGCTTTGATCTAAAGGGTTTCAATTTTCTAATCTTGTACACAGCATTCCACATAACGCCATCATCATCATCATGAGCCTATAATGTTCCCCCTGCTGGGACACAGGCCTCCTCTCTATAAGAGGGAGTGGGCTGTAATCCACCACGCGGGCCCAGTGCGTGTTGGTAGATGTCACATGTCTTCGAAGTTTTATTTCTAGAACATGCCGATTTTCTCACGATATTTTCCTGCTACTGAAATAAATTACTCAAAGTAATGCGACTGCCTGGGTTCGAACCCACGGCTTACTGCTCGTAAGTCGGGGCTGCCACCGCTGCTCTCACATAACGTAATACATACCAATATGTGCCTGCAAAAGTTTAAAGTAAGTATAATGTAGTATTACAAAAAGTTCTATCAAATACTTCTGAATGATGATCTAACATATCTTCAATGTCGAGGTCATGACCGACAAAGTCAATCAATACCAAATTATTGACTGATTGGAAAATAATAAGCTTTATATCAGACAATGTCATAGAACTTGGAAAGTACCAACTGAATATAAGTTAACAATATTATTGCAATAAAATTAATTTTATACCTATTTATCAGAAGCATTTACAAATTATGATGCAACCACAAATCCTATCTAAATATATCGATTATTTCTATTTATGTCTTCGATAGGGAATAATAGTGTGTGTTACCTATGTTCAAATGATCATAAACAGGCATTTAAAATTCGCTAATTTTCCTTTAACTAGTAATAAGTACCTATATTTTGTTGCCGCTAGTGATGATTTACCTTTTCAGTAGTTTTCAGCATGCACCTCTTTGAAACTTGACGACTGACGACACAAAGAAAATTTAATTCACGAGGTAGTTGCCATAAAAATGGTGGAACGGCCTCATTCATCATACATAATCGACTTATACTACGTCCAGAGATACAGCTTTTACACACTTTCATTTACTGCGTCATTCATAATCATATTCACGTAATAATCATTTGTCACTTTTCTTACTCATATGTATTTCTACTTTTCTTTCGGCCCAACGTTTTCTGTTGCCTCAAATATCCAAGTTGCTTTCAATTATTGCGGTAATTCTGTAACGGCTGCTATTTAAGCAATATTGCGTTTAAGATGGAACATTAAGATTAATCGCACCATTCAAAACAACATCTTTACCAAATGGATCCTTATGGATTTTGGCTTCAAAATAACTTTACTCACCACTGTCATATTTGTGACTTCATTTTTGGTTATTTTTTAAAAGCTGATATTAAATAAATCACAAAAATCTGTCCACTGATTGAGAGATCACTTCACCAAAAGTTGAATGAAATCAATCTTTATTATCAAGTGTAAGGAATGGAACCGGTATTGCATTTGGGAGCGTACCATTTGAGTTGTGAAATCGCGGGCCCATTTGTTAAAATGTCAGCTATAACAGGTGCAGGTCCATTGACCCTTCGAGTTACTTTCCCTTGTTCCTGGGTGCAACCTGAACGGCAGACGACATAATACAACCTTTTAAAGTTAATTGGCGGCCAGGCCGGACCGCGACCGGTATGGGCAAGCTCGCTTACATTAGCCGTACCTACGGCCGTACCCATTCCCTCTAGTTTATTGACTTTTCAGCAACGATGGCACGTCCTGGACTGGTTGTTTTCACTTTTCTTGGTGCATTAATTTCTATTTAAATAGAAATAGTTGGTAGTTAAAGTGCATCCGGGAAATTGCGTGTATGGAATATTGAGAAAATCTCTTGTTTATGCAAATTGGAAATTAGTCATCATTTCTCTACTATACTTGGGATAAGCTTTGTTTTTAAGTCATATTGAGTATGGTTAAAATTGTCACGCAAATTGTTAAGCTACAGCTACTATGTATATAGCTTATAGTTCATCAATACATCTTCATTCAACTTCCCAGTTACTCTCCATAACCAGTCTCAAGGAATTCGTTCCACAGTTGTAGCGTCAAAGACTCTGATTTATGCAGTTTTTACGTGTTCTTACTACAGTTTCACAATTCGCGGGATTGCGTGCACGCTGCAAAGTATCGACGTCCCATTGTGCGCCCGCGCCAGTAAATGTATCATATTTAATAGTGTGTGTGTTTCGTTTTGTAATGTTACGAGTATATTTCTTAAGTAAATCATGTTGCCTAACAAACGCAAGCAAGGTTTGTTGCTCAACTGACAGTTTAATTCTCATCGGTCTCTGCTTTACATTTTTTGCTTCCTATTAATTTGTTTGGTTTACTGCAATTCCTAATTATCTTGTCTACCTCATAGTTAATGATTCTACTTTGCCTTCTGTATTCGCTGACGATAAAGTAAGTTTAAACATTTTGATTCGAATAATCTTTAATGGTATATTATTAAAAGCTACATGGACCACATTATCTACAGCTGTTGACTAGCCCTCAATTTTCAACACATGTGCAATATGCACGCCCGTATGCATCTTACTCAGATGTATTACATATCTAAAACATGGTTATAAATAATCCTTCCGAGACTTAATTGGTATCTTTAGCTTGCTCTACAACTTGTAGTCTACATCCGATATCAAAGTGGGTCATCTATGATTTACACTAATATAACAATGGACTGAGAAACATGCAATTGAATATGATTTAATTGGAATATTTTTCCGTTCTCAACATATTATTTTCAAAGGTTTTAGTTAGAGGATTCAGAATGCCGACAGGTGTTAAATCTCTACAGCTGCTTTCGACCTAGGATTTTTCCCAATTAAAGTCTGCACACACTATTCACACACACACATGGTTCATTTCACATTCATCATTAAATGGTTATAAATAAAAGAATTAACCTATTACAAACTCACAAGTGCACATGATTGTATTTGTAAAGTAACGATCAATGACTTTTAATGAAATCATAGACAGTTGTAATATTATCTGATACAATATCTCTACTTTACATCTCCTGTCGAAAATGAAACTGAAGACACTTGTAATTTCCGGTTAAGCAACTCCTCTTGCATCACCAGCAGAAATAAGAAACCTGCCTCAACATCGAACGTATCGATTTAAATAAACGTAAATCGAGATTCGGAAACCGTACTTGTTGTGCAAGAATCGATTCCTAGTCACAAGGAAGGAAACCCTATAGCGCTAGCTTCCGTACCTCCCTCACTATTTAGGATTCTCCTCCGTAATGTTACACCGTTCGATAACACGGCTTTATGTAGGTATTACATGACCGTCTGGACTCCAAAGATATCGTCGTGACTCAGGTTTCAAGCTAAGTCTGAACTCTGAACAAACTCTGTCAACCATATGTTGCCAATTCTGAATTAATTTTGGTGTTAATGTAGCTTGAGAACACGATTTTTGCAAATAATCGTTTGGATAATTCTTGAATTTCTGTTCTTATGCTCGTTTCTATGCATTTCGTTCTATATGCAACGGGTGAATTCTTAAATTATGCTAAGTGTTACATATTTCACGAGCTGTTAGGTAAGTCTTAGGATTATCTTTGCTTATTACTATGTTTGTGTCGTTGAATGCAGTCTTTTAAAAGTAGGTTTATATATTTAAGCACAAGGCTATATGCGTTCCACACCTGTTTAAGTGTTGAAGACTTTCTGTTATCATTAAATTGAAAGATTGCACCTACATGCTTACATGTGTTATTAAATTCATTTGTACGAGCTGCAGGCAAACGAGTACAATTTGTACCGTCTTAAAGGTCAATTGTTTTAATCCACGTGCAATATGCGCTGACCATCGAAACTCAATTTAGTTTCGACTTTTATAGGTTTGTCCAGCGAACATCCACTTATCTTTGACATTGAAGTTACAATTACACTGTACAGGTCATCATCACTCATTCTGCCTCTACTCTATGGAATCACAAAAAGTTGTCAGTCTCCCATAGATACCGGTTGTCTTTGGTCAGGAATGTTGTTGTGTGTGTGAGCATGTAATTATTGTGTATGTTACTGATAGCCCTGTTGGTGATTGATTTTAAATACGCCGTAATAATGTTTTGCCCTATGGATTGATGCATCATAGGTACTACTGGTCCATTTGTTGGCTAAAAATAATGACAATAGTGCTGATATGCTGCACTTTTATATTAATTTTCCTGTTTACGACATAGCGAATTTATTATTCAGTGTTTAAACATTGCGTTGATACACTGAGGATCTATCTCCGTTTATCTGAATAAAATATTATACCTTGTGTTGTCTTCTTTAACGTCTTAATTGACTTAACTGACACTGATTAAAAGATAACGTCATTTTAAACGAATTCCGAGTCTTCAAAAAACTCACATGCGATTTCTAAAAAATCCTATTGATTGACGTTCACGTTATCCAATAGCTATTTGTCAAAGAAAGAATGAAGTCGTCGAAATACCGCAGTTTTTAACGTATGAGGCAAAGGCAAGTGACCCAAATTCCTTCGTAATTGGATGTATAGGAGCGTGCGCGGGCAGGCACGAACCGATAGCATTATTATTGTCATTATTTCTGCATACAATAATTATTTCTTTATCTATGCTGCCAGTTACACGAGTGACGTGACCAAGGTCGCGGCTAAAAGGTTTTCTGGTTATCCTTTTTAGATTGAGCCCGTTATGGCAACGGGAATTAGCTATTGTTTGGTGACCTGTCGATGTCCTTTCATTTACAGTGCGATTTATCATTCAAGAAGGGTCTCTTGTTACATATAATAAATTCGACTTGTGAACCTGCTGACAGAAACCAACAATATTTTATGTTTTAATTTTTATTGGCAGTAAATACTTTATTATTTGATTTGCTGCACATACAGGTGTTTTAAAACAATACAAAAAACATTGATTGATATTAATTGTTCAATAATATTCTGACAGACGTATAAGTGGTGAAATATAGGAGTTTGGAACTGAACATTTTTGAATGGAGTAGTTTAATAAACACTGCGCAGCTGCTCCACATAATAAATATTGTGAACCTTGTGATTATACACAACTGAAAGAGTTATGGGCCCGTCCCACACGCAGTGTCGTACCCTAGAAGTCAACTTTACTAACGTACTGAACTCTGCAAAGACAAAATATACAGCCTCAAAAGTAAGGTACGCCCAGGTAAGCCCACGTCCGTCCGTTTCACCCAATTCCACCAGGTCATGTCGTCAAACACCATCATACGTATATGTCAGTCAGCGCTGGTGCGCCCGCAGCTGCAGACGTATAGCGTGCGCTCCGACGCCATTTTGAATCGCGCCGATACCACCCGCAGAGAAAACGTTTTTAAAGAGCTAATAATAACGTCATTCATCATGGAATTACTTGATGACTCGCGTGTTGTGACGTAAATTGATACTATAATAGTGCTTAGTGGAGTTCTGTGTTAGTGCTATGCCCGTTCGGATTTGCCAAACATTGGATGACGGTAATAAAAACAAATATAATAATTATTAATTTAAATATCTAGAGAAAGTAGTATTAAGTTGTGCGAATAACAGTCTGCTATCGATATCCGGCTCTCGACTATTATTAAAAACAATAATCGCTTTTTAATTATCGATTCTGCACATAATAGTTTTGTGTACGGCTTCGATTGATAGGTTTCTAATAATGGGCAGTGTTATGTCATAAATGTAACTTGCGAACACAGTAAATAGAGCTAGTTTCTAACTTGTATCGAACCGTTACAACAATTACATAAAATAAATTCCATTCAGCATATTAAATAAAATTGTGTTATGATATTATATGGTAGACTCAATTTTCCACATCATTGTTCTGTATGATTAAATTTAATGCAATAAATTCAGTTAAAAGTAAATTTACAACGAGTTGGAATAGCAGTTACTCGTGCGTAGAGATAGTTATGGCAATTGAGAATATTGAACTTGCAGGCAATCGTTTCAATCATGATGCTAAACCGAGAGATATTGTTAATGTTAACATTGTTGTAAATGAAAATGTTTATAATGCTGCTGTTCTCGAAGACATCCCCCACGCAGCGTAGAATAGACAACAGAATTCTAAACCATCTACAACTTGTAAAGAACTAACAAAGGCCAGGGATCAGTCTTTCTGGAACCGCGTAGTTTACTCATATTTAAACAAACACACTGTCAAACTTCATGTTAACTACTGTCAGTTGTTGACGGAAATGACAAAACAATCAAATCTTTGGGCATTCGATTTGACAACAGAGTCAATAGACGGACATTTAGAAACTGGGAGTTTGGGTCATTGAGTAGCTTGAAGGAGTTTAATCTGTATGTCTGCCTCGTTGGTCTAGAGATCGGAAGCGGGACTGCTGAGCATGAGGTTCTACGTTCGATTCTGGATTAGTGCCCGGTTGATGGCAATCGGCTCGCCCCCTATTATATGGGACTTAAAACATAACTAGCGAGGTGAACCCAAAACATTTCAGTCAAAACATTTTCCCGAAGGCTAGATAGGCTTTAAGAAATTTGACTCATGTTTTTGACTCATGATATTAAGTGGTATAAGTCCCATGTAAAGGGGGGAGACAAAGAACAAACTAATAGCAACGTAACATACATTGCAGCTGAATAATTGCCAATTGCGGACACAATAAACGTAATAACCACAGATCAAAGCAATCACAGTACCAACCAGTTTACCAACACATCGACTGCAGCCGTAGACAATTCATACCGGGACACTTCAAATCGAGTCGACGACGTGACTTGATTTAAAGCCAAACCATCGAGTAGGGACACGATTACAAGCTATAACAAATCAGTTACCTAACCATGGAAAGCGATCAAATTCTCTTGTAATGTATTATTCGTTTGCCTCAACTCCAGTGAAAGTAATACTATCATGGCAGCTAAGTCGGTCGAGTTCAGCTAAATTGCCACTTAACGTTCATGTAATTTGGACGTTTAAGTTTTATGTGTAACGGAACGTGAGATAACTATCGTAACGAGAAGATTATTATGTAGTTGCTGGTCTTTTTCCACTACTTAGTTAGGTTTTTATTTGTTTACGAGTTTTTTTTTTTTTTACGATACTTGGTTGATGCAGCAATTTGCCAACCCATTTGGAAATGCTTCTAGTTAATACAATCAGAATTGATTACCAAGGAAGTTCAAAAGTCGAATCTTCTATAGACACAATGGTATTTAGAAAATATTCTGAAACCGTTTCATTAGTAGAAAGAAGGCAATCGACAAAAACATTGTACATCATATCAATCAATTTTAATTTTGCAATTTTAGGATTTTATTTCAAAACTACGAGTATATTGTCCCCGATTCAATTGAAATGTTAAATAGAATCGATTGTGATTATGATAACGTTATTGGAATAGGTTGCAATCGTTGCATGGATAATTTATTTAATTGCCTCTAGTACACTTTCAACCAGGTGAAACCCATATGACCAGTCTGAGCACACTCTTGTTTTGGCGGAATTCTGTTCAAAGCTTATTATTTTTTTTGGAATTATCTTACCGATGAAATAAAAGTTCTATTAAAATTTTTGGTCATTCTTCTGGCCCGTTCCAATTTAGACCAATAAAGTTGGTGGTGAAGCACATTCCAGGACTAACAAACCTAACTTGGGTGTGAGATCATTAATCTTTCCGCAACACTGCACAATGTTCGCGTGACGTGTTTTTGCATATGCTTTTACATTCCGCTGATCGTAATCGCCTTGTTCTTCTTATATTGGCAGTTCGTTTTCCTCTTACGCTTGTTCAGTACTTATTAATCAATTATATTTATTAGCATTTGTGGAGAGAAATGGTAACGGAAAATCATAAACATAGTTAAGACTTTTCTTCATTATTAGATAGCTTAACCGTTTTAGGTTTGTTGAAATTCTATTTTCTACATTGGAAGATTTCAGGTGATTGAAATTAAATAATAATAGGGGTGAAGACTGGGTAAAGAAAACGACATTCTATTTTGTCCATCAGACAGGTAATACAAAAATATTAGACACGTATTTTTTGTTTTATCAAAATATCAAAAAATTACTTAGTTAAAATTCATTAAAGTTTAGACGTAATTAAAGACGTCACAAGTAGGTATAAAAATTACCTACATGTGACGTCATGCACCATTTCAACTCAATATATCTCCGTAATTTTATGACCACGTGAAAAAAGAAAAAATACGTGTCCAATACTTTTCAATAAACTACCCGACGAACAAAGAAAAAAAATGTGATCTTCCCCTATTGCAATCACCTGATATCTTCCAACGTAGAAAATAATAAATTCAAAGTTGAGTCGGGTTTCCTTTATTAAAAATGCATATTGTAGATTCCCGTTTACTTGATGATACTACCGAAAGTTAAAGAGCCAACGCTCAACAAGAATTAAAAAAGTGTGAATAAATAAATGTAATATAAGGGAGTATAAATATTTTATTTCACTTGTTGTAAACATAGATGAACTTAAACAGCGAGCTCAAGAAAACCAATATTCTATTTCAGATTTTATGCCTATCTTATGCATCTTAAATTACCATACAGACGCGTGTATGAATATTAAGTTAACGATTGATGAAGGCGAAGAAGAATATGCACCGGCCATCGACCATATAAAAACACCTTGAAATAAAAGAAACAGAAAGCGCTTTTGCATACAGTATAGCGTTGTAGATAAACATGATTGAAACGATACTCATGAAGATTTTCAAACTGTGGAACTTTTTGTCAGAATCTGTGTTCCCTTCCACATATAAACCGTCAGTAATCAGAGCAAGAGTGAACAGGCATCTTCTGGGTATGCTCTTTACGTTGTGTCTATATCTATCTCATCTATCGCTTTCCATCAGGCAAAATCCATGTCAAACACTATTCATCAAGAAAGAAAATACCTATTCGTTTTCGATCAATAGTAGAGGACGCAAAATCCGAACAAAACTCATAAATAAATGTTTAGTTAAGAATAATAACAGTAATTTCCAGTTTGTAAATAATAGAATTAAAGTTGGCCACACATGTGTATGAGTGTATGCTACGTCAAATATTAAGGTCGGTCGGTCATGCGCGAGCGGGCGACTGCAATTATTACTAACTTCATATGATGCCGGTGAAGTAATATGCTTTGTAACAATCGCAACGATGATTGCTAGCTTAAGTAGCTTCTATTTTCATCCTAAATAGTTATAGTTTTCTTAAATGATGTAGAAGTAACTACAGGCAATTTGTGGAATAATACAGACGGTAATTACGGTGTAGATAAAACGGTTTGTAAAAGATTCCATATTACAATTCGGGTTAATCCTTTTGCAGAAGAGGCTCTTCCACTAAGGCCAGAAATAAAATATAACAACCGCCCCCATTACAAACTTAAACTGTAGAAATAAACATAAATTCAACGTTGCTAACGACATTACGAAGTTTTAATAGATATTAGCTTCGCCTTTGTCCAAATTTCCCCACAATTTTACCAACATCAACACAAATGCGTAAATTTCGTCTGACACGGTATCCATTGCATTGTTTCATTTAACAATACATTCATTGTAAAAATACACGTCCGGCTATGTATGTAACCTTGGGCTTGGGAACCATTCCTCAATACATAGCTAGCTGGTCGATCGCCCTTTCCTTTGAACTCATTAACAAATTGCTCATGGGATTCGATAATTCCTTTACCTGTGCCATTAGGTAGCCGGTTGGTATTACATATTTTGTAATCCTCAAAGCGTATTTTTCGAAAGTAGCTTCTGAATAGATTATATTGATTCTCAGTAATTGCTTCATCGTTTATTCATTCTTGACTTAAATCACTTTTGTTATTAATGACTAATATGGTAGCCTTTCCAATATTGATAAGGTTAGCATCTAAACTGGTCTTGTTTGTTTCAAGAATGATAGTAATTTCCCGGTCAGTATTGCTTATATTTCTAGTCCATGCTATCGTGTATCATCAGGTGTGGTACTGATTGAATACAATGACTTTAGGCTTCATAAATTGTAACGTAGTAGGCATTGTTTGCATAAGTAATATAATTATCATATTATGTTGATTTGATAAGTGTCTAATTATATCTATGATGTGTATTTAAGAATTATAGACGCGAGAATTGTTGTTTATATTTATTTACATAAAGAACTTACGCCTGCAATCCACCACAACTAAGATTTTTGTAAAAATAAACCTAAAATATTTTACGAGCTAACCTGCAAGCATCAACAAGACCACCTGGAGGTCTACTCTCTTTCTCCGAAACGTAACTTCGGCAACGAACGAAAATCAAACGTAGTATCGTTTGTGACCCTACTCTATGTAATTTGCGGACGCACACAAGAAGTTCGAATTCACAGATAACGAATGTATTGAATGTTATTGTGTGCGTCCGCAAATTATATAAAGTGTGACCGTACTTTATATAATTTGCGGACGCACACAATAACATTCAATACATTCGAACTTCTTGTGTTCAAAACAAACTTAACTACGTTTAATTTTCGTTCGTTGCCGAAGTTCCGTTTCGGAGAAAGAGAGTAGACCTCCAGACGCGAAGCTCGCGAATCGGATTCTGAGGCACTGTATTTACGTGCCGCGCACCGAGTTCCTAGGGCTCCACAGGCGCTAAAGTACCCCGCCTGCGCCTCCTGCTTTATAACGTTTCCAAAGTCAAAGTCAAGATTTTGGAAAAAGTTCTCTAGTGGAGTATGTTATGTGATGCTATGTTATACATGTATATGTATAGGATGACTGGTAATTAGTGACCAATACTTAAACATGTGTTTGTACTTGTGTTAACAAACAACTTTTCCAAAGAAACATTTTTACTCACTTTTATCACAATAACACAACAGTCATATGAAATGGTTGCGAGCTGTGCGGGTGCTCTGCCTACCCACTGGCACGGTACAATAATAATGAGACATCAAGCGGCTAACAGCTGATACTGATGCTGATACTGTGATACACAAGCTGGTCACAAGCGCATGCGCACGCAAAATTCATACGGCTGTTGTGTTATTGTAATAAAAGTGAATGAGTTTAAAAAATTGTGCGTGTAGTTCCTCCGCGCGGAAGAAGTGAAACTTCGTTATACTACAAGCATGCGTTCGAGTGTCACGCATTCACTCTCGTTATTTTATTGAGCTTCTAAATAATATTTTATTGTTGTACACTTTTTATTACATAAGTTTATCGAGGTTATTCTACTCATGGAAATTGAGCGAAGGCTGGTCACACCGAAGAGTCGAATGCATTACTGTTTGCACGCCATCTTGCGTATTTAGTAGAACTGCGTAGTCACAAATCTTGTAATAGCGCCATCTCTTAGTGGGTAATAGAAAATATTCCCCCTCCATTAGAACGTTAAACTTGTTGGAAGTTGCATAAGAAGTTTCACTTCAAAAACAATGTTTCTTTGGGAAAGTTGACCCTATACAAAGCATCAATCAATCAATACTTAGAATACTTTTCATCCCAGAAAACTTTTGCACGAATTTCCCGTCCCACAAGTATACTACATCTAGCTCCAAATTAAAACTAAACAATAATGTTCGCGCGTAAACTTCCTGTCATTGTGTCAGGTGAACGCACAGGTTGTCATAACTGCCGTGTGCCGTGTGAGCCGTGTCCACTGTCCGACTCTGTTGGGACCTTATATGGAACAATAGGTTTTGTTTGACTAAAACATAATTATGCGGCTATCTTCATAAGGAAGAAAAATATAACAAATGTAACCATATGTCGTCAGCTTTTCGGTGGATATTCGGTTGGGCAGTATTGAAAAACAATGCAGACTCAAAGCGATTCTAACACTAAGCCAAAGGTTGACTGGTAGAAAATGCCTATGGCATTAAGTCCGCCTCTGTACTATGTGCTTGAAATGTTAAATAAATAAATAAGTCGGCTCGTGCCGATCGGCAAACTTCGTTCGGCATTTATCATCGCTGAATAGTGACAGGTGTGTTCGATACAATTCGAACTCTATCGAGCGGCTTTTTCTTGCTGATCCGAGAACATCGACTAAAGACTTACTTGAGTGGTTTCCACTTACTAACAAACATCTATTTGTAGTCTTATGTCGAAGCTAGAGTAAGGTATGGTCTAATTGAAGCCTTAAGCTACATTTCTCCATGTAAGTACAGTTTTCTTCAAACATAACTGGAACACGACAAGTGTGCCAGCCTTTTGATAATTAACAATAACTGACCGACATTAACGTGTTTTATTAAAACAGTCGGGATTGTTTGTAATAGGTAACTAATTTAAAAAACAAACTGTTTATAAAAAGATATAAGCACAGTGTGACTCGTATAAAAGAAACAAATTGAATTAATTAACAAAGATATTAGATATATTTCTTAAAAAACTTTTAACACTACAGTTTTCTTTTACATTTTTTTTTAAATGCTCTCTCTTATCTCCAGACTGCATAACTATGGTACAAGAAACTACGTATTTTAGGTCTGCTCAAGTGGTAAATAACCGACACTCTTTAAGTTCAAAGGAAAGAGTCATAGAGTGTTTATGTGCCAACTACCTCACTAGTAACCGTCATAGGTACATGTACCCACATACTTGACGAGACATTCTACGTGCCCATTCCATACTTATTTTTATTAATATAATTAATTCCTACTTCTAGAAGAAGTTTAGATGTACATAGAACATTAACAAATTCCTATGCGAAATAGCCGTGTTTATGCCATTTAACTCTTACAAGCTCAAATTGGAACAAAAACCCACTTTTCTTCTCCACTTTTATCTGCACTATAATATCCGTTTTATCATCTGAGAAAAATCTGCAACAGACTGTCATAAAACATAACGGTTCTAACTTTATGAGTCCTAAGACTTTATTTATTCTCTTAACAACGTTATAATTGGCTTAACAGAGTTAACAGAATCGTCATTACATTCATCATCATCTGCTTAGCCTTTTCCCATCTATATTGGGGTCGGCTTCCAGTCTTACCAGATCAAGCTGAATACCAGTATTTTACATGGAGTGACTGACTATCTGCCTTCCCCTTGGTAAGACTGGCTGTCAGACTTTCGGGCCAATGACGACCTGTAACGACTGTCAAAGATATACAAATAACAGCCGCGAGCAACTGCTCATCGTGCTTTCCGAGGCATTCATTGCATTAAAGAAGTATAATACGAATGTGTTAAATTAAGAAATCAAATAGCCGCATTTGAATATTATAGCCATGTCGCAAACAAATGTCTTGTCACTAAAGTGAAAGTCAAATACATAAATATTATTCGACTTCACTATTTACATATTCGTCAGTCGCCTTCGTTTTACAGCCCTTTGTCTCACACAATGCGGAGAAACTCGGAATTATGAGAAACTCGGAAACTCCGTAAGGTTGGATAACTTAGAACGTATGACGAAAATTACACGGTTTGTTATGTGTCATTGTGTTTAAATATGTCTCTACTGCTACTTGAAGACTTCCCGTCATTTTAGGTTAGAGTTCAGTGGTCAGACCTCTTATATCACGATACCTGATCTGAGTTTTACTACGTGACCAGTTTCCTGCTTGCAAGTAAAGCGTTGGGCAACAAATAAGCATCGTAAGTAGCACGAGGAAAAACACTTGGAGGAACTTGTAATGAAAATGAAAGAGAAAATTGTAATCAATCAACATAAATAGCTATTCGATTCACGCTCCTGCGTGTTCGCGAATTCCAATAATCTCAATCTGGATAGACTCCCTTACCTATCATCATCATTATTTTCCTATCCTTGTCCCATGTTACTTCGGATCGGCTCATGAAGTTTCTTTATCATTTACTCCTTTTTATTTCGTATCATACCCCCCTTTTTACCCCCGACCAAAAAAGAGAGGTGTTATAAGTTTGACGTGTGTATCTGTGTGTCTGTGTATCTGTCTGTGGCATCGTAGCTACTAAACGGATGAACCGATTTTCATAAAATTGGTGTCGTTTGAAAAGTATTTTAATCGAGAGTGTTATTAGCTATGTTTAGTGAAAAATCTGCTCAACCGTTTGAAGCTCATCACTTCTTTTCTAGTTGATGAAGGGATATAAATAACTTCTACGGGTCTGGTTGATTCTAAATTTTAATTCTTGTCATTTGTCACCATGGGCATCGCCAGGGGGGTAGGCTGTACCCCCCCTCCCCCTTAAAAGCTCAGGTTTTTTTTTTAAATTTATAACTTTTCTGATTTTCGTTATAATTAACGCTAATGCGAGAAGAGGCGCAACACCGAGAAAAGTGGAAGGAATGGGAGGAGACCTATGCCCAGGAGTGGGACAGTCAGGGCTAATAAAAAATAATTTGTTTAAAAAGCATGAAATAATAATTAAATTAAAAATTTAAAAAATCCCCGATAGAAAAACCTCTAAAAAAACAAAAAAAAATTAATCCAAGCGTCGTAGCGTCGGGGGACCGCTGAGTAGACCGCTTAGCACAAACACTAGCGGACCCCCGACGACGCTACGACGCTTAGATTAATTTTATTTTTGGTTTTTACAACCTAACCTTCGAAAAAAGCTGGCGTCATAACAAAATCTCAAGAAATCCTGCTTATTCTTCAAAATCAATCAAAAATCAAATCCACTGACCAAGAACACAAACAAACAACGTTTATTCAGGAGAAACGCAATATACCTAAGTATTTCGCTCTACCCCACTGTCCGCAATCCGATATTTTAACATTCTGTCATCTATAGCATCAAGTGTTTGCGATGCACCGTGCGCGTGCGCCGTTACTGACAGTTATTCAAACTGGGCAATGGGCTCATCACTCACACCTCACGTTGCCAAGTTTCGAACTTCGACGGACACCGTGCGTTGCCGGTGGGCAGCTGTAGCAGAGATATTGGTACAATAACAGTAGGGCTAACGTTTAAAAATTTGCAAAAACTGAAAGCCAGATTTTTGCAAAATCACTTATAAAAGGTAACATTTCCTTTTTCGTATTCTTTCATCTTTTTTAGGGTTCCGTACCTCGAAAGTAAAAAACGCTACCCTTATTCCTATAAGGGTTCCGTCACTTTGTCCGTCACTTTGTTGTCCGTCCGTCTGTCTGTCAAGACCCTTTTTCTCAGGAACACGTGGAGGTATCAAGTTGGAATTTATATCAAATACTCAAGTCTACTGTCCCTTGGAGCTGAGAAAAAATCAAACTTCTATGCCAACGCAATCAAAAGATACAGCCGTTGATGCTGCAAATTTCCGCAAATGTTCGACACTCGCAAGGGAATCAAAACCTACAGGGTACTTCCCGTGAACTAAGAATCTTGAAATTTGGTACGAAGCTTCGATCAATAATATTGATCGAAGGTACGAAGCAAGGTCTTATAGCATAGATAAAGGAAAAATTGTGAAAACCGTAAATTTTTAGTTACATCATATAGATTTTTTTTTTAATAATTTCGGTTGAAAAAGTACGGAACCCTCGGTGCGCGAGTCAGACTCGCACTTTGCCGATTTTTTTTTTTAAATATGCAAAATCTCTTACTCTTCTTTTCGTCGTGTCGATGATTCCCATAGTTATTTAATTAAATTATTTTCGACCAGAACTCGGCCTCATCGGCGGCGTTGGTACTGGCTTTAGCCAAATCTCTTAAAATGCAACTGGAGTTCCACAAAGAGCAGGTCCGGAGCCTTTCTGACCCGTGGAACACCAAAGTGGTTCACCTAGGTGTTCCACGATTAACTTTCCGTACCCTTGGTTCACCTAATGAGTCCTTGGTTCACCTAATGTACCCGTAGATCACCTAAGTGGTGAACTAAGAATGATTATGGAGGGCCATGGTATAAGATGAGACTCCACAGTCGCTGCTGCATCGGCATACCCCCACCGGACCAAGTGGTTCCTTCAGCGACTCGTCTGACTTCGAAGTCAGTTTTAAAAACCCTTTATTATAAAGAATGAAATGTTTAAACGTCCGAAAATTACAAACCTTGATAAAATCTCGACGGGAGGTCAAAAAACCGGAGAAATCCAGTTAAATAGCAAGTCTTACCAAGCTCAAGCTGCCCCTTGAGCGGCCCACCTAACTTCGAAGTCGGGTTAAAATCGTATTACAAAGACTGAAAAACGGTTCAGAAAATTACAACACTGCGCGATGGACAAAATCCGGACGTAGGTCAAAAACCGGAGAAATCCAGATGGATGATAATTGGAAACCCTATTCAATTCACACCTTGCGTTGCCAAGTTATGACCTTCCATACACAGCTTACGTTGCCAATAGGTAGATTATTATAGTACAATACTCACTTAGGGATTCCCATCGATCACAGGTAACGACATTAGTCTTCCTATTTAAGATGGTGATGTCAAGATTACTACATGGTTCGAATATCAATGAAACAGTTTGTGGTCAGCGGTTACTTTAGTAAAAAAAAAAACGTTAAATGGCACAACAAGTATCATCACCTTGTCAAACAGTTCAAGGATGTAGTCTTTTTCTTCGTTATCGTGGGGTTATAGTTCTTATCCTGATGTCAGAGTTTTTATGCCACCTATGGGCCTCTGACTTGGCTTTAGATGCCGTCGAGGAGTCAAATATCTCTCAGGCGTGCTGGTATGGTGAGGATGTAGTTTGCGTCATCTAGTCAATGCAAAATTTTAATCATTTCAAATGCTAAACTTTATTCTCAAAGAGTCGATAAAAGAAGTCCAAAAGATTACTTTCTGTCAAAAAAACTTGAAATGCATACCTACAGAATGTTGCCTGTTATTAGACCACTACATTAAAGCTGATTAGCTAATTGCTTTTACCGTCATTAGCTAATAAGTAATGGGAAATACCGTATAGGTGCACAAAGTCCTAAAATCTTGCAACAAAATCAACTAACAGTATTTTAGGAAAGTCGGGGAAGGACCTTCTCGTACAAATTGCAAAAAAAAAAAACCGTCTTTTGTTGAAAAGATAAATAGGTTTCTGTGTTATCCGTATTTATCTGTAAACAAAGCTGGTCAAAAGACTTTCTTTTCTTTTCAAATTGGTCTACTTACTGCGTAATGGCACAAATACAAAATTAGCTAGTTCGCGCTGAATAGCCGTCAAGGAGCTCAATATTACTTGTTGTGCTTGTCAATTATTTTGACAAAGCATTAAACTTTCCCATCGTTTAAAGGTATTTTGCGAAAGATAACGAGGAGTATTTTGCATCGCTAATCTCTTGGTAAGTAGGTCAGCGCATCCATAAGCTGCAAGCCTGCTAGAGGGGCATAGATGTCATAGTTTAAACATCATTTATTACGCAAATTAGAAGTTGGCAGGCTGTGCTTATTCGTTCATCCATGGTGTTCTTCTGCTTAGCGTGTCGATGGAAAGCTAACTTGTATCGGCCCAAAACTTAGCCACTAATTTACGATAATGGTATCCTTGGTGTTGAAAATAAACTGGATTAGTTTCGAAATGGATCACTATAGAGACAAGCTGCAATACCTTTTAAAGCGATTCATATTTCTACAAGGTCTGTCACCATCATTGACGTAACCTTTTTGGTAATTTATATATCAGTCCCATCCCATACTTTTATTGGCTTTCCCATGATTGTTACCGCTGATAGCCTGTCACTCCATTTAGGCCCTCTTCTTAGAGATAACAAAGAGCGAAGACTTCATTCACCAAAGATACCTAATAGAGCATCAGAAAACAATGCAAGTCTGACCTACTTACTTACATAATCCTTACAAGAAAAGTGACCACTTTTCTCCACAGACATTGCTAATTTCGCGAAATCCCAACATTCTCTAAACAAAACTATCGCTAACGCTCCTATTGAAACACGCGATACCAACAATTAGTCTTGATTCGAAAACCGTTTTCTAAATAAACATAGCCATTAGATAACTATAGTGTTGCACTATGGTGTCAGACATGTTCTGAACTCCATATCTGCTATGATTTCCTTCACGTATTATACTTTCTAAGGTGCGCGCGCAGGCGCTGGTAAATTGTAAATGGCGTATCTGAAGGCGTCGCACGCGCCTATTGTGTAACTGTTACAGAAGATTGATCGCTTTATGGATTTGTTAAACACTTCCCTGTCGTTATGTATGTCTCATTTATAAGCTAAGCAGATTGTATTGAACATCATTAGCTGGCTGGTAATCGGTACTTAGTTATACGATGTTTCCAGGGTTATTGATTTTGCTTGAAATGGTACGGGTGCGTTGTTTAGTAAATAGGCGGGCTATAAATTGTTATCAAAGTAACGGGTCCAAAAATGCTTACACCCATATGAAAATGGAGTTTGATCGAATCTATGTAGGTATGATCCATAAAATAATCTACTTAGCGGGTCGACAGACCAAGGTAAAGGTGTTGGGACGAGCTAGACACCAACCAAAAAAACTAGCCGGCTGGCAAGACAGAATTTAGCAGAGAATTCAATTAGATCCAAAAACTCTAGAAAGAAAGAAGGAGGAGTTTATGTATGTCGCCAAGCTAAATAAGAAAGCAAAGATCATAAAATTATTGATATGCAGGTTGTCATCAATTTATTATAGCTATTAGACCAACATGCTGATCAATACACTATACCTAACAATACCCTCCCATCGGGTTCTATTTCCGGACTGATCAAATATTTACATTGCCTGCCTGTACATAGATGTTTTGGCACCGGAAGTTTGTGCAAGAGAGATTTGCGTTTCTAAACGCACCCACAAACCGCAAAAGTTCATTGTGGGTAGACTGTTTCTCAGATAGAATACCATTCTGAAGTACGAATATTCGCAAGGATTTCATCTATGGCCCTGAAAACAAAAAAACTGTGTAGTCTATATGATCATTTTGATGTTCAAAATATTATAGAACAAAAAAAAAATTGTGGCTGTCACTTGCAAAGCGCTTTGTCGTTTCTAAAGTAAAATTGACATATTTTGGTTGGCTTATGTCAAACCTTAGCTCTAGGGAGAGAATAATGGAAGGCAGGCATTTGCCCAGAAGTAGAACACAACAGGCTTATATGTCAAGAACCTTGTGAAAGCAGAGATAGATAAGCAATTCAAGTATAGATCTAGATCTGGCTCGCGAGGTTGTCGACATGTGGGACTTGAGTACAGCAGTTATTGTGCCGATAGTCGTGTCGGCCAATGATTTAATAGCCAATAGCCTCCGCCAACATCTGAGGAAGCCATCCCTTGGCAGTTAGATCAAGGGCTTGATTCAGAAGCAGTAGGTACCACTGGACACAGATCGAATTGTTAGGAGGTTCCTCTCTCAAAGTCTCAACAGCCCTGACCACCGGTAGCTCGGACCCTGTTCCCGATGCTGATGGACTACTATTTTTATTTTTCCACGGTTTTTTAATATTATTTGAAATAGGAATATTTAAAAGAATAAATAAAGGAAAAAATGTACGTGAAAACAGTAATTTCTGACTTGCCTTGCCCGTAGACTTTAACTTAGACTAGGCCTTCAGTTCAGGTAACAATCTAAAGTCCTTTCTAATATCAATTAATGTCTATGTTTTACGATCTTCCCGATTTACAATTACTGCGATCTTATAATTATTTCTACCTGCAAACCGCTCCACTAAAGGCTAGGTTACGCAACCACGTTCATCTCACTTTTACCTAAGTCTTAAACTAGTTCTCCTATATTTAGCGATTCTGCATGCACGTTTTAGAATTGTTGCCAAACTTAATTGCTTGGAAATTAAACCATTCCGAATTGTAGCTTTAAATTTTTGACGTAAGACTCAAAATTTATGTCCTATTAAACGTTTAGGTTTAATTTAGCTGTTATTGTTGTAATTAGAGATGCCACGAATATTCGGAAACTATTCGATATTCGGCACCTTTTTCGGTATTCGGTCGAATATTGCAAACTATTCGGCTAAATACCGAATAGCAAATCATGAAATAAAAGAACGCAATATACAGTACGTACAGTATGATGCACCAACAATCAACAAATAAAGCGTGCTGTGACACGACCGCGAACTAGTCACAATTGAAACAAAACTACCTGCGCCAGGCGCCTATGTTCTAGTTTCGCGATGCAAGTTTAAAACACGTAAGTGACGGACGAGTTGTGACTGGACTCCCTCGGAAAGTACTAAGTGTTGCCGAATATTCGGCAGCTGAATATTCTGCGCTTCGGCCAAGAGCCTTGCCGAATATTCGGTATTCGGCCATATAACTATTCGTGGCATATCTAGTTGTAATATTTGCTTTCTATGACATAACATCATGTTCCCTGATGTCTGGATTTTTACGAACGTACGTAAACTTTTGCCTTATTCTCATGGCCGTAAACGCCACCTGCTAGGATCCTCAGATCCTCCACAAAAGTTGTTCCGTTTCATGGTCCGAAACACCACACGAGAGGTCTTGCTTGTAGTATGTTAAAACCTGTATATCGCCCAATCTGGCCTTACCAACAAGAAACCTTGTTGTTACATTGCCAAGATCTACTAATCGTTTTTCTGCTTCCTTCATAGTTTAGAACAAATTGAAGTGAGCACGCGAAATAATCCAGCCTAAGCGATCATAGCAAAAATAGTAGGTACCACAAAGGTCCTACTTTTCTAAGTATATTTTAAGTACTTATGGAAGGTAAGTAAACAAAGGAATTGGTAAATCAGGTGTGATCTACGACGCGTGCGCAGTTCCCACGCGGAGAAAGCACTGCCCCGCACGCCATGACCCCTTGCCTCGTTATGTGCTCCTAGTAGAATAGGCCAAATCTAAGCCTAGAGTGTATGCGTATGTCATTGTGTAGTACGTACGATAAGCGAAAGTACCTGATAATCTTGGGAACTAAGGTAGGTATGACATATCTTCTCAGGATCAGGATCAGGATCTTTTTTATAACGTTTACTTACGGCCACGGAATCGGTCCAGTATAAAGTCCATGCAAGTTAAAGCGAATAGCCCAACGCGGTGCCCAGTCGCATCGTCCAAATTGCAACAAGGCGAATGACGTCTTTTTTTTTTTTTTTCTTGCAAGGACATAATATTCTTACTCACTGACTCAAGCAAGATCCACATCAGTAAGCTTGCTTACTACCTTAACCAACAGCCGTCTGAGCCCTTAGATTTTTCTGAAAAAAAGCACAACGCATATTAATTTGTGCTTGAAAATTTGTTGCCTGCACTTTAATTCATTTCTCCTTCAAACTTCTATCTCATTGAAACAGAAAAAATCAAAATGAATGTTCTTTTCTCTCAATTCCAGTTGTTAATCGCACACACGTCTCAAACCATACCCATTTACTTACATTTAGCAAAGCATGTGTTTATCGCCTAAATACATGTAGTTATAGCCAACTGTCGTCTTTTATAGTCGGTCACGACTCGCCATTGTCATTCAAACAGCCGTGAAATTGTTGCCAGTAAAAATATTAGCGTGTTGCATGCGTAAGGAGAACTTGTAACTTTGTTAGATGCCAAGAACCTCCGCATGTATTGAATAAATATCTTAGAAGCTGTGCTAAAAACGGTTTGAAAATATAACAAGGTCAATTTTTGTTTTAACAAGAATTTTAAAGGTTTGCCAAACGCGACTGCTGAACAAGGGAACCCAGGATGGGTTTGATTCAGGTCGGGCAAAGGCATTTTTAAGTAGGAAGTACGGAGTCTAGATTTGTACCCAGTTGATGACAATGGGCTCGCCCACTATTTAGAATTTTACAAAAGATAAGGTCGAAATGTGGGTTTACTATGGAACACCAGTTTTACAACCCCTTCGGGGTAATACAGACACATTGTTATGGTGTTTTTATTGCAACATTTCTCACGGCATAACTTTTTCTGCCAATCTGCCGCAACCAATTGCTTTGAATTAAAAATACATATTTCATTCTATATCAGTATCACAATCTCGTGGGACACTTATGGCTGTAATGAGCTATTCAACTTACACGCCTCAGAAAACTGTACAAACAAAACGTAATGACAATAGAAACTCGAACACTCGCATTGCAACCGGCCATTGTGATTTACATCGATAAAACTAAACCAGGTTCATACTTTTAACATAATTTTAACACTACAAAATTCGTGACATAATCTGTGTAAATGTCTGTTATATAGCTTTTGGGTAAACTAACCTCCTAGTCTAGTTCACGCCTATTTGTAATTACTTCCGTCACTTTAATTAGCTATAATTTTATGTTTTCTGTTGGTTTCAGATGGCGTAGTAAAGCAGCGACAGATACCCCTCACAAATGTTAATAAACCTGATGGAAGGCGACAAGATAACCACGAACACTCTCATATCGTCGATAAAGAAGTTCAATACCGATGGCAAACAGCACGGAACTATAAAAGCTCTACTGAAAAACTTCATCTTACCAGAAACAGAAATGGCGATAAAAGAAAACCAAAATAACAGCAATAATTACATTTACACAATACCCGTCAAGCCACCTTTACCAACTTTGACGGAACGAATGAAGTCCATCAATGACGCGAAGCAAGCGTTCTTGAATTCAACCGTCAGTTCCACTGTTGCACCTACCAGTTATGAAACAAAAAAGGAAAAACACACTGTACACTACGCCCAAATAGCAATAACAACGGAAAGTGAAGATACTAGGAGCACAGGTGGAGGCAGGTTTGGAAAACATTCGTGTGCATTAAATAACAAAGAATACAGCATTCCAGTTCGTTCAGTATCTCCGAGTATAAAGAAAACAATGGAACAACATCAGAGAAAAGTTAGCTTTAAAATAAAAACCGCTGCAACATCCTATAAACGACCACCTCTAGCCAAAACGATGACTATATCAAGCAATAATGTAGCAGAACTGACAAAGAAATTTAACAACTTACAAACCGAGACACATAGTGGATCACCTAAACAATCAAAACTTGCAAAAACTTTAGAAGAATTACAATCTGCATCACGATGTTCAGCCAGTAACAGCTCCACACCATCTTCCACTCTCAGTGCGAGTCCAAACATAAAAATAGTATTGCGGCAAAGACGAGGTTCAAAAAAGCGCAACAACAGAAAAAGGTGTTCAAGTGTGGATTCTGTGGACGATTTACTTATTGCTGACAGTTCAAGAAAAAATCGCGTAATCCGTTCAAAATCAGACGGTACCAAAATACCAAAAACAACAAAGAAACGCTTAAAATATCAGGATTCAAGTGAACAACCGAGTGGATCAGATTCTGTTGATGGTAGTCCAGTTAAGACAAAAGAAGTAGAATCAAAGAAAGAAACAAAACCAATAGAAAGTACTGTAGTTAAAAATGTTATTAAAAAGTTTGAATGTGAAATAACGGCTCAAACAAACTCGAGCAATACATTAAAAAGACAACCTGATAAAACTAAGAGTACAACACCTATAAAAGAAAAACCAAAAGTACCTGAAAAAAAATCATCACTAGTATTAACCAAAAATCTTGTTGTAAAGGATGGCATTCCAAAAATTAAAACGATCAAACCTTTATTAAGCGAAATAACAAAGGTAGATAAAACAAGTCACCAAAGCCCGGAGATCGTTAAAAGGAAAGAGCCTCTATACGACCGGAAAAGGTATAAAACAAATTATATACACTCGGAAAAATTACCTCTCAAGGTCGTTGAAATAATTCCAGAAGATATCAACGAAAGTAATACAGTAACAATTACAGTCCACAACAAACAAAAAGAAGAAGTTCCAGTAATAAGCATTGTTACTAGTGAAAGTGAAAAGGTATATAAAGAGATTAATTCACCGATAACACCTAATGAATCATTTTTATGGCGCCGAAAAAGTAGTACTCAAATATATTCGGATTCTGAAAAGTCAGATACCTCATACAGTTTTGTTAGTATTACAACCAATGGTACAACTGTTACTTGTTCCGATGAGCCTCAAGAAACTGCTCAAGAAGAATCTCAGGTAGAAACACACGAATCTCAAGTAAATATTTCAACATGTGAACAGCAACCTGATCACAATTCGGATTTTGAAAGTAATCTTGTAGAAGCCTGCAACAAAGAAATTATTGTTGGTTTCACATCTAAACCAAAACAAGAAGAAGTGGAAGATTATTATGAACCTTTAGAACCTAGAGACGATGAAAACATTGTTATAATTCCCATAAAGAGTGTGGATAGAGCTTCTAAAATAAATTGTCCTTTGCCGGAAATTCCTAAACTTGAAACAAATGATAACGAGGATGACTGTACAGACAAAGAAAATATTTACCAATGTCTACTAGAAATGAGATCACATCCCGAAGGTGATGAGAGTAGTCTTCACAATTATGAACTATGCGATAACGATCTTGAGGAAAGAACGCGAGGTGATGGTGATAGCGATGATGGCTATGAATACTGCAAGTCACCTCCTATTAAACCGTACTGCTTAACTTCCAGCTCTGGTATTCAAATAGCTGAAGATTACCAACCCTTTGCTAAAAATAACAATAAGAACTACGAAATATCAAAGTCAGTAAGTGGTGCATCCACTGTTAGCTACGAAAAGATAGGACCAGCATCAGAGAGGATTTATGAGAAAATCCCGCCTCGGCCGCCGAAGTCCAAGGACAGCAGTCCCACTTACAGTAGTAGACATTCTTTTATATCCGACTACACGGTGTACAACGAGAACGAGAATATCTATGACACGATAAAACATGGCGACGCTACGTCGCTGTCGCACTGCTACGAGAGCATACCTAACAGCCCAAGTATGGTGAAGCTGCGGAACGATATGAGGAAGCAGGTGGCGTCGAATGTTCAGAAGCGTCTCTCGTTCGACACGGTGTCGAATATTAGTCAGTCGACGATGTCCAGTGAGCAGAAGACGAACAGTCTGTACGGACAGAGGTCGGTGATCAGCTACAATGGGCAGGAGATTGCGTTTCAAGTACCAAGCAGTGAGACCAGCGTCAGCGATAGGAGTGATCGCAGCGATGACTGGGTCGACGTGTCCGATGAAGAAAAGAATGAGCAAAAAATTATCATGTAAGTTTGGATTGTTATTTTCGTCTTATCATAATCATATTTAATCTAAGCGTTAGTTAGATTTAAGCTAATCCAAAATTCTGAAAAATCTTCTTACGTAAATATGTGAGAACAGTTTTCACAAATATGACAACAAACATTTATTTCACAGACTGTTTACTGAAACTCTAACGGCAACAATCAAATGCAAATTATATCGGATTGCCATTCAAAGTATTGACAATACATATTCCAGATGCCTGATTAATCGTCCGATAAGGCATTATAACAACTTTTTCCATGAAAAATAAACATGAAATTATCATTCACTTGACCTAATAAAAAAGCTATACCAGTTTCCAAAGAGTACTACAAACATTGTTATCGGTACTTGATATGAAATTTTGTTTGGCGGTGGCTCAGTCAGAAAAACGCGATGAAAAGGGAAACACGCTTAGATAGTTACATAATTTTGGTTTTCGTAAACAATGGAAATTCTGAATTACAGTGTACGCGAGAGAAGTCGCGGCAGGAAGAGTCCGATAAGCTGGTCGCAGAAAGTTCGGCATCAGTGGCAGAAGTCACCGAAACCAAACAGCCATGATAAAGGTGAGTTGCTAAGTTGCTATAATATTCTACTCATGTTACTAGTATTTATAACGAAAAACAATATTGCAAAATTTAAACGTAACAACGTAAGAACACCGCGCGTACGAGCATTGATAACAGCGCCATCTATGATTACGCAGGTGAACTACGTGGTACCGATTGCAACGTTAGTTCTTCTAGATCACTGTAGATGACGTTAGAAACCTCAATTAACAAACAAAATTGGTGCAACAATTGCAAAGCCTAAACATTACTTCCAATGCTGATTTATAGCGTTTAGTGTAGTATTTTTCAGTTAAATGTGAAATGGGTAGGACCTGCCGTTTGTAGTTGTTGATTGAGTTTGCGCAAGCGCGCGCTTTGGCCACAAGTTGCGCAAACTGTGGCGACAGGCGTCCTACGCGCGCATTCCGGCGCCAAAACAATGCTTGGCTGGTTGTTTGTCATTTCCTTTTTTTGACAGTTCGCTTGGAACTTGGTACGCTGCGCAAATATTGGTCAATGTCTAGAGCCTTTTAGAAAATTTTAGTGTCATGTTTACAATAAGACTCATATTACTGGTTTATTCTTATACCAGTAATTAAGTGGCCTATTCAAATCAAGGAGCACGAATCCAATCAAATTATTATACAATATTGAGAATTACGCTAATAACTAAACTTCGAATAGTTTGAAAAAACTGGACAAGTGCGGGTCGGACTCGCCCACCGAGGGTTCCGTACAAATTTGTATTTTGTAAAGACTATATTTTTTATGATTTAATTACAAATGCATAATTTTCCGACTTTTGCCTGTACTTGTGTAGTATAAGCCGATATTACTTGCCTTATTTCATAGTACTAGGTCAACGGGAAGTACCCTATACATGTTGATTCCCTTGAGAGTGTCGGAGTATACGTTTTTTACGTTAACTTAGAAGTTTGTCACAGCTTCAAGGGACTGCAGACTTGAGTATAATTATGGTTTTAATTTCAACTCGATGCCTCCTTGCGTTCCCGAGATAAAGGGTCTTGACAGACAGACGGATAACAAAGTGATCCTATAAGGTTTCCGTTTTTTACCTTTTGAGGTACGGAACCCTAAAAAAAGGGTGCCCCCTTTTTTTAGGGTTCCGTACCTCAAAAGGTGGGGTGATCTATTTGCGAGTCTGCACCTGTTTTTGTACGTATCAACAACGTAGATTAGATAATAAAACCTTTCGACAAAACTAATAGGTTATCCTTTTCAGAAAAACAACATCAATGTTAGTTATGTACGCGACTTTCCGGTAATTTCTAGAACCTAAAAGTTTAAGCCGTCTTATCAATATAATAAAACGCGTACTTTAAATAAACTCAACTGACTCAATTACCGACTCAATTTAAATTAAATTCACTTTAAAATTTCATTTTTTTCGTTTTTTATGGATTTCGTTAGGTTAATATAATATTATATACTTAGCCCTGCTAAGTCTTATGATTGTTCCAATAATTGTATTGCAATATTGCGTTATTGCAAAACAGCGCAATCGATTTCAGTATAAACAATCATTAGTCAATACCTTCGACGGCATATGTTGTATTTATTTCTGTATTTCTTCTAATACATTATTTCCCAGATTGGTATTCGGTAGTTTTGGGACAAATTCCGCTCCCCTTTCCCCCTCAAACACCCTTGTTACCCGGAAAAGCTCACATCAACAGATTTTTAAGTAGGTAGTGTTAAGTGCTATTTATTATATTATAATATATAAGTTGGATGTAGTATTACCTTTAGCTCTTTTCTAAGTAAGTGTGACCGCGTGCCACCATTGTCATCAACAGCCGACTTTACATCCAGCTGACATAAAGCCTCTCTTTGGTTGTGCTCCACGCTTCCCAACAATCTCTTCCAGGTTAAAACAACAATTTTATATAAGTTTATGTACAATAAATACCACGTGTACCTACAGAGCGTTCAGATAAATCTACAGACTCTACAATAGCAAGTGTGGGTCTATATGAGCTGCAAGTTCATGAACCGCTTGCGCCGGTGGGCGGCTGCTAATTGTTACCGGATTCCAGCGCGCGCGCCGCCCGCCTGTTTGCCTCCTTACGGCATGTATCATAGTCATATGTTGTATAGGTAATTAGGTATTTAAGGTTTAAATTGCAAATATCTAGATATTTTTACATTTAAATATATATCTGATTTTAAATGCACGTATCCACCGTTAACCTTCACAATTTCGTGTCCTCAACATAATACGACAATTTAAATGCGAGAACTGGTCATTTTAATACGTCATTATATTTTCACAAAAACTACTATTTCATTTACAAACAGCACAAAGACTACCAAAAAGTTGACCTATGTCTATCAAATGTCAATCCAATTGATCCGGTCTAAATGCTTCCTCTAAAGCAGCATGGTCATTGTGGCACTTTTTATTCTGATACAGCCTGTCCCTTTGTTGCCCTCCCCCAGCCCTAGCGAGAGGCTCGTACCCTATATGGATGCCCCGAACATTTTGTGGCTTTGTTTATAAGTTTTTGTCCTGGCTGGATGCCTTACACTCAATGCACCCACAGGATTATCCGTTTAAGCAGAAGCCAACCACATCCACCAACACACAAGGTTGACTTGCGAGATGCCATTATCAAACAAAAACATTTGTGAAATTGTCTGTGGAAATGTTATGGAAGAACCAAGATGGTGGCGCTAGTTCCAACTAAGACCAGGTTCTAAAAGAACCATGCCGCACTGCTACGATGTTTTTGACCGAAGTTCGGTAAAAGAGTTTTTGTATCTAAATAAATAAAATAAATAAAAATAAAATAGCCTTTATTTCTGTTTCTTTCCTTACAATTATTACATATATGCCTAGTACTAAAAACTAAATTGATTTAAAAACTCTTCTTTGTATCTACGCCATTATAAAGGTCTTAGGTACCCAGGTCGGTAACCCAGTAAAAACTATTGATTTTTCATAGCAGGGTGGTTGAAGCGGTTGATGTGATAGCAAGTGACCTACTGCGATAAAAATGTGTATATCATATTGCTAAGCTTTGTTTTATAAGCTTTAACTTCAATATTCTCAGTTAAAATTGCTAACCTGGCGTTGCCATGGATTAAGCTTTGAATTTATAAGAATTCTGTTCGAAAAATCAACTAAAATAACTTCTTAAAAATCAAAGCATATGAGTAAAAGTCAATGAAATCACAAATAACTTCTCCAATACTTGTCAAAATATTCGTTCATTACTTTTTTAACAAAAGCATTTAACAATAACAATTAAAATAAAACAAATAGTTGAGCGACAACCACTTTACAACAATCACATTGTAACAATCGTACTAAACGCTTTAATTTCCACCTTCACTTTTTAATGTCTTCCGGCGACCGTTATTAGGATTTATGCACAATAAGTAACTCTTACTTTCATTAAGTTTACCGTCTTATGTATGAGCACGATACTTCCTGCCGGGTCGTCGTTCACTCTTTCTGATGGGGCTGATTCACACAAAGGCTTTGTTGTGGTTTTAAAAACAGATGTTTCAAAATACACAAAACATCAGCAGTCTACAATTCCGCTTTCGTCGCTTGTATACGAATAAATTGGCCACCCAATGCTGAGTGAAGGTCTCTTCCAAATCTCTCCACTTTTGGCGGTTTTGTGTCATGGCTATCCAGTTTTTCCGGCCACTTTAATGAGATCGTCTGTCCACCTAGTCGGTTGTCTTCCCACATTCCTCCGTCCCGTCCGTGGTCTCCACTCCAGCATTTTCTTCCCTCATCTTCCATCCAGTCTACGGCATATATGGCCCGCCCACTTCCACTTTCTTTTTGCTATCACTTCCGCTATGTCTGTGAGTCTCGTTCGTCTCCGTATTTCGGTATTTTTCACCCGGTCATAGAGGGACATGCCCAACATGCCTCGTTCCATAGCTCTCTGAGTGACTTGCATGCGGTGGATAGTGTGTTTAGTGAGCGTCCAAGTTTCAGCCCTGTATGTCATGACTGGGAGGACACACTGCTTGAACATGCGACTCTTTAAATTTACAATTTATTTGCTTTAATTTCTGAGCACATTTTACTACAAATTATTGAACCTCATCATGATTTTTCTCTTGCCCTTATCCTAATTTATTTGGGGTCGGCGCCACATCTCTTCTTCTTCCATACTTCTTTATCACTCGTCATGTCAGTAGTGTAGTATGTAGTTTCTACCCATGTCTTCCTTCAAAATCAAAATATTTTTATTTCACATAGGCCTACATTAGCACTTATAAAACGTCGACAAAAAGGTGCTCGGTTCGGGTTGTTCGTTTCCTATGGAGAAGAACCGGCAAGAAACTCCATGGTTAATCTTTTAAAATCATTTGGTTTTTCAATATTTCTATGTTACAGCGTTAGTACTTAAGTTTGAGAGGACATCGTCTGGTTGCCTGGTTGCGAATCGCAGTTGCGAAAACGGCCGGAGGGGTAGGCCCGACAATAAGTCGTCCTTCCTTCACACCGTTCACACATCGTTTCTTTGGTTTTCCCTTAATCTCATAGCCTACATTCAAACTTATCATTTTCCTCACTACAATTCCTCAAATATTGTTGAACTTATGATTTGCAATTTTACACAACTGCACCCTATTCCACCTAGCAGGACGATGCATTCCGAAATATATCTCGTTGTTTTAATTCAAAGCAATCTTTCTACATATTATGTCTGTATCAAGACTAGGTATGCACTACTGTAGTACATGTACCTAACCTGCTACAATCGTAACAAGTAACAATCTAAATCAATCAAATAATACAGTCTTATTCGCATGCAAGCTAGTCAAGTGTGAATCTACTATACTATTACTATAAAATAGAAAGTTACGGACCTGCCTGTCAAGGTTTAATGGTCTATATGTAAAATATAATACCACAGCTTGATAAACAGGTACGTTTATTGTTCTGAGATCAATTACTGGTATTTTTAGTTAGTAGGTAGTTCTCTTTTCGTAATTTCTTTTGTTGTTTTTTTTCTTGTCAGTTTTTATATCTGTAAAACGCTTTCAAGACAAAAATCATCTAGAAAGTATTTTTAGTAAAATTTCAAAGTTATAACACCTAGGAAATTTCAAACTGAAATTAATCTTCATTTTACCGAATCAGACTTAAAATCCTAACACCGTGAAGATAAAACAAAAGCAAAAGCCGAACAAAACTATAGAAACTTACAATTAAATAGATACAGATATAAAAATACAATACACTTAAAATAGCTAAACAATCTGTCAACAATAGCAGTAATTACAGCGCGAACACAATGTTTTCAACAATGTACTGATAATATATCATTTACTCAGTCATTGTGTAAAGCAACTGAGGTAGACTTCCTTATTGGGCGCGACCGCCCTTCGACCCGTACGCACAAGCCGTGGCTGTAAGGCCATAAGCCATTGTTACGAGCAGAGACACTTACTTACTTGCTGAGATACTTTATGATGTGACCAGGGCTGCCATCACCATTGCTCATACTGATAAAAACTTATTGCCAGTGCCCATGCTGTCGCAGCCATCGCCAGATTTTTTTATAGTCTCATCATCATCTTCCTGCCCTTGTCTCATTTTATTTAGGGGCGGTGCAACACGTTTCCTTTTTTTTTCATTCTCCCATGTCTTTTCTTATGGTCTCAATAAATCTTATTATACTTATGGATTTAAATAACTTTTTTTTTTTTTTAAATTTTCTACTCTTATTTCATTTCTAAAATTTGGAATTAATATCCTCTACAATAATCTTTCGTTTCTAATCAGTAGCAGCATCTAATAGATACTGCTATATCTAATAGATACTTCTAATAGATACTTACTACCGTTTACTTTAGAGTTTTCAAATTCTCAGCCTCTTCTCCTTCTTCGTCGGTCACGTGCACATCTCGAAGATTGTCAGCCCTGTACAAGACTGTCTTTTGCTGACAACTTTATGTTGGTTCCTTTAAAATTATATTGTTAAGCTTGTTGGTATCAGATTCGTCCATTTTATAAGCACTTTCGCCACAGATGGCGCAAACAGCTCTGAATCATTGTTACCGGTACAAATTGTCACCTGAATTGTGGAATTATCTGGTTTATTATTATTCGACGCTATGCTTTGGCTGCAGAAAGCTGTACAGTCGTAATGATTCATTTTGTGGTCATTGCTAGTATTGCTACCAGTTTAATTTTAAAAAATCGTATTTACACCACATAAAACACTATGAGGGATGATTTATGGAATACTTTGCGCGAGCCGTGTCACGTAAGACGCACGGATTCAATACTTCACGAATATTTTATGTGTCCGTGTCTGGTGTCCGTTCCGGATCTTGGTCCTGACAACTCGAACAGAGATGAGCATAATCTAGCATTAGCGTTGCGGAAACATGCATTGATGAATACTTTAGCATCAACAACTCCATTGTATACTATCTCTAAACGTCTCCGAACAATAACATTTTGTGCACAGTCACTGATCTGCATCGTAAACATATCAGAGGGATAATAGTCGATTAATTTAAAGTCAATGTTGACATCCTGCAATCTCTTTTCTTTTTCAAGTCCAAATGAGAACACCTTACGCATACTTTTGGAATCTAGTGAATTATGTTTTCCTACTCCTCCGCTTTTATGAGTAATTTCGTCGCAGGATCCAGACAGTTAAATTGTTTCTGGGACTTCATCGAGCTTCATTGTCTCGGCGCTTTTCTTGTGGTCGCCACTGTTGATTCGGGCTTATAGACGTTGCAGTGGTTTGGGAGTAGTGTGGCGGGATTTTCCCAAGAATGATCTAGTGTGCAAGTAGTACAGTAATTTGAACATTTTTATATGACATCTTCCTTTAAAATATTTCTCTCTTCTTCATTGGCACTTCACGCATTAACGTATTTGCTAACTATCCCATATTTAACAAACACTCCATCAAACCATATTTCTCTGTCGTGTACTTAAACGAACTCTTCAATATTGCACGCGGTGTAAACTCCGCCGAACGCTGCAATAAACTCAGCCCACGGCTGGCTACATTATTAAATGACGATACGCATCAGTGCACGCTCGCGTTTAGGCCATAAATAGACACCGCCTCGAAAGTCTTATGTCTCAACTCGAAATGAACCTGTTTACGCTGTATTCTACGCAACTTTGAACACCTTAGTTTTCTAAATCGTTAACCTCACTTGCCTCTATGAACTCTAGTGCTCACCTAAAAGTGCACTTCAGAAATAAATGAATAGCTTGCTAATAAACTAAACTAAGACCTAAGATGTGTCGAAGCATTGGTAGAAACAGAATAGCAGATATCAACTCTCAACACTAAGAAGGACTGTAGTTGCGTGTTGTTAAGCACCAGGTGTAGGGGCTGGATTTCCTTTCTACACGTTCCTCTATCATTGACCCTGAGGTGTATAAGTACACACTTGTTTCCATGTTTTCTTTGCGGAAAAACAAAGCCAGCTCGAAGCATTAGCTCCATTACAATACTCGATTTTGTCGCCCGGCTGTCTAATAATTTATTTTTTCAAGGACAACCAACAAAGCATACTTACACCAAAAATACATGTTAAAGTACTCATACAGTTTTAATACGGTAGGATCGTGTAGCCTTAATTAAAGGCTGCCACGGCATGCATTAAACATAGGAGTAGAAAATGCAGACTTTACAAACAGTTAAAAAAGAGATTTACTTATTTAGATAGATTGGTACATAATTAAAGTTAATTGTTACTCCGAACAGGTGTTGGCATGCCTAAGGCCCGAACCTATCTTCCATTATAACTGCAGACTACCGGGCTGTTTACAATAATAGCCTAAACCGTAGGCACAACAAAATATTATATCTTTGTCTACCAAGATGTTTGGAACACAAAGTATTACGTGCTTACGATGTCTGTAAAGATTGTCATTTTCGTCATATGAACACGAACATGATTCGGCATTCTATTATATCGCAATAGTGTCATCTGCAAGCATTTCAAAATGTATGTCTAGGTCATATTCATCTTGCATTGAGCTTATGTATAACAGGTCGGTTTTGGAATTTTGGAAAAAAGTGACCATTCCAACACGACTCTGCTAGTGGTCTTGTAGCTTTCATATTATTTCTAGGAACTTAGGAAGGAAGAAAACAAAGACGAAATGTGGAGACATCCAATCAAGCTTGAAGTTCCACTTCATTACTTCATGGAGTCGAACATTGGTGATGTGCAAAGCTCCTTCCTGCTCAACAAGTTCGTGTTGAACCCAGGAACTCTTATTTGCATCAGCAGCCACGCTCTATTTGCACCACGCTGTACTTTCCTCTGCGGAACAAACTGGATTCACGTTCTTCACAACAACTGTTTCCTTATGACTTCCGCTTTTATAAGTACACTTAAAATCAGCAGTTGCACTTATTGTAAATGAATTAAAATTAATGAGTTTCAATATTGCACTTGCAGTTTTTCAAGCATACATAAATAATGGCGAGGATAGGTGACGTAAGTTGTATCTATCTAACACAAAAATGGCGTCTTGTTTACATATATGAGGTAAGGTAATGCCCATGAACATAGATGGATGAGATAATATCATACCTAAATGTTATCAAACAAATCCGCGCGACAAAAGAATTCCTCGGCAAGTAATGTCATTCAACGCGTAAGAAACCTTCTCACGTTGCCGTACAGTACTTATTACTCATCCTTGACCGTAAAAATACATAAGAGCTTAAAACATGAAACATGCAGCCATTTTGAAAAGGTCTGTCGAGTACAAGATTGGTATTGGAATTGTTACAGAAACCAATGCCAGAGGAGATCTTGATGTGGACGCTATATATGACTTGCATCATCATAACCGTGATGATACGCACATTTAGCACGCATTGAAGGTTCAGCAGGCCAATTCAAAACAAATTGAACAAATAAGCAATCTTCCACTATACTTAAGGGCAGTTAAATAATAAGAAGATAATCATGCTTCTAACGCGAATGTAACATCCAATAATGTTTCAATGAAACGCACTTTCAAAAGTGTTATTTAACGCTTACAGCTTTTTAAATCCTATTGTATTTGCGGTCTTGTGAATTGCAAGACACTTTATGGAACTAGTTACCGAGAAAATGCATACAATGACGAACAAGAAAAAGTAATAAATGATCAACACATACGCGGGAAATTCTAAATATATTTCTTTGATATAAACTCCAATAAAATGGTTTTAACGATATACAATATCGCTACTACAATAATGCCTGATTGCGAAAGCGAAATCAATGATTCAGAAGTGATGAATGAAGAAATAGCCGGGAAACAACTTTCAGAACTTTACACGATTTCGTTAAAATTGCGAAAATAATTTGTAGTCATTATTGCGGCTTTCACTGAACAATTTTTAACAAATAACAGATAAAGACATAATTGTGGGAATAATTTTTGAATGCAGATAACAATGCATCGGTTACATTGCATGAGGTTGTAGTTATCATTGTGTTGCTCGTGTGTGGTCATCACGACTGTTAGCAAAACCGTGTGATTTCCGAATTTAACACATTTACGTACCTCCTACTAAGCAACACCTTAAATAGTAAAAAGGTTGATACAACTATCCCTCGAGTTAACAAGCCAAGGTTATAAAAATGCAACGATGAACCACCGGTTACTGAACTGGAAAACGAATCAAAACATTTCGCAGTGTTCTGCGTATTAAAGCCGAAACGCGATGCTATCACCAATTGGTAACCTTCATTGGCCAAGCAACTACACGAAAAGCCAATCACACACGCGCCTGAGCGCAATTCAAGGAAACGGAGTGAACAGAATCTTCAATTTTGTAACGTATTTGCAAAACGTGCAGCCAAAATCACCGATGAAGTCGAACGTGGGATCAATTATTCAGCTGCTCCAGTTGTGGCTACTCCAACGTTATGTCACTATCCAGTAACTAGCAATGTTCTAGATTTCTCGCACAATTAGCGACTATTTACCCAGCACAGCTAAGTTTTTTTAGTCGATCTAACCAAGTTACCTTACTGCATTGTTTATCGATATCTCAGTTTCGTTATTCGCTGGTAACACTTTGATTTATAGCTTCATTGATAGCGTATCGCCCTAAATTCTCAGGGACAGACTCACCGGACCAGTTTTCTTGAAATGTAGCTTTTGCTGAATCAGTTTGCTCCCTATTGTTAGTTGCTGAGTCTAGTCTAGATAGTAATCCAGGTATCTGAAGTGGGTGTTGCTTCCAAGTCATGATTATTTATAATTGTGTCTTTGTTTACTGATCTTTTCAATCAAACAGTTTTTGCGCTCTGTTTTGTCTTATTTCAGTCCGAACGACCTTCTTGCCGTTATAAGTGCTTTTAAGGCCCGTGATGACGTCTGTTTGTCATGTCTGCTTCGTTTTATCTCTTTCATTATCAGGGGTGTTACTTAAATGGCGTACACTGTAATGGTACACCTACACGTTTGCTACAGTTGCCGCAAAAGGTTCTAGCGTGGGAGAGGGACGGCGGCGAGGTGGCGCGCGCGCGAGTCAGCCCTGCGCCCGCGCAACCGAGCGCACGCGTCGCCGCCAACGCCGCCGGCTCCACACCCCGCGACAGTGAAAGTGCCTCATTCGTGTTTACGGACTGTTAATACTGTGAATGTTCATGAAAACCCAATGCTGTATACTTCAGAATCAACATTCGTGTTTAATTAAATTGTTCTCGTTCGTACTGCTGTTTCGTAAACATATGACACCCGTCTACACTTATCTCAGCCGGCCGGTCACTTTTAACCTAACAAAAAGCGTGACAAGTGTTGCGAAAACCTACAACTTTAATACGCTAGACGTTAAATTAAATTAATTAGTTAGTATGTTATATAGTTTTTACTTTCTAGTGTTTCTTTATCGCTACTTAACACATTATCTTTGGTCACGGTTCGTTCGGCTCCATCAAAGTCTACAGAGTCGGTTGCATGCGTTGCTTCACACATTTTCATGTATTCTAAACGCTTGTCCACCTTGAAATGTCGCAACTTGCTATTTACATATCCTTTCATTCGACATCTAATTAAAAAATTGTCAACGCAAAGTCATCCTTAATATTATGCTTAAATAGAATGTCATACTTCTGCAAGCCTATAAATATGCATCCACATTTTTACAGCAGTTTACGTAACATCATCTTTAAGATAAGATTTTTTAACAATGTCCATCCAAGTTGATTCTTCTCACGCTAATTTGATAACAACAATTAAATGTTCAGCTTAAAATTTAATAACACTATAATGAATACGGAAGATGATACGGGTAAACCGGTTCCTGGAAATAAGGCATGTACTGATACCCTAGGAGAATGGAATGAGGTAGAGGCTTTAACATCGTCCTAAGTATGAGAGGCATGAAACTGTTTTAATATAGAACTAAAGGGTGCTTTTCACTGTTTGTATCATACGGTACTAGATGCATAATAAAACTCTAGTTAAAACAATCGTACATCAGATCCGTGAGTCGTGAGTGAGTGTGTAGACCGTCGACCCGCGGTGTCTGCACCGAGCCGGAACTGTGACAACTGCTCAACGGAATTCCACTTACCAATGCTACCTTATTTAGTTAATCGACATTCGTGGGATTCCACTACCTTTGCCTCTAATATTCGACTCTATACAGCGTTAATCGAACTGCATGTAACTTGAAACAATCGGCTGGAGCTGCAACTTGCAAGTATTTAGACACGGTCGTATTTACATTCGCTTTAGTGAGATTAATGGCAGTAGTCTGAATATCATTGTATATATTTGCGAATTCCATTGCACAATTGACTACACAAACTTCTAACTTTATTTCATTGCATGGTTTATTTATATTCGTTTTCACATTAATATTCTTGTCGAAACTGTTTGAATTCTATGCGTTCCGCGACAAAAAACAAGACAAAGCAAGTATTATCATTCTATCTGTTGATCTAGATCTAGAAAGTGTCTCCGACAAGACATAATGTCTCGATAATTGAAGCAATTTCAGTGCTGTTATGCGCAGTTGTTAAGTAGTCTACTTACCTTATAGTGCTGTATCGCCCACCGTTCATCTTATTACACATGTTGCACTTGCGGTCTTGCGGTGTCATGGCGATCATCGGCCGTTAGTTTTTGCGATCATTCCTCTCAGCTATTACACAGATTGCATGTTGATTCTCCGATAGCGTCACGTCATTCTGTAGTGCAGTAAGTAGCTCGCGTTCTTCGCAGCTTGCTCGAACATGCAGCTCCGTAATGCTACAGTTCTCTTTCCGCGGAACAGATTATGCGCCGCGCTAGGCCTTCATTGTTTCGCAACCCGCAATGCTCTGATTGCAACGCCATACATACAAATATACAACTCGTTTTGCAATTACACCATAACTTGTAGTCGTAAATATTATCTAATAAGTTAATAACTGTAACAATTTCATGTAACATCCTTTGTACGGGCAATTGTAAATGAAAAATGTCCTCCCTTAGGACCGTCATACCTTTTCGAACGAATTGGACAATAAAGACTGTTCGAAGTGATTATTTACAAAACAATATTATTTTATAACTAAACACATTTGTGAATTGAAGCGTAGCTAACGATTTTCAAATAGCAATTTAAGTGCATTAACCACGTCCAATGTCAGGTGAACTGTTACAAATGTTATTTGCCACATTGCGATACCGCGGCGCTTAGCATTGAAACAGTGAAAAAATCAGCAGTTCTCGATTGTAGTGGCGATGCAAACGTCAAACCGTACGATCGTGGACTGGTCGACCCTGAGACCGCCGGCAACGCAGCTGCCGACGACTTGTTTCGCTTTTTTTATAACTTGATCGCGCGGCTGAGTTAAGGAAGCTTGTTTTAATCTTAAACTTCAATTGGACATTCAATGATTCAGCAGTATGAACGAAACTCGACAATGCTATGTTGTTCTTTGACAGTGCAAGCGGATGTCTGACCGAACGTTCTTTGTTCGAAAAAGTGCTCGTGAATCAGTGAAGTGATGTGATGCAGTGATAACGGTGATGATGAACAATGATCTCCGAGAGGCCTCAGGTGAACGGTGGCGTCGGGCCGCCCGCGCCGCCTAGGTTAAGGACTTTCCGAAGGAACTGCGGCGATCAAGGTGCACCAGGCTGATTAATAATCCCAATTATTATCCGATACATGGTCAACAATTTAACTGGTTCTGACGTGACTCAAGATTGTATTTTATCTGTGCCGAAAATCCTTGCATTTAAATGGCGAAAACTTGTTTGTTTAAAATAACAAACATGTTTGGCGAATTTTGTAACACTTGAATTACCATAAAACATTATTAGCATTAGCCTTTTTGGCAATGAAAAAGTTTCGATTATTGTTACCATGACGGCGTTAATTTCACGGTATCTTGAGTCGTGATCATGAATCCGTTGACCTGGGGTTATTGGGCCTGTTGTGACCTGGATCGTCATTTGTTGTAGTGTTCATAACTTCGCCGACGAAGGTGTACATTGCCACGAGCGCCAAGTGCTCGTACTACAGTGAGAACGACGAGCGCCCGCGCAGGCCGCGCGAAGACCTGGCCGATCGAGTGCGGCTCATCGATGTGCTGGAACGGACCTGCTGGCTCAACATCCGGACCGTGCTGCAAGATGGAGAAATCGAAATACAAGATCTCATCGCATTTTTTGGTACTAACTGTTTAGTTGCTCTTTTCTTACCAAGATAGTTTTCCTGCGGACACGTGGCGCCATCTATCTATTATCATAAGAACGTTGTTGTTGTTTTCACAAGGAAAAGTACTTTTTTCGGGATGAAAGGTACGCTATATTATTAGTATAGTATTGGTTAATTATGATTATAAAGTTAGGATAATGGTATTTTCTTCTTTACGTGCATAACAACAATAGGTACTGTGCGGATGCTAGAGACTCTAAACAATCTCCCAGAAAACAAAACAACCGGTGAATGGGGATATTAAACAAATAAATTGGAATAATATTATTGTCTCATTGTCAGTCAACATTCCTCTGATGTCTGGATTCATTGGCTTCGTCTTTATGTGCTTGTAATAACCCCGTGTAGCGTATCATTAGCTGTCGACGACGGTTCACGTCTCACAGTGTGCACTTTCTAGCTTTCTACTTGATAGACGTGATCTTCTAGATTATGTGGTGAACAGTTATTGATAATAGGGGATCGGACTGGGTAAAAAAACGATATTCTATTTTGTCTGTCAGACAGGTAATACAAAAATATTAGACACGTATTTTTTGTTTTATCAAAATATCAAAAAATTACTTAGTTAGAACTCATTAAAGTTGGAGAGTGGGGGCTTACTACGTCACAAGTGGGTATAAAACTTACCTACATGTGACGTCATGGGCCATTTCAACTCAATATATCTCCGTAATTTTATGACCACGTGAAAAAAGAAAAAATACGTGTTCAATACTTTTCAATAAACTACCCGAAGGACAAAGAAAAAAAAATTGGATTATCCCCTATTAGTGCGTGTGATCATGTTTTCAACTGTAACGTTCCTTGAATTATACAAAAAACAAAAAGGAGTACAATATTGTCCTGCTCGCGTTTCTGGAGTCGTTGAATTTATGAACTATGGTAAGCATCTGTAGTTGAAACTTGCCCAAGTTTAGCAATTGTTGAACTTATTTTAATCATGTAAAATTATTCTATAATCTTTGTTACTTGTTCTGTTTTTAAATCATTTTTAACGAAATTACTATATGCTGTTGAAACTTTTGGGCCTCTAGAAATGAAACATCAAGTTTTCACCTTGGTGAAGGATGAGTGCAGAATGTGTCTTCATATTTAGATATTTAGGGCTTCTTTCTTTCTACCAGTTCTTGTTCCATGTTACTCGATGCGGTGGAACACATTTTTCTTTCTATTCCCACTTTAACATTCACTCCGTCATCATTCATATCAATCCTGATACCATCCGTCCATCTTTTCCTTGATCTTCCTCTCCCGGTCCATCCGACTCAACATTTATTTCTTGATATTTAGTTACTCTACAAATAAAACCGCTTAACAAATAAAACCAGCGGTGATTAGAAGCCATTTGTCTCACCCTAATTCACTTAGACAGTTTCTAGTTCAATACCTATAATTAAAATCATTGGATAATAGTTCGCGTGCCTAGCATAACAGACACAGTTTGTCTCCCCAACAACTGACAAGAAAGTGAAAACACAAAAACGCACACATGACGTATACTTAAGTTATTGCTTACAATCACAACTTGATGTCACTTTTCACGTTTTTCAACTTAACATTTGAGACCTATGATAAATTGTTTGGGATGTATCTCGATTTCTTCATCTATGACGTCACTTGCGTTAGTAGATCTTTTACAGTAGTTACAGCAAAAGGCATAATCTTCCTGCCTTTGTTCTATGTTATTTGGGTTCGGCGCAACACGTTTTTTCTTCCATTGTCCCCTGCCATTTGTCATGCCATCATTTACTCCATTTTCCTTAAAGCAATAGGCAAAAGTTCAAATTTCTGACAACAAAAGTCTTACCATATTACCAAAATCAAAAGTCATTTATTCAAACTAGGCTGATAATCAGCACTTTTTGAACGTCAGTCCCCCAAAACGCCCGCCGTTCGCCACTTCCTAGTGTTTTAGCTGGGAAGAAGTAGCAGAACAAACTCCCCAGCAACACATGTCTGTTACGTTAGAAGAACCAGATTCTATACAATAGTGTTCAAGTTTATATAAACATGGAATCCATTACATCAAATTAATGTCACATGTCAGCTAGCACACACCAATAATAAAATAAAATATTATATTAGCAGTACTAACTGGGTTGAGGTCAGATAAGCAGTCTGTCCATGTAAAATACTTGTATTCAGCTGTATAAGTACCGTAAGACTGACCCCAACATAGTTTGGAAAAGACTAAGCAGACGATGATGGCACATTGTGATAAATCTTTTAGGATATCTCTCGATTTCTACATCTCTCACGTCCCTTATTCTTAGTAACCTCACTTTTAATATCTAAACGAAGTCATGCTTAGTATCTGTAGTCTCAACCGGTTGTAAATGTCAAAGGCATAGATTATATCGAGCTCCAATCAAGTCATTCCGCTTCCTCCAGCTTATTTGTATCCGCAAGGGCAGATATAATAAGTGCATTACTTACTTCATGCTGTGTTATATACGGCATATTTGTGGTGGTTGTCATGGTCATTGACCATTGCGGGATGAGCTAATAATAACAAGGCAGTATTGACATGTTAACATTCTGTGTTATTGACGATATTAGTTAATTTTTAACTGCCTCGTTGGTCGAGTGATCGCAAGCGCCACTGCTGAGCATGACGTCCCGGTTTCGAATACCGGGTCGGGCAAAGGGTTATTGGGTTCTTCCATCAGGCATTTCTCAGTTGCAGCTACGGCGTCTGGATATGTGCCCGGATGATGGCAATAGGATCGCCCCTATGACATGGGAATTAATACTTACATGGGTAAGTGTGGGTGGGATTATGTGCATGATGTTATGTTATCTAGAATATATACATATACTGTACATCCTTTAATGATGTACAGGTTATTATGAATATTCATAATAGCCTGTAATTCTCATAAAGATATTTACGGCTGTATTTTATATGCATTTGAAAAAGTTGATGATAGAGAAGTGAGAGCAAATTGGAAAGAAACATAATTTGCTTGAACGCTTATTACACACCAATAGGCTCTCCCCTATTGCATGGGACTTCAACATAACTGGGGAAACCCATAGGATAACTATATTATTTGAGATAAACTTTGTTACTAAGGCCATAGTCTAGTTGTGCAAAACTCAGAAAGTCGCAGCAAAAACAAAAATAAAACGTGACACCTTGGCGTATTTGGATTATTTGAGATGATGCTAAAGCTGCTCTACCTGCCTATTAACCGACCGAAAATTAATGAGCTAATTTTGAAGACAAGGATGTAAAGGTTTCGCTCGATAGATTTACGATTTAGCCTCTATTGCCTAGGAAGGAGTACTGAAACTGAACTCGGATACGCGTTGAGCGCGAGAGACCTCTTTTCAACGCCTGATTTACCCAAAAAGAGCGAGACTTATAAACTTCAAAAAAAACGAAGTTATAAGGCATATAACCAATATTATGTTGAACTAAAAATAATTGCAATTAATTCATAACTTTAGTCAAAAAAAAACTTGTAAACCTGCGATAATATTTCGACGGGCTGTCAAATTTACTAGACTGGGCCCTGAAGACTGATGAAAAATAAATCACGTTAACCAATAAAACGTCGCGGATTCTGGCAATAACCTGGGAAAACCCTGGCCTCAACATGCAAAGCACACATATACATACACACATAATAAAGCAAGCAAATTTTATGTATGTGTGTGTTGTGTGCCTATAGCGAGCGTATGTCATCCGTAAGAATTTTGAGTGTGGTGTGACTCAAACATGTCCAAATTTAAAATAATGCAATGGTCCATTAGATTGATCGTATCTATCCTATTGGGCAACTTATCGCTAGTCATTCGATCACCAAATCGTTTTTATTGCGATCACATTGTTTGAGATTGAGACTGGCTTTAAAGTTGCTTAATGATCATATCATTATTTGTTGTTTACATTAGAGCCATTAGAGGTGACATTGCCATAATGACGGCTTACTTTAAAGAATTCTATTTTTCGCTCGCGGTTTCGTCTGTGTGGAGGTCGGAAATTATCCCACGAGATCGTTCTACCGGGATAATATAATAAATATCTTATTTACTAACCCATCATGGTGGTCTATCCATGTACCAAATTTTATCCAAATCTGTTCATTCTTTTAGGTGTGATAATGTTAAGGTAACAAACAACCACAATTATAACTCTCTTTTTTAATATGAAAAATTTGAAAATAAGGTAAGGGATAAGGTTCCATTGGCTTTTCTGCTTTAGTCAGATTTGTCTATGCCCAATTTCTACTTGCCTTTCCTTCATCAAACCTATTGGGTAATCAGATTGGATTCGTGAGTCATGTTCTTCCATTAAATAATAATTGGAAACTTGTATTTTATGTCTGTACAACAATTTGTAATTTAAGCTCTTCCGCACTTCATTTTAATAGTTTCCAATTACATGTTAGTTACCTTTACATAAAATGTTAATAGTACATACCATTGCCTGGTATATTACATATCAAAATATATAGAACCTACAGCTATTGATTAGAGATATGACGCGTGAATCAAGAATTTCGCAATTATGTACCTAGTTGTAATTTACTTTCATATCAAAGTTGAGCAAATTGAAGTGGAGCTGTAACTAACTCGTTTAATAAATAAACGAGTTAGTTACTTACATGGAGAATGTCTTATGGATCACTTCAGCCCTAAGGCAGCTAGGTGCCTAGCTTAGGTTAGGTTAGCCGGGCTGTTTCCGCTCTTAGCCTCTTTATTGGGTCATTGTACGTTTGAAAAATCCCCTTTTTACTCCAACCATCCCAGGTCCTCCCATAAAGCTAGCAGCCTTTTCGGGCTGCTGCAGGCCTCCGGAACTGATGCCAGCGATTGAAGAGTCAGTGCCCGTGGATCTGCCACGCTGCTGCACTCCATGAGCACGTGCTGTGGTGTTTCTTTTGCCTCCACACATCCTCTGCACAGAGGGCTATCCGTCACACCTATGGTAAATAGGTGTTCGTTCAGAAGAATTCACATCTAGGTGCCTAGGTGGTATATCAGAATTCTTCCGACTTCTTCTTCTTTAGTGCCGTCAATACGTCTTTCAAATTACTTGGGCCCATTCGCTTCGACAATGCTTTCTGTTAAAACCATACGATTTGCTCAAAAGAGTCGGTTAAAGTGGACCTCATACTAAAGGCTCAAGTACCGGCACCATTATTTTAGACCAACATAACGTAACCTAAGTTCACCATCCATTGCACATCGACAGCTAACATATGATGTAAATCTTCGACTCAATCAGTCATACACTTGTTACGACCGTTTGTCAATATGACCACAGCTTGCGCAAGAGCAGCGGTGGCTCAGTGGAAATGGCCGGCGGAGTCGTGGGTTCGACCGCGGGAAGGCGCTTTACTTTGTGTTATTTATTTCATCACCGCTGCTCTCATACGTACAATGGCCCAATAAAAGGGCTAAGTGCGGAAACAGCCCTGCTAACTTAACCTTACCTAACCTCTGCTCTCAAAACATTAAAAGAAAACACCTTGCGGAAACCAACAGGTCCCAGCACAAAAGATTCTGCTACGGTGCTTCGTGGTGGATTACAGCTCTCTCCCTGTAATAGAAAGGAGCCCTGTGTCCCAGTAGGTATTACAAGAGTTGCTTAAACACCTACCGCCGACGAATAAAATTCATAATAATATCAAAGATCATCTAATTGGTGTTTGGTATTCTAACCGGTTTATTTCATCTATTTTCCTCAATTCAAAATGCTAATTATTCCACTTATTTTATCGCCGAAACCACTTCGATGCAGATTCAAGTGTTTTGCACGTTTAGTTTATATACCTCAACCTGCGCGAGAGTTGATTAAGAACCTACTTACGATGGTGTTGTGACTAATGGATTTGGGATTAATTGAGAACTGTTCTTCTATCTTGTAAAATCTGGTAGTTTTTCAGTGTTGCATCATAATCTAAATCATCTTTTTTCACAAAATACTAAATATCAAACACGGCAGTATAATTTTCAGAATATTGTATTACCTAATTGATCGGTATTACCTTGACGACGCGACGCTTTTAGGGGTTTACCCAATTTCGTGTCTGCAACCTTCATCGCTAAAGTGACTGTCCGGTTTCGCCTGATCTTTTCATTTTCCTATCTTTGACTAAATTTAAATTAGGTTGATGTCTCAACATTTCAGATATTTGGCATACGGATAGACCATGCCCTGGTTTAAGATGCTTCATACCGGTAGTACGTTGCCGTGGCATAATTGAAAGGCTTAGGTAAGGTTAGCCTGGCTGTTTCCGCACTTAGCCTCTTTATTCGGTAGTTATAAATAATTAATCATCACCACCATTGGCACCTTTGCCAGGTAGAGACGTTACATCGAATAATTTATTTGATCACCGCTGCGCTCAAAACGGCTTTCTTACTAGTATGAAAGACCTTAAATATCCTTTGATCATCTTGGTATTCTAGCCGGTTTGATTCTTCTATTTTCCTCATTGGGAAAAATAGCTAGTTTTTCTACTTATTTTATCGCCAAAACCACTTCAAAGCATACTTAAGTGAACGTTTGATGCAGCCTGCGCGAGACTTGATTAAGAAGCTGCTCACGATAGTGTTTTGTACTCGTACTTACCGTAATTTGGAATGGACGTTTATTCTTTTCGTCTTCAGTCTTGTAAAATCTCATACTTGTATTGAGTTTGTTAGTGTTTTATGTATGCAATGGTTTGCAAAAAATCTCACAAACAAGCCAGAAGCATCGTCAGATAGTTTTGTATTACCCAATCGGTAAGTTTTTTCCTTGACACTTAGATGTATTTGGGGATTCACCCATTTTTATCCTGCCTTGTCAACCTCCATCGATGAAGTGACTGTCTATCCATTTTCAACTGATCTCTTAATTTTGATAAGTTTGATTTTGCAACGTGTCTTTAAATATTTCTGTGTTTATAAAATTTATCATTCTAGTTTTTAGCGTATGAATAATGCTACGGCATCCTAAATTGAGAAGTTCCAGAATTATATCACAAGTTTAGCGTCTTAATTAGCGTCTATCAGTTCCTGTAACGTGCACACTATAGGTTAAAAAGTATCTCATCGTTCGTCGAACAACAATATAATTACATACTAGGGTAGAGAGATCTATAAGTTTGCATTACAGCTTCCCCCAACCTGGGCTCTGAGTCTGTTAAAAGGTTAATAATTGATAATACTTCGTCGTACGATGCAGTAACACATGACACGGATCCATTGGGCAACGCAATCACTGAAAACTAACCCGCTCTCGTGTTCCATCGAACTTAGCTTGCGCAAGTCGCTGAGCTAACATGACAGATGCGGCGATGCGCTTCGCTTATATAACGAAGGGACTAAAGACCTTGACATTCGCTGCTTCTATTGTTGTGCACTTTCATTTGTTTTATTATTTTACTGATAGTTAGTTAGAAAGAGAGAGCTCTATAGATACCACCCAGTATCTCATATGAAATCCATACTTCAATTATAAATGCGAAATTGACTCTGTACTGTCTGGGACCTTTTTATAAAAAAAAAATATACCCGAATTTCGATACTTTGCTCACCAAGGGTAGACCATGATCAATGGTTTAGGATATGGGATACTATTTTTTCTGATTGCTTGTTCCCGTGGGATAATTTTGACCTCCACGTGGGCGAAGCAGGTTTCATCAGCTTTTAAGAAATAAATACTCACCCGAAGATGCATATTTATACATTCACTGTAAAGACAGAATATGTTTGCCTACAAACGCCTTTATTATGGCCCTGGCTCCGGATAACTGTTTCAACAGCCACTCTTGCGCAAAAAGCTGTCGTGCAACCTGTTTGCCGGATGCGACACTTCGGTTATATAACGAGCCACCGAGGCTCCCCGAAGACCTTGAACATACCCGCCTTTTTGCTGTCCGCATTAATCATAATAATACTGTTGATTGATAGGTTTCTGATTTTAAAAAGTGTCCAAGGAGTTTCTTTTCTGTCCTTCTCCATAGAGATCTGCACTTTGGAATGGGAAGCTACAGTTCTCTGATAGTTATTACGCCATACAGCTGGAACTGTAGCTTCATCTTTTGGTTTTTGTCAGTTCAAAAGTGTGTTTGAGTTTGTTTTGCATATTCTTGTGTGTTATTTATTTATTTGTTTTCATGTTGATTGATTGCTTTGCGATTTAGTGAAATCTCGAATTCGTTGAACTTGAAAGTAGGTTTTTATACTAATTTACAATGTTTGTCTGATTGTGATTAATCGTCCCAGTCATAACGATCCACTTTCTTTTTGATGTTTACTTTTTTCGCTATTTCTATGAATAGTCTCGCCCCTGTTATTAAATTGATTTCCCCAAGATCGTTTAACTGGATCTCAGACAGTTTCGCTCACTTCTGAAATGCTTGTGCTCGTACGATTACAGTTTCTATTTTGGCTTCAAATGACAAGAAGTTAATCGTGCAAAACTGTACTTAAAATATAATGCAGATCATTTAAAAATATCTCTGTAATAAACAAAAAGTCAAATTAGTAACCCATTGCCTCGAAAGATGGCGTTGTGCATTCTGTGCTCGTTTCGTTCTATGGTTTCGTTACCGCACGATTGATATAAGACCGCCGAACAAAATCACAGAAACTCTAGTTTCCCTTCAAAACGTATAAATCTTTCGCCTTTTTGTTGCACAAATGAGTTTTCATTTGAGTGCACCTCTTCAGGAAAAACTTATATGTTTTGAATACTCTGGCAGAGTAAAAATTCATTTTAAAATAAAGGCTTAAAAATGACCATAATCCCGGTTTCATTCATTGGCTTACATGAATTTACCAACGCCGGATAAATTTATCGGAAATCCAAGGAATCAGTTTTGAGTTCTTGAGGCTGCAATAACTGTATTGTATTTAGGTAGAAAATTCCACGAAAACTTATATTATCTGACGTTACGACTCTGTTTATTTTTGTTTATTTCAAAGCATATGCATAAGCAACAAGCTTTTACAAAATATATATCGTAGTTATAGGTAACCGTTCCTTCCGGGAAGAAATAAATATACTTAGGTACTAAGAATCTTATAAAAGTTCATCAATAAAATATGTAAAAAAAATCGTGAATGCACAGTTACACAAAGCACACTAATATCCGATTTGGGGCCAATCAATATTGACCCAAAATCACATATTTTGCGGGGTTTTAAAATGATCGACAAGAATTTCGCAGTAGCAGCCACGGAGTCTGGATATGTGCACGGTTGATGGCAATAGGCTCGCCTCCTATTACATGGGAATTTAACATAACTAGTGAAATGTGAGTGTATTATTAGGTACACCTCTGCCTAACCCTTCGGGTATTACAGGCGTGAAGTTATGTTATGTTTTAAAATGATCTTTTGTTTTTTTTTTTTTGATAACTAGAAATATTTCACATTTTTCTAAAGATACGGTCATTGTCAACAGAATGCGACAGCAGTGATTCGGGCCACCTCTACGAGTCGTTGGAGCCTGCGCCGGCGCATCCACACCCGCTTCCCGCGCACGCACCCCCTCCCCTTCCGCTGGAAGAAGACTTCGACTCCTTCGACAGTGACAGCGATACTGATGATCATGATAAGGTATGTTGAAAAGAGAGAGAAGTTACTGTAAATGGACTGATGATCTTAAAAAGGTGGCTGGGTCAGAGGATGACAGAAGACAGGATGTTGTGGTGCAGTTTGGGAGAGGCCTATGTCCAACTGCTGGCTGCGAACAAGGAACGTATACTGGGTGGAAGACAGACATGGACATTCGGTCTCATTGTAGGTACTCACAACTATGATTTAAAAAACGTAACATTTTACTATTTTAAATCAATTGTTTGATTGGAAGCAATACTTAGCTCATTATATTAATTGTTGCTTTGTAAATATCATGTTACATGCTGGTTGTGATGAGCATGATTGTAAACGATGGAAGCTACATTAAACCAATGCAACAAAATCGAGGAAACGTTCCTTAACGCGCAGCGCCCTCTGGCGCACCAAGTTTGAACTAATATTTCTTTTTTTATCTATGTAGTGCTGTAGTTTTTCTTGCTTATGCCCCGTGTGGACCATTAAAACCGCCTATAATTGTAATAATTATCACACATAATAATTATTAACCTTTCCATTAAAAAATAATAGTCGGAAATCCAATTATTTAATCAAATTTTTAAGTGCTTTGAGGAAAAAAACAAGCCAAAAATAAGTATTAAGTAATGTTTCATTTTAGGGAAAATATTAAATGTAATTATTGTTATAATTGTCTTTGTTTAGGTCATTAATTGCATTTAGTTTGTGTTATCCTTACTTTGAGTAAGCACGCTTTATAATGAGTTGTTTTTATTCGGCTTCCACTCAAACTGTTGTTTTAAATCTTCAAAACAATGGCTATCATAAATATTATAAAAGTAAGTTACATACTAAATTACAAGGTTGAAGTTTGATATTTTGCGAGAAAAAAATCGGATAAACGGATTCATTGCACACACCGAACATTCAAAGATATTTCAGTACATATATCTATCCGTTTGACCTAACTGTAAAAATATTACAAAATATCTATTGTAATACTAGCTGATCCCAGCATGCGTTGCAATGCACTTCTTTCTACTCACTACCTACCTACCTACCACCTACCTACCTACCTCCTACATACCTACCTACTATCTAAAAACCTACTACAAAGTATTAGAAAACGTTTAAAAAAAAAGTCGAATTAAATCGGTTATGTAGTTCTTCATTTATGGCGTGTCCTAGGGAAATAGGGATTCATTTTTATATAAATAGATGCATTGTAATTCATTCGTTGTTTTTTGTTCTATTTTCAGTCCACATACGCCCCACCAGCGCCAACTTTACCGGCATCGAGGTTGCCCAACCCGCCGACCGGTGGTGGGCAATACACGCTGACCAAAATAGCCAGCGCTGCTCAAAAGAAAATGAGGCAAATCAAGAGAAATATCACGAAAAGATATTCTGGTAAGAAAAAAATTGTTTTTGAAATGCAAAAAGAATCTTCCGATACCGGGAATCGAACCCGAGCCTCCTGGGTGAGAGCCAGGTATCCTAGCCACTAGACCATATCGGATATTGAAATGTATCTTGAAATTGTATGTCTGTCGCTACGACTACGATTATATTATTATGTTTTTTTATTGAGTTATAAAATATTGTGCTTTGTGCTATTTATACTGGCATGGCACTCTTACACTTAACATGAAATTAATTTCACAAATATTCTCAAAAACAAATCAAAGCCAATTTTCTGTGGAGCCAAAAATGTTTTTCATTCAATGGATGTCCCAACAGTTGACTGGCCTTGATGAAAGCAAAAAAAAACCAAGTCAATAGAAAGTCGGTATCTTTGAATTATTTTGATAACAATAAATCGTACTATATAGTCCAAACCATATCTCTATCCGTCGATATCTAAAGATAAACACTGACCCACTTTCATCATCTCAAACAAAGCCGTATATTAACCACTTTTTCTGATTACAGTGGCAATGGACGGCAAACCGTTCATGAAAACAAACACCCCGACCACAATCTACGACATGACGAAGAAGAAGTCACCAATATACGCGAACTGTGAGCGAGAAGAACCCGTGTACACCAATATCAACTTAAACGACACGAAGGCAGTGTTGAATAAGACTGAAACTCCCTTGAATAAAGTGTATGGATCGTTGAAGGAAGAATTAAAGACTGTTATATCGGATAAGAGGGCGAGTAATGGGGATGTGCCTCCTCCGTTGCCAGACAAGCCTCCTCCTGAGAAGCCAGTGACTCCAACTAGTGAGGCGAGTAAGAAGGACAGTGGGACGTTGTCGAGGAAAGCTTATTTTTCTTTCAAGTCCCGGTTCAGGCGGGCGACGTCATTGGCTGTTGATATCAATTCGGATGTCCCCAGTGCGCTGAAGATCACCAACTCGACTTTCTATCTGACTGATTCTATGGATGGTGACTCTGGATTTAGCAATTGGTGAGTTTTGTTTAATTATGATTCTCATTTTGTTGCCATAATTCGTATTCCTATTTTGGATGATTTTTTATTCATTGAGAATAAGCATCTTTCTGGATTTTCTTTTCTTTTCTGACGTTGGAAGTGATTTATCCCGAAGTTGGAGGCATATTATAATATTAGCTTTGAACAAACAAATCTTTTTTTTTTTACATTGGTGAAGTTTAAAATTTGTTTTATGATGTTGGGTGAACGGCAGTGCATTGCCAAGTTCTAACCACGATAGTCATTCTGATATCATCAGACCTAACAGATAAGAATCTTAGATTGAGTCTTATTCTATTAAGCTTAATGCTTAATATAATAAGACTCAATCGAGTTAAGAGAGCAAGTTCAAATTATCATGCAATCGTTTCTGAACAGCAGCGACAACGGGCACCCGAGCAGCACGGAGACGCTGTCCCCGACCGGCGTGGTGAAGCGGCGCGACGGTAGGCGGCGCCTCGCCGACTCCTCCCCCTGCCTGTGCCCCGCGCGCCCCGCGCTCCCGCCGCCCCCGCCCCCGCCCGCGCCCCCCGCGCCCCCCTCGCCCCCGCTCGCGCCCTCGCCCCCGCTCGCGCCCTCGCCGCCCGCGACCGACTTTAGCGCTGTCAACGAAGGTAACGCACAGCCGTCAACTGGATCTGGTGTAGATTAGCGCTGATACTTGCCTTTTACAAAACCCTTGCTGTGTGATAGAGTATTGCTTTACTAATTATATTATAATATAAATGCTAATATTTCCGATGATAAGCTTTGGATATTATGAGAGGGTTTCCTTTTAAAATAATATTTGGCAAAGTTTTAAAACCTTGGAAATCGAACTAACACTGCGCAAGTCCAGACTTCGTGACATGGTGTATTTTTTGAAAAATTTGTATTTTTTCCATATTAAAATGGTACTGCACTTTTTTTTTTCTTTTATGACATAGTCTGGAAGACGCTGTAAGTAAATATTTATGAAATTGACTGAAGAAATAGTATTGAAAAAATGGCGGCTTTCGTTCTTTTTGTTGAGCCACACGCCACAAGAAGCATGCAGCATCATAACATTATCGTCTTCCAAATTACACATTGACTGAGTTGCATATAATGGTATGTTGGTTCGATTACCAGATTTTAAGATATTCTGCATTTTAAGATTTTAATTTTAGACTATTTAAGTATAATAAAAGATCGACTATGATCAAGATTCATTTTTTCTTCTGAATATGCCTTCACTATCGAACTTTGCTCGGCACACTATCACGTGCCCGACCAGTTTTTTTTTTTTAATTTTCTTCTAAAACTGTCTTCTTATATCGAATATTTACCTTTCTAATTTCGAATATTTCAAATCATATCTATATTCTAAATGCCATGTAAATAGATATTTCAGTTGACGTCTGTCCGTATCGCGTAATATTGGTTTTGCCCGTAGACCATAGACTTTAGGTCATAGGTCTATGGTTTGGCTGAATATTATATATCGTGGCCATATGGCTGACGACGAAGACAGCGCTAAACTGAGGTCAGTGCTTTTGACATGGTGGGAATAACTATTTGGTAGATACCTAATAATTTATTATGAACTGACATAAAAATACTCAAGCCGTTAATTGTAGGATAGTCTAAATATATATACAACTAGCTGTCCCGCGCAACTTCGTCTGCGTCACATTTTCCCCGTTTTCGCAACTTTTTGCATTGCTGCTCCGCTCCTTTTGGTCGTAGCGTGATGATATATAGCCTATGTACTTCCCCAGGTTGAAATCTATCTTATTGCCAAATTTCATTAAGATCCGAGCAGCCGTTTAGTCGTGAAAAGGTAACAAACAAACAAACAGAGTGACATTCGCATTTATAATATTAGTATGGATTATAGTATTGAGCATTCTAACACTGGGAATACCAAAAATATAGCGAATATTTAAACGATATAGGTTTAGACTGAATTTAACCACACAATTTGTCTCAAGACAATTATCATGATAAGAAAACCTAAACGGCGAAATAATAAAGGTTTTTGAACATAGTTTTTGAACACCCCAATAATGAGCCGAACTTGGCTGTATTATAATTACTTTCAATGCAAATAAAAATGTAAAACTGCAATACTAGGAATAGATGGAAAACTACAATACTTATCAAAAAAGTACAAATGTTTAAAGTAGCTGTATTTATGAAAATAAATGAGGTATTATTTATTGTTTAATGCTTATATTACCTTAATAAAATTATTTATTCTGAACATATTCCTGTTAGAAACAGCGCCACATGATCGAATTATTGTAATTTTCCGCAAGTCATCATTCTAAAGTATGGTAGGATGGCAACCTTGTAGTAATCGCCTCTTGTCAAGAACTCACGTAATCTGCAAGAACATTGTTGTATACTGGCAAGGATCGTTGCACAATAGTTTTCTTTGTTTTTTTTCCTCAATTTATGACCATGCATCTGTTGTAACGAAACTCTTTGGTACTTTTACCATTTTATACTAGACGAATCAAAATTCCCTTCCTTTGAACGTCACGTTCACGTCACGTTCACGTCACGTTCACGTCACGTTCACGTCACGTTTGTAACGTCATGGAAATAGTTAACTAAATTAATTCGTAAAATTCTTGGAACTTGTGCTCGTTTTTACGTAAATCAGGTAACACTAGAGTTAATGCCTAAATAAAGCGCCATGTTGGATTTTCGAGGTGCTCAGCACCAATGAAATTATTGAAATTCTTACAATGCATCTTTGTATACGTAGGCGTGGCGTACCTTATACTCAGAATATCCTCAAGATATTCGCTGAAGGTCATACAGGTCTACGCCCCGACCTTGGCACAGCCCGACGACGAAGTGGAGACCATGTATGAGGATATCTCTAAAGCCATGCATGGTTTCAAAACTCACTTCACCGTAGTCATGGTGGACTTCAACGCGAAACTGGGCAAACGATACGGGGATGAGCTGCAGGTGGGGCAATTTGGGGTTTTTTTTTTTTTTAACGTTGCCCCACACTAGGAATTTCTCCTGTATCGTGGGTGCGTTCACAAACATTTAAACTCACATACACAAACAGCCAGACCCGGAACAACTATCTGTAGGCCATACAAATATTTGTTCCGTGCGGGGATCGAACCCGCGACACGTAGCGCAGCAGTCGAACGCTCAACCACTGCGCCAACCGTGTCGTCAAACGTCGTGGTTGTACGTCGGAACCACCTGGGACACGAACTGGCTAGTTTTATGTAGAAAGAGGGCTTCTATATGATGAACTTTTTCTTCAGAAAGCGTGAGTACAGGAAGTGGACCTGGCAGAGCCCGATGGTGCAACTAAAAATGAGATTGACTTCATTATGTGAACCAAGAAGCAAATGTTCAATGATGTCTGTGTGTCTGGTGAAAACCGGGAGCGATCACCGCATGGTAAAAGGCACATTGAACATCAATATTAAGAACTAGACCAACGAGAGAGTAGTTAAGTACAACAGTCATAACGTCATACAATTTTTGTTAATCTTGTATAATGTTAGTTTTTAATTTTGCAAAAGCACCGTTTATTCTTTTGTTGGTTATGCGTTAGAATCAAGTCTATACCGCCACCAAACCAATACCAATTTTATCTGCCGTTCCTTGAATTTAGGTATTATCAAATTCAAAACATAAATGGTGGTTAACCACAAGTGCATCTGTTTGACGTACTCAGTCGTTCAGTTCAGTCAACTTTTTGACAAATAAATTGAAATAAATGGTTATTCCCACAAAAAGGAGGTTGAGGATCCTGCACTGTTACACGTCTTTATGTTTGCACTGTCTTGCGTTCTTGATTAATAATTATTTACGAGTTCCTGTACAAAATGGTGTATAGTCGAGTGGTTGCGAAGAGAAGCCATTTTGTATCGGGGCCTTTTAAGTTTTATTATTTCCTGTTGTAACACTTGGTTGTGGCTCGTAACACTTTCAATATATATCCGTTTTTTATTTAGTTTTTATAATATTCTTCAATAACTTGATCATTATAAGGTATAGGACTAAGTAAATCCTTACCTTTTTATATTTGGCCTAGTGTTCAGAGAGTCTTTTATATTTATTTATTTATTTATCAGGAACAATAAATTGTGTTTGATACATTACATACATCATAATTAATCATATTAATATAACTTCTACAGTGGCATGCAATAATATAAGACATGCAGCAATAATTAAAAACATAACATAACAAAAATATTCAATTTAAAAAATACATGATCAAAAACAAAATAATAAAATGGCATTTTATTTTTTTTAAATAGGGAAATGGAATTATATAATATCTTCCTCAAGTGTAGAACTGTCCAACCCACATGTTTAGCCCAATATTCGAATCATTATAAATGACGCGGGTTTCCATTCCACAATCTTGAGCAATGATCTAGAAAATAATATCCAAATCACTCCAAATAAACGCTTCCTACCATTTCAGTACCTACTCAAGCAATTTATTTCAATGAAACATGACAAAATCCTACTAATAGTGGGCATGAAATGTCATATTATCAGTAATCTGGGCCATTTTACATCATGATCATAATAAAACACATTACCTACATGTATTAAACATTATGTATGGTCCAAACCAGTCTTTGAGTGACCTCCTATATGGCACGGACTGGCTTTATTTATTTGCAATAACTAGTTATGGCCAGTTTTATTTTTATTGTAATCCCAGTGAAGAATTGTTGTACGAGTAATCTCAACAAAAAGGTTTGTTGGCAATTCCAATAACAAAAGGTTAACAATCCATGGGTTGGTCTTTTTTTATGGACCAGTGTGCACCATTGTGTAGATTGTATATGCCATGGTGGTGACGCCAGCGACCTCTGAGCTGCGCATAATGTGCGGGTTTGTGCAGTTTACTTCATAGTCTGTTAGTCATCTGTGAGCGCCGGCGCAAGTTGCTCATGTCTATAGCCAAAGGCTCAACTCCCGCGCAGTTTCGTAAACAAGTACGTCACTTGTGATGTGTAGCACTGTGTGATGGGTCGTGAGTTCTATTCTCTTCCTCTCAATGCATGTTCTGTTATGTTGCATGATAATTTGATTAACACAAAACGTATGATTATGAATACGATGGCATAATCTGCCTACACAAAATTCTAGCTATAACACTACTGTTTTTGTTCTCTATGTAAATTATAGTAGCACTATAAGATAACATCACATTACTTATTGTTCAAGTTCACGTCCCACATTTATTACTTTGACTGCAATTTTAACTGTTTCTTTATATTTACTGCAATCTTTTACAATGCACAAAGACAGATAAAGAAAAAAGATGCAACCATTCACAATCAAAGGTAGAACAGTTAGCATGAATGAGAAACAGGAAAATTGATGTCAGAAAACAATTGCTCGTTTTTTTTTTAATTTGATGTTCATCACCCTCCCGCACGATTCCATTAATCTTTGTAATTGACAGCACAGTTCTGTTGTGAGTCGAAACAATAAAACGCAACGATTGCATGTAACTAGTCATTATTGTGGTTACATAGAGGTGACGCAGATTAATCACTGTATAGATGTTTGACTTCCTATGTTAGAATCATGACACACGCACACATGTATGACTTTGGTCTACATGAAATCAACGGGGTCGAGGTACGAACGCACAATGGTCCACTTAAGGGACTAAGTGCGGAAACCAAAAACCCCATGAAGATGAAGACGGGGTCGAGGTTCTCTGGGGAAGTTTAGTCTCCTTGAAAATTGTAGCATTCTCTAAAAATCTTTTTTGATTCAATGGAATTTCAAATTTTAAATATTTACTACAGAGGTCAAGAAAAAGTCAAACATCTGTACAACCATTTTTGCTCAAAGGATGGCACTAATGCCATCCTTTGATCTGAATTAGATCTGGCTTCACTATTCACCCTCCTTTCTGACTGACAACACCAGTTTCAGTGCCATTTCTTCCGTCAATCTTGAAGTAATAGTATAGCATGGTTCTTTAAGCACAAGTGCCAGTAGCCTGCTGGTAAAAATTAGTGAAATTGTCAATGGAAATTCTATTTACAAAAAAAAACAAGATGGCGGCGTTAGTTCCAACTTCGCGCCAAAAAGAACCATGTTGCACTATGACTTGTGTTGTTTATGAAATGATGACGTAACACGTTGGTGTGAACTGTGCAGAGTTGAAGCGGCTGCTGCCGACGCTGTCGCGCAAGGACAAGAGCCCGCGCGCGCGAACCTCGTGGTACGCTGAGTGCGGTGCCGATACGACGCCCAATACGACGCCCAACACTACGCCTAACACCTCCAACACGTCTTGGTGAGTAGATTTATTTATGTTCTTTATGGGTTGGGGAAGTCAACTTGTATTTAAATACTTTGTTTGTAGAGGTATCCTTGAAGAGGTGCGCGCTATTCTGCAAAGAAAATGCATTGTCAACTGTCAGTGTCAAAAGTTTGCTTTCGCTATGGTATAGCGTTCGACACTGACTATTTGTAGAATAAAACTGCAGGTCTGACCATACTCCTCTGTATCAGCTGAGCTATGTAACAGTACCAGCAATTGCTTTCTTCCAATCTTAGCTGTAACACCAAAGTACCTATGTGCCTTTCAATAGCAATTTAACATTTTTATGGAACAAAATTAGTTATTACTGTAAGTAATAAGCTTCAAAATCAGAATATACTTGTAAAGTTGACAACCATAATAAAGGAAATCCTCAACCATAGATTACGCCCTCCTCAACCTATTACATCTAATTAGTCACGCCCTAATACAGGGCTTGGCCTAAGTAGTATACGTAATTACAGGTAAGTTAATGCGACACTCCTGCAACATCCTGTTTCATTCATAGACACACTGTTTTATCCCGTGTCCACGTAAATATTGTCCCACAAAAAGTTTAATCACATTTGCTTTGGTGTATTGATTGGGTCCATATTGGCTCACCTAAAGTTCTTTACCCGAAATTGTTCTTCCTAATGATTTGTAATCCGAATGATCACTCTTCCTAAAATTTTTCATCCTAAAGTTTTCAATTCATACTATTTGTAGTGCTACCGGCGATGTTCATAATACTCATATTTCCGAAAATTGTAATTAATAATATCATTAATGTAAATATATTTAAACTCCTACTGTTTTTTATCATAACGCTTTTATCCCTAAACATAATTACCATAATATTTTCACTCATACTCGGAAAGAAACATTTACCAAGTGTAATAAAAAATATATGTGGGAAGAAGATGATAGTTATAGTGCCTCCACTATGAAAAAAATTTCGCGACCAATTTCGAGGTAGCGCTCGCCGGCCGCTACCGCGGCACCGCTCGCTTCGCTAGCTCGGCTCGCGCGTAGTTGGTCACAGTTCTAACCTAACCTAACCTATGGATATCTTTGCAGGTACACACCGCTATAAATCAAATTAAAGAAGACGCTTTAATTAATAACAAATAAATCTAAACAAAAAAGATATGACTTTGAATAATAGTGTGAAAATATAGGAAAACAAATAAAAGTATAATAGATGTTTATTGCTACTGACATTATGAAGTTGAATGCTTCGGAATTATGAACATTAGAGACAGAGTAGTTAGGAATTGTGATTGTTAGGATGAAAAATGTTAGGAAGAACATTTTCGGATTTCCAATTATCGGAGTTGAAAGTTTAGGTGAACTTTGGCGCACCCAGGTAGATGACATATTAAACTTGTCGAACATAAACTTGACAGTCGTATCAAACAACTAGAAGGTACCCTTGTACATAAAATTACAAGTTCATAATGAAACTTGACATACTTGAGAGACATATTTATAGTTTCGCTTTGCAATCTGGTTGATAAAAGCGTAAAGCAGCATGGTTGCGTAGCGACGACGCGACATTTACGCTACAGTTACGATCGCGGTCCGTTTGGCATTCGGCTCCGGCTGCCGGTTGAGTTCAAGACAAAGGTCAACAGCGACACGCCGAGCTTACCCTGTCCCACTTGGAGAAATGCAGACATACGAGTATAACCTACATACTGCAACTTGATTTCAATTGGCATTCGATCATAAAATCTTAACCACAGGTATCATGTGTGGTCCTGAATGTTTCAGTGAAAAATAAGCATTGATCAAAGTCTTTCGTGGCTAGAAAAAAGATCATAGAAAGGGACATTCGGTTCAGACCTTTACATAGTAGTTATCCACGCCTCCCCGTCGTACTCGGCCCCTATTATCTGAGACTTAAACATCGATGAAATCTTATTGGATCAAAGGTACACCTCTGTCTCTGCCTAACCCTTCTGGGATTGCATGCTTGTAGTTATGTTACTTTCACATAATCAATTAATCACTGCTATTGCCAAAAAATGTCACATAGATCCATTAAATGCGTCACGCAACGGTGAAGCAAAATAATAAAATTAAAATGGTCAAGAGGTAAGCCAAAGTGACCCACAAAGATCCTGGGAGGTAGGTGATCTTCGACCAGACGTTAGTCAGTATAGTGAACGCATGACGTCGAGCATTATCCACGAAACCGATGACTCACAAGCCAGTTTTCCGTACCACCGTTACTCATGTCCCAGCGTATAAGCGTCAGCGATTAAACGTTAGATCTCGAGCTTATACGTTGCCTTAATTGTGGAATTGAGACCAGTTATTTTTCAACTGGATTACATTCAGAAGATTGCGGGTAAGATCTGGTTGAGGCTGGTGCAGACCAGGAAAGTATGGCACAAATGGAAGGAGGCTATACTCAGCAGTGGGTGGAACAAGGCTGCCAATGATGATGATGATGATGATTTTTAAGTCCTTTTTAATAAAGGGCGACCCGGGAGCCTGTTTTCATCAACTGAGCACAAATCTATACCCGGGCTAGTATTTAGAAATTCCTTATGAAAAAACCAAATAAAACTTGACCTGACCTGGGAATCGAACCCGAATCCTCATACAGCAGTAGCGATTGCAACTACTAGAACAACGAGGCAGTTATCAATCAAACACCTGCAAATCACAACCAATCAGCTATTCTGACATAAGTACATTTTATGTGTCGTCTTGACTCGCTCAACGGTTCTGCCTTGGACCACCTCATAAGTTTAACTCCGCTATTATGCGCCTGCTCAGAAGGACGTTGGTGGGTTTTGAATCGAAGCCGTTGCCTCGCGGTTTTTGCGCGCAAATATATTTTATTTATATTGTTTCGCGTGCTAATAAATACTTAATGGACATTTACATATTGTGAAACTGTGAGGAAACTGGTGTTTTGTGGAACTTGTGTTTTAATAGTGGATTAAAAAGTGAAGTTAAAAATAAGTGTCAAATGTTGCCTTCTCAATTGATGGAAAGATAAACAAAGGTACCTAATTAATAATTTTAACTTTAAAAATATTTCAATATAACCTTTTTAATTCCATTGTAAACAAACAACCCACATGTGTGTACAAAATTAACGCCTACCTTCAACGTTTGTCTTTATATTGAGATCAATGTCACCTTGCAATAACTTTTAAATATCTGACATTCAGTGCGAAAGTAGGTAATAATTAACCAGTCATTCGTTTGTGATGAATTCAGCAATGTATTCAGCATCCTTGGGACATGCTTTTTCAAGAGAGTCACATAGCATGATCTCACGCCTCTAATCCCCAACGTGTTAGGCAGAAATGTTGCTATAGTTTATCCAAATTTCGCTAATTACATTCAAGTCCCATTTAATAGTGTCAATATAAGGAAATTATTTAGTTGAGCTGTCAGGATGTTCTTTACATTTTCGTAGTAACTTAGGTAGGTGCTAACAATAAGTCATTACTAGATTCGTCATAGCTGATTATCTACTCATTATTTATGATGATACTAACTTTTGCCCCCGTCATCTATCACGTGGAGGTCAGAAGTTATCCCATAAGTATGGGGTCTTATTTCCGGGATAAAAGTACCCTTTGTCCTACCCTGGTGCTTATGGCCATGGAGTATCAGTATGCCAAATTTCATTGAAATATGTTAAGCTGTTTAAGAGTGAGATGGCGTGACAAACAATCAAACAAATTCAATTTCACATTTTTATTATGAGTATTTATACCGCACTTGGAATACTTATTTCTATTTCATGCCTATTTCTACATTAAGCTTAATTCCGACACAATTATTTCGTCTTACATTAGGTACTACCACGCTCACTGACGCTTCATCACTTTGAACCTTATAACTAAGGGTATAAGGGTGAAAAGTGGTCGATTATCAGTGAGTGCCGTATGTAATAGCATGTTTGATAAGGTTTTATCAATCCTTTTGGGATTCCCAAAACATTTCCTTTCCCATATCTTGCTTAGCTGTTAAATTGCTGGAAATGTTGACTATAATAGTTGAATAACGCTATCTAGAAGTTTTTTTTTAACGACCCTGTACCTATTCAGAGTATTAAAGTGATAAGTAACACTAATCAATTTTTGTTTCCTTCCATTTATATTAATAAAATTAAGTGATGAAGATAAATATTAGTAGTTAGTATGCACTAGGAGGTAGGTACCTATGAGCTCTAAGTCTTGTTATGACTTCACTGACTGTTTATAACTAAAGACCTTGCAGCGTTGATTTTTCTCACGCTATACACCTGATTAACATACCTACCGTGCACCTATGTTCTATCCACTTCTGTCCGCTCTATGTATTATTCTTTTAAATCTCTTAGGTTACTATAACTACCATATCTTTGAATAGGGGATGATCACATTTTTTTTTCTTTGTCCGTCGGGTAGTTTATTGAAAAGTATTGGACACGTATTTTTTTCTTTTTTCACGTGGTCATAAAATTACGGAGATATATCGAGTTGAAATAGCGCATGACGTCACATGTAGGTAAGTTTTATACCTACTTGTGACGTAATGAGCCCCCACTCTCCAACTTTAATGAGTTTTAAATAATTAATAAAACACAAAATACGTGTCTAATATTTTTGTATTACCTGTCTGACGGACAAAATAGAATGTCGTTTTCTTTACCCAGTCCGCACCCCTATTCAAAGACATTGTTCTCATTACCTATCTCCTTTCCTACAGGTACGCAGAAGCAGGTCTATACCAAGCAGGCAACATCTCGTCATCATCCGGCGCGTCGTCAGGCTCGCACCCTGCCAGCCCCCTCCCGCACTCTCTGTTCACTCACGAGCCCCTCTACCAGTTCTACAACGCGGCCAAAGTTGAGGTCAGTGCCGTAATACAGACTTTATTGGGAGAACTCCTTTCGGAAATGTTGATAGGAATTTTCCGCTTAAGCCTGTGCGTTTGTGCCATGTGGTTACTTTGGCACTTGGCCTGTAATCGGCTCGAATGAATACACGAAACAAAATAACAAGATGAATCTTGTTTATTCAAAACCATACCACAGACAATTTTTTACGAAGAGCGCGCTTCTGACAATGACTTTCAAAGCGCCAAAAGAAATATGTAACACTAATAAACAACATTTTTAGTTTAAAATTAACTCGTGTCTCAATATAGAGCATTCGATTTGATTTAGCTGTTAGTTAAGTCAAGTTTAACTGTTATACGAGTACAGTACAAAATAGTGCCGCTACATTATAACGACTTGTTAGATAATCTTTATGCCTGCAATAAATTAATAGCAGGATAGGTCTGTCCTTGCAGTAGGAATAATACCAGCTGACTATACCTGTTACTTGTAAACAAGGTTCTCCCAGCAGACCACTATTATCAAAGGTACTTCGCGTACTTATCTCACGGAAGGAGGCACCTCGGGAAATGGGTTACGAGCGCGCAGACGATAAGCCTCTCCAACGTACGCGCTGCATAATCTTACAAACACTTTTTACTACCGATATAAAACGTTACGACAGTGTAATTAGGCAGGCGCCAGTTGGGTGTTCCCTAAACAACGTCTCTAGTTTTGTTTGACGCCATAACTAATGCGCGTTCGACATGACGATAACTAGTTGCGGAACCAGAACACGGTATAAGAAAACCAGTAAACCAATTGAGCCGTTTTTGTGAAATCTAACGCGGGTGTTTGCTTTGTCAACTTTACTATTTGTTGCGTTGCACTACACACAAAAATTGTAACCCACTTGTCTCAAGCGACAGCCCCGAATTGCTCCCGAGTAACCTGTTAGGTACCTGAACCATACCTTAGAATTCGTGTAGGTAGGTAAACGCTTTGCATAAGTGCGAGCCGACTCTGAGCTTTTGTAGCTAATAATTCGCTTGTAACACGCTTGTTTATGAAGTATTTTGAAAACAGGTCTGTTTTTCATCCGTACTCCACCAGCTAGTATCTGTCACCCTTTTAGAGCCATAGCATCTTCCATCTGTTTTTTGTTTGGACAGACTCTTTTTAAAGCCAAGTCATTGTCCGTGCTTCGGAAGGCACGTTAAGCCGTTGGTCCCGGCTGTCAATTGTAGATCTTAGACAGGCGTTAAGTAGTCAGTGGCCTGAAAGTCTGACAAACAGTCTTTTCGAAGGGTATCATATTACCCAGTACTAACTGGGTTGTGGACGTCAGATATGCAATCGCTCCATGTAAAATACTGGAGCTGCATCCGGTAAGACTAGAAGCCGACCCCAGCATTGTTGGGACAAGGCTAGGCAGATGATGATTGTCCAGTCACGTAGAATAAGAAAAGTCACTGGATTTTATTACATGACGTACAAACTTCGGCTTTTAACGTCATAAAACTAATCATCACCGTATTTCCATTTTTCCCGTAAACCACGGTAATTTTCCCGGCATTATTTTTTACAACCCGCAAAAGTATAACTAGGTACAACACTGACGTAGGTATGTTTAAGGAAGTAAACAATTTAATTACTTATCCAGCTCGTGTCCAATTTTAGCCGGCGTGTAAACGATTGGCGCTAATTCTGTGCTAATTGTTAGTAATTGCGGTGACCTTCGGCGAACAGACTAGACTCTGACTTGTATGACCTAACACGAACAGCAGTGCAAATACCTAGCGGTCATCGGTCTTATAGCGAATCATTTCCGTAGAGTAGTTTGATTTTGAAGTTTGAAATTATACAAAGTGTTGTTTTGTATCCTCGTCAAATTCAAGGAGGTAACTATGCTAATGATGCTCGTCCCGAATCAATAATAAAATGGGTAGGTGTTTTTTTTTTCTTTTTTACGGAAATCGTTTAGTGTGAACCACCCGTGTTTTAAACGCGGCCCGACTGATTCTTGCCCTATAACTGCGCGCTGCGCTTCCACACATACAAACAATCTCAAACTTATATTCGGTAATTTCTTATTCCCTAAACCACGTTATTCTGAAATACTGACAAACTTAAACAACCAAAAAAATCAGCGTTCATTAATAATTAACTAGGTCCTGTAATTTTAAGAGATTATTTATGTCTTTTGTGACATCCTCTTGAATTTTGACGAGGATGCAAAACAACAAAAACAGAAAAAAAAACAGTAATTCTACAAGAGAATTACTGTTTTTTTTTTCTCAAATCCATGTGGTATAGTTCTATCAAAGTTTTTTTTTTACCTTTGACTATCGTTGTCAAAATCACTGAGGTATTTATTGCTGCTGTTGAATGTTGCTGTTGGGTTTCTACTGTCAGAGTTGCACACGGCGACACATATAGAACTTCCAGTATAACAAAGGCTTCTCTGTGTATAGATTTCTTGTACAATGAGAGATCGGCATAAACTGGTTTTGTATAGCTTAATTGGTCACTGTGACAGGAATATACACGAAATTCATAAATTGCATCGCACAATATCTCAAAAGGAAAACAGTTACTAGCTAATTCATGAGAACAATCTCATCGTTTTGTCTCGTGTTCATGAAATGTTTTCAGTAAACATTTTCACAGACAATTGCTAGTGTAATTATTCGTATGTGCATACTGAGACATAACTCGTTTCTATCTATTGTCATTGTGACGATATTTACGAATTTCTTCATTATTCTTCTTCGTTACCAAATTGTGAGTTATAAATCTACAATAAAACTACTTAATACAATAGGTACCATCGGGAAAGTGGGAATATGGACACTTTTCAAACAAAATCCCGTGCAAACGATGACATCTGTTTAACACCCTTATTACTATTGGTCCGCACAAATAGTTTGCGGACCAATAGTGGTTAAGCAAAAAAAGACCCGACCGAAAAATACACGACCGTTTTTTAAATATGTATTGTTTTAAACACAATCTCAGGCTCTGTTAATGATCCCAGATGTTTGACCACAGTTTTTTTTTCATTTACGACACCAAGGTACTCGGCAAAAAACAGATGCTGCGATGCTATTGGTAGCTGAGCGTTACTAAGCGCTTCTATAGTGGCCGGACGCTGCAAGTAACGATAGTCCTTACCGTGCTCAGATACGCAGTTTGGTGATAGTACATTATTCTTTTTGACTCTAAAGGAGCGGGTTAACGAAAGATTTCAGCTAGTCTATTTAGTTAACACCTCGCACGCAGTGAGCAAGCATCTAGTTTTCTAAGCTGCTCTTCAATTTTTGAGTTTTCCTGCTTTAGCTAAGTAGCAGTGCGTCTAACAGTTGAGTTTCCTCTTATTTTCGAGACATGTTAAATTAGTAGAGTCAACACTTCGATTGATCTTTTACTGAATGCAAACAAAACAAAATGTCTCAAGTTCTCTTTACCAAATGTAACACAACGTGACCTAAATTTAAATCTTGACGGTAAAAAACTTGATGTTATCGCGGAAACTGTATTCTTAGGGATTACTATCGACTCAAAACTGCAGTGGGGTGCGCACATTGGAAGTCTTTCGGGGAGGTTAAGCTCAGCTGCCTATGCAGTTAGGAAAATAAGGCAGTTAACTGATGTAGCCACAGCTAGGTTAGTATACTACGCTTATTTCCACAGTATTATGTCTTATGGCATTCTGCTGTGGGGATCGGCAGCAGACGTTGATTCAATTTTCATTTTGCAAAAGAGAGCAGTCCGCGCGATCTATAAAATGGGTCCTCGCGAGTCCCTCAGAGAAAAATTTAAAGAGATCGATATACTGACACTGCCTTCACTTTATATCCTAGAATGTATTTTATATGTCCGCAAAAACCGAGGGCTTTTCAAAATTAGAAGCGACTTCCATAATATAAACACGCGCAGTAAACACGAAATTGTAATACCCAAATTTAGATTAACAAAAACTAGCAAGTCATTTCTTATAAACAGTATACGCTTTTATAATAAGATGCCAAAGTCAGTTACAGAACTGACCGATGGAAAGTTTAAAAATTGCATCAAACGTGTCCTTATTAAAAAAGCATATTACAAAATTAAGGACTACGTTGAAGATAAAGAAGTTTGGCTGTAGTTCCTTCTGCTCATGCGGCTTCCCTGGTAGCTCATAAACGACACAAATGTGTGGATGTCTCTAACTATTCCCAATACTATTTTTTTCATTCTTTTTATTCTTTTTTTTTTTACAATAGTTTTTCAATAATTGCACCTCTCGTTCATTGTTCAGAATAGTTACAGCACTGATGATAACATGTGTCTATTGTTTAAGTTAGTGTTCTTTTATTGTTTTATTTTTACTTTTGTATAGATTCTTTTTATTTACCTATTTTTTATGAATGTGTGGACATTGTAGGCTTTGTATTTTTTTTTTTTTTTTTCTCTATTACTACCGTCTGTAGTAAGCAATCGACTTATTGTCGGGCCTACGCTGTCCTCCCATACTTAAGTACTAACGCTGTAACTTCAAATATTGTAAAACCAAATGATTTTAAAAGAGTAACCATGGAGTTTCTTGCCGGTTCTTCTCCATAGGAAACGACCAACCCGAACCGTGCACCTTTTGTTGACGTTTTATAAGTGCCCATGTAGGCCTATGTAAAATAAAATATTTTGATTTTGATTTTGATTGCTTTCTACATGTAGACCACTACAGGCCTTGGGGTTTTTTTACATGTCATGATAACAATACGTTATAATTAACTAGCTTTTGCTAGCGACTTCACTCCTTTATGTACGGAAATTAACCAATATATGGAAAGGTTTTAGCCTATCACACTCTCGGATAATATAACTTCTTGTTAGTGAAAGAAAATTTGGAATCGGATCAGAAGTACCGAAGCTGACCCCCTACATAGAAACAAAACCTCTTTATAACATTAAGTATGTATCTAACCTCTTTTTCTTCTTTTCCAGTCGGTGTGTCGCGAGACCGGCGACTCGGACTCGGACGCCTACGACCCAGGCTCGCAGCACTCGCAGCGCAGCGCCAGCACGTCGGCCAGCGAGTCCACTCCGTCCCGGCCCTCCGCCATGGCGCTGGTGGCGCCGCGCGGGCCCTCGCGCACGCTGTGGTGCGAGGTGCCCGAGGTGCTCAACTCTGCTGTGCTCAGTAAGTGTCACGTGATGACGTGAAGGAGGAGACAGGAGGCATAGGAGACAGTGGTGCCTGCATTCATTATTAGTCCTTACTGTCACAATAATTATTGGTGCAACATGAGGCCGATGTAGCCGATACTTCTGGGAACGTAAATACATTTAATTAAGAGGTTTTTGTTTATCAACTTTACTGATTTACTGATTTATATACTATACTAGCTGTACCCGGCATGCGTTGCAATGCACTTTTTCCTACCTACCGACCCTATTCTACCTACCTACCCTACCCTACCTACCTACCTACCCTACCCTACCTACCTACCTACCCTACCCTACCCTACCTACCTACCCTACCCTACCCTACCTACCCTACCCTACCCTACCTACCCTACCCTACCCTGCCTACCCTACCTACCTACCTACCCTACCCTACCTACCTACCTACCTACCTACCTACCTACCTACCCTACCCTACCCTACCCTACCCTACCTACCCTACCTACCCTACCTACCCTACCTACCCTACCTACCCTACCTTCCCTACCTACCCTACCTACCCTACCCTACCTACCTACCTACCCTACCCTACCCTACCTACCCTACCCTACCTACCATACCTACCTACCTACCTACCTACCCTACCCTACCCTACCTACCTACCCTACCCTACCCTACCTACCCTACCCTACCCTACCCTACCTACCCTACCTACCTACCTACCTACCTACCTACCTACCCTACCTACCCTACCTACCCTACCTACCCTACCTACCCTACCTACCCTACCTACCCTACCTACCCTACCTACCCTACCTACCCTACCTACCCTACCTACCCTACCTACCCTACCCTACCCACCTACCTACTCACCTACCTACCTACCCTACCGTATCCTATGTCCTTCTCCTGGCTCTAAACTACCTCCCTGCCAATTTTCAGCTAAATCGGTTCAGCCGTTCTTGAGTTATAAGTGAAGTAACTAACACGACTTTCTTTTATATATATAGATATATAATATTATAAAGCTGAAGAGCTTGTTTGTTTGCTTGAACGCGCTAATCTCAGGAACTACAGATCCGATTTGAAAAATTCTTTCAGTGTTAGATATCCCATTTATCGAGGAAGGCTATAGGCTATATATCATCACGCTACGACCAATAGGAGCGGAGCAGCAATGAAAAATGTTGCGAAAACGGGGAAAATGTGACGCAGACAAAGTTGCGCTGGACAGCTAGTGTACTTATACACAGGATGTAAGGGACAGCTCTCCCAAACTGACATTCTTATGCAGGCTGTCACTTACACCTTTTTTATACCTATCCAGCTTCAGTCTTAACGATTTCGAGTTTACGAGAATAAAAAAAAAACACAGGGCAGCACCTGCAGTTGCAGTTCAGACAGTAAAACAAATAATAACTCACAAACATTAACTTTAGTTCCTTTTCTAAAATGTCCGTCGTCCCGCAGGTTCCCTTGCGCCGGCGCAGAAACGTCTCCAAGAGGCGAAGTTCGAGCTGCTGACGTCAGAGGCGTCGTACCTGAACTCTCTGAACGTGCTGGAAGCCAACTTCATCACGCACCCCGCCTTCAGGGACCCTCATGTGATGCCCAGAGCTGACTGGGAGACCCTGTTCGCTACTATACTACCCGGTAAGTTTTGATGTGGCTTATGAAATATTGGACATCTTATGGCAATCCAACTCATTCGCTTTTCCATCATCATTCTCTATGGCTGATAGAATGTTAGGGTTGCGCCTGATCTAGCAGCACGGAATCCTATTTTTCCATGCTGCTATCCTTTTCCGTCGCTCAGAACCGTCATTTGCTGGAGCGAGACACAGAGCAGGAGTAGCACGCGCCAGCATCAACGATGCGCTCGGCAGCACGCTAGTTATCAAATTAAAGTTATCTTGGTTTTAAAGTATCATAATAATGCATAACACAACATTTGTGAAAAATATTACCATGTCTTTGGTTTCGCGGAGTCGGAGACAAAAGGGGGCCCCGTCGCATATCGTGGTGAATTGGTAATACGTACTGCAAAGCCGGCACAAAATATTGTTTTTATTAACGATTGTTATTAATGAAAAGCGTTCACATGGTCGACGATGGGGTAAATTACAAGTATAAATACTGAACAGAAGTTAAGAATTTATTAATGAAATAAATTATTTAACTGCGCCTGACGCCGAATTTGAATCCAGGTGGCCTACCACGAGTAGTATTGTTTTAATCTTATTGCAGAGTGTAAGAGTGTAAAAGAGATGATGCTAGACGTCCTCTATAGCACCGTCTCTTTCCACACTGGAGTGACATTAAAACAATACTGGTTTAAGACGACACGGTAACCCCTCAGGACACCACGCTAAGAGGTCACTCTGACCTGTTTGTCTTAACAATGTCTCTTTATATTCACTTCCTCTCCCCCAGTCCGCAAATGCTCCCAACTGCTAATGAACGAGCTGGAGAAGTGCTGGCAGGACAACATCCTGCTGCAAGGCATCTGCGACATCGTGCGGCAACACGCTGAGCTGCACTTCGGCGTGTACGTCAAGTACTGCGAGAACCAGGCGCTCATGGTGAAGGCGCTGCAGCGGCTGCAGGCGAGACCTGCCTTCGCGCATGCGCTCAAGAAGTTAGTATACCGATGGTGGTTCTAGTTATAATTTATAATAAATCGTGTAAGAAAAATGTGTGGTCAGATTTAAGAGGGGACTCTAGCCCCGAGGAATTTGAAGAATAGGTGTTTGAAGAAACTATTGGCCGTTGCGCTGCGCCCGACCAAGTCCCCGTAAAGAGCGAAAGGGACAACTGCAGCTCAGGCTGATTCTACCTACAAAAATCTTGACCAAAAGACGTTTTGTATTCCGCTGTTTTCTTCTTAAAAACTAAACTGATCTCAACAATTCTTCAAAATTTAGAGGAAAAGCATATCTATGCTTCTATTATTTTCTTTTTTGTTACAAAACTTTTCTAATTTGTCAGATAGTCGTCTGAACATGGCGGAAAAACGGGCTTTTTTTTTGGTGTTTTTGGATAGTCATAATTCTTTTTGTGATTATGTTTTGAAAAAAAAGGAAATGATAGGGCAATGTATTAAAAAGACCTAGATTTTTTGGAAAAAAAATCATTGCTCTAGGCGCATTATCCACGAAGAAAACAGCGGAATACGTTTGTATGGAGAAAGCCCCACTAGAGTCCCCTTTTGAGGGTGTGGTATAGGCCATCAAATTATGACCATCATAATATGGACAACTTTCTTCGTAATCGCGAGAATTAATCGGCTGTCTGCCCCATAAAAAATTACAAAACATAACCCGAACGTATGGGACAGCTGTTTACTTTTTGTCTGCAGCGTGAAATTTTCGCCACTGGCTGTAATGTCGTCAAAAATTACTGTACGTCTACCATGGTTATCATAGTTAGATCGCTTGACGTAACTGCAATAGTTCCGTCAATACGCAAATACTACAGTTAGCTTTTTCAATGGTACCATGAGCTGTGTTGGTGCTTACTACCAAATTCTAAGCAAATGAAGCCCAAACTTGCAGTCGCTGTATTATAGTTTACTACACGGTGACGTAGGATAGCTAACTATGTGACTCATACTGCGCATTTTAGTACCCAACTATCTGCTAGAGGCGCTGTAAAAGTTTTCATACGTTTTTTTAACTACAGACGCTAGCGAGTATAGATTGTTAAAACTCATGGTAGACGTACTGATGTCGTCTTGATACTGTACAATGTCAGGGATAAATACGGCTCATTCTTTCAGAACCTCCGAACACCACTTTTCAATAATGTGTCTGCACTGTACTCCATAAAGTAACATTTTGTTCTCTATGTCCCTGCAGACTGGAGAGCCACCCGTCGTGCCAGTCCCTCTCCCTGCACTCGTTCCTGATGCTCCCGATGCAGCGCGTGACGCGGCTGCCGCTGCTGCTGGACGCTGTGCTGAAGAACCTCAACAGCGAGGACCTGGAGTACCACGCCTGCGCCAGAGCGCTCGTCTCGCTCAACAACGTAACTATAATTATATCCTCACTAACAACCCTTCCAATAGGGGATAATCCAATTTTTTTTTTCTTTGTCCGTCGGGTAGTTTATTGAAAAGTATTGGACACGTATTTTTTCTTTTTTCACGTAGTCGTAAAATTACGGAGATATATTGAGTTGAAATGGCGCATGACGTCACATGTAGGTAAGTTTTATACCCACTTGTGACGTAGTAAGCCCCCACTCTCCAACTTTAATGAGTTTTTAAATAAGTAATTTTTTGCAATTTTGATAAAACAAAAAATACGTGTCTAATATTTTTGTATTACCTGTCTGACGGACAAAATAGAATGTCGTTTTCTTTACCCAGTCCGATCCCCTATATCCGTAGTTTATACCTTCTAGCGGTCGTTGAAGGTTTTCCCGGCATCATATTTTACAAACACAATTATTTGACCTAGGTATGATATTTTACGTCTACAAAACATGTCCCTCGCTCTATGAAATGTTCTGTGCATCAAGCGGTGCGTGTTCACAGAACCAAATACCAATTTATAGAATTGATAAAAGCAGACCAATTCAGAACAATCTTGCCTTGACGGCACTGGCTTGGCACTTGCTTTCTATCTGCGACCTTCTACATCGAAATAAAGTCGGTGGCGTACGGTGTTAATTATTATACCCTACTTCTACTGCTCCTGTTTTGATATGCATATTTTTCTCCCGAACTCCAGCTTCACTCATACTATGTTTTTTTTCTATCTTCCGCAGTACGTATCTCAATGTAACGAAGGCGCGCGCAATACGGAGCGCGTAGAAGAGATGTACCGGCTGTGCAGGATCATAGAGTTCCCGCCTCACGTACGCGATGCACCATCGTTAGGACCTGCCTGCTCCAGGCGAGACCGAAGGTAAATAACTAAGATCTAATTAAGCTAGTTCTATTTGAATAAAGAATAAGCTCTATTTAAAAATATCCGGATGAGAATCTTGCAGAATAGGGGTGATCACATTTTTTTTTTCTTTGTCCGTCGGGTAGTTTATTGAAAAGTATTGGACACGTATTTTTTCTTATTTCACGTGGTCATAAAATTATGGAGATATATTGAGTTGAAATGGCGCATGACGTCACAGGTAAGTTTTATACCTACTTGTGACGTAGTGAGCCCCCACTCTCCAACTTTAATGAGTTTTAACTAAGTATTTTTTTGATATTTTGATAAAACAAAAAATACGTGTCTAATATTTTTGTATTACCTGTCTGACGGACGAAATAGAATGTCGTTTTCTTTACCCAGTCCGTATTATACTGCTGAAAACTGGCCAAGTCTGTTGAACGACCGATGGCATTGAATAACGAGATCTTGAACAGACGGCAAATCTGCAGGGCAGCTTAAGGTGTAAGCGACAGGGGAGCCCGCGAAATTCAAATTTACTAAGGTTTTTTTCTCAAGAATCGAATCCGTTGACTTAGGAAAAAACATCACACACTGTATTATTACACCATTCCATAGTGTCGCTAATAAGGAAAAATTCAGCCTGTATATTGCCGAGCTTTTTGTTAAACTCAAACTCGAAGCATTTATTTCAATTAGACCATTACAGGCACTTTTGAAAGTCAAAAACAAAAAAAAGCGAAGCTAAAGTCCCAGTCACAAGGCATAATAACTTGTGAAAGTACTGTAGTTGCCCATTCCGTAGTGTAGATCTCTATGGAGAAGAATGGGCAAGAAACTCCATGGACACTCTTTTAAATCAAAATATGTTACAAAACCTTGGTTACATCATTCATGTAAATAAATGTTAAAAACTCATTTTAAGGTACTTACTCAATAGGTTCACACTCAATCTAATGCTGAACACCTTCATCAGGATTCATAATGAAACCTTTTGAGTCGGTGTTCGTCATAGTAAGTGATCTTATAATTTACTGACATTATCCTTTCGTCTCCAGACCTGTCCGCTGGCTAGTCCGGTCCGGCGAGATGACGCAGCTGATCTGGAAGACGGACGAGCTGAAGCTGACGTTCGGCAAGAAGTTCCACAAGGTCCCCCTACATCTGTTCCTCTTCAACGATCTACTCGTCATCACCAAAAAGAAGAGGTATGTAGAATCTAGCTTGTTTATGGTGAGACCATAGATAGAATACAATAGGACATACTTTATTTATTGTACAACAAAATCTAAAATTAACGGTTTTACAATACTGCTAATTTTATGGGTACAATGGATTGGAGATATTATCGCTCATAGCGATATCTTCCAGATTACATTTGCATGTAAAATTTAGATACGTAAATAAAAAAAAAAGGATTGTGTGGTTTTATGAAACCACGGTAAAAGTGAAACTTAGCTGCTGCGAACTATAGGCGCCGCCATATTGGCCTTGACTGCTCTGACGAGCGCCTTTCACTTGATCCCTACTCCGCGGCCGACCGTCACGCGACATGCAACACACAGGCGAAAAAGTTTGAGACGATGTAATAAAAGTTTCACTTACTTTCTTTAAAAACTAGAGATATAATGGAAGTGCGTTGTGCCACTGGGGTAACATTTTTCTTGTTTCCCGCACGACCATTCGTACTCGTCCGATGTAAGGCATTCAGATATTTGTAACCAAAGTGGTCCGAGACCCTGACATTATCATAGTCTACAAGTGGCGAAGGGACAAATTTCTGTAAGGGGAAGCCGAAGATAAAAATGAGAATTTTAATTTTGTTTTCCGTCTTCGCATTTTTCATTTTTCGTTTTGATTATCAGCGAACTCGAAAACACCGAAGACGACACCCATAACGAAAATAAACAGAAATTTACGTCGGCGCCATTTTTAATTTTGGCCCCCGTTTTGTTATCAGCTACCCCGAAAACCACGAAATCAGTGTATATTTATAAAAGCCTGTTTAATAACTTATAATTTTACTTTTATATTTTTAGTTTTTAACCCCCGACCTAAAAAGAGGGGTGTTATAAGTTTGACGTGTGTATCTGTGTGTCTGTCTGTGGCATCGTAGCTCCGAAACGGATGAACCGATTTTGATAAAGTTGGTGTCATATGAAAGGTATTTTAATCGAGAGTGTTCTTAGCTATGTTTCGAGAAAATCTGCTCGGCCGTTTGAAGCTCATCACCTCTTTTCTAGTTGATGCAGGGATTAAAACAACTTCTACGGGTCTAGTTGATTGAAAATTTGAATTCTTGTCACTTGTCACCATGGGCATCGCCAGGGGGGTAGGCTGCACACCGCCCCTCCCCCCTAAAAGCTCAAGTTTTTTTTTCAATTCATATCTTTCCTTGATTTCGTTAATAAGCGGGAAGAGGCGCAACATCAAGAAAAGTGGAAGGAATGGGAGGAGACCTATGCCCAGGAGTGGGACAGTCAAGGCTAAGAAAATATAATTTAAGTTTAAAAAGCATGAAATAAAAATTAAATTAAAAATTTAAAAAACCCCCGACAGGCAAAACCTCTAAAAAAACAAAAATAAAATTAATCCAAGCGTCGTAGCGTCGGGGGTCCGGTAATCTTGTCTGACCACACAATTATCTCATCATTTTTTCATATCCGTACTATTAACCGTTGAGGCCTCGTGAGAAGACGATCGTGGCTGCAGGATGAGTACACAATACAAATCGTGATTATCCATCAAATACATAACTCGTATGCAAAGATTCGTGTCCGTGCTATTTACCCTTGAGGAGTTCCCTCGTGAGAAGACGATCCTGGCTGCAGGATGAGTTCATGATACAAATCGTGATTATCCATTACTTATGAACTCGTATGCAAAGTTTCGTGTTCACGCTATTAACCGTTGAGGAGTTCCCTCGTGAGAAGACAATCCTGGCTGTAGGATTAAGTTATGTCTGTCATAAGAATGCTAAATTTCAGCCCAATCGGGCATCGGGAAGTGGTTCTAATTTAGCTTCCTATACATACAAACATTGAAAGTTCCCTGTCGTAACTCGAAAATCTTCGGCTTACCTAGTTCCTACAAAACGGTGCTGCGAGCCGCGAAGCCACGTGCCCGCGTCTATACGAATTTAGTTTTGAATTCTGACACCCAAGCATCGGGTTATTTGGCGCTACCTGTAGGTTTCTTGGTTGACATAAAAAATGTTGGCATTTTTGTAATGTTTTGAATCCTAGGATATATATTCAATGTATGTACTCTCATGTGATACCTACAGATGGGTCATACAATTTACTATTTAATTACCAGTAGACACTGAGTATAGTGCCTCGTTCCCGAAGAGAAGCCGGCAGGAATCGGCTTGTTAGGTGCCTTCGGGCCTGAACTAATAAATTGTGACACATAGTGTCTAAACAATAACATGTTTTATTAATTCCGCAGTGAGGAGCTGTACGTATGCGTGGAGCACTGCCCGCGCTCGCTGCTGGAGGTGTGCGCCAGCGACGTCGGCGCCGCCAGCGCCAAGCACGCGCTGCTCGTCACTCTGCTGGAGAACCACGAGGGGAGGACGCTGGAGATGGTATGCTATCACTGACTGACTTACCAACGCCCAGCCCAGCCGCCAGACCGTGGGACCAAAAAGGCTACAATTTAGCGTAGGAAACTCTTTGTAAATAGCTTTAATGTTGTGTCACGAAATATTTTTTTTAATTTTCGAATGAAATCGCTGATATAGTGCTATTATTATATTATTTAACTGTGGTAATAGCATAATAGAAATCTTAGGTTTATTATTTTAGAGACCCGTTTCTGGCAATACTATCTATCGTCCAGGTTTACATATCAAATGGTCCCTATGCAAGTTTTTGTTTAGTATTAGATGTCAAATATCCAGCTGTTAACCGTGGCTTTCTTCGCGTGTATATCATAAAAAAAAACACATTTCCATTAATTCAAAGTCCAAAGTCAAAGCATTTATTTCTATTAGACCATTACAGGCACTTTTGAAAGTCGAAAAACAAAATAAAACGCGAAGCTACAGTCCCAGTCACAAGGCATAATAACTTATGAAAGTACTGTAGTTGCCCATTCCGTAGCGTAGATCTCTATGGAGAAGAATGGGCAAGAAACTCCATGGACACTCTTTTAAATCAAAATATGTTACAAAATCTTGGTTACATCATTCATGTTAAGAATTACAAATATGTGAGAACGATGTAGAAATACGGGCAAGTTAAGAGCGTCCAGAGTATTAAAAGATTAAATCAGTAATAAAAAAAAGTACTTAATTAAAATACACCGTGGCACCTAAGAGATGACCAGTCACAACTGACAGCGCCCGTTCACGAACATGACGCATGTATCAGCCATCATTCAACTCAACCATTTTGAAGGGAACTAAACGACCCGACTTAATTATAATATAAGTTAAAATCCTTTAGCTATACATGATAGTATTGCTAGACCTAACAATACTATACGTAATCGATCAGACTAGCACGTGTTGAGATCGATGTTTTTAAAGACTTCCGACGCGATTTCGTGTTTGGCAAAAAGTACAACAAGATTCCGTGGTCACAGCTGATGTCGTGTCCGAGCGAGACGGAGTGGTCGCGCTGGTCGGAAGCGCTGCTCCCACCCGCGGGCGACGCGGGCGAGGCCGTGTACGCGGGCTGGGACTGTCCGCAGGTGTGCGCGCTGTACGCGTACGCGCCCGCGCAGCCCGACGAGCTGGGGCTGGCGGAGGGCGACGTCGTCAACGTTACTAGGAAGACTAGCGAAGGTATGCACGTGTTTATTCGTTATTTTATTTTTTCGAAACATTTGTTCGATAGGCTGACCTGGTAAGTAGATTTTAGTAATTTACTTAGAAATAAATTACTTTGTCTGGTGTGATCGCTTTGTGAGGTCGCAAGTGCTCCTGCTGAGTGTAAGGTCTTGGATGCTCTTTCCAATTCGAGCGGTGTCATTAGGTTTTTAATCAGTAACACCTCCGAGGTTGCATTAATGCCCGGTTGTTGACCATAGGCTCGCCCCTATTACATAAAACAATGTAACGAGCCAAAATGTGCGCGTTCTATAAGCCGCTGATTTGCTTCTTAATATAAAAGGGGATGATCACATTTTTTTTTCTTTGTCCGTCGGGTAGTTTATTGAAAAGTATTGGACACGTATTTTTTTCTTTTTTCATGTGGTCTTAAAATTACGGAGATATATTGAGTTGAAATGGCGCATGACGTCACATATAGGTAAGTTTTATACCTACTTGTGATGTAGTGAGCCCCCACTCTCCAACTTTAATGAGTTTTAACTACTTAAGTAATTTTTTGATATTTTGATGAAAACAAAAAATACGTGTCTAATGTTTTTGTATTACCTGTCTGACGGACAAAATAGAATGTCGTTTTCTTTACCCAGTCCGCACACCCTATTCCTGGCTGCATTTTAGTAATAAAACGTTCCCTTCTCCAGGTTGGTACTACGGCGAGCGCACGCGCGACGGCGAGGCGGGCTGGTTCCCGGGCGCCTACTGCGCCGAGGTCGCCTCGCCGCACGTGCGCGCGCGCAACCTGCGCCAGCGGTACCGCCTGCTCGCGCTCTCCGGGACCTACCTCGGACAGAAGAAGAAGGTACACGTCTGACCTACGCGGGACCCTACAGCAGGCTCCTTTGAGATAGGGACATATCTACGACAAAAATCTGTGCTGCAAGCTAGAATTTTAAGGGGACGGAATATCCCTTGACAAACAAATTAAACGACTTGTTATCCAGTTGTATGAACGTAGACAAAGCAAAGTATGTAAGTACGTCCATGGGAAAATACGCGGGGTTAGGTATGTATTTCGTTCTATGACATCGTTTTAGGGCTATTCTTGGATGAACACTTCTCATTTGGGTGTTCTCTCATACGGCTTTTTCTCATACTTTTTATAAACAGCACTAATATTTCTTGAGAAAGTCTCAACTTTTGAAATGAACACTCAGATGACCAAAAAACTGGCCCCTATTCCAGAACAATGCTCGCATAAATCTTATCTTGCGTCAAGGTTTTTGAAAAAAAAAAGTCAAATTAGTAAACCGATCTATGCAGGCATCGTTTTAGAAGGGCTAAGTGACGTCACAATATAGATGCTGACGTAAGTACTTATCCACATTCCGTTGGCAACTGTGTCTTTGCATTTACTGCACAACCGCACTAATAACACGGGGTTAGGTAATGATGCGTTTAGTATATTGACAGGAAAAGACAAAAATTGTAGAAGTATGAATTTCGATATCATCACAGTAATATTGTTAGAATCTCACAATAAAGTTAGGGAGATTGTCTCAAAAACCTCGGCCTTATATAATTGTACAGATAAGTATTGAGGCACCATAGACAAGACTGTCTATAATATTTTTTTTGTATGTTAAAAAGACGGTCCGTCCAGTCACTGCCTTTATATGAAGAAACTTAGTGTTTGTTATAATTATGGACTATTTAACGGTTTGTATGGATCGAAACGATCCGACACGCTCGAAGGTGCTCACTTGTGATAGTTCCGCTCTACTCGATGAACAAAATCATTTAGAAATCTACAAGACCGAGTTATGTAGCAACTCTTTTTAAATATACAGTTATAAAATTATTTTAATGGAATATTTTTCTTGATTTAATAATACTATATTTAAAGACAGAATATGAATAATGAATCAAATATCAATTAGTTATTAATTGTATTTTATTTTAGTATCAATTTTTTAAGATGTGGTTCGCCACAGCCTGTCGTTGCAGTCTGTAGCTCGCGAGTTCACTGATAACAATTTATTGATAACGCGAGTGAATTCTGCTTACATTAGTTTAGTACGTAGTTATAATCGTCAAGTGTACAGTTACGTATGAGATTCGAAGGTTCGTTGTACAGTATAATTTTGTAAGACATTTACTGATTAGGTTAAGATAATATTGTATCATCATGTAAAGCTGCACTTGCCCGCTGTATTCGAAAATTGCCTAGTCATAACGAGCGGATGAGTTGATCATGAAAATCATGAAATTATCAAGTATTTTAGTCAACATTCCTTGGCTAGCACTTCAGCCAGAATTACATTGATGTAGTTGGCCGCGCTTTTACTTTACAACGAGAAATGTATACAGATCATGATCGGGTTGGCACAGACCGGGCGGTAAAATTGAATGACTATTTTGCCGCCCAGCTGAGCCAAATCCCGGCGAATCAGGCCCGAATGATCATTTAGAACATTTCGGTAGACGAAGCCAGCTCATCTACAAGTAAATGTAATTCTGGCTATATTCTTGCACCATATCATTAACAATTAAATCAAGTTACGATTGTATTGTACTTAAGTAAATTATTGTGTATATAGAATTAGGGACAAATGTAACAAATCATGGATGTTATATATTTATGGTATGATAATAAAATGTAATTTTATAATGGTGTCGTTTCATTTCCTTTACTGTGAACCTTATCCTGTAAAATCATATGCAACTTCTGTTCAGCCCCCGTATTCACAAACGCTCGGATTCGATTTCGATTCGGAAAGTCGTATGTCTATCTCGCTCGCTTTCGTAATGACAAAACAAAATAGACATACGACTTATCGAATCGAAATCGAATCCGAGCGTTTGTGAATAGGGGACCTGTTCGGGTAAAAAACCTAAAGTATTATTTTCAGATTAATAACACAACACAACATCACGCCTGTGATCCTCGAAGGGTAAGGCAGAGGTGTACCTAATAGTAAACCCACATTTCGCTAGCTATATGTTAGCCTAAAGCCAAAAACGCAGCCACGGAATCTGGAATTGAGCCGATTTTTTGTTCTACCTTTTGTAGAAAGCAACGACTTATTGTCGGGCCTACGCTGTCCTCCCATACTTAAGTACTAAATAATAATAATAAAGTAACATCAAATATTGCAAAACCAAATGATTTTAAGAGTAACCATGGAGTTTCTTGCCGGTTCTTCTCCATAGGAAACGACCAACCCGAACCGAGCACCTTGTCGACGTTTTATAAGTGCCCATGTAGGCCTATGTAAAATAAAATATTTTTATTTGATTTAAAAAGCCCGTTTTTTGGCAATAGGCTCGCTACTGAGAAATTCCTCGTGGAAAACCCGAATAACAATTTGCCCGACACAGGGATTCGAACTCGGGAGCTCATGCTCAGTAGTCTCCCTTGCGACCGCTAGACCAACGAGGCAGTCGAGCTCGGATTAATAGTTTTATAATCGACCTTATCGTGACATTTCGCAAAAAAACTGATTTACAGTTCGCGACACATCATCATCAGCATATAATGTTCACACTGCTGGGACACAGGCCTCCTCTCATGAGAGGGAGTGGGCTATAATCCACCACGCGGGCCCAGTTCGGGTTGGTAGATGTCACATGTCTACGAATTTTTAGTTCTAGGACATGCCGGTTTCCTCACGATAGTTTTCTTCACCGTTTTGAGAGCAGTGATGATGAAATAAATTACACAAAGTAATGCGCCTGCCTGGATTCTGGGTTCGAACCTACGACTCGTAAGTCGGAGCTGCCACCACTTGGCCACCGCTGCTGTTAGCGACACAAAAGTGTGTTTAAGCGAGCAGTCTACGAATTCAGACAAGTGGAAGCTCAAAGGTCGATTAATCTGTAGACAAATATTTTAGAAGACACTCCTGGAATTCATAAAATGTGATGACGAACATTTCACTATTTTTGCCGAAGTTATAAAAAGAGGAGACAAAAATTTCACCTTTTTTGCCTGTTTCAAATATTTTAAGAAATAAGTTAACAACGGCAAATGCCAACTGCTGGATGGAGAGTATCCAAAGAAAACCCCATCACCCTCCAAGCATCGATGCTGTTCTGGTACAATCATTGTATGATTTGTATGTACCTACTACCTATTTACATACTACAGGGATATGAAACTAAGAGTAAAGCAGAAGAAACAGAAGAAGTGCACGCGGCAGCATCGACAATGCGCTCTAGTAAATGTCGGGTCCGAGCGACAGAAAGGATAGAAAAATGCAATTCCTTGCTGATATGTAGATCAACCCTAAATTCAACGTTTTCTATGGCAGTGCAATGCGCCTGCAATGCCTCTAGTATAGCACTTAGTTTTATTAGCGGCGGTGCCACGTTGGTCTACTAGGAATGTCAAATCAATGGCAGCTTACGCGATGCCAGCACCCAGCAGTCAATACGGTATTTTAGTTTTTTCATCGTCCTCTTTTTAGGCTTCGCCGCGCTTGGGTTCAAAGGGCCCCAAAAAAAAATAAACAGGGCCCTATTAGGACTAGCTGCGCCACTGGTTTTATTGTCAGTTTTTGGTCGTTCCTTGTGCGAGAAAACCATCGAAAGGTAGTCATTTCTTTGTAGGCTGTAGGACGGGTGCCGTAGCAATATCAGAGACTAAATAGCCACAGAAAACGTGGAACAAACGGATAAAAAAGACGATCTTTAAGTACTTAACAGTTCACTTTATTTATATTATGTTGGTCATTCATTATTTCAAACACGCATACGAAGCGTCTTTGCTTACATAAATAATATTAATATTCGTTAAAAACTAAAAAAAATATAAATGTCAAATAGCACATAAATAATAAAAATGCAATTCCTACCAAACATATATTTTCCATGTCGTAAAATAATCAGATCTTTTAATACTCTAATACGCTATAAAAATAAACTCTGGAAAGTTAAACTTATAAATTCTAAATTGATTATGTAAATAATTGAATTGTCTTTTTAGTATAAAAATGCAAAAAGCGATTGAACTTAACTAAAATTATATTTGTGCGCAATTTTGTTTTGCTTTTTAAAAATCGTGACTGGGTGTTTACAGAAACTGGTAAGAATATAAATAGAAAATGATAAAAAAGGGAAACTAGTGAAAATAATCTAGTACTTAATAATCTCAGAAAAGTTAAGTGAAATGAAATTAATTGTGCCCAATAACTAACATAGAAAGCGTAAACGGACACTTGACGAAGCCGTCAGCCAAATATTCTGACCATCAAACTAAGTAGCTCTACGCAAAAAATATTTCTGGGAAACGCTTTTGTTATATGGAGTGAAAAGTCACGTTATGAGTCAATGTAACGCACCGAAAACATTGTGCAAATAGATGCATTTGAGGGCACGGTCGGCGCAGTCGCTGCGCAACGTGGCGCGCGACTGCGCCGATTCGATTCCCGCACGGAACAAATATTTGCAAGGCCTACATATAGTTGTTCCGGGTCTGGCTGTTTGTGTACATGTAAGTATAAATGTACCCACGCACGATAGAGGAGAAATTCCTAGTGTGGGGCAACGTTTTTTTTTTTTAGATAAATAAAATATCGCAATGACGGAGTGAACAACTGCCTTTCGACTTCGTTAAGTGTCTGTTTACACTTTATACTATGACTCCTACATAATATACCGAGCTTGAGCTTCACTATTGTCTAATATTATGCACCAATGAAAACAATTAACAAGCTTATAACACAAAGATAGAGAAGAGAGATCAACATATTTGAGTGGAATGGAAGATCAGTCAGGGGACAGTAACAGTAAGTAAACAACGTCGTCTTCACTGGCCGTGGTGATGTGATCATATTCTTGTTTTGGATGAATTCTCCTTGACTTCGAACAGTTTTCTCACGAAGTAAACTTGTAATGTTGCTGTGGCTGCTATGGCCATGATTTGGATAATTGACCATCTGAAAAAAAGAAAACTTTTGTTAATAAAACCTATACTGGGTGTAAAGGGCCACCTACGCCCAAACACCACGTATTCTGTACATAATTCCGAATCCCACATAGAAATTTTCACAGGTGCATTAAAATAAAAACAGCTGGTCCATATGTTTGACCTTCACTTTTGTAGCAAACAACACTTTTTTTTTTAATTCCTATAAAATATTGTCTAGTTCAGTCCTATATAATATTATTGATAACAGTAAATCATAAGTGCCAAACCAATGCATGTGTAAATATTATCTACCGAGCTGTCCAATCCCGCGAGCGACACTCGCCGATACCGTTCTTTTAGAAAAAAAATTGACGTCTGTAAAGGTTTACGGACGATAGTTTAACGTGACAACGTCATAACAAAACATTGATGCGGCGCAAGCGTACAATCGGCGTAACGGGACAATGAGTCATCCTTTTTCGTGCATGCAGCCGGCATTCATCGATTTATCTAATAAATCGATGAATGCCGGCTGCATAATAAGACTAATAATCTTTTGACGTTGTCACGTCAAAAGATTATTAGTCTGTTATCAAATCAATCAACAATCAGTTTGAAGATAATTATTTTCATTCACATTTGAGAGCAAAGTTCATGGTGAATGGTTTATCGAATCAACAGTGCTGAGTGCCATAATTGTTTAGCAGCACTTCATTAAATTCCTTCCTTGTTGTTATATCATGGCTATAAAATTGGCACTTGGAATTCATAGTTTTTTTGCCTGGTTGGTCTAATTCGTCAGCGAAAATGTGACTGCCGAAAATGAGTTCGTGGTTTTTATTCCCAGGTTTCAGTAGTAGCTACGAAGTCAGGATTCCTGCCTAGTTGATGGCAACAGGCTCACCCCCTATTATTTGGGACTTAAACATAACTGGCAAAATATTGGTGTAATGTAAGTTCACCTCTGCCTAACCCTTCGGGTATTACAGGCGTGATGTTGTTATGTTATGTTATCAATTTTATATAGCTCATTATCTATACATCTATACAAATGTATAAAAATAAATAAAATTGAAGTATCTGTTTGTAATGTTAAAATAACCGCTATTTACTACATGCATATGAATGTATATACGGTACATATACCAAAATAACATTTGTTCCAATTTCTGTCTGACTGTTTGTTCCGGCTAATCGCTGGAACGGCTGGACCGATTTTGACGGGGCTTTCACTGGCAGATAGCTGATATAATAAGGAGTAACTTAGGCTACTTCTATTTGAGAAAAAATCTAAATCCACGCGGACGAAGTCGCGGGCACAGCTAGTTGCAATAATATTAATCTCCAACATTATTAAACCTCTATCTCGAACAAGATAGATAGTAAATTAATAACTAATAAGCTGACAAGGGATTCCCCACCCTATTACTGAGAAGCACAGATGATAATACCTGAGCACATAGATATTGTTGTCTAGCAGCAAGTTGTAGTCTCTGGATTCTCTAGCTCGGGAGTGGTACTGGTACTGCAGGATGTCGTTTATGTTCCTCTCCACAAATTGGATTGAGGTCTGCAACAAAATAAAATTAACATAATAGTTAGAATCAATCAATATATGCAACATAAGCATTCATATATTTTGAATGCACTGTCTTACGAGTTTTTTTCACAGCTAAAAGAAACTGTTACCGAGTATTTGATATAAGTTTCAACTTGATACCCCTATGTGGTTGTACAAATAAGAGTCTTGACAGACAGACTGACAACAAAGTGATCCTATTAGGGTTCCTTTTTACTCAACTATGGAGAAGCCAAAAGGAAGGAATGATTCTTTTTGAGGTACAGAACCCTATAAAAAAAGTTTTTTATTCTAGCTGATAATTTGTTACTAGAACATAACAACACAAGCCCTAAGCACTTCTATGATGATGAAATAGAATAGAAGGAAAGTAATTGTCATGTAAATACTCATTGACTATTATGTACCTATGTACAATATATAATAGGTATATCAATGAATATTTAATGTTGTACTAGTGATCAAAGAGGACATAGACCATAGAGAACAGTCTTAGGGTTCTGTAAAATTCAATATTTCCTTTATCTATTATTAAATCACATTCAGGTTTTTATTCCGCAGGCCATGCCTAATCTCAATATTAAACAACTTTAAATTACATACTTTAACATAAATTAAACATTATATAATTTAGATATTACTACATATCGCGGGTCTCAAACCATAGGGGCGTATACGCCAAAAAGCGATTTTGCGTTTTTAATTCCATTGGATTCTGCTATAAGCAATACATAACCTCAATTTTTCTTATAATTTAATATTAATTACTTTTTGTATAAATTGCAAAATATTATTTGCCATAAGATAGACAGTCTATAATTATTTTCAAGCCATATAGTCGTATAATAGACGTAAGTGCAATATTATTGCTTATTGACTCAGTTTTGACGTGACATATAGACGTATGCACGTACGATTGTAAATTTTATTATAATCCAAGGAAAACGTGTCGGTCCATAGAGACGTATGCGCATACGACCGTCAATATTAACACTATCCAGGAGATATTTAGTAATCACTGCAGACGTATGCACATACGTCTATATTTTAGTATTTTGCTGTCTCAAGATTTCTTCAATACGTGGGCGAATAGTTTATTTAGACCAATGTTAATTTTTACCTAGTTGAAATATTGCAATTTAGGAATGAGAACCCATCAAAACTACCGTTGTTTACGTGATTTTAAAAATTCATACGCCTGTTTGCCTTGTCATTATTATTGAGATGTGTTTGAATTCAAAGTAGAAGTATAAACCAGTTTTGGTCGATAATCTAGAAAAAAAAGGAAATGGTAGCAATGTTTTATGTATGAAAGGAAAAATAAGCATACATTTAAAAATAAAATTTATTCATAAACCTGAACATTATTATTTTATTTTAAATTAAAATAAATGAAAATAATGTAGATACTGCAAGTGGTTCTGAGTACAGAATTGTATCCAAAGAAGAGGAAATGACCGACCACGTTACATTTCTGATAAACCTTGCCTCCTTAAATTCTTCCCAGTAGTCGAATTTAAAGAAAAGCGAATTGGGTTTGCCCATTTTAAAACCGTTCCATCCGTGGCAAAATTTTGAATGGTCTAACACCTCAACAATGTATGGATTGTCTTTCCATGCCCATCGTATCACTCAATGTGATGTGTGATACGATTGTTGTGGACGATTGTTGTGGTGTTAGACCATTCAAAATTTTAAGACTTTAAAGCAATGCGAGGTTGCTCTATCTAGTAACACAATAAAAGCCACGGATGGAACGGTTTTAAAATGGGCAAACGTCAGATGGATACAGGTAAGGAAAGATGTTCCCAATTCGCTTTTGTTCAAATTGGAATACTGGGAAGAATTTAAGGAGGCAAGATTTACCAGAAATGTAACGCGGTCGGTCATTTCCTCTTCTTTAGAGACAATTCTGTACTCAGAACCACTTGCACTAAAACAAGTTAAATATAAAGACCTTATGGCTATGTGTAAGGATGGAACTATTCCAAAGAATTACCACAGCTAAGTATAACCAAAATGTTCCTGTAGAAGATAACGAAAATTCGGAGACAGGAGCTACAAATGGCGACGACGACTTAACCCTTGCTGCAACAAGAGCATCTTATATACGACGCCGACCAAGGAACAAAAACTAATTGTTTATAGTGTCTTATTTAGTCATAATCTTGGCATAGCTCATTTGTGGTAAAAATAAAAAGATATTAAACTTACAAAAAACTATTTAATACAATAAGAATGATGAATGAATTTCTCAGATTTTTAATGCCAAATTGCATTAATGAGGCCAAGATTGTTCTTCGTTGATACTTCAGTATTTACATTATTTTCATTTCTTTTTTCATTCTTATTTTACGATATCTTTTATTTTGTTTTATTTTTTTATTGTTTTAGAGAATTTATTCTCTTGGTTTTATTTATTACGACTAATTTTCTATTAAAGAATTCGTTTTTATTATATTTAAAGGTTTTATTGATGTAAAAGCCTTTTTTACTCGTTTCAACTAATTATGTTCATAAGAATTTTATTATTATTAAGACATTTTAACTTTTAGACGTATTTTTTTAAGATTCCTGTTAAATTTGGTTTCTTGTAATGTGCATTGATCTCAATTTAAAATGTTTGTGATTTTAAGTAATTTAAAATAATAATGTTCAGATTTATGAATAAATTTTATTTTTAGATGTATGCTTATTTTTCCTTTCACACATAAAATATTGTGTTATTGCTACCGTTTGCTTTTTTTTCTAGATTATCGACCAAAACTTGTTTATACTTCTACTATGAATTCAAACACATCTCAATATTAATGACAAGCCAGACAGGCGTATGAATTTTTAAAATCACGTAAATATCGGTCGTTTTAATGGGTTCTCATTCCTAAATTGCAATATTTTAAGTCACCAACTAGGTAAAAATTAATATTGGTATAAATATTAATAGTTTAAGGAGAAGGGTTTTACGTCCATAAATTACATGCATTTTTGGGGGAATTTTGTCAGACTTTTACCGTCTTTTGTCATGCCAAATAGACGTACCAACCAAAAATAAGAGTTAAATGGGGTATACTTCAAAATCAAGCATCCCATTATAACCGTAGTGTAAATATATAGCTACATGCAAAAACACAACAAGCTAGGTCAATCACAAGAAAAGTTATTAAGTTTTTTGTCTCTCCTGAAAAGTAGGTGTTCGGTAGATACGCCCCTATGGTTTGAGACCCGCGATATATGTTGAAAGTTTTACATAATGAGAATTCTTTTACTGAATGGGACTAGAATGAATTTATTTCATCATCAGCCTATATTGTTCCCACTGCTGGGACGCAGGTGTCCTCTCTATGAGAGGGAATGGGCTGTAATCCACCACGCGGGCCCAGTGCGGGTTGGTAGATGTCACATGTCTTCGAATTTTTTGTTCTAGGACATGCCGGTTTCCTCACAATGTTTTCCTTCACCGTTTTGAGAGCAGCGGTGATGAAATAAATTACACAAAGTAATGCGCCTGCCTGGGTTCGAACCTACGACTTACTGCTCGTAAGTCGGGGCTGCTACCACTGGGCCACCGCTGCTCCTTGAATTTATTTATTTATTGAATACTAGGAGAACCAACAGCTATAACGAATGGATAACAATTGTATATGAGACATAGAGCCAATTACAGGTTCTCACGGATACAAAACAGAAAAAGTAGTGTAATAAATGTGGTGTATAGTAGTAAAGTAGTATTTAATAAATATTATGACAGTATTTTTTTAAATAAAGTTTGTTTGATGAATGAAGAAAAACTTTTAAACTTACAGTAAAATTCTTTATATTCATGTCAAGCTCCTCCACTTCCTTGGCGTACTTCTCCCACATATCGTATCTTATCACTGAGAGATATAAATTGACTAGTTTCCCTGCAAATCTGGAGAACTGGTTATCAATGCACACTGCATAGTATCCTCCTGAGGAGGACTGGTCCGCGTACTCGGCACTCTGGCGCCACTCGTAGGGGTGCACTATCTGGCCGTTAGGATGCCGCACGGCGAACCCGCACATACCATCGCCGCCTTTCAACACCTGTTGACAAAAAAGTTTGCGATCTGTTTATGACTGAAATACATAAGATAAACATCAAAAAAGTTTCGTTGTTATGGTTCCAAGCCATTACGATCGTTATCTAGAATCGCTTCATTGGTTTCGATACAGAAAAACTTAATTAATTACCTGGTAGCTGGCGTAAAATGTAGCACCCGCCGGAACATATTGATAGTAACAGTCTTCTTTGCCTGCGTCGATGTGCACTTTGTAGTCCATCGTCACCGCAGGCATGTTCTCGTACCAGGGCGCTGGGGATTGCGAGAAAACATCTCCAACGAGTGATAAAACTGTAAATATTAAAGTTAACACCGTAAACATATGCCACGTCCGTTGTGCCATTTTTGACTGAAATAATGGCAAACAAATTGACATTTCGATGACATGGATGTAAACATCTGTCAAAAAAGTGAAAGGGTTTCGTTTAGAAATAATGTCGTTGAGATTTTAAGTCGTTTGACTATTTGACACGAAATCACATTTTATATTATTGTTATTCATACACTCAATTCCAAGGAAAACTGTACAGTATTCTCCCTCACACGTTCATGCATATTCAGGCATAACTGCACATGCGTAACCTATCGTCTGTGGCCGGCTATACTCTAAGGCCAAATAAGTCCAAAATTTTTATTTGCCAAAAAAAATATGGTGTTTTTTTCTGGTGATTTGGTCGCAAAATTGAATAGAAACGGACTCAACCAAACAGCTGTAACAATTTGGTCTAGCTGACAGTGGTCACAGTGGCCATATACAGAATGTTTGGTGCATCGTTTGCCAAATCGAATAGGCCGAAAGGAGAGGTCATTGGCTATCTCTTCACGCCCTATAACTCATTCCTTGCCACACCGGTTTTTGTATAACAACTTTTTAATTAAAATTTAGAAAATTTCCAATATTCAGCATTTCAGGTCAATTTTTAAATTTTTTTATTTGACCTGAAATGCAGAATTTTGGAATTTTTCAAAATTTAAATTAAAAAGTTTGACCTGAAGCAAATGACCTCTCCTTTCGGCCTATTCGATTTGGCAAACGATGCACCAAACACCATGTATATATTGTAGTCTTTGACCATCCATGGCCACTGACAGTAGTGACAGCTGGTGACAGCTAACCTAAAAATAAACCTATTTCTCGGTCTCAGGCTATTGATCATCTCATATTATTCAAACTTTCACAATGTTTTCTAAATGAAAACATTCTTGAAATCCGTTTTGCGGAAGTATAATGAAAGCCAGATATTTATCATTCTTCTCTTACATAGGGACGCCATTTAGGTGTGTTATCTTGTTAGCAGTTAGCATTTATTTACATGCTCAATAGGTAATTACAAGAATTTTACTAATAGAACTATATTGCAGGGCTTCGGAGAAGTTATGGCTTAAAGAGGGACGTAATCTTCCAGATCCGGAAAGTGTGCAGGGTTTGATGGAACTAGCACTTCTGCGACTGAAATCGCTGAACTACCCTAACCTTGTTCTATCTAGCCGGTAAGCGAATCCTACTTACTTACTACTGCCCCTCATTAAATATACAAGTGCAGTGTACGTTATATGGTTGAAGTTCCACAGAACCAAACAAAGCACTCATATTTAACACATTCCATCAAAAATACAAATTTATTGTCAGAAAGCGGGTTGGAGTGTAGCCTTAAAGGCGCTATGGCGCGAGGACTTAGATTTTTTTTTCAATTTTTTCAAAATATTTGGGTTTTATGTGCACTATCTCATAGTTTTCTACTAGAGCAACAGTTTGTTCCCAGAAAAGATTTTCATTTCATCATGAAGAAATTTTTTTTGCATGTAATGTGTCCCAATCTGAGACTAACGGCTGTATCAATCCTATTCATAAACCAGGGGTCCTGGGCATGCAAAGAGGTTCACACTGTATGGGTTTATACCTTAAAACCTTCTCAAATTTTTATTAAATTTATCATTTATTTAAATAATTCATTTATAGCATATATTTTTAAAATATTAAAAAATTTGCTATAAATGATTTATGAAAGAAAAATGTGACTAATCTAATTTAATGTTTATAATAGATGTAGTTTTTATTCCAATTATATTTTACAAATTAATATTATTTTAAAACTAGATGACTAAAATAACAACAAATTATAAAAGGGCGTCAAAAAACTCCTCCTCAACGCTGTCAACTGGTAACATGCCCAAGAGACTGGCGGCGTTGCCACGTTGTATGGCAATACTTAGCCTCTGGCCAAAGTAAAACCCAGCCCTTGGCTCACGGGAATTTTTTTTTTATCCTGAATGCATAAATCTATGTTGGGTATATAATATGCAGATCCATGACTTTCTACACTCTTCGACCCGTCTGTAAATATGTAAATTCACACAATATTTTGTATCTAATTTACTAATGACTTCATGTTTTAATATAAATAAATAATAAATAAATAAATCAATTTATTGACACACACAAGTTACAAATTATACAAATAAGAAAATTGAACATAGTTATTAAAGTTAAAAACTAGAGGAAGCCGTGGGCCCCAAACTAGGCACAGCCTGAATCTTGGTGGCCCAATATAGTCAGTAAAAGCAAATTGCATAACCGACTGTTCAGCGTGATACAGCACTACAAGACATTAGTAACAGGTAATTCTGAAAATTATAATAAATAACAGGGAAACTAAAAATTAATTAAAAATGTATAAAATTAATATCAGTGTCAATCAATAAAATAAAATGAAAGACAAAATGAACAGTATGAACATGCATAATTTAAGTAATTCAAGTTAAAAATCAACAGTAAGTATGGTCGCAATCAAACAAAAATTATAAATCATACAGAAATAAAATAAGAATAACAATCTAAAAAAAAAAAAAAAATGTAAATAAAAATAATAAGAGAACCAAATAAAAATTAAAGTAATCATCAACATGCGTATTAAAAACAAAAAAAATAATAAAATAATTAACATGATGGCATTATTATGTGGAAGAGTGGAGAACTGTTGTATGTGTGGGAGAGTGAGCGTGTGTGTGTTTGTTTGCGTACGAGTGTGTCTGTGTGTAAGTGTGTGTGTGTGCATATGAGTGAGTCTGTGTGTGTGTTAGACATTTTAAGGCAGGGACAGGGAAAGTTCGTGACTATGTGAGTGTGGTTTGAGTGCTAGTTACTTCATATATTATTATTATTGTATAAACATATAGGTTACTTTATTGATTCTTCTGTAATTATTTCATTTACATTAATATTAGTTAACCAATAACCATGTTCATAGAGTATACATTGATAATGGACAGGAAAACAATTGCAACTCTTAAACCTCATTCATAACTCATACTAATAAAGCGATGTTTTTATTTTTTAATTACTTAAAAATATGAAATTAAAAGAACGCTGAAAAAAGTGATTCTGTTAAATACTGGTTACAGTACAGACGGTGGAGTCCATGCACTGAACACAAGCGCACACTTTGACCTGGAGAGATACGGCCCCAAGATATACAACCCTGAGGGCATCGCCTACAACTTGAACAAGTTCTTCTACAAACACAATAATAGCATTTTTGTTAAAAAGGTTATCAGAGTTGCTGACAACTTCAATGCTAGACATAACGCTATTGGTAGGACGTACTTGTATAGGTGAGTGTCATTATTATTGTAATTGCTTACATTGTTTAAAAGTAATTTAACAACAAGAAAAAGGAGGCCTATACTCAGCAGTGAGTGAAAATGGGGCTGTGGATGATGATGAATTTTACAATGGCCATCATCTTATTCTTTAATCCACACAAATTGCAATATATAGCTTATGTACAATGGCGAGCTTAACCTAGAATTGGGTCTCTCATCTTCCTGCTCTTGTTTCATAGCACTTTTGGTTGATTCATCTTGTTTCTTTCTTCCATTCTCCCCTGCCAGTAACTCTTAACGTCGTCGTCTCTATATTTCACTCCTTTATCATTCAAATCATCACCCAATCAATCCATCAATAATTGCTCATTCTCTAGCTATGGCTCCATCAACATTGATATTCATCACTCTTTGAGTTACATCTCTATTTCTATTCCATTCTATAACAGATTCTAGCCCGTATTCTAAGAAATAGGTAGCTATAAAGGAATACGAATTATCATCTGTTTTGCAAACAGAACCATAACGGCTTCAACACTAGTATTTTATTCAATGAAACGGCCTCAGAACTGCCACAGCATAAGCCTGTCTACAAACATAACTCTCTGGATATTTCAGATTGGCAGTGACAAAGGAGAATGTAGTTTTCCCCGAGGGTGTATCAATAGCTTCATGCATACCTATAGAAGAGTGGAAGCGGTGTCATTTTGTAAGGTAAGCTAATTAATATTTCTGTGATACCTCAAACACACCGCAAAAGAGTTGTAATTGCCTTTTTCCGAATGTGTAGACTGGTAGTTTTAATACGCAAGTATATAAGGCTTATAATATGTAGCATCTGTGATGTGGCCCAACCTGGAAAACTCTTTTAAACTCAAGACGTTTTTCCTGTGGGGTTGGCAAAAACCACAGAATACCAACCTCTTTCAAACTTCTTTTGCTAGATCCATATTCAAACATCATAATTTTGTTTGGGTTGAAATAATTAACCTCTCCTTCTGCCTCTCTCTGCTCCCTCTCTCAAATCGTACTAGGATGCAGCATTAACCTTCTTATTAATACAAGTTTTCAATAATTATTTCAGGATAAAAAAAGACTTCGATATAGAAAAGTTCAAAGAAGGCGCGAAATACTTCGTCGGCTACCACGACTTCACGACATTCAAGAATTTCGACAAATTGAAACAGAACAAACACAATAGAAGAGAGATTCATTCCATTGAAGTGAAGCCTGGGAGACCACTCCTCACCAGCTACTCGATAGAACAAGACAGCGTATTTGATTATTGGGATATTGTGATTCGAGGAAGAGGATTTGTTCATAACCAGGTAGGTATTTATTTAATACTAACACTTCGTCCGTGACTTCGTCCGCTAATAACAAAAAAATCTTTCCTCTTTATAATATTAGTTTAGAAAATAAAAGAATTGACCGTATGCTAAAAAAAAATATCTGTTGGATGTTGAAATATGTGTCAGATTTATGAAAAATGGCAGTGATGTACTGTACGAGGTATAAAGTAGTCTATCGCAAACATTGTTGATACGGCTATAGAATTGGACTACTTTTCAGTCTGAAAAAAAAAAATAGTTAGAAAAATGGTCAACCACGAACAGACGACAGATCACGACTGTACATAATACTTAGTACTTTGCTGGCATATTGTTTGTCGTTAGGGTCACTATCACCGACATACGCGCTGTGCTTTTGTGGTACGTTCGACTAAATTGACTAACGAACATTATAATATGATATTTAGATACATCCATCACTGGATATCACTTGGAAAGAATAAACCTAGGAAAACACGGTAAAAGTGAAACTTCTTTTTACACTATAGACATTTAACTAAAAAAAATTGGAATAATATTCCATGGGTATAAAACGCGGAGTAGGGATAAAGTGAAAGGCGCCTTTCACTTTATCCCTACTCCGCGGCCGAGCGTCACGCGCCATGCAACAAACACACAAAAAAGTTTGAGACGATGTAATAAAAGTTTCACTTTAAAATCTAATCACCTTACGACTCTTTTCCAGATACGCCGCATGGTAGGAGCACTAAACGCCGTAGCGATAGGCAGAATCCCTCCAGAAGAAATAAAAGTGATGCTACAAATACCGTCGAAGCACTCGTGGCTGAGCGGCCTCCAATCCGGGCCCCCCGACGGTCTGTACCTGTGCGACGTGCATTACAATCCTCCGGACCTTGTCTACGAACCGGAGACGTCTCAGGAGGGAAGAGAGGGGGTCGATAGTGACAGTGAATGTAAATGAGAGGGATAGACAATAGACTTTGGAACATAGTTGAGGTTTTTGGCTGTTGTAGGCTAAATAGAGAAACATTATTACTGTGGAAAAGCTAAAGATTAAAACAGGTATTGGAAAACAGTACTTGATTAAATCAAGTACAAGTTTAATAATTATCTCATTTAACAAATCTGACATTTATTTACGCATTTAACTATTAATCTCAGTTTTAAACTATTTAACAATGAGTTTCCTCAATGAACTCCAAAAACAAAGGAACAAATTAAAACTAACTGAAACAGTAGTTACTCAAGTCGACGGACGACGTTATGTCGAGAGAGATTCAACAATAACATCTATAAGTCCGAATACATACGGATTCGTGGTTGACACGAAACCCGATAATATACCAGTATTAATAACTGACTATGTGTACATAGGTTCACAAGATTGCACAGCAAATACTGTTTTAGAAGCTTATAAAATCAAACATGTACTAAGTTTAGGTATACAAGTAGCAGCTACAGTCAATAGTAAGTTTGTAATTTGCTTAGATTTGCCTGAAACCAATATCAAAGAGGTTTTATTAGATAGTTTGCCGTTTATTCGAAAGGCTGTGGACACCAAAGAGAATTGTCTCATTCATTGCAATGCTGGTGTTTCTCGAACCTCTATGGTCGCTATAGCTTATTTAATGCATTACGAGAAAATGCCATTCAAAGATGCTTATGATTTAGTGAAGAGTAAAAGGCCAGCTATACAACCTAATGATGGGTTTAATAAACAACTGAAAGTCATGAGTCTTGGAGAAATAATTTAGATTAATGCCGTGCAATTTTAGACTTTACTGCTTAGGTTATAAGTATTAACTAAATGTTGTGTTATAAGAGATGTAGATAGTACTGTAAAACCATAAAATATATTTTTGAAACTGATCTAGTATCTTTTTTATTCCTTTTTGTAGTACCCAGTTTTTTATTGAGAATTTGAAGTGAAGAACTTGTCAAACTATATTAATTCTCAATTTATAAGGCTGGGGCCTCATTGGTGCGTTGCCTACCGTCGCAACAGTTCAACGCATAAATTTGTCCCTCTAGCATTAGCTAGCTCTAGCATAGCATTGGAACACTGCCCGTCGCTCGGAGACGACTCCGAGCGACCTCCGACAGTGCAGCACAACTGGGAAGACAATTCCCAGCTGTGACCCCGGAGAACAGGGCTAGAGGGGAATATTGGGAATAATCGCACACTCTCACAGCTCTGTCTCTCGTCCGCCGATCCGTTGAAACTTCGCGTGCGATTACGCATCGCATGTGATGCCACATTGTGCGTTGCGTCGTCACACGCGACGTGTGATAATAAAAAAATATATGTAAAACGTCGCAGCGACAACGCAACGCACTACTGAGGCCTCAGCCAAATCTGGCTTTTAATCCTTCATTGCTTTTGTTTGGGTGGCACGCAACCCTGCTAAAACAGGACTAGGCTGAATAAACAGGCGATTAGGTGACGTATATAACGGTAGAATTCTTATTTTAAAATGCTAATTAATGCCCAATTGGCAAGCAGCACGACTCAACTCAGGCAACAGTCTTTTCAGCCTGTCTTTGCAATTCTATACAATTTTGTCTGCACAAAATCAGCGGCAATGGTACCTATTTAAAGACAGGCGATTCTCCCACTGCACTGCACCGCGCTCCGTCGCGTTTTTTTTTACGTACGGCATTTCTCCGCCGTGTAGCGCGGTAACAGTGTGTTGTACTAGGCGTGTTTTCTATACAAATTGAGGTACTTGCTTGCAATATTAAAATCTGCTGCCCCGCGCAACGAACTGGAATACGGAACAGTGGCAAAATCTCCTTAAACCTGCTTGCACCACATACCACTAAATAAGGAAACCGACATTCGATGGTATCAAAATAAAACAACAAGACATACAAACAACTATTGTAATAACTAATAAATAGGGCAGTTTTAAGTACATGAGCCAAAATGCGTGTATAACATACGGCCCTACGATTGGAAGCCATGCCACACTAACTTACACTTCATTATTATTACTGTAGCACCAAGTTCATAAGTTGTCCGAAGCACTTAAACTTAATCAACACGTTTCATATAAATATTTGTATATACAATGTTTATATTGGATATAGTAGCTATGTTATTTGTTATTATCATTTATTTTGGCAACTGTATGGTCTTAAACTGTAGGCAGAGTTGTAGGATGTTACATGCAGGGTTTAGTTAGAGATGCCACGAATAGTTATTTGGCCGAATACCGAATATCCGGCAAAGCTCTTGACCGAAGCGCAGAATATTCGGCATGGCAATTGGCCGAAGCGCAGAATATTCGGCAACTCTTCTAGTACTTTCCGAGGGAGTCAAGTCACAACTCGTCGAGTTTAAACTTGCATCGCTAAAGTAGTGCGTAGGCGCAGGTAGTTTTGTTTCATTTGTGATTAGGTCTGGGCCGCGTCACAACACGCTTTATTTGTTGATTGTTGGAGCATCATACTGTACGTGCTGTATATTGCTTTCTTTTATTTCATGATTTGCTATTCGGTATTTGGCCGGACAGTATGCAGTATTCGGCCGAATAACAAATACCGAAAAAAATGGCCGAATACCGAATAGTTGCCGAATATTCGTGGCATCTCTTGTTTTAATCATTAAAGGAAAACGCCGACGCGGAATCGCATAGGGCATGTCAGAAAGAAAGAGCTTCAAAAAGCAGCCTGCCTAATGACGTCTTCGGCTCTTTTCAGTTCGGATTACACGATTTGACACCGCATCGGACTATACTATTGCCTAAGCCGACTGGCTGCGTCGGCAAGTGTGGTTCCATAATGTCAAGATAATTAGATTGATGAGTTTATACTTAATTCTTCATTCAAGTACAACACATTTTTTTTTGAGCGAGTTCAAGATGTCAAAAAAGATTCAAAGATCTATAAAAGATAGAAAATGTCTGTCAATTGACATGACGAGAAAGAATATGAAAGTCCTTCGAGTTAACAAGTAAAGGTTAGAAATTACCATAATAATATTGGCGATCTCGACAAGTCGTTGTAACATCCTACAAATCTGAATAAGAACGGACACTGGCTTATCAATACATGTACCTATAACAATATGATAATTAAGTCTTCTTACAATCAACAGGGCAGCATCATGAACATATTCAGTGGAGATATATTACTACAAACTTCACTGTGTTTGCACTTCATCGTGTAGTACATAAAATATTTCATTTAAATTCGGTGGCGATTTCAGGCGTTTCTTCAATAAAATCTGATTCAATTAAATAACAATACTATATATTTACATCTAAATAATATGATAGTTTATAACTTTAATATTGGACGTTTATGTTTTAGTTTATATAAGTTATTATATAATTCTTAAGCACCTGTAAGCACAAGTGGGAGCCCAATACCGAATAATTAAAGTTTTATAAGTTTTAGAAGCATACCTATCTACTGTTGATATGCTATATCATTATCTGCCTAGCCTTTCACAACTAAGTAGGAGTCGGCTTCTAGTCTAACCGGATGCAGCTCAATACCAGTATTTTACACGGAGAGACTGCCTTCTCACCTCCACAACCCAGTCAGTACTGAGTGATACGATACCCCTTGGTAAGATTGGTTTTCACCCCTTGGGGCCACTGACTATCTGTTACGACTGTCAAAGATCTACAATTGACAGCCGGGACCAACGGCTTAACGTACTTTTTGAGGCACGGAGGAAACTCGGTATATAATTGGTGTTCAGCCATCCACGGACCAACCTGGGCAAGCGTGCTTAACCTCGGCTGGCCTGTAAATCGGCTTGAGAGGCTTATATATGCGATATCGACAGTGGAATATTTAAATGTTCTGAGGGACATTGAACATGCTGTTGGATTAACGACTTTCGATACCGAGCCGAAGGTTGCAACTCCAAAACGAGCTGTCTTTCTGGAAGGTACTAGCTCCAATTAGGCTGGTTCTTCAGTATTGGGCCCCAATTAAAGCAAGCTCGTTATGTAATACATAGCTTAAATATAGTATCTAACAAAGAAACAATTTGGTTTACCAATGAACACTTGACTTTTTGGTGATAGCAAACTCAGGTTAAGACAGTGACAGTAAACTAACCAATGATTTTAAATTGTGCTTTCGTAAAATGCGAAATGGCAAGTTAAGTACTGGTATAGATTTAGAAACTAAAGTTAAATCTTGGGGAAAGCGACCGACAGTTTAAAATGTCTTATTTTTCGTTCATTTTTTTTCAAGTCCCTTCCCCATTTGTAATTAGTCAACTTAAAAACTACTTATGGCTAATGTCATTCGCGTTACAACCATTTAAAATGATTTTTGAGACCACAACAGTACATAATAATTTTATTATTATTTCGAAGCACTGAACAGGACGGGAATGTTAATTTTGAATCACAAATTCGTTAGACCAAACATAATATAAATTGTTGTGTATTCTGGACCTTACCTCCCTTAAATAAGACTTACTTCAGAAAGTAAGATCATCTTCAATCATCAAATTAGTTTTGCAAATTGTCGCTTTAGTTCTAACACCACACAAGACAAATATAGCAACTTTACAGGAGAGTGAAAACCTGCATAATTTTACAATACCCTTTTTATAATTTGTGTAAGTACTTCAAATTAGACCGAGACATTGCTTGTTTCTGATCAAATTGCATCAAAATGTTAAAAAAAAACCGCCAAAACTGAACATACATGGTGTTAGAACTTGAACGATGAAATGTCCAAAAAGAATAGGGGATTCTCACAATTTTTTTTTCTTTGTCTGTCGGGTAGATTATTGAAAAGTATTGGACACGTATTTTTTCTTTTTTCTCGTGGTCATAAAATTACGGAGATATATTGAGTTGAAATGGCGCATGACGTCACATGTAGGTAATTTTTATACCTATTTGTGACGTAGTGAGCCCCCACTCTCCAACTTTAATGAGTTTTAAGTAAGTAATTTTTTGATATTTTGATAAAACAAAAAATACGTGTCTAATATTTTTGTATTACCTGTCTGACGGACAAAATACAATTTCGTTTTCTTTACCCAGTCTTCACCCATATTTAGTTAAAATCTCTGTATTATTGTATTAGTCTCTCACACATGCAACAATAAGTAGCTATGACCATTGACCAGCTTTCAGTCTTCTAGCATTATTTTCTTCATAAAATCTCATGTTGTCAAAAAATCTTATAAATTATTCTATATAATAAATGTTAAATAAAACAAATTAATTAACATAAATTAGATAAGAAAACGAGTCTTACTCGCGTGTCAACATTTTTCGATACTCGTGAACGTGCACGGTAGTGGCTTTACGTCAAGTTCGTAATTACAATGTACGGAAAAAGTTTAGCTATGTTCAAATGTCGGCTTTGCGTTAGTCATATTTATTATATGTTACAACTTTTGTATTAATCGTCGGCCTTCGCATTTTTTTATCGCTCAAACAAAACAGAAGGATTCAGTGTCCCGCTTGACTACGTAACCGAAACTTACTGACATAAAAAGTGCCTAAATTACTAAATAACTTTGTTTTTCCTCCGCTTGTTTCCTCCCAATATCTACCACTAAACAAAATTGTAAATGTCCATTGTACTCTTAGCGCAATAAAACAAACACTTATTATGTACAAGGCACCAAAATATTGTAATAATAATATAATTGACTTCATGAAAACAATGTGTTACTCATATATTTTGAATAATTGGAGAAACGTTTTTTTTTTCAATAATCCAGTCGTTTGCAAAACTCCTCGGATTTTCGCATATTTTTCACTAAATTTCTTAATATCTTGCGATATATATAATTACTATATATTTTAAGCAGTGTTCGCACTGCGGAGTCATATCGTAACAGCCAAGCTGCACAATTCATTTTCTGCCTTACCTACATTTGCAGTAATCATCATCTATAATGTCAAAATATTTAGACTTTGCGTTGTGGTCATAAAGTTCATTTCAAAGCATACAAATTAAGTCAATAGAAAATTATTTATACAGGACATGTAACTTTACTCCATGTGATTAAATATTCAGTATTACGCAAAAGCGATTGATATACGCGTAATATAAAAGGGTCTATACTCTAAATAAGTACATATTATCATGCAATCACGTACAGCTAGCAAAATAATGTATATTTCTGTTCGAAACTTGACTGTAAAACATAAAGAGTAGTAAACTTTACGCAAATAAACATTCGATAATAATTTCATATAAATAAGGACGAATATAAAAAAAGTCTTAAAACAACCTTGTGTCATTCCTGATTTAAAAGGAATGTGGGCAAATATTCTAAAACTTATTATATACTTTGTGAGCATTTTCAATTATCTACATGACTGTACTCGCAGCGACCATAATGACTTAGGCAGACAGCGTACAGGGCAACCTTACATTTTAAATGACGATTATAAGCCCATCTATTTACCTTACCAGCCTTAATTGGATTTGATTCAATACCTAACGATTATAAGAATCAATTATGCATTTCAAAATCTCTTACTTATACGAGCTGTATACATATTACTACTGAATATATGTATAAAATGCATGTTTCAATACAAGTCTTGTTTTCAGTCACATTTTAAATGTATTTATTTAAGTATATGGCTGTTGTTATATTTTATTTAACAGTTATATGGACGTGATAATAATGTAGGCACAGATGAGCAAGTTGACAACCTTGATTATGACAAAGAATACTTTAAAGTTATAAAAGTTAGCAAGGTATAAAACATAGATTTGATTCACAGATATACAGGGTTATTTGTAAAACACCGGCAACCTCTTAAGAGGTCATTCTACTCATCATTATGAACAACTTTTACTATGAGACCAAACCTGAAATCGCGAAAAAAAAAATCAGCTGTTCCGTACTTTATGTTCACATAACTCGTCAAAATGTAGGGAACAGCAGATTATTTTTTTCACGATATCGGATTTGGTCTCATAGTAAAAGTTGTTCATAATGATGAGTAGAATGACCTCTTAAGAGGTTATCGGTGTTTTACAAATAACCCTGTATAGCTTTCCGCAATGCGGTCGCAATCCTGATTAAAAAGATGTTTTTCGCGAAAATAGAAAATTATTCAATGAAGAAAAGTGTGTTACTGGAAACATGTAGAATTGCAGGCAACTTTTGTTCCCGATGATAGATTTCACGACCGCGCGTCTGTTAGTTTAATTTATACCTATCTACATAAGAGTCAAATGACGTGCGTTCCTGCATTATCTATAACCATCGCACTATCCAAAACCGAGAATACGAGACTTTATATTACTTATAGCTCGCCCCTATTAAATGGGACTTTCTGGCAAAATGAGGGTGTATTACTACACTTCTGATTACCCTTCTGTGATTACAAGCATTATGTTACATTACCTAGAAACTCCTAGAAGCTCTTGAGCGTTAATCCCCTAGCCGGTAAACTGTTGGCTTTAGCCGGCGCGTCCCTCGCTTGTGAGTGTGCAACAGCAATGCTAAGGCACTGCACCCATTCTTCAGCATTCTTGCCGTCTTTCGGCTTCAGGATGAGCGTCTGGTCTCCGGTGAAGATCTCGAAGGCTTTGGGTATGTTGCGCGCGCCGCGGGAGACCTTTACTGAGCGAATCTGGTTTATGTCGATGCTTTCGCCTCCACTCTGCAATGAAATGGTTTTTACCTTAAACTTGTGGATAAGGAGTGCTCAAACAGAATAGTCTGATACTTTATACAGGGTGTAACGGAAAGGGTATATACATCCTTAAGGGTGTGCTACAGACCATCAAACTGAACATGTTTCTAACATAAAAAAAATATTTGCAGCAAAAAAAAAATACCAGCTGCCTATATTTGGGCCGAATAGGTATTGTAATTTTCTATGGGGAAGCATATATTTTTTTGCTGAAAAACATGTTTTATGATGAGAAACATGTTCAGTTTGATGGTCTGTAGCACATCCTTAAGGATGTATATTATACCCTTTCCGTTACATCCTGTAGATTGGTGTTAGAAATTGATCTGAATATCTTGAACAATGACTGCTTCGTTGGTGTAGTGGTCGAAATTGCGACTGCTGAGCTTGAGGTCTTGGGTTCGATTCCCGACTGGGGCAAAACCTTATTGGGTTTTTCCATCAGGAATTTTTCAGTAGCAGCCACGGAGTCTGGATTTGTGCCCGGTTGATGGCAATAGGCTCGCCCCCTATTACATTGCGCTTAAACATGACAGGCGAAATCTGGGTGTACTATTAGGTACACCTCTGCCTAACCCGTGGGTTATTACAGGCGTGATGATATGTTATCTTGAACACTAGATGAAGCTTTATGCCGACTGTCTGACACTTTAAAGAGTGTGTGTGACATCTCTCGTGAGTGCCTGGCACTTGACCGTGAGTGCGTAACACATGTTCCAGTGAGTGAGTACTCACAGATCCCTTGCAGGAGAGATGTGCTCCGGACAGCGTGAAGTATCTCGTCCTCCAGCGTCGGAACAGTCTCCAGCGTCCCTTCTTCTCCTTCAGCTGACCCTCGATGACGGGCACTCCGTCTGCGGCTAGAAAGCCAACTGCTCGCTCTGGGTGTGTGCAAAGGAAGCAGCCCCACGTCGCCTAAAGGTGAACAAAAATTTGATAGTTAAAGAGCTGTTACAATGGTATACAATATAGTAAACTCTGGCTATCTATTATGAAGGAGTTTAAAAAGTCAAATCAAATTAGATAGCGAAAGTCAGGGCCATCTTTACCCGCGGGTTCAAGGGGTGCACCCGGCGCAGAGTCCTAGGGGGCGCAAGCCGACCGCCAGCAATTTCGATAGGTACCTACTACACCGAGACCACGCGAGCAGAACCGCGGGCACAGCTAGTTCATTAATATTAGTAACTGGGTAATACGATTGTACCCCTCGGTAAGACTATTTGTCAGACTTTTGGGCTTCTGACTAACAGTAACAACTGCCAAGGATCTACAAATGACAGTCTGAACCATCGGCTCCACTCGCTAAGATAGATCCCACCCATCCACAGACCAACCTCGGCAAGCGCAGCTTATCATTGAAGATCGACCTGTGCGGTTTTTATTATTGAGCCACGAGCTCGAGGAATAAATAAATTACACATAAAAATTATATAGAGCTAGAATGGGGGGGGGGGGCAGGCTGACTTTCGCACCCCAGCGCCAAATAGCTTCAGACGGCCCTGGCGAAAGTCCACAGACATGATTGATATCTAAAGCATTTTGAAACAAAACAAAAATAATTTGATGATCTTATTTTGGAGCCGAAGATTACTCGATAATGTCTTTTGGGTGTCATTTTAAAGAGGCTTTCGTATAATACGAGTTCTTTGAAGTTTATTTCGTCCAATATAAAGATAAACTCAGAAAATGTTTTAAAAATGTAATATGACGTGCTAGGCACCTGTGTGGGCGGTAGAGCGGCGCCGTCGGTCCGTCGCGCGACCACCTCGAAGACGTCGAAGAAGCCCGCCGCGCGCAGCTCGTTCAGCAACATCTCTTGTTCCTGAGGGACATCTCATCTCATCACCGTCAAACAATACCTTCCAACACAGATTGCGTGGATATGGCGCATAATTTTGTGCTACTTATACACCGTGTAAATCACCTCATCACGAAGCCGTCAACCAAGCATTCTGTACATGAAACTAAGTAACTTTACGCAAAAAATATTGCTGGGAAACGACTTTTCTTTGGGGGGTGTAAAATCAAGTTTTGTGGTAGAACTCAACGTAACGCACTCAAAACATTGGGATGATGGACGGATTGAATAGTACGGGGGTCGTGGAGGTGTTTAAAGTAAAAATCTTACATTAAAAACTTGTATTTAAAAAAATACTTGTCAAAAAGTTAGAACTTTGACCCCTAATATCTCCGTAACTAGAAGGTTCCCAGGTATGGTATAGAACAAAAAAATGATCGCAATGACAGGGAGAATCAGTGCCTTTCGGCTTCGTTAAGAGGTGTTTTACACCCTTTATACAAGTTGGAAGAATACACTCGGATCGTCGACTCGTCGGAATCGGTTTTTTTTTTTTTAAATCAGCTATTAAGCTGCAAAAGTGCAATTTATTTTAATTTACCGATGAAAAATTTCCAAGTGGGGGTCAGAATGATCGTTTTCGAGTCCTGTATGTGTATACTATATAGTGCTTTCTCTTCTTTCTGATTCTTTACGATTCCTATAAGCAATCGTGTAATTAAAAATGCATAAATAAGCCGATTACAGACCTTTATCCCAGGGAAGGCGCCAGTAACAAGCGTGAGGAAGGTCTTGTTCTCGCACTTGAGTATGTCCCAGCAATGCTTCAGCGACGCCACCGTGGGGTCGCGGGACGACAGCGCGGCGTCGTGCCGAGCCTGCAGCGCTGCATGCATACAATACGTATTAAACACCAATATTTATGTAGTGCTTAACTCAAGTACAGAATCAAATTCAATTAATTAGGAACACTTTTCAGGTGCGATCGATATTGAATCTACACTAGAAAGTCACGAATTCACCTACAAGGTGTTGTTTTGCAACCTCGTCAAATTCAAGGAGGTAACTATGCTAATGATTCTCGACCCAAATCAATTATAAAATGGATAGTATTTTTTTTTTTTTCTTATTTACGGAAATCGGTAAGTGTGAACCACCCGTGTTTTAAACGCGGGTCGTCGATTCTCGCCCTATAACTGCGCTTTCACACATACAAACAATCTTAAACGTTTATTCGATAATTTCTTAATCCCTAAACCACGTTAAGGGGGTTATTCTGAAATAATGACAAACTTAAACAACCCAAAAAATCTGCGTATAGTAATAATTAAGTAGGCACCGTAATTTATATTGATTATTTATGTCTTTTGTGACAACCTCCTGAATTTTGACGAGGATTCAAAACAAACACCTTTTATAATATGAAGTCAAAAATTTCCCATAGCCATACAACGGCGGTTTTAACCCTATGAGACAACTTTTAAAGAGAAAAGAATAAACAACTAAAAAGTTGGTTCGTGGTGTACTGTTGAATTGTATACATTTACATATAGTATATATAATAGTATTACCCAGGAACATGAGATGTATCCACACGCGAGGCGCGCGCGTGCGCATGGAGAAGAGTGCGCGCGCGTACAGGCAGTGCGCGCCGCGCCGGCCGCACGCGAACTGCAGCCGCGCCTGCTTCTTGGAGCGGCGCTCTGCGATACACATTGTGTGGACGTTATTTAAATATATTACTCAATTTATTTAATTATTACGAGTAACTTTGTACGATCAACCATTTTTTTTTCGACTTCCACAAAGTTACCAGTACGTCTACCATGAGTTGTCATAGTTAGATCGCTTGACGTAACTGCAATAGTACCGTCAATACGCAAATACTACAGTTAGCTTTTTCAATGGTATCATGAGCTGTGTTGGTGCTAAGCTACCAAATTCTAAGCAAATGAAGCCCAAACTACAGTCGCTGTAGTTTAGTTTACTACACGATGACGTAGGACAGATAACTACAGTGACTCATACTGCCAAATACTGCGCATTTTAGTACCCAACTATCCGCTAGAGGCGCTGTAAAAGTTTTCATACATTTTTTAACTACATACGCTAGCGAATATAGATTGTTAAAACTCATGGTAGACGTACCGATCATATAAGTTACAAATAAAAGTTTTTATTTTTTATTTATACGAATTCTAAAAAAAAACGAAACTATAATAAAGCAAGCACTCACCCTCAATAGTACACTTGGCAGGCGGCGGCAACCTCAGCGACACATTATCCATGTACGCCTTGATCTTATCCAGGTGCTTCTCACAGAAGTGTTGCACGGTATCCCGCATCGGATACGGCTCGAACACGCTGATCCGATGGTTCGACGACGTGTTATTATTGCCATTGTTTGTATTAATCATCGTAACACTGGTATTATTCGCCCGTCGTGACGTCACTGTGACCGGTCCGGATATCGAGATCGGGTTGGTCGGACTGACCGATATCGGTCCGGATCCAGGCGTGTTAGATGTGACGACCGACACGGTCCCCAACGCCGTGTTGGAGTGTTGGATGGACACGGCCGATGTGATCGGTGTGAGACCGTCCGATGACTTGCCGGACGTCAGTGGGTTGACGGATATTGACTGTGTTGCTAAAGGCGGCCCGGATATTATTGTTTGGTTGTTCTGGAATTAAAATAAGCTTTTTTACTTACACTATATTTATAATGTCATTGAACATGGCGAAAACATTACTCTACTTTTGAGCTTCGTCGAAGTTAGGTATAAAACAGGCAACCGTTCTATAATTTAACTGGCGACCAGGGATGAGAAAATTAATTAGTCGATATCGATCTCATTTTCATTGTTTTCGGCGCGTGCCAATGCTGTAAATGAGGTTAAAATAAAAACAAGGGGCCATGAAAAATAAACACTGCTATAATTTTTATTTTATTTAGTGCGTCCGATGCCGAAAATTAGGTCGCAATAAAAAAATATTATGCTGGTGTTAACTTACGGTACAAGTGTTGGCTCCGATGAGTATGTTGTGGTGATGATGCGAGCGCGGCGTGGGTCGCAGTACACGGGGAGGAGAGATGCTGGTCACGGTGATGGCTCCGCTGGACTTGCCCACCACGCCGCTCGATGTCGACGACGGCTTGCTGTTCGATACTGTCCAACAAGTGAGGAGGTAACGTCTATTAAGTCCTTGTTTCGAAATGGTGTTTTGTCCACTGAAGGTGTAAGCTTCAGGCTAGCCCGCGAAATCTAAATTTTCTTACGTTTTTGGTAATTTGCAAGTCAGTGTCAGGTTGTATGAATCGCGGCCGTAATAGTACGAATATTTATTGACATAAATTGAATTTTGCGGGCTTACCTGTCGCTTCCACCTTAAAGGAATATCAACTTTATACAATTGTAAATAATGTCCATTGCAGAATTACGAGCACTAAACTGATGTCATTATTAAAAAAAAAAACTGTTGCACAAATTAAACTTTATGTTTGAGTAAGGTTCTTTTTTTTAAACGCTTTTCAGTGTGTATATTATGGTTGAGCATGCATCATTTTGTATTTACCTGTATTAGTGGTCCCATTTGGTGGCGTGTTGATTTGCTGGGAGGAAGACAACCGCGTCATACTTTTATGAAGGCCGCCGACTGAGCCCCCTGGTACCAAAGTAGAAAACAAAAAATATTACTCATCTTCAATTGCCATCATTTAAGTAAGTAAATTTTATTTGTTGAAACATGGTGTAAGTAGATGTGTGCAAGATAATAATGGGATACAGAAAAGGAAATTATCCATCTTTGTTCTAACATGTTCAGCCACATATCGTGGCGTACAAATCGGTAAGAAGAGATGGTGCATTAACTGTGATATTATTCATAAAAATTACATTTCATCATTATTAACTAAAGATTAGGTTTAACTACAATTCAATATGCATATTTTTTAAATACAATTCAATGTCAAAGTAGTGATTAAATAAATTGACCAATGAATATAATTATGAATAACGTCATTAAAAATTTCAATTTTAAATTACAATTATTCCAAAAATACAATAAAATGATTACAATAAAATGTCAAAAAAAAAAATACAATAGATTACAATAATTTGTCAAAAAATACAACATTGTCATCAAAAACAAAGAAAATTGTCCTCTTTCATAAACTCTGCTATACTGTAATATATGCTCTTTCTGATGCTAAACTCCTTAATTTACTTTTTAGAGCAGATATATTTAATGTTTTCCATGATTTGGGCAATTTATTAAAAATGGCTATACAAAAAATGCTTTTACGCATAAGAGTTGTTTTAGCGCCGTGAACACAGTGTTTGAAATCATCAGGTCTATTCCTATCGACAGTGTCAGACAAACGCTGAAATAATTGGGATTAGATTTAATGAAGATTACTGTTTCCAGGATATATAATGAGGGCAATGTCAATGTCTTACGTTCTATAAAGTAAAATTTACAGCTATCCGTCGTTTGCAGTCTAAACATCGATCTAATGCACCTTTTCTGTGCCCGTAACGCTATTTCATTGTCCGTGCCATTCCCCCAAGAAATGACTTCATTTCTAAGAATTCATTAGGCTAATCCTTAGTAAGCAGTAATTAGCGCATCTGTGTTGAGAACCACAGCAAGCTGTTTCAAAGCGTAGGCTGCACTACTATTTTATTTACTAAGCGCCTCTTTGGGGCCCCATATAAGGTTTCAAATTCAATTTAGAATCTATTATTAATCCCACAAATTTAGCTGTGTCAGCTTCATTGATATTTATATTATTAAATTGAAATTATTAAACTATTATCATGTAGCCAATTTATAATAGATATTAGTGAAATATTAATGGCATGCTCATTTGTGTTTATGTCATTACAATCTATTGTCAAAGTGCAATCGTCAGCAAAAAGTGTTATCGGATGTTCAGCTATTTTTGACCGACTTCTAAAAAAGGAGGAGGTTCTCAATTCGGATGTTTGTATTTTTTTTTTAGGCAAGTCATTTATACACAAAGTGAACAACGGAGGCCGTAATACACTACCTTGAGGTACTCCGTATATAACCTCGCGTTATTTTGATCTTGAAAGTTCTTCACATTTACTGTTTTAATTAATTTTACTGATTTATGTAACTTGTTTACGGTTATGCAGATACGATTTAATTAAATCTAAAACGTTGCCTCTAACACCATAAGCTTCAAGTTTCTCTGCCAGGGAATTATATTGGACGCAGTCAAAGGCCTGTGTCATGTCGCAGAAAATAGCACAGACTGGTGTTTTTTTTTTATCTACATTTAGCATGACAAAACATATAAATAGCCAAATTTATACTATTATTTTTACGAAATCCCTTTGTTCGTCCCTATACCCAAGTTGTTGTTTTGCATCCTCGTCAAAATTCAGGTTTTTTTTTCTATTATATAGTTATGCAGTTTTAGTTTTCATCAAAATTGGGCTTAGGCTACTTTGACTATTTTTCAGTATCCCTCATATTTTTGGATTTGAAAAATTCACCCTGTATTAATTTTGAACTAATTTATATGAAGTATTATGACTAGCATCGTTTAAAGAATTTGTTACTAACATAAATAAATGGATCAAAGTTATCTGAATAAAATTAAATTTAATTAGATATATTGCTGTGCCCTAACTGGGTCCATAATATTGTTCTTAGCTGTAAGATTTTTTAAACATCTTTTTAACATTGTGGAACGCAAATAACTCTCATGCTCAACTATCTGCATGCTTCGTCATTAGACGACAATATTTTTATGTCAAAAGTTTAATTTCATGTAAGTGAACTGTATCATGTTGTTACGAGAAATAAAGATTATTTAAACCTAAATAAAATGAACATAAATAGTGATAGTAAATCCGAGCTGACCTGCGACGTTGAGCCTGGTCATGCTGCGATGCGGCGCGGGCCCGGGATGCAGGCGCCCGGTACTGCGCGAGTCCCCCAGCTTGGCGCGGCGCGCGTAGCCGCCCTGACTGCTGCTACCTGGGGACGGCAATAGCATCACGAGACCGGGAAGATCAACTTAATCCGCTCCAGCCTCTCGAGATATCTTGCTGTCTTGCCCCAGCGACAATGCAATGCCCTAAGTTCAGGGTTCCCTACCATGACGTCAGAGTAGGAAAAAGATGGCGCTAGACGTCGTATATAGCTTCGTATATTTCCCACACTGGAATAAGATTTAAACAATACTTCTTTAAGACGTCAAGGTAGGGTCCCTGATCTTTTGACCTGGCAACCAGCTAAGGCAAACAATCAAACCGAATACACTTAATTTCCTTTCCCCCAGATCCATTCATTAGTTTTTGCGTGAAGGAGTAAACATCCTCATTTCGCATTTATAATATTAGTAGGAAGCGTTAATGATACTGCCACAAATATCAATTTTATTTCAGCGTTGTTTAATTGATTTCAGAAAGTCAAACCCCAAATTAACTTTTTCATGTTTTTTTTTACAAAAACACCTATTTTTTTACACATTTGGAAACGAACTTGAAAGTAGTACTTATTTAACGGCACAAATACAAACCAGTAGTACTGCCAGTGGCGCTGCCAGTGGCACTGCTAGTAGTGCCCGCGCTAGTGCTGTTGTTGGGTCCGGCCGCCGTGTGCGCGCCGCCCAGCCGCACGATGGTGACGCCTGTCGACGTGCGGTTCACTTCGCTCTGGCTGGAGCCGGACTTTGGGCGGTTACCACTGCAAAGAAAGCAAAGAAAATACATGGTGAGGTCGAAAGTTCCCGGCTTCAACTATAAAATTAAGGATTAATATCCAAACTAGGTAACTAGAGAAATATTATGGCCGCCTGCGCCGTCCCAGGGAGGCGCTCTGCATGTGTGCTTACCTGGTGTTGGCCCTGACGGCAGTGAGCAGCTTGTCGGTGAAGAGCGCGGGGAAGGCGCTGCAGAGCGCGGTGGCGTCGCGCAGTAGCGCCGCCTGAGCCGCGCGCGCGGCTCCCGGGAGACGCTCCAGCACAAAGTTCAGCGCCTCTTGCGCGCGATCCTGTCACCATGTTATATGCTTTACTAAACTATGTTAGACCGGGACACGTGATCACGTTTTATTGAAGTGAAACTTCTTATGCGACTTCCAACAAGTTTAACGTTCTAATGGAAGGGGAATATTTTCTATTACCCACTAAGAGATGGCGCTATTACAAGATTTGTGACTACGTAGTTCTACTAGGTACGCAAGATGGCGTGCAAACAGTCATGCATTCGACTCTTCGGTGTGACCAGTCTTCGCTCAATTTCCATGAGTAGAATAATCTCGATAAACTTTTGTAATAAAAAGTGTCCAACAATAAAACAATAAAATATTATTTAGAAGCTCAATAAAATACCGAGAATGCGTGACACTCGAACGCATACGTGTAGTATTACGAAGTTTCACTTCTTCTGCGCGGAGGGACTCCACGCACTATTTTTTTCTTGATGTATTGTTACTTGAAACATTACAGACAAATTAATATTTAATATTTTCGGTGCTAAGCACCCAGCATATGGGTCGCACAATGATTCGTTCGTATGAACAACCCGCCTAACGAGCCATCGTTATACGTATGACTTACGCATACAAGAAATTAATAAGAATTATTTTAACTTAGCACTGAAAATGTTAAAAAGATGAACCTAGTTGATTTACTGGTTATCTTTATAACGTGTTGACTAGACGATTTGAACTTTTTCTCAATTATTTACAAATCCTACTAATATTATGAATTTGGATGGATTTGGATGAAATTTGGCACACGGGTAGTTTATAACCTGGATTAACACATAGGATACTTTTTATCCCGATAGTATGTTCCCATGGGACAATTATCGAACTCCACGCGGGTGACGCCGCGTGTTTAAGCTAGTACATGTATAAGTGAAAGATGATATCGCCAGAAAGGAAGTGTCTGATGAGATGATGACTAATAAAGAAGTATGGAAGAAGGAGACATGCTGCGCCGACCAAATAAAATGGGATAATGGAGGGAAAACAATCTTCTATGAAAATCAAATGTGTTTGGCCCAAAAATGATGAGTCATTTAACACGGTCATCAGATGGAAGGTGGGCCGATTACGATGAATGTTTATAACACATACCCTGCCAGTGTACCCCAGCTGCGTCAGTATGTTGGCGACGAGCGTGATGGCGTGCGGCGTGGCGTGCGGCGGCCGCGCGGCGCGCTTCACCAGGGAGCCGTGCTCCACTACCAGTGTCACGCGACTTCGGCTGAGGCATGCTATCACCTGCGGAGCATACACCGACCGATGAGTACCGACCCTTGAAGACGAGTAAAGGCCGGACCTATAAACTCGTGTTCCGTCTTAAAAGTGAGCGTCGTGTCGCGTGATTTTGAGATCGTCGCATACCTTTTGCTCGGGGAACCCGATCGCCGCTTATTCGTACTGTTGGCGCTTTCAGGTTTTCCGTAAGTGACAAATGATAGCGTTTATACGCGACGATCGCTCCTCTGAGAATTAAAACAAAAAAAAAATGGAAGCTCTGTATACGTGACATACTTTCACTTTGCTGCTGCTTTTATCAATAGACTGGTAACGATCCCCATTTAATGCCATTAACCGTTTTTAAACACTAAAAACATTTTAATTTTTTCGTCGACCGTCACATCCAGGGAGGTGCAGACGTTCATCAGGCTCCTGCTGCCCGGTGAACTCGCCAAAGACGCCGTGAAGGCACTAAGTCCGTCACCAAATACACCAGCTCCAAGTGAACGGCCGGTAACGCTAGAAAGAGCCGTTGGCGCTCTACCTCAATGCCTCGCCTCGTGTGTCTTGGTCACTAATACGTTTTCATCAATACGAACACTAACCTGCAGTATATCCACACACATGCACCCCGGATCGTTCTGACTGGCGGTGTTCGGACACAGATACGAGAGCAGCTGCGGCACACACGTTTTCAGCGCGTCAGGCTTGCGGCCGGCGATGTGCTCGAACAGGGCGAAGAGCGAGCTCTTCTCTACGGGCTCCGCGTGGGGTAGTAGTGACACCAGCGCTGGTGCGTGGCCTTCGAGGGGTTCCGGAGATACCTCGTATAGGTTCGTCAGGATCCGGCAGAGAGGGTAGTTACCTAGACAATAGAATTGTGAATCTAAGTATTTTTTTTTTTTTTATTTGCCCTAATTATAGCACCATTACAGACTTGTCCAATACGATGCTATAAGCTACAAAATACAACAACATAAAATGCATGGGTATGTAAATCATAACATTACGCCTGTGGTCCCCAAAAGGTCAGGTGAGGTGCACTGATAATACAACCACATTACGCCGATTAACTTTAGTTCTCAAGTAAAGGTATCGTGTAAATAATATAGGGTTATATTTGCTTAGCTCAGAATGCTGGGATAAAACAAGATTAGTAATAACATGAAAGACCAAAATAGATCCTTAGAGTTGTTTGTTTCACCCTGTTATTTATTAAGTTTACTGAAACAAAAAGGAGTTTTACAAAAAAAAATACAATTCTAATTAAGCCCCCGTGTTTACAAACGCTCGGATCCGATTTCGATTCCGATTCGGGAAGTCGTATGTCTATCTCGCTCGCTTTCGTAATGCCAGAACAAGATAGACTTACGACTTATCGAATCGAAATCGAATCCGAGCGTTTGTGAAAAGGGGGCCAGCTCTTGGTAACGAAAGACAAGTATATCTTCCCTCATTATCAGCTAAAGTGACACACAGCTCTATAACAAACTTCCAAAGGATGTTAAAGAAGCGACTTCACTCAACATATTTAAAAATAAATTATTCACTTTTATCTACAACGACGAAACACTATATTAAATGTGTTGTGTTTAGTTATGTTTAAAACGGCAACATCTTTTAACTTGTGCCTCCGCCTTAGGAATGCAGTGAACTCGCTTTTAACTTTGTTGACTGACAATGATCATAGTGTATTTTGCTTTTTGTTTTTGTTCTACCCGCACTGATTTTATATTTTTTTAGTAATAAGATTTAATGTAAGTGGCGATTGTCTTAATGGGAATAAAGTTGTTTAAACCGAAGTGATGTATGTTAATTGATAAGTAAGTTACAGTGTAAGTGCAGTTATAAACCGTGAAAGCTAAAAACAGTGGTTAAAAGAGATTAATTGTGGAGTTTACAATGTAATAATACTTAGCATTTAGCTCTCATTTTCTATTTCAGAAAAAAGCTAAGCCTACCTTGACAGTCATACAGCCAGGATAAGTAATATACTTCGTACTACCAACCTGACATAATAGAATCCATGATAGTCTGCACATGTGGTTTCAGCAGCACCGCATGATGCACAGCAGCTAGCGAGAGGTACCGGGCCATGTGTCGTGATATCTCGCGGTTGCCTTTGTGCAAGAACTGTACCGCGACCGGTAGGAACAGCTCCATGACGCTCTTGTTGGCGTAGTTCTCCTTGTCGGATTGTAAAGGGAATGATACCTGGAGAAAATTGTGTGGGATATAAGTTGAAAACGGTTTTTACGCAGAATTCGTGATTTGGACATGGAGTTGCAGACACCTGCCTAATATAAAATAAAATTGAGAATTTTTATTTTATTTTGTTTATTAGGGACAAAAAACAGTTACATGCCAAGCTTAACTAGAGATTCTTAAATTAGCACAATACTAAGAAATACATCTATATACAATCTATTACATATTTATATTACCACACATGTAACCCACAACATTGTCCACGAATTCACAAATAAAAAAGTTAAAAGAAAACAGACAAACAGTGCACATCGTAAAAGCTTAGTAAGAAAAAGAAAGAAAAGCAAAGAAAAAAATATATATATATATTCTTATGAATTTAGTAACTCTATTGCTCTTGCCTTGAAACGATCCTTGGAAAGGGTAAATATGTCGAGCTCCATAAAGTTAGCATTGTACGCATCAACAATGCGACGAAGAGGCACGCGCTCCCCAGCGTTAGTCCTACACGAATTCGTGTGAAATAGTCGAGGCACACGTACCCCACGAAGCATGACAGTTCTAGGTACTATATAATGTAGACTATTTGATAATGGAATGCAGTCGAATCTATTATTGCATATACCATGCAGCATCATTACACCCAGAAGAAATCGTCTAGACGCCAAACTAAGAACATTATAACGTTTCAGTAATTGCTCATAGGAGACTTTAGGGCGATAACACTTAAAATTCACCGTACGTAAATACTTCTTCTGCACAATTTCTAGCCTATCTTTGTACTTATCATACAGAGGATCCCAAATTTGGACGGCATATTCTAATTGCGACCGAATTAGGGTTTTATATAATATTAAGAATGTAGAGGGTCGCACAAAGCTACTTGAAAATCTCATCACCAGTCCATACATCTGAAAGGCTTTTTTTACTATGTTGTCAATATGAGTATCAAAATGCAGACTGGAGTCAAGCGTAACACCCAAGTCACGGACAGATTGAACCTTATTAAGACTTATATTATTTATTGAATAATTAAATTTGACCTGATTTTTATTTTTAGTAAAAGAAATTGTGTAACATTTAGGAAGGCTAAGAAAGAGTTTATTTTTGAGACAGTATTCATAAAATCTATCAAGGTCCTGTTGTAAATAATGGCAGTCGCGAATATTTTTACAGGTTAAATATATTTTCATATCGTCTGCATACATCAAGAAATTTGAGTTCACAAAGCAATGTTTAATGTCATTAATAAACAATATAAAAAGAAAAGGACCTAATACTGACCCCTGAGGAACCCCGGATTTAACAACTATAGAGTCAGATTCATGCCCATTAATGACGATCTTTTGAGTCCTATTGAAAATATATGAAGCAAACCATCTGAGTAAATTGCCGCGTATACCATTAAAGGCAATTTTTTCCATGAGCAGAGTGTGATCCACTTTGTCAAAGGCCTTCTGAAAATCCGTGTAAACAGCGTCAACTTGTACCCGTCGGTCCATATTCTCAAAGAGATAGTTCACAAAGGTCATGAGGTTAGTGGTGGTAGAGCGACGTTTGACAAAACCATGTTGTTCGGGTATGATAAGATGACAGATATGAGGATATAGCGCACTGTGCACAAGCCGTTCAAAAACCTTTGACAAAGTGGAGAGAATGGAAATGGGCCGATAATTCTCTATATTATTTTTATCACCACTCTTGTACACAGGAGTGATTGAGGCTCGTTTCCAAACTGTAGGAAAAACCCCTTCCTTCAAACATTTATTAAAAATTATATGTAAGGCGGAAGACAAGTGGTCCGCTGTAGTTATGAAGAAGGAGGGTGGTATGCCATCTGGTCCAGCTCCTTTAGATGAATCTAGTGACTTCAATGCTGTACGGATTGACTCTTTTGCCAAGTAGATGTCAGAGATACATGGTGAATTGTCTTCATAGCAATTTGACGGTTGCCATGTGTCTGGGTTAAAGGTAGAGGGTTCATATACCGAACAAAAGAAAGTTGAGAACAAATTGCATATTTCCTTGGGGTCATCGGAAGAAACATTTCTGTAAAACATATTACCAGGATACTTAGCTTTGCCATTTTTAGAAGAGACATACGACCAAAAATACTTGATAGATTTGGGAATACTGTCTTCAACTGATGTCATATATCTCTTATAACATTTAGCAGTTTCACTATGAAACAATTTGCGATAATTTGAAAAATACACATAATCAGAGTGATTACCATATTTCTTCCACTTAATCCAAGCATGCTCTTTAGTTTTAAATATTTTTATTAGAGAAGGTGAAAACCAGATCGGAAAGTTAGAGTTTTTAGTATGAGTTAATGGAGTATGCGACCTGATAACTCGATATATAGTTTCATAAAGAATATCAACAGCCTTCTCAGAAGAATGATGAGAGAGTGACTCTTCCCAATTTACTTTGCCTAAGTCGTTTTTAATGCAATCATAGTTTGCTTTGTAAAAGTTATACCTGCGAACCGGATGACATTTCATTGGTTTGAAACGCACATCTAAGTGAGTTAAGATAGAAAAGGGGGGGTGAAGGCTGTCGGGATTCACCAGGATATTGCAGGGAATCAATTGAGGGTCCGCGTTAGAGATTATCAAGTCAAGCACACGACCTAAACTATTTTTTGTGTAGTTGAATTGTAAACCATTTATTATATTTATAAAATTAAGTAATATACGTCCCGTAGAGTCCGTGTGACGCGCAGAGGCGTGATTGCCTTGCTGCACCCAATCAATCTCAGGCAAGTTATAGTCACCAAAGAAGTGATATGAATTGCAATTGGCATTATTGGCTAAGCCTTGCAGCATGTCTAAGTATTGCTCATACATCTCTGCACGACACGCTGGTGGTATATACACGACACCAATAATATGACGTGTGTGCTGTTGAGCGGCAGGCAACTGTATTAATACTTGTTCAATTTCAGAGTTGGATAATTGAGTTGTCAATATTGTCGCCCGCAATTCACGAAGCACAGCAATTAAAACACCTCCGCCATCTTTCTTATTGGTCGCGACACGATCACGGTCACATCTAAAGACAACATATCGCTCATCAATAAATTCACTATCACGGATATCAGGAATAAGCCAAGTTTCGGTCAAAACGATAACGTCATAAGAATTACTCAATATGTTCATGTAAAGCGTTTGCAGCTTTGTACGAGTACCTCTACAATTCTGGTAGTAAAACGTAATGTTGTTAGTAGCCATAAATAACAGTAATATAATAAATTTGTATTATGTAACGGTTACAACCCAATAGATAATACTGAAGCCCGTTGTCTACAGTAAGTATAGGATAAGTTACAGATAAGCCAGAATGACAAAGTAATATAAGTTTGCCCCAGTGTTTGTACTGCAAGGTAGTTTCTAATATTATACATAATTGTTTAAATGCCACAAAAAGATTCGATCGCATGTAACATAGAAAGCCTAGGATAATATTTAAGTTTTTTTGAATTATAAGCATTGACAACCAATGGTGTAAGCTAGTGAGCAAGAGATAGTTATAACATTTGAAACTCAAATACCCATAAACCATTAAACTTATAAACCTGCCAGATAAAAAAATAGAAAATGAATAAGGACAGAGCTTAACACAACTATACAAACAAACCGCGTGAACATAGGTACAGCTATGAATCTGGGTTTTCAGTACATTTCTTCTCATTGATAACAATCCTTTTAAGATCTTCCCCAGAACGTATAGCAATTGATGACAATCCATCCCGCTCCCGTACAAGTACTGTCCCATTCCTAACCCAAACGTATTTAAAACCGATTTCATTGGCAATCTTCTTAGCTTCTCGAAATAATGCTTTATTATTTAGGGTTAAATGTTCATTGAAATAAACGTTTACCGAGGCACCAGAGATCCCCAACTGATCAGATTTTAGGCCCTTCTTTTGACGATAGGCACTAAGAATGTTATCACGTATAATACGTGTCCTGAATTTTATTATAATATTTTTCGGTTTGCGATCATGTTGTTGAGCGTGTGGTACCCTATGTATCGATATAATGTCATTATGAGATACAGGTAAATCAATAGCGCAGCTTATGGAATCCACGATAGCGAACAAGTTTTCATTTCGCTTCTCTGGCAAATTACAAATTTCCATGTTACATGAGCGTGCCTGTTGCTCCATTGCCTCAATCTTAGCCCCAAGTGTAGCCACAGCTTGTGCATTCACACTGTTATTCATGTCATTCAAGCGTTTAACATTCTCCTTATGTGCAACTTCCAGGCTTTCCAGACGAGATTTCATCTCCTCATAGTTAAGGTTGAAAAATTGAATAGATTTTTCAATCTCAGTATATGACTTCTGGATACTGAGATTTTGCTTTTTCAATTCAGAAACTTCAGCGACTATTTTGTTGAGGACAACATCCTGATCGTTCTTCCATGACTGCAACATATTCTTCAAATCTTCGAACCTGTCAGACTCCGTGTGGTTGCCGTCACCTCTGAAGCGTTTATTGCTTTGCCGTGATGTCACGGTATCCATTATATCACTGACATTCAAATCAGGAATAGATGCGTCAGCAGACAAATCAGGCTCTGACTGAGTCTCTAGCAACGCAATGGTAGATTTTTGGGGGGGCGATCGCACAGTACGAGGCATTGCTGTTCTGCGTAATACCTACTGGACACGAGTAAAATAATTCAGTGTAGCTCCCTGCAGTCGATACAGCTTGGTTATTTCGTTTCTGTAGCTAGATGTTCAATTAGCACAGCGCGCACACGGGCCGCCTCCAATGTTCGATGTCGCAGGTTCGAGCCCAGCCAAACGCAAAACTTTTTGTGTTTAATCAAATGAGCTTTTCAAATTATATTTGAACACCCATTCAATGTAGGAGCCGACAAAAATGTTCTGTCCTGCTTAGACTCCTCCCAGTGGGCGTGGACCACAGGTAATAACACTGCAGGAGTAACAAGGAATCGAAAACGGCAAAGGCAACCAATCACAGCACCACTAATCACAAAAACGTCAATATCAACAGCGCGATGCGACACACGTCTGTCCGCTACCAACTAATGAACGATACTGTATATAGAAGGAAGAGAATGTATATACAAGGTGTTGTTTTGCATTCTCGTCAAAATTCAGGAGGTTGTCACAAAACAAATAAATAATCAATTTAAATTACGGTACCTAGTTAATTATTAGTAAACGCAGATTTTTTTGGTTTGTTAGTATATCAGAAAAACCCCCTTTACGTGGTTTATCGAATAAACGTTTGAGATGATTATTTGTATTTGTGAAAGCGCGGTTAAAGAGCGAGAATCAGATGGGACGCGTTTCAAACACGGGTGGTTCACACTTCACACCAACCGAATTCCGTAAATAAGAAAAAAAAAAAAAATTACCTACCCATTTCATTATTGATTTGGGTCGCGAATCATTAGCATAGTTACATCCTTGAATTTGACGAGGATGCAAAACAACTTTTTGTATAGTTAGACTGTTCACAATAATGGCACCACTAAAAATCTCATTTCGTGTCTTTCAGTCTGGAACAAGTTGTTCTTCTAAAAGTAGCGGCGATTCTAAAGGTACAGCGATATAGGCGATTTATGCCATTATTCAAAGTATTTTTTTTTTTTTGAAAGGGTTATATCTATATTTTTTGTATTTAAAAAACATCATCATCATACTCTTGCCCTCATCCCATGATATCCATAGGGTTGGTGCCGCATGTCTTCTTCTTCCATACTTCGCAATTACTTGTCATCCATGATACGTCTTTTCTTGTTATATCATCCTTCACACAGTCTATCCATCGTTTCTTTGGTCTTCCTCCTATACCCATCCACATTCATACTCAAAACTTTCCTCACGAAATTTTCCTTATTCCTCCGCATCACATGCCCATACCACGGCAACCGATTAGCACGCATCTTTTCAGTCATCGGCGCTACTTTCAGACTTTTTCTTAGGGCCCTCGCTCACGGCGACTTTTTGTAGCGATGCTGTCGCGCGTCCGCATCGATACAGTCGCGAAGCGGTCGCTAGCTGTGTGCCCTCGCCCACGGGCCCAGATTCAGTCGCGATGCAAACGCGATATTGTTGCGCTTCTGTCGCGATGCAAACGCGATTCAGTAACGGCACAAAAATACCTGCGATCGCTACAGTTGCAAGATGGACTCCGTTGAGACAACATTAGTCACGTTGTCTTTGGTGCTGCTTTTACGTAAGCAGCCGAAGCGTAGGCAGTTCTCTCCCCGATGTCGTCCGACACGGTCGCGCGTTTGCATCGATACAGTCGCGATACTGTAGCGCGTTAGTAGTGCGTTGGCATCGCTTCTGTAGCGCGTTGCAAATGCGACTAACCGCCATTCATCCATCCAATGTTTAACACTACGATCTATTTCGCCATCGCTTTGCACGAGTGAACCGAGATACCGAAAGTCGGGGCAGACTGGAAGAAACGCGCCATGTAGTGCTATAACTCCAGGATTGGAGAGACCACCAAAATCGCAGAACATGTATTTGGTTTTAGTTCCGCTGATTTTCAAGCCAACATTCTCCAGCTTCTGTTGCAACATTCTCCAATCTGTTCTGAATCTCTGGTTCATCATTTAAAAATCATACATAATAATAATAAAGAAATCTTGTTTTTTTTTTTCAAGTTGTAGAACCAGTCAAAACCGGGTCAGGTTGCCAGTATTAAATAATAGTTTAGTAAAAACATGTTCTTATCAATAATAGACCGCTAGATAGATTCTATTCTGAAGCAGTTTTTTTTTTTGTATACTTTTTTTTATTATCTTTTGATACATCTGACATTCAAATCTCAAAAAAAAAACTAACTCAAATCTTAAAGTATAATAAAAATAAATATTAAAAACAGAATTAATACATCTTAATTATTAGCATAACTTACCAAAACAATGCATGCTATAATGTCTGAAGCGATTTTAGCATGAGGTGGATCATCATCCCGGAGATGACCAGTAGGCATCAGGTTGTGGTGCAAGCAGGACTCTAGCAATGCCACTAGAGGTCCACAGTACTTGTCCAGAGTACTTGTCTCCTTCACACATGACGTAATTCTTGCCACACATATTTCTATCAGAGCCTGGTCCCGATCATTCCGACAGTAGTCTGGCCGTGAGGATATCTCTGTTACTTGCTTCAACTGCAACATATACATGTTTATTTATATTTAATCTTATCAATACTGACATAAATCTATAATTTACAACAAATGCAGTGTCATGATAAGAAGATTATCTCACCAATATTAGTTGTATCTAGAAATACAGTGGCTCTGATTCAGTTGCAACCCAGAATTATAAATTATATAGTCATATCCAATCTATATAATATTGCTTGTCTCATATAAGATTTGTTATTGTAATTAAGCTACTTAAGTATAGGTAGGTATTATTATTTACATAGGTGCCTGACTTGACTCAACTATAAATAGTGAAACTTGATAAATCTACAAGCAAATAATAATACAGGATAATTGAGAGGAATACAACAATAAACAACAAGTAATTGTTTTATAATATTATCTTTTTTTCAGAATATATGATTCATAATTTATTCAAGTGGTAGACACAATACCTTAGCTTATACTTGACTGTTCTTATTTATCCAACTAGGGATTTAATATTGCACTTTGTAGGTGTGACTCAGCTGCAATTTACATACTTTTCTAATTCTTGGTATCTTAAAGGAACAGGCTGTGCCAGTTGCAAGTACTTAGTGGTAAGGCTCACCACTTCGTTGAGGTCGTCAACTATGTCCGCGTCAGGGATCGCGAAGATGTCGCCGGCGCGGGTGAGGTCCCGCTCCGTCAGTACATGCTTCAGTAGCTCGTGCATCGCGCCGCCGCCACCTGCACAACCGCCTCGACGCGCCTTCACCGCGCCGTAAACAACATTCACCTACAACGGCCCATCAATGGACACATCAACAGCCACTGCTACACAACCACTATATCACTATTATTCAACACACGCAACATGTATGACTGGTTTTTAACGTCCCTTAAGTCACTAGAAACCTGTACGAAAATATAAAAATAAAATAGTTTGAGCGAAACACCGAAATAAGTGGTCTTTTGATGCAATGCAGTGCAGGCGAAGTACGTAAAGTACGTTTCGTTTCGTTCGGAAATATGACAGTGACTGTCAATCAGTCAATGAACTTGCATAGGTTATATTTAGGTACAATGGAATTTTGTGATGTGATGTGAAACATTGGCATTTGAAGCAATAAAATTAACAAAGCTAAGTTTTATTGCTGTCGATCTTAGAGCATTTCCAACCTGTCATTCAACTGTAGACAGTGGAAATAGCCTTATTTTTCAAGCGTTTACAATTTCTTACAATTTCCGTTGTTTACCAATTAGTGTTGACTGTTGAACAAGGGATACAATTTACATTACTATATGAACCTATAATATAAATACCACAATGATGATTATGAATAACTCTGGGCTGAGGTACAGAAAAGAAAGTAATAATCGAACTCAGCTCGTTTTAATAAAATCGATATTGACAGTCAATAAACCGCCCACACTAGTTTATTCAAAACGCCAGCTGTCGTCAGTCATCGTGATGTCATCATAATGTCACATTTTATTTTTCAAACAAAATAATTGGGGTTATACATAATGAAAAAGTTTATAATTCATCAACAATAAGTCAAGTATCTTTATGTTATTGTTTAAACACATAAACGTTTACGAAATCTTTAATATCTTTTATTTACCAATACAAAAGTGAAACTAAATATTTGTGACGATCGTTTCACTAACTATTAAAATGCCTGTTCCATGCAGAAGAGGTTGTGGCAATAATGCAGTTTTGAAGGTAAAAACTGTAATATACTAAAACAGCAAGATAATTATACTATCTATCTTTTCTGATTTGATTGTTTGAATTATTTCAGCGACCAAAAACAGGCGATGCTCTTTGCAAAGAATGTTTTTTCTGGGCATTTGAAACTGAAATTCACTACACAATCACAAAGGCGAAATTATTTAACAAAGGAGATTCAGTAGCCATTGGTGCGTCTGGCGGGAAAGACTCAACAGTACTTGCGTATGTACTCAAGACTTTAAATCAAAGGCACAACTATGGGTTGAACTTGATGCTACTGTCAATAGATGAAGGTATCACGGGATACAGAGATGACAGCCTTGAGACCGTCAAGCAGAACCGGGACGACTATGAGATGCCTTTGAAGATATTATCATACAAAGACTTGTATGGCTGGACTATGGATGAGATAGTGGCTCAGATTGGCAGGAAGAACAACTGCACCTTCTGTGGGGTGTTCAGGAGACAGGCACTGGACAGAGGGGCGGCCATGTTTGGGGTGAAGTGTATAGCTACAGGACATAATGCTGATGATATTGCTGAAACTGTGTTGATGAACGTTCTAAGAGGCGATATTGCAAGGTTGAAGAGGTGCACAGCTGTAGCTACTGTAAGTCTTTCAATAATTATTGTACCAACCAACTTATGACCACATTATTACTCAAATAAACTGATGTTGTCATAAATAACTAACAACTGCAACTCCCTGATCCTAAGAATATCATATTATATCAGAATTTGAGAAATTACACTTCAGAGAACTTAATCATAGGAGTTGTTTCAATATCACATCCTTCATTGAAATGGAACTGAACTACCATTATTTTTTGTTCTCTCCCAGGGCAGTGAAGGTACAATACCAAGAGTGAAGCCCCTCAAGTACACATATGAGAAGGAGATAGTGATGTATGCACATTACAAGAAGCTGGTGTACTTCTCGACGGAGTGCGTGTTTGCTCCCAACGCTTACAGGGGACATGCTCGGGCACTTCTCAAGGATATGGAGAAGATTAGGCCTGCTTGTATCATGGATATTATTTACTCAGGTATATTCAAAATTTCCTCATGGAAACACATTTAGCTATTTTAAAAGAGTTACAATAGAGTTTCATCCTGGTTCATCTCCATAGGATACTACCAACCTGAACTATGCACCTTTTCTCGATGCTATATTAGTGCTCATGTAGAAAAAAAATTGAGATTTTGAAAATTACACACAATTCACTATATTTTTTTCTTACCAATAAATGGGACCACTCTCAATCTCAATCTTTCCTGATAGAAAGGGATGTGCTGTTTTACCCATCTTGCCATATACAACACTAAAATTATAATTCCATTTCTTTTATATTTATTCCAGGTGAAACCATGTCAGTAAAAGAACAAGTCTCCCTCCCCACACTGAGGATATGCAGTCGTTGCAAGTTCGTGTCCTCACAGGAAGTGTGCAAGGCATGTGTGCTCCTCGAAGGCCTCAACAAAGGCCTGCCTAAGCTCGGCATTGGCAAGAGTTCCAAAGCAAAGAGGATGCTTGACGAATACCATGCTAAGCAGGCAAATAATGGAACAGGTTTAGAAGATGCCATTAAAGATCTGAATGACACAAATATAGATAGTAATAAGAGAATCAGTAAGAGTAATACAAATAAAGAAAATCCTAGCAATAACAATGCATGTAATAAAAACAATTGTTGTGGAGGATCCTGTAAAAGTAAAACTAGTGTTGATTCAGCAGTTAGTAATAAGAAACTTGATATATTATTAGAACAATATGGCTTAGATGACACTTCAAGTGCAGAGAAACATAAAGAAATTGGAGTTACGGATACAAATGTATCAGATCATTCAGATGATGAGACCCCTTTCAATGGCCAAGAAGAAGATGACACATGTTCAGCCTCATGCGGAGGTATAAGTATAGGTTTTTGACATAAATAAAAATAACAACTATATTTTACAAACTTTAATTAATTTCATTTATTACACCACTAGACTTAATAGTATTATTTCTACCATTGAGGTTCAAGTCTGTATAGTTTAACTTTAGCCACACTTCAAAAAAGCCAAATGCATTAGTTTTATTTCTATGAGCACCTAGGCACGTTTATAATACCTGTACAATCACTGACGTACGTCTGCTAAACAACGTGACAATTTCCTAGTAAAAATACATTTCTGTTCAGCTGCTTTATTACTTATTACGTACAATAGAACGTAACGTCACGCCTATATTTCCCTGAAGGTTTAAGCAGGGGTGTTACCATAGTACACCCACAATTCGCTAGTTATGTTATGGTACAAAAGAAACTGATAAGGGATATCAGCAAAATTTGCTATTATGAAGTAACAACATAGCCTATATACAAGATATGAAGCAGCCCTTAGCTATCCTGTAATTTATTTTTACCTCCAACAAAAGCAACCTTATTGTCATGAGAATACAGATCACAGTTTGGCAAAGGACTGTAAAAGTACACCACAAAAATATATAAATCCGCACAGTCCAATATGTTGTACTTGTTTCATTTCACGAACACGTCAATCATTGCAATTCATACCTTAGACCATTGATATAAGAATCATACGTCGCGCGCTCGTGAGTTACGTGGTCAAAGCATGTTGTTAGGGTACATGTTTAGGTCTATGTGATAAAGGCGGGCGCTCTGGACTCTATCCTCTCGCGACAGATGGGGCAGTGGTCGTTGATGTTGTCGGAGCAGTCCTCACAGAGGCACACGTGGCCGCAGGGAAGCAGGATGATCTGGAAAGAGATAAAGGTTTCTGTTTATTATTCTGGCCCAGCAAGTAATCGAAATTTTTGCAAAATCAGGCGGTAAAATACATTCTATTTTGCTGGCCAGATGAACGTGAACTAGGCAGAAGGAGTTTGTAACAATCGTATCTGGTTGTGTTTTGTGGTTTATGCCTACCCCCAGGAAAAAAAGGCGTGATTTTATGTAGGTATGTCTATTTTGCCGCCGGCCTCTGCCGAATCGGGCCGACTAGAATATGCGTGTAGCACTCCTAAAAACCCTTTTCTAATTGACACAAACTCATTTGTCAATCTGCCTTTCGTCATTTCAACAAAGATTTTCTTAATTCAATTCTACACCTGCTCCGGACCTTTCTGTAATTATCGTTCTTTTCTTTAATAATTATCGTTTACCAGTTCCGCTGACAAGTTCAAATAATCCATTTTACTTGTATGCGGAAATCTATAGCTACGTAAGTGTAGTCGATGTGTACAAACAAATGATAAAATAGTATTCCCGTGCCCACCTCCTTAGGGTTCTCGGTGCACACGACGCACAGCTGCACGTCGGCGAGGTTCTTCTCCCGCGCATGCGCGCGCCGCTGCCGGCGTCCGGCCGCGAGCTGCTTCTTCAAGGAGTCCTCGAGCGCGCGCCGCCGCCGACGCGCGATGTACTTGTAGGCCACGCGACACGACGCCGCCGCCGCTACCGTGCCGAATATCACTAGCAGTACTCTGTGGATTTAAGATTCGAATAAGTCCAAAGAAGTATAGATTACCTATAAGGTCAAATATATAAAACCTAAAATATACAAAAAAATATAACATACACAAAGATATAAAAGACACGAAAGTGTCACATACACGGTAAAATTCCATTAGCTGATTTATAGACAATCAAAAAATCTTACCTCATAATTTTAAGTAACTACCTATAGCTGACCTGTAATCAGCTACTACAGCTGCTGTAAGTAGTTACTAATGATAAGTTTAAAAAACTTTGTCTTTTTATCCTCCTTAGATTCCCATACTCATTATGTCTGTGAAGTTTAACTAAGTCATCAAGTTATCATGTCTACTATGAAACATACTGGCCCATATTCAGCGTGACATTACCTTAGAAAGTCTCTTGAACTAGCCAGCCTTTTCAACAAGCTTGATTTAGTCGCCGTCGTCAGATACAAAGGCAGGCCATCCTTCGGCGGCTGTATCCTCATCTCTCCAGTGTTACTCCTGTGCAGCTCTCCTATGGCCGTGATGTAGGAGCCGTCGCGAAGCATCTCCTCCATGGTCTGCAGACCTCGCTGCCGCACGCCGGAGAAGAAGCCCCACACGTGGTCAATGACCCCGGGAGACATCGGCTCGAACTTGTCGGAGATGACGTCCATGTCTGTAAAAATGCAATGTTAGTGAATATCGCAGTACTCAGTTCACATTACTTACTTTCCTTTTAGACTCTGGTGCAATCTGGTCAAAATAAAAGTAATATTATTTAGGAGGGAATGAAGGTGAAGGGCACGACTTGGTTTAGGTAGTGGGAAGCCGGAAGATTTGAATGATACATATAAGGCAAACATTGCTAGAAATTCCACAAAAACGATTGTTGATATCTATTTTGAAGTATTTTGTAACCTCAGAAGTGGGATACAAATTGAGTGTTTACTTTTACCACATTGGTTTGTGAATTTGAAGTGAATCGTCAAAATTCACGTCAGCGTCACGATGTGTTAGGCATTGTTCAGACCAACCGTATTGTCGGCCGCTGACTGTAAGCGTTCGTTACGCAGTTTATCACTTTTTCATGTATGTTTCATACCGAACGGACTATAAGCATACAGTGAACATACTCACAGTCGGCGGCGGACAATACGTTTGGTGTGAACGATGCCTTAATGTAGTGCAGGGCGATGCACGGCACGTCACAGAAATACCGGGTCCATCCATTCCATCATCTGCGTCGTTGACGTCGTATCGGCCTTAAGTGATATGCCCTCGGTAAAAAAAATTAGCGAAATTGTCAAACTTTCAAACAATTCACTTACCAAGTAACTCAGCCGTGAGTGCGTCCACCACCTCAATGCTGTACTTTCCATTGTTGAGGACGAAGGGTGTGGAGTTGCACACTTCATGTATGGTGCGCGTCTGGTCAGACCAGAAGCCCGCTGATGTCCGGGCTATCACATGCTCTTTGATTGTGAGCCTGTAATAATACGAAAGAAAGTAAAACAAGTACTGAAGACTTAAAAATTAGGTAGTACTAGCAAAATTAGGTGTGGGTGAACTCTATGCATATGCCTACTGTCTACACATTTGTAGAGTGAGTATAGGTATCATATAGGGCGCATGCCTCACATAAAGGGCGTTGGGCGCGGACATAGCGTTACCGGCTTCCTATTCCATTCAAATTTCGTACAAAATACATGGAAATAAAGCGCAATTTACGGCACGACATGTAGTCCAAGCCACGACATTCCGTGTGTCCTAAATTGTGCTTAATGCCCAAGAATAAAAAAAAATATTCATATTATTGAGTTATCAACTTATCATTCATCCATACACTACCTCCAGCATGGAAGGGATGGTAAATAGCCAGTGTAATTTATATGTGCGGAGGTTGTGTGAGGAAACATAAAACAAGTTGTTTTGATTAATCTATTTGAATAGCACTTGACAGAAGTATGTGAACTGTGTGAAGTGCTCGTAAGTGTTAATATAAATGTTTTATACTTATTATGAACACACTTCAGCCTTGCTTCTATTACAAAATATGTAAAACAGATATTTATATGTTAATGCAAGCAATAAATTACAAGTGCATAAAATATAGGTACAGCCTAAGCAATTCAAACATCATACACAGTACATAAATAATAAAAGTATCGACTCTTTACCTCTGCACAACACCTGTCACAGAGTTGTTATAGTTGCTGGTGATGGGGTTCCCCAGTGGCTTCACCAGGCCTCTGATCACCACATATGGGATGGTGTTGTTGGAGTACTTGTTGATCTCCTTGTTCAGGGTCGAATCTATGTCCAGCACAGGGGCTGTCTGTAAGTCAACATGTTGCTGTAATACTGTTTGCTTTAATTGACACATAAACCATGTTTAAACTGTACTGTGTTGTTGGAATAATAAAAGAAAGATCATGGGCGTCAATGAATCTATGAACACACTTGAATTAGAAAATCCGAGGTATTGCTATGATGCACATATAAAGCTACGCTACATCAAACTACGTAAAGTATTTAGGAATGTGATATAATCAAGGTTTATAGCGGTTGAAATAAAACTGTTATTACATAATGAAACCATGAGTTCTAATAAGAGATTATGTGTTTACCTGCAAGGCATTCAGGATATGTTTACATTTGCTCAGCTGTTTCACACAGAAACCCAAAATAAGGGTGTCTATTCCCAGGATCACTGTTTCGCCGATTATTTCCGAAAAGAAGTCCATAGTGCTACAAATTTGTTTTTTACCGTAAATATATAATTTATGGGAATTATTGCGTAACTAATTACACTATTTCAGCTCATTTTCTCAATAAATTTGCCGATTTTTAGTAAAATCCACAACAATCCACAATCACAGACAGATTCTCGATTTCAGATTTTGACATTGACGTTTCGTTTCATATGACATGATTCATCCCGACATCTACATAATCGTAGGATAAATAACTAGAAACGGAACGAAACGTAAAACTTAGTTTTGCAAGGAGCTTATTCCGCTATGGCAGGGAGGATTATTTTATTCACTGATTTTAAAACTGTTTATAGAAAATAAAGGGCGCTAAGGTGTGTCCTTCTGCAGCTTTGTCTACAGAAACAACTCCATGCTTTGTCAGAGCAAAGATTACTTCACCGATTAGCCATAGAGGACGGTAACCTGTTGCCCATAGATAACCTAATCAGCCCATAACGTTCCCCCGGTAGGGACCAAGCCTCTTTTCTGAGACACTTTGCCGAGCCCTTAGATATTTAATTGAAATATCTGACCACGACATCTGTCACATCTCTTGTTACGACTGGGACTTTGTATTCGATAATTATATTTCTGGCACAATGGGATGGAGGGGGGGGAGACAAATAAATAGCTAATAACATAATTAAAAATTCTGTCGGATTCCTTAACAATTTATTCAGAACAATATTAGATCTAGCGTCGGCAGAGGACAGTTTAATTCCTTCTCCTGCGAACTCTGGATATTCTCCAGGCGTTAGGTTCTTCGTACTTGTTGTAAAGTGGCTCTAGTCTCTGGTTCTTCTTGAACTTGGACAGTTTCGTGGGGTCGGAGAATTTAAAGAAAGCTGGGGCGAACTCCACAAGCCACTTCGGGTCGATGGTGGTCACTTCGCGCATGTACTCTTTCGTAGTTTGGACGAGCTCGTGGTAGATTACCCTGAAGAAAAAAAAAATTGGATGTTAATATTGAACAAAGAAATTATGTATGAACTGTACGAAACTGCCCATGGCTAGGAAGAGTGTGACTACTGAAATGACGACAAGCAGAGGAGTCCTAATCCTCACCTCATCCCACCGGCCCGCTTCTACCATCGGACAACTAGACGCACTGCAAGTTATCATCCCTACCTTATTGCTATTCCACCAATTCGCACTAAGCGTCTTTATTAATGTGCACAGCAAAGGAGTGGAACTCTCTGCTGCGTCTGGGTTTCGAAATGCTTACAACCTTAATCTCTCCAAAGTGAACAGACTTCTTCTGGGTAAGCTCGTACCATCGTCGACTTTGTCTCTGTCATCTCTGACCTTGACTAGAGTCAAGATCAAAACCACAGCAAACTTTTAAAAAAAGTTCGAAGGAAGAAATGCTGGGCCGAAATAAATCGCGATAAGGACAACAGAATACTTATGATGATGACATTGAGCATGATAAGGGCCTTTTATAGTTAGGGTACACAGCATTCTGAGCGTGAAATGCCCTGACCTGGAACTATCAGGATATGACAGACAGATATTTTGAAACGTATTAACTTATTTATTTTTTCCTAAGTGATGTACTAGATATATCTTATTTTCTTCCTGTTCTCACACACTACTGCATACACTACATTTTATTTTTTTCCTTTCGCAGGATTGTATAGAGTACAATGTAAAGAAGATTCGTTATGTTCTCTCTTGTGTGTACATAAATGATAACATAAAAAAATGCTCAAGTCAGCTTACCATTCCGGTTGCCTATTGAAGAGTGCACTAGAAGGATGTATGTAGACCACTTGGCTGTCGACCAGAGTTCTGTAGCCCTCCTGTGGGTCCTTTTTGGCCGCATTTCTGAAGAAACCGGAACATATCGTCTTCTGGATGCGCACTGTGTTCTTACCCGCGGATACAACGTCCAATTTGTGCCTGTAGAGAGTAAAAAAACAGAAGTTTTCGTTTTTTTAAAAAAAAATCGTTTTATTCTACATACATACATAATATTGGATAGGGACAAAGATATGAAATTCTCGATGAATAATTTGAAGTGATTAATTGGATGCAGGTGTAGTGTTTAGGTAGTGTAGAATGGAATAAAATCCAGGTGGTAATGACGAGGTATATTCACAAAGGTACAAGTTATAGAATATATGGATAATATTTACAAAATGTCTAAATTAGACACAAGTAGTGGTTTAACAACAATTACCAATAAGAATTATTTGCTAACATAAACATCATAATATAGTTTTGTGAGAAATCCGTGTGGGATAGCGACGTATTTGCACCGACTATAAATATTCCGAGCCCTAGTGAAGCTAGCACAGCGGTGACGAACGGATGTGTATTCATGTATTGCAGCTACACATGAAAACCTGGTTATGCGAACACTTTGAGAGGCTTTTTCTAGCAATTGATTACGATATATTTATTTGTTTGGATTATGAGTAAAAAATTAATGGATTTTGTGAAGTCTGACATTATGACAGGCCATGCCGCCGTATGGCGGGAGCCATGACATGAAAAAGATTAATTGTTTTCACAACTCACCTATCCATGATCCCAAGCAGTTGTTTCCTGACATCCTGCGCTCGTTTCAGCGTGCGTATCTGCACGAAGTTCTCATAGCACCACGCGTTAGAGAACTTATTGTTCCTCCAACTGTTGTACACAGCTAACAAGGTCAGGTGGTCGCCTTCCGGTTGGTTGAACTTCGCTTTCTTCTGGTCAGCCAGCGCTTGCTTGTCTTTGGGACGATAGAACACGTTCTGTACGCTCAACATTGACACTATGGTCAGGATCTCGTCTGAGCATTGTAGTGCTACGGACATGATTAGGATTTTTGAGAGGTTCGGTTCGAGCGGGAATTCGGCCATCTGTAATGGAAAGAGAGTTTCGTCATCTTCTATTTGGCTATAACAAATATAAACTTTTTGGAGCTAGTAGAGATATAGCAAAACATGAGCACACGGTATGACATTTTTCATACATGGTTTAGTTTGCAATACCACGAACTAAACAAAACTTAACACGCGTACCTGAAATGTAACAACCATCCCCCACTTTCTTACGAATTTTGAGCTCTATTTTCTACAGATTAGGGTTTATTATCCTATGTATCTTTCTTAAATCGATTTAAATGTTCATTAAGTCTTCTCTAATATCTAAAGCGTATACTTTGGTCTACTTAAGTGCATAGTACATACCCTGCGACCGAGCCTGGTGAGTAGACCTTCCGAGTCGAGCGCGGACAGCGAGTGCAGCTGTTCCAGCGCCATGATGAGTGACTCCACCGGTGGAGCGTCCATGAAATCGAAGTGCAGCAGGTCGTTGATACCCATCGTCTTGAGTTGCAGCACCTGTAACAGAAATGTATTAAGATAATTTAGAAATAAACTTCAAATTGGGAATAAGTCTTGAAATAGGATGCTCAAGCATGAATTTTGACTGCTTTGGGTCGATATTAGAATGTCAGTTTTATATCGGTATTGACGCCCCGGTGAACGCTGAGCGTGGTATTCTTGTGCGTGCACAAACACTCAGCATTCTCCGGGCCGGACCGAGCTGACTCACGAGTCGGGCAAAGTAGTATTGAGTTTTACCATCGGGAGGTTTTTCTTTTAGTTGGAGCTGGGAGAAAAGTGGCGTGACACCTCCGTGCCTCGGAAAAAGCACGTTTCGGTGTTGCTCAGGTGCCTGGTCTCTCCCCGGTCATGATGGATTACCGTCCCTTAGGACTATGAGAGTGGAGCTCGTGGCTAAATAATAACAGCCGCACGGGTCGATCTTTAAGGTTAAGCCGTGCTTGCCGAGGTTGGTCCGTAGATGGGTGACCATAATTACATACCGAGTTTCCTCCGTGCCTCGGAAAGCACGTTAAGCCGTTGGTCCCGGCTGTCATTTGTAGATCTTTGACAGTCGTTACGAGTAGTCAGAAGCAAAAAAGTCTGACATCCAGTCTTACCAAGGGGCATCGTATTACCCAGTTACTGGGTTGTGGAGGTCAGATAGGCAGTAACTTCATGTAAAATACTGGTACTCAGCTGCATCCGGCTAGACTGGAAGCCGACCCCAAGATAGTTTGGGAAAAGGCTAGGCAGATGATAAGGACTATGAGAGTGAAGGAACAGAGAGTCCACCTGAGTGACTTGGTTACCTTAAATACGTACCGTGGTAGCAAGATTAGTGCGCTGTATCTCTGGCACAGGCGTGGGCAACATCTCGTCCCGGTAGGCGCGCTCCGTGTACAGTCGGTAACACTTGCCGGGTCCAGTTCGCCCCGCACGACCCGCTCGCTGTTTTGCTGCTGCCTGTATCAAACAAAAAGCAATTTAAAATATTGAATTGAGAAGATTTTAAATCTAACTGGTGCTACACGTTCGTAGCACAGGGCAAGACCGAATTTTATATTGTATGTACGTACTAAGATCAATCAAGCCTTACAAAACCAGTCGAACCACCAACCAGCGAATCTCTCATTGTTCAGGAAATCTAAAAAAAAGCGAGGCCGTATACTGGAAATATATAGCTTGATATGTTGCCGTGACTATGTTCAAGAGAATAGATGAGTTTGTCGATCGGCAGGGACCGAATGAAAGCCGAATAAGTGTAACAATTACTTCAGGTTGATTTTGTTGTTCAAAAGATACTGCCGAATAGAATGTGCCGACCTATACAAGTATGTAGCAACCATCAGCAGAAAGAAGAAGTGTTTATTTACCTGTGAAATAGGCGTCACAACCAGCGAGTCCATTCCAGTCTTCGAATTATAAACTTTCTGCTTCACGAACCCAGGATCGACAACATAATAAACTCCGTCTATAGTCAGAGAAGTTTCCGCAATGTTGGTAGCTATGACGACCTTTCTGGATCCGGGAGGCGCTGGCTCGAAGATACGCGTTTGCATCTCAGAAGGCAATGCGGAGTATACAGGAAGAATGATTAGTTCTGGCACATCTGGGCCTAAAGACTTCATCCTCTCGTACAGAATTTCGCAAGCCGTATCAATCTCCTCCTGACCAGTTAAGAACAGTAGGATATCTCCGGGCGGTTCTCTTAAATGTATCTGCATCACAGTTATCAATGACGCGTCTAGATAATCAGTCTCCGGTTCTTTGGTGTACATGACTTCCACAGGGAAGGTTCTACCGGGGATAGTGAAGATGGGAGCTTCGAAGAAGTACTGTGAGAACTTGACAGCGTCTAAAGTAGCGGAGGTTACAATCAGTTTGAGCTCTGGTCGTTTCTGGACGGCTTGTTTGAGCAGACCGAAGAGGACGTCCGTGTGTATGGTGCGCTCGTGAGCCTCGTCCAACATGATGACGGAGTAGGTTTTCAGGTCGAGGTCCATGAGACACTCGCGGAGTAACATACCGTCTGTCATGTACCTGGGAAAGAAAGTTGTGTGTTAGGTTAGGAATGTATAGGGATCGTCATTATTACATAACTAGCTTATGCCCGAGGCGTCGCCCGCGTGGAGTTGGATAATTGTTCGACGGGAACATAGTATCGGGATAAAAAGTATCCTATGTGTTAATCCAGGTTATATACTACCCGTGTGCAAAATTTCATCCAAATCCATTCAGTAGTTTTTGCGTGAAAGAGTAACAAACATCCATACATCCATCCTCACAAACTTTCGCATTTATAATATTAGGAGGAAGCAGGATGGTGATGAAAAGATCTCTCTACAGGATGCAGAAGGCTCTCATACAGAAAATGAATAAGCATTGATCACGGTTTACGTAAAATGGGTCAACAAATATTGTAAAACGAGCAGTTTATTTTTTATTTAACAACGGTGCCATATAAAAGTGAGTAAGAAACGGAATGACTACTAGCATTTTAAAATCGAAATTGCAGTAAAATCAAAAGTTGTGATCAATTTTTGAACCTCAAAATTACATTAATAGTCCCTCAAAACGTCTGCCATTCACCACTAGTCAGTTGGGGAGAGCCTCACCAAACTTTTTTTTTGTTTGAAAATATGTCGAAAATATCGCTCTTACTTGATAACAGTCTCAGGACTCGTACAGTCTTCAAACCGGATGGTGTAGCCGACCTCCTGCCCCAGCCTGCACCCGAACTCCTCAGACACTCTCTTGGCGACAGACATGGCGGCCACTCTCCTGGGCTGCGTACACGCGATCTTACCGCGCGCGGTCAGACCGCACTCCGCGAGGTACTGAGTGATTTGCGTCGTTTTGCCTGATCCCGTCTCACCGATTACAATCAGGATCTGGTTGTCGGCGACAGCCTGGTTGAACGAAACAAGAATCATGTAATTACGTAAGAGGTTATTTTCAAACGAAAAGCTGTTTTAAAGAATTCTTGGAATAAATAATAATTATTTTATTACTCTGATTCAGTCCACAACTTATACATACAAAGAGATATACAAAGTGTTGTTTTGCATCCTCGTCAAATTCAAGGAGGGAACTATGCTAATGATTCACGACCCGAATCAATAATAAATTGGGTACGTCATTTTAATTTTTTTCTTATTTACGAAAATCGGTAAGTGTGAACCACCGTTGTCTCGCCCTATAACGGCGCTTTCATACAGACAAACCATCTCAAACGTTTATTCGATATTTTCTTATTCCTGAAATACTGACAAAGTTATTCAACCAAAAAAATCAGCGTTTATTAATAATTAACTAGGTACCGTAATTTTAATTGATTATTTATGTCTTTGTGACATCCTCTTGAAATTTGACTAGGATGCAGAACAACACCTCAAGGTCCAAAAGTTTCCAACTGCAACTACAAAATTAAAGAATTGAAATTAGGGGAGACTATTTACATTGAACAACTAGAGAAAACTTTAGTAATAGTGACATGATATGATGATAGTTTTGTATCTCTTATTAATCTAATGTGTAGGCACTTCTGGTCCTTACCCTTCTGGTAGTGTACTCAACATACCTTGGTCAATTCATCCCTCAGCTTATAAATAGGCAGTGACTGCCTCTGCTCCAACAGAGACAAGTTCGTCTTCTTGCCAAAAGAAGACTTCTTCCCACCAATCACATGCTTCTTCCACTCTGGCAGATCTTGAGGAGTTATGCCAGTCCCTCTCATGTTGGCGGCTAGGGCTCTACCATCGCTTTCTGGCAGAGGATCTATCCAGTTCTTGTTCAGTCCCATGGGTACGCTCTCCATCTCTTGCTCCCTCTGTATCATCTTCTGTTCTCTTCTCTCTTTGGATAGGGCTGACTGCATCATGGCAGCTTGGGCTAGGGAGCCGTCAGGGTTCTTCACAATTCTGACGGGTGACAAGTCGTGCAGCGCACGTCCGTGACCTTGTAAGAACGGAGGCTCGTCTTCTACGAGTTCTATCTCGATGTCAGCCTCGCCGTCTTCGTCTTTGGGCAATAATCCGGTTTCCTCGTCGAAGTCTGGCAACTCGCTCTTGTCTATGACTCCCGATGATATCATCTGTGAAGTAATATTAAAAATGAGTTTTTATTCATTTTGGTCGAACTTTTTTGTTCGCTCAAAAGGGGTAATTAGTTCCATCAGTATATCTTACCTGTTTAATCTCCCATCGCTCAGGGCTGGAGATTCTGGTGACCCTTTTCCGGCTGGAGTCCTCGTCAGGATCGAGACCTCCCTGTAGGCCTGCCAATACTGTGGCATTTGGTGGGGGCCGATCAGGATTTCGACCTTCGCGTTCAGCCTAATATAGAGAAAATGTTGATTATAAACACGAAAGAGTTTTACACACAGAGTTTAAAAACAAGAGTAACAAGTGTATGTGTGCCCGCGACCTACGTCCCCGTGTTTTTATAAGCATTTTCTTTCCCACAAAGTGTCCTGGACTGTGGGCAAAGGCCAGGAAGGAAGGAAGGAAGGAATGGGGCCCCCTCATTATTATAAAAATATTACTTGAATTTGAATGGGATTTTGATAATAATTTCAAGGTTTTTTTTTGGACAGAACCCTCATTCTTTTTCAAAAATAAAAGTAGCCTAGGTTACTCCTTGTTGTAACATCAGTTATCTGCCAGTAAAAAGTCCGTCAGCATCGCTCCAGCCGTTTCGGGGATTAGTTGGAAAAAAACAGACAGACAACGAGTAAAAAAAATGTTTTTTTTGTTATAACTTTCATTGTGCATTCAGTAAAAATCTGTTATGTATTTTTTTAAATTAGAAACAAACACTTTAATTATGCTCATTTTTAGAGTTTAGATAGATTTAACCATTTACCTCCAGATGTGCATGTGATGCTGGGTTCAGATCTTTGCCAGTTTCTTGACACACATCTCTCATTGTAAGAGATACTTTCTGCCCGGTTATTGACAATACTTTAACCTGAAACAATAATAATAAGGATAAAAGGTAAAAACAAAATACAAAAGGTTAAAAGAAAACTTCTTCAGCACTAGCGCGGCGGTAACTAAGGTTCGAAACAGCGAATAAGCTTTTTTAAAGAATTTACTGATGGCTTACAAAGATTAACACAATATTATGCAATAGAATGAAAAACGCATTTACAAAATCATGATGGTATGACAAATGCAGATGTCTAAGGCTGAGGCCTCATTTATGCGTTGCGTCGGTGCTGCGTCAACGCTGCGTCGTTTTACAAAGATTTTAGTTGCATGCCACATTATACGTTGCGTTGTCGTAAAAAGCGGGGGGAGGGTGATGCGCTGCACTGTCGAAACTCCGGTGCGACGACAGTCAGTTTTTAATGCAATCAAGGGCAATATCCAGTTTTTTTTTTTTGTTAGTTTTGTCGGTTGTGTAAGAAAAAAACAATATAACACGTATGTTTAGGTTCATTTTCGAATGAAGAATGAAATCCACATTGCGTTGTGCATCGTCGCAAGGCAGGTATGGCATACATGCGTGGATGCATTGCGATTACGAAACCCAACGCACTAGTGGGGCCTCAGCCTTAGTATTCGAGCGATATTTGAATTATTTCAAAGATCAACACAATATTATGCAATAAAAATAAATACGCCTTTACCAAGTTATATACCATCATGTGGTATGACCAATTTAGATGTCTTAGTATGAAAGAAACAGAAATTCGGTCGATTTTTGAATTGAAAATTATTCGGTTATAATATTATATTTGGTTAAAACTTTTGCCAACCACCACAATATCACCGATTAAAGTGAAGTCTTAAAAGCTAGTATTCTTTCTTTATTGTCTGGTAAGTGACTAAAAAAAGCTTAAATTTTCATCCATATTATATGTTCAAGAAGAGTATTTATAATTTTGTTGCAACATAACTTTACCCCACAGACATTCATGTCCAGTTCAGGACCAGTGGTCACTAGGTACTTTATTTATTAAGCCTTGTCTTGTACTTTACCTTTACTTTTTCTCCTCGGTTAACGACATCTGACACATTAGTGACACGCCCCTCTGTCCTCAACTGAGAGATGTGCACAAGCCCCTCCCACCTCTTTTTCACCCCCTCGATTTGTACGAAGCAACCAAATGGCACTATGTTGGCTACCCTGCCACTGTATATCTGAGAAACCGAGAAATATTGAATTAATAAGAGATTGGAAAAAATAAGAAGAGAGACAAGTTTGAAGTAGATACTGCAAATGAAAATTATATTTTAACAAGAAAAAAATACAGAAAATTGTCAGTCAACAATTTGAACAAATCATCAAAACAAAATTATTATCCATTAATTTACATCTACCATGCCAAAAAGGAGTGAGTTTTTCTGTTTATGTATTTGCTATTTATTTTGTTAACTTTCTTCCTTCTCTTTTTACATTACGGCATATGATATAAAATACATAACAACTGGTACTTACTTTCCCAGGTTCAGGGTCATCACTAAGTTCCACCTCAGGGCTCTCCTTCCTGCACTTTTTACCATAGACTCCTAATTTGTGTTCTTTTTCATGAGATGGTGACCTCCTCCCTCTTGGAGGAGACCTGCGTTTAGATGGGGATGACATCCTTCCTCTAGACGGGGATGCCCTACTTCTAGATGGTGAGGGTCTTCCTCTAGACCTTGATCTTCTTTGCCTGTCTCTAGATCTATGACGACTAGAAGTGGGGCGACTTCTGGAACGTCTTTTTCTTTCTCTGTCCCTATCTCTACTTCTGCTCCTACGGTCTCTACTGCGACTCCTTTTATCTCTACTCCTGCTACGCCTACTCTTTCTTTCTCTATCTCTGTCTCTGGACCTACTCTTTCTATCCCTATCCCTATCTCTCTCTCTGGACCTGTCCCTTTTTCTACTTGTATCTTTTTGCTGTGGACTGCGGCTTCTTTCTCTCTTTTTCACCTCAGCTTTAACAGTTTCTTTTTTGGGAGGGTCTTTGCCAGGAACTCCTTGTGATGGTGCCAGGGCTTCCAACTCTGCCATAGCTTGATCAACCACAGCATCATTTGTTTTGTTCTTTGATTCATCTTTGAATATTTCTTTTGCTGTTAGTCTTTTGTTTTTCTTATCATCTTCTTCCTCACTCTCTTCATCTGATGAGAATGTGGGAGGCTTTTCATTGGGAATGGCTAACCCTGGGAACTTATTAGCCAAGGGGTTTGAACTTTCATGACTAGTTTCACCTTTCTGTGCTGTGTTGTTGACAGGTTTCATGTGCTGTATGATTCGTAATAAGTTAGTCATAAAAGAATCTGAAAACTCAGCTCCATTTTCAATAAGTGCATTCTTGAAACAGTCAAATGTAGGGTTCTTGTCAGCTATGTCAATGATGAATTCAGCTGAAACAATAATAATAATATTTAGTAGAGGTGAAAATGTGGAAATTTTAGTTTAACTTCTTGACAGAGGAATTGTTGAATTGAAGAGTTCTAACTTTTTGTAACTCCAAGGATAAGCCGTGAGTAACAGAATTTTCTTTCATTACGAAGGAAAAGAAATTGGCATTCAAACTTATGAACGCAAAACTTCGTGGCTGGGGCGGTCTACATGACACCGTGGATCTACGAGGACACCTGATTTAAAACAGGGACTTCTGCGTGAAGTGCACGGGCTTATACTACTACTATGGATACTATCCATAAATGTATGTCGATCCAGAAAACGTAAAATGAATTTAGGAAGAAATCTGTAGAAATCAGGGACACGACGCAACATCACTATGTTCAGCCTTAACTTACCTAAATCTTTATCATTCAAACCCAAATGATTGTCCAGCTCAGTGCAGAGTTTCGACACAAGCGAGAGATGCTCTAGTTTAGCAACTTCATCCATTTTTTATTACTTTTTTATAGAAATCCTCATAATAAACACAACGCCACACCATTAGCCATTCACAATTTGACATAATTTGACAATTAATGTAATGTCAGTTTGTCTTTGTCAATATTACAAAGTACTCTGTGGTCTTTGTCGAATGACAGCGTTAATAGTCTATTTTACTGTCTATGTAAACTTTGTAAACTTTCACTCGAACGCATGCGTGTAATATTACGAAACACTTCTTCCGCGCGGAGGGACTCTACGCACTATTTTTCATATCATAGACGCATGTCTGCTTGATTGCTGCATCCATAGCTTATATCTCTGTTCAACAGAGATAACATTGCATTCCAATCGATTGACAACGATGCTTGGATTGCAATGTTAGGAATCGAGTTTGGAATATCCTCTATGCCCTCGAGTCTATGGTTTACACTAGACATGTGTCGTTACTCGTTTTCTACAAAACACAACGAAACGTTACCGGCGTGCTCACAACGTTGTCTAAAACGTCTATTTTGAAACGATCTATTTCACAACCAGCCACCACACAACGTCAGTATGTTTCAAAACAGTTTTTCTTTTAAGAGTTCGTTTTTGACCGAGTACATTTTGCGTTGTTTGAAATTTACATTCACTCTACACAATAATCAATTTTTGCACATTATTAGCATCAATCGAAACGGAATAAAATAACACCGACCGACCGTGACTTCCGACGCAATCCCAATATGTCACTAAATAATAGTATACAAACAAAATAACTGGGTACTTTCTTCCGCGAAACGTAGCACGTGTCAGTCAAGGTAAAAAAAAACGAGAGAAAGTGTATAAATAAAGCAATTTTCAAAATAGATCTTATAACAATAACGATACGTCTACCTAAATTATCGCACAACCGCAGAATGTCAAAAGTTAACATTGTATCTGACTAGATATGCCCATCTCTTTTCATCCTACGCTCTGGTAACGCAAGAGACGCTTATTCGTTATGTTGTCACATCTGCGCAAAGACATCAAACAAAAAACAGCTCGAAATATTTAGCGTTGTGAGAAATAGATCGTTGTCAAAGTCAGTCATAACGTTTGCGTTGTCGTTCAGCGATAACGTTATGAAAACGATCTAGGCTATATAACGCCCAGTCCTAGTTTACACATTGATGACATAAATACATTACATAATTGACATTTCATTTGACTGTCTTCTTGTCTTCCAAATGGTCATATTTTTTGTCTTAATCGAATTAGGTTTTTTTTATTGATAGCGTTTATATTTAGGCAAGTGCGTTTTATTCATTTGTGTACAGCTCATGCCACCTTCATACGATGGAAAATAACACTGATCATTCTGAACAAAACAACTTTAGTCCTATATCTGTGCAAGACGTAGATGTAGATTTCTTACCGATTGTTTACGAAATAATACGAAGGTACTCTTCAAAGTGCTTTTATTTTTAGATATATGTCATCATTGTGCATCCTATTGTAAATATTTTATTTTTTTAGTGTCGAGCGCGACTTTCATGACAACTCTGCTAAAGCCAGAGAATCTCAAGACTGCAGTCAACGGGTGCTCGAATTGCAAAAGAAATTTGATATAGCCCGTACTCAGGTATTTACGACTATTATTCTTAAATCATCAAGATATTGACTTGACTGTCTTTTTTTTTTTTTTTTCCTTTCTTCTTCTATCTGCAATCAGCCCTTAGGCTTTAATCAGATTGGTTGTTGCTTCATTGGGGCAGTTTGAGATTCTTCGCATCCTACGATGCGTCATCTCGTTATATTGATGGTAATCAGATTGACGCTATTCGTTTCCTTTTAAGTCGGTAGGTAGATTCTGAGGACTTCAGTAGGGTCGCAGCGAGTTCATTTCTATGTCGCTGGAGTCTTTGCTTGTAGGTCTTATATGACTTTTCTACAACTTCCTTGATTTCCGGTATTTGTAGGTACTCGTGTAATTCAATGTTCCTTGTGAACCATGGTGCGCTGCTCAAGGTTTTCAGTGCTTTGTTTTGGAAGCGTTGTAGTATTTCCACATTTGAATGGCTTGCCGATCCCCACAGCTCTATACCATAGGTCCATATAGGTGCTAAGATACATTTGTAAATCATTAGTTTGTTTTCCAAGCTAAGTGACGAATGTCTGCCTATCAACCAGTAGATTTCCCCCAGTTTCCTGCTTGCTTGGTCTCTTTTGGTCTTAATATGTTCACGCCAGGTAAGCCTTCTATCGATGTGCATACCTAGGTATTTGGCAGTACTTTTCTGAGGGAGAACCTCTCCATCGAGTGTAACTGGTGGGCAGTCCCCGCTTCTTAGGGCGAAGGTAATGTGGACAGACTTAGCAACACTAGTTTTAATTCTCCACTTTTTCAGCCATGATCCAATTTCATCCAGGTGTTCTTGGAGTTTTGTGGATGCTCGAATCTCGTCTTTATCGCAGGATAGGACTGCAGTGTCATCGGCATAGGTTGCAGTAACGATTGTTTTGAAGTGGGTAGGTCAGCAGTGTAGATCGTGTACAGAACTGGGCCCAGCACAGATCCCTGGGGTACTCCAGCTTTTATGGGATAGAAGGAAGATAGGCTATCTCCGGATTTAGTCTGGAACATTCGTTTCTCCAAGTAGGACTTGAGCAGCATGTATGCGGTGTGTGGTAAGCAGGTTTTAAGTTTACACAGGAGGCCCTTGTGCCATACCCGGTCGAATGCCTGTTGTATATCCAGAAAAGCAGCCGAGCAATACTCTTTTCTTTCCAATGATTGCCGGATTGTATGAACCACTCTATGTATTTGTTCTGTTGTTCCATGGAGTGCTCGGAAGCCAAATTGATGGTCTGGAATTGTCCTTTGTTCTTCAAGTATAGGTATCAATCGTTGTAGAAATATCTTCTCAAACAGTTTAGACAATAAGGGAAGAAGGCTTATTGGTCTATATGAGGAGACTTCATTAGGAGGTTTTCCTGGTTTAGCTACCATATTTATTGTTGACATCTTCCAGATAAGCGGGAAATAGTGGAGTCTCAACACTGCGTTGAAAAGAATGGTAAGCAAGACAATTCCCTTTCTTGGTAAATGCGTCAGGACTTCTGCTATAATGAGGTCAAATCCTGGTGCCTTTTTCTTCTTCAGGTTTTTTATAGCTTTCCATACTTTAGCTGGGGTACACGGACGCAACGGTAAAGACATTTGCTGATCGCTGTCAAGGATTTTGTCAATTTCTTCCTCTGGATACATGATGTCCGGTTCATTTGGTTTGAATACATCTTTTAGAAATTCAGCAAAGAGCTCAGCTTTATCAACAGGTGTACTCGCCCAGTTTCCATTTGGTTGTCTTAATGGAGGCGTGTGTTCTTGTGGCCGTTTTAATGAACTGGTGATTTTCCAAAGTGAATAGTCATCTACTTTGTGAGGTGATAGAGTTTTCAATTTATCTTGCAGAGAGTTGTTTTCACAGTCTTTAAGCATTTGTTTTAGGTCCTTTTGTGCTTTATTGAGGGCTCTTTTATCCTGTGCATTTCTGCTAGTGTGCCATTGCCGTCTTAGTCTCCGCTATCATTTCCCGTATTTCCAGTGTATAATCCTGTTTTTGAGGGCTGTATTTTAGGCAGGGAGTGGATGTCCAAGCAGCTACTTGGATAAGATTAGTCGTATACCAAGCTGCGTGTTCTATGTCGTATTCAGTTTTGAGGGGTATGTGCAAATTGGTATTTTAAAACATCTGGAATGAGTCCCAGTCAGTTTTACGATTGTATAACGTCTCCCGGGGCTCCTTCCATATAATTGCTGTGCTCAATGTGCATACCACTGGTGTATGATCAGAACTGCCGTCCAGGCATGATTCGACTTTCGTGTACAGTCCTGACATTCCTTTGGTGATAAAGAAGTCAATAAGATCGGGTGTTTTATTGGGATCAGTTGGCCAGTGTGTTGGCTCTCCCGTTGAGTGTATGTTGAGTGAACTCGAATCTATTGCCTTCTTCAACTCTCTGCCCCTTGTGGTCGTTAGCCTGGAGCCCCAAAATGTATTTTTGGCGTTCCAATCCCCTCCAGCGATATACCTCCCTCCAAGCGTGTTGAAAAAGTCACTGAACATTTGTTCGTCAACTCTATGCCGAGGTGGGGAGTAAATCACAGCGATGTTGAGTGGGCCCTGCCAGTCGTCAATCGATATTACAGTAGCCTGTAGGTGAGCCTGTCTATAGTTTGGGAGAGGGTGTTGTTTAATACTATCCTTTATTATTATTGCAGTTCCAGCGTGTGATGTTCCGTCTGGATGATTTGTGTAATAAATATTATATCCTTTAATAAATATGACTTTTGTATCAGTCATATGTGACTCTGAGATTAAAAGAACATCTATTTTGTTGTGCTTAATGAAGAGCTCTACTTCCGGTCTATTAGGAGCCAAACCGTTTATGTTCCATGTTGCGACTTGACTGTCTAGATAACTATTTATTTGGTGTTAACAATATTTAGGTTTATGTAATTGACAAGCTAAGGTTATCCACTATGATTTGTTCCAGATAAAGCGCTTGCCAGGCATAGATTATAACAAGCAGGATCAGTTGAAGCAGTTTGAAATACTGAGAACTCAACTGAGACTGAAACGTGAGCTCTTACAAAAGTATCGTAATATGTGCTCATTTGAGACTTCATTCAAGTGACTTATCTCAGCACAATGCCTATCAGAGCTATACTAAGATACCTTGCCAACAATGAACACCTTGTGCAGAAGCTTGCAGAGTCATACCCAGTGAGGCGCGCTGCACAGCTTGCAGTGTCTGTGTTCTACAGGGGTAAGGAGAAATTGGGAGACTTGGATAAGATGAATCCTGAGCAAGTTGGCAGAATCATGTCATTCCTAAAAAGATTAAATGCAAACCTAAAGGAAGGGGTTCAAGATGCCAAGAAACAATTAAAGAAATAATGTAAATATTTTAATTTAGTCTGAAATTCTGCTACATGTGTATTTAGCCAGTAATATTTCACTTGTAGGCATTAAAATAATACTGCATAGTTTAATCCGAGCTAGTTTTATTTCACTCACTCTGAACAAACCATAAAAATATTCATTTACTTAAACTACAAAATCACATAATAATGGTACTGTGAAGTTATCAAAATACTGAGTTATGATATGGAGTAGAGCAGCTAGCCTCACTAACATTAATATTATTGTATTATTTGTAAGAAGTTCAAGTATAAAGTACAACAACTGCTGTCACCCCCACTGCTGACTGAACAACACTCATGGATTATCGAACCTAGACTCCTCAATGAAAATTTTAATCAAATTGAAATCAGTATAATCGAGAAAATTAAAATAAAATTATTAATTCCAAAACAAAATGAATCCTTAAGAATCATGCATAAAATAATGAGAATATAAGTAACAAAAAATAGTAATTCTAATAAAAATATAGAAGTCAATATGCAGTTTGCATGTTCTGTTCTTGTTGTACTGTAATGTCATATAAGCAGTAGAACTATGAAAATATATTTATTATAACCTTGACGAATTTTTAGAAAGATTTATGAGATAGAATAAGAGACCATCTATAAAGTTATAAGTATAGTTTAGTCAAAAATATGTAACTGTCGTCCTAGAGTGTGTACTAACAAGTAAACACACTAAGTTAGGATATAGAACCGTTTAGTATACGTTATAACCAATAACGCGGCATCGACATGAGACCTAAGTACCTTGTACTCTGATTTAGTGCTTTTGGACCGAATTAGCTGCGCTAGGGAAGCTAATTAAATATTAAAAAATAATTTCTTAGATCTATGAAGAAAAATATTTACAGGAGTACCCTCTTCAAACATCAAAATTTGTCGACATTAGGAATTTTTATTAAGATCTGGCACTTCCGTCATAAATTGGAGAAGATTGAAAAATGTCACTCCCTAGCGCCCGTCTCTTGTACTGCTGGAAATATCTGTGAAGCTCCCGGGTCAGGCCGCTCGGCGATGTGTAGGCGGAGTGTGGGCTACGGATAGCGCGCCTAGTTGGCGGCGAGTGCGGGCGCGTCGGGCGGCTTGTCGTGTCGCTTGCGGGGCCGGCGCACGCCGCCGCGCTTGTCCGCTTGCACTTCGAACGGCGAGTCTGTTGCTGTTACGTCACTCTCTTGCTGTGGAATAAAGACACACAATTAATTTTACTAACATAGCCTTACACTGTCACTATTTGTTACACGCCAAGATACAAATATAGTGCAGCAAGGATTTTTTGTCACATTGATTTTTATCATCGACTTACCACATGCGACGCTTGAGTGTCAGGCTTGTCGTGCGACTGCGGCGCGCGTCGGTCGTGCCGGGTGTTGGTCGTGCGCGGCTGCGTCTTCACGGCGGCAGGTTCTGGTCGCAGCACGTTGCCCACTGCTTTCGTACGACCTTCACGGAACACCTGGAACAAAAAAAAATACTTAGAACTTATGAAGAATGGAATGTGGTTGATTGACGTTGAAATTATTTATAGCTATTGTTTTTTTTACTTATAAAGGGTGTAAAACACCTCTTAACGAAGCCGAAAGGCACTGGTTCTCCCTGTCATTGCGATCATTTTTTTGTTCTACACAAAACCTGGGAACCCTCTAGTTACGAAGATACAGTCAAAGTTCCAACTTTTTGACAAGTATTTTTTTTAAATACAAGTTTTTAATGTTAGATTTTTACTTTAAACACCTCCACGACCTCCGTACTATTCAATCCGTCCATCAGCACAATGTTTTGAGTGCGTTACATTGTGTTCTACCACAAAACATGATTTTACACCCCCCAAAAAAAAGTTGTTTCCCAGCAATATTTTTTGCGTAAAGTTACTTAGTTTCATGTACAGAATGCTTGGTTGACGGTTTCGTGATCAGGTGATTTACACGGTGTATATGTATTGTGTTTTATGGGCCCTAGTTGCCTGAAATAAATGATATTGTATTGTAAAATTGATCACTCCAAACCATTTCACTCGTTCGACGACGGTGATGGCAGAATACAAGTCATTTTGTATGCAGATCAGATATAGAGAGAGAGATCAGATCAAATATGCAGTCATATTTTGGAACACAGAGGGCAAAACAGGATGTTGAACATAGTCTCGGAAACAATTCAACCTTGCTGCTTGCTGTTCCGTCGTGGTAACCCCACCTGCAGTCAATGCACCAGTCAAGCACCTTTGCGCTGCCATTGACGCCGTAGAAATGGCGAAGTTTTGGGCTAACAAAAATTAAATCATAGAATAAGAAATGTAGCAACAATGAAAGGTTAAGTGGCTCACCATCCTCTGCCCTCTTTTGAGATACTCGGGGTGCTTGATGAAGCGGAAGCGCACGAGCGCCTTGTCGCCGGTGCGCAGGCAGTCGCGCGACATCGTCAGGATCGACGCCGTCTGTCTGATACTGCCGCAGTGCACTGCCAAATATAAGCAGATAAGTAAAACAACAGAAAAACTGGGGTTCCATTAGACAGCTCTGCCGTCATATAGCAGCTGGAAAACTATGTGATTGTCTTTAAGGTGCCGAAAACGCTATCTATACCCTTGTCATCACTTTGCGGCTGTTATATGACGTCTTTTTAGAAAACTTAAGTTTCACGGCGCGTTTCCACTATGTCGTGACGATAAATTATCGTTGGAGGACTGTCGTCTCTAGCTGTTCCCATTATACCGATTGACTTGACAATCCGTCGTCAGTGGAAAAAAAGGTTTTGACGATAGTTAATCGTGTCGTCCTATATGTGAACACCTCCATTTAAATACACAAGCCACGACGCTTTAAACGACATCTGTCGGCACGACATAGTGGGAACACGCCCTTAGGGTAAAATGACGTTTACATGCACGGAAAATCATTTTTTAGTATATATTCCTGTCACTAAGAGTCATTCGCATGAGGGAGAAGTCCACCCACATGTATTTGTTTCGTTCTTTGCGAAAGTGTGCGAGTATAGTGACTGTTTAGTTGTAGTTTCGTGCAGGTACGAACATGACCGCGGAGCTTTTCGGCCACTTCTTGTTACCAACTAAAACACTAGAAACTGGTGAAAACCGGCCGTTTTCGGGGACAGTCTTATGTAATTTTGATGCAAAAATTGAATGATTCTCCACCTAGTTTTTTGTATTTCCTTGTTAGCTGCCGTTGATCTTGTAGTAATACGTACCCATGGCCTGGTAGCGTGAAGATATGGTGGTGGGGTGATGCAGCACGAGGATCTCGCCCTCGAACTGCCAGCAGGCTTGCGGGTTCAGCGCGGGAGACACCATCACCATGCCCTTGCGGATCTGTGAGCGTTTTATCTGTAAACATAGCCACACAATCAGACCTCATTGCTCCAAAAACTGCTGTTGGATGTGTGCTTTATCTTTGTGACAACATAATTGGTGTGACGTGATAATTAAGAAAAGGTCAATATTATGTATAAATATTGGAACAGAAAAGTTTTGAGTTTGCGAGTTTTCCTGTCAAGAAAAGTTTAGGTGCGTAAAATTGTCTCGTTAGTGCGTTACTGTATAGGATACATTCGAACCGCCATGCGGTCCCAGTAGAACGTCCGGGTAAAAGAAAAAATATGTGATAATTTCCGACCTCAACGCGAGTGAAACGCGCCTCTTTACCAACCTTTTTGAGCGCAAAGCTAGCCGTCTGTCCGCCTCGGACCTCGGGCACCGGCATCCTCTTCCTGTGGATGCTCTTGACGGTGATGGGCTGGAAGCGGCCGAGCGGGTCGGGTCCCAGCAACAGCGTGTCATTCAGGCGGATCACTCCTGCTAACGTCGTGCCCGACACCACTGTGCCCACACCCTGGAGAAGGAAATAAAGAATCAGTACGACTGGCTACAGTTTAAGCGTGTTTGTTTGAAACCTGTGCCACCGCTGACGATTAAGCGAAGAAGAAAGAAACAAGTGTTTAGATAGGATAGTTTATTCATTGCGCCTTGACCGATTTTGCCGGTAACGTGCTGGAATGCGTGTAATGTATGTACCAAGCGAGTGTTCAGCCCGCCTAACGAGCAATGCTTAGCAAGTGTTTTGTTTGATAGCACTTGTCGCTGCGAAGCTTAGCGGTCTCTTTTACTATTATACGTTACTATAGCGATAATGGTTGATGGATGGATGTTTGATACTCTTTCTCGTAAAAACTAACGAACTGATTTGGATGAAATTTGGCACACAGATATTATAAAACTTGGATTAACGCATAGGATTCTTTTTATTTCGGTAGTATAATCCCGAGAGAAAATACCAAATTTCACGCGGGCTAAGTCGCTGGCATTAATAAGTTAGCAAATCTTCAGATTCATGGGTAACTTCTTTGTGGGTAATTTCCATAATTGAATTCAGCGGGACCCTGTATATCGTACCGGTACTGAATACGTGTCGTCAATCTGGAACTCCGCGGGCTTGTCGTCCTGCGAGGGCATCCTAGTCTTCAGCAGGTTGAGGAACATCGTCAGCAGCTCCAGGTTTTCGCCCGATACGTTTGATACTTGGAAGATTGGACATAGCCTGGAATTACAGAAATTGGTATAGAAACTGCTGAAGACATTGTGACACGACACCACAAGCATACAGATAACAAAAAATCCTAACCTAATGTATTAAAAAAAAAACAAGTTAACAATTTGTGCGCCTTTTAAAAGCACCGTCGCAGTATGTATGTCAAACTTTTTTTTGTTACCTTTATTTTTTAAACAAGTGTACTATTAAACACAATCAGTGAGTGTTCTTGGTTTAGTAGGGACCTCCTCTTCCATATTTATGATTTTTGCAACACATTTTAAATGCAACAATTTTACATGTACATTGTACATAGTTACATGTGAATTTTACATTTATTTATGTACATACACACGAAAGAGAGCGGCGGTGGCCCAGTGGTGGCAGCACCGACTTACGAGCAGTAAGCCGTGGGTTCGAACCCAGGCAGGCGCATTACTTTGAGTAATTTATTTCATCATCGCTGCTCTCAAAAACGGTGAAGGAAAACATCGTGAGGAAACCGGCATGTCCTAGAACCAAAAATTCGATGACATGTGACATCTACCAACCCGCACTGGGCCCGCGTGGTGGATTACAGCCCACTCCCTCATAGGAGAGGAGGCCTGTGTCCCAGCAGTGGGAACATTATAGGCTAATGATGATGATACACACGAAATACTAACAGGACATTACATTCAGATAGATGAGCACAAAGGTACCATGTTAAGAGAAGATTGCAACATGGTGCTCCGCCACACGTAGTGAACATGTCATACAAACCTCTGTGACACAAAATTAGTAGCGCTAACAATGACATCATCTTTCGTCTTCACCATGACAGGAACTTTGCGGCACCCGGAGGACTTGAGGATCCTGATCAACAGCTTCAGGTTGTCTTGCAGAACGTTCGGGGGACACATGTCGATCTTCGTCACTACCACGAACACGGGCACGGAGAGGGCAAGGGCGAGGCCTAGGTGTTCCTTTGTCATGCCCACTATGCCTGCGTTGGCACCGATCTGGGGAGATGGAGCGATAAGTCACAAGTAAAACTTTAGACCAAGGATGGAGAAAAATTGATGTTTTTTTTTTTTTTAAGAATGCTCATGGTTTAGCATTCAGTTTGCATCTAAATCGGCCAAACGCTAGAATCACTCAGTCAGTTACTGCTACAATATAAAATGCTGTTATTGTCCAAATTGTTATCATAGGCGTGCGATACTTGTTTTATTTATCTACTGCTGGATGAAAAAAAAATCGAGAATGGTTGCATGTTCAATTGGGAGTCAGATTTTTTAAGTAATTTATTTTTTCGTTTAGGGTCATGGCTATAAAATTTTCATGTCAATTTAAACAGCATGGATATCGATCCTCCCTCCATCTGGTGAGATGTTTTTGGTTATGCCGTACTCTTACCGACTAAAACCTAACTAAAACTAGTACCTTGTGTTGGAAGTCCGGAAGATACTTGTACATACATACGCGAGAACCTTCACCTAGGTTGGGTTTTGAACGAGTGACTGCCCATTTCATATCGAATTTCCTCCGTGCCTCGGAAAGCACGTTAAACCGTTGGTCCCGGCTGACATTTGTAGATCTTTGACAGTCGTTACAGGTAGTGACCCAAAACTCTGACAACCAGTCATACCAAGGGTATCGTATTACCCAGCACTTACTGGGTTGTGGAGGTCAGATAGGCAGTTACTCCATGTAAAAAAAAACTAGAGAGGCGTCAAGAGACACCCGGATGGAACGAAGTTATTTAATTTGATTAAATGAATTAATTAAATCATAATATGCGAAATAGAAAGACGAAACGGAAATAACTGGCTTGCTTTCTATGAGAGAGAGAGAGAGAGAGAGACAGACAGAGAAACACGCGCACGCCGCACGGCTTACAACTATAGCAAAAAGTGTCGTTACAACTTTTGGTCTTTATTTTTTTCCGTCTAGCCCCCTTTCGCAACGCGCGATAAGGAACTTCGTTCCAACTGGTATTCAGCTGCATCCGGTTAGACTGGTTGCTAACCCCAACATGAATGGGAGGAGGCTAGGCAGATATACAAGCGTCATCTTACCATGAGCATGCCGAAGTCTGGCGCATGTCCGGTCATGCCGAACACGGTGGTCTTGAGGTAGCGCTCGTGGCCGGCCAAGTCGATGAACGTGATGACCTTGGACGACTTCTCGCAGATCTTCACCCAGTCCAGGGTGCCGTGGTCTGGCTTGTTCACTACGTTGCCTGTTGGAATATCACGTGAGGATCTTTAATTTTATCCTTATAATTACATGAGACTGACAAAACAGTCTTCAGTAGCCTTCCACCTATACAATGGCAATTTAAATAGATAGCGAGACTTACTCATGCGATTGTTTTTTTTTTTTGGATCAATGCCCGCCGGTATTGTAGTTTATAGGGGAAGCGCCAGGATAGCCCACGACATTGAATTTTTGTTACTTTTTTTTGCAATTTGCAGGTCAGTGTCTGGTTGTGTGTTGATTATTTATATGATTAGCGACCGTAACAAAACCGTAAAAAATATGTCTTTACAGAGTTATTCTTGTTTCTAAGCATGAGTTTAGAATATGCGGTCATTTTATTATTTTTAAGATATCGATATCAACCCATCATGTCTGTTCAGTTTCACTAGCTAATTTAAATTAACCCTGCAGTAGGGTCCGGGTTAAGTAGGGGACCTATACATTTGGGTCGAGTAGGTCTACAAGGTGTTATTTTGCATCCTCGTCAAAATTAAGGAGGTTGTCACAAAAGACATAAATAACCAATTAAAATTACGGTACCCAGTTAATTATTCATAAACGCTGATTTCCTTGGTTAAGTTCGTCAGTATATCAGAATAACCACTTTAACGTGGATTCTATTCCCTAAATAAGAAATTATCGAATAAACGTTTAAGATTGTTTGTATGTGCGAAAGCGCGGTTAGAGGGCGGGAATCAGACGGGCTGTGTTTAAAAACGGGTAGTTCACAATTACTGAATTCCGTGAATCAGAAAATAAATTAAGATTACCTACCTACCCATTTTATTAGGGTTCCGTAGCCGAATGGCAAAAAACGGAACCCTTATAGATTCGCCATGTCTGTTTGTCTGCCTGTCTGTCTGTCCGTCCGTATGTCACAGCCACTTTATTCCGAAACTATTAGGACTACACAGCTGAAACTTGGTAGGTAGATGTATTCTGTCTGAATCGCATTATGATTTTTGTACGAAATTAAAAAAAAAAATAGATAAGGATATCCCCCCATACATGATACTGAAACTAAAAAAACTATCAAACCTATACGTGTGGGGTGTCTATAGATAGGTCTTTAACATTTAACATTGAGGTTCCTAAAACCATTTTTTTTTCAAAGTCAATCTTTTGAAAGCTAGACACTTCCAAAGTAGTAAAAAGTGTGTCCCCCCCCTCTAATTTCTAAAGTAAGAGGAGAAAAATTCTGAAAAAAATATGGGGATGTAGAACGTAAAAAAAACTTTCAACGAAAATTGGTTTGAATAAAATTTGATATGTAGTTTTTGAGATATGGGACTTTTTCACCAAACTGCAGCAGTAACTTTGTTTTTCATTAACTTACTATGAAAAACAAATTTAGTTTTGCGGTTGAGTGAAGGTTTACTAATGAATGACCGTTCAAAACATTGTTATTATATTGTTTGGGGCTATGGAACCCTGTGTGCGAGTAAGACTCGCAATTGGCCCGTTTTTATTGATTTGGGTCGATAATTATTACCTATACCTTCTTGAATTTGACGAGGATGCAAAACAAAACCTTGTATAAAAAAATACAATATTATTGTAGTACTACCGACATGTGAGCGATTAAAAACCTTGCTCATGTAGCGTGAAAGTAATTTGTATGTTTCATGCCTTTCTAGTTTCTTATCATTAATTCAGAAAGTATTTAGTTGCGTGTAGAGTGAGTGACCCCGTAGTTTTTCAAGATTATTTCAGTTATCAAAATTTGTTGAAATGCAAGCATAAAGTAACCACTTACTAACCTAAATGGAATGCCTTTTAAAAAATCGCGCGGTTGGATTTTCAACTTTCAGCGGTGAGCCGAACGTTGGGAATCCAACAGTGTACGGACATAAGCTGAATAAAATCCCTTTCTTTGGGACAAGCCCGCCACACTATTTTCAAACCACTGTAACTCCTGAAAGGCGGAATCAACCGTGGCAACCACCAGAAAAGCGCCGAGACAATGAAGCTGGACAAAGTAGCAGAGAAACAATTTAACTGTCTTGAATCCCGCAACGAAATTAATCAGACACGGAGAAGTAGGAAAAACGTAATTTCTACTTCCCTCCATATCAGCAGGAGACAAAAAAAAAAGACCAATAGGCGAATAAAATCCCATGTTTTGAAGGGTCTGTGCTCGAAAGAGTACATACATAATGACAGTAATGTTCTAGAAAGTGTTATGTAGTATTTCATATCGTACGACGATGTAACAGTTAAGTGTTGGTTACATAAGTTAATTGCATAACTGATAACTATTAACTACGACCGTTTATCAGTGATCGTGCAAGTTCTAATAATATTATAGTATTTACTACGCTTTTATTAGCTTGGTATGTATGTATATATGTAACGGAATCTTCGAACGTGATTTTGACCCACTTCAAAACGTCGCATTAAATTGAAACTTTGCACCCTTATCAAGAACCGATAACAATGCAATAATGTAAATAGTTTGTCCCATTATCCTGATCAGGATCAAAGAACAACTTGGCAACCTGTTTTCACAAATGATACACCAAAAAGCCGATTATTCGTTGCTATGAAATTATCATCGTTTTAAGACTTTAAAAGCAAAGATATATAATAGTTATAAAAAATTTAAAAAACCCCCGACACAAAAAACCTCTAAAAAACCATAAATAAAATAATCCAAGCGTCGTAGCGTCGGGGGTCCGCTTTGTTTTGTGCTTGTACTAGACCGATCTACTTAGCGGTCCCCCGACGCTACGACGCTTGGATTATTTTATTTATGGTTTTTTAGAGGTTTTTTGTGTCGGGGGTTTTTTAAATTTTCAATTTAATTTTTATTTCATGCTTTTTAAACTTATATTATTTTATCTTGGCCTTGACTGTCTTGTTCGCGGTGTTGCGCCTCTTCTCGCTAATTAAAGAAAACAACGAAAGTTATAACTTAAAAAACCCGAGCTTTTAGGGGCGAGCGGGGGGGATGCAGTCCCCCCCCGGCGATGTCCATGGCTACAAGTAACAAGATTTCAAATTTCGAATCGACCAGACCTGTGGAAGTTGTTTTTTTTTCCCTTCAACTAGAAAAGAGATGATAACCTTCAAACGATTGAGCAGATTTTCTCGAAACATAGCTAAGAACACTCTCGATTTAAACACCATTCATACGAAACCAATTTTATCAAAATCGGTTCATCCGTTTAGGAGCTACGATACCACAGACAGACACACAGATACACAAATACACAGACACACAGATACACACGTCAAACTTATAACACCCCTCTTTTTTGGTCGGGGGTTAAAAAGAAAGTGTGACGTGCTTAATGCCAATTTTTATGATATTTTAATGTCAGATATATTGGAAAAAGTAGAGCCATTATGAAAATATCTTAAAAAGCGCCCCACGCTTTTCTACAATGAAAGGATTTTTTTTGTTAATCACACCATTATTAATTTATCGAAAATTATTTTCCACTTTAGAGTTTGCTTTTCTATTAAAGCGTGTTTTTTTTTTTTAGTTATTATTTATTAATGGTCTAATTATACCGAGTAGCTTCAATGAATATGCAAAGTGTACATCGCATTACACGCTAGTTTCAACATCGACCCAATTTTTGTAGTATTACGCCCTAACGCAATGGTAATTTTAAAAAAAAACTGCTTTTCCATTAATTTTGACCGTGTAGGTATTGCACTTTTGTAGGAAACCGCAGTATTTGTTCAGAATAGGGATGATCAATTTTTTTTTTCTTTGTCCGTCGACCGTCGGGTAGTTTATTGAAAAGTATTGTACACGTATTTTTTCTTTTTTCACGTAGTCATAAAATTACGGAGATATATTGAGTTGAAATGGCGCATGACGTCACATGTAGGTAAGTTTTATACCTACTTGTGACGTAGGGAGCCCTTACTCTCCAACTTTAATGAGTTTTAACTAAGTAATACAACAAAAAATACGTGTCTAATATCCCAGTAATAGGCACAATGGTAATAGGTTCGCTCTCTATTACATGGAAGTTAAACATAACTGGCGAAATGTGGATGCACTACTAGGTTAAGGTATTGCCCTTTTGTAGGAAACAGCAGATTTTTTCCAACCCCGGGCATCGTCCCCCACAAACGCTCGGCGTTATTCACAAACGCTCGGATTGGATTTCGATTCGATAAGTCGTATGTCTATCTTGTTTTGGCATTACGAAAGCGAGCGAAATAGACATACGACTTTCCGAATCGAAATCGAATCCGAGCGTTGTAAATACGGGGGCTGATACTCAGAAGTCGCACTTGCGACCACTCGATCAACGTCAACGTCAGTAATTTGCATCAGCCTGAATCCTAATAATAAAATTGATGCTTCAACTATATGATATAAGGATAAATTGCCTAAATAGCAAGAATGGAAATCTTATCAGCGATAGTATTAACTTAGTTTTCAGGAAGGATGACATTGTCACACCGATTCATATAGTCGCCTTTCATGGTATGCGTGAATGGGAAAGCTTTTTACCCAACTACTGCAAAGCAAATTGAAGGGTTATGATCAGTTTGATTTAGTTTTATATGTGTTAGTATATCGCGCACTTAGCCGCATCGCGCCTGATGTGAAGCGATCATAAGGCCTAGGGTGAAGCACGCTTGCTTAATAGTAACAGATTCACTCGAACCCTCAAGAGATTCAAATTATAATGATCAGGGAAGGGAACAGCGAATCCGGCAGTGAATGCCACAGACTTCGGTGGGAGCCGACCATCTGAAGGCATATATTGTGGGAAGACTTGCCTAGCAGTCATCGTGTATGCGGGTGACGTGACCAGCTACGCTATATTTAATAGTAGATTATGCACCAAGGGGATAAAGTAGTGTCTTATGTAGCGGGCGCCGCATTGAATCCCGAGCAAAACGAAGGATTCTAGCGTTAACTCCCGAGCGGAGCGAGGGAGTTTAGAGTTAACTCCCGAGCAAAGCGAGGGAGTTAGACAAGAATCCTGAGTGCAGCGTGGGAATCAAGGTCGCCCAAGACGAAGGCACCTTTATCCCCGAAGTGAATACTCTACTTTTCACACCATCTACGAGAGAATAAAAGCAGTAGTACTAGAATCAAATATTCCGGAGTCAAATCGCTATCGTCACTCAACATTTTTGTGAGAATTTGCAATATTTTAAGTAATTTGTTGAATAACAATGAACAAAGCAAAGCAATTTCCAGTATTCGCGCCTCTTTTTTTTTAATTTGTGTTCTATTTTTCTTTTAATTATATTCTATCTCGTGGTGGCCAGTTCGATTTTTGAACATTTTTTTTTTTCTGCAGATAATAATGTAGAATGCGTGAATATTTGTATGCGATTTATGTTCCAAATTCAAATCACATTATTGACCAGCGGGTCATAATGAAATTCAGTACAATATTATTGCCCTGCTAGACCTCAGGTCGTTAATGACTTACTTTAGGTTAGGTTTGCATGACATATAATTTGACATTATCGAGCAGGTGGTGTGAAAAAATAATTTCGCGTAGTACTGACCCATGCTATCGAAGCCCAGTATATCGTTGCCGACGGAGCTGGTCCTGCCGCTCTCCATCTCGTGCTTGTGCCGAAACAGTCGCTGCCGCGCATACCCGCGCCCGTTGTCCAGCTCGCCGTGAGTCAACACGCCCAGGAGGGTCGACTTGCCCGCGTCCACGTTGCCTACTACTGCCACTCTATTATTGAAAAGAGAAGGATAAATACTTTGGAATTGGTTTATGGTTAAAGCAGACAGGGAATGGTAGAAAAGAAAAAACCAGAATCAAGATGGTATCTGATGTTAGTCTGCTAATTCTTTTTCAAATACTTTGTTTGCCAAATAAAGTTGCTTGCAGTAAAGAGATAGAATAGAATAAAATTTGTACAGACGCCAGCACATCAGGCTACAACATGCTGTCAAATTTATTTAATAGATTTTTAAGTTGATCGTTAAATAATTAGGTTCAAGTTTGATTGGAAAAATTTGACAGTTTCACTTAGCTGAAAGTGCTGGCGTCTGTACACACAAAAAAAAATAGTGCGTGGAGACCCTCCGCGCGGAAGAAGTAAAACTTCGTAATACTATACGCATGCGTTCGAGTGCCACGGATTTACTCTCGTTATTTTATTGAGCTTCTAAATAATATTTTGTTGTTTTCTTGTTGTATTATTTTTATTACATAATTATTAGATAAGTTTATCGAGGTTATTCTACTCATGGAAATTGAGCGAAGGCTGGTCACACCGAAGAGTCGAATGCATGACTGTTTGACTTTGCACGCCATCTTGCGTACCTAGTAGAACTACGTAGTCACAAATCTTGTAATACTGCCATCTCTTAGTGAGTTTTAGAAAATATTCCCCCCTCCATGGTAGCGTTAAACTTATTGGAGGTCGCATAAGAAGTTTCACTTCAAAAATTAAACATAACGGTTTTACAAAACTGCTAAATTAGAGAGAGGTAAGAGTTGAGAGAAGAGAGGTGAGATAGTTAATCTCAAAGGTAGCAGGCAGGTACGTTTCGGTCCTAAAATACCTAAACAGCTAACTATAACTAGCACAGGCTCGTTGGCACCAAAGGCCACGGAGTGTTCCAGTCCAGTTAGATCAACACTGTGTCATGCAGTACTTTCTAGCTTCGTCATCTTCTCTGCTGTACCTGATCTCCATGAAGTCGGTGTGGTCGAGCTCGGCGCGCAGCAAGTACTGGCCGGTGAGCCCGCTGCCGCACTCCCAGCGCCGCAGCTCCACGCACGATACGCGCTCGCCGCTCACCAGCGACTGTAGGGTCGCTACTGATGCGCTGTACTCGTCTTCTGTTAGACCACGCCCGTCTGCACAAAGAAAGACCATAAACATTACGATTAGCGATGTATGAGCTATTTTCAAATTTCAACTTAGCTCATGGTCCTCATGATTCTCTTATTTAGAAGAAAGGTGGAAATGGTGTGGGGAAAAAGGTTTCAGTAATGCAAGACACTGGCTGTACAAGAGATGAGGTCCATAGGTTCACAGATATTGTAGTAACTTTTCTCTGACAGCTTTTTCTGTGAACATTCGCACACGAGCAAGCAAACGTAGACGTAGTTGTGAAAACTAGTAGAATGTACTTAGATTTTACTTACAATGTGGGGCCATCGAAGTAATTTCGTCATACTCATCATACCATAAGATTGGGCGTGAAAGTTGGTGGCAAAAACTCAATACGGTTTCGATTGGTAAGTACAGATTAGGGTGAAGTAGTCAGTTACACTAGACTAGTACTAGTAGACTGGTGGTTGTACTTTCATACAAGCCTAAGTTTGCCCTTATAACCTCAGCTTGCCTTATAGGCTTGCCGTATTGTTGGCCCCTAGGCACACTACTGCACTAGACGTGTGTGTTCAGTGCTTGAAGAATAATCGGCCCATTTCATTCTCACCGCTAAGATATGGGCCTCCAGTCTCTACTCTTCCTCGCGATGTTTTCCTACACCGTTTAGTTTGAGTTATCAGCTAATACCTAACTAAAGTTAAACTTATTCGTTACTAAAGTGACAGCCATTTAGAATCCGTTTTTTTTTTGGGAGAGTATAAAATATACGTCATCAAAAATCATAATTTTAAAATACAATGCGGCCGATAACTTTCCGTGCTCCATTCAATTTTCTTGAATGTTTGAACAGATTCGTGTTATTTGCCCTTGACACGGTTTGCGTGTTTGTTTTAACTTAACTTCAACCTGGTATACTAGGAAAGGAATAAATTAAAACGAAGTGGACGATTGCAGAGTAGTTACTTTAAAGTCTTTTGCACGTTATAACTTACACTTGCCGACACCTAAATCTAAATTAATGCTTAGTTATAAGCCTTTTTTTTCATAACGTTGCCCCACACTAGGAATTTCTCCTGTATCGTTGGTGCGTTTATTAACATTTAAACTCACATACACAAACCTGTATTTATACAAATATTTGTTCCTAATTAAAATTAAATAAAAACTGCGCCGATATTGAATTTACCGCAGAAGTTTCAATAACGCAGAAGTCTATTGTTAATTTGGTTTTGAAAACGAGCATTTGAAATTGTCAATATATAAATCATAATTATGTAGTTTGTCTTATTCGATTTACCAAGTTCAAGGTTCACTTCTTAAAGCTCTGCAACTATACCGTGTGTGAATCATTCAATCAGTCGGCCGCATTGCATTTGCGGTAACATTCAACGCTCCATTAAAAGACACCGATATTACCACATTACCGTATGCACGTACCCCACGTGTACGACTGATCACTAGATAAGATAACAGGTTTGTTAGAGTTGCAACATTACTTCTGTTTTATCTACTTACACATGGTATTTATGAAATTATACCTAATCTAATCATTGGGTTATCATCTAAATATTTGGTGACGTAATTAAGGACACAGTGATGACTCAACATAAGGGCCAGTACACAGTGAAAGAAGGAAAATGTTACGTTGTTGCACACTCGGCGTGTTATTAACCTTTTGAACGCTAGAGCATAAACACACGCGCGTGCCCTCCACGCCAAGCCACAAATTCACCGTAAATACTTATAAATAAAAAAATGGGATTCCAAAAGTAGGTATTATTAACGCATTAAATATTTAAGATATATAAATAAACACACACGAAAGTAATGATTTAAATTGCTGATTTTGTATAATACTGCACCACATTTTTTGTCACATATTTGTGTCGTTGGCGCACAGGGCGCGCGCTTGCTTGTCACGTATATGTGACAATGGCGTTCAAAAGGTTAAACATTGCCAGTATAACATGGCCTCGCTTTGTATAGATTTCCTGTATAATGAGAGATCCGCGTAACTGGTTTTGCATAGCATGATGGTCGCCGTGCGTTATAAAAGTGCGAGACTTAAAAAAGCATAGTTCCAAGAATTGAAACAGTATGCTGGCAAATGTAATGTATGATTTTGGAGTTTTTGAATTAAATATCAGACAGGTCCGTATTACTACTCGCAAAATCCCTAAAGTACCCTCGCAGGCGTGCGTGTACCAAATAAGATTCGTAGAAGTGGCGCGCGTAGTTTTTGCCTATCCCCGCGGGGAAGGCGTGAGCTTATATTTTTTTGTTTTCACAGGTATTGTTCAACATGTGACACATGGTAGTATGATGAAATGTTGAATATTACATGATTTTCCCCCTAGATTCGAATCAGGTAGGCTTTACACATAAATTAATAAGGTATACATACACATATTTTATACTAATATTATGATGAAATATTGCCTGGTATTGTAATAGATTCAGGCATAAAATAAATACATGGTTACCACCACATTTAAATTACATCATATTTGTTTACATGTGTTTTCAAAAGGATTAATAATATTCTCTTGTACTGTGAAACAGGAACTATATCAAATTGTTTTGTTGTTGTTAATTAGCGCTGTTATTACAGATAATATACAAGGTGTTGTTTCGCATCCTCGTCAAAATCAAGGAGGTAACTATGCTAATGATTCTCGTCCCGAATCAATAATAAAATGGGTAGGTTTTTTTTTTAATATTTACAGTAATTGGTAAGTGTGAACTACCCGTGTTTTAAACGCGGGCCGTTTGATTCTTGCCCTATAACCGCGCTACCACAAATACAAACAATCTCAAATGTTTATTAGATAATTTCTTATTTCCTAAACCATGTTAAGGGGGTTATTCTAAAAGACTGACAAACATAAACAACCAAAAAATCTGTGTTTCTTAATAATTAACTAGGTACAGTAATTTTAATTGAATATTTATGTCTTGTGAGACAACCTCCTGAATTTTGACAAGGATGCAAAACAACACCTTGTATTATTATTGTTACAGATAATTAGTTAATACTTAATTTACGTGTTTTGTTTTTTATTAAATAGAATTTGATTTCTGTTTATTACATTTTTTTTTCTTTCTATTAGTTATCACTTGTTTTTTTTTTCCTTCAGTATCATTTTGAGTTATTTTAACAGGGATGGGGGTAAAGGACAGGGTTAAGGGTGTTGTGATGCAATTTGGGAGGGGCCTATGTCCAGCAGTGGGGTGCAATAGAATGAATTGATTTTTATAAAATGAAAACATTACCTTCTCCTAATCCTATGTCATATATTATCTCTCCATTGCCTGACTCCAGCCTCTCCAGGAGTTGCTTGCGGAGCAGCTCATATTCATCGGCTGTAGGGCTCACAAGCACCATCTACAAGAATTCAATTACTTAATAGCAAGCCCAGCTAATATACTTTTTACTGAAAATTAAGAAACATAAAATATTAATAGTTTGGCTGGTTTAGAGCTAGTGCAGTGCACAAGCTCTAAGGCAGTACAGATTTTGACAAAAGGTATGGGGGGCCTCCAACAGTTAGTTAATTTTTTTTTGACTTCATGTTTATTTTCTGTAATAATTCCGTGAGGATCCTGTAAATGTGTTTAATCAATCTTTTTTATAGGAAGTAATTGTTTTCATAATATTATATACTAGGTGGTAAAACAATTTAGACATTATTGCCAGGGTTAAGGCAATATTGAATTTCCTTTCTTGTAAATAAACATGAGCAACCAAATTATAACAAAAGCTTCATTTATAAACAACAAAACACTTAGAATTATGTATATGTGATGCAATGCAGCATTGTGCTGACTTTGTGAAATGTGAATTTTGTTGATAATTTTCTACAGTTGACTGCCAAAATAATTTTGATGGGACTTGGCAGAGTAGAAGCTTTGCTACTATTTAAATATTTAACATTTTTTTATATTGATAAAATCTAAAAATAACTGCAACCAGTTCTGTAACTAAGCACTTTGGTATTTTCTCTTTATCTAGCTATATCAATTGACAGTTATTCATTATCCTCTTCATATATTTTGTTTACGGGCGTGTTTAGGATAGGACAAATAAACAAAGTGATGCAATAATGGTTCAATAACTTGTTTGGAAATCATTTATTTGAAATTGATTTTTTGTGTAAGTAACAATTTTATTTATTATGCGGTTTTTTAATCCAACACAGAAATATAATTTTGATTACAAAAATAAATTATTATGTAAAATATTTTTCAATTTCATAACAAATTTTTGCATTACAACATAAATATTGTGGTCAGGGGACATCTTATAGCAGGGTAAATAAAGTGCCATCATGGGCTATGTGATTCCTACAGCATAAAAATCTTAAAATCCATCATACATGATGAAACTATTTAGCGGAGATATGTAAAAAGGCGTAATTTACGCGGGAACATATGTTGGTAAACAAAGACAATGTTAATATTTACCTTTCCTCTGATGCTCGTATAATCTGTCTCACTCTCCAGGAAGCC